>JAUAMA010000001.1:25042893-35042893 GCA_030819835.1 Acmispon strigosus
ATAAAATGATCATATCACTCTATTTTAACGAATAATATATTATTTAAAATAAGTAAGTGTTTACTATTTGATTGCATGCCCATGAATATTCAAATTGTATGAGAGCTTATATAAATGATAATTAGCATAGCATAAAATGATCATATCACTCTATTTTAACGAATAATATATTATTTAAAATAAGTAAGTGTTTACTATTTGATTGCATGCCCATGAATATTCAAATTGTATGAGAGCTTATATAAATGATAATTAGCATAGCATAAATGATCATATCACTCTATTTTAACGAATAATATATTATTTAAAATAAGTAAGTGTTTACTATTTGATTGCATGCCCATGAATATTCAAATTGTATGAGAGCTTATATAAATGATAATTAGCATAGCATAAAATGATCATATCACTCTATTTTAACGAATAATATATTATTTAAAATAAGTAAGTGTTTACTATTTGATTGCATGCCCATGAATATTCAAATTGTATGAGAGCTTATATAAATGATAATTAGCATAGCATAAAATGATCATATCACTCTATTTTAACGAATAATATATTATTTAAAATAAGTAAGTGTTTACTATTTGATTGCATGCCCATGAATATTCAAATTGTATGAGAGCTTATATAAATGATAATTAGCATAGCATAAAATGATCATATCACTCTATTTTAACGAATAATATATTATTTAAAATAAGTAAGTGTTTACTATTTGATTGCATGCCCATGAATATTCAAATTGTATGAGAGCTTATATAAATGATAATTAGCATAGCATAAAATGATCATATCACTCTATTTTAACGAATAATATATTATTTAAAATAAGTAAGTGTTTACTATTTGATTGCATGCCCATGAATATTCAAATTGTATGAGAGCTTATATAAATGATAATTAGCATAGCATAAAATGATCATATCACTCTATTTTAACGAATAATATATTATTTAAAATAAGTAAGTGTTTACTATTTGATTGCATGCCCATGAATATTCAAATTGTATGAGAGCTTATATAAATGATAATTAGCATAGCATAAAATGATCATATCACTCTATTTTAACGAATAATATATTATTTAAAATAAGTAAGTGTTTACTATTTGATTGCATGCCCATGAATATTCAAATTGTATGAGAGCTTATATAAATGATAATTAGCATAGCATAAAATGATCATATCACTCTATTTTAACGAATAATATATTATTTAAAATAAGTAAGTGTTTACTATTTGATTGCATGCCCATGAATATTCAAATTGTATGAGAGCTTATATAAATGATAATTAGCATAGCATAAAATGATCATATCACTCTATTTTAACGAATAATATATTATTTAAAATAAGTAAGTGTTTACTATTTGATTGCATGCCCATGAATATTCAAATTGTATGAGAGCTTATATAAATGATAATTAGCATAGCATAAAATGATCATATCACTCTATTTTAACGAATAATATATTATTTAAAATAAGTAAGTGTTTACTATTTGATTGCATGCCCATGAATATTCAAATTGTATGAGAGCTTATATAAATGATAATTAGCATAGCATAAAATGATCATATCACTCTATTTTAACGAATAATATATTATTTAAAATAAGTAAGTGTTTACTATTTGATTGCATGCCCATGAATATTCAAATTGTATGAGAGCTTATATAAATGATAATTAGCATAGCATAAAATGATCATATCACTCTATTTTAACGAATAATATATTATTTAAAATAAGTAAGTGTTTACTATTTGATTGCATGCCCATGGATATTCAAATTGTATGAGAGCTTATATAAATGATAATTAGCATAGCATAAAATGATCATATCACTCTATTTTAACGAATAATATATTATTTAAAATAAGTAAGTGTTTACTATTTGATTGCATGCCCATGGATATTCAAATTGTATGAGAGCTTATATAAATGATAATTAGCATAGCATAAAATGATCATATCACTCTATTTTAACGAATAATATATTATTTAAAATAAGTAAGTGTTTACTATTTGATTGCATGCCCATGAATATTCAAATTGTATGAGAGCTTATATAAATGATAATTAGCATAGCATAAAATGATCATATCACTCTATTTTAACGAATAATATATTATTTAAAATAAGTAAGTGTTTACTATTTGATTGCATGCCCATGAATATTCAAATTGTATGAGAGCTTATATAAATGATAATTAGCATAGCATAAAATGATCATATCACTCTATTTTAACGAATAATATATTATTTAAAATAAGTAAGTGTTTACTATTTGATTGCATGCCCATGAATATTCAAATTGTATGAGAGCTTATATAAATGATAATTAGCATAGCATAAAATGATCATATCACTCTATTTTAACGAATAATATATTATTTAAAATAAGTAAGTGTTTACTATTTGATTGCATGCCCATGAATATTCAAATTGTATGAGAGCTTATATAAATGATAATTAGCATAGCATAAAATGATCATATCACTCTATTTTAACGAATAATATATTATTTAAAATAAGTAAGTGTTTACTATTTGATTGCATGCCCATGCATATTCAAATTGTATGAGAGCTTATATAAATGATAATTAGCATAGCATAAAATGATCATATCACTCTATTTTAACGAATAATATATTATTTGAAATAAGTAAGTGTTTACTATTTGATTGCATGCCCATGGATATTCAAATTGTATGAGAGCTTATATAAATGATAATTAGCATAGCATAAAATGATCATATCACTCTATTTTAACGAATAATATATTATTTAAAATAAGTAAGTGTTTACTATTTGATTGCATGCCCATGGATATTCAAATTGTATGAGAGCTTATATAAATGATAATTAGCATAGCATAAAATGATCATATCACTCTATTTTAACGAATAATATATTATTTAAAATAAGTAAGTTTTTACTATTTGATTGCATGCCCATGAATATTCAAATTGTATGAGAGCTTATATAAATGATAATTAGCATAGCATAAAATGATCATATCACTCTATTTTAACGAATAATATATTATTTAAAATAAGTAAGTGTTTACTATTTGATTGCATGCCCATGAATATTCAAATTGTATGAGAGCTTATATAAATGATAATTAGCATAGCATAAAATGATCATATCACTCTATTTTAACGAATAATATATTATTTAAAATAAGTAAGTGTTTACTATTTGATTGCATGCCCATGAATATTCAAATTGTATAAGAGCTTATATAAATGATAATTAGCATAGCATAAAATGATCATATCACTCTATTTTAACGAATAATATATTATTTAAAATAAGTAAGTGTTTACTATTTGATTGCATGCCCATGAATATTCAAATTGTATGAGAGCTTATATAAATGATAATTAGCATAGCATAAAATGATCATATCACTCTATTTTAACGAATAATATATTATTTAAAATAAGTAAGTGTTTACTATTTGATTGCATGCCCATGAATATTCAAATTGTATGAGAGCTTATATAAATGATAATTAGCATAGCATAAAATGATCATATCACTCTATTTTAACGAATAATATATTATTTAAAATAAGTAAGTGTTTACTATTTGATTGCATGCCCATGAATATTCAAATTGTATGAGAGCTTATATAAATGATAATTAGCATAGCATAAAATGATCATATCACTCTATTTTAACGAATAATATATTATTTAAAATAAGTAAGTGTTTACTATTTGATTGCATGCCCATGAATATTCAAATTGTATGAGAGCTTATATAAATGATAATTAGCATAGCATAAAATGATCATATCACTCTATTTTAACGAATAATATATTATTTAAAATAAGTAAGTGTTTACTATTTGATTGCATGCCCATGAATATTCAAATTGTATAAGAGCTTATATAAATGATAATTAGCATAGCATAAAATGATCATATCACTCTATTTTAACGAATAATATATTATTTAAAATAAGTAAGTGTTTACTATTTGATTGCATGCCCATGAATATTCAAATTGTATGAGAGCTTATATAAATGATAATTAGCATAGCATAAAATGATCATATCACTCTATTTTAACGAATAATATATTATTTAAAATAAGTAAGTGTTTACTATTTGATTGCATGCCCATGAATATTCAAATTGTATGAGAGCTTATATAAATGATAATTAGCATAGCATAAAATGATCATATCACTCTATTTTAACGAATAATATATTATTTAAAATAAGTAAGTGTTTACTATTTGATTGCATGCCCATGAATATTCAAATTGTATGAGAGCTTATATAAATGATAATTAGCATAGCATAAAATGATCATATCACTCTATTTTAACGAATAATATATTATTTAAAATAAGTAAGTGTTTACTATTTGATTGCATGCCCATGAATATTCAAATTGTATGAGAGCTTATATAAATGATAATTAGCATAGCATAAAATGATCATATCACTCTATTTTAACGAATAATATATTATTTAAAATAAGTAAGTGTTTACTATTTGATTGCATGCCCATGAATATTCAAATTGTATGAGAGCTTATATAAATGATAATTAGCATAGCATAAAATGGTCATATCACTCTATTTTAACGAATAATATATTATTTAAAATAAGTAAGTGTTTACTATTTGATTGCATGCCCATGAATATTCAAATTGTATGAGAGCTTATATAAATGATAATTAGCATAGCATAAAATGATCATATCACTCTATTTTAACGAATAATATATTATTTAAAATAAGTAAGTGTTTACTATTTGATTGCATGCCCATGAATATTCAAATTGTATGAGAGCTTATATAAATGATAATTAGCATAGCATAAAATGATCATATCACTCTATTTTAACGAATAATATATTATTTAAAATAAGTAAGTGTTTACTATTTGATTGCATGCCCATGAATATTCAAATTGTATGAGAGCTTATATAAATGATAATTAGCATAGCATAAAATGATCATATCACTCTATTTTAACGAATAATATATTATTTAAAATAAGTAAGTGTTTACTATTTGATTGCATGCCCATGAATATTCAAATTGTATGAGAGCTTATATAAATGATAATTAGCATAGCATAAAATGATCATATCACTCTATTTTAACGAATAATATATTATTTAAAATAAGTAAGTGTTTACTATTTGATTGCATGCCCATGAATATTCAAATTGTATGAGAGCTTATATAAATGATAATTAGCATAGCATAAAATGATCATATCACTCTATTTTAACGAATAATATATTATTTAAAATAAGTAAGTGTTTACTATTTGATTGCATGCCCATGAATATTCAAATTGTATAAGAGCTTATATAAATGATAATTAGCATAGCATAAAATGATCATATCACTCTATTTTAACGAATAATATATTATTTAAAATAAGTAAGTGTTTACTATTTGATTGCATGCCCATGAATATTCAAATTGTATGAGAGCTTATATAAATGATAATTAGCATAGCATAAAATGATCATATCACTCTTTTTTAACGAATAATATATTATTTAAAATAAGTAAGTGTTTACTATTTGATTGCATGCCCATGAATATTCAAATTGTATGAGAGCTTATTTAAATGATAATTAGCATAGCATAAAATGATCATATCACTCTACTTTAACGAATAATATATTATTTAAAATAAGTAAGTGTTTACTATTTGATTGCATGCCCATGAATATTCAAATTGTATGAGAGCTTATATAAATGATAATTAGCATAGCATAAAATGATCATATCACTCTATTTTAACGAATAATATATTATTTAAAATAAGTAAGTGTTTACTATTTGATTGCATGCCCATGAATATTCGAATTGTATGAGAGCTTATATAAATGATAATTAGCATAGCATAAAATGATCATATCACTCTATTTTAACGAATAATATATTATTTAAAATAAGTAAGTGTTTACTATTTGATTGCATGCCCATGAATATTCAAATTGTATGAAAGCATATATAAATGATAATTAGCATAGCATAAAATGATCATATCACTCTATTTTAACGAATAATATATTATTTAAAATAAGTAAGTGTTTACTATTTGATTGCATGCCCATGAATATTCAAATTGTATGAAAGCTTATATAAATGATAATTAGCATAGCATAAAATGATCATATCACTCTATTTTAACGAATAATATATTATTTAAAATAAGTAAGTGTTTACTATTTGATTGCATGCCCATGAATATTCAAATTGTATGAAAGCTTATATAAATGATAATTAGCATAGCATAAAACGATCATATCACTCTATTTTAACGAATAATATATTATTTAAAATAAGTAAGTGTTTACTATTTGATTTCATGCCCATGAATATTCAAATTGTATGAAAGCTTATATAAATGATAATTAGCATAGCATAAAACGATCATATCACTCTATTTTAACGAATAATATATTATTTAAAATAAGTAAGTGTTTACTATTTGATTGCATGCCCATGAATATTCAAATTGTATGAAAGCTTATATAAATGATAATTAGCATAGCATAAAATGATCATATCACTCTATTTTAACGAATAATATATTATTTAAAATAAGTAAGTGTTTACTATTTGATTGCATGCCCATGAATATTCAAATTGTATGAAAGCTTATATAAATGATAATTAGCATAGCATAAAACGATCATATCACTCTATTTTAACGAATAATATATTATTTAAAATAAGTAAGTGTTTACTATTTGATTGCATGCCCATGAATATTCAAATTGTATGAAAGCTTATATAAATGATAATTAGCATAGCATAAAATGATCATATCACTCTATTTTAACAAATAATATATTATTTAAAATAAGTAAGTGTTTACTATTTGATTGCATGCCCATGAATATTCAAATTGTATGAAAGCTTATATAAATGATAATTAGCATAGCATAAAATGATCATATCACTCTATTTTAACGAATAATATATTATTTAAAATAAGTCACTACACCAAAAAGCTTATTTAGCGGCGGTTATTAGTATAACCGACGGCGGTTATAACCGCCGCTAAAAAGCACTCACGGCGGTTTGCCAACCGCCGCTATTCTGAGCGTCACGAGTGATTTTGCCGGCGGTTTCCCAAACCGCCACGTAAACCGCCGTACTAAATTTAACGGCGGTTAAAACCGCTGTAAAATGAACTTCCTCAACACTTCCACATTTGGTTATTAACGGCGGTTTATAACCGCCGCAAAATCCCACGAAATTATGGCGGCGGTTCCAACCGCCGGTAAATGTCAAGATTGTTATTATTTAATTCCGAATACCACGGCGGTTGTAACTGCCGTTACACGTATTTGCTTACACATTTAGCGGCGGTTGTTAACCGCCGCTAAAAGTGTTTTTTTATTTTTTTTTATTTTTCTGCTTATATTTTTGCCTGCTTATATTTTTTACATGCTTATATTTATAAATACTAGGAGAGACATATATATATATATATATATATATATATATATATATATATATATATATATATATATATATGGCAAATAAATCTATTCAAATGCACTAAAATACTTTTTTTTTATAAGCTAAAAGATTGCATTAGAATGAAGTACTAGAGGTACCCAACCCATAATATATAATACAATGCAGTAGATGGTGAGAGAATGAAACAAGAATGGGAAAAGGCCATGAAGGCAAAACAAACAATTAAAATTCCTAAAGAGACAAAAATTGATCTGAAGGATCAGCACCAAAAGCCAAAAAACCGGTCAAGGGATACCATGTCCACTAATAATTCCATCATCAGACCATATTGGTATAAAACTCCCCAGTACTGCCTACGATACTTACTTAAGTATACAGTTTCAATTAAGTACTACATAGCCATAGTGCTTAAAAAAAGCTAAAAGAAAAAATAACAAAGGATTGCATTATCCACCTAGTACATAACTAGAAATATTAATAATCTAATAAAGCCTATCGTGATGGTGCTCTTCGATCTTCAAACATATGACTAGACGAGGAAGAAGGCCTTATTTCTCTCGGTGACTCCAAGTTAGTGAACTGAAATAAAAAAGAAATAAAAAATTAAGTGCTAGTTGGTGAAAAAGTTAGTAATGCATAGCAAACAAAGAGAATTTTTTTTACCCCATTTTCCCTATGAACTTGCATAAGGAAAGCAAGTTGTTCCTTTAGAGTATCAACTTCACCAGCTTTTTCTTTCAGAGAATCAATTTCAGATTGCATTTTTTCAATTCTGCTATCATTTTCAACTGTTGATTTGCCAAACTTGGGTCCAGTGATCTGAGTTGGAGTAACTCCAAGGCCCAAGCCGCGTACATATCCAGGATGTTCCTTTCCAAAGACATTATGGAATGCTTCATTTTCATCTGAACAATTGCCAATTGCATTGAGCAATTGATCCTGCATATATTTTTAAAAAGACACGTATATAAGCCACAATGATAAAGTTTCCTAAGGACAATAATAAATGACTAACAATAAACTATACTCACAGATTTTTCTCTAGCTTCATTATTGATAAAAGATCCATCATTTTTTTGGTGAGAAACAATGTACATATCAGCTCTATTATACGGTCTTCCATCTTGCAACTCCTAAGTTTTTGCACCATATAAACAATAATCATATATTGATTAATATATATAATAATTTCAGCTACCGAGAGTTCGAGTAAATTTTACCAGCTCATATCTCTTCCTTGCAAGTGATTTTGATCCTAGTGTGTGAGGGATCGTTTGCTTTGCCCGGTTTGCTGCATTTTTATCAGCTATCTCCTGCATTATTACAAAAACAACAATCAGCCAATCATAAATCCATTTAGAATACGTTCAATAAGATGATTGTATTCTTATTACCTGTTGTTTTTCACTTATCTTATGCCGCAGAAACTTTATCCAATGGTCTTTATCAATCCCTTCTGGGCATTCTTGAACATTTGCTTCAAAAGATTTCTCCCACACAAACTTACAAAGGAACAACTCAGATTTGTTGTCTCGCCATTTCTTACCCAAGCTAGTTAAAATAAATTTCTTGTGATCTTGATCATTGACAACAAATTTGGCCTGCATCATAAACATAACGGAATTTGTAAGTGAACAATACCACAATAGATCAAATGTATTTAACTAATTATAATTTGTACCTTGATAGTCTGATCATAAACATTATCCTTGTATAGAGGAGGAACTAGTCTCCAATCCTCATAAATTATGGGGAAATTGGAAAAATTGCTTGCAACATGTCCCAAAAATTGTCCCAATAATCCACCTGAGTCTCCTACGGGTTGGCTAATAGAATTCCATTCAATCAATATCCTAGTCGTCATTTTTGTTGCCAGGACATCAGATGCTCTTAATGATGATGGCGTAATATGACCATCGGCATCTAGCGTGTCACGTAACCACATATATTAGGCCATGGAAATATAAGAGTAAGAAAAAAACTAATATTAAACGACATATACCTATTACGTTCACATTCCAGTAAGCATTTCTTGGCTTTCTTATCTTTGCAGATGAGCTTGCAACTGGTGCTTCACCCTCAGTAGTAGCATTAGCTTGATCTTGAGTAGAGGAGACGGGGTGTACCTCTTCGTGAGAAGATGAACCTAAGTTGGCTACAGGCACACTATGATCGCCACCAACATCTGAACCTTGTGGATTGTGTGGATCAACTGGTGTGGATACACACCTCCGAGGAGCATGTCTTGTTCTACGAGGCATACCTGTATATAGCATGGATACGATATTACCAGAATTTGCACAGTTTCATAACAACACAACATGAGCCATATAAAATGGTAGGTTTATTCAGGTGAGCTATAAATTAGAAGAATTAAATATATTTTCAGTAAATTTTGATTCTCCTTGTTTCATTTTCACCCACATCATCCCCTCTCATTTATGGAATAGAGCAAAGATGGAGAATAAATATCAAACTCATAGTAATTTCTAGTCAGAGTAAAAAACCTGCTTTCAACCATGCATTATTAAGCATTCTTAATATGGGGGGGAAACAAGCCTACCACATGGGTGGCAGGGCAGCGGCACAAAATTCATATACTAAAAATTAATTAATCATGGTTGCATCTAAGAGGAATCAAACATTGATTCAATACTAAATGCAACTAACCATACACATCATATGTTACCTCTAAGCATAAGTTAAAGTGCAAATGGAACGATGCTCTGGTTCATGAGATTCTGTGTTCTGGAGTGTAACTAAGAGGTTGATCTGTGGGACTTATTAGGTATAACATGTAAGATGTCTATCTTTATTCTCCCTTTAGAGGGTTATTCTCAAGCTGCTTCTTTGAATAAAGATTTTAGTTTGTAAAGAAAACTATCTGTTATTTTGAAGTACCAACAAAATCATGATTCAAATACTTATAACTTAATGAATAAATTATTCAAAGATAATTGAGATCCTAATTTAAAATTTATAAATAAAAACATTTCTCTAAAATTAAAATCATAATAAAGCAATTAAATAAAATACATAATATATTATCTTGACATTGACTAGATATTGCAATGACAAATGTGTATTCAGCTTCTATTCAGCTTCTACATTTTAAAGACTTCTTATACTCTCAATCTTTTTCTTCTCAATTGATCATTATACTAATACATTTGTTATTGGATCGATATCTCTTTGGAGACAAACGCACAATACAATACATCACATATCTTGTTTGTCTTTCTCTTTCGCCCACTGTTTCATTTGCATTCACAGGCTAACATATCATTAACTTCACACATGGGTTTGTTTCTTCATATTGCCTTTTATACCAAGTGTTCCCGCTGGCCCAAAAAGTTAAAAAGTTTAATAGTATTTCATTTTACTCAATACCGAAGTGGTCGAGTTTAACACTTACCTACAATAAATCACTCTACCAAAGGTTTATTAAGAATGTTTCTTACTAGATACTACAATTTGCATCCTAATTATCACACATAACAAAAATAGAACCACAAAAGCCACAGAAAGAAGAACACACCTGAAGGTCTTTCAGTTCAAAATAACCCTGCCAGCAGCTATAGGAATCCTCACCATAAAAAACTAAGACAAAGAAGTTCAGATCTGTTTTTAAATACAAAACTTGCAGTTAGAAACACATCTTTCTACAATTTGCATCTTAATTATCACACATAACAAAAATAGAACGAGATCAATAATACCACAATAGCCACAGAAAGAAGTTCAGATATGTTGTTACAAGGGCCAGAACAATAACTCACTAAAGGTAAACAAGCTTTATATAGGTAATATATGGACAATGATAATAATTAACAGCCAGGACAATCAAAGCTTAATTAATGATAATAAAGCTTAAGTATTATATATGGAGGGTGGTAGAGTATAGTTACAGCATTAGTATTATATCAGTGTTGTGTTTGGTATTAAACTTCAAGATCGTCATCTGTAGCCATTCTTGCCAATGGTATGGGGGTGGTATCATCTGCGAAAACTTGTTCTAAATTTTGTGATGGGTATGCCTCATCGGATGCCCTCATTTCTTCATCTGCTCCATCTTCTCCCATCTCATACAAGTCTCTTGGCTTCAGATGAACTGGTATGCTCCAACCTTGTGCATTTTCATCATCGACATAATATACCAACTGAGCTTCAGAAGCCTTGATATATGGTTCATCATCTTCATGTGCCCCAGTATGTATTAGTCTTCCAAAGTTAATAGACACAAAACCCAACTTATCTGTCATTAAGCCTCTTGGATTTGTGGTATTAGCCCATTCACATTTAAACATGGGTACCGAGAACCCATTATAGAAAAGTTCAATGATTTCTACCAATCTTCCATAATAAGGCACCCCTCCAAACCTCATTTGGGAATCACTACTGCTTGAGTAACTTATTGTTCCAAACATGCCATAAACTCCACTGTTTTGAGTTTTTAATGACCTCTCCCGTGCTACGGTTCGAAATTTGTATCCATTGACATTAAAAGCAGTGAACTTTCTAGCTTGATCAAAAGGACCTTGCGCAAGACTAATAAGAATATCTTTATGTGTTCCGGAAACAGTGTCAAGATTATTTCGAATCTACAAGCGATACCATACATTGTTAGTCACATTCCAATTAAAAATCATCCACGACATATACATACATGCGAAAACACTTACACGATTAGAGAACCAGGTAACAAACTCTCTGTGTACCTTCTTGTCTACCTCATGAGCATTTCTTGTACCACCACGTAATTGTCTTCGCACAATCGTTCTATATTGCCTATTTATTTAAATCATGTTAGAAATATGAAAGAGAAATTTAGTGTTCCATCTAAGTGAAAGATCTACTTACTGGAGATAGTAATCCACTGCAGGGCAGTTCGTCAACACGTGTCTATGAGCCTGAAACTTTTCCATGCGGGAAAGAGTGAAAGTAGAAGAGCCACCAACTGGTTTTCCAACTCCAGGAAATAATTCGACTACACGGGACTGTGATTGTATATCATTAGGCTCATCATCAACACGACGAGGACGATTCCATCTTGTCTCGATGTCATCTAAATATCTCGAACAAAAGGTCAGGATCTCTTCCATCAAGTAGCCTTCTGCTATGGAGCCCTCTGGCCTTGCTTGATTACGTACGTATGATTTTAGATGTCCTAAGTACCTATAAGCAAACCAAAAGATATGAGATAAAATAACCATATACATTCCTCTCATGCAAAACATGAAAAAATGTTTAGCACACTTTTACCTTTCTATGGGATACATCCACCGATAATGGACAGGACCTCCAATCTTAGCTTCCTCAACAAGATGAACAACTAAGTGAACACTCACAGTGAAGAAGGATGGAGGAAATAACATTTCCATGTGGCATAAAGTGAGGATGATTTGCTCTTGCCATTTGTCTAAATCATTCACGTTCAACACTTTACCACTTAATTTTCTAAAGAATGAGCAGAACTCTATTAATATTGTTGTAACCTCATCAGGCAATGTTGATCTCATAACTAATGGTAGTAACTGCTCCAACAATATATGAAAATCATGACTTTTCAACATTCCATTCAACTTATTAGTAACCAAGTCGATGCACCTAGAAATGTTGCTGGAATAACCATCAGGCACCGTGATACTCTTTAAAGTTTTCAGAAATGTTGTCTCACCGGCATTTGTCATTGTAAAGATAGCCAATGGATATTTCCCTTTTTCATCAGGCCAAAGGTCGGGTCTTATGCCCATCGCTTGAAGGTCCTTACGGGCATTGAGATGATCTTTTGTCTTTCCACTATCATTTAACAATGTGTATATGAGATTTTCACAGACATTCTTCTCGATATGCATCATGTCAAGATTATGCCGTAGCAAATTATCCTTCCAATACGGAAGTTCAAAGAATATGCTCTTCTTTTTCCATTGCTGAGTTCCTCCCTTGGTTCCTCTTTTTCTTTTTCCTTTTGCATCCCCTTTCTTCTTTGGCATACCACCAAATGTGACCTTAATATTCTGAACTTGTTCAAGAATTTGATAACCTGTGAGTGTTTTGGGTGGATCACGCAGATCTTGTTCACCATTAAAACGGATCCTATTAAATCTAAACCTGTGCCTTCTGTCAAGAAAACGACGATGACCCATAAAGCAATTTTTAACACTGTGTGGGAGACGACACTTGATAAAGTCAAAGTTACATGACGGGCAAGAAAGTCCAGTGTAAGTGTTCCACCCAGAAAGTGCCGATAGCCCAGGAAGGTCACTAATTGTCCACATTACAGCTGCATGTAGCTTGAACATCTCTCGCTTGAATGAGTCGTAGGCATCCACACCTGTCATCCATAACTCCTTCAGCTCTTTTATCAAAGGTTGTAGGTAGACATCTATGTTATTTCCTGGATTTGTTTTACCAGGGATTATCAGTGACAGTATAAAAGAAGATTGCTTCATGCACACCCATGGAGGAGTGTTATACGGAATGAGAATAACTGGCCAAATACTGTGACTTGCACTCATAGTACCATAGGGATTAAACCCATCAGATGCTAATGCAAGACGCACATTTCGCGGATCATCCGCAAACCAACCATGACATTTATCAAACTCCTCCCAAGCTTTACAATCTCTAGGATGCCTCATTAATCCATCTTTGTTGGTATCGGTAGCATGCCACCTCATGTCCTCCGCTGTCTTTGTTGACATAAACAATCTCTGCAATCGAGGCTTTAGTGGAAAGTAACGAAGAATTTTTTTAGGCACTTTCTTCTTAATACTTCCACCATCAGAGTCACTTGATTTCCACCTGGAGGCTCCACAAACTTTGCACTTCTCCCTCTCTTCGTCCTCTTTATTACCCCAATATAGCATACAATGATATTTGCACGCGTCTATCTTTTCGTAGTTCAAACCAAGCTTGGAGATCGTCTTCTTGGCCTCGTAGAAGGAGCTAGGAATCTTTGCGTGCTCAAATGCATCATTCAGTAGTTCTAGAATCATTGTCATGGACTTGTCACTCATACCAGAAAGACACTTGATATGATATAGTTTCACCAAAAATGATAATCTTGAATACTTTTTACATCCTTCGTACAAGGGTTGTTCTCCATCTCTGGCCAATTCATAAAACTCATCAGCTTCAAGCCTTTCTTGAGATGTAGGTTCTGCTGCATTTTCATCAATGTCAACATCCACATCTGCTCCAACAGGTACTTCATTTTCCCTGTGCCTATCGACTCCAAATGCATCATTGATCATGTTCTGAACAGGATTTCCAGCAACAGTTGTGCCTTCAGCTACATATGTGGTGTTGGTGGAAGACGCATTCTGAGTTTCTCCCGATGCACTCTCCCCGTGATAGAACCAACAAGTGTATCCTTCTGGAAATGGCGTACAGATTAAGTGATCATACACCTCATCTCTAATCTGCCATTTTTTGAAACGACAACGTTTACAAGGGCATATGATTTTGCCATTGACCGAACGGTGTTCAAGGGCAAAATCAATAAATCCCCTAACTCCTTGCTCATACTCATTTGAGTTTCGTGGCTTCGGAATCCATGATTTATCCATAGCAGTGCAACTCTATTCTTTTCTGAATCAAATAAAAATTAGGGGATCACATTGTTTAACGTAATACGACCTAAATTCTTAATATAGAAACAAACAATCAGTTCCTCACTCTCCAAACAATCACTTAATAACACACACATGAAACTAAAGTAATTGAATAAC
The DNA here is from genome assembly GCA_030819835.1 of Acmispon strigosus. NCBI lineage: Eukaryota > Viridiplantae > Streptophyta > Magnoliopsida > Fabales > Fabaceae > Acmispon > Acmispon strigosus. Next base: position 25,058,113 of record JAUAMA010000001.1, read on the forward strand.
ATGTCCATAATGACTTAATGAAGACTAAATCTAGAAGCAACTAAAAAGGCTAGAATCAATTTTCAAACATTAACACATACCAGAAGCACAGGCAGTAAATTTCCAGAATCAATTAAAAAATCTAGATGCAATTTTGAAACACTAACACACAATAGTTGTGACATTTAAAAAATAGATTATTGTTATGACATTTAAAAAATTCCTTTTTTATTTATCCAATTAAATCCACAAACAGGTGGAAGTGTGTAAAATATTTATACAATTTTATGTATGGTTGTACTGAAAGTTCAAAGAATAGTGAAGAGAAAAATAACATTAGTATTATCTTGATAAGATTTATATTTCTTTGGCCTGAACCTTTATGTAAGCATATAGCACAAAAGCTCTATAACTTTTTTTTTCACCAAGAGTAAGTAAATCTCAGGCATGACTGATTCAGTTTGAAGAGAATTGTGCTCTATAACTTATTCATACGATTCCCTATTACTTAAGGTGCAGGGGGGTAAGGGGAGAAAAAAAATCCATTGGAATAGTGCATACCTTCTCGAAGTTGTGCTTCTTGTTCCAAAGTCTCTAACTTCAGATTGTGCTCCTTATTCTCTGTGGTAAAATCTGGTAAGATAGAAAATACCTTTGTCATCTAATCTGGTAATACAACAGTATGCTTATAGTGATAACTCTATCATTTAAATTCCAGCAACAACAAACTACTAGTACTCCAAATTGATAGAAGATTCACGCAAGAACAAGAAGAGCAGAAATTGGTGAAGTACTGTAACTTGTATTTAATTTCAAATCTTCTTTTTGAACACAAGTGTTTTCTGTATGAACAAAAATTTCATTTTCTTTATACAAAAAAGAAATATTGAAGATCTAAATATCTTGATATATTTGGTTGAATGGTAGTGGTACGTACTAGTTTTTCTCTTATTTGTTCCATTTTAGTTTGATATACCATATATCAGCTATGTCATTGTATTCCTTTGGGGACTATAATTGTAATTTATACTTTAATTTTGTTATGTTTTGACATTGAACAGCATGGAGAAGATTCTAGAACGCCATGAAAGGTACAACTATGCAGAGAGACAGCTAGCAGGAAATGCAGATAATTCTGAGGAACAGGTTTGGCATCAGATACACACACAAAACATACAAGCATTTAATTTCTTATTTGCATTTAGGTCCTCCAATTCAGATTCTTATGCAAACATTCACAAATCTTGTCACATGAGATAATTGAATTAAGGCTTTGTCTATGTGTAATGATATTTGTAACAAGACAAATCAAGAATCAAATGATGTCTCATTCTCTATTCAAATGAGATTTGATCATGTCAATTAACAACCACACATATTCATATATACATATTTTAATGTGTGGTTGACCTGTGAGTAAATATCATAATGAAAATAAGAGAGGGGAACAACAACTGAAGAAGCAGAATAGAAACCATATTCCTCAACCTTGTGTATCTTTTACTATGGATACCAACATAGTAAGGGAGTGAAATTCACTTATGACATATGCATCTTTAACGCACAGTAATGATTCATGAAATGGATAAAAATATAAAATAGTTATAGTTATACATATATGTATATATACTTTAACGCACAGTAATGATTCATGACCCATTTACATTCTTCAATTTCCTAGTATTGTTTAATTTAATGATTCACTTACATTCTTCAGACCCAGATGAGAAAGAAATGGGTAGAAAGAAAAGAAAAGATCAACAAGGAGGAAGAAGAAACAGGAAAGAAAGAATAGATGGAGTGGAGTAGGAAATATATCATGGGTATGTTTGCTTCATTAAAAGAAAACTTGAGAAAATACCCTGGTAGTGTGATGCCTACGCCTAGTAAAAGACTTGATAAAGAAGTAGAGATGACTGGTAACTGATTTCTACTTGGGAAACTCTTGAGATAACAAAGACCAATGCCCTTTCCAAACTCCATAAACTAATATACACTGCCAACTGGCCCATGTGCAAATTATTAGTCTCCACTACTCATTGCAAATTATTAGTCTCCAATATGTCAATTGAATCACTTTAAAATGTTAAAATATTGCTGTAAAAATCAACTGAGAAAGCTAACAAGGGTGGACTCAACTAGTAAGATCAACGTTGTCAGGATAAAGATTTTAGATTCATTTCTTACTAGTGATCATTAGACCTCATTTGAGACTTGAGCAACCCCCCAAACTTACTAAGGAAATACATCGATGATCTCAAGGAGCCAGGTCCTAGTGGGAAGCCTTACTCTGCAAGGTACATTGGAAGCTTGGTAGGGGACTTCCACAGGACAATTCTGTATGGTGGCATTTATGGGTACCCTAGAGACAAGAAAAGCAAGAATGGGAAGCTTAGGCTCCTGTATGAATGTGCTCCTATGAGCTTCATTGTAGAACAGGCTGGGGGAAAAGGTTCAGATGGACATCAGAGAATACTTGACATTCAACCAACAGAAGTAAGGGCCTGTTTGATTCTCTTCGCAGTTTTCTTAATTTATAAACTAATTTCAAGAAGCAATTTTTAGATGTACAATGTATGCTGGTTTCTGGTTTCTGGTTTATTTGAGTTAAGGTTTGCAATACAGTTGAAATGGACAACAACAACAACAAACTACTAGCTAGTACTCCAAACTAAATCATAATGCAACCTTAAAAATCTATTACAGTGCAACCAGAAATTGAAACTCAATATTTAAAACACCAAACTTAAAAAGAAAGAGAAATGAAATGGCAAGCATGAAGGGGGGGAAAATAGAAATCAAGCTATCAGCAGCTACCTGTTCAATGATTCTTTAAGCTCTTTTATCTTCCTCTAGCTTCTGTTCCTTTGCCGTTGCAATTGGGGCTCTTCCAACCTTCACTGAAAAACGCACAACAAAAATCAGAGATGAGAGGGAACGAGAAAGAGGATGAAAAAAGGAAGGAGAATCACGCGTGGTACAGAGAGAGTAAATGGAGAGTGGCCGCCGTGGAAGCAAGTTCAGGAGAAACAGAGGGAAGAGACGACGCCGTGGATCGTTGTGGCCGCCGTGGAGAGGACGTTGCCGCCGTAGGAATTGTGGGGTTGTGGCCGCCGTGGAGAGGACTTGCCGCCGCCGCAGCAGGGGAACGGAGGAGACGCCGTCGACGGTGCAGAGAGGGTGGGGTTGTGAGTGGGCGACGAAGGAGACGGTGGGAGTTGTAGGTTGTACATGGGGTTGTGGGGTTGAGGGGGTTGAGGGGGAAAAGAAAAGAAGGAGGGAAATAAAAAACCATTTCGCGGGTAAATTAAAAAAAAAAAAAACGTTACCGGCGGTTATAACCGCCGTAAAGCACTTAAACACATGCCGGCGGTTACAACCGCCGTAAAATAAGGACAACAATAAATGAAGAAAAATTACCGGCGGTTATAACCGCCGTAAAAACTTGAAAAACATACCGGCGGTTAGAACCGCCGCTAATCAGCAAGCATTGCCGGCGGTTTTGGAAACCGCCGTAAAATAATCCTTGAAAATAAGAAGCGACGGCGGTTTATGAAACCGCCGCGAAATAGCCGCCGGAATACATCCTTTTTGGTGAAGTGAATAAGTAAGTGTTTACTATTTGATTGCATGCCTATGAATATTTAAATTGTATGAGAGTTTATATAAATGATAATTAGCATAGCATAAAATGATCATATCACTTTATTTTAACGAATAATATATTATTTAAAATAAGTAAGTGTTTACTATTTGATTGCATGCCTATGAATATTCAAATTGTATGAGAGTTTATATAAATGATAATTAGCATAGTATAAAATGATCATATCACTTTATTTTAACGAATAATATATTATTTAAAATAAGTAAGTGTTTACTATTTGATTGCATGCCTATGAATATTCAAATTGTATGAGAGTTTATATAAATGATAATTAGCATAGCATAAAATGATCATATCACTTTATTTTAACGAATAATATATTATTTAAAATAAGTAAGTGTTTACTATTTGATTGCATGCCTACGAATATTCAAATTGTATGAGAGTTTATATAAATGATAATTAGCATAGCATAAAATGATCATATCACTTTATTTTAACGAATAATATATTATTTAAAATAAGTAAGTGTTTACTATTTGATTGCATGCCTATGAATATTCAAATTGTATGAGAGTTTATATAAATGATAATTAGCATAGCATAAAATGATCATATCACTTTATTTTAACGAATAATATATTATTTAAAATAAGTAAGTGTTTACTATTTGATTGCATGCCTATGAATATTCAAATTGTATGAGAGTTTATATAAATGATAATTAGCATAGCATAAAATGATCATATCACTTTATTTTAACGAATAATATATTATTTAAAATAAGTAAGTGTTTACTATTTGATTGCATGCCTACGAATATTCAAATTGTATGAGAGTTTATATAAATGGTAATTAGCATAGCATAAAATGATCATATCACTTTATTTTAACGAATAATATATTATTTAAAATAATTAAGTGTTTACTATTTGATTGCATGCCTATGAATATTCAAATTGTATGAGAGTTTATATAAATGATAATTAGCATAGCATAAAATGATCATATCACTTTATTTTAACGAATAATATATTATTTAAAATAAGTAAGTGTTTACTATTTGATTGCATGCCTATGAATATTCAAATTGTATGAGAGTTTATATAAATGATCATTAGCATAGCATAAAATGATCATATCACTTTATTTTAACGAATAATATATTATTTAAAATAAGTAAGTGTTTACTATTTGATTGCATGCCTATGAATATTCAAATTGTATGAGAGTTTATATAAATGGTAATTAGCATAGCATAAAATGATCATATCACTTTATTTTAACGAATAATATATTATTTAAAATAAGTAAGTGTTTACTATTTGATTGCATGCCTATGAATATTCAAATTATATGAGAGTTTATATAAATGATAATTAGCATAGCATAAAATGATCATATCACTTTATTTTAACGAATAATATATTATTTAAAATAAGTAAGTGTTTACTATTTGATTGCATGCCTATGAATATTCAAATTGTATGAGAGTTTATATAAATTGTAATTACCATAGCATAAAATGATCATATCACTTTATTTTAACGAATAATATATTATTTAAAATAAGTAAGTGTTTACTATTTGATTGCATGCCTATGAATATTCAAATTGTATGAGAGTTTATATAAATGGTAATTAGCATAGCATAAAATGATCATATCACTTTATTTTAACGAATAATATATTATTTAAAATAAGTAAGTGTTTACTATTTGATTGCATGCCTATGAATATTCAAATTGTATGAGAGTTTATATAAATGGTAATTAGCATAGCATAAAATGATCATATCACTTTATTTTAACGAATAATATATTATTTAAAATAAGTAAGTGTTTACTATTTGATTGCATGCCTATGAATATTCAAATTGTATGAGAGTTTATATAAATGATAATTAGCATAGCATAAAATGATCATATCACTTTATTTTAACGAATAATATATTATTTAAAATAAGTAAGTGTTTACTATTTGATTGCATGCCTATGAATATTCAAATTGTATGAGAGTTTATATAAATGATAATTAGCATAGCATAAAATGATCATATCACTTTATTTTAACGAATAATATATTATTTAAAATAAGTAAGTGTTTACTATTTGATTGCATGCCTATGAATATTCAAATTGTATGAGAGTTTATATAAATGATAATTAGCATAGCATAAAATGATCATATCACTTTATTTTAACGAATAATATATTATTTAAAATAAGTAAGTGTTTACTATTTGATTGCATGCCTATGAATATTCAAATTGTATGAGAGTTTATATAAATGATAATTAGCATAGCATAAAATGATCATATCACTTTATTTTAACGAATAATATATTATTTAAAATAAGTAAGTGTTTACTATTTGATTGCATGCCTACGAATATTCAAATTGTATGAGAGTTTATATAAATGGTAATTAGCATAGCATAAAATGATCATATCACTTTATTTTAACGAATAATATATTATTTAAAATAATTAAGTGTTTACTATTTGATTGCATGCCTATGAATATTCAAATTGTATGAGAGTTTATATAAATGATAATTAGCATAGCATAAAATGATCATATCACTTTATTTTAACGAATAATATATTATTTAAAATAAGTAAGTGTTTACTATTTGATTGCATGCCTATGAATATTCAAATTGTATGAGAGTTTATATAAATGGTAATTAGCATAGCATAAAATGATCATATCACTTTATTTTAACGAATAATATATTATTTAAAATAAGTAAGTGTTTACTATTTGATTGCATGCCTATGAATATTCAAATTATATGAGAGTTTATATAAATGATAATTAGCATAGCATAAAATGATCATATCACTTTATTTTAACGAATAATATATTATTTAAAATAAGTAAGTGTTTACTATTTGATTGCATGCCTATGAATATTCAAATTGTATGAGAGTTTATATAAATTGTAATTACCATAGCATAAAATGATCATATCACTTTATTTTAACGAATAATATATTATTTAAAATAAGTAAGTGTTTACTATTTGATTGCATGCCTATGAATATTCAAATTGTATGAGAGTTTATATAAATGGTAATTAGCATAGCATAAAATGATCATATCACTTTATTTTAACGAATAATATATTATTTAAAATAAGTAAGTGTTTACTATTTGATTGCATGCCTATGAATATTCAAATTGTATGAGAGTTTATATAAATGGTAATTAGCATAGCATAAAATGATCATATCACTTTATTTTAACGAATAATATATTATTTAAAATAAGTAAGTGTTTACTATTTGATTGCATGCCTATGAATATTCAAATTGTATGAGAGTTTATATAAATGATAATTAGCATAGCATAAAATGATCATATCACTTTATTTTAACGAATAATATATTATTTAAAATAAGTAAGTGTTTACTATTTGATTGCATGCCTACGAATATTCAAATTGTATGAGAGTTTATATAAATGATAATTAGCATAGCATAAAATGATCATATCACTTTATTTTAACGAATAATATATTATTTAAAATAAGTAAGTGTTTACTATTTGATTGCATGCCTATGAATATTCAAATTGTATGAGAGTTTATATAAATGATAATTAGCATAGCATAAAATGATCATATCACTTTATTTTAACGAATAATATATTATTTAAAATAAGTAAGTGTTTACTATTTGATTGCATGCCTATGAATATTCAAATTGTATGAGAGTTTATATAAATGATAATTAGCATAGCATAAAATGATCATATCACTTTATTTTAACGAATAATATATTATTTAAAATAAGTAAGTGTTTACTATTTGATTGCATGCCTACGAATATTCAAATTGTATGAGAGTTTATATAAATGATAATTAGCATAGCATAAAATGATCATATCACTTTATTTTAACGAATAATATATTATTTAAAATAAGTAAGTGTTTACTATTTGATTGCATGCCTATGAATATTCAAATTGTATGAGAGTTTATATAAATGATAATTAGCATAGCATAAAATGATCATATCACTTTATTTTAACGAATAATATATTATTTAAAATAAGTAAGTGTTTACTATTTGATTGCATGCCTATGAATATTCAAATTGTATGAGAGTTTATATAAATGATAATTAGCATAGCATAAAATGATCATATCACTTTATTTTAACGAATAATATATTATTTAAAATAAGTAAGTGTTTACTATTTGATTGCATGCCTACGAATATTCAAATTGTATGAGAGTTTATATAAATGGTAATTAGCATAGCATAAAATGATCATATCACTTTATTTTAACGAATAATATATTATTTAAAATAATTAAGTGTTTACTATTTGATTGCATGCCTATGAATATTCAAATTGTATGAGAGTTTATATAAATGATAATTAGCATAGCATAAAATGATCATATCACTTTATTTTAACGAATAATATATTATTTAAAATAAGTAAGTGTTTACTATTTGATTGCATGCCTATGAATATTCAAATTGTATGAGAGTTTATATAAATGGTAATTAGCATAGCATAAAATGATCATATCACTTTATTTTAACGAATAATATATTATTTAAAATAAGTAAGTGTTTACTATTTGATTGCATGCCTATGAATATTCAAATTATATGAGAGTTTATATAAATGATAATTAGCATAGCATAAAATGATCATATCACTTTATTTTAACGAATAATATATTATTTAAAATAAGTAAGTGTTTACTATTTGATTGCATGCCTATGAATATTCAAATTGTATGAGAGTTTATATAAATTGTAATTACCATAGCATAAAATGATCATATCACTTTATTTTAACGAATAATATATTATTTAAAATAAGTAAGTGTTTACTATTTGATTGCATGCCTATGAATATTCAAATTGTATGAGAGTTTATATAAATGGTAATTAGCATAGCATAAAATGATCATATCACTTTATTTTAACGAATAATATATTATTTAAAATAAGTAAGTGTTTACTATTTGATTGCATGCCTATGAATATTCAAATTGTATGAGAGTTTATATAAATGGTAATTAGCATAGCATAAAATGATCATATCACTTTATTTTAACGAATAATATATTATTTAAAATAAGTAAGTGTTTACTATTTGATTGCATGCCTATGAATATTCAAATTGTATGAGAGTTTATATAAATGATAATTAGCATAGCATAAAATGATCATATCACTTTATTTTAACGAATAATATATTATTTAAAATAAGTAAGTGTTTACTATTTGATTGCATGCCTACGAATATTCAAATTGTATGAGAGTTTATATAAATGATAATTAGCATAGCATAAAATGATCATATCACTTTATTTTAACGAATAATATATTATTTAAAATAAGTAAGTGTTTACTATTTGATTGCATGCCTATGAATATTCAAATTGTATGAGAGTTTATATAAATGATAATTAGCATAGCATAAAATGATCATATCACTTTATTTTAACGAATAATATATTATTTAAAATAAGTAAGTGTTTACTATTTGATTGCATGCCTATGAATATTCAAATTGTATGAGAGTTTATATAAATGATAATTAGCATAGCATAAAATGATCATATCACTTTATTTTAACGAATAATATATTATTTAAAATAAGTAAGTGTTTACTATTTGATTGCATGCCTACGAATATTCAAATTGTATGAGAGTTTATATAAATGGTAATTAGCATAGCATAAAATGATCATATCACTTTATTTTAACGAATAATATATTATTTAAAATAATTAAGTGTTTACTATTTGATTGCATGCCTATGAATATTCAAATTGTATGAGAGTTTATATAAATGATAATTAGCATAGCATAAAATGATCATATCACTTTATTTTAACGAATAATATATTATTTAAAATAAGTAAGTGTTTACTATTTGATTGCATGCCTATGAATATTCAAATTGTATGAGAGTTTATATAAATGATAATTAGCATAGCATAAAATGATTATATCACTTTATTTTAACGAATAATATATTATTTAAAATAAGTAAGTGTTTACTATTTGATTGCATGCCTATGAATATTCAAATTGTATGAGAGTTTATATAAATGGTAATTAGCATAGCATAAAATGATCATATCACTTTATTTTAACGAATAATGTATTATTTAAAATAAGTAAGTGTTTACTATTTGATTGCATGCCTATGAATATTCAAATTGTATGAGAGTTTATATAAATAATAATTAGCATAGCATAAAATGATCATATCACTTTATTTTAACGAATAATATATTATTTAAAATAAGTAAGTGTTTACTATTTGATTGCATGCCTATGAATATTCAAATTGTATGAGAGTTTATATAAATGATAATTAGCATAGCATAAAATGATCATATCACTTTATTTTAACGAATAATATATTATTTAAAATAAGTATGTGTTTACTATTTGATTGCATGCCTATGAATATTCAAATTGTATGAGAGTTTATATAAATGATAATTAGCATAGCATAAAATGATCATATCACTTTATTTTAACGAATAATATATTATTTAAAATAAGTAAGTGTTTACTATTTGATTGCATGCCTATGAATATTCAAATTGTATGAGAGTTTATATAAATTGTAATTAGCATAGCATAAAATGATCATATCACTTTATTTTAACGAATAATATATTTAATTAAAATAAGTAAGTGTTTACTATTTGATTGCATGCCTATGAATATTCAAATTGTATGAGAGTTTATATATATGATAATTAGCATAGTATAAAATAATCATATCACTTTATTTTAACGAATAATATATTATTTAAAATAAGTAAGTGTTTACTATTTGATTGCATGCCTATGAATATTCAAATTGTATGAGAGTTTATATAAATTGTAATTACCATAGCATAAAATGATCATATCACTTTATTTTAACGAATAATATATTATTTAAAATAAGTAAGTGTTTACTATTTGATTGCATGCCTATGAATATTCAAATTGTATGAGAGTTTATATAAATGGTAATTAGCATAGCATAAACTGATCATATCACTTTATTTTAACGAATAATATATTATTTAAACTAAGTAAGTGTTTACTATTTGATTGCATGCCTATGAATATTCAAATTGTATGATAGTTTATATAAATGATAATTAGCATAGCATAAATTGATCATATCACTTTATTTTAACGAATAATATATTATTTAAAATAAGTAAGTGTTTACTATTTGATTGCATGCCTATGAATATTCAAATTGTATCATAGTTTATATAAATGATAATTAGCATAGCATAAAATGATCATATCACTTTATTTTAACGAATAATATATTATTTAAAATAAGTAAGTGTTTACTATTTGATTGCATGCCTATGAATATTCAAATTGTATGAGAGTTTATATAAATGGTAATTAGCATAGCATAAAATGATCATATCACTTTATTTTAACGAATAATATATTATTTAAAATAAGTAAGTGTTTACTATTTGATTGCATGCCTATGAATATTCAAATTGTATGAGAGTTTATATAAATGATCATATCACTTTATTTTAACGAATAATATATTATTTAAAATAAGTAAGTGTTTACTATTTGATTGCATGCCTATGAATATTCAAATTGTATGAAAGTTTATATAAATGATAATTAGCATAGCATAAAATGATCATATCACTTTATTTTAACGAATAATATATTATTTAAAATAAGTAAGTGTTTACTATTTGATTGCATGCCTATGAATATTCAAATTGTATGAGAGTTTATATAAATGGTAATTAGCATAGCATAAAATGATCATATCACTTTATTTTAACGAATAATATATTATTTAAAATAAGTATGTGTTTACTATTTGATTGCATGTCTATGAATATTCAAATTGTATGAGAGTTTATATAAATGGTAATTAGCATAGCATAAAATGATCATATCACTTTATTTTAACGAATAATATATTATTTAAAATAAGTAAGTGTTTACTATTTGATTGCATGCCTATGAATATTCAAATTGTATGAGAGTTTATATAAATGATAATTACCATAGCATAAAATGATCATATCACTTTATTTTAACGAATAATATATTATTTAAAATAAGTAAGTGTTTACTATTTGATTGCATGCCTACGAATGTTCAAATTGTATGAGAGTTTATATAAATGGTAATTAGCATAGCATAAAATGATCATATCACTTTATTTTAACGAATAATGTATTATTTAAAATAAGTAAGTGTTTACTATTTGATTGCATGCCTATGAATATTCAAATTGTATGAGAGTTTATATAAATGGTAATTAGCATAGCATAAAATGATCATATCACTTTATTTTAACGAATAATGTATTATTTAAAATAAGTAAGTGTTTACTATTTGATTGCATGCCTATGAATATTCAAATTGTATGAGAGTTTATATAAATGATAATTAGCATAGCATAAAATGATCATATCACTTTATTTTAACGAATAATATATTATTTAAAATAAGTAAGTGTTTACTATTTGATTGCATGCCTATGAATATTCAAATTGTATGAGAGTTTATATAAATGGTAATTAGCGTAGCATAAAATGATCATATCACTTTATTTTAACGAATAATATATTATTTAAAATAAGTAAGTGTTTACTATTTGATTGCATGCCTATGAATATTCAAATTGTATGAGACTTTATATAAATGGTAATTAGCATAGCATAAAATGATCATATCACTTTATTTTAACGAATAATATATTATTTAAAATAAGTAAGTGTTTACTATTTGATTGCATGCCTATGAATATTCAAATTGTATGAGAGTTTATATAAATTGTAATTACCATAGCATAAAATGATCATATCACTTTATTTTAACGAATAATATATTATTTAAAATAAGTAAGTGTTTACTATTTGATTGCATGCCTATGAATATTCAAATTGTATGAGAGTTTATATAAATGGTAATTAGCATAGCATAAACTGATCATATCACTTTATTTTAACGAATAATATATTATTTAAACTAAGTAAGTGTTTACTATTTGATTGCATGCCTATGAATATTCAAATTGTATGATAGTTTATATAAATGATAATTAGCATAGCATAAAATGATCATATCACTTTATTTTAACGAATAATATATTATTTAAAATAAGTAAGTGTTTACTATTTGATTGCATGCCTATGAATATTCAAATTGTATCATAGTTTATATAAATGATAATTAGCATAGCATAAAATGATCATATCACTTTATTTTAACGAATAATATATTATTTAAAATAAGTAAGTGTTTACTATTTGATTGCATGCCTATGAATATTCAAATTGTATGAGAGTTTATATAAATGGTAATTAGCATAGCATAAAATGATCATATCACTTTATTTTAACGAATAATATATTATTTAAAATAAGTAAGTGTTTACTATTTGATTGCATGCCTATGAATATTCAAATTGTATGAGAGTTTATATAAATGATAATTAGCATAGCATAAAATGATCATATCACTTTATTTTAACGAATAATATATTATTTAAAATAAGTAAGTGTTTACTATTTGATTGCATGCCTATGAATATTCAAATTGTATGAGAGTTTATATAAATGGTAATTAGCATAGCATAAAATGATCATATCACTTTATTTTAACGAATAATATATTATTTAAAATAAGTATGTGTTTACTATTTGATTGCATGTCTATGAATATTCAAATTGTATGAGAGTTTATATAAATGGTAATTAGCATAGCATAAAATGATCATATCACTTTATTTTAACGAATAATATATTATTTAAAATAAGTAAGTGTTTACTATTTGATTGCATGCCTATGAATATTCAAATTGTATGAGAGTTTATATAAATGATAATTAGCATAGCATAAAATGATCATATCACTTTATTTTAACGAATAATATATTATTTAAAATAAGTAAGTGTTTACTATTTGATTGCATGCCTATGAATATTCAAATTGTATGAGAGTTTATATAAATGATAATTAGCATAGCATAAAATGATCATATCACTTTATTTTAACGAATAATATATTATTTAAAATAAGTAAGTGTTTACTATTTGATTGCATGCCTATGAATATTCAAATTGTATGAGAGTTTATATAAATGATAATTAGCATAGCATAAAATGATCATATCACTTTATTTTAACGAATAATATATTATTTAAAATAAGTAAGTGTTTACTATTTGATTGCATGCCTATGAATATTCAAATTGTATGAGAGTTTATATAAATGGTAATTAGCATAGCATAAAATGATCATATCACTTTATTTTAACGAATAATATATTATTTAAAATAAGTAAGTGTTTACTATTTGATTGCATGCCTATGAATATTCAAATTGTATGAGAGTTTATATAAATGATAATTACCATAGCATAAAATGATCATATCACTTTATTTTAACGAATAATATATTATATAAAATAAGTAAGTGTTTACTATTTGATTGCATGCCTATGAATATTCAAATTGTATGAGAGTTTATATAAATGGTAATTAGCATAGCATAAAATGATCATATCACTTTATTTTAACGAATAATATATTATTTAAAATAAGTAAGTGTTTACTATTTGATTGCATGCCTATAAATATTCAAATTGTATGAGAGTTTATATAAATTGTAATTAGCATAGCATAAAATGATCATATCACTTTATTTTAACGAATAATATATTATTTAAAATAAGTAAGTGTTTACTATTTGATTGCATGCCTATGAATATTAAAATTGTATGAGAGTTTATATAAATGGTAATTAGCATAGCATAAAATGATCATATCACTTTATTTTAACGAATAATATATTATTTAAAATAAGTATGTGTTTACTATTTGATTGCATGTCTATGAATATTCAAATTGTATGAAAGTTTATATAAATGGTAATTAGCATAGCATAAAATGATCATATCACTTTATTTTAACGAATAATATATTATTTAAAATAAGTAAGTGTTTACTATTTGATTGCATGCCTATGAATATTCAAATTGTATGAGAGTTTATATAAATGATAATTAGCATAGCATAAAATGATCATATCACTTTATTTTAACGAATAATATATTATTTAAAATAAGTAAGTGTTTACTATTTGATTGCATGCCTATGAATATTCAAATTGTATGAGAGTTTATATAAATGGTAATTAGCATAGCATAAAATGATCATATCACTTTATTTTAACGAATAATATATTATTTAAACTAAGTAAGTGTTTACTATTTGATTGCATGCCTATGAATATTCAAATTGTATGATAGTTTATATAAATGATAATTAGCATAGCATAAATTGATCATATCACTTTATTTTAACGAATAATATATTATTTAAAATAAGTAAGTGTTTACTATTTGATTGCATGCCTATGAATATTCAAATTGTATCATAGTTTATATAAATGATAATTAGCATAGCATAAAATGATCATATCACTTTATTTTAACGAATAATATATTATTTAAAATAAGTAAGTGTTTACTATTTGATTGCATGCCTATGAATATTCAAATTGTATGAGAGTTTATATAAATGGTAATTAGCATAGCATAAAATGATCATATCACTTTATTTTAACGAATAATATATTATTTAAAATAAGTAAGTGTTTACTATTTGATTGCATGCCTATGAATATTCAAATTGTATGAGAGTTTATATAAATGATCATATCACTTTATTTTAACGAATAATATATTATTTAAAATAAGTAAGTGTTTACTATTTGATTGCATGCCTATGAATATTCAAATTGTATGAAAGTTTATATAAATGATAATTAGCATAGCATAAAATGATCATATCACTTTATTTTAACGAATAATATATTATTTAAAATAAGTAAGTGTTTACTATTTGATTGCATGCCTATGAATATTCAAATTGTATGAGAGTTTATATAAATGGTAATTAGCATAGCATAAAATGATCATATCACTTTATTTTAACGAATAATATATTATTTAAAATAAGTATGTGTTTACTATTTGATTGCATGTCTATGAATATTCAAATTGTATGAGAGTTTATATAAATGGTAATTAGCATAGCATAAAATGATCATATCACTTTATTTTAACGAATAATATATTATTTAAAATAAGTAAGTGTTTACTATTTGATTGCATGCCTATGAATATTCAAATTGTATGAGAGTTTATATAAATGATAATTACCATAGCATAAAATGATCATATCACTTTATTTTAACGAATAATATATTATTTAAAATAAGTAAGTGTTTACTATTTGATTGCATGCCTACGAATGTTCAAATTGTATGAGAGTTTATATAAATGGTAATTAGCATAGCATAAAATGATCATATCACTTTATTTTAACGAATAATGTATTATTTAAAATAAGTAAGTGTTTACTATTTGATTGCATGCCTATGAATATTCAAATTGTATGAGAGTTTATATAAATGGTAATTAGCATAGCATAAAATGATCATATCACTTTATTTTAACGAATAATGTATTATTTAAAATAAGTAAGTGTTTACTATTTGATTGCATGCCTATGAATATTCAAATTGTATGAGAGTTTATATAAATGATAATTAGCATAGCATAAAATGATCATATCACTTTATTTTAACGAATAATATATTATTTAAAATAAGTAAGTGTTTACTATTTGATTGCATGCCTATGAATATTCAAATTGTATGAGAGTTTATATAAATGGTAATTAGCGTAGCATAAAATGATCATATCACTTTATTTTAACGAATAATATATTATTTAAAATAAGTAAGTGTTTACTATTTGATTGCATGCCTATGAATATTCAAATTGTATGAGACTTTATATAAATGGTAATTAGCATAGCATAAAATGATCATATCACTTTATTTTAACGAATAATATATTATTTAAAATAAGTAAGTGTTTACTATTTGATTGCATGCCTATGAATATTCAAATTGTATGAGAGTTTATATAAATTGTAATTACCATAGCATAAAATGATCATATCACTTTATTTTAACGAATAATATATTATTTAAAATAAGTAAGTGTTTACTATTTGATTGCATGCCTATGAATATTCAAATTGTATGAGAGTTTATATAAATGGTAATTAGCATAGCATAAACTGATCATATCACTTTATTTTAACGAATAATATATTATTTAAACTAAGTAAGTGTTTACTATTTGATTGCATGCCTATGAATATTCAAATTGTATGATAGTTTATATAAATGATAATTAGCATAGCATAAAATGATCATATCACTTTATTTTAACGAATAATATATTATTTAAAATAAGTAAGTGTTTACTATTTGATTGCATGCCTATGAATATTCAAATTGTATCATAGTTTATATAAATGATAATTAGCATAGCATAAAATGATCATATCACTTTATTTTAACGAATAATATATTATTTAAAATAAGTAAGTGTTTACTATTTGATTGCATGCCTATGAATATTCAAATTGTATGAGAGTTTATATAAATGGTAATTAGCATAGCATAAAATGATCATATCACTTTATTTTAACGAATAATATATTATTTAAAATAAGTAAGTGTTTACTATTTGATTGCATGCCTATGAATATTCAAATTGTATGAGAGTTTATATAAATGATAATTAGCATAGCATAAAATGATCATATCACTTTATTTTAACGAATAATATATTATTTAAAATAAGTAAGTGTTTACTATTTGATTGCATGCCTATGAATATTCAAATTGTATGAGAGTTTATATAAATGGTAATTAGCATAGCATAAAATGATCATATCACTTTATTTTAACGAATAATATATTATTTAAAATAAGTATGTGTTTACTATTTGATTGCATGTCTATGAATATTCAAATTGTATGAGAGTTTATATAAATGGTAATTAGCATAGCATAAAATGATCATATCACTTTATTTTAACGAATAATATATTATTTAAAATAAGTAAGTGTTTACTATTTGATTGCATGCCTATGAATATTCAAATTGTATGAGAGTTTATATAAATGATAATTAGCATAGCATAAAATGATCATATCACTTTATTTTAACGAATAATATATTATTTAAAATAAGTAAGTGTTTACTATTTGATTGCATGCCTATGAATATTCAAATTGTATGAGAGTTTATATAAATGATAATTAGCATAGCATAAAATGATCATATCACTTTATTTTAACGAATAATATATTATTTAAAATAAGTAAGTGTTTACTATTTGATTGCATGCCTATGAATATTCAAATTGTATGAGAGTTTATATAAATGATAATTAGCATAGCATAAAATGATCATATCACTTTATTTTAACGAATAATATATTATTTAAAATAAGTAAGTGTTTACTATTTGATTGCATGCCTATGAATATTCAAATTGTATGAGAGTTTATATAAATGGTAATTAGCATAGCATAAAATGATCATATCACTTTATTTTAACGAATAATATATTATTTAAAATAAGTAAGTGTTTACTATTTGATTGCATGCCTATGAATATTCAAATTGTATGAGAGTTTATATAAATGATAATTACCATAGCATAAAATGATCATATCACTTTATTTTAACGAATAATATATTATATAAAATAAGTAAGTGTTTACTATTTGATTGCATGCCTATGAATATTCAAATTGTATGAGAGTTTATATAAATGGTAATTAGCATAGCATAAAATGATCATATCACTTTATTTTAACGAATAATATATTATTTAAAATAAGTAAGTGTTTACTATTTGATTGCATGCCTATAAATATTCAAATTGTATGAGAGTTTATATAAATTGTAATTAGCATAGCATAAAATGATCATATCACTTTATTTTAACGAATAATATATTATTTAAAATAAGTAAGTGTTTACTATTTGATTGCATGCCTATGAATATTAAAATTGTATGAGAGTTTATATAAATGGTAATTAGCATAGCATAAAATGATCATATCACTTTATTTTAACGAATAATATATTATTTAAAATAAGTATGTGTTTACTATTTGATTGCATGTCTATGAATATTCAAATTGTATGAAAGTTTATATAAATGGTAATTAGCATAGCATAAAATGATCATATCACTTTATTTTAACGAATAATATATTATTTAAAATAAGTAAGTGTTTACTATTTGATTGCATGCCTATGAATATTCAAATTGTATGAGAGTTTATATAAATGATAATTAGCATAGCATAAAATGATCATATCACTTTATTTTAACGAATAATATATTATTTAAAATAAGTAAGTGTTTACTATTTGATTGCATGCCTATGAATATTCAAATTGTATGAGAGTTTATATAAATGATAATTAGCATAGCATAAAATGATCATATCACTTTATTTTAACGAATAATATATTATTTAAAATAAGTAAGTGTTTACTATTTGATTGCATGCCTATGAATATTCAAATTGTATGAGAGTTTATATAAATGATAATTAGCATAGCATAAAATGATCATATCACTTTATTTTAACGAATAATATATTATTTAAAATAAGTAAGTGTTTACTATTTGATTGCATGCCTATGAATATTCAAATTGTATGAGAGTTTATATAAATGGTAATTAGCATAGCATAAAATGATCATATCACTTTATTTTAACGAATAATATATTATTTAAAATAAGTAAGTGTTTACTATTTGATTGCATGCCTATGAATATTCAAATTGTATGAGAGTTTATATAAATGATAATTACCATAGCATAAAATGATCATATCACTTTATTTTAACGAATAATATATTATATAAAATAAGTAAGTGTTTACTATTTGATTGCATGCCTATGAATATTCAAATTGTATGAGAGTTTATATAAATGGTAATTAGCATAGCATAAAATGATCATATCACTTTATTTTAACGAATAATATATTATTTAAAATAAGTAAGTGTTTACTATTTGATTGCATGCCTATAAATATTCAAATTGTATGAGAGTTTATATAAATTGTAATTAGCATAGCATAAAATGATCATATCACTTTATTTTAACGAATAATATATTATTTAAAATAAGTAAGTGTTTACTATTTGATTGCATGCCTATGAATATTCAAATTGTATGAGAGTTTATATAAATGGTAATTAGCATAGCATAATATGATCATATCACTTTATTTTAACGAATAATATATTATTTAAAATAAGTAAGTGTTTACTATTTGATTGCATGCCTATGAATATTCAAATTATATGAGAGTTTATATAAATGATAATTAGCATAGCATAAAATGATCATATCACTTTATTTTAACGAATAATATATTATTTAAAATAAGTAAGTGTTTACTATTTGATTGCATGCCTATGAATATTCAAATTGTATGAGAGTTTATATAAATTGTAATTACCATAGCATAAAATGATCATATCACTTTATTTTAACGAATAATATATTATTTAAAATAAGTAAGTGTTTACTATTTGATTGCATGCCTATGAATATTCAAATTGTATGAGAGTTTATATAAATGGTAATTAGCATAGCATAAAATGATCATATCACTTTATTTTAACGAATAATATATTATTTAAAATAAGTAAGTGTTTACTATTTGATTGCATGCCTATGAATATTCAAATTGTATGAGAGTTTATATAAATGGTAATTAGCATAGCATAAAATGATCATATCACTTTATTTTAACGAATAATATATTATTTAAAATAAGTAAGTGTTTACTATTTGATTGCATGCCTATGAATATTCAAATTGTATGAGAGTTTATATAAATGATAATTAGCATAGCATAAAATGATCATATCACTTTATTTTAACGAATAATATATTATTTAAAATAAGTAAGTGTTTACTATTTGATTGCATGCCTATGAATATTAAAATTGTATGAGAGTTTATATAAATGGTAATTAGCATAGCATAAAATGATCATATCACTTTATTTTAACGAATAATATATTATTTAAAATAAGTATGTGTTTACTATTTGATTGCATGTCTATGAATATTCAAATTGTATGAAAGTTTATATAAATGGTAATTAGCATAGCATAAAATGATCATATCACTTTATTTTAACGAATAATATATTATTTAAAATAAGTAAGTGTTTACTATTTGATTGCATGCCTATGAATATTCAAATTGTATGAGAGTTTATATAAATGATAATTAGCATAGCATAAAATGATCATATCACTTTATTTTAACGAATAATATATTATTTAAAATAAGTAAGTGTTTACTATTTGATTGCATGCCTATGAATATTCAAATTGTATGAGAGTTTATATAAATGATAATTAGCATAGCATAAAATGATCATATCACTTTATTTTAACGAATAATATATTATTTAAAATAAGTAAGTGTTTACTATTTGATTGCATGCCTATGAATATTCAAATTGTATGAGAGTTTATATAAATGATAATTAGCATAGCATAAAATGATCATATCACTTTATTTTAACGAATAATATATTATTTAAAATAAGTAAGTGTTTACTATTTGATTGCATGCCTATGAATATTCAAATTGTATGAGAGTTTATATAAATGGTAATTAGCATAGCATAAAATGATCATATCACTTTATTTTAACGAATAATATATTATTTAAAATAAGTAAGTGTTTACTATTTGATTGCATGCCTATGAATATTCAAATTGTATGAGAGTTTATATAAATGATAATTACCATAGCATAAAATGATCATATCACTTTATTTTAACGAATAATATATTATATAAAATAAGTAAGTGTTTACTATTTGATTGCATGCCTATGAATATTCAAATTGTATGAGAGTTTATATAAATGGTAATTAGCATAGCATAAAATGATCATATCACTTTATTTTAACGAATAATATATTATTTAAAATAAGTAAGTGTTTACTATTTGATTGCATGCCTATAAATATTCAAATTGTATGAGAGTTTATATAAATTGTAATTAGCATAGCATAAAATGATCATATCACTTTATTTTAACGAATAATATATTATTTAAAATAAGTAAGTGTTTACTATTTGATTGCATGCCTATGAATATTCAAATTGTATGAGAGTTTATATAAATGATAATTAGCATAGCATAAAATGATCATATCACTTTATTTTAACGAATAATATATTATTTAAAATAAGTAAGTGTTTACTATTTGATTGCATGCCTATGAATATTCAAATTGTATGAGAGTTTATATAAATTGTAATTACCATAGCATAAAATGATCATATCACTTTATTTTAACGAATAATATATTATTTAAAATAAGTAAGTGTTTACTATTTGATTGCATGCCTATGAATATTCAAATTGTATGAGAGTTTATATAAATTGTAATTAGCATAGCATAAAATGATCATATCACTTTATTTTAACGAATAATATATTATTTAAAATAAGTAAGTGTTTACTATTTGATTGCATGCCTATGAATATTCAAATT
Source organism: Acmispon strigosus (assembly GCA_030819835.1). NCBI lineage: Eukaryota > Viridiplantae > Streptophyta > Magnoliopsida > Fabales > Fabaceae > Acmispon > Acmispon strigosus. The sequence goes on from JAUAMA010000001.1 coordinate 25,080,171, forward strand.
GTATGAGAGTTTATATAAATGATAATTAGCATAGCATAAAATGATCATATCACTTTATTTTAACGAATAATATATTATTTAAAATAAGTAAGTGTTTACTATTTGATTGCATGCCTATGAATATTCAAATTGTATGAGAGTTTATATAAATGATAATTAGCATAGCATAAAATGATCATATCACTTTATTTTAACGAATAATATATTATTTAAAATAAGTAAGTGTTTACTATTTGATTGCATGCCTATGAATATTCAAATTGTATGAGAGTTTATATAAATGATAATTAGCATAGCATAAAATGATCATATCACTTTATTTTAACGAATAATATATTATTTAAAATAAGTATGTGTTTACTATTTGATTGCATGCCTATGAATATTCAAATTGTATGAGAGTTGCAAGAGTCATATTTGATAAACTCTTCTTCTCTGAAATGGCTGTAACCTTTGGTTGCCATACTCTTGTAAGTGATCTTAGAACTTTCATGTTCAAGTCACTGTTTACCAAGAGCAATCAAGTGGTTAATCAAATGAGTGAATCGTTTTTGCATATCTAATACATTTTCTCCTGGAAGCATTCTGAACATTTCATATTCTTGAGAAAGAGTATTGATCTTTGATCTCTTGACTTCATATGTTCCTTCATGAGTCACCATCAATGTATCCCATATTTCTTTTGATGAAGTGCACGTTGATACTCTGAAAAACTCATCCATGCCGAGAGTAGATGTAAGAATGTTCATTCCTTTGAGATCATATTGAACCTTCTTCTTTTCTTCTTCACTCCAAGTACTCTCTGGTTATGGTTGTGAACTTCCTTCTACTTCTGATACAGGCACAAAGGGACCTTCTTCAATGGCTTTCCAAATTCCAGAAGTCATAGTGTTCTCCATTGAAGAATGGTGGCCTGTTTATGTTGAATCCTTCACTTGTTCCATGATTGGAAGAGGATGCCATCTTTTCCCGGATCTTAGGAATAACTTACCTAAACCTCCGCTCTGATACCAATTGTTAGTATAGATAGCAACCTGAGAGGAGGGGGGGGGGTGAATCAGGTTTACCCGATTTTCGCCTTGATAACTTCTTACTTTCAAGATAAATGTAAAAGTAAACGATTGCAGCGGAATTAAGCGTTGCTTGAAAGTAAAGATGAAGGATAGAAGAATTCAAACACACAGAATTTTATCCTGGTTCACCTTCTATCCACCGAAGGCTACGTCCAGTCCCTCAAGAAACCCTTGAGGATTTTTCCACTATTGATAAAAATTTCTTACAAGTTCTTACACCAAGGACCCTAATAATTTCTATCAATTTCCTGTGAAAGTATACCCCTTTCCACAACCCCTGAAAGTAAACCACTTTCAGTTCCTGAAGGCAAACCACCCTCAGACCTTGAAGGCTTGACCACCTTCAATCAACACCCTGAAAGTACACCACTTTCAGTACCAACAACCCTTCACCAAGATCCACGGTGAATACTCAATCTATCAGAAAGAGATGAAGAAGAGTTTACAATTGGTTGTCTCAATCCTTTAACATACAAGTGGATTGATCATGAGAATTTATGCTTTAAGGCTTTTAAGCATAATAGGATTCTGAGTTCCTCAAGATATGAACAACAAGAGTGTTCTTATAAACATGAAGATCATGAACTCAGAATTTAGGCTCTCGAAAGTTTAAGTTCTAAAAGACTTGATGAAAGAAATAATTTGACAAAGTTTTGGCCTAATATTGTATTCTCATGTGTTGTGTGTGTTCTGGTATAGGCAAGGGAAACGTCCTTGAACCAATGCAACCTTTCCCAAAAGGTTTGAGACACAATGGTTCATGAAAAGATGCAACTTTTTGTGTTGGTAATCGATTACATCACTTAGTGTAATCGATTACACTAGTAGCCGTTTCAGTTTGAATTTCAAATTCAAACATGAATCGATTACAAACAAGTGGTAATCGATTACTTGCCTATGTGTAATCGATTACCAGAAAGCTGCAATCGATTACATTGAAGTCCAACTTCTAGAAACTTGATCTTTTAAGATCGGCTTAAGTTTTTCTACTTCTTTTAAGTTATGAAAACATTAAGCTTGATTAGTTTAGGTGTTTTAAAGAGCCTTTATGCTTTAATAGACCTTCAGAAGCATAACTCACCTAAACTAAGACTTATAGGTAATTGATGAACTTTATAGCGCTGTTTCCTCTAAGTCTTCTTTTCTTCTTTTTGCCGATGAGTTTGTCGTAATCAAAACCTCAGTCAGGGTCAGGAGCAAGACCTTCTTCACAAACTATAGAGCTTTTGGCCGATTTCAGCATTTTCGACCGATTTCAGGGTTTTTCCGCTGACTATAATATAGGGTATTTGGACGAGTTAAGGGCTCTCGGTTAATTTTATGGTTATTATCTTGACTCTAGGCTTTTAGACTGATTTTAGGGTTTTCTGCATATTATAGATTTTTAGGCAGGCTTTTGGGCTTTTTGATGGACTTTAGGGCTTTTGGCCGATTTAAGGTTTTTTGCAGACTATAGTATAGGGTATTTGGATAATTTAAGGGCTCTAGGTCAATTTTATGGTTTTTCTGTAGACTCTAGGTAGACATATTTTAGGGTTTTCGGCTTAGTATAGGGTTTTTGGCCGCCTTTAGGGGTTTTTGATCAACTTTAGGGCTTATGGTCGATTTCAAGGTTTTCGGCCGTTTTCAGGGTTTTCCAGCTGACTATAGTATAGGGTATTTCGACGAATTAAGGGCGCTGGGTCAATTTTATGGTTTTTTTGTTGTAGACTCTATGCTTTTAAACTGATTTTAGGGTTTACGACTTATTATAGGGTTTAAGTCCGGCTTTAGAACATTCTAATCAACTTTAGGGCTTTTGGCCGATTTTAGGCTTTCAGCCAATTTCACGGGTTTTTCCGCTGACTATTGTATAGGGTATTTGGACCATTTAAGAACTCTGGGTCAATTTTATTGTTTTTTTGTAGACTCTAGGCTTTTAGACTGATTTTAGGGTTTTCGGCTCATTATAGGGATTTAGGCTGGCTTTAGGGGTTTCTGATCAACTTTAGGGCTCTTGGGTGATTTCACGGTTTTCTACCGATTTCAGGGTTTTTCCGCTGACTATTGAATAAGGTATTTGGACCAATTAAGGGCTCTGGGTCAATTTTATAGTTTTTCTGTGAGTAAACCTCCAATTTGGTCCCTGAAAGATCACACTTATGGCTGTTTAGTCCTCATACTATTTTTACCCACCAAGTTAGTCCCTGAAATATTCGCCGTTAGTCAATCTAGTCCTTGAAAGATTTTTCCGTCAGGTCCCTGAAAGATTCGCCGTTAGTCAATCTGATCCCTGAAAGATTTTTCCCTGTCAGGTCCCTGGACGGAAGTGTAAGTTAGTCAAATTAGTCCCTGAAAGAGTAAATCGTCAGTCAATTTAGTCCTTCGTTATTAAAATTTTACAGAAAGAATGTGAGTTGGGCTCGAACCTAAGACCTGAGAGTAGCTCAACAAAACCTTTGCCAATTGAGCTACTTAATCAATTGATAAATATGTGAATTCATATATATTTATACAATTTTCTTTCTTCTTCTTTCTGTTCTTCAAACTCACTCATTTGTAGATTTTTCCACAAAACCCACCAATTTTCTTTATTCTTCATCTTCTTCATTGGATTCTAGAACAAGAATCCAGAACAAAGCACACAAGTTTCTACTCCTCCTCGTTCAACCCCCTCTTCATCTTCTTCTTCTTCTTCTAATTATTTCTCCTAGAAGATTCTACTCCTAATTCACTCCCTTTTTATCAAACCAATCATCCCAAACTTCCCTCAACGGCGAACCCCTCTTACCCAGTTTCAGCAATAACGCCTTCTCGCCGTCGGTGGCGTCATCGTTCGCCGAATCGGAGAGGAGGAAGTCGTTGTTCCCCCTCCCTCTCTCCCACAAGCTGTCCTGAACCAGGGAGATGAGAGCTATGATGTTGGCTTGATCTGGGTTTTGGATCTGCAACAAACCCAACAAACCTCTTCTTCTCTTCGGTCTTCAAAATCCTAAGCACTCTTTTCGTCGTTTCCTTAATCTGGTAGCCATGGAGGTTTTTCTCCCTCTCGATCTAGGCTTGGATGTTCCTGAGTCGGGGTTGATTTGGGCTTCCTTTCATCTTCTTCTTTCTGAATGGTTTTTGGTTTGGATTGTTCTGAATGGTGGTTTTAATTTGGTTTTAATGGGTTGAATGAGATGCGATTTGGCAACGTTTTTAGGTGAGGGGAAGAGGAAGATGATCTCTGTTATTAGGTTCTGCTGAGCTGGACTTATTCCGGGGAGTGCCACGGTGGCAGAGGGTGGATATGGCAATTTTGGGTTGGTGATTTGGAGGTTGAAGGATGACTGTGCAGATGAAGAACAAGAAGAAGAAGAAGAAGAATGATATAAATATATTTGTGTTAACATACTTATTAATTGATTAAGTAGCTCAACTGGCAAAGACTTGGTTTTGCTACTTCCAAGTCTCAGGTTCGAACCCAACTCACATTCTTTATGTAAAATTTTAATAACGAAGGACTAAATTGACTGACGATTTACTCTTTCAAGGACTAATTTGGCTAACTTACACTTCCGTCCAGAGACTTGACGGGGAAAAATCTTTCAGGGACCAGATTGACTAACGGCGAATCTTTCAGGGACCTGACGGAAAAATCTTTCAGGGACCAGATTGACTAACGGCGAAACTTTGAAGGACTAACTTGGTGGGTAAAAATAATAAGAGGCCCAAACAGCCATAAGTGTCATCTTTCAGGGACCAAATTGGAGGTTTACTCGTTTTTCTGTAGACTATATGCTTTTAGACTAAGTTTAGGGTTTTCGTCTTGTTATAGGGTTTTAGGCCGGCTTTATGGGTTTCTGATCAACCTTAGGACTTTTGGCCAATTTTAGGGTTTTCAGCCGATTTTAGGGTTTTTCAACTGCCTATTGTCTAGGGTATTTAGACGATTTAAGGGCTCTGGGTCAATTTTATGGTTTTTCTGTACACTTTAGGCTTCTAGACTGATTTTAGAATTTTCAGTTTATTATAGGGTTTTAGGCCGGCTATAGGGCATTCTGATCAACTTTAGGGCTTTTGGCCGATTTCAGGGTTTTCGGCCGAGTTCAGGGTTTTTTTCTGCTGAATACAGTATAGGGTATTTGGACGATTTAAGGGCTCTGGGTCAATTTTATGGTTTTTCTGTAGTCTCTAGGCTTTTAGACTGAGTTTAGGGTTTTCGGCTCATTAGAGGGTTTTAGATCGGCTTTAGGGCTTTCTGATCAACTTTAGGGCTTTTGGGCGATTTCAGCGTTTTCGACCGATTTCAAGGTTTTTCCGCTGACTATTGAATAAGGTATTTGGACCAATTAAGGGCTCTGGGTCAATGTAATTGTTTTTCTATAGACTCTAGGATTTTAAACAAATTTAAGGGTTTTCGGCTTATTGTAGGGTTTTAGGCCGGCTTTAGGGATTTCTGATCAACTTTGGGGCTTTTGTCCAATTTCAGGGTTTTTCCGCTCATTATTGTATAGGGTATTTAGACCATTTAAGTGTTCTGGGTCAATTTTTTGGTTTTTCTGTACGCTCTTGGATTTTAGGCTGATTTTAGGGTTTTCAGCTTTTTATAGGGTTTTAGGCTGGCTTTAGGGCATTCTCATCAACTTTAGGGTTTTTGGCCGATTACAGGGTTTTCGGCCGAGTTCACGGTTTTTCTGCTGAATACAGTATAGGGTATTTGAACCATTTAAGGGCTCTGGGTGAATTTCATGGTTTTTCTGTAGACTCTGGGCTTTTAGACTTATATTAGGGTTTTCAGCTCAATATAGGGTTTTAGACTGGCTTTAGCGTTTTCTGGTCAACTATAGAGCTTTTGGCCGATTTCAGCATTTTCGACCGATTTCAGGGTTTTTCCGCTGACTATAATATAGGGTATTTGGACGAGTTAAGGGCTCTAGGTTAATTTTATGGTTATTATGTTGACTCTAGGCTTTTAGACTGATTTTAGGGTTTTCTGTATATTATAGAGTTTTAGGCAGGCTTTTGGGCTTTCTGATGGACTTTAGGGCTTTTAGCCGATTTAAGGGTTTTCTCTACAGATTATAGTACAGGGTATTTGGATAATTTAAGGGCACTGGGTCAATTTTATGGTTTTTCTGTAGACTCTAGGCGTTTAGACATATTTTAGGGTTTTCGCCTTAGTATCAGGTTTTTGGCCGGCTTTAGGGGTTTTTGATCAACTTTAGGGCTTATGGTCTATTTCAGGGATTTCGGCCGATTTCAGGGTTTTTCTGCTGACTATAGTATAGGGTATTTTGACGAATTAAGGGCTCTGGGTCAATTTTATGGTTTTTCTGTCGTAGAATCTGTGCTTTTAGACTGATTTTAGGGTTTACGGCTTATTATAGGGTTTTAGTCCGGCTTTAGAACATTCTAATCAACTTTAGGGCTTTTGGTCAATTTCAGGGTTTTCTGCAAATTTCTCGGGTTTTTCCGCTGACTATTGTATAGGGTATTTGGACCAATTAAGAGCTCTGGGTCAATTTTATTGTTTTTTTGTAGACTCTAGGCATTTAGACTGACTTTAGGGTTCTCGGATCATTATAGGGATTTAGGCCGGTGATGACTGGATTTTGTATGATAATTTTAGGGTCTTTTTAGTCTTTTTATTTTGTTATTTTTTGAGTCTCATATAGGTTTTTCGTTGTTTTTATGTAGATTTTCTATTTATTTTGCATTCGGCATATAGATTAGTTTTTATTTGGTTTTTAAACTTTATTTTATATTTTTAGGAAATTTTCATAGGTATTTTTGTATTCTTAGGAAAGCTGGTAGAAATTATCATTTTTGTTCAGGGGCCTATTTGTAAAGTTCAAGAAATGAAGGACCAAAGTCTAAAGGTACAAGAGTTGGGGACTGAAAATTGAAGTTGCAAGAAGTAGAAGGGCCAGAATTGAAGTGCTAATTATGAGAGGACCAAAAGTGGAAAAGAAGAATATGAAGAATCACTCTCTAAATTAGCACATGGAAAATTATGTTGAAGGATTGATGATAGTGGGAAGAAGGTTTCAGAAATGATCAAGGGCTGAATGAAGGCCACTGAAGACATTAAAAACCCACTACCATGAAGGAAAGAAAAGCTTGAAGATGAAGCAGCAACGACCCAGCGCTCAAGCGTTGGGATCCCAGCGCTCAAGCGCTGGGACTCTGACTAGGACTTGAGCTGGAAATCACACCCAGCGCTGCAGCGTTGGAAAGCCAGCGCTCAAGCGCTGGCCCTCGATCTTAAAGTGGGATTTAAATGCTTCCCAGCGCCCAAGCGCTGGGAAAGCCAGCGCTCAAGCGCTGGAGCCCAGAATTTTTCTATAAATAGGGAGGCAATTTGCACTTGTAAAACACACCTTCTTAGAATACAACAAGTATTCTCTCTTTCTCCCTCTTGAGCATTGTTCCTAGGACTTGTGGGATGCCATATTTGAGCTCCTATCCAGGGTAATTCAATGTCTCCTTTAGCCATGCTTGGCAAAATTCTTTTTAAGTTTTTGGGTTGTTTTAGTTTATAATTCATGTACTAGTTTTCTTTTACATTTCTGAATAATATCTTCAATTCATGTTTTATTTCTTTGTTCTTCATTAATCTTGTGATCAAAAGATTTCTTGCTTTCTACTTATGTCATAAGGCCATTTGGTAAGTAGTAAGGGAAATAGGAAATAAAAAAGGTTATAAGTTTGCATTTCTTAAGGCTATAAGGATGTACGTAACTTTGTGTTGGCCCGAATTCCTTCTTCATCTTCTTTTCTGATTAACTAATAACCAAGGCTATGGAGTTAGTAATTAGGAAAGAAAGGTCTACATTTCTTAAGGCTATTAGGATGTAGAAACTCTAGGCTATAGCACCATGATTTTGGATTTAAAATTCAGAAATTAAGTAGGAGATTTCTAGCATGTTTTATAGACTATGTAAATCAACCCAAGAACTTAAATTCTTATCATCTTTTCTCTTATCATTTTATGCTATTGTTATTTCTTGTTCTAAAAACATCAACCTATATTCTCATCTTTTAAATTTCTGTTTAAGTACTAAATATTATAATAATAAGAACACCTATCCCTTGTGTTCGATCTTTTTATATTACGCGATAGTTAATCGTACACTTGCGATTTTCGCTATCAAGTTTTTGGCGCCGTTGCCGGGGATAGGTTATTTCAAGTTCGTGTTATTATTTTGTTTAGTGCTTTTTATTAAAAAATTAAAAAAATATTATTTGTGTGATGAATGGTGCTGCAAACTTGGGTGCTGAGTATTTTCAGGCAAAAATCCGGGCTCAGCTTGAAAAGGAATATGAAAAGAAGAAACAAGATGCCTTCACTCTAATTGACGAGTTTTGCTCCGATTTAGAATGTAAGTACAACACCGGATTTTTGCCAACTCCTGAGCAAAAATGTAAGGCCATGGAGGAGCTACGAGTCAAGATACAAGGTATTTTGAAGAGGCCGCCAGTTAGTGATCAACTATCCACAATCCCAGTAAGTGAACCTATGGACCAAGTTGAAAAATTCAAAGTTGGGAAAAAGGAGAATTATGTTGTGATTGTAAATTTTTTTTCTCTTCCCACCCCGGAGGAGGAAGAACAAGACTTCCCAAAAGAAATGTCCATAGGTGATCTTGTGCAGAAAAGCGGTAAGGTTAAAGCTGAACACTGGTGCATCATTTTGATGTGTAAGTGTTGTCAAAATTTACATGATCTGCGGGGTCTAAGGAATTTTGTAATAGACCCCGGTTGAAGTGATTATTGAAAAAGTCTATCAAAGACTATAAAATTGAGCTGGTTGGGAGACAACCCAATTTAGGATTAGTTTTAATTTTTCTGCTTTATTTTCTATTTTAAATGAAATAAAAAAAAAAATTCTTGCAGGGGGACCCAACGCCAAGGCGTTGGAGGCTCAACGCTCATGCGTTGAGCCCCTGCCTAAAGTCCCAGTTTCCAGTTTTTACCAACGCTGAAGCGTTGGGGGCCAGCGCTCATGCGCTAGGCCCCTGGAAGCTACTGTCTGATTTCACTTACCAGCGCTCAAGCGTTGGACAACCCAACGCTCCAGCGCTGGGCTTCGGGCAGAGTGCAGTAAGTTTTATTTATCTTGCTTTTTCCCCTTTCATTTTTACTCTTTGCCATTTCTTCTGAAACCCTCGAGCCCAGAGCATAAGTAACCATCATCTTCACTTACCTTTCACCTCACACTTCACACAATTCACTTCCATTCATTGGGTGCTTAAAGTTTTGGTGGATTTCTTGTGCTCTTTTTCTCACGTGTTTCGGCAATCCAAGGTAAAATTTATGCTGTTTTGTTTTCCTTTTTCTTCTACCTCGAAGTAAATTGGTGAACAATTGTTGGATGGATTGTAGTAACTGTGATGGGTTATTGTTAGGGATTAGGAAATGTTCTGTTTTTGCATGTTTCTTTTGCCCATAATCTTTGCTGTTTTAAGCTTGCCCACCAAGTGTTCGGTAAAATGTCTGAATGAAGTTCTTGTTTCTTTTCTGGTTTTTAAACTTTGATTCTTGCTTTGCATGATTAATGGAAGACTCAAGGATGGTTTTTATAAACTTGGTGGGCAATTTGCTATTTTTGGTTGTAATTTTGGAGGGTGTTCAAAGAGAGGATGTTGGATTTGTATTTGAACTAACATTTTAACAAAGTGCTTGTGATGAGTGGATTTTATATGATAATTTTAGGGTCTTTTTAGTCTTTTTATTTTATTATTTTTGAGTCTCATGTAGGTTTTTTTATTGTTTTTATGTAGATTTTATATTTATTTTGCATTTTGCATATAGATTAGATTTTATTTGTTTTTCTACCTATATTTTATATTTTTAGGAACTTTTATAGAAATTTTATATTTTTAGGAAAAGCTGGTTTAGTTATCATTTTTGTCCAGGGACCACTTTGTAAAGTTTCAGGAAATCAAGGTCCAAAATGTGAAAGTTCAAGAGTGGAGGGCTGGAAGTGAAGTTTGAGAGAATATGAGGGCTTGAATTGACGTGCTAACCAAGAGAGGACCAAAGTGGAAAAGAAGAATATGAAGAATCACTCTCTAATTTAGCACATGGAAAATAATGTTGAAGGAATTGATGATAGTGGAGGAGGAGTTTCAGAATTAAACAAGGGCTGAGTAGTGGCTTTTGATGGCATTCAAATCCCACTAACCATGAAGAAGGAAGGAAAACTTGGAGCTGAAACAGCAGGTCCCAGCGCTGCAGCGCTGGGAAGCCAGCGCTCATGTGCTGGCCCTCGATCTGACAGTGGATTTTTAATGCTTCCAGCGCCCAAGCGTTGGGAATTCTAGCGCTGAAGCGTTGGAGGCTGGATTTTTACTATAAATAGGACCCTTTTCTTCACTTGTAAAGCACACCTTCTTAGAATACAACAAGTATTCTCTCTTTCTCCCTCAAAGATCATTGTTCCTAGGACTTGTGGGAAGCCATACTTGAGCTCCTATCCAGGGTAATTCAATGATTCTTTTAGCCATGCTTGGCTAATTCTTCTTTTAAGTTTTTGGGTTGTTTTAATTTATAATTCATGTACTAGTTTTCTTTTACATTTCTGAATAATATCTTCAATTCATGTTTCATTTCTTTGTTCTTCATTAATCTTGTGTACAAAAGATTTCATGCTTTCTACTTATTCATAAGGCCATTTGGTAAGTAGTAAGGGAAATAGGAAATAAAAAAGGTTATATGTTTGCATTTCTTAAGGCTATAAGGATGTACGTAACTTTGTGTTGGCTCGGATTCTTTCTTCATCTTCTTCTCTAATTAACTAATAACTAAGGCTATGGAGTTAGTAATTAGGTAAGGAAGTTCTACATTTCTTAAGGCTATTAGGGTGTAGAAATTTAGGCTATAGCACCATGAATATGAATTTAAAGTTCAGAAATTTAGTAAGAGTTTTCTAGCATGTTTTATAAATTATGTAAATCAACCCAAGAGCTTAAATTCTTCTCATCTTATTCTATTTTATTTTTCTATGCTTTTTCTTTCATCTTGTCCTAAACCAAACATCAACCATATCATTTTATTTTTACTGCACAAGTACTAAATTAAATATTAATAAGAACACCTATCCCTTGGGTTCGATCTTTTGTATTACGCGATAGTTTAATTGTACACTTGCGATTTCCCTTATCAAGTTTTTGGCGCCGTTGCCGGGGATAGGTTCTTTTAAGTTCTTATTTTTATTTTGTTTAGTACTTCTTGTTCATATATATATATATATAAAAAAAAGAGGAAAATTGTGATGAACTGGTGCTGCTAATTTTGTTTGCTAAGTATTGTCAGGTATAGCAATGGCTGAAACATTCGAGCAAAGGAAGGCAAAGATCCGGGCTGAGGTTGAAAAGGAATATGAGAAGTCGAAGCAGGATATCTTCACTCTAGTTAAAGAGTTTTACTCTGATATAGATTGCAAGAGGAAATCCGGATTTTTGCCAAGTCCTGAGCAAGAATGTAAGGCCAGGGAGATTCTACAAGTAAAAATACAAGGCATTATAATGAGGCAGCCCGGGGATGAACAACAATCACCTGTTCATGAAAGTGAACATGTGGTTCAAAAAGAGGAGGTGAAAGCAACCTTCATTGTAGAATTTGTCCTTAAAGACAAATTGGAGATGGAGGAAGAAGAACCTCAAGGAACCTATGCTATAGGTTCAGAAAAGCAAGGAACAGAACAGGGAAGGGAAAATTTATTTATCTCTTCCATTTTTAATTTGAATATTGTTGCCTTGTTAGCTGAAAAATCATTTGGCACCATGTTGTACTTGTGCCAAAATATGCATGATTTGCGGGGTCTAAAGAATTTTGTAATAGACCCCGGTTGAAAGTAATTAGTGGAAGGGTCTATCTCGGACCTAAACATTGAGCTGGTTGGGAGACAACCCAACTTAGGATAGTTTAAATTTTTGTCATTTAAATTTCTGCACAACTCTTGTAAATAAATAAAAGAAAAAAATTTCTATGTTTTGCTGCAGGAGGGGCCAGCGCTCAAGCGCTGGAGGCCAACGCTCAAGCGTTGAGCCCCTGTTTAGTTTCCCCTATTCCAGTTTAACCCAACGCTCCGGCGCTGGAGGGCTAGCGCTCATGCACTAAGCCCCTGGAATCCCCAGTTTTATTTTCTATTTTCCAGCGCCATAGCGTTGGAACCCAGCGCTCAGGCGCTGGGACCTCTGATGCCCAGTTTTTATTTTAATTCCAGCGCCCAAGCGTTGGCATCCCCAACGCTCAAGCGCTGGAGCTCGGGCAGTTTGCTGTTTTTTTTTTGCTTTTGTTTGCTGTTTTTAATAAATTTTGTGTTCACCATTTTCTGGAAGTTTTAAGGTTCTTTGAGTTTTCCCTTGATTCTACACTGGTTTTAATTTTTGGGAACTCAAGAATTCTTGTTTTTAAGGTGGACACAATTTTTCAACCCATGATCTTTTGTGCTGATTTTGGAACTAACAAGTCAAGCAAGTTTCTACTTGTGAGACTTTTTGTTTGTTCATTTGTACAGGATAGGTACCAAAAGGAGGAAGAGCCCTCTTGAACTTAAGTGTTCAAATTGATTTTTACATTGAGGTTCCCTTGGACCTTTGTGGAAAATTTGTTACTATACCAGCTTGTTAGTTTTTGTTTTTGTTTTTATAGTTTTTAGTTTTTTTTTTATTTTTAGTTTTTTTTTTCTGTCTTCTTTTTGCATGAGTCTTGAGTATATTATCCATTCTGAATGTTGCTATAGCTTTGTGAAATGCTTTATCTGATTGAACTGCTTTGTGAAAAAGTTATATGTTTTTAAGCAATTAGGATTGCATGCTGTAGAAAGGATTTTTGATATCTTGATTGTTGGGTTGTTGGCAAAGTCTTTTTATGAGTTCTAAAAAGGGTACCACTTACCCTATCTTTTTCTGAGAGCTGAGGACTCTGAATGCATGATTGTGAAATTTTTCTGCCTTGTGTTGCATGTTGATTGGAGTTTTGTATACTTTGTGAGTTGAGAAGAGATTATAGGCATTTTTGAAAACTCAGATTTTTGCTTGAAATGTTATATCCACTAGTAACCCCTTTTGAGCCTTAAAAGAGTCATTCTTTGGAGCCTACTTTGTGTGATAGTTCTTAAAGTTGTTATTGTGATTCATGTGCTGAATTTGTTAGAGCTATGTTTGTTGGGTTTCTCTCTAAAAAAAAAAAAAAAAAAAAAAAAAGAAAAAAGAGGAAAAAATAAGGTATGTGCCTTAGGAAAAATAATGAGGTAGTGGGGTGAGAAAGAGTATGAGGGGAATTCAAGTCATTCATCCCATACATTCCACTACTTTGTTCAAAGAAAAAAAAAAAGAGAAAAAAAGAAAAATTGAGAGGACCCTTGTGTTGTATTGTTTAAAGCTCTTAGTCAAGAAGAATCACTTAACAACAAGTTTCTGAGTCAGCCACTAGAGTTGCCAATTTCTTGAAATCCACACCTTAAATTGTTCAACCCTTTGGCCAAGTTACAACCTTAAAAATCTCTTCAACATCACTTGGTTGCTTTACTTCAGTTTTGATTTGAATGATAGGCAGAATTATTGAGCTTTCTTGTTTTCATGGAGAATATCATTTTTGGTGAGCTTAATTGATGAACTCAAACATGTTAAAAGCCAAGCCTAACTTTCTTGATTCTTTGTCTTTTAAACATGCATGTCTTCCTTATCCGCTAAGCTTTCTGGAAAATTATCATATTTCAATCGGATAAAAACTTTCTCAAAACTCAGGGATGAGTTTTTCTTTAAGTTTTGTCGCTTGAGGACAAGCTGTCGTTGGGTATAGTGGTGTGATGAGTGGATTTTATATGATAATTTTAGGGTCTTTTTAGTCTTTTTATTTTATTATTTTTGAGTCTCATGTAGGTTTTTTTATTGTTTTTATGTAGATTTTATATTTATTTTGCATTTTGCATATAGATTAGATTTTATTTGTTTTTCTACCTATATTTTATATTTTTAGGAACTTTTATAGCAATTTTATATTTTTAGGAAAAGCTGGTTTAGTTATCATTTTTGTCCAGGGACCACTTTGTAAAGTTTCAGGAAATCAAGGTCCAAAATGTGAAAGTTCAAGAGTGGAGGGCTGGAAGTGAAGTTTGAGAGAATATGAGGGCTTGAATTGACGTGCTAACCAAGAGAGGACCAAAGTGGAAAAGAAGAATATGAAGAATCACTCTCTAATTTAGCACATGGAAAATAATGTTGAAGGAATTGATGATAGTGGAGGAGGAGTTTCAGAATTAAACAAGGGCTGAGTAGTGGCTTTTGATGGCATTCAAATCCCACTAACCATGAAGAAGGAAGGAAAACTTGGAGCTGAAACAGCAGGTCCCAGCGCTGCAGCGCTGGGAAGCCAGCGCTCATGTGCTGGCCCTCGATCTGACAGTGGATTTTTAATGCTTCCAGCGCCCAAGCGTTGGGAATTCTAGCGCTGAAGCGTTGGAGGCTGGATTTTTACTATAAATAGGACCCTTTTCTTCACTTGTAAAGCACACCTTCTTAGAATACAACAAGTATTCTCTCTTTCTCCCTCAAAGATCATTGTTCCTAGGACTTGTGGGAAGCCATACTTGAGCTCCTATCCAGGGTAATTCAATGATTCTTTTAGCCATGCTTGGCTAATTCTTCTTTTAAGTTTTTGGGTTGTTTTAATTTATAATTCATGTACTAGTTTTCTTTTACATTTCTGAATAATATCTTCAATTCATGTTTCATTTCTTTGTTCTTCATTAATCTTGTGTACAAAAGATTTCATGCTTTCTACTTATTCATAAGGCCATTTGGTAAGTAGTAAGGGAAATAGGAAATAAAAAAGGTTATATGTTTGCATTTCTTAAGGCTATAAGGATGTACGTAACTTTGTGTTGGCTCGGATTCTTTCTTCATCTTCTTCTCTAATTAACTAATAACCAAGGCTATGGAGTTAGTAATTAGGTAAGGAAGTTCTACATTTCTTAAGGCTATTAGGGTGTAGAAATTTAGGCTATAGCACCATGAATATGAATTTAAAGTTCAGAAATTTAGTAAGAGTTTTCTAGCATGTTTTATAAATTATGTAAATCAACCCAAGAGCTTAAATTCTTCTCATCTTATTCTATTTTATTTTTCTATGCTTTTTCTTTCATCTTGTCCTAAACCAAACATCAACCATATCATTTTATTTTTACTGCACAAGTACTAAATTAAATATTAATAAGAACACCTATCCCTTGGGTTCGATCTTTTGTATTACGCGATAGTTTAATCGTACACTTGCGATTTACCTATCAGCTTGCTTGTGGAATTGTTTGCTTATTTTGCAGATTATGGCACCCAAAAGAAGGGCGGTTGAGGAAGTCCTTGAAGAGGAGGAGGAGCAGTTTGATTATAACCGTTTCCTCTCCCTTGAAAAGGAGAAATTTTTCAAGGGGAAGCTATTACAGAAGGAGCTGGTCCGGGAGAGGCCTCTCCATTTTGATCGGATGGATCCATGGGGGATCCAAGAGGCTGTGCTCGAGAGGAAGTGGGAGCAACTCTGTGCTCCAATCCATGATGCTTGTCAAACTCTCGTGAGGGAGTTTTATTCTAATGCCCTCTATGATTCTGATGAAGAGATCCCCGCCATTCCCACCTATAAATCATGGTACCGGGGAACCACGATCAACTATAGTGCGGAAGTGATTAGGAGGCTTCTGAAGCTTCCAACTGAGGCTCAGGATCGAGCTAAGTTTGGGCAGAATGGGGCCAGCTTTAATGAGATGCTGAACAACTACCCTCACGCTGAGATTTTGGAAGCTCTTGCTGTACCAGGAGCTAAATGGGAGACTGAAGTAGATGGGGTCACTCCAAGTTACATTTACAGGAAATTTGTGAAGCCAGAGGTCCGAGTTTGGGACCATTTCTTGGGATACACTCTCTTCCCTAGTTCTAACAAATCAGAATTAAGGAGGCAGAGTGCTCTCTGCATTTACTGCTTGCTGAACAAAAGACCTATTGATACTGCAAGGATCATTGCTTGGAGGATCCACTATTCTGTTAACTTGGACAAAAAGGGTAAGAGGTTTGGTTATCCTTCATTGATTACTAAGCTTGTGCAGGCTAAGCTCGGGGTGGCTGCCATGCCTCCTATCGAGATTTACATCCATCCTCTTCCCGTCATGTCCATTGATGGTGCTGATAGGATCTACAGAGAGCATGCTGCTTCTCTTGAGAGGCAAGGGGACCCTTCTGAAGCCCGTTATGCAGAGCCCAGGCCCAGAACCAACACTAGAGCCCGATCCAGAAATGCAGGGGAATCATCTCAGTCCTCCACCAACACTTGGCAGGAGGAAGCTTTTGGAACCATGTTCCAGCATATGCACAGGATATCTCATAACCAGCAGCTGATGTGGGATTATGCAGGTTATAGTGATCCCAGCTGGCAGAGGTGTCCTGCCCCGACTGATCTGGAGAGGAGATTGATGGGTTTGCACATCACTGAACAGGCTGAAGGTTCAGGAGCTGCTGCAGAAGAGGAGGCCCCGATGCACTTTGATTGAAATTGATTAATTTTTACTAGCTTGTAGATTTTTTTGGATAATTTTTGTTTTTATTTTTCTGCTTTTATTTTTGCTTTTAGGATTTTTAAACTGCATGGTTAAGTACTTATCCAGTTAACATTCTGCTACTGCTGATTGCTTGTGGGGTTTTATCCATTGGACTAATATTGCTTTCAAAAAGATAATATGTTTTTGAATGCGGTTTAGGATTGCATGTTGCTAGGATGAACTGAAATCTTGATTGGAAAGTTTTGGCAAAAATTTTCTGAATTCGAAAAGGAGTACCACTTACTCCAATCTTTTTGAGTGCTGAGAACTCTGATGCATGACTCGTAAAATTATTCTACCTTGTGTTGCATGTTGGTTGAATCTTGTTAATTTTTGTGATTTGTGGAGAGATTATAGGCTTTCTTTGAAAACTCAGATTCTTGATTGAAAAAGAAAAATCCATTAGTAGCCCCTTTGAGCCTTAAAAGAGTCATTTTTGGAGCCTACTTTTGTGTGATATTATAAGGTGTTAGTGTGATTCAATAAAATGGAAAATACTAGAGCTATGTATGTCTAGGTTTCTCTCTAAAAAAAAAAAAAAATATAAGGTATGTGCCTTAGGAAAAAAATAATGAAGTAGTGGGGTGAGAAAGAGTATGAGGGGAGTAAAATTCAATTCATTCATCCCATACATTTCCCTACTTTGTGTAAAAAAAAAAAAAAAAAAAAAAAAAAAAAAAAGAAAAGGAAAAATTGAGAGAACCTATGTTTGTAATTGTTAAAACTCTTAGTCAAAAGAATCACCTAGCAAAAATTCTGAGTCAAGCCAATAGAGTTGCCAAGTTTTTCTGAATCCATACCTTGTTTGAACCTTGGCCAAGTTTCAACCTTCAAGAATCTCTTCTAAAGTTGCATAGTGCATGATTTCAACTTTGATTTGAATGATAGGCAGAATTTTTGAGCTTTCATGTTTTCATTGAGGATATTTTCTTGTGAGCTGAAGTTGATGAACTCAATATGTTACAGGTGCCAAGCTTAACTCTCTTGATCAAGTTCTTTTGAAACATGATTGCTTTCCAAATCCGCCATGCTTTCTTGAAAATTATCATCTATTTTTGGATAAAACTTTTTCTAAACTCGAGGACAAGTTTTTCTTTAAAGTTTTGTCGCTTGAGGACAAGCTGTCGTTGGGTATAGTGGTGTGATGACTGGATTTTGTATGATAATTTTAGGGTCTTTTTAGTCTTTTTATTTTGTTATTTTTTGAGTCTCATATAGGTTTTTTGTTGTTTTTATGTAGATTTTCTATTTATTTTGCATTTGGCATATAGATTAGTTTTTATTTGGTTTTTAAACTTTATTTTATATTTTTAGGAATTTTTATAGGTATTTTTGTATTCTTAGGAAAGCTGGTAGAAATTATCATTTTTGTTCAGGGGCCTATTTGTAAAGTTCAAGAAATGAAGGACCAAAGTCTAAAGGTACAAGAGTTGGGGACTGAAAATTGAAGTTGCAAGAAGTAGAAGGGCCAGAATTGAAGTGCTAATTATGAGAGGACCAAAAGTGGATAAGAAGAATATGAAGAATCACTCTCTAAATTAGCACATGGAAAATTATGTTGAAGGATTGATGATAGTGGGAAGAAGGTTTCAGAAATGATCAAGGGCTGAATGAAGGCCATTGAAGGCCATTGAAGATGAAGCAGCAACGACCCAGCGCTCAAGCGTTGGGATCCCAGCGCTCAAGCGCTGGGACTCTGACTAGGACCTGAGCTGGAAATCACACCCAGCGCTGGAGCGTTGGAAAGCCAGCGCTCAAGCGCTGGCCCTCGATCTTAAAGTGGGATTTAAATGCTTCCCAGCGCCCAAGCGCTGCAGCCCAGAATTTTTCTATAAATAGGGAGGCAATTTGCACTTGTAAAACACACCTTCTTAGAATACAACAAGTATTCTCTCTTTCTCCCTCTTGAGCATTGTTCCTAAGACTTGTGGGAAGCCATATTTGAGCTCCTATCCAGGGTAATTCAATGTCTCCTTTAGCCATGCTTGGCTAAATTCTTTTTAAGTTTTTGGGTTGTTTTAGTTTATAATTCATGTACTAGTTTTCTTTT
Source organism: Acmispon strigosus (assembly GCA_030819835.1). Taxonomy (NCBI): domain Eukaryota; kingdom Viridiplantae; phylum Streptophyta; class Magnoliopsida; order Fabales; family Fabaceae; genus Acmispon; species Acmispon strigosus. The sequence goes on from JAUAMA010000001.1 coordinate 25,098,847, forward strand.
ACATTTCTGAATAATATCTTCAATTCATGTTTTATTTCTTTGTTCTTCATTAATCTTGTGATCAAAAGATTTCTTGCTTTCTACTTATGTCATAAGGCCATTTGGTAAGTAGTAAGGGAAATAGGAAATAAAAAAGGTTATAAGTTTGCATTTCTTAAGGCTATAAGGATGTACGTAACTTTGTGTTGGCCCGAATTCCTCTTTCATCTTCTTTTCTGATTAACTAATAACCAAGGCTATGGAGTTAGTAATTAGGAAAGAAAGGTCTACATTTCTTAAGGCTATTAGGATGTAGAAACTCTAGGCTATAGCACCATGATTTTGGATTTAAAATTCAGAAATTAAGTAGGAGATTTCTAGCATGTTTTATAGACTATGTAAATCAACCCAAGAACTTAAATTCTTATCATCTTTTCTCTTATCATTTTATGCTATTGTTATTTCTTGTTCTAAAAACATCAACCTATATTCTCATCTTTTAAATTTCTGTTTAAGTACTAAATATTATAATAATAAGAACACCTATCCCTTGGGTTCGATCTTTTTATATTACGCGATAGTTAATCGTACACTTGCGATTTTCGCTATCAGCCGGCTTTAGGGGTTTCTGATCAACTTTAGGGCTCTTGGGCAATTTCACAGTTTTCTACCGAGTTTAGGGTTTTTCTACTGACTATTGTATAAGGTATTTTGACCAATTAAGGGCTCTGGGTCAATTTTAAAGTTTTTCTTTAGACTATAGGGTTTTAGACAATTTTAGGGTTTTCGGCTTGTTATAGGGTTTTAGGCCGGCTTTAGGGGTTTCTGATCAACTTTAGGGCTTTTTGCCAATTTTAGGCTTTTCAGCCGATTTTAGGGTTTTTCTGCTGATTATTATATAAGGTATTTAGACGATTTAAGGGCTCTGGGTCAATTTTACGGTTTTTCTGTACATTCTAGGCTTTTAGACTGATTTTAGGGTTTTCAACTTATTATAGGGTTGTAGGCCGGCTTTAAGGCATTCTAGTAAACTTTAGGGCTTTTGGCCGATTTCAGGGTTTTCAGCCAAGTTCAGGGTTTTTCTGCTGAATACAGTATAGGGTATTTGGACGATTTAAGGGCGCTAGGTCAATTTTATTGTTTTTCTGTAGACTAGGCTTTTAGACTGATTTTAGGGTTTTCGGCTTATTATAGGGTTTAAGGCCGGCTTTAGGGGTTTCTGAATCAACTTTAGGGCTTTTGCCCAATTTCAGGGTTTTCAGTCGATTTTAGGGTTTTTACGCTGACTATTGTATAGGGTATTTGGACCATTTAAGTGTTCTGGGTCAATTTTATGGTTTTTCTGTACGCTCTAGGCTTTTAGACTGATTTTAGGGTTGTTAGCTTTTTATAGGGTATTAGGCTGCTGCGTTTGGCCAATTTCAGCATTTTCGACCAATTTCAGGGCTTTTTCGCAGACTATAATATAGGGTATTTGGACGATTTAAGGGCTCTGGGTTAATTTTATGGTTATTCTGTTGACTCTAGTCTTTTAGACTGAATTTAGGGTTTTCTGTATATTATAGAGTTTTAGGCAAGCTTTTGGGCTTTCTGATGGACTTTTGGGCTTTTGGCCGATTTAAGGGTTTTTCTGCAGCTAATAGTATAGGGTATTTGGATAATTTAAGGTCTCTGGGTCAATTTTATGGTTTTTCTGTAGACTCTAGGCGTTTAGACATATTTTAGGGTTTTCGGCTATTATAGGGTTTTGGGCCGGCTTTAGGGGTTTCTGATCAACTTTAGGGTTTTTGGCCAATTTCAGGGTTTTCGGCCGATTTCAGGGTTTTTCCGCTGACTATTGTTTGGGTATGTTGACCATTTAAGTGTTCTGAGTCAATTTTATGGTTTTTCTTTACGCTCTAAGCTTTTAGACTGATTTTAGGGTTTTCAGCTTTTCATAGGGTTTTAGGCTGGCTTTAGGGGTTTCTTATCAACATTAGGACTTTAGGCCGATTTCAGGGTTTTGGACCGATTTCAGGGTTTTTCTGCTTAATACAAGTATAGGGTATTTGGATGATTTAAGGGCGCTAGGTCAATTTCATTGTTTTTCTGTAGACTCTAGGCTTTTAGACTGATTTTAGGGTTTTCGGCTTATTATAGGGTTTAAGGCCGGCTTTAGGGGTTTCTGAATGAACTTTAGGGCTTTTGCCCAATTTCAGGGTTTTCAGCCGATTTCAGTGTTTTTACGCTGACTATTGTATAGGGTATTTGGACCATTTAAGTGTTCTAGGTCAATTTTATGGTTTTTCAGTACGCTCTAGGCTTTTAGACTGATTTTAGGGTTTTTAGCTTTTTAGAGGGTTTAAGGCTGCTTTTGGCCGATTTCAGGGTTTTGGACCGATTTTAGGGTTTTTCCGCTGATTATTGTATAGGGTATTTGGACCATTTAAGGGCTCTTGGTAAATTTTATGATTTTTCTGTAGACTCTGGGCTTTTAGACTTATATTAGGGTTTTCAGCTCAATATAGGGTTTTTGACTGGCCTTAGCGCATTCTGATCAACTATAGATCCTTTGGCCGATTTCAGCATTTTCGACCGATTTCAGGGTTTTTCCGCTGACTATAATATAGGGTATTTGGACGAGTTAAGGGCTCTGGGTTAATTTTATGGTTATTATGTTGACTCTAGTGTTAGAACAGATAGCAACCTGAGAGGGGGGGTGAATCAGTGTTGCCCCAATTTTCGCCTTATTGAAATCGTTACTTTCAAGTTTATGATGATCACGAATTGATTGTTGTGATTGCAGCAGATATGAACAATACTTGAAAGTAAATGTGAAGGATAAAGAGAATCACACACAAGATTTATCCTGGTTCGCCTTCAATCCACTGAAGACTACGTCCAGTCCCTCAAGAAAACCCCTTGAGGATTTTTCCACTATTGATAAGAATTTCTTACAAGTTCCTAACCCAAGGACCCCAAGAACTTCTACCAATATCCTGTGAAAGCAAACCGCTTTCAACAGCCCCTGAAAGCAAACCGCTTTCAGTTCCTGAAGGCAAACCACCCTCAGACCTTGAAGGCTAAACCACCTTCAATGAAAACCCTAAAAGTAAACCACTTTCAGTGACAACAACCCTTCACCGAATACCACGGTGAAAAACTCAATCTTACAGAAAGAGATGAAGAAGATATTACAATTGGCTGTTTCAATCCTTTAACACACAATTGGATTGATCATGAGAAATTATGCTTTAAGGCTTTTAAGCATAATACAATTCTGAGTTCTTCAAGATATGAACAACTAATGTGTTCTTGTGAACATGAAGATCATGAACTCAGAATTTAGGCTCCAAAAGATTTAAGTTCTAAAAGATGAACTAATTTTGAAAGAGCTTTGGCCTAATGTGTTTTTCTCATGTGAAATGTGTATATTTCGTGTGTGTTGTGTGTGTTGTGTTTTCTGGACTCAAATGGTCTTTATATAGGCAAGGGAAACGTCCTTGAACCAACACAACCCTTTTCAAAAGGTTTGGGACACAATGGTTCATGAAAAGATGCACTTTTTCGTTCTGGTAATCGATTACCATACTTAGTGTAATCGATTACACAAGTGACCGTTTCAGTTTGAATTTGAATTTCAAACATGTAATCGATTACAAGACTTGAGTAATCGATTACTTTCCTTGGTGTAATCGATTACCATAATGGTGTAATCGATTACACAGAAGCCCATTTTCCAGAAACTTATTCTTTGAGACTTGCTTAAGGTTTTCTACTTCTTTTAAGTTATGAAAACTCTTAGCTTGATTTGATTAGGTGTTTTAAGAGCCTTTATGCTTTAATAAACCTTTGGAAGCATAACTCACCTAATTCTTAAGACTTTCTAGACTAATGATGGACTTGAGTGCTTGATTCTTTGAAGTCTTCTTTTCTTCTTTTTGTTGATGAGTTTGTCGTCATCAAAACCACAGCCAGGGTCAGGAGCAAGACCTTCTTCACATCTAGGCTATTAGACTGATTTTTGGGTTTTCTGCATATTATAGAGTTTTAGGCAGGCTTTTGAGCTTTTTGATGGACTTTAGGGCTTTTGGCCGATTTCAGGGTTTTTCTGCAGACTATAGTATAGGGTATTTGGATAATTTAAGGGATCTAGGTCAATTTTATGGTTTTTCTGTAGACTCTAGGCGTTTAGACACATTTTACGGTTTTCGGCTTAGTATAGGGTTTTTGGCCGGCTTTAGGGGTTTTTGATCAACTTTAGGGCTTTTCGTCGATTTCAGAGTTTTTGACCGATTTCAGGGTTTTTCTACTGACTATAGTATAGGGTATTTCGACGAATTATGGGCTCTGGGTCAATTTTATGGTTTTTCTGTTGTAGACTCTATGATTTTAGACTGATTTTAGGGTTTACGGCTTATTATAGGATTTTAGTCCGACTTTAGAACATTCTAATCAACTTTAGGGATTTTGGCCGATTTCAGGGTTTTCGGCCGATTTCATGGGTTTTTTCGCTGACTATTGTATATGGTATTTGGACCATTTAAGAGCTCTGGGTCAATTTTATGGTTTTTTCTGTAGACTCTGGGCTTTTAGACTTATATTAGGGTTTCCGCTCAATATAGGGTTTTAGACTGGCTATATCGCTTTCTGATCAACTATAGAGCTTTTGGCCGATTTCAGCATTTTCGACCGATTACAGGGTTTTTCCGCTGACTATAATATAGGGTATTTGGACGAGTTAAGGGCTGTGGGTTAATTTTATGGTTATTATGTTGACTCTAGGCTTTTAGACTGAATTTAGGGTTTTCTGCATAATATAGAGTTTTAGGCAGGCTTTTGGGCTTTTTGATGGACTTTAGGGCTTTTGGCCGATTTAAGGGTTTTTCTGCAGACTATAGTTTAGGGTATTTGGATAATTTAAGGACTCTAGGTCAATTTTATGGTTTTTCTGTAGACTCTAGGCGTTTAGACATATTATAGGGTTTACGGCTTATTATAGGGTTTTAGTCCGGCTTTAGAACATTTTAATCAACTTTAGGGCTTTTGGCCGATTTCACGGTTTTCGGCCGAGTTCAGGGTTTTTCTGCTGAATACAGTATAGGGTATTTAGACGATTTAAGGGCTCTGGTTCAATTTTATGGTTTTTCTGTAATCTCTAGGCTTTTAGACTAATTTCAGGGTTTTCGGCTCATTAGAGGGATTTAAGCTGGCTTTAGGGCTTTCTGATCAACTTTAGGGCTCTTGGGCGATTTCAGCATTTTCGACCGATTTAAGGGTTTTTCCGCTGACTATTGAATAAGGTATTTGGACCAATTAAGGGCTGGGTCAATTTTATAGTTTTTCCGTGGACTATAGGCTTTTAGACTAATTTCAGGGTTTTAGACCGGCTTTATGGGTTTCTGATCAACTTTAGGGCTTTTGGCCAAATTTAGGGTTTTCATCCGATTTTAGGGTTTTTAGACGATTTAAGGGCTCTAGTTCAATTTTATGGTTTTTCAGTACACTCTAGGCTTTTAGACTGATTTTAGAATTTTCAGCTTATTATAGGGTTTTAGGCCGGCTATAGGGCATTCTGATAAACTTTATGGCTTTTGGCCGATTTCAGGGTTTTCGGCTGAGTTCAGGGTTTTTCTGCTATATACAGTATAGGGTATTTGGAAGATTTAAGTGCTCTGGGTCAATTTTATGGTTTTTCTATACGCTCTAGGCTGTTAGACTGATTTTAGGGTTTTCACTTTTTATGGGGTTTTAGGCTGGCTTTAAGGGTTTCTCATCAAAATTAGGGCTTTTGGCCGATTTCAGGGTTTTCGGCCGATTTCAGGGTTTTTCCGCTGACTATTGTATAGGGTATTTGGACCATTTAAGGGCTCTGGGTCAATTTTATGGTTTTTTTGTAGACTCTGGGCTTTTAGACTTATATTAGGGTTTTCAGCTCAATATAGGGTTTTAGACTGGCTTTAGCCTTTTCTGATCAACTATAGAGCTTTGGCCGATTTCAGCATTTTCGACCGATTTCAGGGTTTTTCCGCTGACTATAATATAGGGTATTTGGACAATTTAAGGGCTCTTGGTTTATTTTATGGTTATCCTGTTGACTCTAGGCTTTTAAACTGATTTTAGGGTTTTCTGCAAATTATAGAGTTTTAGGCAGGCTTTTGGGCTTTCTGATGGACTTTAGGGCTTTTGGCCGATTTAAGGGTTTTTCTGCAGATTATAGTACAGGGTATTTGGCTAATTTAAGGGCTCTGGGTCAATTTTATGGTTTTTCTGTAGACTCTAGGCGTTTAGACATATTTTAGGGTTTTCGGCTTAGTATAGGGTTTTTGGCCGACTTTAGGGGTTTTTGATCAACTTTAGGGCTTATGGTCGATTTCAGGGTTTTCGCCCGATTTCAGGGTTTTTCTGCTGACTATTATAGTATAGGGTATTTCGACGAATTAAGGGCTCTTGGTCAATTTTATGGTTTTTCTGTTGTAGAATCTATGCTTTTAGACTGATTTTAGGGTTTATGGTTTATTATAGGGTTTTAGTCGGGCTTTAGAACATTCTAATCAACTTTAGGGCTTTTGGTCGATTTCAGGGTTTTCGGCCAATTTCACGGGTTTTTCCGCTGACTTTGTATAGGGTATTTGGACCATTTAAGAGCTCTGGGTCAATTTTAATGTTTTTTTTAGGGGTGGCAATACGGGCTCGCGGGTCGGGCCGGACCCAACCCGCCAAAATGCGGGTTGGGTTGGGTTGGCCCACTTTTGGTATATGGGTTGAAATTCATGGTTTTTTCGCTAATTAAAGTATAGGGCATTTGGACGATTTAAGGGCTCTAGGTCAATTTTATTGTTTTTCTGTAGACTTTAGGCTTTTAGACTGATTTTAGGGTTTTCGGCTTATTATTAGGTTTTAGGCTGGCTTTATGGCTTTCTGATCAAATTTAGGGCTTTTGGTTGATTTCAGGGTTTTCAGCCGATTTCAGGGTTTTTCCTCTGACTATAGTATAGGGTACTTGAACGATTTAAGGTCTCTGGGTCAATTTTAAGGTTTTTCTGTAGACTCTAGGCTTTTAGACTTATTATAGGGTTTTCGGCTCATTATAGGGATTTAGGCTAGCTTTAAGGCTTTCTGATCAACTTTAGGGCTTTTGGCCTATTTCAGGGTTTGCAGCCGATTTCAGGGTTTTCAACCGATTTCAGGGTTTTTCCTCTGACTATAGTATAGGGTACTTGTACGATTTACGGGCTTTGGGTCAATTTTAAGGTTTTTCTGTAGACTCAAGGCTTATAGACAGATTTTTGGGTTTTAGGCTTATTATTTGGTTTTAGGCCGGCTTTAGGGCTTTCTAATCCTTTTAAGGGCTTTAGGACGATTTTTAGTGTTTTCGGCCGATTTCAGGGTTTTTCCGCTGACTATTGTATAGGGTATTTAGACCATTTAAGGGCTCTAGGTCAATTTTATTGTTTTTCTGTAGACTCTAGGCTTTTAGACTTATTTTAGGGTTTTCGGCTCATTATAGGGATTTAGGCTGGCTTTAGGGCTTTCTGATCAACTTTAGGGCTTTTGGCCGATTTCAGGGTTTGCAGCCGATTTCAGGGTTTTTCCGCTGAATATAGTATAGGGAATTTGGACGATTTAAGGGCTGTGTGTCAATTTTATGGTTTTTCTGTAGGCACTAGTGTTTTAGACAGATTTTAGGGTTTTCAGCTTATTATAGGTTTTTAGGTCGGCTTTAGGGATTTCTGATCAACTTTAGGGCTTTTGGTCGATTTCAGGGTTTGCAGCCGATTTCAGGGTTTTTCCGCTGAATATAGTATAGGGTACTACTTGGACGATTTAGCGGTCTGTGGGACAATTTTATGATTTTTCTGTAGACTCTTGGCTTTTAGACATATTTTAGGGTTTTCGTCTTAATATTGGGTTTTTGGCTATCTTTAGGGCTTTCTGATCAACTTTAGGGCTTTTGGCCGATATCATGGTTTTCAGCCGAGTTCAGGCTTTTTCCGCTATCTATAGTATAGGGTACTTGGACGATTTAAGGGCCTCTAGGACAATTTTATGATTTTTCTGTAGACTCTAGGCTTTTAGACATATTTTAGGGTTCTCGACTTAATATTGGGGTTTTGGCTATCTTTAGGGCTTTTTGATCAACTTTAGGGCTTTTGGCCGATATCATGGTTTTCGACTAAGTTCAGGGTTTTTCCGCTGTCTATGGGATTGGGTATTTTGACGATTTAAGGGCTCTGGGTCAATTTTATTGTTTTTTTGTAGACTCTAGGCTTTTAGATTGATTTTAGGGTTTTCGGCTTATTATTGGCTTTGAGGATGGCTTTAGGGCTTTTTGATATAATTTAGGGCTTTTGGCTGATTTCAGGGTTTTTGGCCGATGTTAGGGTACTTCCGTTGACTATAGTATAGGGTATTTGGACGATTTAAGGGCTCTGGGTCAATGTTATTGTGTTTCGGTAGACTCTAGGCTTTTAGACTAATTTTAGGGTATTCGGCTTACTATAGTGTTTTAGGCCGGCTTTGTTAGAACAGATAGCAACCTGAGAGGGGGGGTGAATCAGTGTTGCCCCAATTTTCGCCTTATTGAAATTGTTACTTTCAAGTTTATGATGATCACGAAATGATCGTTGTGATTGCAGCGGATATGAACGATACTTGAAAGTAAATGTGAAGGATAAATAGAATCACACACAAGATTTTATCCTGGTTCACCTTCAATCCACCGAAGGCTACGTCCTGTCCCTCAAGAAAACCCATTGAGGATTTTTCCACTATTGATGAGAATTTCTTACAAGTTCCTAACCCAAGGACCCCAAGAATTTCTACCAATATCCTGTGAAAGAAAACCACTTTCAACAGCCCCTGAAAGCAAACCGATTTCAGTTCCTGAAGGCAAACCACCCTCAGACCTTGAAGACAAACTTGTCTTCAATCGAAACCCTGAAAGCAAACCACTTTCAGTGACAACAACCTTTCACCGAATACCACGGTGAAGAACTCAATCTTACAGAAAGAGATGAAGAAGATATTACAATTGGCTGTTTCAATCCTTTAACACACAATTGGATTGAACATGAGAAATTATGCTTTAAGGCTTTTAAGCATAATTCAATTCTGAGTTCTTCAAGATATGAACCACTAAAGTGTTCTTATAAACATGAAGATCATGAACTCAGAATTTAGGCTCCAAAAGATTTAAGTTCTAAAAGATGAACTAATTTTGACAAAGCTTTGGCCTAAAGTGATTTTCTCATGTGTAATGTGTTGTCTCTTGTATGTTATGTGTGTGTTATGTTTTCTGGACTCAAATGGTCTTTATATAGGCAAGGGAAACGTCCTTGAACCATCACAACCTTTTTCAAAAGGTTTGGGACACAGTGGTTCATGAAAAGATGCACTTTTTCGTTCTGGTAATCGATTACCATACTTAGTGTAATCGATTACACAAGTGACCGTTTCAGTTTGAATTTGAATTTCAAACATGTAATCGATTACAAGACATGAGTAATCGATTACTTGCCTAGGTGTAATCAATTACCATAATGGTGTAATCGATTACACAGAAGCCCATTTTCCAGAAACTTGATCTTTGAGACTTGCTTAAGGTTTTCTACTTCTTTTAAGTTATGAAAACACTTAGCTTGATTAGATTAGGTGTTTTAAGAGCCTTTATGCTTTAATAAACCTTTGGAAGCATAACTCACCTAATACTAAGACTTCTAGACTATTGATGGACTTGAGTGCTTGATTCTTTGAAGTCTTCTTTTCTTCTTTTTGTTGATGAGTTTGTCGTCATCAAAACCACAGCCAGGGTCAGGAGCAAGACCTTCTTCACAGGCTTTAGGGCTTTCTGATCAACTTTAGGGCATTTGGGCGATTTCAGGGTTTTCTGCCGATTTCAAGGTTTTTCCATTGACTACTGTATAAGGTATTTGGACGATTTAAGGGCTCTGTGTCAATTTTATGGTATTTCCGTAGACTCTAGGCTTTTAGACTGATCTTAGGGTTTTCGGCTTATTACAGAGATTTAGGTTGGCTTTAAAGCTTTCTGATCAACTTCCTAGCTTTTGTTCGATTTCAGGGTTATTGGCCGATTTCAGTGTTTTTCCCCTGCCTATAGTATAGGGTATTTGGACGATTTAAGTGCTCTCAACACCTCTAAGTGTGTTTTTGGCCTATGTTCTGTTTGTCACGTTTCTGGACTCAAATAGACTATTTATAGGGATAAGGGATCATCCATGAACCAACACAACCCTTCCCAAACGATTTGAGACACAATGGTTCATTAAATAATGCAACTAGTCGGGCATGTAATCAATTACAGCACTTCGGTAATCGATTACACTAAGTGACCGTAGTTGTTTGAATTTCAAATTCAAACATGTAATCGATTACAAGTAAGCTGTAATCGATTACTTGCCTTTGTGTAATCGATTACCTTAGAGGTGTAATCGATTACACTCAAGTCCATTTTCCAGAAAATGAAACTTTAATATTAACTTGAGTTTTCCTACCACTTTTAACTTATGAAAAGGTTAAACTCAAATACTTTTAGATGTCTTAGAGCTTTCATTCTAAAAGAAACCTTGGAAGCATAACTTACCTAACTACATAAGACTTGGTTAAACTTGAACCCTTGAGATTGCTTGAGACATGTTGCACTGGTTCTTCTAAGTCTTCTTTTCTGGGTTTTCGTTTTTTTTAGGGTTTTTCCGCTGACTATAGTATAGGGTATTTGAAAAATTTAAGGGCTCTGGGTAAATTTTATGGTTTTTCTGTATACTCTAGACTTTTAGACTGATTTTAGGGTTTGCGGCTTATTATAGGGTTTTAGCCCGGCTTTAGGGCTTTCTGATCAACTTTAGGTATTTTGGCAAATTTCAGGGTTTTCTGCAAATTTCAGTGTTTTCAACTTCTTTCAGGGTTTTTCCACTTACTATAGTATAAGGTACTTCGACAATTTTAGGGCTCTTGGTCAATTTTATGGTTTTTCTGTAGACTCTAGGCTTTTAGACTGATTTTAGGGTTTTCGGCTCATTATATGGTTTTAGGCCGGCTTTAGGGCTTTCTGATCAACTTTAGGTCTTTTGGCAAATTTCAGGGTTTTCTGCAAATTTCAGTGTTTTCGACTTCTTTCAGGGTTTTTCCACTTACTATAGTATAAGGTATTTGGACAATTTTAGGGCTCTAGGTAAATTTTATGGTTTTTCTGTAGACTCTTTGCTTTTAGACTGATCTTAGGGTTTTCAGCTTACTATAGGGTTTTAGGCAGGATTTAGGGCTTTCTGATCAACTTTAGGGCTTTTGGGCGATTTCAGTGTTTTACGCCCGATTCAGGGTTTTTCGGCTAACTACAGTATAGGGTATTTGGACGATTTAAGGGCTTTGGGTCAATTTTATGGTTTTTCTGTAGACTCTAGGCTTTTGGACTGATTTTAGGGTTTTCGGCTCATTATATGGTTTTAGGCCGGCTTTAGGGCTTTCTGATCAACTTTAGGTATTTTGGCAAATTTCAGGGTTTTCTGCAAATTTCAGTGTTTTCAACTTCTTTCAGGGTTTTTCCACTTACTATAGTATAAGGTACTTGGACAATTTTAGGGCTCTAGGTCAATTTTATGGTTTTTCTGTAGACTCTTGGCTTTTAGACTGATCTTAGGGTTTTCGGCTTACAATAGGGTTTTAGGCAGGCTTTAGGGCTTTCTGATCAACTTTAGGGCTTTTGGGCGATTTCAGTGTTTTACGCCCGATTTCAGGGTTTTTCGGCTAACTACATTATAGTATTTGGACGATTTAAGGGCTTTGGGTCAATTTTATGGTTTTTCTGTAGACTCTAGGCTTTTAGACTGCTTTTAGGGTTTTCGGCTCATTATATGGTTTTAGGCCGGCTTTAGGGCTTTCTTATCAACTTTAGGTCTTTTGGCAAATTTCAGGGTTTTCTGCAAATTTCAGTGTTTTCGACTTCTTTCAGGGTTTTTCCACTTACTATAGTATAAGGTATTTGTACAATTTTAGGGCTCTAGGTCAATTTTATGGTTTTTCTGTAGACTCTTGGCTTTTAGACTGATCTTAGGGTTTTCGGCTTACTATAGGGTTTTAGGCCGGCTTTAGGGCTTTCTGATCAACTTTAGGGCTTTTGGGCGATTTCACTGTTTTACGCCCGATTTCAGGGTTTTTCGGCTAACTACAGTATAGGGTATTTGGACGATTTAAGGCCTCTGGGTCAATTTTATGGTTTTTCTGTAGACTCTAGGCTTTTAGACTGATTTTAGGGTTTTCGGCTCATTACATGGTTTTAGGCCGGCTTTAGGGCTTTCTGATCAACTTTAGGTCTTTTGGCAAATTTCAGGGTTTTCTGCAAATTTCAGTGTTTTCGACTTCTTTCAGGGTTTTTCCACTTACTATAGTATAAGGTATTTGTACAATTTTAGGGCTCTAGGTCAATTTTATGGTTTTTCTGTAGACTCTTGGCTTTTAGACTGATCTTAGGGTTTTCGGCTTACTATAGGGTTTTAGGCCGGCTTTAGGGCATTCTGATCAACTTTAGGGCTTTTGGGCGATTTCAGTGTTTTACGCCCGATTTCAAGGTTTTTCGGCTAACTACAGTATAGGGTATTTGGACGATTGAAGGGCTCTAGGTCAATTTTATGGTTTTTCTGTAGACTCTAGGCTTTTAGACTGATTTTAGGGTTTTCGGCTCATTACATGGTTTTAGGCCGGCTTTAGGGCATTCTGATCAACTTTAGGGCTTTTGGTGAATTTCAGGGTTTTTCGCAAATTTCAGTGTTTTCGACTTCTTTTAGGGTTTTTCCACTTACGATTGTATAAGGTATTTGGACAATTTTAGGGCTCTAGGTTAATTTTATGGTTTTTTCTGTAGACTCTTGGCTTTTAGACTGATCTTAGGGTTTTCGGCTTACTATTGGGTTTTAGGCCGGCTTTAGGGCTTTCTGATCAACTTTAGGGCTTTTGGGCGATTTCAGTGTTTTACGCCCGATTTCAGGGTTTTTCGGCTAACTACAGTATAGGGTATTTGGATGATTTAAGGCCTCTGGGTCAATTTTATGGTTTTTCTGTAGACTCTAGGCTTTTAGACTGATTTTAGGGTTTTCGGCTCATTACATGGTTTTAGGCCGGCTTTAGGGCTTTCTGATCAACTTTAGGGCTTTTGGCGAATTTCAGGGTTTTCCGCAAATTTCAGTGTTTTCGACTTCTTTCAAGGTTTTTCCACTTACTATTGTATAAGGTATTTGGACAATTTTAGGGCTCTAGGTCAATTTTATGGTTTTTCTGTAGACTCTTGGCTTTTAGACTGATCTTAGGGTTTTCGGCTTACTATAGGGTTTTAGGCCGGCTTTAGGGCTTTCTGATCAACTTTAGGGCTTTTGGGCGATTTCAGTGTTTTACGCCCGATTTCAAGGTTTTTCGGCTAACTACAGTATAGGGTATTTGGACGATTGAAGGGCTCTAGGTCAATTTTATGGTTTTTCTGTAGACTCTAGGCTTTTAGACTGATTTTAGGGTTTTCGGCTCATTACATGGTTTTAGGCCGGCTTTAGGGCTTTCTGATCAACTTTAGGGCTTTTGGCGAATTTCAGGGTTTTCCGCAAATTTCAGTGTTTTCGACTTCTTTTAGGGTTTTTCCACTTACGATTGTATAAGGTATTTGGACAATTTTAGGGCTCTAGGTCAATTTTATGGTTTTTTCTGTAGACTCTTGGCTTTTAGACTGATCTTAGGGTTTTCGGCTTACTATTGGGTTTTAGGCCGGCTTTAGGGCTTTCTGATCAACTTTAGGGCTTTTGGGCGATTTCAGTGTTTTACGCCCGATTTCAGGGTTTTTCGGCTAACTACAGTATAGGGTATTTGGATGATTTAAAGCCTCTGGGTCAATTTTATGGTTTTTCTGTAGACTCTAGGCTTTTAGACTGATTTAAGGGTTTTCGGCTCATTACATGGTTTTAGGCCGGCTTTAGGGCTTTATGATCAACTTTAGGTCTTTTGGCAAATTTCAGGGTTTTCAGCAAATTTCAGTGTTTTCGACTTCTTTCAGGGTTTTTCCACTTACTATAGTATATGGTATTTGTACAATTTTAGGGCTCTAGGTCAATTTTATGGTTTTTCTGTAGACTCTTGGCTTTTAGACTGATCTTAGGGTTTTCGGTTTACTATAGGGTTTTAGGCCGGCTTTAGGGCTTTCTGTTCAACTTTAGGGCTTTTGGACGATTTCAGTCTTTTACGCCCGATTTCAGGGTTTTTCGACTAACTACAGTATAGGGTATTTGGACGATTTAAGGGCTCTGGGTCAATTTTATGGTTTTTTTGTAGACTCTAGTCTTTTAGACTGATATTAGGGTTTTCGGCTCATTATATGGTTTTTGGCCGGCTTTAGGGCTTTCTGATCAACTTTAGGGCTTTTGGCCAATTTCAGGGTTTTCCGCAAATTTCTGTGTTTTCGACTTCTTTCAGGGTTTTGCCACTTACTATTGTATAAGGTATTTGGACAATTTTAGGGATCTAGGTCAATTTTATGGTTTTTTTGTACACTCTTGGCTTTTAGACTGATCTTAGGGTTTTCGGCTTACTATAGGGTTTTAGGCTGGCTTTAGGGTTTTTTGATCAACTTTAGGGCTTTTAGGCGATTTCAGTGTTTTACGCCCGATTTCAAGGTTTTTCGGCTAACTACAGTATAGGGTATTTGGACGATTGAAGGGCTCTAGGTCAATTTTATGGTTTTTCTGTAGACTCTAGGCTTTTAGACTGATTTTAGGGTTTTCGGCTCATTACATGGTTTTAGGCCGGCTTTAGGGCTTTCTGATCAACTTTAGGGCTTTTGGCGCATTTCAGGGTTTTCCGCAAATTTCAGTGTTTTCGACTTCTTTTAGGGTTTTTCCACTTACGATTGTATAAGGTATTTGGACAATTTTAGGGCTCTAGGTCAATTTTATGGTTTTTTCTGTAGACTCTTGGCTTTTAGACTGATCTTAGGGTTTTCGGCTTACTATTGGGTTTTAGGCCGGCTTTAGGGCTTTCTGATCAACTTTAGGGCTTTTGGGCGATTTCAGTGTTTTACGCCCGATTTCAGGGTTTTTCGTCTAACTACAGTATAGGATATTTGGACGATTTAAGGCCTCTGGGTCAATTTTATGGTGTTTCTGTAGACTCTAGGCTTTTAGAATGATTTTAGGGTTTTCGGCTCATTACATGGTTTTAGGCCGGCTTTAGGGCTTTCTGATCAACTTTAGGGCTTTTGGCGAATTTCAGGGTTTTCCGTAAATTTCAGTGTTTTCGACTTCTTTCAAGGTTTTTCCACTTACTATTGTATAAGGTATTTGGACAATTTTAGGGCTCTAGGTCAATTTTATGGTTTTTCTGTAGACTCTTGGCTTTTAGACTGATCTTAGGGTTTTCGGCTTACTATAGGGTTTTAGGCCGGCTTTAGGGCTTTCTGATCAACTTTAGGGCTTTTGGGCGATTTCAGTGTTTTACGCCCGATTTCATGGTTTTTCGGCTAACTACAGTATAGGGTATTTGGACGATTTAAGGGCTCTGGGTCAATTTTATGGTTTTTCTGTAGACTCTAGTCTTTTAGAGTGATTTTAGGGTTTTCGTCTCATTATATGGTTTTAGGTCGGCTTTAGGGCTTTCTGATCAACTTTAGGGCTTTTGGCGAATTTCAGGGTTTTCCGCAAATTTCATTGTTTTCGACTTCTTTCAGGGTTTTGCCACTTACTATTGTATAAGGTATTTGGACAATTTTAGGGATCTAGGTCAATTTTATTGATTTTTTGTAGACTCTTGGCTTTTAGACTGATCTTAGGGTTTTCGGCTTACTATAGGGTTTTAGGCTGGCTTTAGGGTTTTTTGATCAACTTTAGGGCTTTTAGGCGATTTCAGTGTTTTACGCCCGATTTCAAGGTTTTTCGGCTAACTACAGTATAGGGTATTTGGACGATTGAAGGGCTCTAGGTCAATTTTATGGTTTTTCTGTAGACTCTAGGCTTTTAGATTGATTTTAGGGTTTTCGGCTCATTACATGTTTTTAGGCCGGCTTTAGGGCTTTCTGATCAACTTTAGGGCTTTTGGCGAATTCAGGGTTTTCCGCAAATTTCAATGTTTTCGACTTCTTTTAGGGTTTTTCCACTTACGATTGTATAAGGTATTTGGACAATTTTAGGGCTCTAGGTCAATTTTATGGTTTTTTCTGTAGACTCTTGGCTTTTAGACTGATCTTAGGGTTTTCGGCTTACTATTGGGTTTTAGGCCGGCTTTAGGGCTTTCTGATCAACTTTAGCGCTTTTGGGCGATTTCAGTGTTTTACGCCCGATTTCAGGGTTTTTCGGCTAACTACAGTATAGGGTATTTGGACGATTTAAGGCCTCTGGGTCAATTTTATGGTTTTTCTGTAGACTCTTGGCTTTTAGACTGATTTTAGGGTTTTCGGCTCATTACATGGTTTTAGGCCGGCTTTAGGGCTTTCTGATCAACTTTAGGTCTTTTGGCAAATTTCAGGGTTTTCTGCAAATTTCAGTGTTTTCGACTTCTTTCAGGGTTTTTCCACTTACTATAGTATAAGGTATTTGTACAATTTTAGGGCTCTAGGTCAATTTTATGGTTTTTCTGTAGACTCTTGGCTTTTAGACTGATCTTAGGGTTTTCGGTTTACTATAGGGTTTTAGGCCGGCTTTAGGGCTTTCTGTTCAACTTCAGGGCTTTTGGGCGATTTCAGTGTTTTACGCCCGATTTCAGGGTTTTTCGGCTAACTACAGTATAGGGTATTTGGACGATTTAAGGGCTCTGGGTCAATTTTATGGTTTTTTTGTAGACTCTAGTCTTTTAGACTGATATTAGGGTTTTCGGCTCATTATATGGTTTTTGGCCGGCTTTAGGGCTTTCTGATCAACTTTAGGGCTTTTGGCCAATTTCAGGGTTTTCCGCAAATTTCAGTGTTTTCGACTTCTTTCAGGGTTTTGCCACTTACTATTGTATAAGGTATTTGGACAATTTTAGGGATCTTGGTCAATTTTATGGTTTTTTTGTACACTCTTGGCTTTTAGACTGATCTTAGGGTTTTCGACTTACTATAGGGTTTTAGGCTGGCTTTAGGGTTTTTTGATCAACTTTAGGGCTTTTAGGCGATTTCAGTGTTTTACGCCCGATTTCAAGGTTTTTCGGCTAACTACAGTATAGGGTATTTGGACGATTGAAGGGCTCTAGGTCAATTTTATGGTTTTTCTGTAGACTCTAGGCTTTTAGACTGATTTTAGGGTTTTCGGCTCATTACATGGTTTTAGGCCGGCTTTAGGGCTTTCTGATCAACTTTAGGGCTTTTGGCGAATTTCAGGGTTTTCCGCAAATTTCAGTGTTTTCGACTTCTTTTAGGGTTTTTCCACTTACGATTGTATAAGGTATTTGGACAATTTTAGGGCTCTAGGTCAATTTTATGGTTTTTTCTGTAGACTCTTGGCTTTTAGACTGATCTTAGGGTTTTCGGCTTACTATTGGGTTTTAGGCCGGCTTTAGGGCTTTCTGATCAACTTTAGGGCTTTTGGGCGATTTCAGTGTTTTACGCCCGATTTCAGGGTTTTTCGTCTAACTACAGTATAGGGTATTTGGACGATTTAAGGCCTCTGGGTCAATTTTATGGTTTTTCTGTAGACTCTAGGCTTTTAGAATGATTTTAGGGTTTTCGGCTCATTACATGGTTTTAGGCCGGCTTTAGGGCTTTCTGATCAACTTTAGGGCTTTTGGCGAATTTCAGGGTTTTCCGTAAATTTCAGTGTTTTCGACTTCTTTCAAGGTTTTTCCACTTACTATTGTATAAGGTATTTGGACAATTTTAGGGCTCTAGGTCAATTTTATGGTTTTTCTGTAGACTCTTGGCTTTTAGACTGATCTTAGGGTTTTCGGCTTACTATAGGGTTTTAGGCCGGCTTTAGGGCTTTCTGATCAACTTTAGGGCTTTTGGGCGATTTCAGTGTTTTACGCCCGATTTCATGGTTTTTCGGCTAACTACAGTATAGGGTATTTGGACGATTTAAGGGCTCTGGGTCAATTTTATGGTTTTTCTGTAGACTCTAGTCTTTTAGAGTGATTTTAGGGTTTTCGTCTCATTATATGGTTTTAGGTCGGCTTTAGGGCTTTCTGATCAACTTTAGGGCTTTTGGCGAATTTCAGGGTTTTCCGCAAATTTCATTGTTTTCGACTTCTTTCAGGGTTTTGCCACTTACTATTGTATAAGGTATTTGGACAATTTTAGGGATCTAGGTCAATTTTATGGTTTTTTTGTAGACTCTTGGCTTTTAGACTGATCTTAGGGTTTTCGGCTTACTATAGGGTTTTAGGCTGGCTTTAGGGTTTTTTGATCAACTTTAGGGCTTTTAGGCGATTTCAGTGTTTTACGCCCGATTTCAAGGTTTTTCGGCTAACTACAGTATAGGGTATTTGGACGATTGAAGGGCTCTAGGTCAATTTTATGGTTTTTCTGTAGACTCTAGGCTTTTAGACTGATTTTAGGGTTTTCGGCTCATTACATGGTTTTAGGCCGGCTTTAGGGCTTTCTGATCAACTTTAGGGCTTTTGGCGAATTCAGGGTTTTCCGCAAATTTCAATGTTTTCGACTTCTTTTAGGGTTTTTCCACTTACGATTGTATAAGGTATTTGGACAATTTTAGGGCTCTAGGTCAATTTTATGGTTTTTTCTGTAGACTCTTGGCTTTTAGACTGATCTTAGGGTTTTCGGCTTACTATTGGGTTTTAGGCCGGCTTTAGGGCTTTCTGATCAACTTTAGCGCTTTTGTGCGATTTCAGTGTTTTACGCCCGATTTCAGCGTTTTCGGCTAACTACAGTATAGGGTATTTGGACGATTTAAGGCCTCTGGGTCAATTTTATGGTTTTTCTGTAGACTCTAGGCTTTTAGACTGATTTTAGGGTTTTCGGCTCATTACATGGTTTTAGGCCGGCTTTAGGGCTTTCTGATCAACTTTAGGTCTTTTGGCAAATTTCAGGGTTTTCTGCAAATTTCAGTGTTTTCGACTTCTTTCAGGGTTTTTCCACTTACTATAGTATAAGGTATTTGTACAATTTTAGGGCTCTAGGTCAATTTTATGGTTTTTCTGTAGACTCTTGGCTTTTAGACTGATCTTAGGGTTTTCGGTTTACTATAGGGTTTTAGGCCGGCTTTAGGGCTTTCTGTTCAACTTCAGGGCTTTTGGGCGATTTCAGTGTTTTACGCCCGATTTCAGGGTTTTTCGGCTAACTACAGTATAGGGTATTTGGACGATTTAAGGGCTCTGGGTCAATTTTATGGTTTTTTTGTAGACTCTAGTCTTTTAGACTGATATTAGGGTTTTCGGCTCATTATATGGTTTTTGGCCGGCTTTAGGGCTTTCTGATCAACTTTAGGGCTTTTGGCCAATTTCAGGGTTTTCCGCAAATTTCAGTGTTTTCGACTTCTTTCAGGGTTTTGCCACTTACTATTGTATAAGGTATTTGGACAATTTTAGGGATCTAGGTCAATTTTATGGTTTTTTTGTACACTCTTGGCTTTTAGACTGATCTTAGGGTTTTCGACTTACTATAGGGTTTTAGGCTGGCTTTAGGGTTTTTTGATCAACTTTAGGGCTTTTAGGCGATTTCAGTGTTTTACGCCCGATTTCAAGGTTTTTCGGCTAACTACAGTATAGGGTATTTGGACGATTGAAGGGCTCTAGGTCAATTTTATGGTTTTTCTGTAGACTCTAGGCTTTTAGACTGATTTTAGGGTTTTCGGCTCATTACATGGTTTTAGGCCGGCTTTAGGGCTTTCTCATCAACTTTAGGGCTTTTGGCGAATTTCAGGGTTTTCCGCAAATTTCAGTGTTTTCGACTTCTTTTAGGGTTTTTCCACTTACGATTGTATAAGGTATTTGGACAATTTTAGGGCTCTAGGTCAATTTTATGGTTTTTTCTGTAGACTCTTGGCTTTTAGACTGATCTTAGGGTTTTCGGCTTACTATTGGGTTTTAGGCCGGCTTTAGGGCTTTCTGATCAACTTTAGGGCTTTTGGGCGATTTCAGTGTTTTACGCCAGATTTCAGGGTTTTTCGTCTAACTACAGTATAGGGTATTTGGACGATTTAAGGCCTCTGGGTCAATTTTATGGTTTTTCTGTAGACTCTAGGCTTTTAGACTGATTTTAGGGTTTTCGGCTCATTACATGGTTTTAGGCCGGCTTTAGGGCTTTCTGATCAACTTTAGGGCTTTTGGCGAATTTCAGGGTTTTCCGCAAATTTCAGTGTTTTCGACTTCTTTCAAGGTTTTTCCACTTACTATTGTATAAGGTATTTGGACAATTTTAGGGCTCTAGGTCAATTTTATGGTTTTTCTGTAGACTCTTGGCTTTTAGACTGATCTTAGGGTTTTCGGCTTACTATAGGGTTTTAGGCCGGCTTTAGGGCTTTCTGATCAACTTTAGGGCTTTTGGGCGATTTCAGTGTTTTACGCCCGATTTCATGGTTTTTCGGCTAACTACAGTATAGGGTATTTGGACGATTGAAGGGCTCTAGGTCAATTTTATGGTTTTTCTGTATACTCTAGGCTTTTAGAGTGATTTTAGGGTTTTCGTCTCATTATATGGTTTTAGGTCGGCTTTAGGGCTTTCTGATCAACTTTAGGGCTTTTGGCGAATTTCAGGGTTTTCCGCAAATTTCATTGTTTTCGACTTCTTTCAGGGTTTTGCCACTTACTATTGTATAAGGTATTTGGACAATTTTAGGGATCTAGGTCAATTTTATGGTTTTTTTGTAGACTCTTGGCTTTTAGACTGATCTTAGGGTTTTCGGCTTACTATAGGGTTTTAGGCCGGCTTTAGGGCTTTCTGATCAACTTTAGGGCTTTTAGGCGATTTCAGTGTTTTACGCCCGATTTCAAGGTTTTTCGGCTAACTACAGTATAGGGTATTTGGACGATTGAAGGGCTCTAGGTCAATTTTATGGTTTTTCTGTAGACTCTAGGCTTTTAGACTGATTTTAGGGTTTTCGGCTCATTACATGGTTTTAGGCCGGCTTTAGGGCTTTCTGATCAACTTTAGGGCTTTTGGCGAATTCAGGGTTTTCCGCAAATTTCAATGTTTTCGACTTCTTTTAGGGTTTTTCCACTTACGATTGTATAAGGTATTTGGACAATTTTAGGGCTCTAGGTCAATTTTATGGTTTTTTCTGTAGACTCTTGGCTTTTAGACTGATCTTAGGGTTTTCGGCTTACTATTGGGTTTTAGGCCGGCTTTAGGGCTTTCTGATCAACTTTAGCGCTTTTGGGCGATTTCAGTGTTTTACGCCCGATTTCAGCGTTTTCGGCTAACTACAGTATAGGGTATTTGGACGATTTAAGGCCTCTGGGTCAATTTTATGGTTTTTCTGTAGACTCTAGGCTTTTAGACTGATTTTAGGGTTTTCGGCTGATTACATGGTTTTAGGCCGGCTTTAGGGCTTTCTGATCAACTTTAGGTCTTTTGGCAAATTTCAATGTTTTCTGCAAATTTCAGTGTTTTCGACTTCTTTCAGGGTTTTTCCACTTACTATAGTATAAGGTATTTGTACAATTTTAGGGCTCTAGGTCAATTTTATGGTTTTTCTGTAGACTCTTGGCTTTTAGACTGATCTTAGGGTTTTCGGTTTACTATAGGGTTTTAGGCCGGCTTTAGGGCTTTCTGTTCAACTTCAGGGCTTTTGGGCGATTTCAGTGTTTTACGCCCGATTTCAGGGTTTTTCGGCTAACTACAGTATAGGGTATTTGGACGATTTAAGGGCTCTGGGTCAATTTTATGGTTTTTTTGTAGACTCTAGTCTTTTAGACTGATATTAGGGTTTTCGGCTCATTATATGGTTTTTGGCCGGCTTTAGGGCTTTCTGATCAACTTTAGGGCTTTTGGCCAATTTCAGGGTTTTCCGCAAATTTCAGTGTTTTCGACTTCTTTCAGGGTTTTGCCACTTACTATTGTATAAGGTATTTGGACAATTTTAGGGATCTAGGTCAATTTTATGGTTTTTTTGTACACTCTTGGCTTTTAGACTGATCTTAGGGTTTTCGACTTACTATAGGGTTTTAGGCTGGCTTTAGGGTTTTTTGATCAACTTTAGGGCTTTTAGGCGATTTCAGTGTTTTACGCCCGATTTCAAGGTTTTTCGGCTAACTACAGTATAGGGTATTTGGACGATTGAAGGGCTCTAGGTCAATTTTATGGTTTTTCTGTAGACTCTAGGCTTTTAGACTGATTTTAGGGTTTTCGGCTCATTACATGGTTTTAGGCCGGCTTTAGGGCTTTCTGATCAACTTTAGGGCTTTTGGCGAATTTCAGGGTTTTCCGCAAATTTCAGTGTTTTCGACTTCTTTTAGGGTTTTTCCACTTACGATTGTATAAGGTATTTGGACAATTTTAGGGCTCTAGGTCAATTTTATGGTTTTTTCTGTAGACTCTTGGCTTTTAGACTGATCTTAGGGTTTTCGGCTTACTATTGGGTTTTAGGCCGGCTTTAGGGCTTTCTGATCAACTTTAGGGCTTTTGGGCGATTTCAGTGTTTTACGCCAGATTTCAGGGTTTTTCGTCTAACTACAGTATAGGGTATTTGGACGATTTAAGGCCTCTGGGTCAATTTTATGGTTTTTCTGTAGACTCTAGGCTTTTAGACTGATTTTAGGGTTTTCGGCTCATTACATGGTTTTAGGCCGGCTTTAGGGCTTTCTGATCAACTTTAGGGCTTTTGGCGAATTTCAGGGTTTTCCGCAAATTTCAGTGTTTTCGACTTCTTTCAAGGTTTTTCCACTTACTATTGTATAAGGTATTTGGACAATTTTAGGGCTCTAGGTCAATTTTATGGTTTTTCTGTAGACTCTTGGCTTTTAGACTGATCTTAGGGTTTTCGGCTTACTATAGGGTTTTAGGCCGACTTTAGGGCTTTCTGATCAACTTTAGGGCTTTTGGGCGATTTCAGTGTTTTACGCCCGATTTCATGGTTTTTCGGCTAACTACAGTATAGGGTATTTGGACGATTGAAGGGCTCTAGGTCAATTTTATGGTTTTTCTGTAGACTCTAGGCTTTTAGAGTGATTTTAGGGTTTTCGTCTCATTATATGGTTTTAGGTCGGCTTTAGGGCTTTCTGATCAACTTTAGGGCTTTTGGCGAATTTCAGGGTTTTCCGCAAATTTCATTGTTTTCGACTTCTTTCAGGGTTTTGCCACTTACTATTGTATAAGGTATTTGGACAATTTTAGGGATCTAGGTCAATTTTATGGTTTTTTTGTAGACTCTTGGCTTTTAGACTGATCTTAGGGTTTTCGGCTTACTATAGGGTTTTAGGCCGGCTTTAGGGCTTTCTGATCAACTTTAGGGCTTTTAGGCGATTTCAGTGTTTTACGCCCGATTTCAAGGTTTTTCGGCTAACTACAGTATAGGGTATTTGGACGATTGAAGGGCTCTAGGTCAATTTTATGGTTTTTCTGTAGACTCTAGGCTTTTAGACTGATTTTAGGGTTTTCGGCTCATTACATGGTTTTAGGCCGGCTTTAGGGCTTTCTGATCAACTTTAGGGCTTTTGGCGAATTCAGGGTTTTCCGCAAATTTCAATGTTTTCGACTTCTTTTAGGGTTTTTCCACTTACGATTGTATAAGGTATTTGGACAATTTTAGGGCTCTAGGTCAATTTTATGGTTTTTTCTGTAGACTCTTGGCTTTTAGACTGATCTTAGGGTTTTCGGCTTACTATTGGGTTTTAGGCCGGCTTTAGGGCTTTCTGATCAACTTTAGCGCTTTTGGGCGATTTCAGTGTTTTACGCCCGATTTCAGCGTTTTCGGCTAACTACAGTATAGGGTATTTGGACGATTTAAGGCCTCTGGGTCAATTTTATGGTTTTTCTGTAGACTCTAGGCTTTTAGACTGATTTTAGGGTTTTCGGCTCATTACATGGTTTTAGGCCGGCTTTAGGGCTTTCTGATCAACTTTAGGTCTTTTGGCAAATTTCAGGGTTTTCTGCAAATTTCAGTGTTTTCGACTTCTTTCAGGGTTTTTCCACTTACTATAGTATAAGGTATTTGTACAATTTTAGGGCTCTAGGTCAATTTTATGGTTTTTCTGTAGACTCTTGGCTTTTAGACTGATCTTAGGGTTTTCGGTTTACTATAGGGTTTTAGGCCGGCTTTAGGGCTTTCTGTTCAACTTCAGGGCTTTTGGGCGATTTCAGTGTTTTACGCCCGATTTCAGGGTTTTTCGGCTAACTACAGTATAGGGTATTTGGACGATTTAAGGGCTCTGGGTCAATTTTATGGTTTTTTTGTAGACTCTAGTCTTTTAGACTGATATTAGGGTTTTCGGCTCATTATATGGTTTTTGGCCGGCTTTAGGGCTTTCTGATCAACTTTAGGGCTTTTGGCCAATTTCAGGGTTTTCCGCAAATTTCAGTGTTTTCGACTTCTTTCAGGGTTTTGCCACTTACTATTGTATAAGGTATTTGGACAATTTTAGGGATCTAGGTCAATTTTATGGTTTTTTTGTACACTCTTGGCTTTTAGACTGATCTTAGGGTTTTCGACTTACTATAGGGTTTTAGGCTGGCTTTAGGGTTTTTTGATCAACTTTAGGGCTTTTAGGCGATTTCAGTGTTTTACGCCCGATTTCAAGGTTTTTCGGCTAACTACAGTATAGGGTATTTGGACGATTGAAGGGCTCTAGGTCAATTTTATGGTTTTTCTGTAGACTCTAGGCTTTTAGACTGATTTTAGGGTTTTCGGCTCATTACATGGTTTTAGGCCGGCTTTAGGGCTTTCTGATCAACTTTAGGGCTTTTGGCGAATTTCAGGGTTTTCCGCAAATTTCAGTGTTTTCGACTTCTTTCAAGGTTTTTCCACTTACTATTGTATAAGGTATTTGGACAATTTTAGGGCTCTAGGTCAATTTTATGGTTTTTCTGTAGACTCTTGGCTTTTAGACTGATCTTAGGGTTTTCGGCTTACTATAGGGTTTTAGGCCGACTTTAGGGCTTTCTGATCAACTTTAGGGCTTTTGGGCGATTTCAGTGTTTTACGCCCGATTTCATGGTTTTTCGGCTAACTACAGTATAGGGTATTTGGACGATTGAAGGGCTCTAGGTCAATTTTATGGTTTTTCTGTAGACTCTAGGCTTTTAGAGTGATTTTAGGGTTTTCGTCTCATTATATGGTTTTAGGTCGGCTTTAGGGCTTTCTGATCAACTTTAGGGCTTTTGGCGAATTTCAGGGTTTTCCGCAAATTTCATTGTTTTCGACTTCTTTCAGGGTTTTGCCACTTACTATTGTATAAGGTATTTGGACAATTTTAGGGATCTAGGTCAATTTTATGGTTTTTTTGTAGACTCTTGGCTTTTAGACTGATCTTAGGGTTTTCGGCTTACTATAGGGTTTTAGGCCGGCTTTAGGGCTTTCTGATCAACTTTAGGGCTTTTAGGCGATTTCAGTGTTTTACGCCCGATTTCAAGGTTTTTCGGCTAACTACAGTATAGGGTATTTGGACGATTGAAGGGCTCTAGGTCAATTTTATGGTTTTTCTGTAGACTCTAGGCTTTTAGACTGATTTTAGGGTTTTCGGCTCATTACATGGTTTTAGGCCGGCTTTAGGGCTTTCTGATCAACTTTAGGGCTTTTGGCGAATTCAGGGTTTTCCGCAAATTTCAATGTTTTCGACTTCTTTTAGGGTTTTTCCACTTACGATTGTATAAGGTATTTGGACAATTTTAGGGCTCTAGGTCAATTTTATGGTTTTTTCTGTAGACTCTTGGCTTTTAGACTGATCTTAGGGTTTTCGGCTTACTATTGGGTTTTAGGCCGGCTTTAGGGCTTTCTGATCAACTTTAGCGCTTTTGGGCGATTTCAGTGTTTTACGCCCGATTTCAGCGTTTTCGGCTAACTACAGTATAGGGTATTTGGACGATTTAAGGCCTCTGGGTCAATTTTATGGTTTTTCTGTAGACTCTAGGCTTTTAGACTGATTTTAGGGTTTTCGGCTCATTACATGGTTTTAGGCCGGCTTTAGGGCTTTCTGATCAACTTTAGGTCTTTTGGCAAATTTCAGGGTTTTCTGCAAATTTCAGTGTTTTCGACTTCTTTCAGGGTTTTTCCACTTACTATAGTATAAGGTATTTGTACAATTTTAGGGCTCTAGGTCAATTTTATGGTTTTTCTGTAGACTCTTGGCTTTTAGACTGATCTTAGGGTTTTCGGTTTACTATAGGGTTTTAGGCCGGCTTTAGGGCTTTCTGTTCAACTTCAGGGCTTTTGGGCGATTTCAGTGTTTTACGCCCGATTTCAGGGTTTTTCGGCTAACTACAGTATAGGGTATTTGGACGATTTAAGGGCTCTGGGTCAATTTTATGGTTTTTTTGTAGACTCTAGTCTTTTAGACTGATATTAGGGTTTTCGGCTCATTATATGGTTTTTGGCCGGCTTTAGGGCTTTCTGATCAACTTTAGGGCTTTTGGCCAATTTCAGGGTTTTCCACAAATTTCAGTGTTTTCGACTTCTTTCAGGGTTTTGCCACTTACTATTGTATAAGGTATTTGGACAATTTTAGGGATCTAGGTCAATTTTATGGTTTTTTTGTACACTCTTGGCTTTTAGACTGATCTTAGGGTTTTCGACTTACTATAGGGTTTTAGGCTGGCTTTAGGGTTTTTTGATCAACTTTAGGGCTTTTAGGCGATTTCAGTGTTTTACGCCCGATTTCAAGGTTTTTCGGCTAACTACAGTATAGGGTATTTGGACGATTGAAGGGCTCTAGGTCAATTTTATGGTTTTTCTGTAGACTCTAGGCTTTTAGACTGATTTTAGGGTTTTCGGCTCATTACATGGTTTTAGGCCGGCTTTAGGGCTTTCTGATCAACTTTAGGGCTTTTGGCGAATTTCAGGGTTTTCCGCAAATTTCAGTGTTTTCGACTTCTTTTAGGGTTTTTCCACTTACGATTGTATAAGGTATTTGGACAATTTTAGGGCTCTAGGTCAATTTTATGGTTTTTTCTGTAGACTCTTGGCTTTTAGACTGATCTTAGGGTTTTCGGCTTACTATTGGGTTTTAGGCCGGCTTTAGGGCTTTCTGATCAACTTTAGGGCTTTTGGGCGATTTCAGTGTTTTACGCCAGATTTCAGGGTTTTTCGTCTAACTACAGTATAGGGTATTTGGACGATTTAAGGCCTCTGGGTCAATTTTATGGTTTTTCTGTAGACTCTAGGCTTTTAGACTGATTTTAGGGTTTTCGGCTCATTACATGGTTTTAGGCCGGCTTTAGGGCTTTCTGATCAACTTTAGGGCTTTTGGCGAATTTCAGGGTTTTCCGCAAATTTCAGTGTTTTCGACTTCTTTCAAGGTTTTTCCACTTACTATTGTATAAGGTATTTGGACAATTTTAGGGCTCTAGGTCAATTTTATGGTTTTTCTGTAGACTCTTGGCTTTTAGACTGATCTTAGGGTTTTCGGCTTACTATAGGGTTTTAGGCCGGCTTTAGGGCTTTCTGATCAACTTTAGGGCTTTTGGGCGATTTCAGTGTTTTACGCCCGATTTCAAGGTTTTTCGGCTAACTACAGTATAGGGTATTTGGACGATTGAAGGGCTCTAGGTCAATTTTATGGTTTTTCTGTAGACTCTAGGCTTTTAGACTGATTTTAGGGTTTTCGGCTCATTACATGGTTTTAGGCCGGCTTTAGGGCTTTCTGATCAACTTTAGGGCTTTTGGCGAATTTCAGGGTTTTCCGCAAATTTCAGTGTTTTCGACTTCTTTAAGGGTTTTTCCACTTACGATTGTATAAGGTATTTGGACAATTTTAGGGCTCTAGGTCAATTTTATGGTTTTTTCTGTAGACTCTTGGCTTTTAGACTGATCTTAGGGTTTTCGGCTTACTATTGGGTTTTAGGCCGGCTTTAGGGCTTTCTGATCAACTTTAGGGCTTTTGGGCGATTTCAGTGTTTTACGCCCGATTTCAGGGTTTTTCGGCTAACTACAGTATAGGGTATTTGGATGATTTAAGGCCTCTGGGTCAATTTTATGGTTTTTCTGTAGACTCTAGGCTTTTAGACTGATTTAAGGGTTTTCGGCTCATTATATGGTTTTAGGTCGGCTTTAGGGCTTTCTGATCAACTTTAGGGCTTTTGGCGAATTTCAGGGTTTTCCGCAAATTTCATTGTTTTCGACTTCTTTCAGGGTTTTGCCACTTACTATTGTATAAGGTATTTGGACAATTTTAGGGATCTAGGTCAATTTTATGGTTTTTTTGTAGACTCTTGGCTTTTAGACTGATCTTAGGGTTTTCGGCTTACTATAGGGTTTTAGGCTGGCTTTAGGGTTTTTTGATCAACTTTAGGGATTTTAGGCAATTTCAGTGTTTTACGCCCGATTTCAAGGTTTTTCGGCTAACTACAGTATAGGGTATTTGGACGATTGAAGGGCTCTAGGTCAATTTTATGGTTTTTCTGTAGACTCTAGGCTTTTAGACTGATTTTAGGGTTTTCGGCTCATTACATGGTTTTAGGCCGGCTTTAGGGCTTTCTGATCAACTTTAGGGCTTTTGGCGAATTCAGGGTTTTCCGCAAATTTCAGTGTTTTCGACTTCTTTTAGGGTTTTTCCACTTACGATTGTATAAGGTATTTGGACAATTTTAGGGCTCTAGGTCAATTTTATGGTTTTTTCTGTAGACTCTTGGCTTTTAGACTGATCTTAGGGTTTTCGGCTTACTATTGGGTTTTAGGCCGGCTTTAGGGCTTTCTGATCAACTTTAGCGCTTTTGGGCGATTTCAGTGTTTTACGCCCGATTTCAGGGTTTTTCGGCTAACTACAGTATAGGGTATTTGGACGATTTAAGGCCTCTGGGTCAATTTTATGGTTTTTCTGTAGACTCTAGGCTTTTAGACTGATTTTAGGGTTTTCGGCTCATTACATGGTTTTAGGCCGGCTTTGGGGCTTTCTGATCAACTTTAGGTCTTTTGGCAAATTTCAGGGTTTTCTGCAAATTTCAGTGTTTTCGACTTCTTTCAGGGTTTTTCCACTTACTATAGTATAAGGTATTTGTACAATTTTAGGGCTCTAGGTCAATTTTATGGTTTTTCTGTAGACTCTTGGCTTTTAGACTGATCTTAGGGTTTTCGGCTTACTATAGGGTTTTAGGCCGGCTTTAGGGCTTTCTGATCAACTTTAGGGTTTTTGGGCGATTTCAGTGTTTTACGCCCGATTTCAGGGTTTTTCGGCTAACTACAGTATAGGGTATTTGGACGATTTAAGGGCTCTGGGTCAATTTTATGGTTTTTTTGTAGACTCTAGTCTTTTAGACTGATATTAGGGTTTTCGGCTCATTATATGGTTTTTGGCCGGCTTTAGGGCTTTCTGATCAACTTTAGGGCTTTTGGCCAATTTCAGGGTTTTCCGCAAATTTCAGTGTTTTCGACTTCTTTCAGGGTTTTGCCACTTACTATTGTATAAGGTATTTGGACAATTTTAGGGATCTAGGTCAATTTTATGGTTTTTTTGTAGACTCTTGGCTTTTAGACTGATCTTAGGGTTTTCGGCTTACTATAGGGTTTTAGGCCGGCTTTAGGGTTTTTTGATCAACTTTAGGGCTTTTAGGCGATTTCAGTGTTTTACGCCCGATTTCAAGGTTTTTCGGCTAACTACAGTATAGGGTATTTGGACGATTGAAGGGCTCTAGGTCAATTTTATGGTTTTTCTGTAGACTCTAGGCTTTTAGACTGATTTTAGGGTTTTCGGCTCATTACATGGTTTTAGGCCGGCTTTAGGGCTTTCTGATCAACTTTAGGGCTTTTGGCGAATTTCAGGGTTTTCCGCAAATTTCAGTGTTTTCGACTTCTTTTAGGGTTTTTCCACTTACGATTGTATAAGGTATTTGGACAATTTTAGGGCTCTAGGTCAATTTTATGGTTTTTTCTGTAGACTCTTGGCTTTTAGACTGATCTTAGGGTTTTCGGCTTACTATTGGGTTTTAGGCCGGCTTTAGGGCTTTCTGATCAACTTTAGGGCTTTTGGGCGATTTCAGTGTTTTACGCCCGATTTCAGGGTTTTTCGGCTAACTACAGTATAGGGTATTTGGACGATTTAAGGCCTCTGGGTCAATTTTATGGTTTTTCTGTAGACTCTAGGCTTTTAGACTGATTTTAGGGTTTTCGGCTCATTACATGGTTTTAGGCCGGCTTTAGGGCTTTCTGATCAACTTTAGGGCTTTTGGCGAATTTCAGGGTTTTCCGTAAATTTCAGTGTTTTCGACTTCTTTCAAGGTTTTTCCACTTACTATTGTATAAGGTATTTGGACAATTTTAGGGCTCTAGGTCAATTTTATGGTTTTTCTGTAGACTCTTGGCTTTTAGACTGATCTTAGGGTTTTCGGCTTACTATAGGGTTTTAGGCCGGCTTTAGGGCTTTCTGATCAACTTTAGGGCTTTTGGCCGATTTCAGTGTTTTACGCCCGATTTCAAGGTTTTTCGGCTAACTACAGTATAGGGTATTTGGACGATTGAAGGGCTCTAGGTCAATTTTATGGTTTTTCTGTAGACTCTAGGCTTTTAGACTGATTTTAGGGTTTTCGGCTCATTACATGGTTTTAGGCCGGCTTTAGGGCTTTCTGATCAACTTTAGGTCTTTTGGCAAATTTCAGGGTTTTCTGCAAATTTCAGTGTTTTCGACTTCTTTCAGGGTTTTTCCACTTACTATAGTATAAGGTATTTGTACAATTTTAGGGCTCTAGGTCAATTTTATGGTTTTTCTGTAGACTCTTGGCTTTTAGACTGATCTTAGGGTTTTCGGCTTACTATAGGGTTTTAGGCCGGCTTTAGGGCTTTCTGATCAACTTTAGGGCTTTTGGGCGATTTCAGTGTTTTACGCCCGATTTCAGGGTTTTTCGGCTAACTACAGTATAGGGTATTTGGACGATTTAAGGGCTCTGGGTCAATTTTATGGTTTTTTTGTAGACTCTAGTCTTTTAGACTGATATTAGGGTTTTCGGCTCATTATATGGTTTTTGGCCGGCTTTAGGGCTTTCTGATCAACTTTAGGGCTTTTGGCCAATTTCAGGGTTTTCCGCAAATTTCAGTGTTTTCGACTTCTTTCAGGGTTTTGCCACTGACTATTGTATAAGGTATTTGGACAATTTTAGGGATCTAGGTCAATTTTATGGTTTTTTTGTACACTCTTGGCTTTTAGACTGATCTTAGGGTTTTCGGCTTACTATAGGGTTTTAGGCTGGCTTTAGGGTTTTTTGATCAACTTTAGGGCTTTTAGGCGATTTCAGTGTTTTACGCCCGATTTCAAGGTTTTTCGGCTAACTACAGTATAGGGTATTTGGACGATTGAAGGGCTCTAGGTCAATTTTATGGTTTTTCTGTAGACTCTAGGCTTTTAGACTGATTTTAGGGTTTTCGGCTCATTACATGGTTTTAGGCCGGCTTTAGGGCTTTCTGATCAACTTTAGGGCTTTTGGCGAATTTCAGGGTTTTCCGCAAATTTCAGTGTTTTCGACTTCTTTTAGGGTTTTTCCACTTATGATTGTATAAGGTATTTGGACAATTTTAGGGCTCTAGGTCAATTTTATGGTTTTTTCTGTAGACTCTTGGCTTTTAGACTGATCTTAGGGTTTTCGGCTTACTATTGGGTTTTAGGCCGGCTTTAGGGCTTTCTGATCAACTTTTGGGCTTTTGGGCGATTTCAGTGTTTTACGCCCGATTTCAGGGTTTTTCGGCTAACTACAGTATAGGGTATTTGGACGATTTAAGGCCTCTGGGTCAATTTTATGGTTTTTCTGTAGACTCTAGGCTTTTAGACTGATTTTAGGGTTTTCGGCTCATTACATGGTTTTAGGCCGGCTTTAGGGCTTTCTGATCAACTTTAGGGCTTTTGGCGAATTTCAGGGTTTTCCGCAAATTTCAGTGTTTTCGACTTCTTTCAAGGTTTTTCCACTTACTATTGTATAAGGTATTTGGACAATTTTAGGGCTCTAGGTCAATTTTATGGTTTTTCTGTAGACTCTTGGCTTTTAGACTGATCTTAGGGTTTTCGGCTTACTATAGGGTTTTAGGCCGGCTTTAGGGCTTTCTGATCAACTTTAGGGCTTTTGGGCGATTTCAGTGTTTTACGCCCGATTTCATGGTTTTTCGGCTAACTACAGTATAGGGTATTTGGACGATTTAAGGGCTCTGGGTCAATTTTATGGTTTTTCTGTAGACTCTAGTCTTTTAGAGTGATTTTAGGGTTTTCGTCTCATTATATGGTTTTAGGTCGGCTTTAGGGCTTTCAGATCAACTTTAGGGCTTTTGGCGAATTTCAGGGTATTCCGCAAATTTCATTGTTTTCGACTTCTTTCCGGGTTTTGCCACTTACTATTGTATAAGGTATCTGGACAATTTTAGGGATCTAGGTCAATTTTATGGTTTTTTTGTAGACTCTTAGCTTTTAGACTGATCTTAGGGTTTTCGGCTTACTATAGGGTTTTAGGCTGGCTTTAGGGTTTTTTGATCAACTTTAGGGCTTTTAGGCGATTTCAGTGTTTTACGCCCGATTTCAAGGTTTTTCGGCTAACTACAGTATAGGGTATTTGGACGATTGAAGTGCTCTAGGTCAATTTTATGGTTTTTCTTTAGACTCTAGGCTTTTAGACTGATTTTAGGGTTTTCGGCTCATTACATGGTTTTAGGCCGGCTTTAGGGCTTTCTGATCAACTTTAGGGCTTTTGGCGAATTCAGGGTTTTCCGCAAATTTCAGTGTTTTCGACTTCTTTTAGGGTTTTTCCACTTACGATTGTATAAGGTATTTGGACAATTTTAGGGCTCTAGGTCAATTTTATGGTTTTTTCTGTAGACTCTTGGCTTTTAGACTGATCATAGGGTTTTCGGCTTACTATTGGGTTTTAGGCCGGCTTTAGGGCTTTCTGATCAACTTTAGCGCTTTTGGGCGATTTCAGTGTTTTACGCCCGATTTCAGGGTTTTTCGGCTAACTACAGTATAGGGTATTTGGACGATTTATGGCCTCTGGGTCAATTTTATGGTTTTTCTGTAGACTCTAGGCTTTTAGACTGATTTTAGGGTTTTCGGCTCATTACATGGTTTTAGGCCGGCTTTAGGGCTTTCTGATCAACTTTAGGTCTTTTGGCAAATTTCAGGGTTTTCTGCAAATTTCAGTGTTTTCGACTTCTTTCAGGGTTTTTCCACTTACTATAGTATAAGGTATTTGTACAATTTTAGGGCTCTAGGTCAATTTTATGGTTTTTCTGTAGACTCTTGGCTTTTAGACTGATCTTAGGGTTTTCGGCTTACTATTGGTTTTTAGGCCGGCTTTAGGGCTTTCTGATCAACTTTAGAGCTTTTGGGCGATTTCAGTGTTTTACGCCCGATTTCAGGGTTTTTCGGCTAACTACAGTATAGGGTATTTGGACGATTTAAGGGCTCTGGGTCAATTTTATGGTTTTTTTGTAGACTCTAGTCTTTTAGACTGATATTAGGGTTTTCGGCTCATTATATGGTTTTTGGCCGGCTTTAGGGCTTTCTGATCAACTTTAGGGCTTTTGGCCAATTTCAGGGTTTTCCGCAAATTTCAGTGTTTTCGACTTCTTTCAGGGTTTTGCCACTTACTATTGTATAAGGTATTTGGACAATTTTAGGGATCTAGGTCAATTTTATGGTTTTTTTGTAGACTCTTGGCTTTTAGACTGATCTTAGGGTTTTCGGCTTACTATAGGGTTTTAGGCTGGCTTTAGGGTTTTTTGATCAACTTTAGGGCTTTTAGGCGATTTCAGTGTTTTACGCCCGATTTCAAGGTTTTTCGGCTAACAACAGTATAGGGTATTTGGACGATTGAAGGGCTCTAGGTCAATTTTATGGTTTTTCTGTAGACTCTAGGCTTTTAGACTGATTTTAGGGTTTTCGGCTCATTAATGGTTTTAGGCCGGCTTTAGGGCTTTCTGATCAACTTTAGGGCTTTTGGCGAATTTCAGGGTTTTCCGCAAATTTCAGTGTTTTCGACTTCTTTTAGGGTTTTTCCACTTACGATTGTATAAGGTATTTGGACAATTTTAGGGCTCTAGGTCAATTTTATGGTTTTTTCTGTAGACTCTTGGCTTTTAGACTGATCTTAGGGTTTTCGGCTTACTATTGGGTTTTAGGCCGGCTTTAGGGCTTTCTGATCAACTTTAGGGCTTTTGGGCGATTTCGGTGTTTTACGACCGATTTCAGGGTTTTTCGGCTAACTACAGTATAGGGTATTTGGACGATTTAAGGCCTCTGGGTCAATTTTATGGTTTTTCTGTAGACTCTAGGCTTTTAGACTGATTTTAGGGTTTTCGGCTCATTACATGGTTTTAGGCCGGCTTTAGGGCTTTCTGATCAACTTTAGGGCTTTTGGCGAATTTCAGGGTTTTCCGCAAATTTCAGTGTTTTCGACTTCTTTCAAGGTTTTTCCACTTACTATTGTATAAGGTATTTGGACAATTTTAGGGCTCTGGGTCAATTTTATGGTTTTTCTGTAGACTCTAGTCTTTTAGAGTGATTTTAGGGTTTTCGTCTCATTATATGGTTTTAGGTCGGCTTTAGGGCTTTCTGATCAACTTTAGGGCTTTTGGCGAATTTCAGGGTTTTCCGCAAATTTCATTGTTTTCGACTTCTTTCAGGGTTTTGCCACTTACTATTGTATAAGGTATTTGGACAATTTTAGGGATCTAGGTCAATTTTATGGTTTTTTTGTAGACTCTTGGCTTTTAGACTGATCTTAGGGTTTTCGGCTTACTATAGGGTTTTAGGCTGGCTTTAGGGTTTTTTGATCAACTTTAGGGCTTTTAGGCGATTTCAGTGTTTTACGCCCGATTTCAAGGTTTTTCGGCTAACTACAGTATAGGGTATTTGGACGATTGAAGGGCTTTAGGTCAATTTTATGGTTTTTCTGTAGACTCTAGGCTTTTAGACTGATTTTAGGGTTTTCGGCTCATTACATGGTTTTAGGCCGGCTTTAGGGCTTTCTGATCAACTTTAGGGCTTTTGGCGAATTTCAGGGTTTTCCGCAAATTTCAGTGTTTTCGACTTCATTTAGGGTTTTTCCACTTACGATTGTATAAGGTATTTGGACAATTTTAGGGCTCTAGGTCAATTTTATGGTTTTTTCTGTAGACTCTTGGCTTTTAGACTGATCTTAGGGTTTTCGGCTTACTATTGGGCTTTAGGCCGGCTTTAGGGCTTTCTGATCAACTTTTGGGCTTTTGGGCGATTTCAGTGTTTTACGCCCGATTTCAGGGTTTTTCGGCTAACTACAGTATAGGGTATTTGGACGATTTAAGGCCTCTGGGTCAATTTTATGGTTTTTCTGTAGACTCTAGGCTTTTAGACTGATATTAGGGTTTTCGGCTCATTACATGGTTTTAGGCCGGCTTTAGGGCTTTCTGATCAACTTTAGGTCTTTTGGCAAATTTCAGGGTTTTCTGCAAATTTCAGTGTTTTCGACTTCTTTCAGGGTTTTTCCACTTACTATAGTATAAGGTATTTGGACAATTTTAGGGCTCTTGGTCAATTTTATGGTTTTTCTGTAGACTCTTGGGTTTTAGACTGATCTTAGGGTTTTCGGCTGACTATAGGGTTTTAGTCCGGCTTTAGGGCTTTCTGATCAACTTTAGGGCTTTTGGGCGATTTCAGTGTTTTACGCCCGATTTCAGGGTTTTTTGGCTAACTACAGTATAGGGTATTTGGACGATTTAAGGGCTCTGGGTCAATTTTATGGTTTTTCTGTAGACTCTAGGCTTTTAGACTGATTTTAGGGTTTTCGGCTCATTTTATGGTTTTAGGCCGGCTTTAGGGCTTTCTGATCAACTTTAGGGATTTTGGCGAATATCAGGGTTTTCCGCAAATTTCAGTGTTTTCGACTTCTTTCAGGGTTTTTCCACTTACTATTGTATAAGGTATTTGGACAATTTTAGGGCTCTAGGTCAATTTTATGGTTTTTCTGTAGACTCTTGGCTTTTAGACTGATCTTAGGGTTTTCGGCTTACTATTGGGTTTTAGGCTGGCTTTAGGGCTTTCTGGTCAACTTTAGGGCTTTTGGGCGATTTCAGTGTTTTACGCCCGATTACAGGGTTTTTCGGCTAACTACAGTATAGGGTATTTGGACGATTTAAGGGCTCTGGGTCTATTTTATGGTTTTTCTGTAGACTCTAGGCTTTTAGACTGATTTTAGGGTTTTCAGCTTATTATAGGGTTTTAGGCCTGCTTTAATGCTTTGTGATCAACTTCAGGGCTTTTGGCTGATTTCAGGTTTTTCGGCCAGTTTCAGGGTTTTTCCGCTGACTATTGTACAGGGTATTTCGACGATTTAAGGGCTCTGGGTCAATTTTATTGTTTTTCGGTAGACTCTAGGCTTTTAGTCTTATTTAAGGGTTTTTGGCTTATTATAGGGTTTTAGGCCGGCTTTAGGGCTTTCTGATCAACTTTAGGGCTTTAGGCCGTTTTCATGGTTTTCAGCAGATTTCAAGGTTTTCGGCAGATTTTAGGTTTTTTGCAGTGACTATAGTATATGGTATTTGGACAAATTAAGGGTTTTGGGTCAACTATATGGTTTTTCTGTTGTAGACTCAAGGCTTATAGACTGGTTTTAGGGGTTCCAACTTATTATAAGGTTTTAGGCCAGCTTTAGGGAGTTCTTATCAACTTTAGGGTTTTTTGCTGATATCATTGTTTTCGGCAAATGTTAGGGTTTTTCGCAGACTATAGTATAGGGTATTTGGACGATTTAAGGGCTCTGGGTCAATTTTATTATTTTCCAAGGTTTTCTGCCGATTTCAGGGTTTTTCCACTGATTATAGTATAAGGTATTTGGACGATTTAAGGGCTTTGGGTCAATTTTATTGTTTTTCTGTAGACTCTAGGCTTTTAGATTGATTTTAGGGTTTTCTGCTTAGTATAGGGTTTTAGACCGGCTTTAGAGCTTTCTGATTAACTTTAGGGCTTTTTTTCGATTTCAGGGTTTTCGGCCAATTTCAGGGTTTTACCGCTGACTATAGTATAGGGCATTTGGACGATTTAAGGGCTCTGGTAAATTCTATGGTTTTTCTGTATACTCTAGACTTTTAGACTAATTTTTGGGTTTTCGGCTTATTATAGGGTTTTAGGCCTGCTTTAGGGCTTTCTGATCAACTTTAGGGCTTTTGGGCGATTTCAGGGTTTTCGGCCGATTTTAGGGTTTTTCCGCTGACTACAACAGTATAGGATATTTGGAGGATTTAAGGTCTCTAGGTCAATTTTATGGTTTTTATGTAGAGTCTAGGCTTTTAGACTGATCTTAGGGTTTTTTACTTATCACAGGGATTTAGGCCGGCTTTAGGGCTTTCTGATCAACTTATAGGGTATTTGGACGATTTAAGGGTTCTGGGTCACTTTTATAGTTTTTATGTCCTATACTGTAGGCTTTTATACTAATTTTAGGGTTTTCGGCTTATTATAGGGTTTTAGGCCGGCTTTAGGGCTTTCGGATCAACTTTAGGGCTTTTCGCCTATTTCAGCGTTTTCGCCGATTTCAGGGTTTTTCCGCTGACTATAGTATAGGTTATTTGGACGATTTAAGGGCTCTGGTTAATTCTATGATTTTTTTGTATACTTTAGACTTTTAGACTAATTTTAGGGTTTTCGACTTAGTGTAGGGTTTTAGGTCGGCTTTAGGGCTTTCTTATCATCTTTAGGGCTTTTGGGCGATTTCAGGGTTTTCGGCCGATTTTAGGGTTTTTCCGCTGATTACAGTATAGGATATTTGGAGGATTTAAGGGCTCTCGGTCAATTTTATGGTTTTTCTGTAGAGTCTAGGGTTTTTGACTTATCTTTGGGTTTTTGGCTTATCACAGGGATTGAGGCCGCCCTTAAGGCTTTCTGATCAAATTTAGGGCTTTTGGCCGATTTTGGGGTTGTCTGCCGATATCAGGGTTTTTCCAGTGACTATAGTATAGGGTATTTGGACAATTTAAGAGCTCTAGGTAAATTTTATAGTTTTTCTGTAGACTCTAGGCTTTTAGACTAGTTTTAGGGTATTGGCTTATTATAGGGTTTTTGGCCGGCTTCAGGGCTTTCTGATCAACTTTGGGGCTTTTGGCCGATTTCAGGGTTTTCGGCCGATTTCAGGGTTTTTCCGTTGACTATAGTATAGTGTATTTGGACGATTTAAGGGCAGTGGGTAAATTTTATGGTTTTTCTGTAGACTCTCGCCTTTTAGACTGACTTCAGGGTTTTCAGCTCATTATATTATTCTAGGCCGGCTTTTGGACTTTCTGATCAACTTTAGGGCTTTTGGCCAATTTCAGGGTTTTCGGCAGATTTTAGGGTTTTCGGCTGATTTCAGGGTTTTTCCACTGACTATAGTATAGGATATTTGGACTATTTAAGGGCTGTAGGTCAATTTTATGGTTCTTCTGTAGACTTAATGCTTTTTGACTGATTTTATGGTTTTCAGCTTAATATAGTTTTTTAGGCCGGCTTTAGGGCTTTCTGATCAACTTTAGGGCTTTTGGCCGATTTCAGGGCTTTCGCCCGATTTTATGGTTTTTCCGCTGACTATAGTATAGGGCATTTGGACGATTTAAGGGTTCTAGTTAAATTTTATGGTTTTTCTTTAGACTCTAGGATTTTAGACTATTTTTAGGGTTTTCGGCTTATTATAGGGTTTTAGGCGGCTTTAGGGCGTTCTGATGAACTTTAGGGCTTTTGGCCAATTTCGTGGTTTTCGGCCCATTTAAATAGAAAGGATATGGTGATCAGAAGTGTCATATAGAAAGGATGGTCATTCAAGACACAAATATAGAATATAGTATTGGTAAGGAAAAACTTTAGATTTAAAGCAATAATCTATAACTTTCAAATGTTATTGTGATGAAGAGTAAGCATTATAAGCATATTCATCTGTATCACAACTCTTTATTAGATAATTCATTCATACAGTGTTTACCAAACCTGGAAAATCAAATTTCTAGAAATCGAAATCGATTACACAGAATAAGTAATCGATTACAGGGAAAATTTTGGCCCAGGACGTTTTCTAGAGAAATTCAATAATCGATTACCCAATGTCTAGTAATCGATTATCATGAAAATTTTGGCCCAGAAAAATTTCCAGAGATTTTTAGTAATCGATTACTGAAATGCTGTAATCGATTACTGCAGGGCAATAATGCAATATTAATGATTTTCAGACCTTCACTTGAATTTTCATATGCTTTGGTTTGTTTACAATAACCCCTATAATATGCTATGATTATGCACTATTTTTTGGCATAAATTCTTTGTCATTATGCTTCCCTTTATTTCTGTTATCCTGGAATAATTTGTACGGTCTTTTCTTCTTTTTGATGATGTCAAAAGGGGGAGAAATGCCTTGTGTATGCTTGATCATTTTCAGGATACTAAACATTAATTGCAAACCAAAGGGGGAGATATACAAGACAAGGGGAGAAAAGTCAAATGATCAATCAACGTTCATGATAGTGACAAAAACACACAAGAAAGGGAGGTTTGAATTGTGTGTATGATTTTTCTAATCTTTTTCGAAAAATAACAATTATAAGTTTGAAAGATTTTTGTTAGTGAGTGCAGCGGAATTTAATCTAAGACTGAAAAGTAAAGCACACAAGATATTTATCCTGGATCACCCCCTTAATCGACAGGGCTACGTCCAGTCCTTGGCTTCACCAAGATTTTTACTATTTTCACAAAATAGTACAAGTATTTTCCAGGACTTCTCCCATTATTCTGAGGACTACTCGTTTACAAGTATTCTATCAGGACTTCTCCTTTACAAGTATTAGACAGGTCTTCTCCCAGTTCTTTTTCAAGAAGGTTTGGTTTCTACAAGGTCTCTTCGATAAGAGTGGGTAGAAATATGAAGAGCAGACTACAGAGAAGATAGACAAATTGGTTCTCTGAAAGATTTGTGTGAATGGGAATGAGAGTAACACTCTGTGAAAGTTTCACAGTAGGTGACGACTAAACTCAGGTAAGAGATAGCTTGAGGTTGCTGAGTTTTTGGCTTAGTAAATAAGATTGCAGATGATGAACTTAGAAAGTTTTGAATGCTTTGATCGTGTGTAAGTCGCCAATTTGAATTTGATGCCAAGTCCTCTATTTATATCTTCAGTAGGATGATCAATGTGAGCTTGCTGAAGATTTGAAAATAGTCCCGTTTGAATTTCTCCTTCATTGTGAGTAATGGATACTTCTGCAACTCTGTTTAAGCATTGAATGCATTCTGCCATGCATTTTTTGCATCTTCAATGGCA
Source organism: Acmispon strigosus (assembly GCA_030819835.1). NCBI lineage: Eukaryota > Viridiplantae > Streptophyta > Magnoliopsida > Fabales > Fabaceae > Acmispon > Acmispon strigosus. The sequence continues at coordinate 25,139,088 of JAUAMA010000001.1, forward strand.
GAGGTTTTAATCTCTGGCTCTTCAAGACTTTCTGCCTTGAGCTTTAACTCCTGCATTTAATGCTCGTGCATCACAGATAAGGTAGCCATTAATGATCTGATCAGAAGATTTGAATTTGAACGTTGAGGAGATACGATGATCAGAAAATCTCGTCGTTGATTTTGCAAAAGCAGCTTGATTTAAGGAATAGCAGAGGGTTTGAAGCAACGAGGAATAAAGTATTGATTATGTCCATTTCGCCATTAATGCTCTGAAGGGATAAATAATGCTTGACAGCTAAGCCTGGGTTGGACAAACGATCTCCTCCAAGTTTTCGTTACACGAACTCCAAAGTTGCGTTGTTGTCCAACAAACTCTGTGACAGAGTTTCAGGCGCACTTTCCTTCTAATGGGTAACCAAGTTAACCCAATGATTAAGTGACTAGTCGTTCTTCTCAGTCGGACGAACTCTCTAAGGCAAACGTTCTCAACTGGCGGACTGATTTATAAGTGTTGTAGCTGGATGGATTCTTCCTCTTTTGTTTCCTTGAAGATCTGCTTTTGATAATGCTTTGTAAGGGTCCACGCAGTTTTTCCTCAAGTAAATAGATATTCCTGAGTGTGAAAACATTAAGAAGTTACGAAATCTATCAAGACTTAATGAAATTGTTATTCATCAAAATATAATAATTCATTGAATCATTTGAATCTAACAATCTCCCCCTTTTTGATAATGACAATTTCTTTTGAGAAAAAGGTTAAATAGTTCATTATCTAAAAAAAATGTTCTTGAAAGGACTTGTAAATGATATCATTTGTCAAACGATGATATTCACTAAAAAAGTTCTTGAATTTTTAAATTCTCATTTCCTTTGCTCCCCCTGAGTTTGATATATATTCTCAACCAAGATTTCTTAGATTAGCTCCCCCTAAATTAGTGTTCTTCTATTCTTTTTCTCTTTTTCCAAGTATTCTCCCCCTATGGCATTATCAAAAGGAAACCAGGTAAAGCAGAGAAATTATCTGTTTAAGCATGTGAGCAAGGCAAACATTGAACTGAAGCATAAGCAATATTATAGAAGAGATGTAATATAGTGCAGAAAAAATAAAGAACGAAAAGAAATAAGAGTCAGGGAGTGAAGGATGTCTTCAAGTGGTTGAAGAGCATGTTCAGCGTGTCCTGCATCAATCCAAAGCGAGTATTCATGACTTCCGTTATGTCTTGACGCAATTCTGCATTGTTGGCTCTCATTTCCTGACGCAGTTCACGAGTCTCTTGAGTGGTGATGGTACGCACTTCCTTAATCTGATGAGCCAGCATGGTCACCATGGCACGAATCTCAGTCTACTCCAAAGTGGTGGTCAAAGTGGCAATGTCTGCGGACGACGGTTCCTCATCCACTTGAGAAGGGATGACGTCATTTTCCAGCAGAGCAACAGAATGAGAGGATTTAGCAGGACCAGTGAGGCGAAAAGTAGAAGGCAGAATTGGAGTAGAGGGTGCCACAGTAGGTATCAGAGGTGAAGGATGGGCGCAAGGCCAAATAATGCCTTTATCTCCTTGTTCAGAACTGGGAGAAGAACAAGTCTCTAGGTGTCGAAATTCAGCACAAGTGGATCCACACGTCCAGCCAGAATGAGAGGAATATGATCCACGTGAGTAGTACCATAAATTGTTAGTTGCCATTCAAAGTGGAAGAATACATTGCAATTTCCTAGAATCTGAACAAGATCTAGATCGTGGCATCTAGTTGGGACCCATAAACCTGCATGAAAGCAAAAAGGTAATCCAAGAACCTGCATATACACATCTTGAAGCATATGCTCATTTTGTGCAGTCTGCGAGGGTTTGCGCTTTCGAAATTGAGTTGCCATAGCGGATCAAGATCTGCGAGAAAACTTTGGCATGAATGAGATCCTGCTGGTGGAAGGAGTGTAGTGGCCAGCCGAGGCGGCATAAGAACTAGGCTTGACCATCTTGAAAGGTGGATGTACAGAATGAAGAAGTGGAGGTGGCACTCGAAAGCAGAGGGATGTAAATCCCATTGAGATATCTTGTTTACTAGGTTGTGAAGAAGGTCTTGCTCCTGACCCTGGCTGTGGTTTTGATGACGACAAACTCATCAACAAAAAGAAGAAACGAAGACTTCAAAGAAACAAGCACTTCAAGTCCATCAATAGTCTAGAAGTATTAGTATTAGGTGAGTTATGCTTCCAAAACTCTATTTAAGCATAAAGGCTCTTAAAACACCTAATCTAATCAAGCTAAGTGTTTTCATAACTTAAAAGAAGTAGAAAACCTTAAGCTAGTCTCAAAGATCAAGTTTCTGGAAAATGGGCTTCTGTGTAATCGATTGCAGCATTATGGTAATCGATTACACCTAGGCAAGTAATCGATTACTCATTCCTTGTAATCGATTACATGTTTGAAATTCAAATTCAAACTGAAACAGTCACTTGTGTAATCGATTACACTAAGTTTGGTAATCGATTACCAGAACGAAAAAGTGCATCTTTTCATGAACCATTGTGTCCCAAACCTTTTGAAAAGGGTTGTGATGGTTCAAGGACGATTCCCTTGCCTATATAAAGACCATTTGAGTCCAGAAACAATAACATACAACAACACACACAACATACACAAGAGACAACACATTACACATGAGAAAATCACATTAGGCCAAAACTTTGTCAAAATTAGTTCATCTTTAAGAACTAAACCTTTTGGAGACTAAATTTTGAGTTCATGATCTTCATGTCAATAAGAACACTTTAGTTGTTCATATCTTGAAGAACTCAGAATTGTATTATGCTTAAAAGCCTTAAAGCATAATTTCTCATGATCAATCCTATTGTATGTTAAGGGATTGATACAGCCAATTGTAATATCTTCTTCATCTCTTTCTGTAAGATTGAGTTTTTCACCGTGGTATTCGGTGAAGGGTTGTTGTCACTGGAAGTGGTTTACTTTCGGGGTTTCGATTGAAGACAAGTTTGTCTTCAAGGTCTGAGGGTGGTTTGCCTCCAGGAACTGAAAGCGGTTTGCTTTCAGGGGCTGTTGAAAGTGGTTTGATTTCACAGGATATTGGTAGAAATTCTTGGGGTCCTTGGGTTAGGAACTTGTAAGAGATTTTTATCAATAGTGGAAAAATCCTAAAGGGATTTTCTTGAGGGACTGGACGTAGCCTTCGGTGGATTGAAGGTGAACCAGGATAAATTCTTGTGTGTGATTGCCTCTATCCTTCATATTTACTTTCAAGTATCGCTCAAATCCGCTGCAATCATAACAATCATTTCATGATCATCATAAACTTGAAAGTAACAATTTCAATAAGGCGAAAATTGGGGCAACACTGATTCACCCCCCCTCTCAGGTTGCTATCTGCACTAACATAGGTCACGGGAGCCTTCTTTTCGCAGCACATTCTTGCTAAGAATGGCGTGAGGAAAGAGACATTCTTCAACGACATTGTTCACGCAGTGTGACCCTGGTACCTTGGGCACTTCCTTCCAAATACTGAAAGGGTTGTTTTCAGTGGCTTCCCATGAGGAGTTGTAACGAACTCCTTTATAAGGAATGTCTAACACAACAGTGACATCTCCAGACCGAATATCTATAACTTGCCTCAAGCATCGAGTTCGGATGTGGTTGGTGCTTAGCTTGATGGCACAATCATAAAATTCTTTTACCAGAGGGGAGAGTGCTAGAGTTTCTGAAATCTTAAATAAGCTTCCCCAGTCTTGAAATAAGATCATGTCAAGACCTGCAACCTTTACGTGTTGGTACATCTTTAAGTCAAGATGTCTTGGAGGGACAAGGTCTCTATCGCCAAGACTTTCAATCTTTACAGGGCCAATCCTGGACACTTTCTCCTTGCGATTTTGAATGATGCACTTGTTCTAAAGTTCAACAATCTTTTGTTCGACTTCGTTGAGAGGTTCATGGATCTTTACGTGTTTCATTACGCCTTGTCTTTTGGGTGCCATTTTTCTGCAACAGGGGTTAGAGCGTATGCAAGAACAAATATTGACGAAAGTAATACGTTTAGGTAGAATGCGAATGGTTTATGAGTGTAATGAGGTGTATGATCAGAGACCTCTTCATTTTCTTTCATGGGAAGTGAAAAGTTTTTCTTGATTCTCACAACGTAATGATGAACAGTAAATGTGATGTGAGAAGGAAAAGACATAGCATACGCATTAAATGTGGAGTGATGGATGTGTATCAATAATATTTAATGCGTGTTTAATAAGTAATTCATTGAAATGACCCAACTATTCATCATTAAATGTTAAGTGAAGAAGTTGGTCAAACGACAACCATTCTTGATCAAACGACAACCATTCTTGATCATGACTTCTCAGTCTTACCAGACGATCACTAAAGCAGACGTGTACACATCTGTGTTCGTTTGCTCCTGCAAAGTAACGTTAGTGCATGCAAGTGTTTTATAAAGCGAGAAACATGCCAATCCTTTCTCTAAGGCAGGTGAACCTATTTTCAATAAGGGGTTTAGTAAATATGTCAGCTAATTGATCATTAGTGTGTATATATGAAATGTCAATATTGCCTTTAGCCACATGATCACGAATGAAATGATGCTTAATTTCAATATGTTTGGTACTTGAGTGCAGAACAAGATTTTTAGTTATATTAATAGCACTAGTGTTATCACACAGTAAAGGAATGATGTGCTAAAAAATATTGTAATCCTCCAATTGATGCTTCACCCATAAGAGTTGTGTGCAGCAAGAACCTACCGCCACGTATTCGGCCTCAGCAGTAGACAATGATATTGTGCTTTGTATTTTGCTTGCCCAGGATATCAGACATTGCTCTAGGAAGTGGCAACCGCCACTTGTACTTTTTCTTTCTATCCGGTCTCTGGCATAGTCAGCATCACAGAATCCTCGTAACCTGAAATCTTCACCTCTCTCATAGACTAGACCAAGATTAGTGGTGCCAATGAGATATCTAAATGTACGTTTTACAGCACTGAGATGAGATTCTTGAGGATTTACCTGGAACCTTGCACACACACAGACGCTATACATAATGTCTGGTCTACTTGAAGTGAGGTACAACAATGGTCCAATCATCCCCCTATATTTCGTTGAATCAACTGGAGTAGACTCGTCACTCTTGTCCAACACAGTTCCAGGATGCATTGGAGTGCCCATTGCCTTGGCCTTTTCCATGCGATACTTCTTCAAGAGATCGTTGACATATTTTGTCTGATAGATGTATGTTCTAGTGGTCTCCTGCCGGATTTGTAAGCCTAGAAAGAACTTCAGTTGCCCCATCACGCTCATCTCAATTTCGCTCTGCATTAGCTTGGAGAATTCTTGACAAAGAGTTTCATTAGTAGCACCAAAAATAATATCATCAACATATAATTGTACTAAAATGAAATCCTTTGATGTTTTTCTTCTGAAAAATGTGTTGTCAATATTACCCCGTGGGAACCCGTTTCTCATCAGGAATGAGCTTAAGCGATCGTACCATGCTCGTGGATCATGCTTCAATCCTTATAGTGCTTTCCGTAGTTTGAAGACATGGTCCGGTAGAGCTGGATCTTCGAAGACTAGAGGTTGTTTCACATAGACTTCTTCCTCGATGGAGTGCTGACACGCAAATGCAAGTAGAATGCGAATAGCTTCGATTTTTGCAACAGGGGCGAAGGTCTCTGTGTAGTCAATACCTTCTTGCTGATTGTATCACTGTGCAACTACTCTGGCTTTATTCCTTGTAACTTTGCCACTTGTTTCCATCTTGTTTCTGAATATCCACCTCGTTCCAATGATGGATTTCTCTTTAGGTGTAGGTACTAAGTTCCATACCTTGCTTCTTTCAAACTGATTCAGCTCCTCTTGCATGGCTAGGATCCACCCTTCATCTTGTAAGGCTTCACCTACGCTTTTTGGTTCTATTTCAGACAGGAGCGCACAGTTAGCATAATCATTAAATGTGGATCTAGTTCGTACCTTTTCATGTATGCTACTGATTATTTGTGTAGGTGGATGATCTAGTTTGAACCTCCAATCTCTAGGGAGTGAAATGCCACTGGATGTCATGATTTGGTCAGTGGGGTATCACCGGACGGAGTTATGTTGTCAACGTCCAGTTGAATGTCAGATGAGACACTTGAGTCAGTGACTTTATCAGATATTGAAGGCTGAACTTGGGTTGAAGAAGGCTCTTCATTTATCTCCAAATCTTCAAATTCATCTTCCAATGTTGTTTGACTTTCACTTGTATGTTTATCGTCAAACTTAACATTTATGGATTCTTCAACAACCATTGTTCTGGAATTAAATACCCGGAAGGCTTTCAAGTTAGGCGAATATCCCAAGAATATTCCTTTATCTGATTTTGCGTCGAACTTTCCAAGGTCGTCCTTTGTGTTAAGCAGAAAGCATGGACATCCGAATGGGTGGAAATTGTTAGTATAGATAGCAACCTGAGAGGGGGGGGGTGAATCAGGTTTACCCGATTTTCGCCTTAATAACTTCTTACTTTCAAGATAAAAGTAAATGCAAACGATTGCAGCGGAAATAAGCGTTGCTTGAAAGTAAAGATGAAGGATAAGAAGAACACACAGAGATTTTATCCTGGTTCACCTTCAATCCCAGAAGGCTACGTCCAGTCCTCTGATCACACAGAGATTTTCCACTATACCAGAAAGCAAACCACTTTCTGAAAATCACCGCTCACTGAATCACACAGTGAAGATTTACAATGATCAAGATTTCTTACAAGTTCTTACACCAAGAATCCTAAGAACTCTTGTCAAACCTCAGATGGAAAACCACCAACTATGACGCCGAAGCCTACGGCGGACTTTGAATCAAACCCGATTCAAAGGACCTTTTCCACTATCACCGAACCTACGGCAGACTTTGAATCAAACCCGATTCAAAGAGCCTTTTTCACAACCATCGAACACCACGATGGACCTTTTTACAACCACTGACAACCACGGTGAATGAATCAACACGATTCAATAGAAGAAGAAGAAGATGCCTTTACAATGGCTGATTCAATCCTTTAGACAAGATGGATTGATCTTAGTTTGTATGCTCCAGGCAGTTACAATGAAGGCTCTTCTATTCTGAGTTTCTCAAAAGATGAACAACATAAGTGTTCTTATGAAAATGAGAGAACAGAAACTCAGAATGATGACTTTAATGAATATGAAAGTTATGGACCAAGTCATTGATGTTTCTAAGTGTCTAAGGACTTTATATAGGCACTAGAGGTCGTCCATGAACCAACACAACCTTTCCCAAACGGTTTGAGACACAATGGTTCATGAAAAGACACATTTGTCGACTTGGTAATCGATTACAGCATTTAGTGTAATCGATTACACTAGCCGTTTCAGTTTGAAATCAAAATTCAAACTGTGTAATCGATTACACTAAGATGGTAATCGATTACTGCCTTCCTGTAATCGATTACACACAACCAGTAATCGATTACAGAGAGTCTGAAACTCTGTTTTAACCATCTTAACCTCTAATTGAGTATCCCTACCAAGTTTTACTTGTGAGAACATATCGTACTCAATTAGTTGATCTTTCATGAGCCTTTAAATGCAATTAAACCTCAATAAAGCATAGCACACTAAGTTGACAAGACTTACTAAACGAAAGAACCTTCATGTTTGATCTTTGACGTTCCGAGCCGGTTCTTAAAGTCTTTCTCTTCTGAAGTCTTGTTGAAGTCTTCTTAAAGTCATTCCTTCCTTTTCTGAAGTCTTCTTGAAGTCTTTCTTCTTTTTGTTCCTTTCTTTCTTGAAGTCTTCTTGAAGTCTTCCTTTTCTTTTCTGAAGTCTTTCTTCTTTTTGTGATGTGTTTGTCTTCATCAAAACCTTAGTCGAGTCCAAGAACGAGACCTGATTTACAATCTCCCCCTTTTTGATGATGAAAAACATCATGCTTGAACATTGATAGATCAATAGACTTTCTTGCTTTTCTTGTATCTCCCCCTTGGTTTTGCAATTATATCTCCCCCTTTGTTTTGCAAATGAAGCACAGTATCCTGAAAATGATCAAGCATACACAAGACTTTTCTCCCCCTTTTGACATCATCAAAAAGAAGAAAAATCCATACAAAGTATTCCAGGATAATCGAAATAAAGAGACTCATAATATATATCAGAATATTCTCCCCCTTTTTGTTCCACTTGTAGCTTCTCTTGTAAATAAACTTTACAAAGCACAGGACCCTTTCTCCCCCTTTTGACTTCATCAAAAGGAAGATGAGGCCAAGCATACTCCACATATTCTAACAAGTAGGATAGACATTTGAAACGTAGGGAGTGGGGGTAAGCAAGACAGAATATAGAAACTCTTCATTTTCATCATCAGAATGATGTGTTGTCATCAAAGCGAGACATGCTTCTCCATTTTCTGAATCGGATGATGAACTTGCTTCATTTTCTCTCATGTATGCCTTCTTTGATTTGGAAACCTTTTTCTCAGATTTCTTCTTCAAGCCATGCTTCTTTCTTTGAAGATTATGACAATCTCTATTTTTGAGGATTTTGTAAAGATTCTTCACAATGATTCTTATATCCTCATCATCATCATCACTGTCGGATTGAGAATCTTCCTCTTGTGTACTATCACATCTTGTGATTTTAGTTCTCAAAGCAATAGGTCGAATGAACTTGTCAATTGCTTCTTGTTGTTCCATCTTTTTGAGTACAAGTTCATGTTCTTGCAACTTGCCGAAAAGTGAAGCCAATGTCATCTTTGAAAGACAGAAATTGTTGTTACCTTTGGTTGCCATTCTCTTGATAATGATCTTAGGACTTTTATGTTCAGATCACTTTTGGAGAAACTTCTTCCAAGAACAATTAGATGGTTGATCAAGAGAGTGAATCTTTTCTGCATATCTAGCACGGTTTCCTTTGGTAACATTCTGAACATCTCATACTCTTGTGAAAGAGTATTGATCTTTGATCTCTTCACTTCTTCAGTGCCTTCATGAGTTACCATTAGAGTATCCCATATTTCCTTTGACGTTTTGCACGTGGATACTCTGAAGAATTCATCCATGCCAAGAGCAGATGTAAGAATATTCATACCTTTGAGATCATACTGAACCTTCTTCTTTTCTTCTTTACTCCATGTGCTTTCTTGTTTTGGTTGTGTGCTTTCTTCATTTATAGGAATGAACTGACCTTCTTCAATGGCTTTCCATATTTCCACGTCTACTGACTTTATAAAGATTTTCATCTTGATCTTCCAGAAGTCATAGTGTTCTCCATTGAAGAATGGTGGCCTGTTTATGTTGAATCCTTCACTGGTTCCATGATTCGAAGAGGATTCCATCTTTTCCCAGATCTTAGGAGTAACTTACCTAAACTTACGCTTTGATACCAATTGTTAGTATAGATAGCAACCTGAGAGGGGGGGGGTGAATCAGGTTTACCCGATTTTCGCCTTAATAACTTCTTACTTTCAAGATAAATGTAAATGCAAACGATTGCAGCGGAAATAAGCGTTGCTTGAAAGTAAAGATGAAGGATAAGAAGAACACACAGAGATTTTATCCTGGTTCACCTTCAAACCCAGAAGGCTACGTCCAGTCCTCTGATCACACAGAGATTTTCCACTATACCAGAAAGCAAACCACTTTCTGAAAATCACCGCTCACTGAATCACACAGTGAAGATTAACAATGATCAAGATTTCTTACAAGTTCTTACACCAAGAACCCTAAGAACTCTTGTCAAACCTCAGATGGAAAACCACTAACTGATGACGCCGAAGCCTACGACGTACTTTGAATCAAACCCGATTCAAAGAGCCTTTTTTCACAACCATCGAACACCACGATGGACCTTTTTACAACCATGGTGAATGAATCAACACGATTCAATAGAAGAAGAAGAAGATGCCTTTACAATGGCTGATTCATAAAATTCTTTTACTAGAGGGGAGACTGTTAGAGTTTCTGAAATCTTAAATAAGCTTCCCCAGTCTTGAAATAAGATCATGTCCAGACCTGCAACCTTTACGTGTTGGTACATCTTTAAGTCAAGATATCTGGGAGTGACAAGGTCTCTATCGCCAAGACTTTCAATCTTTACAGGGCCAATCCAGGACACTTTCTCCTTGCGATTTTGAATGATGCACTTGTTCTAAAGTTCAACAATCTTTTGTTCGACTTCGTTGAGAGGTTCATGGATCTTTACGTGTTTCATTACGCCTTGTCTTTTGGTTGCCATTTTTCTGTAACAGGGGTTAGAGCGTATGCAAGAACAAATATTGACGAAAGTAATACGTTTAGGTAGAATGCGAATGGTTTATGAGTGTAATGAGGTGTATGATCAGAGACCTCTTCATTTTCTTTCATGGGAAGTGAAAAGTTTTTCTTGATTATCACAACGTAATGATGAACAGTAAAGGTGATGTGAGAAGGAAAAGACATAGCATACGCATTAAATGAGGAGTGATGGATGTGTATCAATAATATTTAATGCGTGTTTAATAAGTAATTCATTGAAATGACCCAACTGTTCATCATTAAATGTTAAGTGAAGAAGTTGGTCAAATGACAACCATTCTTTATCAAACGACAACCATTCTTGATCATGACTTCTCAGTCTTACCAGACGATCACTAAAGCAGACGTGTACACGTATGTGCTCGTTTGCTCCTGCAAAGTAATGTTAGTGAATGAAAGTGTTCTATAAAGCGAGAAACATGCCAATCCTTTCTCTAAGGCAGGTGAACCTATTTTCAATAAGGGGTTTGTGAAGAAGGTCTTGCTCCTGACCCTGGCTGTGGTTTTGATGACGACAAACTCATCAACAAAAAGAAGAAAAGAAGACTTCAAGGAATCAAGCACTCAAGTCCATCAGTAGTCTAGAAGTCTTAGTATTGGGTGAGTTATGCTTCCAAAGGTTTATTAAAGCATAAAGGCTCTCAAAACACCTAATCTAATCAAGCTAAGTGTTTTCATAACTTAAAAGAAGTAGAAAACCTTAAGCAAGTCTCAAAGAATAAGTTTCTGGAAAATGGGCTTCTGTGTAATCGATTACACCATTATGGTAATCGATTACACCAAGGCAAGTAATCGATTACTCCAGTCTTGTAATCGATTACATGTTTGAAATTCAAATTCAAACTGAAACGGTTACTTGTGTAATCGATTACACTAAGTATGGTAATCGATTACCAGAACGAAAAAGTGCATCTTTTCATGAACCATTGTGTCCCAAACCTTTTGAAAAGGGTTGTGATGGTTCAAGGACGTTTCCCTTGCCTATATAAAGACCATTTGAGTCCAGAAAACACAACAACAACATAGAACACACAACACACACGAAATATACACATTTCACATGGGAAAAACACATTAGGCCAAAGCTTTTTCAAAATTGGTTCATCTTTTAGAACTTAAATCTTTTGGAGCCTAAATTCTGAGTTCATGATCTTCATGTTTACAAGAACACACTAGTTGTTCATATCTTGAAGAACTCAGAATTGTATTATGCTTAAAAGCCTTAAAGCATAATTTCTCATGTTCAATCCAATTGTGTGTTAAAGGATTGAAACAGCCAAGTGTAATATCTTCTTCATCTCTTTCTGTAAGATTGAGTTTTTCACCGTGGTATTCGGTGAAGGGTTGTTGTCACTGAAAGTGGTTTGCTTTCAGGGTTTCGATTGAAGACAAGTTTGTCTTCAAGGTCTGAGGGTAGTTTGCCTTCAGGAACTGAAAGCGGTTTGCTTTCAGGGGCTGTTGAAAGCGGTTTGCTTTCACAGGATATTGGTAGAAGTTCTTGGGGTCCTTGGGTTAGGAACTTGTAAGAAATTCTTATCAATAGTGGAAAAATCCTCAAGGGGTTTTCTTGAGGGACTGGACGTAGTCTTCGGTGGATTGAAGGCGAACCAGGATAAATCTTGTGTGTGATTCTCTTTATCCTTCACATTTACTTTCAAGTATTGTTCATATCCGCTGCAATCACAACGATCAATTCGTGATCATCATAAACTTGAAAGTAACGATTTCAATAAGGCGAAAATTGGGGCAACACTGATTCACCCCCCCTCTCAGGTTGCTATCTGTTCTAACAATTGGTATCAGAGCGGAAGTTTAGGTAAGTTATTCCTAAGATCCGGGAAAAGATGGCATCCTCTTCCAATCATGGAACAAGTGAAGGACATAACATATACAGGCCACCATTCTTCAATGGAGAACACTATGACTTCTGGAAAATCAAGATGAAGATATTCATAAAGTCATTAGACTCAGGAATATGGAAAGTCATTGAAGAAGGACCCTTTGTGCCTGTAACAACAAATGAAGAAGGAACTTCACAACCAAAACCAGAAAGTACTTGGAGTGAAGAAGAAAAGAAGAAGGTTCAACATGATCTCAAAGGAATGAACATTCTTACATCTGCTCTTGGCATGGATGAATTTTTCAGAGTATCAACGTGCACTTCATCAAAAGAAATATGGGATACATTGATGGTGACTCATGAAGGAACAGATGAAGTCAAGAGATCAAAGATCAATACTCTATCTCAAGAATATGAAATGTTCAGAATGCTTCCAGGAGAAAAGGTATTAGACATGCAAAAACGATTCACTCATTTAATTAATCATTTGATTGCTCTTGGTAGACAATTTTCAAACAGTGACTTGAACATGAAAGTTCTAAGATCACTTACAAGAGTATGGCAACCAAAAGTAACAGCCATCTCAGAGAAGAAGAGTTTATCAAATATGACTCTTGCAACTCTTTTTGGAAAACTCCAAGAACATGAGTTGGAATTTAATCGTTTAGAAGAGCATGAACAACATGAGAAGAAGTATCGATCAATTTCCCTAAAAGCAAAAGAAAGCATCAAAGAAGATTATGATGCAGATTCTGAAGAAGAAGACAATGGAAATCTAAATCTTCTAGTGAAGAACTTTGGAAAGTTTCTTAAAAAGAAAAATGTTAGATTTAACAACAATAAAGTCTTCCAAAGGAACAATGAGTCTTCTTCATCCCAAAAGATTACATGTTTCGAGTGTGGCAAACCGGGACATTTCAAGTCAGATTGTCCAAATCTTCAGAAGAAGAAACATGGTCTAAGAGAGAAATTCGAGAAAAGGGATCAACCTACTCGAAGAGCATATTTGGCTTGGGATGATAATGAAGTAAGTTCATCATCTGTTTCTGATAAAGAAGAAGCACAAGTTGCTTTGATGGCCTCACATGATTCTGATGTTGAAGATTCCCAGGTTAGTGAGAATTCTATATCTTTTCATGATTTAAAGTTTACCATGGAAAATATGTTTAAAATATGTCAAGAATTTTCTAAAGTTAGCACTAGGCAAAATGAGTTAATTTCTTCCCTAGAAAGTAAATGTAGAAATTTACAAGAAGAACTAGATGTAGTAAAATCTAAGATAGATATTACTCACAAATGCACTAAGTGTAGTTCTTTAGAAGAAAAGATAGAAAATCTTCAACAAAGAGTAAATAAATTCAATAAAGGAAAACAGAAGTTAGATGATATTCTAAGTGTTCAAAGATATTCAAACAATAAGTCAGGTTTAGGATATACTTCTCATCCAAAGACAAAAGAAGTTAGGAAAACTGTGTTTGTAAAACCAAACCATGTTTTAGGATCTTCTAGTAACAATAAAATTAATCCTGTTAGAAGTACAAACAATAGGAAGAACATTCAAAATAGACCTCCTAAGAAGATTCATCCCTCTCCTAGACAAACTTCCAGTTACAATCATTACTCTTGTACTTACTGTAACAAAACAGGACATACCCCTAGTAGATGCTACTACAAACATATAGGAGTACCAAATAGGGAGTACATTTGGGTTAGAAAGGATGTTAACTTAGAAGGACCCAAAACTTGTTGGGTTCCTAATACCCATGTCTGAACTTTGTCATGTAGGTGTGTATGAAAGCAGCAAATGATCTATGGTATCTTGATAGTGGCTGCTCATCACACATGACAGGAGACAAAACCAAGTTTTCTTTTCTTATACCTAGGGAAAAAGGTTTCGTCACATATGGTAACAATCAAAAGGGAAAAATACTCGGTATTGGAAGAATAGGCACACCCCCTCAAACAGTCATCGATAAAGTTCTTTACGTTGATGGTTTGATGCATAATCTTCTGAGTATTAGTCAACTATGTGATAAAGGTTTGAAAGTAGGTTTTATTAATGATATATGTGTTGTGAAAGATGTGAAAACTAAAGAAATTAAGTTTTCTGGATATAAAGTAAACAAAGTCTTCATGATCTCATTGGAAGAAATTCCACAAAATGTGAGATGCCTTTTGGCCAAGAATAATAGTGATTCATGGCTATGGCATAGAAGACTTGCACATATTCACATAGATCATTTAAACAAACTAGTCAAGCATGATCTAGTTGTTGGGCTTCCAAAGATAAAATTCGAGAAAGACAAGCTTTGTGATGCATGTCAAAAGGGGAAGCAAACCAGAACATCCTTCAAACCAAAGAACATAGTTTCGACCTCAAGACCCCTTCAATTGTTACATATGGATTTGTTCGGACCTTCTAGAACTAAAAGCCTCGGAGGTAATTGATAATGAAAATCGCAAGTGTACGATTAACTATCGCGTAATAAAAAGATCGAACCCAAGGGATAGGTGTTCTTATTAATATAATATTTAGTACTTAAACAGAAAAATAAAAAGATATGTTGTTGATGGTTGAATTAAGATGAAACAAGATATAGCAAGAAAAATAAAAAGAAATAAAGATGATAAAGCTTAAGCTCTTGGGTTGGTTTACATAGTCTATAAAAACATGCTAGCAATCTCTTACTAAATTCCTGAATTATAAATCCATTAACATGATGCTATAGCCTAGTGTAACTACAAGTTAATTCCTTAAGCATTGTAGATCTTTCTTTTTAATTACTAAACCCAATTCCTTGGCACCTAGTTAACTAAAGAAGAAGATGAAGAAGATGTTCAGGCCAACATAAAGTTACGTCCTTCCTAATTCCTTAGCGAAGTATACTTATAACCTTTTTTATTACCTAGTTCCCTTACTACTCACCAAATGGCCTTATGTAATAAGCAATAAGCAAAACCTCTTGTGATCATCAAGATAGAAATAAAGCATAAGGTAATAAAACATGTATGGAAATAATATTCAGAAATGTAAGAAAAACTAGAACATGTATTATAAACTAAAACAACCCAAAAACTTAAAGAAGAATTTAGCCAAGCATGGCTAAAAGAATCATTGAATTACCCTGGATAGGAGCTCAAGTTTGGCTTCCCACAATTCCTAGGAACAATGATCTTTGAGGGAGAAAGAGAGAATACTTGTTGTATTCTATGAAGGTGTGTCTTACAAGTGAAGAAAAGGGTCCTATTTATAGTAAAATTCCAGCCTCCAGCGCTTGAGCGCTAGAATTCCCAACGCTTGGGCGCTGGAAGCATTAAAAATCCACTGCCAGACCGAGGGCCAGCGCTTGAGCGCTGGCTTCCCAGCGCTGCAGCGCTGGGCACTGCCTCTTCAACTTCAAGTTTTTCTTCTTCTTCATGGTTAGTGGGATTTGAATGCCATCAAAACCCACTACTCAGCCCTTGTTTAATTCTGAAACTTCTCCTCCACTACCATCAATTCCTTCAAGCTTATTTTCCATGTGCTAATTTGAAGAGAGTTGCTTCATATTCCTCTTTTCCACTTTTAATCCTCTCTTTGTTAGCACTTCAACTTTGGCCCTTTAACTCTCTCAATCTTCATTTTTAGCCCTCCACTCTTGAACTTTCACAAATAGGTCCTTGATTTCCTGAAACTTTACAAATCGGTCCCTGGACAAAAATGATAACTAAACCAGCTTTTCCTAAAAATATAAAATACCTATAAAAATTCCTAAAAATATAAAATAAAGGTAGAAAAACAAATAAAATCTAATCTACATGCAAAATGCAAAATAAATATAAAATCTACATAAAAACAATAAAAAACCTACATGAGACTCAAAAATAATAAAATAAAAAGACTAAAAAGACCCTAAAATTATCATATAAAATCCACTCATCACACCACTATACCCAACGACAGCTTGTCCTCAAGCGACAAAACTTAAAGAAAAACTCGTCCCTGAGTTTTGAGAAAGTTTTTATCCGATTGAAATATGATAATTTTCCAGAAAGCTTAGCGGATAAGGAAGACATGCATGTTTAATAGACAAAGAATCAAGAAAGTTAGGCTTGGCTTTTAACATGTTTGAGTTCATCAATTAAGCTCACAAAATAATATTCTCCATGAAAACAAGAAAGCTCAATAATCCTGCCTATCATTCAAATCAAAACTGAAGTAAAGCAACCAAGTGATTTTGAAGAGATTTTTAAGGTTGTAACTTGGCCAAAGGGTTGTACATTTCAAGGTATGGATTTCAAGAAATTGGCAACTCTAATGGCTGACTCAGAAACTTGTTGTTTAGTGATTTTTCTTGACTAAGAGCTTTACAATTCACACAAGGGTCCTCTCAAATTTTTTTTTATTTTTTTTTTGAACAAAGTAGTGGAATGTATGGGATGAATGACTTGAATTTTACTCCCCTCATACTCTTTCTCACCCCACTACTTCATTATTTTTTCCTAAGGCACATACCTTATTTTTTCCTTTTTTCCTTCTTTTTCTTTTTTTTAGAGAGAAACCCAACAAACAAAGCTCTACAAATTCAGCACATGCATCACTATAACAACTTAAAGATATCACACAAAGTAGGCTCCAAAGAATGACTCTTTTAAGGCTCAAAAGGGGCTACTAGTGGATATAATATTTTAAGCAAAAATCTGAGTTTTCAAAAATGCCTAATATCTCTTCTCAACTCACAAAGTATACTAAACTCCAATCAACATGTAACACAAGGCAGAAAAATTTCACAATCATGCATTCAGAGACCTCAGCTCTCAGAAAAAGATAGGGTAAGTGGTACCCTTTTTAGAACTCAGAAAAAGACTTTGCCAACAACCCAACAATCAAGATATCAAAAATCCTTTCTACAGCATGCAATCCTAACTGCTTCAAAACATAGAACCTTTTTCACAAAGCAGTTCAATCAGATAAAGCATTTCACAAAGCTATAGCAACATTCAGAATGGATAATATGCTCAAAGACTCATGCAAAAAGAAAACAGAAAAATCTAAACTAGAAATAAAAACTAAAAACTATAAAAACAAAAATAAAATCTAATAAGCTGGTATAGTAACAAATTTTCCACAAAGGTCCAAGGGAACCTCAATGTAAAAATCACTTTGAACACTCAAGTTCAAGAGGGTTCTTCCTCCTTTTGGTACCTATCCTGTAACAATGAACAAACAAAAGTCTCACAAGTAGAAACTTGCTTGACTTGTTAGTCCCAAAAACAGCACAAAAGATCATGGGTTGAAAATTTGTGTCCACCTTTTAAAAACAATAATTCTTGAGTTCCCAAAAATTAAAAACAGTTTAGAACCAAGGGAAAACTCAAAGAACCTTAAAACTTCCAGAAAATGGTGAACACAAAATTTATTAAAACTAAAAACAGCAAACAAAAGTAAAAACAGCAAACTGCCCGAGCTCCAGCGCTTGAGCGTTGGGGATGCCAACGCTTGGGCGCTGGATTAAAATAAAAACTGGGTGGATTCCAGGGGCCTAGCGCATGAGCGCTAGACCTCCAACGCTGGAGCGTTGGGTTAAACTGGAATAGGGGAAACTAAACAGGGGCTCAACGCTTGAGCGTTGGCCTCCAGCGCTTGAGCGCTGGCCCCTCCTGCAGCAAAACATAGAATTTTTTTTTCTTTTATTTATTTACAAGAGTTGTGCAGAAATTTAAATGACAAAAATTTAAACTATCCTAAGTTGGGTTGTCTCCCAACCAGCTCAATGTTTAGGTCCGAGATAGACCCTTCCACTAATTACTTTCAACCGGGGTCTATTACAAAATTCTTTAGACCCCGCAAATCATGCATATTTTGGCACAAGTACAACATGGTGCCAAATGATTTTTCAGCTAACAAGGCAACAATATTCAAATTAAAAATGGAAGAGATAAATAAATTTTCCCTTCCCTGTTCTGTTCCTTGCTTTTCTGAACCTATAGCGTAGGTTCCTTGAGGTTCTTCTTCCTCCATCTCCAATTTGTCTTTAAGGACAAATTCTACAATGAAGGTTGCTTTCACCTCCTCTTTTTGAACCACAAGTTCACTTTCATGAACAGGTGATTGTTGTTCATCCCCGGGCTGCCTCATTATAATGCCTTGTATCTTTACTTGTAGAATCTCCCTGGCCTTACATTCTTGCTCAGGACTTGGCAAAAATCCGGATTTCCTCTTGCAATCTATATCAGAGTAAAACTCTCTAACTAGAGTGAAGATATCCTGCTTCGACTTCTCATATTCCTTTTCAACCTCAGCCCGGATTTTTGCCTTCCTTTGCTCAAATGTTTCAGCCATTGCTATACCTGACAATACTTAGCAAACAAAATTAGCAGCACCAGTTCATCACAATTTTTTTATATATACTTTTTTTCTTTTTTTTTTCAATATATATAAACAAGAAGTACTAAATAAAATAAAAATAAGAACTTGAAAGAACCTATCCCCGGCAACGGCGCCAAAAACTTGATAATGAAAATCGCAAGTGTACGATTAACTATCGCGTAATAAAAAGATCGAACCCAAGGGATAGGTGTTCTTATTAATATAATATTTAGTACTTAAACAGAAAAATAAAAAGATATGTTGTTGATGGTTGAATTAAGATGAAACAAGATATAGCAAGAAAAATAAAAAGAAATAAAGATGATAAAGCTTAAGCTCTTGGGTTGGTTTACATAGTCTATAAAAACATGCTAGCAATCTCTTACTAAATTCCTGAATTATAAATCCATTAACATGATGCTATAGCCTAGTGTAACTACAAGTTAATTCCTTAAGCATTGTTGATCTTTCTTTTTAATTACTAAACCCAATTCCTTGGCACCTAGTTAACTAAAGAAGAAGATGAAGAAGATGTTCAGGCCAACATAAAGTTACGTCCTTCCTAATTCCTTAGCGAAGTATACTTATAACCTTTTTTATTACCTAGTTCCCTTACTACTCACCAAATGGCCTTATGTAATAAGCAATAAGCAAAACCTCTTGTGATCATCAAGATAGAAATAAAGCATAAGGTAATAAAACATGTATGGAAATAATATTCAGAAATGTAAGAAAAACTAGAACATGTATTATAAACTAAAACAACCCAAAAACTTAAAGAAGAATTTAGCCAAGCATGGCTAAAAGAATCATTGAATTACCCTGGATAGGAGCTCAAGTTTGGCTTCCCACAATTCCTAGGAACAATGATCTTTGAGGGAGAAAGAGAGAATACTTGTTGTATTCTATGAAGGTGTGTCTTACAAGTGAAGAAAAGGGTCCTATTTATAGTAAAATTCCAGCCTCCAGCGCTTGAGCGCTAGAATTCCCAACGCTTGGGCGCTGGAAGCATTAAAAATCCACTGCCAGACCGAGGGCCAGCGCTTGAGCGCTGGCTTCCCAGCGCTGCAGCGCTGGGCACTGCCTCTTCAACTTCAAGTTTTTCTTCTTCTTCATGGTTAGTGGGATTTGAATGCCATCAAAACCCACTACTCAGCCCTTGTTTAATTCTGAAACTTCTCCTCCACTACCATCAATTCCTTCAAGCTTATTTTCCATGTGCTAATTTGAAGAGAGTTGCTTCATATTCCTCTTTTCCACTTTTAATCCTCTCTTTGTTAGCACTTCAACTTTGGCCCTTTAACTCTCTCAATCTTCATTTTTAGCCCTCCACTCTTGAACTTTCACAAATAGGTCCTTGATTTCCTGAAACTTTACAAATCGGTCCCTGGACAAAAATGATAACTAAACCAGCTTTTCCTAAAAATATAAAATACCTATAAAAATTCCTAAAAATATAAAATAAAGGTAGAAAAACAAATAAAATCTAATCTACATGCAAAATGCAAAATAAATATAAAATCTACATAAAAACAATAAAAAACCTACATGAGACTCAAAAATAATAAAATAAAAAGACTAAAAAGACCCTAAAATTATCATATAAAATCCACTCATCAGTAATTTCTATGCACTTGTTATTGTTGATGATTTCTCTAGATTCACTTGGACTTTATTTCTACCTCATAAGAATGAAGCCTTCAATGCATTCAAAAGATATGCAAGGCTAGTTCAAAATGAGAAGTCTTTAAAGATCTCTTCTATTAGAAGTGATCATGGTGGAGAATTTCAGAATCAACAATTCCAAGAATTATGTGATGAAAATGGAATATCACATAACTTCTCTACTCCGAGAACACCACAACAAAATGGTGTAGTAGAAAGGAAGAATAGGTTACTTGAAGAATTAGCAAGAACCATGTTAAGTGAATCTAGTCTCCCTAAATATTTCTGGGCTGATGCTGTAAGTACTGCTTGCTATGTTTCCAATAGAGTTCTTATTAGACCTATCCTTAAGAAAACACCCTATGAACTCTACAAAGGAAGGAAACCAAATATCTCTCATCTACATGCTTTTGGATCAAAATGCTTTGTCTTGAATAATGAAAAGGAAAACCTTGGTAAGTTTGATGAAAAATCTAATGAAGGTATATTCCTTGGATATTCTCTAACAAGCAAAGCATATAGAGTCTTTAACAAGAAAACTCTATCTGTGGAAGAATCCATACATGTTACTTTTGATGAATCTAAATCTTCAATAGGAGATAAAGTCAATCTTTCAGATAATGAAGAAGATGACATCATTATAAATGAAGATTCTCAAAAGGATGGAGATCAGAATCCAATACAAGAAGAGCACATTGAAAGTAATACTTATCAACTTCCAAAAGAATGGAGAACCCATAGGGATCATCCAGTTGATAATATTATTGGTGATATCTCTAGAGGCGTTTCTACAAGGCTACGCTTGAATGATTCAGTTTTGAATATGGCCTTTGTCTCTCAGATAGAACCATCAAAAGTAAATGATGCTCTAAAGGATGAGTATTGGATTGTAGCAATGCAGGAAGAACTAAATCAATTTGAAAGGAATCAAGTTTGAGAACTTGCTCCTAAGCCCAGTGTCTAGAAGATCATAAGAAAAACAGTAGAAACAATAATAAAATGCTTCTCTAAGTATATGTTTATGCTAGTTTTTAGAAATTACCTAGTTAGATTCTGGATAAGTATAGACATTCATATATTCATAGTTATCCTCTTTAAATAGGATTAAGATATATGATCTATAATACCACTAGAAATGCCTTAATATAAGCCTCTCTATAATTGCTTGAATGTTTCATATGTGCTTGCTTGTCATAATTGATTTTGCGCTGAAATTTTTTATATGAACATGTGTTACATATGATAGAACTTATAAAAATATTCATGAAATCAATTATCTTAGGCTTATCAATTGATTACCCTTGTTTTTAGTCCTGTTGATTATTAAATTCCTCTGAGTAATCGATTACTCTAACTTCCATAATCGATTACATAGTTGAATTTTAGAAATTTCAAATTTTGGACTTCAGGTAATCGATTACATCAACTGCTGTAATCGATTACTATTGCTATTTTGAATTTTATTCAAAATTCGAAAAGCGGTAATCGATTACACAACTTACTGTAATCGATTACCAAATCGATAAGTATAAGTTCTTTGGGTCAGAACACTTAATCGATTACAAGGCTCTTCCTCTTTCTTCTTCCCTCGTCGCCGAACTGGTTATCTCCATCATTCTCTCTCGTTTCTTGCTCAAACTCAGAACAAATTAGTGGGTTTTACTCAGTTTTGCCCTCTCCTTCCTCTCCATCCCTTCAAGTTGACAAATTCGGCCTTCCCCAGAAACCCCTTTCTCAAAACCCTAAAAATTTCAGTCTGAAAATGGCCTCCTCTTCACGCCGACACCGCTCGAAGAACCTCACCATGAACACTCTTGATCTTTCACGGCTTCTTGTCACAGAGGAGCAAAAGGACCGGTTTTTGGCTTACTTCTTGGAAAGACCCATCCTTCCTCCCAAGTATGCCGATGTCAACTCGTTCATCAATGCTGGATTCCTCTTCCCTTCTCTCCTTGATTTCCAAGGACTTGATGATTTCGTTGGCTTGTCGGGTACGTACTATCCTGAATTGGTTAAAGTATTTTATTGCAATTTGGTGAAAAGAGGTGGGAAAATCTGCTCATCAGTCAAGGGAATTGATATCTCATTGACTCAAGAACAATTGGGAACTCTTCTAAAAATTCCCTATGTTGGAGAACGATTAAGTCCGGAGAAAGCATGTCCATGGGCTGATTATGACAAGAAATCTTTTTATTTATCCTTGTGTCGATTTTCTGAGGAAGAGATTCTTTTGAAGAAGCAGCGGGCAGAAGCCAACCGCTCTAGGGATATCCTTGCTGTTGGATATCTTACTGTTGAAGATCGTCTGCTTCATTATTTGATTAGTTATGTTCTTCTTCCTCAATCCTCTAACCATGCCCAGATTAGTGATCTAGAGTTACAAATTATTTATGGGCTGAAACATAATGAATCCATTAACTGGGCTCATTTGGTTATGATACACATGTTGATACACAAGGATAGATCTGGTCCTCTTCCCTATGCTCCCATTATTACTCTCATTTTGAAGAATTTTGGAATTTCTACACAAGGGGAATATGCTCAGGTCATGGATACTAAAGCACAGAGGATTGATATGGAGATTCTGAACAAGATGGGGATCTTCAGGGATGTTGATGACACTTTCCGTCACAAGTCAGATTTAGGTCCTGATACCACTCAGGCTCCTGCCCCTGCTGCTTTCTATCCACCATCTTCTGAGGAAGGACCTTCATCCTCTATGCTTGGTGATGCCTCCACTCAACTCATTCTCTCTCATCTGGCCGATATGAGGACTCACTTTGATCAGAGGTTTGATCACATGGAAGGTCGGGTTGAATCCATGTACACTACTCTTCGTGCTGATATGGATCGTTTGAGTCTTCGTATTGATCGCATGGCTCCTTCTCCTCATGATTCCTTTGATTCCTCTGATGAATTTGACCTCTAGACTTGCTTATCTCTTTCATTGACTATTTGCTTTATGTGGTTTGTAATAGTGTAGATTATGACTAATTTCTGCATTGTTGGATGCTTTGATGTTAACTTGCTATGTTTGGACAATTATGTTTTGGTCATGTTTTACATGTTTACCCCTATTCCCCCATGCTTTATGTTTCAATTTACTTGTATGTATGCCTGTACATTTTTTGGCCTTTTCTTCTTTTTGATGAAGTCAAAAGGGGGAGAAAGGTTCCGTGCTCTTAAAGATCATATGCAGGAATTCAACGAGTACATTAGAAAGGGGGAGAAATATCAGAAATACTAGATTCTATCAAATAGGGGGAGTTAAGCATCAAGAATGCACATATGATCTTCAAAGTTTCAAGTATGTGTTTGCCATCATCAAAAAGGGGGAGATTGTGAAGAAGGTCTTGCTCCTGACCCTGGCTGTGGTTTTGATGACGACAAACTCATCAACAAAAAGAAGAAAAGAAGACTTCAAGGAATCAAGCACTCAAGTCCATCAGTAGTCTAGAAGTCTTAGTATTGGGTGAGTTATGCTTCCAAAGGTTTATTAAAGCATAAAGGCTCTCAAAACACCTAATCTAATCAAGCTAAGTGTTTTCATAACTTAAAAGAAGTAGAAAACCTTAAGCAAGTCTCAAAGAATAAGTTTCTGGAAAATGGGCTTCTGTGTAATCGATTACACCATTATGGTAATCGATTACACCAAGGCAAGTAATCGATTACTCCAGTCTTGTAATCGATTACATGTTTGAAATTCAAATTCAAACTGAAACGGTCACTTGTGTAATCGATTACACTAAGTATGGTAATCGATTACCAGAACGAAAAAGTGCATCTTTTCATGAACCATTGTGTCCCAAACCTTTTGAAAAGGGTTGTGATGGTTCAAGGACGTTTCCCTTGCCTATATAAAGACCATTTGAGTCCAGAAAACACAACAACAACATAGAACACACAACACACACGAAATATACACATTTCACATGGGAAAAACACATTAGGCCAAAGCTTTTTCAAAATTGGTTCATCTTTTAGAACTTAAATCTTTTGGAGCCTAAATTCTGAGTTCATGATCTTCATGTTTACAAGAACACACTAGTTGTTCATATCTTGAAGAACTCAGAATTGTATTATGCTTAAAAGCCTTAAAGCATAATTTCTCATGTTCAATCCAATTGTGTGTTAAAGGATTGAAATAGCCAAGTGTAATATCTTCTTCATCTCTTTCTGTAAGATTGAGTTTTTCACCGTGGTATTCGGTGAAGGGTTGTTGTCACTGAAAGTGGTTTGCTTTCAGGGTTTCGATTGAAGACAAGTTTGTCTTCAAGGTCTGAGGGTAGTTTGCCTTCAGGAACTGAAAGCGGTTTGCTTTCAGGGGCTGTTGAAAGCGGTTTGCTTTCACAGGATATTGGTAGAAGTTCTTGGGGTCCTTGGGTTAGGAACTTGTAAGAAATTCTTATCAATAGTGGAAAAATCCTCAAGGGGTTTTCTTGAGGGACTGGACGTAGTCTTCGGTGGATTGAAGGCGAACCAGGATAAATCTTGTGTGTGATTCTCTTTATCCTTCACATTTACTTTCAAGTATTGTTCATATCCGCTGCAATCACAACGATCAATTCGTGATCATCATAAACTTGAAAGTAACGATTTCAATAAGGCGAAAATTGGGGCAACACTGATTCACCCCCCCCTCTCAGGTTGCTATCTGTTCTAACAGGGTTTAGTAAATATGTCAGCTAATTGATCATTAGTGTGTATATATGAAATGTCAATATTGCCTTTAGCCACATGATCACGAATGAAATGATGCTTAATTTCAATATGTTTGGTACTTGAGTGTAGAACAGGATTTTTAGTTATATTAATAGCACTAGTGTTATCTCACAGTAAAGGAATGATGTGCTCAAAAATATTGTAATCCTCCAATTGATGCTTCACCCATAAGAGTTGTGTGCAGCAGGAACCTACCTCCTCGATCACTTCGTATACTAGTGATACAATAGCCTTTCTCATTCTGAATTCTTTTTGCAATGATCAAAAATGACTTGAACGTTTCATCTTTAGTTCCGAGAAATTGTACCCATGTAAATCTTGGGTAGTCATCAACGATGACAAGACAAAATCTTTTTCCATAACAACTAGCCGTTCTAGTAGGTTCGGACAAGTCCATGTGTAACATCTCCAAAGGTCTATTAGTACTCACAACGTTCTTTGAATGAAAAGAACTTTTTAATTGCTTTCCTTGAAGACATGCTGAGCATGTGTCATAATATTTGAAAGACAGATTTGGCAGACCACTTACTAGATCGTGCTTGATCATTTTAGCAATGGTCTTTAAGGATGCATGCCCCAGCTTCCTGTGCCATACCCATTTATCATCCTCTACTAACACTAGACATGTTACCTTTTGTCTTGCAAGGTTTTCCAAGGATGTCTTATATAGATTCCCTTGGCTCTGTGCTTCAAAGATAACTTTGTCATCGTCATTGGTGACTTTACACTTCACTTTGTTGAAGGAAACAGTGAGTCCACTATCACATAATTGAATTATTCTAAGTAGATTATGTTTTAATCCTTCAACTAACAAAACCTTCCGTATTACCGGAAGAGGAGTCTTACCAACGTCGCCTTCACCAACGATGAACCCCTTCTGGTTACCTCCAAAGGTAACCGTTCCTCCATTTTGCTTTTCACGAATCTTTGGGAATAAAGACCTTTTTCCCGTCATGTATCATGAGCATCCACTGTCCAGGTACCATATCTCTCTTTGGCTTTGAGCTGTTAAGCACATCTGCAAGTGGTACAATCATTGATTTAGGTACCATAACTTTCTTGGGTCCTTTCTCGTTAGTTACAGGTTTGGGTGGACTTTTCCTTGCGTATACTATTTTATGAGGAGTTTGTTTCTCCTTACCCTTGACAATGAATGTCTTAGGTTTTCTTAGCTGAGATAAAGGTAATGAAAGTTTTATATCAGGTTTGTAAAGATATGGAACAGCAGACGAAGTATGCTTTATTGCAGTAATATCCCAATTTTCTTCTTCAAAACCTAGACCCCTACGATCGTACGTTGACTATTGTTTCCGCTTAGCTTTATTAAATTATCATACCCTTGAGTAAAAGTGGATAGGTCTTTAATTAAACTGTTTACTCTTTGTTTCAAAAACTTAACTTCTTTATTTGTGTCTTGTTCCATCAGGGCTTGATTTTTCTTTGTTAACATGACTGAAACTTCCTTTAAGGCATGCAGTTCTTTTTCCATTTTATCATGCTTCTTTTTCATTATGCTATACTTAATTGCTAATGCATGTGAATATTCCAATAATTCATTATAATCATCAGTGGAGATTTTAGATGTTACCTCATCAAGCATACACAAGACTTTTCTCCCCCTTTAGACATCATCAAAAAGAAGAAAAAGCCATACAAAGTATTCCAGAATAATAGAAATAAAGGGAAGCATAATGTAGATCAGAACTATTCTCCCCCTTTTTGTTCACAGGACCCTTTCTCCCCCTTTTGACTTCATCAAAAAGAAGATGAGTCCAAGCATATTCCATACATGCTAACAAGTAGTATAGACATTTACATTGTGGGGAGTGGGGTTATCCAAGACATAATTTGAAAAACATGCATTATACGTAATTAAAGCATAATCATATAAGTTCAGAACACATAATTAAACATGCAAGCAGAATTCAAACCATCCAAAAGTTATGTCTAAACTATTACAACCCAAAATATAAATAGTCTGAATAAAATATAAATAGTCTAGAGGTCTTCAGACTCATCGGAGAAATAAAGAGGAGAACGAGTCATCCGATCGACACGAAGGCTTAGATTGTCCATATCTGCTCGCAAGGTAGTGTACATGGACTCGACCTGGCCTTCCATGCGATCAAAGCGCTGGTTGATGAATTGCTTCATGCTATCAATGTGTGAAAGAATAAGTTGTGTAGAAGCATCGGTACCAGCAGATGACGATGGAGCACTCTCAGACGGAGGGAAGAAGGCTGCAGGAGTAGGAGCAGGAGGACCCATACTTGGTTTCTCTCAAACTGGTTCAACTCTTCTTGCATGGCTTAAATTCAATACTCATCTTTTAAAGCATCATGTACTTTAGATGGCTCTATTTAATATGGTTTGAGGAGGCGTACCTATTTTTCCTATGCCAAGAATTTTCCGTTTTTCATTATTCCCATGTGTGACATATCCCTTTTCTCTAGGTATGAGATATGAAAATTTTGTTTTGTCTCCATTCATTTTTCATGAGCAGCCACTATCAAGATACCATAAATCCTTTGCTGCTTTCATACACATTTACAAAACAAATTTTCAGAAGGGAATGTTAGGTACCCAATTTGCTTTGGGTCCTAGATTCATATAATACATCTACTAGAAGTATGTCCTATTCTATTGTAATAACTACAAGCATATTGTCTATAACCTTCATTATATCTAAGCATATCATAATGTCTCCTAGGTTGTCTTGGAACATTTTGATAATAATTTCTATTGTTCATGTTCCTAGATTGTTTTGGGACATTTTGTGGGTAGTTCCTATAGTTCATATTTCTAGAAGAACTAGCATGCATGTGTTTACCCCCAAGAGATTTAACTTCATATGTTGCTTTAACAAAGACAGTTTTCTTAAACTCCTTGTTATTCTTTTGGGGTGTAAATCCTAGACTACTCTTGTTGTTTGAGTGTCTTTGCACACTAAGAATTTCATCTAGTTTTTTCTTTTCTAGGTTGAAACTATGAACTGCCTGTTGTAGATTTTCTACTTTTACTTCTAAAGAACTACATTTAGTGCATGCATGTGTAACATCTAATTTAGATTTAACATCATCTAATTCCTTTTGAAGCATTTGACATTTTTCTTCTAAAGATGAAATAATAGCATTTTGTTTAACACCAACTTTAGAAGCACTACGACACATCTTAAAAAGGCTTTCTATAGCATATTCTAAATCATTAGAAAAAGAATTGTTGGTGCTAACCTGGATATTTTCCTTGTCAGAATTCTGAGATGCCATTAATGCAAAGTGTGCTTCTTCCTTATTTGATTCTGAGTCTGAGCTTACGTCATTGTCATCCCAAGCGATGTATGCTCTTCTGGAGTTTGAATCCTTCTTTTAAAACTTCTCCTTTAGTCCATGCTTCTTCTTTTGAACGTTTGGACATTCAGATTTGATGTGACCAGATTTACCACACTCATAGCATGTGATCTTTTGTGAAGAGGAGGAGGGTTCATTTCCCTTTTGAAAACTTCTAGATTTCATACCTTTTCTTTGTAAGAATCTTCGAAAGTTCTTGACTATTAAGGCCATGTTCTCATCATCTTCTGACTCTGCATCATATTCATCATTGATGCTTTCTTTAGCTTTTAGAGCAATAGACCGATGTCTCTTTTCTTTGTGCTCACATTGCTCGAGTCTGTTTAACTCCAATTCATGTTCTTGAAGTTTTCCAAACAGAGCAGCCAGAGTCATGTTGGAGTGACTCTTCTTTTCGGAGATAGCAGTGACCTTTGGTTGCCATGCTCTTGTAAGGGATCTTAACACTTTCATGTTTAAGTCATTATTTGAGAATTCCTTACCAAGAGAAATCAAGTGGTTCATCAGATGTGTGAACCGCTTTTGCATATCAAGTATTCTTTCTCCAGGAAACATTCTGAACATCTCATACTCTTGTGATAGAGTATTGATCTTGGATCTTTTGACTTCATCAGTCCCTTTTAAGTCATGTTGAACTTTCTTCTTTTCTTCGTCACTCCATGTGTTTTCTGGTTTTGGTTGTGAACTCCCTTCAACTTCTACTACAGGCACAAAGGGACCTTCTTCAATGGCTTTCCAGATTCCCATGTCTAATGACTTTATGAAGATTTTCATCTTGATTTTCCTGAAGTCATAATGTTCTCCATTGAAGAATGGTGGCCTGTGTATGTTGAATCCTTCACTCGTACTTGTTGTAGATGAGGATTCCATCTTCCCGGATCTTAGGAGAAAATTACCTAAACTTACGCTCTGATACCAATTGTTAGTATAGATAGCAACTTGAGAGGGGGGTGAATCAGAGTTGCACGATTTTCGCCTTATCGAAATTATTACTTCCAAGATAATGATGATCACAAAACAAAAGTTGTGATTGCAGCGGAATTAAGGATTGCTTGAAAGTAAAAGATGAAGGGAAGAGGAAATCACACACGGGATTTTATCCTGGTTCACCTTCTATCCACCGAAGGCTACGTCCAGTCCCTCAAGAAACCCCTTGAGGATTTTTCCACTATGATCAAGATTTCTTACAAGCACTTACACCAAGGACCTTAAGAACTCTTGTCAAACCTTAGATGGCAAACCACCAACTGATGACGCCGAACTCTACGGCAGACTTTGAATTAAACCGATTCAAAGGACCTTTTCCACTTTCACCGAACCCTACGGCGGACTTTGAATCAAACCCGATTCAAAGGACTTTTTCCACAACCATCAAACACCACGATGGACCTTTTTACAACCACCGAAAACCACGGTGAATGAATCAACCCGATTCAAGAGATGAAGAAGAAGATGCCTTTACAATGGTTGATTCAATCCTTTAGACAAGATGGATTGATCTTTGTTTGTATGCTCCAGGAAATTACAATGAAGGCTCTCTTATTCTAAGTTTCTCAAAAGATGAACAGCATGTGTGTTCTTATGAAAAATGAGAGAACAGAAACTCAAAATGATGACTTTAATGAATATGAAAGTTATGGACCAAGTCATTGATGTTTCTGAGCGTCTATGGACTTTATATAGGAACTAGAGTTCATCCATGAACCATCACAAGGCTTCCCAAACGATATGAGACACATTGGTTCATGAAACAACACATTTGTCGACCTGGTAATCGATTACAGCAATCTGGTAATCGATTACACTAGCCGTTGCAGTTTGAATTCAAAATTCAAACTGTGTAATCGATTACATGAAGGTGGTAATCGATTACTGCCTTCCTGTAATCGATTACACACAACCTGTAATCGATTACAGATAGTCCGAAACTCAGTTTTAACCATCTCATGCCCTAATTGAGTGTTCCTACCAAGTCTTACTTGTGAGAACATATTGTACTCAATTAGTTGATCTTTTATGAGCCTTCAAATGCAATATTAACCTTAATAAAGCATAGCACACTAAGTTAACAAGACTTACTAATAGCAAGAACCTTGATGATTGATCTTGACGTTCTGAGCCGGTTCTTCCTTTCTTTCTTGAAGTCTTTCCTTTCTTTCTTGAATTCTTCATGAAGTCTTCCTTTTCTTTTCTAAAGTCTTTCTTCTTTTTGTGATGTGTTTGTCTTCATAAAAAACTCAGCCGAGTCCAAGGACGAGACCTTCTTCACACGTTCAAATTCAAATTTTCTGTTCAAAGCATTTAATGATCCTTAGTTGGCATGCACTAGACGTAGCCCTGACGATTATGGGGTGAACCAGGATAAATATCGTGTGTGCTTTAATTTTCTGTCTTACATTAATTTTCCGCTGCATACAGACACACACACACACACACACACACACTCTTTAACACTCTTTGAAAACTAATAACTAAGGTGTATTTAGAAAGAAGTTTTCACTAGTTTCTCAAAAATCACACACACAATTCAACCCCCCCCCCCCCTTTCTTGTGTGTTTCGTGTACTATCAATTGGTATCAGAGCTTAACCGCTCTGAAAGATACTAACATCTTAACAGATGTAGAGTGAAAAGATCCTTGATTAACAGGTATCTTCCTCAGTCAAAAGCAACCATGATCCAAAGAACACTGAAGGAAGTACAATCTCAAGAAAACAACTCAAGAAAAGGAGTAGAGAATGTTACAGAAAAGCTGCTCACACACAACTTGAAACTTGCAGAAGATTCCATACTCATCTAAGGAGAACTAGCTAGTGAAAACCTTGGTTTTCTAACCCAGCTCATATTTTCCCTCATCAATGCTGAATCTTCTAGCAAATCTATGAAACGAACAAGCTTCTTTTCAGAAGTGATCCAGAAAAGAGAAGTCATCCTGATTTATGACAAGCTCACATTGGAACACTCAAATCAGGAGAATGAAGATGAAAACAACACATAATGCATTTATGATGCTCGCTGACTCTCCTGATCTTGAAGCAAACTAAGAAGTCAAAGCCATGACAAACCAATGACAAATCACTTGACCACACTACAAACGATAAAAGTGAGGTAACCTTAAACCTTCATTTAGTAAGTATGATAATTCATATCTAGTGCTTCATTACATATCATACTGAAGAAGTATAAATGAACAAACAAGGTATGAAAGATTAGACAACTGCATGCATCTAAGTGCTCCTCATTCATGTAACTAAGATAAATTAAAATTTGTTGAATCACATTTTGCTTAGATAAGCAACATTGCGTAAAATGAAGCGCTTACACAGAATCCATAATCACCTTAGGAAATAGTCATCTGAGCTAATCTCAACAATAATCATATAATTTGATGATGCATGTATGTCAAGCTAAGAAGATAGATGTACAATCTTGAAAATCTAAAACATGCATATATATGTGGTCATATGACTAAAGTCAATTGTATTTTGATTATAATATTCAGTAAAATCATCTTCTGAATAATACATATGAAACTCACCAGTCCGACCCAAGAAAATGTGGGTACCAAAATTGTACAATATTTCATGTTGCATAAAATGCAGAACAAAGGGAATGCAGAACAAAGGGAAAACATCTACTATAATAATGATCAATAGAAGCTGATCAATTATCAAGTTCACAGGGAAATAGTGTTCAATCTATAATACAATGATAAAAGGACGATCTTTCAAAAAACCTCAACAGTTCCCTCACTAACAGCAATTGCATTTGAAGTATGACAAGTGATCAGGAGCAGAATCGGTCCTCATTATGATTGAAAACATGAAGAAGATGATCTCCCGGACTATCACATCCTATAACCGGCCGATCAAGAATATATGAATGACAATCTATCAGAAGCTAAATGGACACCTTTTTTTAGTCCCGCTCTGATAATCTTTCAAACTCAGAAAAACATTGTCAGATTCAAACAAGCTCAACTGCACCTTCACTCTCGGTGACCTTATCAGCAACTATATCCAGAAGAGGACTGTAAATGGCAATGTGACATTCAAAACTCACAGCTCATGAGAAATGATCACGGTGGAAGTACTCTAGATTACTTGTATCTGTTGAATAATATCACTGAGTAACACACTGATCATACCAATGAAATTCTATGGTAGAAATTATTTATACATGATTGCAGAGCAAGACACAGGTATGATTTAGGGCTTTCTGATTAACTTTAGGACTTTTGGCCGATTTTAGGATTTTCGACCGATTTCAGGGATTTTCCGCAGACTATAGTATAGGGTATTTGGATGATTTAAGGGCTCTGGGTCAAGTTTTTGGTTTTTCTGTAGACTGAAGGCTTTTAGACTGATTTTAGGGTTTTCGATTATTATAGAGTTTTAGGCAGGCTTTAGGGCTTTGTGATTAACTTTAGGGCTTTGGGCCGATTTCAGGGTTTTCGGCCGATTTTAGGGTTTTTCCACTAACTATAATATAGGGTAATTAGACGATTTTAAGGCTCTGGGTCAATTTTATGGTTTTTCTCTAGACTATAGGCTTTTAGACTGATTTTAGAGTTTTCGGCTTATTATAGGGTTTAAAGATAGTTGTAGGGCTTTCAGATCAACTTTAGGGCTTTTGGCCGATTTCAGGGTTTTCGGCCAATTTCAGGGCTTTTCAGCTGACTATAGTATAGGGTATTTGGACGATTTAAGGGCTTTGGGTCAATTTTATTGTTTTTCTGTAGACTCTAGGCATTTAGACTAATTTTAGGGTTTTTAGCTTATTATAGGGTTTAAGGCCGGCTTTAGGGCTTTCTGATTTCAGGGTTTTTCCGCTGATTTCAGTATGGGGTATTTGGACGATTTAATGGCTCTGGGTCTATTTTATGGTTTTTCTTTAGATTCTAGGCTTTTAGACTAATTTTAGAGTTTTCGGCTCATTATAGGGTTTATGCCGGTTTTAGGGCTTTCTGATCAACTTTAGGGCTTTTGGCTAATTTCAGGGTTTTCGACCGATTTCAGGGTTTTTTCGTTGACTATAGTATAGGATATTTGGATGATTTAAGGGCTCTAGGTCAATTTTATGGTTTTTCTGTAGACTTTAGGCTTTTAGACTGATTTTAGGGTTTTCAGCTTATTATAGAGTTTTAGGCCGTCTTTAGGGCTTTCTGATCAATGATACCCAAATCGCAAGTGTACGATTCAATATCGCGTAATAAAAAGATCGAACCCAAGGGATAGGTTTCCTATTATTATAATATTTAGTACTTTGTGCAGAAAATTTAAAAGATGAGTATTTGATGTTGGTTTTTGTAGCAAGCAAGAACAATAGCATAAAATAATAGAGAAAGAGATGATGATGAGTCTTAAGCACTTGGGTTGATTTATATAATTTATAAAATATGCTAGCAACTACTACTTGAATTCTGAATTTTAGTACCAAGTCATGATGCTATAGCCTAATGTTTTTACAAGTTAATACCTTACACATTGTAAAACTTTCTTCTCAATTACTAAATTCAATACCTTGCAATCTAGAAAAAACCAAGAAGAAGATGAAGAAAGAATTTTCAGGCCAACATAAAGTTAAGTCTATCCTAATACCTTAGTGATATGTCATATAACTTCTTTTAAATCCTAGGTCCCTTACTACTTACCAATTTCCATTGTTATAAGCAATAAGTAAAAACACTTGTGATCATCAAGATAAATATTAAGAACAAGGAAATAAAACATGAACTATAGCAATATTATTCAGAAGAGTAGAAGAAAACTAAAACATAGATTATAAACTAAAACAACCCAAGATACTAAAGAAAGAATTAGCCAAGCATGGCTAAAAGATTCATTGAATTACCCTGGATAGGAGCTCAAGTATGGCTTCCCACAATTCCTAGGAACAATGATCTTTAAGGAGGAAAGAAGAACACTTGTTGTATTCTGAATAGGTGTGCCTTACAAGTGAAGAAAAGCTCCCTATTTATAGTGAAAATCAGCCTTCCAGCGCTTGGGCGCTGGCATTCCCAACGCTTGGGCGTTGAGATGCATTAAAAACCAACGGGCAGAAATGGGCCCAGCGCTTGAGCGCTGGCTTCCAACGCTGCAGCGCTGGGTGCAACCTCTGACGCACATCCTAGTCAGAGGTCCAGCGCTTGAGCGTTGGGAATTCCAACGCTGCAGCGCTAGGACGAACACTGGCAGCTTCTTCTTGGATTCCTTTCTTCTTCAATGGTGGAATTGATTGGCTTAATTAGGCTCATTCAGCCCCTAATAAGTTGTGAAACCTCCCCTTTACCACCATTAATCTTCCAACCTTATTTTACATGTGCTCAAATAAAAGAGAGTTGCTTCACATTCTTCAATTTCACTTCAAGTCCTCTCTTTGTTAGAACTTTAATTCTGGCCCTTTGACTCCTTCAAACTTCACTTTTCATCCTCCACTCTTGAACCTTTACACTTTGATCCTTCAATTCCTGAAACTTTACAAATCGGTCCCTGGACAAAAATGATAACTATACCAGCTTTTCCTAAAATATAAAATAGCTATAAAAATTCCTAAAAAATATAAAATAAAGTTAGAAAAACAAATAAAAGCTAATCTATATGCAGAATGCAAAATAAATATAAAATCTATGTAAAAATCCTAAAAATCCTATATGTGACTCAAAAATAATAAAATAAAAAGACTAAAAATAACCTAAAAACATCATATATTATCCTGTCATCAATCAACTTTAGGGCTTTGGGCCGATTTCAGGGTTTTCGGTCAATTTTAGGGTTTTTCCGCTGACTATAGTATAGGGTATTAAGACAATTTAATGGCTCTGTGTCAAATTTATGGTTTTTCTGTAGACTCTAGGCTTTTAGACAGATTACAAGGTTTTCGGCTTATTATAGAGTGTTAGGCTGACTTTAGGGCTTTCTGATCAACTTTTAGGCTTTTGGCCAATTTTCGGGTTTTTCTAATGACTACAGTCTAGGGTATTTTGAAGATTTCAAGGCCCTGGGTCAATTTTGTAGTTTTTCTGTAGACTCTAGGCTTCTAGACTAATTTTAGGGTTTTCGGCTTATTATAGGGTTTTAGGCCGGCTTTAGGGCTTTCTGATCAACTTTAGGGCTTTTGGCTTATTTTAAGGTGTTCGGCCGATTTCAAGGGTTTCCCGCTGACTATAGTATAGGGTATTTGGACGATTTAAGGGCTCTGGGTCAATTTTATTGTTTTTCTGTACACTATAGGCTTGTAGACTGATTTTAGGGATTTCGGCCGATTTCAGGGTTTTTTTGCTGACTATAGTATACGGTATTTTGACGATTTAAGGGCTCTCGGTCAATTTTATGGTTTTTCTGTAGACTCTAGTCTTATAGACTGATTTTAGGGTTTTCGGCTCATTATAGTGTTTTAGGCCGGCTTTAGGGCTTTCTGATCAACTTTAGGCCTTTTGGCTGATTTCAGGGTTTTCGGCCGATTTTAGGGTTTTTGCGCTGACTATAGTATAGGGTATTTGGACGATTTAAGGTCTCTTGGTCAACATTATGGTTTTTCTATAGACTCCAGTCTTTTAGACTGATTTTAGGGTTTTCGGCTCATTATAGGGTTTGAGGCTAGGTTTAGGGCGTTCGGATCTATTTGAGGGCTTTTGGCAGATTTAAGGGTTTTTGGCTTATTTTAGGGTTTTTTCGCAGACTATAGTATAGGGTATTTGGACGATTTAAGGTCCCTGGGACAACTTTATGGTTTTTCTGTAGACTCTAGGATTTTAGACTGATTTTTGGGTTTTCGGCTCATTATAGGGTTTTTAACCGGCTTTAGGGCTTTCTGATTAACTTTTGGGCTTTTGGCTGATTTCAGGGGTTTCGATTGATTTCAGGGTCTTTCCGTTGACTATAGTATAGGATAATTGGATGATTTACGGCTCTAGGTAAATTTTATGGTTTTTCTATAGACTTAAGGCTTTTAGACGGATTTTAGGGTTTTCGGTTATAATAGAGTTTTAGGCCGTCTTTAGGGCTTTTTGATCAACTTTAGGGCTTTGGGTCGATTTCAGGGTTTTCGGTCAATTTTAGGGTTTTTTCGTTGACTATAGTATAGGGTATTTACACGATTTGATGGCACTGTGTCAATTTTATGGTTTTTCTGTAGACTCTAGGCTTTTAGACAGATTAAAGGGTTTTCGGCTTATTAAAGAGTGTTAGGATGACTTTAGGGCTTCCTGATCAACTTTAGGGCTTTTGGCCAATTTCAGGGTTTTTCCGCTGACTATAGTATAGGATATTTAGACGATTTTAGGGCTCTGGGACAATTTTATGGTTTTTCTGTAGACCCTAGGCTTTTAGACTGATTTTAGGGTTTTCGCCTTATTATAGGGTTTTGGGCCGGCTTTAGGGCTTTCTGATCAACTTTAAGACTTTTGGCCAATTTCAGGGTTGTCAGCTGATTTCAGGGTTTTCCGCTCACTATTGTGTAGGATATTTGGACGATTTAAGGGCTCCGGGTCAATTTTATTGTTTTTCTGTAGACTCTAGGATTTTAGACTGATTTTATAGTTTTCGGCTCATTATAGGGTTTTCGGCCGGCTTTAGATATTTCTGATTAACTTTAGGGCTGTTGGCCGATGTTAGGGTTTTATAGGTTTTTCCGCAAACTATAGTATTGAGTATTTGGATGATTTAAGGGCTACGGGTCAATTTTATGGTTTTTCTGTAGACTCTAGGCTTTTAGACAGATTAAAGGGTTTTCGGCTTATTAAAGAGTGTTAGGCTGACTTTAGGGCTTCCTGATCAACTTTAGGGCTTTTGGCCGATTTCAGGGTTTTTCCGCTGACTATAGTATAGGATATTTAGACGATTTTAGGGCTCTGGGACAATTTTATGGTTTTTCTGTAGACCCTAGGCTTTTAGACTGATTTTAGGGTTTTCGCCTTATTATAGGGTTTTGGGCCGGCTTTAGGGCTTTCTGATCAACTTTAAGACTTTTGGCCAATTTCAGGGTTTTCAGCTGATTTCAGGGTTTTCCGCTCACTATTGAGTAGGATATTTGGACGATTTAAGGGCTCCGGGTCAATTTTATTGTTTTTCTGTAGACTCTAGGATTTTAGACTGATTTTAGAGTTTTCGGCTCATTATAGGGTTTTTGGCCGGCTTTAGATATTTCTGATTAACTTTAGGGCTATTGGCCGATGTTAGGGTTTTATAGGTTTTTCCGCAAACTATAGTATTGAGTATTTTGATGATTTAAGGGCTACGGGTCAATTTTATGGTTTTTCTGTAGACTATAGGCTTTTAGACTGATTTTAGGGCGTTCTGCTTATTATAGGGTTTTAGGCTAGCTTTAGGGCTTTCAGATTAACTCTAGGGCTTTTGGCTTATTTTAGGGTTTTTGGACGATTTTAGGTTTTTCCGCTGACTATAGTATAGGGTATTTGGATGATTTATGGGCTCTGGTTCAATTTTATTGTTTTTCTGTAGACTCTAGGCTTTTAGACTAATTTTAGGGTTTTTGGCTCATTATAGGGTTTTAGGCCGGCTTTAGAGCTTTCTAGTCAACTTTAGGGTGTTCGGCCAATTTCAGTGTTTTTCCGCAGACTATAGTATAGGATATTTGGACTATTTAAGGTCTCTGGGTCAATTTTATGGTTTTTCTGTAGAGTATAGGCTTTTAGACTGATTTTAGGGGTTTTGGCTTATTATAGGGTCTTAGGCCGGCTTTTGGGCTTTCTGATTAACTCAAGGGCTTTTGGCCAATTTTAGGGTATTTCCGCTGACTTATAGGGTATTTGGATGATCTATGGTCTCTGGTTCAATTTTATTGTTTTAGACTCTTGGCTTTTAGACTGGTTTTAGTGTTTTCGGCTCATTATAGGGTTTTAGGCCGGCTTTAGGGCTTCCTGATCAACTTTAGAGCTTTTGGCCGATTTCAGGGTTTATCCGCTGACTATAGTATAGGGTATTTAGACGATTTAATGGCCCTGTGTTAATTTTATGGTTTTTCTGTAGACTCTAGGCTTTTAGACAGATTATAAGGTTTTCGGCTTATTATAGGGTTTTAGGCTAACTTTAGGGCTTCCGGATCAAGTTTAGGGCTTTTGGCCGATTTCATGGTTTTTCTGGGTATTTGTACGATTTAAGAGCTCTGGGTCAACTTAATTGTTTTTCTGTAGACTTTAGGCTTTTAGACTGATTTTAAGGTTTTCGGCTTATTATAGGATTGTAGGCTGGCTAAGGGCTTTCTGATCAACTTCAGGGCTTTTGCCCGATTTCAAGGTTTTCTGCCGATTTAAGGGTTTTTCCGTTAAATAAAGAGTATTTGGACAATTTAAGGGCTCTGGGTCAATTTTATGGTTTTTCTATAGACTCTAGGCTTTTAGACTGATTTTAGGGTTTTCGGCTTATCATAGGGTTTTAGGCCGGCTTAAGGGCTTTTTGATGAACTTCAGGGCTTTGGGCCGATTTCTAGGTTTTCGGCCGATTTCAGGGTTTTTCCGTTGATTATAGTGTATTTGGTCGATTTAAAGGCTCTAGGTCCATTTTATGGTTTTTTGTAGAGTCTACGCTTTTAGGCTAATTTTAGGGTTTTCGACTTATTATAGGGTTTTAGGCCAGCTTTAGGGCTTTCTGATCAACTTTAGGACTTTTGGCCAATTTCAGTGTTTTCCGCTGACTATTGTATAGGATATTTGGACGATGTAAGGGCTCTTGGTCATTTTTATTGTTTTTCTGTAGACTCTGGGCTTTCAGCTTGATTTTTGGGTTTTCGACTCATTATAGGGTTTTAGTCCGGCTTTACGGCTTTCTAATTAACTTTAGGGCTTTCTGATTAACTTTTGGGCTTTTGGCCGATTTTAGGGTTTGCGTTTAATTTTAGGGTTTTTCCACTGACAATAGTATAGCTTATTTGGACGATTTAAGGGCTCTGGGTCAATTTTATGGTTTTTCTGTAGGCTATAGGCATTTAGATTGATTTTAGGGTTTTCGGCTTATTATAGGGTTTTAGGCCGGCTTAAGGGCTTTCTGATTAACTCTAGGTCTTTTGGCAGATTTTAGGATTTTTGGCCGAATTTAGGGTTTTTCCGCTGACTATAGTATAGGGTATTTGGATGGTTTAAGGGCTCTGGTTCAATTTTTTTTCTGTAGACTCTAGGCTTTTAAACTGATTTAAGGGTTTTTGGTTCATTATGGGGTCTTAGGCCGACTTTTGGGCTTTTTGGTCAACTTTAGTGTTTTCGGCCAATTACAAGGCTTTTCCGCTGACTATAGTATAGGATATTTGGATGATTTAATGTCTCTTGGTCAATTTTAGGGTTTTCAGCTCGTTATATGGTTTTAGCCCGGCTTAAGAGCTTTGTGATCAACATTAGGCCTTTTCGCCGATTTCAGGGTTTTCAGCCGATTCCAGGGTTTTTCCGCTGACTATAGAATAGGGTATTTGGACGATTTATGCACTCTCGTTCAATTATATGGCTTTTGGCCGATTTCAGTGTTTTCGGCCGATTTTAGGGTTTTTCCGCAGACTATAGTATAGGGTATTTGGACGATTTAAGGTCCCTGGTCAACTATAGTATAGGGTATTTTAGACTGATTTTAGGGTTTTCGGCTCATTATAGGGTTTTAGGCCGGCTTTAGGGCTTTCTGATCAACTTTAGGGCTTTTTGCCGATTTCAGGGTTTCCGACCGATTTCAGGGTTTTTCCGCTGACTATAGTATAGGGTATTTGGATGATTTAAGGGCTCTAGGAAAATTTTATGGTTTTTCTGTAGACTTAAGGCTTTTAGACAAATCTTAGGTTTTTCGGTTATTATAGAGTTTTAGGCCGGCGTTAGGGCTTTCTGATATACATTAGGGCTTTGGGCCGATTTCATGGTTTTCGGCCGATTTTAGGGTTTTTCGGCTAACTATAGTATAGGGTATTTAGACGATTTAATGGCTTTGTGTTAATTTTTTGGTTTTTCTATAGACTCTAGGCTTTTAGACAAATTTTAGGGTTTTCAGCTTATTAGAGAGTTTTAGGCGGACTTTAGGGCTTCCTGAACAACTTTAGGGCTTTTGGCCGATTTGAGGATTTGCGGCCGATTTCAAGGTTTCTTCGCTGACTATTGTGTCAATTTTATTGTTTTTTTGTAGACTCTAGGCTTTTAGACTGATTTTGGGGTTTTCGGCTCATTATAGGGTTTTATGCCGGCTTTAGGGCTTTCAGATCAACTTTAGTGCTTTTGGTCGATTTCAGTGTTTTCGACCGACTTTAGGGTTTTTCCGCTGACTATAGTGTATTTGGACGATTTAAGGGCTATATGTCAATTTTATTGTTTTTCTGTAGACTCTAGGTTTTAGACTTCTTTTAGGGTTTTCAGCTTATTATAGGATTTTAGGCCGGCTTTTGGGCTTTCTGATCAACTTTAGGCCTTTTGACCGATTTCAAGGTTTTCGGCCGATTTCAGGGTTTTTCCGCTGATTACACTATAGGGTATTTGGACAATTTAATGGCTCTGGGTCAATTTTATGGTTTTTCTGTAAACTCTAGGTTTATAGACTGATTGTAAGGTTTTCAACTTATTATATAGTTCTAGGCCGGCTTTAGGGCTTTCTGACCAACTTTAGGGCTTTTGGCCGATTTCAAACTTTTTCCGCTGACAGTAGTATAGGGTATTTTGATGATTTAATGACGCTGGGTCAATTTTATGGTTTTCCTGTTGTAGACTCTAGGCTTTTAGACTGATTTGAGGGTTTTCAGCTTATTATAGGGTTTAAGGCCAGGTTTATAGCTTTCCGGTCAACTTTAGGGTTTTCGGCTGATTTCAGGGTTTTTCCGCTGACTATAGTATATGGTATTTGGACGATTTAAGGGCCCTAGTCAATTTTATGGTTTTTCTGTAGACTATAGGCTTTTAGACTGATTTTAGGGCGTTCGGCTTATTATAGGGTATTAGGCTAGCTTTAGGGCTTTCTGATTAACTTTAGCGCTTTTGGCCGATTTTAGGGTTTTTGGTCGATTTTAGGTTTTTCCGCTGACTATAGTATAGGGTATTTGGATAATTTATGGGCTCTGGTTCAATTTTAATGTTTTTCTGTAGACTCTAGGCTTTTAGACTGATTTTAGGGTTTTCGGCTCATAATAGGGTTTTAGGCCGGCTTTAGGGCTTTCTAGTCAACTTTAGGGTTTTCGGCCAATTTCAGTGTTTTTCTGCAGACTATAGTATAGGATATTTGGACGATTTAAGGTCTTAGGGTCAATTTTATGGTTTTTCTGTAGAGTATAGGCTTTTATACTGATTTTAGGGTTTTCGGCTTATTATAGGGTTATAGGCCGGCTTTAGGGCTTTCTGATTAACTCTAAGGCTTTTGGCCGATTTAAGGGTTTTTTCACTGACTTATAGGGTATTTGGATGATTTATGGGCTCTGGTTCAATTTTATTGTTTTTCTGTAGACTCTTGGCTTTTAGACTGATTTTTTTGTTTTCGGCTCATTATAGGGTTTTAGGCCGGATTGAGGGCTTTCTGGTCAACTTTAGGGTTTTCGGCCGATTTCAGGGTTTTTCCGCTTACTAAAGTATAGGATATTTGGACAATTTAAGGTCTCTGGGTCAATTTTATGGTTTTTCTGTAGACTCTAGGCTTTTAGACTGATTTTAGCGTTTTCAGCTTATTATAGGGTTTTAGGCCGGCTTTAGGGCTTCCTGATCAACTTTAGGGCTTTTGGCCGATTTTAGGGTTTTTCCGCTGACTATAGTATAGGGTATTTAGACGATTTAATGGCTCTGTGTCAATTTTATGGTTTTTCTGTAGACTCTAGGCTTTTAGACAGATTATAAGGTTTTCGGCTTATTATAGGGTTTTCGGCTAACTTTAGGGCTTCTGGATCAACTTTAGGGATTTTGGCCGATTTCATGGTTTTTCCGGGTATTTGTATGATTTAAGAGCTCTGGGTCAACTTTATTGTTTTTTTGTAGACTTTAGGCTTTTAGACTGATTTTAAGGTTTTCGGCTTATTATCGGGTTGTAGTCCGGCTTAGGGCTTTCTGATCAACTTTAGGGCTTTTGTCTGATTTCAAGGTTTTCGGCCGATTTAAGGGTTTTTCCGTTGAATAAAGGGTATTAGGACAATTTAAGGGCTCTGGGTCAATTTTATGGTTTTTTTTATAGACTCTAGGCTTTTAGACTGATTTTAGGGTTTCAGCTTATTATGTGGTTTTAGGCCGGCTTAAGGGTTTTTTTATGAACTTTAGGGTTTGGGGCCGATTTCTAGGTTTTCGGCCGATTTCAGGGTTTTTCCGTTGACTATAGGGTATTTGGTCGATTTAAAGGGTCTGGGTTAATTTTATGGTTTTTCTGTAGACTCTAGGCTTTTAGGCTCATTTTAGCATTTTCGACTTGTTATAGGGTTTTAGGCCAGCTTTAGGGCTTTCTGATCAACTTTAGGACTTTTGGCCAATTTCAGTGTTTTCCGCTGACTATTGTAAAAGATATTTGGATGATTTAAGGGCTCTAGGTAAATTTTATGGTTTTTCTGTAGACTTAAGGCTTTTAGACTAATTTTAGGGTTTTTCGGTTATTACAGAGTTTTAGGCCGGCTTTAGGGCTTTCTGATATACTTTAGGGCTTTCGGCCGATTTTAGGGTTTTTCCGCTAACTATAGTATAGGGTATTTAGACGATTTAATGGTTCTGTGTCAATTTTTTGGTTTTTCTAAAGACTCTAGGCTTTTAGACAGATTTTAGGGTTTTCGGCTCATTAGAGAGTTTTAGGCGGACTTTAGGGCTTCCTGATCAACTTTAGGGCTTTTGGCCGATTTTAGGGTTTGCAGCCGATTTCAGGGTTTTTTCGCTGACTATTGTGTAGGATATTCGGACAATTTTATTGTTTTTGTGTAGACTCTAGGCTTTTAGACTGATTTTGGGGTTTTCGGCTCATTATATGGTTTTATGCCGGCTTTAGGGCTTTCAGATCAACTTTAGGGTTTTTGGCCGATTTCAGTGCTTTCGACCGACTTCAGGGTTTTTCCGCTGACTAAAGTATAGGGTATTTGGACGATTTAAGGGTTATAGGTCAATTTTATTGTTTTTCTGTAGACTCTAGGCTTTTAGACTGCTTTTAGGGTTTGCGGCTTATTATAGGATTTTAGGATGGCTTTTGGGCTTTCTGATCAACTTTAGGCCTTTTGACCGATTTCAGGGTTTTCGGCCGATTTCAGAGTTTTTCCGCT
Organism: Acmispon strigosus; assembly: GCA_030819835.1. Classification (NCBI taxonomy): domain Eukaryota; kingdom Viridiplantae; phylum Streptophyta; class Magnoliopsida; order Fabales; family Fabaceae; genus Acmispon; species Acmispon strigosus. The sequence goes on from JAUAMA010000001.1 coordinate 25,182,478, forward strand.
GATTACACTATAGGGTATTTGGACGATTTAATGGCTCTGTGTCAATTTTATGGTTTTTTTGTAGACTCTAGGTTTATAGACTGATATTAAGGTTTTCGACTTATTATAGAGTTCTAGGCCGGCTTTAGGGCTTTCTGACCAACTTTAGGTCTTTTGGCCTATTTTAGTGTAGTCGGCCGATTTCAAACTTTTTTTGCTGACTGTAGTATAGGGTATTTTGATGATTTAATGACTCTGGGTAAATTTTACGGTTTTCCTGTTGTAGACTCTAGGCTTTTAGACTGATTTTAGGGTTTTCGGCTTATTATAGGATTTAAGGCCGGGTTTATAGCTTTTTGGACAACTTTAGGGTTTTCGGTTGACTCTAGGCCGGCTTTAGGGCTTTGTGAACAAGTTTAGTGCTTTGTGAACAAGTTTAGGGCTTTGGTCCGATTTCAGGGTTTTCGGCCGATTTTAGGGTTTTTCCGCTGACTTTAGTATTGGGTATTTAGACGATTTAAGGGCTCAGGGTCAATTTTATGGTTTTTCTCTAGACTCTTGGCTTTTAGACTGATTTTAGGGTTTTTGCCTTATTTTAGTGTTTTACACTGGCTTTAGGGCTTTCTGATCTACTTTAGGGCTTTTGGCCGATTTCAGGGTTTTTCAGCTGACTATAGTATACGGTATTTGTACGATTTAAGGGCTCTGTTTCAATTTTATGGTTTTTCTGTAGACTTTAGGCTTGTAGACCGACTTTAGGGTTTTCTGCTTATTATAGGGTTTTAGGCCGGGTTTAGGGCTTTCTGATCAACTTTAGTTTTTTTGGCCGATTTCAAGGTTTTTCCACTAACTAAAGTATAAGGTACTTGGACAATTTAAGGGCTCTGGGTTAATTTTATTGTTTTTCTATAGACCCTAGGCTTTTAGACTGATTTTAAGGTTTTTTTGCTTATTATAGAGTTATAGGCCAGCTTTAGGGCTTTCCGATCAACTTGAGGGCTTTTGGCCGATTTCAAGGTTTTCGGCCGATTTCAGGGTTTTTCCTTTGAATAATCGATATTTGGACGATTTAAGGGCTTTAGGTCAATTTTATGGTTTTTCAGAGACTCTAGGCTTTTAGACTGATTTTAGGGTTTCCGGCTTATTATAGGGTTTTGTAAGTATAAATAGCAACCTGAGAGGGGGTGATGACTGGATTTTGTATGATAATTTTAGGGTCTTTTTAGTCTTTTTATTTTGTTATTTTTGAGTCTCATATAGGTTTTTTGTTGTTTTTCTATTTATTTTGCATTTGGCATATAGATTAGTTTTTATTTGGTTTTTAAACTTTATTTTATATTTTTAGGAATTTTTATAGGTATTTTTGTATTATTAGGAAAGCTGGTAGAAATTATCATTTTTGTTCAGGGGCCTATTTGTAAAGTTCAAGAAATGAAGGACCAAAGTCTAAAGGTTCAAAGGTTGGGGGCTGAAAATTGAAGTTGCAAGAAGTAAGAGGGCCAGAATTGAAGTGCTAACCATGAGAGGACCAAAAGTGGAAAAAAGAATATGAAGAGTCACTCTCTATTTAGCACATGGAAAATAATGCTCAAAGAATTGATGTTAGTGGAGGAGAGGTTTCAGAATTAAACAAGGCGGAGTAGTGGCATTTTATGGCCATCAAAACCCACTACCATGAATGAAGAAGGAAGAAAAAACTTGAAGATGAAGCAGCAACGACCCAGCGCTCAAGCGTTGGGACCCCAGCGCCCAAGCGCTGGGACTCTGACTAGGACCTGAGCTGGAAATCTCACCCAGCGCTGCAGCGCTAGGAAGCCAGCGCTCAAGCGCTGGCCCTCGATCTGAAAGTGGGATTTAAATGCTTCCCAGCGCCCAAGCGCTGGGAAAGACAGCGCTGAAGCGTTGGAGCCCAGAATTTTGCTATAAATAGGGAGGCAATTTGCACTTGTAAAACACACCTTCATAGAATACAACAAGTATTCTCTCTTTCTCCCTCAAAGATCATTGTTGCTAGGACTTGTGGGAAGCCAAACTTGAGCTCCTATCCAGGGTAATTCAATGATTCTTTTAGCCATGCTTGGCTAACTTCTTCTTTAAGTTTTTGGGTTGTTTTAGTTTATAATACATGTTCTAGTCTTTTTCTACATTTCTGAATTTTATTTCCATTCATGTTTTATTACCTTATGCTTTATTTCTATCTTGTGGATCCCAAGAGGTTTTGCTTATTACTTATTACATAAGGCCATTTGGTGAGTAGTAAGGGAACTAGGTAATAAAAAAGGTTATAAGTATACTTCGCTAAGGAATTAGGAAGGACGTAACTTTATGTTGGCCTGAACATCTTCTTCATCTTCTTCTTTAGTTAACTAGGTGCCAAGGAATTGGGTTTAGTAATTAAAAAGAAAGATCTACAATGCTTAAGGAATTAACTTGTAGTTACACTAGGCTATAGCATCATGATAATGGTTTTATAATTCAGGAATTTAGTAGGAAATTTCTAGCATGTTTTTATAGACTATGTAAACCAACCCAAGAGCTTAATGTTCATCATCTCTTTATTTTATTATTTTATGCTATTGTTTCTTTCTAGTTCTCAAACCAACAACAAATATTCATCTTTTATTTTTCTGTTTTGGTACTAAATTTTATAATAATAAGAACACCTATCCCGTGGGTTCGATCTTTTTATATTACGCGATAGTAAATTGTACACTTGCAATTTCATTATCAGGGGGTGAATCAGGTTTACCCAATTTTCGCCTACCTCCTTACTTTCAAGATAAAGATGATCATAATTGAGTTCAGCGGAAATAAATGTTGCTTGAAAGTAAAGATGAAGGTTAGAAGAATGCACACACAGAATTTATTCTGGTTCACCTTCAATCCACCGAAGGCTACGTCCAATCCCTCAAGAAACCCCTTGAGGATTTTTCCAATATTGATAAAAATCTCTTACAAGTGCTTACACCAAGTACCTTAAGAATTTCTATCAACAACCCCTGAAAGCAAACCACTTTCAGTCCCTGAAAGCAAACCACTTTCAGAACAATCACCCTTCACCGAACCCTACGGTGAATATTCACTCAACCAGAATGAAGATGAAGAAGATTTTACAACTTGGCTGATTCAATCCTTTAATACACAAGTGGATTGATCATGAGAGTTATGCTTTAAGGCTCTTAGCATAAGAAGGCTCTTTCAATTCAGAGTTGTTCAATATATGAACAGCAAGAGTGTTCTTTACACAATGAAGAATATGAACTCAGAATCTAGACTCTTTGAAAGTTGTAGAGCAAAGGCTAAATGAACATGAAAGAGCAATTCAAGAAGGTTTTAAGCCTAATTCGTGTATGTTCAAGTATCTCTCATGTGTATATCGATTCTGGACTCAAATGGACTATTTATAGGCATAAGGGATCATTCATGAACCAACACAACCCTTCCCAAACGAATTGAGACACAATGGTTCATGAAAAGAAGCAACTTGTCGAGCATGTAATCGATTACAGTACTTAGGTAATCAATTATGCTATGTGACCGTTGCTGTTTGAATTTCAAATTCGAACGTGTAATCGATTACGAGTAAGGTGTAATCGATTACTTCCCTATGTGTAATCGATTACCTTAAGGGTGTAATCGATTACACTCAAGTCTAGATTCCAGAAAATGAAACCTTTAAGAACGGCTTGAATTTTTCTACCTCTTTTAATTTATGAAAAGGTTAAACTCAATTAGCTTAAATGTTTTAAAGAGCCTTTATACTAGAGCAGACTTTGGAAGCATAACTCACCTAACTAAGTAAGACTTAGGCAAAAGTTGAATCATGTTGCACCGTTTCCTCTAAGTCTTCTTTTCTTCTTTTTGTCGATGAGTTTGTCATCATCAAAACCTCAGCCAGGGTCAAGAGCAAGACCTTCTTCACAATCTCCCCCTTTTTTATGATGGCAAACACATAATTTGAACTTTGAAGATCAGCATGTTTGTTTCTTTGTTATAACTCCCCCTGTCAGATGCAATCTGATGCAACTCCCCCTTTCTGTTTCACTTGTAGAATTCCTGCATATGATCTTTAAAGAGCGCAGAGCCTTTCTCCCCCTTTTGACTTCATCAAAAAGAAGAAAAGGCCGAAATATACATACAGGCTAACAAGGAATATATACATGTAAAAGCATAAGGAGTGGGGGTAAAGAAGTAATATCATGACAATCACAAACAACACAACTTAAACCATAAACAGAATAGTGCATAGTACAGACTAACACCAACAAAACATCCAACAAAGCAGTCAAGAGTTATAACTAAACTATTACAACCCATAAATTCTCCAAATTGATCATAAAGAGTCTAGAGGTCATCTGATCCATCGGAGAAATCAGGAAAGTTTAGAGGAGAGCGAGTCATTTGTCCTCTAATCTCTGCTTCTTACTCTGTATCTGCTCTTCTAAAAAGCGACAAAGAGAAAGGTAGAAGGCTTTCTTGCCATAATCCTCCCAACGGCACATCAGTTCTAGCCCAAGCTTTGCACCAACACTCGGAATGGACAAACACGTTCCTAGTTGCTCAACTGTCAAGGTTATGTCAACACCTTTGACAGAGGTGCAGATTTTTCCTCCCCTCTTGACCGTATTGCAATAGAAAACCTTTACCAGTTTGGGATAATACGTACCAGAAAGACCAATGAACTCGTCTAGCCCTTGATGGTCGAATAGTGTAGGCAACACCAAGTCTGCTTCAAGGAAGGAGGTCATAACTCCATATTTTGGAGGGAGAATCGGCCGTTCGAGATAATGGGCAAGAAGCCTTTTCCTTTGTTCCTCTGTTCCTAGAAGCCTCGACAAGTCCAATGCATTCAGAGAAGGATTTTTGGTGCGGATACTACGAGAAGGGGAAGAAGCCATAAAAGAAATTCTGAAAAAGGAAGGCTAGGGTTCGGATTTTTGAAAAAGGGGCTTTTTAATTCGAACCAAATTAGAATCAATTGATGGGTCAAATGGAAGGAGAGGAAAACGACGAGGAGAACACACCAAGAATTCTCGAAAATGATCAAGAATTGAAGGAGAAATGAGGGAAATAGGGTTGCAGGCGTTGAGTGAGGAAGAGGATGAATGGAAGTCTGTAATCGATTAGTGAACCAGACCAAGTATATATACTGGTCGAATTGGTAATCGATTACAAGCGGTTGTGTAATCGATTACAGAAGTTTAAATTTGAATAAAGAATTCAAATTTCAAATGTGTAATCGATTACTGGAAGTTGAGTAATCGATTACAAGCAGTTATATTGTAAGAGAAACTGTATTTTACGACAGGGTAATCGATTACAGGACATGATAATCGATTACTTGAAACTTTTTAATAGCATAACTGGACCAGATTTCCTAAGTTTGATAATCACTTTTTGTAGGATAACCTTAGAGAAAAAAACACATAGAAACACATATTCAAGCAAATAAGCAAGCATATAATCACATAATCAAACATGTAAGGCATATAATCAAACATATAATTATCTAATCAAACATCAATTTCGTCTATAATGCCTAATTCTCTTCTAATTTTAAAGAAACATTCTTTAGGAAGAGGCTTAGTAAATATCTTAGCTAATTGATTATGCGTGTCTACGAATGAAATCTCTATATCCTTTCTCATGACATGATCTCGAAGAAAGTGATGCCTTATGTCGATATGCTTCGTTCTAGAATGCATGATGGGGTTTTTCGTGAGACTAATGGCACTTGTATTGTCACATTTGATTGGGATGCAGCCCAACTCTAAGCCATAATCCTTGAGTTGTTGTTTTAGCCATAATGTTTGTGCACAACAACTTCCTGCAGCAATGTACTCTGCTTCTGCAGTACTTAGAGCAACACAAGCTTGTTTCTTACAGGACCAAGAAACAAGAGCATTTCCCAACAAGTGACAAGTACCACTTGTGCTCTTTCTTTCAGTTTTGCATCCAGCAAAATCTGAATCAGAATATCCAATCAAATCACAAACACTTCCTTTGGGATACCACAGACCAACATTTGAGGTTCCTTTCAGATATTTGAAAATCCTTTTCACTGAACTCAAATGGGATTCCCTAGGAAATGCTTGATATCTAGCACATAGACACACACTGAACATAATATCAGGTCTACTTGCTGTTAAATAAAGAAGAAATCCGATCATACCTCTGTATTTGGTAATATCTACTGGAATGCCGGACTCATCTTGATCTAGATAAGTATTTGACCCCATAGGTGTGGCTATGGCCTTGCAATCATCCAAATCATATTTCTTTAAGAGCTCCTTACAAAACTTGGATTGATTAATGAATATTCCATCTTGAGATTGCTTAATTTTCAATCTTAAAAAGAAGTTTAGCTGTCCCATCATAGACATCTCAAATTCTTCTTGCATCATGTTAGAGAAATCCTTGCACAGAGATTCGTTAGTAGAACCAAAAATAATGTCATCTACATAAATTTGAACTAATAACGTATTACCTTTGGTTTTCTTGATGAACAAAATTGTATCAGCCTTACCCTTTTGAAATCCTTTTTCACAAAGGAATGTGCTCAACCTATCATACCATTCTCGAGGGGCTTGCTTAAGGCCATAAAGTTCTTTCTTCAATTTGAAGACATGTGAAGTGTACTTAGGATCTTCAAATCCTGGTGGTTGCTTCACATATACTTCTTCTTGAATGTATCCGTTCAGGAAAGCACTTTTAACATCCATTTGATACAATGGAAAGTTTAAAGAACAAGCATAAGCCAATATACGTCTTATGGCTTCCAACCTTGCAACTGGTGCATAAGTTTCATCAAAATCAATACCTTCTTCTTGATTGTATCCTTGTGCAACCAGCCTTGCCTTGTTTCTGACAATTATACCATTTTCATCCAACTTATTTCTGAATACCCATTTTGTTCCAATGACATGCTTGTCAGTGGGCTTAGGAACCAATTCCCATACTTGATTTCTTTCAAATTGGTTCAATTCTTCATGCATTGCTACAATCCAATAATCATCTTCAAGAGCATCATTAACTTTGGAGGGTTCTGTTTGAGAGACAAAGGCCATGTTCAATACCGAATCATTTAAGCGTAGCCTTGTTGAAACTCCTCTTGATATGTCACCAATGATGTTGTCAATAGGATGATCCCTGCGGGTTGTCCATTCTTTTGGAAACTCATAAGTGGTATCTTCAATATGCTCTTCTTGTTCGGAACCTTGCTCCATTTGCTTTTGAGAATCTTCCTTTATCATGTTATCTTCCTCATCATTATCAGGAAGAATAACTGTATCTTCTTTTGAAGAGTTAGACTCATCAAAAGATACATGAATGGACTCTTCAATAGTTAGAGTTTTCTTGTTGAAGACTCTATATGCTTTGCTTGTCAGAGAATAGCCAAGGAATATACCTTCATCAGATTTTTCATCAAACTTACCAAGGTTTTCCTTACCATTGTTCAAGACAAAGCATTTTGATCCAAAAGCATGCAAATGAGCAATGTTTGGTTTCCTCCCTTTGTATAGTTCATAGGGAGTTTTCTTCAAAATAGGCCTAATGAGTACTCTGTTGGATACATAGCAAGCAGTACTTACAGCATCAGCCCAAAAGTATTTTGGAAGGTTGGATTCACTCAGCATAGTCCTTGCTAGTTCTTCAAGTGACCTGTTCTTCCTTTCCACAACACCATTTTGTTGTGGTGATCTTGGTGCAGAGAAGTTATGTGACATTCCATTTTCATCACATAATTCCTGAAATTGGTGGTTTTGAAACTCTCCACCATGATCACTTCTAATAGAAGAGATCTTCAAAGCCTTTTCATTTTGAACAAGCCTTGCATATCTTTTAAATGCATTTAAAGCTTCGTTCTTATGAGGAAAGAATATAGTCCAAGTGTATCTTGAATAATCATCAAGAATAACAAGAGCATAATAATTACCTCCAAAACTTCTAGTCCTTGATGGTCCAAATAAATCCATGTGAAGTAGTTGGAGTGGCCTTGTAGTTGAGACTATATTCTTTAGTTTGAAAGATACTCTGGTTTGCTTCCCTTTCGGACATGCATCAAAAAGCTTGTCTTTTTCAAATCTTATCTTTGGAAGTCCAACAACTAGATCATGTTTGACTAGTTTATTTAAATGATCCATGTGGATGCGAGCCAGTCTTCTATGCCAAAACCATGAATCATTGTTGTTCTTGGCTAGCAAGAATCTAACATTGGATGGAATTTCATCCAAGGATATCATGAAGACTTTATTGACTTTGTATCCAGAGAACTTGATTTCTCTAGTTTTCACATCCTTCACCACACAGATATCATTTATAAACCCAACTTTCAAACCCTTATCACATAGTTGACTAATACTTAGCAGATTATGCTTCAAACCATCAACATATAGAACTTTGTCAATAATGGTTTGAGGGGGTGTGCCTATTCTTCCAATGCCAAGTATCTTCCCTTTTTCATTATTTCCATATGTGACAAAACCTTTTTCTCTAGGCATAAGAAATGAGAACTTTGTTTTGTCTCCTGTCATATGTGATGAGCAGCCACTATCAAGATATCGTAAGTCCCTTGCTGCTTTCATGCACACCTGGATAACCTCAGCATCTGAGTCATGTGAAGCCATTAATGCAACTTGTGCTTCTTCCTTTTCTGATTCGGATGATGAACTCACTTCATTTTCATCCCAAGCAATGTATGCTCTTCGAGTAGTTTGATTATTCTTTTCAAACTTATCCTTCAAAGCATGTTTCTTCTTTTGAAGGCTTGGACATTCCGACTTGATATGTCCCGGTTTTCCACATTCAAAACATGTGAATTTCTGAGAAGAGGAGGGCTCACTATTCCTTTGGAAAGTTCAGTTATTGTTAAACTTCATACCTTTCCTTTTGAATAGCTTTCCAAGATTCTTCACTAGAAGATTCATATTTTCACTCACGTCCTCTTCAAAATCTGCATCATAATCATCTTTGATGCTTTCCTTTTCCTTTAGAGAAATGGATCGATATTTCTTCTCATGTTGTTCATGTTCCTCCAAACGATTCAACTCCAATTCATGTTCTTGGAGTTTTCCAAAAAGAGTTGCAAGAGTCATATTAGACAAACTCTTCTTTTCGGAAATTGCCGTAACCTTTGGTTGCCATGCTCTTGTAAGTTGTCTTAAAACTTTCATGTTTAAGTCACTCCTAGAAAATTCTTTACCAAGTGCAACCAAATGGTTAGTCAAATGAGTAAAGCGTTTTTGCATATCCAATACCTTTTCTCCAGGAAGCATTCTGAACATTTCATATTCTTGAGAAAGGGTATTGATCTTTGATCTTTTGACTTCATCTGTTCCTTCATGAGTTACCATCAATGTATCCCATATTTCTTTTGATGTTGTGCACGTTGAAACTCTGAAGAATTCATCCATGCCAAGAGCAGATGTAAGGATATTCATTCCTTTAAGATCATATTGAACCTTCTTCTTTTCTTCTTCACTCCATGTGTTTTCTGGTTTCGGTTGTCTGCTATCACCCACTTCATTCATAGGTATAAACGGTCCTTCTTCAATGGCTCTCCATCTTTCCACGTCCAATGACCTTATAAAGATTTTCATCTTAATATTCCAGAAGTCATAGTGGTCTCCATTGAAGTATGGTGGCCTGTTTATGTTGAATCCCTCACTAGTTCCATGACTAGAAGAGGATGCCATCTTCTCCCGGATCTTAGGAGAAAATTACCTAAACTTACGCTCTTATACCAATTGTAAGTATAGATAGCAACCTGAGAGGGGGGGTGAATCAGGTTTATCCAATTTTCGCCTTAACACACCTTCTTACTTTCAAGATAAAGATGATCACAATCGAGTGTAGCGGAAATAAACGTTGCTTGAAAGTAAAGATGAAGGTTAGAAGAATGCATACACAGAATTTATCCTGGTTCACCTTCAATACACCGAAGGCTACGTCTTGTCCCTTAAGAAACCCCCTTGAGGATTTTTCCACTATTGTTAAAAATATCTTACAAGTTCTTACACCAAGTACCATAAGAATTTCTATCAACAACCCCTGAAAGCAAACAACTTTCAGAACAATCACCCTTAACTGAACCCTACGGTGAATATTCACTCAACCAGAATGAAGATGAAGAAGATTTTACAACTTGGCTGATTCAATCCTTTAATACACGAGTGGATTGATCATGAGAGTTATGCTTTAAGGCTCTTAGCATAAGAAGGCTCTTTCAATTCTGAGTGATAGTAATAAAACCACACAAGAAAGGGGGGGTTTGAATTGTGTGTGTGACTTTTATATGTGCAGCGGAAATTAACTTAGAGCTTGAAGAATAAAGCACACACAATATTTATCCTGGTTCACCCTCTAAATCGATAGGGCTACGTCCAGTCCTTGGCTACACCAAGATTTTCCACTATTTCAACAGAATAGTACAAGTGTTCTCAGGGACTTCTCCCAGTATTCTGAGGACTACTCCTTTACAAGTTTTCTAGGACTTCTCCTTTATCTCTCGAGTATTCGACAGGACTCCTCCCAGTTCTTTTTCAAGAAGGTTTGTTTTCTACAGAAATCACTTCACAAAGAGTGAGTAGAAACTATGAAGTTCTAAAATCAGAGAGGATATTCGAATTGGTTCTCTGAAGGGCTTGTGTGAGAAAGGATAAGAGTTTTCACTCTATAAGGATTTCACACTAGTTGGCGACTAAACTTAGAAAATGAGAATGCTAAGGTTACTGAGTGTTCTTGACTAAAGCTTGTTCAAATTGTAGACTGACTTGAAAGATTTGAATGCTTTGATAGTGTGTAAGTCGCCAAGTTGAAGATGATGCAGAGACCACTATTTATATCTTCAGTAGGATGATAACTGGGAGCTTCAATGAAGATCTTCAAAAATAGTTCCGTTGAATTTGCTTGAGTGTGAGTAACGGATACATCTGCATCTGCTTATGGTGGTCTGCCTGGTGAGGAATGTTTCTCCAGCAGATAAAGAGTGATATCGTCTGGCGATGCTTTTGTTTTGGTTCTCAGAGGCTGCAATTAATGCATATGCATTACAGCTAATCTGGTAATTAATGCTCTGACCAGAAAATTTGAATTTGGCCGTTGGGAAGATACGATGATCAGAGGATATCGCCGTTAATTCAGCAAAAGCAGCTTGAATTAAGGAATGTTAGAGAGTTTGAACCTTCAAGGAATAAGGCGCTTAATTCTGTCTCTTTCCCCATTAATGCTCTGATCTACCAAGAGGTGCATGACAACTCATCTTCGGTTTGAGCAAACGATCTCCTTTAAGCTAATTCTTTTTGCACGAGTCTCCAATCATTTCTCTTTAGTCAACCCATGTGTTAGACAGGGGTTAGGCCGGACGGTCTTTGCAGGCGGAAAAACTTTACTCTGAAGGCAGACTCTTTTCTCATAGGCGGACGGTTTCTTTGCTTGCTTTTTTTTGATAATGTTTTGTCAAGATCTTTGCAGCATGTCTTCAGTTCATAAGTGTTCCTGAATATGAAATCTTTTAAGGAAGTCAGTAACACTTAGCGAAATTGTTATTTATCAAAATAGGTTAATTCATTTAAATATTTTATTCTAACAAGTTCTTCAATACATGAACAGCAACAGTGTTCTTTAAACAATGAAGAATATGAACTCAGAATCTTGGCTCTTTGAAAGTTGTAGAGCAAAGGCTAAATGATCATGAAAGAGAAATTCAAGAAGGTTTTAAGCCTAATTCGTGTATGTTCAAGTATATCTCATGTGTATATCGATTCTGGACTCAAATGGACTATTAATAGGCATAAGGGATCATTCATGAACCAACACAACCCTTCCCAAACGAATTGAGACACAATGGTTCATGAAAAGAAGCAACTTGTCGAGCATGTAATCGATTATAGTACTTAGGTAATCGATTACGCTATGTGACCATTGCTGTATGAATTTCAAATTCAAACGTGTAATCGATTACGAGCAAGCTGTAATCGATTACTTGCCTATGTGTAATCGATTACCTTAAGGGTGTAATCCATTACACTCAAGTCCAGATTCCAGAAAGTGAAACCTTTAAGAACGGCTTGAGTTTTTCTACCTCTTTTAATTTATGAAAAGGTTAAACTCAATTAGCTTAAATGTTGTAAAGAGCCTTTATACTAGAGAAGCCTTTGGAAGCATAACTCACCTAACTAAGTAAGACTTAGGCAAAAGTTGAATCATGTTGCACCGTTTTCTCTAAGTCTTGTTTTCTTCGTTTTGTCGATGAGTTTGTCATCGTCAAAACCTCAGCCAGGGTTAGGAGCAAGACCTTCTTCACAGGTTTTAGGCCAGCTTTAGGGCTTTCTGATTAACTCTAGGGCTTTGGCCGATTTTGGGATTTTGGCCGATTTAAGGGTTTTTCCGCTGACTATAGTATAGGGTATTTGGATGATTTAAAGGATCTGGTTCAATTTTACTGTTATTCTGTAGACTCTAGGCTTTTAGACTGATTTTATGGTTTTCGGCACATCATAGGGTTTTAGACCAGCTTTAGGGCTTTCTGGTCAACTTTAGGGTTTTCAGCCGATTTCGGGGTTTTTTCCGCTGACTGTATAGGGTATTTAGACGATTTAAGGGCTCTCGGTCAATTCTATGGTTTTTGAGTGGACTCTAGACTTTTCGACTGATTTTAGGGTTTTCAGCTCATTATAGGGTTTGAGGCTGGGTTTAGGGCTTTCGAATCAAATTTAGGGCTTTTGGCCGATTTCAGGGTTTTCAGCCGATTTTAGGGTTTTTCTGCAGACTATAGTTTAGGGTATTTGGACGATTTAAGGTCTTTGGATCAATTTTGTGAAGAAGGTCTTGCTCCTGACCCTGGCTGAGGTTTTGATGATGATAAACTCAAGGACAAAAAGAAGAAAAGAAGACTTAGAAGAACCAGTGCAACATGTCTCAAGCAATATCAAGGGTAGAAAAACTCTAAAACATCTAAAAGTATTTGAGTTTATCCTTTTCATAAGTTAAAAGTGGTAGAAAAACTCAAGGGAATCTCAAAGTTTCATTTTCTGGATAATGGACTTGAGTGTAATCGATTACACGATTAAGGTAATCGATTACACAAAGGAAAGTAATCGATTACAGCTTGCTTGTAATTGATTACATGTTTGAATTTGAAATTCAAACAGCAACGGTCACTTAGTGTAGTCGATTACCTAAGTATTGTAATCGATTACATGCTCGACAAGTTGCATTATTTCATGAACAATTGTGTCTCAAATCGTTTGGGAAAGGTTGTGTTGGTTAATGGATAATCCCTTATGCCTATAAATAGTCCATTTGAGTCCAGAAACACAACACACACGAAATAGGCCAAGACTATACTTGAACAACTTTTCATATTCATTTAAGCTTTGTTCTTAAACTTTCAAAGAGCCTATATTCTGAGTTCATTATTCTTCATTGTAAAAGAACACATATGCTGTTCAAATTTTGAAGAACTCAGAATTAAGAGAGCCTTCATATGCTTAAGAGCCTTAAAGCATAACTCCTACAATCAATCCATTATTGTATTGAAGGCTTGACTCAGTCAGTGACAATTTCTTCTTCATCCTCATTCTGGTTGAGTAAACAATTCACCGTTGGGTTCGGTGAAGGTTGATTATCTGAAAGTGGTTTTCTTTCAGGGTTGTTGATAGAAACTCTTAAGTTACTTGGTGTAAGCACTTGTAAGAAGTTTTATCAATAGTGGAAAAATCCTCAAGGGGTTTCTTGAGGGACTGGACGTAGCCTTCGGTGGATAGAAGGTGGACCAGGATAAAATCTCGTGTGTGATTTCCTCTATCCCTCATCTTTTACATTCAAGCAATCCTTAATTCCTCTGCAATCACAATTGACGCTTTGTGATCACTATTATCTTGAAAGTAATAACTTTGATAAGGCGAAAATCGTGCAACCCTGATTCACCCCCCCTCTCAGGTTGCTATCTATACTTACAATCAGTATGAGAGCGTAAGTTTAGGTAATTTGCTCCTAAGATCTGGGAAAAGATGGCATCCTCTTCTAGTCATGGTACTAGTGAGGGATTCAACATAAACAGGCCACCATACTTCAATGGAGACCACTATGACTTCTGGAAGATCAAGATGAAAATCTTTATAAGGTCATTGGATGTGGAAATATGGAAAGCCATTGAAGAAGTCCCGTTTATACCTATGAATGAAGTGGGTGATAGCACACAACCGAAACCAGAAAACACATGGAATGATGAAGAAAAGAAGAAAGTTCAATATGATCTCAAAGGCATGAATATTCTTACTTTTGCTCTTGGCATGGATGAGTTCTTCAGTGTATCAACATGCACAACATCAAAAGAGATATGGGATACATTGATGGTAACCCATGAAGGAACAAATGAAGTCAAGAGATCAAAAATCAATACCCTCTCAAAAGAATATGAGATGTTCAGAATGCTTCCTAGTGAAAAGGTATTGGATATGAAAAAACGATTTACTCATTTGACTAACCATTTGATTGCACTTGGTAAAGAATTTTTCAGGAGTGATCTAAACATGAAAGTCTTAAGATCACTTACAAGAGCATGGCAACCAAAGGTTACGGCGATTTCTGAAAAGAAGAGTATGTCTAATATGACACTAGTAACTCTCTTTGGAAAACTCCAAGAACATGAATTGGAGTTAAATCGTCTAGAAGAACATGAACAACATGAGCAGAAGTATAGTTCCATTTCTCTAAAAGCAAAGGAAAGCATCAAAGAAGACTATGATGTAGATTCTGAAGAGGACGTCAATGAAAACATGAATCTTCTTGTGAAGAATCTTGGAAAACTATTCAAATGGAAAGGTATGAAATTTAACAATAATAAAACCTTCCAAAGGAATAGTGAACCTTCCTCCTCTCAGAAATTTACATGCTTTGAATGCAGAAAACCTGGACACATCAAACTGGATTGTCCAAATCTTCAAAATAAGAAGCATGGATTAAAAGAGAAGTTTGACAAAAGGGAGTCAACTGCATGGAAAGCCTACATTGCATGGGATGAAAATGGAGTGAATTCATCATTCGACTCCGATAAAGAAGAAGCACATGTTGCTCTAATGGCCTCCCATGACTCAGATGATGAAGACATCGAGGTTAGTAGCAATGGTATTTCATTTCATGATTTAGAATTTGCTATTTAAAATGTGTTCAAGTTATGTCAAAATTTCTCTAAAGTAAGTAGTCAACAAAATGCTGTTATCTCTTCATTATAAGAGAAATTTAAGATTCTATAGAATGAACTAGACATAGTAAAATCTAAACTAGATATTCCTCATGAATGCACTAAGTGCAATTCATTAGAAGAGAAAATAGATAGTCTTCAACAAAGAGTTCATAACTTCAACATGGGAAAGCAAAAATTGGATGATATCATAAGTGTACAAAGACACACTAGCAATAAAGTTGGATTAGGATATACATCACAGTCAAAGTCTAAAGAAGTTAAGAAAACTATCTTTGTTAAACCAAGCAAAGGAGAAGGAACCTCTAAGCATGAGATTGCAAGTTCTTCAAAGA
This sequence comes from Acmispon strigosus, assembly GCA_030819835.1. NCBI lineage: Eukaryota > Viridiplantae > Streptophyta > Magnoliopsida > Fabales > Fabaceae > Acmispon > Acmispon strigosus. The sequence continues at coordinate 25,197,997 of JAUAMA010000001.1, forward strand.
CTACAAACAATAGGAAGAATTATCATAAGAAGTATTCTAATAGGATAAATCCCATTCCTAGACATACTTCAGGGTACAACAGATATTCATGCAGTTACTGTAACAAAATAGGACATACTCCAAATAAGTGCTATTACAAAAATGTAGGAGTACCCAATAAGGAATACATGTGGATTAAGAAAGTCACTAACATTGAAGGACCCAAAGCAAATTGGGTACCTAACCCCCAAGATTAAACTCTGTTTTGCAGGTGTGCTTGAAAGCAGCAAGCGACTTATGGTATCTTGATAATGGCTGCTCATCACACATGACAGGAGACAAAACAAAGTTTTCATATCTTATGCCCAAAGAAAAGGGATATGTCACATATGGCAATAATGAGAAAGGGAAAATACTTGGCATTGAAAATTTAGGCACACCCCCTCAAACCATCATTGATAAAGTTCTCTATGTTGATGGATTGAAGCATAACTTGCTGAGTATTAGTAAATTATGTGACAAAGGCTTGAAAGTCGGTTTTATAAATGATATCTGTGTGGTCAAAGATGTGAAAACCCGCGAAATTAAATTCTCAAGATATAAAGTTAATAAAGTCTTCATGATATCCTTGTTTGAAATTCCATCAAATGTTAGATGCCGACTTACCAAGAATAACAATGATTCATGGCTTTGGCACAGAAGACTGGCTCACATCCACATGGATCATTTAAATAAACTGATCAAGCATGACCTTGTCATTGGACTTCCAAAGATAATATTTGAAAAGGATAAGCTTTGTGATGCACGCCAGAAAGGCAAACAAACCAAGGTATCGTTCAAACTCAAGAATATAGTTTCAACAACAAGACCTCTCCAACTACTTCACATGGATTTAATTGAACCAATTTGAAAGAAATCAAGTATGGGAATTGGTTCCAAAGCCTGTTGACAAGCATGTCATCGGTACAAAGTGGGTAGTTAGAAATAAGTTGGATGAAAATGGTATCATTGTCAGAAACAAGGCAAGGCTAGTAGCACAAGCAATCTAAGGATGGAATGTTCATAAATCAATCCAAATTCTGCAAAGAGCTAATAAAGAAATATGATTTGGATGATTGCAAAGCCATAGCTACACCAATGGGGTCTAATACATATCTAGATCAAGATGAGTCCGGAACTCCATTGGACATTACCAAATACAGAGGTATGATCGGATCTCTTCTTTATTTAACAGCAAGTAGACCTGATATTATGTTCAGTGTATGTATATGTGCTAGATATCAAGCATCTACTAGGGAATCTCATTTGAGTTCTGTGAAAAGGATTTTAAAATATTTAAGAGGAACTTCAAATGTTGGTTTGTGGTATCCCAAAGGGAGTGTATGTGACTTGATTGGATATTTGATAAGGCTACGTCCAACCGCTGACTATAGTATATGGTATTTAGACAATTTAATGGCTCTGTGTCAATTTTATGGTTTTTCTGTAGACTCTAGGCTTTTAGACATATTTTAGGGTTTTTAGCTTATTATAGAGTTTTAGGCTGACTTTAGGGCTTCCTGATCAACTTTAGGGCTTTTGGCCGATTTCAGGATTTTTCTGTTGACTACAGTAAAGGATAATTGGACGATTTAAGGTCTTAGGATCAATTTTATGGTTTTTCTGTACACTCTAGGCTTTTAGACTTATTTTAGGGTTTTTGTCTTATTATAGGGTTTTAGGCCGGCTTTAGGGCTTCCTGATCAACTTTTAGGCTATTGGCCGATTTCAGGGTTTTTCCGCTGACTATATAGTATAGGGTATTTGTACGATTTAAGGGCTCTGGGTCAATTTTATGGTTTTTCTGTATTCTCTAGTCTTTTAGACTGATTGTAGGATTTTCGGCTTATAATAGGGTGTTAGGCTGGCTTTAGGGATTTCTCATCAACTTTCGGGTTTTTGACCGATTTCGGGGTTTTCGGCCGATTTCAGGTTTTTCCGCTGACTATTGTGACGCTCCTTTAGCTCGAAGTATAAACGATTCTACTCCTCCTATATATCCTCCGAACCATGGATTGACACAAGTTTATTTTTTAATATATATATATCCTATGAAGCTACTTTCATATGTTAGTATTCATCTTTTATGCGGAAGCTTCAGAGTTACCTGTTCTTTATCCTAACTCTTCGGTTCATATATTTATCGTGAACCTTTACTTAGGATAGTATACCATCTGCCCAAAAGATATTAGTAACACCCAGATTTTATTCAACACACCATGAATATAATACAATGACAGAAGTTTAGTAGAGTGTTCAAGTAGCAAATACTCCAAGCGTTCTCAAACCATTCATCAAACTCACACAACCAAAATTAGAAAATAACATAACAAAGTCATTAGTGACATAGAGACAACAAGCAGCTAAGAGTTTGCTACACCATTCGGACCATCTCCAGCCTCATTCCGAGCCTCTCCCATACCAACACTGTAAGACCCTCAATTTTGTGTGATTGTATTTTGGCCTCTGTAACTCTTAGGATTATAGTTTGAATCTTTTTGAAGTATATTGATTATACTTTGTCTTGAATTAGTTAGTAATTCGAGTTAGTATTTGGTTGATATATTAAGTTTTATTTATGAGAAATATGAGTTTGAGTGTGGAATTATGTATTGTTTAAGCCTTGGCTGAAATGGCGACGTTTTGAAAAGGAAGTTGAGATCGTCCTGTAAAACTGGTTGAGATCGTCCTGTAAAACTGGTTGTGATCGTCCTGTAAAACTGGTTGAGATCGTCCTGTAAAAATGGTGGACTATGTTGGCAGACTATGTTAGCGAACTATGTTGGCAGACTATGTTGGCGGACTATGTGGGCAGACTATGTTGGCGGACTATGTTGGCAGACTATGTGGGCGGACTATGTTGGCAGACTATGTTGGCGGACTATGATGGCAGACTATGTTGGCGAACCATGTTGGCAGACTGTTCTGGCAGACTGTTTCTCCGTTGGCAGACTAAGACTTCGTTTGTCTGGTCTAGTCAGCCGTTATTGTTGACTTTAAGAAATGAGTGTCAAATACCTTGGGAATGATAAACTTCCGTTTTTATTGACTCTTAAGAGTTAAAATGTGAGAATCATTAATGAGAATTAATGACTTGCCATTTTCTTTGACTTAGAGTATTTTAATCTTTTCTAAGTCGGTTTCCTCACTCTATAAATACCAAGCTTCATCAGTACGTTAATCTTTCATTTTTCCCACACCTTTCTTCTCTTCAAAGTAAGCTGAATCCTTCACATTTTTTTGAAGCGTTGTTGTTGACCAGAGCTGTTCGTTGTGAGTTCTTCTTGGTTCGTGAAGGACAGAGCTGAAGTTTCAAATCTCTTTAATCTTTTAGGCCATTCAAGGTTGAAGAACAAGTGTATGCAACCTAAGAGAAGATGACCAGCGATGAGGGAAGACTTGAAGGCTGTTTTGAGGCAAGCTTGAGGAACTTTTGGGGCAGAGTTGAAGATAATGTTTAGTTTCTGCTATTTTGTAAACTTAGCACATGTGTGCAACATATTACTTTTACCTTCAAAAATCTGCGGGTATCTTTCCTTCATTTTATCTTCTAATTCCCAAGTTATCTGTTCACTCATTCCATCATCCCCAGCTACCTTTACCAACACCACTTCCTTATTCCTAAGCTTCTTTATCCTCTTATCCTAGATCTTAGTTGGCATAGTTGCATATGTTATGTTCTCTTTGAGCTGTATATGTTCAGGTTTTATCACATGAGGGGTCTGAGAGATATTTCTTCATCTGAGATACATGAAATACATCATGTAAATTTGACAGATTTGGTGGTAATGCTATTTGATAAGCTGAAGTTCCTATTTTCCTAAGAATTTGGTAAGGTCCTAAGTACTTTGGAGTAAGTTTCCCAGACTTAATAGCTCTACCGATCCCTGTTGATGGAGTAACTTTCAGAAAAACATGATCTCCTTCTTGAAATTCTAAAGGTTTCCTCTTACGATCATAGTATGTCTTTTGCCTATCTTGAGCTATCCTAAGATTCTCCCTAATCTCTCTGACCTTCTCAAACATCTCTTGTACTATCTCTGGTCCTAGTACCAACTTATCTCCCTCATCAAACCAACACAAAGGTGTTTTGCACTTTCTCCCATACAGTGCCTCAAATGGTGCCATCTTAATGCTAGAATGGTAACTATTGTTATAAGAAAATTCCACCAATGGCAAGTATTGTTCCCAATTGCCTTGACTTTCAAGTACACAAGCCCTAAGCATATCTTCCAAAGTCTGAATAGTTCTCTCTGTCTGTCCATCTGTTTGCAGATGATATGCAGAACTAAACCTCAAATTAGTCCCTAATGCTCCTTGTAAACTTTTCCAAAATTGTTATGTGAATCTAGGATCTATATCAGACACTATACTAGATGGTACTCCATGTAATCTCACCACTTCCTTTAAATACATCTGGGTTAACTTTTCTAAAGATTGTGTCATATTCACTGCCAAGAAATGAGCACTTTTAGTCAATCTGTCCACAATTACCCAAATTGCATCATTTCCTGACCGCGTTCTTGGTAATCCTGTCACAAAATCCATTGATATGCTCTCCCATTTCCATTATGGAATCTCTAAAGGCTTTAGTTCTCCCGATGGTTTCCTATGTTCTGTCTTAGCCTTCTGACATACTAAACATGTCATCACCTGATTCCATATATCCTTTTTCATTCCTGCCCACCAAAATCTCTCTTTAAGGTCTTGGTACATCTTAGTGAATCCAGGGTGTATACTAAGATTACTCCTATGGGCTTCTTCCAAAATTCTACTCCTCAAGTATGCTCCTTCTGGCACACACACTCTCCTACCAAATCTCCACAATCCGTCATTCCCTCTGACTAACTCTCCCTTTCCTTTCTTCCGGTGTCCTTGTATAAGCTCTTGAAATCTTTCATCATTCTCTTGTTCCCTTCTAACTTCCTCTAAAAATTCATTGGTCAACACTATTGCCCCAAAATGTATCCTCTTAGAACCAACTCCTACTGCTAAACTTAAATCTCTGAATTCCTCTATCAACTTAAGCTCCTTCATCATCATTCCTGAGATATGCAAACTCTTCTAACTCAAGGCATCAGCTACTACATTCGCCATCCCTGGGTGATACTGTAACTCAAAATCATAGTCCTTTAAAAATTCTACCCATCTTCTCTGCCTCATGTTCATCTCCTTCTGATCAAACAAGTACTTCAAACTCTTATGATCGCTAAACACCGTGAAACTTGCACCATACAAGTAGTGCCTCCATATCTTTAGTGCAAATACTACTGCTGCCAATTCTAGATCATGAGTAGGATAGTTCAACTCATGTGGTCTCAACTGCCTCGATGCATACGCCACTACCTTGCGCTCTTGCATCAATACACATCCTAATCCTAACTTTGAAGCGTCACAGTACACTTCAAATTCCTTTCCTGAGTCTGGAAACACTAACACTGGTGAAGTAGTCAACCTCTTCTTCAAATTTTGAAAACTCTCTTCACACTCTTGTGTCCAAGTAAACGGCTGATTCTTCCTAGTTAATTTAGTCAATGGAGTAGCTATCTTCGAAAATCCTTCTATGAATCTTCGGTAATATCCAACTAAACCGAGAAAACTACGAACTTCAGTCATAGTCTTCGGTGTGCTCCAAGCAATCACCGCTTCCACTTTACTCGGATCTACTGCTATTCCATCCTTACTGACTACATGTCCTAGGAATTGCAGTGACTCTAACCACAATTCACACTTCGACAACTTAGCAAATAGCTGTCTATCCCTCAAGATTCCTAGTACTATCCTAAGATGATCTTCATGTTCTTTCTCACTCCTTGAGTATATCAAGATGTCATCTATGAATACCACTACAAATTTGTCCAAGTACTGGTTAAAGATACGGTTCATATAATCCATGAATATTGCAGGTGCGTTCGTAACACCGAATGGCATTACTAAGTATTCATAGTGTCCATACCGCGTCCTAAAAGTTGTCTTCGGTATGTCCTCTCTTCTAACCCTTATTTGGTGATATCCTGATCTCAAATCTATCTTAGAAAATACCGCTGCCCCATTAAACTGATCCATCAAATCATCTATTCTAGGTAATGGGTACTTATTCTTCACCGTCACTTTGTTCAACTGCCTATAATCTACACACAATCTCATACTTCCGTCCTTCTTCTTTACCAACAACACAGGTGCTCCCCATGGTGACACACTCGGACGTATAAATCGCTTTTGCATCAATTCCTCCACTTGCTTCTTAAGTTCCGCTAACTCCATAGGTGACATTCTATAAGGTGCTATGGAAATAGGTCCTGTTCCTGGTACTAAGTCTATGGAAAACTCTATTCCCTTTCTGGTGGTAACTCAGTCACATCTTCTAGAAACACTTCCGGAAACTCCTTCACCACTGGAATTTCTCCTACTTTAACATCCTTCTTCCCTTCTTCTAAAGAATACAGGTAAGCTCCTAGCACACATATATTGACTTCCCCTTCATTACTACAGGTCACTCCTTTTCCTTGCTCAGGTTCACTCCTTACAAAGTCAATCAATTTCCTACAACAATCTATCCTCACATTGTGCTTAGATAACCAATCCATCCCTAGGATCACATCTACATATTCCAAAGGCAAACATATCAGGTCTTGTTGGAAAGTTCGTCCTAACACAGTTATCGAACATCCCTTACAGACTCTAGAAGTCCGACAAGTTCCACTAGTTGGGGTAGAAACTTCTAAATCATACCCTAATTCAGTCTCATCAAATCCTAGTTGTTTGACCAGCTCTTGTGATATAAATGAATGTGTTGCACCTGAATCATATAAAACTTTCAAAGAAAATCCATTAACATAGCACATACCTTGTATCAGATCTGGAGATTCTTCAACTTCCTTACCACTCATGGCAAATACTTTCCCTTTGTTGATCGGCCGTCCAGGATTCCCTGCTTCACTTGTCCTGGGTACATTCCGATTGTCATTCCCCACATTGTCACTTACCGGGTTGGAATTCCCATTCCCACTCGTTGATGCTCCTGCCGGATTTGCCCATTGGTTTGTATAGTCTGGTACCACGTGTCTGTATTGCTTGCATCTGACACAATACCGTCCACTATTCCAATTCATCCGTCCACAGATGTTAGAATTCCCTTACTGGTACCTCCTTCCATTATACCGGTTTCTTCCTTGCACAAAGGATCTCTGATAAGGCCCTCTACGTTCATCCCTTCTTCTATCCACCTTATGATTACCAACTCCCTTCACATACTCCTTCCTCATCTGTTCGTTTCCTTCAAAAATTCTGCACTTCTCAACTAATGTGGCAAAATTTCTAATTTGGTCATGTCCTACTGCAGCCTTTATATCAGATCTCAACCCATACTCAAACCTGATACACTTCGATGTGTCATCCACTGCCTGATGATAATGCGGATGAAAACGGCATAGTTCCTCAAATTTCGCTGCATACTCTCCCACTGTCATGGTACATTGCTTCAGTTCCAAAAATTCCGTCTCTTTTCTACCTTTGGCATCATCTGGAAAATACTTCTCCAGAAATGCGGTCCTAAACACTTCCCAAGTGATTCCGCCCGTTGCTGGTGCTAATCGGCCCTTTGCAGCAGCCCACCAAATTGATGCTTCTCCTGTCAAAAGATATGTAGCAAATGCAACTTTGCGTACATCAGCACAAGTTAGAGTTTCAAAAATTCTTTTTATCTCTCTGATCCATTCATAGGCTCCGTCAGGATTGTAACCCCCGCCAAACTTCGGTGGTTCCCTTTTTAGAAATTTATCGAGTCCATGGTATACTTCTTCCTCAGCTCGATTTGTATTTACTCCCTGCTCTGTTCTTGCTACTTGTTCAGCCAAGAATGCAGTGAGTCGATCTAATGCTCTTGCCATAGCTGCCATTCTTACTCCTGAAATCCATACATCAGTTAGTTCATCCAATCTCATAGCATAGCATAGTAGGCTCATAACTAAGCTCTTAAGGAAAAACCGCTCTGATACCACCAGTTTGTGACGCTCCTTTAGCTCGAAGTATAAACGATTCTACTCCTCCTATTTATCCTCCGAACCAAGGATTGACACAAGTTTTTTTTTTTTTTTTTTTATATATATATATATCCTATCAAGCTACTTTCATATGTTAGTATTCATCTTTTATGCGGAAGCATCAGTGTTACCTGTTCTTTATCCTAACTCTTCGGTTCATATATTTATCGTGAACCTTTACTTAGGATAGTATACCATCTGCCCAAAAGATATTAGTAACACCCAGATTTTATTCAACACACCACGAATATATTACAATGACAGAAGTTTAGTAGAGTGTTCAAGTAGCAAATACTCCAAGCGTTCTCAAACCATTCATCAAACTCACACAACCAAACACAGAAAATAACATAACAAAGTCATTAGTGACATAGAGACAACAAGCAGCTAAGAGTTTGCTGCACCATTCGGACCATCTCCAGCCTCATTTCGAGCCTCTCCCATACCAACACTGTCCTCAATTTGGATTACAGGTACTCTCACCTCTGCTGCACGAGAGGTCTCACCATGGTGAAATAGGTTTCTATATTCCCTAGCAGTCATTCTCCTGTTTTGAGAAATCACACTTTTCCTAGCTGTGGTTCTCATTCGGGGTCCAAGTCTCCTAAGAGGTGGTGAAGTGACTGACTCAAATGGTTGATGATGACTGGGGTTATTACCTTCAGGTGGAAACTCTCTAATAGGTATAGCGGGTACCGGTTCAGGCTCATGTGGTGGTCCGGGTGAGTCTCTTGGGTTAATATGGCGTGCTCTCATAGGTAAGTAGAAAGAAAAGGTCATTGGTAAGGTAACAGGGTATCCAACTTCTTCATTAAGGTAACTCCTAAACCAAAAAACTGACACTCTGTTGTACAGACAGTATCCAGTGGATGGGTCATGATACCATCCTGAGGCTGCCGGAAATTCAGCATGGATGGAGATGACTGGTGGTCTGCTCATTGGAATACCTGTCAATATCTATATAGAAAATGTAGTGCAAGGGTGAGTCAAACATAACCATATACATGCTACACAACATATAAGTGATCTATCATAAATCAAGATAACATATCATCATCACGCATGATCACACCAAGCACATAAACAATATGCAAACATGTGGGTTATCAAGCCTCCCTTATATCTCCATATTTTTCAGTCAAACTTCGCTTTCCATTTGCCCCAGAGGTTATACCCCTGAGAAGAAAGTCCCTGATCTGACCTTTTTAAGTTCAGTATCATGAATGCTAGTAGTGTATAAGGCCCGAAGCGTTTTAGCTTCTACACTCTTCAGAAAGCCATTCGGGAATTATGGACACGGAATTTACCCTCGTTCCACTCTTTACCGAACTTGGATTACCTTAGGGCTTCACTGACAGATGTATCCGACAATGCTGATCCTTAAACATCATGGCTGATATAGACCTCAGGAACCCTGCCCGTCCAGACATGAGAGGTAGGAAATCGTGATATACCCCGGGCTTATTCATCTTTGAACATGGCCACCCTCGGTATCTCTGTATAATCTGTGAAGAAGGTCTTGCTCCTGACCCTGGCTGTGGTTTTGATGACGACAAACTCATCAACAAAAAGAAGAAAAGAAGACTTCAAAGAATCAAGCACTACAAGTCCATCAATAGTCTAGAAGTCTTAGTATTAGGTGAGTTATGCTTCCAAAGGTTTATTAAAGAATAAAGGCTCTTAAAACACCTAATCGAATCAAGCTAAGTGTTTTCATAACTTAAAAGAAGTAGAAAACCTTAAGCCAGTCTCAAAAATCAAGTTTCTGGAAAATGGGCTTCTGTGTAATCGATTACGCCATTATGGTAATCGATTACCCCTAGGCAAGTAATCGATTACTCATGTCTTGTAATCGATTACATGTTTGAAATTCAAATTCAAACTGAAACGGTCACTTGTGTAATCGATTACACTAAGTATGGTAATCGATTAGCAGAACGAAAAAGTGCATCTTTTCATGAACCATTGTGTCCCAAACCTTTTGAAAAGGGTTGTGATGGTTCAAGGACGTTTCCCTTGCCTATATAAAGACCATTTGAGTCTTGAAAGCATAACACAACAAGAGACAACACATTACACATGAGAAAACAACATTAGGCCAAAACTTTGTCAAAATTAGTTCATCTTTTAGAACTTAAATCTTTTGGAGCATAAATTCTGAGTTCATGATCTTCATGTTAATAAGAACACTTTATTTTTCATATCTTGAAGAACTCAGAATTGTATTATGCTTAAAAACCTTAAAGCATAATTTCTCATGATCAATCCAATTGTGTGTTAAAGGATTGAAACAGCCAATTGTAATATCTTCTTCATCTCTTTCTGTAAGATTGAGTTTTTCACCGTGGTATTCAGTGAAAGGTTGTTGTCACTGAAAGTGGTTTACTTTCAGGGTTTCAATTGAAGACAAGTTTGTCTTCAAGGTCTGAGGGTGGTTTGCCTTCAGGAACTGAAAGCGGTTTGCTTTCAGGGGCTGTTGAAAGTGGTTTGCTTTCACAGGATATTGGTAGAAATTCTTGGGGTCCTTGGGTTAGGAACTTGTAAGAGATTTTTATCAATAGTGGAAAAATCCTCAAGGGGTTTTCTTGAGGGACTGGACGTAGCCTTCGGTGGATTGAAGGTGAACCAGGATAAAATCTTGTGTGTGATTCTCTTTATCCTTCATATTTACTTTCAAGTATCGTTCATATCCGCTGCAATCATAACGATCATTTTGCGATCATTATAGACTTGAAAGTAACAATTTCAATAAGGCGAAAATTGGGGCAACACTGATTCACCCCCCCCCCCTCTCAGGTTGCTATCTGTTCTAACATAATCCACAATCCCTTCAGTGGTAGTGACAGTGCTTTCCTACTCCTTATCTCTCCAGGTATGGTTATTTAACAGTCACCCCCTTATTCCTCCTGAGTACCCAGAGTCGTAACTCTGTTGTTTATGTATAAGCTCATAGAAATTGAATAATATTCACCCCTTATACTTCCTGATTAACCAGAGTCATAACTAAGATGAACTCCGTTGCATCTGTAACTGAATCTCACAAATGAGTTCATATCAATTGAGTAACACATGTAATAGGTAAGTAGAGCTTTACACACAGGAACCACGTTCTCTCGGTAACCAGCCCGCACTTTAAGTTTTCAAATCGTTTCAACTATCTATCCTACTGGTAAGTCCTAATTAATTATAGGGTAGGCTGAGTTTCGTAAACATGCGACAGGCCAACAATTACCTCAAGATTTTTCCCTCTGCTCTACTACCACAGATGCTATGTAAATATTGCTTATAGCAATTTCAAATAAGCCTTATGACGGCAATACCTAGTACCACTATATCCCATAGTGTACTCTCCCGTTCTAATGTTCAATGTAACAACTTCACAATCAAGTTCAGTACAGAACAATCAACAATTATCCAGAAATATCACAATGTATCAAACAAGTAATCACACATAACAATAATATGCATTCCATCTTTCTAATAGACGGCTTACATGAAACCTAACATGACATGGCATAGTCTAACTCCCCTTACCTCGGTTTCCAGCTTGAGGTTCAGAGTTTGTATAGAATCCTTGATATTATGCACATGATACCATACATTGCAGATTATGTAATAGATTAGAGTTAGAACTATGTCCATATTTACATTCTAGTCCCTCATAATTATTTTATTTACAAGTAAGTCCCTAAAATTCTTTTATTTCATATATAAATTCCATTTTTATTTCTAAAGCACACTTTCTCTTTCATTGTATTACTTTCTGAATTCTGAATCCTAGTGTTAGTATAAGAAAATCTATAGGTTCACTCTTCTAGTTACAATTAGACTAAGTTTCTTATGATTTTATGTGAGATTTTCTACTTCCATCTCTCTTCCTATTTCTTTTCTGTTTTTCCTTCCTAATACTATCATTACTAACATGCAGAGTCTCTCCTTTACAAGCTATATAGGTTCCCACGTCCATTTCATCATTCTTCATGTCGTAGTATCCTAGCTTAAAAAAATTGATTTTTCTATTCCTTACTTTTTCCTTCGTTCTAGCCTTTGTAATTTACTCCTTGATGTTCCAGAAATCCTCTCGACCTGTTTCCAGTTCATTTGACCCACTAAATAAGCCAAAACAGTGAACACGAGCTTCAAGTGTTCATGAACTTCATGGTTTCAAAATTCTAGTTTCTAGGGCTTAAAACATGTTTCTAATGGTCCTAAACTGAATAAATAAGGTGAAAAATGAGTGCTGGAGGTCTATTTACCTCGGAAATGCAGTTCTAGAAAATTGTTCTTGAGAAGCTCACCAGAGAAGATGAAGCACGGCGGCGGCGGCCACGGCGGTCGTCGTCGCCGGAGCTAGTCTGAACGGTGATTCTAATTCCTCAAGCTTCCAGAAGTTCAAGGGTGGTGGTCGTGTGCCCTAACTCCTCCTAGTTACACTGGAAAACGTGAAGAAAGAAATTTTCCGTCCACCGGAATCTGGAAAATGTCGCCGGAAACTGGGAAAAATTTTCAGAACTTTATTTTCTTCATTTCTTCGTAAAAAAGTTCAAAAACCCTGCCCAGAATCCATCCTGACACTCCCAGAAAACTAATGGAAAAGGTTTGGAGTCCTAAAACACTCTAGAATGAGAGAATCGAAGAAGAGAAACTTGAGCCAAGCTCCTCGGTTTTGTGAGAAAACCAGGGCTCCCTGCCTTGCTCGACCCTTCTGAACCTACTTAGACCATTTCTCTGAGTTGCTTTGGTGTCCAGAAAGCTATATTTATAGGCTAAATTGAGGTTAAGTCACTAAACCAAGTTTTCCAAGTTAATGGAGTTGCACCACCAATGGTTCTTCATGCAAGGTGATTAGGGCTAGCTTGCATGCATTCTGGTGATGATGCACGAAATTAGGGCTGCTGTCTTGCTCAATGGAGTCTGAAAATTAATTTGAAGTCATGTGCATAGTGACATATACATCAGATATAGCGACTCGTCGCACCGTATTGGTCGCACATATCGTCATGTCGTCACTACAGTACGAAAATGACCCTATTCTCAAGTAAACCCTATGCAATAATGTTTCACCTGAATTATTTCCCTATCTCAGAGTCCAGAATCATGAGTAATCAGTACTCTCAATTAACTGGCTTAGTTGTTCACGATCACTCCGAGACAATGAAGATGCAAGAAACACACAAGAAAGGGGGGTTTGAATTGTGTGACCCATTTTTGAATTTCTTTTCTAAAGGGTTGTATGTTAATCATATATTAGCATTCAATTATATTTATCATAAGTTATTATTGGAAATATGTGAGAATGCATGAAATACATTTAATAGATTCTGAAAGTTGATTACTTGTTTTCAGATGATTTATTACTTATGAAAGCATGAATAAGTGTGCAGAGGAAAAGCAATATAACATGGAAATAAAACACACATGATTTTTATCCTGGTTCACCCCCATAATCGACAGGGCTACGTCCAGTCCTTGGCTATACCAAGATTTTCACTATTTCAACAAAATAGTACAAGTATTATCAGGGACTTCTCCCAACAAGTATTCTAAGGACTTCTCCTAACAAGTATTCGAAGGACTTCTCCTTACAAGTATTATCAGGACTCCTCCTTACAAGTATTATACAGGACTTCTCCTGACACCTTCTTCAAGGTTTTTCTTTTCTACAAAGTCTCTTCTCATAAGAGTGGCTAGAAGAAATGAAGCTTATAAATCAGAGAGATCATAAGCAAGTTGATCTCTATTTTAAGTTATGTGTATGGGATATGATGAGAGTGTTAGAACAGATAGCAACCTGAGAGGGGGGGGTGAATCAGTGTTGCCCCAATTTTCGCCTTATTGAAATTGTTACTTTCAAGTTTATGATGATCACGAGTTGATCTTTGTTATTGCAGCGGATATGAACAATACTTGAAAGTAAATGTGAAGGATAAGGAGAATCACACACAAGATTTTATCCTGGTTCGCCTTCAATCCACCGAAGACTACGTCCAGTCCCTCAAGAAAACCCCTTGAGGATTTTTCCACTATTGATAAGAATTTCTTACAAGTTCCTAACCCAAGGACCCCAAGAACTTCTACCAATATCCTGTGAAAGGAAACCGCTTTCAACAGCCCTTGAAAGCAAACCGCTTTCAATTCCTGAAGGCAAACCACCCTCAGACTTTGAAGACAAACTTGTCTTCAACCAGAACCCTGAAAGCAAACCACTTTCAGTGACAACAACCCTTCACCGAATACCACGGTGAAAACTCAATCTTACAGAAAGAGATGAAGAAGATATTACACTTGGCTGTTTCAATCCTTTAACACACAATTGGATTGAACATGAGAAGTTATGCTTTAAGGCTTTTAAGCATAATACAATTCTGAGTTCTTCAAGATATGAACAACAAATGTGTTCTTGTAAACATGAAGATCATGAACTCAGAATTTAGGCTCTAAAAGATTTAAGTTCTGAAAGATGAACTTATTTGAAAAAGCTTTGGCCTAATGTGTTTTTCTCATGTGAAATGTGTAAATTTCGTGTGTGTGTGTGTTCTATGTTGTTGTTCTTGTGTGTTATGTTTTCTGGACTCAAATGGTCTTTATATAGGCAAGGGAAACGTCCTTGAACCATCACAACCCTTTTCAAAAGGTTTGGGACACAATGGTTCATGAAAAGATACAACTTTTCGTTCTGGTAATCGATTACCACACTTAGTGTAATCGATTACACAAGTGACCGTTTCAGTTTGAATTTGAATTTCAAACATGTAATCGATTACAGGACTGGAGTAATCGATTACTTGCCTTGGTGTAATCGATTACCATAATGGTGTAATCGATTACACAGAAGCCCATTTTCCAGAAACTTATTCTTTGAGACTTGCTTAAGGTTTTCTACTTCTTTTAAGTTATGAAAACACTTAGCTTGATTAGATTAGGTGTTTTGAGAGCCTTTATGCTTTAATAAACCTTTAGATGCATAACTCACCTAATTCTAAGACTTCTAGACTTATGATGGACTTGAGTGCTTGATTCTTTGAAGTCTTCTTTTCTTCTTTTTGTTGATGAGTTTGTCGTCATCAAAACCACAGCCAGGGTCAGGAGCAAGACCTTCTTCACAATCTCCCCCTTTTTGATGATGGCAAACACATACTTGAAACTTTGAAGATCATTTATGCATTCGTGATTCTTAACTCCCCCTATTTGATGGAATTTAACATTTCTGATTTTTCTCCCCCTTTCTAATGTACTTGTTGAATTCCTGCATATGATCTTTAAAGACACTGAACCTTTCTCCCCCTTTTGACTTCATCAAAAAGAAGAAAAGGCCAAAAATGTACAGGCATACATACAAGTATATATTACAATATAAAGCATGGGGGAATGGGGGTAAACATGTAAAACATGAACAACCAGTACTTTATATATATAAGAACGCAAATACATAAACGTTCAGACAGGAATAGTGAATAAAACAATTACAACCTATAGAATTAAGAATCATCAGACATGTCTTCATCATCGGACAAGGTGCCAATACCATCATAATGAAGTAACCAGGAAAGAGTATCAATTCCATAGTCATGAAATAAACCTAAGCTTGAGAGTATCCTAGAATTAACGCACTTGTAGTTTAACGAGCGAACATCATAGGAGTCGTCAATGGGAACTCCAGATTGAAGGAGAAGACGAGTGATACTTGGAGCATAGGGAAATGATTTTGCTTTAGTGCGGCAAGTAAGCATATGATGCATTACTAAGAATGTCCAGTTAATGGCATAGCCATGAAGGATGCCATATAATACTTGAAGTTCTAACTCACTAATATGAGCATGAAGGTCTTCTTGAGGAAGAAGAATGTGATGAATAATGTAATGAAGCAAGTGGTTGGTGGTAGTAAGAACATCAACATGATAAGGACAGGTTTTGGTGCGAGGAGGATGAAGTTTCCGAACTTCAGAAGGGGTAAAGCGACACAAAGTTCGGTAAAATGCATCAGAGTTATATTCAGGCCAGGGGCAGGATAAATTTGTTCCCAACTCGGCACCAGAAAAAGGAAGACCCAAGCACTTGCCAAAAGAGACAAGGGAGTACTGAATGGTAGTCCCTTTGACAGAAGAGGTAATTCTTGTGCCTTCAACTTCCAAGTTGCAATAGAATATTTTGACCAACTCGGGATAGTAAGGTGTGGTAGATTGAAGGAAAGTATCAACATATTGATCTCCAAGTAAAGCGGGAAAGGTTAGACCAGCTTCGATGAAAGATTCTAATTCAGCATAGAAGGGGGTTCGAACTGTTTGGGTGAGAAAGTGAGAAATAAATCGAGTTCTCTCAGCGGAGGTGGGAAGAAGACGGGAGAAATTTAGTGGATTGTGAGGACAAAAAGCTGAGGATAAGCATGGAAAGGAAGACATGTTGCTATGAAGGTTAAAAAACAGAACTGAGAATGATTTTGGAAGGTATGACTGATCAATTCCTAAGGCTGGTTTAAATATCCTGATCATGTAATCGATTACAGCAGTTTTGGTAATCGATTACAGAGCAGTTAAGCCAAGTTTGAATTTCAAAAGATGGAGGGAAATTGAAAGTCTGGCAATTTTCGAGCATGTAATCGATTACTGCAGTTGGGGTAATCGATTACATCAGTTACAAATTTGAAAATTTTCAAATTGTGAATGTGTAATCGATTATGGCAGTTGGAATAATCGATTACTCAAGTATTTCCAGCGAGCACGAGGACTTTGATCATGGATAATCGATTACAAATCTTAGGGTAATCGATTACTAGGACATTTTTACAAGTTCTAGACTCCAGAATCCTATGTAACACATTTTCATATATAAACACTTAAGCACATAATGTAAATGTACATATAAAATTTATGCAAATAATATGTTACCTTAAATATCATGCTCATCTAATATGCCTAATTCTCTTCTTATCTTGAAAAATGATTCTTTAGGAAGAGGCTTAGTAAAGATGTCTGCTAACTGATTATGTGTATCCACAAATGAAATTTCAATATCTTTCCTCATAACATGATCTCGAAGAAAATGATGTCGTATATCAATATGCTTAGTTCGAGAGTGCATGATAGGGTTTTTAGTGAGATTAATGGCACTTGTATTGTCACATTTAATTGGAATGCAGCCCAGCTCTAAGCCATAATCTTTGAGTTGTTGTTTGAGCCATAGAGTTTGTGCACAACAACTACCTGCAGCAATATATTCTGCTTCTGCAGTACTTAGAGCAACACATGCTTGTTTCTTACAAGACCATGAAACAAGAGCATTTCCTAATAGGTGACAAGTACCACTTGTACTCTTTCTTTCAGTTTTACAACCAGCATAATCAGAATCAGAATATCCAATCAAATCACAAACACTTCCCTTGGGATACCACAATCCAACATTTGTAGTTCCTTTCAAATATTTGAAAATTCGTTTAACAGAACTCAAATGTGATTCCCTAGGAGATGCTTGATATCTAGCACATAGACACACACTAAACATAATATCAGGTCTACTTGCAGATAAGTATAAAAGAGATCCGATCATACCTCTATATTTGGTAATATCTACTTGATTACCGGATTCATCTTGATCTAAATATGTATTAGACCCCATAGGTGTGGCTATGGCTTTGCAATCATCCAAATCATATTTCTTTAGTAGTTCCTTGCAAAACTTTGATTGATTGATGAATATTCCATCTCTTGATTGCTTGATTTGCAAACCGAGAAAGAAATTTAATTGTCCCATCATGGACATTTCAAATTCTTCTTGCATCATGTTAGAGAAATCTTTGCAAAGAGATTCGTTAGTTGCACCAAAGATAATATCATCAACATAAATTTGAACTAATACGGTATTACCTTTGGTTCTTTTGATGAACAAGGTTGTATCAGCCTTACCTTTTTGAAAACCTTTATTACAAAGGAAAGTGCTTAACCTATCATACCATGCACGAGGGGCTTGCTTAAGACCATAGAGTGCTTTCTTTAGTCTGAAGACATGTGTAGGAAACTTTGGATCTTCAAATCCTGGAGGTTGCTTCACATACACTTCTTCTTGAATATATCCGTTTAGGAAGGCACTTTTGACGTCCATTTGATATAATGGGAAGTTTAAAGAGCAAGCATACGCTAGTAACAATCTTATGGCTTCTAATCTTGCTACGGGTGCATATGTTTCATCAAAATCTATTCCTTCTTCTTGATTATAGCCTTGAGCAACTAATCTTGCTTTATTCCTAACTATAATACCATTTTCATCTAACTTATTCCTAAACACCCACTTTGTTCCAATAATGTGTTTATCACTAGGCTTAGGGACAAGTTCCCAAACTTGATTTCTTTCAAATTGGTTTAATTCTTCCTGCATTGCTACAATCCAATACTCATCCTCTAGAGCATCATTTACCTTTGATGGTTCTATCTGAGAGACAAAGGCCATATTCAAAACTGAATCATTCAAGCGTAGCCTTGTAGAAACGCCTCTAGAAATATCACCAATAATATTATCAACTGGATGATCCCTATGGGTTCTCCATTCTTTTGGAAGTTGATAAGTATTACTTTCAATGTGCTCTTCTTGTATTGGATTCTGATCTCCATCCTTTTGAGAATCTTCATTTATAATGATGTCATCTTCTTCATTATCTGGAAGATTGACTTTATCTTCTATTGAAGATTTAGATTCATCAAAAGTAACATGTA
Source organism: Acmispon strigosus (assembly GCA_030819835.1). Taxonomy (NCBI): domain Eukaryota; kingdom Viridiplantae; phylum Streptophyta; class Magnoliopsida; order Fabales; family Fabaceae; genus Acmispon; species Acmispon strigosus. The sequence goes on from JAUAMA010000001.1 coordinate 25,216,760, forward strand.
TGGATTCTTCCATGGATAGAGTTTTCTTGTTAAAGACTCTATATGCTTTGCTTGTTAGAGAATAACCAAGGAATATACCTTCATCAGATTTTTCATCAAACTTACCAAGGTTTTCCTTTCCGTTATTCAATACAAAGCATTTTGATCCAAAAGCATGTAGATGAGAGATATTTGGTTTCCTTCCTTTGTAGAGTTCATAGGGTGTTTTCTTAAGGATAGGTCTAATAAGAACTCTATTGGAAACATAGCAAGCAGTACTTACAGCATCAGCCCAGAAATATTTAGGGAGACTAGATTCACTTAACATGGTTCTTGCTAATTCTTCAAGTAACCTATTCTTCCTTTCTACTACACCATTTTGTTGTGGTGTTCTCGGAGTAGAGAAGTTATGTGATATTCCATTTTCATCACATAGTTCTTGGAATTGTTGATTCTGAAATTCTCCACCATGATCACTTCTAATAGAAGAAATCTTTAAAGACTTCTCATTTTGAACTAACCTTGCATATCTTTTGAATGCATTGAAGGCTTCATTCTTATGAGGTAGAAATAAAGTCCAAGTAAATCTAGAGAAATCATCAACAATAACAAGTGCAAAGAAATTACCTCCGAGGCTTTTAGTTCTAGAAGGTCCGAACAAATCCATATGTAACAATTGAAGGGGTCTTGAGGTCGAGACTATGTTCTTTGGTTTGAAGGATGTTCTGGTTTGCTTCCCTTTTTGACATGCATCACAAAGCTTGTCTTTCTCGAATTTTATCTTTGGAAGCCCAACAACTAGATCATGCTTGACTAGTTTGTTTAAATGATCTATGTGAATATGTGCAAGTCTTCTATGCCATAGCCATGAATCACTATTGTTCTTGGCTAATAGACATCTCACATTTTGTGGAATTTCTTCCAATGAGATCATGAAGACTTTGTTTACTTTATATCCAGAAAACTTAATTTCTTTAGTTTTCACATCTTTCACAACACACAAATCATTTATAAAACCTACTTTCAAACCTTTATCACATAGTTGACTAATACTCAGAAGATTATGCATCAAACCATCAACATAAAGAACTTTATCGATGACTGTTTGAGGGGGTGTGCCTATTCTTCCAATACCGAGTATTTTTCCCTTTTGATTGTTACCATATGTGACGAAACCTTTTTCCCTAGGTATAAGAAAAGAAAACTTGTTTTTGTCTCCTGTCATGTGTGATGAGCAGCCACTATCAAGATACCATAGATCCTTTGCTGCTTTCATACACACCTACATGACAAAGTTCAGACATGGGTATTAGGAACCCAACAAGTTTTGGGTCCTTCTAAGTTAACATCCTTTCTAACCCAAATATACTCCCTATTTGGTACTCCTATATGTTTGTAGTAGCATCTACTAGGGGTATGTCCTATTTTGTTACAATAAGTACAAGAGTAATGATTGTAACTAGAGGTTTGTCTAGGAGAGGAATGAAACTTCCTAGTAGGTCTATTTTGATTAATCTTCCTATTGTTTGTACTCTTAACAGGATTAATCTTACTAGAAGATCCTAAAATATGGTTTGGTTTTACAAAAACAGTTTTCCTAACCTCTTTTGTCTTTGGATGAGAAGTATATCCTAAACCTGACTTATTGTTTGAATGTCTTTGAACACTTAGGATATCATCTAACTTCTGTTTTCCTTTATTGAAGTTATTTACTCTTTGTTGAAGATTTTCTATCTTTTCTTCTAGAGAACTACACTTAGTGCATTTGTGAGTGATGTCTATCTTAGATTTTACTAAATCTAGTTCTTCTTGTAAATTTCTACATTTACTTTCTAGAGAGGAAATTATCTCATTTTGCTGAGTGCTAACTTTAGAAAATTCTTGACATATTTTAAACATATTTTCCATGGTAAACTTTAAATCATGAAAAGATATAGAATTCTCACTAACCTGGGAATCTTCAACCTCAGAATCATGAGAGGCCATCAAAGCAACTTGTGCTTCTTCTTTATCAGAATCAGATGATGAACTTACTTCATTATCATCCCAAGCCAAATATGCTCTTCGAGTAGGTTGATCCTTTTTCTCAAATTTCTCTCTTAGACCATGTTTCTTCTTTTGAAGATTTGGACAATCTGACTTGAAATGTCCCGGTTTGCCACACTCAAAACATGTAGTCTTTTGAGATGAAGAAGACTCATTGTTTCTTTGGAATGCTTTATTGTTGTTAAATCTAACATTTTTCTTTTTAAGAAACTTTCCAAAGTTCTTCACTAGAAGATTCAGATTTCCATTGTCTTCTTCTTCAGAATCTGCATCATATTCTTCTTTGATGCTTTCTTTTGCTTTTAGAGAAATTGATCGATACTTCTTCTCATGTTGTTCATGCTCCTCTAAACGATTCAATTCTAACTCATGTTCTTGGAGTTTTCCAAACAGAGTTGCAAGAGTCATATTTGATAAACTCTTCTTTTCTAAGATGGCTGTTACTTTTGGTTGCCATACTCTTGTAAGTGATCTTAGAACTTTCATGTTCAAGTCACAGTTTGAAAATTGTCTACCAAGAGCAATCAAATGATTAATTAAATGAGTGAATCGTTTTTGCATGTCTAATACCTTTTCTCCTGGAAGAATTCTGAACATTTCATATTCTTGGGATAGAGTATTGATCTTTGATCTCTTGACTTCATCTGTTCCTTCATGAGTCACCATCAATGTATCCCATATTTCTTTTGATGAAGTGCATGTTGATACTCTGAAAAATTCATCCATGCCAAGAGCAGATGTGAGAATGTTCATTCCTTTGAGATCATGTTGAACTTTCTTCTTTTCTTCTTCACTCCAAGTACTTTCTGGTTTTGGTTGTGAAGTTCCTTCTTCAATTGTTACAGGCACAAAGGGTCCTTCTTCAATGACTTTCCATATTCCTGAGTCTAATGACTTTATGAATATTTTCATCTTAATTTTCCAGAAGTCATAGTGTTCTCCATTGAAGAATGGTGGCCTGTTTATGTTGTGTCCTTCACTTGTTCCATGATTGGAAGAGGATGCCATCTTTTCCCGGATCTTAGGAATAACTTACCTAAACTTCCGCTCTGATACCAATTGTTAGAACAGATAGCAACCTGAGAGGGGGGGGGTGAATCAGTGTTGCCCCAATTTTCGCCTTATTGAAATTGTTACTTTCAAGTTTATGATGATCACGAGTTGATCTTTGTTATTGCAGCGGATATGAACAATACTTGAAAGTAAATGTGAAGGATAAGGAGAATCACACACAAGATTTTATCCTGGTTCGCCTTCAATCCACCGAAGACTACGTCCAGTCCCTCAAGAAAACCCCTTGAGGATTTTTCCACTATTGATAAGAATTTCTTACAAGTTCCTAACCCAAGGACCCCAAGAACTTCTACCAATATCCTGTGAAAGCAAACCGCTTTCAACAGCCCTTGAAAGCAAACCGCTTTCAATTTCTGAAGGCAAACCACCCTCAGACTTTGAAGACAAACTTGTCTTCAACCAGAACCCTGAAAGCAAACCACTTTCAGTGACAACAACCCTTCACCGAATACCACGGTGAAAACTCAATCTTACAGAAAGAGATGAAGAAGATATTACACTTGGCTGTTTCAATCCTTTAACACACAATTGGATTGAACATGAGAAGTTATGCTTTAAGGCTTTTAAGCATAATACAATTCTGAGTTCTTCAAGATATGAACAACAAATGTGTTCTTGTAAACATGAAGATCATGAACTCAGAATTTAGGCTCTAAAAGATTTAAGTTCTGAAAGATGAACTTATTTGAAAAAGCTTTGGCCTAATGTGTTTTTCTCATGTGAAATGTGTAAATTTCGTGTGTGTGTGTGTTCTATGTTGTTGTTCTTGTGTGTTATGTTTTCTGGACTCAAATGGTCTTTATATAGGCAAGGGAAACGTCCTTGAACCATCACAACCCTTTTCAAAAGGTTTGGGACACAATGGTTCATGAAAAGATACAACTTTTCGTTCTGGTAATCGATTACCACACTTAGTGTAATCGATTACACAAGTGACCGTTTCAGTTTGAATTTGAATTTCAAACATGTAATCGATTACAAGACTTGAGTAATCGATTACTTGCCTTGGTGTAATCGATTACCATAATGGTGTAATCGATTACACAGAAGCCCATTTTCCAGAAACTTATTCTTTGAGACTTGCTTAAGGTTTTCTACTTCTTTTAAGTTATGAAAACACTTAGCTTGATTAGATTAGGTGTTTTGAGAGCCTTTATGCTTTAATAAACCTTTAGAGGCATAACTCACCTAATTCTAAGACTTCTAGACTTATGATGGACTTGAGTGCTTGATTCTTTGAAGTCTTCTTTTCTTCTTTTTGTTGATGAGTTTGTCGTCATCAAAACCACAGCCAGGGTCAGGAGCAAGACCTTCTTCACAGAGAGTTATACTCTGTAAGAGTTCCAAACACATAAACAACTCAACTCAGGTTTTGATATGACTGGAAGTTTCCTGAGTTGAGACCAAGAATGTCTTGGTCTTTTGGACGAACTAGATTGAGATGTGTACAATTTAGTTCTAGTCGCCAAGTTTCTACGGAAGCAGGGTTCTCTATTTATATCTTCAGTTGAAGATCTTTGTTCTTTCCTCATAGGAGGAGAGAAAACCTGCCTGTAGTGCTTCGTCCTCTCCAAGAACCACATAACGGCTAGTTCTGCATCTCTCAGCAGGCGTAAGTCATGATCCGAGGTTTCTCTGCAAGCGTAAGATATGATCTGAGGATCGTCAATTCGTCTGGGTTGATGTCGTCTGGCTCCATGCTAAGCAAGTGACCTTGAGCTAGTTTCTTTGTGTTAGAACAGATAGCAACCTGAGAGGGGGGGTGAATCAGTGTTGCCCCAATTTTCGCCTTATTGAAATCGTTACTTTCAAGTTTATGATGATCACGAATTGATCGTTGTGATTGCAGCGGATATGAACAATGCTTGAAAGTAAAGGTGAAGGATAAAGAGAATCACACACAAGATTTATCCTGGTTCGCCTTCAATCCACCGAAGACTACGTCCAGTCCCTCAAGAAAACCCCTTGAGGATTTTTCCACTATTGATAAGAATTTCTTACAAGTTCCTAACCCAAGGACCCCAAGAACTTCTACCAATATCCTGTGAAAGCAAACCGCTTTCAACAGCCCCTGAAAGCAAACCGCTTTCAGTTCCTGAAGGCAAACCACCCTCAGACCTTGAAGACAAACTTGTCTTCAATCGAAACCCTGAAAGCAAACCACTTTCAGTGACAACAACCCTTCACCGAATACCACGGTGAAAAACTCAATCTTACAGAAAGAGATGAAGAAGATATTACACTTGGCTGTTTCAATCCTTTAACACACAATTGGATTGAACATGAGAATTTATGCTTTAAGGCTTTTAAGCATAATACAATTCTGAGTTCTTCAAGATATGAACAACTAGTGTGTTCTTGTAAACATGAAGATCATGAACTCAGAATTTAGGCTCCAAAAGATTTAAGTTCTAAAAGATGAACCAATTTTGAAAGAGCTTTGGCCTAATGTGTTTTTCTCATGTGAAATGTGTATTTCGTGTGTGTTGTGTGTTCTATGTTGTTGTTGTGTTTTCTGGACTCAAATGGTCTTTATATAGGCAAGGGAAACGTCCTTGAACCATCACAACCCTTTTCAAAAGGTTTGGGACACAATGGTTCATGAAAAGATGCACTTTTTCGTTCTGGTAATCGATTACCATACTTAGTGTAATCGATTACACAAGTGACCGTTTCAGTTTGAATTTGAATTTCAAACATGTAATCGATTACAAGACTGGAGTAATCGATTACTTGCCTTGGTGTAATCGATTACCATAATGGTGTAATCGATTACACAGAAGCCCATTTTCCAGAAACTTGTTCTTTGAGACTTGCTTAAGGTTTTCTACTTCTTTTAAGTTATGAAAACACTTAGCTTGATTAGATTAGGTGTTTTGAGAGCCTTTATGCTTTAATAAACCTTTGGAAGCATAACTCACCTAATTCTAAGACTTCTAGACTATTGATGGACTTGAGTGCTTGATTCTTTTGAAGTCTTCTTTTCTTCTTTTTGTTGATGAGTTTGTCGTCATCAAAACCACAGCCAGGGTCAGGAGCAAGACCTTCTTCACACTTTGTATATAATGTGTGACGATCCATCGGTGGAGATGTTTTGACCATTTTACCCCAGTGCTTCACAGCTAACACTCATCACGTGCTTTGGTCAGATATTTGAATTTCGACCGTTGAGAGTGTACGATGCTCAGAGATTCTTGCCGTTGATTCCGCAATGTCAGCTTGATTTGAGTAAAAGCAGAAAAGCAGTGGGACCAGAGAGTATTGAATTAATTGTGTCCCTTCTTTCTTTCTGTGATTGACAGTACTTTAATAAATGTGCAGACGAGGTAGATGTCTTTGATCCAAGAAGCAATTACTCAAGAGAAAGAGAGTAGTTTCTTGAATGCTTCTGATAACCTGATATCCTTGAGAAGCACATTTCTTGATCTTCGTACCTTTGGCGTAATTGGTACTTGAGCGGACGGATTCTTCCATACATATTGGCAGACGCAGTCTCCATGCAGTGTTCGAGATTCCGCTGTGAGTAAATTTATATCGGCGGACGGACTTTCTTCATTTGGTTCTTCTTCCAGGATTTAAAGTTTTCTTGGCTTAGAAGACTAAATTCTTTCTTTTCTTCTCTTGCTCCTTTGGAGTTTCTTCATCAGAGAGAATTGATTGTTCACAACTTCTTTGCGTGATGCTCGAGAGGCTTCTAGGCTGAAAGTGTTTCTTCATAGGTTGTCATGCTCTTTCAGCTTTGAATAGAGTTGTCATCTTTTGATCACTGTAGGAATAGTGCTTCATCTTGTAAGTGGCAGATTGTTTTGTCTTCTTGAGATAGGCTTTGGCTTGTGCGAGCAGACTTTGATGAAGAGTCCTTGAGAGAGGATGTAGAGTGTTGTTGCCGCTTTAGCTTTCTTGAGCCACCGGACTGTCTTATACAAGAAGGCTTTCCTTTGTATAACTTTGTCGTTGTTTCCTTAGAGGTGACCGGACGAACTCTTCTAATGGACTAGTTCTCTTGATGAGGCTTTGATGTTTATTCATTCCTTTCAGAGATGGTTATTCCTGTGCATGAGAATTTTCACTATGTTAGGAATTTCATCTTTGACATTATTAAATCTTAAAGAAATTGTTAATTATCAAAACATAATAATTCATTTAATTATTTGATTCTAACAATCTCCCCCTTTTTGATAATGACAATTTCTTCGGAAAAGGTTCATTTAGAGATTTAATTAAGCATTTTAAACATGATCGTCCTTTTAAGTAGTATTTAGACAAGAACGGTTTTATTTAGCGTTTTTAGGCGGACGAGTTTGACTTGTTGAGTTTGCTTACTTTTGCTCCCCCTAAATTTGATATTCCTAGATAGTGTTTGTCTAACAAATATTTGCCCGAGTAAGCTCACTTTCGCTCCCCCTAAATCTGATGCTACTTAGTTTGTTCTTAATTCATTTATATCAACCTACATATGTTCATTTAGACTGATGCTGAACCTACATATGTTCATTTAGACTGATGCTGCTAAATGCTTCTTTTCCTAATTCTTCTCCCCCTTTGTCATTATCAAAAAAAATATGGAAATGTAAATAGCAAGTAGGTATTGATAATTGAATCATGAAGATGTGGATTGAAGAGGTAGTAAGTAACAAATACTGATAATGTGTAGATAATAACGACAGTAAAAAAATGTGCAAGGTAAAGAGATAAGGAGCAGAGATTAGTCATGTTGCTGCTGTCGTTGTTGCATGTATAGCCGCACTAAATTCTCTAGGCGTTCAAAACCTACATCCATTTTGTCAGAGAGCCTTTGGGACACAGTATTAATATGATTGAATGCATCCGTGCGCAGCTCTTTATTTTCTTTCGAGGCTTTCGAGTTCCCTGTTTTTATTATTGTAGATAATTCCATCACGGCAGCTTTGGCATCAAATGATTTGTCAGCTGATGAGGGCTTGTTTGTGGCTTTGGATTCAGGGTGTTTCTCAACTTGAGAAAGATCATTGTTTGGAAGGGAAAAAGAGATAGGTTGGGCCGTGGTGACCTCATCATCTTGTGTATTTGATGATGTTTCATTCGGAGGGCTTTCTCGTGAGGAGGATGGAGATGAGTGATGCAGATTTTCCTCTGAATCGGAGGATGTGGTGAATATATCTTGTGGTATGGTGATAGTTTGAGGCAAGGGAATGACTGGTGTGTATGATGGGTGGTTATTGGAGGGTGCATTGACGGATGGCAGAGGTTCAGGTCTTGGTTTGGCAACAAGTAGGATAAGCAACCATGATCCATGTTGAACTATAATGCTGTCGACATTATGGATTAGTCCAAAAGGGATGGTGCTCAAATGAACCGGTCTGGGAACAGACAGTTCCCACTCATGATGAAAAATGTCATACCTGGACCTTGAAGCGAATGCAATTCGTATACCATCTATCGCAGGAGGAGCCCGGAGTCGAGCTTGCAAACATAAATTATGTCCCAGAAGCTTCATCAGCAGGTGTGGAGCATATGCAGCATTGTCCATCTTCAGCATCCTAGGGATCTGCAAATGAGAAGGAAATACCGTCTGACGCGTCCTTCTTGGAACATGAGCAAGAAAGACTCTTTCTATGTTTTGGGAGGATTTCATAGATGTGGTGGTTTCCTTATCATTAACTAGATTGTCTCCATGTGTTGAGGCTTCCTTGGAGACATTTTGCTAGGAAGCCAATATCTCATTTAGAGATATTTCGGGATCATTAACATGATCACTTATGTTTTCAGCTCCACTCTTTTGCTTCTTTTCCTTGGGCTGAGTCTTCTTTGAGGCTCTGGACTTGGTCCGCTTCCTTGCATTCTCTTTCGAGAAGCTCTTCTTTGCTACAGACGGACGAAGTTCCTCCTGAACTACAGACACTTCTGCTTCTTTGTCGACTGCGCATGTTGCTGTTTCTTTGTCTTGACTGAGTAGTTTGTCGTCCAGTGAGCAGGTCTTGGCTTGAGGTGACTTTAGTTGTTGAACTGGACTTGAGGGAACTACTGGCTGGGATTGAGAGGTCTGAGCTTGAGTTTGTGGAATCTCATTGCTGTTGGGGGTGGATGCACTATCAGATGGACTTGTGAGGCTTTGAGGTTGTCGAACATATTCTGGATTAACAATCTCTCTATATTTTAATATCCGTGGAGAGATATGTTTTCCCCATCTTTTAGCACTCTTCCTACAATTAGGTCCCCACATAGGAGTGCTGTAAGGAAGTGGTGAATCACTCTTAAGCTTTACTCTTACCCAATGGTGATCATCAATATTGCAAATGACTGCAATGATTGGAGGAATAAAGGCTGGACCAACCAGGGGCAGGTAAGTGCAAGACTCCCTCAAACTCAGGGTTACTAGTATGATTTTGAATGTGCTTGCAGCTAACAATCCCATGTCAGGGACCGTGAACCATTTGGGAGATAAAGCCAATTCTCCTGTTGGCATGTTCAACGCATCTCTTATTCTCTCCATATCCTGTTCAGACTCCATTACGCCAGCATGTAAGGAGTGATTGGTTTTGAGTTCTTCTATCATTTCGGTTCTGATAGCAGGTCATTCACTTTCGTTTACTCCAAGCCACTGTGCAATGCAACGAAAGCCACAGTTTCCATCGTCTACTACATCAATGATATCTTCAACATATTCGTGGAATATCGTGGGAACATATGAAAGATACTTCAAGAGAGAGGGTGAAGGATGATCACCCTTTGGAATCACCTTCAGAGGTTCTTTCCTTACTTTCCTAACCAACTTGGCTATTGGCAGGGAGTCTTCATCATCACCTGATGAAGTTGCGTTTTGTTTGGATGCAGCCTTCACAAGGCGTCTTCTCTTTGTTTCTGGTGCAGATGTCGGCAAGGCCTTGGTTGCCTCGTCTAATTCTGAAGCATCACGCTTCTTAGTTGGTGATGGTGCCGTTGGGATAGATTGCTTCTTTATTCTTGAAGCTCTTGTCTTTGGAGGAGAGGGTTGAATTTCTTTTCCCTGCTCGACTTCTTCATTGTCCTCCACCTGTTTCCTTTCCCATTTGGAGAGCATTTTCCTTGGAACCCCGGAGAAGTCAATCTTTAGACTCATCCGTTTAACATCTGCAAACCTGATGGGTGTTGGATAGATGTAATCTTGAGCAGTGAACTCATTCTGGAGTTTCTCTTCTATCACCAGTCTTTTCATCCCCATAATCTTTGTAATGAGAGCTCCATAGGGAAGGTTTGACACGGGACTCTCAATCGTTCCCACCATGTGGTGAAAAATCAAAGAGGGAAGGTTGATCTTTTGCATGTTGCTCATTTGGTAAAGCGCCCAGTGAGTCATCTTGTTCACAAGATCTCTGGCTCCTTCTTTAGGGATTACGACCTTGCTGAGAACGGCATGTGGAAACTTGTATTCTTCCACTAAGTTGTTGACAGAGCTTCCATGTATTTTGGGATCTTCCTTCCAGATACAGTTTCTATCTACGGCAGAGATTTCCCACTTCGGGGAGTAGTGGACTCCGTCTTTCACATCAACTTCTAGCGCTAGAGCAATGTCTCTAGGACAAATTTTTGTTGTCATTCTCAAGCATCTGCTCATGATGGTTCGAGGGTTTGTCTTCACAGCGCACTGATAGAACTCATTTACCAGTGGTTCAAGAACATGAGTTTCAGACACTTTCATGAGATGTTCCCAGTCTTGGAATAATACATGACTCAGTCCGGCAACCTTGGCATACTGGAAACGATTAAGCTCAAGATATCTTGGTGAAACGAGTTCCCTTTCACCTAGGTCAGAGAACTTTTGATCCCCAATCTTCGAGACTTGTTCACGACGATTAGCTTCAAGATTCTTCTTTCTCAATTCAAGAATAGCTTCTTGTGCCTGAGTGAGTTTCGGCTTGGCAGCAGTTTGCTTCTTTGGTGCCATTTGAGAAATCTGCAGAAAGAGGTTAGAGAATACAAGCATAGAATAGCAAAAGTTCTGAGATACAGGCAAGTTGAGATGTGAGTATGAGACTTACACACTCAAGATCTTGTGTTAAGGTTGATTGGAAGACGGACAGTCTTACTCTTTTTGTGGGGAGAAATGATTGCTTTTGCATTTGATATGAAATATCGAGTATCACATGCGCATTAAAAAAAATCGAGAAATGTGCAGTTATGGCAGTTAAGAGTTTAATGCGTGTTGCGGATGCTTTTATCAAGTGGAACGATACAACTGTTTACCTGTGGCCCCGGACGGACTATTTGAGTAGTGTCCTTTCAAGTGGGCTTAGACGTTCTCACTTTGGATGTCTTTTGATTAACCACCAGACGGTGATTTCCTCTTACGTCGATGACTCTTGATGATAGACGTCATTTACTTAGTGGGACCATTTCTTCATTGCGAACACGTTTCATCATATGACACGTGCTTTGTGTTGTCCAGTAGGCTCTTTCATTTTCTTCTTTTGGTCTCCATGTTTGATCAGTTTCTGTTGACTATCATTGTAGTGAGTTTCTTTACTGTGAGTTCCTGCAGCAGAAGTTATTGTGTACTTTTGTGGTACCCGAATTTTAGTTGGTTCCAGTGGGTTAGTTTGTTACTTACAAGAGTGTAAGCATCGGTGTTTGAGTGACATACTTGAAGTAGGATATATTTTCAAGGTTTGAATATATGTACATATATATATATATATATATATATATATATATATATTTATATATAACGGTGTGTATGCACGAAAACTGTTAGATGTCTATGATGGTGTTTTAAATAACATAGCTAATGTAGATTTGAATATCAATAGAAATTTTGTTACTTTCAAATGGATGTGAATTTGACATAATATAGAGGATGCTTATATTCAGGGAACAAAAGATTCAGTTTCTCCTTTCTTTAACATATTTAATGTGTTACTAATTCTAATTAACTTAGAGCAAAAAAAAATGAGTAAAGTTTGATACTTGTGAGATCAGGGTTACCTCATTTATATTTCTTGTAGTTACATGGTGCATCAACGTTTTGCAAAGAGTTTGGTAAGTGCTCCTTCTGATGCCTGCAAGAATAGGATTCTTCATTTGCTTCCTCTTCTTCGATGAGCACAAATTTCTTTGTGTTTTCTCAATTCATCTGCAACTAACTATCTTTAGTTGGTACAATCCTTTCTTGGTTTGTTTTCTTTGAGATGTTCTTCCTGCACTATTATGTGGATTATGGTTGCGTTTGTTCGAGAAGAACATACATTTCCATAGATCTTTAAACTCTGCATTTGTGAAGATGTTAGTACTTTTCAGAGTGGTTAGGCTCATATAACAATTGAAGATGCAAGAAACACACAAGAAAGGAGGGGTTTGAATTGTGTGACCCATTTTTGAATTTCTTTTCTAAAGGGTTTTATGTTAATCATCTATTAGCATTCATTTATATTTATCATAAGTTATTATTGGAAATATGTGAGAATGCATGAAATACATTTAATAGATTCTGAAAGTTGATTACTTGTTTTCAGATGATTTATTAGTTATGAAAGCATGAATAAGTGTGCAGAGGAAAAGCAATATAACATGGAAATAAAACACACATGATTTTTATCCTGGTTCACCCCCATAATCGACAGGGCTACGTCCAGTCCTTGGCTATACCAAGATTTTCACTATTTCAACAAAATAGTACAAGTATTATCAGGGACTTCACCCAACAAGTATTCTAAGGACTTCTCCTAACAAGTATTCGAAGGACTTCTCCTTACAAGTATTATCAGGACTCCTCCTTACAAGTATTATACAGGACTTCTCCTGACACCTTCTTCAAGGTATTTCTTTTCTACAAAGTCTCTTCTGATAAGAGTGGGTAGAAGAAATGAAGCTTATAAAACAGAGAGATCATAAGCAAGTTGATCTTTGTTTTAAGTTATGTGTATGGGATATGATGAGAGTTATACTCTGTAAGTTTTCCACACACATAAACAACTCAACTCAGGTTTTGATATGACTTGAAGTTTCCTGAGTTGAGACCAAGAATGTCTTGGTCTTTTGGACGAACTAGATTGAGATGTGTACAATTTAGTTCTAGTCGCCAAGTTGCTACGGAAGCAGGGTTCTATATTTATATCTTCAGTTGCAGATCTTTGTTCTTTCCTCACAGGAGGAGAGAAAACCTGCCCGTAGTGCTTCGTCCTCTCCAAGCACCACATAACGGCTAGTTCTGCATCTCTCAGCAGGCGTAAGTCATGATCTGAGGTTTCTCTGCAAGCGTAAGATATGATCTGAGGATCGTCAATTCGTCTGGGTTGATGTCATCTGGCTCCATGCTGAGCAAGTGACCTTGAGCTAGTTTCTCTGTATATAAAGTGTGACGATCCAGCAGTGGAGATGTTTTGACCATTTTACCCCAGTGCTTGATAGCTAACACTCATCACGTGCTTTGATCAGATATTTGAATTTCGACCGTTGAGAGTGTACGATGCTCAGAGATTCTTGCCGTGGATTCCGCAATGTCAGCTTGATTTGAGGAAAAGCAGAAAAGCAGTGGGACTAGAGAGTATTGAATTAATTGTGTCCCTTCTTTCTTTCTGTGATTGCCAGTACTTTAATAAATGTGCAGACGAGGTAGATGTCTTTGATCCAAGAAGCAATTACTCAAGAGAAAGAGAGTAGTTTCTTTAATGCTTCTGATAACCTGATATCCTTGAGAAGCACATTTCTTGATCTTCGTACCTTTGGCGTAATTGGTACTTGAGCGGACGGATTCTTCCATATATATTGGCAGACGCAGTCTCCATGCAGGGTTCGAGATTCCGCTGTGAGTAAATTTATATCGGCGGATGGACTTTCTTCATTTGGTTCTTCTTCCAGGATTTAAAGTTTTCTTGTCTTAGAAGACTAAATTCTTTCTTTTCTTCTGTTGCTCCTTTGGAGGTTCTTCATCAGAGAGAATTGATTGTTCACAACTTCTTTGCGTGATGCTCGAGAGGCTTCGGGGCTGAAAGTGTTTCTTCATAGGTTGTCATGCTCTTTCAGCTTTGAATAGAGCTGTCATCTTTTGATCACTGTAGGAATGGTGCTTCATCTTTTAAGTGGCAGATTGTTTTGTCTTCTTGAGATAGGCTTTGGCTTGAGCGAGCAGACTTTGATGAAGAGTCCTTGAGAGAGGATGTAGAGTGTTGTTGCCGCTTTAGCTTTCTTGAGCCACCGGACTGTCTTATACAAGAAGGCTTTCCTTTGTATAACTTTGACGTTGTTTCCTTAGAGGTGACCGAACGAACTCTTCTGATGGACTAGTTCTCTTGATGAGGCTTTGATGTTTATTCATTCCTTTCAGAGATGGTTATTCCTGTGCATGAGAATTTTCACTATGTTAGGAATTTCATCTTTGACATTATTAAATCTTAAAGAAATTGTTAATTTTCAAAACATAATAATTCATTTAATTATTTGATTCTAACAGACAATACCGACTATTGTCAAAAGAGATAATCAGAATGTTTGGGGTTCCTATTGCCATTGTCATGTCTACACCTTTCTAATAATCATATCTACTACTATAATCATCAATCAAGTCATTCATACACACTAGTATTATGTAAATATATTTATAGTTACTGAGATAGATTTAGGGTTTCTATCTCTCATAGTTAGTAGTTAGGGTAATAGCTTAAGGCAATTACCTACTAAAAATACGCTTTTAGACTTATTTTAGGGTTTTCGGCTTATAATAGGGTTTTAGGCCTGCTCGAGGGCTTTCTGATCTACTTTAGGGCTTTTGGCCGATTTCAATGTTTTCGGCTGGTTTTAGGGTTTTACGCATACTATAGTATAGGGTATTTTGACGATTTAAGGGCTTTGGGTCAATTTTATGGTTTTTCTTTAGACTCTAGGCTTTTGGACTGATTTTAGGGTTTTCAGCTTATTATAGGGTTTTATGCCGGCTTTACAGCTTTCTGATCAACTTTAGGGCTTCTGGCCAATTTCAGGGTTTTCGGTCGATTTCTTGGTTTTTCCGCTGACTATATGATAGGATATTTGGCTGACTTAAGTGCTCTGCGTCTATTTTGTGGTTTTTCTGTAGACTATAGGCTTTTAGACTGATTTTAGGTTTTTCGGCCGATTTCAGGGTTTTTCCGCTGACTATAGTATAGGGTATTTGGACCATTAAAGGGATCTGGGTCAATTTTATGGTTTTTCTATTGATTCTAGGTTTTTGACTGATTTTAGGGTTTTCGGCTTATTATAGGATTTTAGGCCGACATTTGTGTGAAGAAGGTGTCGTCCTTGGACTCGGCTGAGGTTTTGATGAAGACAAACACATCACAAAAAGAAGAAAGACTTCAGAAAAGAAAAGGAAGACTTCTAGAAGACTTCAAGAAAGAAAGGAAAGACTTCAAGAAGACTTCAAGAAAGAAAGGAAGAACCGGCTCAGAACGTCAAGATCAATCATCAAGGTTCTTTCTATTAGTAAGTCTTGTTAACTTAGTGTGCTATGCTTTATTAAGGTTAACATTGCATTTGAAGGCTCACAAAAGATCAACTAATTGAGTACAATATGTTCTCACAAGTAAGACTTGGTAGGAACACTCAATTAGGGCTTGATATGGTTAAAACTGACTTGGTCCATAACTTTCATATTCATTAAAGTCATCATTCTGAGTTTCTGTTCTCTCATTTTTCATAAGATCACACATGTTGTTCATCTTTTGAGAAACTCAGAATATACGAGAGCCTTCATTGTAATTTCCTGGAGCATACAAACTAAGATCAATCCATCTTGTCTAAAGGATTGAATCAGCCATTGTAAAGGAATCTTCTTCTTCATCTCTCGAATCGGGTTGATTCATTCACCGTGGTTTTCGGTGGTTGTAAAAAGGTCCATCGTGGTGTTCGATGGTTGTGGAAAAAGTCCTTTGAATTGGGTTTGATTCAAAGTCCGCCATAGGGTTCAGCGTTTGTGTAAAAATGTCCTTTGAATCGGGTTTGATTCAAAGTCCGTCGTAGGGTTCGGTGATAGTGGAAAAGGTCCTTTGAATCGGTTCGATTCAAAGTTTTCCATAGAGTTCAGCGTCATCAGTTGGTGGTTTGCCATCTGAGGTTTGACAAGATTTCTTAAGGTCCTTGGTGTAAGTGCTTGTAAGAAATCTTGATCATAGTGGAAAAATCCTTAAGGGGTTTCTTGAGGGATTGGACGTAGCCTTTGGTGGATAGAAGGTGAACCAGGATAAAATCCCATGTGTGTTTTCCTCTTCCCTTCACCTTTTACTTTCAAGCAATCCTTAATTCCGCTGCAATCACAACTATCGTTTTGTGATCATCATTATCTTGAAGTAATAATTTCGATAAGGCGAAAATCGTACAACTCTGATTCACCCCCCCCTCTCAGGTTGCTATCTATACTAATAATTGGTATCATAGCGTAAGTTTAGGTAATTTGCTCCTAAGATCCGGGAAGATGGCATCCTCATCTACAACAAGTACTAGTGAAGGATTCAACATAAACAGGCCACCATTCTTCAATGGAGAACATTATGACTTCTGGAAAATCAAGATGAAAATCTTCATAAAGCCATTAGACATGGGAATCTTGAAAGCCATTGAAGAAGGTCCCTTTTTGCCTGTAGTAGAAGTTGAAGGGAGTTCACAACCAAAACCAAAAAACACATGGAGTGACGAAGAAAAGAAGAAAGTTCAACATGACTTAAAAGGTATGAACATCTTGACTTCAGCCCTTGGTATGGATGAATTCTTTAGAATATATACTTGCATATCTTCAAAAGAAATATGGGATACTTTAATGGTTACACACGAAGGGACTGATGAAGTCAAAAGATCCAAGATCAATACTCTATCACAAGAGTATGAGATGTTCAGAATGTTGCTTGGAGAAAGCATACTTGATATGAAAAAGCGGTTCACACATCTGACGAACCACTTGATTGCTCTTGGTAAGGAATTCTCAAATAATGACTTAAACATGAAAGTGTTAAGATCCCTTACAAGAGCATGGCAACCAAAGGTCACGGCTATCTCAGAAAAGAAGAGTCTCTCCAACATGACTCTGGCTACTCTGTTTGGAAAACTTCAAGAACATGAATTGGAGTTAAACATACTCGAGCAATGTGAGCACAAAGAAAAGAGACATCGGTCTATTGCTCTAAAAGCCAAAGAAAGCATCAATGATGAATATGATGCAGATTCAGAAGATGATGAGAACATGGCCTTAATAGTCAAGAACTTTCGAAGATTCTTACAAAGAAAAGGTATGAAATCTAGAAGTTTTCAAAAGGGAAATGAACCCTCCTCCTCTTCACAAAAGATCACATGCTATGAGTGTCGTAAATCTGGTCACATCAAATCTGAATGTCCAAACATTCAAAAGAAGAAGCATGGACTAAAGGAGAAGTTTGAAAAGAAGGATTCAAACTCTAGAAGAGCATACATCGCTTGGGATGACAATGACGTAAGCTCAGACTCAGAATCAGATAAGGAAGAAGCACACTTTGCATTAATGGCATCTCAGAATTCTGACAAGGAAAATATCCAGGTTAGTACAGGCAATTCTTTTTCTAATGATTTAGAATATGCTATAGAAAGCCTTTTTAAGATGTGTCGTAGTGCTTCTAAAGTTAGTGTTAAACAAAATGCTATTATTTCATCTTTAGAAGAAAATTGTCAAATGCTTCAAAAGGAATTAGATGATGTTAAATCTAAATTAGATGTTAAACATGCATGCACTAAATGTAGTTCTTTAGAAGTAAAAGTAGAGAATCTACAACAGACAGTTCATAGTTTCAACCTAGAAAAGCAAAAACTAGATGAAATTCTTAGTGTGCAAAGACACTAAAACAACAAGAGTAGTCTAGGATTTACACCCCAAAAGAATAACAAGGAGTTTAAGAAAACTTTCTTTCTTAAAGCAACATATGAAGTTAAATCTCTTGGGGGTAAACACATGCATGCTAGTTCTTCTAGAAATATGAACTATAGGAACTACCCACAAAATGTCCCAAAACAATCTAGGAACATGAACAATAGGAATTATTCTCAAAATGTTCCAAGACAACCTAGGAGGCATTATGATATGCTTAGATATAATGAAGGTTATAGACAATATGCTTGTAGTTATTGCAATAGAATAGGACATACTTCTAGTAGATGTTATTATAGGAATATAGGAATATCAAGTGGGCAATATATGTGGGTTGAGAAGACAACCAACAACCTAGGACCCAAAGCAAATTGGGTACCTAACATTCCCTTCTGAAAATTTGTTTTGTAAATGTGTATGAAAGCAACAAAGGATTTATGGTATGTTGATAGTGGCTGCTCATCACACATGATTGGAGACAAAACAAAATTTTCATATCTCATACCTAGAGATAAGGGATATGTCACATATGGGAATAATAAAAAAGGGAAAATACTTGGCATAGGAAAAATAGGTACGCCTCCTCAAACCATATTAAATAGAGCCATCTAAAATACATGATGCTTTAGAAGATGAGTACTGGATTTAAGCCATGCAAGAAGAGTTGAACTAGTTTGAGAGAAACCAAGTATGGATATTGGCTCCCTGACCTAATGATAAGCATATCATTGGAACCAAATGGGAGTTTAGGAACAAACTAGATGAACATGGGATCATAGTTAGAAATTAGGCTAGATTAGTAGTACAAGGTTATAATCAGAAAGAAGGTATAGATTTTGATGAAACATATGCACCAGTTGCTCGCTTAGAAGCAATTACACTTCTATTAGCGTATGCTTGCTCGCTTAACTTCCAACTATATCAAATGGATGTTAAGAGCGCTTTCTTGAACGGATACATTCAAGAAGAAGTCTATGTGAAGCAACCTCCTGGCTTTGAAGATCCAAAGTTTCCTTCACATGTCTTCAACTTAAAGAAAGCTTTATATGATCTCAAGCAAGCACTACGGGCATGGATTGCAAATCAAGCAATCTGAAAATGGGATATTCATCAAACAATCCAAGTTCTACAAAGAACCTCTGAAGAAATATGACTTGGATGATTGAAAAGTAATAGCCACATCAATGAGGATCAAACACTTATCTTGATCAAGATGAATCAGTCACTCCAGTAGAGATTACCAGATATAGAGCCCTTGTCCATACTCTCTAGAACTTGTCCTCCAAAACAAAGAAGACAAACTTGGAAGACAATGAAGCAAGTTCATCATCCCATTCAGAAAATGGAGAAGTATGTCTCGCTTTTATGGCAACACATCATTATGATGATGGAAATGAAGAGGTTAGTAATGCAATTTCATATGATAAATTACAAAATACCTTTAATAGATTGCATGATATTTTCTTGAATATTTATGAAGTATATGCATATCAAAGTACGATCATCATCTCTACAAAGTAAAAACTAAAAGCATGCAAGATGAGTTAGATCAAGTAAAATCTAGAGTAGATATTCAAAATGATTTTACATCTTTAGATCCATACATAACCCTTGAGTCAAAGATTGATGAATTAACTCAAGTGGTAAACAAAGGTACAGATGATATGGAAAAGTTGTCATGTAATCAAAGACATGCCTTTCATAAAAGTGATTTAGATTTATCTGATCATAATCATCCTAGTGATGTTAAGAAAATCACTTTTAGACCAAGTAGTTCATATAACTTTGGTCACACAAGGAGAGTACATGATGGTGCTCAATTTAGAAAGGCATATATCAAAACTTTCCATTATCCTAAAGTGAAAGTGCCTAACATGAATCCAAAGTACTTTCACTATACTCCTAGTTTTCATGGAGATCCCAATGAAAGATTCATATGGGATGTGAAAAGTTCTAACTCAAAAGGACCCAAAGTCTATTGGGTACCTCGAAAATACCATTAAGCCTATTGTGCAAATGTGCTTGAAGACCTTGTGATCAGAAATGTCATATACAAAGGTTGGTCTTTCAAGACACAAAATTAAAATATGGTATTGGTAAGAAAAGTTCTGAATCTTCACTTAGTAGAAGAGTATTGCATTCCTAGGCATCTGCATTTACATCATTTTTTTTACCTTTCATGCAGTGCTTATCTAGTCTAAAATTTCAAGTTTTTTAGACATGTTAATCGATAACATAGCACTCGTAATTGATTACAAGGGTTTCTTTTGGCCCTGATTCTTTTACAGAAAGGTGGGTAATCGATTACGCAGATAGTGTAATCGATTACCTCCTAGAAATTTGAATTAGTATTCAAGTTTTCCAACATATAATCGATTACATGGAAGGAGTAATTGTTAGAACAGATAGCAACCTGAGAGGGGGGGGTGAATCAGTGTTGCCCCAATTTTCGCCTTATTGGAATTGTTACTTTCAAGTTTATGATGATCACGGATTGATCGTTGTGATTGCAGCGGATAAGAACAATACTTGAAAGTAAATGTGAAGGATAAAGAGAATCACACACAAGATTTATCCTGGTTCGCCTTCAATCCACTGAAGACTACGTCCAGTCCCTCAAGAAAACCCCTTGAGGATTTTTCCACTATTGATAAGAATTTCTTACAAGTTCCTAACCCAAGGACCCCAAGAACTTCTACCAATATCCTGTGAAAGCAAACCGCTTTCAACAGCCCCTGAAAGCAAACCGCTTTCAGTTCCTGAAGGCAAACCACCCTCAGACCTTGAAGGCTAAACCACCTTCAATGAAAACCCTGAAAGTAAACCACTTTCAGTGACAACAACCCTTCACCGAATACCACGGTGAAAAACTCAATCTTACAGAAAGAGATGAAGAAGATATTACAATTGGCTGTTTCAATCCTTTAACACACAATTGGATTGAACATGAGAAATTATGCTTTAAGGCTTTTAAGCATAATACAATTCTGAGTTCTTCAAGATATGAACAACTAATGTGTTCTTGTAAACATGAAGATCATGAACTCAGAATTTAGGCTCCAAAAGATTTAAGTTCTAACAGATGAACTAATTTTGAAAAAGCTTTGGCCTAATGTGTTTTTCTCATGTGAAATGTGTATATTTCATGTGTGTTGTGTGTTGTATGTTTTCTGGACTCAAATGGTCTTTATATAGGCAAGGGAAACGTCCTTGAACCATCACAACCCTTTTCAAAAGGTTTGGGACACAATGGTTCATGAAAAGATGCACTTTTTCGTTCTGGTAATCGATTACCATACTTGTGTAATCGATTACACAAGTGACCGTTTCAGTTTGAATTTGAATTTCAAACATGTAATCGATTACAAGACTTGAGTAATCGATTACTTGCCTTGGTGTAATCAATTACCATAATGATGTAATCGATTACACAGAAGCCCATTTTCCAGAAACTTGTTCTTTGAGACTTGCTTAAGGTTTTCTACTTCTTTTAAGTTATGAAAACTCTTAGCTTGATTAGATTAGGTGTTTTAAGAGCCTTTATGCTTTAATAAACCTTTGGAAGCATAACTCGCCTAATTCTAAGACTTTCTAGACTAATGATGGACTTGAGTGCTTGATTCTTTGAAGTCTTCTTTTCTTCTTTTTGTTGATGAGTTTGTCGTCATCAAAACCACAGCCAGGGTCAGGAGCAAGACCTTCTTCACAGTAATCGATTACATGCCCGATAGTATATAAAAACCTGGGGTTTTCAGTTCTTAATCGACTACAGACATTTCCTTTCCTCTCTCTCTCTATCTCGTGCAATACCAGCAGGCCTAAAATCCTCATATCTTCTACAATTCTTGTTCATTTTCAAGAATTCTTTGTGGTTTTTGCCCCTAATTTCCGTCTCTATCCATTCATCCTACCAATTTTTGTTGAATTGGTTTGTGTTAGTTCAGATAGCAACCTGAGAGGGGGGGGTGAATCAGAGTTGCCCCGATTTTCGCGTAATAGTACCAAACGACTTTCAGCGCAATTAGAGTTGTAACGTAAGAACGTTGTTGCAGCGGAATATTGTAATTGCTTGAAAGTAAAAGATGAAGGATGAAGGAAATGACACACAGAATTTTATCCTGGTTCACCTTCAATCCACCGAAGGCTACGTCCAGTCCCTCAAAGAAACCCCTTGAGTATTTTTCCACTATTGATAAAAATTACTTACAAGTTCCTAACCCAAGGACCCCAAGAATTCCTACCAATATCCTGTGAAAGAAAACCACTTTCAACAGCCCCTGAAAGCAAACCGCTTTCAGTTCCTGAAGGCAGACCACCCTCAGACCTTGAAGACTAACCCGCCTTCAATCGAACAACCCTTCACCGAATACCACGGTGAAGTTAGAATCCCTCAGAAATATTACCACTTTCTGAAGAACCACTCCACTGAATTCCACAGTGAAGATTTCCCATGATCGAGTACTCTTAACGAATGCTTGCACCAAGGACCCTAAGATATCTTATCAATCTTCCTGAAGCAACCCACTTCTGATTGGTCAAGTCTTCTTAGCAATACTTGTGCCAAGGACCCTAAGAGAACCCATCAAGCCTCAGAAAGCAAACCACTTTCTGATGACACCGCATTACCACGGTGGACTTTGAATCAAACTTGATTCAAAGGGCCTTTTTACAACCACCGAAAACTATGGTGAAAAAATCAACATGATTCAAATGGAAGAAGAAGAAGATGCCTTTCCTATGGCTAAATTCAATCCCTTAGACAAGATGGATTGATCTTAGTTTGTATGCTCCAGGCCATTACAATGAAGGCTCTTCCATTCTGAGTTTCTCAAATGTTGAACATCATGAGTGTTCTTATGAAAAATGAGAGAACCGAAACTCAGAATGATGACTTTAATGAATATGAAAGTTATGGACCAAGTCATTAATGTTTCTGAGTGTCTAAGGACTTTATATAGGCACTAGAGGTCGTCCATGAACCAACACAACCGTTCCCAACGGGTTTGAGACACAATGGTTCATGAAATAACACATCTGTCGACCTGGTAATCGATTACCACAGTTAGTGTAATCGATTACACCATGCCGTTGAAGTTTGAATTTGAATTTCAAACTTGGTAATCGATTACACACTTGTGGTAATCGATTACACACATCCTGTAATCGATTACACACATCTGTAATCGATTACAGACAGTCCAGAACTCAGTTTTTGACTGTTTAAACCCTAATTGAGTGTTCCTACCAAGTTTAACTTGTGAGAACATATCGTACTCAATTAGTTGATCTTTCATGAGCCTTCTAATGCAATTAAACCTTAATAAAGCATAGCACACTAAGTTGACAAGACTTACTTAAAACTAGAACCTTCATGTTTTGATCTTGACGTTCTAAGCCTGGTTCTTGAAGTCTTTCTTCTCTTAAGTCTTCTTGAAGTCTTCTTGAAGTCTTTCTTCTATTTGTTCCTTTATTTCTTGAAGTCTTCTTGAAGTCTTCCTTTTCTCTTCTGAAGTCTTTCTTCTTTTTGTGATGTGTTTGTCTTCATCAAAACCTCAGTTGAGTCCAAGGACGAGACTTGATTTACAATCTCCCCCTTTTTGATGATGACAAACATCATGCTTGAACATTGATGGATCATTAGACTTTCTTTCTTATCTTGTATCTCCCCCTTGGTTTTGCAATTATATCTCCCCCTTTGTTTTGCAAATGAAGCACAGTATCCTGAAAATGATCAAGCATACACAAGACTTTTCTCCCCCTTTTGACATCATCAAAAAGAAGATAAAGCCATACAAAATATTCCAGGATAATAAAAGGTAAAGAGAGGCATGCATAATATCATCAAAACTTTTCTCCCCCTTTTTGTTCCGCTTGTAGCCTTTCTTGTAAACAATCTTTACAAAGCACAGGACCCTCTCCCCCTTTTGACTTCATCAAAAAGGAAGATGAGTCCAAGCATAATCCACACATGCTAGCAAGTAGTATAAATATGTAAGACGTGGGGAGTGGGGTAAGCAAGATAGTATAGAGAAACTTATGCATCACACTTAATTTAAAGCATAACTAGTTAAGTTCAAAATACATAAGTAAACGTGCAAGCAATAACCAAAACATCCAGAAGATAAGACTAAACTATTACAATCCCAAAATAAATAGTCCCAATGAAAATAGAGATAGTCTATGTAACGATAGAAATAGTCTAGAAATCTTCAGAATCATCAGAGAGATCAAAAGAGTCATGGGTAGAGGGAGCCATGCGATCAACACGAAGACTAAGACGATCCATATCCACGCGGAGTGTGGTGTACATGGATTCGACCCGTCCTTCCATATGATCAAACCTCTGATCAAAGTGTGCCCGCATGTTAGCTAGATGAGAAAGGATGAGTTGTGTAGAGGCATCCGTACCAGCAGATGATGAAGGAACACTCTCAGAAGGAGGAAAGAATGCTGCAGGAGTAGGAGCAGGAGGATCCTCAGATGGTAGATCAGATTTGTTTCTAAAGAAACCATCATCATCCTGAATGAATCCCATCTTGTTCAGAATGTTCAGATCAATGCGCTGAGCCTTACCATCGATTTTAACAGAATATTCACCATGAGTACGAACACCCTTCTTCTTCAGAATGATAGAAATTGCAGAAGCAAATGGAAGAGGGCTAGTTCTTTCCTTATGCATCATCATGTGTATCATTACCAAATAAGCCCAATTAATAGACTTTTGATTAACCATGCCATATAGAATTTGTAACTCTAGATCGCTTATCTGAGCATGATTAGAACTTTGAGGTAAGATCACATAACTATGCAAGTAGTGAAGCATTCTGTCTTCAACAGTGAGAAACCCAACAGCAAGGGTGTCTCTAGAACGGTTTGCATCAACTCTCTGCTTTTTAGACTGAATTTGCTCTTCAGTGAAGCGACATAAAGATAAATAAAATGATCGCTTATCATAATCTTCCCATGGGCAAGGCAATTCAGAACCTAATTTTGCTCCAGTGCTAGGAATAGACAGACACTCTCCCAACTCATCAATTGTCACAGATATGTCAATACCCTTGACAGATGTGCATATTTTGCCACCACGCTTAATCAGATTACAGTAAAAGACTCTGACAAGTTCGGGAAAGAATTTACCTTTAATCTCAATGAACGAGTCAAGTCCCTGATGATTAAGCAATGTTGGAAATGTCATCCCTGCTGTTAAGAAAGAATCCAGAGCACCATACTTTGGTGTAAGAACTGGTCGATCAAGAAAATGAGCAAGGAATCGTTGCTTCTGTTCTTCAGTTGCCAACAGCCTTGAGAGGTCCAGAGCATCCATGGATGGGTTCTTAGAACGAAGAGGTTTTCGTGAGGAAGAGGCCATGGAAGCTGAATTTGAGAATTTTCGAGTTCTAGGGTTTAGTAGGACCGAATTGGGGCTTTTTGATACAGACCAATTCAACAACAATTGGTAGTATGAATAGATGGAGATGGATATTAGGAGCAAAACCCACAAAGAATTCTTGAAAACGAACAAGAATTGTGGAAGATATGAGGAGAATCGAAGTGCTGGTGTCGCACGAGAGAGAGAAGAAACCAGAGGGGATGTAATCGATTATGAGCATAAAACCCAGGAAATTATATAGTATCGGGCATGTAATCGATTACACACTTTTATGCAATCGATTACATGCAAGCAAATTTGAATAAAGATTCAAATTCGAGGAGGTAATCGATTACACTGCATGGGTAATCGATTACCCTCCTTTCTGGAAAAGAAACAGGGCCAGAATAATCCCTGTAATCGATTACTAATCCTATGTAATCGATTACTATGACTAAAAACTCGAAAATCCAAGCATGATAAGTTCTAAATGAAAGATATATCTATCAAAGAACTATGATGTAAATGCAAATGTCTAAGAGTGCATTATTATTCTACTTAATACCCTTTTTGAAAGACATAAGGTTGTTTTTTTGAAATTTATTGCTAATACCATATTCTAATATTGTGACTTTGAAGACCATCCTTGGTATATGACAATCCTAAACACAAGGTCTTCATGCACATTTTGCTCAAATAGACTTAATGGTATTTTTCTCGATGCCCAATTTCCTTTGGGTCCTTT
This sequence comes from Acmispon strigosus, assembly GCA_030819835.1. Classification (NCBI taxonomy): domain Eukaryota; kingdom Viridiplantae; phylum Streptophyta; class Magnoliopsida; order Fabales; family Fabaceae; genus Acmispon; species Acmispon strigosus. The sequence continues at coordinate 25,242,788 of JAUAMA010000001.1, forward strand.
TGGGTTAGTATCCCATATGATTCTTTTATTAGGGATTCCCTGATTTCTTTAATGACTTTGTTTTACCACTTGGGTTAATTCATCAATTCTTGACTTAAGGCTTATGCATGGACCTAAGTATGTTAAAGCACTTTGAACATCTTATTCTAGATCTATCTTATCTTGCATGTTTTTAGTTTTATTTTGTAAAGATGAGATGATCCTACTTTTATGTTCATAAACTTCATATATGTTCAAGAAACTATCATGCAATCAAACAAAGATACTTTATAATTTTAACATATGAAATTGCATTACTAACCTCATTATCAGAAAGATGTGTTTCCAAGCTTCCTCATGTTGAGTTGAATGATGAACTTGCTCCATTGTCATCCAAGTTTGTCTTCCTTGTTTTGGAACTCTTTTTCTCATATACCTTTTTCAAGTTTATAACTTTGTGCTACTAATCTAGCCTAAGTTTCTATGATTTCTTGTTCTTCTAATATGTTCCTAAACATCTATTTGGCTTCAATGATATACCTATCATTTAGGGAACCGATATACATACTAGGTTTTTCTCAAACTAGTTCAACTCTTATGACTTGAATCCAGTACTTATCTCCTAAAGGATTATGTACTTTAGATGGCTCTATCTTAGTATGGTTTGAGAAGGCGTACCTATTTTTCTTATGCTAAGAAATGTCCCCTTTTTCATTATTCTCATATAAGATATAAAGATTTTGTTTTGTTTCCAAACATGTGTGATGTATAGCCATTATCATAAAGCCTTTTCTGTTTCCATACACACTTACAAAACAAATTCTCATAAAGAAATGTCAAGTTCCCGAGTTACTTTGGGTTCTAAGTTATTGATTGTCTTATCCACCCACATACATTGCCCACTTGATATTCCTATAATAACTTCTACTAGAAGTATGTCCTATTCTATTGCAATAACTATAATCATATAGTCTATAACCTTCATACTATATCTAAGCATATCATAATATCTCCTAGGTTGTCTTGGAACAATAATTCCTATTGAAATTTTTATGCTTAGATTATATAGCATGAGTATGTAATCTATTACAGCAGTTATGGTAATCGATTACTTAGACGATTTTAACAGGCACGAGGACTGAGAACAGGATTAATTGATTACAGGTCTATGGTAATCGATTACTAGGACATTTTTATAAGTTCTAACCTATAAATTCCTATGTAACATATTTCTAGAGGAACATATAATCATATAATCAATGCAATCAAATAAGTTTACATAAAGATCATGTAATGTAACATATAAACACATACTTAGATAAATATCTAATCAAATATCATGTTCATCTAAAATACCTAATTTTCTTCTAATCTTAAAGAATGAAATTTTAGGATTGTTTTGGGACATTTTGTGGGTAGTTCCTATAGTCCATATTTCTAGAAGAATTAGCATGCATGTGTTTACTCCTAAGAGATCTAATTCTATTTGAAGCATTTGACATTTTTCTTCTAAAGATGAAATAATAGCATTTTATCACTAAATTTAAAATTACTATGACACATCTTAAAAAGACTTTCTATAGCATATTCTAAATCATTAGAAGAAGAGGTACTGGTACTAACCTGGATATTTTCCTTGTTAGAATTCTGAGATGCCATTAATGCAAAGTGTGCTTCTTCCTTCTTTTCAAACTTCTCCTTTAGTCCATGCTTCTTCTTTTGAATGTTTGGACAATCATATTTGATATGACCAGATTTTCCATATGCATAACATGTGATCTTTTGTGAAGAGGAGGAGGCTTTATTTCCCTTTTTGAAAACTTGTAGATTTCATACCTTTTCTTTGTAAGAACCTTCGAAAAATCTTGACTATTAAGACCATGTTTTTATCATCTTGTGACTCTGCATCATATTCATCATTGATGCTTTCTTTGGCTTTTTAGAGCAATAGACCGATGTCTCTTGTCGTTGTTCTCATATTGCTCAAGTCTGTTTAACTTCAAATCATGTTCTTGAAGTTTTCCAAAAGGAGTAGTCAGAGTCATGTTGGAGAGACTTTTCTTCTTTGAGAAAGCAGTGACCTTTTGGTTGCCATGTTCTTGTAAGGGATCTTAACATTTTCATGTTTATGGCATAATAAGAGAATTCCTTACCAAGAACAACCAAGTGATACGATAAACGTGTGAACCGCTTTTGCATATCAAGTATGCTTTCTCCAGGCAATATTCTGAACATCTCATATTCTTGTGATAGAATATATTGATCTTTGAATCTTTTGACTTCATCAGTCCCTTCGTGTGTAACCATTAAAGTATCCCATATTCCTTTTGAAGATTTGCAAGTAGATACCCTAAGGAATTTCTTCATACCAAGGACTGAAGTCTAGATGTTCATACCTTTTTAAGTCATGATGAACTTTTCTTCTTTTCTTTGTCACTCCATGTGTTTTCTGGTTCTGATTGTGAACTTCCTTCAACTTCTTCTATAGGCCCAAAGAGATCTTCTTCAATGACTTTCCAGATTCCCGCGTCTAATGGGTTTATGAAGATCATTATCTTGATATTCCAAAAATTGTTTATTTCTCCATTGTAGAATGATGGCCAGTTTATGTTGAATCCTTCATTGGTACTTTGTTGTAGATGAGGATGCTATCTTTTCCCGGATCTTAGGAATAACTTACCTACACTTCCGCTCTGATACCAATTGTTAGTTCAGATAGCAACCTGAGAGGGGGGGGGGGTGAATCAGAGTTGCCCCAATTTTCGCGTAATAGTACCAAACGACTTTCAGCGCAATTAGAGTTGTAACGTAAGAACGTTGTTGCAGCGGAATATTGTAATTGCTTGAAAGTAAAAGATGAAGGATGAAGGAAATGACACACAGAGTTTTATCCTGGTTCACCTTCAATCCACCGAAGGCTACGTCCAGTCCCTCAAAGAAACCCCTTGAGGATTTTTCCACTATTGATAAAAATTACTTACAAGTTCCTAACCCAAGGACCCCAAGAATTCCTACCAATATCCTGTGAAAGGAAACCACTTTCAACAGCCCCTGAAAGGAAACCGCTTTCAGTTCCTGAAGGCAGACCACCCTCAGACCTTGAAGACAAACCCGCCTTCAATCGAACAACCCTTCACCGAATACCACGGTGAAGTTAGAATCCCTCAGAAAGATTACCACTTTCTGAATAACCACTCCACTGAATTCCACAGTGAAGATTTCCCATGATCGAGTACTCTTAACGAATGCTTGCACCAAGGACCCTAAGATATCTTATCAATCTTCCTGAAGCAACCCACTTCTGATTGGTCAAGTCTTCTTAGCAATACTTGTGCCAAGGACCCTAAGAGAACCCATCAAGCCTCAGAAAGCAAACCACTTTCTGATGACACCGCATTACCACGGTGGACTTTGAATCAAACTTGATTCAAAGGGCCTTTTTACAACCACCGAAAACTACGGTGAAAAAATCAACATGATTCAAATGGAAGAAGAAGAAGATGCCTTTCCTATGGCTAAATTCAATCCCTTAGACAAGATGGATTGATCTTAGTTTGTATGCTCCAGGCCATTACAATGAAGACTCTTCCATTCTGAGTTTCTCAAATGTTGAACATCATGAGTGTTCTTATGAAAAATGAGAGAACCGAAACTCAGAATGATGACTTTAATGAATATGAAAGTTATGGACCAAGTCATTAATGTTTCTGAGTGTCTAAGGACTTTATATAGGCACTAGAGGTCGTCCATGAACCAACACAACCTTTCCCAACGGGTTTGAGACACAATGGTTCATGAAATAACACATCTGTCGACCTGGTAATCGATTACCACAGTTAGTGTAATCGATTACACCAAGCCGTTGAAGTTTTAATTTGAATTTCAAACTTGGTAATCGATTACACACTTGTGGTAATCGATTACACACAGATGAGTGGATTTTATATGATGATTTTAGGCTATTTTTAGTCTTTTTATTTTATTATTTTTGAGTCACATGTAGGTTTTTTATTGTTTTTATGTAGATTTTATATTTATTTTGCATTTTGCATGTAGATTAGATTTTATTAGATTTTCTTGCTTTATTTTATATTTTTAGGAATTTTTTCTAGTTATTTTGTATTTTTAGAAAAAGCTGGTTTAGTTATCATTTTTGTCCAAGGACCAATGTGTAAAGTTTCAGGAAGTCAGGGACCAAATTGTAAAAGTTCAAGAGTGGAGGACTTAAAGTGAAGATTGAGAGAGTATGAGGGCTTGAATTGAAGTGCTAACCAAGAGAGGACCAAAGTGAAAAAGAAGAATATGAAGAATCACTCTCTAATTTAGCACATGGAAAAAATGTTTAAAGGAATTGATGTTAGTGGAGGAAGGGTTTCAGAATTGAACAAGGCTGAGTAGTGGCTTTTTATGGCCATCAAAACCCACTACCATGAATGAAGAAGGAAGAAAAAGCTTGAAGATGAAGAAGCAGCGTCCCAACGCTCCAGCGTTGGGATCCCAGCGCTCCAGCGCTGGGGTTCTGACTAGATGATGAGTCAGATGTTGACCCAGCGCCCAAGCGTTGGAAAGCCAGCGCTCAAGCGCTGGGCCTCGGACAGAAAGTGGATTTTTAATGCATCCTAGCGCCCATGCGTTTGGAATGCCAGCGCTCAAGCGCTGGAGGCTGGAATTTTACTATAAATAGGGCCCCTTTCTTCACTTGTAAGACACACCTTCATAGACTACAACAAGTATTCTCTCTTTCTCCCTCAAAGATCATTGTTCCTAGGAATTGTGGGAAGCCAAACTTGAGCTCCTATCCAGGGTAATTCAATGATTCTTTTAGCCATGCTTGGCTAACTTCTTCTTTAAGTTTTTGGGTTGTTTTAGTTTATAATACATGTTCTAGTCTTTTTCTACATTTCTGAATTTTATTTCCATTCATGTTTTATTACCTTATGCTTAATTTCTATCTTGTGGATCCCAAGAGGTTTTGCTTATTACTTATTACATAAGGCCATTTGGTGAGTAGTAAGGGAACTAGGTAATAAAAAAGGTTATAAGTATACTTCGCTAAGGAATTAGGAAGGACGTAAGTTTATGTTGGCCTGAACATCTTCTTCATCTTCTTCTTTAGTTAACTAGGTACCAAGGAATTGGGTTTAGTAATTAAAAAGAAAGATCTACAATGCTTAAGGAGTTAACTTGTAGTTACACTAGGCTATAGCATCATGATAATGGTTTTATAATTCAGGAATTTAGTAGGAAATTTCTAGCATGTTTTTATAGACTATGTAAACCAACCCAAGAGCTTAATGTTCATCATCTCTTTATTCTATTATTTTATGCTATTGTTTCTTTCTAGTTCTCAAACCAACAACAAATATTCATCTTTTATTTTTCTGTTTTAGTACTAAATTTTATAATAATAAGAACACCTATCCCGTGGGTTCGATCTTTTTATATTACGCGATAGTAAATTGTACACTTGGAATTTCATTATCAAGTTTTTGGCGCCGTTGCCGGGGATAGGTTCTTTCAAGTTCTTATTTTTATTTTGTTTAGTACTTCTTGTATATATTAAAAAAAATATAAAAAAAAATATATTTTTTCCTAACAGTTTGTTGCCATGTGGAAAGAAGATCCTTTAGAGACTATAATCTCTGAGGGGTTGGATTTTGAAGATATAGACAGCAATGACGAACAGGTCATTGAAATGGCAAGATATCTGGAGGCTGCCCATTTTTCCCCTTCAACGAAAAATTGGGTAGAGGAGCTGAAAAGAGAGGAAGAAGTTCAAGAGGAAAAGAGGGAATTGAAGCACTTACCTTCCACCCTTAAGTATGTATTTCTTGAGGAAGGTAATAATAAGCCAGTCATTGTGAGTAGTTCCCTCTCTCCTCTTGAAGAAGAAAAACTGGTAAGAATTCTTAGAGCTCATAAATCTGCTTTGGGTTGGACTATAGAGGATATTAAGGGCATAAGCCCCACTGTTTGTATGCATAAAATTTTTTTAGAAGAACAAGTTAAACCTGTAGTCCAACCCCAAAGAAGACTTAATCCTGCCATGAAAGAAGTGGTAAGGAAAGAAGTGATTAAGTTGCTTGATGCAGGGATCATCTATCCCATTTCTGATAGTGAATGGGTTAGCCCCGTTCAGGTAGTTCCCAAGAAAGGGGGAATTACAGTGGTTCCTAATGAAAATAATGAATTGATCCCTACCAGGAAGGTAACTGGTTGGAGGGTTTGTATAGATTACCGGAGGCTAAATTCTGCCACCCGGAAAGATCATTTCCCCCTTCCCTTTATTGATCAAATGCTTGACAGGTTGGCTGGCCATGAGTACTATTGTTTCCTGGATGGATATTCAGGATATAATCAAATTGTTGTTGATCCTAAGGATCAAGAAAAAACTGCTTTTACTTGCCCTTTCGGGGTGTTTGCTTATAAAAGAATGCCTTTTGGCTTGTGTAATGCTCCAGGAACCTTCCAAAGATGTATGTTTGCTATTTTTTATGATTTAATTGGTGAATGTATGGAAGTGTTCATGGATGATTTTTTTGTTTATGGCCCCAGCTTTGACAAGTGTTTGAACAATTTGGAAAGGATTTTAGTTAGGTGCCAAGAAAAGAATTTGGTGCTTAATTGGGAAAAATGTCATTTTATGGTAAAAGATGGCATTGTGCTTGGGCACAAAATTTCTGAAAAAGGGATTGAGGTAGATAAAGCTAAAACTGAAATCATTGAAAATCTACCTCCTCCCACTAATATTAAAGGTATAAGAAGCTTTCTTGGTCATGCAGGTTTTTATAGGCGATTTATAAAAGATTTTTCTAAAATTGCTAAGCCTATGACAAATCTCCTTGAAAAAGAGGCTCCTTTTATCTTTAATGATGAGTGCTTGGCTGCTTTTAAATTATTAAAAGAAAAACTTGTTTCAGCCCCTATCATTGTTGCTCCCCAATGGGATTTGCCATTTGAAGTTATGTGTGATGCTAGTGATAATGCAATAGGGGCTGTTCTTTGTCAAAAAAATGGAAAAATGTTGCATGTAATTTACTATGCTAGTAAGGTTTTGAATGAAGCTCAAAAAAATTATGCTACAACTGAAAAGGAGTTGTTGAGTGTAGTTTATGCTTTAGATAAATTCAGACCTTACGTTTTGGGTACTAAAGTTGTTGTGCATACTGACCATGCTGCATTGAAGTACTTGTTTGCTAAGCAGGAAGCTAAACCCAGGTTGATTAGGTGGATCTTACTCTTGCAAGAGTTTGATCTCGAGATTGTGGACAGGAAAGGAAAGGACAATGGTGTAGCAGACCATTTGTCAAGGCTTGAGGAGGGGAACTCCGATCCAATTCCTATTCAAGAGGAGTTCCCAGATGAGAGGCTTTTAGCTGTCCAAGAGATAGCTCCATGGTATGTACATTTAGCTAATTTTAAAGCTGCTGGTGTGTTGCCTTCTGATTTGACTTGGCAACAAAAGAAGAAATTTTTGCATGATGCTAAATTCTTTTTCTGGGATGAACCTTATTTGTTTAGAGAATGTTCTGATGGAATTATTAGAAGTTTGAGGCTATTTTATGGCATTGCCATGGCTCCGATTATGGAGGCCATTTTTCAGGTGAGAGGACTGCAGCTAAAGTCCTCCAAAGTGGTTTTTATTGGCCTACTATTTTCAAAGATAGTAGAGCATTTGTGGTAAGGTGTGATCGCTGTCAACGAACTGGTAATATCTCAAGAAGGAATGAGATGCCCCAAAAAATGATTTTGGAAGTTGAGCTTTTTTATGTTTGGGGCATTGATTTTATGGGACCTTTTCCACCTTCTTTTGGTTGCCAGTATATTTTGGTTGCTGTTGACTATGTTTCTAAATGGGTTGAAGCATCAGCCCTTCCCACAAATGATGGAGAAGTAGTTCTGGACTTTTTGAAGAAAAAGATTTTTACTAGATTTCGGGTGCCAAGAGCAATAATCAGTGATGGAGGTAAGCATTTTTGTAATAAAGCTTTTGAAACTCTTTTGAAAAAATATGGTGTTAGTCATAAAATTGCTACCCCCTATCACCCCCAAACTAGTGGACAAGTAGAGGTTTCTAATAGGGAGTTAAAAAGGATTTTGGAAAAAACAGTTGGTACCTCAAGGAAGGATTGGTCAAAAAAATTAGATGACACCTTGTGGGCTTATCGAACTGCGTTTAAAACTCCTATTGGAACCTCTCCTTACCAGTTGGTTTATGGTAAGACTTGTCATTTACCTGTGGAACTTGAGCATAAAGCCTTTTGGGCTTTGAAATATTTGAACATGGATCCCAAGGAAGCTGGGGATAAAAGACAGGTACAGGTACATGAGCTGGATGAATTTAGACTCCAAGCATATCACAATGCGAGGATCTACAAAGAGAGGACCAAGAAGTGGCATGATAAGAAAATTGTGCCAAAAGAATTGAGTCCAGGACAGCTTGTGTTATTATATAACTCAAGACTGAGATTGTTTCCTGGAAAGTTGAGGTCCAAGTGGACAGGACCATTCAGGATCACCAAAGTTTTCCCCCATGGTGCAGTAGAAATAGAAAATGAAGCTACAAAGAATGTATTCACTGTCAATGGACAAAGATTGAAACCATACTTGGGGGGAGATTTTGAAAAACAAGATGTTTTTGCTTTGCTAGATGCCCCCAATTGATTAAGGGGAAGGGTCTATCTCGGACCTTAACATTGAGCTGGTTGGGAGACAACCCAACTTAGGATAGTTTATGTTTCTGCCTTTTTAATTTTTGCACAACTCTTGTACATAAATAAAAGAAAAGAAATTTTATGTTTCTGCTGCAGGCGAGGCCAGCGCTCGAGCGCTGGAGGCCAACGCTTATGCGTTAGGCCCCTGCTTCACAACCTCTGATTCCAGTTGATCCCAGCGCTTAGGCGTTGGAGGGCTAGCGCTCATGCGCTAGGCCCCTGGAATCCCAGTTTTTTATTTTTTTCCAGCGCCACAGCGTTGGAACCCAGCGCTCAGGCGCAGGGACCTCTGATGCCCAGTTTTTATTTTAATTCCAGCGCCCAAGCGTTGGTATCCCCAACGCTTAAGCGCTGGAGCTCGGGCAGTTTGCTGTTTTTGCTTTTATTTGCTGTTTTTAGTTTTTAATAAATTTTGTGTTCACCATTTTTTTGGAAGTTTTAAGGTTCTATGAGTTTTCCCTTGGTTCTAAACTGGTTTTAATTTTTTGGGAACTCAAGAATTTCTGTTTTTAAAGGGTGGACACAAATTTTTCAACCCATGATCTTGTTTGTGCTGATTTTGGAACTAACAAGTCAAGCAAGTTTCTACTTGTGAGACTTTTGTTTGTTCATTGTTACAGGATAGGTACCAAAAGGAGGGAGAGCCCTCTTGAACTTAAGTGTTCAAATTGATTTTTTCATTGAGGTTCCTTGGACCTTTGTGGAAAATTTGTTAATATACCAGCTTCTTAGTTTTTTTCTTTTTATAGTTTTATAGTTTAATTTTTAGTTTAGTTTTTCTGTTGTCTTTTTGCATGAGTCTTGAGTATATTATCCATTCTGAATGTTGCTATAGCTTTGTGAAATGCTTTATCTGATTGAACTGCTTTGTGAAAAAAGTTCTATGTTATTAAGCAGTTAGGATTGCATGCTGTAGAAAGGATTATTGACATCTTGATTTTTGGGTTGTTGGCAAAAGTTTTTCTGAGTTCTAAAAAGGGTACCACTTACCCTATCTTTTTCTGAGAGCTGAGGTCTCTGAATGCATGATTGTTAAATTTTTCTGCCTTGTGTTGCATGTTGATTGGAGTTTTGTATACTTTGTGAGATGAGAAGAGATTATAGGCATTTTTTTTGAAAACTCAGATTTTAGCTTGAAATGTTATATCCACTAGTAGCCCCTTTTGAGCCTTAAAAGAGTCATTCTTTGGAGCCTACTTTGTGTGATAATTTTTCAGTTGTTATAGTGATGCATGTGCTGAAATTGTTAGAGCTTTGTTTGTTGGGTTCCTCTCTAAAAAATTGGAAAAAATAAGGTATGTGCCTTAGAGAAAAATAATGAAGTAGTGGGGTGAGAAAGAGTATGAGGGGAGTAAAATTCAAGTCATTCATCCCATACATTCCACTACTTTGTTCAAAAAAAAAAAAAAAAAAGAAAAAATTGAGAGGACCCTTGTGTGAATTGTAAAGCTCTTAGTCAAGAAAAATCACTTAACAACAAATTTCTGAGTCAGCCACTAGAGTTGCCAATTTCTTGAAATCCATACCTTAAATTGTTCTACCCTTTGGCCAAGTTACAACCTTAAAAATCTCTTCAACATCACTTGGTTGCTTTACTTCAGTTTTGATTTGAATTATAGGCAGGATTATTGAGCTTTCTTGTTTTCATGGAGAATATTATTTTTGGTGAGCTTAATTGATGAACTCAAACATGTTAAAAGCCAAGCCTAACTTTCTTGATTCTTTGTCTATAAAACATGCATGTCTTCCTTTTCTGCTAAGCTTTCTTTGAAAGGTTTTTTGTGCTTCAAGTTGTAATCAGATAAAACTTTCTCAAAACCCAGGGACGAGTTTTTCTTTAAGTTTTGTCGCTTGAGGACAAGCTGTTGTTGGGTATAGTGGTGTGATGAGTGGATTTTATATGATGTTTTTAGGCTATTTTTAGTCTTTTTATTTTATTATTTTTAAGTCACATGTAGGTTTTTTATTGTTTTTATGTAGATTTTATATTTATTTTGCATTTTGCATGTAGATTAGATTTTATTAGATTTTCTAGCTTTATTTTATATTTTTAGGAATTTTTTCTAGTTATTTTGTATTTTTAGAAAAAGCTGGTTTAGTTATCATTTTTGTCCAGGGACCAATGTGTAAAGTTTCAGGAAGTCAGGGACCAAATTGTAAAAGTTCAAGAGTGGAGGACTTAAAGTGAAGATTGAGAGAGTATGAGGGCTTGAATTGAAGTGCTAACCAAGAGAGGACCAAAGTGAAAAAGAAGAATATGAAGAATCACTCTCTAATTTAGCACATGGAAAAAATGTTTAAAGGAATTGATGTTAGTGGAGGAAGGGTTTCAGAATTGAACAAGGCTGAGTAGTGGCTTTTTATGGCCATCAAAACCCACTACCATGAATGAAGAAGGAAGAAAAAGCTTGAAGATGAAGAAGCAGCGTCCCAACGCTCCAGCGTTGGGATCCCAGCGCTCCAGCGCTGGGGTTCTGACTAGATGATGAGTCAGATGTTGACCCAGCGCCCAAGCGTTGGAAAGCCAGCGCTCAAGCGCTGGGCTCCGGACAGAAAGTGGATTTTTAATGCATCCTAGCGCCCATGCGTTTGGAATGCCAGCGCTCAAGCGCTGGAGGCTGGAATTTTACTATAAATAGGGCCCTTTTCTTCACTTGTAAGACACACCTTCATAGAATACAACAAGTATTCTCTCTTTCTCCCTCAAAGATCATTGTTCCTAGGAATTGTGGGAAGCCAAACTTGAGCTCCTATCCAGGGTAATTCAATGATTCTTTTAGCCATGCTTGGCTAACTTCTTCTTTAAGTTTTTGGGTTGTTTTAGTTTATAATACATGTTCTAGTCTTTTTCTACATTTCTGAATTTTATTTCCATTCATGTTTTATTACCTTATGCTTAATTTCTATCTTGTGGATCCCAAGAGGTTTTGCTTATTACTTATTACATAAGGCCATTTGGTGAGTAGTAAGGGAACTAGGTAATAAAAAAGGTTATAAGTATACTTCGCTAAGGAATTAGGAAGGACGTAACTTTATGTTGGCCTGAACATCTTCTTCATCTTCTTCTTTAGTTAACTAGGTACCAAGGAATTGGGTTTAGTAATTAAAAAGAAAGATCTACAATGCTTAAGGAATTAACTTGTAGTTACACTAGGCTATAGCATCATGATAATGGTTTTATAATTCAGGAATTTAGTAGGAAATTTCTAGCATGTTTTTATAGACTATGTAAACCAACCCAAGAGCTTAATGTTCATCATCTCTTTATTCTATTATTTTATGCTATTGTTTCTTTCTAGTTCTCAAACCAACAACAAATATTCATCTTTTATTTTTCTGTTTTAGTACTAAATTTTATAATAATAAGAACACCTATCTCGTGGGTTCGATCTTTTTATATTACGCGATAGTAAATTGTACACTTGCAATTTCATTATCACACACATCCTGTTATCGATTACACACATCTGTAATCGATTACAGACAGTCCAGAACTCAGTTTTTGACTGATTAAACCCTAATTGAGTGTTCCTACCAAGTTTAACTTGTGAGAACATATCGTACTCAATTAGTTGATCTTTCATGAGCCTTCTAATGCAATTAAACCTTAATAAAGCATAGCACACTAAGTTGACAAGACTTACTTAAAACTAGAACCTTCATGTTTTGATCTTGACGTTCTAAGCCTGGTTCTTGAAGTCTTTCTTCTCTTAAGTCTTCTTGAAGTCTTCTTGAAGTCTTTCTTCTATTTGTTCCTTTCTTTCTTGAAGTCTTCTTGAAGTCTTCCTTTTCTCTTCTGAAGTCTTTCTTCTTTTTGTGATGTGTTTGTCTTCATCAAAACCTCAGTCGAGTCCAAGGACGAGACTTGATTTACAGTCTGGATTAAAAAGCCCCAATTTGGTCCTGTCAAACCCTAGAACTCGAAAATTATCAATTTCAGCTTTTCCATGGCCTCTTCTTCTCGTAAACCTCATCGTTCTAAGAACCCATCCATGGATGCTTTGGACCTCTCAAGGCTGTTGGCAACCGAAGAACAGAAGCAACACTTCCTTACTCGCTTTCTTGATCGGCCAGTTCTCACACCAAAGTATGGTGCTCTGGATTCCTTCATGGCAGCAGGGATGACATTCCCCACTCTGTTTGATCATCAGGGACTTGACTCGTTCGTCGAAATAAATGGTAAATACTATCCCGAAATTGTCAGAGTTTTCTACTATAATCTGATTAAATGTGGTGGCAAAATTTGCACATCTATCAAGGGTATTAACATCTCCATGACCCTTGATGAGTTGGGAGAATGTCTTTCTATTCCTAGCACTGGAGAAAAATTAAGTTTTGAATTGATTTGCCCTTGGGAAGAATACGATAAGAGATCATTCTACTTATCTCTATGTCGCTTCTCTGAAGAGAAAATTCAGACTAAGAAGCAGTGGGTTGATGCAAACCGTTCTAGAGATACCCTTGCTGTTGGGTTTCTAACTGTTGAAAACAGACTGCTTCACTACTTGCTCAGTTATGTGATCTTACCTCAGAGTTCAAATCATGCTCAGATCAGCGATTTAGAGTTACAAATTCTATATGGCATGATTAATCAGAAGTCTATTAATTGGGCTTATCTGGTAATGACACATATGTTGCTGCACAAGGAGAGAACTAGCCCTCTTCCATTTGCTTCTGTAATTTACCTTATTCTGAAGCATAAAGGTGTCTCTACTCATGGTGAGTACTCCATTAAAATGGATGGTAAGGCTCAGCGCATTGATTTGGACATTCTGAACAAGATGGGATTCTTTCAGGATGTTGATGGATTATTCAGGCACAAATCTGACCTGAACACTGAGGGTCCTCCTGCTCCTACTTCTGCAGCCTTCTTCCCTCCGTCTGAGAGTGCTCCATCGTCATCTGCTGGTACCGATGCTTCTACACAGCTTATTCTTTCACACATTGATAGCATAAAGCAATTCATCAACCAGCGCTTAGATCGCATGGAAGGCCGGGTCGAGTCCATGTACACTACCTTGCGTGCAGATATGGACAATCTAAGCCTTCGTGTCGATCAGATGACTCGTTCTCCTCTCCATTTCTCTGATGAGTCTGAAGACCTCTAGACTATTTTTATTTTATTCAGGCTATTTATATTTTGGGTTGTAATAGTTTAGACATAACTTTTGGATGGTTTGAATTCCGTTTGCATGTTTAATTATGTGTTCTAAACTTATATGATTATGCTTTAATTACGTATAATGCATGTTTTTCAAATTATGTCTTGGATAACCCCACTCCCCACAATTTAAATGTCTATACTACTTGTTAGCACGTATGGAATATGCTTGGACTCATCTTCTTTTTGATGAAGTCAAAAGGGGGAGAAAGGGTCCTGTGAACAAAAAGGGGGAGAATAGTTCTGATATACATTATGCTTCCCTTTATTTCTATTATCCTGGAATACTTTGTATGGCTTTTTCTTCTTTTTGATGATATCAAAAGGGGGAGAAAAGTCTTGTGTATGCTTGATCATTTTTCAGGATACTGTGCTTCAATTACAAAACAAAGGGGGAGATATTATTGCAAAACCAAGGGGGAGATACAAGACAAGAAAGAAAGTCAAATGATCAATCAATGTTCAAGCATGATGTTTGTCATCATAAAAAAGGGGGAGATTGTGAAGAAGGTCTCGTCCTTGGACTCGGCTGAGGTTTTGATGAAGACAAACACATCACAAAAAGAAGAAAGACATCAGAAAAGAAAAGGAAGACTTCAAGAAGACTTCAAGAAAGAAAGGAAAGACTTCAAGAAGACTTCAAGAAAGAAAGGAAGAACCGGCTCAGAACATCAAGATCAATCATCAAGGTTCTTGTTATTAGTAAGTGTTGTTAACTTAGTGTGCTATGCTTTATTAAGGTTAATATTGCATTTGAAGGCTCATAAAAGATCAACTAATTGAGTACAATATGTTCTCACAAGTAAGACTTGGTAGGAACACTCAATTAGGGCTTGAGATGGTTAAAACTGAGTTTCGGAGTATCTGTAATCGATTACCAGTTGTGTGTAATCGATTACAGGAAGGCAGTAATCGATTACCACCTTCATGTAATCAAGTACTCAGTTTGATTAGCAGATTGCTGTAATCGATTAGTGTAATCGATTACCAGATTGCTGTAATCGATTAGCAGGTCGACATATGTGTTGTTTCATGAACCAACGTGTCTCATATCGTTTGGGAAGCCTTGTGATGGTTCATGGACGACCTCTAGTGCCTATATAAAGTCCATAGACGCTCAGAAACATCAATGACTTGGTCTATAACTTTCATATTCATTAAAGTCATCATTATGTGTTTCTGTTCTCTCATTTTTCATAAGAACACACATGCTGTTCATCTTTTGAGAAACTCAGAATAAGAGAGCCTTCATTGTAATTGCCTGGAGCATACAAACTAAGAACAATCCATCTTGTCTAAAGGATTGAATCAGCCATTGTAAAGGCATCTTCTTCTTCATCTCTTGAATCGTGTTGATTCATTCACCGTGGTTTTCGGTGGTTGTAAAAAGGTCCATCGTGGTGTTCGATGGTTGTGGAAAAATTCCTTTGAATCGGGTTTGATTCAAAGTCCGCCATAGGGTTCGGCGTTTCTATAAAAAGGTCCTTTGAATCGGGTTTGATTCAAAGTCCGCCGTAGGGTTCGGTGATAGTGGAAAAGGTCCTTTGAATCGGTTTGATTCAAAGTCTACCGTAGAGTTCGGTGTCATCATTTGGTGGTTTTCCATCTGAGTTTTGACAAGAGTTCTTAAGGTCCTTGGTGTAAGTGCTTGTAAGAAATCTTGATCATAGTGGAAAAATCCTCAAGGGGTTTCTTGAGGGACAAGACGTAGCCTTTGGTGGATAGAAGGTGAACCAGGATAAAATCCCGTGTGTGATTTCCTGTTCCCTTCATCTTTTACTTTCAAGAAATCCTTAATTCCGCTGCAATCACAACTATCATTTTGTGATCATCATTATCTTGGAAGTAATAATTACAATAAGGCGAAAATCGTGCAACTCTGATTCACCCCCCCTAATAAGTTGGGCTTTCTGATCAACTTTAGGGCTTTTGGCCGATTTCATGGTATTTCCTCTGACTAGGTATTTGGACGATTTAAGGGCTCGTGGTCAATTTTATGGTTTTTCTGTAGACTCTAGGCTACTAGACTGATTTTAGGGGTTTCGCCTTATTATAGGGTTTTAGGCCGGCTTTAGGGCTTTCCGATCAACATTAGGGCTTTTGGTTGATTTCAGGGTTTTCGACCGATTTCCGGGTTTTTTCGCTGATTACTGTATATGGTATTTGGTCGATTTAAGGCCTCTAGGTCAATTTTATGGTTTTTTGTAGACTCTAGGCTTTCTGACTGATTTCAGGGTTTTTGGCTTATTATAGGGTTTTACGCCGGCTTTAAGGCTTTCTGATCAACTTGAGGGCTTTTGGCCGATTTCAAGGTTTTTTCCGCTGACTATAGTATAAGATATTTGGACGATTTTAGGGCTTTCAGGCCAATTTAATGGTTTTTTTGTTGACTCTAGGCTTTTAGATTTATTTTTGGGTTTTCAGCTTATTATAGGGTTTAAGGTCGGCTTAAGGGCTATCTGATCAACTTTAGGGCTTTGGCCGATTTCAGGGTTTTCGGCAGATTTCAGGGTTTTTTCGCTAACTATAGTATAGGGTAATTGGACAATTTAACGGCTCTGGGTCAATTTTATTATTTTCCTGTAAACTCTAGGCTTTTAGAATAAGGGTTTTCGGCTTATTAAAAGGTTTTACGCCGGCTTTAGGGCTTTCTGATCAACTTTAGGGCTTTTGGCTGATTTCAGGGTTTACGGCCGATTTCAGTATAGCGTATTTGGACGATTTAAGGGTTCTTGGTCAATTTTATGGTTTTTCTATAGACTCTAGGCTTTTAGACTGATTTTTGGGTTTTCGGCTTATTATAGGGTTTTAGGCCGGCTTTAGGGCCTTCTGATCAACTTTAGGGCTTTTGGCCAATTTCAGGGTTTTTGGCCGATTTCGGTGTTTTTCCGCTGACTATAGTTTAGGATATTTGGACGATTTAAGGGCTCTGGGTCAATAGACGTTACGCTTTTAGACTGATTTTGTGGTTTTCGGATTATTATAGGGTTTTATGCCGGCTTTAGGGCTTTCTGATCATCTTTATGGCTTTTGGCCGATTTCAGGGTTTTTCCGCTGACTATAGTATAGGGTATTTTGACGATTTAAGGGCTCTAGGTAAATTTTATGGTTTTTCTTTAGACTCTAGGCTTTTACACTGATTTTAGGGTTTTCGGCTTATTATAAGGTTTTAGGCCGCCTTTAGGTTTTTCTGACCAAGTTAGGGATTTTGCCCGATTTCAGGGTTTTCGGCCGATTTCAGGGTTTATCCGCTGACTATAGTACAGGATATTTGGAAGATTTTAGGTCTCTGGGTCAATTTTATTGTTTTTCAATATACTGTAGGCTTTTAGACTGATTTTAGGGTTTTCGGCTTATTACAGGGTTATAGGCCAGCTTTAGGGCCTTCTGATCAACTTTATGGCTTCTGGCCGATTACAGGGTTTTCGGCCGATTTCAGTGTTTTTCTGATGACTATAGTATAGGGTATTTGGACAATTTAATGGCTCTAGGTTAATTTTATGGTTTTTTTGTAGACTCTAGGGTTTTAGACTGATTTTAGGGTTTTCGGCTTATTATAGGGTTTTAAGCCGACTTTTGGGCTTTCTGATCAAATTTAGGGCTTTTGGCCGATTTCAGAGTTTTAGGCCGATTTCAGGGTTTTTCTGCTAACAATAGTTTAAGATAATTGGACGATTTAAGGGCTCTGGGTCAATTTTATGGTTTTTATGTAAACTCTAGGCTTTTAGAATAATTTGAGGGTTTTCGGCTTATTATAGGGTTTTACGTCGGCTTTGGGGCTGATAAGGAAAATCGCAAGTGTACGATTAACTATCGCGTAATAAAAAGATCGAACCCAAGGGATAGGTGTTCTTATTATTATAGAATTTAGTACTAAAACAGAAAAATAAAAGATGAATATTTGTTGTTGGTTTGAGAACTAGAAAGAAACAATAGCATAAAATAATAAAAGAAAGAGATGATGAACATTTAGCTCTTGGGTTGGTTTAAATAGTCTATAAAAACATGCTAGCAATCTCTTACTAAATTCCTGAATTATAAAACCAATATCATGATGCTATAGCCTAGTGTAACTACAAGTTAATTCCTTAAGCATTGCAGATCTTTCTTTTTAATTACTAAACCCAATTCCTTGGCACCTAGTTAACTAAAGAAGAAGATGTTCAGGCCAACATAAAGTTACGTCCTTCCTAATTCCTTAGCGAAGTATACTTATAACCTTTTTTATTACCTAGTTCCCTTACTACTCACCAAATGGCCTTATGTAATAAGTAATAAGCAAAACCTCTTGGGATCCACAAGATAGAAATTAAGCATAAGGTAATAAAACATGAATGGAAATAAAATTCAGAAATGTAAGAAAGAACTAGAACATGTATTATAAACTAAAACAACCCAAAAACTTAAAGAAGAATTTAGCCAAGCATGGCTAAAGGAGACATTGAATTACCCTGGATAGGAGCTCAAATATGGCTTCCCACAAGTCTTAGGAACAATGCTCAAGAGGGAGAAAGAGATAATACTTGTTGTATTCTAAGATGGTGTGTCTTACAAGTGAAGAAAAGGGTCCTATTTATAGTAAAAATCCAGCCTCCAACGCTTAAGCGCTGGCATTCCCAACGCTTGGGCGCTAGGATGCATTAAAAATCCACTTTCTGTCCGAGGCCCAACGCTTGAGCGCTGGCTTTCCAACGCTTGGGCGCTGGGTCAACATCTGACTCATTTCCCAGTCAGAACCCCCGTGCTTGGGACGCTGCTTCTTCATCTTCAAGCTTTTTCTTCCTTCTTCATTCATGGTAGTGGGTTTTGATTGCCATAAAAAGCCACTACTCAGCCCTTATTTAATTCTGAAACCTTTCCTCCACTAACATTAATTCCTTCAAGCTTTTTCCCATGTGCTAATTTAGAGAGTGATTCTTCATATTCCTCTTTTTCACTTTGGTCCTCTCTTTGTTAGCACTTCAACTTTGGCCCTTTAACTTCTTGAATCTTCACTTTTAGTCCTCCACTCTTGAACTTTTACAATTTGGTCCCTGACTTCCTGAAACTTTACACATTGGTCCCTTGACAAAAATGATAACTAAACCAGCTTTTTCTTAAAATATAAAATAGCTAGAAAAATTCCTAAAAATATAAAATAAAGGTAGAAAAACAAATAAAATCTAATCTACATGCAAAATGCAAAATGCAAAATAAATGGAAAATCTACATAAAAACTATAAAAAACCTATATGTGACTCAAAAAATAATAAAATAAAAAGACTAAAAACTACCTAAAAACATCATATAAAATCCACTCATCAGGGGCTTTCTGATCAACTTTAGGGCTTTTGGCCGATTTCAGGGTTTTTTCCGCTGACTATAATATAGTATATTTGGACGATTTAAGGGCTCTTGGTCAATTTCATGGTTTTTCTGTAGACTCTAGGCTTTTATACTAATTTTGGGATTTTCGACTTATTATTGAATTTTAGGCAGGCTTTAGGTCTTCCTGACCCACTTAGGGCTTTTGCTCGATTTCAGGGTTTTCGGCCAATTTCAGGGTTTTCGGCCGATTTCAGGATTTTTCCGCTGACTATAGTATGGGGTATTTGGACGATTTAAGGGCACCGGGTAAATTTATTGGTTTTTCATTAGACTCTAGGCATTTAGGCTGATTTTAGGGTTTTCGGCTTATTATAGGGTATTAGGCCGGCTTTAGGGCTTACTGATCAACGTTAGAGCTTTTGGCCGATTTTAGGGTTTTCGGCCGATTTCAGGGTTTTCTCGCTGACTATAGTATAGGGTATTTAGACGATTTAAGGGCTCTGTGTCAATTTCATGGTTTTTCTGTAGACCCTAGGCTTTTAGTCTTATTTTAGGGTTTTCCGTTTATTATAGGGTTTTAGAATAGCTTTGGGGCTTTCTGATCAACTTTAGGGCATTTGACCGATTTCAACATTTTCGGCCTATTTCAGGGTTTTCTCGCTAACTATAGTATAGGCTATTTATACGATTTAAGGGCTCTGGGTCAATTTCATTGTTTTTTGTAGACTCTAAACTTTTAGACTGATTTTATGGTTTTCGTCTTATTATAAGTTTTTAGGCCGGTTTAGGGCTTTCTGATCATCTTTGTGGCTTTTGGCCGATTTAAGGGTTTTTCCGCTGACTATAGTATAGGGTATTTTGACGATTTAAGGGCTCTAGGTCAATTTTATGGTTTTTCTTTAGACTCTAGGCTTTTACACTGATTTTAGGGTTTTCGGCTTATTATAAGGTTTTAGGCCGCCTTTAGGTCATTTTGACCAACTTAGGGATTTTGCCCGATTTCAGGGTTTTCGGCCGATTTCAGGGTTTACCCGCTAACTATAGTATACGGTAATTGGACAATTTAAGGGCTCTGGGTCAATTTTATTGTTTTTCTGTAAACTCTAGGATTTTAGAATAAGGGTTTTCGGCTTATTATAAGGTTTTACGCCGGCTTTAGGGCTTTCTGATCAACTTTAGGGCTTTTGGCTGATTTCAGGGTTTACGGCCGATTTCAGTGTTTTTCTGCTCACTATAGTATAGCGTATTTGGACGATTTAAGGGTTCTTGGTCAATTTTATGGTTTTTCTGTAGACTCTAGGATTTTAGACTTTTTTTAGGGTTTTCGGCTTATTATTGGGTTTTTGGCCGGCTTTAGGGCCTTATGATCAACTTTAGGGCTTTTGGCCGATTTCAGGGATTTCGACCGATTTCAATGTTTTTCCGCTGACTATAGTTTAGGATATTTGGACGATTTAAGGGCTTTGGGTCAATAGACTTTAGGCTTTTAGACTGATTTTGTGGTTTTCGGCTTATTATAGGGTTTTTTGCCGGCTTTAGGGCTTTCTGATCATCTTTATGGCTTTTGGCCGATTTCAGGGTTTTTCCGCTGACTATAGTATAGGGTATTTCGACGATTTAAGGGCTCTAGGTCAATTTTATGGTTTTTCTTTAGAATCTAGGCTTTTACACTGATTTTAGGGTTTTTGGCTTATTATAAGGTTTAAGGCGGCCTTTAGGTCTTTCTGACCAACTGAGGGATTTTGCCCGATTTCAGGGTTTTCGGCCAATTTCAATATTTATCCGCTGACTATAGTACAAGATATTTGGAAGATTTTAGGTCTCTGGGTCCATTTTATTGTTTTTCAGTATACTGTAGGCTTCTAGACTGATTTTAGGGTTTTCTGTGATGAGGCGGATTTTGAATTAAGCACATGGAAAATAAGGATTAAAGGATTGATGGTAGTGGGAAGGAGGTTTCAGAGATGATTAAGGACTGAGTAGAGGCCATTGAAGGAATTGAAAACCCACTACCATGAAGGAGAGAAAAGCTTGAAGATGAACCAGCAAGCGACCCAACGCTCAAGCGTTGGGCTCCCATCGCCCAAGCGTTGAGACTATGACTAGGATGTGAGTCAGAAATTGCACCCAGCGCTCAAGCGTTGGGAAGCCAGGGCTCAAGCGCTGGGCCTCGGTCTGAAAGTGGGATTTTAATGCACCCAACGCCCAAGCATTGGGGATCCCAGCGCCCAAGCGCTGGAGGGCAGATTTTTACTATAAATAGGGGCCTTTTCTTCACTTGTAGGACATACCTATTCAGAATACAACAAGTATTCTTCTTTCCTCCTTAAAGAGTATTGTTCCTAGGAATTGCGGGAAGCCAAACTTGAGCTCCTATCCAGGGTAATTCGATGCCTCTTTTAGCCATGCTTGGCAAATTCTTTTAAGTATCTTGGGTTGTTTTAGTTTATATTTTATGTTTTAGTTTCCTTCTACATTTCTGAATAATATTTCCAGTTCATGTTTTATTTCCTTGTTCTTCATTTCCTCTTAATGCGCATAAGAGTTCTTGCTTATTACTTATAACAATGGCCATTGGTAAGTAGTAAGGGAAATAGGATTTAAAAAAGGCTATAAGTATATATCACTAAGGAATTAGGATAGACGTAGCTTTATGTTGGCCTGAACTTCATCTTCATCTTGTTTTCTGGTTAACTAAATTGCAAGGAATTGAATTTAGTAATTAGGAAGAAAGTTCTACACTTATAAGGAATTAACTTGTAAAAATACTAGGCTATAGCATCATGAACTTGGTTTTAAAATTCAAAAATTATGTAGGAGTTTACTAGCATATTTTATAAGCTATATAATTCAACCCAAGTACTTAAATTTCATCATCTTTTCTTCTTTATATTTTATTGCTATTTCTTGTTTTTGTCTTAATCAAACCCAATGAAAAATATATCTTTTTATTTTTCTACTTAAGCTCTAAACAATTTAGTAATTAGACACCTATCCCTGTGGGATCGACAATCTTTTATATTACGCGATAACCATCCGTGCACTTGCGGATTTGGCTATCAAGTTTTTGGCGCCGTTTCCGGGGATAGGTTCTTTTTAAGTTCTTTTTATTAATTTGTTTAGGGATGTTTTTATATAAAAAAAATATTAACTTGTGTGATGAATAGGTGCTACTAATTTTGTCTGCTGAAATTTTGTAAGGAAATATGGCTGGAACATTTGAGGAATGGTTGGCAAAGATTCGGGCTAATCTTGAAAAAGAAGACGAATAGAGGAAGCGTATTGTTTTCAATTTAATTGATGAGTATTACTCTGAATTAGATTGCAAGCGCGCTTCAGGATCTTTGCCCAACCGAGTGCAAGAATGGAAGGCCAGAATAATCTTGCAAGGAAGGCTGAATGTAATTTTAGGTAGGCAGCCAGTAAACCAAAAAGTTCCCATTGACCCGGTAAGTGATTCTATGGACAGAATAGAGGAAAAGAAAATTGAAGAAGTGGTTTGCTTAACCAGTGAAAAATCAGTTTTTCTTCCCACACCGGAAGAAAAAGTACAAAATTCTTTTAAACTGTCCATAGGTGATCTTATTTGGGAAAATGTTGAGGATTGTGCTGAACTAGTCTACATTATTTTGATGATTTCAAGTTGTCAAAATTTGCATGACTTAAGGGGTCTAAAACACTTTGCAATAGACCCTGGTTGATTGAACAATTTCTGGAAGGAACTAAGTCTATCGAAGACTATAAAATCGAGCTTCTTGGGAGACAACCCATGTCCAGGTTTGAGTATTTTAAATTTAGTAAATTTTTAGCTTTCTTTTATTTTCTGTTTTATTGTTATTTCAAAAAAAAAAATTGATTCTGAGTTACAGCGAACGCTAAGATTAATGTGGCAGAAGGCCTCCTATCTTTGAAGGTAGGGGATGAAAAGATCAAGTTTTCTGTATTCCGGACTCTTAAGCATTATGAGTCCGAGGAAGAGGATGATTTCACAGATGAAGTATTTACCAAAAGAAGAAAAAACTCCCCCTAATTGATTAAAAGGGAAGGGTCTATCTTGGACCTTAAGAATGAGCTGGTTGGGAGACAACCCAACTTAGGATAGTTTAATTTTTCTGTCTGTTAATTTTCAGCACCATCTTTGTAAATAAATAAAAGAAAAAATTCTATGTTTTGCTGCAGGAGGGGCCAGCGCTCAAGCGCTGGAGGCCAACGCTCAAGCGTTGAGCCCCTGCTTAAAGTCCCCTGATTCCAGTTTATCCCAGCGCCAAGGCGTTGGAGGGCTAGCGCTCATGTGCTAGGCCCTTGGAACTGCCCAGTTTTTATTTTTAATTCCAACGCCCAAGCGTTGGAAACCCAACGCTCAGGCGTTGGGACCCAGTGCCCAGTTTTTTTTTGTTTTAATTCCAGCGCCCAAGCGTTGGCAAACCCAATGCTCAAGCGCTAGAGCTCGGGCAGATTATTTGTTATTATTTTATTTCCTGTTTTCTGTGTTTATAAATAATTTTGTGTCCACCAGCACTTGAAAAGTTTTGGGACTTGATGAGTGGATATTCTATGATGTTTTTAGGTTGTTTTTACTCTTTGTATTTTATTATTTTTGAGTCACATATAGGATTTTTATTATTTTTATGTAGATTTTATGTTTATTTTGCATTTTGCATATATATTAGATTTTATTTGTTTTTCTAACTTTATTTTATATTTTTAGGAATTTTTATAGCTATTTTATATTTTTAGGAAAAGCTGGTATAGTTATCATTTTTGTCTAGGGACCAATTTGTAAAGTTTCAGGAAATCAGGGATCAAAGTGTGAAAGTTCAAGAGTGAAGGATTAAAAGTGAAGATTGAAAGAATTAAAGGGCCAGAATTGAAGTGCTAGTAAAGAGAGGGCTAAAAGAGAAAAAGAAGAATATGAAGCAACTCTCTCTAATTTAGCACATGGAAAATAAACTTGAAGAATTGATGGTAGTGGAGGAGAAGTTTTAGAAATGAATATGGGTTGAGTAGTGGCCATTGAAGGCATTCAAAACCCACTACCATGAAGAAGGGAAAAGCTTGAAGATGAAGCAGCAACGACCCAACGCTCCAGCGTTTGGATCCCAACGCTCCAGCATTGGGACTCTGACTAGGAGATGAGTCAGATTTCCACCCAGCGCTCAAGCGCTGGAAAGCCAGCGCTCAAGCGCTGGGCCTCGGTCTGATAGTGGAATTTTAATGCATCCCAACGCCCCAGCGTTGGGAATGCCAGCGCTCAAGCGCTGGAGGGTGAATTTTTACTATAAATAGGGGCCTTTTCTTCATTTGTAAAACACACCTATTAAGAATACAACAAGTGTTCTTCTTTCCTCCTTAAGATCATTGTTCATAGGAATTGTGGGAAGCCATACTTGAGCTCCTATCCAGGGTAATTCAATGACTCTTTTAGCCATGCTTGGCTAACTTCTTCTTTAAGTTTTTGGATTGTTTTAGTTTATAATTCATGTTCTAGTCTTTTTTTACATTTCTGAATAATATTTCCTTTCATGTTTTATTTCTTTGTTCTTCATTCATCTTTATGCGCAAAAGATATCTTGCTTTCTACTTATGTCATAAGGCCATTTGGTAAGTAGTAAGGGAAATAGGTAATAAAAAAGGTTATAAGTATACATTTCTTAAGGCAATTAGGATGGACGTAACTTTGTGCTGGCCCGAATTCATTCTTCATCTTCTTTTCGGGTTAACTAATTACCAAGGCTTTGGATTTAGTAATTAGGAAGAAAGTTCTACATTTCTTAAGGCAATTAGGATGTAGAAATTCTAGGCTATAGCATCATGGAATTGGACTTAAAATTCAGAAATTAAGTAGGAGATTTCTAGCATGTTTTATAGACTATGTAAACCAACCCAAGAGCTTAAATTCTCATCATCTCTATTCCTTATCTTTTGATGCTACTGTTTATGCTTGTTCTAAAAACCAACATCAAATATTCATCTTTTAATATTTCTGCGCAAGTACTAAATATTATATTAATAAGAACACTTATCCCTTGGGTTCGATCTTTTTATACTACGCGGTAGTCAATCGTGCACTTGCGATTTCGCTATCAAGTTTTTGGCGCCGTTGCCGGGGATAGGTTATGTTCTGGTTATTATTTTGTTTAGTGCTTTTTGTTTATATAAAAAAAAGGAAAAAAATTATAAAAAAATTGTGATGAACTGGTGCTGCTAATTTTGTTTGCTGAGTATTCTCAGGTATAGCAATGGCTGAAACATTCAAGCAAATGGAGGCAAAAATCCGAGCTAAACTTGAAATAGAATATAAGAAAAAGAAGTAGGAAGTTTTCACACTTATTGACGAATTCTATTCTAATTTAGAGTGCAAGCGAAATGCGGGATTTTTACCAACTCCTGAGCAAGAATGTAAGGCCATGGAGGAGTTACAAGTGAAAATACAAGGCATTCTAAGGAGGCAGCCCAGGGATGAACAACAACCACAGGTTCATGAAGGTGAACTCGTGGTACAAAAAGAGGAGGTAAAAGAAACCTCCATTTTAGAATTTGTCTTTGAAGATAAATTGGAAATGGAGGAAGAAGAACCTCAAGGAACCTATGTCATAGGTTCAGAAGATCAAGGCAAGAAACAAGAAGGGGAAGTTTTTCTTATCCCTTCCATTTGTAATTTGATTGATGTTGCCTTGAAAGCTGAAAATTCATTGGGCACCATGTTGTTTTTGTGCCAAAATTTACATGATTTGCGGGGTCTAATGAATTTTGTAATAGACCCCGGTTGAAAAGTGATTAGTGGAAGGGTCTATCTCGGACCTTAACAATGAGCTGGTTGGGAGACAACCCAATTTAGGAATAGTTTAAAATTTCTGTCATTTAATTTTCTGCATCACTCTTGTAAATAAATAAAAGAAAGAAATTCTATGTTTTTGCTGCAGGAGGGGCCAGCGCTCAAGCGCTGGAGGCCAACGCTCAAGCATTAGGCCCCTGTAAAAGTCCCCTGGTTCCAGACAATTCCAGCGCTGGAGGGCTAGCGCTCATGCGCTAAGCCCCTGGAATTCCCAGTTTTTTTTATTTTTAATTTCCAGCGCCACAGCGTTGGAAACCCAGCGCTCAGGCGCTGGGACCTCTGATGCCCAGTATTTGTTTTAATTCCAGCGCCCAAACGTTGGCATCCCCAACGCTCAAGCGCTGGAGCTCGGGCAGTCTTGCTGTTTTGTTTTTATTTGCTGTTTTCAGTTTTTAATAAATTTTGTGTTCACCATTTCTTGGAAGTTTTAAGATTCTTTGAGTTTTCCCTTTCTTCAATAAATGGTTTTGATTTTGGGAACTCAAGAATTCTTGTTTTAAGGTGGACACAATTTTTCAACCCATGATCTTATTTGTGTTGTTTTTGGAACTAACAAGTCAAGCAAATTTCCTGCTTGTGAGACTTTTGTTTGTTCAATGTTACAGGATAGGTACCAGAAGGAGAAAGAGCCCTCTTGAACTTAAGTGTTCAAAATTGATTTTACTTTGAGGTTCCCTTGGACTTTTGTGGAAAATTTGTGTACTGTGCCAGCTTCTTAGCTTTTTAGTTTTTCTTTTTATAGTTTTTTAGTTTTTCTGTTTTATTGTTGCATGAGTCTTGAGTATATTATCCAGTCTGAATGCTATTATAGCTTTGTGAATGCTTTATCTGATTGAACTGCTTTTGAAAAGGTTCTATGTTTTGAAGCGGTTAGGATTGCATGCTGCTAGAAATGATTTTGACATCTTGATTGTTTTGGTTGTTGGCAAAGTCTTTTTCGGAGTTCTAAAAAGGGTACCACTTACCCTATGTTTTTCTGAGAGCTGAGGACTCTGAATTCTTGATTGTGAAATTTTTCTGCCTTGTGTTGCATGTTGATTGGGATTTTGTATACTTTGTGAGTTGAGAAGAGATTATAGGCATTTTTGAAAACTCAGATTCTTGTTTGAAAATTGATATCCACTAGTAGCCCCTTTTTGAGCCTTAAAAGAGTCATTTTTTGGAGCCTACTTTGTGTGATAATTTTTAAAGTTGTTATTGTGATTCATGAGCTGAAATTGCTAGAGCTATGTTGTTGGGTTTCTCTCTATGGCGCTTGAATTAAGGAATTAAGGAATGTCAGAGAATTTAAACCTTCAAGGTATATGGCGCTTAATTCTGTCTCTTTCGCCATTAATGCTCTGATCCACCAAGAGGTGCAGGACAACTCATCTTTGGTTTTGAGCAAACGATCTCCTTCAAGCTGATTCTTAATCATTGCTCTTTAGTCAACCCATGTGTTTGACGAGGCTTGAGTCGAACGGTCTTTGCAGGCGGACGAACTTTGCTCTGGGGGCAGACTCATTCCTCATAGGCGGACGGACTCTTCATTTGCTTTTTGATAATGTTTGCAGCATGGCTTTAGTTTATAAGTGTTCCTGAATATGAAATCTTTTTAAAGAAAGTTAGTAACACTTTAAAGAAATTGTTTTTTATCAAAATAGGTTAATTTATTTTAAATATTTTACTCTAACAATCTCCCCCTTTTTGATAATGACAATTTCTAAGCAAATGAGAGTAAGACCTGTATGTATATAATTCCTCCCCCTGTCACTAATCTTTTATTAGCTCCCCCTAAGTATGTGTTGTCTTCTACTTAGTCATTTGTTATATAGTTTCTCCCCCTTTGACATTATCCAAAGCTAAAACATGCAATGAGATAATAAGAAGAAACGATAAAATTTAACAGAAGAAATATATTAAGAAGATGGTTTAGAAAGCCCTAAGAGTAAAGCAATAGATTTCTGTAGTTCCTGAGAGAGGAGAAGGACCATGGAGCGAACATCAGCAGGGTCAGAATGTGAACATTGAGTGACCAACGGAGATGGTGGACGACGAGGTGGCAGAATTGGAGTGAAATATGCTACCGTGGGAATGAGCAGCGCGGGAGACAGACATGGCCAAGTAGACCTCAGAGTCTTCAAAATGGGTGGCATCACAGGAAGTAGTATCAGGGTCCATGTTCTAAACTTTAGAACCAAGGATTCAACACTACCAGCTAGATGAAGAGGAATTGAACCAAGGTGGACATCCCTGTGAACCGTGAGTTCCCAGTCAAAATGGAAGAATTGTTGACATGAGGGCATGGATTGAATAAGCTGAGAGGCAGGACATCCACGGGGAAGCCACGATCCAGCCTTAAAGCAAAATGGAAAACCAAATGCCCGAAGGCATAGATCTGAGAGTAGGTGAGCATTGGGTGCATCTTGGGAGCGCTTGCGTTTGCCCAAAGTAGAGCTAGAGCTTGGAGGGTAACGGGGCATGGAGTAGATCTGATGGAGAGACATGCCTGTATCAGGAGTGAGGAAACCCAGTGGTGCAAGCTTGAGATCCAGATCCATAGCTTTATGGATACGAACTGGTGGGGACGGATAAGATGCATTAATGGATGTATTAATGTGAGAATCTACCCGTGGTGACTTTGAATGAGCAGGTTGACTTTGACCAAGATGCAGACGAAGATCAACTTCAATATCATATAAGTTGAGACGAGCAAATTCAAGGTCTAAGCAAGAAAGGTTAGTGTTAGGAGTGGGATCAAACTCAGAGTCATCATCAAGATGGATGGGATTGTCAATGCTGGTGACGACAAATATTGAATCCAGAAATTGCTCAGCTTCAATTTGTTGTAGATTTTTGAAGTGAAGGATCTTGGATTGAAGAGGCAGTTCCCATCCTCGGGCATCAGGAGAGCAATGATGCTTCTATTGAGGTGAAATAGTGGGTAGCGGAGAATTCACAGAGAGCTTGACGCGGACCCAGTGTCGATTAGCAATGTTGCCCAAAACAACAAGAGGGGGGTTATCATCAACAGGGCCAAGAAGTGGTAGATATGTGCAACACTGGTTAGGAGCTAGAGTGACTAGAACAATGCGAAATGCAGTGGCAGCTAACAACCCCATATCCGGAACTGTAAACCATTTGGACTCAGGTGCAGGTCCATTTTCATCAATCGTGAGAGCCTGACACAAGGTGTCAATGTCTTTATCAGAGAAAAATGTTTTGGAATGGAGCACTCTATGAGATAGAAGTTCCTGGATAAGCAGTTTGCGAACTTCTGGCCAGTAATCCTGAGGATGACCCATCCATTGAGCGAGACAGCGGAATTCACAATTGCCATCATCTTCAACGTCAAAGACGTTTGATATATATTTGTGGAAGATTTGAGGCAAGAACTTCAAATAGTAGGCATGAGAGACTGAAATGAGTTCAGCTGTGGAGTGCACAGTCTCAGGGGGCGGTTTGGATGAAGTGGATGCATGCAAGATTGAGGGCGTAGGTAGGCATGTGGGAGACTCAGTCTGGTGAGCATGACTGGAACACTGTGGAGACGAAGTATCCAATCGACGACGTTTGAGGCAGGCATCAGACGGAGTTGGTGAACGAGGCCTCCGTTGTTGATTCCTTTTAGTCCAGTCACTCAAGAGTTCTGGAGGTACTCCAGATATGTCAACAGACAGATTCATACGGCGCACATCACTAAACTTGATAGGAGTAGCAGAGACATAATCAGATGCAATGTATTGCCCTATTTCAATAGAGGGGTTGATTAATCTCTTGTGATGCATAAGGGCTGAGATAAGAGATCCATAGGGAAGGTTGGTGTTGGACTGTTCCAGAGTGTGAAACATGTATTGATTTAGAAGGTCAGGCCAATTGATTTTCTTGCGATGCTGCAGTTGGAATAGAGCCCATTGAGAGAACTTATTTACTAAGTCTCGAGAACCTTCTTTTGGCAATACAACCTTGCTAAGAACAGCATGAGGAAAAATGCATTCTTCAACTAGGTCTTTCACTCGTCAAGAGGTGGAGCTTTTTGGAACCTCCTTCCAGATAGTAAAGGGAGTACTTTCAGAGCTTTCCCAAGAAGATGAGTAGCAGACCCCTTCGAGAGGAAGGTTGAGGAGTTGAGATAAGTCGCTGGTGTGTACATCGATCACTTGACCCAAACACTGTGTTCGGATGTGATTGGGGTTCATCTTGACAGCACAGTCGTAGAATTCCTGAATGAGAGGCTTGATTACTGAAGTTGTGGAGATTTCGAACAGGTTTCCCCAAGCCTGTGAGAGTAGGAGATCAAGTCCGGCCACCTTCGCATGTTCAAATAGCTTTAGATCGATATACCTAGGGGTGACAAGCTTTTTGTCCCCCAGATGTTCAACCTTCACAGGACCAATTTCATCACTTTGTTGTTTACGATTTCTGTTTCTGGATGATTTGAGTCTCTTCCGTGCTTAGGACTCCTTGATCGTTTCCATTTCTTCGTTTGTTAGGAGCCATGACTTCTGTAGACAAGGGGAAATAGAAAGGCAACTACAAATGCAAAGAGTATGATGAATGAGTGTATTGAAACGG
The DNA here is from genome assembly GCA_030819835.1 of Acmispon strigosus. Lineage (NCBI taxonomy): Eukaryota > Viridiplantae > Streptophyta > Magnoliopsida > Fabales > Fabaceae > Acmispon > Acmispon strigosus. The sequence goes on from JAUAMA010000001.1 coordinate 25,273,338, forward strand.
TTAGTAGAGATATATTTTCAAAACCGTCAATTTTTTTTTTTTTTATGTTGGGAGTGTAAATATTTTCTCGGTCTTATCACTCTCATGATGAAATATGCAGTTAATTAATGCGTATTAAATGAGGAGAGATAAGGAGTGCCAAAATTTACGTATGCGTGCTGAGCAAGTAATACATATGAAAAGACACAATTGTTTCAGCATTAAATGCATATCTCTTAGTGGATGTTAACTTTTAGAGCAAATTAGCCAGACGAACACAATACAAGCATATTTACAGTGCAGGAAACATCCCTATTCTTTCTCAAGTCATGCAAACTTATTTTCAATTAGTGGTTTAGTAAATATGTCTGCCAGTTGATCATCAGAGGGTATGTATGAAATGTCAATGTTTCCTTTGGCTACATGATCACGAATAAAATGATGTTTAATTTCAATATGTTTGGTTCGTGAATGCAATACAGGGTTCTTTGTAATATTAATGGCACTTGTGTTATCACATAATAATGGGATGTTATGCTCAAAAATATTGTAATCTTCTAATTGATGCTTCACCCAAAGAAGTTGGGTGCAGCAAGAACCTGCAGCGACGTATTCTGCTTCAGCCGTCGAGAGAGAAATTGTGCTTTGTCGCTTGCTTGCCCATGAGATTAGGCAATGCCCTAAAAAGTGACATCCTCCACTTGTGCTTTTTCTTTCTATTCTATCTCCAGCATAGTCAGCATCACAAAATCCTCTTAGCCTGAAATCATCACCTTTCTCATAGACTAGACCAAGATTAGTTGTTCCAATAAGATAACGAAAGATGCGTTTTACCGCACTAAGATGAGATTCTTGGGGACTTACCTGGAATCTTGCACATACACAAACGTTGTACATGATGTCTGGTCTACTTGAAGTGAGGTACAGCAGTGAACCTATCATTCCTCTATATTTGCTTGAGTCAACCGGAGTTGAGTCATCCCCTTTATCTAGTGTAGTTCCAGGATGCATTGGAGTTCCCATGGCTTTTGCTTTCTCCATGCAATACTTCTTTAGTAGATCATTGATGTACTTGGTCTGATGAATGTACATTCGAGTTCCTTCCTGTCTGATTTGTAATCCTAGGAAGAACTTTAATTCTCCCATCATACTCATCTCGAATTCACTTTGCATCAGTTTTGAGAATTCTTGGCAGAGAGCTTCATTAGTAGCCCCAAATATTATATCATCGACGTACAGCTGGACCAGAATGAAGTCCTTGGACCTCTTTCTTCTAAATAGAGTGTTGTCGATGCTTCCTCGAGAGAATCCATTGTTCATCAGAAATGAGCTTAAGCGATCGTACCACGCTCGTGGTGCTTGCTTCAACCCATATAGTGCTTTTCTTAGCTTGAGGACGTGGTCTGGTAGATCCTGATCTTCAAATCCTGGGGGCTGCTTTATGTAGACTTCTTCCTCAATGTACCCATTTAGGAATGCACTCTTTACATCCATTTGAAATAGTTTTATAGAGTGCTGACATGCAAATGCTAGAAGTATACGTATTGCTTCAATTCTTGCTACTGGCGCAAACGTTTCTGTATAATCGATTCCTTCTTGTTGATTATACCCTTGGGCCACCAGACGAGCCTTGTTTCTTGTGACCTTGCCATTTTCATCCATTTTATTTGTAAAAACCCATCGAGTGCCTATGATAGACTTGTCTTCTAGTTTAGGTACCAAATCCCAGACTTTGCTTCTCTCAAATTGATTTAGTTCTTCTTGCATAGCTAGGATCCATCCTTCATCCTGAAGTGCTTCTCCTATGTTCTTTGGTTCTATCTCAGAAAGAAATGCACAGTTAGCATAATCATTAAAAGTAGATCGGGTTCTTACCTTTTCGTGGACATTTCCAATAATTTGAGTTGGAGGATGATCTGTGATAAGGAAATCGCAAGTGTATGATTAACTATCGCGTAATATAAAAGATTGTCGATCCCACAGGGATAGGTGTCTAATTACTAATTTGTTTAGAGCTTAAGCAGAAAAATAAAAGGATATATTTTGCATTTTGGTTTCTGGAACAAGAACATAAAAAGCATAAAATATAAAAGAAGAGATGATGATAAAAATAAGCATTTGGGTTGCATTGTATAACTTATAATTTATGCTAGCAAACTTCTATTTTATTTCTGAATTCCAAACAAAGATTCATGGTGCTATAGCCTAGAGTTTCTACATCCTAATAGCCTTAAGAAATGTAGACCTTTCTTTCCTAATTACTAACTCCATAGCCTTGGTTATTAGTTAATCAGAAAAGAAGATGAAGAAGGAATTCGGGCCAACACAAAGCTACGTCCATCCTTATAGCCTTAAGAAATGTATACTTATAACCTTTTTTATTTCCTATTTCCCTTACTACTTACCAAATGGCCTTATGCATAAGTAGAAAGCATGAAATCTTTTGTGCACTAAGATTAATGAAGAACAAGGTAATAAAACATGAACTTTGAATATTATTCAGAAACAAATAAAAGAAAACTAAAACATAAATTAATAAGCTAACACAACCCAAAATACTTAAAGAGAATTAGCCAAGCATGGCTAAAAGAAGCATTGAATTACCCTGGACTAGGAGAAAGAGGAACACTTGTTGTGTTCTAAGATGGTGTGTCTTACAAGTGAAGAAAAGGGTCATATTTATAGTAAAATTCCAGCCTCCAGCGCTTGAGCGCTGGCATTCCCAACGCCTGGGCGCTAGGATGCATTAAAAATCCACTTTCTGTCCGAGGCCCAGCGCTTGAGCGCTGGCTTTCCAACGCTTGGGCGCTGGGTCAATATCTGACTCATCATCCAGTCAGAACCCCAGCGCTGGAGCGCTGGGACGCTGCTTCTTCATCTTCAAGCTTTTCCTTCATCCTTCATTCATGGTAGTGGGTTTTGATGGCCATAAAAAACCACTAACCAGCCTTGTTTAATTCTGAAACCCTTCCTCCACTAACATCAATTCTTTCAACAATATTTTCCATGTGCTAAATTGGAGAGTGATTCTTCATATTCTTCTTTTTCACTTTGGTCCTCTCTTGGTTAGCACTTCAATTCAAGCCCTCATATTCTCCCAATCTTCACTTTAAGTCCTCCACTCTTGAACTTTTACAATTTGGTCCCTGACTTCCTGAAACTTTACACATTGGTCCCTGGACAAAAATGATAACTAAACCAGCTTTTTCTAAAAATACAAAATAACTAGAAAAATGCCTAAAAATATAAAATAAAGCTAGAAAATCTAATAAAATCTAATCTACATGCAAAATGAAAAATAAATAGAAAATCTATATAAAAAGACTAAAAAACCTATATGTGACTCAAAAATAATAAAATAAAAAGACTAAAAATAGCCTAAAAATATCATATAAAATCCACTCATCAATCTGGTTTGAATCTCCAGTCTCGAGGCAGTGAGATACCACTTGAGGTCATAACTTGACTTGAGGAAATATCGTCAGACGTAGTTTCACCAACTTCGTCCGGTTGAGTTGATGAAGGAATGATTGAGATTGTCTCTTTGTCGGATGATGATGGCTGACCCGGATTTGATGAAGGAGCTTCATATATTTCCAGTTCATCATCTTCTGAGATTATCTGATTTACACCTACGTGCTTATCTTCAAACTTAACATTGATAGATTCTTCAACCGCCATGGTTCTGGAGTTATATACTCGGAATGCCTTGGAATTTGGTGAGTATCCCAAGAATATTCCTTTATCTGATTTTGCATCGAACTTTCCAAGATCATCCTTTGTGTTGAGTAGAAAACATGAGCTTCCAAATGGATGAAAATATGAGATGTTTGGCTTTCTTCCTTTCCACAGTTCATAAGCTGTTTTCTTCAAGATGGGACGCATGAATATTCTATTTTGAATGTAACATGCTGTATGAATGGCTTCAGCCCAGAAGTACTTGGGTAGAGATGTCTCGTTGAGCATAGTCCTTGCCCTTTCTTGAAGTGACCTGTTTTTCCTTTCGGCTACTCCATTTTGCTGAGGAGTTCTTGGAGCAGATACTTGATGAAATATACCATTCTCTTCGCAGTAATGATTGAATTCCTCATTTATAAATTCTCCTCCTCTGTCACTTCGGATGTTGGTGATGCAGTACCCCTTTTTATTTTGAATTCTTTTCGCAATGATTAGGAAGGACCTGAAAGTTTCATCTTTTGTTCCAAGGAATTGTACCCATGTGAATCTGGTGTAGTCATCCACGATGACAAGACAAAATCTTTTTCCAGAACAACTAGTCGTTCTAGTAGGTCCGAACAAGTCCATGTGCAACATCTCCAGAGGTCTCTTCGTACTAACAACGTTCTTTGCATGGAAAGAACTTTTTAATTGCTTTCCTTGAAGACATGCTGAGCATGTATCATCAGATTTGAAAGATAGATTTGGCAGACCACTTACTAAATCATATTTGATTATTTTAGCAATGGTCTTTAAGGATGCATGCCCTAGCTTCCTGTGCCAGATCCATTTATCATCCTCTGCTGATACTAGACATGTTTCCAGGGAGGTCTTATATAGATCTCCTTGTCTCTGAGCTTCAAAGATAATCTTGTCATCCTTGTTAGTGACACTACACTTCAATTTGGTGAAGGAAACAGTGAGCCCACTGTCACACAATTGACTTATGCTAAGTAGGTTATGTTTCAATCCTTCAACTAGCAGAACCTTCCGAATTACTGGAAGGGGGTTCTTACCAACGTTACCTTTTCCGACAATGAAGCCTTTTTTATTACCTCCAAAGGTCACTGTCCCTCCTGTCTTCTTCTCACGGATTTTTGGGAATAAATACCTTTTTCCCGTCATCTGCCGTGAGCACCCACTGTCCAGGTACCATTGTTCTCTTTGGTTTCGAACTGTTAAGCACATCTGCAAGAGGAATAATCATAGATTTAGGTACCCAAACTTTCTTGGGTCCTTTTTTGTTAGTAATCACCTTGGGTGGACTTTTCCTCCCACGTACCATTTTTTGAGGAGTTTGTTTCTCCTTACCCTTAACTATGAAAGTTTCGGGTTGGACTTTAATAGATGACAATGAAACATTTTTCTTTTCAGGTTGATATCTATATGGGACAGTAGAAGAATTATGTTTAATGGCAACTATATCCCAAACCCCTTCGATCATAAGCTAATTTGTGGTTTCCACTTAACTTGATTAGATTATCATGACCTTGGGTGAACATGGATAGGTCTTTGATTAAGCCACTGACTCTTTGTTTTAAGAATTTAATTTCTTTGTTTGCATCTTGTTCTAAAAGCACTTGATTTTTATTTGTTAGCGTAATTGATACTTCCTAAGATGCATGCAATTCTTTCAAGGTTTTATCATGCTTCTTTTTGAGTGAACTATATTTGATGGCTAATGCATGAGCATATTCTAATAGTTCATTGTAGTCATCAGATGAGATTTTGGGACTTACCTCATCTTGGTCATCTTCTTCGTCATTGGATTGGTCGACAGAGATCATTAGTGCCTCTGCTTCTCTGTCTGCTTCAATATCTGAAGTGTCTATGGATCCCATAAACGCACAGTATGAAGCTTCTTCATTGGCTCCCTTGGATTCTTCTTCTTGATCCGAGTCATCTTCTGATTCATCATTTTGGCTGGAAAAGGCCTTCTTTTTATAGAAGGTCTTTTGGGAAAGCTTGTTCCCTAGACGAGGGCAATCGGCTCTGACGTGTCCAGGTTTCTTGCACTCGTAGCAGACGATCCCTCCCTTGCTTGGGATCCTTTCGTCTTCTCTTGATGAGGAGGATGGTCTTCCTTTGAACTGCTTCCTGTTTCCCATCATTTTTCTGAATCTTCTGTTGAACAGAGCCTGTTCATCATCGGATCGATCCGATTGAGCAGTTTCCTCATCTGAGGATTCATTAGCTTTCAAAGCCTTTGATTTGTTGGCTTTAAAAGCTACAGCTTTTGCAGCAGCTGCTTTTCTTTTTATGATTGCAACATCATTGGCAAGATCCTGTTCGTGAATCTTCATTTCTCCCAGCAGGTCTTCTACTTGATGTGTATCCATATTCTTTCCAGATCTTTGGGAAGTAACGAAGTTTCTCCAATTGGTGGGAAGACTTCAGAGAATCTTGACCACTTGCTCCTTATTGGTGAAAGTTTTGCCCAGATTCCTCGTACCATTGTGGATGGTTTGAAGTCGTGCGAACATGGAGTCAATGGACTCATTATCGTCCATCATGAAGTTTTCGTATTGGGAAGCGAGCATACTCATCTTGGTGGTTTGAACAGCAGTTGTTCCTTCATGAGTGATAGCTAGTGTGTCCCAGACCTCCTTTGCAGTGCTTAGGCTGTCAACTTTGTCATGCTCACTTTTGCTGAGAGCGCATATAAGAAACAGCCTTGCCTTGGCATTCCTCTGATTTTCAGTCTTTTGTTCATCTGTCCATTTGTCAGCTGGAATGGCCTTGCTTTCACTATCTCTAGGAACGTAGTTTCCTTTAGATATTACGTCCCATAGTTTCTAATCAGTTGATTCAATGAATAGCTGCATATGCTTCTTCCAGTAGGGATAGTTTGAGCCATCGAAGAATGGTGGCTTGTTAGTTGCGGTTCCGGTTGGGTAGGCAATTCCGTCCATGGATCTTTTCACTCTACACCTGTTAAGATGTTAGTAATTCTCAAAGCGGTTAAGCTCTAATACCAATTGATAGTAATAAAATCACACAAGAAAGGGGGGTTTGAATTGTGTGTGTGACTTTTGTAAAGTTTTTCGCAAAATACTCGTTATAAGTTTAAAAACGTTTAGAGATAAGTGCAGCGAAAAAGGAATTAGAACTTAAAGAGTAAAGCACACAAGATGTTTATCCTGGTTCACCCCCAAAACCGATAGGGCTACGTCCAGTCCTTGGCTATACCAAGATTTTCCACTATTTCAACAGAATAGTACAAGTGTTCTCAGGGACTTCTCCCAGTATTTTGAGGACTACTCCTTTACAAGTTTTCTCAGGACTTCTCCTTTATCTTTCAAGTATTTGACAGGACTTCTCCCAGTTCTTTTTCAAGAAGGTTTGTTTTCTACAGAGATCTCTTCACAAAGAGTGGGTAGAAACTATGAGGTTCTAGATTCAGAGATGATAGACAAATTTGATTCTCTGAAGGGATTGTGAGAGAAGAATAAGAGTTTTCACTCTATAGAGGTTTCACACTCGTTGGCGACTAAACTCAGAAAATAAGAAAGCTAGAGTTGCTGAGTGTTCTTGGCTAAAGCTTGTTCAACTTGTAAACTGACTTTGAAGAATTTGAAAGCTTTGATAGTGTGTAAGTCGCCAAGTTAAAAATGATGCAGAGTCCACTATTTATATCTTCAATAGGATAATAACTGGAGGCGCTGATGAAGATCTTCAAAAATAGTTCTGTTGAGTCTTTGCTTGATTGTGAGTAACGGATACATCTGCATCTGTTTGTTGTAGTCTGCCAGAGAGAATGTTTCTTCAGTAGATGGAGAGTGAGATCGTCTGGCCAAGCTTTTGTTCTGGTTCTCAGAGGCTGCATTTAATGCATGTGCATTACAGCTAATATGACAATTAATGTTCTGATCAGAAGATTCGGATTTGGCCGTAGGGGAGATACGATGATCAGAGGATATCTCCGTTAATTCAGCGAAAGTAGCTCGAATTAAGGAATGTCAGAGAATTTAAACCTTCAAGGTATATGGCGCTTAATTCTGTCTCTTTCGCCATTAATGCTCTGATCCACCAAGAGGTGCAGGACAACTCATCTTTGGTTTTGAGAAAACGATCTCCTTCAAGCTAATTCTTAATCATTGCTCTTTAGTCAACCCATGTGTTTGACGAGGCTTGAGTCGGACGGTCTTTGCAGGCGGACGAACTTTGCTCTGGGGGCAGACTCATTCCTCATAGGCGGACGGACTCTTCATTTGCTTTTTGATAATGTTTGCAGCATGGCTTTAGTTTATAAGTGTTCCTGAATATGAAATCTTTTTAAAGAAATTTAGTAACACTTTAACGAAATTGTTGTTTATCAAAATAGGTTAATTCATTTTAAATATTTTACTCTAACAAAGCTCTTAGTCAAGAAAAATCACTTAACAACAGATTCTGAGTCAGCCATTAGAGTTGCCAATTTCTTGAAATCCACACCTTGAATTGTTCGACCCTTTTGGCCAAGTTACAACCTTCAAAATCTCTTCAAAGTTACTTGGTTGCATTGTTTCAGTTTTGATTTGAATGATAGGCAGGATCATTGAACTTTCTTGTTTTTCATGGAGAATATTATTTTTGTTAGCCTAATTTGATGAACTCAACATGATAACTCAACATGATAAAAGCCAAGCCTAACTTTCTTGATTAAATATCTGTAAACATGCATGTCTTCTTTATCCGCTAAGCTTTCTTGGAAAGGTTTTTGTGCTTCAAGTTTTAATCAGATAAACTTTCTCTAAACTCAGGGACGAGTTTCTCTTTAAGTTTTTTCGCTTGAGGACAAGCTGTCGTTAGGTATAGTGGTGTGATGAGTGGATATTATATGATGTTTTTAGGTTGTTTTTAGTCTTTTTATTTTATTATTTTTGAGTCACATATAGGATTTTTATTATTTTTATGTAGATTTTATGTTTATTTTGCATTTTGCATATAGATTAGATTTTATTTGTTTTTCTAACTTTATTTTAAATTTTTAGGAATTTTTATAGCTACTTTATATTTTTAGGAAAAGCTGGTATAGTTATCATTTTTGTCCAGGGACCAATTTGTAAAGTTTCAGGAAATCAGGGATCAAAGTGTGAAAGTTCAAGAGTGGAGGACTAAAAGTGAAGATTGAAAGAATTAAAGGGCCAGAATTGAAGTGCTAGTAAAGAGAGGGCTAAAAGAGAAAAAGAAGAATATGAAGCAACTCTCTCTAATTTAGCACATGGAAAATAAACTTGAAGAATTGATGGTAGTGGAGGAGAAGTTTCAGAAATGAATACGGGCTGAGTAGTGGCCATTGAGGGCATTCAAAACCCACTACCATGAAGAAGGGAAAAGCTTGAAGATGAAGCAGCAGCGACCCAACGCTCCAGCGTTGGGATCCCAACGCTCTAGCGTTGGGACTCTGACTAGGAGATGAGTCAGATTTCCACACAGCGCTCAAGCGTTGGAAAGCCAGCGCTCAAGCGCTGGGCCTCGGTCTGATAGTGGAATTTAAATGCATCCCAACGCCCCAGCGTTGGGAATGCCAGCGCTCAAGCGCTGGAGGGTGAATTTTTACTATAAATAGGGGCATTTTCTTCATTTGTAAAACACACATATTCAGAATACAACAAGTGTTCTTCTTTCCTCCTTAAGATCATTGTTCCTAGGAATTGTGGGAAGCCATACTTGAGCTCCTATCCAGGGTAATTCAATGACTCTTTTAGCCATGCTTGGCTAACTTCTTCTTTAAGTTTTTGGGTTGTTTTAGTTTATAATTCATGTTCTAGTCTTTTTCTACATTTCTGAATAATACTTCCTTTCATGTTTTATTTCTTTGTTCTTCATTCATCTTTATGCGCAAAAGATATCTTGCTTTGTACTTATGTCATAAGGCCATTTGGTAAGTAGTAAGGGAAATAGGAAATAAAAAAGGTTATAAGTATACATTTCTTAAGGCAATTAGGATGGACGTAACTTTGTGCTGGCCCGAATTCATTCTTCATCATCTTTTCTGGTTAACTAATTACCAAGGCTATGGATTTAGTAATTAGGAAGAAAGTTCTACATTTCATAAGGCAATTAGGATGTAGAAATTCTAGGCTATAGCATCATGGAATTGGACTTAAAATTCAGAAATTAAGTGGGAGATTTCTAGCATGTTTTATAGACTATGTAGACCAACCCAAGAGCTTAAATTCTCATCATCTCTATTTCTTATCTTTTGATGCTATTGTTTATGCTTGTTCTAAAAACCAACATCAAATATTCATCTTTTAATTTTTCTGCACAAGTACTAAATATTATATTAATAAGAACACCTATCCCTTGGGTTAGATCTTTTTAAACTACGCAATAGTCAATCGTGCACTTGCGATTTGGGTATCAGGACTCTTGAGTTTTCCCTTACTTTTATAATTGGTTTAATCTTTAATCTTTGGGAACTCAAGAATTCTTGTTTTAAGGTGGACACAATTTTCAACCCTTGTTCTTGAATATGTTGTTTTGGGAACTAACAAGTCAAGCAAGCTTTTGCTTGTAAGACTATGTTTGTTCAATTTTGCAGGATAGGTACCAAAAGGAGGAACAACCCTCTTGAACTTAAGTGTTCAAAGTTGAAATTACTTTGAGGTTCCTTGGACTGTTTGTGGAAAGATTGTGATTGTACCAGCTTTTTAGTTTTTCTTTTTAATTTTTAGTTTTTAGTGCTAGTTTTTATTTTTGCTTTTAGGTTTTTAAACTGCATGAGTCGAGTACCTAATCCAGTCTGAATGCTACTATTGTTCTATGATGCTCTTTATCTGATTGAACTGCTTTTTGAAAATGATGTTATGCGGTTAGGATTGCATGCTGTTAGAAATGATTTGGACATCTTGATTGTTTGGTGTTTGGCAAAGTTTTTCTAAGTTCTAAAAGGGTACCACTTACCCTATGTTTTTCTGAGTGCTGAGGACTCTGAATGCATGATTGTAAGATTTTGCTGCCTTGTGTTGCATGTTGATTGGGATTTTGTATATTTTGTAAGATGAGAAGAGATTATAGGCATTCTTGGAAACTCAGAGTTTTGGTTTGAAAAGCAAAAATCCACTAGTAGCCCCTTTTTGAGCCTTAAAAGAGTCATTGTTGGAGCCTACTTTGTGTGATATTTTGAGTTGTTAGATTGATTCATGAGCATAAAATTCTAGAGCTATGCATGTTTAGGTTACTCTCTAAAAAAAAATAAAGAAAATAAAATAAGGTATGTGCCTTAGGAAAAAAAGAGAAAAAAATTATAACGAAGTAGTAGGGTGAGAAAGAGTATGAGGGGAGTAAAATTCAAATCATTCATCTCATACATTCGACTACTTTGTTCATAAAAAAAAAAAGATGAGAGAACCTTTGTGTTGAATTGTTAAAGCTCTTAAACAAAAATCACTTAACAACAGATTCTGAGTCAAGCCAATAGAGTTGCCAAGTCTAGAAATCCACACCTTGAATTGTTCAACCCTTTGGCCAAGTTACAACCTTTAAAAAAATCTCTTCAAAATTACTTAGTTGCATGGTTCCAGTTTTGATTTGAATGATAGGCAGAATAATCAAGCTTTCTTGTTTTTCGTGGAGAATATCTTTGTGAGCTTAATTTGATGAACTCAAACATGTTATAAAGCCAAGCCTAACTTTCTTGATTAATACCTGTGAAACATGCATGTCTTCCAAATCCGCTAAGCTTTCTGGAAAAATTCTTGTGCTTCATGTTTTAATCAGATAAACTTTCTCTAAACTCAGGGACGAGTTTCTCTTTAAGTTTTGTCGCTTGAGGACAAGCTGTCGTTGGGTATAGTGGTGTGATGACCGGATTTTGTATGATGTTTTTAGGGTCTTTTTATTTTAATATTTTTGAGTCTCATATAGGATTTTTATTATTTTTATGTAGATTTTATATTTATGTTGCATTTTGCATATAGATTAGCTTTTATTTGTTTTTTTTTTTTAACTTTATTTTATATTTTTAGGAATTTTTATAGTTATTTTTGTATTTTTAGGAAAGTTGGTATAGTTATCATTTTTGTCCAGGGACCAATTTGTAAGTTTCAGGAAAAGAAAGGATCAAAGTGTAAAAGTTCAAGAGTGAAGGATGAAAAGTGAAGTTTCAAGAAGTTAAAGGACCCGAATTGAAGTGCGAACAAAGAGAGGACTTAAAGTGGAAATCAAGAATATGAAGTAACACTCTTTGAATTAAGCACATCGAAAATAAGGATTAAAGGATTGATGGTAGTGGGAAGGAGGTTTCGGAGATGATTAAGGGCTGAGTGGAGGCCATTGAAGGCATTGAAAACCCACTACCATGAAGGAGAGAAAAGCTTGAAGATGAACCAGCAGGCGACCCAACGCTCAAGCGTTGGGCTCCGAACGCCCAAGCATCGAGACTCTGACTAGGATGTGAGTCAGAAAATGCACCCAACGCTCCAGCATTGGAAGCCAGCGCTCAAGCGCTGGGCCTCGGGCTGAAAGTGGGATTTTAATGCACCCAACGCCCAAGCGTTGGGGATCCCAGCGCCCAAGAGCTGGAGGGCAGATTTTTACTATAAATAGGGGCCTTTTCTTCCCTTGTAGGACACAACTATTCAGAATACAACAAGTATTCTTCTTTTCTCCTTAAAGACCATTGTTCCTAGGAATTGTGGGAAGCCAAACTTGTGCTCCTATCCAGCGTAATTTGATGCCTCTTTTAGCCATGCTTGGCTCATTCTTTTAAGTATCTTGGGTTGTTTTAGTTTATATTTTATGTTTTAGTTTTCTTCTACATTTCTGAATAATATTTCCAGTTCATGTTTTATTTCCTTGTTCTTCATTTCCTCTTAATGCGCATAAGAGTTCTTGCTTATTACTTATATCTGTAAATCAAGTCTCGTCCTTGGACTCGACTGAGGTTTTGATGAAGACAAACACATCACAAAAAGAAGAAAGACTTCAGAAGAGAAAAGGAAGACTTCAAGAAGACTTCAAGAAAGAAAGGAACAAAAAGAAGAAAGACTTCAAGAAGACTTCAAGAAAGAAAGGAACAAAAAGAAGAAAGACTTCAAGAAGACTTCAAGAAGACTTAAGAGAATAAAGACTTCAAGAACCAGGCTCAGAACGTCAAGATCAAAACATGAAGGTTCTAGTTTTAAGTAAGTCTTGTCAACTTAGTGTGCTATGCTTTATTAAGGTTTAATTGCATTAGAAGGCTCATGAAAGATCAACTAATTGAGTACGATATGTTCTCACAAGTTAAACTTGGTAGGAACACTCAATTAGGGTTTAAGATGGTTAAAACTGAGTTCTGGACTGTCTGTAATCGATTACGGGAAGTAATCGATTACCACAAGTGTGTAATCGATTACCAAGTTTGAAATTCAAATTCAAACTTCAACGGCATGGTGTAATCGATTACACTAACTGTGGTAATCGATTACCAGGTCGACAGATGTGTTATTTCATGAACCATTGTGTCTCAAACCGGTTGGGAAAGGTTGTGTTGGTTCATGGACGACCTTTAGTGCCTATATAAAGTCCTTAGACACTCAGAAACATCAATGACTTGGTCCATAACTTTCATATTCATTAAAGTCATCATTTAGAGTTTCGGTTCTCTCATTTTCATAAGAACACTCATGATGTTCAACATTTGAGAAACCCAGAATGGAAGAGCCTTCATTGTAATTGCCTGGAGCATACAAACTAAGATCAATCCTTCTTGTCAAAAGGATTGAATCATGTATAGAAAAGTCATCTTCTTCTTCTTCTGTTTGAATCATGTTGATTCTTTCACCGTAGTTTTCGGTGTTTGTAAAAAGGCCCTTTGAATCAAGTTTGATTCAAAGTCCACCGTGGTAATGCGGTGTCATCAGAAAGTGGTTTGCTTTCTGAGGCATGATGGGTCCTCTTAGGGTCCTTGGCACAAGTATTGCTAAGAAGACTTGATCAATCAGAAGTGGGTTGCTTCAGGAAGATTGATAAGATATCTTAGGATCCTTGGTGCAAGCATTCGTTAAGAGTACTCGATCATGGGAAATCTTCACTGTGGAATTCAGTGGAGTGGTTCTTCAGAAAGTGGTAATCTTTCTGAGGGATCCTAACTTCACCGTGGTATTCGGTGAAGGGCTGTTCGATTGAAGGCGGTTTAGTCTTCAAGGTCTGAGGGTGGTTTGCCTTCAGGAACTGAAAGTGGTTTGCTTTCAGGGGCTGTTGAAAGTGGTTTGCTTTCACAGGATATTGGTAGAAATTCTTGGGGTCCTTGGGTTAGGAACTTGTAAGTGATTTTAATCAATAGTGGAAAAATCCTCAAGGGGTTTCTTTGAGGGACTGGACGTAGCCTTCGGTGGATTGAAGGTGAACCAGGATAAAACTCTCTGTGTCATTTCCTTCGTCCTTCATCTTTTACTTTCAAGCAATTACAATATTCCGCTGCAACAACGTTCTTACGTTACAACTCTAATTGCGCTGAAAGTCGTTTGGTACTACTACGCGAAAATCGGGGCAACTCTGATTCACCCCCCCCCCTCTCAGGTTGCTATCTGTACTAACAATATCAATGACCATTGGTAAGTAGTAAGGGAAATAGGATTTAAAAAAGGCTATAAGTATATATCACTAAGGAATTAGGATAGACGTAGCTTTATGTTGGCCTGAAATTCACCTTCATCTTCTTTTCTGGTTAACTAAATTGCAAGGAATTGAATTTAGTAATTAGGAAGAAAGTTCTACACTTATAAGGAATTAACTTGTAGAAATACTAGGCTATAGCATCATGAACTTGGTTTTAAAATTCAGAAATTAAGTAGGAGTTTACTAGCATATTTTATAAGCTATATAATTCAACCCAAGTACTTAAATTTCATCATCTTTTCTTCTTTATATTTTATTGCTATTTCTTGTTTTTGTCGTAATCTAACCAAATGCAACATATATCTTTTTATTTTTCTGCTTAAGCTCTAAACAATTTAGTAATTAGACACCTATCCTTGTGGGATCGACAATCTTTTATATTACGCGATAACCATCCGTGCACTTCCGGATTTGGCTATCATTCGGCTCATTATAGGGTTTTACGCCGGCTTTGGGCCTTTCTGATCAACTTTAGGGCTTTTGGCCGATTCCAGGGTTTTCGGCCGATTTCAGGGTTTTTTCCACTGACTATAATATAGTATATTTGGACGATTTAAGGGCTCTGGGTCAATTTCATGGTTTTTCTGTAGACTCTACGCTTTTATACTAATTTTTGGATTTTCGGCTTATAATTGAATTTTAGGCCGGCTTTAGGTCTTCCTGGCCAACTTAGGGCTTTTGCTCGATTTCAAGGTTTTCAGCCGATTTCAGGGTTTTTCCGCTGACTATAGTATGGGGTATTTGGACGATTTAAGGGCATCGGGTAAATTTATGGTTTTTCATTAGACTCCAGGCATTTAGCCTGATTTTAGGGTTTTCGGTTTATTATAGGGTTTTAGGATAGCTTTGGGGCTTTCTGATCAACTTTAGGGCATTTGACCGATTTCAGCATTTTCGGCCGATTTCAGGGTTTTCTCGCTAACTATAGTATAGGGTATTTGGATGATTTAAGGGCTCTGGGACAATTTCATGTTTTTTCTGTAGACTCTAGACTTTTAGACTGATTTTATGGTTTTCATCTTATTATAGGTTTTTAGGCCGACTTTAGGGCTTTCTGATCATCTTTATGGCTTTTGGCCGATTTCAGGGTTTTTCCGCTGACTATAGTATAGGGTATTTTGACGATTTAAGGGCTCTAGGTCAATTTTACGGTTTTTCTTTAGACTCTAGGCTTTTACACTGATTTTAGGGTTTTCGGCTTATTATAAGGTTTTAGGCCGCCTTTAGCTCATTCTGACCAACTTTGGGATTTTGCCCGATTTCAGGGTTTTCGGCCGATTTTAGGGTTTATCCGCTGACTATAGTACATGATATTTGGTAGATTTTAGGTCTCTGGGTCAATTTTATTGTTTTTCAGTATATTGTAGGCTTTTAGAGTGATTTTAGGGTTTTCGGCTTATTATAGGGTTTTAGGCCGGCTTTAGGGCCTTCTGATCAACTTTTGGGCTTTCGGCTGATTATAGGGTTTTCGGCCGATTTCTGTGTTTTTCGGATAACTATAGTATTGGGTATTTGGACGATTTAATGGCTCTAGGTCAATTTTATGGTTTTTCTGTAGACTGTAGGGTTTTAGTCTGATTTTAGGGTTTTCGGCTTATTATAGGGTTTTAGGCCGGCTTTAGGGATTTCTGATCAACTTTAGGGCTTTTGGCCGATTTCAGGGTTTTTCTGCTAACAATAGTATTAGGTAATTGGACGATTTAAGGGCTCTGGGTCAATTTTATGGTTTTATGTTGAATCTAGGCTTTTAGAATAATTTCAAGGCTTTCGGCTTATTATAGGGTTTTACGCCGGCTTTGGGGCTTTCTAGTCAACTTTAGGGCTTTTGGCCGATTTCAGGGTTTTCGGCAGATTTCATGGTTTTTTCCGCTGACTATAGTATAGGGTATATGGATGATTTAAAGGTCTGGGTCAATATTATGGTTTTTTTGTAGACTCTTGGCTTTTAAATTGATTTAAGGGTTTTCGGTTTATTATAGGGTTTTTGGACGGCTTTAGGGCTTTCTGATCAACTTTAGGGCTTTTGGCCGATTTCATGGTTTTCGGCTGATTTCATGGTTTTTCCGCTGACTATTGTATAGGGTATTTGGACAATTTAAGGGCTCAGGGTCAATTTTATTGCTTTTATGTTGTAGATTCTTGGCTTTTAGACTACTTTTAGAGTTTTCGGCTTATTATAAGGCTTTTGGCCGACTTTAGGGCTTTCTGATCAACTTTAGGGCTTCTGGCCGATTTAAGGGTTTTAGGCCGATTTCAGGATTTTTCCCCCTGACTATTGTATAGTGTATTTGGACGATTTAAGGGCTCCGGGTCAATTGTTTTGTTTTTCTGTAGTCTCAGGGAATTTAGACTAATTGTAGGGTTTTTGGCCTATTATAGGGTTTTAGGCCGGCTTTAGGGCTATCGTATCAACTTGAGTGCTTTTGGCCGATTTCAGGGATTTCGGCCGATTTCAGGGTTTTTCGGTTGACTATAGTATTGCATATTTGGTCGATTTAAGGTCTCTAGGTCAATTTGGTGGTTTTTCTGTTGACTCTAGGCCTTTTGACTGATTTTAGGGTTTTCGGCTTATTATAGGGTTTTTAGCCGGCTTTAGGGCTTTCAGATCAAATAAAGGGCTTTAGGCCGATTTCAGGATTTTCGGCCAATTTCGGGGTTTTTCCGCTGACTATATAATATAGGGTACTTGGACGATTTAGGGGATCTAGGTCAATTTTATGGTTTTTCCGTAGACTCTAGGCTTTTAGACCGATTTTAGGGTTTTCGGCTTATTATAGGGTTTTAGGCTGGCTTTAGGGCTTTCTGATCAATTTTAGGGCTCTTGGCCGATTTCAGGGTTTTCGGCCGATTTTCGAGTTTTCCCGCTGACTATAGTATAGGGTATTTGGACGATTTAACGGATATAGCTTGATGACCGGATTTTGTATGATGTTTTTAGGGTCTTTTTATTTTATTATATTTGAGTCTCATATTGGATTTTTATTATTTTTATGTATATTTTATATTTATTTTGCATTTTGCATATAGTTTAGCTTTTATTTGTTTTTTAAACTTTATCTTATATTTTTAGGAATTTTTAGTTAATTTGGTATTTTCAGGAAAGCTGGTATAGTTATTTTTGACTCTAGGAATTTAGACGTATTTTAGGGTTTTCAGCTTATTATAGGGTTTTAGGCAGGCTTTCTGATCAACTTTAAGGCTTTTGGCCGATTTCATTGTTTTCGGCCAAATTCAGGGTTTTTCCGCTTACTGGGTATTTGGACGATTTAACGGCTCTGGGTGAATTTTATGGTTTTTCTATAGACTCTAGGCTTTAAGACTAATTTTAGGGCTTTCGGCTAATTATAGGGTTATAGGTCAGCTTTAGGGCTTTCTGATCAACTTTAGTGCTTTTCGCCGATTTCAAGGTTTTTCCGCTGACTAAAGTATAGGGTATTTGGACGATTTAAAGGCACAGGGTCAATTTTATGGTTTTTCTGTAGACTCTAGGCATTTCGTCTGCTTTTAGGGTTTTAGGCTTATTATAGGGGTTTTGGCCGGCTTTAGGGCTTTCTGATAAACTTTAGGGCATTTGGCCAATTTAAGCATTTTCGGCCGATTTCAGGGTTTTTTCGCTGACTTTAGTATACGGTATTTGGACGATTGAAGGGATTTGGGACAATTTTATGCTTTTTCTGAAGACTCTAGGCATTTAGACTGATTTTAGGGTTTTCGGCTTATTATAGAGTTTTAGGTCGGCTTTACGGCTTTCTGATCAACTTTATGGCTTCTGGCCAATTTCGAGGTTTTCGGCCGATTTCAGGGTTTTTGCGCTGACTACAGTATAGGATATTTGGACGATTTAAGGTCTTTGGGTCACTTTTATGGTTTTTCTGTAGACTCTAGCCTTTTAGACAGATTTTAGTGTTTTCGACTTATTATAGGGTTTTAGGCCAGCTTTGGGGCTTTCTGATCAACTTTTGGGCTTTGGGCCGATTTCAGGGTTTTCGTATGATTTTAGTGTTTTTTCGCTGACTATAGTATAGGGTATTTGGAGAATTTAAGGGCCCTGGGTCACTTTTATGGTTTTCCTGTAGACTCTAGGCTTTTAGACTGATTTAAGTATTTTCGGCTTATTATAGGGTTTTAGGCTAGTTTTACAGCTTTCTAATCAACTGTACGGCTTTCGGCCGATTTCAGGGTTTTCCGTCGATTTCATGGTTTTTCCGCTTACTATAGTATAAGGTATTTGGACAATTTAGTTTTTATGTTGTAGATTCTAGGCTTTTAGACTGGTTTAAGAGTTTTCGGCTTATTATAGGGTTTTAGGCCGGCTTTAGGGCTTTCTGATCAACTCTAGGGCTTTTGGCCGATTTCAAGATTTTCGGCCGATTTCATGGTTTTTCCGCTGACTATAGTATAGGGTATTTGGACAATTTATGGGCTCTTGGTCAATTTTATTGTTTTTATGTTGTAGATTCTAGGCTTTTAGACTGGTTATAGAGTTTTCGGCTTAGTAAAGGGTTTTAGGCCGGCTTTAGGCCTTTCTGATCAACTTTAGGGCTTTTGGCCGATTTCAGGGTTTTAAGCCAATTTCAGGGTTTTCCCCACTGACTATAGTATAGTGTATTTGAAATATTTAAGGGCTCCGGGTCAATTGTTTTGTTTTGCTGTAGTCTCAAGGCATTTAGACTTATTATAAGGTTTTAGGCTGGCTTTAGGGCTATCTTATAAACTTTTGGGCTTGGGCCGATTACAGAGTTTTCGGTCGATTTCATAATTTTCGCCCAATTTCATGGTTTTTCTGTAGGCTATTGTTTAGTATATTTGGACGATTTAAGGTCTCTAGGTCAATTTTGTGGATTTTTGGTAGACTCTAGGCTTTTAGACTGATTTTAGGGTTTTCGGCTTATTATAGGGTTTTAGGCCGACTTTAGGGCTTTCTGATCAAATTTAGGGCTTTTGGCCGATTTCAGGGTTTTCGGCCGATATCATGGTTTTTCACCTGACATAGTATAGGTTGTTTGGACGATTGAAGGGATCCAGGTCAATTTTATGGTTTTTCTGTAGATTTTAGGCTTTTAGACCGATTTTAGGGTTTTCGGCTTATTATAGGGTTTTAGGTCGGCTTTCGGGCTTTCTAATCAATTTTTGGGCTTTTGGCCAAATTCTGGGTTTCCGGCCGATTTCAGGATTTTCTCGCTGACTATAGTTTAGGGTATTTAGACGATTTAAGGGCTCTGGGTCAATTTCATGGTTTTTTTGTAGACTCTAGGCTTTTAGACTTATTTTAGGGTTTTTGGCTTATTATAGGGTTTTAGGCCAGCTTTGGGGGTTTCTGATCAACTTTAGGGAATTTTCCCGATTTCAGGGTTTTTCCGCTGACTATAGAGTATAGAGTATAGGGTTTTTGGACGATTTTAGGGTTCTGGGTCAATTTTTTAGTTTTTGTGTTGTAGACTCTTGGATTTTAGACAGGTATTAGGGTTTTCAGCTTATTATGGTTTTTAGGCCGACGTTGGGGCTTTCTGATTAACATTAGAGCTTTTGGCTAAATTCTGGGTTTTCAGCTGATTTCAAGGTTTTTTCGATGACTATAGTATAGGGTATTTGGGCGATTTAAGGGCTTTGGTTCAATTTTATTGTTTTTATGTTGTAGACTCAAGGGTTTTAGACTGATTTTAGGGTTTTAGGCTTATTATAGGGTTTTAGGCGGGCTCCATGGCTTTCAGATCCACTTTAGGGTTTTTGGCCGATTTTAGGGTTTTCAGCCGATTTCAGGGTTTTTCCGATGACTATAGTATAGCGTATTTGGACGATTTAAAGGTCTGGGTCAATTTTATGGTTTTTTTGTAGACTCTTGGTTTTTAAATTGATTTAAGGGATTTCCGCTTATTATAGGGTATTAGGCCGGCTTTAGAGCTTTCTAATCAACTTTAGGGCTTTTGGCCGATTTCAAGGTTTTCGGCCGATTTCATGGTTTTTCTGCTAACTATAGTATAGAGTATTTGGACAATTTAAGGGCTCAGGGTCAATTTTATTGTTTTTATGTAGTAGATTCTAGGCTTTTAGACTGGTTTTTGAGTTTTCGGCTTACTATTGGGTTTTAGGCCGACTTTAGGGCTTTCTGAACAACTTTAGGGCTTTTGGCCGATTTAAGGGTTTTAGGCCGATATTAGGAATTTCCCCCCTGACTATAGTATAGTGTATTTGGACGATTTAAGGGCTCCGGGTCAATTGTTTGGTTTTTCTGTAGTCTAAGGGCATTTTAGACTAATTGTAGAGTTTTTGGCTTATTATAGGGTTTTAGGCCGGCTTTAGGGCTATTGATAAGGAAAATCGCAAGTGTACAATTAAATTATCGCGTAATAAAAAGATCGAACCCAAGGGATAGGTGTTCTTATTATTATAAAATTTAGTACTAAAACAGAAAAATAAAAGATGAATATTTGTTGTTGGTTTGAGAACTAGAAAGAAACAATAGCATAAAATAATAAGAGAAAGAGATGATGAACATTAAGCTCTTGGGTTGGTTTACATAGTCTATGAAAACATGCTAGCAATCTCTTACTAAATTCCTGAATTATAAATCCATTATCATGATGCTATAGCCTAGTGTAACTACAAGTTAATTCCTTAAGCATTGTAGATCTTTCTTTTTAATTACTAAACCCAATTCCTTGGCACCTAGTTAACTAAAGAAGAAGATGAAGAAGATGTTCAGGCCAACATAAAGTTACGTCCTTCCTAATTCCTTAGCGAAGTATACTTATAACCTTTTTTATTACCTAGTTCCCTTACTACTCACCAAATGGCCTTATGTAATAAGTAATAAGCAAAACCTCTTGGGATCCACAAGATAGAAATGAAGCATAAGGTAATAAAACATGAATGGAAATAAAACTCAAAAATGTAAGAAATAACTAGAACATGTATTATAAACTAAAACAACCCAAAAACTTAAAGAAGAATTTAGCCAAGCATGGCTAAATGAGACATTGAATTACCCTGGATAGGAGCTCAAATATGGCTTCCCACAAGTCCTAGGAACAATGCTCAAGAGGGAGAAAGAGAGAATACTTGTTGTATTCTATGAAGGTGTGTTTTACAAGTGAAGAAAAGGGTCCTATTTATAGTAAAATTCTGGGCTCCAGCGCGTGAGCGCTGGCTTTCCCAGCGCTTGGGCGCTGGGAAGCATTTAAATCCCACTTTCTATCCGAGGCCCAGCGCTTGAGCGCTGGCTTTCCAACGCTTGGGCGCTGGGTCAACGTCTGACTCATGAGCCAGTCAGAACCCCAGCGCTGGAGCGCTGGGATCCCAACGCTGGATCGTTGGGACGCTGCTTCTTCATCTTCAAGCTTTTTCTTCCTTCTTCATTCATGGTAGTGGGTTTTGATTGCCATAAAATGCCACTACTCAGCCTTGTTTAATTCTGAAACCTTTCCTCCACTAACATCAATTCCTTAAACATTATTCTCCATGTGCTAAATTAGAGAGTGATTCTTCATATTCTTCTTTTTCACTTTGGTCCTCTCTTTGTTAGCACTTCAACTCAAGCCCTCATATTCTCTCAATCTTCACTTTAAGTCCTCCACTCTTGAACTTATACAATTTGGTCCCTGACTTCCTGAAATTTTACACATTGGTCCCTGGACAAAAATGATAGCTAAACCAGCTTTTTCTAAAAATATAAAATAGCTATAAAAATTCCTAAAAATATAAAATAAAGCTAGAAAAACAAATAAAATCTAATCTACATGCAAAATGCAAAATAAATATAAAATCTATATAAAAACAATAAAAAACCTATATGTGACTCAAAAATAATAAAATAAAAAGACTAAAAACTACCTAAAAACATCATATAAAATCCACTCATCACACCACTATACCCAACGACAGCTTGTCCTCAAGCGACAAAACTTAAAGAAAAACTCGTCCCTGAGTTTTGAGAAAGTTTATCTGATTAAAACTTGAAGCACAGAAACCTTTCAAAGAAAGCTTAGCAGAAAAGGAAGACATGCATGTTTTATAGACAAAGAATCAAGAAAGTTAGGCTTGGCTTTTAACATGTTTAAGTTCATCAATTAAGCTCACAAAATGATATTCTCCATGAAAAACAAGAAAGCTCGATAATTCTGCCTATCATTCAAATCAAAACTGAAATGAAGCAACCAAGTGATTTTGAAGAGATGTTTAAGGTTGTAACTTGGCCAAAAGGGTTGAACATTTCAAGGTGTGGATTTCAAGAAATTGGCAACTCTAGTGGCTGACTCAGAATCTGTTGTTAAGTGATTTTTTCTTGACTTAAGAGCTTCAACAATTACAAGCAAGGGTCCTCTCAATTTTTTCTTTTTTCTTTTTTTTTTTGAAACAAAGTAGTGGAATGTATGGGATGAATGATTTAAATTTTACTCCTCTCATACTCTTTCTCACCCCACTACTTCATTATTTTTTCCTAAGGCACATACCTTATTTTTTCCAATTTTTTCCTTCTTCTTTTTAGAGAGAAACCCAACAAACATAGCTCTAACAATTCCAGCACATGAATCACAATAACAACTATAAGAATTATCACACAAAGTAGGCTCCAAAGAATGACTCTTTTAAGGCTCAAAAGGGGCTACTAGTGGATTTAACATTTCAAGCAAAAATCTGAGTTTTCAAAAATGCCTATAATCTCTTCTCAACTCACAAAGTATACAAAACTCCAATCAAAATGTAACACAAGGTAGAAAAATTTCACAATCAAGAATTCAGAGTCCTCAGCTCTCATAAAAAGATAGGGTAAGTGGTACCCTTTTTAGAACTCAGAAAAAGACTTAGCCAACAACCAAAACAATCAAGATATCAAAAATCCTTTCTACAGCATGCAATCCTAACTGCTTAAAAACATAGAATTTTTCACAAAGCAGTTCAATCAGATAAAGCATTTCACAAAGCTATAGCAACATTCAGAATGGATAATATACTCAAGACTCATGCAAAATCAACACAGAAAAACTAAACTAAAAATAAAACTAAAAACTATAAAAAGAAAAACTAAAAAGCTAAGAAGCTGGTATAGTAACAAATTTTCCACAAAGGTCCAAGGGAACCTCAATGTAAAAATCAATTTGAACACTCAAGTTCAAGAGGGTTGTTCCTCCTTTTGGTACCTATCCTGTAACATTGAACAAACAAAAAGTCTCACAAGCAGAAGCTTGCTTGACTTGTTAGTTCCAAAAACAGCACAAAAGCTCATGGGTTGAAAAATTGTGTCCACCTTAAAAACAAGAATTCTTGAGTTCCCAAAAATTAAAACAAGTTTAGAACAAAGGGAAAACTAATATAACCTTAAAACTTCCAGAAAATGGTGAACACAAAATTTATTAAAAACTAAAAACAGCAAACAAAAGCAAAAACAGCAAACTTCCCGAGCTCCAGCGCTTGAGCGTTGGGGATATCAACGCTTGGGCGCTGGAATTAAAACAATTACTGGGCATCAGAGGTCCCAGCGCCTAAGCGCTGGGTTGCCAACGCTATGGCGCTGGAAATCAGAGAATTAAAAACTGGGATTCCAGGGGCCTAGCGCCTAAGCGTTGGGATCAACTGGAATCAGAGGTTGTGAAGCAGGGGCCTAACGCTTGAGAGTTGGCCTCCAGCGCTCGAGCGCTGGCCTCGCCTGCAGCAAAAACATAAAATTTCTTTTCTTTTATTTATGTACAAGAGTTGTGCAAAAATTAAAAAGACAGAAACATAAACTATCCTAAGTTGGGTTGTCTCCCAACCAACTCATTGTTAAGGTTCGAGATAGACCCTTCAAAAATAACTTTTCAACCAGGGTCTATTACAAAATTCTTTAAACCCCGCAAATCATGCATGTTTTGGCACAAGTACAACATAGTGCCCAATGAATTTTCAGCTAACAAGGTAACAACTTTCAAATTAAAAAGGGAAGGAATAAATAAATTTTCCCTTCCTTGTTCTTCTCGTTGTTGTTCTGAACCTATAGCAAAGGTTCCTTGAGGTTCTTCTTCCTCCATTTCCAATTTGTCTTTAAGGACAAATTTTACAATGGAAGTTTCTCTTACCTCATCTCTTTGAACAACAAGTTCATTTGCATGAACTAGTTGTTGTTGTTCTTCGCTGGGCTGCCTCCTTAAAATGCTTTGTATTTTCACTTGTAACTCTTCCATACCCTTACATTATTGCTCAGGGGTTGGCAAAAATCCCGCATTCCGCTTACACTCTAAATCCGCTTACAATCTATTTAGGGCTTTTTTATCAACTTTATGGCTTTTGGCCGATTTCATTGTTTTCGGCCAAATTCAGAGTTTTTCCGCTGACTATAAGTATAGGGTATTTGGACGATTTAACGGCTCTGGGTGAATTTAATGGTTTTTCTATAGACTTTAGGCTTTAAGACTAATTTTAGGGTTTTCGGCAAATTATATGGTTATAGGCCAGCTTTAGGGCTTTCTGATCAAATTTAGTGCTTTTCGCCGATTCTAGGGTTTTCGGTCGATTTAAGGGTTTTTCCGCTGACTAAAGTATAGGGTATTTGGACGATTTGGAGGCTCAGGGTCAATTTTATGGTTTTTCTGTAGACTCTAGGCATTTCGTCTGATTTTAGGGTTTTAGGCTTATTATAAGGTTTTTGGACGGCTTTAGGGCTTTCTGATCAACTTTAGGGCATTTGGCCAATTTAAGCATTTGCGACCGATTTCAGGGTTTTTCAGCTGACTTTAGTATACGGTATTTGGACGATTGAAGGGATCCGGGTCAATTTTATGACTTTTCTGTAGACTCTAGGCATTTAGACTGATTTCAAGGTTTTCGGCTTATTATAGAGTTCTAGGTTGACTTTACGGCTTTCTGATCAAATTTATGGCTTTCGGTCGATTTCGAGGTTTTCGACCGATTTCAGGGTTTTTACGCTGACTACAGTATAGGATATTTGAATGATTTAAGATCTCTAGGTCTCTTTTATGGTTTTTCTGTAGACTTTAGGCTTTTAGACAGATTTTAGTGTTTTCGACTTATTATAGGGTTTTAGGCCAGCTTTGGGGCTTTCTGATCAACTTTAGGGCTTTGGGCCAATTTCAGGGTTCTCATATGATTTTAGTGTTTTTCCGCTGACTATAGTATAGGGTATTTGGACGATTTAACGGATATAGGTCAATTTTATGGTTTTTTTGTAGACTCTAGGCTTTTAGACGTATTTTAGGGTTTTCAGCTTCTTATAGGGTTTTAGGCCGGCTTTTGGGCTTTTTGATCAACTTTATGGCTTTTTGCGGATTTCATTGTTTTCGGCCAAATTCAGGGTCTTTCCGCTGATTATAAGTAAAGGGTATTTGGACGATGTAACGGCTCTGGGTGAATTTTATGGTTTTTCTATAGACTCTAGGCTTTAAGACTAATTTTAGGGTTTTCGGCTAATTATAGGGTTATAGGTCAGCTTTAGGGCTTTCTGATCAACTTTAGTGCTTTTCGCCGATTCTAGGGGTTTCGCTCGATTTCACGGTTTTTCCGCTGACTAAAGTATTGGGTATTTGGACGATTTAAAGG
This sequence comes from Acmispon strigosus, assembly GCA_030819835.1. Lineage (NCBI taxonomy): Eukaryota > Viridiplantae > Streptophyta > Magnoliopsida > Fabales > Fabaceae > Acmispon > Acmispon strigosus. The sequence continues at coordinate 25,299,153 of JAUAMA010000001.1, forward strand.
CTCAGGGTCAATTTTATGATTTTTCTGTAGACTCTAGGCATTTCGTCTTATTTTAGGGTTTTAGGCTTATTATAAGGTTTTTGGACGGCTTTAAGGCTTTCTGATCAACTTTAGGGCATTTGGCCTATTTAAGCATTTGCGACCGATTTCAGGGTTTTTCAGCTGACTTTAGTATACGGTATTTGGACGATTGAAGGGATCCGGGTCAATTTTATGATTTTTCTGTAGACTCTAGGCATTTAGACTGATTTCAGGGTTTTCGGCTTATTATAGAGTTCTAGGTTGGCTTTACGACTTTCTGATCAAATTTATGGCTTTTGGCCGATTTGGAAAGGTTTGGGACACAATGGTTCATGAAAAGATGCAACTTTTCGTTCTGGTAATCGATTACATCACTTAGTGTAATCGATTACACTAATAGTCGTTTCAGTTTGAATTTCAAATTCAAACATGTAATCAGTTACAAACAACAAGTAATCGATTACTTGCCTAGGTGTAATCGATTACCAGAATCCTGAAATCGATTACACTGAAGTCCAACTTCCAGAAGCTTGATCCTTTGAGATCGGCATAAGGTTTTCTACTTCTTTTAAGTTTGGAAAACACTTAGCTTGATTAGTTTAGGTGTTTTAAGAGCCTTTATGCTTTAATAGACCTTTAGAAGCATAACTCACCTAAACTAAGACTTCTAGACTATTGATGAACTTTGTAGCGCTGTTTCTTCGAAGTCTTCTTTTCTTCTTTTTGTCGATGAGTTTGTCGTCATCAAAACCACAGCCAGGGTCAGGAGCAAGACCTTCTTCACAGGATATTTGGATGATTTAAGGTCTCTGGGTCTCTTTTATGGTTTTTCTGTAGACTTTAGGCTTTCAGACAGATTTTAGTGTTTTCGACTTATTATAGGGTTTTAGGCCAGCTTTGGGGCTTTCTGATCAACTTTAGGGCTTTGGGCCAATTTCAGGGTTCTCGTATGATTTTAGTGTTTTTCCGCTGACTATAGTATAGGGTATTTGGACGATTTCACGGATATAGGTCAATTTTATGGTTTTTTTGTAGACTCTAGGCTTTTAGACGTATTTTAGGGATTTCAGCTTATAATAGGGTTTTAGGCCGGCTTTAGGGCTTTTCGATCAACTTTATGGCTTTTTGCCGATTTCATTGTTTTCGGCCAAATTCAGGGTTTTCCCGCTGACTATAAGTATAGGGTATTTGGACGATTTAAAGGCTCAGGGTCAATTTTATGGTTTTTCTATAGACTCTAGGCATTTCGTCTGATTTTAGGGTTTTAGGCTTATTATAGGGTTTTTGGACGGCTTTAAGGCTTTCTGATCAACTTTAGGGCATTTGGCCAATTTAAGCATTTTCGACCGATTTCAGGGTTTTTCAGCTGACTTTAGTATACGGTATTTGGACGATTGAAGGGATCCAGGTCAATTTTATGATTTTTCTGTAGACTCTAGGCATTTAGACTGATTTCAGGGTTTTCGGCTTATGATAGAGTTTTAGGTCGGCTTTACGGCTTTCTGATCAAATTTATGGCTTTTGGCCGATTTCGAGGTTTTCGGCTGATTTCAGGGTATTTACGCTGACTACAGTACAGGATATTTAGATGATTTAAGGTCTCTGGGTTACTTTAATGGTTTTTCTGTAGACTCTAGGCTTTTAGACAGATTTTAGTGTTTTCGACTTATTATAGGGTTTTAGGCCAGCTTTGGGGCTTTCAGATCAACTTTAGGGCTTTGGGCCGATTTCAGGGTTCTCGTATGATTTTAGTGTTTTTCGCTGTCTATTGTATATGGTATTTGGACGATTTAAGGACTCTGGGTCAATTTTATGGTTTTTCTGAAGACTCTAGGATTTTAGACTGATTTAAGGATTTTCGGCTTATTATAGGGTTTTAGGCTGGCTTTACAACTTTCTAATCAACTGTACGACTTTTGGCCGATTTCAGGGTTTTCGGTCGATTTCGTGGTTTTTTCGCTTACTATAGTATAAGGTATTTGGACAATATAAGGGCGCTGGGTCAATTTTATTGTTTTTATGTTGTAGATTCTAGGCTTTTAGACTGGTTTAAAAGTTTTCGGCTTATGATAGGGTTTTAGGCCGGCTTTAGGGCTATCTTATTAACTTTAGTGCTTTTGGCCGATTTCAGGGTTTTCGGCCGATTTCATGGTTTTTCTGTTGACTATAGTATAGTAAATTTGAACGATTTTAGGTCTATAGGTCAATTTTGTGGTTTTTCTGTAGACTCTTGGATTTTAGATTGATTTTAGGGTTTTCGGCTTATTAGAGGGATTTTTGCCGATTTCAGGGTTTTTGGCCGATTTCAGGGTTTTTTTCCGATGACTACAGTATAGCGTATTTGGACGACTTAAGGGTCTGGATCAATTTTATGGTTTTTCTGTAGACTCTAGGCTTTTAGACTGATTTAAGGGTTTTCGACTTATTATACGGTTTTAGGCCAGCTTTAGGGATTTCTGATCAACTTTAGGGCTTTATGCCGATTTCATGGTTTTTCCGCTGACTATAGTATAGGATATTTCGACAATTAATGGGCTCTTGGTCAGTTTTATTGTTTTTATGTTGTAGATTCTAGGCTTTTAAGCCGGCTTTAGGTCTTTCCGATCAACTTTAGGGCTTTTGGCCGATTTCAGGGTTTTAAGCTGATTTCAGGGTTTTTCCCCATGATAATAGTATAGTGTATTTGGACGATTTAAGGGTTTCGAGTCAATTGTTTTGTTTTGCTGTAGTCTCTAGGCATTTAGACTTATTATCGGGTTTTATGCTGGCTTTAGGGCTATCTTATCAACTTTAGGGCTATCTTATCAACTTTAGGGCTTGGGCCGATTTCAGAGTTTTCGGCCGATTTCAGGGTTTTTCTGTTGACTATAGTATAGGATATTTGTTTGATTTAAGGTCTCTAGGTCAATTTTGTGGTTTTTCTGTAGACTCCAGGCCTTTAGACTGGTTTTAGGCTAACTTTAGGGCTTTCTGATCAAATTTAGGGCTTTTGGCCAATTTCAGGGTTTTCGGCCGATATCATGGTTTTTCCCCTGACATAGTATATGGTATTTGGACGATTTAAGGGATCCAGGTCAATTTTATGGTTTTTCTGTAGACTCTAGGCTTTTAGACCAATTTTAGGATTTTCGGCTTATTATATAGGGTTTTAGGCCAGCTTTAGGAATTTATAATCAACTTTAGGGCTTTTGGGCGATTTCAGCATTTTCAGCCGATTACAGGGTTTTTTAGCTGACTATAGTATAGGTTATTCGGACGATTTAAGGGCTCAGGGTCATTTTTATGGTATTTCTATAGACTCTAGGATTTTAGGGCGACTTTAGGGCTTTCTGATCAATTTTAGGGCTTTTGGCCGATTTCATGGTTTTTCCGCTGACTATAGTATAGGGTATTTGGACAATTAATGGGCTCTTGGTCAATTTTATTGCTTTTATGTTGTAGATTCTAGGCTTTTAGACTAGTTATAGAGTTTTCGGCTTATTATATGGTTTTAAGCCGGCTTTAGGTCTTTCCGATCAACTTTGGGGATTTTGGCCGATTTCAGGGTTATAAGCCAATTTCAGGGTTTTTTAGCTGACTGTAGTATAGGTTATTCGGACGATTTAAGGGCTCAGGGTCATTTTTATGGTTTTTCTATAGACTCTGGGATTTTAGACTAGTTATAGAGTTTTCGGCTTATTATATGGTTTTAGGCCGGCTTTAGGGTTTTTGATCAAGTTTAGGGCTTTTGGCGATTTCAGGATTTTATGCCGATTATAGGGTTTTAAGCCGATTTCAGGGTTTTTCCCCGTGACTATAGTATAGTGTATTTGGACGATTTAAGGGCTCCGGGTCAATTGTTTTGTTTTGCTGTAGTCTCTAGGAATTTAGACTTATTATAGGGTTTTATGCTGGCTTTAGTGCTATCATATCAACTTTAGGGCTAGGGCCGATTTCAGAGTTTTCGGCCGATTTCAGGGTTTTTCTGTTGACTATAGTATTGGATATTTGTTCGATTTAAGGTCTCTAGGTCAATTTTGTGGTTTTTCTGTAGACTCTTGGCTTTTAGACCGATTTTAGGGTTTTCGGGCGATTTCAGCATTTTCAGCCGATTACAGGGTTTTTCAGCTGACTATAGTATAGGTTATTCGGACGATTTAAGGCGTCAGGTCATTTTTATGGTTTTTCTATAGATTCTAGGATTTTATGCCGACTTTAGGGCTTTCTGATCAACTTTAGGGCTTTTGGCCGATTTCGGGATTTTCGGCCGATATCATGGTTTTTCCATGACTATAGTATAGGGTATTTGGACTATTTAAGGGATCCTGGTCAATTTTATGGTTTTTCTGTAGACTCTAGGCTTTTAGACCGAGTTTAGGGTTTTCAGCTTATTATAGGATTTCAGGTCGACTTTAGGACTTTCTGATCAACTTTAGGGCTTACGGCCGATTTCGGGGTTTTCGGCCGATATCATGGTTTTTCCCCTGACGTATAGGGTATTTGGACAATTTAAGGGATCCAGGTCAATTTTATGGTTTTTCTGTAGACTCTAGGCTTTTAGACCGATTTTAGGGTTTTCGGCTTATTATATAGGGTTTTAGGCCGGCTTTAGGGATTTCTAATGAACTTTAGTGCTTTTGGGCGATTTCAGCATTTTCAGCCGATTACAGGGTTTTTCAGCTGACTATAGTATAGGTTATTCAGACGATTTAAGGGCTCAGGGTCATTTTTATGGTTTTTCTATAGACTCTGGGATTTTAGACTAGTTATAGAGTTTTCGACTTATTATATGGTTTTAGGCCGGCTTTAGGGTTTTTGATCAAGTTTAGGGCTTTTGGCCGATTTCAGGATTTTATGCCGATTTTAGGGTTTTAAGCCGATTTCAGGGTTTTTCCCCGTGACTATAGTATAGTGTATTTGGACGATTTAAGGGCTCCGGGTCAATTGTTTTGTTTTGCTGTAGTCTCTAGGAATTTAGACTTATTATAGGGTTTTATGCTGGCTTTAGGGCTATCTTATCAACTTTAGGGCTAGGGCCGATTTCAGAGTTTTTGGCCGATTTCAGGGTTTTTCTGTTGACTATAGTATTGGATATTTGTTCGATTTAAGGTCTCTAGGTCAATTTTGTGGTTTTTCTGTAGACTCTTGGATTTTAGACCGATTTTAGGGTTTTCGGCTTCTTATAGGGTTTTAGGCCGGCTTTAGGGCTATTTAATCAATTTTAGGGCTTTTGGCCGAAATCAGGGTTTCCGACCGATTTCAGGGTTTTCTCGCTGACTATGTATTGGGTACTTAGACGATTTAAGGGCTCTCGGCCAATTTCATGGTTTTTATGTAGACTCTAGGCTTTTAGACTTATTTTTGGATTTTCGGCTTATTATAGGGTTTTAGGCCAGCTTTGGGGGTTTATTATCAACTTTAGGGCATTTTCCCGATTTCAGGGTTTTTCCGCTGACTATAGGGTATTTGGACGATTTTAGGGTTCTGGGTCAATTTCATAGTTTTTATGTTGTAGACTCTAGTCTTTTAGACAGGTATTAGGGTTTTCCGCTTATTATAGGGTTTTAGGCCGACTTTGGGGCTTTCTGATCAACATTAGGGCTTTTGGCTGAATTCTGGGTTTTCAGCTGATTTCAAGGTTTTTCCGATGACTATAGTATAGGGTATTTGGACTATTTAAGGGTTTTGGGTCAATTTTATAGTTTTTATAGTGTAGACTCTAGGCTTTTAGACTGATTTAGGGTTTTCGGCTTATTATAGGGTTTTAGGCCGGCTCCAGGGCTTTAGGCCGTTTTCGGGGTTTTCGGCCGATTTCACGGTTTTTTCGATGACTATAGTATAGCGTATTTGGACGATTTTAAGGTCTGGGTCAATTTTAAGGTTTTTTTTGTAGACTCTTGGCTTTTAAATTTATTTAAGGGTTTTCCGCTTATTATAGGGTTTTAGGCCGGCTTTAGGGCTTTCTCATAAACTTTAGGGCTTTTGGCCGATTTCAAGGTTTGAGGCCGAATTCATGGTTTTTCCGCTGACTATAGTATAGGGTATTTGGACAATTTAAGGGCTCAGGGTCAATTTTATAGAATTGATATTGTAGATTCAAGGCTTTCTGACTAGTTTTAGAGTTTTCGACTTATTATAGAGTTTTAGGCCGACTTTAGGGCTTTCTGATCAACTTTTGGACTTTTGGCCAGTTTAAGGGTTTTAGGCCGATTTCTGGGATTTTCGGTTGACTATAGTATAGGATATTTGGTCGATTGAAGGTCTCTAGGTCAATTTTGTGGTTTTTCTATAGACTCTAGGCCTTTAGACTGATTTTAGGGTTTTCGGCTTATTATAGGATTTTAGGCCGACTTTAGGGCTTTCTGATCAACTTTAGGGCTTTTCACCAATTTCGGGGTTTTCGGCCGATATCATGGTTTTTCCCCTAACTATATTATAAGGTATTTGGACGAGTTAAGGGATCCAGGTCAATTTTATGGTTTTTCTGTAGACTCTAGGCTTTTAGACCGATTTTAGGGTTTTCGGCATATTATAGGGTTTTAGGCCAACTTTAGGGCTTTCTGATCAATTTTAGGTCTCTTGGCCGTTTTCAGGGTTTTCGGCCGATTTCAGGGTTTATCCGATGATTATAGTATAGGGTATTTGGACGATTTAAGGGCTCTGGGTCAATTTTATTGTTTTCCACTAGACTCTAGACTTTTAGGCTGATTTTAGGGTTTTCGGCTAATTATAGGGTTTTAGGCCGATTACGGGGTTTTAGGACGATTTCAGGGCTTCATATCAAATTAAGGGCTTTAGGACGATTTCAGGGTTTTTGGCCGATTACGGGGTTTTTTCGCTGACTATAGTGTAGGGTATTTAGACGGTTTATGGGCTCTGAGTCAATTTTATAGTTTTTATGTTGTAGACTCTAGTCTTTTGGACTGGTATTAGAGTTTTCAGCTTATTATGGGGTTTTAGACCGACTTTGGGGCTTTTTGATTAACTTTAGGGCTTTGGGCCGAATTCAGGGTTTTCGGCTGATTTTCGGGTTTTTGCACTGATTATAGTATAGGGTATTTGGACGATTTAAGGGCTATAGGTCAATTTGATGGTTTTTCTATAGACTCTAGGCTTTCAGACGTATTTTAGGGTTTTCAGCTTATTATAGGGTTTTAGGCCAGCTTTAGGGCTTTCTGATCAACTTTAGGGCTTTTGGCCGATTTCATTGTTTTCGGCTGAATTCAGGGTTCTTCCGCTGACTATATAGTATAGGGTATTAGGACGATTTAACGGCTTTGGGTGAATTTTATGGTTTTTCTATAGACTATAGGCTTTAAGACAAATTTTAGGGTTTTCGGCTAATTATAGGGTTTTAGGCCAGCTTTAGGGCTTTGTGATCAACTTTAGTGCTTTTCGCCGATTTCAGGGTTTTCGGCGGATTTCAGGGTTTTTCCGTTGACTACAGTATAGGGTATGTGGACGATTTAAAGGCTCTGGGTCAATTTTATAGTTTTTTTGTAGACTCTAGGCATTTCGTCTCATTTTAGGGTTTTAGGCTTACTATAGGGTTTTAGGCCGGCTTTGGGGGTTTCTGATCAACTTTAGGGCATTTGGCCAATTTCAGCATTTTCAGCCGATTTTAGGGTTTTTCTGCTGACTTAGTATATGGTATTTGGACGATTGATGGGCGGGTCAATTTTATGCTTTTTCTGTAGACTCTAGGCATTTAGACTGATTTTAGGGTTTGCGGCTTATTATAGAGTTTTAGGTCAGCTTTACGACTTTCTGATCAACTTTATGGCTTTTGGCCGATTTCGAGGTTTCCGGCCAATTTCAGAAATTTTACGATGACTACAGTATAGGATATTTGGACGATTTAAGTTCTCGGGGTCACTTTTATGGTTTTTCCCTAGACTCAAGGCTTTGAGACTGTTTTTAGTGTTTTTCGCTGACTTTAGTATAGGGCATTTGGACAATTTAAGGGCTCTAGGTCAATTTTATGGTTTTTTTTGTAGAATCTAGGATTTTAGAATGATTTAAGGGTTTTTGGCTTATTATAGGGTTTTAGGCCGGTTTTACGGCTTCCTAATCAACTTTAGGGCTTTTGGTCGATTTCATGGTTTTCGGCCGATATATGGGTTTTTCCTCTAACTATAGTATAGGATATTAGGACGATTTAAGGTCTCTAAGTCAATTTTATGGTTTTTCTATAGACTCTAGGCCTTAAGACTGATTTTAGGGTTTTCGGCTTATTATAGGGTTTTAGGCCTGCTTTAGGGCTTTCTGATCAACTTTAGGGATTTTGACCGATTTCAGGGTTGCCGGCCGATTTCAGGGTTTTTCTGTTGACTAGTATAGGGTATTTGGACGATTTAAGGGCTTTGGGTCAATTTTATGGTTTCTCTGTAGACTTTAGGCCTTTAGACTGATTTTAGGGTTTTCGGTTTATTATAGGGTTTTAGGCCGACTTTAGGGTTTTCTGAACAACTTTAGGGCTTTTGTCCAATTTCAGGGTTTTGGGACGATATCAGGGTTTTTCCCCAGACTATGGTCTAGGGTATTTGGACGATTTAAGGGATCCAGGTCAATTTTATGGTTTTTCTGTAGACTCTAGGCTATAGACCGATTTTAGGGTTTTCGGCTTTTTATTGGTATTTACGGCTTTCTGATCAACTTTCGGGCTTTTGGCCGATTTCTGGGTTTTCGGTCGATTTCAGGGTTTATCCGCTGACTATAGTATAGGGAATTTGGACGATTTAAGGGCTCTGGGTAAATTTTATAGTTTTTATGTTGTAGACTCCAGGCTTTTTGACTGGTTTTAGGGTTTTAGCTTATTATGGGGTTGTAGGCCCCATTTACGGCTTTCTAATCTACTTAGGGGCTTTTGGCCGATTTCAGGGTTTTTCCGCTGACTTTAGTATAGGGTATTTGGACGATTTAAGGGCTCTGGGTCAATTTTATGGTTTTTCTGTAGACTCTTGGCTTTTAGACAGATTTAAGGGTTTTCCGCTTATTATAGGGTTTTAGGCCGGCTTTACGGCTTTCTAATCAACTTTAGGGCTTTTGGCCAATTTCAGGGTTTTCGGCCGATTTCAAGGTTTTTCCGCTTACTTTAGTATAGGGTATTTGGAAGATTTACGGGCTCTGGGTTAATTTTATTGTTTTTTTGTAGACTTTAGGCTTTTAGACTGATTTAAGGGTTTTCGGCTTATTATAGGGTTTAAGGCCGGCTTTACGGCTTTCTAGTAAACTTTAGGGCTTTTGGCAGATTTCAGGGTTATCAGCCGATATCTGGGTTTTTTCCGCTGACTATAGTATAGGATATTAGGACGACTTATGATAAGAGAAATCGCAAGTGAACGATTAAACTATCGCGTAATACTAAAGATCGAACCCAAGGGATAGGTGTTCTTATTAATATTTAATTTAGTACTTGTGCAATAAAAATCAAATGATATGGTTGATGTTTGGTTTAGGACAAGAAGAGAGCAATAGCATAAAATAATAAAACAAATAAGATGAGAAGAATTCAAGCTCTTGGGTTGATTTACATAATTTATAAAACATGCTAGAAAACTCTTACTAAATTTCTGAACTTTAAATTCATATTCATGGTGCTATAGCCTAAATTTCTACATCCTAATAGCCTTAAGAAATGTAGAACTTTCTTATCTAATTACTAACTCCATAGCCTTGGTTATTAGTTAATTAGAAAAGAAGATGAAGAAAGAATCCGGGCCAACACAAAGTTACGTACATCCTTATAGCCTTAAGAAATGCAAACATATAAACTTTTTTATTTCCTATTTCCCTTACTACTTACCAAATGGCCTTATGACATAAGTAGAAAGCAAGAAATCTTTTGCGCATAAAGATTAATGAAGAACAAAGAAATAAAACATGAATTGAAGATATTATTCAGAAATGTAAAAGAAAACTAGAACATGAATTATAAACTAAAACAACCCAAAAACTTAAAAGAGAAGTTAGCCAAGCATGGCTAAAGGAGACATTGAATTACCCTGGATAGGAGCTCAAATATGGCTTCCCACAAGTCCTAGGAACAATGCTCAAGAGGGAGAAAGAGAGAATACTTGTTGTATTCTATGAAGGTGTGTTTTACAAGTGAAAAGAAGGGTCCTATTTATAGCAAAATCCTGGGCTCCAGCACCTGAACGCTGGCATTTCCAACGCCTGGGCGCTAGGATGCATTAAAAATCCACTTTCTATCCGAGGCCCAGCGCTTGAGCGCTGGCTTTCCAACGCTTGGGCGCTGGGTCAACATCTGAATCATCAGCCAGTCAGAACCCCAGCGCTGGAGCGCTGGGACGATGCTTCTTCATCTTCAAGCTTTTTCTTCCTTCTTCATTCATGGTAGTGGGTTTTGATTGCCATAAAATGCCACTACTCAGCCTTGTTTAATTCTGAAACCTTTCCTCCACTAACATCAATTCTTTAAACATTATTTTCCATGTGCTAATTAGAGAGTGATTCTTCATATTCTTCTTTTCCACTTTGGTCCTCTCTTGGTTAGCACTTCAATTCAAGCCCTCATATTCTCTCAATCTTCACTTTAAGTCCTCCACTCTTGAACTTTTACAATTTGGTCCCTGACTTCCTGAAACTTTACACATTGGTCCCTGGACAAAAATGATAACTAAACCAGCTTTTTCTAAAAATATAAAATAGCTACAAAAATTCCTAAAAATATAAAATAAAGGTAGAAAAACTAATAAAATCTAATCTACATGCAAAATGCAAAATAAATATAAAATCTACATAAAAACAATAAAAAACCTATATGTGACTCAAAAATAATAAAATAAAAAGAGTAAAAACTACCTAAAAACATCATATAAAATCCACTCATCAACTTAAGGTCTCTGGGTCAATTTTATGGTATTTCTATAGACTCTAGGCCATTAGACTGATTTTAGGGTTTTTGGCTTATTATAGGGTTTTAGGCCTGCTTTAGGGCTTTCTCATCAACTTTGGGGCTTTTGGCCGATTTCAGGGTTTCCGGCCGATTTCAGGGTTTTTCTGTTGACTTGTATAGGATATTTGGACGATTTAAGGGCTCTGGATCAATTTTATGGCTTTTCTTTAGACTCTAGGCCTTTAGACTGATTTTAGGGTATTTGGTTTATTGTAGTGTTTTAGGCGACTTTAGGGTTTTCCGATCAACTTCAGGGTTTTTGGTCTATTTCAGGGTTTTCGGCCGATATCTGGGTTTTTCCCCTGACTATGGTATAGGTTATTTGGACGATTTAAGGGATCCAGATCAATTTTATGGTTTTCCTGTAGACTCTAGGCTTTTAGACCGATTTTAGGGTTTTCTGTGAAGAAGGTCTCGTCCTTGGACTCGGCTGAGGTTTTGATGAAGACAAACACATCACGAAAAGAAGAAAGACTTCAGAAAAGAATGGAAAGACTTCAAGAAGACTTCAGAATAGAAAGGAAAGACTTCAAGAAGACTTCAGAATAGAAAGAAAAGACTTCAAGGGCTTAGGGCTGATTTCAAGGTTTTCGTATGATTTTAGGGTTTTTCCGCTGACTATAGTATAAGATATTTGGACGATTTAAGGTCTCTAAGTCAATTTTATGGTTTTTCTATAGACTCTAGGCCTTAAGACATATTTTAGGGTTTTCGGCTTATTATAGGGTTTTAAGCCAGCTTTAGGGCTTTCTGATCAACTTTAGGGCTTTTGGCCGATTTCAGGGTTTCCGGCCGATTTCAGGGTTTTTTTGTTGACTAGTATAGAGTATTTGGACGATTTAAGGGCTCTGGGTCAATTTTATGGTTTCTATGTAGACTCTTGGCCTTTAGACTGATTTTAGGGTTTTCGGTTTATTGTAGGGTTTTAGGCCGACTTTAGGGTTTTCCGATCAACTTCAGGGTTTTCGGTCGATTTCAGGGTTTTCGGCCGATATCTGGGTTTTTCCCCTGACTATGGTCTAGGTTATTTGGACGATTTAAGGGATCCAGGTCAATTTTATGGTTTTTCTGTAGACTAGAGGCTTTAGACCGATTTTAGGGTTTTCGTCTTTTTATTGGTACTTACGGCTTTCTGATCAACTCTAGGGCTTTTGGCCGATTTCTGGGTTTTCGCCCGATTTCAGGGTTTATCCGCTGACAATAGTATAGGGAATTTGGACGATTTAAGGGCTCTGGGTAAATTTTATAGTTTTTACGTTGTAGACTCCAGGATTTTTGACTGGTTTTATGGTTTTCAGCTTATTATGGGGTTTTAGGCCCACTTTACGGCTTTCTAATCTACTTTAGGGTTTTCCGATCAACTTCAGGGTTTTCGGTCGATTTCAGGGTGTTCGACCGATATCTGGGTTTTTCCCCTGACTATGGTATAGGTTATTTGGACAATTTAAGGGATCCAGATCAATTTTATTTTTTTCTGTAGACTCTAGGCTTTTAGACCGATTTTAGGGTTTTCTGTGAAGAAGGTCTCGTCCTGGGACTCGGCTGAGGTTTTGATGAAGACAAACACATCACAAAAAGAAGAAAGACTTCAGAAAAGAAAGGAAAGACTTCAAGAAGACTTCAGAAAAGAAAGCAAAGACTTCAAGGGCTTAGGGCCGATTTCAAGGTTTTCGTATGATTTTAGGGTTTTTCCGCTGACTATATAGTATAGGGAATTTGGACGATTTAAGGGCTCTGGGTCCATTTTATTCTGTTTCGGTAGACTTTAGGCTTTTAGAAAGATTTAAGGGTTTTCGGCTTATTATAGGGTTTTAGGCCGGTTTTACGGCTTTCTAATCAACTTTAGAGCTTTAGGCCTATTTCATGGTTTTCGGCCGATATCTGGGTTTTTCCGCTGACTATAGTATAGGATATTAGGACGATTTAAGGTCTCTAAGTCAATTTTATGGTTTCTATAGGCTCTAGGCCTTAAGACATATTTTAGGGTTTTCGGCTTATTATAGGGTTCTAAGCCGGCTTTAGGGCTTTCTGGTCAACTTTAGGGCTTTTGGCTGATTTCAGGGTTTCCGGCCGATTTCAGGGTTTTTCTGTTGACTAGTATAGGGTATTTGGACGATTTAAGGGCTCTGGGTCAATTTTATGGTTTCTCTGTAGACTCTAGGCCTTTAGACTGATTTTAGGGTTTTCGGTTTATTGTAGGGTTTTAGGCCGACTTTAGGGTTTTCTGAACAACTTTAAGGCTTTTGTCCAATTTCAGGGTTTTCTGACGATATCAGGGTTTTTCCCCAGACTATGGTATAGGGTATTTGGACGATTTAAGGGATCCAGGTCAATTTAATGGTTTTTCTGTAGACTCTAGGCTTTAGACTAATTTTAGGGTTTTCGGCTTTTTATTGGTATTTACGGCTTTCTGATCAACTTTAGGGCTTTTTCTTAGTATAGATAGCAGCCTGAGAGGGGGGGGGGGTGAATCAGGTTTATCCGATTTTCGCCTCAATACCTTCTTACTTTCAAGATAAATGTAAATGCAAACGATTGCAGCGGAAATAAGCGTGGCTTGAAAGGAAAGATGAAGGGTAGAAGAATTCACACACGGAATTTTATCTTGGTTCACCTTCTATCCACCGAAGGCTACGTCCAGTCCCTCAAGAAACTCCCTTGAGGATTTTTCCACTATTGATAAAAATCTCTTACAAGTTCTTACACCAAGGACCCTAAGAATTTCTATCAATTTCCTGTGAAAGTATACCACTTTCAACAGCCCCTGAAAGTACACCACTTTCAGTTCCTGAAGGCAAACCACCTTCAGACCTTGAAGTCTAGACAACCTTCAATCAACACCCTGAAAGTATACCACTTTCAGTAACAACAACCCTTCACCGAGATCCACGGTGAATACTCAATCAACCAGAAAGAGATGAAGAAGAGATTACAATTTGGCTGTATCAATCCTTTAACATACAAGTGGATTGATCATGAGTATTTATGCTTTAAGGCTCTTAAGAATAACAAGATTCTGAGTTCCTCAAGATATGAACAACTAGAGTATTCTCTTAATCAATGAAGATCATGAACTCAGAATTTAGGCTCTTTGAAAGTTTAAGTGCAAAATGATTTAATGAATGAACTATTTTGACCAAGCTTTGGCCTAATGTTGTATTCTCATGTGTTTTTGTGTTCTGGACTCAAATGGACTTTATAAAAACAAGGGGAAACGTCCTTGAACCAATGCAACCCTTCCCAAAAGGTTTGAGACACAATGGTTCACGAAAAGATGCAACTTTTCGTGTGTGTAATCAATTACATCACTTAGGTAATCGATTACACTAAGAACTGTTACAGTTTGAATTTCAAATTCAAACATGTAATCGATTACAAGCAAGAAGTAATCGATTACTTGCCTAGGTGTAATCGATTACCAGAAAGCTGAAATCGATTACACTTAAGTCCAACATCCAGAAACTTGATCTCTTAAGATCGGCTTAAGGTTTTCTACTTCTATTAAGTTATGAAAACATTAAGCTTTGATTAGTTTAGATGTTTTAAGGAGCCTTTATGCTTTCAGAAGCCTTTAGAAGAATAACTCACCTAAACTAAGACTTCTAGGTAAATGATGAACTTTATAGTGCTGTTTCCTCTAAGTCTTCTTTTCTTCTTTTTGCCGATGAGTTTGTCGTCATCAAAACCTCAGCCAGGGTCAGGAGCAAGACCTTCTTCACAATCTCCCCCTTTTTGATGATGGCAAACACATTCTTTGAAACTTGAAGATCAGATATGCTTCTTCGTTGAAAACTCCCCCTGTTTGATGTAATCCATTATATCTCCCCCTTTCTGATTCACTTGTTGAATTCCTGCATATAGTCTTTAAAGAACACAGAACCTGTCTCCCCCTTTTGACTTCATCAAAAAGAAGAAAAGGCCAAAAACCAGGCATACAACCATACAAGTGTATATTCGAATAAAGCATAGGGGTTGGGGGTAAAGTTGTAAAACAGTGATAAACAACAACCAACACTTATATATATATTAAAAACATAGAAAGTGCAAACAACAAAGAGTATTCAAAAACAGAAAATTACAAAGGTAAGCAAGAAAAAGAAAAACAAGAGACTTCTAGAAAACTAAGTATCAACAGAAGAGTCTTCATCGGCTAATGGCGTCTTAAGTGGACAATCACGACCGGCATCATGTAGTTGGTATGTAAGAGTAGAGATGCCAAAATTATTGGATATCCCGAGATATGGAAGAATGGAGTTGTCAATACACTTAAGATGAGAAGACCGTTCATCATAAAGTTTTGCTATTGGTACTCCGGAGTAGATGAGGATGCGGGATATAACGGAAGCATAAGGAAAAGACTCAGCATTGTCCCGACACTTCAGCATGTGATTCATGATCAGAAAAACCCAATTAATTTTATGGCAGTTGAGAATGAGATATATAAAATCTGTAACTCTAACTCACTGATATGAGCGAGAAGAGTTTCTTGAGGCAGAAGGACTTGATTTATGAAATAGTGAAGCAAGTGATTATCCGTGGTGAGAACGTCAATATGATACGGACAAGAAGTCGTGTGAGGAGGATGGAATCTGTACAGAGACTGATAGAAAGACTCTTGATTGTAGTCAGGCCAGGGGCAGGGCAAGTTTGGACCCAAGAAGGCACCAGTAGAAGGGAGACCCAGACATCGCCCCAAAGTTGAAAGGGAATAGCGAATGAGAATTCCCTTGACTGAACTTTGAAACCCATCTCTTAGAGTCTCGAGATTACAGTATAATATTTTAACCAGTTCTGGATAGTATGGATTGCTTATGGCAATGAACTCTTCTAGGTCCTAATACCTGAGGAGGGCCGGAAAGGTATGACCACTTTCAACAAAAGAATCCAAGTCGCCATAGATGGTCAGGACAATGAGGTCCAGGAGCGGTGACTTGAAGGTAGAAAGAATCAATAGGAGAGAAAAGTTCAAGAGAATAATGAAGAAGCTGTAATTTTCTTTTATTTTATTTTAGCGACGTTTGGTTTATTTGCACATGTCGGTGCAACTTTATTTATTTTGGAACATTATCGCGTTGAGATAATTATAATTCTATTATGGGATAATTATTAATTATTAATATTGAGCGACGTTGTTTTCTTGGAAATTGAACGTTTTGAGAGGTTTCAAAGTATATTTTCCGCGTAATTACTATGTGACCGTCAACCCAAAAATTGGGGTGTTATATCTAGGCAAAGATCGGAAACAGGGAACAAGATGGTATCTAGTCCCTAAGGAATTAAGGCCATGAGAAAAATGAGTCACCGGATGGAAAAACCTTAGTCAACGAATGAGTTTCAATGGAAAATCAAAGTAAATTAACCTCTTTTTGTGGGAAAAACTTGAAAACCTAGTCACTAAGAGTAGTCTCATGGGAAAACTCGGTCACAAGAGGGGATAGCTTAGTCACTAAGGAATTAGAGCCATGGGAAAACTAGGTCACCGGATGGGCAAACCTTAGTCAGCGGACGAGTTTCGATGGCAAATCCTAGTAAATAACCTCTTTTTGAGGAAAAAACACGAGAACCTAGTCAGTGTGACTAGTCTCATGGGAAAACTCAGTCATATGAGGGGGAAAACATAGTCACTAAGGAATTCAAGCCATGGGAAAAATGAGTCACATGATGGGAACACCTTAATCACCGTACGAGTTTCAAATGTGAATACTAGTAAAATAACCTGTTTGTGTGGAAAAATAAACTCGAAAACCTAGTCATTGTGAGTAGTGTCATGGGATATCTCAGTCACAAGATGGGAAAACTAAGTCACTAAGGAATTAGTGCCATGGGATAACTGGGTCACCGGAAGGGAAAACCTTAGTCACCGGATGAGTTTCGATGGCCAACTCTAGTATAATAACAACTTTGTTTGGGAAAAACTCGAAAGCCTAGTCATATTGAGTAGTCTCATGGGAAAACTCGGTCATAGGAAGGGATGACTTAGTCACTAAGGAATTAGTGCGATGGGAAAACTGGGACACCGGATGGGAAAACCTTACTCACCGGACGAGTTTCAATGGCAAATCCTTGTAAAATAACCTCTTTGTGTGGGAAAACTCGGAGACCTAGTCATTGTGACTTGTCTGATGGGAAAACTCAGTCACTGGAGGGGACAACTTAGTCTCTAAGGAAGTAGGGCAATGGGAAAAATGAGTCATACGATGGGAATGCCTTAGTCAACGGACGAGTTTCATTAGCAAATCCTAGTAAAATTACCTCTTTGTGTGGGAAGAACTCGAAAACCTAGTCACTTTGAGTACTCTTATGGGAAAACTCAGACACATGAGGGAAAAACTTACTCACAAAGGAATTAAGGCCGTGAGAAAAATGAGTCACCGGATGGAAAAACTATAGTCACCGGACAAATTTCAAAGCCAAATCCTAATCAAATAATCTCTTTGTTTGGGAAAAACATGAGGACATAGTCACTGAGACTAGTCTCATGGGAAAACTCAGTCACGGGAGGGGAAAACGTAGTCACCAAGGAATTAGGGCCATGGGAAAAATGAGTCACCGGATTGGATAACTTTAGTCACCGGACGAGTTTCAAAGGCAATTCCTAGTAAAATAACCTCTTTGTGTGGGAAAAGCTAGAGGACCTAGTCATAATGACTTATCTCATGGGAAAACTCAGCCACATGAGGGGGAAAACTTAGTCACTAAGGAATTAGTGTCATGGGAAAACTGTGTCACGGGATGGGAAAACCTTACTCACCGGACGAGTTTCAATGGAAAATCCTTGTAAAATAACCTCTTTGTGTGGAAAGAACTCGAAAACCTAGTCACTGCGAGTAGTCTCATGGGAAAACTCAAACACATGAGGCGAAAACTTAGTCACTAAGGAATTAATGACATGAGAAAAATGAGTCACCGGATGGAAAAACCTTAGTTAACGGACGAGTTTCAATGGAAAATCAAAGTTAAATTACCCCTTTGTGAGGGAAAAACTCGAGAACCTAGTCATTGTGACAAGTCTCATGGGATAACCCAGTCACAGGAGGGGAAAACATAGTCACCAAGGAATTAGTGCCATGGGAAAACTGAGTCACCGGATGATAAAAACCTTAGGCACCGGACAAGTTTCAAAGGAAAATCCTAGTAAAATAACCTGTTTGTGATGGAAAACTCGAAAACCTAGTCACTATGGGTAGCATGGGAAAACAAGGTCATAGGAGGGGATAACTTAGTCACTAAGGAATTAGTCCCATGGGAAAACTGGGTCACAGGATGGGAAAACCTAAGTCACCAGACGAGTTACAATGGAAAATCCTAGTTAAATAACCTCTTGGTGAGGGAAAAACTCAAGGACCTAGTCACTGTGACTAGTGTCATGGGAAACTCAGTCACATGAGGGGAAAACGTAGTCACTATGGAATTCGGGCCATGGGAAAAATGAGTCACTGGATGGAAAAACCTTATTCAATGGAAGAGTTTCAATCGAAAATCCTAGTAAAATAACCTGCTTGTGTGGGAAAAACTCGAAAACCTAGTCACTGTGAGTAGTGTCATGGGAATAATCAGTCATAGGAGGGGAAAACTTAGTCACTAAGGAATTAGGGAAATGGGAAAAATGTGACACAGAATAGGAATGCCTTAGTCACCGGACGAGTTTCATTGGCAAATCCTAGTAAAATAACCCCTTTGTGTGGGAAGAACTCGAAAACCTAGTTACTGTGACTAGTCTCATGGGAAAACTCAGACACAGAAGGGGAAAACTTACTCACTATGGAAAGAAGGGTGTGAGAAAAATGATTCACTGGATGGGAAAAGTGTAACACCCGGAATTTTCCCCAGTAATTAAATAATTATTTAATTATTCCAAGGTACTGTTTGGATCCGCTCGACGGCATCGACAAGCAATATCGTCGGCCAAAGTACCGATGAAGTATTCTTTGCGACACTTGGTAGGAAACCAAATTAGATCTGACCTTGAGTTCGGACGAGAATAAGATGTTCTCACTATCACCGTGACGTTCAGTGAAGAGCTTCGTGAAGAACGACTGTAATATTGATATGGTTTCCTCTTGGAGCCTGGGAAGGATTTTTCACGCTAAGGGGACTTTTAGCCAAAACTTCAGCAGGCGAAACGGACGACTTCGGGACCCCGGATCAAGAATTTGAAAAGCCCTAAACGATATCGTTTGGCGTTTCAAGACAAATTTTGTGCAGAAGATTTTTGTGAATAGTTACCCGGTGAATAGTGTCTTCGGGAGGCGTGGCGCGGACTTTGAGAAAGATCGACTAGGCCCCGAATCGTGCGATCCGGTACCCTAGAACCAATTCATGGCCTTAGGGAAGATATTCTCAATGGTACTAAGGTACTCATTGATGACGATAATTGACTTGACGCACTGACGCACTGACGCACTGACGCATTGACGCACTGACGCGTTAGTGAGGGGAACTTATTAATAAACAAACCTAGATATTTTATTTTGAACTTTCTAAATTTAGAGTTTAGTCCTTGAACCTGAACTTTGAAACCTTACGGTTTGGTCCCAGATAGTAAAATTTTTTTTTTTACTTTAACCTTTTACCATTCCAACTTTAGTCCCTTGGGTGAGTAAAAAGTTGAGTTTCACCCCCATTCTTGGGCTCATAGGCCGCGGCCCACACTCCCCTTTTAGAGGGTTAATTAACTTTTCCTCTCATTAACCACATCATTAAGTGAAAACCCTTGGAGTTTATAGAGATTTAGATAGATAAAGAGCTAGGAAAAGACTATTCATCATCTTCTCCATCAAGCTCATGGGCGAACCAATCTTTCCCTCCTAGTTCCATCAACTTTTGTCCTTTCATCTTGCTTATTTGAGTAAGTGTGTTCACCTCCCCTTGATCTTCAATTCTACTGATTCAAAATTTCGTTTTGTCAAGTTTAAATTTTCTGCATGTGTTAGAACTTAAATGTCTCTTCACCAATGTTGTTCCCACCATCTTAGGCTTCAATTTGAACCGATTAGAATTTTGATTGGTTGAGTTTTTGTCCCTAGAGAATTTTAAAGTTGAGTTTTTGCTAGGGTTGCCTTTAGGAAAGTTATTCCCACTATATTGATCCTTGGATTTGTCTAAATAGTTTTCTTGAAAGTTAGCTTTTTGAAAAATTGATTATTAGGGAAAAAGTGATTTTAGGAAGAATTATTTGTCATACTTTTCCTATTTCCTTTTATGTGTACAAACTAGTTTCGGATGAAAAATTTGTCTTTGAATTTATGTATCTTGGCCGAATCGGGTGTTGTTAGGGGACAAAGGATAATTGATTTTCTATCTAGCTTTTGGGTGTGTTAAAATGCTTATAAATGAATTTGGGTATTGAGGGTGTTTTTGGTCACAATTTTTATGCATTGGCCTAGAAAAATTTTGAGTGTTAAAGACTTGAAAAATTGTTTTTGAAAGCTTAAGAAATTTGGGAATTGGATGTGTGAAAAATGGAGCTTTTGGGCAAATTGAATTTTGAAACTCAGTTGAAATTAGGGTTTTTTTACATTCTGGAATTTGGGGAAAATGAAGTGAAAATTTGTAATTGATGTAAGGTTTTTGGTTGTGAAGTTGGTTTGGAAAATTTAGAAAAGTGTTGGGTGAAAATTTGAGATTTTTAGGGTTTTTCAAGGTTTGGACAGAACTGCACTTAGTAAAATTTTTGAGTGCTTTTGCTTTCTAAAAGCTTGTTTAAGGCCTCAAAATGGTTTTTGAGCATCTAGCCTTGATGCTCTTTGAATGGTTTAAAGTTTTGAAAAATTTGGACTTTTGTAACTTAGGGTTTTTCTAAGTTCTTTTGGTAATCGTCGCAAGCTCGTTAAACTGTTGTCAACCTCTGAGAAATTCCTATGTTGTAGAGCCTATGTCTAGGTGTTTAAACCCTATTTAGACCAGCCTTTTTCCTTAGGTTTGAGTTCAAAGTTCTAAAGTTTAGGTTGTGTTTGTTGAAGGATCACGAGGCCTAGATAAAGGTGCAAGAAACACACGGGAAAAGGGGGGGGGGGTTTGAATTGTGTGACTTATTTTTGAAAACCTCTTTCGATGAAAACATTAATTATTGGTTTTCAAAAAGAGTTATTGATTATGAAAATATGCATGTATGCAGCGGAAAATAAAACATAACATGAAAAGTAAAGCACACATGATTTTTATCCCGGTTCACCCCCATAATCGACAGGGCTACGTCCAGTCCTTGGCTTTACCAAGATTTTCCACTATTTAAACAAATAGTACAAGTATTATCTGTTAGTATAGATAGCAACCTGAGAGGGGGGGGTGAATCAGGTTTACCCGATTTTCGCCTTGATACCTTCTTTCTTTCAAGATAGATGTAAATGCAAACGATTGCAGCAGAAATAAGCGTTGCTTGAAAGTAAAGATGAAGGGTAGAAGAATTCACACACAAAAATTTATCCTGGTTCACCTTCTATCCACCGAAGGCTACGTCCAGTCCTTCAAGAAAATCCCTTGAGGATTTTTCCACTATTGATAAAAATCTCTTACAAGTTCTTACACCAAGTACCCTAAGAATTTCTATCAATCACCTGTGAAAGTATACCACTTTCAACAGACCCTGAAAGTACACCACTTTCAGTTCCTGAAGGCAAACCACCTTCAGACCTTGAAGGCTAGACCACCTTCAATCAACACCCTGAAAGTACACCACTTTCAGTAACAACAACCCTTCACCGAGATCCACGGTGAATACTCAATCAGCAGAAAGAGATGAAGAAGAGTTTACAATTTGGCTGTATCAATCCTTTAACATACAAGTGGATTGGTCATGAGAATTTATGCTTTAAGGCTCTTAAGCATAATAAGATTCTGAGTTCCTCAAGATATGAACAACTTAAAGTGCTCTCTTAACCATGAAGATCATGAACTCAGAATTTAGGCTCTTTGAAAGTTTAAGTGCTAAAAGACTTAATGAAAATGAACTATTTTGACAAAGCTTTGGCCTAATGATGTATTCTCATGTGTTGTTGTGTTCTGGACTCAAATGGACTTTATATAGGCATGAGGAACCGTCCTTGAACCAATGCAACCCTTCCCAAAAGGTTTGAGACACAATGGTTCATGAAAAGATGCAACTTTTCGTGTGTGTAATCGATTACATCACTTAGGTAATCGATTACACTAAAAGTCGTTACAGTTTGAATTTCAAATTCAAACATGTAATCGATTACAAGCAAGAAGTAATCGATTACTTGACTATGTGTAATCGATTACCAGAAAGGTGAAATCGATTACACTAAAGTCCAATATCCAGAAATTTGAACTTTTAAGATCGGCTTTAGTTTTTCTACTTCTTTTAACTTATGAAAACATTAAACTTGATTAGCTTAGATGTCCTTTGAGAAGCCTTTAGAAGCATAACTCACCTAAACTAAGACTTCTAGGTAAATGTTGAACTATATAGAACTGTTTCCTTTAAGTCTTCTTTTCTTCTTTTTGCCGATGAGTTTGTCGTCATCAAAACCTCAGCCAGGGTCAGGAGCAAGACCTTCTTCACATTATCAGGGACTTCTCCCAGTATTAGAAGGACTTCTCCTAACAAGTATTATTAGGACTTCTCCTTACAAGTATTATCAGGACTTCTCCTCACAAGTATTATCAGGACTTCTCCTCACAAGTATTATCAGGACTTCTCCTCACAAGTATTCTGCAGGACTCCTCCTGATACCTTTTACAAGGATTTGTTTTTCTACAATAATTCTCTTCAATAAGAGTGGGTAGAAGAAATGAAGCACGGGTTTTACAGAGAGGATAGGAAGTTTAAGTTTCTCTATTTTGGGCTGTGTGTGAGTTAGGATGAGAGTAACACTCTGTAGGTTCTTCACACACATGAACAACTCAACTCAGGTAAGGATTGTCTTGAAGACCTCTGAGTTGGAACCAATGAAGTCTTGGTTCTTTGGGCAAACTTGATTGAGAAATGCAAGTTTGAATTCAAGTCGCCAAGTTGCTCTGGAAGCAGGATTCTCTATTTATATCTTCAGTTGAAGATCTTCATTCTTCTTTCACAGAAGGAGAGAAAACCTGTCCGTTAGTGCTTCTACTTCCTTTGCTGTGTGTAATGGCTAATACTGCATTTCTGAGCAGCTCTGAGACACGATCTGCTAAGCATTGATTTTCTTGGGTTGACATCGTCTGGCTCCATTTGAGTGAGTTTCCTAGAGCTATGTCTTCTCTATTTCATGCTCAGGAATTCCAGGTGTGGTATTTTGTTTGACCATTATACCCCAGTGCGTGCCAGCTAGTTCCCATCAAGTGCTCTGAACAGATATTTGAATTTTGACCGTTGAAAGAGTACGATGCTCAGAGATTCGCGTCGTTGATTCCACGACGTCAGCTTGATTTGAGGAAAAGTAGAAAAGTAGAGGGACCCAGGAATAATATATTAATTGTGTCCCTTTTTTCTTTCTGCCATCACCATTACTTTATTTAATATGCAGATGAGGTAGATGTCTTTTGATCCAAGAATAATTTCTTTAATGCTTCTGTTGAACTAATATCCTCGTAATGCACATCTTTGACATTTGTACCCTTTGCGCACTTTGATGCTTTAAGCAGACAAATTCTTCATTATGATTTGGCAGACGCAGTCTCCATATAGTATTCATAATTTTGTTACTGAGTGAGTTGCATCGGCAGACGGACTTTCTTCATTCAGTCTTTCTTGAGATTAGGAATACTCTTGACTTGTAGATGACTAAACATTTCCTTCCCTTTTTCTTCCACTGAAGTTCTCCATTTGAATGAGTTGATTCACAACTATTTTGTATGGTACTAGAGAAGCTTCAAAGCTACGAACATTTCTTTATGAGTTGTCATTCTTTAATCAGCTTTTTAAAGTAGACTTCGGCTTGAAAGTGCACAGCTGATTGAGTGTCTTCAAAAGGATGTTTGCTACTTTGAAGTCACTGCTTTAGCTTCCATGAGTTACCACACCGTCTTCACATGAATGCTTTCTTTGTATGTCTTGACAGCTTTTCCTTCAGGGTGTATGTAGTAATGACCAGACGATTTCTTCTAGCAAGACTGATTTTCTTGATAATGCTTTGAGATTCATTCAGTGGTTCTAGTAGATAGATTTTCCTGGATATGAGAAAATTCACGGTGTTAGGAATTCTATCTCTAATGATATTAAACCTTTAAAGAAATTGTTAATTATCAAAACATAATAATTCATTTAATTGTTTGAATCTAACAATCTCCCCCTTTTTGATAATGACAATTTCTTTGGAGAAAAAGGTTTAGTATGTATATAAAAGATATTTCTTGAATTAAGCACTTCGTCATTTTCAGATGAAAATAGTTTTTCCTTAAGATATTATTTTAAATAGAAAAACATGATCGATCTTTAACGGTGCATAAACAAGTGCAATTTTGTTCTAGGGCAGACGGAGACTTATATTCCAAAATTGACTTAACTCCTAGAGTTTGTGTATCCTTACTCCCCCTAAATCTGATATTCCTTCATAGTTCAGTTTATCATATGTTTTTCTAGTGAGCTCCCCCTAAACTAATGCTATAGGGATTATTTTATCTTTTCAGTTTTAATCCCCTATTTTCTTTTTGAGGCTTCTATTGCTTCTCCCTATATTTTTCTCTTCTATTTCCCTTGTGGTTTTAAGGCTTCTATTGCTTCTCCCTATAGTTTTCTCTTCTATTTCCCTTTTCCTTTTTCTCTACCTAATACCTAATTCTTCTCCCCCTTTGGCATTGTAAAAAAGAAACTGACGATAAGGCAGGAGATAAGGAATTAACGCTAAATCAGAGAATTATATGTATAAATGCAGAAGGAAATTGTTGCAAAATGAAAATAAAATAGTTCAAGATAAAGAGATAAGATAGTATGGATCATTTGGTCTTCTTTGCTTGTTCTAAGTAGCTTCTCATCATGGCCTCTATGGCTTCAAATCGTGCATCCATTCTGTCAGAGAGTGATTGTGCCACAGCTTCAGTACGGTTGATCACTTCATCCCGCAACTCCTGATTTTCCTTAGCATTTGTTGAGCAAACTTCCTCAATTTTGTCTGTCAGCATTGTCACCGCAGCTCGGGCATCAAATGAGTCCTCAACAGACGGATTTGCATTTGTGTGCTCTTGTGCCGGAATTTTCTCAGCTTCAGGAGGATCATCCTTTTGAAGGGCAACTGATATAGGCTGAGCATTTGCAATCTCAGTTCCCGAATCATTTTCTGGGATGTCAGTTGTAGTGGCTTCATTCTGAGAGGATGGAGATGCATCACTTGGACTTTCCTCAGAGTCCGAAGACGTGATGAACACATCTCTGGATACAGTTATAACTTGAGGTTAACAAATGAATGGTGCATATGTCGGAGAGCTTTGTTGGGGTGCAGAAGCAGTTGGCAGAGGATTAGGTTGAGGTCTTGCTGTAAGTAGAATAAGAGACCATGATCCTTGTTGAAACACAACGCTTTTAACGCTATGAATCAGTCTGAATAGAATGGTGCGTATATGAACGTGTCTGAAGATAGAAAGTTCCCACTCAGGGTGAAAGATATCATACCTTGTCCTTCCAGCAAAACATATTTGGATACCTTCAAGTGCAGGCGGAGACCATAGACGAGCTTGGATGCAGAAGTTATAGCCCAGCAGTTCCACCATCAGGTTGGAAATATAAACAGCATTCTCCATGGTGAGCATTCTGGGAACCTGCATAGATATGGGTGTAACCGTCCGACGGGACCTTCTTGGAACATGAACCTGAAAAGTTCTTGTCGCGTTCAGCTTAGGTTCCGCAGGTTGAGAAGCTTGAACAACATTCTCTTGATCATCCTCAGATGTAGAGGCTTCTTCAGTGGCTGCTTGTTGAGTTGCTAGAATCTCATTTACAGATATATTTGGATCAGTAGCATTATCATTTGTGTTTTTGTCTTCAACCTTCTGCTTCTTCCTTGGATGTGACCTCTTGATTGCTCGAGTCTTCGTTCTCTTTTTAGCAGCTTTTGCTCTTTTTGGAAGAGCATCCTCTTCTACAAATGGATGAACTTCTTTATGAATCTCTGGACCTTCTACCTCTACATCAATTGGACTGGCCGCCGTTCCTTTTCTTTGGCTTGTTTGTTTAACGCCCAGTGGACGAATTTGATCCTCGAACTGTGTTTCCTTTGGATGTTTAGGTGATGGAAATGGTGGTTGACTCGGACTTTGCAGGGGCTGCGTTTCTTGTAGTGTGGGACTGTTCCTTTTTGGACTTGGATGGACAAACATAATCAGAATAAAAAATATTCCTGTACATCCGGATTCTAGGAGTGATGTTCTGACCCCATTTTTTAGCTTCTTTGACAAAGTTTGGTCTCCACAATGGTGTGCTAAATGGTAGAGGGAATTGCTTCTTCAACTTCGCACGCACCCAATGGCTATCATCAACATTGCACATCACAGCAATGGGTGAGGGAGTTGTTACTGGTCCTATCAGAGGCGTATAAGTACATGATTCCCTAAGGCTTAGGGTGACCAGAATGAATTTGAAGGCAGTTGCAGCAAGTAATCCCATGTCAGGGACGTTGAACAACTTTGGGGAGAGAGCTGGTTCATCAGGGCCAAGAATCAGTGCATTTCGTACACTTTCCATATGATCTTCTGATTCTATTGTCCTTAAGTGTAGAGACCGTCTGGCATCAATTTCTTCTATCATTCTTCTTCAGATCTCTGGCCATTCACTTTCATTATTCCTTAACCATTGGTCAATGCATCTATAACCGCAGTTGCCATCGTCTTCCACATCAACAATGTCTTCCACAAAGTCATGAAATAAAGTTGGCACTTGTGAAAGATACTTTGTGAGAGCGGTTGATGATTGAGCAGTTTCTGGAATAGGATCCAGAGGCACCTTCTTCATGTTCTTCAGCAAGGAGGCTATTGGGATAGCGTCTTCATCATCTTCAAAAAGGAATTGATTTTGCTGAGTATTGGTGGTTTCTGCTTCGTGATTCTCCACCAAGCGTCTTCGTTTGGTCTCTGGTTCAGACGAAGACTCTATCTCTGTCATCTTTCCAGAATCAGAGATATAGTCTCGTTTAGTGGGTGGAGGAGATTCATTACTGATAGTCTCCTCAGCTTCATTGTCCTGCTCTGCATCTTCATTCTCTTTCTGCTGCTTCCTTTCCCATTCTGTTAGCAACTTTTTTGGAACACCAGAGGTATCAACTCTCAACCTCATTTTCTTAACATCCCCGAACTTGATGGGGGTAGGATAGATGTAATCATGAACAATAAGCTCATTTTGCTCCTTCATTTCGTCAATGAGCTTTTTCTTTCTCATCATGCCAGAGATGAGAGCTCCATATGGAAGGTTTGACATTGGACTTTCCTGCGTGTTGATGATGTGGTTGAAGATTAAATAGGGAAGATTAATCTTCTGTAGGTGCACCATTTGATAAAGGGCCCAGTGAGATAGCTTGTTCACTAGGTCACGAGCGCCTTCCCTTGGAATCACTATTTTGCTTAGCACAGCGTGAGGAAACTTGCACTCGTCAATCAAATTGTTGACGTTAGTTCCATGGATCTTGGGATCCTGTTTCCAAATGCAGTCAAAGTTGGGTGCAGATAATTCCCATTTTGGCCTGTAGATTACCCCTTCGTTTACTTTGACATCTAGGGTTATAGCAATATCTCCTAGAGAAACATTAGTGACAGTCCTCATACATCTGGACTTAATGGTGACTGCTCCTTTCTTGACTGCACAGTCAAAGAACTTTTTGACTATGGGTTAATAACGGGGGTTGTAGAGACTTTCATGAGGTTGGTCCAGTCTTGAAATAGTACGAGGTCCATTCATGCAAGTTTTGCGTAGATGTAGATGTTGAGATCAAGATACCTTGGGGACACAAGCTCTCTTTCTCCCAAGTTCATCACTTTCTGCTTTCCGATCAGCGCTTCTTGTTCTCTTCTGTTTACAGCAATATTCTTGTTTCTCCTGTTGATTATTTCCTGTTGAGCAGAGGTTAGTTCGGGTTCAGCAGTACTCTGTTTCTTGGGGGCCATTGAAGAGTTCTGCAAAGAAGGGTTAGTGGAGACAAAGAGGCAAGTAGCAACTAGCAAGAAGATTCAGAGTGTTGAGAATTGATTTTGAATGAAGTGTTCTTTCTCTCAGGACCTTTTGTTAAACGTATTCAGAATACAAAAAGGTTTTACTTGTTTAACGTGAGAAAATGATTAGTTCTTTAATTGATGTGAGAGAGAGAGAGAGAGTGGACATAGCATGCGCATTAAATGAAAATCTTTAAATGTGCAATCATGGCAGTTGAAAGATTTAATGCGTGTTGAGAACGTTTTAGCATATGAAACGATACAGCTGTTTACAAATAACCCAGACGTGGGCGTCGTAGATGTCTGATCGTGTCCTTTCAGTTATTCACAGACGTTTTCGTTTAGATGTTGCTTGAGTAATCATCAGACGGTGACCAATTCTTGATTCAATTAATTTTGGCGGCAAAATCCATTTGAATCAGACGTTGTCTTCTCTTTGAGTGCTCCTCTGGCTTCACATCTTTAATCACTTTTTGTCATCTATTCAATGTGTACACCTGTCTTTCATCCTGCAAGCATTAACACATAGTTCTTTGCCATAGAACTTCATTAGTATCATTTATGTTAGTATAGATAGCAACCTGGGGGGGGGGGGTGAATCAGAGTTGCCCCGATTTTCGCCTTATTGAAATTCTTACTTTCAAGATAATGATGATCACAAAACAATAGTTGTGATTGCAGCGGAATTGAAGATTGCTTGAAAGTAAAAGATGAAGAATAGAATAATTCAGACACAGAGTGTTATCCTGGTTCACCTTCTATCCACCGAAGGCTACGTCCAGTCCCTCGAGAAACCCTTGAGGATTTTTCCACTATTGATAAAAATCTCTTACAAGTTCTTACACCAAAGACCCTAAGAATTTCTATCAACTTCTTGTGAATGTACACCACTTTCAGTTCCTGAAGGCAAACCACCCTCAGACCTTGAAGACTTGACCGCCTTCAATCAACACCCTGAAAGTACACCACTTTCAGTACCAACAACCCTTCACCGAACACCATGGTGAATACTCAATCTTACAGAAAGAGATGAAGAAGAGTTTACAATTGGCTGTTTCAATCCTTTAACATACAAGTGGATTGAACATGAGAATTTATGATCTAAGGCTTTTAAGCATAATGGAATTCTGAGTTCCTCAAGATATGAACAACAAGAGTGTTCTTATAAACATGAAGATCATGAACTCAGAATTTTGGCCCTTTGAAAGTTTAAGTCTTGAAGACTTAATGAAAATTAAGTATTTTGGCAAAGCTTTGGCCTAATGATGTTTTCTCATGTGTTGTGTATTGTGTCTTTTGTTCTGGACTCAAATGGACTTTATATAGGCTTACGAAACGTCCTAGAACCAATGCAACCTTTCCCAAAAGGTTTGAGACACAATGGTTCATGAAAAGATGCAACTTTTCGTTCTGGTAATCGATTACATCACTTAGTGTAATCGATTACACTAATAGCCGTTTTAGTTTGAATTTCAAATTCAAACATGTAATCGATTACAAACAACAAGTAATCGATTACTTGCCTAGGTGTAATCGATTACCAGAATCCTGAAATCGATTACACTGAAGTCCATCTTCCAGAAACTTGATCCTTTGAGATCGTCTTAAGGTTTTCTACTTCTTTTAAGTTATGAAAACATTAAGTACATTAGTTTAGATGTTTTATAGATCCTTTATGCTTTAATAGACCTTTAGAAGCATAACTCACCTAAACTAAGACTTCTAGACTTATGATAGACTTTGTAGCGCCGTTTCTTCGAAGTCTTCTTTTCTTCTTTTTGCCGATGAGTTTGTCGTCATCAAAACCACAGCCAGGGTCAGGAGCAAGACCTTCTTCACAATTTAATCATTCTATTAAATACATGCAGTAGGATTCGTATGTCCTTCTTTTGACAAATGTAGGTAAGTTAAGAGTACTTCCTGTGAGAAACTTATCATAAGTTCTGTGCAAGTCATTGCCTTATTATCACCTTCCTTCAGATAAGGGATGTTTTGATTTGCAAGATGAATTTTTGAACGCAGATGGTTCTATTTGACCAACAGATGAGCTTGAATCTAACAATGTTCTTCTAGAGTTAGGAGGACATCAGGACAAGACTAAAAAAGGTGTCCGTCTAACAGATTATCACATAGATAGTTGTAAGCTTTCACCGGATGGAAACGAGATGTATTTGTCTGGCACATCCTTTTCTTTTTGCTTTTAGTCAATGTGGCGACTGATGTTGACTTCGTGAAACCCTTGTTATTGTGCCACCTGCAATTGTTGTTAATGAGGGCGCAAATACATTCTTTTGAGAAAGAGCGTCCTTCTGGCAGCATTCCATAAGCTGAATTTTGCTTTTCTTGGATTCAAAGATTGATCAGCTTTTATTGATCAATATTGTAGTAGATATGTCTTGTTGTTGTGAGATCCTGTAGAAGTGATCATTGTATACCTTTTGGTACCCATGTTTCTTTGGGTCCAGAGGGTTAGTTTTACATTCATATGATTGAGAATATCATTATTTGAATATCATGGTCAGAATACAATAAGTCCTAAAGCATAGGCAAATGTGCATGTGCATGTGTACATGATGCTGATTTTTCAGATAATACATTGTATCCTTATCACGCAAACTTTGATATTGCAATAAATACTTAATTTTCATGTAATTTGCTTCTCTGAGATGAAATGTGTTTGAACCAATTCTACTCTATCTCAGTTGTATGAATGGGGAACGCTTAGAATATAATCTGCAGCTTTTTCTTTCATACCTTCTTTATTCATTTGACTAGTTGTGACATGAAGGGTAAGAAAGTAATAAATGCAGATAGTTAATTACAAGTTCAGAATTACCTCATTTACATTTCTTGTCGTGTGGTCACACGATGTGTCATCTATCTCCAATCTCCTGATATGATCGTTTCAATCATGAAGAAGATGAGTTCTCTTTTCTTGAGGGAGAGCTTAACCATTTTATAGATTTTCCAGAAGATCCAGTATTAATGAGACCAGATATGAACTAGGTTGGAAAACCATGGTTTTCACTTGCTTGCTTTTCTTGGATAGAAATGGAACCTTCTGCAATTCTTCAAGTTATCTGTGCATAGCTTCCTGCAACGTTCTATGGATCATGGTTGCTTTTGTTTGACGAGAACATCTATTACCATAGATCTTTTTACTCTACATATGTGAAGATGTTGGTTATTTCCAGAGCGGTTAGGCTCTGATACCAATTGAAGGTGCAAGAAACACACAAGAAAGGGGGGGTTTGAATTGTGTGACTTATTTTTGAAAACCTCTTTCGATGATAAACATTTATTATAATTTTCCAAAAGAGTTATTGATTATGCAAATATGCATGTGTGCAGCGAAAAATATAACATAACATGAAAAGTAAAGCACACATGATTTTTATCCTGGTTCACCCCCATAATCGACAGGGTTACGTCCAGTCCTTGGCTTCACCAAGATTTTCCACTATTTAAACAAATAGTACAAGTATTATCAGGAACTTCTCCCCCTTTTTGATAATGACAATTTCTTTGGAGAAAAAGGTTTAGTATGTATATAAAAGATATTTCTTGAATTAAGCACTTCGTTATTTTCAGATGAAAATAGTTTTTCTTTAACATATTATTATAAATAGAAAAACATGATCGATCTTTAACAGTGCATAAACAAGTTCAATTTTGTTCTAGGGCTGACGGAGACTTATATTTCAAAATTGACTTAACTCCTAGAGTTTATGTATCCTTGCTCCCCCTAAATCTGATATTCCATAATAGTTTAGTTTATCATATGTTTTTCTAGTGAGCTCCCCCTAAACTAATGCTATAGGGCTTATTTTATCTTTTCAGTTTTAATCCCCTATTTTCTTTTTGAGGATTCTATTGCTTCTCCCTATATTTTTCTCTTCTATTTCCCTTGTGGTTTTAAGGCTTCTGTTGCTTCTCCCTATAGTTTTCTCTTCTATTTCCCTTTTCCTTTTTCTCTTACTAATACCTAACTCTTCTCCCCCTTTGGCATTATCAAAAAGAAACTGACAATAAGGCAGGAGATAAGGAATTAACGCTAAATCAGAGAATTATATGAATAAATGCAGAAGGAAATTGTTGCAAAATGAAAATAAAATAGTTCAAGATAAAGAGATAAGATAGTAGGGATCATTTGGTCTTCTTTTCTTGTTCGAAGTAGCTTCTCATCATGGCCTCTATGGCTTCAAATCGTGCATCCACTCTGTCAGAGTGATTGTGCCACAGCTTCAGTACGGTTGATCACTTCATCCCTCAACTCCCGATTTTCCTTAGCATTTGTTGAGCAAACTTCCTCAATGTTGTCTGTCAGCATTGTCACCGCAGCTCGAGCATCAAATGAGTCCTCAGCAGACGGATTTGCATTTGTGTGCTCTTGTGCTAGAATTTTCTCAGCTTCAGGAGGATCATCCTTTGGAAGGGCAACTAATATAGGCTGAGCATTTGTAATCTCAGTTCCCGAATCATTTTCTGGGATGTCAGTTGTAGTGGCTTCATTCTGAGAGGATGGTGATGCATCACTTAGCATAAGTATTGGGCTCGAACACCTGAATCACACAGAGTATCTCGAGAGAGAAAAGGATCGAAAAGCACACAGAAATCTTTGTTCACGCAGTTCAGCCAAATTGCTTACGTCTGCGGCTATAGATAGATATAGCACTGTTTCATTCAACTTAGAGCGGAAGAACGAACATTAGGGCTTTAGTGTTACAGCATATTTATACTAGGATATACAATTAAAACGACAGTGTTTCAATTTTATCCTAATGCAATCCTAACAGCCAATCAGATTCTAGATTACACGGATATTACAGAATGAGTGCTCATTAGCTATCCTCAATTGACCACGTAATTACTCTAGCCAGACACGGTCCAACAGCTTTGGGCAGACGATCTCTTATGTGTCAGTTGCGGATGGACTCTTCAGAAGAACTCCAGGCTAGACGAACTCAACGGCTCCAAGCCGGGCGAACCCAACAGCCGGACGAACTCCTCAATTCTAGCCATATAAACTCCTTGAGCTCTGGCCAGACGGAGTCACTATAATGAGCCATACTCAACAATCTCCACCTTGGTGAATTTTCAAGCCCCTGTGAAAACAAACCGCCTCTTCTCAGAATCTCGATTTTCAGGATTGTGTCCCCCATATGCTTAACACTTCGAAATGTGCAGCAGTTCCAAGCAATGCTTGAACTTCTCGTTGGTGACAGGTTTGGTCAACATGTATGCTGCGTTTTCAGAGGTATGAACCTTCTCAAGTCGAATTTTCCCTGACACAAGCAACTCTCTGATCTTGTGGAACCTCACATCAATGTACTTTGTCCTCGCATGATACACTTGATTGTTCGCCAAGAAAATGGCGCTCTAACTATCGCACTGCAGACGAACTCCACCTTGCGGAACACCCAACTCTCGCACTAACCCTGTTAGCCACAGTGCTTCTTTTGCTGCTTCAGCCACAGCCATGTACTCAGCTTCAGTTGTGGACATTGCCACTATGGACTGGACAGACGACCTCCAGCATATGGGTCCACCAACCAGAGTAAAGATATACCCTGTTGTAGACCGTTTGTTGTCAATGTCTCCTGCATAGTCGGAATCAACATATCCACCAACTACTGGATCACTTTGTTCCTTACTGAACATTATCTCGTGACCAGTTGTACCCTTTAGGTACCTGAGTATCCACTTGACTGCTTCTCACTGACGTTTCCCTGGCCTTGCCATAAACTTACAGACTTGGCTCACTGCTTGTGCCATATCTGGTCTAGTGCAAACCATAGCGTACATTAAACAACCAACTGCACTGGCGTAAGGAATCTTCGACATACCTTCGACCTCCTCAACTGTCTTTGGACACTAATCAACGGAGAGTTTGAAGTGACTTGCCAATGGTGTACTCACAGCTTTCGAATTGCTCATGTCGAATCTGGCTAACACGCCTTCAAAATAGCTTTTCTGAGAGAGCCACAGCTTCCGTGCTCGTCTGTCCCTGTGAATCTCCATTCCAAGAATCTTCTTAGCAGCTCCTAGGTCCTTCATGTCAAACTCCTTTCCCAGCTTGGTTTTCAAATCACGCACGTCACTTGAGTGATTTGCAGCAATCAGCATATCATCCACGTATAGTAACAAGAAAATTACTGAATCATCATCAAGGCTCCGAACGTAAACACAACAGTCATAGTCACACCTTCTATAGCCAATTCTTTGCATGTATGAGTCAAACCTCTTGTAACACTGCCTTGGTGACTGTTTCAACCCATACAGAGACTTCTTCAATTTACATACCAGAAGCTCCTGACCAGACTCTGTAAATCCTTCAGGTTGCTGCATGTACAATTGCTCATTTAGATTCCCATGAAGAAACGCTGTCTTCACATCCATTTGTTCTAAATGCATGTCTCGAAATTCTACCAGAGCCAATACTGCCATTATAGAAGTGTGTCTAACCACTGGGGAGAAAATCTCATCATAATCAATCCCCTTCCGCTGTGAATAGCCCTTTGCTACTACGCGAGCCTTGAACCTTTCCCCTTCATTTTCTTTTACTGGTGGCTTCTTCTTGAAGACCCACTTGCAGCCAACTGCCCTCTTCCCTTCCAGAAGTTCGACGAAATCCCATGTCTGATTCGTTTTCAGGGACTCAATCTCCTCCACCATGGCTCCAATCCACTTCTCACGGTCTTGGCTTCCCATAGCCTCACGGAAAGTAGAAGGATCTCCAGAACTTGTAAGAAGAGCATAAGCAGCTAAGTCTTCAAACCCATATCTGAGTGGTGGTCCTCTTGTACGAGGCTCCCTGTCGCGTGCAAGTACATAACCCTGTACTCCACCTGAATCAACTGGTTTGTCTTCTGACTCACTATCAGAATCTGCAATGGCCTGCACATTGGGCATTGTCTGCCCAAGGTTGTGTGGATCAGATGTTTCATCATCGTCCGATGTGAAACCGTCTGCCAAACGAGGTTGCTATCATCTGGTTGGCTCGACAACAATCTGAATCTCCCAGCAGTGGAAGTTTCAGCCTTTGAAGTAGTCTCTTCCCTTGGATCTAACTCCTTCAACATGCACTGTTCATCAAATACAACATCTCTACTATGAACTGCCTTTTTCAAAGCTGGATCCCATAATCTGAACCCTTTCACACCCTTGGTGTAACCAAGAAAAGTACATTTCCTGGACTTGGGATCCAATTTGGACCTCTCATCACTGGAGATATGCACGTAAGTTGGACAACCAAAAATCCTCAGACTATCTAGGTTAATTGGCTTACCTATCCACACTTCTTCTGCAACCTTTCCATCCAATGAAGCTCTTGGAGACCTGTTTATAAGATAACATGCCATGCTCATTGCTTCTGCCCAAAATCCCTTCGACAATCTTACCTGCAACCGAAGGCACCTTGCCTTCTCTGTGAAGGATCTATTCATCCTCTCAGCAACACCATTCTGCTGTGGTGTTTTCTTCACTGAATAATGCCTCTGGATCCCGTGTTCTTCACAAAACTGCTTGAATTTTGCCTCTGTGTATTCTGTCCCATTATCTGACCGCAGATACTTGACCTTCCTCCCTGTCTGGTTTTCCACCTCTGCTTTCCACAATCTTAACTTGCTAAACACTTCAGACTTGTGCTTTAGGAAATAAACCCAGACCTTCTTGGAGAAGTCATCGATGAAAGTAACAAAGTACCTGGAACCTCCAATGGAGGCCTCCTTAGCAGGCCCCCAGACATCTGAATGAACATAGTCGAGGATCCCCTTTGTTTCATGCTTCCCGGTCACGAAACGGACACGACACTGTTTGCCCAACACGCAAAACTTGCAAAATTCCACCTTGCAGCTTCGAACACCCTTCAAAATATTTCTCTTATGAAGTGCCATTAACCCCTTTTCACTGGGGTGACCCAGACGCATATGCCAAAGCCTCGTTGAATCATTGTCAACTTCAACTGATGCAACATCACCTACCACAGTGCTTCCCAACAAGCTATAGATATTCCCTGCAGTCCGCTTTGCTGTAATTACTGTAAGTGCACCCTTGCTCACCTTCATGGTATTCTTCCTGATAAGCCAAATCGCAAGTGCACGATTGATTATCGCGTAATATAAAAAGATCGAACCCAAGGGGTAGGTGTCCTTATTATTATAATATCTAGTACTTGTGCAGAAAAATTAAAAGATGAAAATATGGTGTTGGTTTTAGAACAAGCAAGAACAAAAGCATAAAGTGATAAGAAATAGAGATGATGAGAATTTAAGCTCTTGGGTTGATTTACATAGTCTATAAATATGCTAGCAAGTTCCTACTTATATGAAGAACAAGGAAATAAAACATGAAATGGATATAATATTCAGAAAGGTAAAAACAATACTAAAGCATAAATTATAAACTACTACAACCCAAGAAACTTAAAGAGAATTAGCAAAGCATGGCTAAAAGAATCATTGAATTACCCTGGATAGGAGCTCAAGTATGGCTTCCCACAATTCCTAGGAACAATGATCTTAAGGAGGAAAGAAGAACACTTGTTGTATTTTGAATAAGGTGCGTTTTACAAGTGCAAATTGCCTCCCTATTTATAGCAAAAACATGAGCTCCAGCGCTTGAGCGTTGGGATTCCCAAAGCTTGGGCGTTGGGATGCATTAAAATTCCACTATCAGACCGAGGCCCAGCGCTTGAGCGCTGGCTTTCCAACGCTTGAGCGTTGGGATCCCAACGCCTGAGCGTTGGGTCGCCTTCTGGTTCATCTTCAAGCTTTCCTCTTCTTCATGGTAGTGGGTTTTCAATGCCTTCAATGGCCACCACTCAACCCTTAATCATTTCTGAAACTTCCTTCCCACTACCATCAATTCTTCAAGCTTATTTTCCATGTGCTAAATTAGAGAGTTGCTTCATTTTCTTTTTTTTCCACTTTAAGTCCTCCCTTTGCTAGCACTTCAATTTCAATCCTTCAAGTCCTTGAGACTTCATCTTTCATCCTCCACTCTTGAACTTTTACACTTTAGTCCTTCCTTTCTTGAAACTTTACAAATCGGTCCCTGGACAAAAAATGATAAAGATACCAGCTTTCCTGAAAATATAAAAATAACTCTAAAAATTCCTAAAAATATAAAATAAAATTAGAAAAACAAATAAAAGCTAATCCATATGCAAAATGCAAAATAAATAGAAAATCTATATAAAAATAATAAAAATATAAAAATAACTCTAAAAAGACTAAAAACACCCAAAAAATATCATATAAAATCCACTCATCACTTCCCACCATCAGAATGGCAGGAGTAACCATTCTCCTGGAGAGTACCCAAGGAAATTAGATTCTTCCTCAAATCTGAGACATATCTCACATTACCCAGTATACGCGTGCCACCATGGTCCATGGCAATTTTAACTTGTCCTATTCCAGTGACCTCACATGTCAGGTCATCACCTAAATAGACAAATCCAAACCTTCCCTCCTAAAACGAAATGAACCACTCCCGGTGCGGCGTCATATGGTAAGAGCACCCAGAGTCTAGAATCCAAACATCTGTGCATTTGGCAGACGGGACACAAAGCATGTCCCCTTCACTACTGGAATCGTTCACTTGAGCTACGTTTGCAGAGT
This sequence comes from Acmispon strigosus, assembly GCA_030819835.1. Classification (NCBI taxonomy): domain Eukaryota; kingdom Viridiplantae; phylum Streptophyta; class Magnoliopsida; order Fabales; family Fabaceae; genus Acmispon; species Acmispon strigosus. The sequence continues at coordinate 25,336,767 of JAUAMA010000001.1, forward strand.
TAGAGAGATTAGGGCAATCCCTCTTCCAGTGACCAACCTTCTTGCAGTTGAAACATTCAGCTGTCGAACTAGCCTGCTTGGATTTAGAACGTTTCTTCTTTCCAGCAGCTTTTCCATTGTTCCTTCCACGGTCTTGTCCTCATCCCTTAGCAAACAGACCTTCACCTTGACTACTGCCTTCCTCTGCCTTTTGCTTTCTCTGTGAGTAAGACAAAAGGGCAGACGTGATGGCATCAAGCGTGATAGCATCCTTCTCATACGTAAGAGTGGTGACCAAGTGTTCGTAGGAACTTGGTAACGAGCACAGCAAAATAACCGCCTTGTCCTCGTCATCCACCTTCTCCCCCAGTCGCAGCAGACCTGCAACTATTGTGGTAAAGTGATTAACATGACTTTGAAGGTCACTTCCCTCCTACATCCTCAGACTGTAAAGCCTCTGCTTTGCAAATAGCTTGTTCATCAACGTTTGGGACTGATGTTGGCTCTCTAACTTGTCCCAAATGGCCTTTGGAGTCGTGAGATCCGCGATATGAAACATCACCTCGTCAGAAACAAAGAGACGAATCAATCCAGCGGCCTTCTCTTGCATCTCCAACCAATCTATGTCTAACATCCCTGTTGGTTTCTCCTCTCGCTGCGCCTTTTGCAATCCTTGTTGAGCCAACAAATCCTTGACTCTACGTTGCCATAAACCGAAGTTTCTTGTTCCGTTGAACTTTTCAACGTCGAACATAGCTCCGCCAGCAGCCATGGTTGCTCTGATACCAATTGTTGGGCTCGAACACCTGAATCACACAAAGTATCTCGAGAGAGAAAAGGATCGAAAAGCACACAGAAATCTTTGTTCACGCAGTTCAGCCAAATTGCTTACGTCTGCGGCTATAGATAGCTATAGCACTGTTTCATTCAACTTAGAGCGGAAGAACGAACATTAGGGCTTTAGTGTTACAGCATATTTATACTAGGATATACAATTAAAACGACAGTGTTTCAATTTTATCCTAATGCAATCCTAACAACCAATCAGATTCTAGATTACACGGATATTACAAAATGAGTGCTCATTAGCTATCCTCAACTGACCACGTAATTACTCTAGCCAAACGTGGTCCAACAGCTTTGGGCAGACGATCTCTTATGTGTCAGTTGCGGACCAAATCTTCAGAAGAACTCCAGGCTAGACGAACTCAACGGCTCCAAGCCAGACGAACTCCTCAATTCTAGCCATATAAACTCCTTGAGCTCTGGCCAAACAGAGTCACTATAATGAGCCATACTCAACAATATACCATGCTGCACTATGATATTTAGAATTGTAGTTGACGGCTTTTTGAGAACGACCCGACTTTAAACTGTATTGATTGATATATTAATGCAAGTCTCTAAAGGCATCTGATATGTTGGATTAGGTTTTGTTTGATGCGTGGCATTGTTGGATTGTTGTGACTTGTGGCTTGACTTATTGGATGTTTATTGCTTTGATGATAACTGAAAGCATGTTTCTTCCTTCGACATGATTTATATCTGCTTAAGATAAGTGCAACTGCTCTACATGATTAGTATTAATTATGAAGCTATGCTAGGCCTCGTTTAAATACGTATGAGTCCTACTTGTGTTTTGTTTTCATGTCGTGTCAAGCATGTAGTCGTTGAAAGTCGTCATGGTTCGGGGCTATAAAGAGTCACGTGCTAGATGGCGCACCATTGGGGCGTTATAAAGAGCGTTCTCGTGTAAGTGGTAACTCTCGACTTACCAACATACTCTCTAGTTTGTTCAGAGTTCGGGAGAGTGTCCCACCTGCCTGCGGGAGTGGGTGCATATCCGGATAAAAGTTTTTTTTAGTACATGGGGAAGATGTGCGTGCATATATGAGTCCTAGGGTTTTTCCTAGTTATCAGCGTCAATAATTGTAGTTGTTCTGATATTTTCTACTTGATTGATAATTATTGTTGATGCCATGGACTGCTCTTTTATATGACTTGTTTGTGGAAGTGACCCTTTTCTCTGTGTTTACTTTTGGATGAATCATGTATGTTTCTCCAGACCATGCCCGACTGACCAGTAGAGGACCCGTTCATTGGCCTACCCTTCCTAGGGGCGGGGACCCTACTCTTCATTGACAGAGACGACCCGGAGTCATGGACAGTTGACCTGCCGTCCTGGCGTGTCTAGTACACTGGTCGGGTGGCTGATGACAGGACGGATCGCTTGGGAGAATCTTAGAGGCAACAGATTTACCGCTTCACCTATGATTTTTCTTTACCTCCCCTCTCACTCTTTGACGGAACCGACGCCTCGGCATCTGGGACAACCGCTATCCCGGCATCCCCCATCCCTACTGCTTCTCCTAACCCTCATCCCCCAAGGCGATGGTTGAGACCTCTACTCCTCTATCCTCAGACTACACTCCCTCTTTGACGGACCCTTTCCGGATTATACCCCTAACGTATGAGGTAGTGACGACGGTCTCCACTACCATCATTGACGTGGACATTCCCGTGATCGACCTCACGGACTCTGACGGACACGCCCCAGGCGGGGTTGGTGCTGGATGGCTGGAGGGATCTTACGGCTATCCCGAGGAGGACCCCGAGGAAGAGGAGGAGGAGGAGAGTGAAGCTTAGTTGATTATGGCCTATTTCTTTTTGGGAAAGTTCATATTTTAGTAGACTAGGACTATCTATATTTTGTATTTATGGGGTAGGTTCCGATACATGGCTTTCTGTGGGGGCTTCCTGCGTGAAGTCCTCAGGGATGTATATCGGTATTAAAGAGTCTAGTTTAGAATCCCTAGACCTGCTGTATCTTTCCACTTTTGGGTTATCTGGTCTGTAAAATAACTTTACTCTTCGCACTACACTGGTGATGTAATTATGCACGACCCAAACTATTTCGGTAACACTGCTTGTCAAGGGCAACGTAAATATGGGTAATTATGTATGTATACTGTCTTAGCATGATAAAAAAAAACATACACACGCATTTTCGAAAACTCCTAAGACTTTTCGCATGTTTATTTACTATTCATCTGCTACAGTATCGCCCTGAAAACCAGGGTGTTACATTGTGGTATCAGAGCTCCGGTTTAGAACACCAGGAGCTGTTGGCGAATAGGTCTTCTGTGCTAGGTTGTGTGAACTTTGTGACACTTTGTCTGAAGGTTGTTTGTGTGTGAAGAACCTTGTGTGAAAATACTTGTTTACTCCTGACGAGTTGAACATAATATGTGAATGATGTTGTGTTGGATACTAACCATTTGACTGCAGGGGAAATGACATGCCTCCGAAGTCAGACCCAACGCCAGAGATTCAGGCTGCGATGGACCGCGCGAAGCAAGTTGTGATGGACGTATTAACCGCAGTGGCTCGACAGGTTGCCAATACCTCAGTGCAGGGTGCTACCCAAGCCCAAGAAGCAGAAGCTGGTCTAGACACATCGCAATCACTGGAGCAGGAAACCTTGATACGTGAAAGGGAGCTCCTGTTCATTTCCGTCCACCAGCCCCAAAGTTTCTTTGGCAGAGACGACCCTAAGATGGCACGTCTATGGATCTGAGAAATGGAAAAGAGGTTTGAGATATTGCAGATTCCCAAAAAGTCTAAGGTATTCCTTGCTTACTGCCTGCTTGAGAGGGAAACAACCCTTTGGTGGACTGGAGCAAGACAAGGATTAGAGGCCAACCATATGGAGGTCACCTGGGCCACTTTCCGAGACGCATTCGCGGCGCGATACATGCAAGAGGTTACCAGGGAAACGGTGGGAGCACCACTGATGGGCATGTATCAAAGAACCATGACTGTAGCTGAGTACACCATCATAGTGGAGTCGCTAGCTCGGCACCTCTGCATACTCACGAATCCAGTGGATGAAGCCTACCTTTGTGCTCGGTTTGTGAATGGACTACAGATTGAAATCTCAGAAGTGGTGAAACCACTAGGAATATGCCGATTCCAGCTCTTAGTGGAAACATGCAGAGCAATCGAGAATCGCAGCGAGAGCAAAGTGGACCCTGAAGACAGTGGAGGACCATCCAGACCTAACACACGCAAGCAAAGAGGGAAGCAGCCTCAGGTGAAGCCCTATGCCCGCCCACAGGAGAGGAACTTAGTGTGTTACAAGTGCGGGGGACCGGGTGTCAGCATCCAATTTTGTCCGACCCTTTTATTTAAATTTTTTTAATCTTGTTGTGCTTCATTAGAAAAAAAATGTGGGTGCCGGATTTAGTTCGGGCTCAATCCACAGGGAATAAGGAAAAAATAAAAATGGGTGATAATATTGATAACAAAATTTGTTCAAATACATTCAAATATTTAACAAATTCCATCAGTTAGTTAGGATTCTGTTAACTTTATCTGCAATTTGAATTATTTGTAACATATTTTTGTTATCAATATCATCTACTACATGCATATATATACACCCATGTTCATTGATTTGAGGAACACACACCATTATTCACTACTCTCATCTCTCCTCTGCTCTCTTTTCCTCTCTCCTCCCACACTCTTAAAAAAAGAAACTAACTCCTCTTCACTCACCTCTGTAGCCGCCACACACCTCCTCCATCAAATCCTCACATTCTTCATCTTCGTTCAACCACCGCCCCTAATGACCACCAAAACCATAAGCAGCAGCACTAGCACCATCAACGCTCAACCTCTCTCTCTCCTGGCCGCCGCCCCTCTTCTCTTCACCACCATCATCAACGCTCTACCTCTGCTCCTAAAATCACCACCCATCGTCGACCTGCTCTTCAAGTCGTCACCTCGCTCCAGGGGCGTCATCGTCACCATACCCAGAGCCGCTACTCCGCTCCTCTCCGTTCGAGGTCCCGCGCCGCCGCCGTTGCTATCCTCCCCTTCAATACTCGCGTCTTCTCCTCAGTCTCGCCTCACCGCCATCATTCGTTCCACCGTGAACTTACCCCAGAAGCTCCTGCGCTTCTCTCCGAATTTTGCCGCCGGCGCCATTGTTCTGTCAAGGCCCCTTTGCTGTTTCCCATCGCTGCTGCTCTCAAGAGGAAGAGGTTGGTTTACTGATTCAAGGTTACTCTTAAGAAACATGCATTTGTCCATTTCCATTTTTTTAATTATTTCCCTAGTGATTTGAATTGGTTGGATATCTGAGTGTATCTAGCTGTTGGACTTTTCATTTCCTATTTATTCTTGGTGAATCTGCCTTTCTACCCCTCTAACGTTTTGAATCTTCTGTTGTTTCCATGATTTGGCTTGATGCGGATTTTCTTTTCCTATTCTGTAAAAAAGACATGTTATTTTTTCCGTATGATTATTTTGTGTATGTTTGGGTTCGGTTCATTATTGTGATTATCTTATGCTTCGATTGAATTGTCGATGCTCATGATGAGGGCTGGGTGCTCGATCTTTTTGCTTCTGTATGGGTTCAAGTAGAACTAGCTCCTGTTTCTTTTATTGCCTTGTTGATTTGGTGGGCTCAGCACCTTTTTATTATTATCATGAATTTTTCATCTTGTTCAAGTTCTATAGAATAAGTTCTTGTTGGAGAAAAAAGATGCGGTCTATAATAACTCCCATTTTCGGCTCTGTTTTGGTTTTCGCTTCCTTTTCGCTCGCTGCACAGAAACTAAATAATTGCAAATTGATGCAAGGGATAAACTGTTCACTAGTGGGATGTCGTCCCTCGTGGCCTTGATCTTCCATTTGAAGGAAGTACGTAGGACTAGGTTCACACCTAGCAAGTTAAATAAAATAAAATTAATATTTTTGTTTTGAAAATAATATCATGTTCTTTGTAAATAATAAGTCTTTTAATACCTTTTTGCACAATCAATCTTGGGTACCGTCTTTGATGTGAAGAAGGTCTTGCTCCTGACCCTGGCTGTGGTTTTGATGACGACAAACTCATCAACAAAAAGAAGAAAAGAAGACTTCAAAGAATCAAGCACTCAAGTCCATCAATAGTCTAGAAGTCTTAGTATTAGGTGAGTTATGCTTCCAAAGGTTTATTAAAGCATAAAGGCTCTTAAAACACCTAATCTAATCAAGCTAAGTGTTTTCATAACTTAAAAGAAGTAGAAAACCTTAAGCAAGTCTTAAAGATCAAGTTTCTGGAAAATGGGCTTTTGTGTAATCGATTACACCATTATGGTAATCGATTACACCTAGGCAAGTAAACGATTACTCATGTCTTGTAATCGATTACATGTTTGAAATTCAAATTCAAACTGAAACGGTCACTTGTGTAATCGATTACACTAAGTATGGTAATCGATTACCAGAACGAAAAAGTGCATCTTTTCATGAACCATTGTGTCCCAAACCTTTTGAAAAGGGTTGTGATGGTTCAAGGACGTTTCCCTTGCCTATATAAAGACCATTTGAGTCCAGAAAACACACAACACACAACACACACGAAATATACACATTACACATGAGAAAAACACATTAGGCCAAAGCTTTGTCAAAATTAGTTCATCTTTTAGAACTTAAATCTTTTGGAGCCTAAATTCTGAGTTCATGATCTTCATGTTTACAAGAACACTTTAGTTGTTCATATATTGAAGAACTCAGAATTGTATTATGCTTAAAAGCCTTAAAAGCATAATCTCTCATGTTCAATCCAATTGTGTGTTAAAGGATTCAAACAGCCAATTGTAATATCTTCTTCATCTCTTTCTGTAAGATTGAGTTCTTCACCGTGGTATTTGGTGAAAGGTTGTTGTCACTGAAAGTGGTTTACTTTCAGGGTTTCGATTGAAGACAAGTTTGTCTTCAAGGTCTGAGGGTGGTTTGCCTTCAGGAATTGAAAGCGGTTTGCTTTCAGGGGCTGTTGAAAGTGGTTAGCTTTCACAGGTTATTGGTAGAAATTCTTGGGGTCCTTGGGTTAGGAACTTGTAAGAAATTCTTATCAATAGTGGAAAAATCCTCAAGGGGTTTTCTTGAGGGACTGGACGTAGCCTTCGGTGGATTGAAGGTGAACCAGGATAAAATCTTGTGTGTGATTCTCTTCATCCTTCACATTTACTTTCAAGTATCGTACATATCCTCTGCAATCACAACGATCATTTCGTGATCATCATAAACTTGAAAGTAACAATTTCAATAAGGCGAAAATTGGGGCAACACTGATTCACCCCCCCCTCTCAGGTTGCTATCTGTTCTAACAATTGGTATCAGAGCGGAAGTTTAGGTAAGTTATTCCTAAGATCCGGGAAAAGATGGCATCCTCTTCCAATCATGGAACAAGTGAAGGACATAACATAAACAGGCCACCATTCTTCAATGGAGAACACTATGACTTCTGGAAAATCAAGATGAAGATATTCATAAAGTCATGAGACGCAGGAATATGGAAAGTCATTGAAGAAGGTCCCTTTGTGCCTGTAACAACAGATGAAGAAGGAACTTCACAACCAAAATCAGAAAGTACTTGGAGTGAAGAAGAAAAGAAGAAGGTTCAACATGATCTCAAAGGAATGAACATTCTTACATCTGCTCTTGGCATGGACGAATTTTTCAGAGTATCAACGTGCACTTCATCAAAAGAAATATGGGATACGTTGATGGTAACTCATGAAGGAACAGATGAAGTCAAGAGATCAAAGATCAATACTCTATCTCAGGAATATGAAATGTTCAGAATTCTTCCAGGAGAAAAGGTATTAGATATGCAAAAACGATTCACTCATTTAATTAATCATTTGATTGCTCTTGGTAGACAATTTTCAAACAGTGATTTGAACATGAAAGTTCTAAGATCACTTACAAGAGTATGGCAACCAAAAGTAACAGCCATCTCAGAGAAGAAGAGTTTATCAAAAATGACTCTCGCAACTCTTTTTGGAAAACTCCAAGAACACGAGATGGAGTTGAATCGTTTGGAAGAAAATGAACAACATGAGAAGAAGTTTCGATCCATTTCCCTAAAAGCAAAAGAAAGCATCAAAGAAGATTATGATGCAGATTCTGAAGAAGAAGATAATGGGAATGTGAATCTTCTAGTAAAGAATTTTGGAAAGTTTCTTAAAAGAAAAGGTGTGAAATTCAACAACAACAAATCTTTCTAAAAGAACAATGAATCATCTTCCTCTCAAAAGATTACATGTTTCGAGTGTGGTAAACCGGGACACTTCAAATCAGATTGTCCAAACCTTCAGAAGAAGAAACATGGTCTAAGAGAGAAATTCGAGAAAAAGGATCAACCTACTCGGAGAGCATATTTGGCTTGGGATGATAATGAAGTAAGTTCATCATCAGATTCTGGTAAAGAAGAAGCACAAGTTGCTTTGATGGCCTCACATGATTCTGATGTTGAAGATTCCCAGGTTAGTGATAATTCTATATCTTTTCATGATTTAAAGTTTACCATGGAAAATATGTTTAAATTATGTCAATAATTTTCTAAAGTTAGCACTAGGCAAAATGAGTTAATTTCTTCCCTAGAAAGTAAATGTAGAAATTTACAAGAAGAACTAGATATAGTAAAATCTAAATTAGACATTACTCACAAATGCACTAAGTGTAGTTCTTTAGAAGAAAAGATAGAAAATCTTCAACAAAGAGTAAAAAACTTCAATAAAAGTAAACAAAAGTTAGATGATATCCTAAGTGTTCAAAGACATTCAAACAATAAGTCAGGTTTAGGATATACTTCTCACCCAAAGACAAGAGAGGTTAGGAAAACTGTGTTTATAAAACCAAACCATGTGTTAGGATCTTCTAGTAACAGTAAGATTAATCCTGTTAGGAGTACAAACAATAGGAAGAATAATCAAAATAGACTTCCTAAGAAGATTCATCCCTCTCCTAGACAAACCTCTAGTTACAATCATTACTCTTGCACATATTGTAACAAAGTAGGACATACCCCTAGTAGATGTTACTACAAACATGTAGGAATACCAAATAGGGAATACATGTGGGTTAGAAAGGATGTTAACTTAGAAGGACCCAAAACTTGTTGGGTTCCTAATACCCATGTCTGAACCTTGTCATGTAGGTGTGTATGAAAGCAGCAAAGGATTTATGGTATCTTGATAGTGGCTGCTCATCACACATGACAGGAGACAAAACCAAGTTTTCTTTTCTTATACCTAGGGAAAAAGGTTTCGTCACATATGGTAACAATCAGAAGGGAAAAATACTCGGTATCGGAAGAATAGGCACACCCCCTCAAACAGTCATCGATAAAGTTCTTTACGTTGATGGTTTGATGCATAATCTTCTGAGTATTAGTCAACTATGTGATAAAGGTTTGAAAGTTGGTTTTATTAATGATATATGTGTTGTGAAAGATGTGAAAACTAAAGAAATTAAGTTTTCTGGGTATAAAGTAAAAAAAGTCTTCATGATCTCCTTGGAAGAAATTCCACAAAATGTGAGATGCCTTTTGGCAAAGAATAATAGTGATTCATGGCTATGGCATAGAAGACTTGCCCATATTCACATAGATCATTTAAACAAACAAGTCAAGCATGATCTAGTTGTTGGGCTTCCAAAGATAAAATTCGAGAAAGACAAGCTTTGTGATGCATGTCAAAAAGGGAAGCAAACCAGAACATCCTTCAAACCAAAGAACATAGTTTCGACCTCAAGACCCCTTCAATTGTTACATATGGATTCGTTCGGACCATCTAGAACTAAAAGCCTCGGAGGTAATTTCTATGCACTTGTTATTGTTGATGATTTCTCTAGATTTACATGGACTTTATTTCTTCCTCATAAGTATGAAGCCTTCAATGCATTCAAAAGATATGCAAGGCTTGTTCAAAATGAGAAGTCTTTAAAGATCTCTTCTATAAGAAGTGATCATGGAGGAGAATTTCAGAATCAACAATTCCAAGAACTATGTGATGAAAATGGAATATCACATAATTTCTCTACTCCGAGAACACCACAACAGAATGGTGTAGTAGAAAGAAAGAATAGATTACTTGAGGAATTAGCAAGAACCATGCTGAGTGAATCAAGTCTCCCTAAATATTTCTGGGCTGATGCTGTAAGTACTGCTTGCTATGTTTCCAATAGAGTTCTTATTAGACCTATCCTTAAGAAAACTCCCTATGAAGTCTACAAAGGAAGGAAACCAAACATCTCTCATCTACATGCTTTTGGATCAAAATGCTTTGTCTTGAATAATGGAAAGGAAAACCTTGGAAAGTTTGATGAAAAATCTGATGAAGGTATATTCCTTGGGTATTCTTTAACAAGCAAAGCATATAGAGTCTTTAACAAGAAAACTCTATCTGTGGAAGAATCCATACATGTTTCTTTTGATGAATCTAAATCTTCAATAGAAGATAAAGTCAATCTTCCAGATAATGAAGAAGATGACATCATTATAAATGAAGATTCTCAAAAGGATGGAGATCAGAATCCAATACAAGAAGAGCACATTGAAAGTAATACTTATCAACTTCCAAAAGAATGGAGAACCCATAGGGATCACCCAGTTGATAATATTATTGGTGATATTTCTAGAGGCGTTTCTACAAGGCTACGCTTAAATGATTCAGTTTTGAATATGGCCTTCGTCTCTCAGATAGAACCATCAAAAGTAAATGATGCTCTAGAAGATGAATATTGGATTGTAGCAATGCAAGAAGAACTAAACCAATTTAAAAGGAATCAAGTTTGGGAACTTGTCCCTAAGCCTAGTGATAAACATGTTATTGGAACAAAGTGGGTGTTTAGAAATAAGTTAGATGAAAATGGTATTATAGTTAGGAACAAAGCAAGATTAGTTGCTCAAGGATATAATCAAGAAGAAGGTATAGATTTTGATGAAACTTATGCACCAGTAGCAAGGTTGGAAGCCATAAGACTATTATTGGCGTATGCTTGTTCTTTAAATTTCCCATTATATCAAATGGACGTCAAAAGTGCTTTCCTGAACGGATACATTCAAGAAGAAGTCTATGTGAAGCAACCTCCAGGGTTTGAAGATCCAAAGTTCCCTTCACATGTCTTCCGATTAAAGAAGGCACTATATGGTCTTAAACAAGCCCCTCGTGCTTGGTATGATAGATTAAGTACTTTCCTTTGTGATAAAGGATTTCAAAAGGGTAAGGCTGATACAACCTTGTTCATCAAAAGAACCAAAGGTAATACCCTATTAGTTCAAATTTATGTTGATGATATTATCTTTGGTGCAACTAACGAATCTCTTTGTAAGGATTTCTCTAACATGATGCAAGAAGAATTTGAGATGTCCATGATGGGACAATTAAATTTCTTTCTTGGTTTGCAAATCAAGCAATCAAGTGATGGAATATTCATCAACCAATCAAAGTTTTGCAAGGAACTATTAAAGAAATATGATTTGGATGATTGCAAAGCCATAGCCACACCAATGGGGTCTAACACATATTTAGATCAAGATGAATCCGGCAATCAAGTTGATATTACCAGATATAGAGGTATGATCGGATCTCTTCTATACTTATCTGCAAGTAGACCTGATATTATGTTTAGTGTGTGTCTATGTGCTAGATATCAAGCATCTCCTAGGGAATCACATTTGAGTTCTGTTAAACGAATTTTCAAATACTTGAAAGGAACTACAAATGTTGGATTGTGGTATCCCAAAGGAAGTGTTTGTGATTTGATTGGATATTCTGATTCTGATTATGCTGGTTTTAAAACTGAAAGAAAAAGTACAAGTGGTACTTGTCACTTGTTAGGAAATGCCCTTGTTTCTTGGTCTTGTAAGAAACAAGCATGTGTTGCTCTAAGTACTGCAGAAGCAGAATACATTGCTGCAGGAAGTTGTTGTGCACAAACTCTATGGCTCAAACAACAACTCAAAGATTATGGCTTAGAGCTGGGCTGCATTCCAATCAAATGTGACAACACAAGTGCCATTAATCTCACTAAAAACCCTATCATGCATTCTCGAACTAAGCATATTGATATACGACATCATTTTCTTCGAGATCATGTTATGAGGAAAGATATTGAGATTTCATTTGTGGATACACATAATCAGTTAGCAGACATCTTTACTAAGCCTCTTCCTAAGGAATCATTTTTCAAGATAAGAAGAGAATTAGGAATTTTAGATGAGCATGACATTTAAGGTAACATATTATTTGCATAAACTGTATGATAATTATATGTTCATATGTATTATGCGCTTAATTGTTTATGTGAAAATGTGTTACATAGGATTCTAGAGCCTAGAACTTACAAAAATGTCCTAGTAATCGATTACCATAGGTTCTGTAATCGATTATCCATGTTCTCAGTCCTCGTGCCTATTGAAATTCCATTAGTAATCGATTACCCTAACTGTTGTAATCGATTACCCATTCAAAATTTGAATATTTTTCAAATTTGAAACTGCCGTAATCGATTACCCTAACTGTTGTAATCGATTACACACACGATTTTCTCTATAAAATCAGCATTTGTCTTCTGCCTTTTGCCTACCTTTCTACATATACAGTCCTTATTCTTCTAAGTCGTGTTTCGCCATGGGGTCTCTTCCACGTCCTTCAAATGTCTCTTCTCCAATCAATGCTCCTCGAAGGGAATCCTCCACTGATCCTTTGGTGCTGTCTCGCTATCGCATCGATGTTCAAACAAATGCTGCATCGGCTGGATTATCTCCCTTTTATACCATTCCTTCAAATTTCTCACAAGAAACCAAGGTTATCCTCGAACGAATGGACATCCTGTCTCTTCGTCTCTCTCAAAAGTTGGGTCAACTGGAGGATACCATTCGGTCTCGCTTTATACTTGTGGAAAATCGCATAGAGGTTGTGCACTCCTTCATGCGTAAGGAAATTGAGAGCCTTCAAGAACTTGACCCTTCTGAGAACTCTGAGGATTCTAGTCAAGCCTAACTTCTGAAGTCTTGTGTCTCCATATAGTTATCTACTTACTATTAGGATTTCCCTATTTTCACAAAATGGCTCTATCTATTGTTGTACTCCCTCTACTACCTATGTTTTCTATGATTTACTATGTATAACTTCTGTATTTGCTCTCTTATATATATATATATATATAAGTGCTGGTTGTTCATGTTTTACACATTTACCCCTACCCCCATGCTTTCTGTTTCAATATATACTTGTGTGTATGCCTGTACATTTTTGGCCTTTTCTTCTTTTTGATGAAGTCAAAAGGGGGAGAAAGGTTCTGTGCTCTTAAAGATCATATGCAGGAATTCAACAAGTACATTAGAAAGGGGGAGAAATATCAGAAATACTAGATTCTATCAAATAGGGGGAGTTAAGCATCAAGAATGCATATATGATCTTCAAGTATCAAGAATGTGTTTGCCATCATCAAAAAGGGGGAGATTGTGAAGAAGGTCTTGCTCTTGACCCTGGCTGTGGTTTTGATGACGACAAACTCATCAACAAAAAGAAGAAAAGAAGACTTCAAAGAATCAAGCACTCAAGTCCATCAATAGTCTAGAAGTCTTAGTATTAGGTGAGTTATGCTTCCAAAGGTTTATTAAAGCATTAAGGCTCTTAAAATAACACCTAATCTAATCAAGCTAAGTGTTTTCATAACTTAAAAGAAGTAGAAAACCTTAAGCAAGTCTTAAAGATCAAGTTTCTGGAAAATGGGCTTCTGTGTAATCGATTACACCATTATGGTAATCGATTACACCTAGGCAAGTAATCGATTACTCATGTCTTGTAATCGATTACATGTTTGAAATTCAAATTCAAACTGAAACGGTCACTTGTGTAATCGATTACACTAAGTATGGTAATCGATTACCAGAACGAAAAAGTGCATCTTTTCATGAACCATTGTGTCCCAAACCTTTTGAAAAGGGTTGTGATGGTTCAAGGACGTTTCCCTTGCCTATATAAAGACCATTTGAGTCCAGAAAACACACAACACACAACACACACGAAATATACACATTACACATGAGAAAAACACATTAGGCCAAAGCTTTGTCAAAATTAGTTCATCTTTTAGAACTTAAATCTTTTGGAGCCTAAATTCTGAGTTCATGATCTTCATGTTTACAAGAACACTTTAGTTTTTCATATCTTGAAGAACTCAGAATTGTATTATGCTTAAAAGCCTTAAAAGCATAATCTCTCATGTTCAATCCAATTGTGTGTTAAAGGATTGAAACAGCCAATTGTAATATCTTCTTCATCTCTTTCTGTAAGATTGAGTTCTTCCCCGTGGTATTCGGTGAAAGGTTGTTGTCACTGAAAGTGGTTTACTTTCAGGGTTTCGATTGAAGACAAGTTTGTCTTCAAGGTCTGAGGGTGGTTTGCCTTCAGGAACTGAAAGCGGTTTGCTTTCAGGGGCTGTTGAAAGTGGTTTGCTTTCACAGGTTATTGGTAGAAATTCTTGGGGTCCTTGGGTTAGGAACTTGTAAGAAATTCTTATCAATAGTGGAAAAATCCTCAAGGGGTTTTCTTGAGGGACTGCACGTAGCCTTCGGTGGATTGAAGGTGAACCAGGATAAAATCTTGTGTGTGATTCTCTTCGTCCTTCACATTTACTTTCAAGTATTGTACATATCCGCTGCAATCACAACGATCATTTCGTGATCATCATAAACTTGAAAGTAACAATTTCAATAAGGTGAAAATTGGGGCAACACTGATTCACCCCCCCCTCTCAGGTTGCTATCTGTTCTAACATTTGACAGGCACTTCGAGGTGCTAACACCTTCCCCACGCATGACCGACTCCCGAATCTAGAATTTTAGGTTTCGTAGACCTTTTATTCTCTTTTTAGGTTTTCTTGCGTTTCCCTCTTAAAAAACGTTAGTGGCGACTCTGTCTATGCGTCGTCGCCGCCGTGACCCCGGTTGCGACAGATGGCGACTCTGCTGGGGACTTTTGAGAGTCAGGCCTATATGGTTGATTGTGCATTTTCTTTTTTTTCTCTTTGTTTTATCTATTATTTATTTCTTGTCTTTTTGTAAATATTTTTTCTTTATCTTGTATATATGCTTTCTTTTGATTCTATTATATTTATTTCACCTATCCCACACACTTTTTCGGTCTTATACCTAGGCCTACAAACTAGGGAGCGTAGGGGTGTCTTGATAGATGTTGTGAGAGACCTAGTGTCTACGCGTCAATTATTGAGTCACCACTCATATTACTACCGGTCATTTAGCTATTTGTCGTGAGAGGCCTAGTGTCTACGCGTCAAATATTCTGATCATCGGGTCCTTGTCTGTGTGACAAGGGTAATCTGGGAACCTTTAGCTATGTGAGATCTAGATCCATGCCCATCACTATACTAGCTATCTAACCTTAGCCAATCAATTGGATTAGGTCTCTTAATCTCTAGAATAACCCGACCTTTGGTCTTTAGTAGGGGGCTCCTTCTCTTTCTCTTTCGGAGTTCCTCGTTTTCTTGTCTCTGTAAATAAATTCATCTCCTTTTTTACTCATTATTCCATTATTCCTCCTTATAAAAAAAACATTTTGTACACTTTCCTATCTTCCTTTCTTTTTTTCTTTTTTTAAAAAATAAATAAATCTATCATAGATCATAATAGTTTTGTTTTACAGATTTTCACCACTGCTTCACACCACAATTTCATTCGTAGCCCAATTCAAACCCGCTCTCGTTCTCATCAATCAGTGACCTCCCGACGAAATCAACCCATGGAATAAAGGATTGAAAGATTGGAAGGGAATGTGGGTCAAATTCTGGATTTGCTTAAGGCCCTTATGCCCACAAAGGACACAGGAAATGAAAACAATGGTGATACTACCACGGAGGATAACGCGGAGGAACCCCATGTTGTTACTCTGACCAAAAAGACCAAGGAGGCAGAAATTTTTATCGAGAAAAGTAATGAGGAAGAAGCCAATGTGCTGAATAAGATGGAGGCACTAGAAGAGAAAGTGAGAGCAATGCAAGGTAAGGACAAATATGGGAGCCTAAACATGCAAGATTTTTGTCTATTTCCCGATATGGAAATTCTGGAAAAGTTCAAGGTTCCTGACTTTGAAAAGTTCAAGGTTCCTGACTTTGAAAAGTTTGAGGGGAGATCAGACCCTATGATTCACCTTACTATGTATACTCGAAGCATGGCTGCTTATCACAAGAATGAGAAACTGATGATCCATTGCTTCCAGCATAGCCTAACTGGTTGTGCGTTAACATGGTTCTTGCATCTTGATAAGAAGCAAACCAAAACCTGGCACGATCTCGTTGAGCTGCTTGTGAAGCATTACCAGTTTGTGACTAACATTACTCCTGATAGATTTGAGTTGCAAAGGATGAAGAAGGCAGAGTCTGAATCATTTAGAGACTGCTCAAATGTGGAGGGAGAAAGCCTCTCAATTGTACCCTCCTCTAGACGAGAAGGAGATTGTTAGAATTTTCCTGAAGACCCTTCAGGGGCCATACTTTGAAAGGTTGGTTGGTTGTGTCATAAATCATTTTGCTGATGTGGTTACTACTGGCGAACAAGTTGAAGATGCTGCCAGAGAAGGCAGGCTGAGTGAGACAAGTCCCCTTGTGGACAAACAGAAGAAGTTAATGCTACACAAAAAGGAAGTAGATGTTCATGAGATTGACACTAGCCATATTTCATCCAAAAGAGGATCCTCTCAACCATTTTACCAACCATCACCCTACCCTTTTCCACTACCCTAATTAGCCCCCTTGTAGACAAGTCTCCATCACCCTCCACAAATATTATTCTATTTCTTCCATCCAAAACCCACCCATTTATCCACTAGCTTTGACCAGTGTTGTGTTGCAATGGTGAATACAAAATCTTTTGAAAATTAAAAATCTGTTTGCTTGAAAATCTTTTAACTCTCTTTTCACATGATCATTAAAAAATTCAAAAAAAAATCTCTTGCATTGCTAGGTATTTCTGCCTAGTTCTCTCTTTCAGGGCATGGCCCACATCTATCTATTCTCATATTTTCTTTTTAGGGTATTGTGACGCCCGCTAGGTATTGTGACACCTAGTTCTTTCTCTTTAAGGGTATTGCGACGCCCGCTAGGTATTGTGACACCTAGTTCTTTCTCTTTAAGGGTATTGTGACGCCCACTAGGTATTGTGACACCTGGTTCTTTCTTTTTAAGGGTATTGTGACACCCGCTTGGTATTGTGACGCCAAGTTTTCTTTTTTCAGGGTATTGTGACACCCGCTTGGTATTGTGACACCAAGTTTTCTTTTTTCAGGGTATTGTGGCGCCCGCTAGGTATTGTGACGCCTAGTTCTTTCTGTTCTAGGGTATTGTGACACTCGCTTGGTATTATGACGCCAAGTTTTCTCTTTTAGGGTAACCAACCCCTAGGTCTTTTAGGGTAACCAACCCCTGCACTCTTTCAGTTATCTCATGATTTTTGATCCACCCATTGATGGGCTCCGGATCTGGCATCTTTGTTATTCTTCTTCTGTTTGTTTGGACAAAATTGGTTGCTATTGAATTTGCTTTAACTTTCTCACCATAGTCAAGTAAATGGGGGCTGGTGTCAGCAACAAATTTTGTCCGGCCCTTTTATTTGAATTTTTTTTAATTTTGTTGTGTTTCATTAAAAAAAATGTGGATGTGGGATTTAGTTCGGCCCCAATCCATCAAGAATAAGGAAAAAAAATAAAAAAATGGGTGATAATATTGATAACAAAATCTATTACAAATAAATTCAAATATTTAACAAATTCGATCAGTTAGTTAGGATTTTGTTAACTTTATCTGCAATTTGAATTATTTGTAACAAATTTTTGTTATCAATATCATCTACTACATGCATATATATACACCCATGTTCATTGATTTGAGGAACACACACCACTATTCACTACTCACACCACACACGATTATTCACTCCTCTCTTCCAAAAAAACCTAGTCTCCTCATACTCACCATCATCCTTCCATTTTCACTCTCTTTCTTGACCAAAAGCGTGAATCTTTTTTTTTCCCATTCCCTAGCAGCCTCCCATCTCTCCTCTGCTCTCTTTTCCTTTCTCCTCCCACACTCTCAAAAAAAAAAAAACCTAACTCCTCTTCACTCACCTGTGTGGCCGCCACACACCTCCTCCATTAAATGCTCACATTCTCCATCTTCATTCAGCCACCGCCCCTCATCACCACCAAAACCATAAGCAGCAGCAATACCACCATCAACGCTCAACCTCTCTCTCTCCTGGCCGCTGCCCTTCTTCTCTTCACCACCATCATCAACGCTCAACCTCTGCTCCTAAAATCACCACCCGCCGTCGACCTGCTCTTCACGTCGTCACCTCGTTCCAGGGGCGTCGTCGTCACCATATCCAGTGCCGCTACTATCCTCCCCTTCAATACTCACAGCTTCGCCTCCGTCTCGCCTCACCGCCGTCATTCGTTCCACCGTGAACTTACCCGAGAAGCTCCTGTGCTTCTCTCCGAATTCCGCCGCCGGCGCCATTGTTCTGTCAAGGCCCCTTTGCTATTCCCCATCGCTGCTGCTCTCAAGAGGAAGAGGTTGGTTTACTGATTCAAGGTTACTCTTAAGAAACATGCATTTGTCCATTTCCATTTTTTTAATTATTTCCCTAGTGATTTGAATTGGTTGGATATCTGAGTGTATCTAGCCGTTGGACTTTTCATTTCCTGTTTATTCTTGGTGAATCTGCCTTTCTTCCCCTCTAACGTTTTGAATCTTCTGTTGTTTCCATGATTTGGCTTGATTCGGATTTTCTTTTCCTATGCTGTAAAAAAGACATGTTATTTTTTTAGTATGATTATTTTGTGTATGTTTGGGTTCGGGTGCTTTTATTATTGTGATTATCTTATGCTTCGTTTGACTTGCCGATGCTCATGATGAGGGCTAGGTGCTCAATCTTTTTGCTTATGTATGGGTTCAACCAGAACTATCTCCTGTTTCTTTTATTGCCTTGTTGATTTGGTGGGCTCAGCACCTTTTTATCATTATCATGAATTTTTCATCTTGTTCAAGTTCTATAGAATAAGTTCTTGTTGGAGAAAAAAGATGCGGTCTATAATAACTCCCATTTTCGGCTCTGTTTTGGTTTTCGCTTCCTTTTCGCCCACTACACTGAAACTAAATAATTGCGAATTGATACCAGGGATAGACGGTTCACTAGTGGGCGTCCCTCGTACCCTTTTCGCCCATTTTTATAAATAAAATTATTAAAAATAATCCTCGCCTAAGAAACTAAATAATTGCGAATTGATGCATGGGATAGACTACTCACTAGTGGGATGTCGTCCCTCGTACCTTTTTTGCCCGTTTTCATAAATAAAAATTATTAAAAAAATTATGAACTACATGACCTTGATCTTCCATTTGAATAAAATACGTAGAACTAGGTTCACACCTTCAGGCTAAATAAAATAAAATAAATATTTTTGTTTTGTTAATAATATCATGTTCCTTGTAAACAATAAGTCTTTTAATTCCTTTTTGCACAATCAATCTTGGGTACCGTCTTTGACAGGCGCTATGGGGTGCTAACACCTTCCCCACGCGTAACCGTCTCCCGAACCTAGAAGTTTAGGTTTCGTAGATCTTTTATTCTCTTTTTAGGTTTTCTAGCGTTTTCCTCTTAAAAAACGTTAGTGGCGACTTTGTCTGTGCGCCGTCCCCGACGCGATCTCGGTTGCAACACTGGGTCATTTTGCCAACACCTGAAATCTGGAAGAGAAGAAGTGCTTTCAGTGTCGCGGGACCGGATATCTAATCAAGGATTGCCCAGGAGGAGACAAGACGTCTACAGCCGAAGCAGGGCCCTGTCCTAGGTGCGGCCTCCACGGGCACCTAGTGGGCAAGTGTTTGAGACGGATTGCAGCATGCTTCAACTACCATAGAGTTGGGCATGTAGCCTACGAATGTAGGGCACCCCAGACATAGCCGACGGTGGACAACCCAGGAGAGACCCACCCTACGACCATGGAAGGACCCCCTGAGACAGGTACTCCCTGTGCCATACTTAATTGAAAGTCCAACTTTTTACACGACTTTATGGCGTGAGTTACCATGGAGACGTGACCCTTTTCCACTATGAAATGATTTCGTAGTTTCCTCCGCTGTGATTGTGTTTTAATTGCATATACGGGTTGCATGCTTGTCTGATGATAATGTTAGGAAAAGGTTACCTTGCCTATCACAAGAAATACATATGTGTGTATATATATATATATATATATATATATATATATATATATATATATATATCTTCCCCATAAGCCCATGAATGTGTTGGCTATCTCGGGACCTTGTGGTGCCGGATGGCCCTTTGGTGAACGATGTTCCAAAAATAGAGGGTCTCTAACTTCTTGACAGAGAACCTCGTAGGAACTGCGTCAAAGGGAGGATACCGGTAGCGTCTTCTATTGGCCAGCATTGAAGGGAGAAGAGGTGGCATGGCAGCCTATCAAAGTCTGGGTTTCGACTGGAAGAGTCGAATCCTTACGACACGTGATTTCAAGGGAAGGAATCACAGTCGACCTAGCCAAGTGAGATCAGAGTTAGCACGAGAACGATTGAAGACATCGACTGAGAAAATAAGTTATTTCGGCCTGGATTATTATTACGAATGTTATGTCGGAGGACCCTCGGAGCTAGTGGGACCACCAACACGACTCACTAGGAAGGACCAACCTTTTTGCAAAGACCGAGAGGGGTAAATCCAGCTATTAACGAATGAAGAAGCAGTGGACGACTTCGTCAACACTGGTTTTGCCACAGCAATGAGTGAAATACGTAGTCGATGTTGATACGTATGCCAACAGTTAGGCCGTGTTCTGAAGCAGGACCTCGAAGTGGTGGCGCCTGTTTCATAAACGGCTAAGGATGCCACAACAAAGCTATCCAAGACGTCAATTGGAATTGGCCGCAACGGTGTATGCGCTAAAGGTATGGGGACGTTACCTCTACAAGATTCCTTTCACCATCTTCAGCTATCATGAGAGTGGGACGCTCGTTTGGTTTGACGAAAGGAAACGTGAAGCAGCATGAATGGGCAAAGTCCATGGAGGAGTGTGATCTCACGCTGCACTACCATCTGAGGAATTTTAATGCGGATGCTAATGTCTTGGATTGACCGGCAATGAATGCCTCCACCATGATGATGAGCAAGGTGGCATTACTCGAACCATTTCAAGACCTGAAGTTGAACCTGGTTGTCAGGAATAAGAAAGCGAAGGATGCTTAACTGCACAGAACGTGCCCAGCGTAATCTTGGATATGGAGCAATATTCCAATCGCTCTTGAGGGAGCGATCTGCAGAGCTTAAAGTTGAAGCCCCGTCGTCAAATTGATAATTTTGAAGCTGTTACAGTTAGGGTTGAGCAGCACCCAGATCAGAGATGCGATCATTCGGGAACGTTATGCAGAACGTACCCGTGTAAGTTACGACTCCCGACTGTCCGCGGCACTTTTCGCACGGAAATCGGTTGAGTGTCCCACCAACCTACGAGGTTTGGTGATATATTCCTGAATTCTACCTACGTGCCTATTTTCTTAGCCTTATGCCCGATGATATTTGAAGGCGGGACCGAGTTCTTCTTCCACCCTTCGACAGCAAAGCAGAACTGAACATATATTTGGATCGCTAGAGGATTTGCAAGCCATGTGTCTTGGACCATCGTAAAAGCTGGAGGGAACAGCTACCTTTGATGGAGCTTATCTACAATGACAACTATCGTACAACCCAGGGAGGGCACCCTGCGAGGCGAAGTCTGGATGCAAGATGTCTCGAGTTATACCAGGACGGTAGTAACCGACAGCTGGAGCCAAACTTTCTCGGCAAAACAATGGAGGGGTTTGAATCGAGTAAAGAGGAGAATAGAGCTTCTCAGAGCAGGCGTAAGAACTACGCTAGTAAGAGGAATAGAGCATGAAAGGCAGATGAAAGTTTACCTCGAGAGACCCTGACGACGAGAGTCGGGAAGGCAATTAAGCCAGGAAGGCTTATGCATAGTTGTTGAGTTAGAGCACTCGCAACTCAAGTATGACTTATCACTCATTGTTTCGCCCATGAAGACCTAGGACAAGGACGGTAAGAAGTTCCAAGGGGAGAGAATTTCCCTAGCCAGCAGTGTTGGACGAACCACATAAGGAACAACGTGGAAACCTGAAGAGAAAGTAGGGAAAGGAAATACTCAAGCACTTCGTCGACCTATAGTTTCGAGGACGAAAATAATTTAAGAGGGGTAGGATTGTATCACCCGCAATTTTCCCCAGTGATTAAATAATTATTTAATTATTCCAAGGTACTGTTTGGATCCGCTCGGCGACATCGGCAAGCGATATCGTCGAGCAAAGTACCGATGAAGTATTCTTTGCGACACTTGGTAAGAAACCAAGCTAGACCTGACCTTGAGTTCGGACGAGAATAAGTTGTTCTAACTATCACCATGATGTCAGTGAAGATTTTCGTGAAGAACGACTGTAATATTGATATGGTTTCCTCCCGGAGCCCGGGAAGGATTTTTCGCGCTAACGGGACTTTTAGCCGAAACTTCAGCAGGCGAAACGGACGACTTCAGGACCCCGGATCGAGAATTTTAAAAGAACCAAACAAATTTTTTTGGTATTTCGAGACCAATTTAGTGCATAAGATTTTTGTTAATAGTGACCCGGTAAATAGTGTTTTTGGGCAGCGTGGCGCGGACTTCAAGAAAGATCGACCCAGCCTCGAATAGTGCGGGCCCGGTACCCCAGAACCCATTAATGGCCTTGGGGCAGATATTCTCAGTGGTACTGAGGTACTCATTGATGACGATCAGTGACTTGACGCACTGACGCACTGACGCATTGACGCACTGACGCACTGATGCGTCGGTGAGGGGAATTTATTAATAAACAAACCTAGATATTTTATTTGGAACTTTCTAAATTTAGAGTTGAGTCCCTGAACTTTGAAACCTTACGGGTTTGGTCCCAGATAGTAAAAAGTTTTTTTTACTTTAACCTTTTACCATTCCAACTTTAGTCCCTTGGGTAAGTAAAAAGTTGAGTTTCACCCCCATTCTTGGGCCCATAGGCCGCGACCCACACTCCCCTTTTAGAGGGTTAATTAGCTTTTTCTCTCATTAACCACATCATTAAGTGAAAACCCTTGGAGTTTAGAGAGATTTAGAGAGATAAAGAGCTAGGAAAAGACTATTCATCATCTTCTCCATCAAGCTCATGGCTGAACCACTCTTTCCCTCCTAGCTCCATCAACTTTTGTCCTTTCATCTTGCTTCTTTGAGGTAATGTGTTCACCTCCCCTTGATCTACAATTCTACCGATTCAAAAAATTTTTTTGTTGAGTTTAAATTTTATGCATGTGTTAGAACTTAAATGTCTCTTCACAAATGTTGTTCCCACCATCTTAGGCTTCAACTTGAACCGATTAGAATTTGGATTGGTTGAGTTTTTGTCCCTTGTGAATTTTCAAGTTGAGTTTTTGCTAGGGTTGCCTTTAGGAAAGTTATTCCCACTATATTTATCCTTGGATTTGTCTGAATAGTTTTCTTGAAAGTCAGGTTTTTGAAAAATTGATTATTAGGGAAAAAGTGATTTTCAAGCTTGAAGTTATTATTTGCCGTAGTTTTCCTATTACCTTTAATGTGTACAAATTAGTTTTGGAAGAAAAATTTGTCTTTGAATTTATGTATCTTGGCCGAATTGGGTGTTCTTAGGGACAAAGGATAAATGATTTTCTAACTAGCTTTTGAATGTGTTAAAATGCTTATAAATGAATTTGGGTAATGAGGATATGTTTGGTCAAAATTTTTATGCATTGGCCTAGAAAAATTTTGAGTGTTAAAGACTTGAAAAATTGTTTTTGAAAGCTTAGGAAATTTGGGAATTGGATGTGTGAAAATTGAGCTTTTGGGCAAATTGAATTTTGAAACTCAGTTGAAATTAGGGTTTTTGTACATTCTGGAATTTGGGGAAAAAGAAGTGAAAATTTGTAATTGAAGTTAGGTTTTTGGTTGTGAAGTTGGTTTGGAAAATTTAGAGAAGTGTTGGGTGAAAATTTGAGATTTATAGGGTTTTTCAATTGCACTTAGTAAAATTTTTGTGTGCTTTTGCTTTCTAAAAGCTTGTTTAAGGCCTCAAAATGGTTTGTAAGCATCTAGCCTTGGTGCTCTTTGAATGGTTTAAACTTTTGGAAAATTTGGACTTTTGTAACTTAAGGTTTTTCTAAGTTCTTTTGGTAATCGTCGAAAGCTCGTTAAAGTGTTGTCAACCTCTAAGAAATTCCTAAGTTGTAGAGCCTATATCTAAGTGTTTAAACCCTGTTTCGACCAGCCCTTTTCCTTAGGTTTGAGTTCAAAGTTCTAAAGTTTAGGTTGTGTTTGTTGAAGGATCACGAGGCCTAGACCGATCAAGACGCGCGGAGCTTTCAAAACCGCCAAGATCGATCACCTCTGCGGTAAGGGCACTTCATATCTCTGTCTATTAGCATAATTATATGTATATACCATGCTGCACTATGATATTTAGAATTGTAGTTGACGGTGTTCTGAGAACGACCCGACTTTAAACTGTATTGATTGATATATTAATGCAAGTCTCTAAAGGCATCTGATATGCTGGATTAGGTTTTATTTGACGCGTGACATTGTTGGATTGTTGTGACTTGTGGCTTGACTTACTGGATGATTTTTGTTTTGATGGTAACTGAAAGCATGTTTCTTCCTTCGACATGATTTATATCTGCTTAAGATATGTGCAACTGCTCTACATGATTAGTATTAATTACGAAGCTATGCTAGGCCTCCTTAAAATACGTATGAGTCCTACTTGAGTTTTGTTTTGATGTCGTGTCAAGCATGTAGTCGTGGAAAGTCGTCATGGTTCCGGGCTATAAAGAGTCACGTGCTAGATGACGCACCATCGGGGCGTTATAAAGAGCGCTCTTGTGTAAGTGGCAACTCTCGACTTACCGACTTACACTCTAGTTTGTTCGGAGTTCGGGAGAGTGTCCCACCTGCCTGCGGGAGTTGGCGCATATCCGGATAAAAGTTTTTTTTAGTACATGAGGTATATGTGCGTGCATATAGGAGTCCTAGGGTTTTTCCCAATTATCTGCGTCAATATTTGTACTTGTTCTGCTATTTGCTACTTGATTGATAATTCTTGTTGATGCCATGGACTGCTCTTTTATATGACTTGTTTTTGGAAGTGACCATTTTCTCTGTGTTTTCTTTTTGATGAATAATGTGTGTTTCTCCAAACCATGCCCGGCCGAACAGTAGAGGACCCGTTCGTTGGCCTACCCTTCCTAGGGGCGGCGACCCTACACTTCATTGACTGAGACGACCCGACGTCATGAACGGTTGACCTGCCGTCCTGGCGTGTCCAGTACACAGGTCGGGTGGCTGATGACAGGACGGATAGCTTGGTAAAATCTCAAGGGCGACAGATTTTCCGCTTCACCTATGAATTTCCTTTACTCCCCTCTCACTCTTTGATGGAACCGACACCTCGGCGTCTGGGATAGCCACTATCCCGGCATCCCCCGTCGCTACTACTTTTCCTGACCCTTCATCCCTCGAGGTGAAGGTGGAGACCTATACTCCTCTATCCCCAGACTATATTCCCTCTTCGACGGACCCCTTTCGGATTATACCCCTGACGTATGAGGTAGTGACGACGGTCTCCACTACCATCATTGACGTGGACATTCCCGTGATCGACCTCACGGACTCTGACGGACATGCCCCAGGCAGGGGTGGTGCTGGATGGCTGGAGGGATCTGACAGCTATCTCAAGGAGGACCTCGAGGAAGAGGAGGAGGAGGAGAGTGAAGCTTAGTTGATTTTGGGCTATTTCTTTTTGGGAAAGTTCATATTTTGGTAGACTAGGACTGTCTATATTTTGTAATTAATGGGGTAGGTTCCGATACATGGCTTTCTATGGGGGCTTCCTGCGTGGAGTCCTCAGTGAAGTATATCGGTATTAAGGAATCTAGTTCAGAATCTCTAGACCTGCTGTATCTTTCCACTTTTGGGTTATCTAGTCTGTAAAATAACTTTACTCTTCGCACTACACTGGTGATGTAATTATGCACGACCCAAACTATTTTGCTAACACTGCTCGTCGAGGGCAACGTAAATATGGATAATTATGTATGCATATCGTCTTAGCATGATAAAAAAAAAGACATGATGACCAAATCAGCAAGTGTACGGTTGATTATCGAGTAGTATAAAAGGTTATCGTTCTCCACAGGGATAGGTGCTTCAAAGTCTGGTTTTAATTTGTTTAGAACTAGTGCAGAAAAATAAATTGGTTTGTTTTGAATTTGATTTGAGTAAAAACTCGGAAGTGCAATTTGCAATGAAAATATAATAATAAAAATTAAGAACTTGGGCTGAGTAAATAGCTTATAAATTATGCTCTTAGAATCAGTTTTATATCTGAAGTTTAATCAAGAAAAACATGATGCTCTAGCCTAGTTTCTTTACAGATTAATTCCTTAAACAAGCAAAGCTTTCTTCTAAATTGCTAAGTATAATTCCTTAGCTTTTTAGTTTATTTGATAAGAAGATGAGTTTTATATTCAGGCCAACATAAATAAAGCCTATCCTAATACCTTAGTGATATGTAAAATGTTCTACCAATTCCTAATTCCCTTATTACTTAACAATTGCAATTGATAAAGAAATAAGTTGTAACACTTGTGTACAACAAGATAGATGAAGAACAAGGAAATGAAACATGAAATGCATTTTATTCAGATATAAAGAAGAAACTTAAAACATACTTATAAGCTAAAAACAACCCAAGAATTTAAAAAGAACTTAGCCAAGCATGGCTAAGAGAGACATTGTATTAACCTGGACTAGGAGCTCAACAAAGACTCCCACAATTCTCAGGAAATAATGCTCTAAGGAAGAATGTAAGAATAGCTACTGTATTCTGGTGTATTTTTCAAGTGAGGCATGCAGTCCTATTTATAGTATTTTCTGACTGCATCGCAGCGCTTGAGCGCTGGAATCCCAATGCTTGATCACTTGGTTTAATGATACCAGAAGTAGGCAAACAGGGGCCCAACGCATGAGCATTGGCCCTTCCAACGTTTGGGCGTTGAAATTAATTACAAGAATGTGGTAAGTCAGGGGCTTAGCGCATGAGTGTTGGCCCTTCCAACGCTTGGGCGTTGGGTCAAATTAAACACTGGGCTTCAAGTCAGAGTGCCAACGCATGAGCGTTGGGCTTCCAACGTTGGAGCGTTGGCACCGTAGATGTTTGCACTTCTTGGTTGTTTTGCTCTTCAAGGTGGTGGAGTTGATGGTCATTGATGGCCTTCATTAGCCTCATTTTAGTCCTATCTTAACTCTGAAACAACCATTGCCATTAATCCTCCACTCAAGCCCTTTTTCCCATGTGCTCAATTGAAATTGGTGCTTCCTCTTCCAGCTTTTGACTTTTGGTCCTTTATTTACTGAGACTTCACGTTTGGTCCTTCCCCTTTTGAACTTTACACTTTTGGTCCTTCCGTTCCTGAAGTTTACAATGTGGTTTGTGGACAAAATGACTATTTCTACCAGCTTTTCTAAAAGACTAAAATACTAACAAAAATTCCTAAAATAATATAAAGTTTAAAAATCAAATTAAAGCTAATCTATATGCAAATGCAAAAATAAATAGAAAATCTAAATAAAATGTACAAAAATCTAAGTAACTAAGTAATTTTTATTGAAACCATGCAACTAAGTAACTTTTAAGAGATTTTTGAAGGTTGAAACTTGGCCAAAGGGTTTAACAATCAAGGTATGAATTTTAAGAACTTGGCAACTCTATTTGGCTGACTCAGAATTTGTGTTAGGTGATTTTTCTTTTTTCAAGCTAGAGCTTTGAACAATATTAACACTAGGTCCTCTTTATTTTTTCACATTTTCTTTATTTTTTCTTTTTTTCAAATCATAAGCACTTACTTAAGATTTTCACTTTTCATTTTTTTTTCAAAGAGGGTCCTAAACATACATAGCTCTAATTTTTTAAAATTTATGAATCACTTTAACAACTTAAATAATTTTTCACAAAAGTAGGCTCCAACAAAATGACTCTTTTTAAGGCTCAAAGGGGCTACTACTGGAAATTCAATTTCAATCAAGAATCTGAGTTTTCAAAAATTACTAGAATCTCTTCACAACTTACAAAGCCTACAAAATCCCAATCAACATGCAACACAAGGCAGAAAAATCTTACAAACATGCATTCAGAGCTCTCAGCACTCAGAAAAGACATAGGGTAAATGGTACTGATACCCAAATCGAAAGTGCACGATTGACTATCGCGTAATATAAAAAGATCGAACACAAGGGATAGGTCTTCTTATTATTATAATATCTAGTACTTGTGCAGAAAAATTAAAAGATGATTATTTGATGTTGGTTTTAGAACTAGCAAGAAACAATAGCACAAAAAGATAAGAAATAGAGATGATGAGAATTAAGCTCTTGGGTTGGTTTACATAGTCTATAAAACATGCTAGTAATCTCCTACTTAATTTCTGAATTTTAAATCCAATTTCATGATGCTATAGCCTAGTGTAACTACAAGTTAATTCCTTAAGCATTGTAGATCTTTCTTTTTAATTACTAAATCCAATTCCTTGGCACCTAGTTAACTAAAGAAGAAGATGTTCAGGCCAACATAAAGCTACGTCTATCCTAATTCCTTAGTGATATATACTTATAGCCTTTTTTATTTCCTATTTCCCTTACTACTTACCAAATGGCCTTATGTAATAAGCAATAAGCAAAACCTCTTGGGATCCTCAAGATAGAAATTAAGCACAAGGAAATAAAACATGAAAGAAAATATTATTCAGAAATGTAGAAAAAGACTAGAACATGAATTATAAACTAAAACAACCCAAAAACTTAAAGAAGAAGTTAGCCAAGCATGGCTAAAAGAGTCATTGAATTACCCTGGATATGAGCTCAAGTTTGGCTTCCCACAATTCCTAGGAACAATGATCTTAAGGAGGAAAGAAGAATACTTATTGTATTCTGAATAGGTGTGATTTTCACAAAGGATGAGCACTCCTATTTATAGCAAAAATTTGCCTTTCAATGGTGGAGGAGTTGATGGCCATTATGGCCTTCATTGGCCACCAATTAACTTTTGAAAAATCCTTCCCACTACCATCAATTCTCCACTCATCCTTTAATCCTTATTTTCCATGTGCTTAATTTAGAGAGTGTTGGTTCATATTCTTGATTTCCACTTTAAGTCCTTCTCTTTGCTAGCACTTCAATTCTGGCCCTTTAACTCTTTGAAACTTCACTTTTCATCCTCCACTCTTGAACTTTTACACTTTGGTCCTTCCTTTCCTGAAACTTACAAATTGGTCCCTGGACAAAAAGATAACTATACCAGCTTTCCTAAAAATATAAAAATAACTATAAAAATTCCTAAAAATATAAAATAAAGTTTAAAAAATAAATAAAAGCTAATTTATATGCAAAATGCAAAATAAATATAAAATCTACATAAAAAGAATAAAAATCCTATATGAGACTCAAAAATAACAAAATAAAAAGACTAAAAAGACCCTAAAAACATCATATAAAATCCGGTCATCAGGTACCCTTTTTAGAACTCAGAAAATTTTATACCAAAACCTACCTATCAAGATTTCCAATTATTTCTAACATCATGCAATCTTAACCGCATCAAAACATTGTATCTTTTCCAAAACAACAATTTAATCAGATAAAGCATTCACAAAGCAATAATGGCATGTTAACTGGATAAGGTAATAGACTATGCAATTTTAAAAATTCTAAAAGAAAAATAAAAGCAGAAAAATAAAAATTATCCAAATAAAAAAAAACTAAAAGCTGGTAAATAATAGTTCATCAGTCAAAATGCATAGGGGCGTCCTCTCCTTCAGGAACTCCTGAGCCTTCAGCCTGCTCAGATACATGCAAGTTCATCGGTCTCCTCCAAGAATCAATGGGGGCAGGGCACCTCTGTCAGCTGGGATCACTGTAGCCAGCATGATCTCAAATCAGCTGTTGGTTGCTGGATATCCTGTGCATGTGTTGGAACATGGTTCCAAAAGCCTCCTCCTGCCAAATGATGGTGGAGGATGAGATGATGATTTCCCTAAATATCTGGTTCCTGCTCTAGAGTTGGCTCTGGACCTGGGAGGTGCACGGTGCTATTTTCAATTTTCTCTTTTAAAAACCAAAAAATGAAAACAGCAAAAAGGTGTTTTTCTTTTTTAGTTTTGCTTTTCTCTCCCCAAAACAGGTAAAACACGGAGAAGAGTAGTTTTCATTAATGGCAATGTTGTAATATTAACCAACTTTTTCTTTAGGTTTCAAAAGCCACTCTTCCTCACAAACACAAAACACGCACACAGCCCCTCTTCCTCCCAAACAGAAAACACGCGCACAGCTCTGCGGCGGCAAACCTCCGGTTTCTGGTTGCGGCGGAAACCTCAGCAAAATTGTGGAGAGAACGTTCATCAAGCTTCCGAGGTTAGTGTTTCTTCAAGCTTTTCTTCCAATTCTGTTTCTTCAAGCTTTCGATCAAGGGTTTTTGTTCGATTTGGGTTTTTCTTCGAGAGGGTGAGAGGTTTGTGTGCTGAAGATGGTGGGTGGTTCGAAGGTTGAGAGGTATTGAGTAGGGAGTTGGCTATGGTGGTTGGGTTTGATTTTGTTAAATTTGTTCGACATGGGGAATTTAAAAGATTGAAACTTTCCACGAATCTTGATCTGGGTCTTCAGTCTTTGACTCTGTGATGAAGAGAATCCCTTGTTCTTGAGAAAACAGAGCACCCTCCCCTGTTCTTGAGAAAACAGAGAACCCTAGGTGTGGATCCTCTATTCAAGAATAAAATATGAGAAAACGAAGAAAATACCCACACCACACCCTGTGTTCACGTCACCACGAAGCTTCATTGGTATTGGGTTCTTCCATGGGTAGAGGCTCTGTTGAAGGAAGAAGAAGAGGAAATCTCAGAGTGGGTGAGGGACGAAGATTGAAGTGACGAAAGTGATGGTGTTATAAACGATGGGAACAACGAAGAAGAGAGGAGGTTGCGGTGCCAATTTTAGGACGAGAATGAAATTTTCTTGTCTAATTTGAGCTATTTAGGTTCTAATTGAGGTATTTAGGTTCTAAGCATCACTGATATGAGATGACAGTTTTAACTTTGGTTCTTAGTTTAAATTGCATTTGCAAACTTATGAGCAACTTTTATAAGTGTTCTAACACACCAATATATATTCTCTTGTATGCCTTCAATATTTGTTTGGTTTTTGGTTACAATCCTTCAAGTAATTCACCAAGTTGCAGAATAAATTTGCTTGTCTAATTTGAGCTATTTAGGTTTTAATTGAGGTATTTAGGTTCTAAGCATGACTGATATGAGATGACAGTTTTAACTTTGGTTCTTAGTTTAAATTGCATTTGCAAACTTATGAGCAACTTTTATAAGTGTTCTAACACACCAATATATATTCTCTTGTATGCCTTCAATATTTGTTTGGTTTTTGGTTACAATCCTTCAAGTAATTCACCAAGCTGCAGAATAAATTTGCTTGTCTAATTTGAGCTATTTAGGTTCTAATTGAGGTATTTAGGTTCTAAGCATGACTGATATGAGATGACAGTTTTAACTTTGGTTCTTAGTTTAAATTTCATTTGCAAACTTATGAGCAACTTTTATAAGTGTTCTAACACACCAATATATATTCTCTTGTATGCCTTCAATATTTGTTTGGTTTTTGGTTACAATCCTTCAAGTAATTCACCAAGTTGCAAAATAAATTTGCTTGTGTAATAGATGGCAAGTAACGCTGATAGTGTTGAGTCCAAGTTGTGGCCTGAATTAGTTGTTAAGGTATTCATAGATATTATGGTTGATGAAGACACCAGTGGAAATATGCCAAATGGTGTGTTTAATACTAGAACATGGACCTCGATGACTGACAAGTTAAATCTCAAAACTAAACGTTGTTACAAAAAAGAACAATTGAAGGCAAAGATGCATAGGCTGCGAGCTTTGTACCGTGAGTTCTCTTCACTTTTGAATCACACTGGATTTGGGTGGGATGCTGAAACCAACACCGTCACTGCAAGTGAGGAAGTTTGGAAAGATTATATTCGGGTATGGTTAATTTTTTGCTTTCTATATTTTTTTTATTTCTGGGTTTGTGGTTTACTTTATTGTTAATGTATTAACTTATTACTTATATTATTTCAGGTTCATGATAAAGCCGCTCAGTTTCAAAGGAAAGGTATTGACCATAATAAATTAATGGGAATTATATTCAACAAAAATACTGCAATTGGAGTACTCCACCATTCGTCTACCCAAGACCCACCAAATACTGATGAAGAAATTGAGCTTGATAGTCAATACGTAAACAATGGGGCACATGTTAACCTTGATAATGATAGTTCTGATGATGACATACTAGAAGTGGAGCACACGACTCGTGGTAGAAAGCGCCCAATGCAAGTGAAAGAGCGCAAATCTAGGAAAGATTCTAGAACATCCCAAATGGGAGATGCACTAGCAGCATGGGCTGATGCATCCAAGGCAAAGGCTGAAAGGTATAGGGAAAAGAGTATGCTGGCCATTTCTTCAGTTGTAACAGGAGATTATTCCATGACTAAGTGTGTGACTTCACTTGGAGAGATCGTAGGCATTTCAGTGGATACCTACATGAAAGCTTGTGAAAAGTTTAAAGAGAATGAATATAGAGAGATGTTTCTTGCTATGCTGGCTGAGATGAGACAAAAATGGCTTAATAGACTTTAAGGATGGAACTTTGGTGCTTATCTTGTGTTTGTTAAGAGATATATACTCTTCGTTAGTACTTTATTTACCGTCTTTGTATTAGATATTGAACGTGTTGTGTATTTTTTATTTGTTATGTTATTAAGCGTGTTGGATGTTTTATTATGGTTTTAATGTGATGGATTTGTTATTCTGATTATTATAATTGAGTTATTGAGGTTTTGTTATATAACTAAATTGGCAGGTTATTTATGTTATTGACATTGATGAGGATTCTTCGGATTCAAGTGATGATGAAATGGCAGAGTTGCTTATGATTAATATGGTTTATGATTATTACCAGAAATTTTTGAATAAGACAACGGTTTTAGATTCTAAATTGACTGGTCGTGAATTTGTTAATGAAGTACTGAATGGATCGGGTACGGCTTGCTTTGATTTATTTCGAATGAAGAAGCCATGTTTTATTAATTTTTGTAATGTATTGAGGGAGAAAAACTACTTAAGTGACTCAAGGGATGTGTTTGTAGAAGAAAAAGTTGCAATGTTCTTATTCATAATTGGTCACAATGTTCGGCACAGGGTTGTCTCGAATCGCTTTCAGCATTCTACAGAAACTGTTTCACGTTTTTTTAAGGAAGTTCTAAGAGCAGTATGCCGATTGGGGAAAGAGCTTATAAAACCAGAGTCCCCAGAATTACCGGATAGCATTAAAGGTAACTCAAAGTATTATCCTTGGTTCAAGGTATGTATGAAAATATTATTGAGTATTGAATTACTATATATTTTATTCATTTATTTTATCTTGTTTCAATGGTTCTCATTGAATTTTTCTTATAGAATTGTGTAGGTGCAATTGATGGTACACATATAAGTGCATGGGTTCCTGCTGATAAACAAATGTCGTGTAGGGGTAGAAAGACAACGATCACACAAAATGTTAAGTGTGTTTGTGATTTCAATATGATGTTTACATATGTGTATTCGGGATGGGAACGAAGTGCACATGAAGCTAAAGTATTCGGGATAGGATGGGATGACAGTTTTGACTTTGTTGCTATTGTTATCACGTTATAATATACTCCATTCGTCTCTAATTATAAGCTAACTTAACAAAGGTTAATTTCTCTTTTCATATTTGCCCTTGCATTTATTTGTTTTTCAATACTATAATGATTGAAAAGTTTGATCTTAAATAGGGGTAAATAGGGAAGATTGTACTTAACGTATTTTTTTAAGTTTTTTGTTAAGTTTAACTTGTCTAAAATTTTATAAGTGTCTTTTTTAGTCTAAAAAAACTCATAATAGAAAACAACACAATCAAACAAGTTTTTAGTTTTTTAGTTTTCAAAAACTGTTTTTAAAATGATTTTACCAATCAAGTTTTTTAATTTTCTAATTTCAAAAACAGTTTTCAAAACTGAATTATCAAACAAGTTTTTTCTCTACACTCTTCTCAAAAACAGTTTTCAAAAATTGGTTTACAAAACAGTTTTTGAGAAGTGTAATCAAACAGGCCCTCAGGTTTTCCAATTCGGTTACCCAGTTTTCCCATGACACTAATTCCTTAGTGACTAAGCTTTCCCCTCTTGTGATTGAGTTTTCCCATGAGACTAGTCTTAGTGACCTGGTCCTCGAGTTTTTCCCACACAAAGAGAGTATTTTACTAGGATTTCCCTTTGAAACTCGTCCGGTGACTTATTTTTCTCATGTCCTTAATTCCTTAGTGACTAAGATTTACCCTCATATGTATGAGTTTTCCCATAAGACTAGTCACAGTGACTAGGTTCTCGACTTTTTCCCACACAAAGAGTTTATTTTACTATGATATACCATTGAAACTTGTC
The DNA here is from genome assembly GCA_030819835.1 of Acmispon strigosus. Classification (NCBI taxonomy): domain Eukaryota; kingdom Viridiplantae; phylum Streptophyta; class Magnoliopsida; order Fabales; family Fabaceae; genus Acmispon; species Acmispon strigosus. The sequence continues at coordinate 25,371,276 of JAUAMA010000001.1, forward strand.
TGGTGACTAAGGTTTTCCCATCCGGTGACTCAATTTTTCCATGGCACTAATTCCTTAGTGACTAAGTTTTCCCCTCCTGTGACCGTGTTTTCCCATGAATCTAATCACAGTGAATAGATTTTCGAGTTCTTACTCAAATCAAATTCAAAACAAACCAGTTTATTTTTCTGCACTAGTTCTAAACAAATTAAAATCAGACTTTGAAACACCTATCCCTGTGGAGAACGATAATCTTTTATACTACTCGATAATCAACCGTACACTTGCGGATTTGGTCATCAAGTTTTCGGCGCCGTTGCCGGGGATAGGTTCTGTCTTTAAAGTCTTATTGCTATGTTGTTTGGAGCTGTAAAAAAATTCTGTATGGTGAATAGGTGCTCTTAACTTGTGTATTTTTCTGCATGTTAGGCAAATTTGACTTAGATCCTAAAATTGAAAGAAGCTTTCATCGTAGGAGGGTCTACCAAATGCAAAGGCTCTTTGTGATTAAGCTAGCATAAACCTCATGCCACTCTCCATGTTTAAGAGATTGAACATGGGAGAGGCAACCCCTACTCTTTTGTGTTTACAGCTGGCAGACAGGTCCATCAAGTATCCATATGGTATAGCTGAAGATATTTTGGTTAGGGTTGATAAGTTCGTCTTCCCGGTTGATTTTGTCATACTTGACATGGAGGAAGATTCAAAGGTACCCTTGATCCTTGGGCGACCATTCCTTGCCACAAGGAATGCCAAGATCAATGTGGCTAAAGGCCTCCTATCCTTGAAGGTAGGAGATGAAAAGATCAAGTTTTCTGTGTTCCGGACTTTCAAACACTTTGAGTCCGAGGAAGATGACGATGATTTCAATGATGACTTGCTCATCAAGAGAAGGAAATTCTCTCCTAATTGATTAAAAGGGGAGGAATCTACCTAAGACTATAACAAAGGGCTGCTTGGGAGAAAACCCAAGATCAGGTTTGGTTTAAGATGCTTACTTTAATTTCTGCATAAAAATTGAAAAAAGAAAAAAAAAATTGCTACAAGAGGGGCCAACGCTCAAGCATTGGAGGCTCAGCGCTCATGCGTTGAGCCCCTATGAAGCCCCTGGGTTGAATTTCACCCAACGCTCAATCGTTGGGGGGCCCAACGCTCATGCGTTGAGCCCCTGTAATCACCCAGTATTTCATTTTTATTCCAATGCCTTGGCATTCTGTAATCTTTCAATTTTAATTTTAATTCCAATGCATGTGGAAGGGGCCAACGCTCATGCGTTGGGCCCCTGTAAAGGCCCAGTTTTTCATTTAATCCCAGCGCTCCAACGTTGGGAAGCCAACGCTCCAGCGCTGGAGCACGGGCAGGATTTTTAAGTGGGTTTCTAATTTGAACTTTCCCACTTCCCACTCTTATTCCTTCAACTCCCACTCACTCCTCTTTCACCCCACGAACCCAAACCTTTTTAAAACAGCATTTCAATCATCTCCATCCCTTCATTCTCTTTTGAAATCACTTGGGAGTTGGTTATTCTTTGCTGAAGTTCATTTTCCAGGTTCTTCCCTCCATTTGTTCAAGGTTGGTTTTGCTAAAACTCTGTTATCTTTGCTCATATTTTAAATACCCTGAACAATATGTATGTAGGGAATAGGATATGTGTTTCTTGGGTTGTATTGGATTGATTTCGAGGTTGAAAATTCTATTTTTGCATTTTCCCTTTGTATATATGAAATTTTGTTTGGGATTGTCCCCACGAAGTGTTTGATAAAATGCCAGAATGGTTTTCTTGAGTTCTTCCCATGTTGTTTGTTCTTGGTTTTGATCTTTTGTTCTTTGGAAAGTCAAGAAACCTCATTTGCTTTAAGGTGGGCACATTTCCAACCTTTGAACTTGAACATTTGAAAAGGACATAGGATTTTGGATTTAGGACTAACAATTCTTACAAATTTGTTGCTTGTGAATTCTTGTTTGTTCTATGTTGCAAATATGGCACCCAAAAGAAGGGCTATGGAAGAGGCTCCAATCCTTGAGGAGCAGTTTTATTACAACCGCTTTATTTCCCTTAAAAGCAATACTTCAAGGGGAAAGTGGTTCAAAAGGAGCTAGTCCGAGAGAGGCCCCTTCACTTTGATATGGTGGACCGATGGGGGGTCCAAGAGGCCATTGCTGAGTGAAAATGGGAGAAACTATGTGCTCCAATTGCTGATGGATGCCAAACCCTTGTGCGGGAATTTTATGCTAACGCCCGCTATGACTCTGATGAGGAGATCCCCGCCATTCCAACCTACAAGTCATGGTTCCGGGTAACCGCAATCAGCTATGGTGCAGAAGCAGTCCGAAGGCTTCTGAGGTTGCCCACTGAGGCCCAAGACTGGGCCAAATTTGGTGAGAATGGGGCTAGTTACAATGATCTGTTGAACAACTACCTCTTTGGTTAATCAAACAAGTTTTTTATTTTTTGAAAATTTAAAAACTGAAAACAGTTTTTGAGAAGGGAAATCAAACAGGCCCTTAGTCACTAGACGAGTTTCAATTGTAAATCCTAGTAAAATAACCTCTTTGTATGGGAAAAGCTCGAGAACCTAGTCATTGTGACTAGTCTCATGGGAAAACTCAGACACAGGAGGGGGAAAACTTTGTAAATCAGGTCTCGTCCTTGGACTCGGCTGAGGTTTTGATGAAGACAAACACATCACAAAAAGAAGAAAGACTTCAGAAAAAGAAAAGGAAGAATTCAAGAAGACTTCAAGAAAGAAAGGAACAAAAAGAAGAAAGACTTCAAGAAGACTTCAAGAAGACCTCCAGGAGACTTCAGAGAAGAAAGACTTCAAGAACCAGGCTCAGAACATCAAGATCAAACATTAAGGTTCTATCTTTAAGTAAGTCTTGTCAACTTAGTGTGCTATGCTTTATTAAGGTTAAATTGCACTTGAAGGCTCATAAAAGATCAACTAATTGAGTATGATATGTTCTCACAAGTAAAACTTGGTAGGAACACTCAATTAGAGTTTAAGATAGTTAAAACTGAGTTTCGGACTCTCTGTAATCGATTACAGGTTGTGTGTAATCGATTTCAGGAAGGCAGTAATCGATTACCATCTTAGTGTAATCGATTACACAGTTTGAATTTTGAATTCAAACTACAACGGCTAGTGTAATCGATTACACTAACTGCTGTAATCGATTACCAGCACGACAAAAGTGCTTTTTAATGAACAATTGTGTCTCACAACGTTTGGGAAGCATTGTAATGGTTCATAGGCAACCTCTAGTGCCTAATATATGTTGTTTCACGAACCAATATGTCCCAAGTCATTTGGAAAAAATTGCAATGGTTCATTAACAACCTTTAGTGCATTGGAAGTGTTGTTTCATGAACCAATGCATCCCAAGTCTTTTGAGAAGCATTGCAATGGTTCATGAACAATCACTAGTGCCTATAAATAGTCCACGAATACTCATAAACAAGTATGACTTGGTCCATAACTTTCATATTCATTAAAGTCATCATTCTGAGTTTCTGTTCTCTCATTTTCATAAGAACACTCATGTTGTTCATCTTTTGAGAAACTCAGAATAGAAGAGCCTTCATTGTAATTGCCTGGAGCTTACAAACTAAGATCAATCCATCTTGTCTAAAGGATTGAATCAGCCATTGTAAAGGCGTCTTCTTCTTCTTCTATTGAATCGTGTTGATTCATTCACCGTGGTTGTCGATGGTTGTAAAAAGGTCCATCGTGGTGTTCGATGGTTGTGAAAAAGGTCCTTTGAATCGGGTTTGATTCAAAGTCCGCCGTAGGTTTCGGCGTCATCAGTTGGTGGTTTTCCATCTGAGGTTTGATAAGAGTTCTTAGGGTTCTTGGTGTAAGAACTTGTAAGGAATATTGATCATTGTAATCAGTTCATTGTGTGATTCAGTGAGCGGTGATTTTCAGAAAGTGGTTTGCTTTCTGGTATAGTTGAAAATCTCTGTGTGATCAGAGGACTGGACGTAGCCTTCTGGGATTCAAGGTTAACCGGGATAAAATCCCTGTGTGTTCTTCTCATCCTTCATCTTATACTTTCAAGCAACGATTATTTCCGCTGCAATCACAACTATCGCTTTGTGATCATCATTATCTTGAAAGTAATAATTTCGATAAGGTGAAAATCGTGCAACTCTAATTCACCCCCTCTCAGGTTGCTATCTATACTAACAAACTTAATCACTAATGAATTAAGGCCATGGGAAAAATGAGTCACCGGATCGGAAAACCTTAGTCACCGGGCAAGTTTCAATGGAAAATCCTAATAAAATAACCTCTTTGTGTTGGGAAAAGCTCGAGAACCCAGTCACTGTGCCAAGTGTGATGGGAAAACTCAGTCACGTGATGGGAAAACTTAGTCACAAAAGAATTAGTGGCATGGGAAAAATGACTCACCGGATGAGAAAACCTTAGTCACCAAACGAGTTTCAGTGGACAATCCTAGTAAAATATCCTCTTTGTGTGGGAAGAACTCAAAAACCTAGTCATTGTGAGTAGTCTCATGGGAAAACTCAGACACAGGAGGGGAAAACTTAGTCACTAAGAAATTAAGGCCATGAGAAAAATGAGTCACCGGATGGAAAAACCTTAGTCAACGGACGCGTTTCAATGGCAAATCCAAGTAAAATAACCTCTTTGTGTGGGAAAAACTTGAGGACCTAGTCACTGTGACTAGTCTCATGGGAAAACTCAGTCACGGGAGGGAAAAACATAGTCACTAAGGAATTAGTGTCTTATGTAAGACCCTTATTTTCTGTATTTGGACTTTGTTCCTTAAACCCCCTGTATTTCCATGTTAGAATCAAATAATTAAATGAATTATTATGTTTTGATAATTAACAATTTCTTTAAGGTTTGATATTGTTTAAGATAGAATTCCTAACAAAGTGAAAATTATCATGTACAGGAATAACTATCTATAAAGGGACTGAATGAACCTCAAAGCATCATCAAGAAAACTAGTCCACCAGAAGAGTTCGTCCGGTCACCTTGATGGAAACTTAGTCAAAGATATACGAAGGAAAGCACTCCTATATAAGACAGTCCGGTGATTCAAGAGAGCTGAAAACAGCAACAACATTCAACATTCTCTCTCAGGACACCTCATCAAAGTCAAGATAAAACAGTCTACCACTCAAGCCTACAGTGATCAAAAGATGACTGCTCTATCCAAAGCTGAAAGAGCATGACAACCTATGAAGAAACACCTTCGGCCTCGAAGTTTCTCTAGCATCACACAAAGAAGTTGTGAAAGATCAACTCTCTCTGATGAAGAACTTCCAAAGAAGCAACAGAAGAAAAGAAATGATTCAGTCTTCTAAACCAAGCAAAATCTAAATCCTGGAAGAAGAACCAAATAAAGAAAGCCCGTCTGCCGATATAAATTTACTCACAGCAAAATCTCGAACACTGCATGGAGACTGCGTCTACCAATATATAAGGAAGAATCCGTCCGCTCAAATATCAATTGCACCCAAGGTACAAAATCAAGAAATGTGCTTTTCGAGGATATCAGGTTATCAGAAGTATTAAAGAATTTGTTCTCCTCATCTTGAGAAATTACTTCTTGGATCAAAAGACTTCTACCTCATCTGCATATTTATTAATGTACTAGCTGCGACAGAAAGTAGAAAGGGACACAATTAATACAATATTCCTCGGTCCCACTGCTATTCTACTTTTCCTCAAATCAAGCTGACATCGCGGAATCAACGGCAAGAATATCTGAGCATCGTACACTCTCAACGGTCGAAATTCAAATATCTGACCAAGGCACGTGACGAGTATTAGCTGGAAAGCACTGGGGTAAAATGGTCAAAGCTAAAATTCCATGCATTAAATACTGAAGACATAGCTCAAAGCTACTTGCTCAGCATGGAGCCAGACGACATCAACCCAGACGGATTGATGATTCTCAGATCATGTCTTACACCTGCTGAGAGATGCAGAACTAGCCGTTATGTGCAGCTCAGAGAGGAAGAAGCTCTTCGGATAGGTTTTCTCTCGTTCTGAAGAAGAAGAACGAAGAACTGCAACTGAAGATATAAATAGAAAACCCTGCCTCCGAAATATTTGGGCAACTTAGACTTAAACTTCCATATGCCAACTAAGTCTGTCCCAAGAGCCAAGAAACCTTGGTTCATACTCAAGATGCTTCAAGCCTACCTCAACCTGAGTATATGAGCTTCTGTGTGAGAAAAATTCATAGAGTATTACTGTTATCTTTCCCAACTCACACATCCTCCAAAAACAGAGAACCCAAACTCCTATCCTCTTTGTAAACCGAGCTTAATTTCCTCTACCCACTCTTATTAAGAAGAGAACCATGTAGAGAAGCCAACCCTTGAAAAAGGTGTCAGGAGAAGTCCTGTAGAATACTTGTAAGGAGGAGTCCTGATAATACTTGTAAGGAGAAGTCCTTCTAATAATTGATAGGAGAAGTCCTTAGAATACTTGTTGGGAGAAGTCCCTGATAATACTTGTACTATTTGTTTAAATAGTGGAAAATCTTGGTGAAGCCAAGGACTGGATGTAGCCCTGTCGATTATGGGGGTGAACCAGGATAAAAATCATGTGTGCTTTATATTTATAGTTATGTTACATTTCCGCTGAAAGCATATGTAAATATTGTGTAGATCAGCATTGTTAAATTCACGTAATGATTACACAATTCGAAATAAAAGAAAGAAACTTCAAAAATGATTACACAATTCAAACCCCCCTTTCTTGTGTGTTTCTTGCACCTTCAATTGGTATCAGAGCCTAACCACTCTGAAAAGTACTAACATCTTCACAGATGCAGAGTTCAAAGATCTATGGAAGTATATGCTCTCCTCGAACAAACGCAACCATGATCCAAATATCAGTGCAGGAAGAACATCTCGAAGAAACTATTTCAAGAAAGGAGTAAACAGGATTACTAGGGAATTGCTAACGAACAGCTTGAAGAAAGATCTCACATCTACCTAGCAAAGAAAGTAAATGATGAATATGGATATCCCTGCTCATATGTCCAGCATCATCATCGATGGATCCTCTTGCTGCTATGAGAAATGACCAAGCCTCGTTGTCAGAAAAAGAAAGGGAGATAACTCTGAACCTATAACCAAATGCTTAATACTCTGTTATTTTTTTTTTCTAATTGTCTGAAAGAAAAAGATCACAAAGCCTACTTTGATTTATTTACAGTTATTGCAAATAAAATTAAATAAAGGCATCTCAGATGAACAGTAAAACACATAAGCTTCAAAGTCGTCATCACCTTCACATATCTACTATTACTCACTTAAAGCTTGCAGAATGTCTCATTCTGATTCTAACTATAATACTTTAGAGCCTGTAAATATAATACCTTGAAGTCAAAAACATTCAGATAATAATAAATGCATCATGATTGCTTTCTTTTGTCTTCGTTAAGGTAGCATGTCTGTTACAACTCTGATCAACAAAAGCTAGTCAAAACTTTATATCAGAAAAAAAACTTCTCATATATGCCTATCTGGAAAACGCTCATGTGATAGAATTGCCTTCTCACTTGTGATAAATGCATGAATAAAACTACATCTAAACTTAAGAAATCAAGTCAACAGCCATTGACTAAAAACAAAAGTAGAGACTATGCCAGACGATCTCCCATCGTAACCGTCCAGTGAAAAGATAATGAATAGCCACTAAAAATGTTGTGTCAAGTGGGCACGTACTCTTTCTATTTGCTCTGCCTTGATATCTTTCTAACTCAGGAAGGACACTGTTAGATTCAATTGACAGTTGAAAAATTTACTCTCAAGAATGTTGTATGCCAAAACATCCGTTGCATGAAAGTAGATATTGATAAAATTTTGACTAGGACAGAACCTACAACAAGCTCTTCAAAGAGAGTACTCCCAGCACATCCATACTTGTTAAAGAAAGGACATATATCCCATTGTATATAGTCAAACATGATGACCAAGTGGTACTAACAAAATTCTATGGCAAAGAACTATATAATGATCCTTGCAAGATTGAAGATAGACGAACGTATCAAATGGACAACAAGGAGAAAAAGGATGAAGTCAGGAAAATTCTCGAAGAAAGAGACAACACTTTATTCAAAAGGAGATTGCCGCCCAAAGATCGAGTAAATATGAGTCATCGTCTGGTGACTATCCAAAGAACCTCCAAATGAGAACGTCTGTGAACAACTGATAAGACACGATCAGTCACTCACAATACCCACGCTTGGGTTACTGGTAAACAACTGTATCGTTTCATATACCAAAACGCTCTTAGCACGCATTAAATCTTCTAACTGTCATGACTGCACATTTAAAGATCCTCATTTAATGCACATGCTGATCATCATATCACATCATTGAAGAACTAATCATTTCAACTCCTAAACCGAGTAAAAACTGCTCGTATTCAAATTAAACTTAACAAAAAGGAATTTGAAAGAAGAAGTAATACACTTATCACTTACGAACTTGTTTCAAACCTCTATTCTCTTCAATTTGTCTATTGCTCTCTCTCTAATCCTTATCTGCAGATCATTACAATGGCTTCCAAGAAACAGATCCCTGCTGCCCCTGAACTAACTTCTGCTGAGCAAAAGATTATTTACATAAGAATAAAAAACATTGCTGCAAACCGAAGAGAGCAGGAAGCTTTAATTGGGAAGCAGAAAACGATGAATCTTGGAGAAAAGGAGCTAGTGCCTCCAAGATATCTTGACCTCAATCTTTACAGCCATGCAAAGGTTGCGGGCCTGGACTTGGTACTATTCCAAGAGTGGACAAACCTTATGAGAATATCCTCCCTCTCCACCATCAAGCCCATTGTCAAAGAGTTCTATGACTGTGCCGTCAAGAAAGGAACTGTCACGATTAAAACCAGGTGCATGAGAACAGTCACCACTGTAATGCCAGGAGATGTTGCAGTAACTTTGGATAGCGAGGTTAATGAAGGAGTTAGATTCAGACCTACTTGGGAGTTGTCTGCTCCTAACCCTAATTGCATCTGGAAGCATGACCCAGAGGTCCATGGCACAAATGTTAACAACTTGATAGAGGAATGCAGATTCCCCTATGTTGTACTTTGCAAGATAGTTATCCCCAGAGAAGGAAACTGTAATCAGGTAGACAAGCTATCTCACTGGGCTCTCTACCATATGATGCAAAAGGAGAAAATCAATCTCTCCTACCTAATTTTCAATCACATCATGATAACACAGGAAGGCAAAGAATCAAACTTGCCCTATGGAGCCCTCATCTCTGAGATGATGAGAAAGAAGAAACTCATCGATGAGGTAAAAGAGCAAAGTGAACTCATCATCCACGACTACATTTACCCATCTAGGATCAAGTTTGACGACCTCAGAAGAATGAAGTTGAAGATCGACACCACCAACGTGCCCCTAGAACTGCTGATACAAGCAAGCAGAACTCAACAGAAGGAGAAAATAGTGGAAGAACAAGATGATGAACCGGAGGAGGACACTGATGATGATTTTCTCCCACCTCCTAAACGGCATCAAATCTCTGGTTCTGGAAAGATGATTGAACTTGTGCCCCCATCAGAACCTGAGAAACCTACAGACACAACCCCTTCACAACTTGATGATGAAGACAATCGTCCAATCGCCTCACTGGTCAAGAACGTCAGAAAAGTACCCCTGAGTTCTGAGTCAGGAACCCCTCAACAATCTAGTCCAAAATAAAAGAAAGAAACTTCAAAAATGATTACACAATTCAAGGAAGGTTTTGTTTTATTTTTAGATTTTGATGAGGCTAGGCATTTCTGAGTGTGAAATTCGAAATTTGAACAAAGGGTTTTAATAGGTTTTGAATTTAGATTTTTAGAGTAATAAAGGGCTGTTAAGTAGGAGAATTGAGGTAGTTAATGGTTTGTCTAGTGTTAATGGGTTTTGATGGAGATTAATGGTGATTGAAGGTGATGTTTTGGGCGGCTCTCTTCCACTCTTTAATATTGAAATCAGACCAACTCTTGTGCTTGGAATCTTTTTAATTTTGAAACATCTTAGTCACCAAACGAGTTTCAATGGAAAATCCAAGTAAAATAACCTCTTTGTGTGGGAAAAACTCGAGAACCTAGTCACTGTGACTAGTCTCATGGGAAAACTCAGTCACAGGAGGGGAAAACATAGTCACTAAGGAAGTACTGCCATAGGAAAAATGTAACGCCCCAATTTTGGGTTGAGGGTCACATAGTAAATATGCGGAAAGTATATTTTGAAACCTCTCCAAAAACACTCAAGTTTCCAAAGATCAACGTCACTCGATATTAATAATTAATAATTATCCCATAATAGAATTATAATCATCTCAACGCGATAAAGTTCTAAAATAGATAAAGTGGCACCGACATGTGCAAAATACCAAACTTCGCAAAAAGAAAGAAAATTAAACATCTTTAATTGAATCTTCCTCGTCACTTGATCTATCTTCAAGTCACCGCTCCTGGACCTCATTGTCCTGATCATCTATGGCGATAAGCGCCCAAACAAATCAAACAAGGCAAACAAGAAAGGGTTAACTCGTAAATACAGAAAAAAAACATATAATCCATTGTGATAATAAAAAAAAACACAAGTTCATCAAATAGAATCCATCAAGAGCAGAACGAGAATAGCAACACAATAGTAAATTCTCAAGTCACCAAGTCGATTAGGATGTGCAAATGCTCTCTACTACTATATGCTTATAGTTATAATATATGGCCATTACGTCACCCTTCTCGGGCTAAACATCACCCTTCTCGGGCTAAAACATCACCCTTCACGGGCCAAAACATCACCCTTCACGGGCCAAAACATCACCCTTCACGGGCCAAGACAATCACGTGGGACAAAGATCCACCACATTGCCCTCGGTTGATTACCATCAACCTAAGAATCCTCAGTTGATCCCGCGGGACAAAGTACCGCCACATCAACCCAATATATATATATAAGATGCATATGCTATGACTATGCAAAAATTCATGCTCCTCATGGACCAACAGTCCACACAAAACTTCAATCATAGCACACTACATACACAATATAACCATCACCACACAACAACATTTCCTCCATGAATTAACCAATATATCCCAATTTATTCATTTATTTAAAAAAAAAAAACAGCATTCTTATTTTAATATTAAAACAGAAACATCATTGTTTATATACAGAAAACAGCAGTGTTTATATACAGTAAACAGCAGTGTATTTTTCAAAAAATAGGAACAGCAGTATTTATATACAGTAAACAGCAGTGTGTTTTTCAAAATAGAAAACAGCAGTGTATTTTTAGAACAGAAACAGCAGAAATTTAAATACAGAAACTGCAGTATTTTTTTAATACAGAAAACAGTAGCTGTTTTAATACAGAAACAACAGCACTAAAGAAAAACAGAAACAGAATACAGCTGTAACAAAAGCAGAAAACAGAGTCATTAAACAGACAGAAAACAGCACTAATTTACCAACAATTCCTCTTCTCTAAATCATTTCGTCATGCCGTTTTTCACCAACACCAAGCCAACATTATAAAGGGCATCAACTCACAATATAAGCCACATGTCATATGGTCAATACCATTCCGGAAACATTTCTCAATTCACCACAGTAGAATTCACAAGAGACAACATATAAAAACAATCACAATCAACATAAATAATTCCTAAGAAAACGAGTTACCCTTACCTCCGAGAGGGTTGCATGCAAGTGTTTCCAAACCTTGTAAGACAAACAAACATACATACATTCATCAACAAACATGGAAAAAGGTCGGAAAACAACTCTTATGAATTATAGACCCAAAAAGCAAAAACAACAATTTGCTGTCAGGGGCCTAGCGCCCAAGCGTTGGGTTCCAACGCTCAAGCGTTGGGTCCCTGTCTGGCAACACGTACTGGGCAAAATTCTAACGCCCAGGCGTTGGGTTCCAGCGCTCATGCGTTGGCTCCCTGCCAGAAAGCCTAAAAATCAAGTCTTTCACCCGAAACTCCATTTTTAACCAATTCCTTTCAAAGTTAAAATTCTTCCATGTTCAGAACCTATATTATAACCTAACAAATGAGTTTTCTATCCAAAAGACCAAAGGTTTTCAAATTTCCAAAAATCATTTTTCAAGGTAGATAACTAGGTGTTGAACCGAAAGAACGGAAATGGGATACCAACCTTGTTTGAGAGAGTCGATCAAGCTTGAGTGTAGTACGACCCTAGCCCCTTCCAGAATGTAGTGGACTTGAGCTTGATGAAAATCAAAGGTTGGAATCAAAAACCAAATAGTTCTAGAGGAAGGCAAGAATTGTTACTCAAAATTTGGGAGTTTTGGTCTCTTACCGATTGAACTGACACCACGAAATTTGAAGGGATTGAGTGTGAGGTTTGAGCACCACGAAAATGGAAGGATTCAGAGCTTGATCACCACCAAGAATAAAGGAGAGGTTCGACCAAGCAACACAAAATTCCAGCAGCACTTCGGAAACAGAGAATAAGGGGTTCTAGGCCTTTTTCGGAAAATCTTTGAGTGGAGGAGCAAGAGAAAGTTAGAAATTCTTTAAGGTTGAAGGTTCAGCAATGAGAGGGTGATAGGGAGAAGGAGAGGCACGACCATAATCTCTTTCATTCAGCATAATTTCTCTTCATGGCACATTAAGGCAAAGGACAAAGAATTAACTCCCTTAATGGCCCATAACTCACTTGTTGGTTTTGAATTTCAAAAGGAGGAGTTTTAGCACATGTGTTTATTCCATTCAGCTGCATGGTGAGAGAGAGAGCCGTCCCCACCTCCTTCCTTAGCCTTAATACACATTAAAACTCCTTTAAAACCCTAGACAAGCCATTAAACACTCCTAATCCTCCTTTAATGCCTAAAATCCTCACATTAAGCCTTATTTAAATGCTCTTTACTCCTCTTTGATCTGAATTTCGAAATTTGAAAGTGGATTTGATGAGTCACACGAAAAACTAAAATAAAAACAAAACCTTCCTCATCAAGGTTCGAACCCAAGACTTGCCAACCAAATGCTTAAGCCTCAACCGCTAAGCCACAACTCATCTTGTTGCAATTCAAGCAAGGTAATTCAAATATTCTCAAGGCAAGCAATCATGCTCTAGACAAGATTAAATAACTCAAGACTAACATCACATTAATTAACTCAAGGGTTAATTTGCAAACAAAAGAAGTCCGAGGACTAGAAAAACAATTTCAACCAAGTTCAGGGACTAAACTGTAATTACAAGAAATTAGGGGTCTTACAAAAAATGAGTCACCGGATAGGAAAAACTTAGTCACCGTTCGAGTTTCGATGGTAAATCCAAGTAAAATAACCTCTTTGTGTGGGAAAAACTCGAGAACCTAGTCATTGTGAGTAGTCTCATGGGAAAACTCTGTCACAGCAGGGGATAACTTAGTCAATAAGGAATTAGTGCCAAGGTAAAACTGAGACACCGGATGGGAAAACCTTAGTCACCGGACGAGTTTCAATGGAAAATCCTTGTAAAGTAACCTCTTTGTGTGGGAAAAGCTCGAGGACCTAGTCATTGTGACTAGTGTCATGGGAAAACTCAGACACAGGAGCGTAAAAACTTAGTCAATAAGGAATTAGTGCCGTAGGAAAACTGAGTTACCAGATGGAAAAACCTTAGTCACCAGACGAGTTTCAATGGAAAATCCTAGTACAATAACCTCTTTGTGTGGGAAAAGCTCGAGAACCTAGTCACTGTGACAAGCCTGATGGGAAAACTCAGTCACGAGAGGGGAAAACTTAGTCACAAAAGAATTAGTGGCATGGTAAAAATGACTCATCGGATTGGAAAACCATAGTCACCAAACGAGATACAATGGCTAATCATAGTAAAATAACCTCTTTGTGTCGGAAGAACTCAAATACCTAGCCACTGTGAGTAGTCTCATGGGAAAACTCGGCCACAGGATGGGAAAAGTAAATCACTGAGGAATTAGTGATATGAGAAAACTGGGTCACCGTGTGGGAAAACATTAGTCACCGGACGAGTTTCAATGGAAAACCTTAGTCACCTTAGTAACCGGACTAGTCTTATGGGAAAACTCAGTTACAGGAGGAGAAAACTTAGTCACATTGGATCTTTGTCCCTGGGAATACTAAGTCACCAGATAGGAAAACCTTCGTCACCAGACGAGTTTCAATGGTAAATCAAAGTAAAATTACCACTTTGTGTGGAAAACTCGAAAACGTAGTCAATATGAGTAGTCACATGGGATAACTGGGTCACAGCAGGGGATAACTTAGTCACTAAGGAATTAGTGCCATGGGAAAATTGGGTCACCGGATGGGAAAACCATAGTCACACAACGAGTTTCAACGTTAAATGCTTGTAAAATAGCCGCTTTGTGTGGGAAAAACTCGAGAACCTAGCCACTGTGACTAGTCTCAAAGGAAAAATCTATCATAGGAGGGGAAAACTTAGACACCTACGAATTAGTGCCATGGGAATACTAAGTCACCATATTGGAGAACTGTAGTCAGTGGACGAGTATCAATGGTAAATCCAAGTAAAATAACCTATTTGTGTGGGAAAACACGAAAATGAAGTCACTGTGACTAGTCTCATGGGAAAACTCAGTCACGTGAGGGGAAAAATTAGTCACTAAGGAATTAGTGCCATGGGAAAAATGAGTCACCGGATGGGAAAACCTTAGTCATCGGACGAGTTTCAATGGAAAGTACTAGTATAATAACAACTTTGTTTGGGATAAACTCGAAAGCCCAGTCACTGTGAGTAGTGTCATGGGAAAAGTCGGTCATAGGAGGGGATGACTTTGTCACTAAGTAATTAGTGCCAAGGAAAAACTGAGACACCGGATGGGAAAACTTTAGTCACCGGACGAGTTTCAATGGCAAATCCTTGTAAAATAACCTCTTTGTGCGGGAAATCTCGAGGACCTAGTCACTATGACTTGTCTCATGGGAAAATCAGTCACAGGAGTAAAAAACTTAGTCACCTAGGAATTTTTGCCATGGCAATGCTAAGTCACCAGATAGGAAAACCTTAGTCACCGGACGACTTTCAATGGTAAATCCAAGTAAAATTACCTCTTTGTGTGGGAAAAACTCAAAACCGTAGTTACTGTGAGTAGTCTCATGGGAAAACTTTGTCACAGCAGGGGATAACTTAGTCAATAAGGAATTAGTGCCAAGGTAAAACTGAGACACCGGATGGGAAAACCTTAGTCACCGGACGAGTTTCAATGGCAAATCCTTGTAAAGTAACCTCTTTGTGTGGGAAATCTCGAGGACCTAGTCACCATGACTTGTCTCATGGGAAAATTAGTCACAGGAGTAAAAAACTTAGTCACGTAGGAATTTTTGCCATGGCTATGCTAAGTCACCAGATAGGAAAACCTTAGTCACCGGACGAGTTTCAACGGTAAATCCAAGTAAAATTACCTCTTTGTGTGGGAAAAACTCAAACCCGTAGTTACTGTGAGTAGTCTCATGGGATAACTCTGTCACAGCAGGGGATAACTTAGTCAATAAGGAATTAGTGCCATGGGAAAATTGGGTAACCTTAGTCACCGGACGAGTTTCAATGGCAAATCCTTGTTAAAATAAACTTTGTGTGGGAAATCTCGAGGACCTAGTCACTATGACTTGTCTCAAGGGAAAATCAGTCACAGGAGTAAAAAACTTAGTCACCTAGGAATTTTTGCCATGGCAATGCTAAGTCAGCAGATAGGAAAACCTTAGTCACCGGACGAGTTCCAATGGTAAATCTAAATTACCTCTTTGTGTGGGAAAAACTCAAAAACGTAGTCACTGTGAGTAGTCTCATGGGAAAACACTGTCACGGCAGGGGATAACTTAGTCAATAAGGAATTAATGCCATGGGAAAATTGGGTCAACGGATGGGAAAACCTTAGTCACCGGACGAGATTCAATGTTAAATCCTTGTAAATAACCTCTTTGTGTGGGACAAAATAGAGAACCTAGTCACTGTGACTAGTCTCATGTGAAAACTCAGTCATAGAAGGGGACTACTGAGTCACATAGGAATTAGTGCCATTGGAATACTAAGTCACCATATAGGAAAACCTTAGTCACCGGATGAATTTCAATGGTAAATCTTAGTAAAATAACCTCTTTGTGTGGGAAAAACTTGAAAACGTAGCCACTGTGAGTAGTCTCATGACAAAAATTGGTCACAACAGGGGACAACTTAGTCACTACGGAATTGGGGCCATGGTAAAATTGGGTCACAGGATGGGAAAACCTTAGTCATCGGACGAGTTTCATTGGAAAATCCTTGTAAGATAACCTCTTTGTGTGGGAAAAACTCGAGAACCTAGTCACGGTGAATAGTCTCATGGGAAAACAAAGTCGCAGGAGGGGAAAACTTAGACACTACGGAATAGTGCCATGGGAAAAATGAGTCACCGGATGGGAAAACATTACTCATTGAACGAGTTTCAATGTTAAATCCTTGTTAAATATCCTCTTTGTGTGGAAAAAATCGAGAACCTAGTCACTGTGACTAGTCTCATGGGAATACTCAGTCAATACTCAGTCACAGGAGGGGAAAACTTAGTCACCTAGGAATTAGTGTCATGGGAATACTAAGTCACAATATAGGAAATCCTTAGTCACCGGACGAGTTTCAATGGTAAATCCAAGTTAAATAACCTCTTTGTGTGTGAAAAACTCGAAATCGTTGTCACTGTGAGTAGTCTCATGGGAAAACTCGGTCACAGCACGGGATAACTTAGTCACTAAGGAATTTGTGCCATGGGAAAATTGGGTCACCGGATGGGAAAATCTTAGTCACCGGACGAGTTTCAATGTTAAATACTTGTAAAATAACCTTTTTGTGTGGGAAAAAATTGAGAACCTAGTCATTGTTAGTATTCTCATGGGAAAACTCCGTCAAAGG
Source organism: Acmispon strigosus (assembly GCA_030819835.1). NCBI lineage: Eukaryota > Viridiplantae > Streptophyta > Magnoliopsida > Fabales > Fabaceae > Acmispon > Acmispon strigosus. Next base: position 25,388,172 of record JAUAMA010000001.1, read on the forward strand.
AGGGGACTACTTGGTCACCTAGGAATTAGTTCCATGGGAATTCTAAGTCACCATATAGGAAAACCTTAGTCACCGAATGATTTTCAATGGCAAATCTGAGTAAAACATCCTCTTTGTTTGGGAAAAACTTGAAAACGTAGTCACTGTGAGTAGTCTCATGGAAAAACTAGGTCACAATGGGGGATAACTTAGTCACTACGAAATTAGTGCCATGGGAAAATTGGGTAACTGGATGGGAAAACCTTAGTCACCGGACGAGTTTCTTTGGGAAATCCTTGTAAAATAATCTCTTTGTGTGGGAAAAACTCCAGAACCTAGTCACTGTCAATAGTCTCATAGGAAAACTCAGTCACAAGAGGGGAAAACTTACTCACTAAGGAATAGTGCCATGGGAAAATGAGTCACCGAATGGGAAAACCTTACTCGTGGAACGAGTTTAAATGTTAAATCCTGGTAAAATAATCTCTTTGTGTGGGAAAAATTCGAGATCCTAGTCACTGTGACTATTCTCATGGGAATACTCAGTTACAGGAAGGGAAAACTTAGTTACCTTGGAATTAGTGCCATGGTAATACTTAGTCACAATATTGGAAAGCCTTAGGAAAACTCGGTCACAGCATGGGATAACTTAGTCACTAAGGAATTTGTGCCACGGGAAAATTGGGTCACCGGATGGGAAATCCTTGTAAAATAACCTCTTTGTTTGGGAAAAAATTGAGAACCTTGTCACAGTGACTAGTCTCATGGGAAAAATCAGTCATAGGAGGGGACTACTTAGTCACCTAGGAATTAGTGCAATGGGAATACAAAGTCACCATATAGGAAAACCTTAGTAACCAGATGATTTTCAATGGTATATCTAAGTAAAATAACCTCTTTGTGTGGGAAAAACTTGTAAACGTAGTCACTGTTAGTAGTGTCATGGCAAAACTAGGTCACAACAGGGGATAACTTAGTCACTACGGAATTAGTGCCATGGGAAAATTGGTTCACCGGATGGGAAAACCTTAGTCACCGGACGAGGTTCATTGGAAAATCCTTGTAAAATAACCTCTTTGTGTGGGAAGAACTTGAGAACCTAGTCACTGTGAATAGTCTCATGGGAAAACTCACTCGCTGGAGGGGAAACTTAGTCACTAAGGATTAGTGCCATGGGAAAAATGAGTTACCGGATGGGAAAACCTTACTCATGGAACGAGTTTCAATGATAAATCCTTGTGAAATAACCTCTTTGTGTGGGAAATAATCGAGAACCTAGTCACTGTGACTAGTCTCATTGGAATACTCAGTTACTGGAGGGGAAAGCTTAGTCACCTAGTAATTAGTGCCATGGGAATACTAAGTCACAGTATAGGAATCCTTAATCATTGGATGAGTTTCAATTGTAAATCCAAGTAAAATAACCTCTTAGTGTGGGAAAAACTCAAAACGTTGTCACTTTGAGTAGTCTCATGGGAAAATTGGGTAACCGAATGGGAAAACCTTAGTCACTTTGAGTATAACTTAGTCACTAAGGAATTAGTGCCATGGGATAATTGGGTCACCGAATGGGAAAACCTTAGTCACCGGACGAGTTTCAATGCTAATTCCTTGTAAAATGACCTCTTTGTGTGGGAAAAAATTGAGAACCTAGTCATTGTTACTGTAACACCCTTCTCCTAACAACCTTTACTGTAATGCTCTGACACCACCTTAATTGTGACAATCCTTTTTTACTGAATTTTTTTTTTTTCACTCGCTAACTATTGCATAACAAAGATCCTCGGGATTAAGGCGGAAGATCATAATCCCTTCTTATCCAACACATTCAGACTAATCATCCCTTATCTGAAAACACTCTGATACCTATTCTCAACTACATAGATGTATTATGCATCCTCACTGAGTCCTATTCTTACCCACCGACAGCTACCATGGCTCAATAGCTTCAGCATACAACGAACCAACTCGATCTAAGCCCATCTCTATCTTTCACCTGAAAATATTAACCACTGGAGGGAGTGAGCTACCAACAGATAAGAACATGAATGTGTCAGTAACCCTGACCAAAGTCATATGGAGGTCAGCCAAACACAATTTATATCCAAGTTATAAATATCATTCAATTTATATTCCATATCAACACATAATATATGGTCAAGTAACACACAATCACATCAATGCACAAGTAATATGCAGATATGCTGGTTATCAGTCCTCCCTTATGTCTCCATATTTCAGTCGGACTTCTCTTCCAATTACCCCAGAGGTTATTCCCCTGAGAAGAAAGTCCCTCATCTGACCTTTTTATAATTCAATCTCATGAATGCTAGTAGTGTATAAGGCCCGAAGCGTTTTAGCTTCTACACTCTTCAGAAAGCCATTCGAGAACTATGGACACAGAATTTACCCTCGTTCCATTCTTTACCGAACTTGGATTACCTTAGGGCTTCACTGACACATATATCCGACAATGGTGATCCTTAAACATCATGGCTGGTACAGACCTCAGGAACCCTGCCCGTCCAGACATGAGAGGTAGGAAATCGTGATATAGCCCGGGCTTATTCATCTCTGAACATGGCCACCCTCGGTATCTCTGTATAATCCACAATCCCTTCAGTGGTAGTGACAGTGCTTTCCTACTCCTTATCTCTCCCGGTATGGTTATTTAACAATCACCCCCTTATTCCTCCTAAGTATCTAGAGTCATAACTCTGTTGTTTTTTGTATCAAAAATAAGCTCATAGCAATTGAATAACAATCATCCCTTATACTTCCTGATTACCAGAGTCATAACTAAGATGAACTCCGTTGCATCTGTAACTGAATCTCATAAATGAGTTCATAACAATTGAGTAACACATATAATAGGCAAGTAGAGCTTTACACACTTGAGCTAAGCTCCTCGGTTTTGTAAGAAAACCAGGGCTCCCTGTCTTGCTCGACTCTCCTGAACCTACTTAGACCATTTCTCTGAGTTGCTTTGGTGTCCAGAAAGCTATATTTATAGGCTGAATTGTGGTTAAGTCACTAAACCAAGTTTTCCAAGTTAATGGAGTTGCACCACCAATGGTTCTTCATGCAAGGTGAATAGGGCTAGCTTCCATGCATTCTGGTGATGATGCACGAAATTAGGGCTGCTGTCTTGCCTAATGGAGTCTGAAAATTAATTTGAAGTGATGTGCATAGTGACATGTACATCAGACATAGTGACTCGTCGCACCGTATTGGTCGCACATACCGTCATGTCGTCACTACAGTACGAAAATGACCCTATTCTCAAGTAAACCCTATGCAATAATGTTTCACCTGAATTATTTCCCTATCTCAGAGTCCAGAATCATGAGTAATCAATACTCTCAATTAACTGGCTCAGTTGTTCATGATCACTCCGAGACAATACCGACTATTGTCAAAAGTGATAATCAGAATATTTGGGGTTCATATTGCCATTGTCATGTCTACACCTTTCTAATAGTCATATCTACTACTATAATCATCAATCAATTCATTCATATACTCTAGCATTATATAAATATATTTTATAGTTACTATGATAGATTTAGGGTTTCTATCTCTCATAGTCAGTAGTTAGGGTAATAGCTTAAGGCAATTACCTTCTAAAATACAGGATGTTACAGTTACTAGTCTCATGGGATAACTCAATCATAGGAGGGGACTACTTAGTCACCTAGGAATTACTACCACGGCAATACTAAGTCAGCATATAGGAAAGTCTTAGTCACTGGACGATATTCAATGGTAAATCCAAGTAAAATAACCTCTTTGTGTGGGAAAAACATGAAAATGTATTCACTATGAGTAGTCTCATGGGAAAACTCGGTCATATCAGGGGATAACTTAGTCACTAAGGAATTAGTGCCACGGGAAAATTGGGTTATCAGATGGGAAAATAGTAGTCATGGGACGAGTTTCAATGTCAAATCCTAGTAAAGTAACCTCTTTGTGTGGGAAAAACTCGAGGACCTAGTCACGGTGACATTGTGGCATGGGAATACTAAGTCACGAGGTAGGATAACCTTAGTCACCAGACGAGTTTCAGTGGGAGAACCTTACTCACTGAACGAGTTTCAATGGAAAATCCAAGTAAAATAACCTCTTTATGTGGGAAGAACTCGAAAACATAGTCACTGTGAGTTGTCTCATGGGAAAACTCGGGCAAAGAAGGGAATAACTTAGTCACTAAGGAATTAGTGCCATGGGAAAATTTGGTCATCGTATATGAATACCTTAGTCACAAGACAAGTTTCAATGGCAAATCCTAGTAAAATAACCTCTTTGTGTGGGAAAAACTCGAGGACCTAGTCACTTTGACTTTGTGTCAATACTAAGTCACCAGATAGGAAAAACTTAGTCACCGAACGATTTTCAATGGAAAATCCTAGTCAAATAACATTTTTTTATGGGAAGAACTCGAAAAGCTAGTCACTGTGAGTTGTCTGATGGGAAAACTCAGTCACAGAAGGGGAAAACTTAGTCACTAAGGAATGATAGTAATAAACCACACAAAAAAGGGGGGGTTTGAATTGTGTGTGTGATTTTTAAAACTTCTTTTTACTTAAAAACAGTTATTAGTTTCAAATACTTTAAAGAGTAAGTGCTGCGGAAATCAACTAAACTGAAAAGTAAAGCACACTGAATATTATCTTGGTTCACCCCCTTAATTGACAGGGCTATGTCCAGTCCTGGGCTTCACCAAGATTTTCCACTATTTTCACAAAATAGTACAAGTATTCTCCAGGACTTCTCCTAGTATTCGAAGGACTTCACCTTACAAGTTTTTTACAGGACTTCTCCTAGTTTAGTATTCGACAGGACTACTCACAATTTAGTATTCGATAGGACTACTCCCAATACTTTTAACAAGGAAGGTTTGGTTTCTACAAGATTCTCGTCAATAAGAGATGGGTAGAAAAATGAAGAACAATTTACAGAGAGGATATGAATTTATGTTCTCTGTTTGGGTTGTGTGAGAATAGAATAAGAGTTTCACTCTTTGAACGCTTCACACTGCCAGACAACTTAACTCAGGTAAGAAATGACTTTGAGTTTCTGAGTTTTGGCTATATAACGTATTGCAAGAGATGAACTTCGATAGCTTGTAAGATTTTATAGTTGGAAGTCGCCAATTGATCAAGTGTCTAAGTTCTCTATTTATATCTTCAGTAGGATCCTCCTTGTAGATCATTGATGAAGATTTGAAATAGTTCCATTTGAATTTCTGCTTCTGAGTGTGCAACGGATACTTTTGCTGTAACGCCCCAATTTTCGATCAGGGGTCACATTGTAAATACGCAGAATTTAAAGTTTCGTAACCCTCTCAAAAAGGTCACTCAATTTAAAAAGAACAAACGTCTCTCAATAAATAATTAAGTCATAATAATCAACCCATAAGTAATCATATTCTAACGGAAGCAAAGAAAATAACATAGTTGTGCAAATATAAATTTATTTCTAAGTATTTAAATAAAAACCAAAACATAGCAGTGCTCCAAATTCTTCACATTTAATCTTCATCATCCACTTCTAATATTACACCTTCAATTTACTCCTCGCGCTGCTCTTCTGTGGCGTTAAGCGCCCAACAGAAACACACAACAAACAGACAAGGGTTAACTTTGAAAAACAACAAAACAATAGTTATCACTATGTGATAATTTAGGAAAACAGAAACAGCATACAACATATATTTAAATACAGTAAAAGCAGTAATTAAATACAGCAAAAACAGCCCTTTACATACAGCAACAGCAGCAAAACAGAATACGGTACAGCAGCAAATTGGGTATAGTAACAGCAGCAGTAAACAGAATACAGCAACAGCAGTAAACAAAATACAGCAACTGCAGAAAACAGAATACGACAACAGCAGCATATAATATACAGTAGCAGCAACAAATAACAATTCAGATACAGTAGCAGCACTTGTAATACAGCAATACAATTCAGTTACAACAGAGTCATTTAAGGCTTAAAATTTAATTTTCCATAAATGCACAAATTATCCCTACAATAACTTTATGCATGACTATGGCCAAATTTTCCTAGAACAAGGGCAGGACAATCACGTGGGACAAACACCCACCACATTACCCTCGGTCTGATCCCACGGGACAAGCACCCGTCACATCAGAGCCTAAACAATCCTAAGTAGTGCATATGCTATGACAAAATAATTTTCATCATGAACCACCAGTTCACACAATAATTTTCACAAAGGTCATAGCCCATATGCAAGTCTTAAACAAAATTATTTTCCAAAATTCAATATATGTCATCCTGCTTCATAATACTCATTTCTCAATAGCAACATAGCTTAATACCACATGTTACATCAACCAACAAATAAATCATGCCCTTCATTTCAAGCCAACTGCAACAGAAATTCCAAAACAGAAATATAAACATCACAAACAACAATCAAGTTCCTAGAAAGAAGTTACCCTTACCTACGTGTCCTTGGAATAAACTTCAAGTTTCACCTATCAAAAATCATACGAACAACCCTCAATAATGCCTTCAATGGATGTATGCAGTTGTTCTTCATGTAGATAGATATTCCTGAAGTATGAAATATTCAAAGTATTAGGAAATCTTTAACTATCAAAATATAGAAAATTATGAAACCGTTTGAATCTAACAATCTCCCCCTTTTTGATAATGACAATTTTCATTTGAGAAAAAGGTTTAATATGTATACTTCGAAAAAGAGATATCAGAGCAAGTGTGTGATTTTCAAAGTAAAACCAGTATTGGAGAGAATATGTTATTTTTCTTAAAAAAATTCTTATCTAGAAATACTTGAGCGATCTTGAAAACACTTGCAGACAAGGACATTTTACTACTTAGCATTATTTTTAACTCCCCCTGAGAAAAATAATTTACTAAGGTTTCTTTCATTGCTCCCCCTAAGCATGATATATATTTTTCTTAGCATATTTATCTACTTTAGGATTGAATTTTTCTATTGTTCTCCCCCTAAGTTAGTACTTCTCCCCCTTTGTAGGGCTTTTTCTCTAATATTTTCTCCCCCTTTGGCATTATCAAACTCATAATATCATGATATTGGAGCAGGGAATATAAGCAGTTAAGCAAAATTAACCTGAAATGCATCAAGCATATATTTATATATAACCATAAATTCAGCAAAGTAAATTTGTTCAGCGAAAATATAAAGAGATAGGGTTCAGGATTTGAAGTTTGTCTTCATTCATCATGTCAAATTTATTGTCAATGCGCTCCATCATCTCCTTTTTCAATGCTTCTGTTTTATGGTCATTGGCAGCTTGCATTTCCTCCATCTTTTTCTCGAAGAGGGCAAGCTTACCGTCGCCTTCTGGCTGCACTGGTTCGAATGATGCCATAACTTGTTCTTCATTTGCTTCAGCATCCTTAGTGTCTTCGTCTTGCTTAGGCAAAGCAACTGAAATAGGCTGGGCAACGAGATCACTTCAGTGGCATCATCATCCTGAGGCATGACAACTGAGATTGGCTCTGGAGAGGGAACTTCAGGCTTGTCATCATTTGCTGCCTTTGATTCTGACCTAGATTCCAACAAGTCTCTGGATATGGTAAAAGGGAATAGCAATGGCTTGGGCATGAGAGCAACTAGGATGAGTGACCACGGACCTGAAAGAATTACCAAATGATTAACGCCAGGAATCAAATAGAAAGGGATAGAGCTCACATGTGTAAATCAAGTCTCGTCCTTGGACTCGACTGAGGTTTTGATGAAGACAAACACATCACAAAAAGAAGAAAGACTTCAGAAGAGAAAAGGAAGACTTCAAGAAATCTTCAAGAAAGAAAGGAACAAAAAGAAAGACTTCAAGAAGACTTGAAGAAGACGTAAGAGAAGAAAGACTTCAAGAACCAGGCTCAGAACGTCAAGATCAAAACATGAAGGTTCTAGTTTTAAGTAAGTCTTGTCAACTTAGTGTGCTATGCTTTATTAAGGTTTAATTGCATTAGAAGGCTCATGAAAGATCAACTAATTGAGTACAGTATGTTCTCATAAGTTAAACTTGGTAGGAACACTCAATTAGAGTTTAAGATGGTTAAAACTGAGTTCTGGACTGTCTGTAATCGATTACAGATGTGTGTAATCGATTACAGGAAGTGTGTAATCGATTACCACAATTGTGTAATCGATTACCAAGTTTGAAATTCAAATTCAAACTTCAACGGCATGATGTAATCGATTACACAAACTGCTGTAATCGATTACCAGGTCGACAGATGTGTTATTTCATGAACCATTGTGTCTCAAACCCGTTGGGAAAGGTTGTGTTGGTTCATGGACGACCTCTAGTGCCTATATAAAGTCCTTAGACACTCAGAAACATCAATGACTTGGTCCATAACTTTCATATTCATAAAAGTCATCATTCTGAGTTTCGGTTCTCTCATTTTCACAAGAACACTCATGATGTTCAACAATTGAGAAACTCAGAATGGAAGAGCCTTTGTGTGCGAAAAATACGAGGACCTAGTCAATGTGACTTTGTGCCATGGGAATACTAAGTCACCATATAGGAAAAACTTAGTCACCGAACGAGTTTCAATCGAAAATCCTAGTAAAATAACCTCTTTGTAAGGGATGAACTCGAAAACCTCGTCACTGTGAGTAGTCTAATGGGAAAACTTAGTTACAGAAGGGGAAAACATAGTCACTAAGGAATTAGAGCCATAGGAAAAATGAGTCACCGGATAGGAAAACCTTAGTCACCGAACGAGTTACAATGGAAAATCCGAGTAAAGTAACCTCTTTGTATGGGAAGAACTCGAAAACCTAGTCACTCTGAGTAGTCTCATGGGAAAAGTCAGTCACAGAAGGGGAAAACTTAGTCACTAAGGAATTAGTTCCATGGGAAAAATGAGTCACCGGATGGGAAAACCTTAGTCACCGGACGAGTTTCAATGTCAAATCCTAGTAAAGTAACCTCATTGAGTGGGAAAAATTTGAGGACCTAGTCACTGTGACTTTGTGCCATGGGAATACTAAGTCACCAAATAGGAAAACCTTTGTCACCGGACGAGTTTCAATGGGAAAAACTTACTCACCTAACGAGTTTCAAAAGAAAATCCTAGTAAAAAACCCTCTTTGTGGGGGAAGAACTCGAAAACGTTGTCATTGTGAGTAGTCTCATGGGAAAACTCGGTTACAGTATAGGATAACTTAGTCACTAAGGAATTAGTGCCATGAGAAAATCCTAGTAAAATAACCTCTTTGTGTGGGAAAAACTAGGAGACCTAGTCACTGTGACTTGTCTCATAGGAAAACCCAACCACCGGAAGAGAAAACTTATTCACCTAGCAATTAGTGCCATGGGAATAAAAAGTCATTCGATAGGAAAACCTTAGTCACCGGACGAGTTTGAATGGTATAGCAAAGTAAAATTACCTCTTTGTGTCGGAAAAGCATGAAAACATAGTCACTATGAGTAATCTCATTGGTAAACTCGGTCACGTCAGGGGATAACTTCGTCGCTAAGGAATTAGTGCCATGGGAAAATTGGGTTACCGGATGGGAAAACCTTAGTCCTCGAACGAGTTTCAATGGCAAATCCTAGTAAAATAACCTCTTTGTGTGGAAAAAATTTGAGAACCTAGTCACTGTGACTAGACTCATGGGAAAACTTAGTCACAGGAGAGGAAGACTTAGTCAATTAGTGCCATGGGAATACTACGTCACCATATAGGAAAACCTTAGTCACCGAACGAGTTTCAATGGTAAATCCATGTAAAATAACCTCTTTGAGTGGGAAAAACTTGAAAACGTAGTCATTGTGAGTAGTGTCATGGCAAAACTCGACCACAGCTGGGGATAACTTCGTCACTAAGGAATTACCGCCATGGGAAAATTAGGTCACCAGATGGGAAAACCTTAGTCACCGGACGAGTTTCAAAGGCAAATCCTTGTAAAATAACTTCTTTGTGTGGGAAAAACTCGATAACCTAGCACTGTTACTAGTCTAATGGGAAAACTCAGTAACAGGAGGGGAAAACTTAGTCACTAAGGAATTAGTGCCATGAAAAAAATGGCGTACCGGATGGGAAAACCTTAGACACTAGACGAGTTTCAATGGAAAATCCTAGTAAGATAACCTCTTTGTATCCGAAAAACTCGAAAACCTAGTCACTGTGAGTATTCTCAGGGAAAAGTCGGTCACAGAAGGGGACGACGTAGTCACTAAGGAATTAGTGCCATGGGAAAACTGGGTCACCAGATGGGGAAACGTTAGTGACAGGACGAGTTTCAATGGCAAATCCTAGTAAAATAACCTCTTTGTGTGGGAAAAACTAGGAGACCTAGTCACTGTGACTTGTCTCATAGGAAAACCCAATCACCGGAGGAGAAAACTTATTCACCTAGCAAAAAGTTCCATGGGAATAATAATTCATTCGATAGGAAAACCTTAGTCACGGGACGAGTTTGAATGGTATAGCAAAGTAAAATTACCACTTTGTGGCGGAAAAGCACGAAAACATAGTCACTGTGAGTAATCTCATTGGTAAACTCGGTCACATCAGGGGATAACTTCGTCGCTTAGGAATTAGTGCCATGGGAAAGCTGGGTTACCGGATGGGAAAACCTTAGTCCCCGAACGAGTTTCAATGGAAAATCCTAGTAAAATAACCTCTTTGTGTGGAAAAAATTTGAGAACCTAGTCACTGTGACTAGACTCATGAGAAAACTTAGTCACAGGAGGGCAAGACTTAGTCAATTAGTGCCATGGGAATACTAAGTCACCATATAGGAAAACCTTAGTCACCGAACGAGTTTCAATGGTAAATCCATGTAAAATAACCTCTTTGTGTGAGAAAAACTTGAAAACGTAGTCATTGTGAGTAGTGTCTTGGCAAAACTCGGTCACAGCAGGGGATAACTTCATCACTAAGGAATTAGTGCCATGGGTAAATTAGGTCACCGGATGGGAAAACCTTAATCACCGGACGAGTTTCAATGGCAAATCCTTGTAAAATAACTTCTTTGTGTGGGAAAAACTCGAGAACCTAGCATTGTTACTAGTCTAATGGGAAAACTCAGTCATAGGAGGGGAAAACTTAGTCACTAAGGAATTAGTGCCATGCAAAAAATGATGCAACAGATGGGAAAACCTAAGTCACTACATGAGTTTCAATGGCAAATCCTAGTAAGATAACCTCTTTGTGTGCGAAAAACTCGAAAACATAGTCACTGTGAGTATTCTCAGGGGAAAACTCGGTCACAGGAGCGGATGACTTAGTCACTAAGGAATTAGTGCCATGGGATAACTGGGTCACCAGATGGGAAAACGTTAGTGACCGGACGAGTTTCAATGGAAAATCCTAATAAAATAAACTCTTTGTGTGGGAAAAAGTCGAGGACCTAGTCATTGTGACTAAACTCATGGGAAAACTCAGTAACAGGAAGGGAAAACTAAGGTGCTAAGGAATTAGTGCCATGGGAAAACTGGGTCACCGGATGAGGTAAACTTAGTCAGGGACGAGTTTCAATGGCAAATCCTAGTAAAATAACCTCTTTGTGATGGAAAAATCGAAATCCCAGTAGTTATGAAGAAAAGTCAGTCGTAGAAAGGAAAAACTTAGTCACTAAGGAATTATTGCCATGTGAGAACTTGGTCACCGTATGGGAAACCTTCATCACTGGATGAGTTTAAATGGCAAATCCTAGTAAAATAACCTCTTTGTGAGGGAAAAACTCAACTCAAAAACCTAGTCACTTTGATTTGTCTTATTCGAAAACTCAATCACAAGAGGGGATAACTTAGTCACTAAGGAATTAATGCCATGGGAAAACTGGGTCACAAGAAGGGAAAACTGTTGTCACTCGATGAGTTTCATGTGAAAACACAGTCACGGGTGGGGAAAACATCGTCACTAAGGAATCACAAACATGGGAAAACTGGTTCAACGGAATGGAAAACTTTAGTCACATGATTCGTGTCAATTACAAATCCTAGTAATATAGCCTTTTGAGTGGGAAAAACTCTAAAATATAGCAACTGTGAGTAGTCTCATGGGAAAACTCGGTCACAGGAGGGGATAACTTAGTGACTAAGGAATTTGTGCCATGGGAAAACTAGGTCACGGGATTCGAAAACCTTTGTCACCGGACCGGTTTCAATGGCGAATCCTAGTAAAATAACCTCTTTGTGTTGGCAAAAATCAAGGACCTAGTCATTGTGACTAGTCTCATGGGAAAACTCAGTCACAGAAGAGGAAAACTTAGTCACTAAGGAATTAATGCCATGGGAAAAATGTGTCTCCCGATGGAAAAACCTAAGCCATCGAAAGAGTTTCAATGTCAAATCCAAGTAAAATAACCTCTTTGTGATGGAAAAACTCGTGGACCTAGGCATTGTGACTTGTCTCATGGGAAAACTCAGACACAGGAGGAGAAAACTTAGTCACCTAGGAATTAGTGGCATGGGAATACTAAGTCACCAGATAGGAAAACTTTAGTCACCGGACGAGTTTCAATGGTAAATCCAAGTAAAATTACCTCTTTGTGTGGGAAAAACTAGAAAATATAGTGACTGTGAGTAGTCTCATGGGAAAACTCGGTCACAGCAGGGGATAACTTAGTCACTAAGGTATTAGGGCCATGGGAAAATTTGGTCACCAGATGGGAAAACTTAGTCACCGAACAATTTTCAATGGCATATCCTTGTAAAATAACCTCTTTGTGGGAAAAACTCGAGAACCTAGTCACTGTGACTAGTGTCACGGAAAAACTCAGTCACAGGAGGGGTAAACTTAGTCACTAAGGAATTAGTGCTATGGGAAAAATGAGTCACCGGATAGGAAAATCTTAGTCACCAGACGAGTTTCAATGGCAAATCCTAGTAAAATAACATCTTTGTGTGGGAAAAACTACTAGAATTAGTCACTGTGAGTAGTCTAACAGGAAAACTTGGTAACTGGAGGGGATGACTTAGTCACTAAGGAATAAGTTCCATGCGAAATTTGGGTAACCAGATTGGAAAACCTTAGTCACCGGACGAATTTCAATGGCAAATCCTTGTAAAATAACCTCTGTGTCTGGGTAAAACTAGAGGACCTAGTCACTGTGACTTGTCTCATGGGAAAACTCAGTCACTGGAGGAGAAAACTTAGTCACCAAAAAATTAGTGCCATTGGAATACTAAGTCACCAGATAGGTAAACCTTAGTAACCGAACGAGTTTTAATGGTAAATCCAAGTAAAATAACCTCTTTGTGTGGGAAAAACTAGAGAACCTAGTCACTGTGACTTGTCTCATGGGAAAACTCAGTCATCGGAGGAGATAACTTAGTCACCTAAAAATTAGTGCCATGGGAATACTAAGTCACCAGATAGGAAAACTTTAGTCACCGAACGAGTTTCAATGGTAAATCCAAGTAAAATAACCTCTTTGTGTGGGAAAAACTTGAAAACGTAGTCATTGTGAGTAGTGTCATGGCAAAACTCGGTCACAGCAGGGGATAACTTCGTCACTAAGGAATTAGCGCCATGGGATAATTAGGTCACCGGATGGGAAAACCTTAGTCACCGGACGTGTTTCAATGGCAAATCCTTGTAAAATAACTTCTTTGTGTGGGAAAAACTCGAGAACCTAGCATTGTTACTAGGCTAATGGGAAAACTCAGTCACAGGAGGGGAAAACTTAGTCACTAAGCAATTAGCGCCATGCAAAAAATGATGCACCGGATGGGAAAACTTAAGTCACAACATGAGTTTCATTTGCAAATCCTAGTAAGATAACCTCTTTGTGTGCGAAAAACTCGAAAACATAGTCACAGTGAGTATTCTCAGGGGAAAACTCGATCACAGCAGGGGATGACTTATTCACTAAGGAATTAGTGCCTTGGGAAAACTGGGTCACCAGATGGGAAAACGTTTGTGACCGGACGAGTTTCAATGGCGAATCCTAGTAAAATAACCTCTTTGTGTGGAAAAAACTCGAGGACCTAGTCCTGGTGACTTGCCTCATGGGAAAACTCAGACACAGGAGGAGAAAACATAGCCACCTAGGAATTAGTGCTATGGGAATACTAAGTCACTAGATTGAAAAACCTTAGCCACCGGACGAGTTTCATTGTTAAATCCTTGTGAAATAACCTCTTTGAGTCGGAAAAACTCGAAAATGAGTCACCGGATGTAGTCTCAAGGGAAAACTCGGTCACAGCAGGGGATAACTTAGTATCTAAGGAATTATTGCCATGGGAAAATTGTTCACCGGATGGGAAAACCTTAGTCACCGGACGATTTTCAATGGAAAATCCTTGTGAAATAACCTCTTTGTGTGGGAAAAACTCGAGAACCTAGTCACTGTGACTAGTCTCATGGGAAAACTCAGTCGCAGGAGGGGAAAACTTATTCACTAAGGAATTAGTGCCATGGGAAAAATGAGTCACCGAATGGGAAAACCTTAGTCACCAAACGAGTTTCAATATTAAATCCTTGTAAAATAACCTCTTTGTGTGGGAAAAACTCGAGAACTTGTAAGTGTGAGTAGTCTTTTGGTAAAACGCGATCACAGGCGGGGATAACTTAGTCTCTAAGGAATTAGTGCCATGGGAAAAGTGAGTCATCGGATGGGAAAACCATAGACACTGAATGAGTTTCAATGGCAAATCCTATGAAAATAACTTCTTTGTGTGGGAAAAACTCGAAAACCTTGTCACTGTGAGTAGCCTCATTGGAAAACTCGGTCAGAGGAGGGAAAACCTTAGTCACCGGACGAGTTTCAATTTTAAATCATTGTAAAATATCCTTTTTGTGTGGGAAACACTTGAGAACCTAGTCACTGTGAAAAGTCTCATTGGAAAACTCAGTCACTGGAGGGAAAAACTTAGTCACCTTGGAAATAGTGCCATGGGAATACGAAATCACCATATAGGAAAACCATAGTCACCGGACGAGTTTAAAGGGTAAACCTAAGTAAAACTACCTCTTTGTGTGGGAAAAAATCAAAAACCAAGTCACTGTGAGTAGTCTCATGGGAAAACTCGATCACGGCAGGGGATAACTTAGTCACTCAGGAAATAGTACCATGGGAATTTAGGGTCACCGTATGGGAAAAACTTAGTCACCGGATGAGTTTCAATGGAAACTCCTTGTAAAATAACCCTTTTGTGTGGGAAAAACTCGACAACCTAGTCACTGTGAGACTTCATGGGAAAACTCGGTCACAAAAGGGGAAAACTTTTTCATTAAGGTAGCAGTGCCATGGGAGAACTAGGCACCGGATGCGAAAACCTTCATGACCGGAAGATTTTCGCTGGAAAAGCCTAGTAAAATAACATATTTGTGTGGGAAAAACTCGAAAATCTAGTCACTTTGAGTAGTCTCATGGAAAAACTTGGTCACTGGATGGGATAACATAGGCACTTGGGAATTAGTGCCTTGGGAACACTGGGTCAGTAGATGGGATAACCTTAGTCACTGGACGAGTTTCAATGGCAAATCCTAGTAAAATAACCTCTATGTGGGAAAAACTCGAAAACCAAGTCATTGTGAGTAGTCTCATGGGAAAACTCAGTCACAGGAGTGGAAAACTTAGTCACTAAAGAATTAATGGCATGGGAAAATGTGTCAGCGGATGGGAAAACCATAGTCACCGGACGAGTTTCAATGGAAAATCCAAGTATAATAATCTCTTTGTGTGTGAAAAACTTGGAAACGACGTCATTGTGAGTAGTCTCATGGGAAAACTCGGTCACAGCAGGGGATAACTTAGTCACTAAGGAATTAGTGCCATGGGAATATTGGGTCATCGGATGGGAAAACGTTAGCCACCGTACGAGTTTCAATTTTAAATCCTTGTAAAATAACCTCTTTGTGTGGGAAAAACTCGAGAACCAAGTCACTGTGACTAGTCTCATCAGAAACTCAGTCACAGGATGGCAAAACTTAGTGTCCTAGGAATTAGTGCCATGGGAATAATTAGTCACCATATAGGAAAACCTTAGTCACTAGAAGAGTTTCAATGGTAAATCAAAGTAAAACTACCTCTTTGTGTGGGAAAAACTCAAAAACGTAGTCTGTGTGCGTAGTCTCATGGGAAAACTCGATCATAGCAGGGGATAACTTAGTCACCAAAGAATTAGTGCCATGGAGAAACTGGGTCACCGGATGGAAATACCTTAGTCACCGAAAGAGTTTCAATGGCAAATCCCAGTAAAATAACCTCTTTGTGTGGGAAAAACTCGAGAACCTAGTCATTGTGAGTAGTCTCATGGGAAAACTCGGTCACTGGTGGGGATAACTTAGTCTCTAAGGAATTAGTGCGACGGGAAAAGTGAGTCACCAGACGGGAAAACCTTACTCACTAAATGAGTTTCAATGGAAAATCCTAGTAAAATAACCTCTTTCTAAAGGAAAAACTCGAGGACCTAGTCATTGTGACTAATCTCATGGGAAATCTCGGTCGCAAGTGGGGATGACTTTGTGACATAGGAATTAGTGCCACGGGAAAACTAGGTCATAGGATTTGAAAACCTTAGTCACCAGACGAGTTTCAAATTTAAATCCTTGTAAATTAACCTCTTTGTGTAGGAAAAACTCGAGAACCTAGTCACTGTGACTAGTCTCATGGGAAAACTCAATCATTGGAGGGGAAAACTTAGTCACCTTGGATTTAGTGCCATGGGAATACTTAGTCACCATATAGGAAAAGCTTTGTCACCGGACGAGTTTCAATGGTAAACCCAAGTAAAACTACATCTTTGTGTGGGAAAAACTCGAAAACCTAGTCACTGTGAGTAGTCTCATGGGAAAACTCGGTCATAGCAGGGGATAACGTAGTCACTAAGGAAATTGTACCATGGGAAAATTGGGTCACTGGATGGGAAAACCATGGTCAACGGATGAGTTTTTATTGCAAATCCTTGTAAAATAACCCTTTTGTGTGGGAAAAACTCGACAACCTAGTAACTGTGAGACATCATGGGGAAAATTAGTCCGTGTAAAATAACCTCTTTGTGTTAGAAAAACTCAAAAAACTAGTCAGTATAAGTAGTCTCATCGGAACAATCAGTCACAGGAGGGGAAAACTTAGTCACTAAGGAATTACTGACATGGAAAACCTTAGTCACTGGATGAGTTTCAATGGAAAATCCTTGTAAAATAACCTCTTTGTGTGGGAAAAATTCGAGAACCTAGTCACTGTGACTAGTCTCATGGGAAAACTCAGTCACAGGAGGGTGTCACAGGAGGGGAAAACTTAGTCTCCTAGGAATTAGTGCCATGGAATACTAAGTCATCATAATGGAAAACCTTAGTCACCGTACGAGTTTGAATGGTAAATCCTAGTAAAACAATCTCTTTGTGTGGGAAAAACTCAAAATCGTAGTTAGTGTAAGTAGTCTCATGCGAAAACTCGGTCACAGCAATGGATAACTTAGTCACTAGGGAATTAGTGCCATGGAAATATTGGGTCACCGGATGGGAAAACCTTAGTCATCGGACGTGTTTCAATGGAAAATCCAAGTAAAATAACCTCTTTGTGTGGGAAAAATTCGAAAACCTAGTCACGGTGTGTAGTCTCATGGGAAAACTCAGTCACAGGAGGGGTAAACTCAGTCACTAAAGAAATAGTGGCATGGGAAAACTGGGTCACCGGATGGGAATACCTTAGTAACAATACGAATTTCAATGGCAAATCCTTGTAAAATATCTTCTTTGAGCTGGAAAAACTCTAAAACCAAGTCACTGGGAGTAGTCTCATGCGAAAACTCGGTCACAGAAGGGGAAAACTTTGTCACTAAGGAATTAGTGTCATGGGAAAAATAATTCACTTGAATGGAAAACCTTAGTCACCGGACAAGTTTCAATGGAAAGTCCGAGTAAAACAACCTCTTTGTGTGGGAAAAACTCGAGAACCTAGTCACTGTGAGTAATCTCATGGGGAATCTCGGTTACAGGAGGGGAAAACTTATTCACTAAGGAATTAATGCCATGCAAAAAATGAGTCACCGGTTGGGAAAACCTTTGTCATCGAACGAGTTTCAATGGTAAATCCAAATAAAATTACCTCATTGTGTGGGAAGAACTCGAAAACGTAGTCATTATGAGTTGTCTCATGGGAAAACTCAATTGTAAGACCTCAAGTTTTGAGTATTTATACTTTGGTCCTTGGAGATTTTATAATTAGATTTTGGTCCTTTAAGTTTGGATATTTATGTTTTAGTCCTTGGACTAGTCAAGACAGAATTGGAATTCCACATTTAAGAGCTTTTAAGGAGGTTTTGGAATTCAAATTTAAAATGGGAACATGATGGTTCGAGTTAGAGGTTTAAAAAAATATTAGTGTAAGAGTTTTAACAAGAAGAGCCTTGGTTTAGTGGTTGAGTATTAGGCCTTTGATGGGCATGGCTTGTGTTCAAATCCTAGTGAGGTATGTTTCAATTTTAATCAGATTTTTGGTGGTTAAAGGCTGAATTTTGAATTTGAATTGAGACATGAGATTAATGAGCAATAAATGGGTTTAAATGGAGTTTAATAGGAGTTATAATCAGATTTAAATTTGAAATTTAAACATGTGAGTAATGGAGAGTTAATGAGTGTTTTAATGGGGGGTTATTATTCTGAGTTAAGAGGAGAGTTATGGCAGAGGATTATGCTAAATAATGATGGGAATTTCGTGCATAAGAGAGCCTTCACACTCAGGTTTCACCTAAGCTTTGTTTTGCTACTGCTGTCCATTTTCTGTTGCACGCTTGGCTCCTTCTTTCTGCTGTCTTCTCCTTTTGTGTTGCTGCTGCGTTTTCGTATTGGGAAGGAGTAAGACCATGTACAACCCTCTTAGTCCCTGAGGTTCCTTGCACTCCTGAAGGTCTAGGATTTGTACCTTGACCAATTCTCTCGATAAGGTTAGTATCCACTCTCATCCTTTGGTTCGGAACCTAGTAATCCTCTTTGTGCAAATGGTTTTGTAGAAACTAGAGACCTTCGGATTTTGGTGTAGGAAATTATTCTAATCAGTCTTAAAATGAGTTTTGAGTATGGAAGAAGATGGTTTTCGAAAAATAGGATTTAGAATTGATTTTGGGGTGAAAAACACATTTTCAGGGTTTCTGGCAGGGAACCAACGCATGAGCGCTGGACTCCTAACGCCTGGGCGCTGAGGTTCTGCCCAGTTCGTGTTGCCAGACAGTGACCCAACGCTTGAGCGTTGGAAGCCAACGCTTGGGCGCTAGGCCCCTGACAGCAAGTTGTTGTTTTGCTTGTTTTGAGTTTAAATTTTGTGGAGTTGTTTTCTGGTATTTTCCTTGATTGTTGATGATTGTACACACATGTTATCATGTTAGGTTGAAGGACAAGACCAAGCAAAGGATTAAAAGGTAAGGGTAACACTGGGTCTAGATAGAGTCAATTGTGTCTGAAATATGACTTTGATGTTGGAAACCATTCTGTTTGTTGTGATGCAATTGTTGGTTTTGTGATACATGTTTGGTTCTTAGAATTGATGTTAAGACATGCTAAAGTTGATGATGTTGATGAAGATGAATATGTTATATTCATAACGTTGTTGAGGTTGTTGATTCATGAAGATGTTGAATACTTTTGGCATAGCATATGCATATCTTAGGTTGGAATGGTGGGGTGGACGGTGATTGCCACGGGACCATGATGACGGTGGGGTGGACGGATGATTGCCACGTGACCGGAAGGGCGACAAGGTGGACGGTATTACCATATGCTTCCCTGTTCCCGTTTGGAACGAAGTCGCTCCCGTTTGGAACGATGTATCTTGGCCAAAGTTGTTGAGCATCTAGTTGTGCATGTAGTTGTATTTGTAGGAATCATGAGTATGATTCAGAAGAAGATGACGAACTCAATTTTATTATATTCCGCTAATTTATTTTAATTTATTTTTGGGCTTGTTGTTGAGCAATTTTCTTTGTTGTAATATTTTCCTCGTTTTGCTTCTGCGTAGTACTTATTATTTATGGGGAAAATTATGACTTATATTATTTATAAGAACTTGTGAGTGACGAAATCTCTTTTAAAAAAATTGAGTTCTTTTTTTGAGAGGTTTTAATTTCTGCGTTTTTACCATGTAACCCTCAACCCAAAATTGGGGTGTTACATCAGTGACAGGAGGGGTAAACTTAGTCACTAAAGAATTAGAGCCATGGGAAAACTCGGTCACCAGATGGGAATACCTTTGCAACCAGATGAGTTTCAATGGCAAATCCTAGAAAAATAACCTCTTTGAGTGGGAAAAATTCTAAAACCAAGTCACTGGGAGTAGTCTCATGGGAAAACTCGGCCACTGGAGGGGAAAACTTAGTCACTAAGGAAATAGTGTCATGGGAAAAATGAGTCACCGGATGGGAAAACCTTAGACACCAGACGAGTTTAAACGGCAAATCCTAGAAAAACAACCTCTGTGTGTGGGAAGAACTCGAAAACCTTGTCAATGTGAGTAGTCTCATGGGAAAACTCGATCATAGGAGGGGATGACTTAGTGACTAAAGAATTAGTGCCATGGGAAAACTGGGTCACCTGATGGGAAAACATTAGTCCCCGGATGACTGTCAGTGGCAAATCCTTGTCAAATAACCTCGTCGTGTGGGAAAAATTTGTGAACCTAGTCATTGTGACTAGTCTCATGGGAAAACTGAGTCACAGGAGGGGGAAACTTATTCACTAAGGAATTAATCCCATGGGAAAAAGAGTCACCGGATGGGAAAACCTTCGTCACTGGACGAGTTTCAATGGTAAATCGAAAAAAATTACTTCTTTGTGTGGGAAAAACTCGAAAACGTAGTCAATGTGAGTAGTCTGATGGGAAAACTCAGTCACAGGAGGGGTAAACTTAGTCACTAAAGAATTAGTGTCATGGGAAAACTGGGTCACGGGATGGGAATACCTTAGTAACCAGACGAGTTTCAATGGAAAATCCTAGTAAAATAACCTTTTTGAGTGGGAAAAACTCTAAAACCAAGTCACTGTGAGTAGTCGCATGTGAAAACTCGGTCAAAGGAGAGGAAAACTTAGTAACTACGGAATTAGTGTCATGGGAAAAATGAGTCACCGGATGGGAAAACCTTTGTCACCGGACGAGTTTCAATGGCAAATCCTAGTAAAATAATCTCTTTGTGTGGGAAAAACTAGAAAACCTATTCAATGTTCGTAGTCTCATGGGAAAACTAAGTCCCAGGCGGGGAAAACTTAGTCACTAAGGAATTAGTGACATGGGAAAGTTAGGTCTCTAAATGGGAAAACCTTAGTCACCGGACGAGTTTCAATGGCATGTCCTTGTAAATTAACCTTTTTGTGTGGGAAAATCTTTAAAAGTAAGTCATTGTGAGTAGTCTCATGGGAAAACTCGATCACAGGAAGGGAAAACTTAGTCACTATGGAATTAGTGCCGTAGGAAAAATTAGTCACCGGATGGGAAAACCTTTGTCACTAAACGGGTTTCAATCGCGAATCCTATTAAAATAACATCTTTCTGTGGGAAAAACTCAAAAACCTAGTCACCGTGAGTAATCTCGTGGGAAAACTCAGTCACTAGAGGGGAAAATTTAGTCACTAAAGTATTAGTGCCATGGGAAAAATGAGTCACCGGATGGGAAAACTTTAGTCATCGGACGAGTTTCAATGGCATTGATAAGCCAAACCACAAGTGTACGGTGGTTACCGAAGTAGTATAAAAGATATCGTCTCCTCAGGGATAGGTGTTTTTAAATCTAAATTCAAATTCTTTAGAACTTAGTGCAGAAATAGTAAAAGGTTTGTTTTGAAATCAAAATTCAAAACAATTCGCAGTGGAAATATAATGATAAAACTTAAGAACTTGGGCTGAAGAAATAGCTTATAGTATATGCTCATAGAATCAATTTTATATCTGAAGTTTAGTGCAAGAAAAACATGATGCTTTAGCGTAGTTTATTTACAAGTTAATTCCTTAAACATGAAAAGCTTCCTTCTAAATTACTAAGTCTTATTCCTTAGATTTTTAGTTAATTTAAGAAGAAGTTGAAGATTATATTCTTGCCAACATAAACAAAGCCTATCCTAATGCCTTAGTGATATGCAAATGTTCTTTCAAATCCTATTTCCCTTATTGCTTAACAACTACCATTGAATGAGAAATAAGCAAAATCACTTGTGTAAAGCAAGATGAATGAAGAACAAGGAAATGAAACATGAAAAGAACTTTATTCAGATATAAGAAAGAAACTTAAAACATAACTATAAGCTAAAACACAACCCAAGAACTTAAAAAGAACTTAGCCAAGCATGGCTAAGAGAGACATTATATTAACCTGGACTAGGAGCTCAAGAATGGCTTCCCACAATTCTCAGGAAATAGTGCTCTTAAGGAAGAAAGAAAGAATCACTTGTTGTGTTCTGGCATGTCTTACAAAGGCAAAATGTAGTCCTATTTATAATGTTCAGACTGCCTCCCAGCGCTTGAGCGTTGGGAATTATTAATTACAAACGTTGCAAACAGGGGCCCAACGCTGGGGCGTTGGGATGAGCTGCACACTGGGATCCTAGTCAGAATGCCAACGCTTGAGTATTGGGTTTCCAATGCTTGAGCGTTGGCACGTCCGATGGTTGCTCTTCTTTGTTGTTTTGTTCTTCAATTTGGTGGAGCTTTATGGCCTCTTTTTTGTCCCGTAATAAATCTGAAACAGCTATAGGCTTTTATTTCTCCACTCAAGCCCTTTTCCCATGTGCTCAAATAGAAATGGTGCTTCCTCTTCCAGCTCTTCACTTTTGGTCCTTTATTTGCTGAGACTTCACTTTTGGTCCTCCCTCTTTTGAACTTTTTACTTTTGTCCCTTCTTTTCCTGAAGTTTACACTTTAGTCCTTAGACAAAATGACTATTTCTACCAGCTTTTCTAAAAGACTAAAATACTACAAAAATTCCTAAAAATATAAAAATAAAGTTTAAAAAAAACAAATAAAAGCTAATCTATATGCAAATGCAAAAATAAATAGAAAATCTAAATAAAAAGTATAAAAAATCTATACGAGACTCAATAAAAAGAAAATGAAAAGACTAAAAAGACCCTAAAAACATCATACAAAATCCAGTCATCAGGCATATCCTAGAAAAGTAACCTTTTTATGTGGGAAAAACTCGGAAACCTAGTCACCGTGAGTAATCTCACGGGAAAACTCGATCACAGGAGGGGAAAACTTAATCACTAAGAATTTAGTGGCATGGGAAAAATGAGCCACCGGATGGGAAAACCTTAGTCACCGGACGAGTATCAATTTTAAATCCTTGTAAACTAACCCCTTTGTGTGGGAAAAACATGAAAACCTAGTCACCGTGAGTAATCTCATGGGAAAACTCGGTGACAAGAGGGGAAAACTTAGTGACTAAGGAATTAGTGCCATGGGAAAAATGAGTCACCGGATGGGAAAACCTTAGTCACCGGACGAGTTTCAATGGGAAATTGTGAGACCCTCAAGTTTTGAGTAATTATACTTTGGTCCTTGGCGATTTAATAATTAGATTTTGGTCCTTTAAGTTTGGATATTTGTGTTTTAGTCCTTGGACTTGGCGAAACTGTTTTGGAGTTTAGCATTTAAGAGCCTTAAAGGAGGTTTTGGAATTCAAATTTGAAATGGGGACAAGATGGTTCGACTTAGAGGATTATAAGAATATTGTGTTAAGAGTTTAAACAAGAAGAGCCTTGGTTTAGTGGTGGAGACTTAAGCATTTGATTGGCAAGGCTTGTGTTTGAATCCTTGTGAGGTAGGTTTTTATTTTAATCAGAATTTTTATGGTTTAAGGCTAAATTCGAAAGTGAGCTGAAAACAAGAGTTAATGAGGAGTTACAAACAGAATTTGAATGGTATTAAGAGGTATTAAGAGAGTTTAAAGCTTTTTCGGGGGTTACAAATGGTAATAAGGTGTTGTTAAGTGAGGTTAATGTCTTGTCCATTGGCTTAATGAGAAATGAAGTGATATATTCTCAATCATGAGGGCCTTGGTCGTGCCTCTCCTCCCTCTCTCACCCTCTCAATGCTGAAATCTTAAGTTTTAAAGAAATGCTATCATTCCCTTGTCTTCATCCAAAGAATTTTCCAAAAAG
Organism: Acmispon strigosus; assembly: GCA_030819835.1. Taxonomy (NCBI): domain Eukaryota; kingdom Viridiplantae; phylum Streptophyta; class Magnoliopsida; order Fabales; family Fabaceae; genus Acmispon; species Acmispon strigosus. The sequence continues at coordinate 25,412,232 of JAUAMA010000001.1, forward strand.
ACCGAGAACCCTAGTGCTGTTTTCCTTGATGAGTAGCTGCTGATACTTGGTGCCATTGTGGGTCGATTCTCTTCTTCTATTGTGGTCCTCACTCTTATTTCTCAATCCTCTTTCAAGTGTTCAGCTGATAGCCTAATCAGTTAGAGATTAAATCTTCCAAATTCTGAGTTTCTTGGTGTTCAACTCATGTCTTCTTTCAAGAGATAATTGATTGTTGTTCCAACCTTTTATTTTCATCAAGCTCGAGTCCATTACATTATGGAAGAGGCTAGGGTCGTGCTACACACAATCTTGATCAACTCTCTCAAACAAGGTTTGTATTCTCCCTATTGTTTGTATTCTCCCTATTATTTCGGTTCCAAACCTAGTTGTCTTCCTTGAACAAATGATTTTTAAGAAATTAGAAACGTTTGATATTTTGGGTAGAAAACTTATTTTTTAGGTTTTAATATAGGTTATGAACATGGAATAATTTTAGTCTTGAAAGGAATTGATTAAAAATGGAGTTTCGGGTGAAAAACTTGGTTTTGGGGTTTCTGGCAGGGAGCCAACGCATGAGCGCTGGAATCCTAACGCCTGGACGTTGGAATTCTGCCCAGTTCGTGTTTCCAGACAGGGACCCAACGCTGGAGCGTAGGAAGCCAACGCTTGGGCGCTAGGCCCCTGACAGCAAGTTGTTATTTTGCTTGTTTTGGGTTTAAATCTTGTGGAGTTTTTTTCTGGTCTTTTCCTTGGTTGTTGATCATTGTACACATATGTTATCATGATAGGTTGGAGGACAAGACCAAGCAAAGGAGTAAAAGGTAAGGGTAACTTAAGTCTAGATTGAGTCAGCTGTGCTTACCATGAATTTGTTGTTGGAAAATATTCTATGATTATGATGATAAAATTGATTGTGTTGTGATGCATGCTGGAATTGATTTTTGATGATTATTATATGTTTGGATTTAGGAATTGTGAGTATGATATATTGATGATGATGATGTTGAGGTGAACTTGATTCTATGTTTATGCGGATTGTTGTTCCATGTTGATGATGAGTATTATGGCATTTCATATGAACATTTTATGATGAGATAATGGTGGAGTGGACGGTGATTGACACGGGACCATGATGACGGTGGGGTGGACGGATGATTGCCACGTGACCGGAAGGGCGGTACGGTAGACGGTAATTGCTACGTGACCTCCTTGTTCCCATTTGGAATGAAGTCGATCCCGTTTGGAACGATGCATTTTGGCCAAGTTGTTGAGCATGAGGTTGTGCATGTAGTCGTATTTGAGGAATCATGAGTACGACTTGCGTTGTTGGTTATGAGGATCTGAGGATTTATGATAGTGATGTAGTACTGTATTTTGTGATTTTTGTTACCATTATTTTTGTTAGACACTCTTCAACATGTTGATTGGCAATTGATGTTTGTTTTAAGAGTTCACCCTTTCTGTTTGTTTTTGGGCGCTTAACGCTAGAGATAGACAGGTATACAAGAAAACAAGTATGCATACAGATAAAACATAGGGGTTTTGGGGGTAAACTAGTAAAGACATGCAATAACCAGACGAATATATATATAAAGCATGCTATTTATATATAGATGTAGTAGTTACATATGGTATAGAAACAAATTACAAACATAAGTAGTAGTTCTTATATTAGAATCAAAGAGAAAGCCTATTAAAGTAGATATATAGTCCTATAATGTGTAGATATTGTCGAGTTTATACATGACTAGAATCCTCAGACATCTCAGAAAGGTCAAGTTCCTTGAGACTCTCGATCTCTCGATGCGTAAAGGAGTTCACTGATTCAATTCGATTCTCCAAAAGCAGGAATCGGGAGTGAACAGTATCCTCCAAATGTCTCAATATTTGAGACAGACGAAGTGCCAAGATATCCATGCGTTCAAGGATGACTTTAGTTTCCTGAGAGCAATGAAGGAATCGCATCAAAGGAAGACAGCCCGGCAGATGCAGCATTAGTTTAGATGTCTATGCGATATCGATGATTCATATAAGAATCATGAAATGAATCCCTTTGTGGAGGATTATTAGGAGAGAAGACATTGGAAGGACGAGATACAGAACCCATTGTTATAGAAAGACCAAGGAAGAAAGCAGAAAGTTTTTGTAGATAAGAAGGGTCAGGTCAAGAGGTTTGTAGTTATGGCAAGAGAACAAGAGAAAGAAGCCGGTTTTATAAAAACTCGTCTGTGTAATCGATTACAACAGTGATGTAATCGATTACTGGACGGTTTCTTTCAGTTTGAAATTCAAATAAATGGAGGGAATTTCAAATTTTGGCAGTTTTCGATGATGTAAGCGATTACACCATGTATGGTAATCGATTACTGGGCAGTTTTGAAAGGCACGAGGACCAGAGAACTTAGGTTAATCGATTACAGAATATATGGTAATCGATTACTTAAGACATTTTTCTAAGCTATGAATTCCTATGTCATCAACTACTAGGCATGATTTATTGATTTCTTATGTAAAAATCATATAGAAGACATAGATCAACATGTTCAAGCAGAGAAAAGCTCAGAATTTATGCAAACATATGCAATCAAGTTGACATAAAATCATGAAACTAAGCATGTAACTATATAATCACATAAAATCATGCAATGCACATAATCATGTAATTAAGCATAAATATATGATTAAAAGTCTAATTAAATGTCAATTTCATCTATAATTCCTAATTCTCTTCTAATTTTAAAGAAGGAGTCTTTAGGAAGAGGTTTAGTAAATATATCAGCCAATTGATTATGAGTATCTACGAAGGAAATCTCTATATCCTTTCTCATGACATTATCTCGAAGAAAATGATGTCTTATATCAATATGCTTTGTTCGAGAGTGCATGATGGGGTTTTTCGTGAGATTAATGGCACTTGTATTGTCACATTTGATTGGGATGCAGCCCAGCTCTAAGCCATAATCTTTGAGTTGTTGTTTAAGCCATAGAGTTTGTGCACAACAACTTCCTGCAGCAATATATTCTGCTTCAGCAGTACTTAGAGCAACACATGCTTGTTTCTTACAGGACCAAGAAACAAGAGCATTTCCCAACAAATGACATGTACCACTTGTACTTTTTCTTTCAGTTTTGCATCCAGCCAAATCTGAATCAGAATATCCAATCAAGTCACAAACACTTCCTTTGGGATACCACAGACCAACATTTGAAGTTCCCTTTAGATATTTGAAAATCCTTTTAACTGAACTCAAATGTGATTCCCTAGGAGATGCTTGATATCTTGCACATAGACACACACTAAACATAATATCAGGTCTACTTGCTGTTAAATAAAGAAGAGATCTGATCATACCTCTGTACTTGGTAATGTCTACAGGAATTCCGGACTCATCTTGATCTAGATAAGTATTAGACCCCATTGGTGTGGCTACGGCTTTGCAATCATCCAAGTCATACTTCTTCAAAAGCTCTTTGCAAAACTTTGATTGGTTGATAAATATTCCATCACGTGATTGCTTAATTTGCAATCCAAGAAAGAAATTTAACTGTCCCATCATAGACATCTCAAATTCCTCTTGCATCATGTTAGAGAAATCCTTACATAGAGATTCGCTAGTTGAACCAAAAATAATATCATCTACATATATTTGTACCAATAAAGTGTTACCTTTGGTTTTCTTGATGAACAATGTTGTGTCTGCCTTACCCTTTTGAAATCCTTTTTCACAAAGGAATGTGCTCAAACTTTCATACCATGCTCTAGGGGCTTGCTTAAGACCATAGAGTGCCTTCTTTAATTAGAAGACATGTGAAGGGTATTTAGGATCGTCAAATCCTGGAGGTTGCGTCACATAAACTTCTTCTTGAATAAATCCGTTCAGGAAAGCACTTTTTAACATCCATTTGATATAATGGAAAGTTTAGTGAACAAGCATAAGCCAATAGTAGTCTTATGGCTTCCAACCTTGCAACTGGTGCATAAGTTTCATCAAAATCAATTACTTCTTCTTGATTGTATCCTTGTGCAACCAGTCTTGCTTTATTTCTGACAATTATACCATTTTCATCCAGTTTATTCCTGAATACCCATTTTGTACCAATGATATGCTTGTCAGTGGGCTTAGGAACCAATTCCCATACTTGATTTCTCTCAAATTGGTTTAGTTCTTCTTGCATTGCTACAATCCAATACTCATCTTCAAGAGAATCATTTACTTTTGAGGGTTCTACTTGAGATCCAAAGGCCATATTCCAAACTGAATCATTTAAGCGTAGCCTAGTAGAAACACCTCTTGAAATATCACCAATGATATTGTCAACTTGATGATCCCTGTGGGTTCTCCATTCTTTTGGCAATTCGTAAGTAGTATCTTCAATATGCTCTCCTTGTTCTGAATCTTGAACTATTTGCTTTTGTGAGTCTTCCTTGATTATGTTATCTTCCTCATCATTATCTAGAAGAATAACTGTATCTTCCTTTGAAGAGTTAGACTCATCAAAAGAAACATGTATGGACTCTTCAATAGATAGAGTTTTCTTGTTGAAGACTCTATATGCTTTGCTTGTTAGAGAATATCCAAGGAATATACCTTCATCAGATTTTTCATCAAACTTACCAAGGTTTTCCTTTCCATTGTTCAAGACAAAGCACTTTGATCCAAAGGGATGCAGATGACCAATATTTGGTTTCCTCCCTTTGTAGAGTTCATAGGGAGTTTTCTTCAGAATAGGTCTAATGAGTACTCTATTGGAAACATAGCAAGCAGTACTTACAGCATCAGCCCAGAAGTATTTTGGAAGGTTGGATTCACACAACATGGTCCTTGCTAGTTCTTCAAGTAATCTGTTCTTCCTTTCTATAACACCATTTTGTTGTGGTGTTCTTGGGGCAGAGAAATTATGTGATATTCCATTCTCATCACATAATTCTTGGAATTGGTGGTTTTGAAATTCTCCACCATGATCACTTCTAATAGAAGAGATCTTTAAAGCCTTTTCATTTTGAACAAGCCTTGCATATCTTTTGAATGAATTGAAGGCTTCATTCTTATGAGGCAAGAATAATGTCCAAGTAAATCTAGAATAATCATCAACAATAACAAGCGCATAGTAATTACCTCTAAAACTTTTAGTCCTTGATGGCCCAAACAAATCCATGTGAAGTAAATGAAGGGGTCTTGTAGTTGAGACTATATTCTGTGGTTTGAAAGACATTCTGGTTTGCTTCCCTTTTTGACATGCATCACAGAGCTTGTCTTTCTCGAATCTTATCTTTGGAAGTCCAACAACAAGATCATGTTTGACAAGTTTATTTAAATGATCCATGTGAATATGAGCCAGTCTTCTATGCCAAAGCCATGAATCATTGTTGTTCTTGGACAACAGGCATCTAACATTGGATGGAATTTCATCCAAGGATATCATAAAGACTTTATTGACTTTATATCCGGAAAACTTGATCTCTTTAGTTTTCACATCTTTCACCACACAGATATCATTAATAAACCCAACTTTCAAACCTTTGTCACAAAGTTGACTGATACTTAGAAGATTATGCATCAAACCATCAACATATAGAACTTTGTCAATGACAGTTTGAGGGGGTGTGCCTATTCTTCCAATACCAAGTATCTTCCCTTTTTGATTATTTCCATATGTGACAAAACCCTTTTCTCTAGGCATAAGTAATGAGAACTTTGTCTTATCTCCTATCATGTGTGATGAGCAGCCACTATCAAGATACCATAAGTCCTTTGCTGCTTTCATACACACCTACATGACAGAGTTTAGACATGGGAGTTAGGAACCCAATTTGCTTTGGGTCCTCCTATGTTAGTAACCTTTTTAACCCATATATACTCCTTGTTTGGTACTCCAACATTTCTGTAATAACATCTATTTGGAGTATGTCCTATTTTGTTACAATAAGTGCATGAATAGCTATTGTACCCTGATGTTTTCCGAGGAGTAGGATTTATTTTCTTAGGAGGTTTATGATGATAATTCTTCCTACTGTTTAGATTTCTAAAAGAACTGTTCTCAGCGTTTTCAAAAGATGTCTTCACTTTGTTTGGTTTGACAAAGATGGTTTGCTTGACTTCTTTTAACTTTGGGTAAGAAGTATATCCTAAGCCAACCTTATTGTTTGAGTGTCTTTGCATACTTAGAATATCATCTAACTTCTGTTTTCCCTTGTTGAAGTTATGAACTCTTTGTTGAAGGTTATCTATCTTTTCTTCTAAGAAACTACACTTAGTACACTCATGTGGAACATCTAACTTAGATTTCACTATATCTAGTTCTACTTGTAGATTTCTACATTTATCTTCTATAGATGAAATTATAGCATTCTGTTTACTACTAACTTTAGAGAAACTTTGACATAATTTAAACACGTTCTCTATAGAAAATTCTAAATCATTAAATGAAATAACATTATCACTAACCTGGATATCCTCAGCATCTGAATCATGTGAAGCCATTAATGCAACTTGTGCTTCTTCTTTGTCTGAGTCGGATGATGAACTTACTTCATTTTCATCGCAGACAATGTATGCTCTTCGTGTAGTTTGATCTTTCTTTTCAAACTTATCCTTTAAACCATGTTTCTTCTTTTGAAGGTTTGGACATTCCAACTTCATGTGTCCAGGTTTTCTACATTCAAAACATGTGATCTTTTGAGAAGAGGAGGGCTCATTACTTCTTTGGAAAGTTATGTTATTGTTAAATTTCATACCTTTTCTTTTGAGAAACTTTCCAAGATTCTTGACTAGAAGATTCATATTCTCATTTTCTTCTTGTTCAGAATCTGCATCATAATCATCTTTGATGCTTTCTTTGGCCTTCAGAGAAATGGATCGATATTTCTTCTCATGTTGTTCATGTTCCTCCAAACGGTTCAATTCCAACTCATGTTCTTGGAGTTTTCCAAAGAGAGTTGTAAGAGTCATATTAGACAAACTCTTCTTTTCTGAAATTGCCGTAACCTTTGGTTGCCATGCTCTTCTGAGTGATCTTAGAACTTTCATGTTTAAGTCACTATTGGAAAATTGTTTACCCAGTGCAATCAAATGGTTAGTCAAATGAGAGAATCGTTTTGCATATCCAATACCTTTTCTCCTGGAAGCATTCTGAACATTTCATATTCTTGAGATAGGGTATTGATCTTTGATCTCTTGACTTCATCTGTTCCTTCATGAGTTACCATCAAAGTATCCCATATTTCTTTTGATGTTGTGCATGTTGAAACACTGAAAAATTCATCCATGCCAAGAGCAGATGTAAGAATATTCATTCCTTTGAGATCATACTAAACCTTCTTCTTTTCTTCTTCACTCCAATTGTTTTCTGGTTTTGGTTGTCTACTGCCTCCCACTTCATTCATTGGTATAAATGGACCTTCTTCAATGGCTTTCCATATTTCCACATCCAATGACCTTATAAAGATTGTCATCTTGATCTTCCAGAAGTCATAGTGGTCTCCATTGAAGTATGGTGGCCTGTTTATGTTGAATCCCTCACTGGTTCAATGACTTACGCTCTGATGCCAATTGAGTGTAGATAGCAACCTGAGAGGGGGGTGAATCAGAGTTGCACGATTTTCACCTTATTGAAATTATTACTTTCAAGATAATGACGATCACAAAATGATAGTTGTGATTGCAGCAGAATTTAGGATTGCTTGAAAGTAAAAGATGAAGGGAAGAGAAAATCATACACAGAGTTTTATCCTGGTTCACCTTCTATCCACCCAAGGCTACGTCCAGTCCCTCAAGAAAACCCCTTGAGGATTTTTCCACTATTGATAAAAATCTCTTACAAGTGCTTACACCAAGTACCTTAAGAATTTCTATCAACAACCTGTGAAAGCAAACCACTTTCCACAGCCCCTGAAAGCAAACCACTTTCAGTCCCTGAAGGAATACCACTTCCAGTCCCTGATGGAATACCACTTTCAGTCTGTGAAGGCAAACCACCTTCAGACCACACCCTGAAAGTAAACCACTTTCAGTCCCTGAAGGAAAACCACCTTCAGACTACACCCTGAAAGTAAACCACTTTCAGTTCAACAACCTTTCACCGAATCCTACGGTGAATACTCAATCTACCAGAAAGAGATGAAGAAGAATTTTGCACTTGGCTGTATCAATCCTTTAACATACAAGTGGATTGATCATGAGAATTATGCTTCAAGGCTCTTAAGCATAAGAAGGCTCTCTTGGTTCTGAGTTCTTTCAAGATATAAACAACTAATGTGTTCTCTTAAACAATGAAGAACATGAACTCATAACTGAGGCTCTTTGAAAGTTAAGTATCAAAGGCTAATTTAACATAAATGAACAATTTAACAAAGCTTTGGCCTAATTTGTGTATTATCATGTGTTGTTTGTTCCTGGACTCAAATGGACTTTATATAGGCATGAGGAAACGTCCTTGAACCAATGCAACCCTTTCCAAAAGGTTTGGGACACAATGATTCATGAAAAGGTGCAACTTTTCGTGTGTGTAATCGATTACATTACTTAGGTAATCGATTACACTAAGTGGCCGTTGCTGTTTGAATTTCAAATTTAAACATGTAATCGATTACAAGAATAAGTAATCGATTACTTGCCTATGTGTAATTGATTACCAGAAGGGTGTAATCGATTACACTCAAGTCCAATTTCCAGAAACTTGAACTTTTTGGATCAGCTTGAGTTTTTCTAATTCTTTTAACTTATGAAAAGGTTAAACTCAATTAGCATAGGTATTTTCAAAGAGCCTTTATACTCGAGAAGCCTTTAGAAGCATAACTCACCTATTCTAAGACTTTAGGCAGATAGTTGAATCACATAGCACTGTTTACACTAAGTCTTCTTTTCTTCTTTTTGTCGATGAGTTTGTCGTCATCAAAACCTCAACTAGGGTCAGGAGCAAGACCTTCTTCACACTTTGTGTGGGAAAAACTCGAAAACCTAGTCGTTGTTAGTAATGTCATGGGAAAACTCAGTTACAGTCGGGGAAAATTTAGTCCCTAAGGAATTAGTGACATGGGAAAATTGGGTCACCGGATGGGAAAACCTTCGTCACCGGATGAGTTTCAATGGCAAATCCTTGTAAAATAACCTCTTTGTGTGGGAAAAATTCGAGAACCTAGTCACTGTGACTATTCTCATGGGAAAAATGAGTCACAAGAGGGGAAAACTTATTCACTAACGAATTAGTTCCATGGGAAAAATGAGTCACCGGATGGGAAAACCTTCTCACCGGACGAGTTTCTATGGTAAATCCAAATAAAATTACCTCTTTCTGTGGGAAAAACTCGAAAATGTAGTCACTGTGAGTAGTCTCATGGGAAAACTTAGTCACATGAGGGGTAAAACTTATGCACTAAAAGAATTAGTGCCTTGGGAAAACTGTGTCACCGGATGGGAATACCTTAGTAACAGTACGAGTTTCAATGGCTAATCCTAGAAAAATAACCTTTTTGAGTGGGGAAAACTCTGAAACCAAGTCATTGGGAGTAGTCTCATGGGAAAACGTAGTCACAGGAGGGAAAACTTAGTCACGAAGGAATTAGTTTCATGGGAAAAATGAGACACCGGATGAGAAAACCTTAGTCACCGGACGAGTTTTAATGGAAAATCCTAGTAAAACAACATATTTGTGTGGGAAGAACTCGAAAACCTAGTCTCAGTGCGTAGTCTCATTGGAAAACTCGGTCACAGGAGGGGAAAGCTTAGTTACTAAGGAATTATACAATGGGAAAAATGAGGCACCGGATGGGAAAACCTTTGTCATCGAATGAGTTTCAATGGCAAATCCTAGTAAAACAACCTCTTTGTGTGGATGAACTCGAATACCTAGTCACTGTGACTAGTTTCATGCGAAAACTCATTCATAGGAGGGGAAAACTTAGTCACTAAAGAATTAGAGCCATGGGAAAACTGGGTCACCGGATGGGAAACCCATAGTTATCGGACGAGTTTCAATGGCAAATCCTTTTAAAATAACGTCTTCGTGTGAGAAAAATTTGAGAACCTAGTTACTGTGACTAGTCTCATGGGAAAACTCTGTGACTAGAGGGGAAAACATATTCACTGAGGAATTAGTGCCATGGGAAAAATGAGTAACCGGATGGGAAAACCTTCGTCACCGGACGAATTCCAATGGTAAATCCAAGTATAATTACCTGTTTGTGTGGGAAAAACTCGAAAACGTAGTCATTGTTAGTAGTCTCATGGGAAAAATCAATCACAGGAGGGGAAAACTTAATCACTAAAGAATTAGTGCCATGGGAAAACTGGGTCACCGGATGGGAATACCATAGTAACAAGAAGAGTTTCAATGGCAAATCCTAGTAAAATAACTTCTTTGAATGGGAAAAACTCTAAAACCAAGTCACTGTAAGTCTTCTCATGGGAAATCTCGGTCACGGGATGGGAAAACATAGCCACCAAGGAATTAATGTCATGGGAAAAATGAATCACCGAATGGGAAAACCTTAATCACCTCTTTGTTTGGGAAGAACTCGAAAACCTAGTCATTGTGAGCAGTCTCATGAGAAAACTCAGTCATAGGAGTGGATGACTTAGTGACTTAGGAATTAGTGCCATGGGAAAACTGGGTCACCGGATGGGAAACCCTAAGTCACCGGACGAGTTTCAATGGAAAATCCTAGTAAAATAACATTTGTGTTGGAAAAACTAGAAAACTTAGTAAGTGGGAGTAGTCTCATGGGAAAACTCAGTCACAGGAGGCGAGAACTTAGTCATTAAGGAATTAAAGCTATAGGAAAAATGAGTCACCAGATGGGAAACCTTAGTCACTGAACGAGGTTGAATGACAAATTTTATTAAAATAATTTCTTTGTGTGGGAATAACTTGAAAACCTAGTCACTATGAGTAGTCTCATGGAAAAACTCGGTCATAGGAGGGGAAAATTTAGTTATTAAGGAATTAGTGCCATGCGAAAAATGAGTCACGGATGGGGAAACCTATGTCACCGGACGAGTTTCGATGGCAAATCCTACTAAATTAACCTCTTTGTGGGGGGAAAACTCGAAAACCTAGTCACTATGAGTAGTCTTACAGAAAAACTCAGTCACAAAAAGGGAAAACTTATTCACTAAGCAATTATTGCCATGGGAAAAATGAGTCACCGAAGGGAAAACCTTCGTCACCGGACGAGTTTCAATGGTAAATCCAAATAAAATTACCTCCTAGTGTGGGAAAAACTCGAAAACGTAGTCACTGGAGGGGTAAACTTAGTCAGTAAAAAATCAGTGCCAAGGGAAAACTGGGTCACCGGTTGGGAATACCGTAGTAACTAGGCGAGTTTCGACGGTAAATCCTAGTAAAATAACCTCTTTGAGTGGGAAAAACTCTAAAACCAAGTCACTAAGAGTGGTCTTATGCGAAAACTCGGTCACAGGAGATGAATACTTAGTCACTAAGGAATAAGTGTCATGGGAAAAATGAGTCACCGGATGGGAAAACCTTAGTCACCGGACGAGTTTCAACAGCAAATCCTAGTAAAATAACCTCTTTGTGTGGGAAAAACTCGAAAACCTATTCACTGTGAGTAGTCGCATGGGAAAACTCAGTCACAGGAGGGGAAAACTTAGTCATAAAGGATTTAGTGACATGGGAAAATTTGGTCTCCGGATGGGATAACCTTAGTCACTAGACGAGTTTCAAAGGCAAATCCTTGTAAAATAACCTCTTTGTGTGGGAAAACTTTGAGAACCTAGTTACTGTGACTAGTCTCCTTGGAAAACTCAGTCACCGGAGGGGACACTAATTCACTAAGGAATTAGTGCCATGGGAAAAATGTGTCACTGGATGGGAAAACCTTCATCTCCAGACGAGTTTCAATGGTAAATCGAAGTTAAATTACATCTTTGTGTGGGATAAACTCGAAAACGTAGTCGCTGTGAGTAATCTCATGCGAGAACTCTGTCACAGGAGGGGAAAACTTAGTTACTAAAGAATTAGTGCCATACGAAGACTGGGTCACCGGATGTGAAAACCTTAGTCACCGAATGAGTTTCAATGGAAAATCCTAGTAAAATAACCTCTTTGTGTGGGAAAAACTCAACAACCTAGTCACTGTGAGTAGTCTCATGGGAAAACTCGGTCATGGGAGGGGCAAACTTAGTCAATAAGGAATTATGGCCATGGGAAAAATGAGTCACAGGATGGGAAAACCTTAGTCACCGGACGAGTTTCAATGGCAAATCCTTGTAAAATAACCTCTTTGTGTGGGAAAAATTCGAAAACCTAGTCATTCTGACTAGTCTCATGCGAAAACTCAGGCACGAGTGGGGAAAACTTTGTCACCTACGAATTAGTTCCATGGAATACTAAGTCACCATATAGGAAAATCTTAGTCACCGGACGAGTTAAAATGGTATATCCAATTAAAATTACCTTTTTGTGTGGGAAAAACTCGTAAAAGTAGGCATTGTGAGTAGTCTCATTGTAAAACTCGGTCACAACAGGGGATAACTTAGTCACTAATGAATTAGTGCCTTGGGAAAATAAGGTCACCCGATGAGAAACCCTTAGTCACCGAACGAGTTTCAATGGCAAATCCTTATAAAATAACCTCTTTGTGTGGGAAAAACTCGAGAACCTAGTCAATGTCACTAGTCTAATGGGAAAACTCATTCACATAACGGGAAAACTAAGTCACTAAGGAACTAGCCATGGGAAAAATGAGTAAGCGGATGTGAAAAATTTAGTCACCGGACTAGTTTCAATGGAAAATCCTTTTAAAATAACCTCAGTGTGTGGGAAAAATCCGAGAACCTAGTCACGTTAAGTAGTCTAATGCGAAAACTCGGTCATTGGAGGGGAAAAATTAGTGACTCAGGAATTTGGGCCATTGCAAAAATGAGTAATGGGATGGGAAAACCTTGTAAAATAAGCTCTTCGTGTGGGAAAAATTCGAGAAGCTAGTCACTGTGATTAGTCTCATGTGAAAACTAGTTCACAGGAGGGGAAAACATAGTCACTAAAGAATTAGTGCCATGGGAAAAATGAGTCACCGGTTGGGAAAACCTGAGTCACCAGACGAGTTTCAATGGTAAATCCAAGTAAAATTTCCTTTTTGTGTGGGAAAAACTCTAAAATGTAGTCACGATGAGTACTCTCATGGAAAACTCGGTCATTACAGGGGATGACTTAGTCACTAAGGAATTCGTGCCATGGGAAAATTGGGTCATCAGATGGGAAAACCTTAGTCACCGGACAAGTTTCAATGGAAAATCCTTGTAAAATAACCTCTTTTTGTGGGAAAAACTCGAGAACCTAGTCACTGTGACTAGTCTAATGGGAAAACTCAGTCACAAAACGGGAAAACTAAGTCACTAAGGAATTAGTTCCATGGGAAAAATGAGTCAGCGGATGGGAAAACTTTAGTCAACGGATTAGTTTCAATGGCAAATCCTAATAAAATAACCTCATCGTGTGGGAAAAATCCGAGAACCTAGTCACGTTGAGTAGTCTCATGGGAATACTCGGACACTACAGGGGATAACTTAGTCACTTAGGAATTAGTGTCATGGGGAAAATGAGTCACCTGATGGGAAAACCTTAGTCACAGAACGAGTTTCACTGGCAAATCCAAGTAAAATTACATCTTTGTGTGGGAAAAACTCAAAAACCTAGTCACTTTGAGTAGTCTTAAGGGAAAACTCGGTCACGGGAGGGGATAACTTAGGCACTAAGGAATTAGTACCATGGGAAAACAGGGTCGCGGGATGGGAAAACCTTAGTCCCCGGACGAGTTTCAATGGCAAATCCTAGTAAAATAGCCTCTTTGTGTGGAAATACTCGAGGACCTAGTCACTGTGACTACTCTAATGGGCAATATCAGTCACAAGAGGGGAAAACTATGTCACTAAGGAATTAAAGACATGCGAAAAATGAGTCACAGGATGGGAAAATATTAGTCAACGGATTAGTTTTCATGGCAAATCCTAGTAAAATATCTTTGTGTGGGAAAAGCTCGAAAACCTTGTCACTGTGAGTAGTCCCATGGTAAAACTCAGTCACTGGAGGGGAAAACTTAGTCGCTCAGGAATTAGTTCCATGGGAAAACTAGATCATCGGATGGGAAAACCTTAGTTACCGGACGCGTTTCAATGGCAAATACTCGAAAAAAAACCTCTTTGTGTTGGAAATAATCGAGAACCTAGTCACTGTGACTAGCCTCATGAGAAAACTCGATCACAGGAGCCGGTATCTTAGTAACTAAGGAATTAGTGCAATGGGAAAACTAGGTCACCGGATGGGCAAACCTTAGTCACCGGAAGAGTTTAAATGGCAAATGCCAGTAAAATAACTTCTTTGATTAGGAAAAACTCCAAAACCTATCCAATGTGACTAGTCTCATGGGAAAACTCAGTCACAAGAGGGGAAAACTTATCACTAAGGAATAAAATCCATGGGAAAAATTAGTCACGAGATGGGAAAACCATAGCGGACAGACAAGTTTAAATGGAAAATCCTAGTAAAATAACCTCTTTGTGTGGGAAAAACTCCAAAACCTTGTCAATGTGTGTAGTCTCATGGGAAAATTCAGTCACGGGAGGGGAAAACTTAGTCACTAAGGAATTAGTGCCCTGGAAAAAATGGGTCACCAGATGGGAAAACTTTAGTCACCAGATGTGTTCAATGGCAAATTCTTGTACAATAACCTCTTTGTGTGGGAAAAACTCGAGAACTTAGTCACCGTGACTAGTCTAATGGGAAAACTCAGTCACAAGAGGGAAAACTTAGTCACTAAGGAATTAGTGTCATGGGAAAAATGAGTCACATGATGGGAAATCCTTAGTCACCAAAAGAGTTTCAATGGCGAGTCCAAGAAAAATAACCTCTTTGTGTGGGAAAAACTTGAAAACGTAGTCACTGTGAGATGTCTAATAGGAAAACTCGGTCACACTAGGGGATAAATTTGTCACTAAGGAATTAGTGTCATGGGAAAATTGGGTCAACGGATGTGAAAACCTTAGTCACCGGACAAGTTTCAATGGCAAATCCTTGTAAAATAACCTCTTTGTGTGGGAAAAATTCGAGAACCTAGTCATTCTGACTAGTCTCATGCGAAAACTCAGGCACGAGTGGGGAAAACTTTGTCACCTACGAATTAGTTCCATGGAATACTAAGTCACCATATAGGAAAATCATAGTCACCGGACGAGTTAAAATGGTACATCCAATTAAAATTACCTTTTTGTGTGGGAAAAACTCGTAAACGTAGGCATTGTGAGTAGTCTCATTGGAAAACTCGGTCATAACAGGGGATAACTTAGTCACTAATGAATTAGTTCCTTGGGAAAATAAGGTCACCCGATGAGAAAACCTTAGTCACCGAACGAGTTTCAATGGCAAATCCTTATAAAATAACCTCTTTGTGTGGGAAAAACTCGAGAACCTAGTCAATGTGACTAGTCTAATGGGAAAACTCATTCACATAACGGGAAAACTATGTCACTAAGGAACTAGCCATGGGAAAAATGAGTAAGCGGATGTGAAAACTTTAGTCACCGGACTAGTTTCAATGGCAAATCCTAATAAAATAACCTTAGTGTGTGGGAAAAATCCGAGAACCTAGTCACGTTGAGTAGTCTAATGCGAAAACTCGGTCATTGGAGGGGAAAACTTAGTGACTAAGGAATTTGGGCCATTCCAAAAATGAGTAATGGGATGGGAAAACCTTGTAAAATAACCTCTTCGTGTGGGAAAAATTCGAGAAGCTAGTCACTGTGATTAGTCTCATGTGAAAACTCGTTCACAGGAGGGGAAAACATAGTCACTAAAGAATTAGTGCCATGGGAAAAATGAGTCACCGGTTGGGAAAACCTGAGTCACCAGACGAGTTTCAATGGTAAATCCAAGTAAAATTTCCTTTTTGTGTGGGAAAAACTCTAAAATGTAGTCACGATGAGTACTCTCATGGAAAACTCGGTCATTACAGGGGATGACTTAGTCACTAAGGAATTCGTGCCATGGGAAAATTGGGTCATCAGATGGGAAAACCTTAGTCACCGGAAAAGTTTCAATGGAAAATCCTTGTAAAATAACCTCTTTCTGTGGGAAAAACTCGAGAACCTGGTCACTGTGACTAGTCTAATGGGAAAACTCAGTCACAGAACGGGAAAACTAAGTCACTAAGGAATTAGTTCCATGGGAAAAATGAGTCAGCGGATGGGAAAACTTTAGTCACCGGACTAGTTTCAATGGCAAATACTAATAAAATAACCTCATCGTGTGGGAAAAATCCGAGAACCTAGTCACGTTGAGTAGTCTCATGGGAATACTCGGACACTACAGGGGATAACTTAGTCACTTAGGAATTAGTGTCATGGGGAAAATGAGTCACCTGATGGGAGAACCTTAGTCACAGAACGAGTTTCACTGGCAAATCATAGTAAGATTACATCTTTGTGTGGGAAAAACTCAAAAACCTAGTCACTTTGAGTAGTCTTAAGGGAAAACTCGGTCACGGGAGGGGATAACTTAGGCACTAAGGAATTAGTACCATGGGAAAACAGGGTCACGGGATGGGAAAACCATAGTCCCCGGACGAGTTTCAATGGCAAATCCTAGTAAAATAGCCTCTTTGTGTGGAAATACTCGAGGACCTAGTCACTATGACTACATTAATGGGCAATATCAGTCACAAGAGGGGAAAACTATGTCACTAAGGAATTAAAGACATGGTAAAAATGAGTCACAGGATGGGAAAACATTAGTCAACGGATTAGTTTTCATGGCAAATCCTAGTAAAATATCTTTGTGTGGGAAAAGCTCGAAAACCTTGTCACTGTGAGTAGTCCCATGGTAAAACTCAGTCACAGGAGGGGAAAACTTAGTTGCTCTGGAATTAGTTCCATGGGAAAACTGGATCACCGGATGGGAAAACCTTAGTTACCGGACGCGTTTCAATGGCAAATACTCGAAAAAAAACCTCTTTGTGTTTGAAATAATCGAGAACCTAGTCACTGTGACTAGCCTCATGAGAAAACTCGATCACAGGAGCCGGTATCTTAGTAACTAAGGAATTAGTGCAATGGGAAAACTAGGTCACCGGATGGGCAAACCTTAGTCACCGGAAGAGTTTAAATGGCAAATGCCAGTAAAATAACTTCTTTGATTAGAAAAAACTCCAAAACCTAGCCAATGTGACTAGTCTCATGGGAAAACTCAGTCACAAGAGGGGAAAACTTATCACTAAGGAATAAAATCCATGGGAAAAATTAGTCACGAGATGGGAAAACCATAGCGGACGGACAAGTTTAAATGGAAAATCCTAGTAAAATAACCTCTTTGTGTGGGAAAAACTCCAAATCCTTGTCAATGTGAGTAGTCTCATGGGAAAATTCAGTCACAGGAGGGGAAAACTTAGTCACTAAGGAATTAGTGCCCTGGAAAAAATGGGTCACCAGATGGGAAAACTTTAGTCACCAGATGTGTTCAATGGCAAATTCTTGTACAATAACCTCTTTGTGTGGGAAAAACTCGAGAACTTAGTCACCGTGACTAGTCTAATGGGAAAACTCAGTCACAAGAGGGAAAACTTAGTCACTAAGGAATTAGTGTCATGGGAAAAATGAGTCAAATGATGGGAAATCCTTAGTCACCAAAAGAGTTTCAATGGCAAGTCCAAGAAAAATAACCTCTTTGTGTGGGAAAAACTTGAAAACGTAGTCACTGTGAGATGTCTAATAGGAAAACTCGGTCACACTAGGGGATAAATTTGTCACTAAGGAATTAGTGTCATGGGAAAATTGGGTCAACGGATGGGAAAACCTTAGTCACCAGACAAGTTTCAATGGCAAATCCTTGTAAAATAACCTCTTTGTGTGGGAAAAATTCGAGAACCTAGTCACTAATGAATTAGTGCCTTGGGAAAATAAGGTCACCCGATGAGAAAACCTTAGTCACCGAACGAGTTTCAATGGCAAATCCTTATAAAATAACCTCTTTGTGTGGGAAAAACTCGAGAACCTAGTCAATGTGACTAGTCTAATGGGAAAACTCATTCACATAACGGGAAAACTAAGTCACTAAGGAACTAGCCATGGGAAAAATGAGTAAGCGGATGTGAAAACTTTAGTCACCGGACTAGTTTCAATGGAAAATCCTAATAAAATAACCTCAGTGTGTGGGAAAAATCCGAGAACCTAGTCACGTTGAGTAGTCTAATGCGAAAACTCGGTCACAGGAGGGGAAAATGAGTCACAGAACGAGTTAGTATTCCATGGAAAAATTCATTGTGACTAGTCTCATGGGAAAAGTTAGTCATAGGAGAGGAAAACTTACTCACTAAGGCATTTGTGAAATGGAAAAACTAGTTCACCGGATGGGAAACTGTTAGTCACCGGACGAGTTTCAATGGAAAATACTTGTAAAATAACCTCTTTGTGTGGGAAAACTCGAGGATCTATTCATTATAACTACTCTCCTTGGAACACTCAGTCACAGGAGGGGTAAGCTTTGTCACTTAGGAATTAAATCCATGGGAAAAATTAGTCACAAGATGGGTAAATCTAAGTCAACAGACGATTTTTAATGGCAAATCCTAGTAAAATAAACTATTTGTGTGGGAAAAACTCAAAAACCTACACACTGTTAGTAGTCTCATGGGAAAACTCAATCATTGGAGGGGAAAACTTAGTCACTAAGGAATTAGTGCCGCTGGAAAATTGGGTCACCGGATGGTAAAACCTAAGTCACCGGACCAGTATCAATGGTAAGTCCGAGTAAAGATACCTCTTTGTGTGGGAAAAACTCGATAACCTAGTCACTGTTTGTAGTCTCAAGGGAAAATTCGGTTACAGGAGGGGAAAACTTAGTCACTAAGGAATTAGGGTCATGGGAAAAATGAGTTACCGGATAGGAAAACCATAGTCACCGAATGCGAATCATTTGCAAATACTAGTATAATAACCTCTTTGTTTGGAAAAATCACGACAACCTAGCCACTAGGAGTAGTGATAGCGGAATCGCAAGTGTACGATTTACTATCGCGTAATATAAAAAGATCGAACCTAAGGGATAGGTGTTCTTATTAATATAAATTTAGTTCTTGTGCAAGAAATTAAAAGATGAATATATGAAGTTGGTTTGTTTTTAGAACAAAGATATAGCAACAAAATGATAAGGAATAAAGATGATAAGAATTAAGCTCTTGGGTTGATTTACATAGTCTATAAAAATGCTAGCAAGTTCCTACTTAATTTCTGAATTTTAAATCCATGTTCATGATGCTATAACCTAGAATTTCTACATCCTAATGATCTTAAGAAATGTAGAACTTTCTCCCTAATTACTAAATCCAAGATCTTGTAATTTAGTTAACCAGAAAAGAAGATGAAGAATGAATTCAGGCCAACATAAGGTTACGTCTATCCTAATGATCTTTAGAGATATATACTTATAACCTTTTTTAGATCCTAGTTCCCTTACTACTTACCAAGCATGGCTAAAGGAGTCATTGAATTACCCTGGATAGGAGCTCAAATATGGCTTCCCACAAGTCCTAGGAACAATGCTCAAGAGGGAGAAAGAGAGAATACTTGTTGTATTCTATGAAGGTGTGTTTTACAAGTGAAGAAAAGGGTCCTATTTATAGTAAAATCCAGCCTCCAACGCTTCAGCGCTAGAATTCCCAACGCTTGGGCGCTGGAAGCATTAAAAATCCACTGCTAGACCGAGGGCCAGCGCTTGAGCGCTGGCTTCCCAGCGCTGCAGCGCTGGGCACTGCTTCTTCAACTTCAAGTTTTTCCTTCCTTCTTCATGGTAGTGGGTTTTGAATGCCTTAAAAACCAACTTATCAGCCCTTAATCAATTCTGAAACCTCTCCTCCACTATCATCAATCCTTCAACATAATTTCCCATGTGCCAATTTGAAGAGAGTTGCTTCATATTCCTCTTTTTCACTTTTAGTCCTCTCTTGGTTAGCACTCCAATTCAAGCCCTTTAATTCTCTCAATCTTCACTTCTAGCCCTCCACTCTTGAACCTTTCCACTTTGATCCTTGATTTCCTGAAACTTTACACATTGGTCCCTAGACAAAAATGATAACTAAACCAGCTTTTTCTAAAAATATAAAATAGCTAGAAAATTTCCTAAAAATATAAAATAAAGGTAGAAAAACAAATAAAATCTAATCTACATGCAAAATGCAAAATAAATGGAAAATCTACATAAAAACTATAAAAAACCTATATGTGACTAAAAAATAATAAAATATAAAGACTAAAAACTACCTAAAAACATCATATAATATCCACTCATCACACCACTATACCCAACGACAGCTTGTCCTCAAGCGACAAAACTTAAAGAGAAACTCGTCCCTGAGTTTTGAGAAAGTTTATCTGATTAAAACTTGAAGCACAGAAACCTTTCAAAGAAAGCTTAGCAAAAAAGGAAGACATGCATGTTTTATAGACAAAGAATCAAGAAAGTTAGGCTTGGCTTTTAACATGTTTGATTTCATCAATTAAGCTCACCAAAAATAATATTCTCCATGAAAACAAGAAAGCTCAATAATTTTGCCTATCATTCAAATCAAAATTGAAGTAAAGCAACCAAGTGATTTTGAAGAGATTTTTAAGGTTGTAACTTGGCCAAAGGGTTGAACAATTTAAGGTATGGATTTCAAGAAATTGACAACTCTAGTGGCTGACTCAGAAACTGTTGTTAAGTGATTTTTTTCTTTGACTTAGAGCTTAAACAATTCACACAAGGGTCCTCTCAATTTTTCTCTTTTTTCCCTTTTTTTTTTGAACAAAGCAGTGGAATGTATGGGATGAATGACTTGAATTTTAATCCCCTCATACTCTTTCTCACCCCACTACTTCATTATTTTTTCTAAGGCACATACCTTATTTTTTCAATTTTTTCTTCATTTTATTTTTTTAGAGAGAA
Organism: Acmispon strigosus; assembly: GCA_030819835.1. Lineage (NCBI taxonomy): Eukaryota > Viridiplantae > Streptophyta > Magnoliopsida > Fabales > Fabaceae > Acmispon > Acmispon strigosus. Next base: position 25,433,142 of record JAUAMA010000001.1, read on the forward strand.
ACCCACAAACATAGCTCTAACAATTCAGCACACGCATCACTATAACAACTTAAAAATTATCACACAAAGTAGGCTCCAAAGAATGACTCTTTTAAGGCTCAAAAGGGGCTACTAGTGGATTTTCAATTTCAAGCAAAATTTGAGCTTTCAAAAATGCCTATAATCTCTTCTCAACTCACAAAGTGTACAAAACTCCAATCAACATGCAACACAAGGCAGAAAAATCTTACAATCAAGAATTCAGAGACCTCAGCTCTCAGAAAAAGATAGGGTAAGTGGTACCCTTTTTAGAACTTAGAAAATCTTTGCCATCAACCAAACAATCAAGATATCAAAATCCTTTCTACAGCATGCAATCCTAACTGCTTCAAAACATAGAACTTTTTCACAAAGCAGTTCAATCAGATAAAGCATTTCACAAAGCTATAGCAATATTTAGAATGGATAATATACTCAAGACTCATGCAAAACGAAAATAGAAAAACTAAACTAAAAATAAAACTAAAAGCTATAAAGAAAAACTAAAAAGCTACAAAGCTGGCATAGTACACAAATTTTCCACAAAGGTCCAAGGGAACCTCAATGCAAAAATCAAATTGAACACTTAAGTTCAAGAGGGCTCTTCCTCTTCCTGGTACCTATCCTGCAAAATTGAACAAACAAAAGTCTCACAAGCAGAAAGCTTGCTTGACTTGTTAGTCCCAAAAACAGCACAAACAAGATCATGGGTTGAAATATTGTGTCCACCTTAAAAAAAAGAATTCTTGAGTTCCCAAAAATTAAAACCAGTGTAGAAACAAGGGAAAACTCAAAGAATCTAAAACTTTCAGAAAATGGTGAACACAAAATTTATTAAAAACTAAAAACAGCAAACAAAAACAAAACAGCAACACTGCCCGAGCTCCAGCGCTTGAGCGTTGGGGATGCCAACGCTTGGGCGCTGGATTAAAATAAAAACTGAGCAATCAGAGGTGCAAAGCAGGGGCCTAACGCTGGAGCGTTGGCCTCCAGCGCTGGAGCGCTGGCCTCTCCTGCAGCAAAACATAGAGTTTTTTTTTTCTTTTTATTTATTTACAAGAGTGTTACAAAAAATTAAAAACAGAAAAATAAACTATCCTAAGTTGGGTTGTCTCCCAACCAGCTCATTGTTAAGGTCCGAGATAGACCCTTCCCCTTAATCAATTGGGGGAAGCAAGCTCAACCGTCATCACTTGTCTTTCATCATCTCTCCCTAAATACAGTTTCAGTCTTTGCCCATTGACAAGAAATGTTTCCTTTTTAACCTGATCTTCCAACTCAACCGCACCATGAGGGAAGACTTTGGTGACCAAAAATGGTCTTGTCCATCTTGACTTCAGCTTTCTAGGAAACAACCTCAGCCTTGAGTTATATAATAACACAAGCTGTCCTGGACTAAATTCTTTTGGCAAGATCTTCTTATCATGCCACCTTTTTGTTCTTTCCTTGTAGATCCTAGCATTGTGATATGCTTGGAGTCTAAATTCATCCAGCTCATGTACCTGTAACTGTCTCTTATCCCCAGCTTCTTTGGGATCCATGTTTAATTGTTTCAAAGCCCAAAAGGCTTTATGCTCAAGTTCCACAGGCAAATGACAAGTCTTACCATAAACCAACTGGTAAGGAGAGGTTCCAATAGGAGTTTTAAACGCAGTTCGGTAAGCCCACAAGGTGTCATCTATTTTTTTTTACCAATCCTTCCTTGAGGTACCAACTGTTTTTTCCAAAATCCTTTTTAACTCCCTATTAGAAACCTCTACTTGTCCACTAGTTTGGGGGTGATAGGGGGTAGCAATTTTATGATTAACACCATATTTTTTCAAAAGAGTTTCAAAAGCTTTATTACAAAAATGCTTACCTCCATCACTGATTATTGCTCTTGGCACCCCAAATCTAGTAAAAATCTTTTTCTTCAGAAAATCCAGAACAAATTTTCCATCATTTGTGGGAAGGGCTGATGCTTCAACCCACTTAGAAACATAGTCAACAGCAACTAAAATATACTGGCAACCAAAAGAAGGTGGAAAGGGTCCCATGAAATCAATGCCCCATACATCAAAAAGCTCAACTTCAAAAATCATTTTTTGGGGCATCTCATTCCTTCTTGAGATATTACCAGTTCGTTGACAGCGATCACACCTTACCACAAATGCTCTACTATCTTTGAAGATAGTAGGCCAATAAAAACCACTTTGGAGGACTTTAGCTGCAGTCCTCTCACCTGAAAAATGGCCTCCATAATCGGAGCCATGGCAATGCCATAAAATAGCCTCAAATTCTTTTTCTAGAATACACCTTCTAATGATCCCATCAGAACATTCTCTAAACAAATAAGGTTCATCCCAGAAAAAGAATTTGGCGTCATACAGAAATCTTTTCTTTTGTTGCCAAGTCAAATCAGAAGGCAACACTCCAGCAGCTTTAAAATTAGCTAAATGTACATACCATGGAGCTATCTCTTGGACAGCTAAAAGCTTCTCATCTGGGAACTCCTCTTGAATAGGAATTGGATCGGAGTTCCCTTCTTCAAGCCTTGACAAATGGTCTGCTACACCATTGTCCTTCCCTTTCCTGTCCACAATTTCAAGATCAAACTCTTGCAAGAGTAAGACCCACCTGATCAACCTGGGTTTAGCTTCCTGCTTAGCAAACAAGTACTTCAATGCAGCATGGTCAGTATGCACAATAACTTTAGTACCCAAAACGTAAGGTCTGAATTTATCTAAAGCATAAACTACACTCAACAACTCCTTTTCAGTTGTAGCATAATTTTTTTGAGCTTCATTCAGAACCTTACTAGCATAGTAAATCACATGCAACACTTTTCCATTTTTTTGACAAAGAACAGCCCCTATTGCATTATCACTAGCATCACACATAACTTCAAAAGGCAAATCCCATTGGGGAGCAACAATGATAGGGGCTGAAACAAGTTTTTCTTTTAATAATTTAAAAGCAGCCAAACACTCATCATTAAAGATAAAAGGAGCCTCTTTTTCAAGGAGATTTGTCATAGGCTTAGCAATTTTAGAAAAATCTTTTATAAATCGCCTATAAAAACCTGCATGACCAAGAAAGCTTCTTATACCTTTCAATGATCTCAGTTTTAGCCTTATCTACCTCAATCCCTCTTTCAGAAATCTTGTGCCCAAGCACAATGCCATCTTTTACCATAAAATGACATTTTTCCCAATTAAGTACCAAATTCTTTTCTTGGCACCTAACTAGAATCCTTTCCAAATTGCTCAAACACTTGTCAAAGCTGGGGCCATATACAGAAAAATCATCCATGAACACTTCCATACATTCACCAATTAAATCATAAAAAATATCAAACATACATCTTTGGAAGGTTCCTGGAGCATTACACAAGCCAAAAGGCATTCTTTTATAAGCAAACACCCTGAAGGGGCAAGTAAAAGCAGTTTTTTCTTGATCCTTAGGATCAACAACAATTTGATTATATCCTGAATACCCATCCAAGAAACAATAAAACTTATGGCCAGCCAACCTGTCAAGCATTTGATCAATAAAGGGAAGGGGGAAATGATCTTTCCGGGTGGCAGAATTTAGCCTCCGGTAATCTATACACACCCTCCATCCAGTTACCTTCCTGGTGGGGATCAATTCATTATTTTCATTAGGAACCACTGTAATTCCCCCTTTCTTGGGAACTACCTGAACAGGACTAACCCATTCACTATCAGAAATGGGATAGATGATCCCTGCATCAAGCAACTTAATTACTTCTTTCCTTACCACCTCTTTCATGGCAGGATTAAGTCTTCTTTGGGGTTGGACTACGGGTTTAACTTGTTCTTCTAAACAAATTTTATGCATACAAACAGTGGGGCTTATGCCCATAATGTCCTCAATAGTCCAACCCAAAGCAGATTTATGAGCTCTAAGAATTCTTACCAGTTTTTCTTCTTCAAGAGGAGAGAGGGAACTACTCACAATGATAGTTTTATTGTTACCTTCCTCAAGAAATACATACTTAAGGGTGGAAGGTAAGGGCTTCAATTCCCTCTTTTCCTCTTGAACTTCTTCTTCTCTTTTCAGCTCCTCTACCCAATTTTTCGTTGAAGGGAAAAAATGGGCAGCTTCCAGATATCTTGCCATTTCAATGACCTGTTTGTCATTGCTATCTATATCTTCAAAGTCCAACCCTTCAGAGATTATAGTCTCTAAAGGATCTTCTTTCCACATGGCAACAATCTGTTAGGCAGAAATTTTTTTTTTTAATATAAATATATACAAGAAATACTAAACAGAATAAAAATAAGAACTTGAAAAGAACCTATCCCCAACAACAGCGCCAAAAACTTGATAGCGGAATCGCAAGTGTACGATTTACTATCGCGTAATATAAAAAGATCGAACCCAAGGGATAGGTGTTCTTATTAATATAAATTTAGTACTTGTGCAAGAAATTAAAAGATGAATATATGAAGTTGGTTTGTTTTTAGAACAAAGATATAGCAACAAAATGATAAGGAATAAAGATGATAAGAATTAAGCTCTTGGGTTGATTTACATAGTCTATAAAAATGCTAGCAAGTTCCTACTTAATTTCTGAATTTTAAATCCATGTTCATGATGCTATAACCTAGAATTTCTACATCCTAATGATCTTAAGAAATGTAGAACTTTCTCCCTAATTACTAAATCCAAGATCTTGTAATTTAGTTAACCAGAAAAGAAGATGAAGAATGAATTCAGGCCAACATAAGGTTACGTCTATCCTAATGATCTTTAGAGATATATACTTATAACCTTTTTTAGATCCTAGTTCCCTTACTACTTACCAAATGATCTTATGACATAAGTAATAAGCAAAACTTCTTGTGTACAGCAAGATAACAATATGAGCAAGGAAATAAAACAAGAACTGAAAATAAAACTCAGAAAGGTAGAAACAAAACTAAAACATAATTTATAAACTACTACAACCCAAGAAACTTAAAGAATAAGTTAGCCAAGCATGGCTAAAGGAGTCATTGAATTACCCTGGATAGGTGCTCAAATATGGCTTCCCACAAGTCCTAGGAACAATGCTCAAGAGGGAGAAAGACAGAATACTTGTTGTATTCTATGAAGGTGTGTTTTACAAGTGAAGAAAAGGGTCCTATTTATAGTAAAAATCCAGCCTCCAACGCTTCAGCGCTAGAATTCCCAACGCTTGGGCGCTGGAAGCATTAAAAATCCACTGCCAGACCGAGGGCCAGCGCTTGAGCGCTGGCTTCCCAGCGCTGCAGCGCTGGGAACTGCTTCTTCAACTTCAAGTTTTTCCTTCCTTCTTCATGGTAGTGGGTTTTGAATGCCTTAAAAACCCACTTATCAGCCCTTAATCAATTCTGAAACCTCTCCTCCACTATCATCAATCCTTCAACATAATTTCCCATGTGCCAATTCGAAGAGAGTTGCTTCATATTCCTCTTTTTCACTTTTAGTCCTCTCTTGGTTAGCACTCCAATTCAAGCCCTTTAATTCTCTCAATCTTCACTTCTAGCCCTTCACTCTTGAACCTTTCCACTTTGATCCTTGATTTCCTGAAACTTTACACATTGGTCCCTGGACAAAAATGATAACTAAACCAGCTTTTTCTAAAAATATAAAATAGCTAGAAAATTTCCTAAAAATATAAAATAAAGGTAGAAAAACAAATAAAATCTAATCTACATGAAAAATGCAAAATAAATGGAAAATCTACATAAAAACTATAAAAAACCTATATGTGACTCAAAAATAATAAAATATAAAGACTAAAAACTACCTAAAAACATCATATAATATCCACTCATCAAGTAGTCTCAAGGGAAAACTCAGTCACAGTAGGGGAAAACTTAGTCACAGTAGGGGAAAACTTAGTCACTAAGGAATTAGTGCCATGGGGAAACTGGGTCACCGGAAGGGAAAGTCTTAGTCACCGGATGAGTTTCAATGGACAATTCTTCTAAAATAACCTCTTTGTGTGGGAAAAACTTGACAACCTAGTCACTGGAAGTAGTCTCATGGGAAAACTCAGTCACAGTTGGGGAAAACTTAGTCAATAAGGAATTAGTGTCATGGAAAAAATGAGTCGCCTGATGCGAAAACCTTAGTCACTGAAAGAGTTTCAATGGCAATTCCAAGTTAAATACCCACTTTGTATGGGAAATCCTCGAAAACGTAGTCACTATGAGTAGTCTCATGGGAAAACTCGGTCACAGCAGGGGATAACTTAGTCACTAAATAATTAGTGCCACGGGAAAATTGGGTCACCGGATAGGAAAACCTAAGTCACCAGACAAGTTTCAATGGTAAATCGTAGTAAAGTTACCTCTTTGCACGGGAAAAACTCGAGAACCTAGTAACTGTTCGTAGCCTCATGGGAAAACTCCGTCACCGGAGGGGAAAACTTAGTCACTAAGGAATTAGTGTCATGGGAAAAAAGAGTCACGGGTTGGAAAAACCTTAGTCGCTGAATGAGATACAATTGCAAATCCTAGTAAATTAACCTCTTTGTTTGGGAGAAACTCGACAACCAAGTCACTAGGAGTAGTCTCAAGGGAAAACTCAGTCACAGTAAGGAAAACATAATCACTAAGGTATTAGTGCCATGGGATAACTGGGTCACCGGATTGGAAAGTCTTAGTCACCGGACGAGTTTCAATGGAAAATTCTTGTATAATAACCTCTTTGTGTGGAAAAACTAGACAACTAGTGACTAGGAGTAGTCTCATGGGAAAACTCAGTCACTAAGTAATTAGTGCCATGGGAAAATTGGGTCACCGGATGGTAAAACCTTAGTCACCAAACGAGTTTCAATGGCAAATCCTTGTAAAATAACCTCTTTGTGTGGGAAAAACTTGAGAACTTAGTCACTGTGACTAATGTCATGGGAAAACTCAGTCACGGGAGGGGCAAACTTAGTCACCAAGGAATTAGTGTCATGGGAAAAATGAGTCAGCTGATGGGAAAACCTTAGTCACTGAAAGCGTTTCAATGGCAAATCGAGGTAAAATAATCTCTTTGTGTGTGAAGAACAGGAAAACGTAGTCATTGTGAGTAGTCTCCCGGGAAGACTCAGTCACAACAGGGGATAACTTACTCACTAAGGAATTAGTGCCATGGGAAAACTGGGTCACCGGATGGGAAAACCTTGTCACCGGACTAGTTTCAATGGTAAATCCTAGTAAAGTTACCTCTTTGTGTGGGAGAAACTCGAGAACCTTGTCACTGTGAGTAACCACATGGGAAAACTCAGTCAAAGGAGGCGAAAAATTAGTCACTAAGGAATTAGTGTCATGGGAAAAATGAGTCAAGTCACCAAACGAGTTTCAAAGGCAAATCCTTGTAAAATAACCTTTTTGTGTAGGAAAAAGTCGACAACCTAGTCACTGGGAGTAGTCTCATGGGAAAACTCAGTCACTAGAGGGGAAAACTTAGTCACTAAGGAATTAGTTCCATGGGAAAACTAGGCCACCGGATGGGAAAATCTTAGTCACCAAACGAGTTTCAATGGTAAATCCTAGTAAAATAACCTCTTTGTGTGGGAAAAACACGAGAACCTAGTCACTGTGTGTAACCTCCCGGGAAAACTCGATCACAGCTGGGGATAACTTAGTCACTAAGGAGTTAGTGCCTTGGGAAAATTGGGTCAAGGGATCAGAAAACCTTAGTCACTAGACGAGATCCAATGTTAAATCCTTGGAAAAAAAACCTCTTTGTGTGGGAAGAACTCGAAAACCTAGTCACTGTGAGTAGTCACAGGAGGGGAAAACTTAGTCACTAAGGAATTAGTGTCATACGTGAACTAGGTCACCGGATGGGAAAACCTTCGTCATCGGACGAGTTTCAATGGCAAATCCTTGTAAAATAACCTCTTCATGTGGGAAAAACTCTAGAACCTGGTCAGTGTGATAGTCTCAAGGAAAGAGTCAGTTATAAGAGAGGAAAACTTAGTCAAACGGCTGGGAAAACCTTAGTCAACGGCTGGGAAAACCTTAGTCACCGGACGAGTTTCAATGGAAAATTCTTGAAAAATAACCTCTTTGTGTGGGAAACACTTGAGAACTTAGTCACTGTGACTAGTCTTATGGAAAAACTCAGTAACAGGAGGGGAAAACATAGTCACCAAGGAATTAAAGCCATGGGAAACATGAGTCACAGGATGGGAAAACCTTAGACAACGGACGAGTTTCAATGTCAAATCCTATTAAAATAACCTCCTTGTGTTGGAAAAACTGGATGACCCAGTCATCATGAGTAGTCTCATGGGAAAACTCAGTCACACGAGAGGAAAACTTAATCACTGAGGAATTAGTGCCATGGCAAAACATGGTCTGTTAGTACAGATAGCAACCTGAGAGGGGGGGGGGTGAATCAGTGTTGCCCCAATTTTCGCCTTATTGAAATTGTTACTTTCAAGTTTATGATGATCACGAAATGATCGTTATGATTGCAGCGGAATTGATCGATACTTGAAAGTAAATATGAAGGATAAAGGAAATCACACACAAGAGTTTATCCTGGTTCACCTTCAATCCACCGAAGGCTACGTCCAGTCCCTCAAGAAAACCCCTTGAGGATTTTTCCACTATTGATAAAAATCTCTTACAAGTTCCTAACCCAAGGACCCCAAGAATTTCTACCAATATCCTGTGAAAGCAAACCACTTTCAACAGCCCCTGAAAGCAAACCGCTTTCAGTTCCTGAAGGCAAACCACCCTCAGACCTTGAAGACAAACTTGTCTTCAATCGAAACCCTGAAAGTAAACCACTTTCAGTGACAACAACCCTTCACCGAATACCACGGTGAAAACTCAATCTTACAGAAAGAGATGAAGAAGATATTACAATTGGCTGTATCAATCCTTTAACATACAATAGGATTGATCATGAGAAATTATGCTTTAAGGCTTTTAAGCATAATACAATTCTGAGTTCTTCAAGATATGAACCACTAAAGTGTTCTTATTGACATGAAGATCATGAACTCAGAATTTAGGCTCCAAAAGGTTTTAGTTCTAAAAGATGAACTAATTTTGACAAAGTTTTTGGCCTAATGTGATTTTCTCATGTGTAATGTGTTGTCTCTTGTGTATGTTGTGTATGTTGTGTATGTTATGTTTTCTGGACTCAAATGGTCTTTATATAGGCAAGGGAAACGTCCTTGAACCATCACAACCCTTTTCAAAAGGTTTGGGACACAATGGTTCATGAAAAGATCCACTTTTTCGTTTTGGTAATCGATTACCATACTTAGTGTAATCGATTACACAAGTGACCGTTTCAGTTTGAATTTGAATTTCAAACATGTAAACGATTACAAGCCATGAGTAATCGATTACTTGCCTAGGCGTAATCGATTACCAGAAAGCTGCAATCGATTACACAGAAGCCCATTTTCCATAAACTTGATTCTTTTAGACTGGCTTGGTGTGAAGCAAACCTAGTTCTTTGGTGTGTGGATGTGAGAAGTCTTGTAAGGTTCATGGGCCGAGAAGAACGAGAATGATAGGGATCCATAGTAGTTTTAGAATGAGATTGTGAGAAGGATTAGCAGCACCTTAGAAAGGTTTTGAGGACAAAATGTAGAATGGTAAGAACGGAATTTGATCAACTAAAGCTATTGGTTTAAATAGACTCGAGCATGTAATCGATTACAATAGTTGGGTAATCGATTACAGAGCAGTTATTCCAAGTTTGAATTTCAAAAGATGGAGGGAAATTTGAAATTCTAGCAGTTTTTTGAGTATGTAATCGATTACTGCAGTTAGGGTAATCGATTACATCAGTTGTAAATTTGAAAAAATTCAAATTTTGAACATGTAATCGATTATAGCAGTTAGGATAATCGATTACTCAGATAGTTCTAACAGGCACGAGGACTTAGAGCGTGGATAATCGATTACAGGACCTATGGTAATCGATTACTAGGACAATTTTATAAGTTCTAGGCTCTAGAATCTTAAGTAACACATTTTCATATAAACACTTAAGCATATAATCTATCTAAATGCATATAAACATATAATCATCATAAAGATTATGCAAATACCATGTTACTTTAAATGTCATGCTCATCTAATATGCCTAATTCTCTTCTTATCTTGAAGAATGATTCCTTAGGAAGAGGCTTAGTAAAGATATCTGCTAATTGATTATGTGTATCCACAAATGAAATCTCAATATCTTTCCTCATAACATGATCTCGAAGAAAATGATGTCTTATATCAATATGCTTAGTTCGAGAATGCATGATAGGGTTTTTAGTGAGATTAATGGCACTTGTGTTGTCACATTTGATTGGAATGCAGCCCAGCTCTAAGCCATAATCTTTAAGTTGTTGTTTGAGCCATAGAGTTTGTGCACAACAACTTCCTGCAGCAATGTATTCTGCTTCTGCAGTACTTAGAGCAACACATGCTTGTTTCTTACAAGACCAAGAAACAAGGGCATTTCCTAACAAGTGACAAGTACCACTTGTACTTTTTCTTTCAGTTTTACAACCAGCATAATTAGAATCAGAATACCCTATCAAATCACAAACACTTCCTTTGGGATACCACAATCCAACATTTGTAGTTCCTTTCAAATATTTGAAAATCCGTTTAACAGAACTCAAATGTGATTCCCTAGGAGATGCTTGATATCTAGCACATAGACACACACTAAACATAATATCAGGTCTACTTGCAGATAAGTATAGAAGAGATCCGATCATACCTCTATATTTGGTAATATCAACTTGATTTCCGGATTCATCTTGATCTATATATGTGTTAGACCCCATTGGTGTGGCTATAGCTTTGCAATCATCCAAATCATATTTCTTTAATAATTCCTTGCAAAACTTTGATTGATTGATGAATATTCCATCATTTGATTGCTTGATTTGCAAACCAAGAAAGAAATTTAATTGTCCCATCATGGACATCTCAAATTCTTCTTGCATCATGTTAGAGAAATCTTTACACAAAGATTTGTTAGTTGCACCAAAGATAATATCATCAACATAAATTTGAACTAATAAGGTATTACCTTTGGTTCTTTTGATAAACAAGGTTGTATCAGCCTTACCCTTTTGAAATCCTTTATCACAAAGGAAAGTACTTAATCTATCATACCATGCACGAGGGGCTTGCTTAAGACCATAGAGTGCCTTCTTTAATCTGAAGACATGTGAAGAGAACTTTGGATCTTCAAATCCTGGAGGTTGCTTCACATAGACTTCTTCTTGAATGTATCCGTTTAGGAAAGCACTTTTGACGTCCATTTGATATAATGGGAAATTTAAAGAACAAGCATACGCCAATAACAGTCTTATGGCTTCCAACCTTGCTACTGGTGCATAAGTTTCATCAAAGTCTATACCTTCTTCTTGATTATAACCTTGAGCAACTAATCTTGCTTTGTTCCTAACTATGATACCATTTTCATCTAACTTATTCCTAAATACCCACTTTGTTCCAATAACATGTTTATCACTAGGCTTAGGGACAAGTTCCCAAACTTGATTCCTTTCAAATTGGTTTAGTTCTTCCTGCATTGCTACAATCCAATATTCATCCTCTAGAGCATCATTTACTTTTGATGGTTCTATCTGAGAGACGAAGGCCATATTCAAAACTGAATCATTTAAGCGTAGCCTTGTAGAAACGCCTCTAGAAACATCACCAATAATATTATCAACTGGATGATCCCTATGGGTTCTCCATTCCTTTGGAAGTTGATAAGTATTATCTTCAATGAGCTCTTCTTGTATTGGATTATGATCTTCATCCTTTTGAGAATCTTCATTTACAATGATATCATCTTCTTCAATATCTGGAGTATTAACTCTATCTTCTATTGAAGATTTAGATTCATCAAAAGAAACATGTATGGATTCTTCCACATATAGAGTTTTCTTGTTAAAGACTCTATATGCTTTGCTTGTTAAAGAATAACCAAGGAATATACCTTCATCAGATTTTTCATCAAACTTTCCAAGGTTTTCCTTTCCATTATTCAAGACAAAGCATTTTGATCCAAAAGCATGTAGATGAGAGATGTTTGGTTTCCTTCCTTTGTAGAGTTCATAAGGAGTTTTCTTAAGAATAGGTCTAATAAGAACTCTATTGGAAACATAGCAAGCAGTACTTACAACATCAGCCCATAAATATTTAGGGAGACTTGATTCACTTAACATGGTTCTTGCTAATTCTTCAAGTAACCTATTCTTCCTTTCTACTACACCATTTTGTTGTGGTGTTCTCGGAGTAGAGAAATTATGTGATATTCCATTTTCATCACATAGTTCTTGGAATTGTTGATTCTGAAATTCTCCACCATGATCACTTCTAATAGAAGAGATCTTTAAAGACTTCTCATTTTGAACAAGCCTTGCATATCTCTTGAATGCATTGAAGGCTTCATTCTTATGAGGAAGAAATAAAGTCCATGTAAATCTAGAGAAATCATCAACAATAACAAGTGCATAGAAATTACCTCCGAGGCTTTTAGTTCTAGATGGTCCGAACAAATCCATCTGTAACAATTGAAGGGGTCTTGAAGTCGAAACTATGTTCTTTGGTTTGAAGGATGTTCTGGTTTGCTTCCCCTTTTGACATGCATCACAAAGCTTGTCTTTCTCGAATTTTATCTTTGGAAGCCCAACAACTAGATCATGCTTGACTAGTTTGTTTAAATGATCTATGTGAATATGAGCAAGTCTTCTATGCCATAGCCATGAATCACTATTATTCTGGACCAAAAGGCATCTCACATTTTGTGGAATTTCTTCCAAGGAGATCATGAAGACTTTATTTACTTTATACCCAGAAAACTTAATTTCTTTAGTTTTCACATCTTTCACAACACAAAGATCATTAATAAAACCAACTTTTAAACCTTTATCACATAGTTGACTAATACTCAGAAGATTATGCATCAAACCATCAACGTAAAAAACTTTATCAATGACTGTTTGAGGGGGTGTGCCTATTCTTCCAATACCGAGTATTTTTCCCTTTTGATTGTTACCATATGTGACAAAACCTTTTTCTCTAGGTATAAGAAATGAAAACTTGGTTTTGTCTCCTGTCATGTGTGATGAGCAGCCACTATCAAGATACCATAAATCCTTTGCTGCTTTCATACACACCTACATGACAAAGTTCAAACATGGGTATTAGGAACCCAACAAGTTTTAGGTCCTTCTAAGTTAACATCCTTTCTTACCCAAATGTATTTCCTATTTTGTACTCCTACATGTTTGTAGTAACATCTACTAGGGGTATGTCCTACTTTGTTACAATACGTACAAGAGTAATAATTGTAACTAGGGGTTTGTCTAGGAGAGGAATGAATCTTGTTAGGATGTCTATTTTGAGTATTCTTCCTATTGTGTGTACTTCTAACAAGATTAATCCTTTTGTTATTAGAAGGTCCTACCATATGGTTTGGCTTTACAAATACAGTTTTCTTGACTTCCTTAGTCTTTAGGTGAGAAGTATATCCTAGACCTGATTTGTTATTTGAATATCTTTGAACACTTAGGATATCATCTAACTTCTGTTTTCCTTTATTGAAGTTATTTACTCTTTGTTGAAGATTATCTATCTTTTCTTCTAAAGAACTACACTTAGTGCATTTTTGTGTAATATCTAGTTTAGATTTCACTATGTCTAATTCCTCTTGTAAAGTTCTACACTTACTTTCTAAGGATGAAATCAAATCATTTTGCTTGGTACTAATCTTGGAAAATTCTTGACATAATTTAAACATGTTCTCCATAGCAAAATTTAAATCATGAGAAGACATAGAATTATCACTAACCTGGGAATCTTCAACATCTGAGTCATGTGAAGCCATCAAGGCAACTTGTGCTTCTTCTTTGTCAGAATCTGATGATGAACTTACTTCATTATCATCCCAAGCCAAATATGCTCTTCGAGTAGGTTGATCCTTTTTCTCGAATTTCTCTCTTAGACCATGTTTCTTCTTCTGAAGATTTGGACAATCTGACTTGAAATGTCCCGGTTTGCCACACTCGAAACATGTAATCTTTTGAGATGAAGAAGACTCATTGTTCCTTTGGAAGGCTCTATTGTTGTTAAATTTAACGTTTTTCCTTTTAAGAAACTTTCCAAAGTTCTTTTCTAGAAGATTCAAATTTCCATTGTCTTCTTCTTCAGAGTCTGCATCATAATCTTCTTTGATGCTTTCTTTTGCCTTTAAAGAAATTGATCGATGCTTCTTCTCATGTTGTTCATGTTCTTCTAAACGATTCAATTCCAACTCATGTTCTTGGAGTTTTCCAAAAAGAGTTGCAAGAGTCATATTTGATTAACTCTTCTTTTCAGAGATGGCTGTAACTTTTGGTTGCCATACACTTGTAAGTGATCTTAGAACTTTCATGTTCAAGTCACAATTTGAAAATTGTTTTCCAAGAGCAATCAAATGATTAATCAAATGAGTGAATCGTTTTTGCATATCTAATACCTTTTCTCCTAGAAGCATTCTGAACATTTCATACTCCTGAGATAAAGTATTGATCTTTGATCTCTTGACTTCATCTGTTCCTTCATGAGTCACCATCAACGTATCCCATATTTCTTTTGATGTAGTGCACGTTGATACTCTGAAAAATTCGTCCATGCCAAGGGCAGATGTAAGGATGTTCATTCCTTTGAGATCATATTGAACCTTCTTCTTTTCTTCTTCACTCCAAGTACTTTCTGATTTTTGTTGTGAAGTTCCTTCTTCATCTGTTGTTACAGGCACAAAGGGACCTTCTTCAATGGCTTTCCATATTCCTGCGTCTAATGACTTTATGAATATCTTCATCTTGATTTTCCAGAAGTCATAATGTTCTCCATTGAAGAATGGTGGCATGTTTATGTTGAATCCTTCATTTGTTCCATGATTGGAAGAGGATGCCATCTTTTCCCGGATCTTAGGAATAACTTACCTAAACTTCCGCTCTGATACCAATTGTTAGTACAGATAGCAACCTGAGAGGGGGGGTGAATCAGTGTTGCCCCAATTTTCGCCTTATTGAAATTGTTATTTTCAAGTTTATGATGATCACGAAATGATCGTTATGATTGCAGCGGAATTGATCGATACTTGAAAGTAAATATGAAGGATAAAGGAAATCACACACAAGAGTTTATCCTGGTTCACCTTCAATCCACCGAAGGCTACGTCCAGTCCCTCAAGAAAACCCCTTGAGGATTTTTCCACTATTGATAAAAATCTCTTACAAGTTCCTAACCCAAGGACCCCAAGAATTTCTACCAATATCCTGTGAAAGCAAACCACTTTCAACAGCCCCTGAAAGCAAACCGCTTTCAGTTCCTGAAGGCAAACCACCCTCAGACCTTGAAGACAAACTTGTCTTCCATCGAAACCCTGAAAGTAAACCACTTTCAGTGACAACAACCCTTCACCGAATACCACGGTGAAAAACTCAATCTTACAGAAAGAGATGAAGAAGATATTACAATTGGCTGTATCAATCCTTTAACATACAATAGGATTGATCATGAGAAATTATGCTTTAAGGCTTTTAAGCATAATACAATTCTGAGTTCTTCAAGATATGAACCACTAAAGTGTTCTTATTGACATGAAGATCATGAACTCAGAATTTAGGCTCCAAAAGGTTTTAGTTCTAAAAGATGAACTAATTTTGACAAAGTTTTTGGCCTAATGTGATTTTCTCATATGTAATGTGTTGTCTCTTGTGTATGTTGTGTATGTTATGTTTTCTGGACTCAAATGGTCTTTATATAGGCAAGGGAAACGTCCTTGAACCATCACAACCCTTTTCAAAAGGTTTGGGACACAATGGTTCATGAAAAGATGCACTTTTTCGTTCTGGTAATCGATTACCATACTTAGTGTAATCGATTACACAAGTGACCGTTTCAGTTTGAATTTGAATTTCAAACATGTAATCGATTACAAGCCATGAGTAATCGATTACTTGCCTAGGCGTAATCGATTACCAGAAAGCTGCAATCGATTACACAGAAGCCTATTTTCCAGAAACTTGATTCTTTGAGACTGGCTTAAGGTTTTCTACTTCTTTTTAAGTTATGAAAACACTTAGCTTGATTAGATTAGGTGTTTTAAGAGCCTTTATGCTTTAATAGACCTTTGGAAGCATAACTCACCTAATTCTAAGACTTCTAGACTATTGATGGACTTGAAGTGCTTGTTTCTTTGAAGTCTTCTTTTCTTCTTTTTGTTGATGAGTTTGTCGTCATCAAAACCACAGCCAGGGTCAGGAGCAAGACCTTCTTCACAATCTCCCCCTTTTTGATGATGGCAAACACATTCTTGATACTTGAAGATCATATATGCATTCTTGATGCTTAACTCCCCCTATTTGATGGAATCTAGTATATCTAGCATTTCTCCCCCTTTCTAATGTACTCGTTGAATTCCTGCATATGATCTTTAAGAGCGCAGAACCTTTCTCCCCCTTTTGACTTCATCAAAAAGAAGAAAAGGCCAAAAATGTACAGGCATACATATATCCATACAAGTATATTGCAACATAAAGCATGGGGGGTAGGGGTAAATATGTAAAGCATGAACAGAACAGAAGCATCCAAACATATCATTCAAACGAAAAAGTCACATAAAATGTGAGCATATTACAAGAAGAAATAAAGAAACATGAAAAACTCCAAGAAGACTAAGTACTAGTAGGAGAGGCAACATCAGCAATGGTATGCACGGGTACGAAATCCCGACCATTATCATGAATATGACGAGGAAGAAGAAAGAGGCCAAAGTCATTGGTGATGTTGAGCGAAGGAAGAATGGATGTGTCTAATGGGAAAACTCAATCAAAGGAGGGGAAAAGATAGTCACTAAAGAATAAAAGCCATGGGAAAAATGAGTCACAGGATGGGAAAACCTTAGTCAACGGACTAGTTACCATGGTAAATCCTAGTAAAATAACCTCTTTGTGTGGGAAAAACTCGAAAACCTTATCACTGTGAGTAGTCTCATGGGAAAACTCAGTCACCGGAGGGGATAACTTAGTCACAAGGAAATTAGTTCCATGGGAAAATTAGGTCACCGGATGGGAAAACCATAGGCACCGGACGAGAATCAATTGCTAATCATTGTAAAATAACCTCTTTGTGTGGGAAAAAGTTGAGAACTTCGTCATCGTGACTAGTCTCATGGGTAAACTCTGTCACTGGAGGGGAAAACTTATTCACTTAGGAATTAGTGTCATGGGGAAAATGAGTTACCTGATGGGAAAACCTTAGTCACCGAACGAGTTTCACTGGCAAATCGAAGTAAAATTACATCTTTTTGTGGGAAAAACTCGAAAACCTAGTCACTTTGAGTAGTATTATGGGTAAACTCGGTCACAGGAGGGGATAACTTAGGCACTAAGGAATTAGTACCATGGGAAAACAGTTTCAATGGAGAATCCTTGTAAAATAGGCTCTTTGTGTGGAAAAACTCGAGGACCTAGTCCTTGTGACTACTCTAATGGGCAATATCAGTCACGAGAGGGGAAAATTATGTCACTAAGGAATTAAAGCCATTGGAAAAATGAGTCACTGGATGGGAAAACATTAGTCAACGGATTAGTTTTCATGGCAAATCCTAGTAAAATATCTTTGTGTGGGAAAAGCTCGAAAACCTTGTCACTGTGAGTAGTCTCATGGTAAAACTCAGTCACAGGAGGGGAAAACTTAGTCGCTCGGGTATTAGTTCCATGGGAAAACTGGATCACCTGATGGGAAAACCTTAGTCACCGGACGCGTTTCAATGGCAAATACTCGAAAAAAAACCTCTTTGTGTTGGAAATAATCGAGAACCTAGTCATTTTGACTAGCCTCATGGGAAAACTCGACCATAGGAGCCGGTGTCTTAGTAACTTAGGAATTAGTGCCATGGGAAAACTAGGTCACCGGATGGGCAAACCTTAGTCACCGGAAGAGTTTAAATCACAAATGCTAGTAAAATAACTTCTTTGATTAGGAAAAACTCCAAAACCTAGTTAATGTCACTAGTCTCATGGGAAAACACAGTCACAAGAGGGGAAAACTTATCACTACGGAATAAAAGCCATGGGAAAAATGAGTCACGGGATGGGAAAACCTTAGTGTACGGACATGTTTAAATGGAAAATCCTAGTAAAATAACCTCTTTGTGTGGGAAAAACTCCAAAACCTTGTCACTGTGAGTAGTCTCATGGGAAAATTCAGTCACATGAGGGGAAAACTTAGTTACTAAGGAATTAGTTTCATGGGAAAAATGAGTCACCGGATGGGAAAACCGCAGTCATCGAACGAGTTTCAATGGCACATCCGACTAAAGTAACCTCTTTGTGTGCGAAAAACTCGAAAACCTATTCACTATGAGTAGTCTAATGGGAAAACTCAATCACTTGAGGGGAAAACTTAGTCACTAAGGAATTAAAGCCATGGGAAAACCTTAGCGAATGGACTAGTTTCCATGGCAAATCCTAGAAAAATAACCTCTTTGCGTAGGAAAAACTGAAGAACTTTTTCATTGTTACTAGTGTCATGGGTAAACTCAGTCATAGGATGGGATAACTTATTACTAAGGAATTAGTGCCATGGGAAAAATGAGTCACCTAATGGAAAAACCTTAGTCACCGAACGAGTTTCAATTGCAAATCCAGGTAAAATAACCTCTTTGTGTAGGAAAAACTCGAGAACCTAGTCACTGTGACTTATCCCTTGGCAAAACTCAGCCCCAGGGGGGAAAACTTAGTCACCTAAGAATTATAGCCATGGGAATACTAAGTCACCAGATGGGAAAACCTTTGTCACCGAACGAGTTTCAAATGTAAATCCAACTAAAATTACCTCTTTGTGTGGGAAAAACTCGAAAACGTAGTCACTGTTAGTAGTCTCATGGGAAAACTCGGTCATAGAAGGGGATAACTAAGTCATTAAGGAAAGTGCCAAGGGAAAATTGGGTCACAGGATGGGAAAACCTTAGTCACTGCAAGAGTTTCAATGAAAAATCCGTGTAAAATAACCTCTTTCTGTGGGAAAAACTCGAGAACCTAGTCAATGTGACTAGTCTTATGGGAAAACTCAGTCATTGGAGGGGAAAACATAGTCACCTAGGAATTCGTGCCATGGGAATACAAAGTCACCAGATACGCAAACCTTAGTCACCGGACGAGTTTCAATGGTAAATCCAAGTTAAATAACCTCTTTGTGTGGGAATAACAAGAAAACATAGTCACTCTGAGTAGTGTCATGGGAAAACTCAGTCACAACAGGGGATAATTTAGTCACTAAGGAATTAGTGCCATAGAAAATTAGGTCACCGGATGGGAAAACCTTAGTTACCGGACGAGTTTCAATTCTAAATCCTTGTAAAATGACCTATATGTGTGGGAAGAACTCGAAGTCCTAGTCACTGTCAGTAGTCCCATCGGAAAACACAGTCACAGGAGGGGAAAACTTAGTCACAAAGGAATTAGTTCGGTGGGAAAACCGGTTCTCCGGATGGGAAAACCTTCGTCATCGGATGAGTTTCAATGGAAAATCCTAGTAAAATAACTTCTTTGTGTGGGAAAAGCTCAAGAACCTAGTCTTATGGACAAATTCAGTCATAAGGGAGGAAAACTTACTCACCTTGGCATTAGTGCCATGGGAAAACTGGGTCACTAGATGGGAAAACCTTAGTCCCTAAACGAGTTTCACTAGAAAATCCAAGTAAAATAGCCTCTTTGTGTGGGAAAAATGGGAGGACCTAGTCACTCGGTAAAGCATAGTAAAATAACCTCTTTGTGTAGGAAAAACTCGAGAACCTAGTCAGTGTGACTTGTCTCTTGGGAAAACTCAGTACTAAGAGGGGAAAACTTAGTCACTAAGGAATTAGTGCCATGGGAAAATTGAGTCACCGGATGGGAAAACCTTAGTCACAGAATGAGTTTCAATGCAAAGTCCAAGTACAATAACCACTTTGTGTAGGAAGAACACGAAAACCTAATCATTGTGAGTAGTCTAATGGGAAGACTCAGTCACAAGAAAGGAAAACTTAGTCACTAAGGAATTAGTGCCATGGCAGAACAGGGTCACCGAATGTGAAAAATTTAGTCACCGAACAAGTTTCAATGGCAAATCCTAGAAAATTCCCTCTTTTGTGTGGGAAAAACTTGAAAACCTAGTCATTATGAGTAGTCTCATGGGAAAACATGGTCATAGGAAGGGATAACTTATTCACTAAAGAATTAGTGCCATGGTAAAACAGGGTCACTGGATGGGAAAACCTTAGTCACCAGACGAGTTTCAATGGCAAATCCTAGTATAAAAACCACTTTGTGTGGGAAAAAATAAAAAAATGAAGTCATTATGAGTAGCCTCCCGAGAAAAATCGATCACAGCAGGGGATAACTTAGTCACTATGGAAATAGTGCCCTGGGAAAAAAGGGTCACCAGATGGGAAAACTTTAGTCACCAGATGAGTTTCAATGGCAAATTCTTGTACAATAACCTCTTTGTGTGGGAAAAACTTGAGAACTAAGTCATCGTGACTAGTCTAATGGGAAAACTCAGTCACAGGAGGGAAAACTTAGTCACTAAGGAATTAGTGTCATGGGAAAAACGAGTCACATGATGGGAAATCCTTAGTCACCAAAAGAGTTTCAATGGCAAATCCAAGAAAAATAACCTCTTTGTGTGGGAAAAACTTGAAAACGTAGTCACTGTGAGACGTCTAATGGGAAAACTCGGTCACACTAGGGGATAACTTAGTCACTAAGTAATTAGTGTCATGGGAAAATTGGGTCAACGGATGGGAAAACCTTAGTCACCGGACAAGTTTCTTCATGAATTAACCTGCCCTTTCAATTTTGACTGAAGCAGTTTTCTTAAGTGGCAGAGTGTTTTGTCTTCTCAGGATAGGCCTTGATTTTGAGCAAGTGGACACTGATGAAGTATTCTCAGATGTTGGTTGTTGTTGCCGCTTTAGCTTTTATGATTCACCAAACTGTCTCATGCAAGAGTACTTTTCTTCGTATATTTTTGACATAGTCTTCTTCATGATGACCGGACGAACTTCCTCTGATGGACTAGTATTCTTGATGATGCTTTGAAATTTACTCATTCCTTTTTGAAATAGTTATTCCTGTACATGAGAGTTTTCACCGTTTTAGGAACTTCAGTTTAAAAACGATATTGAACCTTGAAGAAATTGTTGATTATCAAAACATAATTATTCATTTAATTATTTGAATCTAACAGAAGCTGCCAGTGTTCGAGCTAGCGCTCAAGCGTTGGAAGTCCCAACACGCAAGCGCTGGAACTCTGACTAGGATGTGAGTTAGAGTTTGGACCCAGCGCCCAAGCGTTGGAAGCCAGCGCTCAAGCGCTGGGCCTATGTCTGAACGTGGGATTTTAATGCATCCAAACGCCCAAGCGTTGGGAATGCCAGCGCTCAAGCGCTGGAGGTCAGATTTTTGCTATAAATAGGGAGGCAATTTGCACTTGTAAAACATACCTCTTCATAATACAACAAGTGTTCTTCTTTCTCCCTTTAGAGCATTGTTCTTGAGAATTGTGGAAAGCCATACTTGAGCTCCTAGTCCAGGGTAATTCGATGTTTCTATTAGCCATGTTTGGCTAATTCTTTTAAGTTTCTTGGGTTGTTTTAGCTTTTAATTATCTTTTAGCTTTCTTCTACTCTTCTGAATAATATTGCAAATTCATGCTTTATTTCCTTGTTCTTCACTTCCTCTTAATGCGCATAAGAGTTCTTGCTTATTACTTATACGAATGGAAATTGGTAAGTAGTAAGGGAAATAGGATTTAAAAAAGGCTATAAGTATATATCACTAAGGAATTAGGATAGACGTAGCTTTATGTTGGCCTGAATTTCATCTTCATCTTCTTCTCTAGTTAACTAAGTTGCAAGGAATTGAATTTAGTAATTAGGAAGAAAGTTCTACATTTGTAAGGAATTAACTTGTAGAAATACTAGGCTATAGCATCATGAACTTGGACTTAGAATTCAGAAATTAAGTAGGAATTTGCTAGCATATTTTATAGACTATGTAATTCAACCCAAGTACTTAATCTTCATCATCTTTATTTATTTATATTTTATTGCTATATCTTGTTCTATCTTAATCAAACCATCAACAATTTACATCTTTTTATTTTCTGCTCAAGTACTAAAAAATTTAATAAGAAGGCACCTATCCCTTGGGTTCGATCTTTTTATTACACGATAACCATCCGTGCACTTGTGGATTTTGGCTATCAATTTTTTGGCGCCGTTGCCGGGAATAGGTTCTGTTCTTGTTATTATTTTGTTTAGTGCTTCTTGTTTATATATAAAAAAAATATTAAAATTGTGTTGAATAGGTGCTATTGACTTCTTTTGCTTTTCTGCATGGTAGGACATTTTGAATTCGACCCTGAAATTGAAAGAACTTTGCATCGCAGATTAGCAGAGCAAAGGAGATTAGCAAGGGCCATGTCAGAGACACAAGCGCAAATGGAGGAGCGCCTCCGTGCTGAATACAATGCACGGGTAGAAGATGAAGTCCAAGCTAGACTTCAGAGACAGAGAGCTGAGGAGGAAGAGCGGGATGCCAACCGCTCCCTTCGTGATATCACAGCCCCCCAGGTAGATTACAATTTTGAGGGGAGTATTGTGGTACCGGAGGATGCACTACCAAATTTTCAAATTCCTCCACACTTTATCTCTTTGGCTAGTCAAAACCAATTTGGTGGAAGTGTCAATGAAGACTGCCACACGCATCTGGAGTGATTCACCAGGCAATGCTCCACCTTAAGGAGAAATGATGCTCACTTGGATACAGTAAAACTTATGATGTTTCCATTTTCCTTAA
This sequence comes from Acmispon strigosus, assembly GCA_030819835.1. NCBI lineage: Eukaryota > Viridiplantae > Streptophyta > Magnoliopsida > Fabales > Fabaceae > Acmispon > Acmispon strigosus. The sequence goes on from JAUAMA010000001.1 coordinate 25,456,009, forward strand.
GAGATGTGGCAGAGGAGTGGTTATCTTCACAACCACTCAGAATCATTACTTCATGGGATGATTTGGCCGAGAAATTCACGGCTAAATTTTTCCCTTACAACCGCATAAGGAAGTTGAAGCAGGAAATCAACTCCTTCATTCAACAAGATGCTGAAAACCTGTATGAGACATGGGAGAGGTTCAAGGGACTTCTCAGAAGGTGCCCAGGTCACAATATCTCTATCGCAGATCAGGTAGAGAAATTTTATGCAGCTTTGAATGATTATACCAGGGATAAGCTGGATACTGCTGCAAGTTGGGCATTTGATGCTTTGCCACCACAGGGGGCTCTTGATTTAATCAACAAACTTGCTGCAAGAGCTGCCCATTCAAACCAGGACCGTGCAATAAGGAAAGGTATTTATGAGGTTGAATCTTTTGATGCCATTGTTGCTTCAAATAGACTCTTGTCCAGGAAATTTGATGCAATGGTCAAAAGAATGGAAGGTGTTCAACTGAGCCCGGAGGAGGCAGAATTGGAGGCTGAGGTAAAGGCTATGGGGAATTTCCAAAATTCCTATGGCAATACCTATAATCCAAGCTGGAGGAACCACGCCAACTTTTCTTGGAGGGACCAAGGGGGTGGTCAAGGAGAAGCCAGGCAACAGTTTCAGAGGCCATTTCAGAATCAGAGGCCACCAATGCCTCTGAACCCAAGCCAAGGAAGAAAAAGCTTGTAAGAAATTGTTGGTGAAATAGGCCAACAAACTGCACAATTCATGAACGAGACCAGGACAAGTGCCAAGAATCATGAAGCCTCTATTAGAAATTTGGAGGTTCAGGTAGGCCAGTTGGCCAAGACCATCTCAGAAAGGATTCCAGGTACTTTTCCATCTGATACTCTTGTTAATCCAAAGGAGAATGTAGAGAATGTTTCAGCTATCACTCTTAGGAGTGGTAAAACTATGCCTGAATGGGTAGTGGAAATTGAACAAGAGGTGAATTGTGAAGAAAAAGAAAAGGAGAGGAGTGTGCCTATTGTTGCTGAAAAAATTGTTGAAAATGTAATTCCTCCTTCTAAGAAAATTGGCAAAGTACCATTTCCCAAAGCTTTAAAAAATAATTTGGAAAAAAAATTCTCATGATTTCTTGAGATTTTCAAAAGACTTCAAATAAATATCCCTTTCTCTGAAGCTTTGGAACAAATGCCTACTTATGCCAAGTTTATGAAGGACATTTTATCTAGAAGGAGGAAGTTGAGTGAGATTGATGAAACTGTAATGTTGACTGAGGAGTGTTCAGCATTGGTATCAAGAAAGCTGCCCCAAAAGTTAAAGGATCCGGGGAGCTTTACTATACCCGTGGATATTGAGGGATTGCCGAATGCAAAAGCTGTCTGTGATTTGGGAGCCAGTATTAACCTTATGCCACTCTCCAAGTTTAGGAAATTGGACATGGGAGAGGCCACTCCAACTCTTTTGTGTTTACAGTTGGCAGACAGGTTAATAAAATACCCCTATGGGGTGGCTGAAGATGTGCTGGTAAGGGTTGACAAATTTGTCTTCCCGGTTGACTTTGTGATCCTCGACATGGAAGAAGACTATAAGGTACCATTAATTCTTGGGCGGCCATTCCTTGCTACAGGAAACGCCAAGATTAATATGGCAGAAGGCCTCCTATCTTTGAAGGTAGGGGATGAAAAGGTCAAGTTTTATGTATTCCGGACTTTTCAACATTATGAGTCCGAAGAAGAGGATGAGTTCAAGGATGATGTATTTATCAAAAAAAGGAAGAGTTCCCCTAATTGATTAAAGGGAAGGGTCTATCTCGGACCTTAACAATGAGCTGGTTGGGAGACAACCCAACTTAGGATAGTTTAATTTTCTATCATTTAATTTTCTGCATCATCCTTGTAAATAAATAAAAGAAAAGAACTCTATGTTTTGCTGCAGGAGGGGCCAGCGCTCAAGCGCTGGAGGCCAACGCTCAAGCGTTAGGCCCCTGGTTCCAATTAATTCCAACGCTCCAGCGTTGGGGGGCCAGCGCTCATGCGCTAGAACCTCTGATGCCCAGTGTTTGTTTTATTCCAGCGCCCAAGCGTTGGCATCCCCAACGCTCACGCGCTGGAGCTCAGGCAGATTCTTGTTTTGTTTTTATTTTGCTGTTTTCTGTTTTTAATAAATTTTGTATTCACCATTTCTTGAAAGGTTTTAGATTCTTTGAGTTTTCCCTTGCTTCTATAATGCTTTTGATTTTCGGGAACTCAAGAATTCTTGTTTTTAGGTGGACACAAATTTTTCAACCCATGTTCTTAAGTATGCTGTTTTTGGAACTAACAAGTCAAGCAAGTTCCTGCTTGTGAGACTTTTGTTTGTTCAATTTTGCAGGAAAGGCACCGGAAGGAGAAAGATCCCTCTTGAACTTAAGTGTTCAAAATTGATTTTACTTTGAGGTTCCCTTGGACTATTGTGGAAAAATTGTATATAGTGCCAGCTTTTTAGTTTTTCTTTTCTTTATCTTTATTTTTAGTTTAGTTTTTCTGTTTTATTTTTGCATGAGTCTTGACTGTCTTTATCCAGTCTGAATGCTTCTATTGCTGTGAATGCTTTATCTGATTGAACTTCTTTTGAAAAAGTTCTATGTTTTGATGCGGTTAGGACTGCATGCTGTTAGAAATGATTTTGACATCTTGATTGTTTTGGTTGTTGGCAAAGTTTTCATGAATTCTAGAAAGGGTACCACTTACCCTATGTTTTTCTGAGAGCCGAGGACTCTGAATGCATGATTGTAAGATTTTTCTGCCTTGTGTTACATGTTGATTGGGATTTTGTTTACTTTGTAAGTTGAGAAGAGATTATAGGCATTTTTGAAAACTCAGAGTTTTGGTTGAAAAGCGAAAAATCCACTAGTAGCCCCTTTTTTAGCCTGAAAAGAGTCATTCTTTGGAGCCTACTTTGTGTGATAATTTTTAATGTTGTTATTTTGATACATGTGCTGCAATTGCTAGAGCTATGTTTGTTGGGTTTCTCTCTAAAAAAGAAGAAAAATAAAATAAGGTATGTGCCTTAGAAAAAAAAGAAAAATAATGAAGTGGTGGGGTGAGAAAGAGTATGAGGGGAGTAAAATTCAAGTCATTCATCCCATACATTCCACTACTTTGTTCAAGAAAAAAAAAAGAGAAAAATTGAGAGGACCCTTGTGTTGAATTGTTGAAGCTCTTAGTCAAAAAATTACTTAACAACAGATTATGAGTCAGCCAATAGAGTTGCCAAGTTCTTGAAATCCACACCTTGTATTGTTCAACCCTTTGGCCAAGTTACAACCTTCAAAAATCTCTTCAAAAGTTACTTAGTTGCATGGTTTCAGTTTTGATTTGAATGATAGGCAGGATTATTGATCTTTCTTGTTTTTCATGGAGAATATCTTTTTGTGAGCTTATTTCGATGAACTCAAACATGTTAAAAGCCAAGCCTAACTTTCTTGATTAAATATCTTTAAACATGCATGTCTTCCAAATCCGCTGAGCTTTCTTCGAAAGGTTTTTGTGCTTCAAGTTTTAATCAGATAAACTTTCTCTAAACTCAGGGACGAGTTTCTCTTTAAGTTTTGTCGCTTGAGGACAAGCTGTCGTTGGGTATAGTGGTGTGATGAGTGGATTTTATATGATATTTTTAGTCTTTTTATTTTATTATTTTTGAGTCTCATATAGGATTTTTATTATTTTTATGTAGATTTTATATTTATTTTGCATTCTGCATATAGATTAGCTTTTATTTGTTTTTCTAACTTAATTTTATATTTTTAGGAATTTTTATAGTTATTTTTATATTTTTAGAAAAGTTGGTATAGTTATCATTTTTGTCCAGGCACCGAATTGTAAAGTTTCAGGAAATAAAGGATCAAAGTGGAAAGGTTCAAGAGCGGAGGATGAAAAGTGAAGTTTGAAGGAGTCAAAGGGCCAGAATTGAAGTCCTAACTAAGAGAGGACTTAAAGTGGAAATCAAGAATGTGAAGCAACACTCTTTGATTTGAGCACATGTAAAATAAGGTTGGAAAGATTAATGGTGGTGGAGAGGAGTTTCAGAACTTTATTAGAGGTTGAATGAGCCTAATTAAGCCAATCAATTCCACCATTGAAGAATAAAGGAATCCAAGAAGAAGCTGCCAGTGTTCGAGCCAGCACTCCAGCGTTGGAAGTCCCAACGCTCCAGCGCTGGAACTCTGACTAGGATGTGAGTCAGAGTTTGGACACAGCGCCTAAGCGTCGGAAGCCAGCGCTCAAGCGCTGGGCCTATGTCTGAACCTGGGATTTTAATGCATCCAAACGCCCAAGCGTTGGGAATGCCAGCGCTCAAGCGGTGGAGGTCATATTTTTGCTATAAATAGGGAGGCAATTTGCACTTGTAAAACATACCTCTTCAGAATACAACAAGTGTTCTTCTTTCTCCCTTTAGAGCATTGTTCCTGAGAATTGTGGGAAGCCATACTTGAGCTCCTAGTCCAGGGTAATTCGATGTTTCTATTAGCCATGTTTGGCTAATTCTTTTAAGTTTCTTGGGTTGTTTTAGCTTTTAATTATGTTTTAGCTTTCTTCTACTCTTCTGAATAATATTGCAAATTCATGTTTTATTTCCTTGTTCTTCATTTCCTCTTAATGCGCATAAGAGTTCTTGCTTATTACTTATACGAATGGAAATTGGTAAGTAGTAAGGGAAATAGGATTTAAAAAAGGCTATAAGCATATATCACTAAGGAATTAGGATAGACGTAGCTTTATGTTGGCCTGAATTTCATCTTCATCTTCTTCTCTAGTTAACTAAGTTGCAAGGAATTGAATATAGTAATTAGGAAGAAAGTTCTACATTTGTAAGGATTTAACTTGTAGAAATACTAGGCTATAGCATCATGAACTTGGACTTAGAATTCAGAAATTAAGTAGGAATTTGCTAGCATATTTTATAGACTATGTAATTCAACCCAAGTACTTAATCTTCATCATCTTTTTTTCTTTATATTTTATTGCTATATCTTGTTCTATCTTAATCAAACCATCGACAATTTACATCTTTTTATTTTCTGCTCAAGTACTAAATAATTTAATAAGAAGGCACATATCCCTTGGGTTCGATCTTTTTATTACACGATAACCATCCGTGCACTTGCGGATTTTGGCTATCAGTAACCACATGGGAAAAATCAGTCAGAGGAGGGGAAAACATAGTCACTAAGGAATTAGTGTCATGGGAAAAATGAGTCAAGTCACCACACGAGTTTCAAAGGCAAATCCTTGTAAAATAACCTCTTTGTGTAGGAAAAAGTCGACAACCTAGTCACTGGGAGTAGTCTCATGGGAAAACACAGTCACAAGAGGGGAAAACTTAGTCACTAAGGAATTGATTTCATGGGAAAACTAGGCCACCGGATGGGAAAATCTTAGTCACCAAACGAGTTTCAATGGTAAATCCTAGTAAAATAACCTCTTTGTGTGGGAAAAACTCAAGAACCTCGTCACTGTGAGTAACCTCCCGGGAAAACTCGATCATAGCTGGGGATAAGTTAGTCACTAAGGAGTTAGTGCCTTGGGAAAATTGGGTCAAGGGATCAGAAAACCTTAGTCATTGGACGAGATTCAATGTTAAATCCTTGAAAAAAAAACCTCTTTGTGTGGGAAGAACTCGAAAACCTAGTCACTGTGACTAGTAACATGGGAAAACTTAGTCACTGAGGAATTAGTGTCATACGTGAACTAGGTCACCGGATGGGAAAACCTTCGTCATCGGACGAGTTTCAATGGCAAATCCTCGTAAAATAACCTCTTCGTGTGGGAAAAACTGTAGAACCTGGTCAGTGTGATTAGTCTCAAGGAAAGAGTCATTTATAAGAGAGGAAAACTTAGTTACTAAGGAATTTAATACATGTGAAAAATGTGTCTGAGGATGGAAAAACATTAGTCAACGGACTGGTTTCCATGGCGAATCCTAGTAAAATAACCTCTTTGTGAGGGAAAATTTCGAAAACCTTGTCAATGTGAGTAGTCTCATGGGAAAAATCAGTTACAGCCGGGTATAACTTTGTCACGGAGGAATTAGTGCCATGGGAAAAATGAGTCACCGGATGGGAAAACTTTAGTCACCGAACAAGTTTCAATGACAAATCATAGATAAATAACCTCTTTGTCTGGGAAGAACTCGAAAACTTAGTCATGGTGAGTTGTCGCCCGGGAAAACTCGATCACAGCATGGGATAACCTACTCACAAAGTAATTAGTGCCATGGGAAATTTGGGTAAACAGATGGGAAAACCTTAGTCACCGGACGAGTTTCAATGGAAAATTCTTGCTAAATAACCTCTTTGTGTGGGAAACACTTGAGAACTTAGTCAGTGTGACTAGTCTCATGTGAAAACTCCATTACAGGAGGGAAAAACTTGGTCAATAAGGAATTAGTTTCGTTGGAAAAATGAGTCACCTGATGGGAAAACCTTAGTCACCGAAAGAGTTTCAATGGAAAATCCAAGTAAAATAACCTCTTTGTGTGGGAAAAACTTGAGAACCTAGTCACTGTGATTAGTCTCATGGGAAAAGTCAATCATTAGAGAGGAAAACTTAGTCACTAAGGAATTAGTGCCACGGCAAAATTGGGTCACCAGATGGGAAAACCTTGGTTACCGTATGAGTTTCCACGTAAAAACGTTGTAAAATAACCTCTTTGTGTGTGAAAAACTCAAGGACCTAGTTACTCTGACTAGTCTTATGGAAAAACTCAGTAACAGGAGGGGAAAACATAGTCACAAGGAATTAAAGCCATGGGAAACATGAGTCACAGGATGGGAAAACCTTATTCAACAGACGAGTTTCAATGTCAAATCCTAGTAAAATAACCTCCTTGTGTTGGAAAACTGGATGACCTAGTCATCGTGAGTAGACTCATGGGAAAACTCAGTCACACGAGGGGAAAACTTAATCACTAAGGAATTAGTGCCATGACAAAACATGGTCACCGGATGGGAAAACCTTAGTCACCAGACGAGTATCATTGGTAAATCCTAGTAAAATAACCTCTTTGTGTGGGAAAAACTCGAGAACATAGTCACTGTGAGTTGCCTCCTGGGAAAACTCGATCACAGCAGCGAATAACTTAGTGACTAAATAATTAGTGCCATGGGAAAATTGGGTCACCGGATGGTAAAACCTTAGTCACCAGACCAGTTTCAATGGAAAATCCTTGTAAAATAACCTCTTTGTGTGGGAAAAACTGGATAACTTAGTCACTGTGACTAGACTCATGGGCAAACTTTGTTACAGAAGGGGAAAATTTAGTCACTAAGGAAAAAGTGTCATGGGAAAAACTAGTCACCTGATTGGAAAACCTTAGTCACTGAAAGAGTTTCAATGGCAAATAGAGGTAAAATAACCTCTTTGTGTGTGAAGAACTCGAAAACGTAGTAAGTGTGAGTAGTCTCCCGAGAAAACTCGGTCATAGCGGGGGATAACTTAGTCCGTAAGGAATTAGTGGCATGGGAAAATCGGGTCATCGGATGGGAAAAAATTAGTCACCAGATGAGTTTCAATGATTAAATGAATTATTATGTTTTGATAATTAACAATTTCATTGTAGTTTGATACTCCTAAGAGGTAGAACTCCTAACTCGTTGAACATTCTTATGTTTAGGAAAAACTATCTTCATGAAGAACTGCATAAACTACAAGGCATTATCAAGTCATAGAATAATGAAAGTCAGACAAATAAAAGGAAACCGTCCGGGTCCTCACTGAAGAACAACTGCATACACTTTCTAGAGGAACTGTCATAATGCACAAAGATAGCAACCAAGCGGAGACAGTTCGGTGACTCACCAAAGACCATGTTTGCCTAAGAATGAACAGACATCCTTTTGGAAAGCACTTAAGCAGCTATGCACATTCAACACCAAAGTACACTTGGTAAAGTTGAAATAGTCCAGTGTTTGAATACGCCTTGACAAACAGGAATACAATCTAGCCAAAGTTGAGTAAGTCTGGTCACAAGCCTGAAGGAACATTTCCATCTTTGAATAATCTCAAGCCTCTATGCAAAGTAGTTGGGTGACAACCCATTCAAAAGGAGAACTTCAAGAGAAGCACAAAAGGAGAGAACGCCCGTCCACTTACATAGCAAAAACAGTCTGACAGATGAGAACGTTCGGCACAAGGAGGTCCGTCCGTCTATATAGTACAGTTGACTACCAAATAGCATATTCAGTTGGCAACTTACTCGGTGACGAGCTTCTGGAAATACTGTAAAGATTATGTCTGCCATGTCATGATGAAGAATTCGTCTATCTAAAGCATTAAAGTTCTCGAAAGACATAAATGCCAGAAAGCTTGTTTGCCTTGACAATATGAAGAGTCAGTTCGGCAAAATCATTAAGGAAATCGTTCGACAAAAATTATGATGAATTCATCCATCATAATTTCTTCTAGCCTTAAAGATCATCTACCTCGTTAACACATTAAATGAAGCACTGTTGATCGCAGATTGAAGAAAAGGACACAATTAATACTTTATTCCTCAGTTCCTCAACTTCTCTGTTTTTCCTCAAATCAAGCTACTTTTGCGGAATCAACGGCAAGAAAGTCTGAACACAGTATCTCCTCAACGGTCAAAATCATATCTTTTGTTCAGAACATTTAATGATCCTTAGCTGGCATGCACTGGGATATAATGTCCAAACAAAAGCTCAAGGCTGAATATTGTAACGCGCCAGACGGTGTCAACAAAAGCAATTGATGCATGACAGAACGCATTTAATGCTGTTTAAGAAGTACAGAAGTATGCATTACTCACAAGGAAGCAGAAGCTGTTAGTATAGATAGCAACCTGAGAGGGGGGGTTAATCAGGTTTACCCGATTTTCGCCTTAATAACTTCTTACTTTCAACATAGATGTAAATGCAAACGATTGCAGCGGAAATAAGCGTTGCTTGAAAGTAAAAGATGAAGGATAAGAAGAACACGCAGGGATTTTATCCTGGTTCACCTTCAATCCTAGAAGGCTACGTCCAGTCCTTTGATCACACAGAGATTTTCCACTATACCAGAAAGCAAACCACTTTCTGAAGAACCACTCCACTGAATCACACAGTGAAGATTTACAATGATCAAGATTCCTTACAAGTTCTTACACCAAGAACCCTAAGAACTCTTGTCAAACCTCAGATGGCAAACCACCAACTGATGACGCTGAAACCTACGGCGGACTTTGAATCAAACCCGATTCAAAGAAACTTTTTCACTATCACCGAACCTACAACGGACTTTGAATCAAACCCGATTCAAAGAGCATTTTTCACAACCATCGAACACCACGATGGACCTTTTTACAACCACCGACAACCACGGTGAGTGAATCAACACGATTCAATAGAAGAAGAAGAAGAAGAAGATGCCTTTACAATGGCTGATTCAATCCTTTAGACAAGATGGATTGATCTTAGTTTGTATGCTCCAGGAAATTACAATGAAGGCTCTTCTATTCTGAGTTTCTCAAAAGATGAACAACATGAGTGTTTTTATGAAAAGGAGAGAATAGAATCTCAGAATGATGACTTTAATGTATATGAAAGTTATGGACCAAGTCATAGATGTTTCTGAGTGTCTAAGGACTTTATATAGGCACTAGAGGTCGTCCATGAACCAACACAACCTTTCCCAAACGGTTTGAGACACAATGGTTCATGAAAAGACACATCTGTCGACTTGGTAATCGATTGCAGCAGTTTGGTAATCGATTACGCTATAACCGTTATGATCTGAGTGCCATTTCCTGACAGGTAATCGATTACTGAAATCTGGTAATCGATTACTGACTGCCTGGTAATCGATTACTGAAAACTGGTAATCGATTACGCAATGCCTGACAAACAGGTAATAGATTACAGACTGCCTGGTAATCTATTACTGCAAGTCTGAAACTTAGTTTTAACCATCTCAAACCCTAATTGAGTGTTCCTACCAATTTTAACTTGTGAGAACATATCGTACTCAATTAGTTGATCTTTTATGAGCCTTCAAGTGCAATTAAACCTTAATAAAGCAAAGCACACTAAGTTGACAAGACTTAACTTAAAACAAGAACCTTCATGTTTGACCTTGACGTTCTGAGCCTGTTCTTGAAGTCTTTCTCTTCTGAAGTCTTCTTGAAGTCTTCCTTCCTTTTCTGAATTCTTCTTGAAGTCTTTCTTCTTTTTTGTTCCTTTCTTTCTTGAAGTCTTCCTTTTCTTTTCTGAAGTCTTTCTTCTTTTTGTGATGTGTTTGTCTTCATCAAAACCTCAGCCGAGTCCAAGGACGAGACCTGATTTACAGAAGCTCTAACAGAACTATTTTTCTTCGTCAAGCTCACTGAAGACTTCCTACTGAAGATATGAATAGAGAAGTTTGCTTAAGAAACAACTTGGCGACTTGAACACAAGTTATTGTATATCTCCACCAAGTTGCCCAAAGAACCAAGCTTCCATTGTAATAACTCAAAATGCTTCAAGCCATTTTTAATTGAGTTAAGTCGTCCACTTGTGTGAAGAACCCATAGAGTGTTACTCTTATCCTAGCCACACAAAAAACAAACAGAGAACCTTAAATTCATATCTTCACTGTAATATGTGCTTCATCTTTCTACCTTACTCTTGTCGAAGAGAATTTTGTAGAACAACAAAGCCACCTTGTAAAGGGAATCAAGAGTAGTCCTGTAGAATACTAGTGAGGTGAAGTCCTAAAGAATACTTGAAAGGAGAAGTCCTTAGAGTAATAGGAGAAGTCCTGTATAATACTTGATAGGAAAAGTTCTCTAATACTAGGAGAAGTCCCGCAGAATACTTGTACTATTCTGATGAAATAGCTAAAAATCTTGGTGAAGCCATGGACAGGACGTAGCCCTGTCGATTATGGGGATGAACCAGGGCAAATACCCTGTGTGTTTTAATTTTCAGTCTTAAGTTAATTTTACGCTGCATGCACACACACTTATATTCATTTGAAACTAATAACTGCGTAGATCCTCCAAAGAAGTTTCAAAAACCACACACACAATTCAAACCCCCCTTTCTTGTGTGTTTTCTCACTGTCAAATTCTTGTAAAATAACCTCTTTGTGTGGGAAAAACTCGAGAAGTTAGTCACTGTGACTACTCTCATGGGAAAACTCAGTCACAAAAGGGGAAAACATAGTCACTAAAGAATTATTGTCATGGGAAAACCTCCGTCATCGAACGAGTTTCAATGGCAAATCCTAGTAAAATAACCTCTTTGTGTGGGAAAAACTCAAAAAACCTAGTCACTGTGAGTAGCCTCATGGGAAAACTTAGCCATAGGAGGGGAAAACTTAGTCACTAAGTCAAAAGACGTAGCTTTGTGTTGGCCGGAACTCTATCTTCATCTTCTTCTTTAGTTAACTAGATTGCAAGAAATTGGGTTTAGTAATTAAAAAGAAAGTTCTACAATGTGTAAGAGATTAACTTGTAGATATAATAGGCTATAGCACCTTGAACTTGGATTTATAATTTAGAAATTAAGTAGATACTTGCTAGCATATTTTATATTCTATGTAAACCAACCCAAGAACTTAATTCTCATCATATTTATCTCTTCTTTATTTTATGCTATTATTCTTGTTTTCTCTAAAAACCAACAACATATTTTCATCTTTAATTTTCTGCACAAGTACTAAATTTTATATTAATAAGAACACCTATCCCTGTGGGTTCGATCTTTTTATATTACGCGATAGTCAATCGTACACTTGCGATTCTGCTATCACCTTGTCACTGTGAGTAGCCTCGCGGGAAAACTCGATCACAACTGGGGATAACTTAGTCACTAAGGAATTAGTTCCATGGGAAAATTGGGTCAACGCATCGTAAAACCTTAGTCACTAGACAATATTCTATGTTAAATCCTTGTAAAAAAAACCTCTTTGTGTGGGAAGAACTCGAAAACCTAGTCACTGGGAGAAGTCTCATGGGAAAAATCAGTCACCGGAGGGGAAAACTTAGTCACTAAGGAATTAGTGCCATGGGAGAACTTGGTCACATCAAGGGAAAACCTTCATCATCGTACAAGTTTCAATGGGAAATCCTACTTAAATAACCTCTATGTATGGGAAAAACTCGAGAACCTAGTCACTGTGACTAGTATCAAGGGAAGAGTAAGTTATTGGAGTGATAAACATAGTCACTAAGGAATTTAATACATTTGAAAATTTTGTCAGAGGATGGAAAAACCTTATTCAATGGACTCGTTTCCATGGTGAATCCAAGTAAAATAACCTCATTGTGTGGGAAAAACATGAAACCTTGCAATGGGAGTAGTCTCATAAGAAAACTCAGTTACAGCAGTGGATAGCTTAGTCACTAAGGAATTAGTGCCATGGAAAAAATGAGTCACCGGATGGGAAAACCTTAATCACCGAACGAGTTTCAATGACAAATCCTAGTGAAATAACCACTTTGTCTGGGAAGAACTCAAAAACGTAGTCATTGTGAGTAGTCCCCCGGGAAAACTCGATCACAGCATGGGATAACTTAGTCACTAAGTAATTAGTGCCATGGGAAAATTGGGTCACCAGATGGGAGAACCTTAGTCACGGGACAAGTATCAATGGAAAATTCTCGTAAAATAACCTCTTTGTGTTGGAAAAACTTGAGAACTTAGTCACTATGACTAGGCTCTTGTGAAAACTCTGTTACAATAGGGAAAAACTTGGTGAATAAGGAATTAGTGTCATAGGAAAAATGAGTCACCTAATGGGAAAACCTTAGTCACCGTGATTAGTTTCATGGGAAAAGTCAATCATTAGAGAGGAAAACTTAGTCACTAAGGAATTAGTGCCACGGGAAAACTGGGTCACCGGATGGGAAAACCAAAGTCACCGTACGTGTCTCAACGAAAAATCCTTGTAAAATAACCTCTTTGTGTGTGAGAAACTCGAGGACCTATTCACTCTGTCTAGTCTTATGGGAAAACTTAGTAACAGGACGGGAAAACATTGTCACCAAGGAATTAAAGCCATGGGAAACATGTGTCACAGGATGGAAAACTTAATCACTAAGGAATTAATGCAATGGCAAAACTTGGTCACGAAAAGGGAAAACCTTAGTCACCAGACGAGTATCAATGGTAAATCCTACATAAATAATCTCTTTGTGTGGGAAAAACTCGAGAACCTAGTCACTGTGAGTAGCCTCCCAGGAAAACTCGATCACAGCAGCGGATAACTTAGTCACTAAAGAATTAGTGCCATAGGAAAATTTGGTCACCGGATGGAAAAACATTAGTCACCGGACGAGTTTCAATGGCAAATCCTTGTAAAATAACCTCTTTGTGTGTGAAAAACTTGAGAACTTAGTCACTGGGACTAGTCTCATGGGAAAACACAGTCACAGGAGGGGAAAACTTAGTCAATAAAGAATTAGTGTCATGGGAAAAATAGGTCACCAGATGGGAAAACCTTAGTCACTGGATGGGTTTCAATGGCAAATCATAGTAAAATAACCTCTTTGTGCAGGAAAATCTCGAGGATCTAGTCATTGTGACTAGTCTCAGCGAAAAACTCAGTCATAGGAGGGGAAAACTTAGTCACTGCGGAATTAGTGCCATGGGAAAACATGGTCACCGGATGGGAAAGCCTAAGTCACCGGACAAGTTTCAATGGTAAATCCTAGTAAAATATCCTCTTTGTGTAGGAAAAACTTGAGAACCTAGTCACTGTGAGTAGCCTCCCGAGAAAACTTGATCACAACAGGGTATAAATTTGTCACTAAAGAATTAATGGCATGGGAAAATTGGGTCACCGGATTGGGAAACCTTAGTCATCGGATGAGTTTCAATGGCAAATTCTTGTAAAATAACCTCTTTTTGTGGGAAAAACTCGAGATCATAGTCGATGTGACTAGTCTCATGGGAAAACTCAGTGACCGGAGGGGAAAACTTAGTCACTAAGGAATTAGAGTCATGGGAAAATGAGTCACCTAATGGGAAAACCTTAGACACCGAAATAGTTTCAATGGCAAATCCTAGTAAAATAACCTCTTTGCGTGGGGAAAATTCGAAAACGTAGTCATAGTGAGTAGTCTCATGGGAAAACTCGGTCAGAGCCGGGGATAACTTAGTCACGAAGGAATTAGTGCCATGGGATAATTTGGTCACCGGATCGGAAAACATTAGTCACAGAACGAGTTACAATGGAAAATCGGTGTAAAATAACCTCTTTATGTGGGAAAAACTCGAGAACCTAGTCACTGTGACTAGTCTCAGGGGAAAAGTCAATCATAGGAGAGGAAAACATAGTCACTAAGGAATTAGTGTTGTGGCAAAACTAGGTCACCAGATGGGAAAACCTTAGTCACCGGACGAGTTTCGATGGCAAATCCTAGTAAAATAACCTCTTTGTGAGGGAAAAACTTGAGAACTTAGTCACTGGGACGAGTCTCATGGGAAAACACAGTCACAGGAGGGGAAAACTTAGTGTCTAAGGAATTAGTGTCATGGGAAAAATGAGTCACCTGATGGGAAAACCTTAGTCACTGAAAGAGTTTCAATGGCAAATCGAGGTAAAATAACCTCTTTGTGTGGGAAGAACTCGAGAATGTAGTCACTGTGAGTAGTCTCCCAAGAAAACTCGGTCATAGCACGGGTTAACTTAGTCACTAAGGAATTAGTGCCATGGGAAAATTGGGTCACCGGATGGAAAGCCTTAGTCATCGAATGAGTTACAATGGGAAATCCATGTAAAATAACCTCTTTATGTGGGAAAAACTCGAGAACCTAGTCGCTGGGACTAGTCTCATGGGAAGAGTCATTCATAGGAGAGGAAAACATAGTCACTAAGGAATTAGTGTCGTGGGAAAAATAGGTCACCAGATGGGAAAACCTTAGTCATTGGATGGATTTAAATGGCAAATCCTAGTAAAATAACCTCTTTGTGCGGGAATAACTCGAGGATCTAGTCATGGTGACTAGTCTCATGGAAAAACTCAGTCACAGGAGGGGAAAACTTAGTCAGTAAGGAATTAGTGCCATGGGAAAACTGGGTTTCCGGATGGGAAAGCCTTAGTCACCGGACGAGTTTCAATGGTAAATCCTAGTAAAATATCCTCTTTGTGTAGGAAAAACTTGAGAACTTAGTCACTGTGAGTAGCCTCCTGAGAAAACTTGATCACAATAGGGGATAAATTTGTCACTAAGGAATTAGTGGCATTGGAAAATTGGGTCACTGGATTGGAAAACCTTAGTCACCGGACGAGTTTCAATGGCAAATTTTTGTAAAATAACCTCTTTGTGTGGAAAAAACTCGAGATCATAGTCGATGTGATTTGCCTCATGGGAAAACTCAGTGACCGGAGGGGAAAACTTAGTCACTAAGGAAATAGAGTCATGGGAAAAATGAGTCACCTAATGGGAAAACCTTAGACACCGAAATAGTTTCAATGGAAAATCCCAGTAAAATAACCTCTTTGCGTGGGGAGAATTCAAAAACGTAGTCACAGTGTGTAGTCTCGTGGGAAAACTCGGTCAGAGCCGGGGATAACTTAGTCACCAAGGAATTAGATCCATGGGATAATTTGGTCGCCGGATGGTAAAACCTTAGTCACCGGACGAGTTACAATGGCAAATCCTTGTAAAATAACCTCTTTATGTGTGAAAAACTCGAGAACCTAGTCACTGTGACTAGTCTCAAGGGAAAAGTCATTCATATGAGAGGAAAACATAGTCACTAAGGAAATAGTGTTGTGGCATAACTAGGTCACCAGATGGGAAAACCTTAGTCACCGGACGCGTTTCGATGGAAAATCCTAGTAAAATAACATCTTTGTGCAGGAAAAACTCGAGGACCTAGTCACTCTGACTAGTCTCATGGGAAAACTCAGTCATGGGAGGGGAAAACTTAGTCACTAAGGAATTAAAGCCATGGAAAAAATGCTTCACCGGATGGGAAAACCTTAGTCAACAGACGAGTTTCATTGGCAAATCCTAGTACAATAACATCTTTGTGTGGGAAAAAATCAAAAACCTTGTCACTATGAGTAGCCTTATTGGAAAGCTCAGTCACCGGAGGGGAAAACTTAGTCACTAAGGAATTAGTGTCATGGGAAAAGTGGGTCACCAAATGGGAAAACCTTTGTCACCGGATGAGTGCCAACGGTAAATCCTTGTAAAATGACCTCTTTGTTTGGGTAAAATTCGAGGACCTAGTTGTAACACCCCAATTTTTGGTTGACGGTCACATAGTAAATTTGCGGAAATTAAAACGTCTCAGAAAAACAACTCAATTTTTCAGAAAGGTTTCGTCTCTAAAAAATATTACTAAATAATATTCCCATAAAAAAATAATAATAATACGCGGAAGCAGAAATAACGGAATATTATTAAATAAAATAATGCTCACTCTGAATCCCCCACGCTTCCATCGCGCACTCTGATTCCGTAAGCTCCTCGAGAGACGACGATTATGGCCCTGTCTATTTTCTGGCGTTAAGCGCCCAAACACAAACAGAAAGGGTTAACTCTTAAACAAACGACAAATACCAAACAACATGTTGAAGAGGGAATAACATAATTTAAAGTAGCAATATTCTCAAAATACAATAATAACACTTTCAACAATAAACCCATTTCCTCAAGAACAACATCACAAATCATGCTTCACGATAATTTTAACAACCCATGCATATAACTTCCCAAATGCAACTACATGCACAACTACAGGCTCCACAACCTTGGCCAAAATGCATCGTTCCAAACGGGATCGACTTCGTTCCAAACGGGGAAAGGGAGATCATGTGGCAATACCGTCCACTCCACCGCTTTTCCGGTCACGTGGCAATTACCGTCCACCCCACCGTCATCATGGTCACGTGGCAATTACCGTCCACCCCACCACTGTGAAGAAGGTATTTCTCCTGACCCTGGCTGAGGTTTTGATGACGACAAACTCATGGACAAAAAGAAGAAAAGAAGACTTAGAAGAACCGGTGAAACATGTCTCAAGCTATTTCAAGGGTTCAAGATCAACTAAGTCTTTTGTAAGTGGGTAAGTTATGCTTCCAAGGCTTCTCTTAGCATAAAGGCTCTAAAACATCTTAATACATTTGAGTTTAATCTTTTCATAAGTTAAAAGTGGTAGAAAAACTCAAGGTTATCTTAAAGTTTCATTTTCTGGAAAATGGACTTGAGTGTAATCGATTACACCATCAAGGTAATCGAATACATAAAGGCAAGTAAACGATTACAGCTTGCTTGTAATCGATTACATGTTTGAATTTGAAATTCAAACAGAAATGGTCACTTAGTGTAATCGATTACCTAAGTATTGTAATCGATTACATGCTCGACAAGTTGCATTATTTCATGAACCATTGTGTCTCAAATCGTTTAAGAAAGGTTGTGTTGGTTCATGGATAATCCCTTATGCCTATAAATAGTCCATTTGAGTCCAGAAACACAACACACACGAAATAGGCTAAAATTACTCTTGAACAACTCTATCATATTCATTTAAGCTTTGTTCTTAAGCTTTCAAAGAGCTTATATTCTGAGTTCATTATTCTTCATTGTAAAAGAACACATTTGCTGTTCATATTTTGAAGAATTCAGAATCAAGAGAGCCTTCATATGCTTAAGAGCCTTAAAGCATAACTCCTACAATCAATCCATTCTTGTATTGAAGGATTGATTCAGCCAGTTAGAATTTCTTCTTCATCTTCATACTGGTTCAGTGAATAATTCACCGTAGGGTTCGGTGAAGGTTAATTATCTGAAAGTGGTTTGCTTTCAGGGTCTGAAAGTGGTTTGCTTTCAAGGTCTGAAAGTGGTTTGCTTTCAAGTTGGTTGATAGAAACTCTTAAGGTACTTGGTGTAAGCACTTGTAAGAAGTTTAATCAATAGTGGAAAAATCCTCAAGGGGTTTCTTGAGGGACTGGACGTAGCCTTTGGTGGATAGAAGGTGAATCAGGATAAAATCTCGTGTGTGAATTCCTCTATCTCTCATCTTTTACTTTCACGCAATCCTTAATTCCGCTGCAATCACAATTGACGCTTTGTGATCACTATTATCTTGAAAATAATAATTTTCATAAGGCGAAAATCATGCAACCCTGATTCACCCCCCCCCCTCTCAGGGTGCTATCTACACTTACAATTGGTATCAGAGCGTAAGTTTAGGTAATTTTCTCCTAAGATCCAGGAAAAGATGGCATCCTCTTCTAGTCATGGTACTAGTGAGGAATTCAACATAAACAGGCCACCATACTTCAATGGAGACCACTATGACTTCTGGAAGATCAAGATGAAAATATTTATAAGGTCATTGGATGTGGAAATATGGAAGGCCATTGAACAAGGTCCTTTATTTCTATGAATGAAGTGGGTGAAAGCAGACAACCGAAACCAGAAAACACATGGAGTGATGAAGAAAAGAAGAAAGTTCAATACGATCTCAAAGGCATGAACAATCTTACTTCTGCTCTTGACATGGATGAATTTGTCAGAGTATCAATGTGCACAACATCAAAAGAGATATGGGAGACATTGATGGTAACCCATGAAGGAACAGATGAAGTCAAGAGATCAAAAATCAATACCCTCTCACAAGAATATGAGATGTTCAGAATGCTTCCTGGTGAAAAGGTATTAGATATGCAAAAACGATTTACACATTTGACTAACCATTTGATTGCACTTGGTAAAGAATTTTACAGGAGTGATCTAAGCATGAAAGTTCTAAGATCACTTACAAGAGCATGGCAACCAAAGGTTACGGCAATTTCTGAAAAGAAGAGTTTGTCTAACATGACACTGGCAACTCTCTTTGGAAAACTCCAAGAACATAAATTGGAGTTGAATCGTCTAGAAGAACATGAAAAACATGAGAAGAAGTATCATTCCATCTCTCTAAAAGCAAAGGAAATCATCAAAGAAGACTATGATGCAAATTCTGAAGAGGACGTCACTGAAAACATGAATCTTTTTGTGAAGAATCTTGGAAAACTATTCAAAAGGAAAGGTATGAAATTTAACAATAATAGAACCTTCCAAAGGAATAGTGAACCTTCCTCCTCTCAGAAATTTACCTGCTTTGAATGCGGAAAACCTGGACATATCAAATTGGATTGTCCAAATCTTCAAAAGAAGAAGCATGGATTAAAAGAGAAGTTTGACAAAAGGGAGACAACTGCACGGAAAGCCTACATTGCATCGGGTGAAAATGAAGTAAGTTCATCATCCGACTCCGACAAGGAAGAAGCACATGTTGCTCTAATGGCCTCCCATGACTCAGATGATGAAGACTTCGAGGTTAGTAGTAATGGTATTTCATTTCATGATTTAGAATTTGCTATTAAGAATGTGTTTAAGTTATGTCAAAATTTCTCTAAAGTAAGTAGCAAACAAAATGCTATTATCTCTTCATTAGAAGACAAATGTAAGATTCTACAGAATGAACTAGATATAGTAAAATCTAAACTAGACATTCCTCATGAATGCACTAAGTGCAATTCATTAGAAGAGAAAATAGATAGTCTTCAACAAAGAGGTCATAACTTCAATATTGGAAAGCAAAAACTGGATGATATCCTGAGTGTACAGAGACACACAAACAATAAAGTTGGATTAGGATATACATCTCAGTCAAAGGCTAAAGAAGTTACGAAAACCATCTTTGTTAAACCAAGCAAAGGAGAAAGAACCTCTAAGCATGAGATTGCAAGTTATTCAAAGACTACAAACAATAGGAAGCGTTGTCATAAGAAGTATTCCAATAGAATAAATCCCATTCCTAGACATACTTCTGGGTACAACAGATATTCATGCACTTATTGTAACAAAATAGGACATACTCCAAATAAGTGCTATTACAAAAATGTAGGAGTACCAAATAAGGAATACATGTGGATTAAGAAAGTCACTAACGTTGAAGGAACCAAAGCAAATTGGGTACCTAACCCCCAAGATTAAACTCTGTTTTGCAGGTGTGTATGAAAGCAACAAGCAACTTATGGTATCTTGATAGTGGCTTCTCATCACACATGAGAGGAGACAAAACAAAGTTTTCATATCTTATACCCAAAGAAAAGGGATATGTCACATATGGAAATATTGAGAAAGGAAAAATACTTGGCATTGGAAGAATAGACACACCCCCTCAAACCATCATTGATAAAGTCTTATATGTTGATGGATTGAAGCATAACTTGTTGAGTATTAGTCAATTGTGTGACAAAGGTGTGGTGAAAGATGTGAAAACCCCAGAAATCAAATTCTCTGGATATAAAGTCAATAAAGTCTTCATGATATCATTGGATGAAATTCCATCAAATGTTAGATGCCTACTTGCCAAGAACAATAATGATTCATGGCTTTGGCACAGAAGACTGGCTCACATCCACATGGATCATTTAAATAAACTGGTCAAGAATGATCTTGTCATTCGACTTCCAAAGATGAGATTTGAAAAGGATAAGCTTTGTGATGCATGTCAGAAAGGCAAACAAACCAAGGTATCATTCAAACCATAGAATGTAGTCTCAACAATAAGACCTCTCCAACTGCTTCACATGGATTTATTTGGGCCATCAAGAACTAGAAGTTTTGGAGGTAATTACTATGCTTTAGTTATTGTTGATGATTACTCAAGATTCACATGGATTATATTCTTATCCCATAAGAATGAGGCCTTCAATTCATTTAAGAGATATGCAAAGCTTGTTCAAATGAAAAGTCTTCAAAAATTTCTTCTATAAGAAGTGACCATGGTGGAGAATTTCATAATCATCTCTTCCAAGAATTATGTGATGAAAATGGGATTTCACATAACTTTTTTGCACCAACAACACCATAACAAAATGGTGTTGTAGAAAGGAAGAACAGGTCACTAGAAGAATTAGCAACGACTATGCTAAGTGAATCCAACCTCGCAAAATACTTTTGGGCTGATGCAGTAAGTACTGCATGCTACGTATCCAACAGAGTACTCATAAGGCCAATACTGAAGAAGACTCCTTATGAACTGTACAAAGGAAGAAAACCTAATATTGCTCACTTGCATGATTTTGGATCAAAATGCTTTGTCTTGACCAATGGTAAGGAAAACCTTGGCAAGTTTGATGAAAAATCTGATGAAGGTATATTCCTTGGATATTCACTGACAAGTAAAGCATATAGAGTTTTCAACAAGAAAACTTTAGTTGTTGAAGAATCAGTTCATGTATCATTTGATGAGTCTAACTCTCCCAATGAAGATAAATCTTCATTTCCTGATTATGATGAAGAAGAAAACATAATAAAGGATGATCATCAAAAGCAAAGAGAGCAACAACCAGAACAGGTTGAACATAATGAAGATGCCACTTATGAGTTGCCAAAAGAATGGAGAACACACAAAGATCATCCAATTGACAACATCATAGGTGACATATCAAAAGGAGTTTCAACAAGACTACGCTTGAATGATTCAGTCTTGAACATGGCGTTTGTCTCACAAACAGAACCATCTAAAGTCAATGATGCCTTAGAAGATGAGTATTGGATAGTAGCCATGCAAGAAGAATTGAACCAATTTGAAAGGAATCAAGTAAGGGAATTGGTTCCAAAACCTGTTGACAAGCATATCATTGGTATAAAGTGGGTATTCAGAAATAAACTGGATGAAAATGGTATCATTGTCAGAAACAAGGCAAGACTGGTAGCGCAAGGTTACAATCAAGAAGAAGGAATTGATTTTGATGAAACCTATGCACCATTTGCTCTATTAAAAGGCATAAGACTTCTATTGGCTTATGCTTGCTCTTTAGACTTGCCATTGTATCAAATGGATTTCAAAAGTGCTTTCCTGAACGGATATATACAAGAAGAGGTATATGTGAAGTAACCACCAGGATTTGAAGATCCTAAGCATCCTTCACATGTCTTCAAATTGAAGAAAGCTCTTTATGGTCTCAAGCAAGCCCCAAGAGCATGGTATGACAGATTGAGTAGATTCCTTGGGAAAAAGGATTTCAAAAGGGAAAGGCTGATACAACTCTATTCATCAAGACAACCAAAGGTAATACTTTATTAGTTCAAATCTATGTAGATGATATTATTTTTGGTTCCACTAACGAATATCTATGCAAGGAATTCTCTAACATGATGCAAGAAGAATTTGAGATGTCTATGATGGGAAAGTTAAATTTCTTTCTGGGATTGCAAATCAAGCAATCTAAGGATGGAATATTCATAAATCAATCCAAATTCTGCAAAGAGCTATTAAAGAAATATGATTTGGATGATTGCAAAGCCATAGCCACACCAATGGGGTCTAATACATATATAGATCAAGATGAGTCCGGAACTCCAGTGGACATTACCAAATACAGAGGTATGATCGGATCTCTTCTTTATTTAACAGCAAGTGGACCTGATATTATGTTCAGTGTATGTCTATGTGCTAGATATCAAGCATCTCCTAGGGAATCTCATTTGAGTTCTGTGAAAATGATTTTCAAATACTTAAGAGGAACTTCAAATGTTGGTTTGTGGTATCCCAAAGGGAGAGTATGTGTCTTGATCGGATATTCAGATTCAGATTTTGTTGGATGCAAAACTGAGAGAAAAAGTACAAGTGGTACTTGTCACTTATTGGGAAATGCACTTGTTTCTTGGTCGTGTAAGAAACAGGCATGTGTTGCTCTAAGTACTGCAGAAGAAAAATACATTGCTGCAAGAAGTTGGTTGTGCACAAACGTTATGGCTCAAACAACAACTCAAGGATTATGGCTTAGAGCTGGGCTGCATCCCTATCAAATGTGACAATACCAGTGCGATTAATCTGACTAAAAATCCCATCATGCACTCTCAAACGAAGCATATTGATTTTAGACATCATTTTCTTCAGGATCATGTTTTGAGAAAGGATATAGAAATTTCATTTGTAGATATACTCATAATCAATTAGCTGACATATTTACTAAGCCTCTTCCTAAGGATTCTTTCTTTAAAATTAGAAGAGAATTAGGTATATTAGATGAACCTGGTATGTGATTATGTGCTTTGCATGATTGATTATGTGTTTATATGTTTTTTGTGTGATTTTCTATTTCCATAATCGATTACATCTATCTAGTAATCGATTACATAGGCGTATGCAGTTTAGAACTAGAAAAATGTCTCAGGTAATCGATTAAATATATCCTGTAATCGATTAACATCAATATTCTAGTCCTCGTGCCTCTCCAGAAACTTCAGGTAATTGATTACCTCTCATAAAGTAATCGATTACACAGTCGAAACGGACTTAAAATTTGAACAGAAATTCCTTTCCCTCACATTCTTTTGAAATCCAAATCCTTAGAAACCGTCACGTAATCGATTACGTAACTTCCGTAATCGATTACATGCTCGAGTTATAGAAACAGATCATTTCAATCTGAATTATTTTACAAGACCAGATCCTATTGTCTTCGATTCCTACCTAATAAACCGTGAAATTTCCTTCTTGCATATTCTATCCTTCTCATTCCTGTCATGGCGTTTGAGACTCGTCCATCCAATGGCACTTCTACTGCCAATACTCCAAGGCGCGAATCAGTCCATGACCAGTATGTCCGTCATCGCTATTGTGTGGATGTCCAAACAACACTGTGTCTCCATTCTATGCGATACCTCCACATTTCTCTCTAGGGACTCGAGTCATTCTTGAACGCATGAACATTTTGGCCCTTCGTCTGACACAAAAGTTGGGTCATCTAGAAGACATTGTTCGCTCTCGATTTCTTCTTCTGGAAAATCAAATAGAGTCTGTCCACTGCTTTCTGCGAAAGGAAATTGACAAACTCAAAGAACTTGATGTGTCAGAAATGTCGGAGGATTCTTCTGATACCTAGTTTCATAAATAATTTCCTACTACAACAAATTCGGTGTTGCTTGTAATAAACATATACCTAACTACTATGTAGTGTGTGTATTCTCTTCATGTAACATGTTTGTCTATTATTACTTCTCTCACGTTTGTAAAATATTTGTAACTATGTTGTTCAACTATATATATATATATATATAGTGTGCTGTTTGCTTTTAAAGTTATGACGTCTTTACCACCACTCCCAATATTTTCATTGCTTATATTCCTTGTTAGCATGTACGGTATATTTCCTGGCCTTTTCTTCTTTTTGATGAAGTCAAAAGGGGGAGAAAGAAAGGTCCTGTGCTTTGTAAAGATTATTTATAGGAATGCTACAAGTGGAACAAAAAGGAGGAGTTGCATCAAACAGGGGGAGTTTTGACAAAAACAACATGATGTTCTTCAAAGACCAAAGCATGTGTTTGCCATCATCAAAAAGCGGGAGATTCTGAAGAAGGTCTTGCTCCTGACCCAGGCTGAGGTTTTGATGACGACAAACTCATGGACAAAAAGAAGAAAAGAAGACTTAGAAGAACCGGTGAAACATGTCTCAAGCTATTTCAAGGGTTCAAGATCAACTAAGTCTTTTGTAAGTGGGTAAGTTATGCTTCCAAGGCTTCTCTTAGCATAAAGGCTCTAAAACATCTTAATACATTTGAGTTTAATCTTTTCATAAGTTAAAAGTGGTAGAAAAACTCAAGGTTATCTTAAAGTTTCATTTTCTGGAAAATGGACCATCAAGGTAATCGAATACATAAAGGCAAGCTGTAATCGATTACATGTTTGAATTTGAAATTCAAACAGCAATGGTCACTTAGTGTAATCGATTACCTAAGTATTGTAATCGATTACATGCTCGACAAGTTGCATTATTTCATGAACCATTGTGTCTCAAATCGTTTAAGAAAGGTTGTGTTGGTTCATGGATAATCCCTTATGCCTATAAATAGTCCATTTGAGTCCAGAAACACAACACACACGAAATAGGCTAAAATTACTCTTGAACAACTCTTTCATATTCATTTAAGCTTTGTTCTTAAACTTTCAAAGAGCGTATGTTTTGAGTTCATTATTCTTCATTGTAAAAGAACACATTTTCTGTTCATATTTTGAATAACTCAGAATCAAGAGAGCCTTCATATACTTAAGAGCCTTAAAGCATAACTCCTACAATCAATCCATTCTTGTATTGAAGGATTGATTCAGCCAGTTAGTATCCAGCCAAGCCCAAGAAACTTCGGATATCTGTCACAGTCTTCGGCTGTTACCACTTGGTGACCGCTTCCACCTTACTAGGAGGATCAACGGCTATGCCCTCCTTCGAAATGACATGGCCCAGAAACTTGACTTCCTCTAGCCAAAAGTTACACTTAGCCGTGTTCGCCAAAGAGTCTTTTCGCGAAGAACGGACAACACTTGGCGCAAGTGTTCCTCGTGCTCCTCTCTACTCCTCGAGTAGATCAAGATATCGTCGATAAAAACAACCACGAACTTGTAGGAAACAGGTTATAAACCATACACACCAATCACAAGATCAAAACAACAAAACACGAACACACACCTGTCAAGGAAGGGATTAAAGATTCTGTTCATGTCCATGAACACCGCTGGCGCATTCGTAACTCCAAAAGGCATCACTACATACTCGTATGTCCATAACGAGTACGAAAAGCCGTTTTCTGAATGTCTGCTTCCTTAACACAAATCTAGTGATAACCAGACCGCAGATCGATCTTCGAGAAAATCGCCGCTCCTCAAAGCTGGTCCATCAAGTCGTCAATCCTCGGCAAAGGATAACGATTCCTTATTGTCACTTTATTTAGCTGTCGATAATCCACACAAAGTCGGGATCTGCCATCCTTTTTCTCGATGAGTAACACAGGCGCTCCCCATGGAGAAACACTAGGTCGAATGAATCCTTTCCCCATGAGATCATCCGATTGGTTCTTCAGCTCCGCACGCTCCGCTGGTGCCATACAATAAGGTGCAATAGAGATCGGTCCGGTTCCGGGGACCAAATCGATCGAGAACTCGGTATCGCGAACAGAGGGTATTCCTGGGACGTCTTTAGGAAAAACATCTGCAAAGTCACGTACAATGGGAATATCCTGTACGTCGTCTGTCGATGATTCTCCAACGCTAATCGCTAGCAGGATTTTCAAAGATCCTCTTCTCAGGGAGGACTTCGAAAGATAAGAGTCTAGAAACACGGACATATTTTAAACAGGAGCTATTGCCTCCTTACGTTATTAACAAACCAAGAAAGGTATGTTCTTCTAAATCCTTACAAAAATTACTAACTAGCACGAGGCTTATTTCAATAATACTAAAGTCAAACAAGGTCAACCAAAACTAAAACATAGCATCAAAGACAACACAGTCCACTCATAATATTAGAGAACGACGATCTAACAGTACTACTCCACAAAGAGTTCCATCTCCAAGCTTCAGGTCAAGTAATAGTCCAGAGTATTGCATCCTCGTCTCACACAACATTGTGCTCATCTCGAACTCCTGCACTCTGGCAATTCTTTGTGGCGTGTCCCGACTTTTTGCAATTCCAGCACACCTTCAAGTTCTCCGTGCATTTGTTGGCGTAATGCCCCATCTTTCTGCATCTAAAACATTCGACTTCCTTTAGTGGCCTTAGCATTCCTCTAGCTCCCCTTCTAGCTCCAACATGTCACTCTGAATCAGCAATGCGTTCCTTGGTCGAGGTGCGTTGATACGGCTCCTTGCCCTTGTCATTCTTCTCTTGACTTGACCTAATTGGTCCACTTCTTGTTCGCAGTTCCTTAATGCGCTTGTTCGTCGCTTCGAGGTCTACTGCCTTCACCTCCATCGTCAGGTAGCATTCGAGTTCTAACCATTGCACTGCTCTCATTAGTGCAACAGCGTCCACAGCTAACCGGTTCGCTTCCTCTTCTGCATGGGCCGCAACCGCATTCTCGTGAATCTTCACCAACTTGACTAAGTTAGCGACAGCGACAGACCTCAGATTCCTCACGTCCTGCTCAGCCATTTCCGTATCTAGGCTCGCTAATCTCTTACTCCTGCTTGTAAGAATAATTAACGGTTAATCCAGAAACAGAAACAAGAAGAAAAGTTAGTCAAACACAAATGTTTAGATCGTCCGCTTAAGACCATCTTAAACAACAATTTAATGACAAACAATTCACACATAAAATTCTTCTTTCGATTGACACCCCATCGATCGACGTCAGAATAATCACCCAACAACGCTGGTTATCTCAACCATCGCTCTGATACCACAAATGTAACACCCCAATTTTGGGTTGAGGGTCACATAGTAATTACGCGGAAATATACTTTGACACCTCTCAAAAATACTCAGGTTCCAAGAAATCAACGTCGCTCATAATTAATAATTAATAAATATCCCATAATAAAGTTATAATTATCTCGACGCGATAAAGTTTCAAAATAAATAAAGTGGCACCGACATGTGCAAATAAACCAAACGTCGCTAAAACATAAGGAAATTACAACTTCTTTATTTTTCTTGAATCTTCGTCGCCACTTATTCAATCTTCAAGTCACTGCTCCTGGACCTCATTGTCCTAATCATCTATGGCGTTAAGCGCCCAAAGAAATCAAACAAACAAGCAGAAAGGGTTAACTCGGAAATCAAGAGAAATACATACAACAATTGTGATTAAAAACAGAATTAGCACAATTGACCAAAAGAATCAATACAACGCATCAATAATATCAACATTAATTATTTTCTAATTTTACAACATCAATCAAGTTTATGCATGAACCTCATTTACTAAATGCACAACTATGGCCAAATCAACGTTCCAAGAGGAACCGGACAATCTTGTGACTAATCGTCACCCCAATGTCCTCAGGCACAGTCCCGTGATTACCAATCACACCATCGGCCTGTTTGGTCACGTGGCTACACCGCCACCTGATACCCAAATCGCAAGTGTACGATTCAATATCGCGTAATAAAAAGATCGAACCCAAAGGATAGGTTTCCTATTATTACATTATTTAGTACTTGTGCAGAAAATTTAAAAGATGAATAGTTGATGTTGGTTTTTAGAACAAGCAAGAACAATAGCATAAAATAATAAAGAGATAAGATGATGAGAAATAAGTTCTTGGGTTGAATTACATAGTCTACAAATATGCTAGCAAGTTCCTACTTAATTTCTGAATTTTAAGTCCAATTTCATGATGCTATAGCCTAGTATATCTACAAGTTAATTCCTTACACATTGTAGAACTTTCTTTCTAATTACTAAATTCAATTCCTTGCAACTTAGTTACCTAGAGAAGAAGATGAAGAAGAGATTCAGGCCAACATAGAATTACGTCCATCCTAATTCCTTAGTGATGTATACTTATAACCTTTTTAAATCCTAGGTCCCTTACTACTTACCAATTTCCATTCGTATAAGTAATAAGCAAGAATTCTCATGCGCATTAAGAAGAATGAAGAACAAGGAAATAAAACATGAAAGGAAATATTATTAAGAAACTTAGAAGCAAACTAAAACATAGATATAAACTATAACAACCCAAGAAACTTAAAAAAGAATTAGCCAAGCATGGCTAAAAGAGTCATCGAATTACCCTGGATAGGAGCTCAAGTATGGCTTCCCACAATTCCTAGGAACAATGATCTTTAAGGAGGAAAGAAGAACACTTGTTGTATTCTGAATAGGTGTGTCTTACAAGTGAAGAAAAGCTCCCTATTTATAGCAAAAACCTGACTTCCAGCGCTTGGGCGCTGGCATTCCCAACGCTTGGGTGCTGGGAAGCATTAAAATCCAACGTGCAGAAATAGGCCTAGCGCTTGAGCGCTGGCTTCCAACGCTGCAGCGCTGGGTGCAACCTCTGACTCACATCCTAGTCAGAGGTCCAGCGCTTGGGCGTTGGGTCTTCCAACGCTGCAGCGCTGGGACGAAAACTGGCAGCTTTTTCTTGGATTCCTTTCTTCTTCAACGGTGGAATTGATTGGCTTAATTAGGCCACATTCAGCCTCGATTAAGTTCTGAAACCTCCCCTTTACCACCATTAATCTTCCAACCTTATTTTACATGTGCTCAAATCAAAGAGAGTTGCTTCACATTCTTCAATTTCACTTCAAGTCCTCTCTTTGTTAGAACTTCAATTCTGGCCCTTTGACTCCTTCAAACTTCACTTTTCATCCTCCATTCTTGAACTTTTACACTTTGATCCTTTATTTCCTGAAACTTTACAAATCGGTCCCTGGACAAAAATGATAACTATACCAGCTTTTCCTAAAAATATAAAATAGCTATAAAAATTCCTAAAAATATAAAATAAAGTTAGAAAAACAAATAAAAGCTAATCTATATGCAGAATGCAAAATAAATATAAAATCTATGTAAAAATAATAAAAATCCAATATGTGACTCAAAAATAATAAAATAAAAAGACTAAAAATAACCTAAAAACATCATATAATATCCTGTCATCACACCACTATACCCAACGACAGCTTGTCCTCAAGCGATAAAACTTAAAGAGAAACTCGTCCCTGAGTTTAGAAAAAGTTTATCTGATTAAAACTTAAAGCACAAAAACCTTTCCAAGAAAGCTTAGCGGGTTAGGAAGACCTGCATGTTTAAAGATATATAATCAAGAAAGTTAGGCTTGGCTTTTCAACAAGTTTGAGTTCATCAAATTAAGCTCCCAAAAATAATATTCTCCATTAAAAACAAGAAAGCTTAATAATCCTGCCTATCATTCAAATCAAAACTGAAATAGTGCAACCAAGTAATTTTGAAGAGATTTTTGAAGGTTGTAAATTGGCCAAAGGTTGAACAATTCAAGGTATGGATTTCAAGAAATTGGCAACTCTAATGGCTGACTCAGAATCTGTTGTTAAGTGATTTTTCTTGACTAAGAGCTTCAACAATTCAACACAAGGGTCCTCTCAATTTTATTTTATTTTAATTTTTTTTTTGAACAAAGTAGTGGAATGTATGGGATGAATGATTTAAATTTTACACCCCTCATACTTGATACCCAAATCGCAAGTGCACGATTCAATATCGCGTAATAAAAAGATCGAACCCAAGGGATAAGTTTCCTATTATTATAATCTTTAGTACTTGTGCAGAAAATTTAAGAGATGAATATTTGATGTTGGTTTTTAGAACAAGCAAGAACAATAGCATAAAATAATGAAGAGATAAGATGATGAGAAATAAGTTCTTGGGTTGAATTACATAGTCTACAAATATGCTAGCAAGTTCCTACTTAATTTCTGAATTTTAAGTACATTTTCATGATGCTATAGCCTAGTATATCTACAAGTTAATTCCTTACACATTGTAGAACTTTCTTTCTAATTGCTAAATTCAATTCCTTGCAACTTAGTTAACTAGAGAAGCAGATGAAGAAGAAATTCAGGCCAACATAGAGTTACGTCCATCCTAATTCCTTAGTGATGTATACTTATAACCTTTTTAAATCCTAGGTCCCTTACTACTTACCCATTTCCATTCGTATAAGTAATAAGCAGGAATTCTCATGCGCATTAAGAAGAGTGAAGAACAAAGAAATAAAACATGAAAGAAAATATTACTCAGAAAGGTAGAAGCAAACTATAACATAGATATAAACTATAACAACCCAAGAAACTTAAAAAGAATTAGCCAAGCATGGCTAAAAGAGTCATCGAATTACCCTGGATAGGAGCTCAAGTATGGCTTCCCACAATTCCTAGGAACAATGATCTTTAAGGAGGAAAGAAGAACACTTGTTGTATTCTGAATAGGTGTACCTTACAAGTGAAGAAAAGTTCCCTATTTATAGCAAAAACCTGACTTCCAGTGCTTGAGCGCTGGAATTCCCAACGCTTGGGCGCTGGGAAGCATTAAAATCCAACGTGCAGAAATAGGCCCAGCGCTTGAACGCTGGCATCCAACGCTGCAGCGCTGGGTGCAACCTCTGACTCACATCCTAGTCAGAGGTCCAGCGCTTGAGCGTTGGGACTTCCAACGCTGCAGCGCTGGCACGAACACTGGCAGCTTCTTCTTGGATTCTTTTCTTCTTCAATGGTGGAATTGATTGGCTTAATTAGGCTCATTCAGCCCCTAATAAGTTCTGAAACCTCCCCTTTACCACCATTAATCTTCCAACCTTATTTTACATGTGCTCAAATCAAAGAGAGTTGCTTCACATTCTTCAATTTCACTTCAAGTCCTCTCTTTGTTAGAACTTCAATTCTGGCCCTTTGACTCCTTCAAACTTCACTTTTCATCCTCCACTCTTGAACCTTTACACTTTGATCCTTTATTTCCTGAAACTTTACAAATCGGTCCCTGGACAAAATTGATAACTATACCAGCTTTTCCTAAAAATATAAAATAGCTATAAAAATTCCTAAAAATATAAAATAAAGTTAGAAAAACAAATTAAATCTAATCTATATGCAAAATGCAAAATAAATATAAAATATATGTAAAAATAATAAAAATCCTATATGTGACTCAAAAATAATAAAATAAAAAGACTAAAAATAACCTAAAAACATCATATAATATCCTGTCATCACACCACTATACCCAACGACAGCTTGTCCTCAAGCGATAAAACTTAAAGAGAAACTCGTCCCTGAGTTTAGAAAAAGTTTATCTGATTAAAACTTGAAGCACAAAAACTTTTCCAAGAAAGCTTTAGCGGATATGGAAGCCCTGCATGTTTAAAGACATAGAATCAAGAAAGTTAGGCTTGGCTTTTCAACATTTTTGAGTTCATCAAATTAAGCTCACAAAATATTATTCTCCATGAAAAAACAAGAAAGCTCAATAATCCCGCCTATCATTCAAATCAAAACTGAAATAGTGCAACCAAGTAATTTTGAAGAGATTTTTGAAGGTTGTAACTTGGCCAAAGGTTTGAACAATTCAAGGTGTGGATTTCAAGAAATTGACAATTCTAGTGGCTGACTCAGAAATTGTTGTTTAAGTGATTTTTCTTGACTAAGAGCTTCTATAATTCAACATAAGGATCCTCTCAAATTTTTTTTTCTTTTTCTCTCTTTTTTTTTGAACAAAGTATTGGAATGTATGGGATGAATGACTTGAATTTTACTCCCCTCATACTCTTTCTCACCCCACTACCTCATTATTTTTTTCTAAGGCACACACCTCAATTTTTTTCTTCTTTTTCTAGAGAGAAACCCACAACAAAAGCTCTAACAATTTCAGCACATGAATCACACTAACAACTTTAAAATATCACACAAAGCAGGCTACAAAGAATGACTCTTTTAAGGCTCAAAAGGGGCTACTAGTGGATTTTTGCTTTTCAAACCAAAACTCTGAGTTTTCAAAAAAAATGCCTATAATCTCTTCTCAACTCACAAAGTAAACAAAATCCCAATCAACATGCAATACAAGGCAGAAAAATTTCACAATCAAGAATTCAGAGTCCTCAGCTCTCAGAAAAACATAGGGTAAGTGGTACCCTTTTTAGAACTCAGAAAAACTTTGCCAACAACCAAAACATTCAAGATATCCAAAATCAATTCTAACAGCATGCAATCCTAACCGCTTCAAAACATAGAACCTTTTCAAAAGCAGTTCAATCAGATAAAGCACTTACAGCAATAGCAACATTCAGACTGGATAGTATACTCAAGACTCATGCAAAAATAAAACAGAAACACTAAACTAAAAATAAAGCTAAAGACTATAAAAATAAAACTAAAAAGCTGGCACAATCACAAATTTCCCACAATAATCCAAGGGAACCTCAATGCAAAAATCACTTTGAACACTTAAGTTCAAGAGGGTTCTTTCTCCTGCAAAATTGAACAAACAAAAGTCTCACAAGCAGAAGACTTGTTTGACTAGTTAGTTCCAGAAACAGCACAAAAATGGGTTGAAAAATTGTTTCCACCTTAAAAACAAGAATTCTTGAGTTCCCAAAAATCAAAACCATTATAGAAGCAAGGGAAAACTCACAGAATCTAAAAATTTTCAAAAAATGGTGAACACAAAATTATTTTAAAAATAAAGAAAATAGAAAATAAAACAAAAGCAGAAAAATTGCCCGAGCTCCAGCGCTTGAGCGTTGGGTTCCCAACGCTTGAGCGCTAGAATTAAAATAAAAACTGGGCAAGAAACAGGGGCTCAACGCATGTGCGTTGTGTTAGAACAGATAGCAACCTGAGAGGGGGGGTGAATCAGTGTTGCCCCAATTTTCGCCTTATTGAAATCGTTACTTTCAAGTTTATGATGATCACGAATTGATCGTTGTGATTGCAGCGGATATGAACAATACTTGAAAGTAAATGTGAAGGATAAAGAGAATCACACACAAGATTTATCCTGGTTCGCCTTCAATCCACTGAAGACTACGTCCAGTCCCTCAAGAAAACCCCTTGAGGATTTTTCCACTATTGATAAGAATTTCTTACAAGTTCCTAACCCAAGGACCCCAAGAACTTCTACCAATATCCTGTGAAAGCAAACCGCTTTCAACAGCCCCTGAAAGCAAACCGCTTTCAGTTCCTGAAGGCAAACCACCCTCAGACCTTGAAGGCTAAACCACCCTCCATGAAAACCCTGAAAGTAAACCACTTTCAGTGACAACAACCCTTCACCGAATACCACGGTGAAAAACTCAATCTTACAGAATGAGATGAAGAAGATATTACACTTGGCTGTTTCAATCCTTTAACACACAATTGGATTGAACATGAGAAATTATGCTTTAAGGATTTTAAGCATAATACAATTCTGAGTTCTTCAAGATATGAACAACTAATGTGTTCTTGTGAACATGAAGATCATGAACTCAGAATTTAGGCTCCAAAAGATTTAAGTTCTAAAAGATGAACTAATTTTGAAAGAGCTTTGGCCTAATGTGTTTTTCTCATGTGAAATGTGTATATTTCGTGTGTGTTGTGTGTGTTGTGTTTTCTGGACTCAAATGGTCTTTATATAGGCAAGGGAAACGTCCTTGAATCATCACAACCCTTTTCAAAAGGTTTGGGACACAATGGTTCATGAAAAGATGCACTTTTTCGTTCTGGTAATCGATTACCATACTTAGTGTAATCGATTACACAAGTGACCGTTTCAGTTTGAATTTGAATTTCAAACATGTAATCGATTACAAGACTAGAGTAATCGATTACTTGCCTTGGTGTAATCGATTATCATAATGGTGTAATCGATTACACAGAAGCCCATTTTCCAGAAACTTGTTCTTTGAGACTTGCTTAAGGTTTTCTACTTCTTTTAAGTTATGAAAACTCTTAGCTTGATTAGATTAGGTGTTTTAAGAGCCTTTATGCTTTAATAAACCTTTGGAAGCATAACTCACCTAATTCTAAGACTTCTAGACTAATGATGGACTTGAGTGCTTGATTCTTTGAAGTCTTCTTTTCTTCTTTTTGTTGATGAGTTTGTCGTCATCAAAACCACAGCCAGGGTTAGGAGCAAGACCTTCTTCACAATCTCCCCCTTTTTGATGATGGCAAACACATTCTTGATACTTGAAGATCATTTATGCATTCTTGATGCTTAACTCCCCCTATTTGATGGAATCTAGTATTTCTCATATCTCTCCCCCTTTCTAATGTACTTGTTGAATTCCTGCATATGATCTTTAAGAGCACAGAACCTTTCTCCCCCTTTTGACTTCATCATAAAGAAGAAAAGGCCAAAAAGCCTACAGGCATACACACAAGTATATATTGAAACATAAAGCATGGGGAAATCGGGGTAAACATGTAAAACATGAACAACCAGCACTTACATATATATAAAAGAAAGCAAATACATAAGTTATACATAGTAAGACATATCAAACATACGTAGTAGAGAGATTACAACAAATAGATAAAGCCATTTTGGGAAAATAGGGAAATCCTAATAGTAAGTAGATAACTATATGGAGACACAAGACTTCAGAACTTAGGCGTGACTAGAATCTTCAGAGTTCTCTGAAGGGTCAAGTTCTTGTAGGCTCTCAATTTCCTTACGCATGAAGGAGTGCATGGCCTCTATGCGATTTTCCACAAGTATAAAGCAAGACCGAATGGTATCCTCCAGTTGGCCCAACTTCTGAGAAAGACGGAGTGACAAGATATCCATCCTTTCTAGTATAACCTTGGTTTCTTGTGAGAAATTTGAAGGAATGGTATAAAAGGGAGATAATCCAGCCGATGCAGCATTGGTTTGAACATCAATGCGATAGCGAGACAGCACCAGAGGATCTGTGGAGGATTCCCTTCGAGAAACATTGATTGGAGAGGAGACGTTTGAAGGACGTGGAAGAGACCCCATGGTGAAACAAGTCTTAGAAGAAGAAGGATTGTATATGAAGGAAGGTAGGAAAAAAGGCAGAAGACAAATGCTGATTTTATAGAGAAAATCGTGCGTGTAATCGATTACAAAAGTTAAGGTAATCGATTACGGCAGTTTCAAATTTGAAAATTATTCAAATTTTGAATGGGTAATCGATTACAGCAGTTAGAGTAATCGATTACAGAATGAATTTCAATAGGCACGAGGACTGAGAACATGGATAATCGATTACAAATCCTAGGGTAATCGATTACTAGGACATTTTTACAATTTCTAGGCTCTAGAATCCTATGTAACACATTTTCATATATAAACATTTAAGCACATATTGCAAATGAACATATAAAGTTTATGCAAATAACATGTTATCTTAAATGTCATGCTCATCTAAAATCCCTAATTCTCTTCTTATCTTGAAAAATGATTCCTTAGGAAGAGGCTTAGTAAAGATGTCTGCTAACTGATTATGTGTATCCACAAATGAAATCTCAATATCTTTCCTCATAACATGATCTCGAAGAAAATGATGTCGTATATCAATATGCATAGTTCGAGAATGCATGATAGGATTTTTAGTGAGATTAATGGCACTTGTGTTGTCACATTTAATTGAAATGCAGCCCAGCTCTAAGCCATAATCTTTGAGTTGTTGTTTGAGCCATAGAGTTTGTGCACAACAACTTCCTGCAGCAATGTATTCTGCTTCTGCAGTACTTAGAGCAACACATGCTTGTTTCTTACAAGACCATGAAACAAGAGCATTTCCTAATTGGTGACAAGTACCACTTGTGCTCTTTCTTTCAGTTTTACAACCAGCATAATCAGAATCAGAATATCCAATCAAATCACAAACACTTCCCTTGGGATACCACAATCCAACATTTGTAGTTCCTTTCAAATATTTGAAAATTCGTTTAACAGAACTCAAATGTGATTCCCTAGGAGATGCTTGATATCTAGCACATAGACACACACTAAACATAATATCAGGTCTACTTGCAGATAAGTATAAAAGAGATCCGATCATACCTCTATATTTGGTAATATCTACTTGATTACCGGATTCATCTTGATCTAAATATGTGTTAGACCCCATAGGTGTGGCTATGGCTTTGCAATCATCCAAATCATATTTCTTTAAAAGTTCCTTGCAAAACTTTGATTGGTTGATGAATATTCCATCACTTGATTGCTTGATTTGCAAACCAAGAAAGAAATTTAATTGTCCCATCATGGACATTTCAAATTCTTCTTGCATCATGTTAGAGAAATCCTTACAAAGAGATTCGTTAGTTGCACCAAAGATAATATCGTCAACATAAATTTGAACTAATAAGGTATTACCTTTGGTTCTTTTGATGAACAAGGTTGTATCAGCCTTACCCTTGTGAAATCCTTTATCACAAAGGAAAGTGCTTAATCTATCATACCATGCACGAGGGGCTTGCTTAAGACCATAGAGTGCCTTCTTTAATCTGAAGACATGTGAAGGGAACTTTGGATCTTCAAATCCTGGAGGTTGCTTCACATAGACTTCTTCTTGAATGTATCCGTTCAGGAAAGCACTTTTGACGTCCATTTGATATAATGGGAAATTTAAAGAACAAGCATACGCCAATAATAGTCTTATGGCTTCCAACCTTGCTACTAGTGCATAAGTTTCATCAAAATCTATCCCTTCTTCTTGATTATACCCTTGAGCAACTAATCTTGCTTTGTTCCTAACTATAATACCATTTTCATCTAACTTATTCCTAAACACCCACTTTGTTCCAATAACATGTTTGTCACTAGGCTTAGGGACAAGTTCCCAAACTTGATTTCTTTCAAATTGGTTTAGTTCTTCCTGCATTGCTATAATCCAATACTCATCCTCTAGAGCATCATTTACTTTTGATGGTTCTATTTGAGAGACAAAGGCCATATTCAAAACTGAATCATTTAAGCGTAGCCTTGTAGAAATGCCTCTAGAAATATCACCAATAATATTATCAACTGGATGATCCCTATGGGTTCTCCATTCTTTTGGAAGTTGATAAGTATTACTTTCAATGTGCTCTTCTTGTATTGGATTCTGATCTCCATCCTTTTGAGAATCTTCATTTATAATGATGTCATCTTCTTCATTATCTGGAAGATTGACTTTATCTTCTATTGAAGATTTAGATTCATCAAAAGTAACATGTATGGATTCTTCCACAGATAGAGTTTTCTTGTTAAAGACTCTATATGCTTTACTTGTCAAAGAATATCCAAGGAATATACCTTCATCAGATTTTTCATCAAACTTTCCAAGGTTTTCCTTTCCATTATTCAAGACAAAGCATTTTGATCCAAAAGCATGTAGATGAGAGATGTTTGGTTTCCTTCCTTTGTAGAGTTCATAGGGTGTTTTCTTAAGGATAGGTCTAATAAGAACTCTATTGGAAACATAGCAAGCAATACTTACAGCATCAGCCCAGAAATATTTAGGGAGACTTGATTCACTCAGCATGGTTCTTGCTAATTCCTCAAGTAATCTATTCTTTCTTTCTACTACACCATTTTGTTGTGGTGTTCTCGGAGTAGAGAAGTTATGTGATATTCCATTTTCATCACATAGTTCTTGGAATTGTTGATTCTGAAATTCTCCACCATGATCACTTCTTATAGAAGATATCTTTAAAGACTTCTCATTTTGAACAAGCCTTGCATATCTTTTGAATGCATTGAAGGCTTCATTCTTATGAGGAAGAAATAAAGTCCATGTAAATCTAGAGAAATCATCAACAATAACAAGTGCATAGAAATTACCTCCGAGGCTTTTAGTTCTAGAAGGTCCGAACAAATCCATATGTAACAATTGAAGGGGTCTTGAGGTCGAAACTATGTTCTTTGGTTTGAAGGATGTTCTGGTTTGCTTCCCTTTTTGACAGGCATCACAAAGCTTGTCTTTCTCGAATTTTATCTTTGGAAGCCCAACAACTAGATCATGCTTGACTAGTTTGTTTAAATGATCTATGTGAATATGTGCAAGTCTTCTATGCCATAGCCATGAATCACTATTATTCTTGGCCAAAAGACATCTCACATTTTGTGGAATTTCTTCCAATGAGATCATGAAGACTTTGTTTACTTTATATCCAGAAAACCTAATTTCTTTAGTTTTCACATCTTTCACAACACATATATCATTAATAAAACCAACTTTCAAACCTTTATCACATAGTTGACTAATACTCAGAAGATTATGCATCAAACCATCAACATAAAGAACTTTATCGATGACTGTTTGAGGGGGTGTGCCTATTCTTCCAATACCGAGTATTTTTCCCTTTTGATTGTTACCATATGTGACGAAACCTTTTTCCCAAGGTATAAGAAAAGAAAACTTGGTTTTGTCTCCTGTCATGTGTGATGAGCAGCCACTATCAAGATACCATAAATCCTTTGCTGCTTTCATACACACCTACATGACAAAGTTCAGACATGGGTATTAGGAACCCAACAAGTTTTGGGTCCTTCTAAGTTAACATCCTTTTTAACCCAAATGTACTCCCTATTTGGTACTCCTACATGTTTGTAGTAGCATCTACTAGGGGTATGTCCTAATTTGTTACAATAAGTACAAGAGTAATGATTGTAACTGGAGGTTTGTCTAGGAGAGGGATGAATCTTCTTAGGAGGTCTATTTTGAATGTTCTTCCTATTGTTTGTACTCCTAACAGGATTAATCTTATTATTACTAGAAGATCCTAAAACATGGTTTGGTTTTACAAACACAGTTTTCCTAACCTCTTTTGTCTTTGGGTGAGAAGTATATCCTAAACCTGATTTATTGTTTGAATGTCTTTGAACACTTAGGATATCATCTAACTTTTGTTTACTTTTATTGAAGTTTTTTACTCTTTGTTGAAGATTTTCTATCTTTTCTTCTAAAGAACTACACTTAGTGCATTTGTGAGTAATGTCTAACTTGGATTTTACTATATCTAGTTCTTCTTGTAAATTTCTACATTTACTTTCTAGGGAAGAAATTAACTCATTTTGCCTAGTGCTAACTTTAGAAAATTCTTGACATACTTTAAACATATTTTCCATGGTAAACTTTAAATCATGAAAAGATATAGAATTATCACTAACCTGGGAATCTTCAACATCTGAATCATGTGAGGCCATCAAAGCAACTTATGCTTCTTCTTTATCAGAATCAGATGATGAACTTAC
Source organism: Acmispon strigosus (assembly GCA_030819835.1). NCBI lineage: Eukaryota > Viridiplantae > Streptophyta > Magnoliopsida > Fabales > Fabaceae > Acmispon > Acmispon strigosus. The sequence continues at coordinate 25,495,426 of JAUAMA010000001.1, forward strand.
TTCATTATCATCCCAAGCCAAATATGCTCTTCGAGTAGATTGATCCTTTTTCTCGAACTTCTCTCTTAGACCATGTTTCTTCTTCTGAAGATTTGGACAATCTGATTTGAAGTGTCCCGGTTTACCACATTCGAAACATGTGATCTTTTGAGAGGAAGATGATTCATTGTTCTTTTGGAAAGATTTGTTGTTGTTGAATTTCACACCTTTTCTTTTAAGAAACTTTCCAAAATTCTTTACTAGAAGATTCACATTCCCATTATCTTCTTCTTCAGAATCTGCATCATAATCTTCTTTGATGCTTTCTTTTGCTTTTAGGGAAATGGATCGATACTTCTTCTCATGTTGTTCATTTTCTTCCAAACGATTCAATTCCAACTCGTGTTCTTGGAGTTTTCCAAAAAGAGTTGCAAGAGACATTTTTGACAAACTCTTCTTCTCTGAGATGGCTGTTACTTTTGGTTGCCATACTCTTGTAAGTGATCTTAGAACTTTCATGTTCAAGTCACTGTTTGAAAATTGTCTACCAAGAGCAATCAAATGATTAATTATATGAGTGAATCGTTTTTGCATGTCTAATACCTTTTCTCCTGGAAGCATTCTGAACATCTCATATTCTTGAGATAGAGTATTGATCTTTGATCTCTTGACTTCATCTGTTCCTTCATGAGTCACCATCAACGTATCCCATATTTCTTTTGATGTAGTGCACGTTGATACTCTGAAAAATTCATCCATGCGAAGAGCAGATGTAAGGATGTTCATTCCTTTGAGATCATGTTGAACCTTCTTCTTTTCTTCTTCACTCCAAGTACTTTCTGATTTTGGTTGTGAAGTTCCTTCTTCATCTGTTGTTACAGGCACAAAGGGACCTTCTTCAATGACTTTCCATATTCCTGCGTCTAATGACTTTATGAATATCTTCATCTTGATTTTCCAGAAGTCATAGTGTTCTCCATTGAAGAATGGTGGCCTGTTTATGTTATGTCCTTCACTTGTTCCATGATTGGAAGAGGATGCCATCTTTTCCCGGATCTTAGGAATAACTTACCTAAACTTCCGCTCTGATACCAATTGTTAGAACAGATAGCAACCTGAGAGGAGGGGGTGAATCAGTGTTGCCCCAATTTTCGCCGTATTGAAATCGTTACTTTCAAGTTTATGATGATCACGAATTGATCGTTGTGATTGCAGCGGATATGAACAATACTTGAAAGTAAATGTGAAGGATAAAGAGAATCACACACAAGATTTATCCTGGTTCGCCTTCAATCCACTAAAGACTACGTCCAGTCCCTCAAGAAAACCCCTTGAGGATTTTTCCACTATTGATAAGAATTTCTTACAAGTTCCTAACCCAAGGACCCCAAGAACTTCTACCAATATCCTGTGAAAGCAAACCGCTTTCAACAGCCCCTGAAAGCAAACCGCTTTCAGTTCCTGAAGGCAAACCACCCTCAGACCTTGAAGGCTAAACCACCCTCAATGAAAACCCTGAAAGTAAACCACTTTCAGTGACAACAACCCTTCACCGAATACCACGGTGAAAAACTCAATCTTACAGAAAGAGATGAAGAAGATATTACACTTGGCTATTTCAATCCTTTAACACACAATTGGATTGAACATGAGAAATTATGCTTTAAGGCTTTTAAGCATAATACAATTCTGAAATCTTCAAGATATGAACAACTAATGTGTTCTTGTGAACATGAAGATCATGAACTCAGAATTTAGGCTCCAAAAGATTTAAGTTCTTAAAGATGAACTAATTTTGAAAGAGCTTTGGCCTAATGTGTTTTTCTCATGTGAAATGTGTATATTTCGTGTGTGTTGTGTGTGTTGTGTTTTCTAGACTCAAATGGTCTTTATATAGGCAAGGGAAACGTCCTTGAACCATCACAACCCTTTTCAAAAGGTTTGGGACACAATGGTTCATGAAAAGATGCACTTTTTCGTTCTGGTAATCGATTACCATACTTAGTGTAATCGATTACACAAGTGACCGTTTCAGTTTGAATTTGAATTTCAAACATGTAATCGATTACTTGCCTTGGTGTAACCGATTACCATAATGGTGTAATCGATTACACAGAAGCCCATTTTCCAGAAACTTGTTCTTTGAGACTTGCTTAAGGTTTTCTACTTCTTTTAAGTTATGAAAACTGTTAGCTTGATTAGATTAGGTGTTTTAAGAGCTTTTATGCTTTAATAAACCTTTGGAAGCATAACTCACCTAATTCTAAGACTTCTAGACTAATGATGGACTTGAGTGCTTGATTCTTTGAAGTCTTCTTTTCTTCTTTTTGTTGATGAGTTTATCGTCATCAAAACCACAGCCAGGGTCAGGAGCAAGACCTTCTTCACGCGTTGAGCCTCCAACGCTTGAGCGTTGGGGTTCCTGCAGCTATTTTTTCAGCAAAACAAAACAAAACAAAAGCAATAGAAACACTTGGGTTGTCTCCCAAGAAGCCCAGTGTTATAGTCTTTGGTAGACTTTTCACTAATCGCTTTTCAACCGGGGTCTATTACAAAATTCATTAAACCCCAAAAATCATGCAAATTTTGGCACAAAAACATCATGGTGCCAAATGAATTTTCAGCCATCAAGGCAACACTAATAAAATTACAAATAGAAGGGATAAGACAATTTTCCCCTTCTTGTGCTTTGCCTTGATTCTCTGAACCTATGACATAGCCTAGTATATCTACAAGTTAATTCCTTACACATTGTAGAACTTTCTTTCTAATTACTAAATTCAATTCCTTGCAACTTAGTTAACTAGAGAAGAAGATGAAGAAGAAATTCAGGCCAACATAGAGTTACGTCCATCCTAATTCCTTAGTGATGTATACTTATAACCTTTTTAAATCCTAGGTCCCTTACTACTTACCAATTTCCATTCGTATAAGTAATAAGCAAGAATTCTCATGCGCATTAAGAAGAGTGAAGAACAAAGAAATAAAACATGAAAGGAAATATTATTCAGAAAGGTAGAAGCAAACTAAAACATAGATATAAACTATAACAACCCAAGAAACTTAAAAAGAATTAGCCAAGCATGGCTAAAAGAGTCATCGAATTACCCTGGATAGGAGCTCACGTATGGCTTCCCACAATTCCTAGGAACAATGATCTTTAAGGAGGAAAGAAGAACACTTGTTGTATTCTGAATAGGTGTACCTTACAAGTGAATAAAAGTTCCCTATTTATAGCAAAAACCTGACTTCAAGCGCTTGAGCGCTGGAATTCCCAACGCTTGGGCGCTGGGAAGCATTAAAATCCAACGTGCAGAAATAGGCCCAGCGCTTGAGCGCCGGCATCCAACGCTGCAGCGCTGGGTGCAACCTCTGACTCACATCCTAGTCAGAGGTCCAGCGCTTGAGCGTTGGGACTTCCAACGCTGCAGCGCTGGCACGAACACTGGCAGCTTCTTCTTGGATTCTTTTCTTCTTCAATGGTGGAATTGATTGGCTTAATTAGGCTCATCCAGCCCCTAATAAGTTCTGAAACCTCCCCTTTACCACCATTAATCTTCCAACCTTATTTTACATGTGCTCAAATCAAAGAGAGTTGCTTTACATTCTTCAATTTCACTTCAAGTCCTCTCTTTGTTAGAACTTCAATTCTGGCCCTTTGACTCCTTCAAACTTCACTTTTCATCCTCCACTCTTGAACCTTTACACTTTGATCCTTTATTTCCTGAAACTTTACAAATCGGTCCCTGGACAAAATTGATAACTATACCAGCTTTTCCTAAAAATATAAAATAAAGTTAGAAAAACAAATAAAATCTAATCTATATGCAAAATGCAAAATAAATATAAAATCTATGTAAAAATAATAAAAATCCTATATGTGACTCAAAAATAATAAAATAAAAAGACTAAAAATAACCTAAAAACATCATATAATATCCTGTCATCAATACTCTTTCTCACCCCACTACCTCATTATTTTTTTCTAAGGCACATACCTCAACCTTTTTCAACTTTTTCTAGAGAAAAACCCAATAACATAGCTCTAAGAATTTCAGCATATGAATCACAATAACAACTTAAAAATATCACAGAACGTAGGCTTCAAAGAATGACCCTTTAAAGGCTCAAAAGGGGCTACTAGTGGATATAATATTTCAAGCAAAAATCTGATTTTTCAAAAATGCCTATAATCTCTTCTCAACTCACAAAGTGTACAAAACTCCAATCAACATGCAACACAAGGCAGAAAAATTTCACAATCAAGAATTCAGAGTCCTCAGCACTAAGAAAAGGATAGGGTAAGTGGTACCCTTTCTAGAACTCAGAAAAACTTTGCCAATGTAACACCCCAATTTTGGGTTGAGGGCTACATGGTAAAAACGCGGAAATTAAAACCTCTCAGAAAAACAACTCAATTTTCTTAAAAGGTTTTCGTCTCTCTTAATTACTTAAAAATAATATAAGTAATAATTTTCCCCATAAATAATAATTACTACGCGGAAGCAAAACGAGGAAAATATTACAACAAAGTTAATTGCTCAACAGCGAGCCCAAAAATTAAATAAACTAACATAGCGGAAAATATTAAGACATCAATCGGCTTCTTCAAATTTCTTCCACGATTCCGCTGCGCACTCTGATTCCGTAAAGCTTCTTCGTGAGACGACGATCAACACCCTGTCTATTTTCTGGCTATAAGCGCCCAAACACAAACAGAAAGGGTTAACTCTTAATCAAACAACAAATACCAATCAACATGTTGAAAAGGAATACAATGATTAACAGTAACAGTAATCACAAATACAGTACAACATCTCCATATTAATCCTCAGATCCTCATAATCAACAACTCAAATCATACTCATGATTCCAACAATGCAACTACATGCACAACTACATGCTCAACAACTTTGGCCAAGATACATCGTTCCAAACGGGAGCGACTTCGTTCCAAACGGGAACAGGGAGATCATGTGGCAATACCGTCCACCCCACCGCCCTTCCGGTCACGTGGCAATTACCGTCCACCCCACCACTATCATGGTCACGTGGCAATTACCGTCCACCCCACCATTCCAACCTAGAATATGCATATGCCATGCCAAAATATTCAACATCATCATGAATCAACAATTTCCACAACGTTACCAATATAACATGATCGACTTCACTCAACATCATCAACATTATCACATCTTAACATCAATTCTCAAATCGAAACATGTATCACAAAACCAATAATTCCATCACAACAACCAGAATGGTTTCCAACAGCAAAATCATATGTAAAGCAAAACTGACTCTATCTAGACCCAGAGTTACCCTTTCCTTTTAATCCTTTGCTTGGTCTTGTCCTTCAACCTAACATGATAAAACATGTCCACAATCATCAACATCCAAGGAAAAGACCAGAAACCGATATCACAAGAATTAAACTCAAAACTAGCAAAACAGCAACTTGCTGTCAGGGGCCTAGCGCCCAAGCGTTGGCTTCCAACGCTCAAGCGTTGGGTCCCTGTCTGGCAACACGAACTGGGCAGAACCTCAGCGCCCAGGCGTTAGGAGTCCAGCGCTCATGCGTTGGCTCCCTGCCAGAAACCCTGAAAACCATGTTTTTCACCCAAAACTCCATTTTTAACCAATTCCTTTCAAAACTAAAATTCTTCCATGATTACAATCCATATCAAGACCTAATAAACAAGTTTCTTCCCCAAAAATCCAAAGGTTCTTAATTTCACAAAAACTCAGAAATTAGAAAGGATTGATCACTTACCGATAAAGCTAACCTCAAGGGTTCTTGAGAGAGGGTTAGAGAGAGAGTTAGAACACCACAAGAAGAGAAGAGAGTCTACTCCAAGCAGCACCAACGTCCAGCAACACTCCAAAGGATTCAGCTCTAGAGTTCTAGGTTTCTCTAGCAAAAACTTCTGTGTGATACAAGCAAAGGAGGCCAACACTCTTAAGCTTTGAGTTTTCAGCAACTAGAGGGAGAGAGAGGGAGGAAGAGCACGAAATTTCTGAACCAAGGATTCTATAAACTCAGAATTTCACCCCTCATCAACACCATTAAATCGCCCATTAACTCACCATTAATCAAATATTCAAATTCTGCATTTATATCCCCTAATTACTCTCATTAAACTCCATTACTACCTTGTTCAAATTCAAATCTGATTGTAACTCCTATTAAACTCCATTTAAACCCATTTATTGCTCATTAATCTCATGTCTCAATTCAAATTCGAATTTCAGCCTTTAACCATAAAAAATCTGATTAAAATTAAAACATACCTCACTAGGATTCGATCACAAGCCTTGTCAATCAAATGCTTAAGTCTTAACCACTAAGCCAAAGCCAATCTTGTTAAAACTCTTACACTAATATTGTTCTAAACCTCCAAATCGAACCATCATATTCTCATAACAAAATATCATTAAGGCTCGTAATACTAAAACCCAAACCAACCTTGACTAGTCCAAGGACTAAACCACAAATAATCAAACTTAAAGGACCAAAACCTAATTATAAAATCTCCAAGGACCAAATTATAAATACTCAAAATAGAGGGTCTTACAGCCAACAACCAAAAACATTCAAGATATCCAAAATCAATTCTAACAGCATGCAATCCTAACCGCTTCAAAACATAGAACCTTTTTCTGGACAGGGCGACCGCCAAAAACTACATAATAGGGGCGGTTAGGTTTCGGTTTGGGGGTTTCCTAGTTGAGCGGCGCGGAAAGCGCGTCGTGCGCCCACAATTGGGTAGAGCCTATCTAGACGGTAGGGGCAAACCTGTAATAGGCATAGGGCTTGGACTTTATAATGTATTGGGCTGATTTTGACGGCCCATAGGGTTTTACTCCCTATAAATAGCTAGGGGAGGCTACTGTAAAAGGGGTTAAACAATTTTAATAAACAAAGAGATTATTCAGCTCTCATATATTGTGTTATTTTCCCAGAACATTTTTGGCGCCGTCTGTGGGGAAGGTAAACTAAACCCTACGCACTCAACAACTAGCTATGTCAGGCACTGGCCGTCGAAGGGGAGGCCGCGGGCGTGGAGGACGAACGGTGGGCCGTCAACCTGAACCGTCTCCCACGCCTCCGCCGACTCCTATTCCGAATCCGGGTTCGCCGCAGGCTGACGCGCGGGGTGATGGTGCGTCCGGCCAGGTTCCTTTCGCCGTCTCTATGGCTGAGTGGAATCGGGTGTGTGGCGCCCTGGATTTTGTCCAACAGCAGAATCAGCATCTGCAGGCCCAGTTGGAGTATTTTCGTCAACAAAAGGACTCGGGTGTGGAGAGCCTTAGAGAAGCTGAGACTGTGGTTGATTTTCAACCTTTTTCACCTGCCATCCAGGCGGTTCCTATCCCGGACGTGGTAAAGCACTTGGTGTTAGACACGTACTCTGGCGAATCAGACCCAAAGGAACACTTACAGGCGTTTATGACCAAAATGGTGATTAGTCAGGCGACCGATGCGGTGCGCTGCAGATTGTTCCCATCAACACTGAAGGGGACAGCCTTGGCATGGTTCTCTAAACTACCAACACATTCCATAAGCAGCTTCACTGAGTTTTCATCTAAGTTCCTTTCACATTTTGCGGCAAGTAGGAGTCAGCGGGTGACGACGGGTGCTCTATTCAACATTCGTCAGGGCGCGTCGGAATCGTTGAAGCAGTATATGGCGAGGTTCAATGCCACACTGGTACGAATCGAGGACCCCCCTCAAGAGACATGTGTGAACGCTTTCCAGCAAGGGCTGCGGGCGGGTGCGCTGGACAATAAGCTTAGTAGGCGCCCGCCACGTGACATGGCGGACCTCCGAGCTCGTGTCCACGACTTCATATTAGAGGAAGAGGATGATGAGCAGAAGAGAACACGGGATATGATGGACGCGCCGCCTAGAAGGCAGGAACCGAAAGGAAAACAGGGGGAAGTGTTTGTGCAACGGGACGCTCCAAGGTCCAACCGAAGTAACCCATATCAAACTGCCGCCTGCGCTAATCAGCAACGCCGGAACTATGTAGCTCGCCCGGTAGCTGGGACGAGACCGGCCCCTCAACGCCAGGCGCCGCGGCCAATGGCGTCAGTACCCCGGTATTCTCCGGTAGCTCACCGGGCGAGGGTACCATTGGCGGTTGGACTCTCACAGATCCTGACGGACAACAGAGAGACTAATTTGATTGCTCGCCCCTATCCTCCCAAGCGTCCCCCGCCTAATGTTGATACTCGAAGATGGTGTGATTATCATGGCGTCCTGGGTCATGATACGGACGACTGTGTTACCTTACAACGTGAGGTTGAAAGGTTGATAAAGGCGGGTCACCTGGGCATGTATGTTAGGACAGTACCCACTCCAGATGTAGGGCGATCTGCGCAGACGTCAAGACGTGGGAATTTTGGCGATGCGGATGGAGAGGCGACAATGGGAGATCCGGCGGGAACTGCTAACTGCATCTCTGGAGGCTTCAATGATGAATCTAATGCAAGTCGTAAGAGGTACGTACGCTTGGCCCACGCCGCGGTGCATACCGTTCAAGAGGAGAAATTCGGCTTCCAACACCCCAACATAGTTTTCACCAGCGAGGATTTCAAAGGGGTGCTTCCACATAAGGGCGACCCGGTTGTGGTGCAGTTGCGAATCAACAACTATGATGTAAGGCGAGTGCTTCTGGATCAAGGGAGTTCGGCGGACATCATATATGGCGATGCATTTGAGAAAATGGGTCTTACTGAAAGCGCGCTAACGCCTTATACGGGGTCGTTAATTGGGTTCACAGGCGAGCGGGTGATACCACGAGGGTGTGTGGAGTTAAAGACAGTCTTTGGATCGGAAGGATTCGCTAAAACGGTTTTCGTTAAATACATCGTCCTATCGTGTAAGTCTTCTTATAACGCTTTAATTGGGCGTGACACTTTAAATCAGATTTGTGCAGTGATTTCAACAAAGCATCTCAAGGTGAAGTACCCACTGACCAATGGGCGTGTCGGAACCCTGGCGGTTGACCAAATTCGAGCGCGAGAATGTTACAGGGAGAGCGTGGTAGATTATGGGCCGCAGAACGCCAGGATTGGGCATCGGTGTTATGAGATTAGTAATGAGGGCGCGCTGGACCCCAGAAGGGAGACACCGGAATCTCGACCTTGTCCTATCGAAGAAACAAAAACAGTGCAGGTAGGGCAACGAATGTTGAAGGTAGGAACACAACTGACACCTGTTCAAGAAAACCGATTGACTCGCTTACTGGAAGAGAATCTGGATCTATTTGCCTGGACGCTTAAGGATGTCCCAGGCATTAGCCCGGAGGTGATTTGTCACAGGTTGGCGATTAAGGACGAGGTCAAGCCAGTCGCTCAAACGCGAAGGAAGATGGGTGAAGAACGGACCAAGGTGGTCGAGATAGAAACGGCAAAGCTTAAGGAAGCAAACTTCATTAGGGAAGTTAAATACCCTACGTGGCTGGCGAACGTGGTATTTGTTAAGAAAGCAAATGGAAAATGGCGTATGTGTACTGATTATACCGATTTGAATAAGGCGTGCCCTAAGGATGCGTATCCTTTGCCTAATATTGACAAACTTGTCGATGGGGCTTCTGGGAATGAAGTGCTCAGCCTCATGGACGCCTTCTCAGGTTACAATCAAATACGCATGCACCCACAGGATGAAGAAAAGACAGCGTTCATGACTCCCAAGATCAATTACTGTTATCGAACCATGCCTTTTGGACTCAAGAATGCTGGGGCGACTTATCAGCGGCTGATGGATAGAGTGTTTGAGGATCAGATAGGAAGAAATATGCAGGTTTATGTAGATGATATGATCGTGACATCAGTCAAGGCGGATGATCATTTGGCTGATCTGGGCGAGGCATTCGGGCGAGTACGGCATTACAACATGCGTCTTAATCCAGATAAATGTTCTTTCGGAATCCTCGGAGGCAAATTCTTGGGTTTCATGGTAACGGTGAGGGGCATCGAGATCAACCCAGATAAGTGTAGGGCGATTATGGAGATGGCTAGCCCGTCTTCAGTAAAGGAGGTCCAGTGCCTAGCTGGAAAAATTGCTTCGCTAGCTCGCTTCTTGCCACACACTGGGAGAAGGCGGCCCCATTCTTCAAATGTTTAAAGAAGAGCACCAAATTTGAGTGGACGCCAGAGTGTGAAGAGGCGTTTCAGCGGTTGAAGCTGTTCTTGTCTAAACCGCCAGTATTGCAAAAGCCAATAGTAGGCGAGCCTTTGTTACTTTATTTTGCCATCACAGACCGTGCGTTGGGTTCAGTCCTCACGCAAGAAGTGGCGAGCGAGGTACGCATAATTTATTTTGTAAGTCATACTTTGCAGGGAGCTGAGAAGAGATATCAAAGGATTGAGAAGGCGGCCCTGGCGGTTTTGGTTACGGCTCATCGCTTGCGACCTTATTTTCAAAGTTTTCAAGTAAAGGTCAGAACGGACTTACCATTGAGGCAGGTGCTGCAGAAGCCTGATATTTCTGGGCGTTTAGTCGGATGGTGTGTAGAGTTGTCAGAATACGGCTTAATATATGAAGCAAGAGGCAAAGTTTCGTCACAGAGGTTGGCGGAATTTGTAGCTGAGTTAACAATGGCGGGCGAGGAACCGGGTACGAAGGTTTGGGTCTTGCACATCGATGGCTCGTCAAACTCGCGTGGTAGTGGCGCCGGCATTATACTGACGGGCCCAAAGGAGGTACATATCGAACAGTCTCGTAGGTTTGAATTTAAAGCTAGCAACAATCAGGCTGAGTATGAGGCGCTACTGGCGGGCCTAAGTTTGGCGAAGGAATTGGAGGTAGAAACTCTGGAAATTAGAAGCGATTCTCTTTTGGTGACTAATCAAATAAATGGAATCTATCAGGTTAAGGACCCGTTGTTGGAAAGATATTTGAATCGGGCACAGGAGCTGATGAAGGAGATTCAAACGGTGGAAATTAGCTATGTTCCTCGAGAACAAAATCAACGGGCTGACTTGCTCGCCAAGCTCGCCAGTACCAGGCGACCTGGAAATTATAGATCTGTTATTCATGAAGTAATGCATTCTCCTAGTATAGACAGGGCGGAGCAGGTGTGTATGGTTGTTCAAGAGCATAGTTGGATGTCTCCAATTATAGAGGCGTTAACTGACTCTGCGGAGGGCGCGTCGGTAGTCGGGGCCGAGAAGAGACGGGCCGCTAGCTATTTTACGATGATACAGGGCGAATTGTATAGGAGGGGCTTCTCAGCGCCCCTGTTGAAATGTGTCACCGAGGATCAGGCCCAAGAGTTGATGAAGGAAGTACATGAAGGTACATGCGCTAGTCATATTGGGGGCAGATCGCTGGGAGCAAAAATTCTGAGGGCTGGTTTCTACTGGCCAACTCTGAGGAAGGACTCCCAACTATACGTGAAAAAGTGTGACAAGTGTCAAATGTATGCAGATTTACATAGAGCGCCCCCAGAATTAATGGCGACTATATCTTCCCCATGGCCATTCGCCCTCTGGGGAGTTGATTTAGTCGGGCCATTCCCGCCCGCACGGTCACAATTTAAATACATCTTGGTGGCGGTGGATTATTTCACTAAATGGATAGAAGCAGAGCCTTTAGCAGCTATCACCTCTGAGAAGGTTAAAAAGTTTTACTTTCAAAGACTCATTTGCAGGTTTGGCGTACCTCAGGCAATCATCTCTGATAATGGGACTCAATTCTCTAGTCAAGCGACCAAGGATTTCTGTGAGGAATGGGGAATTCAGAACCGCTTCACTTCGGTCGAGCACCCTCAGACTAATGGCCAGGCAGAGGCCGCCAACAAAGTTGTTTTAGCAGGATTAAAGAAACGCCTTGATGAAGCAAAGGGGCGTTGGTTGGAGGAATTGCCTATAGTTCTCTGGTCGTACAACACCACGCCTCAGTCGACTACTGGAGAAACGCCTTTCAGATAAACTTATGGCACAGACGCTATGCTGCCGGTCGAGATAAAAAACAAGGCATGGCGAGCGGTAGCTACCGACCCGGAATACAATCAGAATAACTTATTGGTTAGTTTGGATCTGGCTCCAGAAGTGAGGGAAGAGGCTCGACTCAGGGGTGAAGCCATGAAACAACGTATATCCAGGAGATATGATTCACGGGTTGTCCTGCGGGTAATGCGCGTTGGTGATCTGGTCTTGCGCAGGCGAACAGGTACCTCGGATGTCAACAAGCTAACACCCAATTGGGAAGGACCTTATAAGATCACAGAATCTCTGGGCAATGGGGCGTACCATTTGGCAGATTTGTTCGGCAAAACATTTAACTTTCTTGCAGGTACAAAACGAGGGCGCGGAGGACTTTCCTAATAGTCTTACGGACTATCAAGGGAAAAGTCTGAGGAGGCGACCCTTGTAACAAAATTTGGCCGCCCTATAGGTCAATACAACGCAAATTGGCGCTAATATGGGAGCGCCCGAATAAGCACGTTAGAAATCCGAGGCCCAGTGGCGGTCTAAATCCTAAGGCCATAAAATGGTCTAAATTCCAAGGCCCAGTAGCGGTCTAAATTCCAAGGCCCAGTGGCGGTCTAAATCCCAAGGTCCATAGAGGGTCTAAATTACATTTACAGATTAAGTGGTCCAGTAGTGACAAATTATATCTCTTCGCCGTTTCCAAGTTGCCAAGGGGGAAATTGTACTCTCTAGCCTGGCGCATTGTCCCGTTTTCCAAGCGGGAAGGCGTGGTGCGTGAACGGTGGCTCTCTTGGAACGGTGGGGCGCGACCCTTGTGCGATACGGCGAAGAAAGCCTAGCCTTGATCGAAGAAGATCGAGCACGTCTATTGAGCCAAGCCTCAGGCAACCCCAGTGGCCACTGGGATCTGAGCAAAAGTCTCACTGAGCAGAAGCCTCGCCACGCAAGCAAAAGCCTTGATCGAATTAAATCAAGCCAAAGTCTCACCGGAATAAGGTCGAGCGAAAGCCCCGCCTTGAGCGGGCCAAAGCCTCATAACAGACAACTAGCACAAACACAGGGCGTGCGGGTCATCACGTGACTCATAAAATTTCTAGCCTCTGGCCGCCCTAGCTGCGTAAGACCGAGCACCCCCAAGCCTCGTTAGAAGAGCCATGCGAGTACGACTCGTTACGCGAGCGGAAACCATGCGTGCAACAAAGGTCCAATGGCGGCCTACAGTATCACTTTTACCATGGCCTAGAAGCGCCCTCAAACTTTATTTCTTTGAAAACAATGGCTCATAGAAGCGCCCTCCAAATTATTTCTTTCAAAACAATGCCCCAGTGGCGATTTCAAACTTTATTTCTTTCAAAACAGTGGCCTAGACGAGCTCTCCAACTTCATTCAAAACAGTGGCCCAGACGCGCCCTCAAGCTTTATTTCTTCAAAACAATGATCCCGTGGCGACCTCAAAAATTATTTCTTTCAAAATGGTCTAGTGGCGACCCAAAGGTTGTTTAGAATAATGCCCCTGTGGAGCCTTCAAAAGTTATTTCTTTCAAAACATAAGTTTTTTCACTCAATGGCCTAGGGGTGCCTTTCAAATTATCGAAGAGATAACAAAAGATTTTACGCGAATATTGAGCATATGTTGAGTTCTACGAGCAGTTAAGAAAGAAAAAAGTAGAGTGGACTAGACGGAAGAGATAACAAAAGAGATGATATTTCATTGCAGTTCATTATAGTGTTCAGGAAAGTACAAGAAAAACGTCAAAGGTACACAAAACAAAGAAAACACTAGAAAGCAAAGTGGCCGCCCATCAAGGTTGCTCAAGATTGCTCGCCATGCTCGCCTTCGGCTGGCCCATCAGAGGCTTCATCTTCAGAATCCTCGCCCTCAATTCCAGTATCGGTGACATTTTTCCACTTTCCCATTGCTGAGAGATCAGCTTTGGGAAAAAGGTGTCGCACCTGAGCTTTAGCAGTGTTGAAGCCAATGACATATTGCTTCAAACTTTCATCTTGAAAGTCTTTTTCCAGAGAGGCTAAGTCTGCATCGACAGCGTCGGTTTTCTCATTGGCAGCCCTTAACTTCTCCTCCGCCTCGGCGACCGTCTTGCCAGCATCTTCCTTCATTTGTTCCGCGCTCGCCTTGGCCTTGGCAACCGACTCCTCTAGAATTTTGTTCTTGTTTCGAAACATTGCTTCTAACTCTTGCTTCATTGCCAAGAACTCGGCGTCCCGCGTGGTCTTTTCGGCGGCCAAGGCCTCCTGGTGGCGAGCTTCTGCATCAGCCATCTTTTTCTGCCACTCAGCCTTTTCCGCCTTCAGGGTTTCCAGTTCTGAAACCATTTCCCGAGCAAGGTTGGGACAGATATTAGCATCCTCCCAGTCCTTTCGCTGCTGTTCAATGGTTGCTGATAGCTTGGCAACCTTGGAGTTGAGCGATTTGACTTGTTGGGTGCGTTGGGCGAGCGCCTCTTGGGCTTCCTCATACTTTCTGATCGCTGTGTAACTCCAGCTAATCGAAGCAAGATGGCTACGCATGATCTTATCACCCACGCCGCGCGGAACGGCGCTCACAGGGTGCGCCAAATATTTATCGAAGCGCAGTGTCTCCTCAAAATAGGCAAAGTCTTCAAATTGGGCGGCCTCCTCAGCCCCGCCTTCTGGCTGATCTTCAGTGGCGACAGTGTCATCGCCCTCTTCAGCGGGCTGCTCTTCAATGACCACCTCCTTACCCTTTGGGGCGCGCTTTATTTTCCTTCGCTTGGCAGGCGGTCCGGTCTGGTCAGGAACAGATTTCCTCACTACCGCTTCAGAGTTGGGCATGTTTGCCGACGGGGTGCTTCGTGAAGGAACTTGGCGCGACCCCGTGGCAACCGCGGCGGTAGGGTTCGCCGCCGGTATGGTGGACTCTGCAGCCGCCCTCTGTTTGGCTTCCTTAGCCAAATGGGCGAGTTCAGCTCGAGAAATTTGGTGTCTTGTCACTGCAACAAACAAAACGATGAGAAAAGTGTTAAGGGTGAAAAAAGCATGTCAGATTAAAAGTGGTCGCATATGAAGATAAACTCACTTAAGTGATCCTCGGCGGTGCCTTTACTCTCTGCGAAAAGCAGCTCGCCGAGGTCGATCAGGGAGACGCCCCCCAAATACTTTATGATTGCCCAATCCTCAAAGGTAAGATGCCCGTCCTCTACACTAAGGGTGTACTTGGGCGAATCTGTCCAGTACGGTGGGAATCGCATGACCCCATCGTCGTCATGGCGAAGAAGACGGGGAATATCAGGGCTGTCAACGACCTTGAAGAATCGCGACTTCCACTGATCATGTGTGTTGCTCTTCCAAGCCTTGAAGCGGGCTTTCGAAGGCTTGGCAGTTAGGCCAACCCAAGAGCTGGTGGGTGCTACTGCTAATCCTTTCTTATTAGGCGGGATACATTTGTAAAAATAGAAAAAATACTCGTATTTCGGGATGATTCCTAAGGCTTCACAAAGGATTTCAAACCCTCGGATAAACCCCCAAGAGTTTGGAGTTAATTGAGATGGGGCGACCTAAAGAGCGTCAAGCACAGCGCAGAGGAAGGGTGAGAAGGGAAGACGGATACGGAAATCTTCAAACATATAAAAATAAGCAAAGAAGAAATGCGGACGCGAAGAGCGTCAAGCACAGCACAGACGCGATCCGTTATGGCACAAGGGCAGGTAATAAGGTTTGTGTCATAACCGTCATTACAGATACCGCCAAGGCGAGTAATGAACTCGTTCAGGTTTTGGGCGTCGGTAAAACAAGGCGGAATGGAGGTGACCTTCGTCGAGACAAGACCTTTTTGGACGAACTTAGGGAGTGACTCTTCATAATTACGGAGTTTGGTTTCAGGTGATAGAGGCGCCTTCTTGGTGGGTGCCGTGGAATTCCCGGCGCCGGAGTGGTCACCGGGGGTGGCAAAAAGGGGTGTTTGTTCAGGAGTTGGGTGGTCATAGCTACTGGAAGAGGATGGGTTGCTCGATTCAGGGTCCATTATAGGGTTTGAACTGAGAATGCGACAAATAAATCAAGAAAAAGACCAAAGGGAAACAGAAAACGTACTAATGGCTGAGAAGAAGAGAGTTTGGCAAGCAAGGTTGCACGTTGGCGCAACTCCGACACGGAGGAAGCAAGGAGCAGAGGCGGAAAGAGGAGCTAGAGTCTCAGAATTCACGTACGGTCTGAAGAAATGCCAAGAAAGGAGAAAGCTTGGGTTCGGCAAGGTTTTATAGGGGAAGGGAGGAAGGCGAAAGGGTGTAACGGTTAGGGCCCGTGGAAAGAAAATCAAGAGGGGATGTGAATTTCGAGGGATAGTTAAGTCCCATCATTGAAGTGACGTTTCCGAGGATAATGATGGCCATTAAGGCAGAAACGGCGCGCGTGGGGTAGAACCCTAGGTGAGAAATCTTGGGATTGCCAAGGGTCGCAAGCATACAGTAAAGGAGGGAACGATGACGTGTGAGTAAGGCGACTGGAACGATGACGTGTGAGTAAGGCGACTGGAATTATTTGAAATATCGGGCGAGAGGTAAATTAAGGTAAGTAATGCAAATTGATTGAGATTATTTAAAAGATGATGGTGCGTTACTTTTGTAGCTGACACAGAAACAGGAACCAACAAAGGGGAGTAATTAGAAGAGACATTGCCTAAGGCGAGCCCTGTCTCGAGGCGCACAACGCTTTACAGTGGAGGATCCATAAAAAACTTACATCACTCGCCGCATTCAAACCCGAGGCGACTCGTTTCCTTACAAAGATGTACTCTTTTTCCTTCACCAGGTTTTTGTCCCACTGGGTTTTACCTGGGAAGGTTTTAACGAGGCATGCTTTATAAGGACGACCGCTCGAGGGAAATGTTGGTTGAGCTCATCTGGCGAGCCCCGCTATAGATCGAAGAGGTGGGCCTGTGGGCTGGTGGGCTGGTGCTCACGGTTCGAAGAGGTCAAAGGCGTTCTCTGAAGGCAGTATGAAGACACTTCTCTTTCGCAACTCAAGATCGTGTCTTGTGGGCTTGTGGACAGGGCGACCGCCAAAGACTACATAATAGGGGCAGTTAGGTTTCGGTTTGGGGGTTTCCTAGTTGAGCGGCGCGGAAAGCGCGTCGTGCGCCCACGATTGGGTAGAGCCTATCTAGACGGTAGGGGCAAACCTGTAATAGGCATAGGGCTTGGACTTTATAATGTATTGGGCTGATTTTGACGGCCCATAGGGTTTTACTCCCTATAAATAGCTAGGGGAGGCTACTGTAAAAGGGGTTAAACAATTTTAATAAACAAAGAGATTATTCAGCTCTCATATATTGTGTTATTTTCCCAGAACATTTTCAAAAGCAGTTCAATCAGATAAAGCACTCACAACAATAGTAGCATTCAGACTGGATAATAAACTCAAGACTCATGCAAAAATAAAACAGAGAAACTAAACTAAAAATAAAAATAAAGATAAAAAAGAAGAACAAAACTAAAAAGCTGGCACAATCACAAATTTTCCAAAGAAGTCCAAGGGAACCTCAATGCAAAAATCACTTTGAACACTTAAGTTCAAGAGGGCTCTTTTCTCCTGCAAAATTTGAACAAACAAAAGTCTTACAAGTAGAAAACTTGCTTGACTTGTTAGTTTCAGAAGCAGCACAAAAATGGGTTGAAAAATTGTGTTCACCTTAAAAACAAGAATTCTTGAGTTCCCAAAAATTAAAACCACTATAGAAGCAAGGAAAAACTCAAAGAATCTGAAACTTTTCAAGAAATGGTGAACACAAAATTTGTTAAAACAGCAAAAAGAAAAATCAAACAGAGAGTCTGCCCGAGCTCCAGCGCTTGGGCGTTGGGGATGCCAACGCTTGGGCGCTGGAATTAAATCAGATATTGGGCATCAGAGGTTCCAGCGCCTGAGCGCTGGGTTCCAACGCTCTGGCGCTGGAATTAACGTAAAATAAAACTGGGATTCCAGGGGCCTAGCGCATGAGCTCTGGCGTTGGCAAACACTGGAATCAGAGGGGGTTTGGCAGGGGCCTAGCGCATGAGCGCTGGCCTCCAGCGCTGAAGCGCTGGCCCTCCCTACAGCAAGAACATAGAATTTTTTTCTTTATTTATTTACAAGAGTGGTGCAGAAAATTAAAAAGACAGAATTATAAACTATCCTAAGTTGTGTTGTCTCCCAACCAGTTCATTGTTAAGGTCCGAGATAGACCCTTCCCTTTAATCAATTAGGGGCATCAAGAATAGCAAAAACATCTTGTCTTTCATAATCTCCACCCAAGTATGGTTTCAATCTTTGTCCATTGACAGTGAATACATTCTTTGTAACCTCATTTTCCAACTCAACCGCACCATGGGGAAAAACTTTAGTGATCCTAAATGGTCCTGTCCACTTTGACCTCAACTTTCCAAGAAACAATCTCAGTCTTGAGTTATATAATAACACAAGTTGTCCTGGACTAAACTCTTTTGGCACAATTCTCTTATCATGCCACTTTTTGGTCTTCTCCTTGTAGATCCTAGCATTGTGATATGCTTGGAGTCTAAATTCATCCAGCTCATGTACCTATACCTGTCTTTTATCCCCAGCTTCTTTGGGGTCCATGTTCAAATGTTTCAAAGCCCAAAAGGCTTTATGCTCAAGTTCCACAGGTAAATGACAAGACTTTCCATAAACCAACTGGTAAGGAGAGGTTCCAATAGGAGTTTTAAACGCAGTTCGGTAAGCCCACAAGGTGTCATCTAATTTTTTTGACCAATCCTTCCTTGAGGTACCAACTACTTTTTCCAAAATCCTTTTTAACTCCCTATTAGAAACCTCTACTTGTCCACTAGTTTGGGGGTGATAGGGGGTAGCAATTTTATGATTAACACCATATTTTTTCAAAAGAGTTTCAAAAGCTTTATTACAAAAATGCTTACCTCCATCACTGATAATTGCCCTTGGCACCCCAAATCTAGTGAAGATCTTTTTCTTCAGAAAATCCAGAACCACTTTGCCATCATTTGTGGGAAGGGCTGATGCTTCAACCCATTTAGAAACATAGTCAACAGCAACCAAAATATACTGGCAACCAAAAGAAGGTGGAAAAGGTCCCATGAAATCAATGCCCCATACATCAAAAAGCTCAACTTCCAAAATCATTTTTTGGGGCATCTCATTCCTTCTTGAGATATTACAAGTTCGTTGACAGCGATCACATCTTACCACAAATGCTCTACTATCCTTGAAGATAGTAGGCCAATAAAAACCACTTTGGAGGACTTTAGTTGCAGTCCTCTCACCTGAAAAATGGCCTCCATAATCGGAGCCATGGCAATGCCATAAAATAGCCTCAAATTCTTTTTCTGGAATACACCTTCTAATGATCCCATCAGAACATTCTCTAAACAAATAAGGTTCATCCCAGAAAAAGAATTTGGCATCATGCAGAAATTTTTTCTTTTCTTGCCAAGTTAAATCAGAAGGCAACACACCAGCAGCTTTAAAATTAGCTAAATGTACATACCAGGGAGCTATTTCTTGAACAGCTAAGAGCTTCTCATCTGAGAACTCCTCTTGAATAGGAACTGGGCTGGAGTTCCCCTCTTCAAGTCTTGATAAATGGTCTGCTACACCATTGTCTTTCCCTTTCCTGTCCACAATTTCAAGATCAAACTCTTGCAAGAGTAAGATCCACCTGATCAACCTGGGTTTAGCTTCCTGCTTAGCAAACAAGTACTTCAATGCAGCATGGTCAGTATGCACAATAACTTTAGTACCCAAAACGTAAGGTCTGAATTTATCTATAGCATAAACTACACTCAACAACTCTTTTTAGAAAAATCTTTTATAAACCGCCTATAAAAACCTGCATGACCAAGAAAGCTTCTTATACCTTTAACATTGGTGGGAGGAGGTAGATTTTCAATAATCTCAGTTTTAGCTTTATCTACCTCAATCCCTTTTTCAGAAATCTTGTGCCCAAGCCCAACGCCATCTTTCACCATAAAATGACATTTTTCCCAATTAAGTACCAAATTCTTTTCTTGGCACCTAACTAGAATCCTTTCCAAATTGCCCAAACACTTGTCAAAATTGGGGCCATACACAGAAAAATCATCCATGAACACTTCCATACATTCACCAATTAAATCATAAAAAATAGCAAACATACATCTTTGGAAGGTTCCTGGAGCATTACACAAGCCAAAAGGCCTTCTTTTATAAGCAAACACCCCGAAGGGATAAGTAAAAGCAGTTTTCTCTTGATCCTTGGGATCAACAACAATCTGATTGTATCCTGAATATCCATCCAAGAAACAATAGTACTCATGGCCAGCCAACCTGTCAAGCATTTGATCAATAAAGGGAAGGGGAAAATGATCTTTCCGGGTGGCAGAATTTAGCCTCCGGTAATCTATACAAACCCTCCATCCAGTTACCTTCCTGGTGGGAATCAATTCATTATTTTCATTGGGAACCACTGTAATTCCCCCTTTTTTGGGAACTACCTGAACGGGACTAACCCATTCACTATCAGAAATGGGATAGATGATCCCTACATCAAGCAACTTAATCACTTCTTTTCTTACCACCTCTTTCATGGCAGGATTAAGTCTTCTTTGGGGTTGGACCACAGGTTTAACTTGTTCTTCTAAACAAATTTTATGCATACAAACAGTGGGGCTTATGCCCTTAATATCCTCAATAGTACAACCCAAAGCAGATTTATGAGCTCTAAGAATTCTTACCAGTTTTTCTTCTTCAAGAGGAGAGAGGGAACTACTCACAATGACAGGTTTATTGTTACCTTCCTCAAGAAAAGCATACTTAAGGGTGGAAGGTAAGGGCTTCAATTCCCTCTTTTCCTCTTGAACTTCTTCTTCTCTTTTCAGCTCCTCTACCTAATTTTTTCTTGAAGGGAAAAATTGGGCAGCTTCCAGATATCTTGCCATTTCAATGACCTGTTCGTCATTGCTTTCAATATCTTCAAAGTCCAACCCCTCAGAGATTATAGTATCTAAAGGATCTTCTTTCCACATGGCCACAAACTGTTAGGCAGAAATATATTTTTATTTATTTTTTTAATATAAAAAAAAACACTAAACAAAATAATAACAAGAATAGAACCTATCCCCGGCAATGGCGCCAAAAACTTGATACCCAAATCGCAAGTGTACGATTCAATATCGCGTAATAAAAAGATCGAACCCAAAGGATAGGTTTCCTATTATTACAATATTTAGTACTTGTGCAGAAAATTTAAAAGATGAATAGTTGATGTTGGTTTTTAGAACAAGCAAGAACAATAGCATAAAATAATAAAGAGATAAGATGATGAGAAATAAGTTCTTGGGTTGAATTACATAGTCTACAAATATGCTAGCAAGTTCCTACTTAATTTCTGAATTTTAAGTCCAATTTCATGATGCTATAGCCTAGTATATCTACAAGTTAATTCCTTACACATTGTAGAACTTTCTTTCTAATTACTAAATTCAATTCCTTGCAACTTAGTTAACTAGAGAAGAAGATGAAGAAGAGATTCAGGCCAACATAGAATTACGTCCATCCTAATTCCTTAGTGATGTATACTTATAACCTTTTTAAATCCTAGGTCCCTTACTACTTACCAATTTCCATTCGTATAAGTAATAAGCAAGAATTCTCATGCGCATTAAGAAGAATGAAGAACAAGGAAATAAAACATGAAATGAAATATTATTCAGAAAGGTAGAAGCAAACTAAAACATAGATATAAACTATAACAACCCAAGAAACTTAAAAAAGAATTAGCCAAGCATGGCTAAAAGAGTCATCGAATTACCCTGGATAGGAGCTCAAGTATGGCTTCCCACAATTCCTAGGAACAATGATCTTTAAGGAGGAAAGAAGAACACTTGTTGTATTCTGAATAGGTGTGTCTTACAAGTGAAGAAAAGCTCCCTATTTATAGCAAAAACCTGACTTCCAGCGCTTGGGCACTGGCATTCCCAACGCTTGGGCGCTGGGAAGCATTAAAATCCAACTTGCAGAAATAGGCCCAGCGCTGCAGCGCTGGCTTCCAACGCTGCAGCGCTGGGTGCAACCTCTGACTCACATCCTAGTCAGAGGTCCAGCGCTTGGGCGTTGGGTCTTCCAACGCTGCAGCGCTGGGACGAACACTGGCAGCTTTTTCTTGGATTCCTTTCTTCTTCAATGGTGGAATTGATTGGCTTAATTAGGCCACATTCAGCCTCTATTAAGTTCTGAAACCTCCCCTTTACCACCATTAATCTTCCAACCTTATTTTACATGTGCTCATATCAAAGAGAGTTGCTTCACATTCTTCAATTTCACTTCAAGTCCTCTCTTTGTTAGAACTTCAATTCTGGCCCTTTGACTCCTTCAAACTTCACTTTTCATCCTCCATTCTTGAACTTTTACACTTTGATCCTTTATTTCCTGAAACTTTACAAATCGGTCCCTGGACAAAAATGATAACTATACCAGCTTTTCCTAAAAATATAAAATAGCTATAAAAATTCCTAAAAATATAAAATAAAGTTAGAAAAACAAATTAAAGCTAATCTATATGCAGAATGCAAAATAAATATAAAATCTATGTAAAAATAATAAAAATCCTATATGTGACTCAAAAATAATAAAATAAAAGACTAAAAATAACCTAAAAACATCATATAATATCCTGTCATCACCACCCCACGATTCTCAGCAGCTTTGTGGTTACCCACCACCCACTGCTTCGACAATTCTGTGGTTAACCACCACCCCTGTCGTCAACCTACAACAATGCATATGCCATGACCACATAATAATCATCCTCATAATCAACATTTCACGAACATATACAACATGCTAAATTCATTAACCATGATTCCAGCAACAAGTTCTTAAAGCTTCACGCAACCGAATTCATAAAACAACATAAAACAATCACAACAACAAGGATAATCCTAATAAGAACGATTTACCCTTACCTACGAGATGGTTGCATGCAAATGATTCCAAACCTTGTAAGACAAAATAAACAGGTATACATCCATCAACAATCATGGAAAAAGGTTGGAAACCACTCCCTAGAATTTTAGAGCAATACAACAAAAACAACAATTTGCTGGCAGGGGCCTAGCGCCCAAGCGTTGGATTCCAACACTCTAGCGTTGGGTCCCTATCTGGCAACACGTACTGGGCAGAATTCCAATGCCCAGGCGTTAGGAGTCCAGCGCTAATGCGCATGCTCCCTGCCAGAAACCCTAAAAACCAAGTTTTTCACCCGAAACTCCATTTTTAACCAATTCCTTTCAAGACTATAATTGTTCCATGTTCAGAACTTATGTTATATCCTAACAATAATTTTTCTACCCCATATCTCAATGGTTCCTAAATTCTTAAAAGTCACTTATTCGATGAAGGCAACTAGGTATTGGACCGAAATGAAAGGAATAGAATACCAACCTTGTTTGAGAGTTTTGGTCAAGGTAGGTTGCACCACGAATCCAGAACCTTCAAGAGAGTAGGAAACTCGAGCTTGATGCAAAAAAAAGGTTTAGACAAGAGAAATTATCCCTAAAGACAATAGGAAGTTGTTCTCCAAAGAAACTCAGATTTTAGATAGTTTCAATCGCTTAGCGATAGAACCGACACCACGAACTTTGAAGGGATTGAGTGTGAGGTTTGAGCACCACGAAAAAGGGAGGGATTCAGGGCTTGATCCCCACCAAGAAGAGGGCGAGGGTCGACCAAGCAACATGAAATTCTAGTAGCACTTCGGGAACACAGAACAAGGGGTTCTAGGCATTTTTCGGAAAATCTTTGAGTGGAGGAGCAATAGGAAGGTGGATGTTCTTAACACTTAGAATTGTCAGCAATGAGAAGGTGAAGGAGAGAGGAGAGGCACGAAATTCCTCCTTATTTCACAATAAAACTTCATCATGGCACATTATGGCAAAAACCGAGCATTGAAGTCCCTTAATGCCTCATGACTCTCTTGTCTCCTTGTAAATTCGAAATTTTGAAAGCTTTTTGGCACATGTTCAAAATGATTTCAGAATAAAGGGAGGGAGAAGCTGCCCCCACCTCCTTCATGAGTCTTAAACCTCCTTTAAATGACATAAAACCCCTAGACAAGTCATTTACCACCATTAACCCTCCTTTAAAACCGATATTCCTCACTTAATGCCTGATTTAAAAGCTCTTTAACCCCTCTTAACTCAGATTTCGAATTTTAAATTCAAAATTCATGAGTCGCACAAAAATTTAATTATAAAAATAAACTT
Source organism: Acmispon strigosus (assembly GCA_030819835.1). NCBI lineage: Eukaryota > Viridiplantae > Streptophyta > Magnoliopsida > Fabales > Fabaceae > Acmispon > Acmispon strigosus. The sequence goes on from JAUAMA010000001.1 coordinate 25,519,599, forward strand.
CCCGCATCCAGGTTCGAACACACGACATGTCATTCCAATGCTTAAGACTCAACCGCTAAGCCACAACTCATCTTGTTGCAATTCTAGAAAATTAATTTAAATATTCCTCAAGGTAAACAATCATGCTCTAAACAAAATTAAATGACTCAAGTCTAATACCTCATTAATTAACTCAAGGGTTAATTTACAAATAAAAAAAAGTCTGAGGACTAGAATGAAGGTGCAAGAAACACACAAGAAAGGGGGGTTTGAATTGTGTAACTCATTTTTAAATTTCTTTTCTCATATATTACAAATCATTTATTTATCATCTTTTATCTAAATTTGACATGGGTCATTTTTGTAAGAGAGCATGAAATTCATTTCATATGTTTTAAACAATGATTATTTATTTTTCACGAACGTTTGCAAGTTGCAAACATATGAATGAGCATGCAGCGGAAAAGCAACAACATGAAAATAAAACACACATAATTTTATCCTGGTTCGCCCCCATAACCGACAGGGCTACGTCCAGTCCTTGGCTTCACCAAGATTTTCAATATTTCAATAAATAATACAAGTATTATCAGGGACTTCTCCCAACAAGTATTCTAAGGACTTCTCCTATCAAGTATTTGAAGGACTTCTCCGTACAAGTATTGTTAGGACTCCTCCTTACAAGTATTATCAGGACTTCTCCTTACAAGTATTATACAGGACTTCTCCTGACACCTTTTTCAAAGGTTGGCTTCTCTACATGGTTCTCTTCTTAATAAGAGTGGGCAGAGGAACTTAAGCTCGATTTACAGAGAGGATTGGAGTTTGGGTTCTCTGTTAGGGAGGAAGTGTGAGTTGGGAAAGATAAGAGTAACACTCTATGAATTTTCCTCACACAAACTCATATACTCAGGCAGGAATAGACTTGAGGCATCCTGAGTATGAACCAAGGTTCCTTGGCTCTTGGGACAGACTTAGTTGGCATATGGAGGTTTAAGTCTAAGTTGCCCGAATACTTCGGAGACAGAATCTTCTATTTATATCTTCAGTTGCTTCTTCATCTTGAGAAAGAGAGAAAAAATGTCTGAAGTGCCTCTTCCTCTCTGGGCTGTGCGTAACGGCTAGTTCTGTATCTCTCGGCAGGTGTTAGTTGATATTTGAAAGTTCTCTGCAAGCTTAAGATAAGATCTGGAAATCATCGGTTCGTCTGCGTTGATGTCGTCTGGCTCCATGCTGAGCAGGTAGCTTTGAGCTTTTCCTTCAGTATTTAATGCGTAGAAAAACAGCTGTGAAGCTTGCTTTGACCATTTTGCCCCAGTGCTTGCCAGCAAATACTTATCACGAGCCTTGGTCAGATATTTGAATTTCGACGGTTGAGAGTGTACAATGCTCAGAGATTCTTGTCGTTGATTCCGCAATGTCAGCTTGATTTGAGGGAAAGTAGAATATAAGTGGGACCGGGAATATTGTATTAATTGTGTCCCTTTCTACTTTCTGCCGCAGCCAGCATATTAATAAATGTGTAGACGAGGTAGGAGTCTTCTTGAATCCATGAAGTAATAATTTCAGATGATGAAATTAAGCTCTTTAGTACTTCGATGATTCTAATCTCCTCGAAAGCCACACTTCTTGATCTCTGTACCTTTGGCGCAATTGTTACTTGAGCGGACAGATTCTTCCTTGTAGTTTGGTGGACGTAATCTCCGTTTACTTTATGAAGTTCTACTGCGAGTAGGCGGTATTGGCGGACGAACTTTTCTTCATTCAGTCTTTCTTGTCTATTAAAATCTTCTTATCCTTGTAGATGACTGAATCTCCTCTTTTGAAGTTCCTTCATCTGATAGAGTTGATTTACAACTTCCTTTTATAATGCTAGAGAACCTTTGAGGCTGAAAGGAATTCTTCATAGACTAATCTGTCCTTTGATTGGAGCAGTTTTCTTAAGTGGCAGACTGTTTTGTCTTCTCAAGATAGACTTTGATTTAGAGCTTGCAGACTTTTGATGAGGTGTTGGTTGTTGATGCCGCTTTAGACTCTTATGATTCACCAGACGCAGTTTTCTTCATGGTGACCGGACGAACTTCTCCTGATGAACTGGTATTCTTGATGACGCTTTTGAAGTTTACTCAGTCCTTTTAGAAATAGTTATTCCTGTACATGAGAGTTTTCATTTTGTTAGGGAATCTAATTTAAAACGATATTAAATCTTTACAGAAATTGTTGATTATCAAAACATAGTTATGCATTTAATTGTTTGAAACTAACAATCTCCCCCTTTTTGATACTGACAATTTCTTTCAGAAAAAGATCTATTTGAGATTCTGATTGGTTATCTTTTAATTATCGTTTTTAAAAGATTGTTATGATTTTTCTTCAGAGGAGTTTAGTGAATGAAAAAAAAATTATCGTAGAGCTTAGTCAGAGATATATTCTTGTTTTAGACGGACAATTTTGACTAAATGAACTTGTCTGCTTTTGCTCCCCCTAAATCTGATATTCCCTTAATTGCCTACGTTTATCTAAATAGACTCCCCCTAAGTTGATGCAGGAACAGGAATGTTTACTAGTGAACAATTCTAGATTCCTTTACTCTCATACCACTCTTCCTAGTTAGAGATATATTCTTGTTTTAGACGGACAATTTTGACTAAATGAACTTGTCTGCTTTTGCTCCCCCTAAATCTGATATTCCCTTAATTGCCTACGTTTATCTAAATAGACTCCCCCTAAGTTGATGGAGGAACAGGAATGTTTACTAGTGTACAATTCTAGATTCCTTTACTCTCATACCACTCTTCCTAGTTTCTTTACCACTTCTTTTTCTTTGCCTAAATTTCTCCCCCTTTGTCATTATCAAAAAAAATAGTGAGTAAGGCATTAGTAAGAAGAGACAAAAAAAATGGGATAATAGAGATACTGCATAAGGTCTATATAAACATTAGTGCAAATAACATAGAGTGCATAAGATAAATGAGCAGATAGAGTAGTAGAATTAAGAGATAATCAGTCATGTTTCTTCTGCCGAGACTCAATGTCTTGTCGGAGCATTTCTTAAACTAGTTTGAGATGAGCCTCCAACTTAGCGGTGAGGGACTGTTCCATCGCGTCAGCACTTTTGAAGATATTACTGCACATCTTCTGAGTTGCTTTGGAGTTGTTGGAGTTGTTGGAGAGAGATACTGTAACCTCTTCAGACAGCTCCTTAATTGCACTTGTAGCATCAAAAGATTCTTCAGAGGATGGCACGTCATGTGACTCCTTTTGCCTGGGGATTTCTTCAGTTGTGGCAGGATGATCACTTGAAGAGGTGTTGGTGGGTTGATCTACTGTGGCTTCCACTTCCAGGATTTTATTTAAGGTATCAGCCGCAGGTATTCCCTTAGGAAATGATGAGGGAGCATCATCTTGATTCTCCTCAGAGTCTGAGGAAATAACAACTACCTCTTCCGAATCAGTTAAAATATGGATTTGATGGTCGACTGATTCTTGCTGTGAGAAGTCAGCAGTTAAGGATGGCTTATGGGAGGATTTGTCTCCGATTAAGATAAGCGACCATGATCCAAACTTGAGAGTGATGCGTGCAGCACCATGAATCAACTTGGATGAAATGGTGCTTGTATGAACTTGTCTGCAGGCAGACAGTTCCCAGTTGTGATGGAAGATGTCATATCTTGATCGCGGAGCAAACACGAGTACTAACCCATCAATGGCAGGAGGAGTCCAGATTCTCGCTTGAAGGCAGAAATTGAAACCCAATGTTTCCATAAGAAGTTGTGGGGCATGCCAACCATTTACCATGGAAAGCATTCTGGGCACAATTGAAGAGATTGGGGCAGTCCTTCGGCGAGTCCGTCTGGGCACGTGTACTGGAAATCTTTTCATTCTGTATTCCCTTGTTTGAACTGTTTGCATGCTGTTCTCCTGATTTTCTTCAGATATACCACCTTCTTGGTTAGCTGTTGGGTGTTCAGCAGAAACATCATCCATACACCTAGGTTGGTTGACAACACATTCCTCAGCCTTTACAGAATCGTTTCTTTTCCTCTTCTTTGAAGGCATTGCTCGAACTGCACGAGACTTCACCCTTCTTCTGCCAATCTTCACCCCTTCTGACAACTTATCTTGATTTTCAGTGACCTGACCTTGATAAGCAGCCTTTGATTGTGATTTAGCAATATCAGGATGCTCTTCATCTGTATTGCTTGGCTCTTCTACAATTTCGATAGTTTTGTTTGAGGTTGGTTTGATGAGGGACATGGTTCTTCCACTTCTGAAGCAGTTGGGTGTGACTTTGATGAGTTGGATGCAGGCAGATTTACGTGCTCTTGTTTTTCAGCCTTGTCCTGGACGATCTTAACCTCAGGCTACTTTGTCTTCATCTTCGAGGGACGAACATAGTCTGGGTCTATAATGCGTCTATACATTATTATCCTTGGCCCCATGTTCTTTCCCCATGCCTTTGCGTCTTTCTCACAGTTGGGCATCCACTGTGGTGTTGCATTGGGTAAGGGAGAATTTTCTTTCAGAATCACTCTTATCCAGTGCCGATCTTCAACATTGCATAACACTGCTACTGGAGACGGAGTTGTCACTGGACCAGTCATTGGGAGATACATGCAAGATTCCCATGTCCGGGACGATGAACCATTTGGGTTCAAGAGCTGGTTCGTTGAAACCAAGGATCAAAGCTTTTCTGATGACCTCCATATGACCTTCGGAGTCGAATATCTTCCGGTGAAGAGTACGTCTGTCATCGAGTTCCTTGATCATTTGTCTTCTTATCTCCGGCCATTCGTTCTCGTTCATCCCTATCCATTGAGCAATGCACCTGTATCCACAGTTGCCATCATCATCAACATCAACAATATTTTCCACAAACTCATGGAACTCAGTAGGTATGTGTGGAAGATATTTAGATATAATTGAGGATTGCTGAGGAATTTTAGACTCGGAGTGCGAGCATGCTTTCCGGACGTTCTTGACCAGTGAGGCTATTGGACGATTATCTTCATCGTCATGTTGTGAATAGATTTGATCTGTGGGTGGTTCAGGTTCTGAGGGAGGAACAATTTCAATTGTTTTCCCTGAACCAGTAATTTGAAACCGCTTGGGTGGAGGAGGACCATCACTATCAGCGTCCTCTTCTGATTCTTCATCTTCTTCTTCTTCTACAATCTTCTCTTTTGGTTGAGGTCTGCTTGCTTGCAACAGCAGTTCTACAGGTACATTAGTAGTGTCAATCTTTAGCCTCATTCTTCTGAGATCATCGAACTTAATTGGGGATGAGTGAATGTAGTCATGAGCAATGAACTCATTTTCCTCCTTTGTTTTCTTTATGAGATGCTTCCTCATCATTTCAGAGATAAGAGCTCCATATGGCAATTTTAAATCTTTGCCTTCCAGAGTCGACAACATTTGGTTGAAGATGAGATATGAGAGATTGATCTTCTCCTTATGCATCATGTGATAGAGCGCCCACTGTGAAAACTTGTCGACCCTGTTGCAGTTCCCTTCTCTAGGGAGAACTATCTTGCAAAGGACAACATAGGGAAATTTGCATTCCACTATTAAGTTGTTGACATTGGTTCCATGGATTTCCGGATTTTGTTTCCAGATACAGTTGGGATTGGGGGCAGACATCTCCCAAGTAGATTTGAATTTGACTCCTTCGTTTACTTCGCTGTCCAGAATTACTGCAATATCTCCAGGCGAAATGGTTGTGATCAATCGCATGCATCTTGTCTTGATTACGGAAGTTCTGCTCTTGACTGCGCAGTCGTAGAACTCCTTAATAACAGGCTCAATAGTGGGGAGAGAAGATACTCTCATGAGGTTTGTCCATTCTTGAAAAAGAACCCAGTCCAGCCGTGCAATTTTAGCGTGACTGTAGAGATTCAGATCAAGATACTTTGGCGGGACCAGTTCCTTTTCACCAAGATTCATTGTCTTCTGTTTTCCAATGAACGATTCTTGCTCTTTTCGATTTAAGGCGATGTTCCTAATTCTTCGTTCAATGATGTTTTGCTCAATAGGAGTAAGTTCAGACGCTGCATTGATCTGTTTCTTTGAAGCCATTGTAATGATCTGCAAACAAAAGTTAGCGAGAGAGAGATATAGATAGCTTGAGGATGATGGGAGTTTGAAGTAAGTTTGTAAGTGGTGAATGTATAACTTCTTCCTTCAGATTCCTTTTTGTTGATTTTTCTTTGAATACGAAAGGTGTTTACTTGGTTTAGAAGAGGAAATGATTAGTTCTCTACTGATGTGATAGAATGATTAGCATGCTCATTAAATGAAGATCTTTAAATGTGCAGTCATAGAAGTTGAGGGATTTAATACGTGCTGGAGAAGTTTTGATATATGGAACGATACAGTTGTTTACCAGTAGCCCAAGTGTGGGCGAGTGACTGATCGTGCCTGATCAGTTGTTCACGGACGCTCTCTCTCTTGATGGTTCCTTAGATAGTCACCAGACGGTGACTTCCATTTACTCGATCTTTGGGATGCAATCTTTATTTAAGTGGAGTTTTGGTCTTTTCATCAAGAAGGTGCCTGACATCATTCTTCTATTTGACCATGCAATATGTGTATCTATCTCCAAGCCTGCAAGATTCATTTCATAGTTCCTTTGCCGAAGGATCTTATTAGCATTTCCTGGTTATCACAATTTTGCTACAGACAGTAGGATGTATATTATACTTCAACGAGCATATATATACATGTTAGGAAAGCTTTCTCTGAAGGACTGGTCGTAGAGATAATAAAGAGATTTATCAACATTTATCCTTATGCAATAGGTGTTTTGTTTTTCCACGTAGAGAACTTGTCAGTACATTTATGCTTGTTAGATAAGTCAAATAGTGTTTACCAAGGCCTTTCCTGAGTTGATAAATTGTTAAAAAGAATTTAATAGGATACTAGACACATGTACTGATTGTGAGAAAGGTCATTTGCTACAGAGATGATCCAAACATATAATTTTGATCAGCGTTTGTTGATCAAATAAGTAAATTGTGAGTTCATATGACCATAATGAGTAGATGATTATCCAGGAGTTTGTGTTTTTAAGTATGACATTAATGATCCAAGCATATCCTGGCTAAGCTTATAAAGAGACTTATTCAATTATAATAACAATGATTATATCAAGATATCCTTTGTGATTCTCTTAATCATTCGACCAAGTGAGAGATAGTAAATAATTTATTATAAATTTAGAGTTACCTCCCTTCCTATTTCTGAGAATAGAACTTGATCATTCCTCATCTCACTCGAGAAGTTTGTCAGTAATATATTGCTGGAAACATGAGCTGATGTATCCATTTTGATTGCTAGCTTCCTTTGCTGAGAGGATGTGAGATCTTTCATTGAGATAGTTTCTTCGAGATGTTCTTCTTGTATGGCATTTGAATCATGGTTGCTTTTGTTCGAGAAGAACATATGCTTTCATGGATCTTTGAACTCTACATCTGTGAAGATGTTAGCACTTTTCAGAGTGTTAGGCTCTGATACCAATTGAAGGTGCAAGAAACACACAAGAAAGGGGGGGGGGGTTTGAATTGTGTGACTCATTTTTAAATTTCTTTTCTCATATATTACAAATCATTTATTTATCATCTTTTATCTAAATTTGACATGGGTCATTTTTGTAAGAGAGCATGAAATTCATTTCATAAGTTTTAAACAATGATTATTTATTTTTCACGAACGTTTGCAAGTTGCAAACATATGAATGAGCATGCAGCGGAAAAGCAACAACATGAAAATAAAACACACATGATTTTATCCTGGTTCACCCCCATAACCGACAGGGCTACGTCCAGTCCTTGGCTTCCCCAAGATTTTCACTATTTCAGCAAATAGTACAAGTATTATCAGGGACTTCTCCCAACAAGTATTCTAAGGACTTCTCCTATCAAGTATTCGAAGGAGTTCTCCTTACAAGTATTGTTAGGACTCCTCCTTACAAGTATTATCAGGACTTCTCCTTACAAGTATTATACAGGACTTCTCCTGACACCTTTTTCAAGGGTTGGCTTCTCTACATGGTTCTCTTCTTAATAAGAGTGGGCAGAGGAACTTAAGCTCGATTTACAGAGAGGATTGGAGTTTGGGTTCTCTGTTAAGGAGGAAGTGTGAGTTGGGAAAGATAAGAGTAACACTCTATGAATTTTCCTCACACAAACTCATATACTCAGGCAGGAATAGACTTGAGGCATCCTGAGTATGAACAAAGGTTCCTTGGCTCTTGGGACAGACTTAGTTGGCATATGGAAGTTTAAGTCTAAGTTGCCCGAATACTTCGGACACAGAATCTTCTATTTATATCTTCAGTTGCTTCTTCATCTTGAGAAAGAGAGAAAAACTGTCCGAAGTGCCTCTTCCTCCCTGGGCTGTGCGTAACGGCTAGTTCTTTATCTCTCGGCAGGTGTAAGTTGATATTTGAAAGTTCTCTGCAAGCTTAAGATATGATCTAGAAATCATCGGTTCGTCTGGGTTGATGTCGTCAGGCTCCATGCTGAGCAGGTAGCTTTGAGCTTTTCCTTTAGTATTTAATGCGTAGAAAAACAGCTGTGAAGCTTGCTTTGACCATTTTGCCCCAGTGCTTGCCAGCAAATACTTATCACGAGCCTTGGTCAGATATTTGAATTTCGACCGTTGAGAGTGTACGATGCTCAGAGATTCTTGCCGTTGATTCCGCAATGTCAGCTTGATTTGAGGGAAAGTAGAATATAAGTGGGACCAGGGAATATTGTATTAATTGTGTCCCTTTCTACTTTCTGCCGCAGCCAGCATATTAATAAATGTGTAGACGAGGTAGGATTCTTCTTGAATCCATGAAGTAATAATTTCAGATGATGAAATTAAGCTCTGTAGTACTTCGATGATTCTGATCTCCTCGAAAGCCACACTTTTTGATCTCTGTACCTTTGGCGCAATTGTTACTTCAGCGGACGGATTCTTCCTTGTAGTTTGGTGGATGTAATCTCTGTTTACTTTATGAAGTTCTACTTCGAGTAGCTGGTATTGGCGGACAAACTTTTCTTCATTCAGTCTTTCTTGTCTAATAAAATCTTCTTATCCTTGTAGATGACTGAATCTCCTCTTTTGAAGTTCCTTCATAGACTAATCTGTCCTTTGATTGGAGCAGTCTTCTTAAGTGGCAGACTGTTTTGTCTTCTCAAGATAGGCTTTGATTTAGAGCTTGCAGACTTTTGATGAGGTGTTGGTTGTTGATGCTGCTTTAGACTCTTATGATTCACCAGACGCAGTTTTCTTCCTGGTGACCGGACGAACTTCTCCTGATGAACTGGTATTCTTGATGACGCTTTTGAAGTTTACTCAGTCCTTTTAGAAATAGTTATTCCTGTACATGAGAGTTTTCATTTTGTTAGGGAATCTAATTTAAAACGATATTAAATCTTTAAAGAAATTGTTGATTATCAAAACATAGTTATGCATTTAATTGTTTGAAACTAACATAGAAAACAATAACAAACAACTTCAGGGAGTAAACAGTAGTTACAATAAATTAGGGGTCATACAAAAAACTTAGTCGCTGGATGAGTTACAATGGAAAATCCATGTAAAATAACCTCTTTATGTGGGAAAAACTCGAGAACCTAGTCACTGTGACTAGTCTCTTTAGAAGAGTCAGTCATAGGAGAGGAATACTTAGTCACTAAGGAATTAGTGCCGTAGGAAAGCTAGGTCACCAGATGGGAAAGACTTAGTCACCGGACGGGTTTCAATGGAAAATCCTAGTAAAATAACCTCTTTTTGCGGGAAAAACTCGAGGACCTAGTCACTCTGACTAGTATCGTGGGAAAACTCAGTCACAAGAGGGGAAAACTTAGTTACTAAGGAATTAGTGCCATGGGAAAACTGGGTCACCGGATGGAAAAGCCTTAGTCACCGGACGAGTTTCAATTGTAAATCCTAGTAAAATATCCTATTTATGTGGGAAAAACTTGAGAACTTAGTCACTGTAAGTAGCCTCTCGAGAAAAGATGATCACAGCAGAATATAAATTAGTCACTAAGGAATTAGTGGCATGGGAAAATTGGGTCACCAGATTGGAAAACCTTAGTCACCGGATGAATTTCAATGGCAAATTATTGGAAAATAGCCTCTTTGTTTTGGAAAAACTCAAGAACATAGTCACTGTGTCTTGTCTCATGGGAAAACTCAGTGACCGGAGGGGAAAACTTAGTCACTAAGGAATTAGGGTCATGGGAAAAATGAGTCACCTGATGGGAAAACCTTAGACAATGAAATAGTTTCAATGGCAAATCCAAGTAAAATAACCTCTTTGCGTGGGGAAAACTCGAAAACATAGTCACAGTGAGTAGTCTCATGGGAAAACTCGGTCAGAGTCGGGGATAACTTAGTCACCAAGGAATTAGTGCCATGGGATAATTTAGTCATCGGATGGGAAAACCTTAGTCATCGGACGAGCTTCAATGGCAAATCCTTGTAATATAACCTCTTTATGTGGAAAATACTCGAGAACCTAGTCCCCGTGACTCGTCTCGTGGGAGAAGTCAGTCAAAGATGGGAAAACCTTAGTCAAAGGACGAGTTTCAATGGAAAATCCTAGTAAAATAACCTCTTTGTGTGGGAAAAACTCGAGGACCTAGCCACTCTGACTAGTCTCATGGGAAAACTCAGTCACAGGAGTGGAAAACTTAGTCACTAAGGAATCAAATCCTTGTAAAATAACCTCTTTGTGTGGGAAAAACTCAATAACCTAGTCACTGTTAGTAGTATCATGGGAAAACTTAATCACAGGTGGGGAAAACTTTGTCACTAAGGAAATAGTGCCATGGGAAAACTAGGTCACCGGATGGGAAAACCTTAGTCACTGAACGGGTTTCAATGTAAAATCCCAGTGAAATAACCTCTTTGTGTTGGAAAAACTCGAGAACCATGTCACTGTGAGTAGCCTCATGGGAAAACTCGGTCACGGGAGGGGAAAACTTAGTCACTAAGGAATCAGCGTCATCGTAAAAATAAGTCACCGGATAGGAAAACCTTAGTCACCGAACGATTTTCAATGGAAAATCCTAGTAAAATAACATCTTTGTTTGGGAGAAACTCGGAAAACTAGTCACTGTGAGTTGTCTCATAGGAAAACTCAGTGACTGGATTTTATATGATAATTTTAGGGTCTTTTTAGTATTTTTATTTTGTTACTTTTGAGTCTCATATAGGTTTTTTATTCTTTTTATTTAGATTTTATATTTATTTTGCATTTTGCATATAGATTAGCTTTTATTTGGTTTTTAAATCTTTATTTTATATTTTTATTTTATTTTAGGAGAGCTGGTAGAATTTATCATTTTTGTCCAGTGACCAAATTGTAAAGTTCCAGGAAGGAAGAACCAAAGTACAAAAGTTCAAGAATTGGAGGCTAAGAGTGAAGTTTAAGGAAAAGAAAGGGCCAGGAATGAAGTGCTAACAAGGAGAGGACCAAAAGTGTAAAGATTGAATATGAAGCATCATTTATATTTTGCACATGTGAAAAAGGATGAGTGGAGAATTGACGGTAGTGGGAAGGAGTTTTCAAAAGTTAATTGGTGGCCAATGAAGGCCATAATGGCCATCAACTCCTTCACCATTGAAAGGAAAATTTTTGCTGTAAATAGGAGTGCTCATCCTTTGTAAAAATCACACCTCTCTAGAATACAACAAGTATTCTTTCTTTCCCCTTTAAGAGCATTGTTCCATGGAATTGTGGGAAGCCATACTTGAGCTCCTAGTCCAGGGTAATCCAATGTTTCTTTTAGCCATGCTTGGCTAATTTCTTTAAGTATCTTGGGTTGTTTTAGTTTGTAATTTATGCTTTAGTTTTGCTTCTACTCTTCTGAATAATATTGCTATAAGCTCATGTTTTACTTCCTTGTTCTTAATGTTATCTTGATGATCACAAGATTTATTGCTTATTGCTTATAACAATGGAAATTGGTAAGTAGTATGGGAAATAGGACTTAAAAGAAGCTATATGATGTATTACTAAGGAATTAGGATAAACTTAGCTTTATGTTGGCCTGAAATTCTTTCTTCATCTTCTTCTTGGTTTTTTCTAAATTGCAAGGAATTGAACTTGGTAATTAGGAAGAAAGTTCTACATTTGTAAGGAATTAACTTGTAGAAATAATAGGCTATAGCATCATGAACTTGGCTCTAAAATTCAGAAACAAAGTAGGATTTTACTGGCATATTTTATAAGCTATATAATTCAACCCAAGTGCTTAGTTCTCATCTTCATCTTTTCTTTATATTTCATGCTATTTTAATTTTTTAGTTCTAAAAACCAAACAACAACATACACCTTTTAATTTTCTGCACAAGGCTCTAAATAAGTTAGTAAAAAGACACTTATCCCTTGGGTACGATATCTTTTATATTACGTGATATTCAACCGTACGCTTGCGGATTTGGTTATCAAGTTTTTGGCGCCGCTGCCGGGGATAGGTTCTTTTTAAGTTCTTTTTATTAATTTGTTTAGTGCTGTTTTTATATATAAAAAAAAGTATTAACTTGTGTGGTGAATAGGTGCTACTAATTTTTTTTGCTGAAATTTTGTAAGGAATTATGGCTGGAACATTTGAGGAATGGTTGGCAAAGATTCGGGCTAATCTTGAAAAAGAAGATGAAAAGAAGAAGCGTATTGTTTTCAATTTAATTGATGAGTATTACTCTGAATTAGATTGCAAGCGCACTTCGGGATCTTTGCCCAACCGAGTGCAAGAATGGAAGGCCAGAATAATCTTGCAAGGAAGGCTGAATGCAATTTTTGGGAGGTAGCCAGTAAACCAACAAGTTCCCATTGACCCGGTAAGTGATTCTATGGACAAAATAGAGGAAAAGAAAATTGAAGAAGTGGTTAGCTTAACCAGTGAAAAATCAGTTTTTCTTCCCACACCGGAAGAAAAAGAACAAAATTCTTTTAAACTATCCATAGGTGATCTTATTTGGGAAAATGGTGAGGGTTATGCTGAACAAGTTTGCATTATTTTGATGACTATAAGTTGTCAAAATTTGCATGACTTAAGGGGTCTAAAACAGTTTGCAATAGACCCCGGTTGATTGACCAATTTCTGGAGGGAACCAAGTCTATCGAAGACTATAAAATCGAGCTTCTTGGGAGACAACCCATGTCCAGGTTTGAGTATTTTAAATTCAGTAATTTTTAGCTTTCTTTTATTTTCTGTTTTATTTTCTATCTTATTTTTATTTCAAAAAAAAAAAAGAAATTGATTCCTTGCTATAGGAAATGCCAAAGATTAATGTGGCAGAAGGCCTCCTATATTTGAAGGTAGGAGATGAAAAAGTCAAGTTTTTTGTATTCCAGACTCTTAAGCATTATGAGTCTGAGGAAGATGATGATTTTAAAGATGATGTATTCACCAAAAGAAGAAAAACTTCCCCTAATTGATTAAAAGGGAAGGGTCTATCTCGGACCTTAACAATGAGCTGGTTGGGAGAGAACCCAACTTAGGACTAGTTTAATTTGCTGTCTTTTAATTTTCTGCACCATCCTTGTAAATAAATAAAAGAAGAAAAAAAATAAAAAAATTCTAAATTTTGCTGCAGGAGGGGCCAGCGCTCAGGCGCTGGAGGCCAATGCTCAAGCGTTGAGCCCCTGCTTAAACCCCCCTGATTCCAGTGATGCCCAACGCTCATGCGTTGGGGGACTAGCGCTCATGCGCTAGGCCCCTGGAATCCTCCAGTTTTTTTTTTTAATTTCCAACGCCCAAGCGTTGGAATCCCAGCGCTCAGGCGTTGGGACCCTGTTTCTAGCCCAGTTTTTTGTTTTAATTCCAGCGCTCAAGCGTTGGAAACCCATCGCTCAAGCACTGGAACTCGGGCAGATTTGCTGTTTTAATTTTATTTTATTTTCTTTGTTCTGAAATAATTTTGTGTCCACCAGCTCTTGAAAAGTTTTGGGGTTCTTGAGTTTTCCCTTGCTTTAAAAAAAAAAAAATTGGTTTGAACTTTGATTTTTGGGAACTCAAGAATTCTTGTTTGTTTTAGGTGGACACAATTTTCAACCCTTGTTCTTAAATATGTTGTTTTGGGAACTAACAAGTCTAGCAAGCTTTTGCTTGTAAGACTTTGTTTGTTCAATTTTGCAGGAAAGGCACCAGAAGGAGAAAGAACCCTCTTGAACTTGAGTGTTCGAAGTTGAAATTGCAAGAAGGTTTCCTGGATAATTTGTAAAAAAAAAAAGAAAAAAAAAAGAGAAAAGTACTTTACCAGCTTTTAGTTTTTCTGTTTGATAGTTTTTAGTTTTATTTTTTAGTTTTAGTTGTAGTTTTAGTTTTTATTTTTTTTAGGTTTTTAAACTGCATGGTTGAGTGTCTTTATCCAGTCTGAATGCTACTATTGCTCTATGAATGCTTTATCTGATTGAACTGCTTTTTGAAAATGATGCTATATTTGATGCGGTTAGGATTGCATGCTGTTAGAAATGATTTGGACATCTTGATTGTTTTGGTCTTTGGCAAAGGTTTTTGAGTTCTAGAAAGGGTACCACTTACCCTGTGTTTTTCTGAGAGCTGAGGACTCGGAATACATGATTGTGAGATTTTTCTGCCTTGTGTTGCATGTTGATTGGGATTTTGTATACTTTGTAAGTTGAGAAGAGATTATAGGTATTTTTGAAAACTCAGATTCTTGCTTGAAATTGGAAATCCACTAGTAGCCCCTTTTTGAGCCTTAAAAGAGTCATTTTTTGGAGCCTACTTTGTGTGATATTTTAAAGTTGTTAGTGTGATTCATGAACATAAAATTCTAGAGCTATGCATGTTTAGGTTTCTCTCTCAAAAAATGAAGAAAATAAAATAAGGTATGCGCCTTAGAGAAAAAGAAAAAAATAATGAAGTAGTGGGTTGAGAAAGAGTATGCGGGGAGTAAAATTCAATTCATTCATCCCATACATTCCACTACTTTGTTCAAAAAAATAAGAAGGAAAAAATTGAGAGAACCTTTGTGTTGAAAGTGTTTAAAGCTCTTAGTCAAACAAAAATCACTTAACAACAGATTCTGAGTCAGCCAATAGAGTTGCCAAGTTCTTGAAATCCACACCTTGAATTGTTCAACCCTTTAGCCAAGTTACAACCTTCAAGAATCTCTTCAAAATTACTTAGTTTCATGGTTTCAGTTTTGATTTGAATGATAGGCAGAATTTTTGAGCTTTCTTGTTTTTCATGGAGAATGTCTTTTTGTGAGCTTATATTTGATGAACTCAAAGGATTAAAAAAGGGCCAAGCCTAACTTTCTGGATTAATATCTGTGGAACATGCATGTCTTTCCAAACCCGCCGTGCTTTCTTGAAAATTATCATCTTCTTTGGATAAAACTTTCTCTAAACTCGAGGACAAGTTTTTCTTTAAAGTTTTGTCGCTTGAGGACAAATTGTCGTTGGGTATAGTGGTGCGATGACTAGATTTTTATGATAATTTTAGGGTCTTTTTAGTCTTTTTATTTTGTTATTTTTGAGTCTCATATAGGTTTTTTATTCTTTTTATGTAGATTTAATATTTACTTTGCATTTTGCATATAGATTAGCTTTTATTTGGTTTTTAAACTTTATTTTATATTTTTTTATTTTAGGAAAGCTGGTAGAATTTATCATTTTTGTCCAGTGACCAAATTGTAAAGTTCCAGGAAGGAAGGACCAAAGTACAAAAGTTCAAGAGTTGGAGGCTAAGAGTGAAGTTTAAGGAAAAGAAAGGGCCAGGAATGAAGTGCTAACAAGGAGAGGACCAAAAGTGTAAAGATTGAATATGAAGCATCATTTCTATTTTGCACATGTGAAAAAGGATGAGTGGAGAATTGATGGTAGTGGGAAGGAGTTTTCAAAAGTTAATTGGTGGCCAATGAAGGCCATAATGGCCATCAACTCCTCCACCATCGAAAGGCAAATTTTTGCTGTAAATAGGAGTGCTCATCCTTTGTAAAAATCACACCTCTCTAGAATACAACAAGTATTCTTTCTTTCCCCCTTAAGAGCATTGTTCCTAGGAATTGTGGGAAGCCATACTTGAGCTCCTAGTCCAGGGTAATCCAATGTTTCTTTTAGCCATGCTTGGCTAACTTTTTTTAAGTATCTTGAGTTGTTTTAGTTTGTAATTTATGCTTTAGTTTTGCTTCTACTCTTCTATAAGCTCATGTTTTACTTCCTCGTTCTTAATGTTATCTTGATGATCACAAGATTTATTGCTTATTGCTTATAACAATGGAAATTGGTAAGTAATAAGGGAAATAGGACTTAAAAGAAGCTATATGATGTATCACTAAGGAATTAGGATAAACTTAGCTTTATGTTGGCCTGAAATTCTTTCTTCATCTTCTTCTTGGTTTTTTCTAAATTGCAAGGAATTGAATTTGGTAAATAGGAAGAAAGTTCTACAATTGTAAGGAATTAACTTGTAGAAATAATAGGCTATAGCATCATGAACTTGACTCTAAAATTCAGAAACAAAGTAGGAGTTTACTACCATATTTTATAAGCTATATAATTCAACCCAAGTGCTTAATTCTCATCTTCATCTTTTCTTTATATTTCATGCTATTTTATATTTTTAGTTCTAAAAACCAAACAACAACATACACCTTTTAATTTTCTGCACAAGGCTCTAAATAAGTTAGTAAAAAGACACCTATCCTTTGGGTACGATATCTTTTATATTACGCGATATTCAACCGTACGCTTGCGGATTTGGTTATCAGAAAACTTAGTCACTAAGGAATTAGTTCCATGGGAAAACTAGGTCACTGGGAGGGAAAACCTTAGTCACCGGACGAGTTTCAATGGTAAATACTAGTAAGATAACCTCATTCTGTGGGAAAAACTCGAGAACCTAGTCACTGTGAGTTGCCTCATGGGAAAACTCGGTCACAGTAGGGGATAACTTATTCACTAAGGAATTAGCGCCATGGCAAAACTAGGTCACCGGATGAGTTTCAATGGCAAATTTTTGTAAAATAACCTATTTTAGTGGGAAAAACTCGAGAACCTAGTTACTGTGACTAGTCTCAAGGGAAATATCAGTCAAAGGAGGGGAAAATGTAGTCAAATAGGAATTAGTGCCATGGGAATTCTAAGTCACCAAATAGGAAACCTTAGTCACCGGACGACTTTCAATGGTCAATCAAAGTAAAATTACCTCTTTGTGAGGGAAAAACTCAAAAGTTTAGTCACTATGAGTAGTCTCATGGGAAAAGTCAGTCAAAGGAGGGGAAAACATAGTCACTAAGGAATTAGTGCCTTTGGAAAATTGGGTCACCGGATGGGAAAACCTTAGTCACCGGACGAGTTTCAATGGAAAATCCTTGTAAAATAACCTCTTTATGTGGAAAAAACTCGAGAACCTAATCACCTTGACTAGTCTCATGGGAGAAGTCAGTCAAAGTAGAGGAAAACTAAGTCACTAAGGAATTAGTGCCATGGGAAAACTAGGTAACCAGATGGGAAAACCTTAGTCACTAGACGAGTTTCAATTGAAAATCCTAGTAAAATAACCTCTTTGTGTAGGAAAAACTCGAGGACCTAGTCACTCTGACTAGTCTCATGGGAAAACTCAAACACATAAGGGGAAAACTTTGTCACTAAGGAATAAAATCCTTGTTAAATAACCTCTTTGTGTGGGAAAAACTCGATAACCTAGTCGCAGGAGGGGAAAACTTAGTCACTAAGGAATTAGTGCCATGGGAAAAATAGGTCACTGGATGGGAAAACCTTAGTTACCGGACGGGATTCAATGGCAAATCCAAGTGAAATGACCTCTTTCTGTTGGAAAAACATGAGAACCAAATCACTGTGAGTAGCCTCATCGGAAAACTCGGTCACAGGTGGGGAAAACTTAGTCACTAAGGAATTAGTGTCATCGTTAAAATAAGTCACCGAATGGGACAACCTTAGTCACTTAACGCGTTTCAATGGAAAATCCTAGTAAAATAACCTCTTTGTGTGGGAGAAACTCGGAAACCTAGTCACTGTGAGTTGTCTCATGGGAAAACTCAATCACAGCAGGGGAAAACTTAGTCACTAAGGAATTAGTGCCTTGGGATAACTAGCTCACCGGGAGGGAAAACCTAAGTCACCAGACGAGTTTCAATGGTAAAGACTAGTAAGATAACGGAAAAACTCGAGAACCTAGTAACTGTGAGTTGCCTCATGGGAAAACTTGGTCACAGGAGGGGATAACTTAGTCACTAAGGAATTAATTCCATGGGAAAACTTGGTCACCGAATGGGAAAACCTGAGTCACCGGATGAGTTTCAATGGCAAATCCTAGTAAAATAACCTCTTTGTGTGGGAAAAACTCGAGAACCTAGTCATTGTGTCTAGTCTCATGGGAAAACTCAATCACAGGAGGGGAAAACTTTTTCACTAAGGAATTAGTGCCATGGGAAAAATGGGTCTCCAGATATGAAAACCTTACTCATTGGACTAGTTCTAATGGAAAATCTTTGTAAAATAACATCTTTTTGTGGGAAAACTCAGTCACAGGCGGGGAAAACTTAGTCACTAAGGAATTAGTTCCATGGGAAAACTGGGTCATCGTGTTGGAAAACCTTAGTCACTGGACAAGTTTCAATGGTAAATCCTAGTAAAATAAGCTCTTCCTGTGGGAAAAACTCGAGAACCTAGCTGGTAGCCAAACCGCAAGTGCACGGTTGAATATGGTGTAATACAAAAGATATCGATCCTACAGGGATAGGTGTCTAATTATTAACTTGTTTAGAACCTAATGCAGAAAAATAAAGGTTGGTTTTGATCTGTGTTTGTTTAGAACAAGACAAGCATAAGCATAAATAAAAAGAAAGATGATGATGATGAGAATTAAGCACTTGGGTTGAATTATATAACTATTAAAATATGCTAGCAGGCTCCTACTTTATTTCTGAATTTTAAAACAAAGTGCATGATGCTTTAGCCTATTATTTCTACAAGTTAATTCCTTACAAATGTAGAACTTTCTTCCTAATTACTAAACTCAATTCCTTGCAATTTATTTAATTACGAAGAAGATGAAGATCAAATTCAGGCCATTCCTTAGTGATATATCATATAGCCTCTTTTAAATCCTATTTCCCTTACTACTTATCAATTTCCGTTGTTATAAGAAGTAAGCAATAACAGTTGGGCGCATCAAGGTAACATAAAGAACAAGGAAATAATACATGAACTTATAGCAATATTATTCTGAAAAGTAGAAGAAAACTAAAGCATAAAATAAAAGCTAAAACAACCCAAGTAACTTAAAAGAAATTAGCCAAGCATGGATAATAGAAACATTGAATTACCCTGGACTAGGAGCTCAAGTATGGCTTCCCACAATTCTCAGGAACAATGCTCTTAAGGGAGAAAGAAGAATACTTGTTGTATTTTGAAAAGGTGTGATTTACAAGAGAAGCAAAGGTCCCTCTTTATAGCAAAAATCTGTCCTCCAGCGCTTGAGCGCTGGGATCCCAACGCTTGAGCATTGGGTGCAATTAAATTCAAACGTTGTAGACAGAGGCCTAGCGCATGAGCGCTGGCTGCCAACGCTTGAGCATTGGGATGAAATTCCTACTTGGATCCTAGTCAGAGTTCCAACGCTTGAGCGTTGGCTTGACTGCTGGTTGCTTTTCTTCAAGCTTTGCTCTTCTACATGGTAGTGGGTTTTCAATGCCTTCAATGGCCTCCACTCAGCCTCTCTTAATTTCTTAAAACAGCTCCTCCACTACCATTAAGCCTTCAATCATCATTTTCCATGTGCTGAATTAGAGAGTGATGCTTCATATTCTTCTTTTTCACTTTCGGTCTTCTCTTTGTTAGCACTTCAATTTTGGCCCTTCCTTTTCTTGAAACTTCACTTTCCATCCTCCACTCTTGAAATTTTGCACTTTGGTCCTTCCTTCTTGAAACTTTACAAATTGGTCCTTGGACAAAAATGATAATTCTACTAGCTTTCCTAAAAAATATAAAAACAACTATAAAAATTCCTAAAAATATAAAATAAAGTTTAAAAACCAAATAAAAGCTAATCTATATGCTAAATGGAAAATAAATAGAAAATCTATATAAAAACAACAAAAAACCTATATGTGACTCAAAAATAACAAAATAACAAGACTAAAAAGACCCTAAAATTATCATATAAAATCCAGTCATCACTAGCCATTCTGAGTTGCCTCATGGGAAAACTTAGTCATGCGAGGGGAAAACTTAGTCACTAAGGAATTAGTGTCTCGGGAAAAATGAGTCACCTGATGGGAAAACCTTAGTCACCAAAAGAGTTTCAATCGCAAATAGAAGTAAAATAACCTCTTTGCGTGGGAAAAACTCGAAAACATAGTCAGTGTGAGTAGTCTCATTGGAAAACTCAGTCACAGCAGGCGATAACTTAGTCACTAAGGAATTAGTGCCATAGGAATACCATGTCACCATATAGGAAAGCCTTAGTCACTGAACTGCTAGTGTCAAATAATTAAATGAATTATTATGTTTTGATAATTAACAATTTCTTTAAGATTTAATGTTGTCAGAGATAAAATTCCTAACATAGTGAAAACTCTCATGCACAGGAATAACTATCTCTAAAGGGACAGAATAGATCTCAAAGCATCACCAAGAGAATTGGTCCACCAGAAAAGTCCGTCCGGCTACTCTGAAGGAAATGGTGTCAAGGATATACAAACGAAAGCATTGATATATAAGACAGTCCGGTGACTCTTGAGAGATAAAAGCATTAACTTCAAATAGGAAATTCTCTCTCTCAAGGACACTTCATCAAAGCCTTCACGCTCAAGTCAAAGTCTATCTCAAGAAGATAAGACAGTCTGCTACTCAAACCTACAGTTATCAAGAGAAAGACTGCTTCTTCTACAGATAACTGAGTATGACAACTTATGAAGAGAAACCTACGTCATTGAAGCCTCTCTAGCATCATATAAAGTAGTTGGGAATCAACTCTCTCAGATGGAGAACTTCAAAAGAAGCAACAGAAGAAAAGAAAAGGTTCAGTCCTCTAAGCCAAGAAGATTCTAATCCTCGAAGAAGAACTGAACGAAGAAAATTCGTCTGCCAATGCAAATCACTTAGTGACGGAATCTCTAGCATTATATGGAGACTGCGTCTGCCAAACTCTAAGAAAGAATCCGTCTTCTAAAGTTTCAATTGCGCCAAAGGTACAAAGATCAAGAAGTGCGTTTTTCGAGGATATCAGGTTAAGAGAAGCATTAAAGAAATTACTCTCCTCATCTTGAGTAATTGCTTCTTGGATCAAAAGACTTCTACCTCGTCTGCACATTTATTAAAGTACTGGCAATCACAAAAAGAAAGAAGGACACAATTAATTCAATACTCCTTGGTCCCACTGCTTTTCTGCTTTTCCTCAAATCAAGCTGACATCGCGGAATCAACGGCAAGAATCTCTGTGCATCGTACAATCTCAACAGTCGAAATTCAAATATCTGACCAAAGCACGTGATGAGTATTAGCTGGCTAGAACTGGGTAAAATGGTCAAAACAAGCTCCACAGTTGGAACTTGACACGTTAAATACTGAAGACATGGCTCTAAGCCTCTTGCTCAGCATGGAGCCAGACGACATCAACCCAGACGAATTGATGATTCTCAGATCATGCCTTACACCTGCTGAGAGATGCAGAACTAGCCGTTATATGCAGCTTAGAGAGGAAGAAGCACTGCGGGCAGATTTTCTCTCCTTTTGTGGGGAAAGAGCAAGGATCTTCTTCTGAAGATATAAATAGAGAATCCTGCTTCCGTAGCAACTGGGCGACTAGAACTAAATGTTACATATCTCAACCTAGTTCGTCCAAAAGACCAAGACATTCTTGGTTTCAACTCAGGAAACTTCAAGTCATATCACAACCTGAGTTGAGTTGCTTATGTGTGTGGAAAACATACAGAGTATAACTCTTATCATATCCCACACACATAACTTAAAACAGAGATCAACTTGCTTATGACCTCTCTGTTTTATGAGCTTCATTTCTTCTACCCACTCTTATTAGAAGAGAACTCTATAGAAAAGAAAAACCCTGAAAAAGGTGTCAGGAGAAGTCCTGTATAATACTTGTAAGGAGGAGTCCTGATAATACTTGTAAGGAGGAGTCCTGATAATACTTGTAAGGAGAAGTCCTTCGAATACTTGATAGGAGAAGTCCTTAGAATACTTGTTGGGAGAAGTCCCTGATAATACTTGAACTATTTGTTTAAATAGTGGAAAATCTTGGTGAAGCCAAGGACTGGACGTAGCCCTGTCGATTATGGGTGGTGAACCAGGATAAAAATCATGTGTGTTTTACTCTTCATGTTATATTGCTTTTCCGCTGTGTACTCACTCATGCTCGCATAATGAATAAATCATTTTGAAAACCTGTGATCAACTTATAAAGTCTATCGAATAAATTTCAAAAATGATCACACAATTCAAACCCCCCCTTTCTTGTGTGTTTCTTGCACCTTCAATTGGTATCAGAGCTTGACCACTCTGAAAAACACTAACATCTTCACAGATGTAGAGTACAAAGATCTATGGAAGTAGATGTTCTCCTCGAACAAACGCAACCATGATCCAAATAACAGTGCAGGAAGAACATCTCGAAGAAACTATTTCAATAAAGGAGTGTATCATTTAAAGATAGATAGTCGCAAATGAATTGAGAAAGCACAAGGAGATTTATGCTCATTCAAGAAGAGGAAGCTAATGAGGAATCCAAATCTTCCGGTTCAACCAAGCATCAGCTGGACCACTTAGCAAATTCATTGCAAACAGTTGATGCATTATGCAACCATGTGAAATACAAATGAGGTAACTTTGATCACATAAGTATCAAGCGGTACCCATTTCCTCTTCTGTTCTAAGTTAATTAGAATCAGCAATATATTAAATTTGTTAAAGAAAAGAAAAACTAAATATCTGTTCTCTGAATGCAATCAATCTCTAGCTAAGATAACATCTAAATCAAGCAACTCCTATACTAGGTCAAATTCTCATCCATTTGAAAAGAACAAAATTTCGATTGCTACTCAAATTTACATGAGCTGTGTTTAAAACTCCATCATCATAGATAGCTAATATTTTGAAATGCTTACACATTGATATATATATATATATATATATATATATATATATATATATATATATATATATATATACACGGTGCACTCGTCATTAATGATTGCAGATGAAGAAATGCACATATTGAGTAAATGGCGAAAAATGATCAAGGAGGTGAATCTTAGTGGAGCACCCAAACTATTACAAAAATGAAGTCCATCATCAAGAGTCATTGACGTAAGATCACATCACCGTCTGGTGGTTAATCAAAAACATCCAAAGTGAGAACGTCTGAACCTAATTGAAAGGACACGACTCAAACAGTCCGTCTGGGGCCACAGGTAAACAGCTGTATCGCTCCACTTGCTAAAAGCGTCCGCAACACGCATTAAATCCTTAACTGCCATAACTGCACATTTTTCTTTTAAATGCGCATGCGATATTTGCCATCTCACATCAAATGCACAGGCAATCATTTCTTCCCACAAAACGAGTAAGACTGTCTGCCTTCCAATCAACCTTAACAAAATATTTTGAGAGTGTAAACCTCACACTCACATCTCAACTTGCTTGCACCTCAGAACTTTTGCTATTCTCCGTTTGTGCTCTCTAACCTTCTTCTGCAGATTTTCCAAATGGCTCCCAAGAAGCAGATCGCTATCAAGCCCAAACTCACTCAAGCACAAGAAGCTGTTCTTGAACTAAGAAAGAAAAATGTTGACGCCAATCGCCGTGAACAAGATATGAAGATTGAGGCTCAAAAATTCCCTGACCTAGGTGAACGGGAACTCGTTTCACCAAGGTATCTTGAACTTAATCGCTTCGAACATGCCAAGGTTGCCGGACTAAACTTCGTGCTATTTCAAGACTGGGCACAACTTATGAAAGTGTCAAAAACTCCTGTTCTCGAGCCCTTGGTAAAGGAGTTCTATCAATGTGCTGTGAAGAAGAACCCTCGGACCATCATGAGCAGATGCATGAGGATGATAACTGAGATCTCTCCTGAAGACATTCCTTTAGCATTAAAAGTGGATGTGAACAATGGAGTTCACTACTCTCTGAAGTGGGAACCATCAACCATAAACAGCAACTGTATCTGGAAAGAAGACTCTAAGATACATGGAAACTCAGTTAACAACCTAGTGGAAGAATACAAATTTCCACATGCCGTTCTCAGCAAAGTCGTTATCCCTAAAGAAGGAGCACGAGACCTTGTAAACAAGATGTCTCACTGGGCACTTTGCCAGATGAGTAATATGCAAAGGATAAACCTGCCTTCTCTCATTTTATAATATTCTGAAGAGAAACTATTATCTAAGAAATGACAAAATGCTTAATCAAATTTTTAATAAACCTTTTCCAAAGAAATTGTCATTATCAAAAAGGGGGAGATTGTTAGAGTCAAATAATTAAATGAATTATTATGTTTTGATAATTAACAATTTCTTTAAGATTTAATGTTGTCAGAGATAAAATTCCTAACATAGTGAAAACTCTCATGCACAGGAATAACTATCTCTAAAGGGACTGAATAGATCTCAAAGCATCATCAAGAGAATTGGTCCACCAGAAAAGTCCGTCCGACTACTCTGAAGGAAATGCTGTCAAAGATATAGAAAGGAAAGCATTGATATATAAGACAGTCCGGTGACTCTCGAGAGATAAAAGCATTAACTTCAAATAGGCAATTATCTCTCTCAAGGACACTTCAC
Organism: Acmispon strigosus; assembly: GCA_030819835.1. Lineage (NCBI taxonomy): Eukaryota > Viridiplantae > Streptophyta > Magnoliopsida > Fabales > Fabaceae > Acmispon > Acmispon strigosus. The sequence goes on from JAUAMA010000001.1 coordinate 25,544,373, forward strand.
CAAAGCCTGCACGCTCAAGTCAAAGTCTATCTCAAGAAGATAAGACAGTCTGCTACTCAAACCTACAGTTATCAAGAGAAAGACTGCTTCTTCTACAGCTAACTGAGTATGACAACTTATGATGAAAAACCAACGTCATCGAAGCCTCTCTAGCATCATATAAAGTAGTTGGGAATCAACTCTCTCAGATGGAGAACTTCAAAAGAAGCAACAGAAGAAAAGAAAAGGTTCAGTCCTCTAAGCCCAGAAGATTCTAATCCTCGAAGAAGAACATAACGAAGAAACTTCGTCTGCCAATGCAAGTCACTTAGTGACGGAATTGATACCCAAATCGCAAGTGCACGATTCAATATCGCGTAATAAAAAGATCGAACCCAAGGGATAGGTTTCCTTATTATTATTATATTTAGTACTTGAGCAGAAAAATTAAAAGATGACAATTTGATGTTGGTTTTTAGAACAAGCAAGAACAATAGCATAAAATAATAAAGAGATAAGATGATGAGAATTAAGCTCTTGGGTTGATTTACATAATCTATAAAATATGCTAGCAAGTTATTACTTATTTTCTGAATTTTAAGTCCAATTCCATTGTGCTATAGCCTAGAATTTCTACAAGCTAATTGCCTTAAGTCATGTAGAACTTTCTTCCTAATTACTAACTCCATAGCCTTGGTTATTAGTTAATTAGAAAAGAAGATGAAGAAGGAATTCGGGCCAACACAAAGTTACGTCCATTATGATCTAAATAAAAATAATAAAAATCTCTAGCATTATATCGAGACTGCGTCTGCCAAACTCAAAGAAAGAATTCGTCTGCTCAAGTGTCAATTGCGACAAAAGTACAAAGATCAAGAAGTGCGTTTTTCGAGGATATCAGGTTAACAGAAGAATTAAAGAAATTACTCTCCTCATCTTGAGTAATTGCTTCTTGGATCAAAAGACTTCTACCTTGTCTGCACATTTATTAAAGTACTGGCAATCACAGAAAGAAAGAAGGACACAATTAATTCAATACTCCTTGGTCCCACTGCTTTTCTGCTTTTCCTCAAATCAAGCTGACATCGCGGAATCAACGGCAAGAATCTCTGTGCATCGTACACTCTCAATGGTCGAAATTCAAATATCTGACCAAAGCACGTGATGAGTATTAGCTGGCTAGCACTGGGGTAAAATGGTCAAAACAAGCTCCATAGCTGGAACTTCTCATGTTAAATACTGAAGACATGGCTCTAAGCCTCTTGCTCAGCATGGAGCCAGACGACATCAACCCAGACGAATCGATGATTCTCAGATCATGCCTTACACCTGCTGAGAGATGCAGAACTAGCCGTTATATGCAGCTTAGAGAGGAAGAAGCACTGCGGGCAGATTTTCTCTCCTTTTGCGGAGAAAGAACAAGGATCTTCTTCTGAAGATATATATAGAGAATCCTGCTTCCGTAGAAACTAGGCGACTAGAACTAAATGTTACATATCTCAACCTAGTTCGTCCTAAAGACCAAGACAGTCTGGGTTTCAACTCAGGAAACTTCAAGTCATATCACAACCTGAGTTGAGTTGCTTATATGTGTGGAAAACTTACAGAGTATAACTCTCATCATATCCCACACACATAACTTAAAACAGAGATCAACTTGCTTATGATCTCTCTATTTTATGAGCTTCATTTCTTCTACCCACTCTTATTAGAAGATAACTCTGTAGAAAACAAAAACCCTGAAAAAGGTGTCAGTAGAAGTCCTGTATAATACTTGTAAGGAGGAGTCCTGATAATACTTGTAAGGAGAAGTCCTTCGAATACTTGATAGGAGAAGTCCCTAGAATACTTTTTGGGAGAAGTCCCTGATAATACTTGTACTATTTGTATAAATAGTGGAAAATCTTGGTGAAGCCAAGGACTGGACGTAGCCCTGTCAATTATGGGGGGTGAACCAGGATAAAAATCATGTGTGTTTTACTCTTCATGTTATATTGCTTTTCCGCTGTGTACTCACTTATGCTCGCATAATGAATAAATCATTTTGAAAACCAGTGGTCAACTTATAAAGTTTATCGAATAAATTTCAAAAATGATCACACAATTCAAACCCCCCCTTTCTTGTGTGTTTCTTGCACCTTCATGGACGAGTTTAAATGGAAAGTCCTAGTAAAATAACATCTTTGTGTGGGAAAGTCCTAGTGCCATGGGAATTCTTTGTCACCCAATAGGAAACCTTAGTCACTGGACGAGTTTCAATAGTAAATCCAAGTAAAATTACCTCTTTGTGGGGGACAAACTCGCGGACCTAGTTCCTCTGACTAGTCTCAAGGGAAAACTCAGTCACAAGGGGGGAAAACTTAGTCACTTAGGAATTAGTGCCATGGGAAAACTAGGTCACCGGATGGGAAAACCATAGTCACCGGACGAATTTCAATGGCATTGTAAGTAGCCCCATGGGAAAACTCAGTCACAGGAGGGCAAAACTTAGTGACTAAGAAATTAGTGCCATGGGAAAATTGGGTCAGTGGATGGGAAAACCTTAGTCACCGGACTAGTTCTAATGGCAAATCCTTGTAAAACAACCTCTTTGTGTGGGAAAAACTCGAGAACCTAGTCACCATCACTAGGCTCATTGGAAAAGTCAGTCAATGGAGAGGAAAACTTAGTCACTAAGGAATTAGTGTCATGGGAAAACTAGGTAACTAGATGAGAAAACCTTAATTGTAAAACACACCTCAATTCAGAATATAACAAGTATTCTTCTTTCTCCCTTAAGAGCATTGTTCCTGAGAATTGTGAGAAGCCATACTTGAGCTCCTAGTCCAGGGTAATTCAATGTTTCTATTAGCCATGCTTGGCTAATTTCTTTTTAAATATTTGGGCTGTTTTAGCTTATAGCTTATGTTTTAGTTTTCTTCTTCTTTATTTTTGAATAATATTCAAGTTCATGTTTTATTTCCTTGTTCTTTATTTTATCTTGATGATCACAAGTGTTTATGCTTACTTCTTATGTCAATGGAAATTGGTAATTAGTAAGGGAAATAGGACTTAAAAGAAGCAATATGATATATCACTAAGGAATTAGGATAGACTTTGCTTTATGTTGGCCTGAATTTCATCTTCATCTTCTTCTTTAATTAACTAAATTGCAAGGAATTGAGTTTAGTAATTAGGGGGAAAGTTCTACAATGTGTAAGAAATTAACTTGCAGAAACCATAGGCTAAAGCATCATGAACTTTTGTTCTAACATTCAGAAATAAGGTAGAAGTTTACTAGCATATTTTATAAGTTATGTAATTCAACCCAAGTACTTATTTTCCATCATTGTCCTTCCTTTATATTTTCATGCTATTTCATGTTCTTGCTCTAAAAACAAACTAACATCAAAATCAAGTTTAAATTTCTGCACAAGTTCTAAATAAATTAATAATAGGACACCTATCCCTTGGGTTCGATATCTTTTATATTACTTCGATAATCAACCGTACATTCTTGTAATAACATCTATCTGGAGTATGTCCTACTTTGTTAAAATAAGTACATGAATATTTATTGTAATCTTATTTGGTATCCAATTTGCTTTGGGTCCTTTCCTTTTGAATAGCTTTCCAAGATTCTTCACTAGAAGATTCATATTTTCACTCACGTCCTCTTCAGAATCTGCATCATAATCATCTTTGATGCTTTCCTTTGCCTTTAGATAAATGGAACGATATTTCTTCTCATGTTGTTCATGTTCCTCCAAACGATTCAACTCCAATTCATGTTCTTGGAGTTTTCCAAAAAAAGTTGCAAAAGTCATATTAGACAAACTCTTCTTTTCGGAAATTGCCGTAACCTTTGGTTGCCATGCTCTTGTAAATGATCTCAAAACCTTCATGTTTAAGTCACTACTGGAAAATTCTTTACCAAGTGCAATCAAATGGTTAGTCAAATGAGTAAAGCGTTTTTGCATATCCAATACCTTTTCTCCAGGAAGCATTCTGAACATTTCATATTCTTGAGATAGGGTATTAATCTTTGATCTTTTGACTTCATCTGTTCCTTCATGAGTTACCATCAATGTATCACATATTTCTTTTGATGTTGTGCACGTTGAAACTCTGAAGAATTCATCCATGCCAAGAGCATATGTAAGGATATTCATTTCTTTAAGATCATACTGAACCTTCTTCTTTTCTTCTTCACTCCATGTGTTTTCTGGTTTTGGTTGTCTGCTATCACCCACTTCATTCATAGGTATAAACAGACCTTCTTCAATGGCTCTCCATATTTCCACGTCCAATGACTTTATGTAGATTTTCATCTTAATCTTCCAGAAGTCATACTGGTCTCCATTGAAGTATGGTGGCCTGTTTATGTTGAATCCCTCACTAGTTCCATGACTAGAAGAGGATGCCATCTTCTCCCGGATCTTAGGAGCAAATTACCTAAACTTACGCTTTGATACCAATTCTAAGTATAGATAGCAACCTGAGGGGGGGTGAATCAGGTTTACCCAAATTTCGCCTTAACACACCTTCTTACTATCAAGATAAAGATGATCACAATCGAGTGCAACGGAAATAAACGTTGCTTGAAAGTAAAGATGAAGGTTAGAAGAATGCACACACAGACTTTATCCTAGTTCACCTTCAATCCACCGAAGGCTACGTCCAGTCTCTCAAGAAACCCCTTGAGGAATTTTCCACTATTGATAAAAATCTCTTACAAGTGCTTACACCAAGTACCTTAAGAATTTCTATCAACAATCCCTGAAAGCAAACCACTTTCAGAACAATCACCCTTCACCGAACCCTACGGTGAATATTCACTCAACCAGAATGAAGATGAAGAAGAATTTACAACCGGCTGAATCAATCCTTTAATACACAAGTGGATTGATCATGAGAGTTATGCTTTAAGGCTCTTAGCATAAGAAGGCTCTTTCAATTATGAGTTCTTCAATATATGAACAGCAATAGTGTTCTTTAAACAATGAAGAATATGAACTCAGAATCAAGGCTCTTTGAAATTTGTACAGCAAAGGCTAAATTAACATGAAAGAGAAATTCAAGAAGGTTTTAAGCCTAATTCGTTTATGATCAAGTATCTCTCATGTGTGTTTCGATTCTGGACTCAAATGGACTATTTATAGGCATAAGGGATCATTCATGAACCGGCACAACCCTTCCCAAATGATTTGAGACACAATGGTTCATGAAAAGATGCAACTTGTCGAGCATGTAATTGATTACAGTACTTAGGTAATCGATTACGTTATGAGACCGTTGCTGTTTGAATTTCAAATTCAAGCGTGTAATCGATTAAGAGCAAGCTGTAATCGATTACTTGCCTATGTGTAATCGATTACCTTAAGGGTGTAATCGATTACACTCAAGTCCAGATTCCAGAAAATGAAACCTTTAAGAACGGCTTGAGTTTTTCTACCTCTTTTAATTTATGAAAAGGATAAACTCAATTAGCTTAAATGTTTTAAAGAGCCTTTACACTAGAAGTCCAGATTCCAGAAAATGAAACCTTTAAGAACGGCTTGAGTTTTTCTACCTCTTTTAATTTATGAAAAGGATAAACTCAATTAGCTTAAATGTTTTAAAGAGCCTTTACACTAGAGAAGCCTTTGGAAGCATAACTCACCTAACTAAGTAAGACTTAGGCAAATATTGAACCTTGTTGCACCGTTTCCTCTAAGTCTTCTTTTCTTCTTTTTGTCGATGAGTTTGTCATCATCAAAACCTCAGCCAGGGTCAAGAGCAAGATCTTCTTCAAAGGGAAAACCTTAGTCACTGGAAGAGTTTCAATGGAAAATCAAGGTAAAATAACCTCTTTGTGTGGGAACAACTCGAAAACGTAGTCACTATGAGTAGTCTCCCGGGAAAACTCGGTCACAGCAGGGGATAACTTAGTCACTATGGAATTAGTGCCATGGGAAAATTCGGTCACCGGATCGGAAAACATTAGTCACCAGACGAGTTTCAATGGTAAATTCTGTTAGATTCATATGATTAAATGAATTATTATTTTTTGATAATTAACAATTTCTATTAGATTCAAATGATTAAATGGATTATTATGTTTTGATAATTAACAATTTCGTTATAGTTTGATAGTCCTAAGAGGTAGAACTCCTAACTCGTTGAACATTCTTATGTCCAGGAAAAACTATCTTCATGAAGAACTGTAGAAACTACAAGGCAATATCAAGTCATAGAAAAATGAAAGACAGACAAATAAAAGGAAACCGTCCGAGTCCTCACTGAAGAACAAATGCATACACTTTCAAGAGGAACTGTCAGAATGCACAAAGAAAACAACCAAGCGGAGACAGTCTAGCGACTAACCAAAGACCATGTTTGCCTAAGAATGAACAGACATCCTTTGGAAAGCACTTAAGCAGCTATGCACAGTCAACACCAAAGTACACTTTGTTAGAATCAAATAATTAAATGAATTATTATGTTTTGATAATTAACAATTTCTTTAAGATTTAATAATGTCAAAGATGAAATTCCTAACATAGTGAAAATTCTCATGCACAGGAATAACCATCTCTGAAAGGAATGAATAAACATCAAAGCCTCATCAAGAGAACTAGTCCATCAGAAGAGTTCGTCCGGTCACCTATATGGAAACAACGTCAAAGTTATACAAAGGAGAGCCTTCTTGTATAAGACAGTCCGGTGGCTCAAGAAAGCTAAAGCGACAACAACACTCTACATCCTCTATCAAGGACTCTTCATCAAAGTCTGCTCGCTCAAGCCAAAGCCTATCCCAAGAAGACAAAACAATCTGCCACTTAAAAGATGAAGCACCATTCCTACAGTGATCAAAAGATGACAGCTCTATTCAAAGCTGAAAGAGCATGACAACCTATGAAGAAACACTTTCAGCCTCGAAGCCTCTCAAGCATCACGCAAAGAAGTTGTGAACAATCAATTCTCTCTGATGAAGAACCTCCAAAGGAGCAACAGAAGAAAAGAAATAATTTAGTCTTCTAAGCCAAGAAAACTTTAAATCCTGGAAGAAGAACCAAATGAAGAAAGTCTGTCCGCCGATATAAATTTACTCACAGCGGAATCTCGAACACTGCATGGAGACTGCGTCTGCCAATATATATGGAAGAATCCGTCCGCTCAAGTACGAATTACGCCAAAGGTACGAAGATCAAGAAATGTGCTTCTCAAGGATATCAGGTTATCAAAAGCATTAAAGAAACTACTCTCTTTCTCTTGAGTAATTGCTTCTTGGATCAAAGACATCTACCTCGTCTGCACATTTATTAAAGTACTAGAAATCACAGAAAGAAAGAAGGGACACAATTAATTCAATACTCTCTGGTCCCACTGCTTTTCTGCTTTTCCTCAAATCAAGCTGACTTTGCGGAATCAACGGCCAGAATCTCTGAGCATCGTACACTCTCAACGGTCGAAATTCAAATATCTGGCCAAAGCACGTGATGAGTGTTAGCTGTCAAGCACTGGGGTAAAATGGTCAAAACATCTCCACCGCTGGATCGTCACACTTTATATACAGAGAAACTAGCTCAAGGTCACTTGCTCAGCATGGAGCCAGACGACATCAACCCAGAAGAATTGACGATCCTCAAATCATATCTTACGCTTGCAGAGAAACCTCAGCTCATGACTTACGCCTGCTGAGAGATGCAGAACTAGCCGTTATGTGGTGCTTGGAGAGGACGAAGCACTACGGGCAGGTTTTCTCTCCTCCTGTGAGGAAAGAGCAAAGATCTTCAACTGAAGATATAAATAGAGAACCCTGCTTCCGTAGCAACTTGGCGACTAGAACTAAATTGTACACATCTCAATCTAGTTCGTCCAAAAGACCAAGACATTCTTGGTCTCAACACAGGAAACATCATGTCATATCAAAACCTGAGTTGAGTTGTTTATGTGTGTGGAAAACTTACAGAGTATAACTCTCATCATATCCCATAAACATAACTTAAAACAGAGATCAACTTTCTTATGATCTCTCTGTTTTATAAGCTTCATTTCTTCTGTTAGAACAGATAGCAACCTGAGAGGGGGGGTGAATCAGTGTTGCCCCGATTTTCGCCTTATCGAAATCGTTACTTTCAAGATAAAGATGATCACGAGATAATTGCTATGTTTGCAGCGGAATAGAGCAATGCTTGAAAGTAAGTATGAAGGATAAAGAGAATCACACACAAGATTTTATCCTGGTTCAGCTTCAATCCACCGAAGGCTACGTCCAGTCCCTCAAACCATCAACGTAAAGAACTTTATCGATGACTGTTTGAGGGGGTGTGCCTATTCTTCCAATGCCGAGTATCTTTCCCTTTTGGTTGTTACCATATGTGACAAAACCTTTTTCTCTAGGTATAAGAAATGAAAATTTGGTTTTGTCTGCTGTCATGTGTGATGAGCAGCCACTATCAAGATACCATAAATCCTTTGCTGCTTTCATACACACCTACATGACAAAGTTCAGACATGGGTATTAGGAACCCAACAAGTCTTGGGTTCTTCTAAGTTAACATCCTTTCTAACCCAAATGTACTTCCTATTTGGTACTCCTACATGTTTGTAATAACATCTACTAGGGGTATGTCCTACTTTGTTACAATATGTGCAAGAGTAATGATTGTAACTAGAGGTTTGTCTAGGAAAGGGGTGAATCTTCTTAGGAAGTCTATTTTGATTATTCTTCCTATTGTTTGTACTCCTAACAGGATTAATCTTATTGTTACTAGAAGATCCTATCACATGGTTTGGTATTACAAACACAGTTTTCCTAACCTCTTTTGTCTTTGGGTGAGAAGTATATCCTAATCCTGATTTATTGTTTGAATGTCTTTGAACACTTAGAATATCATCTAACTTCTGTTTTCCTTTATTGAAGTTATTTACCCTGAGTTAAAGATCACCTATCTTTTCTTCTAAAGAACTACACTTAATACACTTGTGTGTAGTATCTACTTTAGATTTCACTATGTCTAATTCCTCCTGTAAGGTTTTACACTTACTTTCTAGAGAAGAAATCAATACATTTTGCTTTGTGCTAATCTTGGAAAATTCTTGACATAATTTAAACATGTTTTCCATAGCAAATTTTAAATCATGAGGAGACATAGAATTATCACTAACCTGGGAATCTTCAATGTCTGAATCATGTGAGGCCATTAAAGCAACTTGTGCTTCTTCTTTGTCAGAGTCTGATGATGAACTTACTTCGTTATCATCCCAAGCCAAATATGCTTTTCATGTAGGTTGATCCTTCTTTTCAAACTTTTCTCTTAGACCATGTCTCTTCTTCTGAAGATTTGGACAATCTGATTTGAAGTGTCCAGGTTTACCACATTCGAAACATGTGATATTTTGTGACGAAGAGGGATCATTGTTTCTTTGGAAAGATTTATTGTTGAATTTGACATTTTTTCTTTTAAGAAACTTTCCAAAGTTCTTGACTAGAAGATTCAAATTTTCATCTTCTTCTTCAGAATCTGCATCATAATCTTCTTTGATGCTTTCCTTTGCCTTTAAGGATATTGATCGATACTTCTTCTCATGTTGTTCATGCTCTTCTAAACGATTCAATTCCAACTCATGTTCTTGGAGTTTTCCAAACAGAGTTGCAAGAGACATATTTGATAAACTCTTCTTCTCAGAGATGGCTGTGACTTTTGGTTGCCATACTCTTGTAAGTGATCTTAGAACTTTCATGTTCAATTCACTATTTGAAAATTGTTTTCCAAGAGAAATCAAATGATTAATTAAATGAGTGAATCGTTTTTGCATATCTAGTACCTTTTCTCCTGGAAGCATTCTGAACATTTCATATTCCTGAGAAAGAGTATTGATCTTTGATGTCTTGACTTCATCTGTTCCTTCATGAGTCACCATCAACGTATCCCATATTTCTTTTGATGAAGTGCACGTTGATACTCTGAAAAATTCGTCCATGCCAAGAGCAGATGTAAGGATGTTCATTCCTTTGAGATCATATTGAACCTTCTTCTTTTCTTCTTCACTCCAAGTACTTTCTGATTTTGGTTGTGAAGTTCCTTCTTCATTTGTTGTTACAGGCACAAAGGGTCCTTCTTCAATGGCTTTCCATATTCCTGAGTCTAATGACTTTATGAATATCTTCATCTTGATTTTCCAGAAGTCATAATGTTCTCCATTGAAGAATGGTGGCCTGTTTATGTTGAATCCTTCATTTGTTCCATGATTGGAAGAGGATGCCATCTTTTCCCGGATCTTAGGAATAACTTACCTAAACTTCCGCTCTGATACCAATTGTTAGAACAGATAGCAACCTGAGAGGGGGGGGTGAATCAGTGTTGCCCCGATTTTCGCCCTATCGAAATCGTTACTTTCAAGATAAAGATGATCACGAGATAATTGCTATGTTTGCAGCGGAATAGAGCAATGCTTGAAAGTAAGTATGAAGGATAAAGAGAATCACACACAAGATTTTATCCTGGTTCACCTTCAATCCACCGAAGGCTACGTCCAGTCCCTCAAGAAAACCCCTTGAGGATTTTTCCACTATTGATAAAATTTGTTACAAGTTCCTAACCCTAGGACCCCAAGAATTTCTACCAACACCCTGTGAAAGTAAACCACTTTCAACAGCCCTTGAAAGCAAACCGCTTTCAGTTCCTGAAGGCAAACCACCTTCAGACCTTGAAGACTAACCCGCCTTCAATCGAAATCCTGAAAGTAAACCACTTTCAGTGACAACAACCCTTCACCGAAACCTACGGTGAAAAACCCAACCTTACAGAATGGGATGAAGAAGATTTTACAATAGGCTGTATCAATCCTTTAACATACAAGTGGATTGATCATGAGAAATTATGCTTTAAGGCTTTTAAGCATAATATGATTCTGAGTTCCTCAAGATATGAACAACTAATGTGTTCTTATGAACATGAAGATCATGGACTCAGAATCTAGGCTCTTGAATGTTTAAGTTCTAAAAGAACTAATTTTGACAAAGCTTTTGGCCTAATGTGATTTTCTCATGTGTTGTGTGTTCTCTTGTGTGTGTTGTGTATGTTACATGTATGTTCTGTTTTCTGGACTCAAATGGACTTTATATAGGCAAGGGAAACGTCCTTGAACCATCACAACCCTTTCCAAAAGGTTTGGGACACAATGGTTCATGAAAAGACATACTTTTTCGTTCTGGTAATCGATTACCATACTTAGTGTAATCGATTACACTAATGACCGTTTTAGTTTGAATTTGAATTTCAAACATGTAATCGATTATCATTCATGAGTAATCGATTACTTGCCTTGGTGTAATCGATTACCATAAACCTGTAATCGATTACCCAGAAGTCCATTTTCCAGAAACTTGTTTCTTTGAGAATGCCTTAAGGTTTTCTACTTCTTTTAAGTTATGAAAACACTTAGCATGATTAGATTAGGTGTTTTAAGAGCCTTTATGCTTTAATAAACATTTGGAAGCATAACTCACCTAATACTAAGACTCCTAGACTATTGATGGACTTGAGTGCTTGATTCTTTGAAGTCTTCTTTTCTTCTTTTTGCCGATGAGTTTGTCGTCATCAAAACCACAGCCAGGGTCAGGAGCAAGACCTTCTTCACATCTTCTACCCACTCTTATCATAAGAGACTTTGTAGAAAAGAAAAACCTTGAAGAAGGTGTCAGGAGAAGTCCTGTATAATACTTGTAAGGAGGAGTCCTGATAATACTTGTAAGGAGAAGTCCTTCAAATACTTGTTAGGAGAAGTCCTTAGAATACTTGTTGGGAGAAGTCCCTGATAATACTTGTACTATTTTGTTGAAATAGTGAAAATCTTGGTATAGCCAAGGACTGGACGTAGCCCTGTCGATTATAGGGGTAAACCAGGATAAAAATCATGTGTGTTTTATTTCCATGTTATATTGCTTTTCCTCTGCACACTTATTCATGCTTTCATAACTAATAAATCATCTGAAAACAAGTAATCAACTTTCAGAATCTATTAAATGTATTTCATGCATTCTCACATATTTCCAATAATAACTTATGATAAATATAAATGAATGCTAATAGATGATTAACATACGACCCTTTAGAAAAGAAATTCCAAAATGGGTCACACAATTCAAACCCCCCCTTTCTTGTTTGTTTCTTGCATCTTCACACTTGATAAAGTTGAAATAGTCCAGTGTTTGAATACGCCTTGACAAACAGGAATACTGTCTAGCCAAAGTTGCGTAAGTCTAGTCACAAGCCTGAAGGAACGTTTCCATCTTTGAAGAATCTCTAGCCTATTTGCAAAAGGAGAGAACGTCCAACAACTTACATAGCAAAAACAGTCTGACATCTGAGAACGTTCGGCAAAAGGAGTCCGTCCGTCTATACAGTACAGTTGACTACCGAATAGCATATTCAGTTGGCAACTAACTGGGTGACAAACTTCTAGAAATACTGCAAATATAACATCTGCCATGTCATGTTGAAGAATTCGTCTGTCTAAAGCATTGAAGTGCTCAAAAGATATAAATTCCAGAAAGCTTGACAATATGAAGAGTCATTTCGGCAGAAGCATTAAGGAAATCGTTCGACAAAAATTCTGATGAATTCATCCATCATAATTGCTTCTAGCCTTAAAGATCATCTACCTCGTCAGCACATTAAATGAAGCACTGTTGATCGCAGAATGAAGAAAAAGACACAATTAATACTTTATTCCTCAATTCCACAACTTTTCTATTTTTCCTCAAATCAAGCTACTTTTGCAGAATCAACGGCGAGAAACTCTGAACACAGTATCTCCTCAACAGTCAAAACCATATCTTTTGTTCAGAACATTTAATGATCCTTAGGTGGCATGCACTAGGATATAATGTCCAAACAAAAGCTCAAGGCTGAATATTGTAACGCGGAAGACGGTGTCAACAAAAGCAATTGATGTATGACAGAACGCATTTAATGTTGTTTAAGAAGTACAGAAGTATTCGTAACTCACAAGGAAGCAGAAGCTCTAACGGAACTATTTTTTTTTCGTCAAGCTCACTGAAGACTTTGTTTGTACTGAAGATATAAATAGAGAAGTTTGCTCCAGAAACAACTTGGCGACTTGAACACAACTTATTGTATATCTCCACCAAGTTGCCCAAAGAACCAAGCTTCCATTGTTATAACTCAAAAAGCCTCAAGCCATTTTCAATTGAGTTAAGTCGTCCACTTGTGTGAAGAACCCATAGAGTGTTACTCTTATCCTAGCCACACACAAAACAAACAGAGAACCTTAAATTCACATCTTCTCTGTAATATGCGCTTCATCTTTCTACCTTACTCTTGTCGAAGAGAATTTTGTAGAACAACAAAGCCACCTTGTAAATGGAATCAGGAGTAGTCCTGTAGAATACTAGTTAGGAGAAGTCCTGAAGAATACTTGAAAGGAGATGTCCTTAGAATACTAGGACAAGTCCTGTATAATACTTGATAGGAGAAGTCCTTCTAATACTGGGAGAAGTCCCGTATAATACTTGTACTATTTTGATGAAATAGTGGAAAACCTTGGTGAAGCCATGGACTGGACGTAGCCCTGTCGATTATGGGGGTGAACTAGGATAAATACCGTGTGTGTTTTAATTTTCAGTCTTAAGTTAATTTTCGGCTGCGTGCACACACACTTATATTCATTTGAAACTAATATCTGCATAGCACCTCAAAAAAAATTTCAAAAACCACACACACAATTCAAACCCCCTTTCTTGTGTGTTTTCTCACTGTCAAATTCTTGTAAAATAACCTCTTTGGGTGGGAAAAACTTGAGAAGATAGTCACTGTGACTAGCCTTATGGGAAAACTCAGTCACAAAAGGGGAAAACTTAGTCACTAAAGAATTAGTGTCATGGGAAAACCTTAGTCACCGAACCAGTTTCAATGGCAAATCCTAGTAAAATAACCTCTTTGTGGGGAAAAACTCAAAAAACCTAGTCATTGTGAGTAGTCTCATAGGAAAACTCAGTCATAGGAGGGGAAAACTCAGTCACCAAGGAATTAGTGTCATGGGAAAAATGAGTCACCGGATGGGAAAACCTTAGTCACCAAACGAGTTTCAATGGAAAATTCTTGTAAAATAACCTCTTTGTGTGGGAAAAAGTCGACAACCTAATCACTAGGAGTAGTCTCATGGGAAAACTCAGTCACAAGAGGGGAAAACTTAATCACTAAGGAATTAGTTCCATGGGAAAACTAGGTCACCGGATGGGAAAATCTTGGTCACTAGACGAGTTTCAAAGGTAAATCCTACTAATATAACCTCTTTGTGTGGGAAAAACTTGAGAACCTCATCGCTGTGTGTAGCCTCCCGGGAAAACCCGATCACAGCTGGGGATAACATAGTCACAAAGAAATTAGTTCCATGGGAAAATTGGGTCAACAGATCAGAAAACCTTAGTCACTGGACGAGATTCAATATTAAATCCTTGTAAAAAAAACCTCTTTTTGTGGGAAGAACTCGAAAACCTAGACGCTGGGAGTAGTCTCATGGGAAAACTCAGTCACAGGAGGGGAAAACTTAGTCACTAAGGAATTAGTGCCATGGGAGAACTGGGTCACCGGATGGGAAAAACTCTTTATGTGGGAAAAACTCGAGAACCTAGTCACTGTGACTAGTCTCTAGGGAAGAGTCAGTTATAGGAGAGATCAACATAGTCACTAAGGAATTTAATACATGTGAAATATGTGTCAGAGGATGGAAAAACCTTATTCAACGGACTAGTTTCCATGGCGAATCCTAGTAAAATAACCTCTTTGTGTGGGAAAAACTCAAAAACCTTGTCAATGTGAGTAGTCTCATGGGAAAACTCAGTTACAATAGTGGATAACTTAGTCACTAAGGAATTAGAGCCATGGGAAAAATGAGTCACCGGATGGGAAAACCTTAGTCACCGAACGAGTTTCGATGACAAATCCTTGTGAAATAACCTTTGTGTCTGGGACGAACTCGAAAACGTAGTAATTGTGATTAATCGCCCGGGAAAACTCGATCACAGCATGGGTTAACTTAGTCACTAAGTAATTAGTGTCATGGAAAAAATGGGTCACCCGATGGGAAAACCTTAGTCATGGGACGAGTATCAATAGCAAATTCTTGTAAAATAACCTCTTTGTGTGCGAAAAACTAGAGAACTTAGTCACTTGACTAGTCTCATGTGAGACCTCTGTAACAGGAGGGAAAAACTTTGTCAATAAGGAGTTAGTGTCATGGGAAAAATGAGTCACCTAATGGGAAAACCTTAGTCACCAAAAGAGTTTCAATGGCAAATGCAAGTAAAATAACCTCTTTTTGTGGAAAAAAATAGAAAACCTAGTCACTATGATTAGTCTCATGGGAAAAGTCAATCATTAGAGAGGAAAACTTAGTCACTAAGGAATTAGGGCCACGGGATAACTGGGTCACCGGATGGGAAAACCTAAGTCACCGTACGAGTTTCAACGACAAATCTGTTAGAACAATAAGCAACCTGAGAGGGGGGGTGAATCAGTGTTGCCCCAATTTTCGCCTTATTGAAATCGTTACTTTCAAGTTTATGATGATCACGAATTGATTGTTGTGATTGCAGCGGATATGAACAATACTTGAAAGTAAATGTGAAGGATAAAGAGAATCACACACAAGATTTATCCTGGTTCGCCTTCAATCCACTGAAGACTACGTCCAGTCCCTCAAGAAAACCCCTTGAGGATTTTTCCACTATTGATAAGAATTTCTTACAAGTTCCTAACCCAAGGACCCCAAGAACTTCTATCAATATCCTGTGAAAGCAAACCGCTTTCAACAGCCCCTGAAAGCAAACCGCTTTCAGTTCCTGAAGGCAAACCACCCTCAGACCTTGAAGGCTAAACCACCTTCAATGAAAACCCTGAAAGTAAACCACTTTCAGTGACAACAACCCTTCACCGAATACAACGGTGAAAAACTCAATCTTACAGAAAGAGATGAAGAAGATATTACAATTGGCTGTTTCAATCCTTTAACACACAATTGGATTGATCATGAGAAATTATGCTTTAAGGCTTTTAAGCATAATACAATTCTGAGTTCTTCAAGATATGAACAACTAATGTGTTCTTGTGAACATGAAGATCATGAACTCAGAATTTAGGCTCCAAAAGATTTAAGTTCTAAAAGATGAACTAATTTTGAAAGAGCTTTGGCCTAATGTGTTTTTCTCATGTGAAATGTGTATATTTCGTGTGTGTTGTGTGTGTTGTGTTTTCTGGACTCAAATGCTCTTTATATAGGCAAGGGAAACGTCCTTGAACCATCACAACCCTTTTCAAAAGGTTTGGCACACAATGGTTCATGAAAAGATGCACTTTTTCGTTCTGGTAATCGATTACCATACTTAGTGTAATCGATTACACAAGTGACCGTTTCAGTTTGAATTTGAATTTCAAACATGTAATCGATTACAAGATTGGAGTAATCGATTACTTGCCTTGGTGTAATCGATTACCATAATGGTGTAATCGATTACACAGAAGCCCATTTTCCAGAAACTTATTCTTTGAGACTTGCTTAAGGTTTTCTACTTCTTTTAAGTTATGAAAACTCTTAGCTTGATTAGATTAGGTGTTTTAAGAGCCTTTATGCTTTAATAAACCTTTGGAAGCATAACTCACCTAATTCTTAAGACTTTCTAGACTAATGATGGACTTGAGTGCTTGATTCTTTGAAGTCTTCTTTTCTTCTTTTTTTTGATGAGTTTGTCGTCATCAAAACCACAGCCAGGGTCAGGAGCAAGACCTTCTTCACAAAATCGTTGTAAAATAACCTCTTTGTGTGTGAAAAACTTGAGGACCTAGTCACTCAAACTAGTCTTATGGGAAAACTCAGTCATAGGAGGAGAAAACATAGTCACCAAGGAATTAAAGCCATGGGAAACATGAGTCACAGGATGGGAAAACCTTAGTCACCAGACGAGTTTCAATGGTAAATGCTAGTAAAATAACCTCATTGTGTGGGAAAAACTCGAGAACCTAGTAACTGTGAGTAGCCTCCCGGGAAAACTCGATCACCACAGCGGATAATTTAGTCACTATAGAATTAGTGCCATGGGAAAATTGGGTCACCGGAAGGAAAAACCTTAGTCATCGGACGAGTTTCAATGGCAAATCCTTGTAATATAACCTCTTTGAGTGGGAAAAACTTGAGAACTTATTCACCGTGTCTAGTCTCATGGGAAAACATAGTCACAGGAGGGGAAAACTTAGTCACTAAGGAATTAGTGTCATGGGAAAAATAAGTCACCTGATGGGAAAACATTAGTCACTGAAAGATTTTCAATGGAAAATCGAGGTAAAATAACCTCTTTGTGTGGGAATAACTCGAAAATGTAGTCACTGTGAGTAGACTCCCAGGAAAACTCGGTCACAACAGGGGATAACTTAGTCACTAAGGAATTGGTGCCATGGGAAAATTTGGTCATCGGATGGGAAACCCTAAGTCACCGGACGAGTTTCAATGGTAAATCCTAGTAAAATAACCTCTTTGTGTTGGAAAAACTCGAGAATGTAGTCACTGTGAGTAGACTTCCAGGAAAACTGGGTCACAGCCGGGGATAACTTAGTCTCTAAAGAATTAGTGCCATGGTAAAATTGGGTCACCGGATGGGAAAGCCTAATTCACCGGACGAGTTTCAATTGTAAATCCTAGTAAAGTAACCTCTTTGTGTCGGAAAAAATCGACAACCTAGTCACTGGGAGTAGTCTCTTGGGAAAACCCAGTCACAAGAGGGGAAAAGTTAGTCACTCAAGAATTAGTTCCAAGGGAAAACTAGGTCACCGGATGGGAAATTTTTTGTCACCAGACGAGTTTATATGGTAAATCCTAGTAAAATAACCTCTTTGTGTGGGAAAAACTCGAGAAACTCGTCACTGTGAGTAGCCTCCTGGGAAAACTCGAGCACAGCTGGGGATAACTTAGTCACTAAGGAATGAGTGCCATGGGAAAATTGGGTCAACGAATCGGAAAACCTTAGTCACTGGACGAGATTCACTGTTAAATCCTTGTAAAAATAACCTCTTTGTGTGGGAAGAACTCGAAAACCTAGTCACTGTGATTAGTCTCATGGGAAAAGTCAATCATTAGAGGGGAAAACTTAGTCACTAAGGAATTAGTGCCACGGGAAAACTGGGTCACCGGATGGGAAAACATAAGTCACCGGTCGAGTTTCAATGGTAAATCCTTGTAAAATAACCTCTTTTTGTGGGAAAAACTCGAGAACCTAGTCATTGTGAGTAGCCTCCCGGGAAAAATTGATCAGAGCAGCGGATAACTTAGTCACTAAAAGATTAGTGCCATGGGAAAATTGAGTCACCGGATGGTAAAACCTTAGTTACAAACGAGTTTCAATGGCAAATCCATGTGAAATAACCTCTTTGAGTGGGAAAAACTTGAGAACTTAGTCACTGTGTCTAGTCTCTTGGGAAAACATAGTCACAGGAGGGGAAAACTTAATCACTTAGGAATTAGTGTCATGGGAAAACTGACTCACCTAATGGGAAAACCTTAGTCACTGATAGAGATACAATGGCAAATCGAGGTAAAATAACCTCTTTGTGTGGGAAGAACTCGAAAATGTAGTCACTTTTAGTAGTCTCCCTGGAAAACTCGGTCACAACAGGGTATAACTTAGTCACTCAGAAATTAGTGCCATGGGAAAATTTGGTCACCGGATGGGAAAGCCTTAGTCTCCGGACGAGTTTCAATTATAAATCCTTGTAAAGTATCCTCTTTGTGTGGGAAAAACTCGACAACCTAGTCATTGAGAGTAGTCTCATGGGAAAACTTAGTCACAAGAGGGGAAAACTTAGTCACTAAGGAATTAGTTTCATGGGAAAAATAGGTCACCGGATGGGAAAATCTTAGTTACCATACGAGTTTCAATGGTAAGTCCTAGTAAAATAACCTCTTTGTGTAGGAAAAACGCGAGAACCTCGTCACTGTGAGTAGCCTCTCGGGAAAACTCGATCAAAGCTGGGGATTACTTAGTCACTAAGGAATTAGGGCCATGGGAAAATTGGGTCAACGGATCGGAAAACCTTAGTCACTGGACGAGATTCAATGTTACATCCTTGTAGAAAAATCTCTTTGTGTGGGAAGAACTCAAAAACCTAGTCACTGGGAGTAGTCTCATGGGAAAACTCAGTCCCGGGAGGGGAAAACTTAGTCAATAAGGAATTAGTTCCATGGGAGAACCGAGTTAGCAGATGGGAAAACCTTCATCATCGGATGAGTTTCAGTGGCAAATCCTAGTCACTGTGACTAGTCTCAAGGGAAGAGTCAGTTATAGGAGAGATAAACATAGTCACTAAGGAATTTAATCCATGTGAAAAATGTGTTAAAGGATAGAAAAACCTTATTCAACAGACTAGTTTCCATCGCGAATCCTAGTAAAATAACCTCTTTGTGTAGGTAAAACTCGAACACCTTGTCAATCTGAGTAAGGAATTAGTACCATGGGAAAAATGAGTCACCGGATGCGAAAACCTTAGTCACCGAACGAGTTTCGATGACAAATCCTAGGGAAATAACCTCTTTCTCTGGGAAGAACTCGAAAACGTAGTCATTGTGAGTAGTCGCCCGGGAAAACTCGATCATAGTATGGGATAACTTCGTCACTAAGTAATTAGTGACATGGGAAAATTGGGTCACCGGATGGGAAAACCTTAGTCACTGGACGAGTATCAATGGCAAATTCTTGTAAAATAACCTCTTTGTGTGTGAAAAACTTGAGAACGTAGTCACTATAACTATCTCATGTGAAAACTCTGTAACAGGAGCGAAAAACATGGTTAATAAGGAATTATAGTCATGGAAAAAATGAGTCACCTAGTGGGAAAACCCTAGTCACCGAAAGAGTTATTATGGCAAATCCAAGTAAAATAACCACTTTGTGTGGGAAAAACTTGAGAACCTAGTCACTGTGATTAGTCTCATGGGAAAAGTCAATCATTAGAGAGGAAAACTTAGTCACTAAGTAATTAGTTCCACGGGAAAACTAGGTCACCGTATGGGAAAACCTAAGTCACCGTATGAGTTTCAACGACAAATCCTTGTAAAATAACCTCTTTGTGTGTGAAAAACTCGAGGACCTAGTCACTCTGACTAGTCTTATGGGAAAACTCAGTCATAGGAGGGGAAAACATAGTCACCGTGGAATTAAATCCATGGGAAACATGAGTCACAGGATGGGAAAACCTTAGTCCACAGACGAGTTTCAATGTCAAATCCTTGTAAAATAACCTCTTTGTGCTGGGAAAAATGGATGACCTAGTCACTGTGAGTAGTCTCATGGGAAAACTCAGTAACACGAGGAGAAAACTTAATCACTAAGGAATTAGTGCCACAGCAAAACTTGGGCACCGAATGGGAAAACCTTAGTTACCGGACTAGTTTCAATGGTAAAACCTAGTAAAATAACCTCTTTGTGTGGGAAAAACTCGAGAACCTAGTCACCGTGAGAAGCCTCCCAGGAAAACTCGATCACAGCAGCGGATAACTTAGTCACTAAAGAATTAGTGCCATGGGAAAATTGGGTCATCGGATGGTAAAACCTTAGTCACCGAACAAGTTTCAATGGCAAATCCTTGTAAAATAACCTCTTTGAACAGGAAAAATTTGAGAACTTAGTCACTTTATCTAGTCTTATGGGAATACACAGTCACCGGAGGGGAAAACTTTGTCACTAAGGAATTAGTGTCATGGGAAAGATGAGTCACCTGATGGGAAAACCATAGTCACTGAAAGAGTTTCAATGGCAAATCGAGGTAGTCACTGTGAGTAGTCTCCCAGGAAAACTCGGTCACAACAGGGGATAACTTTGTCACTAAGGAATTAGTGCCATGGGAAAATTTGGTCATCGGATGGGAAACCCTAAGTCACCGGACGAGTTACAATTGTAATTCCTAGTAAAATAACCTCTTTGTGTGGGAAAAACTCGACAACCTAGTCACTGGGAGTAGTCTCATGGGAAAACTCAGTCACAAGAGGGGAAAAGTTAGTCACTAAATAATTAGTTCCATGGGAAAACTAGGTCACCGAATGGGAAAATCTTAGTCACTAGACGAGTTTCAATGTTAAATCCTAGTAAAATAACCTCTTTGTGTTGGAAAAACTCAAGAACCTCGTCACTGTGAGTAGCCTCCCGGGAAAACTCGATCACAGCTGGGGATAACTTAGTCACTAAGGAATTTTTGCCATGGGAAAATTGGGTCAACGGATCGGAAAACCTTAGTCACTGGACAAGATTCAATGTTAAATCCTTGTAAAAAAACCTCGTTGTGTGGGAGGAACTCGAGAACCTAGTCACTGTGATTAGTCTCATGGGAAAAGTCAATCATTAGGAGGAAAACTTAGTCATTAAGGAATTAGTGGCACGGGAAAACTGGGTCACCGGATGGGAAAACCTAAGTCACCGTACGAGTTTCAACGACAAATACTTGTAAAATAACCTCTTTGTGTGTGGAAAACTTGAGGACCTAATCACTCTGACTAGTCTTATGGGAAAACTCAGTCATAGGAGGGGAAAACATAGTCACCGTGGAATTAAAGCCATGGGAAACATGAGTCACGGGATCGGAAAACCTTAGTCAACGGACGAGTTTCAATGTCAAATCCATGTAAAATAACCTCTTTGTGTTAGAAAAACTTGATGACCTAGTCACTGTGAGTAGTCTTATGGGAAAACTTAGTCATAGGAGGAGAAAACATAGTCACCAAGGAATTAGTGCCTTGGAAAAACTTGGTCACCTCATGGGCAAACCTTAGTCACCGGACGAGTTTCAATGGTAAATCCTAGTAAAATCACCTCTTTTTGTGGAAAAACTCGAGAACCTAGCCACTGTGAGTAGCCTCCCAGGTAAACTCGATCACAGCAGCGGATAACTTTATCACTAAAGAATTAGTGCCATGGGAAAATTGGGTCACTGGATGGTAAAACCTTAGTCACCGGACGAGTTTCAATGGCAAATCCTTGTAAAGTAACCTCTTTGAGTGGGAAAACACAGTCACAGGAGAGGAAAACTTAGTCACTAAGGAATTATTGTCATGGGAAAAATGAGTCACCTGAAGGGACAACCTTAGTCACTGAAAAAGTTTCGTTGGAAAATCGAGGTAATATAACCACTTTGTGTGGGAAGAACTCGAAAATGTAGTCACTGTGAGTAGTCTGCGAGGAAAACTTGGTCATAACAGGGGATAACTTAGTCACAAAGGAATTAGTGCCATGGGAAAATTTGGTCACCGGATGGGAATGCCTTAGTCACCGGACGAGTTTCAATTGTAATTCCTAGTAAAATAACCTCTTTGTGTGGGAAAAACTTAACAACCTAGTCATTGGGAGTAGTCTCATGGGAAAACTCAGTCACAAGAGGGGAAAACTTAGTCACTTAAGAATTAGTTCCACGGGAAAACTAGGCCACCGGATGGGAAAATCTAAGTCACTATATAAGTTTCAACGGTAAATCCTAGTAAAATAACCTCTTTGTGTGCGAAAAACTTGAGAACCTCGTCACTGTGAGTAGCCTCCCAGGAAAACTCGATCACAGCTGGGGATAACTTAGTCACTAAGGAATTAGTGCCATGGGAAAATTGGGTCAACGGATCGGAAAACCTTAGTCACTGGACTAGTTTCAATGTTAAATCCTTGTAAAAAAATCTCTTTGTGTGGGAAGAAACTAGTCACTTAGGAATTAGTGGCACGAGAAAACTGGGTCACCAGATGGGAAAGCCTAAGTCACCGTACCAGTTTCAACGACAAATCCTTGTAAAATAACCTCTTTGTGTGTGGAAAACTCGAGACCTAGTCACTCTGACTAGTCTAAAGGGACAACCGAGTCAAAGGAGGGGAAAACATAGTCACGAAGGAATTAAGTCTATGGGAAACTTGAGTCACAGGATCGGAAACCCTTAGTCAACGGATGAGTTTCAATGTCAAATCCTTGAAAAATAACCTCTTCGTGTTGGAAAAAGTCGATGACCTAGTCACTATGAGTAGTCTCATGGGAAAACTGAGTCACACGAGTAGAAAACTTAATCACTAAGGAATTAGGGCCATGGCAAAACTTGGTCGCCCCAATTTTGAATTGAGGGATCACATTATAATTACGCGGAAATAAGTTTCATAAAACCTCTCAAAAGGGTCACTCAATTTTTCAAAATCAAATTCGTCGCTCAAAATAAATATTTAACAAAAATAACCCCTTAATTACCATAACCAAACGGAAGTATTAAAATAGATTATTAACAACATAAAATTCTTCTAAGTATTAAATAGAAACAAATATAATAAAACTTCATCTTCACAACTGCATCTTCACTTTCCTCGTCTAACATTGCATCCTCAATTTACTCCCCGTGCTGTTCATCTGGCGTTAAGCGCCCAATCAACACACAAACAAACAGTAAAGGGTTAACTTCGAAAAACAACAAATAAATGATTATCACTACGTGATAATTAGGAAAAACAGAAACAACAGACAGTACATATCTATATCCAGTAAATTACAGTAATTACAGTCTCAAAATTCAGTAACACCTTAAATAAATACAACTTCATTTATAATACAGCAATAGAAAATTAGAGCATGTTATCAACCAAATCATGAAATATGCTAGTTAGCTCTTACATAACTATATGCACAAATCTATGGCCAAGTTTTGCTCCATCAGAGCAGGACAATCACATGGGACGAGTATCCACCACATTCCCCTTGTAGGGAAGATCACGCGAGACGAATATCCGCCACATCAAACCCTCCGGATGATCCCACGGGACAAATTACCGTGACATCATACCAAAATACCTAGTAATGCATATGCTTATGACAATATAATCCTCCAAAATACATGAACCAACAGTTCATTAAACATCATCATATAATAGCACATGCTTACATATCCTCTCAAATCAATCCCAATAACATGTTATATCAGTATCCACTTCAAATCCTCATCTTTAATTATCAACATGTTTCGATTATAACATGTACAACAGCAAATAACAACCATATAATTATTAAAAGTCTAGTTCAATCAAAATTTCAAAAAAACAGAATGAAAATCACTCACAAATAAACGACAATAGATTCCTAAGAAAGAAGTTACCCTTACCTTCTAAGGTAGAATCGCATTGGCTCCGCGTCCAACATTCGCCTCTTTATTCATCAAACATTAAGTCCGTGCCATTCAAACAGAGCCACCAAGCGAAAAACATCAAACCAAAGAAAAAAGGAGGCTTTCCCCAAATCTCCGTCAGAAAGGGAAGAAGAGATAAAGAACAGCAAACCCCATCTAGCCATCTCCAAATAGAAACCCCACAGAGCCATCATCAACAACCTCTGACCTTCCATATTCACTTCCATTACCGAACCCAAAAGCTTTGAATAGAATCCACAACCCCATACCAGTAAAGGAGGAGGAAGAAAAGACCTATACCCACAATCAGATAGGGGAAGTAGAAGAAACAGAAACGCCCAAAACCTTCAGCAAATCGGCAACCACGCCACTGCCCATGCCGTCTCTCTCTCACTGAGTTCCACCACCGTTCAACCACGTCAAACGCCGCTGTACCACGACGTTGAGTCCACCGCGAGCCCTGCCGTTCCATCCAGTGTCTGCCACAAGCCTAGAACCCGCCGTCGTTCGCCTCGATCAGAATCCACTGCGACGACAACCATCACCTAAAGCCCCACCGTGCCTGAGCTCTGCTGCGGAATCGACCATCGCGCAATCACCATCACAGTTCGCCGCCGGCATCAGAGAATCACCCTTCAATCTTTCTCCTTATGCTTTCATGGTTATGCTTTTCTCTATTGTCTATCTGATGTCTAATGGAAGAAAAAGGAGAAGGGCAGCGGCTGCGTGAAGGAGAGAGAAGAGGATAGGGTTTTTAGAGTGGTGCTAGTGAGTTCCAGAGAGAGAGTTGAATTTGCAATTGTTAAGAGAGAAAATTTTATTTCAGTTTTACTTCTCTATCTCTTAACCAAAATCTTTATCTTAATTTCAGAGATAAATATTCTATCTCTAAATTCATCTCATTCTTAATAGGATAAAATAGACTCTAGTATAATTTAACTCGGTTCATAATCTAAATAGCCAATTGATATGTAATAAAACAAAATTTAATATATAAACAATATATATACATATATATATTAACGTAGCCCTGACTAATATTATTATTATTTTTTTCTTTTCTTCTTATTAAATTTTTTTAATTCAAATAACCAGAGGCAGAAACAAAAAGGATAGGCTGGATTGGTGGCCAGCAACGCACACACGTTCAACACCAGCAAGAATAGGGGAGAATCACAACAACTTCTTCCTCTAAGAGTTCCCCCACTAACAGAACGTATATGGTCAGGTTTTCGCTTAAAAACAATTTCCTTTATTAAATATTTGAATTTGAATTGGGCAGCAACAGAATAGAATAATATCAAGGAATATGCTTCCTGATGTATGCGCCCAACAAGGAGAGGATAGAGCTGATTTCTTCTTTCGAAAAATTCTCCAAAAACAGAATTGTGTGGGGTCTTGATTTTGGTTCAAGTAAATTGTTATTAAACATAATTAAATCAGAAAATTAACTAACACATCAGGGAATATTCCCTCTTCAATTACCCCTCTAAATTTCGAAAATAATAAGGCAATGAGAAGAAATAAATTCAGTCTCAAGCCAGACTTGACCCCTCGCCCTGTAGGCGGAATACTCAAGTCTCAACCACTAAACCAAAGCACATTTTATTATAACTCAAGCAAACACATACTTTCAATCAAGTATCAATCAATTTCATAAGATTTTATTCATAACAAATCTCAAGAAGACAATACTAGCACAATATAATTCGAACAACAGTCTAATAGGGGCTAAAACTGAACTATATAATAGTTCAAGGACCATAGCATAAATAATTCAGACTCCAGGGACCAAATATGTAAATACCAAAAGTAGAGGGTCTTACAATACCCCCTCCCCTTAAAAGAGTTTCGTCCTCGAAACTACAAGTCGAGGGACAAAACCAGTTATCTCAAATCAGAGAATCCAAACAAATACCAAATAGTTATTTTAATCAAAAAGATCAAGACAGAAAATTTAGTAGTTTACCAAAACAGAATAAAAAATTTATATATATATATAAACCAAATATCATATTTTCAAAACAAATATGTTTCAACGTTAGAATAGGAAATTAAAAAGGAAGCTCAAAACAATTGATAAAACTGATATCCAAATCTGATATCCCAAAACAAATAATAGAATAGACTTTCGAACAATTATCAAAACAGTTGTTTAGAGTAGGGAATTGAAATTGAAATTCAGCAATTAGTATGTCGCATAAAAGATAAGATGCTCATCTTAGTTTTTAAATCACATCCCCTAAACTTGTGATAAGATAAAATGAAACTCGTATCAAAATTAGGCTCACAGCCAAAATGTAACATAATCAAAAGTATCAGTACATATGTAAAAATTCTCTCAACGGAAATCCAAGTAGATATCGGACAATTGTTAAAATAGATATTTAAGTCAAAAAATTAGAACAAGGAAACTAACAGATCTCTAGACGGAAAATACACAACGGACATCTGATTTCCAAAACAGAAGTTTTAACTCGAAGTCAACTCGATATTACAAAACCGGAAGTCAAAGCATTTAGCAAAACAGATACTTCGAACAGATAGACAAACAGATAATAAGGTAGACTATCAAAATCTTTATTCTAGGAAAAAGTCAAAATTTGCACCTCGAATAAAATTTTGAAACAGTTATTCAATCCGGATAATTAAATCAAGAATCCCAAATCAATTGTGAAAATGTCATTCAAATAAGCAGTTGATATATTAAATTTAAACAACTAAGAATGCATGCAAAGACAGTAGCATAACTATAACAGATATAGCTTGAGTAAGCATCAGATATGAGCTCAAAAACCGAAATTTACATGACAAGCGATGATTTATATTCAAAGAAACACTCACATGGATACTATGGGTCATTTAATTGAATTCATATAATTCAATTCCAATAGGAATAAAAAACAAAAGCCAGATGGATTTGAGTTATGATTACTTTCATATTGTTAGTACTAATATTATTTTCAATTCAATAGGGATGACAAGTACTAAATTTATTCAGCTTTGAAAAGATAGAATTTTCCGCATTCAACAGAAAAGGGGGACAACTAAGTAAGAAAACAGTGCAACTGTTAAACGCCCATGAGTTTTGAAACACTAATTTCAAACCGTTTCCAGTTACTTGCATGGTTTCAGCTAGCAATTGTTCCCCGATTCTCATTCTGTCTCCCTTCTCAGCTTTCAGATTATTAAATATTCAAACGTAACGTTCAAAAAAAAAATTAAATAAAAAAAAATTAACAGCTTTTCAAAAAGAGTCTTGGAGCAAAATACTCAAAGTCTGCACAACACACACCTCAAAAACAAGAAACCTTATTCACCTGAATAGCATAACTCCATGAATGGGACACCCTAAAAACTATCAAACTCCTACTATAGGAATCAGAAGAGTGAAGAAAACCCACACTAAAAGATATCATAAACTAATATAATCTAAAGCCAAAAGTCAAGATAACCCATATGGCCAAGAAATAGTTTTTATCTAAGTTCCCAAAGCAGTTGAAACAGGTTGAGCATTGTTCTTTAAGTTCACAAAATAGACTCTGCCTCTTTAAATTAAAACGTTAACTAGTCCTGGTCAACTATAATAGAAATCAATGATAATCGAAAGAAAGGAAGCAAGCCTACGCCAATTCATAAGCAAAAACCATAGCCAACTTTCAACCAGATGCAAATTCTAGGAAACAAACTGACTAATGGTACATGCATAGACAATTCTAGCGTGAGCACAGTCATAAACACACATGCTCAGAAAGTTAAGATACATCAATATAATTTCAATAAAATGTTCAATATCCTTTCAATTGTTATCTCAATATATATTGAGTTTTTGTTTTTTTTTTAATTAATTGTGGGCAGTCTATGTGCTAGTACTAGAATTAGCATGTAAGCAACAAAATAATCTAGCAAAAACTGAAAACAGCTATGAGAAAATTTCAACGGTGTCAGCAAGGAAAATTGTGAGTCTACAGGTTACACTCTGTTGGTGTGGATGGAAGATAAAATGAGAAATGTGATTAGTAATAAAATGGAAAAGAATGAGAAAGATGGGAAATGGAAATGGAAGAGAAGGTGTGTGCTTGAATATAACTACTCTCTCATAAAGCACCTCAGCTAGAGCTAAAATAGCATAAATCACTCGCAAAAAGCCACACCAGTTTCGATATGTTCACACCCTACTTTCTTTTCGTCTCTCTTCTTTTTCTATCATATCACACATCATATCTCTCACTACTCTCTTCTATTCCTATCTCGCTCTATAGGAGGAGGTGGAAGAAGATGACAAAGAATTATTTTCTGACACATAACTAATAATATTAATAAAAGATTTAAAAAAAATTAGTGACATCAACCATTATATACAATTCATAAGTTGAGTTCTACTTGTGTTCCTATATTCATGCATATGCTCTGAAATTCACCATGAAAAAGACTAATTGCAGAGAAATAGCTTAGGAAACAGGACAAATTGACAAGAGTTGATACTACAATCATGGACATCTTACAGATACATAAAAAAAATACCACGGGAACCTCCTTAAACTGCCAGCAGTTGCTCCTGTCGTTATCCTCAAAGCTAGCAAGGGTCAAACTAAACACTTTCATAAAATATTAAATACAAACCTCAAAAGCAACAATAAACAACTTGTAATCAGGACAGCCAAAACCTAGTAAGATCAGTTAACTAGCGCATTGTTCCAACACACAATGTTTTGATTCTCACAAAAAAAACATCTAACAACCAAACAAGGATGTCATGCCAACATTGACATGAATCAAAATCCATAGGCTTAAAAAAAACAAAAGCCATAGAAACATTATTTTATGACCAGCAAAATTGAAACATATTCATGACTAAAATCCCATTAAATTTAAACCTCTACAACCCCCCATTCAAAACCCCATCCTTTTAACCCCTTTCATATATGTATATATGTATTGTTACCTTTTTCTTCTTTAATAATAGAATAATATGATCATAATTTATAT
The DNA here is from genome assembly GCA_030819835.1 of Acmispon strigosus. Taxonomy (NCBI): domain Eukaryota; kingdom Viridiplantae; phylum Streptophyta; class Magnoliopsida; order Fabales; family Fabaceae; genus Acmispon; species Acmispon strigosus. The sequence continues at coordinate 25,573,506 of JAUAMA010000001.1, forward strand.
ATATATATATATATATATATATTCTCCCAAAAAAAATTGTGATAAATACAATAAAATATTAATTAACACAAAGTTCATCCCAGTAATAATAAGGTCAAGCAAAAGTCAACTAATGACTAAGACATACTATGATCTTCTAATTGGCTATATCATGTTAGATTATCCACTTATGGAGCACCCTTTTAACAAATTAGACAGTCAATCAAACAAGTCAAACACTTAACACATGGATCGTCCGCTCATGGGACAATCTCACACAATTAATAAAATCAAACAAATATTTCACAAAATTCTTCCTTCGATTGACACCCCATCAATCGATCTCAGAATGCAAGCTCTTAACAAACAATCTACCCAAGGCTCTGGTTTTCTCAACCAAAGCTCTAATACCACAAAATGTAACGCCCCAATTTTAAATTGAGGGATCACATTATAGTTACGCGGAAATAAGTTTCACAAAACCTTTCAAAAGGGTCACTCAATTTTTCAAAATCAAATTCGTCGCTCAAAATAAATATTTAACAATAATAACCCCTTAATTACCATAACCTAACGGAAGTATTAAAATAGATTATTAACATCATAAAATTCTTCTAAGTATTTAAATAGAAACAAATATAATAAAACTTCATCTTCACAACTGCATCTTCACTTTCCTCGTCTAACATTGCATCCTCAATTTACTCCCCGTGCTGTTCTTCTGGCGTTAAGCACCCAATCAACACACAAACAAACAGTAAAGGGTTAACTTTGAAAAACAACAAATAAATGATTATCACTATGTGATAATTAGGAAAAACAGAAACAACAGACAGTACATATTTATATCCAGTAAATTACAGTAATTACAGTCTCAAAATTCAGTAACACCTTAAATAAATACAACTTCATTTATAATACAACAATAGAAAATTAGAGCATGCTATCAACCAAATCATGAAATATGCTAGTTAGCTCTTACATAACTATATGCACAAATCTATGGCTAAGTTTTGCTCCACCAGAGCAGGACAATCACGTGGGACGAGTATCCACCACATTGCCCTTGTAGGGAAGATCACGCGGGACGAATATCCGCCACATCAAACCCTCCGGATGATCCCACGGGAAAAATTACCGTGACATCATACCAAAATACCTAGTAATGCATATGCTTATGACAATATAATCCTCCAAAATACATGAACCAACAGTTCATTAAACATCGTCATATAATAGCACATGCTTACATATCCTCTCAAATCAATCCCAATAACATGTTATATCAGTATCCACTTCAAATCCTCATCTTTAATTATCAACATGTTTCGATTATAACATGTACAACAGCAAATAACAACCATATAATTATTAAAAGTCAAGTTCAATCAAAATTTCAAAAAAACAGGATGAAAATCACTCACAAATAAACGACAATAGATTCCTAAGAAAGAAGTTACCCTTACCTTCTAAGGTAGAATCGCATTGGCTCCGCGTCCAACATTCGCCTCTTTATTCATCAAACATTAAGTCCGTGCCATTCAAACAGAGCCACCAAGCAAAAAACATCAAACCGAAGAAAAAAGGAGGCTTTCCCCAAATCTCCGTCAGAAAGGGAAGAAGAGATGAAGAACAGCAAACCCCATCTAGCCATCTCTAAATAGAAACCCCACAGAGCCATCATCAACAACCTCTGACCTTCCATATTCACTTCCATTACCGAACCCAAAAGCTTTGAATAGAATCCACAACCCCAAACCAGTAAAGGAGGAGGAAGAAAAGACCTATACCCACAATCAGAGAGGGGAAGTAGAAGAAACAGAAACGCCCAAAACCTTCAGCAAATCGGCAACCACGCCACTGCCCATGCCGTCTCTCTCTCACTGAGTTCCACCACCGTTCAACCACGTCAAACTCCGCTGTACCACGACGTCGAGTCCATCGCGAGCCCTGCCGTTCCATCCAGTGTCTGCCACAAGCCTAGAACCCGCCGTCGTTCGCCTCGATCAGAATCCACTGCGACGACAACCATCACCTAAAGCCCCACCGTGCCTGAGCTCTGCTGCGGAATCGACCATCGCGCAATCACCATCACAGTTCGCCGCCGGCATCAGAGAATCACCCTTCAATCTTTCTCCTTCTGCTTTCATGGTTATGCTTTTCTCTATTGTCTATCTGATGTCTAATGGAAGAAAAAGGAGAAGGGCAGCGACTGCGTGAAGGAGAGAGAAGAGGTTAGGGTTTTTAGAGTGGTGCTAGTGAGTTCCAGAGAGAGAGTTGAATTTGCAATTGTTAAGTTTTAGGCAAGCGCAAACGCTCACACAATGCACCCAATGCTCACCTTCTCTCAGATCTCTGCCTTCAAGCATTTGGTTTCCCATTCTGCTTCAAATCGTGATTATGGCTTCCCCATGGATATCCTGTTCCTCACCCTACCCCATCCATGCCTTCAGGCCAACAATTCTTCCATTTTGACTGGGAACTCCAGGTTCGCCGGGATGTCCATATTGCTTCAATCCCTTTTCACCTGGCTGGCTGTGTTGAATCCCTGGCTTTCAAGTTCAAAACATGGACCCTGATTCTCCTTCCTCAGATATCACCCATTTTGAAGACTCTGCGTCCAACTTGGTTGAATTTGTATCCTGCGCCGCTCATTCCGACTGTGGCATACTTCACTCTGATCGTGTCATCTCGCATCACATCTCCGTCAGCCGCTCACTGCTCACACTCCGACTCTGATGATGATCGCTCTCTGGTCCATCTTCTCTCTCAGGAAGTTAAGGCATTCACTGCTCGCTTATCGCTTGCACGGGCTCGTCGAGATCAAGCTGTGAATGATTGTCTTGAATCCATGGATGCTAGGCTCTCTGCAAAGATCGATGCTAATTTTGCTCAACTGCATGCCTTTATGGCCTCACTTTCTAAGCCATCTTCTTGAATATATATTTCCCATGATATATTTTAAGCCTTTATGATCGTCTTGTTCTCTCTTTTGATATGTTTCAGTCTTCTTTTTGATAATGTCAAAGGGGGAGAAATCTATACAATAATCTATATAACAAATGACTAAGTAAAAGAAAAGCACATGTTTAGGGGGAGCTAATAAATACCAATACAATAAATGACTAAGATACCTAAACAGAAGAAAGACACACACTTAGGGGGAGAATTTACATGCATTTTTTCTTAGAAATTGTCATTATCAAAAAGGGGGAGATTGTTAGAATAAAATATTTAAATTAACCTATTTTGATAAATAACAATTTCATTAAGAGTCACTAATCTTCTTTGAAGAATTTTATTCAGGGACTCGTATGAACGAAAGGCACGCTGCAACCATTATCAAAAAGCAAAGGAAAAGTTCATCCGGCTATAAGAACTGAAGCCTCTCTCTAAGTAGAGTTCGTCCGCCTGAAGAGTCTGTCCGGTTAATTCCAAGTCAAACATAGAGGTTGACTAAGAAGCAATAATTAAAGGCTAATACGAAAAGAATCTGCTCAGAAGAGATCGTTTGTCTAAACCAAGATTAGCTGTCAAGAACCTCCTGTGGATCAGAGCATTAAATACGAAAGAGACAGAATTAAGCGCCAGATGCCTTGAAGATTTAAATTCTGTGACATTCCTTAATTCAAGCTACTTTTGCTGAATTAACGGAGATATACTCTGATCATCGTATCTCTTCAACGGCTAAATTTGAATCCTCTGATCAGATCATTAAATGACATACTAGCTGTAATGCATGCGCATTAAATGCAGCTTCAGAGTACCAGAAGAAAAAGAATTACCAGACGGTCTCACTCTCAGTCAGTTGAAGAAATGATTTTCACTTTCGGCAAACTGTATCAAGCAACCAGGTGCAGAAGTATCTGTTACTCTCAATCAAGCAAATATTCAACGGAACTATTTTTGAAGATCTTCATCAGCTCATCCTACTGAAGATATAAATAGTGAACTCTGCATCATTTTGAATTTGGCGACTTATACACTATCAAAGCATTCAAATCCTTCAAGTCAGTATACATCTTAAACAAGCTTTAGCCAAAGAATACTCAATAATCTTAGATTTACCATCCCTCTGAGTTTAGTCGCCAACTTGTGTGAAATCTCCATAGAGTGAAAACTCTCATTTTTCTCACACTACCTCTTCAGAGAATCAAACTTAAAAATCATCTCTGAACCTAGATCCTCAAAGTTTCTACCCACTCTTTGTGAAGAGATCCTTGTAGAAAACCAATCTTCTTGAAAAAGAATTAGGAGAAGTCCTGTCAAATACTTGAAAGATAAAGGAGAAGTCCTGAGAAAACTTGTAAAGGAGTAGTCCTCAGAATACTGGGAGAAGTCCCTGAGAACACTTGTACTATTCAGTCGAAATAGTGGAAAATCTTGGTATAGCCAAGGACTGGACGTAACACTGTCGAATGTTGAGGGTGAACCAGGATAAATATCTTGCGTGCTTTACTATTTATGCTTTAAGTATATTTCCGCTGCATTCTTACTTAAAAGTTTTCATACTTATAAACAGTTCTTAGCGAAAAACTTTTAAAATTAACATACACAATTCAAACCCCCCTTTCTTGTGTAATTTTATTACTATCATGAGAACCTTGTCACAGTGAGTAGTCTCATGGGAAAACTCAGTCACAGAAGGGGAAAACTTAGTCACTAGTCACCGGACGAGTTTCAATGGCAAATCCTAGTAAAATTACCTCTTTCTGTGGGAAAAACTCGAGAACCTTATCATCGTGAGTAGTCTCATGGGAAAACTCAGTCACAAAAGGGGAAACCTTAGTCACCGAAAGAGATTCAATGGAAAAGTGAAGTAAAATAACCTCTTTCTGTGGGAAAAACTCGAAAACGTAGTCACTGTGTGTAGTCTCATGGGAAAACTCGGTCACAGCAGGGAAAAACTCGAAAAATGAGTCATCATATGGGAAAACTTTGTCACTTTGAGTAGCCTCATGAGAAAACTCGAAAAATGAGTAACGTGATGGGAAAACATAGTCACTCTGAGTAGCCTCATGGGGAAAACTCGGTCATAGGTGGGCAATACTCAGTCACTAGTCGCCGAAAAACTTAGTCACTAAGGAAATAGTGCCATGGGAAACTTGGGTCACCGGATGGGAAAAATAACGTCTTTGTGTGGGGAAAACTAGAGAAACTTGTCACAGTGAGTAGTCTCATGGGAAAACTCAGTAACAGAAGGGGAAAACTTAGTCACTGGTCACCGGACGAGTTTCAATGGCAAATCATAGTAAAATAACCTTCTTGTGTGGGAAAAACTCAAGAACCTTGTCACTGTGAGTAGTCTTATGGGAAAACTCAGTCACAAAAGGGGAAAACTTAGTCACTATAGACTTATTGTCATGAGAAAAATGAGTCACGTGATGGGAAAACCTTATTCACGGAAAGAGTTTCAACGGAAAATTGAAGTGAAATAACCTCTTTCTGTGGTAAAAACACGAAAACACAGTCACTGTGAGTAATCTCATAGGAAAACTCGATCATAGCAAAGGAAAACTCGAAAAATAGGTCACCGGATGGGAAAACTTAGTCACTTTGAGTAGCCGCATGGGAAAACTCAGTCACAGGAAGGGAAAACTTAGTCACTTTGAGTAGCCTCATGTGAAAACTCAGTCACAAGAGGGGAAAACTTAGTCACTAAGGAATTAGTGTCATTCGAAAAATGAGTCACCGTATGGGAAACCCTTAGTCAATGAAGGAGTTTCAAGGGAAAATCCTAGAAAAATAACCTCTTTGTATGGGAAAAATACAAAAACCTAGTCACTGTGAGTTGTCTCATTCGAAAACTCAGTCAAAGGATGGGAAAACTTAGTCACTAAGGAATTAGTGCCATTGGAAAACTGGGTCACTGAGTGGGAAAGCCTATATCGCCGGACGAGTTTCAAGGGTAAATCCTAGTAAAATAACCTCTTTATGTGAAAAAAAAACTCGGAAACCTAGTCACTCTGACTATTCTCATGGGAAACGTCAGTCATAGGAGAGGAAAACTTGGTCACTAAGGAAATAGTGCCATGGGAAAGCTGGGTCACCAGATTGGAAAACGTTAGTCACCGGACGAGTTTCAATGGCAAATCCTAGTAAAAGAACCTCTTTGTGTGGGAAAAGCTCAAGAAACTTGTCTTTGTGAGTAGTCTCTTGGGAAAACTTAGTCACTAATCACCGGACGAGTTTCAATGGCAAATCCTAGTAAAATAACCTCTTTGTGTGGGAAAAACTTGTAAGACCCTCAATTTTGTGTATAGTATTTTGGCCCCTGTAACTCTTATAATTATAGTTTGAATCTTTTGAAGTATATTAATTATATTTTGTCTTGAATTATTTAGTAATTCGAGTTAGTGTTAGATTGATATATTAAGTTTTATTTATGAGAAATATGTGTTTGAGTATAGAATTATGTATTGTTTAAGCCTTGGCTGAAATGGCGACGTTTTGAAAGAGAAGTTGAGATCGTCCTGTGAAACTGGTTGAGATCGTCTTGTGAAACTGGTTGAAATCGTCCTGTAAGTTGGCAGACTAAGTTGGCAGACTATGTTGGCAGACTAAGTGGGCAGACTATGTTGGCAGACTAAGTTGGCAGACTATGTTGGTAGACTAAGTTGGCAGACTAAGTTGGCAGACTAAGTTGGCAGACCAAGTTGGCAGACTATGTTGGCGGACTATGTTGGCAGACTATGTAGGTGGACTATGTTGGCAGACTAAGTTGGCAGACTAAGTTGGCAGACCAAGTTGGCAGACTATGTTGGCGGACTATGTTGGCAGACTATGTTGGCAGACTATGTTGGCAGACTATGTTGGCGGACTATGTTGGCGGACTGTTTTGGCAGACTGTTTCTCCGTTGGCAGACTATGACTTCGTTTTGTCTGGTCTGGTCAGCCGCTATTGTTGACTTTAAAAGTGAGTGTCAAATACCTTGGGAATGATAAACTTCCGTTTTTATTGACTCTTAGGAGATAAAATGTCAGAAGCATTAATAAGCATTAATGGCTTGCCGTTTTCTTTGACTTAGAATATTTTATTCTTTTCTAAGTCGGTTCCCTCACTCTATAAATACCAAGCTTCGTCAGTACGTTAATCATTCATTTTTCCCACACCTTTCTTCTCTTCGAAGTAAGCTGAATCCTTGACATTTTTCTGAAGCGTTCTTGTTGGTAAGTTGTTCAGACTCTTACTAATTCTGGAATTTCCATTGTAGTCGATTTAGTTCATCTTTTTGAAGTTTAACTTGTTCTATTTCCCTCGCGGCCATATTCTCCTTGTTCGTTGAAGACCGGAGCTGTTCGTTGTGAGTTCTTCTTGGTTCGTGAAGGACAGAGCTGAAGTTTCAAATCTCTTAATCTTTTAGGCCATTCGAGGTTGGTTCCTTTTCTAGTCCTTACGTTAGAACTTTGTTGTAATCTTTGTATTTCTAAAATAATCCTTGAAGACCATATAGAATCTGTTTTAAATCAATTTGGTAATGGTTTTTATCCATAAAGAAGTTTGGGTTTTAAAGAAATGAATTTAACAGTGATTTTACGTGAAAAACTCTGATTCTGGACTCCCAGACTGTGGGCCAACGCGTGGGCGTTGGGATCCAGCGCTTGGGCGCTGGGTTTCTTCGAGATTTCCCGTAACCAGGTGTTGCCAAGCGCTTGGGCGTTGGGTTCCAGCGCTGGGGCGCTGGAAGACACTCTGTTCTGCCCTGTTTTACGAAAAATTCTGATTTCGACCGTTTTGAGTTCTGTTTCTTTCCAGATTTCATCCTAGCCTTAAGAGAGTTAAATAAATGAGTTTATATGCTATTTATAGGTTGAAGAACAAGTGTATGCAACCTAAGAGAAGGTAAGGGTAACTCAATCTTAGTATTACGATATTATGATATTTTTGTGATTCTGATTGCAGAATACGAACTGTGATTGATTATGAGTTTGTTTGAATACTATTGATGATTGTATAATGTAACGAATATGTTGTATAGTGATGAGATTGAATTGCTTGAATATATATTGTAAGAAGAGCTTTCTGTGTTATGTATTGACATAACTATGAAATGAGTGAAACGTTATTGTTCATGGGGATTCGATTACTGTCATGACAGGTGCACTACAGGTGCATGATTTTAGGTTTTGATGTGGCGAACTATTATGCGTCGCGGGATCATGCCAAGGGTGGTGTGGAAAAGTCTCTTCCATGTTCTAAGTCATCCTGGCCAGAGACGGCAAAAACCCAATGAGCTATGTGCATTATTCATTGAAAGGCTAACCAGCATATGTGTTGTGATGAATGAGACTTATTCTGTGAAGTTATAAATTATTGACAGATATATTGTGAATTGTTGTATCAGTTATAGCATAATGGTTAATACTATTTACTCTGTAATGTACTTCTAATACTGTATTGTTATATCCTTATATTTGAGTTAACCCTTTGCTGTTTCTGCTTGTGATTTCTTCTATTTTTGGCGCTTAACGCCAGATGACCAGCGATAAGGGAAGACTTGAAGGCTGTGTGCATGCAAGCTTGAGGAACTTTTGGAGCAGATTTGAAGACGATGTTTAGTTTCCGCTATTTTGTAAACTTAGCACATGTGTGCAATACATTACTTTCATTACGTCTTGTTTTCCCTTACTGTAATATTACTGACTATGGGCTACACTTATTATATATATATGAGACGTTGTTTTGGAAAACTTGAGATGTTTTGAAAGGCTTTTATTTTCCGCGCTTTCAATGTGACTCTCGACTTAAAAATCGGGCTGTTACATTTTGTGGTATCAGAGCAATGGTTGAGATAACCAGTGCTGTTGGGGGGTTATTACATTCTGAAATCGATTGATGGGGTGTCAATCGAAAGAGGAATTTAGTGAATAAATATTGTTGATATTAATTGCTTTAGATTGTCCTTAAGCGGACGATCTTATATCATGTTGAACTAATTTCCTTGCTGTTTCTGTTGTTGAGATTAACCGTTAGACTTTCTTAACAGGAGTAAGAGGTTAACGAATCAAAACACAGAGATGGCAGATCAGAATGCGATGAATCAGATGGCTACCGCCATTACTAACTTGACTACGCTGATGACGCACCAAGCGAATGTTGCTGCTGCTCGTGCTGAAGAGGATGCTAACCGTGTTGCTGCATCTGCTGCCGCACAGACAGAGAAAGCTGAGAGAGAGCAAGCTTCTGCTCAAATGAAGGGATTACATGACATCAAGAGGCAGGATCCACCCAAGTTTTCTGGAGGATATGATCCAGAGGAGGCTGACTTATGGTTGCAGGAGATCGAGAAGATCTTTTCCTTCTTGTAGACCCCTGTTACAACCAGGGTGGACTACGCCACTTACTTGTTATCAGGAGAGGCTGAGCACTGGTGGAACGGTGCTAGAGCTATGATGGATGCAGATTTTCAAGCTGTTACTTGGGAGTCCTTCAAGAGGGATTTTCTAGGGAAATACTTTCCGAAGAGTGCTAGATCTGCTAAGGATAAGGAGTTTACAGAGCTGAGGCAAGGGATCATGTCAGTTGCTGAGTTTGCTGCAAAGTTGGAGTCGCTAGCCAGACACTACAGGTTTTTCCGAGACCAGATTGATGAGGAGTTCATGTGTGAGCGATTCATCGACGGGCTGAACTATGACTTGAAGCGTGCGGTGCAACCTTTGGGGATTGAGCGCTACCAGCAGTTAGTGGAGAAGGCTAAGGGCATCGAGGCCATCGACAACCGTAAGAGCAACTCACAAGGAAGTGGAGGAGCGACCAGGTTCCATTCTTTCAGAGACAATAAGGGGAAGAAGCCATATCAGAGGCCGCAAGCCAAGGGGCGTGCTTTTGGGTCCGACCGACCTGTTGGAGGTAACTTGGGCATTCGGGGATCTCCGAAACTGATCGAGGATGTGGTTTGTTACAAATGCAATGGGAAAGGGCATTATGCTAGTAGTTGTACTGCAAAGACCATGACTTGCTAGAATTGTCAGAAGCTGGGGCATACTGCTAGAGATTGTCGGGAGCCGAAGAAGGAGGGTGCTGTGAATGCTACACGTGGGAAACGACCTGTTGCTCACGGTAGAGTGTATAACATCTCTGGAGAGACAGCTGATGATGCTGAGGGACTGATCAAGGATCGTTGTGACATATCTGGTATTCCTCTTTCTGTATTACTTGATTCGGGTGCTACTCACTCTTTTATTGTTGTTGATTGTGTGGCAAAGTTAGGTTTGCCCGTGTCAGAGTTGCCGTTCGACTTGGTGGTATCTATCCCTACTGCCAAAAGTTTGACTGCAACCTCTGTTTGCTTGAATTGTCCTTTGATGTTCCGGGATAGGAAGTTCGTTGCGAACTTGATCTGCTTACCCCTTAGGCACTTGGACGTGATCATAGGCATGGACTGGCTTTCTCTTCACCATGTTCTATTGGATTGCGCCAATAAGGAGGTAATTATTCCTGATTTGAGGATGTCTGAATTTTTGGACTCCTATCTTTCAAAGTCCTCCCTGAGAAGAGGAGCTTTGAAGGTTCTCTTAGCAGCGAGTGTTGGAGAATCATCGTCAAATGGGGTGCAGAGTATTCCGATTGTTCCGGACTTCGAAGATGTGTTTCCTAAAGATGTGCTAGGATTACCACCTGTTCGTGATACCTTGTTTTCGATTGATTTGGTTCCTGGAACTGGGCCGATTTCTATCGCACCTTACCGAATGGCACCAGCAGAGTTAGTAGAACTGAAGAGTCAGATTGATGATCTCATGGCGAAGGGTTTCATCCGATCTAGTGTTTCTCCATGGGGAGCGCCAGTAATGCTTGTGAAGAAGAAGGATGGTAGATCACGACTTTGTGTAGACTTCAGGCAGCTGAATAAGGTGACAGTGAAAAATCGTTATCCTTTGCCTAGGATTGACGATTTGCCTACACAAAAGAGTTATGCAGACAACAGACGAAGACAATTAGAGTTTACAGCAGGAGAACATGTATTTCTTCGTGTGACACCTACTACTGGGGTTGGAAGAGCGATTAAATCCAAGAAGTTGACGCTAAAGTTTATTGGACCATATCAGATCATCGAGAAAGTTGGACCTGTAGCTTATCGTATTGCTTTACCGCCTTTCTTGTCTAAGATTCACGATTTGCTTCATGTATCTCAGTTGCGTAAATATGTTCCAGATCCTTCTCATGTTATCACTCAGGATGATGTTCAGTTGAAGGATAATTTGACGTTTGAGGTTCCTCCGATGAGTATTGCAGATCGTAGGATTAAACAGTTGAAGAACAAGCAGATTCCACTCGTAAAGGTGATTTGGAACCAGGCGACGCGAGACGCGGCGTGGGAGTTGGAAGAAAAGATGAGAGAACAATATCCCGCTTTGTTTCTTGACTTGTAGTTTCGGGGGCGAAACTCTTTTAAGGGGGGTGGTATTGTAAGACCCTCAATTTTGTGTATAGTATTTTGGCCCTTGTAACTCTTATAATTATAGTTTGAATCTTTTGAAGTATATTAACTATATTTTGTCTTGAATTATTTAGTAATTCGAGTTAGTGTTTGATTGATATATTAAGTTTTATTTATGAGAAATATGTGTTTGAGTATAGAATTATGTATTGTTTAAGCCTTGGCTGAAATGGCGACGTTTTGAAAGAGAAGTTGAGATCGTCCTGTGAAATTGGTTGAGATCGTCCTGTGAAACTAGTTGAGATCGTCCTGTAAGTTGGCAGACTAAGTTGGCAGACTAAGTTGGCAGACTATGTTGGCAGACTAAGTTGGCAGACTATGTTGGTAGACTAAGTTGGCAGACTAAGTTGGCAGACCAAGTTGGCAGACTATGTTGGCGGACTATGTTCGCAGACTATGTTGGCGGACTATGTTCGCAGACTATGTTGGCAGACTATGTTGGCAGACTATGTTGGCGGACTATGTTGGCGGACTGTTTTGGCAGACTCTTTCTCCGTTGGCAGAATATGACTTCGTTTTGTCTGGTCTGGTCAGCCGCTATTGTTGACTTTAAAAGTGAGTGTCAAATACCTTGGGAATGATAAACTTCCGTTTTTATTGACTCTTAGGAGATAAAATGTCAGAAGCATTAATAAGCATTAATGGCTTGCCGTTTTCTTTGACTTAGAATATTTTATTCTTTTCTAAGTCGGTTCCCTCACACTATAAATACCAAGCTTCGTCAGTACGTCAATCATTCGTTTTTCCCACACCTTTCTTCTCTTCGAAGTAAGTTGAATCCTTGACATTTTTCTGAAGCGTTCTTGTTGGTAAGTTGTTCAGACTCTTACTAATTCTGGAATTTCCATTGTATTCGATTTAGTTCATCTTTTTGAAGTTTAACTTGTTCTATTTCCCTCGCTGCCATATTCTCCTTGTTCGTTGAAGTCCGGAGCTATTCGTTGTGAGTTCTTCTTGGTTCGTGAAGGACAGAGCTGAAGTTTCAAATCTCTTAATCTTTTAGGCCATTCGAGGTTGGTTCCTTTTCTAGTCCTTACGTTAGAACTTTGTTGTAATCTTTGTATTTCTAAAATAATCCTTGAAGACCATATAGAATCTGTTTTAAATCAATTTGGTAATGGTTTTTATCCATAAAGAAGTTTGGGTTTTAAAGAAATGAATTTAACAGTGATTTTACGTGAAAAACTCTGATTCTGGACTCCCAGACTGTGGGCCAACGCTTGGGCGTTGGGATCCAGCGCTTGGGCGCTGGGTTTCTTCGAGATTTCCCGTAACCAGGTGTTGCCAACGCTGGGGCGTTGGATTCCAGCGCTGGGGCGCTGGAAGACAGTCTGTTCTGCCCTGTTTTACGAAAAATTCTGATTTCGACCGTTTTGAGTTCTGTTTCTTTCCAGATTTCATCCTAGCCTTAAGAGAGTTAATTAAATTAGTTTATATGCTATTTCTAGGTTGAAGAACAAGTGTATGCAACCTAAGAGAAGGTAAGGGTAACTCAATCTTAGTATTACGATATTATGATATTTTTGTGATTCTGATGGCAGAATACGAACTGTGATGATTATGAGTTTTGATGAGTGGATATTATATGATGTTTTTAGGTAGTTTTTAGTCTTTTTATTTTATTATTTTTGAGTCACATAAGTTTTTTATTGTTTTTATGTAGATTTTATATTTATTTTGCATTTTGCATGTAGATTAGATTTTATTGGTTTTTCTACCTTTATTTTATATTTTTAGGAATTTTTCTAGCTATTTTATATTTTTAGGAAAAGCTGGTTTAGTTATCATTTTTGTCCAGGGACCAATTTGTAAAGTTTCTGGAAAATAGGGACCAAAATATGAAAGTTCAAGAGTGGAGGGCTAAAAGTGAAGATTGAGGGAATTGAAGGGCTTGAATTGGAGTGCTAACCAAGAGAGGATTAAAAGTGAAAAAGAGGAATATGAAGCAACTCTCTTCAAATTAGCACATGGAAAATGAGCTTGAAGGAATTGATGGTAGTGGAGGAGAAGTTTCAGAATTAAACAAGGGCTGAGTAGTGGCTTTTGATGGCATTCAAATCCCACTAACCATGAAGAAGAAGAAAAACTTTAAGTTGAAGAAGCAGTGCCCAGCGCTGCAGCGCTGGGAAGCCAGCGCTCAAGCGCTGGCCCTCGGTCTGGCAGTGGATTTTTAATGCTTCCAGCGCCCAAGCGTTGGGAATTCTAGCGCTGAAGCGTTGGAGGCTGGATTTTTACTATAAATAGGACCCTTTTATTCACTTGTAAAGCACACCTTCTTAGAATACAACAAGTATTCTCTCTTTCTTCCTCTTGAGCATTGTTCCTAGGACTTGTGGGAAGCCATATTTGAGCTCCTATCCAGGGTAATTCAATGTCTCCTTTAGCCATGCTTGGCTAACTTCTTATTTAAGTTTTTGGGTTGTTTTAGTTTATAATTCATGTTCTAGTTTCTTCTACATTTCTGAATAATACTTTCAATTCATGTCTTATTTCCTTGTTCTTCATTAATCTTAGTGCACAAAATATTTCATGCTTTCTACTTATGTCATAAGGCCATTTGGTAAGTAGTAAGGGAAATAGGAAATAAAAAAGGTTATAAGTTTGCATTTCTTAAGGCTATAAGGATGTACGTAACTTTGTGTTGGCCCGAATTCCTTCTTCATCTTCTTTTCTGATTAACCAATAACCAAGGCTATGGAGTTAGTAATTAGGAAAGAAAGGTCTACATTTCTTAAGTCTATTAGGATGTAGAAACTCTAGGCTATAGCACCATGATTTTGGATTTAAAATTCAGAAATTAAGTAGGAGATTTCTAGCATGTTTTATAGACTATGTAAACCAACCCAAGAGCTTAAATTATTATCATCTTATTTCTTTACATTTTATGCTTTTATTTCTTGTTCTAAAAACAACCTCAAACATATCATTTTATTTTTTCTGTTTAAGTACTAAATATTATAATAATAAGAACACCTATCCCTTGGGTTCGATCTTTTTATTACGCGATAGTTAATCGTACACTTGCGATTTTCCTTATCAAGTTTGTTTGAATACTATTGATGATAGTATAATGTAACGAATATGTTGTATAGTGATGAGATTGAATTTCTTGAATATATATTGTAAGAAGAGCTTACTGTGTTATGTATTGACATAACTATGAAATGAGTGAACCGTTATTGTTCATGGGGATTCGATTACAGTCATGACAGGTGCACTACAGGTGCATGATTTTAGGTTTTGATGTGGCGAACTATTATGCGTCGCGGGATCATGCCAAGGGTGGTGTGGAAAAGTCTCTTCCATGTTCTAAGTCATCCTGGCCAGAGACGGCAAAAACCCAATGAGCTATGTGCATTATTCGTTGAAAGGCTAACCAGCATATGTGTTGTGATGAATGAGACTTATTTTGTGAAGTTATAAATTATTGACAGATATATTATGAATTGTTGTATCATTTATAGTATAATGGTTAATACTGTTTACTCTGTAATGTACTTCTAATACTGTATTTCTATATCCTTATATTTGAGTTAACCCTTTGCTGTTTTTGCTTGTGATTTCTTCTATTTTTGGCGCTTAACGCCAGATGACCAGCGATGAGGGAAGACTTGAAGGCTGTGTGCATGCAAGCTTGAGGAACTTTTGGAGCAGATTTGAAGACGATGTTTAGTTTCCGCTACTTTGTAAACTTAGCACATCTGTGCAATACATTACTTTCATTAGGTCTTGTTTTCCCTTACTGTAATATTACTGACTATGGGCTACACTTATTAAATATATATGAGACGTTGTTTTGGAAAACTTGAGATGTTTTGAAAGGCTTTTATTTTCCGCGCTTTCAATGTGACTCTCGACTTAAAAATCGGGCTGTTACAAAACTCGAGAACCTTGTTGATGACTGGATTTTATATGATATTTTTAGGGTCTTTTTAGTCTTTTTATTTTGTTATTTTTGAGTCTCATATAGGTTTTTTATTCTTTTTATATAGATTTTATATTTATTTTGCATTTTGCATATAGATTAGCTTTTATTTGGTTTTTAAACTTTATATTATATTTTTAGGAATTTTTATAGGTATTTTTATATTTTAGGAAAGCTGGTATAGTTATCATTTTTTGTCTAGGGACCAAATTAGTAAGTATCAGGAAAGGAAGGACTAAAGTGTAAAAGTTCAAGAGTTGGAAGCTAAAAGTGATGTTTCAAGAAGTCAAAGGACCAGAATTGAAGTGCTAACAAAGAGAGGACTTAAAGTGGAAATCAAGAATATGAAGCAACACTCTTTGATTTAAGCACATGGAAAATAAGGATAAAGAATTGATGGTAGTGGAGAGGAGGTTTCAGAACTTAATAGAGGCTGAGTGGAGGCCATTGAAGGCATTGAAAACCCACTACCATGAAGGAGAGAAAAGCTTGAAGATGTACCAGCAGTCGAGCCAACGCTCAAGTGTTGGAACCCCCAACGCCCAAGCGTTGGAACCCCCAATGCCCAAGCGTTGGGACTCTGACTAGGATGTGAGTAGGATTTTTATCCCAGTGCTCAAGCGCTGGAAGCCGGCGCTCAAGCGCTGGGCCTATATCTGCAACGTGCGATTTTAATGCACCCAACGCCCCAGCGCTGGGGATCCCAGCGCTCAAACGCTGGAGGGAAGATTTTTACTATAAATAGGGGTCTTTTCTTCACTTGTAAGACACACCTTTTCAGAATACAACAAGTATTCTTTTTTCCTCCTTAAGAGCATTGTTACTAGGAATTGTGGGAAGCCATTCTTGAGCTCCTATCCAGGGTAATTCGATGCCTCTTTTAACCATGCTTGGCTAATTCTTTTAAGTTACTTGGGTTGTTTTAGTTTGTAGTTTATGCTTTAGTTTTCTTCTACATTTCTGAATAATATTTCCAATTCATGTTTTATTTCCTTGTTCTTCATTTATCTTGGTGCACACAAGTTTCTTGCTTATTGCTTATAACAATGAAAATTGGTAAGTAGTAAGGGAAATAGGATTTAATAAAAGCTATATGTATATATCACTAAGAAATTAGGATAGACTTAGCTTTATGTTGGCCTGAACTTCATCTTCATCTTCTTCTTTAATTAACTAAATTGCAAGAAATTGAGTTTATTAATTAGAAAGAAAGTTCTACAATGTGTAAGAAATTAACTTGTAGAAATACTAGGCTATAGCATCATGAACTTGGTTCTAGAATTCAGAAATTAAGTAGGAGTTTGCTAGCATATTTTATAAACTATGTAATTCAACCCAAGTGCTTAAATATCATCATCATCTTTCTTTTATTTTATTTTATGTTTTTTCTTGTCCTTGTTCTAAAACCAAACATCAAATACATCTTTTTCTTTTCTGCACAAAGCTCTAAATAATGTACTAAAAAGACACCTATCCCTTGGGTACGATATCTTTTATACTACGCGATAACCATCCGTGCACTTGCGGATTTGGCTATCAAGTTTTTGGCGTCGTTGCCGGAGATAGGTTCAGTTTAAGTTCTTTTATTAAATTGTTTAGAGCTTTCTTTTTTTTTTCTTTTTATATGAACTGGTGCTGCTAAATTTTGTTTGCTGAGTATTTTTTAGGTATAGCAATGGCTGAAACATTCGAACAAAGGGTGGCAAAAATCCGGGCTGAACTTGAAATAGAATATGAGAAAAAGAAGCAGGAAGCTTTCACTCTAGTTGACGAATTCTATTCTAATTTAGAGTGCAAGTGCAATGCGGGATTTTTGCCAACTCCTGAGCAAGAATGTAAGGTCATGGAAGTGCTACAAGTGAAGATACAAGGCACTCTGAGGAGGAAACCCAGGGCTGAACAACAACCACCTATTCATGAAAGTGAACTCGTGGTACAAAAGGAGGAGGTAAAAAGAACCTCCATTGTAAAATTTGTCTTTGAAGATAAATTGGAAATGGAGGAAGAAGAACCTCAAGGAACCTATGTTATAGGTTCAGGATAGCAAGGCAAAGAACCTCCCATTTTTAATTTGAATATTGTTGCCTTGTTAGCTGAAAATTCATTGGGCACCATGTTGTTTTTGTAATAGACCCCGGTTGAAAGGTGATTTTTGAAGAAGTCTATCAAAGACTATAAAATTGAGCTGGTTGGGAGACAACCCAACATAGGATTAGTTTAAAATTATGTTTTTATTTTCTGCATCATCTTTGTAAATAAATAAAAGAAAAAAAAATTCTATGTTTTGCTACAGGATGGGCCAGCGCTCAGGCGCTGGAGGCTCAACACTCAAGCGTTGAGCCCCCGCCAGACCCCCTTGGGTTGAATTAAAACCCAACGCTCAGGCGTTGGGGGGCCAACGCTCATGCGTTGAGCCCCTGTTTCCCCAGTTTTATTAATTCCAGCGCTCAGGCGTTGGGATCCTGTTTGCCCAGTTTTTTGTTTTTTTTCCAGCGCCCAAGCGTTGGCAACCCCAACGCTCAAGCGTTGGAGCTCGGGCAGCTTTCTGTTTTTTTTTATTTTATTTCTTGTTTTCTTTGTATATAAATAATTTTGTGTCCACCAGCTCTTTAAAAGTTTTGGGATTCTTGAGTTTTCCCTTGCTTTTATAATTGGTTGAGCTTTGATCTTTAGGAACTCAAGGAACCTTAGTTGTTTTAGGTGGTAGCACATTTTCAACCCTTGTACTTGGTTTTGAAAAGATTTGAGGACTAACAAGTCTAGCAAGCTTCTGCTTGTAAGACTCTGTTTGTTCAATTTTGCAAGAAAGGCACCAAAGAGGAAGATCCCTCTTGAACTTGGAGTGTTCAAAGTTGAAGTTGCAATTGTAAATCAAGTCTCGTCCTTGGACTCGACTGAGGTTTTGATGAAGACAAACACATCACAAAAAGAAGAAAGACTTCAGAAGAGAAAAGGAAGACTTCAAGAAGACTTCAAGAAAGAAAGGAACAAAAAGAAGAAAGACTTCAAGAAGACTTAAGAGAAGAAAGACTTCAAGAACCAGGCTCAGAACGTCAAGATCAAAACATGAAGGTTCTAGTTTTAAGTAAGTCTTGTCAACTTAGTGTGCTATGCTTTATTAAGGTTTAATTGCATTAGAAGGCTCATGAAAGATCAACTAATTGAGTACAATATGTTCTCACAAGTTAAACTTGGTAGGAACACTTAATTAGGGTTTAAAATGGATAAAACTGAGTTCTGGACTGTCTGTAATCGATTACAGATGTGTGCAATCGAATACAGGAAGTGTGTAATCGATTACCACAAGTGTGTAATCGATTACCAAGTTTGAAATTCAAATTCAAACTTCAACGACATGATGTAATCGATTACACTAACTGTTGTAATCGATTACCAGGTCGACAGATGTGTTATTTCATGAACCATTGTGTCTCAAACCGGTTGGGAAAGGTTGTGTTGGTTCATGGACGACCTCTAGTGCCTATATAAAGTCCTTAGACACTCAGAAACATAAATGACTTGGTCCATAACTTTCATATTCATAAAAGTCATTATTCTGAGTTTCGGTTCTCTCATTTTCATAAGAACACTCATGATGTTCAACATTTGAGAAACTCAGAATGGAAGAGCCTTCATTGTAATGGCCTGGAGCATACAAACTAAGATCAATCCATCTTGTCTAAGGGATTGAATTAGCCATAGAAAAGGCATCTTCTTCTTCTTCCATTTGAATCATGTTGATTCTTTCACTGTAGTTTTCGGTGGTTGTAAAAAGGCCCTTTGAATCAAGTTTGATTCAAAGTCCACCATGGTAATACGGTGTCATCAGAAAGTGGTTTGCTTTCTGAGGCTTGATGGGTTCTCTTAGGGTCCTTGGCACAAGTATTGCTAAGAAGACTTGATCAATCAGAAGTGGGTTGCTTCAGGAAGATTGATAAGATATCTTAGGGTCCTTGGTGCAAGCATTCGTTAAGAGTACTCGATCATGGGAAATCTTCACTGTGGAATTCAGTGGAGTGGTTCTTCAGAAAGTGGTAATCTTTCTGAGGGGTTCTAACTTCACCGTGGTATTCGGTGAAGGGTTGTTGATTGAAGGTGGTTTAGCCTTCAAGGTCTGAGGGTGGTTTTGCCTTCAGGAACTGAAAGTGATTTACTTTCAGGGGCTGTTGAAAGTGGTTTACTTTCACAGGATATTGGTAGGAATTCTTGGGATCCTTGGGTTAGGAACTTGTAAGTGATTTTTATCAATAGTGGAAAAATCCTCAAGGGGTTTCTTTGAGGGACTGGACGTAGCCTTCGGTGGATTGAAGGTGAACCAGGATAAAACTCTCTGTGTCATTTCCTTCATCCTACATCTTTTACTTTCAAGCAATTACAACATTCCGCTGCAACAACGTTCTTACGTTACAATTCTAATTGCGCTGAAAGTCATTTGGTACTATTACGCGAAAATTGGGGCAACTCTGATTCACCCCCCCCCCCCCTCTCAGGTTGCTATCTGAACAGAAGAGAAGACTAAAGGCTGTGAGCCTCGGCCTATTCCACACATGTGCGTGGGATATGCCACGCACATGCGTGGCTACCTGCTATTTTTTCTATAAATTCTGTTTAACTTTATGTTTTCCTTATCCATGTTGGGCTAAGTTTTCTAGCATTTGGGTTTAGTGAATCCTTTTTCTAATTTATGCTTTAAGCTTTCAATTTATCATATCAATGAAGCCTTTGTTCTGTGTATCTTCTCCCCATAATTTTCATTGCTTGAGTATACGCGAGTCACTATGCTTATTTCTTGCACAACGGTAGTTGGTAGGATCTAAGGAAACTGGGATTAGATTGATCGATTAATCTGCCACTTAGGTATAAGGGTGGGAACTAATAGTGTTGGCCTGATTAAAAGAACTTATTCTTCAACTGAATTAACTAGACACTAAGGTATTAGGTTTGGTAATTGAATTGGAAGTTTTTCCTGATTAAGGAATTAACAAGTAAATATTCTAGGCTAGAGCACCATAGAACAATTTTCGATTTCATATGAAAATCTGTTTGTGAAGAGTTTATTTTGGTTAGGTGAAACTTGAGCCCAATGTTATCTTTATCATAGTTTTCTATTTTCTTGCTTTATGTTATCACAATCTCAAAATCTAAAAATTGTCTTTTTGCTTTTCTGCTCTAACGATTAAGTTTAAAAGTCCAAAATCAATTCCTATCCCTGTGGAGAACGATATCTTTTATATTACTTCGTTGTCCTCCGTACACTTGCGGATTTGGCTTATAAGTTGTGCTCATCGATAGTACGTACAAAACCAATAGGTATGGGTTTCCATTACTTGAGATGGTTGGTGTGACATTAACAAACATGACATTCAGTATTAGGTTTTCTTATATGTCGACTGAGAAAACATACGATGTTGTATGGGCATTGAATAAACTGAGAACTATGCATGGATTACCTTGTGGGAGTTGATAGTTCTGCATGTGGTTGCACTCTGAGAACTACGCATGGATTACCTTGTGCGTGTGAGCTTGCAAGGTACACTCTTGTATCTTTGGGGTCTGTTCATTATTTATGGAGGAGACTTTCGTGGGCAACCGTGGATCCCTACCAGGAGCCTTCCCTTGATTTGAACTTGAAGTCAGAATTCGAAGCATTATCTTACAGATTTCAAAATGCTGACATTCCAACAAAAAAGGAAATCAAAGAAAAATTGAGAGAGCTTGCATGTAAAGACAAAGGGTAGGAAAAAGGAGAAGCAAAACGATCAACAAAGCGTAATCCTTCTTACTTTGAGGTTGTTGATGATTACATGAACTTCATTCATGGTAGAAACTCCACAAACCCATCAGTGAATACAAAGGCAACAGTTGTTGGTCCTTCACCGCCTGTTCCTAAATGGACATCTCCTAAATCAACCAGCGGCCCAAAGCCTAAGAAAGGACGACCAAGGAAGCAGAAAGACGTACCTTTGAAGGATAAAATGCCCATCAAATTCCAGCCTCACATAAGAGAGATCATAGATGTCGCCCATGACGGTAATTGTGCATTTAGGGTCATAGCAGCTTTGTTGGGCAAAGGTGAACACATGTGGCATGTCATTCAAGAAAAGATGGTTGAAGAAATGACGACAAGGGCTGAAAAGCATGCTGCAATGTACGGGCCAAAACTATCCCAAACCATATTGGATGCATTGAAAGTGGCTCCTCAAGAGGTAGTCACTGAAGCAAAATGGTTGACAATCCCCGATATGGGATACATGGTAGCTACAGCATTCAATGTTGTGTTCATTACTCCCTCCGTTCCTTTTTATAAGAACCAAACTAACTTTGCACGCCCCTTAAGAAAGTTAGGTATTATAGTTTTTTGCATTAAATTTGTTCTCAAACGTTGTTGAATTTCCAAAATTTTCTTAACATACTTCTTTTTAATCTCTTTCCATCATTAATGCAATTCTATATTTCCAGAATTAAATAAAGGTAAAAATGTGAAAAAATAATTAATATGGCACAAAGTCTTATGTGATTCTTATAAAAAGAAACAACCTCCACCCCTCTTTTGGTTCTTATAAAAAGGAACGGAGGAATTAATTGTCAACTTTGGGTTGTACAACTTTCTTACCACTTACTGGACCAGCTCCTGCGACTCAACAAATCATAGTGCTTGGACATGTGAATCAAAATCATTGGGTACAAGTATTAATCCAAACTTATATACCTTTCTTATAACCGACGTTTTTCAATTTTAGTGACTAGATCGTTGTTGGTGTATAGGTAAAGTTGGGGGACGGACATTCAATCCCACAAACAACACTGCAATGGAAATATCATCGTGAGTCAAATGTTGCTGCCTGGGAGTTCCAGTACTTGGACCAGATGACCAAATATCAAAGATAGTTAGAAGATCAACACAAATCAAAAGAACATCAAGTTGTAGACCTCACGATTGATGGTTAACTTGTACTTTTTCAGGGGGGAAATTCCATTATTTTGTAATGACTGGATTGTTTTAAATCAAATTTGTAGATTTTGCAGCCTGTTTTATGTTGTAATGACTGTTCATTTTTTAATCAAGTTGCACACCACTTGTTTTGTTAAAAAACATTTTTAAAATAAATTATCGCACCTTCAAGTGCGAATTAATATATATTATCACACTTACAAGTGTGACCTTCGTAAACCATCCTAGTTTAATTTGAAAAAATAATAATATAAAATATCACACCTATATATGCGAATTTATAAGGACGGTCGCACTTATAGGTGCGACCAACCTAGACCATCCTAGATTAATTTGACAAAAAAAAATAATATATATGTTATCGCACCTATAAGAGCGAAATTATATGGACGGTCGAACGTATAGGTGCGACCATCATCGTTTTATTTTTAAAAAAATAATAATATATGTTATCGCTCCTAAAAGTGCAAATTTATACGTATGGTCGCACTTGTATGTGCGACAAACTTAATTTTACAATGTCGACGATGTGGACAATACACATCCTAATGCATTACATTAAAAGAGGGTTTGAAAATTAATAACTAAAAGAAACAAACAATGGCACAACTAAAAGGGGGGTTGAAAATTAATAACTAAAAGAAACAAACGCATTTTTATAAATTATCACACGTGCAAAATTACATTGTCAACATTACATTACAGTCAGAAAACCAAATCACTAAAACTACTGCCTAGCACTAGAACTAGTTGACCCTCGTGCATTCCCCCGGTTCGACCGCCTGTAAATCAAATCACCATGCAAGCTTTGTGACACTATATCCTGCATGTTTTGGAGTGCTACCCAGACACCTGATCCTTCCGGGGGTTCCCCTGAGGTTGTCGGGTCCAAGGCAATATCCAGATACTTCATTATTAGCGCAAACCGACCCTAAGTATGTTTAATGTCAGTGGAATATTACTAATAGATGCTTTAAACAAAAACAAAATAAAATCAAGTATGACTCACAGTTGCAGAGGCAGTGGCGATCTCCCTGTTCTCAGGTGGTATCATGTAGAGGTGCGAGACCTGACGATACCATGGAAGATAATCTTGTGCAGTCTGGGAAGGTGATATGGCACGGTGGGAGGGGTGAAAAACATACATGTGGTACATTTGCCACATCTGGTCGATCACCTCACATGTGGGTGCATCAAAATAGGACACGGAGGTATGACCTGGATGAATCCAAACTGCTGCAATACTCTCTGTGGCTGGTGAGGGTGTAAAATCCCTAAGCAACAAAGCCATCCGCTGTAGAGTGAAATATCGTCATAGGGCCAAGCAATACGGTGCTGATACGGTGTCCACATGACAATGTCGCCAGATAAATCATCTAGATTGGCGTGCTTCTGTGCTATGGACCCATCGCCCTTAAGAAACCCCCATCGCATAGCTCTGGGCATGTCCTATGTGTATGACCCATTCATCTTCCTGGAAAACAATGAGGGTGGGAAATGCTCGTATGTCCATGCCTATGGTCAGGGAGACAAAATCAACGTTTAAAAAACATGGCTATGAAATCAATTTCATTATAAATAAAACAAGATATTTTGAAAGGGAACAAACCTGAAGTAGGGTAGTGTAGCCTGAAAGAGACAGCGTACTCCTACGGCTACCAGCACGAAGACTGTCGTACATGTAGGCCAATGCTGCGACACCCTAAGCAAAATTCCCAACCTCATTTAGGTCAGTCAAGAGCGAGAGGTACTGAACACAGGTACGTGTCCAGGTCTTGTCAACAAACAGTGTGATGCCCAACAATCGAAGCATATACGCCTTCGTTGCGGCCTCATACTCACCACGCACAACTTTCGTCCAGATCACTTTCTCCAGCCACGCGAAGCGTACGCTCTTCCCTTTATTTTTCAAGGTCTCCAAACCAGCATGTGTTCTTGTAACCCGTAACTGATCGACAAGAACATCAGCGCACTCTTCTGCATCTAGCACGGGAAGGGTGAAGAAGTTCCCACGGACTGGGATATGCAGTAGAGATGATACATCATTTAATGTGATCGTCATCTTTCCACAAAGTCAGTGAAAAGATGACGTCTCTGGATGCCACCTCTCCACAAAAGCTGAAATCAGTCCTCTGTCATATGTAGTATACCTACATCCCACTAGGGTCGCGAGGCCATTCACCAAAACAGTAGCAATGAACTCGTGACCTCCGTGTACATCCGCCTTCAACCTCTTCTCATGATTGTATAACCTCAGCACCGACCTTTCCGGTATGTTACGATCAACATAAGACCTCCACACCCTCCCGGCAACGTGGGTGTTGTAGCTCCGCAAAACAGATAGGTTCATCGGGCCGCCTGGAAAGGATGTTAGCTTCTTATCAGCTCGGCAATTTTTTGCAGTCAGCACTTTAGCTCCTTCTTCACACCGTCAGCGCGGACCCATTCTTCACTATCATCATCAGCCTCATCGTCACCACCGTCATCACCATCACTACCCTCTTCTTCATCCCCCCTCCCTCCTCATCGTCATCTACGTCATTGTGACTAGTACTAATCCTCATTATAAGATGGCTCCTCCACCATCAGAGCTTTTCCACGACGCCTACGATGCGATGCATGTCCTCTACGCCGGATGTCGTCTTCTTCATTTTGTGATTCTTCAGTTTCAGCTGGGCGACCGACTTAGCGAGTCCTTGCGATTTCTATACCAAAAAAGAGTATTTTATCAAAAATAATCACCCAAAAAATTACAAAAAAAGACCAAATTCGCACTTGTAAGTGCGAACTTGCATGTTCAAATCGCACTTACAAGTGCGACTAAGATAAACATTCAGGTTACACAGGATCGCACCTGTAAGTGTGAAATAGGATGAAATTTTGCACTTACAAGTGCAATTTTTTTTTCAAATCTCGAACACCCACAACTGCAATTTTTTTTTTCAGAAAACCCTAAAACTTGGCATGCTAAACACCCACACCCAACAACCACAAGCAAATAGATACTAAATAATTATGATAAACGAAATGAGAAGAAGTAGGGACCGAATTACGTGAACTTCAGATGAGGAAGAAGAAGGGTGTTGGATTCCGCCAGTTGACAATGTTGAGAGAGGAAGAAAGGACGCAGGAGAAGAAAGGATGTTTGCAGGGGAAGAAGAAAGGAGAAGACAATCCTGCAGGCAGGAGAAGAAGAAAAGAGAAGACGAATGTAGCCACAAGAGAAGAGGAAATGAGGAATGGGATGGTGTGGACCAACTCCATTATACCTGATTTTATTTTATTTATAATTTAGGGGTATTTTGGGTATTAATAAAGTAAGAGGATGATAGGAGAACCAATGGGATGGTGGTGGAACCAACTCTCAAAAAGTTTTCCACCAATAGTGCATGGAAATTAAACTCAATAATATATTTGTTTAACTTTACAGATTTCCTTTATAATTTTTGAATTACTTTTTAATTTTACAAAATATTTATACAATATACAAGTTGCATGTTTGTTAAATTTAAACATTTAAAGAAAAAATTATAACGTTGGTTGAATTCTCATTAAGAAATAAATAGCAAATGCAATGAATGAATCAATGTATCAAGTCTCGTGCGAACTAGATAAAGCAGTGGCGTTTTTTATTTCGTGGAGCATCGTGGAACCACCGTTGGATACATTGAAAGGCTAGATCTTGTGCTGGAGAGGATCCTGATCCGTCACAAAGTGAGTAGCTTACATTCACAAGTAGTAAAATCATTTAGACACCTGCCATTCTTTAATTTATAAACTTTGAATGCAAACAAATTTGGGATGAAAACAAACTACCATACATCTAACACACGTTAAGTAACTATTGTTACATTCTGTCTGCTTGTATTCTTTATGACATTCTATCTGCTTGTATTATTTATGACATTCTCCCAAATGATCTCTTGCTATTCTAGGAATCATTTCTTTCAAGAACCTGTAACTTGCTTTACTTTTGAAGTATTTTCGAACCCTCATAGGAGAATAAGCGAACTGCGTTCTGGTAACTTAGTTCAGCAAGTTCTTCTTTTGTCATCTCTAGCATAGATGCAACATAATCAAGTACCTGCAAGTGGAATGAATTGAAGAATGTGAATCTAACAAAACGGTTCCCTTTACATGCATGCTAGGTAGTACAATTTATGGTTCAGTAGCTCATTCCTGTTAACTTTTCTTCACAGTGCTAGAAAAAGTCCTCGGTTGTTTAAGAGAATATTACATCCTAACCGTTCCAACGGCAAAGCACCTTCAAACATGGTTATCCAATTGAGATACGTATCGTGTCTAGACCCTAATTTATGAATCGTGAATCGTATCATATAATGTATTGTAAGATATGGATATAAAAAAATTAAGTCATAAATTGAATAATATACTGATATATATACTTCAAAATAATTAAAAATCCAAGTCATAAGAAGAAAAATAGTTGCACAAAGTTCAAGTGTTCAACCTAGTTCCAAGCCAAAAAAACATCAATAAATAACAAAAATGCAAATTACTTTGCTAATACTTAGATCCTAGTAAATAATCAAAACATAATTCAAACTAGTTGAATCATAAAAAGTTGAATCATACGCAACATGACCGGACTAAAGTGCAACATGCACGCAACTTTGAATCGTAAGATTCAGCAGTGAATTGGAGCTGAATCGGGATACACAATGAGATTCAAATACATTTTAGATACGCGCCGAGATACGTATCGCTAGCACAAGAATTTGTATCGTATTGAGATATGTATCGTAAGATACTAATAACCATGCTCAAACATTTAAGAGAATATTACATTTTCATTCCTGAAGTTAGCATAACTTACATGCCCCTCTTGTTTGAAATTATACAAAAAACCTCCCTTCAGGTTAAAGAAAATACTAATGGAATTCATTTCCTAAAACCCTGCATAAAGCATTCTGTTTGAGAGAAATTACAGTAACATGGGAGAGATTTCAGTATAATTTGAAACTAGAGACAGCAGAGCGGTAGATTTTGAAAGTATCAACAGAGGTCAATGCAATTTATTCATGCATTCAATTACCAGAAAATTTATTAGATTTTCTAGAAAGTAAAGTAGAAACTATGGGAATTTTGAGTTCTCTAATTAAAAAAATTATGATATATTTCCTAAAGAATGATATAATAAGAGATGCTTATTTTGAAAACACAAGGCAACAATGAAGGAGATTACTTAAGTTACATACATTTCGAATGTTTGCTGGATGATTGAGTGTTTCCTTTGGCAACATGGACGCATCTGTTAAGATATGGGATGGATTATCGATAGAAGAAGCAGAAGTCAAGGAGGATGAAGCTGTTCTTTGGCCTTGAAAATCTTCAGAAAGAGAAGCATCTCCATCAACAAAAAGAAGAGAAACTATGTTTGACTTCGGTAGGGCATCAGGTGCATCGGTCTCCAATAAAATCCTATCAGAAGAGACCTGGATAGAATATAAATTAAGAATGTCAGAGCTTTGACATATGTAGTGTAAAATTACATCAAACATGAATCATGTAACAGAAGTGATGAAAATCACCATCTTCAGCATTTTCTTTGCCTTATTAGCTTTAAGTGACATAAGAAATCCAGAGAAAGAAAAATAAGCACCAAGCTTGGAAAATTCAGGAACCATCTCAGCAGAACCTAGGTAAGAATGAAGAATTACACCAGCAGGAAAAGGTCCCACAGACCTGGAAATATTGAAATTTTTAAGGAAAACAGTAATTACAGAGATCACATCGTAACGATCAATAAGAAATCACTGTAAGCCTAATTCAAAGGCATTCCATTAGCTAATGAGAATATAACCATGTTAACAATAAGAGGCCATGTAATAAGACATCAGAAAAAGGCCAACGGTACTATTCTGTAAGAACCTAATGTGTAATCATATTACATCAATGAAGAAATGTACTGAACAACTTGTATTATTTACTGAGATTCTGGAAAACACCCAGAATCATGTGTAGAAGTAGATACAATATAGATGGAAAATAGAAGAAGAAAGGAAATTTCAGAGCAATTTCAAGAGTGCTCTATCTCTCCCAAGCCTAACCCAAATCCAGCCTACCTCACTCTCTCCCTAGTCACACTATTATAGTCCTCTTCCTACCTCAGCGCTCTCTCACCTCACACACTCCTTGCACTGCTTCTCTCACCTAGAGATACTGCCACATCAGCAAGGCAGTTATCACTAGTGGGAAATGTATTCCCTCATCTATCTTTCCTAACATATACCTGAGTGAGCCTAGGTCCGCATCATCACTCCCCCCCTGAAAATTCTCCTTGTCCTCAAGGAGGAATGTTGGAAACTGTTCTTTCATAGCTTCCAAAGATTCCCAAGTCTTTTCAGGGTCAAGCAAGTCTTTCCATTTCACCAGAACTTCCTGTCGTCCTTGCTGTCCAGGCTTGGTGGCCAACATCATGCATTTAATAAACACCCCTGCGCACTCAAGAAAACAACTGTGAATTCTGCCACCTGGATCCCATTGTCAAAAAGAAGTGCACCAAGTTGTTGCTGAAAAATCAGAACAACCTCCTGGATCCCAATGAATAAAACATGACAGGCTTCGGGCAGATGAGAGACCATAATTTCCCTTCGATTCAACTGGCAAATGATCTTGCTCCAGCAGAATATGCCATGTAGTCAGTCCTTGTAATTCAACCAGAGAACCTAAAATTGCTGTCATTGTTAGGGATGGTGCGGTTTCAATTGGGCCAGGGGATTCATTATTACATCATGAGAATATGAGGCCCAGAGTTTGGAAAGTATATTCTAGAAAGGGTAAAAGAGTCACTAAGGGGTAGCTGGACCTTGGTGACGTGGTGAGAGAGAATAGAGCTTGTAACCGTTTGTCCTTTGTTTAAGGAGTGGGTTTGGGGTTGAGTGGGGTATCTTGGATTCTGTAATTCGTTAGAATGGTTAGGCAGCTCTAAGCTGGCCTAAAGGAGCTCAGCTCTGGGACAGATCTAGGAATTCTCTAATTCCCCTGAATTCTGTAAACTCCATTGAAAACCATCAATAAAGCTCTCATAATTTTCCATACTCTGTTTTATTCCTGTCTTCTTACTTGTCGGCTCTATTGGTTCCTAACAAACTGGTCCGACCTGCCGGATTCGTTTAAGGGGACCAGTGAATGCCACCTAAGAGGACGCAACTGGTGCTGATCAGAAGCATGGAAGCCAAGGTTGCGACGCTGGAAGAGGAGATTGCGAGTGTGAAGACGTCTCTAGCGGCCATGGAAAGGAACCAAACGACCATCATCGCTTTGTTTGAGAAGAGTTTGGGGAAATCGGTGGTGACGGAGGACGAGAGTGGGAAAGACAAAGGAAGTTCAATGACGGAAACTGGTGAAGGGTCGGAGAGGAGGTCGGAGGGACCGAAGTCGATCCGGTTGCAGGGAGATGAGCTTGTGGAGTTCCACCGTTCAGTTAAAAAGGTGGAGCTGCCGTCGTTTGACGGCGAAGACCCGGCCGGGTGGATTTCCAGGGCGGAAGTTTATTTCAGGGTTCAAGATACGAATCCAGACGTGAAGGTTCACCTATCTCAACTGTGTATGGAAGGTACGACCATTCATTTTTTCAATTCGTTGATTGGAGAAAATGAAGGGTTATCGTGGGAACAGCTGAAGGAAGCTCTTCTTGCAAGATACGGTGGCCATGGTAGTGGTGATGTTTATGAACAACTGACTGAACTGAAACAGGAAGGTACTGTAGAGGAATACATCACTGAGTTTGAGTATTTGATCGCTCAAATACCAAAACTACCTGACAAGCAATTTCTAGGGTACTTTCTGCATGGGCTGAAAGGGGAAATTAGAGGAAAAGTACGAAGTATGGCTGCAATGGGAGAAATGAATCGTACTACGTTGCTGCAGGTGACGCGCGCAGTAGAAAGGGAGGTTAATGGGTGGAACGGGTCAGGTTATAATAAGGGTGCCAGATCTGGATACGGGTCACAAAGATCCGGTCTAGGAAATACGGGTCGAAGTGGATCAGATTGGGTGATGGTTAAAGGTAAAGAGGAGAATGGGTCCAAACAAATGGTAAACGGGCCAAAAGGAAATAGACAAGCCCATTATGAAAGGAGGAGGAATGGGCCAAGAGACAGGGGCTTTACCCACTTATCTTACCAGGAGTTACTAGAAAGGAAGCAAAAGGGGTTATGTTTCAAATGTGGGGGTGCTTTTCACCCAATGCACCAATGCCCTGACAAGCAATTGAGGGTCCTAGTGATAGATGACGAGGTGGAGGAAGGGACCGACGCTAAGTTATTAGCTGTGGAGGTGAATGAGGAAGAAGGGGGTACGGATGGAGAACTGAGTGTCCTGACTCTGCATCAATTGGGCCAATTGGGTCACATGGGAGAAAACAGACCCCAATCTATTCAGCTCAAGGGTACCATTCATGAGGTTCCAGTGGTGATACTACTTGATAGTGGGGCAACCCACAATTTTATTGATAAGAAACTTGTGCAGAAAATGGGTTGGGCTGTTAGTGATACGCAAACCATGTGTATCAAGCTGGGAGATGGGTCACGTGTCCAATCTAAAGGAGTTTGCAAAGGCCTGGACATTAACATTGATGGGGTGCAGATAGCAATCAACGCCCAATTGTTTGATCCGGGAGGTATGGATGTAATTTTGGGGATTGAATGGCTGACAAATCTGGGTGATATTATTATGAATTGGAGAAAGCATACTATGAGTTTCTGGTATAACAAAGAATGGGTCACGCTTCAAGGTATCAATGACACTCTAGAGACTTTGAACAGTGTTTTAAGTTCCACTAGTAAAGGAGGAACAGGGTGGTTGAGGAGTATAGATAAAAAGGGGAATGAAGACCATACTCTCAATGCTGTGCAACAGAAGGAGTTACAGGAACTGTTATCCAAATATGAGAGTGTTTTCACGGAACCTGCTGGTCTCCCTCCAAAAAGATCTAAGGAACACGTGATCAATTTGAAAGCAAACCATGAAGCTGTAAATGTTAGACCTTATAGATATCCACACCATCACAAAAATGAGATTGAAAGGCAAGTTAAGGAGTTGCTGGCAGCAGGGGTAATAAAACACAGCACTAGTTCTTTCTCTAGTCCGGTGATCCTTGTCAAGAAGAAAGATGGGTCTTGGCGAATGTGCATAGATTATAGAGCTCTTAACAAAGCCACTATTCCGGACAAATTTCCCATTCCAGTCATTGAGGAATTACTTGATGAGCTTCATGGAGCTAGTATTTTCTCCAAACTTGACTTAAAATCTGGATACCATCAAGTAAGGGTCAAGGAAGAGGACGTGCACAAGACAGCTTTCCGCACTCATGAGGGGCACTATGAATTCCTAGTGATGCCCTTTGGTTTAATGAATGCTCCGTCCACCTTTCAAAGCCTTATGAATGAGGTATTTCGTTCTTTTCTACGAAAGTTTGTGTTGGTGTTTTTTGATGATATCCTCGTTTATAGCAAGAATTGGAGGTCTCATTTGTATCATTTAGAAGAAGTTTTGAAGATGTTAAGTGGACATGGACTGGTTGCTAACAGGAAGAAATGTCACTTTGCTCAAAAATCTGTGGATTATTTGGGACATGTGATTTCTAGAGATGGGGTTGCTGTGGACCCTAGTAAAGTAGAAAGTGTTATGAACTGGCCTACACCTAAGAATGTTAAAGGAGTACGTGGATTTTTAGGTTTAACGGGGTACTATAGAAAATTTATCAAGGATTATGGTAAGGTGGCTAGACCTTTAACCGATTTGACAAAGAAAGATGCCTTTGTGTGGAGTGAAGAGGCTCAAAAAGCTTTTGAAAAATTAAAGGAGAACATTACTACTGCCCCTGTGCTAGCACTACCTGATTTCAACAAAGAATTCACCATAGAGTGTGATGCTTCAGGTATAGGGATTGGAGCCATTCTGATGCAAGATAAGAAACCTGTAGCATATTATAGTAAAGCCCTTGGAGTCAGGAATGTGGCAAAATCGGCTTATGAGAAGGAATTAATGGCCGTAGTTCTAGCCATTCAGCATTGGAGGCCGTACTTGATCGGAAGGCGTTTCGTGGTATCCACAGATCAAAAAAGTCTCAAACAATTGTTGCAGCAACGAATTGTGACTGCTGAACAGCAGAATTGGGCTGCAAAATTGCTTGGGTTTGACTTCGACATTGTTTATAAACCTGGGAAACTGAACAGGGGGGCTGATGCTTTGTCACGAATTAGTGAAGGAGGGGAATTGTGTTTGGTTACCTCTAGTTTGCAATGGAAGGATGCGGATGTATTAAAAGAAGAGTTCAGGCAAGATTCTTACCTGCGGAGTATTGTGGAGGACTTGCAGAAGGAAGAAAATTCCAGGCCTGGGTTTGAGTTTAGACAAGGTGTGCTGTTGTATGAAGGAAGGTTGGTCATATCCAACAAATCAGTGCTCATCCCTACATTATTAACAGAATTCCATGCTACTCCGCAGGGGGGCCATTCAGGCTTCTACCGAACTTATAGAAGGTTAGCTGCAAACGTGTATTGGGTAGGGATGAAGAACACCATACAAGAGTTTGTGAGGCAGTGTGATGTGTGCCAACGTCAGAAGTATTTAGCTAGCTCACCAGGAGGACTCTTGCAGCCTCTTCCCATACCAGATAGAATTTGGGAGGATATATCTATGGACTTTATTACAGGTCTACCTAAGTCAAGGGGGTATGAAGCAATTCTGGTAGTTGTAGACAGATTGTCAAAGTACTGTCACTTCATCACTTTGAAACATCCTTACACAGCTAAGATTATTGCAGAGGTGTTTGTCAAAGAAATTGTGAGATTACATGGTGTTCCTCTGTCAATTGTTAGTGATAGGGACCCAATTTTCATGAGTAATTTCTGGAAGGAGATGTTTAAATTACAAGGGACACAGTTGAAGATGAGTTCAGCATATCATCCAGAATCTGATGGCCAGACAGAAGTGGTGAATCGCTGTTTAGAAACGTATTTGAGGTGTTTTGTAGCTGATCAACCCAAGACTTGGTGCATTGGATATCATGGGCGGAATATTGGTTTAACACCACTTATCATGCTTCTACTGGCCGAACCCCGTTTGAGGTAGTGTATGGAAGGCCCCCACCATCGTTGGTACGTTGGGTCCAAGGTGAGACAAGGGTGGAAGCAGTGCAAAAGGAGCTGATAGATAGGGATGAAGCTATTAGACAGTTGAGGGACCATTTGTTGCGTGCTCAAGACCGCATGAAGCATTTTGCTGACAAAAGAAGTGATAAGAGCTTTGAGATAGGGGAATGGGTTTTTGTCAAGTTGAGAGCACACAGACAAAAATCAGTGGTTTCAAGAATCCATGCCAAATTGGCAGCTAAGTATTATGGACCATACCCAGTAGTTGAAAGAATAGGAGCTGTGGCCTATAAAGTGAAGCTTCCTGAGGGATCACGTGTGCATCCCGTCTTTCATGTTTCACTTTTAAAGAAAGCTGTTGGTATTTACAATGAAAACGCAGAGTTGCCAGATCATTTGGAAGGTGAGAAGGGTATGTCCTATGAACCCGAGGTTATTCTGGCTAGAAGAACCATTACAGTACAGGGTGAAGATGTTTATCAGTTGCTAATACAGTGGAAAGGACAAAGTGCTGAGGAAGCCACCTGGGAAGATGCAGTGTTATTGAAAAGTCAATTTCCAATGTTCAGCCTTGAGGACAAGGCTGTAGTTGTTGGAGGGAGTATTGTTAGGGATGGTGCGGTTTCAATTGGGCCAGGGGATTCATTATTACATCATGAGAATATGAGGCCCAGAGTTTGGAAAGTATATTCTAGAAAGGGTAAAAGAGTCACTAAGGGGTAGCTGGACCTTGGTGACGTGGTGAGAGAGAATAGAGCTTGTAACCGTTTGTCCTTTGTTTAAGGAGTGGGTTTGGGGTTGAGTGGGGTATCTTGGATTCTGTAATTCGTTAGAATGGTTAGGCAGCTCTAAGCTGGCCTAAAGGAGCTCAGCTCTGGGACAGATCTAGGAATTCTCTAATTCCCCTGAATTCTGTAAACTCCATTGAAAACCATCAATAAAGCTCTCATAATTTTCCATACTCTGTTTTATTCCTGTCTTCTTACTTGTCTGCTCTATTGGTTCCTAACAGTCATCACTTGTGCAGTCTGTACTATCAGCTTGTACCCTACTAAGAACAGAAGGAACAGAGGTCGCCTCTGCTGTGGAACTGCCAAAGCCTTCTTCTTCAGCTCATACTCCTCCATTCCCATGCTCATTATCACCTTAAGAAGGCCATAAGAATCAATACTGAATTTCTGACTGGGTGCTTCAGCTAGTGACTTTGATTTATGACGGTGTGACTTGTGAATCACCCAATTTCCAGCTTGCAATTCAAGTGATTCCTGTGGCTTATTTGCTTGAGCACTCAGGGGA
Source organism: Acmispon strigosus (assembly GCA_030819835.1). Taxonomy (NCBI): domain Eukaryota; kingdom Viridiplantae; phylum Streptophyta; class Magnoliopsida; order Fabales; family Fabaceae; genus Acmispon; species Acmispon strigosus. The sequence goes on from JAUAMA010000001.1 coordinate 25,608,216, forward strand.
TCTTTAGACTTCAGCTTATTACTCTGCCATTCATGTGCAAGTTCTTCTTCTAACAATGATACCAATAGCATGCAGTAGTATTCCCTATCACCAAACATATGTTGAGCCCACAAGTCCTCAACTCGACCAGTAGCTGAGACACTACTGAAAATCAGCCTCCTGTTTCCATTTGATCCCATTTGGCAGAGAATCAATGTGTCCCCAGTAGGTTGTTGCCACCACAACTGTTCATGCCTCCTACTCAACTCAGCATCTTGGAGACTCCAATTTTGAGATCCAGCCTCCAGTTTAGCAGAAACACCAAGCTGACATGCCATAGCATATGCCTGCCCATGGACCTCAAGTTCATGAGTTTGGTAAAACTCCAATCTATAACCTGGTTTTCCTTGCGGGCAGGATGATACCACCATGGTATCTGATGTGTGGGTCGAATGATGGACCTTTTGCAAGTCCCAATTGCTAACAGAAATGAAACATAGGTGCTTGCTGACAAATTGTTGTAATATATGCGCTCAATAAAATAGACCATTGCATCACCATAACATGTCAGTTTAATGAGAAGCTTGCCATGGGTGCAGTCTCCATAACGGCATCCCAGAGGCCAGTAGAGTAGACAAGTAAGCTTCTTTTCTTTTTGGGGAGGAAGAAAACACACCTCACAAATTGAAAACTGGTTCATGGAAGACTGGTCCTCCCATGTATGGTGGGTTATGTGGTGGCACTGAAACCTCATTCTCGAAATCCAGCTTTTTGCAACAAATTGTATTATGGAAAACAATTCCTGGGTTGAATAAGACCTTCTTCGATGCTGATTCTTAATATCCTGGTTTAGTTGTGTTTGGCCCAATAATTCTAGAAATTTGTTTTCAAAAATATCCTTATTTCTTGTACTCAATTGGAAATGGCCCAAATTGACAATAAAAGCTACAGCAACACACTTTCCTGGACTAAGTTGGGCTTTGCCAATGGTGTGGGCTCGACCCAACAGACCTAGAATGGAACTCAGTTGTTGATGTGCCAATTTGGCCCTTCTCGTGGTCTGATTCCCCTCTGCACGTTCAGTTGTCATCGTAGCTGCCGTTTCTTCCAAATCATCTTCGCTGTTCATCCCATCAGCCACCGCATTTAAAATCCGATCCGGCGGCTTTGGTGGTGGCAGCAGCTTGGCCCTCTCCCCATTTGCATCCTTCACCGTTGTCGTGCTCACTTTTTCGCCGTTTCCGCCCTCAACGAAACATCGGCCACCATAGAACGGCGGTTTTGGCAGTGGCCACTCAATCACCATCATTACTTCCGGGACTGTAGTTGTTATGACAGCAATATTTGCACCACGGTACTCCCTTGGAGCAAACGCACCTCCCTTGGAGCAACCCAAAGCTTTAGCACATCGCACCAGGCCTGGGAGATTCTTCCCTCGCACTCCTCGATCTTGACTTTTCTTGTGATGGTGAGAAACTTCAGCTGCATGTCCTTTCATCTCCGTTGTCGGTGTAGCTCGGGCCAGCTTTCTCGTCGCCGTTGTCGGCATGGTCAGCGCCGCCATAGTAGCACCACATCGTGGTTGTTCTGGTTGTAGCCACTCATTCTCCTTCCCTTCTAAATCTGCCGCCTCAATCAATGTTTGTGTGTCGTCACTAGGAAGCTCCGGCGAAGGTAGTCGTGACCTTACCAGACTTTGCGTCCCTCCTACTACCTCACCTTTTGATTCCTCAAAAACGTCGCCGGTTGGAAGTTGCTCAGAGATCATCGTCTCTTCCGCCGTGGAAACGACGTTCCCCTCTGGAACAACTTCACTCCCACCGTTCTCCAAAACTCCACCTCCTTTGCTCCGTTCACCACCGAAACCACTGGATTGGATCCATTCTTCACACCGATTTCTTCTTATTTCCTGGTTTGTTTCCTTGACCTTCCTGGCTTCTTCCTTCTGAATTTCTACTCCACCCCTATAGTTCCTTGATCGATTGCGTCTCCTCGGGGGAGATGGGCCTCAGTCTCGATGTCGTCTTATGCGCTTCAGCAAGAACTCGATTTCATCAAATAGCCGATTATTCTTCGCCCTCATCTCTAGGGAGGAATGTTTCAGATCTTCGACCCTCCATTCCATTGCAGTAGTGTGTGTGGTATCCATTGAAGCACCCTGGAAAGAGCTCTGATACCAAATGTCCACCAGAAAATGGAGAAAGAATGTCTTTTTTGAACAGATTTTCAATTTCTTCAGAATGTCTTTTCCTTCTTCACATTTGTTGGTTATGTGGCTGCACTCTGGTGACAGTCCTCATAGTAATCAGTCTTCTTCTATATGCAAAAGAATACCTTGCTTTTTCTGATTTTCATGAAATGAAATAAGGTATGAATGATTCATAACAAGGAACTTGATGCAGCTTTGAATGCTCAGTTTTTGTTCCAAATTGGCATTTTTTCTTCAATACCAAGGATACTGGGATTATTACAGCAGGCTCTAAAGTTCCTTGGCGTATGCTAATGATTTCCTCTCAATCTGTCTGCATTTTTTGTTTCTATCATTATCTAGTCCTTAGCCAGACAGATATACAGATTGACTTAGGTGTGCAATCTAAGACCCAACTTATGACTGAGAAGTCTTACAATGATTTTATCAGTGGCCCTTATTGTTAAGCCATATATCACAAACTCCACAAATGATTACATTATCATTATATACCACCATTCTGTAGTGATATTTCATATTGATTAATCATCAAGTAACAGGTCAGCAGCCTTTGTTGGGGATTCATTGCTCACAGAGAAGGTTCATCTTGTTTGAATTCAGCCAACTTATTTGGAGTATAATCTTAAGACAAAAAATTGGTTGTCCTCTTCACTATTCTTTGTGAGATTCTTATGCTTCAGACATAAATGGTCATTATGCTTCAAGCAATGGGATACAGGAGGATATTTATTAATTCAATATGACCCAGGAAAATTTGTAAGAACTTTGGGAGAACCATACATAGCACAAAAGCCAGTCATTGCAGTTGGAGAGATCACCGCTTTATAAACCCCACACTAGAATCGTCTCATACTTCTGATGTCGAACTCCAAGTCCTATATATTGCATGTGGATCCTGACATCCCACCACACTTCAGAGCCTCAGAGCACACACGAGCTGGTTGTGCACTAGCCCTTTGACTAGTCCGAGGCGAACACTGCAATGCCGGTGTCGCCATTCACACCGCTCGTTTGCAGCTGAGAGGTATGGGGGAAGACTCTGATACCAATTGATAAGAATATTAGGGGAACTATACCACAAAAGCTATTTGTTGTAGTTAGAGAGCCACACCAGAATCCCATACTTATGACGTGGGACTCCAAGTCCCATACCTTGCAAGTGGATAGTAACAATAATTAACCTAGAAGCCAAGGTGAATCTATCGAGTTGGAGTATTGTTAGATCCCCTAAAATAACTAAGGTGTATTTTTTTTTAAGTTAACACAGAATAGAACTAGGGTGTATTTTAGGAAAAGAAAGGGAAGTAGTAGGGGACTAAAGTCTCATCACGAAGGTGAGGTGGCAAGTTGATAAGAACCTTTGGAAGAAGCACATCAAAAAAGCTACCCGCTTTGGTTAGAAAACCCAAGCTCCCCACCAAAATCCTAGATTTCAATGCAAGACTCAGTCTCATACTTTGCAATTAGATCCTAATAGAAGTGTTACTTCATGTGCGTTGAAACTGCTGAATACATGGAAGTAGGGGAGTTTGGGAATCAGTCATAAGAGCAGAAAGGGAATGAGAAAAAATGATGAAATTCTTGAAATAGGTGGTTCAAGTAATAGGCATCTCCTATGGCTGGGGCATTAATCTCTGGGCTGAATCATTCTATCCATTACTGTTCTTGTAATTCCTAGAAACCCATAATCACAATTCTGGACATATAAGCATAAACATACCAGGTTTTCCTCTTTTTGATCATTAATTTTAAGCAGTCTTTCTAAGGTAAAATTGAACAAACAAGAAAAGAATAGGTATGCATACTTCATTAACTCAAGAAGGTCACCAAAAGCACGAACACAGTGTATAGATGCTGGTTTGTTTAACTCTTTCGCAAGTTCAAGCTGCTGTCTCAATACTTCAACCTGCACAACCATTTAATGTGTTAGCAACCAACATTCTTCAGCAAGAAAAAAACATATTCTGTCACTGATATATGGTTAGTCAACATATTCCATATTAAAGTTAAAGCTTCATGTCATTTTCGCTTAGATGGATTCAGGTTTCCACAGTCCAAAACTCTGATAATCTGGAAATGAAAAGCCATCCTTAACTGTAAAGACATGGGACTGAATTTGAATCCTTCTATGTACTACGTTAGCTTTAGCCTTACAAACAAAAACAAAAAACGAAAATAATCCTGAATAGAGTTAGAGTTTCCACATTCTATATCAAGAAGAAAAGGTGTTCATTTAGCAGTTCTAGTCCGCCTTGTTTTGAAGCCTAAAATGCTGTGTGTTTTATAATCTTACGAAATTTAGGCAGTCGTTAGGCAATAAATGCTGATACACAAACAAATGGTAGCAACAATCAACCATTAATACTCCCAACAATCAACCAATGACCAACAAGTTCTAAAATTTCAGAAGTTCCTACATTTGGTCAGTTTGAAATTTGTTCAATTGTTTTCTTGATAGATAATGTAAGTTATGGTCATTAACTTCTTCTGAGAATGAAGAAAACAAGAAAGCATATGACCAAACCAGAGTGTCTAAATTACAAATTGGGAGAATATTGTGCTAAACAAGTTAAAAGAATGAGAGAAAAAGAGAGGGATTTTATTTGAGAAACAGTAGCTCAGTTCTGAACTCAGGTGCAAAAACAATTTTTTGGAGCTCCTGTAGTACTCAAGACTCAGTACTAAACCTCTCACAATTTGAATTATATTTACGTTTTATTTGTAAAAGAAATTAAAATGGGGAATAAATGATCATACATGTCAGGTGTCATGATTTATACTACTATAGCCTTGAACAAATCTCCTAGGTGCAGACTAACCAAAGAATGCAATATAGCCCACACACAAAGCGACTCAACAGGCTCTGTTTGTTACACTGGGCAAAGGAATGAGAGAAAAAGCATATAAGATGGCGCACACACCCAGAATCCTTCACTCTCCTAACAGTTCTCGCTTTCAGTTAAAAGTCCCGTAACTTTTCCCTCTTATGTGATACAAATACTACTGTAGATTGTAGAATTGAAAAACTTTCCCAGTACAGACTAACTGAAAGTATACAACATGGCACGCACGCACAATGCAATTCAAGAAGTTCTATTTGTTACACTTGGTAAAAGAATGAGAGAAGAAACACATGTTTAGTCAAGAAACAGTAGCTCAGTTCTGAACCCAATATATGTGCAGATTGAACCAAAAGAATAATATTGCGCACACACCCAGAGTTTATCACTCTCCTTACTATCCTCACTATCTGCGAGAAGTCCCCTATCATTTCCCACTTTTGTCATTTGTGACACAAATAGTTATCCTCATGACAACTAACAACTTTCCTAACAAACTTTTAATTATACTTTATTGGGCCTGATCATCTACAGGCCCACTCTTACGCTTCTTAATATAGACCCTTTTAATCATGGGTCTGCTACGATTTATTATATATAATACATACCATGTGTACAAGGATCAAAGTTATCCTAATTCCCGCAATTAAATAATAATATACAACACAAAATCATCCTATAATTAACCTATTTACATTATTTCTAACACTCCTCCTTAAGTTGAAGCATATAAATCATATGGACCAAGATTGTTACATTTATAACTTATTTGAAGACCCCTCAAAGTCGAGTGAAGGTAGATGTCAATTGGTCATTTGAACTGACAGTGTCTCCAAACTCCTGTATGACCTTGTCTTCATCAGAGTGTGGATCTCCTTTTGGTAGGAGAACCTACCCTATCTACATCAAATCAAAGTGTCCCATAACTCATGTATGACCTTGTCTTCATACAAGATACCTCTTCCCAGAGCTCCCCTTAATGCGAGGATGCGAGATACTAGATCTCAGTGCACTGAGTTACCAAACTGTTGAACTACAATGTTGAATCTATTAAACCATGCCCTATGAGATTGTTTTATGGCCATATAAGGATTTAGGAGGATTCTCCATTTTAACTTCTTCCTTGAGATCACCATGAAGAAATGCAGTATTTATTGTTGAAAGAAACAGAGAAAGGGAAAAGAAAGTAAACCATAGAAACTAATTCTGTTATTCTGTAATTGGTGACTGTTACAAGAGAGAGATACTATATATAGAAGCTGAGCTAAGCTATAACAACCTGTGTCCAGCTGGCATTCCAGCTGGCACAGTTTACAAACTGACTTGTATCTATATACTCTAACATACCCCCTCAAACTGAAGGAGGTAACACTAGTTGTAATTTGTCAACTACATTCAGTTTGTCTCTTAATGTGAGGAATCTGGCAGGAGAGAGAGCTTTAGTAAAGATATCTGCTCTTTGAACTTCTGATGGCACATGTTGGACTAGAAGACTCTTGTCTTGAACTTTCTCTCTAACAAAAAATATGACCATCTCCATATGCTTGGTCCTAGTATGTAAAATTGGATTATGAGTTAGGAGAACAGTGCTCATGTTATCACATAGGACTGTGGGAACTTTGAAAGATATCTTTAACTCAGTAAGAAGGGACTGAACCCACAGAAGTTCTGCTGTGGTATTAGCTAGGCTCCTATATTCAGTCTCAGTGCTGGATCTAGCTACCAAGGTCTACTTTTTAGCTGTCCAAGAAATAAGATTAGGACCCAGAAAAACACAAGAACCAGAAGTTGACCTTCTGCCATCAGGGTCTAACCCCCAGTCAGCATCACAAAAAGCTACAAGAGGTAAGGGTGTGGCTAAGGAGCATGGTTGTAACAAGATGCCATGTGTTATTGTGCCCTTGAGATACCTTAGAATCCTCTTTACAGCCTTCCAATGCTCTTCATGAGGCAGAGATAAGAATTGACAGACTTTGTTAACAGCAAAAGAGATTTCAGGTCTGGTTATAGTAGCATATTGAAGTGCTCCAACAACACTTCTGTAGAGAGTAGGATCAGACATGATTGTCCCACCATGTTTTGACAGCTTAACTCCACTTTGCATAGGTGTAGAAATTCCCACAGCATCTGACATGCTAGCCTTAGACAGTAGATCTGCAATATATTTAGACTGATTGAGCAACAGGCTGCCAATAGGTAAGTGAGTAACCTGCACTCCCAAAAAATAATCAAGCTGGCCCAGCTGTTTGAGGGCAAAGCCAGAGTGAAGCTTAGCAGTAAGCTGCTGAATGAGTGGCAAAGAAGCCCCAGTTATGACGATATCATCCACATAAATCAGCATGTAGATACACCCCTGTCAGGAATAGTAGGTGAACAAAGACGGATCACACTTGCTGGCTGGGAACCCAAACTGTAAAAGGGCATCCTTGAGGCGATGAAACCAAGCCCTAGGTGCTTGTTTCAAGCCATAAAGAGCCTTATGAAGCTTACAAACCAGTGCTTTATCTCCTTTCTCAAACCCAGGAGGTTGAGACATATATACTTCCTCTTCTAACACTCCATGGAGCTGTTATAAGGTCTTAAAAAGGGAAAACAGGCTGACACAAAAACCTTAAGACTCTTATAGTCAGGGACCTTTCCATAAAACTTATAATAAGGTCTTTGACCATGTAAAGTAGTTGTTGGCATCCAATTTATCAAATATGTGGTAGTTAAGAAGGCATGATCCCAAAAATGAAGAATATTGGCATTAGACAATAAGGAAAGCCCAGTTTCAACTATATGCCTGTGCTTTCTCTTCACACTCCCATTTTGGTGATGTGTGTGAGGGCAAGTGACCCTATGAATGACCCCTAAAGCTGTGAAATGAGAGGTTAAAGGTTTAAATTCCCCACCCTCATCAGTTTGTATACTCTTGATCTTGTATCCAAACTGTAACTCAACCATTGAGTGAAAATTAACAAAGGTAGTGAAAGTATCTGACTTCTTTTTAAGAGGAAAAATCCAGGTAAACCTGGTAAAAGCATCAACACAAATGAGAAAGTAGAAAAGTCACGGTCACGATGGGAATCAGTCATCAGATCGATTCGCAGAATACTGTTCAGTAGATGCATCTGACGGTGGCGACCACTGCGCCGGTGGCAGTGGTGGTGGCGGCGGAGCAGGCTGCGACCACTGCGGTGGTAGCAACGAAGGAGTCTGCAACCACTGCGCCGGTGGCGGCGGAGGAGGAGTCTGCACAGCCTTCGTCCACAACGCAGTTGGCGGTGCTGCCGGCAGCGCGACCGGTGCTGGAACTTGTGCTAGAAACGCCGACGAAGTTACCAGATGTCTTATAACCAACCTATGAAAGTAATTACATGCAGCTATGCATATAAAATTAGTAGAAATAGAAATAGGTACAACTTCTTTTTGCTCCACAAGAAGTTACCAGAGCTTCTAAATCTTAACAGAAAAATGCAAAGCATAACCCAAAAGGTCAAATAGGGAGCTAAAACCTGCTCAGAAAAATCAACCTTCCTTCCTTGTGATCCTTTGTCCACGCCAATCTGAGGAAAAATAAAACAAAAGGACTCAATTGCATCTAATATTGAGTTAAGCACAGATTTAGTAGTGTCCCACGCTACTTACAATAGATGCATGCAAACAAGTGCAAAATCAATTTCATGGATAAATTTAAAATTTAACAAAATCGTATGAATATACACATCTGCAGGTAACAGCATTACATGAACTTTGATGCCTTCCGCATCTAAGAGTGGGAAACAGAGAGTGCATGGGCATAAAATTTCAGAACCAGCTAAAGATTTCAACATTGGTTTAGAAATAAATATCGAAATTATTCTCAGCAAGAAAAACAAAGTCTAGTAACTTACTGCTGTAACTTTAAGAATATTAGAATCAAAGCTTTGTCTGCACTTACAAATATCACTACAAAATAATGATAAAAATGGGGGTTATTTGTTCCATTATTCAATTTTTCATGCAACACATTGTCTGCACTTGCAAATAAAACTACAAACAATTAGCACATACCAATACAATGAAAAGCTTATCGAAGATACAAATAAAATACCTCTCCAACTGCAGCAGAGGGTGTAGAATCAAAATATTCTTTCAACGTCTTAAACCAATCGGGACTCCTCTCTGAAACATACCTGCAAATGCATGAGACAACGCCCGAAAGCTTTAAATTCAGCAAAACCTAAAAATGAAAAAGGAGCATTGGGTAAAATTTATCATAATTGGCAATGACCATGGATGGAGACCGAAGCAAGGAATGACACAAGGGTAGGTCTCGGCCAAGTTTTTGACCAGGTGCCAATCTTGTTCGCAAACTCCGTTGACGGCGAAGCGCGCAACCCCTTTGTCTTGCGCAGTTTTGATGAGTTGGTGTGCCTTGCTTAGGATTCTTGGGTCCTGCAGATGACAGTGTGCGTCGAACAGTTTCATCATCGCTGCGCTGCCTCCCTCTCAATCTCGGTGTTGCGGTCACCGCTGCTGCATAAACACGGGTGAGTGTCATTACTTTAACCAATAAATCTGATGCATTTATTACAAATATATAATAAAGTTTCAAAAATATTAAATAAAATTTACAAAATAAGAAATTGAAATGTTCCGTTCCTATCAAAATAAGAAATGTATTTATTACAAATATATAATAAAGTTTCAAAAACATTAAATAAAATTTACAAAATAAGAAATTCAAATGTACCATACTATTAAGGAATTGTATTAATGTTCTTATTATTTCTATTAAAATTATTACCTAACTTCGTAACATACCTTTTATATTTGTTCTTAATTTAGACTCTTTAATTTCCTATCACCATTAATTGAAGGGTTTCAAACATAATTAATACTCTCTTGAACTTTGTAAAGTGACAGATAATTAGGAAAAAAAAGGATAAAAATAATGACATTTAAATAGGAACGGAGGGAGTACAACGTTATACTCATCCAACCATTCAAAAAAAAAAAAACATTAGACTCGTCCAAAATGTGAAGATAACACTCAAACTATTTCCTCGAACATTCAACTTATCTAAAAGATGAAATCTTTATTTTGAGTAATTCAATATTCGTAAGGTTCTCATCACATTTTTATTTATATATACGAGATGAGGACCCCGCGGGGAAGGGAGAGTGATCACATCCTGTCCCCAAATTCTTTTAGGGGGAATTTTCATCCCCGTCCCCATCCCCACTGGGAAAAATTCGCCAAGGTGGCCCCAAATGAGGCAGTCTCCACAAGGATCCCTATCTTCAGGCGGAAATTGCCACACTCAGCCTAGACTAGATCAGGCGCTAGGCTAGACCAAATTAATAAATAGAAAAGGCATAGGCTTTTTAAAAGCCTATTTAGTTAAGAAAACTAAACTTAGACCATTTAAAATTCTTGTAAGCCTAACAAACTAACCTAATTATTCAAATATGATTAATATAAATATATTTTATCATTTTCATTATTGTTACGTTAGATATTTATAATAATATATTTTGATATTATATACTTACTTACATTTTTATATATTTAAGTCAATTGACTTACATAACTATATTTAGAAATAGATCTATGACTTATTTAAATACTTTAATATGAAGTAGGTCTCACACCCTTAAAATCCAACATAATTTACTTTACTTTCATCTACCTAGTAGTTTATAATATTGTTTATTTGTTTGTGGATTGGCGTGGGGCGAGACACCCTAAGTAGGGACAATTCCCCCGGCGATCAAGGAACATTAGGTCTAGGAAAGTCGCTACCCCAGGCTATGGGCCTGGACCGGTTAGGTGGCACAAAGCCCAATAGGAGGTACAAATTACCGTGTTGTAATAGATTTAGGGTTTTAGATACTTGCTCCAATATATAAAAGACAAATATGTAACGCCCCAATTTTAAGTCAAAGGTCACATTAGTAACCTTCAAAAACTTATGGACCATTTTCGAAAACCAAGATAGAAAACATCATGTTTTAAATGCTACAGTGCATCCATGTAGGTTCCTAGGAAAGAGAGGTGTTGTCCCGAAGGATGTGCTTAAGTACCAAGTCTTTCCTTAGCTAGAACTTCCCCGAATAACACTGTCACAAGATCACATAAATATTCGAAGTCACATTTTTAAAAACACATTTTCAAAACTTTAATAAAAAAACAATGATACCATAAATAAATACCCAATATATATAACGATAAACACAATGATATCCAAAAGTAATAACAATATCTCGGCACGAAAAACATGTGCCCCAATAACCGTTCAACGAAAATGAACTAAAAGAGTTACTAGCTGACGATAAAAGAAAGGTCTAAAACTGTCGTGAAGCCATAGCTTCAAGGAAAAAGGTGTAAAGCTCCTCCTTAAGAGTCTCCGGCTTCTCGTCAATCATCATTTCCACCATCTCGGGCACATACTCCACAACTTCCGGATCAGACTCCTCCGGATCTTCCTCATCAGAAGTGTCCACCATTTGCATAGCAGGTTCTTCCTCTTGAGGGATCTCTGGTGGTGGTAGGGTGAAAGTCACTTCTCCAATGTGATATTCATGGGATTTGCAACCTTTAGAAGTCGTGATATCTCCCACGCGTCAGGTGTGTGCTTCCGAAGGAAGTCATATACGATTTGGTAAGCCATCTTCTTTACCTATTGGCGTTAAGCGCCCAATCAACAAGCAGAAAGGGTTAACTCCAGCAATCAAAGATAACAAATAAGTCATAACATAATAATACGCAACAAGAAGATGACAAGTATAGACAAAGATGAACATAAACAATTGTGGTTAGTTCCTAATGCATATATATGTCAACTACCAAAAATCGGTCAAAACGCCACGCAGACGGGACAATCTCATGGGACAACTCTGTATCATCGTCACTTTCATCAGGTCTTTGAGCTACGTCTTGGAACTCAACTCCTACATGCAGATGCCATGATACAAATACAATTTCCAAAACCAGACTTGATAGTCCTTCCAATATCAATTCCAAATAAATAACCAAAAGTCATGAGAAGTTAACATCATATAACAATTATCAATAAGCAACAATTCCCAATGATAATCAAGTAAGCTTCAAGAGAGAATCAATCCACAATCACAAACATGACTCATGACGCTTCTAAGACCGAAGTCACCCTTACCGTCGTAAGTAAAACGCATAAACCTCCGTTCGAACCTTGAAACAATAAAACATAAACAACCATCAATAACTCATCAAATCAACAACAAAACTCTGTTAGATCAAATAATTAAATGGATTATTATGTTTTGATAATTAAACAATTTCTTTTCAATAACGTTAAAGATAAAAAGTTCTAACATTGTGAAAATTATCATGTACAGGAATAACCATCTCTGAAAGGAATGAATAAACACCATTGCCTTATCAAGAGAATTAGCTTGCCAGAAGAGTTCGTCCGGTTCGTATAAATCAGTCTGATGGCGCTAGAAAGAAAGATATTCAAAGTACAAGATTGTCTGGTGAATCAAGAGAGATGAATCAACAAGCTTCAAATGACCAGCGTCTCTTCTTACGACCACCTGATGGAAATCTTCCCACCCGAATCTACAAAGATCAAATGTAAAGACTGTATTGTTTTAAGGTGAAAGAGTATAACAATCTTGAAGAAACTCCGTCTGCCTTGAAACCTCTCTAGCATCATATAAAGGAGTTGTGGATCAACTCTCTCCGATGAAGAACTTCAGTGAAAGAAAGAATTCAGACAAGAATATTCTGTTTCTTAGAAAAGAACTGACTGAAGGAAATTCGTTTGGGAATACGGGCCAATCACGGAACTTCAAGCATTCAATGGAGACTGCGTCTGCCAAAGCTGAATGAAAGAATCCGTCCACCGAAGTATAAATCGCGCCAAAGATACAAAGATAAATGAGTACGTCTTTCGAGGAGATCAAGTCAACAGAAGTATTAAAGAAATTATTCTTTTGAATAATTACTTTTATCCCCGTCTGCACGGTTATCAAAACTTGGCAATCACAGAAAGAAAGATGGGACTCAGTAAAATCAATATCTCTTGGTCCCACTATTTCTCTGATTTTCCTAAAATCAAGCTGACATCGCTAAATCAACGGCAAGAATCTCTGAGCATCGTACACTCTCAACGGTCAAAATTCAAAAATCTGATCAAGGCACGTGATGAGTATTATCTGTCAAGCACTAGGGTAAAAGAGTCAAAGCAGTCCTCACCGCTGAACTTTTACACGTTATATACGAAGAAACCAGCTCAAAGCTACTTGCTCAAGATGGAGCCAGACGACATCAACCCAGAAGTACTGATGATTTCCAGATCATATTATGCTTGCAGAAAAGCCTCTGATCGTGACTTACGCCTGCTGAGAGATGCAAAATTAGCTGTTATGTGCTTTCCGGAGAGGAAGAAGCACTGCGGGAAGGTTTTCACTCCTACTGTGGAGAATGTACGAAGATCTTCAACTGAAGATATATATAGAGAACCTTGCTCCCGTAGCAACTTGGCGACTAGAACTAAATTATACACACTTCAATCTAGTTCGTCCAAAGACCAAGGCAACCTTGGTCTTCAACTCAGGATACTTCAAGTCATATCCCAACCTGAGTTGAGTTGCGTATGTGTGTGGACACCTCATAGAGTTTATCTCTCATTATATTCCACACACATAACTCAGAACAAGAGATCAACTTGCTTATGATCTCTCTGTTCTATAAACTTCATTTCTTCTACCCACTCTTATCAAGAAGAGATTATCGTAGAAAAGAAAAATCCTGAAAGAGGAGATAGGAGAAGTCCTGACAATACTTGTAAGGAGAAGTCCTAATAATACTTGTAAGGAGAAGTCATAATAATACTTGTAAGGAGAAGTCCTTCGAATACTTGATAGGAGAAGTCCTTAGAATACTTGTTGGGAGGAGTCCCTGATAATACTTGTACTATTTGTTGAAATAGTGGAAATCTTGGTGAAGCCAAGGACTGGACGTAACCCTGTCGATTATGGGGGTGAACCAGGATAAAAACTTCGTGTGCTTTACTTTCATACTTTTATCGCTTACACGTTACACTTTAGTTCATGCTTTCATAAATAAATTATCTTGAGAACATACTTGTGTCTTAAAAGACTTTAAAGTGTAAAATAAATAACTCCTAATAGATGGTCATTAAACTAATAGATGGTCATTAAACTAATATCTTCAAACGAAATTTGAAAAATGGGTCACACAATTCAAACCCCCCATTTTCTTGTGTGTTTTCTGTACCTTCAAACTCATCCCTAAACCTCTATGCGTACCTGTGAAAAATACCCTATAGGAAGGAGAGTTTGAAAACAATTTTTGACACCCCCAATGCCATATGAATTCGCGACCAAATCCCCCTCCGCCCATAGAGCAGAATTTTCTTTCATTTCAAAACCCCATGATAACAACCCGGTTTCCATAACTATTTTCGTAAAAGAAAGAGAAGAGAAAGAAAATAAATTTTCATAAACTTTTTTCATAGAGAAGAACCCTCAACCCTTTAGAAAACTAGAAGAGAGATTAAGAAAATTGTTTAGGAACTCAAGTACTACCCAACCCTCATGAAAAGATGAAGAAGAAGAACTACAAGAAAATCCTACCTTGCTTGGTGACTTGATCAAAGAAGAGAAAGAAAACAAAAAATGAACTTAGGGAATTGAGAGAGAGATTTCGGCTATGTGTGTATGAGAGAGGGAGGAGATTTTCTAAATGAAAAACTCCTCTACTGAGGTTCCTATTTATAAGAAAAGAGAAATCCTAGCCTCCTAAACCCTAGCCTTGGTCGACTATCACCATAAACAGGGAGCAGGTATCCTATTTTTCTAACTTACTTGCTATCTTATCAAAACATATAAATATCATATCTTTTCTTCCAAAACAAAACAAACTCATATCTCAAACAAATTAAAACTGAATAATAATAGATATGAAACTCATAATATTCATTATCACTATCAAGGAAAAAGAAAACAAATATCTTCCCTCCATATATGATGATCACGCCCCACTCTCCTTAAAATAGAAGATATGTTCAATTTTTCCTATCTTACAAAATAAGATTATATCTAGTAAATAAATAACCAATTTTTGAAAATAAAAACTTCCCTTAATCCTTATAAAACTCGACCCGCATGAGATAAAATTATATCTCCATTTTAAATTTTCAATTTACTAGATAAGATATTAAGAAACTCATGATCAAATACCTATTTAAAAAGATAACTCTAATATCTAAACAAAACAAAAATTAAAACATATATATATATATATATATATATATATATATATATATATATATATATTCTAAAATTTTCAAATCCTCTAGAAGAAAGCTAGTAAAACTAGTAACTTGGAAATAAAGTCCACCATATATTTATAACAAATCCTAACACATATAAAATAGGTAGTTAAGAAATTGAAAGCATATCACTACTATATATATATATATATATATAATATATTTCTTTAAATTTAAATAAACTCAATTATTCAAATAATAACCGAAGACAATAAAATAAAAATAATCCATCTAGTCATAAACATGAGTCACGCCCCTCACACTACCAAGGTGGGTGTAAGACCCTGAAATAATTAAATGATTAAATAATAAATTAATTTCTCGATGTATATTTTGGAACACTTTCAAGCATATGCTAGTGCTATCAGCTATTCAGATCATCGGTACAATGTTTTGAAGTGACGATTCGCCATAAGAACCCTAATCTTAACTCGATCGATGATCGAGCGAGAATAATACTTTCTCTTTAACTTTACGACAATCAGTGAGGAATTTCGTGAAGAAAAACTATGATATTAATAGAGTTTTCTTCCAGAGCTGAGGAAACTATTTCCCTCGCCATCGAGATTTTTAGTAGAGAATTATGCGAAACGAATGAAGGTGTTCGGGACCTCTTATTAAAAATTCGGGAATCACCAAACGACTCTGATTGACAAGACAAATCCAGATATGCGATAAAAATATTTTGGTGTATAGTCTTTTTGTGAATAGTATTTTTAGGCCGGAATCGACTCGAATCCCATGGAAAACAACCCGGGATATTTTGGGCCCGGTGCTCAAGTTGTACGAACAAGTGGTCTGAGATGAGCGAGTGACCGATGTTAGTTACCTCGGCATCTTTTGGAGAACCGTGTTATTGAATAATATAATAACAACTTATGACGCGATTAGCGATTCGATTCGACGTTTATGACGCGTCGTCATGGATTAGACACTTGAAAGACCTTTATTAGACTTTTAATCTTAGTTTAATCCAATATATTTTCTTAATATTTTCCAACTTTAGACTTTAGTGCTAGTTCTTTAGGAGTTTAGATTTTAGTCCCCAAATAGTGAATAGATATTTTTACCAAACTTTTTCCACTTCATCCTTTAATCACTTTGACCGCGTGGACCACCACATTTAGACCAAGTGTCATTAGGTTGATGAAGTGACTTGACTTTGGTTAATTAAATTAACCAAGTTTAAATATGGACCATTTAACTTAAGTAAGTCATGGTAATTAAAAAAAAGGGGTTTATCCCTAACTTTTCCTAACCACATGATTAAGGATTTTGGAGTAAAAGTATCTCTTCCACCCAAGCTTTTGGCCGTGGGTCCCTTGAGAGAGAGCAAAAATATATGGCTTTTTATCTAATCATTCATCAACACCACACATTAGCTAACTGATCATCTGTATGCACATAAGATATATCAATGTTTCCTTTTGCTACATGATCACGTATGAAATGATGTTTGATCTCTATATGCTTAGTTCTAGAATGCTGAACAGAATTTTTAGTAACATTGATAGCGCTAGTGTTATCGCATAGTAAAGGAATACTATGCTAAAAAATATTATAATCCTCTAACTGTTGCTTTACCCATAAGAGTTGGGTGTAGCCTGAACCTGCAACTACATACTCAGTTGAGATGGTACTTTATCTTTTGCTCGCCTAAGAAGTGGCAACCACCACTTGTAATTTTTCTCTCTATACGATCTCCCGCGTAATCAGCATCGCAGAATCCTCTTAATCTGAAATCATCACCCTTCTCGTACACTAGACCAAGATTAGTAGTGCCAACGAGATATCTAAATATTCTTTTAACAACACTAAGGTGTGATTCATGAGGATTTACCTGGAATCTTGCACATAAGCAGACACTAAACATGATATCTGGTCTGCTTGAAGTAAGATAAAGCAATGATCCAATCATCCCTCTATACTTGGTTGAATCTATATGAGCAGATTCATCACTTTTATCTAGTATGACGCCAGGATGCATGGGAGTGCTCATCTCCTTTGATTTCTCCATATTATATTTCTTTAAGGGGTCCTTAATATACTTCGTTTGGTGAATATATGTCTTTCCTTGTTCTTGACAAATTTGCAGACCTAGGAAGAACTTCAATTCCCCCATCTTGCTCATTTCAAATTCACTCTGCATAAGCTTAGAAAATTCTTTGCACAGAGTTTCACTAGTAGCACCGAAAATAATGTCATCAACATATAATTGTACTAAAATAAAATCATTTGATGACTTGCGTCAAAATAAGGTATTGTCGATGTTACCCCTTGAGAAACCGTTGCTCATAACAAATGAGCTTAAGCGATCATACCAATCTCTTGGAGCTTGCTTCAGCCCATAGAGAGCTTTTCTTAATTTGAAAACATGATCTGGCATGGTTGGATCTTCAAAGCCTGGGGGCTGCTTGACATACACTTCTTCTTCTTCAATGTAGCCATTTAGGAACGCACTTTTCACATCCATTTGATATAATTTGATAGAATGTTGACATGCAAATGCTAGCAGTATTTGAATGGCTTCAATACGAGCAACAGGGGCAAATGTTTCGGGGTAATCAATTCCTTCCTGTTGGTTGTATCCTTAGGCCACTAGTCTGGCTTTGTTCCTGGTCACCTTCCCATATTCATCCATTTTATTCCTGAAGACCCATTTGGTGCCAATGATTGATTTGCCTTCATGTCTTGGAACAAGGTTCCAGACTTTTCTTCTTTCAAACTGGTTAAGCTCGTCTTGCATGGCTAAGATCCATCCTTCATCTTGTCATGCTTCACCTATGTTCTTTGGTTCTATTTCAGATAGTAGCGCACAGTTAGCATAATCATTGAATGAGGATCGTGTTCTAACCTGAGGAATATTGGCCTGAAGTACAATGACAGCTCATTGTCGAACTTCTCCATAATAGGCCTCTTCATTCCCAAATCCTCAACTCTGATGAGGAAGTTGAATTTGTACTGATGGCATTGAAGCTTGCCCCTAGGGAACCTGCATATGAACCTAAATGGTTCTCGGTGCCAGACATGGGCTTGTTGGCTGCTACAACCTTCAACATCATTTTGGTGACCTTGGCGCCAAACCAATGCTGTGCATATCTGCCCTTCTTGGGTTCAGTTGCTGAAGAGCCAACCATTGCTGTACTTGGCAACATCAACAACAGGCACTAGGTGAGAGTGAAACTTGTTGAAAACTCTCCATTGCCCATGGTCACTCCTCAGTGGAAGCACCACTGTAGTTCTGCTGCAAAAGGATGGGGAACTCCCCTCATTCCTAGAGTGCAACACTTCAAGCAGCTACTTCAAGGCGATTCTGACAAATTCCTTGACAAACTGTTCGAGGTGCCCACAGTCATTCATCATATAGAAATAAATGATGATTCTAAGGATGATGATCAAATGGTCTCTCCACCAAGGCCAACAGTTGCTCACACTTCATCTCCTGTACCTGTAAAAGAAGCTGTTCAAGACGTGTAAGTGTAGATAGCAACCTGAGAAGGGGGGTGAATCAGGTTTACCCGATTTTCGCCTTGATATCTTCTTACTTTCAAGATAAATATGAATTCAAATGAATGCAGCGGAAATTAACGTTTCTTGAAAGTAAAGATGAAGGGTAGAAGAATGCACACACAGATTTTATCCTGGTTCACCTTCTATCCACCGAAGGCTACATCCAGTCCCTCAAGAAAACCCCTTGAGGATTTTTCCACTATTGATAAAAATCTCTTACAAGTGCTTACACCAAGTACCTTAAGAATTTCTATCAACAACCTGTGAAAGCAAACCACTTTCCACAGCCCCTGAAAGCAGACCACTTTCAGTCCCTGAAAGCAAACCACTTTCAGTCCCTGAAGGCAAACCACCTTCAGACCACACCCTGAAAGCAAACCACTTTCAGTGCCTGAAGGAAAACCACCTTCAGTCCCTGAAGGCAAACCACCTTCAGACCACACCTTGAAGGAAAACCACCTTCAGAATACACCCTGAAAGCAGGTGGCTTTCAGTACAACAACCCTTCACCGAACCCTACGGTGAATACTCAATCTACCAGAAAGAGATGAAGAAGATTTTACACTTGGCTGTATCAATCCCTTAACATACAAGTGGATTGATCATGAGAATTATGCTTCAAGGCTCTTAAGCATAAGAAGGCTCTCTTGGTTCTGAGTTCTTTCAAGATATGAACAACTAAAGTGTTCTCTTAAACAATGAAGACCATGAACTCAGAACTTAGGCTCTTTGAAAGTTATGTATCAAAGGCTAATTTAAGATGAATGAACAATTTGATAGAACTTTGGCCTAATTTGTGTATTCTCATGTGGTGTTTGTTTCTGGACTCAAATGGACTTTATATAGGCATGAGGAAACGTCCTTGAACCAATGCAACCCTTTCCAAAAGGTTTGGGACACAATGATTCATGAAAAGATGCAACTTTTCGTGTATGTAATCGATTACATTACTTATGTAATCGATTACATTACTTAGGTAATCGATTACACTAAGTGGTCGTTGCTGTTTGAATTTCAAATTCAAACATGTAATCGATTACGAGCAAGATGTAATCGATTACTTGCCTATGGGTAATCGATTACCATAAGGGTGTAATCGATTACACTCAAGTCCAATTTCCAAAAACTTGAACTTTTAGGATCGGCTTGAGTTTTTCTACTTCTTTTAACTTATGAAAATGTTAAACTCAATTAGCTTAGGTATTTTAAAGAGCCTTTATACTCAAGAAACCTTTAGAAGCATAACTCACCTATTCTAAGACTTTAGGCAGATATTGAATTATATAGAACTGTTTCCTCTAAGTCTTCTTTTCTTCTTTTTGTCGATGAGTTTTTCGTCATCAAAACCTCAGCCAGGGTCAGGAGCAAGACCTTCTTCACAATCTCCCCCTTTTTGATGATGGCGAACACATTCTTTGAACTTTGAAGATCAGTGTTGCTTCTTTGCTGAACAGCTCCCCCTGTTTGATGCAATCCAATATATCTCCCCCTTTCTGATTCACTTGTTGAATCCCTGCATATTTTCTTTAAAGGGCACAAAACCTTTCTCCCCCTTTTGACTTCATCAAAAAGAAGAAAAGGCCAGAAACAGGTATACAAGCAAACAAGTATGCATACATATAAAGCATAGGGGTTTGGGGGCAAACTAGTAAAATCATGCAACAACCAGAAAAATATACATATAAAGCAAAGGCATGCTATTTATATATATAAGCAGATGTAGTAGTTACATATGGTATAGAAACAGATTACAAACATAAGTAGTAGTTCTTATATTACAATCAAAGGGAAAGCCTATTATAGTAGATATAGCCCTATACTATATAGAGTTTGTCGAGTTTATGCATGACTGGAATCCTCAGACATCTCAGAAAGGTCAAGTTCCTTGAGACTCTCGATCTCTCGACGCATAAAGGAGTTCACCGATTCTATTCGATTCTCCAAAAGCAGGAATCAGGAGCGAACAGTATCCTCCAGATGACTCAGTCTTTGTGAGAGACGAAGTGCCAAGATGTCCATGCGTTCAAGGATGACTTTAGTTTCCTGAGAGCATTTTGAAGGAATCGCATAAAAAGGAGACAGCCCAGCAGATGCAGCATTAGTTTGGATGTCTATGCGATATCGATGATTCATATAAGAATCATGGAATGAATCCCTTCGAGGAGGATTTACAGGAGAGGAGACATTGGAAGGACGAGATACGGAACCCATTGTTATAGCAAGACCAGAGAAGAAAGCAGAAAGTTTTGTAAAATAAGAAGGATCAGATCAAGAAGTTTGTAGTTATGGCAAGAGAAAAAGAGAATGAAGCCGGTTTTTATAAAGACTCGTCTGTGTAATCGATTACGGAAGTTATGTAATCGATTACTGGACGGTTTCTTTCAATTTGAATTTCAAATAAATGGAGGGAATTTCAAATTCTGGCAGTTTTCGATGATGTAATCGATTACAGCATGTATGGTAATCGATTACTAGACGGTTTTTGAAAGGCATGAGGACCAGAGAACTTAGGTTAATCGATTACAGGATATTTGGTAATTGATTACTTAAAACATTTTGCAAATTCTAAGCTGTGAATTCCTATGTAATCAATTATTAGTCATGATTCAATGATTACTTAAGTGAAAAATCATACAGAAGACATAGATCTACAGATTTAAGCAGAGAAAGACTTAGAATTTATGCAATCATATGCAAGCAAGTTGACATAAAATCATGAAAATAAGCATGTAACTATATATTCACACAAAATCATGCAATGCACATAATCATGTAATTAAGCATAAATATATGATTAGAAAATATCTAATTAAATATCAGTTTCATCTATAATCCCTAATTCTCTTCTAATTTTAAAGAAAGAGTCTTTAGGAAGTGGCTTAGTAAATATATCAGCCAATTGATTATGTGTATCTACGAAGGAAATCTCTATATCCTTTCTCATGACATGATCTCAAAGAAAATGATGTCTTATATCAATATGCTTTGTTCGAGAATGCATGATGGGGTTTTTCGTGAGATTAATGACACTTGTATTGTCACATTTGATTGGAATGCAGCCAGCTCTAAGCCATAATCTTTGAGTTGTTGTTTGAGCCATAGAGTTTGTGTACAACAACTTCCTGCAGCAATGTATTCTGCTTCAGCAGTACTTAGAGCAACACATGCTTGTTTCTTACAGGACCAAGAAACAAGAGCATTTCCCAACAAATGACATGTACCACTTGTACTCTTTCTTTCAGTTTTGCATCCAGCAAAATCTGAATCAGAATATCCAATCAAGTCACAAACACTTCCTTTGGGATACCACAGACCAACATCTGAAGTTCCCTTAAGATATTTGAAAATCCTTTTAACTGAACTCAAATGTGATTCCCTAGGAGATGCTTGATATCTTGCACATAGACACACACTAAACATAATATCAGGTCTACTTGCTGTTAAATAAAGAAGAGATCCGATCATACCTTTGTACTTGGTAATGTCTACAGGAATTCCGGACTCATCTTGATCAAGATAAGTATTAGAACCCATTGGTGTGGCTATGGCCTTGCAATCATCCAAGTCATATTTCTTTAAAAGCTCTTTGCAAAACTTTGATTGGTTGATGAATATTCCATCATGTTATTGCTTCATTTGCAATCCAAGAAAGAAATTTAGCTGTCCCATCATAGACATCTCAAATTCCTCTTGCATCATGTTAGAGAAATCCTTACATAGAGATTCGTTAGTTGAACCAAAAATAATATCATCTACATAAATTTGTACCAATAAAGTGTTACCTTTGGTTTTCTTGATGAACAAGGTTGTATCAGCCTTACCCTTTTGAAATCCTTTTTTCACAAAGGAGTGTGCTCAATCTGTCATACCATGCTCGAGGGGCTTGCTTAAGACCATAGAGTGCCTTCTTCAATTTGAAGACATGTGAAGGGTATTTAGGATCTTCAAATCCTGGAGGTTGCTTCACATATACTTCTTCTTGAATAAATCCGTTCAGGAAAGCACTTTTAACATCCATTTGATATAATGGAAAGTTTAGAGAACAAGCATAAGCCAATAGGAGTCTTATGGCTTCCAACCTTGCAACTGGTGCATAAGTTTCATCAAAATCAATTCCTTCTTCTTGATTATATCCTTGTGCAACCAGTCTTGCTTTATTTCTAACAATTATACCATTTTCATCCAGTTTATTTCTGAATACCCATTTTGTTCCAATGATATGCTTGTCAGTGGGCTTAGGAACCAATTCCAATACTTGATTTCTCTCAAATTGGTTTAGTTCTTCTTGCATTGCTACAATCCAATACTCATCTTCAAGAGCATCATTTACTTTTGAGGGTTCTATTTGAGATACAAAGGCCATATTCAAAACTGAATCATTTAAGCGTAGCCTTGTAGAAACACCTCTTGAAATATCACCAATGATATTGTCAACTGGATGATCCCTGTGGGTTCTCCATTCTTTTGGAAATTCATAAGTAGTATCTTCAATATGCTCTCCTTGTTCTGAATCTTGATCTAGTTGCTTTTGAGAGACTTCCTTGATTATGTTATCTTCCTCATCATTATCTGGAAGAATAACTGTATCTTCCTTTGAAGAGTTAGACTCATCAAAAGAAACATGTATAGACTCTTCAATAGATAGAGTTTTCTTGTTGAAGACTCTATATGCTTTGCTTGTTAGAGAATATCCAAGGAATATACCTTCATCAGATTTTTCATCAAACTTACCAAGGTTTTCCTTTCCATTTTTCAAGACAAAGCACTTTGATCCAAAGGGATGCATATGACCAATATTTGGTTTCCTCCCTTTGTAGAGTTCATAGGGAGTTTTCTTTAGAATAGGTCTAATGAGTACTCTATTGGAAACATAGCAAGCAGTACTTACAGCATCAGCCCAGAAGTATTTTGGAAGGTTGGATTCACTCAGCATGGTCCTTGCTAGTTCTTCAAGTAATCTGTTCTTCCTTTCTACAACACCATTTTGTTGTGGTGTTCTTGGGGCAGATAAGTTATGTGATATTCCATTCTCATCACATAATTCCTGAAATTGGTGGTTCTGAAATTCTCCACCATGATCACTTCTAATAGAAGAGATCTTTAAAGCCTTTTCATTTTGAACAAGCCTTGCATATCTTTTGAATGCATTGAAGGCTTCATTCTTATGAGGCAAGAATAATGTCCAAGTAAATCTAGAATAATCATCAACAATAACAAGGGCATAGTAATTACCTCCAAAACTTTTAGTCCTTGATGGCCCAAAAAAATCCATGTGAAGTAATTGGAGGGGTCTTGTAGTTGAAACTATATTCTTTGGTTTGAAAGACATTCTGGTTTGCTTCCCCTTTTGACATGCATGACAAAGCTTGTCTTTCTCAAATCTTATCTTTGGAAGTCCAACAACCAGATCATGTTTGACAAGTTTATTTAAATGATCCATATGAATATGAGCCAGTCTTCTACGCCAGAGCCATGAATCATTGTTTTTCTTGGCCAACAAGCATCTAACATTGGATGGAATTTCATCCAAGGATATCATGAAGACTTTATTGACTTTATATCCGGAAAACTTGATCTCTTAAGTTTTCACATCTTTCATCACACATATATCATTAATAAACCCAACTTTCAAACCTTTATCACAAAGTTGACTGATACTTAGAAGATTATGCATCAAACCATCAACATATAGAACTTTGTCAATGATAGTTTTAGGGGGTGTGCCTATTCTTCCAATACCAAGTATCTTCCCTTTTTGATTATTTCCATATGTGACAAAACCCTTTTCTCTAGGCATAAGTAATGAGAACTTTGTCTTGTCTCCTGTCATGTGTGATGAGCAGCCATTATCAAGATACCATAAGTCCTTTGCTGCTTTCATGCACACCTACATGACAAAGTTCAGACATAGGGGTTAGGAACCCAATTTGCTTTGGATCCTTCTATGTTAGTAACCTTCTTAACCCATATATACTCCTTGTTTGGTACTCCAACATTTTTGTAATAACATCTATTTGGAGTATGTCCTATTTTGTTACAATAAGTACATGAATAATTATTGTACCCTGATGTTTGCCTAGGGGTAGGATTTATTTTCTTAGGAGGTCTATGATGATAATTCTTCCTACTGTTTAAACTTCTAAAAGAACAATTCTTAGAGTTTTCAAAAGATGTCTTCACTTTGTTTGGTTTGACAAAGATGGTTTGCTTGACTTCTTTTGACTTTGGGTAAGAAATATATCCTAAGCCAACCTTATTGTTTGAGTGTCTTTGCATACTTAGAATATTATCTAATTTATGTTTTCCCTTGTTGAAGTTATGAACTCTTTGTTGAAGGGTATCTATCTTTTCTTCTAAGAAACTACACTTAGTGCACTCATGTGGAATATCTAACTTAGATTTCACTATGTCTAGTTCTACTTGTAGATTTCTACACTTATCTTCTAAAGATAAAATTATAGCATTCTGTTTACTACTAACTTTAGAAAAACTTTGACATAATTTAAACACATTCTCTATAGCAAATTCTAAATCATTAAATGAAATGACATTATCACTAACCTGGATATCCTCAGCATCTGAATCATGTGATGCCATTAATGCAACTTGTGCTTCTTCTTTATCAGAGTCGGATGATGAACTTACTTCATTTTCATCCCAGGCAATGTATGCTCTTCGTGTAGTTTGATCTTTCTTTTCAAACTTGTCCTTCAAACCATGTTTCTTCTTTTGAAGATTTGGACATTCCAACTTGATGTGTCCAGGTTTTCCACATTCAAAGCATGTGAACTTTTGAGAAGAGGATGGCTCATTACTTCTTTGGAAAGTTTTGTTATTGTTAAATTTCATACCTTTTCTTTTTAGAAACTTTCCAAGATTCTTGACTAGAAGATTCAGTCCCTAAAAGCAAACCACTTTCAGTCCCTGAAGGCAAACCACCTTCAGACCACACCCTGAAAGCAAACCACTTTCAGTCCCTGAAGGAAAACCACCTTCAGTCCCTGAAGGCAAACCACCTTCAGACCACACCCTGAAGGAAAACCACCTTCAGACTACACCCTGAAAGCACACCGCTTTCAGTACAACAACCCTTCACCGAACCCTACGGTGAATACTCAATCTACCAGAAAGAGATGAGGAAGAGTTTACACTTGGCTGTATCAATCCCTTAACATACAAGTGGATTGATCATGAGAATTATGCTTCAAGGCTCTTAAGCATAAGAAGGCTCTCTTGGTTTTGAGTTCTTTCAAGATATGAACAACTAAAATGTTCTCTTAAACAATGAAGAACATGAACTCAGAACTTAGGCTCTTTGAAAGTTATGTATCAAAGGCTAATTTAAGATGAATGAACAATTTGATAGAACTTTGGCCTAATTTGTGTATTCTCATGTGTTGTTTGTTTCAGGACTCAAATGGACTTCATATAGGCATGAGGAAACGTCCTTGAACCAATGCAACCCTTTCCAAAAGGTTTGGGACACAATGATTCATGAAAAGATGCAACTTTTCGTGTATGTAATCGATTACATTACTTAGGTAATCGATTACACTAAGTGGCCGTTGCTGTTTGAATTTCAAATTCAAACATGTAATCGATTACGAGCAAGATGTAATCGATTAATTGCCTATGTGTAATCGATTACCATAAGGGTGTAATCGATTACAATCAAGTCGAATTTCCAAAAACTTGAACTTTTAGGATCGACTTGAGTTTTTCTACTTCTTTTAACCTAGGAAAATGTTAAACTCAATTAGCTTAGGTATTTTAAAGAGCCTTTATACTCGAGAAACCTTTAGAAGCATAACTCACCTATTCTAAGACTTTAGGCAGATGTTGAATCATATAGCACTGTTTCCTTTAAGTCTTCTTTTCTTCTTTTTGTCGATGAGTTTGTCGTCATCAAAACCTCAGCCAGGGTCAGGAGCAAGACCTTCTTCACAAGATGCTGAAGAAACTGTACAAGAAACTGCAGAAACTGTACAAGAGAGTGAAAAAGTAGCTGGTCTGGCTGATGAAAAAGGACCAAGTCTTGCAAGAAAACTAGTCCGGTGACAGTTCCAAGTCCGGCAAGAGAATCTAGTCCAGTGATTGTACTAGGTCCGGTGGGTGACTCAAGTCTGGTAAAGGATCAAGCACAAGGACAGTTTGACAGATGCTGCAGATGAACACACTCAAGATCACATTCCTTTATGTGTGGATCTAGAAGACCCTCGATTAGAAGATCTTGTTGCCCAGCTTCAAGAGACCATCTCTTCCACTCCCCTCACTTTTCAGGTTCCACCGCCACCTGTTCATCCATCACCACCACCATTGAAGATGGCAAAACCTACTCACCAGCAGCCTCATCACACTACTGCCTCAACACGCCAATACAATCCATCACAGAGTGCCATTCACTTTGTAAGACTCCTAATTTATTGTAATTACAGTTTAGTCCCTGAACTTGTTTGTAATTGTTTTCTAGTCCTCGGACTTCTCTTGTTTGTGAATTAACCCTTGAGTTAATTAAGGTGATGTTAGTCTTGAGTCATCTAATCTTGTTTAGAGCATGATATCTTACCTTGAGAAATATTTGAATTACCTTGCTTGAATTGCAACAAGATGAGTTGTGGCTTAGCGGTTGAGGCCTAAGTGTTTGACTGGCAAGTCTTGTGTTCGAACCTTGATGAAGGATTTTTATTTTTGTGATTAATTTCGTGTGACTGATGTTCATATTCAAATTTCGAAATTCAGATCAAAGAGGAGTAAAGAGCATTTAAATAAGGCTTAATGTGAGGATTATAGGCATTAAAGGAGGATTAGGAGTGGTTAATGGCTTGTCTAGGGCTTTTAAGGAGTTTTAATGTGTATTAAGGCTAAGGAAGGAGGTGGGGGCGGCTCTCTCTCCCTCACCATGCAGCTGAATGGAGAATTTAACATGTGCCAAATACCTCTTTTGAATTTGAAAATCAAACAAGTGAGTTAAGTGTCATCAAGGGGGTTTAATGCCTTGTCATTTACCTTAATGTGCCATGAAGGGGAAATCATGCTGAATACTGAATTGTTGGTCGTGCATCCTCTTCCTCCCTCACCCTCTCATTCCTGAACTCTTAACCTTCAAGAGTTTCTAACCTTCCTCTTGCTCCTCCACTCAAAGTTTTTCCGAAAAAGGCCTAGAATCCCTTGTTCTGTGTTTCGGAAGTGCTGCTGGAATTTCATGTTGCTTGGTTGACCCTCGCCCTCTTCTTGGTGGTGATCAAGCCCTGAATCCCTCCCTTTTTCGTTGTGCTCAAATCTCACACTCAGTCCCTTCAAAGTTCGTGGTGTCGGTTCTATTGCTAATTTCTCTTGTCTAAACCTTTGTTTTTTCATCAAGCTCGAGATTCCTACCCTCTCAAAGGTTCTGGATTCGTGGTGCAACCTACCTTGACCAAAACTCTCAAACAAGGTTGGTATTCTATTCCTTTTCTTTCGGTCCAATACCTAGTTGCCTTCATCGAATAAGTGATTTTTAGGAAATTAGGAACCATTGATATTTTGGGTAGAAAACTTATTATTAGGATATAATATAAGTTCTGAACATGGAAGAATTATAGTCTTGAAAGGAATTGGTTAAAAATGGAGTTTCGAGTGAAAAACTTGGTTTTTAGGGTTTCTGGTAGGGAGCCAACGCATGAGCGCTGGAATCTCAACGCCTGGGCGTTGTAATTCTACTCAGTACGTGTTGTCAGACAGGGACCCAACGCTTGAGCGTTGGAACCCAATGCTTGGGCGCTAGGCCCTTGTCAGCAAATTGTTGTTTTTGCTGTATTGCTCTAAAATTCTAGGGAGTGGTTTCCAACCTTTTTCCATGATTGTTGATGGATGTATACATGTTTATTTTGTCTTACAAGGTTTGGAATCACTTGCATGCAACCATCTCGGAGGTAAGGGTAACTCGTTCTTATTAGGATTATCCTTGTTGTTGTGATTGTTGTATGTTGTTTTGTGAATTCGGTTGCGTGAAGCTTTAAGAACTTGTTGCTGGAATTATGGTTAATGAATTTAGCATGATGTATATTTTCATGAAATGGTGATTATGAGGATGATTATTATGTGGTCATGGCATATGTATTGTTGTAGGTTGACGACAGGGGTGGTGGTTAACCACGGAACCGTCGAAGCAGTGGGTGGTGGGTAACCACAAAGCTGCTGAGAATGGTGGGGTGGCGGTGTAACCACGTGACCAAACAGGCCGAAGGTGTGATAGGTAATCACGGGACTGCGCCTGAGGACATTGGGGTGACGGTTAGTCACAAGATTGTCCGGTTCCTCTTGGAACGATGATTTGGCCATAGTTGTGCATTTAGCAATTGAGGTTCATGCATAAACTTGATTGATGTTGTAAGATAATTGATGTTGATATTATTGTTGCGTTGTATTGATTCTTTTGGTCAATTGTGCTCATTCTATTTTTAATCACAATTGTTGTATGTATTTTTTCTTGATTTCCGAGTTAACCCTTTCTGCCTGGAGTATGAATTATTTATGCTTTGGTCCTTGAACTATTCTATAGTTCAGTTTTAGTCGCTGCTAGACCTTTGTTTGAATTATATTTTGTTGGTATTGTCTTTTGAGATTTGATATGAATGAAATCCTAATAGATTGATTGGTACTTGATTAAAGAATAAATTTGCTTGATTTATAACAAGATGAGTTGTGGCTTGGTGGTTGAGGCTTAAGCGATTGACTGATAAGGCTAGTGTTCGAGTCCTATCTAATGTAGGATTAATTTTCTTTTCCTTCCCTTTATTAATTTCAAATTTTTGAGAGGTTGGAACAAGAAGGAATATTCTTTTATGCCCTGATAAATTTTGATTTATTAAAGGAATAAATAAATAAAGTAATCGAACGAATTTCAACACCGAACAAGACCGGATACGTTCTGTTTTAAAGGAACTTCCAAGGGAAGAATAATTCAGCCTCATTCCCTATTTTCTCTCTAAGGGGGACGCACCACTCAGCCATGTGGCTGAGCATATTCTCTTGCTCTACCTATTTTCTGTTTCTGTATATTCGAAATTCAAATCTTAGTTAGAGCTGATTTTATTTCTTCTTCTTTTCCCTATTAATTTCGAAATTTTAGAGAGGAATGAAGAGAGAATATTCCTTTGTTCTTAGGAATAGTTTTTAAATTTATTGTGAAGAAATAATTAAAATGATTTAGTAACAGAAATTGTTTTTAACCGAAAACGCGACTAGATACGTTCTGTTAGTGTCGAAGCTCTTAGAGGAAGAAGTTGTTATCATTCTCCCCTTCATTTTTGAAATTAAAGAGTAGAGAGGGAATATTGTCTTATTTTTGAAGAAGCCTTCTGAATTTAATTACGTGAGATTAATAAAATTAAATAACAAAATTTACTTAAACCAGAATCAAGACCCGATTCATTTTCTGTTTTGGAGGAGTAAAAAGAGGAAGAAGTCAGCCTTGTTGTGTGCTAGTGGGGCGTGCTATGTTCTGGTTAGAGAGCATATTTCCTTGCCCTCATTCCTTTTTGTTTCCACTCTTTTTGAATTCAAATTTTAAATAAAAGAAAATTAAAAAAAGAGAATAGATTTTAGTGGAAAATGCTGCTTGAAAATAGGAAAAAGAGTTGAAACATAACCTCCCACTTGACCCTAAATTTCGTGCACCTTATAGGAGGGAGTATTCAGAAGTTATTTTCCACTTCCTCACTCATTAGCACGTCAAAAACTTTCAGAGAAAACCACTTCCTTTGTTGTTGTTGCCAAGTCTCGTCTGTGCTCTCATATTGCTACCTCTTTGCGTTGCTTCTATGTTTCCTCTTGGAGAAGGCCTAGGACTCTCTAACACTCTCCTTCAAAGGCTTCCCACTTGTTCTTGGTAAGCTCTTTCCTCTCATTCCATCCCTGAGTTTTATCCTTGGCTGTAAGCTCGGTTTTAACCCGAAACTGTGTCTATTCTGGGTTCGGAATTCCTCTCCAAAGCCAGAGCTTGAGCATGAAATTCTCTTCACTTCTGAGACTAGGACGGACTTTGGAGTGTCGAGGTCGAGCACGAAATTCTACACTCAATCCAGGGGTCTTACTCGAGGTTGGGCTTGAAGTGGATGCAAAATAATCAAAGGTAAGGGTAACTTCTCGCTAGGAATTGATTGCCGTTGTGTTTGCCATTAATCTAATTGTTCTTGAAATCTTGTTGTGTTGGCTTGATCAATTGCATGATTTATTCACTTGCTACTGTGTGATGAGTAATTGAAGTGAATATTTGATATAACATATTCATATGTTAAGAGAAATTAAAAGTATTGGCATATGATATTATGACTACATTGGATTGATGTGGGAACTGTTGTTCATGATGTTGGAAATCACTTGAGTCATAACATATGCATTACTTAGGTTTTGTTTAGGCACTGATGTGACGGGTGCTTGTCCCGTGGGATCAGGCCGAGGGCAATGTGGTGGGTGTTTGTCCCACGTGATTGTCCTGCCCTTGTTTCGGGGAAAATTTGGCCATAGCTATGCATGTAGACATTTTAGAGTGAATTGCATAATAAAGAGAAAATAATTTATTATAAATATAGATGTTTCAAATAAAAAAAAACGTGTTGTGTTGTTCTGTTTGATTTTACTTTATTTTTATTTCCAATTTGTTATTATTGTATTTAATAATATATATATGTTGAGGTGATGAGTGGGCGTGCTGCCCTGTTTGTTCTTTTTATTTATCTATTCTTTTATTTTTATTTCTGATTTGTTTTATTATTGTATTTAATAATTATTAATTATTGTGGATTGATATTTGTTTTCGAAGTTAACCCTTTCTGCTTGTGTATATGTTATCTGGGCGCTTAACGCCACAGAGGAACGACGTGAAGCGTAGATTGAAGAGGCGAAGTGGGGCGAGGAAGTGAAGATGAAGTTGAGAAGATGACTTGGAATTTTGTTTTGATTTCAAATGCTTAGATGAACTTTATGTTATTGATACTTTATTTTATTTTCCGTTAGATTTTATGTTAACTATGGGTTAATACTTGTTAAATATTTATTTGAGTGACGAATTTTAATTTTAAAAAAAATGAGGGACCCTTTTGAGAGGTTTTATGAAACTTATTTCTGCGTAATTATAATGTGATCCCTCAATTCAAAATCGGGGCGTTACAACTTAAAGATTAAACAAGTGGCAAGGAAGATTCAATAAAAATAAAGAAGTTGTAATTGTCTTATATTTTAGCGACGTTTGGTTTATTTGCACATGTCGGTGCCACTTTATTTATTTTGGAACTTTATCGCGTCGAGATAATTTTAACTTTATTATGGGATATTTATTATTAATAACGAGCGACGTTGATTTCTTGGAACTTGAGATTTTTTGAGAGGTTTCAAAGTACATTTCGGCGTAATTACGATGTGACCCTCAACCCAAAATTGGGGTGTTACATTGGTGGTATTAGAGCGATGGTTGAGATAACCAGCGCTGTTGGGTGATTATTCTGACGTTGATCGATGGGGTGTCGATCGAAAGAAGAATTATATGTTTGAATTGTTTGTCATTAAATTGTTGTGATTCTTGTTTAAGATTGTCTTAAGCAGAGGATCTAGATATTTGTGTTTGACTAACATTAACGCTATTTCTGTTTCTGGATTAACCGTTAATTATTCTTACAAGCAGTAGTAAGAGATTAGCGAGTCTAGATACGGAAATGGCTGAGCAGGACGTGAGGAATCTGAGGTCTATTGCTATCGCTAACTTAGTCAAGTAGGTGAAGATTCACGAGAATGCTGTTTCGGCTCGAGCGGAAGAGGAAGCAAACTGTTCTGCTGCGGATGCTGTTGCACTAATGAGAGCAGTGCAATGGTTGGGCCTCGAATGTTACCTGACGACGGAGGTGAAGGCAGTAGACATCGAAGCGACGAACAAGCGCATTATGGAACTGCGAACAAAAGGTGGACCAATTGGGTCGAGTCAAGAGAAGAATGATAAGGACAAGGAACCGTATCAACGCACCCCGACCAAGGAACGCATTGCTGATTCAGAGCGACATTTTGGAGCTAGACGGGGCGCCAGAGGAATGCTAAGGCCACTAAAGGAAGTCGAATTCTTTAGATGCAGAAAGATGGGGCATTACGCCAACAAATGCATGGAGAACCCGAAGGTGTGCTGGAATTGCAAAAAGCCGGGACACGCCGCAAAGAATTGCCGGAGTGCAGGAGTTCGAGATGAGCATAACGTCGTGTGAGACGAGGATGCAATACTCTAGACTATTACTTGACCTAAAGCTTTGAGACGGAACTCTCTTAGAGAAGTATTGTTAGCTCGTCATTCCCTAATGTTATTTGTAGACACTGTGATGTCTTTGATGCTATGTTTTAGTTTTGGTTGACTTTGTTTGGCTCTAGTATTATTCAAACAAGTCTTGTGTCAGTTAATAACTTTTGGATTTTTCACAAAGATTAGGAGAACCTATCTTTCTTGGTTTGTTTAAATATATAAGGAGGTAATAGCTCCTGTTCTAAAGATGTCCGAGTTTTTGGACTCTTATCTTTCGAAGTCCTCCCTGAGAAGAGAAGCTTTGAAAATCTTGCTAGCGACTAGCGTTGGAGGAACATCGACAAACGGCGTACAGGATATTCCCATTGTTCGTGATTTTGCAGACATATTTCCTAAGGATGTTCCAGGAATACCTCCTGTCCGCGATACCGAGTTCTCGATCAATTTGGTTCCTGGAACCGGACCGATCTCGATTGCACCTTATCGTATGGCACCAGCGGAGCTTGCGGAGCTGAAGAGCCAGTTGGATGACCTCATGGGAAAGGATTCATTCGACCTAGCGTTTCTCCATGGGGAGCGCCTGTGTTACTTGTCAAGAAGAAGGATGGCAGATCCCGACTCTGCGTGGATTATCGACAGCTGAATAAAGTGACAATAAAGAATCGTTATCATTTGCCGAGGATTGACGACTTGATGGACCAGCTTCGTGGAGCGGTGATTTTCTCGAAGATCGATCTGCGGTCTGGTTATCACCAGATACGAGTTAAGGAAGCAGACATTCAGAAGACGGCTTTATGAACACTACGAGTATGTAGTGATGCCTTTTGGAGTTACGAACGCGCCAGCGGTGTTCATGGATTACATGAATAGAATCTTTAATCCCTTCCTTGACAGGTGTGTGTTTGTGTTTGGTTGTTTTGATTTTATGATTGGTGTGCATGGTTTTATAACCTGTTTCCTACAGGTTCGTGGTTGTTTTTATCGACGATATCCAGATCTACTTGAGGAGTAGAGAAGAGCACGAAGGACACTTGCGCCAAGTGTTGTCCGTTCTTCGTGAGAAGTCTCTTTTTGCGAACGCGGCTAAGTGTGAATTTTGGCTAGAAGAAGTGAAGTTTCTGGACCAAGTCATTTCGAAGGAGGGCATAGCCGTTGATCCTAGTAAGGTGGAAGTGGTGTCTAAGTGGGAACAGCCGAAGACTGTGACAGATATCCGAAGTTTCTTGGGCTTGGCTGGATATTACCGGAGATTCATTGAGGGTTTTGCGAAAATTGCAGGACCTTTGACGAAGCTGACTCGGAAGGATCAGCCTTTTGCTTGGACGGAAGAATGTGAGTCTAGTTTCCAGGAGATGAAGCGGCGTTTGACTACCGCACCAGTCTTGGCTTTACCGCAGTGTGATGAACCTTACGAGGTTTATTGTGATGCGTCTTACCAAGGCTTGGGATGTGTTTTGATGCAACATCGGAAGGCTGTTGCTTATGCTTCAAGACAATTGAAAACCCATGAATGTAACTATCTTACGCATGATCTGGAGCTTGTTAGAGTAAAATATTTAAATGAATTAACCTATTTTGATAAATAACAATTTCGCTAAGTGTTACTGACTTTCTTAAAAGATTCATATTCAGGAACACTTATGAACTGAAGACATGCTGCAAAGATCTCGACAAAACATTATAAAAAGCAAGTGAAGAAACCGTCCGCCTATGAGAAAAGTTCGTCCGCCTGCAAAGACCGTCCAGCTCAATCACTGACAAACACATGGGTTGACTAAAGAGCAATGATTGAAGACCTGTGCAAAAAGAATTAGCATAAAGGGGATCGTTTGCTCAAACTGAAGATGAGCTGTCATGCATCTCTTGGTGGTTCAGAGCATTAATGGTGAAAGAGACAGAATTAAGCGCCTTATTCCTTGAAGATTCAAATCCTCTGACATTCCTTAATTTAAGGTGCTTTTGCTGAATTAACGGCGATATCTTCTGATCATCGTATCTCCCCAACGGCCAAATTCAAATCTTCTGGTCAGAGCATTAATTACCAGATTAGCTGTAATGCATATGCATTAATTGCAGCCTCTGAGAACCAGAAAAAAAGCATCGCCAGACGGTATCACTCTCTATCTGTTGGAGAAACATTCCTCACCTGGCAGACTACAATAGCAGAAGCAGATGTATCCGTTACTCACAAACAAGCAAAGATTCAACGGAACTATTTTTGAAGATCTTCATTGAAGCCTCAAGTTATCATCCTGCTGAAGATATAAATAGTGGACTCTGCATCATCTTCAACTTGGCGACTTACACACTATCAAAGCATTCAAATCCTTCAAGTCAGTTTACAATTTGAACAAGCTTTAGTCAAGAACACTCAGTAACCTTAGCCTTCTCATTTTTTGAGTTTAGTCGCCAACTAGTGTGAAATCCCTTACAGAGTGAAAACTCTTATCTTCTCTCACACAAGCCTATCAGAGAACCAACTTGTATATCATCTCTGATTTTAGATCTTCATATTTTCTACCCACTCTTTGTGAAGAGATTCTTGTAGAAAACAAATCTTCTTGAACAAGAACTGGGAGGAGTCCTGTCAAACACTCGAGAGATAAAGGAGAAGTCCTAGAATACTTGTAAAGGAGTAGTCCTCAGAATACTGGGAGAAGTCCCTGAGAACACTTGTACTATTCTGTTGAAATAGTGAAAATCTTGGTATAGCCAAGGACTGGACGTAGCCCTGTCGATTAAGGGGGTGAACCAGGATAAATATTGCGTGTGCTTATTTCTTCAAGCTCTAAGTTTATTTCCGCTGCACGTATTATTAAACGTTTTTGAACTAATAAGAAATATCTTTTGAAAAAGATTTAAAAAAGTCACACACACAATTCAAACCCCCCTTTCTTGTGTGGTTTTATTACTATCAATTGGTATCAGAGCTTAACCGCTCTGAGAATTACTAACATCTTAACAGGTGTAGAGTGAAAAGATCCATGGACGGCATTGCTTACCCAACCGGAACTGCAACCAACAAGCCACCATTCTTTGATGGCTCAAACTACCCCTACTGGAAGAAGCATAAGCAGTTATTGATCGAATCAACCGGCTGGAAGCTATGGGACGTAATATCAAAAGGAAACTACGTTCCCAAAGATAGTGAAAGCAAAGCCATTCCAGCTGATAAATGGACAGATGAACAGAGAACAGACAATCAGAGGAATGCCAAGGCGAGGTTGTTTCTTATATGTTCTCTCAGCAAAACTGAGCATGACAAAGTTGATAGCCTGAGCACTGCAAAGGAGGTCTAGGATACACTAGCTATCGCTCATGAAGGAACCTCTGCTGTTCAAACCACCAAGATGAGCATGCTCGCGTCTCAATACGAAAACTTCATGATGGACGACAATGAGTCCATTGACTCCATGTTCGCACGACTCCAAACCATTCATAATGGAATGAGAAACCTGGGTAAAACTTTCACTGACAAGGAGCAAGTGATCAAGATTCTTAGAAGTCTTCCCACCAATTGGAGAAACTTCGTTACTTCCCAAAGAGCTGGAAAGAATCTTGATACCTATCAAGTAGAAGCCCTGCTGGGAGAAATGAAGATTCACGAGCAGGATCTTGCTAATGATGCTGCAATCATAAAAAGGAAAGCAGCTGCCGCAAAAGCTGTAGCTTTTAAAGCCAACAAATCAAAGGCTTTGAAAGCTAATGAATCCTCAGATGAGGAAACTGCGCAGTCTGATCGCTCCGATGATGAACAGGCCCTGTTCAATAGAAGATTCAGAAAGATGATGGGGAACAGGAAGCAGTTCAAAGGAAGACCATCTTCCTCATCAAGAGACAAAGAAAAGATCCCAAGTAAAGGAGGAATCGTCTGCTACGAGTGTAAGAAACCTTGACACGTCCAAGCCGACTGCCCTCGTCTGGGAAACAAGTCTTCCCAAAAGAACTTCTATAAGAAGAAGGCATTTTCCAGTCTAAACGATGAGTCAGAAGATGACTTCGACCAAGAAGAAGAAACTAAGGGAGCCAACGAAGAAACTTCATACTGTGCGTTTATGGGATCTATAGACACTTCAGACATTGAAGCAAATAGAGAAGCAGAGGCACTGATGATCTCTGTCGACCAATCCAACGACGAAGAAGATGACAAAGATGAGACGTGCTTAACAGTTCAAAACCAAAAAGAACAATGGTACCTGGACAGTGGGTGCTCACGGCACATGACGGGAAAAGGTATTTATTCCCAAAGATCCATAAGAAGAAGACAGGAGGGACAGTGACCTTCGGAGGCAATCAAAAAGGTTTCATTGTCGGAGAAGGTAATGTTGGTAAGAATCCCCTTCCAGTAATTCGGAAGGTTCTGCTAGTTGAAGGACTGAAACATAACCTACTTAGCATAAGTCAATTGTGTGATAGTGGGATCACTGTTTCCTTCACCAAAGTGAAGTGTAGTGTCTCTAACGAGGATGACAAGATTATCTTTGAAGCACAGAGACAAGGAGATCTATATAAGACATCCCTGGAAAACCTTGCAAGTCAAAAGGTAACATGTCTAGTATCAGCAGAGGATGATAAATGGATATGGCACAGGAAGCTAGGGCATGCATCCCTAAAGACCATTGCTAAGATAATCAAGCATGATTTAGTAAGTGGTCTGCCAAATCTATCTTTCAAATCTGATGATACATGCTCAGCATGTCTCCAAGGAAAGCAATTAAAAAGTTCTTTTCATGCAAAGAACGTTGTTAGTACCAAGAGACCTCTGGAGATGTTACACATGGACTTGTTCGGACCCACTAGAACGGCTAGTTGTTCTGGAAAAAGATTTTGTCTTGTCATCGTTGATGACTACACCAGATTTACATGGGTACAATTCCTCGGAACAAAAGATGAAACTTTCAAGTCCTTCTTAATCATTGCGAAAAGAGTTCAAAATGAAAAGGGTTATTGCATCACCAACATTCGTAGCGACAGAGGAGGAGAATTTATAAATGAAGAATTGAACCACTACTGCGAAGAGAATGGAATATTTCATCAAGTGTCTGCTCCAAGAACTCCTCAGCAAAACGGAGTACCCGAAAGGAAGAACAGGTCACTTCAAGAAATGGCCAGGACTATGCTCAACGAACATCTCTACCCAAGTACTTCTGGGCTGAAGCCATTCATACAACATGTTACATTCAAAATAGAATATTTATGCGTCCCATCTTGAAGAAAACAACCTATGAAGTGTGGAAAGGAAGAAAGCCAAACATCTCATACTTTCATCCATTTGGAAGTACATGCTTTCTACTCAACACCAAGGATGACCTTGGAAAATTTGATGCAAAATCAGACAAAGGAATATTCTTGGGATATTCACCCAACTCCAAAGCATTCCGAGTATACAACTCCAGAACAATGGCAGTCGAAGAGTCTATCAATGTTAAGTTCGAAGATAAACACGTAAGTGTAAATCAGATAACTCCAGAAGATGATGACCTGGAAATACGTGAAGCTCCCTCATCAAATCCAGCTCAGCCATCATCGTCTGATAAAGAGACGAATCCAATCATCCCCTCCTCAACTCAACCAGACGATGTTTGCGAAACTATGTCTGACGACAACTCCACAAGTCAAGTCATGACCTCCAGTGGCATCTCTCTACCTCGAGACTGGAGTTTCAAACCAGATCATCCTCCTACATAGATTATTGGAAATGTCCATGAAAAGGTAAGAAACCGATCCACCTCTAATGATTATGCTAACTGTGCGTTTCTTTCTGAGATAGAACCGAAGAACATAGGTGAAACACTACAGGATGAAGGATGGATCCTAGCCATGCAAGAAGAACTGAATCAATTTGAGAGAAGCAAAGCCTGGGATTTAGTGCCTAAACTAGAAGACAAATCTATTATAGGCACTCGCTGGGTCTTCAGAAATAAAATGGATGAAAATGGAAAAGTCACCAGAAACAAAGCTCGTCTGGTGGCCCAAGGGTATAATCAACAAGAAGGAATCGATTATACAGAAACATTTGCTCCAGTAGCAAGAATTGAAGCCATTCGTATTCTTCTAGCATTTGCATGTCAGCATTCTATAAAACTATTTCAAATGGATGTGAAAAGTGCGTTCCTAAATGGATACATTGAGGAAGAAGTCTACATGAAGCAGCCTCCAGGTTTTGAAGATCCGGATCTACCAGACCACGTCTTCAAGCTAAGAAAAGCATTATATGGACTAAAGCAAGCGCCACGTGCATGGTACGATCGCTTAAGTTCATTCCTGATGAACAATGGATTTTCACGAGGAAGCATCGACAACACTCTATTCAGAAGAAAGAGGTCCAAGGACTTCATTC
The DNA here is from genome assembly GCA_030819835.1 of Acmispon strigosus. Taxonomy (NCBI): domain Eukaryota; kingdom Viridiplantae; phylum Streptophyta; class Magnoliopsida; order Fabales; family Fabaceae; genus Acmispon; species Acmispon strigosus. The sequence goes on from JAUAMA010000001.1 coordinate 25,647,661, forward strand.
TGGTGCAGCTGTACGTCGATGATATAATATTTGGTGCCACCAATGAAGCTCTCTGCCAAGAATTCTCAAAACTGATGCAGAGTGAATTCGAGATGAGTATGATGGGAGAATTAAAGTTCTTCCTAGGATTACAGATCAGACAGGAAGGATCCCGAACCTATATTCATCAGACCAAATACATTAATGATCTACTAAAGAAGTATTGCATGGAGAAAGCAAAAGCCATGGGAAGCCCTATGCATCCTGGAACCATACTGGATAAAGGTGACGAATCAACTCCGGCCGATTCAACTAAATACAGAGGAATGATAGGTTCACTGTTGTACCTTACCTCAAGCAGACCAGACATTATGTACAGCGTCTGTGTTTGTGCAAGATTCCAAGTAAGTCCCTAAGAATCTCATCTTAGTGCAGTAAAACGCATATTTCGTTATCTCATTGGAACAACAAATCTTGGCTTAGTCTATGAGAAAGGTGACGATTTCAGGCTAAGAGGATTCTGTGATGCTGACTACGCCGGAGACAGAATCAAAAGAAAAAGCACAAGTGGAGGATGTCACTTTCTAGGGCATTGTCTAATATCATGGGCAAGCAAGCAGCAAAACACAATCTCTCTCTCAACGGCTGAAGCAGAATATGTGGCTGCAGGTTCTTGCTGCACCCAACTTCTTTGGGTGAAGCATCAATTAGAGGATTATAATATTTTTGAGCATAACATTCCATTATTATGTGATAACACAAGTGCCATTAATATTACAAAGAACCCTGTGTTGCATTCACGAACCAAACATATTGAAATTAAACATCATTTTATTCGTGATCATGTAGCCAAAGGAAATATTGACATTTCATACATACACACTGATGACCAGCTAGCAGATATATTTACTAAACCACTTATTGAAAATAATTTTGCATGCCTTAGAGAAAGAATAGGGATGTTTCCTGCACTATAGATATGCTTGCTTTAAGTTGTCTGATTGGTTCACATCTAAAATCAACATCCACTACAAGATATGCATTTAATGCTGAAATAGTTGTGTCTTTTCATATGTATTACTTGCTCAGCACGCATACATAAATCCTTGCACTCCTTATCTCTCATCATTTAATGCGCATTAATTAGCTGCATCATTCATCATGAGATTGATAATGCCGAGACAATATTTACACTCTCCAAAATAAAAATTAACAGTTTTCAAAATATATCTCTAATAACCATTATAATGCACTCTTCTGTAGTCTAAAATACTTTATACTCTGTGCACTTGTCTTTGTCCTTCTACTTTCCTCATCTACAGAAATCATGGCTCCTAACAAACGGAGAAATGTAAAGACTCAAGCAGTCCTAAGCACGGAGGAGATTCAGATCATCCAGAAACAGCATGATGTTACTGCTCGAAATCGTAAACAACAAGTTTCTGAAATTGGTCCTGTGAAGATTGAACATATGGGGGACAGAAAGCTTGTCACCCCTAGATATCTCGATCTGAAGCTGTATGAACATGCAAAGGTGGCCGGACTTGATCTCCTGCTCTCACAAGCATGGGGCAATTTGTTCGAGATCTCCACAACCTCAGCAATCACGCCTCTCGTAAAAGAATTTTACGATTGTGCCGTCAGGATAAACCCTAACCACATCCGAAAAAGGTGCTTGGGGCAAGTAATCGACATTCACACCAGCGATATGTCTCAACTACTCAATCTTCCTCTCGACGGTGTCTGCTACTCCTCCTCTTGGGAAAACTCTGAAAGCACTCCCTTCACTATCAGGAAGGAGGTTCCAAAAATTTCTACCTCTCGACGAGTGAAAAACCTAGTTGAGGAATGCATTTTCCCTCACGCTGTCCTTAGCAAGGTTGTGTTATCTAAAGAAGGGTCTCGAGACTTAGTAAATAAGTTCTCTCAGTGGGCTCTATTCCAGCTGCAGCATCGCAGGAAAGTTAATTGGCCTGATCTTCTGCTTCAATACATGCTCCATACCCTGGAACAATCCAACACCAACCTTCCATATGGGTCTCTCATAACGGCCCTTATGCATCACAAGAACTTACTCAATCCCTCTATTGAAGTGGTGCAATACATCTCATCTGACTATGTCTTTGCTACTCCCATCAAATTTGTAGATGTTCGTCGTATGAACTTGTCCGTTGACATATCCGCAGTACCTCCAGAACTCTTAAGTGACTAGACTAAGAGGAATAAAAAACGGAGACTTCCTTCACCAACTCCGTCTGATGCCTGTCTTAAACGTCGTCGTCTGAGCACTCCATCTCCGCAATATTCGGATCATGCTCACCAGACTGAGTCTCTCGAATGCTTGCCTACGCCCACGATCTTGCATGCATCAACCTCATCCAAACCACCTCCTGAGACTGTGCACTCCACCGCTGAACTCATTTCAGACTCTCATGCACAATATTTGAAGTTCTTGCCTCAAATCTTTCACAAATATATTTCGAATGTCTTCGACGTACAAGATGATGGCAATTGTGGATTTCGATGTCTTGCTCAATGGCTGGGTCATCCTCAGGATTATTGGCCAGAAGTTCGCAAGCTTCTTATTCAGGAACTTCTATCTCATCGAGTGTTGCATTCTAAAACCTTTTGCTCTGACAAAGATATTGACACTTTATGTCTGGCCCTCACGTTCAATGACAATGAACCTGCGCCTGAGTCCAAGTGGTTTATAGTTCCGGATATGGGGTTACTAGCTGCCATTGCGTTTCGCATTGTTCTAGTTACCTTAGCTCCTAACCAGTGTTGCACATATCTCCCACTCCTAGGTCCTGTTGATGATGCTCCTACAATTGCTGTTTTGGGCAACATTGCCAATCGACACTGGGTTCGTGTCAAGCTCTCCGAGAACTCTCCAATACCTACTATTTCACCTCAATGGAAGCACTATTGCTCTCCTGATGCGCGAGGATGGGAAGTGCCTCTTCAATCCAAAATCCTACATTTCAAAAATCTACTACAACTTGAAGCTGAGCAATTTCTGGATTCCTTATTTGAAGGGCCTAGCATTGACAATCCCATCCATCTTGATGACGACTCTGAGCCTGACCCCACTCCTAGCATTGACCTCTCTTGCTTAGACCTTGAATTCACTCGTCTCAACTTGCATGATATTGAAGTTGATCTTCGTCTGCACCTTGGTCAAAGTCAACCCGCTCATTCAATATCACAAAGGGTAGCTGCTCACATTAATACATCTTGTAATGCATCTTATCCGTCACCACCGGCTCTCCTCCATAAAGCTATGGATCTGGATCTCAAGCTTGCACCTCCGGGTGTCCTCACTTGTAATACAGGCATGTCTCTCCATCAGATCTACTCCATTCCCTGTTCCTCTCAGAAGTCCAGCTCTGCTTTGGGCAAACGCAAGCGCTCCACCATTGCACCCAATGCTCATCTGCTCTCAGATGTGTGTCTCCAGGATTCTGGTTTTCCCTTTTGCTTTAAGGCAGGTTTATGGCTTCCCCATGGGTGTTCTATCTCTCAGATTACTCCATCTATGCCCTCATGCCAACAGTTCTTCCACTTCGATTGGGCACTCACTGTTCGTAGGGATGCTCATATTGCTTCCATTTGAAGGTGCAAGAGACACACAAGAAAGGGGGGGGGGTTTGAATTGTGTGATCCAATTTTAAATTTCTTTCGAAGATATTAGTTTGATGATCATTCATTAGAAGTCATTTATTTTTACTTTAAAAATTTTATGGCATAGTTATGAAAGTATGAACAATTTAATGAATGTTAAAAGTGAACTCCTAGTTCTTAAAATAATTTGCTTATGAAAGGATGAACAAATGAGCATTGAAGAAGCAGTAAAGCATAAAGATAAAGTACGCACAGTTTTTATCCTGGTTCACCCCCATAATCGACGGGGCTACATCCAGTCCTTGGCTTCACCAAGATTTTCACTATTTAAGCAAATAGTACAAGTATTCTCAGGGACTTCTCCCAACAAGTATTCTAAGGACTTCTCCTATCAAGTATTCGAAGGACTTCTCCTAACATGTATTAGTAGGACTTCTCCTTACAAGTATTAGTATGACTTCTCCTTACAAGTATTATTAGGACTTCTCCTGACACCTTTTTCAAGGGTTGGCTTCTCTACAAGGTTCTCTTCTCAGTAAGAGTAGGTAGAGGAAATTAGGCTCAATTTACAGAGAGGATGGGAATTTGGGTTCTCTGTTTTGGAGGATGTGTGAGTTGGGAAAGATAAGAGTAGAACTCTGTGAATTTTCCTCACACAAACTCATATACTCAGGTAGGGATAGTTTTGAGGCATCCTGAGTATGAACCAAGGTTGCTTGGTTCTTGGGACAGACTTAGTTGGCATATGGAAGTTTAAGTCTAAGTTGCCCAAAAACTTCGGAGAACAAATCTTCTATTTATATCTCAGTTGCTTCTTCTTCTTGAGAAAGAGAGAAAAACTGTCCGAAGTGCCTCTTCTCTTCTGAGCTGTGCATAACGGCTAGTTCTGCATCTCTCAGCAGGCGTAAGTCACGATCAGAGGCTTTTCTGCAAGCATAAGATATGATATGCAAATTATCAGTGCTTCTGGGTTGATGTCGTCTGGCTCCATCTTGAGCAAGTAACTTTGAGCTGGTTTCTGTGTATATAACGTGTGAGAATACAGCGGTGGAGACTACTTTGACTCTTTTACCCCAGTGCTTGACAGCTAATACTCATCACGTGCCTTGATCAGAATTTTGAATTTCGACCGTTGATAGTGTACGATGTGCAGAGATTCTTGCCGTTGATTCCGTGATGTCAGCTTGATTTTAGGAAAAGCAGAGATGTAGTGGGACCAAGAGGTATTATATTTGATTATGTCCCTTTCTACTTTCTGCCATAGCCAGTATGTTAATAAATGTGTAGACGAGGTAGGAGTCTTTTAATTCCACGAAGTAATTACTCTAGATGAGAAAAATAGATTCTTTAATACTTCGATAATCCTGATGTCCTCGAAAACCACATTTCTTGATCTCTGTTCCTTTGGCGCAATTGTTACCTTGAGCGGACGGATTTTTCTTTGTAGCTTGGCAGATGTAGTCTCCATTCAATGCTTGAAGTTCTGCTGCAAAGTAATTTGGATTGGCGGACGAACTTTTCTTTATTCAGTCTTTCTTAACTATTAGTATCTTCTTGTCTTGTAGATGACTGAATTTCTTCCTTTGATCTTACTGAAGTTCTTTCATCTGATAGAGTTGATTCACAACTTCCTTTTGTGATGCTAGAAAACCTTTGAAGCTGAAAGAGTTTCTTCATATAGTAACCTGTCCTTTGATTTGAGCAGTCTTCTCAAGTGGCAGACTGTTTTGTCTTCTCAAGATAGGCTTTGATTTAGAGCTTGCAGACTCTTGTGGTGTTCATGAGGTGTTCTCAGATGTTGGTTGTTGATGCGCTTTAGACTCTTGTGATTCACCAGACGCAGTTTTCTTCATGGTGACTGGACGAACTTCTTCTGATGAAATGGTATTCTTGATGACGCTTTGAAGTTTATCCAGTCCTTTTAGAAATAGTTATTCCTGTACATGGGAGTTTTCACTGTGTTAGGAAATCCAATTTAATACAGTATTGAATCTTAAAGAAATTGTTGATTATCAAAATATAATTATTGATTTAATTACTTAAATCTAACAATCTCCCCCTTTTTGATAATGACAATTTCTTTGGAAAAGATTCGTTTATGAGGTGTTCATAAGACATTTTGTTATGACAGTTGTTCTTCAGAGTATTGCATTATGATCGCTCATTTTATTTATATAGGAGGTGGTCGAATTCCTAGACGAATTTTACTGGTTTAGTTGAGTTAGCTTTGCTCCCCCTAAGTTGAATATTCCTAGTAGCTTTTTACCTAAGTTTACTTATCTTTGCTCCCCCTAAATCTAGCGTTCTTCTTTTCCTAAATTTCCTAAATCTTCTCCCCCTTTGGCATTATCAAAAAGATTAGAAACCAATGTGTAAGCAAAGTGCATATAAGATAAAGAGATAGCCAGTATGAAATAAAGAGATGTATAAGCATGAGAACAAGTAGAATAGTGTGCATAAGATAAATGATCAGAGAGAGTAGCAGGGATAAGAAATAGTCAATCAGCTTTCTGCTGCCGAGCTTCATGGTCTTTGCGGAGCATTTCTTCAAAGAATTTGAGTTGAGCCTCCAACTTAGCGGTGAGGTTTTGTTCCATTGCATCGGCTCGTTTGAGGATAGTGCTTTCCAGCTTTTCAGTTGCTTTGGAGTTGTTGGAGAGAGATTGTGTAACTTCTTCAGACAGCTCCTTAATGGCAGTTTTGGCGTCAAAGGGTTCAGCAATAGGTGGTACATCATGTGACTCCTTGGCCCTGGGAATTTCCTCAGTTGAGGAAGGATGATTACTTGAGGAGACCTTGGTGGGATGAACCACTGTGGTTTCCATTTCCAAGGTCTCATTCAGGGTTTCAGCAGCAGGGATTTCCTTGGAAGATGGTGAGTGAGTATCATCTTGATCCTCCTCAGAGTCTGATGAGATAACAACTACCTCTTCTGAATCAGTTAAGATATGGATTTGGTGCTCGACTGATTCTTGCTGAGAGACATCAGCAGTTGAAGATGCCTGATAGGAAGGTTTGTCTGCTATTAGGGTAAGCGACCATGATCCGAAATTGAGAGTGATGCGTGTAGCACCATGAATCAACTTGGATGAAATGGTGCTTGTATGAACTTGTCTGCAGGCAGACAATTCCCAGTTGTGATAGAAGATGTCATACCTTGATCTTGGAGCAAACATAAGTACTAACCCGTCAACAGCAGGAGGAGTCCAGATTCTGGCTTGGAGGCAGAAATTGAAACCTAAGGTTTCCATAAGAAGTTGTGGTGTGTGCCAAGCATTCATCATAGATAGCATCCTAGGTACTATTGATGCAATAGGTGTAGTGCATCGGCGAGATCGTCTGGGCACATGAACTGGAAAGCTCTTCATTCTATATTCCCTTGTTTGAACTGCTTGCATGCTGTTCTCCTGATTCTCTTCAGATATACCTCCTTCTTGATCAGCTGTTGATTGTTCAGTAGCGACTTCATCCATATGTGTGAGTTTAGTTGCATCATCTTTCTTAACTTCCTCTGGGATATTTTTCTTTCTTTTTCTTTGGTTGCTAGCCTTAGTTGCTCGAGTCTTCACTCTGCCTTTGGCCACATACACTTCTTCAGATCCCCTATCTTGATTACCAGTGTCCTGAGCTTCCACAGTTGCAGTTGGTGGAAACACAGGGACGTCAAGGTGCACTTCATTAGCATTGCTAGGTTCCTTGGTGATCTCATCACTTTGGTGTTTATTTAGTGAGGGAGAATCATTTTCCATTCTTGAAGTATCTGGTTTTGGCTTTGATGACTTGGATGGGGGCAAGGCTGCTTGCACTTGTTCTCCAACACCTTTCTGGACGGTCTTATCCTCAGGTAGCTTTCTTTTCAATTTTGTCGGACGAACATAGTTTGGATCTATGATTCTCCGATACATTATTATTCTTGGCCCAACGTTCTTTCCCCATGCCTCAGCTTCCTTCACATAGTTCGACATCCATTGTGGTGTTGCATTGGGTAAGGGAGAGTTTGCTTTCATATTGACCCTTATCCAAAGGCGATCTTCTACGTTGCATAATACCGCCACAGGGGAAGGTGTAGTCACTGGACCAGTCAGAGGAAGATACATGCATGATTCTCTGAGACTAAGTGTGACCAGAATGATTCCGAAGGTAGTTGCTGCAAGTAAACCCATGTCTGGAACGATGAACCATTTGGGTTCATGAGCCGGTTCGTTTGGACCTAGGGTCAAGGCTTTTCTGATTACCTTCATATGATCTTCGGAGTCAAAAATCTTTTGATGAAGAGTGCGTCTGTCATCTAGCTCCTTGATCATTCGCCTCCTTATCTCCGGCCATTCATTCTCGTTCATCCCAGTCCATTGAGCAAGGCATCTGTATCCACAGTTGCCATCATCATCAACATCCACAATGTTCTCCACAAACTTGTGGAATTCAGTGGGAATGTGTGGGAGATATTTTGATAGGACTGATAGCTGCTGAGGAGTTTTGGATTCGGAGCTTGAGGGTCCTTTCCGGACGTTTTTGATCAGTGAAGCTATCGTAGGATTATCTTCATCATCAGGTAGTGAGGCAGTTGTGTCTCCTGGTAGCTTAGGTCCTGAAGGAGGAGCAATCTCAAACCACTTACCAGAATTGGTGATTTGATAACGCTTAGCGGATGGAGGACACTCATCATTAGCATCTTCTTCTGACTCATCATCTTCTACTTCTTCCACACTCTTTTCCTTCGGTTTAGGTTTGCTTGCTTCCAAGAGTAGGTCTAGAGGCACACTTGAGGTGTCGATCTTCATCCCCATCCTTCTGAGGTCATCAAATTTGATCGGAGAAGAATGAAGGTAATCATAACAGATGAATTCATTTTCCTCCTTTGTTTTGTTTACAAAATGCTTCCTCATCATTTCAGAGATGAGAGCACCATATGGCAATCTTAATTCCTTGCCTTCCAGAGTTGTCAAAATATGATTGAAAATGAGATATGGGAGATTAATCTTTTCCTTGTGCATCATGTGATAGACTGCCCACTGAGACAGCCTGTTTACATTGTTGCAGTTCCCTTCTCTGGGAATGACTATCTTGCACAGCACAGCATAGGGAAATTTGCATTCCTCTATTAGGTTGTTGACATTAGTTCCATTGACCTCTGGATCCTGCTTCTAGATACACTTGGGGTTTTGAGCAGATAACTCCCAAGTTGGTCTAAACTTGACTTCTTCGTCTGTTTTACCGTCCAGAATCACAGAGATGTGTCCTGGCATAACAGTTGTGATGGACTGCATGCATCTGGTCTTGATTAAAAGGGTTCCCTTCTTGACAGCGCAGTCATAAAACTCTTGAACAACCGGTTTGATAGTGGGAAGAGAGGATATCCTCATGAAAGTTGTCCATTCTTGGAATAGGACCCAGTCCAGTCCTGCAATCTTTGCATGACTATACAGGTTCAGATCAAGGTACCTTGGAGGAACTAGTTCTCTATCCCCAAGGTTTGTTGTCTTCTGTTTGCCGATGAACTCTTCTTGCTCTTTTCGTTTAATTCAATATTCTTGGTTCTTCGGTCAATGATCTTTTGTTCGGCGAGGGTCAGTTCAGGGGCAGCAATTTGTTTCTTTGAGGCCATTGCGATGATCTGCAAACAAGAGTTAGCAAGAGAAAGAGAACAATAGATAGTTTGAAGATGATGGGAGTTTGTCGTAAGTTTGTGAGTAGAGAGTGTATTATTTCTTCCTTCAAGTTCCTTTTAGTCAATTTTTCTTTGAATTCGAAAAGGAGTTTTCTTGGTTTAGAAGAGGAAATGATTAGTTTTCTATCGAATCGATAGAGTGATTGACATGCGCATTAAATGAAGATCTTTAAATGTGCAGTCATAGCAGTTGAAGGGATTTAATGCGTGCTTGAGAAGTTTTATTATACGGAACGTCACAGTTATTTCACTAATAGCCCAAGTGTGGGCGAGTGACTGGTCGTGTCTGATCAGTTGTTTCCAGACGCTCTCTCTCTTGATGGATTCTTAGATAGTTACCAGACGATGACTTTCATTTACTTGATTTTTGGGGTGCAATCTTTAGTTGAGTTGGGTTTTGGTCTTTTCATCAAGGCAGTACTAGACGTCATTTTTCTAGTTGATCATACAATATGTGTATCTATCTTCAAGCCTGCAAGATTCATTTCATAGTTTCTTTGTTGAAGAATCTTATTTGTATTTTGACAGATATATATATATATATATATATATATATATATATATATATATATATATATATATTTAGGAAGACCTTCACTAAAGGACAGGTCGAGGAACCAACAAGATCTATCAACATTTATTCTTATGTAAGAAGTGTTTTGTTTTTCCAAGTAGAGAACTTTGTCGGAACACTTATGTTTGTCAAATAAGTTCAATATTGCTTGCTAAGGTCTTTTCGCTACAGTTTCTATTTTTGGCTTTCAGATGACATTAGTTGACTTTGATCCATTTGAATTTGAAGGGGTTTGTCGTTATGTATTCATAATAAATGAAGAGAGCAGCTTAATGATGTTGATCGGCATTTTGATGATCAAATCTATATCAAATATCTTTGCAAGCTTATGCGATCATAATTCATTAAGCATTATCTAGTGATTTGTGCTTCCAAATTATAGGTTCAATCATATTCTGGATAACCTTATGAGGAGATACTTTCTAGTTTGGAGGTTTAGTAGGTCTGAGAGTGAGACAAAAGTATAGGTCTCGAGGGATTTATTTCTTGTCAGAGATTTACTCATTCAATTTATAATGACAATGATTGTGTCTGAGTACACTTAGTAATTATCTCAATCATTTAAATCAGGTGGGGAATAACAGATTAATAAGTAATTAACTACAAGTTTAGAGTTACCTCCCTTCCTATTTCTGAGAATAGGACTTGATCATTTCTCTTGGTACCTGGTTGATATATTGCTGGATACATGAGCAGAGGTATCTGCATTGATTACTGGCTTCCTCTTGTATTAGTTATTTGAGAAGAACATATGTTTCCATGGATCTTTGAACTCTGCATCTGTGAAGATGTTAGCACTTTTCAGAGTGTCAGGCTCTGATACCAATTGAAGGTGCAAGAGACACACAAGAAAGGGGGGGGGGGGTTTGAATTGTGTGATCCAATTTTAAATTTCTTTCGAAGATATTAGTTTGATGATCATTCATTAGAAGTCATTTATTTTTACTTTAATAATTTTATGGCATAGTTATGAAAGTATGAACAATTTAATGAATGTTAAAAGTGAACTCCTAGTTCTTAAAATAATTTGCTTATGAAAGGATGAACAAATGAGCATTGAAGAAGCAGTAAAGCATAAAGATAAAGTACGCACAGTTTTTATCCTGGTTCACCCCCATAATCGACGGGGCTACATCCAGTCCTTGGCTTCACCAAGATTTTCACTATTTAAGCAAATAGTACAAGTATTCTCAGGGACTTCTCCCAACAAGTATTCTAAGGACTTCTCCTATCAAGTATTCGAAGGACTTCTCCTAACAAGTATTAGTAGGACTTCTCCTTACAAGTATTAGTAGGACTTCTCCTTACAAGTATTATTAGGACTTCTCCTGACACCTTTTTCAAGGGTTGGCTTCTCTACAAGGTTCTCTTCTCAGTAAGAGTAGGTAGAGGAAATTAGGCTCAATTTACAGAGAGGATGGGAATTTGGGTTCTCTGTTTTGGAGGATGTGTGAGTTGGGAAAGATAAGAGTAGAACTCTGTGAATTTTCCTCACACAAACTCATATACTCAGGTAGGGATAGTTTTGAGGCATCCTGAGTATGAACCAAGGTTGCTTGGTTCTTGGGACAGACTTAGTTGGCATATGGAAGTTTAAGTCTAAGTTGCCCAAAAACTTCGGAGAACAAATCTTCTATTTATATCTTCAGTTGCTTCTTCTTCTTGAGAAAGAGAGAAAAACTGTCCGAAGTGCCTCTTCTCTTCTGAGCTGTGCATAACGGCTAGTTCTGCATCTCTCAGCAGGCGTAAGTCACGATCAGAGGCTTTTCTGCAAGCATAAGATATGATCTGCAAATTATCAGTGCTTCTGGGTTGATGTCGTCTGGCTCCATCTTGAGCAAGTAACTTTGAGCTGGTTTCTGTGTATATAACGTGTGAGAATACAGCGGTGGAGACTACTTTGACTCTTTTAACCCAGTGCTTGACAGCTAATACTCATCACGTGCCTTGATCAGAATTTTGAATTTCGACCGTTGATAGTGTACGATGTGCAGAGATTCTTGCCGTTGATTCCGTGATGTCAGCTTGATTTTAGGAAAAGCAGAGATGTAGTGGGACCAAGAGGTATTATATTTGATTATGTCCCTTTCTACTTTCTGCCGTAGCCAGTATGTTAATAAATGTGTAGACGAGGTAGGAGTCTTTTAATTCCACGAAGTAATTACTCCAGATGAGAAAAATAGATTCTTTAATACTTCGATAATCCTGATGTCCTCGAAAACCACATTTCTTGATCTCTGTTCCTTTGGCGCAATCGTTACCTTGAGCGGACGGATTTTTCTTTGTAGCTTGGAAAACGTAGTCTCCATTCAATGCTTGAAGTTCTGCTGCAAAGTAATTTGGATTGGCGGACGAACTTTTCTTTATTCAGTCTTTCTTAACTGTTAGGATCTTCTTGTCTTGTAGATGACTGAATTTCTTCCTTTGATCTTACTGAAGTTCTTTCATCTGATAGAGTTGATTCACAACTTCCTTTTGTGATGCTAGAAAACCTTTGAAGCTGAAAGAGTTTCTTCATATAGTAACCTGTCCTTTGATTTGAGCAGTCTTCTCAAGTGGCAGACTGTTTTGTCTTCTCAAGATAGGCTTTGATTTAGAGCTTGCAGACTCTTGTGGTGTTCATGAGGTGTTCTCAGATGTTGGTTGTTGATGCGCTTTAGACTCTTGTGATTCACCAGACGCAGTTTTCTTCATGGTGACCGGACGAACTTCTTCTGATGAACTGGTATTCTTGATGACGCTTTGAAGTTTACCCAGTCCTTTTGGAAATAGTTATTCCTGTACATGGGAGTTTTCACTGTGTTAGGAAATCCAGTTTAATACAGTATTGAACCTTAAAGAAATGGTTGATAATCAAAATATAATTATTGATTTAATTACTTAAATCTAACACCATTCCTCTTCATCTGGATGGTAGAGTTGATTCTCTGGTTCTAAAGTTTAGGACATGGACACTGGTGCTACTTCCTATGTTGCCACCAGTTTTGAAGACTCTGGGTTTTACTTGGCAATGTCTTCCTCCATCTCCATTCTGTTAGAACAGATAGCAACCTGAGAGGGGGGGTGAATCAGTGTTGCCCCAATTTTCGCCTTATTGAAATCGTTACTTTCAAGTTTATGATGATCACGAATTGATCGTTGTGATTGCAGCGGATATGAACAATACTTGAAAGTAAATGTGAAGGATAAAGAGAATCACACACAAGATTTATCCTGGTTCGCCTTCAATCCACCGAAGACTACGTCCAGTCCCTCAAGAAAACCCCTTGAGGATTTTTCCACTATTGATAAGAATTTCTTACAAGTTCCTAACCCAAGGACCCCAAGAACTTCTACCAATATCCTGTGAAAGCAAACCGCTTTCAACAGCCCCTGAAAGCAAACCGCTTTCAGTTCCTGAAGGCAAACCACCCTCAGACCTTGAAGGCTAAACCACCTTCAATGAAAACCCTGAAAGTAAACCACTTTCAGTGACAACAACCCTTCACCGAATACCACGGTGAAAGACTCAATCTTACAGAAAGAGATGAAGAAGATATTACAATTGGCTGTTTCAATCCTTTAACACACAATTGGATTGAACATGAGAAATTATGCTTTAAGGCTTTTAAGCATAATACAATTCTGAGTTCTTCAAGAAATGAACAACTAATGTGTTCTTGTGAACATGAAGATCATGAACTCAGAATTTAGGCTCCAAAAGATTTAAGTTCTAAAAGATGAACTAATTTTGAAAGAGCTTTGGCCTAATGTGTTTTTCTCATGTGAAATGTGTATATTTCGTGTGTGTTGTGTGTTCTATGTTTTCTGGACTCAAATGGTCTTTATATAGGCAAGGGAAACGTCCTTGAACCATCACAACCCTTTTCAAAAGGTTTGGGACACAATGGTTCATGAAAAGATGCACTATTACGTTCTGGTAATCGATTACCATACTTAGTGTAATCGATTACATAAGTGACCGTTTCAGTTTGAATTTGAATTTCAAACATGTAATCGATTACAAGACTGGAGTAATCGATTACTTGCCCTGGTGTAATCGATTACCATAATGATGTAATCGATTACTCAGAAGCCCATTTTCCAGAAACTTGTTCTTTGAGACTTGCTTAAGGTTTTCTACTTATTTTAAGTTATGAAAACTCTTAGCTTGATTAGATTAGGTGTTTTAAGAGCCTTTATGCTTTAATAAACCTTTGGAAGCATAACTCACCTAATTCTAAGACTTCTAGACTATTGATGGACTTGTAGTGCTTGATTCTTTGAAGTCTTTTTTTCTTCTTTTTGTTGATGAGTTTGTCGTCATCAAAACCACAGCCAGGGTCAGGAGCAAGACCTTCTTCACAATCTCCCCCTTTTTGATGATGGCAAACACATTCTTGATACTTGAAGATCATTTATGCATTCTTGATGCTTAACTCCCCCTATTTGATAGAATCTAGTATTTCTGATATCTCTCCCCCTTTCTAATGTACTTGTTGAATTCCTGCATATGATCTTTAAGAGCACAGAACCTTTCTCCCCCTTTTGACGTCATCAAAACGAAGAAAAGGCCAAAAAAAAAAAATGTACAGGCATACACACAAGTATATATTGAAACATAAAGCATGGGGAAATAAGGGTAAACATGGAAAATAGGACTAAAAACAGAACAATCCAAACATAGCATTTGAAAACATACGTACAATGGGAACCCAGTACAAGATGAGATAAATAAACAACATGAAAAAACTCCTAGAAAACTAAGTACTAGTAGGAGAGTCATCATCAGCAATGGTATACACGGGTACGAAATCCCGACCAGTATCATGAATTTGACAAGGAAGAAGAAAGAGGCCAAAGTCATTGGTGATGTTGAGCGAAGGAAGAATGGAGGTGTCTATACGTTTGAGATGAGATGACCGCGTGTCATAAAGCTTGGCAATAGGTACTCCAGAGTAGAGAAGGAGGCGGGTGATGATCGATGCATAAGGAAAAGAGTCCGCCAAGTTACGACTTCGTAGCATGTGGTGCATAACTAAGAATGCCCAATCGATTTTGTGACAATGAAGAATGCCATAAAGAATTTGTAACTCAAAGTCGCTAATGTGAGCAAGAAGAGTTTCTTCAGGCAGAACTACTTGATTAATGAAGTAGTGTAGAAGATGATTGTTTGTCGTGAGGACATCAGTGTTGTATGGGCAAGAGGTAGTATGTGGTGGGTGAATTTTCTGGAGGTCTACTGATTCAAATCGACACAGAGATTTGTAAAAGGAGTCATGGCTATAGTCAGACCAGGGGCAGGGGAGGTTAGGACCCAAGAGAGCACCGGATGAAGGAAGTCCAAGGCATTGACCAAAGGATGACAAGGAGTGTTTAATGAGAATCCCTTTGACAGAACTTTGAAATCCATCTTGCAAAGGTTCTAAGTTGCAATAAAAAACTTTTACTAGTTCAGGATAGTAGGGATTGCACATAGAGATAAACTCCTCAAGATTTTGATAGCGGAGATAGGCGGGAAATGTGTGACCATTGTCGACAAAGGAATCCAAATCACCAAACAAAGGTTTACGGATGAGTTGATTGATGAATCGTGAAGCAAACCTAGTTCTTTGATGGGTGGATGTGAGTAGTCTTGTAAGGTTCATGGGTCGAGAGGAACGAGAATGATAGGAATCCATAGTTGGTTGAGGAGAATATGCAGCACCTTAAGAAGGTTTTGGAGGATATGACTAATCAATTCCTAAGGCTGGCTTTAAATATCCCGAGCATGTAATCGATTACAGCAGTTTAAGTAATCGATTACGGAGCAGTTATGCCAAGTTTGAATTTCAAAAGATGGAGGGAAATTTGAAATTCTGGCAATTTTTCGAGTATGTAATCGATTACTGCAGTTGGGGTAATCGATTACATCAGTTACAAATTTGAAAATTTTCAAATTGTGAATGTGTAATTGATTATGGCAGTTTGAATAATCGATTACTCAGATGTTTCTAACGAGCACGAGGACTTAGAACATGGATAATCGATTACAAATCCTAGGGTAATCGATTACTAGGACACTTTTATAAGTTCTAGCCTCTAGAATCCTATGTAACACATTTTCATATAAACACTTAAGCACATAATGCAAATGAACATATGAAGTTTATGCAAATAACATGTTACATTAAATATCATGCTCATCTAAAATTCCTAATTCTCTTCTTATCTTGAAAAAAGATTCTTTAGGAAGAGGCTTAGTAAAGATGTCTGCTAACTGATTATGTGTATCCACAAATGAAATCTCAATATCTTTCCTCATAACATGATCTCGAAGAAAATGATGTCGTATATCAATGTGCTTAGTTCGAGAATGCATGATAGGATTTTTAGTGAGATTAATGGCACTTGTGTTGTCACATTTAATTGGAATGCAGCTCAGCTCTAAGCCATAATCTTTGAGTTGTTGTTTGAGCCATAGAGTTTGTGCACAACAACTTCCTGCAGCAATGTATTCTGCTTCTGCAGTACTTAGAGCAACACATGCTTGTTTCTTACAAGACCATGAAACAAGAGCATTTCCTAAAAGGTGACAAGTACCACTTGTACTCTTTCTTTCAGTTTTACAACCAGCATAATCAAAATCAGAATATCCAATCAAATCACAAACACTTCCCTTGGGATACCACAAACCAACATTTGTAGTTCCTTTCAAATATTTGAAAATTCGTTTAACAGAACTCAAATGTGATTCCCTAGGAGATGCTTGATATCTAGCACATAGACACACACTAAACATAATATCAGGTCTACTTGCAGATAAGTATAAAAGAGATCCGATCATACCTCTATATTTGGTAATATCTACTTGATTACCGGATTCATCTTGATCTAAATATGTGTTAGACCCCATAGGTGTGGCTATGGCTTTGCAATCATCCAAATCATATTTCTTTAATAGTTCTTTGCAAAACTTTGATTGGTTGATGAATATTCCATCACTTGATTGCTTGATTTGCAAACCAAGAAAGAAATTTAATTGTCCCATCATGGACATTTCAAATTCTTCTTGCATCATGTTAGAGAAATCCTTACAAAGAGATTCGTTAGTTGCACCAAAGATAATATCGTCAACATAAATTTGAACTAATAAGGTATTACCTTTGGTTCTTTTGATGAACAAGGTTGTATCAGCCTTACCCTTCTGAAATCCTTTTTCACAAAGGAAAGTACTTAATCTATCATACCATGCACGAGGGGCTTGCTTAAGACCATAGAGTGCCTTCTTTAATCTGAAGACATGTGAAGGGAACTTCGGATCTTCAAATCCTGGAGGTTGCTTCACATAGACTTCTTCTTGAATGTATCCGTTCAGGAAAGCACTTTTGACGTCCATTTGATATAATGAGAAATTTAAAGAACAAGCATACGCCAATAATAGTCTTATGGCTTCTAACCTTGCTACTGGTGCATAAGTTTCATCAAAATCTATGCCTTCTTCTTGATTATACCCTTGAGCAACTAATCTTGCTTTGTTCCTAACTATAATACCATTTTCATCTAACTTATTCCTAAACACCCACTTTGTTCCAATAACATGTTTGTCACTAGGCTTAGGGACAAGTTCCCAAACTTGATTTCTTTCAAATTGGTTTAGTTCTTCCTGCATTGCTACAATCCAATACTCATCCTCTAGAGCATCATTTACTTTTGATGGTTCTATTTGAGAGACAAAGGCCATATTCAAAACTGACTCATTTAAGCGTAGACTTGTAGAAACGCCTCTAGAAATATCACCAATAATATTATCAACTGGGTGATCCCTATGGGTTCTCCATTCTTTTGGAAGTTGATAAGTATTACTTTCAATGTGCTCTTCTTGTATTGGATTCTGATCTCCATCCTTTTGAGAATCTTCATTTATAATGATGTCATCTTCTTCATTATCTGGAAGATTGACTTTATCTTCTATTGAAGATTTAGATTCATCAAAAGTAACATGTATGGATTCTTCCACAGATAGAGTTTTCTTGTTAAAGACTCTATATGCTTTACTTGTCAAAGAATATCCAAGGAATATACCTTCATCAGATTTTTCATCAAACTTTCCAAGGTTTTCCTTTCCATTATTCAAGACAAAGCATTTTGATCCAAAAGCATGTAGATGAGAGATGTTTGGTTTCCTTCCTTTGTAGAGTTCATAGGGTGTTTTCTTAAGGATAGGTCTAATAAGAACTCTATTGGAGACATAGCAAGCAGTACTTACAGCATCAGCCCAGAAATATTTAGGGAGACTTGATTCACTCAGCATGGTTCTTGCTAATTCCTCAAGTAATCTATTCTTTCTTTCTACTACACCATTTTGTTGTGGTGTTCTCGGAGTAGAGAAGTTATGTGATATTCCATTTTCATCACATAGTTCTTGGAATTGTTGATTCTCCGAGGCTTTTAGTTCTAGAAGGTCCGAACAAATCCATATGTAACAATTGAAGAGGTCTTGAGGTCGAAACTATGTTCTTTGGTTTGAAGGATGTTCTGGTTTGCTTCCCTTTTTGACATGCATCACAAAGCTTGTCTTTCTCGAATTTTATCTTTGGAAGCCCAACAACTAGATCATGCTTGACTAGTTTGTTTAAATGATCTATGTGAATATGTGCAAGTCTTCTATGCCATAGCCATGAATCACTATTATTCTTGGCCAAAAGGCATCTCACATTTTGTGGAATTTCTTCCAATGAGATCATGAAGACTTTGTTTACTTTATATCCAGAAAAATTGATTTCTTTAGTTTTCACATCTTTCACAACACATATATCATTAATAAAACCAACTTTCAAACCTTTATCACATAGTTGACTAATACTCAGAAGATTATGCATCAAACCATCAACGTAAAGAACTTTATCGATGACTGTTTGAGGGGGTGTGCCTATTCTTCCAATACCGAGTATTTTTCCCTTTTGATTGTTACCATATGTGACGAAACCTTTTTCCCTAGGTATAAGAAAAGAAAACTTGGTTTTGTCTCCTGTCATGTGTGATGAGCAGCCACTATCAAGATACCATAAATCCTTTGCTGCTTTCATACACACCTACATGACAAAGTTCAGACATGGGTATTAGGAACCCAACAAGTTTTGGGTCCTTCTAAGTTAACATCCTTTGTAACCCAAATGTACTCCCTATTTGGTACTCCTACATGTTTGTAGTAGCATCTACTAGGGGTATGTCCTATTTTGTTACAATAAGTACAAGAATAATGATTGTAACTGGAGGTTTGTCTAGGAGAGGGATGAATCTTCTTAGGAGGTCTATTTTGAACGTTCTTCCTATTGTTTGTACTCCTAACAGGATTAATCTTACTGTTACTAGAAGATCCTAAAACATGGTTTGGTTTTACAAACACAGTTTTCCTAACCTCTTTTGTCTTTGGGTGAGAAGTATATCCTAAACCTGATTTATTGTTTGAATGTCTTTGAACACTTAGAATATCATCTAACTTCTGTTTTCCTTTATTGAAGTTATTTACTCTTTGTTGAAGATTTTCTATCTTTTCTTCTAAAGAACTACACTTAGTGCATTTGTGAGTAATGTCTAACTTGGATTTTACTATATCTAGTTCTTCTTGTAAATTTCTACATTTACTTTCTAGGGAAGAAATTAACTCATTTTGCCTAGTACTAACTTTAGAAAATTCTTGACATACTTTAAACATATTTTCCATGGTAAACTTTAAATCATGAAAAGATATAGAATTATCACTAACCTGGGAATCTTCAACATCAGAATCATGTGAGGCCATCAAAGCAACTTGTGCTTCTTCTTTATCAGAATCAGATGATGAAGTTACTTCATTATCATCCCAAGCCAAATATGCTCTCCGAGTAGATTGATCCTTTTTCTCGAACTTCTCTCTTAGACCATGTTTCTTCTTCTGAAGATTTGGACAATCTGATTTGAAGTGTCCCGGTTTACCACATTCGAAACATGTGATCTTTTGAGAGGAAGATGATTCATTGTTCTTTTGGAAAGGTTTGTTGTTGTTGAATTTCACACCTTTTCTTTTAAGAAACTTTCCAAAATTCTTTACTAGAAGATTCACATTCCCATTATCTTCTTCTTCAGAATCTGCATCATAATCTTCTTTGATGCTTTCTTTTGCTTTTAGGGAAATGGATCGATACTTCTTCTCATGTTGTTCATTTTCTTCCAAACGATTCAATTCCAACTCGTGTTCTTGGAGTTTTCCAAAAAGAGTTGCAAGAGTCATTTTTGATAAACTCTTATTCTCTGAGATGGCTGTTACTTTTGGTTGCCATACTCTTGTAAGTGATCTTAGAACTTTCATGTTCAAGTCACTATTTGAAAATTGTCTACCAAGAGCAATCAAATGATTAATTAAATGAGTGAATCGTTTTTGCATGTCTAATACCTTTTCTCCTGGAAGCATTCTGAACATCTCATATTCTTGAGATAGAGTATTGATCTTTGATCTCTTGACTTCATCTGTTCCTTCATGAGTCACCATCAACGTATCCCATATTTCTTTCGATGTAGTGCACGTTGATACTCTGAAAAATTCATCCATGCCAAGAGCAGATGTAAGGATGTTCATTCCTTTGAGATCATGTTGAACCTTCTTCTTTTCTTCTTCACTCCAAGTACTTTCTGATTTTGGTTGTGAAGTTCCTTCTTCATCTGTTGTTGCAGGCACAAAGGGACCTTCTTCAATGACTTTCCATATTCCTGAGTCTAATGACTTTATGAATATCTTCATCTTGATTTTCCAGAAGTCATAGTGTTCTCCATTGAAGAATGGTGGCCTGTTTATGTTATGTCCTTCACTTGTTCCATGATTGGAAGAGGATGCCATATTTTCCCGGATCTTAGGAGTAACTTACCTAAACTTCCGCTCTGATACCAATTGTTAGAACAGATAGCAACCTGAGAGGGGGGGTGAATCAGTGTTGCCCTAATTTTCGCCTTATTGAAATCGTTACTTTCAAGTTTATGATGATCACGAATTGATCGTTGTGATTTCAGCGGATATGAACAATACTTGAAAGTAAATGTGAAGGATAAAGAGAATCACACACAAGATTTATCCTGGTTCGCCTTCAATCCACCGAAGACTACGTCCAGTCCCTCAAGAAAAACCCTTGAGGATTTTTCCACTATTGATAAGAATTTCTTACAAGTTCCTAACCCAAGGACCCCAAGAACTTCTACCAATATCCTGTGAAAGCAAACTGCTTTCAGCAGCCCCTGAAAGCAAACCGCTTTCAGTTCCTGAAGGCAAACCACCCTCAGACCTTGAAGGCTAAACCACCTTCAATGAAAACCCTGAAAGTAAACCACTTTCAGTGACAACAACCCTTCACCGAATACCACGGTGAAAGACTCAATCTTACAGAAAGAGATGAAGAAGATATTACAATTGGCTGTTTCAATCCTTTAACACACAATTGGATTGAACATGAGAAATTATGCTTTAAGGCTTTTAAGCATAATACAATTCTGAGTTCTTCAAGAAATGAACAACTAATGTGTTCTTGTGAACATGAAGATCATGAACTCAGAATTTAGGCTCCAAAAGATTTAAGTTCTAAAAGATGAACTAATTTTGAAAGAGCTTTGGCCTAATGTGTTTTTCTCATGTGAAATGTGTATATTTCGTGTGTGTTGTGTGTTCTATGTTTTCTGGACTCAAATGGTCTTTACATAGGCAAGGGAAACATCCTTGAATCATCACAACCCTTTTCAAAAGGTTTGGGACACAATGGTTCATGAAAAGATGCACTTTTTCGTTCTGGTAATCGATTACCATACTTAGTGTAATCGATTACATAAGTGACCGTTTCAGTTTGAATTTGAATTTCAAACATGTAAACGATTACAAGACTGGAGTAATCGATTACTTGCCCTGGTGTAATCGATTACCATAATGATATAATCGATTACTCAGAAGCCCATTTTCCAGAAACTTGTTCTTTGAGACTTGCTTAAGGTTTTCTACTTCTTTTAAGTTATGAAAACTCTTAGCTTGATTAGATTAGGTGTTTTAAGAGCCTTTATGCTTTAATAAACCTTTGGAAGCATAACTCACCTAATTCTAAGACTTCTAGACTATTGATGGACTTGTAGTGCTTGATTCTTTGAAGTCTTCTTTTCTTCTTTTTGTTGATGAGTTTGTCGTCATCAAAACCACAGCCAGGGTCAGGAGAAAGACCTTCTTCACACATTCATTCCTACTGTGGCATATTTCACTCCCATTCTACCATCTCGTACAACATCGCCGCTGGTCACTCGAAGTTCCAGTCCTGAATCTGACGATGTTTGCACCATGATTTATCTCCTTGCTCAGCAAATTACAACCTTCACTGATCGCACATCTCATGAACGGGTTGTTCTGCATCAAGATGTGAATGCTCGTCTTGACTCCATGCACTTTGATCTTTCTGACAAGATGGATGCTCGCTTCGATCAACTGCAGAGCTCTATTGCTCTCCTTCTTAGGCTATCTAAGCCCTCCTCTTGATTTCCTGTTATATCTTGTCCTTGCCTCTTATTATCTCAATGAATATTCTTGTTTCTATCTTTGCTTTTGGTAATGTCAAAGGGGGAGAAACTGTACCAATAAAAAATGACAAAGAAGATAGCATATATTTAGGGGGAGCAAATAAATATTAAACAAAGGGGGAGGAAATCAGAAATATACAATCTCATTTGTTTTGGAAATTGTCATTATCAAAAAGGGGGAGATTGTTAGAGTAAAATATTTAAATGAATTAACCTATTTTGATAAATAACAATTTCGCTAAGTGTTACTGACTTTCTTAAAAGATTTCATATTCAGGAACACTTATGAACTGAAGACATGCTGCAAAGATCTCAACAAAATATTATCAAAAGCAAGTGAAGAAACCGTCCGCCTATGAGAAAAGTTCGTCTGCCTGCAAAGACCGTCCAGCTCAATCACTGACAAACACATGGGTTGACTAAAGAGCAATGATTGAAGACCTGTGCAAAAAGAATTAGCATAAAGGGGATCGTTTGCTCAAACTGAAGATGAGCTGTCATGCATCTCTTGGTGGTTCAGAGCATTAATGGCAAAAGAGACAGAATTAAGCGCCTTATTCCTGGAAGATTCAAATCCTCTGACATTCCTTAATTTAAGGTGCTTTTCCTGAATTAACGACGATATCTTCTGATCATCGTATCTCCCCAACGGCCAAATTCAAATCTTCTGGTCAGAGCATTAATTACCAGATTAGCTGTAATGCATATGCATTAATTGCAGCCTCTGAGAACCAGAAAAAAAGCATCGCCAGACGGTATCACTCTCTATCTGTTGGAGAAACATTCCTCACCTGGCAGACTACAACAGCAGAAGCAGATGTATTCGTTACTCACAAACAAGCAAAGATTCAACGGAACTATTTTTGAAGATCTTCATTGAAGCCTCCAGTTATCATCCTGCTGAAGATATAAATAGTGGACTCTGCATCATCTTCAACTTGGCGACTTACACACTATCAAAGCATTCAAATCCTTCAAGTCAGTTTACAATTTGAACAAGCTTTAGTCAAGAACACTCTGTAACCTTAGCCTTCTCATTTTTTGAGTTTAGTCGCCAACTAGTGTGAAATCCCTTACAGAGTGAAAACTCTTATCTTCTCTCACACAAGCCTATCAGAGAACCAACTTGTATATCATCTCTGATTTTAGATATTCATATTTTCTACCCACTCTTTGTGAAGAGATTCTTGTAGAAAACAAATCTTCTTGAACAAGAACTGGGAGGAGTCCTGTGAAACACTCGAGAGATAAAGGAGAAGTCCTAGAATACTTGTAAAGGAGTAGTCCTCAGAATACTGGGAGAAGTCCCTGAGAACACTTGTACTATTCTGTTGAAATAGTGAAAATCTTGGTATAGCCAAGGACTGGACGTAGCCCTGTCGATTAAGGGGGTGAACCAGGATAAATATTGCGTGTGCTTATTTCTTCAAGCTCTAAGTTTATTTCCGCTGCACGTATTATTAAATGTTTTTGAACTAATAAGAAATATCTTTTGAAAAAGATTTAAAAAAGTCACACACACAATTCAAACCCCCCTTTCTTGTGTGGTTTTATAACTATCAGAGCTTGCGGCGGTGGTTTTTGCTCTCAAAATGTGGAGGCACTATTTGTATGGGGGCACGTTCACTGTGTTCAACGATCACAAGAGTTTGAAATATCTCTTTAATCAAAAGGATCTAAACATGAGACAGAGGCGATGGATGGAATTCTTGAAAGACTATGATTTTACTCTACAATACCATCCAGGAAAGGCTAATGTTGTGGCTGATGCTCTCAGTCGCAAGGCTATTCATGTTTCCTCTCTAATGATTAAGGAGTTGGAGTTACTGGAGGCTTTCCATGATTTGAGCTTGGACGTACAGGTGAAACCCGGGAAACTGAGTTTCGGGATGATCACTGTGTCCAGTGAGTTGTTAGAAGAGCTCCGATCCAAGAAGACGCAAGGTAAAGAACTGATTGAGAAGAGAGAAATGATCAGTGCAGGGAAGGCACCGGATTTTGCGGTAGGAGCTGATGGCATTTTACGATGCAAGGGACGTGTGTGTGTCCCGAATGATGCTCAGTTGAGGAGATTGATCCTTGACGAAGGCCACAAGAGTAGACTGAGTCTTCATCCGGGTGCAACAAAGATGTACCAGGATCTGAAGCTACATTTTTGGTGGTCAGGCATGAAGAGGAATGTTGCGGAGTGTGTGGCTGCTTGTTTGACCTGTCAAAAGGCTAAGGTGGAGCATCAGAAACCAGCTGGGTTGATGCAATCTCTCGAGGTTCCTGAGTGGAAATGGGACAGTATATCTATGGATTTTGTAGTTGCTTTACCACTCACTCGGAAGATATTTGATTCCATCTGGGTCATCGTTGACCGTTTGACCAAATTTGCGCACTTCCTACCTGTTAAGACCACTTATAAGGTGGAACAACTTGCTGAAGTGTATATTGCTGAGATTATGCGATTACACGGAATTCCTTCGACCATTGTTTCCGACAGGGATCCGAAGTTCACTTCTCACTTCTGGGAGGCCCTGCAGGGAGCTCTTGGGTCGAAACTGAGTTTGAGTTCTGCATATCATCCGCAGACGGATGGTCAGACTGAGCGGAAGATTCAGTCCTTGGAGGATCTTATGCGTGCTTGTGTGTTAGATAGTCAAGGGAGCTGGGATGAACTATTACCTTTGATTGAGTTTACTTACAATAACAGTTTTCATGCTAGCATTGGGATGGCACCGTACGAGGCTTTGTACGGAAGGAGATGTAGGACCCCTCGGTGTTGGTTCCAGGATGGGGAACACTTGTTGGTTGGACCAGATCTTGTCCAATAGACGACTGAGAAGCTTAAGCAGATCAGGGAGAAAATGAAGGCGTCTCAGAGTAGACCGAAGAGCTACTCGGACAATCGACGCAGGGATTTGGAGTTTGCGCCGGGGGAACATGTATTTCTCCGGGTAACCCCAACTACTGGAGTCGGTAAGGCGATAAAACCGAAGAAGTTGACGCCGAAATTTATCGGACCTTACCAAATCATTGAAAGAGTTGGACCGGTGGCGTATCGCATTGCCTTGCCACCCTTTCTGTCCAAGATTCATGGTGTGCTGCATGTATCACAACTGCGGAATTACATACCCGATCCTTCACATGTTGTTGCTCAGGATGACATCCAGCTGAAGGATAATTTGACTTTTGAAGTTCCGCCGATGAGTATCGCCGACCATCGAATTAAGCAGCTGAAAAACAAGCAGATTTCGCTTGTGAAGGTGATTTGGAATCAGGCTACGAGCGACGCTACTTGGGAGCTCGAGGAGAAGATGCGGGAGCAGTATCCCGAGTTGTTTTCTTGACGTGTAGTTTCGGGGACGAAACTCTTTTTAGGGGGGTGGTATTGTAAGACCCCTAATTTATTGTAATTACAGTTTTGTCCCTGAACTTGTTTGTAATTGTTTTCTAGTCCTCGGACTTCTCTTGTTTGTGAATTAACCCTTGAGTTAATTAAGGTGATGTTAGTCTTGAGTCATCTAATCTTTTTTAGAGCATGATTGCTTACCTTGAGGAATATTTGAATTACCTTGCTTGAATTGCAACAAGATGAGTTGTGGCTTAGCGGTTGAGGCCTAAGCGTTTGACTGGCAAGTCTTGTGTTCGAACCTTGATGAAGGAGTTTTATTTTTGTGATTAATTTCGTGTGACTCATCATATTCATATTCAAATTTCAAAATTCAGATCAAAGAGGAGTAAAGAGCATTTAAATAAGGCTTAATGTGAGGATTATAGGCATTAAAGGAGGATTAGGAGTGGTTAATGGCTTGTCTAGGGTTTTTAAGGAGTTTTAATGTGTATTAAGGCTAAGGAAGGAGGTGGGAGTGGCTCTCTCTCCCTAACCATGCAGCTGAATGGAGAATTTAACATGTCCCAAATACCTCTTTTGAATTTGAAAATCAAACAAGTGAGTTAAGTGTCATCAAGGGGGTTTAATGCCTTGTCCTTTACCTTAATGTGCCATGAAGGGGAAATCATGCTGAATAATGAATTGTTGGTCGTGCATCCTCTTCCTCCCTCACCCTCTCATTCTTGAACTCTTAACCTTCAAGAGTTTCTAACCTTCCTCTTGCTCCTCCACTCAAAGTTTTTCCGAAAAAGGCCTAGAATCCCTTGTTCTAAGTTCCGGAAGTGCTGCTGGAATTTCATGTTGCTTGGTTGACCCTGTTAGAGTAAAATATTTAAATGATTTAACCTATTTTTATAAATAACAATTTCGCTAAGCGTTACTAACTCTCTTTAAAAGATTTCATATTCAGGAACACTTATGAACTGAAGCCATGCTGCAAACATTATCAAAAAGCAAATGAAGAGTCCGTCCGCCTATGAGAAATGAGTCTGCCTCCAGAGTAAAGTTCGTCCGCCTGCAAAGACTGTTCGGCTCAATCCTTGTCAAACACATGTGTTGACTAAAGAGCAATGATCGAAGTCTCGTACAAAAAGAATTAGCTTAAAGGAGATCGTTTTCTCAAACTGAAGATGAGTTGTCATGCACCTTGGTGGATCAGAGCATTAATGGCGAAAGAGACAGAATTAAGCGCCATATACCTTGAAGGTTAAAATTCTCTGATATTCCTTAATTCAAGCTGCTTTTGCTGAATTAACGATGATATCCTCTGATCATCGTATCTCCTCAACGGCCAAATCCAAATCTTCTGGTCAGAGCATTAATTACCATATTAGCTGTAAAGCACATGCATTAATTGCAGCCTCTGAGAACCAGAACAAAAGCATCACCAGACGATATCACTCTCTACCTGTTGGAGAAACATTCTTCACCTGGCAGACTACATCAAGCAGATGCAGAAGTATCCGTTACTCACAATCAAGCAAAGATTCAACGGAACTATTTTTGAAGATCTTCATCAGCGCCTCCAGTTATCATCCTACTGAAGATATAAATAGTGGCCTCTGCATCATCTTCAACATGGCGACTTACACACGATCAAAGAATTCAAATCCTTCAAGTCAGTTCACAATTTGAACAAGCTTTAGTCAAAAACACTCAGTAACCTTAGCCTTCCTACTTTCTGAGTTTAGTCGCCAACTAGTGTGATATCCTTATAGAGTGAAAACTCTTATCCTTTCTCACACAAGCTTTTCAGAGAACCAATTTGTATACCCTCTTTGATTTTAGAACTTCATAGTTTCTACCCACTCTTTGTGAAGAGATCCCTTTAGAAAACAAACCTTCTTGAAAAAGAACTGGGAGGAGTCCTGTCGAATACTCGAGAGATAAAGGAGAAGTCCTAAGAAAACTTGTAAAGGAGTAGTCCTCAGAATAATGGGAGAAGTCCCTGAGTACACTTGTACTATTCTGTTGAAATAGTGGAAAATCTTGGTATAGCCAAGGACTGGACGTAGCCCTATCGGTTTTGGGGGTGAACCAGGATAAATATTGTGTGTGATTTATTCTTCAAGCTCTAAGTTTATTTCCGCTGCACATATTGTTCAAAGTTTTCGAACTAATAATAACTATATTGCAAAAAAGTTTATAAAAGTCACACACACAATTCAAACCCCCCTTTCTTGTGTGTTTTTATTACTATCAGACCCTCGCCCTCTTCTTGGTGGTGATCAAGCCCTGAATCCCTCCCTTTTTCGTGGTGCTCAAATCTCACACTCAGTCCCTTCAAAGTTCGTGGTGTCGGTTCTATCGGTAAGCGATCGAAACTATCTAAAATTTGAGTTTCTTTGGATAACAACTTCCTATTGTCTTTAGGGCTAATTTCTCTTGTCTAAACCTTTGTTTTTTCATCAAGCTCGAGATTCCTACCCTCTCGAAGGTTCTGGATTCGTGGTGCAACCTACCTTGACCAAAACTCTCAAACAAGGTTGGTATTCTATTTCTTTTCTGTCGGTCCAATACCTAGTTGCCTTCATCGAATAAGTGATTTTTAAGAAATTAGGAACCATTGATATTTTGGGTAGAAAAATTATT
The DNA here is from genome assembly GCA_030819835.1 of Acmispon strigosus. Taxonomy (NCBI): domain Eukaryota; kingdom Viridiplantae; phylum Streptophyta; class Magnoliopsida; order Fabales; family Fabaceae; genus Acmispon; species Acmispon strigosus. The sequence continues at coordinate 25,676,017 of JAUAMA010000001.1, forward strand.
GTTAGGATATAATATAAGTTTTGAACATGGAAGAATTATAGTCTTGAAAGGAATTGGTTAAAAATGGAGTTTCGAGTGAAAAACTTGGTTTTCAGGGTTTCTGGCAGGGAGCCACCGCATGAGCGCTGGACTCCCAACGCCTGGGCGTTGGAATTCTACCCAGTACGTGTTGTCAGACAGGGACCCAACGCTTGAGCGTTGGAACCCAACGCTTGGGCACTAGGCCCCTGCCAGCAAATTGTTGTTTTTGCTGTATTGCTCTAAAATTCTAGGCAGTGGTTTCCAACCTTTTTCCATGATTGTTGATGGATGTATACATGTTTATTTTGTCTTACAAGGTTTGGAATCACTTGCATGCAACCATCTCGGAGGTAAGGGTAACTCGTTCTTATTAGGATTATCCTTGTTGTTGTGATTGTTGTATGTTGTTTTGTGAATTCGGTTGCGTGAAGCTTGAAGAACTTGTTGCTGGAATTATGGTTAATGAATTTAGCATGATGTATATGTTCATGAAATGTTGATTATGAGGATGATTATTATGTGGTCATGGCATATGCATTATTGTAGGTTGGCGACAGGGGTGGTGGTTAACCACGGAACCGTCGAAGGAGTGGGTGGTGGGTAACCACAAAGCTGCTGAGAATGGTGGGGTGGCGGTGTAACCACGTGACCAAACAGGCCGACGGTGTGATGGGTAATCACGGGACTGTGCCTGAGGACATTGGGGTGACGGTTAGTCACAAGATTGTCCGGTTCCTCTTGGAACAATGATTTGGCCATAGTTGTGCATTTAGCAATTGTGGTTCATGCATAAACTTGATTGATGTTGTAAAATAATTCATGTTGATATTATTGTTGCGTTGTATTGATTCTTTTGGTCAATTGTGCTCATTCTATTTTTAATCACAATTGTTGTCTGTATTTTTTCTTGATTTCCGAGTTAACCCTTTCTGCTTGTTTGTTTGATTTGTTTGGGCGCTTAACGCCATAGTTGATCAGGACAATGAGGTCCAGGAGCGGTGACTTGAAGATTGAACAAGTGGCGAGGAAGATTCAAGAAAAATAAAGAATTTGTAATTTTCTTATATTTTAGCGACGTTTGGTTTATTTGCACATGTCGGTGCCACTTTATTTATTTGCACATGTCGCTTAACCGCTCTGAGAATTACTAACATCTTAACAGGTGTAGAGTGAAAAGATCCATGGACGGAATTGCCTACCCAACCGGAACCGCAACCAACAAGCCACCATTCTTCGATGGCTCAAACTATCCCTACTGGAAAAAGCACATGCAGCTATTTATTGAATCAACTGATTGGAAACTATGGGACGTAATATCTAAAGGAAACTACGTTCCCAAAGATAGTGAAAGCAAGGCCATTCCAGCTGACAAATGGACAGATGAACAAAGGACTGACAATCAGAGAAATGCCAAGGCGAGGCTGTTTCTTATATGTGCTCTAAGTAAGAGTGAGCATGACAAAGTTGACAGCCTAAGCACCGCAAAGGAGGTATGGGATACACTAGCTATCGCTCATGAAGGAACAACCGCTGTTCAAACCACCAAGATGAGCATGCTTGCGTCTCAATACGAAAACTTCATGATGGACGACAATGAGTCCATCGACTCCATGGTCGCACGACTTCAAACCATTCATAATGGTATGAGAAATCTGGGTAAAACTTTCACTGATGATGAGTGGATATTATATGATGTTTTTAGGTAGTTTTTAGTCTTTTTATTTTATTATTTTTTGAGTCACATATAGGTTTTTTAGTATTTTTATGTAGATTTTATATTTATTTTTCATTTTGCATGTAGATTAGATTTTATTTGTTTTTCTAGCTTTATTTTATATTTTTAGGAATTTTTATAGGTATTTTATATTTTTAGGAAAAGCTGGTATAGTTATCATTTTTGTTCAGGGACCGATTTGTAAAGTTTCAGAAAATAAAGGATCAAAGTGTAAAGGTTCAAGAGTGGAGGGTTGAAAGTGAAGATTCAAGAAGTTAAAGGGCCAAAGTTGAAGTGCTAACAAAGAGAGGATCAAAAGTGAAAAAGAAGAATATGAACAATCACTCTCTAAATTAGCACATGGAAAATAATGTTGAAGGATTGATGGTAGTGGGAGGAAGGTTTCAGAATTGATTAAGGGCTGAGTAGTGGCTTTTTAAGGCATTCAAAACACACTACCACGAAGAAGGAAGGAAAAGCTTGGAGCTGAAACAGCAGCACCCAGCGCTGCAGCGCTGGGAAGGCAGCGCTCAAGCGCAGGCCCTCGGTCTGGCAGTGGATTTTCATTGCGTCCTAGCGCCCAAGCGTTGGAATGCCAGCGCTCAAGCGCTGGAGGCCAGATTTTTGCTATAAATAGGGAGGCAATTTGCACTTGTAAAACACACCTCTTAGAATACAACAAGTATTCTCTCTTTCTCCCTCTTGAGCATTGTTCCTAGGACTTGTGGGAAGCCATATTTGAGCTCCTATCCAGGGTAATTCAATGACTTCTTTAGCCATGCTTGGCTAACTTTTTCTTTAAGTTTCTTGGTTTGTTGTAGTTTATAGTTTATGTTCTAGTTTTGTTCTACATTTCTGAATAATATTTCCTTTCATGTTTTATTTCTTTGCTCTTAATATTATCTTGCTGTACACAAGAAGTTTTGCTTATTACTTATGTCATAAGATCATTTGGTAAGTAGTAAGGGAACTAGGAAATAAAAAAAGGCTATAAGTATATATCTCTAAAGATCATTAGGATAGACGCAGCTTTATGTTGGCCCGAATTCATTCTTCATCTTCTTTTCTGGTTAACTAAATTACAAGATCTTGGATTTAGTAATTAGGAAGAAAGTTCTACATTTCTTAAGATCATTAACTAGTAGAAATTCTAGGCTATAGCATCATGAAATTGGACTTAAAATTCAGAAATTAAGTAGGACTTGCAAGCATATCTATAGACTATGTAAATCAACCCAAGAGCTTAATTTTCATCATCTCTATTTCCCTTATCATTTTATGCATTTATCTTGTTCTAAACAAACATCAAACATACCTTTTTATTTTCTGCACAAGTACTAAAATTTATAATAATAAGAACACCTATCCCTTGGGTTCGATCTTTTTACTACGCGATAGTTAATCGTACACTTGCGATTCCGCTATCAAGTTTTTGGCACCGTTGCCGGGGATAGGTTCTTTTCAAGTTCTTGTTATTATTTTCGTTTAGTACTTCTTGTATATATATATATATATATATATATATATATATATATCAAAAAAAAATTTTTTGCCTAACAATTTGTTGTCATGTAGAAAGAAGATCCTTTAGAGACTATAATCTCTGAAGGGTTGGATTTTGAAGATATTGAAAGCAATGACGAACAGGTCATTGAAATGGCAAGATATCTGGAAGCTGCCCATTTTTTCCCTTCAACGAAAAATTGGGTAGAGGAACTGAAGAGAGAAGAAGAAGTTCAAGAGGAAAAGAGGGAACTGAAGCCTTTACCTTCTTCCCTTAAGTATGTATTTCTTGAGGAAGGTAACAATAAACCAATCATTGTGAGTAGTTCCCTCTCTCCTCTTGAAGAAGAAAAATTGGTAAGAATTCTTAGAGCTCATATATCTGCTTTGGGTTGGACTATTGAGGACATTAAGGGCATAAGCCCCACTGTTTGTATGCATAAAATTTGTTTAGAAGAACAAGTTACACCTGTAGTCCAACCCCAAAGAAGACTTAATCCTGCCATGAAAGAGGTGGTAAGGAAAGAAGTGATTAAGTTGCTTGATGCAGGGATCATCTATCCCATTTCTGATAGTGAATGGGTTAGTCCTGTTCAGGTAGTTCCCAAAAAAGGGGGAATTACTGTGGTTCCGAATGAGACCAATGAATTGATTCCCACCAGGAAGGTAACTGGATGGAGGGTTTGTATAGATTACCGGAGGCTAAATTCTGCCACCCGGAAAGATCATTTCCCCCTTCTCTTTATTGATCAAATGCTTGACAGGTTGGCTGGCCGTAAGTACTATTGTTTCTTGGATGGATATTCAGGATACAATCATATTGTTGTTGATCCCAAGGATCAAGAGAAAACTGCTTTTACTTGCCCCTTCGGGGTGTTTGCTTATAAAAGAATGCCTTTTGGCTTGTGTAATGCTCCAGGAACCTTCCAAATATGTATGTTTGCTATTTTTTATGATTTAATTGGTGAATGTATGGAAGTGTTCATGGATGATTTTTCTGTGTATGGCCCCAGCTTTGACAAGTGCTTGGGAAATTTGGAAAGGATTCTAGTTAGGTGCCAAGAAAAGAATTTGGTACTTAATTGGGAAAAATGTCATTTTATGGTAAAAGATGGCATTGTGCTCGGGCACAAGATTTCTGAAAGAGGGATTGAGGTAGATAAAGCTAAAACTGAGATCATTGAAAATCTACCTCCTCCCACCAATGTTAAAGGTATAAGAAGCTTTCTTGGTCATGCAGGTTTTTATAGGCGGTTTATAAAAGATTTTTCTAAAATTGCTAAGCCTATGACAAATCTCCTTGAAAAAGAGGCTCCTTTTATCTTTAATGATGAGTGTTTGGCTGCTTTTAAATTATTAAAGGAAAAACTTGTTTCAGCCCCTATCATTGTTGCTCCCCAATGGGATTTGCCTTTTGAAGTTATGTGTGATGCTAGTGATAATGCAATAGGGGCTGTTCTTTGTCAGAAAAATGGAAAAGTTTTGCATGTGATTTACTATGCTAGTAAGGTTCTGAATGAAGCTCAAAAAAATTATGCTACAACTGAAAAGGAGTTGTTGAGTGTAGTTTATGCTTTAGACAAATTCAGACCTTATGTTTTGGGTGCTAAAGTTATTGTGCATACTGACCATGCTGCATTGAAGTACTTGTTTGCTAAGCAGGAAGCTAAACCCAGGCTGATCAGATGGATCTTACTCTTGCAAGAGCGTTTGTGGAAAGGTGTGATCGCTTTCAACGAACTGGTAATATCTCAAGAAGGAATGAGATGCCCCAAAAAATGATTTTTGAAGTTGAGCTTTTTGATGTATGGGGCATTGATTTCATGGGACCTTTCCCACCTTCTTTTGGTTGCCAATATATTTTGGTTGCTGTTGACTATGTTTCTAAGGGGGTTGAAGCATCAGCCCTTCCCACAAATGATGGTAAAGTGGTTCTTAATTTTCTGAAGAAAAAGATCTTTACTAGATTTGGGGTGCCAAGAGCAATAATCAGTGATGGAGGTAAGCATTTTTGTAATAAAGCTTTTGAAACTCTTTTGAAAAAATATGGTGTTAATTGATACCCAAATCGCAAGTGTACGATTCAATATCGCGTAATAAAAAGATCGAACCCAAGGGATAGGTTTCTTATTATTATTATATTTAGTACTTGTGCAGAAAATTTAAGAGATGAATATTTGATGTTGGTTTTTAGAGCAAGCAAGAACAATAGCATAAAATAATAAAGAGATAAGATGATGAGAAATAAGTTCTTGGGTTGAATTACATAGTCTACAAATATGCTAGCAAGTTCCTACTTAATTTCTGAATTTTAAGTCCAATTTCATGATGCTATAGCCTAGTATATCTACAAGTTAATTCCTTACACATTGTAGAACTTTCTTTCTAATTACTAAATTCAATTCCTTGCAACTTAGTTAACTAGAGAAGAAGATGAAGAAGATATTCAGTCCAACATAGAGTTACGTCCATCCTAATTCCTTAGTGATGTATACTTATAACCTTTTTAAATCCTAGGTCCCTTACTACTTACCAATTTCCATTCGAATAAGTAATAAGCAAGAATTCTCATGCGCATTAAGAAGAATGAAGAACAAGGAAATAAAACATGAAAGGAAATATTATTCAGAAAGGTAGAAGCAAACTAAAACATAGATATAAACTATAACAACCCAAGAAACTTAAAAAGAATTAGCCAAGCATGGCTAAAAGAGTCATCGAATTACCCTGGATAGGAGCTCAAGTATGGCTTCCCACAATTCCTAGAAACAATGATCTTTAAGAGGGAAAGAAGAACACTTGTTGTATTCTGAATAGGTGTGTCTTACAAGTGAAGAAAAGCTCACTATTTATAGCAAAAACCTGACCTCCAGCGCTTGGGCGCTGGCATTCCCAACGCTTGGGCGCTGGGAAGCATTAAAATCCAACGTGCAGAAATAGGCCCAGCGCTTGAGCGCTGGCTTCCAACGCTGCAGCGCTGGGTGCAACCTCTGACTCACATCCTAGTCAGAGGTCCAGCGCTTGAGCATTGGGTCTTCCAACGCTGCAGCGCTGGGACGAACACTGGCAGCTTTTTCTTGGATTCCTTTCTTCTTCAATGGTGGAATTGATTGGCTTAATTAGGCTCATTCAGCCCCTAATAAGTTCTGAAACTCCTTCCTTCCACCATTAATCCTTCAAACCTTATTTTACATGTGCTCAAATCAAAGAGGGTTGCTTCACATTCTTTAATTCACTTCAAGTCCTCTCTTTGTTAGAACTTCAATTCTGGCCCTTTGACTCCTTCAAACTTCACTTTTCATCCTCCACTCTTGAACTTTTACACTTTGATCCTTGATTTCCTGAAACTTTACAAATCGGTCCCTGGACAAAAATGATAACTATACCAGCTTTTCCTAAAAATATAAAATAGCTATAAAAATTCCTAAAAATATAAAATAAAGTTAGAAAAACAAATAAAAGCTAATCTATATGCAGAATGCATAATAAATATAAAATCTATATAAAAATACTAAAAATCCTATATGTGACTCAAAAATAATAAAATAAAAAGACTAAAAACAACCTAAAAACATCATATATTATCTTGTCATCACACCACTATACCCAACGACAGCTTGTCCTCAAGCGATAAAACTTAAAGAGAAACTCGTCCCTGAGTTTAGAAAAAGTTTATCTGATTACAACTTGAAGCACAAAAACCTTTCCAAGAAAGCTTAGCGGATTAGGAAGGCCTGCATGTTTAAAGATAAATAATCAAGAAAGTTAGGCTTGGCTTTTCAACATGTTAGAGTTCATCAAATTAAGCTCACAAAATAATATTCTCCATGAAAAACAAGAAAGCTCAATAATCCTGCCTATCATTCAAATCAAAACTGAAATAGTGCAACCAAGTAACTTTGAAGAGATTTTGAAGGTTGTAACTTGGCCAACGGGTTGAACAATTCAAGGTATGGATTTCAAGAAATTGGCAACTCTAATGGCTTGACTCAGAATCTGTTGTTAAGTGATTTTTCCAACTAAGAGCTTCAACAATTCAACACAAGGGTCCTCTCAATTTTTCTTTTTCTTTTTCTCTTTTTTCTTTTTTTTTTTTTTTTTTTTAACAAAGTAGTGGAATGTATGGGATGAATGACTTGAATTTTACTCCCCTCATACTCTTTCTCACCCCACTACCTCATTATTTTTTCTAAGGCACATACCTCAATCTTTTTCTTCTTTTTCTAGAGAGAAACCCACAACAAAAGCTCTAACAATTTCAGCACATGAATCACAATAACAACTTAAAAATATCACACAAAGCAGGCTTCAAAGAATGACTCTTTTAAGGCTCAAAAGGGGCTACTAGTGGATATAATATTTCAAGCAAAAATCTGAGTTTTCAAAAATGCCTATAATCTCTTCTCAACTTACAAAGTAAACAAAATCCCAATCAACATGCAACACAAGGCAGAAAAATTTCACAATCAAGAATTCAGAGTCCTCAGCTCTCAGAAAAAGATAGGGTAAGTAGTACCCTTTTTAGAACTCAGAAAAACTTTGCCAATAACCAAAACAATCAAGATATCCAAAATCAATTCTACAGCATGCAACCCTAACCGCTTCAAAACATAGAACCTTTTCAAAAGCAGTTTAATCAGATAAAGCACTCACAGCAATAGCAACATTCAGACTGGATAATATACTCAAGACTCATGCAAAAATAAAACAGAAACACTAAACTAAAAATAAAGCTAAAAAAATTTATAAAAAGAAAAACAAAACTAAAAAGCTGGCACAATCACAAATTTTCCACAAAAGTCCAAGGGAACCTCAATGCAAAAATCAATTTGAACACTTAAGTTCAAGAGGGCTCTTTCTCCTTCCTGCAAAAATTGAACAAACAAAAATCTCACAAGTAGAAGCTTGCTTGACTTGTTAGTTCCAAAAACAGCACAAAAGATCATGGGTTGAAAAATTGTGTCCACCTTTAAAAACAAGAATTCTTGAGTTCCCAAAAATTAAAACCATTGTAGAAACAAGGGAAAACTCAAAGAATCTAAAACCTTTCAGAAAATGGTGAACACAAAAATTTATTAAAACAGCAAAACAGCAAAAAGAAAAACAAACAGAGAGTCTGCCCGAGCTCCAGCGCTTGAGCGTTGGGGATGCCAACGCTTGGGCGCTGGAATTAAATCAGATACTGGGCATCAGAGGTTTCCAGCGCTTGAGCGCTGGGTTCCAACGCTCTGGCGCTGGGATTAACGTAAAATGAAACTGGGATTCCAGGGGCCTAGCGCAGGAGCGCTGGCCCCCAACGCTCTGGCGTTGGCAAACACTGGAATCAGAGGGGGTTTGGCAGGGGCCTAGCGCATGAGCGCTGGCCTCCAGCGCCGAAGCGCTGGCCCTCCCTGCAGCAAGAACATAAAATTCTTTTCTTTATTTATTTACAAGAGTGATGCAGAAAATTAAAAAGACAGAATTTAAACTAATCCTAAGTTGGGTTGTCTCCCAACCAGCTCATTGTTAAGGTCCGAGATAGACCCTTCCCTTTAATCAATTAGGGGTACTTTTTCCTTTCTTGATACATACATCATCTTTAAACTCATCCTCTCCTTCGGACTCATAATGCTTACAAGCCCGGAACACAGAAAACTTGATCTTCTCATCCCCTACCTTCAAAGATAGGAGGCCTTGTGCCACATTAATCTTGGCGTTTCCTGTAGCAAGGAATGGCCGCCCAAGAATTAATGGTACCTTTGAGTCTTCTTCCATATCAAGAATCACAAAATCAACCGGGAAAACAAACTTGTCAACCCTTACCAAAACATCTTCAGCCACGCCATAGGGGTATTTAATTGACCTGTCCGCCAATTGTAAACACATCAAAGTAGGAGTGGCCTCACCCATGTCCAATTTCCTAAACATGGAGAGTGGCATGAGGTTTATACTAGCTCCTAAGTCACAAAGAGCTGTTGCATTTGGTAATCCCTCAATTTCCACGGGTAAAGTAAAGCTCCCCGGATCCTTCAACTTTTGGGGCAACTTTCTTAAAACCATAGCTGAACACTCCTCAGTTAACATTACAGTTTCATCCATCTCACTCAATTTCCTCCTTCTAAATAAAATGTCCTTCATAAACTTAGCATAAATTGGCATTTGTTCCAAAGCTTCAGAAAAAGGAATGTTAATTTGAAGTCTTTTGAAAATCTCAAGAAATTTTGAGAATTGCTTTTCCAAATTCTTTTTTAAAGCTTTAGGAAATGGAACTTAGCCAATTTTTTTAGAAGGAGGAATTACATTTTCAACAAATTTTTCAGCAACAATAGGTACATACCTCTCTTTTTCCTTGTCTTCAAAACTCACCTCTTGTTCAATTTCCACCACCCTTTCGGGCATAGTTTTACCACTCCTAAGAGTGATAGCTGAAACATTCTCAACATTCTCTTTTGGATTGACAAGAGTATCAGAAGGAAAAGTACCTGGAATTCTCTCTGAGATGGTCTTGGCCAATTGGCCTACCTGAACTTCCAAATTCCTAATGGAAGCTTCATGATTCTTTGCACTTGTCCTTGTCTCGTTCATAAATTGTGCTGTTTGTTGGCCTATTTCACTAACAATTTCTTCCAAGCTTTTTCTTCCTTGGCTTGGATTCAAAGGCATTTGTGGCCTCTGATTTTGGTATGACCTCTGAAATTGTTGCCTAGCTTCTCCTTGACCACCCCCTTGGTCCCTCCAAGAAAAGTTGGGGTGGTTTCTCCAGCTTGGGTTATAGGTGTTGCCATAGGAATTTTGGAAATTCCCCATAGCTTTTACCTCAGCCTCTAATTCAGCTTCCTCTGGGCTCAGTTGAACACCTTCCATTCTTTTGACCATTGCATCAACTTTCCTAGACAAGAGTTTATTTGAAGCAACAATGGACTCAAAAGAATCAACCTCATAAATACCTTTTCTTATTGCCCGGTCCTGATTTGAATGAGCAGCTCTTGCAGCAAGTTTGTTGATTAAATCAAGAGCTCCTTGTGGTGGCAAGGCATCAAATGCCCCACTTGCTGCAGTATCTAGCTTGTCCCTGGTATAATCATTCAAAGCCGCATAAAATTTCTCTACCTGATCTGCGATAGAGATGTTGTGACCTGGGCACCTTCTGAGAAGTCCCTTGAACCTCTCCCATGTCTCATACAGGTTTTCAGCATCTTGTTGAATGAAGGAGTTGATTTCCTGCTTCAACTTCCTTATGCGGTTGTAAGGAAAAAATTTAGCCGTAAACTTCTCGGCTAAATCATCCCATGAAGTAATGCTCCTGAGTGGTTGAGAAGATAACCACTCCTCTGCCACATCTCTTAAGGAAAATGGAAACAGCATAAGTCTTACCGTATCCAAGTGGGCTTCATTTCTCCTTAAGGTGGAGCAATGTCTGGTGAATCGCTCCAGATGTGTATGGCAGTCTTCATTGATACCTCCACCAAATTGGTTTTGACTCACCAAAGAGATGAAGTGAGGAGGAATCTGAAAATTTGGCAAAGCATCCTCCGAAACCACAATACTCCCTTCAAAATTGTAATTTACCTGGGGAGCTGTGATATCACGAAGGGAACGGCTGGCATCCCGCTCTTCCTCCTCAGTTCTCTGCCTTTGAAGTCTAGCTTGGACTTCCTCCTCTACTCGTGCATTGTATTCAGCACGAAGGCGCTCCTCCATTTGCGCTTGTGTTTCAGACATGGCTCTTGCTAATCTCCTTTGCTCCGCTAATCTGCGATGCAAAGTTCTTTCAATTTCAGGGTCGAATTCAAAATGTCCTACCATGCAGAAAAAGCAAAAGAAGTCAATAGCACCTATTCAACACAATTTTATATTTTTTTTTTATATTTTTTTTAAATATAAAAAGTACTAAACAAAATAACAAAAAGAAAAGAACCTATCCCCGGCAACGGCGCCAAAAACTTGATACCCAAATCGCAAGTGTACGATTCAATATCGCGTAATAAAAAGATCGAACCCAAGGGATAGGTTTCTTATTATTATTATATTTAGTACTTGTGCAGAAAATTTAAGAGATGAATATTTGATGTTGGTTTTTAGAGCAAGCAAGAACAATAGCATAAAATAATAAAGAGATAAGATGATGAGAAATAAGTTCTTGGGTTGAATTACATAGTCTACAAATATGCTAGCAAGTTCCTACTTAATTTCTGAATTTTAAGTCCAATTTCATGATGCTATAGCCTAGTATATCTACAAGTTAATTCCTTACACATTGTAGAACTTTCTTTCTAATTACTAAATTCAATTCCTTGCAAATTAGTTAACTAGAGAAGAAGATGAAGAAGATATTCAGGCCAACATAGAGTTACGTCCATCCTAATTCCTTAGTGATGTATACTTATAACCTTTTTAAATCCTAGGTTCCTTACTACTTACCAATTTCCATTCGAATAAGTAATAAGCAAGAATTCTCATGCGCATTAAGAAGAATGAAGAACAAGGAAATAAAACATGAAAGGAAATATTATTCAGAAAGGTAGAAGCAAACTAAAACATAGATATAAACTATAACAACCCAAGAAACTTAAAAAGAATTAGCCAAGCATGGCTAAAAGAGTCATCGAATTACCCTGGATAGGAGCTCAAGTATGGCTTCCCACAATTCCTAGGAACAATGATCTTTAAGAGGGAAAGAAGAACACTTGTTCTATTCTGAATAGGTGTGTCTTACAAGTGAAGAAAAGCTCACTATTTATAGCAAAAACCTGACCTCCAGCGCTTGGGCGCTGGCATTCCCAACGCTTGGGCGCTGGGAAGCATTAAAATCCAACGTGTAGAAATAGGCCCAGCGCTTGAGCGCTGGCTTCCAACGCTGCAGCGCTGGGTGCAACCTCTGACTCACATCCTAGTCAGAGGTCCAGCACTTGAGCGTTGGGTCTTCCAACGCTGCAGCGCTGGGACGAACACTAGCAGCTTTTTCTTGGATTCCTTTCTTCTTCAATGGTGGAATTGATTGGCTTAATTAGGCTCATTCAGCCCCTAATAAGTTCTGAAACTCCTTCCTTCCACCATTAATCCTTCAAACCTTATTTTACATGTGCTCAAATCAAAGAGGGTTGCTTCACATTCTTTAATTCACTTCAAGTCCTCTCTTTGTTAGAACTTCAATTCTGGCCCTTTGACTCCTTCAAACTTCACTTTTCATCCTCCACTCTTGAACTTTTACACTTTGATCCTTGATTTCCTGAAACTTTACAAATCGGTCCCTGGACAAAAATGATAACTGTACCAGCTTTTCCTAAAAATATAAAATAGCTATAAAAATTCCTAAAAATATAAAATAAAGTTAGAAAAACAAATAAAAGCTAATCTATATGCAGAATGCAAAATAAATATAAAATCTATATAAAAATACTAAAAATCCTATATGTGACTCAAAAATAATAAAATAAAAAGACTAAAAACAACCTAAAAACATCATATATTATCCTGTCATCATTAATCATAAAGTTGCTACCCCCTATCACCCCCAAACTAGTGGACAAGTAGAGGTTTCTAATAGGGAGTTAAAAAGGATTTTAGAAAAAACAGTTGGTACCACAAGGAAGGATTGGTCCAAAAAATTAGATGACACCTTGTGGGCTTACCGAACTGCGTTGAAAACTCCTATTGGAACCTCTCCTTACCAGTTGGTTTATGGTAAGACTTGTCATTTACCTGTGGAACTTGAGCATAAAGCCTTTTGGGCTTTGAAACAATAAAACATGGATCCCAAAGAAGCTGGGGATAAAAGACAGGTACAGGTACATGAGCTGGATGAATTTAGACTCCAAGAATATCACAATGCTAGGATCTACAAGGAAAGAACAAAAAGGTGGCATGATAAGAAGATTTTGCCAAAAGAATTTATTCCAGGACAACTTGTGTTATTGTATAACTCAAGACTGAGATTGTTTCCTGGAAAGCTGAAGTCAAGATGGACAGGACCATTTTTGGTCACCAAAGTATTCCCTCATGGTGCGGTTGAGTTGGAAGATCAGGTTAAGAAGGAAACATTTCTTGTCGATGGGCAAAGGCTGAAACCGTACATAGGGAGAGATGATGAAAGACAAGTGATGACAGTTGAGCTTGCTTCCCCTAATTGATTAAAGGGAAGGGTCTATCTCGGACCTCAACAATGAGCTAGTTGGGAGATAACCCAACTTAGGATAGTTTAAATCATTGTCTTTTAAATTTCTGCACTACTCTTGTAAATAAATAAAAGAAAAGAATTCTATGTTTTTGCTGCAGGAGGGGCCAGCGCTCAAACGCTGGAGGCCAACGCTCAAGCGTTAGGCCCCTGTAAAAGTCCCCTGGTTCCAGTTAATTCCAGCGCTCCAGTGCTGGAGGGCTAGCGCTCATGCGCTAGGCCCCTGGATTCCCAGTTTTTATTTTTCTTATTTCCCGCGCCACAGCGTTGGAAACCCAGGGCTCAAGCGCTGGGACTTCTGATTGCCCAGTGTTTGCTTTTATCCAGCGCCCAAGCGTTGGTATCCCCAACGCTCAAGCGCTGGAGCTCGGGCAGATTTGCTGTTTTGTTTTTATTTGCTGTTTTTAGTTTTTAATAAATTTTGTGTTCACCATTTTCTGAAAGTTTTAGATTCTATGAGTTTTCCCTTGTTTCTACACTGGTTTTGATTTTTGGGAACTCAAGAATTCTTGTTTTTAAGGTGGACACAATTTTTCAACCCATGATCTTGTTTGTGCTGATTTTGGAACTAACAAGTCAAGCAAGCTTCTGCTTGTAAGACTTTTGTTTGTTCAATGTTACAGGATAGGTACCAGAAGGAGGAAGAACCCTCTTGAACTTAAGTGTTCAATTTGATTTTTGCATTGAGGTTCCCTTGGACTTTTGTGGAAATTTGTGTACTATGCCAGCTTCTTAGTTTCTTAATTTTTCTTTTTATAGTTTTTAGTTTTTAGTTTAATTTTTCTGTTTTATTTTTGCATGAGTCTTGAGTATTTTATCCATTCTGAATGTTGCTATAGCTTTGCGAATGCTATATCTGATTGAACTGTTTTTGAAAAGGTTACATGTTTTAAAGCAGTTAGGATTGCATGCTGTAGAAAGGATTTTTGATATCTTGATTGTTTTGGTTGTTGGCACGTCTTTTACTGAGTTCTAAAAAGGGTACCACTTACCCTATCTTTTTCTGAGAGCTGAGGTCGCTGAATGCATGATTGTGAAATTTTTCTGCCTTGTGTTGCATGTTGATTGGGATTTTGTATACTTTGTGAGTTGAGAAGAGATTATAGGCATTTTTGAAAACTCAGATTCTTGCTTGAAAATTGAAATCCACTAGTAGCCCCTTTTTGAGCCTTAAAAGAGTCATTCTTTGGAGCCTACTTTGTGTGATAATTCTTAAAGTTGTTAATGTGATTCATGTGCTGAATTTGCTAGAGCTATGTGTTGGGTTTCTCTCTAAAAAAAAGGAAAATTGAAAAAATAAGGTTTGTGCTTTAGAAAAAATAATGAAGTAGTGGGGTGAGAAAGAGTATGAGGGAAGTAAAATTCAAGTCATTCATCCCATACATTCCACTACTTTGTGGAAAAAAAAAAAAAAAGAGAAAATTGAGAGGACCCTTTTGTTCAATTGTTGAAGCTCTTAAATCAAGAAAAATCACTTAATAACTGTTTCTGAGTCAGCCACTAGAGTTGCCAATTTCTTGAAATCCACACCTTGAATTGTTCAACCCTTTGGCCAAGTTACAACCTTAAAAATCTCTTCAAAATCACTTGGTTGCTTTATTTCAGTTTTGATTTGAATTATAGGCAGGATTATTGAGCTTTCTTGTTTTTCATGGAGAATATTATTTTTGTGAGCTTATTTGATGAACTCAACATGTTAAAAGCCAAGCCTAACTTTCTTGATTCTTTATCTGTAAAACATGCATGTCTTCCTTATCTGCTAAGCTTTCTTGAAAAGGTTCTTATGCTTCAGGTTTTAATAAGATAAACTTTCTCCAAACTCAGGGACGAGTTTTTCTTTAAGTTTTGCCGCTTGAGGACAAGCTGTCGTTGGGTATAGTGGTGTGATGAGTGGATATTATATGATGTTTTTAGGTAGTTTTTAGTCTTTTTATTTTATTATTTTTTGAGTCAGATATAGGTTTTTTAGTATTTTTATGTAGATTTTATATTTATTTTGCATTTTGCATGTAGATTAGATTTTATTTGTTTTTCTAGCTTTATTTTATATTTTTAGGAATTTTTATAGGTATTTTATATTTTTAGGAAAAGCTGGTATAGTTATCATTTTTGTCCAAGGACCGATTTGTAAAGTTTCAAAAAATAAAGGATCAAAGTGTAAAGGTTCAAGAGTGGAGGGTTGAAAGTGAAGATTCAAGAAGTTAAAGGGCCAAAGTTGAAGTGCTAACAAAGAGAGGATCAAAAGTGGAAAAGAAGAATATGAAGAATCACTCTCTAAATTAGCACATGGAAAATAATGTTGAAGGATTGATGGTAGTGGGAGGAAGGTTTCAGAATTGATTAAGGGATGAGTAGTGGCTTTTTAAGGCATTCAAAACCCACTACCATGAAGAAGGAAGGAAAAGCTTGGAGCTGAAACAGCAGCACGTAGCGCTCAAGTGTTGGCCCTCGGTCTGGCAGTGGATTTTTAATGCGTCCTAGCGCCCAAGCGTTGGGAATGCCAGCGCTCAAGCACTGGAGGCCAGATTTTTGCTATAAAAAGGGAGGCAATTTGCACTTGTAAAACACGCCTCTTAGAATACAACAAGTATTCTCTCTTTCTCCCTCTTGAGCATTGTTCCTAGGACTTGTGGGAAGCCATATTTGAGCTCCTATCCAGGGTAATTCAATGACTAATTTAGCCATGCTTGGCTAACTTCTTCTTAAAGTTTCTTGAGTTGTAGTAGTTTATAGTTTATGTTCTAGTTTTGTTCTACATTTCTGAATAATATTTCCTTTCATGTTTTATTTCTTTGCTCTTAATATTATCTTGCTGTACACAAGAAGTTTTGCTTATTACTTATGTCATAAGATCGGATTATTATAGTGTTTTAGGTTGGTTTAGGGCTCTGTGATCAACTTTAGAGCTTTTAAACAATTTCAGCATTTTTCGACCGATTTTAGGGTTTTTCCGCTCACTATAGTATAGGGTATTTGGACGATTTAATGGCTCTGGGTCATTTTTATGGTTTTTCTGTAGACTCAAGGCTTGTAGACTCATTTTAGGGATTTCGACTTATTATAGGGTTTTAGGTCGACTTTAGGGCTTTCAGATCAACTTTACGGCTTTTGGCCGAATTTAGGATTTTTGGCCGATTTTAGGGTTTTTCAAATAACAAAGGTATAAGATATTTGAACGATTTATGAGCTCTGGGTCAAATTTAGGGTTTTCGGCTTATTATAGAAATTTAGGTTGGCTTTAGGGATTTGTGATCAACTTTAGGGCTTTTAAACGATTTCAGCATTTTCGGCCGATTTCAGGGTTTTTCCACGGACTATTTTATAGGGATGGGGGACTATTTAAGGGCTCTGGGTCAATTTTATGGTTTTTCTATTGACTCTAGGCTTTTAGACTGATTTTAGGGTTTTCGGCTTATTATAGGGTTTTAGTCCGGCTTTAGGGCTTTCGGATCAACTTTACGACTTTTGGTCGATTTCAGGGTTTTCGGCCGATTACAGGGTTTTCCCGCTGTCTATAGTATAACGTATTTCGATGGTTTAAGAGTCCTGGGTCAATTTTATGGATTTTCTGTTGTAGACTCTATGCTTTTACACTGATTTTAGGGTTTTCGGCTAATTATTGGGTATTAGGCTGGCTTTAGGGCTTTCTGATCATGTTTATGGCTTTTGGCTGATTTCAGGCTTTTCGGCCGATTTCAGGTTTTCTCCGCCGACTATAGAATAGGGTATTTGGATGATTTAACGGCTCTTGGTCAATTTTAAGGTTTTTCTATAGACTATTGGCTTATAAACTGATTTTAGGGTTTTCGGCTTATTATTGCGTTTTAGGCTTTATGGCTTTCTAATCAACTTTTGGGCATTAGGCCGACTTCAGGGTTTTCAGCCGATTTCAGGGTTATTCCGCTGACTATTGTATAGGGCACTTGGACCATTTATGGGCTTTGGGTCAATTTTGTTGTTTTTCTGTAGACTCTAGGCTTCTAGACTGATTTTAGGGTTTTCAGCTCATTATAGGGCTTTAGGATGGCTTTAGGGGTTTTTGATCAACTTTAGGGCTTTTGGCCGATTTTAGGGTTTTTCCGCTGACTATAGTATAGGGTGTTTGGACCATTTAAGTGCTCTGAGTCAATTTTATGGTTTTCTGTAGACTCTAGGCTTTTAGACTAAATTTAGGGATTTCAGCTTATTATAGGGTTGTTTGTCGCCTTCTGGGCTTTCTGATCAACTTTAGAACTTTTGGCCGATTTCAACATTTTCGGCCGATTTTAGGGTTTTTGGTTGACTATAATATTGGGTATTTGGACAACTTAAGGGCTCTGGGTTAATTTTATGGTTATTCTGTTGGCTCTAGGCTTTTAAACAGATTTTAGGGTTTTCAGCTTACTATAGGGTTTTAGGCATGCTATAGGGCGATTTGTTGGCCCGAATTCATTCTTCATCTTCTTTTCTGGTTAACTAAATTACAAGATCTTGGATTTAGTAATTAGGAAGAAAGTTCTACATTTCTTAAGATCATTAACTTGTAGAAATTCTAGGCTATAGCATCATGAAATTGGACTTAAAATTCAGAAATTAAGTAGGACTTGCTAGCATATCTATAGACTATGTAAATCAACCCAAGAGCTTAATTTTCATCATCTCTATTTCCCTTATCATTTTATGCTTTTATCTTGTTCCAAACAAACATCAAACATACCTTTTTATTTTCCGCAAAAGTACTAAAATTCATAATAATAAGAACACCTATCCTTTGGGTTCGATCTTTTTACTACGCGATAGTTAATCGTACACTTGCGATTCCGCTATCAACTGACAAGGAGCAAGTGGTCAAGATTCTTAGAAGTCTTCCCACCAATTGGAGAAACTTCGTTACTTCCCGAAGAGCTGGAAAGAATCTTGATACCTATCAAGTAGAAGATCTGCTGGGAGAAATGAAGATTCACGAGCAGGATCTTGCTAATGATGCTGCAATCATAAAAAGAAAAGCAGCTGCTGCAAAAGCTGTAGCCTTCAAAGCCAACAAATCAAAGGCTCTGAAAGCTGATGAATCCTCAGATGAGGAAACTGCTCAATCTGATCGATCCGATGATGAACAGGCTTTGTTCAATAGAAGAATCAGAAAAATGATGGGGAACAGGAAGCAGTTCAAAGGAAGACCATCTTCCTCACCAAGAGAAGAAGAAAGGATCCCAAGTAACAGAGGGATCGTCTGCTACGAGTGCAAGAAACCTGGACACGTCAAAGCCGATTGCCCTCGTCTGGGAAACAAGCCTTCCCAAAAGAATTTCTATTAAAAGAAAGCCTTTTCCAGTCAAAATGATGAATCAGAAGATGACTCCGATCAAGATGAAGAAACTAAGGGAGCCAACGAAGAAACTTCATACTGTGCATTTATGGGATCCATAGACACTTCAGATATTGAAGCAGACAGAGAAGCAGAGGCACTAATGATCTCTGTCGACCAATCCAATGATGAAGAAGATGACAAGGATGAGGTAAGTCCCGAAATCTCATCTGATGACTATAATGAATTGTTAGAATATGCTCATGCATTAGCCATTAAATACAGTTCACTCAAAAAGAAACATGATAAAACCTTGAAAGAACTACATGCATCTAAAGAAGTATCTGTTATGCTAACAAAGGAAAATCAAATTCTTTTAGAACAAGATGCAAACAAAGAAATTAAATTCTTAAAACAAAGAGTCAGTAGCCTAATCAAAGACCTATCTATGTTCACCCAAGGTTATGATAACCTAATTAAGTTAAGTGGAAACAATAGATCAGCTTATGATCGAAGAGGTTTAGGCTATGAAGAAGAAGATTGGGATATAGTTGCCATTAAACATAATTCTTCTGCTGTCCCATATAGATATTAATCTGAAAAGAAAAATGTTTCATCATCACCCATTAAAGTCCAACCTAAAACTTTCATAGTCAAGGGTAAGGAGAAACAAACTCCTCAAAAAATAGTACATGGGAGGAAAGGTCCACCCAAGGTGATCAATAAAAAAAAAGGACCCAAGAAAGTTTGGGTACCTAAATCTATGATTATTCCTCTTGCAGATGTGCTTAACGGCTCGAAACCAAAAAGAACAATGGTACCTGGACAGTGGGTGCTCACGGCACATGACGGGAAAAAGGTCTTTATTCCCAAAGATCCATGAGAAGAAGACAGGAGGGATAGTGACCTTTGGAGGAAATCAAAAAGGTTTCATTCTCGGAGAAGGTAATGTTGGTAAGAACCCCCTTCCAGTAATTCGGAAGGTTCTGCTAGTTGAAGGACTGAAACATAACCTACTTAGCATAAGTCAATTATGTGATAGTGGACTCACTGTTTCCTTCACCAAATTGAAGTGTTGTGTCACAAACGAGGATGACAAGATTATCTTTGAAGCTCAGAGACAAGGAGATCTATATAAGACCTCCCTGGAAAACCTTGCAAGTCAAAAGGTAACATGTCTAGTATCAGCAGAGGATGATAAATGGATCTGGCACAGGAAGCTAGGGCATGCATCCTTAAAGACCATTTCTAAATCAATCAAACACGATTTAGTAAGTGGTCTGCCAAATCTGATGATACATGCTCAGCATGTCTCCAATGAAAGCAATTAAGAAGTTCTTTCCATGCAAAGAACGTTGTTAGTACAAAGAGACCTCTGGAGATGTTACACATGGACTTGTTCGGACCCACTAGAACGGATAGTTGTTCTGGAAAAAGATTTGGTCTTGTCATCGTTGATGACTACACCAGATTTACATGGGTACAATTCCTCGGAACAAAAGATGAAACTTTCAAGTCCTTCTTAATCATTGCGAAAAGAGTTCAAAATGAAAAAGGATATTGCATCACCAACATTCATAGCGACAGAGAAGGAGAGTTTATAAATGAAGAATTCAACCACTACTGCGAAGAGAATGGAATATTTCATCAAGTATCTGCTCCAAGAACTCCTCAGCAGAACGGAGTAGCCGAAAGGAAAAACAGGTCACTTCAAGAGATGGCCAGGACTATGCTCAACGAGACATCTTTACCCAAGTACTTCTGGGCTGAAGCCATTCATACAGCATGTTACATTCAAAATAGAATTTTTATGTGTCCCATCTTGAAGAAAACAGCCTATGAACTGTGGAAAGGAAGAAAGCCGAACATCTCATACTTTCATCCATTAGGAAGTTGATGCTTTCTGCTCAACACAAAAGATGACCTTGGAAAGTTTGATGCAAAATTAGATAAAGGAATATTCTTGGGATATTCACCCAACTCCAAGGCATTCCGAGTATACAACTCCAGAACAATGGCAGTCGAAGAGTCTATCAATGTTAAGTTTGAAGATAAACACGTAAGTGTAAATCAGATAACTCCAGAAGATGATGAACTAGAAATATGTGAAGCTCCCTCATCAAATCCAGCCCAGCCATCATCATCTGACAAAGAGACAAACTCAATCATTCCCTCCTCAACTCAAACAGACGATGTTTGTGAAACTACGTCTGACGATATCTCCACAAGTCATGTTATGACCTCCAGTGGTATCTCACTTCCTCGAGACTGGAGATTCAAACCAGATCATCCTCCTACACAGATTATTGGAAATGTCCATGAAAAGGTAAGAACCCGATCCACTTTTAATGATTATGCTAACTATGCGTTTCTTTCTGAGATAGAACCGAAGAACATATGTGAAGCACTTCAGGATAAAGGATGGATCCTAGCCATGCAAGAAGAACTGAATCAATTTGAGAGAAGCAAGGTCTGGAATTTAGTGCCTAAACCAGAAGACAAATCTATTATAGGCACTCGATGGGTCTTCAGAAATAAAATGGATGAAAATGGAAAGGTCACAAGAAACAAAGCTCGTCTGGTGGCCCAAGGGTATAATCAACAAGAAGGAATCGATTATACAAAAACGTTTGCACCAGTGGCAAGAATTGAAGCCATACATATTCTTCTAGCATTTGCATGTCAGCACTCTATAAAACTATTTCAAATGGATGTGAAGAGTGCTTTCCTAAATGGGTAAATTGAGGAAGAAGTCTACGTAAAGCAGCCTCTAGGTTTTGAAGATCAGGATCTGCCAGACCATGTTTTCAAGCTAAGAAAAGCATTATATGGACTAAAGCAAGCACCACGCGCATGGTACGATCGCTTAAGTTCATTTCTGATGAACAATGGATTCTCATGAGGAAGCATCGACAACACTCTGTTTAGAAGAAAGAGGTCCAAGGACTTCATTCTGGTGCAGTTGTACGTCGATGATATAATATTTGGGGCCACTAATGAAGCTCTCTGCCATGAATTCTCAAAACTAATGCAGAGTGAATTCGAGATGAGTATGATGGGAGAATTAAAGTTCTTCCTAGGATTACAAATCAAACAGGAAGGAACCCGAATGCATATTCATCAGACCAAGTACATTAATGATCTACTAAAGAAGTACTGCATGGAGAAAGCAAAAGCCATGGGAACCCCTATGCATCTTGGAACCATACTAGATAAAGGTGACGAATCAACTCCGGTTGACTCAACCAAATATAGAGGAATGATAGGTTCACTGTTGTACCTCACTTCAAGTAGACCAGACATTATGTACAGCATCTGCGTTTGTGCAAGATTTCAGGTAAGTCCCCAAGAATCTCATCTTAGTGCAGTAAAACGCATATTTCGTTACCTTATTGGAACAACTAATCTTGGTCTAGTCTATGAGAAAGGTGACGATTTCAGGCTAAGAGGATTCTGTGATGCTGATTACGCCGGAGATAGAATAGAAAGAAAAAGCACAAGTGGAGGATGTCACTTTCTAGGACATTGTCTAATTTCATGGGCAAGCAAGCGACAAAGCACAATCTCTCTCTCAACAGCTGAAGCAGAATATGTCGCTGCAGGTTCTTGCTGCACCTAACTTCTTTGGGTGAAGCATAAATTAGAAGATTATAATATTTTTGAGCATAACATTCCATTATTATGTGATAACACAAGTGCCATTAATATTACAAAGAATCCTGTGTTGCATTCACAAACCAAACATATTGAAATTAAACATCATTTTATTCGTGATCATGTAGCCAAAGGGAATATTGACACTTCATACATACCCTCTGACGATCAACTAGCAGACATATTTACTAAACCACTCATTGAAAATAAGTTTTCATGCCTTAGAGAAAGAATAGGGATGTTTCCTGCACTATAGATATACCTGTGTTGTGTTCGTCTGGCTAGTTTGCTCTAAAATCAACATCCACTACAAGATATGCATTTAATGCTGAAACAGTTGTGTCTTTTCATATGTATTACTTGCTCAGCACGCATACATAAATCCTGGCACTCCTTATCTCTCATCATTCAATGCGCATTAATTAACTGCATCATTCATCATGAGAGTGATAAGGTCGAGAAAATATTTACACTTTCCAACATACAAATTGACAGTTTTTGAAAATATATCTCTAATAACCGTTTCAATACACTCATACTCTGTGCATTTGTAGTTGTCTTTCTACTTTCCTCTTCTACAGAAATCATGGGTTCTAACAAACGAAGAAATGTAAAGACTCAAGGGGTCCTAAGCACGGAAGAGATTCAAATCATCCAGAAACAGCATGATCTTACTGCTCGCAATCGTAAACAACAAAGTGATGAAATTGGTCCTGTAAAGATTGAACATCTGGGGGACAGAAAGCTTGTCACCCCTAGATATATCGATCTGAAGCTGTTTGAACATGCGAAGGTGGCCGGACTTGATCTCCTACTCTCACAAGCATGGGGAAACTTGTTCGAAATCTCCACAACATCAGTAATCAAGCCTCTCGTTCAAGAATTCTACGATTGTGCTGTCAAGATAAACCCTAATCACATCCGAACAAGGTGTTTGGGTCAAGTAATCGATGTAAACACAAGCGACATATCTCAACTCCTCAATCTTCCTCTCGACGGGGTCTGCTACTCCTCTTCTTGGGAAAACTCTAAAAGCACTCCCTTTGCTATCTGGAAGGAGGTTCCAAAAAGCTCCACTTCTCGACGAGTGAAAAACCTAGTTGAGGAATGCATTTTCCCTCATGCTGTTCTTAGCAAGGTTGTGTTGCCTAAAGAAGGATCTCGAGACTTAGTAAATAAGTTCTCTCAATGGGCTCTATTCTAACTTCAGCATCGCAGGAAAGTTAATTGGCCTGACCTTCTGTTTCAATACATGTTTCACACTCTGGAACAGTCTAACACCAACCTCCCTTATGGGTCTCTTATCTCAGCTCTTATGCATCACAAGAGATTAATCAATCCCTCTATCGAAGTGGTGAAATACATTTCATCTGATTATGTCTCTGCTACTCCTATCAAGTTTAGTGATGTTCGTCGTATGAATCTGTCCGTTGACATATCTAGAGTACCCCCAGAACTCTTAAGTGACTGGACTAAGAGAAATCAACAACGACGGCCTCCTTCACCAACTCCGTCTGATGCCTGCCTCAAACATCGTCGTTTGGACACTCCATCTCCACAATGTTCAGGTCATACTCACCAGACTGAGTCTCCCACATGCTTGCCTACGCCCACATTCTTGCATGCATCAACTTCATCCAAACCGCCTCCTGAGACTGTGCACTCCACAGTTGAACTCATTTCAGACTCTCATGCTCAATATTTGAAGTTCTTCCCTCAAATCTTTCACAAATATATATCGGATGTCTTTGACGTTCAAGATGATGGCAATTGTGGATTCCGCTGTCTTGCTCATTGGATGGGTCATCCTCAGGATTACTAGCCAGAAGTTCGCAAGTTGCTTATCCAGGAACTACTATCTCATAGAGTGCTCCATTCCAAAACATTATGCTCTGACAAAGACATTGACACCTTGTGTCTGGCTCTCACGTTCAATGAAAATGAACCTGCACCTGAGTCCAAGTGGTTTACAGTTCCGGATATGGGGTTATTAGCTGCCACTGCATTTCGCATTATTCTAGTCACCTAAGCCCCTAACCAGTGTTGCACATATCTCCCACTTATTGGCCCTGTTGATGATGCTCCTACTATTGCTGTTTTGGGCAACATTGCCAATCGACACTGGGTTCGCGTCAAGCTCTCCGAGAACTCTCCACTACCCACCATTTCACCTAAATGGAAGCATCATTGCTCTCCTGATGCCCGAGGATGGGAACTGCCTCTTCAATCCAAAATCCTACACTTCAAAAATCTATTGTAAATTGAAGCTGAGCAATTTCTGGATTCATTATTTGAAGTCCCTAGCATTGACAATCCCATTCATCTTGATGACGACTCTGAGTCTGACCTCACTCCTCGTACTGACATCTATTTCTTAGACCTTGAATTCACTCGTCTCAACTTACATGATGTTGAAGTTGATCTTCGTCTACTGATAGCCAAATCGCAAGTGTACGATTGATTATCGCGTAATATAAAAGATTGTCGATCCCACAGGGATAGGTGTCTAATTACTAATTTGTTTAGAGCTTAAGCAGAAAAATAAAAAGATATATTTTGCATTTTGGTTTCTGGAGTAAGAACATAAAATGTAAAAGAAGAGATGATGATAAAAATAAGCATTTGGGTTGCATTGTATAACTTATAATTTATGCTAGCAAACTTCTATTTTATTTCTGAATTCCAAGCAAAGATTCATGATACTATAGCCTAGTATATCTACAAGTTAATTCCTTACACATTGTAGAACTTTCCTTCTAATTACTAAATTCAATTCCTTGCAACTTAGTTAACTAGAGAAGAAGATGAAGAATGAAATTCAGGCCAACATAAAGTTACGTCCTTCCTAATTCCTTAGCGAAGTATACTTATAACCTTTTTTAAGTCCTAGGTCCCTTACTACTTACCAATTTCCATTCGTATAAGTAATAAGCAAGAAATCTTTTGTACACAAGATGAATGAAGAACAAGGAGATAAAACATGAACTTTGAATATTATTCAGAAACAGATAAAAGAAAACTAAAACATAAACTAATAAGCTAACACAACCCAAAATACTTAAAGAGAATTAGCCAAGCATGGCTAAAAGAAGCATTGAATTACCCTGGACTAGGAGCTCAAATATGGCTTCCCACAATTCCTAGGAACAATGTTCTTGAGGGAGAAAGAGGAACACTTGTTGTGTTCTAGGAAAGGTGTGTTTTACAAGTGCAAATTGCCTCCCTATTTATAGCAAAATTCTGGGCTCCAGCGCTTGAGCGCTGGCTTTCCCAGCGCTTGGGCGCTGGGAAGCATTAAAAATCCACTTTCTATCCGAGGCCCAGCGCTTGAGCGCTGGCTTTCCAACGCTGGGGCGCTGGGTCAACATCTGACTCATCAGCCAGTCAGAACCCCAGCGCTGGAGCGCTGGAATCCCAACGCTGGAGCGCTGGGACACTGCTTCTTCATCTTCAAGCTTTTTCTTCCTTCTTCATTCATGGTAGTGGGTTTTGATGGCCATAAAATGCCACTACTCAGCCTTGTTTAATTCTGAAACCTTTCCTCCACTAACATCAATTCCTTGAACATTATTTTCCATGTGCTAATTAGAGAGTGATTCTTCATATTCTTCTTTTCCACTTTTGGTCCTCTCATGGTTAGCACTTCAATTCTGGCCCTTCTACTTCTTGCAACTTCAATTTTCAGCCCCCAACTCTTGTACCTTTAGACTTTGGTCCTTCATTTCTTGAACTTTACAAATAGGAGCCTGAACAAAAAATGATAATTTCTACCAGCTTTCCTAAGAATACAAAAATACCTATATAAATTCCTAAAAATATAAAATAAAGTTTAAAAACCAAATAAAAACTAATCTATATGCCAAATGCAAAATAAATAGAAAATCTACATAAAAACAACAAAAAACCTATATGAGAATCAAAAATAACAAAATTAAAAGACTAAAAAGACCCTAAAATTATCATACAAAATCCAGTCATCATCTGCATCTTGGTCAAAGTCAACTTGCTCATTCAATGTCACGAAGGGTAGATGCTCACATTAATACATATATTAATGCATCTTATTCGTCCCCACCGGCTCGTATCCATAAAGTGATGGATCTGGATCTCCAGCTTGCACCTCCGGGTTTTCTCACTTGTGACTCAGGCATGTCTCTCCGTCAGATCTACTACATGCCCTGTTACCCTCCAAGCTACAACTCCTCTTTGGGAAAGCGCAAGCGCTCACAAATTGCACCTAATGCTCATCTGCTCTCAGATGTATGTCTTCAAGCCTTTGGTTTCCCCTTCTGCTTTAAGGCTGGGTTGTGGCTTCCCTAGGGATATCCTGCTTCTCAGCTTACCCTATCCATGCCCTCATGCCAACATTTTTTCCACTACGATTGGGAACACAATGTTCACAGGGATGTCAACATTGCTTCAATTCCTCTTCATCTGGCTGGTAGAGTTGACTCCCTGGTTCTAAAGTTTAGGACATGGACACTGGTACTACTTCCTCAGCTGCCACCCGTGTTGAAGACTCTAAGTTCTGATTGGCAGTGTCTTCCTCCCTCGCCACTCATTCCTACTGTGGCATATTTCACTCCCATTCTGCCATCTCGCACAACATCCCCGTTGGTCACTCAAAGCTCACATCCTGCCTCTGATGATGTTCGCACTATGGTTTCCCTCCTTTCTCAGGAAGTTCAAACCTTCAAGACTCGCTTATCTCATGAAAGGGCCGTTCTGCATCAAGCTGTGAATGCTCGTCTTGAATCCATGGATACTAATCTTTCTGCTAAGATAGATGCTCGTTTCACTCAGCTGCAGGACTCTATTGCTTTACTTCTAGGGCTTTCTAAGCCATCCTCTTAATATACTCCTTTGTTATCTTTTCTCCTTACCTCTTATTTTCTCAATGAATATTTTGTCTGTGTTTTTGATAATGTCAAACGGGGAGAAATTATATAACAAATGACAAAGTAGAATTATAGTACATATTTAGGGGGAGCTAATAAATATTAATGATAGGGAGAGGAATTATATATATATAGGCCTTACTCTCATTTGTTTTTAGAAATTGTCATTATCAAAAAGGGGGAGATTGTTAGAGTAAAATATTTAAATGAATTAACCTATTTTGATAAATAACAATTTCGCTAAGTGTTACTAACTCTCTTTAAAAGATTTCATATTCAGGAACACTTATGAACTGAAGCCAGCATGCAAACATTATCAAAAAGCAAATGAAGAGTCCGTTCGCCTATGAGAAATGAGTCTGCCTCCAGAGTAAAGTTCGTCCGCCTGCAAAGACTGTCCGGCTCAATCCTTGTCAAACACATGTGTTGACTAAAGAGAAATGGTCGAAGTCTCGTACAAAAAGAATTAGCTTAAAGGAGATCGTTTTCTCAAACCGAAGATGAGTTGTCATGCACCTTGGTGGATCAGAGCATTAATGGCGAAAGAGACAGAATTAAGCGCCATATACCTTGAAGGTTAAAATTCTCTGATATTCCTTAATTCAAGCTGCTTTGGCTGAATTAACGATGATATCCTCTGATCATCGTATCTCCTCAACGGCCAAATCCAAATCTTATGGTCAGAGCATTAATTACCATATTAGCTGTAAAGCACATGCATTAATTGCAGCCTCTGAGAACCAGAACAAAAGCATCACCAGACGATATCACTCTCTACCTGTTGGAGAAACATTCTTCACCTGGCAGACTATATCAAGCAGATGCAGAAGTATCCGTTACTCACAATCAAGCAAAGATTCACCGGAACTATTTTTGAAGATCTTCGTCAGCGCCTCCAGTTATCATCCTACTGAAGATATAAATAGTGGCCTCTGCATCATCTTCAACTTGACGACTTACACACGATCAAAGCATTCAAATCCTTCAAGTCAGTTCACAATTTGAACAAGCTTTAGTCAAGAACACTCAGTAACCTTAGCCTTCCTACTTTTTGAGTTTAGTCGCCAACTAGTGTGATATCCTTATAGAGTGAAAACTCTTATCCTTTCTCACACAAGCTTTTCAGAGAACCAATTTGTATACCCTCTCTGATTTTAGAACTTCATAGTTTCTACCCACTCTTTGTGAAGAGATCCCTGTAGAAAACAAACCTTCTTGAAAAAGAACTGGGAGGAGTCCTGTCGAATACTCGAGAGATAAAGG
Source organism: Acmispon strigosus (assembly GCA_030819835.1). Lineage (NCBI taxonomy): Eukaryota > Viridiplantae > Streptophyta > Magnoliopsida > Fabales > Fabaceae > Acmispon > Acmispon strigosus. The sequence continues at coordinate 25,704,507 of JAUAMA010000001.1, forward strand.
AGAAGTCCTAAGAAAACTTGTAAAGGAGTAGTCGTCAGAATACTGGGAGAAGTCCCTGAGAACACTTGTATTATTCTGTTGAAATAGTGGAAAATCTTGGTATAGCCAAGGACTGGACGTAGCCCTATCGGTTTTGGGGGTGAACCAGGATAAATATTGTTTGTGATTTATTCTTCAAGCTCTAAGTTTATTTCCGCTGCACATATTGTTCAAAGTTTTCGAACTAATAATAACTATATTGCGAAAAAGTTTATAAAAGTCACACACACAATTCAAACCCCCCTTTCTTGTGTGTTTTTATTACTATCAGACCCTCGCCCTCTTCTTGGTGGTGATCAAGACCTGAATCCCTCCCTTTTTCGTGGTGCTCAAATCTCACACTCAGTCCCTTCAAAGTTCGTTGTGTCGGTTCTATCGGTAAGCGATCGAAACTATCTAAAATTTGAGTTTCTTTGGATAACAACTTCCTATTGTCTTTAGGGCTAATTTCTCTTGTCTAAACCTTTGTTTTTTCATCAAGCTCGAGATTCCTACCCTCTCGAAGGTTCTGGATTCGTGGTGCAACCTACCCTGACCAAAACTCTCAAACAAGGTTGGTATTCTATTCCTTTTCTGTCGGTCCAATACCTAGTTGCCTTCATCGAATAAGTGATTTTTAAGAAATTAGGAACCATTGATATTTTGGGTAGAAAATTATTTTTAGGATATAATATAAGTTCTGAACATGGAAGAATTATAGTCTTGAAAGGAATTGGTTAAAAATGGAGTTTCGAGTGAAAAAATTGGTTTTTAGGGTTTCTGGCAGGGAGCCAACGCATGAGCGCTAGACTCCCAACGCCTGGGCGTTGGAATTCTACCCAGTACGCGTTGTCAGACAGGGACCCAACGCTTGAGCGTTGGAACCCAACGCTTGGGCACTAGGCCCCTGCCAGCAAATTGTTGTTTTTGCTGTATTGCTCTAAAATTCTAGGCAGTGGTTTCCAACCTTTTTCCATGATTGTTGATGGATGTATACATGTTTATTTTGTCTTACAAGGTTTGGAATCACTTGCATGCAACCATCTCGGAGGTAAGGGTAACTCGTTCTTATTAGGATTATCCTTGTTGTTGTGATTGTTGTATGTTGAGAATGGTGGGGTGGCGGTGTAACCACGTGACCAAACTGGCTGATGGTGTGATGGTTAATCACGGGACTGTGCCTGAGGACATTGGGGTGACGGTTAGTCACAAGATTGTACGGTTCCTCTTGGAACGATGATTTGGCCATAGTTGTGCATTTAGCAATTGTGGTTCATGCAGATACTTGATTGATGTTGTAAAATAATTCATGTTGATATTATTGTTGCGTTGTATTGATTCTTTTGGTCAATTGTGCTCATTCTATTTTTAATCACAATTGTTGTATGTATTTTTTCTTGATTTCCGAGTTAACCCTTTCTGCTTGTTTGTTTGATTTGTTTGGGCGCTTAACGCCATAGTTGATCAGGACAATGAGGTCCAGGAGCGGTGACTTGAAGATTGAACAAGTGGCGAGGAAGATTCAAGAAAAATAAAGAAGTTGTAATTTTCTTATATTTTAGTGACGTTTAGTTTATTTGCACATGTCGGTGCCACTTTATTTATTTTGGAACTTTATCGCGTCGAGATAATTATAACTTTATTATGGGATATTTATTATTAATAACGAGCGACGTTGATTTCTTGGAACTTGAGAGTTTTTGAGAGGTTTCAAAGTACATTTCCGCGTAATTACGAAGTGACCCTCAACCCAAAATTGGGGTGTTATACACTTCATGCTGAAGATTTCCAGACGGCCACGATCCTCTATGCTTCCTCAACTCAGCAAACGGAAGCGACCCGTGTCTTTGTAGAACGAACATCTCTTTCCGGGTTTGTCTGCTCCTTGGTTTCAATGTTTGCTTTCTTGCTGGATTGTGGGCACCCCCAGGTTGTGCAGATCTGAAGCTCACAATCATCATAAGAAACAAGGATGACATGTTCCATTTCACCTAGAAGATCATTTCCTCTGCAATTACCCATGTGGCGTACATTCCGTTTTTCCTGGTTGGCGGAGTTGATCCTCTCGTCATGGAATTCGGTAGCTGGACACTTGTCTTGATTCCGTATCTACCCAAGTCACAGAGGAATCCTGGATTTGTTATGGAATCTTACAATCCATCGCCCTTGATTCCAACGGCAACACGAAAAGTTCCCTATCACATACCAATGGTTTCTGTGGAGTCTGATGTCCATAAAGTTCACTCTCCAGAGCCCATCTCCATTGCCCTCCCTCAGAATGACGTTGCTACTGAAGTGGTTTCTTCTGCTCAGTCAATTTATGTTGCTTTGCCTAAGGACGATGCAAGAACTCAGAATGTTGAAGAACATGAAGAAAAACCACACAAAGGAGACGATGAAAAAGCCATCACATCACATCAGTTCAGTCAGACGGCAACGATAGGATTGCCCTCTTGGAGAAAAAGGTGGAAGAAGTGCAGGCGGCTAATGATCAGAAAACTGACAAACTGCACAAGGAGATGAAGGACACATGGACACTAAATTTGAAATGATGCAGGACATGCTAGCCAATTTCTTCGACCAAATGAAGAACACCTTCAAATCCTAAACTCTAACTTTATATTTTCGTTGAACAATTTACCTTGCTGAACCTTTAGTTATATATATATATATATATATATATATATATATATATATTCTTGATGCAATTTAGTTCATTTTTGCTTAAACTGTTATATTCCCTGCTTTAATCTTATGTGTTTGATAATGCCAAAGGGGGAAAAAATATTAGAGAAAAAGTTCCTACAAAAGGGGAGAAAGTACTAATGTAAGACCCTCAAGTTTTGAGTATTTATACTTTCGTCCTTGGATATTTTAGAATTAGGTTTTGGTCCTTTAAGTTTGGATAATTGTGTTTTAGTCGTTGGACTAGTCTAAACTAAATTGGAATTTAGTATTAAGAGTTTTTAATGATGTTTTGAATTCAGATTCTATTGGGAACATGTTGGTTTCGCTTGGAGGATTATAGAGATAGTTTTTCTAGAGTTTTAACAAGAGCCTTGGCTTAGTGGTGGATACTTAAGCAATTGATTTGAATGGCTTGTGTTCGAATCCTAGTGAAGTAGTTTTGATTTTTAATCCAATTTTCGAGTGGTTTAAATGGAGCTGAAGTGGGATTTCGAAATATGAGTTGAGACAAGGAGATTAATGAGTTAAATGAGGTTATTGGGAGTTACAAGCTGAGTTTGAATGGATTGAATGAGTGTTAAGTGAGTTTAAAGCTTTGTCGGGGGTTACAAATGGCAAATAAGGGGGTGTAAAGTGAGTTTATGGCTTGGTCCATGAGTTAATGAGCTATGAAGAGGATGAATTCTGAATAGTAAGGAGGCTTGGGTCGAGCTCCCTCTCCCTTCCCCTTTGCAACTATTTTTCCTTGAAGTATAGTGGTTGTTTCCTTATTCTTCCTTCACACCAAGTGCTAAGAAACCCAGAATGTTAGAGCTGATTTTTATGGAGTTTTGCTAAACCTTGGAGCTTTGTGTCGACCTTGTTTCTTCCTCTTATGGTGCTCCACTCTTGTTTCTAATCGTCTCTCAAGAATCCTTGAGGTTAGCTTTATCAGTCGGAGGACAAGACCAAGCAAATGAGTAAAAGGTAAGGGTAACTCAGTTCTAGATCTAGTTAGTGGTGTTTTACCTATGATTTTGTATTGGAGACTATTCTGTTTGTTTATGATGAAATTGTTGGTATTTGTGATACATGCTTGGATTTGAGAATTGATGATTATGATATGTTGTTGATGATGTTGTAAATTGGATTTTTGAAAATGGATAATTTACATTGTACTATGGACTGTTGGTTCACGTGTGGGCTGTTATTGAGTTGTCACATGTGCATTTGGAAGGATGATGAGATGGGGAATTGTCCCATGTGCTCATGCCTAGTGGATGAGTTTTGGAAGGATGATGAGATGGTAATTTGTCCCATGTGATCATGCCTAAGGTAGATGAGATGGTAATTTGTCCCATGCGATCTATCTTGAGTTCGGTGAGAGGGTAATTTGTCCCCTGCGACCGTTCTCGCCAGTTTTGGGAGAAGTTTTGGCCAAGAGTCTTGCGTGTAGAATTTGAGGGAGTTGAATTGAGTTATTCCTGTTGTTGTTGTTGTTTGGACATTGCCATTAAGTTGTTGTTTTGTATTTTGAGATTACTGTTACTGTTACTTATGTTAGTCTCTCTTCAACATGCTGATTGGTATTTGTTGTTTGTTTTAAGAGTTAACCCTTTCTGTTTGTGTTCGGGCACTTAACGCCAGAGACACACAGGGCGATGATTTCACTCTTGAAGAAGCTTACGGAATCAGAGTGCGCAGTGGATGCATGGGAGATTTCTGAAGAAGACGATTGATGTTTTAAGAACTTCCACTGTTTTATTTTATTTTTGGGCTCGCTGTTGAGCATTTACCTTTGTAGTAATATTTCCTTGTTTTTGCTTCCGCGTAATAAATATTATATATGGGGAAATATTACTTATAATATTAATAAGAATTTTTGAGAGACGAAACCTTTTTGAAAAATTGAGTTGTTTTTCTAGAGGTTTTAATTTCTGCGAATTTACTATGTGACCCTCAACCCAAAATTGGGGTGTTACAACTAATTTAGGGGGAGCAAAATTAGCAAATTTTCAATCTTAAGATAGATAAATACACTTAGAAAAATATATCATTCTTAGGGGGAGCAATGAAAAGAAACCTTAGTAAATCATTTTTCTCAGGGGTAGTTAAAATTAACGCTAAATTGTAAAATGCTCTCGTCTGCTAAAAATAATGCTAAGCTGTAAAAATGTTCTCGTCTGCAAGTGTTTTCAATATCGCTCATGTTTTTCAAGATTAGAATTTTTTTTTAAGAAAAACAACATATATCTTCCAATACTGGCTTTACCTTGAAATTTTTTCGAAGTATACATATTAAACCTTTTTCTCAAATGAAAAATGTCATTATCAAAAAGGGGGAGATTGTTAGATTCAAACGATTTCATAAATTATTATATTTTGATAAATAACAATTTTACCCAAGGTTTAATATCGTTAGATAAAGATTTCCTAATACTTTGAATATTTCATACTCAGGAACATCTATCTACTTGAAGAGCAACTGCATACATCCATCTAAGACATTATCAAAAGCAGAACTTCAAAGAAAAACAAAGAAGAGGAGTACGTCTGCCAACTTATTGAAAAGCTAGTTTGCTAGTTAAGTACGTCCGCCAAAGGTGGACGTCCGGCTGAGGAGTACATCTGGCTACTAAAAAAAGTGTACGTCTGGCCACACACCCGAATGAGTACGTTCGCCTAAGGAGTACGTTTGGTAACACTATGAAGAGTTCGTTTGCCAAAAGTGTTGAAGAGTTCGTTTGACGAAATGCTTCAAGAAATAAAAGTTATCTACCTCGTCAAAGCATTAAATGAAGCACTGTTGATTGCAGAATGAAGAAAGGGACATAATTAATACTTTATTCCTTGTTTCTGCAAAAGCTCTGATATTCCTTGAATCAAGCAACCTTGTCAGAGTCAACAGCGTGATTTTCTGAACATAGGATCTCCTCAACGATCAGAATCAAATCTCTTGTTCAGAACATTAAATGTTCTCTTTGCTGGCATGCACGAGCATTTAATGACCAAACGAGAACTCAAGGCTGAAAGCATTGAAGAACCAGACGACGTCAACCAAAGCATTTAATGCTGCAATAAATTCATGGTAGAATGCATTTAATGCTGATACAGAGATGCAGAAGTGTCTGTTACTCACAAAGAAGCAGAAATTCAAACGGAACTTCAAATCTTCGTCAAGCTTCACAACGCAGATCCTACTGAAGATATAAATAGAGAACTTAACATCCGAATTAAATTGGCAACTTCCAAACGATCAAGCATTCAAATCCTTCTAAGTTCATCAATTGCAATCTATTCTATAGCGACAACTCAGAATCTCAAAGCAATCCTTTACCTGTGTTAAGTCGTCTGCCTGTGTGAACCATTCTTAGAGTGTAACTCTTATCCTTTATCACACAACCCAAATAGAGAACCAATTTCCTTATCATCTCTGTATATCATACTTCATCTTTCTACCCACTCTTATTTAAGAGACATTGTAGAAACCCAAACCTTCTTTGCTTAAAGAATTGGGAGTAGTCCTGCCGAATACTAAACTAGGAGAAGTTCTGTTTAAAACTTGTAAAGGAGAAGTCCTTCCAATACTAGGAGAAGTCCTGTAGAATACTTGTACTATTTTGTGAAAATAGTGGAAAATCTTGGTGAAGCCAAGGACTGGACGTAGCCCTATCGATTAAGGGGGTGAACCAGGATAAATATTCCGTGTGCTTTACTCTTCAGCCTTAAGTTAATTTCCGTTGCACTTACTCTTGAAAAGTATTTGAAACTAATAATTTTTTTTAATTAAAAAGAAGTTTTAAAAATCACACACACAATTCAAACCCCCCATTTCTTGTGTGGTTTATTACTATCAAGCGTGTAGTTAATATCATGCCCTTAATGTTAGCGGGGGTATAGTTTATTTTAATAAACTACATGGTCAATGAGTTCTGAACGTTTCATAATCATACGCGAGTAGGACTCTTGCTTAGTTCATAATCCCTTGATTACTTAAGTTGTTTAAGTGATAATTAATTTAAATCCTTTAATTGAACTTCCTAAATTAATGAGAATAATATTATTTCATTATTTTTGGAATTCCATTTGTTTTTCCTTTCGAAATTTAAATTCTCCCCTTATAAGAGCATTAAATTTGCAGCTCATCTTCCTCTCTCCTTTCAACTTTGTGAAATTTGAATTTCACCCTCAATATCTCTTAAAAATTGCTGGCAGCCCTCAAACAAATGGTGTTGTCTAGGATGAACTACCAATTAAGTAGTGCACCATGCACAATCATCTTTTGGCAAATGAGATCGCACCAAGTGTCCAGGTGAGAAACTGGAAACCGGTTCTATAGGTTATTTAATTTTTGTGATTTATTACAATTTTAATTTGTTCATTACCATAAAGCCCCTTTAGAGTTTGTGTTTGGGAAGAAGAAAGGGAGGAAGAGAGTGATGAAACTACTGCTGGTATTGTTCTGTAGCCCAAGGAAGATGATGGAGTTAGGAGCGAAGCTGCTTCTGGAATTCTTCTGAAGCCGAAGCAGGAAATAGTGACTAAATTGGCTGCTCATATCGTACACGAGCAGCATGGAAATGTGGCTCCTTCTACACGAATGGCTATGACGCGCAAGGTGCGTCCTCTTGTTTCCTTGAACCCTTATCAGGCTAATTGGACTATTAAGGTAAGTGTTACCAGCAAAGGGAACATGCATACATATACGAATGATAGAGGGGAAGGTTGTGTCTTTAACGTCAAATTGACAGATGAAGAAGGTACTCAGATTCAAGCAACCATGTTTAATGATACTGCTAGGAAATTTTATGACAAATGGTATCATGGTTTCCTCTTTGTTCCATGCCTTGGGCAATTTCCTCTTCATGGTGCAGCGATGGACGAGATTCGAACCTAGTGGCGAAAACCCAGCGACAACAGTTTTCACTTCTTTGCTCTCCACTCCTTTCATCCTTACTCTCAAAACCCTTTTTTTTATTTTAGTGAAAGAAGGGGTAAAAATGGTATTGACTAATTATTATTATTTTCAATTTTTTTAAAAAATTAGGTAAAAAAATATATTATAACAGGCCATTTAGAGTGGTGCACAATGCACCACTTAGGGTGCAAGTGCACCCTAGAAGCCACCCCCTCAAATCCTTATTCTTATCTCTCCACGATTCACAACCAATCAGACGCAAGCACAATCCTCCTTCTGCCAATAAGAAAGATATAAGGACTAACTCTCTCTCTCCTCAACAAACCACACAACCCCATCCTCCTTCACTCAATCAGAATCAATGCTCCCTCTCTCTTTCTCCATTCGACGTTCCTCTTCTTTTCCTCTCTTCTCCCTTTCAATTTTCTTCTTCTTCTTTCCCATAAATCAGTGGCCGAACCACCACACAACCACCACCATGACCTTCTTTTGTCTTTCCTCCCATCACTGAACACCACGACACCACCGTGGCCTCCTTCTCTCAAAGCCGAGGCTAGCAACACCCGTGGGAGGAGACAATGCCGTCACCTTCTCTCCTATTTTTCGGCATCACCACGAGTTGTATGGATAAACCACCACCACCGTCAGAATCCTCGGCACATTCGCAACAAAACCCCTCCCTCAAATCGCTGCACCGCTACTCCGCTTCTCCGGCCACCGTCCGTCGCCGTGAACCGCTGTGAGAGGCGATTTGCGGCGAATTTTCCGACGAGGTCCGTTTTGTGAAAGGAGGACCTTTTTCTTGAAGATCTTCCTCTCCTCTCCTCGAATCCGAGCCTGAATCTTCGAATGGAGAAGCCTTTGGGTCATTTCAAAGTAAATCCTTTCCAAACCCTAAGTCCTTTTGATGAACCTTGAGTGTTCTTGATGTGAGACTTGGTTCCCTATTGTCTCCAGTCAAAATGGTCCCTGGAAAATAGTGATGATGCGGCCAGAGGAGAGAGAAGCCGAATCCCTAGTTACAAGGTTGAAGAATTTGAAGAAGAAGATCGAAAATGTATAAATAAAAATATACTTACTTAGGGGATGTATCACATGAGAAAGGTGTTTTTATATGAGAAAATGAGAATAAATCACGATCGTTAGATCTAATCATGAATGGTCAAGATTAAAACAACTTAATAGTCATATGACTATTTAAGCTGTTTTAATCTTGACCATTCATGATTAGATCTAACAGTCGTGATTTATTCTCATTTTCTCATATAAAAACATCTTTCTTATATGATACATCCTCTACTTGTTATATGTAGATAAATAATTCATATAAATAATTTGTTATATGTGTTCTATATTAATTTTTGTATATTTGTTGTTGTGTTTGGTTAGTTGGAGCAATTGTGGGGATAATAATATTTAATTAAGTTTTCTTAAGGCTATTGATTATGGAGTAATGTTTTGGACATGTATTGTCACTGTTTTGGGTTATTGAGAAGATGAAGGACTAATGATAGTGACTAAATTTTTTCATGCCATTAATTATGGATTAGAATGGTGAACAGATTTGATTAAGTAGTTAAATTGGTTTATGTTGCTAAAAATGGTTTAGTATTAGGCATGTGGCGATTATGGAGGAAAAGGAATATGAAATTAATTGGATATTAGAGAAGACTAAGAAATTGACTTACGAGAGTTTGCACATAGATTAATTGATGTTGGAAAGGATGGTGAATAAGAATTATCGATTGTCACTAGGTAAATGAAATTAGTTGTTAATGGATTACTACCTTTATTAGATTAATTAAGGGATTCGTAAGAGTGGTTAATGCTAAGGGTGAGTGGAATTGTTGTGGGAAGGAAAACTAATGGAAGAATTTGAGTTGTTTGAGGTTAGAAGGCCGAGATTAAAAGAGTTGACTTTGGGGATGGAGATGGAAAAACACTGAGGATAAGCTTGGGTACTAAGAGTGGATCTTGGTGAAATTTGAGGACTTGTTGAGATCACGTTGTTGTTAGAGACTGAAAAATGATTTATTAAAAGTTCAAGGACTTCTAATAGATATAAGTTTGTTTGCGATCAAAGTTGGATTACTTAGAAGTTGAGGACTAGTTTACAAATTGTGTTGTCTTGGGGAACCAAAATAGGATTTGAAAGAAAAGATTTTATCCTATGTGTAAAGTACATAATTACTTGTATGTGCTTTAGAACTTGAACTAGAGAGTTAACTTACAAAGTAACTAAGTTAAAGTGTGTATGTGAAAGGTACGAAGAGCGAGGCACGTTCATGTTGGAACTAACGAACGGGAAGCGAAGCGATCTGGTACGAGGAATGAGGACGTGACCGGACTGGGGTCGCATCCTTGGAAGGAAAGCGCCATCGGTAAGGGCATTTCACTATCCTTCTTAGCTAAATATAGCATGTACATAGGTATTCTTATGTTGATTAAAATATATTAATGTATGGAGTTGAAGGCATATGCTATGTTGGATTAGAATTGCTTGATGATTAAATGCGTATGAATGAAAAATTGCTTATTAGAGATTATTACTTGTAAATCGTGTGATTGATTTACTTGTTCACTGGTTGAAATTGAACTTGGCTTGAATGCACGATTACAATGTCGTATGAACCTTACCAATAACATGTGGTCATATGCGTACTAGTTGATATACAGTAATGATATGTGAAGCATGCTCGGATGTGATAACATGTGAAATGTGACACTGTGATGAGCATGACAATATGTAGTAGTATGAGTACTATAAGGCAGGTCGAGAACTTCCATTGAGAGTGATCAAGGTAGGTCATTGGTATGTGAAACCAAGTGACATGAAAAATGGTGATGTAAAACGGGTACGTCCCGCATTGGTAAGTAACTCGGCTTCCCAACGCTCAAGCGTTGGGCTTCGTCTGCTGCTTCACATTCTTGCTTTCTTCTTCCCTCCTTGATGGCAAGGCTTTGATGGCATTAAAGGGCCTTCATGTGGCTTCATTCTCCTTTTGCAACAGCTGAAGCACACCAATTTCTTCTTCAATTATCTAATTCCCACATATTAAACAAGCAAAGGTAGTTGATGCTTCCTCTTCTTCATTTAATTTCAGCCAACAATCTTTCTTTAATTGCACCAAGATCCCCATAAATGTTCTTAAATTGACCAGAACTTCTAACAAGGACTAAAATCTAATAAAAACAACTAAAAAGGACTAAAAACACAAAAGTTGCTAATCTATATGCAATTGCAAAAATAAAGTGAAAACTCTAATAAAATGAAATAAAAACTATATGAGACTCAATAAAAATAAAATAAAATAAAATAAAATAAAAAGACACTAAAAACATCATACAAATCCCAGTCATCAAGGAGGCTAATTGGGCTGCTGCTAATGCTGCTGCACAGGCACAACAGGCGAAGCGAGAGTAGGCTACCGCTCTGACGAGGGGACTAAATGATTTTAAGAGACAGGATCCTCCTAAGTTCTCTGGAGGGTATGATCGTGAGGAGGCTGATCTTTGGCTGTAGGAGATCGAGAAGATCTTCACTTTCTTGCAAACCCCTGCACCAACCAGGGTGAACTATGCTGCATATCTGTTGTCTGAGGAGGCTGAGCACTGGTGGAATGGTGCTAGGGCGATGATGGAAGCTGACCATCAGGCGATTACATGGGAGACATTCAAGAGCGCTTTATTGGGAAAATATTTTCCTAGAAACGTCAGAGCTGCCAGAGAGAAGGAGTTCAAAGAGCTGAAACAGGGGAGCATGTCAGTAGCTGAGTTTGCTGCCAAGCTGGACTCTTTGGCCAGACACTTCAGGTATTTCTGAGGGTAGATTGACGAGGAGTTCATGTGAAAATGCTTCGTCGATGGATTGAACTACGAGCTGAAGAGGGCAGTGCAACCGTTGGGCATTGAGCACTATCAGATGCTGGTGGAGAAAGTGAAGGGAAAAGAGGGTATTGACGATGGCCGAGGCAAACAACAAGGGAGTGGAGGACCAGCCAGGTCCCAGCCAGCGAAGAACGACAAGGGTAAGAAGCCGTACCAATGTCCTCAAGTCAAGGGATGAACTTTTAGGTCAGACCAACCTGCTGGAGGCAACTTGGGAATTTGGGGAGCACCGAAGCCGCTGAAGGAGATCGTCTGCTACAAATGTAATCAGAAGGGTTACTATGCTAACAACTGTGCTGAGAAGTCTATTGTCTGCTGGAACTGTAATAAGCCGGGGCATGCTGCGAGAGACTGTCGCACTCTGAGACTGAAGGTACTGTGAATGCCGTTCGAGGGAAGCGTCCTGTCGCTCATGGTAGAGTCTACAACATCATTGGTGAAGCAGCTGACGACACTGAGGGGCTTATTAAAGATCGTTGTGATATCGCGGGTACACCTCTGACTATACTTTTTGATTCGGGTACTACTCACTCTTTTATTGCTGTTGATTGTGTGGAAAAGCTAGGTTTTCTTGTGTCAGAGTTGCCGTTCGACTTGGTAGTATCTATCCCTACTGCCGAAAGTTTGACTGCAAACTTTGCTTGTTTGGATTGTCCTTTGATGTTCCGGGATAGGAAGTTCATTGCGAACTTGGTATGTGTACCCCTTAAGCAATTGGATGTGATCATAGGTGTGGACTAGCTTTCTCATCACCATGTACTATTGGATTGCGCCAATAAGGAGGTAGTTTTTCCTGATGCGAAGATGTCAGAATTCTTGAATTCTTACCTTTCGAAGTCCTCCTTGAAAAGAGGAACTCTGAAGGTTCTGTTAGCGGCGAGAACATCCAGATAGTTCGTGACTTTGAAGATGTGTTCCCGAAGGACGTGCCGGGGATACCCCCTGTTCGTGATGTGGAGTTCTCGATCGATGTGGTTCCTGTAACCGGACCGATTTCCATAGCACCGTACCGGATGGCACTTGCAGAATTGGCGGAGCTGAAGAATAAGATTGACGATCTCATGGCGAAGGGTTTCATTCGACCCAGTGTTTCACCATGGGGAGCACCTATGCTACTTATGAAGAAGAAGGACGGAATATCGCGCTTGTCTGTTGACTACAGGCAGTTGAACAAGGTGACAGTGAAGAATTGTTATCCTCTTCTCAAGATTGACGATTTGATGGAACAGCTTCGGGGAGCAGCTATTTTCTCGAAGATCGACTTGAGATCTGGGTATCACCAGATTTGGGTCAAGGAGGCAGATATCCAGAAGACTGCTTTGCGTACTCGCTATGGACACTACGAATACTTAGTGATGCCATTTGGAGTTATGAATGCGCCTGCAGTATTCATGGACTATACGAATATAATTTTTAACCCTTTTCTTGAAAGGTTCGTGGTCATGTTCATTGACGACATTCTGATATATTCGAGGAGTACAGAGGAGCATGAAGAGCATCTATGACAGGTGTTGACAATTCTCCGGGAGAAGACTCTTTTTGCTAACTCAGCTAAATGTGAGTTTTGGCTCGAAGAGGTGAAGTTCTTGGGCCATGTCATTTCCAAGGAAGGCATCATTGTGGATCCGAGCAAAGTTGACATTGTGACGATGTGGGAGCAGCCGGAGGCTGTGATCGAAATCCGGAGTTTCATTGTCTTAGCAGGATATTACTGGAGGTTCTTTGAAGGTTTTGCAAAAATCGCAGGACCTTTGAAGAAGCTTACGAGGAAGAATCAACCGTTTGCATGGACTGAGGAGTGCGAGTCGAGTTTTCAAGAGATGAAGCGGGGTTTGACAACCGCACCGGTATTGGAGCTACCATAGTGCGATGAACCTTACGAGGTTTATTGTGATGCTTCATACCTAGGTTTGGGTTGTGCGTTGATGCAGACCGGAAGGCTATGGCTTATGCATCGAGGTAGCTGAAGATTCATGAACGGAACTACCTGACGCATGTCTTGGAGCTTGCTGCGGTGGTTTTTGCTCTTAAGATATGGAGACACTATCTGTATGGGAGCACGTTCACCGTTTTCAGTGATCACAAGAGCTTGAAGTACCTTTTCGACCAAAAGGATCTGAATATGAGGCAGAGACGTTTGATGGAGTTTCTGAAGGACTATTATTTTACCTTCGAGTATCATTCGGGAAAAGCTAATGTGGTGGCTGATGCCTTAAGTCGCAAGGTGATCCATATATCCTTGTTGATGATCAAGGAGTTGGAGATGCTTGAGGCGTTCCGAGATCTTAGTTTGGATGTCAAAGTGACACTCGGAAAGCTGATTTGATTGAGAAGGGGGAGGTGATAAGTTTAGGGAAAGCGCCAGACTTTGAAGTTGGATCTAATTGCATTTTGCGTTGCAAAGGATGAGCGTGTGTGCCGAGTGATGCTGAGTTGAGGAGACTGAGCCTTCATCCAGGTGCAACGAAGATGTATCAGGAGCTGAGGTTACAATTTTGGTGGTCGGGCATGGAGAGGAATGTTGCTGAGTATGTTACTGCGTGCCTGACTTGTTAGAAGGTGAAGGTTGAGCATCAGAAATCCGCAGGGTTGATGTAGTCTCTTGATGTGCCGGAGTGGAAGTGGGATAGCATATCCATGGATTTTGTGGTTGCTTTGCCACTCACTCAGAGGAGATTTGATTCTATATGGGTTATTTTTTATCGTTTGATGAAATCAGCGCATTTCCTACCTGTGAAGACGGCGTACAAAATGGAGCAGCTTGCGAAGGTCTATATTTCTGAGATTGTGATACTTCATGGAGTTCCTTCGACCATAGTTCCCGACAGTGATCCGAAGTTTACTTCTCACTTCTGGAAGGCTCTACAGGGAGCTTTTGGTTCGAAGCTGAGTTGGAGTTCCGCTTAGCACCCGCAAACAGATGGTTAGACTGAGAGGATGACTGAGTCATTAGAGGATCTTCTTTGAGCTTGTGTGTTGGATAATCAGGGGAGTTGGGATGAGCTCTTGACGTTGATCGAGTTCACCTACAACAACAGTTTCCATGCTAGCATTGGGATGGCACCGTACGAAGCACTGTACGGAAGAAGATGCAGGAATCCTTTGTGTTGGTTTCAAGATGAGGAGCTCTTGCTAGTTGGGCCAGAGTTAGTCCAACAGACGATAGAGAAGGTGAGGCAGATCAAAGAGAAGATGAAGACGTCCCAGAGTAGACAAAAGAGCTATGCGGACAACTGACGAAGGGAATTGGAGTTTGCACCGAGAGAACATGTGTTTCTTCGTGTGACCCCAACTACTGGAGTTGGGAGGGCGATTAAGTCGAAGAAGCTGACGCTGAAGTTCATCGGGCCATATCAGATCATCGAGAGGGTTGGACCAATGGCTTATCGTATTTCTTTGCCACCCTTCTTGTCCAAAATTCACGATGTTTTGCATGTGTCCCGGTTGCGCAAATACATTCCGGACCCGTCGCATGTTATCACCCAGGATGACATTCAGCTGAAGGATAACTTGACTTTTGAGGTTCCACCGATGAAGATCGTTGATCGGAGAGTCAAGAATTTGAAGAACAACCAAATTTTGTTGGTGAAGGTGATCTGGAATCGAACCACGAGAGTAATACCCTGACCTATTTCTTGACCTTTAGTTTCGAGGACGAAACTCTTTTTAGGGGGGTAGTATTGTAAGACCCTCAATTTTGGTATATTTAGGTTTTTGTCCTTCGAGGTTGTAATAATTATGTTTTGGTCCCTAGACTTTTGTATAAGTCACGGCTTGGTCCCTGTAACACCCCGATTTCCAGGGCGTTACTATAGCAAATAAACAGTAAATAAATATGCGAGAGCTTTTCAAAATGTTGGAAAAGGAGGGTATTTTTTTCGAAATCATTTTCCTTTTCGAAATATGCCATGAAGAGATGCATTAGTAATATATATACCCTGATTCATAAATAGCCACGCATGTGGCATAAGGTGACTGGCCAGCAGCTTAGAAATAAATTTACAAACGATTTACTTCGGGTTCAAAAGACTTTGCTACCAGTAGTGATAAAATAACTAAGACTCCCTATCCGGAAACTTAAGCATACAAGAGTTTATATAAATCAATCAAACGTCTACGACAAGTCTTCTTGCAGACAGGCGCCCGTCTCCTGTCTTGATCTCCCTTGAATTGGAATTCACCTGCAACTTCTAGCTAAGCTGTCTGACTTGCGACGGATGTCGGCAAACACACACAACTGACAAGCAAGGGTCAACTTCATAAACAAACAATACCTATGAGCAATTCATATAATACTCACATACAGATATCTACATCGAGAGGATGCAGAAGCAGAAATAATAAACATACAAGCTATGCAGGATAATTTACAGGCAAACATTGATCATAACACAAGTAGATTTGCAACCAAAAACGCACTCAATAAGCAGCACAGAACACGCATAGCAATCATATGACAATCATCCACGATAATTATGATGCAGTTGAGGTGTAATATGGCCCGATCATTCGGGTTGCTACAAAGATTCTGCACATAGTGGATTGGCGATAAGCTTGTTATCCCAATCATATTGTCTGCACATAGCCTGCACACAGCCTGCACTTAGCTTGCACACAGCCTGCACTTAGCCTCCACACAACCTGCACTTAGCCTCCACATAGCCTACACACAGTCTGCACACAGCCTGCTGGATGGATAGTCTTGCTATTCCAAACAACTGAAAAATGAAGACGGCGTCGTCTTGAGGAACATCCCTGCATACAAAATTCATGAGCAGAGAACAACAATAACATGAGCGAGTTCCTCACTCCCATTCCCCACCTAGTGGAATTGTTTTTACGAATCCGAGACCCTTCTTCGAAGGCGGCGTCATCCATGTCGGAGAGCCTGTCAACTTCGAGGGATTGTGATCACCTGAACCTTCCTGGTCCAGTGATCTCTTGTCGGTAGCTGCCGAAGCGTAAAACGCCTGCTACTACCAACAGAGGCATTACCGAATAAGCTACCCAATTTTCTTGAGAAAACATCTCTTGAAATATTTTCGTAAAGTTCTTTGAGGCTTTTGGAAAATATGTCTTATGACTCCCCGTGAGGATGTCCTTATGGTTCTTTTTCCAAGAAGTGACTTAATTTTCTTTGCAAGATAAAACTTGTAGAAAAGAAGTGAAATCGTCCTTAAGTTCATAAAAGGGTTGATGAATTCCTTTAGTACATTATGAATTTTCCTTCAAGAAAGGTAGGACAGATTCATTTCGAAAACTCACGGTTTACTGCAGGTTCTCTTGAAAGCATGTTCCAAAATGTTCATTAAGTTTCTAAAAGAAAGTTTCTCTTCTTACTCTTTTTGAAACTGTTAAGCCTTTACTTTTTCAAAACAAGGTCTGCATACTTTATTTTGAAAGAAACCCCATTCCCATGGTAGCTTATACTAATTCCCCGGCTAGTGCACACAATAACAATTGGTGATAAGGCATAGCAATGATGCAACAAGCAAAATCAAGGGAAAACGGTAATACAATCAACATGTGCGTAAATGAGAGCATGCTTACGATAATAGTACAACGGGATCTTCAATCAATTCCAGACGCACAAACAAGCAAAACAACAATGTCAAACATCAAATCCAAGAAATTTAAGTCAGGCCGTTCTTAGAACGCCATCGACTGACAAACAACATCATAGTATATACATATACATATACATATACATATACATATACATATACATATACATATACATATACATATACATATACATATACATATACATATACATATACATATACATATACATATGCTTAACAGCTAATGTAACGAAGTGCCCTTACTGAAGAACTATTTGATCCGGGTAGTTACGTAAGCTCTGATCGTCATGGCCGGTCCAAAGTCTCGTAAACCTTCAAGAAACATAGCCTAGCTCAGAATTTGAAACTCAATCCTAAGGTCCTTGCTACTGGTCCTACATGTTTTCTAGTCCTTAGACAATGGTCCTAACTCTTAGGAAAAATCTTGGAAGTCGAAGACGTTTTTAAACAACTTTGACGTTCGTTGAAAGAACGCAGAAAACTCTAAGTTAATATCTTCAAATCTTTCCAAAACTCATAACCTTTAAAGAGCATCAAGGCTAGATGCTCACAAACCAATTTGAAGGCCTTAAACAAAGTTTTGAATCCAAAAACACACACAAAACCTCAAAGGGTCAATTCTGCCCAAATTCTTTAAATTCACAAAAACTTCCTATTTTTACCAAACAAGCCATTAAACTTCTCAAGACAATTTCACAAACCAAAACATAAATTCTATTTCAAGTTTTCTAAACAAATTTTCAAGTCTTGAGTTCAAAAATCCTCTAAATGTCAAAAACACAAAATTGCATTCCAAATGCAAATTTTCCAAAACTCAAGTTTTCTTAACTTAGCAAAATCCCAATTAAGCTATGAGTTCCAAAATCCAATTTACCGAAAAGCTCAATTATAAACTTCAAATCATACCAAAACCCAATTTTAAATCTTCAAATTTCCAAATTTACCAAAACTTCTAGAAATCAATTTTCTAGGGCTTTAAACACACAATTTTCACTAGGCCCTTTTGTACTAATTAGGGCAAATACTTTCCTACAACTCAAAACCATTTTCAAGCATTTAAACACACTCAAAAGCTAGTTAAAAATACACTTATTCCCTGCCACAAAACAGCAAGCAATTCGGCCAAACCCTCACAATTCCAAAATCAATTTTTCTTTCAAACCTAGTAGACATCAAAGGTTACATGAAATCTATGGTAAAACTAAATTTCAAAGTTTGAAAATCACTTATTCAGACAATCAGTTTTTCAAAAACTTAGCTTCCAAGAAAACTAATTATACAAATCCATAGATCA
Organism: Acmispon strigosus; assembly: GCA_030819835.1. Classification (NCBI taxonomy): domain Eukaryota; kingdom Viridiplantae; phylum Streptophyta; class Magnoliopsida; order Fabales; family Fabaceae; genus Acmispon; species Acmispon strigosus. The sequence goes on from JAUAMA010000001.1 coordinate 25,722,877, forward strand.
ATTTAGTGGGAACAACTTTCCTAAAGGCAACCCTAGCGAAAGCTCAACTTGAAAATTCTCTAGGGACAAAAACTCAATCAATCAAAATTCCAATCGGTTCAAATTGAAGCCTAAGGTCATGGGAGTTCAAGGTTCTAACAACTTCATAAAAATCCAAACTCAACCTATCAAAAATCCGAATCGGTAGAACCGTAGATCGGGATGAGGGGAGTAATTTACCTCAAAGCACCAAGTGAAGAAGATGAGAGGAAGGGGCTGCCATGGTGAGGAGGAGGGGCGGCCAAGGAGAGGAGGAGAGGAAGAAGATGGTGAATAGTGGAGTTCTCTTTCTCTCTCTAATCTTTCTCTCTAAAAACACAATTATGAAGCCTTAAGTGAAGAAAACAACATATAAACCCTATTAATTAAGGGTGGGCCGTGGCCTAATGGGCTTGGGGAAGGGCCAAAGTTCAATTTTTATTTACCCCTAGGGACCAAAATGTGAAGGGTAAAATTTTAAAGTAAAAACCTCTTTTTATTATTTGAGGACCAAAGTGTAAACTCTCAAAGGGCAAGGACTAAACCATAAACTATGAAGGGGCAAGGACCAAACTAGGATTAAAGAAGATTAGGAAAATATCTTGAATATTTTAATATTATATTCCTAATCCATGATGCGTCAATGCGTCAGCGCGTCAGTGCGTCAATGCGTCACATCATTGGTCGTCAGTGAGTACCTCTAGGTCACTGAGAGTATCTGCACGGGGTCACTTATTGGCTTCGGGATTTACTAGATGAACTTGGTGAGGCACAAGTGTTTTCAAAATTGGACCTTAGATCTGGTTATCACAGATCAGAATGAGACCTGAAGATGTGGCCAAAACATCTTTTAAAACTCTTTCAGGCCAATATGAGTATGTTGTTATGCCCTTTGGCTTGTCCAATGCACCTGCCACATTCCAGGGAGAAATGAACACTATTTTTGCTGGGTTGCTAAGAAAGAGTGTTCTTATTTTTTTTTTATGACATATTGGTTTATAGTCCCTCCTTGTCTGCATATGTGGGGCATCTCCCAGAGGTCCTTGCTATCTTAAGGGCAAACTCCTTCTTTTTCAAAAGGAGCAAGTGTGCTTTTTTTACAACAAGAATTGAGTATTTGGGCCACTTTATAACTTCAGAAGGGGTCACAACTGATCCTGCCAAGATTACAGCAGTGCAAGAATGGCCTTTGCCTCAAACTATCAAGCAACTTAGGGTTTTTTGGGACTTACTGGCTATTATAGAAAATTCATTAAGGGGTATAGCATGCTAGCTTCTCCCCTAACTGATCTGCTGAAGAAAGATTCATTTCTTTGGACTGAGGAAGCTTCTCAGGCTTTTACACTTCTTAAAGGGGTACTCACTAGCACACCAGTTTTAGCCATTCCTAATATGCACAAGCCTTTTGTTGTCGAGACGGATGCTTCAAGCACATGTATTGGTGATGCTTTAATGCAAGATAGGCATCCAATTGCTATTATCACCAAGGTACTTTCTCTCCACCTTAATATGTTGATTCAAGTAGGATTAGGCGAAGGGAACAACCACCACACTAGTAAAAAGAAGATCCCAACATCCCAGAGTTTCCGGAACTCTCTTCCTAGAGCTAATTCTAAAAATAGGTTACTGTCAGTATATGGTAGAGAACTCTTAGCTTTGGTCCATTTTGTGTCGAAAAGGCATCAATATTTATCACTCCAGTCCTTTATAATTCTGACTGATCAACACAGCCTCAAATATTTGCTGGAGCAAAGACTGCCCACCCCTGCTCAGTACAGATGGGTCACTAAACTTATGGGATTGTCATATATCATTCAGTACAAAAAGGGGCAAGAAAACCTTGCTGGAGATTCATTATCCAGAGCATCACATGGTGAACTGCTTCAAATATCTGTCTCTCCAGTATCTTCTGACTTGTGGGCTATTCTTCTTCAAACATATGCTAGTGATACTGCCATTCAAGAGTTAATGACTCAGGTTTTCACTAATCCCATTATGCACTCACACAACAAAGTGGTGGATGGTTTTTGTTTAGAAAGCATAAACTCTTGGTTCCTAGTGATTCCAAGATCAGGGATATCATTTTGCAGGGCTTCATTCTTCTTATCAAGGTGGCCACTCTGGAAAAGCATTTCAACGGATTTCATTGAAAAATTGCCCAAGTCCCATGAAAAGGAAGCTATATGGGTGATCATTGACAGGCTCAGTAAATATGCCCATTTTATTCCTCTTGCTCATCCCTTCACAACTTCTTCACTTGCAGAAATTTTCATCACCAACATCTATAAGCTTCATGGGGCACCCGCCAACATTTGTGAGCGACAGAGATCCCATCATTACAAGCAAGATCTGGTCTTCTTTTCTGCAACATCTAGGCATAACACAGAGCTTATCCACAACCTATCACCCTCATTCCGATGGACAAATTGAGGTTTTGAACTGTTGTTTGGAACGCTATTTGGGAGCCATGACCTGGCAGCGGCCTAAGGAGTGGGTCTCTTGGTTGCCTTTGGCTGAATGGTGTTCCATTCTGAAATTCAGGCCACCCATATGAGGTGGTGTATGGCCAACCACCTCCCCTACATCTTCCATATTGCATGTCCTCAAAGCACCCCGGTCGATGCTGTGGATTGAAGCTTTATAGCTCGGGAGGAGATGATAAGTAATTTGTAGGGAAATTGGACAAGAGCTTAAGCTCAAATGAAGAGGTTGGCTGATAAGCATCATAGTGATCGTGAGTTTAAAGTAGGAGATTGGGTTTTCTGAAGTTGCAGCCTTACTGACAGACTTCCACCCATTCTAGAGCTTCTAAAAAGCTATCACCTAGATATTTTGGCCCCTACCATAACCTACGCAGGGTGGGATCAGTTGCATACACTTTGAGTTTTCCTGCTGCTTCCGGGATCCACTCCACGTTTCATGTTTCCTTGCTGAAACCTTGTCTTGATGCTTCTATTCCGTTACATGCTTTTCCTGAGGATTGGGGTAATCTGGGCAATCCTAAGGAACCCTTTGAGATCTTGAAGAGACACTACGTTCAACGTCATCATAGGGCTGTCACTGAAGTTTTAATTCAGTGGAAGGGTGAATGTGAAGAAGAGGCTACATGGGAGCTCTTGTATAAAGTCAAGCAACACTTTTCTTTCTTTGATGTTTCTGCTGCTCCTTGAGGTCAAGGAGAATTTCAAGGGGAGGGATATGATGCACATGTTGTGCCATATGTTAGTTAGTGAGTTGGGAAATTCAGTTAGTAGTAGTATATATCTACCAAGAGTCACTTACTGTATGTACGTTTTGTTAGTGATTGAACTTCTTTCCTTCAACTCCTTATCTATTCTCTCTCTATCACTCTACCTTTTACCCTAACATGACACAAAAACAGGATTGACAGGAGAGCCTAATTTTGTATTGGAGAAAAAACAGCAGGTTGCAGTGAAACTAAAACAGGGTTGGAAAAAGTAGAAACTATGAAATAGATGCGGTAATAGTTGTGAGAGCATGTATAGACTGAGAAAATGGATAAATATTAGGGTAGGGAAAATGAAATTCATTAAAAAAAAATCATTGGAAAAAAACATCTACACACTTGTACACTCAACGATTAGGAGAGTACCTAGATAGATACACTCATTAGAATGAGGAGACAACTTAGAATTGGTGTAAGGTCTTACAAAAAGGATAGCATGCACATCCAACATAATTTTAGAGACTTGTAATTAGGTGTTTTGCTGAACAACTTAAAATAAGGACTGACATTGTTAACAACAGGTGTGGGTAATGTGTTGATGAGGCATGTTGTTATAAGAAAAGCATGGTCCCAGTAATGTAAAGGCAATTTAACATGGGCAAGTAATGAAAAACTGGTCTAAACAATGTATGCTTTCTTTCAACACTCCCATTTTGATGATGGATATGAGGACATGCAACTCTGAACTATCCCCAAAATCAGCAAAGAATTTTGTCAAAGGACGAAACTCACCTCCTCAATAACTTTAAACACCCTTAAATTTATGGTTCAATCAACAGTATTTCAATCATAGCCTTAAACTTAGTAATGATTTTGAAAGTGTCTTGACTAATTTTTAAGAGGATAAATCCAAGAATACTTGGAGTAGGCATCTAACACAAGTCAAAAAATAATAATAACCACATGAAGATTCTAAGGAGGCAGGTCCCCATAAAACAACAAATACCAACTCTAGGGGAGAATTATAGACAGTAGAAGATAGATTGTTGAGACCGGTTTGTTGAAAGAATGAGTATTTCATGAAAGGATCAAGCACATTGAGATAGATTGCCATTGAGACGTCATAGAATTAGTTATATATGAATCAAGCGTGGTGCAATTGATTTATGTGCTCCAGCTCATGGGGTAGTGTTAGACATGTTGTTAATAGGTAGGATATCTTGTATTAATTGTAATTATATAGCTAATATATTTTTTGCACCTAATATATATAAGGGGATTAGTTTTGGTGCCACCCATATTGATTCATTTGTCATCCCCCATTTCTTATATCCCTAAAATACCCCTGTGGTAAAAAAAATACCCTTCCTTCTGTTTCCTCCCACCACCCTATCTTCTAACTTCCTCGTTCCTTTCCTTTCCTGTGCCATGTCGCCACTCACTCTCGTCTTCTCCTCCTGTGCACCGTCGCCACTCACTCTGGCCGCTCGCCGCCACCGGCAGAGGTATGTGTCCTCATTCTACCTTCCCTTTTTTTCTCTTGTTCCGGTTTGTGTTTTCTGTTGCATTTCGCGCCATTTTTGTTCTTTTTTTTGGAGATTTTCTTTGATTTCGACCTTAACATGTGCGAAATTAAGGAAAACAAAACATATTCGCACATGTTAAGTGCGTTTTTAGGGTCTTGATGCGACTAGGTTGAATCATTCGCACTTAATTTGTGTGTTTTTGTTCTGTTTTTCTTATTTCTCACTTGTTAAGTGCAGATAATGTTTTGATTTCTATTTCTCACTAATGAGTGCATTTTTGTAGTTTATATTTTTTTTTTTAGTTTCGCACTCTTAAGTGCGAGTATGTTTTTTAAAATTTCGCACGTTAAAGTACGTTTTTAATGTTCACAATTCGCACGTTATAGTGTGAAATGTAAGATGCCCCCTCCATGTTCGCACTTTACAGTGCGTTTTTTAACTTTAAAGGATTCGCACCTTTGAGTGCGAATTCTAGCATTTCTTGAATTTAATTAGTTACAATTTCTAATATTGTTTTATTAAATTTAATTAGTTACAATTTCTAATAGTTTCAGTTTTATTACTTACAATTTCTAATATTGTTTAATTTTTTTATTTACAGAAATGGAAAGAACACGTTGAACCGCACCTTCACAACATCCTGAAGTAGGGGCTGCTCATGCTGAACGTATCGGACCGACTGTGTCGGCACGCAGGAGACATGGAAAAGATCCATTGTTAGGGGAGCCATCTGACCAGCAATATGAGGAGGATGCATATGTTGAGGAAGACTAGCAAATGGACTATACTCATGAGGAAGATCAGCACATTGATGAGCACAAAGACGTTGATGATGTCAATGATGAAGACGATGACGAAGATGATGAGGAGGAGGACGAGAAGGAGGAAGAAAGGTAGCCTGAAAATAAAGAGGAGGCAAGAGAGTTAAAGCGGCGGCTGCGTCAGATGGACCAAGAGGATAAGGACCTCACCTCCTTCCCAGGTGGCCCAGCTAATTTATCAGTGCTACGGAGCTACCACAAGCATGTTGCTGGAAGAGTTTGGAGGTCTTATATTGACCCTACTATGCCGGATAGGCCAATTCTGAGGGTCAATAATCAATCAAGGAAGCTGGCGAAGCCTGTCGATCGTAGTGTTCCCTATATCACCATTGTTCTGCAGAGATCAGGCCTTGATGCTCTGAGAATGTGTCGGTATAATGTGTCAGATAGGGGTCTGATTTCTGCTTTTGTCGAGAAATGGCATCCATAGACCTCGTTATTCCATCTTCCATTTGGTGAGATGACGATCACCCTTGATGATGTTTCCTGTCTTCTTCATATCCCCATCCGTGGAATTTTTTTCACTCTACCACAGCTTGATCGTGATGAGTGTGTGAAATCTTTGGTTGCTCATCTGGGCGTCACCCGCACACAAGCTGCTTCTGAGATTCTTAAAACCAAGGGGAAGTTTGTAAGGTTCGCGTGGTTGGAAAATGTTATCAAAGTGAAGATCAGGGAAGGGGATCTTGAAGCTGCTGCCAAGGCCTACATGCTTGAGTTTGTGTGCGCAACTCTATTTGTTGACAAGAGCAGGACGATTGCAAGCATCCCCTACCAATCATTGTTTACAAATCTGGCTGAGGTGGGGAACATTGTGTGGGGGGCGGCAATGCTAGCCTATATGTACAACCAGCTTAATGATGCGTCTCAGAGGAACACAAAATCAATCGGGGGTTCTATGACTCTACTTCAGGTACTTGGTAGTGTTTTAACCTCTATTATTTTTTGTGAATTCATCTGTGTTAATATTGTGCACATTCACTCACGGGCCTGGATTTATGAGCACTTCCTAGTCACAGTGTTCGATAGAAAGTCTAACCCAGGATACATTGAAGAGATTCCTAGAGCTATGAGGTGGGTGCCAATCAAGGGAGACAGACACATTAAGAAAAAGAGGTCTGATTTAGATGACTTGGATGGCGATGTTGTCGTTTGGGCTCCTTATGTGGATCACCGAGCCGGTAGGATGTTTGAAAATGTGTCCCTCTTTTGTTGATGGATTCGATGCTCAGGTATCATGCACCCTTACCAACCGCAGAGGGTGTTGCAGAAGTTTGGTTTTTTACCGTTCATTCCTGATCCACCCCCTACTGAAGCACCCTCGTGTGAGGAGATTGATGAGATGTGGCTTACGTATGCGCATCATGTGGTCCACCCCAACCACCATGCTCTAGCACCTTCTCAGACAACTCCAGATTATTCAGCCGGGTATCTGTAAGACCCCTAATTTATTATTATTGCAGTTTAGTCCCTGAACTTGTTTGTAATTGTTTTCTAGTCCTTGGACTCCATTTATTTGTAAATTAACCCTTGAGATAATTAATGAAATTTTAGCCTTGAGCTATTAAATCCTTGTTTGGAATATGGTTACTTACCGTGAGGAACATCTAAATAATTTTGATTGAGTTACAACAAGAATGACTTTGGCTTAGCGGTTAAGATTTCGGTGTTTCGGCTACATGGTATGGGTTCGATCCTTGACGAGGAAGGTTTTATTTTTATTTTAGAATTTCGTGTGGCTTATGGTTTCTGCATTCAAATTCGAAATTTGAATGGTGAGGGTTAATGGAGCATTGAAATCAGGTTTAGAGAGGGAGTTATGCGGTTTAAGGAGGAATAATGGTGGTTAATGGTGTGTCTAAAGAGAAGAGCCTTGGTTTAGTGGTGGAGACTTAAGCATTTAATTGAGATGGCTTGTGTTCGAATCCTAGTGAGGTAAGTTTTTATTTTATGCAGATTTTGAGTGGTTGTGGCTGAATTTCGAAATTTGAAAGGGAGCCATGAGTTTAATGAGGTTGATGGGAGTTACAAGCTGAGTTTGAATGGAATGAATGCGTATTAAGTGGTGTTAAGTGAGTTTAAAACTTAGTCGGGAGTTACGAATGTGTAATAAGGTGGTGTGAAGAGAGTTTATGGCTTGGTCTATGACTTAATGGGTGATGAAGAAGGTGGATTCAGAATAAGAAGGAGAATTTCGTGCTCTTCCTCCCCCTCTCTCCTTCTAGTTGCTAAAAACTCAAAGCTTAAGAGTGTTGGCTTCCATTGCTTGGTTCACACAAAAGATTTTGCTAGAGAAACCTAGAACTTTAGAGTTGAATCCTTTGGAGTGTTTCTGGATTTTGGTGCTGCTTGGAGTCGACCCTCTCTTCCTCTTGTGGAGTTCTACTTCTTGCTCTAATCCTCTCTCAAGAACCCTTGGGGTTAACTTTATCGGTGGAACTTGAAGAATATGCAAAGTGTAAATCAAGTCTCGTCCTTGGACTCGACTGAGGTTTTGATGAAGACAAACACATCACAAAAAGAAGAAAGACTTCAGAAGAGAAAAGGAAGACTTCAAGAAGACTTCAAGAAAGAAAGGAACAAAAAGAAGAAAGACTTCAAGAAGACTTAAGAGAAAGAAAGGAACAAAAAGAAGAAAGACTTCAAGAAGACTTAAGAGAAGAAAGACTTCAAGAACCAGGCTCAGAACGTCAAGATCAAAACATGAGGGTTCTAGTTTTAAGTAAGTCTTGTCAACTTAGTGTTCTATGCTTTATTAAGGTTTAAATGCATTTGAAGGCTCATGAAAGATCAACTAATTGAGTACGATATGTTCTCACAAGTTAAACTTGGTAGGAACACTCAATTAGGGCTTGAGATGGTTAAAAACTGAGTTTCAGACTTGCAGTAATAGATTACCAGGCAGTCTGTAATCTATTACCTGTCAGTCAAGCATAGCGTAATCGATTACCAGTTTTCAGTAATCGATTACCAGGCATAGCGTAATCGATTACCAGTTTTCAGTAATCGATTACCTGTCAGGAAATAGCCGTTAGAACATAGCGGTTATAGCGTAATCGATTACCAGAATGCTGTAATCGATTACCAGGTCGACAGATGTGTTATTTCATGAACCATTGTGTCTCAAACCGGTTGGGAAAGGTTGTGTTGGTTCATGGACGACCTCTAGTGCCTATATAAAGCCCTTAGACACTCAGAAACATTAATGACTTGGTCCATAACTTTCATATTCATTAAAGTCATCATTCTGAGTTTCGGTTCTCTCGTTTTCATAAGAACACTCATGATGCTCAACATTTGAGAAACTCAGAATGGAAGAGCCTTCATTGCAATGGCCTGGAGCATACAAACTAAGATCAATCCATCTTGTCTAAGGGATTGAATTAGCCATAGAAAAGGCATCTTCTTCTTCTTCTATTTGAATCATGTTGATTCTTTCACCATAGTTTTTGGTGGTTGTAAAAAGGCCCTTTGAATCAAGTTTGATTCAAAGTCCACCGTGGTAATGCGGTGTCATCAGAAAGTGGTTTGCTTTCTGAGGCATGATGGGTTCTCTTAGGGTCCTTGGCACAAGCATTCGTTAAGAAGACTTGATCAATCAGAAGTGGGTTGCTTCAGGAAGATTGATAAGATATCTTAGGGTCCTTGGTGCAAGCATTCGTTAAGAGTACTCGATCATGGGAAATCTTCACTGTGGAATTCAGTGGAGTGGTTCTTCAGAAAGTGGTAATCTTTCTGAGGGATCCTAACTTCACCGTGGTATTCGGTGAAGGGTTGTTCGATTGAAGGGGGGATAGTCTTCAAGGTCTGAGGGTGGTTTGCCTTCAGGAACTGAAAGTGGTTTGCTTTCAGGGGTTGTTGAAAGCGGTTTGCTTTCACAGGATATTGGTAGAAGTTCTTGGGGTCCTTGGGTTAGGAACTTGTAAGAAATTCTTATCAATAGTGGAAAAATCCTCAAGGGGTTTTCTTGAGGGACTGGACGTAGTCTTCAGTAGATTGAAGGCGAACCAGGATAAATCTTGTGTGTGATTCTCTTTATCCTTCACATTTACTTTCAAGTATTGTTCATATCCGCTGCAATCACAACGATCAATCCGTGATCATCATAAACTTGAAAGTAACAATTTCAATAAGGCGAAAATTGGGGCAACACTGATTCACCCCCCCTCTCAGGTTGCTATCTGTTCTAACACAAAGGAATAGGAGGTAAGGGTAACTTAGTAGTAGATCGAGTCAGTTGTGCTTTACATATGATTTTCTGTTGGAATTATTGGTATTGTGATACGTGCTTGAATTTGAGAATTTATGTTATGATATGCTGAAGATGATGAGGTGAAGTTGATTATGTTACATTATGAAAATTGTTGATTCATGATGATGTTGAACATGTTGGCATGGCATATGCATTTTGAAGCTGAAGACGATGTGATGGGTTGTAGTCCTATGTGATCGTGCCATAACTTGTAGTTGCATTTGAGGACTCATAAGCATGGTTTGTGATGTTGTACATGAGGAAATGAGTATATTGTTATCGCTGTATTTTGAAACTATTGTTACTGTTGGTTATGTTAAGTTCTCTTCAACATGCAGCGAGCTATTTGATTTTTGTTTTAAGAGCTAACCCTTTCTGTTTGTGTTTGGGTGCTTAACGCCAGAGACAGACAAGGCGAGTATTTTTATCTCTTAAAGAGCATTACGGAATCACAGTGCGCAGTGGAAGCGTGGGAGAATCTGAAGAAGACGATTGTTGTTTAGAGGACTTCCGCTGTTTAATTTTGAGTTCGTTGTTGAGCGTTTACTATTTTGTATAAACTATCCGTTTTCGCTTCCGTGTAATAATTATTATTTATGGGTATATTATTGATTAAATCTTATTGAGAGACGTTTGGCTTTTGAAAATTGAGTTGTTTTTTTGAGAGGTTTTAATTTTAGCAAAATTACTATGTGAGCCTCAACCCATAATTGGGGCGTTACAGGCAGGTAACTTAAGTTTGTTTGTTTTTCTTGTTGAATAAAAGGACAGGTTGCTCAAGAAGCAGTGGTACTGGTAAAGATGGGGCGGCTGGTGATGAGGAAGATCCCATGAATACCTGAACTTGACCAGTATATCGTTTTCATTTTGTTTTAAGTTTTTATTTTCTTTTTAGTTTTTATTTTTCTTTTTAGTTTAGAATTTTTTTTCAAGGATTTGAGTCTTGCATATAGGTTAGATTGAGTCAGTTAATATATTCCTGTTTATTATGCCATGTTTGCATAACTCTCAAGTGGTTTCACCTTTAGCTAGTGTTTTTGGAAAATTGATACATGTGTTTTAAAAGTGCTGGGTAGAGTTGCATGCTGTTAGGGGTTGTGAATGGATCCTTGATTTCTGAGTACTAAATTGATCATGTTTTTGAGTTCTAAAAAGGGTACACTTACCCTATCTTTTCTGAGTGCTTAGAGTGAACTCTGTATTACATGTGCTTGTACTTATCTGCCTTGTGTTACATGTTGACTGGATTTGTGCATACTTTGTTACTTTGAGAGAGATTTTAGGAATTTTTGAGAACTCATAAGTTGTTATTGATTTGTATCATTTTTCTCTTAGTAGCCCCTGTTGAGCCTTGAGTCTATTTCTTTGGCGCTTACTATTGGAATTATTTATGAGTTGTTGGGTGATGGAAAAATTATGATGATAGAGCCTTGTATGTTAGAATTCTCTCTGAAAAATATATAAAAAAAAAATAAGGTATGTGCCTTAGGAAAAAAAGAAAAAAAATTATAATGAAGTGGTGGGGAGTAAACTTCAATTCATATCCCATACATTCCACTACTTTATTAAAAAAAAAAAAAGAGAAAAAATTAGAGAGAACCTATGTGATGTAATTGTTTGAGCTCTTGTTCTGAAAATGGAATCACCCAACATGAGTCATGAATCTGAGTCTGAGCCATTAGATTTGCCAAGTTTTTCAATTCCATACGTGTTTCTGAACCCTTGGCCAAATTTCAACCCTTGATAGTCTCTCCAAGTTGCATTGTTGTACCTGTTTGGTTTTGATTTGAATGATAGGCAGATTTGTTTCATTGCACTTGTATTTTCATGAGATATTTTTTCTGCGAGCTTAATTGGTTAACTCATTTCTGCTTCTTTGATCATTTTGCGCTCAGATTTCTTGGTGAATTTTTCTCCCTTGACATGCATGTACTTGACCAGCTGTGTTTTCTTGAAATATGTATCTTGAGCTCTGTTTTTCTAGCAGGGTGATTTGTTCTAAGCTTGAGGACAAGCTCTTCTCAAAGTGTTTTAAGCTTGAGGACAAGCTGTCGTTGGGTATAGTTGTGTGATGACCGGATTTTACATGATGTTTTAGCTATCTTTTTCTTTCTTTTATTTTATTTTTATTGAGTCTCATATAGTTTTTGTTTCATTTTGTTAGAGTTTTCACTTTATTTTTGTATTTGCATATAGATTAGCAACTTTTGTGTTTTTAGTCCTTTTAGTTATGTTTTATTGTAGTTTTAGTCCTTGTTAGAGATTCTGGTCAATTAAGGAACATTTGTGGGGATCTTGATGCAATTTATGAAGAAGTGTGGCTGAATTAGAGAAGAAGAGGAAGCATCAAGCTCACTTTTCTTGTTTAACATGTGCTTAAATGGAGAAATTAAAGAAGGAGATGAAGATTCAAGCAAGAAACAAGTGCTAAAATAGAGAAATGATGGAAAGAATGGTTGTTTCAGCTGTTTCAAACCTTCCTTGAAGCCACCATAATGCCTCATCAAAGCATTGATGAAAGGAATTAAAAGACAAGGTTAAGAACAAGAAAATGATGAGTCTTTCGTGCTCCCAACGCCTGAGCGTTGGGACACCAACACTCATGCGTTGGCATTCTGTCTGAAGATGGGGATTTAATGCAGTCTCCAGCGCCCAAGCGTTGGAACCCAATGCTTGAGCGTTGGCTTGCTGGTTGTTTGGCTATAAATTCATTTTTTGGCTTTTCTTTTGTATCAACCCTGGAACCTTGTACTTAGCTGAGTTCCTTCCTTTTTAGCTTTGTTCTTAAGCTTGTAAGAGGCCTTTGGAGCCCTTGTTTTAGGTTTTGCTTTTAATTTTCTTTATGTTTAATCTAGCCATGCTTGGCTAGTACTTTCTAGCATTTGGGCTTGTAGTGAATCCTTTTTGCATTTATGTTTTAAACCTCTTTTTTCCTATGAATAAGAGTTTTTGTTCTTTGTATCTTCTCCCCATGTTTATTATGCTTTATGCACACAAGTTTATCATGCTTATTTCTTGCACAACGGTAGTTGGTAGGATTTAAGGGAAATGAGAGTAGATTAATCGGATAATCCGCCACTTAGGTATAAGGGTGGGAACTTGTTGTGTTCGCCAGAACTAAGAACACTAATATGCTTCAATTGGATTAACTAAACACTAAGGTATTAGGTTTGGTATTTGTAATTGAAAGTTCTATTTGATTAAGGCATTAACAAGTAGAAATCCTAGGCTAGAGCACCTAAGAACAATTTCCAAGTTCATATGATTTTCAGTTTGTAAGAGACATAATTTGGTTAGGTGAAACTCAAACCTGAGTGTTATTTTATCATAGTTTTCTTTCCTCTTGCTATATGTTATCTTTATCACAAAAACATCGAAATATATCTTTTTATTTTCTGCTCTAACGATTAAGTTTAAAGTCCAAAATCAATTCTTATCCCTGTGGAGAACGATATCTTTTATATTACTTTGATACAATCTGTGCACTTGCAAAATTTGTTATCAGTAATTACTCGGATCGAACATTTTGATGGTTCAAATAGAACTTTGACAAAAACACTTAGTGCGAAACTCAAACTTCACAATGTTTCCAAAATAAAAAAACTCAATATTTTTTAAAAACAAACCTCATGGTTCAATATATCATTACCATGACTATAATTTTGACAAAAGTACTTTGGATGGAAATCACTTTTGAAAAAGAATCAAAGACCAAAACTCAAAATTTCACAAAACCATTTACATATCCATGAAGCGAAAGAGAAGATCTACGACATTTATGAAGGCTAGAAGTGATTTTGAGCATGCATAAAAAACATAACTCATTATTTTTCAAAACAAAAACCACCACTACAAAGCTCTTTAAAGGATTTACCTCTTTGGTGAATGAAGCTAAGGAAAAGAGAAGATATTGATGGTGCTAGAGGCTTGGCAATTCGGCCCTAAGAAGAAGAAAGATGAGGGCTTTAAGAACTCCGTCACTTTTCATTCTCTTTCCTTCTCGTTTTCCTCTCAACTTTCCCTCACAACAGTTAGGGATGACAGAAAACCCAAACCCGCGGGTACCCGACCCGACCCAAAATTATGGGTAAAACCCGTTCTGAATGGGTTCGGGTTAGGGTTTGGGTTTTACCCGTTTTCAAATGTGTTAATCGGGTTCGGGTACGAGTAAACCCTACCCGTACCCTACCCGAAACCCGTTACCTATGTAAGAAATTACTAAAATATCCCCCCATATATATATTAGTAGTGCTAGGGTTTTTTCAAGGTTCATTCCTCATTAGCACCAAAGCAGCACTGCAGCTGAAGAAGCCGTCAAGCCGCCCTCACCCCTTCCCCACTTTCTGCTACAGTCGTCCAAGCCGCCGCAGCCCGCCGTCGTCCAAGCCGCCGCCACCGTTCACCATTCAAGCAAGAAAGAGCTCGATCTCCGTCTCTGTCTCTCGATCTCCGCCTCTCGCCCGCGGCCCGCCGTCGTCCACCTTCCGTGCGTCCGTCTCCGTCTCTCGATCTCTCTTCCACCGTCGTCCAAGGCTACAGGTGCATGTTCGATTCTTCTTCCACATCTGTGTTTCAGTGCTAGGTGTTTTGTGGTTTTTGATATTATTGTTTCTGCAATTCTGCTCAATGTGTTGTGTTGACTTGCCCAATAAACAGTGTCAAAGTTAGAGCTAGGAGAAAAACAACTTGTGTGTCTCTGCTCATTAATCAGTTCTATAGTTAATCAGTTCTTAATCATCTTCATTGCTAATTAATCTGCTTAATTCTTTTTCATTTTTGGTTTTTGTCAAGTGTCAATGGATACTGAGTTGAATATAGTTCTATGAATGTAATTTGAATTTTGTTTTGACACTTGAATGAAGAAGATGTACGTCTAATCCATAAGAATAAGTCTCTTTGGTAACTTATCTACCTCACTTCCACCTAACTGATTTTTGTTTCTATTTCTTTCCTCTTTTCTTATTATATTATCAACCACATCTCATAGGGAGTGTTAGCCAAACATTAATCATCTGTATAGTGTATTGTGGATTGAAAGAAGAAAAGCCAGAAGTACTCACAGCTATACATAACAAAATTTAATATTCATTTAAATTTTCAAATGTTTGTTGCTTTGAGAAGTGAGAATTTTTTTTTGTAATGAGTCCATGGGAATGGGAAACTGTAGTTAATGTCTTCTTGTCTTTATAGAGTTTCTTTTTCCATGCTAAGAAATGTTTAGAACCTGAATTTACACTTGATTACTGCATTTTAGTTTTCAGAAATACTATTTGAAGTAAGATTTAGACAGCACAGCATCGTCATCCAATTTCACATCTTTATGAATAAGTTGAACTAAGAATAAGTTAGAACTATGTTTAGAAAACTCACTCAAGTTCACGTTTGGACCAAATTTCAAGCTTCAATTAAAATCGTGTATGTGGGGTTATGGACTCTTAGCTAATCCCTTTTGGTAATATTTGTCAGTTATCCTCTGTTTTGATCAGTAGTTTGCTGAATTGGAGATAATTCTTGATATGAAGAGATTTTGGTTTTCTTGGCATATGGCATATCAATCCAAGTTTGTTAGTATAGATTATAGACACCTCCACAAAGTATATGGTTTTCTTGGCTCTAATTATATTACTAAACCAGAATTTATAATTCTTCTTGGCTCTAAAGAAAAGGTACATTTTATTTTTTCATTAATTAGCATTATCTCATTTGTTTGTCATTGATGTTAAAGGGAAAATGGATCAAGTGAACAAAGCTCTAGAAGGAACATCTGATCCCACACAAGAAAGTGCATGTCATCTAACTCCACAAGGATCTTCTAATCCTACACCTGAAGGTCCCGCACTAGATGATTCAACTCATGATGGGCAAGATGGTGAAACAGATTCAGCACTACCACCTCCAGCAAAGAAGCCAAGAAGTGCGGTGTGGAATGATTTTAGAAAGATTAATCTGAATGGGGACATTAAGGCAGAATGCATCTATTGTAATAAAAAACTTAGTGGGAACACAAAGAATGGGACACATCACTTGCACCAACATTCAGCTAAGTGTGTTCAAAAGCAGATTAAGATGAAAGACCGTAACAAAGGGCAGACATTCATCATGCCTAAAACAGTACAAGGCAAGCAAGAGTTAGGATTTGCAAATTATGATCCAGAAAATACAAAGAAGTTGCTTGATAATGCAATTATCATGCATGACTATCCGCTATCAATAGTGGATCATATTGGTTTTAGGAGAGTTTTAGGTTCTCTCCGGCCATTGTTTATAGTTCCCAGTCGAAACACGATCAAGAAGGAGATTTTGACGGTCTATGACATTGAGAGACAATGTGCTATGAAGATGCTAGACACTCATGAAGGAAGAGTGGCCATTACCACGGGCATGTGGACTGCAAGCAACCAAAAAAGGGGGTATATGGCTGTCACTGCTCACTACATCGATTGCACTTGGACTTTACAAAGCCGGATTTTGAGGTAATTAAGTTTAAATTTTAACTTTATTATATTTGTTGTTTTTAATGATAAAATGATAAACTATAAATATTGTTATTTAGGTTTATTTATGTTCCAGCCCCTCACACTGCTGAGAGACTTTGTCAAGTACTTGTCGAATGCTTGATGGATTGGAACATTGACTCAAAACTCTCTACTATCACTTTAGACAATTGTAGCACAAATGATAAAATGATTAACCTTGTTAAGAATAAGTTGTCGTTGGGGTCTTTGTTAAGGGATGGGTCTTTACTTCATATGCGTTGTTCTGCTCATATCCTAAATTTAATTGTTAAAGAGGGGCTACAAGTGGTAAAGGAGGGGGTAGAAAAGATTCGGGATAGTGTAGTGTATTGGAATGGTACACCAAAAAGGAAGCAAAAGTTTGAAGAAACAGCTAAACAATTGAGAATTACTTCCACTAGAAGTTTAGCTTTAGATTGTCCAACTAGGTGGAACTCAACTTTTAAGATGCTTGATATTGCCATCCCATACAAGGATGTGTTTATTCGACTAGCGCAACGTGATACTTTATACACTTGTTTGCCAAGTAATTCACAATGGCAATTTGCAAAGGATGTTTCTGGGTGCCTAAGATTGTTTAATGAAATGACTGAGTTGATTTCTGGTACAAAATATCCAACTGCCAACATTTATTTTGCAAAGATTTGTAAGATCAAGTTGGAAATAATTGAATGGAAGAAATCCTCCAATGGAATTATTAGGAAGATGGCAGATAATATGATGGAAAAGTTTGACAGCTATTGGAATGTTATTCATGAAATTATGGGAGTTGCTACAGTTCTGGATCCTAGGTTCAAGATGAAATTGCTTGAGTTTCATTTTTCAAGGTTGTATCCCAATGAGTCCGATGCACAAGTTCAAAGAATTCGAGATTTGTGTTATGATTTGCTTTCTGATTATAAGCATAATACAAATTCTATTGAAAGCTCTCCATTGATTGGTGCAAATGTTGCTAATAATGACCCTGTGGATGAAGAATATGATCAATATGTTGAGAGGACGGAAGAATCTAGTTGTTTAAATGTTAAAAATGAGTTGGATCATTATTTGGGTGAGAAAGTTATAAAAAGGACACCAGATTTTGATATTTTAAATTGGTGGAAGGCAAATGGACTTCAGTATCCAACACTTCAGGCAATTGCAAAAGATGTCTTAGCTATTCCTATCTCTTCAGTAGCTTCTGAATCAGCATTTAGCACTAGTGGTCGAATATTGAGCCCTCATCGTAGTCGACTTAGTTGGACTACTTTAGAGGCCTTGATGTGTGCTAGGAGTTGGCTATGGTCTTCTGAAAATGATGGTAAAGTTTTGAACTATTAATTCAATATCATATTTAATATTGAATAATTTTTATGTATTGACAATTAATCATTCTTCGGTGTTATACATGGGATATTTATAGGTGGTTTGACTTCTAGCTCTGCACAAGATTATGCTACTGTATTGAATGAAATGGAATCCGATGACGAAGGTATTTTATACTTCATTTGCTTTAAGTAGTTTTAAGCTTTGATGTTATCTTTAATTTTGGTTTACTTCTTATTGCAGCTGAACTGGCGGGAAGTTGTTTAACATACAATTTTCATGATGAATAGTTGTTGCATCTATGCTTTAATGCTAAACATGGTTAGTATTGTGGTTAAATTTGATTAAAACTACTTGTTTCAATATTGTTTTAAGTAAAACTACTAATGAGTTTAATGTGAATATATCAGGTTAATAGGTGTCTATGTTTTGGAGGGTCTGCTGCTGCTATTTTAATCTGGAAGAGGTTGATGTCGAAGACTTTGAAATTTGAATAACTGGAATTGTGTATTTGTATTTGTTATTGAATTTTGTTATAAATTTTGATTGCAGACGTCGCTATTTTATTTTAGATCCTTGTTGTTCTTGTACTCTCGATTTATATCATGATCTTGAATATTGAATTTAGAATTGGCTTCCAAGACATTTTTTAAATCATTATGAAGAATTAAAAATTCTGTTATTAGTGTATTATTAATCGGGTTTTCGGGTCGGGTTTTCGGGTTTTCCTGTTTCCTCTCCATCCATCGCGGGTACGTATTCGGGTACGGGGAACCCGAAACCCAACGGGTTCGGGTTCGGGTTCGGGTATATTTTTCTTACCCGAGCAGGGTTTGGGTTTGGGTTCGGGTATGTTATTTCGGGTTCGGGTACGGGTAGGGTTAAACCCGCACCCGACCCTACCCATTGCCATCCCTAACAACAGTTAGGAGAAAAAAAAAATGAGATTAAAGTTGTGTTGTGTGTGCCATGGCCTAAGTGTATTAAGGAGGGAAGGAATTTAAAAAAAAATACACATTTGTTAATTGTGTGGTTAAGATTTCTTAAGGATTAATAAAATATCTAATCTTATGGCTAAAAGGTGATGGGTATGCGGTACGGCATTTTCAGAAAATCCTGGGTACGAGTACGTTAATATATATATAAATTAAATAATATATATATATATATATATTAAATAGAAGGTTGACATTATAATTTCAAATAATATCACAAATTAAAACAACATTAAGAGACATATATCCTTAAACTACTAATGTTGATTAAAAAAAATTAAACTGAACTTCCTTGCTAAATACAGTATATTACTAATAAGATTTATGTCAACTAAAAAATATACTTAAAATTTAGGATAATTAAAATGCTAATTGATATTGCGTAGACTGTATAATGAATCAAGCTGGCAAACTGTATAGAAATTGCAAAACAGAGGTATCAAGAAGAGGGTAAAAACAACAGTACTGGTGGAGCGGCGGTGGAAGGAGGGAGAGAAGCGTCGGCGAAAGGAGTAGGAGATTCGGAGAGGTGTGGCGGTGGAAGCGGGAAACGGAAGCGTCGACGGAGGAGGAACAGGAGCGAGGGGGTGCGGTGGTCTAAGGAGGAACGGTGCGTGCCGGCGGAAGGAGGCGGAGATTCGTCGGTGGTCTGCTTTGAAGGAGGCTGGAGTGGAGAGGTGTTGCGTGGTCTTCTTCGAAGGAGGAGGAGATTAGGTTTAGAAAGGGGGAAAAGGGAAAGGGGCCGTCCAGATTCGTTTTTATAAAAAAAAAAATGAAAACGACGTTGTTTGACGCCAAAACGCACCAGGTGCTTGGCGTGGAAATCGGGTACGCACCGGCGCGCACCCGCACCAGGTGCGTCCTCGGTGCCGATACCAGCCCAAAAAGGGTGTACTGGTGCTTCAGAGAAAGCTCACACATAAATCATCGGTAATTACAAATTTGACACAGTAGAAAGCTAAGTAAACATTCGAAATAGAACCGAGAAGATAGAAACATCTCCCCAATACTCAATGGAGGGTTTTTAGCAATTTAAACACCTCAAAACCCTCACACGCATGGCCGAGGAACACGATACAAAGAAGGAAAATGATCAATCGCAATTTTAAAACCGAGATTATGATCATAACAAACAAAATTATAAATACTAGGATCTAAACATATAATTGAAAGAGCAGTAACAAAAAGATAAACCTACTTCAAAACCCTGAAACTAAATCCCCAAAATTCATGGATTGCTTAGAGAAATCAGTACAAACTAAGTAGGTCCTACACATTACAAGCCTGTGGTCGAGGTTCAACTCCTCCTTCCTACCTGCTTGTCCAACGAAGGAGTGATTTTCAGCTTCGACCCTTTCCTGTTTGATTGTTTTCGAGCTCCTCTTCTTTAAGCTTAACGTGGGTCTCCTTCTCTTATTAGAAGGAAATGAGACAGTGGAGAAAGAAGAGGGACCGAGAGATAGATAGTAGCCAAGAGCGAGTGGGAGAAGGAGAAGATTTTGTGGTGGATAAAGATTGGTGTACACTCTTTGGGTATAGACCACAGGAGAGAGATAGGAAAAGATAAGAGATAAGTGACAGATTTGATATATGATGAGATGTGTGCAGAAGAAAGAGATAGAAAGAAAAAAGAGGTGTCTCAAACTATCTGCACTATAGAGTAGTTCTTCAATCATAACCCTTTTTGGTTGAGCCACAGAGAAATATGAACACACAAGATAGTTACGCGCTGAACTGATTGCAAGGGCTGTGTGAAAATATATTAAAATATTATAGTGGGAAATAAATGAGTTTTGAAGTAGTATTATAGTGAAAAAGATATACATCCTAGACCAATCACATTTCTGAATATGATTAATTAGGTGTACTGTGTCGGTATATTATTCTCAAAATAAAAATATATTCACATTAGAATATCATGATCCCAATTTCTCAATAACAGAATAAAATCTTTCTTATGAGAACAAAATTTTATCAGTTATCTCATTCCAAAATAGTCACTACTACAGAATTGTCTTTTTACCACACCTCTGTTATTCCGGATCAGTATCGGACCGAGGTAAAATGGTGCTCGGAGCTCTGTTACCACGGTTCCATGTTGAACCAAGGTAACTGAGGTTCTCTATTACCCCGGTTGCAGGTCAACCTTGGTAATTGAGATAATTTTTATTATTTTTTAATTAAAAAAACTATTACCACGGTTGTAAGGAGAACCGGGGTAATAGAGTTTATTAGTTTATTAATTTATTATCTGACATTGTCTATTACCACGGTTTTCAGGGGGACCGGGGTAATATGTATTATTTTATTAAAAATATGGTCATCTGAAGCCTGTTATAGCAATAGTAGGAATAGAAAATCATTATCTCGAGAAAAACCCTTCGTCTTCCCGCTTCTCTGTCTGGACTCCATCGATCTTCAACATCGTCACTGCCACTCGACATTCCTTCCTTCTGCACCCCATTACCTCCGCTCCTTGCCGCTTGTCGCAACACGTCATCACCGGCGCTCGTTCTTTGCATTCGCTCCGTAACTGCTTTGCTCGTCACGGCTACTCCTTCTATTGCTCGCAGCCTCCCTCTTTGTGTGCGCACTAAGCTCGTTCCTCCGGCTACTCAGCTCGTTCATCTTGCTTCCACACCTCACTTGTGAGTCCTCATGATCTGCTTCTACTTCTAGGGTTTTCTTTCGTTTGAAGATTTTTGTTGTTGTTCAGTACCTTGCTCGCTTGTGCTTTTGAATTTTTGTGGAAGTTAAGGAGCTTTTCTGTTTGATAGTTACCAATTCTTATGCATTTGCTGTTGTTGTTCAGTATATTTTCTGGAATGTGTATTCTGTTGAAGACTTTTATTGTTTTTCAATACATTTTGTGGAATATATGTGAACTCTGTTTTGTGAGGTCATGTGGTAATTGCGTGTAGACATTAACATCTGTTGATCATGTACTACACTTTTGAAATGTTGTTTCAGGAAAATGGATCCTTCACAGCTAGGTAGTGGTGAGACTGGTGAGCACAGGACAATCAGGCGCAGACGGACCATCATGAAAGCAGTCCATGTTATGAGGAGTAAAGGACTGAAGTTTGAGGTAACAATTTAAGGCAATGTTGAAAGGGCTGCCAAATTCTCTGTTTTCTTCTTGTTTTGCAACAATGGCCCTTCATTCTTCATTCCTACATCAAATATTGTGACTACAGTCATCATTTAACACCTATAGCATGGATTCAAAGTAATTTAATAAGTTTAAACTCTACTAAATTGTTTAACATTTACATGTATTAGGTTGGTTGGAATTCGGATGGTGTACCCGTTGACCCCAACAAGAAATATTTATTTGGCTATATTGGGTTCCTTGCTCGCACAGAGGTTCCAATTACTGCAAATTGGTGGCCAGATGTGGACGGCGAACTCAAACAATATATATGGGAAGAAGTTTAGGTTAGATACATAGTACTCTTACAATTTGTGCAATAAACTATTTATTGAAATATACTTAAGATCAATATAACTTGCGTTGTTGCAGGCTGGCTTTCACCTTGATTCAAAGCGCAGAGACTATGTGCTCAAGGAAACAGGTGCTTTAGCTAGATATTTTCGCAAGCAACTAGCCAAACAAATATTCGACAAAGATGGTAATCTGATTGACTATCCACCACCCGCTTATGCCCGAGTGATCGATGATAACCAGTGGAGGGAATTTGTTGCCCAACACCAAACCGAAGAGTTCAAGGTGAAATATCTTTTCGTGAGATGTGCCATGCTTACATTAGGTTTTGAATATAATTATGTAATGATACATATCATGTGTTTTGAAATAGAAACTCAGCGAAGCTAACAGACAACGGGCACTGAAGCAGAAGTACCCATACAGATTATCGCGTATGGGATACGCTTGCCTAGCACAACAGATGGTATATAGACACACATAATGCACTTTAATTTCAACTATCTTGTATTAAATTTAAATAATTAAGTGTTATTTGTGATTCCTTTGCTTCTCTTAAAATAGGCGCAGGAGTCTGGATCAGACGCCACATCCGTTCCTCGCCATCTCTTGTGGAAGTGTGCTCGTGTTTCCAAGAAGGGTAAAACCTGAGATTAATCTGTTGAAGAAGTGATCAATACATGTGTAAGTACGAATTCCTAAATAAATAATAATCATTTATTATACCCATAATTTAGAATTTTTATATTTGTTTCAGGAGGCTCTCTCACAAAATGTCTCCCAAGAGGACTTGGCAAAGCGTACACCAGATGACATTCTTGGCCAAGCACTGAAGACTTCTGAGCACCCCGGTCGTGTAATGGGAGCCACATTTCCAATTTGCCAAAGAACCTACTTCAAGGTTCAAAAGAAGGCAAAGGGAAATGAGACTGACCTAGAGATCACACGCCTCCGGCAAGTGGTGTCATCCCTGCAACATCAAGTCCATGTATTGATGCAGGATAAGGAGGCCGAGAGTGGAAATTGCCATGCGCAGGTGCATTACAACAGTGGGAGGGGTAGTTTCACACCTCAAGTAATTGGTGTTGTTTTTGTTTTTTGCAATAAATTAATGATGATTCGTTAAAGATAGTTCCCTTAATAGTTTCTTCACTCATGTAGGGGCAGAGGGTCGAAGAAGAGCCACACGTATGTGACCACGGCATGGATATGCCTACACCACTACCAACAAACAATGACATCCCTAAGGTAAGTTGTTTTATTAATGTTTGCATTATATTATATTTTTTTTGCCTAAATTCTTTTTCTTTCACGATTAAAGTTTTTTGTCATTTTCTTAGGGTATTACAAAATGTTTGTTGTGTTTGGAGCGTCCCTATTTCTGCGTGGTTGCAGAAGGTAGAGTGTATAGCACAGGTTGTGATACACTCCATACCCGCTCAATTCCCGCCGGCCATGTAAAGGTTGGTATAGATGTTGCGCTCGAGATTGGTGCAGCACTGCCAGTGCCTGATGACGTCAGCGAATTGGTATGCATCCAGGAAGCAATAGGTTCAACTGTGGCGTAGCCTGTCTACCTTGTTCAGGTCGTAAGCACGGTACGTAATATGAATATAATTCTACAAAATCAACACATAATGTCTGTATTCACTTGTTGATTATACATGAACTTATAATTTTCAGGCGCAAGAGAAGAACAACGGCAAGGCCCAAGAGGAGGTGGATGTGAAAGGGAAGGGGAAGGAGGTTGAGACAAAATTTACAAGGGAATTTTTTGCATCCCTTAGTCATCAACAGAGGCCTCAGATCCGTAAAAACGAAGATCCCCTCAAGAGCTACAAATTTCTGCATATATATGCAGATAGGTTCCTTACTGACGGCAACCTCATCATAGTACCAATGGAAGAAAGAATGTTTGGCTATACCTGATATGAGCACATTAGTAGAGATGAGATCCGTCAGCTCACTCAACATGGTGAGCTAGGTGCATCGGTGATATGCATTTACATGAGGTACTTTGTTAAACTTAAGTGCACACAAATCTTTGGTTTTCTAAGTTAAACAATGATGTTTATCGTATATGATTTGTATAATCTTATTTCAGGTACTTGTTTGACAAATGTGTGCTGAGAATCTCTTAGAGAGATTTTCATTTCTCAGTCCGCATCGATAAACGCAGCTCGTGAAGAACTAGAGCAGTACATTACGGATACAATAAAGAACCATGCACACCCAGAGCAGTTATATCTCCCCCCAGCAAATACAGAGAGAAATTTATATGATCAATTTATAACTTTATAATTAATCAATTTAATTATATGAAACTTATAGTTACTTGATGGTTTGTTCGTTTATCATGTGTTGTAGGGGACATTGGGTGTTGGTGGTGATCAATGCCACTAGAGGGACCTTATTTTACTTGGATCCCTTGCATGGTGAACTAAAAAACCGCAAAGAAACGAAATACATATTTGATCGGTAAGCATGTAGATCTACTGTGCTATATACTCTTCTGTCTATTATGTTTACTCATTGGTTTATTAATTTATTCATTTTGTTAGCGCAATGAGGATCTACCATGCTACTTGCGGTGATAACATGATCAGATGGAAACAAGCCAAGTTGACTGTTATAAAGGTATATACATATTTACATATATAACCCAAACCAATTACATACACTCTAAAAATCACTTATATTTTTTATTTGTTTTTGTAGTTCCCTTGGCAAACAAACAACATCGATTGTGGGTACTATGTCCTATACTTTCTACGTGACATCATTGCGCACAATCAATCCACAATTTCTGATGCGGCATGAAACTTTACATTTATTTGTTGTTTATATAACAAAATTCTTATCTTTTTTATATTTTTAATTTGTAATCTAACTCTAACTCTGTTTATTTTTACTATTATTTTGCAGTACTTTCCTGATTGTCAGTTAGATTCCTACGAACAGGACTAGCTCAATGTAATTAAAGAAGAGTAGGCTGGTTATGTGTTTGACAATTTTGTAATTAATTCCTAGGGATTAAAATGTGTATAGGGGGTCGTACATATTATAGTTTGTACATATTTGCTGATTTGTTGTACATATTATATATATATATATATGCTGATTTGTTGTACATATTATTTATATATATATATATTGCTTGTGTAGATTATGTTGTCAGGGTTGTTTCCATTGCATTTCATGGTTATAATTTGTTTACAATTTGAATTGCATGTCTCTGATTGTACGTAGCACAAAAAAAAAATATTACCACGGTTCGTACAGGAACCGAGGTAACAGAGGCAAAAAAAAAAAACAAATTTGTTACTACGGTTGATAAAGGAACCGAGGTAATAGAGGGAAAAATTACCACGGTTTCTCCTACAACCGTGGTAACATAGGCCTATTATTATCACGGTTTAGCGCGGAACCGGGTATTTCAGAGGTATGATGTTACCACGGTTCCGCCTTAAACCGTGGTAATTTATCTATTACTTCGACACCTGTTACCAAGTTTAACTGTGGTAACATGCTGCCCGGAACCGTGGTAACATGACATTTCTGTAATAGTGACTTTTATATGCTGTGATTTTATCTAACATCTATTGTATTAAATTTAAGCTGAAATACGCAACAGGTGTCGGTCGTAAAAAGTGGTTGTTTGAACCCCTAGATCAAGTGTTTGAATGTTAGGAGTCACACCCTTAGGGAGACCTTTAGCATTCACCACACCCAGATCAAAATTACAAGCACAATTTAATACACCAATAAAATTTAAGCTGAATATTAAACTTTAGCTATTAATTAATTGATTCAGCATAATATAAAAACTAAATAATTTAAACATTAATAGAAAATTGAAGAATATAACTTTAATAAGTTTAGATTTTCAAATAAACTTATTGAAATTTAAATATATTTAAGTTAAAATAGGATTAATTTTATAAAGAATAATGATACTCAGCACCAACTTTCAATATCAATAAATGGTTAGGAAAACTAGATGAAGGGTTTTGGTTCCAACACCACCCTCATTGGTCCCTCCACCATCCCTTGTTTTGGTCCATTTACCATTTTACTCTTAATGAACATATTTGAAAGGGAACATACCTGAAGTAGAGTGGTGTAGCCTGAAAGAGACAACGTACTCCTACGACTACCAGCACGAAGACAGTCGTACATGTAGGCCAATGCTGCGGCACCCCAAGCAAAATTCCCGACCTCGTTCAAGCCAGTCAAGAGCGAGAGGTACCGGACATAGGTACGTGTCCGGGTCTTGTCAGCAAACAGTGTCATGCCCAGCAATCAAAGCATATACGTCTTCGCTGTGGCCTCATACTCACCGCTCACAACTTTCGTTCGGATCACTTTCTCCAGACACACAAAGCGTACGCTCTTATAAGTGCAATTTGCTTGTTCAAATCGCACATACAAGTGCGATTAAACACACTGTGCAGGAGGCTCAGATTCGCACTTGTAAGTGTGTAAAAGGATGAAAATTCGCACTTACAAGTGCAATTTTTATTTAGTTCGTCGAAACCCCCAAATCAGTAATTTTTTTTCTTTCAAAAATCCTTATTTCTAAGCATGCAAAACAACAATAGCGGACAACAAAGACAAAATATGTACTAACAATTGGCAACAACGAAATCGAAGCATATTGCTTGAAGTTCAAATGAGGAAGAAGAAGAGTTGTTGGATTGGCACTTGTGAGAGGAAGAAATGCTGCTTGATGAAGTTCGCAGGGGAAGAAGAAACGTGAATTGGGTAGTTTGTTGGTTTGGAGGGGAAGAAAGAAGAAGAAGAAGGGAGAAGAGGAATGTCGCACTTTCAAGAGAGAAAGAAGATAGGGATGGTGTGGGTTTGAGGACTGCAACCGGTGCAATACTTGGGGTTTTTTTTAATTAGGGGTATTATGGGAATTAAGAAAGTAAGGAGTGGTAAGAGTACCAATGGGATGACCTTAAAACCAATTCCCCAGATGAAGTTATGGTATATAGGAATTCTGGAGCATGCACATCACCAGGACTATCAAAATCCTCATATTTAGGACATATCGAATCAACACTCAGATAAATTCTTTCTTCCCCAAAGATCAATGAAAGCATTTAATCATTTATAACGTTAACAATCTAATTAGTTGGAGCGAAAATAGCACGGTCTTGAAAGAAGGAAGTCTCTGCCATGTTTTCCAAAAATCGCAGATAATATGTTTTCTTTATCTTACTAGCTATATTATTCAATTGTCCACTTTAAAACTGAATCTGGGATAAATTATCGTAGGTTCATGATAAATAGAAATTTAATTAAAAATTCATTAAACTCAATATTTAAATAAAAAACAACTTATTAGTACGGTGACCTGCAAGCATATTATGTTTGAAATTGATAAGTGCGTGTGTGATTCTAACGAGGTAAGCTTTAGCATGATAGCAAAAAACTCTCGTGGTGAAATCCTCGCTTAGGCGACGGCTGCTTTGGTTACGGTGGCTTCACCAACGATTGAGGAGGCTTTGAGTTTCTGTTGGAGTTTATCCTTAGCCATTGAGTTGGGTTTTCAGAAAGCTTGCTTAGAGACAGAGTGTCTACGGTTGTTCAATCTTTGGAAGAAGTCAAAGTCAGGGAAATCTTATCTTTATTCTATAATTGGTGGTTATTGGGATCTAACTCGAAATTTTGAGTATTTTGATTTATCTTTTGTACGTTGTGATGGTAACATGTCGCAGACTCTCTTACTAAACTCTCTTTCACTACTCGTTCTTTTGTTTAGATTGAGGAGGTACTTCATAACGTTTTGGTTGTTGTTTAACATGATGTATTGATTTCTAGCCAAAATTCTTCTGATTAATGGAATTATTGTTTAAAAAAATACTATATTAAGCATTCAAATAGACAAGTTGTCATTTTATAACTACTGTTTTATAAAAAAAGTAAAAAAATAAAAACACTGACTCTATAATATAAGTTTTTGTGCAGATATATATTTTTTATTCTTTTGTCAAAACAGATTTTTTCTTTCAAACAATCAGTAAATACACAAAAGGTGTGAAAGCAATTCTATTACAAATTTCTCCCTTGAACCAAACATGTAAAGAGAGTTATTGTCTCTTCCCTCCCCTCTTGTAATGCCCCAAATTTCAGAGGTCATAGTAGTGACTCAACAGTAATTTAAATATCCTGGTGATCTTTTAAGTTAAGAAAATGCAGGTATTTTATTTTTCTTTTTTAAAGCATGCTCCTAACCTCATGTATTACATATACCCTCATATTTCCAAATATAACTTATTACAATCAGTAACATATGTTAGATTCAAACGATTTTATCTTTTATTATATTTTGATGAATAACAATTTTACCTAAGGTTTAATGTTGATAGATAAAGAATTCCTAACACTTTGAGTATTTCATATTTTAGGAAACCTCTGCCTACTCTTTGAAATCATATCAAAGGCAGCATGAAAATATATGGCGAAAAAGAATACATGTGGTGACTCTCTGAAGACTACGTCTGCTGAAGAGTACTTCTGTAGAGTTCGTCCGGTTACAGGATTAAGAGCTCATCCGACACAATGCTTCATGCAATAAAGGCAAACCTCGTCGAAGCATTTAATGAAGCACTGACAACAGAAGAATGAAGAAAAAGACATAATAAATATATTATTCCTCGTATCTGCACGCCCTCTGACATTCCTTAAATCAAGCATTACTTTTCAGAATCAACGGTGTAAGACCCTTTCTTTTTTATATATATGATATTATGGTTATATTTGAGTTCGTTTGAGTCAGATGTTCTGAATATATGTGTGAAAATATATATATTGAATATGCATTGGCTAAAGTTTGGTTGAAAATGTAACGTTGTTGTAGTAGTCAAACTCCTTTTGAAATCGTCTGGTGGTTGCTACGTACCATTGTCTGCACACGTCTGGCATGACCATCTTAGGTATTCGTCTGGTGAAATACTTTTGTTTTCGTCTGGCATGACAGTTTGGTACTCGTCCGTAGTAATCGTTTGATGTAGTTGTGTGGTGATAGCCACTATTGTTGACCCTTAAGAGATAAGTATGATAAACTTCCGTTTTTTTTGACTTTGAATGTATGTCAGGGTCATTAATGAGCATTAATTATTCACCATTTTTGTTGACCATTTTTCATTAAATGCTTGCTAGAGAGTCGGTTTATTCACTTTATAAATATAAAACCCTCAGCAATGAGTTATTTTCTTTTACCTTTCTCTGAAACCATACACTTTCCTCACTTCGAAGGAAAACTCTGAATCTGAAGTACCTGTTACTGTTCATTCTTCTTCCTTGAGTTCGAGTTCTTTCTGTTTTGCTGAAAAACAAAGTTGAAGCTTCATTCCCTTGATTTGGAAGAAGCAAGCAGACGAAGGAAAAACGTGAGCAATTAGAAGTCATATATCAAGTGTATGCAACCTAAGAGAAGGTAAGGGTAACTCATATTCTAGATTTGTCTTAGTATCCACTACTACAGATTTGCCTTTTTATCTCGGCCTTGTTACCCCGTTTCAGTCACGGACCGAGGTAAAATGGTGCCCGGAGCTCAGTTACCACGGTTCCGTGTTGAACCGAGGTAACTGATGTTGTCTATTACCCCGGTTCCATGTCAACCGCGGTAACTGAGATTGTTTTTATTATTATTTTTAATAATAAAGGATTTTCACCACGGTTGCAAGTTGAACCGAGGTAATAAAACATGTCTCTTACCCCGGTTATCAAGCCAACTGTGGTGATAGGTATTATATTATTATTAAAATGTTGATATGTTAACCATTAAACCCTAGTTTTCAGATCGGAAAAACCCATATGTGAACCCTTTCTCTCTTCCGCCTCGTGACCGCCGTTGCTGGCCGCTGCACCTCATCACCGGCCCTCCTTCTATTCGCGATGGCACCACCGCTGTTGTGCATGCTCGTCGGCGCCAGGCTCGTCTCCATCTTCGTGCCTCGTTTTTCTCGTCTTCTCCGGTTGGACGCTCTTCTCTACCTCATTGGTGAGTCCTCTTGACATACTTCTAATTCTAGGGTTTTGTTTTGAATATTGTTGTTGTTGTTGTTGTTGTTCTGTACTAGCCACTAGGGTTTTGTTTTCCCAGAGCACAAGAAGTGTACCCTGTTTTGGTCTTAAATGCATGTCTTTCCACCCACTTCATTGTCTCTCGCATGCGCGGTTTCGTTCTTCTAAACTGTCACGCCGGTACTTCTTCCTAATACATCTCTTTACTCTGCACTTCAGAACAGTCATGGCAGTTGCTCTTCTTCATACTGTTTCACTTTCCTCGTTTGTTTATAAATTCCAGAATGTTTTCCCAGTTCTCCATCCAATACTCCATCTTCCCTGTATCCTCCGTTTTCTGTGTTCATTATTCTTCAGTAAAAACAGAAATGAAAAATGTTTTCGAAATCTTTCTTCCTTATGCCGTAAATTTCCCTGAACTAGAGAACTATCAAGTTCTCAGCACCAATTCTCAGAGTAACACATGTTTCCGAGCATTGTGTGATGCCTCCAACGAGTCCATGTACCCCGATCTTGTCTTCGCCTTCTGGTCGTCCTTAACATTTTCTCATCATAGAGGCTTCGTTGCAACTGTGGTGTGTCATGAGTTCTCCTTTACCGGAGGGAAAATTGCTGAACTCCTCAATAGTGAGGACAAAGGAGACACATACAATGAACTCTGGAAAGTAGGCTGCGATGAGGAAGATATAGATGAAAGCATCTATAGGATGGAAAATCAATCCGCATATGACCGCCGTCTCTACTCATCCCTCAACCACCATTCCAGAGTTCTACATCAATTGGTCTCTAAAGTGTTGTGCCCAAGACTTGATCGTTTGGAAGACGTGCTTGACCACGACCTATATAAAATGTACATGGTCCTGAATAATTAGCGTTTTAATGTTGTAGACATTGTCTACAATCACCTTGTTTCTGCTCTGGTTGACAACCAGCAAGGAATCCCTTATGGTTTCCTCGTAACAAAACTCCTTAGGGGTCCAAATGGGTTGCCATTACTGGCTTGGAACCCTTTACAGGAGGTGGCTTGTCAGGTGGTCAGAGTAGAAGTCCTCCGGTCAAGGGGTATTGACATTGGTGAGCCACTACTGGATGAACCCTCAGAAGACTCGGATGACTCTTCTTCGGATGACTCTGTTAGAATCAAACAATTTAATGAGTTAATTTATTTTGATAAATAACAATTTCGCTAAGTGTTACTGACCTCTTTAAAAGTTTTCATATTCAGGAATACTTATTGATTGAAGACATGCTGCGAGGATTTCGATAAAGCATTATAAAAAACAATGGAGAAATCCGTCCGCCTATGTAAATGAGTCTGCCTCTAGAGAAGAGTTCGTCTGCCTACGATGTGAATCAGTCTACCTCATGAAGATTACTTGAGTTGACTAAAAGCAATGATTGAAGACTCGTGCAAAACGAAATATCCTGAAGGTGATCGTTTGTTCAATCCAAAGATGAGCTGTCGTGCACCTCTTGGTGATTCAGAGCATTAATGGCGAAAGAGACAAAATTAAGCGCCTCATTCCTTGAAGATTTAAATCCTCTGACATTCCTTAATTCAAGCTTCTTTTGCTAAATTTACGGCGATATCTTCTGATCATCGTATCTCCTCAACGGTCAAATTCAAATATTCTGGTCAGAGCATTAATGACTGAATTAGCTGTAATGCATATGCATTAAATGCAGTCTCTGTGAACCAAAGCAAAAGCATCACCAGACGATACCGTCTCTCGTATTGAAGAAACATTATTTACCTGGCAAATTGCAACAGCAGGAGCAGAAGTATCCGTTACTCACAATCAAGCAGAAATTCAAACGGAACTATTTTTGAAGATCTTCACCAAAGACTCCAGTTATCATCCTATTGAAGATATAAATAGTGGACTTAGCTTCAGCTCCAACTTGGCGACTCTCACACAATCAAAGCATTCAAACCTTCCAAGTCTATCTACGATTTGAACAAGATTTAAGCCAAGATACTCAGTAACCTTAACCTTCTCATTTTCTGAGTTCTGTCGCCAACTAGTGTGAAATCTCTTACAGAGTGAAAACTCTTATCCTTTCTCACACAAGCCATTCAGAGAACAAATTTGTATATCATCTCTGAACTTTGTTCTTCATATTTTCTACCCACTCTTGCTGAAGAGATTCTTGTAGAAACCAAACCTTCTTGAAAAAGAACTGGGAGGAGTCCTGTCAAACACTCGAGAGATAAAGGAGAAGTCCTAGAATACTTGTAAAGGAGTAGTCCTTAGAATAATGGGAGAAGTCCCTGAGAACACTTGTACTATTTTGTTTAGATAGTGAAAATCTTGGTAAAGCCAAGGACTGGACGTAGCCCTGTCGATTAAGGGGGTGAACCAGGATAAATATCGTGTGTACTTTATTGTTCAAGCTTTAAGTTTATTTCCGCTGCACATTTTTGATAAACTCTTTTGAACTAATAATAATTATCTTGCGAAAAAGGTTGAAAAATCACACACACAATTCAAACCCCCCTTTCTTGTGTGGTTTTATTACTATCAATTGGTATCAGAGCTTAACCGCTCTGAGAATTACTAACATCTTAACAGGTGTAGAGTGAAAAGATCCATGGACGGTATTGCCTACCCAATCGGAACTGCAACCAACAAGCCACCATTCTTTGATGGCTCCAACTACCCC
This sequence comes from Acmispon strigosus, assembly GCA_030819835.1. Classification (NCBI taxonomy): domain Eukaryota; kingdom Viridiplantae; phylum Streptophyta; class Magnoliopsida; order Fabales; family Fabaceae; genus Acmispon; species Acmispon strigosus. Next base: position 25,755,639 of record JAUAMA010000001.1, read on the forward strand.
TACTGGAAGAAGCACATGCAGTTATTCATCGGGTCAACCGAGTGGAAGCTGTGGGACGTAATATCAAAACGAAATTATGTTCCCAAGGATAGTGAAAGCAAGGCCATTCCAGCCGATAAATGGATAGATGAACAGAAGACAGAGAATCAAAGAAATGCCAAGGCGAGGCTGTTTCTCATATGTGCTCTCAGCAAAAATGAGCATGACAAAGTTGATAGCCTGAGCACTGCAAAGGAGGTCTGGGATACCTTAGCTATTGTTCATGAAGGAACCTCTTCTGTACAAGACACCAAGATGAGCATGCTTGCATCTCAGTACGAAAACTTCATGATGGATGACAATGAATCCATTGACTCCATGTTCACACGACTTTAGACCATTCATAATGGGATGAGGAACCTGGGATAAAGCTTCACTGACAAGGAGCAAGTAATCAAGATTCTCAGAAGCCTTCCCACCAATTGGAGAAACTTCTTCACTTCCTAGAGAGCTGGAAAGAACCTCGATACCAATCAAGTAGAAGACGTGCTGGGAGAGATGAAGATTCATGAGCAGGATCTTGCTAACGATGCTTCTATTATACGAAGAAAAGCGTCTGCCGCGAAAGCTGTAGCATTTAAAGCCAACAAATCAAAGGCTTTGAAAGCTAACGAATCCTCAGATGAGGAAACTGTGCAGTCTGATTGCGCCGATGATGAACAGGCCCTATTTAACCGAAGATTCAGAAGAATGATGGGAAACAGGAAGCAGTTCAAAGGAAGACAATCTTCCACATCAAGAGATGAAGAGAAAATCCAAAATAAAGGAGGGATCGTCTGCTACGAATGCAAGAAGCCTGGACATGTCAAAGCCGACTGCCCTCGTATGGGATCTATAGACACATCAGATATCGAAGTAGATAAAGAAGCAGAGGCACTGATGATCTCTGTTGATCTATCCAACGGCAAGGAAGATGACAAAGATGAGGTAAGTCCCGAAATCTCCTCTGAAGACTATATGTTAGAGTAAAATATTTAAATAAATTAACCTATTTTTATAAATAAAAATTTCGCTAAGTGTTACTAACTTCTTTAAAAGATTTCATATTCATGAACACTTATGAGCTGAAGCCATGCCGCAAACATTATCAAAAAGCAATTGAAGAGACCGTCCGCCTATGAGAAATGAGTCTGCCTTCAGAGTAAAGTTCGTCCGCCTGCAAAGACCGTCCGGCTCAATCATGGTCAAACACATAGGTTGACTAAAGAGCAAAGACTGAAGACTCGTGCAAGAAGAATTAGCTTAAAGGAGATCGTTTGCTCAAACCGAAGATGAGTTGTCATGCACCTCTTGGTGGATCAGAGCATTAATGGTGAAAGAGATAGAATTAAGCGCCTTATTCCTTGAAGGTTCAAAATCTCTGACATTCCTTAATTCAAGCTGCTTTTGCTGAATTAACGGCGATATCCTCTGATCATTGTATCTCCCCAACGGCCAAATTCAAATCTTCTGGTCAGAGCATTAATTACTGGATTAGCTGTAATGCATATGCATTAATTGCAGCCTCTGAGAACCAGAACAAAAGCATCGCCAGACGATATCACTCTCTATCTGTTGAAGAAACATTCTTCACCTGGTAGACTACAACAAGCAGATGCAGAAATATCCGTTACTCACAATCAAGCAAGTATTCAACGGAACTATTTTTGAAGATCTTCATCAGCGCCTCCAGTTATCATCCTTCTCAAGATATAAATAGTGGCCTCTGCATCATCTACAACGGGGTGACTTATACACTATCAAAGCATTCAAATCTTTCAAGTCAGTTTACAATTTGAACAAGCTTTAGTCAAGAACACTCAGTAACCTTAGCTCTCTCATCTTCTGAGTTTAGTCGCCAACTAGTGTGAAATCCTTATAGAGTGAAAACTCTTATCCTTTTCTCACACAAGCCCTTCAGAGAACCAATTTGTATACCCTCTCTGATTTTAGAACTTCATAGTTTCTACCCACTCTTTGTGAAGAGATTCCTGTAGAAAAAAAACCTTCTTGAAAAAGATCTGGGAGGAGTCCTGTCGAATACTCAAGAGATAAAGGAGAATTCCTAGAAAACTTGTAAAGGAGTAGTCCTCAGAATAGTGGGAGAAGTCCCTGAGAACACTTGTACTATTCTATTGAAATAGTGGAAAATCTTGGTATAGCCAAGGACTGGACGTAGCCTTATCAGTTTTGGGGGTGAACCAGGATAAATATTGTGTGTGCTTTATTCTTCAAGCTCTATGTTTATTTCCACTGCACATATCATTCAACGTTTTTCGAACTAATATTGATTATATTGTGAAAAAGTTAATAAAAGTCACACACACAATTCAAACCCCCCATTTCTTGTGTGGTTTTATTACTATCAATTGGTATCAGAGCTTAACCGCTCTGAGAATTACTAACATCTTAACAGGTGTAGAGTGAAAAGATCCATGGACAGCATTGCCTACCCAACCGGAACCGCAACCAACAAGCCACCATTTTTCGATGGCTCAAATTATCCCTACTGGAAAAAGCACATGCAGCTATTCATCGAATCAACCGATTGGAAGCTATGGGATGTAATATCGGAAGGAAACTACATTCCCAAAGATAGTGAAAGCAAGGCCGTTCCAGCTGATAAATGGACAGATGAACAAAGGACCGACAATCAGAGAAATGCCAAGGCGAGGCTGTTTCTTATATATACTCTCAGCAAAAGTGAGCATGACAAAGTTGATAGCCTGAGCATTGCAAAGGAGGTCTGGGATACACTAGCCATTGCTCATGAAGGAACCTCTGCTGTTCAAACTACCAAGATGAGCATGCTCGCGTCTCAATACGAAAACTTCATGATGGACGACAATGAGTCCTTGATTCCATGTTCGCACGGCTTCAAACCATTCATAATGGAATGAGAAATCTGGGTAAAACTTTCACTAACAAGGAGAAAGTGGTCAAGATTCTTAGAAGTCTTCCCACAAACTGGAGAAACTTCGTTACCTCCCAAACAGCTGGAAAGAATCTTGATACCTATCAAGTAGAAGATCTGCTGGGAGAAATGAAGATTCACGAGCAGGATCTTGCTAATGATGCTGCAATCATAAAAAGGAAAGCAGCTGCCGCAAAAGCTATAGCTTTTAAAGCCAACAAATCAAAGGCTTTGAAAGCTGATGAATCCTCAGATGAGGAAACTGCACAATCGTATCGATCCGATTATGAACAGGCACTGTTCAATAGAAGATTCAGAAAAATGATGGGGAACAGGAAGCAGTTCAAAGGAAGACCATCTTCCTCGCCAAGAGAAGAAGAAAAGATCCCAAGTAAAGGAGGGATCGTCTGCTACGAGTGTAAGAAACCTGGACACGTCAAAGCCGATTGCCCTCGTCTGGGAAACAAGCCTTCCCAAAAGAATTACTATAAAAAGAAGGCCTTTTCCATTCAAAATGATGAGTCAGAAGATGACTCCGACCAAGAAGAAGAAACTAAGAGAGCCAACGAAGAAACTTCATACTGTGCGTTTATGGGATCCATAGACACTTCAGAAATTGAAGTAGATAGAGAAGCAGAGGCACTGATGATCTCTGTCGACCAATCCAATGATGAAGATGATGACAAAGATGAGGTAAGTCCCGAAATCTCATCTGATGACTATAATGAATTGTTAGACTATGCTCATGCACTAGCTATTAAATATAGTTCACTCAAAAAGAAGCATGATAAAACATTAAAAGAATTGCATGCATCTAAGGAAGTATCTGTTATGCTGACAAAGAAAAATCAAATGCTTTTAGAACATGATACAAACAAAGAAATTAAATTCCTAAAACAGAGAGTTAGTAGCCTAATCAAAGACTTATCCATGTTCACTCAAGGTCATGATAACCTAATTAAGTTAAGTGGAAACAACAGATCATCTTATGATCGAAGAGGTTTAGGATATGAGGAAGAAGATTGGGATATAACTGCCATTAAACATAATTCTTCTGCTGTCCCATACAGATATCAACCTGAAAAGAAAAATGTTTCATCTTTTCCTATTAAAGCCCAACCCAAAACTTTCATAGTCAAGGGTAAGGAGAAACAAACTCCTCAAAAACTAGTACATGGGAGGAACAGTCCACCCAAGGTGATAACTAACAAAAAAGGACCCAAGAAAGTTTGGGTACCTAAATCCATGATTATTCCTCTTGCAGATGTGCTTAACAGTTCGAAACCAAAGAGAACAATGGTACCTAGACAGTGGGTGCTCATGGCACATGACGGGAAGAAGGTCTTTATTCCCAAAGATCCATGAGAAGAAGACAGGAGGGACAGTGACCTTCAGAGGCAATCAAAAAGGTTTCATTGTCGGAGAAGGTAATGTTGGTAAGAATCCCCTTCCAGTAATTCGGAAGGTTCTGCTAGTTGAAGGGCTGAAACATAACCTACTTAGCATAAGTCAATTGTGTGATAGTGGGCTCACTGTTTCCTTCACCAAATTGAAGTGTAGTGTCACACACGAGGATGACAAGATTATCTTTGAAGCTCAGAGACAAGGAGATCTATATAAGACCTCTTTGGAAAACCTTGCAAGTTAAAAGGTAACATGTCTAGTATCAGCAGAGGATGATAAGTGGATATGGCACAGGAAGCTAGGGCATGCATCCTTAAAGACCATTGCTAAGATAATCAAACATGATTTAGTAAGTGGTCTGCCAAATCTGTCTTTCAAATATGATGATACATGCTCAGCATGTCTCCAAGGAAAGCAATTAAAAAGTTATTTTCATGCAAAGAACGTTGTTAGTACGAAGAGACCTCTGGAGATGTTACATATGGACTTGTTCGGACCCACTAGAACGGCTAGTTGTTCTGGAAAACGATTTTGTCTTGTCATCGTTGATGACTACACCAGATTTACATGGGTACAATTCCTCAGAACAAAAGATGAAACTTTCAAGTCTTTCTTAATCATTGCGAAAAGAGTTCAAAATGAAAAAGGATATTGCATCAGCAACATCCGTAGCGACAAAGGAGGAGAATTTATAAATGAAGAGTTCAACCACTACTGCGAAGAGAATGGAATATTTCATCAAGTATCTGCTCCAAGAACTCCTCAACAAAACGGAGTAGCCGAAAGGAAAAACAGGTCACTTCAAGAAATGGCCAGGACTATGCTCAACGAGACATCTCTACCCAAGTACTTCTGGGCTGAAGCCATTCATACAGCATGTTACATTCAAAATAGAATATTTATGCGTCCCATCTTGAAGAAAACAGCCTATGAATTGTGGAAAGGAAGAAAGCCAAACATCTCATACTTTCATCCATTTGGAAGTACAAGCTTTCTACTCAACACAAAGGATGACCTTGGAAAGTTTGATGCAAAATTAGATAAAGGAATATTCTTGGGATATTCACCCAACTCCAAAGCATTCCGAGTATATAACTCCAGAACAATGGCAGTCGAAGAGTCTATCAATGTTATGTTCGAAGACAGGAAGGAACCAGAACCTATATTCATCAGACCAAATACATTAATGATCTACTAAAGAAATATTGCATGGAGAAAGCAAAAGCCATGGGAACCCCCATGCATCCTGGAACAATACTGGATAAAGGTGACGATTCAACTCTGGTTGATTCAACCAAATACAGAGGAATGATAGGTTCACTGTTGTACCTTACCTCAAGTAGACCAGACATTATGTACAGTGTCTTTGTTTGTGCAAGATTCCAGGTAGGTCCCCAAGAATCTCATCTTAGTGCAGTAAAGCGCATATTTCGTTATCTCATTGGAACAACTAATCTTGGTCTAGTCTATGAGAAAGGTGACGATTTCAGGCTAAGAGGATTCTGTGATGCTGATTACGCCGGAGACAGAATCGAAAGAAAAAGCACAAGTGGAGGATGTCACTTTCTAGGACATTGTCTAATTTCATGGGCAAGCAAGCGGCAAAGCACAATCTCTCTCTCAATGGCTGAAGCAGAATATGTCGCTGCAGGTTCTTGCTGCACCCAACTTCTTTGGGTGAAGCATCAATTAGAGGATTATAATATTTTTTAGCATAACATTCCATTATTATGTGATAACACAAGTGCCATTAATATTACAAAGAACCCTGTATTGCATTCACGAACCAAACATATTGAAATTAAACATCATTTTATTCGTGATCATGTAGCCAAAGGAAATATTGACATTTCATACATACCCTCTGATGATCAACTGGCAGATATATTTACTAAACCACTCATTGAGAATAAATTTGCATGTCTTAGAGAAAGAATAGGAATGTTTCCTGCACTATAGATTTGCCTGCGTTAAATTCGTCTAGTTAGTTCACTCTAGATTCAATATCCACTACCAGATATGCATTTAATGCTGAAACAGTTGTGTCTTTTCATATGTATTACTTGCTCAGCACGCATACATAAATCCTGGCACTCCTTATCTCTCATCATTTAATGCGCATTAATTAACTGCATCATTCATCATGAGATTGATAATGTCGAGAAAATATTTACACTTTCCAACATAAAAATTGACAGTTTAGAAGATATATCTCTTATAACCGTTCTAATACACTCATACTTCATACTCTGTGCATTTGTAGTTGTCTTTCTACTTTCCCTTTCTACAGAAATCATGGCTCCTAACAAACGAAGAAATGTGAAGACTCAAGAAGTCCTAAGCACGGAAGAGATTCAGATCATCCAGAAACAGCATGATCTTACTGCTCGCAATCGTAAACAACAAGTTTCTGAAATTGGTCCGGTGAAGATTCAACATCTGGGGACAGAAAGCTTGTCACCCCTAGATATCTCGATCTGAAGCTGTATGAACATGCGAAGGTGGCTGGACTTTGTTAGAATAAAATATTTAAATTAACCTATTTTGATAAATAACAATTTCATTAAGAGTCACTAACCTTCTTTGAAGAATTTTATTCAGGGACTCTTATGAACGAAAGGCACGCTGCAACCATTATCAAAAAGCAAAGGAAAAGTCCGTCCGGCTATAAGAACAGAAGCCTCTCTCAAAGTAAAGTTCGTCCGCCTGAAGAGTCTATCCGGACATTCCAAGTCAAACATAGAGGTTGACTAAGAAGCAATAATTAAAGACTGATACGAAAAGAATCTGCTCAGAAGAGATCGTTTGCCTAAACCAAGATGAGTTGTCAAGCACCTCCTGTGGATCAGAGCATTAAATACGAAAGAGACAGAATTAAGCGCCATATGCCTTGAAGATTTAAATTCTGTGACATTCCTTAATTCAAGCTACTTTTGCTGAATTAACGGAGATATCCTCTGATCATCGTATCTCTTCAACGGCCAAATTCAAATCCTCTGATCAGATCATTAAATGACATACTAGCTGTAATGCATGCACATTAAATACAGCTTCAGAGTACCAGAAGAAAAAGAATTACCAGACGGTCTCACTCTCTGTCAGTTGAAGAAATGATCTTCACTTTCGGCAAACTGTATCAAGCAACCACGTGCAGAAGTATCCGTTACTCTGAATCAAGCAAATATTCAACGGAACTATTTTTGAAGATTTTCATCAGCTCATCCTACTGAAGATATAAATAGTGACCTCTGCATCATTTTGAACTCGGCGACTTATACACTATGAAAGCATTCAAATCCTTCAAGTCAGTGTACATCTTGAACAAGCTTAAGCCAAAGAATACTCAGCAATCTTAGATTTACCACCTTTCTGAGTTTAGTCGCCAACTTGTGTGAAATCTCCATAGAGTGAAAACTCTCATTCTTCTCACACTACCTCTTCAGAGAATCAAACTTAAATATCATCTCTGAACCTAGATCCTCATAGTTTCTACCCACTCTTTGCGAAGAGATCCTTGTAGAAAACCAACCTTCTTGAAAAAGAATTAGGAGAAGTCCTGTTGAATACTTGAAAGATAAAGGAGAAGTCCTGAGAAAACTTGTAAAGGAGTAGTCCTCAGAATACTGGGAGAAGTCCCTGAGAACACTTGTACTATTCAGTCGAAATAGTGGAAAATCTTGGTATAGCCAAGGACTGGACGTAGCCCTATCAGTTTTGGGGGTGAACCAGGATAAATATCTTGCGTGCTTTACTATTTATGCTCTAAATATATTTCCGCTGCATTCTCATTTAAAAAGTTTTCAAACTTATAAACAGTTCTTTGCGAAAAACTTTTAAAATTAACATACACAATTCAAACCCCCCCTTTCTTGTGTAATTTTATTACTATCAATTGGTATCAAAGCTTAACCACTCTGAGAATTACTAACATCTTAACAGGTGTAGAGTGAAAAGATCCATGGACGGAATTGCCTACCCAACCGGAACCGCAACCAACAAACCACCATTCTTCGATGGCTCAAACTATCCTTACTGGAAGAAGCATATGCAGCTATTTATTGAATCGACTGATTGGAAGCTATGGGACGTGATATCTAAGGGAAATTACTTTCTTAAAGGTAGTGAAAACAAGGCCATCCCAGCTGACAAGTGGACAGATGAACACAAGACCGAAAATCAGAGAAATGCCAAGGCAAGACTATTTCTCATTTGTGCTCTCAGCAAAAGTGAGCATGACAAAGTTGACAGTCTAAGTGTTAGAACAGATAGCAACCTGAGAGGGGGGGGGGTGAATCAGTGTTGCCCCAATTTTCGCCTTATTGAAATTGTTACTTTCAAGTTTATGATGATCACGAAATGATCGTTGTGATTGCAGCGGATATAAACGATACTTGAAAGTAAATGTGAAGGATGAAGAGAATCACACACAAGATTTTATCCTGGTTCACCTTCAATCCACCAAAGGCTACGTCCAGTCCCTCAAGAAAACCCCTTGAGGATTTTTCCACTATTGATAAGAATTTCTTACAAGTTCCTAACCCAAGGACCCCAAGAATTTCTACCAATATCCTGTGAAAGCAAACCACTTTCAACAGCCCCTGAAAGCAAACCGCTTTCAGTCCCTGAAGGCAAACCACCCTCAGACCTTGAAGACAAACTTGTCTTCAATCGAAACCCTGAAAGTAAACTACTTTCAGTGACAACAACCTTTCACCGAATACCACGGTGAAGAACTCAATCTTACAGAAAGAGATGAAGAAGATATTACAATTGGCTGTTTCAATCCTTTAACACACAATTGGATTGAACATGAGAAGTTATGCTTTAAGGCTTTTAAGCATAATACAATTCTGAGTTCTTCAAGATATGAACAACTAAAGTGTTCTTGTAAACATGAAGATCATGAACTCAGAATTTAGGGTCCAAAAGATTTAAGTTCTAAAAGATGAACTAATTTTGACAAAGCTTTGGCCTAATGTGTTTTTCTCATGTGTAATGTGTATATTTCGTGTGTGTTGTGTGTTGTGTGTTTTCTGGACTCAAATGGTCTTTATATAGGCAAGGGAAACGTCCTTGAACCATCACAACCCTTTTCAAAAGGTTTGGGACACAATGGTTCATGAAAAGATGCACTTTTTCGTTCTGGTAATCGATTACCATACTTAGTGTAATCGATTACACAAGTGACCGTTTCAGTTTGAATTTGAATTTCAAACATGTAATCGATTACAAGACTTGAGTAATCGATTACTTGCCTAGGTGTAATCGATTACCATAATGGTGTAATCGATTACACAGAAGCCCATTTTCCAGAAACTTGATCTTTGAGACTTGCTTAAGGTTTTCTACTTCTTTTAAGTTATGAAAACTCTTAGCTTGATTAGATTAGGTGTTTTAAGAGCCTTTATGCTTTAATAAACCTTTGGAAGCATAACTCACCTAATACTTAAGACTTCTATACTATTGATGGACTTGAGTGCTTGATTCTTTGAAGTCTTCTTTTCTTCTTTTTGTTGATGAGTTTGTCGTCATCAAAACCACAGCCAGGGTCAGGAGCAAGACCTTCTTCACACTAAGTACTGCAAAGGAGGTATGGGATACGCTGGCCATTGCTCATGAAGGAACAACTGCTGTTCAAACTACCAAGATGAGCATGCTCGCCTCCCAATACGAGAACTTCATGATGGATGATAATGAGTCCATTGATTCCATGTTCTCGCGACTTCAAACCATTCACAATGGTATGAGGAATTTGGGCAAAACTTTCACCAACAAGGAACAAGTGGTCAAAATTCTCAGAAGTCTTCCCACCAACTGGAGAAATTTAGTCACCTCCCAAAGATCCGGAAAGAATATGGACACATATCAAGTAGAAGATTTGCTGGGAGAAATGAAGATCCACGAGCAGGATCTTGCAAGTGATGCCGCTATCATAAAGAGAAAAGCAGCTGCTGCAAAAGCTGTAGCTTTCAAAGCCAACAAATCAAAAGCCTTGAAAGCTAATGAATCTTCAGACGAGGAAACAGCTCAATCTGATCGATCTGATGATGAACAGGCTCTGTTCAACAGACGATTCAGAAAAATGTTGGAAACAGAAAGCAGTTCAAAGGAAGACCATCTTCCTCATCAAGAGAAGAAGAAAGGATCCCAAGCAAGGGAGGGATCGTCTACTATGAGTGCAAGAAACCTGGACACGTCAAAGCCGATTGCCCTCGTCTAGGGAATAAGCCATCACAGAAGACTTTATATAAAAAGAAGGCCTTCTCCAGTCCAAACGATGAATCAGAAGATGACTCTGATCAAGAAGAAGAAATCAAGGGAGCTAATGAAGAAGCCTCATACTGTGCGTTTATGGGATTGATAGACACCTCAGATATTGAAGCAGACAGAGAAGCAGAAGCATTAATGATTTATGTCGACCAATCCAATGACAAAGAAGATGATCAAGATGAGGTAAGTTCCGAAATCTCATCTGACGACTATAATGAACTGCTAGAATATGCTCATGCACTAGCTATTAAGTATAGTTCTCTCAAAATGAAGCATGATAAAACCACGAAAGAATTGCATGCATCTAAGGAAGTATCCATCATGCTAACCCAGAATATTCAAATGCTCTTAGAACAAGATGCAAACAAAGAAATTAAAATGTTAAAACAAAGAGTCAATAACCTAATCAAAGACTTATCCATGTTTACCCAAGGTCATGATAATCTAATCAAATTAAGTGGGAATAACAGATTAGCTTATGATCGAAGAGGTTTAGGTTATGAAGAAGAAGAAGATTGGGATATAGTTGCCATTAAACATAACTCTTCTACGGTTCCATATAGATATCAGCAAGAGAAGAAAGATATTTTATCAGTGGCTATCAAAACTCAACCTGAAACTTTCATAGTCAAGGGTAAGGAGAAACAAACTCCTCAAAAAATAGTAAATGGGAGGAAAAGTCAACCCAAGGTGATCACTAACAAAAAAGGACCCAAAAAGGTTTGGGTACCTATATCAATGATTATTCCTCTTGCAGGTGTGCTTAACAGTTCAAAACCATAGAGAACAATGGTACCTGGACAGTGGATGCTCACGGCACATGACGGGAAAAAGGTCTTTATTCCCAAAAATCCATGAGAAGAAGACAGGAGGGATAGTGACCTTTGGAGGTAATAAAAAAGGCTTCATTGTCGGAGAAGGTAATGTTGGTAAGAACCCCCTTCCAGTAATCCGAAAGGTTCTACTAGTTGAAGGATTGAAACATAACCTACTTAGCATAAGTCAATTATGTGATAGTGGGCTCACTGTTTCCTTCACCAAATTGAAGTGTAGTGTCACTAGTGAAAATGACAAGATTATCTTTGAAGCTCAGAGACAAGGAGATCTATATAAGACCTCCCTGGAAAACCTTGCAAGTCAAAAGGTAACATGTCTAGTATCAGGAGAGGATGATAAATGGATCTGGCACAGGAAGCTAGGGCATGCATCCCTAAAGACCATTGCTAAAATAATCAAACATGATTTAGTACGTGGTTTGCCAAATCTATCTTTCAAATCTGATGATACATGCTCAGCATGTCTCCAAGGAAAGCAAGTAAAAAGTTCTTTCCATGCAAAGAACGTTGTTAGTACAAAGAAACCTCTGGAGATGTTGCACATGGACTTGTTTGGACCCACTAGAACGGCTAGTTGTTCTGGAAAAAGATTTTGTCTTGTCATCGTTGATGACTACACCAGATTCACATGGGTACAATTCCTTGGAACAAAAGATGAAGCTTTCAGGTCCTTTCTAATCACTGCAAAAAGAGTTCAAATGAAAAGGGATACTGCATCACCAACATCCGGAGTGACAGAGGAGGAGAATTCATAAATGAAGAATTCAATCATTACTGCGAAGAGAATGGTATATTCCATCAAGTGTCCGCTCCAAGAACTCCTCAGCAAAATGGAGTAGCAGAAAGGAAAAACAGGTCACTCCAAGAAATGGCAAGGACTATGCTTAAGGAAACATCTCTGCTCAAGTACTTCTGGGCTGAAGCCATCCATACAACATGCTATATTCAAAATAGAATATTCATGCGTCCGATTCTGAAGAAAACTGCCTATGAACTATGGAAGCGAAGGAAGCCAAACATATCATATTTTCATCCATTCGGAAGCTCATGTTTTCTACTCAACACAAAGGATGATCTCGGAAAATTTGATGCAAAATCAGACAAGGGAATATTCCTAGGATATTCACCTAATTCTAAGGCTTTTCGAGTATACAACTCCAGAACCGTGGCAGTTGAAGAATCCATAAATGTCAAATTTGAAGATAAGCACACAGGGATAAATCCAATATCTTCAGAAGATGATGAACTAGAAATATATGAAGCTCCTTCATCAAATCCGGCTCAGCCATCATTGTCCAGCAAAGAGACAGACTCAACTATTCCTTCCTCAGCTGAACCAGACGAAGTTGATGACACTACGTCTGACGATATCTCATCAAGTCAAGTCATGACCTCCAGTGGCATATCACTACCTCGAGACTGGAGATTCAAACCAGATCACCCTCCAACGCAAATCATTGGAAATGTCCACGAAAAGGTAAGAACTCGATCTACCTTTAATGATTATGCTAACTGTGCGTTTCTTTCTGAAATAGAGCCAAAGAACATAGCAGAAGCACTTCAGGATGAAGGATGGATCCTGGCCATGCAAGAAGAATTGAATCAGTTTGAAAGAAGCAAAGTCTGGGACTTGGTGGCAAGACCAGAGGACAAATCCATCATAGGTACTCGATGGGTCTTTAGGAATAAGATGGATGAAAATGGAAAGGTCACAAGAAACAAAGCTCGTCTGGTGGCACAAGGGTATAATAAACAAGAAGGAATTGATTATATAGAGACATTTGCACCAGTGGCAAGAATTGAAGCCATACGTATTCTTCTAACATTTGCATGTCAGCACTCTATAAGACTATTTCAAATGGACGTAAAGAGTGCATTCCTAAATGGATTTATTGAAGAAGAAGTCTACGTAAAGCAGCCTCCAGGATTTGAAGATCAAGATCTAACAGACCATGTCTACAAGCTGAGAAAAGCACTATATGGACTAAAGCAAGCACCACGTGCCTGGTATGATCGCTTGAGCTCATTTTTGATGAAAAATGGATTCTCTAGAGGAAGCATCGATAACACTCTCTTTAGAAGAAAGAGGTCCAAGGACTTCATTCTAGTGCAGCTGTATGTCGATGATATAATATTTGGGGCTACAAATGAAGCTTTATGTCAAGAATTCTCCAAACTAATGCAAAGTGAATTTGAGATGAGTATGATGGGAGAATTAAAGTTCTTTCTAGGATTACAAATCAGACAGGAAGGAACTCGAACATACATCCATCAGACCAAATATATCAATGACCTTCTGAAGAAGTATTGCATGGAGAAAGCGAAAGCCATGGGAACTCCAATACATCCTGGAACTATACTTGATAAAGGAGATGAATCAACTCCTGTTGACTCAACCAAATATAGAGGGATGATAGGATCCCTATTATATCTCACTTCAAGCAGACCAGACATCATGTACAGCGTCTGTGTATGTGCAAGATTCCAGGTAAGTCCCCAAGAATCTCATCTTAGTGCCGTAAAACGAATTTTTCGCTACCTTATTGGCACGACTAATCTTGGTCTAGTCTATGAGAGAGGTGATGATTTCAGGCTAAGAGGATTCTGCGATGCTGACTACGCCGGAGATAGAATAGAAAGAAAAAGCACAAGTGGAGGATGTCACTTTTTAGGACATTGTCTTATCTCTTGGGCAAGCAAAAGACAAAGCACAATTTCTCTTTCAACAGCCGAAGCAGAATACGTCGCTGCAGGTTCCTGCTGCACCCAACTTCTTTGGGTGAAACATCAATTAGAAGATTATAATATTTTTGAGCATAACATCCCATTATTATGTGATAATACAAGTGCCATTAATATAACAAAGAATCCTGTGTTGCATTCACGAACAAAACATATTGAAATCAAACATCATTTCATTCGTGATCATGTTGCAAAAGGAAATATTGACATCTCATACATATCCTCTGATGATCAACTGGCAGATATTTTCACCAAACCACTAATTGAAGATAAGTTCGCATGCCTTAGAGAAAGAATAGGAATGTTTCCTGCATTATAAATATATCTCTATCATGTTTGCCTGGCTATTTTGATTTAAATTTTAATTTTCATTAAGAAATATGCATTTAATATTGCAACAGTTGTGTCTTTTCACATGCCTTACTTTCTCAGCACGCACACACGAAGTTAGCATCTCTTATCTTTCCTCATTTAATATGCACTAATGAACTGTTTTATTAATCATGAGAGTGATAAGTTCGAGAAAACGTTGGCACTATCCAACAAACAAAAACTGACGGTTCTTTTGAACATACATTTCTCATAACTGTTCTAAATACACTCATTCACTATACTTCATGCATTTGTAGTTGCCGTTCTATCCTCTTTCTCTACAGATATCATGGCACCCAACAAACGAAGAAATGGAAAAGCTCAGAAAACTCTAAGCATGGAAGACACTAAGATCATCCAGAAACAACTAAATGTTACTGCTCGGAATCGCAAACTGCAAAGTGATGAGATTGATCCTGTAAAGGTTGCACATCTGGGGGATAGAGAGCTTGTCAACCCTAGATATATCGATCTGAACCTGTTTGGATATGCAAAGGTGGCAGGACTTGATCTCCTGCTCTCACAGGCTTGGGGAAACCTGTTCGTTGTCTCAACAACCTCAATCATCAAGCCTCTTGTTCAAGAATTCTACGACTGTGCTGTCCAGATGAACCCCAACCACATTTGCATGCGCTGTTTGGGTCAAGTGGTTGATATACTCACCAGCGACATATCCCAACTCCTCAACCTTCCTCTTGAAGGAATCTGCTATTCCCCATCTTGGGAAAGCATCGAAAGCTCTCCTTTCACTATCTGGACGGAGATTCCTAAAAGCCCTACTTCACGGCGTGTAAAAAACCTAGTTGAAGAATGCATCTTTCCCCATGCAGTTCTTAGCAAGGTTGTTCTGCCAAAAGAAGGATCTCGAGACTTAGTTAATAAGTTCTCTCAATGGGCCCTATTCCAACTGCACCATTGCAAGAAAATTAACTTGCCTAATCTTATGTTTCAATACATAATCCATACTCTGGAAAAGCCAAACACCAATCTTCCCTATGGAGCTCTCATTTCCGCTCTTATGCGTCACAAGCAGCTAATCAACCCCTTCATTGAATCGACGCATTACATTTCCTCTGTCTATATTTCTGCTACTCCAATTAAGTTTAGCGATGTTCGTCGAATGAATCTGTCCGTTGACATATCTGAAGTACCCACTGAACTCCTAAGTGAGTGGACCAAGCGGACTCAAAAACGAAAGACATCTTCATCAACTCCGTCTGCTGCTAGTATCAAACGTCCTCGTGTGGATGCTTCGTCTCTACAGTGTTCTGGTCATAATCACCAGACAGAGTCTCCTACCCATCTACCTACTCCCACAATCTTACACACATCAACTCTATCCAAACCACCTCCTGAAACCGTCCACTCCACAACTGAACTCATCTCAATCGCTCATGCTAAATATTTGAAGTTCCTGCCTCAAATGTTTCATAACTATATATCAGATGTCTTCGATGTTGAGGATGATGGCAATTGTGGTTTCCGTTGTCTTGCTCAATGGATGGGTCATTCTCAGAGTTACTGGCCAGAAGTTCGCAGATTTCTCATTCAAGAGCTCCTATCTCATCGTGTGCTTCATTCCCAAACGTTTTGCTCCAATAAAGATGTTGATAGACTGTGTGAGGCTCTTACATTCTGTGCAAATGAACCTGCACCCATATCCAAGTGGTTTACAGTTCCAGACATGGGATTGCTTGCTGCCACTGCATTTTGCATGGTTCTAGTAACTCTATCTCCCACTCAGTGTTGCACATATCTACCACTTCTAGGCCCTGTTAATGCTACACCTACTATTGTTGTACTGGGCAACATTTGCAACCGACACTGGGTTCGCGTCAAGCTATCTGAGAACTCTCCACTGCCCACTGTTTCACCTCAATGGAAGCATCATTGCTCTCCTGATGCCCTAGGATGGGAACTGCCTCTTCAATCCAAGATTCTTCATTTCCAAAATCTTCTACAAATTGAAGCTGAGCAATTTCTTGACTCATTATTTGACATCTCTAGCTTTGATAACCCTATCCAAATTAATGACGAATCTGAACCTGACCCCTACACTGACTTCTCTTGCTTAGCTCTTGCTTTCAGTCGTCTTGACTTAACCGATGTTGAAGTTGATTTTCGTCTGCCTTATGGTCCCAGTCAACAGACTCTCTCACTGTTAACACGGGTAGATGCCTCCTTTATTACATCTATTAATACCTCCTACCTGTCCTCACCTGCATGTCTCCATAAAAGTATGGATCTGGATCTCAAGCTTGCACCTCCGGGTTTCTTCACTATTGATTCAGGCATGTCTCTTCATCCGATCCACTCCATGCCTAGTAACCCTACAAGATCCAGTTCAGCTTTGGGCAAGCGCAAACGCTCACACGATGCACCCAATGCACACCTCCTATCAGATCTCTGCCTTCAAGCATTTGGTTTCCCATTCTGCTTCAAAGCTGGATTAAGGCTTCCCCATGGATGTCCTGCTTCTCACCTTACCCAATCCATGCCTTCAGGCCAACAATTTTTCCATTTTGACTGGGAACTCCAGGTTCGCAGGGATGTCCATATTGCTTCAATCCCTCTTCACCTGGCTGGCTGTGTTGAATCCCTGGTTCTCAAGTTCAAAACAGGGACCCTGATTCTCCTTCCTCAGATATCACCCATTTTGAAGACTCTGCGTCCAACTTGGCTGTATTTGCATCCTGCGCCGCTCATTCCGACTGTGGCATACTTCACTCCCATCTTGTCATCTCGCATCTCATCTCCGTCAGTCGCTCACTGCTCACACTCCGACTCTGATGATGATCGCTTTGTGGTCCACCTTCTCTCTCAGGAAGTTAAGGCATTCACTGCTCGCTTATCGCTTGCACGGGCTCGTCGAGATCAAGCTGTGAATGATCGTCTTGAATCCATGGATGCTAGGCTCTCTGCAAAGGTAGATGCTAATTTTGCTCAACTGCATACCTCTATGGCCTTACTTTGAGGACTTTCTAAGCTATCCTCTTGAATATACATTTCTGTTGTTATATTTTAATCTTCCTCTTGTTCTCTCTTTCGCTATGTTTAAGTATTCCTTTTGATAATGTCAAAGGGGGAGAAATCATCTATATAACAAATGGCTAAGTAGAAGAAAAGCACATGTTTAGGGGGAGCTAATAAATGCCAATACAATAAATGACTAAGATACCTAAGCAGAAGAAAGACACACACTTAGGGGGAGAATTTACTCGCATTTGTTCTTAGAAATTGTCATTATCAAAAAGGGGGAGATTGTTAGAATAAAATATTTAAATTAACCTATTTTGATAAATAACAATTTCATTAAGAGTCACTAACCTTCTTTGAAGAATTTTATTCAGGGACTCTTATGAACGAAAGGCACGCTGCAACCATTATCAAAAATCAAAGGAAAAGTCTGTCCGGCTATAAGAACAGAAGCCTCTCTCAAAGTAAAGTTCGTCCGCCTGAAGAGTCTGTCCGGACATTCCAAGTCAAACATAGAGGTTGTCTAAGAAGCAATAATTAAAGACTGATACGAAAAGAATCTGCTCAGAAGAGATCGTTTGCCTAAACCAAGATGAGTTGTCAAGCAACTCCTGTGGATCAGAGCATTAAATACGAAAGAGACAGAATTAAGCGCCATATGCCTTGAAGATTTAAATTCTGTGACATTCCTTAATTCAAGCTACTTTTGCTGAATTAACGGAGATATCCTCTGATCATCCTATCTCTTCAACGGCCAAATTCAAATCCTCTGATCAGATCATTAAATGACATACTAGCTGTAATGCATGCGCATTAAATACAGCTTCAGAGTACCAGAAGAAAAAGAATTACCAGACGGTCTCACTCTCTGTCAGTTGAAGAAATGATCTTCACTTTCAGAAAACCGTATCAAGCAACCAGGTGCAGAAGTATCCGTTCCTCTGAATCAAGCAAATATTCAACGGAACTATTTTTGAAGATTTTCATCAGCTCATCCTACTGAAGATATAAATAGTGACCTCTGCATCATTTTGAACTCGGCGACTTATACACTATCAAAGCATTCAAATCCTTCAAGTCAGTGTACATCTTGAACAAGCTTCAGCCAAAGAATACTCAACAATCTTAGATTTACCACCTTTCTGAGTTTAGTCGCCAACTTGTGTGAAATCTCCATAGAGTGAAAACTCTCATTCTTCTCACACTACCTCTTCAGAGAATCAAACTTAAAAATCATCTCTGAACCTAGATCCTCATATTTTCTACCCACTCTTTGCGAAGAGATCCTTGTAGAAAACCAACCTTCTTGAAAAAGAATTAGGAGAAGTCCTGTCGAATACTTGAAAGATAAAGGAGAAGTCCTGAGAAAACTTGTAAAGGAGTAGTCCTCAGAATACTGGGAGAAGTCCTTGAGAACACTTGTACTATTCAGTCGAAATAGTGGAAAATCTTGGTATAGCCAAGGACTGGACGTAGCCCTATCAGTTTTGGGGGTGAACCAGGATAAATATCTTGCGTGCTTTACTATTTATGCTCTAAGTATATTTCCGCTGCATTCTCATTTAAAAAGTTTTCAAACTTATAAACAGTTCTTTGCGAAAAACTTTTAAAATTAACATACACAATTCAAACCCCCCTTTCTTGTGTAATTTTATTACTATCAGACTTGATCTTCTACTCTCACAGGCATGGGGAAACTTGTTCGAAATTTCCACAACTTCAGCAATCACGCCTCTCGTTCAAGAATTCTACGATTGTGCTGTCAAGATAAACCCTAATCACATCCAAACAAGGTGTTTGGGGCAAGTGATCAATGTACACACCAGCGACGTGTCTCAACTAGTCAATCTTCCTCTCGATGGGGTCTGCTACTCCTCTTCTTGGGAAAACTATGAAAGCACTCCCTTCACTATCTGGAAGGAGGTTCCAAAAAGCTCCACCTCTCGACGAGTGAAAAACCTAGTTGAGGAATTCATTTTCCCTCATGCTGTTCTTAGCAAGGTTGTGATACCTAAAGAAGGGTCTCGAGACTTAGTAAATAAGTTCTCTCAGTGGGCTCTATTCCAACTGCAGCATCGCAGGAAAGTTAATTGGCCTGACCTTCTTTTTGAATACATATTCCATACTCTGGAACAGTCTAACACCAACCTTCCTTATGGATCTCTTATCTCAGCCCTTATGCATCACAAGAAACTAATCAATCCCTCTATTGAAGTGGTGCACTACATTTCATCTGACTATGTCTCTACTACGCCCATCAAATTTGGAGATGTTCATCGTATGAATCTGTCCGTTGACATATCTGCAGTACCTCCAGAACTCTTAAGTGACTGGACTAAGAGAAATCAACAACGGAGACCTCCTTCACCAACTCCGTCTGATGCTAGCCTCAAACGTCGTCGTCTGGACACTCCTCCATCTCCACAATGTTCGAATCATGCTCACCAGACTGAGTCTCACGAATGCTTACCTACGCCCACGATCTTGCATGCATCAACCTCGTCCAAACCACCTCCTGAGACTGTGCACTCCACATCTGAACTCATTTCAGACTCTCATGCTCAATATTTGAAGTTCTTGCCTCAAATCTTTCACAAATATATTTTGGATATCTTTGACGTCCAAGATGATGGAAATTGTGGATTCCGCTGCCTTGCTCAATGGATGGGTCATCCTCAGGATTATTGGCCACAAGTTCGCAAGCTTCTCATTTAGGTGTTAGAACAGATAGCAACCTGAGAGGGGGGGGTGAATCAGTGTTGCCCCAATTTTCGCCTTATTGAAGTCGTTACTTTCAAGTTTATGATGATCACGTATTGATCGTTGTGATTGCAGCGGATATGAACAATACTTGAAAGTAAATGTGAAGGATAAAGAGAATCACACACAAGATTTATCCTGGTTCGCCTTCAATCCACCGAAGACTACGTCCAGTCCCTCAAGAAAACCCCTTGAGGATTTTTCCACTATTGATAAGAATTTCTTACAAGTTCCTAACCCAAGGACCCCAAGAACTTCTACCAATATCTTGTGAAAGCAAACCGCTTTCAACAACCCCTGAAAGCAAGACCTTTTGCTCTGACAAAGATATTGACACCTTATGTCTGGCTCTAACGTTCAATGAAAATGAACCTGCACCTGAGTCAAATTGGTTTACAGTTCCGGATATGGGGTTACTAGCTGCCACTGCGTTTCGCATTGTTCTAGTCACCTTAGCCCCTAACCAGTGTTGCACATATCTCCCACTCCTTGGCCCTGTTGATGATACTCCTACAATTGTTGTCTTGGGGAACATGGCCAATCGACACTGGGTTCGCGTCAAGCTCTCCGAGAACTCTCCACTACCTACCATTTCACCTCAATGGAAGCATCATTGCTCTCCTGATGCCCGAGGTTGGGAAGTGCCTCTTCAATCCAAAATTCTACACTTCAAAAATCTACTACAAATTGAAGCTGAGCAATTTCTGGATTCATTATTTGAAGTCCCTAGCATTGACAATCCCATCCATCTTGATGACGACTCTGAGCCTGACCCCACTCCTAGCAATGACCTCTGTTGCTTAGACCTTGAATTCACTCGTCTCAACTTACATGATATTACAGTTGGTCAAAGTCTGCATCTTGGTCAAAGTCAACCTGCTCATTCAATGTCCCAAAGGGTATATTCTCACATTAATACATCCTTTAATGCATCTTATCCGTCCACACTGGGTCCTATCCATAAAGCTGTGGATCTGGATCTCAAGCTTGCACCTCCGGGTTTCCTCACTTGTGATTCAGGCATGTCTCTCCATCAGATCCACTCCATGCCCTGTTATCCTCCAAGTTCCAGCTCTGCTTTGGGCAAGCGCAAACGCTCACAAATTGCACCTAATGCTCATCTTCTCTCAGATGTATGTCTTCAAGCCTTTGGTTTCGCTTTCTGCTTTAAGGCTGGATTGTGGCTTCCCCATGGATGTCCTGCTTCTCAGCTTACCCTATCCATGCCCTCATGCCAACAATTCTTCCACTACGATTGGGAACTCACTGTTCGCAGGGATGTCCACATTGCTTCAATTCCTCTTCATCTGGCTGGTAGAGTTGACTCCCTGGTTCTAAAGTTTAGGACATGGACACTAGTACTACTTCTTATGCTGCCACCCGGTTTGAAGACTCTGGATTTTGCTTGGCAGTGTCTTTCTCCTTCGCCGCTCATTCCTACTGTGGCATATTTCACTCCCCTTCTGCCATCTCATCCAGCATCGCCGTTGGTCACTCAAAGTTCCAGTCCTGACTCTGACAATGTTCGCACCATGGTTTCACTCCTTTCTCAGGATATTAAAACCTTCAACACTCGCTCATCTCATGAAAGAGCTGTTCTGCATCAAGATGTGAATGCTCGCCTTGAATCCATGCAAACTGATCTTTCTGATAAGATAGATGCTCGTTTCACTCAGCTGCAGAAATCTATTGCTCTACTTCTAAGGCTTTGTAAGCCATCCTCTTAATATATTCTTTTTGTTATCTTTTATCCTTAACTCTTATTATCTCAATGAATATTTTGTCTTTGTTTTTTATAATGTCAAAGGGGGAGAAATTATATAACAAATGACAAAGTAGAAGATTTCACATATTTAGGGGGAGCTAATAAATATTAACCATAGGGGGAGGAAATCAGAAATATACATGCCTTACTCCCATTTGTTTTTAGAAATTGTCATTATCAAAAAGGGAGAGATTGTTAGAGTAAAATATTTAAATAAATTAACCTATTTTGATAAATAACAATTTCGCTAAGTGTTACTGACTTCTTTAAAAGATTTCATATTCAGGAACACTTATGAACTGAAGCCATGCTGCAAACATTGTCAAAAAGCAATTGAAGAGACCGTCCGCCTATGAGAAATGAGTCTGCCTTCAGAGTAAAGTTCGTCCGCCTGCAAAGACCGTCCGGCTCAATCATGGTCAAACACATAGGTTGACTAAAGAGCAAAGACTGAAGACTCGTGCAAGAAGAATTAGCTTAAAGGAGATCGTTTGCTCAAACCGAAGATGAGTTGTCATGCACCTCTTGGTGGATCAGAGCATTAATGGTGAAAGAGACAGAATTAAGCGCCTTATTCCTTGAAGGTTCAAAATCTCTGACATTCCTTAATTCAAGCTGCTTTTGCTGAATTAACGGCGATATCCTCTGATCATCGTATCTCCCCAACGGCCAAATTCAAATCTTCTGGTCAGAGCATTAATTACTGGGTTAGCTGTAATGCATATGCATTAATTGCAGCCTCTGAGAACCAGAACAAAAGCATCGCCAGATGATATCACTCTCTATCTGTTGAAGAAACATTCTTCACCTGGTAGACTACAACAAGCAGATGCAGAAATATCTGTTACTCACAATCAAGCAAGTATTCAACGGAACTATTTTTGAAGATCTTCATCAGTGCCTCCAGTTATCATCCTTCTGAAGATATAAATAGTGGCCTCTGCATCATCTACAACGGGGCGACTTATACACTATCAAAGCATTCAAATCTTTCAAGTAAGTTTACAATTTGAACAAGCTTTAGTCAAGAACACTCAGTAACCTTATCTCTCTCATCTTCTGAGTTTAGTCGCCAACTAGTGTGAAATCCTTATAGAGTGAAAACTCTTATCCTTTTCTCACAAAATCCCTTCAGAGAACCAATTTGTATACCCTCTCTGATTTTAGAACTTCATAGTTTCTACCCACTCTTTGTGAAGAGATTCCTGTAGAAAACAAACCTTCTTGAAAAAGAACTGGGAGGAGTCCTGTCGAATACTCAAGAGATAAAGGAGAAGTCCTAGAAAACTTGTAAAGGAGTAGTCCTCAGAATACTGGGAGAAGTCCCTGAGAACCCTTGTACTATTCTGTTGAAATAGTGGAAAATCTTGGTATAGCCAAGGACTGGACGTAGCCCTATCGGTTTTGGGGGTGAACCAGGATAAATATTGTGTGTGCTTTATTCTTCAAGCTCTAAGTTTATTTCCGCTGCACATATCATTCAACGTTTTTCGAAGTAATATTGATTATATTGTGAAAAAGTTAATAAAAGTCACACACACAATTCAAACCCCCCTTTCTTGTGTGGTTTTATTACTATCACTATAATGAATTATTGGAGTATGCTCATGCATTATCAATCAAATATAGTTCACTCAAAAAGAAGCATGATAAAACTGTAAAAGAACTGCGTGCATCTAAAGAAGTATCTATCATGCTAACAAAGAAAAATCAAACACTCTTAGAACAAGACGCAAACAAAGAAATCAAATTCCTGAAACAAAGAGTAAGTAGCTTAATCAAAGACTTATCCACTTTTACTCAAGGATATGATAACCTAATTAAATTAAGTGGAAACAACTGATCAGCTTATGATCGCAGAGGTTTAGGTTGTGAAGAAGAAAGTTGGGATATAACTGCCATAAAACATAATTCTTCTGCTGTTCCATATAAATATCAACCTGAAAAGAAAAATGTTTCACCTCCATCTCTTAAAGTCCAACCCAAAACTTCCATAATCAAGGGTAAGGAGAAACAAACTCCTCAAAAAATAGTGCATGGGAGGAATAGTCCACCCAAAATGATGACTAACAAGAAAGGACCCAAGAGAGTTTGGGTACCCAAATTTATGATTATACCTCTTGCAGATGTGCTTAACAGCTCAAAGCCAAAAAGAGCAATGGTACCTGGACAGTGGATGCTCACGGCACATGACGGGAAAAAGGTCTTTATTCCCAAAGATCCATGAGAAGAAAACTGGAGGAACAGTTACCTTCGGAGGTGACCAAAAGGGGTTCATTGTCGGAGAAGGTAATGTTGGTAAGAATACCCTTCCGGTAATACGGAAAGTTTTGCTGGTTGAAGGACTGAAACATAATCTACTTAGCATAAGCCAATTATGTGATAGTGGACTCACTGTTTCCTTCAACAAAGTGAAGTGTAGTGTCACAAACGAGGATGACAAGATTATCTTTGAAGCACAGAGACAAGGGGATCTATATGAGACCTCCTTGGAAAACCTTGCAAGTCAAAAGGTAACATGTCTAGTATCAGCAGAGGATGACAAATGGATATGGCACAGGAAGCTAGGGCATGCATCCTTAAAGACCATTGCTAAAATAATCAAGCATGATTTAGTAAGTGGTCTGCCAAATCTGTCTTTCAAATCTGATGATACATGCTCTGCATGTCTCCAAGGAAAGCAATTAAAAAGTTCTTTCCATGCAAAGAACGTTGTCAGTACCAAGAGACCTCTAGAGATGTTACACATGGACTTGTTCGGACCCACTAGAACGGCTAGTTGTTCTGGAAAAAGATTTTGTCTTGTCATCGTTGATGACTACACTAGATTTACATGGGTATAATTTCTCGGAACAAAGGATGAAACTTTCAAGTCTTTCCTAATCATTGCGAAAAGAATTCAAAATGAAAAGGGATACTGCATCACCAACATTAGTAGTGATAGAGGAGGAGAATTTATAAATGAAGAAATCAACCACTACTGCGAGGAAAATGGGATATTTCATCAAGTCTCTGCTCCAAGAACTCCTCAGCAACATGGAGTAGCCGAAAGGAAGAACAGGTCACTTCAAGAAATGGCCAGGATTATGCTCAATGAGACATCTCTACCCAAATACTTCTGGGCTGAAGCAGTTCATACAGCATGCTATATTCAAAATCAAATATTTATGCGTCCTATCTTGAAGAAAACCGCCTATGGGTTATGGAAGGGAAGAAAGCCAAGCATCTCATACTTTCATCCATTTGGATGTCCATGCTTTCTACTTAATACAAAGGATGACCTTGGAAAATTCGATGCAAAATCAGAAAAAGGAATATTCTTAGAATATTCATCCAACTCCAAAGCATTCCGAGTATACAACTCTAGAACAATGGCAGTAGAGGAGTCCATCAATGTCAAGTTCGAAGATAAACACATTAGTGTAAATCAGATGACTCCAGAAGAAGAATATAATGACCTGGAAATAAGTGGAGAGCCCTCATCAAATCCAGTTCAGCCGTCAACGTCTGACAAAGAGACAAATCCAATGACTCCTTCTTCAACTCAACCAGACGATGTTTTCGTGGAGGTTTGAAGAGGTTTCGAAGACACCCATGGTTATAAGGTTCAACGGAAAAACAGGGCAGAAAGTGGAAGTTCGTGGCTGCTTCTCTTTCCCTCGTGATGGTTCTTCTTTCTGGGTTCATGGAGATCATGTTTCGAGCCAGAGAAGAAAGAAACAAGGCTGCAAGATGAAATTGAGAGAATACCGAATAGAGAGAGAAAACGGAAACGAGAGAGAAGCTGTGTTATGGAGGATGAAGAGAATGCTGGGGCTCTCCCCTTCTTATCCTTCTCGTGACCAGAAAAGACTGAAACAGCAGGGATTCTTTCTTTACTTGTTGGCAAAGGAATCACAAGGGTAATAGTGAAACTTGATGATATCATGGTGTTGGAGCATGGTAGACAAGAAATGAATGAGAGTGTTGTTTGTTTATGGCAGCTGGAATAATGCATTGCAGATGATGATGCTGCTGCGTTGAAAAGAAAGAAAGATGGCAGCAATGGAAATAGTATGCAATGTCTTTTGCATGGAAGGCAAAACTTAAATGGAAGCTTTGTTTGTTCATGGGTAAATGGCAGTAGAATAAATGATAATGGTGATGCTGCTGCTGTATGTACGTGAAAGAAAAGAAAGGTGGCAGCTAGTATAATTATATGATGGATGAATAGTGTGCATGTCTTTTGCATGCTAGACAAAGCTTGAATAGAAACATTGTTGTTTATGGGAGGAAACAGTTGGAATTAAATGCATGATATAGATGGTGAGGGTGCTGCGCATGAGAGAGAGGAAATAGCAGCATGTACAATGAAAATGGTGAGAAAGCCAATATCATGGAGGTGTGTAAGTTCCTTGGTGTATTGTCACCAATTTAGAGAAATACAACCAGATTTCTATCAATTGAAAGAGGGACGTACAAGGGCTGAAACCTTTGTCTTTTTCCAACTAGATGTGATATAGGTACAGCACAAACCATTTGGTGCAAGAAATAGCTTTTAAGGGAATAATGCCAAACATTTGAGTTACCATTACATGTACTTCACTACTCAGAATTGAATGAGAAGATGAGGAAATACATGTGTCATGGAAAGTAGTATTTGAGATGAGAGAAGAGAGTAAGGACGTACCAGGATGATTGCTAGAAAGAAAATGAGAATAAAGTCGGTACAGGTTTGTTCCGACAGTGTGGGATTTTACCAATTGATCGACACGAGAATTATTACGATGATCAAATATCGTCGTAAATATTATTTCAAGTTCAATGAGATAATTAGAGATGATATAGATCACTTAAGATAAATTTAAGCGATCGGATACAGAGTATTTCATCTGCATTGAGTCCTTTGGCTAATGACTTAGCTCGATCTTTTGCCAATCGTCTTAGAATGTACGGGAAGTGTTTGTTATATAAGCAGCTGGAAATGAGGGATGTTACATGAAGCACTACAGGATGAAGGCTGGATCTTATCCATGCAAGAAGAATTGAATCAATTTGAGAGAAGCAGAGTCTGGGACCTAGTGCCCAAACCAGAAGAAAAATCCATTATTGGCACAAGATGGGTGTTCAGAAATAAAATGGATGAAAATGGAAAAGTCACCCGAAACAAAGCTCGTTTAGTGGCACAAGGGTATAATCAACAAGAAGAAATCGATTACACAGAAACATTTGCCCCCGTAGCAAGAATTGAAGCTATTCGCATCCTATTGGCATTTGCATGTCAGCACTCCATAAAGTTGTATCAAATGGATGTGAAAAGTGCTTTCCTAAACGGATATATCGAGGAAGAAGTATACGTGAAGCAGCCTCTAGTTTTTGAAGATCCGACTCTACCTGACCACGTCTTCAAGTTAAGAAAGGCATTATATGGACTAAAGCAACTCCACGTGCGTGGTACGATCGTTTGAGTTCATTCCTGATGATTAATGGATTCTCAAGGGAAGCATTGACAACACTTTGTTTAGAAGAAAAAGGTCCAAGGACTTTATTCTGGTGCAACTATATGTTGATGACATCATTTTCGGTGCCACTAATGAAGTTCTCTGTCAAGAATTTTCCAAACTAATGCAGAGTGAATTCGAGATGAGTATGATGGGAGAATTAAAGTTCTTCCTATGATTGCAGATTAGACAGGAAGGAACTCGAACCTACATCCATCAGACAAAGTATATTAATGATCTCTTGAAGAAGTATTGCATGGAGAAAGCCAAAGCAATGGGAACCCCTATGCATCCTGGAACTATACTGGATAAAGGTGACGAGTCAACTCCGGTCGACTCAACCAAATACATAGGAATGATAGTATCACTGTTATATATTACCTCAAGCAGACCAGACATTATGTACAACATTTGTGTTTGTGCCAGATTCCAGGTAAGTCCTCAAGAATCTCACCTAAGTGCAGTAAAACGCATATTTTGTTATCTCATTGGAACAACTAATCTTGGTCTAGTTTATGAGAAAGGTGAAGATTTCAGGCTAAAGGGATTCTGTGATGCTGACTATGCTGGAGACAGAATCGAAAGAAAAAGCACAAGTGGAGGTTGTCACTTTTGAAGGTGCAAGAAACATACAAGAAAGGGGGGGTTTGAATTGTGTGACCCATTTTTAAATTTCTTTTCTAAACATTTGTTTATTAATCATCCATTAGTATTCTTTTATTTTCATTACAAGATATTCTATGAAGTAAGTAGGAATACTGGAAATGTTGAACAGATGTTGAAAGTTAATTATTTGTTTCTCAAGATAATTTATTTATGAACGTATGAACAAGAATGCAGCGAGGAAGCAGTAAAGCACACATAGATTTTATCCTGGTTCAACCCCATAATCGACAGGGCTACATCCAGTCCTTGGCTTCACCAAGATTTTCACTATTTCAACAAATAGTACAAGTATTATCAGGGACTTCTCCCAACAAGTATTCTAAGGACTTCTCCTATCAAGTATTAGAAGGACTTCTCCTTACAAGTATTGTTAGGACTCCTCCTTACAAGTATTATCAGGACTTCTCCTTACAAGTATTATACAAGACTTCTCCTGACACCTTTTTCAGGGTTTTTCTTTTCTACAATATTATCTTCTTAATAAGAGTGGGTAGAAGAAATGAAGCTTATAGAACAGAGAGATCATAAGCAAGTTGATCTCTTGTTCTAAGTTATGTGTGTGGAATATGATGAGAGTTAAACTCTATAGGGTTTCCACACACATAAGCAACTCAACTCAGGTTGGGATATGGCTTGAAGTTTCCTGAGTTGAAAACCAAGGTTGCCTTGGTCTTTGGACGAACTAGATTGAGATGTGTACAATTTAGTTCTAGTCGCCAAGTTGCTACGGAGGCAGGTTTCTCTATATATATCTTCAGTTGAAGATCCTTCTTCATTCTCCTCAGCAGGAGAGAAAACCTGTCTGAAGTGCTTCGTCCTCTCCGGGAAGCACATAACGGCTAGTTCTGTATCTCTCAGCAGGCGTAGGTCACGATCTGAGGTTTCTCTGCAGGAATAAGATATGATCTGGAAATCATCAGTACCTCTGGGTTGATGTCGTCTGGCTCCATGCTGAGCAAGTAGCTTTGAGCTGGTTTCTCTGTATATAATGTGTGAAAATCCAGCGGTGGAGATTGTTTTGACCATTTTTCCCCAGTGCTTGACAGCTAATACTTATCACGTGCCTTGGTCAGATTTTTGAATTTCGACCGTTGAGAGTGTACGATGCTCAGAGATTCTTGCCGTTGATTTCGCGATGTCAGCTTGATTTGAGGAAAAGCAGAGAAGTAGTGGGACCAAGAAGTATTGGATTAATTGTGTCCCATCTTTCTTTCTGTGATTGCCAGAACTTTGATAAATGTGCAAATGAGGAAAGAAACAATTATTCAAGAGAATAATTCTTTAATGCTTTTGTTGACTTGATATCCTTGGAAGACATACTTATGATCTTTGTATCTTTGGCGTGATCTATACTTTGGCGGACGGATTCTTCCATAGAGCTTTGGCAGACGCAGTCTTCACTTAGTGCTTGAAATTCTGTCACTGAGTGGTTTGCATTGGCAAACGAGTTTCCTTCAGTCAGTTCTTCTTTAAGGAACAGAGCATTCTGGTCTTAAAGAATTGAATCCTTTCTTTCTATTTGTTTTCACTGAAGTTCTCCACCTGAGAGAATTGATCCACAACTCCTTTATATGATGCTAGAGAGGCTTCGAGACGGAAGGTGTTTCTTCATAGGTTGCTATGCTCTTTCACTCTTTCTCCTTTAAACAACACAGTCTCCCAATTTGATCTTTGTAGATTTGGGTGGCGGACTGATTCAGCTGCTTCAAGTAAGCTGTGCAGATTTCCATTACGTGATCATGAGAGAAGAAGCTGGTCATCTGAAGCTGTTGATTTATCTGTCTTGAGTCACCGGACAATCTTGTACTTGAATATCTTCCTTTCTTGCGCCATCGGACTGTCTTATACGAGAATGCTTTCCTACGTATGTCTTTGATGTTGTTTCCTTTGAGGTGACCGGACGAACTATTCTGGCGGACTGATTCTCTTGATAAGGCTATGATGTTTATTCATTCCTTTCAGAGATGGTTATTCCTGTACATTATAATTTTCACTATGTTAGGAACTTCATCTTTGACGTCATTAAATTCTAAAGAAATTGTTAATTATCAAAATATAATAATTCATTTAATTATTTGATTCTAACAATCTCCCCCTTTTTGATAATGACAATTTCTTTGGAAAAGGTTCATTTAAAGATGTAATTGAGCATAAAGAATTTTGTTATTTTTCAGATAATAGTTTTTCTTCAGAGCATTGCGTTATGTTAGAACATCATGATCACTCTTTTTTAAGTGGTATTATTTAGACAAGAACAATTTGTTTTTGGGCGGACGAATTTTACTTGTTGAGTTTACTTAGCTTTGCTCCCCCTAAATTGAATATTCCTAGATAGTGTTTGTCTAGCAGATGTTGCCTAAGTAAACTTACCTTCGCTCCCCCTAAATTTGGTACTACTTACTCTTTATTTATTCTATGCTCCTTTTCCTAATCCCTTTTCCTAACTCTTCTCCCCCTTTGGCATTATCAAAAAAAATAGAAATATCAAAAAGAGAATATATATTGAAGAAGCAGTAAGCAACAAGTACTAATATTGTATATATAAAAAAAAAATAAGATAATGGAAAAGGAGATAGAAATTAATCATGTTGCTGTTGTCGGTGTTGCATGTATCTTCGTAGTAGGTCCTCTATGCGCTCAAGATCTGCATCAATTTTGTGCTCAAGTCTTTCGGACACAGCATTAATATGTTTGAATGCATCTTTGCGCGCTTCTTCATTCTCCTTAGCAGCACTCAAAGTTCCTGCTTTTATTTCAGTGCGTAGTTCCATCACTGCAGGTTTGGCATCAAAAGATGTGTCAGTTGATGATGATTCATTTGTAACTTTGGACTCAGGGAGTTTCTCAGCTTGAGAAGTGTCACTGTTTGGGAGTGCAAATGAAATAGGTTGAGCCTTGGTAACCTCAGCATCTTGTGTAGATGATGACGTTTCATTTTGGAGGCACTCTTGTGAGGATGATGGGGATTGATGATGCCGATTTTCTTCTAAATCAGAGGATGTGGTGAATATGTCTTGTGGAATGGTGATGTTTTGAGGTAATGGAATGACTGGTGTATATGAAGGATCATTGTTGGAGGGAGCATTGATGGATGGCAGAGGTTCAGGTTGGGGTTTGGCTACAAGTAGGAGAAGCACCCATGATCCATGTTGAACCATAATGCTTTCGACATTAGGGATTAGTCCAAATGGGATGGTTCCTAGGTGAACTGGTATGGGAACAGACAACTTCCACTCATGATGAAATATGTCATACCTGGACCTCTTCGCGAATGCAATCTGTAAACCATCTATAGCAGGAGGAGCCCAAAGTCGAGCTTGCAAGCAAAAGTTGTACCTCAGAGACTTCATCAGCAAGTGTGGAGCATATGCAGCGTTATCCATAGTCAGCATCCTAAGAACCTACAAGTTAGAAGAGGATACCGTCTGACGGGTCCTTCTTGGAACATGAGCAAGAAAGACTCTTGCTATGTTCTGGGAAGGCTTGATGGATGTGGTGGATGTTGTGGCCTTCTGTTGGGATGTCAATATCTCATTCAGAGATATTTCGGGATCATTGACATGATCACTGAGGTTTTCAGCTCCACTCTTTTGCTTCTTTTCTCTGGGCAGATTCTTCTTTGATGCCCTTGACCTGGTCCGCTTCTTCGTGTTCTCTTTCGAGACACCTATCTTGGTTGTAGACGGACGGAGTTCCTCCTGAACCACTGATCCTTTTGCTTCTTTATTTACTGCGCATGTTGCAGTTTCTTTTTCTGTACTAAGCAAGTTGTCGTCTGGTGAGCAGTTCTTCGCTTGAGGTGAATTTGGTTGTGGAGCTGGACTTGAGGGAGCTTCTTGCTGGGATTGAGAGTTCTGTGGAATCCCATTGCTGTTGGAAGAGGATGCATTATCAGACGGGCTTGGAAGACTTTGAGGTTGTCGAACATATTCAGGATCAACAATCTCTCTATATTTCAATATCCTTGGATGGATATGTTTTCCCCATCTTTTAGCACTCTTCTTATAGTTGGGTCCCCACATTGGAGTGCAGTAAGGGAGTGGTGAATCACTCCTCACCTTTACTCTAACCCAGTGATGGTCATCAATGTTGCACATGACTGCAATAATTGGCGGAATGTAGGCTGGACCAGCCAGAGGCAGATAGGTGCAATATTCCTTCAAGCTCAGAGTCACCAGGATGATCTTGAATGTACTTGTAGCAAGTAGTCCTATGTCAGGAACTGTGAACCATTTAGAAGATGAGGCCAACTCTCCTGTTGGCAAGTTCAGTGCGGCTCTTATTCTTTCCATATCCTTTTCAGACTCCATTACACCAGCAAGTAAGGAGTGATTAATTTTGAGTTCTTCCCTCATTTCGGTTCTGATGGCAGGCCATTCATTTTCACTTACTCCAAGCCACTATGTGATGCAACGAAAACCACAGTTTCCATCGTCGACCACATCAATGATGTCTTCCACATATTCGTGAAGTATCGTGGGAACATATGGAATATACTTCAGCAGAGAGGATGAAGAGTGATTATGTTTTGGGGTCACCTTCAGAGGCTCTTTTCTTACTTTCCTGACCAATTTGGCTATTGGCAGGGAGTCTTCATCATCTCCAGACGAAGTTGTTTTTTGCCTGGATGCAGCCTTTACAAGGCGTCTTCGTTTTGCTGGAGGTGCAGGTGTTGGTAAGGCCTTGATACCCTCATCTGATTGTGAAGCATCACGCTTCTTAGCTGGTGATGGTGTTGTGGGGATAGTTTGCTTCCTTGTTCTTGAAGCTCTTGTTTTTGGAGGAGACCGATGAACTTCCTTCCCCTGCTCAATTTCTTCATTGTCTTCTACTTGCTTCATTTCCCACTTGGAGAGCATTTTCTTCGGAACCTTGGAGAAGTCAATCTTCAGGTTCATTCGCTTAACATCTCCAAACCGGATGGGAGTTGGATAGATGTAATCCTGAGTAATAAATTCATTCTGGAGTTTCTCCTCCGTCACCAGACCTTTCATTCCCATAATTTTTGTGATAAGAGCCCCATAGGGAAGATTTGTCACGGGACTTTCGATGGTTCCCACCATGTGATGAAAGATCAGTGATGGAAGGTTGATCTTCTGCATGTTACTCATCTGGTAAAGCGCCCAGTGAGCCATCTTGTTCACAAGATCTCTGGCTCCTTCTTTACGAATGACGACTTTACTGAGAACAGCATGGGGAAACTTGAATTCTTCCACAAAGTTATTGACAGCATTCCCATGTATTTTGAGATTTTCCTTCCAGATGCAATCTCCATCTACAGCAGAGATTTCCCACTTCGGGGAGTAGTGGACTCCGTCTTTCACATCCACGTCCAGCGCTAGGGAAATATCACCAGGACAGATTTCTGTAATTATTCTCAAACATCTGCTTGTGATGGTTCAAGAGTTTGTCTTTACAGCACACTGGTAGAACTCCTTTACCAGTGGTTCAAGAACAGGTGTTTCGGACACCTTCATAAGCTTTTCCCAGTCTTGGAAAAGGACATAATTCAGTCCGGCGACCTTTGCATACTGGAAACGATTCAGTTCAAGATACCTTGGTGAGACCAGTTCCCTTTCACCTAGGTCAGCAAACTTTTGAGCCCCAATCTTCGAGACTTGTTCACGGTGGTTAGCTTCAGTGTTCTTCTTTCTTAGTTCAAGGATGGCTTCTTGTTCCTGAGTGAGTTTTGGCTTAACAGCGGTTTGCTTCTTGGGAGCCATTTGAGAAATCTGCAAAGAGGGGTTAGAGAATGCAAGCAGAGAATAGCAAGATTTCTGAGATGCAAGTGAGATGTGAGTGTGAGGCTTTTGCTTTAATTGCTTTTGTTTAAGTTGATTAGAAGGCGGACAGTTTTTACTCGTTTAGTGGGATGGAATGATTGCTTCGCATTTGATGTGAGGTATCAAGTATCAAATGCGCATTAAGTAATAATAGAAAATCATGCGGTTGTGGCAGTTGAGAATTTAATGCGTGTTACGGACGCCTTCATCAAGTGGAACGATACAGCTGTTTACCTGTGGCCCCAGACGAACTATTTTGGTAGTGTCCTTTCGAGTGGGCTTAGACGTTCTCACGTTGGATGTGTAACCACCAGACGGTGATTTCCTTTTGAGTTGATCAACCTTGATGATAAACCTCATTTCTTAAAGTAACTTTAGGTCCTTCCTAGGTTTAATCTTCTTGATCATTTCTTCATTGTGAACATGTTTCATCTTATGACATGTGTTTTGAGTTGTCCAGCAACTTTCTTCATCTCTTCTTCTTTTGACCTCCATGCTTAGTCAGATTCTATTAACTCTCTTTTCAGAGAGTTTCTTCACTATGAATTCCTGCAACAGAAATTGTTGTATACTTTTGTGGTACCCAAATTTTAGCTGGGTCCAGTGGGTTAGTAGGTTACTCACAGAGGTGTGAGCATTCGTGTTTGAGAGCTATACTTGATACAGGATGAATCTTCAAAACTTGAATGTTCATGCATGTATATATATATTTATACATATATATAAATATATATGAGTGTGGGCGTACGTAAAAGACAAAAAAAATTGGATGTCTATGATGATGCTTCAGAGAGTATGACTCATATAAATTTGAAAATTGATATAATTTTGGTTTCTTTCAATTGAATGTGAGCTTGTCAGATATATAGAAATTGCTTCTATTCAGGAAACAAGAAATTCAGTTTCTCTTTTCTTTATCATATTTAATATGTCATTAATTCTAATTGACTTAAAGCAGAGAGGGGAATGAGTAATGTTTGATATTTATAAGATCAGGATTACCTCATTTATATTTCTTGTGGCTGCACAGTTCATTAACCTTGCAGAGAATTTGTTAGATGCTCCTATGATGCTTGCAAGGGTGGAATTCTTCGTTTGTTTCTTCTTCTTGGATGAGCATAGATTTCTTTGCTTTTTCTCAATTTACCTGCAACTGTCTATCTTTAATGGGTCCACTCCTTTCTTGAATAGTTTTCTTTGGTATGTTCTTCCTCCATCATTCTGTGGATCATGATTGGGTTTGTTCGAGAAGAACATATGTTTTCATGGATCTTTGAACTCTACATCTGTGAAGATGTTAGCACTTTTCAGCGTGTTAGGCTCTGATACCAATTGAAGGTGCAAGAAACACACAAGAAAGGGGGGGTTTGAATTGTGTGACCCATTTTTAAATTTCTTTTCTAAACATTTGTTTATTAATCATCCATTAGTATTCTTTTATTTTCATTACAAGATATTCTATGAAGTAAGTAGGAATACTGGAAATGTTCAACAGATGTTGAAAGTTAATTATTTGTTTCTCAAGATAATTTATTTATGAACGTATGAACAAGAACGCAGCGAGGAAGCAGTAAAGCATGAAAGTAAAGCACACATAGTTTTTATCCTGGTTCACCCCCATAATCGGCAGGGCTACATCCAGTCCTTGGCTTCACCAAGATTTTCCCTATTTCAACAAATAGTACAAGTATTATCAGGGACTTCTCCCAACAAGTATTCTAAGGACTTCTCCTATCAAGTATTCGAAGGACTTCTCCTTACAAGTATTGTTAGGACTCCTCCTTACAAGTATTATCAGGACTTCCCCTTACAAGTATTATACAGGACTTCTCCTGACACCTTTTTCATGGTTTTTCTTTTCTACAATATTCTCTTCTTAATAAGAGTGGGTCTACCTCATGAAGAGTGGGTCTATCAAAAACAATGGAGAAATCCGTCCGCCTATGTAAATCAGTCTGCCTCCAAAGAAGAGTTTGTCTGCCTACGATGTGAATCAGTCTACCTCATGAAGAATACTTGAGTTGACTAAAAGCAATGATTGAAGACTCATGCAAAACGAAATATCCTGAAGGTGATCGTTTGTTCAATCCAAAGATGAGCTGTCGTGCACCTCTTGGTGGTTCAGAGCATTAATGGAGAAAGAGACAGAATTAAGTGCCTCATTCCTTGAAGATTTAAATCCTCTAACATTCCTTAATTCAAGCTGCTTTTGCTAAATTAACGGTGATATCTTCTGATCATCGTATCTCCTCAACGGTCAAATTCAAATATTCTGGTCAGAGCATTAATGACTGAGTTAGCTGTAATGCATATGCATTAAATGCAGTCTCTGTGAACCGAAGCAAAAGCATCACCAGACGATATCGTCTCTCGTATTGAAGAAACATTCTTTACCTGGAAAATTGCAATAGCAGGAGCAGAAGTATCCGTTACTCACAATCAAGCAGAAATTCAAACGGAACTATTTTTGAAGATCTTCACCAAAGCCTCCAGTTATCATCCTACTGAAGATATAAATAGTGGACTTAGCTTCAGCTCCAACTTGGCGACTCTTACACAATCAAAGCATTCAAACCTTCCAAGTCTATCTACGATTTGAACAAGCTTTAAGCCAAGATACTCAGTCACCTTAACCTTCTCATTTTCTGAGTTCTGTCGCCAACTAGTGTGAAATCTCTTACAGAGTGAAAACTCTTATCCTTTCTCACACAAGCCATTCAGAGAACAAATTTGTATATCATCTCTGAACTTTGTTCTTCATATTATCTACCCACTCTTGCTGAAGAGATTCTTGTAGAAACCAAACCTTCTTGAAAAAGAACTGGGAGGAGTCCTGTCAAACACTCGAGAGATAAAGGAGAAGTCCTAGAATACTTGTAAAGGAGTAGTCCTCAGAATACTGGGAGAAGTCCCTGAGAACACTTGTACTATTTTGCTTAAATAGTGAAAATCTTGGTGAAGCCAAGGACTTGACGTAGTCCTGTCGATTAAGGGGGTGAACCAGGATAAATATCGTGTGTACTTTATTGTTCCAGCTTTAAGTTTATTTCCGCTGCACATTTTTGATAAACTCTTTTGAACTAATAATAATTATCTTGCGAAAAAGGTTTAAAAATCACACACACAATTCAAACCCCCCTTTCTTATGTGGTTTTATTACTATCAGACTCCTTTGATGATTATATGGAATCGATTGCCTCCAATCCTGTAGACTGATTTTTTGTACCTTTTAATCCTCAGCAATTGTACTTATTTTTTGTTAAATTTGGATGTACAATTTTTCTTCAATGAATATAATTTTTCTTCTAGTTAATTCCCAATAATCTCCTTCTATTTTTATTCATTGTTATGTTTTTTGGAAACAATATAATGTGAGGAACTGTTCGGAATGGCTTAGTAGTATATTATGTCCATACCGAATAGCTTAGCAATATATTACGTATGCTAAGAACCATTCTGGGCTAGGAGATACATTGAAGGCGATGTATCAGAAGCTGGTGGGAGCACAAGTAGGAGCATCCATTTCTGCCGGAAGATGTTATGATTCAACAGTTGAGATCTACTGCTTGCCTTTATTTTGATTGAGTTTTTCTTTTCTGTTGTGCACAGTTGGCATTGAGTTGTTCTTCTGCGGAACTGTTTTTGCTTTAACTTGTTCTTTTGCTGAATTGTTTTAGATTGAGTTCTTCTTCTACCTAACTGTTTTGACATTGAATTGTAACGAGATATTAGGATATAATTTCCTACTGCTGAATTGTGTTTTGGCATTGAAATGTAATGAGATATTAGGATAGAATTTCCTACTTCTGAACTGTGTTTTGACATTGAATTGTAACGATATATAGTTTATTTGGTAATTTTGTATTTATTGTAGCCTTGTCGATTAAGAGGGTGAACCAGGATAAATACTCTGTGTGCTTTACTTTTCAGCTATGATTAATTTTCCGCTACACTAGTCTTTGAAAAGTATTTGAAACTTATACTTGTTTATAAGAAAAGATTTTAAATATCACACACACAATTAAACCCCCTTTTCTTATGTCGTTTTACTATTATCAACATATACATGTCACGTGTAGGCGAACTTGTGCTCAAGCACCCATCAGCGTCATGCAGGAATCATCCTCTTCATTCAAATCCCAAGGTCTCGGTATATATATGTATTCATATGCGCTATGATAGCTAAATAGATAGCGAAGTTCCTTTACCAAAGTTGCGTTTGCTCCAGAGTGCTACGTTAGCTCCGGTAGTTCCTAAGTCCCACGAACCTTCACAAACACATAATCTAGTTTAGAGTTTCTTAAACTAAGTTCTATGCTCTAAGATAAGGTACTAAGGAAGCTTGTAACACTTAGGAAAAAGGCTTAATTCTCAAGAATTAAAACCATAGAGCAAGATTTTAGGCAAACTTTAAAACCTTTAGGGTCCGTTTGGTGGTCAGGATAGGATAAGAACATGATAGGACAAAGGATTGGATAAGCACATGATATGATAAGACTTTTATCTTATCCTGCGTTTGAGGTGGACAGGATATTGATAGGATATGATACAAACAATGAAAAATGTATCAAATTTTTCTTGTAATAAAAAATACATAATATTTTTTAAAATTTAATTTTCTAAGTAGTTTTTTTTAAAAAGTGATTATTCTATTAAATTTAATTTTTTTACATTTTTATAAATAGCTTATTTTTTAATATTAACTAAAATAAAATTAATTTTTGTTAATTCAGCTATTTTAATTTTTTCGAAGGGAGTCTATTTTAATTAAAATTATTATATATGTAACCAATGAGTTTTAACTTAGTAGGGGTAAGTGATTAATGATAAAAATTATTAAAAGATATTATTTTTTCAAAAATATTTTATATTTAAATTATTAGTTATAATTATATAAGTAGAGAAATAATTTTAAATAATTTCATATGATGATATAAAATTAGTCTATATTTAATATTAAAAAATTAATATATATATGAGTAGCCTATTTTATTGTTAGTGAAGAATTATTTTGTGTATTTTTATTATAATATAAATAGCGAAAAATAATGTCAACTTAGAAGTAGTACGTGATAATGAAAATTTAATTATTTTATATGAGTAAATCCAATATTTTCACCATTTATAAATAAGTTTATTTTTTAATGAAATTTATCAGTAACTAAATAATTTAACTTAACAATAACAATTAGTAATTGATAAATAATAAAATTATTATTTTATCAAAATCAAAAATTTATATTTATTAATTAATATTATTATGAATTATATAAAATATAAATATTGAAATTAATTTTGAGTGATGGTAATAACAAACAAAAAACTAATATCCTATCCTGTCAGGATAATTTCTATCATAGCTCCCCCCTCAGGATAACTTTTACACATGATGAACATAATAGGATAAGAGACAGGATAGTGTTATCCTATCCTGTCTCTATTTATGCTGTACACCAAACGAGCCCTTAAAAACTTTGGACAATTTAGGCAAGGTTCCTGGACAATTTAGAAACTTTACAACATCAAAACTCAAAAACGTTAGAACTTCTAATGGACAATTTAGGCAAGGTTTACACTTAAACACTTAAAAGCTTAAAACAATTTTTTGAAGACAAAATCCTACAGAAATCCTTAATGCTTCAATTCAGCCATAAGATCTAAAAAGAGATAAATTTTTCCTTTTCTCTAAACCACATGCAAGAATGTTAGACAAGTCATTTTAAAGCCAAAACTCAACCTTCTTGTACAAGTTTCTAAAACCAACTTCTTCTCTTGAATTTCATCAAAATTCCTAAGTCCCAAAATCACAAAAACGCTTCAAAGCTAAACTTTTCAATTCTTTCAAATCTCAATCTTTCAATAACCCTAAAAGAAGCTTTATACTTCAAAATCCATTTAACCCCAAAAATTTGATTTAGCCCATCAAACACTTAACTCCCAAAATCATGTCTAAAATTAATTTTCCAAGCTTCAAATCCTCATCATTGCTCTCGACCTCACCCAAAACTCTAAACTCTAAGGAAACAACTTTTCTTTTTTACCAAACTTCACATACATGCTTTAAATACATGAAAATCAAGTTAAAAATCAAATCTTCCAACCCAAAAACATAGGCCTAGGTTCAGCCACTTCATTTAAATTTTCAAGATCAGTTTTTTCCTTCAAACTAACTAGTACACATCAAAGGCAAGATAAAATCTATAGTGAAAATCAAATTAGAATTTTGAAAATCACTTTTCCAAAATAAATACTTTTCAAAAACTCAACTTTTTGAAAAACTAATTTGAGATCCTAATAGATCAATATGGTGGGAGTCACTTTAACAAAAACACTTATACCAAAAGCTCAACCAAAAATCAAGTTAGGGACAACAACTTAACTTCTTGAAAAACAATGTACATTCCCATGAAGAGGAAGACAAGGGGAATGAAAAACACAAAGAGAGTAATGGATTTCAATCACTTTCATCACCCATAACTTCTCATTTTTGGGAAAAAAAACTATCAAGGTGTAGAGCTTGAGGAGTACTACATTTTATCTCAAAGGAGCTAAGGAAGAAAATGAAGAAATCATGGTGATATTGTGAGGGAGAGGTTCGGCCATGGTGATGGAAGAAGAAGAAGCAATTTCTTTTCTCTTTCCCTTTCTAATCCACTCTCTAATACCACTCAAATCTTATCCTTGATGAGATTAAGTGAAGACAAGTGAAAATATGCATAGAATATGCATGTGGGCCGCGACATTAACCAAGGGAGGGGAGGAATATTCAACTTTTAATGAGCCTGGGGACTTAACCGTCTTGGTTTATTTTCTTTAATTTTGTAATTCCCAGGGTCATATTTAGCTAATTTCTTTTTGTACGTGGGAAGTGAGTCTTTTTTTTTTTATTATGCTTTGAACATCTAGATTTTTATATGAATAAAGTTTGTCTTTTATGAAGCTTTCTTTATATTTTTTCTTGAGTCGACGCATGTGCTTTACTTTTTCTTGCTTGAACGGTAGTTTAGTAGGGATTACGGACCTGAGCTTAGATTAATTGTTTTCTCTGCTACTTAGGTATAAGGGTAGAAATCAATTGTGTTGGCCTGAATAATTCCTATAATTCTTCAATTGAATTGACTAGGTTCTAAGGTATTAGGCTTAGCAACTGAGATTGAATGTTTTGCTTGATTAAGGTATTAACAAGTAAAGGTAAATGCTACATCACCATAGGAAGGTTACCTAAATTCATATAGGAATTTATTTGTAAGAAGCATAGTTGAAATTGGTGAAAGTAAACCCTGAGTACTGCCACTACTACAGATTTGCCTTTTTACCACGATCCTATTACCACGGTACCATGCTGGACCAGGGTAAAAAGGTGCTCGGAGCTTTGTTACCACGGTTCCGTGTTGAACCTCGGTAACTAAGGTTATCTATTTCCCCGGTTCCGTGTCACTCGTGGTAACTGGGGTAGTTTTTATTATTATTCTATTAACATTTCCTATTACCACGATTGATACCTTAACTGAGGTAATAAAGTTTATTATTATCTTATCTGACATTGTCTATTACCACGGTTATCAGGCGAACTGTGGTAATAGGTATTATATTATTAATAAAATGTTGATATGTTAACTAGAAAACCCTAGTTTGCAGATCGAAAACCCATTTGTGAACCTTTTCTATGTTGTACCTCATGACCGTCGTTCCTGGACGCTGCGCCTCATCACAGGTCCTCCTTCTCTCTGCAATGGCACCGTGCTGCTTTGCATGCTCGTCGGCGCCAAGCTCGTCTCCATCTTTGTGTGTCGCCGTTCCCGTCTTCTCCGGTTGGCCGCTCTTATCTACCTCACTCGTGAGTCCTCTTTGTTAGAATCAAATAATTTAATGAATTACTATATTTTGATGAATAACAATTTCGCTAAGTATTGATCTCGTCAAAGATATAATTCCTAACTTCTCAATATTTTTCATGCTCAGGAACACTTATTTACTTGGAGAAGCACTGCATGGACCTCTACAAAGCATTATCAAAAGAAGATGTTCAAGTAAAGGATAGTAGAAGAATTCGTCCGACTACAGCTCTTGAGAATCAGTCCGTTAGTTGACAACGTTTGCCTTAGAGAGTCTGTCCGGCTATGGTAAACGTCTGGTCGCTCAATCATTGGGTTCATCTGAAGGAAAGTGCATCTGAATCCCTGACAGAATGTTTGTTTGACTAAACAATACTTGAAGACTCGTGCAAAAGAAAAATCAGGAGGTGATCGTTTGTCCAACCCAGGATGAGCTGTCAAGAACCATTTGTCTCTTCAGAGCATTGATGGCGAAAAGGACAGAATTAAGTTCTTTATTCCTTGCAAATTCAAATCTTCTGACATTCCTTAATTCAAGCTACTTTTGCGGAATCAGCGGCGAGCCTTTCTGACCATCGTATCTCCTCAACGTTCAAATTCAAATCTTCTGATCAGAACATTAATGGCTCCCTTAGCTGGAATGCATGAGCATTAATTGCAGAAGTTATAGCTTAAGGCAAAATGCCTTGAAGAGCCAGACGATATCAACCTCCGACATTGAAGACGCATTAAATGCATGGCAGATTTCATTAATTGCTAAAGCAGGGATGCAGAAGTGTTCGTTACTCACAATAGAGGAGAAATTCAAACGGAACTATTTTCAGATTTTCAGTAAAGCTCCCATTGAACATCCTACTGAAGATATAAATAGAGGACTTGGCATCAAATTCAACTTGGCAACCTTTACACGATCAAAGCATTCAAACTCTCTTAGTTCATCATCTGTGGTCTAATTTCTCTATGCCAAACACTCAGCAAACTCAACTTATTCATTATCTGAGTTTAGTCGCCAACTAGTGTGAAGTTCTTCACAGAGTGCTACTCTTATCCTCTTTCACACAAACCCTTCAGAGAACCAACTTGCTTATTGTCTCTGTAACTTGTTCTTCATATTTTTTACCCACTCTTACCGAAGAGATTTTGTAGAAACCAATTCTTCTTGAAAAAGAACTGGGAGGAGTCCTGTCCAACACTCGTAAAGGAGAAGTCCTGTATGAATACTTGTAAAGGAGTAGTCCTCAGAATACTGGGAGAAGTCCCTGAGAACACTTGTACTATTTTGATAAAATAGTGAAAATCTTGGTTAAGCCAAGGACTAGACGTAGCCCCACCGATTAAGGGGGTGAACCAGCATAAAAATCTTGGGTTCTTTATTATTCAGTCTTAGATTAATTTCCACCGCACTCTTTAACAAACGTTTTCGAACTTATAACTGTTGCTTTTCGAAAAAGAAGTTAAAAATGACACACACAATTCAAACCCCCTTTATTGTGTGGTTTCGTTACTATCAATTGGTATCAGAGCTTAACTTCTCTGAGATATACTAACACCTTAACAGGTGTAGAGCATAAAGATCAATGGACAACATCGCATATCCGACTGGAACTGCAACCATTAAGCCACCCTTCTTTGATGGCTCCAACTACCCATACTGGAAGAAGCACATGCAACTCTTCATTGAATCAACGGACTGGAAGCTTTGGGACGTGATATCCAAAGGAAACTATGTTCCCAAAGATAGTGAAAATAAAGCCATTCCAGCTGAGAAGTGAACTGACGAACAGAAAACGGAAAATCAAAGAAATGCCAAAGCTAGGCTATTCCTCATTTGTGCCCTGAGCCAAAACGAGCACGACAAGGTGGATAGTTTAAGCACTGCCAAAGAAGTCTGGGATACCTTAGCAATTTCTCGTGAAGGAACGTCAGCTGTACAAGATACCAAGATGAGCATGCTGGCCTCTCAATATGAGACCTTCATGATGGAGGATAATGAGTCAATCGACTCTATGTTTGCTAGACTTCAGACCATTCACAATGGGATGAGGAATCTAGGAAAAAGCTTCACTAACAAGGAGCAAGTGATTAAAATTCTCAGAAGTCTCACTCCCAACTGGAGGACGTTTGTTACTGCCCAACGAGCTGGAAAGAACCTTGATCACTATTAGGTGGAAGATCTTCTAGGAGAGCTGAAGATCCATGAGCAGGATCTTGCCAATGATGCTACTATCATACGTAGAAAAGCGTCCGCCGCTATAGCTGTAGCCTTCAAGGATAATAACTCAATAGCATTGAAAGCCAACAAATCTTCTAATGAAGGTACTGCACAGTCTGATCACTCTGATGATGAACAGGCTCTATTCAATCGAAGATTCAGAAGGATGATGGGGAACAGGAAGCAGTTCAAAGGAAAACCGTCCTACTCATCAAGAGACGGAGAAAAGATTCCAAGCAAAGGTGGAATCGTCTGCTACGAATGCAAAAAGCCTGGACATGTCAAAGCAGACTGTCCTCGTCTGGGAAATAAGCCTGCCCAAAAGAATCTCTATAAGAAAAAGGCCTTCTCTAGCCAGAATGATGAGTCAGAGGATCAGTCTGACCAAGATGAAGAAGCTGAAGGAGACAATGATGAAACCTCATACTGTGCATTCATGGGATCCATTGACACTTTTGATATTGAGGCAGACAAAGAATCAGAAGCATTGATGATCTCTGTTGATCTATCCAACTACGAGGAAGATGACAAAGATGAGGTAACCCCTGAAATCTCCTCTGAGGATTATAATGAGTTATTAGAGTATTCACATGCATTAGCAATTAAATATAGCATACTGAAAAAGAAGCATGATAAAATTGAAAAAGAACTGCATGCCTCAAAGGAAGTTTCAATCATGCTAACTAAGACAAATCAAGTTCTAATGGAACAAGATACGAATAAAGAAGTCAGATTTTCAAAACAAAGAGTAAACGGCTTGATTAAGGATCTATCCACTTTCA
Organism: Acmispon strigosus; assembly: GCA_030819835.1. Lineage (NCBI taxonomy): Eukaryota > Viridiplantae > Streptophyta > Magnoliopsida > Fabales > Fabaceae > Acmispon > Acmispon strigosus. Next base: position 25,800,454 of record JAUAMA010000001.1, read on the forward strand.
CTCAAGGGTATCATAACTTAATTAAACTAAGTGGAAATAATATGTCAGCATATGATCGTAGAGGCCTAGGATTTGAAGAAGAAAATTGGGATATCACTGCAATAAAACACACCTCTTCTACTGTTCCATATCTCTATCAACCTGATATAAAATCTGCATCATCTCTGCCTCAGTTAATTAAACCTAAGACATTTGTGGTCAAGGGTAAGGAGAAACAAACTCCTCAAAAAATAGTGTACCTGAGGAAAAGTCCATCATTGGTACTAGATGGGTATTCAGAAACAAGATGGATGAAAGTGGAAAGTCACAAGAAATAACGCCAGATTAGTCGCATAGGGATACAATCAGCAAGAAGGTATTGACTACACAGAGACCTTCGCCCCTGTTGTAAGAATTGAAGCCATTCGTATCCTACTAGCATTTGCCTGTCAACATTCAATAAAGCTGTATCAAATGGATGTGAAGAGTGCATTTCTAAATGGGTATATCAAGGAAGAAGTATACGTAAAACAGCCTTCAGGTTTCGAAGATCCAGTTCTACCGGACCATGTCTTCAAATTACGAAAGGCACTGTACGGACTGAAGCAGGCCCCACGTGCTTGGTATGATCGCTTGAGCTCATTTATGATGAGCAGCGGGTTTTCACGGGGTAGTATTGACAATACACTGTTCAGAAGAAAAACATCAAAGGATTTCATTCTAGTACAACTATATGTTGATGATATTATTTTTGGTGCTACTAATGAAACCCTCTGTCAAGAATTTTCCAAGTTAATGCAAAGTGAGTTTGAAATGAGCATGATGGGGGAACTAAAGTTCTTTCTAGACCTGCAAATCAGACAGGAAACCACCAGAACTTACCTCCATTAGATGAAATATATCAATGATCTGTTGAAGAAATATGGCATGGAAAAGGCCAAAGCAATGGGTACCCCAATGCACCCTGGGACTGTGCTAGACAAAGGTGACGAATCTACACCAGTAGATTCAACAAAGTACAGGGGGATGATTGGATCATTATTGTACCTCACCTCAAGCAGACCATACATTTTGTACAGCGTCTATGTATGTGCAAGATTCCAGGTAAGTCCTCAAGAATCTCATCTCAGTGCTGTGAAACATATATTTAGATATCTCATTGGCACTACTAATCTTGGTCTAGTCTATGAGAAAGGTGAAGATTTCAGGCTAAGAGGATTCTGTGATGCTGACTATGCTGGAGACAGAATTGAAAGAAAAAGCACAAGTGGCGGTTGTCACTTTCTAGGACAATGTCTGATATCTTGGGCAAGCAAAAGGCAAAGCAAAATATCACTATCTACTGCTGAAGCAGAATACGTGGCGGCAGGTTCTTGCCGCACCTAACTCCTATGGGTGAAGCATTAGTTAGAAGATTATAATATTTTTTAGCATAATATCCCTTTGCTATGTGATAATACTAGTGCCATTAACATTACTAAAACTCCTGTTTTACATTCACGAACCAAACACATTGAAATAAAACATCATTTTATTCGTGATCATGTAGCTAAAGGAAATATTGATATCTCTTATATACACACCGATGATCAACTAGCTGACATATTCACAAAAGCCCTTACTGAGAATAAGTTCACTTGCCTTAGAGAACGGATTTGCATGTTTCCTGCTTTATGATATGCCTGCATGCACTAACTCCATCTTACAGGTACAACTGCTCACAGTCTCGAGTTCGTCTGCCTCAGTAACCTTAACTTAGAACAGTTATTATCATTATTATCCTTTTCAATTTTATGTGTTTCTGCCTCTGCATTTAATGATGAACAGTTGAGTCATTTCAAAAAATTGCTGCCTAAGCACGCATTAACCACTACTGATACATATTTATCTCTCCTCATTTAATGCCTCTGCTACTTCTCATATCAACTTTATTATTCATAATTACATTGGCGCAATCAAGAAAAACTATTCATATTCAAGAAAGAAAACAAAAAGACTTCGAATATTGCTTCCGGTTGAAACCATAAACCATTAGTATTCTCCTTAAACGCATTATCTTCATCATATTTGCTCTTCCATCTGTATTAACCCTTGCTGCAGAAAGCATGGCAACCAAGAGACAGAAACAGGTGAAGAATCAAGATCCTCTCAACAATGTTGAACAACGGATTGTTGAACTCCAAAAAGAGTACACCAACCAAAATCGCAAGGAGCAAGCATCCACAATTGGCCCTGTAAAGATTGAACATCTCAGTGATAGAGAGCTTGTCACTCCTAGATATCTTGATCTGAAGCTATATCAACATGCAAAGGTTGCAGGTCTAGACCTGTTGCTATCTCGGGATTGGGGAACCTTGTTAAATGTCTCAGCAACTCCAGCACTCTCTCCTCTTGTGAAGGAATTCTATGACTTTGCCGTCAAGCTGAAACCTAACCACATCCGAACACGTTGCTTGCAGCAAGTCGTAGATATTCAGTCCAACGACGTATCTGCCCGATTAAGCATTCCCCTCGACGGAGTCTATTACACCTTTTCATGGGAAGCGTTTGAAAGCAACCCTTTCACTATCTGGAAGGAAGTGCCCAAAGGCTCTAAGTCTCGCTGTGTGAAGAACCTTGCTGAGGAATGTGTCTTTCCACATGCTATTCTTAGCAAGATTGTGTTACCAAAAGAAGGTTCTCGAGACTTGGTCAACAAGTTCTGTCAATGGACCCTATTCCAGATACACCATCGCCGGAGAGTAAATCTGCCTGATCTCATTGTCCAGTATATGCTACACACCCTGGAAAACTCCAACATGAATCTTCCATATGGCTTACTCATAACGACTCTCATGCGTCAAAAGAAGCTGCTTACTACCGCAGCAGAAGCAGTAGAGTTCATTGCACGAGACTTTGTATCTGCCACTCCCATCAAGTTTGGAGATGTCAGTCGAATGCAACTCAGCATCGATATATCTGCTGTGCCAGAAGAACTCTTAAGCAACTGGGCAAGGAAGAACAAGATAAGAGAACATCGAGAAAGGAAGAAGCTTCCTGAATCGACACCGTCTAGCGCTTGCACCACTATAGTGGACCCAGCACCCAAGCGTCGACGATTAGTTAATGATCCTCGTCTGGCTCCAGACATATCTCACCAGACTGAGTCTCCAGCCATAGTGTCTACTGCAGCACTCTTGTCTACAACTACTCCTTCTAAACCTCCTCCGGAGGCCGTGCATACCACTGCTGAACTAATCTCAGATGCTCATGCATATTATCTGAAGTTCTTGCCTCCACTTTTTCACAAATACATTTCCGATATCTTCGATGTCGAAGATGATGGAAATTGTGGATTCAGATGTCTTGCTCAGTGGCTGGGTCATCCTCAAGAATATTGGTCAGAGGTTCGCACACTTTTGATCAAGGAACTCCTCTCCAACAGAGAGATTCATTCTCGAACATTTAGCTCCGATGAAGATGTCGAAGTTGTTCGCCTGGAATTGACCTTGGCTGATGGCGAACCTACCTATGAACCCAAATGGTTTTTAGTTCCAGACATGGGATTACTAGCTGCTACTGCTTTCCGCATCATTCTGGTAACCTTAGCACCTAACCAGTGCTGCACCTACCTTCCTCTCTTAGGTCCTGTTGCTGAAGCACCTACCATTGCAGTTTTGGGAAATATCCCCAACAGGCACTGGTTTCAAGTCAAGCTTACTGACAATTCTCCCTTGCCAACCATATCACCTCAATGGAAACATCACTGCTCTACAGATGCCCGTGCTTGGGAAATTTTTCTTTAGTAAAAAATTTTGCACTTCAAAGGATTACTGCAAGGCGAGGTTGAAAAGTTTCTCGACTCATTGTTTGAAGTTCCAAAAATTATTCATCACATTGATCTTGATGATGACTCTGAAGAAGAACACGTTATCACTTCTCTTCAACATCCAGCTGTAGCCTCCACTCCTGTTGTGCCTGAGCATGAAAGTATTCATGTTTCCTTCTCAACTACACCTTCGATTTAGGGGCATCCTGTTGCGTCATCATCCACTGCATCTCAAATTGGGGGGAATTTACCGGAATCAGCCACTCTTGATGACCTACTTCATGCCTTGAAAAGCCTTCACCTACATGATATTGATCTCTGTCTCCGTCTGGCTGTGGGTCACAGTCAACATTCTGCATTGTCTTCGAGGCGGGTACATGCTCAAATTAATACTGCTATTAATGCATGCTATCTGTCCCCAACAGCAACCATCAATTCCTCTAGTAGTCCTTTCCTTCATAAAGGTCTAGATCTAGATCTTATGCCAGCACTTCCGGCTCACTCCTTTCATGTTCCACCTCCATCTACTCACTGCATGCATAAACATATCAAAATGGTCAAGCCAAATTCCTTCACTGCCTCAACTAGACACTATTCTCCTTCTCATAGCTGGATCTACTTCATGCCCAGATTTCCTCGCAGATCTCGATCCGCTTTGGGAAAACGCAAACATCCCAAATCTGCACAAAATGAACACATGCTTCCAAATGTGTATATGCAGGTTCTTGGTTTGCCTTTTTGCTTCAATGCAGGTTTGTGGATCCCCACGGGATGCCATGATCTTCAGCTTGTTCAGTCTCTGAATCATTGCAGCATGTTCTTCCACTTCGATTTGCAGTTGACCGTCTCTGGCGTCACTCATGTGGCCTACATCCCTCTTCATTTGGCTGGTCGAGTAGATCCCTTGGTACTGGATTTCAAGACCTGGAAATTGGTTCTCTTTCCAGTCCTGACCACGGTAATGAAGACACATAGTTTCGTTTGGCCCTACACTCATCCTTCACCACTGATACCTACTGTGGCACCCTTCACTCCAATTTTGTCATCGGCCCTTGCCACACCGCCGGTCCATGATACTTCCAATTCCAAGGAGTTTCCTTTTGATACCAGTGCTCATTCATCCGTACCTTCTGAGCAGACTGCGATTCGTGCATTGGTGACCATGCTCGCTCAAGAGATTCAGGAAGTTCGTGCTATCACCTCTCAAGAGAGGCGTGATCTTCGTCACAATGTGCATGCCCGTCTTGATACCATGCATCACAACCTCACAACAACCATGGGCACCCGCTTTGACCGACTGCAGGACACGATGAAATTGTTCTTCGAGCAATTGAAGACATCCTTCTCTCCCTGACTCTTACTTTTCTTGTCCTTTGTCTTGTTTCAATTTACTTTATTCTAATGGTTATCTCTTTCGTCCGCTTACTCTTGTCTTATCTGCATTACCCTGTTTTGTTTTGATAATGCCAAAGGGGGAGAAGAATAACTGAGAATGAATGAGAAGAGCACAAATTTAGGGGGAGCAAATTTTAAGGATTCTTAAACTCAAGGGGAGGAAGGAAAACTTAGTAGTTTAAAAAATTATTTTATTACTCTTAAAAACTTTTTCTCGAAAAGAAATTGTCATTATCCAAAAGGGGGAGATTGTTAGAATCAAATAATTTAATGAATTACTATTATTTGATGAATAACAATTTCGCTACGTATTGATCTCGTCAAAGATAGAATTCCTAACTTCTCAATATTTTTCATGCTCAGGAACACTTATTTACTTGGAGAAGCACTGCATGGAGCTCTAAAAAGCATTATCAAAAGCAGATGTTCAAGTAAAGGATAGTAGAAGAATCCGTCCGGCTACAGCTCTTGAGAATCAAGGATAGTAGAAGAATCCGTCCGGCTACAGCTCTTGAGAATCAGTCTGTCAGTTGACAACGTTTGCCTCAGAGAGTCCGTCCGGCTATGATAAACGTCTGGTCGCTCAATAATTGGGTTCATATGAAGGATAGTGCATCTGAATCTCGGACAGAATGTTTGTTTGACTAAACAACACTTGAAGACTCGTGCAAAAGAAAAATCAGGAGGTGATCGTTTGTCCAACCCAGGATGAGCTGTCAAGCACCATTTGTCTCTTCAGAGCATTAATGGCGAAAAGGACAGAATTAAGTTCTTTATTCCTTGCAAATTCAAATCTTCTTACATTCCTTAATTCAAGCTACTTTTGCGGAATCAGCGGCGAGCCTTTCTGACCATCGTATCTCCTCAACGTTCAAATTCAAATCTTCTGATCAGAACATTAATGGCTCCCTTAGCTGGAATGCATGAGCATTAATTGCAGAAGTTATAGCTCAAGGCAAAATGCCTTGAAGAGCCAGACGATATCAACCTCCGACATTGAAGACGCATTAAATGCATGGCAGATTGCATTAATTGCTAAAGCAGAGATGCAGAAGTGTCCGTTACTCACAATAGAGGAGAAATTCAAACGGAACTATTTTCAGATCTTCAGCAAAGCTCCCGTTGAACATCCTAATGAAGATATAAATAGAGGACTTGGCATCAAATTCAACTTGGCGACCTTTACACGATCAAAGCATTCAGACTCTCTTAGTTCATCATCTGTGATCCAATTTCTCTAAGCCAAACACTCAGCAAACTCAACTTATTCATTATCTAAGTTTAGTCGCCAACTAGTGTGAAGTTCTTCACAGAGTGCTACTCTTATCCTCTTTCACCCAAACCCTTCAGAGAACCAACTTGCTTATTCTCTCTGTAACTTGTTCTTCATATTTTCTACCCACTCTTACCGAAGAGATTTTGTAGAAACCAATTCTTCTTGAAAAAGAACTGGGAGGAGTCCTGTCCAACACTCGTAAAGGAGAAGTCCTGTTAGAATACTTGTAAAGGAGTAGTTCTCAGAATACTGGGAGAAGTCCCTGAGAACACTTGTACTATTTTGATAAAATAGTGAAAATCTTGGTTAAGCCAAGGAATGGACGTAGCCCCGTCGATTAAGGGGGTGAACAAGGACAAACATCTTGTGTGCTTTATTATTCAATCTTGGATTAGTTTCCGCTGCACTCTTTAACAAACGTTTTCGAACTTATAAATGTTGCTTTTCGAAAAAGAAGTTAAAAATCACACACACAATTCAAACCCCCATTTCTTGTGTGGTTTCGTTACTATCACTCTTGACCTGCTTCTACTTATAGGGTTTTGTTTTGAATGTTGTTGTTGTTGTTGTTGTTGTTGTTGTTGTTGTAGTTGTTGTTGTTTTTGTTCAGTACTAGGGTTTTATTTCCCGGAGCACAAGATGCGTGCGCCGTTTTACCCTTAATTGCTTGTCTCTGCAACCACTTAGTGGTCTCTTCAATAATGCTTCCCAGCGCAGTATCTCCAGCATGCGTTGTATCCTTCTTCTAAACAGTCACGCCGGTTCTCCTTTCCCATATGATTTTCACATTTCTCAAAACATCCTTTTTAATCTTCTCTTCTCAACAGTCATGGCGGTTACTCTTCTTCATCCCGTTTCACTTTCCTCGTTTGCTTATATATTCCAGAAGTATCTCTCAATTCTCCATCAATCACTCAATCATCTTCCCTACATCCTTCTTTTCCTGTGTTTAACTTTCTTCATTAAAAACAGAAATGGCAAACAGTTTCCAAATTTGTCTTCCTTATACCGTAAATTTACCAGAACTTGAGCGGTATCAAGTTCTTAGCACCGAATATCTGCGTAAAACCTATTTCTGAGTATTGTGTGATGCCTCTAACCAACCAATGTACACAGACCTTGTCTTCGCCTTCTGGTCCTCCTTAACATTTTCTCATCACAGAGGATTCGTTGCAACAGTGGTGGGTCATGAGTTCTCCCTAACCAGAGGGAAAATTGTTGAACTCCCCAATAGTGAGGACAAAGGAGACACATACACTGAATTCTAGAAAGAAGAATGCGATGGAGAACATATAGATGAAAGCATCTATATAATGGAAAATCCATCCGTTTATGAGCGCTGTCTCTACTCATCGCTCAACCGCCTGTCCAGAGTTCTACATCAATTGGTCACTAAAGTGTTGTGTCCAAGAGCCGATCGTCTGGAAGACGTGATTGACCACGACCTGTATATAATGTACAAGATTATGAATAATGAGCGTTTTAATGTTGTAGACATCGTCTACAATCACCTTGTTTCTACTCTGGTTGACAACCAGAAAGCAATTCCCTATGGTTTCCTCGTAACAAAACTCCTTAGGGGTTCAAATGGGTTGCCCTATTTGGCTTGGAACCCTTAAGGGGTATTGACATTGGTGAGCCACTACTGGATGAACCCTCCAAAGACTCGGATGACTCCTCTTCGAATGAATCCTCCGATGATTATATGGAATCGATGGGCTCCAATTATATACCCTGATTTTCAATTCAGCCAAGCCGTACATGTTGGAGGTTCTGGTCAATCTAGTACAGTCGTGGGGATCTTGATGTAAATAAAGGGAGATTTGGGGCTAATTGAAGGATGGAAGACAAAAAGGTGAAGAAACTTTCTTGTTTAACATGTGTGGAAAAGGAGAATTAAAGGGGAAAGTTAGTGTTTCAGCTGTTTCAGAATGTTTTGGAGGCTGCATGTAGGCCATTCATGGCAATCAAAGCCTAGCAATCAAGAGCAAAGAAGAAAGAAAAGAATCTGAAGCAGTAGACGAGGCCAACGCTTGAGCGTTGGAAATCCAACGCTCATGTGTTGGCATTCTGTTTGGGCCTGGAATTCATTTACTCCCAACGCTAAGGTGTTGGAAAGCCAACGCTTGAGCGTTGGGACGCATGCAGTTTTTATTATAAATAGGACCTTTTTTTTAGTTTATTCCATATCCCTTTCCATCATCTTTTATCTTGTATTTTTCTTTTAAGCACTCTTCCTGGAGTTGTAACAGACCCTTTGGAGCCCATATTACAGGTTTTGTTCTTTTTATTTTAATTATGTTTTCCTTAGCCATGTTTGGCTAAGTTCTTTTGCATTTGGGTTTTATGTGAATCTTTTCTAAGTTATGTTCTAAGCCCTCTTTTGCTCTATGTGAATAAAGTTGTCTTTTCTTGAATCTTTTCCCCATGCTTATTTTACCTGAAGTCGACGCAAGTAATTTACTTATTTCTGCACAATGGTAATTGGTAGGAATTAAGGGAAATGAAATTAGATTAATCGGTTAATACGCCACTTTGGTATAAGAATCAATTGTGATGGCCGGAAATAAGAATTCTAATGCTTCAATTGAATTAACTAAATACTAAGGTATTAGGTTTGGTAATTGAAATTGAAAGTCTATTTGATTAAGGTATTAACAAATAGATATTCTATGCTAAATCACCATGAAATTGATTTCTAAAATCATATAGTTATCTGATTGTGGAAAACATAATTTGGTTAAGTGAAGCAATTACCCAAGTGCTATTTTTATCAGAATTGCTTTTTGTTCTTATACTATATCTTTTGGGATTATCAACAAATTGGTCCCTGTGTTTGGGCCACCGTCTGAAGTAGGTCCCTCGCCGGAAAAATCTTAGCAGATGGTCCCTCTGTTTACAAACTGTCTGAAATAGGTCCTCACCGGAGCCCGGAGCTCCGATGAATGCTTATGTGGCATGCTGAGTAATAAAAAAAATAAAAAAATAACACGTATGAAAATAATAAAAGGAAAAGAAAATAATTAATTGTGCAATTACAACATTGCCCTATGCAATCCCTAAATCCCCATTTGCTAAAATCAGAACAACAAATTGGTCCCTAAGTTAGAAATCCCTAACCCCCTTCCTATCTTCTCTGTCGAACGATACTCCCTGTTCTTCTTTTCACTTCAGTGCCTTCCATTCTGCTCGAACACAAGCACTGCGAATCCATTCTTCGTTCGAACTCCCGAATCCATTCTTCGTTCGAACTCCTTCGTCTTCTCGTTCTGCGTCTGTTCGTTCTTCGCTGCGGCGGTTGAAGTCTTCTCCTTCGTCTTCTCGTTTGAAGGTGTTCGATTCAAGTAAGTGTGTCGTTTCCCTTGTATGAAAAGCAATTGCAATGGTTTTTGCTGTTTGTGGGTAACTTCATGTGGGTATTGATAAGGGGTTTTTGTGTTTGTAGTTGCTGTGATTGGGTTTTTGCAATTTTGACCTGTTTTGCTTTGGTTCTGAAATTGAGGGTTCTGGTTTAGGAGTTGATGCAGTGATGTGAATGTAGAACTGTTAAAGCCATTCTTTGTGTCTTGTAGTTGCTAAATTTGTCCTAAGAGTAGAACTTTTGGCTGATCAAAGTTTTATGTCTGCAGCATGGTATTTTCACTAGTCATTCACCATGGGGGCTGGTTTGGAACTGCTCCCCACTTGCATTATTTTGGCGGAACTCGCAGTTTCTATTATGGCCTTGATGAGGACCGGTGGTCCTACTTTGAGACCATGGATATCGTGAAAGAGCTTGGATATTTGTCAACTACTTTATGGTGGAGGAAGGTAGAGGATGTAGCTGTAAAGGGTCTGTTCAGAAAGCTTGAAACTGATGATGATGCTATGGAATTGGCAAGGTACTATGCTGAAAAACAGGTTCAAGGCCATATTTTTGTGGAGAATTTAGTGCCAATGGGACCATCTGTTGCTGTTGCTGCCAATACCCCTGTTGATGCCAATACCCCTAGTGGTCAAATTTCTGAAATACTTGATATACCTTGTGTTGCTGCGGAAGTAAAGGGCAAAGGGAAAGCAACGGTGAAGAGGCCAGCTAAGATTCAGGTGAGGAGATCCCATCGGCTGCAAGAAACTGTAAAAAAGGCACAAAATCAGGGCCCTCCCCCTATTGTTATTCTCTCTAATGATGACGATGCTGCACAGATCAATGCTGCTAATCAGGGCCCTCCCCCTATTGTGGACAATAGTCATGGAAAGACAAATGACCAGCATAAGGTGCCTCAACATGTAACTGTTAATATTGAAATTGCTAATGATGGTCCGCCACAAAGTGATAATTCTGAAGTCTCAGCACATGGTGTTGAAATTGGAGATAGTGAGGAAGAAAGAGACGTAGAAAATGATGATGGGTTTGGAAAACAAGACATGGGTGAGGCAGAGACTTTATTGAATGTGCAAATGAGGGAACTGCTTGATGGAATGCAAGGGGATGCTAATGATCAGTATTTTCCTCTTGCCTTTGCGGCGTTTGAGTCTGAAAATAAGGAAAGTTGGCTCTGGTTTATGGATCTTTTGCTGGCTGATATAGGAGGAACAAGGGCAAATAAGTGGACTTTTATGTCAGATCAACAAAAGGTATGTTGCTCATTATATAAACATACATATTTGCTACCTAATCACTATACTTTTAATGTTTTTGTACTTCTAATTGGCCAAACATTATGCAAAATACAGGGATTGATGGAGGTTTTTAAGGAAGAGGAGCTGGAAGGTGTGGAATACAGACTTTGTGTAAGGCACCTCTATGCCAATTTCAAGCAGAAGTTTGGTGGTGGTGTGCTGTTAAGAGATTTAATGATGGCAGCTTCAAAGGCTACTTACTATGAGGCATGGGAAGAGAACATGATGAAGATCAAAGAGAAGAATGAGCTTGCCTACAACTGGCTGATGGATAAGCCAACTGGCAGCTGGTGCAGGCATGCATTCAAGTATTTCTCCAGGTGTGATGTTGTTATGAATAATTTGTCTGGATCATTTAATGCTACTATATTACTGGCCAGGGACAAACCCATATTGACAATGTTTGAAGCAGTATGGGCATAATAAGAAGGGCTGTAAAATAACTGTTGATGTTGAGGCAGACCCGAATCCAGATGCAGATGCAGATGATGAATTGAATGTGCAAAATCCGGAGGTCCAGAATCAAACTGAATTTGTTCAACAGGCACAACAAATTCAAACAATTTGGCCAGAACAGGCAAACATGCAAAACTTATCTGAACACAGGTCCATCCTTTATAGCTGCTGAAAAACAGGTATATCTGTTAAAGTTTTATCTGATAGAATGAGGAAATTGCACCTTAATAACTTGGAATTGTAATTGCAGGATCCAAAAGAGCTGAATGCTGTTAGATCTGCAGAGGAGCTGAATGATGTTAGATCTGCAAGAGAGCTGAATGATGTTAGATCTGCAGAGGAGCTGGATGATGTTAGATCTACAGAGGAGCTGAATGATGTTAGATCTGCAGAGCAAAGGTGGACAGAGTTGCTTACTGCAATGATTCAAAAATCACAAGGTGAAAGTTTTTCAACCTATCAAGAACCAGTGCAAGGCCCAGCTGAAAATGAAGGTGAAGATATGACTCTTGGTGATGGAGACACGGCTAAGGATGAGGGACAAATTCTGCCTACTCAATGCAGTGCTGTAATTGACACAGCTCTTGGGGAATCCACTCCACATTGATTTTGGTGAAGGGATAGCTTTTTGACATAGGGAAAACTAAAGTATCTTCTGCTTTTTAATATTTTAAGGGTGCACATGGTGCTACATGTATTACATCCGTGTGTGGACCACTAGGGATGGCTTTTTGTATTATATATTGTATGGCTATGATGGCATTAGTGGACCAACAATATAACCACTCTATTTGAGTAGTGTAATTTGTCTGAATCATGTGGTTGATGATCAGTCCAAAAGATATTGCATTTGTTGTTTTCATTTCCCTTATTTTAGGCGTGGACCATTCCAAGTACACACAATTATATATCAACTTGTGTGTTTAGTTAGGTGTCCTCTATAAAGTCTTTCATAAAGTGGGTGGATGTTCAACCACATGTTCTTCCTCTAACAGTAGGATAAATTTGAAAACAATAACCAAAATAATCAACTAGATCTTTAATTTCAAAATCACTTGTTTCATTTATTTCAGAATCCATTATTTTCTTTCACTTCAGAATCAATAATTCCTTTAATTTCAAGAATCAATTATTCTATTGCTCTCCAGATTCAATTATTTCTTTGATTTCAGAATCATTTATTTCTTTACCTTCAGAATCAATTATCCCATTATCTTTCAAGAATCAATTATTTCTTTAATTTCAGATTCAATTATTTCTTTAATTTCAGAGTTCAAGAATTTCTAATATTTCATAATCAATTATTTCATTACATTCAGAATCAATTATTTCACAACAGTCAACAACTCTTCAACATTTTCATTAATTTCAAATTCAGGATCTATTGCAAGAAACTTCACAGTACATATCTTCAACTAGTGACCCTTTCCCACTAAAAAAACCCACAAAGTCACAATCCAAGACAACACAGCAATTACAATTGAAACATGCTTTTGCAATCTCTCTGCTTGAAGCTTCTTCTTCAGCTTCTTCATCTTTTTTTTGTCACATTCCAGCACATGTTGAACAGAATAGGGTGAATTAGCAACCTCAGAGTTCATGCTCATGGTATCAGTGTCTGGGACTGCATGCCTTTGCTTTACAGGGTCATCAATCCAGAAAAAGAAGCCACAAGTGACTGACATCTGCACCAAAAAACATGAATTTCAAACACCTCCTAAATTGCACAACATCTGGAAAATAAAAACAAAAAAAGTTTGAGGAGACTTTCAACCATACCTACCAATTCTGGCATCTCAGGAACCTCCTACCTGGGTTATCTGGGGTACCGGCAGTGTAGACCAAAAGGGGCACACCACATTCACATTTTTCCTTTGCCCCTGCAGATCTTGTCCTGACACGAGAGAATGATCCGGAAGACATGCTTAACAACAATACAGAACCCAGTCCTACGAAAACATGAGATGGCCGAACAAGGAGGAAGACGATGAACGAAGCAGCAGTCGAAGGGTATCGGGAAGACGATGAACCACGACGAATAAGAGGGGGAACGTCAAGTTAGATGGCGCACAAGGAGGAGGGTAAAGAAACGCAAACGGAGATGGGCGAACAACTGCAGATGAAGAACGGCATGAAGGGTAGGGCGATGGAGATGAAGAAGACACGATTTTGTTGTTCTGATTTTAGCAATTGGGGATTTAGGGATTGCATAGGGCAATGTTGTAATTGCACAATTAATTATTTTCTTTTCCTTTTATTATTTTCATACGTGTTATTTTTTTTTTTTATTACTCAGCATGCCACATAAGCATTCACCGGAGCTCCGGGCTCCGGTGAGGACCTATTTCAGACAGTTTGTAAACAGAGGGACCATCTGCTAAGATTTTTCCAGCGAGGGACCTACTTCAGACGGTGGCCCAAACACAGGGACCAATTTGTTGATAATCCCATATCTTTTCTCAAAATCAACCTAAAAAATATTTTCTTTTTCCAACTCTAAGAAACTGATTTTAAGTCGAACCAATCCCTGTGGAGACAATAATCTTTTATATTACTTCGATACAATCTGTACACCTACAGAAATTAGTTATCTAGTTTTTGGCGCCCTTGCCGGGGATTGGTTCTTTGATTTTTAATTAGTTGATTAGAGTTTTGTATTTTTAATTTTCGTTGTGAACTAGTATTGCTTAATCTGTTTGCTGAGTTTTTGCTAGGTTAGCTATGGCTGAAGCATTCAAGCAAAGTTTGCCAAGTCATGAGCAAGAATGCAAGGCCAGGGAAGAATTGCAACTGAAGATACAAGGCATCCTAAAGAGGCAGCCAGAGACTCAACAACCTCTCATTGAACCTGTAAGTGATCCTATGGACCAAGGTAAAAATCTGAAAACTAGCAAATGGGAAAATAATATTTTGATTATAAAATCTGTTTCTCTTCCCACACCGGAAGAGGAAGAACAAAATTTCCTAGAAAAGTTGTCTATAGGTGAACTTGTACGGGAAGATGACGAGGTTGAAGTTGATCAAATGTGCATTATTCTGATGACTAAAAGTTGTTAGAATTTACATTACTTTAAGGGTTTATTACACTTCGTAATAGACCCTTGATAGCCAAACCGCAAGTGTACGGTTGATTATCGCGTAATATAAAAGATATCGATCCCACAGGGATAGGTGTCTTATTAGTAAATTATTTAGAGCTTTGTGCAGAAAAATAAAAATATGTATTTTGCATTTGGTTTGTAGAACAAGAGCATGAAAAAGCATAAATAAATAAGAAGAGATGAAGATGAGACTTAAGCACTTGGGTTGAATTATATAGCTTATAAAATATGCTAGTAAACTCCTACTTAATTTCTGAATTTTAGAACCAAGTTCATGATGCTATAGCCTAGTATTTCTACAAGTTAATTCCTTACAAAAGTATAACTTTCTTCCTAATTACTAAATTCAATTCCTTGCAATTTAGAAAAAACCAAGAAGAAGATGAAAAAAGAATTCAGGCCAACATAAAGCTAAGTTTATCCTAATTCCTTAGTGATACATCATATAGCTTCTTTTAAGTCCTATTTCCCTTACTACTTACCAATTTCCATTGTTATAAGCAATAAGCAAGAACACTTGTGATCACCAAGATAACATTAAGAACAAGGAAGTAAAACATGAACTTATAGCAATATTATTCAGAAGAGTAGAAGCAAAACTAAAGCATAAATTACAAACTAAAACAATCCAAGATACTTAAAGAAATTAGCCAAGCATGGCTAAAAGAAGCATTGGATTACCCTGGACTAGGAGCTCAAGAATTGTTTCCCACAATTCCTAGGAACAATGCTCTTAAGGGAGAAAGAAAGAATACTTGTTGTATTCTAGAGAGGTGTGTTTTACAAGTGAAGAAAAGACCCCTATTTGTAGTAAAAATCTGTCCTCCAGCGCTTGAGCGCTGGGATCCCCAACGCTTGGGCGTTGGGTGCATTAAAATCCCACGTTGCAGATATAGGCCCAGCGCTTGCGCGCTGGGATGAAAATCCAACTCACATCCTAGTCAGAGTCCCAACGCTTGAGCGTTGGGGGTTCCAACGCTTGAGCGTTGGCTCGACTACTGGTTCATCTTCAAGCTTTGCGCTCCTTCATGGTAGTGGGTTTTCAATGCCTTCAATGGCCTCCACTCAGCCTCTATTAAGTTCTGAAACCTCCTCTCCACTACCATCAATTCTTCAACCTTATTTTCCATGTGCTTAATTCAAAGAGTGTTGCTTCATATTCTTGATTTCCACCTTAAGTCCTCTCTTTGCTAGCACTTCAATTCTGGTTCTTTGACTTCTTGAAACATCACTTTTTATCCTCCACTCTTGAACTTTTGCACTTTGATCCTTCCTTTCATGAAACTTACAAATTGGTCCCTGGACAAAAATGATAACTATACCAGCTTTCCTAAAATTACAAAATTAACTATAAAAATTCCTAAAAATATAAAAGTTTAAAAAACAAATAAAAGCTAATCTACATGCAAAATAAATATAAAATCTACATAAAAAGAGTAAAAATCCTATATGAGACTCAAAAATAGCAAAATAAAAAGACTAAAAAGACCCTAAAAACATCATACAAAATCCAGTCATCACACCACTATACCCAACGACAACTTGTCCTCAAGCGATAAAACTTAAAGAGAAATTCGTCCCTGAGTTTAGAGAAAGCTTATCTGATTAAAACATTAAGCACAAGATACTTTTCCTAGAAAGCTTAGCGAGTTTGGAAGACATGCATGTTTACAGATATTGATCAAGAAGGTTAGGCTTGGCTTTTTAACATGTTTGAGTTCATCAAGTTAAGCTCACAAAAAGATATTCTCCATGAAAAACAAGAAAGCTCAATGATTCTGCCTATCATTCAAATCAAAACTGAAACAGTGCAACTAAGTAACTTTGAATAGATTTTTGAAGGTTGTAACTTGGCCAAAGGGTTGAATAATTCAAGGTGTGGATTTCAAGAATTTGGCAACTCTATTGGCTTGACTCAGAATCTGTTGTTAAGTGATTTTTTGACTAGAGCTTTAGACAATTTCAACACAAAGGTTCTCTCAATTTTTTTCCTTTTTTTTTTTTGAACAAAGTAGTGGAATGTATGGGATGAATGAATTGAATTTTACTACCCTCATACTCTTTCTCACCCCACTAGTTCTTTATTATTATTTTTCATAAGGTACATACCTTATTTTATTTTCTTTATTTTTTTTGACAGAGAAACCTAAACATGCATAGCTCTAGAATTTTATGCTCATGAATCACACTAACAACTTTAAAATATCACACAAAGTAGGCTCCAAAAAATTACTCTTTTAAGGCTCAAAAAGGGGTACTAGTGGATTTCCAATTTCAAGCAAGAATCTGAGTTTTCAAAAATGCCTATAATCTCTTCGCAACACAAGGCAGAAAAATCTTACAATCATGCATTCAGAGTCCTCAGCTCTCAGAAAAACATAGGGTAAGTGGTACCCCTCTTAGAACTCAGAAAAGCTTTGCCAAAAACCAAACAATCAAGATGTCCAAATCATTCCTAACAGCATGCAATCCTAACCGCATCAAACATAGCATCATTTTCAAAAAGCAGTTCAACCAGATAAAGCATTCATAGAGCAATAGCAATATTCAGACTGGATAAAGACACTCAACCATGTAGTTTAAAAACCTAAAAGCAAAAATAAAAACTAAAACTACAAACTAAAAATAAAACTAAGAACTATCAAACAGAAAAACTAAAAGCTGGTATTTTTCTCTATTTTTTTTTTAACAAATTGTCCAGGAAACCTCCTTGCAATTTCAACTTTGAACACTCAAGTTCGAGAGGGTTCTTTCTCTTTGGTGCCAATCCTGCAAAATTGAACAAACAAAGCCTTACAAGCAAAAGCTTGCTAGACTTGTTAGTCCTCAAATTATTTCCAAAAACAAGCCCAAGGGTTGAAAATGTGCCACCACCTAAAACAAACATGGGTTCTTGAGTTCCCACAAATCAAAGCTCAAACCAATTATAAAAGCAAGGGAAGACTCAAGAATCCCAAAACTTTTCAACAACTGGTGGACACAAGATTATTTATACACAAAATAAAACAGAAGCACTGCTCGAACTCTAGCGCTTGAGCGTTGGCTTTCCAACGCTTGAGCGCTGGAATTAAAACAAAAACCTGGGCAACAGGGTCCCAACGCCTGAGCGCTCGGATTCCAACGCTTGGGCGTTGGAAATTAAAAATAAAAGCTGGGTGGATTCCAGGGGCCTAGCTATTGAGCGCTAGCCCCCAAACGCCTTGGCGCTGGGCACAACTGGAACCAGGGGGGTCTGGATGGGGCTCAAAGCTTGAGCGTTGGCCTCCAGCGCCTGAGCGCTGGCCCCTCCTGCAGCAAAAAATTAGAATTTTTTTCTTTTATTTATTTACAAAGATGATGCAGAAATTTAAATGACAGAAAATTAAACTAGTCCTAAGTTGGGTTGTCTCCCAACCAGCTCATTGTTAAGGTCCAAGATAGACCCTTCCCTTTTAATCAATTAGGGGAAGTTTTTCTTTCTATTTGTGGATACATCATCCTTAAAATCATCCTTTTCCTCGGACTCATAATGCTTAAGAGTCCGGAATACAGAAAATTTGACTTTTTCATCTCCTACCTTTAAAGATAGGAGGCCTTCTGCCACATTTATCTTGGCATTCCCTGCAACTCAGAATCAATTTCTTTTCTTTTTTGTAAATTTTTTTTTGAAATAAAAATAAGACAGAAATTACACAGAAAACAGAAAATAAAAGAAAGCTAAAAATTTACTGAATTTAAAATACTCAAACCTGGACATGGGTTGTCTCCCAAGAAGCTCGATTTTATAGTCTTCGATAGACTTGGTTCCTTCAAGAAATTGTTCAATCAATCGGGATCTATTGCAAACTGTTTTAGACCCCTTAAGTCATGCAAATTTTGAAAACTTGAAATCATCAAAATAATGCAGACTTGTTCAGCATAAATCTCAACATTTTCCCAAATAAGATAACCTATGGATAGTTTAAAAGAATTTTGTTCTTTTACTTCCGGTGTGGGAAGAAAAACTGATTTTTCATTGGTTAAGCAAACCACTTCTTCAATTTTCTTTTGCTCTATTCTGTCTATAGAATCACTTACCGGGTCAATGGGAACTTGTTGGTTTACTGGCTGCCTCCCTAAAATTGCATTCAGCCTTCCTTGCAAGATTATTCTGGCCTTCCATTCTTGCACTCGGTTGGGCAAAGATCCCGAAGCGCGCTTGCAATCTAATTCATAGTAATACTCATCAATTAAATTGAAAACAATACGCTTCCTCTTTTCATTTTCTTTTTCAAGATTATCCCGAATCTTTGCCAACCATTCCTCAAATGTTCCAGCCATATTTCCTTACAAAATATCAGCAGACAAAATTAGTAGCACCTATTCACCACACAAGTTAATATTTTTTTTTATATTTTTATTATATATATACAAACAGAACTAAACAAATTAATAAAAAGACTTTTAACAAGAACCTATCCCCGGCAACGGCGCCAAAAACTTGATAGCCAAATCGCAAGTGTACGGTTGATTATCGCGTAATATAAAAGATATCGATCCCACAGGGATAGGTGTCTTATTAGTAAATTATTTAGAGCTTTGTGCAGAAAAATAAAAAGATGTATTTTGCATTTGGTTTGTAGAACAAGAGCATGAAAAAGCATAAATAAATAAGAAGAGATGAAGATGAGATTTAAGCACTTGGGTTGAATTATATAGCTTATAAAATATGCTAGTAAACTCCTACTTAATTTCTGAATTTTAGAACCAAGTTCATGATGCTATAGCCTAGTATTTCTACAAGTTAATTCCTTACAAATGTAGAACTTTCTTCCTAATCACTAAATTCAATTCCTTGCAATTTAGAAAAAACCAAGAAGAAGATGAAGAAAGAATTCAGGCCAACATAAAGCTAAGTTTATCCTAATTCCTTAGTGATACATCATATAGCTTCTTTTAAGTCCTATTTCCCTTACTACTTACCAATTTCCATTGTTATAAGCAATAAGCAAGAACACTTGTGATCACCAAGATAACATTAAGAACAAGGAAGTAAAACATGAACTTATATCAATATTATTCAGAAGAGTAGAAGAAAAACTAAAGCATAAATTACAAACTAAAACAACCCAAGATACTTAAAGAAATTAGCCAAGCATGGCTAAAAGAAGCATTGGATTACCCTGTACTAGGAGCTCAAGAATGGCTTCCCATAATTCCTAGGAACAATGCTCTTAAGGGAGAAAGAAAGAATACCTTTTTATTCTAGAAAAGTGTTTTTTAGAAGTGAAGAAAAGACCCCTGTTTATAGTAAATATCTGCCCTCCAGCGCTTGAGCGCTGGGATCCCCAACGCTTGGGCGTTGGGTGCATTAAAATCCCACGTTGCAGATATAGACCCAGTGCTTGAGCGCTGGCTTCCAACGCTGGAGCGCTGGGATGAAAATCTGACTCACATCCTAGTCAGAGTCCCAACGCTGGAGCGTTGGGGGTTCCAATGCTGGAGCGTTGGCGTCTGCTGGTTCATCTTCAAGCTTTGCTCTCCTTCATGGTAGTGGGTTTTCAATGCCTTTAATGGCCTCCACTCAGCCTCTATTAAGTTCTGAAACCTCCTCTTCACTACCATCAATTCTTCAACCTTATTTTCCATGTGCTTAATTCAAAGAGTGTTGCTTCATATTCTTGATTTCCACCATAAGTCCTCTCTTTGCTAGCACTTCAATTCTGGTTCTTTGACTTCTTGAAACTTCACTTTTTATCATCCACTCTTGAACTTTTGCGCTTTGATCCTTCCTTTCCTGAAACTAACAAATTGGTCCCTGGACAAAAATGATAACTATACCAGCTTTCCTAAAAATACAAAATTAACTATAAAAATTTCTAAAAATATAAAATAAAGTTTAAAAAACAAATAAAAGCTAACCTACATGAAAAATGCAAAATATATATAAAATCTACATAAAAAGAGTAAAAATCCTATATGAGACTCAAAAATAGTAAAATAGAAAGACTAAAAAGACCCTAAAAACATCATACAAAATCCAGTCATCACATGGTTGATTTCTGGAAGGAACCAAGTCTATCGAAGACTATAAAATCGAGCTTCTTGGGAGACAACCCATGTCCAGGTTTGAGTATTTTAATTCAGTCATTTTTGGTTTTTAGTTTTCTGTTTTTTTTTTCTGTTAAAAAAAATTAGAAAATTGATTCTGATTGCAGCGGGACCCAAAGCCTAAGCGTTGGAGGCTCAATGCTCATACGTTGAGCCCCTGCCAAGTGATAGTAATAAAACCACACAAGAAAGGGGGGGTTTGAATTGTGTGTGTGATTTTTATAAATCTTTTTCGATAGATAGTTATTATAAGTTCAAAAGCGTTTGTCAAAAATGTGCAGCGGAAATAAACTTAAAACTTGAAAAATAAAACACACACGATATTTATCCTGGTTCACCCCCTTAATCGGCAGGGTTACGTCCAGTCCTTGGCTTCACCAAGATTTTCACTATTTAAACAAAATAGTACAAGTGTTCTCAGGGACTTCTCCTAGTATTCTGAGGACTACTCCTTTACAAGTATTCTACGACTTCTCCTTTATCTCTCGAGTGTTATACAGGACTCCTCCCAAATCTTTTTCAAGAAGACTTAGTTTCTACAAGAATCTCTTCAGTAAGAGTGGGTAGAAAATATGAAGAACAGAATTCAGAGATGATAGACAAGTTGGTTCTCTGAAGGGCTTCTGTGAGAATAGATAAGAGTTTTCACTCTGCAAAGGGTTTCACATTTGTTGGCGACAGAACTCAGAGAATAGGTAGGTTGAGGTTACTGAGTATCTTGGCTTAAAGCTTGTTTAATCGTAGACAGACTTAGAAAGTTTGGAAGTTTTGATTATGTAAGAGTCGCCAAATTGAAGCTGATGCTAAGTCCACTATTTATATCTTCAGTAGGATGATAACTGGAGGCTTTGCTGAAGATCTTCAAAATAGTTCCATTTGAATTTCTGCTTGATTGTGAGTAACGGATACTTCTGCATCTGCTGTTGCAATCTACCAAATAATGAATGCTTCTTCAACCATGAAAGACGGTATCGTTTGGTGGTGCCTTTTGCCGTGACCCACAAAGTCTGCAATTAATGCTCATGCATTACAGCTAATTGAGTCATTAATGCTCTGACCAGAATATTTGAATTTGACCGTTGAGGAGATACGATGATCAGAAAGTATCGCCGCTAATTCAGCAAAAGCAGCTTGAATTAATGAATGTCAGAGGATTTGAATTTTCAAGGAATGAGGCGCTTAATTCTGTCTCTTTCGCCATTAATGCTCTGAACAACCAAGAGGTGCACGATAGCTCATCTTTGGGTTGAACAAACGATCACCTTCAGGATATTTCGTTTTGCACGAGTCTTCAATCATTGCTTTAGTCAACTCAACATTCTTCATAAATTCAGTAGCTGATCAACCAGACGTTCATCGCTGACGGACGAACTCTTCTTATAGAGGCAGACTGATTTACATAGGCAAACGGACTTCTCTACTTGCTTTTTGATAATGCTCTGTTGAAATCCTCGCAGCATGTCTCCAATTAACAAGTGTTCCTGAATATGAAAACTTTAAAGAAGTCAGTAACACTTAGCGAAATTGTTATTTATCAAAATAAAGTAATTCATTAAATTGTTTTATTCTAACAATCTCCCCATTTTTGATAATGACAATTTCCTTTAAAAAGAATTAGAGTAATATATTTTTCTGATTTCCTCCCCCTCAGTTCAAGATTCGTTTTTGAGATTGCTCCCCCTAAATTTATGTTCTCTTCTTTTTCATTTTTAGTTATACCTTCTCCCCCTTTGGCATTATCAAAAACATAGAAAAAGTAATGCACAAAAGTAAAACATAAATGAAAGTAGTCATTAAGAGCGTAGAAAGTTAAAGAAGACATAGAACAATAAAAGGAAGAGTCAAGAGGATGGCATTGAGTGCCCAAGAAGTGAGGCGATAGTAGCTTGCAAGCGATCAAAGCGAGCATCCATTTTGACACTGAGGTGATGCTGCATGGTGTTGAGCCGAGCATGCACATCTTGATGAAGAACACGCCGTTCTTGGGAAGAGCTAGTATGAAAAGCTTCAATGCGTTGATCAAGCATGAAGACCGTGGTACGAATGTCATCAGAGTCGGAACTAGGGATGACATTAACCGTCGGCGAGGCAGGAAGCGGTGGCAGAATAGGAGTGAAGAATGCCACAGTAGGAATGAGTGGAGATGGAGTAAAGCAGTGCCAACCAAGACCAGGAGCCTTCAGGACTGACGGCATCATGGGAAGAAGTACCAATGTCCAGGTCTTAAACTTTAGGACTAGGGGATCAACTCGACCAGCCAAGTAAAGAGGGATGGAAGCGACGTGAGTTTCTCCAAAGACAACCAGCTGCCAATCGAAGTGGAAGAACATGCTACAGGATGGCAAGAATGAAGTAATCTGGTAGTCATGACATCCCTGGGGAAGCCACAGACCTGCCTTGAAGCAGAAGGGGAAACCAAGAGCCTGTAGGCACACATCTAAAAGCAGATGGGCATTTTGTGCAGTTGTGGAGCGCTTGCGTTTTCCCAAAGCAGATCTGGAACGTTGAGGAAAGCAGGGCATGAAGGAGATCTGATGAAGAGGCATGCAGGCAGTGGAGGAAGATGGAGCAGAAGAGAAGTGTGTTGGAGGTGCAAGTTTGAGATCCAGATCCAGATCTTTATGGAAGGGGACAGATGGGGACGGATGAGAGGCATTTATATTAGTATTAATGTGAGCATCTACCCTTCCTGACATCGGAGTAAAATGTTGACTTTGACCAACATGCAGGCGGAGATCAAGACCAATGTCATGCAATTGGAGGCGAGTGAAAGCATGAACTAAGGTTGAGATGTCAATGTTGGGAACAGGGTCATCTTCAGAGTCGTTGTCAAGTTCAATAGGATTATCAATATTGGGAACTTCAAACAAGGAATCCAGAAATTTATCAGCTTCACTATGTAGCAGATTCTTGAAGTGCAGGATTTTTGACTTAAGAGGGAGGTCCTATCCTCGAGCATCTGGAGAACAATGATGCTTCCATTGAGGTGATATAATGGGCAAGGGAGAGTTGTCGGAGAGCTTGACTCGAACCTAGTGTCTGTTTGCAATATTTCCTAAAATTGCAATGGTGGGTGCATCATCAACAGGACCCAGAAGAGGAAGATATGTGCAACACTGGTTTGGAGCTAAGGTGACCAGAATTATCCGGAACGCAGTAGCAGCTAGTAATCCCATGTCAGGAACTGAGAACCACTTGGACTCACAAGAAGGTTCGTTTGCATTCAAGGGGAGGGCCAGGCACAAAGAGTCAACATCTTCATCAGAGCTAAAAGTTTGAGAGTACAGCGCTCGGTGAGATAGAAGTTCATGGATTAGAAGTTTTTGAATTTTTGGCCAATGATCTTAGGAATGACCCAGCAAGTAAGCAAGACATCTGAATCCACAGTTTCCATCATCTTGGACATCGAAGACATCAGAGATGTATTTGTGAAAGATTGGAGGCAAGAACTTCATATATTGTGCATGAGAATTTGAAATGAGTTCAGCAGTGGTATGCACAGTCTCAGGATGAGGTTTGGAGGAAGTTGACAGAGGCAGGGAATCTATAGCAGGTAGTAGTTCCTGATAGTCAGTCCGGTGGGAGTGATCGGAGCGTTGCTGAGAAGTAGTGCCCAGACGACGACGGTTGAGGCGATTACCGAACGGAGTTGGTGCAGTGATTTTTCTTTGCTTGTTCCGTTTAGCCCAGTCACTTAAGAGTTCTTCAGGTACGCCAGATATGTCAATGGATAGGTTCATTCGACGAACATCTCCAAACTTGATGGGGGTAGCAGAAATATAATCACATGAGATGAACTGCACTGATTCGATGGAGGGAGTGAGCAACTTTTTATGGTGCATAAGGGCTGTTATGAGTGAGCCATAGGGAAGGTTAGTGTTGGATTGTTCCAGAGTGTGAAGCATGTACTGAACTAGAAGATCAGGCAGATTAATTTTTCTGTGATGTTGTATCTGGAATAGAGTTCATTGAGAGAACTTGTTGACTAAGTCTCGAGAACCTTCTTTGGGTAGCACAATCTTGCTGAGAACAGCATGAGGAAAGATACATTCCTCAACAAGATTCTTCTCTCGTCGAGATGTAGAACACTTTGGGACATCCTTCCAAATAGTAAAGGGGTCGCTTTCAGAGGCCTCCCAGGAAGAGGAGTAACAAACACCATCGAGAGGAAGGTTGATTAGATCAGACACATCACGAGATTACACATCACGAGATTGAATGTCTATAACTTGCCGCAAACATCGTGTTCGGATGTGGTTAGGGTTAACCTTGATGGCACAGTCATAGAATTCTTTCACAAGAGGAGAGTGTGTTGATGTTGTAGAGATTTCGAACAGATTTCCCCAGTTCTGAGATAGCAATAGGTCGAGACCTGCAACCTTTGCATGTTGATATAGCTTCAGATCAAGGTATCTGGGAGTAACAAGCTTTCTGTCGCCCAGATGCTCAATCCTTACAGGGCCAATTTCAGAGACTTGCTGTTGGCGATTTTGGATAATAGCATCTTTTTGAGTCTTGATGATCTGATGTTCCTCTTTGCTAAGGGATTCCTGAGTCTTTGCATTTTTCTGTTTGTTAGGAGCCATGATTTCTGGAGATGAAATGAATACAGAGGAAAAGACAAGTACACAGAAGATAAAATGTTTAAGCTGAAGTATGAATGTGTTAGGGTTGGTATTAAAAACTCATTTGGAAGTCCATTAGTTTCCATTTTTGAAAGTGTAAACATTTTCTCCATATCGTCAAAATCATGATGAATAATAAAGCTGAATTGAAAGCATTAAATGATGAGAGATAAGGAGTGTCAACATTAATATATGCGTGTTCAGTGAGTAATCTATGTGAAAAGACACAACTGTTTAGCATTAAATGCATAGCTTAGAGTAGATATTAATTTTATAATTCAAGCTAATAAGGCAGACGAACTTAGAGGAATTTAGTGCATGCACAACTATAATGCAGGAAACATTCGAATTCTTTCTCTAAGACATACAAATTTGTTTTCAATAAGTGGTTTGGTAAATATGTCCGTTAATTGATCATCGGTGTGTATGTATGAAATGTCAATGTTTCCTTTAGCTACATGATCACGGATAAAATGATGCTTTATTTCAATATGTTTGGTATGTGAATGAAAAACAGGATTCTTTGTAATATTAATGGCACTTGTATTATCACATAATAAGGGAATGTTATGCTAAAAAATATTATAATCTTCTAATTGATGCTTCACCCAAAGAAGTTGGGTGCAGCAAGGACTTGCCGCTACGTATTCTGCTTCTACAGTTGAAAGGGAGATTGTGCTTTGTCTTTTGCTTGCCCACGATATTAGGCAATGCCCCAGAAAGTGACAACCTCCACTTGTGTTTTTCCTTTCGATTCTGTCTCCAGCATAGTCAGCATCACAAAATCCCTTTAACCTGAAATCTTCACCTTTCTCATAAACTAGACCAAGATTAGTTGTTCCAATGAGATATCGAAATATACGTTTTACTGCACTTAGGTGAGATTCTTGAGGACTTACCTGGAATCTGGCACAAACACAGACGCTGTACATAATGTCTGGTCTGCTTGAGGTAAGATATAACAGTGATCCTATCATTCCTCTGTATTTGGTTGAGTCGACCGGAGTTGACTCGTCACCTTTATCCAGTATAGTTCCAGGATGCATAGGAGTTCCCATTTATTTGGCTTTCTCCATGCAATACTTCTTCAAAAGATCATTGATATACTTTGTCTGATGGATGTAGGTTCTGGTTCCTTCTTGTCTAATTTGAAATCCTAGGAAGAACTTCAATTCTCCCATCATACTCATCTCGAATTCACTCTGCATCAGTTTGGAAAATTCTTGGCAGAGAACTTCATTAGTGGCACCGAAAATGATATCATCAACATATAGTTGCACCAGGATAAAGTCTTTGGATGTCTTTCTTCTAAACAGGGTGTTGTCAATGCCTCCTCTTGAGAATCCATTGTTCATCAGGAATGAACTCAAACGATCGTACCATGCACGTGGAGCTTGCTTTAGTCCATACAGTGCCTTTCTTAACTTGAAGACGTGGTCTGGCAGAGCTGGGTCTTCAAATCCTGGAGGCTGCTTCACGTATACTTCTTCCTCGATATATCCATTTAGAAATGCACTTTTCACATCCATTTGATATAACCTTATGGAGTGCTGACATGCAAATGCAAACAGAATGCGAATAGCTTCAATTCTTGCGACAGGAGCAAAGGTTTCTGTATAATCAATTCCTTCTTTTTGATTGTATCCTTGTGCAACCAATCGAGCTTTGTTTCTAGTAACTTTCCCATTTTCATCCATCTTGTTTCTGAACACCCATCTTGTGCCAATGATGGATTTTTCTTCTGGTTTGGGCACTAGATCCCAGACTTTGCTTCTTTCAAATTGATTCAGTTCTTCTTGCATAGCTAAGATCCAGCCTTCATCCTGTAGGGCTTCACCTATGGTCTTCGGTTCTATTTCAGACGGAAACGCACAGTTAGCATAATCATTAAAAGTGGATCTAGTTCTTACCTTTTCATGTACGCTTCTGATTATCTGTGTAGCAGGATGGTCTGGTTTGAATCTCCAGTCTCTGGGTAGAGAGATGCCACTGGAGGTCATGACTTGACTTGTGGAGTTATCGTCAGACGGAGTTTCATCAACATCGTCTGGTTGAGTTGAAGATGGAGTAATTGGATTTGTTTCTTTGTCAGACGTCGATGGCTGAACTGGGTTTGATGAGGGCTCTCCACTTATTTCCAGTTCATCACATTCATCTTCCGGGGTCATCTGATTTACATTGATGTGTTTATCTTCAAACTTGACATTGATGGATTCCTCTACTGCCATTGTTCTAGAGTTGTATACTCGGAAAGCTTTGGAATTGGGTGAATATCCTAAGAATATTCCTTTGTCTGATTTTGCATCGAATTTTCCAAGATCATCCTTTGTATTGAGTAGAAAGCATGGGCATCCGAATGGATGAAAGTATGTTATGCTTGGCTTTCTTCCCTTCCATAATTCATAGGCAGTTTTCTTCAAGATAGGACACATAAATGTTCGATTTTGAATATAGCATGTTGTATGAACTGCTTCATCCCAGAAGTATTTGGGCAAAGATGTCTCATTGAGCATAATTCTGGCCATTTCTTGGAGTGACCTGTTCTTTCTTTCAGCTACTCCATTTTGCTGAGGAGTTCTTGTAGCAGAGACTTGGTGAAATATTTCATTTTCCTCGCAGTAGTGCTTGAACTCTTCATTGATGAATTCTCCTCCACTATCACTGCGAATATTGGTGATGCAGTATCCTTTTTCATTTTGAATTCTTCTTGCAATGATCAAGAAGGACTTGAATGTTTCATCCTTTGTTCCAAGAAATTGTACCCATGTAAATCTAGTGTAGTCATCAACTATGACTAGACAAAATCTTTTTCCAGAACAACTTGCCGTTCTAGTAGGTCCGAACAAGTCCATGTGCAACATCTCCAGAGGTCTCTTTGTACTGACAACGTTCTTTGCATGGAAAGAACTTTTTAATTGCTTTCCTTGGAGACATGCAGAGCATGTATCATCAGATTTGAAAGACAGATTTGGCAGACCACTTACTAAATTATGTTTGATTAGTGATAGCTAAATTGCAAGTGTACGATTGACTATCGCGTAGTAAAAAGATCGAACCCAAAGGATAGGTGTTCTTATTAATATAGGATTTAGTACTTGTGCAGAAATTTAAAGATGAAAATATGTTGTTGTTTTTAGAACAAGAAATAAACAATATAGAATGATAAGAGAAAGAGATGATGATGAATCTTAAGCACTTGGGTAGATTTATATAATTTATAAAATATGCTAGCAACTACTACTTGAATTCTGAATTTTAGTACCAAGTCATGATGCTATAGCCTAATGTTTCTACAAGTTAATACCTTAAGCATTGTAGAACTTTCTCCTCAATTACTAAATTCAATACCTTGTAATCTAGAAAAAACCAAGAAGAAGATGAAGAAAGAATTTTCAGGCCAACATAAAGCTAAGTCTGTCCTAATACCTTAGTGATATGTCATATAGCTTCTTTTATTTCCTAAGTCCCTGACTACTTACCAATTTCCATTGTTATAAGCAATAAGCAAAACACTCTTGTGTGCACCAAGATAACATTAAGAACAAGGTAAATAAAACATGAACTATAGCAATAAAATTCAGAAGAGTAGAAGAAAACTAAAACATATATTATAAACTAAAACAACCCCAGATACTTAAGAAAGAAGTTAGCCAAGCATGGCTAAAGGAGTCATTGAATTACCCTGGATAGGAGCTCAAATATGGCTTCCCACAAGTCCTAGGAACAATGCTCAAAGGGAGAAAGAGAGAATACTTGTTGTATTCTAAGAGGTGTGTTTTTCAAGTGCAAATTGCCTCCCTATTTATAGCAAAAATCTGGCCTCCAGCGCTTGAGCGCTGGCACTCCCAACGCTTGGGCGCTAGGATGCATTAAAAATCCACTTCCAGACCGAGGGCCAGCGCTTGAGCGCTGGGTGCTGCTGTTTCAGCTCCAAGCTTTTCCTTCCTTCTTCATGGTCGTGGGTTTTGAATGCCTTAAAAAGCCACTAATCAGCCCTTAATCAATTCTGAAACCTTCTTCCCACTACCATCAATCCTTCAACATAATTTTCCATGTGCTAATTTAGAGAGTGATTCTTCATATTCTTCTTTTCCACTTTTAGTACTCTCTTGGTTAGCACTCTAATTCAAGCCCTTCAATTCTCTCAATCTTCACTTTTAGTCCTCCACTCTTGAACTTTCACATTTTGGTCCCTGATTTCCTGAAACTTTACAAATTGGTCCCTGGACAGAAATGATAACTAAACCAGCTTTTCCTAAAAATATAAAATAGCTATAAAAATTCCTAAAAATATAAAATAAAGTTAGAAAAACAAATAAAATCTAATCTACATGCCCAATGCAAAATAAATATAAAATCTACATAAAAATAATAAAAAACCTATATGTGACTCAAAAATAACAAAATAAAAAGACTAAAAACAACCTAAAAACATCATATAATATCCACTCATCAATTAGTTTAGCAATGGTATTTAAGGATGCATGCCCTAGCTTCCTGTGCCATATCCATTTATCATCCTCTACTGATACTAGACATGTTACCTTTTGACTTGCAAGGTTTTCCAAGGAGGTCTTATATAGATCTCCTTGTCTTTGTGCTTCAAAGATAATCTTGTCATCCTCGTTTGTGACACTACACTTCACTTTGTTGAAGGAAACAGTGAGTCCACTATCACATAATTGGCTTATGCTAAGTAGATTGTGTTTTAGTCCTTCAACTAACAGAACTTTCCGTATTATCGGAGGGGACTCTTACCAACGTTACCTTCTACGACAATGAACCCCTTTTGGTTACCTCCGAAGGTAACTGTTCCTCCTGTTTTCTTCTCATGAATCCTTGGGAATAAAGACCTTTTTCCCGTCATGTGCCGTGAGCATCCACTGTCCAGGTACCATAGCTCTTTTTGGCTTTGAGCTGCTAAGCACATCTGCAAGAGTCATAATCATAGATTTAGGTACCCAAACTTTCTTGGGTCCTCTCTTGTTAGTCATCATTATGGGTGGACTATTCCTCCCATACGCTATTTGTTGAGGAGTTTGTTTCTCCTTACCCTTGACTATAGAAGTGTTGGGTTTGACTTTATAAGGTAGAGACGAAACATATTTCTTTTCAGGTTGATATTGATATGGAACAGCAGAAGAATTATGTTTTATAGCAGTTATATCCCAATTTTCTTCTTCACAACCTAAACCTCTGCGATCATATGCTGATCTGTTGTTTCCACTTAGTTTAATTAGGTTATCATATCCATGAGTGAAAGTGGATAGGTCCTTGATTAAGCTACTTACTCTTTGTTTCAGGAATCTGATTTCTTTATTCGCATCATGCTCTAAGAGTATTTGATTTTTCTTGGTTAGCATGATTGATACTTCTTTAGATACATGCAGTTCTTTCACATTTTTATCATGCTTCTTTTTGAATGAGCTATATTTGATTTCTAATTGATGACTAGATTTTATATGATACTTTTAGGGTCTTTTTAGTCTTTTTATTTTGTTATTTTTGAGTCTCATATAGGATTTTTATTCTTTTTATGTAGATTTTATATTTATTTTGCATTTTGCATATAGATTCGCTTTTAATTGTTTTTTAAACTATATTTTATATTTTTAGGAATTTTTATAGTTATTTTTATATTTTTAGGAAAGCTGGTATAGTTATCATTTTTGTCCAGGGACCAATTTGTAAAGTTTCAGGAAATCAAGGATCAAAGTGTAAAGTTCAAGAGTGGAGGACGAGAAGTGAATATTGAAAGAGTTAAAGGGCCAGAATTTGAGTGCTAGCAAGGAGAGGTCTAAAAGTGAAAAAGAAGAATATGAAGGAACACTCTTTGATTTAAGCACATGGAAAATAAGGATTAAAGGATGAGTGGAGAATTGATGGTAGTGGGAAGGAGTTTTCAAAAGTTAGTTGGTGGCCAATGAAGGCCATAATGGCCATCAACTCCTCCACCATTGAAAGGCAATTTTTTTTGCTATAAATAGGAGTGCTCATCCTTTGTAAAAAGCACACCTTCTTAGAATACAACAAGTATTCTCACTTTCTCCCTTTTCAGAATTGTTCCTAGGACTTGTGGGAAGCCATATTTGAGCTCCTATCCAGGGTAATTCAATGACTCCTTTAGCCATGCTTGGCTAACTTCTTTCTTAAGTATCTTGGGTTGTTTTAGTTTATAATCTATGTTTTAGTTTTCTTCTACTCTTCTGAATTTTATTGCTATAGTTCATGTTTTATTTACCTTGTTCTTAATGTTATCTTGGTGCACACAAGAGTTTTTGCTTATTGCTTATAACAATGGAAATTGGTAAGTAGTAAGGGACCTAGGACTTAAAAGAAGCTATATGACATATCACTAAGGTATTAGGATAGACTTAGCTTTATGTTGGCCTGAAAATTCTTTCTTCATCTTCTTCTTGGTTTTTTCTAGATTACAAGGTATTGAATTTAGTAATTGAGGAGAAAGTTCTACAATGCTTAAGGTATTAACTTGTAGAAACATTAGGCTATAGCATCATGACTTGGTACTAAAATTCAGAAATAAAAGTAGTAGTTGCTAGCATATTTTATAAATTATATAAATCAACCCAAGTGCTTAAGATTCATCATCATCTCTCTTTTTCTTATAATTTTATGCTATTGTTTATTTCTTTTTCTAAAACCAACAACATCTATCATTTTATTTTTCTGTTTAAAGTACTAAATTTTATATTAACAAGAACACCTATCCCTTGGGTTCGATCTTTTTACTACGCGATAGTAAATCGTACACTTGCGATTCCGCTATCAAGTTTTTGGCGCCGTTGCCGGGGATAGGTTCTGTTCAAGTTCTTGTTATTATTTTGTTTAGTGCTTCTTGTTTATATATATAAAAAAAAGAAAAAAAATTATCTTGTGTGATGAACTGGTGCTGCTAATTTTGTCTGCTAAATTTTGTAAGGAATTATGGCTAGAACATTTGAGGAATGGTTGGCAAAGATTCGGGCTAATCTTGAAAAAGAAGATGAAAAGAAGAAGCATTTTGCTCTCAATTTAATTGATGAGTATTACTCTGAATTGGATTGCAAGCGTGCTTCAGGATCTTTGCCCAACCGAGTGCAGGAATGGAAGGCCAGAATAATCTTGCAAGGGAGGCTGAATGACATTCTAAGGAGGCAGCCCAGGGATGAACAACAACCACTTGTTCATGAAAATGAACTCGTGGTTCAAAGAGAGGAGGTGAAAGAAACCTCCATTGTAGAATTTGTCTTTGAAGACAAATTGGAGATGGAGGAAGAAGAACCTCAAGGGACCTATGTTATAGGTTCAAAAGATCAAGGCAAAAAACAAGGGGAAAATTTTCTTATCCCCTCCATTTTTAAATTTATTGTTTTTGCCTTGATGGCTGAAAATTCATTGGGCACCATGATCTATTTGTGCCAAAATTTGCATGATTTAAGGGGTCTAAAGCAATTTGTAATAGACCCTGGTTGAATAATTTTTTTTGAAGAAGTCTATCAAAGACTATAACAATGAGCTTGTTGGGAGACAACCCAACTTAGGACTAGCTTAATTTCTGTCTTTTAATTTTCTGCTTTTTATTTTATTTTCTGTTTTCCTTGTTTTTAAATAATTTGTGTCCACCAGTTCTTGAAAATTTTGGATTTTGTGAGTTTTCCCTTGCTTGTATAATGGTTTTTGATCTTTGGGAACTCAAGAATTCTTGTTTTTAGGTGGACACAATTTTCAACCCTTGTTCTTAAGTATGCTGTTTTGGGAACTAACAAGTCAAGCAAGCTTCTGCTTGTGAGACTTTTGTTTGTTCAAATTTTGAAGGAAAGACACCAGAAGGAGAAAGAACCCTCTTGAACTTAGAGTGATAAAAGTTGAAATTTCAAGAAGGTTTCCTGGACATTTGTAAAAAAAAAAAAAAAAAAAAATACCAGCTTTTAGTTTTTCTGTTTGATAGTTTTTAGTTTTATTTTTAGTGCTAGTTTTTATTTTTTCTTTTAGTGTTTTTAAACTGCATGGTTGAGTGTCTTTATCCAGTCTGAATGTTGCTATTGCTCTGTGAATGCTTTATCTGATTGAACTGCTTTTTGGAAAAGGTTCTATGTTTTGATGCGGTTAGGATTGCATGCAGTTAGAAATGATTTGGACATCTTGATTGTTTTGGTTGTTGGCAAAGTTTTTATGAGTTCTAGAAAGGGTACCACTTACCCTATGTTTTTCTGAGAGCTGAGGGCATGATTGTAAGATTTTTCTGCCTTGTGTTGCATGTTGATTGGGATTTTGTATACTTTGTAAAGTTGAGAAGAGATTATAGGCATTTTTGAAAACTCAGATTTTTGTTTGAAATGTTATATCCACTAGTAGCCCCTTTTGAGCCTTAAAAGAGTCATTCTTTGGAGCCTACTTTGTGTGATAATTTAAAGTTGTTATTGTGATTCATGTGTTGAAATTGCTAGAGCTATGTTTGTTGGGTTTCTCTCTAAAAAAAAAAGAAGGAAAAAAGAGGAAAAATAAGGTATGTGCCTTAGAAAAAAAAAAGAAATAATGAAGTAGTGGGGTGAGAAAGAGTATGAAGGGAGTAAAATTCAAGTCATTCATCACATACATTCCACTACTTTGTTCAAAAAAAAAATAATAAAGAAAAGAGGAAAATTGAGAGGACCCTTGTGTATGAATTGTTAGAGCTCTTAGTCAAGAAAAATCACTTAACAACAGTTTCTGAGTCAGCCACTAGAGTTGCCAATTTCTTGAAATCCACACCTTGAATTGTTCAACCCTTTGGCCAAGTTACAACCTTCAAAATCTCTTCAAAGTTACTTGGTTGCATTATTTCAATTTTCATTTGAATGATAGGCAGGATCATTGAGCTTTCTTGTTTTTCATGGAGAATATTATTTTTGTGAGCTTATTTGATGAACTCAAACATGTTCAAAGTTCCAAGCCTAACTTTCTTGATTAATATCTTTAAACATGCATGTCTTTCCAAATCCGCTAAGCTTTCTGGAAAATTATCATATTTCAATCGGATAAAAACTTTCTCTAAACTTAGGGACGAGTTTCTCTTTAAGTTTTGTCGCTTGAGGACAAGCTGTCGTTGGGTATAGTGGTGTGATGACTGGATTTTATATGATAATTTTAGGGTCTTTTTAGTCTTTTTATTTTGTTATTTTTGAGTCTCATATAGGATTTTTATTCTTTTTATGTAGATTTTATATTTATTTTTCATTTTGCATATAGATTCGCTTTTAATTGTTTTTTAAACTATATTTTATATTTTTAGGAATTTTTATAGTTATTTTTATATTTTTAGGAAAGCTGGTATAGTTATCATTTTTGTCCAGGGACCAATTTGTAAAGTTTCAGGAAATCAAGGATCAAAGTGTAAAGTTCAAGAGTGGAGGACGAGAAGTGAAGATTGAAAGAGTTAAAGGGCCAGAATTTGAGTGCTAGCAAGGAGAGGTCTAAAAGTGAAAAAGAAGAATATGAAGGAACACTCTTTGATTTAAGCACATGGAAAATAAGGATTAAAGGATGAGTGGAGAATTGATGGTAGTGGGAAGGAGTTTTCAAAAGTTAGTTGGTGGCCAATGAAGGCCATAATGGCCATCAACTCCTCCACCATTGAAAGGCAATTTTTTTTGCTATAAATAGGAGTGCTCATCCTTTGTAAAAAGCACACCTTCTTAGAATACAACAAGTATTCTCACTTTCTCCCTTTTCAGAATTGTTCCTAGGACTTGTGGGAAGCCATATTTGAGCTCCTATCCAGGGTAATTCAATGACTCCTTTAGCCATGCTTGGCTAACTTCTTTCTTAAGTATCTTGGGTTGTTTTAGTTTATAATCTATGTTTTAGTTTTCTTCTACTCTTCTGAATTTTATTGCTATAGTTCATGTGTTATTTACCTTGTTCTTAATGTTATCTTGGTGCACACAAGAGTTTTTGCTTATTGCTTATAACAATGGAAATTGGTAAGTAGTAAGGGACCTAGGACTTAAAAGAAGCTATATGACATATCACTAAGGTATTAGGATAGACTTAGCTTTATGTTGGCCTGAAAATTCTTTCTTCATCTTCTTCTTGGTTTTTTCTAGATTACAAGGTATTGAATTTAGTAATTGAGGAGAAAGTTCTACAATGCTTAAGGTATTAACTTGTAGAAACATTAGGCTATAGCATCATGACTTGGTACTAAAATTCAGAAATAAAAGTAGTAGTTGCTAGCATATTTTATAAATTATATAAATCAACCCAAGTGCTTAAGATTCATCATCATCTCTCTTTTTCTTATAATTTTATGCTATTGTTTATTTCTTTTTCTAAAACCAACAACATCTATCATTTTATTTTTCTGTTTAAAGTACTAAATTTTATATTAACAAGAACACCTATCCCTTGGGTTCGATCTTTTTACTACGCGATAGTAAATCGTACACTTGCGATTCCGCTATCAAGTTTTTGGCGCCGTTGCCGGGGATAGGTTCTGTTCAAGTTCTTGTTATTATTTTGTTTAGTGCTTCTTGTTTATATATATAAAAAAAAAGAAAAAAAATTATCTTGTGTGATGAACTGGTGCTGCTAATTTTGTCTGCTAAATTTTGTAAGGAATTATGGCTAGAACATTTGAGGAATGGTTGGCAAAGATTCGGGCTAATCTTGAAAAAGAAGATGAAAAGAAGAAGCATTTTGCTCTCAATTTAATTGATGAGTATTACTCTGAATTGGATTGCAAGCGTGCTTCAGGATCTTTGCCCAACCGAGTGCAGGAATGGAAGGCCAGAATAATCTTGCAAGGGAGGCTGAATGACATTCTAAGGAGGCAGCCCAGGGATGAACAACAACCACTTGTTCATGAAAATGAACTCGTGGTTCAAAGAGAGGAGGTGAAAGAAACCTCCATTGTAGAATTTGTCTTTGAAGACAAATTGGAGATGGAGGAAGAAGAACCTCAAGGGACCTATGTTATAGGTTCAAAAGATCAAGGCAAAAAACAAGGGGAAAATTTTCTTATCCCCTCCATTTTTAAATTTATTGTTTTTGCCTTGATGGCTGAAAATTCATTGGGCACCATGATCTATTTGTGCCAAAATTTGCATGATTTAAGGGGTCTAAAGCAATTTGTAATAGACCCTGGTTGAATAATTTTTTTTGAAGAAGTCTATCAAAGACTATAACAATGAGCTTGTTGGGAGACAACCCAACTTAGGACTAGCTTAATTTCTGTCTTTTAATTTTCTGCTTTTTATTTTATTTTCTGTTTTCCTTGTTTTTAAATAATTTGTGTCCACCAGTTCTTGAAAATTTTGGATTTTGTGAGTTTTCCCTTGCTTGTATAATGGTTTTTGATCTTTGGGAACTCAAGAATTCTTGTTTTTAGGTGGACACAATTTTCAACCCTTGTTCTTAAGTATGCTGTTTTGGGAACTAACAAGTCAAGCAAGCTTCTGCTTGTGAGACTTTTGTTTGTTCAAATTTTGAAGGAAAGACACCAGAAGGAGAAAGAACCCTCTTGAACTTAGAGTGATAAAAGTTGAAATTTCAAGAAGGTTTCCTGGACATTTGTAAAAAAAAAAAAAAAAAAAAATACCAGCTTTTAGTTTTTCTGTTTGATAGTTTTTAGTTTTATTTTTAGTGCTAGTTTTTATTTTTTCTTTTAGTGTTTTTAAACTGCATGGTTGAGTGTCTTTATCCAGTCTGAATGTTGCTATTGCTCTGTGAATGCTTTATCTGATTGAACTGCTTTTTGGAAAAGGTTCTATGTTTTGATGCGGTTAGGATTGCATGCAGTTAGAAATGATTTGGACATCTTGATTGTTTTGGTTGTTGGCAAAGTTTTTATGAGTTCTAGAAAGGGTACCACTTACCCTATGTTTTTCTGAGAGCTGAGGGCATGATTGTAAGATTTTTCTGCCTTGTGTTGCATGTTGATTGGGATTTTGTATACTTTGTAAAGTTGAGAAGAGATTATAGGCATTTTTGAAAACTCAGATTTTTGTTTGAAATGTTATATCCACTAGTAGCCCCTTTTGAGCCTTAAAAGAGTCATTCTTTGGAGCCTACTTTGTGTGATAATTTAAAGTTGTTATTGTGATTCATGTGTTGAAATTGCTAGAGCTATGTTTGTTGGGTTTCTCTCTAAAAAAAAAAGAAGGAAAAAAGAGGAAAAATAAGGTATGTGCCTTAGAAAAAAAAAAGAAATAATGAAGTAGTGGGGTGAGAAAGAGTATGAAGGGAGTAAAATTCAAGTCATTCATCACATACATTCCACTACTTTGTTCAAAAAAAAAATAATAAAGAAAAGAGGAAAATTGAGAGGACCCTTGTGTATGAATTGTTAGAGCTCTTAGTCAAGAAAAATCACTTAACAACAGTTTCTGAGTCAGCCACTAGAGTTGCCAATTTCTTGAAATCCACACCTTGAATTGTTCAACCCTTTGGCCAAGTTACAACCTTCAAAATCTCTTCAAAGTTACTTGGTTGCATTATTTCAATTTTCATTTGAATGATAGGCAGGATCATTGAGCTTTCTTGTTTTTCATGGAGAATATTATTTTTGTGAGCTTATTTGATGAACTCAAACATGTTCAAAGTTCCAAGCCTAACTTTCTTGATTAATATCTTTAAACATGCATGTCTTTCCAAATCCGCTAAGCTTTCTGGAAAATTATCATATTTCAATCGGATAAAAACTTTCTCTAAACTTAGGGACGAGTTTCTCTTTAAGTTTTGTCGCTTGAGGACAAGCTGTCGTTGGGTATAGTGGTGTGATGACTGGATTTTATATGATAATTTTAGGGTCTTTTTAGTCTTTTTATTTTGTTATTTTTGAGTCTCATATAGGATTTTTATTCTTTTTATGTAGATTTTATATTTATTTTTCATTTTGCATATAGATTAGCTTTTAATTGTTTTTTAAACTATATTTTATATTTTTAGGAATTTTTATAGTTATTTTTATATTTTTAAGAAAGCTGGTATAGTTATCAATTTTGTCCAGGGACCAATTTGTAAAGTTTCAGGAAATCAAGGATCAAAGTGTAAAGTTCAAGAGTGGAGGATGAGAAGTGAAGATTGAAAGAGTTAAAGGGCCAGAATTTGAGTGCTAGCAAGGAGAGGTCTAAAAGTGAAAAAGAAGAATATGAAGGAACACTCTTTGATTTAAGCACATGGAAAATAAGGATTAAAGGATGAGTGGAGAATTGATGGTAGTGGGAAGGAGTTTTCAAAAGTTAGTTGGTGGCCAATGAAGGCCATAATGGCCATCAACTCCTCCACCATTGAAAGGCAATTTTTTTGCTATAAATAGGAGTGCTCATCCTTTGTAAAAAGCACACCTTCTTAGAATACAACAAGTATTCTCTCTTTCTCCCTTTTGAGAATTGTTCCTAGGACTTGTGGGAAGCCATATTTGAGCTCCTATCCAGGGTAATTCAATGACTCCTTTAGCCATGCTTGGCTAACTTCTTTCTTAAGTATCTTGGGTTGTTTTAGTTTATAATCTATGTTTTAGTTTTCTTCTACTCTTCTGAATTTTATTGCTATAGTTCATGTGTTATTTACCTTGTTCTTAATGTTATCTTGGTGCACACAAGAGTTTTTGCTTATTGCTTATAACAATGGAAATTGGTAAGTAGTAAGGGACCTAGGACTTAAAAGAAGCTATATGACATATCACTAAGGTATTAGGATAGACTTAGCTTTATGTTGGCCTGAAAATTCTTTCTTCATCTTCTTCTTGGTTTTTTCTAGATTACAAGGTATTGAATTTAGTAATTGAGGAGAAAGTTCTACAATGCTTAAGGTATTAACTTGTAGAAACATTAGGCTATAGCATCATGACTTGGTACTAAAATTCAGAAATAAAAGTAGTAGTTGCTAGCATATTTTATAAATTATATAAATCAACCCAAGTGCTTAAGATTCATCATCATCTCTCTTTTTCTTATAATTTTATGCTATTGTTTATTTCTTTTTCTAAAACCAACAACATCTATCATTTTATTTTTCTGTTTAAAGTACTAAATTTTATATTAACAAGAACACCTATCCCTTGGGTTCGATCTTTTTACTACGCGATAGTAAATCGTACACTTGCGATTCCGCTATCAAGTTTTTGGCGCCGTTGCCGGGGATAGGTTCTGTTCAAGTTCTTGTTATTATTTTGTTTAGTGCTTCTTGTTTATATATATAAAAAAAAAGAAAAAAAATTATCTTGTGTGATGAACTGGTGCTGCTAATTTTGTCTGCTAAATTTTGTAAGGAATTATGGCTAGAACATTTGAGGAA
The DNA here is from genome assembly GCA_030819835.1 of Acmispon strigosus. Taxonomy (NCBI): domain Eukaryota; kingdom Viridiplantae; phylum Streptophyta; class Magnoliopsida; order Fabales; family Fabaceae; genus Acmispon; species Acmispon strigosus. Next base: position 25,840,102 of record JAUAMA010000001.1, read on the forward strand.
TGGTTGGCAAAGATTCGGGCTAATCTTGAAAAAGAAGATGAAAAGAAGAAGCATTTTGCTCTCAATTTAATTGATGAGTATTACTCTGAATTGGATTGCAAGCGTGCTTCAGGATCTTTGCCCAACCGAGTGCAGGAATGGAAGGCCAGAATAATCTTGCAAGGGAGGCTGAATGACATTCTAAGGAGGCAGCCCAGGGATGAACAACAACCACTTGTTCATGAAAATGAACTCGTGGTTCAAAGAGAGGAGGTGAAAGAAACCTCCATTGTAGAATTTGTCTTTGAATACAAATTGGAGATGGAGGAAGAAGAACCTCAAGGGACCTATGTTATAGGTTCAAAAGATCAAGGCAAAAAACAAGGGGAAAATTTTCTTATCCCCTCCATTTTTAAATTTATTGTTTTTGCCTTGATGGCTGAAAATTCATTGGGCACCATGATCTATTTGTGCCAAAATTTGCATGATTTAAGGGGTCTAAAGCAATTTGTAATAGACCCTGGTTGAATAATTTTTTTTGAAGAAGTCTATCAAAGACTATAACAATGAGCTTGTTGGGAGACAACCCAACTTAGGACTAGCTTAATTTCTGTCTTTTAATTTTCTGCTTTTTATTTTATTTTCTGTTTTCCTTGTTTTTAAATAATTTGTGTCCACCAGTTCTTGAAAATTTTTGATTTTGTGAGTTTTCCCTTGCTTGTATAATGGTTTTTGATCTTTGGGAACTCAAGAATTCTTGTTTTTAGGTGGACACAATTTTCAACCCTTGTTCTTAAGTATGCTGTTTTGGGAACTAACAAGTCAAGCAAGCTTCTGCTTGTGAGACTTTTGTTTGTTCAAATTTTGAAGGAAAGACACCAGAAGGAGAAAGAACCCTCTTGAACTTAGAGTGATAAAAGTTGAAATTTCAAGAAGGTTTCCTGGACATTTGTAAAAAAAAAAAAAAAAAAAATACCAGCTTTTAGTTTTTCTGTTTGATAGTTTTTAGTTTTATTTTTAGTGCTAGTTTTTATTTTTTCTTTTAGTGTTTTTAAACTGCATGGTTGAGTGTCTTTATCCAGTCTGAATGTTGCTATTGCTCTGTGAATGCTTTATCTGATTGAACTGCTTTTTGGAAAAGGTTCTATGTTTTGATGCGGTTAGGATTGCATGCAGTTAGAAATGATTTGGACATCTTGATTGTTTTGGTTGTTGGCAAAGTTTTTATGAGTTCTAGAAAGGGTACCACTTACCCTATGTTTTTCTGAGAGCTGAGGGCATGATTGTAAGATTTTTCTGCCTTGTGTTGCATGTTGATTGGGATTTTGTATACTTTGTAAAGTTGAGAAGAGATTATAGGCATTTTTGAAAACTCAGATTTTTGTTTGAAATGTTATATCCACTAGTAGCCCCTTTTGAGCCTTAAAAGAGTCATTCTTTGGAGCCTACTTTGTGTGATAATTTAAAGTTGTTATTGTGATTCATGTGTTGAAATTGCTAGAGCTATGTTTGTTGGGTTTCTCTCTAAAAAAAAAAGAAGGAAAAAAGAGGAAAAATAAGGTATGTGCCTTAGAAAAAAAAAAGAAATAATGAAGTAGTGGGGTGAGAAAGAGTATGAAGGGAGTAAAATTCAAGTCATTCATCACATACATTCCACTACTTTGTTCAAAAAAAAAAAAAATAAAGAAAAGAGGAAAATTGAGAGGACCCTTGTGTATGAATTGTTAGAGCTCTTAGTCAAGAAAAATCACTTAACAACAGTTTCTGAGTCAGCCACTAGAGTTGCCAATTTCTTGAAATCCACACCTTGAATTGTTCAACCCTTTGGCCAAGTTACAACCTTCAAAATCTCTTCAAAGTTACTTGGTTGCATTATTTCAATTTTCATTTGAATGATAGGCAGGATCATTGAGCTTTCTTGTTTTTCATGGAGAATATTATTTTTGTGAGCTTATTTGATGAACTCAAACATGTTCAAAGTTCCAAGCCTAACTTTCTTGATTAATATCTTTAAACATGCATGTCTTTCCAAATCCGCTAAGCTTTCTGGAAAATTATCATATTTCAATCGGATAAAAACTTTCTCTAAACTTAGGGACGAGTTTCTCTTTAAGTTTTGTCGCTTGAGGACAAGCTGTCGTTGGGTATAGTGGTGTGATGACTGGATTTTATATGATAATTTTAGGGTCTTTTTAGTCTTTTTATTTTGTTATTTTTGAGTCTCATATAGGATTTTTATTCTTTTTATGTAGATTTTATATTTATTTTTCATTTTGCATATAGATTAGCTTTTAATTGTTTTTTAAACTATATTTTATATTTTTAGGAATTTTTATAGTTATTTTTATATTTTTAAGAAAGCTGGTATAGTTATCAATTTTGTCCAGGGACCAATTTGTAAAGTTTCAGGAAATCAAGGATCAAAGTGTAAAGTTCAAGAGTGGAGGATGAGAAGTGAAGATTGAAAGAGTTAAAGGGCCAGAATTTGAGTGCTAGCAAGGAGAGGTCTAAAAGTGAAAAAGAAGAATATGAAGGAACACTCTTTGATTTAAGCACATGGAAAATAAGGATTAAAGGATGAGTGGAGAATTGATGGTAGTGGGAAGGAGTTTTCAAAAGTTAGTTGGTGGCCAATGAAGGCCATAATGGCCATCAACTCCTCCACCATTGAAAGGCAATTTTTTTGCTATAAATAGGAGTGCTCATCCTTTGTAAAAAGCACACCTTCTTAGAATACAACAAGTATTCTCTCTTTCTCCCTTTTGAGAATTGTTCCTAGGACTTGTGGGAAGCCATATTTGAGCTCCTATCCAGGGTAATTCAATGACTCCTTTAGCCATGCTTGGCTAACTTCTTTCTTAAGTATCTTGGGTTGTTTTAGTTTATAATCTATGTTTTAGTTTTCTTCTACTCTTCTGAATTTTATTGCTATAGTTCATGTGTTATTTACCTTGTTCTTAATGTTATCTTGGTGCACACAAGAGTTTTTGCTTATTGCTTATAACAATGGAAATTGGTAAGTAGTAAGGGACCTAGGACTTAAAAGAAGCTATATGACATATCACTAAGGTATTAGGATAGACTTAGCTTTATGTTGGCCTGAAAATTCTTTCTTCATCTTCTTCTTGGTTTTTTCTAGATTACAAGGTATTGAATTTAGTAATTGAGGAGAAAGTTCTACAATGCTTAAGGTATTAACTTGTAGAAACATTAGGCTATAGCATCATGACTTGGTACTAAAATTCAGAAATAAAAGTAGTAGTTGCTAGCATATTTTATAAATTATATAAATCAACCCAAGTGCTTAAGATTCATCATCATCTCTCTTTTTCTTATAATTTTATGCTATTGTTTATTTCTTTTTCTAAAACCAACAACATCTATCATTTTATTTTTCTGTTTAAAGTACTAAATTTTATATTAACAAGAACACCTATCCCTTGGGTTCGATCTTTTTACTACGCGATAGTAAATCGTACACTTGCGATTCCGCTATCAAGTTTTTGGCGCCGTTGCCGGGGATAGGTTCTGTTCAAGTTCTTGTTATTATTTTGTTTAGTGCTTCTTGTTTATATATATAAAAAAAAAGAAAAAAAATTATCTTGTGTGATGAACTGGTGCTGCTAATTTTGTCTACTAAATTTTGTAAGGAATTATGGCTAGAACATTTGAGGAATGGTTGGCAAAGATTCGGGCTAATCTTGAAAAAGAAGATGAAAAGAAGAAGCATTTTGCTCTCAATTTAATTGATGAGTATTACTCTGAATTGGATTGCAAGCGTGCTTCAGGATCTTTGCCCAACCGAGTGCAGGAATGGAAGGCCAGAATAATCTTGCAAGGGAGGCTGAATGACATTCTAAGGAGGCAGCCCAGGGATGAACAACAACCACTTGTTCATGAAAATGAACTCGTGGTTCAAAGAGAGGAGGTGAAAGAAACCTCCATTGTAGAATTTGTCTTTGAATACAAATTGGAGATGGAGGAAGAAGAACCTCAAGGGACCTATGTTATAGGTTCAAAAGATCAAGGCAAAAAACAAGGGGAAAATTTTCTTATCCCCTCCATTTTTAAATTTATTGTTTTTGCCTTGATGGCTGAAAATTCATTGGGCACCATGATCTATTTGTGCCAAAATTTGCATGATTTAAGGGGTCTAAAGCAATTTGTAATAGACCCTGGTTGAATAATTTTTTTTGAAGAAGTCTATCAAAGACTATAACAATGAGCTTGTTGGGAGACAACCCAACTTAGGACTAGCTTAATTTCTGTCTTTTAATTTTCTGCTTTTTATTTTATTTTCTGTTTTCCTTGTTTTTAAATAATTTGTGTCCACCAGTTCTTGAAAATTTTTGATTTTGTGAGTTTTCCCTTGCTTGTATAATGGTTTTTGATCTTTGGGAACTCAAGAATTCTTGTTTTTAGGTGGACACAATTTTCAACCCTTGTTCTTAAGTATGCTGTTTTGGGAACTAACAAGTCAAGCAAGCTTCTGCTTGTGAGACTTTTGTTTGTTCAAATTTTGAAGGAAAGACACCAGAAGGAGAAAGAACCCTCTTGAACTTAGAGTGATAAAAGTTGAAATTTCAAGAAGGTTTCCTGGACATTTGTAAAAAAAAAAAAAAAAAAAAATACCAGCTTTTAGTTTTTCTGTTTGATAGTTTTTAGTTTTATTTTTAGTGCTAGTTTTTATTTTTTCTTTTAGTGTTTTTAAACTGCATGGTTGAGTGTCTTTATCCAGTCTGAATGTTGCTATTGCTCTGTGAATGCTTTATCTGATTGAACTGCTTTTTGGAAAAGGTTCTATGTTTTGATGCGGTTAGGATTGCATGCAGTTAGAAATGATTTGGACATCTTGATTGTTTTGGTTGTTGGCAAAGTTTTTATGAGTTCTAGAAAGGGTACCACTTACCCTATGTTTTTCTGAGAGCTGAGGGCATGATTGTAAGATTTTTCTGCCTTGTGTTGCATGTTGATTGGGATTTTGTATACTTTGTAAAGTTGAGAAGAGATTATAGGCATTTTTGAAAACTCAGATTTTTGTTTGAAATGTTATATCCACTAGTAGCCCCTTTTGAGCCTTAAAAGAGTCATTCTTTGGAGCCTACTTTGTGTGATAATTTAAAGTTGTTATTGTGATTCATGTGTTGAAATTGCTAGAGCTATGTTTGTTGGGTTTCTCTCTAAAAAAAAAGAAGGAAAAAAGAGGAAAAATAAGGTATGTGCCTTAGAAAAAAAAAAGAAATAATGAAGTAGTGGGGTGAGAAAGAGTATGAAGGGAGTAAAATTCAAGTCATTCATCACATACATTCCACTACTTTGTTCAAAAAAAAAAATAATAAAGAAAAGAGGAAAATTGAGAGGACCCTTGTGTATGAATTGTTAGAGCTCTTAGTCAAGAAAAATCACTTAACAACAGTTTCTGAGTCAGCCACTAGAGTTGCCAATTTCTTGAAATCCACACCTTGAATTGTTCAACCCTTTGGCCAAGTTACAACCTTCAAAATCTCTTCAAAGTTACTTGGTTGCATTATTTCAATTTTCATTTGAATGATAGGCAGGATCATTGAGCTTTCTTGTTTTTCATGGAGAATATTATTTTTGTGAGCTTATTTGATGAACTCAAACATGTTCAAAGTTCCAAGCCTAACTTTCTTGATTAATATCTTTAAACATGCATGTCTTTCCAAATCTGCTAAGCTTTCTGGAAAATAATCATATTTCAATCGGATAAAAACTTTCTCTAAACTCAGGGACGAGTTTCTCTTTAAGTTTTGTCGCTTGAGGACAAGCTGTCGTTGGGTATAGTGGTGTGATGACTGGATTTTATATGATAATTTTAGGGTCTTTTTAGTCTTTTTATTTTGTTATTTTTGAGTCTCATATAGGATTTTTATTCTTTTTATGTAGATTTTATATTTATTTTTCATTTTGCATATAGATTAGCTTTTAATTGTTTTTTAAACTATATTTTATATTTTTAGGAATTTTTATAGTTATTTTTATATTTTTAAGAAAGCTGGTATAGTTATCATTTTTGTCCAGGGACCAATTTGTAAAGTTTCAGGAAATCAAGGATCAAAGTGTAAAGTTCAAGAGTGGAGGATGAGAAGTGAAGATTGAAAGAGTTAAAGGGCCAGAATTTGAGTGCTAGCAAGGAGAGGTCTAAAAGTGAAAAAGAAGAATATGAAGGAACACTCTTTGATTTAAGCACATGGAAAATAAGGATTAAAGGATGAGTGGAGAATTGATGGTAGTGGGAAGGAGTTTTCAAAAGTTAGTTGGTGGCCAATGAAGGCCATAATGGCCATCAACTCCTCCACCATTGAAAGGCAATTTTTTTGCTATAAATAGGAGTGCTCATCCTTTGTAAAAAGCACACCTTCTTAGAATACAACAAGTATTCTCTCTTTCTCCCTTTTGAGAATTGTTCCTAGGACTTGTGGGAAGCCATATTTGAGCTCCTATCCAGGGTAATTGAATGACTCCTTTAGCCATGCTTGGCTAACTTCTTTCTTAAGTATCTTGGGTTGTTTTAGTTTATAATCTATGTTTTAGTTTTCTTCTACTCTTCTGAATTTTATTGCTATAGTTCATGTTTTATTTACCTTGTTCTTAATGTTATCTTGGTGCACACAAGAGTTTTTGCTTATTGCTTATAACAATGGAAATTGGTAAGTAGTAAGGGACCTAGGACTTAAAAGAAGCTATATGACATATCACTAAGGTATTAGGATAGACTTAGCTTTATGTTGGCCTGAAAATTCTTTCTTCATCTTCTTCTTGGTTTTTTCTAGATTACAAGGTATTGAATTTAGTAATTGAGGAGAAAGTTCTACAATTCTTAAGGTATTAACTTGTAGAAACATTAGGCTATAGCATCATGACTTGGTACTAAAATTCAGAAATAAAAGTAGTAGTTGCTAGCATATTTTATAAATTATATAAATCAACCCAAGTGCTTAAGATTCATCATCATCTCTCTTTTTCTTATAATTTTATGCTATTGTTTATTTCTTTTTCTAAAACCAACAACATCTATCATTTTATTTTTCTGTTTAAAGTACTAAATTTTATATTAACAAGAACACCTATCCCTTGGGTTCGATCTTTTTACTACGCGATAGTAAATCGTACACTTGCGATTCCACTATCAAGTTTTTTCAAAAACTTGATAATGAAATCGCAAGTGTACGATTGATTATCGCGTAATATAAAAGATTGTCGATCCCACAGGGATAGGTGTCTAATTACTAATTTGTTTAGAGCTTAAGCAGAAAAATAAAAAGATATATTTTGCATTTTGGTTTCTGGGATAAGAACATAAAAAGCATAAAAAATAAAAGAAGAGATGATGATAAAAATAAGCATTTGGGTTGCATTGTATAACTTATAATTTATGCTAGCAAACTTCTACATTATTTCTGAATTCCAAACAAAGATTCATGATGCTATAGCCTATTGTAACTACAAGATAATTCCTTAAGCATTGTAGATCTTTCTTTTTAATTACTAAACCCAATTCCTTGGCACCTAGTTAACTAAAGAAGAAGATGAAGAAGATGTTTAGGCCAACATAAAGTTACGTCCTTCCTAATTCCTTAGCGAAGTATACTTATAACCTTTTTTAAATCCTAGGTCCCTTACTACTTACCAAATGGCCTTATGTAATAAGCAATAAGCGAGAGGTCTTGTGTGCACCAAGATGAATGAAGAACATGGAAATAAAACATGAACTTTGAATATTATTCAGAAACAAATAAAAGAAAACTAAAACATAAACTAATAAGCTAATACAACCCAAAATACTTAAAGAGAATTAGCCAAGCATGGCTAAAAGAAGCATTGAATTACCCTGGACTAGGAGCTCAAATATGGCTTCCCACAATTCCTAGGAACAATGTTCTTGAGGGAGAAAGAGGAACACTTGTTGTGTTCTAAGAAAGGTGTGTTTTACAAGTGAAGAAAAGGGTCCTATTTATAGTAAAAATCCAGCCTCCAACGCTTCAGCGCTAGAATTCCCAACGCTTGGGCGCTGGAAGCATTAAAAATCCACTGCCAGACCGAGGGCCAGCGCTTGAGCGCTGGCTTCCCAACGCTGCAGTGCTGGGCACTTTTTCTTCATCTTCAAGTTTTTCTTCCTTCTTCATGGTAGTGGGTTTTGAATGCCATAAAAAGCCACTACTCAGCCCTTAATCAATTCTGAAACCTTCTTCCCACTACCATCAATCCTTCAACTTAATTTCCCATGTGCTCATTTGAAGAGAGTTGCTTCATATTCCTCTTTTTCACTTTTAGTCCTCTCCTGGTTAGCACTCCAATTCAAGCCCTTCAATTCTCTCAATCTTCACTTTTAGTCCTCCACTCTTGAACTTTCACATTTTGGACCTTGATTTCCTGAAACTTTACAAAGTGGTCCCTGGACAAAAATGATAACTAAACCAGCTTTTCCTAAAAATATAAAATTGCTATAAAAGTTCCTAAAAATATAAAATAAATGTAGAAAAACAAATAAAATCTAATCTACATGCAAAATGCAAAATAAATATAAAATCTACATAAAAATAATAAAAAACCTATATGTGACTCAAAAATAATAAAATAAAAAGACTAAAAAAAACCTAAAAACATCATATAATATCCACTCATCACTAATGCATGAGCATACTCTAAAAGTTCATTATAATCTTCAGAGGAGATTTCGGGAGTTACCTCATCTTTGTTTTCCTCCTCGCAGTTGGACAAGTCAATAAAAATCATTAGTGCTTCTGCTTCTTTATCTGCTTCAATATCAGATGTGTCTATGGATCCCATAAACGCACAGTATGAAGCTTCATCGCTGGTTCCCTTGATTCCTTCTTCTTGGTCAGATTCGTCTTCTGACTCATCATTTTGACTGGAAAAAGCCTTTTTCTTATAGAAATTCTTTTCAGAAGGCTTGTTTCCCAAACGGGGGCAGTCGGCTTTAACGTGTCCAGGCTTTTTGCATTCGTAGCAGACGATTCCTCCTTTATTTGGGATTTTCTCTTCATCTTTTGATGTGGAAGACTGTCTTCCTTTGAACTGCTTCCTGTTTCCCATCATTCTTTTGAATCTTCAGTTAAACAGGGCCTGTTCATCATCAGAGCGATCAGACTGCACAGTTTCCTCATCTGAGGATTCGTTAGCTTTCAAAGCCTTTGATTTGTTTGCTTTGAACGCTACAGCTTTTGCGGTAGACGCTTTTCTTCGTATAATAGCAGCATCGTTAGCAAGATCCTGCTCATGAATCTTCATCTCTCCCAGAAGATCTTCTACTTGATAGGTATCAAGATTCTTTCCAGCTCTCTGGGAAGTGACGAAGTTTCTCCAGTTGGTGGGAAGGCTTCTGAGAATTTTGATTACTTGCTCCTTGTTGGTGAAGCTTTTTCCCAGGTTCCTCATCCCATTATGAATGGTCTGAAGCCGTGCAAACATGGAGTCAATGGACTCATTGCCATCCATCATGAAGTTTTCATACTGAGATGCAAGCATGCTCATCTTGGTGTCTTGTACGGCAGAGGTTCCTTCATGAGCAATGGCTAAGGTATCCCATACCTCTTTTGCAGTGCCCAAGCTGTCAACTTTGTCATGCTCATTTTTGCTAAGAGCAAATATGAGAAACAGCCTAGCCTTGGCATTTCTTTGATTTTCTGTCTTCTGTTCGTCCGTCCATTTATCGGCTGGAATGGCCTTGCTTTCACAATCTTTGGGGACATAATTTCCTTTTGATATTACGTCCCACAGCTTCCAGTCGGTTGACTCTATGAAGAGTTGCATGTGCTTCTTCCAGTAAGGATAGTTGGAGCCATCAAAGAATGGTGGCTTGTTGGTTGCAGTTCCGGTTGGGTAGGCAATACCGTCCATGGATATTTTAACTCTGCACCTGTTAAGATGTTAGTAATTCTCAGAGCGGTTATGCTCTAATACCAATTGATAGTAATAAAACCACACAAGAAAGGGGGGGTTTGAATTGTGTGTGTGATTTTTATAAATCTTTTTCGCAAGATAGTTATTATAAGTTCAAAAGCGTTTGTCAAAAATGTGCAGCGGAAACAAACTTAAAGCTTGAACAATAAATCACACACGGTATTTGTCCTGGTTCACCCCCTTAATCGACAGGGCTACGTCCAGTCCTTGGCTTCACCAAGATTTTCACTATTTAAACAAAATAGTACAAGTGTTCTCAGGGACTTCTCCCATTATTCTGAGGACTACTCCTTTACAAGTATTCTAGGACTTCTCCTTTATCTCTCGAGTGTTACAAATGACTCCTCCCAGTTCTTTTTCAAGAAGACTTAGTTTCTACAAGAATCTCTTCAATAAGAGTTTTCACTCTGCAAAGGGTTTCACACTCGTTGGCGACAGAACTCAGAGAATAGGTAGGTTGAGGTTACTGAGTATCTTGGCTTAAAGCTTGTTTAATCATAGACAGACTTGGAAAGTTTGGAAGCTTTGATTATGTAAGAGTCGCCAAATTGAAGCTGATGCTAAGTCCACTATTTATATCTTCAGTAGGATGATAACTGGAGGCTTTGCTGAAGATCTTCAAAATAGTTCCGTTTGAATTTCTGCTTGATTGTGAGTAACGGATACTTCTGCATCTGCTGTTGCAATCTGCCAGATAATGAATGCTTCTTCAACCATGAAAGACGGTATCGTCTGGTGGTGCCTTTTGCCTTGACCCACAGAGTCTGCAATTAATGCTCATGCATTACAGCTAATTGAGTCATTAATGCTCTGACCAGAATATTTGAATTTGACCGTTGAGGAGATACGATGATCAGAAAGTATCGCCGCTAATTCAACAAAAGCAGATTGAATTAAGGAATGTCAGAGGATTTGAATTTTCAAGGAATGAGGCGCTTAATTCTGTCTCGTTCGCCATTAATGCACGACAGCTCATCTTTGGGTTGAACAAACGATCACCTTCAGGATATTTCGTTTTGCACGAGTCTTCAATCATTGCTTTAGTCAACTCAACATTCTTCATAAATTCAGTAGCTGATCAACCAGACGTTCATCGCCAACGGACGAACTCTTCTTATAGAGGCAGACTGATTTACATAGGCGGACGGACTTTTTTACTTGCTTTTTGATAATGCTCTGTCGAAATCCTCGCAGCATGTCTCCAATTAACAAGTGTTCCTGAATATGAAAACTTTAAAGAAGTCAGTAACACTTAGCGAAATTTTTATTTATCAAAATAAATTAATTCATTAAATTGTTTGATTCTAACACCAAGTCATAGGATTTCTTTTAATTTCAACGCATGAGACGCTCAGGCGTTGGAGGGGCAAACGCTCATGCGTTAAGCCCCTGGAATCCAAAAGTTTTTATTTTTATTCCAACACTCAAGCGTTGAACTTCGGGCAAAACAGGTTAAGTTGTGTTTTAGGTTTTAGTTTTTCAATTGAGCAACTTACCCACTACTCCTTTCCCTCTCCCACGAACTCGACCCACCTTATAACACCCTTCTCACTCATTTTACTTCCACATTATCAACACATTCCACTTCATTTCACTTGGATTGAGTTCCTCGTTGCTGCAATTTGCTTCTTCCCCAACCTCTGTGTTTTTCTCTTTTGAAACTTCAAGGTATGTTTTGGTTTTTCTTCTTCTACCTTTTTGTTTAAACTTGAAATACACATGTTGATTTGGTTGAGATTGCTGTTGTGGGTTGATGTTAGTGTTTAGGATGGAAAGTTTCTGCTTTTTGCATGTTAGAATTGTACATAGCTTTTGATTTTTTTAGGACTGCCCACCAAGTGTCCGATAAAAATCCTAAATGAGTTATTGAGTTCTTCCAAGTTATTTCTTGCCTAATTCTTATTCTATTTGATAATGGGATGACTCAAGAGAATTTTCATGAAAAGGGTGGGCAATTTTCCTATTTTTGAACATGGTTTTGAATTAAAGTTCTTAATTGGGTTTTTGATTTTGGACTAACATTGTAATGGAATTCTTTGGATTATTTGGAATTGTTTGTTCATTTGGCAGAATGGCATCCGAGAGAAGAGCAGTGGAAGAAGCCCTAATCATTGAAGAGGACTTCGACGATGACAGATTTCTCTCCTTAGAAAAGGAGAAATATTATAAGGGGGTGGTCTCTCAGAAGTAGCTTATTAGAGAGAGACCTCTGAAGATTGAAAGAGACCCATGGGAGATGCAGGAAGCTATTGCCCAAAGGAAATGGGACGTGTTATGTGACCCAATTTCTGATGGGTGTCAGGCCCTAGTGAGAGAGTTTTATGCTAATGCTCGGTATGAATCTACTGAGGAGATCCCAGCCATCCCAGGTTACAAATCATGGTTCCAAGGGACTGTCATCAACTATGGTCCTGAAACCATCAGGAGGGTTTTGAAGCTTCGCACTGATGCCCAAGATAGGGCTATGTTTGGAGAAAATGGGGAGAGCTACAATGAGCTGTTGAATCATTATCCCTTTGACGAAATTCTGGAAGCTTTAGCAGTACCTGGTGCCAGGTGGGAAACAGAGAGGGACAAACTGACTAAAAGCTACATCTTCCAAAAGTATGTCAAGCCAGAGGTCAGAGTTTGGGACCATTTCTTGGTGTATACTCTCTTTCCAAGCTCTAACCAAATAGAGCTGAGGAAGCAGGGTGCCTTATGCATTTACTACCTGCTGAACAGACACCCAATTAATGTGGCGAGAATCATCTCTTGGAGAATCCATTATGCAGTAAATATTGATAAAAAGGGTAAGAGGTTTGGATACCCTTTGTTGATCAACAGACTTGTGCAAGCCAAGTTGGGAGTAGCTGTAGTACACCCTATTGAGATCTATGTCCATCCATTACTAGTAATGTATTGGGAGACAGCCAAGAGAATTTCTTATGGTCATAAGGAAAGGCTGGAAAAACAAGGTCACCCAGTTGAGCGTTATATAGCACCTCCCAGGTCCAGGGCCAACACCAGGTCATTTGTTCTTCCAGAGGAACCAGCTCAGCCACCTCATCCCACTTGGCAGGAAGAGGCATTTGGCACTATGTTCCATCATATGCACATGATTTCCAGCAATCAGCAGCTGATGTGGGATTATGTAGGCTATAATGATCTCAGATGGCAGAGGTGTCCAGACCCCACAGAGATGGAGAGGAGGCTGATGAGTGTGAGCCTACATGGCTATCAGGCAGGAAGTAGTGGAGCAGGTGCAGGAGAAGCTGAAGCTGGAGGCTCAATAGGAGTTGCTGAAATTGACCAGTAGTATTGGTTTTCTTTCTTTTGACAATTTTTCTTTTTATTTGTTATTTTTCTTTTAGAATATTTAAATTTGCATTTGAGTCAGTTTTGTATCCAGATAATTATGCCATGATACTCCAACTTTTAAGCGGTTTTATCCAACTATTTGTTGTTTTAAAAATGATACATTTGATTTTATGCGGGTAGAAATGCATGTTGTTAGAATTTAATTGGATTCTAGTTGACTTGGATTTGGTATGATCTTGTTTGAGTTCTAAGAAGGGTACCACTTACCCTATTTTTTTTCTGAGTTCTGATTAAGAGAACTCTGATTACTTGAGTTTGCATTTTTCTGCCTTGTGTTACATGTTGACTAAATCTTTGCATGCCTTGCTATTTTGGAAGAGACTTTAGGAATCTTTTGAAAACTCATAATTTGTTTTGAATGAACTGAATTCCCATTAGTAGACCCATTGTGCCTTTGAATTGAGTCTATTTGTAACACCCCAATTTTGGGTTGAGAGTCACATAGTAATTACGCGGAAAATATATTTTGAAACCTCTCAAAAACACTCAAGTTCCACAAAAAACAAAGTCGCTCAATAGTAATGATTGATAAATTAACCCATAGTAAATTATAATTATCTCAGCACGTGATAAAGCTTTAAAATAAATAAAGTGGCACCGACATGTGCAAAAATCCAAACGACGTAGCGTTAAGCGCCCAAACAAAATAAATAAAAAAACAAACAGAAAGGGTTAACTCCAAAATCAAGAAATTAACATACAACAATTGTGATAAAAACAGCAATAACATCATTAACAAAACAAAATCAATATAACACAGCAATGATATCCACATCGCATACTTTCTCATTTGAAAAATTAAAATAAGCATGTGCATGATCCTCAATATCTATATGCATAAATATGACCATTATTCACCCTAAACCGGGCCAGGACAATCACGTGGGACAAAGTACCACCATATTTCCCTTGGTTGATCCCACGGGACAAAGATCCGTCACATCAACCTAAAAATCCTCAGTTGATCACGCGGGATAAAATATCGCCACATCAACCCAATAATCCTTAGTTGATCACGCGGGACAAAATACCGCCACATCAACCCAATAATCCTCAGTTGATCCCGCGGGACAAAGTGCCGCCACATCAACCCATTATATATGTATATGTAATTCATATGCTATGACCATAAAAAATTCATAATCCTCATGGACCAAAAGTCCACACAAAACCTCAGTCATGGTATAACACATGCATAATATAATGCATCAACTCCTCAAAACGTTATCCTCATGTTATAATTAAGTAACACATACCAATTATATCAAAAACTCATCAATATTTCATCATCTACAGCATACCAAATTGACAACAATAACTCAGAATGATTACACAAAACAACTCCAAAACAGAACCACATAACAGAATGCAACACAATCACAAACCGACATATCAAACCTAAGGCGAGTTACCCTTACCTTCGCGAGGGTTGCATGCAATTGGCCTCCAACCTTGAAAGATACACATATAAACAACCATCACACAAGCATAGGATAGATGAGAATCAATCGCAAGAGAAACTGGAACCCGATTGGCAAAAACTAGGTTTTCATGCAAAAAGGGTCCAGAATGTGTTTTCGACCTAGAGTTTATGTAAAATCAATTCCCAAAACATCATAAATAAATTTCCAAATTCTAAAGGTTTCATAATCAATATTTTCTTTTGAAAACTCCAGAGATTCAAAAACGCTAAAGTGTACGAATAACAACACAACAAGGGTTCTAACTCATGGATACTCAAGAACTAATATTTTCCCATGGTCAAAATTCATTCCAAAACCTATTAAACGTGATCCTTTCTCAGAGTTTAAAGGGCTTCTAACATGTTATGATTCAATTTTACCTAAATTGAGAATTCCCATGGAAAGAGTTATGAAACTACTAGTGTAGGAAACTGGAGTTTTCAGAAGAACCGACCTTGTTGAGAGAGTTGATCAAGAATAAGTGTAGCACGACCCAAAAACATCCAGAGAGTAGAGAACCTCAATCTTGATGCAAAAAAAATGTTGAAACAATACTAATTAGCCCTAGAAGATTACAAGATATTGTACTCCAAAGAACTCAGAATTGAGAAGGTTTTTGTCTCTTACCGATTTAACCGACACAAAGAACTTGGAGGGGATTGAGAGATGAGGTCTGAACACCATGAAAGAGGGAGGAAATCAGAGCTTGATCACCACCAAGAGAGGGAGAGTAGTTCGAAAATATACTCCCAAAAGTAGCAAGACTTCACAAGTTTTCCAGCATAGTGTTTTAGATGTTTGTTTGCAAATTTAAGTGTGGAAGGAATGAGATGGGGTCTAATATGTTTTGAGTCTGAAGAGGAGTGATTAGAGAAGAGGGAGGGGCGTGCAAGGCTCATTGTTTTAGAGGTGAAACTGAAAATTCTTGTTTTCAAAGCTCATCAAGACCAAAAGACATAACCCCTAACTCACTTAACTTTACTAAATGATTTTTGGTTTTCAAACTCAATGAGAAGGTTCTAGCACATGAGTTGATTCAGATTTTGGCTTCAAAAAGGAGAAGAAAACCGTGCAACCACCACCATGAACCATCATTACTCCTTCATAACCCCCCATTAACACTAGACAAGTCATTAATCACCTCAATTCTCTTATTAACTATCATAACCCCCATGGAATCTACATTAACCACCCTAATGAAAGTTCTTAACTCTGATTTCTCTACTACATTTCGAAATTCCTAAGCCTAAAAAGAAATAAAAAACTTCCTCACCAAGGTTCGAACCCATGCCATGTAGCCGAAATACCGAAATCTTAACCGCTAGGCCAAAGTCATTCTTGTTGCAATTCAAGCAAAATAATTTAGATGTTTCTCAAGGTATGCAATCATGCTCTAAACAAGATTAAATGACTCAAGGCTAATGTCTCATTAATTAACTCAAGGGTTAATTTACAAACAAATGAAGTCCGAGGATTAGAAAAACAATTACAAACAAGTTCAGGGACTAAACTGCAATTATAATAAATTAGGAGTCTTACACTATTCATTTGGAGCCTACTATTGTGAATATTACTAATGCTGTTAGGTGATGCTAAAAATGAAAAACTTTAGAGCTATACATGATTAGGATTATCTCTGAAAATAAAAAAAATCTGAAGTATGTGCTTTAGATAAATAAGTCTGAGTCAACCACTTGAGTTGCCAAGTTCTTGAAATCCATACCCCTTGCTGAACCCTTGGCCAAGTTTCAACCCTTATTGGTCTCTTCAAAGTTGCATTGCTGTATTGTTTTGATTTTGATTTGAATAATAGGCAGATTAGTCCAATTCTCTTGTTTTCATCGAGTAATTATTTTGTGAGCTTATATTGATGAACTCATTCTGCTGTACGATCAAATACCATGCTTGGTTTCCTTGATGAACTTTGTCTCCTTAACATGCAAGCTTTGCAAATCCGCTGTATTTTCTGTGAAAAATGTATCTTGTGCTTTTCTGTGCTAAGTTGGATAATTTGACAAGCTTTTCTTTAAGTTTTACGCTTGAGGAAAAGCTGTCGTTGGGTATAGTGGTGTGACGACTGGATTTTATATGATGTTCTTAGGGTCTTTTTACTTTATTTTATTTTATTTTTATTGAGTCTCATATAGTTTTTTCTTCATTTTATTAGGTTTTTCTCTTTATTTTTGCATTTGCATATAATTTCGTAACTTTTGTGTTTTTAGTCCTTATTAGTTGTTTTAATTGCATTTTAGTCCTTGTTAGAGGTTCTGGTCAGTTTAGTACAGCTGTGGGGATCTTGATGTAAATAAAGGAAGATTTGGGGCTAATTGAAGGATGGAAGAAGAAAAGGTGAAGCAACTTTCTTGTTTAACATGTGTGGAAAAGGAGAATTAAAGGTGAAAGTTAGTGTTTCAGCTGTTTTAGAATGTTTTGGAGGCTGCATGAAAGCCATTCATGGCAATCAAAGCCTAGCAATCAAGAGCAAAGAAGAAAGAAAAGAATCTGAAGCAGAAGACGAGGCCAACGCTTGAGCGTTGGAAATCCAACGCTCATGTGTTGGCATTCTGTTTGGGCCTGGAATTCATTTACTCCCAACGCCAAGGCGTTGGAACCCAATGCTTGAGCGTTGGGACGCAGGCAGTTTTTGTTATAAATAGGAACTTTTGTTTTGTAAGACCCTCTATTTTGAGTAATTATAATTTGGTCCTTTGAGATGTTATAATTAGGTTTTGGTCCTTTAAGTTTGGTTATTTGCATTTTAGTCCTTGGACTAGTCAAGGCTGAATTGGAATTCCACATTTAAGAGCTTTTAAGGAGGTTTTGGAATTCAAATTTGAAATGGGAACATGATGGTTCGAGTTAGAGGCTTAAAATAATATTATTGTAAGAGTTTTAACAAGATGAGTTGTGGTTTAGTGGTTAAGACTTAAGCATTTGATTGGTAAGGCTTGTGTTCGAATCATAGTGAGGTATGCTTTAATTTTAATTAGATTTTTGGTGGTTAAAGGCTGAATTTCGAATTTGAATTGAGACATGAGATTAATGAGCAATAAATGGGTTTAAATGGAGTTTAATAGGAGTTATAATCAGATTTAAATTTGAAATTTAAACATGTGAGTAATGGAGAGTTAATGAATGTTTTGATGGGGGGTTAATGGGGTTATTATTCTGAATAATGAGGGAGTTATTTCTGAGTTTATGGGAGGGTTATGGTTCAGATTTTCGTGCATAATGTAGAGCCACATATTCAGGTTTCTCCCTAGTGTTATTTTTCTTACTGCTGCTTCTACTGCCTCTAAGTTTCTGCTGCACGTTTGGCTTCTCCCTTTTGCTGTTTCTCCTTCTGTTTTGCTGCTGCGTTCTCCCCCTGGGAAGGAGTAAAACCACATCCAACCTCCTTAATCTCAGAGGTTTTTAGTTGCATTCGGTAAGGTTTCATCTTCAGTCAATTCTGGATCCTTTTCATGTTCAAAAACTCAATCCAAGTCCTTACCCTTTCTGTTTTTGGATACAACCTTCTTTTCCCAATTCAAGCTTGATCATGTGACGTACTATATAATTCTCGAGGGTGTGGACAAGCATCGTCGTGAGGAAGATAATCTCAGAGGCTATACTTTCGTTCTGAGGCCGAATTCGAGGTAGGTTGCCTTAAAACCCTTATTCCCTTGTGTTAGGCAATTTAAGGTTTTGATTAGAGAAACTGTGAAATTAGGGAAAAATAATTATTGGCATGAAAGAACCCTATTTTATGATGATTAAATGATGTAGGAATGTTTTAGATGAAAGCCCTTGATGAAAATCCTTTTTCCGAACTCAAAATTGTGAAAACTGTGTTTCTGGTCGTCCTGGACAAGGAGCCAACGCATGAGCGTTGGGCTCCTGGTACCTGAGCGTTGGGAATCAGGTCCCAAACAGGGAGCCAACGCTTGAGCGTTGGCATCCCAGCGCCCAAGCGTTGGGCTTCTGTCAGCCCAGTGCTGTTTTGCCGTTCTTTGGTTAAAATTGATTTTAGGGTTTTATCCTTACTTCCAGTGATTGACTTAGGCCTATAACTTGTGGATTGATAGGTTGGGCTGGAAGTGGATGCAAAATAATCAAAGGTAAGGGTAACTTCGGTTTTAGAGAGTCTTGAGTCATGCTTGCTATTTTCCGTTTTTGCGTGCGGTTGATCAATGAAATACCCTGATAATGTTGATGTTGTAATTCTTTGATAGTGTTGATTCTATGATGCGGAAATCTTGAGGATATGAATATGTCCATAGAATTAATTGACCAACTATGAATTGAGAATTGGTTGTGATTATGTGGTTCATAATGTGTTAATGGTTGATTTGATTGTTGTGGGAAAATTGTATGAGAATGGTGGTGATGTAATTTCTTGTTTAACATGAGGCATCCACTATTTTGATAAGTTTGATTGTGGAATGTTAATCAAAAGATTATATGTTGGATAAAGGAGAATGTTGAGTTAACAGTTGGTTCATGAGGATTGAATACTTTTGGCATAGCATATGCATATCCTAGGTTGGAATGGTGGGGTGGACGGTGATTGCCACGGGACCATTATGACGGTGGGGTGGACGGATGATTGCCACGTGACCGGAAGGGTGGCAAGGTGGACGGTATTGCCATATTCTTCCCTGTTCCCGTTTGGAACGAAGTCGCTCCCGTTTGGAACGATGTATCTTGGCCAAAGTTGTTGAGCATGTAGTTGAGCATGTAGTTGCATATGTGGTTGCATGAGAAAATAACTTATGAGTTGGAATTCGATGTCTTGATGGTAAGAATATGTGTTATAATGGGTTGGTCATTATCGTTGTTTTTCTCACACAAGGATGACATTATGCTGTGCTGCTTACCCTGGGGTTTCCTTTTCAATTTTATAATATGCTATGTTTGACTATGATTATTTGTTTTAAGAAGTTAACCCTTTCTGTTTGTCGTTTGTTGTTTGGGCGCTTAACGCCAGGAAAAAAAATAGACAAAGCGATGATCGTCGTCTCTCGAGGAGTTTACGGAATCAGAGTGCGCAGCGGATGCATGGGAGTTTTTTGAAGATGATGTTTTAAGGATTTCCGCTATTGTATTTTATCTTGGGCTCGTCTGTTGAGCATTATTTTATTTAATAATAATCCGCTATTTCCGCTTCCGCGTATTATTATTATTATTATTTTATAATGGGTTTATTATTGAGTAAATTTTTTAGGGACGAAACCGTTTTAAGAAATTGAGTTTTTCTGAGAGGTTTTAATTTCCGCGTATTTACCATGTAACCCTCAACCCAAAATCGGGGTGTTACATGTTTAGTTTATTCCATATCCCTTTCTATCATCTTTTATCTTGTATTTTTCTTTTAAGCAGTCTTCCTGGAGTTGTAAGAGGCCCTTTGGAGCCCTTATTTCAGGTTTTGTTCTTTTTATTTTAATTATGTTTTCCTTAGCCATGTTTGGCTAAGTTCTTTTGCATTTGGGTTTTATGTGAATCTTTTATAAGTTATGTTCTAAGCTCTCTGTTGCTCAATGTGAATAAAGTTGTCTTTTCTTGAATCTTTTCCCCATGCTTATTTTACTTGAAGTCGACGCAAGTACTTTACTTATTTCTGCACAATGGTAATTGGTAGGAATTAAAGGAAATGGGATTACATTAATCGGTTAATCCGCCACTTAGGTATAAGGGTGAGAATCAATTGTGATGGCCGAAAATAAGAATTCTAATGCTTCAATTGAATTAACTAATTACTAAGGTATTAGGTTTGGTAATTGAAATTGAAAGTCTATTTGATTAAGGTATTAACAAATAGAAATTCTAGGCTAAATCACCATGAAATTGATTTCTAAATTCATATAGTTATCTGATTGTGGAAAACATAATTTGGTTAAGTGAAGCTATTACCCAAGTGCTATTTTTATCAGAATTGCTTTTTGTTCTTATACTATATCTTTTCTCAAAATCAACCTAAAAAATATTTTCTTTTTCCAACTCTAGGAAACTGATTTTAAGTCAAACCAATCCCTGTAGAGACAATAATCTTTTATATTACTTCGATACAATCTGTACACTTGCAGAAATTTCTATCAGTTCACAAAGGAACTGTGGTAACAGAGCTGCAATGTTACCACATTTAAGCCTTCAATCGTGGTAAAAGAGTTTCAATGTTACCACAGTCACACCTTCAGCCGTGGTAATAGAGCTGCGATGTTACCACGGTTCCTCCTTGAACCGTGGTAATTTATCTATTACTACGCCGTCTGTTACCATTGTTTAACCGTGGTAATATGCTGCCCGGAACCGTGGTAATATGACAATTCTGTAGTAGTGTGCATTGTTTCTCCATAGGTGATTTTCAATTCTATTTCTGTTGCTTTTGTTACTATTGATTGATACAAAACCCTTTCAATTATTTATTTTTTCATTCTAAACAGTGAATCTTAGGAACGAATTTATAAGACTAACTATCCCTGTGGTTTGATACTCTTTTATTACTTCACAAGTTATGGACACTTGTATAATTGCTATCAAGTTTTTGGCATTGTTGTCGGGGACAGTTTTCTTTTTATTGATTTATTCTTGAATTTCATTGTTTTGAATTTTTTTGCATTACTAATCTTGATGAAATTTCTGCTGTAGGAACTGGTGCTTCTAATCCTTGGTTATTAAGTGCATGTAAGGTGCATTTATGGCTGATACCCATGAGAAAATGGAGGAAAGGATCTGAGCTAAACTTGAAGTAGAATGTGAAAAAAGAATTGTGATGCATTCATTTAAATCGATGACTTTCATGCTAAATTGGAGTGTATGCGTGAAAAAGGATCTTCACATGAACAAGTACAAGAATGGAAAATCGAATTCGCCCTACAGGAAAAATTAGATTACATTCTACGAAGGCAACCAAGTCATGAGGAATCATCCACCATATATGAAAGTGAACATGTCACTACTATAGAATTGCTTTTTTACCACTCCCGTGTTACCACAGTTCCGTGTCTGACCGTGGTAAAATGGTGCCCAGAGCTCTGTTACCACGGTTCCGTGTCGAACCGCGGTAACTGAGGTTCTCTATTAGCACGGTTCCTTGTCAACCGTGGCAACTGACATAGTTTTTATTATTTTTTTAATTAAAAAAGACTATTACCACGGTTACACGGTGAACCGCGGTAATAAAGTTTATTATTTTTTTCATCTGACATTGTCTATTACCACGGTTGCCAAGTGACCGTGGTAATAGTTATTATTTTATTAAAAATATGGTCATTTTTTCTACTACCGCCTGTTATAGCAATAGGAAACCCTTCTCTCGAGAAAAACTTTTATCTTCCCGCTTCTCTGTCTTGACTCCATTGATCTTCAACATCGTCACTGCCACTCGATATTCCTTCCTTCTGTACCCCATTACCTCCGCTCCTTGCCGCCTGTCGCTGCACGTCATCACCAGCGCTTGTTCTCTCCGCATTCGCTCCGTAACTGCTTTGCTCGTCGCGACTAATCCTTATCTTGCTCGCGGCCTCCCTCTTTGTGTGCTCACTAAGGTCGTTCCTCTTGCTACTTAGCTCATTCATCTTGCTTCCACACATCACTTGTGAGTCCTCCAAACGATTCAATTCCAATTCATGTTCTTGGAGTTTTCCAAAGAGAGTTGCAAGAGTCATATTAGACAAACTCTTCTTTTCTGAAATTGCCGTAACCGTTGGTTACCATGCTCTTGTGAGTGATCTTATAACTTGCATGTTTAAGTCACTACTGGAAAATTGTTTACCAAGTGCTATCAAATGGTTAGTCAAATGAGAGAATCGTTTTTGCATATCCAATACCTTTTCCCCTGGAAGCATTCTGAACATTTCATATTCTTGAGATAGGGTATTGATCTTTGATCTCTTGACTTCATCTGTTCCTTCATGAGTTACCATCAAAGTATCCCATATTTCTTTTGATGTTGTACATGTTGAAACTCTGAAGAATTCATCCATGCCAAGAGCAGATGTAAGGATATTCATTCCTTTGAGATCATACTGAACCTTCTTCTTTTCTTCTTCACTCCATGTGTTTTCTGGTTTTGGTTGTCTACTACCTCCCACTTCACTCATAGGTATAAACGGACCTTATTCAATGGCTTTCCATATTTCCACGTCTAATGACCTTATAAAGATTTTCATCTTGATCTTCCAGAAGTCATAGTGGTCTCTATTGAAGTATGGTGGCCTGTTTATGTTGAATCCCTCACTGGTTCCATGACTAGAAGAGGATGCCATCTTCTCCCGGAATTTAGGAGAAAATTACCTAAACTTACGCTCTAATACCAATTGTAAGTATAGATAGCAACCTGAGAGGGGGGTGAATCAGGTTTACCCGATTTTCGCCTTGATACCTTCTTACTTTCAAGAAAAATATAAACACAAACAAGTGCAGCGGAAATGAACGTTGCTTGAAAGTAAAGGTGAAGGGTAGAAGAATGCACACACAGAATTTTATCCTGGTTCACCTTTTATCCACCGAAGGCTACGTCCAGTCCCTCAAGAAAACCCCTTGAGGATTTTTCCACTATTGATAAAAATCTCTTACAAGTGCTTACACCAAGTACCTTAAGAATTTCTATCAACAACCTGTGAAAGCAAACCACTTTCAACAGCCCCTGATAGCAAACCACTTTCAGTCCCTGAAGGCAAACCACCTTCAGTCCACACCCTGAAAGCAAACCACTTTCAGTACAACAACCCTTTACCGAACTGTACGGTGAATACTCAATCTACCAGAATGAGATGACAAAAAGTTTACAATTGGCTGTATCAATCCTTTAACATTCAAGTGGATTGATCATGAGAATTATGCTTCAAGGCTCTTAAGCATAGGAAGGCTCTCTTGATTCTGAGTTCTTCAAGATATGAACATCAAAAGTGTTCTTTAAACAATGAAGAATATGAACTCAGAACTTAGGCTCTTTGAAAGTTGTATACCAAAGGCTTAAATGAACATGAATGAACAATTCAAAAGAGATTTTGGCCTAATTCGTGTATTCTCATGTGTGTTGTGTTTCTGGACTCAAATGGACTTTATATAGGCATGAGAGAACGTCCATGAACCAACACAACCCTTTCCAAATGGTTTGAGACACAATGGTTCATGAAAAGATGCAACTTTTCGATCGTGTAATCGATTACAGTACTCTGGTAATCGATTACTCTATGTAACCGTTGCTGTTTGAATTTCAAATTCAAACGTGTAATCGATTACCAGCAAGCTTTAATCGATTACTTGCCTATGTGTAATCGATTACCTTAAGGGTGTAATCGATTACACTCAAGTCCAATTTCCAGAAACTTAAACTTTTAAGAACAGCTTGAGTTTTTCTACCTCTTTTAGATTATGAAAAGGTTAAACTCAATTAGCTCAAGTGTTTTAAAGAGCCTTTATACTAGAGAAGCCTTTAGAAGCATAACTCACCTATTCTAAGACTTAGGCAAATATTGACTCATGTTGCGCTGTTTCCTCTAAGTCTTCTTTTCTTCTTTTTGTTGATGAGTTTGTCGTCATCAAAACCTCAGTCAGGGTCAGGAGCAAGACTGTCTTCACACTGGATTGTCCAAATCTTCAAAAGAAGAAGCATGTATTAAAAGACAAGTTTGACAAGAAAGACTCAACTACACGGAGAGCCTACATTGCATGGGATGAAAATGAAGTGAGTTCATCATCCGACTCCGATAAGGAAGAAGCACATGTTGCTCTAATGGCCTCCCATGACTCAGATGATGAAGATACTAAGGTGTGCATGAAAGCATCAAGTGACTTATGGTATCTTGATAGTGGCTGCTCATCACACCTGACAGGTGACAAAACAAAGTTTTGATATCTTATGCCCAGAGAAAAGGGATATGTCACATATGGCAATAATGAGTTAGGGAAAATACTTGGCATTGGAAGAACAGGCACACCCCCTCAAACCATCATTGATAAAGTTCTCTATGTTGATGGATTGAAGCATAACTTGCTGAGTATTAATCAATTATGTGACAAAGGCTTGAAAGTTGGTTTTATAAATGATATTTGTGTGGTGAAAGATGTGAAAACCCGAGAAATCAAATTCTCAGGATCTAAAGTTAATAAATTCTTCATGATATCCTTGGATGAAATTCCACCAAATGTTAGATGCCTACGAGCCAAGAACAACAATGATTCATGGCTTTGTCACAGAAGACTGGCTCACATCCACATGGATCATTTAAATAAACTGGTCAAGCATGATCTCGTTATTGGACTTCCAAAGATGAGATTTGAAAAGGATAAGCTTTGTGATGCATGTCAGAAAGGCAAACAAACCAAGGTATCATTCAAACTCAAGAATGTAGTCTCAACAACAAGACCTCTCCAACTACTTCACATGGATTTGTTTGGACCATCAAGGACTAGAAGTTTTGGAGGTAATTATTATGCTCTAGTAATTGTTGATGATTACTCAAGGTTCACATGGACTATATTTCTATCTCATAAGAATGAGGCCTTCAATGCATTTAAGAGATATGCAAAGCTTGTTCAAAATGAAAAAGCTTTGAAAATTTCTTCTATAAGAAGTGACCATGGTGGAAAATTTCAGAATCATCTCTTTCAAGAATTATGCGATGAAAATGGAATTTCACATAACTTTTCTGCACCAAGAACACCACAACAAAATGGTGTTGTAGAAAGGAAGAAAAAGTCACTAGAAGAATTAGCAAGGACCATGCTAAGTGAATCCAATCTCCCTAAATACTTTTGGGCTGATGTAGCATGCTACGTATCCAACAGAGTACTCATAAGGCCAATACTGAAGAAGACTCCTTATGAACTGTATAAAGGAAGAAAACCCAATATTGCTCATTTGCATGCTTTTGGATCAAAATGCTTTGTCTTGAACAATGGTAAGGAAAACCTTGGTAAGTTTGATGAAAAATATGATGAAGGTATATTCCTTGGATATTCTCTAACAAGCAAAGCATATAGAGTCTTCAACAAGAAAACTTTAGTTGTTGAAGAATCAATTCATGTATCGTTTGATGAGTCTAACTCCTCCAATGAAGATAAAACTACTTTTCCTGATTATGATGAGGAAGAAAACATAATCAAGGATGACCATCAAAAGCAAATGGAGCAAGAACCAGAACTGGTTGAACAAGTTGAAGATGCTACTTATGAGTTGCCAAAAGAATGGAGAACACACAGGGATCATCCCATTGACAACATCATAGGTGACATATCAAAAGGAGTTTCAACAAGACTACGCTTGAATGATTCAGTCTTGAACATGGCTTTTGTTTCACAAACAGAACCCTCTAAAGTCAATGATGCTTTAGAAGATGAGTATTGGATAGTAGCAATGCAAGAAGAATTGAACCAATTTGAAAGAAATCAAGTACGGGAATTGGTTCCAAAGCCTGTTGACAAGCATGTCATTGGTACGAAGTGGGTATTCAGAAATAAATTGGATGAAAATGGTATCATTGTCAGAAACAAGGCAAGTTTGGTAGCACAAGGTTATAATCAAGAAGAAGGAATTGATTTTGATGAAACCTATGCACCAGTTGCTCGATTGGAAGCCATAAGACTTCTATTTGCTTATTCTTGCTCCTTAGACTTTCTATTATATCAAATGGATGTCAAAAGCGCTTTCCTGAACGGATATATTCAAGAAGAGGTATATGTGAAGCAACCACCAGGATTTGAAGATCCCAAGCATCCTTCACATGTCTTCAAATTGAAGAAAGCTCTTTATGGTCTCAAGCAAGCCCCAAGAGCATGGTATGACAGATTGAGCACATTCCTTTGTGAAAAAAGATTTCAAAAGGGTAAGGCTGATACAACCCTATTCATCAAGAAAACCAAAGGTAATACGTTATTAGTTCAGATTTATGTAGATGATATTATTTTTGGTTCCACTAACGAATCTCTATGCAAGGAATTCTCTAACATGATGCAAGAAGAATTTGAGATGTCTATGATGGGAAAGTTAAACTTCTTTCTGGGATTGCAAATCAAACAATCTAAGGATGGAATATTCATAAATCAATCCAAATTCTGCAAAGAGCTATTATAGAAATATGATTTGGATTATTGCAAAGCCATAGCTACACCAATGGGGTCTAATACATATCTAGATCAAGATGAGTCTGGGATCCCAGTAGACATTACCAAATATAGAGGTATGATCGGATCTCTTCTTTATTTAACTGCAAGTAGAACTGATATTATGTTCAGTGTATGTCTATGTGCTAGATATCAAGCATCTCCTAGGGAATCTCATTTGAGTTATGTGAAAAGGATTTTCAAATATTTAAAAGGAACTTCAAATGTTGGTTTGTGGTATCCCAAAGGGAGTGTTTGTGACTTGATTGGATATTCTGGTTCAGATTTTTCCAGTTGCAAAACTGAGAAGTGGTACTTGTCACTTACTGGGAAATGCACTTGTTTCTTGGTCATGTAAGAAACAGGCATGTGTTACTCTAAGTACTGCAGAAGCAGAATACATTGCTGCAGGAAGTTGTTGTGCACAAACGTTATGGCTCAAACAACAACTCAAAGATTATGGCTTAGAGCTGGGCTGCATCCCTATCAAGTGTGACAATACCAGTGCGATTAATCTGACTAAAAATCCCATCATGCATTCTAGAATGAAGCATATTGATATTAGACATCATTTTCTTCGGGATCATGTTTTGAGAAAGGATATAGAAATTTCTTTTGTAGATACTCATAATCAATTAGCTGACATATTTACTAAGCCTCTTCCCAAGGATTCTTTCTTTAAAATAAGAAGAGAATTAGGCATATTAGATGAACCTGATATATGATTATGTGTCTTCCATGTTTGATTATGTGTTTATAAGCTTTTTGTATGTGATTTTCTATTTCAGTAATCGATTACATCTATCCATTAATCGATTACATAGGGAAATAAAGTCCAGATTTTGAAAAGTGTCTCATGTAATCGATTACACATATCCTGTAATCGATTAACATAAGTGTTCTAGTCCTCGTGCCTTTCCCGAAACATCTGGTAATCGATTACAACTCTTGCAGTAATTGATTACACAGTCGAAACAGCCATAAATACGAACTGAAATCCCTTTCCCTCCCATTCTTTTGAATTTCAAATCCTCAAAAACTGTCAAGTAATCGATTACATAACTTCCGTAATCGATTACATACTCGATTTATATAAACAGATCATGTCATTTCAATCAGAATCCTCTTACAAGTCAAGATCCTGTCATCTTCGACCTTTGCCTCATAAACCCTGAACCTTCAATATTGTACAAGGTTCTTTCCAAACTCAAACATGTCGTCCACCCCATTCCTCTCTTCGGCATTCAGACCTCCTCATCCCATGAACCTATCTCGACTTCTCATAACATCAGAACAGCAAACTCGATTCGTTTCTCGATTTCTGCATCAAACCATCAGAAAACCCATATATGGTGACTTAAATTCATTCATCGAGGCAGGTTTTACTTTCCCCGCTCTTATGGGAAACCAATCTCTTGAAGAGTTCATTACCATGAACAATCCATATTACCCAAAATTGGTGAAAATTTTCTATTGCAATCTGGATATTCAGGGAGATGGTCTTAAAAGTTCTGTCAAAGGCACAACCATTCAACACACCCTTACCACCTTCAGACGGTGTTTGGGTCTTCCCTCTCATGGTGCCAAATTAGGCACAAATCTGCCTTGTCCCTGGCCTAATTACAACCAAGACTTGTTCTATCAATCTCTTTGTCGTTTCAGGCCTTCCGAACTTCAAAAGATTCATCCTCCACATACCAATTCGTGTCCCTATCATGTCGATGTCCTTACAACAACCAACCATTTGCTCCACTACTTCATCCATCAGATCATTCTGCCCCAGGAAGATAATCTTGCTCACATTAGTGAGTTGGAGTTGCAGATTTTATTGTAAATCAGGTCTCGTCCTTGGACTCGGCTGAGGTTTTGATGAAGACAAACACATCATAAAAAGAAGAAAGACTTCAGAAAAGAAAAGGAAGACTTCAAGAAGACTTCAAGAAGACTTCAAGAAAGAAAGGAACAAAAAAAGAAGAAGACTTCAAGAAGACTTCAGAAAAGGAAGGAAGACCTCAAGAAGACTTCAAGAAGACTTCAGAAGAGAAAGACTTCAAAGAACCAGGCTCAGAACGTCAAGATCAAACATGAAGGTTCTTGTTTTAAGTAAGTCTTGTCAACTTAGTGTGCTATTCTTTATCAAGGTTTAATTTCACTTGAAGGCTCATAAAAGATCAACTAATTGAGTATGATATGTTCTCACAAGTAAAACTTGGTAGGAACACTCAATTAGGGTTTGAGATGGTTAAAACTGAGTTTCGGACTCTCTGTAATCGATTACAGGTTGTGTGTAATCGATTACAGGAAGGCAGTAATCGATTACACAGTTTGAATTTTGAATTCAAACTGCAACGGCTAGTGTAATCGATTACCAGCTTCTGTAATCGATTACCAGGTCGACAGATGTGTCTTTTCATGAACCATTGTGTCTCAAAACGTTTGGGAAAGGTTGTGTTGGTTCATGGACGACCTCTAGTGCCTATATAAAGTTCATAGATGCTCAGAAACATGAATGACTTGGTCCATAACTTTCATATTCATTAAATTCATCATTCTGAGTTTCTATTCTCTCATTTTCATAAGAACACACATGCTGTTCATCTTTTGAGAAACTCTGAATAGAAGAGCCTTCATTGTAATTGCCTGGAGCATAGAAACTAAGATCAATCCATCTTGTCTAAAGGATTGAATCAGCCATTGTAAAGGCATCTTCTTCTTCATCTCTTGAATCGGGTTGATTCATTCACCGTGGTTTTCGGTGGTTGTAAAAAGGTCCATTGTGGTGTTCGATGGTTGTGAAAAGGTTCTTTGAATCGGGTTTGATTCAAAGTCCGCCATAGGATTCGGCGTATGTGAAAAGGTCCTTTGAATCGGGTTTGATTCAAAGTCCACCGTAGGTTTCGGTGAAGGGTTGTTGTTACTGAAAATGGTGTACTTTCAGGGTGTGGATTGAAGGGGGGTTAGCCTTCAAGGACTGAAGGTGGTTTAGCCTTCAAGGACTGAAGGTGGTTTGCCTTCAGGGACTGAAAGTGGTGTGCTTTCAGGGACTGAAAGTGGTTGATAGAAATTCTTAAGGTACTTTGTGTAAGAACTTGTGAGATTTTTATCAATAGTGGAAAAATCCTCAAGGGGTTTTCTTCAGGGACTGGACGTAGCCTTCGGTGGATAGAAGGTGAAACAGGATAAAATCTTGTGTGTGATTTCCTCTTCCCTTCATCTTTTACTTTCAAGCAATCCTTAATTTCGCTGCAATCACAACTATCATTTTGTGATCATCATTATCTTGGAAGTAACAATTTCGATAAGGCGAAAATCGTGCAACTCTGATTCACCCCCCCTCTCAGGTTGCTATCTAGGCTAACATTTATATGGTATTATCAACTACCACAAAATCAACTGGGCTTTTCTTGTCATGAATCACATGATAAAATTCAAAGATGATGCTAATTCCTTTCCTTATCCTTCGGCCATACCCCGCATCCTCATCTACTCTGGAGTACCCATTGCAAGGTTGTATGATGTGCGGTCTTCTACTTTTAAGTGTGTCGACAAAACCATTCTCTCTCATCTCGGCTTATCTAATAAATTTGGTATTTGCAAACTTTCGTGGATGCTCCATGATGATGGCTGTGACATTCAAATGCTGGATTCTGTAGACCCTAAAGACTCCTCTGCTGATCATTAAATTTTTAGGCTTTTTATTTCTATGACATTTTCGTACTTCTGGTTTGTAATAATCTTTATTTGTGTGTTTTTGTTTTTGAACTACTCTTATTACCTGCACTTTCGTAACTTTAATATATATCTATTTGGTGTGATACTTTGAAGTTATGACATGTTTACCCCTACTCCCTATATTTTCAATGGTTATATTGCTTGTTAGCATGTATGGTATATTTCTTGGCCTTTTCTTCTTTTTGATGAAGTCAAAAGGGGGAGAAAGGTCCTGTGCTTTGTAAAGACCATTTACAGGAATGCTACAAGTGGAAAAAAAAGAGGGAGTTGCATCAGACAGGGGGAGTTCTGACGTAAACACCAAAGATGATCTTCAAAGACTAAAGCATGTGTTTGCCATCATAAAAAAGGGGGAGATTGTGAAGAAGGTCTTGCTCCTGACCCTGGCTGAGGTTTTGATGAAGTCAAACTCGTGAACAAAAAGAAGAAAAGAAGACTTAGAAGAACCGGTGCAACATGTCTCAAGCAATATCAAGAGTTCAAGATTAACTAAACTAAGTCTTATGTAATTAGGTAAGTTATGCTTCCAAGGATTCTTTTAGAATAAAGGCTCTAAGACATCTAAAAGTATTTGAGTTTAACATTTTCATAAGTTAAAAGTGGTAGAAAAACACAAGGGAATCTTAAAGTTTCATTTTCTGGATAATGGACTTGAGTGTAATCGATTACACCATTAAGGTAATCGATTACACAAAGGCAAGTAATCGATTACAGCTTGCTTGTAATCGATTACATTTTTGAATTTGAAATTCAAACAGCAACGGTCACTTAGTGAAATCGATTACCTAAGTATTGTAATCGATTACATGCTCGATAAGTTGCATTATTTCATGAACCATTGTGTCTCAAATCGTTTGGGAAGGGTTGTGTTGGTTAATGGATGATCCCTTATGCCTACAAATAGTCCATTTGAGTCCAGAAAAACAAGATACACGACATAGGCCAAAATTACACTTGAATAACTCTTTCATATTCATTTAAGCTTTGTTCTTAAACTTTCAAAGAGCCTATATTCTGAGTTCATTATTCTTCATTGTAAAAGAACACATGCTGTTCAAATATTGAAGAACTCAGAATCAAAAGAGCCTTCATATGCTTAAGAGCCTAAAAGCATAACTCCTATGATCAATCCATTCTTGTGTTAAAGGATTGATACAGCCAGTTAGAATTTCTTCTTCATCTTCATTCTTGTTGAGTGAAAGATTCACCGTAGGGTTCAGTGAAGGTTGATTATCTGAAAGTGGTTTGCTTGCAGGGACTACAAGTGGTTTGCTTTCAGGGTTGTTGATAGAAACTCTTAAGGTACTTGGTGTAAGAACTTGTAACAAGTTTTATCAATAGTGGAAAAATCCTCAAGGGGTTTCTTGAGGGACTAGACGTAGCCTTCGGTGGATAGAAAGTGAACCAGGATAAATCTTGTGTGTGATTTCTTCTATCCCTCATCTTTTACTTTCAAGCAATCTTCGTGCAACCCTGATTCACCCCCCCTCCCAGGTTGCTATGTATACTTACAAATTTGAAAGGGAAGGGGAAGGAGGTTGAGACAAAATGTACAAGGGAATCTGTTGCATCCCTTAAACATCAACAGAGGCCTCTAATTTGTAAAACGAAGATCCCCTAAAGAGCTGCAAATTTCTGGATGTATATGTAGATAAGGTGCTTACTGAAGGCAACCTCATCACAGTACCAATGGACGAAAGATTGTTAAGAAACCGTTATTATGAGAACATTGGTATAGATGAGTTCCGTCCACTCACTCGACATGGTGAGCTAGGTGCTTTAGTGATGTGCATCTACATGAGGTACTTTGCTAAACTTAAGTGCACACAAATTTTTGGTTTTCTAAGTTCAACAATGATTTTATTGTACATGATTTGTATAATCTTATTTCAGGTAATTGTTTGACCAATATGTGGCTGAGAATCTCTTAGAGAGATTGTCATTTCTCAGTCCGCATCAAACAACGCACCTTGATAGTCAAATCCGCAAGTGCACGGATGGTTATCGCGTAGTATAAAAGATATCAAACCCAAGGGATAGGTGTCTTATTACTAACTTTGTTTAGAGCTTTGTGCAGAATATAACTTGGTTTTTTTTTTATGCTGGTTTTTAGAGCAAGAACATAAAATAACATAAATATAAATAAATAAAGAGAAGATGATGATAAGAATTAAGCACTTGTGTTAAATTATATAGCTATTAAAATATGCTACCAAACCTCTACTTTATTTCTGAATTTTAGAACAAATATTCATGATGCTATAGCCTATGGTTTCTACAAGTTAATTCCTTACACATTGTAGAACTTTCTTCCTAATTACTAAACTCAATTCCTTGCAATTTAGTTAATTAAAAGAAGAAGATGAAGATAGAGTTCAGGCCAACATAAAGCTAAGTCTATCCTAATTCCTTAGTGATATAATCATATAGCCTTTTTTAAGTCCTACTTCCCTTACTAATTACCAATTTCCATTGTTATAAGAAGTAAGCATA
This sequence comes from Acmispon strigosus, assembly GCA_030819835.1. Classification (NCBI taxonomy): domain Eukaryota; kingdom Viridiplantae; phylum Streptophyta; class Magnoliopsida; order Fabales; family Fabaceae; genus Acmispon; species Acmispon strigosus. The sequence continues at coordinate 25,873,161 of JAUAMA010000001.1, forward strand.
AACACTTGTGATCATCAAGATAGAAATAAGAACAAGGAAATAAAACACGAACTTGAAATATTATTCAGAAAATTAGAAGAAAGCTAGTACATAATTTAAAATCTAAAACAACCCAAGAACTTAAAAGAATTTAGCCAAGCATGGCTAATAGAAACATTGAATTACCCTGGACTAGGAGCTCAAGTTTGGCTTCCCACAATTCCTAGGAACAATGCTCTTGAGGGAGAAAGAAGAATACTTGTTGTATTCTGGATTCAGGGATGATTTTTACAAAGGATGAAAGCTCCTATTTATAGCAAAAAGTCTGCCTTCCAGCGCTTGAGCGCTGGGTGCACTTAAATTCAGACGTTGCAAACAGGGGCCTAGCGCATGAGCGCTGGCTGCCAACGCTTGAGCGTTGGCAAGGACTGCAGTCTTGGATCCTAGTCAGAGTTCCAACGCTTGAGCGTTGGCTCGTCTGCTGGCAATTCTTATGGGATGATTTTTCTTCTTCAATGGTAGAATTGAATGGCTTAATTAGCCTCCATTTTGTCCCCTTTCAATTCTGAAACAGCAAAGAGACTTGATTTCTCCATTTATGCCTCATTTCCCATGTGCTAAATTAGCAATGGTGCTTCATCTTCCACTTCTTTGCTTTTAGTCCTTTATTTGCTGAGACTTCACTTTCAGCCCTTCACCTTCTGAACTTTCCATTTCTGGCCCTTTCTTTCTTGAAATTCACAGTTTGGTCCCTGGACAAAATGACTAATTCTACCAGCTTTCCTAAAATATAAAAATAACTCTAACAATTCCTAAAAATATAAAATAAAGTTTAAAAACCAAATAAAAGCTAATCTATATGCCAAATGCAAAATAAATAGAAAATCTAAATAAAAAGAAATAAAAAACCTATATGAGACTCAAAAATAACAAAATAAAAAGACTAAAAATACCCTAAAATTATCATACAAAATCCAGTCATCACACCTCATGAAGAACCAGAGTCAGTACATTATGGACACAATAAAGGAACATGCACACCCAGACCAGTTATATCTCTCCCCAACAAATACAGGGTGAGAAAATTATATGATCAATTTATAACTTTATAATCAATTTAGTTGTATGAAACTTAGTTACTTGATGGTTTGTTCGTTTAACATGTGTTGTAGGGGACACTGGGTGTTGGCGGTGATCAATGCCACCAGAGGGACCTTATTTTACTTGGATCCCTTGCGTGGTGAACTAAAAAACCGCAAAGAAACGAAAGACATATTTGATCGGTAAGCATATAGAGCTACCATGCTATATACTCTTACTATTCGACATGTTTACTCATTGGGTTATTTGTTCATTTTGTTAGCGCAATGAGGATCTACCGTGCTACTTGCGGTGATAACAGGATCAAACGGAAACAAGCCAAGTGGACTGTTATAAAGGTATATCCATATTTACATAACACAAACCAATTACATACACACCAAATCACATATATATATTTTTTGTAGTGCCCTCATCAAACACACAACACCGATTGTGGGTACTATGTCCTTAACTTTCTACGCGACATCATTGCGCACAACCAATCCATAATTCCGGATGCGGTATGAAACTTTACATTTATTTGTTGTTTATATAACAAAATTATTATCCTTTTGTATTTTTAATTTGTAATCTAACTCTAACTCTGTTTATTTTTACTATCATTTTGCAGTACTTCACTGATTGTCCGTTCGAATCCTACGATTAGGACTAGCTCAATGTAATTAAAGAAGAGTGGGCTAGTAATGTGTTAGACAAGTTTGTAATTCCTTGCGGCTAAAATGTGTAATCTGTACATATTATAATTTGTACATATATTTGATTGGTTGTACATATTATATATATTGCTTGTATTATGTTGTTAGGGTTGTTTCCATTGCATTGCAAGTCATGGTTATAATTTGTTTACTGTTTGAATTATATGGCATGTCTCTGATTGTATGTAGCACAAAAAAACCACACATATTACTACGGTTCTTAAAGGAACCGCGGTAACATAACTAAAAAAACAAATTTATTACCACGATTCATAAAGGAACCGTGGTAACAGAGGGACAAAATAACATGGTTCCTCCTACAACCATGGTAACAGAGGCCTGATATTACCACGGTTCAGCATAGAACTGGGTATTTCATAGGTATGATATTACCACGATTCTGCCTTGAACCGTGGTAATTTATCCATTACTTTGATGCCTGATACCACGGTTTAACTATGGTAACAGGCTGCCCAGAACCGTGGTAATATGGAATTTCTGTAGTAGTGTGTGGAGCTTTGTGAAGAGCATCAAATTTAAGAGAATAGGGATTGTGAATTGATTGAAGAAAATTCCTCCTTTCAACACTAAAAGTTGTGAATGGAGGAGGAAGAAGAAAATTCCCTAAAAGAATTATCCACAGAAACTCTTGAGCTAGAAAGTGACAACACATTGGGTGAAACAAAAGAAGTGGTTGAATGTAAAAAGTTTGAAGATGGATGAAGAAAAGCCTCAAGTTCTAAGAACCTATCTCATAGGTTTATGGAGAAAAGGAGATCTTGGAAAGGAACAAGCAAGAGAATTGAATTTTCTCTACACAAACAATTCTTGTAGTTACCTCGTGCAGTCACACAATCTCAGCCACATAAACCTCAGCCAACTGTTGCACATTAAACGTAGTCTTCACCGGCGAGAAATGAGCCAACTTAGTCAATCTGTCAAAGATCACCCAAATCAAGTCGTACTTCTTCTGAGTCTTCGGCAAAGTTATCACAAAATCCATTGAAATGTTGTCCCATTTCCACTCAGTCACCTCCAAAGATTGCATGATTCCAGCAGGTTTCAATGCTTCACTTTTGCTTTCTAACAAGTCAAACATGCAGCTACATACTCGGCTACTTCCTTCTTCATTCCAGACCACCAAAAGTTCAGCTCAAATATTGGTACATCTTCGTTGCGCCAGACTGAATGCTTAACTTACTCTTGTGCCCTTCATCCAAAATCAACTTTCTGAGATCAGGTTCATTAGGCACACAAATTCGACTCTTGCATCGTAGGACATCGTTGGGTCCCACTTCAAAGTCGGGTGCTTTTCCCAGAATAATCTAACGTCTCCTCTCTTAAAGCTCTTCATTTTCCATCTGTTTGGTATGAATCTCTTCATCAAGTCACTTGAAATGGTAACCATTCCAAACCTCAACTTTTCGGGTGATGCTCGAAAATCCGAACTGAGATCACAGAACTTCTCCAGCAGCTCCATCTCCTTAACCATCAAGGATGATACATGTATAACTTTTCTTCTCAATGCGTCGACAACCACATTAGCCTTCCGTGGATGATACTACAGGGTGAACTCGTAATCTTTCAAAAATCCCATCTAGCGCCATTGCCTCATGTTGAGTTCCTTTTGGTCAAACAAGTACTTCAAGCTTTTGTGATCACTAAAGATTGTGAACGTAGAACCATAAAGGTAGTGCCTCTATATCTTTAGTGAAAAGACCGGTGAAGCCAACTCTAGGTCATGCGTCGGATAATTCCTCTCATGAATCTTCACGTGTCGAGAAGCCCACAGCCCTTCCTTGTTGCATCAAAACACCTCCCAAGCCCAGATGGGAAACGTCACAGTACACATCGTACAGTTCTCCTTCCTGGCGTAAAGTTGGCACTGGCGAAGTCGTCAAATGCCTTCATCTCCTGGAAACTTGTTTCACAATCCTCCGTTCAAGCAAACAGTTGGTTCTTCCTCGTGAGTTGCGTCAAAGGCCCAGTGATCTTCGCAAGGCCCTCGATGAAACATTGTTAATAATTGGCTAAACCCATAAAAATCCTAATGTCGGTTACTGTCTTTGGTTGTTCCCAAGCAAAAACTGCTTCAACCTTAGAAGGATCCACATCAATCCCTTCCTTCGAGATAACATGTCCCAAAAACTTAACCTCCTCAAGCCAAAACTCGCATTTGGATACGTTGGCGTAAGGCTCCTTCTCTCGCAAAACTTGCAAAACTTGATGCAGATGTTCCTCATGCTCTTCTCGATCCTTTGAATATGTCATAATATCATCAATGAAAACCACCACAAAGCGATCAAGGAACGCATTAAAAATATTATTCATATAATCCATGAAAATTGCGGGTGCATTGGTGACTCCGAAAGGCATCACAACGTATTCAAAGTGACCATATCTTGTTTGGAAAGAAGTCTTCTAGATATCTTCTTCCTTCACACGGATCTGATGGTATCCAGACTTCAAATCAATCTTTGAAAACATAGCAGCTCCCCGGAGCTGATCCATCAAGTCATCGATACGCGACAAGGGGTAACGATTCTTCACTGTGACTTTATTGAGTTGTTGATAGTTGACTCTCACAAACAATTTCACAGACATATGCTTGTTATTCCTCAATAGCTAGATGCGTAACTATGGCCAAATGATTCGCCTTATAACTAGGCCAGGAAATTTCGTGGGATAATACTTCACCACATCACCCTTGGTATGATCCCGCGGTGCATACTTGTTCGCCACATCAAAACCTGAAAATCCTAAATATGATGCATATATTATGACAATCGTTTATAATCCTCATGAAAAAATACGGTTCACTCGTTTCACAGTCATAGTAATATCATATGCATAATATAGTCAGCTCACCCTGGAAATATTCCAGTAAATCACACACAGTGTTCACGTTATAGAGTAACTCAATCAACAAATCATGGAAAAATCAGTAACACAACTCGGTTACCCAATCAGTAATAATCACAAACACGAAGACAACTCTAGGACATGAGTTACCCTTACCTTCTTGTAGGTTGCATACACTTGATATTGAACTCTCTAACGTCACGTTGCCTTCGTCTACTTGTTTCTTCCAAATCAAGGGAATGAAGTTTCAACTTGTTCTTCAGCAAAACAGAACAAAATTCGAACTCAAAGAAAAAGAACAAACAGTAACAAGTACTTCAAATTTCAGAGCTTTCTTCGAAATGAGGAAAGAGTGTATAAGATTTTAGAGAAAAATTAAAGAAAATAACTCATCGCTGAGGGTTCTGTATTTATAGAGTGAATAAACCGACTTTCTGACAGCCATTTAATGTAAAGTGGTCAACAAAAATGGTGGTCATTAATGCTCATTAATGACTCTAACACTTAGACAAGTCAACAATTATGGAATTTTATCATTCCCAAGGCATCAGGCATGTTAGATTCAAACGATTTCATAAATTATTATATTTTTATGAATAACAATTTCACTCAAGGTTTAATATCGTTAGATAAAGATGTTCTAATACTTTGAATATTTCATACTCAAGAACATCTATCTACTTGAAGAACAACTGCATACATCTCTACAAGGAATTATCAAAATGCAGAAGTTCAAAGAAAAACAAATAAGAGAAGATCGTCTCTGGCAACTTACTAAAGAGCTAATTTGCTAGTTGTGATAGTCCGTCACTTAAAGACACTTGAGAAGCTGTGTTCGTTCAACACTGGAATACACTTGACAAGTTGACCTCGTCCGATAGTGAAGTACGGTTGTCAAAAAGAGTACACTTGCCAGTTGAGTGCGTCTGCCAAAGGAGTACATCTGGCCCCACACCTAAAGGAGTACGTCCGGCTATGAAGTACGTCTGGCTTCTCAACAATGTGTTCGTTTGACAACACACCCAAAGGAGTACGTCCGCCTAAGGAGTACGTTTGGTAACTCTACTAAAGAGTTCGTTTGTCAAGACAGATTGAAGAGTTCGTTTGGTAGAAGCATTGAAGAGTTCGTTCAACAATGATTTTGAAGAGTTCGTTTGTCATAACTGCTCCAAGCAATAAAGGCGATCTACCTCGTCGAAGCACTAAATGAGGCACTGTTGATTGCAGAATGAAGAAAGGGACATAATTAATACTTTATTCCTCGTTTCTGCAAACCCCTTTGCTGTTCCTTAGATCAAGCAACCTTTTCAGAGTCAACAATGGGATTTTCTGAACATAGTATCTCCTCAACGATCAAAATCAAATCTTCTGTTCAGAACATTAAATGCTCTCTTAGCTGGCTTGCACGAGCATTTAATGCCCAAACAAAATCTCAAGGCTGAAAGCATTGAAGGACCAGACGATGTCAACAAACAGATTCAATGCTGCAATAAATGCATGGCAGAATGCATTTAATGCTGTTTCACGAAGAAGAAATTCAAACGGAACTATTTTCAAATCTTCATCAAGCTCACATTGCTCATCCTACTGAAGATATAAAAAGAGGACTTAGCATCCGGATTGACTGGGAGACTTGAACACAATAATATCTCTTATGCTCTCTAAGTCGTCCACATCAATAAGTTTTAACAGCCATAACTCAGAAGCTCAAAGCCATCCTGAACTGAGTCAAGTCGTCCGCCTGTGTGAAGATTTCACAGAGTATTACTCTTAGTCTATTCTCACACAATCCAAACAGAGAACCTAAATCTATATCCTCTCTGTAAACTGTTCTTCATTTTTCTACCTAACTCTTTTTGAAGGGATCATTGTAGAACCTCAAAGCAAATTTGAAAAAGAACCAGGAGTAGTCCAGGACTGTATGTAGCCCTGTCGATTAAGGGGGTGAACCAGGATAAGTACCTTGCATGCTTTACTTTTCAGTATTAAGTTATTTTCCGCTGCACACACTCTTATTAATATTTGAAACTAATAACTATTTATAACTGAAAAGAATCTTAAAAATCACATACACAATTCAAACCCCCCCCTTTTTCTTGTGCGTTTTATTACTATCAAGGCACATATCTCTTAAGGTCAACAATAGTGGCTAACAAACCAGATGAGTCACAAACCGACTCACCACACAGCTACATCAAACGAGTACTACGGACGAGTACCAACTTATCATACCAAACGAATACTAACTTGTTATGCCAGATGAAAACAAAAGTATTTTATCAGACGAATACCTAAGATGGTCATTCCATACGTGTACAAACAATGATAACATAGCAGCCATCAGACAATCTCAAAGGAGTTCGACTACTTCAACAACTCTATGTTTTCAACCAAACTTAGCCAATACATATCCAATATACATATATTTTCACACATATATATTCAGAACATCTAGTTCAGACGAACTCAAATATAATCATTATATCATATATAAAAGAAAGGGTCTTACACGTGGCCTCTCTGATATAGGGGTCGAAACTTGATATTTTATGCAGAAAAACGGGTCTAGAACCGGTTTCTAAACAAGAGTTTTTATAGGAAAGATTTCTAAGACATTCAAAATCAATTTTTCCAAGGTTCTAACATGTGATAATCCATTTTCCTAATTGAAAATCTCATGACAAAAGCTTTGGAACAATAGTGCGAAAACAAGGACTAGTATAAAGAAACCAACCTTGTCGCCAAGCACGGAACAATTGCGTAGTGTTGCGTTCGTCCACCACTCCGAGATATTCGTCAACGGCTCGAGGAATCCATAAATCGTGATCAAGGTCCTTGAAGTTGGAGAGAAAGGAAAAAGGAAAACAGAAACGATAGGATCGTGTGAGTGTCAATTTTGGTCATAGAACGAACTCAGAATTGAAAGAGCACGAAAACTTAATGGAGGATCAACACTAGGACTTCTTGAAGGAGAGGATTATAGAGTCAAGTTTGTCTTCCAATGGAGAAAAACGCAGCAGCAACAAAGAGAAGGTAGCAGTAAGAAGACAGCAGCAGAAAATGGATTAGGGTTCTTTGAGCACAATGAATGAGTAAGTGAAGTCAGCCAAGTGCATCTATATGCACGAAAATATGACCACTCTAAGAGGAATTTCAGAATCATGGACCTTTAATCATTAAACAACCATCAAGTCTCCATTTACCACCATCAACGCACTTGTTGGTTTTCAAAATTCAAAATTCCAACACATGAGCTGATCAGAAATTTCAACATCAAAGAAGAGGGAGAGGGTCGACCATAAAGGCCTTTACTCACCATGATTCTCCTTCAAAACCCATTAAAGTCGTAGACAACCCATTAACCAACATTATTCCCCCTTAATTCCCATAACACTCTTAAAATCTGAATTCAAACCACTATTAAAGCCAATTAATCTGAATTTGAATAATCCAAGGACTATTATTTAATTATTTAAACTCAAGGGACCAATTTACAAATATAAGGATTCCAAGGACTAAAATGCAATTACAAGAATTTCAGGGACCAAAGTAAAAATACAATAAATTGACGGTCTTACAGACATGAGCTTGACGACGCCAGAGTAGTAGAGGGGATCGGTCCTGGATTGGGGTTTGGGAGTGGGGAGGGCTCGAAGATGGGAAGATAAATCGAACTCTTGGAAGCAACTGGTGGGGTGGGTTTTTGTTGTTTTATTTTGTTATTGCTCTTTGTTAGGTTTTGAGGTTTTTGTAACGGCCGAATTTCCGGTCAGGGGTCACATTGTAAATTCGTGGAAATATAAGTTTCATAACCTCTCAAAAAGACCACTCATTTTTTTTCCAAAATGAACGTCACTCAAAATATTTAATCAATAAGTATCATCCCATAATAATATGATTTAACGTGAGTAGCAAAAATAAGTAATTATCAGCAACATAAATTTACCAAGTCTTGATAAAATAAAAACAGTAAAAAACTCATGTTTCTTCATCTTCAACTTCCAAAACTAATCTTCCATTTAATCTCCGTGCTGTTCATATGTAGCGTTAAGTGCCCAATCAAACACACAAACAAACAGTAAAGGGTTAACTTCAAAAACATCAACAATAATAATTATCACAATGTGATAATTAAAGAAAACAGAAACAGCAAACAGCAGCAGCAATATACCGTAAAACAGCAACAGAAGGGTTTTATACAGCAGCAATAATTAATAGAATACAGTAGAATTTCCCAAACAGCAGCCAATTACAGTAAAATTCCAACGACAGTAAATTGACAGCATTAAATACAGAGTTTTCAGTTCTCAAAATTATTTCAATTAAATTCTCCAAAATATGCTAGTTATTCCTATAATAACTTTATGCATAACTATGGCCAAGGTTTTCCCAGAACAAGGGCAGGACAATCACGTGGGACAAAGTACCACCACATTGCCCTCGGTTGATCCCACGGGACAAAGTGTCATCACATCAACCTAAATATCCTAAATATAGTGCATATGCTATGACACAACATAATCACCATCCTCATGAACCAACAGTTCACACATTTTATTTTCCAGTCATAGTATCATATGCAAAATTTAGTCCAATTCCTCTTTTAATCATCTTTAACATGTTATACTCTATTCTCCAAATAACTTCATCAACCTCAACATCATACAGAATCAAGTATAACATGCTGTAAAAATCAATTGACAAGTCCCAATTATAGTCAAGGCAAAACAAAATTAGAGTTCTCAACAGAATCATAACAATCACAACAGACAATCAATTCCTAAAAAGCAGTTACCCTTACCTCATAATGTTTTGCATGAACTTCAAGTCAAGGTTTTTATGAAAATCATTCTAACATCATTTAACAAAATTTTCCAGGGTTCTATCATGCCAAAAATCAATTTTTCCTAATTTAAGAATTTTCATGGCCAAAACCTAAATTTCACTAGAATGAATGAAAATGAGTTTTGAGGTAAACCTACCTCGAATAAGACCTCGTAACTGAGCGTACAAGCTTGTGTTCGTCCTCTCCAACGTCCGTCCACGTCTCGAGGAATTGAAGGGATTCACGTGATCAAGCTTCGTTTTGAGAAGGAATTCCGAACCCAAAACAGAAAGGATTTCGGATAAGAACCGAGTTTACAACTAAGAACAGAACTCAGAAATGGATTGAGAAGGAAAAGGCTTACCAAGAACAAGTGAATATTCTCTGCAATAGTGTTAGAGAGTTCAATGGCCTTCTCCAAGAGGGAATACAACAGCAACAGGAAAGAAGTAGCAACAAAAGAATGCAGAAGAGAACTTGGCAGCAGCAGCAACAAGGAAAGAAATAGTTTATCTCTGGAATGTTTTCACGTATGTTTTGAGTGGGAAGTGTGGAATGAATTCAGAACTCTCCTATTCTATAGGTTGTACGTGATATTGGTTTAGTTGGAGGTTAACAACTTCAGTTTTTCCTAATCCTAGCAGCATCAAGTGGCATCGAAAGGCATCTCAGCAAAAGATTCTATTTTAAATTGAGAAAAAGGAGAACATGCTGCTGACCAGCATGATGCACACGCCCAACCCTAGAGAAAATGGGGAATCAACCACTTCTTTTTCCTTCAAAAGCTCCAACAGTTAGTAGAATGTATTCAGTCTAATTTTCGGTTGAATTAATTTCTGTTACTTAATTTATTTAATTATTTCTTCACAACAATTCAGAAATTAACACAAGAACCAAAGAATATTCCCTCTTCATTCCTCCTTAATTTCAAAATAATGAGAAAATAGAAAGCAGAAATAAAAATCAGCACTTAACCAAGATTCGAACCCTCGCCACATAAATGAAATACTTAAGTCTCAACCACTAAACCAAAGCTCATCTTGTTATAACTCAAGCAAATATATTCTTTTTAATCAAGCATCATTCTAATGTATTAGAATTTTATTTTATTCTTAGCTCAACTAGAGTAGAACAATCAAACATCACTTCTCTCAAGCAAAATGTCTAACAAGGTTCAAATTATAATATCAAAACATTCAAGGACCAAATCAACAATATTATAACTCCAAGGACTAAAGTGAACTTACAAGATGTTTAGGGACCAAAGTGTAATTTTACAAAAATAGAGAGTCTTACAATTTTAGTGTATATATTGATGGTATATGGGGAAGAAGGATGAAGTTGGAAATAGAAATTTAGGGAAGATGTTGAGGAGTGGTGGTGGGTGGAGAGGGAGGAGGAGGAGTGGTAGTTGAGGAAGAGGATGTTGTTAGGGGTGGCAATATGGGCTAGGCCCGTTGGGCCAGCCATTTTTGGCGGGTTGGGTTGGAAAATTCAGCCCACTAACCCACTTCTGACCCACTTTATTAACCCATTTTTTAGCGGGTTTTGGCGGGTTGGGTCGGGCCAGCCCGCGGGGCCTACATTTTTTTTTTTTGTGGATCTACAGCAGTACTAAGGAAAACTGGAAAATGAAGTAAGGATTCATTAGAGAATACTATTCTTTAGACTTCAGTGTGTGTGTGAGCCTCTGTGACTGTGAGGGTTTCTAACTTTCTGTTTTAGCCGCGTCACCGCGCTCTCCTCTCTGACTCCCTCCTCCATCGCGCTCTCCTCCAGTCCGCCGCACTCTCCTCTCTGACTCTTTCCTCCACCGCGTTCTCCTTCAGTCCGCCGCGATCTCCTCTCTAACTCTCTCCTCCACCGCGCTCTCCTCCAGTCGCCGCGATCTCCTCTCTGACTCTCTCCTCCACCGCGCTCTCCTCCAGTCCGCCGCAATCTCCTCTCTGACTCTCTCCTCTAGTCCACCGCGCTCTCCTCCAGTCCACCACACTTGAATTTATATATTCTTGGATGACTAACCCAGCTTCAAAAGGAATTAAGGATCATGGCTGCACCATCAGCATCTTTAACTATTTTTCTTTGAATGTTAGAACTTAGAAAGTTAGAATTTTAAACTAAGACTATTTTTTTTCCCAATACATTACAATTTGGCGGGCTAGCCCGCCAACCCGCTAGCCCGCCAAAATGTGGGTTGGGTTGAGACTTTCAACCCATATACAAAAAGTGGGCCAACCCAACCCAACCCGCATTTTGGCGGGTTTTTGGCGGTTGGGTCCGGCTCGGCCCGCGAGCCCATATTGCCACCCCTAGATGTTGTGGTGGTGGTACCGTAGGGGACTAAAAGTGTAACAAGGAAAATGTTATTTTATTAAAAAAATGAATATTTTCTGTTAAAATATAATAAAAAATGCCATGCAGACAAAAAAAAATGTTAGTTTTCTCGCAATATGGTGATAGTTAACCAAAAGTGTAAACGACAGTTAAAGTTGGGACGCAAAGTGCTATTATTTTTGTTAAGTACCAAAATCGCATAATAGATATAAGTGGGAGACCAAAAATGTAGTTAAGCCAAAAGAAAAACAAAACTTTTGAGGAACGAAAAATAAAAATGAAGTATTCTGCAAGGACAAAAAATTTATTTAAGCCTTAAATTTCTCATGCTTTTTAGTTTCAAATTATACAAAAGAAAATGAGGTAAACGAACACAATCTCAATGTTACTTACTTTTCTGATGAAAAATGTCAAATTGTTTGCCTCATACTCACAGTAAATAGAAAAGTTGATTTACACATATCATGTGAAACATTTTAAAATTTATGATTGATAAAAAAAATTGTTCTAATAAAAGCTTAAATACAGAGACCCAGACATCAGCAGAATACATGGGAATGTACAAGAGATGATATATAAAACTAAAAATTAAGAAAAATATTTATACCAAAAAAAGAAGAAAAGGAGCTGCAGCATGGGAAGCATGTCTACTACTATTCCTTTTCAGGCTTTCTTCTGTTTTACCACTGGTGGGGGTAACACAATACGGAAGAGCCAAGAAGCCAGTATTGCTCCAATGAAGGGGCAGATCCAGTAAACATAGAATAGGTCCCATGTGTTGTGCCAGTTGTCAAAATATGCCCAGCCAAAAGCCTGAAAATAATGTCAATCATTCAGTAATTATAACTTATAAACCTATGCCTCCTTACACCCTAAGTAGATCACATTAACATCAGAGTCACTAAGAAAACATGGTCACAAGGATCAAGTTTTTTGCACACCAGAAACACATGATACAGGATCTGCAAATAAATTTTTTTTTTTGTTGCACCAAGGCATACCAGTATACCACAGTCAACCGTCACGGGATTGATCTCCTCGAAACTCTGAGATCATATTTATGAAACTCTGAGATCATATTTATTTGCAGAGTAGTATCAGCAAATAAATATGATACAATGCATTGACTAACACTTAAAATTGACTATTTACTATTTAGAATCCATGTTAGGATGCTTGCCTTCAAGCCAATAAATTTGTTTCTGCGTTATTTATATTTCTACCAGAAACAAAATAAAAGGGTGGGAGAGTTGAAAATAGAAAGCACATGACCATGCATCTGACATTAGTTTTTTTTTCTTTTTTCAATATTGTGAACGGTTAAAATAATTGAGAAGTTGCTCCATGTTTTGTAGATAGTGACTAGTATTCAGTCATCACATGTACGACTATGATAGATAACTGCTAGTGACAATTACAGAGTTAGTTAGCTAGTTAGATATGAGACTATAAATATAAGAGGGAAAGGGTAATACGAGGATATCTTGTTTGTAATAAGGGAACTCTAGGGAGAGTGCTGGTTCTCTCAAATAACCACTAAGTGTACTTCATTGCTATTCTTGAATAATAATCAATTTTCTTCTCATTCACTGCTGGTACCTATCAATTAGTATTAGAGTCTTTCACCATGTCTCTCAAGTTGCAAACGCATTGCAGGTGGTGACGCTTACATTGCAGTGTTCGTCCGAGACTAGTTAAAGGGGCTAGCAAGTCGGCATGGGCACCGGGGCTGCAAAGCGTGGTGGAATGTTAGGATCCAATTGCAAGATATGATAATGAGTTGAATTCCACATAGGAAGCATGAGATTCTAGTGTGGGGTTTATAATTCCTTGGGCTCTCCAACTACAACTTCTAGCTTTTGTGGTATGGTTCGACTAAGGTTCTTATGAGACTAACACCACCTCGTCTGACGTCTAGGCAAAAAGAAACAACAATTATGTTTGTATAAGCATTGCACAAATTTGATAAAACAGCCTATGATGAACTATAATCCTAGCTCCTACATGGTCATTGCTAAACAACTGAGAACATCCGTTAGAGGATTGACCACTTAACATAAAGGCCAAAAAACATCATAGTAAATTTTGCCAGTTTAGCTATCAGCTCATTACTCCACCTAATCATTTGGTTGAGGAGAGGAAGCATCTAGACCATTTTCAGGAAAGTGATCAACCACATACTTAATTAAATATTTAAATGTGACAAAGCTTTTGGAGCTGTAAACAAGTTACTTGCTAAGAAACTTATCATAACCAAATCAAAACACGACAAGATTAACCCAGCTAGGAGCATCTATTTTAAAGCAATCAAAATGAGGGTGAGTAGCAAGGGAACTAATAATTATTGATATCTGGTGTACTGGGGAGGCAAAGAACAAAAAGGTTGATACTTGATAATGCCATCATTGACAGCATATCAATTTGGATAGGTATAAGTGAGAGATGGCTGGTAGACTTCAAACCACAACACCATCCATATTTGTCCATTGAAGTACTGGGTGAGAAATTGCCATTTGAACCAAGCTATAATGGTTGAGAAAGAGCAATCAGAGCAAAAATATAATGGAGAAAGAATTCCCATTAGATTAGAGCCAGAGGTAATGGTGACTAATGTGAGAAAAATACTGCAATCATATAAGAAAATAAATAAAAATAGAACTGAAGACATTAAACATTGAACTAATCGGTCATGTAGTAACTTCAAATTAGTTTGAAGCTGTCAATTCCCTCCCTTTTCAGGGGAGGAAATGAAAAAGATATGGTTTATATATAGTGAGAGATAGTGTTCTATTTTATCTACTATAGATAGGGAATCACATATCCTATTTTATCTTCATCTCTAAGAGAATGACACTAACATCATGATAGCATTCCATGTTTTCACTGCAAAGTATCTAACTCCACTTTTCAGAGCAATATATTATGTAGCAATTAGAAAATTGGAAAAGGGATATGAAGTGATAAAATGCTTTTAGAGCCTCAGGGGATTAGTCTCATGGCTGTCGGCTGTGGGGATACCTAGGGAAACCAAAATTTTGTGTATTTTGTGTAAGGGGCAAATATCAATCTTAGCGGATAACAATACAGGTAACAAGAATGACTTGACTAATCATACAAAAGAGTTAATATTGTATGCTACAGTTGCTACTAATTACTATTTTAAAGGTTTTTATTTATTTATTTAGGCCTTATCTTCTTAATTTACTTTCATCCTCTCATACAACATTAATATCTGTCCTGCTCTGTCATATTTCAAATACAGAAGAACCTTTGCAGGTAACAAACACAACTAACTTTGACAAGAAACACAATGATAACAACTCACAAAGGCAGGGTTCATGGCTGGTCCAGTGTAAGCAGAACCGGCAATGATCAAAACCACGGTTGACATAGCCATCAACCAAGTCTTTATCAACTCACTACGAGGACCCCGAAGCACGATGCAGAGAACAACAAAAGTGATCACAAATGTCAACACCCCTTCTGCAATCGCTCCGGTATGCAAGTCAACCTTCAAAGAAGGCCCTCCAATCATGTGCTTGTATTTTGGTGGCATCACCTCCTTAATTGCCACAACACCAGCCACCGCACCTAGCGCCTGTGTAACACCACTCAATCAATTCACTCAGGTCTATAAAAAATCTCAAGCACCATAAAAATAAAACAAAACACAAATCATAAGTCACAATATAAAGAAATAGGATGATGCATGGCTTTAAATTTGAGGTCATAGTCGCAATGACATTTATACTCTTAAAATCACAAACAAAGATGCAGCTGTAGTTGCACTCATGATGCGTTTGTAAAAGCTTCTAAACTCTAAGTGCATGCTTGGATACACGGTTGAAAACCACAGTTAAGACAAAATCACAATGGACAGCCACAAAAGCTAAGGGAAGTTGCTTTTGTCCACTGTGATTTTGGCTTACCGTGATTTTCTACGGTGTATCCAAACATGCACTAAATATTGCAGCCACAACCACGATTGTCATTAGTGCAATATGTTTGGTTTCGTGTTGCTCATCCACTTCTAATCTTCTCAAACGTTGTTTTTTATCATCAAAACATGATTGGGTGAAATTCTTAGAAGCACTCCAGACTGACAAAATCAAGTTGACACCAAAGCAAAAAGAACATGAAAGTAATTTTAACTCTCCTCACAAGACATTTCTATTATGTTCCTATAAAAATCACTTTTATAATAAATGTATCCTAATATAAATAAATCACGTCAACTTCAACTCACTTTTACCGTAACTAAATCTATCAAAAATTACTTCTCCAAACGCTAAACCAAACATAATTTTCCAACGCCAAACCAAACATGTAAATGTAGTTTTTCATCATGAAAACATGTTTGGGTGAAATCACGTTGAGACTGAGAAAATCTGAAATCCCCATTTTATAAGGGTTGAGATACAAAGAAATAGGGAAACTAGAATCCTATCTAATTAAAGAAACAAATCCTAATATCTTATCTAATAAGAGAAGAAACAATAAAATCCTATCTAATAAAGAAAAAACAATCAAGTCCTAACGAATAAAAATATAATAATTCCTAACTAATAAAGATATAAAAATAAAACAGAAATATCCTAAATTAACCTAACTAATCAAATCTTCCTAACAGCATCCATATCATCACACCCCTCCTCGGCATTGACCTTGTCCTCAAGGTCAAATTCTGGGCAGGCAGCAGTAAACCTTCTCCCCCCTTTTTTTCCTGGGCTCCTTTGAAAAGTGCTTTTCATCAAATTTATTCACATTAACTTCAGAGACATCTACTTTGGTTAATGTACCAATAACATAGGACTGATTCACCCACCTAAACAGAAATCCATTAAACTTTAAAGGACCAATTACAAGCAACCCAGAAGGAAGCTTCTTCGGAAAAACAACTCTCCCTCCCCTAATTCTGCCGGCAAGCAGAATAAGCATTGTCCCAAGAGTAATGCTAGCCCTGAGCTTGATGATTCTGGGCTTGAGCTTGTTGACAAGAGACTTCTTGATATCCTCGTCGGGGTAGAACTTTGGGGGCTTTTGAGGGGAAGCTTCATGCTTAGGTCCGCCTGCGCTGTTGTTCCCATCCTGTCCTCCGACGCCTGCTCTGTTGTTCTCGTCACTTTTGGCTGCGGTTGTTCCCATGGGTTTCTTCTCCATAGGATCATCACTGCCATCATAAACCAGAAATTCCTTCTTGGAATATCTCGGCACCATGGATTTTCCTGCGCCCTCGCCGTCACGTTCGTCAGTGGTGCCGTCGTCACGTCCACCGGTGCTGTTCCCCAGGGGTTTATTCTCCAAGCCTCAAACAACGTTGGTGAGGTCCACAAAACACTCTTCCAGCGCTTGTTGCCGAGCCATCATATGCTCCATGAAAGCGTCAAGCTTTTCTACCAAACTCTTCTTGCGGAGTTGTTATGGCCCTTAGCGGAGGATCTAGTCACGGGTCTGGACGTAGAGAAATTCTTCTTGCGACCCAGTAAGCGACTCATCCTTGACAGAGCTTCTTCTAATTTTACGGTTCTTTAGAAATTTCTTTGATTGATTTTTATTCAACTCTGAAATACAAAGAAATAGGGAAACTAGAATCCTATCTAATTAAAGAAATAAAACCTAATATCTTATCTAATAAGATAAGAAACAATAAAATCCTATCTAATAAAGAAAAAACAATCAAATCCTAACAAATAAAAATATAATAATTCCTAACTAATAAAGCTATAAAAATAAAATAGAAATATCCTAAATTAACCTAACTAATCAAATCTTCCTAACAGCATCCATATCAAAATCACGCTGAGACCAAAGCAAAGAACATGAAAGTGATTTTAGCTCTTCTCACACGAGATTCTATTATGTTCCTATAAAAATCACTTTTATAATAAATGTATCCAAACATAAATTACATCACCTTGAACTCACTTTTACCATAATCAATTTTGTATCAAAACATAAATTACATCACCTTCAACTCACTTTTACCATAATCAATTTTGTATCCAAACACAAATTACATCATCTTCAACTCACAATTCCCTAATCAATTTTGTCATAATCAATTCTATCAAAATTACTCCTCCAAATGCTAAACCAAACATAATTCTTCTAACCGTAAACCAAACATGCACCAACCATAATAGAAAAGAGACAGAAAGCAATTTTTTTTCCCATCAGCATCAGAGAGCAACAACCAGAAAAGAAAAGACCCTTTATTATGGCATAAAAGCAAAAGTAAGAACCTGAGCAGGGAAACGGAGAGCCATGGAGAAAAGGGTGTCCGAGCCAACACCAGCTGCATAGAAGGAAGCATTACCGGTGGGGTTGAAGCTGGCACCACCCAAGGCATTGCCAATGATGGTGAAGATAAAGGCAAGGCCGAAGATGATAAAAGTGGTTAGCATAATATTAGGGTAATCAAGACCATTGTAAGACAAATGATGAACATCAAGCGCTCTGGTTATGGCGTTGGTGACCCATCCAATGTTGGCAGAGAAAAACACCCACATGAAAGTCAACACCGCATCTCCAATCGCTGCCTTTATTGCATTAACCATCTTTTTCTATCTCTTTTAAGATCCCCTTTTTGGATCTCTGCAATTCCAAAGCACCAAAGTTCTTTTTTTTCTGTGGGGTTTTCTTCTTCCTTTTTGAAACAACAGAGAGAAAGATGGAATCAGAGGTTAATGTGAGAAAGACTCATGTTTTAGAGAGATAAAAGTGCCGAAATTTGCTAACAAAGATTATGTCTATCACCTTCTTGGATTGATAAAAAAAGATGAAGTGGTCCTTGAACTTGATCTGTTGATTAAGATAAACACAAACAAACATATCTAACATGGTATTCAAGCGGTTATTCAAAAAAAAAAAATGGTATTCAAGCGGTTTGACGGATCGACCAGAACCGTAGATATAACGACATAGTGAATCAATGACTCTGATTCATCACCGGTTAACTGTGAGTCTGTGAAGATGGTTTTCTTTTTTCATTTTCAATTTTTATTATTAATTTTTTTTCTTTCAAAAAAATATTAATTCTATTTTTAAAATAATGTAATTCATATTTTATTATTTTCAATTTCCTATAAAGATTCTTAGAAAAATTGAAATGCGAATTAGTTATTTTCAATTTTAAGTGATATATTTTTGATAATATTGATACTTAAAATAATTTATTACCACTTAGACATTTTTCATATTTAACCATGCTTTGAAAGAAATAGTGTACAATTTGTAAGCTCAATAAACCATATGACCAAAAAATAAAAGTAATAAAAAATGTATTATAAATTTTTATGTGCCGTTTGGTGGACAGGATAAACAGAGACATGATAGGATAGTAATCATATCCTGCTGTTATTTGTTGTTTGTTCCGCCAATAGGATAGGATAACACTATTTTCTCCCTTATCTTATCATGTCCATCATGTGTAAAAGTTATACTGAGGAGACTTAGGATAGAAATTATCCTGACATGATAGGATATCAGTTTTTTTTTGTTTATTACTATGTCTCAAAATTAATTTCAATATTTATATTTCGTATAATTTATTATAATATTAATTAATAAATACAAATTTTTGATTTTAATAAAATATTAATTTTAATAGTTATCAATTACTAATTGTTATTGTTAAGTTAAATTATTTAGTGACTGATAAATTTAATTAAAAAATAAACTTATTTATAAATGGTGAAAATATTGCATTCACTCATATAAAATAATTAAATTTTCATTATCACTTACTACTACGTAGTTAACATTATTTTTTGTTATTTATATTATAATAAATATACATAAAATAATTCTTCACTAACAATAAAATAGGCTACTCACATATATATATATATAAATATTAATCAGTTCAAAAAAAAAAATATAGACTAATTTTATATTATCATATGATATTATTTAAAATTATTTCTCTACTTATATAATTATAATTAATAATTTAAATATAATTTATTTTTGAAAGATTAATATCTTTTAATAATTTTTAAAAAATTTGATTAATTTTTATCATTAATCACTTACCCCTACTAAGTTAAATCTCATTGTTACATATATAATAATTTTAATTAAAATAGACTCCCTTCGAAAAAATTAAAATAGGCGAATTAATAAAAATTAATTTTATTTTAGTTAATATTTAAACATAAGCTCATTTATAAAAATGTAAAAATAAATAAATTTAATAGAATAATCACTTTTTAAAAAATTATTTAGGAAATTAAATTTTAAAAAATATTATGTATTTTTTATTTCAAGGAAAATTTGATACATTTTTCATTATTTTTATAATATCCTATAATACCTTAGTAAAAAAACAAAAAGCAGATTATGCGGATAACATTTTATGAGAATTGTAAGATCTATGACATCTAATTTATTTCAATGTATTGATAATCAACACGACACCAAAAAAGAAGATAATTAAAATCATAAATCAAAAACCAACATCACTTATCTATCTTCTGTTTGGTTCAAAGGAGGAGAAGGGGAGGGGAGGAATTTTAATGAAGGGGAGGGAAGGGAGGGAAGGGGAGGAGAGAGATTTTAATACTTATTATGTTTGGTTCATAGGAGAGGAAAAGAGAGGAAATAACTCTTTTTTTGTTTGGTTCACGAGGGGAGGGGAGGAGTTTTATAATTAAATTACTTTTATACCCTTTATAAATTTACTTGTATTTTAAACATGTTTGCATTTAGTCAGAACCAAACCAAATAGTCAAAATTTACTTGTCTACATTCAAGATCATCAACTAGATGATGGATTTGATGCCATTGCTCTAAATTGCCATTGTTAACATACTCATATATCAACAACATGAATTAACAGGGCTTTATTAAGTATCGATCAATTATCGAAACCAGTACTCAGAGTACTGGTTTTTGATTTTTATTTTTCTATTAATCATTTTCAGTTGCCATAACCTCCAATAAATTGGTTTTATGTTGCATAGTATTAAATTGATCATACTACCGTAATAAGAAAACCCACTACCATAACAAGAATGAAAATCAAGCAAATGAAGAAGAAAAAAATAGTAAATGAAGAAGAATGACAAGCCCGATAGGAACAAGAGTTCTTCTAATATCTTGATTAAGGCCTCAAAATGGGTTGTAAGCATCTAGCCTTGGTGCTCTTTGTATGGTTTAAGTTTTAGAAAATTTGGATTTTTGTTACTTAAGTTTTTCTAAGTTTTTTTGGTAATCGTCGAAAATCTAGTTTAAGTGTCTTCGACCTCCAAGGATTTCCTAAGTTGTAGAGCCTATGTCTAATTGTAGACCCTTGATTAGACCAGCCCCTTTACCTTAGGTTGAGTTCAAAGTTCTAAGCTAGGTTGTGTTTGTTGAAGGATAACGAGGCCCCGTACCGATCTAGACACACGGAGTTTACGTGACCGCCAGGATCGACTACCTTTTGTGAAGAAGGTCTTGCTCCTGACCCTGGCTGAGGTTTTGATGACGACAAACTCATCGACAAAAAGAAGAAAATAAGACTTAGAGGAATCATTGCTATAAAGTTCATCAAATACCTAGAAGTCTTAGTTTAGGTGAGTTATGCTCCTAAAGGTCTATTAAAGCATAAAGGCTCTTTAAAACACCTAAACTAATCAAGCTTAATGTTTTCATAACTTAAAAGAAGTAGAAAAACTTAAGCCGATCTTAAAAGATCAAGTTTCTGGAAGTTGGACTTCAGTGTAATCGATTGCAGCTTTCTGGTAATCGATTACACATAGGCAAGTAATCGATTACCACTTGCTTGTAATCGATTACATGTTTGAATTTGAAATTCAAACTGAAACGACTATTAGTGTAATCGATTACACTAAGTGATGTAATCGATTACACACACGAAAAGTTGCATCTTTTCATGAACCATTGTGTCTCAAACCTTTTGGGAAAGGTTGCATTGGTTCAAGGACGTTTCCCTTGCCTATATAAAGTCCATTTGAGTCCAGAACACATACAACACATGAGAATACAACATTAGGCCAAAACTTTGTCAAAATAGTTCTTTCATCAAGTCTTTTAGAACTTAAACTTTCAAGAGCCGAAATTCTGAGTTCATGATCTTCATGTTTATAAGAACACTCTAGTTGTTCATATCTTGAGGAACTCAGAATCTTGTTACGCTTAAAAGCCTTAAAGCATAAATTCTCATGATCAATCCACTTGTATGTAAAATGATTGATACAGCCAATTGTAAACTCTTCTTCATCTCTTTCTGATAGATTGAGTATTCACCGTGGATCTCGGTGAAGGGTTGTTGGTACTGAAAGTGGTGTACTTTCAGGGTGTTGATTGAAGGTGGTCAAGCCTTCAAGGTCTGAGGGTGGTTTGCCTTCAAGAACTGAAAGTGGTTTACTTTCAGGGGCTGTGGAAAGTGGTATATTTTCACAGGAAATTGATAGAAATTCTTAGGGTCCTTGGTGTAAGAACTTGTAAGAGATTTTTATCAATAGTGGAAAAATCCTCAAGGGTTTCTTGAGGGACTGGACGTAACCTTCGGTGGATAGAAGGTGAACCAGGATAAAATTATGTGTGTGTGAATTCTTCTATCCTTCATCTTTACTTTCAAGCAACGCTTAATTCCGCTGCAATCGTTTGCATTTACATATATCTTGAAAGTAAGAAATTGTTAAGGCGAAAATCGGGTAAACCTGATTCACCCCCCCTCTCAGGTTGCTATCTATACTAACAATTGGTATCAGAGCGGAATTTAGGTAAGTTATTCCTAAGATCCGGGAAAAGATGGCATCCTCTTCCAATCATGGAACCAGTGAAGGATTCAACATAAACAGGCCACCTTTCTTCAATGGAGAACACTATGACTTCTGGAAAATCAAGATGAAAATATTCATAAAGTTATTAGACGCAGGAATTTGGAAAGCTATTGAAGAAGGTCCCTTTGTGCCTGTATCAGAAGTAGAAGGAAGTTCCCAACCAAAACCAGAAAGTACTTGGAGTGAAGAAGAAAAGAAGAAGGTTCAATATGATCTCAAAGGAATGAACATTCTTACATCTGCTCTTGGCATGGATGAGTTTTTCAGAGTATCAACGTGCACTTCATCAAAAGAAATATGGGATACGTTGATGGTGACTCATGAAGGAACATATGAAGTCAAGAGATCAAAGATCAATACTCTATCTCAAGAATATGAAAAGTTTAGAATGCTTCCAGGAGAAAAGGTATTAGATATGCAAAAACGATTCACTCATTTGATTAACCATTTGATTGTTCTTGGTAAACAATTTTCAAACAGTGACTTGAACATGAAAGTTCTAAGATCACTTACAAGAGTATGGCAACCAAAAGTTACAGCCATCTCAGAGAAGAAGAGTTTATCAAATATGACTCTTGCAACTCTCTTTGGAAAACTCCAAGAACACGAGCTGAAATTGAATCATTTAGAGGAGCATGAACAACATGAGAAGAAGTATCGATCCATTTCCCTAAAGGCAAAAGAAAGCATCAAAGATGATTATGATGCAGATTCTGAAGAAGAAGACAATGGGAACTTGAATCTTCTAGAAAAGAACTTTGGAAAGTTTCTCAAAAGAAAAGGTATGAAATTTAACAATAACAGATCTTTTCAAAGGAACAATGATTCCTCCTCCTCTCAAAAGATCACATGCTTCGAATGTGGCAAGCTTGGACACATCAAGTTAGAATGTCCAAATCTTCAAAAGAAGAAACATGGTCTAAAAGACAAATTCGAAAAGAAGGATCAATCCACACGAAGAGCATACTTGGCTTGGGATGATAATGAAGTAAGTTCATCATCAGATTCTGACAAAGAAGAAGCACAAGTTGCATTGATGGCCTCACTTGATTCAGATGTTGAAGATTCCCAGGTTAGTGACAATTCTATGTCTTTTCATGATTTAAAGTTTACTATGGAAAATATGTTTAAATTATGTCAAGAATTTTATAAGGTTAGCACTAGGCAAAATGATTTAATTTCATCTTTTGAAAGTAAATGTAGAACTTTATAAGAAGAACTAGACGTAGTAAAATCTAAGTTAGATATTACACATAAATGCACTAAGTGTAGTTCTTAAGAAGAAAAGATAGATAATCTTCAACAAAGAGTTCATAACTTCAACACAGGAAAACAAAAGTTAGATGATATTCTAAGTGTGCAAAGGCACTCAAACAATAAGTCAGGTCTAGGATATACATCTCACCCAAAGACAAAAGAAGTCAAGAAAACTGTGTTTGTAAAACCAAACAAAGTGGAAGGATCTTCTAAAAACATTAAGACTAATTTTTTTAGGAGTATGAACAATAGGAAAAGTAATCCTCATAGACCTCCTAAGAAGATTAATCCCTCTCCTAAGCAAACATCTAGTTACAATTATTATTCTTGTACTTATTGTAACAAAATAGGACATACCTCTAATAGATGTTATTACAAAAATGTTGGAGTACCAAATAAGGAATACATATGGGTTAGAAAGAATGTTAACTTAGAAGGACCCAAAACTTGTTGGGTTCCTAATACCCATGTCTGAACTTTGTCATGTAGGTGTGTATGAAAAGAGCAAATGATTTATGGTATCTTGATAGTGGCTGCTCATCACACATGACAGGAGACAAAACAAAGTTTTCTTTACTTATACCTAGGGAAAAAGGTTTTGTCACATATGGAAACAATCAAAAGGGAAAGATACTTGGTATTGGAAGAATAGGCACACCCCCTCAAACAATCATCGATAAAGTTCTTTATGTTGATGGTTTGATGCATAATCTTCTGAGTATCAGTCAACTCTGTGACAAAGGTTTGAAAGTTGGTTTCATTAATGATATATGTGTAGTAAAAGATGTGAAAACTAAAGAGATTAAGTTTTCTGGGTATAAAGTCAATAAAGTCTTCATGATCTCCTTGGAAGAAATTCCACAAAATGTAAGATGTCTTTTGGCCAAGAACAATAGTTATTCATGGCTATGGCATAGAAGACTTGCTCATATACACATAGATCATTTAAACAAACTAGTCAAGCATGATCTAGTTGTTGGGCTTCCAAAGATAAGGTTCGAGAAAGACAAGCTTTGTGATGCATGTCAAAAAGGGAAGCAAACCAGAAC
Organism: Acmispon strigosus; assembly: GCA_030819835.1. NCBI lineage: Eukaryota > Viridiplantae > Streptophyta > Magnoliopsida > Fabales > Fabaceae > Acmispon > Acmispon strigosus. The sequence continues at coordinate 25,898,056 of JAUAMA010000001.1, forward strand.
GTCTTTCAAGCCAAAGAACATAGTTTCAACTTCAAGACCCCTTCAATTGCTACATATGGATTTGTTTGGACCTACAAGAACAAAAAGCCTCGGAGATATTTTTTATGCACTTGTTATTGTTGATGATTTCTCTAGATTTATTTGGACATTATTCTTGCCTCATAAGAATGAAGCCTTCAACGCATTCAAGAGATATGCAAGGCTAGTTCAAAATGAGAAGGCTTTAAAGATCTCTTCTATTAGAAGTGATCATGGTGGAGAATTTCAGAATCATCAATTTCAAGAACTATGTGATGAAAATGGTATATCACATAATTTCTCTACTCCAAGAACACCACAACAAAATGGTGTTGTAGAAAGGAAGAACAGACTACTTGAAGAATTAGCAAGAACCATGCTAAGTGAATCAAGTCTTCCTAAATACTTCTAGGCTGATGCTGTAAGTACTGCTTGTTATGTTCCCAATAGAGTTCTTATTAGACCTATTCTGAAGAAAACCCCCTATGAACTCTACAAAGGAAGGAAACCAAATATCTCTCATCTACATGCTTTGGATCCAAATGCTTTGTCTTGAACAATGGAAAGGAAAACCTTGGTAAGTTTGATGAAAAATCTGATGAAGGTATATTCCTTGGTTATTCCCTAACAAGCAAAGCATATAGAGTCTTTAACAAGAAAACTCTATCTGTGGAAGAATCCATACATGTTTCCTTTGATGAGTCTAAATCTTCAATAGAAGATATAGTCAATCTTCCTGATAATGAAGAAGAAGATATCATTATCAATGAAGACTCTCAAAAGGAAAGAGATCAAAATCCAATACAAGAAGAGCACATTGAAGATAACACTTATCAACTACCAAAGGAATGGAGAACCCACAGGGATCATCCAGTTGATAATATCATTGGTGATATTTCTAGAGGTGTTTCTACAAGGCTATGCTTGAATGATTCAGTTTTGAATATGGCCTTTGTTTCTCAAATAGAACCCTCAAAAGTGAATGATGCTCTTGAGGATGAGTATTGGATTGTAGCAATGCAGGAAGAATTAAACCAATTTGAAAGGAATCAAGTTTGGGAACTTGTTCCCAAGCCCACTGACTAGCAGTTCATAGGAACACAGTAGGTATTCAAAAATAAATTAGACAAACATGATTGTTAAGTAGATAATTATCTAAGAATGTGCTTATATGTCTTAATTATTTGCATGATTTTTTATGTGTGAACATATATGCTTACATGCTTAATTCATGTTTTAAATTTATGATTGCATATATCTAAGTTACCTATGTGCTTAAACATATGTTCTATGTTAGTTCTTACTATTAGATACTTGTATAATCTTTACTTATATGATTACATGATTTTAAATTGATTATATGCTTAAATGTTCATCTAGAAATTTGTTACATAGGAATTCATAGCTTAGAACCTAATAACCTGTCCTTGTAATCGATTACCATAGGTCCTGTAATCGATTATCCCTGTTCTCAGTCCTCGTGCCTGTTAAAATTCTCTAAGTAATCGATTACCATAACTGCTGTAATCGATTACATATTCAAAATTTCAAATCTTTCAAATTTTAAACTGCCAGTAATCGATTACATTAACTGCTGTAATTGATTACGGTTGCAAATTTTGAATTTTATTCAAAATTCAATTAGTGGTAATCAATTGCACAACTGCCTGTAATCGATTACCAATTCGATAATATAAGTATCGCAGGTCAGTTTCTTAATCGATTACACTGTTCTTCTTCCCTTTCATCCCCTCGACGCCGAAGCTGTTTTTTCCACCATTCTCCTTCGATTCTTGCTCATTTTCAGAATCAATTTGTGGGTTTTGTTTGTCCCTCCTCTCTCTTGCCCCTTAACCCATTCGGATTTTCCAATTTGGTCTCTACCCAAAACCCCTTTCTCAAACCCTAGCCTCTCATAATTCCGAAATGGCTTCCTCTTCCTCTCGCAGACACCGATCGAAGAATCTCTCCATGAATACCCTTGACCTATCTCGCCTCCTTGTCACCGAGGAACAGAAGGAACGATTCTTGGCCTACTATCTTGAAAGGCCGATTCTTCCTCCCAAGTATGGCGACTTGAACTCCTTCATCAACGCTGGACTTCTCTTCCCTTCTCTTCTCGACTTTCAAGGCCTTGATGAATTTGTTGGCTTTACGGGTACGTATTATCCCGAACTTGTTAAAGTCTTTTATTGCAATTTGGTCAAGAGGGGTGGTAAAATCTGTTCATCTGTCAAAGGAGTTGACATTTCTTTGACTCAAGAGCAATTGGGAACTTTACTGTCGATTCCCTATGTTGGAGCCCGACTAGGCCATGAGATTATGTGTCCCTGGGCTGATTATGATAAGAAATCTTTCTATTTATCTTTGTGTCATTTTTCTGAGGAAGAGATACAGATGAAGAAGCAACAAACGGAGGCCAACCGTTCTAGGGATATCCTTGCTGTTGGATATCTTAGTGTAGAGGACCGTTTACTTCATTACTTGCTAAGTTATGTTCTTCTCCCTCAGTCCTCTAACCATGCTCAGATAAGTATGGTCTGAAGCATAATGAAGCAATTAATTGGGCTTACTTGGTCATGATCCACATGCTGCTTCACAAGGACAGAACTGGTCCTCTTCCTTATGCTCCTGTGATCACTCTTATTCTGAAAAACTTTGGGATTTCTACGCATGGAGAGTATGCACAGGTCATGGATGCTAAATCTCATAGGATCGACATGGAAATTCTGAACAAGATGGGGATTTTCAGGGATATTGATGGTACTTTCAGGCACAAATCAGATTTGGGTCTTGATACTACCAATTCGGTTTTTCATTTTGTTGAGTTTCAATTTTATAAATGTACTAGGATTGGAAAGTCCCTTCACAAATGTTGTTCCCACTACCTTTAGCTTCATTTTGTACCGATTGGATTTTGGATTGAATGAGTTTTGGTTATTTAAAAAATTTTAAGTTGGGTTTTTGTTAGGGTTCCCTTTGGAAAAGTCATTCCCATGACATTGATCTTTGAAAATCTCTAATTTGTTTTGTTGGAAGTTTTGTTTTTGAAAAATTGATTATTTGGAAAAGTTATTTTTCAAGCTTTAGGTAATTATTCACCCTAGATTTCTTGCTATCTTTGATGTGTACAAATTAGATTTGGAAGAAAAAATTTCCCTTGAATTAAAGTTGTTTGGCTGAATTGACTAGTGTTTTGGGACTTTGGAAAATTGATTTTCTAACTACCCTTTTGTAGTGTTTAAAGCTTGTATGTGAGGTTTGATGCAAAGGAAAATTGATTGCCCTAATTTTTGATGAAGAGGCCGAGAGTTTAGAAAATGTTTTAAGGGCTTGGAAAATTTATTTTCATTTGGTTTTGAGAGTTAAAGTTTAGAGGGACTAAAAATTGAACTCTTGGGTAAATTTGATTATGGAACTTCTAGCTTGTTTTAGGGTCTTGAAAAGTTGGGAAATAGGGAATTTAAAATTTGACAATTGAGTGAATTTGGTATGTTCTTGACACTTAGGTTTTGTTGAGTTCAAGAGTTGAAAATTGATTTGGAAACTTGTAGAAAAAGTTGAGTTTTTGGGTAAATTGGTTATGAAACTCATAGGCAAAATTATGGTTTTGCACATTATGAAAACTTGGGGAAATTGGTGTGGAAAATGGATTTAAGGGTTATGTGTTTGGTTGTGTGATTGATTTGAAAATTGAGAGAAGTGTTGGGTGAAAATTTGGAAAATTTTAGGGTTTTTTAGAATTTTGGACAGAATTGAGTTTGATAAAAATGTGTGTGTTTTTTTCTTCTAAAATTTTGATTAAGGCCTCAAAATGGGTTGTAAGAATCTAGCCTTGGTGCTCTTTGTATGGTTTAAGTTTTGGAAAATTTGGATTTTTGTAACTTAGGTTTTTCTAAGTTCTTTTGATAATCGTTGAAAATCTTGTTTAAGTGTCTTCGACCTCCGAGGATTTCCTAAGTTGTAGAGCCTATGTCTAATTGTTGACCCCTGTTTAGACCAGCCCCTTTACCTTAGGTTGAGTTCAAAGTTCTAAGCTAGGTTGTGTTTGTTGAAGGATAACGAGGCCCCGTATCGATCTAGACGCACGGTGTTTACGTGACCGCTAGGATTGACTACCTTTAAGGTAAGGGCACTTCGTATCTCTATCTATTAGAATAAGCATGTATATATACCATGCTGCACTATGATCTTTATAATTGTAGTTGACGGTGTTCTGACAACGACCCGACTTTAAACTGTATTGATTGATATATTAATGCAAGTCTTGAAGGCATTTGATATGCTGGATTAGTTTTTGTTTGATGCATGGCATTGTTGGGTTGATTTGATTTGGATTGTGGCTTGACTATTTGGATTGTTCATTGCTTTATTAACAATTGAAAGCATGATTCTTTTTCGACATGATTATATTGTTAGTACAGATAGCAACCTGAGAGGGGGGTGAATCAGAGTTGCCCCAATTTTCGCGTAGTAGTACCAAACGACTTTCAGCGCGATTAGAGTTGTAACGTAAGAACATTGTTGCAGCGGAATATTGTAATTGCTTGAAAGTAAAAGATGAAGGAGAAGGAAATGACACAGAGAGTTTTATCCTGGTTCACCTTCAATCCACCGAAGGCTACGTCCAGTCCCTCAAAGAAACCCCTTGAGGATTTTTCCACTATTGATAAAAATCACTTACAAGTTCCTAACCCAAGGACCCCAAGAATTTCTACCAATATCCTGTGAAAGCAAACCACTTTCAACAGCCCCTGAAAGCAAACCGCTTTCAGTTCCTGAAGGCAAACCACCCTCAAACCTTGAAGGCTAAACCACCTTCAATCAACAACCCTTCACCGAATACCACGGTGAAGTTAGAATCCCTCAGAAATATTACCACATTCTGAAGAACCACTCCACTGAATTCCACAGTGAAGATTTCCCATGATCAAGTACTCTTACGGATACTTGCACCAAGAACCCTAAGATATCTTATCAATCTTCCTGAAGCAACCCACTTCTGATTGATCAAGTCTTCTTAGCAATACTTGTGCCAAGGACCCTAAGAGGACCCATCATGCCTCAGAAAGCAAACCACTTTCTGATGACACCGCATTACCACGGTGGACTTTGAATCAAACCTGATTCAAAGGGCCTTTTTACAACCACCGAAAACTACGGTGAATGAATCAACATGATTCAAATAGAAAAAGAAGAAGATGCCTTTTTTTTGCGTGATTCAATCCTTTTGACAAGAAGGATTGATCTTAGTTTGTATGCTCCAGGCAATTACAATGAAGGCTCTTCCATTCTGAGTTTCTCAAATGTTGAACATCATGAGTGTTCTTATGAAAATGAGAGAACCGAAACTCAGAATGATGACTTTTATGAATATGAAAGTTATGGACCAAGTCATTGATGTTTCTGAGTGTCTAAGGACTTTATATAGGCACTAGAGGTCGTCCATGAACCAACACAACCTTTCCCAACGGGTTTGAGACACAATGGTTCATGAAATAACACATCTGTCGACCTGGTAATCGATTACCACAGTTAGTGTAATCGATTACACCATGCCGTTGAAGTTTGAATTTGAATTTCAAACTTGGTAATCGATTACACACTTGTGGTAATCGATTACACACATCCTGTAATCGATTACACACATCTGTAATCGATTACAGACAGTCCAGAACTCAGTTTTATCTATTTTAAACCCTAATTGAGTGTTCCTACCAAGTTGAACTTGTGAGAACATATCGTACTCAATTAGTTGATCTTTCATGAGCCTTCAAAAGCAATTAAACCTTAATAAAGCATAGCACACTAAGTTGACAAGACTTACTTAAAACTAGAACCTTCATGTTTTGATCTTGACGTTCTGAGCCTGGTTCTTGAAGTCTTTCTTCTCTTAAGTCTTCTTGAAGTCTTCCTTTTCTCTTCTGAAGTCTTTCTTCTTTTTGTGATGTGTTTGTCTTCATCAAAACCTCAGTCGAGTCCAAGGACGAGACTTGATTTACAATCTCCCCCTTTTTGATGATGACAAACATCATGCTTGAACATTGATGGATCATTAGACTTTCTTTCTTGTTTTGTATCTCCCCCTTGGTTTTGCAATTATATCTCCCCCTTTGTTTTGCAGATGAAGCACAGTATCCTAAAAATGATCAAGCATACACAAGACTTTTCTCCCCCTTTTGACATCATAAAAAAGAAGAAAAATCCATTCACAGTATTCCAGGATAATAAAATAAAGGGAAGCATAATGACAAATATTTTGATGTCAAAACGATAATGTGTATCAAAACTTTTCTCCCCCTTTTTGTTCCACTTGTAGCTTTTCTTATAAGTAAGTCTTTACAAATCACATGTGACCCTTTCTCCCCCTTTTGACTTCATCAAAAAAGAAGATGAGTCCAAGCATAATCCACACATGCTAACAAGTAGTATAGATATGTAATACATGGGGAGTGGGGTAAGCAAGACAATATATAGAAACTTATGCATCACACGTAAGTAAACGTGCAAGCAATAACCAAAACATCCAGAAGATAAGACTAAACTATTACGATCCCAAAATAAATAGTTCGAATGAAAATAGAGATAGTCTAAGTAAAGATAGAAATAGTCTAGAAATCTTCAGAATCATCAGAGAGATCAAAAGAGTCATGGGCAGAGGGAGCCATGCGATCAACACGAAGACTAAGACGATCCATATCCGCACGAAGAGTGGTTTACATGGATTCGATCCGTCCTTCCATGTGATCAAACCTCTGATCAAAGTGTGCCCGCATGTCAGCCAGATGAGAAAGGATGAGTTGTGTAGAGGCATCCGTACCAGCAGATGATGAAGGAACACTCTCAGAAGGAGGAAAGAATGCTGCAGGAGTAGGAGCACGAGGATCCTCAGATGGTAGATCAGATTTGTTCCTGAAGAACCCATCATCATCCTGAATGAATCCCATCTTGTTCAGGATGTTCAGATCAATGCGCTGAGCCTTACCATCCATTTTAACAGAATATTCACCATGAGTAGGAACACCCTTCTTCTTCAGAATGATAGAAATTGCAGAAGAAAATGGAAGAGGGCTAAGTCTTTCCTTGTGCATCATCATGTGAATCATTACCAAATAAGCCCAATTAATAGACTTTTGATTAACCATGCCATATAGAATTTGTAACTCTAGATCGCTTATCTGAGCATGATTAGAACTTTGAGGTAAGATCACATAACTGAGCAAGTAGTGAAGCATTCTGTCTTCAACAGTGAGAAACCCAACAGCAAGGGTGTCTCTAGAACGGTTGGCATCAACTCTCTGCTTTTTAGACTGAATTTGCTCTTCAGTGAAGCGACATAAAGATAAATAAAATGATCGCTTATCATAATCTTCCCATGGGCAAGGCAATTCAGAACCTAATTTTGCTCCGGTGCTAGGAATGGACAGACATTCTCCCAACTCATCAATGGTCAGAGATATGTCAATACCCTTGACAGATGTGCATATTTTGCCACCACGCTTAATCAGATTACAGTAAAAGACTCTGACAAGTTCGGGAAAGAATTTACCTTTAATCTCAATGAACGAGTCAAGTCCCTGATGATTAAGCGATGTTGGAAATGTCATCCCTGCTGTCAAGAAAGAATCCAGAGCACCATACTTTGGTGTAAGAACTGGTCGATCAAGAAAATGAGCAAGAAATCGTTGTTTCTGTTCTTCAGTTGCCAAATAGCCTTGAGAGGTCCAAATCATCCGTGGATGGGTTCTTAGAACGAAGAGGTTTACGTGAGGAAGAGGCCATGGAAGCTAAATTTGAGAATTTTCGAGTTCTAGGGTTTAGCAGGACCGAATTGGGGCTTTTTGATACATACCAATTCAACAACAATTGGTAGTATGAATAGATGGAGATGGATATTAGGAGCAAAACCCACAAAGAATTCTTGAAAACGAACAAGAATTGTGGAAGATATGAGGAAAATCGAAGTGCTGGTGTCGCACGAGAGAGAGAAGAAACATGAGGGGATGTAATCGATTATGAGCATAAAACCCAGAAAAATATACATTATCGGGCATGTAATCGATTACTACCTTTTATGTAATCAATTACATACTGCAAAATTTGAATAATGATTCAAATTTGAGGAGGTAATCGATTACACTGCATGGGTAATCGATTACCCTCCTTTCTGGAAAAGGAACAGGGCCAGAATAATCCCTGTAATCGATTACTGATTCTATGTAATCAATTAATATGACTAAAAACTTGAAAATTCAGACATAATAGGCACAACATGAAGAATATCTCTAACAGAGATCTATAATGTAAATACAAATCCCTAAGAATGCATTACTATTCAATTTAATACCCCTTTTGATAGATATAAGGTTGTTTTTAGAACTATATTACTAATACCATATTCTAATATTGTGACTTTGAAGACCATCCTTTGTATATGACAATCCTAAACACAAGGTCTTCAGACACATTTGCTCAAATAGACTTAATGGTATTTTTCTAGATACCCAATTTCCTTTGGGTTCTTTTGGGTTAGTATCCCATATGATTCTTTTATTGGGGATTCCCTGGTTTCTTTAATGACTTTGTTTTACCATTTGGGTTAATTTATCAATTCTTGATTTAAGGCTTATGCATGAATCTAAAGATGTAAAAACATTTTGAATATCTATTCTAGATTTTACTTGATCTAACTCATCTTGCATGCTTTTAGTTTTACTTTGTAGAGATGAGATGATCCTACTTTGATATGCATATACTTCATAAGAACTTAAGAAACTATCATGCAATCTATCAATATTACTTTGTAAATTATCATATGAAATTGCATTACTAACCTCTTTATTACCATCATTAGAATGATGTGTTATCATCAAAGCAAGACATACTCCTCCATTTTCTGAATTGGATGATGAACTTGCTTCATTGTCTTCCAAGTTTGTCTTCTTTGTTTTGGAGGACTAGTTTCAGAGAGTATAGGCAAGGACTCTATATTTGGTAATCTCTATTGGAGTAAATGATTCATCTTGATCTAGATAAGTACTTGATCCTTATTGATGTGGGTATTACTATGTAATCATCCAAGTCATATTTCTTTAGAGGTTCTTTGTAGAACTTGGATTGATTGATGAATATCTCATTTTCAGATTGCTTGATATGCAATTCATGCCCGTAGTGCTTGCTTTAGATCATATAAAGCTTTATTTAAGATGAGGACATGTGAAGGAAACTTTGGATCTTCAAAGCCAGGAGGTTGCTTCACATAGACTTCTTCTTGAATATATTCATTCAAGAGACCGCTCTTAACATCCATTTGATATAGTTGGAAGTTAATCGAGTAAGCATACTCTAATAGAAGTCTAATTGCGTCTAATCAAGCACTTGGTACATATGTCTAATCAAAATATATACCTTCTATCTGATTATAACCTTGTACTACTAATCTATCCTAATTTCTAACTATGATTTCATGTTCATCTAGTTTGTTCCTAAACACCCATTTGGCAGCAAATGTCTGTGTTCAACTGAACCAAGAGCACGATCCATGAAGTCCCAAGCCGGCGCAATAATCAGCCTTGGCAGCGAACGTCCGCGTTCGACAGAACCAAGAGCACGATCCATGAAGTCCCCAAGCGGGCGCAACAATCGGCATTGGCAGCGAACATTCGCGTTTGACTGAACCAAAAGCACGATCCATGAAGTCCCCAAGCGGGCGCAGCAGTCGGCCTTGGCAACAAACGTCCGCGTTCGACTGAACCAAGAGAACAATCCATGAAGTCCCCAAGTGGGCGCAGCAATCGGCCTTGGCAGCAAACATCCGCGTTAATCTGAACCAAGGGCACGATTCATGAAGTCTACAACCGGGCATGGCAATCGGCCTTAGGCTAAGCCGAGTTACCTAGGCCACCGAGCGTCTGCGCACGGTTGGACCGACGGTCAATACCTCCTAAGCCTTACTTAAGAAACAACGGCTAAGTCAACTGACCTTGTCCAACGAGCATGTGCGCTCGGAGGGACTGACAATCAATACCTCTTTATCTTTACAAAGCGACTTGACGTGCACATTCATAAGTTCCAAATTTACGTATTTCTGGATATCATTTTAGACACTTATTCGACTTGTTTGCTTGAAATGTTAATCATTTAAACCCTCAAAGTATATAAATCAGTAAAAGCTTAACTTTAGCCTATAGATAGTGCAAATATTATTTTTTGTATGAATTTAACTTGGAATTTTGATACAGAGAAGAAGTTCACAAAAGTTTCCAAGTTGTAGGTGACGATCGTCTCAGGCTGAGGCCTCATCTGACTGATGATTGTCTGATACCTCGTCATAGTGACGATCATCTGAGGCCTCGTTTGACTGACGGATCGTCTGATAACCTCTCATCTAGTTTAACCGATCATCCGGAAGCTCATCGTTTGAATATTTTCATCGTCTTCTACTATCAATGACCAGCATCTGTAGTTTGGAACGAAACCTTTAAGATGAAGCTTCTGACTAAGTAGCCACTGTTCAATCAAGTTGACAAAAGGTGGTAGAGGAAAACCCAGTGATGAAGAAAGACAGAACAGCTAATTCAGCTACTGTCAAAGGCGGTTTAAGAAACTTATCAATGAAGTATTCGTGCCATTAAAGCAGCTTGTCCTATCCATTCTTTGCCTATAAATATAGATTCGATCAGAACTAGAGTAGGAGTTGGATTTTTATAAGAAATACTTCTAAAACAAAGGCAGAGTTCGAGCTAGTGAAGGATTCTAGTGAAGAGGAAGTAAGTTGGGAGAGAGAAAGGATATTCTGTGCATCGGTACGTCGCCGTAACGTGGGAATGCGTCGCCGTAACATGGGGACGCGTCGCCGTAACGTGGGAATGCGTCGCTGTCGTCGCCAAGCCTCCAGAATCCAATATTTCTTCTTGTAAGCTTGTAGCATCCATGGAAATGGATAGCTAAACCTCTATTTTTGGAATTAGTTGTAGCCTTTTGATCCTCTGATGTATTTATAACTGATATTTCATATATAAATCAATGTTTCTGTGAAAGTTTCAATGATTTACCTTATGTCTAATACTTGTTTTAGATTAATTACCTAGAACACGATTATGGATTTGATAGTGTAGTGGGAACTAGCTACCTGAATATGAAATAGGTAATATCATCTATTGTATCTAAGGCCTAGGAATAGGGTTAGATCAATAGTCCAAACAAACATCCATGTCTAATGCTTCTTGCTTTATTAATCGATCAAGGGATTGGGGATTAATATATTTGAGTTGATAATATTTTACGCCCGGGGACTGGGTAATAAGATAAGAACTGATGTGATGAAACCAACATAGAAGAGGATTTGTATTAAAATTCTGTGAGTATGTCGAGATTAATCGGTGAAAACTAATCCCAACAGCTTCCATAACTGCTTAAAGTCCGATCTGATATTTAATTTAGTTTTGTTTAAATTCACTCCAAAACAATCAATTCATTTTATCCATTGTTTGGTTAATTACATTCGAGTACCGCATTTGTATCGCATTTCTCTATGGTTCGACAAAAACCCGTTGCTATACTACATTTGAATCTTGAAAGGGATTTTGATAGTGGTTAAGTGACAATTTTATAAATTCTTTTGATAAACGGTTTTTAATACGTACAAATCCTTTCAACAAAATGGCGCCTGATGAGTGGATATTGTATGATGTTTTTAGGGTGTTTTTAGTCTTTTTATTTTATTATTTTTGAGTCACATATAGGTTTTTTATTATTTTTATGTAGATTTTATATTTATTTTGCATCTTGCATGTAGATTAGGTTTTATTTGTTTTTCTAGCTTTATTTTATATTTTTAGGAATTTTTATACCTATTTTATATTTTTAGGAAAAGCTTGTTTAGTTATCATTTTTGTCCAGGGACCAATTTGTAAAGTTTCAGGAAATCAGGGACCAAAATGTAAAAGTTCAAGAGTGGAGGACTAAAAGTGAAGATTGAGAGAATTAAAGGGCCAGAATTGAAGTGCTAGTAAAGAGAGGGCTAAAAGTGAAAAAGCAGAATATGAAGCAACTCTCTTGAAATTAGCACATGGAAAATAAGGATTAAAGGATGAGTGGAGAATTGATGGTAGTGGGAAGGAGTTTTCAAAAGTTAATTGGTGGCCAATGAAGGCCATAATGGCCATCAACTCCTCCACCATTGAAAGGCAAATTTTTGCTATAAATAGGAGAGCTCATCCTTTGTAAAAATCACACCTCTTAGAATACAACAAGTATTCTCTCTTTCTCCCTCTTGAGCATTGTTCCTAGGACTTGTGGGAAGCCATATTTGAGCTCCTATCAAGGGTAATTCAATGACTCCTTTAGCCATGCTTGGCTAACTTCTTCTTTAAGTTTCTTGGGTTGTAGTAGTTTATAAATTATGTTTTAGTATTTTTCTACCTTTCTGAGTTTTATTTTCAGTTCTTGTTTTATTTCCTTGCTCATATTGTTATCTTGCTGTACACAAGAAGTTTTGCTTATTACTTATGTCATAAGATCATTTGGTAAGTAGTAAGGGAACTAGGATCTAAAAAAGGTTATAAGTATATATCTCTAAAGATCATTAGGATAGACGTAACCTTATGTTGGCCTGAATTCATTCTTCATCTTCTTTTCTAGTTAACTAAATTACAAGATCTTGGATTTAGTAATTAGGGAGAAAGTTCTACATTTCTTAAGATCATTAGGATGTAGAAATTCTAGGTTATAGCATCATGAACATGGGTTTAAAATTCAGAAATTAAGTAGGAACTTGCTAGCATTTTTATAGACTATGTAAATCAACCCAAGAGCTTAATTCTCATCATTTTTATTTCCCTTATCATTTTATGCTTTTGTTATTTCTTGTTCTAAAAAACAACATCTTTTCATCTTTTAATTTCTTGCACAAGTACTAAATTTATATTAATAAGAACACCTATCCCTTGGGTTTGATCTTTTTACTACGCGATAGTAAATCGTACACTTGCGATTCAGCTATCAGCGCCGTTGCCGGGGAGTTGCGCTTATGCAAAAGCATAGCTTTAGTTTGATTATTTGAACAATTGTGAATATAGTACATATTTCTTTTGTATTCAAATTGAACATAGTTTTAATTTTCAGTTAACTTTCCTTTTTGTTACTAATCTCGTGTGTTAGCTTGTGTTTCTTCATCCATTCCATTAGAAAGCTAAAGGGAAAATAGCAACAAAAAGCTTCTGAATCACCAACTTCTAGAAAACACTATTTATCGAAAAATATTTTTATTTTAGAAATAGATTACTTACGATATTTTAAGACTTTCCATCTCATTCGGAATTTCTAAAAATGACTCGGTTAGCCCTTTTTTCTCATGTCAAGGTCTTTACAAAACCTCTGCGGTGCCTCAGAAACTTTCTCGGGCTCGGGCTCAGAAACGTCATGATGATAATGAATAAGTCTTATTCTTGCTTTAACATACTCAGGACATAATTAGGGTGTTCTGTGGCGGCATGCCATTTTGGACTGTTTCAAAATGAAATCGAAATTCTTCGGCGGCATCGTGAATTTATCACCTGAAGAATGACTTCAAATTAATGATTCGTGAATATAAGTTTTTCTTCTTCATTTATGTCAAACATTTTTTACGTAAAACTTTACGCTAACGCGATGAAAGCGTAAAAGCGGGAAATTAAATAAATTTAATTTCCAAAAGTTTCGGGTCCTACAGGTTCAGCCGAAAACAAGACTAGTGGCCGGTCCAGAACATATAAAAAAAGTCAAGAACCGTTGAAATCGGTAAAGAACTAGTGAAATCGGTCAAACCAGTGGATAATCGGATGATACCAGTTCATTGTTTCCTGTCATGAGCCACACCACAAGACCATCTTCCACCACTTTTCAAGCTCAATTTCACCGATCACCAGATGCACCACCTCCAACTCGCATTTGCAGTCAACCACTTCTCTGCTATCAAGGTAAACGTTTTGCGCTTTTAGGTTTTCCTTCTCTCTCAGTCGCATGTAGTTTGGAAGAAGAGACATTCACTCACACTTAGGGAATAGGTTGTGAATGCAGGGGCATGGGGTCGATTTTTTGCACTTTGATATCAAGAGATAAAAGCCAATTGTATTGAAGATAAAGGTTTTATTGGAAAACGTAAGGATTATGGCACATGTGAACAAGCCCATGATTTGGATTCTCTTCAGCCTTTATGCCTCTACAACGCATAAAACAACCTATCATCATTAATTTCTAAAGTTTTTAATTAATTCATTTTTCATGCACCAATCTTAACCTTTAAAACTAAAAATCAATTGTCAAGATCCTGCACGTGGGAGCTAAAGAGAAACTCTCTGCAGAGAATCCATTTTGGCAATGAACAAACACTTACTTTTTTTTTTTTTTTTTTTTTTTTTTTTTTTTTTTTACTTTTCTTATAAGTTATTTCACCTTTTGAAGACTTTATGGTGTGTGCATTGGAAAAAGAAAGTCACAGTTTGAATCTTCAAAGTAGCCTCTCACTATATTTGTAATGTATACTTATAATATTAATAGTTTAATTACAATGCAATGTAAAAAAGTTTTACATATTCATCAATCAATTTGCCATGTCATAATTAAATATGAATTTAAGAATTATTAAAATAAAAAATTAAGTGATATCACAACAAGAAAATGTGTAATTATTGACGGCTTTTGACCGACGGCCAGAAAACTGTTGCAAATTCATGCCCTTATCAACGTGTTTTTTTAGAAAAAGGCTTAAATACATTTTTAGCCCCTGCAAAATACACCGATCTATTTTGTCTCTGGGAAATTTTTGTTTTATTTTCAATCCTCCGAAAATGATATGTTTTGTTTTTCATCCTTGCCATCTATTTTTCCATCCAATCTAGACGGAAGTCCACGTCAGCAATATCGATGGAATTTATTTTTTGTCCTTGTAATATACCTCAATTCCGCTTTTAGTCATTTTAAATGTCAAACTTACCTAGTGGCAACCAACTCTATCCCTCTTCTCCTTATCTTACCTTCAAACCCCATAACCACCATCTTCATTTCCCCAACCACCAAACAAAAGCATGTTCCAAAACCAGAAAATCAAGCAATTCTCCTCCCCAACACTTACATTGGTAAATCTTGCTCCATATTACTTACAACTTTTTTTAAAAAAACCCTTCAGAATAAGATGAGACAGAAGTAATCAAGAATATCACTCAACTGATTAAGAACCTGTAACACAAAATGGAATCTTGACCATCACATACCCCAATTCCACACTGAAAAATCAAATATTTGAAGAGAAAAATCAGTAACCCAGATGCAGGACCCCGAATATTTTAAATATTAGTGTTGATTAATTAGTTAATTGTTCGTGAGCGTTAAGTGCTATTAAGCAGATTTATGCGTAATGATGTTTGAACAAGTGAATTAAATAATAATATTTGTGACTCAACTAAATGGAGGGAACCATTAGAGTAATGATTCACTACGCCGCCAAAAGATTTCGGTTTCGTCTTGGAACAGTCAGAAAACGGCAAAACGCCGAAGGGTAAAAACCCTGATTTTGACATGACTAAAGTTCGAGCTGGAATAAGGCTTTCTCAATATCTGAATATTGACGTGTGTTTGATTTGGATTATTTTGACTGTAATATTAATATGTTTCTGTTCCGGAGTCCGAGGAAGTTCCCAACGCGCAACAGAGATTTTTGTAGAAACCTTGACGTAAGACAACAGAGTAGCTTGAGACATTTTTAGGATTCCCAAACGAGTCAGAAAGTATTAGAATGTCGAGAGGATTCTGAAAATGTAATAAAAATATTTTTGCTGCCCAGAGCCAAAGTCGAACCCGTAACCGGATCTCGATAAGATCGTTAAGATACTTTGTAAAACAACGTACGAGGTGATCGAATGACTGACAAAAGTCATCAAAAAGTTGATTAGTATTGACATGATGTCAATTAGTCTTAAAAAGAGAGCTTTCTATAAATGGTTCAAGGAATCTTACCATTAATGGTTTAATTAAATTAAATCCAGTAAAACCTTAAAACCCATGGTTAATAGACTAAGCCAAAGATATTTTTTTTCCTCTCTCTCCCTCTCCTTAACCCACGGCACTCTCTCTCTCTTTCTCTCTCTCTCTTCCACCATTTCATTTTCTTTCTTTTCCATTGGAAGAACTTAGAGAGAGGTTAGAGAATTTAGGAGAGAAAAGGAAAAAGTTTTTAAGGGAAATAGAAGAAAATTTCTTCCTCCTTTCCAACACTATCACCATCACCGTCGCACCACAACCACCTCCCTCCTCCTCTTGGTTTGGAACTACTCCTCTAAGAGGAAGATAAAATCTCTCAAACTCTTAGTTGTTTACTATTCGTTGAGCTAAATCATGAAAAGTTAGAACTTATTGAGTTTAGATGAAGGGATGAGCTTGTTCTACACTCTCATGGTTTCTTTTGAGAAATAATGAGCCTTAGAAAAACTAAGCTTTTGAGAAATAATGAACCTTGGGTTGAATTTAGCTTAAAGTTAGAGTTTTTAGAAATTATTCTTCATCAAAGTTGTAGGAAATACCTTGATTTTCACTTATATGGAAATGTTTCTTTGTAAAAAGTAATTTTGGGTGAAAAATGCTTCCTTTTAGCTTTTCCTCTTCTTTAAAGTTCTTAGGAGTGTCTTGATCTACAACCCCATCAACTTTGTTTTTCAAAAAGATGATTTCTTGGAAAACTGATTTTGAACCAAAAGTGATTTTGAACTTGCAAAGTGATTTTCATCGTAGATATTGCTTAACTAAGATAGTGTATAACTTTTTTTCGGGCGTGAATCCTGGACGGTGGTGCTCTCAGCAAGGCTGAGGTGGCGCTCGCTGTGCTCCGGCATGAATAAGGTGGAGTCTCCAAGTCCAATGCATCGGGGAGACCTGCATAAGACAATCTGACGCTCAAGTCAGTGAGGGAGCTTCCAAAGCGTCCAAGAGCTCAGCTAAGACATGTAAGAATGCATAGCAAACTTGTAATGTAAAGAGTAAGTACGAAGTGTCCCAAGGAAACGGTAGAACCTGTATTTATAGGCGTCGGAGATGTCCCTACAAGTTTCGGGAAAGCTCATAAGTGAGGCTTCCGAGCGGGTGTGGATGTAGGCCGGGTGGCCTGTAAAGCGCTTTCCCTTTGTCCTATGTCTGGGTCGATCGGATAAGGTACCACTAGGCCAGGAGTTCTCGTACCTTAGCTAGGTTGTGCAGGCTTCCTCTTAGGTTAATGCTTAAGAGAATCCCTAGTGGGTCAGCTGCTACGTCGTTGTATGGCTGAAGAGCCGACCGAAACAGGAGCCCCCCAGCTTAGCGTGGCATGTGTTGGCATGTGATAAGTGTCAAATATGCATAGTTTTACAGCCTTTAAAGGACACTTATCTTGATCGTTTAATGAATATTCTGTGTTAAACTCCTCTAATTTTGGATATATTTGGAATTCTGCCAAGAATGGGCTTGTATTGGATTTTATTATGTTTTATGCCCATTTTTTTATTAGGAATGAAGTTTTGGATGGATTTTTCATAAAGACAGAAAGAACTGGGCAAAGAATACAAGTTTCTGGTTGCTCAGCGACCCAGGATAGCCGCTCAGTGACCAGAGGACCCTCTCTGGCCGCATAGCGCCTCAGGACAACCGCCCAGCGAGCAGAACACCCTCTCTGGCCACTAAGCGCCTCAGGACAACCGCTCAGTGACCAGAGCAACCTCTCTTGTCGCTTAGCGCCTCAAGTGGACCGCTCAGCAACCAAGTCATTTTAGGAAACCCAAGAGTGAAGAAACAAGTCGCTCAGCAACCTATGCAGAATTGTCTGCCTATAAAAGCATAATCAAGCCAGAACTTCAACAATCGGTTTTTAGACTTGTCAGAATAGATTTTTAGCATTATTGAAGCAGAGCTTGAGTTAAGAGATAGATCATAGAGAGAGGAATCAAGCAAGGAGAGAGAAAGGAAGTTTTGAGCATTGGAACATCGCCGTTCAAGTGGAGATACATTGCCGACGTCGTCAAGCTTCCATTCTTCCATATTTTTTCTTGTAAGCTTGTAGTATCCATGAATATGGATTGCTAAACCTCTCTTCTTAGGATTATTTGTATCTTTTTGACCTCTGTGATGTATTTATACTGATATCCATATATTAATCAATGTTTCTATAAATGAGTTCAATGATTTACCTTATATCTAATGTTTTAGTCTAATCACCTGAGGCATGATTTTGGATTTGATAGTATAGTGAGAACTTGCTAATTGAATCTAAACTAGGTAATATCATCTATTGGACTTAAGACCTAGGGATGGGGTCATACTAATAGTTAATTAATCATCCATGTCTAATGCTTTCTACTTAATTAATCGATCAAGAGATTGGGGGTTAATCTAGCGGAATGATAATCTTCTATGCCGGGAGACTGGGTAGTAATTTAAGAACTGATGTGATGAAACCAACATAGGGCAAGATTTATAGATGAACTCAGGAAATACATGTAAATCAAGTCTCGTCCTTGGACTCGACTGAGGTTTTGATGAAGACAAACACATCACAAAAAGAAGAAAGACTTAATAAGTAAAAAGGAAGACTTCAAGAAGACTTCAAGAAAGAAAGGAACAAAAAGAAGAAAGACTTCAAGAAGACTTCAAGAAGACTTAAGAGAAGAAAGATTTCAAGAACCATGCTCAGAACGTCAAGATCAAAACATGAAGGTTCTAGTTTTAAGTAAGTCTTGCCAACTTAGTGTGCTATGCTTTATTAAGGTTTAATTGCATTTGAAGGCTCATGAAAGATCAACTAATTGAGTACGATATGTTCTCACAAGTTAAACTTGGTAGGAACACTCAATTAGGGTTTAAAACGGATAAAACTGAGTTCTGGACTGTCTGTAATCGATTACAGATGTGTGTAATCGATTACAGGATGTGTGTAATCGATTACCACAAGTGTGTAATCGATTACCAAGTTTGAAATTCAAATTCAAACTTCAACGGCATGGTGTAATCGATTACACTAACTGTGGTAATCGATTACCAGGTCGACAGATGTGTTATTTCATGAACCATTGTGTCTCAAACCCGTTGGGAAAGGTTGTGTTGGTTCATGGACGACCTCTAGTGCCTATATAAAGTCCTTAGACACTCAGAAACATCAATGACTTGGTCCATAACTTTCATATTCATAAAAGTCATCATTCTGAGTTTCGGTTCTATAATTTTCATAAGAACACTCATGATGTTCAACATTTGAGAAACTCAGAAGGGAAGAGCCTTCATTGTAATTGCCTGGAGCATACAAACTAAGATCAATCCTTCTTGTCTAAAGGATTGAATCATGCATAGAAAAGGCATCTTCTTCTTCTTCTATTTGAATCATGTTGATTCATTCACCATGGTTTTCGGTGGTTGTAAAAAGGCCCTTTGAATCAGGTTTGATTCAAAGTCCACCGTGGTAATACGGTGTCATCAGAAAGTGGTTTGCTTTCTGAGGCATGATGGGTCCTCTTAGGGTCCTTGGCACAAGTATTGCTAAGAAGACTTGATCAATCAGAAGAGGGTTGCTTCAAAAGAAGAAGCATGGACTAAAGGAGAAGTTTAAAAAGAAGGATTCAAACTCCAGAAAAGCATACATTTCTTGGGATGACAATGACGTAGGCTCAGACTCAGAATCAGACAAAGAAAAAGCACACCTTGCATTAATGGCATCTCAGAATTCTGACAAGAAAATATCCAGGTTAGTACCAACACTTCTATTTCTAATAAGTTAGAATGTCCCAAAACAATCCTAAAGATTCAGTGTTTAAGATTAAAAGAAAATTAGGTATTCTAGAAGAACATGGTATTTATCTAAGTATGTTTTAATTACATTGCATGATCTTTGGGTGAACTTATTTGATTGCATGTACTTAAATTGATTATGTGCTCATCTAGAAATTTGTTACATAGGACTTGATAGCTTAAATCAGATAAAAAATGTCCTTGTAATCGATTACCATAGGTTTTGTAATTGATTAACCCTGTTCCCAGTCCTCGCGCCTGTTAAAATCGTCTAAGTAATCGATTATCATAACTGCTGTAATCGATTATATACTCATGCTATATAATCAAAGCATAAAAGTTTCAATAGGAATTATTCTCAAATTGTTCCAAGACAACCTAGGAGACATTATGATATGCTTAGATATAATATGAAGGTTATAGACTATATGCTTATAGTTATTGCTATAGAATAGGACATACCTCTAGTAGAAGTTATTATAGGAATATCAAGTGGGCAATGTATGTGGGTGGATAACACTAACAATAACCTAGAACCCAAAGCAATTTAGGTTTTTAACATTCCTTCTTAAGAATTTGTTTTGTAAGTGTGTATGAAAAACAGCAAAGGTTTTATGATATCTTGATAATGGCTGCACATCACACATGATTGGAAACAAAACAAAATCTTTATATCTTATATGAGAATAATGAAAAAGGGGTAATTTCTCAGCATAAGAAAAATAGATACTCCATACTAAAATAGAGCCATCTAAAATACATAATCCCTTAGGAGATAAGTACTGGACTCAAGCCACAAGAGTTGAACTAGTTTGAGAAAAACCTAGTATTTATATCGGTTCCCTAAAACATAAGTATATCATTGAAGCCAAATAAATGTTTAGGAACAAATTAGAAGAACAAGAAATCATAGTTAGAAAATTAGGCTAGATTAGTAGCACAAGGTTAAAAGCTTGAAGAAGGTATATGAGAAAAAGAGTTCCAAAACAAAGAAGACAAACTTGGATGACAATGGAGCAAGTTCATCACTCAACTCAAAAATGAGGAAGCATGTCAAGCTTTAATGGCAACACATCATTCTGATAATGAGGTTAGTAATGCAATTTCATATGTTAAAATTATAAAGTATCTTTGTTAGATTGCATGATAGTTTCTTGAACATATATGAAGTTTATGCACATTAAAGTAGGATTATCTCATCTTTACAAAATAAAACTAAAAACATGCAAGATAAGATAGATCTAGAATAAGATGTTCAAAGTGATTTTACATATTTAGGTCCATGCATAAGCCTTAAGTCAAGAATTGATCAATTAACCCAAGTGGTAAAACAAAGTCATTAAAGAAACCAGGGAATCCCCAATTAAAGAATCATATGGGATACTAACCCAAAAGGACCCAAAGGAAATTGGGTATCTAGAAAAATACCATTAAGTCTATTTGAGCAAATGTGCATGAAGACCTTGTGTTTAGGATTGTCATATACAAAGGATGGTCTTCAAAGTCACAATATTAGAATATGGTATTAGTAATAAAGTTCTAAAAACAACCTTATATCCATCAAAAAGGGCATTAAATTCAATAGTAATACATTCTTAGGCATTTGTATTTACATTATAGATCTCTGTTAGAGATATTCTTCATGCTGTGCCTATTATGTCTGA
This sequence comes from Acmispon strigosus, assembly GCA_030819835.1. Lineage (NCBI taxonomy): Eukaryota > Viridiplantae > Streptophyta > Magnoliopsida > Fabales > Fabaceae > Acmispon > Acmispon strigosus. The sequence goes on from JAUAMA010000001.1 coordinate 25,919,517, forward strand.
ATTTTCAAGTTTTTAGTCATATTAATCGATTACATAGGATCAGTAATCGATTACAGGGATTATTCTAGCCCTGTTTCTTTTCCAGAAAGGAGGGTAATCGATTACCCATGCAGTGTAATCGATTACCTCCTCGAATTTGAATTATTATTCAAATTTTCCAGTATGTAATCGATTACATAAAAGATAGTAATCGATTACATGCCCGATAGTATATATATTTTTCTGGGTTTTATGTTTTAATCGATTACAGCCTCCTCTGGTTTCTTCTCTCTCTCGTGCGACACCAGCACCTCGATTTTCCTCATATCTTCCACAATTCTTGTTCTTTTTCAAGAATTCTTTGTGGGTTTTGCTCCTAATATCCATCTCCATCAATTCATACTACCAATTGTTGTTGAATTGGTCTGTATCAAAAATCCCCAATTCGGTCCTGCTAAACCCTAGAACTCGAAAATTCTCAAATTCAGCTTCCATGGCCTCTTCCTCACATAAACCTCTTCGTTCTAAGAACCCATCCATGGATGCTTTATACCTCTCAAGGCTGTTGGCAACTGAAGAACAGAAACAACGATTTCTTGCTCATTTTCTTGATCGACCAGTTCTTACACCAAAGTATGGTGCTCTGGATTCTTTCTTGACAGCAGGGATGACATTTCCAACACTGCTTAGTCATCAGGGACTTGACTCGTTCATTGAAATTAAAGGTAAATTCTTTCCCGAACTTGTCAGAGTCTTTTACTGTAATCTGATTAAGCGTGGTGGCAAAATATGCACATCTGTCAAGGGTATTGAAATATCTCTAACCCTTGATGAGTTGGGAGAATGTCTGTCTATTCCTAGCACCGGAGCAAAATTAGGTTCTGAATTGCCTTGCCCATGGGAAGATTATGATAAGCGATCATTTTATTTATCTTTATGTCGCTTCACTGAAGAGCAAATTCAGTCTAAAAAGCAGAGAGTTGATGCAAACTGTTCTAGAGACACCCTTGCTGTTGGGTTTCTCACTGTTGAAGACAGAATGCTTCACTACTTGCTCAGTTATGTGATCTTACCTCAAAGTTCTAATCATGCTCAGATAAGCGATCTAGAGTTACAAATTCTATATGGCATGGTTAATCAAAAGTCTATTAATTGGGCTTATTTGGTAATGATACACATGATGATGCATAAGGAAAGAACTAGCCCTCTTCCATTTGCTTCTGCAATTTCTATCATTCTGAAGAAGAAGGGTGTTCCTACTCATGGTGAATATTCTGTTAAAATGGATGGTAAGGCTCAGCGCATTGATCTGAACATTCTGAACAAGATGGGATTCATTCAGGATGATGATGGTTTCTTCAGAAACAAATCTGATCTACCATCTGAGGATCCTCCTGCTCCTACTCATGCAGCATTCTTTCCTCCTTCTGAGAGTGTTCCTTCATCATCTGCTGGTACGGATGCCTCTACACAACTCATCCTTTCTCATCTGGCTGACATGCGGGCACACTTTGATCAGAGGTTTGATCACATGGAAGGACGGGTCGAATCCATGTACACCACTCTCCGTGCGGATATGGATCGTCTTAGTCTTCGTGTTGATCGCATGGCTTCCTCCACCCATGACTCCTTTGATCTCTCTGATGATTCTGAAGATTTTTAGACTATTTCTATCTTTACTTAGACTATCTCTATTTTCATTCGGACTATTTATTTTGGGATTGTAATAGTTTAGTCTTATCTTCTGGATGTTTTGGTTATTTCTTGCACGTTTACTTATGTATTCTGAACTTAAATAGTTATGTTTTAAATTACGTGTGATGCATAAGTTTCTATATGTTGTCTTGCTTACCCCACTCCCCATATATTAAATATCTATACTACTTGTTAGCATGTGTGGATTATGCTTGGACTCATCTTCCTTTTTGATGAAGTCAAAAGGGGGAGAAAGGGTTCTGTGCCTTGTAAAGATTGTTTACAAGAAAGGCTACAAGTGGAACAAAAAGGGGGAGAAAAGTTCTGATGAATATTATGCATGTCTCTCTTTATTTCTATTATCCTGGAAAATTTTGTGTGGCTTTATCTTCTTTTTGATGATGTCAAAAGGGGGAGAAAAGTCTTGTGTATGCTTGATCATTTTCAGGATACTGTGCTTCATTTGCAAAACAAAGGGGGAGATATAATTGCAAAACCAAGGGGGAGATACAAGATAAGAAAGAAAGTCTAATGATCCATCAATGTTCAAGCATGATGTTTGTCATCATCAAAAAGGGGGAGATTGTAAATCAAGTCTCGTCCTTGGACTCGACTGAGGTTTTGATGAAGACAAACACATCACAAAAAGAAGAAAGACTTCAGAAGTAAAAAGGAAGACTTCAAGAAGACTTCAAGAAAGAAAGGAACAAAAAGAAGAAAGACTTCAAGAAGACTTCAAGAAGACTTAAGAGAAGAAAGATTTCAAGAACCACGCTCAGAACGTCAAGATCAAAACATGAAGGTTCTAGTTTTAAGTAAGTCTTGTCAACTTAGTGTGCTATGCTTTATTAAGGTTTAATTGCATTTGAAGGCTCATGAAAGATCAACTAATTGAGTACGATATGTTCTCACAAGTTAAACTTGGTAGGAACACTCAATTAGGGTTTAAAACGGATAAAACTGAGTTCTGGACTGTCTGTAATCGATTACAGATGTGTGTAATCGATTACAGGATGTGTGTAATCGATTACCACAAGTGTGTAATCGATTACCAAGTTTGAAATTCAAATTCAAACTTCAACGGCATGGTGTAATCGATTACACTAACTGTGGTAATCGATTACCAGGTCGACAGATGTGTTATTTCATGAACCATTGTGTCTCAAACCCGTTGGGAAAGGTTGTGTTGGTTCATGGACGACCTCTAGTGCCTATATAAAGTCCTTAGACACTCAGAAACATCAATGACTTGGTCCATTACTTTCATATTCATTAAAGTCATCATTCTGAGTTTCGGTTCTCTCATTTTCATAAGAACACTCATGATGTTCAACATTTGAGAAACTCAGAATGGAAGAGCCTTCATTGTAATTGCCTGGAGCATACAAACTAAGATCAATCCTTCTTGTCTAAAGGATTGAATCATGCATAGAAAAGGCATCTTCTTCTTCTTCTATTTGAATCATGTTGATTCATTCACCGTGGTTTTCGGTGGTTGTAAAAAGGCCCTTTGAATCAGGTTTGATTCAAAGTCCACCGTGGTAATACGGTGTCATCAGAAAGTGGTTTGCTTTCTGAGGCATGATGGGTCCTCTTAGGGTCCTTGGCATAAGTATTGCTAAGAAGACTTGATCAATCAGAAGTGGGTTGCTTCAGGAAGATTGATAAGATATCTTAGGGTCCTTGGTGCATGTATCCGTAAGAGTACTTGATCATGGGAAATCTTCACTGTGGAATTCAGTGGAGTGGTTCTTCAGAAAGTGGTAATCTTTCTGAGGGATTCTAACTTCACCGTGGTATTCGGTGAAGGGTTGTTGATTGAAGGTGGTTTAGCCTTCAAGGTCTGAGGGTGGTTTGCCTTCAAGAACTGAAAGTGGTTTGCTTTCAGGGGCTGTTGAAAGTGGTTTACTTTCACAGGATATTGGTAGAAATTCTTGGGGTCCTTGGATTAGGAACTTGTAAGTGATTTTTATCAATAGTGGAAAAATCCTCAAGGGGTTTCTTTGAGGGACTGGACGTAGCCTTCGGTGGATTGAAGGTGAACCAGGATAAAACTCTCTGTGTCATTTCCTTCTCCTTCATCTTTTACTTTCAAGCAATTACAACATTCCTCCGCAACAACGTTCTTACCTTACAACTCTAATTGCGCTGAAAGTCATTTGATACTATTACGCGAAAATCGGGGCAACTCTGATTCACCCCCCCCTCTCAGGTTGCTATCTGAACTAACAATTGGTATCAGAGCGGAAGTTTAGGTAAGTTATTCCTAAGATCCGGGAGAAGATAGCATCCTCATCTACAACAAGTACCAATGAAGGATTCAACATAAATAGGCCATCAGTCTACAATGGAGAACTCTACGATTTCTGGAATATCAAGATGATGATCTTCATAAAGCCATTAGACGCGAGAATCTGGAAAGTCATTGAAGAAGATCTCCTTGGGCCTGTAGTAGAAGTTGAAGGAAGTTCACAATCAGAACCAGAAAACACATGGAGTGACAAAGAAAAGAAGAAAACTCTATCCAACATGACTCTGGCTACTCCTTTTGGAAAACTTCAAAAACATGATTTGAAGTTAAACAGACTTGAGCAATATGAGAACAATAAAAAGAGACATCGGTCTATTGCTCTAAAAGCCAAAGAAAGCATCAATGATGAATATGATGTAGAGTCAGAAGATGATAAGAACATGGTCTTAATAGTCAAGATTTTTCGAAGGTTCTTACAAAGAAAAGGTATGAAATCTACAAGTTTTTCAAAAAGAGAAATAAAGCCTCCTCCTCTTCACAAAAGATCACATGTTATGAATATGGAAAATCTGGTCATATCAAATATGATTGTCCAAACATTCAAAAGAAGAAGCATGGACTAAAGGAGAAGTTTAAAAAGAAGGATTCAAACTCCAGAAAAGCATACATTTCTTGGGATGACAATGACGTAGGCTCAGACTCAGAATCAGACAAAGAAAAAGCACACCTTGCATTAATGGCATCTCAGAATTCTGACAAGAAAATATCCAGGTTAGTACCAACACTTCTATTTCTAATAAGTTAGAATATCCTATGGAAAGTTTCTTTAAGATGTGTCATAAGTACTTCTAAATTTAGTGATAAAATGCTACTATTTCATCTTTAGAAGAAAAATGTCAAATGCTTCAAAAGGAATTAGATGATCTATATTAGAGGTTACACATGCATACTAGTTCTTCTAAGAAATATGAACTATAGGAACTACCCACAAAATGTCCCAAAATAATCCTAAAGATTCAGTCTTTAAGATTAAAAGAAAATTAGGTATTCCAGAAGAACATGGTATTTATCTAAGTATGTTTTAATTACATTGCATGATCTTTGGGTGAACTTATTTGATTGCATGTACTTAAATTGATTATGTGCTCATCTAGAAATTTGTTACATAGGACTTGATAGCTTAAATCAGATAAAAAATGTCCTTGTAATCGATTACCATAGGTTCTGTAATCGATTAACCCTGTTCCCAGTCCTCGTGCCTGTTAAAATCGTCTAAGTAATCGATCATCATAACTGCTGTAATCGATTATATACTCATGCTATATAATCAAAGCATAAAAGTTTCAATAGGAATTATTCTCAAATTGTTCCAAGACAACCTAGGAGACATTATGATATGCTTAGATATAATATGAAGGTTATAGACTATATGCTTATAGTTATTGCTATAGAATAGGACATACCTCTAGTAGAAGTTATTATAGGAATATCAAGTGGGCAATGTATGTGGGTGGATAACACTAACAATAACCTAGAACCCAAAGCAATTTAGGTTTTTAACATTCCTTCATAAGAATTTGTTTTGTAAGTGTGTATGAAAAACAACAAAGGTTTTATGATATCTTGATAATGGCTGCACATCACACATGATTGGAAACAAAACAAAATCTTTATATCTTATATGAGAATAATGAAAAAGGGGTAATTTCTCAGCATAAGAAAAATAGATACTCCATACTAAAATAGAGCCATCTAAAATACATAATCCCTTAGGAGATAAGTACTGGACTCAAGCCACAAGAGTTGAACTAGTTTGAGAAAAACCTAGTATTTATATCGGTTCCCTAAAACATAAGTATATCATTAAAGCCAAATAAATTTTTAGGAACAAATTAGAAGAACAAGAAATCATAGTTAGAAAATTAGGCTAGATTAGTAGCACAAGGTTAAAAGCTTGAAGAAGGTATATGAGAAAAAGAGTTCCAAAACAAAGAAGACAAACTTGGATGATAATGGAGCAAGTTCATCACTCAACTCAAAAATGAGGAAGCATGTCAAGCTTTAATGGTAACACATCATTCTGATAATGAGGTTAGTAATGCAATTTCATATGTTAAAATTATAAAGTATCTTTGTTAGATTGCATGATAGTTTCTTGAACATATATGAAGTTTATGCACATTAAAGTAGGATTATCTCATCTTTACAAAATAAAACTAAAAACATGCAAGATAAGATAGATCTAGAATAAGATGTTCAAAGTGCTTTTACATATTTAGGTCCATCCATAAGCCTTAAGTCAAGAATTGATCAATTAACCCAAGTGGTAAAACAAAGTCATTAAAGAAACCAGGGAATCCCTAATAAAAGAATCATATGGGATACTAACCCAAAAGGACCCAAAGGAAATTGGGTATCTAGAAAAATACCATAAAGTCTATTTGAGCAAATGTGCATGAAGACCTTGTGTTTAGGATTGTCGTATACAAAGGATGGTCTTCAAAGTCACAATATCAGAATATGGTATTAGTAATAAAGTTCTAAAAACAACCTTATATCCATCAAAAAGGGTATTAAATTCAATAGTAATACATTCTTAGGCATTTGTATTTACATTATAGATCTCTGTTAGAGATATTCTTCATGCTGTGCCTATTATGTCTGAATTTTCAAGTTTTTAGTCATATTAATCGATTACATAGGATCAGTAATCGATTACAGGGATTATTCTAGCCCTGTTTCTTTTCCAGAAAGGAGGGTAATCGATTACCCATGCAGTGTAATCGATTACCTCCTCGAATTTGAATTATTATTCAAATTTTCCAGTATGTAATCGATTACATAAAAGATAGTAATCGATTACATGCCCGATAGTATATATATTTTTCTGGGTTTTATGTTCTTAATCGATTACAGCCTCCTCTGGTTTCTTCTCTCTCTCGTGCGACACCAGCACCTCGATTTTCCTCATATCTTCCACAATTCTTGTTCGTTTTCAAGAATTCTTTGTGGGTTTTGCTCCTAATATCCATCTCCATCTATTCATACTACCAATATTTGTTGAATTGGTCTGTATCAAAAAGCCCCAATTCAGTCCTGCTAAACCCTAGAACTCGAAAATTCTCAAACTCAGCTTCCATGGCCTCTTCCTCACATAAACCTCTTCGTTCTAAGAACCCATCCATGGATGCTTTGGACCTCTCAAGGCTGTTGTCAACTGAAGAACAGAAACAACGATTTCTTGCTCATTTTCTTGATCGACCAGTTCTTACACCAAAGTATGGTGCTCTGGATTCTTTCTTGACAGCAGGGATGACATTTCCAACACTGCTTAATCATCAGGGACTTGACTCGTTCATTGAAATTAAAGGTAAATTCTTTCCCGAACTTATCAGAGTCTTTTACTGTAATCTGATTAAGCGTGGTGGCAAAATAAGCACATCTGTCAAGGGTATTGAAATATCTCTAACCCTTGATGAGTTGGGAGAATGTCTGTCTATTCCTAGAACCGGAGCAAAATTAGGTTCTGAATTGCCTTGCCCATGGGAAGATTATGATAAGCGATCATTTTATTTATCTTTATGTCGCTTCACTGAAGAGCAAATTCAGTCTAAAAAGCAGAGAGTTGATGCAAACCGTTCTAGAGACACCCTTGCTGTTGGGTTTCTCACTGTTGAAGACAGAATGCTTCACTACTTGCTCAGTTATGTGATCTTACCTCAAAGTTCTAATCATGCTCAGATAAGCGATCTAGAGTTACAAATTCTATATGGCATGGTTAATCAAAAGTCTATTAATTGGGCTTATTTGGTAATGATACACATGATGATGCATAAGGAAAGAACTAGCCCTCTTCCATTTGCTTCTGCAATTTCTATCATTCTGAAGAAGAAGGGTGTTCCTACTCATGGTGAATATTCTGTTAAAATGGATGGTAAGGCTCAGCGCATTGATCTGAACATTCTGAACAAGATGGGATTCATTCAGGATGATGATGGTTTCTTCAGAAACAAATCTGATCTACCATCTGAGGATCCTCCTGCTCCTACTCATGCAGCATTCTTTCCTCCTTCTGAGAGTGTTCCTTCATCATCTGCTGGTACGGATGCCTCTACACAACTCATCCTTTCTCATCTGGCTGACATGCGGGCACACTTTGATCAGAGGTTTGATCACATGGAAGGACGGGTCGAATCCATGTACACCACTCTCCGTGCGGATATGGATCGTCTTAGTCTTCGTGTTGATCGCATGGCTTCCTCCACCCATGACTCCTTTGATCTCTCTGATGATTTTGAAGATTTCTAGACTATTTCTATCTTTACTTAGACTATCTCTATTTTCATTCGGACTATTTATTTTGGGATGGTAATAGTTTAGTCTTATCTTCTGGATGTTTTGGTTATTTCTTGCACGTTTACTTATGTATTATGAACTTAACTAGTTATGCTTTAAATTACGTGTGATGCATAAGTTTCTATATGTTGTCTTGCTTACCCCACTCCCCATATATTAAATATCTATACTACTTGTTAGCATGTGTGGATTATGCTTGGACTCATCCTCCTTTTTGATGAAGTCAAAAGGGGGAGAAAGGGTTCTGTGCCTTGTAAAGATTGTTTACAAGAAAGGCTACAAGTGGAACAAAAAGGGGGAGAAAAGTTCTGATGAATATTATGCATGTCTCTCTTTATTTCTATTATCCTGGAAAATTTTGTGTGGCTTTATCTTCTTTTTGATGATGTCAAAAGGGGGAGAAAAGTCTTGTGTATGCTTGATCTTTTTTAGGATACTGTGCTTCATTTGCAAAACAAAGGGGGAGATATAATTGCAAAACCAAGGGGGAGATACAAGATAAGAAAGAAAGTCTAATGATCCATCAATGTTCAAGCATGATGTTTGTCATCATCAAAAAGGGGGAGATTGTAAATCAAGTCTCGTCCTTGGACTCGACAGAGGTTTTGATGAAGACAAACACATCACAAAAAGAAGAAAGACTTCAGAAGTAAAAAGGAAGACTTCAAGAAGACTTCAAGAAAGAAAGGAACAAAAAGAAGAAAGACTTCAAGAAGACTTCAAGAAGACTTAAGAGAAGAAAGATTTCAAGAACAACGCTCAGAACGTCAAGATCATAACATGAAGGTTCTAGTTTTAAGTAAGTCTTGTCAACTTAGTGTGCTATGCTTTATTAAGGTTTAATTGCATTTGAAGGCTCATGAAAGATCAACTAATTGAGTACGATATGTTCTCACAAGTTAAACTTGGTAGGAACACTCAATTAGGGTTTAAAACGGATAAAACTGAGTTCTGGACTGTCTGTAATCGATTACAGATGTGTGTAATCGATTACAGGATGTGTGTAATCGATTACCACAAGTGTGTAATCGATTACCAAGTTTGAAATTCAAATTCAAACTTCAACGGCATGGTGTAATCGATTACACTAACTGTGGTAATCGATTACCAGGTCGACAGATGTGTTATTTCATGAACCATTGTGTCTCAAACCCGTTGGGAAAGGTTGTGTTGGTTCATGGACGACCTCTAGTGCCTATATAAAGTCCTTAGACACTCAGAAACATCAATGACTTGGTCCATAACTTTCATATTCATTAAAGTCATCATTCTGAGTTTCGGTTCTCTCATTTTCATAAGAACACTCATGATGTTCAACATTTGAGAAACTCAGAATGGAAGAGCCTTCATTGTAATTGCCTGGAGCATACAAACTAAGATCAATCCTTCTTGTCTAAAGGATTGAATCATGCATAGAAAAGGCATCTTCTTCTTCTTCTATTTGAATCATGTTGATTCATTCACCGTGGTTTTCGGTGGTTGTAAAAAGACCCTTTGAATCAGGTTTGATTCAAAGTCCACCGTGGTAATACGGTGTCATCAGAAAGTGGTTTGCTTTCTGAGGCATGATGGGTCCTCTTAGGGTCCTTGGCACAAGTATTGCTAAGAAGACTTGATCAATCAGAAGTGGGTTGCTTCAGGAAGATTGATAAGATATCTTAGGGTCCTTGGTGCAAGTATCCGTAAGAGTACTTGATCATGGGAAATCTTCACTGTGGAATTCAGTGGAGTGGTTCTTCAGAAAGTGGTAATCTTTCTGAGGGATTCTAACTTCACCGTGGTATTCGGTGAAGGGTTGTTGATTGAAGGTGGTTTAGCCTTCAAGGTCTGAGGGTTGTTTGCCTTCAAGAACTGAAAGTGGTTTGCTTTAAGGGGCTGTTGAAAGTGGTTTACTTTCACAGGATATTGGTAGAAATTCTTGGGGTCCTTGGATTAGGAACTTGTAAGTGATTTTTATCAATAGTGGAAAAATCCTCAAGGGGTTTCTTTGAGGGACTGGACGTAGCCTTCGGTGGATTGAAGGTGAACCAGGATAAAACTCTCTGTGTCATTTCCTTCTCCTTCATCTTTTACTTTCAAGCAATTACAACATTCCGCCGCAACAACGTTCTTACCTTACAACTCTAATTGCGCTGAAAGTCATTTGATACTATTACGCGAAAATCGGGGCAACTCTGATTCACCCCCCCCTCTCAGGTTGCTATCTGAACTAACAATTGGTATCAGAGCGGAAGTTTAGGTAAGTTATTCCTAAGATCCGGGAGAAGATAGCATCCTCATCTACAACAAGTACCAATGAAGGATTCAACATAAATAGGCCATCAGTCTACAATGGAGAACTCTACGATTTCTGGAATATCAAGATGATGATCTTCATAAAGCCATTAGACGCGAGAATCTGGAAAGTCATTGAAGAAGATCTCCTTGGGCCTGTAGTAGAAGTGGAAGGAAGTTCACAATCAGAACCAGAAAACACATGGAGTGACAAAGAAAATAAGAAAACTCTATCCAACATGACTCTGGCTACTCCTTTTGGAAAACTTCAAAAACATGATTTGAAGTTAAACAGACTTGAGCAATATGAGAACAATAAAAAGAGACATCGGTCTATTGCTCTAAAAGCCAAAGAAAGCATCAATGATGAATATGATGCGGAGTCAGAAGATGATAAGAAAATGGTCTTAATAGTCAAGATTTTTCGAAGGTTCTTACAAAGAAAAGGTATGAAATCTACAAGTTTTTCAAAAAGAGAAATAAAGCCTCCTCCTCTTCACAAAAGATCACATGTTATGAATATGGAAAATCTGGTCATATCAAATATGATTGTCCAAACATTCAAAAGAAGAAGCATGGACTAAAGGAGAAGTTTAAAAAGAAGGATTCAAACTCCAGAAAAGCATACATTTCTTGGGATGACAATGACGTAGGCTCAGACTCAGAATCAGACAAAGAAAAAGCACACCTTGCATTAATGGCATCTCAGAATCCTGACAAGAAAATATCCAGGTTAGTACCAACACTTCTATTTCTAATAAGTTAGAATATCCTATGGAAAGTTTCTTTAAGATGTGTCATAAGTACTTCTAAATTTAGTGATAAAATGCTACTATTTCATCTTTAGAAGAAAAATGTCAAATGCTTCAAAAGGAATTAGATGATCTATATTAGAGGTTACACATGCATACTAGTTCTTCTAAGAAATATGAACTATAGGAACTACCCACAAAATGTCCCAAAACAATCCTAAAGATTCAGTCTTTAAGATTAAAAGAAAATTAGGTATTCTAGAAGAACATGGTATTTATCTAAGTATGTTTTAATTACATTGCATGATCTTTGGGTGAACTTATTTGATTGCATGTACTTAAATTGATTATGTGCTCATCTAGAAATTTGTTACATAGGACTTGATAGCTTAAATCAGATAAAAAATGTCCTTGTAATCGATTACCATAGGTTCTGTAATCGATTAACCCTGTTCCCAGTCCTCGTGCCTGTTAAAATCGTCTAAGTAATCGATCATCATAACTGCTGTAATCGATTATATACTCATGCTATATAATCAAAGCATAAAAGTTTCAATAGGAATTATTCTCAAATTGTTCCAAGACAACCTAGGAGACATTATGATATGCTTAGATATAATATGAAGGTTATAGACTATATGCTTATAGTTATTGCTATAGAATAGGACATACCTCTAGTAGAAGTTATTATAGGAATATCAAGTGGGCAATGTATGTGTGTGGATAACACTAACAATAACCTAGAACCCAAAGCAATTTAGGTTTTTAACATTCCTTCATAAGAATTTGTTTTGTAAGTGTGTATGAAAAACAACAAAGGTTTTATGATATCTTGATAATGGCTGCACATCACACATGATTGGAAACAAAACAAAATCTTTATATCTTATATGAGAATAATGAAAAAGGGGTAATTTCTCAGCATAAGAAAAATAGATACTCCATACTAAAATAGAGCCATCTAAAATACATAATCCCTTAGGAGATAAGTACTGGACTCAAGCCACAAGAGTTGAACTAGTTTGAGAAAAACCTAGTATTTATATCGGTTCCCTAAAACATAAGTATATCATTGAAGCCAAATAAATGTTTAGGAACAAATTAGAAGAACAAGAAATCATAGTTAGAAAATTAGGCTAGATTAGTAGCACAAGGTTAAAAGCTTGAAGAAGGTATATGAGAAAAAGAGTTCCAAAACAAAGAAGACAAACTTGGATGACAATGGAGCAAGTTCATCACTCAACTCAAAAATGAGGAAGCATGTCAAGCTTTAATGGCAACACATCATTCTGATAATGAGGTTAGTAATGCAATTTCATATGTTAAAATTATAAAGTATCTTTGTTAGATTGCATGATAGTTTCTTGAACATATATGAAGTTTATGCACATTAAAGTAGGATTATCTCATCTTTACAAAATAAAACTAAAAACATGCAAGATAAGATAGATCTAGAATAAGATGTTCAAAGTGCTTTTACATATTTAGGTCCATGCATAAGCCTTAAGTCAAGAATTGATCAATTAACCCAAGTGGTAAAACAAAGTCATTAAAGAAACCAGGGAATCCCCAATAAAAGAATCATATGGGATACTAACCCAAAAGGACCCAAAGGAAATTGGGTATCTAGAAAAATACCATTAAGTCTATTTGAGCAAATGTGCATGAAGACCTTGTGTTTAGGATTGTCATATACAAAGGATGGTCTTCAAAGTCACAATATTAGAATATGGTATTAGTAATAAAGTTCTAAAAACAACCTTATATCCATCAAAAAGGGTATTAAATTCAATAGTAATACATTCTTAGGCATTTGTATTTACATTATAGATCTCTGTTAGAGATATTCTTCATGTTGTGCCTATTATGTCTGAATTTTCAAGTTTTTAGTCATATTAATCGATTACATAGGATCAGTAATCGATTACAGGGATTATTCTAGCCCTGTTTCTTTTCCAGAAAGGAGGGTAATCGATTACCCATGCAGTGTAATCGATTACCTCCTCGAATTTGAATTATTATTCAAATTTTCCAGTATGTAATCGATTACATAAAAGATAGTAATCGATTACATGCCCGATAGTATATATATTTTTCTGGGTTTTATGTTCTTAATCGATTACAGCCTCCTCTGGTTTCTTCTCTCTCTCGTGCGACACCAGCACCTCGATTTTCCTCATATCTTCCACAATTCTTGTTCGTTTTCAAGAATTCTTTGTGGGTTTTGCTCCTAATATCCATCTCCATCTATTCATACTACCAATTGTTGTTGAATTGGTCTGTATCAAAAATCCCCAATTCGGTCCTGCAAAACCCTAGAACTCGAAAATTCTCAAATTCAGCTTCCATGGCCTCTTCCTCACATAAACCTCTTCGTTCTAAGAACCCATCCATGGTTGCTTTGGACCTCTCAAGGCTGTTGGCAACTGAAGAACAGAAACAACGATTTCTTGCTCATTTTCTTGATCGACCAGTTCTTACACCAAAGTATGGTGCTCTGGATTCTTTCTTGACAGCAGGGATGACATTTCCAACACTGCTTAATCATCAGGGACTTGACTCGTTCATTGAAATTAAAGGTAAATTATTTCCCGAACTTGTCAGAGTCTTTTACTATAATCTGATTAAGCGTGGTGGCAAAATATGCACATCTGTCAAGGGTATTGAAATATCTCTAACCCTTGATGAGTTGGGAGAATGTCTGTCTATTCCTAGCACCGGAGCAAAATTAGGTTCTGAATTTCCTTGCCCATGGGAAGATTATGATAAGCGATCATTTTATTTATCTTTATGTCGCTTCACCGAAGAGCAAATTCAGTCTAAAAAGCAGAGAGTTGATGCAAACCGTTCTAGAGACACCCTTGCTGTTGGGTTTCTCATTGTTGAAGACAGAATGCTTCACTACTTGCTCAATTATGTGATCTTACCTCAAAGTTCTAATCATGCTCAGATAAGCGATCTAGAGTTACAAATTCTATATGGCATGGTTAATCAAAAGTCTATTAATTGGGCTTATTTGGTAATGATACACATGATGATGCATAAGGAAAGAACTAGCCCTCTTCCATTTGCTTCTGCAATTTCTATCATTCTGAAGAAGAAGGGTGTTCCTACTCATGGTGAATATTCTGTTAAAATGGATGGTAAGGCTCAGCGCATTGATCTGAACATTCTGAACAAGATGGGATTCATTCAGGATGATGATGGTTTCTTCAGAAACAAATCTGATCTACCATCTGAGGATCCTCCTGCTCCTACTCATGCAGCATTCTTTCCTCCTTCTGAGAGTGTTCCTTCATCATCTGCTGGTACGGATGCCTCTACACAACTCATCCTTTCTCATCTGGCTGACATGCGAGCACACTTTGATCAGAGGTTTGATCACATGGAAGGACGGGTCGAATCCATGTACTCCACTCTCTGTGCGGATATGGATCGTCTTAGTCTTCGTGTTGATCGCATGGCTTCCTCCACCCATGACTCCTTTGATCTCTCTGATGATTCTGAAGATTTCTAGACTATTTCTATCTTTACTTAGACTATCTCTATTTTCATTCGGACTATTTATTTTGGGATTGTAATAGTTTAGTCTTATCTTCTGGATGTTTTGGTTATTTCTTGCACGTTTACTTATGTATTCTGAACTTAACTAGTTATGCTTTAAATTACGTGTGATGCATAAGTTTCTATATGTTGTCTTGCTTACCCCACTCCCCATATATTAAATATCTATACTACTTGTTAGCATGTGTGGATTATGCTTGGACTCATCCTCCTTTTTGATGAAGTCAAAAGGGGGAGAAAGGGTTCTGTGCCTTGTAAAGATTGTTTACAAGAACGGCTACAAGTGGAACAAAAAGGGGGAGAAAAGTTCTGATGAATATTATGCATGTCTCTCTTTATTTCTATTATCCTGGAAAATTTTGTGTGGCTTTATCTTCTTTTTGATGATGTCAAAAGGGGGAGAAAAGTCTTGTGTATGCTTGATCATTTTTAGGATACTGTGCTTCATTTCCAAAACTAAGGGGGAGATATAATTGCAAAACCAAGGGGGAGATACAAGATAAGAAAGAAAGTCTAATGATCCATCAATGTTCAAGCATGATGTTTGTCATCATCAAAAAGGGGGAGATTGTAAATCAAGTCTCGTCCTTGGACTCGACTGAGGTTTTGATGAAGACAAACACATCACAAAAAGAAGAAAGACTTCAGAAGTAAAAAGGAAGACTTCAAGAAGACTTCAAGAAAGAAAGGAACAAAAAGAAGAAAGACTTCAAGAAGACTTCAAGAAGACATAAGAGAAGAAAGATTTCAAGAACCACGCTCAGAACGTCAAGATCAAAACATGAAGGTTCGAGTTTTAAGTAAGTCTTGTCAACTTAGTGTGCTATGCTTTATTAAGGTTTAATTGCATTTGAAGGCTCATGAAAGATCAACTAATTGAGTACGATATTTCTCACAAGTTAAACTTGGTAGGAACACTCAATTAGGGTTTAAAACGGATAAAACTGAGTTCTGGACTGTCTGTAATCGATTACAGATGTGTGTAATCGATTACAGGATGTGTGTAATCGATTACCACAAGTATGTAATCGATTACCAAGTTTGAAATTCAAATTCAAACTTCAACGGCATGGTGTAATCGATTACACTAACTGTGGTAATCGATTACCAGGTCGACAGATGTGTTATTTCATGAACCATTGTGTCTCAAACCCGTTAGGAAAGGTTGTGTTGGTTCATGGACGACCTCTAGTGCCTATATAAAGTCCTTAGACACTCAGAAACATCAATGACTTGGTCCATAACTTTCATATTCATTAAAGTCATCATTCTGAGTTTCGGTTCTCTCATTTTCATAAGAACACTCATGATGTTCAACATTTGAGAAACTCAGAATGGAAGAGCCTTCATTGTAATTTCCTGGAGCATAGAAACTAAGATCAAACCTTCTTGTCTAAAGGATTGAATCATGCATAGAAAAGGCATCTTCTTCTTCTTCTATTTGAATCATGTTGATTCATTCACCGTGGTTTTCGGTGGTTGTAAAAAGGCCCTTTGAATCAGGTTTGATTCAAAGTCCACCGTGGTAATACGGTGTCATCAGAAAGTGGTTTTCTTTCTGAGGCATGATGGGTCCTCTTAGGGTCCTTGGCACAAGTATTGCTAAGAAGACTTGATCAATCAGAAGTGGGTTGCTTCAGGAAGATTGATAAGATATCTTAGGGTCCTTGGTGCAAGTATCCGTAAGAGTACTTGATCATGGGAAATCTTCATTGTGGAATTCAGTGGAGTGGTTCTTCAGAAAGTGGTAATATTTCTGAGGGATTCTAACTTCACCGTGGTATTCGGTGAAGGGTTGTTGATTGAAGGTGGTTTAGCCTTCAAGGTCTGAGGGTGGTTTGCCTTCAAGAACTGAAAGTGGTTTGCTTTCAGGGGCTGTTGAAAGTGGTTTACTTTCACAAGATATTGGTAGAAATTCTTGGTGTCCTTGGATTAGGAACTTGTAAGTGATTTTTATCAATAGTGGAAAAATCCTCAAGGGGTTTCTTTGAGGGACTGGACGTAGCCTTCGGTGGATTGAAGGTGAACCAGGATAAAACTCTCTGTGTCATTTCCTTCTCCTTCATCTTTTACTTTCAAGCAATTACAACATTCCGCCGCAACAACGTTCTTACCTTACAACTCTAATTGCGCTGAAAGTCATTTGATACTATTACGCGAAAATCGGGGCAACTCTGATTCACCCCCCCTCTCAGGTTGCTATCTGAACTAACAATACATTAAGGTCAATCAGTGAAAACTAATCCCGAAAGTTTCTTTAATTGCTTAAACTCCAATTTTTTATTTGTTTATAGTTTTGATTAAAACAACTTCAAACAATCATTCATTTCATCCATTGTTTAGTTAATTACACTAAAGAACGACATTTGTACTGCAATTCTCTGTGGATTCGAAAATACCCGTTGCTATACTACAATTGAGTCTTGAAAGGGATTTTAATATTAGTTAAGTGACAATTTATAAATGTGTTTGGTGAACGGTTTTTCAATGTAGCAAATCCTTTCAACAAAATGGCGTTGTTGCTGGGGAATTTCCCTAGTACAAAAGCGTAGCTTTAGTGTAGTTAATTTAAGCAATTGTGAATATAGTACATAATTTTCTTTTTATGTTTTTTATTATCTTGTTTACTGACTTTCTTGGCTAGATTGTATCTTGACTTTGTTTATGCGAGGTAAAACTCCAGCGAATCAGCTCTTGTGCGACCCAGAAATAGAGAGGACAATCTCTACAGCAAGGAGAAGCAAAGAAAAGAAAAAGAAATAGTTAGCCAAGCAGAGAAAGGATCAAGAAGTTTCATCTTCTTCAAGTTCTACAGAAAATCAACAACAATAAACAATGGCTGCACCAGGGGATGATGGTGTAGATGACAATAATGCTGGATTTGTTAATTTCAACCCCAGAAACATAACCAGAATAGGAAGGCATGCTGGGGATGGAAAGCCACCGGAAATGAGAACTGGATTGGTGCAACTGATGTACGCCAATCCATTTGCTGGCTTAGATCATGAAAACCCTTATACGCACTTGACAAAGTTCTATGATCTTTGTGGCACAATGGGTATTATCCGAGCTGATGAAGAATCGATATTCTTGAGACTCTTTCCTCTTTCCTTGATTGGTCAAGCCAAGGATTGGTTCTTAGACCAACCACAGATAGTCTTGGCTGACTGGAATGAATTAGAACGAAAGTTAATTGCCAGGTATTTCTCTAAAAACTAATTTATGGATTGTAAAACTGCAATTTCCACTTTTTCCCAGAATACAAGTGAGAGCTTATGTGAAGTATGGGAAAGATACAAATCCATGCTCAGAAGATGCCCAGACCATGGCTTTGATGTAAGAACCCAGACTCACATTTTTAGGAAGGGTCTACAACAACAGACAAAGTTGACCCTTGATGCAACAGCAGGAGGCTCATTAATGGAAATATTTCCAAATGAAGCCATTCAGATCATTGAGGCCATGGATTTGAATGACCAACATGATCAACACCACAGAAGTCCACCCAGAAGAGGAGAAATGCTTGAGTTGGGGTCAAATGATGCAATTATGGCTCAAAACAAACAACAACAACAGTTGGATGAGGTGAAGAGAACGCTGAATGATCTGCCTAAACAACTCAAGGAAAGGTATGAACCCTCTCCTAGAAAACAAGTATATAGATGTGATGTTTGTGCAGGTGATCATCATACTAGTTGTTGTGATCTTAAGGAGGAGGATGTGAATTATTTGTCAACCCAGCAAAGGCAGGGCCAATATCAGAACTCTTACCCCAGGGGAGGAAATCAACAGTATAACCAACCCTGGAGACAAGAAGTCGGGCCGTCAAACAACAGGGCACCATATCAGAACTAGCAGTTAACAACCTTATGACAAAACTTCCAAATTGGAAGACACTTTTAATCAGTTTATGTAGTTATCCATGGCTAACAAAAAAACACTGATGCTTCCTTGAAGAATTTAGAAATGCAGGTTGGCCAACTTGCTAAGCAGCTTGGACAAATGACAACTGAAAGGAATGGAAAGTTCCCAGCCAACACAGAGGATAATCCAAGGGAAAACTACAATGAGATTTTTACTAGGAGTGGGAAAACAGTGGGAAGGAATGTCATTGAGGAGGGAGTTAATGAAGAACAAGAAGAAGTTGAAAAAGATGAAGAAAAAATAATGAAGAAGTTGTAAATAGTGAAAAAAAAAGAAAAAAAAATGAGTAAGCAAGGAAGTCAAGGAGGGTGTACTTCAAAAACGCTTACCATATCCTCTGAATCCCAAGAAAGATGACCAAGAGAAACAGAGGAGGAGTTTTGTTGATGTGTTCAGAAAACTGGAAGTGACAATGCCATTCTCCGAAGCATTGGAAAAAATCCCTTCATATGGCAAGCACATGAAGGCCTTCTTAAATAGGAAACTTAGGATGGAAGAAAATCAAGAAGAACAGGTAATCCTGTTGAATGGAAGTTGTAGTGCGATTCTCCAACGCTTACCACCACCCAAACACAGAAGTTCCAGGAAATGTGTCTTGCCTATCAATTTGGATAACAACTAGTCTTGCAATGCATTGACCGATTCAGAAGCCACAATCAATTTTATGCCATTGTATATGCTGAGAAGACTGGGAGAAATAGAGGTGGAGCCAACCAGAATGACCCTGCAATTCGTCGACAAATCAGTAAAGCAACCACAGGGAGTTGTAGAGTCAGTGAATGTGAGTGTTGAGCACCTGAATTTCTTAATTGATTTTGTGGTGGTAGACATGCCAGAGGATAAGGATATCCCATTGATCTTGGGCATGCCATTCATAGAAGAAGCAAGGACTTCTTTTGACGTTGACACAAAAATTCTAAAGATCAGGCAAGGCAGTGAAGAAATACATTTCCTGGTTCTTAACAATAAACAACATCAACTAGGTATGGAAAAACTTGCTGTTGTAAATGAAATTGATTTTGATTTGGAAAGGCTTTTTGATGAGCATGAATCATCAAGTATTGGTTCCCATATGCTTAATTCTGTGCAAACTAATGTTTTTAAAGAGACAATAGATGAATAAAGTGTAGGGAAAGGAGCAAGGAAACCAAAAGCCAAGACCAAAAGCAAGTTTGCCAAGGTTTACCCGATTTCCACAACCTGTGAAAACTGCTTGCAAAGGATTACCAGGACAAGCCAGAAATCAACCAAGACGAAAGGCAACAAGTTTTCCTCTTGTGTTAAATTCTTCCAACGAATCTACTTCAAACGTCAAGCTAATGATGTTAAAGAAGCGCTTCCTGGGAGGCAACCCAGAGTCTGGTTAGACTTTTAGTTTTACCAGTTTTACATTAAGTAACATTATTATGTGAAGTTTCCAATTCAACTGTGCATTCATGAACTTCACATCCTTTTGGTAAGTAATTATTAAAACCCAATCAATAATGTAGAATGTGTAATTTGGAACTTTGTGGAACATGGTATGTGATTTTGAGAACTATTGCCTATTTTTGGGTTCTGAGGCTTCCAACATGTCTTAACTGTCATATATGTGTGATTGAGAAGCCTAAATTGAGAGGTAAAAGGATTGTTAAGATTTTTGGATGTTAAGTTGTGATTGAATGCAAAACTGGACTGTTTGATGAAACCTATGATGAATTGGGTGCTAAATGAGCTTGAATTTTCATTTTTAAGTTGTGCACAGTGACTAATGGGGGTTTAAAGGTCTTTTTCCTTTCTTTTTCTTTGTTTTTATTTTATTTTATCTTTGAGTCTCATATAGTTTTATTAATTTTGTCAGGTTTTTATCTTATTTTTGCATAAGCATATAAGTTAGTAATTATTTTTCTTTTTAGTCCTTTTTATTAGGTTTTATTAGATTTTTAGGGTTTTTATTATTTCTGGCCATTATTGGGTTGTTTATTGGAGACTTGATGAAGAATGATGAAGAAAAACAGGGTTAGATCTGAAAGGTTTTTGTGATCAATGGAATTGAAGCAACAAAAGCAATGAAAACATGTGTAAAATGAAGAATTGATGAAGATGCTGCTATTGCAAAAGTAGAATTGAAGCTACATGAAGCCCCATTGTTGAATTGAAGAGGGGAATCAATTGGAAGAGAAAAGAGAAAGAAAATGAAGAATCAGACGTCTTCCCAATGCCTGAGCGTTGAGGAGCCAACGCTCATGCGTTGGCTCTCTGCCTGGACTCCTAAATTGGATTTTATTCCAGCGCCTAAGCGTTGGCGGGGGGGGGGGGGACCAGCGCTCATGCGTTGAGCCCCTACCAAGCCTCAAATTACTTTGATTAATTCCAATGCCTAGGCGTTGGAACACTGACAGTTTTGGCTATAAATATAGAATTTGCTCTTCTTTTAATGAATCTTGTACTTTCTGAGTTCCTTCCTTTGAAACTTTGTTTCTGTAGTTGTAAGAGGCCTCTTGAGCCCTTGTTCTAGGTTTGTTTTCTTGTTTTTCTTTATGTGTAATCTATCCATGTTAGGCTAGTTTCTTTCTAGTACTTGGGTTTTTTGTGAATCCTTTTTCATAGTTATGCTTTAAGCTTATGGTTCTCTATGTGAATAAATTTATCATTTCATGTATCTTTTCTCTTTGATTATTTTGCTTGAGTCGACGCAAGTATCATGCTTTCTTCTTGCACAACGGTAGCTGGTAGGAATTAAGGGAACTGGGATTAGATTGAATGATTTATCTGCTACTTAGGTATAAGGGAGGGAATCATTTGTGTTGGGCAGAATTAAGAACTCATTTCTTTAATTGAATTGACTAGACACTTAGGTATTAAGTTTAGCAAACTGAGATTGAATGATTTACTTGATTAAGGCTTTAACAAGTAGAGGTTAAGGTTACATCACCATGAAATGATTACCAAAGTTCATATAGTTATCTGTTTGCAAAAAGCTTAATTTGTTTAGGTGAAGCTAACACCCAAGTGATGTTTCCATCAAAGTTTACAATCCAAGTCTTTTTAGTTTTCATGTTATCAATCATTTCAAAAAAATCAAAATTTATCTTTTGTTTTTCTACTTTAAACAATTGAGCTTAAGTCACAAATCACCCTATCCCTGTGGAAATGATATCTTTTGTATTACTTCGACCTTTCCGTACACTTGTAGAATAGGTATCAAGTTTTTGGCGCCTTTTCCGGGGATAGGTTTATTGATTTAGACTTTAGCTTCTTTGTTTAGAGCTTTTTGCTTTTAATTTGTATAATTTTATGTTGTTTTTGAACTGGTGCTTCTAATCCTTGTTTGCTGAGTTTATATAAGGCACGACTATGGCTGAAACATATGTAATTGGTGGCAAAGATCCAGGCTGAACTTGAAATAGTGTTTGAAAATAAGAAGTGAGATGCTTTCATCATAATTGATGAGAATTATGCTGAATTGGAGTGTAGTCATGCTAACGGATTTTCACCTAATCGATTGCAAGAACAGGAAGCCATAGTTTCCTTACAGGGGAGGATAAATTGCATTTTGTGGAGGTAGCCAGAAAGTGAACATGTGGTTCAAAGTGAAGAGGTTAAAGAAACCTCCATTGTAAAATTGTCTTTGAAGACAAATTGAAGATGGATGAAGAAAAACCTCAAGTTCTAAGAACCTATCTCTTAGGTTCATGGAGGAAAAAAGAAGTAGTTGAAAGTGCATGCAATACCATGTTGAGCATGTGCAAAAATCTACATGATTTGAAGGTTCTAATGCATTTTGTGATAGACTCTGGTTGAGTAAGTAAACTTGAAAAGTCTATCAAAGACTATAACATTGGGCTTCTGTGAGACAACCCATGTTTATCTTTTATTTTTGTTGTGTTTCTTGTGTTGAATAAAAGGGCAGGTTGGCCAATAAGCTTGAATTCTCTAGGGTGCAGGAGGAGCTGGAGCTGAAGAGGGTCAGGAGGATCCAATGGACCCATGATGACCAGAGTACTTTTTATTTTTGTTTTTAGTTTTTATTTTATTCTTAGTTTTATTTTTCTTTTTAGTTTAGATTTTTGTTTATGAATTTGAGTCATGCATGTAGTAAATTGAGTCTAATTTGTACCCCTAATCACGTACTCCTATGCTTAACTTTCAAGTGGTTTCACCTCTAGCTAGTGCTTTTGAAATTTTTTGATACATTTGTTTTTAAAAAGCTGGGTAGAATTGAATGTTGTTAGGGGTTTGAAAGAATTCTTGATATCTGAGTTTGTTATTGATCATGATTTGAGTTCTTGTAAGGTTACACTTACCCTATCTTTTTGAGTGCCTTTGAGTGACCTCTGACATACTTGTGCATGCTTGATTCTGTCCTGATTTACATGTCAATTGAATGATGCATGTTTTGCAATTCTGTGAGAGACTAATAGGATTTTTTGTGAGCTCAGACTTTGTTCTTACAATGTTTCCATTAGTAGTCCCCTTTGAGCCTAATTGAGTATTTTCTTTGGAGCCTACTATTGTGAAAAATTCTATTTTGGTTAGGTGATTTTGAATTTGTTGTTAGAGATAAAAATGAATAGGTTTCTCTCTAGAAAATAAAATAAAAAGGAGGCATGTTCCTTAGAAAAATAAATGAAGTAGTGGGGTGAGTAAGAGTGTGAGGGTAGTTCAAATTTCTTTTCATTCATCCCATAACATTCCACTGCTTCGTTCAAAAAAAAGGAAAAAAAAGAGAGAACCTTTGTGCTGTAAAGTATAGAAATTTTGTTTTGTAAAGAAAGATCACCTAACTAATTTGAGTCTGAGCCCCCTAGAGTTGCCAAGTTCTTCATTTTTTCCCACCTATCATTGTACCCTTGGCCAAGTTTCACCCTGAAAAAGTCTCTACATGCACTCCTCCTATTTTGTTTGGTTTTGATTTGAATGATAGCCAGGTTTGATGCACTGCACTTGTATGGTCATGAGCTTTGTTTAGTGAGCTTAATTTTAAACTCTTATCTGCTTCTGTGATAAATTTTCATTCTTTAATTTCATGATGAATTTCACCCTCTTGATATGCCTATGTTTAACCCATCTGTGTTTTCTTGAAAATGTATCTTGTGCTAGCTAGGGTGATTTGTTCTAAGCTTGAGGACAAGCTGTCGGTGGGTATAGGGTGTGATGACTGAGGGTTTTAAGGTCTTTTTCCTTTCTTTTCCTTTCTTTTTATTTTATTTTATCTTTGAGTCTCATATAGTTTTATTAATTTTGTTAGGTTTTTATCTTATTTTTGCATAAGCATATAAGTTAGTAATTTTTTTTCCTTTTAGTCCTTTTTATTAGGTTTTATTAGAGTTTTAGGGTTTTTATTATTTCTGGTCATTATTGGGTTGTTTATTGGAGACTTGATGGAGAATGATGATGAAAAAGAGGGGTTAGAGCTGAAAGGTTTTTGTGATCAATGGAATTGAAGCAACAAAAGCAATGAAAACATGTGTAAAATGAAGAATTGATGAAGATGCTGCTGTTGCAAAAGGAGAATTGAAGCCACATGAAGCCCCATTATTGCATTGAAGAGGCGAATCAATTGGAAGAGCAAAGAGTAAGAAAATGAAAAATCAGACGTCTTCCCAACGCCTGAGCGTTGAGGAGCCAACGCTCATGTGTTGGCTCTCTGCCTAGACTCCTAAATTGGATTTTATTCCAACGCCCAAGCATTGGGGGGGGGGGGCAGCGCTCATGCGTTGAGCCCCTACCAAGCCTCGAATTACTTTGATTAATTACAACGCCTAGGCATTGGAACTATGGCAGTTTTGGCTATAAATACATAATTTGCTCTTCTTTGTAATGAATCTTGTACTTTCTGAGTTCCTTCCTTTGAAGCTTTGTTTTTGGAGTTGTAAGAGGCCTCTTGAGCCCTTGTTCCAGGTTTATTTTCTTGTTTTTCTTTATGTCTAATCTAGCCATGTTAGTCTAGTTTCTTTCTAGTACTTGGGTTTTATGCGAATCCTTTTTCTGAGTTAAGCTTTAGGCTTTTGGTGCTCTATATGAATAAAGTTATCATTTCATGTATCTTTTCTCTTTGATTATTTTGCTTGAGTCGACGCAAGTATCATGCTTTCTTCTTTCACAATGGTAGTTGCTAGGAATTAAGGGAACTGGGATTAGATTGAATGATTTATCTGCTGCTTAGGTATAAGGGTGGGAATCATTTGTGTTGGCCAGAATTAAGAACTCATTTCTTCAATTGAATTGAATAGACACTAAGGTATTAGGTTTAGAAAACTGAGATTGAATGACTTACTTGATTAAGGTATTAACAAGTAGAGGTTAAGGTTACATCACCATGAAATGATTTCCAATGTTCATATAGTTATCTGTTTGCAAAAAGCTGAATTTGGTTAGGTGAAGCTAACACCCAAGTGTTATTACCATCAAAGATTACAATCCAAGTCTTTTTAGTTTTCATGTTATCAATCATTACAAAAAACTCAATATTTATCTTTTGTTTTTTTGCTTTAAACAATTGAGCTTAAGTCACAAGTCACCCTATCCCTGTTGAGACGATATCTTTTGTATTACTTCGTCCTTTCTGTATACTTGCATAATTGGTATCACGCAGTTTTCTTATGGCTCATATATGCTTTTGCATTCATTGGTTTGTGTTTGGGATGGCTATATCAAAATATAGCCTATCCAGCTGTGAAAAGTGTGGAATTTGTCCTTGTATGCAATGCTTTTTAAGTCGATGACCAATTGTGTGTTTTGTGGATTCTTTAAGATCAGACAAGTTTCACATGAAGAATAGAGGTGAATGAATTAATTATCCTGCCTGGAAAGCAAGGATTTCAAAATTTGACCCATTCAGTTGTGAAAATTCTAGTTTTTAAGTCAAAAGGTCAAATTTTGAATAATTGATTTGGCATGAAAGTGATTCTCTTCAAAGATCAGGAATTGGATGTGTTTTTGAGTGTTTGATATGTTTAAACATGTTTAGAAATCATAGGAAAAGGGAAGAAATAAAAAACTGGGCAGAAAACTGTCAAAATTATGCAGAAAAAGTCGCTCAGCGACCACATAGGTCCGCTGAGCGACCACTGGGCCTTCTCTGGTCGCTTAGCGACTAAAGAGAGTCGCTCAGCGAAATTTTCATCTCTCTGGTCTCTTAGCGACCACGAAGGGTCGCTCAGCGACCCTGGCAGTATAAATAGAAACAGAACACGATGCTCAGCGCCGTGCTCTGTTCTTCACTCCCCTCTCTACTTTTTTGCAAAAGTCACTCAAATCCTTCATCTTTTTCGAAGAGAATCAAGAGCAAAGCTCTTTCAAGTCATTTTAGAGCCTCTCTATCTTTTCTCCAACACAAATCATGTAAGTTTTCATCCAATTTATCTTCTTCTCTCTATTCGAACCCTAGGTTAGAAAATTTGGGGATTTTCAGAAATTATTGCATGATTTTTTGCTACAACTTGAAATTGACCATGAATACATGTTAATGCACTTAGATTCTTGATGCTAGCAGCTCCAATTTCAAAATTTTGCTCAAATGCTAGGAACCTTAAGTTGGGAATTCGGGGATTTTTGATTCTTGGTTGAAATTGAGTGGTTTTAGCATGAATTAATCTTGATAACAGATCCTAGGCTCTGAATGATTGATTGTTTGAAGTTTTGGTTGTTCAATTTTGAATGAACTTGGTATTCTGAGCAACAAACTCAAAGGTTGAATGTTAAAAGGGCTTGTTGAATCATGCATTGAATTGAACCATAAAAATTTGTGGATTTGAGTTGTTTGACTTGTTTGAATTGATTATCTTTGTCAAATTCTTGAATTACTTGATTGAATGGTTAAAAATTGCAAATCCTTGAATATTGTCCTGAAATAGAAATGTTCTCAATTTGATTCTAAATTGATTTGCAAAGCACAAAGTTCTGGGGTATTTTTAGTGGGCGCTGTGCCTGTTTGCTAATTTGTTAGGCTGGATATTGGATTCTTTTGTTATGTTATAGGCCTAAGACAAAGAGAGAAGCAAACATTGAGGGAGGAGGAGACTAGGAAAGGCCGACAAAGGCGAAAGCTCCAGCCACTACGACAACAATAGGTTTATTTCAACAAAGGCTCAGAACCTCTACTTGAGGTTGAGGAACAGAATAATCACACCTGAACGGCGAGTGGTGCTAGACAATGGTCAATACCATAGTTTCCTTAACGAGCTTCAAGCCAGGAAATGGAAGATAGTGGCTAAACCTAGAGAAAGTTACCATCTGGATTTTGTGAGTCAATTTTATGCAAATGGAGCTCTCGACAGCGATGCCAGGGCAATCAGACACTCCACTGTAAATGGAGTTAGAGTCAACTATGATAGAAGGACCATCCATGGGATCCTCGGCAACCCATGGCAAGGAGGATCAAGACTCTGCACATATAAGAACTTGTGGAAGGACAATGCATTCGACGAGGATGAAATCCGTCGATCATTGGCCCTCCATGGCATCCCTCTCTCAGCCCTCTCAGGAGCACTTAAGCGGTTTTGCATGAAGAGAATTCCAGTAATCTGGACGACTTTCATCCTGAGCAACATCCATCCCAACCCACATGTATCAGATCTCCCGATGGCCAAGTGCAAGCTGCTGTGGGCCATCCTGCAGAAGGAGACAGTGGACGTAGCTGCCATCATGTTTATTTATATTTATGCTATTTTATGCTATTTTATGCTATTTTATTTATTTATATTTATGCTATTTTATGTTCTTGCTCTAAAAACCAACATCAAAAAACCAATTTATATTCTGCACAAAGCTCTAAACAAAGTTAGTAACAAGACACCTATCCCTTGGGTTCAATATCTTTTATACTACACGATAACCATCCGTGCACTTGTGGATTTGGCTATCAAAGATCATTGAGGTTTTCATGGATGATTTCTGTGTATTTGGTGATTCCTTTAATCTATGCTTGGAAAATTTGAACAGCGTACTGAAGCGGCGTGTGGAAACCAATCTTATTCTGATTTGGGAAAAGTGTCACTCCATGGTGACTGAAGGAATAGTTTTGGGGCACAAGGTCTCGTCAAGAGGAATGGAGGTAGAAAAAGAAAAGGTAGAGGTGATTGAGAAGCTACCGGCACCAACAAATGTCAAAGTTGTCAGAAGTTTTCTTGGGCATGCTGGATTCTACAGACGCTTTATCAAAGACTTTTCCAGAATTGCTAAACCACTGAGTAACCTCTTGAATAAGGATTCCTCTTTTTTCTTTGATAATTCTTGTTTAAAATCTTTTGAAAACCTAAAGCAAAACTTGATATCTGCACCTGTTATTATTGCACCTGATTGGAATACTGACTTTGAACTCATGTGTGATGCTAGTGACTATGCAGTTGGAGCAGTCCTAGGTCAGACGAAAGATAAGGTTTTTCATTCAATACATTATGCTAGCAAAGTTTAGAATGAAGCCCAAATAAATTATGCTACAACTGAGAAATAATTGTTAGCCATAGTGTTTTCACTTGAAAAGTTTAGAAGTTACATGATAGGATCAAAAGTTACCATTTTCACAGACCATGCAGCTATCAAATATCTTCTGAAAAAACCTGATTCCAAACCTAGATTTCTCCGGTGGGTTCTCTTATTGCAGGAATTTGATTTGGATATTAAAGACAAGAGTGGTAAGGAGAACCTAGTAGCTGATCACTTGTCAAGGTTGGTAAATGAGGAGGTCACTATAAAAGAAAAGGAAATAACATATGCTTTCCCTTATGAAAGACTGTTCCTGGTTCAAGAAAGGCCATGGCTTGCTGATATGGCCAACTTCAAAGCTATAGGGGTAATTCCAGACCTAAATTTCCATCAGAAGAAGAAATTTCTCAGTGATGCTACTCAGTTTATTTGGGATGATCCCTATCTGTTCAAAATGGGGGCGGATGGTCTTTTGAGAAGGTGTGTAGCTTCAAATGAAGCCAAGGATATTCTAAGACACTGCCACAATTCTGCCTATGGGGGGCACTATAATGGAGAGAAGACTACTGCAAAAGTCCTCCAATCTGGATTTTACTGGCCTACCCTCTACAAAGATGCTCATTTCCACGTTCAGATGTGTGACGAATTCAAAAGACCAGGAGGAATAGGCAGAAGAAATGAAATTCCATTGCAAAGTATCTTAGAAGTTGAGGTCTTTGATTGTTGGGGCATAGATTTCATGGGACCATTCTGATAGTGCAAGAAACACACAAGAAAGGGGGGGGTTGAATTGTGTGTGTCATTTTTGAAAACCTCTTTTAAAATATACCTTAATTATTAGTTTTCAAAGAGTGTTAAAGATTGTGTGTGTATGCATGTATGCAGCGGAAAAATTAACATAAGTTAGAAAAATAAAGCACACACGATATTTATCCTGCTTCACCCCCATAATCGTCAGGGCTACGTCCAGTCCTTGGCTTCACCAAGATTTTCCACTATTTCATCAAATAGTACAAGTATTGCCAGGGACTTCTCCCAGTATTAGAAGGACTTCTCATATCAAGTATTGTACAGGACTTCTCCTAGTATTCTCAGGACTTCTCCTTTCAAGTATTCTCCAGGACTTCTCCTTATTAGTATTCTACAAGACTACTCCTGATTCCCTTTACAAATTGGGTTTGTTTTTCTACAAAGATTCTCTACAATAAGAGTGACTAGAAGAAATGAAGCTCGGGTTACAGAGAGGATAAGAATTTAAGGTTCTCTGTTTTGTGTTATGTGTGGCTTAAAATAAGAGTGACACTCTATGATTTCTTCATACAAGTGGACGAATAACTCAGGTAAATTATGGCTTGAAGCTTTCTGAGTTTGAACCAATGGAAGCTTGGTTCTCTAGGAAACTTGGTTGAGATATACAATGGATTGAATTCAAGTCACCAAGTTGTTCTGCAAGCTGAATTCTCTATTTATATCTTCAGTTGAAAATCTTCATTGATCTTTGATAGAAGGAGAGAAAATAGATCCGTTATTGCTCCTGCTTCCTTGTGAGTAACGGCTAATTATGTAATTCTGGAGCAGCATTAAATGCGTTCTGTCAAGAATTAATTGCTTGGGTTGACATCGTCTGGCTCGGCGCTGTGTCCATCTTTGGGTTTTTGTTTGAACATAATATCCCAGTGCATGCCAGCTAAGAATCATTAAATGCTCTGAACAGAGATTTGAATTTTGAACGTTGAAGGAGTACGATGATCAAAATTTTCACGCCGTTGATTCCGTGAAATCAGCTTGATTTGAGGAAAAGCAGAAAAGAAGAGGAACCAAGGAATAATATATTAATTATGTCCCTTTCTTATTTCTGCCATCAACAGTACTTCATTTAATGTGCTGACGAGGTAGATGATTCTTGATCCAAGAAGCAATTATTCTGAATGAACTCTTCAGAGCTCAGTTGAATAATTTCTTTAATGCTTCTGTTGAACTGATAACCTCATGACACACATTTTCTGGCATTTATGACTTTTGAGCATTTTGATGCTTTGAGCAGACGAAATCTTCATTATGATTTGGCAGACGCAGTCTTTATGGAATCTTCAGAATTTCGTTACTGAGTGAGTTGCATAGGCAGACAGACTTTCTTATTCCAACCTTTCTTGACTGTCAGATTATTCTTGATTTGTAGATGACTGGACGTTTCCTTCTTTTATGCTTCTGTTGAAGTTCTCCTTTATGAATAAGTTGTCACCCAACTTCTTTGTATAGGTCTAGAGATACTTCAAAGCTGGAAATGTTTCTTTATGACTTGTTGCCAGACTTACACAGCTTTTGGCAAAACAGTTGATGACAGGATATTATATGATATTTTTAGGTTGTTTTTAGTCTTTTTATTTTGTTATTTTTGAGTCTCATATAGGATTTTTATTATTTTTATGTAGATTTTATATTTATTTTGCATTTTGCATATAGATTAGATTTTATTTGCTTTTCTAACTTTTTTTTATATTTTTAGGAATTTTTATAGCTATTTTATATTTTTAGGAAAAGCTGGTATAGTTATCATTTTTGTCCAGGGACCAATTTGTAAAGTTTTAGGAAATCAAGGATCAAAGTGTAAAGTTCAAGAGTGGAGGATGAGAAGTGAAGATTGAAAGAGTTAAAGGGCCATAATTTGAGTGCTAGCAAAGAGAGGGCTAAAAGAGAAAAAAAATATGAAGCAACTCTCTCTAATTTAGCACATGGAAAATAAGCTTGAAGAAATTGATGGTAGTGGGAAGGAAGTTTCAGAAATGATTAAGGGCTGAGTGGTGGCCATTAAAGGCATTGAAAACCCATTACCATGAAGAAGGGAAAAGCTTGAAGATGAAGCAGCAGGCGACCCAACGCTCAGGCGTTGGGATCCTAACGCTCAAGCGTTGGGACTCTGACTAGGAGATGAGTCAGATTTTCACCCAGCGCTCAAGCGTTGGAGAGCCAGCGCTCAAGCGCTGGGCCTCGGTCTGATAGTGGAATTTTAATGCATCCCAACACCCAAGCGTTGGGAATGCCAGCGCGCAAGCGCTGGAGGGTGATTTTTTACTATAAATATGGACCTTTTCTTCACTTGTAAGACACACCTTTTTCAGAATACAACAAGTGTTCTTCTTTCCTCCTTAAGATCATTGTTCCTAGGAATTGTGGGAAGCCATACTTGAGCTCCTATCCAGGGTAATTCAATGACTCTTTTAGCCATGCTTGGCTAATTCTTTTTAAGTTTCTTGGGTTGTAGTAGTTTATAGTTTATGTTCTCGTCTTTTTCTACATTTCTGAATAATATTTCCTTTCATGTTTTATTTCCTTGCTCTTAATGTTATCTTGCTGTACACAAGAAGTTTTGCTTAATACTTATGTCATAAGACCATTTGGTAAGTAGTAAGGGAACTAGGAAATAAAAAAGGCTATAAGTATATATCTCTAAAGATCATTAGGATAGACGTAGCTTTATGTTGGCCCGAATTCATTCTTCATCTTCTTTTCTGGTTAACTAAATTACAAGATCTTGGATTTAGTAATTAGGAAGAAAGTTCTACATTTCTTAAGACCATTAACTTGTAGAAATTCTAGGCTATAGCATCATGAACTTGGATTTAAAATTCAGAAATTAAGTAGGAACTTGCTAGCATATTTTATAGACTATGTAAATCGACCCAAGAGCTTAATTCTTATCATCTTTATTCTCTTATCAATTTATGCTATTATTTTTATCTTGTTCTAAACCAACATCAAACATATCTTTTTTCTGCACAAGTACTAGATATTATAATAATAAGAACACCTATCCCTTGGGTTCGATCTTTTTATATTACGCGATAGTCAATCGTGCACTTGCGATTTGGGTATCAAGTTTTTGGCGCCGTTGCCGGGGATAGGTTCTTTTCAAGTTCTTGTTATTATTTTATTTAGTACTTCCTGTTTATATAAAAAAAAAAATTGTATTGAATAGGTGCTATTGACTTCTTTTTGCTTTTCTGCATGGTAGGACATTTTGAATTCGACCTTGAAATTGAAAGAACTTTGCATCGCAGATTAGCGGAGCAAAGGAGATTAGCAAGGGCCATGTCTGAAACACAAGCGCAAATGGAGGAGCGCCTCCGTGCAGAATACAATGCACGGGTAGAAGATGAAGTCCAAGCTAGACTTCAAAGGTAGAGAACTGAGGAGGAAGAGCGGGATGCCAACCGTTCCCTTCGTGATATCACAGCCCCCCAGGTAGATTACAATTTTGAGGGGAGTATTGTGGTACCGGAGGATGCACTACCAAATTTTCAGATTCCTCCACACTTCATCTCTTTGGTTAGTCAGAACCAATTTGGTGGAAGTGTCTATGAAGACTGCCACACACATCTGGAGCGATTCACCAGGCATTGCTCCACCTTAAGGAGAAATGATGCTCACTTGGATACAGTAAGACTTATGCTGTTTCCATTTTCCTTAAGAGATGTGGCAGAGGAATGGTTATCTTCACAACCACTCAGGAGCATTACTTCATGGGATGATTTGGCCGAGAAATTCACGGCTAAATTTTTCCCTTACAACCGCATAAGGAAGTTGAAGCAGGAAATCAACTCCTTCATTCAACAAGATGCTGAAAACCTATATGAGACATGGGAGAGGTTCAAGGGACTTCTCAGAAGGTGCCCAGGTCACAACATCTCTATCGCAAATCAGGTAGAGAAATTTTACGCAGCTTTGAATGATTATACCAGGGACAATCTGGATACTGCTGCAAGTGGGGCATTTGATGCTTTGCCACCACAGGGGGCTCTTGATTTAATCAACAAACTTGCTGCAAGAGCTGCCCATTCAAACCAGGATCGGGCAATAAGGAAAGGTATTTATGAGGTTGAATCTTTTGATGCCATTGTTGCTTCAAATAAACTTTTGTCCAGGAAAGTTGATGCAATGGTCAAAAGAATGGAAGGTGTTCAACTGAGCCCGGAGGAGGCGGAATTGGAGGCTGAGGTAAAATCTATGGGGAATTTCCAAAATTCCTATGGCAATACCTATAATCCAAGCTGGAGAAACCACCCCAACTTTTCTTGTAGGGACCAAGGGGGTGGTCAAGGAGAAACCAGGCAACAGTTTTAGAGGCCATTCCAGAATCAGAGGCCACCAACGCCTTTGAACCCAAGCCAGGGAAGGAAGAGTTTGGAAGAAATTGTTGGTGAAATAGGCCAACAAACTGCACAATTCATGAACGAGACAAGGACAAGTGCAAAGAATCATGAAGCCTCTATTAGAAATTTGGAGGTTCAGGTAGGCCAGTTGGCCAAGACCATCTCAGAGAGGATTCGAGGTACTTTTCCTTCTGATACTCTTGTCAATCCAAAGGAGAATGTAGAGAATGTTTCTGCCATCACTCTTAGGAGTGGTAAAACTATGCCCGAAAGGGTAGTGGAAATTGAACAAGAGGTGAATTGCGAAGACAAAGAAAAAGAGAGGTATGTGCCTAATGTTGCTGAAAAAATTGTTGAAAATGTAATTCCTCCTTCTAAGAAAATTGGCAAAGTACCTTTTCCTAAAGCTTTAAAAAAGAATTTGGAAAAACAATTCTCAAGATTTCTTGAGATTTTCAAAAGACTTCAAATAAATATCCCTTTCTCTGAAGCTTTGGAACAAATGCCTACTTATTCCAAGTTTATGAAGGACATTTTATCTAGAAGGAGGAAGTTGAGTGAGATTGATGAAACTGTAATGTTGACTGAGGAGTGTTCAGCAATGGTATCAAGAAAGTTGCCCCAAAAGTTGAAGGATCCGGGGATCTTTACTTTACCCGTGGAAATTGAGGGATTGCCAAATGCAAAAGCTCTTTATGATTTAGGAGCCAGTATTTGTGAAGAAGGTCTTGCTCCTGACCCTGGCTGTGGTTTTGATGACGACAAACTCATCGACAAAAAGAAGAAAAGAAGACTTCGAAGAAACAGCGCTATAAAGTTCATCAATAGTCTAGAAGTCTTAGTTTAGGTGAGTTATGCTTCTAAAGGTCTATTAAAGCATAAAGGCTCTTAAAACACCTAAACTAATCAAGCTAAGTGTTTTCATAACTTAAAAGAAGTAGAAAACCTTAAGCCGATCTCAAAGGATCAAGTTTCTGGAAGTTGGACTTCAGTGTAATCGATTGCAGCTCTCTGGTAATCGATTACACATAGGCAAGTAATCGATTACTCATTGCTTGTAATCGATTACATGTTTGAATTTAAAATTCAAACTGAAACGGCTATTAGTGTAATCGATTACACTAAGTGATGTAATCGATTACCAGAACGAAAAGTTACATCTTTTCATGAACCATTGTGTCCCAAACCTTTTGGAAAGGGTTGTGATGGTTCAAGGACATTTCCCTTGCCTATATAAAGTCCATTTGAGTCCAGAACACAATAAAACATGAGAATACAACATTAGGCCAAAGCTTTGTCAAAATTAGTTCATCTTTTAGAACTTAAACCCTCAAGAGCCTAAATTCTGAGTTCATGATCTTCCTGTTTATAAGAACACTTTAGTTGTTCATATCTTGAGGAACTCAGAATCATATTATGCTTAAAAGCCTTAAATCATAAATTCTCATGATCAATCCACTTCTATGTTAAAGGATTGATACAGCCTATTGTAAAACTCTTCTTCATCTCTTTCTGTAAGATTGAGTTTTCACCTTAGTATTCGGTGAAGGGTTGTTGTCACTGAAAGTGGTATACTTTCAGGGTATTGATTGAAGGTGGTTTAGCCTTCAAGGTCTGAGGGTGGTTTGCCTTCAGGAATTGAAAGTGGTTTGCTTTCAAGGGGCTGTTGAAAGTGGTTTGCTTTCACAGGATATTGGTAGAAATTCTTGGGGTCCTTGGGTTAGGAACTTGTAAGAGATTTTTATCAATAGTGGAAAAATCCTCAAGGGGTTTTCTTGAGGGACTGGACGTAGCCTTCGGTGGATAGAAGGTGAACCAGGATAAAACTCCGTGTGTGAATTCTTCTATCCTTCATCTTTACTTTCAAGCAATGCTTAATTCCGCTGCAATCACAACAATCGTTTCGTGATCATCATTATCTTGAAAGTAACATTTTCAATAAGGCGAAAATCGGGGCAACTCTGATTCACCCCCCCTCTCAGGTTGCTATCTGCACTTACAATTGGTATCAGAGCGGAAGTTTAGGTAAGTTATTCCTAAGATCCGGGAAAAGATGGCGTCCTCTTCCAATCATGGAACCAGTGAAGGATTCAACATAAACAGGCCACCATTCTTCAATGGAGAACACTATGACTTCTGCAAGATCAAGATGAAAATATTCATAAAGTCATTAGACGCAGGAATTTGGAAAGCCATTGAAGAAGGTCCCTTTGTGCCTGTAGCAGAAGTAGAAGGAACTTCACAAATAAAACCAAAAAGTACTTGGAGTGAAGAAGAAAAGAAGAAGGTTCAATATGATCTCAAAGGAATGAACATTCTTACATGTGCCCTTGGCATGGATGAGTTTTTCAGAGTATCAACGTGCACTACATCGAAAGAAATATGGGATATGTTGATGGTAACTCATGAAGGGACAGATGAAGTCAAGAGATCAAAGATCAATACTCTATCTCAAGAATATGAAATGTTCAGAATGCTTCCAGGAGAAAAGGTATTAGATATGCAAAAACGATTCACTCATTTAATTAATCATTTGATTGCTCTTGGTAGACAATTTTCAAACAGTGACTTGAACATGAAAGTTCTAAGATCACTTACAAGAGTATGGCAACCAAAAGTAACAGCCATCTCAGAGAAGAAGAGTTTATCAAAAATGACTCTTGCAACTCTTTTTGGAAAACTCCAAGAACACGAGTTAGAATTGAATCGTTTGGAAGAAAATGAACAACATGAGAAGAAGTATCGATCCATTTCCCTAAAGGCAAAAGAAAGCATCAAAGAAGATTATGATGCAGATTCTGAAGAAGAAGACAATGGGAATGTGAATCTTCTAGTAAAGAATTTTGGAAAGTTTCTTAAGAGAAAAGGTGTGAAATTCAACAACAACAAATCTTTCCAAAGGAACAATGAGTCTTCTTCCTCTCAAAAGATCACATGCTTCGAATGTGGCAAGCCTGGACACTTCAAGTCCGAATGTCCAAATCTTCAGAAGAAGAAACATGGTCTAAGAGAAAAATTCGAAAAGAAGGATCAACCCACACGAAGAGCATATTTGGCTTGGGATGATAATGAAGTAAGTTCATCATCAGACTCTGATAAAGAAGAAGCACAAGTTGCTTTGATGGCCTCACATGATTCAGATGTTGAAGATTCCCAGGTGTGTATGAAGGCAGCAAAGGATTTATGGTATCTTGATAGTGGCTGCTCATCACACATGACAGGAGACAAAACCAAGTTTTCTTTTCTTATACCTAGGGAAAAAGGTTTTGTCACATATGGTAACAATCAAAAGGGAAAGATACTAGGTATTGGAAGAATAGGCACACCCCTTCAAACAGTCATCGATAAAGTTCTTTACGTTGATGGTTTGATGCATAATCTTCTGAGTATCAGTCAACTATGTGACAAAGGTTTGAAAGTTGGTTTCATTGATGATATATGTGTAGTAAAAGATGTGAAAACTAAAGAAATTAAGTTTTCTGGGTATAAAGTAAATAAAGTCTTCATGATCTCCTTGGAAGAAATTTCACAAAATGTAAGATGTCTTTTGGCCAAGAATAATAGTGATTCATGGCTATGGCATAGAAGACTTGCTCATATACACATAGATCATTTAAACAAACTAGTCAAGCATGATCTAGTTGTTGGGCTTCCAAAGATAAGATTCGAAAAAGACAAGCTTTGTGATGCATGTCAAAAAGGGAAGGAAATCAGAACGTCTTTCAAACCAAAGAATATAGTTTCGACTTCAAGGCCTCTTCAATTGCTACATATGGATTTGTTCGGACCTTCAAGAACAAAAAGCCTCGGAGGTAATTTCTATGCACTTGTTATTGTTGATGATTTCTCTAGATTTACATGGACGTTATTCTTGCCTCATAAGAATGAAGCCTTCAATGCATTCAAGTGATATGCAAGGCTAGTTCAAAATGAGAAGTCTTTAAAGATCTCTTCTATTAGAAGTGATCATGGTGGAGAATTTCAAAATCAACAATTTCAAGAACTATGTGATGAAAATGGAATATCACATAATTTCTCTACTCCGAGAACACCACAACAAAATGGTGTTGTAGAAAGGAAGAACAGATTACTTGAAGAATTAGCAAGAACCATGCTAAGTGAATCAAGCCTTCCTAAATATTTCTGGGCTGATGCTTAGCAAGGTTGGAAGCCATAAGACTTCTATTGGCGTATGCTTGCTCTCTAAATTTCCCATTATATCAAATGGACGTCAAAAGTGCTTTCCTGAACGGATACATTCAAGAAGAAGTCTATGTGAAGCAACCTCCAGGATTTGAAGATCCAAAGTTCCCTTCACATGTCTTCAGATTAAAGAAGGCACTCTATGGTCTTAAGCAAGCCCCTCGTGCATGGTATGATAGATTAAGCACATTCCTTTCTGATAAAGGATTCCAAAAGGGTAAGGCTGACACAACCCTGTTCATCAACAGAACCAAAGGTAATACTTTATTAGTTCAAATTTATGTTGATGATATTATCTTTGGTGCAACTAATGAATCTCTTTGTAAGGATTTCTCTAACATGATGCAAGAAGAATTTGAGATGTCCATGATGGGACAATTAAATTTCTTTCTTGGATTGCAAATTAAGCAATCACATGATGGAATATTCATCAATCAATCAAAGTTTTTCAAGGAATTATTAAAGAAATATGACTTGGACGATTGCAAAGCCATAGCCACACCAATGGGGTCTAACACATATCTAGATCAAGATGAATCCGGTGTTCAAGTAGACATTACCAAATATAGAGGTATGATCGAATCTCTTCTATACTTAACTGCAAGTAGACCTGATATTATGTTTAGTGTGTGTCTATGTGCTAGATATCAAGCATCTCCTAGAGAATCACATTTGAGTTCCGTTAAACGGATTTTCAAATACTTGAAAGGAACTACAAATGTTGGTTTGTGGTATCCCAAAGGGAGTGTTTGTGATTTGATTGGATATTCTGATTCTGATTATGCTGGTTGTAAAACTGAAAGAAAAAGTACAAGTGGTACTTGTCACTTGTTAGGAAATGCTCTTGTATCTTGGTCTTGCAAGAAACAAGCATGTGTTGCTCTAAGTACTGCTGAAGCAGAATACATTGCTGCAGGAAGTTGTTGTGCATAAAGTCTATGGCTCAAACAACAACTCAAAGATTATGGCCTAGAGCTGGGCTGAATTTCAATTAAATGTGACAACACAAGTGCCATTAATCTCACTAAAAATCCTATCATGCATTCTCGAACTAAGCTTATTGATATAAGACATCATTTCCTTCGAGATCATGTTATGAGTAAAGACATTGAGATTTCATTTGTGGATACTCATAATCAATTAGCAGATATCTTTACTAAGCCTCTTCATAAAGATTCATTCTTTAAGATTAGAAGAGAATTAGGCATATTAGATGAACATGACATTTAAAGTAACATAATATTTGCATAATCTTTGTGATGTTATATGTTTATATGCATTTAGATTGATTATGTGCTTAAATATTTATTTACGAATGTGTTACATTGGATTCTAGAGCCTATAACTTATAACAATGTCCTAGTAATCGATTACCATAGTTCCTGTAATCGATTATCGTTGATCTTAGTCCTCGTACCTGTTCAAATCTTCACAGTAATCGATTACCATAACTGCTGTAATCAATTACCTGCTCGAAAAACTGCCAGAATTTCAAAATTCCCTCCTTCATTCGAAATTCAAATTTAGGACAACTGCTCTGTAATGGATTACCCAACTGTCGTAATCGATTACATGCTCAAGCTATTTAAATGTAGCATTAGATGATGATTCCAATTGCCTTCCAATTCCATTTCTATCACTCTAAACTCTGTTTTCAAGTCTTCTCTAAAGTCCTGCTGAACCTTCTCAACCATATCTTCCTAAAACTGATTATGGATCCCTATCATTCTCGATCTACTCGTCCAATGAACCTCACAAGACTTCTTACATCCACAAACCAAAGAACTCAGTTTGTCTCATGGTTCATCAATCAACTTATCCGTAAGCCTATGTACGGTGATCTGGACTCATTTGTTGAAGATGGTCACAACTTTCCGGCATATCTCAGATATCAAGACCTTGAGGAATTTATCTCTATAAGTAATCCTTTCTACCCAGAACTAGTTGAAGTCTTCTATTGC
The DNA here is from genome assembly GCA_030819835.1 of Acmispon strigosus. Classification (NCBI taxonomy): domain Eukaryota; kingdom Viridiplantae; phylum Streptophyta; class Magnoliopsida; order Fabales; family Fabaceae; genus Acmispon; species Acmispon strigosus. The sequence goes on from JAUAMA010000001.1 coordinate 25,959,034, forward strand.
AATCTATAGACTTTGCGAGATGGATTCAAAGCTCTGTTATGGGAATCCTTATTCGTCATTCCCTTTCCACCTTTGGTCGTTGTCTTGGACTCCCCTCAACTGGTGCCTTCTTAGGTCCCAACCTCCCCTGCCCCTGGTCTGACTACAACCATGACTCCTTTTATCAATCACTGTGTAGACTTGAGTCAGTCGACCTTCAAAGGATCCATCCACCTCATACGACTTCTTGCCCTTACAATACTGACGTCCTCACAACAAATAATCATCTACTCCACTACTTCATCAATCAAGTGAATCTGCCTGAAGAAACTCTTCTCGCTCACATCAGCGAATTAGAGTTACAAATTTTGTATGGCATTCTTCATTGCCATAAAATTAATTGGGCGTTCTTGGTCATGAATCACATGCTGCGATGTCGTGACAATGCTTAGTCCTTCCCCTATGCTTCGGTCATCTCCCGCATCCTTATCTACTCCGGCGTTCCCATCGCTAAGCTTTACGATGAGCGGTCCTCTCATCTTAAGCGTGTGGATACCTCCATTCTTCCCTCTCTCCGGATCACTAATGACTTTGGCATATTTCTTCTTCCTCGCCATATCCATGATGCCGGTCGCGATTGTCTACTTCCGAAGACCACCGCTGATGATGACTCCTCTATTGATACTTAACTTGCTAGGAGTCTTTCATGATTTCTCTTGTAATTTTCTTTTATTTAAGATTGGTCTCTATGTCATCTTGTATGCTTTCTGTATTTGTACCTTCTGTGTTTCTCTTATATATAAGATGTTTGGTTGTTTGTTATTAATTCATGTTTTACAACTTTACCCCATACCCCTATGCTTTATTTCGAATTCTATACTTGTATGGTTGTATGCCTGTATTGTTGGCCTTTTCTTCTTTTTGATGAAGTCAAAAGGGGGCGAAAGGTTCTGTGCTCTTAAAGATCATATGCACGATTTCAACAAGTCCATTAGAAAGGGGGAGAAATACTAGATTACATCAAACAGGGGGAGTTTTTCAACAGAATTGCAAATATGATCTTCAAGTATCAAGAATGCGTTTGCCATAATCAAAAAGGGGGAGATTGTGAAGAAGGTCTTGCTCCTGACCATGGCTGTGGTTTTGATGACGACAAACTCATCGACAAAAAGAAGAAAAGAAGACTTCGAAGAAACACCGCTATAAAGTTCATCAATAGTCTAGAAGTCTTAGTTTAGGTGAGTTATGCTTCTAAAGGTCTATTAAAGCATAAAGGCTCTTAAAACACCTAAACTAATCAAGCTAAGTGTTTTCATAACTTAAAATAAGTAGAAAACCTTAAGCCGATCTCAAATGATCAAGTTTCTGGAAGTTGGACTTCAGTGTAATCGATTGCAGCTCTCTGGTAATCGATTACACATAGGCAAGTAATCGATTACTCATTGCTTGTAATCGATTACATGTTTGAATTTAAAATTCAAACTGAAACGGCTATTAGTGTAATCGATTACACTAAGTGATGTAATCGATTACCAGAACGAAAAGTTACATCTTTTCATAAACCATTGTGTCCCAAACCTTTTGGAAAGGGTTGTGATGGTTCAAGGACGTTTCCCTTGCCTATATAAAGTCCATTTGAGTCCAGAACACAATAACAAATGAGAATACAACATTAGGCCAAAGCTTTGTCAAAATTAGTTCATCTTTTAGAACTTAAACCCTCAAGAGCCTAAATTTTGAGTTCATGATCTTCATGTTTATAAGAACACTTTAGTTGTTCATATCTTGAGGAACTCAGAATCATATTATGCTTAAAATCCTTAAAGCATAAATTCTCATGATCAATCCACTTCTATGTTAAAGGATTGATACAGCCTATTGTAAAACTCTTCTTCATCTCTTTCTGTAAGATTGAGTTTTCACCTTAGTATTCGGTGAAGGGTTGTTGTCACTGAAAGTGGTATACTTTCAGGGTATTGATTGAAGGTGGTTTAGCCTTCAAGGTCTGAGGGTGGTTTGCCTTCAGGAACTGAAAGTGGTTTGCTTTCAGGGGGCTGTTGAAAGTGGTTTGCTTTCACAGGATATTGGTAGAAATTCTTGGGGTCCTTGGGTTAGGAACTTGTAAGAGATTTTTATCAATAGTGGAAAAATCCTCAAGGGGTTTTCTTGAGGGACTGGACGTAGCCTTCGGTGGATAGATGGTGAACCAGGATAAAACTCCGTGTGTGAATTCTTCTATCCTTCATCTTTACTTTCAAGCAACGCTTAATTCCGCTGCAATCACAACAATCGTTTCGTGATCATCATTATCTTGAAAGTAACATTTTCAATAAGGCGAAAATCGGGGCAACTCTGATTCACCCCCCCTCTCAGGTTGCTATCTGCACTTACAGTATTAACCTCATGCCACTCTCCATGTTTAGGAAATTGGACATGGGAGAGGCCGCTCCTACTCTTATGTGTTTACAGTTGGCAGACAGGTCCATAAAATACCCCTATGGGGTGGCTGAAGATGTGCTGGTAAGGGTTGACAAATTTGTCTTCCCGGTTGATTTTGTGATCCTCGACATGGAAGAAGACTCTAAGGTACCATTAATTCTTGGGCGGCCATTCCTTGCTACAGGAAACGCCAAGATTAATGTGGCAGAAGGCCTCCTATCAACAGTCTTCCTGGTGATCACTGTTTATTCAAGCGCCGGACTGTTTCTACTTTATCAAGTGCGTTTTGGCTTTCAGAGTGCATAGCTGATTGAGTGCCTTCCAAAAGATGTGTGCTACTTGTAGGAAATGTTTGGTCTTCTGTGAGTCACCGGACTATCTCCACATGGTTGCTTTCCTTGTATATTTTGACAGCTTTTCTTGAAGGTGTATGCAGTTGTTCTTCAGTGAGGACCCGGACGATTTCCTTTTACTTGGCTTAACATGCTTTTGCGATTTGATAATGTATTGGGATTTTATGGAGTCCTTTATGAAGATGGTTTCTCCTGCACATAAAGATGTTCAGCAAGTTAGGAGTTCTTCTTCAGAAATATCATATCCAAAAGAAAATTTTAATTATCAAAACATATTAATTATTTGAATCTAACAATCTCCTCCTTTTTGATAATGACAATTTCTTTTGAGAAAAAGGTTGATACAGATATTTATGTCAGTTCCAAAAATTTCTTAGAGCTATTGCATTGTTTTTCATAAAGATGTTTTATTATATAGAAAAACATGATCGATCTTAATGCTTCTTGCTATCGAAATTTTGCGGTTAGTTTTAGTGAATATGAGATTCCTGATATGTCATCACTAGTTATTTGGCGAACGTAGACATTGTTAGATTCAAACAATTAAATGAATTATTATGTTTTAATAATTAACAATTTCTTTAAGGTTTAATATCATTAGAGATAGAATTCCCAACACAGTGAAATTTCTTATATCCAGGAATGTCTATCTATTGGAAGCACTGAATGAATCTCAAAGCATTATCAAGAGAATTAGTCTTACGAGAAGAAATCGTCCGGTCATCACTACATACACCTACAAGGAAAAGCTGTCAAGACATACAAAGAAAGCATTCATATGAAGACAGTCTGGTGACTCACGGAAGATCAAGCATTGCCTTCAAAACAGCAAACATCCTTGGAAGGAACTCAATCAGCCATGCACTCTCAAAGCCAAGATCTACTTCAAGAAGTTGAAACAGTCCAGCGCCTGAATAAACAGTGATCAACAGGAAGACTGTTCCATCTAAAGCTGAATGAGAATGAGAACTCATGAAGAATTGTTCCTAGCTTGGAAGCTTCTCTAGTACCATACAAAGCGGTTGTGAATCAACTCATTCAAATGGAGAACTTCAGTGGAAGCATAAAAGGAGGAAACGTTCAGTCATCTACAAGCCATGAATATGCTTATACTCAAGGAAGATTGAATTAAGAAAGTCTGTCTGCCGGTGCAACTCACTCAGTAATGAAATCCTGAATATTATATGGAGGCTGCGTCTGCCAAATCATAATGAAGAATTGGTCTGCTCAAAGCATCAAAGTGCTCAAAAGCTACAAATGCCAGAAAGTATGAATTACGAGGATATCAGCTCAACAGAAGCATTAAAGAAATTATTCAACCTAGCTCTGAAGAGTTCATCCAGAATAATTGCTTCTTGGATCAAAAGACATCTACCTCAACTGCATATTAAATGAAGTATTGTTGATGGCAGAAAGAAGAAAGAGACATAATTAATATATTATTCCTTGGTCTCTTTGCTTTTCTACTTTTCCTCAAATCAAGCTGACTTCGCGGAATCAATGACGTAAATCTCTGAGCATCGCACTCGTTCAACGGTCGAAATTCAAATATCTGTTGAGAGCATTTAATGACTATTAGCTGGCATGCACTGGGATACAGTGGTCAAACAAAAGCCCACAGCTGGAATACACGAGCATAAAAGTGCAGAAGATGTAGCTCAAGGAAAAACGCTTGAAGAGCCAGACAATGTCAACCCAAGCAATTAATGCTTGGCAGATCGCGTTTCAAAGCCGCGCAAGTGATGCAGAATTATCCGTTACTCACAAGGAAGTAGAAGCACTAACAGATAGGTTACTCTCCTTCTATCAAAGAAGAATGAAGATTTTCAACTGAAGATATATATAGAGAATCTAGCTTCCGGAACAACTTGGCGACTTGAATTCAACTCATTGCATATCTCAACCAAGTTTTCCCAGAGAACCAAAGACTTCACTGGTTCAAACTCAGAGAGACTCAAGACAAATCTTACCTGAGTTAATTCATCCAATTGTGTGAAGTCCTTCTAATACTGGGAGAAGTCCCTGATAATACTTGTACAATCTGTTTAAATAGTGGAAAATCTTGGTGAAGCCAAGGACATGACGTAGCCCTGTCGATTATGGGGGTGAACCAGGATAAAAATCATGTGAGTTTTTCCTTTCATGTTGTGTTATGTTTTCCGCTGCATACATGCATACTTGCATAATCGACAACTCTATTTGAAAACCAATAATTAACGTTTATTATCGAAAGAAGTTTTCAAAATTGAGTCACACAATTGAATCCCCCCTTTCTTGTGTGTTTCTTGCACTATCAATTGTTATCAGAGCCTAACCGCTCTGGAAATAACTAACATCTTCGCAGATGTAGAGCAAAAAGATCTATGGTAATAGGTGTTCCTCTCAAACAAAAGCAACCATGATCCAAAGAACATTGCAGGAGGAACATCTCAAAGAAACAAGCTCAAGAAAGGAGTGAACAGGTCAAAGGGAAGCTATTCACACATTACTTGAAGAATTGCAGAAGATTCCATATCCATCCAAGAAGAGCAAGCAAGTGAAAACCTTGGTTTTCCAACACAGCTAGTATCGAGTCTCATCAATGCTGGATCTTCTAAGAAAATCTGTGAAGTGGTCAAGCTTTCCTTCAGAAAAGAGAACTCATCTCACTTCATGATTGAAAAGATCATATTTGGATATTGAAGATAGATGACATATCGTGTGACCACACTACAATAAATGTAAATAAGGTAATTCTGAACTTATAATTGATTATCTATATTTATTACTTTCTTACCCTTCATTTTATAGAAAATATAAATAAATAAAGGAGGTATGAAAGAAAAGACTACATATCATATTCTAGTGTTTCTCATTCTTTCAACTGAGATAGATTAAAATAGGTTCAAACACATATAATCTCAGGGAAGCAAATTGTATGAGAATTAAGTCTTTATTGCCATATCAAAACTTGCATCAGACGAATACATCTCGTTTCCGTCCGGTCAAAGCTTACAAATGTCTAGTCAGGTGGACACCTTTTTCGGTCTTGTCCGGATATCTTCTCAACTCAAGAAGAACATTGTCAGATTCAAAATCACATCTGCTGATTAAAGTGAATCATCTTTACTCAATTACTCTGTCATGAAGACAACATATCATGTATCTGAAACAAGATGGTAATGAAGCAATGACATACACTGCAAAGCACAAAACTTATGATATGTTCTTCACAGGGAGTATTCTAACTTATTTATATCTGTTAAATAAAGAACATACGAACTCTATTTCTTGTGAAGAATAGAATAACAAGAAGATACTAATGAAGTTCTATGGCAAAGAACTCTATGTTTATGTGTGCAGGACAAGAAGATATATGCATATCGAAAGGTTGCAGTGTAGCAGCAAAATGATTAAGCATGTGAAGCCAGATGATCATCCAAGAAGACAACGTCTGAATTAAATGAAGTCTGCCGCCAAAATATATTAAATCAAGAATTGGTCACCGTCTGGTGACTACTCAAGCAACATCAAGCGAGAACGTCCGGGAATAACTGAAAGGACACGATCAGACATCCACAACACCCACGTTTGGGTTATTGGTAAACAACTGTATCGTTTCATATGCTTAAAGCATTCTCAACACGCATTAAATCTTCCAACTGCTGTGACTGCACATTTAAAGATTTTCATTTAATGCGCATGCTGTGTCTATTCTCTCACATGAAATGCACAATTAATCATTTCCTCACGTTAAACAAGTAAAACCTTTTTGCATTCTGAGTACGTCTAACAAAAGGTCTTGAGAAAGAGAAAAACCTACACTCACATTCTATTCACAACACTCTGAATCCTCTTGCTAGTTTTTACTTGCCTCTCTGCCTCAACTAATCTTTCCTTGAAGAACTCTCTAATGGCCCCCAAGAAACAGATCACCGCTGAGCCCGAACTAACCTCTGCTCAACAAGAAATAATCAATAGGAGGAACAAGAACATTGTTGCAAACAGAAAAGAACAGGAAGCACTGATCAGAAAGCAGAAAGTGATAAACATGGGAGAAAGAGAATTTGTATCCCCAAGGTATCTCGTTCTCAATCTCTACAACTACGCAAAGCTAGCAAGACTTGACCTCGTATTGTTTCAAGACTGGACCAATCTCATGAAAGTGTCTGCAACTCTCGTCATCAAACCCAAGGTCAAAGAGTTCTTTGACTGTGCAGTCAAGAAAGGACCACCCACCATCAAGTCCAGATGCATGAGGGCTGTCACTAGTGTGTCTCCAGGAGACATTGCCGTAACCCTAGATGTCAAAGTAAATGAAGGGGTAATCTACAGGCCAAAATGGGAATTATCTGCACCCAACTTTGACTGCATCTGGAAACAGGATCCCAAGATCCATGGAACTAACGTCAACAACCTGATTGACGAGTGCAAGTTCCCTCACGCTGTGCTAAGCAAAATAGTAATTCCAAAGGAAGGCGCTCGTGATTTAGTGAACAAGCTATCTCACTGGGCTCTTTATCAAATGGTGCACATGCAGAAGATTAATCTTCCCTACTTAATCTTCAACCACATCATCAGTACGCTGGAAAGTCTAGTGTCAAACCTTCCATATGGAGCTCTTATCTCTGGCATGATGAGAAAGAAGAAGCTAATTGACGAGACAAAGGAGAAAAATGAGCTTATCATCCATGATTACATCTATCCTACCCCCATCAGGTTTGGAGATGTTAAGAAAATGAGGTTAAAAGTTGATACCTCTGGTATTCCAAAAGGACTGCTGACTGAATGGGAAAGGAAGCAGCAGAAAGAGAGTGAAGATGCAGAGCATGACAATGAAGCTAAGAAGGATGTCAGTGATGATTGTCTTCCACCCACTAAACGATACTGTATCTCTGATTCTGGAAAGATGACAGAGATGGAATCTCAATCTGAACCGGAGCCCAAACGAAGACGCTTGATGAAGAATCACGAAGCAGAAACCACCACTGCCCAGCAAAATCAATCCTCTTCTGAAGATGATGAAGACGTTATTCCAATAGTCTCGTTGCTGAAGAACTTGAAGAAGGTCCCTTTGGACTCTATTTCAGAAACTGCTCAATCATCAACCGCTCTCACAAAGTATCTTCCACAAGTGCCAACAATGTTTCATGTTTCATGACTTTGTGGAAGACATTGTTGATGTTGAAGACGATGGCAACTGTGGTTATAGATGCATTGCGCAGTGGCTAGGGAAAAACGAGAATGATTGGCCAGAAATAAGAAGAAGAATGATTGAAGAGCTTGACACCAGACGATCCCTGCACTTAAGAACATTAGAATCGGAAGATCATCTGGAAAGAGTTCGAAGTGCACTAATTCTTGGTCCTAATGAACCAGCTTTCTCCCCAAAATGGTTTAATGTTCGTGACATGGGACTAATCGCTGCAACCGCTTTCAGGATCATTCGTGTCACCCTAAGCCTTAGGGAATCATGCACCTATCTGCCTCTGATAGGGCCAGTGTCAACTCCCTCACCCATTGTCATGCTGTGCAATGTTGATGATAGCCATTGGGTACGAGTAAAGTTGAAGAAGCAATTCCTTCTTCCCTTCAGCACACCATTGTGGAGACCAAACTTTGTTGAAGGCACTAAACAATGGGGTCAGAACGTCACTCCTAGAATCCTGGTGTACAGGAAGATTGTTGACCCTGATTATGTTCGTCCATCCAAGTCTAAGAAGAAACGGTCTGACACTAAGTCCGTCTGGGAAAATGCTGAGGTTCAAGAAGTGCAGCCACTACAAAGTCCAATCCAACCACCAAATCCTCCATCCGAAAATCCAAAGAAGACACCATTTAAGGATCAAACTCGTCCAGTGGACGTTAAACATGGAAGCCCAAGCAAAGGAACCGCCACCAATCCAATTGATGCTGAGGAGGCAAGTCCAGAAGCCTGTGAAGTGGTCTGTCCGGCTAAAGGAGAGCATGCCCCTCCAAAAAGAGCTAAGAAGAAAGCGAAGACTCGAGCAGTCAAGACGTCACATCTAAGGAAGAAGCAGAAGGTTGAACCTGAGAAAGCTAATAATTATGCTGCTGATCCAGATACATCTCTGGATGAGTTCTTGGCAACTCAACAAATGCCAGTTGAAAGAGCTTCTGCATCTAAGGATGAACAGGAGAATGTTTTTCAAACTTCTCAACCTGAGGAACCCATGCTAAAAGAAACAAGAACTTTTCTTGTTCATGTTCCAAGAAGGTCTCACCGGACTGTTACACCAATTTCTATGCAGGTTCCCAAACTGCTCACAATGGAGAATGCGGTATACATTCCTAATCTGATTGTGGAATTGCTTGGCTTCAACTTCTGCATCCAAGCTCTCCTTTGGTCTCCTCCTGCCCTTGACGGTATCCAAATTTCATTTGCTGGAAGGACCAGGTATGACATTTTTCACCATGAGTGGGAACTGTCTGTCTTCAGACACGTTCACATAAGCACCATTCCATTCGGACTGATTCATGGCGTTAAAACCGTCGTGTTTCAACATGGATCATGGTCGCTTATTCTGCTTACTACAAGACCTCAACCTCAACCTCAACCTCTACCAACTGCTTCTGCATCTTTACAAAGCTCTCCATCATATGCACCATTCATTTCTTTGCCTCAAGTTATCACTGTATCCAAAGATGTGTTCATCACATCTTCGGACTTTGAGAATAGTCCAAATGATGCATCTCCATCCTCTCCGAATGAAGCTACTGCAACTGACATCCCAGAAAATAATTTGGGTGCTGAGATTACTAATGCTCAACCTATATCAGTTGCCCCTCCAAAGGATGATCTTCATGAAGAAGAGGAAATTCGGACACAAGAGCATACGCATGCAAATCCGTCTGCTGAAGACTCCTTTGATGCCAAAGCTGCGGTGACAATGCTGAAGGAGAAAATTGAGGAAGTTTGCTCAATAAATGCTAAGGAGAATTAGGAGCTGCGGGATGAAGTGATCAATCGTACTAAAGCTGTGACATAATGCATCTATGAAAGGATGAATGCAAGATTTGAAGCCATGGAGGCCATGATGAGGAGCTTCTTCGAACAAGTGAAGAAGAACAAATGATCTCTACCTTCTTATTCCTTTATCTTGAACTATTTTATCTCTATCTTGCAACAATTTCCTTCTGCATATATTTATATTTCTCTGATTCAGCGTTAATTCTTGGTTTACTGCCCCATTTATATTTTTCTTTTTGATAATACCAAAGGGGGAGAAGAATTAGATAGAGAAAAAGGAAAGAATTAGAAAAAGGAAAAAGGAAGAAGAATAGATAGAGAAAGAATAGGATAAACCAAAAGGGAAAAAGTGTAAGTAATAGGGAAATAGAAAAGAAAAATATAGGGAGAATCAATAAAAGCCTTAAACAAAAAGGGGGATTAAAACTGGAAAGATAAAATAAGCCCTATAGCACTAGTTTAGGGGGAGCTCACTAGAAAATGAAAAACTGAACTATGTAGGAATATCAGATTTAGGGGGAGAAAAGGTAAACAAACTCTAGGAGTTAAGTTATTTTTGCATATAAAAGTCTTCGTCCGCCCAAGAACAAAATTTCACGTATTTATGCACCGTTAAAGACCGTTCATGTTTTTCTACACAATAAAATATCTTAAAGAAAAACTATTCTTATCTGAAAATAACGAAGTGCTTAATTCAGGAAATATTTTTTTAAATATGTACTAAACCTTTTTCTCCAAAGAAATTGTCATTATCAAAAAGGGGGAGATTGTTAGATTCAAACAATTAAATGAATTATTATGTTTTAATAATTAACAATTTCTTTAAGGTTTAATATCATTAGAGATAGAATTCCCAACACAGTGAAATTTCTCATATCCAGGAATGTCTATCTATTGGAAGAACTTAATGAATCTCAAAGCATTATCAAGAGAATCAGTCGTGCGAGAACAAATCATCCGGTCATCACTACATACACCTACAAGGAAAAGCTGTCAAGCCATACAAAGAAAGCATTCATATGAAGACAGTCTGGTTACTCACGGAAGATCAAGCATTGCCTTCAAAACAACAAACATCCTTGGAAGGCACTTAATCAGCTATGCACTCTCAAAGCCAAGATCTACTTCAAGAAGTTGAAACAGTCCAGGGCCTGAATAAACAGTGATCAACAAGAAGACTGTTCCATCTAAAGCTGAATGAGAATGACAACCCATGAAGAATTGTTCCTAGCTTGGAAGCTTCTCTAGTACCATACGAAGTGGTTGTGAATCAACTCATTCAAATGGAGAACTTTAGTGGAAGCATAAAAGGAGGAAACGTTCAGTCATCTACAAGCCATGAATATGCTTATCCTCAAGGAATGTGAAGAAGGTCTTGCTCCTGACCCTGGCTGAGGTTTTGATGACGACAAACTCATCAACAAAAAGAAGAAAAGAAGACTTGGAGGACCCAACGCTACAAAGTCTATCAAATACCTAGAAGTCCTAGTTTAGGTGAGTTATGCTTCTAAAGGTCTATTAAAGCATAAAGGCTCTCTTTAAAACACCTAAACTAATCAAGCTTAATGTTTTCATAACTTAAAAGAAGTAGAAAACCTTAAGCCGATCTCAAAGGATCGAGTTTCTGGAAGTTGGACTTTAGTGTAATCGATTTCAGCCTTCTGGTAATCGATTACACCTAGGCAAGTAATCGATTACCCCTTGCTTGTAATCGATTACATGTTTGAATTTGAAATTCAAACTGAAACGGCTATTAGTGTAATCGATTACACTAAATGATGTAATCGATTACCAGCATGAAAAGTTGCATCTTTTCATGAACCATTGTGTCTCAAACCTTTTGGGAAGGGTTGTGATGGTTCAAGGACGTTTCCCTTGCCTATATAAAGTCCATTTGAGTCCAGAACACAACAACACATGAGAATACAACATTAGGCCAAAGCTTTGTCAAAATTAGTTCATTAAGTCTTTAGAACTTACACTTTCAAGAGCCTAAATATTATATGGAGGCTGCGTCTGCCAAATCATAATGAAGAATTCGTCTGCTCAAAGCATCAAAGTTCTCAAAAGCTACAAATTCCAGAAAGTGTGCATTACGAGGATATTAGTTCAACAGAAGCATTAAAGAAATTATTCAACCTAGCTCTGAAGAGTTCATCCAAAATAATTGCTTCTTGGATCAAAAGACATCTACCTCGTCTGCATATTAAATGAAGTATTGTTGATGGCCGAAAGAAGAAAGAGACATAATTAATATATTATTCCTTGGTCTCTATGCTTTTCTACTTTTCCTCAAATCAAGCTGACTTCGCCGAACCAACGGCGTAAATCTCTGAGCATCGCACTCGTTCAACGGTCGAAATTCAAATATCTGTTCAGAGCATTTAATGACTATTAGCTGGCATGCACTGGGATACAGTGGTTGTTAGTATAGATAGCAACCTGAGAGGGGGGGGTGAATCAGGTTTACCCGATTTTCGCCTTAATACCTTCTTACTTTCATGATAAATGTAAATGCAAATGATTGCAGCGGAAATAAGCGTTGCTTGAAAGTAAAGATGAAGGGTAGAAGAATTCACACACGGAATTTTATCCTGGTTCACCTTCTAGCCACCGAAGGCTACGTCCAGTCCCTCAAGAAAATCCCTTGAGGATCTTTCCACTATTGATAAAAATCTCTTACAAGTTCTTACACCAAGTACCCTAAGAATTTCTATCAATTTCCTGTGAAAGTATACCACTTTCAACAGCCCCTGAAAGTACACCACTTTCAGTTCCTGAAGGCAAACCACCTTCAGACCTTGAAGGCTAGACCACCTTCAATCAACACCCTGAAAGTACACCACTTTCAGTAGCAACAACCCTTCACCGAGACCCACGGTGAAAACTCAATCTACGAGAAAGAGATGAAGAAGAGTTTACAATTTGGCTGTATCAATCCTTTAACATACAAGTGGATTGATCATGAGAATTTATGATTTAAGGCTCTTAAGCATAATAGGATTCTGAGTTCCTCAAGATATGAACAACTTAAAGTGTTCTCTTAATCATGAAGATCATGAACTCAGAATTTAGGCTCTTTGAAAGTTTAAGTGCTAAAAGACTTAATGAATGAACTATTTTGGCAAAGCTTTGGCCTAATGATGTATTCTCATGTGTTGTTATGTTCTGGACTCAAATGGACTTTATATAGGCAAGGGGAAACGTCCTTGAACCAATGCAACCTTTCCCAAAAGGTTTGAGACACAATGGTTCACAAAAAGATGCAACTTTTCGTGTGTGTAATCGATTACATCACTTAGGTAATCGATTACACTAAGAGTCGTTACAGTTTGAATTTCAAATTCAAACATGTAATCGATTACAAGCAAGAAGTAATCGATTACTTGCCTAGGTGTAATCGATTACCAGAAAGCTGAAATCGATTACACTTAAGTCCAACATCCAGAAACTTGAACTTTTAGGATCGGCTTAAGTTTTTCTACTTCTTTTAATTTATGAAAACATTAAGCTTGATTAGTTTAGATGTTTTAAAGAGCCTTTATGCTTTGAGAAGCCTTTTGAAGCATAACTCACCTAAAGTAAGACTTGTAGGTAAATGATGAACTTTATAGTGTTGTTTCCTCTAAGTATTCTTTTCTTCTTTTTGCCGATGAGTTTGTCGTCATCAAAACCTCAGCCAGGGTCAGGAGCAAGACCTTCTTCACAGTGGTCAAGGAAAAACGCTTGAAGAGCCAGACGATGTCAACCCAAGTAATTAATGCTTGGCAGATCGCGTTTCAAAGCTGCGCCAGTGATGGAGAATTAGCCGGTACTCACAAGGAAGTAGAAGCACTAACAGATAGGTTTTCTCTCCTTCTATCAAAGAAGAATGAATATTTTCAACTGAAGATATAAATAGAGAATCCAGCTTCCGGAACAAATTGGCGACTTGAATTCAACTCATTGCATATCTCAACCAAGTTTACCCAGAGAACCAAAGACTTCATTGGTTCAAACTCAGAGAGCTTCAAGCCAGATCTTACCTGAGTTAATTCATCCAATTGCGTGAAGAACCTACAGAGTGTTACTCTCATCCTAACTCACACATAGCCCAAAACAGAGAACCCAAATGTCTATCCTCTCTGTAAAACCCGAGCCTCATTTCTTCTACCCACTCTTATTGAAGAGAATTCTTGTAGAAAAACCTAACCTTGTAAAAGGTATCAGGAGGAGTCCTGCAGAATACTTATGAGGAGAAGTCCTGGGGAATACTTGTAAGGAGAAGTCCTGATAATACTAGGAGAAGTCCTGTATAATACTTGATAGGAGAAGTCCTTCTAATACTGGGAGAAGTCCCTAATAGTACTTGTACTATGTGTTTAAATAGTGGAAAATCTTGGTGAAGCCAAGGAGTGGACGTAGCCCTGTCGATTATGGGGGTGAACCAGGATAAAAATCATGTGTGCTTTACCTTTCATGTTGTGTTATATTTTCCGCTACATACATGCATACTTGCATAATCGACAACTCTCTTTGAAAACCAATAATTAACGTTTATTATCGAAAGAAGTTTTCATAATTGAGTCACACAATTCAAACCCCCCCTTTCTTGTGTGTTTCTTGCACTATCAGACATTTTATACTTCTGAGTTTTTATTTATCCCTTAAGACAAATAACCTAACCTCCTATTTTTTCTCTGCTCCCCCTAAATCTAATATTCCTACATAGTTCAATTTCTCCATATTTTTTCTAGTGAGCTCCCCCTGAACTGATGTTAGTTTTAACCTATCCTTCCAATTTTAATCCTTTATTTTCTTTTAACCTTGATTCTCTTCTTCTCCCATTTTCCCTATTTCTTCTATTACTTCTCCCCGTTTTTCTTTTAACCTTGACATTAGCCTTTTTCTCTATCTATTACTTCTCCCCCTATGGCATTATCAAAAAGAAAGCTACGGTATATATATAAAGAGTAGTAAGAAAAGAACTAAAGCTGAAGCAGAGATGTATATATATAAGAAATGTTGTAAAAGAGAAGTAAAATAGTTCAAATTAAATGACTAAAAGTTGAAGGATTAGTAGGCTATTTCTTCTTTAGTTGTTCAAAGAAGCTATTCTTTAGATTTTTATTCATTTTGTTAGGATTTTCTTCACTTTTGCATTTTCATGTATGAAAATTGTAATTTTGTGTTTTTAGCTCTTTTTAGACTATTTTTAGATGTTTTTGTTAGGTTTTTAGTCTTTTTAGGAAACTGGTTAAATTAAGCATAAATGTGGGGACCAAGGTGCAAATAACAGGAATTGGGGGACTGAAAATGAAGTGGAAGATGAAGCACCATTCGTATTTTGCACATGTGAAATAGGCCATGAGTGGAGAATTGATGGGGGAAGGGAGGTTTCAGAGTTAATAAGGGACAAGAAGGTGGCCACATGAAGGCCATTGATGGCCATGAAGATCCACTAAAATGAAGAATAAAATAGCCAAGGAGATGAAGCATCAGCCATGCCAACGCTTGAGCGTTGGGACGAGACAATTTTATTATAAATAGAGCTTTTTGCTTCCTCTGTAAACATATATTCACACACCAGAATACAATAAGCTATTCTTTCTTTCTTCCATAGAGCATTATTTCCTGATAATTGTGGGAAGCCTTTCTTGAGCTCCTAGTCCAGGTTAATATAATGTCCGAGTTCTTACTCAAACCAAAATCAAAACAAACCTATTTATTTTCTGCACTAGTTCTAAACAAATTAAAATTAGACTTTGAAACACCTATCCCTCTGGAGAACGATATCTTTTATACTACTCGACAATCAAACGTACACTTGCAGATTTGGCTTATCAAAACCAATTGATGACAGGATATTATATGATGTTTTTTAGGGTGTTTTTAGTCTTTTTATTTTATTATTTTTGAGTCACATATAGGATTTTTATTATTTTTATGTAGATTTTATATTTATTTTGCATTTTGCATATATATTAGATTTTATTTGTTTTTCTAACTTTATTTTATATTTTTAGGAAAGCTGGTTTAGTAATCATTTTTGTCCAGGGACCGAATTGTAAAGTTTCAGGAAATAAAGGATCAAAGTGGAAAAGTTCATGAGCGGAGGATGAAAAGTGAAGTTTGAAGGAGTCAAAGGGCCAGAATTGAAGTTCTAACAAAGAAAGGACTTAAAGTGGAATTCAAGAATATGAAGCAATACCCTTTGATTTGAGCACATGTAAAATAAGGTTGGAAGATTAATGGTGGTAAAGGGGAGGTTTCAGAACTTAATAGAGGCTGAATGTGGCCTAATTAAGCCAATCAATTCCACCATTGAAGAAGAAAGGAATCCAAGAAGAAGCTGCCAGTGTTCGTGCCAGCGCTCCAGCGTTGGAAGTCCCAACGCTCCAGCGGTGGACCTCTGACTAGGATGTGAGTCAGAGGTTGCACCCAGCACTCAAGCGTTGGAAGCCAGCGCTCAAGCGCTGGGCCTATTTCTGCACGTTGGATTTTAATGCATCCCAACGCCCAAGCGTTGGGATTGCCAGCGCTCAAGCGCTGGAGGTCAGATTTTTGCTATAAATAGGGAGCTTTTCTTCACTTGTAAAACACACCTATTCAGAATACAACAAGTGTTCTTCTTTCCTCCTTAAAGATCATTGTTCCTAGGAATTGTGGGAAGCCATACTTGAGCTCCTATCCAGGGTAATTCGATGACTCTTTTAGCCATGCTTGGCTAATTCTTTTTAAGTTTCTTGGGTTGTAGTAGTTTATAATTTATGTTTTAGTTTGTTTCTACCTTTCTGAATAATATTTCCAGTTTATGTTTTATTTCCTTGTTCTTCATTTCCTCTTAAAGTACACAAGAGTTCTTGCTTATTGCTTATACGAATGAGAATTGGAAAGTAGTAAGGGAAATAGGAATTAAAAAAGGCTATAAGTATATATCGCTAAGAAATTAGGATAGATGTAGCTTTATGTTGGCCTGAAATTCATCTTCATCTTCTTCTTTAGTTAACTAAATTGCAAGAAATTGGGTTTAGTAATTAGAAAGAAAGTTCTACAATGTGTAACAGATTAACTTGTAGATATTCTAGGCTATAGCATCATGAACTTGGACTTAAAATTCTGAAATTAAGTAGGAACTTGCTAGCATATTTTATAGACTATGTTATTCAACCCAAGAACTTAATCTTCATCATATTTATCTCTTTATTATTTTGTTGCTATATCTTGTTCTATCACGATCAAAACATCATCAACATACATCTTTTATTTTTATGCTCAAAGTACTAAATAATTTAATAAGAAGGCACCTATCCCTTGGGTTCGATCTTTTTATTACACGATAATCAACCATGCACTTGCGGTGTGGCTATCAAATTTTTGGCGTCGTTGCCTGGGATAGGTTCTTTTTATTAACTTGTTTAGTGCTGTTTTTTTTTAAAAGAAAAAAAAAATATTATCTTTGTGATGAACTGGTGCTGCTAATTTTGTTTGCTGAGTATTGTCAGGTATAGCAATGGCTGAAACATTTGAGCAAAGGAAGGAAAAATTCCGGGCTAAACTTGAAATAGAATATGAAAAAAAGAAGCAGGAAGCTTTCACTCTAGTTGACGAATTCTATTCTAATTTAGAGTGCAAGCGCAATGCGGGATTTTTGCCAACTCCTGAGCAAGAATGTAAGGCCATGGAGGATTTACAAGTGAAAATACAAAGCATTCTGAGGAGGCAGCCTAGCGATGAACAACAACCACATGTTCATGAAGGTGAACTCGTGGTACAAAAAGAGGAGGTAAAAGAAACCTCCATTTTAGAATTTGTCTTTGAAGATAAGTTGGAAATGGAGGAAGAAGAACCTCAAGGAACCTATGTAATAGGTTCAGAGAATCAAGGCAAAGCACAAGAACGGGAAAATTGTCTTATCCCTTCTATTTGTAATTTTAATATTGTTGCCTTGTTGGCTGAAAATTCATTGGGCACCATGATGTATTTGTGCCAAAATTTGCATGATTTGCGGGGTCTAATGAATTTTGTAATAGACCCTGGTTGAAAAGTGATTTGAAGAAGTCTATCAAAGACTATAAAATTGAGCTGGTTGGGAGACAACCCAACTTAGGACTAGTTTAATTTTCTGTCTTTTAATTTTCTGCTTTTTATTTTATTTTCTGTTTTCTTTGTTTTTTAAATAATTTGTGACCACCAGTTCTAGAAAAGTTTTTGATTCTTTGAGTTTTCCCTTGCTTCTATAATGGTTTTGATTTTTGGGAACTCAAGAATTCTTGTTTTTAGGTGGACACAATTTTTCAACCCATGTTCTTAAGTGTGCTGTTTTTGGAACTAACAAGTCAAGCAAGTTTCTGCTTGTGAGAATTTTGTTTGTTCGATTTTGCAGGAAAGGCACCAGAAGGAGAAAGAACCCTCTTGAACTTTGATGTTCAAAATTGATTTTACTTTGAGGTTCCTTGGACTATTGTGGAAAAATTGTATATTGTGCCAGCTTTTTAGTTTTTTTTTTCTTTTTATAGTCTTTAGCTTTATTCTTTTGTTTAGTTTTTCTGTTTTATTTTTGCATGAGTCTTGAGTATTTTATCCAGTCTGAATATTGCTATTGCTGTGAATGTTTTATCTGATTGAACTACTTTTGAAAAGGTTCTATGTTTTGAAGCGGTTAGGATTACATGCTGTTAGAAATGATTTAGACATCTTGATTGTTTTGGTTGTTGGCAAAGTTTTTTTTCTGAGTTCTAAAAAGGGTACCACTTACCCTATCTTTTTCTGAGAGCTGAGGACTCTGATTGCATGATTGTAAAATTTCTCTGTCTTGTGTTACATGTTGATTGGGATTTTGTATACTTTGTGAGTTGAGAAGAGATTATAGACATTTTTGAAAACTCAGATTTTTGCTTGAAATTTGAAATCCACTAGTAGCCCATTTTTGAGCCTTAAAAGAGTCATTCTTTGGAGCCTACTTTGTGTGATATATTGTTATTGTGATTCATGTGCTGAAATTGTTAGAGCTATGTTTGTGGGTTCCTCTCTAAAAAAAGAAGGAAAAAAGTTGAAAAAAAATAAGGTATGTGCCTTAGAAAAAATAATGAAGTGGTGGGGTGAGAAAGAGTATGAGGGGAGTAAAATTCAAGTCATTCATCCCATACATTCCACTACTTTGTTCAAAAAAAAAAAAGAAAAAAGAGAAAAATTGAGAGGACCCTTGTGTTGAATTGTTTAAGCTCTTAGTCAAAAAATCACTTAACAACAGATTCAGAGTCAGCCACTAGAGTTGCCAATTTCTTGAAATCCACACCTTAAATTGTTCAACCCTTTGGCCAATTTACAACCTTCAAAAATCTCTTCAAAGTTACTTAGTTGCACTGTTTCAGTTTTGATTTGAATGATAGGCAGAATTATTGAGCTTTCTTGTTTTTCATGGAGAATGTCATTTTGTGAGCTTATTTGATGAACTCAACATGTTGAAAAGCCAAGCCTAACTTTCTTGATTATATATCTTTAAACATGCAGGTCTTCCAAATCCGCTAAGCTTTCTTGGAAAGGTTTTTGTGCTTCAAGTTTTAATCAGATAAACTTTTGCTAAACTCAGGGACGAGTTTCTCTTTAAGTTTTGTCGCTTGAGGACAAGCTGTCGTTGGGTATAGTGGTGTGATGACAGGATATTATATGATGTTTTTTAGGGTGTTTTTAGTCTTTTTATTTTATTATTTTTGAGTCACATATAGGATTTTTATTATTTTTATGTAGATTTTATATTTATTTTGCATTTTGCATATAGATTAGATTTTATTTGTTTTTCTAACTTTATTTTATATTTTTAGGAATTTTTATAGTTATTTTATATTTTTAGGAAAGCTAGTATAGTTATCATTTTTGTCTAGGGACCGAATTGTAAAGTTTCAGGAAATAAAGGATCAAAGTGGAAAAGTTCAAGAGCGGAGGATGAAAAGTGAAGTTTGAAGGAGTAAAAGGGCCAGAATTGAAGTTCTAACAAAGAAAGGACTTAAAGTGGAATTCAAGAATATGAAGCAACACACTTTGATTTGAGCACATGTAAAATAAGGTTGGAAGATTAATGGTGGTAAAGAGGAGGTTTCAGAACTTAATAGAGGCTGAATGTGGCCTACTTAAGCCAATCAATTCCACCATTGAAGAAGAAAGGAATCCAAGAAGAAGCTGCCAGTGTCCGTGCCAGCGCTCAAGCGTTGGAAGTCCCAACGCTCAAGCGCTGGACCTCTGATTAGGATGTTAGTCAGAGGTTGCACCCAGCGCTCCAGCGTTGGAAGCCAGCGCTCCAGCGCTGGGTCTATTTCTGCACGTTGGATTTTAATGCATCCCAACGCCCAAGCGTTGGGAATGCCAGTGCTCAAGAGCTGGAGGTCAGATTTTTGCTATAAATAGGGAGCTTTTCTTCACTTGTAAAACACACCTATTCAGAATACAACAAGTGTTCTTCTTTCCTCCTTAAAGATCATTGTTCCAAGGAATTGTGGGAAGCCATACTTGAGCTCCTATCCAGGGTAATTCGATGACTCTTTTAGCCATGCTTGGCTAATTCTTTTTAAGTTTCTTGGGTTGTAGTAGTTTATAATTTATGTTTTAGTTTGTTTCTACCTTTCTGAATAATATTTCTAGTTTATGTTTTATTTCCTTGTTCTTCATTTCCTCTTAAAGTACACAAGAGTTCTTGCTTATTGCTTATACGAATGAGAATTGGTAAGTAGTAAGGGAAATAGGAATTAAAAAAGGCTATAAGTATATATCGCTAAGAAATTAGGATAGATGTAGCTTTATGTGGGCCTGAAATTCATCTTCATCTTCTTCTTTAGTTAACTAAATTGCAAGAAATTGGGTTTAGTAATTAGAAAGAAAGTTCTACAATGTGTAAGAGATTAACTTGTAGATATTCTAGGCTATAGCATCATGAGTAATCGATTACAAGCCATATGTAATCGATTACAAGCCATGAGTAATCGATTACTTGCCTAGGTGTAATCGATTACCATAATGCTGCAATCGATTACATAGAAGCCCATTTTCCAGAAACTTGATCTTTGAGACTGGCTTAAGGTTTTCTACTTCTTTTAAGTTATGAAAACACTTAGCTTGATCAGATTAGGTGTTTTAAGAGCCTTTATGCTTTAATAGACCTTTGGAAGCATAACTCACCTAATACTAAGACTTCTAGACTATTGATGGACTTGTAGTGCTTGTTTCTTTGAAGTCTTCTTTTCTTCTTTTTGTTGATGAGTTTGTCGTCATCAAAACCACAGCCCGGGTCAGGAGCAAGACCTTCTTCACAATCTCCCCCTTTTTGATGATGGCAAACACATTCTTGATACTTGAAGATCATATATGCATTCTTGATGCTTAACTCCCCCTCTTTGATGGAATCTAGTATTTCTGATATTTCTCCCCCTTTCTAAAGTACTTGTTGAATTCCTGCATATGATCTTTAAGAGCACAGAACCTTTCTCCCCCTTTTGACTTCATCAAAAAGAAGAAAAGGCCAAAAATGTACAGGCATACACATATCCAGCCAAGTATATTGCAACATAAAGCATGGGGGTAGGGGTAAATATGTAAAATATGAATAACCAGCACTTATATATATATATAAAAGAGCAAATGCATAATTTTACAAACAGCAACGGTGAAGGAGACAAAAGCTTATAAAACTAAGAGTCATCAGACATGTCTTCATCATCTGACAAGATGCCAATGCCGTCATAATGAAGTAACCAGGAAAGAGTATCAATTCCATAGTCATGAAATAAACCTAAGCTTGATAGTATCCTAGAATTTACACACTTGTAATTTGAAGAGCGAACATCATGGGAGTCGGCAATGGGAACTCCAGATTGAAAGAGAAGACGAGTGATACTAGGAGCATAGGGAAATGATTGTGCTTTAGTTCTGCAAGTAAGCATATGGTGCATCACTAAGAAGGTCCAGTTAATGGCGTGACCATGAAGGATGCCATATAAAACTTGGAGTTCTAACTCACTAATATGAGCATGAAGATCTTCCTGAGGCAGAAGGATGTGATGAACAAAATAATGAAGCAAGTGGTTGGTGGTGGTAAGGACATCAACATGAAAGGGACAGGTTTTGGTGCGAGGATGATGAAGTTTCTGAACCTCTGAATGAGTAAAGCGGCACAAAGTGCGATAAAAGGAGTCAGAGTTATAGTCAGGCCAGGGGCAGGGCAGATTTGTTCCCAACTCGGCACCAGAAAATGGGAGGCCCAAGCATTTGCCAAGAGAAACAAGAGAGTACTGAATGGTAGTCCCTTTTACAGAAGAGGTAATACTGGTGCCTGCAACTTCCAAGTTACAGTAGAATACTTTGACTAACTCTGGATAGTAGGGTATGGTTGATGTAATGAAAGTATCAAGATATTGATCTCCGAGTAAAGCGGGAAATGTTAGACCGGCTTCGATGAAAGAATCTAAGTCAGCATAAGTGGGGGTTCGAATTGTTTGTTTGAGAAAGTGAGAAATAAATCGAGTTTTCTCATCAGAAGTGGGAAGAAGACGGGAGAAATTTAGTGGATTGTGAGGACAAAGGGTTGAGGATAGGCACGGAAAGAAAGACATGTTGCCGTGGATGTTAAAAATCAGAACGTAGAATGATTTTGGAAGATATGACTGATCAACATCTAAGGCTGGCTTAAATATCCCGAGCATGTAATCGATTACAGCAGTTAAGTAATCGATTACGGAGCAGTTATTCCAAGTTTGAATTTCAAAAGATGGAGGGAAATTGAAATTCTGGCAGTTTTTCGATCATGTAATCGATTACTGCAGTGAGGGTAATCGATTACATCAGTTGCAAATTTGAAAAATTTCAAAATTTGAACATGTAATCGATAATAGCAGTTAAGATAATCGATTACTCAGATAGATCTAACAGGTACGAGGACTTAGAGCATGGATAATCGATTACAGGACCTATGGTAATCGATTACTAAGACAATTTCATAAATTCTAGGCTCTAGAATCTTATGCAACACATTTTCATATAAACACTTAAGCACATAATGCATATGAACATATAATCATCATAAAGTTTATGCAAATAACATGTTATTTTAAATATCATGCTCATCTAATATGCCTAATTCTCTTCTTATCTTGAAGAATGATTCCTGAGGAAGAGGCTTAGTAAAGATATCTGCTAATTTATTATGTGTATCCACAAATGAAATCTCAATATCTTTCCTCATAACATGATCTCGAAGAAAATGATGTCGTATATCAATATGCTTAGTTCGAGAATGCATGATAGGGTTTTTAGTGAGATTAATGGCACTTATGTTGTCACATTTGATTGGAATGCAGCCCAACTCTAAGCCATAATCTTTGAGTTGTTGTTTGAACCATAGAGTTTGTGCACAACAACTTCCTGCAGCAATGTATTCTGCTTCTGCAGTACTTAGAGCAACACATGCTTGTTTCTTACAAGACCAAGAAACAAGGGCATTTCCTAACAAGTGACAAGTACCACTTGTACTTTTTCTTTCAGTTTTACAACCAGCATAATCAGAATCAGAATACCCAATCAAATCACAAACACTTCCTTTGGGATACCACAAACCAACATTTGTAGTTCCTTTCAAATATTTAAAAATCCGTTTAACAGAACTCAAATGTGATTCCCTAGGAGATGCTTGATATCTAGCACATAGACACACACTAAACATAATATCAGGTCTACTTGCAGTTAAGTATAGAAGAGATCCGATCATACCTCTATATTTGGTAATATCAACTTGATTACCGGATTCATCTTGATCTAAATATGTGTTAGACCCCATTGGTGTGGCTATGGCTTTGCAATCATCCAAATCATATTTCTTTAATAATTCCTTGCAAAACTTTGATTGATTGATGAATATTCCATCATTTGATTGCTTGATTTGCAAACCAAGAAAGAAATTTAATTGTCCCATCATGGACATCTCAAATTCTTCTTGCATCATGTTAGAGAAATCCTTACAAAGAGATTTGTTAGTTGCACCAAAGATGATATCATCAACATAAATTTGAACTAATAAGGTATTACCTTTGGTTCTTTTGATGAACAAGGTTGTATCAGCCTTACCCTTTTGAAATCCTTTATCACAAAGGAAAGTACTTAATCTGTCATACCATGCACGAGGGGCTTGCTTAAGACCATAGAGTGCCTTCTTTAATCTGAAGACATGTGAAGGGAACTTTGGATCTTCAAATCCTGGAGGTTGCTTCACATAGACTTCTTCTTGAATGTATCCATTCAGAAAGGCACTTTTGACGACCATTTGATATAATGGGAAATTTAAAGAACAAGCATACACCAATAACAGTCTTATGGCTTCCAACCTTGCTACTGGTACATAAGTTTCATTAAAATCTATACCTTCTTCTTGATTATAACCTTGAGCAACTAATCTTGCTTTGTTCCTAACTATGATACCATTTTCATCTAACTTATTCCTAAATACCCACTTTGTTCCAATAACATGTTTATCACTAGGCTTAGGGACAAGTTCCCAAACTTGATTCCTTTCAAATTGGTTTAGTTCTTCCTGCATTGCTACAATCCAATATTCATCCTCCAGAGCATCATTTACTTTTGATGGTTCTATCTGAGAGACAAAGGCCATATTCAAAACTGAATCATTTAAGCGTAGCCTTGTAGAAACGCCTCTAGAAATATCACCAATAATATTATCAACTGGATGATCCTTATGGGTTCTCCATTCCTTTGGAAGTTGATAAGTATTACTTTCAATGTGCTCTTCTTGTATTGGATTCTGATCTCCATCCTTTTGAGAATCTTCACTTACAATGATATCATCTTCTTCATTATCTGGAAGATTGACTTTATCTTCTATTGAAGATTTAGATTCATCAAAAGAAACATGTATGGATTCTTCCACGGATAGAGTTTTCTTGTTAAAGACTCTATATGCTTTGCTTGTTAGAGAATAACCAAGGAATATACCTTCATCAGATTTTTCATCAAACTTACCAAGATTTTACTTTCCATTGTTCAAGACAAAGCATTTTGATCCAAAAGCATGTAGATGAGAGATGTTTGGTTTCCTTCCTTTGTAGAGTTCATAGGGAGTTTTCTTAAGAATAGGTCTAATAAGAACTCTATTGGAAACATAGCAAGCAGTACTTACAGCATCAGCCCAGAAATATTTAGGGAGACTTGATTCACTTAGCATGGTCCTTGCTAATTCTTCAAGTAATCTATTCTTCCTTTCTACAACACCATTTTGTTGTGGTGTTCTCGGAGTAGAGAAATTATGTGATATTCCATTTTCATCACATAGTTCTTGGAATTGTTGATTCTGAAATTCTCCACCATGATCACTTCTAATAGAAGAGATCTTTAAAGACTTCTCATTTTGAACAAGCCTTGCATATTTCTTGAATGCATTGAAGGCATCATTCTTATGAGGAAGAAATAAAGTCCATGTAAATCTAGAGAAATCATCAACAATAACAAGTGCATAGAAATTACCTCCGAGGCTTTTAGTTCTAGATGGTCCGAACAAATCCATATGTAACAATTGAAGGGGCCTTGAAGTCGAAACTATGTTCTTTGGTTTGAAGGATGTTCTGGTTTGCTTCCCTTTTTGACATGCATCACAAAGCTTGTCTTTCTCGAATTTTAACTTTGGAAGCCCAACAACTAGATCATGCTTGACTAGTTTGTTTAAATGATCTATGTGTATATGAGCAAGTCTTCTATGCCATAGCCATGAATCACTATTGTTCTTGGCCAAAAGGCATCTCACATTTTGTGGAATTTCTTCCAAAGAGATCATGAAGACTTTATTTACTTTATACCCAGAAAACTTAATTTCTTTAGTTTTCACATCTTTCACAACACATATATCATTAATAAAACCAACTTTCAAACCTTTATCACATAGTTGACTAATACTCAGAAGATTATGCATCAAACCATCAACGTAAAGAACTTTATCGATGACTGTTTGAGGGGGTGTGCCTATTCTTCCAATACCGAGTATTTTTCCCTTTTGATTGTTACCATATGTGACAAAACCTTTTTCTCTAGGTATAAGAAATGAAAACTTGGTTTTGTCTCCTGTCATGTGTGATGAGCAGCCACTATCAAGATACCATAAATCCTTTGCTGCTTTCATACACACCTACATGACAAAGTTCAGACATGGGTATTAGGAACCCAACAAGTTTTGGGTCCTTCTAAGTTAACATCCTTTCTAACCCAAATGTATTCCCTATTTGGTACTCCTACATGTTTGTAGTAACATCTACTAGGGGTATGTCCTACTTTGTTACAATACGTACAAGAGTAATGATTGTAACTAGAGGTTTGTCTAGGAGAGGAATGAATCTTCTTAGGAGATCTATTTTGAGTATTCTTCCTATTGTATGTACTTCTAACACGATTAATTCTTTTGTTACTAGAAGATTCTACCATATGGTTTGGCCATTATGGCCTTCAATGGCTACCAATTAACTTTTGAAAACTCCTTCCCACTACCATCAATTCTCCACTCATCCTTTAATCCTTATTTTCCATGTGCTTAATTTAGAGAGTGTTGGTTCATATTCTTGATTTCCACTTTAAGTCCTCTCTTTGCTAGCACTTCAATTCTGGCCCTTTAACTCTTTGAAACTTCACTTTTCATCCTCCACTTTGGTCCTTCCTTTCCTGAAACTTACAATTTGGTCCCTGGACAAAAATGATAACTATACCAGCTTTCCTAAAAATATAAAAATAACTATAAAAGTTCCTAAAAATATAAAATAAAGTTTAAAAAACAAATAAAAGCTAATCTATATGCAAAATGCAAAATAAATATAAAATCTACATAAAAAGAATAAAAATCCTATATGAGACTCAAAAATAACAAAATAAAAAGACTAAAAAGACCCTAAAATTATCATATAAAATCCAGTCATCAGCGATGATCGTCATCTCTCGGGGAGCTTTACGGAATCAGAGTGCGCGATGGAAGCGTGGGGGATTCAAAAGAAGATGACGAACTATGTTGAAATAATATTCCGCTATTTTTATTTTGAATTTTGGGCTCGTGTGTTGATCATTATTTTATTTAATAATATTCCGTTATTTCTGCTTCAGCGTATTATTATTATTTTATTATGGGAATGTTATTGAGTAATATTTTGGGAGCAGAAAACCTTTTTGAAAAATTGAGTTGTTTTTCTGAGAGGTTTTAATTTCGACGAATTTACCATGTAACCCTCAACCAAATATTGGGGTGTTACAATTCACACCAAAAGCTGCACTTCCTAAACCCTTAAGTGCTGAGGAAGAGGGCATGCTCACCGACAACTTCGGTAGTGATGCCGAAAGGTTAGACATTATTTGCAATGTGGTGTCTATTCTCCCAGTCGAATTTATCAAGTTATAGAGGTGGCTGAAGATGAAGATGACTATTATGTCAAATATGAAGATGACGACAACCCTTTGTGTTACTACATAATGATTAAGGAAGGAGTTGAAGAGCATAATGCAATTTTCAAGAAACCGGATCCCACGATGAAGAAACACTTGAAACCACTCTTCGTTTGGGCTCACGTTGAAGATAAGGGGATCAACAAGGTTTTGGTCGATGGAGGAGCGGCAATCAACCTAATGCCTAAGTTTCTTATGAAAAATTAGGCAAAACCAAGGCAGATCATCAGCCTCATAACATGGTCCTTTCTGACTACGTGTGTAAGACAAACAAGTCATTAGGAGTTATTCCACTTGAGATTACCGTCGCCACGGTAAAAAGAACCACATTATTTGTAGTGGTTCATGCAAAAGCAAATTACAACTTGCTTTTGGATAGGGAATGGATTCATGGAGTTGGAGCAATTCCTTCAACTCTTCACCAAAAGCTATCTCTTTGGAGAAAAGACGGCGTTCTTCAAAATGTCGAGGCTGATCAAAGTTACTTCTAAGCCGAATGTGACCAAGTCAACAGAAAAACATTCGACGAGAAACTTGCCAATATTCCTCCTTACAATGATTTGGCATATGAACTGAAGGGAGAGCTTGCACTTTGTTCATTCAGGCTCGATCCTGAATATGGTTTTCTCCGAAGTCTAGAGTTTAGTCGAGGAAATGAAGATGCAGATGCCACAGGAGAGTGGCACATGGTGGATCCCATGTAAGTAAATTGTACTTAAATTTCGGCTCACATAGACGAATATAACAATGGAACGGTTCTAGACGAAAATGTGCTAAGAGAAGCGCAACTTGACTTCTACTTATAAAGATGTACAATTTTTTATGTCAAGTACGG
Source organism: Acmispon strigosus (assembly GCA_030819835.1). Lineage (NCBI taxonomy): Eukaryota > Viridiplantae > Streptophyta > Magnoliopsida > Fabales > Fabaceae > Acmispon > Acmispon strigosus. Next base: position 25,987,058 of record JAUAMA010000001.1, read on the forward strand.
TGATGGCATCGAAAAGGCAATGTCATTACCTTAGTGAAATTCAAACGATGTAATGTTAAGCATTAATTAACTATTACATTATGCTTGTAGTTTTACTTTTCATGAAGTTATATACAAATAAAGAGTCAATTTGAAGTTTCATTTATTCTCATTTTTATTTTATTAAAAGTGTGTATTGTCGAAGCCTATATTACAATCAAATTGGAGGAAAAATCGGCTTTGGCGATATATTTTAGTCAAAATACGAAGAATGTTGTTTTTAACATAGAATTTAAAGCTTTCCAATAAAAGATATTACATAAGAGTGGAAACAGTTGAACAAACAATCAATTGAAACAAAAAATTGTCATTTACACATTGTGCCATTAATAGGACTACGTTGTTCGAGATTGAAGATTTACAATTCGACTAGAACCATTTAAAAAGGAGGCTTAGCCCTAACTTGGTTGAATTGATGCTTCAGTCTCTTGATCCTTCTTTGGATCATTGCTGTTGTTTTCTCTTTCTCAACAATTGAATGACTGAGCCGAACACTTTCTTTTATTTTTGGAATAGCTTGATTCGCTACTTCGGCCTTTTGAGTCGCTAACCTTGGTGCTTTTTCCAACAATTCTTGCTTTTCTTTCATCAACTTATCAAGTTGTTTGTCAAGTACCGAAAGCCTATCGACTGATCGCTTTTCCAATTGTTCGATTTCTGTGATTGTGTTTTGAATTTGGGAACTCTTCCCCTTCACAAATTGATTTGCTTCTTTTTCGGAGTTTACATCTTGTTGGCAAGCAGCCAGTTGATTGAAATTGGCCAAAGCATCATTCACGAAAGATCGAAGTTCGAATATGGCACGTTGTTGATCAGCAGAAAGTGTTTTATTGACCAAAGTTTGAATTAGGCTTTTAATCTCTACGACAACAGTTTGGTCCTTAAGATCTTCGAGCAAATCCCGCTCGAAGGCCAAAAACTTTAGTCTTGCCAATAGTGGTTCAACATCATCATTGGGAATGTTGACTTCAACTTCTGGAGCTAGCTAACTTTGACAGTTTGTCGCTAGCATTTCCACTTCCATGTACTTCCTCAATAAGTCCATGGGATTTTTATCCAACTTCTCTACATCTTCAATAGAAAGGTGAGTCTGAGTAGAGCCTTGAGTATTTGAAGTATTGCTCGCCGTTTTTGTAGAAGGAGATGTCCTAGAGACGTCCAGCATTTCAAGGTCAGCAGCATTAGTCCATGGATCGTTTACCTTCTCTTGAGATTCAGAGTTCAAGTTTTCCTGTGAAGGAAAATCATTTCAATCAGCATTGAGAAGCTAAAGGCAAACTATGACCCAATAGTTGTTTTATGGAAAAAGGAAGTTCAGGAAGATCGAGACTGTTCGAAGAATCAGAAGTGCTTGAAAGATCGAAGGAGTTCGAAGGAGAGGCAATTACTTGAGATCTCAAATTCTCAACAGCAGCAGTCTTGGAAATTGGTGTACCCTGTTTTTGAGAAAAGGGAAAAGGGTTAGTCTTTGGAGACGAAATGTGAGATTTTTTAGAAAGATAAGTTAAGTTCTTTACCTACGGAGGATTATTTTTCTCAGGACTCAAATTTTTGGAACTTCGAGTATTTTCTCGACTTACGCTTGGTTCCCCTAAAAGAGGATCCTGAGAAACATGAGTTAGGAAAGCGGTCTTGGAAGGAGTAGAAATTGGAGGTTCGTCTTGATCGTGAAGAGGCGAATTCACTTTAATTTCATCTTGTTTTTGAGCTTCTTGCTCCACTTGTTGATCATCCTGCTCAAGTTAGAAATAAACCAAAGAGCATTAATGGTCGAAAGGTTACTTAAATAAAGTGAGGATCAATTCATACCTCATTATCTTTGGAGTTATCTTCATCGCTCGAAAGGGAGATAGTTGTGACTTCCTTTCCTTTAAGATTCTTGGAATCTTTTGAGGTCTTGCTCGGTCCAGCTCTCTTTCTACCCTGTGAACATTAAAAATATAATTAAGAGTCAGAACATAGAGTGATTCGAGCAAAACAATACTTTAAATAGATTTTCATCTGAGAGATTTTGCTCGAAGGTTTGGTTTTAGAAGATACGTTATCATTGTCATCATCATTATCTTCATCCTCATCATCATCTTCTTCAAGAGCATTTGGTTTTGGTGGAAAAGGTCGAGCTGCAAATCTCAAAGTCAGTAAGAAATAAAAATGGTGGAGGTAATGTAAAGAATTTCATCTCAAATTACCTTGGCCTACACGGTCGAGAACCTTGACGTAATGTTCATCGATGTGAATATGACCACGGTAGTTGTAATTGTACAGTTTATACCAAGTAACCCTTTTGTGAGGCGGTTTTGCTACTTTAGCACATATATTTAAAACATTTACCAAAAGCTAAGAAGGTTGAGGTGCAATTGAAATAGCTAAAGTCATTTCACAATTTGGCAAAGGTGGAAATATTTGTTGATGAAATTTTAAAGTATATAAATATTTGTCTACATGTGGGGAAAATCGAATCTTTGAAAACATCTTTTCTAGTTTTTCCCTTAAAGTCGAAACCGCCTGCCAAATGGTACTTTCGATTTGATTAGGTAAGTAAACTTTTTCAAAATATTTTTGAAACAATTGAATTTATTTGATGTGCATACCTCTGGTCTTTCTTTTTGGCTCCTTAGTCTGCAAATCAGAAAAAGCAGCAGTTATTCTTTCAATGCATTCAGCCATGGTCAAACTGATCGAAGCATAGTACTGGCTCCATCATTTGTCGAAAGCTTTGGTGTAGTAGAAAGAAGGATCAAAGTGGAAAGGATTCAAAACCAGAGCATGCATTTCATAATATCTACAAACCTTTGCAATGAAGTCAGAGTCAACTTCAATATCTGTGTAGAAAACAGCTTGGGATTTGCTGAACATAGAGGTTGGTCGAAATTGGCTGAACCCAAATTGTCGAGCTACCAGTTGAGGTTGGTAGCTGAAGATGCAATGTTCTTCTTCAGTGAATCCCGAAAGAAGAATTTTTGGAGTTAAAAATTTAGCCCAGATGGCCAAACGTTCAGCTTGCATTCCAACGGATTCACCTGGAAAGGGCCTGGTAAACTAGTCGGGACCACACCTTCGATTACTAAAAAGAGAAATTGATTCGGTATAGTCCTTTAAGTCAAGGAAATATGAAAATATTTCCTGAAATCCCCTATTGCAGATGGCTTCTTCGATTTGGGAGTGAACTAGCTAAGTATGGGGCCATCTATAGTCGAATAGATGTTTTTGGGGTAAACCGCAGATAATTTTTGCTTGAAAATGGAATTCAACCAAATTTGAAGTAGCCACAAAGGACCCACTGGGGCAAGAGTTTTATTAGTTTGATTTTGAAGATGGAAGACAGATTCTCCAAAAGTTTGCAACAAACTTGCAAAGAGTAATTTGCTCAGAAAAATGTCAACTCTTTCATGCAAAAGAGTTTCCAAAGGAAGCAAGTTTTTTTGAAGCTGAAGGGGTTTACTACAAAAAACGAACGCCGAAAGCCACAGCCAAAGAAACGCTACATGTTCTAAGTCTGTGATTTCGTCAGAAGTTCCAGAAAACTGAAGAATGAAGGGATTATAAGTTAACATGTGAGAAGGAAATCGAATTTGGGTCGAAGGAAGAGTTTCGCTCGCCATGATTGTGCTAGTTGGTTGAAGACCAGTGATGGCAGCGATGTCGAATAAAGAGGGCGAAATCATTCCTAAGGGAACGTGGAAGGAATTAGTCGAATATTCCCAAAATAAAAAGGAACTTAGCAACATTGGGGATTGTAGTTCAGGCTGTATCTAGAAAGTTGGATTAAGTAAAAAATTCCTAGTTTTTTCCAGTGATTAGATTTCTTGGCTTCTACCCTATTCAACCAATTTATGTATTTCTCAGTTTTTTCCATGGGGGAAGACCTAAAAACCCGATTGGGTTCTTCTAAGAATGAAATTTCATATGAATCCGTAAAAGCTAGAATCCTTTCAGATTCAAGGGGGCATGGAAAAAACTCATCATAACCTTCAGGGTGTTCACTAAGATAAGGGCCTAGAAATGCATGAGTAGAATTCCCAACAGAAAAGGGAATAAGTACCTTGGATTTCCAAATAGCAAGCTTTTTAGCCTCATGTGGTGGTTCTAGTACGTACTGGTGATGACCTGAAGGAAGAGGACCTTCAATTCGGTTCGCAAAAGGAACAGAAACCAAGCGAGTTGAAGAATCGGAAGCCATTGAGGTTCAAAGTTTGTGAAAGCTCAAATGTGAGAGAGAAATGGTTTTTTTTTTAGAAGATGGTAGGAGATGAAGCAGAGGGTGTGTAGAGAAGGAAAAGGTATGGAGTTTCTCTATTTATAAAGAAAACAAGGGGGAAACGGAAGAGGTTTTGATAGGATTGATGGAACTGAAAATTATTCAAAATGATTAAGTTCGCATCACTCATTTCAGGCATGTAGGTCAGTGCATTGGAAACCCAATACCCATCATTGCCTATTTACTAGCATAGTGGGGTATTAATTTCTTCACTATCATGAGTAAACCATCAATTTCCATTTAATTAATTAAATAAAAGATAATTAAATTTGTCTTTTATTTGGTTAAAAATATCACACTTCTCAGTAAAGGAATTCCTCGAAGAAGGATATTTTGGGGGGCATCGGTTAGCCTGGAATTTTTCCTACGCCTCAAATTGGTCGAAGGTTATACAATAAGATGATTTCGACCAATATGAAAGGTATCTAGCTAAGGCTAATAGGACAGTTTACAATATTCGACTAAAATAAAGACGTCATGTTGAGTTGAAGTCGAATTCATATTGGAGATAAGATCTTAAAACAGACAAGTGTTGGACTTGTTTTCGATTAAAGCCTAGATGTGCATGAAGTTGTTCTACGACGGAAAGCTATTTCGGCATTTAATCAAGCAGGATGGGTGGAGAGCAAAGAAGCAAGCGCAAGACACGTGTAAGGCTCAGAAGATTCGTTTGTTTCAAGCAGTTGGAGATTCTGCTTATAAATAGAAGAAACAAACGCAGAATCAGGGTCCTTCGTTCCATTCGCAACACGCCAGAAAAAATTAATTCTCAGCCCTCACGTTATAAGTCTAAGAAACCGTGACACACAGCAACAGGAAGAGTCAAACGTATGTGACCTAGCGAGTTTGATTGGCCACCTTTACATTTCATGCAAAACTTTTATGTTTTCCTGCACTTTCAATTTAATGCAGTTTTATTATTCTTTTTCTTTTAACTTTTTACCGCTTTTAAGCCCTTTTTTACCTTTAATCTTTCTTCAATATTGTTTATCCAATTCGAACGAACCACTTTCGACGAATACCTCCTCATCCACTCCATTTCACGATTCACGCACTAGTTTCCATATCCCAGAGCCCATAAGAGAATCAGAATCCAGCCTCTTTATCAATATTTGGATTTTCTTGTGGTTTTACCTGATTTTATTTGTTTACCAAAAATCAGAGTAAACACTATGACAACCTCAAATAAACATCAATTGAACCAATAGTTCATATTATATCTCCATCAGTCATAGTATAAGCACATGTTATCATCTATATCACAAATCCTCAATTTTGACCAACATGTTATAAACCATGTGAAAACAATTAATTCATGTTATAACAAAATATTTCAATTCAAACCGCATATCACAATTCAAGATACAATCCAGAAAATTCCCAAAGGGAATTGCACAACAAATCACAACTGACTCGATACTACCACTGAGTTACCCTTACCGTCGAATAGGTTGCATAAACGTGCTCTCCAACCTTGCAAGATAAAATAATAAATAAAAATCAACAATCACTGGAACAAGGGTGGAAAGTAACCCCCAAAAGAATTTTAAACAATTTATAACAAAACAGCAAACTAGGCTGACAGGGGCCCAGCGCCCATGCGCCGGCACCCTGTCTGGCAACACAACCTGGGCAAAACCCTAGTGCCTAGGCACTGGGAGGCCAACGCTTATGCGCTGGCTCCCTGCTAGGAGCCCAGAAGCAATAGTTTTTCCCACAGAATCAATTTTAAAACCAAATTTTTCAAAAACAAGGTTTTTCCCATGGACAAAGAAAAGAATAAATTAATTGAAAAGGGAAATTTTCTCAAAACACGAGAAGTCTTTAGACACAAAGATTTCTTGGATAGGAAGGCATCAAGTGTAACGCCCTAATTTATGGTTAGGGGTCACATAGTAAAAATGCGAAAAATATAACTTCGAAACCTCTAAAAAACCACTCAAGTTTTCAAAACAAAAAGTATCTGAAATAATCACATTACTAACCCATAATAGATTAATTAAACATCAATAATTTCGAGGGGTAATAAAAAATAATAAGTTTGCACTACAAGTGCTAATTATTCAAAAGCAGCGGAAATAAAAACAGCGAATAAACTTCTGCAAGATTCTTCGGTTCTTCTAGACCTTATTGCACCAACTCATCCTTGCATCGAGTTCATCCTTCATGCTCATCGTCGTCCTGATTTTCTATGGAGTTAAGCTCCCAATCAACAAACATCAAGCAGAAAGGGTTAACTCCAAATACAAGAATAATTAACAGTAATTGTGATACAACAAACAATAATTATAAATAGCAATATTAAACAGTAAACAGAAGCACGTAGTACAGCAATTTCAACAGTAAAATATTTGTAAGTTCTCATGTTAACTATCACATAATCATGCTTGTTCGTCCTCAATAGCTATATGCATAACTATGGCCAGCATTCACCCTAACCGAGCCAGGAAAATCACGTGGGACATGGATCCCCCACATCGCCCTCGGTTGATCCCACGGGACAAAGTGTCATCACATCAACCTAAAACATCCTATATATAATGCATATGCTATGACAAATTAATCTTCAACCTCATGAACCAATGATGACCGAGATTTATATGATTTTTTTGCTATCTTTTTCTAGCTTTTTAGTTTATTTTATTTGAGTCTGATATAGTTTTTATTTCATTTTATTAGAGTTTTCACTTTATTTTTGCATTTGCAAAGAGATTAGCAAATTTTGTGTTTTTAGTCCTTTTAGTTGTTTTTATTAAATTTTAGTCCTTGTTAGAGGTTCTGGTCAACTAAGGAACATTTGTGGGGATCTTGGTGCAAATAAAGAAAGATTGGTGGCTGAAATTAAATGAAGAAGAGGAAGCACCAATTTACTTGGCTTGTTTAACATGTGGGAATTACAGGAATTGAAGAAGGAATTGGTTGTTTCAGCTGTTGCAAAAGGAGAATGAAGCCACGTGAAGGCCGTTTAATGCATTGATGAAAGGAATCAAAAGAGAAGGTTAAGAACAAGAAAATGAGGAGTCTGCCGTGCTCCCAACGCCTGAGCGTTGGCACCCCAACGCTCATGCCTTGGCATTCTGTCTGAAGATGGGAATCCAATACAGTCACCAGCGCCCAAGCCTTGGGTTAACGCTTGAGCGTTGCCTTGCTGGCAATTTGGCTATAAATTCAGTTTTTTTGGCTTTTCTTTTGTATCAAATCTTATCAACCCTGGAACCTTGTACTTGGCTGAGTTCCTTCCTTTTTAGCTTTGTTTTTAAGCTTGTAAGAGGCCTTTGGAGCCCTTATATCCAGGTCTATGTTATTAGCTTTATGTTTAATCTAGCCATGCTATGTAGATTAGATTTTATTAGATTTTCTAGCTTTATTTTATATTTTTAGGAATTTTTTTATATTTTTAGAAAAAGCTGGTTTAGTTATCATTTTTGTCCAGGGACCAATGTGTAAAGTTTCAGGAAAACAGGGACCAAATTGTAAAGGTTCAAGAGTGGAGGACTGAAAGTGAAGATTGAGAGAATAGAAGGGCTTGAATTGAAGTGCTAACCAAGAGAGGACCAAAGTGGAAAAGAAGAATATGAAGAATCACTCTCTAAACTAGCACATGGAAATAATGTAGAAGGAATTGATGTTAGTGGAGGAAAGGTTTCAGAATTAAACAAGGCTGAGTAGTGGCATTTTACGGCAATCAAAACCCACTACCATGAATGAAGAAGGAAGAAAAGCTTGAAGATGAAGAAGCAGCGTCCCAACGCTCCAGCGTTGGGATCCCAGCGCTCAAGCGCTGGGACTCTGACTAGGAAATGAGTCAGATGTTGTCCCAGCGCCCAAGCGTTGGAAAGCCAGCGCTCAAGCGCTGGGCCTCGGACAGAAAGTGGATTTTTAATGCTCCCTAGCGCCCAAGCGTTGGGAAAGCCAGCGCTCAAGCGCTGGAGCCCAGATTTTTGCTATAAATAGGACCCTTTTCTCTTCACTTGTAAAACACACCATCTTAGAATACAACAAGTATTCTCTCTTTCTCCCTCTTGAGCATTGTTCCTAGGACTCGTGGGAAGCCATATTTGAGCTCCTATCCAGGGTAATTCAATGTCTCCTTTAGCCATGCTTGGCTAAATTCTTTTTAAGTTTTTGGGTTGTTTTAGTTTATAATTCATGTTCTAGTTTTCTTTTACATTTCTGAATAATATCTTCAATTCATGTTTTATTTCTTTGTTCTTCATTAATCTTTATGCGCAAAAGATTTCTTGCTTTCTACTTATGTCATAAGGCCATTTGGTAAGTAGTAAGGGAAATAGGAAATAAAAAAGGTTATATGTTTGCATTTCTTTAGGCTATAAGGATGTACGTAACTTTGTGTTGGCCCGGATTCTTTCTTCATCTTCTTTTCTAATTAACTAATAACCAAGGCTATGGAGTTAGTAATTAGGTAAGAAAGTTCGACATTTCTTAAGGCTATTAGGATGTAGAAACTTAGGCTATAGCACCATGAATATGAATTTAAAGTTCAGTTATTTAGTAAGAGTTTTCTAGCATGTTTTATAAATTATGTAAATCAACCCAAGAGCTTAAATTCTTCTCATCTTATTCTGTTTCATTATTCTATGCTTTTGCTTTCATCTTGTCCTAAACCAAACATCAACCATATCAATTTATTTTTATTGCACAAGTACTAAATTAAATATTAATAAGAACACCTATCCCTTGGGTTCGATCTTTTTGTATTACGCGATAGTTTAATCGTACACTTGCGATTTTCCTTATCAATATACATCATGTTACAATATCAACATCAAGTCCAGGTTATGTCCAAAGACAAGAGACAACCAGAATCCTCAAATAAAATCACAATTCATCACAAACCGATAAGACAATTCCTACAATGAGTTACCCTTACCGTCGAACAGGTTGCATGCTCTTGATCTCCTGTTAGAGTAAAATATTTAAATGAATTAACCTATTTTGATAAATAACAATTTCGCTAAGTGTTACTGACTTCTTTAAAATATTTCATATCCAGGAACACTTATGAACTGAAGCCATGCTGCAAACATTATCAAAAAGCAAATGAAGAGACCGTACGCCTATGAGAAATGAGTCTGCCTCCAGAGTAAAGTTCGTCCGCCTGCAAAGACCGTCCGGCTCAACACTTGTCAAATACATGGGTTGACTAAAGAGCAAAGATTGAAGACTCGTGCAAAAAGAATTAGCTTAAAGGAGATCGTTTGCTCAAAACCGAAGATGAGTTGTCATGCACCTCTTGGTGGATCAGAGCATTAATGACGAAAGAGACAGAATTAAGCGCCTTATTCCTTGAAGGTTCAAATTCTCTGACATTCCTTAATTCAAGCTACTTTTGCTGAATTAACGGCGATATCCTCTGATCATCGTATCTCCCCAACGGCCAAATTCAAATTTTCTGGTCAGAGCATTAATTACCGGATTAACTGTAATGCATATGCATTAATTGCAGCCTCTGAGATCCAGGACAAAATCATCGCCAGACGATATCACTCTCTATTTGTCGAAGAAGCATTCATCACCTGGCAGACTACAACAAGCAGATGCAGATGTATCCGTTACTCACAATCAAGCAAGAATTCAACGGAACTATTTTTGCAGATCTTCATCGGCGCCTCCAATCATTATCCTACTGAAGATATAAATAGTGGTCTTTGCATCATCTTCAACTTGGCGACTTACACACTATCGAAGCATTCAAATCTTTCAAGTCAGTTTACAATTTAAACAAGCTTTAGTCAAGAACACTCAGTAACCTTAGCCTTCTCATTTTCTGAATTTAGTCGCCAACTAGTGTGAAATCCTTACAGAGTGAAAACTCTTATCCTTTCTCACACAAGCCCTTCAGAGAACAAATTTGTATAACCTCTCTGATTTCAGAACTTCATATTTTCTACCCACTCTTTGTGAAGAGAACCCTGTAGAAAACAAACCTTCTTGAAAAAGAACTGGGAGGAGTCCTGTCGAATACTCGAGAGATAAAGGAGAAGTCCTAGAAAACTTGTAAAGGAGTAGTTCTCAGAATACTGGGAGAAGTCCCTGAGAACACTTGTACTATTCTGTTGAAATAGTGGAAAATCTTGGTATAGCCAAGGACTGGACGTAGCCCTATCGGTTTTGGGGGTGAACCAGGATAAATATTGTGTGTGCTTTATTCTTCAAGCTCTAAGTTTATTTCCGCTGCACATATCATTCAACGTTTTCGAACTAATATTAACTATATTGTGAAAAAGTTTATAAAAGTCACACACACAATTCAAACCCCCCTTTCTTATGTGGTTTTATTACTATCAATTGGTATCAGAGCTTAACCGCTCTGAGAATTACTAACATCTTAACAGGTGTAGAGTGAAAAGATCCATGGATGGAATTGCATACCCAACCGGAACCGCAACCAACAAGCCACCATTCTTCGATGGCTCAAATTACCCCGACTGGAAAAAGCACATGCAGCTATTCATTGAATCAACCGATTGGAAACTATGGGACGTAATATCAAAAGGAAACTACGTTCCCAAAGATAGTGAAAGCAAGGCCATTCCAGCTGATAAATGGACAGATGAACAAAGGACCGACAATCAGAGAAATGCCAAGTCGAGGCTGTTTCTTATATGTGCTCTCAGCAAAAGTGAGCATGACAAAGTTGATAGCCTAAGAACAGCAAAGGAGGTATGGGATACACTAGCTATCGCTCATGAAGGAACAACTGCTGTTCAAACCACCAAGATGAGCATGCTCGCGTCTCAATACGAAAACTTCATGATGGACGACAATGAGTCCATTGACTCCATGTTTGCACGACTTCAAACCATTCATAATGGAATGAGAAACCTGGGTAAAACCTTCACTGACAAGGAGCAAGTGGTCAAGATTCTTAGAAGTCTTCCCACCAACTGGAGAAACTTCGTTACCGCCCAAAGAGCTGGAAAGAACCTTGATACCTATCAAGTAGAAGACCTGCTGGGAGAAATGAAGATTCACGAGCAGGATCTTGCTAATGATGCTGCAATCACAAAAAGGAAAGCAGCTGCCGCAAAAGCTGTAGCTTTTAAAGCCAACAAATCAAAGGCTTTGAAAGCTGATGAATCCTCAGATGAGGAAACCGCGCAATTCGATCGCTCCGATGATGAACAGGCCCTGTTCAATAGAAGATTCAGAAAGATGATGGGGAACAGGAAGCAGTTCAAAGGAAGACCATCTTCCTCATCAAGAGACGAGGAGAAGATCCCAAGTAAAGGAGGGATCATCTGCTATGAGTGTAAGAAACCTGGACACGTCAAAGCTGACTGCCCTCGTCTGGGAAACAAGCCTTCCCAAAAGAACTTCTATAAGAAGAAGGCCTTTTCCAGTCAAAACGATGAGTCAAAAGATGACTCTGACCAAGAAGAAGAAACTAAGGGAGCCAACGAAGAAACTTCATACTGTGCGTTTATGGGATCCATAGACACTTCAGACATTGAAGCAGATAGAGAAGAAGAGGCACTAATGATCTCTGTCGACCAAACCAACGACGAAGAAGATGACAAGGATGAGGTAAGTCCCGAAATCTCATCTGATGACTATAATGAATTGTTAGAATATGCTCATGCATTAGCCATTAAATACAGTTCACTCAAAAAGAAGCATGATAAAACTTTGAAAGAATTGCATGCATCTAAAGAAGTATCTGTTATGCTAACAAAGAAAAATCAAATGCTTTTAGAACAAGATGCAAATAAAGAAATTAAATTCTTAAAACAAAGAGTCAGTAGCCTAATCAAAGACTTATCCATTTTCACCCAAGGTTATGATAACCTAATTAAGTTAAGTGGAAACAACAGATCAGCTTATGATCGAAGAAGTTTAGGCTATGAAGAAGAAGATTGGGATATAGTTGCCATTAAACATAATTCTTCTGTTGTCCCATACAGATATCAACCTGAAAAGAAAAATGTTTCATCTTCACCTACTAAAGCCCAACCCAAAACTTTCATAGTCAAGGGTAAGGAGAAACAAACTCCTCAAAAAATAGTACATGGGAGGAACAGTCCACCCAAGGTGATAACTAACAAAAAGGACCCAAGAAAGTTTGGGTACCTAAATCCATGATTATTCCTCTTGCAGATGTGCTTAACAGTTCGAAACCAAAAAGAACAATGGTACCTGGACAGTGGGTGCTCACGGCACATGATGGGAAAAAGGTCTTTATTCCCAATGATCCATGAGAAGAATACAGGAGGGACAGTGACCTTCGGAGGCAATCAAAAAGGTTTCATTGTCGGAGAAGGTAATGTTGGTAAGAACCCCCTTCCAGTAATTCGGAAGGTTCTGCTAGTTGAAGGACTGAAACATAACCTACTTAGCATAAGTCAATTGTGTGATAGTGGGCTCACTGTTTCCGTCACCAAATTGAAGTGTAGTGTCACAAACGAGGATGACAAGATTATCTTTGAAGCTCAGAGACAAGGAGATCTATATAAGACCTCCGTGGAAAACCTTGCAAGTCAAAAGGTAACATGTCTAGTATCAGTAGAGGATGATAAATGGATATGGCACAAGAAGCTAGGGCATGCATCCTTAAAGACCATTGCTAAGATAATCAAACATGATTTAGTAAGTGGTCTGCCAAATCTGTCTTTCAAATCTGATGATACATGCTCAGCATGTCTCCAAGGAAAGCAATTAAAAAGTTCTTTTCATGCAAAGAACGTTGTTAGTACGAAGAGACCTCTGGAGATGTTACACATGGACTTGTTCGGACCCACTAGAACGGCTAGTTGTTCTGGAAAAAGATTTTGTCTTGTCATCGTTGATGACTACACCAGATTTACATGGGTACAATTCCTCGGAACAAAAGATGAAACCTTCAAGTCCTTCTTAATCATTGCGAAAATAGTTCAAAATGAAAAAGGATATTGCATCACCAACATCCGTAGCGACAGAGGAGGAGAATTTATAAATGAAGAGTTCAACCACTACTGCGAAGAGAATGGAATATTTTATCAAGTGTCTGCTCCAAGAACTCCTCAGCAAAACGGAGTAGCCGAAAGGAAAAACAGGTCACTTCAAGGATTGGCCAGGACTATGCTCAACGAGACATCTCTACCCATGTACTTCTGGGCCGAAGCCATTCATACAGCATGTTACATTCAAAATAGAATATTTATGCGTCCCATCTTGAAGAAAACAGCCTATGAATTGTGGAAGGAAGAAAGCCAAACATCTTATACTTTCATCCATTTGGAAGTACATGCTTTCTACTCAACACAAAGGATGACATTGGAAAGTTTGATGCAAAATCAGACAAAGGAATATTCTTGGGATATTCACCCAACTCCAAAGCATTCTGAGTATATAACTCCAGAACAATGGCAGTTGAAGAGTCTATCAATGTTAAGTTCGAAGATAAACACGTAAGTGTAAATCAGATAACTCCAGAAGATGATGAACTGGAAATATGTGAAGCTCCCTCATCAAATCCAGCTCAGCCATCATCGTCTGATAAAGAGACGAACTCAATCATTCCCTCCTCAACTCAACGAGACGATGTTTGCGAAACTACATCTGACGACATCTCCACAAGTCAAGTCATGACCTCCAGTGGTATCTCACTACCTCGAGACTGGAGATTCAAACCAGATCATCCTCCTACACAAATTATGGGAAATGTCCATGAAAAGGTAAGAACCCGATCCACCTTTAATGATTATGCTAACTGTGCGTTTCTTTCTGAGATAGAACCGAAGAACATAGGTGAAGCACTTCAAGATGAAGGGTGGATCCTAGCCATGCAAGAAGAACTGAATCAATTTGAGAGAAGCAAAGTTTGGGATTTAGTGCCTAAACCAAAAGACAAATCTATTATAGGCACTCGATGCATCAACCTCGTCCAAACCACCTCCTGAGACTGCGCACTCCACAGCTGAACTCATTTCAGACTCTCATGCTCAAAATTTGACGTCCAAGATTATGGCAATTGTGGATTCCACTGTCTTGCTCAATGGCTGGGTCATCCTCAGGATTACTGGCCAGAAGTTCGCAAGTTACTTATCTAGGAACTTCTATCTCATAGAGTGTTGCATTCCAAAACCTTTTGCTCTGACAAAGATATTGACACCTTATGTCTGGCTCTCACGTTCAATGAAAATGAACCTGCACCTGAATCCAAGTGGTTTACAGTTTCGGATATGGGGTTACTAGCTGCCACTGCGTTTCGCATTGTTCTAGTCACCTTAGCCCCTAACCAGTGTTGCACATATCTCCCACTCCTCGGGCCTGTTGATGATGCTCCTACAATTGCTGTTTTAGGCAACATTGCCAATCGACACTGGGCTCGCGTCAAGCTCTCCGAGAACTCTCCACTACCTACTGTTTCACCTCAATGGAAGCACCATTGCTCTCCTGATGCCCGAGGATGGGAAGTGCCTCTTCAATCCAAAATCCTACACTTCAAAAATCTACTACAACTTGAAGCTGAGCAATTTCTGGATTCATTATTTGAAGTCCCTCACATTGACAATCCCATCCATCTTGATGACGACTCTGAACCTGACCCCACTCCTAGCACTGACCTCTCTTGCTTAGACCTTGAATTCACTCGTCTCAACTTGCATGATATTGAAGTTGATCTTCGTCTGCACCTTGGTCAAAGTCAACCCGCTCATTCAATGTCACAAAGGGTAGATGCTCACATTAATACATCTTTTAATGCATCTTATCCGTCCCCACCGGCTCCTATCCATACAGCTATGGATCTGGATCTCAAGCTTGCACCTCCGGGTTTCCTCACTTGTGACTCAGGCATGTCTCTCCATCAGATCTACTCCATGCCCTGTTACCCTCCCAGTTCCAGCTCTGCTTTGGGCAAACGCAAGCGCTCACAAGTTGCATCTAATGCTCATCTGCTCTCAGATGTATGTCTTCAGGCCTTTGGTTTCCCTTTCTGCTTTAAAGCTGGATTATGGCTTCCCCATGGATGTCCTGCTTCTCAGATTAGTCCATCCATGCCCTCATGCCAACAATTCTTCCACTTCGATTGGGAACTCCTTGATCGTAGGGATGCTCACATTGCTTCCATTCCTCTTCATCTGGCTGGCAGAGTTGATTCACTGGTTCTAAAGTTTAGAACATGGACACTGGTACTTCTTCCTATGCTGCCATCCATTTTGAAGACTCTGGGCTTTGCTTGGCAGTGTCTTCCTCCTTCGCCGCTCATTCCTACTGTGGCATACTTCACTCCCATTCTGCCATCTCGTATAGCATCGTCGTTGGTCACTCGAAGTTCAAGCCCTGACTCTGATGATGTTCGCACCATGGTTTCACTCCTTTCTCAGGAAATCAAAACCTTCAATAGTCGCTCATCTCATGAAAGGGCTGTTCTGCATCAAGATGTGAATGATCATCTTGAATCCATGCACACTAATCTTTTTGATAAGATGGATGCTCGTTTCAATCAACTACAGGGCTCTATTTCTCTACTTCTAAGGCTATCTCAGCCACCCTCTTAATCTATTCTTATTGTTATGGTTTACCCTTATCTCAATAAATAATTTTGTCCTTATTTTTGATAATGTCAAAGGGGGAGAAATTATATGACAAAGTAGAAGATAGCACATATTTAGGGGGAGCTAATAAATATTAATCATAGGGGGAGGAATTATATATACAGGCCTTACTCTCATTTGTTTTTAGAAATTGTCATTATCAAAAAAGGGGAGATTGTTAGAGTAAAATATTTAAATGAATTAACCTATTTTGATAAATAACAATTTCGCTAAGTGTTACTGACTTCTTTAAAAGATTTCATATCCAGGAACACTTATGAACTGAAGCCATGCTGCAAACATTATCAAAAAGCAAATGAAGAGACCGTCCGCCTATGAGAAATGAGTCTGCCTCCAGAGTAAAGTTCGTCCGCCTGCAAAGACCATCCGGCTCAACACTTGTCAAATACATGGGTTGACTAAAGAGCAAAGATTGAAGACTCGTGCAAAAAGAATTAGCTTAAAGGAGATCGTTTGCTCAAAACCGAAGATGAGTTGTCATGCACCTCTTGGTGGATCAGAGCATTAATGGCGAAAGAGACAGAATTAAGCGCCTTATTCCTTGAAGGTTCAAATTCTCTGACATTCCTTAATTCAAGCTGCTTTTGCTGAATTAACGGCGATATCCTCTGATCGTCGTATCTCCCCAACGGCCAAATTCAAATCTTCTGGTCAGAGCATTAATTACCGGATTAGCTGTAATGCATATGCATTAATTGCAGCCTCTGAGATCCAGGACAAAAACATCGCCAGACGATATCACTCTCTATTTGTCGAAGAAGCATTCATCACCTGGCAGACTACAACAAGCAGATGCAGATGTATCCGTTACTCACAATCAAGCAAGAATTCAACGGAACTATTTTTGCAGATCTTCATCGGCGCCTGCAATCATCATCCTACTGAAGATATAAATAGTGGTCTTTGCATCATCTTCAACTTGGCGACTTACACACTATCAAAGCATTCAAATCTTTCAAGTCAGTTTACAATTTAAACAAGCTTTAATCAAGAACACTCAGTAACCTTAGCCTTCTCATTTTCTGAGTTTAGTCGCCAACTAGTGTGAAATCCTTACAGAGTGAAAACTCTTATCCTTTCTCACACAAGCCCTTCAGAGAACAAATTTGTATAACCTCTCTGATTTCAGAACTTCATAGTTTCTACCCACTCTTTGTGAAGAGATCCCTGTAGAAAACAAACCTTCTTAAAAAAGAACTGGGAGGAGTCCTGTCGAATACTCGAGAGATAAAGGAGAAGTCCTAGAAAACTTGTAAAGGAGTAGTTCTCAGAATACTGGGAGAAGTCCCTGAGAACACTTGTACTATTCTGTTGAAATAGTGGAAAATCTTGGTATAGCCAAGGACTGGACGTAGCCCTATCGGTTTTGGGGGTGAACCAGGATAAATATTGTGTGTGCTTTATTCTTCAAGCTCTAAGTTTATGTCCGCTGCACATATCATTCAACGTTTTCGAACTAATATTAACTATATTGTGAAAAAGTTTATAAAAGTCACACACACAATTCAAACCCCCCTTTCTTGTGTGGTTTTATTACTATCATCTCCGACCTTGCAAGATATAACACATGTATATACAACAATCAACAACCATTGGAAGGGTGGAATACCAACTCAAAAGGATTTAAAACCAATTAAAACAAAACAGCAAAATTGCTGTCAGGGGCCTAACGCCCAAGCGTTGGCTCCTTGTCTGGAAACACGATCCTGTGTAGAACCCTAGCGCCCAGGCGTTGGGAGTCCAACGCCCATGCGCTGGCTCCCTGCTAGAGAGCCCATAAACAATGTTTTTCATGGAAAAATTCATTTTAAACCCTACTTTTCAAAAACAAGGCTTTTCCGTGGACAAAACACATTTTATAATCGATCAAAGGCAGTTTTCTTTCAAGAACTCAAAAGATTTCCAAAACACAAGATTATATTAAAATTGAACATAACAAGGTTTCAGCACAAGAACAATGGAAAAGACCAACCTTGCTTGGCTTGTTTAATCACGAAGGAGTGAATCACAACCATTGTCCTTCAATGTACCAATGAAAACTCGAGTATGGTAAGGCAGGATGTGCTAGAAATAAAGCCAAGTCAAAACCCTAGGAAGAGAGGAAGAAATAGATCACAAAAGAATTCAAGATTGAAAGAGTTTGATCAACCTACCAATGAACCAACACCAAGCGCTCTTGGAAGGAATTGAAGAACAAAACTTGGACACCAACGGAGGAAGAAGGAGAGGCGGCACAGCAGCAGCAATTGCTTAGAAGGTTTAGCACTTAAGTTTTAGGTTAAACAATTGGGATGAAGGAAAACAAGAGAAACACTACCACCATATAGTGATTGGAAAATTGCAGCAGCAAAGGAAGAAAGAGGGGCGCCCAACACAACCTTGATTTCAGAATAATTCCCCATCAAATCCCATTAAAACTCTAGACAAGCCATTAAACTACATTATGCTCATAACTCCCACATAAAATCTGAATTCAACACCATAAAGAGCCTATAAAAACCAATCATCTTTTTCATATGTAGTCCAAGGACTAGAATTAAATTATTCAAACTCATGGGACCAAATTAAAATTACAAGAATTCAAGGGGCCAAAATGCAATTACAAGAAATTCAGGGACCAAAGTGCAAATACAAGAAATTGAGGGTCTTACTATACAACCCCCCTAAAAAGAGTTTCGTCCCTGAAAGTACACGTCAAGAAATAAATTGGGATACCGTTCCCTCATTTTCTCCTCGAGCTCCCATGTGGCGTCTCCCGTGACCTGATTCCAGTTCACCTTCACTAGCGGAATCTGCTTGTTCTTCAGCTGCTTGATCCTACGATCAGCGATCCTCATCGGCGGCACCTCAAATGTCAAATTATCCTTCAACTGAATATCATCCTGAGCGATGACATGTGAAAGATCTGGAATGTACTTGCGAAATTGAGACACATGCAGTACATCGTGAATTTTGGACAAGAAGGGTGGCAAGGCAATACGATAAGCAACCGGTCCAACTCTCTCGATGATTTGATATGGCCCGATGAACTTTGGCATCAGCTTCTTCAACTTAATTTCCCTCCCGACTCTAGTAGTTGGGGTCACACGAAAAAATACACGCTCTCCCGGTGCAAACTCCATATTTTAATAGCTCTTCTGTCTACTCTAGGACGTCTTCATCTTCTCTCTGATCTGTTTAACATTCTTTGTCGTCTGTTGGACTAACTTGATAGCCAAACCGCAAGTGCACGGTTGAATATCGCGTAATACAAAAGATATCGATCCCACAGGGATAGGTGTCTAATTATTAACTTGTTTAGAACTTAGTGCAAAAAAATAAAGATTGGTTTTGATTTGTGTTTATTTAGAATAAGAACAAGCATAAGCATAAATAAAAAGAAAGATGATGATGATGAGAATTAAGTACTTGGGTTGAATTATATAGCTATTAAAATATGCTAGCAAACTCCTACTTTATTTCTGAAATTTAAAACAAAGTTCATGGTGCTTTAGCCTATTATTTCTACAAGTTAATTCCTTACAAATGTAGAACTTTCTTCCTAATTACTAAACTCAATTCCTTGCAATTTATTTAATTAAGAAGAAGATGAAGATGGAATTCAGGCCAACGTAAACCTAAGTCGATAATTCCTTAGTGATATATCATATAGCCTTTTTTAAGTCCTATTTCCTTTACTACTTACCAATTTCATTGTTATAAGAAGTAAGCTAAAACTCTTGTGCGCATCAAGATAACATAAAGAACAAGGAAATAAAACATGAACTTATAGCAATATTATTCAGAATGAAGAAGAAGAAAACTAAAACATAATTTAAAAGATAAAACAACCCAAGTAACTTAAAAGAAGTTAGCCAAGCATGGCTAAAAGAAACATTGAATTACCCTGGACTAGGAGCTCAAGTATGGCTTCCCACAATTCTCAGGAATAATGCTCTTAAGGGAGAAAGAAGAATACTTGTTGTATTTTGAAGTGAAGGTGTGATTTTTACAATGGATGAAAGCTCCTATTTATAGTAAAAAGTGTGCCTTCATGCGCTTGGGCGCTGGGATCCCAACGCTTGAGCGTTGGGTGCTAATAAATTCAGACGTTGCAGACAGAGGCCTAGCGCATGAGCGCTGGCTGCCAACGCTTGAGCGTTGGTAAGAATTGCAGACTTGGATCTTAGTTTGTATGCTCCAGGCAATTACAATGAAGGCTTCTTAATAATTCTGAGTTCTCAAAGGTTGAACAACATAAGTGTTCTTTGATATTTAAAGAACAAGAACTCAGAATGATGACTCTAATGAATGTGAAAGTTGTGGCACAATGTCATACTTGTTTCTGAGTATTCATGGACTATTTATAGGCACTAGTGATTGTTCATGAACCATTGCAATGCTTCTCAAAAGACTTGGGATGCATTGGTTCATGAAACAACACATCCAATGCACTAACGGTTGTTAATGAACCATTGCAATGTTTCCCAAATGACTTGGGACATGTTGGTTCGTGAAACAACATGTATTATGCACTAGAGGTTGCCTATGAACCATTTCAATGCTTCCCAAACGTTGTGAGACACATTGGTTCATTAAAAAGCACTTTTGTCGTGCTGGTAATCGATTACAGCAGTTGGTGTAATCGATTACACTAGCCGTTGCAGTTTGAATTCAAAATTCAAACTGTGTAATCGATTACACACAATCTGTAATCGATTACAGATAGTCCAAAACTCAGTTTTAACCATCTTAAACCCTAATTGAGTGTTCCTACCAAGTTTTACTTGTGAAAACATATTATACTCAATTAGTTGATCTTTAATGAGCCTTCAAATGTAATTAAACCTTAATAAAGCATAGCACACTAAGTTGACAAGACTTACTTAAAACTAGAACCTTCATGTTTTGATCTTGACGTTCTGAGCCTAGTTCTTGAAGTCTTTCTTCTCTTAAGTCTTCTTGAAGTCTTCTTGAAGTCTTTCTTCTTTTTGTTCCTTTCTTTCTTGAAGTCTTCCTTTTCTCTTCTGAAGTCTTTCTTCTTTTTGTGATGTGTTTGTCTTCATCAAAACCTCAGTTGAGTCCAAGGACGATACTGAATTTACAATCTCCCCCTTTTTGATGATGACAAACATCATGCTTGAACATTGATGGATCATTAGACTTTCTTTCTTGTCTTGTATCTCCCCCTTGGTTTTGCAATTATATCTCCCCCTTTGTTTTGCAAATGAAGCACAGTATCCTGAAGATGATCAAGCATACACAAGACTTTTCTCCCCCTTTTGACATCATCAAAAAGAAGAAAAAGCCATACAAAGAATTTCAGGATAATCGAAATATTCTCCTCCTTTTTGTTCCACTTGTAGCTTCTCTTGTAAATAAACTTTGCAACGCACAGGACTCTTTCTCCCCCTTTTGACTTCATCAAAAAGGAAGATGAGGCCAAGCATACTCCATGCATGCTAAAAAGTAGGATAAGAATTTGAAACGTAGGGAGTGGGGGTAAGCAAGGCAGAATATAGAAACTCTTCATTTTCATCATCAGAATGATGTGTTGTCAACAAAGCGAGACATGCTTCTCCATTTTCTGAGTCGGATGATGAACTTGCTTCATTTTCTCTCATGTATGCCTTCTTTAATTTGGAAACCTTTTTCTCAGATTTCTTCTTCAAGCCATGCTTCTTTCTTTGAAGATTATGACAATCTCTATTTTTGAGGAC
The DNA here is from genome assembly GCA_030819835.1 of Acmispon strigosus. Lineage (NCBI taxonomy): Eukaryota > Viridiplantae > Streptophyta > Magnoliopsida > Fabales > Fabaceae > Acmispon > Acmispon strigosus. The sequence continues at coordinate 26,008,612 of JAUAMA010000001.1, forward strand.
CTTGTAAAGATTTTTCACAATGATTCTTATATCCTCATCATCATCATCACTATCGGATTGAGAATCTTCCTCTTGTGTACTTTCACATCTTGTGACTTTAGTTTTCAAAGCAATAGGTCGAATGTACTTGTCAATGGCTTCTTGTTGCTCCATCTTCTTGAGTTCAAGTTCATGTTCTTGCAACTTGCCAAAGAGTGAAGCCAATTTCATCTTTGAAAGACTCTTCTTTTCAGAAATTGCTGTTACCTTAGGTTGCCATTCTCTTGATAATGATCTTAGGACTTTTAAGTTTAGATCACTTTTGGAGAAACTTCTTCCAAGAACAATTAGATGGTTGATCAAGAGAGTGAATCTTTTCTGCATATCTAGCACTGTTTCCCATGGCAACATTCTGAACTTCTCATACTCTTGTGAAAGAGTATTGATCTTTGATCTCTTGACTTCTTCAGTGCCTTCATGAGTTACCATTAGAGTATCCCATATTTCCTTTGACGTTTTGCATCTGGATACTCTAAAGAATTCATCCATGCCAAGAGCAGATGTAAGAATATTCATACCTTTGAGATCATACTGAACCTTCTTCTTTTCTTCTTTACTCCATGTGCTTTCTGGTTTTGGTTGTGTGCGTTCTTCATCTATAGGAATGAACGGACCCTCTTCAATGGCTTTCCATATTTCCACGTCTACTGACTTTATAAATATTTTCATCTTGATCTTCCAGAAGTCATAGTGTTCTCCATTGAAGAATGGTGGCCTGTTTATGTTGAATCCTTCATTTGTTCCATGATTGGAAGAGGATGCCATCTTTTCCCGGATCTTAGGAATAACTTACCTAAACCTTCGCTCTGATACCAATTGTTAGAACAGATAGCAACCTGAGAGGGGGGGTGAATCAGTGTTGCCCCAATTTTAGCCTTATTGAAAATGTTACTTTCAAGATAATGATGATCACGAATCGATTGTTGTGATTGCAGCGGAATTAAGCATTGCTTGAAAGTAAAGATGAAGGATAAGAAGAACACACAGGGATTTTATCCTGGTTCACCTTCAAACCTAGAAGGCTACGTCCAGTCCTCTGATCATTCAGAGATTTTCCACTATACCAGAAAGCAAACCACTTTCTGAAAAACCACTCCACTGAATCCCACAGTGAAGATTTACAATGATCGAGTGCTCTTAACGAATGCTTGCACCAAGGACCCTAAGATATCTTATCAATCTTCCTGAAGCAACCCACTTCTGATTGATCAAGTCTTCTTAACGAATGCTTGCACCAAGGACCCTAAGAGAACCCATCAATCCCCAGAAAGCAAACCACTTTCTGATGACACCGTATCACCACGGTGGACTTTGAATCAAACCCGATTCAAAGGGCCTTTTTACAACCACCGAAAACCACGGTGAATGAATCAACTTGATTCAAGAGATGAAGAAGAAGATGCCTTTACAATGGCTGATTCAATCCTTTAGACAAGATGGATTGATCTTAGTTTGTATGCTCCAGGCAATTACAATGAAGGCTTCTTAATAATTCTGAGTTCTCAAAGGTTGAACAACATAAGTGTTCTTTGATATTTAGAGAACAAGAACTCAGAATGATGACTCTAATGAATGTGAAAGTTGTGGCACAATGTCATACTTGTTTCTGAGTATTCATGGACTATTTATAGGCACTAGTGATTGTTCATGAACCATTGCAATGCTTCTCAAAAGACTTGGGATGCATTGGTTCATGAAACAACACATCCAATGCACTAACGGTTGTTAATGAACCATTGCAATGTTTCCCAAATGACTTGGGACATGTTGGTTCGTGAAACAACATGTATTATGCACTAGAGGTTGCCTATGAACCATTTCAATGCTTCCCAAACGTTGTGAGACACATTGGTTCATTAAAAAGCACTTTTGTCGTGATGGTAATCGATTACAGCAGTTGGTGTAATCGATTACACTAGCCGTTGCAGTTTGAATTCAAAATTCAAACTGTGTAATCGATTACACACAATCTGTAATCGATTACAGATAGTCCAAAACTCAGTTTTAACCATCTTAAACCCTAATTGAGTGTTCCTACCAAGTTTTACTTGTGAGAACATATTATACTCAATTAGTTGATCTTTAATGAGCCTTCAAATGTAATTAAACCTTAATAAAGCATAGCACACTAAGTTGACAAGACTTACTTAAAACTAGAACCTTCATGTTTTGATCTTGACGTTCTGAGCCTAGTTCTTGAAGTCTTTCTTCTCTTAAGTCTTCTTGAAGTCTTCTTGAAGTCTTTCTTCTTTTTGTTCCTTTCTTTCTTGAAGTCTTCCTTTTCTCTTCTGAAGTCTTTCTTCTTTTTGTGATGTGTTTGTCTTCATCAAAACCTCAGTTGAGTCCAAGGACGATACTGAATTTACACATTGCATCGAGTTCATCCTTCATGCTCATCGTCCCCCTGATTGTCTATGGCGTTAAGCGCCCAATCAACAAACAACAAGTAGAAAGGGTTAACTCCAAATACAAGTATAATTAACAGTAATTTTGATACAACAAATAGTAATTATAAACAACAATATTAAACAGTAAACAGAAGCACGTAGTACAGCAATTTCAACAATAAAATATTCATAAGTTCTCATGTTAACTATCACATAACCATGCTTGTTAGTCGTCGATAGTTATATGCATAACTATGGCTAGAATTCACCCTAACCGAGTCAAGACAATCACGTGGGACAAGGATCCACCACATCGCCCTTGGTTGATCCCACAGGACAAAGTGCCATCACATCAACCTAAAACATCCTATATATAATGCATATGCTATGACAAATTAATCTTCAACCTCATGAACCAACAGTCCACACATTCTCTTAGTCATAGAATCAACATATGCAATATATTATTTTCATCTTAGAAATCATTTTCATCATGTTATAAATATCTCAATTCATGTCACCAAGTCTCAACAACATATAAGACATATACATCATGTTACAATAGCAACATCAAGTCCAGGTTAAGTCAATAGACAAGACACAACCAGAATCCTCAAACAAAACCGCAATTCATCACAACCCGATAAGACAATTCCTACAACGAGTTACCCTTACCATCGAACGGGTTTCATGCATTTGATCACCAACCTTGAAAGATAAAACATATGTATATACAACAATCAACAACCATTGGAAGGGTGGAATAACAACTCAAAAGGATTTAAAACCAATTAAAACAAAACAACAAAATTGCTGTCAAGGGCCTGGCGCTCAGGCGTTGGGATGCCAACGCCCAAGCGTTGGCTCCCTGTCTGGAAACATGATCCTGGGCAGAACCGTAGCTCCCACGCATTGGGAGTCCAGCGCCCATGCGGTGTGATAGCATTAAAACACACAAGAAAGGGGGGTTCAAATTGTGTGTGTGATTTTTAATATTCTTTTCAGTTAAAAATAGTTATTTGTTTCAAATATTGTCAAGAGTATGTGCAGCGGAAAATAACTTAAAGTTGAAAAGTAAAACACACAAAGTATTTATCCTAGTTCACCCCCTTAATCGACAGGGCTACGCCTAGTCCTTAGCTTTACCAAGATTTTCACTATTTTCACAAAATAGTACAAGAATTTTCCAGGATTTCTCCCAGTATTTTGAGGACTACTCCTTTACAAGTATTCTATAAGGACTTCTCCTTTAGTATTAGACAGGACTACTCCCTGTTCTTTTAGAAGAGGGTTTTGGGTTTCTACAAAGTCTCTTTGCTAAGAGTGGGTAGAAAGATGAAGTACAAATTACAAAGATGATAGAAAGTTTAGTTCTCTGTTGGGGTTGTGTGAAAAGGAATGAGAGTGACACTCTATGAAAACTTCACACTGTCAGACGACTTAACTCAGGTAAAAGATAGCTTTGGGTTTCTGAGTTATAGCTTGAGAACAGATTGCAATTGATGAACTTATAAGATTTGAATGCTTTGATCGTGTGTAAGTCGCCAATTGAATCCAGATGCTAAGTGTTGTATTTATATCTTCAGTAGGATGTGCCTTGTAAGCTTGGTGAAGATTTAAAAAAATAGTTCCATTGGAATTTCTGCTTCCTTGTGAGTAACGGATACTTCTGCATCCCTGATACAGCATTAAATGCATTCTGCCATGCATTTATGGCAGCATTTTGCTTTTGTTGACGTCGTTTGGATCTTCAATGCTTTCAGCCTTGAGTTCTCATATGGGCATTAAATGCTCGTGGATGCCAGCAAAAAGAACATTAAATGCTCTGAACAATGGATTTGAATTTGATCATTAAGGGGATCTGATGTTCAGGAAATCTCGATGTTGACTCTAAAAAGGTTGCATGATTTAAGGTATGTCAGAGCTCTTGCAGGAACGAGGAATAAAGTATTAATTATGTCCCTTTCTTCATTCTGAAATCAACAGTGCTTCATTTAATGTTTCTACGATGTAGATGGCCTTTATTGTTTGGAGCAGTTATGACAAACGAATTCTTCAGAATCTTTGTCGAACGAACTCTTCAATGCTTTTGTCAAACGAACTCTCCAATTTTTCTTGGCAAACGAACTCTTCAACAGAGTAACCAAACGTACTCCTTAGGCGGATGTACTCCTTTGGTTGAGTTGCCAAACAAACACACAGTTGAGAAGCCAGACATACTCCATAGCCAGACGTATTCAAATGGCGAACGTGCTCAACTAACAGACCAACTCTTTGATGAGATTCCAGACGTACTCCTCTTCTTTGCTTTTCTTGAAGTTCTGCTTTTGAGAATGCCTAGAATAGTTGTATGCAGTTCTTCTTCAAAGAAATAAATGTTCCTGAGTATGAAATATTCAAAGTATTAGGAAATCTATTACTAACAATATTAAACCTTAAGCAAAATTGTAATTTATCAAAATATATAAATTTATGAAATCAATTTGAATCTAACACGGTGGCTCCCTGCCAGAGAGCCCAAAAACAGTGTTATTCATGGAAAGATTCATTTTAAACCCTATTTTTCAAAACCAAGGCTTTTCCATGGACAAAACACTTTTTATAATCGATTAAAGGAAATTTCCTTTCAAGAACTCAAAATATTTCCAAAACACAATATTATATTAAAATGGAACATAACAAGGTGTGAAGCACAAGAACACTGGAAAAGACCAACCTTGCTTGGCTTGTTTGATCAAGAAGGAGTGAAGCACAACCCTTGTCCTTCAATGTAGCAAAGAAAACTCGAGTATGTTAACGAAGGATGTGCTGGAAATAAAGCCAAGTTAAAACCCTAGGAAGAAAGGAAGAAATTGATCAAAAAAGAATTCAAGATTGAAAGAGTTTCATCAACCTACCAATGAACCAACAACGAGAACTCTTGGATGGAATTGAAGAACAAAACTTGGACAACAATGGAGGAAGAAGGAGAGGCGGCACAGCAGCAACAATTGCTAAGAAATTTTAGCACTTAATTTTTAGGTTAAACAATTGGAATGAAGGAAAACAAGATAAACACTACCACCTTATAGTGATCAGAATATTGCAGCAACAAAGGAAGAGAGAGGGGCGCCCAACACAACCTTGATTTCAGAATAACTCCCCATCAAAACCCATTAAAACTCTAGACAAGCCATTAAACCACATTATGCTCATAACTCCCACATAAAATATGAATTCAACACCATAAAGAGCCTATATAAACTTATCAGGTTTTTCATATGTAGTCCATGGAATAGAATTAACTTATTCAAACTCAAGGGACCAAATTACAATTACAAGAATTATAGGGGCCAAAATGCAAATTCAAGAAATTTAAGGACCAAAGTGAAAATACAAAACTGGGGGGTCTTACATCAAGAATTTTAGGAAAACGTTTAATCTAGAAACAACAACTCAACGACAATTCGAATCTCCAACATAATGAAAACGGAAGGGACCAACATGAGATTAGACCGATCAAGAAGCTAAGGAATACTCTTGCACGCTTCGAACTCGAGCAACAGTCAACCAAGGATTACGGCAATGGCTGGTGTTAGTATAGATAGCAACCTGAGAGGGGGGGTGAATCAGGTTTACCCGATTTTCGCCTTGATACCTTCTTACTTTCAAGATAAATGTAAATGCAAACGATTTCAGCGGAAATAAGCGTTGCTTGAAAGTAAAGATGAAGGGTAAAAGAATTCACACACAGAAATTTATCCTGGTTCACCTCCTATCCACCGAAGGCTACGTCCAGTCCCTCAAGAAAATCCCTTGAGGATTTTTCCACCATTGATAAAAATCTCTTACAAGTTCATACACCAAGTACCTTAAGAATTTCTATCAATCACCTGTGAAAGTATACAACTTTCAACAGCCCCTGAAAGTACACCACTTTCAGTTCCTGAAGGCAAACCACCTTCAAACCTTGAAGGCTAGACCACCTTCAATCAACACCCTGAAAGTACACCACTTTCAGTAACAACAACCCTTCACCGAATACCACGGTGAATACTCAATCTATCAGAAAGAGATGAAGAAGAGTTTACAATTGGCTGTATCAATCCTTTAACATACAAGTGGATTGATCATGAGAATTTATGCTTGAAGGCTTTTAAGCATAACAAGATTCTGAGTTCCTCAAGATATGAACAACTAGAGTATTCTTATAATCATGAAGATCATGAACTCAGAATTTAGGCTCTTGAAAGTTTAAGTTCTAAAAGACTTAATGAACTAATTAGACAAAGCTTTGGCCTAATGTTGTATTCTCATGTGTTGTTGTGTTCTGGACTCAAATGGACTTTATATAGGCAAGGGAAACGTCCTTGAACCAATGCAACCTTTCCCAAAAGGTTTGAGACACAATGGTTCATGAAAAGATGCAACTTTTCGTGTTGGTAATAGATTACATCACTTAGTGTAATCGATTACACTAATAGCCGTTTCAATTTAAATTTCAAATTCAAACATGTAATCGATTACAAGCAAGTGGTAATCGATTACTTGCCTATGTGTAATCGATTCCCAGAAAGCTGCAATCGATTACACTGAAGTCCAACTTCCAGAAACTTGATCTTTTAAGATCGGCTTAAGGTTTTCTACTTCTTTTAAGTTATGAAAACATTAAGCTTGATTGGTTTAGGTGTTTTAAAGAGCCTTTATGCTTTAATAGACCTTTAGAAGCATAACTCACCTAAACTAGGACTTCTAGGTATTTGATAAACTTTATAGCGCTGTTTCCTCTAAGTCTTCTTTTCTTCTTTCTGTCGATGAGTTTGTCGTCATCAAAACCTCAGCCAGGGTTAGGAGCAAGACCTTCTTCACAAATATTAGGTTGAGGGTCACATAGTAATTATGTGGAAATAAACTTTGAAACCTCTCAAAACACTCAAGTTCCAAGAAATCAACATCGCTCATTATTAATAATTAATAAATATCCCATAATAAACTTATAATTATCTCGACGCGATAAAGTTCCAAAATAAATAAAGTGGCACCGACATGTGCAAATAAAGCAAACGTCGCTAAAATATAAGAAAATTACAACTTCCTCGCTACTTGTTCAATCTTCAAGTCACCACCCCTGGACCTCATTGTCCTGATCATCTATGGCGTTAAGCGCCCAAACAAATCAAACAAACAAGCAGAAAGGGTTAACTCGGAAATCAAGAAAAATACTTACAACAATTGTGATTAAAAACAGAATTAGCACAATTTACCAAAAGAATCAATACAATGAAACAATAATATCAACACAAATTATTTTCTCATTTTACAACATCAATCAAGTTTATGCATGATCCTCATTTGTTAAATGCACAACTATGGCCAAATCATCGTTCCAAAAGGAACCGGACAATCTTGTGACTAACCGTCACCCCAATGTCCTCAGGCACAGTCCCATGATTACCCATCACACCATCGGCCTGTTTAGTCACGTGGTTACACCGCCACCCAACCATTCTCAGCAGCCTTGTGGTTACCCACCACCCACTGCTCCGACAGTTCCTTGGTTAACCACCACCCCATTGTCGTCAAACCTACAACAATGCATATGCCATGACCACATAATAATCATCCTCATATTCATCATTTCATGAACATATAAAACATACTAAATTCATTAACCTTGATTCCAGCAACAAGTTCTTTAAGCTTCACGCAACCGAATTCACAAAACAACATACAACAATCACAACAAGGATAAACCTCATAAAAACAAGTTACCCTTACCTTTGATAATTTTGCATCCACTTCAAGCCAAACCTATCAATTACAAATTCATAGGCCTAAGTCAATCACTGGAAGTAAAAGAGAAACCCTAAAAACCATTTTAAGCTAAAAACGACAAAACAATTCTGGTCTGGCAGAGGCCCAACGCTTGGCGCTGGGATGCCAACGCTCATGCGTTGGCTTCCTTCCTGGAAACTGATTCCCAACTCTCGAGCGCCAGGAGCTCAACGCTCATGCGTTGGCTCCCTGTCCAGTACGACCAGAAACACAATTTTCACTATTTTATGTCCCGAAAAAGGATTTTAACCGAGGATTTTAATCAAGAACCTTCCTATATCGTCTATCCTTCATATCCTAGTGTTCTAACATGCCAAGAATGAATTTCTCTAATTTCATTGAATTTCTAATCAAAGCCTTAAAGTTCTACGTAACGAATGGTTTTGATGCGAACCTACCTCGAACTCGGCTTCAAATCGGAAGTGCCGCCTCTGAGCTTATCTCCCTCACAATGATGTTCGTCCAAAACTCCATAGTGAAGTACGTGATCAAGCTTGGAAAGGAGAATATGATAGAAATCAAAAATAGCAACTGTAAGAACGTGCGTCGGGTTTTCGAATACGAAAGGGACTCGGAATTGATTGAGGGAAAGGGCCTTACCGATCGAGACTAAGAACCGTAGAGCAAGAAACTTGAATATTGTTTCGTCCCTTACCACGAAGAAAGAAGGAACCAAGCGTGCAACAGAAAATGGACAGCAGCAGCAAAATACAACTTTTTGAGACCTGAATGAGGAGGCTCTCTCTTATGCACGAAATTTCTGAACCAAACTCCTCCATAAACTCAGAATTTACACCTCATTAACCCCATTATATCACCCATTAACTCACCATTATTCACATATTCAAATTCTGCATTTATATCCCCTAATAACTCTCATTAAATTCCATTAACTACTTTGTCCACCATTCAAATTCGAATTCAGCAGTAATCCACCAAAAATCTAATTAAAATTAAAACATACCTCACTAGGATTCGTACACAAGACATGCCAAACAAATGCTTAAGTCTCAACCACTAAACCAAAGCTCTTCTTGTTGCAATTCAAGCAAAGTAATTCAAATATTCTTCAAGGTAAGCACTCATGCTCTAAACAAGATTAAATAGCTGAAGGCTAACATCACATTAATTAACTCAAGGGTTAATTTATAAACAAAAGAAGTACGAGGGTTAAAAAACAATTACAAACAAGTTTAGGGACTAAACTGTAATTACAATAAATTAGGGGTCTTACAATACCACCCCCCTAAAAAGAGTTTCGTCCCTGAAACTACACGTCAAGAAAACAACTCGGGATACTACTGCCGCATCTTCTCCTCGAGCTCCCAAGTAGTGTTGCCCGTAGTCTGGTTCCATATCACCTTCACAAGCGAAACCTGCTTGTTCTTCAGCTGTTTGATCCTACGATCGGCAATACTCATCGGCGGAACTTCAGAAGTCAAATTATCCTTCAGTTGAATGTCATCATGAGCAATAACATGTGAAGGATCGGGTATGTACTTCCACAATTGTGATACCTGCAGCACATCATGAATCTTGGACAGAAAGGGTGGACAAGGAATGCAATACGCCATCGGTCCAACTCTTTCAGTGATCTAGTAAGGTCCGATAAATTTCGGCGTGAACTTCTTCGATTTTTATCGCCCTGCCGACTCCAGTAGTTGGGGTTACCCGGAGAAATACATGTTCCCCTGGTGCAAACTCCAAATCTCTTCGTCGGTTATCCGAGTAGCTCTTCTGTCTACTTTGGGACGCCTTCATTTTCTCCCTGATCTGCTTAACCTTCTTAGTCGTCTGTTGGACAAGCTCTGGCCCAACCAGCATGTGTTCCCCATCCTGGAACCAAACATCTCCTTCCGTACAAAGCCTCGTACGATGCCATCCCGATGCTACCATGGAAACTGTTGTTGTATGTAAACTCAATCAACGGTTACAGTTCATCCCAGCTCCCCTGGTTATCCAATACACAAGCACGCAACAGATCCCCCAAGGACAGAATCGTCCGCTCAGCCTGACCATTCGTCTGCGGATGATACGCAGAACTCAAACTCAGTTTCGACCTAAGAGCTCCCTGCAGGGCCTTCTAGAAGTGAGAAGTGAACTTCGGATCCCTGTCGGAAACAATGGTCAAAGGAACTCCATGCAATCGTACGATCTCAGCAATATACACTTCAGCAAGCTGTTCCACCTTATGAGTGGTCTTAATAGGTAGGAAGTGCGCGGGTTTGGTCAAATGGTCAACGATGACCTAGATAGAATCAAATCTCTTCTGAGTGAGTGGTAAAGCAACTACAAAATCCATAGATATACTGTCCCATTTCCACTCCGGAACCTCGAGAGATTGCATCAACCCAGCTGGTTTCTGATGCTCCACCTTAGCCTTCTGACAAGTCAAACAAGCAACCACACACTCCGCAACATTCCTCTTCATGCCTGACCACCAGAAATGTAGCTTCAGATCCTGGTACATCTTTGTTGCACCCAGATGAAGACTCAACCTACTCTTGTGGCCTTCGCCAAGGATCAATCTCCTCAACTCAGCATCATTCGGGACACACACACGTCCCATGCATCGCAAGATGCCATTAGCTCCTACCTCCAAATATGGTGCCTTCCCTGCACCGATCATTTCCCTCTATTCAATCAGTTCTTTGTCTTGCATATGCTTGGACCAGATCTCTTCTAACAACCCACTGGACCCAGTGATCATCCCGAAACTTATTTTTCCAGGTTTCACCTGCACGTCCAAACTCAAATCACGAAAAGCCTCCAGATCATGCGTCGGATAGTTACATTCATGGGTCTTCAACTGTCTTGAAGCATAAGCAACAGCCTTCCGATGTTGCATCAAAACACAGCCCAAGCCCTGGTAAGATGCATCACAATAAACCTCGTAAGGTTCATCACACTGTGGTAAAGCCAAGACTGGTGCGGTAGTCAAAAGCCGCTTCATCTCCTGGAAACTGGACTCACATTCTTCCGTCCAAGCAAAAGGCTGATCCTTCCGAGTCAACTTCATCAAAGGTCCTGCAATATTTGCAAAACCCTCGATGAATCTCCCGTAATATCAAGCCAAGCCCAAGAAACTTCGGATATCTATCACAGTCTTCGGCTGTTCCCACTTAGACACCGCTTCCACCTTACTAGGATCAACGGCTATGCCCTCCTTCGAAATGACATGGCCAAGAAACTTCACTTCTTCCAAACAAAAGTCACACTTAGCCGTATACGCAAAAAGGGTCTTCTCGCGAAGAACGGACAACACTTGGCACAAGTGTTCTTCGTGCTCCTCTCTAATACTCTAGTAGATCAAGATATCGTCGATAAAAAACGACCACGAACCTATAGGAAACAGGTTATAGAACCATACACAACAATCACAAGATCAAAACAGTAAAACACAAACACACCTGTCAAGGAAGGGATTAAAGATTTTGATCATGTAATCCATGAACACCGCTGGCACATTCGTAACTCCAAAAGGCATCACTACATACTCGAAGTGTCCATGACGTGTATGAAAAGTCGTCTTCTGAATGTCTGCTTCCTTATCTCGAATCTCGTGATAACCAGACCGCAAATCGATCTTCGAGGAAATCGCCGCTCCTCGAAGCTGGTCCATCAAGTCGTCAATCCTCGGCAAAGGATAACGATTCTTTATTGTCACTTTATTCAGCTGTCGATAATTCATACAGAGTCGGGATCTTCCATCCTTCTTCTTGACAAGTAACACAGGCGCTCCCCATGGAGAAACACTAGGTCGAATGAATCCTTTCCCCATGAGATCATCCAACTGGTTCTTCAGCTCCGCAAGCTCCGTTGGTTCCATACGATAAGGTGCAATCGAGATCGGTCCAGTTCCAGGAACCAAATCGATCGAGAACTCGGTATCGCGGACTAGGGGTATTCCTGGGAAGTCTTTAGGAAATACGTCTGCAAAATCACGAACAATGGAAATATCCTGTACGCCGTCTGTCGATGTCCCTCCAACGCTAGTCGCTAGCAGGATTTTCAAAGCTCCTCTTCTCAGGGAGGACTTTGAAAGATAAGAGTCCAAAAACTCGGACATCTTTAAAACAGGAGCTATTACCTCCTTATATTTTTAACAAACCAAGGAAGATGTTCTTCTGAATCCTTACAAAAGTCACTAACTAGCACAAGGCTTATTTCAATAATAGTAGAGTCAAAAAAGGTCAACCAAAACTAAAACATAGCATCAACGAGAACGACGATCTATAATACTTCTCCTAGAAGGGTTTCATCTCAAGCCTCAGGTCAAGTATTAGTCCAGAGTATAGCATCCTCGTCTTGTCCTCACACGATATTGTTCTCATCTCCAACTCCTGAAGTCCGGCAGTTCCTTGCGGCGTGTCCCGACTGTCTGCAATTCCAGCACACCATCGGGTTCTCCGTGCATTTGTTGGCGTAGTGCCCCATCTTTCTGCATCTAAAACATTCGACTTCCTTTAGTGGCCTTAGCAGTCCTCTGGTGCCCCGTCTATCTCCAACAAGTCGCTCTGAATCAGCAATGCGCTCCTTGGTCGGGGTGCGTCGATACGGTTCCTTGCCCTTGTCGTTCTTTCCATGATGCGACCTAATTGGTCCACCTCTTGTTCGCAGTTCCTTAATGCAATTGTTAGTCGCTTTAATGTCTACTGCCTTCACCTCCATCGTTAGGTAACATTCGAGGCCTAACCATTGCACTGCTCTCACTAGTGCAACACCGTCCGCAGCTGACCAGTTTGCTTCCTCTTCCGCACGAGCCGCAACAGCATTATCGTGAATCTTTACCAACTTGACTAAGTTAGCGTTAGCGATAGACCTCAGATACCTCACGTCTTGCTCAACCATTTCTGTATCTAGACTCGCTAATCTCTTACTTCAGCTTGTAAGAATAATTAACGGTTAATCCAGAAAAAGAAACAGCCAAGGTAAGTTAGTCAAACACAAATATTTAGATCATCCACTTAAGACAATCTTAAACAACAATTAAGTACAAATAATGCAAACATAAAATTCTTCTTTCGATCGACACCCCATCGATCAACGTCAGAACAATCACCCAACAGCGCTGGTTATCTCAACCATCGCTCTGATACCACAAATGTAACACCCCAATTTTAGGTTGAGGGTCACATAGTAATTACGCGAAAATATACTTTGAAACCTCTCAAAACACTCAAGTTCCAAGAAATCAACGTCGCTCATTATTAATAATTAATCAATATCCCATAATAAAGTTATAATTATCTCGACGCGATAAAGTTCCAAAATAAATAAAGTGGCACCGACATGTGCAAATAAACCAAACGTCGCTTAAATATAAGAAAATTACAACGTCTTTATTTTTCTTGAATCTTCCTCGCTACTTGTTCAATTTTCAAGTCACCGCTCCTGGTCCTCATTGTCCTGATAATTTATGGCGTTAAGCGCCCAAACAAATCAAACAAACAAGCAGAAAGGGATAACTCGGAAATCAAGAAAAATACTTACAACAATTGTGATTAAAAACAGAATTAGCACAATTGACCAAAAGGATCAATACAATGAAACAATAATATCAACATAAATTATTTTCTCATTTTACAACATCAATCAAGTGTATGCATGATCCTCATTTGTTAAATGCACAACTATGGCCAAATCATCGTTCCAAGAGGAACTGGACAATCTTGTGACTAACCGTCACCCCAATATCCTCAGGCACAGTCCCGTGATTACCCATCACACCATCGGCCTGTTTGGTCACGTGGTTACACCGCCACCCCACCATTCTCAACAGCCTTGTGGTTACCCACCACCCACTGCTCTGATAGTTCCGTGGTTAACCACCACCCCACTGTCGTCAAACCTACAACAATGCATATGCCAAGACCACATAATAATCATCCTCATATTCATCATTTCATGAACATATACAACATACTAAATTCATTAACCATGATTCCAGCAACAAGTTCTTTAAGCTTAACGCAACCGAATTCACAAAACAACATACAACAATCACAACAACAAGGATAATCCTAATAAAAACAAGTTACCCTTACCTTTGATAATTTTGCATCCACTTCAAGCCAAACCTATCAATTACAAATTCATAGGCCTAAGTCAATCACTGGAAGTAAAAGAGAAACCCTAAAAACCATTTTAAGCTAAAAACGACAAAACAATTCTGGTATAGCAGAGGCCCAACGCTTGGGCGCTGGGATGCAAACGCGCATGCGTTGGCTCCCTGCCTGGAAACTTATTCCAACTCTCGAGCGCCAGGAGCTCAACGCTCATGCGTTGGCTCCCTGTCCAGTACGACCAGAAACACAATTTTCACTATTTTATGTCCCGAAAAAGGATTTTAACCAAGGATTTTAATCAAGAACCTTCCTACATCATCTAGCCTTCATATCCTAGTGTTCTAACTTGCCAAGAATGAATTTCTCTAATTTTCATGAATTTCTAATCAAAACCTTAAAGTTCTACGTAATGAATGGTTTTGATGCGAACCTACCTCGAACTCAGCATCAAACCGGAAGTACCGCCTCTGAGCTTATCTCCCTCACGATGATGTTCGTTCAAAACTCCATAGTGAAGTATGTGATCAAGCTTGGAAAGGAGAATATGATAGTAATCAAAAATAGCAACCGTAAGAACGTGCGTCGAGTTTTTGAATATGAAAGGGACTCGGAATTGATTAAGGCAAAGGGCCTTACCGATCGAGACTAAGAACCGTAGAGCAAGAAACTTGAATATTGTTTTGTCCCTTCCCACGATGAAAACGCAGCAGCAAATTGGAAGAAGAAGTCAACTAAAAGAAGGAACCAAGCGTGCAACAGAAAATGGACAGCAGCAGCAAAGTACAACTTTTTGAGACCTGAATGAGGAGGTTTTCTCTTATCCACGAATTTCTGAACCAAACTCCTCCATAAACTCAGAATTTACACCTCATTAACCCCATTAAATCACCCATTAACTCACCATTATTCACATATTCAAATTCTGCATTTATATCCCCTAATTACTCTCATTAAACTCCATTAACTACCTTGTCCACCACTCAAATTCGAATTCAGAATTAATCCACCAAAAATCTAATTAAAATTAAAACATACCTCACTAGGATTCGAACACCAGACATACCAAACAAATGCTTAAGACTCAACCACTAAACCAAAGCTCTTCTTGTTGCAATTCAAGCAAAGTAATTCAAATATTCTACAAGGTAAGCACTCTTGCTCTAAACAAGATTAAATAGCTCAAGGCTAACATCACATTAATTAACTCAAGGGTTAATTTACAAGCAAAAGAAGTCTGAGGGCTAGAAAACAATTACAAACAAGTTTAGGGACTAAACTTTAATTACAATAAATTAGGGGTCTTACAGTTTGCCTCAGAGAGTCCGCCCGGCTGAGAAGAACGTCTGGCCACTCAATCAATGTGATTACTTGGGTACCCATCTGAAGGAAAGTACGCCTGGAACTCTGTCAGAGAGTTTGCTCGCCAACAACGCATTCTGGGGTTCGTTTGACTGAAGCACTGAAGAGTTTGTTTGACAAAGACTCAGTAGAGGTCGTTTGTCCAACCCGGGCATACTTGTCAAACACTATCTACCTCTTCAAAGAATTAATGAAGCATAGTTGATCGCAGGATGAAGAAAAGGAAATAATTAGTACTTTATTCGTCGTTTCTTCAAATCCTCTCCTATTCCTTAAATCAAGCTGCTTTTGCGAAATCAACGGCGTGAATTTTTGAACATTGTATCTCCTCAACGATCAAATTCAAATCTTATGTTCAGAACATTAATTGCTATCTTAGCTGGGATGCACGGACATTAAATGTCGAAGTTAAAGCTCAGGGCAAAAAGCCTTGAAGAGAAACATGATGACAACCTCCGCCATTGAAGATGCAATAAATGCATGGCAGAATGCATTCAATGCTGAACCAGAGA
The DNA here is from genome assembly GCA_030819835.1 of Acmispon strigosus. Taxonomy (NCBI): domain Eukaryota; kingdom Viridiplantae; phylum Streptophyta; class Magnoliopsida; order Fabales; family Fabaceae; genus Acmispon; species Acmispon strigosus. The sequence continues at coordinate 26,024,791 of JAUAMA010000001.1, forward strand.
TGTAGAAGTATATGTTACTCACAATGGAGAAGAAGTTCAAACAGAACTATTTTCAAATCTTCAGCAAGCTCACATTGATCATCCTACTGAAGATATAAATAGAGGACTTGGCATCAGATTCAAATTGGCGAATTACACACGATCAAAGCATTCAAACTTTCTAAGTTCATCAACTGCGATCTAATTTTCAAAGCCAAAAACTCAGCAACCTCAAGCTATTCTTTACTTGAGTTAAGTCGTCAACCAGTGTGAAGATTTCACAGTGTGCTACTCTTATTTCCTTTCACACAAACCTATCAGAGAATAAATTTGTTTATCATCTCTGTAATCTGTTCTTCATATTTCTACCCACTCTTACCGAAGTGAGTTTGTAGAAACCCAAAATCTTCTTGAAAAAGAACTGGGAGAAGTCCTGTCTAATACTTGTAAAGGAGAAGTCCTGATAGAATACTTGTAGAGGAGTAGTCCTCAGAATACTAGGAGAAGTCTTGGAAAACACTTGTACTATTTTGTGAAAATAGTGAAAATCTTGGTGAAGCCAAGGACTGGACGTAGCCCTGTCGATTAAGGGGGTGAACCAAGATAAATACCTTGTGTATTTTACTTTTCAGCTTTAGATTATCTTCCGCTACAACCAAGATAAATCTTATAACAGTCGTTTGCTTAAAAAGATTTCAAAAATCCCAAACAATTCAAACCCCCCCCCTTTCTCGTGTGTTTTTTTCTCACTATCAATTGGTATCAGAGCATGGTCACGTGTTCGAATCCCCTAGAAGGAATTTCTGTGCAGCGGGTCGCTGGTAGATGCTGGGGGGGCTTGTTGGGTCTAGGTGGACCGGCATCCTGCCAGCTGTATAGCATTCGAAACGTGGCGTGGCTGCTACGCCTTAAAGGAATTTAGTTGCGCCTTCACTAACAACAATTGCTTTTGGTGTAGTGGTAAGCGCTAAAGGTCCAACAAGTGGTATAAGAGCTTCACCGCCCTGAGATATACTAACATCTTAACAGGTATAGAGCGTAAAGATCCGTGGACAACATAGCATATCTGACTGGAACAGCAACCAACAAGCCACCATTCATTGATTGCTCCTGACCCTGGCTGAGGTATTGATGACAACAAACTCGTGAACAAAAAGAAGAAAAGAAGACTTAGAAGAACCAGGGCAATATATCTGAAGCAAACTCAAGGGTTCAAGCTTTAACTAAGTCTCACATATTTAGGTAAGTTATGCTTCTAAGGTCTCTTTAAGTATGAAGGCTCAAAGATAAAATTAGATATTGAGTTTAACCTATTTCATAAGTTAAAAGTGATAGAAAAACTCAAGTTGAACTTAAAGTTTCATTATCTAGCAAATGGACTTGAGTGTAATCGATTACACAATTAAGGTAATCGATTACACAAAGGCAAGTAATCGATTACAGCTTGCTTGTAATCGATTACATGTTTGAATTTGAAATTCAAACAGCAATGGTCACATAGCATAATCGATTACCTAAGTACTGTAATCGATTACATGGTCGACTAGTTGCATTATTTCATGAACCATTGTGTCTCAAAACGTTTGGGAAGTCATGTGTTGGTACATGGATGATCTCTTATGCCTATTAATAGTCCATTTAGGCTCAGAAATAATGAACAAGTAACACACTTGAACAACACTTACATACACAATTAAACCTTTGTTCTACAACTTTCAAGAGCCAATATTCTGAGTTTCTTGTTCTTCATTGTCAAAAGAACACTTATGCTGTTCAACTATTGAAGAACTCAGAATATGAAAGAGCCTTCATATGATAAGTGCCTAAAAGCATAACTTCTATACTCAATCCGTTCTATGTTACAGGATTGAATCAACCGTGTAGAAATTCTTCTTCATCTTCATTCTGGTTGAGTGAAAGATTCACCGTAGGGTTCGGTGAAGGTTGGTTGTCTGAAAGTGGTTTGCTTTCAGGTTCTGAAAGTGGTGTGCTTTCAGGTTGTTGATAGAAATTCATAAAGTCCTTGGTGTAAGCACTTGTAAGAAGTTTTTATCAATAGTGGAAAAATCCTCAAGGGTTTCTTGAGGGACTGGACATAGCCTTCTGTGGTTTGAAGGTGAACCAGGATAAATTCCATGTGTGATTTATCCTAACCCTCATCTTTTACTTTCAAGCAACGATTATTTTCGCTGCACTCACAATCATCATTTGTGATTACCTTTATCTTGAAAGTAACAAGTTTTGTTAAGGCGAAAATTGAGCAAACCTGATTCACCCCTCCCCCTCTCAAGTTGCTATCTATACTTACATAGAACACCTTCTTGTCTCCTTGACAATTGCTGGCATACTGGCCTGTCTTTCGGCAAGAGTAGCAAACTACATCCTTGTTTTCACTCAGCCCACTGTGCCCCGCTTGGCCTGCAGCCATGGGCTTGTACTGCCCAGAGGCTGGCCCTTTTCCCTGTGGTCATTGTTATGGTTTCTTCTGAAGATTCTTCCCTTTACCAGTGTTCCCTTGGTTCTGATTCTCCGACCGCATTGGCCCTCTCGTGTCCTGACACTTCCCCTTCAGACTTCTTGTGGTCCCAATCCTATGCAGTTCTCCACTAGAGGCTGGAACTGCTTGATTCCTAGGGGCCTCACAAATTTTGACTGTCTCGTACCTCAAGCCCTCGAGGAAATGATCACACAGGTAGCTTTCGTCAACTAATACCTTGAAGAAGCGGAAATACTTGGATAAGGACTCCAACTTGGTCGCATACTCGACCACGGACATGTTTCCCTGCCGAAGCTTCAGGAACTGTGACTCTTTCTCTGCCCTAGCACTCGCTTGGAAGTACTTGTCCAGGAAGGTTGGTCGGAAAGAGCCACAAGTTACCGCTTGGTGATTGGCCTCCATTATCATTCTGGCCCCTCTCCACTAGTACTCAGCTTCACCCGAGAGCAGGTAGGTAGCACAGTTCACCTTATCCTCGGTCGGTGTCTGCAATGCGCCAAAGATTTTCTCCGCCTCTTGTAGCCATAGGTCTGATTTCTCCGGATCGGCTTCGCCCGTGAACTTAGGCGGTTCATGACGCCTGAAATCAGTGAGTTATTTTGTCTAGGCAAAGGCGGCTTCCCGCTGCTATAGCTGAGCTATTCGTTCATTCTCCACGGTGATGCGTTGTGCACTCGCCACTACCTTTACTGCCACACGGTGAGCATTCGCCTCGACCTCCGCTCAATGTGTTGGGCTTCTGCCTAGGCCTGAGCCTCAGCAGCGGTGGCCTAGTGCTTCATCAGATTCTCTTGACTAATCAAGGCTTGATCCATGCAGTTGAAGTTAGCTTGTATTTTGCTCTCCAGGTCGGGTTGTGGAGACATATCGTTCTTGTAAGGATCAGTTAGTATCCAACAAGAGGAAACAACAAATGACTTACTTGAGTTCATTCAAGAGGTAACAAGCACTTAGGAAAGTCATGTCAATTAATCACACTGTGTCTAACTCATTACAAACACCCAAGCATACAGTCAAGGTTCTTCACACACAAACAACCTCCAATCATTTCAAACAGAGATCACACATCTTAGCACAGAAGACCTATTCTCGAACAAGGTCTGGTAATCTAAACTAGAGCTATGGTACCACAATGTAACACCTCGATTTTTAGGGCGCTACAGTAGTGCCTCAACAGTAAATTAAAAATATTGGTTACTTTCAAAAGCCTAAAATGCGTAGTCTATTTTTTCTTTTCTGAAACACGCAACTGTATAATGCATTACGGGTATAATATCCCTGTTTCAGAAAGTAGCCAAACACATGGCATAAGTACGGTAGGGTAACCGACATCGGTAAAAGTAGTTAATTATACAACCCGACACTGAATATCCAAAATAAACCCCTGCTATGAGGCCTAGTCTAGACATCATAACACCGAGATACCTCCGGCAGCCCCACGCAGGGTGGCCGCACAAAAGTATAGCTATCTGAGATCTACTCTGCCCCTAATCCTATAAAAGTATAGACTAGTAAAAAGAAGAGAAAGTCCTAGACTAAACTGTCACTCGACTAACCAACCCACCCCCGAGCAACCCACAACGGGGTCTACCACAACTGGTTCCTCTAGAGACGGTGTGTATCCGCCTCATATGGCTCCTGTGACTCAGAGTCCAGCGTCGGTGTAGGCTTCACTCCTCCCTCAACCGCATCCTCATCATCAATATCCAAAATGTGGACTACAGGGACATCCACGTCAATGACGGTGGTGCGGACCCGAGAGACCATCACCTACTCACAGGTTCTCACCGTGTAGTGATAACTGCAACGAGGAAGGTAGTACAGGGAGTAGAAAGGAATCTGCGTCGGCTTCAGCTCCAACGAAGAAGACGAACTGCTGCTCTTGGAGCGAGGAGGTCTCGATCAACCTCTCATCAGAGCCGAAGTTGAAGCTCTGTCCCATCTCAGCCCCCTCCGGAAACTTGTAGGGAATCTCATGACGGCTTGGTAAAGCCCCCTCTCGAACATCCGGCCTGTGGCATCCATCCTGTCCTCCACAATGCGACTAGAGTAAGTATTCATACACATGGTGTCGAACTCCCATGCGGACTCCTCTCCCTCATCAAGAAAGTAGAAATCCTTGGTCCCCTTACTGGGGAGCCTTCCCCAGACGTCGTCCATCTTGTGGAGAGTGCCCGAAAAGAAACACAGAGAACAAGCAGTGCAAGGGTCACTTCCAAGAATAAATAAGTATAGGTATACGCAAGTACTTACATATTAAAAGCAACTCGAGTAAAACGACAAGTTCTATCTTTAACATAAAAGCACACATCACATAGATCATCCACGAGTAGTCATTCAACCATGATGGATTGCCACTTCTATATGTACATGCTAATGTCATGCCGGTGCATATGAGTCGTTCTTCCAAAATTTTATCCAGATATAGCGCTAGGATCTTGCAGCTCGGGTGGCGGGACAAATACTTTCAGTTGTATTGTTACGATGTTGCTTCATCGACCCTAGATTGCCACTTAATGGGATCAACCATCGGTCGTCCCAAATTCCCGACGCGTCCAAGCTTTTGGTAGGCTAACCTTGCTCGTTGCCAACCTCATTGGGGCGTCCCCATGTATCCATAAAATGCCATATTATTCATACATACTAGGTTAACATATTCAATTAAGCATATAGGCAAGATCAACATATTTAGCCAAGCATAAAACAAAAATTAACCACTATAATCAGGCGTATGAACAAGATTAACAACTTTAATCAAGTTAACTGAAACCGCTAAATTGAGAATTCAGGTTCCTCAGGAACGCGGAACCTTATCCATCTTATAACTCGACGTCTTGTCATTTGGGCTTACTTACCAATGACTCTACTTTGAACAACTATCAAGAGCAATACACAAGCATGCATGTTAAGGAATTACACTCATTTACATAGCATACAATCATTTACATCCTACCACTAAGGAACATAATAACTATCAATCAATCTTGCCTTTCATAGGCAATTAATCAATCAATCAATTATAATCAAACATATTAGATGCTTTCAGCTCCATACAAATCTATGACTTAACCACATAAAATTGTCTATATCAATATATGTTATAAATAGCTACAGGGTTAACAAAGTGCTCTTACCATTAGTGCTTCCAAGTTCTCATTCGTCCGATACTTCTAAGGTCAGTGATAGCGAAATCACAAGTGTACTATTGACTATCGCGTAGTAAAAAGATCGAACCCAAGGGATAGGTGTTCTTGTTAATATAAAATTTAGTACTTTAAACAGAAAAATAAAATGATAGATATTGTTGGTTTTAGAAAAAGAAATAAACAAAAGCATATAATGATATGAGAAAAAGAGATGATGATGAGCCTTAAGCACTTGGGTTGATTTATATAATTTATAAAATATGCTAGCAACTACTACTTTTATTTCTGAATTTTAGTACCAAGTCATGATGCTATAGCCTAATGTTTCTACAAGTTAATACCTTAATCATTGTAGAACTTTCTCCTCAATTACTAAATTCAATACCTTGTAATCTAGAAAAAACCAAGAAGAAGATGAAGAAAGAATTTTCAGGCCAACATAAAGCTAAGTCTATCCTAATACCTTAGTGATATGTCATATAGCTTCTTTTAAGTCCTAGGTCCCTTACTACTTACCAATTTCCATTGTTATAAGCAATAAGCAAAAACTCTTGTGTGCACCAAGATAACATTAAGAACAAGGTAAATAAAACACGAACTATAGCAATAGAATTCAGAATAGTAGAAGAAAACTAAAACATAGACTATAAACTAAAACAACCCAAGATACTTAAGAAAGAAGTTAGCCAAGCATGGCTAAAGGAGTCATTGAATTACCCTGGATAGGAGCTCAAATATGGCTTCCCACAAGTCCTAGGAACAATGCTAAAAAGGGAGAAAGAGAGAATACTTGTTGTATTCTATGAAGGTGTGTCTTACAAGTGCAAATTGCCTCCCTATTTATAGCAAAAAACTGGGCTCCAGCGCTTGAGAGCTGGCATTCCCAGCACTTAGGCGTTGGGATGCATTAAAAATCCACTTTCTGTCCGAGGCCCAGCGCTTGAGCGCTGGCTTTCCAACGCTTGAGCGCTGGGATGAAGTCTGACTCATCTCCTAGTCAGAGTCCCAGCGCTTGAGTGCTGGGATCCCAACGCTGGAGCGTTGGGATGCTGCTGCTTCACCTTCAAGCTTTTCTTTCTTCTTCATTCATGGTAGTGGGTTTTGAATGTCATAAAAAACCACTACTCAGCCCTTAATCAATTCTGAAACCTTCCTCCCACTACCATCAATCCTTTAACATTATTTTCCATGTGCTAATTTAGAGAGTGATTCTTCATATTCTTCTTTTCCATTTTTGGTCCTCTCTTGGTTAGCACTCCAATTCAAGCCCTTTTATTCTCTCAAACTCCACTTTTAGTCCTCCACTCTTGAACTTTCACATTTTGGTCCCTGATTTCCTGAAACTTTACAAATTGGTCCCTGGACAAAAATGATAACTAAACCAGCTTTTCCTAAAAATATAAAATAGCTATAAAAATTCCTAAAAATATAAAATAAAATTAGAAAAACAAATAAAATCTAATCTACATGAAAAATGCAAAATAAATATAAAATCTACATAAAAATAACAAAAAACCTATATGTGACTCAAAAATAATAAAATAAAAAGACTAAAAACTACCTAAAAACATCATATAATATCCACTCATCAGTCAGTGTGCTTCCTGATCCTTCACACAAAACTCAACTAGTCTAGTGCTTGTTCACCCAAACATGCTCTTTTTAACTAAACTTTCCTAAGGAATTACACTAAGACAAACACAAGGTTTCTTAGAGGAATTTAAACTTAGGCAATAACTCAACTATTGATGCAATTTCTACAAAAGAATTTTTCAACATCATAGTAAGATTTTCATGCCCAAAAGATCAAGTCATAGACAAGTTTTTGAAGTCAAAAACCCTAACCCCAAGCATGTCATAAAATTCAGCCAAGCTTCAAAACAAGGGAATAATTTTCCTATTTGCTTAAGCTTTAAACACATGAAAACAAGTGCTAAAACAAAACTTCCAAGGCCTAAAACTTAAGCTTAAACAACAAGCTTTAAAAACATGAAAACAAGTGCTAAAACAAAACTTCCAAACAAAGCTTTCGCGTGCTAGAAACTTTTCCAGGCTTTGGAACCAAACCCCATCGTCCTTACACTCGATCTTCATGCATTTATGCACTAATCTTCATATAGATAAGGGTTTAGCCTTAATAATCCTCGAATGTCGGTCGAGGTTCCATTGGCTTCCCTACGGTAAACTACTGTCGCCAAAACTTTTAGTAAGTAAGACAATTGATCATAACATTAACTAAGGTTTTAATACAGTCATCACATACGTCCGGATAACTAAATAATTACATAATCATTTACAATATCTTGGGTTTTACATTCATCACGTCGTGTCAAGCATATTTTTAGGGTCGTTGTGGTTCAGGGCTATACACAGTGCCGGACTAGAGATGGAAATATCGGGGCGTTATAAAGAGTGTACTTGTGTAAGTGGCAACGCATCGACTTACCAGCAACACTAAATTTTCTGACATGGAGTTCGGTCAAGTTTCCCACCTACCCTATAGGGAGTTGGTGTTATATCCGGATGAATCTTTTTGTACAATGAGGGATTGTACGTGCATATAGTGAGTTGTAGGGTTGTGACCATTTGTGTCTAAATTTGGGTTTATGTGATCTTTTGTTAATTCCTAACATGTATACTTATTATATGCCTTATAATTCTTATACATGTTGTATTTGGAAGTGACTCTACACCTGTTTGTTTTGTTTGTGTTTGGCCAATCCGTCGCCAGCTCGACAACTACTAGTTGAAGAGTGAACGGAGAATGCTGAGCCGAAGGTAGTTCAAGGCAGGAGCATTACCTCTTGGGATGATTTGGCTGAGAAATTTACGGCCAATTTCTTCCCATACAACCGAATAAGGAAGTTGAAGCAGGAAATCAACTCCTTTATTCCACAAGATGCTGAGAACCTTTATGAAACATGGGAAAGGTTCAAAGGACTCTTAAGAAGATGCCCAGGCCACAATATCTCCATTGCTGATCAAGTGGAGAAGTTTTATGCAGCTCTCAACGACTACCCAAGAGATAAACTGGACACAGCTGCAAGTGGGGCATTTGATGCTTTGCCACCTCAGGGGGCTCTTGATTTGATCAACAAACTTGCTGCAAGAGCCTCCCACTCCAACCAGGACAGGGGTGTAAGGAAAGGTATTTATGAAATTGATTTATTTGATGCCATTTTAGCTTCGAATAAGCTGCTGTCCAGGAAGTTTGATGCTATGGTCAAAAAGATGGAAGGAGTCCAACTAAGCCCAGATGAGGCCGAAATGGAATCTGAAGTAAAGGCCATGGGGAATTTCAAAAATTCCTATGGCAATACTTATAATCCAAACTGGAGAAACCACCCCAACTTTGCACGGAGGGACCAGGGGGATGGTCAAGGAAACGCCAGACAGTTTCAGAGGCCTTTTCAGAATCAGAGGCCACCAATGCCTCAAAACCCAAGTCAGGGAAGGAAGAGCTTAGAGGAAATTGTTGCGGAAATGGCCCAACAAACTGCACAGTTCATGAATGAAACAAGGACTAGTGCTAAGAATCACGAGGCCTCTATCAGAAATTTAGAGGTTCAGGTAGGCCAGTTGGCCAAGACCATTTCAAAGCGGATTCCAGGTATGTTCCCATCTGACACTCTTGTTAATCCCGAGGAAAATATGGAGAATGTTTCAGCTATCACTCTTAGGAGTGGTAGAATTATGCCCAAAAGGGTAGTTGAGATTGAACAAGAAGTAAACGGTGAGGAAAAAGAAAAAGAGAGGAGTGTGCTTAATGAAAACAATGCTGACAATGTTTATGAAAATGAGAGAATTTCCCCTTCTAAAAAATTTGGTAAGGCTCCGTTTCTGAAGGCTTTGAAAAAGAATTTGGGAAAACAGTTTTCAAGATTTCTTGAGATTTTCAAAAGACTCCAAATCAATATTCCTTTTTCTGAAGCCTAGGAGAAAATGCCTACTTATGCCAAATTTATGAAAGATATCTTATCCAAAAGTTGGAAATTAAGTGAGGTTGAAGAAACCGTGATGTTAACTGAGGAATGTTCAGTCATTGTTTCAAGAAAGCTTCCCCAAAAATTGAAAGATCCGGGGAGCTTTACTATACCTGTGGATATTGAGGGGTTACCAAACGCAAAAGCCCTTTGCGATTTGGGAGCAAGTATAAACCTCGTGCCGCTTTCCATGTTCAGAAAGTTGGACATGGGAGAGGCCACTCCTACTTGTTAGATTTAAATAATTAAATTAATAAGTATGTTTTGATAATCAACAATTTCTTTAAAGCTCAATACTGTATTAAATGAGATTTCCTAACACAGTGAAAATTCCCATGTACAGGAATAACTATTTCTAAAAGGACTGGGTAAACTTCAAAGCATCATCAAAAATACCAGTTCATCAGGAGAAGTTCGTCCGGTCACCATGAAGAAAACTATGTCTGGTGAATCACAAGCGTCTAAAGCGTATCAACAACCAACATCTGAGAACACCTCATAAAAGTCTGCAAGCTCTAAATCAAAGCCTATTCTGAGAAGACAAAACAGTCTGCCACTTGAGAAAATTGCTCAAATCAAAGGACAGGTTAACACATGAAGAAGCTCTTTTAGCTTCAAAGATTGTCTAGCATCACAAAAGGAAGTTGTGAATCAACTCTATCAGATGAAAGAACTTCAGTGAAATCAAAGGAAGTGATTCAGTCATCTACATGACAAGAAGATTCCAACAGTCAAGAAAGACTGAATAAAGAAGAGTTCGTCCGTCAATTCAAATTACCTTGCAGCAAAACTTCAAACATTGAATGGAGACTACGTCTGTCGAGCTACAAGGAAAGATCCGTCCGCTCAAGGTAACAATTGCGCCAAAGGAACAGAGATCAAGAAATGTGGTCTTCGAGGACATCAGGATTATTGAAGTATTAAAGGATCTACTTTTCTCATCTGGAGTAATTACTTCGTGGAATTAAAAGACTCCTACCTCGTCTACACATTTATTAACATACTGGCTGCAGCAGAAAGTAGATAGGGACATAATCAAATATAATATTCCTTAGTCCCACTACATCTCTGCTTTTCCTAAAATCAAGCTGACATCGCGGAATCAACGGCAAGAATCTCTGCACATCGTACAATATCAACGGTCGAAATTCAAAGTTCTGATCAAGGCACGTGATGAGTATTAGCTGTAATGCACTGGGGCAAAAGAGTCAAAGTAGTCTCCACCGCTGTATTTTCACAGGTTATATACACAGAAACGAGCTCAAAGCTACTTGCTCAAGATGGAGCCAGACGACATCAACCCAGAAGTACTGATGATTTCCAAATCATATCTCATGCTTGCAGAAAAGCCTCTGATCGTGACTAACGCATGTTGAAAGATGCAGAACTAGCCGTTACGCACAGCTCAGAAGGGAAGAGGCACTTCGGACAGTTTTTCTCTCTTTCTCAAGAAGAAGAAGCAACTGAAGATATAAATAGAAGATTCTATCTCCGAAGATTTTGGGCAACTTAGACTTAAACCTCCATATGTTAACTAAGTCTGTCCCAAGAACCAAGCAACCTTGGTTCATACTCAGAATGTCTCAAGATTATCCCTATCTGAGTATATGAAAAACCATAGAGTGTTACTCTTATCTTTCCCAACTCACACATTCCTCTAAACAGAGAACTCAAATTTTCATCCTCTCTGTAAACTGAGCTTCATTTCCTCTGCCCACTCTTATTAAGAAGAGAACCATGTAGAGAAGCCAACCCTTGAAAAAGGTGTCAGGAGAAGTCCTGTATAATACTTGTTAGGGAAGTCCTCATAATACTTGTAAGGAGAAGTCCTTCTAATACTTGATAGGAGAAGTCCTTAGAATACTTGTTGGGAGGAGTCCCTGACAATACTTGTACTATTTGTTGAAATAGTGGAAATCTTGGTGAAGCCAAGGACTGGATGTAGCCCTGTCGGTTATGGGGGTGAACCAGGATAAAATCATGTGTGTTTTATTTTCATATTGTTGATTTTATGCTGCTTATTCATTCGTACGTTTGCAACTTGCAAATGTTTATGGAGAACATATAATCATTGCTTTAATTCTTATGAAAGGAATTTCATGCTCTCCTACAAAAGTGATTCATGCCAAATTTAAATAAAAATGACATATATATATATATATATATATATATATATATATGACTTGTAATGTATGAGAAAAGAAATTTAAAATAAGCCACACAATTCAAACCCCCCCTTTCTTGTGTGTGTCTTGCACCTTCAATTGGTATCAGAGCCTAATACTCTGAAAAGTGCTAACATCTTCACAGATGCAGAGTTCAAAGATCCGTAAAAGCATATGTCATTATTAAATCGAAGCAACCATGATCCAAATTCAAATATAAGAAGAAAAATTTCAAAGAAGTCATCTCAAGGAAAGCTCTCATATCCTCTCGGCAAAGGAAGCTAGAAACTCAAGTGAATGCATCAAACTCGTGTCTCCAGCAATATATTACTGACAAATCTCTTGAGTCATACAAGAAATGATCAAGTTATATTCTCAGAAATAGAAAGGGAGGTAACTCTAAACTCATATTAAATTATCTATCATCTCTCATGCTGATAATATGATTAAGAGCTTCACAAAGAATATTTTAATACAATCACTGACTATTTACTTAAATGAGCCTCTCTATAAGTCTATCAAGATTTGTTTGAATCATTAATGTTACTATTCTAATGAACACAAACTCCTAGATAATCATCCACTAACGACAGCCGAGTTAACCTGAAATTAAAACAGTTCAATTGACAAATGCTAATCAAAATTAATAGTTCAAATCAACTCCTTGGCATATGACTTTTTCATACTATCATTCCATGCATTTGATTTCTCATTAAACATTAGTCCTAATCATTTGTCATGAAATACCTTAGTATACGCTATCAAATTTATCTGACAACCATAGATGCTCTGACGAGTTCTCTAGTTGGAAAAACACAAAACCTCCTATTGCCTGTAGCTAAATTGTGACAATCAGCAAATATTAATAAGACTCCTCGACAAAGAAATTAGGAAGTGAATCTTGCAGGCTTGAAGATAGATACATGTATTACATGTTCAACTAGAAGAGTGACGTCAAGTATTTTCCTGATAAAATCGAAAACTCCACTTAACCAAAGACTACATTCCAAAAATTGAGTAAATGGAAATCACCGTCCGGTGACTACCTAAGGAACCATCAAGAGAAAGCGTCTGTGAATACCTGATCAGGCACAATCAGTATCTCACCCAAACATGGACTACTAGCAAAACAACTGTGTCGTTTCAAATATTAAAACTTTTCAAGCACGCATTAAATCTCTCAACTGCTATGACTGCACATTTAAAAGATCCTCATTTAATGCGCATGCTAATCATTCTATCACATCAATAGAAAACTAATCATTTTCTCCCTTCAACCAAGTAAACACCGTTCGTATTCAAAAAGAATTTTGAGGAAGGAGTAACACATCCACTACTCACAAACCTACCTTAAACTTCCATCATCCTCAAGCTATCTATTTTTCTCTTTCTCTCTCTTGCTAACTCTTGTTTGCAGATCATCACAATGGCTTCAAAGAAACAGATTAGTGTTGCTCCCGAACTTACTTCCGCTGAGCAAAACATCATTGAATGAAGAATGAGGAACATTGCGCTGAGTCGAAAGGAGCAAGAAACTTCCATTGGCAAACTGAAGACGATAAATCTCGGGGATAAGGAACTGGTTTCTCCAAAGCATCTTAACCTAAATCTCTACAGTTACGCCAAGATAGCAGGGCTAGATTGGGTCCTCGCTCAAGAATGGGAAAATCTCATGAAGGTATCTTCTCTTGTTACCATTGAGCCGGTCATCAAAGAGTTCTACGACTGCGCAGTCAAGAGCAGACCCTCGGTAATCAAAACCAGATGCATGCGAAGAATAACAACTATTACGCCTGGAGATATTGCAGTAATCTTGAACTGCGAAGTAAACGAAGGAGTAAAATTCAAATCAACTTGGGAGTTATCTGCTTTAAACCCCAAGTGCATCTAGAAGCAGAACCCAGAGGTTTATGGAACTAATGTCAACAACTTAATAGAGGAATGCAAATTTCCTTATGCTGTGTTGTGCAAAATAGTCATCCCCAGAGAAGGGAACTGCAACAATGTAGACAAACTGTCTCAATGGGCACTCTACTATATGATGCATAAGCAAAAGATCAATCTCTCATATCTCGTCTTCAATCACATGATATCAACTCTGGAAGGCAAAGAGCTAAAATTGCCATATGGAGCTCTCATATCTGAGCTAATGAGGAAACACCTCATAGACAAAACGAAGGAGGAAAATGAGTTTATTACTCGTGACTACATTCACTCATCTCCAATGAAATTCGACGACCTCAGAAGAATGGGACTAGAGATTGACACTACCAGTGTGCCTGTAGAAGTGCTCTTGCAGGCAAGCAGACCTCAACTCAGAGAAGAAAGTGTTGAAGAAGAAGTAGAAGACGAAGAAGCAGAAGAAGACGCTGATAGTAATGGTCCCCCACCCACTAAGCGATATCAAATCACCAATTCTGGGAAGTGGTTTGAAATTGCTCCTTCTTCAGAACCTAAACAACTAGGAGACACAACTGTCTCACAACAGAATGATGAAGATAATCGTCCGATAGCATCACTGATCAAAAACGTCCAAAAGGGACCCTCAAGCTCCAAATCCAAGACTCCTCAGCAGCTCGCAATCATATCAAAATATCTTCCACACATTCCCACTGAGTTCCATGAGTTTGTAGAAAATATTGTGGATGTTGATGATGATGGCAACTGTGGATATAGATGTCTTGCACAGTGGATAGGGATGAACGAGAAAGAATGGCCAGAGATAAGGGGTCGAATGATCAAGGAGCTAGAAAACAGACGAAATCTTCACCAGAAGATATTTGACTCAAAAGATCATATGGAAGAAATTAAAAAGGCTTTGACCCTCAGTCCAAACGAACCAGCTCTTGAACCCAAATGGTTCACTGTTCCGGACATGGGTTTACTAGCAGCAACTACCTTCAGAGTAGTTCTAGTCACACTCAGTCTCAGGGAATCCTGCATGTATCTTCCTATGACTGGTCCAGTTACAACCCCTTCTCCAGTGGCAGTGTTATGCAATGTTGATGATCGACACTGGATAAGAGTGATTCTCAAAGAGAACTCTCCCTTACCCAATGCAACACCACAGTGGTTGCCCAACTGTGAGAAGGACGCAAAGGCGTGGGGAAAGAACATGGGACCAAGAATAATAATGTATAGACGCATTATAGATCCTAACTACGTTCGTCCCTCAAAATTGAAAAGGAAGCGACATGCTACTCTGAAGAAAGCTGAGGAACAAGTGCAAGTGACCATGCCTTTGTCCAAATCATCAAGGCTAAAGGCAGAGGCATCAGAAGCTGAAAATCCTTCTCCCTCACTAAATGAAAAACAAAGTAAGAAGATCGCCAAGAAATCCATCGATGTTGACGACACACTCCTTGACATTCCTATGTCCCAACCAGAAGTCACTATGGAAACACAGGAGATTGAAAATCAACATAGGGCATCTAAGGAAGCGTCTGTGGCCAAAGGAAGAGTGAAGTCTCGCGCAGTCAGGGCTTGTAATCAAATAAAAAGAAAGAAGAATATCCCAAGGAAGGCTGAGAAAGATGATACAACTAAACTCGCACATAGGGATGAAGTCGCTGCTGAACAATCAACAGCTAATCCAGGAGGAGGTATATCTGAAGGAAATCAGGAGAACAACATGCAAGAAGTTCAAACAAGGGAATACAGAATGAAGAGTTTCCCAGTCCATGTGCCCAGACGGCCTCGCCGTTGCACTACTCCTATTGCATCAACAGCCCCTAGAATGCTATCCATGATGAATGCTTGGCACGCACCACAGCTTCTTATGGAAACCTTAGGTTTCAATTTCTGCCTCCAAGCCAGAATCTGGACTCCTCCTGCGGTTGACGGGTTAGTACTTATGTTTGCTCCAAGATCAAGGTATGACATCTTCTCTCACAACTGGGAACTGTCTGCCTGCAGACAAGTTCATACAAGCACCATTTCATCCAAATTGATTCATGGTGCTGGACGCATCACTCTCAATTTCGGATCATGGTCGCTTATCCTAATAGCAGACAGACCTTTCTATCAGCCATCTTTAACTGCTGACGACTCTCAGCAAGAATCAGTTAAGCACCAAATCCATATCTTATCTGATTCATAAGAAGTAGTTGTTGTCTCATCAGACACTGAGGAAGATGATACTCACTCGCCATCTTCCAAGGAAATCCCTGCTGCTGAAACCCTGAATGAGAGCTTGATAATGGAAACCACAATGGTCCATCCCACCAAAGTCTCCTCAAGTAATCATCCTTCCTCATCTAAGGAAACTCCCAGGGCCAAGGAGTCACATGATGTACCACCTACTGCTGAACCCTTTGATGCCAAAACTGCCATTAAGGAACTGTCTGAAGAAGTTACACACTCTCTCTCCAACAACTTCAAAGCAACGGAAAAGCTGGAAAGCACTATTCTCAAACGAGCCGATGCAATGGAACAAAATCTCACCGCTATGATAGAGGCTGAACTCAAATTCTTTGAAGAAATGCTCCGCAAAGAGCATGAAGCTCGCCAGCAGAAAGCGGATTGATTATTTCTTATCCCTGCTACTCTCTCTAATCATTCATCTTATGCACATTATTCTACTTGCTCTCATGCTTATATATTTTTTACTTCATACTAGATATCTCCTTATCTTATATGCACCTTGCTTACAC
This sequence comes from Acmispon strigosus, assembly GCA_030819835.1. Classification (NCBI taxonomy): domain Eukaryota; kingdom Viridiplantae; phylum Streptophyta; class Magnoliopsida; order Fabales; family Fabaceae; genus Acmispon; species Acmispon strigosus. The sequence continues at coordinate 26,041,213 of JAUAMA010000001.1, forward strand.
ACTGGTTTCTAATCTTTTTGATAATGCCAAAGGGGGAGAAGATTTAGGAAAAGAAGAACGCTAGATTTAGGGGGAGCAAAGATAAGTAAGCTTAGAACGCTACTAGGAAATATTCAACTTAGGGGGAGAAAAGCTAACTCAACTAAATCAGTAAAATTCGTCTAGGAATTCGACCACCTCCTATATAAATAAAATGAGCAATCATAATACATGAAGAACAACCATCATAATAAAAATGTCCTTTGAACACCTCACAAATGAATCTTTTCCAAAGAAATTGTCATTATCAAAAAGGGGGAGATTGTTAGATTTAAATAATTAAATTAATAAGTATGTTTTGATAATCAACAATTTCTTTAAAGCTCAATACTGTATTAAACGAGATTTCCTAACACAGTGAAAATTCCCATGTACAGGAATAACTATTTCTAAAAGGACTGGGTAAACTTCAAAGCGTCATCAAAAATACCAGTTCATCAGGAGAAGTTCGTCCGGTCACCATGAAGAAAACTATTGATGACTGGATTTTGTATGATAATTTTAGGGTCTTTTTAGTCTTTTTATTTTGTTATTTTTGAGTCTCATATAGGTTTTTTGTTATTTTTATGTAGATTTTCTATTTATTTTGCATTTGGCATATAGATTAGTTTTTAGTTGGTTTTTAAACTTTATTTTATATTTTTAGGAATTTTTATAGGTATTTTTGTATTCTTAGGAAAGCTGGTAGAAATTATCATTTTTGTCCAGGGGCCTATTTGTAAAGTTCAAGAAATGAAGGACCAAAGTCTAAAGGTACAAGAGTTGGGGGCTGAAAATTGAAGTTGCAAGAAATAGAAGGGCCATAATTGAAGTGCTAACTATGAGAGGACCAAAAGTGGAAAAAAAGAATATGAAGAGTCACTCTCTATTTAGCACATGGAAAATAATGCTCAAAGAATTGATGATAGTGGGAAGAAGGTTTCAGAAATGATCAAGGGCTGAATGAAGGCTATTGAAGACATTAAAAATCCACTACCATGAAGGAAAGAAAAGCTTGAAGATGAAGCAGCAACGACCCAGCGCTCAAGCGTTGGGATCCCAGCGCCCAAGCGCTGGGACTCTGACTAGGATCTGAGCTGGAAATCTCACCCAGCGCTGCAGCGCTAGGAAGCCAGCGCTCAAGCGCTGGCCCTCGATCTGAAAGTGGAATTTAAATGCTTCCCAGCGCCCAAGCGCTGGGAAAGCCAACGCTCAAGCGTTGGAGCCCAGAATTTTGCTATAAATAGGAAGGCAATTTGCACTTGTAAGACACACCTTCATAGAATACAACAAGTATTTCCTCTTTCTCCCTCAAGAACATTGTTCCTAGGAATTGTGGGAAGCCATATTTGAGCTCCTAGTCCAGGGTAATTCAATGCTTCTTTTAGCCATGCTTGGCTAATTCTCTTTAAGTATTTTGGGTTGTGTTAGCTTATTAGTTTATGTTTTAGTTTTATTTTATTTGTTTTTGAATAATATTCAAAGTTCATGTTTTATTTCCTTTTTCTTCATTCATCTTGGTGCACACAAGATCTCTTGCTTATTGCTTATTACATAAGGCCATTTGGTAAGTAGTAAGGGACCTAGGATTTAAAAAAGGTTATAAGTATACTTCGCTAAGGAATTAGGAAGGACGTAACTTTATGTTGGCCTGAACATTTTCTTCATCTTCTTCTTTAGTTAACTAGGTGCCAAGGAATTGGGTTTAGTAATTAAAAAGAAAGATCTACAATGCTTAAGGAATTATCTTGTAGTTACACTAGGCTATAGCATCATGAATCTTTGTTTGGAATTCAGAAATAAAATAGAAGTTTGCTAGCATAAATTATAAGTTATTCAATGCAACCCAAATGCTTATTTTTATCATCATCTCTTCTTTTATATTTTATGCTTTTTATGTTCTTACCAAAATGCAAAATATATCTTTTTATTTTTCTGCTTAAGCTCTAAACAAATTAGTAATTAGACACCTATCCCTGTGGGATCGACAATCTTTTATATTACGCGATAGTAAATTGTACACTTGCAATTTCATTATCAAGTTTTTGGCGCCGTTGCCGGGGATAGGTTTTTAAGTCTTTTTATTATTTTGTTTAGTGCTTTTCTTTTATATAAAAAAAAATTAAAAATATTTGTGTGAAGAACTGGTGCTACTAACTTGGGTGCTGAGTATTTTCAGGTACAGCTATGGCCGAAACATTTGAGCAAATGGAGGCAAAAATCCGGGCTCGGCTTGAAAAGGAATATGAAAAGAAGAAACAAGATGCTTTCACTCTAATTGATGAGTTTTGCTCTGATTTAGAAAGTAAGTACAAAACCGGATTTTTGCCAACTCCTGAGCAAAAATGTAAGGCCATGGAGAAGCTACAAGTCAGGATACAAGGTATTTTGAAGAGGCAGCCAGTTAGTGATCAACTATCCACAATCCCAGTAAGTGAACCTATGGACCAAGTTGAAAAATTCAAAATTGGGAAAAAGGAGAATTATGTTGTGATTGTAAAATTTTCTTCTCTTCCCACCCCGGAGGAGGAAGAACATAATTTCCCAAAAGAAATGTCCATAGGTGATCTTGTGCAGAAAAGTGGTAAGGTTAAAGTTGAATATTTGTGCATCATTTTGATGTGTAAGTGTTGTCAAAATTTACATGATCTTCGGGGTCTAAGGAATTTTGTAATAGACCCCGGTTGAAGTGATTATTGAAAAAAGTCTATCAAAGACTATAAAATTGAGCTGGTTGGGAGACAACCCAACTTAGGATTAGATTAATTTTCCTGTTTTATTTTCTGTTTAAAAAAAAAAAAAAAAAAAAATATAATAACTAACAGGGGGACCCAACGCCAAGGCGTTGGTGGCTCAACGCTCATGCGTTGAGCCCCTGTTTAAAGTCCCAGTTTCCAGTTTTTACCAACGCTCATGCGTTGGGGGCCAGCGCTCATGCGCTAGGCCCCTGGAAGCCACTGGTTGTTTTCACTTACCAGCGCTCACGCGTTGGGAAACCCAACGCTCATGCGCTGAGGCTCGGGCAGGGGCTTTTAAATTCAAATTTCTACTCTTTTTTTTACTTTTATCCTTTCATCCCCTTTCTTACCCACGAACCCAGCACTTCTCTTCACCTTTCTTTCTCACATTTCACTCCTTTGAACTGCAACCCACTTCCCTCAAGTGTTTGTTCGAATCACTCTCAACTTCTTCCTCTTGTTTGTGTGCAATTTTTGGAACTTTAAGGTTTGTTTCTGATTTTCTCAAAGCTTTTTCTTTTACCTTGTTGTTTAAAATTTGCACATATTAAGTAGGATGTAGTTGCTTTGGTTCATGGGTTGTAGTTATTTGCTGGGTCTTGGTGAAATTTCTGTTTTTGCATGTTGCTTTTACCCATAATCTTTGCTGTTTTTGGCTTGCCCACCAAGTGTTCGGTAAAATGTCTGAATGAAGTTCTTGTTTCTTTTCTGGTTTTTAAGCTTTGGTTCTTGCTTTGCATGATTAATGGAAGACTCAAGGATGGTTTTTATAAACTTGGTGGGCAATTTGCTATTTTTGGTTGTAATTTTGGAGGATGTTCAAAGAGAGGGTGTTGGATTTGTATTTGAACTAACATTTTAACAAAGTGGTTTGCTTGTGGAATTGTTTGCTTATTTTTCAGATTATGGCACCCAAAAGAAGGGCAGTAGAGGAAGTACTTGAAGAGGAGGAGGATCATTATGATTTTAACCGCTTCCTCTCCCTTGAAAAGGAGAAATTTTTCAAGGGGAAGCTATTACAGAAGGAGCTGGTCCGGGAGAGGCCTCTCCATTTTGATCGGGTGGATCCTTGGGGGATTCAAGAAGCTGTGCTCGAAAGGAAGTGGGAGCAACTCTGTGCTCCCATCCATGATGCTTGCCAAACTCTTGTGAGGGAGTTTTATGCCAATGCCCTCTATGATTCTGATGAGGAGATCCCCGCCATTCCCACCTACAAATCATGGTTTCGGGGAACCACGATCAACTATAGTGCGGAAGTGATTAGGAGGCTTCTGAGGCTTCCAACTGAGACCCAAGATCGGGCTAAGTTTGGGCATAATGGGGCCAGCTTTAATGAGATGCTGAACAATTATCCTCACGCTGAGGTTTTGGAAGCTCTTGCTGTACCAGGGGCTAAGTGGGAGACTGAAGCGGATGGGGTCACTCCGAGTTACATTTACAGGAAATTTGTGAAGCCAGAGGTCCGAGTTTGGGACCATTTCTTGGGAGACACTCTCTTCCCGAGTTCTAACAAAACAGAATTAAGGAGGCAGAGTGCTCTATGCATTTACTGTTTGCTGAACAAAAGACCTATTGATGCTGCCAGGATCATTGCTTGGAGGATCCACTATTCTGTTAATGTGGATAAAAAGGGTAAGAGGTTTGGTTATCCTTCATTGATTACTAAGCTTGTGCAGGCTAAGCTTGGGGTGGCTGCTATGCCCCCTATTGAGATTTATATCCATCCTCTTCCCGTCATGTCTGTTGATGGTGCTGAGAGGATCTACAGAGAGCATGCTGCTTCCCTTGAGAGGCAAGGGGATCCTTCTGAAGCCCGTTATGCAGAGCCCAGGCCCAGAACCAACACTAGAGCCCGATCCAGAAATGTTGGGGAATCATCTCAGTCCTCCACCAACACTTGGCAGGAGGAAGCTTTTGGAACTATGTTCCAGCATATGCACAGGATATCTCATAACCAGCAGCTGATGTGGGATTATGCAGGTTATAGTGATCCCAGCTGGCAGAGGTGTCCTGCCCCGACTGATCTGGAGAGGAGATTGATGGGTTTGCACATCACTGAACAGGCTGAAGGTTCAGGTGCTGCAGAAGAGGAGACCCCGATGCATTTTGATTGAATTTGACTAATTTTTACCAGCTTGTAGATTTTTGGATAATTTTTGGTTTTTATTTTTCTGCTTTTATTTTTGTTTTTAGGATTTTAAAACTGCATGGTTGAGTACTTATCCAGTTATTCTGCTACTATTGCTATTACTGATTGCTTGTGGGGTTTTATCCAGTGAACTAATATTGCTTTCAAAAAGATAATATGTTTTTGAATACGGATTAGGATTGCATGTTGCTAGGATGAACTGAAATCTTGATTGGGAAGTTTTGGCAAAAATTTTTCTGAGTTCGAAAAGGAGTACCACTTACTCCAATCTTTTTGAGTGCTGAGAACTCTGATGCATGACTTGTGAAATTATTCTGCCTTGTGTTGCATGTTGGTTGAATCTTGTTAACTTTTGTGAATTTGTGAAGAGATTATAGGCTTTCTTTGAAAACTCAGATTTTTGATTGGAAAAGAAAAATCCATTAGTAGCCCCTTTGAGCCTTAAAAGAGTCATTTTTGGAGCCTACTTTTGTGAGATATTTTAAAGTGTTAGTGTGATTCAATAAAATGGAAAAATCTAGAGCTATGTATGTTTAGGTTTCTCTCTAAAAAAAAAAAATAAATAAATAAATAAATAAATAAATAAAAAATATAAGGTATGTGCCTTAGAAAAAATAATGAAGTAGTGGGGTGAGAAAGAGTATGAGGGGAATAAGATTCAATTCATTCATCCCATACATTTCACTACTTTGTTTAAAAAAAAAAAAAAAAAAATTGAGAGAACCTTTGTTGTTGAAGCTCTTAGTCAAAAGAATCACCTAGCATAAATTCTGAGTCAAGCCAATAGAGTTGCCAAGTTTTTCTGAATCCATACCTTGTCTGAACCTTGGCCCAGTTTCAACCTTCAAGAAATCTCTTCTTAAGTTGCATAGTGCATGATTTCAACTTTGATTTGAATGATAGGCAGAATTTTTGAGCTTTCATGTTTTCATTAAGGATACCTTTTTGTGAGCTGAAGTTGATGAACTCAATTTGTTACAGGTGCCAAGCTTAACTCTCTTGATCAAGTTCTTTTGAAACATGATTGCTTTCCAAACCCGCCATGCTTTCTTGAAAATTATCATCTCTTTTTGGATAAAACTTTTTCTAAACTCGAGGACAAGTTTTTCTTTAAAGTTTTGTCGCTTGAGGACAAGCTGTCGTTGGGTATAGTGGTGTGATGACTGGATTTTGTATGATAATTTTAGGGTCTTTTTAGTCTTTTTATTTTGTTATTTTTGAGTCTCATATAGGTTTTTTGTTATTTTTATGTAGATTTTCTATTTATTTTGCATTTGGCATATAGATTAGTTTTTAGTTGGTTTTTAAACTTTATTTTATATTTTTAGGAATTTTTATAGGTATTTTTGTATTCTTAGGAAAGCTGGTAGAAATTATCATTTTTGTCCAGGGGCCTATTTGTAAAGTTCAAGAAATGAAGGACCAAAGTCTAAAGGTACAAGAGTTGGGGGCTGAAAATTGAAGTTGCAAGAAATAGAAGGGCCATAATTGAAGTGCTAACTATGAGAGGACCAAAAGTGGAAAAAAAGAATATGAAGAGTCACTCTCTATTTAGCACATGGAAAATAATGCTCAAAGAATTGATGATAGTGGGAAGAAGGTTTCAGAAATGATCAAGGGCTGAATGAAGGCTATTGAAGACATTAAAAATCCACTACCATGAAGGAAAGAAAAGCTTGAAGATGAAGCAGCAACGACCCAGCGCTCAAGCGTTGGGATCCCAGCGCCCAAGCGCTGGGACTCTGACTAGGATCTGAGCTGGAAATCTCACCCAGCGCTGCAGCGCTAGGAAGCCAGCGCTCAAGCGCTGGCCCTCGATCTGAAAGTGGAATTTAAATGCTTCCCAGCGCCCAAGCGCTGGGAAAGCCAACGCTCAAGCGTTGGAGCCCAGAATTTTGCTATAAATAGGAAGGCAATTTGCACTTGTAAGACACACCTTCATAGAATACAACAAGTATTTCCTCTTTCTCCCTCAAGAACATTGTTCTTAGGAATTGTGGGAAGCCATATTTGAGCTCCTAGTCCAGGGTAATTCAATGCTTCTTTTAGCCATGCTTGGCTAATTCTCTTTAAGTATTTTGGGTTGTGTTAGCTTATTAGTTTATGTTTTAGTTTTATTTTATTTGTTTTTGAATAATATTCAAAGTTCATGTTTTATTTCCTTTTTCTTCATTCATCTTGGTGCACACAAGATCTCTTGCTTATTGCTTATTACATAAGGCCATTTGGTAAGTAGTAAGGGACCTAGGATTTAAAAAAGGTTATAAGTATACTTCGCTAAGGAATTAGGAAGGACGTAACTTTATGTTGGCCTGAACATTTTCTTCATCTTCTTCTTTAGTTAACTAGGTGCCAAGGAATTGGGTTTAGTAATTAAAAAGAAAGATCTACAATGCTTAAGGAATTATCTTGTAGTTACACTAGGCTATAGCATCATGAATCTTTGTTTGGAATTCAGAAATAAAATAGAAGTTTGCTAGCATAAATTATAAGTTATTCAATGCAACCCAAATGCTTATTTTTATCATCATCTCTTCTTTTATATTTTATGCTTTTTATGTTCTTACCAAAATGCAAAATATATCTTTTTATTTTTCTGCTTAAGCTCTAAACAAATTAGTAATTAGACACCTATCCCTGTGGGATCGACAATCTTTTATATTACGCGATAGTAAATTGTACACTTGCAATTTCATTATCAACTATGTCTGGTGAATCACAAGCGTCTAAAGCATATCAACAACCAACATCTGAGAACACCTCATAAAAGTCTGCAAGCTCTAAATCAAAGCCTATTCTGAGAAGACAAAACAGTCTGCCACTTGAGAAAATTGCTCAAATCAAAGGACAGGTTAACACATGAAGAAGCTCTTTTAGCTTCAAAGATTGTCTAGCATCACAAAAGGAAGTTGTGAATCAACTCTATCAGATGAAAGAACTTCAGTGAAATCAAAGGAAGTGATTCAGTCATCTACATGACAAGAAGATTCCAACAGTCAAGAAAGTCTGAATAAAGAAGAGTTCGTGGAATTAAAAGACTCCTACCTCGTCTACACATTTATTAACATACTGGCTGCAGCAGAAAGTAGATAGGGACATAATCAAATATAATATTCCTTAGTCCCACTACATCTCTGCTTTTCCTAAAATCAAGCTGACATCGCGGAATCAACGGCAAGAATCTCTGCACATCGTACAATATCAACGGTCGAAATTCAAAGTTCTGATCAAGGCACGTGATGAGTATTAGCTGTAATGCACTGTGGAAAAAGAGTCAAAGTAGTCTCCACCGCTGTATTTTCACAGGTTATATACACAGAAACGAGCTCAAAGCTACTTGCTCAAGATGGAGCCAGACGACATCAACCCAGAAGTACTGATGATTTCCAAATCATATCTCATGCTTGCAGAAAAGCCTCTGATCGTGACTAACGCATGTTGAAAGATGCAGAACTAGCCGTTACGCACAGCTCAGAAGGGAAGAGGCACTTCGGACAGTTTTTCTCTCTTTCTCAAGAAGAAGAAGCAACTGAAGATATAAATAGAAGATTCTATCTCCGAAGATTTTGGGCAACTTAGACTTAAACCTCCATATGTTAACTAAGTCTGTCCCAAGAACCAAGCAACCTTGGTTCATACTCAGAATGTCTCAAGATTATCCCTATCTGAGTATATGAAAAACCATAGAGTGTTACTCTTATCTTTCCCAACTCACACATTCCTCTAAACAGAGAACTCAAATTTTCATCCTCTCTGTAAACTGAGCTTCATTTCCTCTGCCCACTCTTATTAAGAAGAGAACCATGTAGAGAAGCCAACCCTTGAAAAAGGTGTCAGGAGAAGTCCTGTATAATACTTGTTAGGAGAAGTCCTCATAATACTTGTAAGGAGAAGTCCTTCTAATACTTGATAGGAGAAGTCCTTAGAATACTTGTTGGGAGGAGTCCCTGACAATACTTGTACTATTTGTTGAAATAGTGGAAATCTTGGTGAAACCAAGGACTGGATGTAGCCCTGTCGGTTATGGGGGTGAACCAGGATAAAATCATGTGTGTTTTATTTTCATATTGTTGATTTTATGCTGCTTATTCATTCGTACGTTTGCAACTTGCAAATGTTTACGGAGAACATATAATCATTGCTTTAATTCTTATGAAAGGAATTTCATGCTCTCCTACAAAAGTGATTCATGCCAAATTTAAATAAAAATGACATATATATATATATATGACTTGTAATGTATGAGAAAAGAAATTTAAAATAAGCCACACAATTCAAACCCCCCTTTCTTGTGTGTGTCTTGCACCTTCAATTGGTATCAGAGCCTAATACTCTGAAATGTGCTAACATCTTCACAGATGCAGAGTTCAAAGATCCGTAAAAGCATATGTCATTATTAAATCGAAGCAACCATGATCCAAATTCCAATATAAGAAGAAAAATTTCAAAGAAGTCATCTCAAGGAAAGCTCTCATATCCTCTCGGCAAAGGAAGCTAGAAATTCAAGTGAATGCATCAAACTCGTGTCTCCAGCAATATATTACTGACAAATCTCTTGAGTCATACAAGAAATGATCAAGTTCTATTCTCAGAAATAGAAAGGGAGGTAACTCTAAACTCATATTAAATTATCTATCATCTCTCATGCTGATAATATGATTAAGAGCTTCACAAAGAATATTTTAATACAATCACTGACTATTTACTTAAATGAGCCTCTCTATAAGTCTATCAAGATTTGTTTGAATCATTAATGTTACTATTCTAATGAACACAAACTCCTAGATAATCATCCACTAACGACAGCCGAGTTAACCTGAAATTAAAACAGTTCAATTGACAAATGCTAATCAAAATTAATAGTTCAAATCAACTCCTTGGCATATGACTTTTTCATACTATCATTCCATGCATTTGATTTCTCATTAAACATTAGTCCTAATCATTTGTCATGAAATACCTTAGTATACGCTATCAAATTTATCTGACAACCATAGATGCTCTGACGAGTTCTCTAGTTGGAAAAACACAAAACCTCCTATTGCCTGTAGCTAAATTGTGACAATCAGCAAATATTAATAAGACTCCTCGACAAAGAAATTAGGAAGTGAATCTTGCAGGCTTGAAGATAGATACATGTATTACATGTTCAACTAGAAGAGTGACGTCAAGTATTTTCCTGATAAAATCGAAAACTCCACTTAACCAAAGACTACATTCCAAAAATTGAGTAAATGGAAATCACCGTCCGGTGACTACCTAAGGAACCATCAAGAGAAAGCGTCTGTGAATACCTGATCAGGCACAATCAGTATCTCACCCAAACATGGACTACTAGCAAAACAACTGTGTCGTTTCAAATATTAAAACTTTTCAAGCACGCATTAAATCTCTCAACTGCTATGACTACACATTTAAAAGATCCTCATTTAATGCGCATGCTAATCATTCTATCACATCAATAGAAAACTAATCATTTTCTCCCTTCAACCAAGTAAACACCGTTCGTATTCAAAAAGAATTTTGAGGAAGGAGTAACACATCCACTACTCACAAACCTACCTTAAACTTCCATCATCCTCAAGCTATCTATTTTTCTCTTTCTCTCTCTTGCTAACTCTTGTTTGCAGATCATCACAATGGCTTCAAAGAAACAGATTAGTGTTGCTCCCGAACTTACTTCCGCTGAGCAAAACATCATTGAATGAAGAATGAGGAACATTGCGCTGAGTCGAAAGGAGCAAGAAACTTCCATTGGCAAACTGAAGACGATAAATCTCGGGGATAAGGAACTGGTTTCTCCAAAGCATCTTTACCTAAATCTCTACAGTTACGCCAAGATAGCAGGGCTAGATTGGGTCCTCGCTCAAGAATGGGAAAATCTCATGAAGGTATCTTCTCTTGTTACCATTGAGCCGGTCATCAAAGAGTTCTACGACTGCGCAGTCAAGAGCAGACCCTCGGTAATCAAAACCAGATGCATGCGAAGAATAACAACTATTACGCCTGGAGATATTGCAGTAATCTTGAACTGCGAAGTAAACGAAGGAGTAAAATTCAAATCAACTTGGGAGTTATCTGCTTTAAACCCCAAGTGCATCTGGAAGCAGAACCCAGAGGTTTATGGAACTAATGTCAACAACTTAATAGAGGAATGCAAATTTCCTTATGCTGTGTTGTGCAAAATAGTCATCCCCAGAGAAGGGAACTGCAACAATGTAGACAAACTGTCTCAATGGGCACTCTACTATATGATGCATAAGCAAAAGATCAATCTCTCATATCTCGTCTTCAATCACATGATATCAACTCTGGAAGGCAAAGAGCTAAAATTGCCATATGGAGCTCTCATATCTGAGCTAATGAGGAAACACCTCATAGACAAAACGAAGGAGGAAAATGAGTTTATTACTCGTGACTACATTCACTCATCTCCAATGAAATTCGACGACCTCAGAAGAATGGGACTAGAGATTGACACTACCAGTGTGCCTGTAGAAGTGCTCTTGCAGGCAAGCAGACCTCAACTCAGAGAAGAAAGTGTTGAAGAAGAAGTAGAAGACGAAGAAGCAGAAGAAGACGCTGATAGTAATGGTCCCCCACCCACTAAGCGATATCAAATCACCAATTCTGGGAAGTGGTTTGAAATTGCTCCTTCTTCAGAACCTAAACAACTAGGAGACACAACTGTCTCACAACAGAATGATGAACATGGTGCTGCACGCATCACTCTCAATTTCGGATCATGGTCGCTTATCCTAATAGCAGACAGACCTTTCTATCAGCCATCTTTAACTGCTGACGACTCTCAGCAAGAATCAGTTAAGCACCAAATCCATATCTTATCTGATTCAGAAGAAGTAGTTGTTGTCTCATCAGACACTGAGGAAGATGATACTCACTCGCCATCTTCCAAGGAAATCCCTGCTGCTGAAACCCTGAATGAGAGCTTGATAATGGAAACCACAATGGTCCATCCCACCAAAGTCTCCTCAAGTAATCATCCTTCCTCAACTAAGGAAACTCCCAAGGCCAAGGAGTCACATGATGTACCACCTACTGCTGAACCCTTTGATGCCAAAACTGCCATTAAGGAACTGTCTGAAGAAGTTACACACTCTCTCTCCAACAACTTCAAAGCAACGGAAAAGCTGGAAAGCACTATTCTCAAACGAGCCGATGCAATGGAACAAAATCTCACCGCTATGATAGAGGCTGAACTCAAATTCTTTGAAGAAATGCTCCGCAAAGACCATGAAGCTCGCCAGCAGAAAGCGGATTGATTATTTCTTATCCCTGCTACTCTCTCTAATCATTCATCTTATGCACATTATTCTACTTGCTCTCATGCTTATATATTTTTTACTTCATACTAGATATCTCCTTATCTTATATGCACCTTGCTTACACACCGGTTTCTAATCTTTTTGATAATTCCAAAGGGGGAGAAGATTTAGGAAAAGAAGAACGCTAGATTTAGGGGGAGCAAAGATAATTAAGCTTAGAACGCAACTAGGAAATATTCAACTTAGGGGGAGCAAAGCTAACTCAACTAAATCAGTAAAATTCGTCCAGGAATTCGACCACCTCCTATATAAATAAAATGAGCAATCATAATACATGAAGAACAACCATCATAATAAAAATGTCCTTTGAACACCTCACAAATGAATCTTTTCCAAAGAAATTGTCATTATCAAAAAGGGGGAGATTGTTAGATTTAAATAATTAAATTAATAAGTATGTTTTGATAATCAACAATTTCTTTAAAGCTCAATACTGTATTAAACGAGATTTCCTAACACAGTGAAAATTCCCATGTACAGGAATAACTATTTCTAAAAGGACTGGGTAAACTTCAAAGCGTCATCAAAAATACCAGTTCATCAGGAGAAGTTCGTCCGGTCACCATGAAGAAAACTATGTCTGGTGAATCACAAGCGTCTAAAGCGTATCAACAACCAACATCTGAGAACACCTCATAAAAGTCTGCAAGCTCTAAATCAAAGCCTATTCTGAGAAGACAAAACAGTCTGCCACTTGAGAAAATTGCTCAAATCAAAGGACAGGTTAACACATGAAGAAGCTCTTTTAGCTTCAAAGATTGTCTAGCATCACAAAAGGAAGTTGTGAATCAACTCTATCAGATGAAAGAACTTCAGTGAAATCAAAGGAAGTGATTCAGTCATCTACATGACAAGAAGATTCCAACAGTCAAGAAAGTCTGAATAAAGAAGAGTTCGTCCGTCAATTCAAATTACCTTGCAGCAAAACTTCAAACATCGAATGGAGACTACGTCTGTCGAGCTACAAGGAAAGATCCGTCCGCTCAAGGTAACAATTGCGCCAAAGGAACAGAGATCAAGAAATGTGGTCTTCGAGGACATCAGGATTATTGAAGTATTAAAGGATCTACTTTTCTCATCTGGAGTAATTACTTCGTGGAATTAAAAGACTCCTACCTCGTCTACACATTTATTAACATACTGGCTGCAGCAGAAAGTAGATAGGGACATAATCAAATATAATATTCCTTAGTCCCACTACATCTCTGCTTTTCCTAAAATCAAGCTGACATCGCGGAATCAACGGCAAGAATCTCTGCACATCGTACAATATCAACGGTCGAAATTCAAAGTTCTGATCAAGGCACGTGATGAGTATTAGCTGTAATGCACTGGGGCAAAAGAGTCAAAGTAGTCTCCACCGCTGTATTTTCACAGGTTATATACACAGAAACGAGCTCAAAGCTACTTGCTCAAGATGGAGCCAGACGACATCAACCCAGAAGTACTGATGATTTCCAAATCATATCTCATGCTTGCAGAAAAGCCTCTGATCGTGACTAACGCATGTTGAAAGATGCAGAACTAGCCGTTACGCACAGCTCAGAAGGGAAGAGGCACTTCAGACAGTTTTTCTCTCTTTCTCAAGAAGAAGAAGCAACTGAAGATATAAATAGAAGATTCTATCTCCGAAGATATTGGGCAACTTAGACTTAAACCTCCATATGTTAACTAAGTCTGTCCCAAGAACCAAGCAACCTTGGTTCATACTCAGAATGTCTCAAGATTATCCCTATCTGAGTATATGAAAAACCATAGAGTGTTACTCTTATCTTTCCCAACTCACACATTCCTCTAAACAGAGAACTCAAATTTTCATCCTCTCTGTAAACTGAGCTTCATTTCCTCTGCCCACTCTTATTAAGAAGAGAACCATGTAGAGAAGCCAACCCTTGAAAAAGGTGTCAGGAGAAGTCCTGTATAATACTTGTTAGGAGAAGTCCTCATAATACTTGTAAGGAAAAGTCCTTCTAATACTTGATAGGAGAAGTTCTTAGAATACTTGTTGGGAGGAGTCCCTTACAATACTTGTACTATTTGTTGAAATAGTGGAAATCTTGGTGAAGCCAAGGACTGGATGTAGCCCTGTCGGTTATGGGGGTGAACCAGGATAAAATCATGTGTGTTTTATTTTCATATTGTTGATTTTACGCTGCTTATTCATTCGTACGTTTGCAATTTGCAAATGTTTATGGAGAACATATAATCATTGCTTTAATTCTTATGAAAGGAATTTCATGCTCTCCTACAAAAGTGATTCATGCCAAATTTAAATAAAAATGACATATATATATATATGACTTGTAATGTATGAGAAAAGAAATTTAAAATAAGCCACACAATTCAGACCCCCCCCTTTCTTGTGTGTGTCTTGCACCTTCACTACTCTCATGTGTTTGCAGCTGGCGGACAGGTCTATAAAATATCCATATGGAGTTGCTGAGGATGTGCTTGTGAGGGTTGACAAATTTGTCTTCCCGGTGGACTTTGTAATCTTGGACATGGAAGAGGATTCGAAGGTGCCGTTAATTCTTTGGCGACCATTCCTTGCCACAGGAAATGCCAAGATAAATGTAGCTGAAGGCCTCTTATATTGAAGGTAGGAGATGAAAAGGTCAAGTTCTCAGTGTTCCGGACTCTTAAGCATTATGAGTCTGCAGAAGAAGATGATTTCAATGATGATGTGTTCACCAAAAGGAGGAAAACTTCCCCTATTTGATTAAAAGGGAAGGGTCTATCTCGGACCTTAACAATGAGCTGGTTGGGAGACAACCCAACTTAGGACTAGTTTAAAATTCTGTCTTTAAATTTCTGCACCATTTTGTAAAAAGAAAAAGAGAAAAAAAAAATTATTCTGTGTTTCTACAGCAAGGGCCAGCGCTCAAGCACTGGAGGCTCAACGCTCATGCGTTGAGCCCCTGCCAAACCTCCCCTGGGTGATTTTAACCCAACGCTCAAGCGTTGGGGGGCCGGCGCTCATGCGCTAGGCCCCTGTAAAATCCCACTGGTGCCAGTTATTCTCAACGCCAAGGCGTTGAGGGGCCAGCACTCATGCGCTAGGCCCCTGGAATTTCCCCAGGTTTTATTTTAATTTCCAACGCTCAGGCGTTGGAATCCCAACGCTCTAGCGTTGGGACTTTGATTACCACTGCTTTCTTTTGCCCCCAGCTCCCAAGCATTGGCAAACCGAACGCTCAAGCGCTGGAGCTCGGGCAGCTTTCTGTTTTTTATTTTATTTTTTGTTTTCTTGGTATGTAAATAATTCTATGTCCACCAGTTCTTGAAAAGTTTTGGGATTCTTGAGTTCTTCCTTTAAAACTGGGTTGAGTTTGATCTTTGGAAACTCAAGCTCCCTCGTTTGTTTTAGGTGGGCACATTTTCAACCCTTGTACTTATTTTTTGAAAAAGGACTGTGGACTAACTAGTCAAACAAGCTTTTGCTTGTAAGATTTTATTTGTTCAATGTTGCAGGATAGGCACCAAAGAGGAAGAACTCTTCTGAACTTGGAGTGTTCTAAATTGAAGTGGAAATAAGGTTCCCTGGACTGATTGTGGAGGAAAATTATTTTACCAGCTCTTAGTTTTCCGTTTGAATAGCTTTTAATTTTAATTTTAGCTTTTCTGTTTTTGCTTTTAGTTTTTAAGTTGCATGAGTCTTGAGTGTCTTTATCCAGTTAACATGCTGCTTATGCTTGTGATGTTTTATCCAGTGAACTTATAATGCTTTTGAAAAAGATAATATGTTTTTGAATGCGGTTTAGGATTGCATGATGCTAGGACTGACTGAAATCTTGATTGAAGAGTTTTGGCAAAGTATTTCTGAGTTCGAAAAGGAGTACCACTTACTCCAATCTTTTCTGAGTGCTGAGAACTCTGATGCATGACTTGTAAAAATTTCTGCCTTGTGTTTCATGTTGGTTGAGTCTTGTTAACTTTGTTAATTGGTGAAGAGATTATAGGCTTTCTTTGAAAACTCAGATTCTTGATTGAAAGGAAAAATCCACTAGTAGCCCCTTTGAGCCTAAAAGAGTCATTTTTGGAGCCTACTTTGTGTGATACTTGAAGTGCTAGTGTGATTCATAAGCTGGAAAAATTTTAGAGCTATGTATGTTAGGATTCTCTCTAAAAAAATAATATAAAATATGTGCCTTAGAAAAAAAAAATTGTAATGGAGTAGTGGGGTGAGAAAGAGTATGAGGGTAGAAAAATTCAATTCATTCATCCCATACATTCCACTACTTTGTTCAAAAAAAAAAAGGAAAAAAATTGAGAGAACCTTTGTGCTAAATTTTGATAAAGCTCTTAGTCAAAAGAATCACATGACATAAATTCTGAGTCAAGCCAATAGAATTGCCAAGTTCTTGAATCCATATCTTGTTTGAACCTTGGCCAAGTTTAAACCTTCAACAATCTCTTCTAAAGTTACATAGTGCATGGTTTTAACTTTGATTTGAATGATAGGTAGAATTTTTGAGCTTTCATGTTTTCATTGAGGATATCTTTTTGTGAGCTGTATTTGATGAACTCAATATGTTGCAGGTGCCAAGCTTAACTCTCTTGATCAAGTTTTTGTGAAAAATGCATGCCTTCCAAATCCGTCGTGCTTTCTTGAAAATTATCATCTTCTTTTTGGATAAAACTTTTTCTAAACTCGAGGACAAGTTTTTCTTTAAAGTTTTGTCGCTTGAGAACAAGCTGTCGTTGGGTATAGTGGTGTGATGACTGGATATTGTATGATAATTTTAGGGTCTTTTTAGTCTTTTTATTTTGTTATTATTGAGTCTCATATAGGTTTTTTATTCTTTTTATTTAGATTTTATATTTATTTTTCATTTTGCATATAGTTTAGATTTTATTTGGTTTTTAAACTTTATTTTATATTATTAGGAATTTTTAGAGTTATTTTAATAATTTAGGAAAGCTGGTAGAATTAGTCTTTTTATCCAGGGACCAAACTGTAAACTTCAGGAAGAAAGGGCCAGAAATGGAAAGTTCAGAAAATGGAGGGCTGAAAGTGAAGTCTCAGAAAATAAAGGACCAAAAGCAAAGAAGTGGAAGATGAAGCACCATTGCTAATTTAGCACACGGGAAATGAGGCATGAATGGAGAAATCAAGTCTCTTTGCTGTTTCAGAATTAAAAGGTGACAAAATGGAGGCTAATTAAGCCATTCAATTCCACCATTGAAGAAGAAAAGGCATCCAAGAAGAATTGCCAGCAGACGAGCCAGCGCTCAAGCGGTGGAAGTCCCAACGCTCAAGCGCTGGAACTCTGACTAGGATCCAAGTAGGAGGTTCATCCCAACGCTCAAGCGTTGGCAGCCAACGCTCATGCGCTAGGCCTCTGGCTACAACGTCTGAATTTATTAGCACCCAACGCTCAAGCGTTGGGATCCCAGCGCTCAAGCGCTGGCAGGCAGACTTTTTGCTATAAATAGGAGCTTTCATCCTTTGTAAAGATCATCCCTTACTTCAAAATACAACAAGTATTCTTCTTCTCCCTTGAGAGCATTGTTCCTGAGAATTGTGGGAAGCCAAACTTGAGCTCCTAGTCCAGGGTAATTCGATGTTTCTATTAGCCATGCTTGGCTAGTTTCTTTTAAGTTTCTTGGGTTGTTTTAGCTTTTAAATTATGTTTTAGTTTTCTTCTACTCTTCTAAATAATATTACAAGTTCATGTTTTATTTCCTTCTTCTTTATTTTATCTTGATGATCACAAGTGTTTATGCTTACTTCTTATAACAATGGAAATTGGTAGTTAGTAAGGGAAATAGAATTTAAAAGAGGCTATGTGATATATCACTAAGGAATTAGGATAGACTTAGCTTTATGTTAGCCTGAACTTCATCGTCATCTTCTTCTTTAATTAACTAAATTGCAAGGAATTGAGTTTAGTAATTAGAAAGAAAGTTTTACAATGTGTAAGGAATTAACTTGTAAAAATCATAGGCTACAGCATCATGAACTTTGTTCTAAAATTTCAAAAATAAAGTAGAGGTTTGCTAGCATATTTTATTAGCTTTATAAATCAACCCAAGTGCTTATTCTCATCATCATATTCTCTTTATTTATTTTTATGCTATTTCTAGATCATTGCACTAACCAACATCAAAAATCAATTCTTATAATTTCTGCTTAAGTTCTAAATAAATTAATAATTGGACACCTATCCCTGTGGGTTCGATATCTTTTATACTACGCGATAATCAACCGTACACTTGCGGATTTGGCTATCAAGTCTTAATAGGGCAGACACATCTCTGGACTGAACATCTACAACTTGCCGCAAATAGCGTGTTCGAATGCGGTTAGGGTTCAGTTTAATAGCACAGTCATAGAATTCCTTTACAAGAGGAGAGAGTGCTGGAGTTGCTAAGATGTTGAACAGGCTGTCCCAATCCTGAGATATCACCATGTCTAGACCTGCAATCTTTGCATGTTGATATAGCTTCAGGTAAAGATATCGAGGAGTCACAAGCTCTCTATCACCAAGGTGTTCAATCTTTACAGGGCCAATCTTGGATGCTTGCTCCTTGCGATTATGAATGATGTAAGACTGTTGAAGTTCAACAATCCGTTGTTCAACTTCGTTGAGAGGTTCTTGAGTCTTCATCTATTTCTGTCTTTTGGGTGCCATTCTTTCTGCAACAGGAGTCAGTACAGATGCAAGAGCAAGTATAATGAAGATGATACGTTTAGGAAGAATGCGAATGGTTTATGAACACAACTAGAAGTAATATTAGAAGCCTTTTTGTCTTTTCATAGGGAATGAAGAGTTTTTCTTAATTGTAACAATGTAATGATGAACAATAAAATTGATGTGAGAGGAAAGAGAAATGACAGAGGCATTAAATGAGGAAAGATAAACATTTATCAGTGATATTTAATGCATGTTTTTAAAAGGTAATCCTTTTGAAATGACTCAACTATTCATCATTAAATGCTCAAGCTAACTTTAAATGATAACTATTTTGAATTAAGTTTTATTTTTAATGTTGTCGGACGATAACTAAGGCATACGTGTGCAAGACTATGCTCGGTTGTACCTGTAAGATAAATTTAGTGCATGCAAGCATATTATAAAGCAGGAAACATACTAATTCATTCTCTAAGGCAAGTGAACTTATTTTCAATAAGAGGTTTTGTGAATATGTTAGCTAGTTGATGGATGATGGATCCTAGCAATGGAAGAAGAGCTAAATCAATTTGAAAGAAGCAAGGTCTGGGATCTGGTGCCTAGACCTAAGGAAAAGTCCATCATTGGCACTAGATGGGTTTTCAGAAACAAGATGGATGAAAGTGGGAAAGTCACAAGAAATAAAGCCAGATTAGTTGCACAGGGATACAATCAGCAAGAAGGTATTGACTACACAGAGACCTTCGCCCATGTTGCAAGAATCGAAGCCATTCGCATTCTACTGGCATTTTCCTGTCAGCATTCCATAAAGCTGTATCAAATGGATGTGAAGAGTGCATTTTTAAATGGGTATATCGAGGAAGACGTTTATGTAAAACAGCCTCCAGGCTTCGAAGATCCAGCTCTACCGGAGCATGTCTTCAAATTATGAAAAGCACTGTACGCACTGAAGCAGGCCCCACGTGCTTGGTATGATCGCTTGAGCTCATTTCTGATGAGCAACGGGTTTTCGCGAGGTAGCATTGACAATACACTGTTCAAAAGAAAAACATCAAAGGGTTTCATTTTAGTACAACTATATGTTGATGATATTATTTTTGGTGCTACTAATGAAACTCTCTGTCAAGAATTTTCCAAGTTAATGCAGAGTGAATTTGAAATGAGCATGATGGGGGAACTGAAGTTCTTTCTAGGCCTGCAAATTAGGCAGGAGACCACCAGAGCTTACATCCATCAGACGAAATATATCAATGATCTTCTGAAGAAATATGGAATGGAAAAGGCCAAGGCAATGGGTACCCCAATGCACCCTGGAACTGTGCTGGACAAAGGTGACGAGTCTACGCCAGTTGATTCAACAAAGTACAGGGGGATGATCGGATCATTATTGTACCTCACTTCAAGCAGACCAAACATTATGTATAGCGTCTGTGTATGTGTAAGGTTCCAGGTAAGCCCTCAAGAATCTCACCTCAGTGCTGTGAATCGTATATTTAGATATCTCATTGGCACCACTAATCTTGGTCTAGTCTATGAGAAAGGTGAAGATTTCAGGTTAAGAGGATTCTGTGATGCTGATTATGCCGGAGACAGAATAGAAAGAAAAATCACAAGTGGCGGTTGCCACTTTCTAGGGCAATGTCTGATATCTTGGGCAAGCAAAAGGCAAAGCATAATACCACTATCTACTGCTGAAGCAAATACGTGGCGGCAGGTTCTTGTTACACCCAACTTTTACGGGTGAAGCATCAGTTAGAAGATTATAATATTTTTTAGCATAATATCCCTTTGCTATGTGATAATACAAGTTCCATTAACATTACTAAAAATCGTGATTTACACTCACGAACTAAACACATTGAGATAAAGCATCATTTTATTTATGATCATGTAGCTAAAGAAAATATTGATATTTCATATATACACACCGATGATCAACTAGCTGACCTATTCACAAAACCTCTTATTAAAAATAAGTTCACTTGCCTTAGAGAACAAATTGGCATGTTTCCTGCTTTATAATATGCTTGCATCACCTTCACCGATGATGAACCCCTTCTGATTACCTCCAAAGGTAACTGTTCCTCCATTTTGTTTCTCACGAATCTTTGGGAATAAAGACCTTTTTCCTGTCATGTGTCGTGAGCATCCACTGTCCAGGTACCATAGCTCTCTTTGGCTTTGAGCTGTTAAGCACATCTTCTACCCACTCTTATCGAAGAGATTCTGTAGAAACCAATTCTTCTTGAAAAAGAACTGGGAGTAGTCCTGTCCAACACTTGTAAAGGAGAAGTCCTGTTAGAATACTTGTAAAGGAGTAGTCCTCAAAATACTGGGATAAGTCTTGAAGAATACTTGTACTATTTTGATAAAATAGTGAAAATCTTGGTTAAGCCAAGGACTGGACGTAGCCCTTTCGATTAAGGGGGTGAACCAGGATAAACATCTTGTGTGCTTTATTATTTGGTCTTAGATTAATTTCCGCTGCACTCTTTAACAAACGTTTTCGAACTTATAACTGCTGATTTTCGAAAAAGAAGTTAAAAATCACACACACAATTCAAACCCCCCTTTCTTGTGTGGTTTCGTTACTATCAATTGGTATCAGAGCTTAACCGCTCTGAGATATACTAACATCTTAACAGGTGTAGAGCATAAAGATCCATGGACAACATCACATATCCAATTGGAACAGCAACCAACAAGCCACCATTCTATGATGGCTCCAACTATCCATATTGGAAGAAGCACATGCAACTCTTCATTGAATTAATTGACTGGAAGCTTTGGGATGTGATATCCAAAGGAAACTATGTCCCCAAAGATAGTGAATATAATGCCATTCCAGCTGAGAAGTGGACTGAGGAGCAGAAAATGGAAAATCAAAGAAATGCCAAAGCTAGGCTATTCCTCATATGTGCCCTGTGCAAAAACGAGCACGACAAGGTAGACAGTCTGAGAACTGCCAAAGAAGTCTGGGATACCTTAGCCATTGCTCATGAAGGAACATTAGTCGTACAAGATACCAAGATGAGCATGCTGGCCTCTCAATATGAGACCTTCATGATGGAGTAATGAGTCAATCGACTCCATGTTTTCTAGACTTCAAGCCATTCACAATGGGATGGGGAATCTAGGGAAAAACTTCACTAAAAAGGAACAAGTGATTAAAATTCTCAGAAGTCACACTCCCAACTGGAGGACGTTCGTTACTGCCCAACGAGCTGGGAAGAACTTTGATCACTATCAGGTGGAAGATCTTCTGGGAGAGCTAAAGATCCACGAGCAGGATCTCGCCAATGATGCTGCTATCTTGCGTGGAAAAGCGTCCGCCGCTAAAGCTGTAGCCTTCAAGTCTAATAACTCCAAAGCATTGAAAGCCAACGAGTCAACTGATGAAGGTATTGCACCGTCTGATCACTCTGATGATGAACAGGCTCTATTCAATCGAAGATTCAGAAGAATGATGGGGAACAGGAAGCAGTTCAAGGGAAAACCATCCTCCTCATCAAGGGACGGAGAAAAGATTCCAAGCAAGGGTGGAATTGTCTGCTACGAATGCAAAAAGCCAGGACATGTCAAAGAAGATTGTCCTCATCTGGGAAATAAGCCTGCTCAAAAGAATCTCTATAAGAAGAAGGCCTTCTCTAGCAAGAATGATGAGTCAGAGGAACAGTCTGACCAAGAAGAAGCTGAAGGGGAAAATGATGAAACCTCATATTGTGCATTCATGGGATCTATCGATACGTCTGACATTGAGGCAGACAAAGAGTCAGAAGCATTGATGATCTTTGTTGATCTATCCAACTAGGAGGAAGATGACAAAGATGAGGTAACCCCTGAAATATCCTCTGAGGATTATAATGAGTTATTAGAGTATTCACATGCATTAGCAATTAAGTATAACATACTCAAAAAGAAGCATGATAAAATTGAAAAAGAACTACATGCCTCAAAGGAAGTCTCAATCATGCTAACTAAGGAAAATCAAGCTCTAATGGAATAAGATACAAATAAAGAAGTCAGATTTTTAAATCAAAGAGTAAATAGTTTGATTAAGGATCTATCCACTTTCACTCAAGGGTATGATACTTTAATTAAACTAAGTGGAAACAATAGGTCAGCATATGATCGTAGAGGTCTAGGATTTGAAGAAGAAAATTGGGATATCACTGCAATAAAACACACTTCTTCTGCTGTTCTATATCTCTACCAACCCGATATAAAACCTGCATCATCTCTACCTCAGTCAATTAAACCTAAGACATTTGTTGTAAAGGGTAAGGAGAAACAAACTCCTCAAAAAATAATATACGGGAGGAAAAGTTTACCCAAAATTATGACTAACAAGAAAGGACCCAAGAAAGTTTGGGTCCCTAAATCAATGATTGTACCACTTGCAGAACAAATTACAGAGAGAATAAGCAAGTTGGTTCTCTGAAGGGTTTGTGCGAAAGAGGATAAGAAGAGCACTCTGTGAAGAACTTCACACTGGTTAGCGACTAAACTCAGGTAGTAAACAAGTTGAGATTGCCGAGTGTTTGGCTTAAAGAAATAAGATGGCAGATGATGAACTTAGAAAGTTTGAATGCTTTGATCGTATGAAAGTCGCCAATTTGAATTTGATGCCAAGTCCTCTATTTATATCTTCAGTGGGATGATCAATGGGAGTTTTGCTGAAGATCTGAAAATAGTTCCGTTTGAATTTTTCCTCTATTGTGAGTAACGGATACTTCTGCATCTCTGTTTCAGCACTTAATCCAATCTACCATGCATTTAATGCATCTTCAATGGCGGAGGTTGACATCGTCTGGCTCTTCAAGGCATTTTGCCTTGAGCTATAACTTCTGCAATTAATGCTCATGCATTCCAGCTAAGGGAGCTATTAATGTTCTGACCAGAAGATTTGAATTTGAACGTTGAGGAGATACGATGATCAGAAAGGCTCGCCGCTGATTCCGCAAAAGTAGCTTGAATTAAGGAATGTGAGAGAATTTGAATTTGCGAGGAATAAAGAATTAATTATGTCCTTTTCGCCATTAATGCTCTGAAGGGACAAATGGTGCTTGACAGCTCATCCTGGGTTGGACAAACGATCACCTTCTAATTTTTCTTTTGCACAAGCTTCAAGCGTTGTTTAGTCAAACAAACATTCTGTTAGAGATTCAGATGCACTTTCCTTCAGATGAACCCAATGATTGAGTGACCAGACGTTCACCATAGCCGGACGAACTCTCTGAGGCAAACGTTGTCAACTGACGGACTGATTCACAAGAGCTGTAGCCGGACAGATTCTTCTTCTATTCTTTACTTGAATATCTGCTTTTGATAATGCTTTGTAGATGTCCATGCAGTGTTTCTCCAAGTAACAAATATTCCTAAGTATGAAAAACATTGAGAAGTTAGGAATTCTATCTTTAATGAGATCAAGACTTAGCGAAATTGTTATTCATCAAAATATAATAATTCATTAAATTATTTGATTCTAACATATTTTAATAAGGTGGGGTCCAACGATGATCCATTTATTTTAGCATCCCAAGCAGAGCAAATATTTTATGTCCCTGATCCCGCTGACAATAAAAGGTCCATTGTTCTTTTATCAAATAAGGCGCATATCAACAACGATGATGGACAAGACCTTCATGGAGAAAATGCTATTGAGGATGACCCATTTTTCAGGATACAACAACCAATCGACCCTGATTCAGATGAAGATGATTTTTTGTACGTCCGAGAGGATCATGAAGAGGGAACTTGGATGAACATAGCATTCAATTAAAAAATAGGAAAAACACGTATGCGCCTTTTGAAACAGAAGAGGAAAAGGTCTAGTAAAACAAGTTTAAGAAGTATGCATTTTTTTATAATGATTGTATGTGTAGATATATTTCATGTATGTAACGTAATTGTATTTGTCACTTACACTTTTGACATGTTGTTTCAGGAAAATGGATCCTTCACAGCAAGGCAGTGGTGATCTGGTGTTACACAAGTTTGTAATTGTTGGCGGCTAAAATGTGTATAGGGGGTCTGTACATATTATAATTTGTACATATATATTTGATTGGTTGTACATATTATATATATTAGCGTGTACATTATGTTGTACGGGTTGTTTCCATTGCATTGCAGGTCATGGTTATAATTTGTTTACTGTTTGAATTGCATGTCTCTGATTGTACGTAGCACAAAAAAAAAACCACACATATTACCACGGTTCATAAAGGAACTGAGGTAACAGAGTTAAAAAAGAAAACAAAATTATTACCACGGTTCATAAAGGAACCCTGGTAATAAAACTAAAAAAAAAACTTATTACCACAGTTCATAAAGAAACCGTGGTAACATAGGGACAAAATACCACAGTTCCTCCTACAACCGTGGTAACAGAGGCCTGTTATTACCACAGTTCAACGTAGAACCGGGTATTTCAGAGGTATGATATTACCACGGTTCTGCCTTGAACCGTGATAATTTATCTAGTACTTTTATGCTTGATACCACGGTTTAACCGTGGTAGCAGGCTGCTCAAAACCGTGATAATATGACAATTATGTAGTAGTGACATAAAGCAAAGGCTAGTGGAGCTCTCGGTGAAGGGAGAGGAGGTGAGGTGCCCTGCCACATGGAAGCCACATGAAATAAAAAGAATTTTAAAAAGCCATGCTGATTTGGATTTGTGTTTATTTTCGATGGAAAATCTGACGGCAATGACGAATGTCAAAACTCGTGATTTTCGGAGGATGAAAAATAACTTTTTTTTTCCAGGGACGAAAACTTATTTAAGCCCAAAAAAATGATGTCATAGAACTTTCGACTAAATGGTCAAGGAGTCAAACTATCTATCAATTGAACTAGACTTTTATATTACAATATTATATTATATTATATTATATTATATTATATTATATTATATTATAGATTATTGATTGACTTATAAAAAATAGAAAACCTGTGTAAGCATTTATAGATTTCGGACTAATCAAGCAATATTAAATTTTTTTATATGAATTGGTCAAAGGATTATGGTAAATTGGTTTTATTATTCAGCGGAGTGCGCCAACGGATAGTTTTTTATTTATTAAGTTGAGTAGCCGTTGAATTATCTCCTGAATCCCAACGGCTAGTTTTAATATCAATCAATTAATAATAAAACCAATTTTCAAAGTAATGAAGGAGTTTTATGCATTCGCAGCGGAGTGCGCCAACGGATAGTTTTTTTTTTATTAAGTTGAGTAGCCGTTGAATTATCTCCCGAATCCCAACGGCTAGTTTTAATATCAATCAATTAATAATAAAACCAATTTACCATAATCCTTTGACCAATTCATATAAAAAAATTAAATATTGCTTGATTAGTCCGAAATCTATAAATGCTTACACATTACACAGGTTTTCTATTTTTTACAAGTCAATCAATAATCTATAATATAATATAATATAGTATAATACTCCCTCCGTCCCAAATTATAAGAAACTTGATGTCCCAAACTATAAGACCCCTTCTAGATTTTAGGAAAAAAATAAGTTTTTCCTTTTTTATCCCTTGCATTCATTATATTTTAAATTTCAAAACTTTAATTACTACATTTACTAATTACTTCTTTCATATTCCCAACTAACTTTAAATAGGGGTAAATTTGGAATATTTGTATAGAAAATAACAAAACCAACATATTAATTAGCTTATTACATGTTTTGTTAATAAGCGTGATTGTTTGAACCTTATATTTTGGGACGGAGGAAGTATAATATAATATAGTTTTAATCCCAACGGCTAGTTTTATTCCCAACGGCTAGTTTTAATATCCCTTCATCTTCTCCAACTTCTCCGCTTTCTTTCTTTGTTCAAGTGCACTTCATTCTCTTCTTTCCTTTCTTACAACGCTAAAGGTAAGGATTTCCTATTTCGCTCTCCTCGTTTAAACATTATACACCAATATCTTAGACGATGCAGTGTTTTACTTACTTATGAATCGATTTTAATTTTCTTTTTGTGCAGGGAAGGGGGATTTTCCCAATTTCTTCGATCCAAGATGAACGACCTCATGACCAAATCATTCACCAGCTACGTGGATCTGAAGAAAGCAGCGATGAAAGACGAAGTGGATCTGGAAGCAGGTCGTAACCCTCCTCCTCCTTTTCCTCCATCCGATGTGGAACTAAGCTTAAGAACTTCCATGGACACCGACATGGGCCTCTTCCTCCAAGAAGCAGAGCGAGTCAGAACCGAAATCACCGACCTCCGCGAAATTCTCTTCAAGCTCCAACAAGCTAACGAAGAGAGCAAATCCCTCCACAAACCCGAAGCCCTGAAATCGCTCCGAACCCGAATCAACACCGACATCATGACCCTCCTGAAGAAGGCGCGTGGGATCAGGACCCAGCTTGAAGAGATGGACCGCGCCAACGCGGCCAATCGGAGGCTCTCCGGGCTGAAAGACGGGACTCCTGCGATTTACCGGACTCGAATCGCGGTGACGAACGGGCTGAGGAAGAAGCTGAAGGAGCTGATGATGGAGTTTCAGAACCTGAGGCAGAGGATGATGACCGAGTACAGAGAAACCGTTGGGAGGAGGTACTTCACCGTGACAGGGGAGAATCCAGACGAGGAGGTGATTGAGAAGATCATTTCGAACGGCGACGAAGGAGGATTCATGTTTTTGGAGAAGGCGGTGGAGGAGCACGGCAGGGGGAAGGTTCTGGAGACCGTGGCGGAGATTCAGGACCGCCACGAGGGGGCGAAGGAGGTGGAGAAGAGCTTGCTGGAGCTGCATCAGGTGTTTCTGGACATGGCGGTGATGGTGGAGGCTCAGGGGGAGAAGATGGATGACATTGAGCACCATGTCCTGCATTCCTCGCACTATGTGAAGGATGGGACGAAGAATCTTCAGACGGCGAAGGTGTACCAGAGGAGCAGCAGGAAGTGGATGTGCATTGGGATGATTATTCTTCTCATTCTGATTCTGGTTATTGTCATCCCCATTGTTACCAGTCTCACCAGTTCTTGAATTGAATTGGAAGCTGTCTGATTGTGAATTGTGATGCCCATTTTCAAATGTTTGGATTCATTTTTTTTTTTTTTCTAGACTTTCATTTCTGAATTGTACGACTCATCGTCGTTTGAATTGCCCTATGTGATTCCATTTTAATTTAAGATCGTTTTTGGAAAATTGTTTACCTTCATCATGTGAAGTTGCGAATTTCAATTATGATTTTGAATTTGTATTTGACCCATAATATACGCACCCGACCAAACTTGAAAGTGCTCTTGTGGTACGAATAGTTGCTCTGCACCTTGGATCTTTTCATTTTTGTTTTGAATCTTGATTTATGTTGGTCGCATAATAATGATTGAATAGCCAAATAGTGTGTGACCCTAATGTTTTCGTGTCTATACTATAAAAATACGTCTCTCTCTCTCTCTGTAGTAGGGGTGTTTGCGGTCACTGTATCATTCAATCGGTTTTTTTTTTTTTCTAAATCCGAATAAATCCGATCCAATTTTTATCGGTTTGAATTTGATTGGATTTCGGTTTTTTAAAAACATTGTAAATATCACAATTAATGAAAAAATAGAAATTAATTTGAATCATATAACGTCACATTACAAGCCTAAATGATGAGAAGG
This sequence comes from Acmispon strigosus, assembly GCA_030819835.1. Lineage (NCBI taxonomy): Eukaryota > Viridiplantae > Streptophyta > Magnoliopsida > Fabales > Fabaceae > Acmispon > Acmispon strigosus. The sequence continues at coordinate 26,069,733 of JAUAMA010000001.1, forward strand.
AAAAAAAAATTTATTCCTACCTGGTAAATGACATATTTTTTAAATATATGTTTATTTTGATGAATATTCTTGAAACTCTATTTACCCAAATATATCTTCATAAATAGGTATGTGTCATATAATAATTATATAAATATATAAAGACGTAAATGTGTAAGTATGAATGATATGATATATGTACAAATAAAATTATATATATTTGAAAACATTCGGTTTGGATTGGATTGATTCGGTTTTGAAAAACAAATTTGAAATCTGATCAAATCCAACCAAAAAATTCGATTTTCTCAATTTTGGATCTGTTCGGTTTTCGGTTTAATTGGATTTCGGTTTTTTTGGATCGGTATTTCAGTATTTATTGGATTGGATCAGTTATGAACACCCCTACTTGGTAGTCCCTAGAAAAACGGCCCCAAAAATGTTAACTGACGTTGACGAACCTACTTATTTGACACGTTAAATGCCACCAGGGCATTTCCACGTGGAAAAAGAATATAACTGTTGGATAAATTTGGTCCTTGCGAGCTCTAAAGTCCTCAAATCTAAATATCTTTAATCTCTACTTTTCTTCTTCGATTATCCAATCCATGTACCTTTCTTCATCAATTATTCAAATATCACCTCGTGGTGAAGTCAAAGTTTGCATCACGATGAGTGAGGGGCATAATTCGCTAGTTCCACACAGAGGAAGCCAACAATGCAATGGCGAAATCCTTTAATGCTACCGCGGTCTGTGGTGAGGGTATCCAAAACTGAGTTAAACCCAGGAAAACTTTTTTATGGTTGCTATCTACCAAGGGTAAGCTAATGGTCCTCATCCCCTGTAATGCAGTTCCCAAATATGTTGATGGAAATTTGAATTTGGGGATTTCTCTTTGTTTTTACAGAACCATGTAGCAAACTGTAATTTCTTTCGTTGGGTTGGAGATGATAAGGGTGCCATGAGCCTTGCTTAGATAGGAAGCCCAATGGCTCAAATAGGAAGCTAAATGGGGAGGAAGAATGATGAACAATTGACACTGCTGAAGGAATTGGTTATCAAAGGGGAGATGTTGATTGAAGAATTGAAGGAAGTTAGGTTGAAGAATGAGGCTTTCTGTAAGACCCTCAAGTTTTGAGTATTTATGTTTTGCCCCTTGGATATTTTATAATTAGGTTTTGATCATTTAAGCTTGGATAATTGAGTTTTAGTCCTTGGACTAGTCAAAACTGAATTGGAATTTGGTATTAAGAGTTTTAATGATGTTTTGAATTCAGATTGGGAACATGTTGGTTTGACTTGGAAGATTATAAGACTAGTTTTGTTAGAGTTTTAACATGAAGAGCCTTGGTTTAGTGGTGGAGACTTAAGCATTTGTTTGACATGTCTTGAATTCGAATCCTAGTGAGGTAGGTTTTTATTTTATTCAGATTTTGAGTGTGGTGGCTGAATATTTCGAATTTGAAGTTGAGACAAGGATATTAATGAGTTAAATGAGGTTGTTGGGAGTTACAAGCTGAGTTTGAATGGATTGAATGGGTGTTAAGTGAGTTTAAAGCTTTGTCGGGAGTTACAAGTGGCTAATAAGGGGGTGTAAAGTGAGTTTATGGCCTGGTCTATGAGTTAATGAGCAATGAAGAGGATGAATTCTGAATAAGAAGAAGGTGTGGGTCGTGCTCCCAGAATGTTAGATCTGATTTTTATGGAGTTTTGCTGAACCTTGGAGCTTTGGGTCGACCTTGTTTCTTCCTCTTGTGGTGTTCTACCTCTTTCCTAATCCTTTCTCAAGAACCCTTGAGGTTAGCTTTATCGGTAAGTGATCGATCCTTTCTAAATTCTGAGTTTTGGTGATCAACCTCTCGTTCTTTCTAAGGTGTAACTAGTCTTGTTTCTACCTTTGTATTCCACCAAGCTCGAGGTTCCTTGCATTCTTGGAGGTCTAGGGTCGTGCCATATACCTTCTAGATCAATTTTCTTAATAAGGTTGGAGGACAAGTTCACGCAAAGGAAGAGGAGGTAAGGGTAACTCAATACTAGATCAAGTCAGTTGTGCTTTACAAATGATTTTGTTTTGGAAACTATTATGTTTTGTATATGATGATTGATGTTATGACATGTTGATGGTGATGATGTTGATGTGAAGTTGGTATGTTATATGGATAACGTTTATGAAAATTGTTGATTTATGGTGAGGTTGAACATGTTGGCATGACATATGCATTTTTGAGGCTGAGGCGATGAGATGGGATTTAGTCCCATGTGATCGTGCCTGAGAGCGATGAGATGGGTTTTAGTCCCATGGGATCGTGGTTAAGGGTGATGAGATGGGTTTTAGTCTCATGTGGTCGGGCCATAACATGTAGTTGCAGTTGAGGACTCATAAGCATGGGTTGTGATTTTGATCGTGAAGAGATGTGAATATTATTGTGTTCTCGTGATTGCTTATGTGTTTCTATTCAATTGTTCATTATTGGTTATGTTATCAAAAATGCCGCTTTGTATTATTTTTGTGTTTTCAAATTAACCCTTTCTATTTGTGTTTGGGCGCTTAACGCTAGAGACAGGCAGCGCGAGGATTTCTTTATCCCTTGAAGAGCATTATGGAATTAGAGTGCGCATTGGAAGCGTGGAAGCAAGAATCAACAAATGACAAGAGGCACAAGAATCATTTAAGTAGCACAGCTACTTGCTCGAGGTGTGATATTGATAGTGGAAGCCTGGATCATTAATTCAGAGGTTGTCCACAAGTTCGCTGTCTTTGGCAGAATTTTTTCCCGAGTTTACCTCTCCTTGATCCTGGTATTTGGTTCCAGGACTGGTTTGCTGGGATGTTGCGATCGCAACATTATTTGCTAGGCATAGCTGTGCCATGGTTAGGTTGGAGATGGAGGAACAACCACGTGTTTGGGAATGAGAAATGGCATATTAACCAGGTGTCAACGCAATATTTTTTTTGGACGTTTCAACTTGGCGTGACTGTCATGGCCATACAAGGCCCTGTCTTGACCAACACCACGTCGAGGCCGCAGGTACTATGATGAACATAGACCCATCTTATCTCACAGTCGATGGGAGTTGGAACCTGAAAACGAGGAGAATGGGAGGCATTGCGTGGTTACAGGACCCAGCAGGCATGTGGCGTTCAACGATGTCAGATAGTGTGGATCATGGAATCACGTTTCAGGTGGAGGTTTGGGCTGCAGGTGTAACACCCAAATTTCAAGGTCGAAGGTCACACAGTAATAAGCGGAAAATATAAAAAAAAAAAAAACCTTTCTTGAAGTCACTCTCTTTTTTCCTTCAAAACAGAATATGACGTTGCTCAATAATTATCATATATTAATACCAAACATATAAAATAAATACAACGACGTACAATTAAAATAATAAAGTTCCTTGCACCGACGGTGTGCCCAAAACATTTAAGTAGTGGAAAATAAAATAGACATCTTCTTCAAGAGTCTTCCACAATCTTGTAGTCATCCCGACGTCTCCTCAAGCTTGCATCATTTAACCTTCAGGCAAATCCTCGTTCTGACAAACTATGACGTTAAGAGCCCATACATCAAACAGAAAAGGTTAACTCTTAACAAATCAGCATATATATATATATATATATATATATATATACAACATTTGTAAGACAGAAACAGTAACAAGAACAACACTTAACCATTTTATAAACAGAAACAGAAACAACAGCAGTTTATAACCTCATATAACTCAAGTTAAATTCCACAAAACATGCTTGTTATTTCCTCAATAACTTTACGCATAACTATGGCCAAATATATCGTTCCAAACTAGAGTGAATTCATTCCAAACAGGAACAAGAGGATTACATGGGAACGAAAACCCATCCAATCACCCTAAGTCTCAGGGCAGATTCACTTGAGATTTAACCCCTCCCATCACCCACAAAGTCTCAGGGCAGATTCACTTGGGATTAAAACTCATCTCATCACCCACAGGAAGATCACACGGGACAAATTCCCATCGCCTCAACCCAAATATCCTATATAATGCATATGATATGACAAATAATCATCATGACCCATCAATCCACAATTTCACAAGATATATCCAGCATTCAAAAGAGAAAGCACACAACCAAAACACAAATCGACTTGACGCTCTAAGACTGAGTTACCCTTACTGTTGAACGTGTCGCATAAGCTTCAAATTAAACCTGACATGATAAATATATAATAACACTCGATCAATCATTGGAAGGATAGAAATTAACCTCAAAGGATCTAAAACAATTTAAAACAAAACAGCAAACTGGACTCACAAGGGCCGAGCGCCCATGAGTTGGGATGCCAGCTCCCATGCGGTGGCTCCCTATCTAGCAGCACGCCCAGTGCAGAAACCCAAGGCCATGGCGCCAGAAGGCCTGCACCCATGCGCTGGCTCTCTGTCCAGAGAGTCCGAAATTCCAATTTTCCAAGAAAACACTCACAAAAGGGTTTTGATTATAATTTTCATAAACAAGGCTTCCAAGACAAATCAACAACAACATATTCCCAAGTTTTAAAGCTTCAAAAAAGATTTTCTTATTTAGAAACTCCTAGGGTTTGATGGTTTATAAAGACGTTAATCTAGAAAATGCTTGAGAAAGCGAAGGGAAACCAACCTCGCATTGTTGTTCGATCAAGAGGAACAGAGACGAATTGTGCTCGTCCACAACTTCCAGATGAGTCTTTCAACGTGTCTAAGGAAGAGACCAGATGGAATTCGTGATCAAACCTTGGAAAGAAGGAAGGGAAGAAGAAAGGAAAACATAAACGGAACAACGTTACTATAGAATTTTCTCGTCAAAAGAACTCAGAATGGAAGAGCACAAGAGACCTATCGGAGAACCACCAACTAGCACTCTTGAAGAGGAAAGGAGGTGCAAAAATTTACCACAAATGGGGAGGAATAGGGGCAAAAGTAGCAACACAGGGAGAAAGAAGGAACTTTTGATTCTCCAAAGGGAATGAAGGAGTAATTCGACAGCAACAGCATAAGGAGGAAAAGGAATTGCACTCTGGATACCTAAGAGTTGTTGTTGATGATGATTGGAAAAGAACTCATCTTTCTCCCTCTTAAATCTGGTCGAACTCCTCCCTCTAAGAAATAGGTTTATTCAGTTTTTCCTCTCTATCTCTTAACTAATGTTTCAATCATGTTTATTTAAAATAAACCCTAAGATATTGTTTTTAAAACAGCCAACAAAACATAAAAACAACTCAATATTTAATCAGAAAATAACCTCCAAAATTCAGAGATATTATTCTATCTCTAAATTCAAATTCAAATTAATAACAAAATCTGTTACCGAAAGTCAACAAAATCAAATAAACGTCAACAGGGACCAAAACTAAAACCACTAAATAGTCCAGGGACCAAATCATAAATATGAAATAGTATAGGGACCAAAACATAAATATTAAAATCTGAGGGTCTTACAACAGAGATAGGTTTGGCTCATGCATGGGATTTGGGGGTCCAACATGTGGTGTGTGCCTTCGACCGTTTGAAGCTAGTTCATGTAGTGCAGAATCTGGTTGATATCAGTAACTTGTAAGAGAGGGATGCAATCTTGGAGGTTCGAGCTCTGATGAGAAGAGATTGGAATGTGTCGGTTATTCACATTCCTCGCGAGAAAAACAATGTTGTTGACTTCCTTGCAAAGCCGGCTTCTCGTGAAGGGGCTTTCGCCGTGTTTGGAGGCAACCTCTTTCTTGTGCTTCTGCAACATTGTATCTGGACGCTTTGACTTAATCTCTTGTCTTGTTTATTTTTTCTCCTGTAACCAAACAAAAAAATCCAGAAAGAACTAGGGAAACTAACTATTTGATTGTTTGACTACTTTCTATTTTCATTTTTCCAAAAAACAGAAAATAATGTTGAAAAACATGTTTGATTGATATTTAGGAAATACTTCCTTTGAAATTATTTTCTTACATCTTGTGAAAAAACAAATAATCCAAACAAATTAAAAATATTAATATAAAGTCTACAATTTTATTAAGTCAAAGAGTTAATTAATGAGATTGGTCGGGTCAGTATACCGTTGCGCTCTAATGACGAGGACAAGATTCTTTGGACAGGAACTAGTTCAGGAGTTTACTCCACAGCTTCCGCATATCACATGTTGCAGAGTAATAACCAGCAGTGTTCTCGCAACTGGAAGGTGATTGGACATCGCAGGCACCAGAAAAGGTTCGTTTTTTCCTTTGGTTGGTGAGGCGCAGCGCCCTTCCGACAAATTCGAAGCAGTGCCAATGCCATCTGAGCTTGACCGCGACTTGTCCTTGGTGTGGCGAGCAGGATGAGGATGTTGAACACCTCTTGCGAGACTGTCGTGACTCGCGACTACTGTGGAGCCATTTTCATAGCTTGCTGCCAACCCCTCCTGCGGCGTGTTCCTTCCAAGATTGGTTTCGTCATCTCCTTCAGGGATCTCATCAGGTGCTTGCGATTGCCATCCTCTGGTGTATATGGCGTTGGCGGAATAACGTGGTTTTTGATTCTCATCCGTGGCCTGTTCAATTGGTATGGCGTCAGATTTTGATAACGACTAATGAGTTTGCGAGGTGGGGGAAGATAACGCCGAGTCCTTGTGATCCCATGTTTGTCAAGGGTACGAATTTGATCCATCTCCATACGGATGGAAGCTGGGTTGCTGTGTCTAATCAGATGGGTGGTGGTGGTGTAGTGAGGGACTCCGCGGGCCGATGGTTATCAGGCTTTGCTTGTTCTTATGGGGCTGGCTGTGCGTTCCTCGCGGAGCTTCTGGCGCTTCGCACAGGGTTGAACCTTGTCTGGGACTTGGGGTTCCGCAATATTGTCTGGTATATGGATCGCAAGGAGATTGTGGAGCTCCTGAGCCAGAATAAGGACACCCGGTCCTTTTGGCAACGAGATACTATTGCTTCTATTCGGACGCTGTTGGCTGCGGATTGGAAGGTTCAATTCTCTTATGTTTTGCGTGATAGAAATGCTGTGGCGGATGCGTTGGCGAGACAAGCGTCTCAAACAGTGTGTCCGATGTGTATTTGGAAGGAGCCTCCTTCTTCTGTGATTCCGCTCTTGTGCAAAGATGCGGTAACTTAGTGTGTTTCTTGCTTTTTTTTTCTTATTTCCTTATGTAACCCAAAAAAAATACTACCAATATTGTTAGATAATGTATTTAACATATAAGAGGGCAGAATAAAGGTATCATTAGCTTCAAGGATGAGAGGTTTAAAATTGATAACCGTAATGCTCTTTTTCCAGCAATTTTAACCGTGGATGTTTCTATATTCTACAGTCGCTCGTATATCTCGTATATAGAAGCTTCTTAATTTTATATTATACTTATATTCTTTAAACTATATATTTTAAAAAAAATTCGAATATTTAAATATTAAATTTTGAGTCACTTAAATTCACTTATTTTTAGATGTGACGATCATAGTAAATAGGTAGGATCTAGAGCCTTTGTTGGAAGGACACATAAATCTCTAAAACACGTAAGTGATGATTATGAAAAAAACAAGATTTGGTGAAGGTTATCGTAAGTTAAAGTGAGAACATTCATTGAAAATTTGGTAGGTAAACATCAAAATGTGGAAACTGATGTTATATCAAATTAACATAGAACGAACTGACCACTTAAATTACATGGAAATTAAGGGTCACGCAAAATTATTAAATATTTATTAATCCTAAAAAATGGGTGAATTGGACTTGATTTCTCCAAAATAACTCATAGATATCATTTTCGAAAATATGTGAAGTTATTTCCTCTAGTGTAATTTATGACCGTTTAAACCACCACTAACTCATTTTATGGCTATTAAAACCGCTAGTATGACACAAAAACCGTCACAAAATGAGAGACGTAGACTAACTTCATCTGTTGGGGACTAAAATCTCCAAACTTTATTTTGAGCAGAAAAATTTAATTTAGTTGTATTTTACAAGGACTCAAAATCATATTTAACCCAAGAAAATATAACAAGTTAGTGTACACGTTCCTAATTTAATGAATATTTTCTATTATCTTTATTGCCCTTAACAATTTTTATCTAAGCGTCTGGTCCAACAGATTTTAGGCTTAAAGAAGAAGATGCTAAGGTAATGTTGGAAACAACAGCCGAAAAGTGTTCACGATTTCTTCATGCGCATTTATAGTTCAAACGAAATATTCTATTAAAAAAGGCATGGATTACTAAGGGAAAAGTGACATTTCTAAAAGGACACAAATCCAAGGAATTAAAAGTACAGGCCAAAAGGAAAAGGCAACAGGCGGAATGCACTATTAGGGAGCAGGCAGATGAACATTCGGACAAGGAGCATATTTCCCCTCTTCATAGATACATATTTTCCCCTCGTGAGCAATCCGGTCGGGAGGAGTCTTGCCAATCTTGAGATCAGGGTTGAGAACCCAGAGTTGGACAACAGCGTTGTCAAAGCTCACCTGCAAACCAGAATGCACGGTGCGAGAGACTCACGAACTTCTTCTTCCTCGAAGCAAGGAGTTGGGAGAGATGGGTATTCTTCGCCCGAATCTCTCTATATTATATTATTAATAATATGCTGATTTTTTTACTAGCAAACCGTAGTTTGCATATTGGAAACTCATTTGTGAACCCTTTTTCTGTTGCACCTCATGACCGTCGTTCGTGGTCGTTGCACCTCATCACTGACCCTCCTTTTCTCCGCAATGCCATCGCCGCTGCTTCTTATGCTCGTCGGTGCCAAGCTCGTGCGTCGCTGTTCTCGTCTTCTCCCGTTGGCCGCTCTTCTCTACCTCACTGGTGAGTCCTCATGATCTGCTTCTAAGTCTAGGGTTTTGTTTTGAAGATTGTTGTTGTTGTTTAGTACTAGGGTTTTGTTTTCCCAAAGCACAAGAAGCGTACGCCGTTTCCGTCGTAAATGCTTGTCTTTCCACCCACTTAATTGTCTCTTCATAAATGCTTCCCAGTGCGGTTCCTCCAGCATGCACGGTTTCCTTCTTCGAAACAGTCACGCTGGTTCTCCTTCCCATACGAGTTTCACATTTATCAAATACATCCTCTTTACTTTGTACTTTAGAACAGTCATGGCGGTTACTCCTCTTCATCCCGTTCCACTTTCCTTGTTTTCTTATAAATTCCATAAGTATCTCGCAGTTCTCAATCCATCACTCCATCATCTTCCCTGCATCTTTCTTTTTTTGTGTTCATTAATCTTCATTAAAAGCAAAAATGGAAAACGGTTTTGAAATCTGTCTTCCTTTTACAGTAAATTTCCCAGAACTAGAGCGGTATGAAGTTCTCAGCTTTGGTTCTCTACGTAACACACGTTTCCGAGCATTGTGTGATGCCTCTAATGAGTCAAAGTACCCAGACCTCGTCTTCTCATTCTAGTCCTCCTTAACATTTGTACACAATAGAGGCTTCGATGCAACAATGCTGGGTCATGATTTTTCCCTAACCAGAGGGAAACTTGCTGAACTCCTCAATAGTGAGGATGAAGGAGACACGTATTCTGAATTATGGAAAGAAGAATACGATGGAGAACATATAGAACATATAGATGAAAACATCTATATGATGGAAAATCCATCCGTTCATGAGCACCATCTCTACTCATCCCTCAACCGCCGTTCCAGAGTTTTACGTCATTTGGTCACTAAAGTGCTTTGTCCAAGAGTCGATCGTCTGGATGACATGCTTGATCATGACCTATATATCATGTACATGATTATGAATAACGAACATTTTAATGTTTTAGATATCGTCTACAATCACCTTGCTTCTACTCTGGTTGACAACCAGCAAGCCATTCCCTATGGTTTCCTCGTAACAAAACTCCTGAAGGGTCCAAATAGGTTGCCCTTTTTGGCTTAGAACCCTTTAGAGGAGGTGGCTTGTCAGGTGATCGGAGTAGAATTATTCCAATCAAGGGGTATTGACATTGGTGAGCCACTGGATGAACCCTCCGAAGACTCGGATGACTCTTCTTCGGGTGAATCCTCCGATGATTATATGGAATCGTTAGGCTCCAAATCTGTTCTCTGATTTTTAATTCAGCCAAGTAGTACACGTTGTGATAGTGAGAAAACACACAAGAAAGGGGGGTTTGAATTGTGTTTGTGGTTTTTAAAAATTCTTTTTTAGTTCTAAACAGTTATTAGTCTCAAATGAATATAAGAGTGTGTGCAAGCAGCGGAAAATTAACTTAAGACTGAAAATTAAAGCACACATGGTATTTATCTTGGTTCACCCCCATAATTGATAGGGCTACGTCCAGTCCTTGGCTTCACCAAGATTTTCCACTATTTCATCAAAATAGTACAAGTATTCTACGGTACTTCTCCGAGTATTAGAAGGATTTCTCCTAACAAGTATTATGCAGGACTTCTCCTAGTATTCTAAGGACTTCTCCTTTCAAGTGTTATGCAGGACTTCTCCTAACTAGTATTCTACAGGACTACTCCTGGTTCCTCTTCAATGTGGGTTTGTTGTTCTACAACTTTCTCTTAAACAAGAGTTAGGTAGAGAGATGAAGCGCATTTTACAGAGAGGATATAGAATTAGGTTCTCTGTTTGGTTTGTGTGTGAGTAGGATAAGAGTAACACTCTATAAGTTCTTCACACTAGCGGATGACTCAACTCAATTTAGGATGGCTATAAGCTTGTGGGTTGTGGCTTGATTCTTTAGGAAACTTGGTAGAGATATACAATGTGTTGTGTTCAAGTCGCCAAGTTGATCCGAAAGAAAACTTCTCTATTTATATCTTCAGTAGGATGTTCCCAGTAAGCTTGACGAAGATTTGAAAAATTGTTCCGTTGGAGGTTCTGCTTCCTTGTGAGTAACGGATACTTTTATAATTCTGAATCAGCATTAAATGCATTCTGTCATGCATTTATTGCAACATTAATTGCTTTAGTCGACTTCGTCTGGTCCTTTAAGGCTTTCAGCATTGAGCTTTAGTTTGGGCATTGATTGCTAGTGCAAGCCAGCTAAGAGAGCATTAATTGTTCTGAACGTAAGATTTAATTTTGACCGTTGAGAAGATACGATGTTCAGAAAGACCCGCTGCTTACTCTGAAAAGATTGCTTGAATTGTGGAACAGCAGACATGTTTGCAGAAGCGAGGAATAAAGTATTAAATGTGTCTCTTTCTTCATTTTGCGATCAACAGTGGCTCATTTAATGTTCTGACGAGGTAGATAACCTTTAATGCTTGAGGCAGCTATTGACAAACATATTCTTCAGAATCCTTGTCGAACGATCTCTTCAATGATTCTACCAAATGAACACTTCAGAACATTTAGCCAAACGAACTCTTCATCAGAGTTGCCAAACGTTCTCTTCAATAGTGTTGCAGAACGAATTCTTCAGATGTTTTCCAAATGTTCTTCTAAGCTTGACTTGTCATATGAACTCTTTAACATGAGTTCCCAGACGTACTCTTTTGGTGGACGTACTCTTTATTGTGAGAATACTCAGCAGACTGACTTTTAGAAGAGTGGCCAGTCGTAATCCTCTGGATGAGTTGCCACACTAGTACTTTGTCAAAAAGTCGAGAGTGCTTCTAAGTTGAATGTGCTCTTTCAGGTTTGTGACCAGACTTACTCAACTCTGGCACGAGTGTGCTCCTATTTGTCAAAGCATGCTCATCCACCGGACTGTTTCAACTTGTCAAGTGTGTTTCATTGTTAAGTGAGCGCCGCTACCCAAAGACTTTCAAAAGGATGATTGTTCCAATATGAGAATTGATTCTTTAGTGAAGTGTCGGACGGTCTCTACTTAGATGCTTGTCTTTCGAGCTTCTGCATTTTGATAATTCTTTGTAATTTATGCAGTTCTTCAAGTAGATAGATTTTCCTAGATATGAGAATTTTCAACGAGTTAGGAATTCTATCTCTTAGGAATATCAAACTTTAACGAAATTGTTAATTATGAAAACATAATAATTCATTTAATCATTTGAATCTAACATGTTGTACCTTTTTATAAATTTGGTTGTATGATTGTTAAATTTGACTGTACAATTTTTCTTCAAGTGAATATTATTTTTCTTCAATTTAATATATGGCTGATCTTGTTAGTTCTTAATAGTCTCCTTCTCTTTTTATTCATTGTTATATTTTTTGGAAATATAATGCCAGGAACTGTTCGGAATGGCTTAACAGCATATTATGTACATACAGAATGACTTAGCGGTTATTACGCATGCTTAGCAGCATTCCGGGCTTGGAGATACATTGAAGGCGATATATCAGAAGCAGTTGGAAGCACAAACAGGAGCACTAAGATCAGTTGAAGATGTTATGTTGTAACTGTGTTCTAGTGCTGAATTTTTTTTTTGAATGGACTGCTGAACTGTTTTGGCATTGAAGTAACGAGATATTAGGACAGTGTCCTATAGACCATGTTTGGGTGGGTGATCCATATGCTTGTTATATATAGTTTATTTGGTAATTTGGTATTTATAGTTTCATGTAGACCATGTTTAAGTTAATTTGTTATTTTGGCAATATAATAGTCTGTTTTCTTATTTGCATGTACAATTAATTAAGGTGAGAGAATATAAGATGAAAAAAAAGACCTATTACGACGGTTCAGGGTTGAACTGTGGTAATATGAAGTGATATTACCACGGTTCCTTTCTGAACCGTGGTAACAGAGCTGCGATTATACCACGGTTACGCCTTCAACCATGGTAACAGATATGTAATATTACCACGGTTCCACCTTGAACCGTGGTAATTTATCTATAACTTCGATATCTGATACCACGGTTCAACCGTGGTAATAGGCTTCCCGGAACCGTTGTAATTTATCTACTACTTCGATATCTGATACCATGATTCAATCGTGGTAACAGGCTACCCGGAACCGTGGTAATATGACAATTCTATAGTACTGATCCCAAAATTCTCAATCCATATCAACATGTCATAAATCATGTGAAAATATCAACAATTCATGTTATAACAGAATATTCCGACTCAACTTATATCACAAATCAAAATAAAAATTTCAGAAAATTTCCCAAAGGGAATTTGCACAACAAATTACAACTGACTCGATTCTAGCACTGAGTTATCCTTACCATCGATTAGGTTGCATAAACTTGATCTCCAACCTTGCAAAATAATCCCATAAACAACAATCATCCAATCATGGGATAGGTGGAAATCAATCTCAAAAGAAACAGGAAATAGATTTAGCAAAATGGAGTTTTTAAGGATAAACTGTGAAGAAGGTCTTGCTCCTGACCCTGGCTGAGGTTTTGATGACGACAAACTCATCGGCAAAAAGAAGAAAAGAAGACTTAGATGAAACAGCGCTATAAAGTTCATCATTTACCTAGAAGTCTTAGTTTAGGTGAGTTATGCTTCTAAAGGCTTCTCAAAGCATAAAGGCTCCTTAAAACATCTAAACTAATCAAGCTTAATGTTTTCATAACTTAAAAGAAGTAGAAAAACTTAAGCCGATCTTAAAAGTTCAAGTTTCTGGATGTTGGACTTTCAGGGGTGTTGATTGAAGGTGGTCTAGCCTTCAAGGTCTGAAGGTGGTTTGCCTTCAGAAATTGAAAGTGGTATACTTTCAGGGGCTGTTGAAAGTGGTATACTTTCACAGGAAATTGATAGAAATTCTTAGGGTCCTTGGTGTAAGAACTAGTAAGAGATTTTTATCAATAGTGGAAAAATCCTCAACGGATTTTCTTGAGGGACTGGACGTAGCCTTCGGTGGATAGAAGGTGAATCTGGATAAAACTCCGTGTGTGAATTCTTCTACCCTTCATCTTTACTTCCAAGCAAAGCTTATTTCCGCTGCAATCATTTGCATTTACATTTATCTTGAAAGTAAGAAGGTATTAAGGCGAAAAACGGGTAAACCTGATTCACTCCCCCCTCTCAGGTTGCTATCTATACTAACATAAACAACAAAAACACAAACAGAGGCCCCACGCATGTGCAGGTATCTCCACGCACATGCATGGGCATTCTGGATTTTCAGCCAAAATCGGGCAGAGGCCCTGCGCAAGTGCGCAGGTGGCCACACACATTCGTGGCCCCTCTGTACAGGAGTTGAAAATTCACATTTTTCTCATACAGAAAGAGTCCAGAATAAGTTTTAAACCTAGGATTTTCATAGAAAAAGGTTTCCATGGCCAAAATAAATAGAGGATTCAATTGTAAAGGGAAATTTTCTCAAAAGCAGAAGAGGTTCTTTAAGCACAAAGGTAGCTTGAATAAGAAGGTACAGGAGTTTGAGGTAAAGGTTTAATCATGGAACAAAGTCTCAACAACAATACAAATTTGCAACGCTATGGGAAACTAGAGGAACCAACCTGAGTTTAGACCGATCAAAGGAAAGGAATATGCTCGTCCACCTCGAACTCGAACAACGATCGTCCAATGGTTACGGCAACGGCTGAAACCTTCGATGACAGAACCCTTGGAAAGAAACGAGAAACCAAAGAACAGAACAGAATTAGGAATCACTGTAGAATCATGGTTCAACGATCACCACTCAAAATGAAGCTTAGAATAAGGATTACTCACTGTTAATTCTTGGAGAAAAGAGAGAAGAGAATGTCTTTGGTCTTCCTAAAAGAGAAGGATACTCGAGCAAACAGCAACAAGAGGAAAAAGGAATTTTGACTCTCCAACGAAGGAAGAAAGTCTCGACCACAACAGCAACAAGAAGGAAGGAAGGTATGATTCTCAAAAGAAAGAAGAAGGATACAACAATATTAGCAGCAATAGGGACATTTTTAGCACTTGGGAGAGTTAGGGTTTAGTGTTTGCATGAAGAACAACAATGGTCAGCCACCACATATAGTGGTTCGAACCCTAGAAAAATGAGGGGATCTGTAAAATCTTTCCCTAACAGCTCTTAGTGATAGCGGTTTAAAATAGAATCAAATCTTTGCCAATAAACGAAAAATCTGAATAATAACTACTTAATAGATATGATTTGAAAACAAATTTTATTCAGAAATTATACCTCCCAAAATCAGAAATATTAACCCCTTTTTATCTCCTTAATTTTGAATAGAGTAAGGTAATAGATAACAGAAATAAATATGCACTTAAATAAAAGATAACTCAGTGTTAGCACCCAATTTTGTCCGGCTCTTTTATTTTCTTTTTGTTATGTTAAAAAAATCAAAAAAAAAATAGTTAGCTAATTAGTTAGTTAAAAAAATAAGAAGAGAGTTTGTGCCCTTAAACAAAAAAGGTCTCTCCCACAAATAAAATGGGTCAAGCTGGCCCAAAACCAAAAAAAAAAAAACAAAAAAAGAAGGCAAAAATGCTTCAGCAGAAACCCTAGGGTTAGTTTTGTAATTCCCCACCCTCTGAAACCCTAATCTTAGCACTATAAATCCCTTGCCTACCTCGGTTTCCGTACACAAAACCTCACACACACCCACCATCCTCCATCTCCCTCTCTCTAGCTGCACCCCTTCACCCTTCACTCTAAAAAACCCTAAAAAAAAAACCAACAGCCTCATCTCCCTCTCTTTAGCCGCCTCCATCCCTCATCTCCCTCTCCCTTCTTCCCACCTTCCTGCGCTGCCACCACGCTTTCCTCCCTGGCCGCCGCCGCCGAGCCATCACCTTCCCTTCCTCGCGCCGTCACTCCTCCCTCAAGCCTCCTCGCGCCGCTCGTCCTTCCTCCCCACTCCCTGGCTACTGTAGCAGCACCACCACCTCCTTCCCTCGAGCCGCTATCCTCACTCGCGGCCGCCACTCTCCAAACCCTTTCTTCCAGGCTGCCGCTCCATACCTTCCTTCTCTCGCCGCCCCTCACCCCTACACCACAAAACCTTCGACCCCTCCCTCATTCTCCCTAAGCCACTGCCGCACCATCCTCCATCTTCCCTCGCCGCGCCACCGCTGCTCCTCCCTCAAGCTTCAGGCCGCCGCCGCCTCATCATTTTCATCATCCTCGCTTCCACTGTTTCCTTTCCCTTTTTTTATTTTATTTTTTGTTGTTAATTTCCTTTTTCTTTTTTCTGTTTCATTTTTTCTTTTTCTTTCACTTTTTCCAGGTCCACAGTACCATTTCTTGTTATTATTTTTGTTTTTGTTGCTGATGTATAATGACTTTTCTCTTTAATATTGTTGGATCTTAAGAATGCATGATGCATGATGCATGATTTCTCTTCGGAGATACGTAAGATCGGGCAACAACTCCGCCAGGCACCCTTTTAAAATAGAGGTACGTAGGAGCGGGAACACTCTCGTCAGGCAACCGAATGAAAAACTCAAAATAAAAAAATAAAAAAAACCTTTTCAAAATAAAAAAAAACATTAAAAAATCAATTTAAACTTTCAGAACTACGTGGCCTTGATCTTCCATTTGAAGGAAGTATGATGAGTGGATTTTATATGATAATTTTAGGGTCTTTTTAGTCTTTTTATTTTATTATTTTTTAGTCAGATGTAGGTTTTTTGTTGTTTTTATGTAGATTTTATATTTATTTTGCATTTTGCATGTAGATTAGATTTTATTAGTTTTTCTAACTTTATTATATATTTTTAGGAACTTTTATAGCAATTTTATATTTTTAGGAAAAGCTGGTTTAGTTATCATTTTTGTCCAGGGACCACTTTGTAAAGTTTCAGGAAATCAAGGTCCAAAATGTGAAAGTTCAAGAGTGGAGGGCTAAAAGTGAAGATTGAGAGAATGAAAGGGCTTGAATTGAAGTGCTAACCAAGAGAGGACCAAAGTGGAAAAGAAGAATATGAAGAATCACTCTCTAATTTAGCACATGGAAAATAATGTTGAAGGAATTAATGATAGTGGAGGAGGAGTTTCAGAATTAAACAAGGGCTGAGTAGTGGCTTTTGATGGCATTCAAATCCCACTAACCATGAAGAAGGAAGGAAAACTTGGAGCTGAAACAGCAGGTCCCAGCGCTGCAGCGCTGGGAAGCCAGCGCTCATGTGCTGGCCCTCGATCTGACAGTGGATTTTTAATGCTTCCAGCGCCCAAGCGTTGGGAATTCTAGCGCTGAAGCGTTGGGGGCTGGATTTTTACTATAAATAGGACCCTCCTCTTCACTTGAAAAGGACACCTTCATAGAATACCACAAGTATTCTCTCTTTCTCCCTCAAAGATCATTGTTCCTAGGAATTGTGGGAAGCCAAACTTGAGCTCCTAGTCCAGGGTAATTCAATGATTCTTTTAGCCATGCTTGGCTAATTCTTCTTTAAGTTTCTTGGGTTGTAGTAGTTTATGTTTATGTCTTAGTTTGTTTTTACCTTTCTGAATATTATTTCTATTTCATGTTTTATTTCCTTGTTCTTCATTCATCTTGTGTACAAAAGATTTCTTGCTTATTACTTATTCGAATGGAAATTGGTAAGTAGTAAGGGACCTAGGATTTAAAAAAGGTTATAAGTATACTTCGCTAAGGAATTAGGAAGGACGTGATTTTATGTTGGCCTGAATTTCTTCTTCATCTTCTTCTCTAGTTAACTAAGTTGCAAGGAATTGAATTTAGTAATTAGAAAGAAAGTTCTACAATGTGTAAGGAATTAACTTGTAGATAATTAGGCTATAGCATCATGAATTAGATTTATAATTTTAGAAATTAAGTAGGAACTTACTAGCATATTATATAGACTATGTAAACCAACCCAAGAAGCTTATTTGCTATCATCTTTTTCCTCTCTATTTTATTGCTATTTCCATGTGCTACCTTAAGCAAACTTCCAACAAATACATCTTTTTATTTTTCTGTTTAAGTACTAAACTTAATATTAACAAGAACACCTATCCTTTGGGTTCGAACATTTTTATTACGCGATAGTAAATTGTACACTTGCAATTTCATTATCAAAGTACGTAGGACAAGGTTCACACCTATCAGGCTAAATAAAAATAAAATAAATATTTTTGTTTTGTAAATAATCTCATTTTCTTTTTCTTTGTAAATAGCGAATCTCAAAAAATAATAAATAAATCTTATTTTTAAATAATAAGTCTTTTAATGATTTTTGCACAATCAATCTTTGGTACCGTCTTTGACGGGCGCCGTGGGGTGCAAACACCTTCCCCACGCATAACCGACTCCCGAACCTAGAATTTTAGGTTTCGTAGACCTCTTGTTTTCTTTTTAGGTTTTGTAGCGTTTTCCTCTTAAAAATGTTAGTGGCGACTCTGTCTGTTTACTATTTGTTTTTTAGCGTCGTCCCGCCGCGATCCCGGTTGCGACACTCAGAAAATATTCAATTACGAAATCAAATCTAGCTATCAAATAGGGATCAGGTTGTGAACTATAAAATAGTTCAGGGACCAAAACATAAATAATACAAACTTCAAGGACCAAAATGTAAAATATTACAACTCGAGGGACCAAAATGTAAATTCACAAAAATTGAGGGTCTTGCAATACTACCCCCCTAAGAAGAGTTTCATCCTCGAAATTAAAGATCAAGAAATAGATCAGGGTATTTCTCCCTCATCTTTTCCTCTAACTCCCACGTGGCGTCTCCTGTGGTCTGGTTCCAAATCACCTTCACCAACGAAATCTCCTTGTTCTTCAACTGCTTAACTCTCAGATCAACGATCTTCATCGGTGGAACCTCAAAAGTCAAGTTTTCCCTCAGCTGAATGTCATCCTGGGTTGATGACATGCGACGGATCCGAAATGTATTTGCGAATCTGGGACACATGCAAAACATTGTGAATTTTGGACAAGAAAGGTGGCAAAGCAATGCGATAAGCCACTGGTCCAACCCTCTTGATGATCTGATATGGCTCGATGATCTTCGGCGTCCGCTTCTTCGACTTAATCGCCCTCCCGACTCCAGTAATTGGGGTCACACGAAGAAACACATGTTTTCCCGGTGTAAACTCAAACTCCCTTCGCCGGTTGTCCGCATAACTCTTCTGTCTACTCTAGGATGTCTTCATTTTCTCTCTGATCTGCCTCACCTTCTTTGTCGTCTGTTGTACTAACTCTGTAACACCCGGAATTTTCCCCAGTGATTAAATAATTATTTAATTATTCCAAGGTACTATTTGGATCCGCTCGGCGGCATCGGCAAGCGTTATCGACGAGCGAAGTACCGGTGAAACACCTTTTGCAACACTTGGTAGGAAACCAAGCTAGACTTGACTTTAAGTTCGGAAGAGAATTAGACGTTCTCACCATCACCATGACGTTCAGTGAAGAATTTCGTGAAGAACGACTGTAATATTGATTTGGTTTCCTCCCGGAGCCCGGGAAGGATTTTTCGCGCTAACAGGACTTCTAGCCGACACTTCAACAGAAGAAACGGATGACTTTGGGACCCTGGATCGAGAATCTAAAAAGCTCCAAACGATTTCGTTTGGCGTTTCGAGACTAAATTCGTGAAGAAGAATTTCGTGAATAGTGACTCGGTGAATAGTGTTTTCGGGCAGCGTAACGCAGACTTCGAGAAAGATCGACCCGGCCCCAAATTGTGCAGGTCCGGTATCCCGAAACCAATAAATGACCCCGAGGCAGATATTCTCAGTGACACTGAGGTACTCACTGATGACCAGAACCCGACGATGACCGGTGACTTGACGGCACTGACGCATTGACGCAGTGACGCACTGACGCGTCATGATTAAGAGTTTAATAATAAACAAACCTAGATATTTATTAGAACTTTCTAAGCTTAGAGTTTAGTCCCTGAACTTTGAAAACCTTACGGTTTGGTCCTCGATAGTAAAAAGTTTTTTATTACTTTACCCTTTTACCATTTTCACTTTGGTCCTTTGGGTAAATGAAAATTTAGAGTTTAACCCCTCTTTTATGGGCCAAACCCACGGCCCACACCCTTCCTAAGGCGTTAAGTTGGCCTTTCAAGCCTTATTAGTTCATTGAGTGAAAATCTTGTAAGTTTTAGTGATTGTTAGAGAGAGAAAATGAAGCTTTGATGAGTTCCTATTCATCTTCTTCCTCATCAAGCCTTGGCCGCCACTCCCCTCCTCCATGGCAGCCCCTTCCTCAACTCTTTTTCACTTACTCCTTTGAGGTAAAGTGTTCCTCACCTCTCGATCTATATTGCTACCGATTCGAAATTTCATTTTGTTGAGTTCGGTTTTTATGCAAGTACTAGGATTTGAAAGTTCCTTCACAAATGTTGTTCCCACTACCTTTAGCTTCATTTTGAACCGATTGGATTTTTGATTTGTTGAGTTTTGGTTTCTTGAAAGTTTTCAAGTTGGGTTTTTGTTAGGGTTCCTTTTGAAAAAGTTATTCCCATTGGATTGATCTTTGAAAATCACCAATTAGTTTTCTTGGAAGTTTTGTTTTTGAAAAATTGATTGTTATAGAAAAGTGATTTTCAAGCTTTAAGTAATTATTTGTCATAGTTTTCTTACTATCTTTGATGTGTACAAATTAGATTTTGAAGAAAAAAAATTGTCCTTGAATTTATGTGTTTGGCCGAATTGATGTAGAGTTTTGGGACATTGGAAAATTGATTTTATAACTAGATTTTGAATGTGTTAAAGCACTTGTAAATGGTTTTGGGTATTGAGAAAATGTTTTGTCACAATTGTTGAGCATTGGCCTAGAAAATTTGAGTGTTAAAGACTTGGAAAAAAATTGGTTTTGGAATTTTTGTTCCTTGGCCGAATTTGGACAGAATGTAAACAAGGGTAGAAAATTGATTTTCAATTAGCTTTGAGTGTGTTTGAAAGCTTGAAAATGGTTTTGGTTTTGTAGGAAAGGTTTTGCCCTAGTTAGTGCATAAGGGTCTAGAGAAAATTGTGTATTTGAAACCCTAGAAAATTGATTTCTAGAGAACTTTGGAAATTTGGAATTTGATGTTTAAAATTGAGCTTTTGGGTTAATTGGATTTTGGAACTCATAGCTTAATTAGGGTTTTTTCTAAGTCAAGAAAACTTAGGATTTGGAAAATTTGCTTTTGGAATGGAATTTTGTGTTTTTGACACTTAGAAGATTTTTGAACTCAAGACTTGAAAATTTGTTTAGAAAACTTGAAATAGATGTTATGTTTTGGTTTTTGAAATTGTCTTGAGTAGTTAAATGGCTTGTTTGGTAAAAATAGGAAGTTTTTGTGAATTTTAAGAATTTGGGCAGAATTGAGGACTTGAGGTTTTGTGTGTGTTTTTGGATTCAAAATTTTGCTTAAGGCCTTCAAAATGGTTTTTAAGCATCTAGCCTTGATGCTCTTTGAATGGTTAAATTTTTTGACAAGTTTTGGTTTTTGTAACTTAGGTTTTTTCTAAGTTCTTTGGTAAGCGTCGAAAAATCTTGTTTAAGTGTCTTCGACCTCCGAGCATTTCCTAAGTTGTACAACCTTGTCTAAGTGATTAGACCCTGTTTAGACCATCCCCTTGACCCTAGGTTTGAGTTCAAAGTTCTAAGCTAGGTTGTGTTTGTTGAAGGATAGCGAGGCCCCGTACCGATCTAGACGCACGGAGTTTACGTGACCGCCAGGATCGATTACCTTTAAGGTAAGCGTGAAGGTGCAAGAAACACACAAGAAAGGGGGGGTTTGAATTGTGTGACTTCTCCTTACAATTATTATAAGGACTTCTCCTTACAAGTATTATACAGGACTTCTCCTGACACCTTTTTCAAGGGTTGGCTTCTCTACATGGTTCTCTTCTTAATAAGAGTGGGCAGAGGAAATTAAGCTCGATTTACAGAGAGGATAGGAGTTTGGGTTCTCTGTTTGGGAGGATGTGTGAGTTGGGAAAGATAAGAGTAACACTCTATGAATTTTCCTCACACAAACTCATATACTCAGGCAGGGATAGGCTTGAGGCATCCTGAGTATGAACCAAGGTTGCTTGGCTCTTGGGACAGACTTAGTTGGCATATGGAAGTTTAAGTCTAAGTTGCCCAAATACTTCGGAGACAGAATCTTCTATTTATATCTTCAGTTGCTTCTTCTTCTTGAGAAAGAGAGAAAAACTGTCCGAAGTGTCTCTTCCCTTCTGAGCTGTGCGTAACGGCTAGTTCTGCATCTTTCAACATGTGTAAGTCACGATCAGAGGTTTTTCTGCAAGCATAAGATATGATCTGGAAATTATCAGTTCGTCTGGGTTGATGTCGTCTGGCTCCATGCTGAGCAAATAGCTTTGAGCTGGTTTCTTCGTATATAACGTGTGAGAATATAGCGGTGGAGACTGCTTTGACTCTTTTACCCCAGTGCTTGACAGCTAATACTCATCATGTGCCTTGGTAAGAATTTTGAATTTCGACCGTTGAGAGTGTACGATGCACAGAGATTCTTGCCGTTGATTCCGCGATGTCAGCTTGATTTGAGGGAAAGTAGAATATCAGTGGGACCAAGGAATATTGTATTAATTGTGTCCCTTTCTACTTTCTGCCGCAGCCAGTATATTAATAAATGTGTAGACGAGGTAGGAGTCTTCTTGAGTTCATGAAGTAATAATTTCAGATGAGAAATTAAGTTCTTTAGTACTTCGATGATCCTGATTTCCTCGAAAGCCACATTTCTTGATCTCTGTATCTTTGGCGCAATTGTTACTTGAGTGGACGGATTCTTCCTTGTAGTTTGGTGGACGTAGTCTCCGTTTACTTTATGAAGTTCTGTTGCAAGTGGTTGGTATCGGCGGACGAACTTTTCTTCATTTAGTCTTTCTTGTCTATCAGAATCTTCTTATCTTTGTAGATAACTGAATCTCCTCTTCTGAAGTTTCTTCATCTGATAACTTCCTTTTATGATGCTAGAGAGCCTTTGAGACTGAAAGGAATTCTTCATAGATTAACCTGTCCTATTTAACTTTGATTGGAGCAGTTTTCTTAGGTGGCAGACTGTTTTGTCTTCTCAGGATAGGCTTTGATTTAGAGCAAGCAGACTTTGATGAGGTGTCCTCAGATATTGATTGTTGTTGCCGCTTTAGACTCTTATGATTCACCAGACGCAGTTTTCTTCATGGTGACCGGACGAACTTCTTCTGATGAACTGGTATTCTTGATGACGCTTTGAAGTTTACTCAATCCTTCTAGAAATAGTTATTCCTGTACATGAGAGTTTTCATTTTGTTTGGGAATCTAGTTTAAGAACAATATTAACTCTTAAAGAAATTGTTGATTATCAAAACATAGTTATGCATTTAATTGTTTGAATCTAACAATCTCCCCGTTTTTGATAATGACAATTTCTTTTAGAAAAAGATTTATTTGAAGTTCTAATTGGTTATCTTTTAATTGCCGTTTTAAAAGAATGTTATGATTTTTCTTCAGAGGGGTTCAGAGGGTGGAAAAATATTATCGTAGAGCTTTGTCAGAGATATTATTGTTTTAGACGAATATTTTTAACTAAATGAACTTGCCCGCTTTTGCTCCCCCTAAATCTGATATTCCCTTAATTGCCTATGTTTATCTAAACATACTCCCCCTAAGTTGATGCAGGAATAGGAATGTTTATTAGTGAACAATCAGCGTTTTCTAGATTCCTTTCCTATGCTCTCATACCTTTCCTTTACTCTTATACCACTCTTCCTTAGTTTCTTTACCACTTCTTTTTCTTTCTTTTTCTTTACCTAAATTTCTCCCCCTTTGTCATTATCAAAAAAATAGTAAGTAAGGCAGTAAGAAGAGACAGAACAAGGGATAATAGAGATACTGCATAAGGGATATATAATCATTAGTGCAAATACGATAGAGTGCATAAGATAAATGAGCAGATAGAGTAGTAGAAATAAGAGATAATTAGTCATGTTTCTTCTGCCGAGACTCGATGTCTTGTCGGAGCATTTCTTCAACTAGTTTGAGATGAGCCTCCAACTTTGCGGTGAGGGATTGTTCCATCGCGTCAGCTCTTATGAAGATATTACTGCATGTCTTCTGAATTTCCTTGGAGTTGTTGGAGAGAGATATTGTAACCTCTTCAGATAGCTCCTTAATGGCACTTCTAGCATCAAAGGATTCTTCAGAGGATGGCACGTCATGTGACTCCTTTTGCCTTGGGATTTCTTCAGTTGTGGCAGGATGATCACTTGATAAGGTGTTGGTGGGTTGATGTACTGTGGCTTCCATTTCCAGGGTTTTGTTTAGGGTATCAGCAGCAGGGATTCCCTTAGGAAATGATGAGGGAGCATCATCTTGATTCTCCTCAGAGTCTGAGGAAATAACAACTACTTCTTCCGAATCAGTTAAAATATGGATTTGATGATCGACTAATTCTTGCTGTGAGAAGTCAGCAGTTGAGGATAGCTCATGGGAAGGTTTGTCGGCGATTAAAATAAGCGACTGTGATCCAAACTTAAGAGTGATGCGTGCAGCACCCTGAATCAACTTGGATGGAATGGTGCTTGTATGAACTTGTCTGCAGGCAGACAGTTCCCGGTTGTGATGGAAGATGTCATACCTTGATCGCGGAGCAAACATGAGTGTCAACCCATCAATAGCAGGAGGAGTCCAGATTCTTGCTTGAAGGCAGAAATTGAAACCCAATGTTTCCATGAGAAGACGTGGGGCATGCCAGGCATTCACCATGGAGAGCATCCTGGGTACTATTGATGCAATAGGTGTGGTGCTCGTTGATACCCAAATCGCAAGTGTACGATTAACTATCGCGTAATAAAAAGATCGAACCCAAGGGATAGGTGTTCTTATTATTATAAAATTTAGTACTTAAACAGAAAAATTAAAAAGATGTATTTGTTGAAAGTTTGCATAAGGTAGCACATGGAACAGCAATAAAATAAAAGATAATAAGATGATAGAAAATAAGCTTCTTGGGTTGGTTTACATAGTCTATATAATATGCTAGCAAGTTCTTACTTAGTTTCTGAATTATAAATCTAATTTCATGATGCTATAGCCTAATTATCTACAAGTTAATTCCTTACACATTGTAGAACTTTCTTTCTAATTACTAAATTCAATTCCTTGCAACTTAGTTAACTAGAGAAGAAGATGAAGAAGAAATTCAGGCCAACATAAAGTCACGTCCTTCCTAATTCCTTAGCGAAGTATACTTATAACCTCTTTTAAATCCTAGGTCCCTTACTACTTACCAATTTCCATTCGTATAAGTAATAAGCAAGAAATCTTTTGTACACAAGATGAATGAAGAACAAGGAAATAAAACATGAAATAGAAATAATATTCAGAAAGGTAAAAACAAACTAAGACATAAATATAAACTACTACAACCCAAGAAACTTAAAGAAGAATTAGCCAAGCATGGCTAAAAGAATCATTGAATTACCCTGGATAGGAGCTCAAGTTTGGCTTCCCACAATTCCTAGGAACAATGATCTTTGAGGGAGAAAGAGAGAATACTTGTTGTATTCTATGAAGGTGTGTTTTACAAGTGAAGAGGAGGGTCCTATTTATAGTAAAAATCCAGCCTCCAACGCTTCAGCGCTAGAATTCCCAACGCTTGGGCGCTGGGAGCATTAAAAATCCACTGTCAGATCGAGGGCCAGCACATGAGCGTTGGCTTCCCAGCGCTGCAGCGCTGGGACCTGCTGTTTCAGCTCCAAGTTTTCCTTCCTTCTTCATGGTTAGTGGGATTTAAATGCCATCAAAAGCCACTACTTAGCCCTTGTTTAATTCTGAAACTTCTCCTCCACTACCATCAATTCCTTCAAGCTTATTTTCCATGTGCTAATTTGAAGAGAGTTGCTTCATATTCCTCTTTTTCACTTTGGTCCTCTCTTGGTTAGCACTTCAATTCAAGCCCTTGAATTCTCTCAATCTTCACTTTTAGCCCTCCACTCTTGAACTTTCACATTTTGGACCTTGATTTCCTGAAACTTTACAAAGTGGTCCCTGGACAAAAATGATAACTAAACCAGCTTTCCTAAAAATACAAAATAGCTAGAAAAATTCCTAAAAATATAAAATATAGCTAGAAAATCTAATAAAATCTAATCTACATGCAAAATGCAAAATAAATATAAAATCTACATAAAAACAATAAAAAACCTACATGAGACTCAAAAATAATAAAATAAAAAGACTAAAAAGACCCTAAAATTATCATATAAAATTCACTCATCACTCGTGCGAGATCGTCTGGGCACGAGTACAGGAAAGCTTTTCATTCTACATTCTCTGGACTGAACAGTTTGAATACTGTTTTCTTGAGTTTCTTCATATACACCACCTTCTTGATCAGCTATTAGTTGTTCATTAGAGACATCATCTCTACATGCAGGTTGATTAGCATCACCTTTCTCAGCTTCTTTTGGGATATTTCTCTTCCTTTTTCTTGAGTTTCTTGCTCGAACTGCACGAGACTTCACTCTTCCTTTGGTGACATTCATCCCTTCAGATGCCCTATCTTGATTGACAGTGTCCTGGGTTTCCTCAGTAGCTTTGGGTTGTGGTTCGGAAATGTCAGGATACACTTCATTGATATTGCTTGGTTCCACAGCAATTTCATCAGTATGGTGTTTGTTTGGTGAGGAGGAAGGGTCTTCCACTTCTGAAGCAGTTGGTTTTAGCTTTAATGACTTGGATGTTGGCAAGGTCACTTGGACTTGTTCTTCAGTTTCTTTCTGGACGATTATAATCTCAGGTCGCTTCCTCTTCATCTTCGAGGGACGAACATAGTCTGGATCTATGATTCTTCGATACATTATTATCCTTGGCCCCATGTTCTTTCCCCATGCCTTTGCCTCCTTCACACAGTTGGGCATCCACTGTGGTGTTGCATTGGGTAAGGGGGAGTTTTCTTTCAGAATTAACCTTATCCAATGACGATCTTCTATGTTGCATAGTATTGCTACAGGAGATGGGGTTGTCACCGGACCAGTCAGTGGAAGATACATGCATGACTCTTTAAGACTGAGCGTGACCAGAACAAATTTGAATGTGGATGCAGCAAGTAATCCCATGTCCGAGACGCTGAACCATTTGGGTTCAAGAGCTGGTTCGTTTGGACCAAGCACCAAGGCTTTTCTGATCACTTCCAGATGATTTTCGGAATCGAATATCTTCAGGTGAAGAGAAGGTCTGTCATCGAGTTCCTTGATCATTTGTCTTCTTATTTCCGGCCATTGGTTCTCGTTCATCCCTATCCATTGAGCAATGCACCTGTATCCACAGTTGCCATCATCATCAACATCAACAATATTTTCCACAAACTCATGGAACTCAGCAGGTATGTGTGGAAGATATCTAGATATGATTGAGGATTGCTGAGGAATTTTTGATTCAGAATCTGAGCATGCTTTCCGGACGTTCTTGGCCAGTGAAGTTATTGGACGATTATCTTCATCGTCATATTGTGAAGAGATTTGGTCTGCGGGAGGTTCAGGTTCTGAGGGAGGAACAATTTCAATTGTTTTTCCAGAGCCGGTGATTTGAAACCGCTTGGGTGGAGGAGGACCATCATCATCAGCGTCCTCTTCTGAGTCTTCATCTTCTTCTTCTTCTACAGTATTCTCTTTCGGTTGAGGTCTGCTTGCTTGCAACAACAGTTCTAGAGGCACATTAGTAGTGTCAATCTTTCGCCTCATTCTTCTGAGATCATCGAACTTAATTTGGGATGAGTGAATGTAGTCATGAGCAATGAACTCATTTTCCTCCTTTGTTTTGTTTATGAGATGCTTCCTCATCATCTCAGAGATAAGAGCTCCATATGGCAATTTTAACTCTTTGCCTTCCAGAGTCGACAGCATGTGGTTGAAGATGAGATATGAGAGATTGATCTTCTCCTTATGCATCATGTGGTAGAGCGCCCACTGTGATAACTTATCTACCCTGTTGCAGTTCCCTTCTCTAGGGAGAACTATCTTGCAAAGGACAACATAGGGAAATTTGCATTCCTCTATTAAGTTGTTGACATTGGTTCCATGGATTTCCGGATTTTGTTTCCAGATACAGTTAGGATTGGGAGCAGACATCTCCCAAGTAGATTTGAATTTGACTCCTTCGTTTACTTCGCTGTCCAGAATTACTGCAATATCTCCAGGCGTAATGGTTGTGATCGAACGCATGCATCTTGTCTTGATTACAGAAGTTCTGCTCTTGACTGCGCAGTCGTAGAACTCCTTAATAACAGGCTCAATAGTGGGGAGAGAAGACACTCTCATGAGGTTTGTCCATTCTTGAAAAAGAACCCAGTCCAGCCCTGCAATTTTAGCGTGGCTGTAGAGATTCAGATCAAGATACTTTAGGGGAACCAGTTCTTTCTCTCCGAGATTCATTGTCTTCTGTTTGCCAATGAACGATTCTTGCTCTTTTCGATTTAAGGCGATGTTCCTCATTCTTCGTTCAATGATATTTTGCTCAGTAGGAGTAAGTTCAAAAGCAGCATTGATCTGTTTCTTTGAAGCCATTGTAATGATCTGCAAACAAAGGTTAGACAAAGAGAGAGAGCAATAGGTAGCTTGAAGATGATGGGAGTTTGAAGTAAGTTTGTAAGTAGTGAATGTATCACTTCTTCCTTCAGATTCCTTTTTGTTGATTTTTCTTTGAATACGAAGGGTGTTTACTTGGTTTAGGAGAGAAAATGATTAGTTTTCTACTGATGTGATAGAATAATAAGCATGCGCATTAAATGAAAATCTTTAAATGTGCAGTCATAGCAGTTGAGGGATTTAATGCGTGCTGGAGAAGTTTTGATATATGGAACGACACAGTTGTTTACCAGTACCCCAAGTGTGGGTGATGCGAGTGACTGATCGTGCCTGATCAGTTGTTCATAGACGCTCTCTCTTGGTGGTTCCTTAGATAGTCACCAGACGGTGACTTCCATTTACTCGATCTTTGGGAGGCAATCATTATTTAAGTAGAGTTTTGGTCTTTTCATCAAGGAGGTTCTCTGACGTCATTCTTCTAGTTGACCATGTAAAACGTGTATCTATTCCAGACCTGCAAGATTTATTTCATAGTTCCTTTGCTGAAGGATCTCATTAGTATTTCTTGGTTATCACAATTTTACTACAGGCAATAGGATGTATGTTCTACTTCACCGAGCATATATATATTTTAGGAAGGCTTTATTTGAAGGACTATTCGTAGAGATAATAGAGAGATTTATCACATTTATCCTTATGAAAGGGGTGTCTTGTTAGTGCATTTATGTTTGTCAGGTGAATCTAATAATGTTTACCAAGGCCTTTCCTGAGTTTGGAAGTGGTTAAAAAAAAATTAATGAGATATTAGACACATGTACTGATAGTGTGAGAGGTTATTTGTTACATAGAACATATAATTTTGATCAGCGTTTGTTGATCAAATAAATAAATTGTAAGTTCATATGACCATAATGCGCTCATGATTATCCAGGAGTTTGTGTTTTTAAGTTATGACATTAATGATCCAAGCATATCCTGGCTAAGCTTATAAAGAGACACTCTTCAGTCTTTAAGTAATGATTAGTAAATCTGAGAGTGAGATAAGAGTATAGAGCTTGAATGGTCTGCTTATTTAGAGATTTATTCAATTATAATAACAATGATTATATCAAGATATCATTTATGATTCTCTTAAACGTTCGACCAAGTGAGAGATGGTAAATAAATTATTATAAATTTAGAGTTACCTCCCTTTCTATTTCTGAGAATAGAACTTGATCATTCCTCATATCACTCGAGGAGTTTATCAATAATATATTGCTGGAAACATGAGCTGAGGTATCCATATTGATTGCTAGCTTCCTTTTGCTAAGAGGATGTGAGGTCTTTCCTTAAGATAGTTTCTTCGAGATGTTCTTCTTGCATTGGCATTTGAATCATGGTTGCTTTTGTTTGAGAAGAACATATGCTTTCATGGATCTTTGAACTCTGCATCTGTGAAGATGTTAGCACTTTTCAGATTGTTAGGCTCTGATACCAATTGAAGGTGCAAGAAACACACAAGAAAGGGGGGGTTTGAATTGTGTGACTTATTTTAAATTTCTTTTCTCATATATTACAAATTATTTATTTATCATCTTTCATCTAAATTTGACATGGATCATTTTTGTAAGAGTGCATGAAATTCATTTTATAAGTTTTAAACAATGGTTATTTATTTTTCACGAATATTTGCAAGTTACAAACATATGAATGAGCATGCAGCGGAAAGGCAATAATATGAAAATAAAACACACATGATTTTATCCTGGTTCACCCCCATAACCGACAGGGCTACGTCCAGTCCTTGGCTTCACCAAGATTTTCACTATTTCAACCAATAGTACAAGTATTATCAGGGACTTCTCCCAACAAGTATTCTAAGGACTTCTCCTATCAAGTATTCTAAGGACTTCTCCTTACAAGTATTATAAGGACTTCTCATTACAAGTATTATACAGGACTTCTCCTGACACCTTTTTCAAGGGTTGGCTTCTCTACATGGTTCTCTTCTTAATAAGAGTGGGCAGAGGAAATTAAGCTCGATTTACAGAGAGGATAGGAGTTTGGGTTCTCTGTTTGGGAGGATGTGTGAGTTGGGAAAGATAAGAGTAACACTCAATGAATTTTCCTCACACAAACTCATATACTCAGGCAGGGATAGGCTTGAGGCATCCTGAGTATGAACCAAGGTTGCTTGGCTCTTGGGACAGACTTAGTTGGCATATGGAAGTTTAAGTCTAAGTTGCCCAAATACTTCGGAGACAGAATCTTCTATTTATATCTTCGGTTGCTTCTTCTTCTTGAGAAAGAGAGAAAAACTGTCCGAAGTGCCTCTTCCCTTCTGAGCTGTGCGTAACAGCTAGTTCTGCATCTTTCAACATGCGTAAGTCACGATAAGAGGTTTCTCTGCAAGCATAAGATATGATTTGGAAATCATCAGTTCGTCTGGGTTGATGTCGTCTGGCTCCATGTTGAGCAAATAGCTTTGAGCTGGTTTCTTCGTATATAACGTGTGAGAATACAGCGGTGGAGACTGCTTTGACTCTTTATCCCCAGTGCTTGACAGCTAATACTCATCACGTGCCTTGGTCAGAATTTTGAATTTCGACCGTTGAGAGTGTACGATGCACAGAGATTCTTGCCGTTGATTCCGCGATGTCAGCTTGATTTGAGGGAAAGTAGAATATCAGTGGGACCAAGGAATATTGTATTAATTGTGTCCCTTTCTACTTTCTGCCCCAGCCAGTATATTAATAAATGTGTAGACGAGGTAGGAGTCTTCTTGAGTTCATGAAGTAATAATTTCAGATGAGAAATTAAGTTCTTTAGTACTTCGATGATCCTGATTTCCTCGAAAGCCACATTTCTTGATCTCTGTATCTTTGGCGCAATTGTTACTTGAGTGGACGGATTCTTCCTTGTAGTTTGGTGGACGTAGTCTCCGTTTACTTTATGAAGTTCTGTTGCAAGTGGTTGGTATCGGCGGACGAACTTTTCTTCATTTAGTCTTTCTTGTCTATCAGAATCTTCTTATCGTTGTAGATAACTGAATCT
The DNA here is from genome assembly GCA_030819835.1 of Acmispon strigosus. Classification (NCBI taxonomy): domain Eukaryota; kingdom Viridiplantae; phylum Streptophyta; class Magnoliopsida; order Fabales; family Fabaceae; genus Acmispon; species Acmispon strigosus. Next base: position 26,101,036 of record JAUAMA010000001.1, read on the forward strand.
CCTCTTCTGAAGTTTCTTCATCTGATAACTTCCTTTTATGATGCTAGAGAGCCTTTGAGACTGAAAGGAATTCTTCATAGATTAACCTGTCCTATTTAACTTTGATTGGAGCAGTTTTCTTAGGTGGCAGACTGTTTTGTCTTCTCAGGATAGGCTTTGATTTAGAGCAAGCAGACTTTGATGAGGTGTCCTCAGATATTGATTGTTGTTGCCGCTTTAGACTCTTATGATTCACCAGACGCAGTTTTCTTCATGGTGACCGGACGAACTTCTTCTGATGAACTGGTATTCTTGATGACGCTTTGAAGTTTACTCAGCCCTTCTAGAAATAGTTATTCCTTTACATGAGAGTTTTCATTTTGTTAGGGAATCTAGTTTAAAAACAATATTAACTCTTAAAGAAATTGTTGATTATCAAAACATAGTTATGCATTTAATTGTTTGAATCTAACAAAGGGCACTTCGTATCTCTGTCTCATAGCATAAGTATAAATATATATACCATGCTGCACTGTGATCTTTAGAATTGTAGTTGACGGCGTTCCGAGAACGACCCGACTTTAAACTATATTTAATTGATATATGAATGCAGTCTCTGAAGGCATCTGATATGCTGGATTAGTTTTTGTCTGATGCGTGGCATTGTTGGATTGTTGTGATATGTGGCTTGACTTATTGGATGTTTATTGCTTTGATGATAATTGAAAGCTTGTTTCTTCCTTCGACATGATTTATATCTGCTCAAGATATGTGCAACTGCTCTACATGATTAGTGTTAATTATGAAGCTATGCTAGGCCTCGTTTAAATACGTATGAGTCCTACTTGTGTTTTGGGTCATGTCGTGTCAAGCTTGGAGTCGTGAAAGTCATCATGGTTCGGGGCTAATAAAGAGTCACGAGCTAGATGACGCACCATCGGGGAGTTATTACAGAGCGTTCTCGTGTAAGTGGCAACTCTCGACTTACCGTCGTACTTTCTAGTTCGTTCGGAGTTCGGGAGAGTGTCCCACCTGCCTGCGGGAGTTGGTGCATATTCGGATAAAAGTTTTTTCTGTACATGAGGAAGATGTACGTGCATATAGAGTCCTAGAGTTTTTCAACTACTTGCGTCAAATAATTGTATGCGTACTTGTTATCTGTCACATGTTGATTTGTTTGGACATTTTGTGTTTGCCTTAGGCTTTAATTGTACTCAATGTTTTATTTTGAGTTGACCCTTGCATCTGTGTGTTGTTTGTATATCTGGTGATCCGTCGCCAGTCGGACGTCCCTTAGCCGGAAGATGCGGATGGATGCCATTACAGGAGAAACCATGACCAGGAGTCGGACGTACAGTGCTGGAAGACTCGTGCCGCTGTTGTTATTATTATGTAATGATAGTATGTATGTTTACGTGTCAGGGTAGGAGTTTTAGGTTGCTTTTTACAACTGACAGCAGGGTTTTGAAAACAAGTTAGGTGTTTTGTAAATTATCCTTAAACTGCTGGTCGGTCATTTTATGCCATATGTTTGGCTATTTGCGAAGTTGTAATTATAATATTAATGCACTTCAGCATGGCATGTTTCGAAAAGGAAAATTATTTTTAAAAAAATATACTCTCTTTTCCAAGTTTTGAAAATGCACCTGCATATTTATTTACTGCTCATTTTCTACAGTAACGCCTTGAAAATCGGGGTGTTACAAACTCTGGCCCAACTAACAAATTCTCCCCATCTTGAAACCAACACAAACGTGTCCTGGATCTCCTTCTGTACAATACTAGCATGAAAACTGTTGTTGTAGGTGAACTCGATCAGCGGCAAGAGCTCATCCCATCTCCCCTGATTATCCAACACACAAGCTCGAAGAAGATCCTCCAATGACTGAATCGTCCTCTCAGTCATCCCATCCCTCTGCCGGTGATAACCGGAACTCAAACTCAGCTTCGAACCAAGAGCTCCTTGCAGAGCCTTCCAGTAGTGAGAAGTAACTTCGGATCTCTGTCAGAAACTATGGTCGAAGGAACTCCATGCAATCACACAATGTCTGCAATGTAAACCTCTTCAAGCTGCTCGACTTTGTAAGTCTTCTTCACCGGTAGAAAATCCGCAGATTTCGTCAAATAATCAACAATAACCAGATAGAAACAAATCTCCTCTAAGTGAGTGGCAAAGCAACCACAAAATCCATGGATATGCCATCCCATTTCCACTCCATTACCTCACGAGATTACATCAACCCGGAAAGTTTCTAATGCTCATCCTTCGCCTTCTGACAAGCCAGGCATGCAACAACAGTTTTCTTCATGCCCGACCACTGAAAATGTAACCTCAGGTCCTGATATATCTTCGTCGTGCCCGGATGAAGGCTCAGTCTTCTTTTGTGACCTTCTTCAAGAATCAATCTCCTCAACTCAGCATCACTTGGCACACACACTCGTCCATCTTAATTAACTCTCCATATTGCATCTGCTTGACTTTGATTTCTTGCAACAACTCACTGGACACATTAATCATCCAGAAACTCAGCTTCTCAGGTGTCACTTTGACATCCAGACTAAGATCTCAGAATTCCTCGAGCAACTCCAACTCCTTGATCATCAGCAAGGACATGTGTATCTCCTTGCGACTGAGAGCATCAACTACCACATTAGCTTTCCCCGGATGATACTGCAAGGTAAAATCATAATTCTTTAGATACTCTATCCAACGCCTCTGCCTCATATTCAGATCCTTCTGGTCGAAAAGATACTTCAAACTCTTATGATCACTGAAGACGGTGAACGTGCTCCCATACAGATAGTTCCTCCATATCTTAAGAGAAAAAACCATTGCTGCAAGCTCCAAGTCATGCGTCAGGTAGTTCCGTTCATTGACTTTTAGTTGCCTTGATGCATAAGCCACAGCCTTCCGGTGCTGCATCAGCACACAACCCAAACCCTGGTAAGAAGCATCACAGTATACCTCGTAAGGTTCATCACACTATGGTAGCGCCAAAACAGGTGCGGTTGTCAAATGCCTCTTCATCTCCTTGAAACTCAATCCACATTATTTTTTCCATGCAAAAGGCTGATTCTTCCTTGTAAGCTTCGTCAAAGGTCTTGCAATTTTTGAAAAACCTTCGATGAACCTCCGATAATAACTAGCTAAGCCAACGAAACTCCTAATATCAGTCGCAGTCTTCGGCTGCTCCCATGTCATCACTGCATTATCTTTGCTCGGATCAACGATAATGCCCTCCTTAGAGATAACATGGCCCAAGAACTTCACCTCTTCAAGCCAGAACTCACACTTAACTGAGTTAGCAAAAAGAGTCTTCTCTCGGAGAACGGTCAACACCTGTCGTAAATGCTCCTCATGCTCCTCTTGATTCCTCGAGTAGATCAGAATATTCTCAATAAATACGACCATGAACCTGTCCAGAAAGAATTGTAAACACTCCACACACGATCCATAAGAATCAAAACATCGTCAAAGAATATGACTACTAACCTGTCAAGGAAAGGATTAAAGATTCGATTCATATAATCTGTGAATATTGCCAGCGTGTTCGTAACTCCAAATGGCATCACTAAATACTCATAGTGTCCATAGCGTGTACGAAAAGCCGTTTTCTAGATATCCGCCTCCTTGACCCGAATCTGGTGATCCCCAGATCTCAAGTCGATCTTCGAGAAAATAGCTGCTCCCCGAAGCTGGTCCATCAAATCGTCAATCCTGGGAAGAGGATAACGATTCTTCACAGTCACCTTGTTCAACTGCCTATAATCGACACACAAGCGCGATCTCCTATCCTTTTCTTCACAAGTAGCACAGGTTCTCCCCATGGAGAAACACTGGGTCGAATGAAACCCTTCGCCATGAGGTCATCAATCTAACTCTTTAGCTTCGCCAACTCTACAGGTGCCATCCGATACGATGCAATAGAAATCGGTCAGGTTCTAGGAACCACGTCGATCGAGAACTCCACGTCACGAATAGAGGGTATTCCGAGCACATCCTTCGGGAACACATCTTCAAAGTCACGAACAACCTGGATGCTATGTACACCATCTGCCTGCAATTCTCCGACGCTCGCTGCTAACAGAACTTTACAAGTTCCTCTTTTCAGGGAGGACTCCGAAAGATAAGAATTTAAGAATTCTGACATCTTCGCATCAGGAGTAACTACCTCCTTATTGGTGCATGCCTATGATCACGTCCAACTGCTTAAGGGGTAGACAGTTCAAGTTCGCAACAAACTCTCTATCCCGGAACATCAAAAGGCAATTCAAACAAACAGAGGTTGCAGTCAAACTTTCGGTGGCAGGGATAGATACCACCAAGTCGAACAACAACTCCGAAACAAGCAAACCTAGCTTATTCACGTAATCAGCAGCAACAAAAGAGTGTGTAGCACCTGAATCAAAAAGCACAGTTAGAGCTGTACCCGCAATGTCACAATGATCCTTAATCAATCCTTCGGTGTCTTCAATTGCTTCGCCTGTAATGTTATCAACTCTGCCATGTGCGACAGGACGCTTCCCATGAATTGCATTCACGGTGCCTTGTGTCTTTGGTGTGCGACAGTCTCTCGCAGCATGCCCCAGCTTGTGACAATTAGGACAAATAGTTGACTTCTCAGCACAGTTGTTAGGATTGTAACCCTTCTGATTATACTTGTAGAAGAAAATCTCCTCCAGCGGCTTTGGTGCTTCCTGAATGCCCAAATTGCCTCCTACTGGTCGTCGGACCCAAAGGTGCGCCTTTTAGCTTGAGGTCGTTGGTACGGCCTCTTACCCTTGTCGTTCCTAATTGAATGAGACCTTGATGGTCCTCCGCTACCTTGTTGCTTGCCTCGATGATCATCAATGGCCTCAATGCCCTTCGCCTTATCCACTAGCATTTGGTAGTGCTCAATCCCCAGTGGTTGCACAGCACACTTCAACTCATAGTTCAACCCATCAATGAAGCGCTCACACAAAAACTCCTCGTCGATCTGGCCTCAGAAGTATCTAAAATGTCTAGCTAGTAACTCCAGCTTCACAGAAAACTCGGCAACTGACATGATTCCCTGCTTTAGCTTTGTAAACTCCTTTTCTCTAGCAGCCCTGGCGCTTCTAGGAAAATATTTCCCCAGAAAAGCCCTCTTGAAGGACTCCCAAGTAATCGCCTTGTGATCAGCCTCCATCATTGCTCTAGCAATGTTCCACCAGTACTCAGCCTCTCCAGACAGCAAATAAGCGGCGTAGTTCACCCTGGTCGTAACAGGTGTTTGTAAAAAGGTGAATATCTTCTCGATCTCCTGCAGCCATAAGTCATCCTCCTCGGGATCATATCCCCTAGAGAATTTGGGAGGATCCTGCCTCTTAAAATCTTGGAATCCCATCGTCTGAGTAGAAGCTTGCTCCTGCTCTGCCTGTTGGGCCTGTGCCGCAGCAGTTGCAGCAGCTCGATTAGCTTCCTCTTCGACACGTGCAACATGAACATCCGCCTGGTACGTCATCAGTACATAGTCAAGTTAGTGATGGTAGCAGCCATCTGGTTCATTGCATTTTGATCTGCCATTTATATATTCTTATTCACTAACCTCTTACTCCTGCTCATATGAAAGCTAACGGTTAATGCAAAAAACGGAAATAGCAAAAAAATTTGTTAGTCAACCACATACAATTAGATTGCCCACTCAAAGGACAATCTCAAACAAATAATATCAATAAACACTTATTCACAAATTCTTCTTTCGATTGATACCCCATCAATCGATTTCAGAATGCAAAAGTCCTAACTACCCAAAAGCTCTGATTATCTCAACCATTGTTCTGATACCACAAATGTGACGCCCCAATTTCCAGTCAGGGGTCATATAGTAATTTCGCAGAAAATAATTTAATAAACCTCTGAAAACAACTCATATTTTCAAAAGATTCGAATCTCATTAAATATATAACATAATATTCCCATAAATGAATAATCCTACGCGTAATAAAATTAATAATAATTCGCACCACATTGTGCTAAGTTATTTCAAAATAAACAGCGGAAATAAAATATTTTATAAGATCTGCAAGTCCTTATGTTATTCATCTGTGGCATTAAGTGCCCAAACAATAAACAAGCAAACAAAAAGGGTTAACTAAAAAAAAATACAATAAAATATAATTATCAACTATGTGATAATTTAAAAACAAAAACAGAACAGTAGTTCAAAACAGTAATAGCACAAACATAATTTACAGTGGTAATTTACCAGTAACACTAACAGAACAGCACAGTAACAAACTAATTTTAATTAAACACCAGCAGTGATCAACAATAACAACAAACAGGAAACAGATACAAAATTAATTAACATCAGCAGAAATAGTAATTTTTAAGCATCCAAATATTTCAATTATTTTTTCAACAAACATGCAAGTTAGTCTTGAATAACTACATGCATAACTATGACAAAGATTTTACCCAAACAGGGTCAGGACAATCATGTGGGACAATGATCCACCACATTGCCCTAGGTTGATCCCATGGGACAAAGTGCCATCACATCAACCTTAAATAAATCTACATGATGCAAATGCTATGACAAAATAATTAGAAACATCAAGAACCAACAGTTCACCTTATATCTCCAACAGTCATAGTATAAGCAATATGTTATAAACAACAATATCACAAAATTCTCAATCCACACCAACATGTTATAAATCATGTGAAAATATCAACAATTCATGTTATAACAGAAAATTCCAACTCAACTTATATCACAAATCAAAATAAACATTTTAGAAAAATTCCCAAAGGGTATCTGCACAACAAATCACAACTGACTCGATTCTAGCACTGAGTTACCCTTACCGTCGATTTGGTTGCATAAAAATGATCTCCAACCTTGCAAAATAAACCCATAAACAACAATCAACCAACCATGAGATAGGTGGAAATCAATCTCAAAAGAAACTGGAAACCGATTCGGCAAAACAAAGTTTTTAAGAAAAAAAAAGCAAAAACACAAATAGAGGCCCCACGCATGTGCGCCGATATCTCCACACACATGCGTGGCCATTTTGGATTTTCAGCCAGAATCTGGCAAAGGCCTTGCGCATGTGCGTAGGCAACGCACATGCCTGGCCCTGATGACAGGATATTATATGATGTTTCTAGGGTGTTTTTAGTCTTTTTATTTTATTATTTTTTTAGTCTCATATAGGATTTTTATTCTTTATATGTAGATTTTATATTTATTTTTCATTTTGCATATAGATTAGCTTTTATTTGTTTTTCTAACTTTATTTTATATTTTTAGGAATTTTTATAGTTATTTTATATTTTGAGGAAAGCTGGTATAGTTATCATTTTTGTCCAGGGACCGAATTGTAAAGTTTCAGGAAATAAAGGATGAAAATGTAAAGGTTCAAGAGCGGAGGATGAAAAGTGAAGTTTGAAGGAGTCAAAGGGCCAGAATTGAAGTTCGAACAAAGAGAGGACTTAAAGTGGAAATCAAGAATGTGAAGCAACACTCTTTGATTTGAGCACATGTAAAATAAGGTTGGAAAGAGTAATGGTGGTGGAGAGAAGTTTCAGAAGTTAATAGAGGCTGAATTGAGCCTAATTAAGCCAATCATTTCCATCATTGAAGAAGAAAAGGAATCCAAGAGAAGCTGCCTGTGTTCATGCCAGCGCTCAAGCGTTGGAAGTCCCAACGCTCAAGCGCTGGACCTCTAACTAAGAGCTGAGTCAGAGGTTGCACCCAGCGCCCAAGCGTTGGAAGCCAGTGCTCAAGCGCTGGGCCTATGTCTGAACGTGGGATTTTAATGCATCCCAACACCCAAGCGTTGGGAATGCCAGTGCTCAAGGGCTAGAGGTCAGATTTTTGCTATAAATAGGAGTCTTTTCTTCACTTGTAAGACACACCTATTCAGAATACAACAAGTGTTCTTCTTTCCTCCTTAAAGATGATTGTTCCTAGGAATTGTGGGAAGCCATACTTGAGCTCCTATCCAGGGTAATTCAATGCTTCTTTTAGCCATGCTTGGCTAATTCTTTTTAAGTTTCTTGGGTTGTTGTAGTTTATATTTATGTTTTAGTTTGTTTCTACCTTTCTGAATAATATTTCCAGTTCTTGTTTTATTTCCTTGTTCTTAATTTTATCTTGATGATCACAAGTGTTTTTGCTTATTACTTATACGAATGGAAATTGGTAAGTAGTAAGGGACCTAGGAATTAAAAAGGCTATAAGTATATATCACTAAGGAAGTAGGATAGACGTAGCTTTATGTTGGCCTGAATTTCATCTTCATCTTCTTCTCTAGTTAACTAAGTTGCAAGGAATTGAACTTAGTAGTTAGAAAGAAAGTTCTACAACGTGTAAGGAATTAACTTGTAGATATACTAGGCTATAGAATCATGAACTTGGACTTAGAATTCAGAAATTAAGTAGGAACTTGCTAGCATATTTTATAGACTATGTAATTCAACCCAAGAGCTTATTTTTCATCATCTATCTCTTTATATTTTATTGCTATATCTTGTTCTATCACAATCGAACCATCAACAAAACACACCTTTTTATTTTTCTGCTGAAAGTACTAAATAACTTAATAAGAAGGAACCTATCCCTTGGGTTCGATTTTATTACACGATAATCAACCGTGCACTTGCGGTTTGGCTATCAGGCCCCTCTGTACAGGAGTTGAAAATTCATGTTTTTCTCATACAGAAAGAGTCCAAAACAAGTTTTAAACCTAGGATTTTCATAGAAAAGGGTTTACCTGGCCAAAATAAATAGAGGAATCAATTGAAAAGGGAATTTTTCTCAAAAACACAAGAGGCTCTTTAAGCACAAAGTTAGCTTGAATAAGAAGGTACAAAAGTTTGAGGAAAAGGTTTAATCATGGAACAACATCTCAACAACAATACAAATTTGCAACGCTATGGGAAACTAGAGGAACCAACCTGAATCTAGACCGACCAAAGGAAAGGAATATGCTCGTCCACCTCGAACTCGAACAACAATCGTCCAATGATTACGGCAACGGCTGAAACCTTTGATGACGGAACCCTTGGAACGAAACAAGAAACTAAAGAACATAACAGAATTAGGAATCATTCCAGAATCAAGGTCCAACGACCACCACTCGAAATGAAGCTTAGAGTAAGGATTACTCACCGTTAATTCTCGGAGAAAAGAGAGAAGAGAACGTCGTTGGTCTTCCAAAAAGAGAAGGATACTCGAGCAAACAACAAGAGGAAAAAAGAACTTCGATTCTCCAAGGAAGGAAGAAAGTCTCGATCATAAAAACAACAAGAAGGAAGGAAGGTTTGATTCTCAAAAGAAAGAAGGAGGATATGGCAGCAGTAGCAGCAATAAGGACATTCTCAGAGCTTGGGAGAGTTAAGGTTTAGTGTTTGGACGAAGAACAACAATGGGCAGCCCCTACATGTAGTGGTTCGAACCCTAGAAGAATGAGGGGAATTTGGTTTCAGATTTTCTCATCAAGTCAGAACAGAATCTCCATCTAATCTTTCCCTAACATCTCTAAGTGAAAGCGGTTTAAAACAGAATCGAATCTTCCCCATTTAATGGAAAATCTGAATAATAACTACTTAATAGATATGATTTCAAAACAAATTTTATTCAGAATTTATATCTCCCAAAATTAGAAATGTCTAACAAGGACGAAAATGTGAACTATAAAATAGTTCAGGGACCAAAACATAAATAATACAAACTTCAGGGACCAAAATGTAAATATTACAACTTGAGGGACCAAAAAGTAAATTCGAAAAAATCCTTAGAAATGGAATTCGACTTGTCATTTTTGGTCAACTTCTCCCTGTACAAGTGTAGAAGAACGGCATGGATGTAACGCATCATAGCTAGAGCCTTGAGTCCTTCTCCTTGGGAATATTCCAGAACCTCCTCAAAGGTTTTATTCGCAAAGCAGGAGGGGTCCTCAGAAATCAGAATATTGGAGATTTTGTTGAAAGCCTCACGGTCGAGCTTCTGGTCAACAAACGAGGTATGAGGATCATCCTTATTTCTCTTCAGGGAAATGTCCGCCTCAAGGTAGAAAGACCTTTGGTTCCTCTTCATCTTCAGAACCTGAGGGAAATCTGCTGCAAAAGTGTCAAGGCTCCGCTTTGGCTCAGATGCGATTCTTTCTACAAGGTTGGCCAAGTCAACTAGAGAGACCGAGGGGGAACTTTGACAGGTTTAGAAGAAGGTCTTTGAGAAATACACTGCAGAATCAGGTTATAATCTTCCTCAGCCGAGGAGGTCTGACCCTCGGAGTAGATAGTAACATCGCACAAGAATCGAGCGACCACGGGGTCGGGAAGCGTGCGCGCGGTCGAATTAATAACATCCGCGATAGCTAGGCGGAGACCGAGCGTATCGAGGTCGCATTCACCTGAAAAGAGTGCAAAGAATAATGATGGAAAATAAAGAAGAAAATGGCAATTACTGGAATAAGGAAGTTTTAGTATACTCACAGAGCTCGTTGTGCAGACAGACGGAATGGGTCTCGAGCAGGGTGTCACAGGGAAAAACTACATTCACCTTGCCAACGAACTTAAGAAGCATATTAGAACAAGCTTTCTCCTTGGGGGAGAGCTGAGAGCGTGAGATTGTGAAGTCTACAACATCCATGTTGAAGTGGTCACAGTTCCAGGACCGCGGGAAAGTATTTTCACCACTTTCCTCTTTCCAAAAAGGGACAACGTACAGGAAAACCCGGTTGGAGAGCTCAACTTGGATAAATTCATCTTTTCTCCATTCGTCTAAGGAAGGCCTATCCAGGACTTTCATATGACTTCAACTCTTAAGGTTGACAAAACTAGGTGCAGAACTTATAGACCGGTTAAGTTGGAAAAAATGGAGAAAGAGAGAACTACTGGTCGGGATTCCAAGGAAGATGCAGAGGTTCTTGAAAGCTCTGAGTAAACCCAAGGAGGGTGGACGAAATTGAGAAGGTGCGATACAAAGCTGGGTTAGGATCCAAATCTCCAAATTTAAAAAGGGGATCAAAACTCTGAGCTTGGAGAGCACGAAGGAATTCATGAGGAAGCCCTGCAAAGATTTTGAATGTGCATGTTCACCTTTCCCAGGGATACGAAAGGTATACCCTTCTGGCTTCCCGGAATTCCTAGTAAGAGATGGGACGTCGGCTTCGGCTCGAGAACTGAAAGAGTAGAAAGAAAATTAGACGCCGAGACTAATCCAAGAATAATCTTCCAAAACCTCAAAGTGGGGGGAAGAAGCCCTGGCGACTTGGTCAGACATGGCGGATGAGCTGCCTGGATTAGAGACTAAGTGTGCAGGGGGTGGACCTCGCTCAAAAGCTTCATAAAGCTTGACATGCCAACATACACCATGTCAATATGGGGGTCTCCTATTCCGATCGTCTCTTCAGCCATACAACCCAACGACATAGCAGCTGACCCACTAGGGATGCTCTAAAGCATACACCTAAGTGGCAGCATGCACGACCTGGCTTAGGGACTAGCACTCCCAACTTAGTGGTACCTTATTCGACCGGGCTAGACATGGGCCGAAGGGAAAGTGCTTCATAGGTCGCTCGGCCTACAACCACACCCGCTCGGAAGCCTCACTTATGAGCTTCCCCAACACTTGCAAAGACACCTCAGTGCCTCTAAATACAGGTTCTACCATTCCCTTAGGAAGCTTCTTACTCACTCCTTACATTACAAGTTTGCTATGCATTCTCACATTTTTTAGTTGAGCTCTGGGATACACTCAGATCTCCCTTATTGACTTGAGCATCGAAGTATCTTCTTCAAGTCCCACTCAATGCACTGAATTCGAAGACTCGACCTCACTCATATCGAGCGTACCGAGCGTCGCCACAGCCTCACCGAGAGCACCACGGTCCAGAATTCACGCACGAACAAAGAATATCTTAAGTAGGTTCGGAATTCAAGAGATAGTTGTAATAGAAAATGGAACTAAAAGAAAGCTGATAGTTGAGGAAAAATTTCCCGCCAATGAAAACTTTTCCCAAGCTGGAAGGGCCCTATCGGGTAGTACCATCAACGAGAAAAGGCGCTTATGCCCTAGAAACCTTGAGAGGAGATCCAATCCCTAGGTTCTAGAATGTAGCCAACATGTGATGCTACTACAGTTGATTGAATGTTTCAGCCAAGAAAGATCTGAGTTTGGATTTCAATCTCAATGAAAATTTCCTATTTCATTTGAAGATAACCAGTTTTCTGTGTTCTGTTTTGAGGGATACATGAAGAAGATCGGGCAGTGAGTGTAGTTAATTCTTTATAGGGATACATTCCCGAATGTCTCAACTGAAGAAGTTGGTATAAGTAACCCTTTCCTCGAGCGATGAGCACAAGTAACCTTTTTAAGTGATACAACCTCTCCGCCTACGACCGAGCGGCGGGTGTAAGTAACCCTTTTTGAGGATACAATCCCACCCGCCTCGAATGGAAAAGTGGGCACAAGTAAACCTTGTAAAGAATACAGTCCACCAATCAAGTAACCCTTTCCAAGGATACAACCTCGTAGCCCAATATACTTCCAATATACTTCCATGTGAACTCCTTGCAGGAAGCTCACACAAAAAGCAACGCATCAAGAACCTAACATGTCCCTAGTTAGCTATCATGTTAGACCATTAAAAAGAGGCAACCTACGCGTCTACCGTTAGAACCCCACCCTGATCTGGACCACTATACTATGCTCCTCCGAATCGACGCTCCATATCCTGCTAGAAGCCTGTGGGACGTCATAGAGCAAGGTCAAATGCGATGCGATAAGTCTGCCAACTATCGCGTTGACCTAGGGGAGTACTGACCCTCGCCGGATAGCAGGTCAACTGTCCACGACACCGGGTCCCCGGAGTCACCAAGATGGAGGATCAGTCCTCCCTGAGGGAGAGGGCCTACAGTTGGAATCTCGAGCTGTTAATCCGTCATGGCCTGATGAAGCGTCCACGATTCATCCAAATGAACACAAAAGAAAGGGGTCACTACCAAAAAAATGTCTGGTACACAAATAAGCAAGCAAGCAATTAATATCGACGTAAGCATTTAGAAATTATACCACTCAAAATTTATAGACTCCATGATCGATAGCCCTACGACTCCCTATATGTACGTACAACCGCTCATTTTACAAATTTTTCATCCGGATCTAACACCAAATCTCGCAAAACCTTTGAAACACACTAAGTTACAACTTTCAAACATTTTCGAAACATCAAAACCTTTGAAGGGAAGTTAGGCTAGACGTTGACTTATCAATTTAGGAGCCTAAAACAAGTTTTTGAAGAAGAAAACATACACAAAATCAAAAGGCTTCAATTCTATCCAAATTCTCAAAATTCATAAAAATTTCCTTTTTCACCAAACAACACACCAATCAGTCAAAACATATTCAAAACCCAAAACTCAACTTTTCTTTTAAGTTTCCAAATCAATTTTCAAGTCTTGAACTCAACGAAGCCTTTATAAAAACACAAAATCTATTCAATTGTCAAACTTTTAAGTTCTCAAACTCTCAACTTCTCAAACCCTAAAACAAGTTATAAGCTTTGAAACTCACTTCACCCAAAGACTCAATTTTAGTCCCTCCAAACCTTAGCTCTCAAAACCATGTGAAGATCAATTTTACAAGCCCTAAACAATCCCCATTTCTCTCGACCTCTCCATAAAACATAGGGCAATAATTTTCTTTTTGCATTATACCTCACATACAAGCTTTAAACACACTAAAAGCTAGTTGAAAATCAATTCTTCCAAGACAAATTTTTTGACATAGGCTCAGCTAAGGCCAATTATTAGTAAAGATAATTTTTTCTCTCAAAACTAACTTTTACAAATCAAAGGCATAAATAAATCTATTGTGAAAACCAAACTCAAACTTTGAAAATCACTTCTCCAAAATAAGGACTTTTCAAAGACCCAATTTCCTGAAAAACTAACCTGAGCATAGTATAGATCAAGGTCATGGGACACAAAGTTTTTAAAGGCCATCCTAGCAAAAGCAGATCATCAAAAATTCGTAGGGACCAAAACTCAACAATTTGAAAATCTAATTAGTTCAAATTAAAGAGGAAGACCATAGCAACAATAACTATAAAAGGGGTTTGGGATTTCATCAACCAACAACATCTCAAAACTCATCCTCCTTGAATTCAAAAACGATAGAATTGAAAAGCTTGAAGAGGAGATTAACTTACCTCAAAGAATCAAGGTGAGAAAATGAGTGGAAGATGGAGCTAGAAGGTTGAGGGAAATTTGGCCATGGGCTTCAATTGAAATTTGGCCATGGGCTTCCCTTTCTCTCTCGTAATTCCCTTTACTTTCCTTAACGAAACTTAAGTGAAAAAAAAACTCAAAGTTACCCATTTAAGGCCATGTTCGCCATGGGATCAACAAGGGTTTAGGGGACTCTAGGGACCCAAGTTGAAGATTTGAAAGTTTAAATAAAATATCTTTTTACTATTTGGGGACCAAACTCAAAAGTTTCAAATTTAAGTACTAAACTCTGAAGTTTAAAATGTTTAGGAAAATATCTAGAGTTAGTTTAATATGAAACATCTAATCCACTGGCGCGTTGTCATGTCGAGCGTCATTTGCGTCTTATTCTCATCATTATCCAAATCTGATCGTTGGTACATTTCCTAACATCGCTGAGAGTGACTAACACCGGTTACTCATTCGTCTCGAACCTCGTGCTCATACAACTCAAGCCCCGGGTCAATTTCCTTGAAATTCGTGCCGATTTTGGCTTGAAAACACCATTCTCCGAAAGTGTCAAAATCGATTCAAGATCGGTTCTACTACAAACCGTCGTAAGGAAAACATTTCATCAATGATATGGAAGACGATAAAAATTATTGGCGCTTAAAAGCGGTTGCAAACAGTACATGGGATAGTTAAATACTTACTTAATTAATTCAGGATCTTACAAAAAAACCACTATGCACATCAATTCAAACCATAATAAGTTATGTTTAAGGCCAGCAGCAACCCTAATCTCGTGCTGCGGGTTTGACCAACCTTGGGTAATGCCCTAAATCACCATGCATGAAGCTTCATTGGTGGTGCAACTTAATAAACCTAGATAACCATTTTCCTTTAGATAATCCACTGCTTGACTATATAATTTGACACTATGCTTCTTTAAAACTTCCGAACATCATTCACTAGCATCTAAGAAGGTCTGGGTAGATAGAGAAGCTTACACTTCTCTCAAGAACCCGAATATAAGTCCCACAACTTATCATCTTCGAATCTCTTCAATCTTCCATGGATTTCATGTAAAAATTATTCCAATGTGTTTCTGGGTAGTCTAGGAACAACTTAGAATAGTTTTCCTTTAGCTTTGGGCAAGAAAACACAAGAACGAGAGGTCTGCAACCTTCTCCGACGAGAATTTCCGAAATCCGGAGACCACTGTGGCTTGCAACTGGGTTATCCGGAGACTCTATGGAGTTTAAGTACACCACATCACCACCATTCTCTTCTTCAAGTCGAGACGAAGAGGGCCCTGTTGCTAGTTATGCTCTGGCGACGACAACCACCATGAGCGCCGTTGTATCTTCATTTTCTCTAATGAACCTTCATTCTAGTTTTCCAAAAACTATGAAATAACTTGTTTGCATCTTTGGAGCATGTAAGAGGATGTTTAAGAACCCGGAAAATGAAAAGAATCTAAGATAGAAAGATGTGATTTTTCAACGTTTTGAGTTACATGGTTATAGCTTAGATAATGATGAACCTGACATTATAGCTTCTGAAAAAGGTGATATTAAGCCTTGCATGTTAATAATAATGAGTTTTAAAACCAAAACATGAAGCTTTAGTAAGAGAACAAGCAAAAATACTTTAGTTGGTGAAGTAAGCTTACGAAAACCTAAACCCTAAATGCGAGAAAGATGATATGATGTAGGTAGAGCTTGAGTTTGTTTTTTGATCACAGTGACAAAGATTAGAACTGATAGCCTTAGAATTTTCGTGATGCAGGTGAACTTTTATCATAAAATCACATAATCAAGAAATGATTAGGTTAATTAAGCTTAACGAAGATGATTAGAGTTTAAAATAGAGCTAAATCTTAGATTAATGATAATGGATCAAAATGTGAAAGGAAAATGCATTGGAAAAGATAAGTTAGGAATAAAAATTAAGGGACTAAAATCAAATTTTATAAAGTACTAGGGCTAAAGTGAAAATAAGAAAAATATAAGGACTAAAAATAAAAATAATGAAATAAGAGGATTGAGGTTGCAATAACAATAATAATAAATTAGTTTTCAGAAATAATTAAGGAAAAGAATAATTAAAAAATATATTTTAAATAATAAAGGTCATATAATGACAATTGTATGACTAAAATGCAGAAGAGCAAGGACGAGACATAGAACCGGACAGTCATACTGCAGCCAGAGGTAAAGTGAACACCCTGATTTCCAGGGCATTACTGTAGAAAATGAATAGTAAATAAATAGCGGAAATCTTTCGAGCTTATGAAAAGTTGAGTGTATATTTTTTTTTTTCAAATCTTGCTAAAGACAACATGCATTACTTATATATGTAGATACCCAGTTCCACAGAGCATATAATGCACTTAGTTTAAGTGAACAACATCAATGAAAATAATTTCAAAATCAAAAGACTTGTTTGTAAAAGGAAGTCATGCTATCACAATTAAAACCCCGACCCAAACCTCCTACACCGGCATACCTCCCACGATGCCACACAATGACACCGCATAGAGGTATGTCATTCCGGAACTCTACCCTACCCTTGGGCATGCTCATGTACAGACACAAGAATCAAATAAATATCTCTGGCCTTCATGTGGCAAGATGTCCGTCCTACTCCCTCGAACTGTCTTCGGCTCAGCATCTTTCGGGTACTCTTCGACTAGTAGTGGTCCAGCTGGTGAAGGTGGGGTCATACTTGTCGGAGAGCCCGTCTTACATCGACGGATTGCGATCACCTGGACCTCTTGGTCCGGTGATCTCTCGTTAGTAGACGCCGAAGCGTAAAACGCCCGCTACTACCAACGAAGGCATTACGAATAAGCAACCCAATTTTCTTGAGAAAGCATCTCTTGAAATATTTTCGTAAAAGTCTTTTGAAGCTTTCAGGAAAACATGTTTTATGATTCCTCATGAGAAAGTTCTTATAGTTATTTTTCCAAGATGTGCCTTAGTTTTCTTGCAAGATAAGACTTGTAGAAAAGAAGTGGAATCGTCCTTAAGTTCATAAAAGGGTTTGATGTATTCCATTAGTGCATTATGAATTTTCCTCCAGGAAGATAGAATAGATTCATTTCGAAAGCTCACAGTTTAACCGCGGGTTTCTCTTGAAATAATGTTTCCTAAATGTTTATTAGGTTTCTAAATGAAAGTCTCTTTTCTTATTCTTTTCGAAACTATGAAGCCTTTACTTTTCCAAAACAAGGTCTTTATACTTTATTTTGAAGGAAACCCTATTCCCACAGTAGCTTACTCTATTTCCCCCGGCTAGCGCAGACAATAATAATCGGTGATAAGGCATAGCAACATTGCAACAAGCAAGATTAGGGAAGACAGTAATTCAGTCAACATGTTATCAGGCATAACATAGCATACATTTCAGGTGTGACTTGCTCTTTTCATATGAGCTAAATAGCATGCTTTCTTATAGTCGATCAATAAAAATAAATGGATCAAACCTCGGGATTGTCTATTTACGAATCTCGGTTTCAATTCAAAGGCGCATCCGTCCTCGGACGAGGCCATGCATGTTTTCACGATCGCCAAATGGATTATGTCGAACCATGTGAATGATATTAGAATCAAGATAGACGGATCATAACATAGACATTATATTATCAAGGAGACAAGCTATCAAGTAAGTCTACAATCATTCAAGCAATGTCATACATCAAACAATTCTAATCCAGCAAATTAGATGCCTTCAGATACTTGCATTAATATCACAATCAATACAATTCAAAGTCGGGTCGTTCTTAGAACGCTGTCGACTGCCAATTTAAAAGTCATAGTATATACATATGCTTAGTAGCTAGGAATAGAGAAGTGCCCTTACCGAAGTCCTTTGCTCCAAGCTCCAACGTTTGCTCCAAACGCTACGAAGGTTCTGAAGGAAAGCTACATCGCCTTGTTCGGTCGGAAGTCCTGTAACCCTTTAAAGAACATAGCCTAGCTTAGGACTTGAAACTTAATCCTAGGAATTAGCTACACCTGTTACAAGGTTCCTATCACTTAGGCAAATGTCATAATTTCTTAGGAAGATCCTTGGAAGTCGAAAACATTTTTAGCAACTTGTCGACCGTTAAAAAGCTTTGAAAAACTCTAAGTCACCATATCCAAAACTCCCCAAAAATTCAAAAGCCTTAAAGAGAAAATAGGCTATATGTTTACATATAAATTTGAAAGCCTTAAACAAGAATTTGAAAGCAAAACTCCAAGAGCTCAATTCTGTCCAAAATCTGTAAATTCATAAAAACTTTCCATTTTTACCAAGTAATTCATTAAGTTACCCTAAACAATGTCACAGCCCTAAACAATAACTTCTATTAAAAGTTTCTACAACAAATTCCAAGTCTTGAACTCAAAATTTCTCTAAGTGTCAAATAAAAAATCTTACATTCAAAGAGCAAATTTCCAATTCCAAGTTCTTCTTAGCTTAGCGAAAACCCTAATCAAGCTATGAGTTCCAAAATCCAATTTATCCTAAAACTCAATTTTAATCCTTCAATTCCAAGTTTCCCAAATCCTGTAGAAATCGATTAACTTAGGTCTTAAACATACAATTTTCTCTAGGCCCTTTTTACACAAATTAGGAAAAGTCTTTCCTTTATACCCATAATCAAATACAAGCATTTAAACAAACTCAAAAGCTAGTTTGAAAATCAATTCTCCCTTCAATTCGGCCATATCCACTTAATTATCAAAATGAATTTATCTTTCAAAACAAAGTTGTACTCATCAAAGGTGACATGAAATCTATGGTGAAACTAAATTTCAAAGTTTGAAAATCATTTATTTCAAATAATCAATTCTCAAAAACTTAACTTCCAAAAAAACTAATTGGAGACATCCATATATCAACTCCATTGGAATAACATTCCTTAAGGCAACCCTAGAAAAAGCTCAACTTCAAAATTCTATACGGACCAAAACTCAACCAATCAAAATTCTAATCGGTTCAAATTGAAGTTCAAGGTCATGGGAACAACATTAATGAAAAGGGTTCAAGGTTCTAACAACTATCAAAAACCCAAACTCAACATATCAAAATTCTAAAACGGTAGAATTGTAGATCGGGACGAGGGGATCAACTTACTTAAAAGGATCAAGAAAAGGAAATTAGTGGAAGGTGTAAGACCCCTAATTTATTGTAATTGCAGTTTATTCCCTGAACTTGTTTGTAATTGATTTTTAGCCATTGGACTTCTTTTATTTCCCTTACTACTTACCAAATGGCCTTTTGTTATAAGTAGAAAGCATAAACACTTGTGATCATCAAGATAGAATTAAGAAACAAGGAAATAAAACATAAACTGGAAATATTATTCAAAAATGTAGAAATAAAGTAGAACATAAATATAAACTACAACAACCCAAGTTACTTAAAAGAATCAGCCAAACATGGCTAAAAGAAACATCGAATTACCCTGGATAGGAGCTCAAGTTTTGCTTCCCACAATTCCCAGGAACAATGCTCTTTAAGGAGGAGAGAAGAATACTTGTTGTATTCTGAATAGGTGTGTCTTACAAGTGAAGAAAATACCCCTATTTATAGTAAAAATCTGCCTTCCAGCGCTTGAGCACTGGCATCCCCAACGCTTGGGCGTTGGGGTGCATTAAAATCCGACGTTCAGATATAGGCCCAGCGCTTGAGCGCTAGCTTCCAACGCTTGGGCACTGGGTGCAACTTCTGACTCAGCTCTTAGTCAGAGTTCCAGCACTGGAGCATTGGGACTTCCAACGCTGGAGCGCTGGCTCGAACACTGGCAGCTCTTCTTGGATCCTTTTTCTTCTTCAATGGTGGAATTGATTGGCTTAATTAGGCTCCATTCAGCCTCTATTAAGTTCTGAAACCTCCTCTTTACCACCATTAATGTTTCAACCTTATTTTCCATGTGCTCAAATCAAAGAGTGTTGCTTCATATTCTCGATTTCCACTTTAGGTCCTCTCTTTGCTAGTACTTAAATTCTGGCCCTTTAAGTCCTTGAAACTTCACTTTTCATCCTCCGCTCTTGAACTTTTCCACTTTGACCCTTCATATCCTGAAACTTTACAATTCGGTCCCTGGACAAATATGATAACTATACCAGCTTTCCTAAAAATATAAAAATAACTATAAAAATTCATAAAAATATAAAATAAAGTTAGAAAAACAAGTAAAAGCTAATCTATATGTAGAATGCAAAATAAATAGAAAATCTACATAAAAATAATAAAAATCCTATATGAGACTCAAAAATAATAAAATAAAAAGACTAAAAACAACTTAAAAATAGCATATAAAATCCGGTCATTAGTTACTGTAGCAAATGAACATTAAATAACTATGCGGAAAATCTTTGGAGTTTTTGAAAATGCGAGCATATTTTTTTTTAGATCATGCTAAGACGGTATGCATACATAAATACCCATATCTACATAGCTCTTCGTGAGAAGTGTTACTAAAGTAGTTTGAGACGTGCATAATTACATGACCATGAGTAGTGTAAAAAGTAAAGTTATAATACAGACTGACCAACCCCAAAAGTGGAAAATACATCAAGGCTATGAAATCCTATGAATAGACCTCATAAGACCGATATACTTCCCTGTGGATCCCAATTAAGAGACCCACGCAAAAGTCATGTACCGGAACCTACCCTGTCCCCCCAAAACGAAATTAGTTAAGCCACCCAAAAATTTTATACACATCCCTACTACTACCCCATAGTCCTTAAAACGTCACTACGACTCCTATTGGGCTCCCGAGAGGGATGGAAGAGGCAAATTGAAGGTGACATGGCACAGGTGCATAGTGTAGCGTCGTCCCAGAGGAGTAAACCGAACCTCCATGACACGACCCTAGTACCGGACCCATTGAACAACGGGTCAACCGTCCATGAGGTCGGGTTCTCGGAGTCAACGAAAAGAAGGGTCACACCTCCCTGAGGGGGGTGTGTCCGCGACTGGGGATCTCTGATCTCATGCCTGTCATTTCTTGATGAAGCGTCCACAATTCATCCAGTGAAACACAGGAAAAAGGGTCACTTCCAAAATCAATATCTAGTTTAAGAGCAATCAAGCAATATCAATCAAGTATCAAGTAGCAAGTACAAGTTACAGTTATATGACACGAGTGGTCGAAGACCCCAGAACTCCTATATGCACGCACAACCCTCGTTGTACAAAAAGTTTTTATCCGGACATGACACCAAATCCCGCAGGCAGGTGGGACACTCTTCCGAACTCCATGCGAACTAGAAAGTAGAACGGTCAGTCGGGAGTTGCCTCTTACACGAGAACGCTCTGTATAATGGCCTGATAGGGTGCATCTCTAGTCAGTGACTCTGTATAGCCCCGAACCATGACAGCTCCAAAGAATTCTTGACACGACATGAAGACAACAACTCAAACTAGGACTTAGTCGTCCGAAGACGTGGCCTATCATAGCTTCATGATTAACAATAATCGTGTAGAGCATACGTACATATCTAAGCAGATATAAATCATGTCGAAAAGGAATCATGCTTACAATTATCAATATAGCAAAAAAAACATCCAATAGGTCAAGCCACAATTTCAATCCAAATTCAACGATGTCACACATCAAACATTCTAATCTAGCATATCAGATGCCTTCAGATACTTGTAATAATATCCAATAAATACAGTTCGAAATCGGGTCGTTCTCAGAACGCAGTCAACTACAATTTCAGAACTCATAGTGCATACATTCACATAATTGATCTTCGTTTCATTATGCTTAGTAGCTAATGAAACGAAGTTCCCTTACTGTAATGGCAATCGATCTTGGCGGTTACGTAAGTTTCATGTGTCTCGATTGGTTCGGAGTCTTGCGATCCTTCAATAAACACAACCTAGCTTAGAACTCGGAACTCAGACCTGAGGTCTTGGTGCTGGTCTAATCAAGGTTTCTATCACCTAAACAATGGTCCTACATCTTAGGGAGATCCTTGGAAGCCGAAAACGTTTTTAGCAACTTCGACGGTCGTTAAATGAATTCAAAAGACACTATGATACTAAAGTTTTCTTTCAAAAGTCCCCAAAACCCTAATCAATTCGGCCAAGCACGAATAAATTCCAAGATAAAGTTTTCTTTCAAAACTAACTTGCACACGTCAAAGACAACAAGAAATCTATGGTGAAACTAAATTCCAAAGTTTGAAAGTCACTTATTCAAATAATCAATTTTCAAAAACTTGACTTCCAAGAAAATAAATAGGGATGTCCATAGATCAATATTATGGGAATAACTTTCCTAAAGGCAACCCTAGAAAAAGCTCATCTTAAAAATTCTTTAGGGTCCAAAACTCAACCAATAAAAATTCTAATCGGTTCAAATTGAAGCCTATGATCATGGGAACAACATTAATGAAGGGGCTTTAAGGTTCTAGCAATTACATAAAAATCCAACTCAATATCTTGAAATTCTGAATCAGTTGAAGTGAAGATCTAGAGAAGCTGAGTATTTTACCTCAAATGAGCAAGTGGATAAGTTGAGTGGAAGAGGTTGGAAGGAGGGGAGGAGGATTCGGCCAGCTTCATAGGGAGGAAGAAGATGAATAGTAATTTTCTCTCAAGTTCCCTTTTCTCTCTCTAAACTTTTCCTAAACCTTCTTAATGTAACACTTGAACCCCTTCTTAAAGGAGGTTGGCCGTGTCTAGGGGTAAAATGGGGGGTGGGTTTTTAACTTTTACTTAACTATAAGGACCAAAGTAGGGAAGGTAAAAGGTAAAGGTAAATTTTTTTTTACTATTCGAGGACCAAACCGTAAAGTTTCAAAGTTCAGGGACTAAAATCTAAGCTTAGAAAGTTCCAATAAATATATAGGTTTGTTTATTAATAAATTCTAAATCTAGGACGCGTCAGTGCATCAGCGCGTCATTGCGTTAGTGCGTCAGTGTGTCGGTGCGTCAGGGCGTCAAAACACTGGTCGCCATCTGATTTTGGTCACCGGTGAGTATCCCAATGTTACTGAGAGTGTCTGGCCCCGGACATTCTTTGGCTTTGGGCCCCGTGCTCGTGCAACTCTGGCCCGAGTTGATCTACCTCAAAGTTCGTGTCACACTCGGTACGAAAACACTATTCACGAAAGTTACTATTCACAAATTTTTTTATCGCATAGCTGGACCCATCATGTCAAACGAAGTCGTTTGGTGATTCCCAAATTTTCGATCTGGAGTCCCGAAGTCGTTTGTTTTGCTTGCAGGATATTCGACTGAAGGTCTCGCTAGCGAGAAAAGTCCTTTCCGGGCTTCGGAAGGAACCCATATCAATATTACAGTCGTTCTTCATGAAATTCTTCACTGGTCATCGTGGTGATAGTGAGAACATCTTATTCTTATCCGAACTCAAAGTCCGTTCCAACTTGATTTACTACCAAGTATCGCAAGGAGTGCTTCATCGGTAATTTGGCCGACGTTATCATCAGTTGGTGCTTGCGAGTGGATCCAAATAGTACATGGAATAATTTAATAGTGATTTAATTACAAAGAGAAATTCAAGGACTTACAATGCTCAGCGACATCCCTGTGTCGCTCAACGACCTTTTTAAAAAAGTGTATCATCTGTTGTGAAGAGATATGCAGTATCGTTTGCGATATCATCTGATACAACATTCTGTCATTCGAGCAGTTCCTTGACCTCGGCATATTGGTCGGTCTCTCTGTATAAATACAGAGCTTGTAACCTTGAATAATTAGGAATTGAAGATTGCAGAATGAATAAGTGAATATACAAGAGTTCGTCTGTTGGAGTAAAATATTTAAATAAATTAACCTATTTTGATAAATAACAATTTCGCTAAGTGTTACTAACGTTCTTTAAAAGTTTTCATATTCAGGAACACATATGAACTGAAGCCATGCTGCAAACATTATCAAAAAGCAAATGAAGAGTCCGTCCGCCTATGAGAAATGAGTCTGCCTCCAGAGTAAAGTTCGTCCGCCTGCAGAGACTGTCCGGCTCAATCCTTGTCAAACACATGGGTTGACTAAAGAGCAATGATTGAAGACTCGAACAAAAAGACTTAGCTCAAAGGAGATCGTTTGCTCAAACCGAAGATGAGTTTTCATGCACCTCTTGGTGGATCAGAGCATTAATGGCGAAAGAGACAGAATTAAGCGCCATATACCTTGAAGGTTCAAATTCTCTGACATTCCTTAATTCAAGCTGCTTTTGCTGAATTAGTGGTGATATCTTCTGATCATCGTATCTCCTTAACGGCCAAATCCAAATCTTCTGGTCAGAGCATTAATTGCCATATTAGCTGTAATGCACATGCATTAATTGCAGCCTCTGAGAACCAGAACAAAAGCATTGCCAGACGATATCACTCTCTATCTGTTGAAGAAACATTCGTCACCTGGCAGACTTCAACAAGCAGATGCAGAAGTATCCGTTACTCACAATCAAGCAAAGACTCAACGGAACTATTTTTGAAGATCTTCATCAGCGCCTCCAGTTAGCATCCTACTGAAGATATAAATAGTGGCCTCTGCATCATCTTCAACTTGGCGACTTACACACTATCAAAGCATTCAAATCCTTCAAGTCAGGTTATAATTTGAACAAGCTTTAGTCAAGAACACTCTGTAACCTTAGCCTTCTTATTTTCTGAGTTTAGTCGCCAACTAGTGTGAAACCTCCACAGAGTGAAAACTCTTATTCTTTCTCACACAAGCCCTTCAGAGAACCAATTTGTATACCCTCTTTGAACTTAGAACTTCATAGTTTTTACCCACTATTTGTATCTTCCTTTATGTGCTTCAAACATCACCCCTTCCAACCCCTGCGCTCGAGTGCAAGCATCCATGTCAAAGGAGCGGAGCGGAACTATACTTGGCCTCATGTTCCACTTCTATCAGTCTGATCACGAATCTTGTATCAAGAATCAACAAGGAAAGGCCAAGGTGGATGCCACATCGTGTTGCAGTTATGAAGGACCAAACTCAAAGTACAAGCGAAGGCTTCGCCTTCTCATCCTACGTTGAGTTTGCGGGGGTATGTTAGAGAAGTGTATCGTCTACTGTGAAGAGATATTCAGTATCGTCTGCAGTATCATATGATACAGCATTCTGTCATTTGGTCCTATCATCTGAGTAGGATCATCTACATAAGGAAGCATTGTCTGACCAGCTACAACTGCTAAGTAGAAGTATCGTCTGAGTAGTACCTTGACAACTGTAGCCAGATATCTTGTCTTACTAGCAATCCACGAATTTTCGAGATCTTATCTTATCGTATCTTATTTTATTTTATCTTATCTTATCTTATCTTATCTTATCTTATCTTGTATTTATTATTGTTTATGATTCCCGATGTAATAGTTGCAATTGATGACCTTGGAATATCCGTCGGTCTCTCTGTTTAAATACAGAGCTTGTAACCTTGAATAATTAGGAATTGAAGATTGTAGAATGAATAAGTGAATAAAAAAGAGTTCCTCCTCTTTGCATCTTCAATTTATCAATTTCTTTCGAGGACCGACTTTGGTTCTTAACAGACCTGCACTGAAAAAAGAGTTCCTTGTTTCTTATCAGAATTTGGCAAATGACCACTCTTTGGAAATCTCTTGACGTCTACTTTCATATAAACCAGATATTTTATTGTTTAAATGGAAGGTGTGATTGTTTTCATTCCCTTTTGTGTACTGACATAAAGTTCAAGTGACTGTTAGTAGGAATCAATTATTGATGGTATTGTTTGGCCTGAGGACAGTCCAAATTCTTTGGAGGGGATGAGTTTTGAAGAATTTTGGATAAAGCATAAGGACATAGAATCATGAGGGAGTTCCTTTTACTTTGCTTTTCGTTCTAATTTTATAGTACAGAATAGCATAGAACTTTTATCCTGGTTTCCATTGTTATCTGACTGTTTCAATGCTAGCACGTTCATTTATGAGAATTTCTTGATGTTTGTTTAAAAATGAATTGATTTAAAATTATTCTGCGATAGAAATTGTGTTTGAACTCATTGATTTCATGACATGATATAATTGCATGATTCATTTGGAATTCTTGAAGCATAACATGAAAACTGCTTGAAAATCAGGGAATTTGAAACTTTTTAGCTTCTGAGGGTGTGTTCCTAGACACTGTGAGTTGAGAGAATATCACTGCTTTGCGTGGTTGATTTTGTTTGAGTCTCCGATTCCATTGGTTGCTGGAATTGATAGGGAAGGATCAAGGCATTTTTGTTCATTAGTATATTCAGCCTCTTGACCATACAGCCTGCCCTGAATTAGGTTATATCTTTATTAACCCCTTGAGCCAATAATTGAAAAAATTTCTTCTTGTTTAACCCTAAACCAAAAGAAAAACAATGACTTACCGAACTTGTAAGGTCAAAGAGAGAGTTTATGCGGGTTATATGCAAGTTGGGGGAGAAGACTTTTTGTGATGTGATTTTGTGAAATTTTCCATCAAATCTCTTTGTTGTGTAAATGTTTTGAAAAGAAAAGAAAAAAAACAAAAAAAGAAAAAAAAAACAGAAAAACAGAAAAAGAAAGAAAAAAGAGCAAAATGAAAAGGAAAAGAGATTAAGGAAGAAATAAATGGTCAAAGTGAATGAATTAGGGATTGGGGATTGTTTAAAGTTAGCTGAGAGAAATGAATGTCATGAATTTCAATGCTGTTTTATCTCTTTGCTTATCAAGCTTCTTTGATATCCTGTAAAACCAATTTCTTTGAAGCTAGGCCCCATTACAACCCTAAAAAGTCCTTAATGATCCTTGATTGAACATGTAACTTTGATGATTGCAGAGATAGGTAACAATCTTAACATCTGTGACTCAGTGATGCAATTGAGTGAATCACTAACCTTCCTTGATTTATGTATCACCCCAATTTTGGGTTGAGGGTCACATAGTAAATTTGCGGAAATTAAAACCTCTCAGGAAAACAACTCAATTTTTCAAAAAATGTTTCGTCTCTCAAAAATATTACTCAATAGTATTCCCATAATAAAATAATAATAATACGCGGAAGTCAAAATAACAGAATATTATTAAATAAAATAACGCTCAACAGACGAGTCCAAAATGAAAATAAAACAGCGGAAATCCTTAAAACATCATCTTCAGAAATCTCCCATGCATCCGCTCGCACTCTGATTCTGTAAGCTCCTCAAGAGACGATGATCATCGCCTTGTCTATTTTCTGGCGTTAAAGCGTCCAAACACAAACAGAAAGGGTTAACTCTGAAACAAACAACAAATACCAAATAACATGTTGAAGAGAAATTAACATAAGTGATAGCAACAATATTTTCAAAATACAACAACACCTTCAACAATATACTCATTTCCTCATGAACAACAACACAAACCATGCTTATGAGTCCTCGAATGCAACTACAAGTTAAGGCACAATCACATGGGACTAAAACCCATATCATCACCCTTAACAACAATCCCATGGGACTAAAACCCATCTCATCGCTCTCATGCATGATCACATGGGACTAAAACCCATCTCGTCGCCTGAGCCTAAAAAAAAATGCACATGCCATGCCAATAGGTTCAACATCATCATGAATGAAAAATTTCCAATATAACATAATCAACTTCATCATATTCAACATATCATGTAAACAATTCTCAATTCCAAGCATCACAATACCAACAATTCCATCATAACAAATAAAGTAATTTCCAACAGCAAAATCATATGTAAAGCACAACTGACTCTATCTAGACCCAGAGTTACCCTTACCTTTTACTCCTTTGCTTGGTATTGATCTTCGGCCTATCATAATAAAATATTTGTACCAATATCAACAACTATGGAAAAGACCAGAAAACAACTCCACAAGATTTAAACCCAAAACAAGCAAAACAACAACTTGTTGTCAGGGGCCTAGCGCCCAAGCGTTGGGTTCCAACGCTCAAGCGTTGGGTCCCTGTCTAGAAATACGAACTGGGCAGAACCTCAACGCTCAGGCGTTAGGAGTCCAGTGCTCATGCGGTGGCTCCTTGCCAAAAACCCAAAAATCAAGTTTTTCACCCGAAACTCCATTTTTAACCAATTCCTTTCAAAACTAAAATTCTTCCATGTTCAAAACCTATATTATAACCTAAAAAATAAGTTTTCTATTCCAAATATCAAAGGTTTCAAATTTCTAAAAAAATCATTTGTTCCAGGAAGACAACTAGGTATTGAGCCGAAAGAATGGAAAAGAACACCAACCTTGTTTGAGAGAGTTGATCGAGTGAAATAGATTAGGAACCGTAGAACAAGAAGCTTTGAGTTTTGTTTCATCCCTTCCCACGATGAAAACGCAGTAGCAACGGAAAGAAAGACAACAGAAGAAAACTCAGCAAAAGACTAACGTGCAGAAGAGTTTTGGAGGCAGCAGTACGGGAATAGAGTTAGGGTAAAAATCTGAATGTGGAGGCTCCTAAGGTGCAAGAAATTCACCTTAATATTCAGCCTAAACCTCAGCCGTTACTCCCATCATAACTCAGCATTATCTCCCCATTAACCCCATTAAATCACCTATTAACTCACCATTATTCACATATTCAAATTCTGCATTTTTAACTCCTAATTACTCCCATTAAACTCATTAATATTTCAGAATTCAAATTTAAATTTCAAACATAATAAATTACACGAAAATCTTATTAAAAATCAAAACCTACCTCACTAGGATTCGAACACAAGCCATGCCCATCATATGCCTAAGTCTCCACAACTAAACCAAGGCTCTTGTTGTTAAAATTCTTAACACAATATTCTTATAATCCTCTAAATCGAACAAACATGTCCCCATTTCAAATTTGAATTCCAAAACCTCCTTAAAGCTCTTAAATGCTAAACTCCAAAACAATTTCGCCTAGTCCAAGGACTAAAACACAAATATCCAAACTTAAGGACCAAAATCTAATTATAAAATCTCCAAGAACCAAAGTATAATTACTCAAAACTTGAGGGTCTTACAATTTAAGTTCCATATCTTAACTAGCTTGAATGATTTCCTAATTCATAGTGATTGATTGTGTGCCTATTGAGTTTCAAGTTGAACAAGTAATTGTATCAATGTTATGCATTCTACTGTGGGCATTATGTTTATGTTTTGGATCATTGATTCAATTTGAGATCATGCAATGTGAGCTTTGAAAATGATTTAGCCATGCTTGTTTGATTACAGTCTTTACCTTTTGTTTGAGGACAAACAAAGTGTTAAGATGGGGGGAGTTGATAAGTGTCAAATATGCATAGTTTTACAACCTTTAATTGACACTTATATTGATCATTTGATGAATATTTTGTATTAAAACTCCTATAATTTTGTATATATTTGGAATTCTGCCAAGAATGGGTGTGTATTGGATTTTATTATGTTTTGTGTCCATTTTTTTATGCCGGAATGATGTTTTGAAAGGATTTCATAAAGGCAGAAAGATCTGGGCAAAGAATACAAGTTTCTAGTAGCTTAGCGACCCAGGACAACCGCTCAATGACCAGAGAACCCTCTCTAGCTGCTGAGCGCCTCAGGACAACTACTCAGCGAGCAGAACACCCTCTCTGGCCGCACAGCGCCCCAGGAAACCTCTCAACGACCAAGGCGGTGCAAGAAAACCCATTGTTTAGTGAAACAGGTCGCTTAACGCCCTGTATAAATCGCTCAGTGACCTGTTCTATTTATTTTCCTATAAATTGCTTCATGCAAACAGAAAGGGGGCATTCAGAACTTTACTTTAGAGAGTTGGGTTTTGGAATTAAAGACCAAAATTTCGAGTAAGAGAGGATCCTAGAGAGGGGAAGCAAGCAAGGAGAGAGAAAGGAAGGTTCTGAGCATCAGAACGTCGCCGTTCAAGTGGAGACACGTCGCTGACGTCACCAAGCATCCAATCTTCCATATTTCTTCTTGTAAGCTTGTAGTATCCATGAATATGGATTGCTAAACCTACATTTTTGTGATTAGTTGCAGCTTTTTGACCTCTCTGATGTATTTATACTGATATTCATATGTTAATCAATGTTTCTATAAATGAGTTCAATGATTTACCTTATGTTTAATGCTTGTTTTAGTCTGATCACCTGAAGCATGAATTTTGATTTGATAGTATACTAAGAACTAGCTAATTGAATCTGAACTAGGTAATATCATCTAATGGATTTAAGACATAGAGATGGGGTTAGACCATTAGTCAATTAATCATCTATGTCTAATGCTTTCTGTTAATTAATCGATCAAGATATTGGGGGTTAATGTAGCGGAATGATAATCTTCTACACCGGGTGACTGGGCACTAAGTTAAGAGCTGATGTGATGAAACCAACATAGGGCAAGATTTATAGATGAATTCAGGAAATACATTAAGGTCAATCAGTGAAAATTAATCCCAACAGTTTCTTTAACTGCTCAAACTCCAATTTGTTATTTCTTTATAGTTTTGATTTTGAAACAACTTCAAACAATCCTTCATTTTATCCATTGTTTAGTTAATTATGTTAAAGAACGACATTTGTACCGCAATTCTCTGTGAATTCGATAATACTCGTTGCTATACTACAATTGAGTCTTGAAAGGGATTTTAATAGTAGTTAACTGACAATTTATAAATGTGTTTGGTGAACGATTTTTCAAGTGCAAAAATCCTTTCAACAGAACTTCGCTACTCATAGCTACTAAGCATACACATATGATTATGTGAATGTAATCTAGGATATTGAGAATGGAAGATGACGGCATTCTGAGAACGACTCGATGAGAATTGTAATGATTGAAATATTTTAATGCTTCGAGCTGAAGGCATTTGATATGCTGGATTACAGTTGTTTGAGTTGTGATATTGATTTATAAATGTGGCTTGACTTATTGAATGCTTATGTGCTATATTGCTAAGTGTTAAGCATGATTTTCTTGAACCATAATTTAGATATGTACATACTTGAGTTCAGGTTGTTGTTTTCAAGTTGTGTCAAGCATACTTGAGGGTCGTCGTTGTTCGCAGCAAAACATAGCACTGGACTAGAGATGGAAAATATCAGGGTGTTAAACTGAACATACTCATGTAAGTGGAAACTCACCGGCTGACTAGCAATACTATTTAGTCAGGCATGGAGTCGGTAGAGTGTCCCACCTACATGCGTGATTTGGTGATACATCCGAATGAAACGTATTGTACAATGAGCGGTTGTACGTGCATATAGGGAGTTCTAGGGTCATCGACCACTTGAGTATATAAAGTTTTGGTTGTAAATTTGAAAAATGCTTACTTGGATATTACCTGCTTGCTTGCTTATTTATGTATCTGATATTGTTTCGGAAGTGACCCTTTCTTTATGTTTATTTGGATGAATCGTGGACGCTTCATCAGGCTATGACGGATCAGCAACTTGAGATTCAAGTTGTAGGTCCTTTCCCTCGGGGAGGACAGACCCTCCATCTTGCTAACTCCGGAGACTCGACGTCATGGACGGTAGATCTGCTATCCAACAAAGTCCTGTACTCCGGCAAGGCAGTCGAGGTCTGGTCGACTCCCCTGGGTCGACGATATAGTTGGTAGACCTACCGCAAAGTGTTTAACCTTGCTCTGTCACCTCCCCTAGGCTTCTAGCGGAGGATAGATTAGCGGTCCGGGGTAGCATAACATAGTGATTCGGACCAGGATGGGTGGCTATTGGTAGGCGTGTAGCTTGCCTCTTTTGTTGGGCTCACATTGTAGCTATCGTAGGGACATGGTAAGTTCTCGGTAAGTGGCTTTTTGTGTGGGCTTCTTACGGGGAGTTCATATGGGAGTATGTCGGGCTATGGGTATGTACTTACGGGGTATTATGTATGCATTCTGCCTTAGCATGTTTTAGAAAAAAAATACTTGATTTTTATAACCTCGAAAGATAATTCACCTATTTAATTACTATTCACTCCAGGACCTGCTACACCTTCTCGAGGAACCCTCCACCGTTTGATCCTCTAGGCACTGCAAAGATTCCAACGGCCTAGGAGAAGGCAAGTACAAAGCCAACATCACAAGCCCTCGAGGGCCGCGATGACGTCCAACCCTTATATAAGGGGGGTTCGTCAAACCACCAATGTATATACTTCTCACCCCGTTTATATATATTCTCCCCCTCACACTTCTGTCTCTCACTTTGACATCAGAGTGTCTTGCACAGATCCCTCTCGGGCACGGAGACGACAGTAGTCTACCTTCCCCCAATAGGTAGACGGTGCTCGAAAGTAGCGCAACACCCCCTCTACAGCCCCACGTCTCAACAAAGACCGGTTGTGGTGATATGTAGGGCTTAACCGTTTCATAATACATGAGTGAGATATTTGGAAATTTTATAAAGCAAATCAACCTTCGTATCTCTCGTTTCATAATAAGTATGATTTCTCTAGTTTTGCTAGTTTGCTTTCCAACCCCCCATTTGTTAAGCAGTTGCCACGGCCGGTGATTCCGATTCGATGTTGGACATCAAATCATAAAACGAAACCCTATCACTCCAAGTCTCGAATAAACAATCACCACGACCCTACCATGTAAGACTTTGACGACGAAACAGTGATCAACACGGTGTGCCGTTGGTGTTTGTCCACAAAGGCAACTGGGGTGACTCATTGTCCCAAGTGGGCCATGTCTCCATAAATTTCATTTTGTTTGCATGAATCTCCATTATTCAATCACTCATTTTCTGAACTCTTCTTGGCAGTGCGGTGACTAAGCACATTACAAATATCTTCAAATAAGTGGGGGAAATTTTTGTCAATTTCCTTGTTGGATGTATACAGGGTGAGTCCCTATTTCATTAGAGACGTATGGAAAAGAGAGAAGTAACCACTTGACAGGAATCCTCCCATGGCTAGCTACATCACTGGTGGTGGATAGAAGTATTAGGTAGCGTTTGGTAGGTGAGAAAGGATCCGAACATGACATACGAGTTCTGTTATGTATTAGTTGTGTTTTTTTATGATTGAACTAAAAAGGACATAAGACTTCAGGAATGAGACACTTTTGTTTTGTTGAAAAGGGTGGAACGAAATAATTTATTAAAACTTTTACAAGTTGATGGCCCAAATTTATATTTAAAATCTTTTGGTTGTATAATACTTCAAAAAATCAATTTTTTTAAAAAAGTAGAAAAATTATTATTTTATCAAAACTATTTTAAATCTCTTCTTAAAGTGAAAAACACTTATTATATTTATACATAAACATAAATGATTTTCTGCTTTTCAAAAAATCACTTCAAAATACGTAAAATCACATTTTTTTAAGCAATAACACATGAGCCAATTGTTTTTCACTTAAAAATAAATTGAAAACAATTGATAATTTCGAAAGCTACTATAAATAGTTTATGAAATAATTAGATTTTTACTTTTTTTTCGAAAGCTTACACAAACAGCTTAAAAATATATAAGTGATTATATCACGAAATAAGCAATGATAAACGGTTTAAAATCACTTCTATACAAAAAAGAACTTTATAATTTTGTATTCAAACAGTTTAAAATCAGTGATAGTGATTATATCACAAAATAAGTAATTACTAACGGTTAAAATCACTTATATATAAAAAACACTTTTATAGTTTTGTATCCAAACAGTTTAAAATCAATTCTTAAAGTGAAAAATGTATGATCCTAATTTAATGCTGTAATTAAATAATTATTCAATTATTCTATATACTATTCGAATCCGCTCTCGAGCGCCAACGAATGATATCATCTGCCGAATCACCGATGAAATGTTCTTTAGAACACTTCGTCGTAGAACTAATCTTGACCTGATTTTGAATTCGGATGAGAATAAGACGTTCTCACTATCTCCATGATGTTCAGTGAAGAAATTAGAGGAGAACGACTGTAGTATTGATATTTCCTTCCGGAGCCCGAAAAAGGCTTTCTCACTAGCGAGACTTTTAGTCAAAAATCCAGCAAGCAAAACGGGCGACTTCGGGACCTCGGATCAAAATTCCGAAAATCCCCAAACATCTCTGTTTGATTTAACGGGTCCAGATTGAAGGTGCAAGAAACACACAAGAAAGGGGGGTTTGAATTGTGTGACTTATTTCTGAAAATTTCTTTCCATAATAAACGATAATCATTGGTTTTCAAAGAGAGTTATTCATTAGGAAAAAATGCATATAAGCAGCGGAAAATATAACATAACATGAAAAGTAAAGCACACATGATTTTTATCCTGGTTCACCCCCATAATCGACAGGGCAACGTCCAGTCCTTGGCATCACCAAGATTTTCCACTATTTAAACAAATAGTTCAAGTATTATCAGGGACTTCTCCCAACCAGTATTAGATGGACTTCTCCTATCAAGTATTATGAGGACTCCTCCTTACAAGTATTGTCAGGACTTCTCCTTTCAAGTATTTTCAGGACTTCTCCTTACAAGTATTTTGCAAGACTTCTCCTGATACCTTTTACAAGGTTTTGCTTTTTCTACAATAATCCTCTTCAAGAAGAGTGGGTAGAAACAATGAAGCTCGGTTTATACAGAGAGGATAGGAATTTGGGTTCTCTGTTTTGAGTTGTGTGTGTTGGTTGGGATGAGAATAACACTCTATAAGTTCATCACACACAAGAGCACTTCAACTCAGGTAAAGGTTGGCTTGAAGCATTATGAGTTGGAACCAATGAAGTCTTGGTTCTTTGGGCAAACTTAGTTAAAATATGAAAGTTTGAGTCTAAGTCGCTGAGTTTCTACGGAAGCAGGATTCTCTATATATTTCTTCAGTTGAAGATCTTCGTTCTTCTTTCACAGAAGGAGAGAAAACCTGTCCGTTAGTGCTCCGACTTCCTTTGCTGTGAGTAACGGCTAATTCTGCATTTTTCAGCAGGTCTGAGACACGATATGAGAAGCTTTGATTTGCCTGGGTTGACATCGTCTGGCTCCATTTGAGCGAGTAGCCTTGAGCTATATCTTATGTATTTAATGCTCTAGAATTCCAGCTGTGGTATTTGTTTGACCATTATACCCCAGTGCGTGCCAGCTAGTGCCCATCAAATGCTCTGATCAAATATTTGAATTTCGACCGTTGAATGAGTACGATGCTCAGATATTCTTGCCGTTGATTCCGCGATGTCAGCTTGATTTGAGGAAAAGTAGAAAAGCAGTGGGATTAAGGAATATTGTATTAATTGTGTCCATTTCTTCTTTCTGCCATTGCCAGTGCTTTATTTAATATGCAGACGAGGTAGACGTCTTTTGATCCAAGAAGAAATTATTCTTAATGAATTCTTCAGAGCTGGGTGAATAATTTCTTTAATGCTTCTATTGAACTAATATCCTCGTAATGCACATTTCTTGATGTTTGTACCTTTGGCGCATTCTGATGCTTGAGCAGAATAATTCTTCCTTATGATTTGGCAGACGTGGTCTCCATATAATATTTAGAATTCCGTTATTGAGTGGCTTGCATCGGCAGACGATCTTTCTTCATTCAGTCCTTCTTAAGATTGAGAATCTTCTTGACTTGTAGAAGACTAAATCTTTCCTTTTCTTTTGCTTCCACTGAAGTTCTCCATCTGAGTTAGTGGATCTACAATGCTTTTAACGCCATGAATCAGTCCGAATGGAATGGTGCTTATATGAACGTGTCTGAGGACAGACAGTTCCCACTCATGGTGAAAGACGTCATACCTTGTTCTTCCAACAAAGCAGATTCAGATTCTTTCAAGGGCGGGAGGAGACCATAGACGCGCCTGAATGCAGAAGTCGAAGCCCAGTATTTCCATAAGCAGGTTTGGAGCATATATGGAATTTAACATTGTGGGCATTCTGCGGATATGCATGGAAATCTGACGGAGGCTCTATCTCTGTCATCTTTCTAGATCTGGAGATATGGTGTCGTTTAGTAGGTGGAAGATATTCATCGCTGACATCCTCCTCAGGTTCACTTTCTTGAATTGTGCCTTCGTCATCTTTTTGTGGCTCCCTCTCCAGTTCAGTCGGTAGATCTTTTGGAACACTGGATGTATCAACTTTCATCCCCATTTTCTCAACATCCTCGAATCTGATGGAAATAGAGCAGATGTAATCGTCGATAATAAACTCACTCTATTTCTTCAGCTTGTCAACGAGCTTATTCTTTCTCATCATTTAGGAAATGAGAGCGCCGTATGGAAGATTTGTCTCAGGGCTTTCCAGCGTGTTGATGATGTGATTGAAGATTAAATAAGGAAGGTTAATCTTTTGCATGTTCACCATTTGATACAGGACCCAAAGGGAAAGCTTGTCCAATGAGTCACAAGCACCTTCCTTTGGTATCACTACGTTGCTCAGAACGGCGAAGGGGAACTTGCACTCGTCAATGAGGTTGTTGAAGTTAGTTCCGTGAACCTTGGGATCCTGTTTCAAAATGCAATCTGGGTTGGGTGCAGATAATTCCCATTTTGGCCTGTATTTTACCCCTTCATTTACCTTGACATCCAAGGTTACAGCAACGTCTCCTAGAGAAACATTTGTGACAACTCTCATGCATCTGGACTTGATGATGACTAATCCTTTCTTAACTGCACAGTCATAGAACTCTTTGATTATGGGTTTGATAGTTGTGGTTGCCGAGATTTTCAGGAGGTTGGCCCAATCTTGAAACAGTACAAGTTCCATCCCTGCTAGTCTTGCGCATTTGTACATGTTAAGATCAAGATACCTTGGAGACACAAGTTCCTTTTCTCCCAAGTTCAATACCTTATGCTTTCCAAGCAGTGCTTCTTGTTCTTTTCTGCTTGCAGCAATGTTTTTAATCCTTCTATTGATTATCTCTTGTTGTGCAGAGGTTAGTTCATAAGTGGTAACAATCTGTTTCTTAGACGCCATTGGAGAGTTTAGCAAAGGAAGGTTAGAGATAGCAAGAGAACAAACCGAAGATAGCAAAGAGTTGGGATGCAAGTACGTGAGTTGTAAGTGTGAGGCTTCTTCTTTCAAGTTCTTTTTGTTAAGTTTAATTAGAATGCAAACAATTTTACTTGGTTTAGGTGTAGAAATGGTTATTTCTGCAATGATGTGAGAGAATGATCATAGCACCCGCATTAACTGTAGATCTTTAAATGTGCAGTCATGGCAGTTGAAAAAAATTGATGAGTGGATATTATATGATGTTTTTAGGTAGTTTTTAGTCTTTTTATTTTATTATATTTGAGTCACATATAGGATTTTTATTATTTTTATGTAGATTTTATGTTTATTTTGCATTTTTCATATAGATTAGATTTTATTTGTTTTTCTAACTTTATTTTATATTTTTAGGATTTTTTATAGCTATCTTATATTTTTAGGAAAAGCTGGTATAGTTATCATTTTTGTCCAGGGACCGATTTGTAAAGTTTCAGGAAATCAGCGGTCAAAGTGAGAAAGTTCAAGAGTGGAGGATTAAAAGTGAAGTTTCAAAGAATTAAAGGGCTTGAATTGGAATGCTAACCAAGAGAGGACCAAAAGTGGAAAAGAAGAATATGAAGAATCACTCTCTAAATTAGAACATGGAAAATAAGGATTAAAGGATGAGTGGAGAATTGATGGTAGTGGGAAGGAGTTTTCAAAAGTTAATTGGTGGCCAATGAAGGCCATAATGGCCATCAACTCCTCCACCATTGGAATTTTTGCTATAAATAGGAGTGCTCATCCTTTGTCCAAATCACACCTACTTAGAATTCAACAAGTATTCTCTCTTTCTCCCTTTTGAGCATTGTTCCTAGGACTTGTGGGAAGCCATATTTGAGCTCCTATCCAGGGTAATTCAATGACTCCTTTAGCCATGCTTGGCTAAATTCTTCTTTAAGTTTTTGGGTTGTTTTAGTTTATAATTCCTGTTCTAGTCATTTTCTACATTTCAGAGTAATAATTCCTTTCATGTTTTATTTCCTTGTGCTTAATTTCTATCTTGATGATCACAAGAGGTTTTACTTATTGCTTATTACATAAGGCCATTTGGTGAGTAGTAAGGGAACTAGGAAATAAAAAAGGTTATAAGTATACATCACTAAGGAATTAGGATGGACGTAACTTTATGTTGGCCCGAACATCTTCTTCATCTTCTTCTTTAGTTAACTAGGTACCAAGGAATTGGGTTTAGTAATTAAAAAGAAAGATCTTCAATGCTTAAGGAATTAACTTGTAGTTACACTAGGCTATAGCATCATGAAAATGGATTTAAAATTCAGAAATTAAGTAGGAGATTTCTAGCATGTTTTATAGACTATGTAAACCAACCCAAGAGCTTAATTCTCATCATCTCTATTTCTTTTTATGCTATTGTTCTTGTTTGTTCTAAAAACCAACATCATATATTCACCTTTTAATTTTCTGCACAAGTACTAAATATTATATTAATAAGAACACCTATCCCTTGGGTTCGATCTTTTTATACTACGCGATAGTCAATCGTGCACTTGCGATTTGGGTATCAAAAATTAATGCGTGTTGAGAACGTTTTAGCATATGAAATGATACAGTTGTTTACCAATAACCCAGACGTGGGTGTCGTGGATGTCTGATCGTGTCCTTTCAGTTATTCTTAGACGTTCTCACTTGGATGTTGCTTAATCACCAGACGGTGACTACTTCTTGATTTAATTACTTTTGGCTGCAGACTCCAGTCGAGTTAGACGTTGTCTTCTTGAGTGATTGTCTGGCTTCGCGTATTCAGTCACCTTACTCTCATCCTGCAATCATATATCTTTTGTTCTGCACATATCAATAAAGAGTTCTTTTACCAAAGAACTTCATTAGTATCTTCTTGTTTTTCTATTGGTCATAAGTAGTAGATTTTGTATGTTCTTTATTCAACAGATATAAATAAGTTAGGAATACTCCTTGTGACGGACTTATCATAAGTTTTGTGCTTTGCAGTACAAGGCATAGCCTCATTATCACCTTCTTTCAAATGAGTGATATTTTGATTTGCGGATTGAATTATTGAACATGGATGGTTCAATTTGACGACCGATGAGCTTGATTCTAACAATGTTTTTCCAGAGTTGGGAAGATATCAGGACAGGGCTGAAAAAGGTGTCTGTCTGACAAGTTATCGCATAGATATTTGTAAGCTTTCATCGGACGGGGAAGAGAAGTATTTGTCTGGCACATCCTCTACTTTTTCCTTTAAGTCAATGTGGAAATTAGCGTTGACTTCCTGAACTTTTGTCATTGTGTCCCCTGCAATTGCTGTTAATGAGTGCGCCAATATATTCTTTTGAAACAGGGGGTCGTTTTTGGCATCACTTTGTAGGTTGAATTTTGCTTCTCTTGGACTCAATGATTGGTCAGCTTCTGTTGATCAATATTGTAGCAGATACATCTCTTGTTGTAATATCCTGCATTAGTGATTATTGTATACTTTTTGGTACCCATGTTCCTTTGGGTCCAGAGGATTATTTTTATATTCCAATGATTGAGATTATCATCATAGTCAGAGTAAGATAACTTCTAGTCTTCAAGCGAATATACATGTACATGTGTACATGATACTAATTCTTCAGGATAGTACATTAAATTATGCAAATATGATATGGCAATAAAGGCTTGATTCTCATGTACTTTGCTTCCCTAAGAAGATATATATGTTTGAACTGATTTTAATCTATCTCAGTAGTATAAATGATGGATACTTTAGAATATAATCTGTAGTCTTTTCTTTCATACCTTTATGCATTTAAACCGTTTGTAACGCGAAGAATAAGACAGTGGCAAAAGCAAATGATTAATTATAGGTTCAGAGTTACCTCATTTTCATTTCTTGTTGTGTAGTCACAAGATGTGTCATCTATCTTCAGATATGATCGTGTCAGTCATGAAGCAAGATGAATTCTCTTTTCTGAAGGAAGGCTTGACCACTTCACAGTTTTGCTTGGAAGATCCAGCATTGATAAGACCAGATATGAATTAGGTTAGAAAATCATGGTTTTTCATTTGCTTGCTCTTCTTGGATGAATATGGGTTCTTCTGCAATTCTTCAAGTTATCTGTGAGTAGCTTCCCTTTGACCTGTTTACTCCTTTCTTGAGCTAGTTTCTTTGAGATGTTCTTCCTGCAATGTTGTTTGGATCATGGTTGCTTTTATTCGAAGAGAACATCTATTACCATAGATCTTTACACTCTACATCTGTGAAGATGTTAGTTATTTCCGGAGCGGTTAGGATTTGATACCAATTGAAGGAGCAAGAAATACACACGAAAGGGGGGGGGGGTTGAATTGTGTGACTTATTTCTGAAAACTTCTATCGATAATAAACGATAATCATTGGTTTTCAAAGAGAGTTATTCATTAGGCAAATATGCATGTAAGCAGCGGAAAATATAACATAACATGAAAAGTAAAGCACACATGATTTTTATCCTGGTTCACCCCCATAATCGACAGGGCTACGTCTAGTCCTTGGCATCACCAAGATTTTCCACTATTTAAACAAATAGTATAAGTATTATCAGGGACTTCTCCCAACAAGTATTAGAAGGACTTCTCCAATCAAGTATTATGGGGACTCCTCCTTACAAGTATTGTCAGGACTTCTCTTTCAAGTATTTTCAGGACTTCTCCTTACAAGTATTTTGCAGGACTTCTCCTGATACCTTTTACAAGGTTTTGCTTTTTCTACAATAATCCTCATCAAGAAGAGTGAGTAGAAACAATGAAGCTCGGTTTATACAAAGAGGATAGGAATTTGGGTTCTCTATTTTGAGTTGTGTGTGTTGGTTGGGATGAGAGTAACACTCTATAAGTTCATCACACACAAGAGCACTTCAACTCAGGTAAAGGTTGGCTTGAAGCATTATGAGTTGGAACCAATGAAGTCTTGGTTCTTTGGGCAAACTTAGTTAAAATATGAAAGTTTGAGTCTAAGTCACCGAATTTCTACGGAAACATGATTCGCTATATATATCTTCAGTTGAAGATCTTCGTTCTTCTTTCATAGAAGGAGAGAAAACCTGTCCGTAAGTGCTCCGACTTCCTCTGCTGTGAGTAACGGCTAATTCTGCATTTTTCAGCAGGTCTGAGACACGATCTGAGAAGCATTGATTTTCCTGAGTTGACATCGTCTAGCTCCATTCGAGCGAGTAGCCTTGAGCTATGTCTTATGTATTTAATGCCCTAGAATTCCAGCTGTGGAATTTGTTTGACCATTATACCCCAGTGCGTGCCAGCTAGAGCCCATCAAATGCTCTGATCAAATATTTGAATTTCGACCGTTGAATGAGTACGATGCTCAGATATTCTTGCCGTTGATTCCGCGATGTCAGCTTGATTTGAGGAAAAGTAGAAAAGCAGTGGGATTAAGGAATATTGTATTAATTGTGTCCATTTCTTCTTTCTGCCATTGCCAGTGCTTTATTTAATATGCAGACGAGGTAGACGTCTTTTGATCCAAGAAGAAATTATTCTTAATGAATTCTTCAGAGCTGGGTGAATAATTTCTTTAATGCTTCTATTGAACTAAT
Source organism: Acmispon strigosus (assembly GCA_030819835.1). Lineage (NCBI taxonomy): Eukaryota > Viridiplantae > Streptophyta > Magnoliopsida > Fabales > Fabaceae > Acmispon > Acmispon strigosus. The sequence continues at coordinate 26,142,641 of JAUAMA010000001.1, forward strand.
ATCCTCGTAATGCACATTTCTTGATGTTTGTACCTTTGGCGCATTCTGATGCTTGAGCAGAATAATTCTTCCTTATGATTTGGCAGACGTGGTCTCCGTATAATATTTAGAATTCCGTTATTGAGTGGCTTGCATCGGCAGACGATCTTTCTTCATTCAGTCCTTCTTAAGATTGAGAATCTTCTTGACTTGTAGAAGACTAAATCTTTCCTTTTCTTTTGCTTCCACTGAAGTTCTCCATCTGAGTTAGTGGATCTACAACTTCTTTATATGATGCTAAAGAGGCTTCAAAGCTAGAGGTGTTTCTTCATGAGTTGTCATACTCATTCAGCTTTAGATGAAACAGTCTTCCTATTGATCACTGTTGGTTCAGGCACCGGACTGTTCCAGCTTCCTGAAGTAGACTTTGACTTGAGAGTGCATAGCTGATAGAGTGTCTTCGAAGAGGATGTTTGCGTATTTGAAGTCACTCCTTTATCTTCCGTGCGCCACCACATTGTCTTCACATGAATGCTTTCTTTGTATGTCTTTGACAGCATTTCCTTCAGGATGTATGTAGTGATGACCAGACGATTTCTCCTAGCAGCCTGATTCTCTTGATAATGCTTTGAGATTCATTAGTACTTCCAGTAGATAGATATTTCTGGATATAGGAAATTTCACTGTGTTAGGAATTCTATCTCTACTGATATTAAATCTTCAAAGAAATTGTTGATTATCAAAAGATAATTGCTCATTTAATTGTTTGAATCTAACAATCTCCCCCTTTTTGATAATGACAATTTCTTTGATGAAAAAGGTTTGATATATTTCTGAAGGAATGTCTTGAAAAAGGTTTAGTAAAGATATATTTCTCGAAATAAGCACTTTGTCATTTTTCATATGAAAATGGTTTTTCTTTTGGATATTTTATTTTATAGAAAAACATGATCGATCTTTAATAGTACGTAGACAAGAACAATTTTGTTCTTCGGCGGACGGAGGCTGATATTCCAAGATTTAGCTTAGCTCCTTGAGTTTATTTGTCCATGCTCCCCCTAAATCTGATATTCCTTAAATAGTTCAGTTTATTACATGTTTTTCTATTGAGCTCCCCCTGAACTGATACTATAAGGCTTATTTTATCTTTTAAGTTTTAATCCTCTTTTCTTTTAGGGCTTCTCCTTAGAGTTTGTTTCCTAATTGTTGCTATTTTTCTGTACCTGTCTTAACTTTTTCTCTACCTGATTCCTTTTCCTTTTTCCTTACCTGATTATTCTCCCCCTTTGCATTATCAAAAAGAAACATACGATAAATAAAGCACGAAATAAGAACATAATGCTGAATCAGAGAATTATATGTATAAATGCAGAGAATGATTGTTGCAAGATAACAGTAAAATTGTTCAAGATAAGGAGATAAGAGAGTAGAGATCAGTTGTTCTTCTTCTGCGATTGTTCAATATAACTCCTCATCAGTGCTTCTAAGATTTCAAAGCGTGCATCCATCTTTTCAGTGAGTGTGTGTGTCACAGCTTCAATGCAGTTGAACACTTCTCTCCGCAGCTCCTGATTCTCTTTACCATTTGTTGAGCAGACTTTCTCCATTCTCGCTGTTAGATTCATCACGGCAGCTTTGGCATCAAAAGAATTCTCAGTAGACGGATTTTCATTCGTGTGCTCTTGTGCAGGAATTTCTTCTGCTTGAGGAAGATCATTCTTTGGAAGGGCAGCTGATATGGGTTGAGCAAATGTGATCTAAGCACCCAAGGCATTTTCTGAAGTTGTAGTTGCAGAAACTTCACTCGGAGATGATGAAGATGCATCACTGGGATTTTCCTCAAAGTCCGAAGATTTGATGAACACATCTTTAGATACAGTTATAACTTGAGGCAAAGAAATAACTGGTGCATATGATGAATAGCTATTGGGAGGTGTAGAAGCAGTTGGCAGAGGATCTGGTTGAGGTCTTGCAGTGAGTATAATAAGCGACCATGATCCATGTTGAAACACAACGCTTTTAACGCCATGAATCAGTCCGAATGGAATGGTGCTTATATGAACGTGTCTAAGGACAGACAGTTCCCACTCATGTTGAAAGATGCCATACCTTGTTCTTCCTGCAAAGCAGATTCGTATACCTTCAAGGGCAGGAGGAGACCATAGACGCGCCTGAATGCAGAAGTCGAAGCCCACTATTTCCATAAGCAGGTTTGCAGCATATATGGCATTTACCATTGTGAGCATTATGGGGATATGCATGGAAATTGGTGTAACAGTTCGGCGAGATCGTCTTGGGATATGAACAGGGAAGGTTCTTGTTGCAATCAGCATGCGTTCCTCAGGTCGAGAGGCTTGGACAACGCTCTCCTGTTTACCCTTAGGTGCAGAAGATCCTTCAGCAGCCACTTGCTGAGAACTCAGAGACTCATCCAGAGATATATCTGGATTAGCAGCATGTTTATCAGCTTCCTTCGGTTCAACCTTTTGTTTCTTCCTTGGGTTGGACACCTTGACTGCACGAGTCTTGATTCTTTTTCCAACACCTCTTACCTTCTTAGGAGATGCATGTTCTTCTTCAGTTGGATGAACCAATTTAGGATTTTCTGGACGTGCGGCTTCAAGATCAATTGAACTGGCAGTAGTTCCTCTGATTTGACTTGTTTGTTTAACGTCCAGTGGACGAATTTGATCCTCTGTCTTTGTAACATTTGGATTTTTAGGTGATGGAGTTGGTGGTTGATTTGGGCTTTGCAGGGGTAGCTTCTTTTGAACTTTAGCATTGGCCTGGACGGACTTAGCGTCAGACCGTTTCTTCTTGCGTTTTGAGGGCCGAACATAACCAGGATTAACAATTTGCCTGTACATCACAATCCTTGGTGTGATGTTTTGACCCCATTGTTTGGCTCCTTTCATGATGTTTGGCCACCATAGTGGTGTGCCGAAAGGAAGAGGAGATTCCTTCTTCAGCGTCACTCTTATCCAATGACTATCATCTACATTGCATAATACTGCAATGGGTGAGGGAGTTAGCACTGGCCCTGTCAGAGGCAGATAAGTGCATGATTCCCTAAGGCTTAGGGTGACCAGGATGACTCTGAAAGTGGTTGCAGCAAGTAGTCCCATGTCAGGAACGTTGAACCACTTGGGGGAGAGAGCTGGTTCATCAGGGCCAAGAATTAATGCATTTCCAACGTTTTCCAGATGTCCTTCAGATTCGAATGTTCTTAAGTGTAGAGAATGTCTAGAGTCAAGTTCTTCAATCATTCTTCTCCTTATCTCTGGCCATTCGTTCTCATTCTTCCCCAGCCACTAGGCAATGCATCTAAACCCGCAATTTCCGTCATCTTCGACATCAACAATGTGATCCACAAAGTCATGAAACATGGTCGGCACATGTGGAAGATACTTTTTTAGAGTAGATGAGTATTGAGAAGTCTTGGGAATGGATTCCAGAGGTACCTTTTTGACGTTTTTGACCAATGAGGCTATTGGTATGTCGTCTTCATCATCTTCATTTGCTGGTGGGTTTCGTTTTCGCTGTGAAGTTGTTGCTTCTCCATGCTGCTCTACAACTCGTCTTCGTTTGGGCCCTGGCTCTGACGGAGGCTCTATCTCTGTCATCTTTCTAGAGCTGGAGATATGGTGTCGTTTAGTAGGTGGAAGAGAGTCATCGCTGACATCCTCCTCATGTTCACTTTCTTGAATTGTGCCTTCGTCATCTTTTTGTGGCTCCCTTTCCAGTTCAGTCGGTAGATCTTTTGGAACACTGGATGTATCAACTTTCAGCCCCATTTTCTCAACATCCTCTAATCTGATGGGAATAGAGCAGATGTAATCGTCGATAATAAACTCACTCTATTTCTTCAGCTTGTCAACGATCTTCTTCTTTCTCATCATTTCGGAAATGAGAGCGCCATATGGAAGATTTGTTCCAGGAATTTCCAGCGTGTTGATGACGTGATTGAAGATTAAATAAGGAAGGTTAATATTTTGCATGTTCACCATTTGATAAAGGACCCAATGGGATAGCTTGTCCAATGAGTCACAAGCACCTTCCTTTGGTATCACTACGTTTCTCAGAACGGTGAAAGGGAACTTGCACTCGTCAATCAAGTTGTTGAAGTTAGTTCTGTGAACCTTCGGATCCTGTTTCCAAATGCAATCTGGGTTGGGTGCAGATAATTCCCATTTTGGCTTGTATTTTACCTCTTCATTTACCTTGACATCCAAGGTCACAGCAACGTCTCCTGGAGAAACATTTGTGACAGCTCTCATGCATCTGGACTTGATGAAGACTGATCCTTTCTTAACTGCATAGTCTAAGAACTATTTGACTATGGGTTTGATAGTTGTGGTTGCCGAGATTTTCATCAGGTTGGCCCAATCTTGAAACAGTACAAGATCCATCCTTGCTAGTCTTGCGTATTTGTACATGTTAAGATCAAGATACCTTGGAGACACAAGTTCCTTTTCTCCCAAGTTCAACACCTTCTGCTTTCCAATCAGTGCTTCTTGTTCTTTTTTGTTTGCACCAATGTTTTTAATCCTTCTATTGATTATCTCTTGTTGTGCAGAGGTTAGTTCAGAAGTGGTAACAATCTGTTTCTTAGACACCATTGGAGAGTTCTGCAAAGGATGGTTAGAGATAGCAAGAGAACAAACAGAAGATAGAAAAGAGTTCGGATGCAAGTACGTGAGTTGTAAGTGTGAGGCTTCTTCTTTCAAGTTCTTTATGTTAAGTTTAATTAGAATGCAAACAGTTTTACTTGGTTTAGGTGTAGAAATGATTAGTTCTGCAATGATGTGAGAGAATGATCATAGAACGCGCATTAAATGTAGATCTTTAAATGTGCAGTCATGGAAGTTGAAAAATTTAATGCGTGTTGAGAACGTTTTAGCATATGAAACGATACAGCTGTTTACCAATAACCCAGACGTGGGTGTCGTGGATGTCTGATCGTGTCCTTTCAGTTGTTCTCAGACGTTCTCGCTTGGATGTTGCTTAATCACCAGACGGTGACTAATTCTTGATTTAATTACTTTTGGCGGAAGACTCCATTCGAGTTAGACATTGTCTTCTTGAGTGATTGTCTGGCTTCGCGCATTCAGTCACCTTACTCTCATCCTGAAATCAAATATCTTTTGTTCTGCACATATCAATAAAGAGTTCTATTACCAAAGAACTTCATTAGTATCTTCTTGTTTTTCTATTGGTCACTAGTAGTATATTTTGTATGTTCTTTATTCAATAGATATAAATAAGTTAGGAATACTCCCTGTGACGGACTTATCATAAGTTTTTGTGCTTTGCAGTACAAGGCATAACCTCATTATCACCTTCTTTCAAATGAGTGTTATTTTGATTTGCGGATTGAATTATTGAACATGGATGGTTCAATTTGACCCCCGATGAGCTTGAATCTAACAATGTTCTTCCAAAGTTGGGAAGATATCAGGATAGGGCTGAAAAATGTGTCCGTCTGACAAATTATCGCATAGATATTTGTAAGCTTTCACCGGACGGGGACGAGAAGTAGTCGTCTGGAACATCCTCTACTTTTTGCTTTTAGTCAATGTGGCAATTAGCGTTGACTTCGTGAACCTTTGTCATTGTGGCACCTGCAATTGCTGTTAATGAGTGCGCCAATATATTCTGTTGAAACAGGGGGTCGTTTTTAGCATCACTTCATAGGCTGAATTTTGCTTCTCTTGGACTTAGTGATTGGTCAGCTTCTGTTGGTCAATATTGTAGCAGATACGTCACTTGTTGTAATATACTGCATTAGTGATTATTTTAGACTTTTTGGTACCCATGTTCCTTTGGGTCCAGAGGATTAGTTTTATATTCCTATGATTGAGATTATCGTCATAGTCAGAGTAAGATAACTTCTAGACTTCAAGCGAATATACATGTACATGTGTACATGATACTAATTCTTCAGGATAGTACATTAAATTATGCAAATATGATATGGCAATAAAGGCTTGATTCTCATGTACTTTGCTTCCCTAAGAAGATATATATGTTTGAACTGATTTTAATCTATCTCAGTAGTATAAATGATGAATACTTTAAAATATAATCTGTTGTCTTTTCTTTCATACCTTTATGCATTTAAACCGTTTGTAACACGATGAATAAGACAGTGGCAAAAGCAAATGATTAATTATAGGTTCAGAGTTACCTCATTTTCATTTCTTGTTGTGTAGTCACAAGATGTGTCATCTATCTTCAGATATGATCGTGTCAGTCATGAAGCAAGATGAATTCTATTTTCTGAAGGAAGGCTTGACCAGTTCACAGATTTGCTTGGAAGATCTAGCATTGATAAGACCAGATATGAATTAGGTTAGAAAATCATGGTTTTTCATTTGCTTGCTCTTCTTGGATGAATATGGGTTCTTCTGCAATTCTTCAAGTTATCTGTGAGTAGCTTCCCTTTGACCTGTTTACTCCTTTCTTGAGCTAGTTTCTTTGAGATGTTCTTCCTGCAATGTTGTTTGGATCATGGTTGCTTTTATTCGAAGAGAACATCTTTTACCATAGATCTTTACACTCTACATCTATGAAGATGTTAGTTATTTCCGGAGCGGTTAGGCTTTGATACCAATTGAAGGTGCAAGAAACACACAAGAAAGGGGGGGTTTGAATTGTCTGACTTATTTCCGAAAACTTCTTTCGATAATAAACGAATCATTGGTTTTCAAAGAGAGTTATTCATTAGGAAAATATGCATATAAACAGCGGAAAATATAACATAACATGACAAGTAAAGCACACATGATTTTTATCCTGGTTCACCCCCTTAATCGACAGGGCTACGTCCAGTCCTTAGCATCACCAAGATTTTCCACTATTTAAACAAATAGTACAAGTATTATCAGGGACTTCTCACAACAAGTATTAGAAGGACTTCTCCTATCAAGTATTATGAGGACTCCTCCTTACAAGTATTGTCAGGACTTCTCCTTACAAGTATTGTCAGGACTTTTCCTTTCAACTACTTTCAGGACTTCTCGTTACAAGTATTTTGCAGGACTTCTCCTGATACCTTTTACGAGGTTTTGGTTTTTCTACAATAATCCTCTTCAAGAAGAGTGGGTAGAAAAAATGAAGCTCGGTTTATACAGAGAGGATAGGAATTTGGGTTCTCTGTTTTGAGTTGTGTGTGTTGGTTGGGATGAGAGTAACACTCTATAAATTCTTTACACACAAGAGCACTTCAACTAAGGTAAAGGTTGGATTGACGCATTCTGGGTTGGAACCAATGAAGTCTTGGTTATTTGGGCAAACTTAGTTGAGATATGAAAGTTTGAGTCTAAGTCCCGAGTTGCTACGGAAGCAGGATTCTCTATATATATCTTCAGTTGAAGATCTTCGTTCTTCTTTCACAAAAGGAGAGAAAACCTGTCCGTTAGTGCTCCGACTTCCTCTGCTGTGAGTAACAGCTAATTCTGCATTTTTCAGCAGGTCTGAGACACGATCTGAGAAGCATTGATTTGCCTTGGTTGACATCGTCTGGCTCCATTCGAGCGAGTAGCCTTGAGCTATGTCTTCAGTATTTAATGCCCTAGAATTCGAGCTGTGGTATTTGTTTGACCATTATACCCCAGTGCGTGCCAGCTAGTGCCCATCAAATGCTCTGATCAAATATTTGAATTTCAACTGTTGAATGAGTACGATCCTCAGAGATTCTTGCCGTTGATTCTGCGATGTCAGCTTGATTTGAGGAAAAGTAGAAAAGCAGTGGGACCAAAGAATATTGTATTAATTGTGTTCCTTTTTTCTTTCTGCCATTGCCAGTGCTTTATTTAATATGCAGATGAGGTAGATGTCTTTTGATCCAAGAAGCAATTATTCTGAATGCACTCTTCAGAGCTGGGTGAATAATTTCTTTAATGCTTCTGTTGAACTAATATCTTCGTAATGCACATTTCTTTATGTTTGTACCTTTGGCGCATTCTGATGCTTGAGCAGACGAATTCGTCCTTATGATTTGGCAGACGGAGTCTCCATATAATATTTAGAATTCCGTTATTGAGTGGCTTGCATCGGCAGACGATCTTTCTTCATTCAGTCCTTCTTAAGATTGAGAATCTTCTTGACTTGTAGAAGACTGAATCTTTCCTTTTATTTTGCTTCCACTGAAGTTCTCCATCTGAGTTAATTGATCTACAACTTCTTTATATGATGCTAAAGAGGCTTCAAAGATAGAGGTTTTTCTTCATGAGTTGTCATACTCATTCAGCTTTAGATGAAACAGTCTTCCTGTTGATCACTGATGGTTCAGGCACCGGACTGTTTCAACTTCCTGAAGTAGACTTTGACTTGAGAATGCATAGCTGATAGAGTGTCTTCGAAGAGGATGTTTGCTTATTTGAAGTCACTGCTTTATCTTCCATGAGTCACCAGACTGTCTTCACATGAATGCTTTCTTTGTATGTCTTTGACAGCATTTCCTTCAGGATGTATGTAGTGATGACCAGACGATTTCTCCTAGCAGCCTGATTCTCTTGATAATGCTTTGAGATTAATTCAGTGCTTCCAGTAGATAGATATTCCTGGATATAGGAAATTTCACCGTGTTAGGAATTCTATCTCTACTGATATTAAACCTTCAAAGAAATTGTTGATTATCAAATCATAATAGCTCATTTAATTGTTTGAATCTAACACAGATATGTGATAATACTTTTCATAAATAGTATTTTCATGAATAGTGTTTTGTGAATGGTTTTTCTTGAACAGTGCCCTCTGAATAGTGTTTTCAAGCTGGAATTGGCATGAATTTCGAGACGAATGACCCGGGGCTCGAGTTGTACAAGCAGGAGGTCCAAAACAATTGAGAGCCGGTGTTAGTCACTTTCACTAACATTGGGAAACGAACCAACGACCGGATTCAGATAACGATGAGAATTATGACGCCACTGACACACTGATGCATATGACGCCACCATGACGTCGCATAAGTTGATTAGACAAATATCATTAAACTAATCCTAGATATTTATTTAAACTATCTAAACTTTAGAGTATAGACCCTAAATGTTGAAAGGTATTTCACATCTTTATCTGGTTCAAAAACTGTTCACCAAACAAATTTATAAGTTGTCACTTAACTACTATTAAAATTCCTTTCCAGACTCAATTGCAATATAGTAACGGGTATTGTCGAATCCATAGAGAAATGCAGTACAAATGTCGTTCTTTAATGTAATTAACTAAACAATGGATAAAATGAAAGATTGTTTGAAATTGTTTATACAAATGAATATAAACAAAACAAATAAATGAGTTTTCAAGCAGATTAAGAAACTGTTGGGATTTAGTTCATATTACAACTTCCCGGTATCCTTATTTTCATGCACAGAATCCATTATATCATTGATTTCTCCTCACCGGTTCTTATCTCACTCATCTATGTCTAGCATGGGAAGATTATCAGTTACTTTACCAACTAACGATGTCTCACATATTTAATAGAGCAACAACATTAGACTAAGGTGTTAACAGGACTAAAAATACCAACTCTTTGTCTCGCAATCAGCATTATCAGACGATGTGATTAGTTCAGATTCAATTATGTAGTCGTCACTCACACAGAGAACTAAGACCCCTAATTTATTGTAATTACAGTTTAGTCCCTGAAGTTGTTTGTAATTGTTTTCTAGTCCTCGGACTTCTCTTGTTTGTGAATTAACCCTTGAGTTAATTAATGTGATTTTAGTCTTGAGATATTTAATATTGTCTATGGCATGATTTCTTACCTTGAGAATATTTGAATTACCTTGCTTGAATTGCAACAAGATGAGTTGTGGCTTAGCGGTTGAGGCTTAAGCATTTGGTTGGCAAGTCTTGGGTTTGAACCTTGATGAGGAAGGTTTTGTGTTTATTTTAGTTTTTCGTGTGGCTCATCAAATTTATATTCAAATTTCGAAAATTCAGAGGAGTAAAGAGCATTAAGTGAGGAATATCGGTTTTAAAGGAGGGTTGATGGTGGTAAATGACTTGTCTAGGGGTTTATGTCATTTAAAGGTATTTTAAGACTCATGAAGGAGGTGGGGGCAGCTTCTCCCTCCCTTGATTCTGAAATCATTTTAAACATGTGATAAAAAACTTTCAAATTTCGAATTTAAAAGGAGACAAGAGAGTTATGAGGCATTAAGGGACTTCAATGCTCGGTTTTTGCCATAATGTGCCATGATGGAGTTTTATTCTGAAACATTGAGGAATTTCGTGCCTCTCCTCTCTCCTTCACCTTCTCATTGCTGAAAATTCTAAGTATTAAGAACATCCACCTTTCTCTTGCTCCTCCACTCAAAGTTTTTCCGAAAAAGGCCTAGAATCCCTTGTTCTGTGTTTCCGAAGTGCTGATGGAAATCTTGTGTTGCTTGGTCGACCCTCTCCCTCTTTTTTTTCGTGGTGCTCAAACCTCACACTCAATCCCTTCAAAGTTCGTGGTGTCGGTTCTATCGGTAAGCGATCAAAACTATCTAAAATCTGAGTTTCTTTGGGGAACAACTTCCTATTGTGTTTAGGGCTAATTTCTCTTGTCTAAACCTTTGTTTTGCATCAAGCTCGAGTTTCCTACTCTCTTGAAGGTTCTGGATTCGTGGTGCAACCTACCTTGACCAAAACTCTCAAACAAGGTTGGTATTCTATTCCTTTTTTTTCGGTCCAATACCTAGTTGCCTTCATCGAATAAGTGATTTTTAAGAAATTAGGAAACATTGAGATTTTGGGTAGAAAACTTATTTTTTAGGGCATAATGTAAGTTCTGAACATGGAAGAATTTTAGTCTTGAAAGGGATTGGTTAAAAATGGAGTTTCAGGTGAAAAACTTAATTTTTAGGGTTTCTGGCAGGTATCCAACGCATGAGCGTTGGGACCCAACGCTTGAGCGTTGGAACCCAACGCTTGGGCGCTAGGCCCCTGACAACAAGTTGTTGTTTTGCTTGTTTTTGAGTTTAAATCTTGTGGAATCGGTTTCTGGTCTTTTCCTTGGTTGTTGATGATTGTGGATATGTTTTATCATGTTAGGTCGGGGACAAGACCAAGCAAAGGAGTAAAAGGTAAGGGTAACTCGTTTTTATTAGGATTATCCTTGTTGTTGTGATTGTTGTATGTTGTTTTGTGAATTCGGTTACGTGCAGCTTTAAGAACTTGTTGCTGGAATCATGGTTAATGAATTTAGCATGCTGTATATGTTCATGAAATGATGATTATGAGGATGATGATTATGTGGTCATGGCATATGCAATGTTGTAGGTTGACGACAGGGGTGGTGGTTAACCACGGTACTGTCAAAGCAGTGGCTGGTGGGTAACCACAAAGCTGCTGAGAATGGTGGGGTGGTGGTGTAACCACGTGACCAAACAGGCCGATGGTGTGATGGGTAATCACGGGACTGTGCCTGAGGACATTGGGGTGACGGTTAGTCACAAGATTGTCTGGTTCCTCTTGGAACGATGATTTGGCCATAGTTGTGCATTTAGCATTTGAGGTTCATGCATAAACTGGATTGATGTTGTAAAAATGAGAAAATAATTTATGTTGATATTATGGTTGCGTTGTATTGATTCTTTTGGTCAATTGTGCTCATTCTATTTTTAATCGCAATTGTTGTATGTATTTTTCTTGATTTCCGAGTTAACCCTTTCTGCTTGTTTGTTTGATTTGTTTGGCCGCTTAACGTCATAGATGATTAGGACAATGAGGTCCAGGAGCGGTGACTTGAAGATTGAACAAGTGGCAAGGAAGATTCAAGAGAAATAAAGAAGTTGTAATTTTCTTATATTTTAGCGACGTCTGGTTTATTTGCACATGCCGGTGCCACTTTAATTATTTTGGAACTTTACCGCGTTGAGATGATTATAATTCTATTATGGGATAATTATTAATTATTAATATCGAGTGACGTTGATCTTTGGAACTTGAGTGTTTTGAGAGGTTTCAAAGTATATTTTCCGCGTAATTACTATGTGACCCTCAACCCAAAATTGGGGTGTTACATTTGTGGGATGGTTGAGATAACCAGCGCTTTTGGGTGATTATTCCGACGTCGATTGATGGGGTGTCGATCGAAAGAAGAATTTTTTATTGAATTTTTTGTACTTAATTGTTGTTTGCAAGGTTGTCAGACTCATGAGTCTACCCAGACTCGTTTTGGGTAGGTAAACTCGACTCGTCGAGTTGACTCGTAGACTCGTAAGAGTCAATCAAAAATGAAAAAATACTATATAAAACCTGTCATAATGAACTACTATAACATATATGACCATCAAAGAGACATTTAATCAAATATACCACACCATAAGTGTCAAAACAAAGTACCACAACATTAAGTACCAAAAGTACATAGCCAAAGTACCACAACAACATTATCCAGGGTAATTCTTTCTTCCGGTAGATGCATTTGAATTTGATGCAGCAGTGTCAGATGGAGAAGGAATGAAGGAACAGAACAGAGAACCTTACCAAAGCAGAGGAGAGCGACGAGCGTTGAAGGAAGAGCGAGGAGTGGAAGGAAGAGCGACGACCGATGGGCTTCGACGGCGGCGCGACGGGCTTCTACGGTGGCGTGACGGGCTTCGATGGCGGCGGCGCTGCTGAGAGAAGAGGGACGAGGGTCGAAGGAAAGCGACGAGGGTCGAAAGGGGCAGAAGAAGGGTTAGCGGCGCACAGGGGTCTGAGTTGTGAGGTAAGGGTAGTTCAAATTAGGTTAAAATTGGGGGGAAAAAGAAAAAAGAAAAAAAAAACCTTGACTCGGTGACTCGCCTTCAAACCCGCGAGTCAACCGAGTCTGACCGAGTCAGACCGAGTCTGACCGAGTCAGTGCCTAAAACGAGTCTGCGTGCGAGTCGACCCTTTTTCCACAGGTAGACTCGCTGACTCGTACGAGTCTACGAGTCAACCCGCGAGTCTGACAACACTGGTTGTTTGAGATTGTCTTAATCGGACGATCTAGTTGATTGTGTTTGACTAACTCTTCTTGCTATTTCTGTTTCTGGATTAACCGTTAATTGTTCTTACAAGCAGTAGTAAGAGATTTAACGAGTATAGATACGGAAATGGCTGAGCAATACGTGAGAAATCTGAGTTCTGACGCTAACGCTAACTTAGTCAAGTTGGTGAAGATTCACGAGAATGTTGTTGCTGCTTGAGCGGAAGAGGAAGCAAACCGTTATGCTGCGGACGTTGTTGCACTAATGAGAGCAGTGCAATGGTTTGGCCTTGAGTGTTACCTAACGATGGAGGTGAAGGCAGTAGACATCAAGGCGGCAAACATGCTCAATAAGGAACTACGAACAAGAGGTGGACCAATTAGGTCGCATCAAGGAAAGAACGACAAGGACAAGGAACCGTATCGACGCATCCCGATGAAGGAGCGCATTGCTGATTTAGAGCGACATGTTGGAGATAGACGGGGCATCAGAGGAATGCTAAGGCCACTAAAGGAAGTCGAATGTTTTAGATGCAGAAAGATGGGGCATTACGCCAACAAATGCACGGAGAACCCGAAGGTGTGCTGGAATTGCAGAAAACCGGGACATGCCGCAAAGAATTGCCGGACTGCAGGAGTTGGAGATGAGAATAATGTCGTGTGAGGGCGCTATACTTTGGACTATTACTTGACCTGAAGCTTTGAGATGGAACTCTTTTTGAGTAGTACTGTTAGATTGTCATTCTCTAACATTATGAGTAGACACTATGTTATCTTTGATGCTATGTTTTAGTTTTGGTTGACCTTGTTTGACTCTATTATTATTGATATAAGGCTTGTGCCAATTAATAACTTTTGAATTTTATCACAAAGATTAGGAGAACCTATCTTTCTTGGTTTGTTTAAATATATAAGGAGGTAATAGCTCCTATTCTAAAAGATGTCCGAGTTTTTTGGGACTCTTATCTTTCGAAGTCCTCCCTGAAAAGAGGAGCTTTGAAGGTCTTGCTAGCGACTAGTGTTGGAGAATCATCGACAGACGGCGTACAGGATATTTCCATTGTTCGTGATTTTGCAGACGTATTTCCTAAAGACTTCCCAGGAATACCCTCTGTTCGTGATACCGAGTTCTCGATCGATTTGGTTCCTGGAACCGGACCGATCTCGATTGCACCTTATCGTATGGAACCAGCGGAGCTGGTGGAGCTGAAGAGCCAGTTGGATGATCTTGTGGGGAAAGGATTTATTCGACCTAGTGTTTCTCCATGGGGAGCGCCTTTGTTACTCGTCAAGAAGAAGGATGGCAGATCCAGACACAGTGTGGATTACCGACAGCTGAATAAAGTGACAATAAAGAATCGTTATCCTTTGCCGAGGATTGACGACTTGATGGACCAGCTTCGAGGAGCGGCGATTTTCTCGAAGATCGATCTGCGATCTGGGTACCACCAGATTCGAGTCAAGGAAGCAGACATTCAGAAGACGGCTTTCCGTACTTGTTATGGACACTACGAGAATGTAGCAATGCCTTTTGGGGTTACGAATGCGCCAGCGGTGTTCATGGATTACATGAACAGAATCTTTACTCCTTCCTTGACAGGTGTGAATTTGTGTTTTGTTGTTTGATCCTGTGATTGGTGGGTACGGTTTTACAACCTGTTTTCTACAGGTTTGTGGTCGTTTTTATTGACGATATCCTGATCTATTCGAGGAGTAGAGAAGAGCACGAAGAACACTTGCGCCAAGTGTTGTCCGTTCTTCGCGAGAAGGCTCTTTTTGCAAATGCGGCTAAGTGTGACTTTTGGCTGGAAGAAGTGAAGTTTCTTGGCCATGTCATTTCGAAGGAAGGCATAGCCGTTGATCCGAGTAAGGTGGAAGTTGTGACAAGATGGGAGCAGCCGAAGACTGTGACAGATATTTGAAGTTTCTTGGGCTTGGCTGGACACTACCGGAGATTCATTCAGGGTTTTGCGAAAATTTCCTGACCTTTGACGAAGCTAACTCAGAAGGATCAACCTTTTTCTTGGACTGATGAATATGAGTCCAGTTTCCAGGAGATGAAGCGGCGTTTGACTACTGAACCAGTCTTGGTTTTACCGCAGAGTGATGAGCCTTACGAGGTTTATTGTGATGCGTCTTACCAAGGCTTGGGCTGTGTTTTGATGCAACATCGGAAGGCTGTTGGATATGCTTCAAGACAGCTGAAGATCCATGAACTAACTATCCGACGCATGATCTGGAGCTTGCGGCGGTGGTTTTTGCTCTCAAAATATGGAGACGCTATTTGTATGGGGGCACGTCCACTGTGTTCAGCGATCACAAGAGTTTGAAATATCTCTTTGATCAGAAGGACCTAAACTTGAGATAGAGGAGGTGGATGGAGTTCTTGAAAGACTATGATTTTACTCTGCAATACCATCCAAGAAAGGCCAATGATGTGGCTGATGCTCTCAGTCGCAAGGATATTCATGTTTCCTCTTTAATGATTAAGGAGTTGGAGTTACTGGAGGCTTTCCGTGATTTGAGCTTGGACGTGCAGGTGAAACCTGGGAAACTGAGTTTCGGGATGATCACGGTATCCAGTGGGTTGTTAGAAGAGATTCGATCCAAGAAGACGCAAGATAAAGAACTGATTGAGAAGAGAGAAATGATCAGCGCCGGGAAGACACCAGATTTTGCGGTAGGAGATGATGGCATCTTGCGATGCAAGGGACGTGTGTGTGTCCCGAATGATGCTGAGTTGAGGAGATTGATCCTTGACGAAGGCCATAAGAGCAGATTGAGTCTTCATCCGGGTGCAACGAAGATGTACCAGGATCTGAAGCTACATTTCTGGTGGTCAGGCATGAAGAGGAATGTTGCGGAGTATGTGGCTGCATGCTTGACTTGTCAGAAGGCTAAGGTGGAGCATCAGAAACCAGCTGGGTTGATGCAATCTCTCGAGGTTACGGAGTGGAAATGGGACAGTATATCTATGGATTTTGTAGTTGCCTTACCACTCACTCGGAAGAGATTTGATTCCATCTCGGTCATCGTTGACCGTTTGACAAAATCTGCGCACTTCCTACCTGTTAAGACCACTTATAAGGTGGAACAGCTTGCTAAAGTATGTATTGATGAGATTGTGCGATTGCATGGAGTTCCTTCGACCATTGTTTCCGACAGGGATCCGAATTTCACTTCTCACTTCTGGGAGGCCCTGCAGGGAGCTCTTCGATCGAAACTGAGTTTGAGTTCTGCATATCATCCGCAGACGGATGGTCAGACTGAGCGGACGATTCAGTCCTTGGAGGATCTGTTGCGTTCTTTTGTATTGGATAACCAGGGGAGCTGGGATGAATTGTTACCGTTGATCGAGTTTACTTACAACAACAGTTTTCATGCTAGCATCGGGATGGCACCGTACGAAGTTTTGTACGGAAGGAGATGTAGAACTCCGTTGTGTTGGTTCCAGGATGGGGAACACATGCTGGTTGGACCAGAGCTTGTTCAACAGACGACTGAGAAAGTCAAACAGATTAGGGAGAAAATGAAGGCCTCCCAGAGTAGGTAGAAGAGCTACTCGGATAACCGACGAAAGGATTTGGAGTTTACGCCGGGGGAACATGTGTTTCTTCGGGTGACCCCAACGACTAGAGTCGGGAGGGCGATAAAATCAAAGAAGTTGATGCCGAAATTTATCGTACCCTACCAGATCATTGAAAGAGTTGGACTGGTGGCGTATCGCATTGCCTTGCCACCCTTCTTGTCCAAGGTACATGATGTGCTGCATGTATCTCAACTGCAGAAATATATACCCGATCCTTTACATGTTATTGCTCAGGATGATATCCAACTGAAGGATAATTTGACTTTTGAAGTTCCGCTGATGAGTATCGCCGACCGTAGGACTAAGCAGCTGAAAAACAAGCAGATTTCGCTTGTGAAGGTGATTTCGAATCAGACTACGGGCGACGCTACTTGGGAGCTCGAGGAGAAGATGCGGGATCAGTATTCCGAGTTGTTTTTCTTGACGTGTAGTTTCGGGGACGAAACTCTTTTTAGGGGGGTGGTATTGTAAGACCCCTAATTTATTGTAATTACAGTTTAGTCCCTGAACTTGTTTGTAATTGTTTTCTAGTCCTCGGACTTCTCTTGTTTGTGAATTAACCCTCAAGTTAATTAATGTGATTTTAGTCTTGAGCTATTTAATCTTGTCTATGGCATGATTGCTTACCTTGAGAATATTTGAATTACCTTGCTTGAATTGCAACAAGATGAGTTGTGGCTTAGCGGTTGAGGCTTAAGCATTTGGTTGGCAAGTCTTGGGTTTGAACCTTGATGAGGAAGGTTTTGTTTTAATTTTAGTTTTTCGTGTGGCTCATCAAATTTATATTCAAATTTCGAAAATTCAGAGGAGTAAAGAGCATTAAGTGAGGAATATCGGTTTTAAAGGAGGGTTGATGGTGGTAAATGACTTGTCTAGGGGTTTATGTCATTTAAAGGAGTTTTAAGACTCATGAAGGAGGTGGGGGCAGCTTCTCCCTCCCTTGATTCTGAAATCATTTTAAACATGTGCTAAAAAACTTTCAAATTTCGAATTTAAAAGGAGACAAGAGAGTTATGAGGCATTAAGGGACTTCAATGCTCGGTTTTTGCCATAATGTGCCATGATGGAGTTTTATTCTGAAACATTGAAGAATTTCGTGCCTCTCCTCTATCCTTCACCTTCTCATTGCTGAAAATTCTAAGTCTTAAGAACATCCACCTTTCTCTTGCTCCTCCACTCAAAGTTTTTCCGAAAAAGGCCTAGAATCCCTTGTTCTGTGTTTCCGAAGTGCTGCTGGAAATCTTGTGTTGCTTGGTCGACCCTCTCCCTCTTCTTGGTGGTGATCAAGCTCTGAATCCTTCTTTTTTTTCGTGGTTCTCAAACCTCACACTCAATCCCTTCAAAGTTCGTGGTGTCGGTTCTATCGGTAAGCGATCAAAACTATCTAAAATCTGAGTTTCTTTGGAGAACACCTTCCTATTGTGTTTAGGGCTAATTTCTCTTGTCTAAACCTTTGTTTTGCATCAAGCTCGAGTTTCCTACTCTCTTGAAGGTTCTGGATTCGTGGTGCAACCTACCTTGACCAAAACTCTCAAACAAGGTTGGTATTCTATTCCTTTTCTTTCAGTCCAATACCTAGTTGCCTTCATCGAATAAGTGATTTTTAAGAAATTAGGAACCATTGAGATTTTGGGTAGAAAACTTATTTTTTAGGGCATAATGTAAGTTCTGAACATGGAAAAATTTTAGTCTTGAAAGGGATTGGTTAAAAATGGAGTTTCGGGTGAAAAACTTGGTTTTTAGGGTTTCTGGCAGGGAGCCAACGCATGAGCGCTGGACTCCCAACGCCTGGGCGTTGGAATTCTGCCCTGTACGTGTTGCCAGATAGGGACCCAACGCTGGAGCGTTGGAACCCAACGCTGGGGCGCTAGGCCCCTGACAGAAGTTGTTGTTTTGCTTGTTTTTGAGTTTAAATCTTGTGGAATCGGTTTCTGGTCTTTTCCTTGGTTGTTAATGATTGTGGATATTTTTTATCATGTTAGGTCGGGGACAAGACCAAGCAAAGGAGTAAAAGGTAAGGGTAACTCGTTTTTATTAGGATTATCCTTGTTGTTGTGATTGTTGTATGTTGTTTTGTGAATTCGGTTGCGTGCAGCTTTAAGAACTTGTTGCTGGAATCATGGTTAATGAATTTAGCATGCTGTATATGTTCATGAAATGATGATTATGAGGATGATGATTATGTGGTCATGACATATGCATTGTTGTAGGTTGACGACAGGGGTGGTGGTTAACCACGGTACTGTCAAAGCAGTGGGTGGTGGGTAACCACAAAGCTGCTGAGAATGGTGGGGTGGTGGTGTAACCACGTGACCAAACAGGCCGATGGTGTGATGGGTAATCACGGGACTGTGCCTGAGGACATTGGGGTGACGGTTAGTCACAAGATTGTCCGGTTCCTCTTGGAACGATGATTTGGCCATAGTTGTGCATTTAGCATTTGAGGTTCATGCATAAACTGGATTGATGTTGTAAAAGTGAGAAAATGATTTATGTTGATATTATGGTTGCGTTGTATTGATTCCTTTGGTCAATTGTGCTCATTCTATTTTTAATCGCAATTGTTGTATGTATTTTTCTTGATTTCCGAGTTAACCCTTTCTGCTTGTTTGTTTGATTTGTTTGGGCGCTTAACGCCATAGATGATTAGGACAATAAGGTCCAGGAGCGGTGACTTGAAGATTGAACAAGTGGCAAGGAAGATTCAAGAGAAATAAAGAAGTTGTAATTTTCTTATATTTTAGCGACGTCTGGTTTATTTGCACATGCCGGTGCCACTTTAATTATTTTGGAACTTTACCGCGTTGAGATGATTATAATTCTATTATGGGATAATTATTAATTATTAATATCGAGTGACGTTGATCTTTGGAACTTGAGTGTTTTGAGAGGTTTCAAAGTATATTTTCCGCGTAATTACTATGTGACCCTCAACCCAAAATTGGGGTGTTACAATCATGTTCTAAACGGCCAAATCAGGACAAGCATTAGACTTAAACTCTTATAATTAATATCTAAAGGTATAACATCGATTCATATACATTACACCATCATGGATATATTTGAGTTGAAATATTACACTAAATCCCAACAAGAGAGGTTTAACAATCCATATTCATGGATGTCGTAAGCTTACAAGAAGGGAGAAAGGAAACCAGAAGCTTGGCGATGTTCGCGTTGTGTATCCACCTCGGTGGCATAGAACCATGCTCCAAAGACCTTCCATTCTCACTCCTAGCTTTCTTTCTCACTTGGGATTTTCTCTCTAACTCTATTCTCCAAAGAAAACCTAAAAACTAAGCTATTTCCCAAAGTTATGAATTCTTCCTTCTGTGTTTGGACAAAGCTATTTATAGGAATAAATCAACATAGATGGCTGAGCGACCCTGCTAGGGCGCTGAGCGACTTGTTACCCTTAATGAAGAGTTTCCTTGCACCGCCTTGGTCGCTGAGCGGTTTCCCGGGGCGCTGAGATATATTTTAAAAAATGGGCATAAAACATAATAAAATCAAATACAGACCCATTCTTGGCAGAATTCCAAATATATACAAAATTAGATGAGTTTTAATACAGAATATTCATCAAATGATCAATATAAGTGTCAATTAAAGGATGTAAAACTATGCATATTTGACACTTATCACTAAATCTGAAACTTTATGGTTTAGTCCTCAAATGGCAAAATGATATTTTTACTTAGACTTTTAACCATTCAATTTCGGTCCCTAGGATTAATGAAAATTTAAAATCGTTCCCCCAAAGAGCCCCCAATCCCGTGACCTTTCCTCCCTTAAAAGTGGGTTATGTTGAGCTTTTAAACTTAAGACTCCATTAAGTGAAAATTATAAGAAACTAAGTGAGAGAAAGTGAAGCTTAGAGGACTATTCATCATCTTCAACCTTCGAACAACCTTGGCCGAATCTTCCTCTTCTTCCAACCTCTTCCACTCATTTTCTCAACTTAGTTCTTTGAGGTAAGTTGACCACCTCCTCAATTTCTACATTTCTATGGTTTTAGAATTCGAAAATGTTGAGTTATGGATTATTAATAGTTGATAGAATCCTAAACCAACTTCATAAATGTTGTGCCCATCGCTTGATCTTCAATTTGAACCGATTAAAATTTCAATATGTTGAGTTTTGGTCCCTAGAGAATTTTGATGTTGAGATTTTGCTAGGGTTTCCTTTAAGAATGTTATTCCCATGGAATGGATCTATTGATATCTCCATTTAGATTTCTTGGAAGTTAAGGTTTTGAAAAGTGATTATTTGAAATTAGTGATTTTAAAACTTTGAAATTGATTTTCACTATATATTTCTTGATACCTTTGATGTGTACAAGTTAGTATTGAACGAAATTCATCTTGATAATTTAAGTGACATGGCCTGTTAGTATAGATAGCAACCTGAGAGGGGGAGGTGAATCAGGTTTAACCGATTTTCGCCTTAATACCTTCTTACTTTCAAGATAAATGTAAATGCAAATGATTGCAGCGGAAATAAGCGTTGCTTGAAAGTAAAGATGAAGGGTAGAAGAATTCACACACGGAATTTTATCCTGGTTCACCTTCTATCCACCGAAGGCTACGTCCAGTCCCTCAAGAAAATCCCTTGAGGATTTTTCCACTATTGATAAAAATCTCTTGCAAGTTCTTACACCAAGGACCCTAAGAATTTCTATCAATTTCTTGTGAAAGTATACCACTTTCAACAGCCCCTGAAAGTATACCACTTTCAGTTCCTGAAGGCAAACCACCTTCATACCTAGAAGGCTAGACCACCTTCAATCAACACCCTGAAAGTAAACCACTTTCAGTAACAACAACCCTTCACCGAGATCCACGGTGAATACTCAATCTATCAGAAAGAGATGAAGAAGAGTTTACAATTGGCTGTATCAAACCTTAATCATACAAGTGGATTGATCATGAGAATTTATGCTTTAATGCTCTTAAGCATAAAAAGATTCTGAGTTCCTCAAGATATGAACAACTATAGTGTTCTTTTAATCATGAAGATAATGAACTCAGAATTTAGGCTCTTTGAAAGTTTAAGTGCTAAAAGACTTAATGATAAGAACTATTTTGACAAAGCTTGGGCCTAATGTTGTATTCTCATGTGTTGTTATGTTCTGGACTCAAATGGACTTTATATAGGCAAGGGGAAAAACGTCCTTGAACCAATGCAACCCTTCCCAAAAGGTTTGAGACACAATGGTTCACGAAAAGATGCAACTTTTCGTGTGTGTAATCGATTACATCACTTAGGTAATCGATTACACTAAGAGCCGTTACAGTTTGAATTTCAAATTCAAACATGTAATCGATTACAAGCAAGAAGTAATCGATTACTTGCCTAGGTGTAATCGATTACCAGAAAGCTGAAATCGATTACAGTTAAGTCCAACATCCAGAAACTTGATCTTTTAAGATCGACTTAAGTTTTTCTACTTCTTTTAAGTTATGAAAACATTAAGCTTGATTAGTTTAGATGTTTTAAGGAGCCTTTATGCTTTGAGAAACCTTTAGAAGCATAACTCACCTAAACTAAGACTTCTAGGTAAATGATGAACTTTATAGCGCTGTTTCCTCTAAGTCTTCTTTTCTTCTTTTTGCCGATGAGTTTGTCGTCATCAATACCTCAGCCAGGGTCAGGAGCAAGACCTTCTTCACATGGTCGAATGTAGGACTTTTTGGGACAAGGGAGAATTGATTTTTTTTCAACTTGCTTTTGAGTGTGTTTAAGGATTGTATGTTAAATTGGGTGTAAAGGAAATATTTTGCCCTAATTAGTGTAAGAGGGCCTACAGTAATTGGATTGTTTAAGACTTGGGAAAATTGATTTCTACATGATTTGGGGGACTTGTTATGAGAAGAACTAAAATTGGGCTCTAGGGTATATTGGACTTTTGAACTTATAGCTTGTTTAGAATTGGAAAATTGACAATTTGAATGGAAATTTATGCTTTTAATACTTAGGAATTTCTTGAGTTCAAAACATGAAAATTGAGTTAGAAACTTGTAAGAGAAGTTAAGTTTTGGGTTGTGATATTTTTTTGAGTGACTTAAAGAATTGCTTGGTGAAAATGTGAAGTTTTTAGGGTTTTGGGAAGGGTGTTAGATTTAACACCCCCACCACCCAATTTAACACCCCAGTTTGTTGTAGTAAATGTCCTAAATACCCTTTTAAAATTTACTTTCTGAGTTTTTTAATCCCGGAACGTTATATGAAGCACTTCTGTGTTTTGTTTTCCCGGTATGTATGTGATGTATTATGTTCCGGTTCATATATCCCGGAATCAAATTTGTTCGAAATACTTCCGAGGTATAAAACCCGGAATATATGTCAACAAAATAGGTGTCTTCCGGGTTTTGTGAAACCGGAATGTTTTTAACTTGTTCCGGAATTTCAAAACCCGGAATGGTTATTTTATAGGTTCTGGGAACACGAAACCCAGAAATATATGAACATTGAAGCAAGTGAAAGGTGAAAGGTACATTCCGGGAAATAAAACCCGGAATGTATGTTAACAAAACAGGTGTCTTCCGGGTTTTGTGAAACCGGAATGTTTTTTAACTTGTTCCGAATTTTCAAAACCCGGAATGATTATTTAATAGGTTCCGGGAACACGAAACTCGGAAAAATATGAAACTTGTTTTCCGGAAATATATTCATTTTCTAATTCCAGGTTTTACAAACCGGAAAAACAAATATTTCCAACACTGCATCGTTTCCGGTTTATAAAACTCGGAAGCCATGCATTTTACGGGATTTAAATTTCGGAAACTAAATTATTTAATACCGGGATATAAAAACCGGAAGCAAAACGGAATAACGTTCTTACCGGGAATTAGAATCCGGAAGAAGGGAAAACTTCGAAGATCACGACAACGAAATCAACCAAATCGTGGCTAACAGAGCTTGATGGTTGTGGTAGCTTCTTGGGTTGATGAATGGTGGCCACAAGGAGCACAACAATGCTATTTTGGTGTTATAAGCTAGTGGGGGTTAATGGAGGTGGTGTGGTGGAAGCAGAACCACAATGGAGGTGGAGGAAGAAGGAAGAAGAAATGGGTAAGAATGGTGGAGACTACGAAGTTGAGGGTTATATATAGTGCACACGAACTACCGGGTTTTAAATCCCGGAAATCCATTGCATGTTCCAGGATATATATCCTGGAAACATGTTACGTTCAAGCTAATTACCTGGTTTTAAATCCCGGTAGTTCTATTAAACGAACTACATTCCGGGATTTAAAACCCGGAAAGGGGTATTTTTGGTTTTTTTACAAATACCCTGGGGTTTAGAATTGGGTGATGGGGGTCCCAATTCTAACCCCCTTTTGGGAATTTTGGACAGAATTGCTGATTTGTGGTTTGGTGTGTATTTTTTCATTTAAGAACTTGTTTAAAGCTTTAAAATTGATAAGTAAACATCTAGCCTAATTTCTCTTCAAAGGTTTTTATGTTTTGGAAAGATTTGGAAATTGTAACTTTCAAAGGTTTTAAAGGTTGTCATAGTTGCTAAAATATTTTGACTTTCAAGGTTCCTTTCTTGTGAATTAGGTCAATGACCCAAGTGTTAGAAACCTTTTTAGTCAAGTATCTAAGCCTAGGGTTGAGTTTCAATTACTAATCTAGGATATGTTCCTTGAAGGGTCACGGGACTTTGGACCGATCGAGACGATCAGAGCAAATGTAATTAACTGGGTCGATCATTACTTCGGTAAGGGCACTTCGCTATTTCTAGCTACTAAGCATATGTATATGATTATTTTAATGTATATGCTATGCTATTGAGATTGGTAGTTGACGTCGTTCTGAGAACGTCCCGATTTAGAATTGTATTCATGAAGGCATCTGATATGCTGGATAAGAATTGTTTGAGTTATGAATTTGATCTGAAATTGTGGCTTGACTTATATTGAGTGCTTCTTGCTGTATTATTAAATGTTAAGCATGATTCCCTGTGTCTTGATCTATATCTGATTTAGATATGAACATTGTAACACCCGAAATTTTCCCCGGTAATTAAATAATTATTTAATTTTTCCGAGGTATTGTTTGGACCCACTCGGCGGCATCGACAAGCGATATCGTCGGCCGAAGTACCGATGAAGTATTATTTGCGACACTTGGTAGGAAACCAAGCTAGACTTGACTTTAAGTTTGAACGAGAATTAGACGTTCTCACTATCACCATGACGATCAGTGGAAAATTTCGTGAAGAACGACTGTAATATTGATATGGTTTCCTCCCGGAGCCCGGGAAGGATTTTTCGCTCTAACAGAACTTTTAGCCGAAACTTCAACAGGTGAAACGGACGATTTCGAGACCCCGGATCAAGAATCTAAAAAGCTCCAAACGATTTCGTTTGGCGTTTCGAGACCAATTTTGTGCAGAAGATTTTTGTGAATAATGACCTGGTGAATAGTGTTTTCGGGCAGCGTGGCGCATACTTCGAGAAAGATCGACCCGGCCCCGAATCGTGCGGGCCCGGTACCCCGAAAAAAATAAATGACCCCGGGGCAGGTATTCTCACTGACACTGAGGTACTCACTGATGAGCAGAACCTGATGATGACCGGTGACTTGACGCACTGACACATTGACGCACTGACGCACTGACGCGTCATGATTAAGAGTTTATTAATAAACAAACCTAGATATTTATTAGAACTTTCTAAGCTTAGAGTTTAGTCCTTGAACTTTGAAAACCTTACGGTTTGGTCCCCGATAGTAAAAAGTTTTTTAACTTTAACCTTTTATTGTTTCAACTTTGGTCCCTTGGGTAAGTGAAAAATTAGACTTTCACCCCCATTTTAGCCCAATGGGCCACGGCCCACACCCTTCCTAAGGGGTCAAGTTGGCCTTTCAAGCCTTTGATAGTAATAAAATCACACAAGAAAGGGGGGTTTGAATTGTGTGTGTGATTTTTGAAAAGTTTTTCGCAAAATACTTGTTATAAGTTTGAAAACGTTTAAAGAGAAGTGCAGCGTAAATATACTTAGAACTTAAAGAGTAAAGCACACAAGATATTTATCCTGGTTCACCCCCAAAACCGATAGGGCTACGTCCAGTCCTTGGCCATACCAAGATTTTCCACTATTTCAACAGAATAGTACAAGTGTTCTCAGGGACTTCTCCCAGTATTCTGAGGACTACTCCTTTACAATTTTTCTCAAGACTTCTCCTTTATCTCTCAAGTATTCGACAGGACTTCTCCCAGTTCTTTTTCAAGAAGGTTTTTTTTCTACAGAGATCTCTTCACAAAGACTGGGTAGAAACTATGAGGTTCTAAATTCAGAGATGATATATAAGTTGATTCTCTGAAAAGGTTGTGTGAGAAGAATAAGAGTTTTCACTCTATAGAAGTTTCACACTAGTTGGCGACTAAACTCAGAAGAATAGGAAAGCTAGAGTTGCTGAGTGTTTTAGGATAAAGCTTGTTCAAATTGTAAACTGACTTGAAGGATTTGAATGCTTTGATAGTGTGTAAGTCGCCAAGTTGAAAATGATGCAGAGGCCACTATTTATATCTTCAGCAGGATGAGAACTAGATGAGCTGATGAAGATCTTCAAAAATAGTTCCGTTGAATATTTG
The DNA here is from genome assembly GCA_030819835.1 of Acmispon strigosus. Classification (NCBI taxonomy): domain Eukaryota; kingdom Viridiplantae; phylum Streptophyta; class Magnoliopsida; order Fabales; family Fabaceae; genus Acmispon; species Acmispon strigosus. The sequence continues at coordinate 26,168,759 of JAUAMA010000001.1, forward strand.
CTTGATTGTGAGTAACGGATACTTCTGCATCTGTTGCTTGTTGAGGTCTGCCTAAGTGAAGAACATTTCTTCGACTGATAGAGAGTGAGTTCGTCTGGTAATGCTTTTTCTTCTGGTTCTCAGAGGCAGCAATTAATGCAAGTGTATTACAGCTAATATGGCAATTAATGCTCTGACCAGAGGATTTGGATTCGGCCGTTGAGGAGATACGATAATCAGAGGATTTCACCGTTAATTCAGCAAAAGCAGCTTGAATTAAGGAATGTCAAAGAATTTGAATCTTCAAGGTATATGGCGCTTAATTCTGTCTCTTTCGTCACTAATGCTCTGATCAACCAAGAGGTGCATGACAACTCATCTTCAGTTTGAGCAAACGATCTCTTCTAAGCAGATTCTTTTTGTACCAGTCTTCAATTATTGCTCTTTAGTCAACCCATATGCTTGACGAGGATTGAACCGGACAAACTTTCCAGGCAGACGAACTTCACTCTGAATGTGTACTTAATTCTTGTAGCCGGACGGACTTTTCCTTTTCTTTTTGATAATGTTTGCTGCATGGCTTCCGTTCATAAGAGTCCCTGAATATAAAATTCTTCAAAGAAAGTTAGTGACTCTTGGCGAAATTGTTATCTATCAAAATAAATTAATTCATTTAGATATTTTTCTCTAACAGCCTTATTAGTTTATTAAGTGAAAATCTTGTAAGTTTTAGTGATTGTTAGAGAGAGAAAATGAAGCATTGATAAGTTCCTATTCATCTTCTTCTTCCTCTAGCCTTGGCGCCCCTTTCCCTCCTCCATGGCAGCCACTTCTTCAGCTCATTTCTTCTTGATTCTTTGAGGTAAATTACTCCTCTCCTCTTGATCTACACTTCTACCAATTCGGTTTTTTCCATATGTTGAGTTTGGTTTTTATGCATGTGTTAGAACTCAAATGTCTCTTCACAAATGTTGTTCCCACTATCTTAAGCTTCAATTTGAACCGATTAGATTTTTGATTGGTTGAGTTTTTTGTTCTTTGAAAAATTTCAAGTTGGGTTTTTGTTAGGGTAGCTTTTACAAAAGTCATTCCCATTGAGTTGATCTTTGAAAAACACCAATTAGTTTCCTTGGAAGTTTTGTCTTTGAAAAATTGATTATTTGGAAAAGTGTTTTTTTAAGCTTTAGGTAATTATTCACCATAGGTTTCTTGTGACCTTTGATGTGTACAAATTAGATTTTGAAGAAAACATTTCCCTTGAATTAAAGTTGTTGGCCGAATTGATGTAGTGTTTTGGGACATTGGAAAATTGATTTTCTAACTAGCTTTTGGATGTGTTAAAGTACTTGTAAATGATTTTGGGTATTGAGAAAATGTTTTGTCACAATTTTTGATCATTGGCCTAGAAAATTTTGAGTGTTAAAGACTAGGAAAAAATTGGTTTTGGAATTTTTGTTCCTTGGCCGAATTTGGACAGAATGTAAACAAGGGTAGAAAATTGATTTTCAAATAGCTTTGAGTGTGTTTAAAAGCTTGAAAATGGTTTTGAGTTTGTAGGAAAGTTTTTTCGCTAGTTAGTGCATAAGGGCCTAGAGAAAATTTTGTATTTGAAACCCTAGAAAATTGATTTCTAGAACACTTTAGAAATTTGGAATTTGAAGTTTAAAGTTGAGTTTTTGGGAAAATTGGATTTTGGAACTTATAGTTCAAATGAGGGGTTTGCACATTCTAAAAACTTGGGGAAATTTGGTGTGGAAAATGGATTTAAAAGTTATGTTTTTGATTGTGTAATTGACTTGAGAATTGAGTGAAGTGTTGGGTGAAAATTTGGAAAATTTTAGGGTTTTTAAGAACTTGGGCAGAATTGAAGTTTGATGAAAATGTGTGTGTTTTTGTCTTCTAAAATCTTGATTAAGGCTTCAAAATGGTTTGTAAGCATCTAGCCTTAATGCTCTTTGAATGGTTTAAAGTTTTGAGAAATTTTGGTTTTGTAACTTACGTTTTTCTAAGTTCTTTTGGTAATCGTCGAAAATCTTGCTCAAGTGTCTTCTGTTAGCCTAGATAGCAACCTGAGAGGGGGGGGGTGAATCAAAGTTGCACGATTTTCGCCTTATCGAAATTGTTACTTCCAAGATAATGGTGATCACAAAATGATAGTTGTGATTGCAGTGAAATTAAGGATTGCTTGAAAGTAAAAGATGAAGGGAAGAGGAAATCACACACAAGATTTTATCCTGGTTCACCTTCTATCCACCGAACGTCCAGTCCCTCAAGAAACCCCTTGAGGATTTTTCCACTATTGATAAAAATCTCTTACAAGTCCTTACACCAAGTACTGTAAGAATTTCTATCAACCACCTGTGAAAGTACACCACTTTCCACAGCCCCTGAAAGCACACCACTTTCAGTCCCTGAAAGCAAACCACTTTCAGTCCCTGAAGGCAAACCACCTTCAATCCTTGAAGGCTAAACCACCTTCAATCCACACCCTGAAAGTACACCACTTTCAGTAACAACAACCCTTCACCGAAACCTACAGTGGACTTTGAATCAAACCCGATTCAAAGGACCTTTTTCACAAACGCCAAATCCTACGACGGACTTTGAACCAAACCGATTCAAAGAACCTTTTCACAACCATCGAACACCACGATGGACCTTTTTACAACCACCGAAAACCACAGTGAATGAATCAACCCGATTCAAGGGATGAAGAAGAAGATGCCTTTCAATGGCTGATTCAATCCTTTAGACAAGATGGATTGATCTTAGTTTGTATGCTCCAGGAAATTACAATGAAGGCTCTCTTATTCCGAGTTTCTCAAAAGATGAACAGCATGTGTGTTCTTATGAAAATGAGAGAACAGAAACTCAGAATGTTGACTTTAATGAATATGAAAGTTATGGATCAAGTCATTGATGTTTCTGAGCGTCTATGGACTTTATATAGGCACTAGAGGTCGTACATGAACCTACACAACCTTTCCCAAACGTTTTGAGACACAATGGTTCATGAAAAGACACATCTGCGACCTGGTAATCGATTACAGAAGCCTGGTAATCGATTACACTAGCCGTTGCAGTTTGAATTCAAAATTCAAACTGTGTAATCGATTACACTAAGGTGGGAATCGATTACTGCCTTCCTGTAATCGATTGCACACAACCTGTAATCGATTACAGAGAGTCCGAAACTCAGTTTTAACCAACTCAAACCCTAATTGAGTGTTCCTACCAAGTTTAACTTGTGAGAACATATCGTACTCAATTAGTTGATCTTTTATGAGCCTTCAAGTGCAATATAACCTTAATAAAGCATAGCACACTAAGTTGACAAGACTTACTAAACGCAAGAACCTTCATGTTTGATCTTTGACGTTCTGAGCCGGTTCATGAAGTCTTTTTCTTCTAAAGTCTTCTCGAAGTCTTTCTTTTCTTTTTGAAGTCTTCTTGAAGTCTTTCTTCTTTTTTTTCCTTTCTTTCTTGAAGTCTTCCTTTTCTTATCTAAAGTCTTTCTTCTTTTTGTGATGTGTTTGTCTTCATCAAAACCTCAGCCGAATCCAAGGACGAGACCTGATTTACATCTTCGACCTCCGAGCATGTCCTAAGTTGTAGAGTCTTCTTCTAAGTGTTTAGACCCAGTTTAGGCCAGCCCTTTACCTTAGGTTGAGTTCAAAGTTCTAAGCTAGGTTGTGTTTGTTGAAGGATAACGAGACACCGAACCGATCTAGACGCACAGAGCTTACGTGACCTCCAGGATCGACTACCTTTAAGGTAAGGGCACTTCGTATCTTTGTCTATTAGCATAAGTATATATGTATATACCATGCTGCTATAATCTTATTATTGTAGTTGACGGCGTTCTGAGAACGACCCGACTTTAAACTGTAATTAATTGATATATGAATGCACTCTCTGAAGGCATCTGATATGCTGGATTAGTTTTTGTGTGATGCGTGGAATTTTTGGATTGTAGTGATTTGTGGTTTGACTTATTGGATGTTTATTGCTTTGATGATAATTGAAAGCATGTTTCTTCCTTCGACATGATTTATATCTGCTTAAGATATGTGCAACTGCTCTACATGAGGCCTCGTTTAGATATGTATGAGTCCTACTTGTGTTTTGGGTCATGTCGTGTCAAGCATGTAGTCGTGAAAGTCGTCATTGTTCGGGGCTAATAAAGAGTCACGGGCTAGATGAGCACCATCGGGGCGTTATTACAGAGCGCTCTCATGTAAGTGGCAACTCTCGACTTACCGACTTACGTTCTAGTTCGTGCGGAGTTCGGGAGAGTGTCCCACCTGCCTGCGGGAGTTGGTGCATATCCGGATAAAAGTTTTTTTCTGTACATGAGGAAGATGTACGTGCAAATAGAGTCCTAGAGTTTTTCAACTACTTGCGTCAATAATTGTATGCGTACATATTATTTGCTACCTGTTGATTGCTTGGATAACATTTGCTAGTCGTAGGCTTTATTTGTATCCAATGTTTTATTTTGAGTTGACCCTTGCATCTGTGTGTTGTTTGTGTTTTCTGGTGACCCGTCGCCAGCTGGACGTTCCTTAGCCGGAAGATGCGGATGGGTACCATTACAGGAGAAACCACAACAAGGAGTCGGGCGTATAGTGATGGAAGACTCGTGCCGCTGCTGTTATTATTATGTAATGATATTATGTATGTTCACGTGTGAGGGCAGAATTTTTAGGTTGCTTTTTACAACTGACAGCAGGGTTTTGAAAACAAGTTAGGTGTTTTGTAAATTATCCTTAAACTGCTGGTCGGTCTCTTTATGCCATATGTTTGGCTATTTGTGAATCATGTATTTATAATACTAATGCACTTCAGCATGGCATGTTTCGAAAAGGAAAATGATTTCAAAAAAAAATATACCTTCTTTTCCAAGTTTTGAAAAAGCTCCCGCATATTTATTTACTGTTCATTCGCTACAGTAACGCCCTGAAAATCGGGGTGTTACAAACATATTCTCTACATGATTGTTTTTACTTATGAAGCTATGTTAGACATCGTCTTTGGATGACTAAGCCTTGAGTTCGGGTTGTTTTTTTCATGTCGTGTCAAGCATACTTGAGAGCCCTCGTGGTTCAGGGCTAACTCGGCACCAGATTGGAGATTGAAAGTTATCGGCGCTTTATACATAATGCACTCATGTAAGTGGCAAGTTTCAGCTGACCGTAGTACTTTTAGTCAAGTGTGGAGTCAGTTGAGTGTCCCACCCGCCTGTGGGATTTGGTGATACATCCGGATGAAATTTTTGTACAATGAGTTGTTGTACATGCATATAGGAGTCGTAGGGTCATCGACCATCAGAGTCTTGTATTTCAATAGTATACTTGCTAGATGTTGCACAGTGAGTTGTTGTAGGTTTTACAATAAAATGCGGAAATTAAATAAACCGCTATCCAAAATTTGTAAAAGAGAGTCCTTTTATTACGAAACGAGATAAAGCTATTATGCGTCTTTTAAACAAAAAAGATAACTCGTAAATCATAATGAAACCATAAAGCATACATAATACCCATATTACATTAGTAGTCATAAGGTTTGATCAAATGTGGACATAGTTACAGACAAAAATCCATCATAGTCAAAACTAGTGAAAACATACACCGAAGGAAATAAAACCCTGCCGGCATATCCCTTGCCTAACATGCAGGAAAGCGCCTCCGAGGTAAGGAAACTACAAGAAACATCTACTACTAGCGGCCAGTGGTGTATCTCCAGAAATCCTCCTCATCCTCCTCAAAATTGAAATCCAAGACCATCAAAAGCAAGAGCTCAAGGAGAGCAACTTTTTCTCTCAAAGGAGCTAAGTGAGAAAATAATGGAGAATGGTGAATGATGATGATGAAGGGGTGGTTATGTTGAGAGAAAGGAGAAGATGAGCTCTTCTAATCCTCTCTCTATTTGTCTCTCTAACTTATCTCACTAATATGTCTTACTTCCCACCTAATAAAATGAAACAAAAACTCCCCCTTTAACCTTGGTGTTGGCCACGGGTTTTTGGTAATAAAATGGGGGTGTTAGAGAAATACAGTATCATCTACTGTAGTCAACATCATATTGTCTGCCTGTCTCAGCACTCAATTGTCTGCCTTACAGTGTCATCTGGCTAGCTGAATCGATTGCGTAATGCATCGTCTGGTCAGTAGTCATGTCAGTCGGTTACGTTGACCATGTGTGACAGGTGTCAGATCTCATTAATTTGATTGATGACCCATTGTTTATGTTGACCCGGAATATCAAGGATCTGGTCTGTTTGTCTGCTTCTTCTCTGTATAAATACAGAGCTTGTAACAGTGAAATAATCAGAATAGAAAGAACATTTCTGTATCTTCGAATTCTCAAATATTCGTTTTCAAAGAACCCTTATTTCTTAACATGGTATCATCAGCTAGTCTCGATCTGTAATTTTTTTCACTTTTCGCTATGGAGGAAGCTTAGACTTCATATTTCCCTTCCTTTTCCCATAATGTTTCAATCAAACTTGATCAAACAAAATTTCGTTCATGGGTAGAACAGGTAGAAGGTGTTGTTCACCAACATAGTTTAGAAAAGTTTCTTCTAGATCCAGTCATCCCACCTCGATTTTTGACTGATGCTAATCGTGATAAGTCAGTTGAGAATCCACTTTACACTACCTGGATCAAACAGGATTCACCCCTGTTTACTTGGTTTCTCTCTTCCCTATCGTTTGACGTTCTCCCCACAGTTGTTAACTACAAACAATCATTGCAGATCTGGAAAGAAGTCCATGACTTCTTCAATGTTCATTCTCTGGCACAATCAGCAACTCTTCGCTCCGAGCTTCGCACCATGGTCAAAGGGGCAAAATCTATATTTGACCACCTCCGATGCATTAAGACCATTGTTAATTCTCTTATCTCCTTCGGTGATCCAGTCTCATACAAAGATCACATTGAAGCTATCTTTGATGGGCTACAAGATGAGTATAGCTCTCTTATGCCTCTTGTCAGCAATCTGAAGGTACCATGCTCTGTCTCTCAAGCATAAGCAATGCTCATGGCTCATGAAGCCTACCTATGCTTCTGGTTCTCTTGCTCAGCATCATGCCATGCGCACCACTGATGACACACAATTTTCAAATCGGGGTTTCTTTGAGTCGGACAATAACTATGGCTTGTCTGGTGATTATCGTGGCTCTAGTGGCCGCTCTGGTAAACGTGGCGGTCGTGGCCGTGGTCATGGTGGAAGCTCCTCTGTTCAGTTCCAAATCTACTACAAGTGGGGTCATGAGGCCAACACTTGCTATCATCGAGTCTCGTCTGCCAATTTTCCAAGAATGGTTGGCTCATCACCATATGGTGCTCAATTCAATGAAGTTCCTCAGCAGGCCGGTGCCTTTAGAGGTTTCGCACCACACCTCTCCAATTTTCAACCAGCAGGACTTGGTCCACCACCCTTTTACAATATTCAACCAACTGGGCCCTCCCAATTACCTTTTCCCAATGCTTTTCCGAAGACTGATCCACATGGATACCCTTCGGGAATTGCTTACCCTCCGTTTGCTAGATATGTAAATGTTATCACCATTAGACGATGCCTACGCCTACGTTTCAGTCTCCCCAGCAGACGGTTGGCCCTTCTCCCTTTGCGCAGCAACCAACAGGCCAAGTGTTCCCACAGCAGACGATGGGACACGCTTTGCTCACTGCATCTGCAGGCCCCAAGTCAAGGAACCTGGTTACTAGACACTGGTGCCACTCATCATGTCACCCATAATTCTACTACCTTCTCTAATCCTACGCCCCTGCAATGAACTGATCACATCCTGATGGGCAATGGTCAAGGTTTTCCTGTACACTCTATTGATACAGTTTCCTTTAAGTCACCTTGTCAAACACATGCTACTCTTTCTCTTCGTGATTTATTGCTAGTTCCTTAAATCACTAAAAATCTTGTCAGTGTTAGTAATTATGCTATGGAAAATCATGTCAAATTTGAGTTTGATCATACTCATTTTCTTGTCAAATCTCAGGTCAATGGTGACATTCTTCTTCAAGGGACTGTTGGGGATGATGATCTCTATTATATTGATGGCATGCATGCTTCCAAGTTCTTCAATAACAAGTCTTCTGTAATACCAGCTCCATCCTCGTCCTCCTTTTATTCACCTAAAACACATGTATCCACAAGCACTAATAGTTCACTAGTAGGGCCCACCTCCTATGACATTTGGCATCATCGTCTGGGTCACCCTACTCATGAGATTTTACATTCTGTTCTGTCCAAATGTAATACTTCAATTCCTTCTCGAGCTATTTTTCGTGTTTGTAGTGCATGTTGTATGGGCAAATCCCATAGATTGCCCTCTTCTCAATCTAATACAGTTTATTCCCATCCTTTAGAACTTGTGTTTTCTGATTTATGGGGTCCAACCTCCATTGAATCTTCTATTTTTTATTCTTATTTTCTTACTTGTGTTGATGCATACACACGATATACGTGGATTTTTCATTTAAGGAAGAAATCCGAAACCTATGCTACTTTTCTTCAATTTTAGGCCATGATTGAGTTGCAACTAAATCTTAAATTAAAGTTGTTCAAACTGATGGAGGCACTGAATTTAAACCCCTCAGTTCTCATTTTTCTCAATCAGGAATTGTTCATCGTCTAACTTGCCCCCACACACATCATCAAAATAGCAGTGTGCAAGGCAAGCACAGACATGTGGTTGAAACTGGTCTTTCTTTGCTTGCCCAAGCCAAAATTCCACATCAGTACTGGGATCATGCCTTCCTCACTGCTACGTTTCTCATAAAAAAAATTCCTACCTTTGTCTTAGGTAATGTTAGCCGTTACTATAAGCTTGGCAATGTCCACCTAGATTACAAGTTCTTGAAAGCCTTTGGGTGTGCATGCTTTCCCTTTCTCTATCCTTACAATGTGTCCAAAATTCAGTTCTGGTTCCGAGAGTGTGTCTTCTTTGGTTATTCCCTTTCCCACCGAGGTTATAAATGTTTGGGTGCTAGTGGGAAATTTTTTGTGTCAAAAGATGTTACTTTCAATGAGTACAGGTACCCATATACAGAGCTATTTCAACTCTTTCTAACTCCATGGAAGGACCTCTAACATCATTCGTTCCAAGTTATGAAGTAACTTCCCAACAAGAGTGGCAACAATCTCTATTTGTTCATCATGTTGCCATATCGTCTGGTACTTCTAAGCCATCTGATGTTCCAACATCTGATGGTATTGGAGAATCGCCTGCCGCTCAGCAATCATCTGATGTTATAGCATTGTCTGGTTCTCAGCAAGTACCAGTCAACACTCATGCCATGCAAACAAGATCCAAAGTAGGGATTACTTGAACCCAGGCATCCTCCGTTGTGGGATCTCCTCCTGTCAACACTCACACTATGTAAACTCGTTCGAAAACTGGCCCTATTCAGCCACAACTTCATCTAGCTCAGGTTGAACCAACCTCCTACAAGAAGGCTCTTCAAGATCCTCACTGAAAGTAGGCTATGTAGGCTGAGTTTGATGCCTTGCAACAAAATACCACATGGTCTTTTCTCTCCTTACCGCCAAATAGAAAATATATAGGTTGCAAGTGGGTGTTCAGAATCAAGCAAAACGTTGATGGAACTGTTGAAAGATATAAAGCACGGTTAGTGGCCAAAGGATACAACAAAGGAATATCACTAATGAAGGAAGGGACTCTAAGGATTTTGGGACAGAAAATATCTAGCCTATATAAGGCCATGTTGATCGACCAACATGCATTGTTGGGAGATCATTTATCTTCTTCAAAGTGGGTCGTTTATGAGTGTTTGAGTAAGAAAGAATAGGGTTAGAGAGAAAAATCACTCTCCTTCCCCTCACAGCCACCAAAACCACCCCTCTACCCCTTTTTCCTACACCTTCTGGCTTGTTGTTGGCTTCTACCTCTTCAATTGGAGGTTAGTTCATCCTTACTTCTTATAATTTCCTAAGAGCATTCATGTTGTATGTGTGTGATACTTCAATCTTGTTTTTCTAACTCCTTTTGAAGTTATTTCCCTAAAATTATTTTGTTAAAGTTGTAGAGAATCCCATAAGCTTTCATATGATGTATTCTTTTGCTTTGAAGCTAAAGTTTTTGGTAAAATTGATTTTTAAAAATAGCTTTTGGCCTAGTGATTTTGAGAGAAGTTGCTTACAATGTCATGATCTATAGCTTTCTATAGTTTTTTTCTTGAAAAACTTGTTTTGACACTAAAAGTGATTCTAGAACAGGGATCTTGTAGAAGTGCTTGTTTGAAAAAACTTTATGAAGGAATGTAGCTTCAAATCTTGAGTTTATCCCAAAATAAAATTAGTTTTTGGAAAGAATTCACCCACCCTATTATAGGGGCTTGGCCGAACCTAACATCTGTTGTTGGGGTTGGGTGCTTTTGTTTTCCAAGCTTGTTTTGATGCTTACGTGTACTAGAGTTGTGTTTGAAAGAGTTTGGAAAATTTTGAGAAGCTATATATCTTTAAACGGGCATGGCCAAACCTATTCACCTCGTGAATGTATGATATGTAGAATTCATAGACCCCATAAGGAATAGTATCTTTCAAAAAAAGGAGTTAAGAAAAGTGGCATAAAAACCTAAACTAGTTATATCTCTTATCTAAGGTACTGTTCCTGTTGGCGAATGAGCTCGTGCGAGGGTAGAGACTCACCAGGAGCGTGATGAGTGGATTTTATATGATAATTTTAGGGTCTTTTTAGTCTTTTTATTTTATTATTTTTGAGTCTCATGTAGGTTTTTTATTGTTTTTATGTAGATTTTATATTTATTTTGCATTTTTCATGTAGATTAGATTTTATTAGATTTTCTAGCTTTATTTTATATTTTTAGGAATTTTTCTAGTTATTTTGTATTTTTAGGAAAAGCTGGTTTAGTTATCATTTTTGTCCAGGGACCACTTTGTAAAGTTTCAGGAAATCAAGGTCCAAAATGTGAAAGTTCAAGAGTGGAGGGCTAAAAGTGAAGATTGAGAGAATTCAAGGGCTTGAATTGGAGTGCTAACCAAGAGAGGACTAAAAGTAAAAAAGAGGAATATGAAGCAACTCTCTAAATTAAGCACATGGAAAAAAGGATTAAAGGATGAGTGGAGGATTGATGATAGTGGAGGAGAGGTTTCAGAATTGTTTAAAGGGCTGATAAGTGGGTTTTTATGGCATTCAAAACCCACTACCATGAAGAAGGAAGGAAAAGCTTGAAGTTGAAGAATCAGTAGCCAGCGCTGCAGCGCTAGAACTCAGCGCTCAAGCGTTGGGCCTCGGCTTGGAAGTGGGATTTAATTGCTGAGGCCAGATTTTTTGCTATAAATAGGGAGGAAACTTGCACTTGAAAGATACACCATCTTAGAACACAACAAGTGTTCCTCTTTCTCCCTCAAGAACATTGTTCCTAGGAATTGTGGGAAGCCATATTTGAGCTCCTAGTCCAGGGTAATTCAATGCTTCTTTTAGCCATGCTTGGCTAATTCTCTTTAAGTATTTTGGGTTGTGTTAGCTTATTAGTTTATGTTTTAGTTTTCTTTTATTTGTTTCTGAATAATATTCAAAGTTCATGTTTTATTTCCTTTTTCTTCATTCATCTTGGTGCACACAAGATCTTTTGCTTATTACTTATACGAATGGAAATTGGTAAGTAGTAAGGGACCTAGGATTTAAAAAAGGTTATAAGTATACTTCACTAAGGAATTAGGAAGGACGTAACTTTATGTTGGCCTGAATTTCTTCTTCATCTTCTTCTCTAGTTAACTAAGTTGCAAGGAATTGAATTTAGTAATTAGAAAGAAAGTTCTACAATGTGTAAGGAATTAACTTGTAGATATACTAGGCTATAACATCATGAATCTTTGTTTGGAATTCAGAAATAAAATAGAAGTTTGCTAGCATAAATTATAAGTTTTTCAATGCAACCCAAATGCTTATTTTTATCATCATCTCTTCTTTTATATTTTATGCTTTTTATGTTCTTACTCCAGAAACCAAAATGCAAAATATATCTTTTTTTTTTCTGCTTAAGCTCTAAACAAATTAGTAATTAGACACCTATCCCTGTGGGATCGACAATCTTTTATATTACGCGATAATCAATCGTGCACTTGCGATTTGGCTATCAGAGCGCTTGACCGGTAACAACTCTACATATGACTAAACTTCCCTATAACCTAGATAAAGAACTCTAGTTCCCTTGTGATTATCTTTGTCGTATTTAAAATAGTTCACCCTTTCTGCTTGTATTTGTTTGTTGTTTGGGCGCTTAAGGCCACGGATAATCAAAGCAAGGATTTACATGAAGTTTGAGATCAGTGCAAGCTTAAAGATGATGTTAGAAATGATTAGAGGATTGGGAAGATTCTGAAGAAGATTATATATTTTTTGTTTTCCGCTGTTTAAATGACTTTAGCACTATGTTGGTGCAAACTTATTATAATTTATTTCTTGATTATACATTGTTGAATTAATATAAATTATAGGGATGTGATTATTTAAGATATTGAGAGACGTTTCTAATTTGAAAAATCTAAGTGGTTTTGAGAGATGTTTTAAATTAAATATTTTCCGCTTATTTAGTGTTATATTACTTTACAGCTTGCATCATTTACTATAACTTGTTTTAAATCCACTGCTTTAAACCTGATTATCCTATCGTTCACTAAAGGTCTTCTAAAGTTTACGGAAAGGTTTCTGAAAAATATATTTGTTTTAGAAAAGCAAGTTTTTATAAGCACAGAATTCAACCACCTCCCCTTCTTGTGTTGGCCCTTATTTTATCCATTGGTATCAGAGCTTCGGCTCTGAGAAACTAACACCATAATAGATGCAGAGTAAAGATCCATGGAGGTTAATACATTCCCAATAGGCGCAGCAACAAACAGCCCACCAGTTTTCGATGGCTCAAAGTATCCTTGTTCGAAAAAGCATATGCAATTGTTCATTGAAACTACAAATTATAAAATTTTGGATATTGTTGAGTTTGGTAATTATGTGCCTAAAAATGCTGCAGGTGAACCTATTCTGAGGGCTCAATGGACTGATGAGCATCGAGTGGAAAATCAACTAAACTCCAAAGCCAAGTTGTTTCTCATATGTTCTCTAAGAAAAACGGAGCATGACAAAGTAGATCGTCTTGAAATAGAAAAGGAGATTTGGGACACATTGGCAATGGCTCACGAAGGAACATCCAACGTCAAACAAACGAGGATAAGCATATTGGTTGCTCAATATGAGGCATCCATGATGAAAGAAGATGAGTAAATTGTTGACATTTTCTCACAGTTCAAAACCATCATAAACGGACTAAGAATATTGGGAAGAAGTTGCAACCATCTGGACCAGATAACAAAGATACTGAGATGCCTTTAAGCAAAATGGCGACCACAGGTCACTGCCATTCAAGAGGCCAAGGATTGTACCACCCTAAGAATGGAAGACCTTTTGGGATCACTAAACGTTCACGAGATCGAGCTGACTGAGTGTGTAGAAAGAAAGAAGAAAAAATCCATAGTGTTTAAAGCTAAAAGCTCCAAAAATCTAAATGTTGAAGCATCATCTGAAGAAGCAGAAACGTCATCAGACGATACTGATAGTGTAGAAGCATTGTTCAACCCAAGGTTCAAAAAGATGTGGAGGAAACATAAAAAAGGAAGAAATGAATCTTAAGATCAAAGAAAAGAGTCTGGACAAAGAAATCCCCAAACAAGCTCTAGACGAGAAGGAGGACAAATCTTTGACAAAAGCTCTACCATCTGCTTTGAGTGCAGAAAACCTAGACACATCAAAGCAGAATGCCCAAAGTTGAAGAAGCCTTTCAAAAACAACAGAAAGAAGAAGGTACTCATAGGATAGAATGATGATTCGTAAGAATCCTCAGACAATAATAAAGATGAAGACTATGATGAAGCGTTCTATGCATTCATGGCATCCGTCGATGAGTCAAACGACGATGAGGAAGACTAGGTAACATCTGAAACTCTTGAAGATAATTATAATGAATTTCTTGAATATTCACATGCTCTATCGTCTAAGTATGCATGTCTTAAGAAAAAGTTTTCACAAATGCAAAAAGATCTAGAAAATGCCAAGCATGAAAATGTCTTATTAACTGAGGAAAATAAATTTTTAAAAGAACATAATTCTTCAGAAGAAGTTATTGCTCTAAAAAAGCGAGACAAGATATTAATTCAAGATCTTTCGTCGTTCACAAATGGACATGATAGTTTGGTTAAACTGAGTGGAAATAAAAGAGAAATATATGATAAAAGTGGTCTAGGATATGACAGTGATAGTAACATAGTGTCTGATAATGTAGCGTCCAACATCAGTATTGTATCATCTGCAGCCATATCATCTAAACCCATGACGTTTATGGTGAAACACAGTCCTAAATAGACAACAGAAAGGACATCCTATTATAAGAAGGTTCCACCAAGAACCACAACTAACAAATTAGGATCGAAGAAAATTTGGGTACCTAAAACTATAATTGTTCCTATTGCAGATGTGTTTAACAGGACAAAGCAAAAGCGACCAATGGTACTTGGACAGTGGATGCTTGCGACATATGAGAGGAAGAAAGTCTATGTTCCCAGAGATCCCTGGTAAGGACAATGGAGGAACAGTTACCTTCGGACGTAACCAGAAAGGCTTTGTCATAGGAGAAGGAGATGTAGGTGAGTCACCTCTCCTTATGATAAGCACGGTTCTTTTAGTTACAGGACTAAAACATAACCTACTTAGCATAAGCCAATTATGTGATAGTGGGATGACTGTTTCCTTTAATAAAGTGAAGTCTAGTGTCACTAATGAAAATGACAAAGTCATCTTTGAATCTCAAAGACAAGGGAATCTTTACCAGATGAACTTAGGGAGCCTTGCAAGTCAAAATCGAACATGCCTTATGTCTTCAAAGGACGATAAGTGGTTATGGCACAGGAAGCTTGGGCATGCATTCCTGAAGTAGTTTGTTCAGCTTGTCTTTGAGGAAAGAAATTAAAAAGTTCTTTTAAGTCAAAGAACATTGTGAGTACATGTGGACCTCTGGATTTACTGCATATATCATTTTTTTGGACCTACTAGAACAACTAGCTGCCCTGGAGAGAATTATGGTTTTGTCATAGTAGATGACTACACGAGATTTACTTGGGTATATTCCATAAGTCATAGAGATGAAACATTCAAAGTCTTCACAATATTCTGCAAAAGAGTTCAGAATGAGAAAGGGTATTGTATAGCAACAATCAGAAGTGACAGAGTTGGGGAATTCATCTACGAAAAATTTGAAAGGTTCTGTGAAAACAATATCGTCCATAAATGTTCAGCACCTAGAACACCTCAACAAAATGGCGTTGAAGAAAGGAGGAACGGGTCACTGCAAGAAATTTCAAGAACAATGCTTAGTGGACCATCCATGCCAAAGTACTTCTGGGTAGAAGCAATACACACAGCCTGTTACATCCATAACAGGATACTCATGAGGCCAATCCTGAAGAAGACCCTGTGCGAACTATGGAAAGGAAGACAACTAGATATCTCTTATTTTCATCTGTTTGGTTGCCCCTATTTCCTACTCAACACCAAGGATGATCTTGGAAAATTTGATTGCAAATCAGATAAAGGGATATTCCTCGAGTATTCACCAAATTCGAAAGCTTATTGAGTTTACAATTCTAGAACCATGGTAATAGAAGAATATATCAACATAAAGTTTGATGATCACATCACCAGCAATTATCCAACCAACTTTGAAGAAGAACTCTCAAGTCCTGATCTGAACGAGAGACCATCGTCTGTCAAAGCTCAATTGTCCAATGGTCAAGCATCGTCCACTCAGTCTGCATCGTCTAATGATAGCCTATCGTCCAAGGAAAACAAGGAATGATCGTCACCTACACCGTCTGATCAAATAATGACGTCCAATGGTATCTTGTGAAGAAGGTCTTTCTCCTGACCCTGGCTGAGGTTTTGATGATGACAAACTCATCGACAAAAAGAAGAAAAGAAGACTTAGAGGAAATAGTGAAACATTATTCAATATCTACCTAAGTCTTAGTTAGGTGAGTTATGCTTCTAAAGGCTTCTCTAGTATAAAGGGTATTTAAAATACTTAAGCTAATTGAGTTTAACCTTTTCATAATTTAAAAGAGGTAGAAAAACTCAAGCCGTTCTTAAAGGTTTCAGTTTCTGGAAATTGGACTTGAGTGTAATCGATTACACCCTTAAGGTAATCGATTACACATAGACAAGTAATCGATTACAACTTGCTCGTAATCGATTACACGTTTGAATTTAAAATTCAAACAGCAACGGTCACATAGCCTAATCGATTACCTAAGTACTGTAATCGATTACATGCTCGACAAGTTGCATCTTTTCATGAACCATTGTGTCTCAAATCATTTGGGAAAGGTTTTGCTGGTTCATGAATGATCTCTTATGCATATAAAGAGTCCATTTGAGTCTAGAAACACAACACACACGAAATAGGCCAAAATTACTCTTGAATTGCTCTCTCATGATCATTTAACCTTTGTTCTACAACTTTCAAAGAGCCTATATTCTGAGTTCATTATTCTTCATTGTAAAAGAACACATTTGCTGTTCATATTTTTGAAGAACTCAGAATCAAGAGAGCCTTCTTATGCTAAGAGTCTTAAAGCATAACTCTCATGATCAATCCACTTGTGTATTAAAGGATTGATACAGCTAGTTGTAAACTCTTCTTCATCCTCATTCTGGTTGAGTGAATATTCACCGTAGGGTTCGGTGAAGGTTGATTGTTCTGAAAGTGGTTTGCTTTCAGGGACTGAAAGTGGTGTGCTTTCAGGGGTTGTTGATAGAAATTCTTAAGGTACTTGGTGTAAGCACTTGTAAGAGATTTTTATCAATAGTGGATAAATCCTCAAGGGGTTTCTTGAGGGACTAGACGTAGCCTTCGGTGGATTGAAGGTGAACCAGGATAAATTCTGTGTGTGCATTCTCCTAATCCTCATCTTTACTTTCAAGCAACGTTTATTTCCGCTGCACTCGATTGTGATCATCTTTATCTTGAAAGTAAGAAGGCGTATTAAGGCGAAAATTGGGTAAACCTGATTCACCCGCCCCCTCTCAGGTTGCTATCTATACTTACATATCTTTCTTCCAAGGGATTGGTTATTCAAGCCAGATCACTCTCTCAATCAAGTCATTTGAAGTATTATAGAGGAGCTCAGAACTAGATCCTCATTTCATGATCACAACAACTATGCACTTTTATCTGAAATAGAACCAAAGTACGTGGCTGAAGCTCTACAAGATGAAGGATGGATTCGAGCCATGCAAGAAGAGCTCAATCAATTCGAAAGAAGCCAAGTCTGGAACCTTGTTCCCAAACTTGAAGGGAAATCCATCATTGGTACAAAGTGGGTTTTCAGAAACAAGGGGGATGACGACGGAAAGGTAATAAGAAATAAAGCAAGATTGGTAGCACAAGGATATACACAGAGACATTTACTCTAGTGCTTCGGATTTAAGCTATTCGAATCCTACTAGAATTAGCATGTCAACATTCCTTCAAGCTATAACATATAGGCAACCAGAGCTAGTGCATGGAAGCTCGTGCAGAAGACTCCTCAAATGAGGAGTCTTATAAAACTCCTCAAATGAGGCATTTTCTAAAAAGCTGAAACACGCCTCATTTGAGGAGTTTTGTAAGACTCCTCATCTGAGGAGTCTTCTGCACATCAGTCCTGTCACACATCCCAACACAGTGCAGATTCAGATTCCCTCAATTTTGTCCTGTAGCAAAAATGCCTCAGATGAGGAGTTTTTGTAAAACTTAAAACTCCTCATCAGAGGCCCTTTATAAGACTCCTCAATTCAGGCAAATTATAAAAAGAACCCCATATTAACAAATATTGTCAAACCAACCCCAAAATGCTAATTTTTTTTTTTTCTAATATTCAAAAAAAAAACTCGAAGATACAACACTGATAGTAATAAAAACACACAAGAAAGGGGGGTTTGAATTGTGTGTGTGACTTTTAAATATTTTTCGCAGAATATTATTTATAAGTTTGAAAACGTTTAAATAATCGTGCAGCGGAAATGTACTTAAAATGTAAACAGTAAAGCACACAAGATATTTATCCTGGTTCACCCCAAAATCGATAGGGCTACGTCCAGTCCTTGGCTGTACCAAGATTTTCCACTATTTCGACTGAATAGTACAAGTGTTCTCCGGGACTTCTCCCAGTGTTCTAAGGACTTCTCCTTTACAAGTTTTCTCAGGACTTCTCCTTTATCTCTCAAGTATTCGACAGGACTTCTCCCAATTCTTTTACAAGAAGATAGGCTTTCTACAAGAATCTCTTCACAAAGAGTGGGTAGAAAATATGAGGTTCTGGGTTCAGAGAAGATTGTTAGGTTTGGTTCTCTGAAGGGATAGTGTGAGAAGAATGAGAGTTTTCACTCTATGGAGAGTTCACATTGATTGGCGACTAAACTCAGAAGGATAGAAATTCTAATGTTGCTGAGTGTTCTTGGCAAAATCTAATCTAAGTTGTGAATTGACTTGAAGAGTTCGAATGCTTAGATATTGTATGAGTCGCCAAGTTTAAAGTGATGCAGAGGTCACTATTTATATCTTCAGTAGGATGACAACCGAATGAACTGATGAAGATCTTCAAAATAGTTCCGTTGGAGATTTGCTGGATTGTGAGTAACGGATACTTCTGCAATTTGTTACTAAAGAAGGTTTGCCGTAGTGATGAACATTTCTTTAACTGGTAGAGAGTGAGTTCGTCTGGCAATGCTTTTGCTTCTGATCTCCAGGAACAGCAATTAATGTTTCTGACCCGAGGTTTTGAATTTTACCGTTGAGGAGATACGATGATCAGTGGATTTCACCGTAAATTCAGTAAAAAGCAACTTGAATAAAGGAATGTCGGAGAATTTGAATCTTCAAGGTATATGGCGCTTAAATCTGTCTCTTTCGTATTTAATGCTCTGATCCACAGGAGGTGCTTGACAGCTTATCTTGGTTTAGACAAACGATCTCTACTGAGCAGATTCTTTTCGTGTCAGTCTTTAATTATTACTTCTTAGTCAACCTCTCTGTTTGACTTGAAGTGATCCGGACAGTCCCTTTAGGCGGACGAAGTTCTCATAGTCGGACGGACTTTTACTTTGCTCTTTGATAATGATTGCAGCGTCCTTTCCATTTATAGGAGTCCCTGAATATAAAATTCTTCAAGGAAAAATTAGTGACTCTTTAACGAAATTTTTATTTATCAAAATAAATTAATTCAGAGTATTTTTCTCTAACAATCTCCCCCTTTTTGATAATGACAATTTCAAAAAAAAATGCAAGTAGAATCTGTATGATTTCTCCCCCTTAGTATGTGCCTTTCTTTTATTACGTCATTCATTTCATTAGTAAAGTTGGCTCCCCCTAAGCTTATGCACTGTTTCATTTATATATACTTTCTCCCCCTTTGACATTATCAAAAAGAAAAAAAATGGAACATAAATAATATGAGAAGCATTTATTCATGAAGAAGGTTTAGACAATCCTAGAAATGAGGCCATATAGGCATGCATTTCAGCGAAATTAGCATTAATCTGGGCAGAGAGCCTAGCATCCATGGACTCAAGACAATCATTCACAACTTGTTCTCGACGAGCCTGTGCCAGCGATAAGCGAGTAGTGAATGCCTTAACTTCCTGAGAGAGAAGGTGGACCATAGAGCGATCATCTTCAGAGTCAGAGTGGCAGCATTGATCGCCTGACGAAGAGAAGAAGCTAGTTGGCAGGATAGGCGTAAAGGATGCCACAGTGGGAATGAGCGGCGCATGATTCAGATGCAGCCAAGTGGGGCGCAGAGTTTGCAACATGGGAGAAATCTGAGGAAGAAGAATCAGAGACCATGTGCTGAACTTGAGAACCATGGTTTCAACACAGCCTGCCAGATGAAGAGGAATTGAGGCAGTGTGAATATCCTTGCGAACGAGAACTTCCCAGTTATAATGGAAGAATTGACGCTGAGATGGCATGGAGTGGGTAAGGAGAGAATGGGGACATCCGCGAGGAAGCCACAAACCAGCCTTAAAGAAAAATGGGAATCCAAATGCTTGAACACAGAGATCTGATAGGAGGTGAGCATTAGGTGCATCAGTTTAACGCTTGCGCTTGCCCAAGGCAGAACGGGGTTTAGAAGGGTTACCGGGCATGGTATAGATTGGAGGACAAGACATGCCTGAATCAGTAGGGAAGAAACCCGTAGGTGCAAGTTTGAGATCCAGATCCATGCTTTTAAGGAGACATTCCGGTGACGACAGGTAGGAGGTATTAATAGTTGCATTAAAGTAAGCATCTACCTGGGGTAACAGTGAAAGCGTCGGTTGACTTTGACTAAGAGGCAAACGAGGATCGCTTTCATTATTAGTTAAATTGAGACGACTGAAATCAAGATTTAAGCAAGAAATGTCAGTGTGAGAGTCAGGTTCAGAATCGTCAACAATGTGGATAGGATTGTCATAGGTGGGGACAACAAATAAAGAATCAAGAAATTCCTCAGCTTCAAATTGGAGAAGATTTTGGAAGTGAAGAATCTTGGATTGAAGAAGTAGTTCCCATCCGAGGGCATCAGGGGAGCAGTAATGCTTCCATTGAGGTGAAACAGTAGGCAGGGGTGAGTTATGTGAAAGCTTGACTCGAACCCAGTGACGATTCTCAATGTTACCTAGTACAGCAATGGTGGGTGGATCATGAACGGGGCCAAACAGGGGTAGGTATGTGCAACACTGAGTAGGAGATAAGGTTACTAGAACCATACGTAAAGCAGTGGCAGCAAGCAAACCCATGTCAGGAACTGTAAACCACTTGGCTATGGGTGCAGGTTCATTTCCACAGAATGTGAGAGCCTCACATAGTCGATCAACATCTTTATCAGAGGAGAGCATTTGGGAATGAAGCACTCGGTGTGATAGAAGTTCTTGAATGAGCAATCCGCGAACCTCTGGCCAGTAGCTCTGGGGGTAGCCCATCCATTGAGCGAGACAACGAAAACCACAATTACCATCATCTTCAACATCAAGAACATCAGATATATAAGTGTGAAACATTTGAGGCAAGAACTTCAAATATTGAGCATGAGAGATGGAGATGAGGTCAGCAGTGGAGTGCACATTTTCTGGAAGTGGCTTAGATGATGTTGATGCATGTGGGATTGTTGGAGCACTCGAAAACTGTGAGGAAAGATCGTCTGAACAACGTCGTTTAAGACTGGCAGCAGACGGAGTTGATGAAGAGAGCTTTCGTTTTTGAACCCTCCTAGTCCATTCACTGAGGAGTTCAGTGGGTACTTCAGATATATCAACCGTCAGATTCATGCGACGAACATCACTGAACTTAATCGGAGTGGCAAAGATGTAGTCAGATGAGGTATAGTTCATTGACTTGATAGAAGGATTGATTAACTGCTTGTGACGCATGAGAGCAGAGATAAGGGCTCCATAGGGAAGGTTGGAGTTCGGTTTTTCCAGAGTATGGAGGATATATTGAAACACAAGATTAGGCCAGTTGACATTCTTGCAATGTTGAAGTTGAAACAAAGCCCATTGAGAGAACTTATTAACTAAGTCTCGAGAACCTTCTTCAGCTAGGTTTGTCACTCGCCTAGAGGTGGAATTTTTAGGAATCTCCTTCCAGATAGTGAAAGGAGAGCTCTCAGAGCTTTCCCAAGATGAGGAGTAGCAAGTTCCATGGTGAGGAAGGTCGAGAAGTTGAGATATGTCAGTTGTGAGTATATCAACTACTTGACCCAAACATCGCGTTCGGATGTGGTTAGGGTTCATCTCGACAGCACAGTCGTAGAACTCTTGGACGAGAGGCTTGAGGACTGAGGATGTGGATATACTGAACATGTTCCCCCAAGTTTGAGAGAGCAGGAGGTCAAGTCCAGTCACCTTTGCATGTGCGAATAGCTCCAGATCAAAATATCGAGGGGTGACAAGTTCTCTGTCCCCTAGGTGTTCGACCTTGACAAGACCAATTTCATAGCTTTGAAGCTCTCGATTTCGAGTCATAAGATTGATCTGATTCTGGTATATTTGAGTTTCTTCCATGGTTAGAGCTCGTGAAGCTTTTCCGTTTCTTCGTTTGTTGGGAGCCATGAGGACTGTAGAGAGGGAAGACAGAACGACAGCTACAAATGCACGGAGTAAGTTGAATGGATGTATTGAGGCAGTTGAAGGGGGATATATTTTTCACTAACCGTCAGTTTTATGTGAAATAGTGGGCATAGTGTCTCGATTTTATCATTCTCATGATGAGTAATACAGTTCATTAGCTTGCATTAAATGAAGAGAGATAATAAATGCCAACCTTTGTGTGTGCGTGCAGAGCAAGTGAGGCATATGAAAAGACACAACTGTTTCAGCATTAAATGTATATCATGACATAAATATTATGAAAGTAACCAGACGAATATGATAAGAAAATGTTTATAATGCAGGAAACATTCCTATTCTTTCTCTAAGGCATGCAAACTTGTTTTCAATTAGGGGTTTTGTGAAAATATCAGCCAGTTGATCATCAGATGGTATGTATGAGATGTCAATATTTCCTTTTGCTACATGATCACGAATAAAATGATGTTTGATTTCAATATGTTTGGTTCGTGAATGTAACACAGGATTCTTTGTTATATTAATTGCACTTGTATTATCACACAATAATGGGATGTTATGTTCAAAAATATTATAATCTTCTAATTGGTGCTTCACCCAAAGAAGTTGGGTGCAGCATGAACCTGCAACGACGTATTCAGCTTCAGCCGTTGAAAGGGAGATTGTGCTCTGTCTTTTGCTTGCCCAAGAGATTAGACAATGCCCTAAGAAGTGACATCCTCCACTTGTGCTTTTTCTTTCTATTCTATCTCCAGCATAGTCGGCATCACAGAATCCCCTTAACCTGAAATCATCACCTTTCTCATAGACTAGACCAAGATTAGTTGTGCCAATAAGATATCGAAAAATTTGTTTTACGACACTAAGATGAGATTCTTGAGGATTTACCTGAAATCTTGCACATACACAGACACTGTACATGATGTCCGGTCTGCTTGATGTGAGATATAATAGCGATCCTATCATCCCTCTGTATTTGGTTGAGTCAACCGGAGTTGATTCATCACCTTTATCAAGTATAGTTCCAGGATGCATTGGAGTTCCCATGGCTTTGGCTTTCTCCATGCAGTGCTTCTTTAGTAGGTCATTGATATATTTGGTTTGATGAATGTAAGTTCGAGTTCCTTCCTGCCTGATCTGTAGTCCTAGGAAGAACTTTAATTCTCCCATCATACTCATCTCAAATTCACTTTGCATTAGCTTGGAGAATTCTTGACAAAGAGCTTCATTTGTGGCCCCAAATATTATATCATCGACATATAGCTGTACTAGAATGAAGTCCTTGGACCTCTTTCTTCTAAAGAGAGTATTGTTGATGCTTCCTCGAGAAAATCCATTCTTCATTATAAATGAGCTCAAGCGATCGTACCATGCACGTGGTGCTTGCTTTAATCCATATAGAGCTTTTCTTAGCTTGAAGACATGATCTGGAAGATTCTGATCTTCAAATACTGGAGGTTGCTTTACATAGACTTCTTCCTCAATGACTCCATTCAGGAAAGCACTTTTTACATCCATTTGAAATAGCTTTATGGAGTGCTGATAGGAAAATGCTAGAAGAATACGTATGGCTTCGATTCTTGCTACTGGTGCAAACGTCTCTGTATAATCAATTCCTTCTTGTTGATTATACCCTTGGGCCACCAGACGAGCTTTGTTTCTTGTGACCTTTCCATTTTCATCCATCTTATTTCTGAAGACCCATCGAGTGCCTATGATAGACTTGTCTTCTGGTTTCGGCACCAGATCCCAGACTTTACTTCGTTCAAATTGATTCAGTTCTTCTTGCATGGCAAGGATCCATCCTTCATCCTGAAGTGCTTCTCCTATGTTCTTTGGCTCTATCTCAGAAAGAAACGCACAATTAGCATAATCATTAAAAGTAGATCGAGTTCTTACCTTTTCGTGAACATCTCCAATGATTTGCGTTGGAGGATGATCTGGTTTGAATCTCCAGTCTCGAGGTAGTGATATGCCACTAGAGGTCATAACTTGACTTGATGAGATATTGTCAGACGTAGTTTCATCAACTTCGTCTGGTTGAGCTGAGAGAGGAATAGTTGAGTCTAACTCTTTGCTGGACGATGATGGCTAAGCTGGATTTGATGAAGGAGCTTCATATATTTCCAGATCATCATCTTCTGAAGATATTGTATTTATACTTATGTGCTTATCTTCAAATCTAACATTGATGGATTCTTCAAATGCCATAGTTCTGGAGTTGTATACTCGAAACGCCTTAGAATTAGGTGAATATCCTAAGAATATTCCCTTATCTGATTTTGCATCAAATTTGCCGAGATCATCCTTTGTGTTGAGTAGAAAACATGAGCTTCCGAATGGATGAAAATATGAGATGCTTGGCTTCCTTTCCTTCCATAGCTCGTAAGCAGTCTTCTTCAGAATTGGACGCATGAATATTCTATTTTGAATATAACATGCTGTATGGATGGCTTCAGCCCAGAAATACTTGGGCAGAGAAGTCTCATTAAGCATAGTTCTTGCCATTTCTTGAAGTGACCTGTTTTTCCTTTCTGCTACTCCATTTTGTTGAGGGGTTCTCGGAGCTGACACTTGATGGAATATACCATTTTCTTCACAGTAATGATTGAATTCTTCATTTATGAATTCTCCTCCTCTGTCACTTCGGATGTTGGTGACGCAGTATCCTTTTTCATTTTGAATTCTTTTTGCGATGACTAGAAAGGACTTGAAAGCTTCATCTTTTGTTTCAAGGAATTGCACCCATGTGAATCTGGTGTAATCATCGACGATGACAAGACAGAATCTTTTTCCAGAACAACTAGCCGTTCTAGTGGGTCCAAACAAGTCCATGTGCAACATCTCCAGAGGTCTCTTTGTACTAACAACGTTCTTTGCATGGAAAGAACTTTTTACTTGCTTTCCTTGGAGACATGCTGAGCATGTATCATCAGATTTGAAAGATAGTTTTGGCAAACCACGTACTAAATCATGTTTGATTATTTTAGCAATGGTCTTTAGAGATGCATGGCCTAGCTTCCCGTGCCAGATCCATTTATCATCCTCTGCTGATACTAGACATGTTACCTTTTGACTTGCAAGGTTTTCCAGGGAGGTCTTATATAGATCTCCTTGTCTATGAGCTTCAAAGATAATCTTGTCATTTTCATTAGTGACACTACACTTCAATTTGGTGAAGGAAACAGTGAGCCCACTATCACACAATTGACTTATGATAAGTAGGTTATGTTTTAATCCTTCAACTAGAAGAACCTTCCGGATTACTGGAAGAGGGTCCTTACCAACATTACCTTCTCCGACAATGAAACCTTTTTGATTACCTCCAAAGGTCACTGTCCCTCCTGTCTTCTTTTCATGGATTTTTGGGAATAAAGACCTTTTTCCCGTCATGTGCCGTGAGCATCCACTGTCCAGGTACCATTGTTCTCTTTGGTTTCGAACTGTTAAGAACATCTGCAAGAGGAATAATCATTGATTTAGGTACCCAAACTTTCTTGGGTCCTTTTTTGTTAGTAGTCACCTTGGGTGGACTTTTCCTCCCATACACTATTTTTTGAGGAGTTTGTTTCTCCTTACCCTTGACTGTGAAAGTTTCAGGTTGAATTTTGATAGATGCTGATGTCATATTTTTATTTTCGGGCTGATATCTATATGGAACAGTAGACAAGTTATGTATAATGGCAACTATATCCCAGTCTTCTTCTTCTTCATATCCTAACCCTCTTCGATCATAAGCTAGTGTATTGTTTCCACTTAATTTGATCAGATTATCATGGCCTTGAGTAAACATGGATAAGTCTTTAATTAAGTAACTGACTCTTTGCTTTAAAAACCTAATTTCTTTGTTTGCGTCTTGTTCTAAAAGCGCTTGATTTTTCTTAGTGAGCATAATAGATACTTCCTTAGATGCATGCAGTTCTTTCAATGTTTTATCATTCTTCTTTTTGAGAGAGCTGTACTTAATAGCTAATGCATGAGCATATTCTAGCAGTTCATTATAGTCATTAGCTGAGATTTCAGAACATACCTCTTCCTGATCATCTCCTTCGTCATTGGATTGATCGACAGAAATCATTAATGCCTCTGCTTCTCTGTCAGCTTCAGTATCTGAAGTGTCTATGGATGCCATGAATGCGCAGTATGAAGTTTCTTCATTAGCTCCCTTGGCTTCTTCTTCTTGATCTGAGTCATCTTCTGATTCATCGTTCTGGCTGGAAAATGCCTTCTTTTTATAGAAAGTTTTCTGCGAAGACTTATTCCCTAGACGAGGACAATCTGCTTTGACGTGACCAGGTTTCTTGCATTCATAGCAGACGATCCATCCTTTGCTTGGAGTTCTTTCTTCTTCTCTTGATGAGGAAGATGGTCTCCCTTTGAATTGCTTCCTGTTTCCCACCATTTTTCTAAATCGTCTGTTGAACAAGGCTTGTTCATCATCTGATCGATCAGACTGAGCTGTTTCCTCATCTGAGGATTCATTAGCTTTTAAAGCCTTTGATTTGTTGGCTTTAAAGGCTACAGCTTTTGCAGCTGCTGCTTTTCTTTTTATAATCACAGCATCATTTGCAAGATCCTGCTCGTGGATCTTCATTTCTCCCAGCAAATCTTCTACTTGATACGTGTCCATATCTTTTCGGGATCTTTGGGAGGTGACGAAATTTCTCCAGTTGGTGGGAAGACTTCTGAGAATCTTGACCACTTGCTCCTTGTTGGTGAATGTTTTTCCCAGATTCCTCATACCATTGAGAATGGTCTGAAGTCGTGAAAACATGGAGTCAATGGACTCATTATCATCCATCATGAAGTTTTCGTATTGAGAGGCGAGCATGCTCATCTTGGTGGTTTGAACGGCAGTTGTTCCTTCATGAGCAATGGCTAGCGTGTCCCATACCTCCTTTGCAGTACTCAGGCTGTCAACTTTGTCATGCTCACTTTTGCTGAGAGCACATATAAGAAATAGCCTTGCCTTGGCATTCCTCTGGTTTTCGGTCTTGTGTTCGTCTGTCCATTTGTCAGCTGGGATAGCCTTGTTTTCACTATCTTTAGGAAAGTAATTTCCCTTAGATATCACGTCCCATAGTTTCCAATCAGTTGATTCAATGAATAGCTGCATATGCTTCTTCCAGTAGGGATAGTTTGAGCCATCGAAGAATGGTGGCTTGTTTGTTGCGGTTCCGGTTGGGTAGGCAATTCCGTCCATGGATCTTTTCACTCTACACCTGTTAAGATGTTAGTAATTCTTAGAGCGGTTAAGCTCTGATACCAATTGATAGTAATAAAAACACACAAGAAAGGGGGGTTTGAATTGTGTGTGTGACTTTTAAATATTTTTCGCAGAATATTATTTATAAGTTTGAAAACGTTTAAATAATCGTGCAGCGGAAATGTACTTAAAATGTAAACAGTAAAGCACACAAGATATTTATCCTGGTTCACCCTAAAATCGATAGGGCTACGTCCGGTCCTTTGCTGTACTAAGATTTTCCACTATTTCGACTGAATAGTACAAGTGTTCTCCGGGACTTCTCCCAGTGTTCTAAGGACTTCTCCTTTACAAGTTTTCTCAGGACTTCTCCTTTATCTCTCAATTATTCGACAGGACTTCTCCCAATTCTTTTACAAGAAGATAAGCTTTCTACAAGAATCTCTTCACAAAGAGTGGGTAGAAAATATGAGGTTCTGGGTTCAGAGACGATTGTTAGGTTTGGCTCTCTGAAGGGATAGTGTGAGAAGAATGAGAGTTTTCACTCTATGGAGAGTTCACACTGATTGGCGACTAAACTCAGAAGGATAGAAATTCTAATGTTGCTGAGTGTTCTTGGAAAAATCTAATCTAAGTTGTGAATTGACTTGAAGAGTTCGAATGCTTAGATATTGTATGAGTCGCCAAGTTTAAAGTGATGCAGAGGTCACTATTTATATCTTCAGTAGGATGACAACCGAATGAACTGATGAAGATCTTCAAAATAGTTCCGTTGGAGATTTGCTGGATTGTGAGTAACGGATACTTCTGCAATTTGTTACTAAAGAAGGTTTGCCGTAGTGATGAACATTTCTTTAACTGGTAGAGAGTGAGTTCGTCTGGCAATGCTTTTGCTTCTAATCTCCAGGAACAGCAATTAATGCTTCTGACCCGAGGTTTTGAATTTTACCGTTGAGGAGATACGATGATCAGAGGATTTCACCGTAAATTCAGTAAAAAGCAACTTGAATAAAGGAATGTCGGAGAATTTGAATCTTCAAGGTATATGGCGCTTAAATCTGTCTCTTTCGTATTTAATGCTCTGATCCACAGGAGGTGCTTGACAGCTTATCTTGGTTTAGGCAAACGATCTCTACTGAGCAGATTCTTTTCGTGTCAGTCTTTAATTATTACTTCTTAGTCAACCTCTCTGTTTGACTTGAAGTGATCCGGACAGTCCCTTAAGGCGGACGAAGTTCTCATAGTCGGACGGACTTTTACTTTGCTTTTTGATAATGATTGCAGCGTCCTTTCCATTTATAGGAGTCCCTGAATATAAAATTCTTCAAGGAAAAATTAGTGACTCTTTAACAAAATTGTTATTTATCAAAATAAATTAATTCAGAGTATTTTTCTCTAACAAACACTGCCATATCACGTATTCAAACTGAATAAAGCACTCTGCGGTTTGAAACAAGCACCAAGAGCTTGGAATTTTTGAATCAAAACAGCAAGAAGTGGAGAGGTTGTTTCAGAAGTACAGAGGAGGCATAGTGGAGGCCATTGAAGGCATTAAAGATCCACTAACTTGAAGAAAAGAAAAACAACAAGAAATGCAATCAGCAGACGAGCCAACGCTCCAGCGTTGGCACTCTGACTAGGATCCAAGTCTGCAGTCCTGCCCAACGCTCCAGCATTGGAAGCCAGTGCTCATGCGCTAGGCCTCTGTTTGCAACGTCTGGAATTAATAGGACCCAATGCGTAAGCGTTGGGATCCTAGCGCTCAAGTGCTGGAAGTCAGACTTTTTGCTATAAATAGGAGTGTTTTTCCATTGTAAAAATCATACCTTCACTTCAGGATACAACAAGTGTTCTTCTTTCTCCCTTAAGAGAATTGTTCCTGAGAATTGCCGGAAGCCATTCTTGAGCTCCTAGTCCAGGGTAATTCAATGTTTCTATTGGCCATGCTTGGCTAATTTCTTTTTAAGTTCCTTGGTTGTTTTAGCTTATATTTTATGTTTTAGTTTTCTTCTTCTTGTTTCTGAATAATACTACAAGTTCATGTTTTATTTCCTTGTTCTTCATGTATCTTGGTGCACACAAGTTTTTAGCTTACTTCTTATGTCAATGGAAATTGGTAACTAGTAAGGGAAATAGGATTTAAAAGAAGCAATATGACATATCACTAAGGAATTAGGATAAACTTTGCTTTATGTTGGCCTGAACTCCATCTTTATCTTCTTCTTTAATTAACTAAATTGCAAGGAATTGAGTTTAGTAATTAGAAAGAAAGGTCTATAAGTGTAAGGATTTAACTTGTAGAAACCATAGGCTAAAGCATCATGAATTATTGTTTTAAAATTCAGAAATAAAGTAGAAGGTTTCTAGCATATTTTATAAGTTATGTAATTCAACCCAAATGCTTAATTTCCATCATCATCTTGTCTTTATTTATTTATGCTTTTTGAAGTTTTTGTTCTACAACAAACCAACTTCAAAACCATTTTTAATTTTCAGCACAAGTTCTAAATAAGTTAATAATTGGACACCTATCCCTGTGGGTTCGATATCTTTTATATTACTTTGATAATCACCGTACACTTTCGGTTTTGACTATCAAGTTTTTGGCGCCGTTGCCGGGGATAGGTTCAGTTTAAGTCCTTTTATTAAATTGTTTAGAACTTTTTGTTTTTTTGTTTTCCAATATGAACTAGTGCTGCTAATTTGGTTTGCTGAGTATTGTCAGGTATAGTTATGGCTGAAACATTTGAGCAAAGGATGGCACAAATCCGAACAAACCTTGATATAGAATATGAGAAAAAGAAGCAGGAAGCCTTCACTCTAGTTGACGAATTCTATTCTAATTTAGAGTGCAAGCGAAATGCGGGATTTTGCCAACTCCTGAGCAAGAATGTAAGGCCATGGAGGAGCTACAAGTGAAGATACAAGGCATTATGAGGAGGCAGCCTGGGGATGAGCAACAATCACCCGTTCATGAAAGTGAACTCGTGGTTCAAAGAGAGGAGGTAAAAGAAATCTCCATTGTAGAATTTGTCTTTGAAGACAAATTGGAAATGGAAGAAGAAGAACCTCAAGGAGCCTATGTTATAGGTTAAGAAGAGCAAAGCAAAGAACAAGGAAGGGAAAATTTATTTATCCCTTCCATTTTGAATTTGAATATTGTTGCCTTGTTGGCTGAAAATTCATTGGGCACCATGATCTATTTGTGCCAAAATTTGCATGATTTAAGGGGTCTAAAGCAATTTGTAATAGACCCTGGTTGAATAAAAAAATTTGAAGAAGTCTATCAAAGACTATAAAATTGAGGTGGTTGGGAGACAATCCAACATAGGATTAGTTTAAATTATGTTCTGTTTTATTTTCTGTTAAAAAAAAAAAGATTACTTGCAGAGGGGGACCCAACGCCAAGGAGTTGGAGGATCAACGCTCATGCGTTGAGCCCCTACCTAAAGTCCCTGTATTCCAATTTATTCCAATGCTTAGGCGTTGGAGGGGCCAACGCTCAAGGGTTGGCCCCTGGATTCCACTTTGTCAATTAAATACCAACGCTCAAGCGCTGGAGCTCGGGCAGAGAGCTGATAAGTTTTTCTTTCTTTCCCTTTCCCCCCATTATCATTTCAATTACTTCTTCTTCTAAAAACCCACGAACACAGAACCTTCACCTCTTCTTCCACACACATAGCAAGCACATTTTTGCTCGAAATTTGTGGGAGTTCTTATCAAACTCTCTTAGTCTCCAACTATTGTTACTTCTAGGAACTTCAAGGTAAGTTTTGATTATTTCATATCTTCTGAGTTACTTTTGTTACCTTGAGTTTCTGGAACAATTGATAGAGGGTTGTGTGGTTGTTCGTTTGTGGTATTTAGGAGTTAAAATTTTCTGTTTTTGAACTTCGAAAATGTACATAATCTTGCTGTTTTTAAGCTTGCCCACCAAGTGTTCGGTGAAATGTATGAATGAAGTTCCTGATTCTTTTCTGGTTTTTAAGCTTTGATTCTTACTTTGCATGATTTTGGGAAGATTCATGAGTGGTTTTTATGAACTTGGTGAGCAATTTTCTAATTTTGGTGTTAATTTTGAATGGCTCTCAAAGAAGGGGTTTTGAATTAGTGTTGAACTAACTTTTTAACGAGTTTGCTTGCTTGTGGAATGGTTTGTTCTGTTTGCAGAATGGAACCCCGAAGAAGGCAAAGAGTTGAGGAGCCGGTGGTTGAGGAGCCTATTGTAGAGGAGGAGTTTGATGATCACCGCTTTCTTTCCCTAGAACGGGAAAAGTACTTCTGGGAGTTTGTTGCCCATAAGGAGCTGATTAGAGAAAGACCATTGGAGATTGTAGATGGTGATGTTTATGGGCTAGGAAGAGCTGTGGAGCTGAGGAGATGGCATGTGCTATGCAAACCAATAGCTGATGGGTGTCAGAATTTGGTGAGGGAGTTCTATGCTAATGTCAGATTTGATCCCAATGAACCAACACCCAACGGCCCTACTTATAAGTCCTGGTTCAGGGGGACCACCATTAACTTTGGTCCCGCTGTAATTAGGAATTTGCTGCAGTTGCCCACATAAGTTGAGGACAATTTGATTTTTGGACACAACGGAGAAGGATATATTGAGTTGATTAATCATTATCCTTTTAAGGAGGTTTTGGAGCCTGTAGCAATTCTTGGTGCTAGATGGGAACTTGAGGCTGTTCAGGTGACGCCAAGTTACATCTACAAAAAGTTTGTGAACCCTGAGGTCCGAGTTTGGGACCATTTCTTGGTAGAAACCTTGTTTCCTAGATCTAACAAATATGAATTGAGGAAACAGGCTGCTTTGTGCATTTATTGTTTGATAAAGGAGAAGCCAATTGATGTTGCCAGAATTATCTCATGGAGGATCCATCATGCTGTTAACTTACAGAAACAAGGTTAACGCTTTGGCTATCCTCTTCTGATTACAAAGCTTGTGCAAGCCAGGCTGGGAGTGAACTTTCCTCCTATAGAGGTACACATCAGGCCCCTTCCTCCCATGACTATTGATACATCGAAGAAGACTTATCAGGATCAGGAAAAATGGTTGGAAGGAGAGGATCCTAAAGAGTTCTATCGGCAGTTAAAGAGGTCCAGGGCCAGATCTAGAGCAGCAGCTGCTAGCAGAAGATCAAAACCAGTTCAGGCCATTCAGCCCACTTATTCTTGGCAGGGGGAGGCTTTTGGGACTATGTTCCAATATATGCGCAGTATTTCCAACAATCAGCAGTTGATGTGGAGGCATGCTGGTTATAGTGACCCAGATTGGGAGACATTACCTGAGCCCACAGACTTGGTGACAAGGTTGATGAACGTGAATGTTAGGGAGCAGGCTGGAGGTTTAGGTGCTGCTGAAGGAGAGGAGGCCCCTATGCACTTCGATTAAATTTGACTGATTTTACCAGCTTGTAGTTTTTGGATAATTTTTATTTTCCTTCTTTTCTTTTGTTTTTCTTTTGTTTTTAGTATTTTTAAAATTGCATAGTCTTAAGTGTCTTTATCCAGTTATCTTATTGCTACTTCTTGTGGTGTTTTATCCAGTGAACTTATAATGCTTTTGAAAAGATAATATGTTTTTGAATGCGGTTTAGGATTGCATGATGCTAGGCTTGACTGAAATCTTGATTGATAGGTTTTGGCAAAGTATTTCTGAGTTCGAAAAGGAGTACCACTTACTCCAATCTTTTCTGAGTGCTGAGAACTCTGGATGCATGACTTGTAAAATTTTTCTGCCTTGTGTTGCATGTTGGTTGAATCTTTGTTAGCTTTGTGAATTTGTGAAGAGATTATAGGCATTTTTGAGAACTCAGAGTTTGGTTTGAAAAGAAGCAAAAATCCACTAACAGCCCCTTTGAGCCTTAAAAGAGTCATTTTATTGGAGCTTACTTTTTGTGTGATATGTTAAGTTGTTAGTGTGATTCATAAGCTGAAAAATACTAGAGCTATGTATAGGTTTCTCTCTAAAAAATAATAAAAGGTATGTGCCTTAGAAAAAAAAAAAGAAAAAAAATAATGAAGTGGTGAGGTGAGAAAGAGTATGAGGGTAGTAAAATTCAATTCATTCATCCCATACATTCCACAACTTTGTTTAAAAAAAAGAGAAAAAATTGAGAGAACCTATGTGCTGAATATCGATAAAGCTCTTAGTCAAAAGAATCACCAAACATGAGTTCTGATTCAAGCCAATAGAGTTGCCAAGTTTTTGAATCCATACCTTTTTTAACCCTTGGCCAAGTTTCAACCTTCAAAAATCTCTTCTAAAGTTACATACTGCATGGTTCCAACTTTGATTTGAATGATAGGCTGAATTTTTGAACTTTCATGTTTTCATTGAGCATATCTTTTTGTGAGTTGTATTTGATGAACTCAACATGTTCAAAGTGCCAAGCTTAACTATCTTGATCAAGTTCTTGTGAAAAACGCTTGCTTTCCAAATCTGCCGGCTTTCTTGAAAATTATCATCTTTTTGGGTAAAACTTTTTCAAAACTCGAGGACGAGTTTCGCTTTAAAGTTTTTTCGCTTGAGGACAAGCTGTCGTTGGGTATAGTGGTGTGATGACTGGATTTTATATGATAATTTAAGGGTCTTTTTAGTGCTTTTATTTTGTTATTTTTGAGTCTCATATAGGTTTTTTATTGTTTTTATTTAGATTTTCTATTTATTTTGCATTTTGCATATAGATTAGCTTTTATTTGTTTTTCAAACTTTATTTTATATTTTTTAGGAATTTTTATAGTTATTTTTATATTTTAGGAAAGCTGGTAGAATTAGTCATTTTTGTCCAGGGACCAAATTGTAAAGTTTCAGGAGAAGAAGGGCCAAAGTACAAAAGCTCAAGAGTTGGGGGCTGAAATTGGAGTTTCAGAAGAATAAAGGGCCAGAAAGGAAGTGCTAACAAAGAGAGGACCAAATGTGAAAAACAAGAATATGAAGCATCACCTCTAATTTGGCACATGTAAAATGTTTATTGAAGGCTTAATGGTAGTGGAGAGACTGTTTCAGAAGTAAAGAGGAGGCATAGTGGAGGCCATTGAAGGCATTGAAGATCAACTAACTTGAAGAAAAGCAAAACAGCAAGAAGTGCAATCAGCAGACGAGCCAACGCTCCAGCGTTGGCACTCTGAATAGGATCCAAGTCTGCAGTCCAGCCCAACACTCAAGCGTTGGAAGCCAGCGCTCATGCGCTAGGCCTTTGCTTGCAACGTCTGGAATTAATAGGACCCAACACGTAAGCGTTGGGATCCCAGCGCTCAAGTGCTGGAAGTCAGACTTTTTGCTATAAATAGGAGTGTTTTTCCATTGTAAAAATCACACCTTCACTTCAGAATACAACAAGTGTTATTCTTTCTCCCTTAAGAGCATTGTTCCTGAGAATTGTGGGAAGCCATTCTTGAGCTCCTAGTCCAGGGTAATTCAATGTTTCTATTAGCCATGCTTGGCTAATTTCTTTTTAAGTTCTTGGGTTGTTTTAGCTTATATTTTATGTTTTAGTTTTCTTCTTGTTTCTGAATAATACTACAAGTTCATGTTTTATTTCCTTGTTCTTCATGTTTCTTGGTGCACACAAGTTTTTAGCTTATTTCTTATGTCAATCGAAATTGGTAATTAGTAAGGGAAATAGGATTTAAAAGAAGCAATGTGACATATCACTAAGGAATTAGGATAGACTTTGCTTTATGTTGGCCTGAACTCCATCTTCATCTTCTTCTTTAATTAACTAAATTGCAAGGAATTGAGTTTAGTAATTAGATAGAAAGGTCTATAAGTTTAAGGAATTAACTTGTAAAAACCATAGGCTAAAGCATGTTGAACTCTTGTTTTAAAAATTTAGAAATAAAGTAGAAGCTTTCTAGCATATTTTATGAGTTATGTAATTCAACCCAAGTGCTTAATTTCCATTATCATCTTCTTTTTATTTATTTATGCTTTTTCAAGTTTTTGTTCTACAACAAACCAACATCAAAACCATTTTTAATTTTCAGCACAAGTTCTAAATAAGTTAATAATTGGACACCTATCCCTGTGGGTTCGATATCTTTTATATTACTTCGATAAATACCGTACACATGCGGATTTGACTTTCACACGCTATGCACCTCCTAGCCCCAGAGCCAACTCCAGAGCAAGAACTAGAAATGTAGGAGAATCATCATCTCAGCCCTCCACCAACACTGGGCAGGAGGAGGCTTTTGGAACCATGTTCCAACACATGCACATGATTTCCCACAACTAGCAGATTTGGGATCATGCAAGCTACAGTGATCCCAGCTAGCAAGGGTGTCCTGCCCCTGTTGGTTTGGAGAGGAGACTGATGAACCTGCATGTCATAGAGCAGAAGGCTAGGAGGCCCCCATGCACTTTGATTAATGAACTCGATTTTTACCTGCTTTTTAATTTTTCTTTTTTATTTGGACAATTTTTATTTTTGTTTTTATTTTCTTTGCTGTTTTATTTTTCTTTTAGTATTTTAAAATTGCATAGTCCAGTACTCTATCCAGTTAACATGCTACTTTTGCTCCGTGATGACTGGATTTTGTATGATGTTGTTAGGGTCTTTTTAGTTTATTTTATTTTACTTTTATCGAGTTTCATATAGGTTTTTAGACTTTTTATTTAGATTTTCTATTTATTTTTGCATTTGCATATAGATTACCTTTTTCTTGATTTTAAACTTTATTTATATATTTTTTAGGAATTTTTGTTAGTATTTTAGACTTTTAGAAAAGCTGGTAGAAATAGTTTTTTGCCTAGGGACCAAACTATAAACTTCAAGAAAGGAAAGGCCAAAGTGTAAAGTTTAGAAGAGGAACGACTGAAAGTTAAGTCTCAGCAAATAAAGGACCAAAAGTGAAGAGTTGGAAGATGAAGCACAATTGCTAATTTAGCACATGGGAAAAGAGGCATGAATGAAGAAGTAAAGCCCTTGGCTGTTTCAGAATTAAAAAGGGGATAAAAGGGAGGCTAATTAAGACCATCAATTCCATACATTGAAGAGAAAAAGCATCCAAGAAGAACTGTCATCAGACGTGCCAACGCTCATGCGTTGGCACTCTGAATTAAAGCCCAATGCTTAATGTGGACCAACGCTCAAGCGTTGGAAGGCCCAATACTCATGCGTTGGGCCCCTGTTTTTCAACGTCTGGATTTAATAAACCAACGCGCAAGCGTTGGGGATCCCAGCGATCAAGCGCTGGGAAGCAGTCATAGGCTATAAATTGGACTGCATTTTGCCATTGAAAAACGCACCGGAATAATCAAAGTTATTCTTTCTTCCTTCCTTAGAGCATTATTTCCTTAGAATTGTGGGAAGCCTTTCTTGAGCTCCTAGTCCAGGCTAATTTAATGTCTCTCTTAGCCATGCTTGACTAAGTTCTTGTTTAAGTACTTGGGTTTTTTAGTGATAGCCAAACCGCAAGTGCACGGTTGATTATCGTGTAATTAAAAGATCGAACCCAAGGGATAGGTACCTACTTATTAAAATGTTTAGTACTTGAGCAGAAAAAATAAAGATGTATGCTGTTGAAGGTTTGTTTATGTTATAACAAGAAATAGCAATAAAATGATAAGAGATAAAGATGATGAAGAATAAGCTCTTGGGTTGAATTACATAGTCTATAAAATATGCTAGCAAGTTTCTACTTAATTTCTGAATTTTAAGTCCAAGTTCATGATGCTATAGCCTAGAATTTCTACAAGTTAATTGCCTTAAGAAATGTAGAACTTTCTTCCTAATTACTAAATCCAAGACCTTGTAATTTAGTTAACCAGAAAAGAAGATGAAGATTGAATTCGGGCCAACATAAAGCTACGTCTATCCTAATGTCCTTTAGAGATATATACTTATAGTCTTTTTTAGATCCTAGGTCCCTTACTACTTACCAAATGGCCTTATGATATAAGTAGAAAGAAAAAACACTTGTGATCTTCAAGATAAAACTAAGAACAAGGAAATAAAACAAGAACTGGAAATATTATTCAGAAAGGTAGAAATAAACTAGAACATAAATATAAACTACAACAACCCAAGAAACTTAAAAAGAATTAGCCAAGGATGGCTAAAATAGTCATTGAATTACCCTGGATAGGAGCTCAAGTATGGCTTCCCAAAATTCCTAGGAACAATGATCTTTAAGGAGGAAAGAAGAACACTTGTTGTATTCTGAATAGGTGTGTTTTACAAGTGAAGAAAAGGTCCCTATTTATAGTAAAAATTATTCTCCAGCGCTTGAGCGCTGGGATTCCCAACGCTTGGGCTTTGGGTGCAACTAAAATCCCACTATCAGACCGAGGCCCAACGCTTGAGCGCTGGCTTTCCAACGCTTGAGCGCTGGGTGAAAATATGACTCATTTCCTGGTCAGAGTCCCAACGCTGGAGCGTTCGGAGCCCAACGCCTGAGCGTTCGGAGCCCAACGCCTGAGCGTTCGGAGCCCAACGCCTGAGCGTTGGGTCGTCTGTTGGTTCATCTTCAAGCTTTTCCCTTCTTCATGGTAATGGGTTTTCAATTCCTTCAATGGTCACCACTCTGCCCTCAATCATTTCTGAAACTTCCTTCCCACTACCATTAATTCTTCAAGCTGATTTTCCATGTGCTAAATTTGAGAGTGTTGCTTCATATTCTTCTTTTTCACTTTTAGTCCTCTCTTTGCTAGCACTTCAATTCTGGCCCTTTGACTCCTTCAAACTTCACTTTTCATTCTCCACTTTTGAACCTTTCCACTTTGATCCTTGATTTCCTTAAACTTTACAATTTGGTCCCTGGACAAAAATGACTATACGAGCTTTCCTAAAAATAAAAAAATAACTATAAAAATTTCTCAAAATATTAAATAAAATTAGAAAAACAAATAAAAGCTAATCTATATGAAAAATGCAAAATAAATAAAAAATCTACATAAAAAGAATAAAAATCCTATATGAGACTCAAAAATAATAAAATAAAAAGACTAAAAACACCCTAAAAACATCATATAATATCCTGTCATCATTTAGTTTATGTTTATGTTTTAAGTTTTCTTTTCTATATCTGAATAATATTGCATTTCATGTTTTAATTCTTTGTTCTTCATTTATCGTGTTGTACACAAGTGTTTTTGCTTATTTCTTATTCAATGATAATTGCTAAGTAATAAGGGAAATAAGAATTGAAAGAACATTTGCATAACACCAAGGAATTAGGATACGCTTTGTTTGTGTTGGCTAGTTTTAAGAACTTCATCTTCTTCTTAAATTAACTAATATTCTAAAGAATTAGAATTGATAGTTTAGAAGGAAGCTTTGCATGGTTAAGAAATTAACTTGTAAAAGAAGCTAAGCTAGAACACCTTGATTTTCTTGCTTTTAACTTCAGATATAGAATTGATTCTAGAAGCATAACTCATAAGCTATTCATGCAGCCCAAGTTCTTAATTTTATTCATCATATTTCCATTGTGAATTGCATTTTCTAGTTCTTACTTAATCCTGAATCAATCAAAACAATTTGTTTATTTTTCTGCACTAACTTTAAACAATTTAAAAATAGATTTAGAAACACCTATCCCTGAGGAGACAATATCTTTTATATTACTTCGATATCAACCGTACACTCGCAGATTTGGTCATCATTGATCTCTTAATCCCGGTTTATTTATTTTAATTATGTTTACACTAGCCATGCTTGGCTAGTTTTCTTAGCTTTTTGGGTTTGTAGTGAATCTTATCTAGCAATGTTTTAAGCTTTTCTTATTATCTTATGAATGATGTTTATGTTTTGTGAATCTTTTCCCTTTGCTAATTTATGCTCGATGTACACAAGTTATTTTGCTTTATTCTTGCACAATGGTAATTGGTAAGAACTAAGGGAACCGGGTTTAGATTAAACAAATTATTTGCTGCTTAGGTATAAGGGTGGGATTTGTTTGTGTTGGCCAGAATTAAGAATATACATTGCTTCAATTGAATTGACTAAACACTAAGGTATTAGGTTTAACAAACTCAAATTGGAAGGTTTACTTGCTTAAGACATTAATAAGTAGAGGCTTAGGCTAGAACACCATAGAACATGCTCTTATTTCATATGATATTTGGATTGTTAGAAACTTTAATAGTGTAGTGAAGCTCAAACCCGAATGCTTCTTTTAATCATCATTTCAAAATCAATCATTTCTTGTTTTTCTTTTTGTTGTTCAAACATCCAACATTCAAACATAAATTATTTTCTTTTCAGCTCTAAACAATTAAGTTTAAGTCAAAAATTGGTAACCTTTCCCTGTGGAGACGATATCTGTTGTATTACTTCGACCATTCTGTACACTTGCAGAATAGGTATCACGTTTTTGGCGCCGTTTCTGGGGATAGGTTTTATCGGTTAGACTTTTGTTTTATTGTTTAGAGTTTTTGGTTACCATAATTTTCTGCTGTGATTGAATTGGTGCTATTAACCATGTGCTCGTTTATGCGAGGTTCTAATTTTTTGTTTGATCGTAAAATTGAACGAATCTTCCATCGCATAATTTCACAACAACGAAGAGCAATGGCTGAAAATCAGGCCGAAATGGAAGCACGACTTCGTGCCAAGTTTGAAGAGTGTCTTGTTGCGGAGGTCGATGCAAGACTTATTCGACAGTAGCAAGAGGCTGAGGAACGAGATGCTAATCGATCCTTGCGTGACATCACAGCTCCTCGGGTTGACTATAACTTAGAGGGAAGCATTATGGTGTCGACTGATGCTTTGTCGGACTTCCAAATTCCTCCCTATTTCATCTCGCTGGTTAGCCAAAACCAGTTTGGAGGAAGTTCTAATGAGGATGTTCACACCCACCAAGAGAGATTCACCCGACATTGTTCCACCCTCAGGCGGAATAATGTGCACTTGGATACAATAAGGTTGATGTTGTTTCCTTTCTCTCTCACGGATGTTGCTGAAGAATGGTTGTCATCTCAACCACACCAAAGCATAACATCTTGGGATGATCTAGTTGAAATATTCACAACTAGATTCTATCCATATAACCGCATAAGGAAGTTGAAGCAGGAAATCAACTCCTTTATTCAGCGGGACTCGGAGAATCTATATGAAACCTGGGAGAGGTTTAAAAGACTATTGAGAAGATGCCCAAGACACATCATCTCCACAACTAACCAAGTGGAGAAGTTTTATGCAGCCTTGAATGATTACACAAGGTACAAGCTTGACACTACTACTTGGGGAGCATTTGATGCTCTACCAACACAAGGAGCCCTTGACTGGATCAATGAACTTGCTGCTAGAGCTGCCCATTCCAACCAAGACAGGACCATACAGAAAGGTATGTATGAGGTAGAGGCTTTTGATGTTGTTTTAGATTCAAACAAATTGTTGTCTAGGAAGGTGGATGCTATGGTCAAAAGGATGGAGTGAGTGCAATTGAATCCATGGGGAACTACCAAAATAGTCCTTATGGTAATACATATAATCCAAATTGGAAGAATCACCCAAAATTTTCATGGAGGGACCAAAATGGTCAAGGTGAGGCTGGAGCACAAAGACAATTTTAGATGCCTTACCAAACTCAGAGACCTCCATTACCTCAGAATCCAAGTGATGGGAAGAAAATCTTGGAGGAAATTGTTGGGGAGGTTTCCCAACAAACCATCCAGTTCATGAATGAGACCAGGACCAACTCCAAGAATCATGAGGCCTCCATTAGAAATTTGGAGACTAAAATTGGCCAGCTGGTCAAGACTATTGCAGAGCGGATTCCAGGTACGTTCCCTTCTGAAACATTGGTGAACCTTAAAGAAAGTAAACTAGAAAATGTGTCTTTTGACACTCTTAGGAGTCGAAAAATTATGCCTGATAGGGTAGTGACAGCGAAGAAACAAGATGGTGAGGTTGAAGAGAAAAATAAGGAAAAGAGTGAGGAAAAGAATAAAGTGAATGAGGAACCTTCACCGGATAGAATTGGTGGTAGAGTTCCATATAAGGCTTTGGTTAAGAAGAATTTGGAGAAAAAGTTTTCAAAATTTGTTGACATTTTTAAAAAACTCCAAATTAAAATTCATTTTTCTGAAGCCTTGGGACAAATTCCTGTGTATTGTTCATGAAGGATAATCTGCCTAGGAGGAGGAAACAGAGTGAGATTGATGAGGCAATCATGTTAACAGAATAATGTAGTGCAATAGTGCAAAGGAAGCTTCCCCAAAAATTGAAAGATCTAGGGAGTTTCACCATACCTGTTGACATTGAAGGTTTTCCAAATGCCAAAGCTCGCTGTGATTTTGGAGCTAGCATTAACCTTATGCCATTTTGAAGGTAACTCCTACTCTGATTTCTTTGCAGCCGGCGAACAGGTCCATCAAACACCCTTATGGGGTTGCTGAAGATGTGCTAGTAAGGGTTGACAAATTTGTCTTCCCAGTGGACTTTGTTATTTTGGACATGGAAGAAGATTCTAGAGTTTCGTTAATCTTGGGAAGACCCTTCCTTGAAACGGGTAATGCCAAGATTAATGTTGCGAAGGGTCTTCTATCTTTGAAAGTAGGAGAGGAAAAGGTAAGGTTCTCAGTTTTCAAGACTCTAAAGCATTTTGAGTCTGATGATGAGGCGGTTCAATGAAAACTAGTTGATGAGGGGAGGACAAATCCTCCT
This sequence comes from Acmispon strigosus, assembly GCA_030819835.1. Classification (NCBI taxonomy): domain Eukaryota; kingdom Viridiplantae; phylum Streptophyta; class Magnoliopsida; order Fabales; family Fabaceae; genus Acmispon; species Acmispon strigosus. The sequence continues at coordinate 26,210,760 of JAUAMA010000001.1, forward strand.
AATTGGTTAAAGGGGGAAGAGTCTATCGAAGACTTTAACTTCGAGCTTCTTAGGAGACAACCCATGTTAGGTTTGGTAATTTTGTTTGATTTCTGTTGATTAAATTTTATGCTATTTTTGCTTTCTCGTATATATATATATATTAAAAAAATTCAGGGGACCCTAACACCCTGGCGTTGGGACCTCAACGCTCATGCGTTGAGCCCCTGGAATTGGCTAGTTATTTGGCCAATTTCCAACGCCTACGCGTTGGACAGCCAACGCTCATGCGTTGGCTCTCTGCTTCAAACCCTATATTTCATTTCTTTCCAACGCTTAAGCATTTGAGGGGCAAACGCTCATGCGTTGAGCCCCTGGAATCTCAGCGTCTTGGGTATCGCCAACGCTCATGCATTGAGGCTCGGGCAGACCACTTATGTTTTGTTTTGTTTTCATTTTATTCAAATACCTTCAACTTCCGACTTTCTCTCTTCATCTCCCACGACCTTATAACCCCTTTCTCCCATTTCTACTTCACTTTTCACCTTCACCCACACACAATCTTGCTTCATTGCTTTGGATTTTCATATGTCCTTCCTCCAACTTTGTGATTTTCAGATTCAAGGTATGTTGTTCTTCATTGTTTTGTGTTTTTACTTCTTATACATTGAATCATTGGATTTTCATGCACAAATGTTGGTTGTTTGGATTGATTTTGGGTTGATAGCATGTTTGTGCGGTTAGTTTGGGTATATTGTTAAGTTTTTCTTTTATTTTCTGAACTTTCCCACCAAGTGTTTGATGAAATGTCTCAATGCTTGTATAATTTTTCCTTTGTTTTTCATGCTTGATTCTTGTTTTCCATGTTATCGGAATACTCAGGGTTGTTTTTCTGAAAAATGGTGGGCTTGTTCTTTGTTTTTGTAAAGAAAAAGGAATAATTGTGAAGAAGGTTTTGCTTAATTGTGAACTAACAATCTAACATTCTGTTTTGGATTTGGATTGTTTGTTCTTATTTTCAGATGGCCCCAAAGAAAAGAGCCGCGGTAGAGGCCCCCATTGTGGAGGAGGATCATGATGACTCCAAGTTTTTGTCCTTGGAGCGGGAACAATATTTCAGGGATGTGGTCTCCCAGAAAGACTGATAAGGGAGAGACCACTGAGCATTGCTGTTGGAGACCCCTGGGGAATTGGGGAGGCTGTGGAGCAGAGAAGGTGAGCGGTCCTATGCAACCCAATTTCTGATAGTTTCCAAACTTTGGCAAGGGATTTATATGCCAATGCTAGGTACGACTCCATGGAGCCCACTCCTGCTACTCCTACTTACAGATCATGGATTCGGGGCACTGTAATAATTATGGCCCCGAAGCAATTAGGAGGCTCCTAATTCTACCAACTAAGGCCCAAGACAAGGCAGTGTTTGGGCACAATGGAGAGGTGTATAATGACTTGCTGAACCACTACCCCTATGTTGAGATGCTTGAAGCTTTAGCGGTGCCCGGTGCAGAATGGAAGACAGAGGCTGACCAGACCACTAAGAGCTATATTTTCAGGAAGTATGTCAAACATGAGGTCCGAGTTTGGGACCATTTCTTGGTGGAGTATCCCAGCTGCAAGAAAACGGAGTTAAGAAAGCAAGCTGCTCTTTGCATCTTCTGTTTGATGAACAAGCTTCCAATTGACATGGCAAGGATCATCTCTTGGCGGATTCATGATACCGTCAACATATAAAAGAAGGGTAAGAGGTTTGGTTACCCTCACTTGATCACAAAATTGGTACAGGCCAAGTTACGAGCAGTTTTAGCTCCCCCCATTGAAATCCACATTCATCCCCTGCCAATAATGACTTTTGAGGTGGCCAGTAGAATTCATAAGGACCATGTGGATAGGCTGGAAGAGCAAGGAGAGCCGAAGAGGCGCCGTTTAGCACCCCTTAGGTCAAGGGAAAACACCAAATCAGTCATTCTGGGGGATGAGCCAGCTCAGCCCACTTAGCCTATCTGGCAAGAGGAGGGTTTTCGAACCATGTTCCAACATATTCATGATATGCGGGTACAGTCATTAGCTTATTTGGGACCACGCGGGCTATGTGGATCCCACTTGGAGGAGGTGTCCAAATTGTAAATCAAGTCTCGTCCTTGGACTCGACTGAGGTTTTGATGAAGACAAACACATCACAAAAAGAAGAAAGACTTCAAAAGAGAAAAGGAAGACTTCAAGAAAGAAAGGAACAAAAAGAAGAAAGACTTCAAGAAGCCTTCAAGAAGACTTAAGAGAAAGAAAGGAATAAAAAGAAGAAAGACTTCAATAAGACTTCAAGAAGACTTAAGAGAAGAAAGACTTCAAGAACCAGGCTCAGAACGTCAAGATCAAAACATGAAGGTTCTAGTTTTAAGTAAGTCTTGTCAACTTAGTGTGCTATGCTTTATTAAGGTTCATATTGCATTTGAAGGCTCATAAAAGATCAACTAATTGAGTACGATATGTTCTCACAAGTAAAACTTGGTAGGAACACTCAATTAGGCTTTAAACAGTCAAAAACTAAGTTCTGGACTGTCTGTAATCGATTACCAGGTCGACAGATGTGTTTTTTCATGAACCATTGTGTCTCAAACCGGTTGGGAAAGGTTGTGTTGGTTCATGGACGACCTCTAGTGCCTATATAAAGTCCTTAGACACTCAGAAACATCAATGACTTGGTCCATAACTTTCATATTCATTAAAGTCATCATTCTGAGTTTCGGTTCTCTCATTTTCATAAGAACACTCATGATGTTCAACATTTGAGAAACTCAGAATGGAAGAGCCTTCATTGTAATGGCCTGGAGCATACAAACTAAGATCAATCCTTCTTGTCAAAAGGATTGAATCATGCATAGAAAATGAATCTTCTTCTTCTTCTATTTGAATCATGTTGATTCTTTCACCGTAGTTTTCGGTGGTTGTAAAAAGGCCCTTTGAATCAAGTTTGATTCAAAGTCCACCGTGGTAATGCGGTGTCATTAGAAAGTGGTTTGCTTTCTGAGGCATGATGGGTTCTCTTAGGGTCCTTGGCACAAGTATTGCTAAGAAGACTTGATCAATCAGAAGTGGGTTGCTTCAGGAAGATTGATAAGATATCTTAGGGTCCTTGGTGCAAGCATTCGTTAAGAATACTCGATCATGGGAAATCTTCACTGTGGAATTCAGTGGAGTGGTTCTTCAGAAAGTGGTAATCTTTCTGAGGGATCCTAACTTTACCGTGGTATTCGGTGAAGGGTTGTTCGATTGAAGGCGGGTTAGTCTTCAAGGTCTGAGGGTGGTTTGCCTTCAGGAACTGAAAGCAGTTTGCTCTCAGGGGCTGTTGAAAGTGGTTTGCTTTCACAGGATATTGGTAGAAATTCTTGGGGTCCTTGGGTTAGGAACTTGTAAGTGATTTTTATCAATAGTGGAAAAATTCTCAAGGGGTTTCTTTGAGGGACTGGACGTAGCCTTCGGTGGATTGAAGGTGAATCAGGATAAAACTCTCTGTGTCATTTCCTTCATCCTTCATCTTTTACTTTCAAGCAATTACAATATTCCGCTGCAACAACGTTCTTACGTTACAACTCTAAGTGCGCTGAAAGTCGTTTGGTACTACTACGCGAAAATCAAGGCAACTCTGATTCACCCCCCCCTCTCAGGTTGCTATCTGAACCAACACAAATCACACCGCACTAAAAAGGAGGCTGATAAACATGAACCTGCTTCATGAAGCAGGAAGCAGTGGTGCTGGAGGAGCTGGAGATGATTAGGAGGATCCAATGGACCCATGATGACCAGAGTACTTTTTATTTTTGATTTTAGTTTTTATTTTTTATTTTTTTTAATTATTTTTTCTTTTTAGTTTAAATTTTTATTTAGGAATTTGAGTCATGCATGTAGTAGATTGAGTCATTTTTTACCCCAGATATTATATCGTTTATGCTTAACTTTTAAGTGGTTTCACCTTTAGCTAGTGTTTTGGAAAATTTGATACTTGTTTTTTAAAAATGCTGGGTAAAATTGCATGCTGTTAGGAGTTTTGAAGGAGTTCTTGAATTGTAAGTTTGTTGTTGATCATGATTTGTGTGACGCTCCTTTAGCTCGAAGTATCAACGTTACTACTTCTCTTATTTATCCTCCGAACCAAGGATTGACACAAGTTTTTTTTTTCTACCATGTCTTATGTGTGAAGAAGGTCTTGCTCCTGACCCTGGCTGTGGTTTTGATGACGACAAACTCATCAACAAAAAGAAGAAAAGAAGACTTCGAAGAAACAAGCGCTACAAGTCCATTAATAGTCTAGAAGTCTTAGTATTAGGTGAGTTATGCTTCCAAAGGTCTATTAAAGCATAAAGGCTCTTAAAACACCTAATCTAATCAAGCTAAGTGTTTTCATAACTTAAAAGAAGTAGAAAACCTTAAGCCAGTCTCAAAGGAACAAGTTTCTGGAAAATGGGCTTCTGTGTAATCGATTGAAGCTTTCTGGTAATCGATTACACCTAGGCAAGTAATCGATTACCACTTGTCTGTAATCGATTACATGTTTGAAATTCAAATTCTAACTGAAACGGTCATTAGTGTAATCGATTACACTAAGTGTGGTAATCGATTACCAGAACGAAAAGTTGCATCTTTTCATGAACCATTGTGTCCCAAACCTTTTAAAAGGGGTTGTGATGGTTCAAGGACGTTTCCCTTGCCTATATAAAGTCCATTTGAGGCCAGAATTCGTGACACAACAAGAGACAACACATTACACATGAGAAAACAACATTAGGCCAAAACTTTGTCAAAATTAGTTCATCTTTTAGAACTTAAACCTTTTGGAGCCTAAATTCTGAGTTCATGATCTTCATGTCTATAAGAACACTTTAGTTGTTCATATCTTGAAGAACTCAGAATTGTATTATGCTTAAAAGCCTTAAAGCATAATTTCTCATGATCAATCCAATTGTATGTTAAAGGATTGATACAGCCAATTGTAAACTCTTCTTCATCTCTTTCTGTAAGATTGAGTTTTCACCGTGGTATTCGGTGAAAGGTTGTTGTCACTAAAAGTGGTATACTTTCAGGGTTGTAATTGAAGGTGGTTTAGCCTTCAAGGTCTGAGGGTGGTTTGCCTTCAGGAACTGAAAGCGGTTTGCTTTCAGGGGCTGTTGAAAGTGGTTTGCTTTCACAGGATATTGGTAGAAATTCTTGGGGTCCTTGGGTTAGGAACTTGTAAGAGATTTTTATCAATAGTGGAAAAATCCTCAAGGGGTTTTCTTGAGGGACTGGACGTAGCCTTCGGTGGATTGAAGGTGAACCAGGATAAACTCTTGTGTGTGATTTCCTTTACCCTTCATATTTACTTTCAAGTATCGCTCAATTCCGCTGCAATCATAACGATCATTTCGTGATCATCATAAACTTGAAAGTAACAATTTCAATAAGGCGAAAATTGGGGCAACACTGATTCACCCCCCCTCTCAGGTTGCTATCTGTACTAACATTATGAAACTACTTTCGTATGTTAGAATACATCTATATGCGGAAGCTACAATGTTACTTGTTCTTTATCCTAATTCCTTGGTTCATTTACCTATCGTGAAACCTTACTTATGGTAGTATACCATCTGCCAAGAGATATTAGTAACACACAAATTTTATTCAAACACAACCGCAAATATATTACAAATGACAGAAGTTAAGTAGAGTGTTCAAACAGCGGATACTCCAAGCATACTCCAACCATCCATCAAGTACAAAAATTAAAAACACAGTGAGTAACATGACAGGGTTATCAGTGACATAAAAGACAACAAGCAGCTAAGGATTTGCTGCACCATTCGGACCATCACCAGCTTCATTCCGAGCCTCCTCCATCCCAACACTGTCCTCATTCTTAATTACCGGCACTCTCACCTCTGTTGCACGAGAGGTTTCACCAAGGTGAAATAGGTTCCTATATTCCCTAGCAGTCATCCTCCTGGTTTGAGCTATCACACTTTTCCTGTTAGTGCAGATAGCAACCTGAGAGGGGGGGGTGAATAAGAGTTGCCCCGATTTTCGCCTTATTGAAAATGTTACTTTCAAGATGATGATGATCAAGAAACGATTGTTGTGATTGCAGTGGAATTAAGCGTTGCTTGAAAGTAAAGATGAAGGATAGAAGAATTCACACACAGAGTTTTATCCTGGTTCACCTTCTATCCACCGAAGGCTACGTCCAGTCCCACAAGAAAACCCCTTGAGGATTTTTCCACTATTGATAAAAATCTCTTACAAGTTCCTAACCCAAGGACCCTAAGAATTTCTACCAATATCCTGTGAAAGCAAACCACTTTCAACAGCCCCTGAAAGCAAACCACTTTCAGTTCCTGAAGGCAAACTACCCTCAGACCTTGAAGGCTAAACCACCTTCAATCAACACCCAGAAAGTATACCACTTTCAGAGACAACAACCCTTCACCGAATACCACGGTGAAAAACTCAATCTTACAGAAAGAAATGAAGAAGAGTTTACAATTGGCTGTATCAATCCTTTAACATAGAAGTGGACTGATCATGAAAATTTATGCTTTAAAGCTTTTAAGCATAATATGATTCTGAGTTCTTCAAGATATGAACAACATAAGTGTTCTTATAAACATGAAGATCATTAACTCAGAATTTAGGCTCTTGAAGGTGTAAGTTCTAAAAGATGAACTAATTTTTGACAAAGCTTTGGCCTAATGTTTTATTCTCATGTGTTGTTGTTTTCTGGACTCAAATGGACTTTATATAGGCAATGGAAACGTCCTTGAACCATCACAACCCTTTCCAAAAGGTTTGGGACACAATGGTTCATGAAAAGATGTAACTTTTCGTTCTGGTAATCGATTACATCACTTAGTGTAAACGATTACACTAATAGCCGTTTCAGTTTGAATTTCAAATTCAAACATGTAATCGATTACAAGCAATGGGTAATCGATTACTTGCCTAGGTGTAATCGATTACCAGAAGGCTGAAATCGATTACACTGAAGTCCAACTTCCAGAAACTTGATCCTTTGAGATCGGCTTAAGGTTTTTTACTTCTTTTAAGTTATGAAAACACTTAGCTTGATTAGTTTAGATGTTTTAAGAGCCTTTATGCTTTAATAGACCTTTAGAAGCGTAACTCACCTAAACTAAGACTTCTAGACTATTGATGAACTTTATAGCGCTGTTTCTTCGAAGTCTTCTTTTCTTCTTTTTGTCGATGAGTTTGTCGTCATCAAAACCACATCCAGGGTCAGGAGCAAGACCTTCTTCACAATCTCCCCCTTTTTGATGATGGCAAACACATTCTTTATACTTGAAGATCATATATGCATTTCTGTTGAAGAACTCCCCCTGTTTGATGTAATCCAGTATTTCTCCCCATTTCTAATGTGCTTGTTGAAATCCTGCATATGATCTTTAAGAGCACATAACCTTTCTCCCCCTTTTGACTTCATCAAAAAGAAGAAAAGGCCAAAAAATACAGGCATATATCCATACAGGTATAGAATTCAAAAATAAAGCATAGGGGTATGGGGGTAAAGATGTAAAAGACGGACAAAGCATAACCAGCACTTATATTATATATATATGGAAGCAAATGCATAAGTTACATATAGTAGAGTCATAACACACACAAGTAGTAAAGTTGTTACAACAACGGAGAAAACCTAGTTGTGGAAATGGGAAAATCCTAATAGTAGTTATATAACTATATGGAGACAAAGATCTTCCGAACTTATGCCTGACTCGAATCCTCAGAATTCTCAGAGGGGTCAAGATCCTGGAGACTCTCAATTTCCTTGCGCATGAAGGAGTGTACTGCCTCTATGCGATTTTCCACAAGCAGAAATCGAGATCGAATGGTGTCTTCCAGTTGTCCCAACTTTTGAGAAAGACGAAGTGACAGAATGTCCATTCGTTCAAGGATGACCTTGGTTTCTTGTGAGAAATTGGAAGGAATGGTATAAAATGGAGACAATCCAGCCGATGCAGCATTTGTTTGGACATCTATGCGGTATCGAGGATGAAAAAAGGGATCATTGGAGGAATCCCTTCGAGGAATATTGATTAGAGAGGAAACATTGGAGTGACGAGGAAGAGACCCCATGGCTAAACAAGACTAGAAGAAAAAGATAGGTTGTGTATGTGGAAAGGTAGGCAAAAAGGCAAGAGACATATGCTTGATTTTATAGAGAAAATCGTGTGTGTAATCGATTATGACAGTTAGAGTAATCGATTACAGCAGTTTGAAAATTTGAAATAATTCAAATTTTGAATAGGTAATCGATTAGAGCAGTTAGGGTAATCGATTACTTAAAGATTTCTAATATGCACGAGGACTGAGGGCAGGGATAATTGATTACAGGGCCTATGATAATCGATTACAAGGACATTTTTATAAGTTCTAGACTCTAGAATCCTATGTAACACATTCTTAAATAGATATTTAAGCACATAATCAATCTAAATGCATATAAACATATATCATCACAAAGATTATGCAAATGTCATGCTCATCTAATATGCCTAATTCTCTTCTAATCTTAAAGAATGAATCTTTAGGAAGAGGCTTAGTAAAGATATCTGCTAACTGATTATGAGTATCCACAAATGAAATCTCAATATCCTTTCTCATAACATGATCTCGAAGAAAATGATGTCTTATATCGATATGCTTAGTTCGAGAATGCATGATAGGATTTTTAGTGAGATTAATGGCACTTGTGTTGTCACATATGATTGGAATGCAGCCCAGCTCTAAGCCATAATCTTTGAGTTGTTGTTTGAGCCATAAAGTTTGTGCACAACAACTTCCTGCAGCAATGTATTCTGCTTCAGCAGTACTTAGAGCAACACATGCTTGTTTCTTGCAAGACCAAGATACAAGGGCATTTCCTAACAAGTGACAAGTACCACTTGTACTTTTTCTTTTAGTTTTACAACCAGCATAATCAGAATCACAATACCCAATCAAATTCAAACATGTAATCGATTACAAGCAATGGGTAATCGATTACTTGCCTAGGTGTAATCGATTATCAGAAGGCTGAAATCGATTACACTGAAGTCCAACTTCCAGAAACTTGATCCTTTGAGATCGGCTTAAGGTTTTCTACTTCTTTTAAGTTATGAAAAAAATTAGCTTGATTAGTTTAGATGTTTTAAGAGCCTTTATTCTTTAATAGACCTTTAGAAGCATAACTCACCTAAACTAAGACTTCTAGACTATTGATGAACTTTATAGCGCTGTTTCTTCGAAGTCTTCTTTTCTTCTTTTTGTCGATGAGTTTGTCTTCATCAAAACCACAACCAGGGTCAGGAGCAAGACCTTCTTCACATTTCCTAGCGGTGACTCTCATACGGGGTCCAGGTCTTCTAAGAGGTGGTGAGGTGACTGACTCAGAAGGTTGTTGATGACTGGGATTATTACCCTCGGGTGGAAACTCTCTAATAGGTATTGCAGGCACTGGTTCAGGCTCATGTGGTGAGTTAGGTTGTGGTCCAGGTGAGTCTCTTAGGTTAACATGGCGTGCTCTCACAGGTAAGTAGAAAGAAATAGCCATAGGTAAGGTAATAGGGTATCCGACTTCTTCATTGAGGTAACTCCTAAACGAGAAAATTGACACTCCATTATATAGACAGTATCCAGTGGATGGGTCATGATACCATCCTGAGGCTGCAGGGAATTCAGCATGGATGGATACGACTTGTGGTCTGCTCATCGATATACCTGTCAGTATCTATATAGAAAATAAAGTGCAAGGGTGAGTCAAACATAACCATATACATGCTACACAACATATAAGTGATCTATTACAAATCAAGATAACATATCATCATCACACATGATCACACCAAGCACACAATCAATATGCAAACATGTGGGTTATCAAGCCTCCCTTATATCTCCACATTTCAATCAGACTTCGCTTCCCATTTTCCCCAAAGGCTATACCCATGAGAAGAAAGTCCCTGATCTAACCTTTTTATAATTTAATCTCATGAATGTTAATATTGTATAAGGCCCGAAGCATTTAGCTTCTACACTCTTCAGAAAGCCATTCGGGAATTATGGACACGGAATTTACCCTCGTTCCACTCTTTACCGAACTTGGGTTACCTTAGGGCTTCACTATCAGATATACATGACTTTCCCAGTCCTTTAACTTCATACCAGTCCGACCTAAGGGGTCCAACCTGAAACTGGTAGAGAGGTAGTCCCATCATGTATTCCCAGGCTTATTCATCTTTGAACATAGCCACCCTCAGTATATTTGTATTCCCACACTCTTATAGTGGTAGTGACAGTGCTTTCCTACTCCTGATCTCTCCAAGTGAATATGAATATATTATTTAGCATTTCGTCACCCCCTTATACTTCCTGAATAACTAGAGTCATAACTAAGATGAACTTCGTTGCATCTGTATTTGAATCTCATGAAATGAGTTCCTCACAATTGAGTAAGACATATAATAGGTAAGTAGAGCTTTACGCACAAGAACCACGTTCTCTTGGTAACCAGCTCGCACTTAAGTTTTCAAACCGTTTCAACTCCCCAATTAATTTAGTTATGTCCATTAACTGTCTATTCTACTGGTGAATCCTAATCAATTATAGGATGTGACAGGACAACCGTTTCATAGACATGTGACAGGCCAACAATTACGTCAAGATTTTTCCCTCTGCTCTACTACCACAGATGCTATAAAGATGTTGCTTATAGCAATATTGTATAAGCCTTATGACGACAATTCCTAGTACCACTATATCCCATAGTGTACGTTCTCCATCTAATGTTCAATGTAACAACTTCACGATCAAGTTCAGCACAGAACAATCAACATTCATTCAGAAATATTATAGCATATCAAACAAGCAATCACACATAACAATAATATGCATTCCATCTCTCTAATAGACTGCTTATATGAAACCTAACATGACATGGCATAGTCTAACTCCCCTTACCTCGGTTTCCAGCTTGAGGTTCTGAGTCTGTATAGAATCCTTGATATTCTTCACATGATACCATATATTACAGATCATGTAATAGGTCAGAGTTAGAACTATGTCCATATTTACATTTTAGTCCCTTATATTTATTTTATTTACAATTAAGTCCCTATAATTTCTTTATTTCACACATAAATCCTATTTTATTTCTAAACTAAATTTTCTTCTTTATTTCACTTTCATCTGAATTCTAAGTCCTAGTATTAGTACAAGAAAATCTCATAGGCTCATGTTCCTAGTTACCATTAGACTAAGTTTTCTATGATTTTATGTGGAATTCCCCACTTCCATCACTCTCTCTATTCCTCTTCTATTTTTCCTTCCTAAATCTACCATCACTAGCATGCAAGGTCTCTTTATCACAAGCTACACATGTTCCTACGTCCATTTCATCATCCTCCATGTTGAAGTATCCTAGTTTAAAACTTGAAAATTCAATTTTGCTATTCCTTGTTCTTCCCTTCATTCTGGGCTTCATAGATTACTCCTTGATGTTCCAGAAACTCACACGAATCATTTCCAATCCATTTGGTTCACTAAACAGACTAGAATAGTGAACACAAGTTGCATGTGTTCATGGGCTTCATGATTTCGAAATCCTAGTATCCAGGGCTTAAAACATGTTCCTAAGGGTCTTGAACTAAAGAAATAAGGCGAAAAATGAGTTCTGGAGGTCCATTTACATCGAAAATGCAATTCTGGAAATCTGTTCTTGAGAAGCTCACCGGAGAAGATGAAGCACGGCGGCGGCCACGGTGGTCGTCGTCGCCGGAGCTAGTCTGAACGGTGATCCTACTTGCTCATGCTTCTAGAAGTTCAGTGGTGGTGGTTGTTTGCCCTAACTCCTCCTGATTACACTGGAAAACACGAAAGGAAAAATTTTCCGGCCACCGGAATCTGGAAAACTTCGCCGAAAACTGGGAAAATTTTACAGAGCTTTATTTTCTTTGTTTCTTTGTGAAAAACCTCAACAATCTTACCCAGAATCCATCCTAGCACTCGTAGAAAACTATGGAGAAGGTTTGGAGTCCTAAAACACTCTAGAATTAGAGAATCGAAGATGAAGATTTTGAGCCAAGCTCCTCGGTTTTGTGAGAAAACCAGAGCCTTTCTCCTTGCTCGAACCTTCTGAACCTACTTAGACCATTTCCATGAGTTGCCTTGGTGTCCAGAAAGCTGTATTTATAGGCTGAATAGGTGTTAAGTTAATGATTCAAGCTTTCCATGTTAATGAAGTTGCACCACCAATGGCTTTTCATGCAAGGTGCTTAGGGTTTCTTTCCATGCATTCTGGTGATGATGCAAAAAATTAGGGCTGTTATAGTGCCTAAAGGTGTCTGAAAATTAATTTGAAGTGATGTGCATAATGACATGTACATCAGACATAGTGACTAGTTGCACCGTATTGGTCGCACATACTGTCATGTCGTCACTACAGTACGAAAATGACACTATTCCCAAGTAAACCCTATGCAATAATGTTTCACCTGAATTATTACCCTATCTTAGAGTCCAAAATCATGAGTAGTCAGTACTCTCAGTTAACTGGCTCAGTTGATTACGATCACTCCGAGACAATACCATCTATTGCCAAAAGAGCTAATCAGAATATTTGGGGTTCCTATTTCCTTTGTCATGTCTATACCTTTCTAATAATCATGTATACTACTATAATTAAAAATCAATTCATTTATACACACAAGAATTATATAAATATATTTTATAGTTACTGAGATAGATCTAGGGTTTCTATCTCTCATAGTCAGTGGTTAGGGTAATAGCTTAAGGCAATTACCTTATGAAAACACGGGATGTTACAATTTGAGTTCTAAAAAAGGGTACACTTAACCTATCTTTCAGAGTGCTTTGGGTGACCTCTGACATACTTGTGCATGTTTGGCCCTGTCTTGATTTACATGTCAACTTAATTTTGCATGTTCTGTGATTTTTGAGAGACTAATAGGATTTCTTTGAACCTCTGACTTTGCTACTATAATATTGTCCATTATTACCCCCCTCTGAGCCTGAATTGAGTATTTCCTATGGAGCCCACTATTGTGAATAATTTTTTTTGGTTAGGTGATTCTAGTAATTGTGTATAGAGCTGAATATGGATAGGTTTCTCTCTGAAAAAAATAAAAATGAGGTATGTGCCTTAGAAAAGAAAAGAAAATCAATGAAGTAGTGGGTGAGTAACAGTATGAGGGTAGTTCAAATTTCTTTTCATACATCCTATTACATTCCACTGATTTGTTCAAAAAAATAAAAAAAAAAACAGAGAACCTTTGTGCTGTAAAGTATAGTTGTTTTGTTTTGTAAAGAAAGATCACCTAACTAATTTGAGTTTGAGCCCCCTAGAGTTTCCAAGTTCTTCAATTTTTCCAACCTATCATTGTACCCTTGGCCAAGTTTCAACCTGAAAAAGTCTCTACAAAATTGCATTATTGTTTTGTTTAGTTTTGATTTGAATGATAGCCAGGTTTGATGCACTGCACTTGTATGATCATGAGCTTTGTTTAGTGAGCTTAATTTTGAAATCTTATATGCTTCTGTGATCAATTTTCATTCTATGATTTCATGATGAATTTCACTCTCTCAATATGCATGTGTTTAAACTCAGCAGTGCTTTTCTTGAAAATGTATCTTTCTGCTTTGTTGTTCTGGATAGGGTGATTTGTTCTGAGCTTGAGGACAAGCTTATTTAAGTGTTTTACGCTTGAGTACAAGCTGTCGTTGGGTATAGTGGTGTGATGACTGGGGTTATTAGTGTCTTTTTCCTTTCTTTTTCTTTGTTTTGATTTTATTATTTCTTTGAGAGAATTTAGTTTTATTTATTTTGTAAGGTTCTATTTAATTTTTGCATAAGCATATAATTTAGTATTTATTTTTCTTTTTAGTCCTTTTAATTAGGTTTTGTTTGAGTTTTTCCCCTTTTTATTATTCTGCTCATTATTGGGTGGTAATTGGAGTCTTGATGAGGAAATGAGATTTGTTTGTGTGAGCCAGAATTGTCTGTGTGAGCCAGAATTAAGAATATACATTGCTTCAACTGAATTGACTAAACACTATGGTATAAGGGTGGGATTTACTTGCTTAATGCATTAACAAGTACAGGCTTAGGGCTAGAACACCACAGAACATGCTCTTATTTCAGATGAATTTTGGATTGTTAGAAACTTTGTTAGTGTAGTGAAGCTCAAACCGGAATGCTGCTTTTAATCATCATTTCAAAATCAATTATTTCTTGTTTTTATTTTTGTTGTTCGAACCATAGTAGTCAATCCCGGATAGCGGGGCGTAGCGGCCGACCCCAAAACTGGGATAGCGGATAGCGGGATGACCGCTATTTTGATTTTTCATATATAATTTTATATAATTAATAGTATATACATGTAATTACTAAAAAGTGATAAATATCACTTAAAATTGGTAGCATGATGAAATGATAGAGAAGAGAGGAGGAGGAGGATGTCATGCTGGAAGAGGAGAGAAAGGAAAGAAAAATAGAGGAATAGAAAGATAAAAAACAGAGCAAGCACACTGATAGACTAGAAAACTCAGAACAAAACAGAGATCGAAGGGAAACAGGGGTGGTGGTCACCGCAGAAAGGCTCGCCGGACGCTAGACGGTGCTCGTCGGAGGTCGGGCGGTGGCCGTGGGTGCTGGTCGACGGTGGCTGAAGGAGGTCACACAGTGAAACGCGCGTAGAAGAAGACGAGTTTGTGTAGAAGATGATGATTCTCATGATGAAACGCTGCGTTTCATTTACTGAGTGCGAAATCCCAAAAATACCCTCAAATTTTAACCTAATTTTAACATTTCAAGGGCACTTTCGGTTTTTCCACGAGGGTGTCTCATCTTCAACCTGGAGCAGGGTTGGAGCGCCGCGATTGCACCGTGAAGGATGCAATTTGAGCCGCGATGCGCGCCGCGACGGCGATGCGCGACGCGATTTGGAAGCAGTCGCTGGGAGGGGGCGCGACGCGACGCGACGCCGCTATAGCGGCGCTATCGCGCGCGATCGACTACTCTGGTTTGAACTTCAAACATTCAAACATTCAAACATAAACCATTTTCTTTTCAACTCTAAATAATTAAGTTCAAGTCGAAAATTGGTAACCTATCCCTGTGGAAACGATATCTTTTGTATTACTTCGACCTTTCAGTACACTTACAGAACGGATATGATTGTCCCCGAAGTCCTCGTCCTAAATAAAAGGATCCTCCTCCTCCTCCTCGACCATTGGTGTATCCTCCTCTGCTGCCTCGACATGCTCCCCAATGTCGCCCTCATGATATAGGTCTATGATCACATGTGTCAAATCCACACGCGTCGTCTCGACCATTGTATGCTCTACAAATAGACGATGCCAAAGACTGACTGGTGAACTCGGAGAATAATTAGACTCTGGCTTTACCTACACGAGTGGCGGTGCAGCTCTGGATGGTCTAGCCTCAGAAGAAGGTACCGAGTGAGAAGGTCTGATCTATGAAGAAGAAGCCAGGAGTTGGCCTACTGAAGGAAACTCGAAACTGGAAGAAGAATATCTCTCTCGGACTTCACTCAAGGTCATGAACGAAGGTATGGTCCACCATTAGGCTCTTGAATACTGCTCTCTCGACAGCACTCAATCGTAAGCATCCCGTCTAATCTCCTCGACACCTCCGAAGTACCATAGGTTTTGTGCTCGACGGCCAAAGACCCACGTTGTTGGGTCCTCAGCGTCAATCAAATCGTGCCCGGCCTTACCAGACAGGGAAATTATGTCTCACGGACAGATCCTAATTTACTGAACCAACGCGGGTAGAAACATAACAAGAAGGAGAAACGCAAGGGTCAACTAAATAATACAAAATGGAAACGCAAAATACCTAGTGACCCAGGAACACCAAACAGTTCACAACGACGATCACAGGGGAACTCGAGTTCTTTATATAGGGTATACGGAAGTTTAGTCAGATGTTAGACGCATTAAATACAATGATATGCCAACAGTCCCGACAACGTCTTAAAGATTGCCATCCGGTAAGACGGGAGAACCTATAGCTTTTGGGAAATTAGTTCCACACATCATTGCCGATGCAGACGAATGCCACTTACCAGGTACGCTAGCAGTGCGACCTGGAGGTAAACCAACATCGACTACCTTAAGTCATCATGTGACCTCACACCCACCATGCTATACCTTACATAAGACATATAACTAGCTTATATTTTTAAGACACTTTCCTTAACTAATTACTTCGAAGGATACTATTCCTTATGAGTCTATTAATTCTACATTGTAATACCCCAATTTTTAAGGCGTCGCTATCGTGAGTGAATAATAATTAAATATGCGAAATATCTTTCGAGGTTAAAAAAATGCGAGTATATTTTTTTGGAACATGTAAAGGCGAAATGCATATATAATAACCCGTATCTACATAGCCATCGATAATCAGTTGTTATCAAAGTAGTCTGAGTGCGTCATAATTACATCATCAAGTTTTCAAAGAGTTATGCGAAGTGGTGAAAATAGTTAAGTCATATTACAACCCGATGAATCAAAAGAACAAAATATATAAAAGCTATGAAACCCTAGAGTGAGACCTCATAACTGCAATATACTTTTTGGTGATCTCCTCGCAGGAAGTCCACACAAAAAGCAATGTATCTAGAACCTACCATGTCCGTAAGTCAATTACAAGTCATGCCAGTCAAGAAGAAATAGACCTACCCTTCCTATGTGCCCACCCCTGCCCGAAACCTCTAACCCTCAGTTTAAGACCCTCAATTTTGAGTTTTTACATTTTGGTCCTTCGAGTTTTAGAAATTGCAATATGGCCCTTCGATTTCTCGTAATCGAAATTTAGTCCCTTGAATTCTAATAGTTAAACTCTAGTCCTTGGACTATTCAGATTTCAAGTGAGCTTAGTTGACATTGATTCTTTATGAATTTGAAATGTTTCACTGATGGTGGTTAATAGGTTTGACCAGTTTTAATTTCTGACTTAATGGTGGTTATTGGGTGTTAATGGTCTTGATGGAGGAATAAAGCTGAGTAATGAGAATGTTTCTGAAATCCTCTAGTATAAGGTGATAATTTCGTTCACATTAGGCTAATCTTTACTCACTCATTCCAAGTACTCAACCCTAACCCTCAAACTGCTAAAAACCCATTCTGCACTTTGCTGATTTTGTTGCTGCTACTGCTACTGTGCCTTCCTCCTTCTCTTTTGAGGCTAAGTGTTGCCTTTCTCCAATAGTTCTTGGTGTTGATTCTCAGTAGGTTTTCGTTCTCTCTCAATTCTGAATCCATTCGATGATTTTATCCGATGCTAATGCTATTCTTTCGTTTCTATTTTCTCTATTTTCCTTTCCTCCATTGTCAAGGACCTTAATCACGAATTTCCATGGGCTTCCATTGAGATGGTGACGGTTATCTTGGAGTGGTGGATGAACACAATGTTATTCTATCTTTTCCTTACTCATCAGCCAAGCAAGGTTGGTCTCCATCACTCGTTGTTGTGTTAGAATCCTTGCTTTTCCCTTTAACAATCTTGTGTTTTAGAATCCTTTGTTCTTTTGAAAGAAAATTGTCTTTATTAAATTATATAATGTGGTTTGTCCATGGAAAAGCTTTGGTTTTGAAAAGTAGGGTTTAAAATGATTTTTCCATGATAAACTGTTGTTCTGGGCTCTCTGGCAGGGAGCTAGCGCATGGGCGCTACGGTTCTGCCCAGGATCGTGTTTCCAGACAGGGAGCCAGCGCTTGGGCGTTGGCATCCCAACGCATGGGCGTTTGGACCCTGTTAACCAATTTAATGTTTTGTTTTAATTTGTTTTATAACCTTAACTCACGTTTGACTCATTCTTGTCGCGCTAGGTCACGTTAGCTTGGACATATGGTTGTAGGGTTTGAGAATTAACATTTACGGACGTGTCATAAGTTGGAAAAAAGACCCCTAATCCTTGCATGTTTTCCTCTATTTATAGGCTGCATCTTCAACCCCTAGGTAACGGACGAATCCTCTCCATCTGACACGTGTCCCATGCATGTTTCCTGTCTTCCACGTGTCCCATGTTTGCTACTTTACTTTCTGCACGTCCATCTTGAATAACTTCTTGTAACCTCCGTCGAAATGCCTCCTCATGCACTCTAAAGTTTTAGTCGAAAACAAGTTTAACACCTGTTCATCTCAGGGCCTTGTCTCCGACATGGATTCGACTTCAACTTTATATGTCATCTTAGTCAAAATTCTAGAAACTGGTTTACTAGCCTTGGCTTCATATCTTTTCCTTTTGCTCGAAATTACCTTATGATGTAGTCTTCGACCAGATTAGGACATGGAAAAAATTCCAGTCTAACAACCACCTTTGGAAAAAAGAATCCTTAAGATAGAAATCTGAAAACAAAAACCCTTCTACTTGATCCTAGGGTTAATTTCGTGCAACCTTTATAAGTGTAGAGGCTTCCTCGTTTTGTTTCTATCTCAAGTGTCAACCCTAGTGCAAATTCTGTTGAAAAACCGATTCTGCTCCTTGCTCATTTTTGTTGTTGTTGTTGCTGCTTTTCCCTTTCCCTTTGGGGACACGATTTTGATC
This sequence comes from Acmispon strigosus, assembly GCA_030819835.1. Lineage (NCBI taxonomy): Eukaryota > Viridiplantae > Streptophyta > Magnoliopsida > Fabales > Fabaceae > Acmispon > Acmispon strigosus. The sequence goes on from JAUAMA010000001.1 coordinate 26,229,353, forward strand.
TTCTATCCCTCTCCAAGTGGGCTAAGTGGTGATCTCCCTTGGTAGGTTTTTGTACTCTTTCGTTACTGTACTCTTACGATGATAAGTTTCATAGTAACCTTGGTTGTAATTTTGTTTTCTCCTTTTTCTTTCCTTCTCCTTTAAAGATTTGGATCACGAATTCTCCATAGAAAAGTCTTGTTTTTGAAGGGTAGGGTTTAAAATTGATTTTGGGGTGAAAAACTTATTTTCTGGGCTCTCTATCAGGGAGCTGACGCATGAGCGTTGGACTTCCAACGCCTAAGCATTGAGGTTCTGCCCAAAACGTGTTGCCAGACAGGGAGCCAACGCATGAGTGTTGGCAACCCAACGCATGGGCGCTATGTCCCTGCCAACAATTTTCTGTTTTTGTTCTAAATTTTGTAAAATCCTTTTGGGGTTTGTTTCTCCACCCTTGTTCAGCGTTTATTGATTATTGTTCATCATTCTATCTTATTCAGGTGGGTGAACAAGTTTATGCAACCTAATCGACGGTAAAGATATCTCGATCCCAGAGTGTCTAGAGTCGTGCATGCTTTATCTTTTTTGCATGTGAATGAGATTACATGACATATTGATTGTTGGTGATATTATTTGAAGAATGATATTGTTGCATTGAATGATTTGGTACCATGTTGTTGAGGATTTGAGGAATTGAAATGTTTGATGATGATAGTTTATTTGCGCTAAAATACCACGACTGTTTGGGAATTTTTATGGAGCTGTTGGTTCATGGATTACTGTGGTTTGTCATGGATTGTGAATCTTTAAGGTTGAAGGCGGTGGGGTGGACGGTTTTTCCATGTGGTCGTGCCCGAGGACGGTGGTGTGGATGGTTTTGCCGTGTGGTCGTGCCTGAGGAAGATGGGTTGGATGGCTTTGCCACGTGATTGTCCGGTTCCTGTTTGGAACAACGTTTTTTGCCATAGTTGAGCATATAAACTTTGAGGAACTAACAAGCATGAATTATGTTTGATATTGACAACATGTTTTACTGTTGCTATGTTACTGGTTATGGTTTATATATTGAATATGATTTCTGTTTAGAAATTGCTAATGTTGTATTTGGTGTACTGTTTTTAGTTCTTTTTAAGTATGCTGCTCACTGTTGCTTTGATATTAGTTTTAGGAGTTAACCCTTTCTGCTTGTTGTTTGTTGTTTGTTGTTTGGGCGCTTAACGCCATAGACTTACATACTAAAGATTTGCATGGAGATAATGTTATCCTGGCATGCTACATGAGATAAGGTTAAATATTTATTGAGCGACGGAAGTCTTTTGAAAATTGAGTTGTTTTGAGAGAGGTGATACCCAAATCGCAAGTGCACGATTGACTATCGCGTAGTATAAAAATATCGAACCCAAGGGATAGGTGTCCTTATTATTATAATATCTAGTACTTGTGCAGAAAAATTAAAAGATGAATATATGATGTTGGTTTTAGAACAAGCAAGAAACAATAGCATAAAATGATAAGAGAAAGAGATGATGATGAGTCTTAAGCACTTGGGTTGATTTATATAGCTTATAAAATATGCTAGCAACTCCTACTTAATTTCTGAATTTTAGTACCATGTTCATGATGCTATAGCCTAATGTTTCTACAAGTTAATTCCTTACACATTGTAGAACTTTCTTCTCAATTACCAAATTCAATGCCTTGCAATCTAGAAAAAACCAAGAAGAAGATGAAGAAAGAATTTTCAGGCCAACATAAAGCTAAGTCTATCCTAATACCTTAGTGATATGTCATATAGCTTCTTTTACTTCCTAGGTCCCTTACTACTTACCAATTTCCATTGTTATAAGTAATAAGCAAAAACACTTGTGATCATCAAGATGAAATTAAGAACAAGGTAAATAAAACATGAACTATAGCAATATTATTCAGAAGAGTAGAAGAAAACTAAAACATAGATTATAAACTAAAACAACCCAAGATACTTAAGAAAGAAGTTAGCCAAGCATGGCTAAAAGAAGCATCGAATTACCCTGGATAGGAGCTCAAGTATGGCTTCTCACAATTCCTAGGAACAATGATCTTTAAGGAGGAAAGAAGAATACTTGTTGTATTCTGAATAGGTGTGTTTTTTACAAAGGATGAGCACTCCTATTTATAGCAAAAAAATTGCCTTTCAATGGTGGAGGAGTTGATGGCCATTATGGCCTTCATTGGCCACCAATTATTAACTTTTGAAAACTCCTTCCCACTACCATCAATTCTCCACTCATCCTTTAATCCTTATTTTCCATGTGCTTAATTTAGAGAGTGTTGGTTCATATTCTTGATTTCCACTTTAAGTCCTCTCTTTGCTAGCACTACAATTATGACCCTTTAATTCTTTCAAACTTCACTTTTCATCCTCCACTCTTGAACTTTTACACTTTGGTCCTTCCTTTCCTGAAACTTACAAATTGGTCCCTGGACAAAAATGATAACTATACCAACTTTCCTAAAAATATAAAAATAACTATAAAAATTCCTAAAAATATAAAATAAAGTTTAAAAAATAAATAAAAGCTAATCTATATGAAAAATGCAAAATAAATATAAAATCTACATAAAAAGAACAGAAATCCTATATGAGACTCAAAAATAACAAAATAAAAAGACTAAAAAGACCCTAAAATTATCATATAAAATCAAGTCATCAAGAGATTTATTAATTTCCTCTTATAACTATGTGACCCTCAACCTAAAATTGGTGCGTTACAAAGGAACCCTATGACGCTTTGTATGGGCGTACGTGTCGCACGCCTTTTTGCTGGTACCAGAATGGGGAGATCCGATCATCGGTCCAGAGTTTCTTTAGCAAATGACAAAGAAGGTGTGACAGATCAAGGAACAGATGAAAGCCTCTCATAGTAGGTAGAAGAGCTATGAGAACAAAAGACGCATAGATTTGGAATTTGAGGTTGGTGACCATGTGTTCCTTCGGGTGACACTGACGAAGGGAGTCACGAGAGCTATCAAGTCCAAGAAGCTCACACCACTACTATAGATTTGCCTTTTTACCACGAGCCTGTTACCACGGTTCCATGCTGGACCGGGGTAAAATGGTGCCCGGAGCTCTCTTACCACGGTTCCGCATAGAACCGTGGTAACTGAGCCACTCTATTACCACAGTTCACTTTTAACCGTGGTAATAAGTAAAAAAAAAGGAGAGGAGAGAGGGTAGACTCCAAAACCCTAACTCACTCCTCTCTGTCTCTCTCTCTTACTCATCCTCTCCTTTCCATCAGCTGCCCCATCCATCTTCTCCTCCTCACCACATCCATGCCACCTCTCATCTTCCTAGCCTCACCAACCACTGAGCCTCCACCTACTCTTTCTTCGACTCCTCCATATCTTCTCCTTCGAGCCCTCTTTCCTGAGTTGCCCCCCTCTCTCTCCATGGAGATCTCTCGCGATTCCATTATCCTCGTGCTCTTTCTCTGGTTCGCGATTTCATCTTCATCATGATTGGTCCAGGTTCACAATTCTATTCTAGTGGATCTCTCGCGTAGTGGTTCTGGAAGCTCCAACGATTCACCTGGTTTTGATCGCAGTCTTCATCAATCTCACTCTCCATCGCAGCGATTCACCATTTGTTGTTTGATCTCTCTCTCTGATTTCACCTTAACGCGTTTTGGTTCGTCCTCGTTTACTGAATCCCCAATTTCGTACTCATTATCTGAAAGAGTCATCAAATTATAAGATGTTGGTTGTGTTTGAGATTTTAATTTGTTTGTTCCACTGCAATTTTTATCTAATTTCTCATCCTTTGGTAGTTTTTCTGTTTTGGCATAGCGACTTCTACATATTGTCAATTATAGGAAAATGAATTTACATGCTGAATAATGTGCATTCTGTCAAATGTTTGAACATCCGTGCATATTCATTTTGGGATAACTATATAGGATAATGTTTTCAGCTTAATACATGTCCTAAAGTTCATTTGCTTCCTTTTCAACTCATTTCTTCAATTTTCTTAACTGAAATGGGCTATCATGCAAGTAATCTTCCACAGTTTTAGGACACCTTGTCCTTGACTCTGTGACTCACCATTTGCCTCACTAATTATTTCTATTTCTTGTTAGGTCTTCTTTATATGTTAGGTGAGTTGGTTGAGGCATTGCTTTATCACTGTTAAGGCTGGGATGGTGCTAGTTTCCATTTCCTTGATAATTTTTACTTTGAACATTCTATTATGTTATGAATATTTTTTCCATATTCAGTCTTTATTATAACAAATTGGCTAGATCATCATTTTACATACTGCTAAGTTAGTTACATTTTCTAATACTGGATGCAGAGTCCTTAATTAGCCATTAAGTCATGAATTGGTTGGTTGTTTTGCTTGTTGCATTTGGACTGTGTGTGCATGCAATCTGAATGTTAGGGTTCTGTGGTCCTGTTTCATTTTGTTGGGGGTTATGAACTTGGCCAGGAAATGGATTTTGCTACGAAGATGGTGCCTAATTTTTCATCCTACTAGGTCTTCTTCTTTTTTATTGAGAACATGACCCTTATGAACATGCCTAACTTTTGAACACGTGGATATATTATCAAAAATAACAGATGGTTCATTGGAAAGAGGTATTTTCATGCCCTTATGTTTATTTTAATTTTGACTGGTGCTTTCTTCCTCAAACTCACATAAAAGAAGGGGATTTTTCTAAAACTTGAATTCTTTCTTGACTCTGTTCTATGCAGAGGATTTTGAAACTTCTCTATCCGGCTACCAGAAGGCACTATCTATCTTAGAACAGCTAGTTGAACCAGATGATATATATATTGTAGACTTGTATCCTTATCATTATTCTAATCTAGATATGTGATTTTAGTTTACTGATGTGTGTAGACTTTAATCTGTTTTAAGGATATTGAAAAGTAGTTGCAATAAATCACCCAATTCACTGATTCATAAACTCTACAATCTAGGATAACCAATGATGTTCTCTTCCACTCCTAGACACGGACTTAACTTGTGAATTAAGAAATTTTCGTACATGATTGTGTTTGGAGGTTGGTTCTAAGCCTGAAGAAGCAATTGCTTATTGTGAGAAGGATACATCTCTTTGTAGGGCACGATTACATCATCTCACAAATGAAGTCCAGAGTATATCTCCAGCATCTGAGTCTAATCAGGATGTAAAAATATACCATGTATCTGTGGCCAATAATAAAACAATAGTGGATAAACAAGCGGAAATTGAAACTCTTACAAGTCTTTCAAGTGAACTTGAGATTCCTTTATTGCTTTTCAATGTTTTATTTTCTAATTGAGTCACTTTGTGTCGTAACTGATCTGTGCTTTGGCTCGTGATTCATGTCTGCAGGAGCTCCATGGGTATGATGGATATGAGTATGAACAACAGGAGGAAGGGGATGAATATGAAGAATATGAAGAAGATGAAGGGGAAGAGTATGTAGAAGAGCCTCATAAGCATACAAAGGAAGAACTTGAATACCTTGGGTTGAGACAGAAGTTGAAAGAATCCATTTGAAAGTAGATGAAGAAGGAGAATAGTGCTGCCCTTGCAGATTGTCATGCTATAAAGAAGAGGCTTCCTCATGGTAAGTGAGTTTTGCTATCATCTTTTAACCATATACATAGTCATATCATATGCTAGCAGTGTATACTGGCTTTGAGTTCACCAATGGTGTTCTGCTTTTTTTGTTCAGATGCATTTGAATGTTGTTCCACCAAAAAGGTTTATCTTTTGAGAAACTTCTAAGTTTGTTTGTTTCCTTTTCTTTAGGTGAATGTTATTTTTCTATGTGGTTTACCCTTTAATTTCTTAAATAAATATATTTAGATACGGTGGATATTCAGATTTGACCATTTTTTTAGTTTAGAAACAGCGTGGTGTGTATTGCAAATAGGCTTTTTTTTTATAAAAAAAAGACCTATTATCACGGTTCCAGTAAGAACTGTGGTAACAGAGGAACTCATTACCACAGTTCCAGTAAGAACCGTGGTAACAGATGTATGCTATTACCACGGTTCCACCTTGAACTGTGGTAACAAAGACATGATATTACCACGGTTCAGCGTTGAACCGGGTATTTCAGAGGTATGATATTACCACGGTTCCGCCTTGAACCATTATAATTTATCGATTATCTCCCGGGCTATTACCACGGTTTAACCGTGGTAACATGCTGCCCAAAACCGTGGTGACACGGCAATTCTGTAGTAGTGCACCCAAGTTCATCGGGCCGTACCAGATTATTCAGCTAGTGGGACCGGTGGCCTATTAGATTGCGATGCCACCATTCCTCTACAACAAAAATAATGTCCTTCACTTCTCCCAGCTACGCAAGTACATCCCAGATTCGTCTCTTGTGATCGAGTTGAATGATATTCAATTGAAGGATAACCTATCATTCGAGGTACGACCAATGAAGATAGGAGACAGGAGCATGAAGCAGCTGAGAGGGAAGCAAGTCCCTCTGGTAAAAGTGATATGGAACCAGGCAATAGGGGATGCAACCTGGGAACTAGAAGAGAAGATGAGGGCGCACTACCTAGAGTTGTTCATCGACTCGTAGTTTCACGGACGAAACTATTTTTAGTGGGGTAGTATTGCAAGACCCTGGATATTATAAATGATTATGTAATTATTTAATTATCCTGACGTATGTAATGACTATGTTAAATCCCTAGTTAATGATATGATCATATGCGTTACATACGAGAAGTTTTGACAACAGTTTACCGTAAGGACGCCAATTGAACCTCGACCAATGTTTAAGGGAAAATAAGACAAAATCCTTATCTATATGATGATTATTTCGTAAATTCATGAAAATCAACTGTAAGGTCGATGAGGTTTGGTTCCGGGGCCCGGAAAAGTTCTCGGCAGACGGTAAAAGGCTAGTTTAGGCCTTGTCGTGCTGAAACTGGGCAATTTAAGCCATTTCTGAAATCTCTGAACGAGATGGAAAGTCTTTGAATTTTGTAGGTAACCCTTTTATGAAATAAACCCATTTTCGATGAATAATGAATTTGGGTTGGAAATGAGATGGACCTTGCATATTAACCCTCATTGGCCAAACCTATAGCCTAGTTTTGGGATTATGGAAGTTTTGTTTTTGGCCTTTTTTTCTTGTGTTTAAACCTTGAAATTTCGGGATAAAGAACTTGTCAGATCTTCATGGTTTTGTACATGAAAAGCTTCTGAGGTTAGTGAAGAAGTTTGGGGAAAATTGCATGAAAGAAGTTGAGTTATGGTTTAAGTCTTGTTATATTTATAAGCCTTGTTTTTGCTTCCGTTTAGTACTTTAGGGAAGCTAAGTTATAATGTAAAGATTGGATGAGTTGGCACTGATCTGGTTAAATGTTGTGAAGGATCGAGAAGCACAAGGACTTTAGGAGCAGCAGGCGAGCAAGGACATGGAAGCACTAGCGGTAAGGGAACTTCATTATCTCCATAGTTATTTATAGAATATATGTATATGGATATTTGACTATGGTTAAGATATGGAATTGCATGGAACGGAAGGCATCTGATATGCCGGATTAGAATTAATTGATTGATTGAATGTGTATGAATGGCAAGATTGACTGGTAGTTATTATTTTCCTTAATGGTAGGTTGTTATGATAGGTATACATGCCTGTTTGCTGAGATGATCAATGATAACATGCTTTATGGTATGAGGACTTGCATGATGCTACGAGCTGGATAACAAGTTGAGTGTAAACCTTTAACATGTATAATTGTATATTGTTTTTTATAGAAGTTCAAAGCAGGGTAATTGATGGGTAAGACCAAGTGACAAGGCATTGAGTTATAAGACGAACAAGTCTCCACATTCATAAGGAACCCATATTCGCGATTTAAGCGGTTTCGATTATGCTTGGTTACGTAAATTGACCTTGTTTGTATGCTTGATTGAATATGTTAGCCTTTTATTTTAGGATTAACATGACATTCCGTGCATACATCGGGACACCCTTATGAGGTTGGCAACGAGCAAGGCTAGCCTACCAAGAGCTTGGTCGCGTCGGTAGTTCAGGACGACCCTAAGAAGTGGCAAACTAAGATCGATGGAGCAAGCATTCGTACCAATTTAACATGAAGTATTTTCCTCGTCACCCAAGCAGCGGGACTTTGGCATTATGTCCAGATTAAAGTCATGGAAAAACGACTCAAATGCACTGGCATGACATTAACATGTACATTACAGCATGATTGAATGATTATTTGTGGATGTTCTATGTGATGTGTTATTGTACGATAAGGATGATAGCTTAGAACTTGTTGTCTTACTTGAGTTTCCATTCATTATGTATATGCTTGTGTATACCTATTCTTAATCAATTCTTGAAATGACCTTGCACTGTTTTCTTTCTGAGTTTCTTTCAGGCGTTCTCGACCAGATGGAAAATATTTGGGGAAGGCTCCCCACCAGGGGGACTAGGGACTTTTACTTCCTCGATGAGGAAGATGAGTCCGCATGGGAGTTCGACCAACGCATGCGCATGAAGACTTATTCTGGTAGCCTTGTGGAGGACAAGATGGATGCTACAAGCCAAATGATCGATAGGATGCTTTATCGAGCTGTCATCAGATTTCCTACACGCTACCCAAGTGAGCTGAGATAGGACAGAGCTTCGACTTCGAGCCTAATGAGAGGTCGACCGAGGCCTCCTCCCTCCATGAATAGTGATTCATCTTCTTCATTGGAGTTGAAGTCCACGGAGATTCCATTATTCTCTGCTTACCATATCCCTCCTTGTAGTTACCGTTATGTGGTGAGGTGTAACGCCCCAATTTTAGGTTGAGGGTCACATAGTAATTACGCGGAAATTAAAACCTCTCAGAAAAACAACTCATTTTCTTAAAAGGTTTTCGTCTCTCTTAATTACTTAAAAATAATATAAGTAATAATTTTCCCCATAAATAATAATTACTACGCGGAAAATATTACAACAAGAAAAATTGCTCAACAGCGAGCCCAAAAATAAAATAAATTAAAATAACGGAATAACTTAAGACATCAATCGTCTTCTTCAAACTTCTTCCACGATTCCGCTGCGCACTCTGATTTCGTAAAGCTTCTTCAAAAGACGACGATCAACACCCTGTCTATTTTTGGCGTTAAGCGCCCAAACACAAACAGAAAGGGTTAACTTGAGAACAAACAACAAATACCAAACAGCATGTTGAAAGGGAATAAAATAATTAACAACAACAATATTGTCAATTTAGATGTGCCAATGCCCTCCATATCTATATGCTTATAGTTATATTTATATGGCCAATACATCACCCTTCTCGGGCCCAAAACATCACCCTTCACGGGTCAAGACAATCACGTGGGACAACGATCCACCATATTGCCCTAATTCACCCTAACCGGGTAAGGACAATCACGTGGGACAACGATCCACCACATTGCCCTCGGTCGATCCCACGGAACTAAGATCCGTCACATCAACCTTAAAATCCTTAGTTGATCACGCGGGACAAAATATCGCCACATCAACCCAATATATATATATATATATATATATATATATATATATATATATATATATATATATATATATATATATATATACGATGCACATGCTATGACTATGCAAAGTTCATGATCCTCATGGACCAACAGTCCACACAAAACATCAGTCATAGCACACCCCATACACAATATAATCATCTTCAATATATCATGTAAACAATTCTCAATTTCAAGCATCACAATACCAACAATTTCATCCTCATAAACAAAATAATTCACAGAAATAAAATCATGGTAAACACAACTGACTCTATCTAGACCCAGAGTTACCCTTACCTGGTCTTAGCAAGCGGTCCAAACTCAACCAAGTAAAAGAATTCTCCGAAGAAGATGAACCTTCAATTAATTTAATAGTAAAAAAAAAAGAAATCAATACTCACACAAGTATACAAGCATGCACATACCATAATTATACGTTAGTCCCCTTTCTATTTTCCTAAGATAGTTATTAAAACTTACTATATATATTTAACTTGAATTCAAAATTATAGTTCCAACAACCTAACATAGCCTTATATTTAATTAAATATCAACACTTATTTTCCCTATATAGGTCGTGTGTGTGTATATATATATATCTCTCTTTAAACTTTTAATCTATAATTATTTAAATCACATATCTTCTATTCAAATATCAACTAAATCTTTTCAATTTTAAATTATATCAACAACCCAATTAATTGAATTTCAAAAACAACCAACTTATATAAAACCTATCATGGCTCTAACAACCTATGTTTAAATTTCAAACTCATAATTCAGTTTATTAACCATTAACATAATTCATTATCTTAACAACTTAAACAATTATAATCAAAATCTAAGTAAGTTAAGAAAACTCCCAATTTGAGAATAATTCTAAAGTTGATTTCTGCTACCATAACAGAGATGAACTCACGGTGGTGACGCCCCTGCCTGGAGCTGGCTTTGACGGCGGCACGAGAAGACCAGCTTGCGGAAGTGGCTGCTGGAGCGACGGTGCAAGTCCTGGGTGAAGCAGCGGCACAGCCTTGAACAGAGGAAAGAATTGAGGCGACGCAAGAGGGAGAGAGACTAGCGGCGGCGGTGCGAGCTTGACAGCGGCGGAACAACGACGCGAACCAGGAACGGTGCGACGGCGCGTGCTCGGAACCAAGGCAGAAACAGAGGTGACGAGCGGTAGAGAGAGATGAGCGGTGGCTGTGCGAGGTCGAGGGACAGTGAAGAGGAAAGTCAAGAGCTTGGATGGGTCGATGGTGTGGTGTGGAGTTTCGAGAAGAGGATTCTGGTTCAGGGGTTGTAATGGAGAGGACGAAGAGGTGGTGTGGAAGGAGATTAGAGTGGTGGCGGCGAGGTTGAGAGAAGAGTGGTGGCGGCGCTGGGTAAGGAAGAAACGAGAGAAAGAAGAAGAGAGGAATAGTGGTTGGATGGAGGGCGGAGAAACAGAGGCATGGTGATGAAGCTGGGGTGAAAATGATGAGTGAAGGTTTGATAGGTGTTTGGTGGAGAAGATGAAGAATATGATGGTGGCAGAGCGAAGAAAAGGTGGCGGGGAGAGAAGAAGGGAGGCTCGGGTTTTATGGATGGAGAGTGGAGAAAGGGTTTTAGTAGTGACTAGTGAGTAGAGGGAGAGTTGAATTTGTTATTTTAGAGGGAATATGTTATTTCAGTTTTTATTCTTTATCTCTTCACCAAAATGCATATCTTAATTTTAAAATTCATGTTCAATCTTAATAGGATAAAACACACACTAGTATAATTTAACTAGGTTCATAATTCAAATAACCAATATATAATAAAATAGAATTTAATATATATATATATATATATATATAAATATATATCGACAATACGGTACTGCTATTATTATTATTTTTCTTCCTTATAATCATATATATATATATATATATATATATATAAAAACTTACCAAAACAAAACTATAACTAATTAAAACAAAGATAAAAATAGCTATTTGTTACTATACCAGCTTCTTAGTTTTTGTTTTTATTTGTTATTTTTAGCTTAGTTTTTCTATTTTCTTTTTGCATGAGTCGTGAGTATATTATCCATTCTGAATGTTGCTATAGCTTTGTGAAATGCTTTATCTGATTGAACTGCTTTGTGAAAAAGTTCTATGTTTTTAAGCAGTTAGGATTGCATGCTGTAGAAATGATTTTTGATATCTTGATTGTTTGGTTGTTGGCTAAAGTTTTTTCTGAGTTCTAAAAAGGGTACCACTTACCCTATCTTTTTCTGAGAGCTGAGGACTCTGAATTCTTGATTGTGAAATTTTTCTGCCTTGTATTACATGTTGATTGGAGTTTTGTACACTTTGTGAGTTGAGAAGAGATTATAGGTATTTTTGAAAACTCAGATTTTTGCTTGAAATGTTATATCCACTAGTAGCCCCTTTTTGAGCCTTAAAAGAGTCATTCTTTGGAGCCTACTTTGTGTGATAATTCTTAAAGTTGTTATTGTGATTCATGTGCTGAAAATTGTTAGAGCTATGTTTGTTGGGTTTCTCTCTGAAAAAAGAAGGAAAAAATTGGAAAAAATAAGGTATGTGCCTTAGAAAAAATAAATGAAGTAGTGGGGTGAGAAAGAGTATGAAGGGAGTAAAATTCAAGTCATTCATCCCATACATTCCACTACTTTGTTCAAAAAAAAAAAAAAAAAATTGAGAGAACCCTTGTGTTTATTGTTGAGCTCTTAGTCAAGGAAAAATCACTTAACAACAGTTTCTGAGTCAGCCACTAGAGTTGCCAATTTCTTGAAATCCATACCTTAAATTGTTCAACCCTTTGGCCAAGTAACAACCTTAAAAATCTCTTCAACATCACTTGGTTGCTTTACTTCAGTTTTGATTTGAATTATAGGCAGGATCATTGAGCTTTCTTGTTTTCATGGAGAATATTATTTTGTGAGCTTAATTGATGAACTCAACCATGTTAAAAGCCAAGCCTAACTTTCTTGATTCTTTGTCTATAAAACATGCATGTCTTCCTTATCTGCTAAGCTTTCTTTGAAAGGTTTTGTGCTTCAAGTTTTAATCAGATAAACTTTCTCAAAACTCAGGGACGAGTTTTTCTTTAAGTTTTTTCGCTTGAGGACAAGCTGTCGTTGGGTATAGTGGTGTGATGAGTGGATATTATATGATGTTTTTAGGTAGTTTTTAGTCTTTTTATTTTATTATTTTTGAGTCACATATAGGTTTTTTTATTGTTTTTATGTAGATTTTATATTTATTTTGCATTTTGCATGTAGATTAGATTTTTTGTGTTTTTCTATCTTTGTTTTATATTTTTAGGAATTTTTCTAGTTATTTTATATTTTTAGGAAAAGCTGGTTTAGTTATCATTTTTGTCCAGGGACCAATGTGTAAAGTTTCAGGAAGTCAGGGACCAAATTGTAAAAGTTCAAGAGTGGAGGACTTGAAGTGAAGATTGAGAGAATATGAGGGCTTGAATTGAAGTGCTAACCAAGGGAGGACCAAAGTGAAAAAGAAGAATATGAAGAATCACTCTCCAATTTAGCACATGGAAAAAATGCTTAAAGGAATTGATGTTAGTGGAGGAAGGGTTTCAGAATTGATCAAGGCTGGTTAGTGGCTTTTTATGGCCATCAAAACCCACTACCATGAATGAAGGAGGAAGGAAAAGCTTGAAGATGAAGAAGCAGCGTCCCAGCGCTCAAGCGTTGGGATCCCAGCGCTCCAGCGCTGGGGTTCTGACTAGATGATGAGTCAGATGTTGACCCAGCGCCCCAGCGTTGGAAAGCCAGCGCTCAAGCGCTGGGCCTCGGACAGAAAGTGGATTTTTAATGCATCCTAGCGCCCAGGCGTTGGGAAAGCCAGCGCTCAAGCGTTGGAGGCTGGATTTTTACTATAAATAGGACCTTTCTCTTCACTTGTAAGACACACCTTCTTAGAATACAACAAGTATTCTCTCTTTCTCCCTCAAAGATCATTGTTCCTAGGAATTGTGGGAAGCCAAACTTGAGCTCCTATCCAGGGTAATTCAATGAATCTTTTAGCCATGCTTGGCTAATTCTTCTTTTAAGTTTTTGGGTTGTTTTAATTTATAATTCATGTTCTAGTTTTCTTTTACATTTCTGAATAATATTTTCTATTCATGTTTTATTTCTTTGCTCTTCATTAATCTTTATGCGCAAAAGATTTCATGCTTTCTACTTATTCATAAGGCCATTTGGTAAGTAGTAAGGGAAATAGGAAATAAAAAAGGTTATAAGTATACATTTCTTAAGGCTATAAGGATGGACGTAGCTTTGTGTTGGCCCGAATTCTCTCTTCATCTTCTTCTCTAATTAACTAATAACCAAGGCTATGGAGTTAGTAATTAGGAAAGGAAGTTCTACATTTCTTAAGGCTATTAGGGTGTAGAAACTTAGGCTATAGCACCATGAATTTGAATTTAAAGTTCAAAAATTTAGTAAGAGTTTTCTAGCATGTTTTATAAATTATGTAAATCAACCCAAGAGCTTAAATTCTCTCATCTTATTTGCTTTATTATTTTATTACTCTCTTCTTGTCATAAACCAAACATCAACCATATCATTTTATTTTCTTTGCACAAGTACTAAATTATATAAATATAAGAACACCTATCCCTTGGGTTCGATAATCTTTTATATTACGCGATAGTAAATTGTACACTTGCAATTTCATTATCAGTACCCATAGTCCATATTCAGGATCACAACGATGACGATGGGGTTGTGGGAGGAGTGAGGCCTACGCCGATGTTGGAGTCTGAGTCAGAGGAGTCGATGAAGTCGGACAAGACAGGAGCTCCAGACTACACACCATCTTCAGAGGCGCCAGCTGTGGTAGACCCTATTGTGGGTCGCTCGGGGTGGGTTGGTTAGTTGAGTAACATGCTGGTCTAGAGCTTTCTCTTCTTTTGTTGGTCTGTAAATTCATAGGACTAGGGACAGGGTAGACCTTGGATAGTTATACTTTTGTACGGCCACCCTGTGTGGGGATGCAGGAGTTATCCTGGTGTTATGATGTCTAGACTAGGCCTTATAGCAGAGATATATCTTTATTTTGATATTCAGTGTCGGGTTGTATAGTTAACTACTTTTACCGATGTCGGTTACACTACTGCACTTTATGCCATGTGTGTGGCTATTTTCTGAAACAAGGATATTACATTCTTAATGCATTATAGTAGTTGCATGTTTCGGAAAAGAAAAAAAAATAGACTATGCATTTTAGGCTTTTAAAACAAATCAGCCTACTTATTTCTCTATTTGCATTTACTGTTGTGCGCGTTGAAAAATTGGGGTGTTATATTGTGGCATCAGAGCTCCAGTTTGGGATACCAGAACTTATCAAGGAATAGGTCTTATGTGCTAAGATGTGTGATCTTTGTTTGAAGTGGTTGAAGGTTGTGTATGTATGTGTAAAGAACCTTGATTCAATGCTTGTTTGCTTCTTATGCGTTAAACAATGTATGATTGATTAACGTTGCTTGCTTGAGTGCTCGTTGCTTCTTTATTGAACCCAAGTATCTTGTTTGTTGTTTTCCTTTTGTGGATAATAAATGATCCTTACAGGAGAGAGATGCCTCCACGTTTAGACCTGGAGAGGGAAATGCAGGCAAACATCAATCGCATTGCTCAAGCCATGACTAGTTTGACGAATCTTGTGGCACACCAGGCCACCACCGCTGAGGCTCAGACTTAGGTGGAAGCCAAACGCGTTACGGTGGAGGCTGAAGTGAATGCTCAGCGTGTGGCAGCAGAGGTAGTGGCGAATGCACTATGCATCACCGTGTAGAATGAACGACTGGTTCAACAGCAACAGAGGGAAGCCGCCCTTCACTACTATAGAATTGTCATATTACCACGGTCCCGAGCAGCATGTTACCACGGTTAAACCGTGGTATCAGGCATCGAAGCAATAGATAAATTACCACAGTTCAAGGTGGAGCCGTGGTAACATTGTAGCTCTGTTACCATGGTTGAAGATGTAACTGTGGTAACATTGCAGCTCTGTTACCATGATTGAAGGGTTAACCGTGGTAACATTGCAGCTCTATTACCACAGTTCCTTTCTGAACCATGGTAACATCTCTTTCTATTCCCTCGGTTTAGTGTTTAAGCGTGGTAATAGGTTTTTTTTTGTTTTTTTTTTTATTTTTCTTATGTTCTCTCACCTTAATTAACTGTACGTGCAAATAAAAATACAATCTATTATATTGTCAAAATACCAAATTAACTAAAACATGGTCTACAGGAAACTATAAATACCAAATTACTAAATAAACTATATATAACATGCATATGGGATTACTAAAACATGGTCTATAGGAAACTATCCTATCCTAATATCTCATTACAATTCAATGCCCAAACAGTTCAGCAATAGAACAACTGAATGCCAAAACAGTTCAGCAGTCTATTAATTCTACAAAAAAAATAAAAATTGGACACTAGATCACAGCAGTTGCACCATAACATCTTCAACTGATCTTAGTGCTCTTGCTTGTGCTCCCAACTGCTTCTGAGACATCACCTTCAATGTATCTACATGCCCGGAGTGTTGCTAAGCATGCGTAATATGCTGCTAAGCCATTCCGAATAGTTCCTAGCATTATAATTCCAAAAAATATAACAATGAATAAAAAGAGAAGGATATTATTCGGAATTATCAAGATCAACCATATAATAACTAGAAGAAAAATTATATTCACTTGAAGAAAAATTGTACAGCAAAATTTAACAATCATACAACCATTACTACAAAAAGGCACAACATGTACTATTTGGCTGAATTAAAAATCAGGGTATAGAATTGGAGCCCATCGATTCCATATAATCATCGAAGTAGTCATCCGAAGAGGAGTAATCCGAGTCTTTAGAGGGTTCATCCAGTAGTGGCTCACCAATGTCAATACCCCTTGACCAGAGGAATTCTACTCCGATCACCTGATAAGCCACCTCCTCAAAAGGGTTCCAAGCCAAATAGGGCAACCGATTTGGACCCCTAAGGAGATTTGTTATGCGGAAACCATAGGAATGGCATGTTGGTTGTCAACCAGAGTAGAAACAAGGTGATTGTAGACAATGTCTACAACATTAAAACGCTCATTATTCTTAATCATGTACATGATATACAGGTCGTGGTCAAACACGTCTTCCAGACGATCGACTCTTGGACACAACGCTTCAGTGACCAATTGATGTAGCACTTTGGAACAGTGGTTGAGCAATGAGTAGAGACGGCGCTCATAAACGGATGGATTTTTCATCATATAGATGCTTTCATCTATATCTTCTCCATTGCATTCTTCTTTCAAGAATTCAGCGCACGTGTCTCCATCGTCCTCACTATTGTGGAGTTCAGCAAGTTTTCCTCTGGTTCGGGAGAACTCATGACCCACCACTATTGCAACGAACCTCTGTTGTGGGAAAATGTTAAAGAGTACCAAAAGGCGAAGGAAAGGTCTGTGTACATTGGTTGGTTAGAGGCATCACACAATGCTCGGAAACGTGTGTTACACAGAGATTCGGTGCTAAGAACTTGATATAGATCAATTTCTAGGAAATTTACTGTATAGGGAAGACAAATTTCGAAACCGTTTTCCATTTTTGTTTTTAATGAAGATTACTGAACACATGAAAAGAAGGATGCATGGAGTGATGGATGGAGAACTGAGAGGTACTTCTGGAATTTATAAGAAAACGAGGAAAGTGAAACGGGATGAACAAGAATAAATGTCATGACTGTTGAGAAGTGCAGATTAAAGAGGATGTTTTGGAAATATGAAACTCGTATGGGAAAGGAGAACCGACGTGACTTTTTAGAAGAAGGATACCGTGCATGCTGGAGATACTGCGCTGGGCAGAATTTATGAATAGACCACTAAGTGGTTGGATAGACAAGCAACTAAGAGTAGAACAGCGCATGCTTCTTCTGCTCCGGGAAAACAAAACCCTAGTACTGAACAACAACAACAACAACAACAACAACAACAACAACAATCTTCAAAACAAAACCCTAGAAGTAGAAGCAGATCAAGAGGACTCACCATTGAGGTAGAGAATAGCGGCCAATACGAGAAGACGGGAACGGCGGCGCACGAGCTTGGCGCCGAAGAGCATGCAATGCAACAGCGGTAGCTTTGCGGAGAGAACGAGGGCCGATGATGAGGTGCAGCGGCCAGGAACAGCGGTCATAAGGTGGAACAGTGAAAGGGTTTACAAATGGGTTTTCGATCTGTAGACTAGGGTTTCCTATTAAAAAAATCAACATTTTATTAATAATATAATATTTATTACGACGGTTGAAGGTATCAACCATGGTAATAGTATTTTTTAATTAAAAATAATAATAAAAACTATGTCAATTACCACGGTTGAAATGGAACCGTGGTAACTGAGGCACTCTGTTACCATGGTCTACACAGAACCGTGGTAACAAAGCTCCGGGCACCATTTTACCTCGGTCCGACACTGAACCGGGGTAACAGGGGCGTGGTAACATGATAACTCTGTAGTAGTTCTTGTCTAGACTAAGGGACATATGTTTCTCTCCTAAATCCCTTAGGTTTCTCTCACTAAATGCAAAACAAAAGTAAACATATGGGAAGGAAGAGATGTGGCCGACCATTATGGCTTATGGGATGGGAAACTATCTTGTTGATTTACCTCCTAAACCAATGGTTAAAAGGATTAATCAATTTAATTATGACAATACTAAAAATAGGAAGAACCTTTAACCATTTAAGGAAAAATGCAAGTAATTATGACATACATCAACTTTAAGTCATGTCACGTCATATCTCGTCTTTTGATGATTTGCGTTGGTCATTCTCTTGTCTCGAACATCATTCCGTAAAAGTATCTCGACAATTTCATCGAGGTTCGGTCCTAGCTCTAGCTCCGGTTCCAGGAAGCGAAATTTTTTATTACATTTTTGGAATCTTCTCCACATTCTAAGACTTTCTATCTCATTGAGAAATCCTAAAAATGTCCCGATCTACCGTATTTCCTTAGTTTGAGGTTTCTACAAAAATCTCTGCGGGGCGTGGGAACTTCTCTAGGCTCCGGAACAAAAGTATATCAATATTATAGTACAAATGCTCCAAATCCAACATACAATAATATTCATATATTTATAGCGTCTTATTCTCACTTTAGTCGGGTCAAATTTAGAATTTCTACCCTTCGACGGTTTGCCGTTTTGAAATTTTTCGGCGGTGTAGTCAATTATTAGTCTAAGAATGACCTCAAAATAATTGAGTCATGAATATAATTATTTATTAATTTATTAAAAAAAATCACACTAAAGTCCCCTTAATAGCGCTTATCACTTACGGATAATTAATTAATTAGTAATTAAATAATATTCTTTATTCTTATTAATTAAAATATTCGAGGGCTTACAAGCGGCATTGGTGGTCGTAGAGGGGGGAGGTAGTGTTGAGGTTGTGGAAGTGGAGGTTGGTGGTGGTAGAAGCGGTGATGATGGTATTGGTTGTGGGTGTCGGCGGCAGCGACTGCAGTTATGGCTACAGTTAATGATGGTGGAGGTGGCGATGGGTGGTGGCGGTGGTGGTTGTGGCTGCGTTGGTGATGGGAGTGGCGTTGGTGGTTGACGATGCTAATGGAAGTTGCAATAATATTAACGGTGGGTGGTGGTGTTGGTTTTGGCCGTTGTTGGTGGTGGTCATAAATGCTATGGTTGTGGAGTTGGGTGGGGCAGGTTGCTTTGGTGGTGGTGATTGCGGTGGGGGTTGTGGTGGTGACGGCGGTGCATCGTCGGTGGCGATGGTGATGGCGATAGTGGTGCTGGCGGAGGACGATGGTGGTAGTTGTGGAAATGAGTTACATGTTCTTGAAACTTGTTCCAGTCGACTCTTCAGCTATGCAATCTGACGGCGTGACATCTGTAAAACTTGGAACACTCTTTAGCATACACCTAAGAGGCAGCCTGCACGAGCTAGGCTTGGGACGAGTCCTCCTGGCTTACTGGCCCTTCATTCGGCCGCCCCAGACAATGGCTGAGGGAAGCGCTAGATTGTCGCTCGGCTATACAGCCACTCATTCTCGGAAGCTTCACTTAAGAGCTTCCTCAACACTTGCAGAGGACCTATGACACCTATAAATACACGTTCCACCATTCTTTTTAGGAGGATTCTAAATCATTAGTTACATTACAAGTTTTCTATGCATTCTAACATGTTTGGGTTGAGCCTTTGGATGCTCTCATCGCTCCGATACTGACTTGAGCGTCGGGGTGTCTTTTGAAGGTCCCCCCAATGCATCACGACTTGGAGACTCCACCCCATCATGAAAGAGCAAGGCTGAGCACCACCGCAGCTCTACCGAGAGCACCACTGTCTAGAGTTCATGCATGAACATTTGGCGTCGTCCGTGGGGAGATTCGGTAATTCAACGTTGTTCATCATCTGTTTCGAAGAAAAAGCTCACAGTGACTCTGCGTCAGTTTCCTCTCTCTACCCAAATCCATTTTGTACTACGAAACTAGCAATTTACAATTCTTCAAAGCTTCACGATGGTGCAAGTCAAAGGCAGCAGGAACTGAATTCAAAAGGAATGATAATGTTGGAGAACAATTCATAAAGAATTTCTTCGCCACTGCGACGCATTCCAAACTGGAGGGAACCTACACAGCAGGAGGAAACTTCCCAAGGAAAGATTCCAGAGCATCAAACGTGGACAAATGCGAAGGAAATCTTGCGCAATATGGAATGAAGGATTGATGAATTGAAAAGACATCTCCATGTATCGCATCATCAAACTGCCAGTAGGCATGTTGTTAATTCTCCTAATCGAGAAAGGTGACAATAGAGAGTGAAAAAACCTTCAGAACCTAAACTCAGTCATGCGCATGGAGGAAAAATGGTTTTGGAAGGAGAACCTACTTTGAAAGATGGAATCATTCCAAGGTTACCGAATCCGTTTTGTGCAGAGATCATGACTGTTAAAATTCCCAAAGATTTGAAGGATGTCGGTTAGCGTTGAGCCTTATGTCGGGCAAACCAATCCAACAGAAGACTTGGACACATATATCACGACAATAACATTTCTTGGAGGAACCGACGCAGCAACGTGGAGGAATTTCCTCTAACATTGAGAAAAGCAACGCTGCGTTGGTTTCAATTGTTGGCTCCGAACTCGATTAAAAGCTGGAAGGAACTATAACAACTTTTTGTGCATCATTTCATAACGAGCAAGGGATTACCAAAAACATGTCACACTCTTGGCTAAATTCTACAAAGAAGCGAAGCTAGTGCCAGATTTGGATGAAAATATGAAGTTACACTTTGATTGTGAAGCTATCTGTGTTGGAACACCATTCCACACTTCATTAGCAAAATCACCATGAGTTGACATGGATGGGTTCTGAATACGATCAACAAAATATGTCTACATGAAGGATAGTTTGGTTGGAACAAGCGGACTAAAGGATGAGTTGCATGGAAGCAAAAATCCGGGAAAAAAGAACGGTAATATGACTGTAGAGGAGGTACAACAACAACTATGCAAAAACTACCGAAAAAAATATGAGAACTACTCAATTATAAACACTAGACCCACTCATATTTACAAGGAGGTTGCGCTTACTGTGTTGCTAACATGCCCCGCCCCGCACCCTGAGGATAAATAAATGCATATCTTGACATGAAATTTTTTTGTTCCTACCATGAGAATCATGATCACACCACTGATGAATGTGTATAGCTGATGACAGGATTTTGTATGATAATTTTAGGGTCTTTTTAGTCTTTTTATTTTGTTATTTTTGAGTCTCATATAGGATTTTTATTTCTTTTATTAGGATTTTATGTTTATTTTTCGCATTTTGCATATAGATTAGCTTTTATTTGTTTTTTAAACTTTATTTTATATTTTTAGGAATTTTTATAGGTATTTTTATATTTTAGGATAGCTGGTAGAATTAGTCATTTTTGTCCAGGGACCAAACTGTAAGTTTCAGGAAAGAAAGGGCCAAAGTATAAAAGTTCAAGAGTTGGGGGCTGAAAGTGGAGTTTCACTAAAATGAAGGGCCAGAAGTGAAGTTCTAACAAAGAGAGGACCAAAAGTGAAAAGATTAAATATGAAGCATCACTTCTATTTTGCACATGTGAAAAAGGATGAGTGGAGAATTGATGGTAGTGGGAAGGAGTTTTCAGAAGTTAATTGGTAGCCAATGAAGGCCATAATGGCCATCAACTCCTCCACCATTGAAGAGCAAACCAGCCAAGGAATAGCAAGCATCATCCTTGCCAACGCTTAAGCGTTGGAAGCCAGCGCTCATGCGCTAGGCCCCTGTTTCACACATCTGGAGCATTTAAATCGGAGTGCTCAAGCGTTGGGAAGCCAACGCTCAAGCGCTGGGTCACAGGCAGATTTTTGCTATAAATAGGAGTGCTCATCCTTTGTAAAATCCATCCCTTACTTCAGAATACAACAAGTATTCTTCTTTCTTCCTTGAGAGCATTGTTCCTGAGAATTGTGGGAATTCATTCTTGACCTCCTAGTCCAGGGTAATCCAATGTTTCTCTTAGCCATGCTTGGCTAATTTCTTTCAAGTACTTGGGTTATTTTTAGCTTATAATTATGTTTTAGTTTTCTTCATCCTTATTTCTGAATAATATTGCAAATTCATGTTTTATTTCCTTGTTCTTCATTTATCTTGATGCGCACAAGTGTTCATGCTTATTTCTTATGTCAATGGAAATTCGTAAGTAATAAGGGAAATAGGATTTAAAAGAAGCAATATGACGTATCACTAAGGAATTAGGATAGACTTTGCTTTATGTCGGCCTGAACTCTATCTTCATCTTCTTCTTTAATTAACTAAATTGCAAGGAATTGAGTTTAGAAATTAGAAAGAAAGGTCTACAATGTGTAAGGAATTAACTTGTAGAAACCATAGGCTAGAGCATCATGAACTATTGTCTTAAAATTCAGAAATAAGGTAGAGGTTTAGTAGCATATATTATAAGTTATTCATTTCAACCCAAGTGCTTAATTTCCACCATCATGTTATCTTTATATTTATGCTAATCCAAGTTCTTGTTCTAAACAAACCAAAGTTAAAATCAATTTTAATTTTCAGCACAAGTTCTAAACAAATTGATAATTGGACACCTATCCCTGTGGGTTCGATATCTTTTATATTACTTCAATAATCAACTGTACACTTGCGGATTTGGTCATCAACAGCTAAGAGATGCAATTGAGCAACTCAGCAGCGGAGGAAAGCTAAAAACATTTTTGTACAAGGATGCCGATGTAGGCAGTTGGAATGATTATAAGAGACAATTGCGAAGTCTGATCTCTGGGGAATCCTACCGATCGAGTAAGAAACTATCCCAAAGGAAGCATGAAAATTCTAAATCAGTGCCTCGTCAGGTAGGCAAGGATGACTCCAAAAAGAAGTCCAAGCAGGACAAGGAATCTTCATCCTCCGATGGAGAAGTCAATGATATAATAGTTAAAGCATTTGTATGCTCCATTGAAGGAGGATTCGTGATGAGAGGATCTTATATGATGTTTTTAAGTTATTTTTAGTCTTTTTATTTTATTATTTTTTGAGTCACATATAGGATTTTTATTAGTTTTACATAGATTTTATATTTATTTTGGATTCTGCATATAGATTAGTTTTTATTTGTTTTTCTAACTTTATTTTATATTTTTATGAATTTTTATAGCTATTTTATATTTTTAGGAAAAGCTGGTATAGTTATCATTTTTGTCCAGGGACCAATTTGTAAAGTTTCAGGAAATCAAGGATCAAAGTGTAAAGGTTCAAGAGTGGAGGATGAAAAGTGAAGTTTGAAGGAGTCAAAGGGCCAGAATGGAAGTTCTAACAAAGAGAGGACTTGAAGTGAAATTAAAGAATGTGAAGCAACTCTCTTGATTTGAGCACATGTAAAATAAGGTTGGAAGATTAATGGTGGTAAAGGGGAGGTTTCAGAACTTAATAGAGGCTGAATGTGGCCTAATTAAGCCAATCAATTCCACCATTGAAGAAAAAAGGAATCCAAGAAAAAGCTGCCAATGTTCGTCCCAGCGCTGCCGCGTTGGAAGACCCAACGCCCAAGCGCTGGACCTCTGACTAGGATGTGAGTCAGAGGTTGCACCCAGCGCTGCAGCGTTGGAAGCCAGCGCTCAAGCGCTGGGCCTATTTCTGCACGTTGGATTTTAATGCTTCCCAGCGCCCAAGCGTTGGGAATGCCAGCGCCGAAGCGCTGGAAGTCAGGTTTTTGCTATAAATAGGGAGCTTTTCTTCACTTGTAAGACACACCATTTTAGAATACAACAAGTGTTCTTCTTTCCTCCTTAAAGATCATTGTTCCTAGGAATTGTGGGAAGCCATACTTGAGCTCCTATCCAGGGTAATTCAATGACTCTTTTAGCCATGCTTGGCTAATTCTTTTTAAGTTTCTTGGGTTGTTATAGTTTATATCTATGTTTTAGTTTGCTTCTACCTTTCTGAATAATATTTCCTTTCATGTTTTATTTCCTTGTTCTTCATTCTTCTTAATGTGCATGAGAATTCTTGCTTATTACTTATACGAATGGAAATTGGTAAGTAGTAAGGGACCTAGGATTTAAAAAGGTTATAAGTATACATCACTAAGGAATTAGGATGGACGTAACTCTATGTTGGCCTGAATTTCTTCTTCATCTTCTTCTCTAGTTAACTAAGTTGCAAGGAATTGAATTTAGTAATTAGAAAGAAAGTTCTACAATGTGTAAGGAATTAACTTGTAGATATACTAGGCTATAGCATCATGAAATTGGACTTAAAATTCAGAAATTAAGTAGGAACTTGCTAGCATATTTGTAGACTATGTAATTCAACCCAAGAACTTATTTCTCATCATCTTATCTCTTTATTATTTTATGCTATTTTTCTTGCTTGCTCTAAAAACCAACATCAAATATTCATCTTTTAAATTTTCTGCACAAGTACTAAATATTATAATAATAGGAAACCTATCCTTTGGGTTCGATATTTTTATTACCCGATATTGAATCGTACACTTGCGATTTGGGTATCAATTCGCCGGAGAATTAAGCACTTCTAATGTGAGGAAAAAACACTTGAAAGCTATCTAAAGGTCGCGAACTCATAAAATCCGATCGGCACCATGCTAATAATCCCGCGCGTCCCAGAACCCATCGTTACATTTGGGGATGAGAACCAAGAGAATGTACAATTGGACCATGATGATCCAATAGTAATCACAGCTGTGGTGGCGAACATTGAAGTGAGAAGAGTATTTGTGGACTAAGGGAGCTCGGCTGACATTATGCTCTACAAGTGCTTCAAGGCCTTAGATTTCTCTAAGAAGGACTTGATCGCTTTCAACAGAGAGCTAGTAGGGTTCATAGGGAGACTATTGCTTCTTTGATCTAAATCTTTAACCTTCTCAAGTATCTTTGATATTGTATGTCTTACTTGTCAAATTATTATACGTGCAGACCAGGACGAGCGGATGTAACCCATTTCAGGGATACGACCTCATTCAAACCGAGCAGCGGGTGTAAGTTACCCTCTTCAGGGATACAATCCCAACCTTCTCGAAGAGCATTTGGATCCTGGACACAAGAAACCCTTTTAATGGACACAATCCGCCAGACGGGAGGTGCAAGTAACCTTTTTCAGGGATACGATCCTCCTGCCTAGACTGATGGTCATGAGCGTAAGTGACATGTGCAAGTAACCCTTTTCAATGATACAATCCCGAGCGGCTTGAGGAAGCAGACGTTAGTGCAGAGGACACAAGTAACCCTTTTACGCTATACAATCGGCCAGAAGGGAAGAGTAAGTAACCCTTTTCACAGATACGATCCTCCCGCACCGGTTGAAGACAGTGGCGAAACTAACCCTTTTAATGGATACGGTCCGCTCAGCGACGAGCACAAGTAACCCCTTGTAGGGATACAACACCGTTCAAACTGAGCAGCGGGTGTAAGTAACCAATTTCAGGGATACAATCTCGATCTTCTTGAAGAGAAAATCGATGATGAGCTCAAGTAATCCGTTTTAGGGATACAACCTCGTTCAAACCAAGCGGCGGGTGTAAGTAACCCTTTTAAGGGATACAATCCCGACTGTGTTAAAGATGATCTCAAGACGAGCACAAGTAACCCTTTTCAGGGATACAGCCTCATTCGACCTCAGCGGCGGGTATAAGTAACCCTTTGCAGACTGATAATGAAATTGCAAGTGTACAATTTACTATCGCGTAATAAAAATGTTCGAACCCAAAGGATAGGTGTTCTTGTTAATATTAAGTTTAGTACTTAAACAGAAAAAATAAAGAGATGTATATTTGTTGTTGATTTGAGAACTTGAAAGAAACAATAGCATAAAATAATCGAATAAAGAGATGATGAACAATAAGCTCTTGGGTTGGTTTACATAGTCTATAAAAACATGCTAGAAATTTCCTACTAAATTCCTGAATTATAAAACCATTATCATGATGCTATAGCCTAGTGTAACTACAAGTTAATTCCTTAAGCATTGTAGATCTTTCTTTTTAATTACTAAACCCAATTCCTTGGCACCTAGTTAACTAAAGAAGAAGATGAAGAAGATGTTCAGGCCAACATAAAGTTACGTCCTTCCTAATTCCTTAGCGAAGTATACTTATAACCTTTTTTATTACCTAGTTCCCTTACTACTCACCAAATGGCCTTATGTAATAAGCAATAAGCAAAACCTCTTGTGATCATCAAGATAGAAATAAAGCATAAGGTAATAAAACATGAATGGAAATAAAATTCAGAAATGTAGAAAAAGACTAGAACATGTATTATAAACTAAAACAACCCAAAAACTTAAAGAAGAATTAGCCAAGCATGGCTAAAAGATTCATTGAATTACCCTGGATAGGAGCTCAAGTATGGCTTCCCACAATGCCTAGGAACAATGATCTTTGAGGGAGAAAGAGAGAATACTTGTTGTATTCTATGAAGGTGTGTCTTACAAGTGAAGAAAAGGGCCCTATTTATAGTAAAATTCCAGCCTCCAGCGCTTGAGCGCTGGCTTTCCCAACGCCTGGGCGCTAGGATGCATTAAAAATCCACTTTCTGTCCGAGGCCCAGCGCTTGAGCGCTGGCTTTCCAACGCTTGGGCGCTGGGACACAATCTGACTCATCATCTAGTCAGAACCCCAGCGCTGGAGCGCTGGGATCCCAACGCTGGAGCGTTGGGATGCTGCTTCTTCATCTTCTTGCTTGTTCTTCCTTCTTCATTCATGGTAGTGGGTTTTGATGGCCATAAAAAGCCACTAACCAGCCTTGATCAGTTCTGAAACCCTTCATCAATTCTTTAAACATTTTTTCCATGTGCTAAATTGGAGAGTGACTCTTCATATTTTTCTTTTTCACTTTGGTCCTCCCTTGGTTAGCACTTCAATTCAAGCCCTCATATTCTCTCAATCTCCACTTTAAGTCCTCCACTCTTGAACTTTTACAACTTGGTCCCTGACTTCCCGAAACTTTACAAATTGGTCCCTGGCCCAAAAATGATAACTAACCAGCTTTTCCTAAAAATATAAAATAACTAGAAAAATCCCTAAAAATATAAAATAAAGATAAAAAAACACAAAAAATCTAATCTACATGCAAAATGCAAAATAAATATAAAATCTACATAAAAACAATAAAAAACCTACATGTGACTCAAAAATAATAAAATAAAAAGACTAAAAAGACCCTAAAAACATCATATAAAATCCACTCATCATACCACTATACCCAACGACAGCTTGTCCTCAAGCGACAAAACTTAAAGAAAAACTCGTCCCTGGGTTTTGAGAAAGTTTTATCTGATTACAACATGAAGCACAAAAACCTTTCAAAGAAAGCTTAGCAGAAAAGGAAGACATGCATGTTTTATAGACAAAGAATCAAGAAAGTTAGGCTTGGCTTTTAACATGTTTGAGTTCATCAATTAAGCTCACCAAAAATAATATTCTCCATGAAAACAAGAAAGCTTAATAATCCTGCCTATAATTCAAATCAAAACTGAAGTAAAGCAACCAAGTGATGTTGAAGAGATTTTTGAAGGTTGTAACTTGGCCAAAGGTTTGAACAATTCAAGGTGTGGATTTCAAGAAATTGGCAACTCTAATGGCTGACTCAGAAACTTGTTGTTAAGTGACTTTTCTTGACTAAGAGCTTTAACAATTCACACAAGGGTCCTCTCAAATTTTTTTTTTTTTTTTGAACAAAGTAGTGGAATGTATGGGATGAATGACTTGAATTTTACTCCCCTCATACTCTTTCTCACCCCACTACTTCATTATTTTTTCCTAAGGCACATACCTTATTTTTTCCAACTTTTTCCTTCTTTTTTTTTTTTTTTTTTAAAGAGAAACCCACACATATAGCTCCAACAAATCAGCACATGCATCACTATAACAACTGAAAAATTATCATACAAAGTAGGCTCCAAAGAATGACTCTTTTAAGGCTCAAAAGGGGCTACTAGTGGATATAACATTTCAAGCAAAAATCTGAGTTTTCAAAAATGCCTATAATCTCTTCTCAACTCACAAAGTACACAAAACTCCAATCAACATGCAACACAAGGCAGAAAAATCTTACAATCATGCATCAGAGTCCTCAGCTCTCAGAAAAAGATAGGGTAAGTGGTACCCTTTTTAGAACTCAGAAAAACTTTTGCCAACAACCAAACAATCAAGATATCAAAAATCCTTTCTACAGCATGCAATCCTAACTGCTTAAAAACATAGAATTTTTCACAAAGCAGTTCAATCAGATAAAGCATTTCACAAAGCTATAGCAACTTCAGAATGGATAATATACTCAAAGACTCATGCAAAAATAAAACAGAAAAACTAAACTAAAAATAAAAATAAAACTAAAAACTATAAAAAGAAAAATAAAAATAAAAACTATCAAGCTGGTATAGCAACAAATTTTCCACAAAGGTCCAAGGGAACCTCAATGTAAAAATCACTTTGAACACTCAAGTTCAAGAGGGCTCTTCCTCTTTTTGGTACCTATCCTGTAACATTGAACAAACAAAAGTCTCACAAGCAAAAACTTGCTTGACTTGTTAGTTCCAAAATCAGCACACAAGCTTATGGGTTAAAAAATTTGTGTCCTCCTTTTAAAACAAGAATTCTTGAGTTCCCAAAAATTAAAACCAGATTAGAACCAAGGGAAAACTCATAGAACCTTAAAAATTTTTAAGAAAATGGTGAACACAATTTATTAAAACTAAAAACAGCAAACAAAAGTAAAAACAGCAAACTGCCCGAGCTCCAGCGCTTGAGCGTTGGGGATACCAACGCTTGGGCGCTGGAATTAAAATAAAAACTGGGCATCAGAGGTCCCAGCGCCTGAGTGCTGGGTTCCAACGCTGTGGCGCTGGAAAATAGAAAATAAAAAGATGGGATTCCAGGGGCTTAGCGCATGAGCGCTAGCCCTCCAGCGCCTAAGCGCTGGGATCAACTGGAACCAGGGGGCTTTTACAGGGGCCTAACGCCCGTGCGTTGGCATCCAGCGCCTGAGCGCTGGCCCCTCCTGTAGCAACAACATAGAATTCTTTTCTTTTATTTATTTACAAGGATGATGCAGAAAATTAAATGACAGAATTTTAAACTATTCCTAAGTTGGGTTGTCTCCCAACCAGCTCATTGTTAAGGTCCGAGATAGACCCTTCCACTAATCACTTTTCAACCGGGGTCTATTACAAAATTCTTTAGACCCCGCAAATCATGCATATTTTGGCACAAGTACAACATAGTGCTCAATAAATTTTCAGCTTTCAAGGCAACATCAATCACATTACAAATGGAAGAGATAAGAAAAACTTCCCTTTCTTGGTTCTTGCCTTGATCTTCTGAACCTATAACATAGGTCCTTTGAGGTTCTTCTTCCTCCATCTCCAATTTATCTTCAAAGACAAATTCTAAAATGAAGGTTGCTTTCACCTCCTCTCTTTGAACAACAAGTTCATTTTCATGAACTGGTGGTTGTTGTTCATCCCTGGGCTGCCTCCTTAGAATGCTTTGGATTTTCATTTGTAGCACCTCCATAGCCTTACATTCTTGCTCAGGGGTTGGCAAAAATCCTGCATTCCGCTTGCACTCTAAATTAGAATGGAATTCATCAATAAGAGTGAAAGCTTCCTGCTTCTTTTTCTCATAATCCTTTTCAAGTTTAGCCCGGAATTTTGCCTCCCTTTGCTCAAATGTTTCAGCCATTGCTATACCTGCCAATACTCAGCAAACAAAATTAGCAGCACAGTTCATCACAATTTTTTTATATATACTTTTTTTCTCTTTTTTTAATATATATATAAACAAGAAGTACTAAATAAAATAAAAATAAGAACTTGAAAGAACCTATCCCCGGCAACGGCGCCAAAAACTTGATAATGAAATTGCAAGTGTACAATTTACTATCGCGTAATAAAAATGTTCGAACCCAAAGGATAGGTGTTCTTGTTAATATTAAGTTTAGTACTTAAACAGAAAAAATAAAGAGATGTATATTTGTTGTTGATTTGAGAACTTGAAAGAAACAATAGCATAAAATAATCGAATAAAGAGATGATGAACAATAAGCTCTTGGGTTGGTTTACATAGTCTATAAAAACATGCTAGAAATTTCCTACTAAATTCCTGAATTATAAAACCATTATCATGATGCTATAGCCTAGTGTAACTACAAGTTAATTCCTTAAGCATTGTAGATCTTTCTTTTTAATTACTAAACCCAATTCCTTGGCACCTAGTTAACTAAAGAAGAAGATGAAGAAGATGTTCAGGCCAACATAAAGTTACGTCCTTCCTAATTCCTTAGCGAAGTATACTTATAACCTTTTTTATTACCTAGTTCCCTTACTACTCACCAAATGGCCTTATGTAATAAGCAATAAGCAAAACCTCTTGTGATCATCAAGATAGAAATAAAGCATAAGGTAATAAAACATGAATGGAAATAAAATTCAGAAATGTAGAAAAAGACTAGAACATGTATTATAAACTAAAACAACCCAAAAACTTAAAGAAGAATTAGCCAAGCATGGCTAAAAGATTCATTGAATTACCCTGGATAGGAGCTCAAGTATGGCTTCCCACAATGCCTAGGAACAATGATCTTTGAGGGAGAAAGAGAGAATACTTGTTGTATTCTATGAAGGTGTGTCTTACAAGTGAAGAAAAGGGCCCTATTTATAGTAAAATTCCAGCCTCCAGCGCTTGAGCGCTGGCTTTCCCAACGCCTGGGCGCTAGGATGCATTAAAAATCCACTTTCTGTCCGAGGCCCAGCGCTTGAGCGCTGGCTTTCCAACGCTTGGGCGCTGGGACACAATCTGACTCATCATCTAGTCAGAACCCCAGCGCTGGAGCGCTGGGATCCCAACGCTGGAGCGTTGGGATGCTGCTTCTTCATCTTCTTGCTTGTTCTTCCTTCTTCATTCATGGTAGTGGGTTTTGATGGCCATAAAAAGCCACTAACCAGCCTTGATCAGTTCTGAAACCCTTCATCAATTCTTTAAACATTTTTTCCATGTGCTAAATTGGAGAGTGACTCTTCATATTTTTCTTTTTCACTTTGGTCCTCCCTTGGTTAGCACTTCAATTCAAGCCCTCATATTCTCTCAATCTCCACTTTAAGTCCTCCACTCTTGAACTTTTACAACTTGGTCCCTGACTTCCCGAAACTTTACAAATTGGTCCCTGGCCCAAAAATGATAACTAACCAGCTTTTCCTAAAAATATAAAATAACTAGAAAAATCCCTAAAAATATAAAATAAAGATAGAAAAACACAAAAAATCTAATCTACATGCAAAATGCAAAATAAATATAAAATCTACATAAAAACAATAAAAAACCTACATGTGACTCAAAAATAATAAAATAAAAAGACTAAAAAGACCCTAAAAACATCATATAAAATCCACTCATCACAGACACCCAATCCCGATCGTCTCGTTGAAAAGCTTCCTTGTGAAAGCAATCCAGGAAAGGAATTTAGCTCGGCATCGAGGATGGAAAACACAAAGGTGACATCATTTAAAGAGATCTAATTAAGCGTCCATAAATTGATATATATATATATATATATATATATATATATGTGATCTTTTCAAGAAATAAAATGATCTAACTAAATAACAAATAAGATGAAAATTCACTGATGTTTTGAAAAGCGCAACACAGAGCAGCATTGAGCAAAGGCAAGATGGGATATCCCTTTTTAGGGATACAACCTGCTCATCTCTCCACAATCTACTCGGAAAAAGTAAATGAACAAAGGAAAATTTGAAAATCCCTTTAAAGGGATGTATTATTGGTCACCCTGTCGAAGCAATCTAGCAAAGAAATGCGAAAATGGCGGCTGAAAATCATATAGGCACCTTGGGGAAAGTTGACCAGAAATAGCAAGTCCTTAAGAAGTGTAACCTTAGTGAAACTGACTCAAATAAAAGGCACATTTCGATCAAAAGAAAATCTATGATGGGGAAACATAAGATGCATGTCCTGATGCGAAGACTCCCACAAAGATTGTGAGTTGTCTCCAAACGACAACAGTTCATAAAACTCTGACCATCCACAAAGCTAAACCAACCCGGTACTATGGCAAAATTTCCTCATAAGGAGGTATGCACTCAGAAAGCGTAACAAAATGCAAGTCAGGCATGGCGTCAAGGTTCTCTTTACAGTGGAAGCCAAAATATGAATTAAGAACCTGATAGATATAAAGCAAAAGAGTTCTTCCCAGAACATGTATCTGGTCAAGGAAATACGTGAATCATGTATTCATGTTTTGCCTAAAGTCCAAAGAAGGAAAAATTGGTATGTTGCAAGGAAATTTTGGAAATCTAAATAAAAGGAAGGCAGAGTTGTCATTCGAAATAGCCAAATAGCTAAAAATGTGCAAAACTCAAAGTTTATTACCAAAGGTTTAAATGAGTTACAAGAGAAAAGAGGATCATAGCGTCCTTTACATCAAAAAGAAAAGGAAAAAAGACCAAGGCATAAAATTAAAGCTTAGTAGGGCAAACAATTTTCCCGTTCTCAACTATGTAAATCATTCTATCCTGAGATACTATACTGGCAGCAGCGCTGTCGATGATAAGGTTGGGGTTCAAAGTCTTCAGTTGAGCCACTGTATTCTAGAATTTGGCCTCATAAGTTTGCACAAGTTTGGAACTCGAGGGGTTGAGAAGATCCCTTCTACGAGCCAACGTAGCCCTTTCCACTTCAAGAGCTGCCTCGAGGTCCTTGACTTTTCTCTCAAGTTCTTGAGCTCGGGATTCAAAAGCTCGGACACCGTCCATAGCCTCCTCAAGATCCTTCTTTCAAAAAATATGCTCGTTAACATGTTCCTTTAACGAGTTTCTTCCATCTACGAGCTCAGAATAGGAGAGCTTAGCGTAGGCCAAAGAAGAATCAACCACATATAGTTTCTCCTTCAAAGAAGAAACTTTACTCTGAAGGTCGTCCAGCTTCCTCCAATGCAGCTTCTTTGCGTTGGGTTTCCTCTGAGAGACTTGGCTCCGAAGTTCGTCCAGATAGTTTCTCCTTCAAGGAAGTTTCCTTGTCGTAAAGCTCCTAGAAAGTATTGCCCAGTTTCTCTTTGTCTTCCTGAAGCCGTGAGGTTTCTGCTCAGAGTTGCAGGAGCATGATGTCCTTTATGTAGGCATAGCCATAGGAAGAATTCATGGCTTGCCCAAAATAGAGCTTTGCTGCCTCTTGTGGGTCAGCACCATTAAGAGTGGTGACGATGCTGCTATTTGCTAAAACATGATTTATAGCTCGGCCACCATGTTTGACGACTCGGCTGGAGTCAGTACTTTTTGGGTCGAGACTGGGTAGCATGGTCGAATTGAGGAAGGGGAGTGGTAGTGTGAGAAGAAGAAAAGGCTCAGTTTTGGCGAGAGGGACTGGCTTGAGTATTTCGAGCCTCCATGGCCAAGGGGCCGCCATACTACTTTGTCAAACGCTTCTTTTAAACGACAGCAGCTTTGGCTGCCTCTTTTGATAAGAAAAGCTTCGGCACGATTTCTGTCTTTTTCCTATTCCTCTCCACCTAAAGCCTCCTTCTCTCAATGAGTTCGGGCTCAAGGGTTTGCCCGGAAGGGATCCCAAATTCTTAATCCTGCTTGACCTTCTTGTATTCTTCCTCCAGGTCCGCACCTGGATCATCTGAACAAGAAAGTTGGGGTGCTGAACATTTTATCAGAAAAAGAAGAAATCAAGTCAAGAAAAAAGATTACCCAGATGTTCCTTGGAATTCTTGATAATTTACCTCCCATAGATGAAATTCTGATTGTTGATAAAGAGAAAGATGTGAAAAGGTCTTGTCCCTGACTCTGGCTGAAGTTTTGATGACGACAACACTCATTACAAAAAGAAGAAAAGAAGACTTAGAAGAACCAGCTCAACATACTTCAAGATCATCAAAGGGTTCTAGAATTAGCTAAGTCTCATTATTCGGTAAGTTATGCTTTTAAGGTTACTTTACTTATGAAGCTCATAAAAAAATTGATTAATTGAGTATAACACTATTTCATAAGTAAAATATGATACAAACACTCAATTAGGAATTAAAGTTTTATAAACTAGAAATTGGACTTGAGTGTAATCGATTACACGCTTTGAGTAATCAATTACACGCTTTGAGTAATCGATTACCACTCATAGGCACGTAATTGATTACCACAAAGCTCGTAATTAATTACATGTTTGAATCTTAAATTCAAACTGCAACGGGAAAATAGCTTAATCGATTACCTTACTAATAAAATCGATTACCAAGTCGAGAGATGTGCTGTTTCATGAACCAGTGCATCTCAAAACGTTTGGGAAGCCTTGTGATGGATCATGTACGACCTCTTATGCCTATAAATAGTTCATTGATGCTCAGAAACGAAACAACAACTTACAAGAACTTGAGAACAACTTTCATATTCATTAGAAACATTATTCTGAGTAATTTCTCTTTCATTTTCATAAGAAAACTTATGTTGTTCAACATTTAAGAAACTCAGAATAATTGAGCCTTCACTGTAATTGTCTGGAGCATACAAACTAAGACCAATCCAATTAGATAGAAGGATTGTTAAGCCATAGCAAAAGCTTCTTCATCTTGAATCGGTTTGATTCATTCACTGATGAGTGGATTTTATATGATGTTTTTAGGTTATTTTTAGTCTTTTTATTTTAATATTTTTGAGTCACATATAGGTTTTTTAGTCTTTTTATATAGATTTTCTATTTATTTTTCATTTTGCATGTAGATTAGATTTTATTAGATTTTCTAGCTTTATTTTATATTTTTAGGAGTTTTTCTAGTTATTTTGTATTTTTAGGAAAAGCTGGTTTAGTTATCATTTTTGTCCAGGGACCAATATGTAAAGTTTCAGGAAGTCAGGGACCAAATTGTAAAAGTTCAAAGAGTGGAGGACTTAAAGTGAAGATTGAGAGAATATGAGGGCTTGAATTGAAGTGCTAATCAAGAGAGGACCAAAGTGAAAAAGAAGAATATGAAGAATCACTCTCTAATTTGGCACATGGAAAAAATGTTTAAAGAATTGATGTTAGTGGAGGAAGGGTTTCAGAATTGAACAAGGCTGGTTAGTGGCTTTTTATGGCCATCAAAACCCACTACCATGAATGAAGAAGGAAGGAAAAGCTTGAAGATGAAGAAGCAGCGTCCCAGCGCTCCAGCGTTGGGATCCCAGCGCTCCAGCGCTGGGGTTCTGACTAGATGATGAGTCAGATGTTGACCCAGCGCCCAAGCGTTGGAAAGCCAGCGCGCAAGCGCTGGGCCTCGGACAGAAAGTGGATTTTTAATGCATCCTAGCGCCCATGCGTTGGGAATGCCAGCGCTCAAGCGCTGGAGGCTGGAATTTTACTATAAATAGGACCCTTTTCTTCACTTGTAAGACACACCTTCATAGAATACAACAAGTATTCTCTCTTTCTCCCTCTTGAGCATTGTTCCTAGGACTTGTGGAAAGCCATATTTGAGCTCCTATCCAGGGTAATTCAATGTCTCCTTTAGCCATGTTTGGCTAACTTCTTCTTTAAGTTTTTGGGTTGTTTTAGTTTATAATACATGTTCTAGTCTTTTTCTACATTTCTGAATTTTATTTCCATTCATGTTTTATTACCTTATGCTTTATTTCTATCTTGTGGATCCCAAGAGGTTTTGCTTATTACTTATTACATAAGGCCATTTGGTGAGTAGTAAGGGAACTAGGTAATAAAAAAGGTTATAAGTATACTTCGCTAAGGAATTAGGAAGGACGTAACTTTATGTTGGCCTGAACATCTTCTTCATCTTCTTCTTTAGTTAACTAGGTACCAAGGAATTGGGTTTAGTAATTAAAAAGAAAGATCTACAATGCTTAAGGAATTAACTTGTAGTTACACTAGGCTATAGCATCATGATAATGATTTTATAATTCAGGAATTTAGTAGGAAATTTCTAGCATGTTTTTATAGACTATGTAAACCAACCCAAGAGCTTAATGTTCATCATCTCTTTATTTTATTATTTTATGCTATTGTTTCTTTCTAGTTCTCAAACCAACAACAAATATTCATCTTTTATTTTTCTGTTTTAGTACTAAATTATATAATAATAAGAACACCTATCCCTTGGGTTCGATAATCTTTTATATTACACGATAGTAAATTGTACACTTGCAATTTCATTATCATTCACCATAGTGTTTGGTGGTAGTGGAAAAAGGTCCTTTGAATCGGGTTTGATTCAAAGTCCACCTAATGTTCGGTGTCATCAGAAGGTGGTGTGCTTTTTGAGGGTTGATAGGTCTTCTTAGGATTCTTGGTGCAAGTATCAGTAAGAACGCTTGATCAATCAGAAGTGGTGTGCTTTCGGGAAGATTGATAACTACTCTTAGGGTCCTTGGCGCAAGCATCTGTAAGATTTCTTGATCATAGTGGAAAAATCCCTGAATCAGAATGGGGGACTAGACGTAGCCTTCGGTGGTTGGAGGTGAACCAGTATAAAATCCGTGTGTGATTCTCTCAACCTTTATCTCTTACTTTCAGCAAGTCTTTATTCCGCTGCATTTACAATTAGCAATTGTGATTCTAATCATACTGAAAGTAATCAGTTTTTGATAAGGCGAAAATTGAGAGAACCTAATTCAGCCCCCCCCCCCTCTTAGCTTGCTATCTGTTATGACAATTGGAATCAGAGCATAAGTTTAGGTAATTTTCTCCTAAGATCCAGGAAGATGGCATCCTCTTCTACACCTAGTATTAGTGAGGGATTCAACATTAATAGAACACCATACTTCAATGGAGACCACTATGTGTTTTGGAAAATCAAGATGAAAATCTTCGTAAGGTCATTAGATGTGGAAATCTGGAAAGCCATTGAAGAACGTCCTTTTATACCATTAGTTGATGTGGGTGGTAGCACACAACCAAAACCAGAAAATACATGGAGTGAAGAAGACAAAGAGAAAGTTCAACATGACTTGAAAGACGTGAACATTCTTACATCAGCTTTAGGCATGGATGAATTCTTTAGAGTATCCACTTGCAAAACTTCCAAGGAAATATGGGATACTCTAATGGTTACTCATGAAGAAACTGATGAAGTAAACAGATCAAAGATCAATACATTGTCACAGGAATATGAAATGTTTAGACTATTTCCTAGTGAAAGGGTACTTGATATGCAAAAGCATTTTACATATTTGACGAACCATTTAATTGCTCTTCGTAAATATTTCTCTAACAGTGACTTAAACATGAAAGTGCTGAGATCACTCACAAGAGCATGGCAACCAAAGGTGACGGCCATTTCAGAAAATAAGAGCCTACCAAACATGACTTAGCAACCTTATTTGGAATGCTTCAAGAACATGAATTAGAGTTTAATCGCCTAGAGAAACACGAACTACATGAGAAGAAGCATCGATCAATTTCCCTAAAGGCAAAAGAAAGCATCAAAGATGAATATGATGCAGATTCTGAAGAAGACATCAATGAAAACATGAATTTGTTGATGAAGAATCTTGGAAAGCTCTTCAAAAGAAAAGGTATAAAATTTAACAATACTAGAAATTTCCAAAAGAATAGTGAGCCTTCTTCATCTCAAAGGTTCACATGCTTTGAGTGTGGAAAACCTGGACATATCAAATCGGAATGTCCAAATCTTCAAAAGAAGAAACATGGGCTGAAGGAAAAGTTTGAAAAGAAGGGTTCAAATTCATGAAAAGCCTATGTCGCATGGGATGATAAAGATGTAAGCTATTCATCGGATTCCGAAAAAAAAGAAGCACATGTTGCATTGATGGCCTCACACATTTCAGATGACGAAGACATCGAGGTGTGTAAGAAAGCAACAAGCGACTTATGGTATCTTGATAGTGGCTGCTCATCTCACATGACAGGAGACAAAACAAAATTTTCATATCTCATGCCTAGAGAAAAAGGATTTGTCACATATGGAAACAATGAGAAAGGAAAAAATATTTGGCATCGGAAGAATAGGTACGCCTCCTCAAACCATTATTGATAAAGTTCTTTATGTTGATGGTTTGAAGAATAATTTGCTAAGTATAATTCAACTATGTGACAAAGGATTAAAAGTTGGCTTCATAAATGACATATGTGTGGTAAAGGATGTGGCCACTCGTGAAATTAAATTTTCCGGGTATAAATTCAACAAGGTCTTCATGATATCATTAGATGAAATTCCATCTAATGTTAAATGTTTAATAGCCAAAAATAACAACTGAAAGATTATGGCTTAGACTTGGGCTGCATTCCTATCAAATGTGACAATACTAGTGCAATTAATCTTACCAAGAATCCCAACATGCACTCACAAACTAAGCATATTGATATTATACATCATTTTCTTCGTCATCATGTTTTGAGAAAAGATATCGAACTTGCCTTTGTAGACACACATAATCAATTAGCTGATATTTTTACTAAACCTCTCCCTAAAGATTCTTTCTTCAAAATTAGGAGAGAATTAGGCATACTAGATGAAATTGATGTTTGATTATGTGCATATATGTTAGATTTTTAGGAAAAATATTCCTTATATAAGATTCTATGAAAATTTGTCCAGATTGAAATTTCTCTAACAAGAGTAATCGATTACTACACATCTGTAATCGATTACATGGAAAATTCTGGCCCAGCCATTTTAATAGAGAAATCCAGTAATCGAGTACTCATATCATGTAATCGATTACCATAATTTTATTGGCCCACGAATGTTTCCAGAGAATTTGAGTAATCGATTACCCCAAGTCAGTAATCGATTACCAATAAAATTTTGGCCCATAAAATTTTCCAGAGAATTTGTATAATCGATTACCTATTTGAAAATTTGAATTTCAAAATCAAATTTAACTTCGTGTAAACGATTACTTAACTTATCGTAATAGATTACATACTCGACCAATATACATATCTGACCTCCTTTGTTAATCGATTCCCTCTTATATTTTGAATTTCAAATTCAAAGTAAACTTCCAGTAATCGATTACTTAACTACTCTAATCAATTAGATGGTCTATACATATAAACATCTACATCGGTCACCCTAAGCTTTCATCTTCTTCCTCTCCTTTTAGACGCACAAGTACAATTGTCCTCGATTTCCAGAGCCTTAATCTTTGACCAATACCTTAAAAATCCCTACTTCCAACTTTACATCATGGCATCTGGTTCTCATCACTCCAACGCTGTTTCTCCTATTAATCCTCCCAAACAAGGAACAATCCGCGATCCTCATGAAAACTACCGTTATCGAGTTGACATCCAGACCAATTCTGTATCTGCTGGTCTATCTGCTTTCATAGGAACACTTATGTTGTTCAACATTTAAGAAACTCATAATAATTGAGCCTTCATTGTAATTTCCTGGAGCATACAAACTAAGACAAATCCAATTAGATAGAAGGATTGTTCATCCATAGCAAAATTTTCTTCATCTTGAATCGGTTTGGTTCATTCACCATAGTGTTTGGTGGTAGTGGAAAAAGGTCCTTTGAATCGGGTTTGATTCAAAGTCCACCGTAGTGTTCAGTGTCATAAGAAGGTGGTGTGCTTTTTGAGGGTTGATAGGTCTTCTTAGGGTTCTTGGCGTAAGTATTGGTAAGAACGCTTGATCAATCGAAAATGGTGTGCTTTCGGGAAGATTGATAAGTACTCTTAGGGTCCCTGGTGCAAGCATCTGTAAGATTTCTTGATCATAGTAGAAAAATCCCTGAATCAGAACGGGGGACTGGACGTAGCCTTCGGTGGTTGAAGGTGAACCAGGATAAAATCCGTGTGTGATTCTCTCAACCTTTATCTCTTACTTTCAACAAGTCTTTATTCTAGTGCATTTACAATTAACAATTGTGATTCTGATCATACTAAAAGTAATCAGTTTTTGATAAGGCGAAAATTGAGAGAACCTAATTCACCCCCCTTAGTTTGCTATCTGTTCTTACAAAAGAGGTGGATGTAGAAATCCCAATCAGCCACTGGCAGGCTATCCCACTCGGCTGCAAAAAACTTTGGTGTGACATCTTTCCCCATAGATGGGTTAGTGGCTTCTTTTGTCATGAAAGAGGGAATAAGTTGGTATCGTCATCCACCACACAAAAAGGGGACTTATTTCTCGAGTACTTGAAAAAAAAAAATTCATCCCGGAGCCATTATTTGGCTGGTGACATATAACCACTGAAATTTTTTCTATTGGTATGGATCTGAAAGGATAGAAGGTATTCGCCTGAAAGAATCACGTCGAAGAGGAAGAAGAACAACTTCTCCAGGGGCGAAATACCCAGATAATCGAAGAGGCTCTTGTATCCCAAAATTGTGCCCTAGGCGTTTGGGTGAAGTTGAGAGGGAGCAATGTTCAAATGGGCAAGCATCATACTTTGAAAGGGAGAGAAAGGAAGTTGAAGCTTGTACTCCTCAAATATGTAGGAGTACAAGAATAAATAGGTCCCGAAGGAAGTACAAACCTAGTCGAAAGACTTGGGGATTGAAAGGAAATAATCCTCCAAAGAGGGAAAAGAGAAAGAAAGCCTCACTTTTTTATTACCCTCATCCGCCGAAAAAAAATGGCTTGTGGTACCATGAATCTCAGTGCTGATCTAGTCAACACCTTGGAGGAATAATGGGATTGTGGTCGGGTTTTGACCAACTTGACGATGACCCATCTTTGCAGAACCTGCGCGGTTGACGATGGGTTTAGATTTAAGCAGAGCATTTAAGGAATCATCAAACTCAGAAGAAGACGAGTCTGTTTCAAAACAAGGTTCCTCGATGATTTCAAACAACGCAGCGTTATATGTATATCCTTCTGAGTCAACCCTGAGGTGACTACGGTTCAAGATGAAGGGCATATCGGGTAAGGAATCCATATCAATGGCAAAATTCACGCTTTGGCAATCCATATACCTTTGAGGGGAGCCCATTTGTTAAATGAGAAATAAGAAAGAGGAAGGCTGAAAGAAAGGGAAATACCTGGAAAGCTTCTCAGCGAGAGGAAAGTTCAGCAAAAGGAAGAACCACGACACTCTAAGCGAGCAAGTGGCGAAAGGGGAAGAGGATTTGATCTCAGCAAACAGTCGAAAAGGATTTCTAGGAATTCAGGGATATGGCAAACACGAGTAAAGGTGAAATTACGCGAAGGAATACCTTAAAACAAAAAGTATATTTCATTTGGAAACGAGAGCCTTGAAGAAACATTTTTTATTAACATAACATGTTTCACCTAAAAGGCGCACCCGGACGAAAGAGGAGCAAAGTTACAGCTACAGAGCATGGCCAACTCGACAAGTACCATCTGACCTGGTCAGATACACTCGGCTCGGATCAAGACGAAGCCGGACGACACTTGTAAACTACATAACAAACTCTGAGTCAAAACAAATCGAAGGGTCTCATACGACTACAAAATAGAAGCCTAATACTCGAACACAGGGGGGACTCAGAACGCAGCAAAAAGGGATCCCGACAAAAAGTTTCATACACCTTGACATTTCAATACTTGCAAGGCCAAGTTGGAGGTTCCTGCTCCAGTCGACTATTCAGCCATACGACCCGACGGCAGCATGCACAGCCTGGGCTAGGGACGAGCCCTCCTCTCTTACTTGCCCATCATTCAACCGGTCCGGAAATAGTCTAAGGGAAGCGCTACAAGCTGTTCGGCTATACAACCACTCCCGCTCGGAAGCCTCACTTAAGAGTTTCCCCAACACTTGCAAAGGACCTCCGACACCTATATATACAGGTTCCACCATTCCTTCTAAGATGATTCTAACTCATTACTTACATTACAAGTTTGCTATGCATTCTTACATGTTTGAGCTGAGCCTTTCGATGCTCTAATCGCTCTGTTACTGACTTGAGCGTCAAAGTGTCTTCAGCGAGTTCCCCCCACCCCCCCCCCCCCCCCCTGACGCATCACAATTTTTAGACTCCACCTCATCATGTCAAAGAAGGCTGAGTGTAAGCACCCTGATTTTCTACGTGCTACAGTAGTGAATCAAACAATAAATTGGACATGCTGCTTATTTTCCAAGGCATGAAAAAGGGTGATATATTTTTTTCTTTTTCAAAACATGATAATGACAACCTAGATTACATATATAATACCTTTTTCAAGAAAATATCCATATACATGGGATAAACATGTGGCCCACATTAAGAAATAGTTTTCACAAATCCTAACTAAAAATACTTTTAAAGACATGTCGCCACAACCTTAAATCAAAAACCTCCTACTCCGATATGTCTCCTATGAAGATATAGAGCCCTAGGACCTACCCAGTCCCTAGTCATGGGAGATTAAAGACACCGTAGTCAACTAGCTACAACTATACCAGGTACTACGTCATTTGTCTGAGCTAGCAGTTGCCCATCTTGCGACGGATCGCCCAAAAGCAAACAACAACAAAGTGCAAGGATCAACTTCCAGGAATAACAATGCCACAATATACATACATATGGTTTC
The DNA here is from genome assembly GCA_030819835.1 of Acmispon strigosus. Classification (NCBI taxonomy): domain Eukaryota; kingdom Viridiplantae; phylum Streptophyta; class Magnoliopsida; order Fabales; family Fabaceae; genus Acmispon; species Acmispon strigosus. The sequence continues at coordinate 26,271,890 of JAUAMA010000001.1, forward strand.
ATAACAGTGATAACTCTTAAAACGATAGAGGGCTAACATCATCATATGATAAAAAACATTATTTAACGACCATCACCATATGGGAAACAATTTGTATTGAAACAACATCATATAGCAACCATCATCATACGACAACTACCATCAAACTCGCACAAACATCCAAGATGCAATTCCCATGTCCATGTAATACCAATGCACATGAGTCGTTTGCTCACGACATTTATCTGGATATGACGCAAACACCTGATACACAGGGGTGGAAAAAATACTTCTAGTTATGGATCAATGATCACTAAATCGACCAATAGATTTCCACTTCTTAGGTACGACCCTCATTCGCCATAAATCAACGACACAGCCAAGCTTTTGATTCGGCTAACTCTGGTAGTTACCAACCTCACTGGTGCGTCCCCATGTATGCATGGAATGTTATACCACTCATAACAAGAAAGATTAACACAAGTAATCAAGCATGACAGAAACGCTTCTTTTCCAAATTCGGGTTCCTTACGAACGCGGGTCCTTGCCCATCTTACATACTCAACTCATATTTATCAATTGGCCTTGCATACCAATGACTTTGCTTTGAAAATGTGTCAACATCAAAATAGAAAGTATGCATGTTAGCAATATCATTTCTCAACATATCATTATGCTTTCCTCAATTATATGCATTACAACAACATAATATTCTAGCATATCATCATGCACATAAAATTTCGATGCATTATATTATCAATTAATATAAGCATCTACTCAAGCATTATTGATACACTTAAACCAACATTGCAATCATGCGCACAAGTGCCAAATACATCTCACAAGCATGCATTTCATTGATATCACAACACAGTGTATATCCACATGCTTTCACAATCAGCGTGCTTTTCACAATTTAACTGAAACACATTATTAATAGTGTAAGCATGTTCTTAGCATCATTGCAATAATCTCAACTCAATCATCATTCAAGAAATCCAAAAAAAGCAAACAATGATTAACAAACAATCGGGCATTCACTTAGTGTCATCAGCTACAATTCCCAAGATCACGTGTTATTCACATTTTGCGCTATCATGCATTATAACGATAAATACAACATATATAGTTATAGTAAGTTGAAGTTCCCTTACCAGAGGCGATTTCCTTCCCATGCCCATACCCGTATGCTCCCGCGTTTAGTGTTTGTCTCAGAGGTTCCCGCATTCCCTGAACCTTCACAACACATAGCCTAGTTAAGTACCCTTCCTAGCTAAACTTTACATTCTAGCTAAAGCTTTAGAAGGGTCACTAACCTCTTAGGAAACTTAAGCATAAGGTTCATGAGTTAACTACTAATCTAACATGTCAAGCAAGCTTTAACACTTAGAGTAAGGTTGCAAAACCACCCAAGCATACACACACAACCAAGGCATTAAAAACCCTTCAAGTTTTTTCCTCAAAACTTTTAACTTTAAACTCTTCACAACTTCAACCCAAAACTTGTCAAAAGCTTCTAAATTCTTTATGTCCCAAAACCAAGTTTTCATACTCAAAAACTTTAAAACTTTAATCAAGTTTTAGAAAGAAATTTCCAACTCCCAAAACCACAAGTTTTCAATAAGCCATGATTCTTTCCTTTCCAAAAAATAAGTCTCATAAAACACAATGCATGTATTCAATTAAACCAATCCTCTAACATATCAACTCAGACAAACACCTTAGAGTTTTTCATAGCAAATCTAGACAAGTTTCAACTTAAGAAAAACTTTGAAATTCTTCACAATTAACCCTGAAGCAGGCTCAAAACCCTACAATCTTTTACAAAAAATTAAACAAGCTTTCCACTCCCACACTTAAGGGACTTTAAAACAAGTTTTAGAAGATAAACGCTCCCTCCAAAATTCACCCCATGAATCGCTTATAAGGCCTATAATCAAGGCGAAATTTCCCTTTTTCCCTAAACAACATCCGAAGGTGTTAAAACACATTTTTAAGCCAAAACCTCAAACAATTCAAATAACTTTCAAATGACTCATTCTCCATGAATTTTAGTCAAACCCACAAGCTCGAAAATCACATTTACCCTCTCATTATGTTCTAGGATTTACAATTATTTTCCTTAGACAATCATTGAGGTTTTCCAAGACTAAACAATTTCTTTCAAGGAAAAACCTTCAAGAAACACAATCAATGTCTTAAACTCAAAATTCATACAACCAACTTTTTGGTTTTCGTCCCTCAACCCAAAACATTCGTAAACAATTTTAGAAATCAATTTTACAAACCTTAAAATAACCCAAAGGAAGTTTTCCTCGGACAACCGTCACCTAAAGCTTCAAGTATAAGAAAATCAAGGATCAAAAATAACTCTTCAAACCCCACAAGAAGGTATAGGTTCGGCCACAATAGTGCAAGGCCAAGGCCAAGTTCTTTTTCTTCAACACCAAGTTGTACACACTCAAGGTCAACACAAATCTATGGTGGAAATCAAACCAAAGTTTCCAAAATCACTTTTCAAAAAATCAACTTTTTCCAAAAGAAATTAGAGGGTTTTTCAAACCTAACCAATGGGAACAAACTTTGTGAAGACAAGTTGCAAGAGGCTATAATTTTCAAAATCACTTTTGAACAAAAACCAACTTCCCACAAAATATTTTACATCAATGGAATCCTCAAGGCAAGGAGAACAACAATATCAAAGGAAAGAAATGGGTTCAAGCAACATTTACCGACCCAAAATCTCTTGTTCAAAAATAGGAATCGTCACAAGCAAGAGGAATATGAGATTTACCTTTTTCTCTAAAGAACCAAGAGGAGGAAATGAAGCAAAAATGGTGAAATTGGGGGTGAAGGGGTTGCATCCATGAAGGAAGAGAGGAAGAAGATGATGAGCTTTCCCTCTCACTTCTTTATAACCTTTCTCTTCTAATTACCACACAAAAATATCCAAATGAGCTTAAGTAGAAAAGGATTAAAACATGTCCACATACATGCCAGTGGGTCGCGGCCTCACCATGGAATTTGGGGGTGGATATTTTCTTTTTCACTTAATTGGGGACCAAAGCATGATTTAGGGAAAGTTCTATGCCAAGTAGTCTTAATCACTTACACATTAAGTCTAATCACTTACACAAACACTTTTCACGTTATAATTACTTTATTAATCATACTTTAATCATGTTTCCCTAAAGATTCCATTTTGTAACTAACATCGGTCACCTGCTCCTCTCGACTCAGATGCTCGTCAAGCTCAGGCGTCGGTCGACAAAACATTTCCGGATATTTTTACCGAGATTACGGTCGTTTTTTACCCAAAAAAACTATTCATAAAAAATGATTTTCTTTTATAAACGAGTTCCTCACAACATTCTAAGAGTTTCCATCTCGTTCACAAATTTTAGAAATGCCTAAGACTACACTGTTTTCGCACAGTAGGGTTCTGGCATACCCTTTATTACGTGCCGGAAACTTTTCCAAACCCCGGAACCAAACTATATTGATCTTACAGTCAATCTTTACGAAAATATGCATACATTGTCATACAGATATGCAAAAAGTCCAATTCTCACCTAAACACCAGTCGGGGGGGTTCAAATGGAGCTTCTACGGCGAACTGCCGTCTCATAACCTTTCATAGGTAACTCAAATATGCTCATGGAATTTAACTAGTGCTTTAACACATTCATCGTACACATCAGTATAATTAAGAAATTATTTTATTAAAATTATCTAGTGTCTTACTCTTAGAATCAAATAATTTAATGCGTTACTATATTTTGATAAATAACAATTTCGCTAAGTATTTCTAACTTCTTAATAGTTTTCATGCTCAAGAATATTTGTTTACTTGGAGATGCACGACGTGGACCTCAAAAAATCATTATCAAAAACAGATATTCAAGTAAAGGATAGTAGAGAAATTCGTCCGGCCATGACTTTTGTGAATCAGTCTGCTGGCTGATCACATCCACCTAAGAGAGTCCGTCCGCCTATGATTAACGTCTGGTTGATCAATCACTGGATGTATTTATATGAAGAATGTTGGGTTGACTAAAGCAACAATTGAAGACTCGTGCAAAAAGTAATATCTGGAGGTAATCGTTTGTTCAACATAAAGATGAGCTGTCAAGCACCACTTGTCTCCTCACTGCATTAATGGCGAAAAGGATAGAATTAAGCGCCTCATTCCCTGAAGATTCAAATCCTCTGACATTCCTTAATTCAAGCTACTTTTACAGAATTAGTGGCGAGCCTTTCTGATCATCGTATCTCCCCAACGTTCAAATTCAAATATTCTGGTCAGAACATTAATGACTCCCTTAGCTGTAATACATGAGCATTAATTGCTGAAGCTATGGCTCAAGGTGAAATGCATTACCAGACGATATCAACCTCCGTCATTGAAGAAACATTAATTGTTTGACAGATTGCAGCAGCAGATGCAGAAGTGTCCGTTACTCACATTCGAGCATAAATTCAAACGGAACTATTTTGAAGTTCTTCAGCAAAGCTCCCATTAAACATCCTACTGAAGATATAAATAGTGGACTTGGAATCACTTCAACTTGGCGACTTCTACACAATCAAAGCATTCAAACTTTCAAAGTTTATCATCTGCAATCACACTGTTCTAAGCCAAACACTCAGAAATCTCAACTTATCTATTATCTGAGTTCAGTCGCCAACCAGTGAGAAGTTCTTTACAGAGTGAAAACTCTTATCCTCATCTCACCCAAACCCTTCAGAGAACCAACTTGTTTATTATCTCTGTATCCTGTTCTTCACGATTTCTACCCACTCTTACTGAAGAGATTTTGTAGAAACCAATTCTTCTTGTAAAAGAACTGGGAGGAGTCCTGTCTAACACTCGAAAAGGAGAAGTCCTACTAGAATACTTGTAAAGGAGTAGTCCTAAGAATACTGGGAGAAGTCCCTGAGAACACTTGTACTATTTTGATAAAATAGTGAAAATCTTGGTTAAGCCAAGGACTGGACGTAGCCCTGTCAATTAAGGGGGTGAATCAGGATAAACAAAGAGTGAGTAGCTTGATTAAGGATTTATCCACTTTCACTCAAGGATATGATAATTTCATTAAATTAAGTGGAAATAACATATCAGCATATGATCGTAGAGGTCTAGGATTTGAAGAAGAGAATTGGGATATAACTGCTATAAAACATACTTCTTCTGCTATTCCATATCTTTATCAATCTAATAAGAAATCTGCATCATCTCTACCTCATAAAATCAAACCCAAGACATCTATGGTCAAGGGTAAGGAGAAACAAACTCCTCAACAAATAGTGTATGGGAGGAATAGTCCACCCAAAGTTATGACTAACAAGAAAGGACCGAAGAAAATTTGCGTACCTAAATCGATGATTGTACCACTTGCAAATGTGCTTAGCAGCTCAAAGCCAAAAAGAGCTATGGTACTTGGATTGTGGACGCTCACGACACATGACGGGAAAAAGGTCTTTATTCCCAAAGATTCGTGAAAAGAAAAATGGAGGAACAGTTGCCTTTGGAGGTAACCAAAAGGGATTCATCGTCGGAGAAGGTGACGTCGATAAGGTTCCCCTTCCGGTGATACAGAAGATTCTGTTGGTTGAAGGACTAAAACACAACCTACTTAGAATAAGTCAATTATGTGATAGTGGACTCACTGTTTCCTTCAACAAAGTGAAGTGTAGTGTCACAAATGATGATGACAAAATTATCTTTGAAGAAAAGAGGCAAGGAGATCTATATAAGACCTCCTTGGAAAACCTTGCAAGTCAAAAGGTAACATGTCTAGTATCAGCAGAGGATGATAAATGGATATGGCACAGGAAGCTAGGGCATGCATCCTTAAAGACCATTGCTAAAATGATCAAGCACGATCTAGTAAGTGGTTTGCCAAATCTATCTTTCAAATCTAATCATACATGCTCAGCATGTCTCCAAGGAAAGCAAATAAAAAGTTCTTTTCATTCAAAGAACGTTTTCAGTACAAAGAGACCTCTGGAGATGTTGCACATGGACTTGTTTTAACCGACTAGAACGGCTAGTTGTTCTGGAAAAAGATTTTGCCTTCTAATCGTTGATGACTACACTAGATTTACATGGGTACAATTTCTTGGAACCAAGGATGAAACATTCAAGTCTTTTCTGATCATTGCAAGAAGAATTCAAAATGAAAAGGGTTACTGCAACTGCATCACTAATATTCGCAGCGGTAGAGGAGGAGAATTCATCAACGAATAGTTCAAGTACTACTGTGAGGAAAATGGAATATTTCATCAAGTCTCTGCTCCAAGAACTCCTCAACAAAATGGAGTAGCTGAAAGAAAGAACAGGTCACTTCAAGAAATGGCCAGAACTATGCATAATGAAACCTCTCTGCCCAAATATTTCTGGGCTGAAGCAATTCACACTGCATGCTATATTCAAAATCGAATATTCATGCGCCCTATCGTGCATCTCTGATTCACCCCCCCTCTCAGGTTGCTATCTAGACTAACAATTGGTATCAGAGCGTAAGTTTAGGTAAGTTGCTCCTAAGATCCGGGAAAAGATGGCATCCTCTCCCAATCATGGAACCAGTGAAGGATTCAACATAAACAGACCACCATACTTCAATGGAGACCATTATGACTTCTGGAAGATCATGATGAAATCTTTATAAAGTCATTAGACGGTGAAATATGGAAAGCCATTGAAGAAGGTCCGTTTGTACCTATGAATGATGTGGGAGACAGTAGACAACCAAAACCAGAAAACACTTGGAATAAAGAAGAAAAGATGAAGGTTCAATATGATCTCAAAGGAATGAATATTCTTACATCTGCTCTTGGCATGGATGAGTTTTTCAGAGTTTCAACATGTACAGCATCGAAAGAAATATGGGATACTTTGATGGTGACTCATGAAGGAACAGATGAAGTCAAGAGATCAAAAATCAATACTCTATCTCAAGAATATGAAAGGTTCAGAATGATTCCAGAAGAAAAGGTATTGGATATGAAAAAACGATTCTCTCATTTGATTAACCATTTGATTGCTCTTGGTAAACAGTTTTCAAACAGTGATTTGAACATGAAAGTTCTAAGATCACTTACAAGAGCATGGCAACCAAAGGTTACCGCGATTTCAGAGAAGAAGAGTTTGTCTAATATGACTCTTGCAACTCTTTTTGGAAAACTCCAAGAAAACGAGTTGGAATTGAATCATTTGGAGGAACATGAACAACATGAGAAGAAATATCGATCCATTTCCCTAAAGGCAAAGGTGTTAGAACAGATAGCAACCTGAGAGGGGGGGGGGTGAATCAGTGTTGCCCCAATTTTCGCCTTATTGAAATTGTTACTTTCAAGTCTATGATAATCGCAAAATGATCGTTATGATTGCAGCGGATATGAACGATACTTGAAAGTAAATGTGAAGGATGAAGAGAATCACACACAAGATTTTATCCTGGTTCGCCTTCAATCCACCGAAGGCTACGTCCAGTCCCTCAAGAAAACCCCTTGAGGATTTTTCCACTATTGATAAAAATATCTTACAAGTTCCTAACCCAAGGACCCCAAGAATTTCTACCAATATCCTGTGAAAGCAAACCACTTTCAACAGCCCCTGAAAGCAAACCGCTTTCAGTTCCTGAAGGCAAACCACCCTCAGACCTTGAAGACAAACTTGTCTTCAATCGAAACCCTGAAAGTAAACCACTTTCAGTGACAACAACCATTCACCGAATACCACGGTGAAAAACTCAATCTTACAGAAAGAGATGAAGAAGATATTACAATTGGCTGTATCAATCCTTTAACACACAATTGGATTGATCATGAGAAATTATGCTTTAAGGCTTTTAAGCATAATACAATTCTGAGTTCTTCAAGATATGAACAACTAAAGTGTTCTTATTAACATGAAGATCATGAACTCAGAATTTAGGCTCCAAAAGATTTAAGTTCTAAAAGATGAACTAATTTTGACAAAGTTTTGGCCTAATGTTGTTTTCTCATGTGTAATGTGTTGTCTCTTGTTGTGTTCTTGTGTGTTATGTGTGTGTTGTGTTTTCTGGACTCAAATGGTCTTTATATAGGCAAGGGAAACGTCCTTGAACCATCACAACCATTTTCAAAAGGTTTGGGACACAATGGTTCATGAAAAGATGCACTTTTTCGTTCTGGTAATCGATTACCATACTTAGTGTAATCGATTACAAAAGTGACCGTTTCAGTTTGAATTTGAATTTCAAACATGTAATCGATTACAAGACATAAGTAATCGATTACTTGCCTAGGTGTAATCGATTACCATAATGGCATAATCGATTACACAGAAGCCCATTTTCCAGAAACTTGATCTTTGAGACTGGCTTAAGGTTTTCTACTTCTTTTAAGTTATGAAAACACTTAGCTTGATTAGATTAGGTGTTTTAAGAGCCTTTATGCTTTAATAAACCTTTGGAATCATAACTCACCTAATACTAAGACTTCTAGACTATTGATGGACTTGTAGTGCTTGATTCTTTGAAGTCTTCTTTTCTTCTTTTTGTTGATGAGTTTGTCGTCATCAAAACCACAGCCAGGGTCAGGAGAAAGACCTTCTTCACAATTTCCCCCTTTTTGATGATGGCAAACACATTCTTGATACTTGAAGATCATATATGCATTCTTGATGCTTAACTCCCCCTATTTGATGGAATCTAGTATTTCTGATATTTCTCCCCCTTTCTAATGTACTTGTTGAATTCCTGCATATGATCTTTAAGAGCACAGAACCTACCTTTCTCCCCCTTTTGACGTCATCCAAAAGAGGAAAAGGCCAAAAGGTACAGGCACACACACAAGTATATATTGCAATATAAAGCATGGGGGTAGGGGTAAATGTGTAAAATATGAACAGAAGAGAATCATCCAAGCATAGCAAGTCAATCGAGGAAAGAAAACAAAAGTATCCAACAGTGCAGAAATTAGTCATAATCTAGACTATTACAAACCAAATAAAGCAAATAGTCAATGAAAGAAATAAACAAGTCTAGAGGTCAAATTCATCAGAGGAATCAAATGAATCATGGGGAGAGGGAGCCATGCGATCAACACGAAGACTCAGACGATCCATATCAGCACGGAGAGTAGTGTACATGGATTCAACCCGACCTTCCATGTGATCGAACCTCTGATCAAAGTGAGTCCTCATATCGGCCAGATGAGACAGAATGAGTTGAGTGGAGGCATCAGCAAGCATAGAGGACGAAGGTCCTTCCTCAGAAGATGGTGGATAGAAAGCAGCAGGGGCAGGAGCCTGGGTGGTATCAGGACCCAAATCTGATTTGTGACGAAAAGTGTCATCAACATCCCTGAAAATCCCCATCTTGTTCAGAATTTCCATATCAATCCTCTGAGCCTTAGTATCCATGACCTGAGCATACTCCCCATGTGTAGAAATTCCAAAATTCTTCAAAATGAGAGTAATAATAGGAGCATAAGGAAGAGGACCAGATCTATCCTTGTGTATCAATTAATGGATTCATTATGCTTCAGCCCATAAATAATTTGTAACTCTAAATCACTAATCTGGGCATGGTTAGAGGATTGAGGAAGAAGAACATAACTGATCAGATAATGAAGCAGACGATCCTCTACAGTAAGATATCCAACAGCAAGGATATCCCTAGAGCGGTTGGCTTCCGCTCGCTGCTTCTTCAATTGTATCTCTTCCTCAGAAAATCGACACAAAGATAGATAAAAGGATTTCTTGTCATAATCAGCCCATGGACATGCCTTCTCCTGATTCAGTCGTTCTCCAACATAGGGAATTTTTAGAAGAGTTCCCAATTGCTCCGACAAGCCAACAAATTCATCAAGTCCTTGGAAATCAAGGAGAGAAGGGAAGAGGAATCCAGCATTGATGAACGAGTTTATGTCAGCATACTTGGGAGGAAGAATGGGTCTTTCCAAGAAGTAAGCCAGGAACCGGTCCTTTTGCTCCTCCATGACAAGAAGACGAGAAAGATCAAGAGTGTTCACGGAAAGGTTCTTCGAACGGTGTCTGCGTGAAGAGGAGGCCATTTTTCGGACTTGGAGAATTTAGGGTTTGAGAAAGGGGTTTTTGGGTGAAGTCCGATTTGAACAATTCGAAGGGATGGAGAAGAAGGAGAGGGTAAAACCGAGCAAAACCCACTAATTTGTTCTGAGTTTGAGCAAGAAACGAGAGAGAATGATGGGAATAACCAGTTCGGCGACGAGGGAAGGAAAAAGAGGAAGAGCAGTGTAATCAATTAAGAGTTCTGACCGAAAGAACTTATACTATCGATTTGGTAATCGATTACAGTCAGTTGTGTAATCGATTACCGCTTTTCGAATTTTGAATAAAATTCAAAATAGCAATAGTAATCGATTATAGCAGTTGATGTAATCGATTACCTGCAGTCCAAAATTTGAAATTTCCAAATATCAACTATGTAATCGATTGTAGAAGTTAAAGTAATCGATTACTCAGAGGAATTCAATAATCAACAGGACTAAAAACAAGGGTAATCAATTAATAAGCCTAAGATAATTGATTTCATGAACATTTTTATAAGTTCTATTATATGTAACACATGTTCATATAAATATTCCAGCACAAAATTAATTATGACAAGCAAGCACGTATGAAACATTTAATCAATTATAGAGAGGCTTATGTTAGGGCATTTCTAGTGGTATCATAAGTCATATGTCTTAAGCCTATTAAAGAATATAACTATAAGATATGAATATATGAGTGTATATATTCACCCAGAATCTAATTAGGCAATTTTCAAACTAGTGTAAGCATATACCTAGAAAAATATTTTCCTAATTTTATTATTGTTTCTACTGTTTTTCATATGATCTTCTAGACACTAGGCTTAGGTGCAAGTTCCCAAACTTGATTCCTTTCAAATTGGTTTAGTTCTTCTTGCATTGCTACAACCCAATATTCATCTTCTAGAGCATCATTTACTTTTGATGGTTTTATCTGAGAGACGAAGGCCATATTCAAAACTGAATCATTTAAGCGTAGCCTTGTAGAAACGCCTCTAGAAATATCACCAATAATATTATCAACTGGGTGATACCTATGGGTTCTCCATTCCTTTGGAAGTTGATAAGTATTACTTTCAATGTGCTCTTCTTGTATTGGATTCTGATCTCCATCCTTTTGAGAATCTTCACTTATAATGATATCATCTTCTTCAATATCTGGAGTATTAACTCTATCTTCTGTTGAAGATTTAGATTCATCAAAAGAAACATGTATGGATTCTTCCACAGATAGAGTTTTCTTGTTAAAGACTCTATATGCTTTGCTTGTTAAAGAATAACCAAGGAATATACCTTCATCAGATTTTTCATCAAACTTTCCAAGGTTTTCCTTTCCATTATTCAAGACAAAGCATTTTGATCCAAAAGCATGTAGATGAGAGATGTTTGGTTTCCTTCCTTTGTAGAGTTCATAGGGAGTTTTCTTAAGAATAGGTCTAATAAGAACTCTATTGGAAACATAGCAAGCAGTACTTACAGTATCAGCCCAGAAATATTTAGGGAGACTTGATTCACTTAACATAGTTCTTGCTAATTCTTCAAGTAACCTATTCTTCCTTTCTACAACACCATTTTGTTGTGGTGTTCTCGGAGTAGAGAAATTATGTGATATTCCATTTTCATCACATAGTTCTTGGAATTGTTGATTCTGAAATTCTCCACCATGATCACTTCTAATAGAAGAGATCTTTAAAGACTTCTCATTTTGAACAAGCCTTGCATATCTCTTGAATGCATTGAAGGCTTCATTCTTATGAGGAAGAAATAAAGTCCATGTAAATCTAGAGAAATCATCAACAATAACAAGTGCATAGAAATTTCCTCCGAGGCTTTTAGTTCTAGATGGTCCGAACAAATCCATATGTAACAATTGAAGGGGTCTTGAGGTCGAAACTATGTTCTTTGGTTTGAAGGATGTTCTGGTTTGCTTCCCCTTTTGACATGCATCACAAAGCTTGTCTTTCTCGAATTTTATCTTTGGATGCCCAACAACTAGATCATGCTTGACTAGTTTGTTTAAATGATCTATGTGAATATGAGCAAGTCTTCTATGCCATAGCCATGAATCACTATTATTCTTGGCCAAAAGGCATCTCACATTTTGTGGAATTTCTTCCAAGGAGATCATGAAGACTTTATTTACTTTATACCCAGAAAACTTAATTTCTTTAGTTTTCACATCTTTCACAACACATATATCATTAATAAAACCAACTTTCAAACCTTTATCACATAGTTGACTAATACTCAGAAGATTATGCATCAAACCATCAACGTAAAGAACTTTATCGATGACTGTTTGAGGGGGTGTGCCTATTCTTCCAATACCGAGTATCTTTCCCTTTTGATTGTTACCATATGTGACGAAACCTTTTTCCCTAGGTATAAGAAATGAAAACTTGGTTTTGTCTCCTGTCATGTGTGATGAGCAGCCACTATGAAGATACCATAAATCCTTTGCTGCTTTCATACACACCTACATGACAAAGTTCAGACATGGGTATTAGGAACCCAACAAGTTTTGGGTCCTTCTAAGTTAACATCCTTTCTAATCCAAATGTATTCCCTATTTGGTACTCCTACATGTTTGTAGTAACATCTACTAGGGGTATGTCCTACTTTGTTACAATACGTACAAGCGTAATGATTGTAACTAGAGGTTTGTCTAGGAGAGGAATGGATCTTCTTAGGATGTCTATTTTGAGTATTTTTCCTATTGTATGTACTTCTAACAGGATTAATCTTTTTGTTACTAGAAGATTCTACTATATGGTTTGGTTTTACAAACACAGTTTTCTTGACTTCCTTAGTCTTTGGGTGTGAAGTATATCCTAGACCTGATTTGTTCTTTGAATATCTTTGAACACTTAGGATATCATCTAACTTCTGTTTTCCTTTATTGAAGTTATTTACTCTTTGTTGAAGATTATCTATCTTTTCTTCTAAAGAACTACACTTAGTACATTTTTGTGTAATATCTAGTTTAGATTTCACTATGTCTAATTCCTCTTGTAAAGTTCTACACTTACTTTCTAAGGATGAAATCAAATCATTTTGCTTGGTACTAATCTTGGAAAATTCTTGACATAATTTAAACATATTCTCCATAGCAAACTTTTAATCATGAGAAGACATAGAATTATTACTAACCTGGGAATCTTCAACATCTGAGTCATGTGAAGCCATCAAGGCAACTTGTGCTTCTTCTTTGTCAGAATCTGATGATGAACTTACTTCATTATCATCCCAAGCCAAATATGCTCTTCGAGTAGGTTGATCCTTTTTCTCGAATTTCTCTCTTAGACCATGTTTCTTCTTCTGAAGATTTGGACAATCTGACTTGAAATGTCCAGGTTTGCCACACTCGAAACATGTAATCATTTGAGATGAAAAAGACTCATTGTTTCTTTGGAAGGCTTTATTGTTGTTAAATTTAACATTTTTCCTTTTAAGAAACTTTCCAAAGTTCTTTACTAGAAGATTTAAATTTCCATTGTCTTCTTCTTCAGAGTCTGCATCATAATCTTCTTTGATGCTTTCTTTTGCCTTTAGGGAAATTGATCGATACTTCTTCTCATGTTGTTCATGTTCTTCCAAACGATTCAATTCCAACTCGTGTTCTTGGAGTTTTCCAAAAAGAGTTGCAAGAGTCATTTTTGATAAACTCTTCTTCTCTGAGATGGCTGTTACTTTTGGTTGCCATACTCTTGTAAGTGATCTTAGAACTTTCATGTTCAAATCACTGTTTGAAAATTGTCTACCAAGAGCAATCAAGTGATTAATTAAATGAGTGAATCGTTTTTGCATATCTAATACCTTTTCTCCTGGAAGCATTCTGAACATCTCATATTCCTGAGAATGAGTATTGATCTTTGATCTCTTGACTTCATCTGTTCCTTCATGAGTAACCATCAACGTATCCCATATTTCTTTTGATGAAGTGCACGTTGATACTCTGAAAAATTCGTCCATGCCAAGAGCAGATGTAAGGATGTTCATTCCTTTGAGATCATATTGAACCTTCTTCTTTTCTTCTTCACTCCAAGTACTTTTTGATTTTGGTTGTGAAGTTCCTTCTTCATCTGTGGTTACAGGCACAAAAGGACCTTCTTCAATGGCTTTCCATATTCCTGCGTCTAATGACTTTATGAATATCTTCATCTTGATTTTCCAGAAGTCATAGTGTTCTCCATTGAAGAATGGTGGCCTGTTTATGTTATGTCCTTCACTTGTTCCATGATTGGAAGAGGATGCCATCTTTTCCTGGATCTTAGGAATAACTTACCTAAACTTCCGCTCTGATACCAATTGTTAGAACAGATAGCAACCTGAGAGGGGGGGTGAATCAGTGTTGCCCCAATTTTCGCCTTATTGAAATTGTTACTTTCAAGTCTATGATAATCACAAAATGATCTTTATGATTGCAGCGGATATGAACGATACTTGAAAGTAAATGTGAAGGATGAAGAGAATCACACACAAGATTTTATCCCGGTTCACCTTCAATCCACCGAAGGCTACGTCCAGTCCCTCAAGAAAACCCCTTGAGGATTTTTCCACTATTGATAAAAATCTCTTACAAGTTCCTAACCCAAGGACCCCAAGAATTTCTACCAATATCCTGTGAAAGCAAACCACTTTCAACAGCCCCTGAAAGCAAACCGCTTTCAGTTCCTGAAGGCAAACCACCCTCAGACCTTGAAGACAAACTTGTCTTCAATCGAAACCCTGAAAGTAAACCACTTTCAGTGACAACAACCATTCACCGAATACCACGGTGAAAAACTCAATCTTACAGAAAGAGATGAAGAAGATATTACAATTGGCTGTATCAATCCTTTAACACACAATTGGATTGATCATGAGAAATTATGCTTTAAGGCTTTTAAGCATAATACAATTCTGAGTTCTTCAAGATATGAACAACTAAAGTGTTCTTATTAACATGAAGATCATGAACTCAGAATTTAGGCTCCAAAAGATTTAAGTTCTAAAAGATGAACTAATTTTGACAAAGTTTTGGCCTAATGTTGTTTTCTCATGTGTAATGTGTTGTCTCTTGTTGTGTTCTTGTGTGTTATGTGTGTGTTGTGTTTTCTGGACTCAAATGGTCTTTATATAGGCAAGGGAAACGTCCTTGAACCATCACAACCATTTTCAAAAGGTTTGGGACACAATGGTTCATGAAAAGATGCACTTTTTCGTTCTGGTAATCGATTACCATACTTAGTGTAATCGATTACAAAAGTGACCGTTTCAGTTTGAATTTGAATTTCAAACATGTAATCGATTACAAGACATAAGTAATCGATTACTTGCCTAGGTGTAATCGATTACCATAATGGCATAATCGATTACACAGAAGCCCATTTTCCAGAAACTTGATCTTTGAGACTGGCTTAAGGTTTTCTACTTCTTTTAAGTTATGAAAACACTTAGCTTGATTAGATTAGGTGTTTTAAGAGCCTTTATGCTTTAATAAACCTTTGGAATCATAACTCACCTAATACTAAGACTTCTAGACTATTGATGGACTTGTAGTGCTTGATTCTTTGAAGTCTTCTTTTCTTCTTTTTGTTGATGAGTTTGTCGTCATCAAAACCACAGCCAGGGTCAGGAGCAAGACCTTCTTCACAAAAGGAAAGCATCAAAGATGATTATGATGCAGATTCTGAAGAAGAAGAAAATGGGAATATGAATCTTCTAGTGAAGAACTTTGGAAAGTTTCTCAAAAGAAAAGGTATGAAATTTAACAATAACAGATCTTTCCAAAGGAATAATGAGTCCTCCTCTTCTCAAAAGATCACATGCTTCGAATGTGGAAAACCTGGACACATCAAGTTAGAATGTCCAAATCTTCAAAGAAAGAAGCATGGCGTGAAGAAGAAATTTGAGAAAAAGGTTTCCAAATCAAAGAAAGCTTACATAAGAGAAAATGAAGCAAGTTCATCATCCGATTCAGAATATGGAGAAGCATGTCTAGCTTTGATTACAACACATCATTCCGATGATGAAAATGAAGAGGTTAGTAATGCAATTTCATATGTTAAATTACAAAGTATCTTTGATAGATTGCATGATAGTTTCTTGAATGTTTATGAAGTATATACATATCAAAGTAGGATCATTTCATCTCTACAAAGTAAAACTAAAAACATGCAAGATGAGTTAGATCAAGTAAAATCTAGAGTAGATATTCAAAGTGATTTTACATCTTTAGATCCATGCATAATCCTTGAGTCAAAGATTGATAAATTAACACAAGTGGTAAACAAAGGTAAAGATGATATGGATAAGTTGTCATGTTATCAAAGAGATGCCTTTCATAAAAGTGATTTAGGTTTATCCGATCATAGTCATCCTAGTGGTGTTAAGAAAATCACTTTTAGACCAAGTAGTTCATATAACTTTGGTCACACAAGGAGAGTACATGATGGTGTTCAACATAGAAAGGCATATATCAAATCTTTCTATCATCTTAAAGAGAAAGTGCCTAACATGAAATTTAAGTGTTCCTGCTATTCTCCTAGTTATCAAAGAAATGATGGAGTTCCCAATGAAAGATTCATATGGGATATGAAAGATACTAACCCAAAAGGACCCAAAGACAATTGGATACCTCGAAAATACCATTAAGCATATTGTGCAAAAGTGCTTGAAGACCTTGTGATTAGAAATGACATATACAAATGATGGTCTTTCAAGACACAGTATTATAATATGGTATTAGTAATAGAAATTCTAAAACCTTACATCTTTCAAAAGGGTATTAAATAGAATAGTAATGCATTCTTAGGCATCTGCATCTACATCATATTTCTCTGTTAGACATATCTTTCATGCAGTGCTTATCAAGTCTAGAATTTCATGTTTTTAGACATAATAATCGATTACATAGTATACGTAATCGATTACAGGGATATTTTGGCCCAGGATTATTTCCAGAAAGCTTCAGTAATCGATTACTAGAAACCTATAATCAATTACATCAGGGCTAATATGGAAAATAGTTGACTTTCAAAGTTTGGCTTATATTTTTATATATTCTGTCTTGCTTACCCCCACTCCCTACGATTCAAATGTCTATACTACATGTTAGCATGTATGGAGTATGCTTGGACTCATCTTCTTTTTGATGAAGTCAAAAGGGGGAGAAAGGGTCATGTGCTTCATGTGCTTTGAAAAGTTTATTTACAAGGAAAGCTACAAGTGGAACAAAAAGGGGAGAATAGTTCTCATATATATTATGCTTCTCTTTATTTCGATTATCCTGGAATATTTTATATGGCTTTTTCTTCTTTTTGATGATGTCAAAAGGGGGATAAAAGTCTTGTGTATGCTTGATAATTTTTCAGGATACTGTGCTTCAATTGCAAAACAAAGGGGGAGACATAATTGCAAAACCAAGGAGGAGATATACAAGACAAGAGAGAAAGTCAAATGATCAATCAATGTTCAAGCATGATGTTTGTCATCATCAAAAAGGGGGAGATTGTAAATCAGGTCTTGTCCTTGGACTCGGCTGCGGTTTTGATGAAGCCAAACACATCACAAAAAGAAGAAAGACTTCAGAAAAGAAGAAAGACTTCAAGAAGACTTCAAGAAAGAAAGGAACAAAAAGAAGAAAGACTTCAAGAAGACTTCAGAAAAGAAAGGAAAGACTTCAAGAACCAGGCTCAGAACGTCAAGATCAATCATTAAGGTTCTTGCTTTAAGTAAGTCTTGCCAACTTAGCGTGCTATGCTTTATTAAGGTTAAATTGCATTTGAAGGCTCATAAAAGTTCAACTAATTGAGTATAATATGTTCTCACAAGTAAAACTTGGTAGGAACACTCAATTATGGCTTGAGATGGTAATAACTGAGTTTCAGACTTGCAGTAATAGATTACCAGGTAGTCAGTAATCTATTACCTGTCAGTCAGGCATAGCGTAATCGATTACCATTTTTCAGTAATCGATTACCAGGCAGTCAATAATCGATTACCAGATTTCAGTAATCGATTACCTGTCAGGAAATGGCACTCAGATCATAACGGTTATAGCGTAATCGATTACCAGAATGCTGTAATCGATTACCAGGTCGACAGATGTGTCTTTTCATGAACCATTGTGTCTCAAAACGTTTGGGAAAGGTTGTGTTGGTTCATGGACGACCTCTAGTGCCTATATAAAGTCCATAGACGCACATAAACATCAATGACTTGGTCCATAACTTTCATATTCATTAAAGTCATAATTCTGAGTTTCTGTTCTCTCATTTTCATAAGAACACACATGCTGTTCATATTTTGAGAAACTCAGAATAAGAGAGCCTTCATTGTAATTTCCTGGAGCATACAAACTAAAATCAATCCTGTTAGAACAGATAGCAACCTGAGAGGGGGGGTGAATCAGAGTTGCCCAGATTTTCGCCTTATTGAAAATGTTACTTTCAAGATAATGATGATCACGACACGATAGTTGTGATTGCAGCGGAATTAAGCGTTGCTTGAAAGTAAAGATGAAGGATAGAAGAATTCACACACAGAGTTTTATCCTGGTTCACCTTCTATCAATCGAAGGCTACGTCCAGTCCCTCAAGAAAACCCCTCGAGGATTTTTCCACTATTGATAAAAATCTCTTACAAGTTCTTAACCCAAGGACCCTAAGAATTTCTACCAATTTCCTGTAAAAGCAAACCGTTTTCCACAGCCCCTGAAAGCAAACCACTTTCAGTTCATGAAGGCAAACCACCCTCAGACCTTGAAGGCTAAACCACCTTCAATCAACACCCTGAAAGTATACAACTTTCAGTACTAACAACCCTTCACCGAATACCACGGTGAAAACTCAATCTTACAGAAAGAGATGAAGAAGAGTTTACAATAGGCTGTATCAATCCTTTAACACATAAGTGGATTGATCATGAGAATTTACGCTTTAAGGCTTTTGAGCATAATATGATTCTGAGTTCCTCAAGATATGAACAACAAAAGTGTTCTTATAAACATGAAGATCATGAACTCAGAATTTAGGCTCTTGAAGGTTTAAGTTCTAAAAGATGAACTAATTTTGACAAAGCTTTGGCCTAATGTTGTATTCTCATGTGTTTTGGTATTCTGGACTCAAATGGACTTTATATAGGCAAGGGAAACGTCCTTGAACCATCACAACCCTTTCCAAAAGGTTTGGGACACAATGGTTCATGAAAAGATGCAACTTTTCGTTCTGGTAATCGATTACATCACTTAGTGTAATCGATTACACTAATAGCCGTTTCAGTTTGAATTTCAAATTCAAACATGTAATCGATTACAAGCAAGAAGGAATCGAGTACTTGCCTAGGTGTAATCGATTACCATAAGGCTGAAATCGGTTACACTGAAGTCCAACTTCCAGAAACTTGATCCTTTGAGATCGGCTTAAGTTTTTCTACTTCTTTAAGTTATGAAAACACTAAGCTTGATTAGTTTAGATGTTTTAAGAGCCTTTATGCTTTAATAGACCTTTAGAAGCATAACTCACCTAAACTAGGACTTCTAGGTATATGATAGACTTTGTAGCGTTGTGTCCTCTAAGTCTTCTTTTCTTCTTTTTGTTGATGAGTTTGTCGTCATCAAAACATCAGCCAGGGTCAGAAGCAAGACCTTCTTCACAAATCCATCTTGTCTAAAGGATTGAATCAGCCATTGTAAAGGCATCTTCTTCTTCATTTCTTGAATCGGTTTGATTCATTCACCGTGGTTTTCGGTGGTTGTAAAAAGGTCCACCGTGGTGTTCGATGGTTGTGGAAAAGGTCATTTGAATCGGGTTTGATTCAAACTCCGTTGTAGGGTTCGGTGATAGTGGAAAAGGTCCTTTGAATCGGGTTTGATTCAAAGTCCGCCGTAGGTTTCGGCGTCATCAGTTGGTGGTTTGCCATCTGAGGTTTGACAAGAATTCTTAAGGTTCTTGGTGTAAGTACTTGTAAGAAATCTTGTTCATAGTGGAAAAATCCTCAAGGGGTTTCTTGAGGGACTGGACGTAGCCTTCGGTGGATAGAAGGTGAACCAGGATAAAATCTTGTGTGTGATTTCCTCTTCCCTTCATCTTTTACTTTCAAGCAATCCTTAATTCCGCTGCAATCACAACTATCATTTTGTGATCATCATTATCTTGAAAGTAATAATTTCGATAAGGCGAAAATCGTGCAACTCTGATTCACCCCCCCCCCCCCTCTCAGGTTGCTATCTAGGCTAACAATTGGTATCAGAGCGTAAGTTTAGGTAAGTTGCACCTAAGATCCGGGAAAAGATGGCATCATCTTCCAATCATGGAACCAGTGAAGGATTCAACATAAACAGACCACCATACTTCAATGGACACCATTATGACTTCTGGAAGATCAAGATGAAAATCTTTATAAAGTCGTTACACGGTGAAATATGGAAAGCCATTGGTAAGTTTGATGAAAAACCTGATGAAGGTGTGTTCCTTGGTTATTCTCTAACGAGCAAAGCATATAGAGTCTTTAACAAGAAATCTCTATCTATTGAAGAATCCATACATGTTTCCTTTGATGAGTCTAATTCTTCAAAAGAAGATACAGTCAATCTTCCAGATAATGATGAGGAAGATAACATTATCAATGAAGACTCTCAAAAGCAGAAGGATCAAGGTTCAGTGCAAGAAGAGCATATTGAAGATATCACTTATCAACTACCAAAAGAATGGAGAACCCACAGGGATCATCCAGTTGACAATATCATTGGTGATATTTCAAGAGGAGTTTCTACGAGGCTACGCTTAAATGATTCAGTATTGAATATGGCCTTTGTATCTCAAATAGAACCCTCAAAAGTGAATGATGCTCTTTAAGATAAATATTGGATTGTGGCAATGCAGGAAGAACTAAACCAATTTGAAAGGAATCAAGTTTGGGAATTGGTTCCTGATGAGTGGATATTATATGATGTTTTTAGGTTGTTTTTAGTCTATTTATTTTATTATTTTTGGGTCACATATAGGATTTTTGTTATTTTTATGTAGATTTTATATTTATTTTGCATTTTGCATGTAGATTAGATTTTATTTGTTTTTCTACCTTTATTTTATTTTTTTAGGAATTTTTATAGCTATTTTATATTTTTAGGGAAAGCTGGTTTAGTTAACATTTTTGTCTAGGGTCCAATTTGTAAAGTTACAGGAAATCAGGGACCAAAATGTGAAAGTTCAAGAGTGGAGGACTAAAAGTGAAGATTGAGAGAATTAAAGGGCCAGAATTGAAGAATGTTGAAGGATTGATGGTAGTGGGAAGATGGTTTCAGAATTGATTAAGGGCTGAATAGTGGCTTTTTCAGGAATTCAAAACCCACTACCATGAAGAAGAAAGAAAAGCTTGAAGATGAAGCAGCAGCGTCCCAACGCTCCAGCATTGGGATCCCAGCGCTCAAGCGCTGGGACTCTGACTAGGAGATGAGTCAGATTTCCACCCAGCGCTCAAGCGTTGGAAGGCCAGCGCTCAAGCGCTGGGCCTCGGACATAAAGTGGATTTTTAATGCATCACAACGCTTGGGCGTTGGGAATGCCAGCGCTCAAGCGCTGGAGGCCAGATTTTTGCTATAAATAGGGAGGCAATTTGCACTTGTAAGACACACCTCTTAGAATACAACAAGTATTCTCTCTTTCTCCCTTTTGAGCATTCTTCCTAGGAATTGTGGGAAGCCATACTTGAGCTCCTATCAAGGGTAATTGAATGACTCCTTTAGCCATGCTTGGCTAACTTCTTCTTTAAGTTTTGGGTTGTTTTAGTTTATAATTCATGTGCTAGTTTTTTCTACATTTCTGAATAATACTTTCAATTCATGTTTTATTTCCTTGTTCTTCATTAATCTTGTGTACAAAAGATTTCTTGCTTTTTACTTATGTCATAAGGCCATTTGATAAGTAGTAAGGGAAATAGGAAATAAAAAAGGTTATAAGTATACATTTCTTAAGGCAATTAGGATGGACGTAACTTTGTGTTAGCCCGAATTCCTTCTTCATCTTCATTTCTGGTTAACTAAATACCTAGGCTAAGGATTTAGTAATTAGGAAGAAAGTTCTACATTTCTTAAGGCTATTAGGATGTAAAAATTCTAGGCTATAGCACCATGAAATTAGATTTATAATTCAGAAATTAAGTAGGAGATTTCTAGCATGTTTTATAGACTATGTAAACCAACCCAAGAGCTTAAATTCTTATCATCTTATTTCTTTTCAATTTATGCTATTATTCTCATCTTGTTCTAAACCAACGTCAAACATATCATTTTATTTTTTTCTGCACAAGTACTAAGTTTAATATTAATAAGAACACCTATCCCTTGGGTTCGATCTTTTTACTACGCGATAGTTAATCGTTCACTTGTGATTTTGCTATCAATTTTTTGGCGTCGTTGCCGAGGATAGGTTCTATTCTTGTTATTATTTTGTTTAGTGCTTCTTGTTTATATATATAAAAAAAATATTAAAAAAAATTGTGATGAACTGGTGCTGCTAATTTTGTTTGCTGAGTATTGTCAGGTATAGCAATGGCTGAAACATTCGAACAAATGGAGGCAAAAATCCGGGCTAAACTTGAAATAGAATATGAGAAAAAGAAGCAGGAAGCTTTCACTCTTATAGTGCAAGCGGAATGCGGGATTTTTGCCAACTCCTGAGCAAGAATGTAAGGCCATGGAGGAGTTACAAGTGAACATACAAATCATTCTGAGGAGGCAGCCCAGCGATGAACATCAACCACCCGATCATGAAAATGAACTCGTGGTGGTTCAAAGAGAGGAGGTGAAAGCAACCTTCATTGTAGAATTTGTCTTTGAAGACAAATTGGAAATGGAGGAAGAAGAACCTCAAAGGACCTATGTTATAGGTTCAGAAGATCAAGGCAAGAAACAAGAAGGGGAAGTTTTTCTTATCCCTTCCATTTGTAATTTGATTGATGTTGCCTTGAAAGCTGAAAATTCATTAGGCACCATGTTGTACTTGTGCCAAAATATGCATGATTTGCGGGGTCTAATGAATTTTGTAATAGACCCCGGTTGAGGGCTAGCGCTGAAGAAGGCTCCGTATGATCTCCAAGGAATGAATTTTCTTACATCTGTTCTTGGCATGGATGAATTTTTCAGAGTATCAACATGTACAACATCGAAAGAAATATGGGATACGTTGATGGTGACTCATGAAGGAACAGATGAAGTCAAGAGATCAAAAATCAATACTCTATCTCAAGAATATGAAATGTTCAGAATGCTACCAGGAGAAAAGGTATTGGATATGCAAAAACGATTCACTCATTTGATTAACCATTTGATTGCTCTTGGTAAACAATTTTAAAACAGTGACTTGAACATGAAAGTTCTAAGATCACTTACAAGAGCATGGCAACCAAAGGTTACGGCTATTTCAGAGAAGAAGAGTTTATCAAATATGACCCTTGCAACTCTCTTTGGAAAACTCCAAGAACACGAGTTGGAATTGAATTGTTTGGAGGAGCATGAACAACAAGAGAAGAAGTATCGATCCATTTCCCTAAAGGCAAAAGAAAGCATCAAAGATGATTATGATGCAGATTCTGAAGAAGAAGATAATGGGAATATGAATCTTCTAGTAAAGAACTTTGGAAAGTTTCTCAAGAGAAAAGGTATGAATTTTAACAATAACAGATCTTTCCAAAGGAATAATGAGTCCTCTTCTTCTCAAAAGATCACATGCTTCAAATGTGGTAAACCTGGACACATCAAGTTAGAATGTGCAAATCTTCAAAAGAAGAAACATAGTTTGAAGGACAAATTTGAAAAGAAGGATCAATCCACACGAAGAGCAAACTTGGCTTGGGATGAAAATGAAGTAAGTTCATCATCAGATTCTGACAAAGAAGAAGCACAAGTTGCATTAATGGCTTCACATGATTCAGATGCTGAAGATATCCAGGTTAGTGATAATTCTATTTCTTTTCATGATTTAAAGTATACTATGGAAAATATGTTTAAATTATGTCAAAATTTCTCTAAGGTTAGCACTAAGCAAAATGATTTAATATCATCTTTAGAAAATAAGTGTAGGAATTTACAAGAGGAATTAGACATAGTGAAATCTAAGTTAAATATTTCACATAAATGCACTAAGTGTAGTTCTCTAGAAGAAAAGATAGATAATCTTCAACAAAGAGTTCATAACTTCAACACAAGAAAACAGAAGTTAGATGATATTCTAAGTGTGCAAAGGCACTCAAACAATAAGTCTGGATTAGGATATACATATCATCCAAAGACAAAAGAAGTTAAGAAAATTGTGTTTGTGAAACCAAACAAAGTGGAAGGATCTTCTAAAAATACCAAGACTAATTCTTTTAGGAGTATGAACGATAGGAAAAGTAATTTTCATAGACCTCCTAAGAAGATCAATCCTTCTCCTAGGAAAACATCTAGTTACAATCAATACTCATGTACTTATTGTAACAAAATAGGACATACCCCTAGTAGATGTTATTACAAGAATGTTGGAGTACCAAATAGAGAATATATATGGGTTAGGAAAAACACTAACTTAGAAGGACCCAAAGCATATTGGGTTCCTAATACCCATGTCTGAACTTTGTCATGTAGGTGTGCATGAAAGCAGCAAAGGATTTATGGTATCTTGATAGTGGCTGCTTATCACACATGACAGGAAACAAAACAAAGTTCTCTTTACTTATACCTAGAGAAAAGGGATTTGTCACATATGGAAACAATCAAAAGGGAAAGATACTTGGTATTGGAAGAATAGGCACACCCCCTCAAACAGTCATCGACAAAGTTCTATATGTTGATGGTTTGATGCATAATCTTCTAAGTGTCAGTCAACTTTGTGACAAAGGTTTGAAAGTTGGTTTCATTAATGATATTTGTGTGGTAAAAGATGTGAAAACTAAAGAGATTAAGTTTTCCGGATATAAAGTCAATAAGGTCTTCATGATATCCTTGGATGAAATTCCACAAAATGTCAGATGCCTTTTGGCCAAGAACAATAATGATTCATGGCTACGGCATAGAAAATTGTCTCATATACACATAGATCATTTAAACAAACTAGTCAAGCATGATCTAGTTGTTGGACTTCCAAAGATAAGATTCGAGAAAGACAAGCTTTGTGATGCATGTCAAAAAGGGAAGCAAACCAGAACGTCTTTCAAGCCAAAGAACATAGTCTCAACTACAAGACCTCTCCAATTACTACATATGGATTTGTTCGGACCATCAAGAACTAAGAGCCTTGGTGGTAATCTTTATGCCCTTGTTATTGTTGATGATTTCTCTAGATTTACCTGGACATTATTTTTGCCTCATAAGAATGAAGCCTTCAACGCATTCAAAAGATATGCAAGGCTAGTTCAAAATGAAAAGGTTTTAAAGATCTCTTCTATTAGACGTGATCATGGTGGAGAATTTCAGAATCATCAATTTCAAGAATTATGTGATGAAAATGGAATATCACATAACTTCTCTACTCCAAGAACACCACAACAAAATGGTGTTGTAGAAAGGAAGAACAGACTACTTGAAGAATTAGCAAGAACCATGCTAAGTGAATCCAATCTTCCAAAATACTTCTGGGATGATGCTGTAAGTAATGCTTGCTATGTTTCCAATAGAGTTCTTATTAGACCTATTCTAAAGAAAACCCCCTATGAACTCCACAAAGGAAGGAAACCAAATATTTCTCATCTACATGCTTTTGGATCAAAATGCTTTGTCTTAAACAATGGGAAGGAAAACCTTGGTAAGTTTGATGAAAATCTGATGAAGGTATATTCCTTGGTTATTCCCTAACAAGCAAAGCATATAGAGTCTTTAACAAGAAAACTCTATCTATGGAAGAATCCATACATGTTTCCTTTGATGAGTCCAATTCTTCAAAAGAAGATATAGTCAATCTTCCTGATAATGACGAAGAAGATATCATCATCATTGAAGATTCTCAAAAGGAAAAGGATCAAGATCCAATACAAGAAGAGCATATTGAAGATAACACTTATCAACTACCAAAGGAATGGAGAACCCACAAGGATCATCCAGTTGATAATATCATTCGTGATATTTCTAGAGGTGTTTCTACAAGGCTATGCTTAAATGATTCTCTTTTAAACATGGCCTTTGTCTATCAAATAGAACCCTCAAAAGTGAATGATGCTCTTGAAGATGAGTATTGGATTGTGGAAATGCAGGAAGAACTAAACCAATTTGAAAGGAATCAAGTTTGGGAACTTGTTCCTAAGCCCACTGACAAACATGTCATTGGAACAAAGTGGGTATTCAGAAATAAACTAGATGAAAATGGTATTATTGTTAGGAACAAAGCTAGGTTAGTTGCTCAAGGATATAATCAAGAAGAAGGCATTGATTTTGATGAAACCTATGCACCAGTAGAAAGGTTGGAAGCCATAAGACTTCTGTTGGCGTATGCTTGTTCTTTAAACTTTCCATTATATCAAATGGATGTTAAAAGTGCTTTCCTGAACGGATTTATTCAAGAAGAAGTCTATGTGAAGAAACCTCCAGGATTTGAAGATCCCAAGTTTCCTTCACATGTCTTCAGATTAAAGAAGGCACTCTATGGTCTTAAACAAGCCCCTCGTGCATGTATGACAGATTAAGGACATTCCTTTGTGAGAAAGGTTTCCAAAAGGGTAAGGCTGACACAACCTTGTTTATTAAGAGAACCAAAGGTAATACTTTATTAGTTCAAATATATGTAGATGATATTATTTTTGGTGCAACTAACGAATCTCTATCTAAGGATTTCTCTAACATGATGCAAGAAGAATTTGAGATGTCCATGATGGGACAGTTAAATTTCTTTCTAGGATTGCAAATTAAGCAATCGCATGATGGGATATTCATCAACCAATCAAAGTTTTGCAAGGAACTTTTAAGGAAATATGATTTGGATGATTACAAAGCCATAGCCACACCAATGGGGTCTAACACATATCTAGATCAAGATGAATCCGGTATTCAAGTAGACATTACCAAATACAGAGGTATGATCGGATCTCTTCTATATTTAACTGCAAGTAGACCTGATATCATGTTTAGTGTGTGTATATGTGCTAGATATCAAGCATCTCCTAGGGAATCACATTTGAGTTCAATTAAAAGGATTTTCAAATATCTTAAAGGAACTACAAATGTTGGTCTGTGGTATCCCAAAGGAAGTGTTTGTGATTTGATTGGATATTCTGATTCAGATTATGCTGGATGTAAAACTGAAAGAAAAAGTAAAAGTGGTACTTGTCACTTGTTGGGAAATGCTCTTGTCTCTTGGTCCTGTAAGAAACAAGCATGTGTTGCTCTAAGTACTGCTGAAGCAGAATATATTGCTGCAGGAAGTTGTTGTGCACAAACCCTATGGCTCAAACAACAACTCAAAGATTATGGCTTAGAGTTGGGCTGCATCCTAATCAAATGTGACAACACAAGTGCCATTAATCTCACTAAAAACCCCATCATGCACTCTCGAACTAAGCATATTGATATAAGACATCATTTTCTTCGAGATCACGTCATGAGAAAGGATATTGAGATTTCCTTCGTAGATACACACAACCAATTAGCTGATATTTTTACTAAACCTCTTCCTAAAGATTCATTCTTTAAGATCAGAAGAGAATTAGGTATATTAGATGAACATGATATTTAAGAAGATAGTTATCTAAAAATGTGTTTTAATTATTTGCATGATTTTTTTGTGAACTTATATGATTACATGCTTAGTTTACAAGATATTATTATAATTGCATGTATCTAAGTTGCTTATATGCTTAAATGTTCTTCTAGTAATGTATTACATAGGAATTTATAGTTTAGAACCTATAAACTGTCCTAGTAATTAATTACCATACATCCTGTAATCGATTACCCCTGCTCTCAGTCTTCGTGCCTTTTCAAATCTTCTAGTAATCGATTAACATAACTGCTGTAATCGATTACCTTATTGAAAACTGCCAGAATTTCAAAATTCCCTCCTTTTTATTTCAAATTCAAACCATCTTGTAATCGATTACCTAACTGCCATAATCGATTACTCATACAGTTTTCTTTATAAAATCGGCATATGCCTCTTGATATCTCGCCCTACCTACATCATATCCACATATATCTTCTTCCTTCATCCTTGATCTTGCACTAACCATGGGGTCTCTTCCTCGTCCTTCAACTGTCTAATCTCCTGTTAATACTCCTCGACGGGACTCTTCCTATGATCCCTATGTGCATCATCGATACCGCATAGACGTCCAAACCAATGCTGCATCTGCTGGATTATCTCCTTTCTATGCTATACCTTCCAACTTTTCTCAGGAAACTAAGGTCATCCTTGAACGAATGGACATCTTGACACTTCGTCTTTCTCAAAGATTGGGTCAACTGGAGGATACCATTCGCTCTCGATTCCTGCTTGTGGAGAATCTCATAGAATCTGTGCACTCCTTTATGCGTAAAGAAATTTAGAGTCTCAAGGATCTTGACCCCTCTGAGATGTCTGAGGATTCCAGTCATGCATAAATCCTGACAAAACTCTGCCCTAGTATAGTACTATATCTAATAATAGGATTTCTCTATATCTACTAATAGGATTTCTCTATAGGATTTCTCATTGGTTGTAATATAAACTCTACTACTTATGTTTGTAACCTATTTGCCATATGTAACTTCTACATTTGTTTCTATATATATATGTGTGTTGGTTGTTGTTTCTCACTATTTTTATATATTTACCCCCAACTCCTATGTTATATTTGAATATACACTTGTATGGGTGTATGCCTGTTTTTGGCCTTTTTCTTCTTTTTGATGACGTCAAAAGGGGGAGAAAGGTTCTGTGTTCTTTAAAGCCTATATGCAAGAATTCAACAAATGAATCAAAAAGGGGGAGATATATTGGATTACATCACACAGGGGGAGTTTTCAACAAAGAAGCATATCTGATCTTCAAGTTTCAAAGAATGTGTTTGCCATCATCAAAAAGGGGGAGATTGTGAAGAAGGTCTTGCTCCTGACACTGGCTGAGGTTTTGATGACGACAAAATCATCGGCAAAAAGAAGAAAAGAAGACTTAGAGGAAACAGCGCTATGAAGTTCAACTTTTACCTAGAAGTCTTAGTTTAGGTGAGTTATGCTTCTAAAGGCTTCTCAAAGCATAAAGGCTGCTTAAAACATCTAAGCTAATCAAGGTTAATGTTTTCATAAGTTAAAAGAAGTAGAAAAACTTAAGCCGATCTTAAAAGTTCAAGTTTCTGGATGTTGGACTTAAGTGTAATCGATTTCAGCTTTCTGGTAATCGATTACACCTAGGCAAGTAATCGATTACTTCTTGCTTGTAATCGATTACATGTTTGAATTTGAAATTCAAACTGTAACGGCTCTTAGTGTAATCGATTACCTAAGTGATGTAATCGATTACACACACGAAAAGTTGCATCTTTTCATGAACCATTGTGTCTCAAACCTTTTGGGAAGGGTTGCTTTGGTTCAAGGACGTTTCCCCTTGCCTATATAAAGTCCATTTGAGTCCAGAACATAACAACACATGAGAATACAACATTAGGCCAAAGCTTTGCCAAAATAGTTCATTTTCATTAAGTCTTTTAGCACTTAAACTTTCAAAGAGCCTAAATTCTGAGTTCATGATCTTCATGATTAAGAGAACACTTTAAGTTGTTCATATCTTGAGGAACTCAGAATCTTATTATGCTTAAGAGCCTTAAAGCATAAATTCTCATGATCAATCCACTTGTATGTTAAAGGATTGATACAGCCAAATAGTAAACTCTTCTTCATCTCTTTCTAGTAGATTGAGTATTCACCGTGGGTCTCGCTGAAGGGTTGTTGTTACTGAAAGTGGTGTACTTTCAGGGTGTTGATTGAAGGTGGTTTAGCCTTCAAGGTCTGAAGGTGGTTTTCCTTCAGGAATTGAAAGTGGTGTACTTTCAGGGGCTTTTGAAAGTGGTATACTTTCACAGGTGATTGATAGAAATTCTTAGGGTACTTGGTGTAAGAACTTGTAAGAGATTTTTATCAAATAGTGGAAAAATCCTCAAGGGATTTTCTTGAGGGACTGGACGTAGCCTTCGGTGGATAAAAGGTGAACCAGGATAAAATTCCATGTGTGAATTCTTCTACCCTTTATCTTTACTTTCAAGCAACTCTTATTTCCGCTGCAATCGTTTGCATTTACATTTATCTTGAAAGTAAGAAGGTATCAAGGCGAAAATTGGGTAAACCTGATTCACCCGCCCCCCCCCCTCTCAGGTTGCTATCTATACTAACACTTGAGAAACATTTAGAATCATAACTCACCTAAACTAAGACTCTTAGGTAGATGTTGAAACATATAGCACTGTTTCCTCTAAGTCTTATTTTCTTCTTTTTGTCGATGAGTTTGTCATCATCAAAACCTCAGCCATGGTCAGGAGCAAGACCTTCTTCACAGTAAAGCAGTAGTCCTAAGAATACTGGGAGAAGTCCCTGAGAACACTTGTACTATTTTGATAAAATAGTGAAAATCTTGGTTAAGCCAAGGACTGGACGTAGCCCTGTCGATTAAGGGGGTGAACCAGGATAAACATCGTGTGTGCTTTATTGTTCAGTTGTAGAACAATTTCCGCTGCACTTCTTTAACAAACGTTTTCGAACTTATAACTGTTATTTCACGAAAAGAAATATAAAAATCACACATACAATTCAAACCCCCCTTTCTTGTGTGGTTTTATTACTATCACTTACATTTAGCACCGCTACAGCCCCGCCGAGTGCATCGTCGTCCAAAGTGTTAGAATCAAATAATTTAATGAACTATTGTATTTTGATGAATAACAATTTCGTTAAGTCTTGATTTTGTTGAAGATACAATTCCTAACTTCTCAATGTTTTCATACTCAGGAATATCTATTTACTTGAGGAAAAATTGCATGGACCCTTACAAAGCATTATCAAAAGCAGATATTCAAGTAAAGAAAAGAGGAAGAATCCATCCGGCTATAGTTCTTGTAAATCAGTCAACCAGATGAGAACGTTTGCCTCAGAGTGTTCGTCCGACTATGATGAACGTCTGGTCACTCAATCATTGGATTTACCTGTCTGCCCATCTGAAGGAAAATGCGCCTAAAACTCTGTAAGAGAGTTTATTTGACAACAACGCTATGTTGGAGTCCATGTAAGTGAAAACCCGGGCTTAGCTATCAAGCACTATTTGTCCCTTCAGAGCATTAATGGCGAAACGAAAATAATCAATACTTTATTCCTCGTTATTTCAAATTCCCTGATATTCCTTAAATCAAGTTGCTTTTGCGGAAACAGCGGCGAGACTTTCTGATCATCGTATCTCCTCAACGTTCAAATTCAAATCTTCTGTTCAGATCATTATTGGCTACCTTAGCTAGAATGCATGAGCATTAAATGCAAAAGTTAAAGCTCAAGAAAGAATGCCTTGAAGAGCAAGACGATAACAACCTCCGCCATTGAAGATGCATTAAATGCATGGCAGATTGCATTCAATGTTGAAACAGAGTTGCAGAAGTAACCGTTACTCACAATAGAGGAGAAATTCAAACGGAACTATTTTTTCAAATCTTCAGCAAAGCTCAATTGATCATCCTACTGAAGATATAAATCGAGGACTTGGCATCAAAATCAAATTTGCGACTTTCACACGATCAAAGCTTTCAAAACTTTCTAAGTTCATCATCTGCGATCTTATTTCCTAAGCCAAACACTCAGCAATCTCAATTTATTCATTACCTGAGTATAGTCGTTAATTAGTGTGAAGCTTTCACAGAGTGCTACTCTTATTCTTATTCACACAAACTTTTCAGAGAACCAATTTGCTTATTCTCTCTATAATTTGTTCTTCATATTTCTACCCACTCTTTTCGAAGAGACTATGTAGAAACCAATTCTTCTTGAAAAAGAACTGCGAGAAGTCTTGCCTAATACTTGTAAAGGAGAAGTCCTATTAGAATACATGTAAAGGAGTAGTCCTCAGAATAGTGGAAGAAGTCCTGAAGAATACTTGTACTATTTTGAGAAAATAGTGAAAATCTTGGTGAAGCCAAGGACTGAACGTAGCCCTGTCTATTAAAGAGGTGAACCAGGATAAATATCTTGTGAGCTTTACTTTTCAGTCTTAGATTAATTTCCGTTGCACCCATTAGCAAATATTTTCAAACTTATAAGTGCTATTCTTCGAAAAAGATTTCAAAAATTACACACACAATTCAAAACCCACCTTTCTTGTGTCAATTGGTATAAGAGCATAACCGCTATGAGATATACTAACATCTTAACAGGTGTAGAGCATAAAGATCCATGGACAACATCCTATATCCGACCGGAACGGCAACCAACAAGCCACCATTCTTTGATGGCTCCAACTATCCATACTAGAAAAAGCACATGCAACTCTTCATAGAATCAAGTGACTGTAAACTCTGAGATGTCATAGCCAAAGGAAACTATGTTCCCAAGGACAGTAAAGACAAAGCCATTCCAGCTGAAAAGTGGATTGACGAACAAAGAACAGAAAATCAAAGAAATGCCAAAGCTAGGCTATTCCTCATATATGCCTTGAGAAAAAACGAACACGACAAGGTGGATAGTCTGAGCACCGCTACGGAAGTCTAGGACACCCTAGCTATTGCCCATGAAGGAACATCAGCCGTGCAAGATACCAAAATGAGCATGCTGACTCCTCAATACGAGACCTTCATGATGGAGGATAATGCGTGAATCAACTCCATGTTCGCCATACTTCAAACCATTCATAATGGGATGAAGAATCTGGGAAAAAGCTTCACTAACAAGGAACAAGTGATCAAAATTCTCAGAAGTCTTACTCCCAACTGGAGATCATTTGTTACCGCTCAATGAGCTGGAAAGAATTTTGATAACTACCAGGTGGAAGATCTATTTGGGGAGCTAAAGATTCACGAGCAGGATCTCGCAAATGATGTTGCTATCATGCGTGGAAAATTGTCCACTGCTAAAGCAGTAGCCTTTGAGTCCAACGACTCCAAAGCATTGAAAGCCAATGAGTCATCTGATGAAGGTGTTGCGCCGTCTGATCACTCTAATGGTGAACAGGCCAGGCCCTATTCAATCGAAGATTCAAGAGAATGATGGGGAACAGGAAGCAGTTCAGAGGAAAACCTTCCTCATCACCAAGAGAAGGAGAAAAGATTCCCAGCAAGGGAGGAATTGTCTGCTATGAATGCAAAAAGCCTGGACATGTCAAAGCAGATTGTCCTCGTCTGGGAAGGAAGCCCGCTCAGAAGAACTTTTATAAGAAGAAGGCTTCCTCAAGCCAGAATGAGGAGTCAGAAGAACAGTCTGACCAAGAAGAAGCTGAAGGATATAATGATGAGGCTTCATACTGTACATTCATGGCATTTATCGGCACTTCTGACATCGAGGCAGACAAAGAGTCAGAAGCATTGATGATCTCAGTTGATCTATCTAACTACGAGGTAGACGACAAAGATGAGGTAACATCTGAAATATCCACTGATGATTATAATGAATTATTGGAGTATTCTAGCATTAGCAATTAAGTATAGCATACTTAAAAAGAAGAATGACAAAATGGAAAAAGAACTGCATGCCTCAAAGGAAGTTTCAATCATGTTAACAAATAAAAATCAAGCCCTGATGGAACAAGACACAAACAAAGAAGTTAAGTTTTTGAAACAAAGAGTAAACAGCTTGATTAAGGATCTATCCACTTTTACTCAAGGGTATGATAATTTAATAAAACTAAGCGGAAACAATAGGTCAGCATATGATCGTAGAGGTCTAGGATTTGAAGAAGAAAATTGGGATATTACTGCGATAAAACATACTTCGTCTGCTGTTCCATATCTCTACAAACCTGATATAAAACCTGCATCATCTTTATCTCAGCTAAGCAAACCTAAGACATTTATTGACAAGGGTAGGGAGAAACAAACTCCTCATAAAATAGTATACGGGAGGAAAAGTCCACCCAAATCTGTAACTAACAAGAAAGGACCCAAGAAAGTTTGGGTACCTAAATCAAAGATTGTACCACTTGCAGATGTGCTTAACAACTCAAAGCCAAAGAGAGCTATGTTACCTGGACAATGGATGCTCACGACACATGACGGGAAAAAAGTCTTTATTCCCAAAGATTCATGACAAACAAAATGGAGGAACGGTTACCTTCGGACCCAGAAGGGGTTCATCGTTGGTGAAGGTGACGTTGGTAAGGCTCCACTTCCGGTAATACGGAAGGTTTTGTTAGTTTAAGGATTAAAAATCCAATCTACTTAGGATAAGTCAATTATGTGATAGTGGACTCATTGTTTCCTTCAACAAAGTGAAGTGTAAAGTCACCAATGACGATGACAAAATAATCTTCGAAGCACAGAGACAAGGGGATCTATATAAGACATCCTTGGAAAACCTTGCAAGACAAAAGGTAACATGTCTAATGTCAGCAGAGGATGATAAATGGATATGGCACAGGAAGCTACGGCATGAATCCTTAAAGACCATTGCTAAAATGATCAAGCACGATCTAGTAAGTGGTCTGCCAAATCTGTCTTTCAAATCTGATGACAAATGCTCAACATGTCTTCAAGGAAAGCAATTAAAAATTTCTTTTCATTCAAAGAACGTTGTGAGTACTAATAGACCTCTGGAGATGTTGCACATGGACTTGTTTGGACCTACTAGAACGGTTAGTTGTTCTGGAAAATGGTTTTCCTTGTCATCGTCGATGACTACACAAGATTTACATGGGTACAATTCCTTAGAACCAAAGATGAAACGTTCAAGTCATTTCTAATCATTGCAAAAAGAATTCAGAATGAAAAAGGCTACTGTATCACCAGTATACGCAGCGATCGAGGAGGAGAATTCGTAAACGAAGAATTCAAATGCTACTGTGAGGAGAACGGAATATTTCATCAAGTATCCGCTCCAAGAACTACTCAGCAAAACGGAGTAGCTGAGAGAAATAACAGGTCACTTCAAGAAATGGCCAGAACCATGCTCAGTGAAACTTCTCTACCCAAATACTTTTGGGCTGAAGCAATTCACACTGCATGTCATATTCAAAATCGAATTTTCATGTGTCCTATCTTGAGGAAGACTGCTTATGAACTATGGAAGGGAAGAAAGCCAAGCATCACCTACTTCCATCCATTCGGATGTCCATGCTTTCTGCTTAACACAAAGGACGACCTTGCGAAGTTCGATGTAAAGTCAGATAAAGGAATATTCTTGGGATATTCGCCCAACTCGAAAGCCTTTTGGGTATATAATTCGAGAACAATGGTTGTTGAAGAATTCATAAATGTCAAGTTTGATGATAAACGCACAAGTGGAAGTCAAACAACATTGGAAGACGAATTCGACGATCTAGAAATAAATTAAGAGCCTTCCTCAACTCAAGTTCAGCCTTCAACATTTGACAAAGTTGCTGACTCAACTATCTCATCCACCATTCAGTCAGACATTGACAACGTGACTCCGTCTGGTGATGTCCCCCCTAATCAAATCATGACATCTAGTGTCATTTCACTTCCCAGAGATTGGAGGTTCAAGCCAGATCATCCACTTACACAAATAATCGGTAGCATACATGAAAAGGCGCGAACTAGATCCACATTTAATGATTATGCTAACTGTGCACTCTTGTCTGAAATAAAACCAAAAAGCATAGGTGAAGCCTTACAAGATGAAGGATGGATCCTAGCCATGCAAGAAGAGATGAATCAATTCGAAAGAAGTAAGGTCTGGAATTTGGTGCCTAGACCTAAAGAAAAATCCATCATTGGTACAAGATGGGTATTCAGAAACAAGATGGATAAAAGTGGGAAAGTTACAAGGAATAAAGCCAGACTAGTTGCACAGGGATACAATCAGCAAGAAGATATTGACTACACAAAGACCTTCGCCCCTGTTGCAAGAATTGAAGCCATTCGCATTCTACTGGCATTTGCCTTTCAGCACTCTATAAAGTTGTATCAAATGGATTTGAAAAGTGCATTTCTAAATGGCTATATCGAAGAAGAAATCTATGTAAAACAACTTCCAGGCTTCGAAGATCCAGCTCTACCAGACCATGACTTCAAACTACGAAAAGAACTAAACGGACTGAAACAGGCCCCACGAGCATGGTACGATCGCTTAAGTTCATTTCTGATGAGCAACGAGTACTCACGGGGTAATATTGATAACACACTGTTCAGAAGAAAAACATCAAAGGATTTTATTTTAGTATAGTTATATGTTGATGATATTATTTTTGGTGCTACTAATGAAACTCTTTGTCAAGAATTCTCCAAGATAATGCAGAGCGAATTCGAGATGAGCATGATGGGGGAACTAAAATTCTTTCTAGGCTTACAAATCCGGCAGGAGACCACCAGAACCTACATCCATCAGACAAAATACGCCAACGATCTCCTGAAGAAATATGGCATGGAAAAGGCCAAGGCAATGGGCAC
Organism: Acmispon strigosus; assembly: GCA_030819835.1. Lineage (NCBI taxonomy): Eukaryota > Viridiplantae > Streptophyta > Magnoliopsida > Fabales > Fabaceae > Acmispon > Acmispon strigosus. The sequence continues at coordinate 26,308,439 of JAUAMA010000001.1, forward strand.
TCCAATGCATCCTGGAACTGTGCTGGACAAAAGTGACAAGTCTACTCCAGTTGATTCAACGAAGTACAGGGGGATGATTGGATCATTGTTGTACCCTAATTCAAGTAGACCGGACATTATGTATAGCGTCTGTGTGTGTGCAAGGTTCCAGGTAAGCCCTCAAGATTCTCACCTCAGTGCTGTGAAACGTATATTTAGATATCTCATTGGCACCACCAATCTTGGTCTAGTCTATGAGAGAGGTGAAGATTTCAGGTTAAGAGGATTCTGTGATGCTGACTATGCCGGAGACCGGATAGAAAGAAAAAGCACAAGTGGAGGTTGCCATTTCCTAGGGAAGTGTCTGATATCTTGGGCAAGCAAAAGACAAAGCACAATATCACTATCTACTGCTGAGGCCGAATACGTGGCGGCAGGCTCTTGCTACACCCAACTCTTATGGGTGAAGCATCAGTTAGAGGATTACAATATTTTTGAGCGTAGTATTCCCTTACTGTGTGATAACACTAGTGCTATTAATATAACTAAATCCTGTTTTGCACTCAAGAACCAAACATATTGAAATCAAGCATCATTTCATTCGTGATCGTGTAGCTAAAGGAAATATTGACATTTCATATTTACACACTGATGATCAATTAGGTGACATATTCAAAAAAAACCTTATTGAAAATAGGTTCACCTGCCTTAGAGAACGGATTGGCATGTTTCCTGCTTTATAATACACTTGCTTACACTAACATTACTTTGCAGGTGCAGACGAACACAGACTTGTACACGTCTGCTTTAGTGATCGTCCGGCAACACTAAGAGATTTTGACCAAGAATAGTTATTATTTGACCACTTTTTACTTAAGTATTTAATGATGAACAGTTGGGTCATTTCAAATAAATTAATTCTTAAACAGGCATTAAATATTGTTGATACATATCATCTCTCCTCATTTAATGCCTTTGCTATTTCTCTTCCCTCTCACATCAACTTTATTATTCATCATTACATTGTCAAAATCAAGAAAAACTTTTCACTTCCCATGAAAGAAAATGAAGAGGTTTCTAATATTACATCTGGTTGCATTCATAAACCATTCGGATTCTCCCTAAACGTATTATCTTCATCAATATTTGTTCTTGCCTACGCACTAACTCCTGTTGCAGAAAGAATGGCACCCAAAAGACAAGGCAGAAAGAAACACGTAAAGATTCAAGAACCTCTCAACGAAGTTGAACAACAGATTGTTGAAATTCAAAACAAGCACATCATTCAAAATCGCAAGGAGCAAGTGTACAGGATTGGTCCTGTGAAGATTGAAAACCTTGGCGATCGAGAACTTGTCACTCCCCAATATCTTGACTTGAAGTTGTATCAACACATAAAGATCGCAGGTCTGGACATGGTTTTATTTCAGGATTGGGGAAGCTTGTTCAATACTTCAGAAACTCCAGCACTCTCTCCTCTTGTAAAGGAATTCTATGACTGTGCCATCAAGCTAAACACCAACCACATCTGTAACACCCCAAATTTCAGGGCCTTACTGTAGCAAATGAACAGTAAATAAATATGCGAGAGCTTTTCAAAATGTAGAAAAAGGAGGGTATATTTTCTTTTTTGAAATCATTTTCCTTTTCGAAATATGCCATGAAGAGATGCATTAGTAATATAAATACCCTGGTTCATAAATAGCCACACATGTGGCATAAAGTGACTGGCCAGCAACTTAGAAATAGTTTACAAATCGAATTACTTTAAGTTCAAAAGACTTTGCTGCCTGATGAGTGGATTTTATATGATGTTTTTAGGCTATTTTTAGTCTTTTTATTTTATTATTTTTGAGTCACATATAGGTTTTTTAATCTTTTTATATAGATTTTCTATTTATTTTTCATTTTCATGTAGATTAGATTTTATTAGATTTTCTAGCTTTATTTTATATTTTTAGGATTTTTTCTAGTTATTTTGTATTTTTAGAAAAAGCTGGTTTAGTTATCATTTTTTGTCCAGGGACCAATATGTAAAGTTTCAGGAAGTCAGGGACCAAATTGTAAAAGTTCAAGAGTGGAGGACTTAAAGTGAAGATTGAGAGAATAGGAGGGCTTGAATTGAAGTGCTAACCAAGGGAGGACCAAAGTGAAAAAGAAGAATATGAAGAATCACTCTCTAATTTAGCACATGGAAAAAATGTTTAAAGGAATTGATGTTAGTGGAGGAAGGGTTTCAGAATTAAACAAGGCTGAGTAGTGGCATTTTATGGCCATCAAAACCCACTACCATGAATGAAGAAGGAAGGAAAAGCTTGAAGATGAAGAAGCACCGTCCCAACGCTCCAGCGTTGGGATCCCAGCGCTCCAGCGCTGGGGTTCTGACTAGATGATGAGTCAGATGTTGACCCAGCGCCCAAGCGTTGGAAAGCCAGCGCTCAAGCGCTGGGCCTCGGACAGAAAGTGGATTTTTAATGCATCCTAGCGCCCATGCGTTGGGAATGCCAGCGCTCAAGCGCTGGAGGCTGCAATTTTACTATAAATAGGACCCTTTTCTTCACTTGTAAGACACACCTTCTTAGAATACAACAAGTATTCTCTCTTTCTCCCTCAAAGATCATTGTTCCTAGGAATTGTGGGAAGCCAAACTTGAGCTCCTATCCAGGGTAATTCAATGATCCTTTTAGCCATGCTTGGCTAATTCTTCTTTAAGTTTCTTGGGTTGTAGTAGTTTATATTTATGTTTTAGTTTGTTTTTACCTTTCTGAATATTATTTCTATTTCATGTTTTATTTCCTTGCTCTTCATTCTTCTTATGCGCAAAAGATTTCTTGCTTATTACTTATTCGAATGGAAATTGGTAAGTAGTAAGGGACCTAGGATCTAAAAAAGGTTATAAGTATACTTCACTAAGGAATTAGGAAGGACGTAACTTTATGTTGGCCTGAATTTCTTCTTCATCTTCTTCTCTAGTTAACTAAGTTGCAAGGAATTGAATTTAGTAATTAGAAAGAAAGTTCTACAATGTGTAAGGAATTAACTTGTAGATAATTAGGCTATAGCATCATGAAGTTAGATTTATAATTCAGAAATTAAGTAGGAACTTGCTAGCATATTATATAGACTATGTAAACCAACCCAAGAAGCTTATTTGCTATCATCTTATTCTTTTCTATTTTATTGCTATTTCCATGTGCTACCTTAAACAAACTTCCAACAAATACATCTTTTTATTTTTTTGTTTAAGTACTAAACTTAATATTAACAAGAACACCTATCCTTTGGGTTCGAACATTTTTATTACGCGATAGTAAATTGTACACTTGCAATTTCATTATCACTGCAAGTAGTAGGAAATAAACTAAGACTCCCTACTCTACTACATAAGCATACATAAACAATCAAACGCCTGGGAGGAGTCTTCCTGCAACTAAGCATCCATCTTCCATCTTGATCTCTCTTGAAATCGGCATCCTCCTGCAACTTCTAGCTAAGTTGTCTGACTGGCGACAGATCGCCGGCAAACACACACAACAGACAAGCAAGGGTCAACTTCCTAAACAAACAATACATATGAGCAATTCATATACTACTAACAGACAGATATCTACATTGAGAGGATGCAGAAGCAGAATTAATAAACATAAGGGCCATGCAGGAAAATTTACAATCAAACGTCAATCACAACACAGTTAGATTATCAACCAAAAATGCACTCAATAAGCAGTACAGAACACACCTAGCAATCATATTACAATTATCCAGGAAAATTATGATGCATTTGAGGTGTAATATGGCCCGAACATTCGGGTTGCTGCAAGAGTTGGCACATAGCTGATTGGGAATAAACTTGTTAACCCAATCTTATTCGGCACATAGCACAGCACAAAGCACGGCACAAAGCACGACACATAGCACGACACATAGCACGGCACATAGCACGGCACATAGCACGACACAAAGCATGGCACATAGCACAGCACATAGCACGGCACAAAGCACGGCACAAAGCACGGCACATACCTTCCCCACAGTATGCTGGACGGATAGACTTGCTATTCCAATCAGCTGGGGGATGACGACAGCGTCGTCTTAAGGAACATCCCTGCATACAAATATCATGAGCAGAAAACAATAATAACATGAGTGAGTTCCTCACTCCAATTTCCCCATCTAGCGGAAACGTTGTTTTTACGAATCCGAATCCCTTGGTCGAAGGCGGCTTAATCCATTTCGGAGGGCCCGTCTACTTCGAGGGACTATGATCGCCCGAACCCTCCTGGTCCAGTGATCTCTCGTCGGTAGCTGCCGAAGCGTAAAGACGCCCGCTACCACCAACGAGGCATTACCAAATAAGCTACCCAATTTTCTTGAGAAAACATCTCTTGAAGTATTCTTGTAAAGGTCTTTAGAGGCTTTCAGAAAAAATGTCTTATGATTCCTCGTGAGGAAGTCCTTATGGTTCTTTTTCCAAGAAGTGACTTAGTTTTCTTTGCAAGATAAAACTTGTAGAAAAGAAGTGGAATCATCCTTAAGTTCATAAAAGGGTTGATGAATTCCATTAGTACATTATGAATTTTCCTTCAAGAAAGGTAGGACAGATTCGTTTCGAAAGCTCACGGTTTAACTGAAAGCATGTCCCAAAACGTTCATTAAGTTTCTAATAGGAAGCTTCTCTTATTCTTTTTGAAACTGTTAAGCATTTACTTTTCAAAACAAAGTCTGCATACTTATTTTGAAAGGAACCCCATTCCCATGGTAGCTTATACTAATTCCCCGGCTAGCGCACACAATGAAAATTGGTGATAAGGCATAGCAATATTGCAACAAGCAAGATCAAGGGAGACATTAATTCAATCAACATGTGCGGAAAAGAGAGCATGCATACAATTAAAACTAAGACAAGAACTTCAATCAATTCAAGACGCACATACAAGCAAACATCAATCAATCCTAATCCAGCATATCAGATGCCTTTAGAGACTTCAATCAAATTCAAGAAATATAAGTCGGGTCGTTCTTAATCGCTAATGTAATGAAGTGCCCTTACCGAAAAACTATTCGATCCGGGTAATTACGTAAGCTCCGATCGTCCTGGCCGGTCCGAAGTCTCGTAAACCTTCAAGAAACATAGCCTAGCTCAGAATTTGAAACTCAATCCTAAGGTCCTTGCTACTGGTCCTACATGGTTTTCTATTCCATAGAAAATGGTCCTAACTCTTAGGAAATTCTTTGGAAGTCGAAAACATTTTCAAACAACTTTGACGTCCATCGAAGGAACGCGGAAAACTCTAAGTTAACATTTTCAAATCTTTCCAAAACTCAGAACCTTTAAATAGAATCAAGGCTAGATGCTTACAAATCAATTTGAATGCCTTAAACAAAGTTTTGAATCCAAAACACACACAAAACCTCAAAGGGTCAATTCTGCCCAAATTCTTTAAATTCACAAAAACTTCCTATTTTTACCAAACAGGTCCTTAAACTACTCAAGACAATTTCACAAACCAAAACATGACTTCTATTTCAAGTTTTCTAAACAAATTTTCAAGTCTTGAGTTCAAAAATCTTCTAAGTGTCAAAAACACAAAATTCCATTCCAAAAGCAAATTTTCCAAATCCTAAGTTTTCTTTACTTAGCACAAACCCTAATTAAGCTATGAGTTCCAAACTCCAATATACCCAAAATCTCAATTTTAAACATAAAATCCAAATTTCCAAAGTGCTCTAGAAGTCAATTCTCTAGGGTTTTAATACACAATTTTCACTAGGCCCTTTTGCACTAATTAGGGCAACAACTTTCCTACAACTCAAAGCCATTTTCAAGCATTTAAACACACTCAAAACAAGTTAGAAAATCAATCTATCCCCATGTTTCAATTCTGCCCAGAATTTGGCCAAGCCCCAAACAATACCAAAATCAATTTTTCTTTCAAAACTAACTTGTACACATCAAAGGTTACATGAAATCTATGGTAAAACTAAATTTCAAAGTTTGAAAATAACTTATTCATATAATCAATTTTCCAAAAACCTAGCTTCCAAGAAAACTAATTGGACAAATTCATAGATCAATTCAATGGGAACAACTTTCCTAAAGGCAACCCTAACAAAAGCTCAACTTAAAATTCCTCAAGGGACCCAAACTCAATCAATCAAAAATCTAATCGGTTCAAATTGAAGCTTATGATAGTGGGAACAACATTAACAAAGGGAGTATAAGGTTCTAACAACTTCACAAAAATCCAAACTCAACCTATCAAAAATCCGAAATCGGTAGAACCGTAGATCGGGATGAGGGGAGTAACGTACCTCAAAGAATCAAGTGAAGAAGAGAAGAGGAAGGGGCTGCCATAGTGCAGCAAGGATTCGGCCATGGAGAGGACAAGAGGAAGAAGATGATGAATAGTGAAGAAGCTCTCACTTTCTCTTTCTAAATTCTCCCTTAAACTCACTTAAATGATGCTTAAGTGAAAAAAAAACACATGGAGACCCTTATTTGAAGGGGGAGCCACGGCCTAGAGGGGAAAAAGGGGTCAAATTTCAACTCTTAATTAACCCTAGGGACTAAAGTGTGAAGGATAAAAGGTTAAAGTAAAAATCTCTTTTTACTATTTGAGGACCAAAGTGTAAACTCTCAAAGGGCAAGGATTCAACCATAAACTTTGAAGGGGCAAGGACCAAACTAGGATTATAGGAGATTAGGAAAATATCTTGAATATTTTATTATTATATTCCTAATCCATGACGCGTCAGTGCGTCATTGCGTCAGTGCGTCAGTGCGTCAAGTCACTAGTCGTCATGTAGTTCTAGTCATCAATGAGTATCTCAGTACCACTGAGAATATCAGTCCCGGGGTCGTTTATTGGTTTCTAGGTACCGGGCCCGCACAATTCGGGGTTGGGTCGATCTTTCGCGAAGTCCGCTCCATGCTGCCCGAAAACACTATTCACCAGGTCACTATTCACGAAATTTGTCATCACGAAATTGGTCTCGAAACGCCAAACGAAATCGTTTGGGGCTTTTCAGATTCTCGATCCGGGGTCCCGAAGTCGTCCGTTCCGCCTGCTGAAGTTTTGGCTAAAAGTCACGTTAGCGCGACAAATCCTTCCCGGGCTCCGGGAGGAAACCCTATCAATATTACAGTCATTCTTCAGGAAATTCTTCACTGAACGTCATGGTGATAGTGAGAATGTCTTATTCTCGTCCGAAATCAAAGTTAGGTCTAGCTTGGTTTCCTACCAAGTGTCGCAAAGAATACTTCATCGGTACTTCGGCCGACGATATCGCTTGCCGATGCCGCCAAGTGGATCCAAACAGTACCTTCAAATAATTAAATAATTATTTAATTACTGGGAAAGTTGCGGGTGTTACAACATCGGAACACGATGTTTGCGGCAAGTTGTAGATATTCAGTAAGAAGATGTCTCTGCTGTGTTAGGCATCCCTTTTGAAGGAGTTTGATATAAGTATGGATAGAAACCTGAGAGAGGGGGTGAATCCGGTTTACCCAATTTTCGCCTTAACAAACCTTCTTACTTTCAAGATAAAGATGATCACGATCAAGTGCAGCGGAAATAAACGTTGCTTGAAAATAAAGATGAAGATTAGGAGAACGAACACACAGAATTTATCCTGGTTCACCTTCAATCCACCGAAGGCTACGTCCAGTCCCTCAAAAAACCCTTGAGGATTGATCCACTATTGATAAAAATCTCTTACAAGTGCTTACACCAAGTATCTTAAGAATTTCTATCAACAACCCCTGAAAGCACACCACTTTCAGTCCTTGAAAGCAAACCACTTTCAGAACAATCAACCTTCACCGAACCCTACGGTGAATATTCACACAACCAGAATGAGATGAAGAAGAGTTTACAACTAGCTGTATCAATCCTTTAATACACAAGTGGATTGATTATGAGAGTTATGCTTTAAGGCTCTTTAGCATAAGAAGGCTCTCTTAATTCTGAGTTCTTCAAGATATGAACAGAAAATGTGTTCTTTAAACAATGAAGAATATGAACTCAGAATATAGGCTCTTTGAAAGTTGTAGAACATAGGCTAAATGAACATGAAAGAGCAATTCAAGAGTAATTTTGGCCTATTTCGTGTGTGTTATGTTTCTGGACTCAAATGGACTATTTATAGGCATGAGAGATCATCCATGAACCATTACAACCATTCCCAAATGATTTTAGACACAATGGTGTGAAGAAAGTCTTGCTCCTAACCCTGGCTGAGGTTTTGATGACGACAAACTCATCGACAAAAAGAAGAAAAGAAGACTTAGAGGAAACAGCGCTATAAAGTTCATCAATTACCTAGAAGTCTTAGTTTAGGTGAGTTATGCTTACAAAGGTCTCTCAAAGCATAAAGGCTCTTAAAAACACCTAAACTAATCAAGCTTAATGTTTTCAAAACATAAAAGTAGTAGAAAAACTTAAGCCGATCTTAGAAGATCAAGTTTCTGGAAGATGGACTTCAGTGAAATCGATTTCAGCTTTCTGGTAATCGATTACACCTAGGCAAGTAATCGATTACCTCTTGCTTGTAATCGATTACATGTTTGAATTTGAAATTCAAACTGTAACGGCTCTTAGTGTAATCGATTACCTAAGTGATGTAATCGATTACACACACAAAAAGTTGCATCTTTTCATGAACCATTGTGTCTCAAACCTTTTGGGAAAGGTTGCATTGGTTCAAGGACGTTTCCCTTGCCTATATAAAGTCCATTTGAGTCCAGAACATAACAACACATGAGAATACAACATTAGGCGAAAGCTTTGCCAAAATTAGTTCATTCATTAAGTCTTTTAGAACTTAAACTTTCACAGAGCCTAAATTCTGAGTTCATGATCTTCATGTTTATAAGAACACTCTAGTTGTTCATATCTTGAGGAACTCAGAATCTTGTTATGCTTAAGAGCCTTAAAGCATAAATTCTCATGATCAATCCACTTGTATGTTAGAGGATTGATACAGCCAATTGTAAACTCTTCTTCATCTCTTTCTGATAGATTGAGTATTCATCGTGGATCTCGGTGAAGGGTTGTTGGTATTGAAAGTGGTGTACTTTCAGGGTGTTGATTGAAGGTGGTTTAGCCTTCAAGGTCTGAAGGTGGTTTTCCTTTAGGAACTGAAAGTGGTATACTTTTAGGGGCTTTTGAAAGTGGTATACTTTCACAGGAAATTGATAGAAATTCTTAGGGTCCTTGGTGTAAGAACTTGTAAGAGATTTTTATCAATAGTGGAAAAATCCTCAAGGGATTTTCTTGAGGGACTGGACCTGGATAAAATTCTGTGTGTGTAAATTCTTCTATCCTTCATCTTTACTTTCAAGCAACGCTTAATTCCGCTGCAATCGTTTGCTTTTACATTTATCTTGAAAGTAAGAAGTTATCAAGGCGAAAATCGGGTAAACCTGATTCACCCCCCCCCTAAGATCCGGGCAAAGATGGTATCTTCTTCCAATCATGGAACCAGTGAAGGATTCAATATAAACAGGCCACCATTCTTCAATGGAGAACATTATGACTTCTGGAAAATCAAGATGAAAATTTTCATAAAGTCATTAGACGCAGGAATATGGAAAGCCATTGAAGAAGGTCCCTTTGTGCTTGTAGAAGAAGTTGAAGGAAGTTCACAACCAAAATCAGAAAGCACTTGGAGTGAAGAAGAAAAGAAGAAGGTTCAATATGATCTCAAAGGAATGAATATTCTTGCATCTGCTCTTGGCATGGATGAGTTTTTCAGAGTATCAACATGTCCATCATCGAAAGAAATATGGGATACGTTGATGGTGACTCATGAAGGAACAGATGAAGTCAAGAGGTCAAAGATCAACACTCTATCTCAAGAATATGAAATGTTCAGAATGCTTCCAGGAGAAAAGGTATTGGATATGCAAAAACGATTCACTCATTTGATTAACCATTTGATTGCTCTTGGTAAACAGTTTTCAAATAGTGACTTCAACATGAAAGTTCTAAGATCACTCACAAGAGTATGGCAACCAAAGGTTACCGCCATTTCAGAGAAGAAGAGTTTATCAAAGATGACTCTTGCAACTCTCTTTGGAAAACTCCAAGAACATGAGTTGGAATTGAATCGTTTGGAGGAGCATGAACAACATGAGAAGAAGTATCGATCCATTTCCCTAAAAGAAAAAGAAAGCATCAAAGATGATTGTGATGCAGATTCTGAAGAAGAAGATAATGGGAACTTGAATCTTCTAGTGAAGAACTTTGGATTCTCAAAAGAAAAGGTATGAAATTTAACAATAACAGATCTTTCCAAAGGAAAAATGAGTCTTCTTCCTCTCAAAAGATCACATGCTTCGAATGTGGTAAGCTTGGACACTTCAAGTTAGAATGTCCAAATCTTCAAAAGAAGAAACATGGTCTAAAGGACAAATTCGAATCAAAAGAAAAGGTATGAAATTTAACAATAACAGATCTTTCCAAAGGAACAATGAGTCTTCTTCCTCTCAAAAGATCACATGCTTCGAATGTGGTAAGCCTGGACACATCAAGTTAGAATGTCCAAATCTTCAAAAGAAGAAACATGGTCTAAAGGACAAATTCGAAAAGAAGGATCAATCCACACGAAGAGCATACTTGGCTTGGGATGATAATGAAGTAAGTTCATCATCAGATTCTGACAAAGAAGAAGCACAAGTTGCATTGATGGCTTCACATGATTCAGATGTTGAAGATACCCAGGTGTGTATGAAAGCAGCAAAGGATTTATGGTATCTTGATAATGGCTGCTCATCACACATGACAGGAGACAAAACAAAGTTCTCTTTACTTATACCTAGAGAAAAGGGTTTTGTCACATATGGAAACAATCAAAAGGAAAAGATACTTGGTATTGGAAGAATAGGCACACCCCCTCAAACAGTCATCGATAAAGTTCTTTATGTTGATGGTTTGATGCATAATCTTCTAAGTATCAGTCAACTCTGTGACAAAGGTTTGAAAGTTGGTTTCATTAATGATATCTGTGTAGTAAAATATGTGAAAACTAAAGAAATTAAGTTTTCCGGGTATAAAGTCAATAAGGTCTTCATGATATCCTTGGAAGAAATTCCACAAAATGTAAGATGTCTTTTGGCCAAGAACAATAGTGATTCATGGCTATGGCATAGAAGACTTGCTCATATACACATAGATCATTTAAACAAACTAGTCAAGCATGATCTAGTTGTTGGGCTTCCAAAGATAAGATTCGAGAAAGACAAGCTTTGTGATGCATGTCAAAAAGGGAAGCAAACCATAACGTCTTTCAAGCCAAAGAACATAGTCTCAACTACAAGACCTCTCCAATTACTACATATGGATTTGTTCGGACCATCAAGAACTAAGAGCCTTGGTGGTAATCTTTATGCCCTTGTTATTGTTGATGATTTCTCTAGATTTACCTGGACATTATTTTTGCCTCATAAGAATGAAACCTTCAACGCATTCAAAAGATATGCAAGGCTAGTTCAAAATGAAAAGGTTTTAAAGATCTCTTTTATTAGACGTGATCATGGTGGAGAATTTCAGAATCATCAATTTCAAGAATTATGTGATGAAAATGGAATATCACATAACTTCTCTACTCCAAGAACACCACAACAAAATGGTGTTGTAGAAAGGAAGAACAGACTACTTGAAGAATTAGCAAGAACCATGCTAAGTGAATCAAGTCTTCCTAAATACTTGATAATGAAATTGCAAGTGTACAATTTACTATCGCGTAATATAAAAGATTATCGAACCCAAGGGATAGGTGTTCTTATTGATATAAAATTTAGTACTTAAGCATAAAAATAAAAAGATAGAAATATGAAGTTGGTTTAGAACAAAGATATAACAATAGCATAAAATGATAAGAAATAAGATGAGAGGAATTTAAGCTCTTGGGTTGATTTACATAATCTATAAAACATGCTAGAAAACTCTTACTAAATTTCTGAACTTTAAATTCAAATTCATGGTGCTATAGCCTAAGTTTCTACACCCTAATGGCCTTAAGAAATGTAGAACTTCCTTTCCTAATTACTAACTCCATAGCATTGGTTATTAGTTAATTAGAGAAGAAGATGAAGAAGGAATCCGAGCCAACACAAGATTACGTACATCCTTATAGCCTTAAGTAATGCAAACATATAACCTTTTTTATTTCCTATTTCCCTTACTACTTAACAAATGGCCTTATGAATAAGTAGAAAGCATGAAACCTTTTGCCCATAAAGATTAATGAAGAACAAAGAAATAAACATGAATAGAAAATATTATTCAGAAATGTAAAAGAAAACTAGAACATGAATTATAAATTAAAACAACCCAAAAACTTAAAAGAAGAATTAGCCAAGCATGGCTAAAAGAAGCATTGAATTACCCTGGACTAGGAGCTCAAATATGGCTTCCCACAATTCCTAGGAACAATGATCTTTGAGGGAGAAAGAGAGAATACTCGTTGTATTCTATGAAGGTGTGTCTTACAAGTGAAGAAAAGGGTCCTATTTATAGTAAAAATCCAGCCTCCAACGCTTGAGCGCTGGCTTTCCCAACGCCTGGGCGCTAGGATGCATTAAAAACCCACTTTCTGTCCGAGGCCCAGCGCTTGAGCGCTGGCTTTCCAACGCTTGGGCGCTGGGTCACCATCTGACTCATCATCTAGTCAGAACCCCAGCGCTGGAGCGCTGGGATCCCAACGCTGGAGCGTTGGGATGCTGCTTCTTCATCTTCTTGCTTGTTCTTCCTTCTTCATTCATGGTAGTGGGTTTTGATGGCCATAAAAAGCCACTAACCAGCCTTGATCAATTCTGAAACCCTTCATCAATTCTTTAAACATTTTTTCCATGTGCTAAATTGGAGAGTGATTCTTCATATTCTTCTTTTTCACTTTGGTCCTCCCTTGGTTAGCACTTCAATTCAAGCCCTCATATTCTCTCAATCTCCACTTTAAGTCCTCCACTCTTGAACTTTTACAATTTGGTCCCTGACTTTCTGAAACTTTACATATTGGTCCCTGGACAAAAATGATAACTAAACCAGCTTTTCCTAAAAATATAAAATAACTAGAAAAATCCCTAAAAACATAAAATAAAGATAGAAAAACACAAAAATTCTAATCTACATGCAAAATGCAAAATAAATATAAAATCTACATAAAAACAATAAAAAACCTACATGTGACTCAAAAATAATAAAATAAAAAGACTAAAAAGACCCTAAAAACATCATATAAAATCCACTCATCACACCACTATACCCAACGACAGCTTGTCCTCAAGCGACAAAACTTAAAGAAAAACTCGTCCCTGGGTTTTGAGAAAGTTTTATCTGATTACAACTTGAAGCACAGAAACCTTTCAAAGAAAGCTCAGCAGAAAAGGAAGACATGCATGTTTTATAGACAAAGAATCAAGAAAGTTTAGGCTTGGCTTTTAACATGTTTGAGTTCAACAATTAAGCTCACAAAATGATATTCTCCATGAAAACAAGAAAGCTCAATAATCCTGCCTATCATTCAAATCAAAACTGAAGTAAAGCAACCAAGTGATTTTGAAGAGATTTTTGAAGGTTGTAACTTGGCCAAAGGGTTGAACAATTTAAGGTATGGATTTCAAGACTTGGCAACTCTATTGGCTGACTCAGAATTTGTTGTTAAGTGATTTTCTTGACTAAGAGCTTTAAACAATTCACACAAGGGTCCTCTCAATTTTGTTCTTCTCTTTTCTTTTTTCTCTTCTTTTTTGAACAAAGTAGTGGAATGTATGGGATGAATGACTTGAATTTTACTCCCCTCATACTCTTTCTCACCCCACTACTTCATTATTTTTTCTAAGGCACATACCTTATTTTTTTCTCAACTTTTTTCCTTCTTTTTAGAGAGAAACCCAACAAACATAGCTCTAACAAATCAGCACATGCATCACTATAACAACTGAAAAATTATCACACAAAGTAGGCTCCAAAGAATAACTCTTTTAAGGCTCAAAAGGGGCTACTAGTGGATATAACATTTCAAGCAAAAATCTGAGTTTTCAAAAATGCCTATAATCTCTTCTCAACTCACAAAGTATACAAAACTCCAATCAACATGCAACACAAGGCAGAAAAATTTCACAATCAAGAATTCAGAGTCCTCAGCTCTCAGAAAAAGATAGGGTAAGTGGTACCCTTAGAACTCAGAAAAAGACTTTGCCAACAACCAAAACAATCAAGACATCAAAAATCCTTTCTACAGCATGCAATCCTAACTGCTTAAAAACATAGAACCTTTTCACAAAGCAGTTCAATCAGATAAAGCATTCACAAAGCTATAGCAACATCAGAATGGATAAAATACTCAAGACTCATGCAAAAATAAAACAGAAAAACTAAACTAAAAATAAAAATAAAACTAAAAACTATAAAAAGAAAAACAAAAACTAAAAAGCTGGTATAGTAACAAATTTTCCACAAAGGTCCAAGGGAACCTCAATGTAAAAATTCACTTTAAACATTCAAGTTCAAGAGGGCTCTCCCTCTTTTTGGTACCTATCCTGTAACATTGAACAAACAAAAGTCTCACAAGCAAAGCTTGCTTGACTTGTTAGTTCCAAAATAAAATCATGGGTTGAGAAAGTGTGTCCACCTTAAAAACAAAAATTCTTGAGTTTCCCAAAAATTAAAACCATTGTAGAAACAAGGGAAAACTCAAAGAACTTTAAAACCTTTCAGAAAATGGTGAACACAAAATTTATTATAAACAGCAAATAAAAGTAAAAACAGCAAACTGCCTGAGCTCCAGCGCTTGAGCGTTGGGGATGCCAACGCTTGGGCGCTGGATTAAAACAGAAACTGGGCAATCAGAGGTGCAAAGCAGGGGCCTAACGCTTGAGCGTTGGCCTCCAGCGCTGGAGCGCTGGCCTCTCCTGCAGCAAAAACATAGAGTTTTTTTTTTCTTTTATTTATTTACAAGGATGATGCAGAAAATTAAATGACAGAATTTTAAACTATTCCTAAGTTGGGTTGTCTCCCAACCAGCTCATTGTTAAGGTCCGAGATAGACCCTTCAAATTTCACTTTTCAACCGGGGTCTATTACAAAATTCATTAGACCCCGCAAATCATGCATATTTTGGCACAAGAGCAACATGGTGCCACATGAATTTTCAGCTAACAAGGTAACAACATTTAAATTAAAAATGGAAGGAATAAATAAATTTTCCCTTCCCTGTTCTGCTCCTTGCTTTTCTGAACCTATAGCATAGGTTCCTTGAGGTTCTTCTTCCTCCATTTCCAATTTGTCTTTAAGGACAAATTCTACAATGAAGGTTGCTTTCACCTCCTCTTTTTGAACCACAAGTTCACTTTCATGAACAAGTGGTTGTTGTTCATCCCCGGGCTGCCTCATTAGAATGCCTTGTATCTTTACTTGTAGAATCTCCCTGGCCTTACATTCTTGCTCAGGACTTGGCAAAAATCCGGTTTTTCTCTTGCAATCTAAATCGGAGTAAAACTCGTCAAATAGAGTGAAGATATCCTGCTTCGTCTTCTCATATTCCTTTTCTACCTCAGCCCGGATTTTTGCCTCCTGTTGTTCGAATTTTTCAGCCATTTCTATACCTGACAATACTTAGCAAACAAAATTAGCAGCACCAGTTCATCACAATTTTTTTAATATTTTTTTCTTTTTTTTTTATAAACAAAAAGTACTAAACAATATAATAACAAGAACTTGAAAAGAACCTATCCCCGGCAACGGCGCCAAAAACTTGATAATGAAATTGCAAGTGTACAATTTACTATCGCGTAATATAAAAGATTATCGAACCCAAGGGATAGGTGTTCTTATTGATATAAAATTTAGTACTTAAGCATAAAAATAAAAAGATAGAAATATGAAGTTGGTTTAGAACAAAGATATAACAATAGCATAAAATGATAAGAAATAAGATGAGAGGAATTTAAGCTCTTGGGTTGATTTACATAATCTATAAAACATGCTAGAAAACTCTTACTAAATTTCTGAACTTTAAATTCAAATTCATGGTGCTATAGCCTAAGTTTCTACACCCTAATGGCCTTAAGAAATGTAGAACTTCCTTTCCTAATTACTAACTCCATAGCATTGGTTATTAGTTAATTAGAGAAGAAGATGAAGAAGGAATCCGAGCCAACACAAGATTACGTACATCCTTATAGCCTTAAGTAATGCAAACATATAACCTTTTTTATTTCCTATTTCCCTTACTACTTAACAAATGGCCTTATGAATAAGTAGAAAGCATGAAACCTTTTGCCCATAAAGATTAATGAAGAACAAAGAAATAAACATGAATAGAAAATATTATTCAGAAATGTAAAAGAAAACTAGAACATGAATTATAAATTAAAACAACCCAAAAACTTAAAAGAAGAATTAGCCAAGCATGGCTAAAAGAAGCATTGAATTACCCTGGACTAGGAGCTCAAATATGGCTTCCCACAATTCCTAGGAACAATGATCTTTGAGGGAGAAAGAGAGAATACTTGTTGTATTCTATGAAGGTGTGTCTTACAAGTGAAGAAAAGGGTCCTATTTATAGTAAAAATCCAGCCTCCAACGCTTGAGCGCTGGCTTTCCCAACGCCTGGGCGCTAGGATGCATTAAAAACCCACTTTCTGTCCGAGGCCCAGCGCTTGAGCGCTGGCTTTCCAACGCTTGGGCGCTGGGTCACCATCTGACTCATCATCTAGTCAGAACCCCAGCGCTGGAGCGCTGGGATCCCAACGCTGGAGCGTTGGGATGCTGCTTCTTCATCTTCTTGCTTGTTCTTCCTTCTTCATTCATGGTAGTGGGTTTTGATGGCCATAAAAAGCCACTAACCAGCCTTGATCAATTCTGAAACCCTTCATCAATTCTTTAAACATTTTTTCCATGTGCTAAATTGGAGAGTGATTCTTCATATTCTTCTTTTTCACTTTGGTCCTCCCTTGGTTAGCACTTCAATTCAAGCCCTCATATTCTCTCAATCTCCACTTTAAGTCCTCCACTCTTGAACTTTTACAATTTGGTCCCTGACTTTCTGAAACTTTACATATTGGTCCCTGGACAAAAATGATAACTAAACCAGCTTTTCCTAAAAATATAAAATAACTAGAAAAATCCCTAAAAACATAAAATAAAGATAGAAAAACACAAAAAATCTAATCTACATGCAAAATGCAAAATAAATATAAAATCTACATAAAAACAATAAAAAACCTACATGTGACTCAAAAATAATAAAATAAAAAGACTAAAAAGACCCTAAAAACATCATATAAAATCCACTCATCAATACTTATGGGCTGATGCTGTAAGTACTGCTTGCTATGTTTCCAATAGAGTTCTTATTAGACCTATTCTGAAGAAAACCCCCTATGAACTCTACAAAGGAAGGAAACCAAATATCTCTCATCTACATGCTTTTGGATCCAAATGCTTTGTCTTGAACAATGGAAAAGAAAACCTTGGTAAGTTTGATGAAAAGTCTGATGAAGGTATATTCCTTGGTTATTCCCTAACAAGCAAAGTATATAGAGTCTTTAACATGAAAACTCTATCTATGGAAGAATCCATACATGTTTCCTTTGATGAGTTTGAATCCTCAAAAGAAGATATAGTCAATCTTCCGGATAATGAAGAAGAAGATATCATTATCAATGAAGACTCTCAAAAGGAAAAAGATCAAGATCCAATACAAGAAGAGCACATTGAAGATAACACTTATCAACTACCAAAGGAATGGAGAACCCACAGGGATCATCCAGTTGATAATATCATTGGAGATATTTCTAGAGGTGTTTCTTCAAGGCTACGCTTAAATGATTCAGTTTCGAATATGGCCTTTGTTTCTCAAATAGAACCCTCAAAAGTGAATGATGCTCTCGAGGATGAGTATTGGATTGTGGCAATGCAGGAAGAACTAAACCAATTTGAAAGGAATCAAGTTTGGGAACTTGTTCCTAAGCCCACTGACAAACATGTCATTGGAACAAAGTGGGTATTCAGAAATAAACTAGATGAAAATGGTATTATTGTTAGGAACAAAGCTAGGTTAGTTGCTCAAGGATATAATCAAGAACAAGGCATTGATTTTGATGAAACCTATGCACCAGTAGAAAGGTTGGAAGCCATAAGACTTCTGTTGGCGTATGCTTGTTCTTTAAACTTTCCATTATATCAAATTGATGTTAAAAGTGCTTTCCTGAACGGATTTATTCAAGAAGAAGTCTATGTGAAGAAACCTCCAGGATTTGAAGATCCCAAGTTTCCTTCACATGTCTTCAAATTAAAGAAGGCACTCTATGGTCTTAAACAAGCCCCTCGTGCATGGTATGACAGATTAAGCACATTCCTTTGTGATAAAGGTTTCCAAAAGGGTAAGGCTGACACAACCTTGTTTATTAAGAGAACCAAAGGTAATACTTTATTAGTTAAAATATATGTAGATGATATTATTTTTGGTGCAACTAACGAATCTCTATGTAAGGATTTCTCTAACATGATGCAAGAAGAATTTGAGATGTCCATGATGGGACAATTAAATTTCTTTCTAGGATTGCAAATTAAGCAATCACATGATGGGATATTCATCAATCAATCAAAGTTTTGCAAGGAACTGTAAAAGAAATATGACTTGGATGATTGCAAAGCCATAGCCACACCGATGGGGTCTAACACATATCTAGATCAAGATGAATCCGGTGTTCAAGTAGACATTACCAAATACAGAGGTATGATCGGATCTCTTCTATATTTAACTGCAAGTAGAACTGATATTATGTTTAGTGTGTGCCTATGTGCTAGATATCAAGCATCTCCTAGGGAATCACATTTGAGTTCAGTCAAACGGATTTTCAAATATTTGAAAGGAATTACAAATGTTGGTCTGTGGTATCCTAAAGGGAGTGTTTGTGATTTGATTGGATATTCTAATTCAGATTATGCTGGATGCAAAACTGAAAGAAAAAGTACAAGTGGTACTTGTCACTTGTTGGGAAATGCTCTTGTTTCTTGGTCTTGTAAGAAACAAGCATGTGTTGCTCTAAGTACTGCTGAAGCAGAATACATTGCTGCAGGAAGTTGTTGTGCACAAACCTTATGGCTAAAACAACAACTCAAAGATTATGGCTTAGAGCTGGGCTGCATTTCAATCAAATGTGACAATACAAGTGCCATTAATCTTACTAAAAACCCCATCATGCACTCTCGAACTAAGCATATTGATATAAGACATCATTTTCTTCGAGATCATGTCATGAGAAAAGATATTGAGATTTCATTTGTAGATACACATAACCAATTAGCTGATATTTTTACTAAACCTCTTCCTAAAGATTCATTCTTTAAGATTAGAAGAGAGTTAGGCATATTAGATGAACATGACATTTAAAGTAATATGATATTTGCATAATCTTTGTGTAAACTTATATGATTGCATGTATTTAAATTGATTATATGCTTAAATGTTCGTCTAGAAATGTATTACAGAGGAATTTAAAGTTTAGAACCTATAAAATATGTCCTTGTAATCGATTACCATAGATCCTGTAATCGATTACCCCTGCTCTCAGTCCTCGTGCCTATTAGAATCTTTTAAGTAATCGATTAACATAACTGCTGTAATCGATTACCATAACTGCTGTAATCGATAACCTACTCGAAAACTGTCAGAATTTCAAAATTCCCTCCATCTTTTTGAAATTCAAATTCAGGAAAACTGCTCTGTAATCGATTACCCAACTGCTGTAATCGATTACATGCTCTAGCTATATAATCACAGCATTAGATGATAATCGAAATTGCCTTCCAAATCCAATTTCTATCATCTTGATCTTTGATTTCTATCATCCTTGAAACCCTATTTCTATTTCTTAGAACCAACTACCCAATTCATCATGTCTTCACCTCACTTTCGTTCTTCCAATCCAATGAATTTAACCAGACTTCTTACTTCAACAAACCAACGGACTAGGTTTGTTTCACGGTTCTTGTACCAACTTATCCGCAAACCCATGTATGGTGACTTGGATTCGTTTGTTGAAAGTGGTCACACCTTTCCAGCCTACCTCAGGAATCAGGACCTAGAAGAGTTTATTGCCATAAGCAATCCATACTATCCAGAAATGGTTAAAGTGTTCTATTGCAATCTCGAGACTCTAAGAGATGGGTTTCAAAGTTCAGTCAAGGGAATCCTCATTCGTTATTCCCTTTCAACTTTTGGGCGATGTCTTGGACTCCCTTCCACCGGTGCCTTCTTGGGTCCAAACTTGCCCTGTCCCTGGCCAGACTACAATCAAGAGTCCTTTTATCAGTCCCTATACAGATTTCAGCCGTTAGAACTTCAAAAAATCCATCCGCCTCACATGACCTCTTGCCCCTATAATACTGACGTACTAACCACGAATAATCATCTGCTTCACTATTTCATAAATCAAGTCCTTCTGCCTCAAGAAACTCTTCTCGCTCATATTAGTGAGTTAGAGTTACAGATTTTATATGGCACTCTCAACTGCCATAAAACTAATTGGGCATTTTTTATTATGAATCACATGCTGAAGTGTCGGGACAATGCTGAGTCTTTTCCTTATGCTTCTGTTATATCCCGCATCCTCATCTACTCCAGAGTACCAATCGCAAAATTTTATGATGAGCGGTCTTCTCATCTTAAGTGTATTGATACCTCCATTCTCCCTTCTCTCAAGATCTCAAATGATTTTGGTATCTTTACTCTTACCTGCCACCTTCATGATGACGGTCGTGATTGTCTATTCAAGAAGACCATAGCCGATGAAGACTCCTCTGTTGATACTTAGTGTTCTAGGAGTCTTTCGCTTTCTTTTTCTTGCTTACTCTTGTAATTTTTCTTTTTAAAAGGTTATATGTGTTGTTGAACTCTGTATGGTTTCTCTATTTTCTATATAAGATGTTTGGATGTTTGTTGTTTATCATTCTGTTTTACAACTTTACCCCCATCCCCTATGCGTCATTTCGAAATATACTTGTATGGATGTATGCCTGTTTTTGGCCTTTTCTTCTTTTTGATGAAGTCAAAAGGGGGAGAAAGGTTCTGTGTTGCTTAAAGACAATATGCAGGAATTCAACAAGTGAATTAGAAAGGGGGATATATACTGGATTACATCAAACAGGGGGAGTTCTCAACAAAGAAGCATATATGATCTTCAAGTTTCAAGGAATGTGTTTGCCATCATCAAAAAGGGGGAGATTGTGAAGAAGGTCTTGCTCCTGACCCTGGCTGAGGTTTTGATGACGACAAACTCATCGACAAAAAGAAGAAAAGAAGACTTAGAGGAAACAGCGCTATAAAGTTCATCAATTACCTAGAAGTCTTAGTTTAGGTGAGTTATGCTTACAAAGGTCTCTCAAAGCATAAAGGCTCTTAAAAACACCTAAGCTAATCAAGCTTAATGTTTTCACAACTTAAAAGAAGTAGAAAAACTTAAGCCGATCTTAAAAGATCAAGTTTCTGGAAGATGGACTTCAGTGTAATCGATTTCAGCTTTCTGGTAATCGATTACACCTAAGCAAGTATTCGATTACCTCTTGCTTGTAATCGATTACATGTTTGAATTTGAAATTCAAACTGTAACGGCTCTTAGTGTAATCGATTACCTAAGTGATGTAATCGATTACACACACGAAAAGTTGCATCTTTTCATGAACCATTGTGTCTCAAACATTTTGGGAAAGGTTGCATTGGCTCAAGGACATTTCCCTTGCCTATATAAAGTCCATTTGAGTACAGAACATAACAACACATGAGAATACAACATTAGGCCAAAGATTTTCCAAAATTAGTTCATTCATTAAGTCTTTTAGAACTTAAACTTTCAAAGAGCCTAAATTCTGAGTTCATGATCTTCATGTTTATAAGAACACTCTAGTTGTTCATATCTTGAGGAACTCAGAATCTTGTTATGCTTAAGAGCCTTAAAGCATAAATTCTCATGATCAATCCACTTGTATGTTAAAGGATTGATACAGCCAATTGTAAACTCTTCTTCATCTCTTTCTGATAGATTGAGTATTCATCGTGGATCTCGGTGAAGGGTTGTTGGTACTGAAAGTGGTGTACTTTCAGGGTGTTGATTGAAGGTGGTTTAGCTTTCAAGGTCTGAAGGTGGTTTTCCTTTAGGAACTGAAAGTGGTATACTTTTAAGGGCTGTTGAAAGTGGTATACTTTCACAGGAAATTGATAGAAATTCTTAGGGTCCTTGGTGTAAGAACTTGTAAGAGATTTTTATCAATAGTGGAAAAATCCTCAAGGGATTTTCTTGAGGGACTGGACGTAGCCTTCGGTGGATAGAAGGTGAACCAGGATAAAATTCTGTGTGTGTGAATTCTTCTATCCTTCATCTTTACTTTCAAGCAACGCTTAATTCCGCTGCAATCATTTGCTTTTACATTTATCTTGAAAGTAAGAAGTTATCAAGGCGAAAATCGGGTAAACCTGATTCACCCCCCCTCTCTCAGGTTGCTATCTGTACTAACAAATGGTTCATGAAATAATGCAACTTGTTGAGCATGTAATCGATTGCAGTACTTAGGTAATCGATCACGCTATGTGACCGTTGCTGTTTGAATTTCAAATTCAAACGTGTAATCGATTACAAGCAAGCTGTAATCGATTACTTGCCTACGTGTAATCGATTACCTTAAGGGTGTAATCGATTACACTCAAGTCCAATTTCCAGAAACTAAAACCTTTAAGAACGGCTTGAGTTTTTCTACCTCTTTTAAATTATGAAAAGGTTAAACTCAATTAGCTTTAAGTGTTTTAAAGAGCCTTTATAGTAGAGAAGCCTTTGGAAGCATAACTCACCTAACTAAGACTTAGGCAGATATTGAAACATGTTGCACTGTTTCCTCTAAGACTTCTTTTCTTCTTTTTTTCGATGAGTTTGTCGTCATCAAAACCTCAGCCAGGGTCAGGAGCAAGACCTTCTTCACATTTGATACAACTCCTCATGGGAAGCTTCTGAAAGTAACCCTTTCACTATTTGGAAGGAAGTTCCCAAGGGTCCTGGGTCACATTGCGTAAAGAATCTCGTTGAGGAATGTGTCTTTCCACACGCCATTCTTAGCAAGATTGTGTTACCAAAAGAAGGCTCCTGTGACCTGGACAACAAGATCTCTCAATGGACTCTTTTTCAGATGCAACATCATCGGAAAATAAATCTGTCTAACCTCATCATCCAGTACATGCTTCAAACTCTGGAAAACTCCAACACGAATCTTCCATATGGCTCACTAATAACAGCTACAATGCGCCAGAAGAAGTTGCTTCCTACAGAAAAGGAAGAAAACGAGTTCATTGCACGTGACTTCATATCTGCCACTCCTATTAAGTTTGGAGATGTCCGACGCATACGACTCAATGTAGATATCTCTGCTGTTCCTGAAGAACTTTTGAGCACCTGGGCAAAGAAGAACAAGACTAAAGGTGTGCTTCAATCCTCCAAAGCTCCAACTGTGAGGAAACCACGAGCAAAAAGGGTTCTTCCCGAATCGACACTATCTGGCGCTTGCACTACCACTCCTACAGTGGTCCCACCAATCAAGCGTCATCGATTGGTTAGAGGTCCTCGTCTTGTTCCAGATACAACTCACCAGACTGTCTCCCCAGTCACGTTGTCTACTGAGGAAACTTTGCCTATGTCTACTCCTTCTAAACCTCCTTCAGAGGCCGTGCATACAACCGCTAAACTGATTTCAGATGCCCATGCATCCTATCTGAAGTTCTTGCCCTAAATATTCCATAACTATATTGCAGATGTCTTCAATGTCGAAGATGATGGAAATTGTGGATTCAGATGTATTGCTCAGTGGCTGGGCCACCCTCAAGAATACTGCATCACCTCAAGAAATTCAGGAAGTGCGGACCATCACCTCTCAAGAGACTCGTGATCTGCGTCAGGAAATGAGAGCCAACACTGATGCATTACGTCATAACAAAACAGAAGCCATGAATACTCGCTTTCAATTGCTGCAGAACACGTTGAACCTGCTCTTCGACCACTTGAAGACATCCTTCACTCCCTGACTCTTATTTCTTTTCGTTCTTTCCTTTGTTTGCATTTATTCTATAATATTGCTTATTCCTTTTCATTATTCCGTCCTTCTATAATATTGCTTATGCCTTCTCTGCTTTACTTTGTTTCATTTTGATAATGCCAAAGGGGGAGAATACTTGAAAATAAAAGAGAAAAAGAATAAAGAACACTAATTTAGGGGGAGCTAATCTAAGGACTCTTGGTTGAGAATATGTTAAACTCAGGGGGAGCAAAGAAAACTAGAATTTCAAAATTCATGATTTATTCACAAATCCTTTCAAATTTTCTTTTGAATTCTTAAAACCTTTTTCTCGAAAAAAATTGTCATTATCAAAAATGGGGAGATTGTTAGAATCAAATAATTCAATGAACTATTGTATTTTAATGAATAACAATTTCGTTAACTCTTGATTTTGTTGAAGATAGAATTCCTAACTTCTCAATGTTTTCATACTCAGGAATATCTATTCACTTGAGGAAAAACTGCATGGACCCTTACAAAGCATTATCAAAAGCAGATATTCAAGTATAGAAAAGAGGAAGAATCCGTCCGGGTACATTTCTTGTAAATCAGTCCGCCAGATGAGAACGTTTTCCTCAGAGTGTTCGTCCGAATATGATGAATGTCTGGTCACTCAATCATTCGATTTACCTGTCTGCCCATCTGAAGGAAAATGCGCCTGAAACTCTGTCAGATAGTTTATTTGACAACAACGCTATTTTGGAGTTCGTGCAAGTGAAAACCCGAAGGAGATCGTTTGTCCAACCCAGGCTTAGCTGTCAAGCACTATTTGTCCTTTCAGAGCATTAATGGCAAAAAGGACATAATCAATAATTTATTCCTCGTTATTTCAAATTCTCTGATATTCCTTAAATCAAATTGCTTTTGCGGAATCAGCAGCGAGACTTTCTGATCATCGTATCTCCTGAACTTTCAAATTCAAATCTTCTGTTCATATCATTAATGGCTACCTTAGCTGGAATGCATAAGCATTAAATGCAGAAGTTAAAGCTCAAGACAGAATGCCTTGAAGAGCCAAAACGATAACAACCTCCGCCATTGAAGATGATTAAATGCATGGCATATTGCATTCAATGCTGAAACATAGTTGCAGAAGTATCCGTTACTCACAATAGAGGAGAAATTCAAATGGAACTATTTTTTCGAATCTTCAGCAAAGCTCACAATTATCATCCTACTGAAGATATAAATAGAGGACTTGGCATCGAATTCAAATTAGCGACTTTCACACGATCAAAGCTTTCAAAACTTTCTATGTTCATCATCTGCGGTCTTATTTCCTAAGCCAAACACTCAGCAATCTCAAGTTATTCATTACCTGAGTATAGTCGTCAATTAGTGTGAAGCTTTCACAGAGTGCTACTCTTATTCTTATTCACACAAACTTTTTAGAGAACCAATTTGGTTATTCTCTCTATAATCTGTTTTTCATAATTCTACCCTCTCTTTTTGAAGAGACTTTGTAGCAACCAATTCTTCTTGAAAAAGAACTGGTAGAAGTCCTGTCTAATATTTGTAAAGGACAAGTCCTGTTAGAATACTTGTAAAGGAGTAGTCCCCATAATCCTGGGAGAAGTCCTGAAGAATACTTGTACTATTTTGAGAAAATAGTAAAAATCTTGGTGAAGCCAAGGACTGGACGTAGCCCTGTCGATTAAAGGGGTGAACTAGGATAAATATCTTGTGTGCTTTACTATTCAGTCTTAGATTAACTTCCGCTACACCTATTAACAAACATTTTCAAACTTATAACTGCTATTCTTCGAAAAAGATTTCAAAAATCACACACACAATTCAAACCTCCTATTTCTTCTGTGTTTGTGTTACTATCACAAAGTTCATACACGAACAAAATTACAAACCATAAACACAAAACCATGTTTTGTGGTTTTCAAAATCAGGGTGAAACCGTTTTGAAATTGAGTAACAAACCATTTCAGCTCCAATTTTGCTAAACACGTTTTGTTTTCAAATTTGCATTTGAAAATCAAAAACCAAAAACTCACAGCCACCTTGAACAAGTCCTAAATTTTTTTATTTTAAAAATTAGAGTAAAATTATTTCAAAATTTAATAAAATAACCATTTCAGCATCATTTTTACCGAACACATCTTATTTTTATATTTACATTTAAAAACCAAAAATTGAAAATTGACAATCCCCTCAAACTGACCCTTAGTAAGTGTGGTCAGTTTGCCAGGGAGAATGTAGTTTAACCTTAGACTATGTCAATATTTGGCCAGTCAAAGGCATTTCCAAATTAAAGTATTATTTACCGTCATAACTCAATGATTCAATTCAGTTTTTAGGACCTTGTATTCAACAGTTTCTCTTGACTTGGCAATTATACCTAACACCAAAACTAAAGTAAAAAGTTCCATGATACTTGAAATTCATAACTATTGATCAAATAATAGCTAAAGAGCAGCTAATCTGTAACTTAATTTACATGTCCATAACGAATATACAGAACAAACATGGGCGTTATAAGGAACCAGCAACGTGCATCATGTTATTTACACAAAATATATGATAGAGCAAAGACTAATATTGGCACTGTTGACCCATTGTTTCATGAAGGCACTTAATCAATGGTTCAAAGACCATCATAGTAACCACCAATGGTTATATGAGCTCTGCTAATAGGAACACCTCTTACTGCAGAAATTGCTTCATTCAATCTAGTCGCATGCTGTACCACTTGCTTAATCCTCTGAAATCACAGTTAAGGGTTAGTTCAATATTCAAGAATCCATATTCTATTGAATATTCAGTGAATTGTTCTACATAATTTTAAATTATGGTTGTGATCGCAGTCATGAATCATGGTGATTCTTAAAATTGGGGAAAATTACTGACAAATGATGTTGATGCGGCTGGAATTACAGTTGATAAACTAAAAGAACCTTGCAATTACACTTGCAATTGCAGTTACGAACAGAAAATTTAGAACTATGCTGTTCAGTATTCCTAGCACAAATTCAAGAAAAATTCCATACTCAGCCATGAGGTTTCTTGAACAGGCCTAAAAAGGGATCGGACCCATTCAAAGAATAACAGGGCAAATCCGGTGTTATAAAATTTTCACTATGCACGATGTCTAAAAAGAGATAGGACCCATTTTGTAGATCTGATACACGCAGTTTTACCTTATATTTTATCACAAGGCTAATTGTAGGGTTGAACCTCTGACACCAAAGTCACATATGGCGAAGACCATACCGTTGCGCCTACCCTCACCCTCTTAATTTATGCACAAAATTGTATAATTTTAACATTTCATAAGCAGCAAACCAATTAAGAATATTCTGAGAAATTTGCTGACCTTGTCATCAGTATAGATCTGGAACTGAATCTTCTGGTTCTTGTGAAGTTTTTTCCTTTGCTGTCTTCCAGAGAACAAAACACAGATAGTAGCAGCAGCAACACCTAAGCTAAAGATAGCTCCAAAACCTGTGAGGCTCCACTTCAACATGTTGAAACCACTGGTGTTCTCTTCTTCCCAACTAGAATCCTCTTCTTCAAACACATCTTTTTCAACCTTCATTCTCGGAGAGGTGATGATCTCCATGGCCTCACCTTTTTCGATCCTCGTTCTTGGGGATTCAATTTTCATGTCGACAAATTCATTCTCCTTGATCTTGAAGAAAACCTGAGAAGACACGGTGTCTTTATCAGCTTCTATACGATGATGCTGATCTAGACACCGTGTCGTCTCAGGGGATTTTCCAATTAAGGGTTCCAATTGAATTGGCAAAGGGACAAGTTGATTGTGCACTATCCTTGGTGTTTCAGAGAGTCTTGTTGGACTTGGTGGTGATGTGTAGACGTAATCCATGTCAAAAACACTTTCTGACCCCAAGGTTAGTTTTCCTCCTCCTGGGGAAATTTGGTTGTCACCATCTTCATTGAAATCAAGGTAGCCATCATGAGAGAGGAATTCCCACTCATCAAGATCCATCTATCTTCAGAGTGACTAGAAAAAGGTGGGATGAGTAGTAGTATAATAATAAATGGAACTAATTAAACATGAAAAGTAGGAGTTTTCAATAGTAGGTGATGATTTATTGCATCAAAGAAGGTGATTTGCTGCAAAGTTCATTATGACTTAAAGAGCAGCTACCATTGTTGTGACTCATAGACCATGAGTACATGTCATGGTTTGAGTGCTCATCTAGGTTGAAGATGACAAATTTCGAGTGGTCCACCCCGGCCAATTGCTTCCACGATAAGATTTCTGGATATTTCTTTTCAATTTTCTATTGGCTTTTGAAATTCTTAAAATGACCTTATTGTTGGGGTCATGTGATGCTTAAAATTTCAGGAAAAAATCTCCACTACTACAAGCAAAAGAACACGTGCATGAATGATTTATTTCACTTGTGAACCGCTCAAACATTTACTTTTATTTTAACGTGAGACTTTTTTTTTTCGGTTTTAAATTATTTTCATAGCCCAGAAGCATGAAACTAATTTTATCGTGGCTCAGATTTTAAATTAAATTGGTCAGCCTCACCCAATAAATATTTTCTATATGCATCGTTCATGAATTGAAACTAAGATTAGATACTGAAAAAATTCAATTATTTATTAATTGTGCTAGATTTTGTTAATCAATGTGAGACTTTATACTCACACTTATTATCCCAACATATATGATGGTTAACTTTGGATGTAGATTAAAAAAAATTGGTTAAATATATTCTTACTCCTTGTAAAATAAGGTGAATCTTTTTTCATCCCTCCAAATTTTTTATATGAATATTAGTGTTCAACGTTAATGAAGTAGATCATATTAGTCCCCGCCGTTAGAGCAACTCCAACGCTGGTTCCTTAAACCAGCTAGAGCTTGTATGCTCCGTTCCTTTTTTTTCCCCCTTGGAGCAGAATGACATGGAAGCCAGGGTCCTTAAAATTAAAGCAGAGTTCCTTGTACAAGGAACTCTGCTTTATGGGTCCTTAAATTAAAAAATTGTTCTTTCACTCTCATTCATCAACTTGATTTCTGTTAAAATGAGAGGGAGAATGAACAGAAGGGAAGGGAAGAACAGAACATCAAGAAGAACAGAAGGAGAAGAACAGAACATCCAGATAAAAATCAAATATTTATCAAACAACCAAACAAACAACCACAATTACAATAAATACAAAATAAAATACAGAATTTACAGAACAAATCAATACAAGATGAAAAGCTTTGTATGAGCTCCGATCCGTCTTGCATGTTGCAGAATCTCTCCGATCCGGTGGCTGACGGACGGCGGTGGTGCGGTTGACTCCGATCTGGCCATGAGGAGAAGGTTTTGATGTGAAGGAAGAAGAGAAAGGGTTTTAGTTGAGGGTTTCAGTGAGAGTCTCGAAGGGAACGAAGGTGGAAGACGAGGGCGAAGAAAGAAAGAGGGGGCGGTGAGCGGCGGTGAAGCGGTGAGGAAGTGGCGCGACGGTGAAGGGGTGAGGCGACGGTGACGGGGTGAGGAAATGGAGCGACGGGGACGGCAAGGGGGCGGTGAGACGGCGGCGGCGGCTGTAAGTGTGCAGGTCTAGGGTTTCAAGAAGAAAGGAAGTGGAGAGGATGAAGAAGAAGAGGGTGAAAATGAGGGTTTTGAAGATGAAAATCCCTTTTAAATAGGGTGACCGGTTGTACCGGTAATTTCAAAGGTTTTTGACCGGCTGCAGCCGGTTTCTAGCCGTTGGGCCTGGATTCACCGGCCCAGCCGGTCAGAATGTGTCCGTTTCTTTTTTTTTTTTGCAGTCTGGGCCCTTTTTTTTTTAACAGTAAAACAGGGTAAATGGACGTTGGGAAAGGGTTTTGAAGTGATTTTTACACTATAAA
This sequence comes from Acmispon strigosus, assembly GCA_030819835.1. Taxonomy (NCBI): domain Eukaryota; kingdom Viridiplantae; phylum Streptophyta; class Magnoliopsida; order Fabales; family Fabaceae; genus Acmispon; species Acmispon strigosus. The sequence continues at coordinate 26,338,358 of JAUAMA010000001.1, forward strand.
TAGTGTATCAAATCATTTTTTACCTCCACAATTTTAATTATGATGTTATTGCTATTAATATTAATTTAATTAGTATTTAAATTAGAATGTTGAATTAATATCAAAATTTAAATTAAAAGTAGGTGGAAATAAAAATTATAAATTTATGTGGTACTGTGGGACCAACCAAAAGTAAAATAAGGAACCATGGTTGGAGCAGAATCTGCTGAAGTTCCTTATGAGGGAGCTTAATCCTACGTGGCAGTTCGAGCCCACCAAAAAGTTGTTTAAGCTCCCTTGTAGGGGAGCAGGGATGGAGATGCTCTTAGTCGTCCTATGGTAAGTGGTGAACTGAATTATGAAAATCCAAGTAAGCAATACCACGTGTGCTTGAAGGCTGACATGGCAGCTAACGAGCACCTTACGTGGTTACTCACGTGACAGTTCAACCATGTCACTTTTAAACTTTTAAAGGAATTTGGTCCGACCAGAAAAAACTGCAGCTAACTCCAAGAAAAAACTAGTTGTGGGGGTTCAGAGCACCAGCTATTGCACGAAAACGCCAAAATTTTCATTCAACTTCCCTGTTGTGTAAACGCCAGAATTTTCATTCAACATCCCTGCCTTGTAAGCGCAATTGTAACCTTAAAAAAACCAGAGATAGATAGGTAGTGACTCCTAACTATTTTTAGCACCTCATTCTATATGAGGAAACTTTTTTTATTTTATTAAAAGAGAAACCAAACCCGTGAAATCAAATTCAGAATTCTAGCATAAAATTGATATGATTATCAAAAAGAATATTACAGACTATGCCTCTCACTCTATGTAATTATGGAAAACAGAAAAGATACAAGATAAAAGGAATCTTTCCACTCCTTTTCCACTCAAGTTTATCCCCAATCTCTCTTGCTGTCCTTGCTTTAACAAACTGACTGAGCACCCTATAACATCTTTCTACTACATTATGGCCTTTGTAATAGTATGGTGGCTAACGATGCAATAAGCACTTCATCCTGCAAACATCTATCATTGGATGAATCAATCATCAGTAGTAGTTGATGAAAAACAATAAAGCTTCACACTAATTTTATACTGCTACTTTCCAACGAGCAATAGAAATCACAGTGTACAAGATAAAAGGGAAATAATAATGCCAGACGCATGCTAACATCTATCATCGAATGAGTCAAACTTTAATTCCCACAAGATTTAACAAGTTCAAACATAAGAAAAAAAGATAAATAAGTATTAATGAACCACACGTTGAGCCTAAGAAAGCCAGTCTCTTATTGATGTGTCAAAGATGAAAGTGAAAACACAAAAAAATCCTATAAAGCCTGTCTCTGGAACATCAGACAAGAAGAAATTGTTAAAATTTAATGGAGATGATAGAAGAATGCTTCTATGTTAAATGAGTACGCATATATAAATAATATACGAATGATGCTGTACCAGCCTCTAGACCAGTAGAAGATACCGCAAGTAGAGTGCTAGGTACCTGCGTTTTCGATACTGTAGAGGGGGCTGGGGATCCACAATCAGAAAACTCTAGTTTTGTTGGAATGATCCCAAATTCGAAGGCACACAGCGAAGTGATGGAGGTGGCTCAAAGAAGCACGCCGCGTGGGGCATGGTCTGAAGGAGGTTGCGGACTTTCTGCCCAATCCATGCCTAGGTCAGGAGCTGATTTGAACAACCCCAAGGCGAGAAAACAGATTAGACAGCAGGTACTTTCCTCTTGCTCTTCGTTATCTAATTCTTGTTTTGAGAGGTGCAATAAGAGGTTCTGGATAAGGAATGGGGAAGACGAGGCACGGAATTTGTGGGAACTTGGTAAGGTTTTGGGAGTATCATTCTTAGGTGAAGAAAGGAGTATTATCGACAGGCTAATTGCATTGGAAAACAGGGATAATGGGGCTGTTTCTGCTCATAGTGCGATAAGTAAAGTTGGGTTCCAGATTGTTTGATCAATGATAGTTTTAAGCCTGAACTCGAGGGGTATTGGCAGCTCTATCAAACAGCAGGTGGTGAGGAGCTTGATTGTTCAGCATAAGGTCGATCTGGTCTGCATTCAGGAAACTAAAATGCAAGAGGTGGATGTCAGGATGTGCAGAAGGATATGGGGAGATGGCGAATGCGGATGGGAATATTCTCCGGCGGTAAACAGAGGTGGAGGTCTCTTATGCATTTGGAGAATTGATTTTCTACATATAACAAGCTGCGTAAAAGGACAGAACTTCATTTGTATCTTAGGCCGTCGATCAGGAAATGACCTGGATTTCGGTCTCGTAAATGTTTACGGACCATGCAACCGGGAAGACAAGAGACAACTTTGGGAGTCTTTGATTGATCTGAAAAACAATCACAGAGCAGCCTATTGGTGCGTAGTGGGTGACTTCAATGCTGTAAGGCATCCAGAGGAGAGGAAAGGAACAAGCACAAACTCTCAGATACATGGGCTGAAAACCGAGGATTTTAACCACATTATTGATGCTATGGAACTGTTTGACCCCCCCTAGCCGGGGGAAGACGTTTCACATGGGTCCGTCCAAATGGGCGACAAATGAGCAGATTGGATAGATGTATGGTAAATTCAGAATGGGTGAATATGTGGCCAGGTTACGTGCAGGAGATTCTGAAGAGGGAAGTGTCAGATCACTGTCCTCTTCTGCTGAGAAGGGCGGTTGCTAATTGGGGGCCAAAACCTTTCCGAGTGTTGAACTGTTGGCTGGGTGATCCGAGGTTTAAAAGCTTTGTAGAGGATTCTTGGAAAGGAATGCATGTAGAGGGTTGGGGTGCTTTTGTATTGAAGGAAAAACTGAAGATTCTTAAGACAAGGCTCAGACAGTGGAATTCTGAAGTTTTTGGGAATATGCATAGTAGACGGCAGGAAATCGTAAATAATATAGATGAGCTAGAAAAGAGAGCTGAAGCAAATGAGCCAACTGAAGATGAATTGCTGGAAAGGAAGAATCTAGGAGCAGAATATTGGAAAACCTCTTTATTCATTGAATCCTTGTTGCGTCAAAAATCAAGGATTAAATGGATCAAAGAGGGAGATGCTAATTCACAGTTTTACCATGCAATGGTGAATTATAGAAGAAGGACAAATTCCTTGACCGGGCTACTAATTGACGGTGAGTGGAATGAAGAACCAACAAGGGTTAAAGGAGTGGTGAAGGAGTTCTTCTCAGACAAGTTCAGAGATGACAAATGGCCAGCCCCTCGGCTTGACGGAGTACCTTTTACGCCTCTAACAGCGGATGATTCCAGCCAGTTAGTGGTAGATTTTCTATGGAAGAATTAAAGAATGCAGTTTGGGAGTGTGGGGGCGATAAGAGCCCGGGGCCCGATGGGCTAAACTTCAGGTTTATTAAAAAATTCTGGGAGCTCCTAAAAAGCGACTTTATGAGGATGGCTGTAGAATTCCACCACAATGCTGTGTGGCCTCGGGGCGCAAATGCTTCATTTATAGCTTTAATCCCGAAGCTGGATTCGGCACAGAACTTAAACGACTTTAGGCCGATCTCGCTTATTGGCTGCATGTATAAGGTGATGGCCAAAGTTCTCGCAAACAGAATAAAGAAGGTAATGCCGCTGATTATTGATGACTGCCAGTTTGCCTTTGTGGGGGGAAAAAACATGCTTGACAGCGTCCTAATTGCTAACGAAATCATTCACGAGGCGAAGAGAAGGAAGAAGAGGACATTTATATTAAAAGTTGATTACGAAAAGGCCTACGATTCAGTAAAATGTGATTTTCTGCTATATATGTTGCGAAGGCTAAACTTCAACGATAAGTGGATCAGGTGGATCCAATGCTGTTTGGAGTCGGCTACTGTTTCAGTCCTAGTGAACGGAAGCCCAACGGAAGAGTTCAGGATGGAGAAGGGCCTTCGACAAGGGGATCCACTAGCTCCATTCCTCTTTCTTATCGCTGCGGAAGGTCTAAGTGGATTGGTTAGACAAGCAGTTTTAAAGAACGAGTTCCTACCATTTCAGTTTGACTCCGATCAAAACATCTCAGTTTCGGTACTACAGTTCGCAGATGACACCCTATTCATAGGAGAAGCATCAACCCAAAATCTTTTCACTGTCAAATGTATCCTGAGGTGCTTCGAATTGATCGCAGGGCTCAAGGTTAACTTCTTTAAAAGCAGAATTAGAGGAATTTGTGTGGAGGACAGGACCTTACAAAGCCTCGCATGCTTGTTGAATTGTAGAGTGATGTCAATCCCGTTTGTTTATCTAGGCCTTCCGGTTGGGGGAAACCCGAGGCGAGCCTCATTCTGGGACCCGGTTATTGACAGAATTCAGAGAAAGCTCTCTAAATGGAAACGGAAATCACTTTCTTTTGGAGGTAGGCTTTGCTTAATCAAATCTGTCCTCACGGCTATACCACTCTATTTCTTATCTTTCTTTAAGATGCCGTCAGGAATAATTGCAAAGTGTAACAGCATTATGAAGAAATTCTTATGGGGAGGTGTGGAGGGGGATGGAAAGATTGCTTGGGTTAAATGGAGCACGGTGTGCAAAGCAAAAAGCGAAGGTGGTTTAGGTGTAAAAGACCTTAAGCTATTTAACATAGCACTTTTGGGAAAGTGGAGGTGGCGCCTAATGAACGAAAGATGTAAGACCCTCTATTTTCAGTAATTATACTTTGGTACTTGGAGATTTTATAATTAGGTTTTGGTCCTTTAAGTTTGGATATTTGCATTTTAGTCCTTGGACTAGTCAAGGCTGAATTGGAATTCCGCATTTAAGAGCTTTTAAGGAGGTTTTGGAATTCAAATTTGAGATGGGAACATGATGGCTCGAGTTAGAGGCTTAAAAGAATATTATTGTAAGAGTTTTAACAAGAAGAGCCTTGGTTTAGTGGTGGAGACTTAGGCATTTGATGGGCATGGCTTGTGTTCGAATCCTAGTGAGGTATGTTTTAATTTTAATCAGATTTTTGGTGGTTAAAGGCTGGATTCGAATTTAAATTGAGACATGAGATTAATGAGAAATAAATGGGTTTAAATGGAGTTTAATAGGAGTTACAATCAGATTTGAAATTTAAACAAGGTAGTAATGGAGTTTAATGAGAGTAATTAGGGGATATAAATGCAGAATTTGAATATTTGATTAATGGTGATTTAATGGGGATAATGGAGAGATAATGCTGAGTTATGAGGGGTGTTATGGCTGAGGATTTGGCTGGATATTAAGGTGAATTTCGTGCACCTTAGGAGCCTCCACATTCAGATTTTTACCCTAACTCTATTCCCTTGCTGCTGCCTCAAAAACTCTTCTGCACGTTAGTCTTTTGCTGCATTTTCTTCTGCTGTCTTCTCCTTTTGTTTTGCTGCTGCGTTTTCGTATTGGGAAGGAGTAAGACCTCGTGCAACCTTCTTAGTCCCCGAGGTTCCTCGCACTCCTGAAGGTCTGGGATTTGTACCTTGACCAATTCTCTCGATAAGGTTGAAGGACAAGACCAAGCAAAGGATTAAAAGGTAAGGGTAACTCTGGGTCTAGATAGAGTCAGTGGTGCTTACTACTCCTTGATGATTGTGAATTACTCTATGTTTGTGATGATGAGATGAATGGTATTGTGATGCATGCTGGGATTATTATCAGTGAATATAACATGTTGGATTTGAGATTGATGATTATGATGTGATGATGTTGAGATGAATATGAGGGTGATTATTTTGTAATAATGGCAATTGTTGATTCATGTTGATGTTGAACATGTTGGCATGGCATATGCATCTTAATTATATATATAGTGGGTTGATGTGGCGGCACTTTGTCCCGCGGGATCAACTGAGGATTCTTAGGTTGATTGTAATCAACCGAGGGCAATGTGGTGGATCTTTGTCCCACGTGATTGTCTTGGCCCGTGAAGGGTGATGTCTTGGCCCGTGAAGGGTGATGTTTTGGCCCGTGAAGGGTGATGTTTTGGCCCGTGAAGGGTGATGTTTTAGCCCGAGAAGGGTGATGGTTTAGCCCGAGAAGGGTGACGTAATGGCCATATATTTATATATAACTATAAGCATATAGTAGTAGAGAGCATTTGCACATCTTAATTGATTTTGTGAAGTGGGAGAAAAATATTGTGTTGATGTTCTTGTTCCGTTCTTGATGAATTTCCATTTATGATCTTGTGTTGTTTTATATCACAATTGATAATATTGTTGTTGTTAATTATTTTATCCCCTTTCAACATGTTGTTTGGTATTTGTTGTTTGTTCTCGAGTTAACCCTTTCTGTTTGTGTTTGGGCGCTTAACGCCAGAAAATAGATAGGGTGTTGATCGTCGTCTCTTGAAGAAGCTTTATGGAATCAGAGTGCGCATTGGAAGATTCAGAAGAAGATGACGAAGACTTCCGCTGTATTTTATTTATTTTTGGGCTCGCTGTTGAGCATTTAATTTGTAATATTTTTCCTCGTTTTGCTTCCGCGTAGTAGTTATTATTTTATGGGGAAAATTATTACTTATATTATTTTTAAGTAATTAAGAGAGACGAAAACCTTTTAAGAAAAATGAGTTGTTTTCTGAGAGGTTTTTAATTTCCGCGTTTTTACCATGTAACCCTCAACCCAAAATTGGGGTGTTACAAAAGACATGCTCTGTGGTGCCGAATCTTGATCTCGAAATATCAAAACTCAGCATCTCAATCTGACTCTTCATGGTGGAGGAATATCCATCGAAGTTGCTTTGATCTTGATACAGGTGACTGGTTTAATTCAGCAATTCGTAGAGAGATAGGGGAAGGTTCACAGGTTCTATTATGGGAAGAAAATTGGTTGGGGGATGGTCCTCTACGCGAATCATTCCCAAGACTCCATGCTCTATCGTCGCAACAGCAAGAAACAATTGGTGGAATGGGCGAATGGCGGAGCGGGAATTGGGAATGGAAATTTGTGTGGAGAAGGGGTCTTCTGAATCGGGAGGAGGAGAGGTAGAAGAATTGAGGGCGAAAATCCATACTTTTTCCCCAAAGGTGGGTGTGGCAAACAAGTGGTGCTGGAAAAATGAGAGTTCCGGGGACTACAGTGTGAGCTCAGCTTATGAGCTGTTGCAAGAAGCAGCAACGGTGGAGGTGAAGGATGGCATGTTCTCAATACTTTGGGCGATAAAGGCACCTTCCAACGCAGTAGCATTGGCATGGAAAATTCTTGTAAATAGAATTCAAACGAAAGTAAATCTGCAGCGGCGGAATGCCTTACCGTTAAATGCAGGAACACTATGTCCGCTTTGTTTGATGTTGGATGAAACCACAGAGCACTTATTCATGAAATGTCAAGTATCATGGAGGCTATGGATGTGGAGTATACAGTGGTTAGGAATAAATTCTGTAATGCCTTTGGATAGCAGAGTTCACTTTATCCAATTTGGAGCTTTGCTTCCAGGCTCAAAGAAGGTTCAACAAGCCTTGTCTATGATTTGGGTTGTGGTGGTAAGTATTATTTGGGCCTCACGAAATAATGTTGTGTTCAGGGGAGGGGAACTTGACGTAGATCGGATGATGGATTTATGTCAACTTAAATCATGGTTATGGCTGAAAGCGAATGATATGAACTTTTCTGTGTCCTTCTTTGAATGGATTACCAACCCAATAGACTGTGTGAAAATGCTGGAACAGATGACATGCCAAGGTTTGGAGGATGTTTGATAGAGTTCTTATCTGAAGGTGGGTATTCACATGTTGTGATTATGGGAAGGAGCAATTTAGGAGGGTTCATCTTTCTTTTGTCATTCTGATCTTATTGGGATGTATGCCACCTTATTCAACCGTTGGAATTTCTATAGTAATTTGCTGTCATTTCCAACTTAAGTGAATGGTAGGTTCATTAGTTACTTAAGTTGGTTTGGTTGATTTGCAATATGGAGGGTTGCTATTTCTTCATCTGGTGCAGCAACATTGAATTGTTGAAAGCAAGGTATTTATAAGAGGCCTGTAACAAGTTGGTATATTGCTGGATTGTGCCGTGGGAAATAGTGGGTGATAGGTGCAGGGAAGTGTTCTGTTACTGTAATGCTACTGCTATTATCTTTGTTCTTTACTTTTCTTCACTTTCCCTAAATTTTCTTCACTTTCTTCCTTTGTGTATTATGGGTTGGAGTACCCCTTGTACTCCCTTTTAATATATTTCTTTGGCTTATCAAAAAAGAAAAGAAAGCCAAAGCGTACCAGCTAGGATTGATGATGAAGTTGATGTACGAATCCATAAAAAACTTATGCGGAAGCGAAATGAATCCAAGGTCATTTGTTCTCTAAGTATAAATTCTCTAAGTTATGCATCAGTGTCTCTCTTCTGATGATTGGATGTTAGAAAAGAAAAATATACGTACATTGTGGGGATCATAACCCTATATATAATAAGAACATGTATTTTCACCGATGGTCATTTGTTCGAAATATTTGTTAATTTTATTTCAGCTCATCTTTAAAATAGAAATATTACTTATGGGCTCTAGACATTATAAACCCATACTAAGTGACTAAGTGAGATGCTGTAAATCTCAAAATATAATTCATATTAGATCACTCTAATAGGGGATTAATACATGATTAATTATATCTGTAGTTCCGCAAATTTGAAAAATATCAAACAGAAATTATTTTAATTGCAGCTTTTGAACAGCTCAACTGTAGTTAGAATTTTAGTTATAGCGCACCTCAATCTTATCCATTTGATTTAAAAGACTGATGATCATCATATGCATTAAGGTTGACCAGAAGTGTGCACGTTTCCGCAAAAGAGTATATAGATAAATAAGATTAAGATCATGATCAGAAGCAGAAAGGATAAAGCAGAATAATCAGATTAAAGAAACATGGGTATTTACAATCTTCCCTTTCTAGCAAATGGGACAAGACATGTCTTAATTGAAAAGAAAAAACAGCAGTTCATATATGACTTATTAGGCTGTTCCGGGAGTAAGTCTACTAAGCCCTATAGCCCTCTCGGAACAACCCAAACCCATACTATCAGCCCTGTCGACCGTGCGAACGCCATCTTCGCTATCGTTTGAAACATCCTTCACTCTACTACCCGATGGATGTCGACCCGAGAGGTTACAATAACTCTAGCTGAGGAACCTCCTTCACACATCTAATTACCGGTCCCACCACGTAGCCGTCCCGGAGAACGCGCCGAGCCATGACCGGCGTGGACCGCACGATCAACGTGACACGGCTGAGAATCCTACGGTCCTCGAAGATCCACTAGTCAAATCACCACCAGCTGTCCTCGAAGGCAGCGCCTCTCCCAGTCCCCTATATAAAGGGGATCCCCTCAAACCATAAGGTACACACATCATTCTAACCTAAACTCCCTCGGATAAATCCTTTGACATCGATCTCTGACTTTAGCATCGGAGTGTCTTTACAGGATCCCCTAGAGAATACTCAATTTAGGACGGAATTTTGCGACGGAAAAAATTCCCGTCCCAAAATGACTAAGTTGGGACGGATTTAGCGACACTTTTTCGTCGCAAAGATATTTTGAAAAATTTATTCAACAATTTGGGGGGGATTTGTAATTCTGTCACTGTTTAGGGACGGAAATACGAAAATCGTCGCAAATTGGTGACGGACTAGAAAATTCTGTCCCAACTAAGAAATTAGTTTTGGAGGGAAGGATGGCGCCAACTTGTGGGGACGGAAATATTTAATTATTCCGTCCCAATTGGTGACGGAGCTAGGAATAAAGTTCTGTCGCAAATTTTATTAAAAATAGCTATTATTGTATTAGGACAGAATTGAACTTTTGTCACAATTTAGGGACAGAGTTATGCCAAGCGTCACAAATAGGTGACGGACATTTTAATTCCGTCCCAATTAAAAAATTAGTTTCGGAGGGAAGGATGGCGCCAAGTTTTGGGGATGCAAATATTTAATTATTCCGTTCCCATTTGTGACGGAGTTAGGAATAAAGTTCTGTCGCAAAATTTATTAAAAATAACTATTATTGTTTTGGGACAGATTTGAAATTCTGTCATACTTTAGGGACGGAATTATGCCAATCGTCACAAATCGGTGACGGACATTTTAATTCCGTCCCAACGAAAAATTTCATTGTGAAGGGAAAGATGACGCCAACTTGTGGGGACGGAATTATTTAATTATTCCGTCCCCATTTGTGACGGAGTTAGGAATAAAGTTCTGTCGCAAAATTTATTAAAAATAACTATTATTGTTTTGGGACAGATTTGAAATTCTGTCATACTTTAGGGACGGAATTATGCCAATCATCACAAATCGGTGACGGACATTTTAATTCCGTCCCAATTAAAAAATTAGTTTCGGAGGGAAGGATGACGCCAAGTTTTGGGGATGCAAATATTTAATTATTCCGTCCCCATTTGTGACGGAGTTAGGAATAAAGTTCAGTCGCAAAATTTATTAAAAATAACTATTATTGTTTTGGGACAGATTTGAAATTCTGTCATACTTTAGGGACGGAATTATGCCAATCATCACAAATCGGTGATGGATATTTTAATTCCGTCCCAATTAAAAAATTAGTTTCGGAGGGAAGGATGGCACCAAGTTTTGGGGATGCAAATATTTAATTATTCCGTCCCCATTTGTGACGGAGTTAGGAATAAATTTTAGTCGCAAAATTTATTAAAAATAACTATTATTGTTTTGGGACAGATTTGAAATTCTGTCATACTTTAGGGACGGAATTATGCCAATAGTCACAAATCAGTGACGGACTATAAAATTCCGTCCCAACGAAAAAATTCATTGTGGAGGGAAGGATGACGCCAACTTGTGGGGACGGAATTATTTAATTATTCCGTCCCAATTGGTGATGGAGTTAGGAAGTAATTTCTGTCGCACATTTTATGAAAAATATCTATTTTTGTTTTGCGACAGTATTGGAATTCTGTCACACTTTAGGGACGAAATTATCCAAATCGTCACAAATTGGTGACGGATTTTAACATTTCTGTCCCAATTAGTGATGGAGTTATTAATAATTTTCTGTCCCAAATTTTTTCAAAAATATTTTTTAACTTTGGAAGAGAATTGGAATGCCGTCGTAGTTTATTATTCTATAATTAAACTATTTGACTTCCACAAAAACTCAACCAATCTGTTTATTTCCATGTTACGCCGAATGAGACTAAACATAATGTCAGCCGAATTGAACTTTAATGTTTATTTGACCTAATCAAACATCATGCTGATTTTAGAAGCCCATTCAACCTTATTGATATCCAATGTCCTATGGGTCCAATAAGGCATTATGTTAACCTCAAATGTATATTTGCCCTAATTATACTTCATGTTGTTCTTAGTGACTCATCTAAGCTTATTGGGCTTCATGGTGATCTTTAAGGCCCATTGTAATATAATGAGATTTCTACTTGATCTCAACGGTTGCATTAGTACCAATGAGGCATTGTGTTGCGTACAAAGCCTATTAGACCTAATACAACTCAGTAACTGGTCTATAAAGCTCATCATTATATACATAACGAAGTTTTTTGTTGATCTGAATGACTCATCATAACCTGATATTAGAATATAAAAGTTAATTAAATTAAAAGAATATTAAATACAATATGCTTATTTTATATTCTGTTAGTAATATTAATAAGATATTTAATATATTTTTTAAGATTTGATTTTAATTTATTTTGTCAAAATTTTAATATATATATATATATATATACTTATTTAATACTCAAGTGCTATTATCGTAATTATACTAGATTAAATATTATATATTTCTTAAGTATATATTATTAAATATTTTTACTTAAAATTTGAAATAAATTTTTTGCGCATTATTGTGAATATTATTTATTCAGCTTTTTTCTTTTATTTAAAAAAGTTATTTTTTCAAAGAAAAATAGTGAAACAATTGCAATCGTATTTTTAAACTACTAGACACAATTTTGTTAAACTATTATAAAATAAGTTAATTATAGTATATTTTACAAATAAAATATTAACAAGGTCTATTCGGGCAATGCTGGCTGCAGATTGGAAAGTGCAATTCTCTTATGTTATGCGGGATAAAAATGCTGTGGCAGATGCGTTGGCGAGACAAGCTTCTCAATCAGGGTGTCCGATGCGAATTTGGAAGGAACCTCCTTTTGTGATTCCGCTCTTGTGCAAGGATGCGGTAGCTTAGTTTGTTTCTTGTTGTTTGCTTTCTTTCCTTATGTAACAAAAAAAAAAAACTAAAAGCCCATTTCTGAATAAAAAAACTGAAAACCCTTGTTAAAGTCAAATATTATTTTATTAAAAATAATCAAATATTATTTTAACTAAACAAATAAAACAACTTAACCCTTTTTTTATTTCATTCTCCTTCTTTTCAAAGTCTCTGTCGTTCTCTGTTTTCTTCTCCCTAGCTACGCGCGTCTCTTCAAGTTGCACCTGCCGCCGCGGCTTCGTCCGCCGCCGTTTCCGTTGGCCGCCGCTGCTTCGTGGTCTTCCGCCGTCGCCCACCTCTGTCTTTCGTTTCTCGGGCTTCTCTGCGTCTTGCGCGACCTAGTGCCGCTGCGTTCCAACCCGCCGCCGTTGCTTCGACAGCCGCCGCTTCGAACGCTTCTCCGTTCGCTGCTTCGACCGTCGCCGCCGCCTCGTGCTCCGCCAATCCCATCACAAAGGTAAGAACTTTTCTCATGTTTTTATACTCCCCTTGCTTTTCTCTTGATTGTTGGTGTTTTGTTTGAAATTGGAATTGAATACTCCTATGTTTCCCTATGTTTCTGGCCCCCAAAGTTTTATATGATTTTTAACATTTCTATATTTGTATTATATGAATTTCAAATCATGGTAATACCAGCACAGATTATAAATTAATATAAAGCTTAACATCCTGATACCATATTATAATTTGGGTGATCTAACTCTATCTCAAAAATTAGTTTATAAGAACTATCGTAGTTATATATATAATTAATATAAAGCTTAACACCTGCGTTAATTATAAGCCAAGGTTAAATTTCCAACTCCAAATAAGATTAATTACCTACTTGGATGCAATCATGCAAACCAACAAGTACTTAAAATTAGGGGGCTGCTTTTTTGTATCGTTTAGCTGTTTATGGTTGCTGGCTCTTCTTTTATTCATATAGGGAGGTGCTATCTTAATATGAGGGGCTTAGTATAAATTTAAATAGGAGATGTTTTCTTGCTGCAGTATAGTTTATGAAAAGTTAAAAGTGGTGGAATTATCCCCTCTTTGGCTAGTCTGTGTTTTCTGTAATTTTGCTGATATCTGCTTTAACATGTAAGCTCCCATTGAACTTAGTTTAATTCAGTTAAAAAAACTTATTATAGCTCATTCAGGACACTTTTTTATAGATAAGTTTTAATTAATTCAATAAACTAGTATCCAAACGGAGACTACCCAAACTAGTCATTAAACACACAAGCTCAATAACTTGAGATGTTGTGTACCCTTGGAGCATTTTAAGCCAAGGTTCAACTACAACTTTATGAAAATAAAGACTGAAATTTCATTCATCGAGTACTCTAATTGCTCAGCTAATTAAGCATTCATCTTTGGCTACCTAGTCTTGATTCTCAAAGTTTTTATGTGAAAACAATCTTCATACGGTAGTTTTTTATGTACTTAAATAACCACCTTTTCTAGAAACCCCATTTGAAACCTCACATACTCTATTTTCTTTTAAGACCAATGAATATCACAGTACTGAACCCACTATATAATAGTCAATAAGGTGGTTATGAAGAAATTGCAAATCTAATTTTGTTAGTGGTATGTAGCTGCTATTTTGTTATTAGTTGGACATTCGATAAAATGAAGAACTCATCATAAATCAACGTGTCCTCTATTAACTACCTAAAAAGGTAATAGTATCATTCTTTCAACTCTTTCAACTGTGATAATAATTATAATAATATTATATAACTGTGATAATAATTATAATAATACTCATCATAATAATATTATAATAATACTCATCATAATAATATTATAATCAGAAATTACTTTGACATAGTGTTAAATTTTAAATTTATGAACATTAAAGTTGTACATACGTAAGTTTTTGTTATAAATACTTTGAAATGGTGTTTTATCTAACTCTTCCTGTGGCACTTTTATGTTGCCTCTGTGGTCTCAACTAACTAAAATTTATTGGCTTCAAGTACATCACTTTTCATCTTCGAGCTTCAAGTTTCATTACGTTACAGCCGTAAGATTGCTTCACTTGAGGTTGGTATTGGTCTCCACCTTTTCTCCTTGATAGAGAGATTGATGAACACTTTAATTAATTTCACATGTAATTGATTTATTTATTATTTAATTTTATTCAGTTGTTGTTTTTCTATTATTTATTCCTTTTGCAACTTGCTATTGAATATTAGAATAGAAAATAGAACATGTTTGTCTCTTGATGATTATCATGGCTCACCCCTTTTGATTTGTTAGATTATGATTAAGTTCTAGGATCTTAATGATTAATCTAAAATAGAACATGTTTGTCTCTTGATAATTGAACTAAAATAGCACATGTGTGTGTATTGTCTATAGACAATGGATGCGCCTGCACATAGAGAATGGATGTATAATAGGGTTCTACCTAAGTGAGCAGGGATTTCAAATACTTTTTACGAGGGTGTTGAAACATTTATTTCACATGCTTGTGGATTAGGCCAATTTATGAATGAAGGAACAATTAGATGCCCATGTGTGAAGTGTGATTGTAGAAAGATGCAAACTGCAGATGAAGTGAGGGTCCATTTATATAGGAAAGGGTTTAGGCCTAATTATTTTTATTGGACGTCACATGGAGAAGAACTGCCTCAGCCAACTCCTGTAACATGTCCACAACAACCGATTCCAAATTTGGATCAAGAACAAACAGCTTATGGGTGGAAGGATGCGTGCTAGTGGATTAACTTTCAAATCACAACATGCTAACTACACTGATATTGTCCGAGGTATGAGTGCTGAGGTTGAGGCAAAACTAAGAAAGAAAATTACGGAGCAACAACAAACAATTGACAACATAAGTGCTACAGACAAAATAAAATGATGGCTTTATTAGCAAGACATGCAAACATTGATTTGGATGCAATGGATTTGGATGAAGGTGATCCTCATCATGATGTTCCAGGAAGTGGTGCTTCAAATACCAATCAGAGTGATTGACAGATTTGATGACTTAATGACTATATATTATTATAGATTGTGTTTTTTTATTTATGGATGAAACTTCTATGTTTTAAATCATTTTGAGATACTTATACTTATGACTAGATAATTATGATTAAATTTGAATATGTCGATGGATGAATTTATTTAAATATGAATGTTGTTTTATGATATAGATCAGTTTCTAATTTTCAAAATTTATGAAATTTATTACGAAATTATTTATAATAACTGAACAGGAAAAGTAAATATATTTGTCATGAAATCTCAAATGAGATTTTCTGTCACAAAATTATACATTTGCGACAGAACTAGTACTAATTTTTCAAATCGTCACAACTTCGTGACAGAACAAAACCGTCGCAAAAATTTGGGACGGACTATGTTATTTTGAATTCCGACATTAAAAAAATCATTATTTTCGTCCCTATTTTCGTCGCAAAATTCGGGATGGAGATATGGTATTGCGAATTCCGTCATTGCAAAATATTATTATTTTCGTCCCCAACTCTGTCGCAAAATTATTATATTAAAAAAATAAAAACAAATATATTCCGTCCCAAACGTGCGACGGATTCGTATGTTCCGTCCCAAAAAATTTAATGCCTCCGTCACAAATTCCGTCGCAAATATATTATTTAAATGGATACAATTCAGTGTATTCCATTCTTATTTCCGTCCCAAACTCGCGACGGAGTAATATATTCCGTCCCAAAAAATTTGCGACGACCAAAAATGCGACGAAATTATTGTGTTGCAGCGATGGTTTTTGCTCTCAAAATGGAGACATTATCTATATGGAGGCACGTTCACCGTCTTCAGTGATCATAAGAGCTTGAAGTATCTTTTCAATCAGAAGGATCTGAATATGAGACAGAGGCATTGGATGGAGTTTCTGAAGGATTATGATTTTACCTTGCAGTATCATCTACGGAAAGCTAATGTGGTGGCTGATGTTCTCAGTCGCAAGGCGATCCACGTATCCTCGTTGATGATTAAGGAATTGGAGTTGCTCGATGAGTTCCGAGATCTTAGTCTGCATGTCAAAGTGACACCTGGAAAGCTGAGTTTCGGGATGATCACCGTGTCCAGTGATTTGTTGAAGGAGATCCAAGGCAAGAAGATGCAAGACAGAGAGTTGATTGAGAAAAGAGATATGATCAGTTTGGGGAAGGCGCCAGACTTTGAAGTGGGAACTGATAGGCAAGTGTGTGTTCCAAGTGATGCTGAGTTGAAGAAGTTGATCCTTGACGAAGTTCACAAGAGAAGACTAAGCCTTCATCCGGGCGCGACAAAGATGTATCAGGACCTGAGGATACACTTTTTGGGGGTCGGGCATGAAGAGGAATGTTGTTGAGTATGTTGCTGCGTGTCTGACTTGTCAAACGGCGAAGGTTGAGCATCAGAAACCCGCAGGGTTGATGCAACCTCTTGAGGTTCTAGAGTGGAAGAGGGATAGCATATCCATGGATTTCCTAGTTGCGTTACCACTCACTCGAAGGAGATTTGATTCTATCTAGGTTATTGTTGATCGATTGGCGAAATCTTCGCACTTTCTACAGGTTAAAACGACATACAAAGTGGAGCAGCTTGCAGAGGTTTACATTGCAATGATTCTGAGATTGAATGGAGTTCCTTCGACCATAGTTTCCGACAGAGATCCGAAGTTTACTTCTCACTTCTGGAATGATCTACAGGGAGCTCTTGGTTCGAAGCTAAGTTTGAGTTCCGCTTATCACCCGCAGATGGATGGGCAGACTGAGTGGATGATTCAGTCATTGGAGGATCTTCTTCTTATGAAAAACAATCCTTTTAAACAACCTTATTTTAGCCATTGTTTGATTAGTTTTGCTAAAGAACGGCTTTTGTCGGCAATTCTCTATGGTTCGACAATACCCGTTGCTATACTACATTCGGATCTTAAAAAAGATTTTCATAGTAGTTAAGTGACAATTTATAAATTCTTTTGGTGAACAGTTTTTGAAAAGTAAAGTGAAATCATGTTTCAACAAAATGGCGTCATTGCCGGGGAGAGAAGTGCATGAAAGTAAGATTGATTGCTCTCTTAGGCTTGATAGGCTTCTTTGCATATCCTGAAAAACCAATTTATTTGAAGCCAAACCTCATTACAACCCTGAAGAGTCCTTAGTGATCCTTGCTTGAGACAGGTAACGTTCTTGACTTCTGTGATTCAGTGATGCAATAGAGTGAAACACTGACCTTTCTTGATTTAAATGCTATATCTTAGCTTGGTTGGATGATTTCCTGATTCAAAGTGATTGATTGTGTGCCTATTGAGTTTCAAGTTGGATAAGTAATTTTATCAATGGTATGAACTCTATTGTGGGCATTATTTTTCTGTTCGGATCATTGTTTCAATTTGAGATCTTGCAATGTGAGCTTTGAAAGTTATTTAGCCATGCCTGTTTTGATTACAGTCTTTACCTTTTGTTTGAGGGCAAACAAAGTGTTAAGTTATGGGGAGTTGATAAGTGTCAAATATGTATAGTTTTACAGCCTTTAATTGACACTTATCTTGATCATTTAATCTTAATATGAACTAAATCCCAACAGTTTCTTAATCTTCTTGAAAACTCATTTATTGTTTCATTTATGTTCTTGTGAAAAACAATCCTTTTAAACATGCTTATTTTATCCATTGTTTGATTAGTTTCGCTAAAAAACGGCCTTTGTCCCCAATTCTCTGTGTTTCGACAATACCCGTTGCTATACTACATTCGGATCTTGAAAAGGATTTTCATAGTAGTGAAGTGACAATTTATAAATTCTTTTGGTGAATTTTTTTTGAAAAGTAAAGTGAAATCCTATTTCAACAAGGTTCTGCCGATGAGGGTCGCAGATTGCTGGATCAAACAGTTGAAGAACAAGTAGATTTCGTTTGTGGAGGTGATCTGGAATCAGATCACAGGAGATGCTACGTGGGAATTAGAGGAGAAAATGAGGGAACAATATCCCGATTTATTTCTTGACTTGTAGTTTCGAGGACAAAACTCTTTGTAGGGGGGGTAGTATTGTAAGATCCTCAATTTATTGTAATTGCATTTTGGTCCCTTGAGTTCTTGAAATTGTAATTTGGTCCCTTGAATTTTAATAATTATAATTTAGTCCTTTGACTATTCAGAATTCGAAAATCAACCTTGATTGACCTCTTAAAGGAGTTTGAATTCAGATTTTGAATGGGAATTATGAGAATGAAGAGACTTGATGGCTTGGTCTAGAGTTTTAATGGGTTTTGATGAGGAGTTATGTTCCTTGATGGCATGTTGGTGGACTCTTCCTCTCTCTATTGGGGCTGGAATTTCAGACAACTATTTGTGGTGGTTTCTCTCTTGCCTTTCCTTCATTCCAAAGTGTTAAACCTAATCTCAAGTGCTGAAACTTTTTGAGTCTTGTGATGCTGCTGCCGCCCCTCCATCTTCTCCATTGTGATCAAGTTTTGTTTCTTCAATCCTCTCCAAGAGTTCTTGGTGTTGGTCTATTGGTAGGTTATCCATACTCTTCTAATTTCTGAATTCTTTTGCCATTCCTTTACTCTCTTCCTAGAGTTCTAACTCAATATTTTTCTAGCACACTCTTCCACTCAATCGCTCGAGTTCTCTCTGCACCATTGAAGGACAAGGGTTATGCTTCACTTCTATTTGATCAAACAAGCCAAACAAGGTTGGTCTCTTTCATTGTTCTTGTGTAGGAACCCTTGTTATCTTCTTTTTCACACAATCTTGTGCTTTAGAATCCCTTGTATTTTTGAAAGAAAATTTTCTTTTAATCGATTATATGATTTGATTTGTCCATGGAAAAACCTTGGTTTTGAAAAACTGGAGTTTAAAATGATTTTTTTTCCCTGAAGAAATGCTGTTTTTGGGCTCCTGGCAGGGAGCCAATGCATGGGCGCTGGCCTCCCAATGCCTGGGCGCTGGGGTTCTGCCCAGGTTGTGTTTCCAGACAGGGAGCCAGCGCATGGGCGCTGGCGTCCCAACACATGGGCGCTGGGCCCCTGTCAACTCATTTTGTTTTTTTGGTTTAAGTTGTTTAAAAAAATTTTGAGGTTGATTTCCACCCTTCCAATGGTTGTAGATTGTTATATATGTGTTTTATCTTACAAGGTTGGAGATCAAGTGTATGCAACCCGTTCGACGATAACGGTAACTCGTTGTAGAATTGTCTTAATGGTTTATGATGTATTGTGGATTGGTTTTGGGAATTGTGTTTGTGCCTTGCCTTCGGAATTATTTTGGACTTGTTGTTATTGCTGTACCATGATATATATGATTCACATGTTGTTGAGGTTTGGTGGAATGAATTAAGTTATATTATTTGAACATGAAGGTGATTATTTCTATGTTGAAATGACTTTATTTGCATATGTAATACTATGACTAAGATGAGGTTTGATGTAACACCCCGATTTCCAAGGCTTTTATGTAGCAAATAAATCGTAAACAAATATGCAGGGGAATTTTCAAATCCTGGTAAAAGAGAGTATATTTTTTTATTTAAAAACATTTTCCCTTTTCGAAACATGCCATGCTGAGGTGCATTAGTATTATATATACCTAATTCGCAAATAGCCATACATATGGCGTAAGGGGACCGACCAGCAGCTTAGAGTTATTTACAAAACATATAACTTGGGTTTGAAAACTCTGCTGACAGTTGAAAGAATATAAACTAAAACTCCTACCTTGATACGTAAACATACAAGTCATTATTACATAATGGTAGAAGCAGCGGCAACAAGTCCTCCAGCACTATGCGCCCGACTTCTTGTCATGGTTTCTCGTATAACGGATCCATCTGCATCTTCCGGCTAAGGGTAGTCCAACTGGCGATGGATCACCAGAAAATACAAACAACACACAGATGCAAGGGTGAACTCAAAATAAAACATTGGATACAATCACAGTCTTCGGTAAACATATAATGTCCAAACAATAAACATGTAGCAAATAACAAGTACACATACAATTATTTGACGCAAGTAGTTGAAAAACTCAAGGACTCCTATATGCACGCATATCTTCCTCATGTACTAAAAAAAGTTTTTATCCGGATATGCACCAACTCCCGCAGGCAGGTAGGACACTCTCCCGAACTCCGAGCGAACTAGAGAGTAAGTCGGTAAGTCTAGAGTTGCCTCTTACACGAGAACGCTCTGTATAACGCCCCGATGGTGCACCACCTGGCACGTGACTCTTTATAGCCCCGAACCATGACGAGTTTCACAAAATATGCTTGACACTACATGACAATAAAACACAAGTAGGACTCATACGTATTTAAACGAGGCCTAGCAAAGCTTCATAATTAATACTAATCATGTAGAGCAATTGCACATATCTTCTTAAGCAAATATAAATCATGTCGAAGGAAGAAACATGCTTTTCAGTTATGGTAAAAGAAATAAACATCCAATAAGTTAAGCCACAAATAACAACAATCCAACAATGCCATGCATCAAACAAAACCTAATCCAGCATATCAGATGCCTTTAGAGACTTGCATTAATATATCAATCAATACAGTTAAAGTCGGGTCGTTCTCGGAACGCCGTCAACTACAATTCTAAATATCATTGTTCAGCATGGTATATATATTTATACTTATGCTAATAGAAAGAGATACGAAGTTCCCTTACCGAAGAACTTTTCGATCCGGGTAATTACGTAAGCTTCGATCGTCCAGGCCAGTCCGAAGTCTCGTAAACCTTCAAGAAACATAGCCTAGCTCAAAATTTGACACTCAATCCTAAGATCCTTGCTACTGGTCCTACATGGTTTCTATTCCGTAGACAATGGTCCTAACTCTTAGGAAAAATCTTGGAAGTCGAAAACGTTTTCAAACAAGTTTGACGTCCGTCGAAGGAAGATGGAAAACTCTAAGTTAACATTTTCAAATCATTCCAAAACTCATAACCTTTAAATAGCATCAAGGCTAGATTCTTACAAATCAATTTGAAGGCCTTAAACAAAGTTTTGAATCCAAAAACACAAACAAAACCTCAAAGGGTCAATTCTGCCCAAATTCTTTAAATTCACAAAAACCTTCCATTTTTACCAAACAAGTCATTAAACTACTCAAGACAATTTCACAATCCAAAATATAACTTCTAATAAAATATTTATAAACAAATTTTTCAACTCTTGAGTTCAAAAATCATCTAAGTGTCAAAAACACAAAATTGCATTCCAATTTGCAAATTTTCCAATTTCAAGTTTTCTTAACTTATCAAAAACCCTAATTAAGCTATGAGTTCCAAAATCCAATTAAGTTTTCAATTTAAACTTTGAAGCATACTCATCCACCGAAATGCTTCGCTGGCACAGCTCTAGGAATCGGTACTCCATCTCTTCACGGGCGCTAGGCGGGTAGTACCTCTCCAAAAAGGCGTCTCGGAATGTGTTCCATGTGACAGCTACCTAGTTGCCCTCCACGATTTTTCTGGCTCCTTTCCACCAGTACTCTGCATTTCCTCGCGGTAGGTACGAAGCGAACTCCAATTTGGATCCTTCCGGAGTATTCACGATTCCGAAGATCTACTCAACTGGCTGAACCCAAAGATCCGCTTCCTCCGGGCCAGCTTCCACTAAGAACCTTGGCGGGTCATGCCGTCGAAAGGCGTTGAGTGCTCGAGTTCGAGCAAAGGTCTCTTCCCTTTCTTGCTAGCGTGCACGCCGTTTATCCTCCACTGCATGTCGTTGAGCAGAGTAAGATTCTCGCGCTTCAGCCGTAGCAGCTTGTTGAGCAACCACGTCAGTCAAATTGGTCATTGCTTGAGCCATCTTGTTCAGGTTGGTTTAAATTCCCTCTTTTGGGCCCGATGGTGAAGACATCTCATTCCTGAAACACACAAACATTCATCCAGACGAGGAATGACTAGATTCCACGGCGTCTTGCTCTTTTATATGAGCTAAATAACATGCCTTAAGATAATCACACAACAGAGGCTCAAACATAAGCTAGTGTAGAACTAACTACTACAAGGATAGCAGCCAAATACATAGGGAGGTTTTCCATTCAAGGGGTAAACCTAAAGCAATCTACAAGTTCGGCTACTTCAGGATTTGTCATGCATGGAGCAGCCATAAGGCTGATTAGGCCTTACAACCCAACTCCCTGGCAATCAACCGAAATATCCTAATTGTAAACACAAACAGCACATAACTTAGCATAGAAAAACCCGTTCCCCGACAGCTCTGGTATTTCTCAACCGAAGATCTGATACCACAATGTAACACCCGATTTCCAGGGCGTTACTGTAGCAAATAAACCGTAAATAAATATGCAGGGGAATTTTCAAGTCCTGGTAAAAGAGAGTATATATTTTTTTAAAACATTTTCTCTTTTCAAAACATGCCAGGCTGAGGTGCATTAGTATTATATATGCCCAATTCGCAAATAGTCATACATATGGCGTAAAGTGACCGCCGAGCAGCTTAGAGGTTATTTACAAAACATATAACTTGGGTTCGAAAACTCTGCTGACAGTTGAAAGAATATAAACTAAAACTCCTACCCTGATACGTAAACATACAAGTCATTATTACATAACGGTAGAAGCGGCGACAACAAGTCCTCCAGCACTATGCGCCCGACTTCTTGTCATGGTTTCTCCTGTAACGGCATCCATCTGCATCTTCCGGCTAAGGGTAGTCCGACTGGCGACGGATCACCAGGAAATACAAGCAACACACAGATGCAAGGGTCAACTTAAAATAAAACATTCGATACAATCATAGTCTACGGTAAACATATAATGTCCAAACAATCAACATGTAGCAAATAACAAGTACACATACAATTATTTGACGCACGTAGTTGAAAAACTCTAGGACTCCTATATGCACGCACATACAATTATCAGGATATACACCAACTCCCGAAGGCATGTGGGTCACTCTCCCGAACTCCGAACGAATTTGAGAGTAAGTCGGTAAGTCGAGAGTTGCCTCTTAAACGAGAGCGCTCTGTATAACGCCCCGATGGTGCGCCACCTAGCACGTGACTCTTTATAGGCCTGAACCATGACGACTTTCACAAAATATGCTTGACACGACATGACAATAAAACACAAGTAGGACTTATACGTATTTAAACGAGGCCTAGCATAGCTTTGTAATTAATACTAATCATGTAGAGCAGTTGCACATATCTTAAGCAGATATAAATCATGTCGAAGGAAGAAACATGATTTTTAGTTATCGTCAAAGCAATAAGCATCCAATAAGTCAAGCCACAAGTCACAACAATCCAACAAAACCTAATCCAGCATATCAGATGCCTTCAGAGACTTGCATTAATATATCAATCAAAACAGTTAAAAACGGGTCATTCACGGAATGCCGTCAACTACAATTATAAAGATCATAGTGCAGCATGGTATATATATTTATACTTATGCTAATAGACAGAGATACGAAGTTCCCTTACCGAAGAACTGTTCGATCCAGGTAATTACGTAAGCTCCGATTGTCCTGGCCGGTCCGAAGTCTCGTAAACCTTCAAGAAACATAGCCTAGCTCAGAATTTGACACTCAATCCTAAGGTCCTTGCTACTGGTCCTACATGGTTTCTATTCCTTAGACAATGGTCCTAACTCTTAGGAAAAATCTTGGAAGTCGTAAACGTTTTCAAACAACTTCGATGTCCGTCGAAGGAACGTGGAAAACTCTAAGTTAACATTTTGAAATCTTTCCAAAACTCAGAACCTTTAAAGAGCATAAAGGCTAGATGCTTACAAATCAATTTAAAGGTCTTAAACAAAGTCTTGAATCCAAAAACACACACAAAACCTCAAAGGCTCAATTCTGCCTAAATTCTTTAAATTCACCAAAACCTTCCATTTTTACCAAGCAAGTCATTAAACTATTCAAGACAATTTCACAATCCAAAATATAACTTCTAATAAAAGTTTTCTAAACAAATTTTTCATGTCTTGAGTTCAAAAATCCTCTAAGTGTCAAAAACACAAAATTGCATTCCCATTTGCAAATTTTCCAATTTCAAGTTTTCTTAACTTATCAAAAACCCTAATTAAGCTATGAGTTCCAAAATACAATTTACCCAAAAGCTCAATATTCACATAATCAATTTTCCAAAAACCTAAATTCCAAGAAAACTAATTAGACAAAACCAAGGATCTATATAGTGGGAATAACTTTCCTAAAGGCAACCCTAGCAAAAGCTCAACTTGAAAATTCTCTAGGGACAAAAACTCAACCAATCAAAATTCCAATCGGTTCAAATTAAAGCCTAAGGTCATGGGAACAAATTTTGTGAAGGGACTTTTAAGTTCTAGTACTTGCATAAAAACCAAACTCAACAAATTGAAAAACCGAATCGGTAGAAATGTAGATCAGGATGAGGGGAGTATTTTACCTCAAAAGAGCAAGTGGAGGAGACAAGTGGAGGAGGTGCCATGGTGGAGGAGGAGGTACGACCAAGCTTCATGCATGGAGGAAGAAGATGAAGCTTCCTCTTTCTCTCTCTAAATTCTCTCTTAATTTTCACTAATGAAGGCTTAATGAAAAAAAAAACACAAGGAACCCTCAATTAAGGGGTGTGTGCCACGGCTCTTAATGGGCTTTGGGCGCTAAATTTCAATTTTTATTTACCCCTAGGGACCAAAGTGTGAAGGGTAAAAGGTTAATGTAAAAATCTATTTTTACTATTTGGGACCAAAGTGTAAACTTTCAAAGGGCAAGGATTAAACAATAAACTTTGAAGGGGCAAGGACCAAACTAGGATTACAAAAGGTTAGGAAAATAACTTGAATACTTTATTATTATATTCCTAATCCATGACGCATCAGTGCGTCAGCGCGTCAGTGCGTCAATGTGTCAGCGCGTCAGTGCATCATCGCGTTAGTGCGTCACCGCGTCAGTGCGTCAAGTCACTCATCGTCATTCGATTCTGGTCATCAATGAGTACCTCAATGTCATTGAGAGTATCTGCCCCGGGGTCATTTATTGGTTTCGGGGTACTGGGCCCGCGCAATTCGGGGCCGGGTCGATCTTCTCGAAGTTCGCGCCACGCTGCCTGAAAACACTATTCACCGAGTCATTATTCACGAAATTCTTCTTCATGAATTTGGTCTCGAAACGCCAAAAGAAATCATTTGGAACATTTCAGATTCTCGATCCAGGTTCTCGAAGTTGTCCGTTTCGCCTACTGAAGTTTCGGCTAAAAGTCCCGTTAGCGCGAAAAATCCTTCCCGGGCTCCGAGAGGAAACCATATCAATATTACAGTCGTTCTTCACGAAATTTTCCACTGATCGTCGTGGTGATAGTGACAATGTCTAATTCTTATCCTAACTCAAGGTCAGGTCTAGCTTGGTTTCCTACCAAGTGTCACTAAGAATACTTCATCGCGCGGATCCAAACAGTACCTTGGAATAATTAAATAATCCTTTAATTACTAGAGAAAATTCCAGGTGTTACATTTGAACTGTTGTTTCATGATGTTGATAATTATTTTTTCATAGCATATGCATTATATAGGATGTATAAGGTTGATGTGGCGGCACTTTGTCCCGTGGGATCTTCCTAGGGCGATGTGGTGGATCGTTGTCCCACGTGACCGTCCTTGCCCTATTTGGGTAAAATTCTGGCCATAGTTATGCATATAGCTATTGAGGACTCACAAGCATGGTTGTGTGATGTTTAAATGTGAATTCATGTATATTTATTTGTTGTTGTTTCTGTAATTTCTTATTTAAATTACTGTTTGTTTATCACAATTGCTGTTAATTATTTCTGTCTTTGGACCCTTTCTGCTTGCTGTTTGTTTATTGGGCGCTTAACGCCATAGATAACTAGGGCGAGGATGTGCATGAAGGCTGCCTTTAGATACAAGTGAAGGGGGCGCAAGGAAGGTCTAGAAGAGCCGGAAGATCTTGAGGGAAAATTATTCGTTGCATTTTTCCGTTGTTTTAAATAACTAGCACTATGTTGGTGCAAACTTATTATTTATTTACTCTTGATTTTTATAATGTTTTATTAAATTAGTTATGGGTTTAATATTTTTGTAACCATTGAAAGAGGTTCAGTTTTTTTGAAAACCTAAGTTATTTTTGAGAGGTTTCGAAGTATTATTTCCGTTTAATTATTATATAACCCCTGACTATAAATTGGGGTGTTACAATTAGTGACCTTGTGATATAAGTATCTCCAGTTGTTTATCGGTGGATTTTAGTTCTTGCTCATTCCTTTGTGTCTTGATCACTTGAACATGCTCAAAGTGAACTCAATCTATATTTTATTCAGTTTCTCATAATATGTGGGATAATAAATTACCATCCTCATATTTTTCTCATAACTCTATGAGCAAAATCCTACAGTACCTAAATTAACTCATACTCATTATTTATCCATTTACAACCGTGGAATAATCATAGCCACTCAATTTCCCACCTTCTAAATATCTAACACCATCTCACTCGTTCCCTTTCTTTTAATACACAAAAGATATAGAAAGCCAAGCATTCCTTCTTTAATTTCACGCCAGCAAAGTGCAGGGAAGGAAAAAAAAAAAAAAAACCCAAAGAGTCTTCCTCACATCTCACCATGCCATTCACTCTCTGTCAAGAAAATAAGTTGGAGACCCTCAGACCCTCAACCTTCTCTAAAAAATCTCCCACTTTCTTATTTCTTTTAACACCGTGAACAACAAAGTCATGACACTGATTTTAATTAAATTATCCTCTCCTTCCTTTAGGCCGTAAACACCATTCCTTCACCTGCCTGTCATGAATAATTTAAATAATTATATAATTACTTAATTATTCGATGTATATGTTGAACGCTTGTAAGCGTAAGTTAATGTCATGAATTGTTTGAAGTTACATGTGCGAGGTTTCGAGGCAGCGCTTCGCCATTGAAATACCAATTGAACCTCGACTAACATTCTAGCAGGAATTGGACACTTTCTATATCTATATGACGATATGTGTATGATTTCATGCAGATTGAATGTAAGGTGGATATGTTTTGGTTCCGGAGTCCGGAAAAGTTTTTAGCATCCGGTAAGGGTTTTGCTGGAATTTGTTGTGCGGAAATGAAAATTGTGACCTTTCTAAAATATTTGAACGAGATGAACAGTCTTAGAATGTCACTGGGAATATATTTATGAAATAAAACTATTTTAGATGAATAGTGTTTTCGGGCTGAAAATGTCTTGAATCCCGGGGAAAACATTCCGGGATATTTTAATGACTGATGCTCGAGTTTAAACGATGCTTGAGGCGAGATGAGCGAGCGACCGATGTTAGTCACAAAAAATGATCTTTAAGGAAGCGTGCTAATCATGATTATAAAAAGTTAATTATAACACGAAAGATGGTTATGGCATGGTTTAGGCCTGAAGTGACTTGGTGTAAGGAGTATCAGATGTAATGAAATTATTAAGTAACTAGATATTTATCTTAATCATTTACAAACTTATGGTTTAGTCCCTTGGCTTAAGAAAAATTTATTTTCCTCCCACTATTTTCCTTTAGGCCCGCGGCCTAATGCTTAAAATATGCATATCCTCACTTTTCCTTCACTTAAGCTGCTTTTGGATAAGAATTGAATAGTAATTAGAGATAAGTTTATAGATAAGAGAGAGAAAGGCTTGAAACTTCATCTTCTTCCTCCTTCCTCCAAAATTGGCCGAACCTCCTCCTCCCCATTTCACCATCCTCTTCTCATTTTGTCACTAGCATTCTTTGGAGAAAAAGGTTGCTCTCTTCATCCTCTTTCTTTCCATGGTTGAAGTTTTTGAAAAAGAGATTTTGGGTAATGAAAGTTGGCATAGAATCGATTTCCTCCTTCATATTTGTTGTTATCATTGCTCTTGGCTTTCCATTGATAAATAGGTTTTGTGAAAAGTTGAAGTTTGCTTCGAAAACTTATATCGTCCAAATACCCTATGCTATAGTCAGCGAAAAACCCTGAAATCGGTTGAAAACCCTAAAATTGGAAAAAATCCCTAAAGTGGATCAGAAAACCCTAAAGTCAGACTAAACCCTATAATAAGCCGAAAACACTAAAATCAGTTTAAAAACCCTTAAGCCGGCCTCAAACCCTAAAATAAGCCGAAAACCCTAAAATCAGTCTAAAAACCCTATACTATAGTCAGCGAAAAAACCCTGAATTCGGCCAAAAACGCAGAAATCGTCCAAAATCCCTAAAGTAGATCAGAAAACCCTTGATCCGGCCTAAAACCCTACAATAAGCCGAAAACCCTAAAATTAGTCTAAAAGCCCTAAAGCCTGCCTCAAACCCTATAAGAAGCCGAAAAACCTAAAATCAGTCTAAAAGCCTAGAGTCTACAGAATAACCATAAAATAGACCCAGAGCCCTTAAATCGTCAAAATACCCTATACTATAGTTAGAGGAAAATCACTGAAATATGCCGAAAACCCTAAAATAAGCCGAAAACCTTGAAATTTGACTAAAGCCTTAAATTTGATCAGAAAGCCCTAAAGCTGGTCTAAAACCCAATAATAAGCCGAAAACCCTAAAATCAGCCTAAAAGCCTAGAAGCTACAGAAAAACCATAAAATTAACTCGGAGACCTTAAATAGTCTAAATACCCCATACTATAGTCATCGCAAACACCCTGAAATCGGCCGAAAACCCTGAAATCGGCCAAAAGCCCTAAAGTTGATATGAAAGCCCTAATGCCGGCCTAAAACCCTATAATAAATCGAAAACCCTAAAATTGACCCCGAGCGCAAAAATCGTCCAAACACCCTATACTATAGTCAGCGGAAACACCCTGAAATCGGCCAAAAGCGCTAAATTTTATAAGAAAGCCCTAAAGCCGGCCTAAAACCTTATAATAAGCCGAAAACCGTAAAATCAGTCTAAAAGCCTAGAGTCTACAGAAAAACCCTAAAATTGACCCGGAACCCTTAAATCGTCCAAACAACCTATACTATAGTCAGCGGAAACACCCTGAAATCGGCCAAAAGCCCTAAATTTGATTAGAAAGCCCTAAAGCTGGCCGACAACCCTATAATAAGCCGAAAACCCTAAAATCAGCCTAAAAGCCTAGAATATACAGAAAAACCATAAAAATGACCCGGAGCCCTTAAATCGTCCAAACACCCTAAAGCCGGCCTTGAAACCTATAGAATATGCCGAAAATCCTAAAATCAGTCAAAAAGCCTTACAGCCGACCTAGAACCCTAAAAAAGCCGAAAACACTAAAATTAGTCCAAAAGCCCATATCTACAGAAAAACCATAAAATTGACCCGAAGCCCTTAAATCGTCCTAATACCCTATACAATAGTCTGCGGAAAAACCCTGAAATTAGCCGAAAACCCTAAAATCAGCCAAAACACGCAAAGTCGATCAGAAAACCCTAAAGTCGGCCTAAAACCCTTTACTAATACGAAAAACCTAAAATCAGTCTAAAAGCCTCGAGTATACAGAAAAACCATAAAATTATCTCGGAGCCCTTAAATCATATGAATACCCTATACTATAATCAGCGGAAAACCCTGAAATTGGCCGAAAGCCCTAAAGTTGATCAGAAAGCCCTTAAGCCGGCCTAAAACCCTATAATAAATCGAAAACCCTAAAATTTGTCTAAAAGCCTATAGTCTACAGAAAAACCCTAAAATTGTTCAGGAGCCCTTAAATCGTCCAAATACCCTATACAATAATCAGCGAAAATACCCTGAAATCGGCCGAAAACCTTGAAATCGGCCAAAAGCCCTGAAGTTGATCAGAAAACCCTAAAGCCGGCCTAAAACCTTATAATAAGACGAAAATCCTAAAATCAGTCTAAAAGCCATAAATCTTGCCTAAAACCCTAAAATCAGACTAAAAGCCTAGAGTCTATAGAAAAACCATAAAATTGACCTGGAGCCCATAAATCGTCCTAACACCCTATACTATAGTCAGCGGAAAAACCCTGAAATCGGCCAAAAGCCCTAAAGTTGATCAGAAAGCCATAAAGCCGACCTAAAACCCTGTAATAAGCCGAAAACCCTAAAATTTGTCTTAAAGCACAAAAAATCAGCCTAAAACCCTATAATAAGGCGAAAACCCTAAAATCAGTCTAAAAGCCAAGAGTCTACACAAAAAATAAAATATTGACTCGTAGCCCTTAAATAGTCCAAATACCCTATACTATATAGTCATCGGAAAAACCTGAAATCGGCCGGAAACCCTAAAATCGGCCAAAAGCCCTAAAGTTGATCAAAAAGCCCTAAAGTCGGCCTAAAACCCTATAATAAGTCGAAAACCCTAAAATCAGTCTAATAGCCTAGAGTTTATCGAAAAACCATAAACATGACTCGGAGCCCTTAAATCTTCTCAATACCCCATGCTATAGCCAGCGGAAAAACCTTCAAAACGGCCAAAAGCCCTAAAGTTGATTAGAAAACCCTAAAGTCGGCCTAAAACCCTACAATAAGCCGAAAACCATAAAACCAGTCTAAAACCCAAAAAACCAGCCTAAAACACTATAATAAGCCAAAAAAACCCTAAAATTAGTCTAAAAGCCTAGAGTCTATAGAAAAACCATAAAAATGACCTAGAGCCCTAAAATCGTCCAAATACCCTATGCTTTAGTCTGCGGAAAAACCCTGAAATCGGACAAAAGCCCTAAAGTTGATTTGAAAACCCTAAAGTCGTCCTAAAACCCTACAATAAGCCGAAAACCCTAAAATCATTCTAAAAGCCTAGTGTCTGCAGAAAAACCATAAAATTGTCCCGGAGCCCTTAAATCGTCCAAATACACTATACTATAGTCTGCGGAAAAACCCTGACATCGGTCGAAAACCATGAAATCGGCAAAAAACCCTAAAGTTGATCAGAAACCCCTAAAGCCGGCCTAAAACCCTAAAATCAGTCTAAAAGCCTAAAGTCTACAGAAAAACCATAAAAATGACCCGGAGCCCTTAAATCGTCCAAATACACTATGCTATAGTATGCGGAAAAACCTTGAAATTGGCCGAAAACTCTGAAATCAGCCAAAAACCCTATAGTTGATCAGAAAACCCTAAAGCTGGCATAAAACCCTACAATAAGCCGAAAACCTTAAAATCAGTCTAAAACCACCAAAAATCGGCCTAAAACCCAATAATAAGCCAAAAACCGTAAAATCAGTCTAAAAGCCTAGAGTCTACACAAAAATCAAAAAATTGACTCGTAGCACTTAAATAGTCCAAATACCTTACACTATATAGTCAGCAGAAAAACTCTGAAATCGGCCAAAAGCCCTAAAGTTGATAAAAAAGCCCTAAAGCTGGCCTAAAACCCTAAAATCAGTCTAATAGCCTAGAGTCTACCGAAAAACCATAAATATGAATCGGAGCCCTTAAATCGTCCAAATACCCTATGCTATAGTCAGCGGAAAAACCCTGAAATCGGACGAAAACCCTAAAGTTGATCAGAAAACCCTAAAGCTGGCCTAAAACCCTACAATAAGCCGAAAACCCTAAAATCAGTCTAAAAGCACCAAAAATCGGCCTAAAACCCTACAATAAGCCGAAAACCGTAAAATCGGTCTAAAAGCCTTGAGTGTACCCAAAAGCCAAAAAATTGACCTAGAGCCCTTAAATCGTCCAAAAACCCTATACTATAGTTAGCGGAAAAACCCTGAAATCGGACAAAATCCCTAAATTTGATCAGAAAGCCTTAAAGCTGGCCTATAACCCTATAATAAGCCGAAAATCCCAAAATCAGATTAAAAGCCTAGAATATACAGAAAAGCCATAAAAATGACCCGGAGACCATAAATCGTCCAAATACCCTATACTATAGTCAATAGAAAAACCCTGAAATCGGTCGAAAACCTTGAAATTTGAAAAAAAAACCTAAAGTTGATCAGAAAAACCTAAAGTCAGCCTCAAACCCTATAATAAGCTATAAACACTAAAATCAGTCTAAATGCCCTTACGCCGGCCTCAAACCCTAAAATAAGCCGAAAACCCTAAAATTAGTCTGAAAGCCTAGAGTCTACACAAAAACCAAAAATTGACCCGGAGCACTTTAATAGTCCAAATACCCTATACTCCGGAAACCTTGAAATCGGACAAAGGCCCTAAAGTTGATTAGAAAAACTTAAAGCTATCCTAAACACCTATAATAATCCGAAAACCCTAAAATCGGTCTCAAAGCCTTTAATTCGGCCTAAAACCCTAAAATAGGCCAAAAACCCTTAAATCAGTCTAAAAGCCTAGAGTCTACAGAAAAACTATAAAATTGAGTCGGAGCCCTTAAATCATCCAAAACGACTATACTATTGTCTGCGAAAAAACGCTGAAATCAGCCGAAAACCAAAAAAATGATTACCAAACCCTAAAGCAAGCCTAAAACCCTATAATAAGCCGAAAACCCTAAAATTAGTCTAAGAGTCTCGAGTCTACAGAAAAACCATAAAATTGACCCGGAGCCCCCAAATCGTCCAAACACCCGATACATAGTCAGCGCAAAAACCCTAAAATCGGAAGAAAACCCTTAAATAGGCCAAAAGCCCTAAGTTGATCAAAAAGCCCTAAATTCGGCCTAAAACCCTATAATAAGCTGAAAACCCTAAAATCAGTCTAAAAGCCTAGAGTCTACAGTAAAACAATAAAAATGACCCGAAGCCCTTAAAACGACCAAATACCTATTCTATAGTGAGCGGAAAAACCCTGAAATCGGCCGAAAACCCTGAAATAGGCCAAAAGATCTAAAGTTGATCAGAAAACCCTAAAGCATGCCTGCAACTCTACAATAAGCCGAAAACCCTAATATTAGTTTAAAAGCACAAAAAATCGGCCTAAAACCCAATAATAAGCCGAAAACCCTAAAGTCGGTCTAAAAGCCTAGAGTCTACACAAAAACCAAAAAATTGACCCGGAGCCCTTAAATAGTCCAAATACCCTATACTATAGTCTGCGGAAAAACCCAGAAATCGGTCGGAAACCCTGAAATCGGCTGAAAGCCCTAAAGCCGGCCGAAAACCCTACAATAAATCGAAAACCCTAAAATTAGTCTAAAACCCTAGAGTCTACAGAAAAACCCTAAAATTGACCCGGAGCCCTTAAATCATCCAAACACCCTATACTATAGTCAGCGGAAACACACAAAAATCAGCCAAAAGCCCTAAAGTTGATCAGAAAGCCCTAAAGCTGGCCTAAAACCCTATAGTAAGCCGAAAACCCTAAAATCAGCCTAATAGCCTAGAGTCTACAAAAAAACCATAAAAATGATTCGGAGCCCTTATATTGTCCAAATACCCTAACGCTCAAGAAGGAATTGGACCATTTAAGTATGTGCATGATAATACATGCATAACTTCAAGAAGATTGATTGTAAGGTCGATGTGATTTGGTTCCGGAGTTCGGAAAATTTTCTGGCACGCAGTAAGGGTTCTGGAGGAATCTGTCGTGCGGAAACCGGGCAAATTGTGACTTTTCTAAAAAAATTGAACGAGATGGAAAATATTATAATGTCGTAAGTAACCTGGTTATAAAATAAGAAACCATTTTGGTGAATAGTGATTTCAGGCTGGAAACGGGTCGGATTGCGAGGAATATTGTTAGAGAAATACAGTATATCGTCTGATATCTATCGTCTGTATCGTCTGAATAAGTCAGCATTCTATTGTCTGTATGGCAGCATCGTCTGCCTAGCTGAATCGATTGCATAACTGTATCGTTTGATCAGTTAGTCATGTCAACTGTCAATGTGTGATAGGTGACCTGCCGAATATGTTGAACATGAGTGATAGGTGTCAGTTGTCAATTTGTGATAGATGACCCGCCGATTATGTTGACCCATAATATCTAGTATCTTGTCTATTTGTCTGCTTTCCCTCTGTATAAATATAGAGCTTGTAACAGTGAATTAATCAGAATAGAAATAACATTCCAGTATCTTCGATTTCTCACTTTTTCCTTTCTTCAGAGAACCCTTGGTTCTTAACATGGTATCAAGAGCTAGTCTCGATCTGTGATTTTTTTTTCATCGCTTTCCGCTATGGCAGAAGCTCAAACTTCATCTTTGCCTTCCTTTTCTCATATTGTTTCAATCAAACTTGATCTCTATGTGTACTCCACTCTTTAGGTAGATTGTGAATAGTCACCTCTTCATGCTCGATTGGTTCCGTACTTTGTTCTACTTGTTCTTGATGATTGTCCTTTGATGTTATTCCATCTTCGTCATCATTATCAGGAAAAACAACATTTTTCTCTTTCGAGGGGTTAGTTTCATCAAAGGAAACATGAATGAATTCTTCAATAACAAGCGTTCTTTTGTTAAAATATCTCAATGCCTTGCTTGTTAGAGAGTAACCAAGAAAAATACCTTCATCAGATTTTTCATCAAATTTACCTAGGTTTTCCTTTCCATTGTTCAAGACAAAGCATTTGCTTCCAAAAGCATGAAGGTGAGCAATATTTGGCTTTCTACATTTATAAAGTTCATAAGGGGTATTCTTTAAGATAGGTATTATCAATACTCTATTGGATACATATCATCCAGTACTTACAACATCAGACCAGAAGTACTTAGGAAGGTTAAATTCGCTTAACATAGTTCTTGCTTATTTTTCTAAAGACCTATTCTTTCTTTCTACAACTCCATTTTGTTGTGGTGTTCTAGGGACAGAAAAATTATGGGAGATATCATTTTCATCACATAGA
Organism: Acmispon strigosus; assembly: GCA_030819835.1. Lineage (NCBI taxonomy): Eukaryota > Viridiplantae > Streptophyta > Magnoliopsida > Fabales > Fabaceae > Acmispon > Acmispon strigosus. The sequence goes on from JAUAMA010000001.1 coordinate 26,373,131, forward strand.
TCTTGAAATTGAGCATTTTGAAATTCCCCACCATGACCACTTCTTCTTGATGAAATTTTTAAAGTCTTTTCATTTTGTACAAGTTTTGCAAATCTTTTAAAGGCATCAAAAGCTTCATTTTTATGTGCTAAAAATAAAGTCCATGTAAACCTAGAATAGTCATCAACTATAACAAGAGCATAATAATTTCCCCCAAAACTTTTGGTCCTTGAAGGTCCAAATAAACCCATATGAAGCAATTGGAGAGGTCTTCTTGTTCATACAATATTCTTTGGTTTAAATTAAACTTTAGTTTTTTTACCCTTTTGACATGCATCACATAACTTGCCTTTAGTAAATTTCATTTTTGGTAATCCTATAACAAGATCATGTTTAATTAATTTGTTCAAGTGATCCATGTGAATATGTGCTAATCTTCTATGCCATAACCAAGAATCATCGTTACTATTAGCCATAAGACATTTAACTTTTGAGGAGATATCTTCTAATGATATCATAAAGACTTTGTTAATTTTTATGCCGAAAAATTTTACTTCACGTGTTACTACGTCTTTTACTACACACTTATTATTTTTAAAATCAAATTTTAATCCTCTATCACATAATTGAGTTATACTTAACAAATTATGTCCCAAACCATCAACATATAAAACATTTTCAACTACGGTTTGAGGAGGCATACCTATTCTTCCAATGCCAATGATTTTTCCTTTTTGATTATTTCCATAGGTGACATATCCTTTGTTTCTGGGTACTAGATATGAAATTTTCATTTATCGCCAGTCATATGTGAGGAGCAGCCACTATCAAGGTACCACATATCACTTACTGCTCTCAAACGTACCTACAAAACAAATTAAAAGGGGATGTTAGATACCCAATGTGATTTGGGTCCTATGGGGTTAACACCTTTCTCCACCCATTTGTATTACTTTCTTGGCACTCCAACATTTTTAAAACAGCATATATTAGGGGTATGACCTATTTTGTTACAATAATTGCAAGTAAATTTCTTTTGAATTGTCTTTCCTTTTGGTACATAATCATTATTTCTTCTATAAGATACTTTAGATTGAGAGGTACTAGCATGCATATAATTATTAGCTTTAACAAAGATTGTTTTTCTTATTTCATTTGTTTTCTTTTGTAGGGTGTATCCTAGTCCACTTCTATCATGAATGTGTCTTTGTGCACTTAGAATATTATCTAATCCTTGTTTACCTTTTTCACAATTATGAACCTTTTGTTGCAAAGCATTTACTTTAACTTCTAATGAATTACATTTAATGCACTCATTTGGTTTGTCTATCTTAGTCTTAATAGTATCTAATTCATTTTGCAGTTTTTTACATGTCTCTTCTAGAGATGAAATAACTTTATTTTGTTTAGTGCATATTTTAGAGAGATTAAGACATAAGTTATACACTTTTTCAAAGGCATATTGTAAATCATTATAAGAAGGTTTATCATTACTAACCTCATCTATTTCATCATCAGAATTGTGTGAGGCCATTAGTGCAATATGTGCTTCTTCCTTATCAGATTCCGAGGAAGTACTAACATCATTATCTTCCCATGCAATATAAGCTTTTCTTTGTTTGAAGTCCTTTTTCTCAAACTTCTCCTTCAGCCCATGCTTCTTTCTTTGAAGATTGGGACACTCTGATTTAATGTGTCCAGGCTTGCCGCACTCGAAGCATGTGAATTATTGAGAGGAAGATGGCTCACTTTTCTTTTGAAAGTTTTTGTTATTTAAATTTCATACCTTTTCTCTTGAAGAACTTTCCAAGATTTTTCACTAACAGGTTCATGTTCTCGTTGATGTCTTCTTCAGAATCCGCATCATATTCTTCATTAGTATTATCCTTTGCTTTTAAGGAAATAGATCGATGCTTCTTCTCATGTTGTTCATTTTTCTCCAAACGGTTTAATTCCAACTCGTGCTCTTGAAGTTTACCAAATAGTGCAGCTAATGTCATTTTTTATAGACTGTTCTTTTCTGATAATGCTGTTACCTTTGTTTGCCAAACTCTTGCAAGGGATCTTAGAACTTTCATATTCAAATCATTGTTAGAAAAATCTTTACCAATAGAAATTAAATGATTAGTCAAATGTGTAAATTGTTTTTGCATATCAAGAATCTTTTCACCCAGCAACATTCTAAACATCTCATAGTCTTGAGAGATAGTATTAATTTTTGACCTTTTTACTTCATATGTTCCCTCATGGGTGACTACTAAGGTATCCACATTTCTTTGCCTAACTTACATGTTGAGACTCTAAAAAACTCATCCATACCTAAGGCTGATGTTAGGATGTTCATGGCTTTTAAATCATATTGTACTTTCTTTTTCTCTTATCCAGTCCACTCATTTTCAGGTTTTGGTTGAACACTACTACCTTCCTCAACAATAGGTACAAATGGGCCTTCTTCTATGGCTTTCCAAATTTCCACATCTAGTGACTTAATGAAGATATTCATTTTGATTTTCCAAAAGTCATAATGTTCGCCATTAAAACATGGTGGTCTATTTATGTTAAACCCTTCACTAAAAACTAGTCTAGAGGAGGATGCCATATAGCTGGATCTTAGGAGTATTTTACCTAAACTTTCGCACTGATGCCAATTGTAACTACAAATAGCAACCTAAGAGGAGGGTGAATTAGGTTCTTTTGTTTATCGCCTTATTAAAACCCAATTTGATTCATATAATTTTTACTTTAATAGATTCACAATTAATAAATGAGTATGCAGCGGAAATGTAAATTTCTTAAAGTAAAAGTTCAGGGAAAGAGAGAATCACACAGTGATTTTATCCTGGTTCACCTTCAAACCACCGAAGGCTACGTCTAGTCCTACGTTCTGATTTGGGGATTTTTCCACTATTAATCAAGAATTCTTACAGATGCTTATGCCAAGGACCTTAAGAAGACTTGCCACAAGAAAACACACCGCTTTCTGTTTACAATAATCCGTCACTGAACACTACGGTGAAATCACTCAAAACAAGAATGATGATGAAGAAGAATTTTCAAAGCTGAACCAATCCTTCAATCTAAGAATGGATTGAACTTAGTATGTATGCTCCAGGTAATAACAAATGAAGGCTCAAGGTTTTATGAGTTCTTAAATGTTGAACAGTATTGCTCTATGAGTTATGAAAGTTGTGTGTCGAATTCAGAGCATCATTGGACTATTTATAGGCACTAGAGGTTGTCCATGAACCATTGCAATGGTTTCCCAACGTTTAAGAATGGATTGATTCATGAAAAGACACATCTGCTGGTATGGTAATCGATTACTGCAAGTGGATAATCGATTACATTGCTAGCCGTTGCAGTTTAAAGTGCCAATTTTGAATATGTAATCGATTACTGATATATGGTAATCGTTTACTGCCATATGGTAATCAATTACTCAAAGCCTGTAATCGATTACTCTAAGTCCAAAACATAGTTTATTGATTTTCAAAATCTAATTGAGTGTTTCTACTTAGTTTTAATTGTGAAAACATGTTATATTCAATTAGTCAGATATCTTAGAGCCTTCATATGCAATGTGACCTTAATAAATCATATCAAGCCCTTCAAAGTCCTAGTTTTAACTCGAAGAAGTTGAATCCTTACGACATGTGATTTCTAGGGAAGGAATCACAGTCGACCCAGCCAAGTGAGATCAGAGTTAGCATGGGAGTGACTGAGGACAGCGACTGAGAAAAGGAGTTATTTCAGCTTCGATGGCTACTATTGATGTTGCATCTAAGGACTCTCGAAGCTAGTGGGACTGCTAATGCGACTCACTAGGAAGGGACCAACCTTTTGCAAGGACCAAGAGGGATAAGTCCAGCTATACACAAATGAAGAAGCAGTGGACAACTTCGTCAGCACTAGTTTTGCCACAACAAGGAGCACATTACGTAGTCGATATTGATACGTCCTCCTAAAGGTGAATGTGAAAGGGAAGGAGAAGGAGGTTGAAACAAACCGGACAAGGGAGTCTGTTGCATCCCCAAGTAGTCATCAACCTAGGTCTTGCTTTGGACGAAATGACAATCCACTTAAGAGCTGCAAATTTCTGAACATATATGCAGAAAAGGTACATACTGACGGGCAAGCTTATCACAATACCAATGGATGAGAGAATGTTTGGCCATGTTCATTTCGAGCACCTTGGTAGTGAAGAGCTCCGTCAAGTCACCTGACATGATGAAATGGGTGGTTGAGTTATTTGAGTTTACATGAGGTACTTTGTTAAACTGAACTGTAACTAAGTTTTTTGTTTTATTATTTCAACAATGATGTTAATCATTTATGTTTTGTATAATCTTATTTAAGGTACTTGTTTGATCAATGTGTGGCTGAGAATTCGTGTGCGAGATTTGCATTTCTCAGTCCTCATCGAACAACGCACATCGCGAAGCAACAAAGCTGGTACATTGCGGATACAATAAAGTGACATGCACACCAAGACCAATTATATCTCACCAATCAATACAGGGTGAGAAATTTATATGATCCATTTATAACTTTGTAATAAATTTAATTATATGAAACTTAGTTACTTGATCGTTTGTTGGTTTAGCATGTGTTGTAGGGGACATTGGGTGATGGTGGTGAACAATGCCACCAAAGGGACCTTATTTTTCTTGGATCCTTTGCATGGTAATCTAATAAACCTAAAAGAAATGAAAGAAATTTTTGATCGGTGAGCATAAAGATCAATTGTGCTATATAGTCTTACTATTCGACATGTTTACTCATTGGGTTATTCGTTCATTTTATTAGCACAATGAAGATCTACCGTGCAACTTGCAATGATCAAAGGATTAGATGGAGCAAAGCCAAGTGGAATACTGTAAAGGTATATATATATTTACATAAATGTCATCAATTATATCCACCAAAATCACTTATATCTTTTATTTGTTTTTGTAGTGCCCTCCTCAAACAAACAATATAGATTGTGGGTACTATGTGCTAAGCTTTCTAAGAGACATCATTATGCACAGTCAAACTACAAAACTTTACATTTGTTTTAGGGATTATCAATAAATTGGTCCCTGTGTTTGGGTCGTCGTCTGAGGTAGGTCCCTCGCCGGAAAATTCTTAGCAAAAGGTCCATCTGTTTGCACACTGTCTGAAATTGGTCCTCACCGGAGCCCGGAGCTCCGACGAGAATGCTGAGTGGCAGGACAGAAATGACGTGGCATTATCCACGTCATTTTTAATTAAATTTTAATTTACAAATGTATAATTTATATTTAAAATAATTAAAATTATTGATTAATAAATAAATATTTATAAAAAAACCTTAATTAACTAATGGGCTAATTTTTTTTTTCAAATTGTAATAATCTAATATGCTCTTCATCTTCATCAATGTTCTTCACTATTGATGAGTGTTCTTCATCTCAAACCCAGCACACCAAACCCATTCATCATCACACTCATATTTCTCCTCACCACCACCATCCTCTCTATTCCCTCTCTCTCCTCACCCCTCAGACATCAGCGCCGCACCAAAGCAGGCAGAAATACCCTAGATGCAAAGTTGAAACCCTAAATTGATTGAACCCATGGATCTGCGAGGAAGAGAGATCAAGAGGCCACAACCACAAAGCACAAATCGCTCAGGCAAATCGCTCGACGAATTCAAAGCCATAGAATAAAGATTCAAAATCTCTTCTTCTCCCTTCGACATCTCTCTCGATCTCTTCCTCTCTTTTTTTCATGTGTTTTTGGGTTTTAATTTTCATCTGTTCTCTCCCTATTCAGAAGGTCTGTTTTTTATTTTGTTTCTAGGTTTTGGAAAGGGGAAAGATGAGACAGAGTTTGTTTGTGTTGTTGGGGTTGGGGGTGGTGGGATTGGGGTTGGGTTATTGATATTTGGGGTTGGGGTTGGATTCAAAGTGAGAATCAGAGGAAAAGGAATGGGTTGGGTTTGGATTTTTTTACCTCCACCATCACAGATCTAGGATGAGCGCGGTGGAAGCGGCTGGTCATGACTGCGAAGTGACGGCGTTGGAGCGGTGGCTGGGCAATGGCAACACAAACACTATGGTGGAGGTTGTGACTACAGACTATTGACCTGGTTCTTACTGCATATCCTACTCAATCAGTGCATACATCTTTGCAACAAAAGCGTGGAAGGTTTGTTTCAAAATCAAGTCTTTTTCAGCTTCAGCTCTTTCATTTTTGTTAACTTTTTATTACATTCGCTGCAAATTGAAGATAATGGATGAATATGTTGAAGATGATGATGATGAAGATGTTCACAGTGATGAATATTCTAGTGGGGGATATGAGTTGAAGGTGTGTGTTTGTGTATTCGGCGAGAGAGAAGGAGATTCGGAGAGTGAGAAAAATATGCTGATTTTTAATTGATTTTTGAGTTTGGGGGATGGGTTGTGGGTTTGTGAAGATTTATGTTTTATGTTTAATGTTTTGATTGAGTTTGAGAATGGAAGAATTATGAAGGCTTATGAAAATGTATGAAGAAAATGAAAAAAGATGAAGAGTTGCTGAAGAATTGTATGAATTAGTGTTTGTGTTAATTTTTATGAATTAATGATTTTTTGAAATTTTTAGTTATTAATTAATTATCCACGTCATTTAAAATTTAATTAAAAATGATGTGGATAATGCCACGTCATCTTTGTCCTGCCACTCAGCACTCTCGCCGGAGCTCCGGGCTCCGGCGAGGACCAATTTCAGACAGTGTGCAAACAGAGGGACCTTTTGCTAAGAATTTTTCGGGGAGGGACCTACCTCAGACGACGACCCAAACACAGGGACCAATTTATTGATAATCCCTTTGTTTTACATTTATTTGTTGCTTATCTAACAAAATTTTAGTACTGAATTTAACTGTAACTTTGGTTATTTTTACTATCATTTTGCAGTACACCCCTGATTGTCAATTCAAATCCTACGATCAGGACCAGCTAAATGAAATTAAGAAGACTGGGCTGGTTTTGTATTACAAAATTTTGCGTAAAATGTATATTTGTGGGTTGTACATATATATGTTGGTTGTACATACAAGTGTTTGGTGTATATATATGTGTTCTGTCACATACTAGTGATCATGGTTTCATGATTTTGATTTGATTATTCTCTAATTTGTACATAGAATTATAGATTATTAGATCACAGGCGCTGTATTACTTGGAAGAATATTGTGGACCAAATATTTGGCAGAATGCCAGCGCGTGAGCGCTGGCTTCCTAGCACCCATGCACTAAGAAGGCTTTCAACCGTGGTAATATGCTGCCCGGAACCGTGGTAAAATGACAAATCTGTAGTAGTGTAAAACACATATATCATGAGCTACAAAACTTGGAATAACATGAAACCAGTGGGAATATTTCGATAACTGAAAGGGCTACAATAATACTAAGATAAAACAAGCCCATAAACACTTTCTTCCGAGTAATCACAACAAAAACTCTCGACCATGAGAACAACAACATCAAGACCATGCTTTTCTTAAAAACCAAGTTGTACGGACTCAAGACTAAGCAAAACCTATGGTGAAAGCAAAACTGGAATCTTCAAAGTCACTTCTCAAAATAATCAATTTTCCAAAAACCAAACTTTTTCAGAAATTGATTGAGGGGTTTTTCAAACCTAACACCAAGGAGCAACTATAACAAAGCTACTTTGCCAATAAGCTACTTTTCCAAAATAAATTTTGACCAAGGATCAACTTCCAACAAAATCAATTACATCAATTGATTCCTCAAGGAAAGGGGAAGAAGAAATACAAAGGGGCTAAGTTCTTTCATGCAACTTTTCATGGTCCAAAATCACTTTCCCAAAAACTAAAACCATCACAACAAAGATCAAGACAAGGGCTACCTTTTTCTTCAAAGCACCAAGTTGAGAAAATGAAACAAAAGTGGTGAGGAAGGACATGGAGGAGCTTCTGCCATGGATGAGGGAAAGAAGAAGATGTTAAGCTTTCTCTCTAACTTCTCTCTTCTAACCTCCACTAAAAACTATCCAAAACCTATCATTTAACCAACTTAAACCAAAAAGGATGCAAGCCACACATTTAACCATGTGGGCTGCGTCCTAATCCATTAAGGGAGGGTAAAAGATGAATTATCAAATGCTTTAGGGACCAAAGTATGATTTTATAAAGGTTATATAACAATTAGTCACAATCACTTACACCCATTAATTCTAATCACTTACACAAACGCTATTCACGTCATAATCACTTTATTAATCATACTTTAATAACATTTCCCCAAAGATTCCATTTTTTGAGTAACGTCAGTCATGTGCTCATCTCGACTCAGACGCTCGCCCAACTCAGACGTCGGTCGACAAAATATCTCATGATATTATTCTCGAGATTCCGGTCATTTTCGACCAAAAAACACTATCATCAAAAAAAGTTTATTTCATAAACGGGTTTCTCAAGAAATTCTAAGACTTTTCATCTCATTGAGAGATTCAGGAAACAATCTCAAACTAACCCGTTTCTACACTTCAGGGTTTTCACAGTCCTGCTACCGAGTGCCAGAAACTTTACCGGGCCCCAGAACCAAACCACATCAAAATCACAGTCAATCTTCATGAAAGCATGAATATATCATCCCGAAACTTAGGTTTCCCTCAAGGTCAAACGTCAAACGACTTTCCTAAAATTCCCCCTGTAAGGGGGCGTTCAACGGTTAATGTAACGCACCTCTCCAGTCTCCAAGCACACTATTTTTTTATACAACACTCATAGTTCCTGATCACATCGCTACTTGACTCTCAATTACTTAAATCTTACCCACCGACAGCTACCATGGCTTAATAGCTTCGACGGGACACGTACTCGACTTGTCCCATGCCCACCTTAAACATGTACCTGAAATATTAACCACATGGAGAGAGTGAGCTACCAACATGGGAAATAGAAAAATTATGCCATAAGTCTCACTTGGACTACCAACATATTAGTTACTCTCGTGACTGTATACGACACACAACATCATCATGTATATATATATATATATATATATATATATATCAAGCACAAACAAAACATAATAGTGCATATACTCAATACAACAATGAAAATTCATGCCACCATTCCCCTTTTTATTTCCATATCTCATGTATGCAGGGCCCTCTGGCTATACACAACTAACACTCTTCAGAACACCACTCGGGAACATGGGTTCATGACATCGAGCCACTCCTCTTACCGAGCAATGATTACCCTCTTGGCTTTCAGTTGGGATGAGGCAGCCTTTCCTGGGCTTCCCACTCCACTAGCCAAAATACAAGGGTTCCCAAAATCAACGGCCTAGTGGTGAGTCGCTCCACTCGTTCATTCCAGGCCACCTCATCTCTGGGATGCCGCCGTAGGTATCTCAAGCATCCACACTGGGTGCACACCGATCTTTGATACAATGGAAGTTTCCACGCGTTCCTACTCCTTATTCCTTCCTTTTCCATAGTGTACATGATGCATGTCACACATATACATACATGTATCAATCATCACCCCCACATCCTCCTCTGCTCCTACTGACAGGCACCCTTACCTAATGAAGGGTATCGTATCATATATCCCTGGCCCAGTATATATGACTATCCATTACGAGGATCTCTAGAATCTTGATGCTAGAGGTTACCTTAGCACACCTTTGGCTTTCACATATCATATCCTTCAGTGCTACGTTGTTTGGTCCATACTAACGACACATCACTCGGGCTATCAGCTAGTCGAAGGTACGTGGTAACTCTGAGCCCAATCCTCGAGACCCGGTCTATGCAATTAGTCTTTACTTTTTGGACATAAACTTTCAAAAGACATAAAGAAGACTGCTCAAATCAGAGACACTTCTTTGAGGTTTTCAAATTTGTATTCACTCGCCTTGTAAAACCATGGGAAGTCCCCGAAGAGTTACTTATTTCATAAAACAACTTTTATTGCATAGAAGTCTATCCTAGTGTGCATAGATCATATTCCCTTGTCTCGAGTTAACCACTATGCTCATATTAACAGTTCATGCCTCTTTGAGACTAATCTCGCAACTTTTGCGGTCAAAAGTCCGTCTTCATATCCCATGTTAACCCAAGTTGTTTTCAAGAAACATTTTGATTGCTTTTGTCAGGACAAATGCCTAGAAGGGATACTGTTATGTCAGAACACACTCTCAATGCCGTTCCGAATGAACGGGTAAGGATTGTGGAATTCACATCAATGGAGTAAACTTCAGAGTTGACATGAAGGAGTTACGATCCTTGAGGAAAGTTCAAGTAACTTTTCTGGAATTTTCATTGGCATTGGAATGTTAAGAAAGAAAGAGGTGATAGGCGGGTCTAATACGCGGGAATATCTACTTGATCGACGATTAAACTTCTCAAATAAGTTACCAAAGCTCGAGTATGATCTTTATTAGAAGAGGATTCGGGGGTTTATTTCGACTTGGGAGTAGTTGAAGAATAGATGATTCTTAAGTCATAAAGGGTTCCTAATGATCTCTTTTCGTCATTGATTGTTATCCTCTATGAGTTCAAACTTCTAGACTGAATGACTTAGTAGCAGTGATCTTAAAGGATCATCACTGAGATAAAAGCTCGTGCGTAGGATAATGGAGGTTGATCGACCCTTAGATACACGATCTCTGTTTTGGAAAGAGCGAGTACAAGGGTTTGTCTCTTCAAAAGTTACGTCACACACGACTTCCAAAGTCCTCAAACTTGCTTCACACAGCTCCTGAGACGAAAACTTTAGGAAACTAAGAGTTTGGACTTAGTTAGTGAAGTCTTACTAACCAAATTTCTGTCTCTGATATTCCTCAGTCTCTTCTTATTTCTCCTCGATGTGAGAGTTTTACCGGCAATGTCTAGGATAGTATGTTGGGTTCAAGTGTTTATAAATCACTCGGCTCTTGTTTTGGTGACTTATTACATGGTGTTTTACACTAAGGTTTGAATTTCAACACTAGGTTATAGGTCAGAAAGTTTTTGTTTTCTCTTCCAGCCTCTTTCTTTCCCAATCCATCCGATTTTCTAACTTGTATTTTGACGTCTTCTCTCGATATACTTAACTTCTTGACGCTCGAATTCCCTAGATGAAACTTCGTATCAAGTTTCACCTAATTCCTCCTTCTCTGTAATTACCTTCAAGCGTCATTTCCTTACACCTTTTAGAATTTCTCAAAGATTTAAGGGTTCCACTCAGTTTCATGACTGTCCCGACCAAACTAACATAACTTCCATTGTCGTCCGACTTTGTTAAGTAAGCAAATTGTTGCACAGGAAGATTCTCTTTTCCTTCGTAACTTTGGGAATGCGACTGAGTAAGGTACACTTTTAGGGGTTCAACTTGCTTTGGCATAAATTAATTAAAACCTGTCAAGGCAAGCTTGAAGATTTTTCTTGAGTGATACACTTTCACCTGACCATAGGGTCACACTCTTCTGCTGCTCCCGGTTTCCTTTGTAAGTGTAGATAGCAACCTAAGAGGGGAGGTGAATTAGGTTCTCTCAACTTTTCGCCTTAACAAAACTGATTACTTTCAAGATAATGAGAATCACAATTGTTGATTGTGAATGCAGCGGAATAAAACTTTTCTTGAAAGTAAAAGAGGAGAGTTAAGAGAATTCACGCACAGGTTTTATCCTGGTTCACCTTCAAACCACCGAAGGCTACGTCCAGTCCCTCAAGAACCCTTGAGGATTTATCCACTATTGAAAAGGTTTCTTACAAGTGCCTACACCAAGAACTTTAAGAATCCCTATCAACAACCAGAAAGCAAACAACTTTCCAAGTACTAACCTTCACCGAACCTTACGGTGAATTTTCACTCAAACCAGAATGACAATGAAGAAGATTTCTGTACAGGCTGAATCAATCCTCTAACACAAGAATGGATTGTATGTGCAAGTTATGCTTTAGGCATTAACATGTGAAGGCTCTTTTCTATTCTGAGTTCTTCAAAAGTTGAACAGCATAAGTGTTCTTTGAAAATGAAGACTTAAAGACTCAGAATTATATGAAAGTTGTATATCATTGATTGTACTTTTCTGAGCTTTAATGGACTATTTATAGGCACTAGGGATCGTCCATGAACCATCACAAAGCTTCCCAAACGTTTTGGGATGCATTGGTTCATGAAACAACACACCTGGTCGTGCTGGTAATCGATTACGCTATTTGCCCGTTGCATTTTGAATTTCAAATTCAAACATGTAATTGATTACAAGCATGTGGTAATCAATTACGTGCCTATGTGAAATCGATTACGTAAAGTGTGTAATCGATTACACTCAAGTCCAATTTCTAGTTTATGGACCTTTAAGTCCTAATTGAGTGTTTCTATCAATTTTAACTTATGAAAAAGTTATGTACTCAATTATTTAACTTGTTTTTGAGCCTTCATAAGTAAAGTAACCTTAAAAGCATAACTTACCTAATTAGTGAGACTTAGTCAAATCTAGAACCCTTGAATTTGTCTTGGAGTATGTTGAGCTGGTTCTTTCTAAGTCTTCTTTTTGTAATGAGTTTGTCGTCATCAAAACTTTAGTCAGAGTCAGGGGCAAGACCTTCTTCACATCCTTCCCCGGGTAAACTTGCGATTACGCATTTGGAACATCAGATCTAATATAACATCATCGTGTAGAGCTCGATCGCACCGTCAATCTTTCGGCTTATGTAACTAGTCCTTATCTCGTCTCTAGGTACCATTAGAAAGAATAATCATTCTTCAAAACATCATATGTTGGTTTAAAACTTTCCTCATCGTATAGTCTCCCTTATATTAAGATCTCCCATCTCAGCTTTCATATATTTCTTGCTTGCTACTTTTGTGTGGATCTCTAACTCCATTCCCTGTCTCCGAGCCAATCTTTGGCTTACACCTCTTGCTCATACCTAAGCTTCAGGGATCAATGGGGAAAAATATGTCCACGCTCCAGAACTTCATGCCTCCATGTTGCTCAAACAGGGTAACTCACATGTTGGAGTGACATTCATACATCGTACAGTTTTCTTTCCATTAAAGTATTACATTCCGGCTTACATGCCTCCCTTATTTACCACTACTACGAAGACCTCTGGTCTTGTCATTCATCACAATATTTACACTACAAATATATGGCTTGCATTCAAGGAATTGGTAAGAGTGAAGATATTCAAACTTCAGAGCTCCACTCTTCCAAACACGCATTTATCCTTCAGTCGTTGTGCGCAAGTTAGAGCGGAATTTATCTCCACACATCGTGAAGTCTTCCTCGAGATATATCCATATCCCAAAACAATGGGGATCTTGTGCACAATATGTACCAAGATACTATCGTTAGACTCGTCCGTCAAGGACTTACTTCAATCTCAAGAGCAGTTATCCAAATTATTAAGTTAATAGTGGCATTCCACGGGGCAGTCAATATGTATATTGTTAGGATTCTCCTATAGTAGCACTTAACTAGTCAAGCCTACACACATGCACAATAATCACACAATTCACGTAGGCACCCATTGATCATTCACTTACATAAATTCACATAGTTCACATAAGCATATTATATTCCAAAAATATCATTCTTTCATCCTTCAATACGATCCAGACAGTATCTTCAACAACTTTGTCGGGGAATACCTCAAGTTTATACGAATTTGTGTGTCAGTTTTCTTTCATTCCCTTCATTGCTGGATTTTATAGATCATGTGGTTCACATTCCACATTTTCCCATGATATACTAATCCCACAAGCTATGGTGGTCTTCAAGTCCCACAAACCATTTGTGGCACACGAATTCCATTGACTTATGTGGAAATCCAATACGTTATCCTATCCTTCCTTGCTTAAGTGAGCAAGGACCACTTCCTGCCGAGGAATTTCTTTATCCTCCACAATGGATTTCTCACTCTTGTTTAATGTTTGTATTACTCTATCTCTTCTCACCAGTTAAGGAAGGACCAATTCCTATCAAAGAATCCCTTGTTCACTAAGATAGACTTCGTATTCTTCCAACACCTCTATTACTACACAGTCGGTGATTGTGTCTCATCTTCACTGCTACTCAAGTCCTAAACCTTTAGAACCCTTCTTCACCGGTTTCGGAGATTACTATAGCTCTTATCCCAGATTTCTATTAATGCTAAGCATCTAGCGTAGTTGATCCACATATTCTCATGGCATGAAAACGGAACTACGCTACGACCGTTACTCGTAATCCTCTACCCGTTACTAAAGTTTGCATCTCCAGATCTTTTTTATCTTTATCATGCCAGGAACAAATTATCTGGTTGGCCAAGCCCATAACTCATAACCCGAACAATCAAAAGTTAAAAATTCTATTGATGGACACATAACCCTAAGCCATGTTTTCTAGAATCTACACTCTATATGTGCTCTAGGTCCGGTTTGGACTGAACTGCTCTGACACCAAAAATTGTTATGCACCTCTCCAAGATTTTTTTTTTTTTATACAACAGTCATAATTCCTCATTACATCGCTACCCATCTCTCAATTCCTTAAATCTTACCCACCGATAGCTACCTTGGCTAAATAGCTTCGACGTGACACGTAATGGACTTGTCCCATGCCCACCTTATACCTATATCTGAAATATTAACCACGGGAAGGGAGCGAGCTACCAACATGGAAAATAACAGGATTATGCCATAAGTATCACCTAGACTACCGACATATTAGTTAATCTGGGGATTGTATACGACACACAACATTATCATGTATATACATATATATACATATATTTATATATCAAGCACAAACACAACATAAAACTGCGGATACTCAATGCAACAATGCAAATTCATGCCACCATTCTCCTTTTCATTTCCATATCTGATGTATGCAAGGCCCTCTGGCTATACACATCCAACACTCTTTAGAATGGCACTCGGGAACATGGGTTCGGTACGTCGACCCACTCCTCTTACCAAGCAATGATTACCGTCTTTGCTTTCATTCAGGATGACACAGCCTTTCCTAGGCTTCCCACTCCACTAGCCCGAATACAAGGGATCCCAAAATCAACGACCTAGTGGTGAGTAGCTCCACTGATTCATCCCCAGGCCACCTCATCTTTGGGATGGCGTCGCAGACAACATTATCATGTATATACAAATATATACATATATTTATATATCAAGCACGAACACAACATAACAGTGCGTATACTCAATGCAACAATGCAAATCCATGCCACCATTCTCCTTTTCATTTCCATATCTCATGTATGCAGGGCCCTCTGGCTGTACACATCCAGCACTCTTCAGAATGGCACTCGAGAACATGGGTTCGGTACGTCGACCCACTCCTCTTACCAAGCAATGATTACCCTCTTTGCTTTCATTCGGGATGATTTCCTAGGCTTCCCACTCCACTAGCCGGAATACAAGGGATCCCAAAATCAACGACCTAGTGGTGAGTCGCTCCACTGATTCATCCCCAGGCCACCTCAGCTGATGCCGTCGAAGGTATCTCGAGCATCGACACCGGGTGCACACCGGTCTGTCATACAGTGGAAGATGTCGCGTGTTCCTACTCCTTGTTCCTTCCTTTTTCACAGTGTACATGATGCATGTCACACAGATACATACAAGTATCAATCATCACCCCCACATCCTCCTCTGTTCTTACTGAAAGGCATCCGTACCTAATGACGGGTATCGTATAACATATCCCTGGCCCAGTATATATGACTAGCCATTATGAGGATCTCTTGCATCTTGATGCTAGAGGTTACCTCAGCACACCTCTGGCTTTCACAAATCAACCTTCCACGTTTCGTTGTTTGTCCCATACCACACAACGCATCACCTGGGCTATCAGCTAGTCCAAGGTATGTGGTAACTCCGAGCCCTATCCTGGGACCCGGTCTATGCAATTAGTCTTTAATTTTTGAACATAAACATTCAAAAGACATAAACAAGACTCCTGGAAACAGAGATACTTCTTTGAGGTTTTCAAAATCCTATTCACTTTCCTTTTAAAACAATGGGAAGTCCCCGAAGAGTTACTTATTTCATAAAATAATTTTAATTGCATAAACCTCTATCCTAGTGTGCACAGATCATATTTCCTCGGCTCGAGTTATCCACTATGCTCATATTAACAATTCATGCCTCCTTGAGCCTAATCCCACAACTTTGGCAGTCAAACGTTCATCTTCATATCGTCACCATCATATTCCTTGGTGTGCCATTCTCCGTTCACTGTACTGAATGCAAAATTAACAAGATACCATTGCATTTTCATAATCTCATCAACACATCATTATATTTATCATATGCTTCTCAACAATCATAGCATTTCATCATTTATCATAATTAGTATGTGCATCATTCAGGCATTATCATCACAACATTAACAACAACCATTCATGAGGCAAATCATATCATTCATTCACCAGAGCGTGCTTATATTACAATTCACATACACCTGCAATCATAGATAACTAACTGTAAGCATTCCAAATAGAAATCACAACATAATCCTATTTATCAACCATAAGGATAGCTCTTCCTCCCTAACCTGGATACCGAAGCAGGTTTTCTAGAGTCCGGAGGCTCCTCATCCTAGTCCTTATATCCATAGGGCGTCCTATGCTTGCACTTCACGATCAGAGTTAGCTCTGCAGTTTCACACATCACCCTAACGTCACTTGAGGACATTACACGTTATACGCTATTTTAGGGTTATTCTCATTCTCCCATTGCTCTATTACGATTAAATCCTTGGCTCAATCCCCATCCCCCTCTTCATTTATTTAATTCAAATTCTGAAATTTTCCTTACTTCCTTAGGCCATGACTATTTTCCTTTAATTGAGGTCCAAAAAGCCATTTTCTTTAGACAAGCACTTCTCCAAAGTTACTTTTCAGCTTTTCCAAAATCCAACTTCATAATCAATTTCCTCATATTTTTCCTTACCGTTTTCAGTCTTGGCTCAACCTCTATATTCTCCTCTAACCTTAATTAATTCTCAATTCAATGTAGCTCGATATTAAATTTTGAGTTTATAAACTAGAATCACTTTCCCTAATCCAAAATCTCACATTCAAATAACTACTTCCCTTAATCTCCCATTCTGCCTAGTTAGTTTATTAGTTCTTTGATCAAATCCAACAAAGGTTTAGCTTAATCAAACATAAACCTAGGGTTTCATGATCAAAGCATCCTCCTTCATGACTTGTTTCTTGCTCCTACTTTCTATTATTTTTATTAACCCAACCAAATTTACAACAACATTGCAGCAGAAGCAGAATAATTTCAAGGATGCAGAAAACCACCATCATCATCTACTTCATGAAGATGACGAGGTCGAGAAGGTGAGAATTCAATTTCTCCCTTCTCCAAGCTTCATTGTTTCCTTAGAGTCATGAATAGTACTCACAAGAGGTTCTGCTACTGTACCTTGAATTTTAGAAGCTGGGTTATTCGGCGCAAAGGTCATGGATTGTTGTGGAGAAGACATGAAAGGTTAAATTTCTTTGAAAAGCCTAAGACTAAAGAACACCAAGCTTAGAAGGTCGAGAACTCACTGGATTCCAGTTCTGAGAATTTTTCGACGGAGGTCGCCGGAGAAGACGATCGGAGACGGCGACGCGACGGGGGTGATGGCAGAGGACCACTGGTCCTTCTTCTCCTCGCAACGGGGAACACGATAGTGGTGGTTTTAAGATGAACGGAGGTCGAAGGAGAGAATTATGGCAAGTTGCAGGTTGGCCGGAGCTTTGTCGGATTCTGGAATCGACGGCGGAGCTCCATTTTCTTCGTCACTTCTTCGTCCAAAACTCATTTAAACATACCCAGAACCTATTTTTGAGCATCATAAGAGGCATTAGGGATGTTTTAAGGGAGATTCAAAGGAAGCTGTAATGATGAAGCTTGAGGGCGGTGGTGGCTTCCATGGTTGTGAGGTAGCCATGGAAGAAGACAGAAAGTTCGAGAGAGAGAGAGCTGCTGCATCTTCTCTTAACAAAGCTTGGGAGCAGAGCAAGGAAGAGAGAGAGAGCGAGATATAAGTGTTGGTGAGTAATGGTTAGGTTTCTGAAGGGTTTCTCGTATATTAGTTGAGAGAGAAGGGAAAAGGGTGATTAAGGGTCATTATGGAAGTGACTGTGCAGTAGAAGGTCACCAGGAAAGTAAAGGAAAGAAGAAGAAAGAGTAGAAGAAGATGGTGTTGCGAGAGTGAGAGGAAGGAAGAGCAAAATAAAGAGATGGAAAGAAAGAGAGGGTGCAGCACGTGAGAGAGAGAGAGAGAGAGAGAGAGAGAGGAAGAAGTTGATGTATTCTTCTTTTCTCTTACATGGGGACCCCATGTGTCATGAAGTAAGGAAATTTAGAAGGTGTTGTTGTCATGAAGTGAGTAAAAGAAGAAGTACAAGGTTGTTGTATAAAGTAATACTCCCTCCGTCCCAAAATATAGGGTCCTTTTCAGACAATCACGCTTATTAAGAAAACATGTAATAAGCTAATTAACATATTGGTTTTGTTATTTTTTATACAAATCTTTCAAATACACCCCTAATTAATATCTTCCAAATTGTTAATGTAAGTATTGGTTATGCCAAAAGTTGGTTGGGAATATGAAAGAAGTAATTAATAAATGTGGTAATTAAAGTTTTGGAATTTAAAATAAAATGAATGCAAGGGGGTAAAAAAGGAAAAACTTATTTTTTTTCTTCCTGAAATCTAGAAGGGGTCTTATAATTTGGGGCACCATACTTGTCTCTAAAGGGTCTTATAATTTGGGACGGAGGGAGTATATTTTAATGTTGTTATTAAGAGAGATGAGAGAGAGCGCCGTAGAAATACTAGTGCTGAGGAAAAATTGATAATTAAAGTCGGTGCGTCTTGTGGGACCCCACTTGAGCACCTCTCTCATTACTTTCTTTATTCACTATTCCCGTTTCCCATGCTGTACTATTATTACATCTCACTCATTTAGCAAGCAAAACGGGCCACTTCAGGACCCCTGATCGAAAATTCAGGAATCAACAAATGACTCTGTTTGACGTAACAGGTCCAAATATGCGATAAAAACTTTTTGTGAATAGTGTTTTTGTGAATAGTGTTTTGTGAATAGTGTTTCACGAGCAGCCTTTCCATGAATAGTGTTTTCGAGCCGGAATCGGCACGAAATTCAAGGGAATCGACCCGGGCTCGAGTAGTAAGAGCACAAGGTCCAAGGCAACTGGTATCTGGTGTTTGTCACTCTCTATGATGTTGGGAAGCGTACCGATGACAAAATTCAGATAATGATAAGAATTATGATGCATTGACGCACTGACGCATATGACGCGTCATGGATTAGACATATAATCATAAACAAACCCTAGATATTTTCTTAGAACTTTGTAAACTTTAGAGTTTAGTCCCTAAATAGGAAAATAATTCTGAAATGATGGTGATGTTGGGTTCCCTCTCCCTCTTCTTTGATACTGAAAATTCTGATAAGCTCATGTGTTGTAATTTTTGAATTTTGAAATCAAACATGAACATTGATGGTGGTAAATGGAGACTCAATGGTTGTTTAATGATTTTGATGGAGCATTAAGCTGAGTAAAGGTCATGATTCTGAAATTCCCCTTAGAGTGGTGATATTTTTTGGGCATATAGATGAAATTCCACTTGTTTAATGACTTTCACGCACTCATTCATTGTGCTAAGAGAACCCTAGTCCATTTTCTACTGCTATTCATTTTCTGCTGCTGTCTTCTCCTTGTTCCAGCTGTGTTTTCCTCCATTGGAAGTGCAACGTGACCCTCTAATCTCCTCCTTCAAGAAGTCCTAGTGTTGATCCTCCAGTAAGTTTTCGTGCCCTTTCGATTCTGAGTTCGTTCTATGACCAAAACCGACGCTAAGATGATTCTATCGTTTCTGTTTTCCTTTTATCTTCTCTTCAACTACAAGGACCTTGACCACGATTTTTCCCTTGGATTCCCTCGATTTTTCCTCTTAACTATTGAAGGTCTGGAGTTGTGGTTCATTTCCCTTGAGCGTAAATAAGCAAGGTGGGACTTGAAGTTCATGCAAAATATTAGAAGGTAGGGGTAACTCGTTGTAGGACTTGTTCTTATCGATTTGTAATGTTGTGATTATGTTTTTGTGAATTTTGGTTATGATGCTTTGAGACTCAATTTAAATTGTTGTGGACTTCGTAATTGGTTTTAAATGTTTACTTGTTGATGAGGTTTTTGAGAAATATGTATTTGAGTTTTTGGTTATCACATGATGAAAAGGATTTTGGAAAGAAAGACTATATTATGCATATGATGAAACTATGACTGAGAATTTGTGTGAACTGTTGGTTCTTGAGGATGATGATTATTGTTGTCATAGTATATGCATTATACATAGGATTTTTAGGTTGATGTCACGGTAATTTGTCCCGTGGGATCAACCAAGGGCAATGTGGTGGATCTTTGTGCCACGTGATTGTCCTGGCCCGGTTAGGTTGAATTCTTGCCATAGTTATGCATATAGATATAGAGGACTAACAAGCATGTTTTTGTGGTAATTTTTATATGATAACTTATAAATATTATTCGTTGTGTTGTTGTAATTGGACTTTTATTTACTGTATTTTATTGTTGTTTTGTTTATCACAATGTCGTTAACTGTTTCTTGTGTTTTAGGTTAACCCTTACTACAAGCTGTTTGATGTTTGGGCGCTTAACGCCATAGACGATCAGAGGGTTGAGATACAAGAAGGATGAACTTGAAGCTAATGCAATTTGGTGTAGAAGATCGGGAAGAATAAGAAAATGACATGAAGTAGATTATCTACTGTTTTCTGCTATTTTTAATAATTAGCACTTGTGGAGCAACTGTAATACTTTTAAAATATCTCTAGAATATTTTTGTTGTGTTATGCATTAAATTTATGGGATAATTTATAATGTATTTATTTTGAGTGACGTCGATTTTGAAAACTTGAGAGTTTTTGAGAGGTTTAAAAAAATACTATTTCCACATATTTAGTATGTGATCCCTCAACTTAAAATTTGGGTGTTACATTTGTGGTAGCAGAGCGATGGTTAAGATAACCAGCCATGTTGGGTAATTGTTATTATGAGGTCGATTGATGGGGTGTCAATAGAAAGAAGAATATTGTGAAATGATTACTTATTAATATTGTTTGGATAAGATTTTTCTTGAATGGACGATCTAATTATATGTGTTTGACTAAAATCTTCTTGTTGTTTCAGTTTTCTGGTTTACTGGTTAACTTTCTTATGCGCAGGAGTAAGAGGTTAACTAGTTAGAATATCCAAATGGCGGATCAGAATGCGATGAACCAGATGGCTGCTGCCGTCACCAATATGACTACACTGATGACACAACAGGTGACCGTTGCTGCTGCACTGGCGGAAGCGGAAGCTAATCGAGCTACGGCTGCTGCTGAGGCACAAGCTCAACAGGCTTAGAGGGAGCAAGCTTCTGCTCTGACTTGAGGACTTCATGATTTTAAGGGGCAGAACCTGCCGAAGTTTTTTGAAGGCTACGACCCAGAGGAGGCTGACTTATGGCTACAAGAAGTGGAGAAGATCTTCACTTTCCTTCTGTCCCCTGTTGCGACAAGGGTAAACTTTGCCGTCTACTTGCTGTCAGGTAAATCTGAACACTGGTGGAATGGGGCGAAAGCGATGATGGAAGTCGACCGACAGGCAGTCACATGGGAGACATTAAAGGTAGCATTCCTGGCGAAATACTTTCCTTGGAGAGCCAGAGCTACTCGGGAAAAAGAATTTACAGATTTGAAGCAAGGAAGCATATCGGTTGTTGAGTTTGCTTTGAGGCTAGAGTCACTGACCAGGCACTTCAGATATTTTTTAGGCCAATTCGACGAAGATTTCATGTGTGAAACGCTTTGTTGACGGGCTGAACTATGACATAAAGCGTGTCGTGCAACTTTTTGGGATTGAGCGCTACCAACAGTTGGTGGAAAAGGCCAAAGGTATCGAGACCATTGATTACCACAAGAGAAGACAATATGGAAGCGGAGGACCAATCAGGTCCCAGTCAGCCAGAAAGGATAAAGGGAAGAAGCCGAATCAGCATCCTTAGGCCGAGAGGTGTACTTTTTGGGCCGATCGACCGTCTGGAGGCAGTTTGGGTAGCCGAGGAGCGCCGTAGCCAATTGAGGACATCGTTTGCTTTAAGTGAAACCAGAAGGGCTGTTATACAAACAACAGTAGTCAGAAGACCACCGTCTGCTGGAATTGTCAAAAACCAGGGCATGCTGCTAAGGATTGCCGGATTCTGAAATCCGAGGGTGCTGTGAATGCTGTCCGTGGGAAGCGTTTTGTTGCTCATGGCAGAGTGTAAAACATTACAAGAGTGGCAGCCGATGATGCTGAAGGTTTGATCAAGGACCGCTGCGACATTGCTGGTAAACCTTTAACTGTATTATTTGATTCAAGTGCTACTCATTCTTTCATTGTTGTTGATTGTGTGACAAAGTTAGGATTGATTGTGTTGGAGTTGCCGTTCGACTTGGTAGTATCGATCCTTATTGCCAAAATTTTAACTGCAACCTTTGTTTGCTTGAATTTCCCTTTGATGTTTCAGGATATAAAGTTCATTGCGAACTTAATCTGCTTACCCCTTAAGCACTTGGACGTGATCATAGGCATGGATTAGCTCTCTCATCACCATGTTCTACTGAATTACGCCAATAACAAGGTAATAGTTCCTGATTTGAAGATGTCTGGATTCTTGGACTCTTTTCTTTCAAAGTCCTTCCTTAGAAGAGGAGCATTGAAGGTCTTGTTAGCAGCTAGTGTGGGAGAATTGTTGACAGATGGCGTATAGAGCATTTCTATTGTTCGTGACTTCAAAGACGTATTTCCTAAAGATGTGTCGGGAATACCCCCTGCTCGCAAAACAAAGTCTCAATTGATTTGGTTCGTGGAATAGGACCAATCTCTATTGCACCATACCGGATGGCTCCAGCCGAGCTAGCGGAATTAAAGAACCACATAAACGATCTCATGGCGAAGGATTTTATCCGACCCTGTGTTTCCCCATGGGGAGCACTGGTGCTGCTCGTAAGGAAGAAGGATGGAAGATCACGACTGTGCGTGGACTACAGACAACTGAATAAGGTGACCGTGAAAAATTGTTATCCTTTGCCTAGGATTGACGATTTGATGGACCAGCTTTGGGAAGCGGCTATTTTCACGAAGATGGATATGCAATCTGGGTATCACCGGATTCGGGTTAAGGAGGCAGACATCTAGAAGACTGCTTTTCCGACTCGCTATGGGACATTACGAGTATTTAGTGATGCCATTTGGGATCATGAATGCGCCGACAGTATTCATGGACTTCATGAATAGAATCTTTAAGCCCTTCGTTGACCGGTGGGTAATTGTGATCTTGACGACTTCTGTTCATGTTAGTTGTGTGTAGTGTTCTGATTTCCTTTCAACAGGTTCGTGGTCGTATTCATCAATGATATCTTGATCTACTCGAGGAGTAGAGAGGAGCACGAGGAGCACTTGCGTCAGGCATTGTCTATTCTTCGTGAGAATACCCTATATGCGAATGCAGCTAATGATAGTAATAAAACCACACAAGAAAGGGGGTTTGAATTGTGTGTGACTTTATAAACTTTTTCGCAATATAGTTATGATTAGTTCGAAAACATTTAAAAAAAATATGTGCAGCGGAAATAAACTTAGAGCTTGAAGAATAAAGCACACACAATATTTATCCTGGTTCACCCCCAAAACCGATAGGGCTACGTCCAGTCCTTGGCTATACTAAGATTTTCCACTATTTCAACAAAATAGT
Organism: Acmispon strigosus; assembly: GCA_030819835.1. Lineage (NCBI taxonomy): Eukaryota > Viridiplantae > Streptophyta > Magnoliopsida > Fabales > Fabaceae > Acmispon > Acmispon strigosus. Next base: position 26,396,916 of record JAUAMA010000001.1, read on the forward strand.
ACAAGTGTTCTCAGGGACTTCTCCCAGTATTCTGAGGACTACTCCTTTACAAGTTTTCTCAGGACTTCTCCTTTATCTCTCAAGTATTCGACAGGAGTCCTCCCAGTTCTTTTTCAAGAAGGTTTGTTTTCTACAAGGATCTCTTCACAAAGAGTTGGTAGAAACTATGAAGTTCTAAATTCAGAGAGGATATACAAATCGGTTCTCTGAAGGGCTTGTGTGAGGAAGAATAAGAGTTTTCACTCTGTAGAGATTTCACACTAGTTGGCGACTAAACTCAGAAACTAAGAAGGCTAAGGCTACTGAGTGTCGTTGCTAAAGCTTGTTCAAGTTGTAAACTGACTTGAAGGAGTTGAATGCTTTGATAGTGTATAAGTCGCCAAGTTGAAAGTGATGCAGAGGCCACTATTTATATCTTCAGTAGGATGATAATTGGAGGCGCTGATGAAGATCTTCAAAAATAGTTCCGTTGAGTCTTTGCTTGATTGTGAGTAACGGATACTTCTGCATCTGCTTGTTGAAGTCTGCCAGGTGAAGAATGTTTCTTCAACAGATAGAGAGTGATATCGTCTGGCAATCCTTTTGTTCTGGTTCTCAGAGGCTGCAATTAATGCATGTGCATTACAGCTAATATGGCAATTAATGCACTGACAAGAAGATTTGGATTTGGCCGTTGAGGAGATACGATGATCAGAGGATATCACCGCTAATTCAGCCAAAGCAGCTTGAATTAAGGAATGTCAGAGGATTTGAATCTTCAAGCTATATGGCGCTTAATTCTGTCTCTTTCGCCATTAATGCTCTGATCCACCAAGAGGTTCATGACAACTCATCTTCAGTTTGAGCAAACGATCTCTTCTAAGCAAATTCTTTTTGTACCAGTCTTCAATCATTGCTCTTTAGTCAACCCATGTGTTTGACAAGGATTGAACCGGACAGTCTTTGCAGGCGGACGAACTTTACTCTGGAGGCAGACTCATTTCTCATAGGCGGACGTACTTTTCACTTGCTTTTTGATAATGTTTGCAGCATGGCTTCAGTTCATAAGTGTTCCTGAATATGAAATCTTTCAAAGAAAGTTAGTAACACTTACCGAAATTGTTATTTATCAAAATAGGTTAATTCATTTAAAATATTTTATTCTAACAATCTCCCCCTTTTTGATAATGAAAATTTCTAAAAACGAATGAGAGTAAGGCCTGTATGTATAATTCCTCCCCCTATCATTAATATTTATAAGCTCCCCCTAAGTATGTGCTATCTTCTACTTAGTCATTTGTTATATAGTTTCTCCCCCTTTGACATTATCAAAAACATAGATAAAATAATCATTGAGATAATAAGAGGTAACGATAAAATATAACAACAAAAGTATATTAAGAAGATGGCTTAGAAAGCCCTAGAAGTAAGGCAATAGAGGCCTGCAGCTGAGAGAAACTAGCATCTATCTTAGTAGAAAGATTAGTATCCATGGACTCAAGGCGAGCATTCAAAGCTTGATGCAGAACGGCCCTTTCATGAGATAGGCGAGTGTTGAATGCTTTAACTTCCTGAGAAAGGAGGGAGACCATGGTGCGAACATCATCAGAGTCAGGATGTGAACTTGGAGTGACCAACAAGGATGTTTCACGAGATGGCAGAATGGGAGTGAAATATGCCACAGTATGAATGAACGACGAGGGAGAGGGACACTGCCAAGCAAAACTCAGAGTCTTCAGAATGGGTGGCATCATAGGAAGTAGTATCAGGGTCCATGTTCTAAACTTTAGAACCAGGGAGTCAACGCTACCAGCCAGATGAAGAGGAATTGAAGCAATGTGGACATCCCTGCGAACCGTGAGTTCCCAGCTGAAGTGGAAGAATTGTTGCCATGAGGGCATGGATTGGGTAATTTGAGAGGCAAGACATCCATGGGGAAGCCACAATCCAGCCTTAAAGCAGAATGGAAAACCAAATGCCTGAAGACAGAGATCTGAGAGTAGATGAGCATTGGGTGCATTTTGTGAGCGCTTGCGTTTGCCCAAAGCAGAGCTGGAGCTTGGAGGGTAACAGGGCATGGAGTAGATCTGATGGAGAGACATGCCTGTATCAGAAGTGAGGAAACCCGGAGGTGCAAGCTTGAGATCCAGATCCATAACTTTATGGATACGAGCCGGTGGGGACGGATAAGATGCATTAATAGGTATATTAATGTGAGCATCTACCCTTGGTGACATTGAATGAGCAGGTTGACTTTGACCAAGATGCAGACGAAGATCAACTTCAATATCATGTAAGTTGAGACGAGCAAATTCAAGGTCTAAGCAAGAAAGGTCATTGTTAGGAGTGGGATCAGGCTCAGAGTCGTCATCAAGATGGATGGGATTGTCAATGCTGGGGACGTCAAATAATGAATCCAGAAATTGCTCAGCTTCACGCGAACCCAGTGTCGGTTGGCAATGTTTCCCAAAACAGCAATAGTAGGAGCATCATCAACAGGGCCAAGAAGTGGGAGATATGTGCAACACTGGTTAGGAGCTAGATTGACTAGAACGATGCGAAATGCAGTGGCAGCTAACAACCCCATATCCGGAACTGTAACCCACTTGGACTCAGGTGCAGGTTCATTTTCATTGAACGTGAGAGCCTGACACAAGGTGTAAATGTCTTCATCAGAGAAAAAGATTTTGGAATGGAGCACTCTATGAGATAGAAGTTCCTGGATAAGAAATTTGCGAACTTCTGGCCAGTAATCCTGAGGATGAACCATCCATTGAGCAAGACAGCGGAATCCACAATTGCCATCATCTTCAACGTCAAAGACATCTGATATATATTTGTGAAAGATTTGAGGCAAGAACTTCAAATATTGAGCATGAGAGTCTGAAATGAGTTCAGCTGTGGAGTGCACATTCTCAGGAGGCGGTTTGGATGAAGTTGATGCATGTAAAATTGTGGGCGTAGGCAAACATGTGGGAGACTCAGTCTGGTGAGTATGACTTGAACATTGTGGAGATGGAGTGCCCAAACGACGACGTTTGAGACAGGCATCAGACGGAGTTGGTGAAGGAGGCCTTCGTTGTTGATTCATCTTAGTCCAGTCACTTAAGAGTTCTGGGGGTACTCCAGATATGTCAACAGACAGATTCATACGACGCACATCACTAAACTTGATAGGAGTAGCAAAGACATAATCAGATGAAATGTATTGCACCACTTCAATAGAGGGGTTGATTAATCTCTTGTGATGCATAAGGGCTGAGATAAGAGATCCATAAGGAAGGTTGGTGTTGGACTGTTCCAGAGTATGAAACATGTATTGAAACAGAAGGTCAGGCCAATTAACTTTCTTGCGATGCTGCAGTTGGAATAGAGCCCATTGAGAGAACTTATTTACTAAGTCTCGAGATCGTTCTTTTGGCAACACAACCTTGCTAAGAATAGCATGAGGGAAAATGCATTCTTCAACTAGGTTTTTCACTCGTCGAGAGGTGGAGCTTTTTGGAACCTCCTTCCAGATAGTAAAGGGAGTGCTTTCAGAGTTTTCCCAAGAAGAGGAGTAGCAGACCCCGTCGAGAGGAAGATTGAGGAGTTGAGATATGTCGCTGGTGTGGACATTGATTACTTGACCCAAACACCTCGTTCGGATGTGGTTAGGGTTTACCTTGACAGCACAATCGTAGAATTCTTGAACGAGAGGCTTGATTACTGAAGTCGTGAAGATTTCAAACAAGTTTCCCCATGCTTGTGAGAGTAGGAGATCAAGTCCGGCCACCTTCGCATGCTCAAACAGCTTCAGATCGATATATCTAGGGGTGACAAGCTTTCTGTCCCCCAGATGTTCAATCTTTACAGGACCAATTTCATCACTTTGTTGTTTACGATTGCGAGCAGTAAGATCATGCTGTTTCTGAATGATTTGAATTTCTTCCGTGCTTAGGACTCCTTGAGCTTTTCCATTTCTTCGTTTGTTAGGACCCATGATTTCTGTAGAAGAGGAAAGTAGAAAGACAACTACAAATGCATAGATTATGAAGTCTAAGTGTATTGAAACGGTTATTAGAGATATATTTTTCAAAACCGTCAATTTTTATGTTGGAAAGTGTAAATATTTTCTCGACCTTATCACTCTCATGATGAATGATGCAGTTAATTAATGCGTATTAAATGATGAGAGATAAGAAGTGCCAGGATTTATGTATGCGTGCTGAGCAAGTAATACATATGAAAAGACACAACTGTTTCAGCATTAAATGCATATCTCGTAGTGGATGTTGATTTTAGAGCAAACTAGCCAGACGAACACAACACAGGTATATCTATAGTGCAGGAAACATCCCTATTCTTTCTCTAAGGCATGCAAACTTATTTTCAATTAGTGGTTTAGTAAATATGTCTGCCAGTTGATCATCAGAGGGTATGTATGAAATGTCAAGATTCCCTTTAGCTACATGATCACGAATAAAATGATGTTTAATTTCAATATGTTTGGTTCGTGAATGCAACACAGGATTCTTTGTAATATTAATGGCACTTGTGTTATCACATAATAATGGAATGTTATGCTCAAAAATATTATAATCTTCTAATTGATGCTTCACCCAAAGAAGTTGGGTGCAGCAAGAACCTACAACAGCATATTCTGCTTCAGCCGTTGAGAGAGAGATTGTGCTTTGTCGCTTGCTTGCCCATGAGATTAGACAATGTCCTAGAAAGTGACATCCTCCACTTGTGCTTTTTCTTTCTATTCTATCTCCGGCGTAATCAGCATCACAGAATCCTCTTAGCCTGAAATAGTCACCTTTCTCATAGACTAGACCAATATTAGTTGTTCCAATAAGGTAACGAAATATGCGTTTTACTGCACTAAGATGAGATTCTTGAGGAATTACCTGGAATCTTGCACAAACACAGACACTGTACATAATGTCTGGTCTACTTGAGGTGAGGTACAACAGTGAACCTATCATTCCTCTATATTTGGTTGAGTCAACCGGAGTTGATTCGTCACCTTTATCCAGTATGGTTCCAGGATGCATAGGGGTTCCCATGGCTTTTGCTTTCTCCATGCAATACTTTTTTAGTAGATCATTAATGTACTTGGTCTGATGAATATACGTTCGAGATCCTTCCTGTCTGATTTGTAATCCTAGGAAGAACTTTAATTCTCCCATCATACTCATCTCAAATTCGCTTTGCATCAGTTTTGAGAATTCTTGGCAGAGGGCTTCATTAGTAGCCCCAAATATTATATCGTCAACGTACAACTGCACAACAATGAAGTCCTTGGACCTCTTTCTTCTTAATAGAGTGTTGTCGATGCTTCCTCGTGAGAATCCATTGTTCATCAGAAATGAACTTAAGCGATCGTACCATGCGCGTGGTGCTTGCTTTAGTCCATATAATGCTTTTCTCAGCTTGAAAACGTGGTCTAGTAGATCCTGATCTTCAAAACCTGGAGGCTGCTTTACGTAGACTTCTTCCTCAATGTACCCATTTAGGAACACACTCTTCACATCCATTTGAAATAGCTTTATAGAATGCTGACATGCAAAATCTAGAAGAATACGTATGGCTTCAATTCTTGCTACTGGTGCAAATGTTTCTGTATAATCGATCCCTTCTTGTTGATTATACCCTTGGGCTACCAGACGAGCTTTGTTTCTGTTGACCTTTCCATTTTCATCCATTTTATTTCTGAAGACCCAGCGAGTGCCTATAATATATTTGTCTTCTGGTTTAGGCACTAAATCCCAGACTTTGCTTCTCTCAAATTGGTTCAGTTCTTCTTTCATGGCTAGGATCCATCCTTCATCTTGAAGTGCTTCACCTATGTTCTTCGGTTCTATCTCAGAAAGAAACGCACAGTTAGCATAATCATTAAAAGTGGATTGGGTTCTTACCTTTTCATGGACATTTCCAATAATTTGAGTAGGAGGATGATCTGGTTTGAATCTCCAGTCTTGAGGCAGTGAGATACCACTGGAGGTCATAACTTGACTTGTGGAGATATCGTCAGATGTAGTTTCACAAACATCGTCTGGTTGAGTTGAAGAGTGATTGATTGAGTTTGTCTCTTTGTCGGACGATGATGGCTGAGCCGGATTTGATGAAGGAGCTTCACATATTTCCAGTTCATCATCTTCTGGAGTTATCTGATTTACACCTACGTGTTTATCTTCAAACTTAACATTGATAGACTCTTCGACTGCCATTGTTCTGGAGTTGTATACTCGGAATGCTTTGGAGTTGGGTGAATATCCCAAGAATATTCCTTTATCTGATTTTGCATCAAACTTTCCAAGATCATCCTTTTTGTTGAGTAGAAAGCATGAACTTCCGAATGGATGAAAGTATGAGATGTTTGGCTTTCTTCCTTTCCACAGTTCATAAGCTGTTTTCTTCAAGATGGGACGCATGAAAATTCTATTTTGAATGTAGCATGCTGTATGAATGGCTTCAGCCCAGAAGTACTTGGGTAAGGATGTCTCGTTGAGCATAGTCCTGGCCATTTCTTGAAGTGACCTGTTTTTCCTTTCAGCTACTCCGTTTTGCTGAGGAGTTCTTGGAGCAGATACTTGATGGAATATCCCATTCTCTTCGCAGTAGTGGTTGAACTCTTCATTTATAAATTCTCCTCCTCTGTCACTACGGATGTTGGTGATACAATATCCTTTTTCATTTTGAACTCTTTTTGCAATGATTAAGAAGGACTTGAAAGTTTCATCTTTTGTTCCGAGGAATTGTACCCATGTGAATCTGGTGTAGTCATCAACGATGACAAGACAAAATCTTTTTCCAGAACTACTAGCCGTTCTAGTGTAGTCATCAACGTTCTTTGCATGGAAAGAACTTTTTAATTGCTTTCCTTGGAGACATGCTGAGCATGTATTATCAGATTTGAAAGACAGATTTGGCAGACCACTTACTAAATCATGTTTGATTATTTTAGCAATGGTCTTTAAGGATGCATGCCCTAGCTTCCTGTGCCAGATCCATTTATCATCCTCTGCTGATACTAGGCATGTTACCTTTTGACTTGCAAGGTTTTCCAGGGAGGTCTTATATAGATCTCCTTGTCTCTGAGCTTCAAAGATGATCTTGTCATCCTCATTTGTGACACTACACTTCAATTTGGTGAAGGAAACAGTGAGCCCACTATCACACAATTGACTTATGCTAAGTAGGTTATGTTTCAATCCTTCAACTAGCAGAACCTTCCGAATAACTGGAAGGGGGTTCTTACCAACATTACCTTCTCCGACAATGAAACCTTTTTTATTACCTCCAAAGGTCACTGTCCCTCCTGTCTTTTTCTCATGGATCTTTGGGAATAAAGACCTTTTTCCCGTCATGTGCCGTGAGCACCCACTGTCCAGGTACCATTGTTCTTTTTGGTTTCGAACTGTTAAGCACATCTGCAAGAGGAATAATCATAGATTTATGTACCCAAATTTTCTTGGGTCCTTTTTTGTTAGTTATCACCTTGGGTGGACTTTTCCTCCCATGTACTATTTTTTGAGGAGTTTGTTTCTCCTTACCCTTGACTATGAAAGTTTCGGGTTGGACTTTAATAGATGGTGATGAAACATTTTTCTTTTCAGGTTGATATCTATATGGGACAGCAGAAGAGTTATGTTTGATGGCAACTATATCCCAATCTTCTTCTTCATAACCTAAACCTCTTCGATCATAAGCTGATCGGTTGTTTCCACTTAGCTTAATTAGGTTATCATGACCTTGGGTGAACATGGATAAGTCTTTGATTAGGCTACTGACTCTTTGTTTTAAGAATTTAATTTCTTTGTTTGCATCTTGTTCCAAAAGCATTTGATTTTTCTTTGTTAGCATAATAGATACTTCTTTAGATGCATGCAATTCTTTCAAGGTTTTATCATGCTTCTTTTTGAGTGAACTGTATTTAATGGCTAATGCATGAGCATATTCTAATAGTTCATTATAGTCGTCAGATGAGATTTCGGGACTTACCTCATCTTTGTCATCTTCTTCGTCGTTAGATTGGTCGACAGAGATCATTAGTGCCTCTGCTTCTCTGTCTGCTTCAATATCTGAAGTGTCTATGGATCCCATAAACGCACAGTATGAAGTTTCTTCGTTGGCTCCCTTAGTTTCTTCTTCTTGGTTGGAGTCATCTTCTGATTCATCGTTTTGGCTGGAAAAGGCCTTCTTTTTATAGAAAATCCTTTGGGAAGGCTTGTTTCCCAGACGAGGGCAATCGGCTTTTACATGTCCAGGTTTCTTGCACTCGTAGCAAACGATCCCTCCTTTGCTTGGGATCCTTTCTTCTTCTCTCGGTGAGGAAGATGGTCTTCCTTTGAACTGCTTCCTGTTTCCCATCATTTTTCTGAATCTTCTGTTGAACAGAGCCTGTTCATCATCGTGTTAGAACAGATAGCAACCTGAGAGGGGGGGGTGAATCAGTGTTGCCCCAATTTTCGCCTTATTGAAATTGTTACTTTCAAGTTTATGATGATCACGAGTTGATCTTTGTTATTGCAGCGGATATGAACAATACTTGAAAGTAAATGTGAAGGATAAGGAGAATCACACACAAGATTTTATCCTGGTTCGCCTTCAATCCACCGAAGACTACGTCCAGTCCCTCAAGAAAACCCCTTGAGGATTTTTCCACTATTGATAAGAATTTCTTACAAGTTCCTAACCCAAGGACCCCAAGAACTTCTACCAATATCCTGTGAAAGCAAACCGCTTTCAACAGCCCTTGAAAGCAAACCGCTTTCAATTCCTGAAGGCAAACCACCCTCAGACTTTGAAGACAAACTTGTCTTCAACCAGAACCCTGAAAGCAAACCACTTTCAGTGACAACAATACATAAACGTTCAGACAGGAATAGTGAATAAAACAATTACAACCTATAGAATTAAGAATCATCAGACATGTCTTCATCATCGGACAAGGTGCCAATACCATCATAATGAAGTAACCAGGAAAGAGTATCAATTCCATAGTCATGAAATAAACCTAAGCTTGAGAGTATCCTAGAATTAACGCACTTGTAGTTTAACGAGCGAACATCATAGGAGTCGTCAATGGGAACTCCAGATTGAAGGAGAAGACGAGTGATACTTGGAGCATAGGGAAATGATTTTGCTTTAGTGCGGCAAGTAAGCATATGATGCATTACTAAGAATGTCCAGTTAATGGCATAGCCATGAAGGATGCCATATAATACTTGAAGTTCTAACTCACTAATATGAGCATGAAGGTCTTCTTGAGGAAGAAGAATGTGATGAATAATGTAATGAAGCAAGTGGTTGGTGGTAGTAAGAACATCAACATGATAAGGACAGGTTTTGGTGCGAGGAGGATGAAGTTTCCGAACTTCAGAAGGGGTAAAGCGACACAAAGTTCGGTAAAATGCATCAGAGTTATATTCAGGCCAGGGGCAGGATAAATTTGTTCCCAACTCGGCACCAGAAAAAGGAAGACCCAAGCACTTGCCAAAAGAGACAAGGGAGTACTGAATGGTAGTCCCTTTGACAGAAGAGGTAATTCTTGTGCCTTCAACTTCCAAGTTGCAATAGAATATTTTGACCAACTCGGGATAGTAAGGTGTGGTAGATTGAAGGAAAGTATCAACATATTGATCTCCAAGTAAAGCGGGAAAGGTTAGACCAGCTTCGATGAAAGATTCTAATTCAGCATAGAAGGGGGTTCGAACTGTTTGGGTGAGAAAGTGAGAAATAAATCGAGTTCTCTCAGCGGAGGTGGGAAGAAGACGGGAGAAATTTAGTGGATTGTGAGGACAAAAAGCTGAGGATAAGCATGGAAAGGAAGACATGTTGCTATGAAGGTTAAAAAACAGAACTGAGAATGATTTTGGAAGGTATGACTGATCAATTCCTAAGGCTGGTTTAAATATCCTGATCATGTAATCGATTACAGCAGTTTTGGTAATCGATTACAGAGCAGTTAAGCCAAGTTTGAATTTCAAAAGATGGAGGGAAATTGAAAGTCTAGCAATTTTCGAGCATGTAATCGATTACTGCAGTTGGGGTAATCGATTACATCAGTTACAAATTTGAAAATTTTCAAATTGTGAATGTGTAATCGATTATGGCAGTTGGAATAATCGATTACTCAAGTATTTCCAGCGAGCACGAGGACTTTGATCATGGATAATCGATTACAAATCTTAGGGTAATCGATTACTAGGACATTTTTACAAGTTCTAGACTCCAGAATCCTATGTAACACATTTTCATATATAAACACTTAAGCACATAATGTAAATGTACATATAAAATTTATGCAAATAATATGTTACCTTAAATATCATGCTCATCTAATATGCCTAATTCTCTTCTTATCTTGAAAAATGATTCTTTAGGAAGAGGCTTAGTAAAGATGTCTGCTAACTGATTATGTGTATCCACAAATGAAATTTCAATATCTTTCCTCATAACATGATCTCGAAGAAAATGATGCCGTATATCAATATGCTTAGTTCGAGAGTGCATGATAGGGTTTTTAGTGAGATTAATGGCACTTGTATTGTCACATTTAATTGGAATGCAGCCCAGCTCTAAGCCATAATCTTTGAGTTGTTGTTTGAGCCATAGAGTTTGTGCACAACAACTACCTGCAGCATTATATTCTGCTTCTGCAGTACTTAGAGCAACACATGCTTGTTTCTTACAAGACCATGAAACAAGAGCATTTCCTAATAGGTGACAAGTACCACTTGTACTCTTTCTTTCAGTTTTACAACCAGCATAATCAGAATCAGAATATCCAATCAAATCACAAACACTTCCCTTGGGATACCACAATCCAACATTTGTAGTTCCTTTCAAATATTTGAAAATTCGTTTAACAGAACTCAAATGTGATTCCCTAGGAGATGCTTGATATCTAGCACATAGACACACACTAAACATAATATCAGGTCTACTTGCAGATAAGTATAAAAGAGATCCGATCATACCTCTATATTTGGTAATATCTACTTGATTACCGGATTCATCTTGATCTAAATATGTATTAGACCCCATAGGTGTGGCTATGGCTTTGCAATCATCCAAATCATATTTCTTTAGTAGTTCCTTGCAAAACTTTGATTGATTGATGAATATTCCATCTCTTGATTGCTTGATTTGCAAACCGAGAAAGAAATTTAATTGTCCCATCATGGACATTTCAAATTCTTCTTGCATCATGTTAGAGAAATCTTTGCAAAGAGATTCGTTAGTTGCACCAAAGATAATATCATCAACATAAATTTGAACTAATAAGGTATTACCTTTGGTTCTTTTGATGAACAAGGTTGTATCAGCCTTACCTTTTTGAAAACCTTTACAAAGGAAAGTGCTTAACCTATCATACCATGCACGAGGGGCTTGCTTAAGACCATAGAGTGCTTTCTTTAGTCTGAAGACATGTGTAGGAAACTTTGGATCTTCAAATCCTGGAGGTTGCTTCACATACACTTCTTCTTGAATATATCCGTTTAGGAAGGCACTTTTGACGTCCATTTGATATAATGGGAAGTTTAAAGAGCAAGCATACGCTAGTAACAATCTTATGGCTTCTAATCTTGCTACGGGTGCATATGTTTCATCAAAATCTATTCCTTCTTCTTGATTATAGCCTTGAGCAACTAATCTTGCTTTATTCCTAACTATAATACCATTTTCATCTAACTTATTCCTAAACACCCACTTTGTTCCAATAATGTGTTTATCACTAGGCTTAGGGACAAGTTCCCAAACTTGATTTCTTTCAAATTGGTTTAATTCTTCCTGCATTGCTACAATCCAATACTCATCCTCTAGAGCATCATTTACCTTTGATGGTTCTATCTGAGAGACAAAGGCCATATTCAAAACTGAATCATTCAAGCGTAGCCTTGTAGAAACGCCTCTAGAAATATCCCCAATAATATTATCAACTGGATGATCCCTATGGGTTCTCCATTCTTTTGGAAGTTGATAAGTATTACTTTCAATGTGCTCTTCTTGTATTGGATTCTGATCTCCATCCTTTTGAGAATCTTCATTTATAATGATGTCATCTTCTTCATTATCTGGAAGATTGACTTTATCTTCTATTGAAGATTTAGATTCATCAAAAGTAACATGTATGGATTCTTCCATGGATAGAGTTTTCTTGTTAAAGACTCTATATGCTTTGCTTGTTAGAGAATAACCAAGGAATATACCTTCATCAGATTTTTCATCAAACTTACCAAGGTTTTCCTTTCCGTTATTCAATACAAAGCATTTTGATCCAAAAGCATGTAGATGAGAGATATTTGGTTTCCTTCCTTTGTAGAGTTCATAGGGTGTTTTCTTAAGGATAGGTCTAATAAGAACTCTATTGGAAACATAGCAAGCAGTACTTACAGCATCAGCCCAGAAATATTTAGGGAGACTAGATTCACTTAACATGGTTCTTGCTAATTCTTCAAGTAACCTATTCTTCCTTTCTACTACACCATTTTGTTGTGGTGTTCTCGGAGTAGAGAAGTTATGTGATATTCCATTTTCATCACATAGTTCTTGGAATTGTTGATTCTGAAATTCTCCACCATGATCACTTCTAATAGAAGAAATCTTTAAAGACTTCTCATTTTGAACTAACCTTGCATATCTTTTGAATGCATTGAAGGCTTCATTCTTATGAGGTAGAAATAAAGTCCAAGTAAATCTAGAGAAATCATCAACAATAACAAGTGCAAAGAAATTACCTCCGAGGCTTTTAGTTCTAGAAGGTCCGAACAAATCCATATGTAACAATTGAAGGGGTCTTGAGGTCGAGACTATGTTCTTTGGTTTGAAGGATGTTCTGGTTTGCTTCCCTTTTTGACATGCATCACAAAGCTTGTCTTTCTCGAATTTTATCTTTGGAAGCCCAACAACTAGATCATGCTTGACTAGTTTGTTTAAATGATCTATGTGAATATGTGCAAGTCTTCTATGCCATAGCCATGAATCACTATTGTTCTTGGCTAATAGACATCTCACATTTTGTGGAATTTATTCCAATGAGATCATGAAGACTTTGTTTACTTTATATCCAGAAAACATAATTTCTTTAGTTTTCACATCTTTCACATCTTTCACAACACACAAATCATTTATAAAACCTACTTTCAAACCTTTATCACATAGTTGACTAATACTCAGAAGATTATGCATCAAACCATCAACATAAAGAACTTTATCGATGACTGTTTGAGGGGGTGTGCCTATTCTTCCAATACCGAGTATTTTTCCCTTTTGATTGTTACCATATGTGACGAAACCTTTTTCCCTAGGTATAAGAAAAGAAAACTTGTTTTTGTCTCCTGTCATGTGTGATGAGCAGCCACTATCAAGATACCATAGATCCTTTGCTGCTTTCATACACACCTACATGACAAAGTTCAGACATGGGTATTAGGAACCCAACAAGTTTTGGGTCCTTCTAAGTTAACATCCTTTCTAACCCAAATATACTCCCTATTTGGTACTCCTATATGTTTGTAGTAGCATCTACTAGGGGTATGTCCTATTTTGTTACAATAAGTACAAGAGTAATGATTGTAACTAGAGGTTTGTCTAGGAGAGGAATGAAACTTCCTAGTAGGTCTATTTTGATTAATCTTCCTATTGTTTGTACTCTTAACAGGATTAATCTTACTAGAAGATCCTAAAATATGGTTTGGTTTTACAAAAACAGTTTTCCTAACCTCTTTTGTCTTTGGATGAGAAGTATATCCTAAACCTGACTTATTGTTTGAATGTCTTTGAACACTTAGGATATCATCTAACTTCTGTTTTCCTTTATTGAAGTTATTTACTCTTTGTTGAAGATTTTCTATCTTTTCTTCTAGAGAACTACACTTAGTGCATTTGTGAGTGATGTCTATCTTAGATTTTACTAAATCTAGTTCTTCTTGTAAATTTCTACATTTACTTTCTAGAGAGGAAATTATCTCATTTTGCTGAGTGCTAACTTTAGAAAATTCTTGACATATTTTAAACATATTTTCCATGGTAAACTTTAAATCATGAAAAGATATAGAATTCTCACTAACCTGGGAATCTTCAACCTCAGAATCATGAGAGGCCATCAAAGCAACTTGTGCTTCTTCTTTATCAGAATCAGATGATGAACTTACTTCATTATCATCCCAAGCCAAATATGCTCTTCGAGTAGGTTGATCCTTTTTCTCAAATTTCTCTCTTAGACCATGTTTCTTCTTTTGAAGATTTGGACAATCTGACTTGAAATGTCCTGGTTTGCCACACTCAAAACATGTAGTCTTTTGAGATGAAGAAGACTCATTGTTTCTTTGGAATGCTTTATTGTTGTTAAATCTAACATTTTTCCTTTTAAGAAACTTTCCAAAGTTCTTCACTAGAAGATTCAGATTTCCATTGTCTTCTTCTTCAGAATCTGCATCATATTCTTCTTTGATGCTTTCTTTTGCTTTTAGAGAAATTGATCGATACTTCTTCTCATGTTGTTCATGCTCCTCTAAACGATTCAATTCTAACTCATGTTCTTGGAGTTTTCCAAACAGAGTTGCAAGAGTCATATTTGATAAACTCTTCTTTTCTGAGATGGCTGTTACTTTTGGTTGCCATACTCTTGTAAGTGATCTTAGAACTTTCATGTTCAAGTCACAGTTTGAAAATTGTCTACCAAGAGCAATCAAATGATTAATTAAATGAGTGAATCGTTTTTGCATGTCTAATACCTTTTCTCCTGGAAGCATTCTGAACATTTCATATTCTTGGGATAGAGTATTGATCTTTGATCTCTTGACTTCATCTGTTCCTTCATGAGTCACCATCAATGTATCCCATATTTCTTTTGATGAAGTGCATGTTGATACTCTGAAAAATTCATCCATGCCAAGAGCAGATGTGAGAATGTTCATTCCTTTGAGATCATGTTGAACTTTCTTCTTTTCTTCTTCACTCCAAGTACTTTCTGGTTTTGGTTGTGAAGTTCCTTCTTCAATTGTTACAGGCACAAAGGGTCCTTCTTCAATGACTTTCCATATTCCTGAGTCTAATGACTTTATGAATATTTTCATCTTGATTTTCCAGAAGTCATAGTGTTCTCCATTGAAGAATGGTGGCCTGTTTATGTTGTGTCCTTCACTTGTTCCATGATTGGAAGAGGATGCCATCTTTTCCCGGATCTTAGGAATAACTTACCTAAACTTCTGCTCTGATACCAATTGTTAGAACAGATAGCAACCTGAGGGGGGGGGGGGGGTGAATCAGTGTTGCCCCAATTTTCGCCTTATTGAAATTGTTACTTTCAAGTTTATGATGATCACGAGTTGATCTTTGTTATTGCAGCGGATATGAACAATACTTGAAAGTAAATGTGAAGGATAAGGAGAATCACACACAAGATTTTATCCTGGTTCGCCTTCAATCCACCGAAGACTACGTCCAGTCCCTCAAGAAAACCCCTTGAGGATTTTTCCACTATTGATAAGAATTTCTTACAAGTTCCTAACCCAAGGACCCCAAGAACTTCTACCAATATCCTGTGAAAGCAAACCGCTTTCAACAGCCCTTGAAAGCAAACCGCTTTCAATTCCTGAAGGCAAACCACCCTCAGACTTTGAAGACAAACTTGTCTTCAACCAGAACCCTGAAAGCAAACCACTTTCAGTGACAACAACCCTTCACCGAATACCACGGTGAAAACTCAATCTTACAGAAAGAGATGAAGAAGATATTACACTTGGCTGTTTCAATCCTTTAACACACAATTGGATTGAACATGAGAAGTTATGCTTTAAGGCTTTTAAGCATAATACAATTCTGAGTTCTTCAAGATATGAACAACAAATGTGTTCTTGTAAACATGAAGATCATGAACTCAGAATTTAGGCTCTAAAAGATTTAAGTTCTGAAAGATGAACTTATTTGAAAAAGCTTTGGCCTAATGTGTTTTTCTCATGTGAAATGTGTAAATTTCGTGTGTGTGTGTGTTCTATGTTGTTGTTCTTGTGTGTTGTGTTTTCTGGACTCAAATGGTCTTTATATAGGCAAGGGAAACGTCCTTGAACCATCACAACCCTTTTCAAAAGGTTTGGGACACAATGGTTCATGAAAAGATACAACTTTTCGTTCTGGTAATCGATTACCACACTTAGTGTAATCGATTACAAAAGTGACCATTTCAGTTTGAATTTGAATTTCAAACATGTAATCGATTACAAGACTGGAGTAATCGATTACTTGCCTTGGTGTAATCGATTACCATAATGGTGTAATCGATTACACAGAAGCCCATTTTCCAGAAACTTATTCTTTGAGACTTGCTTAAGGTTTTCTACTTCTTTTAAGTTATGAAAACACTTAGCTTGATTAGATTAGGTGTTTTGAGAGCCTTTATGCTTTAATAAACCTTTAGAGGCATAACTCACCTAATTCTAAGACTTCTAGACTTATGATGGACTTGAGTGCTTGATTCCTTGAAGTCTTCTTTCCTTCAGGAGCAAGACCTTCTTCACACATCGGATCGATCAGATTGAGCAGTTTCCTCATCTGAGGATTCATCAGCTTTCAAAGCCTTCGATTTGTTGGCTTTAAAAGCTACAGCTTTTGCGGCAGCTGCTTTTCTTTTTATGATGGCAGCATCATTAGCAAGATCTTGCTCGTGAATCTTCATTTCTCCCAGCAACTCTTCTACTTGATATGTATCAAGATTCTTTTCAGCTCTTTGAGAAGTAACGAAGTTTCTCCAATTGGTGGGAAGACTTCTAATAATCTTTACCACTTGCTCCTTGTCAGTGAAAGTTTTACCCATATTTCTCATAGCATTGTGAATGGTTTGAAGTCTTGCGAACATGGAGTCAATGGACTCATTGTCGTCCATCATGAAGTTTTCGTATTGAGATGCGAGCATGCTCATCTTGGTGGTTTGAACAGCAGTTGTTCCTTCATGAGCGATAGCTAGTGTATCCCAGACTTCCTTTGCAGTGCTTAGGCTGTCAACTTTGTCATGCTCACTTTTTCTGAGAGCACATATAAGAAACAGCCTCGCCTTGGCATTCCTCTAATTTTCGGTCCTTTGTTCATCTGTCCATTTGTCAGCTGGAATGGCTATGCTTTCACTATCTCTAGGAACGTAGTTTCCTTTAGATATCACATCCCATAGTTTCCAATAAGTTGATTCAATGAATAGCTGCATGTGCTTCTTCCAGTAGGGATAGTTTGAGCCATCGAAGAATGGTGGCTTGTTGTTTGCGGTTCTGGTTGGGTAGGAAATGCCGTCCATGGATCTTTTCACTCTACACCTGTTAAGATGTTAGTAATTCTCAGAGCGGTTAAGCTCTGATACCAATTGATAGTAATAAAACCACACAAGAAAGGGGGGTTTGAATTGTGTGTGTGACTTTATAAACTTTTTCGCAATATAATTATGATTAGTTCGAAAACGTTAAAAAAAATATGTGCAGCGGAAATAAACTTAGAGCTTGAAGAATAAATCACACACAATATTTATCCTGGTTCACCCCCAAAACCGATAGGGCTACGTCCAGTCCTTGGCTATACCAAGATTTTCCACTATTTCAACAGAATAGTACAAGTGTTCTCAAGGACTTCTCCCAGTATTCTGAGCACTACTCCTTTGCAAGTTTTCTCAGGACTTCTCCTTTATCTCTCAAGTATTCAACAGGACTCCTCCCAGTTCTTTTTCAAGAAGGTTTGTTTTCTACAAGGATCTCTTCACAAAGAGTGGGTAGAAACTATGAAGTTCTAAATTCAGAGAGGATATACAAATTGGTTCTCTGAAGGGCTTGTGTGAGGAAGAATAAGAGTTTTCACTCTTTAGATATTTCACACTAGTTGGCGACTAAACTCTGAAACTAAGAAGGCTAAGGCTACTGAGTGTTGTTGACTAAAGCTTGTTCAAGTTGTAAACTGACTTGAAGGATTTGAATGCTTTGATAGTGTATAAGTCGCCAAGTTGAAAGTGATGCAGAGGCCACTATTTATATCTTCAGTAAGATGACAACTGGATGCGCTTATGAAGATCTTCAAAAATAGTTCCGTTGAGTCTTTGCTTGATTGTGAGTAACAGATACTTCTGCATCTGCTTGTTGAAGTCTGCCAGGTGAAGAATGTTTCTTCAACAGGTAGAGAGTGATATCGTCTGGCAATCCTTTTGTTCTGGTTCTCAGAGGCTGCAATTAATACATGTGCATTACAGCTAATATGGCAATTAATGCACTGACCAGAAGATTTGGATTTGGCCGTTGAGGAGATACGATGATCAGAGGATATTACCGCTAATTCAACAAAAGCAGCTTGAATTAAGGAATGTTAGAGGATTTGAATCTTCAAGGTATATGGCACTTAATTCTGTCTCTTTCGCCATTAATGCTCTGATCCACCAAGAGGTGCATGACAACTCATCTTCAGTTTGAGAAAACGATCTCTTCTAAGCAAATTCTTTTTGTACCAGTCTTCAATCATTACTCTTTAGTCAACCCATGTGTTTGACAAGGATTGAACCGGACAGTCTTTGCAGGCGGACGAACTTTACTCTGGAGGCAGACTCATTTCTCATAGGCGGATGTACTTTTCACTTGCTTTTTGATAATGTTTGCAGCATGGCTTCAGTTCATAAGTGTTCCTGAATATGAAATCTTTCAAAGAAAGTTAGTAACACTTAGCGAAATTGTTATTTATCAAAATAGGTTAATTCATTTAAAATATTTTATTCTAACAGCTAAGTGTGAGTTTTGGTTGAAAGATGTGAAGTTCCTAGGCCATGTCATTTCTAAGGAAGGCATTGTCGTTGATCCAAGCAAGGTGGATGCAGTTACGAAGTGTGAGCACACAAAGGCTGCAACATATATTAGAAGTTTCTTATGCTTAGCAGGATATTACTGGAGATTCATCGAGGGTTTTGAGAATATCGTGGGACCTTTGACGAAGGTGACTCGGAAGAATCATCCTTTCGCTTAGACAAAGGAGTGTAAGTCTAGTTTTCAGGTGATGAAGCGGCGCTTGACAACCGCATTGGTCTTAGCATTACCTCAGTGCGATGAACCTTACGAGGTTTATTGTGATGCCTCTTACCAAGGCTTGGGTTGTGTATTAATGCAACATCGGAAGGTTGTGCTCTATGCTTCGAGGCAGCTGAATATCCATGAACGAAACTACCCGACACATGATTTGGAGCTTGCAGCGGTGGTTTATACTCTCAAAATGTGGAGGCATTATTTGTATGGGGGCACGTTCACTGTCTTCAGCGACAATAAGAGCTTGAAATACCTATTTGATCAGAAAGATCTTAATATGAGACAAAGGCGATGGATGGAGTTTCTTAAGGATTATGAATTTACCTTACAACACCATCCGGGAAAGGCTAATGTTGTGGCTGATTCTATCAGTCGCAAGGCTATTCATGTTTCCTCTCTAATGATTAAGGAGTTGGAGTTGCTTGAGGCTTTTCACGAACTGAGTCTGGATGTAAAGTGACACCCGGGAGATTGAGTTTCACGATGATCATCGTGTCCAGTGGTTTGTTGGAGGCGATCAGAGTCAAGCAGATGTAGGATAGAGAGTTGATTGAGAAGAGAGAAATGATCAGTGCAGGGAATGTTAGAGTAAAATATTTAAATGAATTAACCTATTTTGATAAATAACAATTTCGCTAAGTGTTACTAACTTCCTTAAAAGATTTCATATTCAGGAATACTTATGAACTGAAGTCATGCTGCAAAGATCTCGACAAAACATTATCAAAAAGCAAGTGAAGAAACCGTCCGCCTATGAGAAATGAGTCTGCCTTCCGAGTAAAGTTCGTCCGCCTGCAAAGACTGTCCGGCTTAACCCCTGTCGAACACATGGGTTGACTAAAGAGCAATGATTGAAGACTTGTGCAAAAAGAATTAGCTTAAATGAGATCGTTTGCTCAAACCGAAGATGAGTTGTCATGCACCTCTTGGTGGATCAGAGCATTAATGGCGAAAGAGACAGAATTAAGCGCCTTATTCCTTGAAGGTTCAAATTCTCTGACATTCCTTAATTCAAGCTGCTTTTGCTGAATTAATGGCGATATCCTCTGATCATCATATCTCCCCAACGGCCAAATTCAAATCTTCTGGTCAGAGCATTAATTACCAGATTAGCTGTAATGCATATGCATTAATTGCAGCCTCTGAGAACCAGAACAAAAGCATCGCCAGACGATATCACTCTCTATCTGTTGGAGAAACATTCCTCACCTGGCAGACTACAACAACAGATGCAGAAGTATCCGTTACTCACAATCAAGAAAAAATTCAACGGAACTATTTTTGAAGATCTTCATTGAAGCTCTCAGTTATCATCCTACTGAACATATAAATAGTGGTCTCTGCGTCATCTTCAACTTGGGGACCTACACACTATCAAAGCATTCAAATCTTTCAAGTCAGTTTACAATTTGAACAAGCTTTAGTCAAGAACACTCAGTAACCTTAGCCTTCTCATTTTCTGAGTCTAGTCGCCAACTAGTGTGAAATCCCATAAAGAGTGAAAACTCTTATCCATTCTCACACAAGCCTTTCAGAGAACCAATTTGAATACCCTCTCTGATTTTAGAACTTCATAGTTTCTACCCACTCTTTGTGAAGAGATTCCTGTAGAAATCAAATCTTCTTGAAAAAGAACTGGGAGGAGTCCTGTCCAATACTCGAGAGATAAAGGAGAAGTCCTAGAATACTTGTAAAGGAGTAGTCCTCCGAATACTGGGAGAAGTCCATGAGAAAACTTGTACTATTCTGTTGAAATAGTGGAAAATATTGGTATGGCCAAGGACTGGACGTAGCCCTATCGATTTAGGGGGTGAACCAGGATAAATATTGTGTGTGCTTTATTATTCAAGCTCTACGTTTATTTCTGCTGCACATATCATTCAATGTTTTCGAACTAATAATAACTATATTGTGAAAAAGTTTTTTTTAAAAGTCACACACACAATTCAAACCCCCCCTTTCTTGTGTGGTTTTATTACTATCAGCGAAGGCACCAGACTTTGAGGTAGGATCTGATGGCATCTTGAGCTGCAAGGGACGGGTATGTGTTCCGAGTGATGCTGAGTTGAGGAGGTTGAACCTTCATGAAGGTCACAAGAGCAGGTTAAGTCTCCATCCGGGTCCAACGAAGATGTACCAGGATCTTAGGTTACACTTTTGGTGGTTAGGTATGAAGGGAAATGTTGCTGAGTTTGTTGCTGCTTGCCTGACTTTTCAGAAGGCTAAGGTCAAGCATCAGAAACCTGCAAGGTTGATGCAATCTCTTGAGGTGACAGAGTGGAAGTCGGATAGCATATCCATGGATTTCATGGTTTCCTTACCACTCACTCGGAGGAGGTTTGATTCCATCTGGGTTATTGTTGATCGTCTGACAAAATCTGCACATTTTCTACTGGTGAAGACCACTTACAAAGTGGAACAGCTTGCAGAGGTTTATATTGCAGAGATTGTACGATTGCATGGAGTTCCTTTGACTATAGTTTGATGACCGGGATTTATATGATATTTTTAGCATCTTTTCCTTTCATTTTATTTTACTTTTAATTGTGTCTCATGTAGTTTATATTTAATTTGTTAGATTTTTTGTTTTATTTTTGCATTTGCATTTAGTTTAGCTTTTACTTGGTTTTTAGTCATTTTTAGTTGTTTTATTAGATTTTAGTCCTTGTTAGAGTTCTGGTCATTGTTAGGTGGCTTATGGGTGCCTTGATTGAAGAATTGATGGAAGAAGTGATGAAGAGGAGGAGGTTACAAGCTGAATGGTTTTGTGGTTAATGAAGAATTGAAGCAACAAGCAAGAAACATGTGCTAAAATGAGTAATTGTGATGGTTTCAGCTGTTGCAAAGAAGGAATGAAGCCACATGAAGAGTCTTCAATGCCATCAAAGCCTTGCCATCAAGGAGGGAAGAAGAGAGCAAGAATATGAAGCATCAGATGAGCCCAACGCCTGAGCGTTGGCTCTCTGTCTGATTGTCCAGAATTAATTAAATCCCAACGCCCAAGCGTTGGGTAGCCAACGCTCATGCGTTGGCTCTCTGCCAGAGGAGCGTTGGAACACTAGTAGAAAATTGTTATAAATAGGCTGCTTTGCTTCTTTGTAAAGATCATACCTTGGATACCTAAACACTTTGTTTCTGAGCTTTGCCTGGACTTGTGGGAGGCCACCTTGAGCTCCCAATTCAGGTTTTATTTTATGTTTTCCTTAGCCATGCTTGGCTAAGTTTTTCTTGTATTTGGGTTGTAGTGAATCTACATCAAACTATGCTCTAGGTTTCTTGTTAATATGTGAATAAAGTTCAAGTTCTTAGTTTCTATTCTATGTGTTAATATTATTCTTGCTGTACACAAGTCTTCATGCTTAATTCTTATGCAATGGTAATTGGTAGGATTTAAGGGAAATGGGAATAGAATGAATGATTGTATGCCACTTAGTTATAAGGGTAGACATTGTTAGTGTTGGCCTGAACTTGAAATTCATCTTCAATTTGATTAACTAATCACTAAGGTATTATGATTAGAAATTGAATTAGAAATTCTATTTAAGGTATTAACAAGTAGAAACTCTAGGCTAGAAAACCTAAGAACATGTTTTGAATTTTATATTAGGATTGATTCTGAATAGCTTAGCTAGAGGTAGTAAAACTCAACCCAAGTACTTTTTTTTATCAAGCTATTATCTTTATCTTTATGCTGTTTTCTTTAAATTTCAAAATCAAAACAAAAACATCTTTTCTTTTTCAAACTCTAAAAAACTGATTTTAAATCAAACCAATCCCTGTGTAGACGATATCTTTTATATTACTTTGATACAATCTGTACACTTGCAGAATTGTTATCAAGTTTTTGGCGCCGTTGTCGGGGATTGGCTCTTTGATTTTTAATTGGTTGATTACAGTTTCTTTTGTTTTTAATTTTTGTTGTGCTATGAATTGGTGCTTCTAATCTTTGTTCGTTGAGTTGCATCTATGGCTGAAACATTTGAGCAAAGGGTGGCAAAGATCCGAGCAGTTCTTGAAAAAGAGTATGAGAAGAAGAAGCGTGATGCTTTCAATTTAATTGATGAGCATTATGTTGATTTGGAATGTAAGCGTGTTAGCGGATATTTACCAAATCGTTTGCAAGAATGGGAAGCCTTAGTTGCCTTACAGGGAAGGATACAAAACATTTTGAGGCGGCAGCCAATGATTGATCAATTTCCCACAACCCTTGTAAGCGAATCTCTGGACCAAGGTGAGAAAATAGAAAAAAAGGGATTATGTAGTGAATGTAGAAATATTTTCTCTTCCCACCCCGGAAGAGGAAGAACTAAAATCCATGAAAATGATGTCCATATGTGAACTTGTGCGGGAAAGTGGTGAGGTTAAGGCTGAACAATCATGTATCATTCTGATGATGAAATGTTGTCAGAATTTGCATGATTTAAGGGGTCTAATGAAATTTGTGATAGACCTTGGTTGAGTGGATAATTTGAAGAAGTCTATCAAAGACTATAAAATTGAGCTTCTTGGGAGACAACCCGGGCAAGGTTTGTTTTAATTTTTCTGTTTTGTCTTTTATTCTATTTCTGTTTTATTTCCTTTTTGTTCTTAAAAAAAGAGAAAAAAAGTTTTGTGTTGCAGGAACACCAACGCCCAAGCGTTGGAGGCTCAATGCTCATGCGTTGAGCCCCTGACAAGCTGCCCAGAATTTCATAAAATCCAACGCTCAAGCGTTGGACGGGTCAATGTTCATGTGTTAAGACCCTGGAATCCTAGAGTTTGTTTTTAATTCCAATGCTCAAGCTTTGGAATTCCAACGCTCATGCGCTGAGGCTGAGGTAGGTAACTTAAGTTTGTTTGTTTTTCTTTGTTTTGAATAAAAGGACAGGTTGTTCAAGAAGCAGGTGGTGCTGGTAAAGCTAGGGCTACTGATGATGAAGAAGATCCCATGAATACTTGATTTCGACCAGTGTAGTGTTTTATTTTTGTTTTAAGCTTTTACTTTCTATTTTCTTTTTAGTTTTTAGTTTTTAGTTTTTTTTTTAGTTCAGAATTTTTGTTTTAAGAATTTGAGTCTTGCATGTAGGTTAGGTTGAGTCAGTTTATATATTCTTGTTTATTATACCATGTTTGTCTAAGTCTCAAGTGGTTTCACCTTTAGCTAGTGTTTTTTGAAAATTGATACATGTGTTTTAAAAATGCTGGGTAGAATTACATGTTGTTAGGAGTTTGGAAGAATTCTTAATTTCTGAGTTTGTTATTGATCATGATTTGAGTTCAAAATGGGTACACTTACCCTATCTTTTCGAGTGTTTTGAGCGACCTCTGACATATTTGTGTAAGCTTGATTCTGTCTTGAATTGCATGTCAACTGAATAATGCATGTTTTGTGACTTTTTGTGAGGGACTAATAGGATTTCTTTGAGACCTCAGACGTTGTTGTTATAATATTTTCTCTTAGTAGCCCCATTTGAGCTTGAATTGCTTATTTTCTTTGGAGACTATTGTTGTGAATGATGTTGTTGGTGTTAGGTGAATCTGAAATGTTTGTTAGAGCTAAAAGTTGTGAAGAAGGTCTTGCTCCTGACCCTGGCTGAGGTTTTGATGACGACAAACTCATCGACAAAAAGAAGAAAAGAAGACTTAGAGGAAACAGTGCAATATGTTTATACATCTACCTAAAAGTCTTAGTTTAGGTGAGTTATGCTTCTAAAGGCTTCTCGAGTATAAAGGCTGTCTAAAACATCTAAGTTATTTGAGTTTATTGTTCTCATAAGTTGAGTCTTGCATGTAGGTTAGGTTGAGTCAGTTTATATATTCTTGTTTATTATACCATGTTTGTCTAACTCTCAAGTGGTTTCACCTTTAGCTAGTGTTTTTTGAAAATTGATACATGTGTTTTAAAATTGCTGGGTAGAATTATATGTTGTTAGGAGTTTGGAAGAATTCTTAATTTCTGAGTTTGTTATTGATCATGATTTGAGTTCAAAATGGGTATACTTACCCTATCTTTCCGAGTGTTTTGAGCGACCTCTGACATATTTGTGTAAGCTTGATTCTGTCTTGAATTGCATGTTAACTGAATAATGCATGTTTTGTGACTTTTTGTGAGGGACTAATAGGATTTCTTTGAGACCTCCGACCTTGTTGTTATAATATTTTCTCTTAGTAGCCCCATTTGAGCCCGAATTGCTTATTTTCTCTGGAGACTATTGTTGTGAATGATGTTGTTGGTGTTAGGTGAATCTGAAATGTTTGTTAGAGCTAAAAGTTGTGAAGAAGGTCTTGCTCCTGACCCTGGCTGAGGTTTTGATGACGACAAACTCATCGACAAAAAGAAGAAAAGAAGACTTAGAGGAAACAGTGCAATATGTTTCAACATCTACCTAAAAGTCTTAGTTTAGGTGAGTTATGCTTCTAATGGCTTCTCGAGTATAAAGGCTGTTTAAAACATCTAAGTTATTTGAGTTTATTGTTCTCATAAGTTGAGTCTTGCATGTAGGTTAGGTTGAGTCAGTTTATATATTCCTGTTTATTATACCATGTTTGTCTAACTCTCAAGTGGTTTCACCTTTAGCTAGTGTATTTTGAAAATTGATACATGTGTTTTAAAAATGCTGGGTAGAATTATATGTTGTTAGGAGTTTGGAAGAATTCTTAATTTCTGAGTTTGTTATTGATCATGATTTGAGTTCAAAATGGGTACACTTACCCTATCTTTCCGAGTGTTTTGAGCGACCTCTGACATATTTGTGTAAGCTTGATTCTGTCTTGAATTGCATGTCAACTGAATAATGCATGTTTTGTGACTTTTTGTGAGGGACTAATAGGATTTCTTTGAGACCTCCGACCTTGTTGTTATAATATTTTCTCTTAGTATCCCCATTTGAGCCCGAATTGCTTATTTTCTCTGGAGACTATTGTTGTTAATGATGTTGTTGGTGTAAGCAAGTATTGTAAGAGATTTTTATCAATAGTGGAAAAAATCCTCAAGGGGTTTTCTTGAGGGACTGGACGTAGCCTTCGGTGGATAGAAGGTGAACCAGGATAAAACTCTGTGTGTGCATTCTTCTACCCTCACCTTTACTTTCAAGCAACGCTCATTTCCGCTGCAATCGTTTGTATTTATATTTATCTTGAAAGTAAGAAGGTAAGGCGAAAATCGGGTAAACCTGATTCACCCCCCCCCCCCTCTCAGGTTGCTATCTAGGTTAACAATTGGTATCAGAGCGTAAGTTTAGGTAATTTACTCCTAAGATCCGGGAAAAGATGGCATCCTCTTCTAGTCATGGAACTAGTGAGGGATTCAACATAAATAGGCCACCATACTTCAATGGAGACCACTATGACTTCTGGAAGATCAAGATGAAAATCTTTATAAGGTCATTAGACGTGGAAATATGGAAAGCCATTGAAGAAGGTCTGTTTATACCTATGAATGAAGTGGGTGATAGCAGACAACCAAAACCAGAAAACACATGGAGTGAAGAAGAAAAGAAGAAGGTTCAGTATGATCTCAAAGGAATGAATATCCTTACATCTACTCTTGGCATGGATGAATATTTCAGAGTTACAACATGCACAACATCGAAAGAAATATGAGATACTTTGATGGTAACTCATGAAGGAACATATGAAGTCAAGAGATAAAAAATCAATACCCTATCTCAAGAATATGAAATGTTCAGAATGCTTCCAGGAGAAAAGGTATTGGATATGCAAAAACGATTCTCTCATTTGACTAACCATTTGATTGCACTTGGCAAACAGTTTTCCAATAGTGACTTGAACATGAAAGTTTTAAGATCACTCACAAGAGCATGGCAACCAAAGGTTACGGCAATTTCAGAAAAGAAAAGTTTGTCTAATATGACTCTTGCAACTCTCTTTGGAAAACTCCAAGAACACGAATTGGAATTGAATCGTTTGGAGGAACATGAGCAACATGAGAAGAAATATCGATCCATCTCTTTAAAGGCCAAAGAAAGCATCAAAGATGATTATGATGCAAATTCTGAAGAAGAAGAGAATGAGAATATGAATCTTTTAGTGAAGAACCTTGGAAAATTTCTCAAAAGAAAAGGTATGAAATTTAACAATAACAGAACTTTCCAAAGGAATAATGAATCCTCCTCTTCTCAAAAGTTCACATGCTTCGAATGTGGAAAACCTGGACACATCAAGTTGGAATGTCCAAATCTTCAAAAGAAGAAACATGGTCTGAAGGACAAGTTTGAAAAGAAAGATGAAACTACACGAAGAGCATACATTGCCTTGGATGAAAATGAAGTCAGTTCATCATCCGATTCTGATAAAGAAGAAGCACAAGTTGCATTAATGGCTTCACATGATTCAGATGCTGAGGATAACCAGGTTAGTGATAATGTCATTTCATTTCATGATCTAGAATTTGCTATAGAGAATGTGTTTAAGTTATGTCAAGTTTTTCTAAAATTAGTAGTAAGCAGAATGCTATAATTTCATCTTTAGAAAATAAGTGTACAAATCTACAGGAAGAACTAGACATAGTAAAATATAAGTTAGATACTCCACATGAGTGCACTAAGTGTAGTTCTTTAGAAGAGAAGATAGATAGTCTTCAACAAAGGGTTCATAACTTCAACAAAGGAAAACATAAGTTAGATGATATTCTAAGTATGCAAAGACACTCAAACAATAAGGTTGGACTAGGATATACATCTCATCCAAAGACAAAAGAAGTTAAGAAAACCATCTTTGTGAAACCAAACAAAGTGGAAGGATCTTCTGAAAATACTAAGACTAGTTCTTTTAGGAGTATGAACTATAGGAAGAATAATTATCATAGACCTCCTAAGAAGATCAATCCTTCTCCTAGGCAAACATCAAGTTACAACCAATATTCATGTACTTATTGTAACAAAATAGGACATACCCCAAGTAGATGTTATTACAAGAATTTTGGAGTACCAAACAAGGAATATATATGGGTTAAGAAGAACACTAACTTAGAAGGACCCAAAGAAAATTGGGTTCCTAATCCCCATGTCTGAACTTTGTCATGTAGGTGTGCATGAAAGCAGCAAAGGACTTATGGTATCTTGATAGTGGCTGCTCATCACACATGACAGGAGACAAAACAAAGTTCTCATTACTTATGCCTAGAGAAAAAGGATTTGTCACATATGGAAATAATCAAAAAGGGAAGATACTTGGTATTGGAAGAATAGGTACACCCCCTCAAACTGTCATTGACAAGGTCCTATATGTTGATGGTTTGATGCATAATCTTCTAAGTATCAATCAACTTTGTGACAAAGGTTTGAAAGTGGGGTTCATTAATGATATCTGTGTGGTAAAGGGTGTGAAAACTAAAGAAATCAAGTTTTCCGGATATAAAGTCAATAAGGTCTTCATGATATCCTTGGATGAAATTCCACCAAATGTTAGATGCTTGCTGGCCAAGAACAACAATGATTCATGGCTCTGGCATAGAAGACTGGCTCATATACACATAGATCATTTAAATAAACTTGTCAAACATGATCTGGTTGTTGGTCTTCCAAAAATAAGATTTGAGAAAGACAAGCTTTGTGATGCATGTCAAAAGGGGAAGCAAACCAGAATATCTTTCAAACCAAAGAATATAGTCTCAACTACAAGACCCCTCCAATTACTTCACATGGATTTTTTTGGACCATCAAGGACTAAGAGCTTTGGAGGTAACTATTATGCCCTTGTTATTGTTGATGATTTTTCTAGATTTACCTGGACATTTTTCTTGCCTCTTAAGAATGAAGCCTTCAATGCATTCAAAAGATATGCAAGGCTTGTTCAAAATGAAAAGGCCTTAAAGATCTCTTCTATTAGAAGTGATCATGGTGGAGAATTTCACAACCATCAATTTCAGGAATTATGTGATGAAAATGGAATATCACATAACTTCTCTGCTTCAAGAACACCACAACAAAATGGTTTTGTAGAAAGGAAGAACAGATTACTTGAAGAACTAGCAAGGACCATGCTAAGTGAATCTAACCTTCCAAAATACTTCTGGGTTGATGCTGTAAGTACTTCTTGCTATGTTTCCAATAGAGTACTCATTAGACCTATTCTGAAGAAAACCCCCTATGAACTTTACAAAGGGAGGAAACCAAATATTACTCATCTACATGCTTTTGGATCAAAATGCTTTGTCTTGAACAATGGAAAAGAAAACCTTGGTAAGTTTGATGAAAAATCTGATGAAGGTATATTCCTTGGATATTCTCTAACAAGCAAAGCATATAGAGTCTTTAACAAGAAAACTCTATCTATTGAAGAGTTTATACATGTATCCTTTGATGAGTCTAACTCTTCAAAAGAAGATATAGTTATTCCTCCAGATAATGATGAGGAAGATAACATTATTAAGGAAGATTCTCAAAAGCAAAAAGATCAAGATTCAGTACAAGAATAGCATATTGAAGATACCACTTATGAACTACCAAAAGAATGGAGAACCCACAGGGATCATCCAGTTGACAATATCATTGGTGATATTTCAAGAGGCTTTTCTACAACGCTACACTTAAATGATTCAGTATTGAATATGGCCTTTGTATCTCAAATAGAACCCTCCAAAGTGAATGATTCTCTTGAAGATGAGTATTGGATTGTGGCAATGCAAGAAGAACTAAACCAATTTGAAATAAATCAAGTATGGGAATTGGTTCCTAAGCCCTCTGACTAGCATATCAATGGAACAAAATGGGTATTCAGAAATAAACTGGATGTAAATGGTATAATTGTCAGGAACAAAGTAAGACTGGTTGCACAAGGATATAATCAAGAAGAAGGTATTGATTTTAATGAAACCTATGCACCAGTTGCAAGGTTGGAAGCCATAAGACTTCTATTGGCTTATGCCTATTCTTTAAACTTTCCATTATATCAAATGGATGTTAAAAGTGCTTTCCTGAACGGATTCATTCAAGAAGAAGTATATGTGAAGAAACCTCTAGGATTTGAAGATCCCAAGTATCCTTTACATGTCTTCAAATTAAAGAAGGCACTCTATGGTCTTAAACAAGCCCCTCGTGCATGGTATGATAGACTGAGCACATTCCTTTGTGAAAAAGGATTAGAAAAGGGTAAGGCTGACACAACCTTGTTTATCAAGAAAACCAAAGGTAACACTTTATTGGTACAAATTTATGTAGATGATATTATTTTTGGTTCAACTAACGAATCTCTGTGTAAGGATTTCTCTAATATGATGCAAGAGGAATTTGATATGTCTATGATGGGACAGTGAAATTTCTTTCTAGGATTGCAAATTAAGCAATCACATGATGGAATATTCATCAACCAATCAAAGTTTTGCAAGGAGCTTTTAAAGACATATGATTTGGATGATTGCAAGGCCATAGCCACACCAATGGGGTCTAATACATATCTAGATCAAGATGAGTCCGGTGTTCCTGTAGACATTACCATGTACAGAGGTATGATCGGATCTCTTCTTTATTTAACAGCAAGTAGACCTGATATTATGTTTAGTGTGTGTTTATGTGCTAGATATCAAGCATCTCCTAGGGAATCACATTTGAGTTCAATCAAAAGGATTTTCAAATATCTGAAAGGAACTTCAAATGTTGGTCTGTGGTATCCCAAAGGAAGTGTTTGTGACTTGATTGGATATTCTGATTCAGATTATGCTGGATGTAAAACTGAAAGAAATAGTACAACTGGTACTTGTCGCTTGTTGGGAAATGCTGTTGTTTCTTGGTCCTGTAAGAAACAAGCATGTGTTGCTCTAAGTACTGCTGAAGCAGAATACATTGCTGCAGAAAGTTGTTGTGCACAAACCTTATGGCTCAAACAACAACTCAAAGATTATGACTTAGAGCTGGGCTGCATCCCAATCAAATGTGACAATACAAGTGCCATTAATCTCACGAAAAACCCCATCATGCATTCTCGAACAAAGCATATTGATATAAGACATCATTTTCTTCGAGATCATGTCATAAGAAAAGATAATGAGATTTCCTTCGTAGATACACATAATCAATTGGCTGATATATTTTTTAAACCTCTTCCTAAAGACTATTTCTTTATAATTAGAAGAGAATTAGGCATTATAGCTGAAACTGATATTTAATTAGATATTTATCTGATTATGTGTTTATATGCTAAATTACATGATTATGTGCATTGTATGATTATTTGTGTGATTATGTGTGAATATATAGTTACATGCTTGCTTTCATGATTCTATGTCAACATTCCTTATATGTGATTGCATGAATCTGAGTTTTTATTTGCCTGTATTCTTAGTTATGTGTCTTTTGTGCGATTTTTCACTTAACTAATCGATTAATCAAGTCTAGTAATCGATTACATAGGAAGTCATAGCTTAGATCTTGCAAAATGTCTTAAGTAATTGATTACCAAATATCCTGTAATCAATTAACCTATGTTCTCTAGTCCTCGTGCCTCTCTAGAAACTTAAGGTAATCGATTACCTATCTTGTTGTAATCGATTACAGAAACGAAATAGGTTCTTTCCCTCCATTTATTTGAATTTTAAATTCAAAGAAACCGTCCAGTAATCGATTACACAACCTCTGTAATCGATTACATACTCGAGTTATATAATCAAAGCATGACATTTCAATAGGAATTCTCTTACAAGTCCTATTTCTATCATCTTCAATCCTTGTTCATGATATCCTGAAACCTTGATCTTATTCACAGTACTCTCTTGAACGTCAATCATGTCTTCCTCTCATTTCCGTCCTTCCAACCCTATGAACCTAACCAGACTCCTCACTTCATCAGACCAAAGAAATAGGTTTGTCTCAAGGTTTCTCAATCAAATAATCTGAAAACCCACTTATGGCGATTTGGACTCTTTTGTTGAAAGCGGGCATACATTTCCTGCTCTCCTCAGGAACCAAGAACTTGAAGAATTCATCACCATAAACAACCCGTACTACCCAGAACTTGTTAAGATCTTCTACTGCAATCTTAATATTCTGAGAGATGGCATTCAAAGTTCAGTCAAAGGCATTTTCATTCACTATTCCCTTTCTACCTTTGGACGGTGTCTGGGACTTCCTTCTAACGGTGCAAAATTAGGTCCAAACTTTCCCTTCCCCTGGCCTGGCTACAATCAGGAGTCATTTTATCAGTCTCTGTGTCGTTTCCAATCTTTAGAACTTCTGAAAATCCATCCTCCTCACACAACATCCTGTCCTTATCATGTTGATGTGCTCACCATGAACAATCACTTGCTTCATTACTTCATCAATCAAGTCCTTCTGCCACAGGAAACCCATCTTGCTCACATCAGTGAGTTAGAGTTGCAAGTATTATATGGCATCATCAACTGCCATAAAATTAACTGGGCTTTTCTGATCATGAATCATATGATCAAGTGCAGAGACAACGCTGACTCTTTTCCTTACGATTCGGTCATATCCTGAATCCTCATCTACTCCGGAGTACCAATAGCAACACTACATGATAAGCGGTCTTCTCATCTTAAGTGTGTTGACAATCCATCCTTCCTTATCTCGGGATATCAAATAACTTTGGAATTTTCACTCTCTCATGTCAACTCCATGACGATGGTCGTGATCTTCAGATCATGAAGATAATGGATGATGAAGACTTTTCTATTGATACTTAGTATTCTAGGATTTTCTTGTTTCTTTTCTTTTTATTCTAAGTCTGTAATATTTATGTCTTGAATACTTTTGGTTGTTGAACTATTTGTGCTTGGTTTTTATGATTTCCCTATTTATATATATATAGTATGTTGTTGTACTGTTTGGACTTTTGCATACTTCTACTTGTTTACCCCCAACCCCTATGCTTTACTTGTATATACACTTGTTTGCCTGTATACCTGTTTCTGGCCTTTTCTTCTTTTTGGTGAAGTCAAAAGGGGGAGAAAGGTTCTGTGTTTTTTCAAGATTATATGCAGGAATTCAACTAATGAATCAGAAAGGGTGAGATGTATTGGATTACATCAAACAGGGGGAGTTTTTCAACAAAGAAGCAACACTGATCTTCAAAGTTCAAAGAATGTGTTTGCCATCATCAAAAAGGGGGAGATTGTGAAGAAGGTCTTGCTCCTGACCCTGGCTGAGGTTTTGATGACGACAAACTCATCGACAAAAAGAAGAAAAGAAGAAGTAGAGGAAACAGTGCAATATGTTTCAACATCTACCTAAAAGTCTTAGTTTAGGTGAGTTATGCTTCTAAAGGCTTCTCGAGTATAAAGGCTCTTTTAAACATCTAAGTTATTTGAGTTTAATGTTATCATAAGTTAAAAGAAGTAGAAAAACTCAAGCCGATATTAAAAGTTCAAGTTTCTGGAAATTGGACTTGAGTGTAATCGATTACACCCTTCTGGTAATCGATTACACATAGGCAAGTAATTGATTACATCTTGCTTGTAATCGATTACATGTTTGAATTTGAAATTCAAACAGTAACAGCTTCTTAGTGTAATCGATTATCTAAGTAATGTAATCGATTATCTAAGCAATATAAGCATGGTATTAACTCAACTAAAGCAAGAATATATAGAAATAGGCGAAATTGCAGCCAAAACCAGAAGTAAGATGTTCAAGAGAATTTAAAGAGAGAGAGTTTAGGCATTGAAGGATGTCTTCAAGTGATTGAAGAGTTTATTCAGCGTGTCCTGCACCAATCCAAATCGGGCATCGATATGACCCTTGATCTCTTGGCGCAACTCTTCATTTTGGCCCTTCATTTCTTGACGCAATGCTTTAGCTTGCTGATCAGCGGCTGCTTGCATTTCTTCAATGCGCTTCTCCAACATGGCAACTATAGCATTAGTGTCCGGCTGCACAGAAGTGATGGCCTGGTCGTCAGCGTCTGCAAAGGCTTTTACCTCATGATCATCAAACTTTGTGGTGTTGGCATCGTTTGTCGGCAGAGCAACAGAAATGGGCCGAGCAGACAAAGTCACTTCAATAGCAACAGCAACTGCAGAGCTTGGCATAGAAATGGAGCGCGGCTTTGGAGAGTGCACTTGGTGAACAGCAGACTTTAGAACAAGTGTTGAAGGTAGAATGGGAGTAGATTGTACCACAGTAGGAATCAATGGTAGAGGATTAGCAGATGGCAAAATGAATCCATAATCCCGCAGGGGCTTGTTCAAAAATGGAAGGAGGACAAGTCTCCATCTTCTGAAATTTAAAACGAGTGCATCCACTCGTCCAGCCAGGAATAATGGAATGTGTGCCACATGAGCGATTCCAGACAGAGTCAGCTTCCATTCAAATTGGAAGAGATCATCTTTGTTCCTGATGATTTGTATTAGAGCAAGATCACAACATCCAGATGGTGCCCATACACCTGCATGAAAAAAAGGGCAAACCAAGAATCTCAAATGACACACCCTGAATAAGATGCTCGTTCTGCACAAGCACCACACGTTTCTTCTAGCCAAGTTGGGGAGTCATGGAAGATTTGGGCCGGCGGGAGACTGTTGGCATGAACGAGAACTTTCTTTTGGAAGGATTTTAGTGGCCAGATGAAGCAACATAAGAAATGGGCTTGACCATCTTGAAAGGTGGAGACATGGAGTGAAAAGGTGGTGGTGGCACTTGTGAAGTGAGATGAGTGCTAGGGATAGTTTCCTTAAGTTGGGAAATAAGTTCATC
This sequence comes from Acmispon strigosus, assembly GCA_030819835.1. Lineage (NCBI taxonomy): Eukaryota > Viridiplantae > Streptophyta > Magnoliopsida > Fabales > Fabaceae > Acmispon > Acmispon strigosus. The sequence continues at coordinate 26,431,570 of JAUAMA010000001.1, forward strand.
CAAGGAGGGAAGTTCTGGATCTGTAGCGAATGGAATATCCTCTTGGTTAAGTTCATCTTAAATATAGTCATCAACCAAACTTGAAGCTATAGCCAGACTTGGACCATCTTGGTCAGCAGTGATTTCAACCTCCTGCACTTGTTCTTCGACATGTGCTTCTGAATTAGCTTGGTCATCAAATTCGTCCTCTTGATGAAGTTCACCTTCCTCAAGCTTAGGGTCATGAGCTTTAGGTATCTCAAGAGTCTGAACAGTTGGCACTATTTCGGCCACCACCGGGTCAGCCACTTCAAGTTGTTGAATCATTGTAGCAAGGTGATCAGCAACAGCAGCCTCTTGCTCAGGTTTCTCAACATCATGAATAGTCAAACCTGAAATGGGTTTCACAACGTCTATAGCCTCCTGTGTAAGTGTTTCAGAGGTTTGGGCTGTTTCAGCAGCTTCATGAACAGGGGCGCTTTCGTGTACAACCACCATAGATGGTTGAGTTTCAGATGGCCTTGGTGGAGAGACCATTTGTTGTTCCTCGTCATAATCATCAATTTGAATATGGTGAATATGTTGAGGAACTTCAAATAGGGAGTCAAGGAACTTGTCTGAGTCTCCATGCAATATCCCTTTGAAGTGTTTGATAGTGCAAGAAACACACAAGAAAGGGGGGGTTTGAATTGTGTGACTCGTTTTAGAAAACTTCTTTCTATGATAAGCATTAATTATAAGTCTTCAAAGAGAGTTATAGATTATGCAAATATGCATGTATGCAGCGGAAAATATAACTTAACAACAAAAGTAAAGCACACATGATTTTTATCCTGGTTCACCCCCATAATCGACAGGGCTACGTCCAGTCCTTGGCTTTACCAAGATTTTCCAATATTCAAACAAACAGTACAAAGTATTATCAGGGACTTCTCCTAGTATTAGAAGGACTTCTCCTATCAAGTATTTTCAGGACTTCTCCTTACAAGTATTCTGCAGGAATTATCCTGATACCTTTAATAAGGTTTTGCTTTTCTACAATGGTTCTCTTCAAATAAGAGTGTGTAGAAAAAATGAAGCTCAGGTTCACAGAGATGATGGGCATTTTCGGTTCTCTGTTTTGGGTTGTGTGCGTGGAATAGGATGAGAGTGATACTCTATAAGTTCTTCACACACATGAGCAACTTCAACTCAGATAAGGGCTGGCTTGAAGCATCCTGAGTTGGAGCCAATGAAGTCTTGGTCCTTTGGGCAAACTTAGTTGAAATATGAAAGTTTGAGTCTAAGTCGCCAAGTTGCTACGGAAGCAGGTTTCTATATATATATATATCTTCAGTTGAAGATCTTCATTCTTCTTCCACAGAAGGAGAGAAAACCTGTCCGTTTGTGCTCCTACTTCCTTTGCTGTGAGTAACGGCTAATTCTGCATTTTTCAGCAGGTCTGAAACACGATCTGAGAAGCATTGATTTTCCTGGGTTGACATCGTCTGGCTCTATTTGAGCAAGTAGCCTTGAGCTATGTCTTCTGTATTTAATGCTCTAGAATTCCAGCAGTGGTATTTGTTTGACCATTATACCCCAGTGCGTGCAACCTAGTGCCCATCAAATGCTCTGATCAAGTATTTGAATTTCGACCGTTGAATGAGTACGGTGCTCAGAGATTCTTGCCGTTGATTCCGTGATGTTAGCTTGATTTGAGGAAAAGTAGAAAAGCAGTGGGACCAAGGAATATTGTATTAATTGTGTCCCTTTCTTCTTTCTTCCATTACCAGTGCTTTATTTAATATGCAGACGAGGTAGACGTCTTTTGATCCAAAAAGCAATTATTCTAGATGAACTCTTCAGAGCTAGGTGAATAATTTCTTTAATGCTTCTGTTGAACTAATATCCTCGTAATGCACATCTCTTGACATTTGTACCTTTGGCGCATTCTGATGCTTGAGCAAATGAATTCTTCATTATGATTTGGCAGACGCAGTCTCCATATAATATTCAGAATTCCGTTACTGAGTGGGTTGCATCGGCAGACAGTCTTTCTTCATTCAGTCCTTCTTGAGATTGAGAATATTATTGACTTGTAAAAGACTGAATCTTTTCTTCACTTTTGCTTACACTGAAGTTCTCCATTTGAATAAGTTGACTTACAACTTCTTTGCATGATGCTAGAAAGGCTTCAGAGCTAGAAGCATTCCTTCATGAGTTGCCATTCTTATTTAGCTTTAGATGGAACAGTCTTCCTGTTGATTACCGTTGGTTCAGGCACCGGACAGTTTCAGCTTCCTGAAGTGGACTTTGACTTGAGAGTGCATAGCTGATAGAGTGTCTTCGAAAATGATGTTTTCTATTTGAAGTCACTGCTTTATCTTCCGTGAGTCACCAGACTGTCTTCACATGAATGCGCTTTCTTTGTATGTCATTGACAGCATTTCCTTCAGGATGTATGTAGTGATGACCGGACGATTTCTCCTAGCAAACTGATTTTCTTGATAATGCTTTGAGATTCATTCAGTGCTTCCAATAGATAGATCTCCCTGGATATAAGAAAGTTCATGGTGTTAGGAACTCTATCTCTAATGATATTAAACCTTAAAGAAATTGTTGATTATCAAAACATAATAACTCATTTAGTTAATTGAATCTAACAATCTCCCCCTTTTTGATAATGACAATTTCTTTGGAGAAAAAGGTTTAGTAAGGGTTTATTTCTTGAGATAAGCACTTTGTCATTTTTGAGATGAAAACGGTTTTTCTTTGAAATATTTTATTATGTAAACAAAAAAGGTGATCGATCTTTAACGGTGCATAAGTGCAATTTTGTTCTTGGGCGGACGGAGACTTATATTCCAAGATTTAGCTTAGCTCCTTGAGTTTATTTGTCATTGCTCCCCCTAAATCTGATATTCCTTAAATAGTTCAGTTTGTCATATGTTTTTCTAGTGAGCTCCCCCTGAACTGATGCTATAGGGCTTATTTTATCTTTTAAGTTTTAATCCTCCTCTTTTCTTTAAGGCTTCTCCCTATATTTGTTTCCTAATTGTTGCTATTTCTCTACCTAACTTTTTCTCTACCTGATTCTTCTCCCCCTTTGGCATTATCAAAAAGAAACATACGATAAATGAAGCAGGAAATAAGAACTTAATGCTGAATCAGAGAATTATATGTATAAATGCAGAGAGTAATTGTTGCAAGAGAAAAAAAAAAGAAAATTGATCAAGATAAAGAGATAAGAGAGTAGGGATCAGTTGTTCTTCTTCTGCGATTGTTCAATATAGCTCCTCATCATTACTTCTAAGATTTCAAATCATGCATCCATCTTTTCAGTGAGTGTGTGTGTCACAGCTTCGGTACGGTTGATCACTTCTTCCCGCACCTCCTGATTCTCTTTAGCATTTGTTGAGCAGACATCCTCTATTTTCGCTGTTAGTTTCATCACGGCAGCTTCGGCATCAAAGGAGTCCTCAGCAGACGGATTCTCATTCTTGTGCTCCTGTGCAGAAATTTCCTCAGCTTGAGGAAGATCATGCTTGGGAAGAGCAACTGATATGGGTTGAGCAGTTGTGATCTCAGCACCCAAGGTATTTTCTAAAGTTGTAGTTGCAGAAACTTCACTCGGAGATGGTGGAGATGCATCACTGGGAATTTCCTCAGAGTCTGAAGATGTGATGAACACATCTTTGGATACAGTTATAACTTGAGGCAAAGAAATAACTGGTGCATATGATGGAGAGCTTTTTGGAGGTGTAGAAGCAGTTGGCAGAGGATCAGGTTGAGGTCTTGCAGTAAGTAGAATAAGAAACCATGATCTATGTTGAAACACAACGCTTTTAACGCCATGAATCAGTCCGAATGGAATGGTGCTTATATGAACGTGTCCGAAGACATACAGTTCCCACTCATGGTGAAAGATGTCATACCTTGTTCTTCCAGCAAAGCAGATTTGGATACCTTCAAGGGCAGGAGGAGACCATAACCGGGCCTGAATGCAGAATTTGAAGCCTAGTATTTCCATAAGCAGGTTTAGAGCATATATGGCATTTTCCATTGTGAGCATTCTGGGGATATGCATGGAATTCGGCGTAACGGTCCGGCGGGATCGTCTTGGGACATGAAAAGGAAAGGTTCTTGTTGTATTCAGCATACGTTCCTCAGGTTGAGAGGCTTGGACAACACTCTCCTGTTTACCCTTAAGTGCAGAAGATCCTTCAGCAGCCACTTGCTGAGAACTCAGAGTCTCATCCAGAGATATATCTGGATCAGCAGCGTGTTTATCAGCTTCCTTCGGTTCAACCTTCTGTTTCTTCCTTGGGTTGGACACCTTGACTGCATGAGTCTTGATTCTTTTTCTAACACCTCTTACCTTCTTAGGAGATGTATGTTCTTCTTCAGTCGGATGAATCAATTTAGGAATTTCTGGACATGCTGCTTCAACATCAATTGGACTGGCAGCAGTTCCTTTGCTTTGACTTGTTTGTTTAACGTCCAGTGGACGAATTTGATCCTCTGTCTTTGTGAAATTTGGATTTTTAGGTGATGGAGTTGGTGGTTGATTTGGGCTTTGCAGGGGCAGCTTCTTTTGAACTTCAGCATTGGCCTGGACGGACTTAGCGTCAGATCGTTTCTTCTTGAGTTTTGAGGGCCGAACATAATCAGGATTTGTGAAGAAGGTCTTGCTTCTGACCCTGGCAGAGGTTTTGATGACGACAAACTCATCGGCAAAAAGAAGAAAAGAAGACTTAGAGGAAACAGTGCTATATAGTTCAACATCTACCTAAAAGTCTTAGCTTAGGTGAGTTATGCTTCTAAAGGCTTCTCAAAGCATAAAGACTCCTTAAAACATCTAAGCTAAACAAGTTTAATGTTTTCATAAGTTAAAAGAAGTAGTTTATCTCAAGCCGATCTTAAAAGTTCAAGTTTCTGGATATTGGACTTGAGTGTAATCGATTTCACCTTTCTGGTAATCGATTACACCTAGGCAAGTAATCGATTACTTCTTGCTTGTAATCGATTACATGTTTGAATTTGAAATTCAAACTACAACGGCTTTTAGTGTAATCGATTACCTAAGTAACGTAATCGATTACATACCCGAAAAGTTGCATCTTTTCATGAACCATTGTGTCTCAAACCTTTTGGGAAGGGTTGCATTGGTTCAAGGTCGTTCCTCTAGCCTATATAAAGTCAATTTGAGTCCAGAAACACAACAACACATGAGAATACATCATTAGGCCAAAGCTTTGCCAAAATAGTTCATTCATTAAGTCTTTTGATACTTAAACTTTCAAAGAGCCTAAATTCTGAGTTCATGATCTTCATTGTTAAGAGAACACACTAGTTGTTCATATCTTGAGGAACTCAGAATCTTATTATGCTTAAGAGCCTTAAAGCATAATTCTCATGATCAATCCGCTTGTATGTTAAAGGATTGATACAGCCAAATTGTAAACTCTTCTTCATCTCTTTCTGGTAGATTGAGTATTCACCGTTGATCTCGGTAAAGGGTTGTTGTTACTGAAAGTGGTGTACTTTCAGGGTGTTTGATTGAAGGTGGTTTAGCCTTCAAGGTCTGAAGGTGGTTTGCCTTCAGGGACTGAAAGTGGTGTGCTTTTAGGGGCTGTTGAAAGTGGTATACTTTCACAGATGGTTGATAGAAATTCTTAAGGTACTTGGTGTAAGCAATTGTAAGAGATTTTCATCAATAGTGGAAAAATCCTCAAGGGGTTTTCTTGAGGGACTGGACGTAGCCTTCAGTGGATAGAAGGTGAACCAGGATAAATTTCTGTGTGTGTATTCTTCTACCCTTTATCTTTACTTTCAAGCAACGGTTATTTCCGCTGCAATCGTATGTATTTACATTCATCTTGAAAGTAAGAAGGTATCAAGGCGAAAATCGGGTAAACCTGATTCACCCCCCCCTCTCAGGTTGCTATCTAGACTAACAGGATTCACAATTTGCCTGTACATCACAATCCTTGGTGTGATGTTTTGACCCGATTGTTTGGCTCCTTTCACGATGTTTGGCCACCATAGTGGCGTGCCAAAAGGAAGAGGAGATTCCTTCTTCAGCATCACTCTTATCCAGTGACTATCGTCGACATTGCATAATACTGCAATGGGTGAGCGAGTTGGTACTGGCCCTGCCAGAGGCAGATAAGTGTATGATTCCCTAAGGCTTAGGGTGACAAGGATGACTCTGAAAGCGGTTGCAGCAAGTAATCCCATATCAGGAACGTTGAACCACTTGGGGGAGAGAGCTGGTTCATCAGGACCAAGAATTAACGCATTTCGAACGCTTTCCAGATGATCTTCAGATTCTAATGTTTTTAAGTGTAGAGAACGTCTGGAGTCAATTTCTTCGATCATTCTTCTTCTTATCTGTGGCCATTCGTTTTCATTCTTCCCCAGCCACTGGGCAATGCATCTGAACCCGCAATTGTCGTCATCTTCGACATCAACAATGTTCTCCACAAAGTCATGAAACATGGTTGGCACATGTGGAAGATACTTTGTGATTGTAGATGAATGTTGAGCAGTTTCTAGAATGGATTCCAGAGGTACCTTTTTGACATTTTTGACCAATGAGGCTATTGGTATGTCGTCTTCATCATCTTCATTTGCAAGTGGGTTTTGTTTTTGCTGTGAAGTGGTTGCTCCTTCATGCTTCTCTATGACTCGTCTCCGTTTGGATTCTGGTTCTGACTGTAACACCCGGAATTTTCCCCAGTAATTAAATAATTATTTAATTATTCCAAGGTATTGTTTGAATCCGCTCGGCGGCATCGGCAAGCATTATCGTCGAGCGAAGTACCGATGAAGTATTCTTTGCAACACTTGGTAGGAAACCAAGCTAGACCTGACTTTGAGTTTGAATGAGAATAAGACATTCTCACTATCACCATGACGTTCAGTGAAGAATTTCGTGAAGAACGACTGTAATATTGATATGGTTTCCTCCCGGAGCCCGGGAAGGATTTTTCACGCTAACAGGACTTTTAGCCGAAACTTCAACAGGAGAAATGAACGACTTCGGGACCCCGGATCGACAATCTAAAAAGCTCCAAACAATTTCGTTTGGCGTTTCGAGACCAATTTTGTGCAGAAGATTTTTTGTGAATAGTAACTCGGGGAATAGTGTTTTCGGGGAGTGTGGCGCAGACTTCGAAAAAGATCGACCCGGCCCCGAATTGTGCGGGCCCGGTACCCCGAAACCAACAAATGACCCCGGGGCGGATATTCTCAGTGACACTGAGGTACTCACTGATGACCAGAACCCGATGATGACCGGTGACTTGACGCATTGACGCATTGACGCACAGACGCACTAACGCGTCATGATTAAGAATTTATTAATAAACAAACCTAGATATTTATTAGAACTTTCTAAATTTAGAGTTTAGTCCCTGAACTTTGAAAACCTTACGGTTTGGTCCTCGAACAGTAAAAGTTTTTTTTACCTTAACCATTTACCATTTTCACTTAGGTCCTTAAGGTAAGAAAAAATTAAAATCCCCACCCATTTTGCCCTCCAAACCCACGGCCAAGGGCCATCAAAGGGGTGAAATCCCACCCTTAATTCATTTAATGAGTCATAAGTGAAAAGTCTTGGAGTTTTAGTGAGATTTAGAGAGATAAAGAGCTAAGGAACTATTCATCATCTTTCTCATCAAGCCCTCTTGGCCGCCCCCTCCTTCCTACATTGCAGCCCCTTCCTCACCTCTTTTGCACTTGATTCTTTGAGGTAAGATGTTCCTCACCTCTCGATCTATATTGCTACCGATTCGAAATTTCATTTTGTTGAGTTCGGTTTTTATGCAAGTACTAGGATTTGAAAGTCCCTTCACAAATTTTGTTCCCACTACCTTTAGCTTCATTTTGAACCGATTGGATTTTTGATTGAATGAGTTTTGGTTCTTTGAAAAATTTTAAGTTGGGTTTTTGTTAGGGTCCCCTTTGGAAAAGTCATTCCCATGACATTGATCTTTGAAAATCTCTAGTTTGTTTTCTTGGAAGTTTTGTTTTTGAAAAATTGATTATTTGGAAAAGTGATTTTTCAAGCTTTAGGTAATTATTCACCATAGATTTCTTGTTGTCGTTGATGTGTACAAATTAGATTTTGAAGAAATTTTTTCCCTTGAATTAAAGTTGTTTGGCCGAATTGACTAGTGTTTTAGGACTTTGGAAAATTGATTTTCTAACTAGCTTTTTGTAGTGTTTAAGGCTTGTATGTGAGGTTTGATGCAAAGGAAAAATTAATTGCCCTATTTTTGATGGAATGGCCGAGAGTTACAAAGTGTTTTAAGGGCTTGGAAAATTTATTTTCATTTGGTTTTGAGAGAAGGACTAAAATTGAACTCTTGGGAAAATTTGATTATGGAACTTCTAGCTTGTTTTAGGGTTTTGAAAATTTGGGAAATTAAGAGTTTAAAAGTTGGCAATTGAGTGAATTTTGTATGTTCTTGACACTTAGGTTTTGTTGAATACAAGAGTTGGAAAATTGATTTGGAAACTTGTAGAAAAGGTAAGTTTTTGGGCAAATTGGCTTTTGGAACTTATAGTTCAAATTAGGGTTTTGCACATTCTGAAAACTTGGGGAAATTAGTGTGGAAAATGGATTTAAAAGTTATGTTTTTGGTTGTGTGGTTGATTTGAAAATTTAGTGAAGTGTTGGGTGAAAATTTGGAAATTTTAGGGTTTTTAAGAACTTGGGCAGAATTGAAGTTTGATGAAAATGTGTGTTTTTGTCTTCTAAAATCTTGATGAAGGCTTCAAAATGGTTTGTAAGCATCTAGCCTTGATGCTCTTTGAATGGTTTAAAGTTTTGAGAAGTTTTGGTTTTGTGACTTAGATTTTTTCTAAGTTCTTTGGTAATCGTCGAAAATCTTGTTTAAGTGTCTTCGACCTCCGAGAATTTCCTAAGTTGTAGAGCCGTGACCTCCAAGAATTTCCTAAGTTGTAGAGCCGTTGTCTAAGTGTTTAGACCCCTGTTTAGACCAGCCCCTTGACCATAGGTTTAAGTTCAAAGTTCTAAGCTAGGTTGTGTTTGTTGAAGGATAACGAGGCCCCGTACTGATCTAGACGCACAGAGTTTACGTGACCGCCAAGATCGACCACCTATAAGGTAAGGGCACTTCGTATCTCTTTCTATTAGAATAAGTATATGTATATACCATGCTGAACTATGATCTTTAGAATTGTAGTTGACGGCGTTCTGAGAACGACCCGACTTTAAACTGTATTGATTGATATATGAATGCAGTCTCTGAAGGCATCTGATATGATGGATTAGTTTTTTTTGATGCGTGGCATTGTTGGATTGTTGTGATATGTGGCTTGACTTATTGGATGTTTATTGCTTTGATGTTAATTGAAAGCATGTTTCTTCCTTCGACATGATTTATATCTGCTCAAGATATGTGCAACTGCTCTACATGATTAGTGTTAATTATGAAGCTATGCTAGGCGTCGTTTAAATACGTATGAGTCCTACTTGTGTTTTTGTGTCATGTTGTGTCAAGCATGTAGTCGTGAAAGTCGTCATGGTTCGGGGCTAATAAAGAGTCACGAGCTAGATGACACACCATCGGGGCGTTATTATAGAGCGTTCTCGTGTAAGTGGCAACTCTCGACTTACCGACTTACTTTCTAGTTTGTGCGGAGTTCGGGAGAGTGTCCCACCTGCCTGCGAGAGTTGGTGCATATCCGGATAAAAGTTTTTTCTGTACATGAGGAAGATGTACGTGCATATAGAGTCCTAGAGTTTTTCAACTACTTGTGTCAATAATTGTATGCGTACTTGTTATTTTCTACCTGTTGATTGCTTGGATAACATTTGCTAGCCGTAGGCTTTAATTGTATCCAATATTTTATTTTGAGTTGACCCTTGCATCTGTGTGTTGTTTTTATTTGCTGGTGATCTGTCGCCTGCTGGACGTCCTTTAGCCGGAAGATGCGGATGGATGCTGTTACAGGAAAACTCATGACCAGAAGTCGGGCGCATAGAGCTGGAAGACTTGTGCCGCCGCTTTTATTGTTATGTAATAATACTTTGTATGCTTACGTGTCAGGGTAGGAGTTTTAGGTTGCTTTTTACAACTGACAGCAGGGTTTTTGAAAACAAGTTATATGTTTTGCAAGTAATTTTCCAACCTGCTGGTCGGTCATTTTATGCTATATATTTGGCTATTTGCGAAGTTTATATTTATAATACTAATGCACTTCAGCATGGCATGTTTCGAAAAGGAAAATGATTTAAAAAAAATATATATACTCTCTTTTCCAAGTTTTGAAAATGCACCTGCATATTTATTTACAGCTTATCGGCTCCATCTCTGTCATCTTTCCAGAATTGGAGATATGGTATCGTTTAGTAGGTGGAAGAGAGTCATCACTGACATCCTCCTCAGGTTCACTTTCTGGTATTGCGCCTTTGTCATCTTTCTGTGGCTCCCTCTCCAGTTCAGTCAGTAGATCTTTCGGAACACTGGATGTATCAACTTTCAGCCGCATTTTCTCAACATCCTCGAATCTGATGGGGATAGAGCAGATGTAATCGTCGATAATAAACTCGCTCTGCTCGTTCAGCTTGTCAATGAGCTTCTTCTTTCTCATCATTTCGGAAATAAGAGCGCCATATGGAAGATTTGTCTCAGGGATTTCCAGCGTGTTGATGATGTGGTTGAAGATTAAGTAAGGAAGATTAATTTTTTGCATGTTCACCATTTGATACAGGGCCCAATGGGATAGCTTTTCCAATGAGTCACAAGCATCTTCTTTTGGTATCACTACCTTGCTCAGAACAATGAGAGGGAACTTGCATTCGTCAATCAGGTTGTTGATGTTAGTTCTGTGAGCCTTCGGATCCTGTTTCCAAATGCAGTCTGGGTTGGGTGCAGATAATTCCCATTTTGACATGTATTTTACCCCTTCATTTACCTTGACATTTTTGACAGCTCTCATGCATTTGGACTTGATGATGACTGATCCTTTCTTGACTGCACAGTCAAAGAACTCTTTGACTATGAGCTTGATAGTCGTGGTTGCCGAGATTTTCATGAGGTTGGCCAAATCTCGATACAGTACAAGATCCATCCCTGCTAGTCTTGCGTACTTGTACATGTTAAGATCAAGATACCTTGGAGACACAAGTTCTTTTTCTCCCAAGTTCAACACCTTCTGCTTTCCAATCAGTGCTTCTTGTTCTTTTCTGTTTGCAGCAATGTTTTTATGCCTTCTATTGATTATCTCTTGTTGTGCAGAGGTTAGTTCAGAAGTGGTAACAATCTGTTTCTTAGACGCCATTGGAGAGTTCTGCAAAGGAAGGTTAGAGATAGCAAGAGAACAAGCAGAAGATAGAAAAGAGTTCGGATGCAAGTACGTGAGTTGTAAGTGTGAGGCTTCTTCTTTCAAGTTCTTTTTGTTAAGTTTAATTAGAATGCAAACAGTTTTACTTGGTTTAGGTGTAGAAATGATTAGTTCTGCAGTGATGTAAGAGAATGATCATAGCTTGCGCATTAAATGTAGATCTTTAAATGTGCAGTCATGGCAGTTGAAAAATTTAATGCGTGTTGAGAACGTTTTAGCATATGAAACGATACAGCTGTTTACCAATAACCTAGACGTGGGTGTCGTGGATGTCTGATCGTGTCCTTTCAGTTATTCTCAGACGTTCTCGCTTGAATGTTGCTTAATTAATCACCAGACGGTGACCAATTCTTGATTCAATTACTTTTGGCGGCAGACTCCATTTGAGTTAGACGTTGTCTTCTTGAGTGATAGTCTGGCTTCGCGCATTCAGTCACTTTACTCTCATCCTGCAATCATATATCTTTTGTTATGCACACATCAATAAAGAGTTCTTTTACCAAAGAACTTCATTAGTATCTTCTTGTTATTTTATTGGCCACAAGTAGTAGAGTTTGTATGTTCTTTATTCAACAGATATAAATAAGTTAGGAATACTCCCTGTGAAGGACTTATCATAAGTTTTTGTGCTTTGCAGTACAAGGCATAGCCTCATTATCACCTACTTTCAAATAAGTGATATTCTGATGTGCGGATTGAATTATTGAACATGGATGGTTCAATTTGACCAACAGATGAGCTTGAATCTAACAATGTTCTTCCAGAGTTGGGATGATATCAGGACAGGACTGAAAAAGGTGTCCGTCTGACAAATTATCGCATAGATATTTGTAAGCTTTCACCGGACGGGGATGAGATGTATTCGTTTGGCACATCCTCTACTTTTTGCTTTAAGTCAATGTGGCAATTGTCGTTGACTTCGTGAAACCCTTGTCATTGTGCCACCTGCAATTGCTGTTAATGAGTGCACAAATATATTCTTTTGAAACAGGGGGTCGTTTCTGGCACCACTTCATAAGCTGATTTTTTCTTCTCTTGGACTCAATGATTGATCAGCTTCTGTTGATCAATATTGTAGCAGATACGTCTCTTGTTGTAAGATCCTGCATTAGTGATTATTGTAGACTTTTTGGTACCCATGTTCCTTTGGGTCCAGAGGGTTAGTTTTATATTCCTATGATTGAGATTATCATCATAGTCAGAGTAAGATAACTTCTAAACTTCAAGCAAATATACATGTACATGTGTACATGATACTAAATCTTCAGGATAGTACATTAAATTTTGCAAATATGATATGGCAATAAAGGCTTGATTCTCATGTACTTTGCTTCCTTGAGAAGATACATGTTTGAACTGAATTTAATCTATCTCAGTAGTATAAATGAGGAATGCTTTAGAATATAATCTGCAGTCTTTTCTTTCATACCTTTATACATTTAAATTGTTTGTAACACGAAGAGTAAGACAGTAGCAAAAGCAGATGATTAAATTATAGGTTCAGAGTTACCTCATTTTCATTTCTTGTTGTGTAGTCACAAGATGTGTCATCTATCTTCAGATATGATCACGTCAGTCATGAGGTAAGATGAATTTTCTTTTCTGAAGGAAGGCTTGACCACTTCACAAATTTGCTTGGAAGATCCAGGATTGATGACACCAGATATGAATTAAGTTAGAGAACCATGGTTTTCATTTGCTTGCTCTTCTTGGATGAATATAGATTCTCCTGCACTTCTTCAAGTTATCTGTGAATAGCTTCCCTTTGACCTGTTCACTCCTTTCTTGAGGTTGTTTCTTTGAGATGTTCTTCCTGCAATGTTGTTTGGATCATGGTTGCTTTTATTCGAAGAGAACTTCTACTACCATAGATCTTTATACTCTACATCTGTGAAGATGTTAGTTATTTCCAGAGCGGTTAGGCTCTGATACCACTTGATAGTGCAAGAAACACACAAGAAAGGGGGGGTTTGAATTGTGTGACTCGTTTTAGAAAACTTCTTTCTATGATAAGCATTAATTATAAGTCTTCAAAGAGAGTTATAGATTATGCAAATATGCATGTATGCAGCGGAAAATATAATTTAACAAGAAAAGTAAAGCACACATGATTTTTATCATGGTTCACCCCCATAATCGACAGGGCTACGTCCAGTCCTTGGCTTTACCATGATTTTCCACTATTCAAACAAACAGTACAAGTATTATCAGGGACTTCTCCCAGTATTAGAAGGACTTCTCCTATCAAGTATTTTCAGGACTTCTCCTTACAAGTATTCTGCAGGACTTCTCTTGATACCTTTAATAAGGTTTTGCTTTTCTACAATGGTTCTCTTCAAATAACAGTGTGTAGAAGAAATGAAGCTCGGGTTAACAGAGAGGATGGGCATTTTAGGTTCTTTGTTTTGGGTTGTGTGTGTGGAATAGGATGAGAGTGATACTCTATAAGTTCTTCACACACATGAGAAACTTCAACTCAGATAAGGGCAAGCTTTAACCGTCCTGAGTTGGAACCAATGAAGTCTCGGTCCTTTGGGCAAACTTAGTTGAAATATGAAAGTTTGAGTCTAAGTCGCCAAGTTGCTACGGAAGCAGGATTCTCTATATATATATCTTCAGTTGAAGATCTTCGTTCTTCTTCCACAGAAGGAGAGAAAACCTGTCCGTTTATGCTCCTACTTCCTTTGCTGTGAGTAACGGCTAATTTTGCATTTTTCACCAGGTCTGAAACACGATCTAAGAAGCATTGATTTTCCTGGGTTGACATCGTCTGGCTCTATTTGAGCAAGTAGCCTTGAGCTATGTCTTCTGTATTTAATGCTCTAGAATTCCAGCAGTGGTATTTGTTTGACCATTATACCCCAGTGCGTGCAACCTAGTGCCCATCAAATGCTCTGATCAAGTATTTGAATTTCGACCGTTGAATGAGTACGATGCTCAGAGATTCTTGCCGTTGATTCCGCGATGTCAGCTTGATTTGAGGAAAAGTAGAAAAGCAGTAGGACCAAGGAATATTGTATTAATTGTGTCCTTTTCTTCTTTCTGCCATTGCCTGTGCTTTATTTAATATGCAGACGAGGTAGACATCTTTTGATCCAAAAAGCAATTATTCTAGATGAACTCTTCAGAGCTAGGTCAATAATTTCTTTAATGCTTTTGTTGAACTAATATCCTTGTAATGCACATCTCTTGACATTTGTACCTTTGGCGCATTCTGATGCTTGAGCAAACGAATTCTTCATTATGATTTGGCAGATGCAGTCTCCATATAATATTCAGAATTTCGTTACTGAGTGGGTTGCATCGGCAGACGGTCTTTATTCATTCAGTCCTTCTTGAGATTGAGAATATTCTTGACTTGTAAAAGACTCAATCTTTTCTTCACTTTTGCTTCCACTGAAGTTGTCCATTTGAATAAGTTGACTTAAAACTTCTTTGCATGATTCTAGAGAGGCTTCAGGGCTAGAAGCATTCCTTCATGAGTTTCCATTCTTATTTCGCTTTAGATGGAACAGTCTTCCTGTTGATTACTGTTGGTTCAGGCACCGGACTGTTTCAGCTTCCTGAAGTGGACTTTGACTTGAGAGTGCATAGCTGATAGAGTGTCTTCGAAAAGGATGTTTGCTATTAGAAGTCACTGCTTTATCTTCCGTGAGTCACCAGACTGTCTTCAAATGAATGCGCTTTCTTTGTATGTCATTGACAACATTTCCTTTAGGATGTATGTAGTGATGACCGGACGATTTCTCCTAGCAAACTGATTTTCTTGATAATGCTTTGAGATTCATTCAGTGCTTCCAATAGACAGATCTTCCTGGATATAAGAAAGTTCATGGTGTTAGGAACTCTCTCTAATGATATTAAACCTTAAAGAAATTGTTGATTTTCAAAACATAATAACTCATTTAGTTATTTGAATCTAACAGTGTTGGATTCTTGGAATGAGTGGGGTCACCCATGCTTCAGCAGTGTTAGAACAGTGATGCTTCTATTGGGGAGACACTTTTGGCAAAGGGGAGTTTTCAGCTAACTTCACCCTGACCTAGTTCCTATTGTTGATGTTCCCCAGGACAACAATCGTTGGTTCTTCAGCAACAGGGCCTACGAGGGGTAGATATGTATAGCATTGGTTTGGGGCTAACGTTACCAGAATGATATTGAAGGTTGTTGCAGATAGTAACCCCATATCCACTTAGGCTGGTGTGCTGGTTCCCCAGGGGCAAGTGTCACTGCCATATGGACACTGTCAACTTCCTCATCAGAACTGAGGATTTGGGAGTGAAGCGCCCGGTTGAAGAGGAGTTCATCGATCAGAAGCCTGCGAACTTCTGGCCAGTACTCTTGACGTTTTCCTAACCATTGGGCAATGCATCTATATTCGTAATTGCCGTCATCTTCAACGTCGAAGACGTCTGCAATATAGTTATGGAAAAGTTGAGGCAAGAACTTCAAATAATATGCATGGGCAGCAGAGAGAAGATCAACAGTGCTGTGGACCGCTTCTGGTTGTGGTTTGGATGGAGTTTTTTGTTGAGTAGAGGTGGGTGGACGAGCTTTGAGTGTTGGTTGCTTTGCAAAAAGGCTGACATGGGTAATGCATCCTCAGCAGACAAAGTAGGTTAGGTAGTGGTTTGATCACATGAGACCTGGGCCAAACGAGGCCCTCTCACCGAACGACGACGCTTGGGTTCCTGGGCAGACGGAACAGCTTCAGCAATAACCCCAGACGGAGCAGGAACAAGGAGAGTTCTCTTGGCTCTTGGTTTCCTAGCTAGTGGAGCTTTGTGAGATGAAGGCATGCCTTTTTCCTTTTTCTTCTTTGCCCATTTTCTTAGGAGCTCTTCTGGAATGGCAGAAATGTCAATAGCAAGCCGCATCCTTTGGTCATCTCCAAACTTGATAGGTGTGGCAGAGATGTAATCTCTAGCCATGAACTATTTTTCCTCCTTCTCTATGGTAAGCAGTTTCTTCTTTCGCATCATAGCAGTTATCAACGAACCATAAGGAAGGTTCGTGTTGGAGTTCTCAAGCGTCTGAATCCTGTATTGGATGATGAGGTTTAGGAGGTTTATTTTCTAATGGTGGTGCATCTGGTGCAGAGCCCATTGAGATATCTTGTTCACGAGATCACGTGACCCTTCCTTTCGCAGCACTATCTTGCTGAGAATGGCATGAGGAAAGACACATTCTTCAACAAGTTTGTTTACGCAGGTAGAACCTGATTCCTTGGGCTCCTCCTTCAAAATACTGAAGGGGTTGTCAACAGTAACTTCCCATTTGGAATTGTAACAGACACCTTCATAGGGCATCATATCCAGCGTAAGAGTGACATCTGCTGGATGAATGTCCTCCAACTTCCTCAGGAATCTTGTTCTGATGTGGGTGGTGCTCATCTTGATAGCACAACCATAGAACTCTTTTACAAGAGGGGAAAGAGTTGGAGTCTCTGAAACTTTGAACAAACTTCCCCAATCTTGAAACAGGACCAGTTCTAGACCGGGAAGCTTTACGTGTTGATACACGTTGATGTCAAGGTATCAAGGGGTGACGAGATCCCTGTCAAGGTATCGAGGGGTGACGAGATCCACTTTATCGTGTTCATTTTTGCTTACGGCACTTATAAGGAATAGCCTGGCTTTGGCATTCCTTTGATTTTCTATCCGTTGATCATCTGTCCATTTATCTACTGGGATGGCTTTTCCTTCACCGTCCTTGGGAATATAGTTTCCTTTGGCTTATAACATCCCAGAGTCTCCAGTCAGTTGATTCAATGAATAACTACATGTGCTTCTTCCAGTACGGGTAGTTGGAGCCATCGAAGAAAGGCAGCTTGTTGGTTGCTGTTCCAGTGGGGTATGCGATGTTGTCCATGGATCTTTTCACTCTACACCTGTTAAGATGTTAGTATATCTCAGAGCGGTTAAGCTCTCATACCAATTGATAGTGAAAAAAACACACAAGAAATGGGGGGTTTGAATTGTGTGTGTGATTTTTTAAAACTCTTTTTAGTTAAAGAGTTATTAGTTTCAAATATCTTTTGTGAGTAAGTGCAGCGGAAAATAGTTTAAAGCCGAAAAGTAAATCACACAAAGTATTTATCCTGGTTCACCCCCTTAATCGACAGGGCTACGGCCAGCCCTTGGCTTCACCAAGATTTTCACTATTTTCACAAAATAGTACAAGTATTTTCCAGGACTTCTTCCAGTATTCTGAGGACTACTCCTTTACAAATATTCTATCAGGACTTCTCCTTTTTAGTATTAAAAAGGACTACTCCCAGTTCTTTACAAGAAGGTTTTGGGTTTCTACAAAGTCTCTTCGCTAATAGCGGGTAGAAAGATGAAGTACAATTTACAGAGATGATTAACAGTTTAGTTCTCTGATGGAATTGTGTGAAAAGGAATAGGAGTAACACTCTATGAAAGCTTCACACTAGCAGACAACTATACTCAGGTAAAAGATAGCTTTAAGTTTCTGAGTTATGGCTGGAGAATAGATTGCAGTATGTGAACTTAGAAAGATTGAATGCTTTGATCGTGTGTAAGTCGTCAACTGAATCCGGATGCCAAGTCCTCTATTTATATCTTCACTAGGATGAGCGATGTGAGCTTGATGAAGATTTGAAAATAGTTTCGTTTGAATTTATTTTTCCTTGTGAGTAACGGATACTTCTGCATCTCTGGTTCAGCATTAAATGCATTCTGCCATGCATTTACAACAGGATTAATGGCGAAAGTTGACGTCGTCTAGTTCTTCAATGCTTTCAGCCTTGAGCTTTAACTTCAGCATTAAATCCTTGTGCAATCCAACTAAGAGAGCAATTAATGTTCTGAACAGAAGATTTGATTTTTATCGTTGAGGAGATACTATGTTTAGAAAATCCATTGTTGACTATGTGAAAGTTGCTTGATTTAGGGAACAAAAGAGAGGTTTGCAGAAACGAGGAATAAAGTATAAATTATGTCCCTTTCTTCATTCTACGATCAACATTGCTTCATTAATGCTCTGATGAGGTAGATAGTCTTGGATGCTAAGAGTAGTTATGACAAACGAACTCTTCTGAATCTTTGTTGAACGACCTCTTCAATATTTCTGCCAAACAAACTCTTCAACATGACTTGGCAAACGAACTCTTCAACAGAGGTCCCAGACGTACTCCTTAGGCGGACGGACTCCTTTGGGTGGGTTGCCAAACAAACACATTGTTGAGTTGCCAGACGTACACCACAGCAGGACGTACTCTTTAAGGCAAACGTACTCAACTGGCATACTAACTTTTTCATGAGCGGCCAGACGTACTCCTCTTCTTTACTTTGCTTGAGATTCTGCTTTTGATAATGTTTTGTATGGATCTATGCAATTCTTCTTCAAGTAGATAGATGTTCTTGAGTATGAAAATATTCAAGGAGGTAGGAATTCTATCTCTAACAACAGTACGCCTTAAGCGAAATTGTTATTTATCAAAATATATTAATTCATTAAATCATTTGAATCTAAAAATTATTAGGTGGTTTATGGGAGCCTTGAATGAAGAATTGATGGAAGAAATAATGAAAAGAAGGAGGTTACAAGATGAATGGTTTTGTGGTTAATGAAGAATTGAAGCAACAAGCAAGAAACATGTGCTAAAATGAGTTATTGGTGATGTTTTCAGCTGTTGCAGAGAAGGAATGAAGCCACATGTAGAGCCTTCAATGCCATCAAAGCCTTGCCATCAAGGAGGGAAGAAGAGAGCATGAATATGAAGCATCAGACGAGCCCAACGCCTCGTTGGCTCTCTGTCTGATTGTCCAGAATTAATTAAATCCAAACACCCAAGCGTAGGGTAGCCAACGCTCATGTGTTGGCTCTCAGCCAGATGAGCTGTTTTAAGTTCATTTCCAAGGCCTAGGCGTTGGAAGCCAATGCTTGAGCGTTGGAACACTGGCAGAAAATTGTTATAAATAGGCTGCTTTGCTTCTTTGTAAACATCATACCTTGGATACCCAAACACTTTGTTTCTAAGCTTTGCCTAGACTTGTGGGAGGCCACGTTGAGCTCCCAATTCAGCTTTTATTTTATGTTTTCCATATCCATGCTTGGCTAAGTTTTTCTTGTATTTGGGTTGTAGTGAATTTATAGCGAAATCGCAAGTGTACGATTGACTATCGCGTAGTAAAAAGATCGAACCCAAGGGATAGGTGTTCTTATTAATATAAAATTTAGTACTTGTGCAGAAAATTTAAAAGATGTGTTTGATGTTGGTTTAGAACAAGATGAAAATAATAGCATAAAATGAAAAGAAATAAGATGATAAGAATTTAAGCTCTTGGGTTGGTTTACATAGTCTATAAAACATTCTAGAAATCTCCTACTTAATTTCAGAATTTTAAATCCAAAGTCATGGTGCTATAGCCTAGAATTTCTACATCCTAATAGCCTTAAGAAATGTAGAACTTTCTTCCTAATTACTAAATCCTTAGCCTAGGTATTTAGTTAACCAGAAAAGAAGATGAAGAAGGAATTTGGGCCAACACAAAGTTACGTCCATCCTAATTGCCTTAAGAAATGTATACTTATAACCTTTTTTATTTCCTATTTCCCTTACTACTTACCAAATAGCCTTATGACATAAGTAGGAAGCAAGAAATCTTTTGCGCATAAAGATTAATGAAGAACAAAGAAATAAAACATGAAAGGAAATATTATTCAGAAATGTAGAAAAAGACTAGAACATGAATTATAAACTAAAACAACCCAAAAACTTAAAGAAGAAGTTAGCCAAGCATGGCTAAAAGAATCATTGAATTACCCTGGATAGGAGCTCAAGTTTGGCTTCCCACAATTCCTAGGAACAATGATCTTAAGGAGGAAAGAAGAACACTTGTTGTATTCTGAAATGGTGTGTCTTACAAGTGAAGAAAAGGCCCCTATTTATAGTAAAAATTCACCCACCAGCGCTTGAGCGCTAGCATTCCCAACGCTTGGGCGTTGGGATGCATTAAAATTCCACTTTCTGTCTGAGGCCCAGCGCTGGAGCGCTGGCCTTCCAACGCTGGAGCGCTGGGTGGAAATCTGACTCATCTCCTAGTCAGAGTCCCAGAGCTTGAGCGCTGGGATCCCAACGCTGGAGCGTTGGGACACTGCTGCTTCATCTTCAAGCTTTTCTTTCCTTCATGGTAGTGGGTTTTGAATGCCTTCAAAGGCCACTACTCAGCCCTTAATCAATTCTGAAACTTATCCTCCACTACCATCAATTCTTCAAGCTTATTTTCCATGTGCTAATTTGAAGAGAGTTGCTTCATATTCTTCTTTTTCACTTTTAGCCCTCTTTTTACTAGCACTTCAATTCTGGCCCTTTAATTCTTTCAATCTTCACTTTTAATCCTCCACTCTTGAACTTTCACATTTTGGTCCCTGATTTCCTGAAACTTTACAAATTGGTCCCCGGACAAAAATGATAACTAAACCAGCTTTTCCTAAAAATATAAAATAGCTATAAAAATTCCTAAAAATATAAATAAAGTTAGAAAAACAAATAAAATCTAATCTATATGCAAAATGCAAAATAAATAGAAAATCTACATAAAAATAATAAAAATCCTATATGTGACTCAAAAATAATAAAATAAAAAAGACTAAAAACACCCTAAAAACATCATATAATATCCACTCATCATGAATCTACATCAAACTATGCTCTAGGTTTCTTGTTTATATATGAATAAAGTTCAAGTTCTTAACTTCTATTCTCTGTGTTAATATTATTCTTGCTGTACACCAGTCTTCATGCTAAATTCTTATGGAATGGTAATTGGTAGGATTTAAAGGAAATAGGAATATAATGAATGATTGTATGCCACTTAAGTATAAGGGTAGACATTGTTAGTGTTGGCCTGAACTTGGAATTCATCTTCAATTTGATTAACTAATAACTAAGGTATTAGGATGTAGAAATTGTTTTGGAAATTCTATTTGATTAAGGTATTAACAAGTAGAAATTCTAGGCTAGAACACCTAAGAACATGTTCTAAATTTTATATATAGAATTGATTCTAAATAGCTTAGCTAGAGGTAGTAAAACTCAACTCAAGTACTTGTTTTTATCAAGCTATTATCTTTATCTTTATGTTGTTTTCTTTAAATTCCAAAATCAAAACAAAAACATCTTTCTTTTTCGAAATCTAAAAAATTGATTTTAAATCAAATGAATCCCTGTGGAGACGATATCCTTTCCTAGATCCAAGAGACGACTTGCGAGATAACAGAGGCTGGCCGGAGGAGGAAACCAAGATGTTGGTCTTGGAAGGAAAAATTATAAAGGTTGGCGTGAACCTCTCCCCCGAGCACGAATCAAGGTTGGGTGACCTGTTGAGAAAGAACCTCGATCTTTTCACCTAGAGTGTGAAAGACTTCCCAGGAATTGACCCAAATTTTGTGTGCCAAAAGCTGGCCATGAATCCAAGCTCAAAGGAAATTGTGTAAAAGAAAAGAAAGATGGGCGATGAGAAGTTTAAGGTGATTCGACAAGAAATGGGGAAGTTGCTTGAAGGTGTGACGCTCCTTTAGCCCAAAGTATAAGCGTTAATATTTCTCCCATTTATTCTCCGAACCAAGGATTGCCACAGTTTTTTTTTATCATGTCTAACCAACAATGATCGCGTGTTAGAGTATATATATATATGTGTGTGTGTGTGTGTGTGTGCGGAAGCTACGGTATTAACTGTGCTTATCCTAAAACCTCGGTTCATTTACTTATCATGAACCCTTACTTATGATCGTTTATAATCTGCCAAATATAATAGTCACACACACATTCTTATTCAAAACACATCAACGGTTATATTAAAATGACAGAATTTTAAGTAGATTGTTCAACCAGCGGATACACCAGGTATCCTCACATCGTCCTTCAAGTACACAAGTTAAAAACATAGTGAATAACATAACAGAGTCATTAGTAACATAAAAGACAATAAGCAGCTAAAGATTGGCTGCCCAATTCGGACCAGCACCAGCTTCATTATGAGCCTCCTCCATCCCAAAACTATCCTCAATCCGGATTACCGGCATTCTCATCTCTGCTGCCTGAGAGGTTTCGCCATGGTTAAATAGGTTCCTATACTTCCTAGAGGTCATCCTTCTGGTTTGGGCTATCACACTCTTCCTAACGGTGACTCTCATATGGGGTCCTGGTCTTCTAAGAGGTGGTGAGGTGACTGACTCAGAGGGTTATTGATGTCTAGAGTTATTATCCTCTGGTGGAAACTCTCTAATAGGTATTGCAGGTACCGGTTTAGGCTCATGGGGTGAGTTAGGCTGAGGACCAGGTCAATCTCTTAGGTTAACATGACGTGCTCTTACAGGTAAGTAGAAAGAAAAGGCCATGGGTAAGGTAACTTCTAAACCAGAAAACTGACACACCATTATACAGACAGTATCCAGTGGAAAGATCGTGATACCATCCTGAGGCTACAAGGAATTCATCATGTATTCCCGGGCTTATTCATCTCTGAACATGGCCACCCTCGGTATCTCTGTATTCTCACACTCTTATAGTGGTAGTGACTCCTTATCTCTCCAGGTGAATATAAGTATAGAATTTAGCATTTCTTCACCCCCTTATACTTCCTGAATATCCATAGTCATAACTAAGATGAACTTCGTTGAATCTGTATTTTATCTCATAAAATGAGTTCATAACATTTGAGTAACATATATAATAGGTAAGTAGAGCTTTACACATAGGAATCATGTTCTCTTGGTAACCAGCCCGCACTTAAGTTTTCGAACTGTTTCAACTCCCTAATTCATTTAGTTATGACCATTAACTATCTATCCTACAGGTGAGTCCTAATCAATTATAGTGTAGGCTGAATTTCATAAACAAGTGACAGGCCAACAATTACCTCAAGATTTTTCCCTCTGCTCTACTACCACAGATGTTTTGTAATTATTGCTTATAGAAATATTGAATAAGGCTTATGACGACAATTCCTAGTACCACTATATCCCATAGTGTACGTTCTCCATCTAATGTTCAATGTAACAACTTCACAATCCATTTCAGCATAGAACAATCAACATTCATTCATAAACATCATAGCACATCAAACATGCAATCACACATAACAATAATATGCATTCCATCTTTCTAATAGACTACTTATTTGAAACTTAACATGACATGGCATAGTCTAACTCCCTTTACCTCGGCTTCCAGCTTGAGGTTCCGAGTTTGTGTATAATCCTTGATATTCTGCACATGATACCACATGTTCCGTGTTATGTGATAGGTCAGAGTTAGAACTATGTCCATATTTACATTTTAGTCCTTCATATTTATTTTATTTACAATTTAGTCCCTCTAATTTCTTTATTTCACATTTAAAATCCTATTTTATTTCTAAACTATATTTTCTTTCTTTATTTTACTTCCTCTGAATTCTGAGTCCTAGTGTTAGTGCAAGAAATCTCATAGGCTCATGTTCTTAGTGATAACTAGACTAGGTTTCTTATGATTTTATGTGAAATTACATACTTCCATCACTCTCTCTATTCATCTTCTATTTTTTTTTTCTTCTTAAATTCACTATCATTAGCATACTGAGTCTTTCTATCACAAGCTACATAGGTTCCTACGTCTATCTCACTATCTTCCATATTCAAGTATTTTAGCTTAAAATTTGAAAATTCAACTTTGCTATTTCTTGTTCTTTCCTTCATTTTGGGTTTCCTAAATTACTCCTTGGTGTTCCAGAAACTCACACGAATCATTTCCAGGTCATTTGGATCATTAAACAGGCCAGAATAGAGAACACGAGTTTCTTGTGTACTTGGGCTTCATGGCTTCAAAAATCTAGTTTCCAAGGATCAAATATTGTTCCTAGGCGTTCTAAATTTAAGAAATAAGGTGAAAAATGAGTTTTGGAGGTCCAATTACCTCGAAAAAGCAGTTCTAGAAATTTGTTCTAGAGAGGCTCATCGTAGAAGATTAAGCACGGCGGCGGCCATGGCGATTGTCATTGTCGGAGCTGAGCTGCACGGTGGTCCTGATTCCTCAAGCTTCCAGAAATTCAGTGGTGGTGGTGGTTCATCCTAATTCCTCTTGGTTAAATTGGAAAACATGGAAGAAGAAATTTTCCGGCCACCGGATTCTAGAAAATCACGCCGGAAATTGGGAAAAAAATTCAGAGCTTTATTCCCTTCGTTTCTTTGAGCAAAGCTTTAGGAAAACCTTCTAGAATACTTCCTAGACCTTCTAGAAAGCTAATGGAAAAGATTTGAAGTCCTAAAACACTCTAGAAACAAAGAATCGAAGAAGAAAAGTTTGAATAAGGATCCTCGGTCTTGTGAGAAATCCAGGGCCCTCCTCCTTGCTCGAACCCTCTGGACCTTCTTAGACCATTTCCCTGAGTTGCTTTGATGTCCAGGAAGATGTATTTATAGGCTGAGTGGGTGTTAAGCTAATGAACCAAGATTTCAATCTTAATGAAATGGCACCACCAATAGCTTTTCATGCAAGGTGCTTAGGGTTTCTTTCCATGCGTTCTGGTGATGATGCACGAAATTAGGGTTGATGTTGTGGTTAATGGAGTCTGAAATTTAATTTGAGGTGATGTGCATAGTGACATGTACATCAGACATAGTGACTGGTTGCACCGTATAGGTCTCACATACCATCATGTCGTCACTACAGTACGAAAACGACAGTATTCTCAAGTAAACCCTATGCAATAATGTTTCACCTGAATTATTTCCCTATCTCAGAGTCCAGAATCATGAGTAGTCAGTACTCTCAGTTAGCTGGCTCAGTTTGGTTACGATCACTCCGAGACAATACTGACTATTGTCAAAATAGTTAATCAGAGTAATTCGGGTTCCTATTGCCAATGTCATGTCTACACTTTTCTAATAATCATATTTATCACTATAATTAGCAATCAATTCATCCATATACACTAGTACCATATAAATATACTTTATAGTTACTGAGATAGATCTATGGTTTCTATCTCTCATAGTCAGTAGTTAGGGTAATAGCTTAAGGCAATTACCTTCTGAAAATACGGGTATGTTTCCTTCATCCTATCTTCCAACTCCCACGTTATATGTTCACTCATTCCATCATCCCAAGCTACCTTTACCAACACTACTTCCTTATTCCTAAGCTTCTTTATCCTCCTATCCAAGATCTTAGTTGGCATAGTTGCATATGTTAAATTCTCTTTGAGTTGTATATGTTCAGGTTTTATCACATGAGAGGGGTCCAAGAGATATCTCTTCATTTGAGACACATGAAATACATAATGTAAGTTTCACAGATTTGGAGGTAATGCTATCTGATAGACTGAATTTCCTATTTTCCTAAGGATCAGGTAAGGTCCTAAGTACTTCAGAGTAAGTTTCCTAGACTTAATAGTTCTACCAATCCCTTAGTTGGGGTAACTCTAAGAAAATCATGGTCTCCTTCTTGAAATTCTAAAGGTTTCCTCCTACAGTCATAGTATGCCTTTTGCCTATCTTGCGCTATTCTAAGTCTCTCCCTAATCTCTTTGAACTTTTCAGACATCTCTTGTACTACCTCTGGTCCTAGTACCAACTTATCTCCCTCATCAAACCAACACAAAGGTGTTTTGCACTTTCTCCCATACAGTGCCTCAAATGGTGCCATCTTAATGCTAGAATGATAACTATTGTTATAAGAAAATTCCACCTATGGTAAGTACTGCTCCCAATTACCTTGACTCTCAAATGTATAAGCGCTAAGCATATCTTCCAAAGTCTGAATGGTTCTCTCAGTCTGCCCATCTGTTTGTGGATGATATGTAGAACTAAACTACAAATTAGTTCCTAATGCTCCATGTAAACTTTTCCAAAACAGTGATGTGAATATAGGATCTCTATCAGATACTATACTAGATGGCACTCCATGTAATCTCACTACTTCCTTCACATACATCTGGGTTAACTTCTCTAAAGATTATGTCATGTTCACTGCCAAGAAATGAACACTTTTAGTCAATCTATCCACAATTTCCCAAATTGCATCATTTCCGGATCCTATCTTTGGTAATCGTGTCACAAAATCCATTGACACACTCTTGAAATCTCCATAGTCCGTCATTTCCTTGTATTAACTCTTGAAATCTCTCATCATTCTCTTGTTCCTTTCTAACTTCCTTTAAAAATTCATTGGTTAACACTACTGTCCCAAAGTGTATCTGTGAAGAAGGTCTTGCCCCTGACCCTGGCTGAGGTTTTGATGACAACAAACTCGTGAACAAAAAGAAGAAAATAAGACTTAGAAGAACCAGTGCAACATACCTCAAGCAACATTCAAGGGTTCTAACTTTGATTAAGTCTTTCATTTTAGGTAAGTTATGCTTCTAAGGTTTCTTTAAGTATGAAGGCTCAAAGACAATTAAAAGTAATTGAGTATAATCTTTTTCATAAGTTAAAAGTGATAGAAAAACTCAATTAGGACCGAAAGTTTCATTATCTAGAAAATGGACTTGAGTGTAATCGATTACACCCTTAAGGTAATCGATTACACAGAGGCAAGTAATCCATTACAGCTTGCTTGTAATCGATTACATGCTTGAATTTGAAATTCAAACAGCAACGGTCACATAGCGTAATCGATTACCTAAGTACTGTAATCGATTACCTCCTCGACAGTTGTATTGTTTCATGAACCATTGTGTCTCAAAACGTTTGGGAAGCCTTGTGTTGGTTCATGGACGACTCCTAGTGCCTATAAATAGTCCATTTAGGCTCAGAAACAAAACACCATTGATATACAACTTTCATATTCATTATAGTCAAAATTCGCAATCATATCGAAGTAATATAAAAGATACCGAACCCACAGGGATAGGTGTCCAATTATTAATTTGTTTAGAACTTGTGCTGAAAATTAAAGTTGATTTTAACTTTGGTTTTTTTTAGAACAAGAACTTGGATTAGCATAAACATAAAGATAAGATGATGGTGGAAATTAAGCTCTTGGGTTGAATTGAATAACTCATAATATATTCTAGCAAACCTCTACCTTATTTTTGAATTTTAAAACAATAGTTCATAATGCTTTAGCCTATGGTTTCTACAAGTTAATTCCTTACACATTGTTGACCTTTCTTTCTAATTACTAAACTCAATTCCTTGCAATTTAGTTAATTAAAGAAGAAGATGAAAATAGAGTTCAGACCAACATAAAGCAAAGTCTATCCTAATTCCTTAGTGATCTGTCATATTGCTTCTTTTAATTCCTATTTCCGTTATTACTTACCAATTTCCATTGACATAAGAAATAAGCATGAACACTTGTGTACATCAAGATAAAATAACAACAAGGAAATAAAACATGAACTTGCAATATTATTAAAAAATAAGGATGAAGAAAACTAAAACATAATTATAAGCTAAAAACAACCCAAGAACTTAAAAAGAAATTAGCCAAGCATGGCTAATAGAAACATTGGATTACCCTGGACTAGGAGCTCAAGAATGGCTTCCCACAATTCTCAGGAACAATGCTCTTAAGGAAGAAAGAAGAATACTTGTTGTATTCTGAAGTAAGGGATGATTACAAAGGTAAAATGTAGTCCTATTTATAGCCTCTAACTGCGTCCCAGTGCTTGAGCGCTGGGATCCCCAACGCTTGAGCGTTGGCTCATTTATTCTAGACGTTGCAAAACAGGGGCCCAACGCATGAGTGTTGGGCCTTCCAACGCTTGAGCGTTGGCACATCTGATGGCAGTTCTTCTCGGATGCTCTTTCTCTTCAATGTGTGGAATTGATGGGCTTAATTAGACTCCCTTTTATCCCTTATTTAATTCTGAAACAGCCAAGGGTTATATTTCGTCATCCAAGCTTCATTTCCCATGTGCTAAATTAGAAATGGTGCTTCATCTTCCAACTCTTTACTTTTGGTCCTTTATTTGATGAGACTTCACTTTCAGCCCCCAACTTTTGAATTTTACACTTTGGCCCTTTCTTTCCTGAAACATACAGTTTGGTCCCTAGAAAAAAAATGACTAATTCTACCAGCTTTCCTCAAATATAAAAATATCTATAAAAATTCCTAAAAATATAAAATAAAGTTTGAAAAACAAATAAAAGCTAATCTATATGCAAAATGAAAAATAAATAGAAAATCTAAATAAAAAGAATAAAAAATCTATATGAGACTCAAAAATAACAAAATAAAAAGACTAAAAAGACCCTAAATTGTCATACAAAATCCAGTCATCAACATCAATGAAAATATGAATCTTCTGGTGAAGAATCTTGGAAAACTATTCAAAAGGAAAGGTATGAAATTTAACAATAATAGAACTTTCCAAAAGAATAGTTAACCTTCCTCTTCTCAGAAATTTACATGCTTTGAGTGTGGGAAACTGGACATATCAAAATGGAATGTCCAACCCTTCAAAAGAAGAAACACGGTTTGAAAGATAAGTTTGAAAAGAAAGATCCAACCTCTCGAAGAGCCTACATTGCATGGGATGAAAATGAAGTGAGTTCTTCATCCGACTCTGAAAAGGAAGAAGCACATGTTGCTTTAATGGCTTCACATGATTCAGATGACGAAGACGTTGAGGTTAGTAACAATGGTATTTCATTTAATGATTTAGAATTTTCCATAGAAAATGTGTTTAAGTTATGTCAAAGTTTTTCTAAAGTAAGTAGTAAGCAAATATAATAAATACTCATGTACTATAATCAAATATATTCCATAAAGAACTATCATGCTTCTAGGCATACATTAGGTTATAATAAATACTCATGTACTTATTGTAATAAAATAGGACATACCCCAAATAGGTACGCTATTACAAGAATGTAGGAGTACCTAATAAAAGGTATATACGGGTTAAGAAAGTCACTAACAATGAAGGACCCAAAGCATATTGGGTACCTAACACCCCAGTTTAAAATCTGTTTTGTAAGTGTGTATGAAAGCAGCAAGCAACTTATTGTATCTTGACAATGGCTGCTCATCACACATGACAGGAGACAAAACAATGTTCTCATATCTTATGCCCAGAGAAAAGGGTTTTGTCACATACGGTAATAATGAGAAAGGAAAAATACTTGGCATTGGAAGGCTAGGTACGCCCCCTCAAACTATCATTGATAAAGTTCTCTATGTTGATGGTTTGAAGCATAACCTGCTAAGTATTAGTCAATTATGTTACAAAGGTTTGAAAGTTGGTTTTATAAATGATATCTGTGTGGTGAAAGATGTGAAAACTCGAGAAATTAAGTTCTCAAGGTACAAAGTCAATAAAGTCTTCATGATATCATTGGATGAAATTCCATCCAATGTTAAATGCTTATTAGCCAAGAACAACAATGATTCATGGCTTTGGCATAGAAGACTGGCACACTTCCACATGGATCATTTGAATAAACTAATCAAACATGACCTTGTTATTGGCCTTCCAAATATAAAATTCAAAAAGGACAAGCTATGTGATGCATGCCAGAAAGGTAAGCAAACTAAGGTATCATTCAAACTCAAGAATATAGTTTCAACTACAAGACCACTCCAACTACCTCACATGGATTTATTTGGACCATCAAGGACCAGAAGTTTTGGAAGTAATTAATATGCTCTTGTAATTGTTGATGATTACTCAAGATATACTTGGACTATATTCTTATCACATAAGAATGAAGCCTTTAATGCCTTTAAGAGATATGCAAAGTTTGTTTAAAACGAAAAGTCTTTGAAAATTTCCTCAATAAGGAGTGACCATGGTGGAGAGTTTCAGAATCACCTATTCCAAGAATTATGTGATGAAAGTGGAATTCCAAATAACTTCTCGGCTCCAAGAACACCACAACAAAATGGTATTGTAGAAAGGAAGAATAGGTCATTAGCAGAACTAGCAAGGACTATGCTGACTGAGTCCAATCTCCCTAAATATTTTTGGGCTGATGCAGTAAGCACTGCATGCTATGTATCCAATAGAGTACTCATAAGGCCCATACTGAAGAAGACTCCCTATGAGTTGTACAAAGGTAGAAAACCTTATATTGCTCATTTGCATGCTTTTGGATCAAAATGCTTTGTCTTGAATAACGGTAAGGAAAACCTTGGAAAGTTTGATGAAAAATCTGATGAAGGTATATTCCTTGGTTATTCTTTAACAAGCAAAGCATATAGAATCTTCAACAAGAAAACTCTAGTTGTTGAAGAATCCATTCATGTCTCTTTTGATGAGTCCAACTCTTCAAATGAGGATAAAGATGCTTTTCCTGATTATGATGAGGAAGAGAACATAATCAAGGATGATCATCAAAAGCAAATGCAGCAAAGTTCAGAACCGGTTGAACAAGTTGAAGATGCCACTTATGATTTGCCAAAAGAATGGAGAACACACAAAGATCACCCTATTGATAACATCATAGGTGACATATCAAAAGGAGTATCAACAAGACTACGCTTAAATGATTCAGTCTTGAACATGGCTTTTGTATCCCGAACAAAACCTTCTAAGGTAAATGATGCTTTAGAAGATGAGTACTGGATAGTGGCAATGCAAGAAGAGTTAAACCAATTTGAAAGAAACCAAGTATGGGAATTGATTCCTAAGCCCATTGATAAACATATCATTGGAACAAAGTGGGTGTTTAGGAACAAATTGGATGAAAACAGTATTATAGTCAGAAATAAAGAAAGGCTGGTAGCCCAAGGATACAATCAAGAAGAAGGAATATACTTCGACGAAACCTATGAACCAGTTGCTCGTTTGGAAGCTATAAGACTTCTATTGGCATATGCTTTCTCATTAAACTTTCCATTATATCAAATAGATGTTAAAAGTGCTTTCTTAAATGGATACATTCAAGAAGAAGTATGTTAAGAAGGTCTCGTCCTTGGACTCGGTTGAAGTTTTCATGAAGACAAACACATCACAAAAAGAAGAAAGACTTCAAGAAAGAAAGGAAAGACTTCAAGAACCGGCTCAAAACGTCAAGATCAATCATCAAGGTTCTTACTTTTAGTAAGTCATGTTAACTTAGTGTGCTATGATTTATTAAGGTTAATATTTCATTTGAAGGCTCATAAAAGGTCAACTAATTGGGTATAATATGTTCTCACAATTAAACTTGGTAGGAACACTCAATTAGGTCTTGAACTGTCAAAAACTAAGTTCTGGACTATCTATAATCGATAACAAGTTATCAGTAATCAACTTGTAATCGATTACAGGAAGGCAGTAATCGATTACCACATCCATGTAATCGATTACATAGTTTGAATTTTGAATTCAAACTGCAACGGCTAAGTGTAATCGATTACCAGGTCGACAGATGTGTTGTTTCATGAACCAATGTGTCTCATACCGTTTGGGAAGCCTTGTGATGGTTCATGGACGACCACTAGTGCCTATATGAAGTCCATAGACGCTCAGAAACATTAATGACTTGATCCACAACTTTCATATTCATTAAAGTCATCATTCTGAGCTTCCTCTCTCTCATTTTCATAAGAACATACATGCTATTCATCTTTTGAGAAACTCATAATAAAAGAGCCTTCATTGTAATTGCCTGGAGCATACAAACTAAGAGCAATCCAACTAGATTAAAGGATTGCGTCAGCCACTGCAAGAACTTCTTCTTCATCTCTTGAATCGGTTTGATTCATTCACCATGGTTTTCGGTGGTTGCAAAAAGGCCCATCGTAGTGTTCGATGGTTGTGGAAAAGGTCCTTTGAGTCGGGTTTGATTCAAAGTCCACCGTAGGGTTCTGTGATAGTGGAAAAGGCCCTTTGAATCGGGTTTGATTCAAAGTTCGTCGTAGGGTTCGGCGTCATCAGTTGGTGGTTTGCCATCTGAGGTTTGACAACAGTTCTTAAGGATCTTGGTGTAAGTGCCTGTAAGAAATCTTGATCATAGTGGAAACAAGAAGCAAGATATGATAGTCAAAAGAAAGAGCCTTCATATGATAAGTGCCTAAAGCATAACTTCTATATTCAATCCATTCTTATGTTAGAGGATTGATTCAGCTATATAGAAATCTTCATCATCTTCATTTTGGTTGAGTGAAAGTTTACCGCAGGGTTCGGTGAAGGTTGGCACTCAGAAAGTGGTTTGCTTTCAGGTTATTGATAAAAAATCTTAAAGTTCTTGGTGTAAGCAGTTGTAAGTTGTTTTTATTAATAGTGGAAAAATCCTCAAGGGTTTCTTGAGGGACTGGACGAAGCCTTCGGTGGTTTGAAGGTGAACCAGGATAAAACCTGTGTGTGAATTCTCCTAATTCTTATCTTTTACTTTCAAGAAACGTTTGATTCCGCTACATTCACAATCATCAATTGTGATTATCATTATCTGGGAAGTAACAAGTTTTGTTAAGGAGAAAATTTTTCAAACCTGATTCACCCCCCCTTCTCAGGTTGCTATCTATTCTTACAGTATCCTCCTTGGTCCAACTCCTACTGCTAGACTTAAATCTCTGAATTCCTCTATCAGCTTAAGCACTCTCATCATCATTCCCGAAATATGTAGACTCTTCTGACTCAAGGAATCTGCTACTACATTTGCCTTCCCTGGGTGATATTGCAACTTAAAGTCATAATCCGTTAAAAATTCTACCCATCTCCTCTTTCTCATGTTCATCTCCTTTTGATCAAACAAGTACTTCAAACTCTTATGATCACTAAACACCGTGAAATTTGCACCGTACAAGTAATGCCTCCATATTTTCAGTGCAAATACTAAGGCTACTAACTTTAGATCATGGGTAGGGTAGTTCAACTCTTGTGGCCTTGACTGCCTTGATGCATACGCTACTCTTTTACATTCTTACATCAACACACATCCTAATCCTAACTTTGAAGCGTCACAGTCCACTTCAAATTCCTTTTGAGTCTGGTAACACTAATACTGGTGAAATAGTTAACTTCTTCATCAGATTTTGAAAACTTTCCTCACATTCCTGTGTCCAATTGAGCGGTTGGTTCTTCCTAGTTAGTTTGGTCATTGGGGTAGCTATCTTCGAAAATCCTTCTATGAATCTTCTGTAATATCCAGCTAGACCGAGAAAACTACGGACTTCCGTCATGGTCTTTGGTGTGCTCCAAGCAATCACCGCCCCTCCACTTTATTTGGATCTACCGCTATTCCAGCTTTACTAACCACATGTCCTAGGAAATTCACCGACTCTAACCAGAACTCACACTTTGACAACTTGGCAAATAGCTGTCTATCCTTCAAAGTTCCTAGTACAATCCTAAGGTTCTCTTTGTGACGAAGATCTTACCCCTGAACCTGGCTGAGGTTTTGATGACGACAAACTCGTGTACAAAAAGAAGAAAAGTAGACTTAGAAGAACCAGTGCAACATAACTCAAGCAACATTCAAGAGTTCTAGCTTTGACTAAGTCTTACATTTCAGGTAAGTTATACTTCTAAGGTTTATTTAAGTATGAAGGCTCAAAGAAAGTAAAAGTAATTGAGTATAATATTTTTCATTAGTTAAAAAAGATAGAAAAACTCAATTAGGACCTAAAGTTTCATTATCTAGAAAATGTACTTGAGTGTAATCGATTACACCCTTAAGGTAATCGATTACACAGAGGTAAGTAATCGATTACAACTTGTTTGTAATCGATTACATGTTTGAATTTGAAATTCAAACAGCAACGGTTTCATAGCGTAATCGATTACCTAAGTACTGTAATCAATTACCTGCTTGACAGTTGTATTTTTTCATGAACCATTGTGTCTCAAAACGTTTGGGAAGCCTTGTGTTGGTTCATGGACGATTCCTAGTGCCTTTAAATAGTCCATTTAGGCTCAGAAATAAAACACCATTGATATTAAATAGTTCAACTTTAATTCTTCATTTTCAATAAGAACACTCAGGTTGTTCAACTGTTGAAGAACTCAAAATAAAGAAAGATCCTTCATATGATAAGTGCCTTAAGCATAACTTCTATATTCAATCCATTCATATGTTAGAGGATTGATTCAGCTATATAGAAATCTTCTTCGTCTTCATTCTGGTTGAGTGAAAGTTCACCGTAGGGTTCGGTGAAGGTTGGCACTCTGAAAGTGGTTTGCTTTCAGGTTGTTGATAGAAATTCTTAAAGTTCTTGGTGTAAGCACTTGTAAGAAGTTTTTATCAATAGTGGAAAAATCCTCAACGGTTTCTTGAGGGACAGGACGTAGCCTTCGGTGGTTTGTACGTGAACCAGGATAAAACCTGTGTGTGAATTCTCCTAACTCTTATCTTTTACTTTCAAGCAACGTTTGATTCCGCTGCATTCACAATCATCAATTGTGATTATCATTATCTTGGAAGTAACAAGTTTTGTTAAGGTGAAAATTGTGCAAACCTGATTCACCCCCTCCTCACAGGTTGCTATCTATTCTTACACTCTTCATGTTCTTTGTCACTACTTGAGTATATCAGGATGTCGTTTATGAACAAAACTACAAATTTGTCCAAGTACGGGTTGAAGATACAGTTCATGTAATCCATGAATATAGCTGTCCATACCACGTCCTAAAAGCTGTCTTTGGTATGTCCTCTCTTCTAACCCTTATTTGGTGATATCCCGACCTCAAATCTCTCTTAGAAAATACCGCCGCTCTCTTCAACTGATCCATTAGATCATCTATCCTAGGTAGAGGGTACTTATTCTTCACTGTTACTTTGTTCAACTGCCTATAATCTACACACAATCTCATACTTCCACCCTTCTTCTTCACCAATAACACGGGTGCTCCCCACGGAGACCCACTCAGACGTATAAATCCTTTCTGCATCAACTTCTCTACTTGCTTCTTATGTTACGCTAATTTCATAGGTGACATCCTATAAGGTGCTATGGAAATAGGTCCTGCTCCTTGTACGAAGTCTATGGTAAACTCTATTTCCTTTTCTGGTGGTAACTTTGTCATATCTTCTGGAAATACCTTCGAAAATTCCTTCACTATTGGGATTTCTTCCACTTTAGGATCCTTCTTCCCTTCCTATAAAGAATACAGGTAGGCTCCTAATACGCACATCTTGGCTTCTCCTATCTTACTACAGGTCATTCCTTCTTCTCGCTTAGAATCATACCCTACGAATTCAATTGTCTTCCTACGACAATCTATCCTCACATTATGCCTAGATAGCCAATCCATTCCTATGATCACATCTAATTGTTCCAAGGGTAAACATATCAGGTCTTGTTGGAAAGTTCATCCTAACACGGTTATTAAACATCCCTTACAAACACTAGAAGTCTGACAAGCTCCGTTGGTTGGGGTAGAAACTTCTAATTTATACCCTAGTTCTGTCTCATAGAATCCTAGTTGTTTGACCCGCTCTTGTGATATAAACGAATGCGTTGCACATGAATCATATAAAACTTTCAAAGAAAATCCATTAACATAGCACATACCTTGTATCAGATCTGGAGATTCTTCAACTTCCTTCCCACTCATACCAAACACTTTCCCTTTATTGACCGGCCATCCAGGTTTCCTTGCTTCTTTTTTCCTAAGAATATTCCAGTTGTCACTTCCTACATTGTTACTAACTGGGTTGGAACTTCCATTCCCACTAGCTGATGCTCCTGCCGGATTTTCCCACTTGTTTGTACAATTGTGAATCATGTGTCCATGCTGCTTGCATCTGACACAATACCGACCATTGTTCCAATTCATCCGTCCACGGACGTTGGAATTCCCTTGCTGATATCTCATCCCATTATACTGGTTTCTTCCTTGTCCAAAGGATCTTTGATAAGGCCCTCTACGTTCATCCCTTCTCTTAACCACCTTCTGGTTACTAACTCACTTCATATACTCCTTCCTCATTTGCTCGTTTCCTTCAAAAATCCTGCACTTTTCAACTAACGTCGCAAAATTCCTAACTTGATCATGTCCTACGGTAGCCTTAATATCAGGTCTTAATCCATACTCAAACCTGATACACTTTGATGTGTCGTCAACTGCCTGGTGATAGTGCGGATGGAAACGGCACAGCTCCTCAAATTTCGCCGCGTACTCTCCCACCGTCATTGTGCCTTGCCTTAGTTCAAAAAAATCTGTCTCTTTCCTACCTTTAGCATCATCTGGAAAATACTTCTCCAGAAATGCGGTCTTAAATGCTTCCCAAGTTATTCTTCCCGTCGCTGGTGCTATTCGGCTCTTTGCAGTAGCCCACCAAATTGATGCTTCTCCTGTCAACGAATACGTAGCAAATGCAACCTTGCGTACATCGGCACAAGTTAGAGTTTCAAAAATTCTTTCTATTTCTCTGATCCACTCATAAGCTCCGTCCGGGTTGTATCCCCCGCCGAACTTTGGTGGTTCCCTCTTAAGAAATTTATTGAGTCCACGAAATACTTCATCCTCGGCTCGATTTGTATTAACTTCCTGCTCCGTTCGTGCTGCTTGTTCAGCCAAGAATGCAGTGAGTCTATCTAGTGATCTAGCCATTGCTGTCATTCTCTTTCCTCAAATCCACACATCAGTTAGTTCATCGAAATATCACAGCATAGCATAGTAGGCTCATAACTAGGCTTTTCAGGATAACTGCTCTGATACCACCCAATTGTGACGCTCATTTAGCCTGAAGTAGAAATGTTACTACTTCTCCTATTTATTCTCCGAACCAAGGATTGCCACAGTTTTTTTTTTTATCATGTCTTACCAACAACGATCGCGTGTTAGAGTATATATATATATATATATATATATATATATGCGGAAGCTACGGTAATACCTGTGCTTATCTTAACACCTTGGTTCATTTACTTAACATGAACCCTTACTTATGATAGTCTATAATCTGCCAAATATATTAGTCACACACACATTCTTATTCAAAACACATCAACGGATACATTACAATGACAGGATTTTAAGTATAGTGTTCAACCAGCGGATACACCAGGTATCCTCACGTCATCCTTCAAGTACATAAGTTCAAAACATAGTGAATAACATAACAAGGTCATTAGTAACATAAAAGATAACAAGCAACTAAAGATTGGCTGCCCCATTCGAACCATCACCAGCTTCATTCCGAGCCTCCTCCATCCCAACACTATCCTCAATCTGGATTACCGGCACTCTCATCTCTGCTGCCCGAGAGGTTTCACCACGATTAAATAGGTTCCTATACTCCCTAGAGGTCATCCTTCTGGTTTAGGCTATCACACTCTTCCTAGCGGTGACTCTCATACGGGGCCCTGGTCTTCCTGGAGGTGGTGAGGTAACTGACTCAGAGGGTTGTTGACGTCTGGAGTTATTATCTTCTGGTGGTAACTCTTTAATGGGTATTACAGGTACCGGTTCAAGCTCATGGGGTGAGTTAGGCTGAGGTGCAGGTGATTCTCTTAGGTTAACATGACGTGCTCTTACAGGTTAGTAGAAAGAAAAGGCCATGGGTAAGGTAACAGGGTAACCAACTTCTTCACTGAGGTAACTTTTAAACCAGAAAACTGACACACCGTTATACAAACAGTATCCAGTGGAAGGATCGTGATACCATCCTGAGGCTACTGGGAATTCAGCATGGATGGAAACGACTCGTGGTCGGCTCATCGGTATACCTGTCAGAATCTATATTGAAAATAAAGTGCAAGGGTGAGTCAAACATAACCACATACATGCTACACAACATAGTCATAACTAAGATGAACTCCGTTGCATCTGTATTTTATCTCATAAAATGAGTTCATAAAATTTGAGTAACATATATAATAGGTAAGTAGAGCTTTACACAAAGGAACCACGTTCTCTTGGTAATCAGCCCGCACTTAAGTTTTCGAACCGTTTCAACTCCCTAATTCATTTAGTTATGCTTATTAACTATCTATCATACAGGTGAGTCCTAATCAATAATAAGGTAGGCTGAATTTCATAAACAAGTGACAGGCCAACAATTACCTCAAGATTTTTTCCTCTGCTTTACTACCACAGATGTTATGTAATTATTGCTTATAGCAATATTGAATAAGCCTTATGACAGAAATTTACCACTATACCTCATAGTGTACATTCTCCATCTAATGTTCAATGTAACAACTTCACAATCAATTTCCACAAAGAACAATCAACATTCATTCATAAATATCAAAGCACATCAAACAAGCAATCACAGATAACAATAATATGCATTCCGTCTTTCTAATAGACTGCTTATATGAAACCTAAAATGACATGGCATAGTCTAACTCCCCTAACCTCGGTTTCCAGCTTGAGGTTCTGAGTTTGTGTATAATCCTTGATATTCCATCAACATCATAATTTAGGATATCATCATGCTCGTAAAATTGTCATGCAACATATTGTCAATCAATATAATCATGATCTCAAGCATCGTTTCTATAGTTCAACCAATATTGCAATCATTCACCCAAGTGCCATATTCAATGTCATCCAATGAGCTAATAAATCATTCTAGCGATCCACGGAAAGCAAGCAACAACTAACAAACAATCAAGTCATTCTCAGAATGCGTCAGCTATGATTTCCCAATCACAAGATATCTACACATCTTACGCTATCATAAATTACAACTATATATAGTATGTATAGTTATAGTAGGCTGAAGTGCCCTTACCATAAGCGTTTCCTTTCTATGCTCCGTATATGTCCCGTGTGCAGTGTTTGTCTTAGAGGTTCTCGTTTTCCCGAACCTCCACAAACATTTAGCCTACTTTAGTACCCTTCCCATCTAAACTGTAAATTTTAACTAAAGCTTTAGGGGGTCACTAACCTCTTAGGGAAATTAATCAGAAGGATTATGAGTTCAAAACTCAATCAACAAGTCAAGCAAGCTTTAAACCCTTAGAGGAATCCTATCAAAACCACCCATACACACATGGCTCTAGGTCATAAAACACTTCAAGATATTTCTCAAAGATTTTCAACGTCAATCTCATTTTCTTTCTAAAATTTGAAACCTCAAAACTTATCAAAATATTTGAAACCTTTCACACCCAAATAAAAAAAAATTCATACTCGAAAACTCTACAACTTAGTAAAGTTTTAGGAAACCACACTCATGCCTAAAATCAATTGTGTTTGCTGTTAGCAGACGATGGGATAAACAGTTTCGATGCAGCAGAAATAAAATGTGTTTGTTGTTAAACGATAAAGCAGTAAAATAATAAAGCAGTAAATAGCACACACAAATTTATCCTGGTTCACCCCCAAGTCCTTAGCTTCACTAAGATTTTCACTATTCACCCGAATAGTACAAGTATTATCCAGGACTTCTCCTATCAAAAAGTATTCTCAGGGACTTCTCCCAACAAGTATTATACAGGACACCTCCTTTTCACAATAGATCCTTTTGCAGAAGTTCTCTTCTCACAAGAGTGATGGTAGAAGAAAGCTTAGTCTCGGCAAACTCTCAGTGTGTGTATATGGTTTGACTCTAATCAGTACACCCGAGGTTTTACTTAAACAGAGATGAATAAACAATGGTTCTCTGTTTCACGAAAACTGGATAGATTTGACTCTATTTTTCATTCTGTTTCTGTACTCTGTTTTTGTTTTGAATTTTCTCAGATGTTGTGCGTTATTCTCTGTGTAGTTCCGTGGTCTTCTATGATCTTTGAATGATCCTTTAATACCTTTGGATTAATTCTGATTTGATGAAGGTGTGTCGTCGTTGACTTGCTTTGATCATTGAATTCCTGACCGTTTAGCAAAGGCTATATGCATTGAATAGATTTGACTTTGTTGATTGGGCTGAGCGTGATTTTCTCCTTTCAATTGATGACATTTATGTTGTTGTTTCAATCAGAGATAGTCGTCGAGTAATTTGTTGCTTGATTCACTCCTTTGTAATAAATTCGTTCATCAATTAATTCCTTTCCTTTTGAGACACGACTTGTTCTGTTCAATGTTGCGGTTCTATCATTTTCTTGCTGATGTTTATAGACAGTAGAGTGTAGATGATACTTGAGTTGTCCCTTGTTCTTTAGCGAATGGCACTTCTTCACTAGACGATACTTCCTCGCTAGACGATACTTCATATATAGCTTTGACACTGTAGTCTTTTGTCTTAACGATACTTCTCCATTGTCTGAACAATACTTCATTTATCCTTTGAACGATACTTCTTTTCTTTCTTCAGACGATACAGATTATTCTTCTCTCTGGACGATGGAGATTAATTCTTCTCTCTGAATGATGGAGATAATTCCTAAAACACATAATACATAGTTCAGTATTAAAAGTGTTATCATTCAAAATATGTGTTCTAAACTTGTTTGAACCTAACGATCTCACCCTTTTTGATGATGACAATTTTATTTAGAGAAAAAGGTGTATGAGTATAAATACTTGTAAATATATATATATATATATATATATATATATATATGTTCCCCTCTCTGTTCTAATAACGGATTTCTAATCATTCTCCCCCTATGTTCTCCTTTTTCTAGTTTCACTCCCCCTTTGTTAATTAATGTTTCTGATCATCTCTCCCCCTCTGTTTAATAGCTAAAAACATTTTTTTCTTTGTCTCCCCCTCGATCAGTTTTCTCTTCTTTCCCTTGTTCTGCTTTCTCAACTACTTGTTTTTCTCTATTCCCCCTCTTTGTCAATTTTCTACTCTTTCTCTATTCTCCCACTTTGTTAATTATGTACTTTTTCTCTAAATCTCTCTCCCCCTTTGTCATTATCAAACAACAATAGGATACAGTACATGTAAAATGTGGTAATAGAGCAAATAGTATTATGATTTTGCATGTTGTAGATTTATTTGACAGAGCAAATAATGTTAGAGCAAATTCAATTTGATAATTTAGAGCATATCAATCAGCACCGTAAATATGCAAGAGAGGTAGGGATAAGATAGTCTTGGTCTGATTGTGAGCTTTTGATCCTTGTAAGCTTTGTTGAGCTGCTTCTGTAATTGACCTGAAGTCATCAGACGATAGACTTCATGTGACGTCATCCAAGTTTGAACAATAAGGAGCAGATATCGTACTTTAAATTGATTAAACATTGAGCGTACCGTCTGTACTTCTTACATCCCCTGCATTTTGGTTAGTATACACAGTATATAATTCACAACACAGGATGCATACTTATACTTTCTCTTAGATAAGAAAATCTATTTTCAACTAGAAGTTTTGTACAAATATCTCCTAGTTGATCATCAGTGTGCACATATGATATATCAATATTACCCTTTGCTACATGATCTCTAAATAAAATGATGCTTGATATCTTTATGTTTAGTTCTGGAATGTTGAATCGGGTTCTTTGTAATGTTTATAGCACTAGCGTTATCACACAGTAATGGAATATTATGTTCAAGAATGCTATAATCTTCTAATTGGTGTTTCACCCACAACAGTTGGGGGCAACAAGAACCTGCTGCAACATATTCTGCTTCGGTAGCAAATGGAGAGATTGTACTTTGCCATTTAC
Source organism: Acmispon strigosus (assembly GCA_030819835.1). Classification (NCBI taxonomy): domain Eukaryota; kingdom Viridiplantae; phylum Streptophyta; class Magnoliopsida; order Fabales; family Fabaceae; genus Acmispon; species Acmispon strigosus. The sequence continues at coordinate 26,473,302 of JAUAMA010000001.1, forward strand.
TGGCCCATGAGATCAGGCATTGACCAAGAAAGTGGCATCCACAACTTGTGATTTTTCTTTCAATCCTATCTCCTGCATAGTCTGCATCGCAAAATCCTCTTAACCTTAAATTATTATCTTTCTCGTACCCTAGACCAAGATTAGCAGTGCCTGATAAATATCTAAAAATTCTTTTTACAACATTAAGGTGAGATTCTTGGGGACTTACGTGAAACATTGTGTAAGACCCTCGATTTTTGGATATTTATGTTTTGGTCCCTGAACTATTTCATGTTTATGAAATGGTCCCTGGACACTTTTATAGTTTTGTGTTTGGTAGGGAACTTTGTTGTTTTTGAGTTTTGGTCCCTATTGACTTTTTGGTTGACTTTGAGTATGTTGGATGATGATTATTCATTAGAGATTTTGTGTGATTTAATAATATCTTTATTAATTTCTGAGTTTGGTTCTGTTTTTAGTTTAAATGGTAAATATATTACCTGGAAGATTTTAGTGAAGATTTTGCTGTTGACTGAGATAAGGATAGAAACCAAAAATAATATCTCCTAGGCTTAGTAATTTCGAAATTCACCATCTAGAGGGGATAATAGAATTCAGAATTCTGATGTAAATCAAAGAGGTTAGAGTTATCAGTTTTAAACAATAGAGATAAAGATTTTAGTCTTTAAAGATAAGAAAGAAAAACTAATTTTATCACCCTTGAGAAATAGAAAAATTTGAGCATCATAAGGAGAAGGAAGGAGTTCAGAATTTTTTAGAAAACAGAAGTGTTTTACCTCAAGCCTTGAAAGAAGAAAAAGAACCCTCCCACTGTTTCCTCTCAGACTCGACCCTATCTTCCTTCATTGGAGTATCGAAATCCTTTCTTCCTCTTGTTGTTGTTGCTGGAGTATTCTTCTCTTTTGGGGAAGACCAAGATGTTCTCTTCTCTTTTATCTTTGAGGATTAACAGTGAGTAATCCTTATTTTAGACTCAATTGAGTGGTGATCGTTGTACCGTATTCGTGGAATAATTCCTAATCCTATTCTGTTCTTGGTTCCTCGTTCGTGTTAGAATCAAATAATTTAATGAATTAGTATATTTTGATGAATAACAATTTCACTAAGTCTTGATCTTGTCAAAGATAAAATTCCTAATGTCTCAATGCTTTTCATACTCAGGAATATCTATTTTCTTGGAGAAACACTGCATGGACCTCTACAAAGATTATCAAAAGCAGATATTCAAGTAAAGAATAGGAGAAGAATCTGTCCGGCTATAGCTCTTGTGAATCAGTCTGACAGTTGACAACGTTTGGCTTAGAGAGTTTGTCCGGCTATGGTGAACTTCTAGTCCTCAATCATTGGGTTCATCTAAAGGAAAGTTCATCTAAATCTCTAACAGAATGTTTGTTTGACTAAACAACGCTTGAAGCCTCGTGTAAAAGAAAAATCAGGAGGTGATCGATTATCAAACCCAGGATGACCTATCAAGCACCATTTGTCCATTCAGAGCATTAATGGAGAAAAGGACATAATCAATACTTTATTCCTCGCAAATTCAAATTCCCTGACATTCCTTAATTCAAGCTGCCTTTGCAGAATCAGCGGTGAGCTTTTCTGATTATCAACGTTCAAATTCAAATCCTCTGAACAGAGCATTAATGGCTCCCTTAGCTGGAATGCATGAGCGTTAATTGCAGAAGTCATAGCTCAAGGCAAAATGCTTTAAAGAGCCCGACGATGTCAACCTCCGCCATTGAAGACGCATTAAGTGCATGGCAGATTGTATTAAAAGCTGAACCAGAGATGCAGAAGTATCCGTTACTCACAATAGAGGAGAAATGCAAACAGAACTATTTTTTAGATCTTCAGCACGACTCCCACTGGTCATCCTAATGAAGATATAAATAGAGGACTTGGCATCAAATTCAAATCGGCGAGTTTCACATGATCAAAGCTATCAAAACTTTCTAAGTTCATCATCTGCGATCATACTTCTCAAAACTGAGCACTCAGCAATCTCAACTTGTTTATTTCCTGAGTTTAGTCGCCAACTAGTGTGAAGTTTATCATAGAGAGAAACTCTTATCCTTTTTCACACAAACCTTTCAGAGAACTAATTTGCTTAATCTCTGTGTAATCTGTTCTTCATATTTCTACCCACTCTTATCGAAGAGACTGTGTAGAAACCAACTCTTCTTGAAAAAGAACTGGGAGAAGTCCTATCTAATACTTGTAAAGGAAAAGTCCTGATATAATACTTGTAAAGGAGTAGTCCTTAGAATACTGGGAGAAGTCGTGAAGAATACTTGTACTATTTTGATACAATAGTGAAAATCTTGGTAAAGCCAAGGACTGGACGTAGCCTTCTCGATTAAAGGGGTGAACCAGGATAAATACTCTGTGTGCTTTATTATTCCGTCTTAGATTGAATACCGCTGCACTTTTCAACCAAACGTTTTCAAACTTATAACTGCTGGTTTTCGAAAAAGAAGTTAAAAATCACACACACAATTCAAACCCCCCCTTTCTTGTGTGGTTTCGTTACTATCAATTGGTATCACAGCTTAACCGCTCTGAGAATATACTAACATCTTAACAAGTGTAGAGCATAAAGATCCATGGACAACATCGCATATCCGACCGAAACAGCAACCAACAAGCCACCATTCTTTGATGGCTCAAACTTTCCATACTGGAAGAAGCACATGCAACTCTTCATTGAGTCCATTGACTGGAAGCTTTGGGATGTGATAGCCAAAGGAAATTACGTCCCCAAAGATAGTGAAGATAAAGCCATTCCAGCAGATAAGTGGACTGACGAGCACAGAACAGAGAACCAAAGTAATGCCAAAGTTAGGCTATTTCTCATGTGTGCCTTGAGAAAAAATGAACATGACAAGGTAGACAGTCTGGGAACTACCAAAGAAGTCTGGGATACCTTAGCCATTGCTCATGAAGGAACCTCAGCTGTGCAAGATACAAAAATGAGCATGCTGGCCTCTCAATATGAGACCTTCATGATGGAGGATAATGAGTCAATTGACTCTATGTTCGCTAGACTTCAAACCATCCACAATGGAGTGAGGAATCTAGGGAAGAGCTTCACTAACAAGTAGCAAGTAATTAATATTCTCAGGAGTCTCACTCCCAACTAGAGGTCGTTTGTTACTGCTCAACGAGCAGGAAAAATTTTTGATCACTACCAGGTGGAAGATCTCTTGGGAGAGCTGAAGATTCACGAGCAGGATCTCGCAAATGATGCTGCTATCATGCGTGGAAAATCATCCACCACTAAAGCTGTAGCCTTCAAATCTAATGACTCCAAAGCATTGAAGGCTAACGAGTCGTCTGACGAAAGTATCGTACTGTCTGATCATTCTGATGATGAACAGGCTCTGTTTAATTGAAGATTCAGAAGAATGATGGGGAACAGAAAGCAGTTCAAAGGAAAACAGTCTTCCTCATCAAGAGATGGAGAGAAGATTCCAAGCAAAGGTGGAATTGTCTGCTATGAATTCAAAAAGCTCGGACATGTCAAAGCAGACTGTCCTCGTCTGGGAAATAGGTCTGTTCAGAAGAATCTCTACAAAAAGAAGGCCTTCTCGAGCCAGAATGATGAGTCAGAGGAACAGTCTGACCAAGAAGAACCCGAAGGGGACAATGATGAAACCTCATACTGTTCCTTCATGGGATCTATCGACACATCTGACATTGAGGCAGACAAAGAGTCAGAAGCATTGATGATCTCTGTTGATGTATCCAACTACGAGGAAGATGACAAAGATGAGGTAATTCCTGAAATCTCCCCTGAGGATTATAATGAGTTATTAGAATATTCACATGCATTAGCAATTAAGTATAGCATACTCAAAAAGAAACATGATAGAATTGAAAAAGAACTGCATGCCTCAAAGGAAGTCTCAATCATGTTAACTAAGAAAAACCAGGCTTTAATGGAACAAGATATAAATAAAAAAGTCAGATTTAAAAAAAAAAGTAAATAACTTGATTAAGGATCTATCCACTTTCACTCAAGGGTATGATAAATTAATTAAACTAAGTGGAAACAATAGGTCAGCATATGATCGTAGAGGACTAGGATTTGAAGAAGAAAATTGGGATATCACTGCAATAAAACATACTTCTTCTGCTGTTCCATATCTTTACCAACCAAATATAAAACCTGCATCATCTCTACCTCACCCAAGTAAACCTAAGACAGTTGTTGTCAAGGGTAAGGAGAAACAAACTACTCATAAAATAGTATATGGGAGGAAAAGTCCGCCTAAGATTGTAACTAACAAGAAAGGACCCAAGAAAGTTTGGGTACCTAAATCAATTATTGTACCACTTGTATATGTGCTTAACAGCTCAAAGCCAAAGAGAGCTATGGTACCTGGACAGTGGATGCTCACGACACATGACGGGAAAAAGGTCTTTATTCCCAAAGATTCGTGAGAAACAAAACGGAGGAACAGTTACCTTTGGAGGTAACCAGAAGGGGTTTGATGAGTGGATTTTATATGATGTTTTTAGGTTGTTTTTAGTCTTTTTATTTTATTATTTTTGAGTCACATATAGGTTTTTTATTGTTTTTATGTAGATTTTATATTTATTTTGCATTTTGCATGTAGATTAGATTTTATTTGTTTTTCTAGCTTTATTTTATATTTTTAGGAATTTTTCTAGTTATTTTGTATTTTTAGAAAAAGCTGGTTTAGTTATCATTTTTGTCCAGGGACCAATGTGTAAAGTTTCAGGAAGTCAGGGACCAAATTATAAAAGTTCAAGAGTGGAGGACTTAAAGTGGAGATTGAGAGAATATGAGGGCTTGAATTGAAGTGCTAACCAAGAGAGGACCAAAGTGAAAAAAAAGAATATGAAGAATCACTCTCTAATTTAGCACATGGAAAATAATGTTTAAAGGAATTGATGTTAGTGGAGGAAAGGTTTCAGAATTAAACAAGGCTGAGTAGTGGCTTTTTATGGCCATCAAAACCCACTACCATGAATGAAGAAGGAAGAAAAAGCTTGAAGATGAAGAAGCAGCGTCCCAACGCTCCAGCGTTGGGATCCCAGCACTCCAGCGCTGGGGTTCTGACTGGATCATGAGTCAGATGTTGACCCAGCGCCCAAGCATTGGAAAGCCAGCGCTCAAGCGCTGGGCCTCAGATAGAAAGTGGATTTTTAATGCATCCTAGCGCCCAAGCGTTGGGAATGCCAGCGCTCAAGCGCTGGAGGCTGGAATTTTACTATAAATAGGACCCTTTTCTTCACTTGTAAAGCACACCATCTTAGAATACAACAAGTATTCTCTCTTTCTCCCTCTTGAGCATTGTTCCTAGGACTTGTGGGAAGCCATATTTGAGCTCCTATCCAGGGTAATTCAATGACTCCTATAGCCATGCTTGGCTAAATTCTTCTTTAAGTTTTTGGGTTGTTTTAGTTTATAATACATGTTCTAGTTATTTCTTACATTTTTGAATTTTATTTCCATTCATGTTTTATTACCTTATGCTTAATTTCTATCTTGTGGATCCCAAGAGGTTTTGCTTATTACTTATTACATAAGGCCATTTGGTGAGTAGTAAGGGAACTAGGTAATAAAAAAGGTTACAAGTATACTTCGCTAAGGAATTAGGAAGGACGTAACTTTATGTTGGCCTGAACATCTTCTTCATCTTCTTCTTTAGTTAACTAGGTGCCAAGGAATTGGGTTTAGTAATTAAAAATAAAGATCTACAATGCTTAAGGAATTAACTTGTAGTTACACTAGGCTATAGCATCATGATAATGGTTTTATAATTCAGGAATTTAGTAGGAGATTTCTAGCATGTTTTTATAGACTATGTAAACCAACCCAAGAGCTTAATGTTCATCATCTCCTTTTCTTATTATTTTATGCAATTGTTTCTTTCTAGTTCTTAAACCAACAACAATTATTCATCTTTTATTTTTCTGTTTTAGTACTACATTTTATAATAATAAGAACACCTATCCCTTGGGTTCGATCTTTTTATTACGCGATAGTTAATCCTACACTTGCGATTTTCCTTATCAAGTTTTTGGCGCCGTTGCCGGGGATAGGTTCTTTCAAGTTCTTATTTTTATTTTATTTAGTACTTCTTGTTTATATACATATAAAAAAAAAGAAAAATATAATATAAAAAAATATAAAAAATTGTATTGAGTAGGTGCTATTAACTTCTTTGGCTTGTTTGCATGGTAGGACATTTTGAATTGGACCCTGAAATTGAAAGAACTTTGCATCGCAGATTAGCGGAGCAAAGGAGATTAGCAAGGGCCATGGCTGAAACACAAGCACAAATGGAGGAGCGCCTCCTTGCTGAATACAATGCGAGGTTAGAAGATGAAGTCCAAGCTAGACTTCAAAGGCTGAGAGAGGAGGAGGAAGAGCAGAATGCTAATCGCTCTCTTCGTGATATCACAGCTCCCCAGGTAGATTACAATTTTGAATGGAGTATTGTGGTTCCGGAGGATGCTTTGCCAAACTTCCAGATTCCTCCACACTGCATCTCTTTGGTAAGTCAAAACCAATTTGGTGGAAGTGTAAATGAAGACTGCCATACACATCTGGAGCGATTCACTAGGCAATGCTCCACCTTAAGGAGAAATGATGCTCACTTGGATACGGTAAGACTAATGCTGTTTCCATTTTCCTTAAGAGATGTGGCAGAGGAGTGGCTATCTTCTCAACCACTCAGAAGTATTACTTCATGGGATGATTTGGCTGAAAAATTCACGGCCAAATTTTTTCCCTACAACCGCATAAGGAAGTTGAAGCAGGAAATCAACTCCTTCATTCAACAAGATGCTGAAAACCTGTATGAGACATGGGAGAGGTTCAAGGGACTTCTCAGAAGGTGCCCAGGTCATAACATCTCTATCGCAGATCAGGTAGAGAAATTTTATGCTGCTTTGAATGATTATACCAGGGACAAATTGGATACTGCAGCAAGTGGGGCATTCGATGCTTTGCCACCACAAGGAGCTCTTGATCTAATCAACAAACTTGCTGCAAGAGCTGCTCATTCAAACCAGGACCGGGCAATCAGGAAAGGTATTTATGAGGTTGATTCTTTTGAGTCCATTGTTGCTTCAAATAAACTTTTATCCAGGAAAGTTGATGCAATGGTCAAAAGAATGGAGGGGGTTCAACTGAGCCCGGAGGAGGCTGAATTAGAAGCTGAGGTAAAAGCTATGGGGAATTTTCAAAATTCCTATGGCAACACCTATAACCCAAGCTGGAGAAACCACCCCAATTTTTCTTGGAGAGATCAAGGGGGTGGTCAAGGAGAAGTCAGGCAACAATTTCAGAGGACATTCCAAAATCAGAGGCCACCAATGCCTTTGAATCCAAACCAGGGAAGAAAGAGTTTGAAGAAATTGTTGGTGAAATAGGCCAACAAACTGTGCAGTTTATGAATGAGACCAGGACAAGTGCCAAGAATCATGAAGCCTCCATTAGAAATTTGGAGGTCCAGGTAGGCCAGTTGGCCAAGACCATCTCAGAAAGGATTCCAGGTACTTTTCCGTCTGATACTCTTGTCAATCCAAAGGAAAATGTTGAGAATGTTTCTGCCATCACTCTTAGGAGTGGTAAGACTATGCCCGAAAGGGTAGTGGAAATTGAACAAGAGGTAAGTGGTGAAGAAAAAGAAAAAGAAAGGAGTGTGCCTATTGTTGTTGAAAAAATTGCTGAAAATGTAATTCCTCCTTCTAAGAAAATTGGCAAAGTTCCATTTCCTAGAGCTTTAAAAAAGAATTTGGAAAAGCAATTCTCAAAATTTCTTGAGATTTTTAAAAGACTTCAAATTAACATTCCATTTTCTGAAGCTTTGGATCAAATGCCAATTTATGCTAAATTTATAATGGACATTTTATTTAGAAGGAGGAAATTGAGTGAGATGGATGAAACTGTAATGTTAACTGAGGAGTGTTCAGCTATGGTTTTGAGAAAGTTGCCCCAAAAATTGAAGGATCCGGGGAGCTTCACTTTGCCTGTGGAAATTGAGGGACTACCAAATGCAACAGCTATTTTTGATTTAGGAGCTTCTATAAACCTCATGCCACTCTCCATGTTTAGGAAATTGGACATGCGAGAGGCCACTCCTACTTTGATGTGTTTACAATTGGCGGACAGGTCAATTAAGTACCCCTATGGGGTGGCTGAAGATGTTTTGGTAAGGGTTGACAAGTTTGTCTTCCCGGTTGATTTTGTGATTCTTGATATGGAAGAAGACTCCAAGGTACCATTAATTCTTGGGCGGCCATTCCTTGCTGATGACAGGATAATATATGATGTTTTTAGGTTGTTTTTAGTCTTTTTATTTTATTATTTTTGAGTCACATATAGGATTTTTAGTATTTTTACATAGATTTTATATTTATTTTGCATTCTGCATATAGATTAGCTTTTATTTGTTTTTCTAACTTTATTTTATATTTTTAGGAATTTTTATAGTTATTTTATATTTTTAGGAAAAGCTGGTATAGTTATCATTTTTGTCCAGGGACCGATTTGTAAAATTTCAGGAAATCAAGGATCAAAGTGTAAAAGTTCAAGAGTGGAGGATGAAAAGTGAAGTTTGAAGGAGTCAAAGGGCCAGAATTGAAGTTCTAACAAAGAGAGGACTTGAAGTGAATTAAAGAATGTGAAGCAACCCTCTTTGATTTGAGCACATGTAAAATAAGGTTTGAAGGATTAATGGTGGAAGGAAGGAGTTTCAGAACTTATTAGGGGCTGAATGAGCCTAATTAAGCCAATCAATTCCACCATTGAAGAAGAAAGGAATCCAAGAAAAAGCTGCCAGTGTTCGTCCCAGCGCTGCAGCGTTGGAAGACCCAACGCTCAAGCGCTGGACCTCTGACTAGGATGTGAGTCAGAGGTTGCACCCAGCGCTGCAGCGTTGGAAGCCAGCGCTCAAGCGCTGGGCCTTTTTCTGCACGTTGGATTTTAATGCTTCCCAGCGCTCAAGCGTTGGGAATGCCAGCGCCCAAGCGCTGGAGGTCAGGTTTTTGCTATAAATAGTGAGCTTTTCTTCACTTGTAAGACACACCTACTCAGAATACAACAAGTGTTCTTCTTTCTTTCTCAAAGATCATTGTTCCTAGGAATTGTGGGAAGCCATACTTGAGCTCCTATCCAGGGTAATTCGATGACTCTTTTAGCCATGCTTGGCTAATTCTTTTTAAGTTTCTTGGGTTGTAGTAATTTATAATTTTATGCTTTAGTATTGTTTTTACCTTTCTGAATAATATATCCATTTCATGTTTCATTTCCTTGTTCTTCATTAATCTTGTGTACAAAAGATTTCATGCTTTCTACTTATGTCATAAGGCCATTTGGTAAGTAGTAAGGGAAATAGGAAATAAAAAAGGTTATAAGTATACATTTCTTAAGGAAATTAGGATGGACGTAACTTTGTGTTGGCCTGAATTCCTTCTTCATCTTCTTTTTTTAATTAACTAATAACCAAGGCTATGGAGTTAGTAATTAGGGAGAAAGTTCTACATGACTTAAGGCAATTAGCTTGTAGAAATTCTAGGCTATAGCACTATGGAATTGGACTTAAAATTCAGAAAATAAGTATTTACTTGCTAGCATATTTATAAATTATGTAAATCAACCCAAGAGCTTAATTCTCATCATCTTATCTCTTTATTATTTTATGCTATTGTTCTTCCTTGCTATAAAAACCAACATCAAATATTCATCTCTTAAAATTTCTGCACAAGTACTAAATAATATAATAATAGAAAACCTATCCCTTGGGTTCGATCTTTTTATTACGCGATATTGAATCGTACACTTGCGATTTGGGTATCACTTGCTATAGGAAACGCCAAGATTAATGTAGCAGAAGGCCTCCTATCTTTGAAGGTAGGGGACGAAAAAGTGAAGTTTTTTGTATTTCGTACTTGTAAGCACTATGAGTCTGAAAGTGAGGATGAGTTCAAAGATGATGTTTGTAGCAAGAAAAGAAAAAGTACCCCCAATTGATTAAGGGGAAGGGTCTATCTCGGACCTTAACATTGAGCTGGTTGGGAGACAACCCAACTTAGGATAGTTTATGTTTCTGTCTTTTTAATTTATGCACAACTCTTGTACATAAATAAAAGAAAAGAAATTTTGTGTTTTTGCTGCAGGCGAGGCCAGCGCTCGAGCGCTGGAGGCCAGCGCTCAAGCGTTAGGCCCCTGCTTCACAACCTCTGATTCCAGTTGATCCCAACGCTTAGGCGTTGGAGGGCTAGCGCTCATGCGCTAGGCCCCTGGAATCCCAGTTTTTTATTTTTATTTTCCAGCGCCCCAGCGCTGGAAACCCAGCGCTTCGGCGCTGGGACCTCTGATGCCCAGTAATTGTTTTAATTCCAGCGCCCAAGCGTTGGTATCCTCAACGCTCAAGCGCTGGAGCTCAGGCAGTTTGCTGTTTTTGTTTTTGTTTGCTGTTTTTAGTTTTTAATAAATTTTGTGTTCACCATTTTCTGGAAGTTTTAAGGTTCTATGAGTTTTCCCTTGGTTCTAAACTGTTTTTAATTTTTTGGGAACTCAAGAATTCTTGTTTTTAAGGTGGACACAAATTTTTCAACCCATCTTTTGTGCTGTTTTTGGAACTAACAAGTCAAGCAAGCTTCTGCTTGTGAGACTTTTGTTTGTTCAATGTTACCTTGGAGGAAGAACCCTCTTGAACTTGAGTGTTCAAATTGATTTTTACATTGAGGTTCCCTTGGACCTTGGTGGAAAATTTGTTACTATACCAGCTTCTTAGATTTTGTTTTTCTTTTTATAGTTTTTAGTTTTATTTTTAGTTTAGTTTTTCTGTTTTATTTTTGCATGAGTCTTGAGTATATTATCCATTCTGAATGTTGCTATAGCTTTGTGAAATGCTTTATCTGATTGAAATGCTTTGTGAAAAAGTTCTATGTTTTGAAGTGGTTAGGATTGCATGCTGTAGAAAGGATTATTGACATCTTGATTGTTGGGTTGTTGGCAAAAGTTCTTTTTCTGAGTTCTAAAAAGGGTACCACTTACCCTATCTTTTTCTGAGAGCTAAGGTCTCTGAATGCATGATTGTGAGATTTTTCTGCCTTGTGTTGCATGTTGATTGGAGTTTTGTATACTTTGTGAGTTGAGAAGAGATTATAGGCATTTTTGAAAACTCAGATTTTTGCTTGAAATGTTATATCCACTAGTAGCCCCTTTTGAGCCTTAAAAGAGTCATTCTTTGGAGCCTACTTTGTGTGATAATTTTTCAGTTGTTATAGTGATGCATGTGCTGAAATTGTTAGAGCTTTGTTTGTGGGTTTCTCTCTAAAAAAAAAAGATGAAGAAAAAAAATTTGGAAAAAATAAGGTATGTGCCTTAGAAAAAAATAATAATGAAGTAGTGGGGTGAGAAAGAGTATGAGGGGAGTAAAATTCAAGTCATTCATCCCACACATTCCACTACTTTGTTCAAAAAAAAAAAAGAAAGGAAAAGAGAGAAATTGAGAGGACCCTTGTGTATGAATTGTTAAAGCTCTTAGTCAAGAAAAATCACTTAACAACAAGTTTCTGAGTCAGCCACTAGAGTTGCCAATTTCTTGAAATCCATACCTTAAATTTTTCAACCCTTTGGCCAAGTTACAACCTTAAAAATCTCTTCAACATCACTTGGTTGCTTTACTTCAGTTTTGATTTGAATTATAGGCAGGATCATTGAGCTTTCTTGTTTTCATGGAGAATATCATTTTGTGAGCTTAATTGACAAACTCCAACATGTTAAAAGCCAAGCCTAACTTTCTTGATTATTTGTCTATAAAACACGCATGTCTTCCTTAACTGCTAAGCTTTCTTTGAAAGGTTCTTGTGCTTCAAGTTTTAATCAGATAACCTTTCTCAAAACTCAGGGACGAGTTTCTCTTTACGTTTTGTCGCTTGAGGACAAGCTGTCGTTGGGTATAGTGGTGTGATGAGTGGATTTTATATGATGTTTTTAGGTTGTTTTTAGTCTTTTTATTTTATTATTTTTGAGTCACATATAGGTTTTTTATTGTTTTTATGTAGATTTTATATTTATTTTGCATTTTCCATGTAGATTAGATTTTATTTGTTTTTCTAGCTTTATTTTATATTTTTAGGAATTTTTCTAGTTATTTTGTATTTTTAGAAAAAGCTGGTTTAGTTATCATTTTTGTCCAGGGACCAATGTGTAAAGTTTCAGGAAGTTAGGGACCAAATTGTAAAAGTTCAAGAGTGGAGGACTTAAAGTGGAGATTGAGAGAATATGAGGGCTTGAATTGAAGTGCTAACCAAGAGAGGACCAAAGTGAAAAAAAAGAATATGAAGAATCACTCTCTAATTTATCACATGAAAAATAATGTTTAAAGGAATTGATGTTAGTGGAGGAAAGGTTTCAGAATTAAACAAGGCTGAGTAGTGGCTTTTTATGGCCATCAAAACCCACTACCATGAATGAAGAAGGAAGAAAAAGCTTGAAGATGAAGAAGCAGCGTCCCAACGCTCCAGCGTTGGGATCCCAGCGCTCCAGCGCTGGGGTTTTGACTGGATCATGAGTCAGATGTTGACCCAGCGCCCCAGCGTTGGAAAGCCAACGCTCCAGCGCTTGGCCTCGGACAGAAAGTGGATTTTTAATGCATCCTAGCGCCCAAGCGTTGGGAATGCCAGCGCTCAAGCGCTGGAGGCTGGAATTTTACTATAAATAGGACCCTTTTCTTCACTTGTAAAGCACACCATCTTAGAATACAACAAGTATTCTCTCTTTCTCCCTCTTGAGCATTGTTCCTAGGACTTGTGGGAAGCCATATTTGAGCTCCTATCCAGGGTAATTCAATGACTCCTTTAGCCATGCTTGGCTAAATTCTTCTTTAAGTTTTTGGGTTGTTTTAGTTTATAATACATGTTCTAGTTATTTCTTACATTTCTGAATTTTATTTCCATTCATGTTTTATTACCTTATGCTTAATTTCTATCTTGTGGATCCCAAGAGGTTTTTCTTATTACTTATTACATAAGGCCATTTGGTGAGTAGTAAGGGAACTAGGTAATAAAAAAGGTTATAAGTATACTTCGCTAAGGAATTAGGAAGGACGTAACTTTATGTTGGCCTGAACATCTTCTTCATCTTCTTCTTTAGTTAACTTGGTGCCAAGGAATTGGGTTTAGTAACTAAAAAGAAAGATCTACAATGCTTAAGGAATTAACTTGTAGTTACACTAGGCTATAGCATCATGATAATGGTTTTATAATTCAGGAATTTAGTAGGAGATTTCTAGCATGTTTTTATAGACAATGTAAACCAACCCAAGAGCTTAATGTTCATCATCTCCTTTTCTTATTATTTTATGCAATTGTTTCTTTCTAGTTCTCAAACCAACAACAATTATTCATCTTTTATTTTTCTGTTTTAGTACTAAATTTTATAATAATAAGAACACCTATCCCTTGGGTTCGATCTTTTTATTACGCGATAATTAATCGTACACTTGCGATTTTCCTTATCAGGGTTCATCGTCAGTGAAGGTGACGTCGGTAAAGCTCCCCTTCCGGTAATACAGAAGGTCCTATTAGTTGAAGGATTAAAACACAATTTACTTAGCATAAGCCAATTATGTGATAGTGGACTCACTGTTTCCTTCAACAAAGTGAAGTGTAAAGTCACAAATGATGATGACAAAATTATCTTTGAAGCACATAGACAAGGAGATCTATATAAGACCTCCTTGGAAAACTTTGGAAGACAAAAGGTAACATTCTAGTGTCAGCAGAGGATGACAAATGGATATGGCACAGGAAGCTAGGGCATGCATCCTCAAAGACCATTGCTAAGATGATCAAACACGATCTAGTAAGTGGTCTTCCAAATCTGTCTTTCAAATCAGATGACACATGCTTAGCATGTCTTCAAGGAAAGCAATTAAAAAGTTCTTTTCACTCAAAGAACGTTGTGAGTACTAAGAGACCTCTGGAGATGTTACACATGGACTTGTTTGGACCTACTAGAACGGCTAGTTGTTCTGGAAAAAGATTTTGCCTTGTCATCGTTGATGACTACACAATGATGAGACATTCAAGTCATTTCTGATCATTGCAAAAAGAATCCAGAATGAAAAAGGTTATTGTATTACAAGTATACGCAGTGATCGAGGAGGAGAATTCATAAATGAATATTTCAAATGCTATTGTGAGGAAAATGAAATATTCCATCAAGTATCTGCTCCAAGAACTCCTCAGCAAAACGAAGTAGCTGAAAGAAAGAACAGGTCACTTCAAGAAATGGCCAGAATTATGCTTAGTGAAACATCTCTACCCAAATACTTCTGGGCTGAAGCAATTCACACTGCATGCCATATTCAAAACTGAATCTTCATGCATCCTATATTGAAGAAAACAGCATATGAGCTATGGAAGGGAAGAAAGCCAAGTATTACCTACTTCCATCCATTTGGCTGCCCATGCTTCCTACTTAACACAAAGGATGATCTTGGGAAGTTCAATGCAAAGTCAGACAAAGGAATATTCCTAGGTTATTCGCCCAACTCGAAAGCCTTCCGGGTATACAACTCCAGAACAATGGCTGTTGAAGAATCTATTAATGTCAAGTTTGATGATAAGCACATATGTGGGAGTCATAAAACACTGGAAGACGAATTCGACGATCTGGAAATAAATGGAGAGCCTTCCCCAATTCCAGTTCAGACATCAACTTCTGACATAATTACTGACTCAAGCATTTCATCCTCCGTTCAACCAAACGGTGATAGTGTAGCTCCATCTGACGTTGTCTCCACTGATCAAATCATGACTTCCAGTGGTATCTCTTTACCCAAAGATAGGAGATTCAAACCAGATCATTCACCCACACAAATAATTGGTAGCATACATGAAAAGGTAAGAACTCGATCTACATTTAATGATTATGCTAACTGTGCGCTCTTGTGTAAAATAGAACCAAAGAGCATAGGTGAAGCCCTGCAAGATAAAGGATGGATCCTAGCAATGCAAGAAGAGCTAAACCAATTTGAAAGAAGCATAGTCTGGGATCTTGTGCCCAGACCTAAGGAAAAGTCCATCATTGGCACTAGATGAGTATTCAGAAACAAGATGGATGAAAGTGGGAAAGTCACAAGAAATAAAGCAAGATTAGTTGCACAGGGATACAATCAGCAAGAAGGTATTGACTACACAAAGACCTTTGCCCCTGTTGCAAGAATTGAAGCCATTCGCATTCTACTCGCATTATTGATTGATCATTGTTCGAGTTGTGGGGATGAGTGCATTATTTTATTTTGAACAATCTAGACTCAGGTTGGTTCCTCTTGTTTCTCATTGCATTGTAAATTCGTTTTGTTGTTGAACGTTTTCCGTGAGTTAAATTTTTCTCTAAGACTCTTTGATACCCAAATCGCAAGTGCACGATTCAATATCGCGTAATAAAAAGATCGAACCCAAGGGATAGGTTTCCTATTATTATAGTATTTAGTACTTGTGCAGAAAATTTAAGAGATGAAAATTTGATGTTGGTTTTTAGAACAAGCAAGAACAATAGCATAAAATAATAAAGAGATAAGATGATGAGAATTAAGCTCTCGGGTTGATTTACATAGTCTATAGATATGCTAGCAAATTCCTATTTTAATTTCTGAATTTTAAGTCCAATTTCATGATGCTATAGCCTAGAATTTCTACAAGTTAATGATCTTAAGAAATGTAGAACTTTCTTCCTAATTACTAAATCCATGATCTTGTAATTTAGTTAACCAGAAAAGAAGATGAAGAATTAATTCGGGCCAACATAAAGCTACGTCTATTCTAATGATCTTTAGAGATATATACTTATAGCCTTTTTTATTTCTTAGTTCCCTTACTACTTACCGAATGATCTTATGACATAAGTAATAAGCAAAACTTCTTGTGTACAGCAAGATAATATTAAGAGCAAAGAAATTAAACATGAAAGGAATTATTATTCAGAAATGTAGAAAAAGACTAGAACATAAACTATAAACTAATACAACCCAAGAAACTTAAAAAGAATTAGCCAAGCATGGCTAAAAGAGTCATCGAATTACCCTGGATAGGAGCTCAAGTATGGCTTCCCACAATTCCTAGGAACAATGATCTTTAAGGAGGAAAGAAGAACACTTGTTGTATTCTGAAAATGGCGTGTCTTACAAGTGAAGAAAAGCTCCCTATTTATAGCAAAAATCTGACCTCCAGCGCTTGAGCGCTGTCATTCCCAACGCTTGGGCGTTGGGATGCATTAAAAACCAACGTGCAGAAATAGGCCCAGCGCTTGAGCGATGGCTTCCAACGCTGCAGCGCTGGGTGCAACCTCTGACTTACATCCTAGTCAGAGGTCCAGCGCTTGAGCGTTGGGACTTCCAACGCTGCAGCGCTGGCACGAACACTGGCAGCTTCTTCTTCGATTCCTTTCTTCTTCAATGGTGGAATTGATTGGCTTAATTAGGCTCATTCAGCCCCTAATAAGTTCTGAAAATCCTTCCTTCCACCATTAATCATTCAAACCTTATTTTACATGTGCTCAAATCAAAGAGAGTTGCTTCACATTCTTCAATTTCATTTCAAGTCCTCTCTTTGTTAGAATTTCAATTCTGGCCCTTTGACTCCTTCAAACTTCACTTTTCATCCTCCGCTCTTGAACCTTTCCACTTTGATCCTTTATTTCCTGAAACCTTACAAATTGGTCCCTGGACAAAAATGATAACTATACCAGCTTTTCCTAAAAATATAAAATAGCTATAAAAATTCCAAAAAATATAAAATAAAGTTAGAAAAACAAATAAAATCTAATCTATATGCAAAATGCAAAATAAATATAAAATCTATGTAAAAATAATAAAAATCCTATATGTGACTCAAAAATAATAAAATAAAAAGACTAAAAACAACCTAAAAACATCATATAATATCCTGTCATCACTCTTTTATCTTCTTATTCAAGCTACCTTGTGCATTAAAGAACCTCTTGTGTTTTTGAGCAAATATCCTTCTTCTGCTGAATTCCCCTTTTTTTTCATTGGAAAAGTCTTGTTTTCGAAAAGTAGAGTTTAAAATTGATTTCGGGGTGAAAAACTGTTTCTCCTGGCAGGGAGCCAGCGCTCGAGCGCTGGTCTCCCAACGCCTGGGCGCTCGGTTGCTGCCCATAACGTTTTCCCAGATAGGGAGCCAACGCGTAGGCGTTGGCAACCCAAAGCCTGGGCGTTGGTCCCTTGCCAGAAAATCTTGCTTTTGTTTTAATTGCTCAAAAATCCTTTTGGGGGTTGTTTCCAACTCTTGTTTCAACATTTATTGATTGTTGTTCATCATTTTATCTTTCTCAAGTGGGAGAACTTGTTTATGCAACATAATCGACGGTAAGGATAACTCAGTACAAAATCGAGTCAGTTATGTTTTGCGTGCAAATTTCCTTTGGAAATTATTCTAAATGCTTATGTTGATTTTATTGGATTTGTGATTCATGCTTGGAACTGAGATTTATTGCTATACCATGTTGACATTATTACATGATTCATAACATGTTGATGTGAATTGAGATTCTTGATATTAGCGATAATGTATTGTCTATGCTATGACTGTTGAGGTATTTATGTGAACTGTTGGTTCGCGAGGTTGATTGTCATTCTGTCATGGCATGTGTATCTTTGAGGTTTTGGAGGGTTGATGAGATGGTAATTTGACCCATGTGATAAAACCTGAGGCGATGAGATGGTAATTTGTCCCATGTGATCTACCTCAAGGCCGGTGAGAGGGTAATTTGTCCCCTGCCACCGTCCTGACCCAGGTTGATTGTCATTCCCTAGTCTTTGAGATGGTAATTTGTCCCATGTGATCTACCCCGAGAATCTCTCTTGGTTTTCAGGCCTTGCTCCTTAATCCTCTTCAAGTGCTTTTGTGATAGTTCAATCGGTAAGAGACTAAAAGCCTTCTAAGTTCCAAGTTTTAGGTGATCAACCTCTTGTTTCCTTCTAGGGTTTAATTGGTCTGGTTTCAACCTTTGTTTTCTTGTTTCCTTCTAGGGTTTAATTGGTCCGGTTTCAATCTTTGTTTTCAATCAAGCTCGAGGTCTTCTACTTTCTGGAAGGGCTAGTGTCGTGTCACATTCAATCTTGATCAACTCTCTCAACAAGGTCGGTATCTCCTTCCATCATTGGTTGAAAATTGAAAACCTTGTGACTTTCCTTGTTCAAAACGAGTTTTGGGATTTAGAAACGTTTAAATTTCTAAGTAGGAAACTTGTTTATTAGGTTGTATTATGGGTTTTAAGCATGGAAGAATCTTGGTTTTGAAAGGGTGGGGTTAAAAATTGAATTTTGGGTGAAAAGCACTGTTTTTAGGCTTTCTGGCAAAGAGCCAATGCATGAGCGCTGGACTCCCAACACCTGGGCGTTGAAATTCTACCATGTTCATGTTTCCAAACAGAGGCCTAACGCTCGAGCATTGGAACCTAGCGCCCAGGCGCTAGGCCTCGGCCAGCAAGTTGTTGTTTTTGCTTCGTTGCACTAAAATTCTTTGGAATTGATTTCCATCCTTTCCCATGATTGTTGATGGCTGTGTATATGTATGTTATGTCTTTCAAGGTTGGAATTAAAGTTCATGAAACTCTCTCGGAGATAAGGGTAACTCGTCTTAGGATTTATCTATGTCGGTTTGTGATTGTTTGTAATCTATTTTGTGTACGTCGTTGAGTTTATCCTTGAAGAACCTTGTTTCTGGATTTGTGATTGATGATATAGTATTCTGGATATGTTGATGAGATGATGAATTTTTGAGAACTATGTTTGTGTTATTGATGATAACATGATGAAATTATTTTGAGAAGAAGAACTATTTTATGCATATGATGAACTATGACTGAGGATTTTTTTGTGTAAACTGTTGGTTCATGAGGATTATGATATTTGTATGGTCATAGCATATGCATTATATATATTTATTGGGTTGATGTGACGGAAATTTGTCCTGTGGGATCAACTGAGGATTTTTAGGTTGATGTGACGGTAATTTGTCCCGTGGGATCATCCAAGGGCAATGTGGTGGTAATTCCTCTCACGTGATTATTCTGGACCGATTAGGGTGAATATTGGCCATAATTATGCATATAGATATTGAGGATTATGAACATGTTCATGTGGTTTTGTAAAATGAGAAATTGTGATTATCTTGATATCATTGTTGTTGCTTAACTATTTCTGTTTTTGTTGTGAACCTTTTTGTCGTTTATATCACAAATGTTATATGTTGTTTTCTTGATTTTCGAGTTAACCCTTTCTACTTGTCTTGCTTGATTGTTTGGGCGCTTAACGCCATAGATACCCAGGGCAATAAGGCTCAGGAAGGATGACTTGGATGCTCAGACAAGAAATAGGGAAAGACTAGAAGGATTGAAGAACTTAGTAGATGAATAATTATGTTTTCCGCTGTTTTTGTTTCAGTACATGTTGTGCAACTTTAATTAATTTTGAATCATTCCGCGCTTTATTCATGATGATTATATAATTTATTATGGGATGATTATTATTTATAAGTATTGAGAGACGTTGGTTTTGAAACTCGAGTGTTTTTTAGAGGTTTCAAAGTATAATTTCCGCATATTTACTATGTGACCCTTAACCCAAAATTGAGGTGTTACAAACTTAATGTCAGACAATGTAGTATTAGACAATATAACAGTAGACGATGCACATGACATATTGGACGATGCATGTTCAGACGATTTTTCACTATATCCTAAACCACTTATATCATATAATTCTCTATTGTTTCCACTTGACTTAACCAAGTTATCATGCCCACTAGTAAATGATGATAGATCTTGAATTAAAACTTTTACTCTCTTTTTAAGGGCAGTAATTTCTCCAGAAGAGTTATGTTCTTTTAAAGTTTTAATTTCTTCAACTTAGACATTTCTAGTTCTTTATGCATTTGTGCAAAAAATTTCTTTAAACATGCATATTTACACGATAGAGCATGAGAATATTCAAGCTATTCATTATACTTATCTTCAAGAGTTTCATATGTTACCTGGTCCTCCTCGTCATCTGATTCATCGATAGAAACCATGAATGCATAGAATGCTTCATCATCGTCTTCATCTTCATCATCGTCCGATGATGCTAGAGCTTACAGAGCCTTGTTCTATAGTGTGGATCTTCAAGAGGATCAAGGGTTTCTACAGGCGGAGGAGCTCTCTCTGAGGATGAATTCAGAGGACAAGTCTCATCATGGTGAGGTGGATGGTGGTGATGACACTAAACTTTGTTAATGTTGTTTCTGTTGTTCTTGATGAATTTATGTTACTGACTTTTACTTCATCTTGGATAACTGTGCCCATGCTATAATACCCTAACTCTGAACAGGTTGCCCATGGCTGACAGTGGTCAAAACCACCAACAATTCCATTAATGACCTACAGCTGCCCTTCGTCCAGGGGATCATGTAAGTGTCTAACCCTTCACAAATTACTCAATTTTACACCAACACTTCTCTCTCTAAAACAATTCTCTCACTCTAGTTTCCTCTTTCCCTTGTTCTTTTTCTGTTCGGTTATGAGAAAAAGAGGCAGAAGCTTTCTCTCCCTCATGCACTCCTTCCTCTTCCATGGCCGTGTGGCTTTGCCACCATGGCAGCCACTATCATCTTCAAACTTAATCATATACTCCTTTGAATCTCACTCAAAACATCTTCGATGTCTTTGTTAATTACTCAAATCAGCTTCTGGGCTTATGCTGATGAGTTCTGGGCAAAGAAATCATGACAAAGATGAAGGAGCATCATCGTCGCGTTCGTCCGATTTGCAACTGCCCGTATCTCCCACCTCCAACCTCCGATCATCTCGAAACCACCACCATCGTGTTCCTCGTTGTGGCACTCCATATCTTGAAGTATAATGTTCCTACTATTCCTATGTATTCTTTGGACAAGAGATCACCACGATATTATTTTTTTGTACTTACTTAAAACATTCTACCAGTAACGTTCATAAGTTAGTAAAATTTCAATTTGCGGAAGCTAATGCCTTAGATTACCTGCTCTCATTTCTAAGATCTTGAGTTTACTTACTTACCATGATCTTTCAATTAAGGCAGTCTATAACCTGACATGAAACAACAATCTTACATAATAACATACACACACAACAGAAGAATATATTACAATGGCAGAAATTTTGATCAGTGTGTTACAGCATAACCAAATACCTAAGTTATCCCCACACCATTACTAAAAGGATTAGAAATAAGGTGACATGTTCAGTAGCACAACAAGATAACAAGTTCCATAGAAATAAGACAACAAGTAGCTAACAGACGGTTGCACCGTTCGGACCATTGCCAGCTTCATTCCAAGCCTCATCAATTCTATCGCAGTCCTCAACCTAAACAACCGGAACGATCAACTCTGCAGCTCGAGAGGTTTCACCTCAGGTAAACAAGCTCCTATACTCTCTAGAGGTCATTCTCCTACGTTGGGCTATCACACTCTTCCTAGCAGTAGTTCTTATCCATGGCCCTAAACTCCTAGGAGGTGGAGAGGTTACAGATTCAGAAGGATAAGGGCGTCTAGAGTTGTCTCTCTCGGGTGAACTCTCTCTCAAAGGCATGGCAGGTAAAGGTTCAGGTTCTTGTGGAGGATTTGGCGGAGGATCGGGAAGATCTCTCATATTTATGTGACGGGCTCTAAAAGGCGTGTAGAAAGAAAAGGTAATAGGTAAGGTTATTGGGTACCCCACTTCCTCGTTAAAGGAACTTCTAAACCAAAACACAGAAAGTTCATTATATATACAATACCTAGACGCTGGGTCATGGTACCACCGGGAGGATGCTGGAAATTCAGCGTGGATGAAGACGACTGGAGGTCGGCTCATCAGTACACCTGTTAAGATCTATAAAATAAAGTGCAAGGGTGGGTCAAACGCAACCATGTATATATGTTACACAACATATAAGTGGTCCATTACAAATCAAGATAACATATTATCATCAAATTCAATTACATCAAAAACACATTTATTATGCATTTATGCTGGTTATCAATCCTCCATTATGACTCCATAATTTTAGCCAGACTTCTCTTCCAACTACCCCAAAGGTTGGACCCTTCGAGAAGAAAGTTCTTGATCCGACCTTTTTATTTTTCAATATCATGTATGGTAGTAGTGTATAAGGCCCAAAGAATAAGCTTCTACACTCTTCAGAAAGTCATTCGAGAATAATGGATACGCTTTTCCGTTCCACTCTTTACCGAATTGGATTACCTTAGGGCTTTTTCGTCAGATATACATGACTTACCCAGTCATTTAACGTCATACCAACCCGACCTGAGGGGTCCACCCTAGCACTGGCAGAGAGGTAGTCCCATCATGTATCCCCGGACCTATTCATCTCTGAACATGGCCACCCTTGGTATCTCTGTATTATCCACAATCCTTACAGTGGTAGTGATAGTACATTCTTACTCCTTGCCTCTCCAAGTATGGTTATTTAGCATCACATCACCCCCTTATACTTCCTAAATATCCAGAGTACATGACTAAGATGAACTATGTTGCATCTGTATCCCGACTCATAAAATGAGTACTTCTCATTAAAGATAGGATAAGTATATATTAGGTGAGTAGAGTTTTACACACATAAACCACATTCTCTTGGTAATCAGCCCGCACTCAGTTCTAAAACAGTGTCATCGTCCTAATTCATTTAATTATGTCCATTACCTACCTAACCTATTAGTGAGTCCTATTCAGTTATAGGGTAGGCTGAATTTTCATCAACAAGTGACAGGCCAATAATTACCTCAAGATTTTTCCCTCTTTTCTACTACCACATATGCCATTGCTAAAAGAAATTATGAATAAGCCTTATGACGAAAATTCCTAGTATCACTACATCCCATAGTGTACCTTCCCACTCTAATGCTCAATGCAACAATTACCACATCCAACTCAACGTATCACAATCATTATTCTTACAACAACATCACAACATAATAATAATAATATGTACTCCATCTTTCTAATAGATTGCTTATATAAAACCTAACATGACATGGCATAGTCTAACTCTCCTTACCTCGCGTTCCAGTGTGATACTCCGAGTCCGTACTTTGTCCTTGCTATTTTGCATTTTATACCACGTAACTTCTGTTATGTGATTTTCAGGGTTAGAACATCTTTTCGGTATGGTTCCCTCTATTTCCATTATTTTCATTTTAGTCCCTATGCTTACTCTATTGGTATTTTAGTCCCTACACTATTGCTAAATTACATTTCTCCTTTCTACTCTAACTTCTCTGAGCCCTTGGTTTTGTGTATAACACAAAGACTCTCATATGGTCATCTTCTTAGTTCTACCTAAAGTTAGAATTTTCATTATTTCATGCTTAGTTCTTTGTTTCCATTATTCTTCCCATTCAACCTACTGTTTCTTTCTCAAAAGCTCCTTATTATCAACATGTAGAGACTTTTATCACGTTTTACAGAGGTCCAAAGATCCATTTTGCTACTTCTTATGCTAGAGTTCATGATATCAAAACTTGAAAAACTAACTTTATTATTTTCAGTTTCTTTCCACGTTCTGGGTTACCTAACTTGTTCCTTGAGGTTCCAGCGTTCTATACGAGCAATTTCCAAGTCATTTGGTCCACTGAATGAGCCAGAAACGTGAACACGTGTTACACGAAATTCCATGTCTTCGAATCACGGAATTCCATGGCTTAAAACTTGTTTCTTGAGGCTCTAAAGTGAAGAAATAAGTTAAAGAATGAGTTTTGTGGACTTAGTTACCTTGGAAGTCGAGTTCTATAATTTTTTCTTCAAATAGCTCGCCGGAGAAGATGAAGCACGACAGTCGCTGTCGCCGGAGTTGAGTTTATCACAGCTTCGTGTTCTCTAGGCTTCCAGAAGAATAGAGGTGGTCGTGGTTTGTCCTTAAACGTCCTAGCTTCACTGGAAAACACGTTTAATGGAATTTTTAGGCCGCCGGAAACTGGGAAATTTCGTCGGAAACTGGAAAAAGTTTGCAGAAGCTTAGTTTCTTCGTTTTCTTGAGTAAAACCTTAAGAAAACCGTCCAGAATCCATCCTTGATCTTCCAGAAAGGTAATGGTGAAGAATTCAAACACCAAAACTCGAAGGAAAATAAGAATCGAAGAAGATAAGATGTGAAGAAATTCTCGGGTTTTAAAGAGAAGTAAGAGCTTCACTCCCAATGCTAGCTCTTTGGGTCATTACAGAAGGTTACACTGAAGTCCCTAGATGGCAGACAAGTGGTTTATATAAGCTAGAAGTGTCTTAGCTTAAAGAACTTAGATTATCAACTTGATTAAGTTGCACCACCAATAACTCTTCATGCATTAGGATTAAGGTTCCTTTCCATGAAATCTGAAGGTGCTACACGAATTTAGGGCTTATGCTAGCCTTAACTACAGCCTCTTTAGGGTTTGAAATGATGTTCACAGTGACATATCCATCAGGCATAGTACCCGGTCTCACCGTATTGGTCGCACATACCGTCGTGTCTTCACTATAGTACAGAAGTGGTACTATTCCCAAGTCAACCCTATGCAGTAAAGATATTTGGAGTTATTTTCTTTCCTCTGAGTCCAGAATCATGTGTCGTCAGGAGTCTCAACCAACTGGCCCGACCATAGTTACGATCACTCTTAGACAACACTGACTATCGCCAAGAAAGTTAACCAAACTAGTTAAGGTTCATATTTCCTACATTCTCTAATCGACTTATTAGTTCTACTAATAATCATGTCTATTACTAAAAACATCAATCAATTCATTCACACACTAATTCTATATAGATATGTTTTCTAGTCGTTTTACTACTAGTAAGTCACTGAGATGGGTCTAGGGTTTCTATCTCTAATAGTTAGTGGTTAGGGTAACGAGCTTAAGGTAGTTACCTTTCGAGAAAAAATACGAGATGTTAAACTATCCCATCCTTTTAGGTAGATCTCCTTCATTTCATCTTCCAACTCCCATGTTGCCTGTTCACTATTTCCATCACCCCAAGCCACTTTTACCAAAGCTATTTCCTTATTTCTAAGCTCCTTCATCCTTCAATCAAGATCTTGCTTGGCATAGTTGCATATGTTAAATTCTCTTTTAGTTGTATATGTTCAGGTTTCATCACATGAGAGCAGTCTGAGAGGTATCTCTTCATTTGAGACACATGAAACACATTGTGTAGATTTGACAGATTTATGGGTAATGTTATCTGATAAGCTGAAGTCCCTATTTTCCAAAGTATCTGGGAAGGTCCTAAGTACTTCGGAGAAAGCTTCCTAGACTTAATGGCTCTTCCCATACCTGTAATTGGGGTAAATTTGAGGAAAACATGATCTCTCCCTTGAAATTCTAAAGGCTTTTTCCTACGGTCCTAGTAAGCCTCTTTTCTATTCTGTTTTATCCTAAGCTTGTCTCAAATCTATTTAACCTTTTTAGACATCTCATGTACTATTTCTGGTCCTAGTACCAACTTATGTCCCTCATCAAACCAGCACAAAGGTGTCTTGCATTTACTTCCATATAATGCCTCAAAATGTGCTATCCTAATATTAGAATGGTAACTATTGTTGTAAGTAAATTCCACTAATGGTAAGTGTTGTTCCCAACTTCCCTAACTCTCATGTATGCAAGCTCTAAGCATATCCTCCAAAGACTTTATAGTTCTTTAAGTCTGTCCATCTGTGTGTGGGTGATATGCGTAACTTAACTTCAAATTTGTTCCCAATGCTTCATGTAGACTTTTCCCGAACTGTGATGTAAATCTGGAGTCTCTATCAGATACAATACTAGATGGAATTCTATGTAATCTCACTATCTCTTTCACATACATCTGAGCTAACTTTTCTATAGATTGTGCCATGTTCACCGCCAAGAAATGAGCACTTTTAGTCAATCTGTCCACAATTACCCATATTACATCATTTCTTGATCGTGTCCTTGGTAGTCCGGTTACAAAATCCATTGACACACGCTCCCATTTCCATTCCGGGATCTCTAAAGGCTTTAGTTCTCCTGATGGCTTCCGATGTTCTTCCTTAGCCTTCCGACAAACCAAACATGTCATCACTTGATTCCATATATCCTTCTTCATTCCTGTCCACCAAAATCTTTCTTTAAGGTCTTGCTACATCTTGGTGAATCCAGGGTGTACACTAAGATTACTCTTGTGTGCTTCTTCCAAAATCCAACTTCTCAGATTCGAACCTTCCGGTATACATACTCTTCTACCAAATCTCCATAGTCCATCGTTTCCTTTAACAAATTCCTTCTTCTCCTTCTTCCGGTATCCTTGTATCAATTTCTGAAAATTTCCATCATCTTCTTGTTCCTTCTTAACTTCTTCCGGAAATTCATTGGTTAGCACTATTGTTCCGAAACATATTTTCCTGGGTCCAACTTCTACTGTTAAACTCAAGTCCCATAATTCTTCTATCAACTTAAGCTCTTTCACCATCATTCCAGAGATATGAAAACTCTTTTGACTCAGGGCGTCAGCTACCACATTTGCCTTTCCTGGGTGATATTGCAACTTAAAATCATAATCCTTCATACAAATAATGTCTCCATATCTTCAATGCAAATACCACAGCTGCCAATTCCAAATCATGGGTAGAGTAATTTAGCTCATGTGACCTCAACTGCCTCAACGTGTATGCCACAACCTTGCGTTCTTGCATCAACACACACCCTAGTCCTAATTTTGAAGCGTCACAGTACACTTCAAATTCCTTCTTCGGGTTAGGTAATACTAAAACTGGTGAGGTGGTTAATTTCTCCTTCAAACTTTGGAAACTCTCCTCACATGCATGTATCCATTCAAAAGGTCTCCTAGTTATCTTGGTTAAAGGAGTATCTATCTTTGAAAATCCTTCTATAAACCTTCAGTAATACCCTACCAAACCAAGGAAACAACATACTTTCGTTATAGTCTTTGGTGCATTCCAAGAATTCACCGCCTCCACATTGGTTGGATCTACTGCTATTCCGGCCTTACTGACCATATGTCCTAGAAAATGCACTGACTCTAACCAAAACTCACACTTCGACAACTTGGCAAACAACTGCCTGTCCCTCAAAATCCCTGATACTGTCCTAAGGTGC
Source organism: Acmispon strigosus (assembly GCA_030819835.1). NCBI lineage: Eukaryota > Viridiplantae > Streptophyta > Magnoliopsida > Fabales > Fabaceae > Acmispon > Acmispon strigosus. The sequence goes on from JAUAMA010000001.1 coordinate 26,500,443, forward strand.
TCTTCATGTTCCTTCTCATTGTTGGAGTATATCAGAATATCATCTATGAATACAACCACAAACTTGTCCAGGTATGGGATGAAGATACGGTTCATGTAGTCCATGAATATAGCACGTGCGTTCGTAACTCCAAACGAAATCACTAGATACTCATAGTGTCCATATTGTGTCCTAAAAGCTGTCTTCGGTATATCTTCCCTTCTAACCCTTATTTGATGTTATCCCGACCTCAAATCTATCTTAGAAAACACCGCTACTCCCTTCACTGATCCATCAAATCATCTATTCTGGGTAGAGGATACTTATCCTTCACGGTCACCTTGTTCAATTGCCTATAATCCAAATACAATCTCATACTTCCATCCTTTTTCTTAACTAACAACACGGGTGCTCCCTACGGAGACACACTGGGGCGTATGAATCCCTTTTGCATCAAATCTTCTACTTGTTTCTTAAGCTTTGCTAGTTGCATGGATGACATCTTATAAGGGCCTATAGAAATAGGTCCCGTTCTTGGTACCAATTCTATAGTAAACTTTATTTCCCTTTCAAGTGGTTACTCCATCATATCTTCCTGACACACTTTCGGGAATTCTTTCACTATTGGTGTTTCTCCCACCTTAGATTCTTTCTCCCATTCCTCTAAAAAACACAGATACACACCTAACACACACATCTAGGTCTCACATTTCCTACTACTTGCCATTTCTCCTCCTCTCTCAAGATTATTCCCTACAAACTCAATGGTTTTTCTACGACAATCTAACCTCACATCATACATCGATAACCAATCCATTCCTAAAATCACATCTAGTTGTTCCAAAGGCAAACATATCAAGTCATGCTGGAAAGATTGTCCTAGCACATATAATATACATCCCTTACAAACACTAGAAGTCTAACAAGTACCATTGGTTAGGGTATAAACTTCTAGGTTATACCATAACTGTGTCATGTAAAGTCCTAATTGTTTGACCCGCTCTCGTGATATAAACGAATGTGTTGCACCTGAATCATATAAAACATTCAAAGGAAAACCATTAACATAGCACATACCTTGTATAAGATCTGGGGATTCCTGGACTTCCATCCTATTCATGGAAAACACCTTTCCTTTATTGACACACCTTCCTGGTTTCTTAGCATCGTTCATCTTGTGAAGAAGGTCTTGCTCCTGACCCTGGCTGTGGTTTTGATGACGACAAACTCATCGGCAAAAAGAAGAAAAGAAGACTTCGAAGAAACAGTGCTATAAAGTTCATCAATAGTCTAGAAGTCTTAGTTTAGGTGAGTTATGCTTCTAAAGGTCTATTAAAGCATAAAGGCTCTTAAAACACCTAAACTAATCAAGCTAAGTGTTTTCATAACTTAAAAGAAGTAGAAAACCTTAAGCCGATCTCAAAGGATCAAGTTTTTGGAAGTTGGACTTCAGTGTAATCGATTTCAGCCTTCTGGTAATCGATTACACCTAGGCAAGTAATCGATTACTCATTTCTTGTAATCGATTACATGTTTGAATTTGAAATTCAAACTGAAACAGCTATTAGTGTAATCGATTACACTAAGTGATGTAATCGATTACCAGAACGAAAAGTTGCATCTTTTCATGAACCATTGTGTCCCAAACTTTTTGGAAAGGGTTGTGATGGTTCAAGGACGTTTCCCTTGCCTATATAAAGTCCATTTGAGTCCAGAACATAACAACACAGGAGAATACAACATTAGGCCAAAGCTTTGTCAAAATTAGTTCATCTTTTAGAACTTAAACCTTCAAGAGCCTAAATTATGAGTTCATGATCTTCATGTTTATAAGAACACTTTTGTTGTTCATATCTTGAGGAACTCAGAATCATATTATGCTTAAAAGCCTTAAAGCATAAATTCTCATGATCAATCAACTTCTATGTTAAAGGATTGATACAGCCAATTGTAAACTCTTCTTCATCTCTTTCTGTAAGATTGAGTTTTCACCGTGGTATTCGGTGAAGGGTTGTTGGTACTGAAAGTGGTATACTTTCAGGGTATTGATTGAAGGTGGTTTAGCCTTCAAGGTCTGAGGGTGGTTTGCCTTTAGGAACTGAAAGTGGTTTGCTTTCAGGGGCTGTTGAAAGTGGTTTGCTTTCACAGGATATTGGTAGAAATTCTTGGGGTCCTTGGGTTAGGAACTTGTAAGAGATTTTTATCAATAGTGGAAAAATCCTCAAGGGGTTTTCTTGAGGGACTGGACGTTGCCTTCGGTGGATAGAAGGTGAACCAGGACAAAACTCCGTGTGTGAATTCTTCTATCCTTCATCTTTACTTTCAAGCATCGCTTAATTCCGCTGCAATCACTACAATCGTTTCGTGATCATCACTATCTTGAAAGTAACATTTTCAATAAGGCGAAAATCGGGGCAACTCTGATTCACCCCCCCCTCTCAGGTTGCTATCTCCACTAACACATCTTAGAAACATTCCTTCTATCATTTCCAGTATTATTGTTAACTGGGTTGAGATTCCCATTTCCACTAGCTTGTGTTCATGCCGAATTTACTAGCTGGTTTGTACAGTTCTGAACAACATGTCTGTGAAGGATTCCTAAGATCCGGGAAAAGATGGCATCCTCTTCCAATCATGGAACAAGTGAAGGATTCAACATAAACAGGCCACCATTCTTCAATGGAGAACACTATGACTTCTGGAAGATCAAGATGAAAATATTCATAAAGTCATTAGACGCAGGAATTTGGAAAGCCATTGAAGAAGGTCCGTTTGTGCCTGAAACAGAAGTAGAAGGAACTTCACAACCAAAACCAGAAAGTACTTGGAGTGAAGAAGAAAAGAAGAAGGTTCAATATGATCTCAAAGGAATGAACATTCTTACATCTGCCCTTGGCATGGATGAATTTTTCAGAGTATCAACGTGCACTTCATCGAAAGAAATATGGGATACGTTGATGGTGACTTGATGAGTGGATTTTATATGATATTTTTAGGCTATTTTTAGTCTTTTTATTTTAATATTTTTGAGTCACATATAGGTTTTTTATTCTTTTTATATAGATTTTCTATTTATTTTGCATTTTGCATGTAGATTAGATTTTCTAGCTTTATTTTATATTTTTAGGAATTTTTCTAGTTATTTTGTATTTTTAGAAAAAGCTTGTTTAGTTATCATTTTTGTCCAGGGACCAATGTGTAAAGTTTCAGGAAGTCAGGGACCAAATTGTAAAAGTTCAAGAGTGGAGGACTTAAAGTGAAAATTGAGAGAATATGAGGGCTTGAATTGAAGTGCTAACCAAGAGAGGACCAAAGTGAAAAAGAAGAATATGAAGAATCACTCTTTAATTAGCACATGGAAAATAATGTTGAAAGAATTGATGTTAGTGGAGGAAAGGTTTCAGAATTAAACAAGGCTGAGTAGTGGCTTTTTATGGCCATCAAAACCCACTACCATGAGTGAAGAAGGAAGAAGAAGCTTGAAGATGAAGATGCAGCGTCCCAGCGCTCCAGCGTTGGGATCCCAGTGCTCCAGCGCTGGGGTTCTGACTGGCTGATGAGTCAGATGTTGACCCAGCGCCCCAGCGTTGGAAAGCCAGCGCTCAAGCGCTGGGCCTCGGACAGAAAGTGGGTTTTTAATGCATCCTAGCGCCCAGGCGTTGGGAAAGCCAGCGCTCAGGCGCTGGAGCCCAGAATTTTGCTATAAATAGGACCCTTCTCTTCACTTGTAAAACACACCTTCATAGAATACAACAAGTATTCTCTCTTTCTCCCTCTTGAGCATTGTTCCTAGGACTTGTGGGAAGCCATATTTGAGCTCCTATCCAGGGTAATTCAATGTCTCCTTTAGCCATGCTTGGCTAAATTCTTTTTAAGTTTTTGGGTTGTTTTAGTTTATAATTCATGTTCTAGTTTTCTTTTACATTTCTGAATAATATCTTCAATTCATGTTTTATTTCTTTGTTCTTCATTAATCTTTATGCGCAAAGGATTTCTTGCTTTCTACTTATGTCATAAGGCCATTTGGTAAGTAGTAAGGGAAATAGGAAATAAAAAAGGTTATATGTTTAAATTTCTTAAGGCTATAAGGATGTACGTAACTTTGTGTTGGCCCGGATTCTTTCTTCATCTTCTTCTCTAATTAACTAATAACCAAGACTATGGAGTTTGTAATTAGGTAAGAAAGTTCTACATTTCTTAAGGCTATTAGGATGTAGAAATTTAGGCTATAGCACCATGAATATGAGATTAAAGTTCAGAAATTTAATAAGAGTTTTCTAGCATGTTTTATAAATTATGTAAATCAACCCAAGAGCTTAAATTCTTCTCATCTTATTCTGTTTTATTATTCTATGCTTTTGCTTTCATCCTGTCCTAAACCAAATATCAACCATATCATTTTATTTTTATTGCACAAGTACTAAATTAAATATTAATAAGAACACCTATCCTTTGGGTTCGATCTTTTTGTATTACGCGATAGTTTAATCGTACACTTGCGATTTCCTTATCAAGATTTTGGCGCCGTTGCCGGGGATAGGTTCTTTCAAGTTCTTGTTTTTATTTTATTTAGTACTTCTTGTTTATATATATATAAAAAAAAGAAAAAAAAAGAAAAATTGTATTGAATAGGTGCTATTAACTTCTTTGGCTTGTTTGCATGGTAGGACATTTTGAATTGGACCCTAAAATTGAAAGAACTTTGCATCGCAGATTAGCGGAGCAAAGGAGATTAGCAAGGGCCATGGCTGAAACACAAGCTCAAATGGAGGAGCGCCTCCTTGCTGAATACAATGCAAGGTTAGAAGATGCAGTCCAAGCTAGACTTCAAAGGCGGAGAGAGGAGGAGGAAGAGCAGAATGCTAATCGCTCTCTTCGTGATATCACAGCTCCCCAGGTAGACTACAATTTTGAAGGGAGTATTGTGGTTCCGGAGGATGCTTTGCCAAATTTCCAGATTCCTCCACACTTCATCTCTTTGGTAAGCCAAAACCAATTTGGTGGAAGTGTAAATGAAGACTGCCATACACATCTGGAGCGATTCACCAGGCAATGCTCCACCTTAAGGAGAAATGATGCTCACGTGGATACGGTAAGACTTATGCTGTTTCCATTTTCCTTAAGAGATGTGGCAGAGGAGTGGCTATCTTCTCAACCACTCAGAAGCATAACTTCATGGGATGATTTGGCTGAAAAATTCACGGCCAAACTTCATAAGGAAGTTGAAGTAGGAAATCAACTCCTTCATTCAACAAGATGCTGAAAACCTGTATGAGACATGGGAGAGGTTCAAGGGACTTCTCATAAGGTGCCCAGGTCATAACATCTCTATCGCAGATCAGGTAGAGAAATTTTATGCTGCTTTGAATGATTATACCAGGGACAAATTGGATACTGCAGCAAGTGGGACATTCGATGCTTTGCCACCACAGGGAGCACTTGATTTAATCAACAAACTTGCTGCAAGAGCTGCTCATTCAAACCAGGACCGGGCAATCAGGAAAGGTATTTATGAGGTTGATTCTTTTGAGTCCATTGTTGCTTCAAATAAACTTTTATCCAGGAAAGTTGATGCAATGGTCAAAAGAATGGAGGGGGTTCAACTGAGCCCGCAGGAGGCTGAATTAGAAGCTGAGGTAAAAGCTATGGGGAATTTTCTAAATTCCTATGGCAACACCTATAACCCAAGCTGGAGAAACCACCCCAATTTTTCTTGGAGGGATCAAGGGGGTGGTCAAGGAGAAGTCAGGCAACAATTTCAGAGGCCATTCCAGAATCAGAGGCTACCAATGCCTTTGAATCCGAACCAGGGAAGGAAGAGTTTGGAAGAAATTGTTGGTGAAATAGGCCAACAAACTGTGCAATTTATGAACGAGACCAGGACAAGTGCTAAGAATCATGAAGCCTCCATTAGAAATTTGGAGGTCCAGGTAGGCCAGTTGGCCAAGACCATCTCAGAAAGGATTCCAGGTACTTTTCCGTTTGATACTCTTGTCAATCCAAAGGAAAATGTTGAGAATGTCTCTGCCATCACTCTTAGGAGTGGTAAGACTATGCCCGAAAGGGTAGTGGAAATTGAACAAGAGGTAAGTGGTGAAGAAAAAGAAAAGGAGAGGAGTGTGCCTATTGTTGTTGAAAAAATTGCTGAAAATGTAATTCCTCCTTCTAAGAAAATTGGCAAAGTTCCATTTCCTAAAGCTTTTAAAAAGAATTTGGAAAAGCAATTCTCAAAATTTCTTGAGATTTTCAAAAGACTTCAAATTAACATTCTTTTTTCTGAAGCTTTGGAACAAATGCCAATTTATGCTAAATTTATGAAGGACATTTTGTTTAGAAGGAGGAAATTGAGTGAGATGGATGAAACTGTAATGTTAACTGAGGAGTGTTCAGCTATGGTTTTGAGGAAGTTTCCCCAAAAGTTGAAGGATCCGGGGAGCTTTACTTTGCCCGTGGAAATTGAGGGACTACCAAATGCAACAGCTCTTTGTGATTTAGGAGCTTCTATAAACCTCATGCCACTCTCCATGTTTAGGAAATTGGACATGGGAGAAGCCACTCCTACTTTGATGTGTTTACAATTGGCGGATAAGTCAATTAAATACCCCTATGGGGTGGCTGAAGATGTCTTGGTAAGGGTTGACAAGTTTGTTTTCCCTGTTGATTTTGTGATTCTTGATATGGAAGAAGACTCCAAGGTACCATTAATTCTTGGGCGGCCATTCCTTGCTACAGTAAACGCCAAGATTAATGTGGCAGAAGGCCTCCTATCTTTGAAGGTAGGGGATGAGAAAGTGAAGTTTTCTGTTTTCCGTACTTGTAAGCACTATGAGTCTGAAGGTGAGGATGAGTTCAAAGATGATGTTTGTAGCAAGAAAAGAAAAAGTACCCCCAATTGATTAAGGGGAAGGGTCTATCTCGGACCTTAACATTGAGCTGGTTAGGAGACAACCCAACTTAGGATAGTTTAAATTTTTGTCATTTAAATTTCTGCACAACTCTTGTAAATAAATAAAAGAAAAGAAATTTTATGTTGTTGTTGTAGGAGGGGCCAGCGCTTAGGCGCTGGAGGCCAACGCACAAGCGTTAGGCCCTTGTTTTAAGTCCCCTGATTCCAGCGTTTTCCAACGCTCCAGCGTTGGCTGGCCAGCGCTCATGCGCTAGGCCCCTGGAATCCCCAGTTTTATTTTCTAATTTCCAGCGCCATAGCGTTGGAAACCCAGCGCTTAGTCGCTGGGACCTCTGATGCCCAGTTTTTATTTTAATTCCAGCGCCCAAGCGTTGGTATCCCCAACGCTCAAGCGCTGGGGCTCGGGCAGTTTGCTGTTTTACTTTTGTTTGCTGTTTTTAGTTTTTAATAAATTTTGTGTTCACCATTTTTCTGGAAGTTTTAAGGTTCTATGAGTTTTCCCTTGGTTCTAAACTGATTTTAATTTTTGGGAAATCAAGAATTCTTGTTTTTAAGGTGGACACAATTTTTCAACCCATGATCTTATTTGTGCTGTTTTTGGAACTAACAAGTCAAGCAAGCTTCTGCTTGTAAGACTTTTGTTTGTTCAATGTTACAGGATAGGTACCAGAAGGAGGAAGAACCCTCTTGAACTTAATTGTTCAAGTTTGATTTTTACATTGAGGTCCCCTTGGACTTTTGTGGAAATTTGTGTACTATGCCAGCTTCTTAGTTTTTAGTTTTTCTTTTTATAGTTTTTAGTTTTATTTTTAGTTTAGTTTTTATGTTTTGTTTTTGCATGAGTCTTGAGTATATTATCCATTCAGAATGTTGCTATAGCTTTGTGAAATGCTTTATCTGATTGAAAAGCTTTGTCAAAAGTTCTATGTTTTTAAGTAGTTAGGATTGCATGCTGTAGAAAGGATTTTGATATCTTGATTGTTGGGTTGTTGGCAGAAGTCTTTTTCTGAGTTCTAAAAAGGGTACCACTTCCCCTATCTTTTTCTGAGAGCTGAGGTCTCTGAATGCATGATTGTAAAATTTTTCTGCTTTGTGTTGCATGTTGATTGGAGTTTTGTACACTTTGTGAGTTGAGAAGAGATCATAGGCATTTTTGAAAAATCAGATTTTTGCTTGAAATGTTATATCCACTAGTAGCCCATTTTGAGCCTTAAAAGAGTCATTCTTTGGAGCCTACTTTGTGTGATAATTCTTAAAGTTGTTATTGTGATTCATGTGCTAAATTGTTAGAGCTATGTTTGTGGGTTTCTCTCTAAAAAAAAATGAAGGAAAAGTTTAAGAAATAAGGTATGTGCCTTAGAAGAAAATAATGAAGTAGTGGGGTGAGAAAGATTATGAGGGGAGTAAAATTCAAGTCATTCATCCCATACATTCCACTACTTTGTTCAAAAAAAAAAAACAAAAAAAAAAGGAAAAAATTGAGAGGACCCTTGTGTGAATTGTTAAGCTCTTAGTCAAGGAAAAATCACTTAACAACAAGTTTCTGAGTCAGCCATTAGAGTTGCCAATTTCTTGAAATCCATACCTTGAAATGTACAACCCTTTGGCCAAGTTACAACCTTTAAAATCTCTTCAAAGTCACTTGGTTGCTTTACTTCAGTTTTGATTTGAATTATAGGCAGGATTATTGAGCTTTCTTGTTTTCATGGAGAATATCATTTTGTGAGCTTAATTGATGAACTCAAACATGTTAAAAGCCAAGCCTAACTTTCTTGATTCGTTATCTATAAAACATGCATGTCTTCCTTTTCTGCTAAGCTTTCTGTAAAGGGTTTTTGTGCTTCAAGTTTTAATCAGATAAACTTTCTCAAAACTCAGGGACGAGTTTCTCTTTAAGTTTTGTCACTTGAGGACAAGCTGTCGTTGGGTATAGTGGTGTGATGAGTGGATTTTATATGATGTTTTTAGGTTATTTTTAGTCTTTTTATTTTAATATTTTTGAGTCACATATAGGTTTTTTATTCTTTTTATATAGATTTTCTATTTATTTTGCATTTTGCATGTAGATTAGATTTTCTAGCTTTATTTTATATTTTTAGGAATTTTTCTAGTTATTTTGTATTTTTAGAAAAAGCTGGTTTAGTTATCATTTTTGTCCAGGGACCAATGTGTAAAGTTTCAGGAAGTCAGGGACCAAATTGTAAAAGTTCAAGAGTGGAGGACTTAAAGTGAAAATTGAGAGAATATGAGGGCTTGAATTGAAGTGCTAACCAAGAGAGGACCAAAGTGAAAAAGAAGAATATGAAGAATCACTCTTTAATTAGCACATGGAAAATAATGTTGAAAGAATTGATGATAGTGGAGGAAAGGTTTCAGAATTAAACAAGGCTGAGTAGTGGCTTTTTATGGCCATCAAAACCCACTACCATGAGTGAAGAAGCAGCGTCCCAGCGCTCCAGCGTTGGGATCCTAGCGCTCCAGCGCTGGGGTTCTGACTGGCTGATGAGTCAGATGTTGACCCAGCGCCCCAGCGTTGGAAAGCCAGCGCTCAAGCGCTGGGCCTCGGACAGAAAGTGGGTTTTTAATGCATCCTAGCGCCCAGGCGTTGGGAAAGCCAGCGCTCAGGCGTTGGTGCCCAGAATTTTGCTTTAAATAGGACCCTTCTCTTCACTTGTAAAACACACCTTCATAGAATACAACAAGTATTCTCTCTTTCTCCCTCTTGAGCATTGTTCCTAGGACTTGTGGGAAGCCATATTTTAGCTCCTATCCAGGGTAATTCAATGTCTCTTTTAGCCATGCTTGGCTAAATTCTTTTTAAGTTTTTGGGTTGTTTTAGTTTATAATTCATGTTCTAGTTTTCTTTTACATTTCTGAATAATATCTTCAATTCATGTTTTATTTCTTTGTTCTTCATTAATCTTTATGCGCAAAGGATTTCTTTCTTTCTACTTATGTCATAAGGCCATTTGGTAAGTAGTAAGGGAAATAGGAAATAAAAAAGGTTATATGTTTGCATTTCTTAAGGCTATAAGGATGTACGTAACTTTGTGTTGGCCCGGATTCTTTCTTCATCTTCTTCTCTAATTAACTAATAACCAAGGCTATGGAGTTAGTAATTAGGTAAGAAAGTTCTACATTTCTTAAGGCTATTAGGATGTAGAAATTTAGGCTATAGCACCATGAATATGAATATAAAGTTCAGAAATTTAGTAAGAGTTTTCTAGCATGTTTTATAAATTATGTAAATCAACCCAAGAGCTTAAATTCTTCTCATCTTATTCTGTTTTATTATTCAGTGCTTTTGCTTTCATCTTGTCCTAAACCAAATATCAACCATATCATTTTATTTTTATTGCACAAGTACTAAATTAAATATTAATAAGAACACCTATCCTTTGGGTTCGAGCTTTTTGTATTACGCGATAGTTTAATCGTACACTTGCGATTTCCTTATCATGACTCATGAAGGGACATATGAAGTCAAGAGATCAAAGATCAATACTCTATCTCAAGAATATGAAATGTTCAGAATGCTTCCAGGAGAAAAGGTATTAGATATGCAAAAACGATTCACTCATTTGATCAATCATTTGATTGCTCTTGGCAGACAATTTTCAAATAGTGACTTGAACATGAAAGTTCTAAGATCACTTACAAGAGTATGGCAACCAAAAGTTACAGCCATCTCAGAGAAGAAGAGATTATCAAAAATGACTCTTGCAACTCTTTTTGGAAAACTCCAAGAACATGAGTTGGAATTGAATCGTTTGGAAGAGAATGAACAACATGAGAAGAAGTATCGATCCATTTCCCTTTAGGCAAAAGAAAGCATCAAAGAAGATTATGATGCAGATTCTGAAGAAGAAGACAATGGGAATGTGAATCTTCTAGTAAAGAACTTTGGAAAGTTTCTTAAAAGAAAAGGTGTGAAATTCAACAACAACAAATCTTTCCAAAGGAACAATGAGTCTTCTTCCTCTCCAAAGATCACATGCTTCGAATGTGGCAAGCCTGGACACTTCAAGTCAGAATGTCCAAATTTTCAAAAGAAGAAACATGGTCTAAGAGAAAAATTCGAAAAGAAGGATCAACCCACACGAAGAGCATATTTGGCTTGGGATGACAATGAAGTAAGTTCATCATCAGACTCTGTTAAAGAAGAAGCACAAGTTGCCTTGATGGCCTCACATGACTCAGATGTTGAAGATTCCCAGGTTAGTGACAATTCTATGTCTTTTCATGATTTAAAGTTTACTATGGAAAATATGTTTAAATTATGTCAAGAATTTTCTAAGGTTAGCACTAGGAAAAATGATTTGATTTCATCCTTAGAAAGTAAGTGTAGAACTTTACAAGAAGAACTAGACGTAGTAAAATCTAAGTTAGATATTACAGATAAATGCACTAAGTGTAGTTCTTTAGAAGAAAAGATAGATAACCTTCAACAAAGAGTCCATAACTTCTATAAAGGAAAACAGAAGTTAGATGATATTCTAAGTGTACAAAGACATTCAAACAATAAGTCAGGTCTAGGATATACTTCTCACCCAAAGACTAAGGAAGTCAAGAAAACTGTGTTTGTAAAACCAAACATTGTGGAAGGATCTTCTAAAAGCATTAAGACCAAATCTTTTAGGAGTATGAACAATAGGAAGAACAATCCTAATAGACCTCCTAAGAAGATCCATCCTACTCCTAGGCAAACATCTAGTTACAATCATTATTCTTGTACTAATTGTAACAAAATAGGACATACCCCTAGTAGATGTTACTACAAACATGTAGGAGTACCAAATAGGGAGTACATTTGGGTTAGAAAGGATTTTAACTTAGAAGGACCCAAAACTTGTTCGGTTCCTAATACCCATGTTTGAACTTTGTCATGTAGGTGTGTATGAAAGCAGCAAAGGATTTATGGTATCTTGATAGTGGCTGCTCATCACACATGACAGGAGACAAAACAAAGTTTTCTTATCTTTTACCTAGGGAAAAAGGTTTTGTCACATATGGTAACAATCAAAAGGGAAAGATACTCGGTATTGGAAGAATAGGCACACCCCCTCAAACAGTCATCGATAAAGTTCTTTACGTTGATGGTTTGATGCATAATCTTCTGAGTATCAGTCAACTATGTGACAAAGGTTTGAAAGTTGGTTTCATTGATAATATATGTGTAGTAAAAGATGTGAAAACTAAAGAAGTTAAGTTTTCTGGGTATAAAGTAAATAAAGTCTTCATGATCTCCTTGGAAGAAATTCCACAAAACGTAAGATGTCTTTTGGCCAAGAATAATAGTGATTCATGGCTATGGCATAGAAGACTTACTCATATACACATAGATCATTTAAACAAACTAGTCAAGTATGATCTAGTTGTTGGGCTTCCAAAGATAAGATTCGAAAAAGACAGGCTTTGTGATGCATGTCAAAAAGGGAAGCAAACCAGAATGTCTTTCAAACCAAAGAACATAGTTTCGACTTCAAGGCCCCTTCAATTGCTACATATGGATTTGTTCGGACCTTCAAGAACAAAAAGCATCTGAGGTAATTTCTATGCACTTCTTATTGTTGATGATTTCTCTAGATTCACATGGACGTTATTCTTGCCTCATAAGAATGAAGCATTCAATGCATTCAAGAGATATGCAAGGCTAGTTCAAAATGAGAAGTCTTTAAAGATCTCTTCTATTAGAAGTGATCATGGTGGAGAATTTCAGAATCAACAATTTCAAGAACTATGTGATGAAAATGGAATATCACATAATTTCTCTACTCCGAGAACACCACAACAAAATGGTGTTGTAGAAAGGAAGAACAGATTACTTGAAGAATTAGCAAGAACCATGCTAAGTGAATCAAGCCTTCCTAAATATTTCTGGGCTGATGCTGTAAGTACTGCTTGCTATGTTTCCAATAGAGTTCTTATTATACCTATTCTGAAGAAAACCCCCTATGAACTCTACAAGGGAAGGAAACCTAATATCTCTCATCTACATGCTTTTGGATCAAAATGCTTTGTCTTGAATAATGGAAAGGAAAACCTTGGTAAGTTCGATGAAAAATCTGATGAAGGTATATTCCTTGGTTATTCTCTAACCAGCAAAGAATATAGAGTCTTTAACAAGAAAACTCTATCTGTGGAAGAATCCATACATGTGTCCTTTGACGAGTCTAAATCTTCAAAAGAAGATAAAGTTAATCTTCCAGATAATGAAGAAGAAGATATCATTATCTCTGAAGACTCTCAAAAGGATAGAGATCAAAATTCAATACAAGAAGAGCACATTGAAGATGATAGTTATCAACTTCCAAAGGAATGGAGAATCCATAGGGATCATCCATTTGATAATATCATTGGTGATATTTCTAGAGGCTTCTCTACAAGGCTACGCTTAAATGATTCAGTTTTGAATATGGCCTTTGTCTCTCAAATAGAACCATCAAAAGTAAATGATGCTCTAGAGGATGAGTATTGGATTGTAGCAATGCAAGAAGAACTAAACCAATTTGAAAGGAATCAAGTTTGGGAACTTGTTCCAAAGCCTAGTGATAAGCATGTTATTGGAACCAAGTGGGTATTTAGGAATAAGTTAGATGAAAATGGTATCATAGTTAGGAACAAAGCAAGGTTAGTTGTTCAAGGCTATAATCAATAAGAAGGCATATATTTTGATGAAACCTATGCACCAGTAGCAAGGTTGGAAGCCATAAGACTTCTATTGGCGTATGCTTGTTCTCTAAATTTTCCATTATATCAAATGGACGTCAAAAGTGCTTTCTTGAACGGATACATTCAAGAAGAGGTCTATGTGAAGCAACCTCCAGGATTTGAAGATCCAAAGTTCCCTTCACATGTCTTCAGATTAAAGAAGGCACTTTATGGTCTTAAGCAAGCCCCTCGTGCATGGTATGATAGATTAAGCACATTCCTTTGTGAGAAAGGATTTCAAAAGGGCAAGGCTGACACAACCTTGTTCATCAAAAGAACCAAAGGTAATACTTTATTAGTTCAAATTTATGTTGATGATATTATCTTTGGTGGAACTAACGAATCTCTTTGTAATGATTTCTCTAACATGATGCAAGAAGAATTTGAGATGTCCATGATGGGACAATTAAATTTCTTTCTTAGATTGCAAATTAACCAATCACATGATGGAATATTCATCAATCAATCAAAGTTTTTCAAGGAATTATTAAAGAAATATGACTTGGATGATTGCAAAGCCATAGCCACACCAATGGGGTCTAACACATATCTAGATCAAGATGAATCCGGTGTTCAAGTAGACATTACCAAATATAGAGGTATGATCGGATCTCTTCTATACTTAACTGCAAGTAGACCTGATATTATGTTTAGTGTGTGTCTATGTGCTAGATATCAAACATCTCCTAGGGAATCACATTTGAGTTCGGTCAAACGGATTTTCAAATATTTAAGAGGAACTAAAAATGTTGGTTTGTGGTATCCCAAAGGGAGTGTTTGTGATTTGATTGGATATTCTGATTCTGATTATGCTGGTTGTAAAACTGAAAGAAAAAGTACAAGTGGTACTTGTCACTTGTTAGGAAATGCCCTTGTATCTTGGTGTTGCAAGAAACAAGCATGTGTTGCTCTAAGTACTGCTGAAGCAGAATACATTGCTGCAGGAAGTTGTTGTGCACAAACTCTTTGGCTCAAACAACAACTTAAAGATTATGGCTTAGAGCTGGGCTGCATTTCAATTAAATGTGCCAATACAAGTGCCATTAATCTCACTAAAAATCCTATCATGCATTCTCGAACTAAGCATATTGATATAAGACATCATTTTCTTCGAGATCATGTTATGAGGAAAGACATTGAGATTTCATTTGTGGATACTCATAATCAATTAGCAGATATCTTTACTAAGCCTCTTCCTAAAGATTCATTCTTTAAGATTAGAAGAGAATTAGGCATATTAGATGAGCATGACATTTAAAGTAATATGATATTTGCATAATCTTTGTGATGTTATATGATTAAATGCATTTAGATTGATTATGTGCTTAAATATTCATTTAAGAATGTGTTACATAGGATTCTAGAGCCTAGAACTTATGAAAATGTCCTAGTAATCGATTACCATAGGTCCTGTAATCGATTATCCCTGCTCTCAGTCCTCGTGCGTGTTAGAAATCTCTAAGTAATCGATTACCCTAACTGCTGTAATCGATTACCTACACAAAATTTGAAAGTTTCCAAATTTTAAACTACTGTAATCGATTACTCTGACTGTCATAATCGATTACCCACACGATTTTCTCTATAAAATCAGCACATGTCTATTGCCTTTTTTCCTACCTATCCACATACACAAACTATCTTCTTCCGCGAGTCATGTATTAGCCATGGGGTCTCTTCCTCGTCCCTCCAATGTCTCCTCTCCAATCAATACTCCTCGAAGGGATTCCTCCAATGATCACTTTTTGCTTTCTCGATACCGCATAGATGTTCAAACAAATGCTGCTTCGGCTGGATTATCTCCATTCTATGCCATTCCTTCCAACTTCTCACAAGAGACCAAGGTCATCCTTGAACGAATGGACATCCTGTCACTTCGCCTTTCTCAAAAATTGGGACAACTGGAAGATACCATTCGATCTCGATTTCTGCTTGTGGAAAATCTCATAGAGGCCGTACACTCCTTCATGCGCAAGGAAATTGAGAGTCTCCAGGATCTTGACCCCTCTGAGAATTCTGAGGATTCTAGTCAAGCATAAGTTCTGATGAACTTTGTCCCCATATAGTTATATAACTACTAATAGGATTTCCCCATTTCCACAAATAGGCTTTCTCCTTGGTTGTACTATCAAGTCTACTACTTATGCTTGTTATGTTTCTACCATATGTAACTTATGCATTTGCTTCCATATATATATAATATAAGTATTAGTTATGGTTTTATCCTTGTTTTACATCTTTACCCCCATACCCCTATGCTTTATTTTTGAAATGTATATACTTGTATGGATGTATGCCTGTATTTTTTGGCCTTTTCTTCTTTTTGATGAAGTCAAAAGGGGGAGAATGGTTCTGTGCTCTTAAAGATCGTATGCAGGATTTCAACAAGTACATTAGAAAGGGGGAGAAATACTAGATTACATCAAACAGGGGGAGTTCTTCAACAGAAATGCATATATGATCTTCAATTATCAAGAATGTGTTTGCCATCATCAAAAAGGGGGAAATTGTGAAGAATGTCTTGCTCCTGACCCTGGCTGTGGTTTTGATGACGACAAACTCATCGGCAAAAAGAAGAAAAGAAGACTTCGAATAAACAGTGCTATAAAGTTCATCAATAGTCTAGAAGTCTTAGTTTAGGTGAGTTATGCTTCTAAAGGTCTATTAAAGCATAAAGGCTCTTAAAACACCTAAAAAAATCAAGCTAAGTGATTTCATAACTTAAAAGAACTACAAAACCTTAAGCCGATCTCAAAGGATCAAGTTTCTGGAAGTTGGACTTCAGTGTAATCGATTTCGGCCTTCTGGTAATCGATTACACCTAGGCAAGTAATCGATTACTCATTGCTTGTAATCGATTACATGTTTGAATTTGAAATTCAAACTGAAACGGCTATTAGTGTAATCGATTACACTAAGTGATGTAATCGATTACCAGAACGAAAAGTTGCATCTTTTCATGAACCATTGTGTCCCAAACTTTTTGGAAAGGGTTGTGATGGTTCAAGGACGTTTCCCTTGCCTATATAAAGTCCATTTGAGTCCAGAACATAACAACACATGAGAATACAACATTAGGCCAAAGCTTTGTCAAAATTAGTTCATCTTTTAGAACTTAAACCTTCAAGAGCCTAAATTCTGAGTTCATGATCTTCATGTTTATAAGAACACTTTTGTTGTTCATATCTTGAGGAACTCAAAATCATATTATGCTTAAAAGCCTTAAAGCATAAATTCTCATGATCAATCCACTTCTATGTTAAAGGATTGATACAGCCAATTGTAAACTCTTCTTCATCTCTTTCTGTAAGATTGAGTTTTCACCGTGGTATTCGGTGAAGGGTTGTTGGTACTGAAAGTGGTATACTTTCAGGGTATTGATTGAAGGTGGTTTAGCCTTCAAGGTCTGAGGGTGGTTTGCCTTTAGGAACTGAAAGTGGTTTGCTTTCAGGGGCTGTTGAAAGTGGTTTTCTTTCACAGGATATTGGTAGAAATTCTTGGGGTCCTTGGGTTAGGAACTTGTAAGAGATTTTTATCAATAGTGGAAAAATCCTCAAGGGGTTTTCTTGAGGGACTGGACGTAGCCTTCGGTGGATAAAAGGTGAACCAGGATAAAACTCCGTGTGTGAATTCTTCTATCCTTCATCTTTACTTTCAAGCATCGCTTAATTCCGCTGCAATCACAACAATCGTTTCGTGATCATCATTATCTAGAAAGTAACATTTTCAATAAGGCGAAAATCGGGGCAACTCTGATTCACCCCCCCCTCTCAGGTTGCTATCTGCACTAACACATCTTAGAAACATTCCTTCTATCATTTCCAGTATTATTGTTAACTGGGTTGAGATTCCCATTTCCACTAGCTTGTGTTCCTGCCGAATTTACTGGCTGGTTTGTACAATTCTGAACAACATGTCTGTGTTGCCTACACCTGACACAGTACTTAGTGTTATTTCAGTTCGTGCGTCAATGAAAATTAGCATTTCCCTGCTGATATCCTGCCCCACCATACTGGCTCCTTCCCTATCCAAAGGGTCGTTGGTACGGCTTCCTATGCTCTTATCTTTTCTTAATTATCCTCTGGCGACTCATTCCCTTTACGTACTCTTTTCTCAATTGTTCATTCCCCTTGAAAATTATGCACTTTTCAACTATTGTTGCAAAATTCCTAATCTGATCATGTCCTATAGCAGTCTTTATGTTAGGTCGTAACTCGTACTCAAACCTGATACACTTAGATGTGTCATCAACCGCTTGGTGGTAATGCGGGTGGAAACGGCATTGCTCTTTGAACTTCTCCGCGTACTCCCCCACAGTCATTGTTCCTTATTTCAGATCCAAAAACTTAGTCTCTTTCCTCTCCTTGGCATCCTATGGAAAATACTTCTCCAGAAATGTAGTCTTAAACGCCTCCCAGGTTAGTTCTCCTGGTGTTGGTGCTATCCTGCCCTTTGCAGTGGTCCACAAAATTAGTGCTTCTCTTGTTAACAAGTATGTAGCAAATGCAATCTTCTGTGCATCAACACAGGAGAAGCACTAATTTGGTGGTCTTATGTGCAATCTTCTGTGCATCAGCACAGGTCAGAGTTTCTAAAATCCTTTTTATCTCCTTAATCTACTCATAAGCTTCGTCCAGGTTATACCACCCGTCGAACTTCGGTGGTTCTCTCTTAACAAACTTATCAAGTCCATGGTACACATCATCCTTGGTCTGATTCATGTTAGCTCCCTGCTTTTCTCTTGCTACTTGATTAGCTAAGAATGCAGTGAGTTGTTCTAGTGCTCTTGCCATTGCAGCCATTCTTTTCCTGAAATTAACATATCGGTTAGTCCATCCAAATCTCGCACGGATACTTAGTGTTTGGTTCCTTCATAATATAGCATAGTAGGCTCATAAACTAGGCCTTTCCTGCTTTATTTAATTTGATCAAGGCTTTTGCTCGCTTGGCGAGGCTTTTTCTCAATGAGACTTTTGCTTGGATCCTAGTGGCCACTGGGGTTTCCTGTTACACCCCGATTTTCAGGGCGTTGCTGTAGCAAATAAACTGTAAAGAAATATGCAAGGACTTTTCGAAAAGTAAAGAAAGGAGGGTATATTTTATTTTAAACATTTCCTTTTCGAAATATGCCATGACGAGATGCATTATGATATAAGTACCCTCGTTCGTATATAGCCACACATGTGGCATAAAGTGACTAGCCAGCAGCTTAGAAATAAATTACAAAATGATTTACTCTGAGTTTGAAATGTGAAGAAGGTCTTGCTCCTGACCCTGGCTGAGGTTTTGATGACGACAAACTCATCGGCAAAAAGAAGAAAAGAAGACTTAGAGGAAAAAGCGCCATATAGTTCAACATTTACCTAGAAGTCTTAGTTTAGGTGAGATATGCTTCTAAAGGTTTCACAAAGCATAAAGGCTCCTTAAAACATCTAAGCTAATCAAGTTAAATTTATTCATAAATTAAAAGAAGTAGAAAAACTTAAGCCGATCTTAAAAGTTCAAGTTTCTGGATATTGGACTTAAGTGTAATCGATTTCAGCTTTCTGGTAATCGATTACACCTAGGCAATTAATCGATTACTTCTTTCTTGTAATCGATTACATGTTTGAATTTGAAATTCAAACTGTAACGGCTCTTAGTGTAATCGATTACCTAAGTGATGTAATCGATTACACACACGAAAAGTTGCATCTTTTCGTGAACCATTGTGTCTCAAACCTTTTGGGAAGGGTTGCATTGGTTCAAGGACGTTTCTCCTTGCCTATATAAAGTCAATTTGAGTCCAGAACATAACAACACATGAGAATACAACATTAGGCCAAAGCTTTGCCAAAATAAGTTCTTTCATTAAGTCTTTTAGCACTTAAACTTTCAAAGAGCCTAAATTCTGAGTTCATGATCTTCATGATTAAGAGAACACTTTAAGTTGTTCATATCTTGAGGAATTCAGAATATTATTATGCTTAAGAGCCTTAAAGCATAAATTCTCATGATCAATCCACTTGTACGTTAAAGGATTGATACAGCCAAATTGTAAACTCTTCTTCATCTCTTTCTGGTAGATTGAGTATTCAACGTGGGTCTCGGTGAAGGGTTTTTGTTACTGAAAGTTGTGTACTTTCAGGGTGTTGATTGAAGGTGGTGTAGCCTTCAAGGTCTGAAGGTGGTTTGCCTTCAGGAACTGAAAGTGGTATACATTCAGGGGCTGTTGAAAGTGGTATACTTTCACAGGTGATTGATAGAAATTCTTAAGGTACTTGGTGTAAGAACTTGTAAGAGATTTTTATCAATAGTGGAAAAATCCTCAAGGGATTTTCTTGAGGGACTGGACGTAGCCTTCGGTGGATAGAAGGTGAACCAGGATAAAATTATGTGTGTGAATTCTTCTACCCTTCATCTTTACTTTCAAGCAACGCTTATTTCTGCTGCAATCGTTTGCATTTACATTTATCTTGAAAGTAAGAAGGTATCAAGGCGAAAATCGGGTAAACCTGATTCATCCCCCCCTCTCAGGTTGCTATCTAGACTAACAATTGGTATCAGAGCGTAAGTTTTTATAGTAATAAAATCACACAAGAAAGGGGGGTTTGAATTGTGTGTGTGACTTTTGAAAAGTTTTTCGCAAAATACTTGTGATAAGTTCGAAAACGTTTAAAGAGAAGTGCAGCAGAAATATACTTATAACTTTAAAGAGTAAAGCACACAAGGTATTTATCCTGGTTCACCCCCAAAACCGATAGGGCTACGTCCAGTCCTTGGCTATACCAAGGTTTTCACTATTTCAACAGAATAGTACAAGTGTTCTGAGGGACTTCTCCCAGTATTCTGAGGACTACTCCTTTACAAGTTTTCTCAGGACTTCTCCTTTATCTCTCAAGTATTCGACAGGACTTCTCCCAGTTCTTTTTCAAGAAAGTTGGTTTTCTACAAAGATCTCTTCACAAAGAGTGGGTAGAAACTATGAGGTTCTAAGTTCAGAGATGATTTTTAATTTGATTCTCTGAAGAGGGTGTGTGAGAAGAATAAGAGTTTTCACTCTATGGAGGTTTCACACGAGTTGGCGACTAAACTCAGAAGAATATAAAATCTAAAGTTGCTGAGTGTTCTTGGCTAAAGCTTGTTCAAATTATAAACTGACTTGAAGGATTTGAATGCTTTGATAGTGTGTAAGTCGCCAAGTTAAAAATGATGCAGAGGCCACTATTTATATCTTCAGTAGGATGAGAACTGGATGAGCTGATGAAGATCTTCAAAAATAGTTCCGTTGAATATTTGCTTGATTGTGAGTAACGGATACTTCTGCATCTGTTGCTTGAGGAGGTCTGCCAAAGTGAAGAACATTTCTTTAACTGATAGAGAGTGAGATTGTCTGGCAATGCTTTTTCTTCTGGTTCTCAGAGGCAGCAATTAATGCAAGTGTATTACAGCTAATAAGGCAATTAATGCTCTGACCAGAGGATTTGGATTTGGCCGTTGAGGAGATACAATGATCAGAGGATTTCACCGTTAATTCAACAAAAGCAGCTTGAATTAAGGAATGTCAGAGAATTTGAATCTTCAAGGTAGATGGCGCTTAATTCTGTCTCTTTCGCCATTAATGCTTTGATCAACCAAGAGGTACATGACAGCTCATCTTCAGTTTTGAGCAAACGATCTCTTCTAAGCAGATTCTTTTTGTACCAGTCTTCAATCATTGCTCCTTAGTCAACCCATATGTTTGACGAGGAATGAACCGGACAAACTTTTCAGGAGGACGAACTTTACTCTAAAGGCAGACTCAATTCTTATAGCCGGACGGACTTTTCCTTTGCTTTTTGAGAATGGTTGCAGCATGGTCTCCGTTCATAAGAGTCCCTGAATATTAAATTCTTCAAAGAAAGTTAGTGACTCTTGACGAAATTGTTATTTATCAAAATAGATTAATTCATTTAGATATTTTTCCTAACAATCTCCCCCTTTTTGATAATGACAATTTCTAAAGACAAATGCGAGTAATGCTCCCCCTAAGTATGTGCCTTTCTTCTACTTAGTCATTTATTTCATTAGCATTTATTAGCTCCCCCTAAGCATGTGCCTATCTTTTACTTAGTCATTTGTTATATAATTTCTCCCCCTTTGACATTCTCAAAAACATAGATAACATAGCGAATGAGATAACAAGAGGAAATGATAAAATATAACAGCAGAAATGTATATTAAGAGGATGGCTTAGAAAGTCCTAAAAGTAAGGCCATAGAGGCATGCAGCTGAGTGAAACTAGCATCTATCTTTGCAGAGAGCCTTGCATCCATGGATTCAAGGCGATCATTCACAGCTTGATCGCGACGGGCCCTGTCAAGAGATAAACGAGCAGTGAATGCTTGAACTTCTTGAGAGAGGAGGTGGACCATAGAGCGAGCATCATCAGAGTCTGGATGTGAACAGTGAGCGACTGACGGAGATGATGGGTGAGATGGCAGAATAGGAGTGAAGAATGCCACACTGGGAATGAGCGGCGCGGGAGGCAAATATGACCAGGGAAAGCGCAGAGTCTTCAAAATGGGCGATATTTTGGGAAGGAGTATCAGAGTCCATGTGCGAAACTTGAGAACAAGAGATTCGACACTTCCAGCCAGATGAAGAGGGATTGAAGCAATGTGGAGATCCCTCCGAACCTGTAGTTCCCAATCAAAATGGAAGAATTGTTGACATGAGGGCATGGATTGGGTAACGGGAGAAGCAAGACATCCATGGGGAAGCCACAATCCAGCCTTAAAGCAAAATGGAAAACCGAATGCCTGAAGACAGAGATCTGATAGTAGGTGAGCATTGGGTGCACCTTGTGAGCGCTTGCGCTTGCCCAGAGTTGAGCTGGATCTAGAAGGGTTACTGGGCATGGAGTAGATCTGATGGAGAGACATGCCTGAATCAGTAGTGAAGAAACCCGGAGGTGCAAGCTTGAGATCCAGATCCATAACTTTATAGAGAGGAGCCGGTGGGGACGGATAAGATACATTAATAGAAACATTAATGTGAGCATCTACCCGTGGCAACATTGAATGAGTTTGTTGACTTTGACCAGGATGCAGACGAAGATCAACTTCAACATCAGTTAAGTTGAGACGGCTGAAATCAAGAGCTAAGCAAGAAAGGTCAGTGTAGGATCAGGTTCAGATTCGTCATCAAGTTGGATAGGATTATCGAAGCTGGGGACGTCAAATAATGAGTCAAGAAATTGCTCAGCTTCAATTTGTAGAAGATTTTTGAAATGAAGAATTTTGGATTGAAGAGGCAGTTCCCATCCTCGGGCATCAGGAGAACAATGATGCTTCCATTGAGGTGAAATAGTGGGTAGTGGAGAGTTCTCTGAGAGCTTGACGCGAACCCAGTGTCGGTTGCCAATGTTGCCCAGTACAGCAATGGTAGGAGAAGCATCAACAGGGCCAAGAAGTGGTAGATACGTGCAACACTGATTGGGAGCAAGAGTGACTAGAATCATGCGAAACGCAGTGGCAGCAAGCAATCCCATATCCGGAACTGTAAACCACTTGGACATAGGTGCAGGTTCATTTGCACTGAATGTAAGGGCCTGACACAGTGTATCAATATCTTTATCGGAGCAAAACGTTTGGGAATAAAGCACTCGATGAGATAGAAGTTCTTGAATGAGCAGTTTGCGAACTTCTGGCTAGTAATCCTGAGGGTGACCCATCCATTGAGCAAGACAGCGGAAACCACAATTGCCATCATCTTCAACATCAACAACATCAGATATATATTTGTGAAATATTTGAGGCAGGAACTTCAAATAGTGAGCATGAGAGATTGAGATGAGTTCAGCTATGGAGTGCACAGTTTCAGGGGCGGTTTGGATGAAGTTGATGCATGTAGGATTGTGGGAGCAGGTGAATGGGTAAGAGACTGGAACATTGTGGAGAGGGGGCGTCCGAACGATGACGTTTGAGACTGGCAGCAGACGGAGTTGATGAAGAAGGCTTTCGTTTTTGAGTCCTCTTGGTCCAGTCACTTAGGAGTTCAGTGGGTACTCCAGATATGTCAACAGACAAATTCATTCGGTGAACATCACTAGACTTAATCGGAGTAGCAGAGACATAATCAGATGAAATGTAGTGCACCATTTCAATAGAGGGGTTGATCAGTTGTTTGTGATGCATAAGAGCTGAGATGAGAGCTCCATAGGGAAGGTTGGTGTTAGACTGTTCCAGAGTATGGAGTATGTATTGAATCAGAAGGTTAGGCCAATTGATTTTCTTGCGATGTTGTAGTTGGAATAGAGCCCATTGAGAGAACTTATTCACTAAGTCTCGAGAACCTTCTTTTGGCAAATTAACCTTGCTAAGAACGGCATGGGGGAAAATGCATTCTTCAACTAGGTTTTTCACTCGCCGAGAGGTAGCGCTTTTTGGAATTTCCTTCTAGATAGTGAAAGGAGAACTTTCGGAGCTTTCCCAAGAGGAGGAGTAGCATAGTCCTTTGAGAGGAAGGTTGAGGAGTTGAGATATGTCGCTGGTGAGTACATCAACCACTTGACCCAAACACCGTGTTCGGATGTGATTAGGGTTCATCTTGACAGCACAGTCGTAGAATTCTTGAACGAGAGGCTTGATGACTGAAGTTGTGGAGACTGCGAACAGGTTTCCCCAAGCCTGTGAGAGCAGGAGATCAAGTCCGGCCACCTTTGCATGTTCAAATAACTTCAGGTCGATATATCTAGGGGTGACAAGCTTTCTGTCCCTCAGATGTTCAACCTTCACAGGACCAATTTCATCACTTTGTAGTTTGCGATTGCGAGCAGTAAGATTTAGTTGTTTCTGGATGATCTGAGTTTCTTCCATGCTTAGAGTTCCTTGAGCTTTTCCATTTCTTCGTGTGTTGGGGGCCATGATATCTGTAGAAAAGAAAAATGGAACGACAACTACAAATGCAAGGAGTATGGTGAATAAGTGTATTGGAACAGTTATGAGAAATATATTGTCAAAAACCGTCAGTTTTTATGTTGGATAGTGAAAATATTTTCTCGATCTTATCGCTCTCATGATGAATAAAGCAGTTAATTAATGCGTATTAAATGATGAGAGATAAGAAGTGCCAAAAAAATTGTATGCGTGCTGAGCAAGTAATGGATATGAAAAGACACAACTGTTTCAGCATTAAATGCATATTTCGTAGTGGATATTAAATTTAGAACAAACTAGCTAGACGAACATGATATAGAGATGTTTATAGTGCAGGAAACATTCCTATTCTTTCTCTAAGGCATGCAAACTTATTTTCAATTAGTGGTTTAGTGAAGATGTCTGCCAGTTGATCATCAGAGGGTATGTATGAAATATCAATATTTCCTTTTGCTACATGATCACGAATGAAATGGTGTTTAATTTCAATATGTTTGGTTCGTGAATGCAACACAGGGTTCTTTGTTATATTAATGGCACTTGTATTATCACATAATAATGGAATGTTATGCTCAAAAATATTATAATCTTCTAATTGATGCTTCACCCAATGAAGTTGGGTGCAGCAAGAACCTGCAGCGACGTATTCTGCTTCAGCCGTTGAAAGAGAAATTGTGCTCTGTCTCTTGCTTGCCCAAGAAATTAGACAGTGCCCTAAAAAGTGACATCCTCCACTTGTGCTTTTTCTTTCTATTCTATCTCCAGCATAGTCAGCATCACAAAATCCTCTTAGCCTGAAATCATCACCTTTCTGATAGACTAGACCAAGATTAGTCGTGCCAATAAGATAATGAAAGATGCGTTTTACGGCACTAAGATGAGATTCTTGGGGACTTACCTGGAATCTTGCACATACACAAACGCTGTACATGATGTCTGGTCTACTAGAAGTGAGGTACAATAATGAACCTATCATTCCTCTATATTTGGTTGAGTCAACTGGAGTTGATTCATCCCCTTTATCTAGTATAGTTCCAGGATGCATTGGAGTTCCCATGGCTTTTGCTTTCTCCATGCAGTACTTCTTTAGTAGATCGTTGATGTACTTGGTCTAATGAATGTATGTTCGAGTTCCTTCCTGTCTGATTTGTAATCCTAGGAAGAACTTCATTAGTAGCTTTGCATTAGCTTTGAGAATTCTTGGCAGAGAGCTTCATTAGTAGCCCCAAAAATGATATCATCGACATACAGCTGTACTAGAATGAAGTCCTTGGACCTCTTTCTTCTAAAAAAAGTGTTGTCGATGCTCCCTCGAGAGAATCCATTCTTGTTATAAAGGGGGGTTTGAATTGTGTGTGTGACTTTTGAAAAGTTTTTCGCAAAATACTTGTTATAAGTTCGAAAACGTTTAAAGAGAAGTGTAGCGGAAATATACTTAGAACTTTAAAGAGTAAAGCACACAAGGTATTTATCCTGGTTCACCCCCAAAACCGATAGGGCTACGTCCAGTCCTTGGCTATACCAAGGTTTTCACTATTTCAACAGAATAGTACAAGTGTTCTCAGGGACTTCTCCCAGTATTCTGAGGACTACTCCTTTACAAGTTTTCTCAGGACTTCTCCTTTATCTCTCAAGTATTCGACAGGACTTCTCCCAGTTCTTTTTCAAGAAAGTTGGTTTTCTACAAAGATCTCTTCACAAAGAGTGGGTAGAAACTATGAGGTTCTAAGTTCAGAGATGATTTTTAATTTGATTCTCTGAAGAGGGTGTGTGAGAAGAATAAGAGTTTTCACTCTATGGAGGTTTCACACGAGTTGGCGACTAAACTCAGAAGAATAGAAAATCTAAAGTTGCTGAGTGTCCTTGGCTAAAGCTTGTTCAAATTATAAACTGACTTGAAGGATTTGAATGCTTTGATAGTGTGTAAGTCGCCAAGTTGAAAATGATGCAGAGGCCACTATTTATATCTTCAGTAGGATGAGAACTGGATGAGCTGATGAAGATCTTCAAAAATAGTTCCGTTGAATATTTGCTTGATTGTGAGTAACGGATACTTCTGCATCTGTTGCTTGAGGAGGTCTGCCAAAGTGAAGAACATTTCTTTAACTGATAGAGAGTGAGATCGTCTGGCAATGCTTTTTCTTCTAGTTCTCAGAGGCAGCAATTAATGCAAGTGTATTACAGCTAATAAGGCAATTAATGTTCTTACTAAAGGATTTGGATTCGGCCGTTGAGGAGATACGATGATCAGAGGATTTCACCGTTATTTCAACAAAAGCAGCTTGAATTACGGAATGTCAGAGAATTTGAATCTTCAAGGTAGATGGCGCTTAATTCTATCTCTTTCGCCATTAATGCTCTGATCAACCAAGAGGTACATGACAGCTCATCTTCAGTTTTGAGCAAACAATCTCTTCTAAGCAGATTCTTTTTGTACCAGTCTTCAATCATTGCTCCTTAGTCAACCCATATGTTTGACGAGGAATGAACCGGACAAACTTTGCAGGCGGACGAACTTTACTCTGAAGGCAGACTCAATTCTTATAGCCGGACAGACTTTTCCTTTGCTTTTTGATAATGGTTGCAGCATGGTCTCCGTTCATAAGAGTCCCTGAATATAAAATTCTTCAAAGAAAGTTGGTGACTCTTGACGAAATTGTTATTTATCAAAATAGATTAATTCATTTAGATATTTTTCTCTAACAAGTTTAGGTAAGTTGCTCCTAAGATCCGGGAAAAGATGGCATCCTCTTCCAATCATGGAACCGATGAAGGATTCAACATAAACAGACCACCATACTTCAATGGAGACCACTATGACTTCTGGAAGATCAAGATGAAAATCTTTATAAAGTCATTAGACGGTGAAATATGGAAAGCCATTGAAGAAGGTCCGTTTGTACCTATGAATGATGTGGGAGACAGTAGACAACCAAAACCAGAAAACACTTGGAATGAAGAAGAAAAGAAGAAGGTTCAATATGATCTCAAATGAATGAATATTCTTACATCTGCTCTTGGCATGGATCAGTTTTTCAGAGTATCAACATGTACAACATCGAAAGAAATATGGGATACGTTGATGGTGACTCATGAAGGAACAGATGAAGTCAAGAGATCAAAAATCAATACTCTATCTCAAGAATATGAAATGTTCAGAATGCTTCCAGGAGAAAAGGTATTGGATATGCAAAAACGATTCACTCATTTGATTAACCATTTGATTGCTCTTGGTAAACAGTTTTCAAACAGTGACTTGAACATGAAAGTTCTAAGATCACTCACAAGAGCATGGCAACCAAAGGTTACGGCTATTTCAGAGAAAAAGAGTTTATCAAATATGACTCTTGCAACTCTCTTTGGAAAACTCCAAGAACACGAGTTGGAATTGAATCGTTTGGAGGAGCATGAACAACATGAGAAGAAGTATCGATCCATTTTCCTAAAGGCAAAAGAAAGCATCAAAGATGATTATGATGCAGATTCTGAAGAAGAAGATAATGGGAATATGAATCTTTTAGTGAAGAACTTTGGAAAGTTTCTCAAAAGAAAAGGTATGAAATTTAACAATAATAGAACTTTCCAAAGGAATAATGAGTCCTCCTCTTCTCAAAAGATCACATGCTTCGAATGTGGTAAGCCTGGACACATCAAGTTAGAATGTCCAAATCTTCAAAAGAAGAAACATGGTCTGAAGGACAAATTTGAAAAGAAAGATCAATCCACACGAAGAGCATACTTGGCTTGGGATGAAAATGAAGTATGTTCATCATCAGATTCTGACAAAGAAGAAGCACAAGTTGCATTAATGGCTTCACATGATTCAGATGCTGAAGATATCCAGGTTAGTGATAATTCTATTTCTTTTCATAATTTAAAGTATACTATGGAAAATATGTTTAAATTATGTCATAATTTCTCTAAGGTTAGCACTAAGCAAAATGATTTAATATCATCTTTAGAAAATAAGTGTAGGAATTTACAAGAGGAATTAGACATAGTGAAATCTAAGTTAGATATTTCACATAAATGCACTAAGTGTAGTTCTCTAGAAGAAAAGATAGATAATCTTCAACAAAGAGTTCATAACTTCAACACAGGAAAACAGAAGTTAGATGATATTCTAAGTGTGCAAAGGCGCTCAAACAATAAGTCTGGACTAGGATATACATCTCATCCAAAGACAAAAGAAGTTAAGAAAACTGTGTTTGTGAAACCAAACAAAGTGGAAGGATCTTCTGAAAACACTAAGACTAATTCTTTTAGGAGTATGAACAATAGGAAAAGTAATTTTCGTAGACCTCCTAATAGGATCAATCCTTCTCCTAGGCAGACATATAGTTACAATCAATATTCATGTACTTATTGTAACAAAATAGGACATACCCCTAGTAGATGTTATTACAAGAATGTTGGAGTACCAAATAGGGAATATATATGGGTTAGGAAGAACACTAACTTAGAAGGACCCAAAGCTTATTGGGTTCCTAATACCCATGTCTGAACTTTGTCATGTAGGTGTGCATGAAAGCAGCAAAGGATTTATGGTATCTTGATAGTGGCTGCTCATCACACATGACAGGATACAAAACAAAATTCTCATTACTTATACCTAGAGAAAAGGGATTTGTCACATATGGAAACAATCAAAAGGGAAAGATACTTGGTATTCGAAGAATAGGCACACCCCTTCAAACAGTCATCGACAAAGTTCTATATGTTGATGGTTTGATGCATAATCTTCTAAGTATCAATCAACTTTGTGACAAAGGTTTGAAAGTTGGTTTCATTAATGATATCTGTGTGGTAAAGGATGTGAAAACTAAAGAGATTAAGTTTTCCGGATATAAAGTCAATAAGGTCTTCATGATATCCTTGGATGAAATTCCACAAAATGTCGTATGCCTTTTGGCCAAGAACAATAGTGATTCATGGCTATGGCATAGAAGATTGACTCATATACACATAGATCATTTAAACAAACTAGTCAAGCATGATCTAGTTTTTGGACTTCCAAAGATAAGATTCGAGAAAGACAAGCTTTGTGATGCATTTCAAAAAGGGAAGCAAACCAGAACGTCTTTCAAGCCAAAGAACATAGTCTCAACTACAAGACCTCTCCAATTACAACATATGGATTTGTTCGGACCATGAAGAACTAAAAGCTTTGGAGGTAATCTTTATGCTCTTGTTATTGTTGATGATTTCTCTAGATTTTCTTAGACATTATTCTTGCCTCATAAGAATGAAGCCTTCAACGCATTCAAAAGATATGCAAGGCTTGTTCAAAATGAAAAGGCTTTAAAGATCTCTTCTATTAGAAGTGATCGTGGTGGAGAATTTCAGAATCATCAATTTCAATAATTATGTGATGATAATGGAATATCACATAACTTCTCTACTCCAAGAACACCACAAAAAAATGGTGTTGTAGAAAGGAAGAACAGACTACATGAAGAACTAGCAAGAACCATGCTAAGTGAATCCAATCTTCCTAAATACTTCTGGGCTGATGCTGTAAGTACTGCTTGCTATGTTCCCAATAGAGTTCTTATTAGACCTATTCTGAAGAAAACTCCCTATGAACTCTACAAAGGAAGGAAACCAAATATTTCTCATCTACATGCTTTTGGATCAAAATGCTTTGTCTTAAACAATGGAAAGGAAAACCTTGATAAGTTTGATGAAAAGTATGATGAAGGTATATTCCTTGGTTATTCCCTAACAAGCAAAGCATATAGAGTCTTTAACAAGAAAACTCTATCTATGGAAGAATCCATACATGTTTCCTTTGATGAGTCTAATTCTTCAAAAGAAGATACGGTCAATCTTCCAGATAATGATGAAGAAGATATCATTATCAATGAAGACTCTCAAAAGGAAAAAGATCAAGATCCAATACAAGAAGAGCATATTGAAGATAACACTTATCAACTACCAAAAGAATGGAGAACCCGCAGGGATCATCCAGTTGATAATATCATTGGTGATATTTCTACAGGTGTTTCTACAAGGCTACGCTTAAATGATTCAGTCTTGAACATGGCCTTTGTCTCTCAAATAGAACCCTCAAAAGTGAATGATGCTCTGGAGGATGAGTATTGGATTATGGCAATGCAGGAAGAACTAAACCAATTTGAAAGGAATCAATTTTAGGAACTTGTTCCTAAGCCCACTGACAGGCATGTCATTGGAACAAAGTGGGTATTCAGAAATAAACTAGATGAAAATGGTATTATTGTTAGGAACAAAGCAAGGTTAGCTGCTCAAGGATATAATCAAGAAGAAGGCATTGATTTTGATGAAACCTATGCACCAGTAGCAAGGTTGGAAGCCATAAGACTTCTGTTAGTGTATGTTTGTTCTTTAAACTTTCCATTATATCAAATGGATGTTAAAAGTGCTTTCCTGAACGGATTCATTCAAGAAGAAGTCTATGTGAAACAACCTCCAGGATTTGAAGATCCCAAGTTTCCTTCACATGTCTTCAGATTAAAGAAGGCACTCTATGGTCTTAAACAAGCCTGGTATGACAGATTAAGCACATTCCTTTGTGAAAAAGGATTCCAAAAGGGTAAGGCTGACACAACCTTGTTTATCAAGAGAACCAAAGGTAATACTTTATTAGTTTAAATATATGTAGATGATATTATTTTTGGTGCAACTAACGAATCTCTATGTAAGGATTTCTCTAACATGATGCAAGAAGAATTTGAGATGTCCATGATGGGACAGTTAAATTTCTTTCTAGGATTGCAAATTAGGCAATCACATGATGGGATATTCATCAACCAATCAAAGTTTTGCAAGGAACTTTTAAAGAAATATGATTTGGATGATTGCAAATCCATAGCCACACCAATAGGGACTAACACATATCTAGATCAAGATGAATCCGGTGTTCAAGTAGACATTACCAAATACAGAGGTATGATCGGATCTCTTCTATATTTAACTGCAAGTAGACCTGATATCATGTTTAGTGTGTGTTTATGTGCTAGATATCAAGCATCTCCTAGGGAATCACATTTGAGTTCAGTTAAAAGGATTTTCAAATATCTGAAAGGAACTACAAATGTTGGACTGTGGTATCCCAAAGGAAGTGTTTGTGATTTGATTGGTTATTCTGATTCAGATTATGCAGTATGTAAAACTGAAAGAAAAAGTACAAGCGGTACTTGTCACTTATTGGGAAATGCTCTTGTTTCTTGGTCTTGTAAGAAACAAGCATGTGTTGCTCTAAGTACTGCTGAAGCAAAATACATTGCTGCAGGAAGTTGTTGTGCACAAACCCTATGGCTCAAACAACAACTCAAAGATTATGGCTTAGAGCTGGGCTGCATCCCAATCAAATGTGACAACACAAGTGCCATCAATCTCACTAAAAATCCTATAATGCACTCTCGAACTAAGCATATTGATATAAGGCATCATTTTCTTCTAGATCACGTCATGAGAAAGGATATTGAGATTTCCTTCGTAGATACACACAACCAATTAGCTAATATTTTTACTAAACCTCTTCCTAAAGACTCATTCTTTAAGATTAGAAGAGAATTAGGTATATTAGATGAACATGATATTTAAGTAGATAGTTATCTAAGAATATGTTTATATGTTTTAATTATTTGCATAATTTTTGTGTGAACTTATATGATTACATGCTTAGTTTACAAGATAATATTATAATTGCATGTATCTAAGTTGCTTATATGCTTAAATGTTCTTCTAGTAATGTATTACATAGGAATTTGTAGTTTAGAACTTATAAACTGTCCTAGTAATCGATTACCATATACCTTGTAATCGATTACACCTGTTTTCAGTCCTCGTGCCTTTTAAAATCTTCTAGTAATCGATTAACATAACTGCTGTAATCGATTACATTTTCGAAATTTGAATTTTATTCAAATTTAAACTGCTAGTAATCGATTAACATAACTGCTGTAATCGATTACATTTTCGAAATTTGAATTTTATTCAATTTTAAACTGCTGGTAATCGATTACATAACTGCCAGTAATCGATTACCAATTCAATACTATATATATCTCTGGTTATTTCTTTAATCGATTACACAAACCCTCTCCTTGTTCTCTCTTCGACGACGCAGCTCTTGTTTCCCCTCCTTCTCCTTCGATTCTTGATCATTTTCAGAATCTCTTTGTGGGTTGCATTCGTGCTTTTCCTCTCTTCTCAACCCACCTATTCAGATTCTCCAATTCGAGTTTAACCCAAAACCCCTCTTTTCAAATCCTCGAACCCTAGCTTCCCAAATCCAAAAATGGCTTCCTCTTCCTCACGCAGGCACCGCTCGAAAAACCTCTCCATGAATACTCTTGACCTATCTCGACTCCTTGTTACCGAAGAACAGAAGGAACGATTCTTGGCTCACTACCTTGAAAGGCCAATTCTTCCTCCTAAGTATGGCGACATGAACTCCTTCATCAACGCCGGGCTGCTCCTCCCAACTCTACTCGACTATCAAGGCCTTGATGAATTCGTTGGCTTCTCGGGTACGTACTATCCCGAACTCGTCAAAGTCTTTTATTGCAATTTAGTCAAGAGGGGCGCCAAAATATGTTCCTCTGTCAAAGGGGTTGATATTTCCTTGACTCAAGAGCAATGGGGAACTTGTCTGTCAATTCCCTATGTTGGAGCCAAACTAGGCCCTGAGATTCTTTGTCCCTGGGCTGATTATTGTTAGTACAGATAGCAACCTGAGAGGGGGGGTGAATCAGTGTTGCCCCGTTTTTCGCCTTATTGAAAATGTTACTATCAAGATAATGACGATCACGAATCGATTGTTGTGATTGCAGCGGAATTAAGCGTTGCTTGAAAGTAAAGATGAAGGATAAGAAGAACACACAGGGATTTTATCCCGGTTCACCTTCAAACTTAGAAGGCTACGTCCAGTCCTCTGATCACACAGAGATTTTCCACTATACCAGAAAGCAAACCACTTTCTGAAGAACCACTCCACTGAATCCCACAGTGAAGATTTACAATGATCAAGTACTCTTACGGATACTTGCACCAAGGACCCTAAGATCTCTTATCAATCTTCCCGAAGCAACCCACTTCTGATTGATCAAGTCTTCTTAGCAATACTTGTGCCAAGGACCCTAAGAGGACCTATCAAACCCCAGAAAGCAAACCTGTAATGCCCCAATTTTATATTGAGGGTCACATAGTAATTACGCGGAAATTAAAACCTCTCAGAAAAACAACTCATTTTCTTAAAAGGTTTTCGTCTCTCTTAATTACTTAAAAATAATATAAGTAATAATTTTTCCCCATAAATAATAATTACTACGCGGAAAATATTACAACAAGAAAAAATTGCTCAACAGCGAGCCCAAAAATAAAATAAATTAAAATAGCGGAAAAACTTAAGACATCAATCGTCTTCTTCAAACTTCTTCCACGATTCCGCTGCGCACTCTGATTTCGTAAAGCTTCTTCAAATGACGACGATCAACACCCTGTCTATTTTCTGGCGTTAAGCGCCCAAACACAAACAGAAAGGGTTAACTCGAGAACAAACAACAAATACCAAACAGCATGTTGAAAGGGAATAAAATAATTAACAACAACAATATTATCAATTGTGATATAAAACATCACAAGACCATAACACGGCAATCCATCAAGAACAGAACGAGAACATCAACACAATATTTTTCTTCCACATCATAAAATCAATTAAGATGTGCAAATGCTCTCTACTACTATATGCTTATAGTTATAATATATGGCCATTACATCACCCTTCTCGGGCCCAAAACATCACCCTTCACGGGCCAGGACAATCACGTGGGACAACGATCCACCACATTGCCCTCGGTCGATCCCACGGGACAAAAATCCGTCACATCAACCTTAAAATCCTCAGTTGATCACGCGGGACAAAATACCGCCACATCAACCCAATAATCCTCAGTTGATCACGCGGGACAAATTACCGCCACATCAACCCAATAATCCTCAGTTGATCACGCGGGACAAATTACCGCCACATCAACCCAATATATATATATATACGATGCACATGCTATGACTATGCAAAATTCATGATCCTCATGGACCAACAGTCCACACAAAACATCAGTCATAGCACACCCCACACACAATATAATCATCTTCAATATATCATGTAAACATTTCTCAATTTCAAGCATCACAATACAAACAATTTCATTCTCATAAACAAAATAATTCACAGAAATAAAATCATGGTAAACACAACTGACTCTATCTAGACCCAGAGTTACCCTTACCTTCGAACGTAGAATCGCATCGACTCCGCGTCCAATCAAGTTAATGAGGAAGGAGCTGAAACCATCTTTATCATCACCAAAGGCTGACATTAGAACACGTAGATTTCAAGGCATCCACATGGCAGAGACAGAAAACAACCGAAAGAAACATAAGAAATTTGTAGAGGCTCAACACAGTCACAGAGACAGAAAAGGAAGAACAATAAGGTTTAGGTCTAAGATCACAGTTCCAACTTATAGTCCAGAAGTAAACTAAACCCAATTAACATGTTTTTGAGATAGGGAAATTCTTTACGATTACAGCTAAGAAAATAACACCAAGAACTCATTCATATAACTTCAGAAATATTATCTATTGAGGTTGAAATGGAATACTGCATAGCTGAAATAATAATGATGACCATGAGATTATGAGTGCTGTACTATCAACATATATTGACAAGCCACCAAACATAAAACGGAACTTAAATATTAAATTCCCTCCCGTTCTAATATGCCTACTTCTGTTCTCTACTAACATGTCTATCGGACGCTGACAATTCACATGCATCACTTTACCAGAATACTCCCAAAACATTTTAAAACTCGATAAGCGAATTTAACATAAAATGAATCTTCCACCAATACATTGCATAAAGTTAATTGGTATTGAACTATAGTCTTAATCTCTGGTTGTAGATACAGAACATTAGAACTTGCAGAAAACCAAGGAAAATCAAAGGAAATAACTAAATAGGGAACAATACTCCACGGATTAGAAGAACTGAAAATATAAAGCAACTATCATAACAGCAAACAAAATTGGGAAAATAACCAAAGAAAAAAGGCAACGAAGGATTCTTAGCGTGACACAGGAATCTGAGGAACCCCAGTGCAGTTCAGATATAGCGATATTGTGGCGGTGTGCAACGGCGGCGGCAGTGAAGTCAGATTGAAACGACGGCGCTGCGGTTAGAGGGAAGTCGTTTGGTGCTGGCTCGAGATGAAGGAAGGTTGCACCGCGACGGCGACGCGGCGAGCATGATGGCGGTGCGCTCGAGCCAAGGCAAGAACAGAGGCGACGAGCGGTAGAGAGAGAGACGAGCGGTGACGGCGCCAGGTCGAGAGACAGCGAAGAGGGAAGTCAAAAGCTTGGATGAGTCGATGGTGATGAAGTGAAGGTGCTGGTGTGGAGGTTCAAGAAAAGGATTCTGGTTCAGGGGTTTGTAATGGAGAGGACGAAGAGTAGTTTGGCGGCGGGAGAGGAGAAGCGGCTACACTTGGGAGGAGAGGGAATTCATTGCTGTTGAGAGAAAAAGAGGAATAAAGGGTTTTTGTGGTGAGTAGAGGGATAGTTGAATTTGTTATTTTAGAGGGAATATGTTATTTCAGTTTTTATTCTTTATCTCTTCACCAAAATGCATTTCTTAATTTTAAAATTCATGCTCAATCTTGATAGAATAAAACACACACTAGTATAATTTAACTAGGTTCATAATCCAAATAACTAATATATAATAATAAAACAGAATTTAATATATATATATATATATATAATAGCATACACGGCTTGTATATTATTTTTATTTTTCTTATTCTAATAATTATATATATATATATATATATATGAACTTACCAAAACAAAACTATAATTAATTAAAATAGAGAAAAACGGCTATTAGTATATCACATAAAAATAGGTAATATGCTTATCTTATCTTTCAAATCAAATCTACTTAATTTTATGATAAGATAAAATACAATTTGTGTTCAAAATATGATCCCAACCAAAATCTAACAAAACAATATATATTTAAATAAATATATGAAATACGTGTATATTATTATTTTCTTTTTCCTTTTCCTTTTTCTTTTTAAATAGAAAAGCATTTATAATAAAACATATAATAAAATAATAATATTAACTAACATAAAGCTCATTCCAATAATAATAAAGTCGGTCAAATGGTCAACCAAGGACCAAACTGAAACTAATAAGTAGTTCAAGGACCAAAACATAATTAATCTAAACTCAAGGACCAAAAATGTAAATACTAAAAATAGAGGGTCTTACAAAACCACTTTCTGATGACACCGTATCATCACGGTGGACTTTGAATCAAACCCGATTCAAAGGGCCTTTTTACAACCACCGAAAACCACGGTGAATGAATCAACATGATTCAAATAGAAGAAGAAGAAAATGTCTTTTCTATGGATGATTCAATCCTTTAGACAAGAAGGATTGATCTTAGTTTGTATGCTCCAGGCAATTACGATGAAGGCTCTTCCATTCTGAGTTTCTCAAAT
Source organism: Acmispon strigosus (assembly GCA_030819835.1). Classification (NCBI taxonomy): domain Eukaryota; kingdom Viridiplantae; phylum Streptophyta; class Magnoliopsida; order Fabales; family Fabaceae; genus Acmispon; species Acmispon strigosus. The sequence goes on from JAUAMA010000001.1 coordinate 26,537,507, forward strand.
GTTGAACATCATGAGTGTTCTTAGGAAAAATGAGAGAACCGAAACTCTGAATGATGACTTTAATGAATATGAAAGTTATGGACCAAGTCATTAATGTTTCTGAGTGTCTAAGGACTTTATATAGGCACTAGAGGTCGTCCATGAACCAACACAACCTTTCCCAACCGGTTTGAGACACAATGGTTCATGAAAAAACACATTTGTCAACCTGGTAATCGATTACAGCATTCTGGCAATCGATTACGCTATAACCGTTATGTTCTAACGGCCATTTCCTGACAGGTAATCGATTACTGAAAACTGGTAATCGATTACGCTATGCCTGGTAATCGATTACTGAAAACTGGTAATCGATTACGCTATGCCTGACTGACAGGTAATAGATTACTGACTGCCAGGTAATCTATTACTGCAAGTCTTGAAACTCAGTTTTAACCATCTTAAACTCTAATTGAGTGTTCCTACCAAGTTTAACTTGTGAGAACATATCGTACTCAATTAGTTGATCTTTCATGAGCCTTCAAATGCAATATGAACCTTAATAAAGCATAGCACACTAAGTTGACAAGACTTACTTAAAACTAGAACCTTCATGTTTGATCTTAACGTTCTGAGCCTGGTTCTTGAAGTCTTTCTTCTCTGAAGTCTTCTTGAAGTCTTCCTTTCTTTTCTGAAGTCTTCTTGAAGTCTTTCTTCTTTTTGTTCCTTTCTTTCTTGAAGTCTTCTTGAAGTCTTCCTTTTCTTTTCTGAAGTCTTTCTTCTTTTTGTGATGTGTTTGTCTTCATCAAAACCTCAGCCGAGTCCAAGGACGAGACCTTCTTCACAATTATGACAAGAGGTCCTTCTATTTATCACTCTGTCGATTTTCTGAGGAAGAGATACAGATGAAGAAGCAACGAACGGAGGCCAACTGTTCTAGGGATATCCTTGTTGTTGGATATCTCAGTGTGGAGGACCGTTTACTTCACTACTTGCTGAGTTATGTTCTCTTGCCCCAATCCTCTAATCATGCTCAGATAAGTGATTTGGAGTTACAAATCATGTATGGGATGAAGCACAGTGAATCTATCAATTGGGCATACTTGGTCATGATCCACATGTTGCTTCAGAAGGACAGAACTGGTCCTCTTCCTTTTACTCCTGCGATTTCCCTCATCCTAAAGAACTTCGGGGTCTCTACCAATGGTGAATATGCACAGGTCATGGATGCAAAATCTCAGAGGATTGACATGGAGATTTTGAACAAAATGGGGATTTTTAGGGATGTCGATGGTGCCTTCCGGCACAAATCTGATTTGGGTCCTGACACTACCCAGGCTCCTGGCCCTGCTGCCTTCTGTCCTCCATCTTCTGAGAGTGGTCCTTCGTCTTCTGCAGATGCCGATGCCTCTACCCAGCTTATCCTCTCTCATCTTGCAGATATGAAGACGCATATTAATTAGCGTTTTGATCACATGGAAGGCCGGGTCGAGTCCATGTACACCACTCTACATGCTGATATGGATAGTCTTAGCCTTCATGTAGACTGCATGACTCGCTCTCCTCATAACTCTCCTGATTCATCTGATGAATTTGATGATTTTTAGATCTTTTATGTTTTATTTGGACATCTTATTCTATTTGGATTGTAATAGCGTAGTTTAAACTCTTGACTGCATTGTTGGATGTTCTTTTATTTTTGAAATGTTTGGATGTTTGTTGTTGTTTATCATTCTTTTCCATCTTTACCCCCAACCCCTATGCTTTATTTGAATATACACTTGTATGGTTGTATGCCTGTTTTTTGGCCTTTTCTTCTTTTTGATGAAGTCAAAAGGGGGAGAAAGGTTTTGTGTTCTATAAAGACTATATGCAGGAATTCAACAAGTGAATCAGAAAGGGGGAGATATATTGGATTACATCAAACAGGGGGAGTTTTCAACAAAGAAGCATATATGATCTTCAAGTTTCAAAGAATGTGTTTACCATCATCAAAAAGGGGGAGATTGTGAAGAAGGTCTTGCTCCTGACCCTGGCTGAGGTTTTGATGACGACAAACTCATTGGCAAAAAGAAGAAAAGAAGACTTAGAGGAAAAAGCGCCATATAGTTCAACATTTACCTAGAAGTCATAGTTTAGGTGAGTTATGCTTCTAAAGGCTTCTCAAAGCATAAAGGCTCCTTAAAACATCTAAGCTAATCAAGTTAAATGTTTTCATAAATTAAAAGAAGTAGAAAAACTTAAGCCGATCTTAAAAGTTCAAGTTTCTGGATATTGGACTTAAGTGTAATCGATTTCAGCTTTCTGGTAATCGATTACACCTAGGCAAGTAATCGATTACTTCTTGCTTGTAATCGATTACATGTTTGAATTTGAAATTCAAACTGTAACGGCTCTTAGTGTAATCGATTACCTAAGTGATGTAATCGATTACACACACGAAAAGTTGCATCTTTTCGTGAACCATTGTGTCTCAAACCTTTTGGGAAGGGTTGCATTGGTTCAAGGACGTTTCCCCTTGCCTATATAAAGTCCATTTGAGTCCAGAACATAACAACACATGAGAATACAACATTAGGCCAAAGCTTTGCCAAAATAAGTTTTTTCATTAAGTCTTTTAGCACTTAAACTTTCAAAGAGCCTAAATTCTGAGTTCATGATCTTCATGATTAAGAGAACACTTTAAGTTGTTCATATCTTGAGGAACTCAGAATCTTATTATGCTTAAGAGCCTTAAAGCATAAATTCTCATGATCAATCCACTTGTATGTTAAAGGATTGATACAGCCAAATTGTAAACTCTTCTTCATCTCTTTCTGGTAGATTGAGTATTCACCGTGGGTCTCGGTGAAGGGTTGTAGTTACTGAAAGTGGTGTACTTTCAGGGTGTTTATTGAAGGTGGTGTAGCCTTCAACGTCTGAAGGTGGTTTGCCTTCACGAACTGAAAGTGGTATACTTTCAGGGGCTGTTGAAAGTGGTATACTTTCACAGGTGATTGATAGAAATTCTTAAGGTACTTGGTGTAAGAACTTGTAAGAGATTTTTATCAATAGTGGAAAAATCCTCAAGGGATTTTCTTGAGGGACTGGACGTAGCCTTCGGTGGATAGAAGGTGAACAAGGATAAAATTCTGTGTGTGAATTCTTCTACCCTTCATCTTTACTTTCAAGCAACGCTTATTTCCGCTGCAATCGTTTGCATTTACATTTATCTTGAAAGTAAGAAGGTATCAAGGCGAAAATCGGGTAAACCTGATTCACCCCCCCCTCTCAGGTTGCTATCTAGACTAACATGAAAGACTTGCTGCCAGTTGTAATAAAATAACATAAGATACCCTACACGAATACTTAGGCATACACAAAACTATATAAAACAATCGAATGTATGCGACAAGTCTTCTTGCTGATGGACGTCCGTCTTCTGTCTCGATCTCTCTTCCACTGGAGTTCACTTGCAACTTCAGGCTAAAGCTGTCTGTCGGAACCTGACCCAACCCGAGTGGTGCATCTTTTTTTTGGGGGGGTAGGGCCCATAATTGTTGAGGAGGCCCATGAAGCCAAACCTCTGTCTAGTGGCTACAGTAAACCCTAATTTTTATTCACACCCTACTTACTTAAGCCTTTCTCAGCAGTCTGTGTCGTTCTCATTCTTCTCACTTTTCTCTCACGGTCTCACTCTCACCCTTTGAACAAACAGAATGCCTGAACCGTAGTTCAGCTTCCTTGTGCGCCGACGACGCCATAGCCATCTCGTCCTCCACGACTAGTTTTTCATCCCTATTTGGTTGTTTGTTATTGGATTGAAGTACCAAAGGTTGAACGGTGTTTCAAAGACTAAATTGAAGTTAAGGTAAGTTTCGTCGTCCCTGTTCTCTCTTCACTAACTTTAGGCTAAATCTTTCTGACTGGCGACGGATCGCCGGCAAAACACACACAAAAAACAAGCAAGGGTCAACTTCAAAAAGAAACAACACATATAGCATTTCCTATATGAATATACACTACTAACAGACATATTATCTAAGCAGAGGGACAACAAAATAAACATACAAGTTAGTGTTCCTACTAAACCCCCAAAACATCATTAAGTTAGCATAGTTGTCTCTATATGCCTAAGCCATTTGTTTTCTACACGCTCACGGGCGTATTCCAACTTATCCGGATGTAGCGCCAACTCCGATTCGTGGGAGGCGGGGCGTTTTGTAACATCCCGTATTTTTAGTAGGTAATTGCCTTAAGCTATTACCCTAACTACTAACTATGAGAGATAGAAACCCTAAATCTATCTCAGTAACTATAAAATACATTTATATAATGCTAGTGTGTATGAATGAATTGATTGATGATTATAGTAGTAGATATGATTATTAGAAAGGTGTAGACATGCCAATGGCCATAGGAACCCCAAATATTCTGATTATCTCTTTTGACAATAGTCGGTATTGTCTCGGAGTGATCGTGAACAACTGAGCCAGTTAACTGAGAGTACTGATTACTCATGATTCTGGACTCTGAGATAGGGAAATAATTCAGGTGAAACATTATTGCATAGGGTTTACTTGAGAATAGGGTCATTTTCGTACTGTAGTGACGACATGACGATATGTGCGACCAATACGGTGTGACGAGTCACTATGTCTGATGTACATGTCACTATGCACATCACTTCAAATTAATTTTCAGACTCCATTAAGCACTACAGCAGCCCTAATTTCGTGCATCATCACCAGAATGCATGGAAGCTAGCCCTAATCACCTTGCATGAAGAACCATTGGTGGTGCAACTCCATTAACTTGGAAAACTTGGTTTAGTGACTTAATCCCAATTCAGCCTATAAATATAGCTTTTTGGACACCAAGGCAACTCAGAGAAATGGTCTAAGTAGGTTAAGGCAACTCAGTGACTTTATAGCAATTTTTTTTGCTATAAATAGGAGTACTCATCCTTTGTAAAAGACACACCTCTTAGAATACAACAAGTATTCTCTCTTTCTCCCTTTTGAGCATTGTTCCTAGGACTTGTGGGAAGCCATATTTGAGCTCCTATCCAGGGTAATTCAATGTCTCTTTTAGCCATGCTTGGCTAAATTCTTCTTTAAGTTTCTTGGGTTGTAGTAGTTTATAAATTTATGTTCTAGTTTTGTTTCTACCTTTCTGAATATTATTTCTAGTTCTTGTTTTAATTCCTTGCTCATATTGTTATCTTGCTGTACACAAGAAGTTTTGCTTATTACTTATACGAATGAGAATTGGTAAGTAGTAAGGGACCTAGGATTAAAAAAGGCTATAAGTATATTTCGCTAAGAGATTAGGAAAGACGTAGCTTTGTGTTGGCCGGAACTCTATCTTCATCTTCTTCTTTAGTTAACTAGATTGCAAGAAATTGGGTTTAGTAATTAAAAAGAAAGTTCTACAATGTGTAAGAGATTAACTTGTAGATATAATAGGTTATAGCACCTTGAACTTGGATTTATAATTTAGAAATTAAGTAGATACTTGCTAGCATATTTTATATTCTATGTCAATCAACCCAAGGACTTAATTTTCATCATATTTATCTCTTTTTTATTTTATGCTATTGTTCTTGTTTGTTCTAAAAACCAACAACATATATACACCTTCTTATTTTTTCTGTTTAAGTACTAAATTTTATATTAATAAGAACACCTATCCCTTGGGTTCGATCTTTTTACTACGCGATAGTCAATCGTACACTTGCGATTTTGTTATCATGTTTTTGGCGCCGTTGCCGGGGATAGGTTATGTTCTTGTTATTATTTTGTTTAGTACTTCTTGTTTATATAAAAAAAAAAGAAAAAAAATATATAAACTATGAGATGAACTGGTGCTGCTAATTTTGTTTGCTAAGTATTGTCAGGTATAGCAATGGCTGAAACATTTGAGCAAAGGGAGGCAAAAATCCGAGCAAACCTTGAAAAGGAATATGAAAAGAAGAAGCAGGATGTCTTCACTCTAATGGATGAGTTTTACTCCGTATTAGAATGTAATTATAAAGCCGGATTTTTGCCAATTCCTGAGCAAGAATGTAAGGCCATGGAGGAGCTACAAGTGAAGATACAAAGCATTTTAAAGAGGCAGCCTAGGGATGAACAACAACCACTTGTTCATGAAAATGAACTCGTGGTTCAAAGAGAAGAGGTGAAAGAAACCTCCATTGTAGAATTTGTCTTTGAAGACAAATTGGAAATGGAGGAAGAAGAACCTCAAGGGACCTATGTTATAGGTTCACAAGATCAAGGCAAAGAGCAAGGGGAAATTTTTCTTATCCCCTCCATTTGTAAAATTATTGTTTTTGCTTTGATGGCTGAAAATTCATTGGGCACCATGATGTTTATGTGCCAAAATTTGCATGATTTGCGGGGTCTAATGAATTTTGTAATAGACCCCGGTTGAAAAGTGATTAGTGAAAAGTCTACCAAAGACTATAACATTGGGCTTCTTGGGAGACAACCCAAGTGTTTCTATTGCTTTTGTTTTGTTTTGTTTTGCTGAATAAATAGCTGCAGGAACCCCAACGCTCAAGCGTTGGAGGCTCAACGCACATGCGATGAGCCCCTGTTTCTTTCCCAGTTTCTGTTTTAATCCAGCGCCCAAGCGTTGGCATCTCCAACGCTCAAGCGCTGGAGCTCGGGCAGATTTGCTGTTTTGTTTTTGTTTGCTGTTTTTAGTTTTTAAATAAATTTTGTGTTCACCATTTTCTGAAAGTTTTTAGATTCTATGAGTTTTCCCTTGTTTCTACACTGGTTTTGATTTTTGGGAACTCAAAGATTCTTGTTTTTAAGGTGGACACAATTTTTCAACCCATGATCTTATTTGTGCTGATTTTGGAACTAACAAGTCAAGCAAGTTTCTACTTGTGAGATTTTTGTTTGTTCAATGTTACAGGTTAGGTACTAGAAGGAGAAAGAGCCCTCTTGAACTTAAGTGTTCAAATTGATTTTTACATTGAGGTTCCCTTTGACCTTTGTGGAAAATTTGTTGCTATGCCAGCTTCTTAGTTTTTGTTTTTTTTGTTTTTAGCTTTATTTTTAGTTTAGTTTCTCTGTTTTCTTTTTGCATGAGTCTTGAGTATATTATCCATTCTGAATATTGCTATAGCTTTGTGAAATGCTTTATCTGATTGAACTGCTTTGTGAAAAAGTTCTATGTTTTGAAGCAGTTAGGATTGCATGCTGTAGAAAGGATTTTTTTGATTGTTTGGTTGTTGGCAAAAGATTTTCTGAGTTCTAAAAAGGGTACCACTTACCCTATCTTTCTCTGAGAGCTGAGGTCTCTGAATGCATGATTGTGAAATTTTTCTGCCTTGTGTTGCATATTGATTGGAGTTTTGTACACTTTGTGAGTTGAGAAGAGATTATAGGCATTTTTGAAAACTCAGATTTTTGCTTGAAATGTTATATCCACTAGTAGCCCCTTTTGAGCCTTAAAAGAGTCATTCTTTGGAGCCTACTTTGTGTGATAATTCTTAAAGTTGTTATAGTGATTCATGTTCTACAATTGTTAGAGCTATGTTTGTGGGTTTCTCTCTAAAAAAAAAAAAAAAAAAAAAAAAAAAAAAAAAGAAGAAAAAAATTAAAAAAAAAAAAGGTATGTGCCTTAGGAAAAATAATGAAGTAGTGGGGTGAGAAAGAGTATGAGGGGAGTAAAATTCTAGTCATTCATCCCATACATTCCACTACTTTGTTCAAAAAAAAAAAAAAAAAGATAAAAATTGAGAGGACCCTTGTGTGAATTGTCGAAGCTCTTAAGTCAAAGAAAAAATCACTTAACAACAAGTTTCTGAGTCAGCCACTAGAGTTGCCAATTTCTTGAAATCCATACCTTAAATTGTTCAACCCTTTTGGCCAAGTTACAACCTTAAAAATCTCTTCAACATCACTTGGTTGGTTTACTTCAGTTTTGATTTGAATTATAGGCAGGATCATTGAGCTTTCTTGTTTTCATGGAGAATATTATTTTGTGAGCTTAATTGATGAACTCAAACATTTTAAAAGCCAAGCCTAACTTTCTTGATTCTTTATCTATAAAACATGCATGTCTTCCTTTGCTGCTAAGCTTTCTTTGAAAGGTTCTTGTGCTTCAAGTTTTAATCAGATAAACTTTCTCAAAACTCAGGGACGAGTTTTTCTTTAAGTTTTGTCGCTTGAGGACAAGCTGTCGTTGGGTATAGTGGTGTGATGAGTGGATATTATATGATGTTTTTAGGTTGTTTTTAGTCTTTTTATTTTATTATTTTTGAGTCACATATAGGATTTTTATTATTTTTATGTAGATTTTATATTTATTTTGCATTTTGCATATAGATTAGATTTTATTTGTTTTTCTACCTTTGTTTTATATTTTTAGGAAATTTTATAGCTATTTTATATTTTTAGGAAAAGCTGGTTTAGTTATCATCTTTGTCCAGGGACCAATTTGTAAAGTTTCAGGAAATCAGGGACCAAAATGTGAAAGTTCAAGAGTGGAGGACTAAAAGTGAAGATTGAAAGAATTAAAGGGCAAGAATTGAAGTGCTAGCAAAGAGAGGGCTAAAAGTGAAAAAGAAGAATATGAAGCAACTCTCTTCAAATTAGCACATGGAAAATAAGGATTAAAGGATGAGTGGAGAATTGATGGTAGTGGGAAGGAGTTTTCAAAAGTTAATTGGTGGCCAATGAAGGCCATAATGGCCATCAACTCCTCCACCATTGAAAGGCAAATTTTTTTGCTATAAATAGGAGTACTCATCCTTTGTAAAAGACACACCTCTTAGAATACAACAAGTATTCTCTCTTTCTCCCTTTTGAGCATTGTTCCTAGGACTTGTGGGAAGCCATATTTGAGCTCCTATCCAGGGTAATTCAATGTCTCCTTTAGCCATGCTTGGCTAAATTCTTCTTTAAGTTTCTTGGGTTGTAGTAGTTTATAAATTTATGTTCTAGTTTTGTTTCTACCTTTCTGAATATTATTTCTAGTTCTTGTTTTAATTCCTTGCTCATATTGTTATCTTGCTGTACACAAGAAGTTTTGCTTATTACTTATACGAATGAGAATTGGTAAGTAGTAAGGGACCTAGGATTAAAAACGGCTATAAGTATATTTCGCTAAGAGATTAGGAAAGACGTAGCTTTGTGTTGGCCGGAACTCTATCTTCATCTTCTTCTTTAGTTAACTAGATTGCAAGAAATTGGGTTTAGTAATTAAAAAGAAAGTTCTACAATGTGTAAGAGATTAACTTGTAGATATAATAGGTTATAGCACCTTGAACTTGGATTTATAATTTAGAAATTAAGTAGATACTTGCTAGCATATTTTATATTCTATGTCAATCAACCCAAGGACGTAATTTTCATCATATTTATCTCTTTTTTATTTTATGCTATTGTTCTTGTTTGTTCTAAAAACCAACAACATATATACACCTTCTTATTTTTTCTGTTTAAGTACTAAATTTTATATTAATAAGAACACATATCCCTTGGGTTCGATCTTTTTACTACGCGATAGTCAATCGTACACAATATCAAAGATTCTATACAAACTCATAACCTCAAGCTGGAAACCGAGGTAAGGGGAGTTAGACTGTCCCATGTCATGTTAGGTTTCATATAAGCAGTCTATTAGAAAGATGGAATGCATATTATTGTTATGTGTGATTTCTTGTTTGATATGCTATGATATTTCTGGATGATTGTTGATTGTTCTGTGCTGAACTTGATTGTGAAGTTGTTACATCGAACATTAGAACGGGAGAGTACACTATGGGATATAATGGTACTAGGTATTGCCGTCATAAGGCTTATTTGAAATTACTATAAGCAATATTTACTTAGCATCTGTGGTAGTAGAGCAGAGGGAAAAATCTTGAGGTAATTGTTGGCCTGTCGCTTGTTTACGAAATTCAGCCTACCGTATAATTAATTAGGATTCACCAGTAGGATAGATAGTTAATGGGCATAACTAAATGAATTAGGGAGTTGAAGCGGTTTGAAAACTTAAAGTGCGGGCTGGTTACCGAGAGAACGTGGTTCCTGTGTGTAAAGCTCTACTTACCTAATATATGTGTTACTCAATTGTTATGAACTCATTTATGAGATTCAGTTACAGATGCAACGGAGTTCATCTTAGTTATGACTCTGGTTAATCAGGAAGTATAAGGGGGTGAAGAAATGCTATATAATGATATATTCATATTTATATGGAGAGATAAGGAGTAGGAAAGCACTGTCATAACCACTATAAGAGTGTGGGGAAATAGAGATACCGAGGGTGACTATGTTCAGAGATGAATAAGTCCGGGAATACATGATGGGACTACCTCTCTGCCAGTTACAGGAAAAACCCCTTAGGCCGGGCTGGTATGAAGTTAAAGGACTAGGAAAGTCATGTATATCTGTCAGTGAAGCCCTAAGGTAATCCAAGTTCGATAAAGAGTGGAACGAGGGTAAATTCCGTGTCCATAATTCCCGAATGGCTTTCTGAAGAGTGTAGAAGCTAAAACGCTTCGGGCCTTATACACTACTAGCATTGATGATATTAAATTTAAAAAGGTCAGATCAGGGACTTTCTTCTCAGCGGTATAACCTCTGGGGCAAATGGGAAGCGAAGTCTGACTGAAATATATGGAGATATAAGGGAGGTTTGATAACCCACATGTTTGCATATTGTTTATGTGCTTGGTGTGATCATGTGTGATGATGATATGTTATCTTGATTTGTGATAGATCACTTATATGTTGTGTAGCATGTATATGGTTATGTTTGACTCACCCTTGCACTACATTTTCTAAATAGATATTGACAGGTATCCCAATGAGCAGACCACCAGTCATCTCCATCCATGCTGAATTTCCGGCAGCCTCAGGATGGTATCATGATCCATCCACTGGATATTGTCTGTACAACGGAGTGTCCGTTTTCTGATTTAGGAGTTACCTTAATGAATAAGTTGGATACCCTGTTACCTTACCAATGACATTTTCTTTCAATTTACCTATGAGAGCACGCCATATTAACCCAAGAGACTCACCTGGACCATCACATAAGCCTGAGCCGGTACCCGCTATACCTATTAGAGAGTTTCCACCTGAAGGTAATAACCCCAGTCATCATCAACCATCTGAGTCAGTCACTTCACCACCTCTTAGGAGACCTGGACCCCGAATGAGAACCACAGCTAGGAAGAGTGTGATAGCTCAAAACAAGAGAATGACTGCTAGGGAATACAGAAACCTATTTCACCATGGTGAGACCTCTCGTGCAGCGAAGGTGAGAGTACCAGTAATCCAGATTGAGGATAGTGTTGGTATGAAAGAGGCTCGGAATGAGGCTGGATATGGTCCGAATGGTGCAGCAAACTCTTAGCTCCTTGTTGTCTCTGTGTCACTAACAACTTTGTTATGTTATTTGCCATGTTTAGTTTGTGTGTGTTTGATGAATGGTTTGAGAATGCTTGAAGTATTTGCTACTGGAACACTCTACTAAACTTCTGTCACTTGTAATATAATCGTGGTGTGTTGAATAAAATCTGTGTGTTACTAATATCTCTTGGCAGATCGTATAATATCCTATGTAAAGGTTCACGATAAATATATGAACCGAGGAGTTAGGATAAAGAACAGGTAACACTGAAGCTTCCGCATAAAAGATGTATACTAACATATGAAAGTAGCTTTATAGGATAAGAAAAAAAAAACTTGTGTCAATCCTTGGTTCGGAGGATAAATAGGAGAAGTAGAATCGTTTATACTTCGAGCTAAAGGAGCGTCACAATCGGGTGGTATCAGAGCGGTTTTTCCTTATGAGCCTACTATGCTATGCTATGAGTTTGGATGAACTAACTAATGTATGGATTTCAGGAGTAAGAATGGCAGCTATGGCAAGAGCATTAGATCGACTCACTGCATTCTTGGCTGAACAAGCAGCAAGAACAGAGCAGGGAGTAAATACAAATCGAGCTGAGGAAGAATTATACCATGGACTCGATAAATTTCTTCAAAGGGAACCACCGAATTTTGGCGGGGGTTACAATCCTGACGGAGCCTATGAGTGGATCAGAGAGATAGAAAGAATTTTTGAAACTCTAACTTGTGCTGATGTACGCAAAGTTGCATTTGCTACATATCTTTTGACAGGAGAAGCATCCATTTGGTGGGCTACTGCAAAGGGCAGATTAGCACCAGCAACGGGAGGAATAACTTGGGAAGTGTTTAGGACCGCATTTCTGGAGAAGTATTTTCCAGATGATGCCAAAGGTAGAAAGGAGACAGAATTTTTGGAACTGAAGCAAGGTACCATGACAGTGGGAGAGTATGCAGCGAAATTTGAGGAACTATGCCGTTTTCATCCGCATTATCATCAGGCAGTGGATGACACATCAAAGTTGTTAGAACAGATAGCAACCTGAGAGGGGGGGTGAATCAGTGTTGCCCCAATTTTCGCCTTATTGAAATCGTTACTTTCAAGTTTATGATGATCACGAATTGATCGTTGTGATTGCAGCGGATATGAACAATACTTGAAAGTAAATGTGAAGGATAAAGAGAATCACACACAAGATTTATCCTGGTTCGCCTTCAATCCACCGAAGACTACGTCCAGTCCCTCAAGAAAACCCCTTGAGGATTTTTCCACTATTGATAAGAATTTCTTACAAGTTCCTAACCCAAGGACCCCAAGAACTTCTACCAATATCCTGTGAAAGCAAACCGCTTTCAACAGCCCCTGAAAGCAAACCGCTTTCAGTTCCTGAAGGCAAACCACCCTCAGACCTTGAAGACAAACTTGTCTTCAATTGAAACCCTGAAAGCAAACCACTTTCAGTGACAACAACCCTTCACCGAATACCACGGTGAAAAACTCAATCTTACAGAAAGAGATGAAGAAGATATTACACTTGGCTGTTTCAATCCTTTAACACACAATTGGATTGAACATGAGAAATTATGCTTTAAGGCTTTTAAGCATAAAACAATTCTGAGTTCTTCAAGATATGAACAACTAATGTGTTCTTGTAAACATGAAGATCATGAACTCAGAATTTAGGCTCCAAAAGATTTAAGTTCTAAAAGATGAACCAATTTTGAAAGAGCTTTGGCCTAATGTGTTTTTCTCATGTGAAATGTGTATATTTCGTGTGTGTTGTGTGTTGTATGTTGTTGTTGTGTTTTCTGGACTCAAATGGTCTTTATATAGGCAAGGGAAACGTCCTTGAACCATCACAACCCTTTTCAAAAGGTTTGGGACACAATGGTTCATGAAAAGACACACTTTTTCGTTTTGGTAATCGATTACCATACTTAGTGTAATCGATTACACAAGTGACCGTTTCAATTTGAATTTGAATTTCAAACATGTAATCGATTACAAGACTGGAGTAATCGATTACTTGCCTTGGTGTAATCGATTACCATAATGGTGTAATCGATTACACAGAAGCCCATTTTCCAGAAACTTATTCTTTGAGACTTGCTTAAGGTTTTCTACTTCTTTTAAGTTATGAAAACACTTAGCTTGATTAGATTAGGTGTTTTGAGAGCCTTTATGCTTTAATAAACCTTTGGAAGCATAACTCACCTAATTCTAAGACTTCTAGACTATTGATGGACTTGAGTGCTTGATTCTTTTGAAGTCTTCTTTTCTTCTTTTTGTTGATGAGTTTGTCGTCATCAAAACCACAGCCAGGGTCAGGAGCAAGACCTTCTTCACAATCTCCCCCTTTTTGATGATGGCAAACACATACTTGAAACTTTGAAGATCATATGTGCATTCTTGATGCTTAACTCCCCCTATTTGATGGAATTTAGTATTTCTGATTTTTCTCCCCCTTTCTAATGTACTCGTTGAATTCCTGCATATGATCTTTAAGAGCACGGAACCTTTCTCCCCCTTTTGACTTCATCAAAAAGAAGAAAGGCCAAAAAATGTACAGGCATACATACAAGTATATTGAAACATAAAGCATGGGGAAATAGGGGTAAACATGTAAAACAGGATCAAAACATAATTGTCCAAACATAGCAAGTTAACATCAAAGCATCCAACAATGCAGAAATTAGTCATAATCTAAACTATTACAAACCACATAAAGCAAATAGTCAATGAAAGAGATAAGCAAGTCTAGAGGTCAAATTCATCAGAGGAATCAAAGGAATCATGAGGAGAAGGAGCCATGCGATCAATACGAAGACTCAAACGATCCATATCAGCACGAAGAGTAGTGTACATGGATTCAACCCGACCTTCCATGTGATCAAACCTCTGATCAAAGTGAGTCCTCATATCGGCCAGATGAGAGAGAATGAGTTGAGTGGAGGCATCACCAAGCATAGAGGATGAAGGTCCTTCCTCAGAAGATGGTGGATAGAAAGCAGCAGGGGCAGGAGCCTGAGTGGTATCAGGACCTAAATTTGACTTGTGACGGAAAGTGTCATCAACATCCCTGAAGATCCCCATCTTGTTCAGAATCTCCATATCAATCCTCTGTGCTTTAGTATCCATGACCTGAGCATATTCCCCTTGTGTAGAAATTCCAAAATTCTTCAAAATGAGAGTAATAATGGGAGCATAGGGAAGAGGACCAGATCTATCCTTGTGTATCAACATGTGTATCATAACCAAATGAGCCCAGTTAATGGATTCATTATGTTTCAGCCCATAAATAATTTGTAACTCTAGATCACTAATCTGGGCATGGTTAGAGGATTGAGGAAGAAGAACATAACTAATCAAATAATGAAGCAGACGATCTTCAACAGTAAGATATCCAACAGCAAGGATATCCCTAGAGCGGTTGGCTTCTGCCCGCTGCTTCTTCAAAAGAATCTCTTCCTCAGAAAATCGACACAAGGATAAATAAAAAGATTTCTTGTCATAATCAGCCCATGGACATGCTTTCTCCGGACTTAATCGTTCTCCAACATAGGGAATTTTTAGAAGAGTTCCCAATTGTTCTTGAGTCAATGAGATATCAATTCCCTTGACTGATGAGCAGATTTTCCCACCTCTTTTCACCAAATTGCAATAAAATACTTTAACCAATTCAGGATAGTACGTACCCGACAAGACAACGAAATCATCAAGTCCTTGGAAATCAAGGAGAGAAGGGAAGAGGAATCCAGCATTGATGAACGAGTTGACATCGGCATACTTGGGAGGAAGGATGGGTCTTTCCAAGAAGTAAGCCAAAAACCGGTCCTTTTTCTCCTCTGTGACAAGAAGCCGTGAAAGATCAAGAGTGTTCATGGTGAGGTTCTTCGAGCGGTGTCGGCGTGAAGAGGAGGCCATTTTCAGACTGAAATTTTTTAGGGTTTTGAGAAAGGGGTTTCTGGGGAAGGCCGAATTTGTCAACTTGAATGGATGGAGAGGAAGGAGAGGGCAAAACTGAGCAAAACCCACTAATTTGTTCTGAGTTTGAGCAAGAAACGAGAGAGAATGATGGAGATAACCAGTTCGGCGACGAGGGAAGAAGAACGAGGAAGAGCCTTGTAATCGATTAAGTGTTCTGACCCAAAGAACTTATACTTATCGATTTGGTAATCGATTACAGTAAGTTGTGTAATCGATTACCGCTTTTCGAATTTTGAATAAAATTCAAAATAGCAATAGTAATTGATTACAGCAGTTGATGTAATCGATTACCTGAAGTCCAAAATTTGAAATTTCTAAAATTCAACTATGTAATCGATTATGGAAGTTAGAGTAATCGATTACTTAGAGGAATTTAATAATCAACAGGACTAAAAACAAGGGTAATCAATTGATAAGCCTAAGATAATTGATTTCATGAATATTTTTATAAGTTCTATCATATGTAACACATGTTCATATAAAAAATTTCAGCGCAAAATCAATTATGACAAGCAAGCACATATGAAACATTCAAGCAATTATAGAGAGGCTTATATTAAGGCATTTCTAGTGGTATTATAGATCATATATCTTAAGCCTATTTAAAGAGGATAACTATGAATATATGAATGTCTATACTTATCCAGAATCTAACTAGGTAATTTCTAAAAACTAGCATAAACATATACTTAGAGAAGCATTTTATTATTGTTTCTACTGTTTTTCTTATGATCTTCTAGACACTGGGCTTAGGAGCAAGTTCTCAAACTTGATTCCTTTCAAATTGATTTAGTTCTTCCTGCATTGCTACAATCCAATACTCATCCTCTAGAGCATCATTTACTTTTGATGGTTCTATCTGAGAGACAAAGGCCATATTCAAAACTGAATCATTCAAGCGTAGCCTTGTAGAAACGCCTCTAGAGATATCACCAATAATATTATCAACTGGATGATCCCTATGGGTTCTCCATTCTTTTGGAAGTTGATAAGTATTACTTTCAATGTGCTCTTCTTGTATTGGATTCTGATCTCCATCCTTTTGAGAATCTTCATTTATAATGATGTCATCTTCTTCATTATCTGGAAGATTGACTTTATCTTCTATTGAAGATTTAGATTCATCAAAAGTAACATGTATGGATTCTTCCACGGATAGAGTTTTCTTGTTAAAGACTCTATATGCTTTGCTTGTTAGAGAATATCCAAGGAATATACCTTCATCAGATTTTTCATCAAACTTACCAAGGTTTTCCTTTCCATTATTCAAGAAAAAGCATTTTGATCCAAAAGCATGTAGATAGATATATTTGGTTTCCTTCCTTTGTAGAGTTCATAGGGTGTTTTCTTAAGGATAGGTCTAATAAGAACTCTATTGGAAACATAGCAAGCAGTACTTACAGCATCAGCCCAGAAATATTTAGGGAGACTAGATTCACTTAACATGGTTCTTGCTAATTCTTCAAGTAACCTATTCTTCCTTTCTACTACACCATTTTGTTGTGGTGTTCTCGGAGTAGAGAAGTTATGTGATATTCCATTTTCATCACATAGTTCTTGGAATTGTTGATTCTGAAATTCTCCACCATGATCACTTCTAATAGAAGAGATCTTTAAAGACTTCTCATTTTGAACTAGCCTTGCATATCTTTTGAATGCATTGAAGGCTTCATTCTTATGAGGTAGAAATAAAGTCCAAGTGAATCTAGAGAAATCATCAACAATAACAAGTGCATAGAAATTACCTCCGAGGCTTTTAGTTCTAGAAGGTCCGAACAAATCCATATGTAACAATTGAAGGGGTCTTGAGGTCGAAACTATGTTCTTTGGTTTGAAGGATGTTCTGGTTTGCTTCCCCTTTTGACATGCATCACAAAGCTTGTCTTTCTCGAATTTTATCTTTGGAAGCCCAACAACTAGATCATGCTTGACTAGTTTGTTTAAATGATCTATGTGAATATGTGCAAGTCTTCTATGCCATAGCCATGAATCACTATTATTCTTGGCCAAAAGGCATCTCACATTTTGTGGAATTTCTTCCAATGAGATCATGAAGACTTTGTTTACTTTATATCCAGAAAACTTAATTTCTTTAGTTTTCACATCTTTCACAACACATATATCATTAATAAAACCTACTTTCAAACCTTTATCACATAGTTGACTAATACTCAGAAGATTATGCATCAAACCATCAACGTAAAGAACTTTATCGATGACTGTTTGAGGGGGTGTGCCTATTCTTCCAATACCGAGTATTTTTCCCTTTTGATTGTTACCATATGTGACGAAACCTTTTTCCCTAGGTATAAGAAAAGAAAACTTGGTTTTGTCTCCTGTCATGTGTGATGAGAAGCCACTATCAAGATACCATAGATCCTTTGCTGCTTTCATACACACCTGGGAATCTTCAACATCAGAATCATGTGAGGCCATCAAAGCAACTTGTGCTTCTTCTTTATCAGAATCAGATGATGAACTTACTTCATTATCATCCCAAGCCAAATATGCTCTTAGAGTAGGTTGACCCCTTTTCTCGAATTTCTCTCTTAGACCATGTTTCTTCTTCTGAAGATTTGGACAATCTGACTTGAAATGTCCCGGTTTGCCACACTCGAAACATGTAGTCTTTTGAGATGAAGAAGACTCATTGTTCCTTTGGAAGACTTTATTGTTGTTAAATCTAACATTTTTCTTTTTAAGAAACTTTCCAAAGTTCTTCACTAGAAGATTTAGATTTCCATTGTCTTCTTCTTCAGAATCTGCATCATAATCTTCTTTGATGCTTTCTTTTGCTTTTAGGGAAATTGATCGATACTTCTTCTCATGTTGTTCATGCTCTTCTAAACGATTCAATTCCAACTCATGTTCTTGGAGTTTTCCAAAAAGAGTTGCAAGAGTCATATTTGATAAACTCTTCTTCTCTGAGATGGCTGTTACTTTTGGTTGCCATACTCTTGTAAGTGATCTTAGAACTTTCATGTTCAAGTCACTGTTTGAAAATTGTCTACCAAGAGCAATCAAATGATTAATTAAATGAGTGAATCGTTTTTGCATGTCTAATACCTTTTCTCCTGGAAGCATTCTGAACATTTCATATTCTTGAGATAGAGTATTGATCTTTGATCTCTTGACTTCATCTGTTCCTTCATGAGTCACCATCAATGTATCCCATATTTCTTTTGATGAAGTGCACGTTGATACTCTGAAAAATTCATCCATGCCAAGAGCAGATGTAAGAATGTTCGTTCCTTTGAGATCATGTTGAACCTTCTTCTTTTCTTCTTCACTCCAAGTACTTTCTGGTTTTGGTTGTGAAGTTCCTTCTCCATTTGTTGTTACAGGCACAAAGGGTCCTTCTTCAATGACTTTCCATATTCCTGAGTCTAATGACTTTATGAATATCTTCATCTTGATTTTCCAGAAGTCATAGTGTTCTCCATTGAAGAATGGTGGCCTGTTTATGTTGTGTCCTTCACTTGTTCCATGATTGGAAGAGGATGCCATCTTTTCCCGGATCTTAGGAATAACTTACCTAAACTTCCGCTCTGATACCAATTGTTAGAACAGATAGCAACCTGAGAGGGGGGGTGAATCAGTGTTGCCCCAATTTTCGCCTTATTGAAATCGTTACTTTCAAGTTTATGATGATCACGAATTGATCGTTGTGATTGCAGCGGATATGAACAATACTTGAAAGTAAATGTGAAGGATAAAGAGAATCACACACAAGATTTATCCTGGTTCGCCTTCAATCCACCGAAGACTACGTCCAGTCCCTCAAGAAAACCCCTTGAGGATTTTTCCACTATTGATAAGAATTTCTTACAAGTTCCTAACCCAAGGACCCCAAGAAATTCTACCAATATCCTGTGAAAGCAAACCGCTTTCAACAGCCCCTGAAAGCAAACCGCTTTCAGTTCCTGAAGGCAAACCACCCTCAGACCTTGAAGACAAACTTGTCTTCAATCGAAACCCTGAAAGCAAACCACTTTCAGTGACAACAACCCTTCACCGAATACCACGGTGAAAAACTCAATCTTACAGAAAGAGATGAAGAAGATATTACACTTGGCTGTTTCAATCCTTTAACACACAATTGGATTGAACATGAGAAATTATGCTTTAAGGCTTTTAAGCATAATACAATTCTGAGTTCTTCAAGATATGAACAACTAATGTGTTCTTGTAAACATGAAGATCATGAACTCAGAATTTAGGCTCCAAAAGATTTAAGTTCTGAAAGATGAACCAATTTTGAAAGAGCTTTGGCCTAATGTGTTTTTCTCATGTGAAATGTGTATATTTCGTGTGTGTTGTGTGTTGTATGTTGTTGTTGTGTTTTCTGGACTCAAATGGTCTTTATATAGGCAAGGGAAACGTCCTTGAACCATCACAACCCTTTTCAAAAGGTTTGGGACACAATGGTTCATGAAAAGACACACTTTTTCGTTCTGGTAATCGATTACCATACTTAGTGTAATCGATTACACAAGTGACCGTTTCAATTTGAATTTGAATTTCAAACATGTAATCGATTACAAGACTGGAGTAATCGATTACTTGCCTTGGTGTAATCGATTACCATAATGGTGTAATCGATTACACAGAAGCCCATTTTCCAGAAACTTATTCTTTGAGACTTGCTTAAGGTTTTCTACTTCTTTTAAGTTATGAAAACACTTAGCTTGATTAGATTAGGTGTTTTGAGAGCCTTTATGCTTTAATAAACCTTTGGAAGCATAACTCACCTAATTCTAAGACTTCTAGACTATTGATGGACTTGAGTGCTTGATTCTTTTGAAGTCTTCTTTTCTTCTTTTTGTTGATGAGTTTGTCGTCATCAAAACCACAGCCAGGGTCAGGAGCAAGACCTTCTTCACAAAAGTGTATCAGGTTTTAGTAAAGGTTGAGACCTGATATAAAGGCTGCGGTAGGACATGACCAAGTTAGAAATTTTGCAACATTAGTTGAAAAGTGCAGGATTTTTGAAGGTAACGAGCAGATGAGGAAGGAGTATATGAAGGGAGTTGGTAATCATAAGGTGGATAGAAGAAGGGATGAACGTAGAGGGCCTTATCAGAGATCCTTTGTGCAAGGAAGAAACCGGTATAATGGAAAGAGATATCATCAAGGGAATTCTAACATCTGTGGACGGATGAATTGGAATAGTGGACGGTATTGTGTCAGATGCAAGCAGTATGGACATGTGGTACATGACTGTACAAACCAATGGGCAAATCCGGTAGGAGCGTCAACTAGTGGGAATGGAAATTCCAAACCGGTAAGTGACAATGTGGGGAATGACAATCGGAGTGTACCCAGGACAAGTGAAGCAAGGAAACCTGGACGGCCGATCAACAAAGGGAAAGTATTTGCCATGAGTGGTAAGGAAGTTGAAGAATCTCCAGATCTGATACAAGGTATGTTCTATGTTAATGGATTTTCTTTGAAAGTTTTATATGATTCACGTGCAACACATTCGTTTATATCACAAGAGCGGGTCAAACAACTAGGATTTTACGAGACTGAATTAGGGTATGATTTAGAAGTTTCTACCCCAACCAGTGGAACTTGTCGGACTTCTAGTGTTTGTAAGGGATGTTCGATAACTGTGTTAGGACGAACTTTCCAACAAGACCAAATATGTTTGCCTTTGGAACATTTAGATGTGATCCTAGGGATGGATTGGTTGTCTAAGCACAATGTGAGGATAGATAGTTGTAGGAAGTTGATTGAACTTGTAAGGAGTGAACCTGAGCAAGGAAAAGGAGTGACCTGTAGTAATGAAGGAGAAGTCAAGAGATGTGTGCTAGGAGCTTACCTGTATTCTTTAGAAGAAGGGAAGAAGGATGTTAAAGTAGGAGGAATTCCAGTGGTGAAGGAATTTCCGGAAGTATTTCCAGAAGATGTGACTGAGTTACCACCAGAGAGGGAAATAGAGTTTTCCATAGACTTAGTGCCAGGAACAGGACCTATTTCCATAGCACCTTATAGAATGTCACCTATGGAATTAGCGGAACTTAAGAAGCAAGTGGAGGAATTGATGCAAAAGGGATTTATACGTCCGAGTATGTCACCATGGGGAGCACCTGTGTTATTGGTAAAGAAGAAGGACGGAAGTATGAGATTGTGTGTAGATTATAGGTAGTTGAACAAAGTGACGGTGAAGAATAAGTACCCTTTACCTAGAATAGATGATCTAATGGATCAGTTGAAAGGGGCAGCGGTATTTTCTAAGATAGATTTGAGATCAGGATATCACCAAATAAGGGTTAGAAGAGAGGACATACCAAAGACAGCTTTTAGGACGCGGTATGGACACTATGAATATTTAGTAATGCCGTTCGGTGTTACGAACGCACCTGCAATATTCATGGATTATATGAACCGTATCTTTAACCCGTACTTGGACAAATTTGTAGTGGTATTCATAGATGACATCCTGATATACTCAAGGAGTGAGAGAGAACATGAAGAGCATCTTAGGATAGTACTAGGAATCCTGAGGGATAGACAACTATTTCCTAAATTGTTGAAGTGTGAATTCTGGTTATAGTCAGTACAATTCCTAGGACATGTAGTCAGTAAGGATGAAATAGCAATAGATCCGAGTAAAGTGGAAGCGGTGATTGCTTGGGGCACACCGAAGACTGTGACTGAAGTTCGTAGTTTTCTCGGTTTAGCTGGATATTATCGAAGATTCATAGAAGGATTTTCGAAGATAGCTACTCCATTGACTAAATTAACTAGGAAGAATCAGCCGTTTACTTGGACACAGGAGTGTGAAGAGAGTTTTCAAAATTTGAAAAAAGAAGTTAACTACTTCACCAGTATTAGTGTTGCCAGACTCAGGAAAGGAATTTGAAGTGTACTGTGACGCTTCAAAGTTGGGATTAGGATGTGCATTGATGCAAGAACGCAAGGTAGTGACGTATGCATCGAGGCAGTTGAGGCCACATGAGTTGAACTACCCTACTCATGATCTAGAATTGGCAATAGTAGTATTTGCACTAAAGATATCGAGGCACTACTTGTATGGTGCAAGTTTCACGGTGTTTAGCGATCATAAGAGTTTGAAGTACTTGTTTGATCAGAAGGAGATGAATATGAGGCAGAGAAGATGGGTAGAATTTTTAAAGGACTATGATTTTGAGTTACAGTATCACCCAGGAAAGGCAAATGTAGTAGTTGATGCCTTGAGTCGGAAGAGTTTGCATATCTTTGGAATGATGATGAAAGAGCTTAAGCTGATAGAGGAATTCAGAGATTTAAGTTTAGCAGTAGGAGTTGGTTCTAAGAGGATACATTTTGGGACAATAGTGTTGACCAATGAATTTTTAGAGGAAGTTAGAAGGGAACAAGAGAATAATGAGAGATTTCAAGAGCTTATACAAGGACACCAGAAGAAAGAAAAGGGAGAGATAGTAAAAGGGAATGACGGATTGTGGAGATTTGGTAGAAGAGTATGTATACTAGAAGGAGCAGATTTGAGGAGTAGAATTTTGGAAGAAGCCCATAGGAGTAATCTTAGTATACACCCTGGATTCACTAAGATGTACCAAGACCTTAAGGAGAGATGTTGGTGGGCAGGAATGAAAAAGGATATATGGAATCAGGTGATGACATGTTTAGTATGTCAGAAGGCTAAGACAGAACATAGGAAACCATCGGGAGAACTAGAGCCTTTAAAGATTCCAGAATGGAAATGGGAGAGCATATCAATGGATTTTGTGACAGGACTACCAAGAATACGGTCTGGAAATGATGCAATTTGGGTAATTGTGGATAGATTGACTAAAAGTGCTCATTTCTTGGCAGTGAACATGACACAATCTTTAGAGAAGTTAACCCAGATGTATGTAAAGGAAGTGGTGAGATTACATGGAGTACCATCTAGTATAGTGTCTGATAGAGATCCTAGATTCACATCACAATTTTGGAAAAGTTTACAAGGAGCATTAGGGACTAATTTGAGGTTTAGTTCTGCATATCATCCGCAAACAGATGGACAGACAGAGAGAACTATTCAGACTTTGGAAGATATGCTTAGGGCTTGTATACTTGAGAGTCAAGGTAATTGGGAACAATACTTGCCATTGGTGTAATTTTCTTATAACAATAGTTACCATTCTAGCATTAAGATGGCACCATTTGAGGCACTGTATGGGAGAAAGTGCAAAACACCTTTGTGTTGGTTTGATGAGGGAGATAAGTTGGTACTAGGACCAGAGATATTACAAGAGATGTCTGAAAAGGTCAGAGAGATTAGGGAGAAGCTTAGGATAGCTCAAGATAGGCAGAAGACATACTATGATCGTAGGAGGAAGCCTTTAGAATTTTCAGGAAGGAGACCATGTTTTTCTGAAAGTTACTCCAACATCAGGGATCGGTAGAGCTATTAAGTCTAGGAAACTTACTCTAAAGTACTTAGGACCTTACCAGATTCTTAGGAAAATAGGAACTTCAGCTTATCAAATAGCATTACCACCAAATCTGTCAAATTTACATGATGTATTTCATGTATCTCAGATGAAGAAATATCTCTCAGACCCCTCTCATGTGATAAAACCTGAACATATACAGCTCAAAGAGAACTTAACATATGCAACTATGCCAACTAAGATCTTGGATAAGAGGATAAAGAAGCTTAGAAATAAGGAAGTAGTGTTGGTGAAGGTAGCTTGGGATGATGGAATGAGTGAACAGATAACTTGGGAATTAGAAGATAAGATGAAGGAAAAATACCCGCAGATTTTTGAAGGTAAGAGTAGAATTTCGGAACGAAATTCCTAAAAGGAGGGGAGAATGTAACATCCCGTATTTTTAGTAGGTAATTGCCTTAAGCTATTACCCTAACTACTAACTATGAGAGATAGAAACCCTAAATCTATCTCAGTAACTATAAAATATATTTATATAATGCTAGTGTATATGAATGAATTGATTGATGATTATAGTAGTAGATATGATTATTAGAAAGGTGTAGACATGACAATGGCCATAGGAACCCCAAATATTATGATTATCTCTTTTGACAATAGTCGGTATTGTCTCGGAGTGATCGTGAACAACTGAGCCAGTTAACTGAGAGTACTGATTACTCATGATTCTGGACTCTGAGATAGGGAAATAATTCAGGTGAAACATTATTGCATAAGGTTTACTTGAGAATAGGGTCATTTTCGTACTGTAGTGACGACATGACGATATGTGCGACCAATACGGTGCGACGAGTCACTATGTCTGATGTACATGTCACTATGCACATCACTTCAAATTAATTTTCAGACTCCATTAAGCACTACAGCAGCCCTAATTTCGTGCATCATCACCAGAATGCATGGAAGCTAGCCCTAATCACCTTGCATGAAGAACCATTGGTGGTGCAACTCCATTAAATTGGAAAACTTGGTTTAGTGACTTAATCCCAATTCAGCCTATAAATATAGCTTTCTGGACACCAAGGCAACTCAGAGAAATGGTCTAAGTAGGTTCAGGAGGGTCGAGCAAGGCAGGGAGCCCTGGTTTTCTCACAAAACCGAGGAGCTTGGCTCAAGTTTCTCTTCTTCGATTCTCTCATTCTAGAGTGTTTTAGGACTCCAAACCTTTTCCATTAGTTTTCTGGGAGTCCTAGGATGAATTCTGGGCAGGATTTCTGAAGTTTTTCACGAAGAAACGAAGAAAATAAAGTTCTAAAAAATTTTCCCAGTTTCCGGCGACATTTTCCATATTCCGGTGGCCGGAAAATTTCTTCCTTCACATTTTTCGGTGTAACTAGTGTGAAGAAGGTCTCGTCCTTGGACTCGGCTGAGGTTTTGATGAAGACAAACACATCACAAAAAGAAGAAAGACTTCAGAAAAGAAAAGTAAGACTTCAAGAAGACTTCAAGAAAGAAAGGAACAAAAAGAAGAAAGACTTCAAGAAGACTTCAGAAAAGAAAAGGAAGACTTCAAAAAGACTTCAGAAGAGAAAGACTTCAAGAACCGGCTCGGAACGTCAAAATCATACATGAAGGTTCTAGTTTTAAGTAAGTCTTGTCAACTTAGTGTGCTATGCATTATTAAGGTTTAATTGCACTTGAAGGCTCATGAAAGATCAACTAATTGAGTACGATATGTTCTCACAAGTTAAACTTGGTAGGAACACTCAATTAGGGTTTAAGATGGTTAAAACTGAGTTCTGGACTGTCTGTAATCGATTACATATGTGTGTAATCGATTACAGGAAGTGTGTAATCGATTACCACAAGTGTGTAATCGATTACCAAGTTTGAAATTTGAATTCAAACTTCAACGGCATGGTGTAATCGATTACACTAACTGTTGTAATCGATTACCAGGTCGACAGATGTGTTATTTCATGAACCATTGTGTCTCAAACCATTTGGGAAAGGTTGTGTTGGTTCATGGACGACCTCTAGTGCCTATATAAAGTCCTTAGACACTCAGAAACATCAATGACTTGGTCCATAACTTTCATATCCATTAAAGTCATCATTCTGAGTTTCGGTTCTCTCATTTTCACAAGAACACTCATGATGTTCAACATTTGAGAAACTCAGAATGGAAGAGCCTTCATTGTAATTGCCTGGAGAATACAAACTAAGATCAATCCTTCTTGTCTAAAGGATTGAATCATGCATAGAAAAGGCATCTTCTTCTTCTTCTATTTGAATCATGTTGATTCATTCACCATAGTTTTTGGTGGTTGTAAAAAGGCCCTTTGAATCAAGTTTGATTCAAAGTCCACCGTGGTAATACGGTGTCATCAGAAAGTGGTTTGCTTTCTGAGGCATGATGGGTTCTCTTAGGGTCCTTGGCACAAGCATTCGTTAAGAAGACTTGATCAATCAGAAGTGGGTGGCTTCAGGAAGATTGATAAGATATCTTAGGGTCCTTGGTGCAAGCATTCGTTAAGAGTACTCGATCATGGGAAATCTTCACTGTGGAATTCAGTGGAGTGGTTCTTCAGAAAGTGGTAATCTTTCTGAGGGATCCTAACTTCACCGTGGTATTCGGTGAAGGGTTGTTTGATTGAAGGCGGGATAGTCTTCAAGGCTTGAGGGTGGTTTGCCTTCAGGAACTGAAAGCGGTTTGCTTTCAGGGGCTGTTGAAAGTGGTTTGCTTTCACAGGATATTGGTAGAAATTATTGGGGTCCTTGGGTTAGGAACTTGTAAGTGATTTTTATCAATAGTGGAAAAATCCTCAAGGGGTTTCTTTGAGGGACTGGACGTAGCCTTCGGTGGATTGAAGGTGAACCAGGATAAAACTCTCCGTGTCATTTCCTTCATCCTTCATCTTTTACTTTCAAGCAATTACAATATTCCGCTGCAACAACGCTCTTACGTTACAACTCTAATTGCGATGAAAGTCGCTTGGTACTACTACGCGAAAATCGGGGCAACTCTGATTCACCCCCCCCCCCTCTCAGGTTGCTATCTGATCTAACAATTGGTATCAGAGCGGAAGTTTAGGTAAGTTATTCCTAAGATCCGGGAGAAGATAGCATCCTCATCTACAACAAGTACCAATGAAGGATTCAACATAAACAGGCCACCATTCTACAATGGAGAACTCTACGATTTCTGGAATATCAAGATGATGATCTTCATAAATCCTTTAGACGCGGAAATCTGAAAAGTCATTGAAGAAGATCTCCTTGGGCCTGTAGTAAAAGTTGAAGGAAGTTCACAATCAGAACCAGAAAACACATGGAGTGACAAAGAAAAGAAGAAAGTTCATCATGACTTAAAAAAGGGACTGATGAAATCAAAAGATTCAAAGATCAATATATTCTATCACAAGAATATGAGATGTTCAGAATATTGCCTGGAGAAAGCATACTTGATATGAAGAAGCGGTTCACACGATTATTGAATCACTTGGTTGTTCTTGGTAAGGAATTCTCTTATTATGCCATAAACATGAAAATGTTAAGATCCCTTACAAGAACATGGCAACCAAAAGAACACTGCTCTCTCAAAGAAGAAAAGTCTCTCCAAAATGACTCTGGCTACTCTTTTGGAAAACTTCAAGAACATAATTTGAAGTTAAACAGACTTGAGCAATATGAGAACAACAAAAAGAGACATCGGTCTGTTGCTCTAAAAGCCAAAGAAAGCATCAATGATGAATATGATGCAGAGTCACAAGATGATGAGAACATGGACTTAATAGTAAAGAATTTTCGAAGATTCTCACAAAGGAAAGATATGAATTCTAGAAGTTTTCAAAAGGGAAATGAACTCTCCTTCTTGAGTATAATAAATCTGGTCACATCAAATATGGTTGTCCAAACATTCAAAACAAGAAGCATGGACTAAGGAAGAAGTTTGAAAAGAAGAATTCAAACTCCAGAAGAGCATACGTCTCTTGGAATGACAATGACATAGGCTCAAACTCAGAATTCTGACAAGGAAAATGTCCAGGTTAGTACCAGCACTTCTTTTTCAAATGATTTAAAATTTGCTATAGAAAGCCTTGTTAAGATGTGTCGTAGTACTTCTAAATTTAGTGATAAACATTATTTCATCTTTTGAAGAAAAATGTCAAATGTTTCAAAAGGATTTAGATGAAGTTAATTCTCTTAGAAGTAAACACATACATGCTAGTTCTTCTAGAAATATGAACTATAGGAACTACCCACAAAATGTCCCAAAAACAATCCTAAAGATTCATTCTATAAGATTAGAAGAGAACTAGGTATTTTAGATGAACATGATATAGTTAGATATTTGTTTAAGTATGTGTTTATATGTTTTAATTACATTGCATGATTTTTGAACTTATATGCTTACATGCTTGATTCACAAATTAAAATTATGATTGCATGTATATAAGTTGCTTATATGCTTAAATGTTCTTCTAGTAATGTATTTCATGGGAATTTTTTTGTTTAGAACATATTAACTGTCCTGGTAATCGATTAACATACATACTGTAATCGATTAACCCTGTTCACAGTCCTCGTGCCTGTTAGAATCTTCCAAGTAATCGATTACCATAACTGCTATAATCGATTACATGTTGGCTTAAATATGTTTGGGGTCCCTGACATTTGAAAGGGAATCAGTCCAGGTCCCTGAAAAATTAATTTGTTAAATTGGGTCCCTGACATATGTTTTTTAATCAAATTAAGTCCTTTTAACCAATTTTGACTAGTCCTTTTAATCAAAATCAAAATTCATGTAGGATAAGTGGGATGATGTGGAGGTGATGACTAGGTATTGACTAGTAAAAATTGGTTAAAATGACTTAATTTAATTAAAAAACATATGTCAGGGACCCAATTTAACAAATTAATTTTTCAGGGACCCGGACTGATTCCCTTTCAAATGTTAGGGACCCCAAACATATTTAAGCCTTACATGTTCAAAGTTTGAATTTTTCTAAATTTAAACTGCCAGTAATCGATTACCCAACTGCTGTAATCGATTACATACTCATGCTATATAATCAAAGCATAAAATTTCAATAGGAATTATTCTCAAAATGTTCCAAGACATCCTAGGAGACATTATGATATGCTTAGATATAATATATAATGAAGGTTATAGTTTATATACTTGTAGTTATTGCAAAAGAATAGAATATACCTCTAGTAGATGTTATTATAGGAATATAGGAATATCAAGTGGGCAATGTATGTGGGTGGAGAAGACAATCAATAACCTAGAACCCAAAGCAACTTAGGTACTTAATATTCCTTTATGAGAATTTGTTTTGTAAGTGTGTATGAAAGCAGCAAAGAGTTTATGATATCTTGATAATGGCTGCACATCACACATGATTGGAGACAAAACAAAATTTTTACGTAGAGAAAAGGGATATGTCTCATATGAGAATAATGAAAAAGGGGTGATTACTTGGCATAGGAAAAATAGGTACGCCTTCTCAAATAGTATTAAATAGAGCCATCTAAAATACATAATGCTTTAGAAGATGAGAACGGGATTCTAGCCATGCAAGAATAGTTGAACCAGTTTAAGAGAAACCAAGTATGGATATCGGTCCCCTAACCTATTGATAAGTATATCATTAGAGCCAAATAGATGTTTAGGAACAAATTAGATGAACATGGAATCATAATTAGAAATTAGATAGATTAGTAGTACAAGGTTATAATCAGAAAGAAGGTATAGATTTTGATTAGATATATGTACCAAGTGCTTGGTTAGACACAATTAGACTTCTATTAGAGTATGCTTACTCGATTAACTTCCAACTATATCAAATGGATGTTAAGAGCGGTTTCTTGAATGGATACATTCAAGAAGAAGTCTATGAGAAGCAACCTCCTGGCTTTGAAGATCCAAAGGTTTCCTTCACATGTCCTCATCTTAAAGAAAGCCTTATATGATCTAAAAGCAAGCACTACGGGCATGGATTGCAAATCAAGCAATTTGAAAATGGGATATTCATCAATCTATCCGAGTTCTATATAGAACCTCTAAAGAAATATGACTTGGATGATTACAAAGTAATACCCACATCAATTAGGATCAAGCACTTATCTAGATCAAGATGAATCATTCACTCTAGTAGAGATTACCAAATATAGAGCCCTTGTCTATACTCTCTGAAACTTGTCCTCCAAAACAAAGAAGACAAACTTGGAAGACAATGAAGCAAGTTCATCATCCAATTCAGAAAATGGAGGAGTATGTCTTGCTTTGATGGTAACACATCATTCTAATGATGGTAATAAAGAGGTTAGTAATGCAATTTCATATGACAATTTACAAAGTAATTTTTATAGATTGCATGATAGTTTCTTGAGTGTTTATGAAGTATATGCATATCATAGTAGGATCATCTCATCTCTACAAAGGAAAACTAAAAGCATGCAAGATGAATTAGATCAAGTAAAATCTAGCATAGATATTCAAAGTGATGTTTCATCTTTAGATACATGCATAACTCTTGAGTTAAGGATTGATAAATTAAAACAAGTGGTAAACAAAGGAACAAGATGATATGGATAAGTTGTTATATAATCAAAGACATGCCTTTCATAAAAGTGATTTAGGTTTATCTGATCATAATCATCCTAGTGATGTTAAGAAAATCACTTTTAGACCAAGAAGTTCATATAACTTTGGTCACTCAAGAAGAATACATGATGGTGTTCAACTTAGAAAGGCATGTATCAAATCTTTCTATCATCTTAAGGAAAAAGTATCTAACGTGAAATATAAGTGTTCCTATTATTCTCCTAGTTATCAAAGAAATGGTGAAGTCCCCAATGAAAGATTCATATGGGATATGAAAGGAACTAATTCACAAGGATCCAAAGTCTTTTGAGTACCTCTAAAAATACCATTAAGCCTATTGTGAAAATGTGTTTGAAGACCTTGTGATCTGAAATGTCATATACAAAGGATGGTCTTTCAAAACACAAATTTAGAATGTGGTATTGGTAAGAGAAACTCTAAAAAATTTATATCTTTCAAATAATATTAAGTACTAGAGTAATGCATTCTTAGGCATCTGCATTTACATCATAGTTATCTGTTAGATATATCTTTCATGCAGTACCTATCAAGTCTGGAAATCCAAGTTTTCAGACATGATAATCGATTACATAAAGTAAGTAATCGGTTACAGGGATATTTTGGCCCAGGATTATTTCAGAAAGCTTCAGTAAACGATTACTGGAAGTCTATAATTAATTCTATCACGGCTAAAAATGGAAAATAGTTAACTTTCAGAGTTTGGCTTATGTTTTCATATATTTTGGGTTGTAATAGTTTAGACATAACTTTTAGATGGTTTGAATTCTGCTTGTATGTTTAAAATTTCTATGGTTATGCTTTAATTGCGTGTGATGCATAAGTTTCAAAAGTTCTGTCTTGCACACCCCCACTCCCTATGATTCAAATGTCTATACTACTTGTTAGCAATGTATGCTTGGACTCATCTTCCTTTTTGATGAAGTCAAAAGGCGGATAAAGGGTCACATGTGCTTTGTAAAGATTATCTATAAGAAAAGCTACAAGTGGAACAAAAAGGGGGAGAAAAGTGTTGATACACATTATCGTTTTGACATCAAAATATTTGCCATTATGCTTCCCTTTATTTCTATTATCCTGGAATACTTTGTATGGCTTTTTCTTCTTTTTGATGATGTCAAAAGGGGGAGAAAAGTCTTGTGTATGCTTGATCATTTTCAGGATACTGTGCTTCAATTGCAACACAAAGGGGGAGATAAAATTGCAAAACAAAGGGGGAGATATACAAGACAAGAGAGAAAGTCAAATGATCAATCAATGTTCAAGCATGATGTTTGTCATCATCAAAAAGGGGGAGATTGTGAAGAAGGTCTCGTCCTTGGACTCGGCTGAGGTTTTGATGAAGACAAACACATCACAAAAAGAAGAAAGACTTCAGAAAAGAAAAGTAAGACTTCAAGAAGACTTCAAGAAAGAAAGGAACAAAAAGAAGAAAGACTTCAAGAAGACTTCAGAAAAGAAAAGGAAGACTTCAAGAAGACTTCAGAAGAGAAAGACTTCAAGAACCGGCTCGGAACGTCAAAATCATACATGAAGGTTCTAGTTTTAAGTAAGTCTTGTCAACTTAGTGTGCTATGCTTTATTAAGGTTTAATTGCACTTGAAGGCTCATGAAAGATCAACTAATTGAGTACGATATGTTCTCACAAGTTAAACTTGGTAGGAACACTCAATTAGGGTTTAAGATGGTTAAAACTGAGTTCTGGACTGTCTGTAATCGATTACAGATGTGTGTAATCGATTACAGGAAGTGTGTAATCGATTACCACAAGTGTGTAATCGATTACCAAGTTTGAAATTTGAATTCAAACTTCAACGGCATGGTGTAATCGATTACACTAACTGTTGTAATCGATTACCAGGTCGACAGATGTGTTATTTCATGAACCATTGTGTCTCAAACCATTTGGGAAAGGTTGTGTTGGTTCATGGACGACCTCTAGTGCCTATATAAAGTCCTTAGACACTCAGAAACATCAATGACTTGGTCCATAACTTTCATATCCATTAAAGTCATCATTCTGAGTTTCGGTTCTCTCATTTTCACAAGAACACTCATGATGTTCAACATTTGAGAAACTCAGAATGGAAGAGCCTTCATTGTAATTGCCTGGAGAATACAAACTAAGATCAATCCTTCTTGTCTAAAGGATTGAATCATGCATAGAAAAGGCATCTTCTTCTTCTTCTATTTGAATCATGTTGATTCATTCACCATAGTTTTTGGTGGTTGTAAAAAGGCCCTTTGAATCAAGTTTGATTCAAAGTCCACCGTGGTAATACGGTGTCATCAGAAAGTGGTTTGCTTTCTGAGGCATGATGGGTTCTCTTAGGGTCCTTGGCACAAGCATTCGTTAAGAAGACTTGATCAATCAGAAGTGGGTGGCTTCAGGAAGATTGATAAGATATCTTAGGGTCCTTGGTGCAAGCATTCGTTAAGAGTACTCGATCATGGGAAATCTTCACTGTGGAATTCAGTGGAGTGGTTCTTCAGAAAGTGGTAATCTTTCTGAGGGATCCTAACTTCACCGTGGTATTCGGTGAAGGGTTGTTCGATTGAAGGCGGGATAGTCTTCAAGGCTTGAGGGTGGTTTGCCTTCAGGAACTGAAAGCGGTTTGCTTTCAGGGGCTGTTGAAAGTGGTTTGCTTTCACAGGATATTGGTAGAAATTCTTGGGGTCCTTGGGTTAGGAACTTGTAAGTGATTTTTATCAATAGTGGAAAAATCCTCAAGGGGTTTCTTTGAGGGACTGGACGTAGCCTTCGGTGGATTGAAGGTGAACCAGGATAAAACTCTCCGTGTCATTTCCTTCATCCTTCATCTTTTACTTTCAAGCAATTAAATATTCCGCTGCAACAACGCTCTTACGTTACAACTCTAATTGCGATGAAAGTCACTTGGTACTACTACGCGAAAATCGAGGCAACTCTGATTCACCCCCCCTCTTAGGTTGCTATCTGATCTAACAACTAGGAGGAGTTAGGGCACACGACCACCACCATTGAACTTCTGGAAGCTTGAGGAAGTAGAATCACCGTTCAGACTAGCTCCGGCAACGACGACCGCCGTGGCCGCCGCCGTGCTTCATCTTCTCCGGTGAGCTTCTCAAGAACAATTTTCCAGAAACGTGTTTCCGAGGTAAATGGACCTCCAGAACTCATTTTTCACCTTATTTCTTCAGTTTAGGACCATTAGAAACATGTTTTAAGCCCTGGAAACTAGAATTTCGAAACCATGAAGTTCATGAACACTTGAAGCTCGTGTTCACTGTTCTGGCTTATTTAGTGGGTCAAATGAATTGGAAATAGGTCGAGAAGATTTCTGGAACATCAGGGAGTGAATTAGGAAGTCTAGAACGAAGGAAAGAGTAAGGTATAACAAAATCAATTTTTAAGCTTTAAGCTAGGATACTAGAAAGTGAAGAATGATGAATTGGACGTGGGAACCTATATAGTTTGTAGTAGAGGGACTCTGCATGTTAGTGATGGTAGTATTAGGAAGGAAAAACAGAAAAGAAATAGGAAAAGTAATGGAAGTAGAAAATCTCACATAAAATCATAAGAAACTTAGTCTAATTGTAACTAGGAGAATGAACCTATAGATTTTCTTGTACTAACACTAGGATTCAGAATTTAGAAAGTAGTGAAATGAAAGAGAAAATGTGGTTTAGAAATAAAATGGGATTTATATATGAAATAAAAGAATGTTAGGGACTTACTTGTAAATAAAATAATTATAAGGGACTAGAATGTAAATATGGACATAGTTCTAACTCTAATCTATTACATAATCTGTAATATATTGTATCATGTGCATAATATCAAGGATGCTATACAAACTCATAACCTCAAGCTGGAAACCGAGGTAAGGGGAGTTAGACTATCCCATGTCATGTTAGGTTTCATATAAGCAGTCTATTAGAAAGATGGAATGCATATTATTGTTATGTGTGATTGCTTGTTGGATATGCTATGATATTTCTGGATGATTGTTGATTGTTCTGTGCTGAACTTGATTGTGAAGTTGTTACATCGAACATTAGAACGGGAGAGTACACTATGGGATATAGTTGTACTAGGTATTGCCGTCATAAGGCTTATTTGAAATTGCTATAAGCAATATTTACTTAGCATCTGTGGTAGTAGAGCAGAGGGAAAAATCTTGAGGTAATTGTTGGCCTGTCGCTTGTTTACGAAATTCAGCCTACCGTATAATTAATTAGGATTCACCAGTAGGATAGATAGTTAATGGGCATAACTAAATGAATTAGGGAGTTGAAGCGGTTTGAAAACTTAAAGTGCGGGCTGGTTACCGAGAGAACGTGGTTCCTGTGTGTAAAGCTCTACTTACCTAATATATGTGTTACTCAATTGTTATGAACTCATTTATGAGATTCAGTTACAGATGCAACGGAGTTCATCTTAGTTATGACTCTGGTTAATCAGGAAGTATAAGGGGGTGAAGAAATGCTATATATTGATATATTGATATTTATATGGAGAGATAAGGAGTAGGAAAGCACTGTCACTACCACTATAAGAGTGTGGGGAAATAGAGATACCGAGGGTGACTATGTTCAGAGATGAATAAGTCCGGGAATACATGATGGGACTACCTCTCTGCCAGTTACAGGCAAAACCCCTTAGGCCGGGCTGGTATGAAGTTAAAGGACTGGGAAAGTCATGTATATCTGTCAGTGAAGCCCTAAGGTAATCCAAGTTCGGTAAAGAGTGGAACGAGGGTAAATTCCGTGTCCATAGTTCCCGAATGGCTTTCTGAAGAGTGTAGAAGCTAAAACGCTTCGGGCCTTATACACTACTAGCATTCATGATATTAAATTTAAAAAGGTCAGATCAGGGACTTTCTTCTTAGGGGTATAACCTCTGGGGCAAATGGGAAGCGAAGTCTGACTGAAATATATGGAGATATAAGGGAGGTTTGAAAACCCATATGTTTGCATATTGTTTATGTGCTTGGTGTGATCATGTGTGATGATGATATGTTATCTTGATTTGTGATAGATCACTTATATGTTGTGTAGCACGTATATGGTTATGTTTGACTCACCCTTGCACTACATTTTCTATATAGATATTGACAGGTATCCCAATGAGCAGACCACCAGTCATCTCCATCCATGCTGAATTTCCGGCAACTGCAGGATGGTATCATGATCCATCCACTGGATACTGTCTGTACAACGGAGTGTCAGTTTTCTAGTTTAGGAGTTACCTTAATGAAGAAGTTGGTTACCTTACCAATGACCTTTTCTTTCTATTTACCTATGAGAGCACGCCATCTTAACCCAAGAGACTCACCTGGACCACCACATGAGCTTGAGCCGGTACCCGCTATACCTATTATAGAGTTTCCACCTGAAGGTAATAACCCCAGTCATCATCAACCATCTGAGTCAGTCACTTCACCACCTCTTAGGAGACCTGGACCCCGAGTGAGAACCACAGCTAGGAAGAGTGTGATAGCTCAAAATAGGAGAATGACTGCTAAGGAATATAGAAACCTATTTCACCATGGTGAGACCTCTCGTGCAGCGGAGGTGAGAGTACCAGTAATCTAGATTGAGGACAGTGTTGGTATGGAAGAGGCTCGGAATGAGGCTGGAGATGGTCCGAATGGTGCAGCAAACTCTTAGCTGCTTGTTGTCTCTGTGTCACTAACAACTTTGTTATGTTATTTGCCATGTTTAGTTTGTGTGTGTTTGATGAATGGTTTGAGAATGCTTGAAGTATTTGCTACTTGAACACTCTACTAAACTTCTGTCACTTGTAATATATTCATGGTGTGTTGAATAAAATCTGTGTGTTACTAATATCTCTTGGCAGATCGTATACTATCCTAAGTAAAGGTTCACGATAAATATATGAACCGAGGAGTTAGGATAAAGAACAGGTAACACTGAAGCTTCCGCATAAAAGATGTATACTAACATATGAAAGTAGCTTTATAGGATAAAAAAAAAAAAACTTGTGTCAATCCTTGGTTCGGAGGATAAATAGGAGAAGTAGAATCGTTTATACTTTGAGCTAAAGGAGCGTCACACGTTTCCCTAGTGTAGGTACGATGGTGGCTTTCCATCGACCACTGAGATTCGCCACTTCTGCAGGTTCGGCATAAGCTCTCCTGCACCTTATACGTCTTCCAGGTCAGGCTCGAGCAACTCTGTATATAGTTACTTACCGCATGGAACGTATATTTAATTAACTACCCAATCTAGGTCTTACTTGTCTTTACGCATTGCCTAAGTTAGCTTCATAATTAACATGAATTATGTAGAGCATGGGTACATATCTAAACAGATATAGAACATGTGTGGAAATGAGAGCATGCTTACAAGTAACAGTATAGCAAGAACTTCAATCAATTCAAGACGCACATACAAGCAATTCATCAAACAATTCTAATCCAGCATATCATATGCCTTCAGATACTACAATCAAATTCAATTCAATATAAGTCGGGTCGTTCTTAGAACGTCGTCGACTGACAATCAGTATCAAGGTATACACATATACATATGCTTAAAAGCTAGAATAGCGAAGTGCCCTTAGCGAAGAAACGTTCGGTCCAGGTAGTTACGTAAGCTCCGTTCGCCCTGGTCGGTCCGAAGTCTCGTAAACCTTCAAGAAACATAGCCTAGCTTAGAATTTGAAAATCAATCCTAAGGTCCTTGCTACTGGTTCTACATGGTTCTTGTCACTTGGGCATAGGTCCTAACTCTTAGGAAAAATCCTTGGAAGTTGAAAATGCTTTTAACCATATTGTCGACCATTTAAAGAACGCAGAAAACTCTAACTTACAATTTTCAAAACTTTCCAAAATTTCATATCTTTAAAGAGCTTCGAGGCTAGATGCTTACAAACCAAATTGAAAGCCTTAAACAAGATTTTGAATCCAAAAACACACAAAAAACCTTGAGGGATCAATTCTGCCCAAATTGTGTATATTCACAAAGACTTCCTATTTTTACCAAACAATTCATTAAACTACTCAAGACGATTTCACAAACCAAAACATAACTTCTATTTAAATTTTTCTAAACAAATTTTCAAGTCTTGAGTTCAAAAATCTTCTAAGTGTCAAAAACACAAAATTCCATTCCAAAAGAAAATTTTCCACAACCTAAGTTTCTTTAACTTATCAAAAACCCTAATTAAGCTATGAGTTCCAAAATCCAATTTCCCCAAAAGCTCAATTTTTCTCTTCCAATTTCAAGTTTACCAAAACTTCTAGAAATCATTTTTCTAGGGTTTCAAATACACAATTTTCTCTAGGCCCTTATGCACTAACTAGGCAAAAACCTTTCCTACAAACTTAAAACCATTTTCAAGCATTTAAACACACTCAAAGCTAGTTACAAAATCAATTTATCCCTTGCCCAAAACAGTGAAGCAATTCAGCCAAAGAACTTAAATTCCAAAATCAATTTTTCTTTCAAAACTAACTTGTACACATCAAAGATTACATGAAATCTATGGTGAAACCAAATTTCAAAGTTTGAAAATCACTTATTCACATAATCAATTTGGGGCTTCCTAAAGTGGGAATATAGTGGGAATAACTTTCCTAAAGGCAACCCTAGCAAAAGCTCAACTTGAAAACAATCTAGGGACAAAACTCAACCAATCAAAATTCCAATCGGTTCAAATTAAAGCCTAAGGTCATGGGAACAACATTTGTGAAGGGACTTTCAAGTTCTAGTACTTGCATAAAAACCAAACTCAACAAATTGAAAAACCGAATCGGTAGAAATGTAGATCGGGATGAGAGGAGTATTTTACCTCAAAGGAGAAAGTGGAGGAAACAAGTGGAGGGGCTTCCATGTTGGAGGAGGAGGGGTGGCCAAGCTTCATCAATGGAGGAAGAAGATGAAGCTTCCTCTTTCTCTCTCTAATTCCTCTCAAATCTCACTAAAATGACTTAATGAATGAAAAACAACATGAAACCCTATTTAATGAGGGTGGTCCGCGGCTCTTATGGGCTAGGAGGGGCCAAATTTCAATTCTTAATTCACCTTAGGGACTAAATTGTGAAGGGTGAAAGGTTAAAGTAAAAATCTCTTCTTACTATTTGAGGACCAAAGTGTAAACTCTCAAAGGGCAAGGACTAAACCATAAACTTTGAAGGGGCAAGGACCAAACTAGGATTAAAGAAGTTTAGGAAAATATCTTCAATATTTTAATATTATATTCCTAATCCATGACGCGTCAATGCGTCAGCGCGTCAATGCGTCCGTGCGCCACTGCGTTAGTGCGCCACTGAGTCAGTGCGCCACTGCGTCAGGTCACTGGTTGTCATCTGATTCTGGTCATCAATGAGTATCTCAGTACCACTGAGAGTATCTGCCTCGGGGTCATTTATTGGTTTCCGGGTACAGGGCCCGCACAATTCGGGGTCGGGTCGATCGTTTTTGAAGTTCGCGCCACGCTGCTCGAAAACACTATTCACCGGGTCACTATTCACGAAATTGGTCTTGAAACGCCAAACGAAATCATTTGGGGCTTTTCAGATTCTCGATCCGGGGTCCGAAGTTGTCTGTTTCGCCTACTGAAGTTTCGGCTAAAAGTCCCGTTAGCGCGAAAAATCCTTCCCGGGCCCCGGGAGGAAACTATATCAATATTACAATCGTTCTTCACGAAATTTTCCGTAATCGTCATGGTGATAGTGAGAACGCCTTATTCTCGTCCAAACTCAAAGTCAGGTCTAGCTTGGTTTCCTACCAAGTGTCGCAAAGAGTACTTCATCGGTACTTCAGCCGATGATATCGCTTGTCGATGCCGCTGAGCGGATCCAAACAGTACCTTGGAATAATTAAATAATTATTTAATTATTGGGGAAAATTCTGGGTGTTGCATTTCCCAAGGCTAGGCTCAAAGACAGTGCTCGATTTAATTCGATCAATGATGTATTGCATATGGGTCGCGCGCCGTCCTAAGCGAACCTCTGTGCCGACCCCCACCTCTCGCAAGGTGAGGACGCCACAGATTGGGGGTTTTAAAGCCCCTTGGTTGAATGGAAGCGGGCTTGAGGTCTCCACTGGGCCGTAATTCTTGGTTTTGCTTTTTAGGTTGCCACTGGACCATTATCTCTTCACTGAGAGTAACGTTTTAGGTCGCCACTGGACCATTGCCTCTTTACTGAGAGTAAGGTTTTAGGTCGTCACTAGACCATTATCTCTTCACTGAGAGTTACTTTTAAGGTCGCCACTGGACCATTATCTCTTCACTAAGCGTATGTTTCTTATTTTCCATCCTGCAAGAAAGAAATATACAGAAAAGGCCGCCGACAAAAATGGTATTAAATAAAGATTCCATGGAAGTCTCCACAAGATCGCCTTCTAACCAACACTCATCGCCCTCACCCTCTGAACCGCCTAAAAAACCAACACACCCCCTTTCCTCATGTTCCACCAACCCCCTTCTCCTAACCATACCACTACCAACCACCATGTGTTTGATATAAGGCCAGTACCGCCATAGAATTCTACTTAAAAACAGACCCCAAAAAGGGGATGGGAGGTCACTCATGAAAGGTTGCCAAACGGCGCTTGAAGGGAATATTGAAAAAAGGAAATCATACTTGATTCCTCAAATTGGGTTGGTAACTTTAGATATCAGGTAAAAGCAATTGGTGGTGAAAACCCTTACTCTTTTATCTTCGTTCCGACGCGCCAAGAACATCGTTCTTTCGCTTTTGGTCGTCATTCGATCTTCGTCCTGGTGCATCAAGGACATCCCTCTTCCACTTTTGGTTGTCATCTTCCTCCTCCAAGCTAAATTTCTGCACTCTCGCCCTCAGCTCTGCCATGTCATGCAGCGGGCGCCTGCTCAACTTGTTATTCAAAGTACCCGCCCTTAAATCTTGTCTTAATGCAGTAATACATGTCTCCTGGGGGGCGTCCTTAGTTTGCACGACGATTTCACTAAACCGCGCCATGTAGCGCTTTAAAGTTTATGCTGGCTCTTGGCATATATTGAATAACGCTGCCATTGTAACCTTTGGTACCCTGCTCGCCGAAAAGTGTGTTTAAAATTGACGCGATAAGTCTGTAAAACCTGTTATAGAATGCGACAAAAATTTCCTAAACCAAGCTAACGCCGTTCTCGTAAACATTGAAGGGAACAGGCAACACATCAACGCATCGGTCGCCATTTTTATGATGAAGCGTTGCAAGTGTTCTTTCGGATCAGTATCGCCCAAGTAAGTTTCCAACGCTAGGGTTTTCAACGCGTCTGGTATAGGGGCCACGGCGACCGCCGCTGAAAAAGGCTGGAATCCGACAATAGTTTCTCTTTCTCTTAAACTCGTGAGGGTGTAATTCTTCTGTTGGCAAAAATATTCCATCTGAGCCTTCAGATGTTGATTTTAATGCTGAATGACGTCGACTGTGCCACGCATCTGGTTCCACATGTCCGGTGGAACCACCATCGTGGCGAGCCGGCCACTTACCGACGCCGCTTGAGTTGCAGGGTTTGAAGGCGGTGGTGGTGGTGGAGGTGGTGGTAATGGAGGAGACGGTGTCCACCGCGCCCTCACCGTTCGTCCTTACCACTGTCCTCGACCTCGCCCCCTTCCCCGGATGCCTGACATAGATTTCACCTTACGATCGCAGGGGTTAGTTTACCTTTCCCCACAGAAGGCGCCAAAATGTTCTGGTAATGTAAAACAGTAAGAAAGAAGAGGAGGCCCATGAAGCCAAACCTCTGTCTAATGGCTACAGTAAACCCTAATTTTTATTCACACCCTACTTACTTAAGCCTTTCTCAGCAGTCTGCGTCATTCTCATTCTTTTCACTTTTCTCTCATAGTCTCACTCTCACCCTCTGAAGAAACATAATGCCTGAACCGTAGTTCAGCTTCCTTGTGCGCCGGTGACTCCATAGCCATCTGGTCCGCCACGACTAGTTTTTCATCCCTATTTGGTTGTTTGTTAGTGGATTGAAGTACCAAAGGTTGAACGGTGTTTCAAAGACTAAATTGAAGTTAAGGTAAGTTTCGTCGTCCATGTTCTCTCTTCACTAGTTCAATGTGTGTGTTTCCATTACTGTTTCTGGGCTACTTTTATTGCTTTCCCTTTCATTGTTAGGGTTTCATATTCTTAATTATTTTATATCTAATTATTTCTTTTTTGTGTATGATTGATGCATGGAGACCAATCAGAGCAAGAATTAAAGTTCAAACCAAAGGATATTTTCAGACTCTGTACTTCTGAAATCTGGTAACTGGTAAGTTTGTAACCTCTGTTATGTGTATATTTTGTTCAAGGTTTAATGTGATTTTTTCTAAGGTTTGATCTGTGCTTCTGAAATCTGAAATTATCCTTTGATCCATGTTATTTTGTTCCGGTGCTTTTGCTGATCCTCTGTTATGTGTATATTTTGTTCAAGGTTTAATGTGATTTTTTCTAAGGTTTGATCTGTGCTTCTGAAATCTGAAATTATCCTTTGATCCATGTTATTTTGTTCCGGTGCTTTTGCTGAAGCATTAGCATGTAAAGGGTATCCCTGATTATAGTGCAGCATATTTTATTAAGATGAAGATTAAGGAATAAAGCTAGATACTTTTGGTTTCTATAAAGTTAGGTGGTTTGGTGGTTCTCCTTCAACTACTGTAAAGAACGAAAAAGTGTAATGTCATCATCTATTTGCAAACCCAATATGCCCATTTTTCTATATCAACCATGTGGTTGTGAGTGTTCTGTTAAAGCCTTAAAGGCAGCTCCCCAAAGATTGCTGCCTATGTACCATTTCCTTAAAGATTTAGTATTCAAGATCAGTAGTAGTCACAAGAGATTTCTTCAAGGTTTGGCTCACAAATTAGCAAAAATTAACTATGATCCAACAGATATGGTCATGCATTATGCCAAAACTTAATAATATATGATGTGATATAGAATATCCAGTTTGACAAAACAAACAACAGGAAACTCTACAGGGGTGAAAATTCAAGTTGAAGCCAAGACATGGAAGAATTAGTCATAATATCCAAGTAAACTAGTGCTTATACAAATTAACGTATATACTCTAATATTTTAATACTAGTTGCATGCCCTGGAACCCACCCAGTTTTTATTATAATTTCCAACGCCCAAGTGTTGGAACCCCAGCGCTCAGGCGTTGGGACCATGTTGCCCAGTTTTTTGTTTTATTTATAGCGCTCAAGCGTTGGGAAGCCAACGCTCAAGCGTTGGGAAGCCAACGCTCAAGCGCTGGAGCTCGGGCAGTTTTCTGTTTCTTATTTTATTTTCTATTTTCTTTGTATATAAATAATTTTGTGTCCACCATCTTTTGAAAAGTTTTGGGATTCTTGAGTCTTCCCTTGCTTCTATAATTGGTTTGAGCTTTTGATCTTTGGGAACTCAAGAACCCTTGTTTGTTTTAGGTGGGCACATTTTCAACCCTTGTACTTGTTTTTGAAAAATGATTGAATACTAACAAGTCTAAGCAAGCTTCTACTTGTAAGACTCTGTTTGTTTAATTTTGCAGGATAGGCACCAGAGAGGAAGAACCCTCTTGAACTTGAGTGTTCAAAGTTGAAATTACTATGAGGTTTTGGACTATTTGTGCCAGCTTTTTAGTTTTTCTTTTTTTTTCATAGCTTTTAATTTTAATTTTTAGTTTTTAGTTTTTATTTTTGCTTTTAGGTTTTTAAATTGCATGAGTCTTAATTACTTTATCCAGTCTAAATGCTACTACTACTCTGTGAATGTTTTATCTGATAGAACTGTTTTTTGGAAAAGGTTCTATGTTTTGATGCGGTTAGGATTGCATGCTGTTAGAAATGATTTGAACATCTTGATTGTTTCGTTGTTGGCAAAGTCTTTCTGAGTTCTAGAAAGGGTACCACTTACCCTATGTTTTTCTGAGAGCTGAGGACTCTGAATGCATGATTGTAAGATTTTTCTGCCTTGTGTTGCATGTTGATAGGGATTTTGTATACTTTGTAAGTTGAGAAGAGATTATAGGCATTTTTGAAACCTCAGATTCTTGTTTGAAATTTAAAAATCCACTAGTAGCCCCTTTTTGAGCCTTAAAAGAGTCATTCTTTGGAGCCTACTTTTGTGTGTTATTTTAAGTTGTTAGTGTGATTCATAAAGGTGAAAAATACTGGAGCTATGTTGTTTAGGTTTCTCTCTTTAAAAAATAAAATACGGTATGTACCTTAGAAAAAAAGAAAGAAAAAATAATGAAGTGGTGGAGTGAGAAAGAGTACGAGGGTAGTAAAATTCAATTCATTCATCCCATACATTCCACTACTTTTTTCAAAAAAAACGAAAAAATTGAGAGAACCTTTGTGTGAAATTGTTAAAGCTCTTAGTCAAACAAAAATCACTTAACAACAGATTCTGAGTCAAGCCAATAGAGTTGCCAAGTTCTTCAAATCT
This sequence comes from Acmispon strigosus, assembly GCA_030819835.1. NCBI lineage: Eukaryota > Viridiplantae > Streptophyta > Magnoliopsida > Fabales > Fabaceae > Acmispon > Acmispon strigosus. The sequence continues at coordinate 26,581,250 of JAUAMA010000001.1, forward strand.
ACACCTTGATTGTTCAACCCTTTGGCCAAGTTTCAACCTTCATAAATCTCTTCAAAATTACTTAGTTGCATGGTTTCAGTTTTGATTTGAATGATAGGCAGAATTATCAAGCTTTCTTGTTTTTCATGGAGAATATCTTTTTGTGAGCTTAATTTGATGAACTCAACATGTTGAAAGTGCCAAGCCTAACTTTCTTGATTATTATCTGTGGAACATGCATGTCTTCCAAATTTTCTAAGCTTTCTTGGAAAAGTTCTTGTGCTTCATGTTTTAATCAGATAAACTTTCTCTAAACTCAGGGACGAGTTTCTCTTTAAGTTTTGTCGCTTGAGGACAAGCTGTCGTTGGGTATAGTGGTGTGATGACTGGATTTTGTATGATGTTTTTAGGGTCTTTTTAGTCTTTTTATTTTGTTATTTTTGAGTCTCATATAGGATTTTTGTTCTTTTTATGTAGATTTTATATTTATTTTGCATTTTTCATATAGATTAGCTTTTATTTGGTTTTTAAACTTTATTTTATATTTTTAGGAATTTTTATAGTTGTTTTTATATTTTTAGGAAAGCTGGTATAGTTATCATGTTTGTCCAGGGACCAATTTGTAAGTTTCAGGAAAATGAAGGATTAAAGTGCAAAAATTCAAGAGCGGAGGATGGAAAGTGAAGTTTTAAAGAAGTTAAAGGGCCAGAATTGAAGTGCTAGCAAAGAGAGGATTAAAAATGAAAGTCAAGAATATGAACCAACACTCTCTAAATTAAGCACATGGAAAATAAGATTGAAGGATTGATGGTAGTGGAGAGGAGGTTTCAGAAGTGATTAAGGGTTGAGTGGAGGTCATTGAAGACATTAAAAACCCACTACCATGAAGGGGAGAAAAGCTTGAAGATGAACCAGCAGTGCACCCAGCGCTCAAACGTTGGAAGCCAGCACTCAAGCGCTGGGCCTATATCTGCAACGTGGGATTTAATTGCACCCAACGCCCAGGCGTTGGGTGTTAGATTCAAACAATTAAATGAATTATTATGTTTTGATAATCAACAATTTCTTTAAGGTTTAATATCATCAGAGATAGAATTTCTAACAGCATGAACTTTGTCATATCCAGGAAAATCTATCTACTAGAAGCACTGAATGAATCTCAAAGCATTATCAAGAGAATCAGTCTTGCTAGAAGAAATCGTCCGGTCATCACTACAAATACCTTGAAGAAAAAGCTGTCAAGACATACAAAGAAAGCATTCATTTGAAGACAGTCTGGTGACTCATGGAAGATAAAGCAGTGACTTCAAATAGCAAACATCCTTTTTGAAGACACTCAATCAGCTATGCACTTTCAAGTCAAAGTCTACTTCAAGAAGCTGAAACAGTCCGGTGCCTGAACCAACAGTGATCAATAGGAAGACTGTTCCATCTAAAGCTGAATGAAAATAACAACTCATGAAGAAATGCTCCTAGCTCTGAAGCCTCTCTAGCATCATACAAAGAAGTTATGGATCAACTCATTCAAATGGAGAACTTCAGTGGAAGCAAAAGAGAAGGAAAGATTCAGTCTTCTACAAGCAAAGAATATCCTCAATCTCAAGAAGGACTGAATGAAGAAAGACCGTCTGCCGATGCAACCTACTCAGTAATGGAATTCTGAATATTATATGGAGACTACGTCTCCCACATCATAATGAAGAATTCGTCTGCTCAATGCATCAAAATTCGCCAAGGGTACAAATACCAAGAGATGTGCATTACGAGGATATTAGTTCAACAGAAGCATTAAAGAAATTATTCACCCAGCTCTGAAGGGCTCATCCAGAATAATTGCTTCTTGGATCAAAAGACATCTACCTCGTCTGCATATTAATTAAAGTACTGGTGATGGCAGAAAGAAGAAAGGGAAAATACTCAATTTAGGACGGAATTTTGCGACAGAAAAAATTTCCGTCCCAAAATGACTAAGTTGGGACGGATTTAGCGACACTTTTTCGTCGCAAAGATATTTTGAAAAATTTATTCAACAATTTGGGACGGAATTGTAATTCTGTCACAGTTCAGGGACGGAAATATGAAAATCGTCGCAAATTGGTGACGGACTAGAAAATTCTGTCCCAACTAAGAAATTAGTTTTGGAGGGAAGGATGGCGCCAACTTTTGGGGACGAAAATCTTTAATTATTCCGTCCCAATTGGTGACGGAGCTAGTAATAAAGTTCTGTCGCAAATTTTATTAAAAATAGCTATTATTGTATTAGGACAAAATTGAACTTTTGTCACAATTTAGGGACGGAATTATGCCAAGCATCACAAATAGGTGACGGACATTTTAATTCCGTCCCAATTAAAAAATTAGTTTCGAAGGGAAGGATGGCGCCAACTTTTGGGGACGCAAATATTTAATTATTCCGTCCCCATTTGTGACGGAGTTAGGAATAAATTTCTGTCGCAAAATTTATTAAAAATTACTATTATTGTTTTGCGACAAATTTGAAATTCTGTCATACTTTAGGGGCGGAATTATGCCAATCGTCACTAATCGGTGACGGACATTTTAATTCCGTCCCAATTAAAAAATTAGTTTTGGAGGGAAGGATGGTGCCAACTTTTGGGGACGCAAATATTTAATTATTCCGTCCCCATTTGTGACGGAGTTAGGAATAAAGTTCTGTCGCAAAATTTATTAAAAATAACTATTATTGTTTTGGGACAGATTTGAAATTATGTCATACTTTAGGGACGGAATTATGCCAATCATCACTAATCGGTGACAGACATTTTATTTCCGTCCCAATTAAAAAATTAGTTTTGGAGGGAAGGATGACGCCAACTTTTGGGGACGCAAATATTTAATTATTCCGTCCCCATTTGTGACGGAGTTAGGAATAAAGTTCTGTCGCAAAATTTATTAAAAATAACTATTATTGTTTTGAGACAGATTTGAAATTCTGTCATACTTTAGGGACGGAATTATGCAAATCGTCACTAATCGGTGACGGACATTTTAATTCCGTCCCAATTAAAAAATTAGTTTTGGAGGGAAGGATGGCGCCAACTTTTGGGGACGCAAATATTTAATTATTCCGTCCCAATTGGTGACGGAGTTAGGAAATAATTTCGGTCGCACATTTTATTAAAAATATCTATTTTTGTTTTGCGACAATATTGGAATTCTATCACACTTTAGGGACGGAATTATGCAATTCGTCAGAAATTGGTGACGGATTTTAAGATTTCTGTCCCAACTAGTGATGGAGTTATTAATAACTTTATGTCCCAAATTTTTTCAAAAATATTTTTTAACTTTGGAATGCCGTCGTAGTTTATTATTCTATAATTAAACTATTTGACTTCCACAAAAACTCAACCAATCTGTTTATTTCCATGTTACGCGGAATGAGACTAAACATAATGTCATCCGAATTGAACTTTAATGTCTATTTGACCTAATCAAACATCATGCTGATTTTAGAAGCCCATTCAACCTTATTGATATCCAATGTCCTATGGGTCCAATAAGGCATTATGTTAACCTCAAATGTATATTTGCCCTAATTATACTTCATGTTGTTCTTAGTGACTCGTCTAAGCTTATTGGGCTTCATGGTGATCTTTAAGGCCCATTGTAATATAATGAGATTTCATTTTGATCTCAACGGTTGCATTAGTACCAATGAGGCATTGTGTTGCGTACAAAGCCTATTAGACCTAATACAACTCAATAACTGGTCTATAAAGCTCATCATTTTATACATAACGAAGTTTCTTGTTGATCTGAATGACTCATCATAACCTAATATTAGAATCCAAAAGTTTATTAAATTAAAAAATATTCAATACAATATGCTTATTTGATATCCTGTTACTAATATTAATAAGATATTTAATATATTTTTTAAGATTTGATTTTAATTTATTTTGTCAAAATTTTAATATATATATATATACTTATTTAATACTCATGTGCTATTATCGTGATTATAATAGATTAAATATTATATATTTCTTAAGTATATATTATTAAATACTTTTACTTAAAATTTGAAACAAATTTTTTGCGCATTATTGTGAATATTATTTATTCAGCTTTTTCCTTTTATTTAAAAAAGTTATTTTTTCAAAGAAAAATAGTGAAACAATTGCAATCGTATTTTTAAACTACTAAACACAATTTTTGTTAAACTATTATAAAATAAGTTAATTATAGTATATTTTACAAACAAAATATTAACAAGGAAGCTCCTAAACTAAAAGCACATTTCTGAATAAAAAAACTGAAAACCATTGTTAAAGTCAAATATTATTTTATTAAATATTATTTTATTAAATATTATTTTATTAAAAATAATAAAATATTATTTTAACCTAACAAATAAAACAACTTAACCCTTATTTTATTTCATTCTCCTTCTTTTCAAAGTCTCTTCCGTTCTCTGTTGTCTTTTCCCTAGCTACGCGCGTCACTTCAAGTTTCACCTGCCGCCACGGCTTCGTCCGCCGCCGTTTCCGCTGGCCGCCGCTGCTTCGTGCTGTTCTGCCGTCGCCCACCCTTTGTCTTCCGTTTCTCGGGCTTCTCTGCGTCTTGCGCGACCTAGTGCCGCTGCGTTCCAACCCGCAGCCATTGCTTCGACAACCGCCGCTTCGAACGCTTCTCCGTTCGCTGCTTCGACCTCGTGCTCGGCCAATCCCATCACAAAGGTAAGAACTTTTCTCATGTTTTTATACTTCCCTTGCTTTTCTCTTGATTGTTGGTGTTTTGTTTGAAATTGGAATTGAATACTCCTATGTTTCCCTATGTTTCTGGCCCCCAAAGTTTTATATGATTTTTAACATTTCTATTTTTGGATTATATGAATTTCAAATCATGGTAATACCAGCACAGATTATGTATTTATATCAAGTGGGTGAACAACCAAACCCCAATGATGGACACAATTACTGGCACTGAAGGCAGGAGATGGACGAAAATACTACCTTATAGCAGTATCGTAATTTCAATTCTTCATCCTTGCTTTTGGCTGCAAAATGAGGACATAGAATTAACATTTTTGCATATGATATGATAGTGGAAGGAAAGAAAGAAATAATCACGATTATACTATACATAGAGCCTTAGAGCAACTCTATCCCTGCTCCCTTACAAGGTTCCTTATTCTGTTTTTTGGTGGGTCCGAACTGCCACGTAGGATTAAGCTCCCCTCATAAGGAACTTTCGCAGATTTTGCTCCAACCATGGTTCCTTATTTTACTTTTTGTTGGGTCCCACAGTACCACATTAATTAATAATTTTTATTTCCACCTAATTTTGATTTAAATTTAAATATTAATTCAATATTCTAATTTAAATATTAACTTAATTAATATACCTTCATTTCTGTTTAAAAAAAAAAAAAAAAACTAACCATTGGGCTGGGCTGTCAGGAAAAGAAAAGAAAAGAAAAAAAAAAGTTTGACCTGCTGGGCCGGTCATATCAGGGCCAACGGCCAGAAACCGGCTCCAGCCGGTCAAAATGGGGGAACGAAACCGGCCGAGCCGGTCACCCCATTTATATTCTTTTGTTTCCTTTTTTTTTTTTCATTTTCTGTTGACCTCTCATCTTCTTCACTCTCTCTTTTCTCTCTTCTCACAAACCCTAATCCCACCCACAGAGCCGCCGCCCCCCTTCTTCTCTTATCCGCCGCCGCCCCCTTCTTCTCTCACCCGCCGCCACCTCTCTTCTTCCTCTCTTCTCCTTTAACATCTCTCTAACGCAGCACCACCACCCACCACCTCACCGCCGCCTTCACAGTCTCTCTTCTCCCTTTCCAAACACCATCGCAGCACCACCAACCCACCAGGGCACTGACTCCGTCCGCCGCGCCCTCACCCGCCTAGCCGCCGAAGCCACCACCCGGATCGAAGCTCCAGCCACCGGATCGGAGCACACCACCACCGGATCGGAGGTTCCAAGCCAACATGCAACCCACTTTTGGGGTGCTTTTCCGTTTTGAATTTTTATGTTTCTGTATTAATTTTTTTATTCATTTTTAATTCTTGTGTTCTGTAATTTTTTGTTTTTTTGGTTTAATAAAATTTACATTGTTGTTCTGCATCTTCTTCTTCTCCTTGTTCTGTTCTGAAATCTTCTTCAATTCCCTTTAATTTTAACTGATTTGTGGTTGATGAATTGAGATGAATGAGAGAGAAAGAACAATATTTTAATTTAAGGAACCATAAAGCAGAGTTCCTTGTGCAAGGAACTCTGCTTTAATTTTAAGGACCCTGGCTTCCATGTCATTCTGCTCCAAGGGAGAAAAAAAATAAGGAACGGAGCTTGTATGCTCCAGCTGGTTTAAGGAACCAGCGTTGGAGATGCTCTTAGGAAGGTGTGAAGAAATTAAAGTTGAGACAGACAGATAAATTGCAGTTGTATATATATATATATAGGGGGCGTATCAAGTGAGAGCGATGTTTATTATGAGAGATGAGAGCGTTAAATCTTAGCCGTAGAGTATTAAATCTTAGCCATTAGATCTACCATGAAGGGTCAAGATTAAAACAAAATGACATGTGACTTTTATAAAAAGTCATGTGACCACTAAACTACTTTTAATATCAACCACTCATGAATGGTTATACGGCTAAGATTTAACGCTCTCATCTCTCATAATAAACATCGCTCTCACTTGATACGCCCCTATATATATATATATATATATATATATATAGTATTACCTTGACATCATGAGCAGCTTTGAGTTTCAATCTTTGTACCTGCCAGTGTTTGAATGCATTTAATTACAAGTGCATATGACTTGAAGAGAAATTGGGAAAATCCTTGTAGTTAGAGAAAGGTGGCAGCGCATAGGAAACAATTTGAGGAGAGAGGTGTTGAGTGCTAACTACTCCTTCATAAAATCTAGTGGGAGTATTATAGCAAACATTATATAAGAAGTCCTATCTCCTAATATACTTTTAATATTATCATCTCTTACAAAAAAGTTCTCTCACCAAATATGCCCTATTGGCTTTATCTGTGTTTGTGTGTTTATATATATAAGATATATCTAATGAAAATGTACCTTTTGTATGAGTAAGAAATAAAATCTTGACAATATGGCATAAACCTTTATATTGATGATTAAGATTAAAATTTATTTACCTTAAATGACTACTTAAAAATCACAAGACTTTTTTAAGGAATCATATTACATCATATTTTAATCTTAATCACCGTAAGAATTTTTTCTGGATTATTTGGGTAGCGGCTATCGGAGAGATTTGGAAGTGTAGGAACAGACTCATTTTAAATGAAGGAGTAATTGAAGTGGATAAGATCATAGATTTAGTCCAATTCAAAGCTTGGAACTGGTTAAAGGCTGTTAATTCCAAGTTTACCTTCTCAATGTTTGAATGGACTCTAAACCCTTTAACATGTATCGATGCATTATAATTGTTTCTGGTTTGTATGCTTCTAATTGGAATGATTATAGGCCACTATGTAATTCTGATGTGGGCTACTGGCATGTAAGTGGAAGAAAAGGGGGAAGAAATGTAGGCAATAACTTATTAGTCCATTTCAGAATTTCCTGGCTCTGTTTTTGGCGATAGAAAATTGGTTGCTGGACTTTCTTCCAGTCGAAACCTTTTGGCTTCTTGCTGTATTGGAGGTTCAATTTCAAGTTCTCAATAGAGGTGTTTTTTGACAGGGTGAAGAAAGTAGGAGAATTTCTGGGGTTGATATAGCTTGTAAATTTGAGGAGGAGGGGATTTTGAATGTTTGTGTTAACTAATAAACCACTGTTACTGGCTTTTGCAGAAGTGTATACAAGTGGGCACTCTCTTTGTTGCAATAACTGGTACTGCATTAACTCTATTGTTCATAAGCTCTATGCTGGTGGCATTTAAGGACTGCTTGGTGCTTGTTGGTATTTGCTGTTACCATTTTGTGGATTTCATGAGATGCTTTGTTTTATCTATGTCATGCCAATATGCTTGGTAGGTGTAACTGAAAGAAAGGAAGTAGTAGGCGTAACTGAAAGGAAGGAAGTAGTAGGCGTAACTGAAAGGAAAGAAGCAACGAGGATAGTATGAGAAAGGGATTGACCAAGATTTGTTGCTGCTCATAGTGATGCTTGGTTACTTTCAATTGCTTTTTACTTAGCAAGATTTGTATTATGGGTTGGAGCACCCCTTGTGCTTCCTGTTAATCATATAAATAGTCATGAAATTTGATTGTTAGTGTTACTATTTAATAATCTCTATGACCAATCAAAAGAAGAAATTGCAAATCTAATTTTGTTAGTGGTATGTACTATGTAGCTGCTATTTTGTTAGTTGGACATTCGATAAAATGAAAAACTCATCATAAATCAACGTGTCCTCTATTAACTACCTAAAAGGGTAATAGTATCATTCTTTCAACTATACATAGTATCATTCTACCTCAAATGAGAATTTTTTGTCACAAAATTATACATTTGCGACGGAACTAGTACTAATTTTTCAAATCGTCACAACTTCGTGACAGAACAAAACCTTCGCAAAAATTTGGGACGGACTATGTTATTTTGAATTCCGTCATTAAAAAAATCATTATTTCCGTCCCTATTTTCGTTGCAAAATTCGGGACGGAGATATGGTATTGCGAATTCCGTCATTGCAAAATATCATTATTTTCGTTCCCAACTCTGTCGCAAAATTATTAAATTAAAAAAATAAAAACAAATATATTCCGTCTCAAACATGCGACGGATTCGTATGTTCCGTCCCAAAAAATTTAATGCCTCCGTCACCAATTCCGTCGCAAATATATTATTTAAATGGATACAATTCAGTGTATTCCGTCCTTATTTCCGTCCCAAATTCGCGACGGAATAATATATTCCGTCCCAAAAAATTTGCGACGACCAAAATTGCGACGAAATTATTGTGTTGCAAATTCCATCCCAAATTCATTTTGGGACGAAAATTTTAACTATTATGCGACGCATTTTTCCGTCACAAAAGAGTGATTTTCTAGTAGTGGGTCCCACTGCTTTTCTACTTTTCCTCAAATCAAGCTGACTTCACGGAATCAACGGCAAGAATCTCTGAGCATCGTACACATTCAACGGTCGAAATTCAAATGACTGATCAGAGCACTTGATGGGCACTAGCTGGCACGCACTGGGTATAATGGTCAAACAAATATCACAGCTGGAATTCTTGAGCATTAAATACATAAGACATAGCTCAAGGCTACTTGCTCAAATGGAGCCAGACGATGTCAACTCAAGAAAATCAATGCTTCGCAGATTGTGTCTCAGAACTGCTCAAAAATGCAGAATTAGCCGTTACTCACAGCAGAAGAAGTAGGAGCACTAACGGACAGGTTTTCTCTCCTTCTGTGGAAGAAAAACGAAGATCTTCAACTGAAGATATAAATAGAGAATCCTGCTTCTGGAGCAACTTGGAGACTTGAATTCAAACTTGCATATCTCAATCAAGTTTGCCCAAAAGAACCAAGACTCATCTGGTTCAAACTCAGAAAGCTTAAAGCCATATCTTGTCTGAGTTGAGTTGCTCAAGTGTGAGAAAAACTTACAGAGTGTTACTCTCATCTTATCTCACACACAGCCCAAAACAAAGAACCCAAATGTCTATCCTCTCTGTAAAACCCGTGCTTCAATTCTTCTATCCACTCTTATAGAAGAGAATTATTGTAGAAAAACAAACCCTTGTAAAACGTGTCAGGAGAAGTCCTGCAGGATACTTGTAAGGAGAAGTCCTGATAATACTTGGTAGGAGAAGTCCTTCTAATACTGGGAGAAGTCCCTGGTAATACTTGTACTATTTGTTGAAATAGTGGAAAATCTTGGTGAAGCCAATGACTGGACGTAGCCCTGTCGATTATGGGGGTGAACCAGGATAAAAATCATGTGTGCTTTATTTTTCATGTTATGTTATATTTTTCGTTGCATACATGCATCTTTGCATAATGTATAACTCTCCTTGAAAACTAATAATTAATGTTTATCATCGAAAGAAGTTTTCAAAAATGAGTCACACAATTCAAACCCCCCCTTTCTTGTGTGTTTCTTGCACCTTCATCGGGATCCCAGCGCTCAAGCGCTGGAGGGCAGATTTTTACTATAAATAGGGGTCTTTGCTTCACTTGTAAAGGACACCTCTTCAGAATACAACAAGTATTCTTCTTTCTCCCTTAAGAGCATTGTTCGTGAGAATTGTGGGAAGCCATACTTGAGCTCCTAGTCCAGGGTAATTCAATGCTTTTTTTAGCCATGCTTGGCTAATTTCTTTTAAGTTTCTTGGGTTGTTTTAGCTTTTAAATTATGTTTTAGTTTTCTTCTACTCTTCTAAATAATATTGCTATAAGTTCATGTTTTACTTCCTTGATATTTATGTTATCTTGATGCGCACAAGAGGTTTAGCTTACTTCTTATAACAATGGAAATTGGTAAGTAGTAAGGGAAATAGGACTTAAAAGAGGCTATATGATATATCACTAAGGAATTAGGATAGACTTAGCTTCATGTTGGCCTGAACTTCATCTTCATCTTCTTCTTAATTAACTAAATTGCAAGGAATTGAGTTTAGTAATTAGGAAGAAAGTTTTGCATTTGTAAGGAATTAACTTGTAGAAATAATAGGCTAAAGCATCATGAACTTTGTTTTAAAATTCAGAAATAAAGTAGGAGTTTGCTAGCATATTTTAATAGCTATATAATTCAACCCAAATGCTTAATTCCTATCATCATCTTTTCTCTTTTTATTTATGCCTATGCTTGTTCTTGTTCTAAACAAACCCAAATCAAAACCAACCTTTAATTTCTTGCACTAAGTTCTAAATAAGTTAATAATTAGACACATTTTCCCGTGGGATCAATATCTTTTGTATTACGCGATAATCAACCGTGCACTTGCGGTTTGGCTATCATTCGATATAGGAGTGGCATCTGTTTGCTGTGTTAGGTTCTTTTTTTATCACATTTGCTTTTTCAATGGTGACTGAATTTGCTTAACATTTACTCAGCCCTAATTTTATCTAGATCATTGCTTGCTGCTGGAATAATAACAGAATAAAAACATGAAAGAATCCAATTCATGTAACATGTTCATGTTAAAGCTGGAAAATTAGAACTTAATGTTTACTGGTTAATCTTATGAATTAAGTCTTCATTGATTTTCTATTAACATGAAATAATCACTTCTTCTCTCATTTGTTTAATTACTTTCTGTTGGTGAAGGACCGAACCCTATCTAAATCAATCAATTGCATTATCTGTTATCCGCTTTGATCCATGTTCTTCGTGCTCTAAAAATCATATTATTTTGATCTATGTTTGATGTGTTGTCTAAAATCGTTTGTTTTATGTTCTCTGCTTTGATCCTTGTCCTTAGTTTCTCTTAATAATTTTATCTTGATTTTCTCTAAATAGTTTTCTCTAATTAGAATTCAGTAGCCTATCATAATTAATTAAAAAATATAAATACAAAAATAAGGATCTATAATTAGATGTCTCACTAATTTTGTCATGTTTATCATGTTCTTTAATACAATGACATGTTCACTTGTATATTGACACAGCAATGGAAAAGTCTACTCAAAATTTGCCTCTGACACCTGATGCACAAATACCGCCGTCTCCTATGGACATTCAAGTGCAACCCCAATTGAAAGTGGTGGTATTTGTGCAAGCCAGTGATAGTAACGAAACCACACAAGAAAGAGGAGTTTGAATTGTGTGTGTGATTTTTTTAACTTCTTTTTTGAAAATCAGCAGTTATAAGTTTGAAAACGTTTGTTTGGAAAGTGCAGCGGAATTCAATCTAAGACAGAATAATAGAGCACACAGTAATTATCCTGGTTCACCCCCCTAATCGACAGGGCTACGTCCAGTCCTTGGCTTTACCAAGATTTTCACTATTATATCAAAATAGTACAAGTATTCTTCGGGACTTCTCCCAGTATTCTGAGGACTACTCCTTTACGAGTATTCTGTCAAGACTTCTCCTTTACAAGTATTAGACAGGACTTTTCCCAGCTCTTTTTCAAGAAGATTTGGTTTCTACAAGGTCTCTTCGATAAGAGTGGGTAGAAATATGAAGAACAGATTACAGAGAGATTAAGCAAGTTGATTCTCTAAACGGTTCGTGTGAAAAAGGATAAGAGTTGCTCTCTATGATAAACTTCACACTAGTTGGCGACTAAACTCAGGGAATAGACAAGTTGAGATTGCTGAGTGCTTGGTTTAGAGAAATAAGATCGCAGATGATGAACATGGAAAGTTTTGATAGCTTTGATCGTGTGAAAGTCGCCCATTTGAATTTGATGCCAAGTCCTCTATTTATATCTTCAGTAGGATGATCAATGGGAGCCTTGCTGAAGATCTGAAGAATAGTTCCGTTTGAATTTCTCCTCTATTGTGAGTAACGGATACTTCTGCATCTCTGGTTCAGCATTCAATACAATATGCCATGCACTTAAAGCGTCTTCAATGACGGAGGTTGACATCGTCTGGCTCTTTAAGGCATTTTTCCTTGAGCTATGGCTTCTGCAATTAATGCTCATGCATTCCAGCTAAGGGAGCCATTAATGCTCTGTTCAGAGGATTTGAATTTGAACGTTGAAGATCAGAAAGGCCTGCCGCTGATTCTGCAAAAGTAGCTTGAATTAAGGAATGTCAGGGAATTTGAAGTTGCGACGAATAAAGTATTGATTATGTCATTTTCGCCATTAATGCTCTGAAGAGACAGATAGTGATTGACAGCTCATCCTTTTTTTGAACAAACGATCACCTTCGGATTTTCTCTTGCACGAGCTCCAAAGAAATGTTGTTAGTCAAACAAACATTCTGTCAGAGTTTCGGATGTACTCAATGATTAAGTTACCAGACTTTCATCATAGTCAGACGAACTCACTGAAGCAGACGTTGTCAACTGACGGACTGATTTCCAGGAGCTGTAGGCGGACGGATTCTTCTTCTATTCTTTTTCTTGAATATCTGCTTTTGTAGAGGTCCATGCAGTTTTTCTCCAAGTAAATAGATATTCCTGAGTATGAAAATCATTGAGAAGTCAGGAATTCTATCTTCAACAAGATGAAGATTTAACGAAATTGTTATTCATCAAAATATAATAATTCATTAAATTATTTGATTCTAACAATCTCCCCCTTTTTGATAATGACAATTTCTTTCAAGAAAAAGGTTTTGAGAATAAAAAAATATCTTGAAGGAATTTTAAGAGGTACTTAAAGTTTGCTCCCCCTGAGTGTAAGAAAACATTTAAAGTTTTCTCCCCCTACATTATTTCTCTATATTCTCTTTTCCATTCTCAGTTCTCTTCTCCCCCTCTGGCATTATCAAAATTAAACAAGGTAACACAGATAAAGCAAGAGTAAGCGGACGGAAGAAATAATCATTAGAATAGAGTAAATGTAAACAAAGGAAAGGATAAGAAAAATAAGAGTTAGGGAGTGAAGGATGTCTTCAAGTGCTCGAAGAACAGGTTCATCGCGTCCTGCAACAGGTCGAAACGATTGTCCATGGTCGCGGTGATGTTCTCATGCATGGCATCAAGACGGGCATTTACATCTTGACAAAGATCACGAGTCTCTTGAGAGGTGATAGCCCGTATTTCCTGAATCTCTTGAGTGAGCATGGTCACCAAGGCACGAATCTCAATCGGGTCAGAAGGTATGGACAAATGAGCACCGGTATCGGAAGGCAATTCCTTGGAAGTGGAAGTAGCAGAGGGCGATGAGGGACTAGGAACAGCAAAGGTCGATGGAAAAATTGGAGTGAAGGGTGCCGCAGTAGGTATCAGTGGTGAAGGATGAGTGCTGGGCCAAATGAAATCGTATGCCTTCAGCACGTTGGTCAGGGCTGGAAGAAGAACCAATTTCCAGGTACAGAAATCCAGCACCAGAGGATCTACTCGACCAGCCAAATGAAGAGGAATGTAGGCCTCATGAGTGACTCCAGAGATTGTCAGGTGCCAATCAAAGTGAAAGAACATACTGCAATGAGGCATGGACTGAACAATCTGAGATGATGGCATGCATTGGGACTCCACAAACCTGCATGAAAACAGAAAGGCAAACCAAGAACCTGCAGAGACACCGCTGGAAATATGTGTGCATTTTGTGAAAACTGTGAATGTTTGCGCTTTCCCAAAGTTGATTGAGATCTTCGAGAGAATTGGGGCATGAAGGAGATCTTGCGATTCGAAGGAGAACAGTGGCTAGCCAATGTTGTGAAGAAGTTGGGTGTGGCCATCTTGAGGGATGGTTGCATGTAGTAAAGAGGTGGAAGTGGAACACGAGAGGAAGGAGCAGGAGGTTTTGGCATGAGATCTAGATCTAGATCTGTATGGAAGGGGATATTATGTGAGGAACTGGTGGTTGTAGTTGGTGATAGATAGGATGCATTAATATTGTTATTGATTTGTGCATCTACCCGCCTTGAGAGTTGTGTAAAATGTTGACCATGACCTATACCCAGACGGAGACAGAGATCAATATCATGTAGTTGAAATCTTTCCAAGGCCTGAAGCAAATTATCAAGAACAGCGAAGTCAGGTTGACTTTCCCCAATTAGAGATTTATTGGATGACGATGCAGCAAGATGCGTCTGAACTGAAGTTGTAGTTGAGGAGGAAGTAGGAACAGATTCATGCACAGGCTCAACAGAGGTTAAAGGGAAGGTTGGATCGTGAAGAGAAGTGGTGACACGTTCTTCGTCAGAGTCATCATCAAGATCAATGTGATGGATGATTTTTGGAACTTTAAACAAGGTGTATAGAAATTTCTCAGCTTCGCCTTGCAACTGTTCTTTGAAGTGCATAATTCTGGATTGAAGAGGAATCTCCCAAGCACAAGCATCTACAGAACAGTGATGTTTCCATTGGGGCGATATGGTAGGCAAGGGTGAATTATCAGTAAGCTTTACTCGAACTCAATGCCTGTTAGCAATGTTACCCAATACTGCAATGGTGGGAGGTTCTTCAACAGGACCTAGAAGAGGTAAATATGTGCAACACTGTTTTGGTGCTAACGTGACCAGAATAATACGGAAAGCTGTTGCAGCAAGTAACCCCATGTCGGGAGCGGAAAACCATTTAGGTTCATAAGCAGATTCACTGTTAGAAAGTGTGAGAGACATACGAACAATGTCTACATCTTCATCGGAACTGAATGTTGGAGAATGGAGCGCCTTGTTGGAGAGAAGTTCCTAAACCAAGAGTGTGCGAACCTCTAACCAATATTCTTGAGGGTGCCCTAGCCACTGAGCAATACATCTGAAGCCACAGTTTCCATCATCCTCGACATCAAAGATGTCTGCAATATATTTATGAAACAGTGGAGGCAAGTACTTCAGATAGTATGCATGGGCATCTGAAATTAATTCAGCAGTGGTATGAACTGCTTCTGGAGCAGGTTTAGAGGATGCAGATGTAGGCAATGTTTTGTCAGTAGACAACATGGCTTGAGAAACAGTCTGGTGAGGTGCATCTGGGACCAGACGAAGATTGCCAACCAAATGGGGACGTTTGACAGATTTAATAGAGCAACTGGCAGACGGAGCCGATTCAGGCCGAGTCCTTTTTGCTCGTGGCTGCCTTGTGTTTGTACCCTTTGAGGATGAAGGCACACTTTTAGTCTTATTCTTCTTTGCCCAGTTACTCAAGAATTCTTCAGGGACAGCAGAGACATCGATATGGAGGTGCATTCGTCGAACATCTCCAAACTTGATGGGAGTGGCAGAGGTGAAGTTGCGAGCAATGTACTCCGTTGCTTCTTTTTCTGGGGAAAGGAGCTTCTTCTGATGCATTAGAGCCGTTATGAGTGAGCCATAAGGAAGGTTCGTGTTGGAGTTTTCCAGAATTTGATGTATATATTGGAAGATGAGGTCAGACAGATTTATTTTCCGATGATGCTGCATCTGAAATAGAGTCCATTGAGAAATCTTGTTGACCAGGTCACGAGAGCCTGCTTTAGGTAGCACAGCCTTGCTAAGAATAGCACGTGGAAAGATACATTCCTCAAAAAGATTTTTCACACATCGTGACTTAGACCCCTGGGGTACATTCTTCCAGATAGTGAAAGGATTACTTTCAGAAGCTTCCCATGACGTGTTGTAACAAACTCCTTCAAGGGGAATGCCTAATAAGGCAGACACATCGCTGGGCTGAATGTCAACAACGTGGCGTAAACAGCGTGTTCGGATGAGGTTAGGGTTCAGTTTGATAGCACAGTCATAGAATTCCTTTACAAGAGGAGAGAGTGCTGAAGTTGTTGAAATATTGATCATGCTGTCTCAGTCCTGAGATAACACCATGTCTAGACCTGCAATCTTTACATGTTGATATAGCCTCAGGTCAAGGTATCGAGGAGTCACAAGCTCTTTATCACCAAGGTGTTCAATCTTTACAGGGCCAATCTTGGATGCTTGCTCCTTTTGATTTTGAATGATGTAAGACTGCTGAAGTTCAACAACCCGTTGTTCAACTTCGTTGAGAGGTTCTTGAGTCTTCATCTGTTTCTGTCTTTTGGGTGCCATTCTTTCTGCAACAGGAGTTAGTACAGATGCAAGAGCAAGTATGATAAAGATGATAAGTTCAGAAAGGATGCGAATAGTTTAGAGGCCTTTTCGGTTTCTCTCATGGAGAGTGAAGAGTTTTTCTTGTTTGTTACAATGCAATGATGAACAATAAAGTTGATGTGAGAGGAAAGAGAAATAGCAGAGACATTAAATGAGGAGAGATACATGTGTATCAGCATTTTTAATGCGAATTTAAAAAGGAACCCTTTTGAAATGACTCAACTGTTCTTCATTAAAATTAAGCAATACATAGTCTGACTTAAGATTTTAATGTTGCCAGATGATAACTCAGTCAAACGTGTACGAGACTGTGTTCAGTTGTACCTGTAAGATAAAGTTAGTACATGCAAGTATATTATAACGCAGGAAACATGCCAATCCGTTCTCTAAGGCAAGTGAATTTATTTTCAATAAGAGGTTTTGTGAATATGTCTGCTAGCTGATCATCAGTATGTATATATGAAATATCAATATTTCCTTTAGCTACTTGATCACGTATAAAATGATGTTTTATTTCAATATGTTTAGTTCTGAGTGCAAAACAGGATTCTTAGTAATGTTAATGGCACTTGTATTATCACATAGCAAGGGGATATTATGCTCAAAAATATTATAATCTTCTAATTGATGCTTCACCCATAAGAGTTGGGTGCAGCAAGAACCTGCCGCCACGTATTCTGCTTCAGCACTAGATAGTGATATTGTGCTTTGCCTTTTGCTTGGCCAAGATATTAGACATTTCCCTAGAAAGTGGCAACTGCCACTTTTACTTTTTCTTTCTATTCTGTCTCCGGCATAGTCAACATCACAGAATCCTCTTAACCTGAAATATTCACCTTTCTCATAGACTAGACCCCCAATGAGGTATCTAAAAATACGTTTTACAGCACTGAGGTGAGATTCTTGAGGACTTACCTGGAACCTCGCACATACACAGACGCTATACATAATGTCTGGTCTGCTTGAGGTGAGGTACAATAGTGATCCGATCATCCCCCTGTACTTTGTTGAATTGACTAGCGTAGATTCGTCACCTTTGTTTAGCACAGTTCCAGGATGCATTGGGGTACCCATCGCCTTGGCCTTTTCCATGCCATATTTCTTCAGAAGGTCATTGATATATTTAGTCTGATGGATGTAAGTTCTGGTGGTTTCCTGCCTGATTTGCATACCTAGAAAGAACTTCAATTCCCCCATCATGCTCATTTCAAATTCACTCTGCATCAACTTGGAAAATTCTTGATAGAGAGTTTCATTAGTAGCACCAAAAATAATATCATCAACATATAATTGCACTAAAATGAAATCCTTTGATGTTTTTCTTCTGAACAGAGTATTATCAATGCTACCCCTTGAGAATCCGCTTCTCATCAGAAATGAACTCAAGCGATCATACCAAGCACGTGGGGCCTGCTTTAGTCCATACAGTGTTTTTCGTAATTTGAAGACATGGTCCGGCAGATCTGGATCTTCGAAGCCTGGAGGCTTCTTTACATAAACTTCTTCCTCGATATAACCATTTAGAAAAGCACTCTTCACATCCATTTGATACAGCTTTATGGAATGCTGACAGGCAAATGCCAGTAGAATGCGAATGGCTTCGATTCTTGCAACAGGGGAAAAGGTCTCTGTGTAGTCAATACCTTCTTGCTGATTGTATCCCTGTGCAACTAATCTGGCTTTATTTCTTGTGACTTTCCCACTTTCATCCATCTTGTATCTAAATACCCATCTAGTGCCAATGATAGACTTTTCATTAGGTCTAGGCACAAGATCCCAGACCTTGCTTCTTTCAAATTGGTTTAGCTCTTCTTGCATTGCTAGGATCCATCCTTCATCTTGCAGGGCTTCACCTATGTTCTTTGGTTCTATTTCAGACAAGAGCGCACAATTAGCATAATCATTAAACGTAGATCGAGTTCTTACCCTTTCATGTATGCTGCCAATTATTTGTGTGGGTGGATGGTCAGGTTTGAATCTCCAATCTTTGGGTAAAGAGATACCGCTGGACGTCATGATTTGATCAGTGGAGACAACGTCAGACGGAGCTACACTGTCACCGTCTGGTTGAATGGAGGATGAAATATTTGAGTCAGTAATTTTGTCAGAAGTTGATGGCTGAACTGGAGTTGAGGAAGGCTCTCCATTTATTTCCAGATCGTCGAATTCGTCTTCCAGTGTTGTACGACTCCCACATATGTGTTTATCATCAAACTTGACATTAATAGATTCTTCAACAACCATTGTTCTTGAGTTGTATACCTGGAAGGCTTTTGAGTTGGGTGAATAACCTAGGAATATTCCTTTGTCTGACTTTGCATCGAACTTCCCAAGATCATCCTTCGTGTTAAGTAGGAAGCATGGGCAACCGAAAGGATGGAAGTAGGTAATACTTGGCTTTCTTCCCTTCCATAACTCATATGTTGTTTTCTTCAAGATAGGGCGCATGAAGATTCGGTTTTGAATATGGCATGCAGTGTGAATTGCTTCAGCCCAGAAGTATTTGGGTAGAGAAGTTTCACTAAGCATAGTTCTGGCCATTTCTTGAAGTGGCCTGTTCTTTCTTTCAGCTACTCCGTTTTGTTGAGGAGTTCTTGGAGCAGATACTTGATGGAATATTCCATTTTCCTCACAGTAGCATTTGAAATCTTCATTTATGAACTCTCCTCCTCGATCACTGCGTATACTTGTAATACAGTAACCTTTTTCATTCTGGATTCTTTTTGCAATGATCAGAAATGACTTGAATGTCTCATCCTTGGTTCCAAGAAACTGTACCCATGTAAATCTTGTGTAGTCATCAATGATGACAAGGCAAAATCTTTTTCCAGAACAACTAGTCGTTCTAGTATGTCCAAACAAGTCCATGTGTAACATCTCCAGAGGTCTCTTAGTACTCACAACGTTCTTTGAGTGAAAAGAAATTTTTAATTGCTTTCCTTGATGACATGAAGAGCATGTGTCATCAGATTTGAAAGACAGATTTGGACAGATCACTTACTAGATCGTGCTTGATCATCTTAGCAATGGTCTTTAAGGATGCATGCCCTAGCTTCATGTGCCATATCCATTTATCATCCTCTGCTGACACTAGACATGTTACCTTTTGTCTTGCAAGGTTTTCCAAGGAGGTCTTATATAGATCCCCTTGTCTCTGTGCTTCAAAGATAATTTTGTCATCATCATTTGTGACTTTACACTTCACTTTGTTGAAGGAAACAGTGAGTCCACTATCACATAATTGGCTTATGCTAAGTAGATTGTATTTTAATCCTTCAACTAATAGGACCTTCCGTATGCTGAAGGGGCTGAGGCTACTTCGCTGCCCCCTAGACCATGTAGCAAGAATCGTAAACCTAATGCTAGTGGCCCACGCAGAACCTCAAACGCATGGCAACACTTTACTATGGTACCTGAAGCTGAGGAACCCACTACGTCTTGCAATCATTGTGGCAAGAAATATTTGTGTGACAGCAAGGCACATGGCACATCTGTTGGGTCTAGGTGGACCAGCATCCTGCCTGCTGTGTAGCATTCGAAACGTGGCGTGGCTGCTACGCCTAAAAGGAATTTAGTTGCGCCCTCACTAACAGCAATTGCTTTTGACGTAGTGGTAAGCGGTAAAGTGATGTTGTTGTGACTTACCTGAAAAAGAGATTTACCAACATGAGTGGTTTAGTGTCAGATGGCCAATTCTTCCACATGAGATGTTGTGCACACATTTTAAACCTTGTAGTGAATGATGGTTTAAGGGATATGAGTGGTTGCATCACAAAGATTCATAATGCGGTTAGGTTCATTCGGTCATCCACTCTAAGGTTTGACAAATTCAAAGAATGCATTGAGTTTGCTAGGATATCTTCCAAGAAACTGTTATGTCTTGATGTTCCCACTCGCTGGAACTCAACGTACATGATGTTGGAAGCTGGTGAAAAGTTCCAAGGTGCATTTCAAAAGCTAGAGTTTGAGGATCCTAATTATTTGGAATTCTTTGGTGCTTCTGGCCCCCCTAGTAGTGCAGATTGGGATCATGCAAGGGCCTTTATAAGATTTCTGAAAAATATTTATGAGGCCACACAAATGTTTTCATCCT
This sequence comes from Acmispon strigosus, assembly GCA_030819835.1. Lineage (NCBI taxonomy): Eukaryota > Viridiplantae > Streptophyta > Magnoliopsida > Fabales > Fabaceae > Acmispon > Acmispon strigosus. Next base: position 26,601,914 of record JAUAMA010000001.1, read on the forward strand.
CATTGCATGCTAGTGTACATATTGCCTTTCACCAGCTGGCTGTAATATACAGTGAGTTTGTGCTGTCTTGTAATAGCCTAAATCCTATTGAGTAAAATGGGTAGGGACATGAAGCTAAAGTATTGATAAGGAAAATCGCAAGTGTACGATTAACTATCGCGTAATAAAAATGTTCGAACCCAAAGGATAGGTGTTCTTGTTAATATTAAGTTTAGTACTTGTGCAATAAAAATAAAATGATATAGTTGATGTTTGGTTTAGGACAAGATGAGAGCAATAGCATAAAATAATAAAGCAAATAAGATGAGAGAATTTAAGCTCTTGGGTTGATTTACATAATTTATAAAACATGCTAGAAAACTCTTACTAAATTTCTGAACTTTAAATTCAAATTCATGGTGCTATAGCCTAAGTTTCTACACCCTAATAGCCTTAAGAAATGTAGAACTTCCTTACCTAATTACTAACTCCATAGCCTTGGTTATTAGTTAATTAGAGAAGAAGATGAAGCAAGAATCCGAGCCAACACAAAATTACGTACATCCTTATAGCCTTAAGAAATGCAAACATATAACCTTTTTTATTTCCTATTTCCCTTACTACTTACCAAATGGCCTTATGAATAAGTAGAAAGCATGAAATCTTTTGTACACAAGATTAATGAAGAACAAAGAAATAAAACATGATTTGAAAGTATTATTCAGAAATGTAGAAGAAACTAGAACATGAATTATAAACTAAAACAACCCAAAAACTTAAAGAAGAATTTAGCCAAGCATGGCTAAAAGAAGCATTGAATTACCCTGGACTAGGAGCTCAAATATGGCTTCCCACAATTCCTAGGAACAATGTTCTTGAGGGAGAAAGAGGAACACTTGTTGTGTTCTAAGAAAGGTGTGTCTTTCAAGTGAAGAGGAGGGTCCTATTTATAGTAAAAATCCAGCCTCCAACGCTTCAGCGCTAGAATTCCCAACGCTTGGGCGCTGGGAGCATTAAAAATCCACTGCCAGACCGAAGGCCAGCGCTTGAGCGCTGGCTTCCCAGCGCTGCAGCGCTGGGAACTGCTTCTTCAACTTCAAGTTTTTCTTCTTCTTCATGGTTAGTGGGATTTAAATGCCATCAAAAGCCACTACTCAGCCCTTGTTAAATTCTGAAACTTCTCCTCCACTACCATCAATTCCTTCAAGCTTATTTTCCATGTGCTAATTTGAAGAGAGTTGCTTCATATTCCTCTTTTTCACTTTGGTCCTCTCTTGGTTAGCACTTCAATTCAAGCCCGTGAATTCTCTCAATCTTCACTTTAAGTCCTCCACTCTTGAACTTTTACAATTTGGTCCCTGACTTCCTGAAACTTTACACATTGGTCCCTTGACAAAAATGATAACTAAACCAGCTTTTCCTAAAAATACAAAATAACTAGAAAAATTCCTAAAAATATAAAATAAAGCTAGAAAATCTAATAAAATCTAATCTACATGCAAAATGCAAAATAAATATAAAATCTACATAAAAACAATAAAAAACCTACATGAGACTCAAAAATAATAAAATAAAAAGACTAAAAATACCCTAAAAACATCATATAAAATCCACTCATCAAGTATGATAAATATTGGGGTAACATTGCCAACATAAATCAGCTCCTTTATTTTGGTGTTATCTTTGATCCTCGCTATAAGTTGAAGTATGTAAGATGGTCCTTTTCTAAAATGTATAATGAGAACCCAAACTGGATCAAGGAACTCATAACTAGTATTAGTGAGAATCAGTCCAGAATGTACAATTGGTATTCTACTGCCTATAATGAACAAAATAAGCCAGAGCAAGGGCAATCATCTCATGGACCGTTGGGCCCCGAGTACATTTGGGTCAACTTCTATGAAATTCCAACTTTCTTTGCAAAAGAAAATGCTTTTCAGCAGCATCTTGAGTTATAAAGTTTTATTGATAGTAAAAATGAGCTTGAGAGATACTATGATGAAGCTTGTGTCAAAGATAATAACAATTTTGAGCTGCTGGTATGGTGGAGGCAGAATTCATCAAGGTTTTCAATCTTGTCTATGCTGGTCAAGGATGTTATGGTCACTCCAGTTTCAACAGTGGCTTCTGAGAGTGCTTTTAGCACTTATGGGAGAGTCTTGGACAGTTATAGAAGCTCTCTTGACCCAGAAGTTGCAGGGGCATTGGTTTGTAGTCAAAACTGGTTGAGGAAATCTTCCAAGCAATTTAAAGACCTTGATGTATCTGAAGAATTGGAGTAATCTGACAAAGTTATAAAAGGTGGTTCTTTATTTTTATATTCTTTCTTTATAACTGGTATGTTCTTTATTTGTATTTTTTATTTTATGATAAACTAATGTATGGGTTTTCTTTCCTTGTTCCCAAAAATTTGAAGGCTTATCAATTTCTGGAAGGACTGGACGACCAACTACAGCTGCTGGATCGTCTCAGTCACAACCAATGTCTATTGGTTGAAATTCAATGGTATGCCGTGTTTTTATTCTAATTGCTGCCTTATGCAATGAAATTGCTAAATCTGACATTTTTTTGAACTAAATGTGAATTTTATGGCTACTTTTTCAGTTGTACAAGACTTTTTGGAGTCATTGTGTGAAATGACTCATTTTTTGGTAAGTCAAGCTTAGTTATCATTTCCGAGTTACTATTTCTTTCTCCTCAGTTTGGTCTTTGGACTGATATTTTGATTTTTTTTTGTGATCTTCATAGTTGTCGGCTTGTATGTTGCTACCTCCTTGCGGTTGCTGAGTTTTGTGGTAATATGGTTTTATTTTGGCTGATTCTTGGACATTCTTGAGACTTATTTTGGCTATCTCAAGATGAGGATGCTATAGTTCTGATTGTTTTATTCTAGGTAATTTTGTTGGTATTAATTTTTGGTTATATGTTTGGCATTAGCTAGCTTTAACTGATTCTGACATTCTGTGTTTGATTAATATCTTTCTATTGCAGCCAAAATACAGTGTTGATCACTGTTGGAAGTATTTTAAGGAATATGAATTGGAGCATGTTATTATTAGAAAGTAAGATTAATAATTATGTACTTGTTCTTTTTTATGTTTCTAATTATATATATATATATATATATATATATATATATTATTATCTTGTCCTTGAGAATAAGTTAGTTGTGCTTCAATCCTTACTAGATTTATTGGGAAAGGGAGTGCTCCTAGTGGATTCCGAGGAATGCAATTTGAGGCTATTCCCTTGATGCTGCAGCCAGCAATGCTTGTAGTGTGCCTCAATGAGGTAGCCTTTGTCTCTTTGACTTTGTTTAATCTTTATTACTTTGTGGTGCATAAAATTGCCATCAAAGTGAAGTGTGTAGCTTTTGCAATTTAAATGCTAGATGTCACTTGAGCCTTGAGGGATCCAAGAGTCTGACGGAGTGCCCCAAGAATCAAGATACCTACCAAATGGATGTTGAAGAAGGATGACTAACTGCCAAAGAAGCAAAATTATAATGTCAAGTGCATACTGCCATACTTGTTTACTTTTCTCGTTAATTAAGCTATGGTTTGTAACTATAACAAGATCTATAACTGTTGATGCTGTACTGATCCTACTGCTACTTATTTAAGCTACTATGGTCTGTAACTAAATCAAGATTCTGGTAACTGTTGATGTGTTGATGCTACCTACTACTACTTTTTAATTAAGTTCACCAATGATCTAGTTTGATGTCCAATGTGGAATGTTTCATGAAATTTGTATTAATTAGCTGCAGGTTATGGGCCAGAGGCCAAGTGATAGATTTTGAGATTTTTGTAGCTGAAGGGCTTTTTTTTTTTATCAAATGATGTGTTTGGGATGTGTAAAAATTTATTGTTAGTCTTTTTTATTGAAAGAAACTTGATTTTTTGAACAGCACAAAAAAATTCTAAGTAGGCCAGCCCTGTCTAAACCCACCTGAAACTTGTTTGAACCCACTCTAACCTGAACCGACGAACCTGAAGCTAGCCACGGTCGGAATTAGGCCAGACTATTATAAAGTCGACTTTGGTCGGATGGGCTGCAATTGGCCCGAACCCGACCGTCGCTCACCCCTAGAATGGCCTATTAGGTCAAAAACCCTAATAGCCAAACAATCTTATTATCAAGTCAGAGAAAATAGGAGAAGACCCTCTTTTACGTGAACCCTCCTCTGCTATTTATTAAGGGGAAAGAGATAAAACCCTAAATTTTCACTTAATGGGCTCCTAGACCTCAAAACTCTTGGCCCAACAGCCTTAACTCTGTGTCTCTCGCCGCCTAGCTCGCCATCAACTAGTCCTTATTCTGGTCGTCAGGCCGCCCTCTACTGGGCAAAGTGTTCGCTTATTCCATAAGCCCACAAGACACCAAGCTTGAAGTATGAAAGCGAAGTGTGTCTTGATAAGTCTCCTTGGTTCGCCACTAGGGTAAAGTGCTCGCCTAATCCAAATATTCATTTATTTACATCAAATTTCATTATATCATTTAAATCAAACTATAAGTTTTTTTTTTATAAGCAAATACTGTATTGCTAAAGAGCACAAGGGGTGCCCAACCTGATACAAAGAAAACACAATACAAAGATTACATCTGCTAGTAAAAACAAGAAACACTTATTGAAACCAACCCAAACACAGTCTATAGTCTATGCACCTACGGTACCAACATACAATAAACCTACAATCACAGTACAACATATAATAAGCAGAAGCAAGATACTTAATAGCCTTCCTCCTATAATACACATAACAATCTCCGGCCACAAACCTTTATTGTGTGAGCAATCCTTAAAGGTCCTGGTATATGACAAGCAACACGCTGCAGCAATTGTAAGCATTACGGAGAGCCATCGCGGTTCTGTTATGCATATTATGGTCCAGAAACAGCATTCAAAAATTAATGTTATTGCCCCTCAAATGGTTCCCAAGCAATAAACTGGGTTAGCTAACCACTCATAGAGGGAACATTTAAAGGACTTCATTTTGGCGAAGATCCATTTCCAAGCTCTAACCTGTGCCAACTCCATCACATGTTCTGCATCTGCATTGACTTGGCGGAAACAATTGCATTTCTATAGAGCCAAATGGACCAAGTAACCGCCAACCATATTGCTAACAATGCTTGCCTCTGTTTCTGATTCCATGACCCGTAATCGTGTTGTAAGAAGTGCATCCAACAGGAATTGGGCAGAGTCGTCGCTGTTCCCAACCATCTATAGCACCGTTTCCATATCCGGGAGGAAAATGGGCACACCAGTAAAAGGTGATCTATAGATTCATCCTCCAAGGAACATGTGGGACAGATCAAGCCCACTCCTTCCGGTATGATTCGCCTCTTATGTAAATTGGTCCTTGTTTAAATCCTATCTCTCAGCACCTTCCAACCGAAAGCCACAATATTTGAGGGAACGGCAGCACTCCACAATCTTTTGAACACCTCAATTGGTTCAGCAACAACCGAGCCCGTCAAGAACAGGTAAGCCGACTTCACCGTGTAACCTCCTTCATTGCTACACATCCATATCCACTCATCTGCTACCCCTTTTCTTAGTATTGCAGAATTTAGAAGATGTTCAAGTTCCTTCACCCACTGCAATTCTCTTTCCAACAGCTATCTTCGCCAAGAAAACTCCCACTTCCAAGTTTCAATGTTCCACATTCCCATCTCAGCAATCCGACACTATTTATGAACAGCTAAGTTAAACAACCTGGGATATTTGGCTGCCATGTTAGAATAATATTTTATTATAAATTTTACTCCCTCTGTTTTAAAATAACTGTCCACTTAGAAAAAAATAATTTGTTTTATAATAACTGTCTGGTTAGCATTCCAATATAACATTAATTGATGTTTTTCCATATAATACCTTTATAAAAATAATAAATAAGGAGAAATTAAAATGCAGTTCAAAAGTTAAAATACAAAAACAAATAAAATGTTTTAAAAAGTTAACAACATTAATTGCATTTCTTAATATGCGTTTTCTTCTCTTTTGAAACAGAAAGAGTATATAATAAGAACGAATTCCCGTGTATTGCACATGCTAAAGTGCTAGTTCTCTTAGATTCTCATGTTGCTTATATCTCTCTTTACATTATATATGTATTAAAAAATTAAATATGTAATGGTACCCAAGGAGAGATAGACACGAAATTTCAACATAAGGAAATAATAGAAAATTTGCACAAGAGAGAATCCTCAATTGTCTTTTTAGGGACTAACTCAACTACTTAATGTCAAATAGGATACCAGTTGACTACATAAAATCATTTTTTTAACTTCCTACCTCGAAGTGAGTCAACCGATATCCAAACATACCCTTACTCATTTTACCCTTACTCATTTTAACTTAAGTAGACAGATGGATGAAAAGAATGGTGCTGCTTCAAATTGCCTATACGTGTGGTTGTTTGGGTAGAAACTAGAAAGAGGGAGGGGGAGGGGGAGGGGGATTGGGAAGGATGCTTATATTACAGTAACATGTGTATGATTTCATTCAGAAACATCAGATTTACACAAAAGGAAAACAGTTTCTCAAATTTACATGCCTGCTAGCTTCCTCCCAAAACCCAACACAAAACATAAAATCCCCATTTTCCTATAAGCACACTTACAATTAAATTAGCGAGAGAGAGAGAGAACACTATGTGCTGCAAAACATCATTGCAGCTTGAGGATATTATCTGATAAAGCAAACTCTTAACTACCCTAAAAAAAGACTCATAAAGTTGTTAGTTCAAACCTTGGGATGATAACCTAGCTGATGACGACTCGCCCAGGGAAACAGAAGCTAGAGATGAAGCCCAAACCCGAGCACTCCTCGCCCTCTCATGAAAATTCCTGGTCTTGCATAGTCTAAGCTTGTTCCAAACTCTCCTAACATCAATCACTTGAAGCACACGTCCCATCACATGGCTCGTCTCACCAAATATTTGCATGTTAAGATGAGGAATGCAGGAAACCCAGAATGCTCGGAGACGCGATACAATCTTAGGGAATACAAAAAGAAGTATCCTCAAACAGAGAAACAATACAGAGCATACTAAGTAAGGTTCCCCGCTTGACATTTCTTTATGCGACAAACCCATAAAGGACTTCATAATTGAATTTTCATCACTCATCGTGCTGCTTACAATAATGTTACTGCTCGCTTCAAATCCTGAGACGGGCACACAGATCAATGGAGGTATAAGCTAGATGATAAGGCTATTATTATCGGTCATTGTAGTTTCTTAAATCAGCTAAAAAAATAGGAATCAGGGTATGCTTACTTGTATTTCTGTCATAAAACTCCAAAAGTGAGAGGAGATTTTTCGGACCATGATATCTCAACCTTGATGTCTGGTTCACCAGTAATATGGCAGGCAAGCTACGGATTCCATATTTTGAATATAAGCTGCAAAGTTAAACAAATGTAGACATCAACAGACATTCATATAATATATAAAGAACCATAATTTCTGCGGTATTTCAGATTCACGTTCAAAATATAAAGTAGAAAAGGAAGGAATATGCTTAACATTACTTAATGACATTAGCCTAATACATAGGAAGCTTAGGTATTGCTGAACTACGTGTCAGAATATTGAACCAAATCAATCTAGATTTGGTCAAATATGTAATTAGAGAAGAGATCAATTCTAATTAGAGAATAAATATTATTGTCATTATTGTATTTCCTTATTTAGAGGACTGAATCGTTCTATAAATAAGTCCCTAAGCTATCAAATCAAGCAATAGAATTACAATTTCCTAATATTTCTTTCCTAATGTCTATTCTCAATATGGTATCAAGGGCAGGTTTCTTCATCTTTTTCTTCTTTCTCTAAGCCAGACAAACACCCAAAACCATCTCAGACATTGACGAACCTGACAACCAACCAATTCAGAACCAAACCGAACAAAACAGTCTCTCTGATGTAACATGTCAGATTGCAGCACTGCTACAGAGCAGTCTTCAAGCACAGGCCTCAACCACCAACTTTGATAATTTTTCTCTCGGAATAAAACTAAGTGGAGAAAATTATCCACTATGGTCAACTCTGATGAAAAAGACCATTGGGGGCAGAGGACGAAGCGCTCACATCACCGGTGAACCTGCGGCACCGTCAAAGACAGATCCAAAGTACACGCGCTGGGAGCAATATGACCAGTGTGTTTTTACTTGGTTGATTCAAAATATTGAATCACATTTAGTAAACAATGTTTCACAATACCCAACAGCAAAAAATTTATGGGATGGGCTAGCTCTAACCTATGGTGCAGGAATTGACTCTTTGCAGGTTTTTGACCTTCATCGAAGGGCAAATTTATTGAGGCAAGGGAGCAGCACCTTGGAAGAATGTTGGAACAAGCTTCAGAGCCTCTGGATTGCCATTGATCGGCGAGACCCAAACCCGATGACGTGCCCTGCAGATAAACAAATTTACAACAATAAAATCCAGGAACAGAGACTGTACCAACTTTTGGCTGCCATTGATGACAGGTTTGAATCAATTAAACGAGATATTCTGAAATGCTATCCTCTCCCCTCAGTCGAAACAGCCTTCGCCACTGTAAGGCGGGAGGTCGCCAGGCTTCACATTCTGAAAGCGGCAACCTCCGAGAGCGACTCATCATCGGGGATCGGAGCAGGATTGATTGCCAGAACAGCAGAGACGCGGGGCATGCAGCCAGAACCAAAAATCGTTCCAAGGAGAAAGAAGATAAATCGAAACTCATGTGTACTCACTGTGGGATGAAAAAACATACCAAAGAAACATGCTTTCGACTCGTGGGATATCCAGAATGGTGGGACGAAAACAGAAAGGAGAAGACTGATTCTCGAACAGGCAAAGCCGCCGCCGCCACAAGTCACAATCCCACCGCTGCTCCACGGTCTCCTCACCCGCCGTCACAGAACGAAGAAGGGTGGCACCTGGGCCGCCGTCGCGAATCAGCCCACGACGGAGCACATCCGCCGTCGGCCAGCGCCGCCACTTCATCTTCTTCCTCAAGCAGTGCCGCAGCAACCAGAAACAGGGGAGAGGGTTTCGACCTAGGAACCCAGCAAGGTAATGGGTTTGGGAGTTATGACCCAAGCCCAATACTTATTAAATCTAACTATTTCCCACTTAATTGTTTTTTTGGTGCTGAAGATGGGAATGAAAGTGGGCCATCAAACAAATCTAGGCTGTCTCATGAAACTAAAATTAAATCAGAATCTCAGGCTTATATAGCCCAAAACACCATTAAGGGTAATTCTGAAAAATCAAATCACTGGATATTTGACTGTGGAGCTACAGATACTATGCCTTATGATCACACAGATTTTTTAAATTTATCCCCACCACCTAAGGCCCATATTGAGACGGCTAGTGGAGAACTTATTCATGTAAAAGGAGGGGGCTCTATTGCTATTTCTGAAAAGATGAAGCTACATAACTGTCTCTATGTTCCATCTTTATCTTCAAAATGGTTATCTATTAGTCAGGTGACAAAAGAACTTCATTGTGTGGTACTAATGTATCCAAATTTTTGCCTTTTACAAGATATTCTTTCGAAGGAGATCATTAGGCGTGGTACTGAGCGAGGAGGTCTCTACTACGTCGACGAGGTGGTTCACTCGGGACATGCCATGCTTGCTCATGGAACAGTTGACAGACAACTTCGGTTGTGGCACCGCCACCTTGGTCATCCTTCGTTTGGGTATCTTAAGGTTTTATTTCCAAGTCTTTTTCCAAATAACTCCACTGATCTAAAGTGTGAGACCTGTATTCGTACTAAGAATCATAGGGTTTCATTCCCCCCAAATAATACTAGAGTGGACTCTGTTTTTTCCCTTATTCATTCTGATGTCTGGGGCCCCGCTCCGCATTCTAATAACAGTCGATTTCAGTACTTTGTTATCTTTGTCGATGATTTTTCTCGATGGCTCTACTTTATGAAACATAAATCTGAAGTTCCGGAAAAATTCATTGCTTTTTACAAAATGATTCAAACTCAATTTCAGACCCAAATCAAAATTCTTCGTTCAGATAATGGTGGAGAATTTGTAAATCAGTCAATGCAAGTTTTTTTTCAGGAACATGGCCTTATCCATCAAACCTCATGTCCCCACACCCCACAACAAAATGGGGTTGCTGAACGAAAAAATCGGATTCTTCTTGAAATGACTCGGGCCTTACATCTTGATTCTCACGTTCCCACCTCGTTTTGGCCCGTTTCTCAACCATAAAACCCCCTTGCAGACCCTAGCCACTCACATCAAAATCTCATCCATTTTAACCTTACCCCCTCGTGTCTTTGGGTGCTCTGTTTTTATTCATATACCTAAACTTGATCGGACCAAGCTTGACCCATGCGCTGAGAAGTGTGTTTGTTGGTTATGCTATGCATCAGAAGGGGTATCGTTGTTATAACCCCGTTACTCGTCGCAGAAGGGGAGTAGCTGATACCACAAAAGCATTCTCAGTCAAGCTTCTCTTAGAGGATATTCCAAGAAATGCTCAGCAGGCAATGAACAAAATGGAATGGCGTGAGGCGATGAATGCCGAAATGGAAGCCCTTGTGAAGAATGGTACATGGGAAAAGTGTGCATTACCAGTTGGGAAGAAGCCAGTTGGTTGCAAGTGGGTGTTTACCATCAAGTATAAAGCAGATGGAAACATTGAGCGGTACAAGGCAAGGTTAGTTGCCAAGGGCTACACACAAACTTATGGCATTGATTATGCAGAAACTTTCTCTCCGGTTGCAAAAATTGACACCATCAGAGTGCTATTCTTAATAGCTGCCAATGAAGATTGACCTCTTCACCATTTTGATGTTAAGAATGCATTTTTGCATGGAGATTTGAAAGAAGAAGTGTACATGGAGGCTCCACCTGGGTTTGCAGGTGATTTCCAAAGAGATGAAGTATGCAGGCTAAGAAAGGCTTTGTATGGGCTTAAACAATCTCCTCGTGCATGGTTTGGGAGGTTCACTATGGCTATGAAGCAGTATGGATACAAACAGAGCAATGCCGATCACACACTTTTTCTCAAAAGGAGAGGTAATTTGGTTACCTGTCTCATTATTTATGTAGATGATATGATTATAACAGGTAGTGATGAAGAAGAGATTTCCCAACTCCGGAAGAATCTATTCACCGAGTTTGAGATGAAAGACCTGGGAGGGCTGAAATACTTCTTGGGCATTGAGGTTTTCAGATCCAAAGAGGGGATTTACATCTCTCAACGGAAATACATATTGGATCTATTAGCTGAGACTGGTATGGTAGATTGTAAACCAAGTGATTCACCAATAATGGTAAATCACAAGCTCAAGATTACTAAGGAATCTAAACCAACTGATCGAGAAAAGTATCAGAGACTAGTGGGGAAGCTAATCTACCTAGCCCACACTAGACCAGACATTGCATATGCAGTTGGGGTAGTGAGCCAGTTTATGCATCATCCACAGGTAGAACACATGGAAGCAGCAATGAGGATTGTCAGATACCTCAAAGGTACTCTAGGAAGGGGTATCATTTTTAGAAGAAATGGGCATCTAAATATTGAGGCATATACTAATGCTGATTGGGCAGGTAATCCAAATGATAGAAGATCCACAGCAGGGTATTTCCCTCTACTGGGAGGAAACCTGGTTACTTGGAGAAGCAAGAAACAGAAGGTAGTTGCACTGTCTAGTGCAGAAGCAGAGTTCAGAGGTATTGTAAAGGGGATAACTGAAGTTCTCTGGCTGAAGAAGCTGATATGTGAAATTGGTTTTCCAGTGGAGCTCCCTACCAAACTGAGGTGCGACAACATGGCAGCAATTAGCATCTCTGAGAACCCTGTTCAACATGATAGAACAAAGCATGTTGAAGTGGATAGGCATTTCATAAAGGAGAAAATTGAAGAGGGCATTATCAAGCTTCCTTTTGTGAGATCCACAGATCAGCTGGCAGATATTCTCACAAAAGCCGTATCAGGAAGAACTCTGGAGACAGTCTTGCACAAGTTGAGCATTGGAGATCCCACCGTTCAACTTGAGGGGGAGTGTCAGAATATTGAACCAAATCAATCTAGATTTGGTCAAATATGTAATTAGGGAAGAGATCAATTCTATTTAGGGAATAAATATTATTGTCATTATTGTATTTCCTTATTTAGATGACTGAATCGTTCTATAAATAAGTCCCTAAGCTATCAAATCAAGCAATAGAATTACAATTTCCTAATATTTCTTTCCTAATGTCTATTCTCAACGAACAGACTTAACTACTGCAATCTGAATGCTATGTTGAAACAACCAAATATAGCATACAGCAAAAGACATTAAGTTCACCATTATCCTCAAACTTCTAAAACAAGAAAGGTAGTTTCAAAACCTTGGCCAAGCTGATGATTGCTCAAGAACCAAATGCTCTATTTGAGGAAACATGGAACTAAGGATTCTGAATTTAGGAAGCATCCTTTGTGAAAATGAGCACCAGGAAGCATAGAAGAGTATAGAAACATACTCAATCCTCTTTTTGCCAGACAGAACTTCTTCTATAAAATTTCCATCCACCTAAACAAATAGATAAAAATTAAATACATGTCATCAGAATAAGCAAATTTGTACATGTCATGTCAGCTAATCATAATCATAACTTTAAAACTATGTAAATATTTGCTCAAATTATGATGTTGAAATACAAATAAACTTTTTTTTGGAAACTCCAAATTAAAAAAAAAACATAATGAAGAGTACAAGAGAGTAGGAGGGGGGGGGGGGGGTCCCCAACATCTGCAGAAAACAAGAATAATGAGAGATATGGTGCCTAGATAAAAAAAACAACACTTTGACATATATGTTCAAAAAGTCAGAAAGAATAACATAAGGCTTAAGAAACTAAGTAAGAATGAGAAAAGAAGCATGGTATATTGAAAGAAAAGAAACAGCTCAGGTCACCATATTTGATTTCTACCATTAAAATAAGAGACAAAACACTGTTGCCAACTAAATTTGTCATGCTCTGTAAAACGACTATTAATTGAAGCAAATAAAAAGCCTATTAGCTTAAAATTCAATGGATTTTAAAATGAAGGAGACTAACATTTTGAGCAAAGTTTTAAATTCTTTAATATCCAGTCAAATTAATTTCGATGAAGAATACAAAGTAACAATTACAAACTCGAGTCCCCACTCCATGTATAAATCTTTCATTGTTTGACTTTTAAAAATGATTCTTTTTAAAGATATAGTCTACTAGAAGTGTGTAGCCAAAGAAGAGGTGTCAGCTCAAGTGTCCGAGCCGCATAAAAATATTATTTTATTCAGACACTGTGAAGAAGTGTCTGACATGTGTCGCGTCGCTTCATAGATTAAGGATCAAAGTGAAATCACCAACAACCTAATAACAAAGGGGTTTTAAATCAAGATGTGATGTGAAACCCACATTTATGGTTCTAGTCTAACACAAAAAAAGGAGATCCCCTGGCCGGTTGGGCTAGACCTAATATGTGACCTAAAATGATAAATCAGCAGTGCAACAGCAAGGAATTTACATGTCTGTTCATTCAATAGTTAGGATAATTTCATTCAATAGTTAGGATAATCGTATCATATTTTGTAATGAGGCAATCGGTGTATTGGGGTAAGGATTTGGGAATTGAACAGCTATTAATCGAAATATTTATTATCATATTGAATTTTCTCTTAATTTCATTCATGTAACGCAGTTCTATGGTTCACTTTTGGCTTAACTATGTTAAATTTTGGGTTGATTTCCCTTAATATCAGCTATTCGTGTACTTTTTACTAGTCAACTTCTTCACCCAAGCTTCAAGCGCGCACCCAAATTGACTAGCTCCCCCACATGTCTCTCTCTTACTTCCTCAATCACTCTGTCTTTCTATATGGCTCTCTCTCTCCCCTTCATCTCATTCTCAGTTCTCTCTTTATCCCTCTATCAATCAAAAATCAAGCTTCAGCTGCTAGGAACTAGTATATTCGTTGCTTGAAAATAGGGAAAACTCACTTCATCTAGATACAAACAGCAGAACTTCAAGGGCTTGCAAACCTCCCAATGCTCAAAGGCCCAATTCTCTCTCAAGTGATTAGCCTCTCCTCCCTCTCAACCCATATTACTATGTATAGGTAACAAGCCATATTTATTGATTGCATTAACTAACTAACTAATTGATATGCTATTAACTAATTCTATTCAGAAACTATGACTATCACAAACTATCAACTCATGCTAGCACATACAAGAGCCACAACAAAATGAAAATTCTGCCAATAAAATGAGGAGGGCAGAAGAGTACTTTTGACAAATATAGATATACCTAAGCCATGCAGTAACCATACTCGCAAAAAGAGAGGGAAAATTTAAAAACTTACTACAAGTCTGCAACTGTAGCACTAAGTGTTTATTACAACAACTACTAATGATAAACCATCAACATTTTGTTTTTGTTGATGGATTATGTAATATGTAACAAATGGCTGAACAACAAGCAGATCTAAATTGAAGACACTACTTGGAACTACAGCTATTTGATTGATATTATCAAAACGTTATCTATGTTCTAGAGGAAAATATGGGTGCAGCTCCTCTAAAGTTTACATGGTAAAGTAAATCATCTCACCATTGATTGGGTTGTTTTTATTGACTTTTCAAATTAGGTAAGCACTATTAACGGTGTGATGACTTACTTTATCCTTTAAAGTGACTCCACTCACTTTAGAGGAGCCAAATCCGAAAATATAATCCTTCGAAAGATTTGACAGGACTTTTTCCCCTCCTTAGAAAAAGAGTATATAGTTGTCCAACCAAGTGGTGCAGAAGATGCATGAGAAGAAAATACAACTTAACAGCATCATATTGGAGTATTGGACCAGTTATCATCTACAAAACAATTTATGTTAAAAGTTAAAAAGGAGAAATTTATACAATCTCTTCATGAATCAAAGCTATAATTCATATGATAATTTACCAAAAGTAAATTATCTTATGGATACTAAGCATCATCTTTAATACTGTGTTTCTTTGCATATTGAACATATGGTACATAGCCTGTTGCAAACATGGGGAAAAATAATCAGATGCCAAATGGTTATCAGAGGACATCAAATGGAGGTACTTCACTGCTAAACCATAAGTCATAGGACAATGGCACCATGTAAAAATAATTAACTAGTTCTCATCAAGCCATAAAGATACAATACAAAACACAATACTTGGGGATAGGATCACAAAACAGTTCCAAGGCTTTAATTAAACCCTTCAAACTTAACCTAAAAAAACTCCAAAAGCATTTTTTGAACAGGCCGATCTCTGGTTTAATGCAAGAGGGTCCAAGAAAACTGACACTGATATAACAATTCAGCCCAGAAGCACAAATAGTAAATAGTTAACAAAACAGAGGCCATCAAATAGAGGTACTTCACTGCTAAACCATAAGTCATAAGACAATGGCACCATGTAAAAATAATTAACTAGTTCTCATCAAGCCATAAAGATACAATACAAAACACAATACTTGGGGATAGGATCACAAAACAGTTCCAAGGCTTTAATTAAACCCTCAAACTTAACCTAAAAAAACTCCAAAAGCATTTTTTGAACAGGCCGATCTCTGGTTTAATGCAAGAACAAGAGGGTCCAAGAAAACAGACACTGATATAACAATTCAGCCCAGAAGCACAAATAGTAAATAGTTAATTAATAGTGTTCCAAACAATAAAGCAAAGTAAGGCTATCCTCCGCTAAAATGGTAGCAAAAATCCTCAAGGTCCTAGACAGTACAATAAATTCAATTGTTTGATTTAAAATCGAAAAGCAGTTCAGAGCCAAAAATTAAAAATAAATTAACGAAAAACAGGAAATTACGGGAAATAACCCCAATATGCCTTTCCTAAATTATTTTATTATTGTCCATCTTTCAAAACCAGAAAATTAAAAAGAAAAAGAAAAAGATTCTCAGGTAGGTAAGTGATTTCCCAAATTTCAACAATCTAATCGCAACCCAGTTATTCAAACTACCAAAAATAAATTGACACAGAGTTCCGATAAATCAAGAACCCAGAAATGAGCAGTGAAAAAAAAAACCTAACAAATGAAAAATTAAACCTGCCAATCAATTCGAAAAAGTGGTAATTTTCAAATCAGAGAAGAAGAGCGAAGAATGAAAAGAGGTACCTGAAGTGGCGGATTCGATTGGATCAACACGGAGCACTGAGATTGAATATTATAGAGAAACGAAGGAGGCTCGGGGAAGCACGATGTTGAAGAAGAAGAAGAAGAAGAAGAAGAAGAAGTAGAAGAGCCAGACGCGGATTGAAGGAGAGAAAACGATGCCATACATAGGAGAAGAAGCGAAGCAGCCATGTATAGAGGAGGAAGAAAAGAGGAATAAGACGCAGCCATGTTTGAAGAAGGGTATGAATGATAAATACGAGACAAACCGGAGGGTATAAAGGGAAACCGAAGAGAAACGAAAGAGGGGGTTCTGGCCTTAATTGGCGTCTTGCGCTGTGTCTCTACGGCTGTGGCTGTGGCTGTGGCTGTGGCTGTGGCTGTGGCGGTGGCGGTGGCGGTGGCTGTGGCGGTGGGTTGGGTTGTTGGGTTTGGTGATTTGATGCTGCTAAACAAAAAGAAGCAATCTTTCCAGCTCGTAATTGGAATGTGATGGATATATTCAGGTTTAAAAAGCAGTTTTGGTTTTTTTTTTTTTTAAAGTTCCTCAAGTATTTTTGACACAGTTTGTACCCTCTTTGAGTTTCACAGTGTTTGTCCTTCCATTTGACTTCTGTTAAAATTTGGACGGAAGGGATCCACGTGGAGTTTTTCTAATGACATGGACCTGCACACGTGGAAATTAGGTGAATTTTAAATTTTTTTTATCACTGGAATTAAAAAACAGCCCATGGGATTTGTAATTCGAATTTTAAGCCCTAATTCCCAAATTGAAACCCTAAATCCCTAATTAGCAACAGAACACAGTGCAACTGCCAACCTTGAAGAATTCAAGTTCAATTTTCACCCCCAAGCTTCATACATCCCAAACGAAAGGCGAGGTTCCAACATTGGCAGGTGGGTCTTCAAGGCGAGGAGGTCGAGGAAGCAGAGGCAGAGGGAACCCGAGACAGAACAAGGGGAAAGAGCATATGGTCCCTGAAGAAAGCACATGGGAGAAGACAACATGTGATGACCCTACCTTCTGGGGTGGATAGAAACTACCTGAAAATATGCAATTTAGGTACTGTCAACACTTTCTTTACTCTTTTCAATATTACCTTTTCTGACAGTGATGTCTTGGTTGGCTTAATTTATTGCCTTATTGTATTTCAACTTGTTTATTGGTAGGCCCACTTCTGTTAATTTAGCAACAATCCATATTTGGCATAGTGGAAAGTTTGTTAAAGAACCTACGGTAGATTATATAACCACAAACTATGAGAGATAGAAACCCTAAACCTATCTCGGTGACTTACTAGTAGTAAAACAACTTGAAAATATATTTATAAAGAAATAGTGTGTGAATGAATTGACTGATATTTGTAGTAATGAACATAATTACTAGTAGTATTAATAAGTTTGATTAGGAAATGTAGACATGACATTGGCAATAGGAAACCTAACTACTCTGATTAACTCTCTTGGTGATAGTCGGTATCATCTCAGAGTGATCGTGACTGTGGTCGGCCCAGCAGGCTAAGACTTCTGATGACTCATGACTTTGGACCCTGAGAAAAGAAAACAATTTAGAATCCCTTTACTACGTAGAGTTTACCTATGAATGGTACCACTTTTGTACTGTAGTGAAGACATGATGGTATATGCGACCAATACGGAAAGACCGGGTACTATGTCTAATGGAAATGGAAATATTACTATGCACATCAACTCAACCCTAAAGAGGCTGCAATTAAGGCTAGCAGAAGCCCTAATTTCGTGCTGCATACTTCAGCAGGTCAACAACGATTCCTTCCCTTGAAATGACATGTGTTAGATTCAAATGATTATTATATTTTGATAATTAACAATTTCTTTATAATGTGATATTTCTGAGGTAGAATTCCTAACTTGCTGAACATCTTTATGTCCAGGAAAAACTATCCTTATAAAGGACTGCATAAAACCACAAAGGCATTATAAAGTCACAGAAATATGAGACAGGCTATATAAGTGGAAATCATCTGGGTCCTCACTGAAGAACAACTGCATATGTTTTCAAGAGGAACTGTCACAAGGCATAAAGAAAGCAATCAAGCGGAGACAGTCTGACGACTCACCAAAGATGAAGCTTGCCCAAAAGTAAACAGACATCCTTTGGAAAGAACTAAAACAACTATGATCATTCAATACCAAAAGTGCATGAAATAAAGTTGAAACAGTCCGGTGCTTGAATACACTGACCAACAGGAAGACTGTTTTGGTCAAAGATGAATAAGTCTGGCCACAAGCTTAAAGAAAGGTCTCCAGCTTTGAAGTCTCTCTGGCCTCTATGGAAAAATAGTTGGATGACAATCCATTCAAGAGGAGAACTTCAACAGAAGCATAAAAGAAGGAAGCGTCCAGCCACCTGCATAGCAAGAACAGTCTGAAAGATGAAAGAGTTCGGCATAAGAAAGCCCGTCCGCCTATACAGTACAGTTGACAACTCACTAAGTGACGAACTTCTGAAAAATTATGTAAAGACTGCGTCTGCCATGTCATAATGAAGACTTTGTCTGCCTAAAACATCAAAGTGCTCTAAAGTCATAAATGCCAGAAAGCATGACGTTATGAAGAAACAGTTTGACAGAAGCATTAAAGAAATTGGTCGACAAAATTCTGAAGAATTTATCCATCATAATTGCTTCTTGCTTTAAAGATCATCTACCTCGTCAGCACATTAGATGAAACACTGTTGATTGCAGAGAGAAGAAAAGGACATAATTAATATTATATTCCTCGGTTCCTCTGCTCTTCTGCTTTTCCTCAACTCAAGCTGATATTGCAAAATCAATGGCGTGAATTTCTGAACATCGTACCTTCCTCAATGTTCAAATTCAAATTTCTGTTCAAAGCATTTAATGATCATTAGCTGGCATGCACTGGGATATTATGTTCAAACAAAAGCCCAAAGCTGAACACGGTAACAAGCCAGACGATATCAACACAAGCAATTAATGCTTGACAGAATGCATTTAATGTTGATTCCAGAATTACAGAATTAGCCGTTACTCACAAGGAAGCAGGAGCACTAATGGATCTATTTTCTCTTCTTCGTCAAAAGTTCAATGAAGACTTTCTACTGAAGATATAAATAGAGAATTCAGCTTCCGGAACAACTTGGCGACTTGAATACAACATATTGCATATCTCAACCAAGCTGCCCAAAGAACCAAGCTTCCATTGGTTCAAACTCAGAAAGCTTCAAGCTATTCTTTAACTGAGTTAAGTCGTTCACTTGTGTGAAGAACCCATAGAGTGTCACGCTCATTTTAAGTCACACACAAAACAAAACAGAGAACCGTAAAGTCATATCCTCTCTGTAATTCGAGCTTCATCTTTCTACCCACTCTTACTAAAGAGAACTTTTGTAGAAAAACAAACCCAATTTGTAAAGGGAATTAAGAGTAGTCCTGTAGAATACTAGTGACGAGAAGTCTTGGAGAATACTTGAAAGGAGAAGTCCTGAGAATACTAGGAGAAGTCCTGTACAATACTTGATAGGAGAAGTCCTTCTAATACTGGGAGAAGTCCCTGAGAATACTTGTACTATTTTGATGAAATAGTGGAAAATCTTGGTGTAGCCAAGGACTGGACGTAGCCCTGTCGATTATGGGGGTGAACCAGGATAAATATCATGTGTGCTTTAATTTCCTGTTTTACGTTAATTTTCCGCTGCGTACACACACACACTTTAACACTCTTTTAAAACGAATAACTATGATGTATTAAGAAAGAAGTTATAAAAAATGACTCACACAATTCAAACTCCCCCTTTCTGGTGTGTTTCTCGTACTATCAACATGGCATGGGGACTTAACTTCTTCGAGCCAAAACTCACACTTTGAAGGGTTAGCGTACAATATCTTCTTTCTCAGATCTTGTAGCACTTGTCGTATGTGGCTTTCTAGCTCTTCGTGACTCTTAGGGTAGACGAGAATGTCATCAATGAACACCATTACAACTGATCCTACAATGGACTGAAAATCCGATTCGTATAGTCCATGAAAATGGCTGGTGCATTAGTGACTCTAAACAACATCACAAGGTATTCGTAATGTCCATAACGAGTCCTAAAGGTGGTCTTTGGAATGTCCTCATCCTCGACCTGTATCTGATGATATCCTGACTTCAAATCAATCTTGGAGAATACAACTGCTCCTCTATGTTGATCCATCAAGTCGTCAATCCTTGGAAAGGGGTATCGATTCTTCACCATTACTTTATTGAGTTTTCGATAGTCCACGCAAAGTCTGGACTTGTCGTCCTTTTTCTCTATTAGCAACACTGGTGCTCCCCATGGGGAAGCACTTGGTCTTACGAATCCTTTGCGAGCGAGATCTTCTATTTGTCTCTTGAGCACGGTTAACTCTACATGTGCCATTTTGTATGGCCTAGGACTATGTCAATTGTGAATTCCACCTCTCTCACTAGTGGTAAACCTGGTACATCATCCAGAAGAACATCCATGTAATCCTGTACCGTCGGCAGGCTACGTACGTCGGACTTCGTTCTTCCTTAAAATATTTGCTGACAAGAGATACCCCTTAGATCCTTCATTCAAGGAAAACTTCTCCGTCAAATATCCGGGGATGCTTGCATTCGGGAACACTACTGGTGCACTACGGTTGTCAGTTTCCTTCCCTTCGTCAACGCTTACTGGTCGGAGGTATCCCTAAGATTTCCCTAGCATGGAGACGTTCAAGCGATTGGCTATCGGGCATCTAAAAATACCCTAAAACGAGAAAGGTTACCGTCTTACAGTACAATCCAAAAGAACTTGGAGGTTGGATAATCAACTCATCCCAAGAAAACACTCTTTACAATTAAGGGGGGGGCATCATGAGTAATAATTGTTAAGGAAAGAGCAAGCAATAACATGCAACAGGCTAAACATAGATCCACATAATTTTATTGATAGGAAAACAATCAGGCATACGTGTATTAATAGTGGACAAACACACTCTTCACGTATAACATTCATGACCTATAGCCTAAGCTTCAGTACTTCCTAATGTTCACTCAGTTACTTCCATCCATGGATTAGTGCACTTCATTGACTTGTATCATCATGTACCTGACGACCCTACTTCGAAAGGTTATCCTTAATTATCTCTACTTCTACCGATACATTTCCTTTCTTTCTTGAGGTGACTATTACACCACTCTAAACATCTCGCAGGCAGGTGGGACACTCAACCGAACTCCACATGAACTAGAAAGTAAGGGGGTCAGTCGAACGTTGCCTCTTACATGAGAATGTTCTGTATAATGCCCCGATAGGGTGCATCTCTAGTCCGTGACTCTGTATAGCCCCGAACCATGACGACTTCAAAGAATACTTGATACAACATGAAGACAACAACTCAAACTAGGACCTAGTCGTCTGAAGACGTGGCCTAACATAGCTTCATAATTAACAATAATCATGTAGAGAATACGTACATATGTAAAACAGATATAAGTCATGCCGAAGGGAAATCAGGCTTACAATTATCAATATAGCAAGAAACATCCAGTAAGTGAAGCCACAGTTTCAAATCAAATTCAACGATGTCACACATCAAATAATTCTAATCCAGCATATCAAATGCCTTCAGATACTTGCATTAATATTTCAATCAATACAATTCTAAATCATGTCGTTCTCATAACGCTGTCAACTACAATTTCAGAAATCATAGTGCATACATTCACATAACTATATACTTATGCTTAGTAGCTAATGAAACGAAGTTCCCTTAATGAAGGAGTGATCGATCTGGGAAATCATGTGAGCTCCGCTCGTCCTGGTCGGCTCGAAGTCTTGTAACCCTTCAAGAAACATAACCTAGCTTAGAACTTGAAACTCAAACCTAGGGTCCTGCTACAGGTCTAACAAGGTTCCTATTACTTAGGGAGATCTTTGGAAGTTGAAAACATTTTAGCAACTTTGACAACCGTCAAAAGAACTCAGAAAACTCTAAGTTACAATTTCAAAACTTTTCAAAACTTCAAACCATTTAAAGAGCATTAAGGCCAGATGCTCACAAATTAATTTGGAGACCTTAAACAAGATTTTGAAAGAAAAAACTCACCAAGTATTCAATTCTGTCCAAAAGTTCCAAAACCCTAAAAACATCAAATTTTCACCAAACAAATTACTAAATTACTCAAAACAATTTCACAATCCAAAACATAACTTCTATTTCCATTTCTAATACAATGTTCCAAGTTTTTCTTAGCTTTGCAAAAACCTAATCAAGCTATGAGTTCCAAAATACGATTTACCAAAAAGCTAAATTTCCAACCTTTTAATTCCAAGTTTCCTAAATCTTCTAGAAATCAATTTTCCTAAACCTTAATCATACAATTTTCTCTAGGCCCTTGCACACTAATTTGGGCAAAACCTTTCCTTTATACTCAAAATCATATACAAGCATTTAAACACACTCAAAAGCTAGTTGGAAAATCAATTCTCCTTTGTCCCAAAACCAAAAGTAATTCGGCCAAACACTTATAATTACCGAGATAAATTTTTCTTTCAAACTAACTTGTACACATCAAATACATCAAGAAATCTATGGTGAAACTAAATTTCAAAGTTTGAAAATCACTTATTTCAAATAATCAATTCTCAAAAACTAAACTCCAAGAATACTAATTAGGGACATCCATAGATCAATATCATAGGAATAACTTTCCTATAGGAAACCCTAGCAAAAGGTCAACTTCAAAATTCTCTTGGGACCAAAACTCAACCAATCAAAATTCTAATCGGTTCAAATTGAAGCCTAAGATCATGGGAACTGATGAGTGGATTTTATATGATGTTTTTAGGCTATTTTTAGTCTTTTTATTTTATTATTTTTGAGTCTCATATAGGTTTTTTTATTGTTTTTATGTAGATTTTATATTTATTTTGCATTTTGCATGTAGATTAGATTTTTTGTGTTTTTCTATCTTTATTTTATATTTTTAGGAATTTTTCTAGTTATTTTATATTTTTAGGAAAAGCTGGTTTAGTTATCATTTTTGTCCAGGGACCAATGTGTAAAGTTTCAGGAAGTCAGGGACCAAGTTGTAAAAGTTCAAGAGTGGAGGACTTGAAGTGAAGATTGAGAGAATATGAGGGCTTGAATTGAAGTGCTAACCAAGGGAGGACCAAAGTGAAAAAGAAGAATATGAAGAATCACTCTCCAATTTAGCACATGGAAAAAATGCTTAAAGGAATTGATGTTAGTGGAGGAAGGGTTTCAGAATTGATCAAGGCTGGTTAGTGGCTTTTTATGGCCATCAAAACCCACTACCATGAATGAAGAAGGAAGGAAAAGCTTGAAGATGAAGAAGCAGCGTCCCAGCGCTCAAGCGTTGGGATCCCAGCGCTCCAGCGCTGGGGTTCTGACTAGATGATGAGTCAGATGGTGACCCAGCGCCCAAGCGTTGGAAAGCCAGCGCTCAAGCGCTGGGCCTCGGACAGAAAGTGGATTTTTAATGCATCCTAGCGCCCAGGCGTTGGGAAAGCCAGCGCTCAAGCGTTGGAGGCTGGATTTTTACTATAAATAGGGCCCTTTGCTTCACTTGTAAGACACACCTCTTAGAATACAACAAGTATTCTCTCTTTCTCCCTCAAAGATCATTGTTCCTAGGACTTGTGGGAAGCCAAACTTGAGCTCCTATCCAGGGTAATTCAATGAATCTTTTAGCCATGCTTGGCTAATTCTTCTTTAAGTTTTTGGGTTGTTTTAGTTTATAATACATGTTCTAGTCTTTTTCTACATTTCTGAATTTTTATTTCCATTCTTGTTTTATTACCTTATGCTTTATTTCTATCTTGTGGATCCCAAGAAGTTTTGCTTATTACTTATTACATAAGGCCATTTGGTGAGTAGTAAGGGAACTAGGTAATAAAAAAGGTTATAAGTATACTTCACTAAGGAATTAGGAAGGACGTAACTTTATGTTTGCCTGAACATCATCTTCATCTTCTTCTTTAGTTAACTAGGTGCCAAGGAATTGGGTTTAGTAATTAAAAAGAAAGATCTACAATGCTTAAGGAATTAACTTGTAGTTACACTAGGCTATAGCATCATGAAATGGTTTTATAATTCAGGAATTTAGTAGGAAATTTCTAGCATGTTTTTATAGACTATGTAAACCAACCCAAGAGCTTATTGTTCATCATCTCTTTATTCTATTATTTTATGTTATTGTTTCTTTCAAGTTCTCAAACCAACAACAAATATACATCTTTTTATTTTTTCTGTTTAAGTACTAAACTTAATATTAACAAGAACACCTATCCTTTGGGTTCGAACATTTTTATTACGCGATAGTAAATTGTTCACTTGCAATTTCATTATCAAGTTTTTGGCGCCGTTGCCGGGGATAGGTTCTTTCAAGTTCTTGTTATTATTTTGTTTAGTGCTTTTTATTAAAAAATATATAAAAAAAATTATTATTTGTGTGATGAACTGGTGCTGCTAATTTTGTTTGCTGAGTATTGGCAGGTATAGCAATGGCTGAAACATTTGAGCAAAGGGAGGCAAAATTCCGAGCTAAACTTGAAATAGAATATGAGAAGAAAAACCAAGATGTTTTCACTTTAGTTGACGAATTCTGTTCTGATTTAAAGTGTAAGCGAAATGCGGGATTTTTGCCAACCCTTGAGCAAGAATGTAAGGCCATGGAAGAATTACAAGGGAAAATACAAAGCATTCTAAGGAGGCGGCCCAAGGATGAACAACAACCACATGTTCATGAAAGTGAACTTGTGGTACAAAAAGAGGAGGTAAAAGAAACTTCCATTGTAAAATTTGTCTTTGAAGACAAATTGGAGATGGAGGAAGAAGAACCTCAAGGAACCTATGCTATAGGTTCAGAAAAGCAAGGAGCAGAACAAGGAAGGGAAAATTTATTTATTCCTTCCATTTTTAATTTAAATGTTGTTACCTTGTTAGCTGAAAATTCATGTGGCACCATGTTGCTTTTGTGCCAAAATATGCATGATTTGCGGGGTCTAATGAATTTTGTAATAGACCCCGGTTGAATGTAATTAGTGGAAGGGTCTATCTCGGACCTAAACATTGAGCTGGTTGGGAGACAACCCAACTTAGGATAGTTTAAATTTTTGTCATTTAAATTTCTGCACAATTCTTGTAAATAAATAAAAGAAAAAAATTCTATGTTTTGCTGCAGGAGGGGCCATCGCTCAAGCGCTGGAGGCCAACGCTCAAGCGTTGAGCCCCTGTTTAGTTTCCCCTATTCCAGTTTAACCCAACGCTCCAGCGTTGGGGGGCCAGCGCTCATGCGCTAGGCCCCTGGAATCCACCCAGTTTATTTTCTATTTTCCAGCGCCATAGCGTTGGAACCCAGCGCTCCGGCGCTGGGACCTCTGATGCCCAGTAATTCTTTTAACTCCAGCGCCCAAGCGTTGGTATCCCCAACGCTCAAGCGCTGGAACTCGGGCAGTTTGCTGTTTTTACTTTTATTTGCTGTTTTTAATTTTTAATAAATTTTGTGTTCACCATTTTCTGAAGGTTTTAGATTCTTTGAGTTTTCCCTTGTTTCTACACTTGTTTTAATTTTTGGGAAACTCAAGAATTTTTGTTTTTAAGGTGGACACAAATTTTCAACCCATGATTATTTGTGCTGTTTTTTGGGACTAACAAGTCAAGCAAGCTTTGCTTGTGAGACTTTTGTTTGTTCAATGTTACAGGATAGGTACCAAAAGAGGGAGAGCCCTCTTGAACTTGAGTGTTCAAAGTGAATTTTTACATTGAGGTTCCCTTGGACCTTTGTGGAAAATTTGTTACTATACCAGCTTGATAGTTTTTATTTTTCTTTTTATAGTTTTTAGTTTTATTTTTATTTTTAGTTTAGTTTTTCTGTTTTATTTTTGCATGAGTCTTGAGTATATTATCCATTCTGAATATTGCTATAGCTTTGTTAATGCTTTATCTGATTGAACTGCTTTGTGAAAAAGTTCTATGTTTTTAAGCAGTTAGGATTGCATGCTGTAGAAAGGATTTTTGATATCTTGATTGTTTTGGTTGTTGGCTAAGGTTTTTCTGAGTTCTAAAAAGGGTACCACTTACCCTATCTTTTTCTGAGAGCTGAGGACTCTGAATTCTTGATTGTGAAATTTTTCTGCCTTGTGTTGCATGTTGATTGGAGTTTTGTACACTTTGTGATTTGAGAAGAGATAATAGGCATTTTTGAAAACTCAGAATTTTGCTTGAAATTTGATATCCACTAGTAGCCCCTTTTGAGCCTTAAAAGAGTCATTCTTTGGAGCCTACTTTGTGTGATAATTTTTCAGTTGTTATAGTGATGCATGTGCTGATTTGTTAGAGCTATGTTGGGTTTCTCTCTAAAAAGAAGAAAAAAAGTTGAGAAAAAGATAAGGTATGTGCCTTAAGAAAAAAATAATGAAGTAGTGGGGTGAGAAAGAGTATGAGGGGAGTAAAATTCAAGTCATTCATCCCATACATTCCACTACTTTGTTCAAAAAAAAAAGAAAAGGAAAAAAATTGAGAGAACCCTTGTGTGAATTGTTGAGCTCTTAATCAAGAAAAATCACTTAACAACAAATTCTGAGTCAGCCAATAGAGTTGCCAAGTTTTGAAATCCATACCTTAAATTGTTCAACCCTTTGGCCAAGTTACAACCTTCAAAAATCTCTTCAAAATCACTTGGTTGCTTTACTTCAGTTTTGATTTGAATTATAGGCAGGATTATTGAGCTTTCTTGTTTTCATGGAGTATATTATTTTTGGAGAGCTTAATTGTTGAACTCAAACTTGTTAAAAGCCAAGCCTAACTTTCTTGATTCTTTGTCTATAAAACATGCATGTCTTCCTTTTCTGCTAAGCTTTCTTTGAAAGGTTTCTGTGCTTCAAGTTG
Source organism: Acmispon strigosus (assembly GCA_030819835.1). Classification (NCBI taxonomy): domain Eukaryota; kingdom Viridiplantae; phylum Streptophyta; class Magnoliopsida; order Fabales; family Fabaceae; genus Acmispon; species Acmispon strigosus. The sequence goes on from JAUAMA010000001.1 coordinate 26,628,959, forward strand.
TAATCAGATAAAACTTTCTCAAAACCCAGGGACGAGTTTTTCTTTAAGTTTTGTCGCTTGAGGACAAGCTGTCGTTGGGTATAGTGGTGTGATGAGTGGATTTTATATGATGTTTTTAGGCTATTTTTAGTCTTTTTATTTTATTATTTTTGAGTCTCATATAGGTTTTTTTATTGTTTTTATGTAGATTTTATATTTATTTTGCATTTTGCATGTAGATTAGATTTTTTGTGTTTTTCTATCTTTATTTTATATTTTTAGGAATTTTTCTAGTTATTTTATATTTTTAGGAAAAGCTGGTTTAGTTATCATTTTTGTCCAGGGACCAATGTGTAAAGTTTCAGGAAGTCAGGGACCAAGTTGTAAAAGTTCAAGAGTGGAGGACTTGAAGTGAAGATTGAGAGAATATGAGGGCTTGAATTGAATGCTAACCAAGGGAGGACCAAAGTGAAAAAGAAGAATATGAAGAATCACTCTCCAATTTAGCACATGGAAAAAATGCTTAAAGGAATTGATGTTAGTGGAGGAAGGGTTTCAGAATTGATCAAGGCTGGTTAGTGGCTTTTTATGGCCATCAAAACCCACTACCATGAATGAAGAAGGAAGGAAAAGCTTGAAGATGAAGAAGCAGCGTCCCAGCGCTCAAGCGTTGGGATCCCAGCGCTCCAGCGCTGGGGTTCTGACTAGATGATGAGTCAGATGGTGACCCAGCGCCCAAGCGTTGGAAAGCCAGCGCTCAAGCGCTGGGCCTCGGACAGAAAGTGGATTTTTAATGCATCCTAGCGCCCAGGCGTTGGGAAAGCCAGCGCTCAAGCGTTGGAGGCTGGATTTTTACTATAAATAGGGCCCTTTGCTTCACTTGTAAGACACACCTCTTAGAATACAACAAGTATTCTCTCTTTCTCCCTCAAAGATCATTGTTCCTAGGACTTGTGGGAAGCCAAACTTGAGCTCCTATCCAGGGTAATTCAATGAATCTTTTAGCCATGCTTGGCTAATTCTTCTTTAAGTTTTTGGGTTGTTTTAGTTTATAATACATGTTCTAGTCTTTTTCTACATTTCTGAATTTTTATTTCCATTCTTGTTTTATTACCTTATGCTTTATTTCTATCTTGTGGATCCCAAGAAGTTTTGCTTATTACTTATTACATAAGGCCATTTGGTGAGTAGTAAGGGAACTAGGTAATAAAAAAGGTTATAAGTATACTTCACTAAGGAATTAGGAAGGACGTAACTTTATGTTGGCCTGAACATCATCTTCATCTTCTTCTTTAGTTAACTAGGTGCCAAGGAATTGGGTTTAGTAATTAAAAAGAAAGATCTACAATGCTTAAGGAATTAACTTGTAGTTACACTAGGCTATAGCATCATGAAATGGTTTTATAATTCAGGAATTTAGTAGGAAATTTCTAGCATGTTTTTATAGACTATGTAAACCAACCCAAGAGCTTATTGTTCATCATCTCTTTATTCTATTATTTTATGTTATTGTTTCTTTCAAGTTCTCAAACCAACAACAAATATACATCTTTTTATTTTTTCTGTTTAAGTACTAAACTTAATATTAACAAGAACACCTATCCTTTGGGTTCGAACATTTTTATTACGCGATAGTAAATTGTTCACTTGCAATTTCATTATCAGGAACAACATTAACGAAGAGGTTTCATGGTTCTACCAATCAAAATTCTTTGTTTGATTTTATATTTCTTTGAGTCTCATATAGTTTTATTTATTTTGTTAGGTTTTTATTTTAATTTTGCATAAGCATGTAGGTTAGAATTTATTTTACTTTTTAGTCCTTTTAATTAGGTTTAGTTATAGTTTTTAGCCTTTTTATTATTTTGGTCATTATTGGGTGATTATTGGAGCTTTGATGGAAGAAATGATGAAGAGAAATGATTAAAGGCTGAGTGGTAACTTTGGTAACTCTCAAAACATTTGGAAAACTCTTAGTTTCAACTTTCAAACTTTTACAAAACTTCAAAACTTTTGAAGAGAAAAGTAGGCAAGACATTCACTTAACAATTAGAAGCCTAAAACAAGTTTTTGAAGACAAAAATTATACACAAAACCTAAAGACTCCAATTCTTCCCAAAAAGACAAAATGCATAAAAACTTCAATGATACAGGGTGAGTTGTACAGGCGGGGTTTTTTAGCACCTTTGTTAAAATGTGTCTCTGAACAGCAAGCTCAAGACTTGATGAAAGAAGTACATGAGGGGGCCTGTGCAAGTCACATTTCCATGCGATCACTGGGCGCCAAGATTCTAAGGGCTGGCTTTTATTGGCAAACTTTAAAGAAGGACTGTCATAATTATGTCAAGAAGTGCTACAAATGCCAAGTGTTTGCGGACCTACATAAAGCACCACCAGAACTAATGGCGACCATATCCTCACCATGGTCGTTCGCCCTCTGGGGACTGGATTTGGTTGGACCATTTCCAACCGCCAGATCACAAATCAAGTACATACATGTGGCGCTTGATTACTTCACAAAGTGGATTGAGGCAGAGCCCCTTGCGTCCATCACTTCGGACAACATAAAGAAATTTTACTTTCAGAAACTTATTTGCAGGTTTGGCGTGCCCCAGGCCATAATCTCAGATAATGGAACCCAGTTTTCAAGAAAGGCGACCAAGGAATTTTGCGAGGAATGGGGAATCCAAACCAGATTTACTTCGGTGGAACATCCCCAAACAAATGGTCAAGCTGAGGCGGCCAACAAGGTAATTCAGGCAGGATTAAAAGAGCGTCTTGACGAGGCAAAAGGGGGTTGGAGGAATTGCCAGTAGTCTTGTGGTCGCACCAGACTACCCCTCAGTCTACCACAGGTGAAACGCCATTCAGGCTAACTTATGGAACAGATGCAATGTTACCAGTAGAGTTAAAGAACAAAGCATGGAAAGCAGTGGCGACTGATCCAGAGCACAATGAGAGTAATCTGTTGGTGAGTTTGGACTTAGCACCCAAAGTAAGGGAAGGAGCTCGCCTTTGAGGCGTGGCCATGAAACAGCGAGTGGCGAGAAGGTACGACACGGTGGTTGTCCCAAGAGCAATGCGTGTGGGCGACCTAGTACTTCGAAGGCGAACTGGTACCTTTGATGTCAACAAATTAACACCAAACTAGGAAGGACCATATAAGATCATTGAGTCTCTGGGCAATGGGGCATACCATCTGGCAGACCTATCTGGTACAAGGATACCAAGATCTAGGAATGCCTCACATTTGAGACATTATTTCAGTTAAATTTGTATCTAAGCAAGGGCGTGCTCTTTTCTCCTCATAGATGATTTTTTGATGAGGCGACCCTTGAGACAAAATTCGACCGCCCCACATGTCAATAAAATGCAAATTGGCACCAATGTGGGAGCGTCCGAATAAAGACCCAGTGGCGGTCTAGTTATATTCCATAAAGATGCTATTTGAGATTATAAAGATGTACTATAAAACAAGGCCTAGTGACGGTCTAAATTCCAAGGCCCAGTGGCGGTCTAAATTCCAATTTTAGTACTAAAGAGATATGGTCCAGTGGCAACCTAAGAAATTATTATGTGCGACCTAAGAAATTATTATGTGCGACCTTTGTGCGATATGGCGAAGAAAGCCCAACCTTGATTGAATTAAATCAAGCCAGTCTTTGAGCCAAAGCCTTGGACAACCCCAGTGGCCACTGGGATCCAAGCCAAAAGTCTCACTGAGCAAAATCCTCGCCCTGCGAGCCAAAGCCTTGATCGAATTAAATCAAGCCAAAGTCTCACCAGAAAAAGGTTGAGCGAAAGCCCCGCTAAGGCAGGCAAAAGCCTCATAATAGACAAATAGCACAATCGCAGGGCGTGCGGGTCATTACGTGACTCATAAAGTTAATCCTTGGCCGCCCTAGTTGCATAAGACCAAGCCACACAAAGCCTCGTTAGAAGAACCATGTGAATACGACTCGTCACGCAAGCGGAAACCATGCGTGTATCAATGATAGCCCAGTGGCGGCCAAGCATATTACTTCTTTCAAAAATGGTCCAGTGGTGGCCTAGAATATTACTTTTTTTTATCAAGGCCCAAGGGCGGTTACTAAATTTATTTCTTTCAAAAACAAGAGCCCAGTGGCAACTTAGAACACTACTTTTTCGAAGACGTCCAGTAGTGGCGAGCGTTAACATCTGCTATAACACTTACGCTTCAAAAACAACATTTACTACCTTTTCTTTTAGCCATAGAGTGGCGTCTTTTAATCTTGTTTCTTTAAAGTATGTCTACCTTAAACATAATTTCTTTTAGAAAGGCCCAGTGGCCAGACGAATTTCTCTGCTAACCTTTACTTGAATATCTGCTTTTGATAATGCTTTGTCGAGGTCCATGCAGTGCATCTCCAAGTAAACAAATATTCCTGAGCATGAAAACTATTAAGGAGTTAGAAATACTTAGCGAAATTGTTATTTATCAAAATATAGTAACTCATTGAATTATTTGATTCTAACAATCTCCCCCTTTTTGATAATGACAATTTCCTTAAAAAAATGAGAGTTTTGAGAGTAATAGATTTTTAACACTTCCTTCCCCTTAGTCTAAGATTTCTCTAAGAGATTACTCCCAGTAAGTTTATGCTCTTCTTTTTATACTTCTTTTTCATTTTCAGTTATTCTTCTCCCCCTTTGGCATTATCAAAAAAATTGATACAGAGATGAGAGCAATAAAGAAGATAGCCATTAAGACAGGTTTGAAAATAGGACAGAAAGCAATAAAAGTAAGAGTCAGGGAGAGAGAGATGGCTTCAAGTGCTCAAAGAGCAATGTCATAGTGTCCTGCAGTCGGTAAAAGCGAGTGTCCAGTAGGGTGGTGAGGTTGAGCTACATGGAGTCAAGAGGAGCATGCACATCATGACGAAGAGCACGCCTCGCTTGAGATGTGAGAGACTGAACGGCCTGAATCCGTTGATCGAGTATTGAGACCATTGCACGAATGTCAGACTGCTTGGAAGTGGAGGTATCATGAGTCTGCGGTGTGACAGGGATCGATGGCAAAATTGGAGTGAAGGGTGCCACAGTAGGTATGAGTGGAGATGGAGTTATGCAGGGCTAACCGAAACCATACGTTTTCAATGCTAGAGGCAGTATAGGAAGGAGAACCAATACCCAGGCCCTGAACTACAGGACCAAGGGATCGACTTGACCAGCCAAATGAAGAGGGATGGAAGCCACATGAGTAACTCCAGAGACGACCAGCTGCCAATCGAAGTGGAAGAACATGCAGCATTGAGGCAGAGATGGAACAAGTTGATGGTCATGACATCCAGTGGGGATCCACAGACCTGCATTGAAGCAAAAGGGCAAACCAAGAACCTGTAGGCACACATCTGGAAGCAGGTGTGAATTTTGTGCAGTGGTGGAACGCTTGCGTTTTCCCAAGGAAGATCGAGATCGACGAGGAAAGCAGGGCATGGAGGAGATCCGGTGGTGAGGCATGCAAAGAGTGGATGAAGATGGATCAGGAAAGGAGTGAGCCGGAGGTGCGAGCATTAGATCCAGATCCAAATCTTTATTGAAGGAGACAGTTGGTGACGAATGAGATGCATTAATATTTGTATTAATTTGAGCATCTGCCCGTCTCGAGAGCTGAGCAAAATGTTGACTTTGACCCACATGCAGACGGAGACCAAGATCAATATCATGCAGTTGGAGGCGATTGAAGATATGTAATAAGGCATTAGGGAAGGTGAATGTAGGTAAATGATCCAGACTGAGAGATGCAGTAGAAGCATGTTCGTCTTCGGAGTCATCGTCAAGTTCAATAGGATGAGTAATATTTGGAACCTCAAACAATGAATCGAGAAATTTCTCAGCTTCGCTTTGTAGCAAACCCTTGAAGTGCAGAATTTTTGACTGAAGAGGGATTTCCCAACCTCGAGCATCGGTAGAACAATGATGCTTCCATTGAGGTGATATGGTAGGCAAGGGAGAGTTGTCGGAAAGCTTGACTCGAACCCAGTGCTTGTTGGCGATATTTCCCAAAACAACAATGGTAGGTGCTTCAGCTACAGGACCCAAGAGTGGTAGGTATGTGCAGCACTGGTTAGGTGCTAAAGTGACCAGAATGATCCGGAATGCAGTAGCAGCTAGTAACCCCATGTCTAGAACTGAAAACCATTTAGGTTCATAAGCAGGTTCACTTGCATTCAAGGTTAGTGCCAAGCGAATAGTTTCAACGTCTTCATCAGAACTAAAGGTTTGAGAATGAAGTGCTCTGTGAGAGAGAAGTTCGTTGATTAAAAGTTTGCGAATCTCTGGCCAATAATCCTGAGGATGACCCAGCCACTGAGCAAGACATCTGAATCCACAATTGCCATCATCTTCAACATCGAAGACATCTGAGATATATTTGTGAAAGAGTGGAGGCAAGAACTTCAGATATCGTGCATGAGAGTTTGAGATGAGTTCAGCAGTGGTATGCACAGTCTCTGGAGGGGGTTTAGAAGAAGTCGATGGAGCCAAGGGTTCTGTAGTAGGTAGTGGTGCCTGAGATTTAGTCTGGTGAGGGTTGTCTGTATTCAACTGAGAATTATGTACCAGACGACGGCGTTTGGGGCAATCACCGGACGGTGTCACTTCAGGAGACTTCCTCTTTTCGTGAAGTTCTCTTAGCTTATTTTTCTTAGCCCAGTTACTTAAGAGTTCTTCAGGTACAGCAGATATATCAATGCTGAGTTGCATTCGACGGACATCTCCAAACTTGATGGGAGTGGCAGATACTGAGTCACGCGAAATAAACTCCACTGATTCTATTGAGGCAGTGATCAGCTTCTTATGTCGCATAAGGGCTTTTATGAGTGAGCCATAAGGAAGGTTCGGATTGGATTGTTCTAGAGTATGAATCATATATTGAATCAGAAGATCAGGCAGATTGACTTTTCTGCGACGTTGCATCTAGAGTAGAGTCCATTGAGAGAACTTATTGACCAAGTCTCTCGAACCTTCTTTTGGCAGTACAATCTTGCTAAGAACAGCATGAGGGAAGATACATTCCTCAACAAGATTATTCACACGGTGAGACGTGGAGCACTTCGGCACTTCCTTCCAAATAGTGAAAGGGTTGCTTTCAGAAGCTTCCCAAGAAGGTGAGTAGCAGACACCATCGAGAGGAAGGTTTAGTAGATCAGACACATCGCGAGACTGAATGTCTATCACTTCCCGTAAGCATCGTGTTCAGATGTGGTTAGGGTTAACCTTGATGGCACAGTCATAGAATTCCTTCACAAGGGGAGAGAGTGCTGGAGTTGCAGAGACATTGAACAGATTTCCCCAATCCTGAGAAAACAATAGATCAAGACCGGCAACCTTTGCATGTTGAAATAGCCTTAGATCAAGATATCTAGGAGTGACAATCTCTCTGTCACCTAGATGTTCAATCCTCACAGGACCAATTTTGGAGACTTGCTTCTTGCGATTCTGGATGAGAGATTCTTTTTGACTTTTGACAATCAGATGTTCATCTTCGTTAAGAGGCTCTTGAGTCTTTGCATGTTTCTGTCTTTTGGGTGCCATGTTCTCTGTATGAGAGGTTAGTATAGATGCAAATACAGGTGCGATGAAGATGAAGAGTTTAAAGGAAAGTATGAATACTTTAAAGTTTTCTTCGAAAATAGAATGAGAAGCCTATTAGTCTTCATTCTTGAAAACACATACATTTTCTTGATTTTGTCAATGTCATGATGGATAATAAAATTGATATTAAGGCATTAAATGAGGAGAGATAAATGAGTATCAGCAATAATTAATGCGTGTTCAGTAAGCAATCTATTCGAAATGACTCAACTATTCATCATTAAATGCAGAGATAAAAGAAATACTAATTGTTTTATGTTGAGGTTACTAAGACAGACGGACTTAGAGGAAATTAATGCAAGCATATTATAATGCAGGGAACATCCCAATTCTCTCTCTCAGGTAGGCAAACTTGTTTTCAATAAGGGGTTTGGTAAATATGTCTGCTAATTGATCATCAGTGTGTATATAGGAGATGTCAATGTTGCCTTTAGCTACATGATCACGAATAAAATGATGTTTTATCTCAATGTGTTTAGTGCGTGAATGCAAAACAGGATTTTTTGTGATATTAATAGCACTTGTATTATCACATAACAAAGGAATATTATGCTCAAAAATATTATAATCTTCTAATTGATGCTTCACCCAAAGAAGTTGGGTGCAGCCAGAACCTGCCGCCACATATTCTGCTTCAGCAGTTGAGAGTGAGATTGTGCTTTGTCTTTTGCTTGCCCAGGATATTAAACATTGCCCTAGAAAGTGGCAACCGCCACTTGTGCTTTTCCTTTCGATTCTGTCTCCAGCATAATCAGCGTCACAAAATCCTCTTAACCTGAAATATTCACCTTTCTCATACACTAGACCAAGATTAGTGGTCCCAATGAGATATCTAAATATACGTTTTATTGCGCTTAGGTGAGATTCTTGTGGATTTACCTGGAACCTGGCGCATACACAGACGCTATGCATAATGTCTGGTCTGGTTGAGGTGAGATACAATAGTGATCCTATCATCCCTCTGTATTTTGTTGAGTCAACAGGCGTTGACTCGTCACCTTTGTCTAGTACAGCTCCAGGATGCATCAGAGTACCCATTGCTTTGGCCTTCTCCATGCTATATTTCTTCAGAAGATCATTAATATATTTCATCTGATGAATGTAAGTTCTTGTGCCTTCCTGTCTGATTTGCAGTCCTAGGAAGAACTTCAATTCTCCCATCATGCTCATCTCAAATTCACTTTGCATTAGCTTGGAAAACTCTTGACAGAGAGTTTCATTGGTAGCACCAAAAATGATATCATCAACGTATAGTTGCACCAAGATGAAGTCTTTTGATGTCTTCCTTCTGAACAGGGTATTGTCAATGCTGCCCCTTGAGAATCCATTGTTCATCAGGAATGAACTCAGGCGATCATACCAAGCGCGTGGAGCTTGCTTTAGTCCATACAGCGCCTTTCTTAATTTGAAAACATGGTCTGGCAGGGCTGGATCTTCAAACCCTTGAGGCTATTTTACATATACTTCTTCCTCGATATACCCATTTAGAAAAGCACTTTTCACATCCATTTGATATAACTTTATGGAATGCTGACATGCAAATGCCAACAGAATGCGAATGGCTTCAATTCTTGCGACAGGGGTGAAGGTTTCTGTGTAGTCAATTCCTTCTTGCTGATTGTATCCTTGTGCGACCAATCGGGCTTTGTTTCTAGTAAGTTTCCCGCTTTCATCCATTTTGTTTCTGAATACCCATCTCGTGCCAATGATGGATTATTCTTCGGGTCTGGGCACCAGATCCCAAACCTTGCTCCTTTCGAATTGATTTAGCTCTTCTTTCATAGCTAAGATCCAACCTTCATCCTGTAGAGCTTCACCTATGGTCTTCGGTTCTATTTCAGACAAAAACGCACAGTTAGCATGATCATTAAACGTGGATCTAGTTCTTACCTTTTCATGTACGCTTCCGATTATCTGTGTGGGAGGATGGTCTGGTTTGAATCTCCAATCTCTGGGTAAAGAGATGCCGCTGGAGGTCATGATTTGATTAGTGGAGTTATCGTCGGACGGAGTCACATCAACATCATCTGGTTGAATTGGGGACGAAGTACTTGAATTTGTGCCTTTGTCAGACGTCGACGACTGGACTGGATTTGAAGAGGGCTCTCCACTTATTTCTAGATCATCACATTCATCTTCTAGTGTCATTTGATCAACGACCCCATGCTTATCCTCGAACTTGACGTTAATAGATTCTTCTACAACCATTGTTCTAGAATTATATACTCGAAACGCTTTTGAGTTGGGTGAATATCCCAGAAATATTCCTTTGTCTGACTTTGCATCGAACTTCCCAAGATCATCTTTTGTATTGAGTAGAAAGCATGGGCATCCGAATGGATGAAAATAAGTGACACTTGGCTTTCTTCAAAATAGGGCGCATGAATATTCGATTTTGAATATAGCATGCAGTGTGAATTGCTTTAGCCCAGAAATATTTGGGTAGAGAAGTTTCATTAAGCATAGTTCTGGCCATTTCTTGAAGTGACCTGTTCTTTCTTTCAGCTACTCCATTTTGTTGAGGAGTTCTTGGAGCAGAGACTTGATGGAATATTCCATTTTCCTCACAGTAGTACTTGAACTCTTCATTGATGAATTCTCCTCCTCTATCGCTACGAATATTAGTGATGCAGTAACCCTTTTCATTTTGAATTCTTCTTGCAATGATCAGAAAAGACTTGAATGTTTCATCCTTGGTTCCAAGAAATTGTACCCATGTAAATCTAGTGTAGTCATCAACGATGACAAGGAAAAATATTTTTCCAGAACAACTAGCCGTTCTAGTAGGTCCAAACAAGTCCATGTGCAACATCTCCAGAGGTCTCTTTGTACTGACAACGTTCTTTGAATGAAAAGAACTTTTTAATTGCTTTCCATGGAGACATGCTGAGCATGTATCATCAGATTTGAAAGACAGATTTGGCAGACCACTTACTAGATCGTGCTTGATCATTTTAGCAATGGTCTTTAAGGATGCATGCCCTAGCTTCCTGTGCCATATCCATTTATCATCCTCTGCTGATACTAGACATGTTACCTTTTGACTTGCAAGGTTTTCCAAGGAGGTCTTATATAGATCTCCTTGTCTCTATGCTTCAAAGATAATTTTTTCATCATCATTTGTGACACTACACTTCACTTTGTTGAAGGAAATAGTGAGTCCACTATCACATAATTGACTTATGCTAAGTAGATTGTGTTTTAGTACTTCAACCAACAGAACCTTCCGTATCACCGGAAGGGGATCCTTACCGACGTCACCTTCTCCGACGATGAATCCCTTTTGGTTACCTCCAAAGGTAACTGTTCCTCCGTTTTTCTTCTCACGAATCTTTGGGAATAAAGACCTTTTTCCCGTCATGTGTCGTGAGCATCCACTGTCCAGGTACCATAACTCTTTTTGGCTTTGAGCTGCTAAGCACATTTGCAAGTGGTACAATCATCGATTTAGGTACCCAAACTTTCTTGGGTCCTTTCTTGTTAGTCATAATTTTGGGTGGACTATTCCTCCCATACACTATTTGTTGAGGAGTTTGTTTCTCCTTACCCTTGACCACAGATGTCTTGGGTTTGATTTTATGAGGTAGAGATGATGCAGATTTCTTATCAGATTGATAAAGATATGGAATAGCAGAAGAAGTATGTTTTATAGCAGTTATATCCCAATCTTCTTCTTCAAATCCTAGACCTCTACGATCATATGCTGATCTGTTATTTCCACTTAATTTAATTAAATTATCATATCCTTGAGTGAAAGTGGATAAATCCTTAATCAAGCTGCTCACTCTTTGTTTCAGAAATCTGACTTCTTTATTTGCATCTTGCTCCATAAGTGTTTGATTTTTCTTAGTTAGCATAATTGAAACTTCCTTTGAAGCATGCATTTCTTTTTCAGTTTTATCATGCTTCTTTTTGAGTAAGCTATATTTAATTGCTAATGCATGTGAATACTCTAATAGTTCATTATAATCCTCAGAGGAGATTTCGGGAGTTACCTCATCTTTGTCCTCTTCCTCGTAGTTGGACCGGTCAACGGAGATCATTAGTGCTTCTGCTTCTTTGTCTGCTTCAATATCAAAGGTGTCTATAGATCCCATAAATGCACAATATGAAGCTTCATCATTGGTTCCTTTGACTTCGTCTTCTTGGTCAGACTCGTCCTCTGACTCATCATTTTGACTGGAGAAAGCCTTTTTCTTATAGAAATTCTTTTGGGCAGGCTTGTTTCCCAGACGGGGACAGTCAGCTTTAACGTGTCCGAGCTTTTTGCATTCGTAGTAGACGATCCCACCTTTCCTCGGAATTTTCTCACCGTCTCTTGATGATGGGGATGGTTTTCCTTTGAACTGCTTCCTGTTTCCCATCATCCTTTTGAATCGTCGGTTATATAGAGCCTGTTCATCATCAGAGTGATCAGACTATGCATTTTCCTTGTCTGAGGATTCGTTGGCTTTCAAAGCTTTTGATTTGTTAGCTTTGAATGCTACAGCTTTAGCGGCAGACGCTTTTCTTCGTATAATGGCAGCATCATTGGCAAGGTCCTGCTCATGAATCTTCAGTTCTCCCAAAAGATCTTCCACTTGATAGTTATCAAGATTCTTTCCAGCCCGTTGGGCAGTGACAAACGTCCTCCAGTTGGTAGGAAGACTTCTGAGAATCTTGATTACTTGCTCCTTGTTGGTAAAGCTTTTTCCCAGATTCCTCATCCCATTGTGAATGGTCTGGAGTCTAGCAAACATAGAGTCAATAGACTCATTATCTTCCATCATGAAGGTTTCATACTGAGATGCCAGCATGCTCATCTTAGTATCTTGTACAGCTGATGTTCCTTCATGAGAAATGGCTAAGGTATCCCAGACTTCTTTTGCGGTTCTCAAGCTGTCAACCTTGTCGTGCTCATTTTTGCTCAGAGCACAGATGAGGAACAACCTAGCCTTGGCATTTCGTTGATTTTCCGTCTTCTGTTCGTCTGTCCATTTCTCAGCTGGCTCGTAGGCCCGAAGTTTGGTGGTGGGAGAGAGAGGTGGTTTTTGTTGTTCACCGCCGTCGCCGACACCGCAGGTGGAGGTAGACTCCATTAAAAATACAAAAGAGGAAGAAAAACAAGTTGAGAAAGAAGAAAACGTACTGGTGAAAGGTGAAAAAGGGAAAACACGTAGGTCAGGCACGGCGGAACAGGATGATTTAGAGACACGGGAGGACTGGAAATCGCACAGGTTCTTGAAGAAGAAGGGTAAACAAGAAAATAGAAAGGATGGGGTTTATATAGAGTTGGAAAGGAGAGGAAGAAGATGAAAGGTCACAACGGACAGTTGTGAAAGGTGAGTGAGAAATCATATCTGAGAAAATCCCAAAACTGCATTTAATTCACATTATTAGGGCGCACCGCCCCACGCAGTGTTATTTCCAAAACGTAATGATTACATTAAAGGCCAAAACGGCGCGCGGACACAGAATCCCAAAAGAGCAAGCAGAGAGCAGGTCAAAGGGTAAAGTAATGGCGTGAGAAGAGGAATGACTACAGTCATTTGACAGGCCGTCAACAGGGGGTAATCATTAGGTTTGAGATCTTCATATCAAGGGCTTGAAAAAGAAAGAATAAAAGGTACTATTGATGAGTGGATTTTATATGATAATTTTAGGGTCTTTTTAGTCTTTTTATTTTATTATTTTTGAGTCTCATGTAGGTTTTTTATTGTTTTTATGTAGATTTTATATTTATTTTGCATTTTGCATGTAGATTAGATTTTATTATATTTTCTAGCTTTATTTTATATTTTTAGGAATTTTTCTAGTTATTTTGTATTTTTAGGAAAAGCTGGTTTAGTTATCATTTTTGTCCAGGGACCACTTTGTAAAGTTTCAGGAAATCAAGGTCCAAAATGTGAAAGTTCAAGAGTGGAGGGCTAAAAGTGAAGATTGAGAGAATTCAAGGGCTTGAATTGAAGTGCTAACCAAGAGAGGACTAAAGTGAAAAAGAAGAATATGAAGAATCACTCTCTAATTTAGCACATGGAAAATAATGTTGAAGGAATTGATGATAGTGGAGGAGGAGTTTCAGAATTAAACAAGGGCTGAGTAGTGGCTTTTGATGGCATTCAAATCCCACTAACCATGAAGAAGGAAGGAAAACTTGGAGCTGAAACAGCAGGTCCCAGCGCTGCAGCGCTTGGAAGCCAACGCTCATGTGCTGGCCTTCGGTCTGGTAGTGGATTTTTAATGCTCCCAGCGCCCAAGCGTTGGGAATTCTAGCGCTGAAGCGTTGGAGGCTGGATTTTTACTATAAATAGGACCCTCCTCTTCACTTGTAAAGCACACCTTCATAGAATACAACAAGTATTCTCTCTTTCTTCCTCAAAGATCATTGTTCCTAGGACTTGTGGGAAGCCATACTTGAGCTCCTATCCAGGGTAATTCAATGAATCTTTTAGCCATGCTTGGCTAATTCTTCTTTTAAGTTTTTGGGTTGTTTTAATTTATAATTCATGTTCTAGTTTTCTTTTACATTTCTGAATAATATTTTCTATTCATGTTTATTTCTTTGTTCTTCATTAATCTTTATGCGCAAAAGGTTTCATGCTTTCTACTTATTCATAAGGCCATTTGTTAAGTAGTAAGGGAAATAGGAAATAAAAAAGGTTATATGTTTGCATTACTTAAGGCTATAAGGATGTACGTAATCTTGTGTTGGCTCGGATTTCTTCTTCATCTTCTTCTCTAATTAACTAATAACCAATGCTATGGAGTTAGTAATTAGGAAAGGAAGTTCTACATTTCTTAAGGCCATTAGGGTGTAGAAACTTAGGCTATAGCACCATGAATTTGAATCTAAAGTTCAGAAATTTAGTAAGAGTTTTCTAGCATGTTTTATAGATTATGTAAATCAACCCAAGAGCTTAAATTCCTCTCATCTTATTTCTTATCATTTTGTGCTATTGTTATATCTTTGTTCTAAACCAACTTCATATTTCTATCTTTTAATTTTTATGCTTAAGTACTAAATTTTATATCAATAAGAACACCTATCCCTTGGGTTCGATAATCTTTTATATTACGCGATAGTAAATTGTACACTTGCAATTTCATTATCAAGTTTTTGGCGCCGTTGCCGGGGATAGGTTCTTTCAAGTTCTTGTTTTTATTTTATTTAGTACTTCTTGTATATATAAAAAAAAAATAATAAAAAAATAATTCTGCTTAACAGTTTGTTGCCATGTGGAAAGAAGAAGATCCTTTAGAGACTATAATCTCTGAAGGGTTGGATTTTGAAAATATTGAAAGCAATGACGAACAGGTCATTGAAATGGCAAGATATCTGGAGGCTGCCCATTGTTTCCAACCAAAGGGAAATTGGGTAGAGGAGCTCAGAAGAGAAGAAGAAGTTCAAGAGGAAAAGAGGGAATTGAAGCCCTTACCTTCCACCCTTAAGTATGTATTTCTTGAGGAAGGTAATGATAAGCCAGTTATTGTGAGTAGTTCCCTCTCTCCTCTTGAAGAAGAAAAACTGGTAAGAATTCTTAGAGCTCATAAATCTGCTTTGGGTTGGACTATAGAGGACATTAAGGGCATAAGCCCCACTGTTTGTATGCATAAAATTTGTTTAGAAGAACAAGTTAAACCTGTAGTCCAACCCCAAAGAAGGCTTAATCCTGCCATGAAAGAGGTGGTAAGGAAAGAAGGGATTAAGTTACTAGATGCAGGGATCATCTATCCCATTTCTGATAGTGAATGGGTTAGTCCCGTTCAGGTAGTTCCCAAAAAAGGGGGAATTACTGTGGTCCCAAATGAGAACAATGAATTGATTCCCACCAGGAAGGTAACTGGTTGGAGGGTTTGTATAGATTACCGGAGGCTGAATTCTGCCACCCGGAAGGATCATTTCCCCCTTCCCTTTATTGATCAAATGCTTGACAGGTTGGCTGGCCATGAGTACTATTGTTTCCTGGATGGTTACTCAGGTTATAATCAAATTGTTGTTGATCCTAAGGATCAAGAAAAAACTGCTTTTACTTGTCCCTTCGGGGTGTTTGCTTATAAAAGAATGCCTTTTGGCTTGTGTAATGCTCCAGGAACCTTCCAAAGATGTATGTTTGCTATTTTTTATGATTTAATTGGTGAATGTATGGAAGTGTTCATGGATGACTTTTCTGTGTATGGCCCCAACTTTGACAAGTGTTTGAGCAATTTGGAAAGGATTCTTGTTAGGTGCCAAGAAAAGAATTTGGTACTTAATTGGGAAAAATGTCATTTTATGGTTAAAGATGGCATTGTGCTTGGGCACAAGATTTCTGAAAAAGGGATTGAGGTGGATAAGGCTAAAACTGAAGTTATTGAAAATCTACCTCCTCCCACTAATATTAAAGGTATAAGAAGCTTTCTTGGTCATGCAGGTTTTTATAGGCGATTTATAAAAGATTTTTCTAAAATTGCTAAGCCTATGACAAATCTCCTTGAAAAAGAAGCTCCTTTTATCTTTAATGATGAGTGTTTGGCTGCCTTTAAATTATTAAAGGAAAAACTTGTTTCAGCCCCTATCATTGTTGCTCCCCAATGGGATTTGCCTTTTGAAGTTATGTGTGATGCTAGTGATAATGCAATAGGGGCTGTTCTTTGTCAAAAAAATGGAAAAGTGTTGCATGTTATTTACTATGCTAGTAAGGTTCTGAATGAAGCTCAAAGAAATTATGCTACAACTGAAAATGAGTTGTTGAGTGTAGTTTATGCTTTAGATAAATTCAGACCTTACGTTTTGGGTACTAAAGTTATTGTGCATACTGACCATTCTGCATTGAAGTATTTGTTTGCTAAGCAGGAAGCTAAACCCAGGTTGATCAGGTGGATCTTACTCTTGCAAGAGTTTGATCTTGAAATTGTGGACAGGAAAGGGAAGGACAATGGTGTAGCAGACCATTTGTCAAGACTTGAAGGGGGGAACTCCGATCCAATTCCTATTCAAGAGGAGTTCCCAGATGAAAGGCTTTTGGCTGTCCAAGAGATAGCTCCATGGTATGTACATTTATCTAATTTTAAAGCTGCTGGTGTGTTGCCTTCTGATTTGACTTGGCAACAAAAGAAGAAATTTTTGCATGATGCTAAATTCTTTTTCTGGGATGAACCTTATCTGTTTAGAGAATGTTCTGATGGGATCATTAGAAGGTGTATTCCAGAAAAAGAATTTGAGGCTATTTTATGGCATTGCCATGGCTCCGATTATGGAGGCCATTTTTCAGGTGAGAGGACTGCAGCTAAAGTCCTCCAAAGTGGTTTTTATTGGCCTACTATCTTCAAAGATAGTAGAGCATTTGTGGTAAGGTGTGATCGCTGTCAACGAACTGGTAATATCTCAAGAAGGAATGAGATGCCCCAAAAAATGATTTTGGAAGTAGAAGTTTTTGATGTTTGGGGCATTGATTTCATGGGACCTTTTCCACCTTCTTTTGGTTGCCAGTATATTTTGGTTGCTGTTGACTATGTTTCTAAATGGGTTGAAGCATCAGCCCTTCCCACAAATGATGGAAAAGTTGTTCTAGATTTTCTGAAGAAAAAGATTTTTACTAGATTTGGGGTGCCAAGAGAAATAATTAGTGATGGAGGTAAGCATTTTTGTAATAAAGCTTTTGAAACTCTTTTGAAAAAATATGGTGTTAATCATAAAATTGCTACCCCCTATCACCCCCAAACTAGTGGGCAAGTAGAGGTTTCTAATAGGGAGTTAAAAAGGATTTTGGAAAAAACAGTCGGTACCTCAAGGAAGGATTGGTCAAAAAAATTAGATGACACCTTGTGGGCTTATCGTACTGCGTTTAAAACTCCTATTGGAACCTCTCCTTACCAGTTAGTTTATGGTAAGACTTGTCATTTACCTGTGGAACTTGAGCATAAAGCCTTTTGGGCTTTGAAGCATTTGAACATGGATCCCAAAGAAGCTGGGGATAAAAGGCAGGTACAGGTACATGAGCTGGATGAATTTAGACTCCAAGCATATCACAATGCTAGGATCTACAAGGAAAGAACAAAAAGGTGGCATGATAAGAGGATCTTGCCAAAGGAATTTAGTCCAGGACAGCTTGTGTTATTATATAATTCAAGGCTGAGGTTGTTTCCTGGAAAGTTGAGATCAAGATGGACAGGACCATTTTTGGTCACCAAAGTTTTTCCTCATGGTGCGGTTGAGTTGGAAAATCGGGGAACAAAGAACACATTTCTTGTCAATGGGCAAAGGCTGAAACCTTACCTAGGAGGAAATTATGAGAGTCAAGTGATGATTGTTGAACTTGCTGAACCCCCAATTGATTAAGGGGAAGGGTCTATCTCGGACCTTAACATTGAGCTGGTTGGGAGACAACCCAACTTAGGATAGTTTATTTTTATGTCTTTTTAATTTTTTGCACAACTCTTGTAAATAAATAAAAGAAAAGAATTCTATGTTGTTGCTGCAGGAGGGGCCAGCGCTTAGGCGCTGGAGGCCAACGCACGAGCGTTAGGCCCCTGTAAAAGCCCCCTGGTTCCAGTTGATCCCAGCGCTTAGGCGTTGGAGGGCTAGCGCTCATGCGCTAGGCCCCTGGAATCCACCCAGTTTATTTTCTATTTTCCAGCGCCATAGCGTTGGAACCCAGCGCTTAGGCGCTGGGACCTCTGATGCCCAGTAATTCTTTTAATTCCAGCGCCTAAGCGTTGGCATCCCCAACGCTCAAGCGCTGGAGCTCGGGCAGTTTGCTGTTTTTACTTTTATTTGCTGTTTTTAATTTTTAATAAATTTTGTGTTCACCATTTTCTGAAAGGTTTTAAAGTTCTTTGAGTTTTCCCTTGTTTCTACAATGGTTTTAATTTTTGGGGAACTCAAGAATTTTTGTTTTTAAGGTGGACACAAATTTTCAACCCATAATCTTTTGTGCTGTTTTTGGGACTAACAAGTCAAGCAAGTTTTTACTTGTGAGACTTTTGTTTGTTCATTGTTACAGGATAGGTACCAAAAGAGGGAGAGCCCTCTTGAACTTGATTGTTCAAAGTGATTTTTACATTGAGGTTCCCTTGGACCTTTGTGGAAATTTGTTACTATACCAGCTTGTTAGTTTTTATTTTTCTTTTTATAGTTTTTAGTTTTATTTTTATTTTTAGTTTAGTTTTTCTGTTTTATTTTTGCATGAGTCTTGAGTATATTATCCATTCTGATTGTTGCTATAGCTTTGTGAATGCTTTATCTGATTGAACTGCTTTGTGAAAAGATCTATGTTTTTAAGCAGTTAGGATTGCATGCTGTAGAAAGGATTTTTGATATCTTGATTGTTTTGGTTGTTGGCTAAGTCTTTTTCTGAGTTCTAAAAAGGGTACCACTTACCCTATCTTTTTCTGAGAGCTGAGAACTCTGATGCATGATTGTGAAATTTTTCTGCCTTGGGTTGCATGTTGATTGGAGTTTTGTATACTTTGTGAGTTGAGAAGAGATCATAGGCATTTTTGAAAACTCAGATTTTTGCTTGAAATGTTATATCCACTAGTAGCCCCTTTTGAGCCTTAAAAGAGTCATTCTTTGGAGCCTACTTTGTGTGATAATTTTTCAGTTGTTATAGTGATGCATGTGCTGATTTGTTAGAGCTATATTTGTGGGTTTCTCTCAAAAAAAAAGATGAAGGAAAAAATTGAAAAAAAAAAAAAAGGGTATGTGCCTTAGAAAAATAATGAAGTAGTGGGGTGAGAAAGAGTATGAGGGGAGTAAAATTCAAGTCATTCATCCCATACATTCCACTACTTTGTTCAAAAAAAAAGAAAAGGAAAAAAATTGAGAGAACCCTTGTGTTGAATTGTTGAAGCTCTTAGTTGAAAAATCACTTAACAACAAAATTTCTGAGTCAGCCAATAGAGTTGCCAAGTCTTGAAATCCATACCTTAAATTGTTCAACCCTTTGGCCAAGTTACAACCTTCAAAAATCTCTTCAAAATCACTTGGTTGCTTTACTTCAGTTTTGATTTGAATTATAGGCAGGATTATTGAGCTTTCTTGTTTTCATGGAGTATATTATTTTTGGTGAGCTTAATTGTTGAACTCAAACATGTTAAAAGCCAAGCCTAAACTTTCTTGATTCTTTGTCTATAAAACATGCATGTCTTCCTTTTCTGCTAAGCTTTCTTTGAAAGGTTTCTGTGCTTCAAGTTGTAATCAGATAAAACTTTCTCAAAACCCAGGGACGAGTTTTTCTTTAAGTTTTGTCGCTTGAGGACAAGCTGTCGTTGGGTATAGTGGTGTGATGAGTGGATTTTATATGATGTTTTTGGGGTCTTTTTAGTCTTTTTATTTTATTATTTTTGAGTCACATGTAGGTTTTTTATTGTTTTTATGTAGATTTTATATTTATTTTGCATTTTGCATGTAGATTAGATTTTTTGTGTTTTTCTATCTTTATTTTATATTTTTAGGGATTTTTCTAGTTATTTTATATTTTTAGGAAAAGCTGGTTAGTTATCATTTTTGGTCCAGGGACCAATGTGTAAAGTTTCAGAAAGTCAGGGACCAAATTGTAAAAGTTCAAGAGTGGAGGACTTAAAGTGGAGATTGGGAGAATATGAGGGCTTGAATTGAAGTGCTAACCAAGGGAGGACCAAAGTGAAAAAGAAAAATATGAAGAGTCACTCTCCAATTTAGCACATGGAAAAAATGTTTAAAGAATTGATGAAGGGTTTCAGAATTGATCAAGGCTGGTTAGTGGCTTTTTATGGCCATCAAAACCCACTACCATGAATGAAGAAGGAAGAACAAGCAAGAAGATGAAGAAGCAGCATCCCAACGCTCCAGCGTTGGGATCCCAGCGCTCCAGCGCTGGGGTTCTGACTAGATGGTGAGTCAGATGGTGACCCAGCGCCCAAGCGTTGGAAAGCCAGCGCTCAAGCGCTGGGTCTCGGTCAGAAAGTGGATTTTTAATGCATCCTAGCGCCCATGCGTTGGGAAAGCCAGCGCTCAAGCGCTGGAGGCTGGAATTTTACTATAAATAGGGCCCTTTTCTTCACTTGTAAGACACACCTTCATAGAATACAACAAGTATTCTCTCTTTCTCCCTCAAAGATCATTGTTCCTAGGATTTGTGGGAAGCCATACTTGAGCTCCTATCCAGGGTAATTCAATGAATCTTTTAGCCATGCTTGGCTAATTCTTCTTTTAAGTTTTTGGGTTGTTTTAATTTATAATTCATGTTCTAGTTTTCTCTTACATTTCTGAATAATATTTTCTATTCATGTTTATTTCTTTGTTCTTCATTAATCTTTATGCGCAAAAGGTTTCATGCTTTCTACTTATTCATAAGGCCATTTGTTAAGTAGTAAGGGAAATAGGAAATAAAAAAGGTTATATGTTTGCATTACTTAAGGCTATAAGGATGTACGTAATCTTGTGTTGGCTCGGATTTCTTCTTCATCTTCTTCTCTAATTAACTAATAACCAATGCTATGGAGTTAGTAATTAGGAAAGGAAGTTCTACATTTCTTAAGGCCATTAGGGTGTAGAAACTTAGGCTATAGCACCATGAATTTGAATTTAAAGTTCAGAAATTTAGTAAGAGTTTTCTAGCATGTTTTATAGATTATGTAAATCAACCCAAGAGCTTAAATTCCTCTCATCTTATTTCTTATCATTTTATGCTATTGTTATATCTTTGTTCTAAACCAACTTCATATTTCTATCTTTTAATTCTTATGCTTAAGTACTAAATTTTATATCAATAAGAACACCTATCCCTTGGGTTCGATAATCTTTTATATTACGCGATAGTAAATTGTACACTTGCAATTTCATTATCAACTATGAACACTTGAATTTATTTTTTATAACTAATAATATGTTATTTTCAAGCACACAGACAAGTAAGACAAAGAGAGCATGAAGCACAGCTGGGGCGGGTAACCCGACCTGTTCTGGCGAGTGATTCTCCCCTAGACTCACACTTTCAAGACAGGCGATCAAGTGGTGGTATGGCGAGCAGTTCCAAGTTGATAGGACCCAGTTGGACATGTGGGCTGAGGGAAAACGCCTTCTTCTTGGCGGCTCTAGATGATATGATGGTCACTTCATTCCATGTTAGGCATGTTGGTCCCACCCGGAGCAACACTCACTCACATTTTCGTGCTAGGATTGGCAACATATTTATCCTTCGCGCCCAGGCCTTAGGCGACTGATTTCTCTATAGAATGCTAGACTCTTTTTCCTTCACTAGGTTTTTATCCCACAGGGTTTTTCCTAGGAAGGTTTTAACGAGGCACGTTCTATAGGGTGACCGCCCAAAGGAAGCGTCGGTTGGCACTCTACGGTGAGCACTCTTTGAAGACACACTTCATCTTCGTGCCTCAGACTTTGTGTCTTGTGCGCTTGTGGACCGGGCGATCACCTTCCCTTAAACCCTAAACCCTAGAATGATCCAAGGAAGTTCTACCGGCAGGAGCGGTGGTCAAGGACCAACACCAGAACTGCAGCTGTTGGTATGGAGATAGAGCCAGGTTTGCCCTCTCCGCCCATGTGGCAAGAGGAAGCTTTTGGAACCATGTTCCATCACATGCACCGCAGCTCCAGCAACAAGCAGTTGTTATGGGATCATGCAGGTTATGAGGATTCCAGGTGGAGGAGGTTCCCTGAGCCCACTGAGCTGGAGCAGAGATTGATGAGTATGTGCCTGTACAATCAGACAGGTAGTAGCATGTGAAGAAGGTCTTGCCCCTGACCTGGGTGAAGTTTTGATGACGACAAACTCGTGTACAAAAAGAAGAAAAGAAGACTTAGAAGAACCAGTGCAACATATCTCAAGCAACACTCAGGGGTTCTAGCTTTGACTAAGTCTTAAATTTTAGGTAAGTTATGCTTCGAAGGTTTCTTTAAGTATGAAGGCTCTAAGACAATTAAAAGTAATTGAGTATAATCTTTTTCATATGTTAAAAGTGATAGAAAAACTCAATTAGGAATTAATGTTTCATTATCTAGAAAATGGACTTGAGTGAAAACGATTACACCCTTAAGGTAATCGATTACACAAAGGCAAGCAATCGATTACAGCTTGCTTGTAATCGATTACATGTTTGAATTTGAAATTCTAACAGCAACGGTCACATAGCGTAACCGATTACCTAAGTACTGTAATCGATTACCTGCTCGACAGTTGCATTATTTCATGAACCATTGTGTCTCAAAACGTTTGGGAAGCCTTGTGTTGGTTCATGGATGATGAAGGTGCAAGAAACACACAAGAAAGGGGGGGTTTGAATTGTGTGACTCATTTTTGAAAACTTCTTTAGATTATAAACATTAATAATTGGTTTTCAAAGAGAGTTGTTAGTTATGCAAATAAGCTTGTACGCAGCAGAAAATATAACATAACATGAAAAGTAAAGCACACATAATTTTTATCCTGGTTCACCCCCATAATCGACAGGGCTACATCCAGTCCTTGGCTTCACCAAGATTTTCCACTATTTAAACAAATAGTACAAGTATTATCAGGGACTTCTCCCAACAAGTATTAGAAGGACTTCTCCTATCAAGTATTATCAGGGCTTCCCCTTACAAGTATTATTAGTACTTCTCCTTACAAGTATTATACAGGACTTCTCCTGATACCTTTTGCAAGGCTTTGCTTTTCTACAATGATTCTCTTCAAATAAGAGTGGGTAGAAGAAATGAAGCTCGAGTTTTGCAGAGAGGATAGGAAGTTTAGGTTTCTCTGTTTTTGGCTGTGTGTGAGATAAGATGAGAGTAATACTCTATAAGTTTTTCACACACTTAAGCAACTCAACTCAGGTAAGGGTTGGCTTGAAGCGTTCTGAGTTGGAACCAATGAAGTCTTGATTCTGTGGGCAAACTTAGTTGAGATATGAAAGTTTGAGTCTAAGTCGCTGAGTTGCTCCGGAAGCAGGATTCTCTATTTATATCTTCAGTTGAAGATCTTTGTTCTTCTTCCACAGAAGGAGAGAAAAGCTGTCCGTTAGTGCTCCGACTTCCTCTGCTGTGAGTAACGGCTAATTCTGCATTTTTGTGCAGTTTTGAGACACGATCTGAGAAGCATTGATTTGCTTGGGTTGACATCGTCTGGCTCCATTTGAGCAAGTTTCCTTGAGTAGTGTCTTTTGTATTTAATGCTCAAGAATTCCAGCTGTGGTATTTGTTTGACCATTATACCTCAGTGCGTGCCAGCTAGTGCCCATCAAATGCTCTGATCAGATATTTGAATTTCGACCGTTGAATGTGTACGATGCTCAGAGATTCTTGCCGTTGATTCTGCGAAGTCAGCTTGATTCGAGGAAAAGTAGAAAAGCAGTGGGACCAAGGAATAATATATTAATTGTGTCCCTTTCTTCTTTCTCCCATTTCCAGTGCTTTATTTAATATGCAGATGAGGTATGATAATAAAATTGCAAGTGTACAATTTACTATCGCGTAATAAAAATGTTCGAACCCAAAGGATAGGTGTTCTTGTTAATATTAAGTTTAGTACTTGTGCAATAAAAATAAAATGAAATAGTTGATGTTTGGTTTATGGCAAGAAGAGAATAATAGCATAAAAATGATAAAGCAAATAAGATGAGAGAATTTAAGCTCTTGGGTTGATTTACATAATTCATAAAACATGCTAGAAAACTCTTACTAAATTTCTGAACTTTAAATTCAAATTCATGGTGCTATAGCCTAAGTTTCTACACCCTAATAGCCTTAAGAAATGTAGAACTTCCTTTCCTAATTACTAACTCCATAGCCTTGGTTATTAGTTAATTAGAGAAGAAGATGAAGAGAGAATTCGGGCCAACACAAAGCTACGTCCATCCTTATAGCCTTAAGAAATGTATACTTATAACCTTTTTTATTTCCTATTTCCCTTACTACTTACCAAATGGCCTTATGAATAAGTAGAAAGCATGAAATCTTTTGCGCATAAAGATTAATGAAGAACAAAGAAATAAAACATGAATAGAAGATATTATTCAGAAATGTAAAAGAAAACTAGAACATGAATTATAAATTAAAACAACCCAAAAACTTAAAAGAAGAATTAGCCAAGCATGGCTAAAAGATTCATTGAATTACCCTGGATAGGAGCTCAAGTTTGGCTTCCCACAATTCCTAGGAACAATGATCTTTGAGGGAGAAAGAGAGAATACTTGTTGTATTCTAAGAAGGTGTGTCTTACAAGTGAAGAGAAAGGTCCTATTTATAGTAAAAATCCAGCCTCCAACGCTTGAGCGCTGGCTTTCCCAACGCCTGGGCGCTAGGATGCATTAAAAATCCACTTTCTGTCCGAGGCCCAGCGCTTGAGCGCTGGCTTTCCAACGCTTGGGCGCTGGGTCAACATTTGACTCATCATCTAGTCAGAACCCCAGCGCTGGAGCGCTGGGATCCCAACGCTTGAGCGCTGGGACGCTGCTTCTTCATCTTCAAGCTTTTCCTTCCTCCTTCATTCATGGTAGTGGGTTTTGATGGCCATAAAAAGCCACTAACCAGCCTTGATCAATTCTGAAACCCTTCCTCCACTAACATCAATTCCTTTAAGCATTTTTTCCATGTGCTAAATTGGAGAGTGATTCTTCATATTCTTCTTTTTCACTTTGGTCCTCCCTTGGTTAGCACTTCAATTCAAGCCCTCATATTCTCTCAATCTTCACTTCAAGTCCTCCACTCTTGAACTTTTACAATTTGGTCCCTGACTTCCTGAAACTTTACACATTGGTCCCTGGACAAAAATGATAACTAAACCAGCTTTTCCTAAAAATATAAAATAACTAGAAAAATTCCTAAAAATATAAAACAAAGATAGAAAAACACAAAAAATCTAATCTACATGCAAAATGCAAAATAAATATAAAATCTACATAAAAACAATAAAAAACCTATATGAGACTCAAAAATAATAAAATAAAAAGACTAAAAATAGCCTAAAAACATCATATAAAATCCACTCATCAAGGTAGACGTCTTTTGATCCAAGAAGCAATTATTCTGGATGAACTCTTTAGAGCTAGGTGAATAATTTCTTTAATGCTTCTGTTGAACTAATATCCTCGTAATGCACACTTTTTGACATTTGTACCTTTGGCGCATTCTGATGCTTGAGCAGACGAGTTCTTCATAATGATTTGGCAGACGCAGTCTCCATGTAATATTCAGAATTCCGTTACTGAGTGGGTTGCATCGGCAGACGGTCTTTCTTCATTCAGTCCTTCTTGAGATTGAGAATATTCTTGACTTGTAGAAGACTGAATCTTTTCTTCTCTTTTTCTTCCATTAAAGTTCTCCATTTGAATGAGTTGACTTACAACTTCCTTGCATGATGCTAGAGAGGCTTCAGAGCTAGAGGCATTTCTTCATGAGTTGCCATTCTTATTTAGCTTTAGATGGAACAGTCTTCCTGTTGATTACTGTCGGTTCAGGCACTGGACTGTTTCAGCTTCTTGAAGCAGAATTTGACTTGAAAGTGCATAGCTGATTGAGTGTCTTCAAAAAGGATGTTTGTTGTTTTGAAGTCACTGCTTTATCTTCCGTGAGTCACCAGACTGTCTTCACATGAATGCTTTCTTTGTATGTCATGACAGCTTTTTCTTCAGGGTGTTTGTAGTAATGATCGGACGATTTCTTCTAGCAAGACTGATTCTCTTGATAATGCTTTGAGATTCATTCAGTGCTTCCAGTAAATAGTTTTTCCTGGATATGAGAAATTTCATGGTGTTAGAAATTCTATCTCTGATGATATTAAACCTTAAAGAAATTGTTGATTATCAAAAAATAATAATTCATTTAATTGTTTGAATCTAACAGATGATCCCTAGTGCCTATAAATAGTCCATTTATGCTCAGAAACGAAATACACATTAATACACATTGAGGCACAATTGAAATACACAATTGAGAGAATTCATATACAACTTTCATATTCATTAGAGCCAATATTCTAAGTTTCTAATTCTTCATTTTCAATAAGAAGACTTATGTTGTTAAACTGTTGAAGAACTCAGAATAAGAAAGAGCCTTCATATGATAAGTGCCTAAAGCATAACTTCTATGTTCAATTCATTCTTATGCTAGAGGATTGATTCAGCTGTGTATAAATCTTCTTCATCTTCATTCTGCTTGAGTGAAAGTTCACCGTAGGGTTTGAAGGTGCAAGAAACACACAAGAAAGGGGAGGGGGGTTTGAATTGTTTGATCCATTTTTCGATTTCTTTTCTCAAAAGTTGTATGTTATTTATCTATCGTCTTTCATCTATATTTAACATAAGTCATTCTTGGAAATATGTGAGAATGCATGAAATTCATTTAATAGATTTTGAAGGATAATTACTTATTTTTCAAGATTGTTTGCTAGTTACATACGTATAAATGAACATGCAGCGGAAAAGCGATATAACATGAAAATAAAGCACACATGGTTTTTATCCTGGTTCACCCCCATAATCGACAGGGCTACGTCCAGTCCTTGGCTTCACCAAGATTTTCACTATTTAAACAAATAGTACAAGTATTATCAGGGACTTCTCCCAACAAGTATTCTGAGGACTTCTCCTAACAAGTATTCTAAGGACTTCTCCTATCAAGTATTAGAAGGACTTCTCCTTACAAGTATTGTCAGGACTTCTCCTTACAAGTATTCTACTGGACTTCTCCTGACACCTTTTTCAAGGGTTGGCTTCTCTACATGGTTCTCTTCTTAATAAGAGTGGGCAGAGGAAATTATGCTCAATTTACAGAGAGGATAGGAGTTTGGGTTCTCTGTTTAGGAGGGTGTGTGAGTTGAGAAAGATAAGAGTAAAACTCTATGAATTTTTCTCACACAAGCTCATATACTCAGGCAGGAATAGGCTTGAGGCATCCTGAGTATGAACCAAGGTTCCTTGGCTCTTGGGACAGACTTAGTTGACATATGGAAGTTTAAGTCTAAGTTGCCCAAATACTTCGGAGGCAGGATCTTCTATTTATATCTTCAGTTGCTTCTTCGTCTTGAGAAAGAGAGAAAAACTGTCCGAAGTGCCTCTTCCTCTCTGATCTGCGCATAACGGCTAGTTCTGCATCTTTTAGCAGGCGTAAGTCAATATCTGAGATTTCTCTGCAAGCGTAAGATATGATCTGGAAATCATCAGTTCATCTGGGTTGATATCGTCTAGCTCCATGTTGAGCAAATAGCTTCGAGCTATGACTTCAGTATTTAATGCGTGAGGGAATAGTAGTGAAGCTTGCTTTGACCATTTTGCCCCAGTGCATGCCAGCTAATACTTATCACGTGCCTTGATCAGATATTTGAATTTCGACCGTTGAGAGTGTACGATGCTCAGAGATTCTTGCCGTTGATTCCGCAATGTCAGCTTGATTTGAGGGAAAGTAGAATATCAGTGGGACCAAGGAATATTGTATTAATTGTGTTCCTTTCTACTTTCTGCCGCAGCAAGTATGTTAATAAATGTGTAGACGAGGTAGGAGTCTATTGATCCACGAAGTAATTATTCCAGATGAGGAAACTAAGTTCTTTTAATACTTCGATTATCCTGATGTCCTCGAAAACCACATTTCTTGATCTCTGTACCTTTGGCGCAATTGATACTTGAGCGGACGGATTCTTCCTTGTAGCTTGGCAGACGTAGTCTCCATTCAATGCTTGAAGTTCTGCTGCAAAGTAGTTGGTATTGGCGAACGAACTTTTCTTCATTCAGTCTTTCTTATCTATTAGGATCTTCTTGTCTTTGTAGATGACTGAATCTCCTCTTTTGATCTTATTGAAGTTCCTTCATCTGATAGAATTGATTCACAACTTCCTTTTGTGATGCTAGAGAACCTTTGAGGCTGAAAAGGTTTCTTCATAGATTAACCTTCCCTTTCAATTTTGACTGGAGCAGTCTTCTTAAGTGGCAGACTGTTTTGTCTTCTCAAGATAGGCTTTGACTTTGAGCAAGCAGACTTTGATGAGGTGTTCTCAGATGTTGGTTGTTGTTGCCGCTTTAGCTCTTATGATTCACCGGACTGTCTTATGCAAGAGTACTTTTCTCCGTATATTTTTGACATAGTCTTCTTCATGGTGACCGGACGAACTTCCTCTGATGGACTAATATTCTTGATGATGCTTTGAAGTTTACTCAGTCCTTTTAGAGATAGTTATTCCTGTACATGAGAGTTTTCATTGTGTTAGGAAATCTAGTTTAAAACAATATTGAACCTTAAAGAAATTGTTGATTATCAAAACATAATTATGCATTTAAATGTTTGAATCTAACAATCTCCCCCTTTTTGATAATGACAATTTCTTTCAGAAAAAGGTATGTTTGAGATTTTGATTTGTCATTTAATTACTGTTAAGAAAAGTGCATGTTATGGGTTTTCTTCAGAAAGGTTCAGTGTATAGAAGAACATCATCGTGAGACTTAGACAGAGCTATTCTTGTTTTAGGCGGACGCTTTTGACTAATTGAATTTGCCTACTTTTGCTCCCCCTAAATATGATATTCCCTAGTTGAAATATTTTGCGTAACACATATTTATCTAACTAAGCTCCCCCTAAAGTTGATGCGGGATATGTTTAATAGTAGTCAGCCTTTGCCTTTTCCTAATTTATGTTTTTCTTATTTAAATTGTTTTCTTAATTGTTTACTCTCATCCCACTCCTTTTTCTTTACCTAAATCTTATCTTCTCCCCCTTTGTCATTATCAAAAAAAATATTTAAGTAAGAGAGATAAAGATCAGTTGAGTTAAGCAATAGGAAGAAACAAAACAAGATATAATGGAGATTCTGAATAAGAGATATATATAAGAATAAGTGCAAATAGCGTGCATAAAAAAATGAGCAGAGAGAGTGGTAGAAAGAGAGAATAATCAGTCAGTTTTCTTCTGCCGAGACTCGTTGTCTTTGCGGATCATTTCCTCAATGATTTGGAGGTGAGCCTCCAACTTAGCAGTGAGGGACTGTTCCATCGTATCAGCTCGTTTGAGAATGTCACTGCGCATCTCTTGATTCGCTTTGGAGTTGTTGGAGAGAGATCTTGCAACATCTTCAGACAATTCCTTTATAGCAGTTCTAGCATCGAAGGGTTCTTCAGTGGATGGCATTTCATGTGACTCCTTTTGCTTGGGGATTTCCTCAGTTGAGGAAGGATGATCGCTTGAAGAAGTGTTGGTGGGTTGAGCCACTGTAGGTTCCATCTCCAGAGTTTTGTTTAAAGTATCAACAGCAGGAATTCCCTTTGGGGATGGTGAGAGAACATCATCTTGACTTTCCTCAGAGTCTGAGGAGATGACAACTACTTCTTCAGAATCAGTTAAAATATGAATTTGATGATCGACTGATTCTTGCTGTGAGTGGGCAGCAGTTGAAGAGAGTTCATGTGGAGGTTTATCTGCTACCAAAATAAGCGACCATGATCCATACTTGAAAATGATGCGCGCAGCACCATGAATCAGCTCGGATGGAATGGTGCTTGTATGAACTTGTCTAAAAGCAGACAGTTCCCAGTTATGATGGAAGATGTCATACCTTGTCCGCGGAGCGAATATGATTGTCAACCCATCAAGAGAAGGAGGAGTCCAGATTCTAGCTTGAAGGCAGAAATTGAAACCCAATGTTTCCATGAGAAGTTGTGGGGCATGCCAAGCATTCACCATGGAGAGCATCCTGGGTACAATTGAAGAAATAGGTGCAGTGCTTCGGCGAGAACGTCTGGGCACGTGTACTAGGAAGCTTTTCATTCTGCATTCCCTAGATTGAGCTGTTTGAATACTGTTCTCTTGAGTTTCTTCATATACAACACCTTCTTGGTCAGCCATTGGTTGTTCATTAGAGACATCATCCATACACGCGGGTTGGTTGGCAACACATTCCTCAGTTTCTTCTGGGTCGTTTCTCTTCCTTTTCTTTGAATGGGTTGCTCGAACTGCGCGAGTCTTAACCCTTCTTTTGGCATCTTTCACCCCTTCTGATGACTTGTCTTGACTGTCAGTGACCTGAGTTTCCCCAGTGGCCTTGGGTTGTGATTCAGAGACGTCAGGATGCACTTCATTGACATTGCTTGGTTCCACAGCAATCTCATCATTTTGGTGTTGGTTTGGTGGAGGAGAAGGGTCTTCCACTTCTGAAGCAGTTGGGTTCAACTTTGATGGGTTGGATGCTGGCAGGGTTACTTATTCTTGTTCTTTAGTGTCTTCCTGGACGATCTTGACCACGTACCGCTTCCTCTTCATCTTTGCAGGACGAACATAGTCTGGGTCTATAATGTTTCGATACATTATTATCCTTGAAGCCATGTTTCTTCCCCATTGTTTGGCCTTCTTCTCGCAGTTGGGGAGCCATTGTGGTGTTGCATTCGGCAGGGGAGAGTTTTCTTTCAGAATCACCCTTATCCAGTGGCGATCTTCCACATTGCATAGCACTGCTACAGGAGACGGGGTTGTCACTGGACCAGTCATTGGAAGAAACATGCAGGATTTTCTGAGACTGAGCGTGACCAGAACGGTTCTGAAGGTGGATGCTGCTAGTAATCCCATGTCCGGAACAATAAACCATTTAGGTTCAAGGGCTAGTTCATTTGGACCAAGGACCAGGGCATTTCTGATGACTTCCAGATGACCTTCAGAGTCGAATATTTTCAAGTGAAGAGAGCGTCTGTCATCAAGTTCCTTGATCATTCTTCTTCTTATCTCGGGCCATTCGTTCTCGTTCATCCCTATCCATTGAGCAATGCATCTGAACCCACAGTTGCCGTCATCATCAACATCAATAATATTTTCCACAAACTCATGGAACAAAGTAGGTATGTGTGGAAGATATTTTGACATGACTGAGGGTTGTTGAGGGGCTCTAGATTCAGAACTCAGGGGTAATTTCCGGACGTTCTTGACCAGTGAAGCAATTGGATGATTTTCTTCATCGTTAAGTTGTGAAGGAGTTGTGACTGCAGGTTGTTCAGATTCTGATGGAGGTACAACTTCAATCATCTTCCCAGAACTGGCGATTTGATGCCGCTTAGGAGGTGGAGGACAATCTTCATCAGCGTCCTCTTCTGATTCATCATCTTCTTCTTCCACAATCTTCTCCTTCGGTTGAGGTCTGCTCGCTTGCAGTAGCAGTTCTAGAGGCACATTAGTAGTGTCGATCTTCAGCCTCATTCTTCTGAGATCGTCGAACTTAATTGGAGATGAGTGGATGTAGTCTTGAGCGATGAGTTCATTCTCCTCCTTTGTTTTATTGATGAGATTCTTCCTCATTATCTCGGAGATAAGGGCTCCATACGGTAATTTGGACTCTTTGCCTTCCAGAGTCGTCAAGATGTGGTTGAAAATGAGATAAGAGAGATTGATCTTCTCCTTGTGCATCATGTGGTAGAGCGCCCACTGAGACAACTTGTCTACCTTATTGCAGTTTCCTTCTCTGGGGAGAACTATCTTGCAAAGTACAACATAAGGGAATTTGCATTCCTCTATTAAGTTGTTAACATTTGTTCCATGAACCTCTGGGTTCTGCTTCCAGATACAATTAGGATTGGGGGCAGACAACTCCCAAGTAGATTTGAATTTAACCCCTTCGTTTATTTTGCTGTCCAGAATCACTGCAATATCTCCTGGCATAATGGTTGTGATTGTTCGCATGCATCTGGTCTTGATTACAAGAGTTCCGCTCTTGACGGCGCAGTCATAGAACTCCTTAATAATAGGCTCGATGGTGGTGAGAGAAGATATTCTCATGAGGTTTGTCCATTCTTGAAATAGGACCCAGTCAAGCCCTGCAATCTTCGCATGACTATAAAGATTCAGATCAAGATACCTTGGAGGAACTAGTTCCCTTTCTCCAAGATTCATTGCCTTCTGCTTGCCAATGAACTCTTCTTGCTCTTTTCGGTTTGTAGCAATATTCCTTATTCTTCTGTCAATAATCTTTTGCTCGGTGGGAGTTAGTTCAGGAACAGCAATAGTTTGTTTCTTGGATTCCATTGTGATGTTCTGCAAGTAAGGGTTAGAATGAGAGAGCAATAGAGAAGTTGAAGTGAATAGAAACTAAGAGCAGGTTCGTCAGTAACAAGTGTGTAGCTTTTTCTTTCAAATTCCTTTTGTTAAGTTTACTTTGAATGCGAAAGGTGTTTACTTGGTTTAGGAGAGGAAATGATTAGTTCTTCACTGATGTGATAAGATGATCAGCATGCGCATTAAATGAAAATCTTTAAATGTGCAGTCATGGCAGTTTGGGGATTTAATGCGTGCTAAGAGAGTTTTGATATATGGAACGACACAGTTGTTTACTAGGAACCCAAGCGTGGGTGACGCGAGTGATTGATCGTGCCTGATCAGTTGTTCACAGACGTTTTCTTTTGTCAGTTCCTTGGATAGTCACCAGACGATGACTTTCATTTGCTCGATCTTTGGGCGCCAATATTTATTTAAATAGAGTGTTGGTTATTCTTTCAAGGAAGTTCCTGACGTCATCCTTCTTGTTGTCCATGTAATACGTGTATCTATCTTCAAGCCTGCAAGAGTCATTGCATAGTTCTTTGCCGAAAAATCTTGTTAGTATTTCTTTAGTCATTACATTGAGCTTCATGCAATGGGATGTATGTCCATCTTAAATGAGTGTAGATAAGTTAGAAGGGCTTCCTCTGAAAGACTTAGTGAAGAAAATTATCAACATTTATCCTTATGCAAGAAGTGTTTTATTTTCCATGTAGTGTTCTTGGCAGTACATTTTTAATTATCAAATGAATCTAATAAGGTTTACCAATACCTTTCCTGAGTTAGAAGGTTTCTAAAGCAGTTTTAAAGAGATACGTGTACACTAGACACATGTACTGGTAATATGAAAAGTCATTTGCCACAGTTTCTACTTTTGCTTTCAGTCAATATTTGTTGACTTTAGTTTCTTGGATTTGAATGGAGTTGCCTTTATGCAGATATAAAAAATGAAGATGGAAAGTGCTTTTTAGGGCATACAATTTTGATCAGCGTTTGTTGATCAGATCTATAGAGAATATTTTGTAGGCTTATGCGATCATGATGCATTGATCATTATCTAAGAGTTTCTGTTTTTCAAATCATTATATTTACAAACTTAAGCATATTCTGGCTAACCTTATAAAGAGACCCTCTTTTGTTTTTGAGTGGGAAATAGCAGATCTGTGAGTGAGATAAGAATATAGAGCTTGTATGTTCTATTATTTATCAGAGATTCATTTATTTAATTTACAATTACAATGGTTGTGTCAGAGTATGCTTTGTAACTCTCTTAAGCATTTAAACCATTTGAGGTAGTGAGAAATAACAGATTAATAAATAATTTACTATAAATTCAGAGTTACCTCCCTTCCTGTTTCTGAGAACAGGACTTGATCATTCCTCATAGCAACCGAAGATTTTATCAATAATATGTTGCTGGATGCCTGAGCAGAGATATTTATGTTAGTCATTAGTTTTCTCTACTGGGTTGATGTGAGATCTTTCTTTGAGATGATCCTCAGCATTTGCCAATCATCCTGTTCGCCCTTTCCTGAAATAGTTTCTTTGAGATGTTCTTCCTGCAATAGTGTTTGGATCATGGTTGCGTTTGTTCGAGGAGAACATATACTTCCATAGATCGTTGAACTCTGCATCTGTGAAGATGTTAGTATTTTTCAGAGTGGTTAGGCTCTGATACCAAGTGAAGGTGCAAGAAACACACAAGAAAGGGGGGGGGGGGGTTTGAATTGTGTGATCCATTTTTCGATTTCTTTTCTCAAAAGTTGTATGTTATTTATCTATCGTCTTTCATCTATATTTAACATAAGTCATTCTTGGAAATATGTGAGAATGCATGAAATTCATTTAATAGATTTTGAAGGATAATTACTTATTTTTCAAGATTGTTTGCTAGTTACATACGTATAAATGAACATGCAGCGGAAAAGCGATATAACATGAAAATAAAGCACACATGTTTTTTATCCTGGTTCACCCCCATAATCGACAGGGCTACGTCCAGTCCTTGGCTTCACCAAGATTTTCACTATTTAAACAAATAGTACAAGTATTATCAGGGACTTCTCCCAACAAGTATTCTGAGGACTTCTCCTAACAAGTATTCTAAGGACTTCTCCTATCAAGTATTAGAAGGACTTCTCCTTACAAGTATTTTCAGGACTTCTCCTTACAAGTATTCTACAGGACTTCTCCTGACACCTTTTTCAAGGGTTGGCTTCTCTACATGGTTCTCTTCTTAATAAGAGTGGGCAGAGGAAATTATGCTCAATTTACAGAGAGGATAGGAGTTTGGGTTCTCTGCTTAGGAGGGTGTGTGAGTTGGGAAAGATAAGAGTAAAACTCTATGAATTTTTCTCACACAAGCTCATATACTCAGGCAGGAATAGGCTTGAGGCATCCTGAGTATGAACCAAGGTTCCTTGGCTCTTGGGACAGACTTAGTTGACATATGGAAGTTTAAGTCTAAGTTGCCCAAATACTTCGGAGGCAGGATCTTCTATTTATATCTTCAGTTGCTTCTTCTTCTTGAGAAAGAGAGAAAAACTGTCCGAAGTGCCTCTTCCTCTCTGAGCTGCGCATAACGGCTAGTTCTGCATCTTTTAGCAGGCGTAAGTCAATATCTGAGATTTCTCTGCAAGCATAAGATATGATCTGGAAATCATCAGTTCATCTGGGTTGATGTCGTCTGGCTCCATGTTGAGCAAGTAGCTTCGAGCTATGACTTCAGTATTTAATGCGTGAGGGAATAGTAGTGAAGCTTGCTTTGACCATATTGCCCCAGTGCTTGCCAGCTAATACTTATCACGTGCCTTGATCAGATATTTGAATTTCGACCGTTGAGAGTGTACGATGCTCAGAGATTCTTGCCGTTGATTCCGCAATGTCAGCTTGATTTGAGGGAAAGTAGAATATCAGTGGGACCACGGAATATTGTATTAATTGTGTCCCTTTCTACTTTCTTCCGCAGCCAGTATGTTAATAAATGGGTAGACGAGGTAGGAGTCTATTGATCCACGAAGTAATTATTCCAGATGAGGAAACTAAGTTCTTTTAATACTTCGATAATCCTGATGTCCTCGAAAACCACATTTGTACCTTTGGCGAAATTGATACTTGACCGGACGGATTCTTCCTTGTAGGTTGGCAGACGTAGTCTCCATTCAATGCTTGAAGTTCCGCTGCAAAGTAGTTGGTATTGGCGGACGAACTTTTCTTCATTCAGTCTTTCTTATCTATTAGGATCTTCTTGTCTTTGTAGATGACTGAATCTCCTCTTTTGATCTTATTGAAGTTCCTTCATCTGATAGAATTGATTCACAACTTCCTTTTGTGATGCTAGAGAACCTTTGAGGCTGAAAGGGTTTCTTCATAGATTAACCTTCCCTTTCAATTTTGACTAGAGCAGTCTTCTTAAGTGGCAGATTGTTTTGTCTTCTCAAGATAGGCTTTGACTTTGAGCAAGCAGACTTTGATGAGGTGTTCTCAGATGTTGGTTGTTGTTGCCGCTTTAGCTCTTATGATTCACCGGACTGTCTTATGCAAGAGTACTTTTCTCCGTATATTTTTGACATAGTCTTCTTCATGGTGACCGGACGAACTTCCTCTGATGGACTAATATTCTTGATGATGCTTTGAAGTTTACTCAGTCCTTTTAGAGATAGTTATTCCTGTACATGAGAGTTTTCATTGTGTTAGGAAATCTAGTTTAAAACAATATTGAACCTTAAAGAAATTGTTGATTATCAAAACATAATTATGCATTTAAATTTTTGAATCTAACAGGGTTCGGTGAAGGTTGGGATTCTAAAAGTGGTGTGCTTTCAGGTTGTTGATAGAAATTCTTAAAGTCCTTGGTGTAAGCACTTGTAAGAAGTTTTTATCAATAGTGGAAAAATCCTCAAGGGTTTCTTGAGGGAGTGGACGTAGCCTTCTGTGGTTTGAAGGTGAACCAGGATAAAATCCGTGTGTGATTTCTCCTAACCCTTATTTTTTACTTTCATGCAATGTTTGATTCCGCTGCATTCACAATCATCATTTGTGATTATCTTTATCTTGAAAGTAACAAGTTTTGTTAAGGCAAAAATTGTGCAAATCTGATTCACCCTCCCCTCTCAGGCTGCTATCTACACTTACATAGCAATGGTGCTGGGGCTGGTGATGAGGAAGGCCCAACGAACCAGAATAGTGAAGTAGTGGGGTGAGTAAGAGTATGAGGGTAGTTCAAATTTCTGTTCATTCTTCCCATACATTCCACTACATTGTTCAAAAAAAAAAGAGAAAAAAAATTAGAGAGAACCTATATGTTAAAGCTCTTGTTTTTTAAAGGAAAAAATCACCTAAGATGAGTCTGAGTCTAAGCCACTAGTGTTGCCAAGTTTTTTAATTCCATATCGGTTTTTGAACCTTGGCCAAGTTTCAACCCTTGAAAGTCTCTCCAAATTGCATTATTGTACCTATTTGGTTTTGATTTGAATAATAGACAGATTTGTTTCATTTCACTTGTCTATTCATGAGTTGTTTATTCTGTGAGCTTAATTGATGAACTCATTTATGGTGTTTTGATCATTATCATGCCTTGCTTTTCTAGATGAATTTCTCTTTCCCTGACTTGCATGTTTTCAACCAGCTTTGATTTTCTTGCATGCGTTGTTTGTGCTAGCTAGGGTGATTTGTTTTGAGCTTGAGGACAAGCTTTCTTTTAAGTGTTTTACGCTTGAGGACAAGTTGTCGTTGGGTATAGTGGTGTGATGACATGGGGATAAGAGCGTCTTTTCTGTTTATTTTTCTTTATTTTTATTTCTTTTTATTTGTGTCTCATGTGGTTTTAATTGATTTTGTTAGGTTTTTATTTATTTTGCATTTTCATGTAGGTTAGTATTTATTTTATCTTTTTTAGGTTTTTTATTGAGTTTTATTTTTCTTTTATTACTGTGGTCCAAATTTTGGGTTTATTGGAAGATTAATGGAGAAATAAAGGAGAAAAGAATTGAAGAAGAAGAAGAAGGGCTGATTGTGGTTGGAAGAAGAAGAAGAGTTGAAGCATCAAGCACCTTTGGCTTGTTTAACATGTGTGGAATTTAAGAATTAAAGAAAGGTTAAATGGTGCTGCTGTTTCAGAGATGACGTAAATAGTAAAGCAATAAAACAGTAAAGCAGAAAGCAGTAAAGCACACGTAGATTTATCCTGGTTCACCCCCTGAATGCTAGGGCTACGTCCTGTCATTGGCTCCACCAAGATTTTCACTATTCAACCTAGAATAGCAAAAGTATTGGGCAGAACTTCTCCTATCAACAAGTATTCGTAGGGACTTCTCCCAACACCAAGTATTATGCAGGACTTCTCCTTTACAACAAGAATTTCTAAAGAAAGATTTCTTCTCAAAAGGGTGATAGTAGAAGAAATTTGGCTTAGTATACTCTAAGTATTTTGTAAATGGGTTTGACGTTTCAAACAATACTAGAGATTTACAAGTTCAGGCTGTTTTGAAAATCTGACACTTGTGCTCTGTTTTTGTCTCAAAAACTTTTCACAAAAACGGCCTTAAGACTATTCTTGAAAATTAAATGTAAGCTGTAAGAGATATACAAGAATTGTTGTGAAAAAGCTGTGTATATTTCTGCGTTGCAGAGGTGTGCTTTTCTGAATGCTCAATTGCTCCTTTTATAGTGTAAGAGCGACTTCAATTCTCTTAAAACTCTTGTCGTTGACTTGCCTCTAAAAATCAATTTCCGATTGTGTACTAACGACTATTTGATTCGAATATCCTTGATTCTTCCCATTGATTGCAGCATGATTCTCTTCCTCTTTAAGTTGATGATTCTTTGTCGTTGACTTCCAGTAGAGGTGATGCTTGATTCTGTAATAAATTGAATTTTCATTTGAATTATTTCTTTTCTTGAGAACCGAACACATTTTAATCATTTCATATAATGACGTGTGTTCTGCACCATTTGTAGAGTCTCTGGAAGATGTTGTTCTTTCTCTTGATATGAGACTTGATCTGTTCATTGCATGGGTTGGTATCGTTTGATGACTAGGCAGACGTTGCACAGTGAATCAATACTTGAAATGGCAAACGATGAACAATAGATCTGTTCTCACTCTTCAGTAATCGATACACGTCAGCAGACGGTGCACTTTAACAAGCAATATACTTCAGCAGACGATACTTCTTTTCTATATTCAGACAGCAGACGGTATACTTTAGAAGACGATACTTCTTTTTTGGTATTCAGACAGCAGACGATATACATCAGCAGACTATACTTCTTTTCTGTATTTAGACAGCAGACGATATGATTCACATTCGTATTGTCACTGCTTCTTTTAGCTTGGTAAATCTTAACAATCTCCCCCTTTTTGATGATGTTCTTTTAGCTTGGTAATAATGCGTCTCATCATTTATCCATTTGACAATGGGAATAATCCTAACAAATGTAACACCCCGATTTTCAGGGCATTACTGTAGAAAATGATCAGTAAATAAACATGCGGAAATCTTTCGAGCTTACGAAAATGCAAGTGTATTTTTCAAATCATGCTAAAGATAGCATGCATTACTTGTATATATAGATATCCAGTTCAACAAAGCATGTAAGGTACTTAGTTTAAGTGAACAGCATCAACAAAAATAGTTTCGAAATCGAAGACTCGTTTGTAAAAGGAAATCATGCTGTCACAATTAAAACCCTGACCCAGATCTCCTACTCCAGCATACCTCCCACGACGCCATGCAGGGCGACCGCTTAAAGGTACCTCGTTCCGGAACTCTACCCTACCCTTGAGCATGCTCATGTATAGACACAAGAATAAATTAAATATCTCTGGCCTTCAAGTGGCAAGACGTCCGTCCTACTCCCTCGAACTGTCTTCGTCCCAACATCCTCTGGGTACTCTTCGACTAGTAGTGGTCCAGCTGGCGACGGATTGCCAGGAAAACACGATCAGCAAAAAAGGTTCAAGGGTCAACTTCATAACAATAACTCCCCATGCGAGCACATGGGTGAGGCAACAATCATCAACATATATAAACATGTCAAGTAATGTCCATTGCATTGTAGTTATATATATATATACTAAGCAATTTAAACTATGGTTATGCAGGGTAATTCACAACAAGCATCGATTATAATACAAGTAGAATTGCAACAAAAACGCACTCAATAAGCAGCTTAAGACATGCATAGCAATCATGTTACAAACAATCTGGATGTCATGATGCATTCAAGGTGTAATTTGATCCGAACATTCGGGTTGTTGCATTGAGCCGTCACATAGCTGATTGAGGATAAGCTTGTTACCCCAATCGTGTTGTTTTCACAAAGCCTACACATAGTCTCCACACAGCGTGCACACAACCCACACAGTCTGCACACAGCCGACACAGTCTCCACACAGTCTGCACACAGCCCATACAGTCTGCACATAGCCCACACAGTCTCCACACAGTCTGCACAAAGCTTGCTGGATGGATAGTCCTGCTATTCCAAACAGCTGAAGAATGACGACTACATTGTCTTGAACAGTTCAAGCTTGATTTGCCTCCATAATCTGTCTAGCTCCCTTCCACCAATACTCAGCATCTCCCTGGAGGAGGTAGGTGGCGTATCCAAGCTTGAATTGTTCAGGGGTCTGTAGAACCTAAAAAATCTTCTCTACCTCTAGTATCCATAGGTCTTATCTATCGGGATCAGCTTCTCCCAGAAACTTGGGTAGGTCATGGCGCTTGAAATTCGTAAGCGCTCGAGTCTGAGCCCGGGCATCTTCCCTCTGTTGTTAACGCTCGTAGCGCTCCTTATTCTCAGTATGTTGTTGTGCATTTGCGGCGGCCTAAGCACTTGACATTCCAGCTTTTTGTGTTAGGGTATGTGCCGAAGTGGCCATGGCCTGAGCTAGTCTCGCTAGCAAGAAATGTCCTTTCTGGGCCCCGGAAGGAAACCATGTCAATATTACAGTTGTTCTTCATCACAAAATTCTTCACTGATCGTCATGATGATAGTGAGAACGTCTTATTCTCATCCGAACTCAAAGTCAAGTCTAGGTTGGTTTACTACCAAGTGTAGTAAAAGGCATTCCATCAGTAATTCGGCCGACGATATAGTTTGTTGATGCCGGCGAGCGGAACCAAACAATACTTGGGATAGTTAAATAAATATTTACTTACTTTATGAGATTCAGGGTCTTACAACAAAAATAATATATAGTTAGCCATTAAAATTGTTATCAATCAAAACAAGTATTCTGAACTTAACAAACTCCTTTTAACATTCTGAACTTAACAATCTCCCCCTTTTTGATGATGACAATTTTATATAGAGAAACCATTTAAATCATTTCTCCCCTTTGTAAAACATTTATCTCTCCCCCTTTATAAGAACTCCTTTTCTATTCTATTTCGCTTTTCTCTATTCTCTCCCCCTTTGTAAAAAAAACTTTTGTATTGTCCCTTTCTCCCATGTTGTTTTGGGTTTTTCTCTATTCTCTCCGCCTTTGTCATTAGAAAAAACTCTTTCATCTTTTGTAACTTTGAAACCAAACTCCCCTTTTCTTATCCATTTCTAAAAACATAGCAGTAATAAACAAAGCAATGAACAATTAAAAATCAGAGCAATCAATAGATAGACACATGGATATGCTTCCCCTCTTTGTTCCAATAAGCTAATCTAATTATGCTTTCAACTAATTGCTTTTGATTATCTCTCCCCCTGAGTTAAACATCCAAAGATAACTTTCTTTCGTTCTCTGCTTATATCAATTTGAATATACATTATTTCTCTAAGCTATCTACTCCCCCTATGACAATGTTTTATCATACCAATCAGATGAAACGCATAAATATGATATCAGTGTACTAGATGCATATATGTAGTATCAGAGCAAGAGGTATCAAAGGAAGTTCATGGATTTGAATCCAAGTTGCATCAGAGCGAATAATCGGAGTACATGAAAAATAGGGGCACATCAACCATTATTATAATAATGTAAATAAGATTAGGGAAAGAATAGTCTTAGTCTGTTTGTGAGCTTTTTATCCTTGAACACTAGTTGAATAATTTCTGTTCTTGACGTGACATCAGCAGACTATAGGCGTTATTCACGTTTGCGTCTCTTCCTTCTCCCGCACTTGGGTTTGTGTACATAGTATAATCTATACAACAGGATGCATACCTATGCTTTCTGATAAGTAAGAAAATCTATTTTCAATTAAGGGTTTTGTGAAGATATCTGCTAATTGATCATCGGTGTGCACATATGATATATCAATGTTAACTTTTGCTACATGATCCCTAATGAAATGATGTTTGATATCTATGTGTTTATTCCTAGAATGCTGAACAGGGTTCTTTGTAATATTTATAGCACTAGTATTATCACAGAGTAGTGGAATATTATGCTCATGAATGCTATAATCCTCTAATTGGTGTTTCTCCCAAAAAAGTTGGGTGCAACAAGAACCTGCTGCCACATATTCTGCTTTGGCAGTGGATAAAGTGATTGTACTTTGTCTTTTTCTTGACCATGAAACAAGACATTGACCCAGAAAGTGGCAACCACCACTTATGCTTTTTCGTTCAATTCTGTCTCTTGCATAATCTGCATCGCAATATCCTTTCAACCTGAAATCACTACCTTTCTCATACACAAGACCAAGATTAGCAGTACCTGACAAATATCTAAAAGTTCTCTTTACTGCAATTAGATGAGAATCTTGAGGATTTACCTAGAACCTTGCACATAGACAGACGCTAAACATAATATCAGGTCTGCTGGACGTTAAGTAGAGCAGTGATCCAATCATACCTCTGTATGTTGTACGATCAACTGGTGATCGTTCATCATTCTTGTCAAGTATAGTTCCAGGGTGCATTGGGGTTCTTATCTCCTTAGATTTGGGCATTTTGTACTTTGTTAGGAGATCTTGATGTACTTCGTCTGATGAATGAATGTTCTGCCTTGTTCTTGACGAATTTGAAGTCCAAGAAAGAACTTCTGTTCTCCCATCATGCTCATTTCAAACTCACTTTGCATTAGATTTGAAAATTCCTTGCACAAAGATTCATTAGTGGCAACAAAAATAATATCATCTACATATAATTGCTCTAAAATGAAATTATTATCTTTCTTTTCTCTGAACAGTGTATTATCAATTTTACCTCTAGTGAAACCATTTTGCATAAGAAAAGTACTTAAACGATCATACCATGCTCGTGGTGCTTGTTTCAAACTGTAGAGTTCCTTGTTTAGTTTGAAGACGTGATCCGACAGTGTTGCTTCTTCAAACCCAGGGGGTTGTTTGACATAAACATCTTCTTCAATGTACCCATTTAGAAATGCACTCTTCACATCCATTTGATATAGCTTGATGGAATGTTGAAAGGCGAATGCTAGTAGGATTCAAATGGCTTCAATTCTGGCAACTGGAGAAAATGTTTCAGTGTAGTCGATGCCCTCTTGCTGATTGTACCGTTGAGCTATCAACCTTGCTTTATTTCTTGTAACTTTTCCGTCTTCATCTACCTTGTTTTTGAAAACCCACTTAGTGCCAATGATGGATTTACCTTCAGGCTTGGGGACAAGGTTCCAGACTTGACTCCGTTCAAATTGATTTAGCTCTTCTTGCATGGCTATGATCCAGCCTTCATCTTGCAGAGCTTCAGCAACGGTCTTTGGTTCAATTTCTGATATAAGTGCATAGTTTCCGTGATCATTGAATGAAGATCTGGTTCTGACCTTCTCTAAAATGCTTCCAATTACCTGATTGGGAGGGTGATCGAACTTGAATTTCCAATCTCTCGGAAGTGAGATACCACTTGATGTATTTTTCTAGATCAGACGGTGTAGGATTGGATGATGGTTCCTCATTTTTGTTAGACAATGGGCTGTTGTTGGATGATGCTGGCTGTGCAGACAATGCAATACCATTGGGTGACTGAGCTTTGCTGGCAGATGGTTTGTTGTTCAGATCAAGACTTAACAGTTCTTCTTCGAGGTAGGTTGGACTAGAGTTGGTGTTGGAATCATCAAACCTTACATTGATAAATTCTTCTATTGCCATGGTCCTTGAATTGTAAACTCGAAACGAATTTGATTTTGGAGAGTACCCGAGAAAGATTCCCATATCTGATTTGCTGTCAAATTTACCATGATCATCCTTGATGTTGAGTATGAAACAGGGGCAACCAAATGGACGAAAATATGAGATATCTGGCTGTCTTCCCTTCCATAGTTCGTATGGGGTCTTCTTCAGGATAAGCCGCATGAGTATTCTGTTCTGAATGTAGCTTCCATACGTATTGCTTCTGCCCAAAAGTACTTTGGC
This sequence comes from Acmispon strigosus, assembly GCA_030819835.1. Classification (NCBI taxonomy): domain Eukaryota; kingdom Viridiplantae; phylum Streptophyta; class Magnoliopsida; order Fabales; family Fabaceae; genus Acmispon; species Acmispon strigosus. Next base: position 26,672,813 of record JAUAMA010000001.1, read on the forward strand.
GTAGATGTCTCGTTGAGAATAGCTCTTGTCATTACATGGAAATACCTGTTCTTCCATTTTGCAACTCCACTCTGTTGTGGTGTTCTGGGTGCCGAGAGCTGATGTTCAATTTCGTTCTGTTCACAGTACTTCTCGAATTTGTCGTTGATAAATTCTCCACCTTTGTCACTTCTGATAGTTGCTATACAGTACCCTTTTTTGTTCTGAACATTCTTACAGAATATAGTAAAGACTTTGAAGGTTTCATCTTTATGACTTAGGAAATATACCCAAGTGAATCTTGTGTAGTCATCTACGATGACAAAGCCATAAGTCTTTCCAAAGCAGCTAGCAGTTCTAGTGGGTCCAAACAAGTCCATATGCAACAGTTCCAGGGGTCTACTCGTACTCACAACATTCTTTGCTTTAAAAGAACTTTTTAATTGCTTTCCTTGCAGACAAGCTAAACAAACGACACCAGACTTGAAAGATAGCTTTGGCAGACCATGTACTAAGTCGTGTTTGACTATCTTCGTAACGGTCTGTAAGGATGCATGCCCAAGCTTCCTGTGCCATAGCCACCTATCCTCCTCAGATGACATTAGACATGACACATTTTGACTTGCGAGGCTCTCTAAGTTTGTCTTGTAAAGATTTCCTTGTCTTTGAGCCTCAAAGACAGTTTTGTCATTCTCATTAGTGACACTACACTTAAATTCATTAAAGGAAATAGTCATCCCACAATCACACAATTGACTTATGCTAAGTAGGTTATGTTTTAACCCTTCAACTAACAAAACCCTGCTTATCACAAGTAAAGGTGACTCACCTACATCTCCTTCTCCTATGACAAAGTCCTTCTGGTTACCTCCAAAGTTAACTATTCCTCCATTTTCCTTAGCACAGATCTTTGGGAAAATAGACTTTATTCCTGTCATATGTCGTGAGCATCCTCTGTCCAAGCACCCATGCTCGATTTTTCTTTGTCCTGTCAAACACATCTGCAACAGGAATGATCATAGTTTTAGGTACCCAAATTTTCTTGGGTCCTGATGGGTTAGTTTTGGTTCTAGGTGGAACCTTCTTATAGTAGGATGTCTTTTCTGTTGTTTGTTTCATACTACATTTAACTATAAACATTTTTGGTTTAGATGACATGGCAGTAGATGATACAAACATGATATCAGATGATGCAGACGATATAGCATTAGATGATGCATTCAGATGGCATGTCACTATATCCTAGACCCCTCTTATCATATAGTTCCCTATTATTTCCACTTAATTTAACTAAGTTTTCATTCTCATTCGTAAATGATGAAAGATCATGAATTAATATATTAACTCTCTTTATAAGGGCTGTAATTTCTACTGAAGAGTTATTTTCTTTTAAAGCTTTATTTTATTCAGTTAATAAAGTGTTTTCATGCTTGCCTATTTCTAATTCTTTTCGTACTGAAAACTTTTTCTAAAGAAATGCATTTTTATATGATAAGGCATGGGAATATTCAAGTAGTTCATTATAATCATCATCAAGAGATTCATATGTTACCTGGTCATCATCGTCGTCGTCTGATTCTTCGATGGATGCCATGAATGCATAGAATGCTTCGTCATTGTCTTCATCTTCATCACCGTCTGATGATTCTTCAGACTCATCATTCTGTCGTATGAGCGCCTTCTTCTTGTTAGAGTAAAATATTTAAATGAATTAACCTATTTTGATAAATAACAATTTCGCTAAGTGTTACTAACCTTCTTTAAAAGATTTCATATTCAGGAACACATATGAACTGAAGCCATGCTGCAAACATTATCAAAAAGCAAATGAAGAGACCGTCCGCCTATGAGAAATGAGTCTGCCTTCAGAGTAAAGTTCGTCCGCCTGCAAAGACCGTCCGACTCAATCCTTATCAAACGCATGGGTTGACTAAAGATCAATGATTGAAGACTCGTGCAAAAAAGAATTAGCTTAAAGGAGATCGTTTGCTCAAACCGAAGATGAGTTGTCATGCACCTCTTGGTGGATCAGAGCATTAATGGCGAAAGAGACAGAATTAAGCGCCTTATTCCTTGAAGGTTCAAATTCTCTGACATTCCTTAATTCAAGCTACTTTTGCTGAATTAACGGCGATATCCTCTGATCATCGTATCTCCCCAACGGCCAAATTCAAATCTTCTGGTCAGAACATTAATTACCATATTAGCTGTAATGCACATGCATTAATTGCAGCTTCTGAGAACCAGAACAAAAGCATTGCCAGACGATATCACTCTCTATCTTTTGGAGAAACATTCTTCACCTGGCAGACTACAACAAGCAGATGCAGAAGTATCCGTTACTCACAATCAAGCAAAGATTCAACGGAACTATTTTGAAGATCTTCATCAGCGCCTCCAGTTATCATCCTACTGAAGATATAAATAGTGGCCTCTGCATCATCTTCAACTTGGCGACTTACACACTATCAAAGCATTCAAACCTTTCAAGTCAGTTTACAATTTGAACAAGCTTTAGTCAAGAACACTCAGTAACCTTAGCTTTCTCATTTTCTGAGTTTAGTCGCCAACTAGTGTGAAATCCTTACAGAGTGAAAACTCTTATCCTTTCTCACACAAGCCCTTCAGAGAATCAATTTGTATACCCTCTCTGGTTTTAGAACTTCATAGTTTCTACCCACTCTTTGTGAAGAGATTCCTGTAGAAAACAAACCTTCTTGAAAAAGAACTGGGAGGAGTCCTGTCGAATACTCGAGAGATAAAGGAGAAGTCCTAAAGAAAACTTGTAAAGGAGTAGTCCTCTGAATACTGGGAGAAGTCCCTGAGAACACTTGTACTATTCTGTTGCAATAGTGGAAAATCTTGGTATAGCCAAGGACTGGACGTAGCCCTATCGGCTTTGGGGGTGAACCAGGATAAATATTGTGTGTGCTTTATTCTTCAAGCTCTAAGTTTATTTCCGCTGCACATATCGTTTAACGTTTTCGAACTAATAATAACTATATTGCGAAAAAGTTTATAAAAGTCACACACACAATTCAAACCCCCCCTTTCTTGTGTCGTTTTATTACTATCAATTGGTATCAGAGCTTAACCGCTCTGAGAATTACTAACATCTTAACAGGTGTAGAGTGAAAAGATCCATGGACGACATTGCCTACCCAACCGGAACCGCAACCAACAAGCCACCATTCTTCGATGGCTCAAACTATCCCTACTGGAAAAAGCACATGCAGCTATTCATTGAATCAACCGATTGGAAACTATGGGACGTAATATCGAAAGGAAACTACGTTCCCAAAGATAGTGAAAGCAAGGCCATTCCAGCTGACAAATGGACAGATGAACAAAGGACCGACAATTAGAGAAATGCCAAGGCGAGGCTGTTTCTTATATGTGATCTTAGCAAGAGTTAGCATGACAAAGTTGACAGCCTAAGCACCGCAAAGGAGGTCTGGGATACACTAGCTATCGCTCATGAAGGAAAAACTGCTTTTCAAACCACCAAGATGAGCATGCTCGCGTCCCAATACGAAAACTTCATGATGGACGACAATGAGTCCATTGACTCCATGTTTGCACGACTTCAAACCATTCATAATGGTATGAGAAATCTGGGTAAAACTTTCACTAACAAGGAGCAAGTGGTCAAGATTCTTAGAAGTCTTCCCACCAATTGGAGAAACTTCGTTACTTCTCAAAGAGCTGGAAAGAGTCTTGATACCTATCAAGTAGAAGATCTGCTGGGAGAAATGAAGATTCACGAGCAGGATCTTGCTAATGATGCTGCAATCATAAAAAGAAAAGCAGCTGCCGCAAAAGCTGTAGCTTTTAAAGCAAACAAATCAAAGGCCTTGAAAGCTGATGAATCCTCAGATGAGGAAACTGCTCAATCTGATCGATCCGATGATGAACAGGCTCTGTTCAATAGAAGATTCAGAAAAATGATGGGGAACAGGAAGCAGTTCAAAGGAAGACCATCTTCCTCACCAAGAGAAGAAGAAAGGATCCCAAGAAAAGGAGGGATCGTCTGCTACGAGTGCAAGAAACCTGGACACGTCAAAGCCGATTGCCCTCGTCTGGGAAACAAGCCTTCCCAAAAGAATTTCTATAAAAAGAAGGCCTTTTCCAGTCAAAACGATGAATCAGAAGATGACTCCGATCAAGAAGAAGAAACTAAGGGAGCCAACGAAGAAACTTCATACTGTGCGTTTATGGGATCCATAGACACTTCTAACATTGAAGCAGACAGAGAAGCAGAGGCACTAATGATCTCTGTCGACCAAACCAACGACGAAGAAGATGACAGGGATGAGGTAAGTCCCGAAATCTCACCTGATGACTATAATGAATTGTTAGAATATGCTCATGCATTAGCTATTAAATACAGTTCACTCAAAAAGAAACATGATAAAACATTGAAAGAACTGCATGCATCTAAAGAAGTGTCTGTTATGCTAACAAAGAAAAATCAAATGCTTTTAGAACAAGATGCAAACAAAGAAATTAAATTCTTAAAACAAAGAGTCAGTAGCCTAATCAAAGACTTATCCATGTTCACCCAAGGTTATGATAACCTAATTAAGTTAAGTGGAAACAACAGATCAGCTTATGATCGAAGAGGTTTAGGTTATGAAGAAGAAGATTGGGATATAGTTGCCATTAAACATAATTCTTCTGCTGTCCCATACAAATATCAACCTCAAAAGAAAAATGTTTCATCGTCACCTATTAAGGTCCAACCCAAAACTTTCATAGTCAAGGGTAAGGAGAAACAAACTCCTCAAAAAATAGTACATGGGAGGAAAAGTCCACCCAAGGTGATAACTAACAAAGAAGGACCCAAGAAAGTTTGGGTACCTAAATCTATGATTATTCCTCTTGCAGATGTGCTTAACAGCTCGAAACCAAAAAGAACAATGGTACCTGGACAGTGGGTGCTCACGGCACATGACGGGAAAAAGGTCTTTATTCCCAAAGATCCATGAGAAGAAGACAGGAGGGACAGTGACCTTTGGAGGCAATCAAAAAGGTTTCATTGTCGGAGAAGGTAATGTTGGTAAGAACCCCCTTCCAGTAATTCGGAAGGTTCTGCTAGTTGAAGGACTGAAACATAACCTACTTAGCATAAGTCAATTGTGTGATAGTGGGCTCACTGTTTCCTTCACCAAATTGAAGTGTAGTGTCACAAACGAGGATGACAAGATTATCTTTGAAGCACAGAGACAAGGGGATCTATATAAGACCTCCCTGGAAAACCTTGCAAGTCAAAAGGTAACATGTCTAGTATCAGCAGAAGATGATAAATGGATATGGCACAGGAAGCTAGGGCATGCATCCTTAAAGACCATTTCTAAAATAATCAAACATGATTTAGTAAGTGGTCTGCCAAATCTGTCTTTCAAATCTGATGATACATGCTCAGCATGTCTCCAAGGAAAGCAATTAAAAAGTTCTTTCCATGCAAAGAACGTTGTTAGTACGAAGAGACCTCTGGAGATGTTGCACATGGACTTGTTTGGACCCACTAGAACGGCTAGTTGTTATTGAAAAATATTTTTTCTTGTCATCGTTGATGACTACACCAGATTTACATGGGTACAATTCCTCGGAACAAAAGATGAAACTTTCAAGTCTTTCTTAATCATTGCAAAAAGAGTTCAAAATGAAAAAGGAAATTGCATCACCAACATCCGTAGCGACAGAGGAGGAGAATTTATAAATGAAGAGTTCAACCACTACTGCGAAGAGAATGGAATATTTCATCAAGTATCTGCTCCAAGAACTCCTCAGCAAAACGGAGTAGCCGAAAGGAAAAACAGGTCACTTCAAGAAATGGCCAGGACTATGCTCAACGAGACATCTTTGCCCAAGTACTTCTGGGCTGAAGCCATTCATACAGCATGTTACATTCAAAATAGAATATTTATGCGTCCCATCTTGAAGAAAACAGCCTATGAACTGTGGAAAGGAAGAAAGCCAAACATCTCATACTTTCATCCATTCGGAAGTTCATGCTTTCTACTCAACACAAAGGATGACCTTGGAAAGTTTGATGCAAAATCAGATAAAGGAATATTCTTGGGATATTCACCCAACTCCAAGGCATTCCGAGTATACAACTCCAGAACAATGGCAGTCGAAGAGTCTATCAATGTTAAGTTTGAAGATAAACACGTAAGTGTAAATCAGATAACTCTAGAAGATGATGAACTGGAAATATGTGAAGCTCGCTCATCAAATCCAGCTCAGCCATCATCGTCTGATAAAGAGACAAACTCAATCATTCCCTCCTCAACTCAACCAGACGATGTTTGTGAAACTACGTCTGACGATATCTCCACAAGCCAAGTCATGACCTCCAGTGGTATCTCACTACCTCGAGACTGGAGATTCAAACTAGATCATCCTCCTACACAAATTATTGGAAATGTCCATGAAAAGGTAAGAACCCGATCCACTTTTAATGATTATGCTAACTGTGCGTTTCTCTCTGAGATAGAACCGAAGAACATAGGTGAAGGAAGCACTTCAGGATGAAGGGTGGATCCTAGCCATGCAAGAAGAACTGAATCAATTTGAGAGAAGCAAAGTCTGGGATTTAGTGCCTAAACCAGAAGACAAATCTATTATAGGCACTCGATGGGTCTTCAGAAATAAAATGGATGAAAATGGAAAAGTCATAAGAAACAAAGCTCGTTTGGTGGCACAAGGGTATAATCAACAAGAAGGAATCGATTATACAGAAACGTTTGCACCAGTAGCAAGAATTGAAGCCATATGTATTCTTCTAGCATTTGCATGTCAGCACTCTATAAAACTATTTCAAATGGATGTAAAGAGTGCGTTCCTAAATGGGTACATTGAGGAAGAAGTCTATGTAAAGCAGCCTCCAGGTTTTGAAGACCAGGATCTACCAGACCACGTCTTCAAGCTAAGAAAAGCATTATATGGACTAAAGCAAGCACCACGCGCATGGTACGATCGCTTAAGTTCTTTTCTGATGAACAATGGATTCTCACGAGGAAGCATCGACAACACTCTATTTAGAAGAAAGAGGTCCAAGGACTTCATTCTGGTACAGCTGTACGTCGATGATATAATATTTGGGGCCACTAATGAAGCTCTCTGCCAAGAATTCTCAAAACTGATGCAGAGTGAATTCGAGATGAGTATGATGGGAGAATTAAAGTTCTTCCTAGGATTACAAATCAGACAGGAAGGAACCCGAACGTATATTCATCAGACCAAGTACATTAATGATCTACTAAAGAACTATTGCATGGAGAAAGCAAAAGCCATGGGAACCCCTATGCATCCTGGAACCATATTGGATAAAGGTGACGAATCAACTCCGGTTGACTCAACCAAATATAGAGGAATGATAGGTTCACTGTTGTACCTCACTTCAAGTAGACAAGACATTATGTACATCGTCTGTGTTTGTGCAAGATTCCAGGTAAGTCCCCAAGAATCTCATCTTAGTGCAGTAAAGCGTATATTTTGTTACCTTATTGGAACAACTAATCTTGGTCTAGTCTATGAGAAAGGTGACGATTTCAGGCTAAGAGGATTCTGTGATGCTGATTACGCCGGAGATAGAATAGAAAGAAAAAGCACAAGTGGAGGATGTCACTTTCTAGGACATTGTCTAATTTCATGGGCAAGCAAGCGACAAAGCACAATCTCTCTCTCAACGGCTGAAGCAGAATATGTCGCTGCAGGTTCTTGCTGCACCCAACTTCTTTGGGTGAAGCATCAATTATAAGATTATAATATTTTTTAGCATAACATCCCATTATTATGTGATAACACAAGTGCCATTAATATTACAAAGAACCCTGTGTTGAATTCACGAACCAAACATATTGAAATTAAACATCATTTTATTCGTGATCATGTAGCCAAAGGAAATATTGACATTTCATACATACCCTCTGATGATCAACTGGCAGACATATTTACTAAACCACTCATTGAAAATAAGTTTGCATGCCTTAGAGAAAGAATAGGGATGTTTCCTGCACTATAGATATACCTGTGTTGAGTTCGTCTGGCTAGCTTACCCTAAAATCAACATCCACTACAAGATATGCATTTAATGCTAAAACAGTTGTGTCTTTTCATATGTATTACTTGTTCAGCATGCATACCTAAATTCTTGCACTCCTTATCTCTCATCATTTAATGCGCATTAATTAACTGCATCATTCATCATGAGAGTGATAAGGTCGAGAAAATATTTACACTTTCCAACATAAAAATTGATAGTTTTGAAAATATATCTCTAATAACCGTTCTAATACACTCATACTTCACACTCTGTGCATTCGTAGTTGTCTTTCTACTTTCCTCTTCTATATAAATCATGGCTCCTAACAAACGAAGAAATGTAAAGGCTCAAGGAGTCCTAAGCACGGAAGAGATTCAAATCATCTAGAAATAGCATGATCTTACTGCTCGCAATCGTAAACAACAAGTTGCTGAAATTGGTCCTGCGAAGATTGAACATCTGGGGGACAGAAAGCTTGTCACCCCTAGATATATCGATCTGAAGCTGTTTGAACATGCGAAGGTGGCCGGACTTGATCTCCTACTCTCACAAGTATGGGGAAACTTGTTTGAAATCTCCACAACTTTAGTAATCACACCTCTCGTTCAAGAATTCTACGATTGTGCTGTCAAGATAAACCCTAACCACATCCGAACAAGGTGTTTGGGTCAAGTAATCGATATACACACCAGCGACATGTCTCAACTCCTTAATCTTCCTCTCGACGGGGTCTGCTACTCCTCTTCTTGGGAAAGCTCTGAAAGCACTCCCTTCACTATCTGGAAGGAGGTTCCAAAAAGCTCCCACATGCTTGCCTACGCCCACGATCTTGCATGCATCAACCTCATCCAAACCATCTCCTGAGATTGTGCACTCCACAACTGAACTCATTTCAGACTCTCATGCTCAATATTTGAAGTTCTTGCCTCAAATCTTTCACAAATATATTTCGGATGTCTTTGACGTCGAAGATGATGGCAATTGTGGATTCCGTTGTCTTGCTCAATGGCTGGGTCATCCTCAGGATTACTGGCTAGAAGTTCGCAAGTTACTTATCCAGGAACTTCTATCTCATAGAGTGCTGCATTCCAAAACCTTTTGCTCTGACAAAGACATTGACAACTTGTGTCTGGCTCTCTCGTTCAATGAAAAAGAACCTGCACTTGAGTCCAAGTGGTTTACTGTTCCGGATATGAGGTTATTAGCTGCCACTGCATTTCGCATTGTTCTAGTCACCTTAGCTCCTAACTAGTGTTGCACGTATCTCCCACTCCTTGGCCCTGTTGATGATGCTCCTACAATTGCTGTTTTGGGCAACATTGCCAATCGACACTGGGTTCGCGTCAAGCTCTCTGAGAACTCTCCACTACCTACCATTTCACCACAATGGAAGCATCATTGCTCTCCTGATTCCCGAGGATGGGAAGTGCTTCTTCAATCCAAAATCCTACACTTCAAAAATCTACTACAAATTGAAGCTGAGCAATTTCTGGATTCATTATTTGAAGTTCCTAGCATTAACAATCCCATTCATCTTGATGCCGACTCTGAGCCTGACCCCACTCCTAGCACTGACCTCTCTTGCTTAGACCTTGAATTCACTCGTCTCAACTTACATGATATTGAAGTTGATCTTCGTCTGCACCTTGGTCAAAGTCAACCTGCTCATTCAATGTCCCAAAAGGTAGATGCTCACATTAATACATCCTTTAATGCATCTTATCCGTCCCCACCGGCTCGTACTCATAAAGATATGGATCTGGATCTCAAGCTTGCACCTCCGGGTTTCCTCAATTTTAATGCAGGCATGTCTCTCCATCAGATCTACTCCATGCCCTGTTACCCTCCCATTTCCAGCTCTGCTTTGGGCAAACGCAAGCGCTCACAACATGCACCTAATGCTCATCTGCTCTCAGATGTATGTCTTCAGGCCTTTGGCTTCCCTTTCTGCTTTAAGGCTGGATTGTGGCTTCCCCATGGATATCCTGCTTCTCAGATTCCCCAATCCATGCCCTCATGCCAACAATTCTTCCACTTCGACTGGGAACTCACGGTTCGCAGGGATGTCCACATTGCTTCAATTCCTCTTCATCTGGCTGGTAGCGTTAACTCCATGGTTCTAAAGTTTAGGACATGGACACTGGTACTACTTCCTATGCTGTCACCCGTTTTGAAGACTTTGGGTTCTGCTTGCCCGTGTCTTTCTCCCTCGCCGCTCATTCCTACCGTGGCATATTTCACTCCCATTCTGCCATCTCGTACAACATCCCCGTTGGTCACTCCAAGTTCACATCCTGACTCTGATGATGTTCGTACCATGGTTTCCCTCCTTACTCAGGAAGTTAAAACCTTCAACACTCGCCTATCTCATGAGAGGGCCGTTCTGCATCAAACTGTGAATGCTCGTCTTGAGTCCATGGATACTAATCTTTCTGCTACGATAGATGCTCGTTTCACTCAGCTGCAGGACTCTATTGCTTTACTTCTAGGGCTTTCTAAGCCATCCTCTTAATATATTCCTTTTGTTATCTGTTATTCTTACCTCTTATTATCTCAATGAATATTTTGTCCGTGTTTTTGATAATGTCAAAGGGGGAGAAATTATATACAAATAAAAAAGTAGAAGATAGCACATATTTAGGGGGAGCTAATAAATATTAATGATAGGGGGAGGAATTATATATATACAAGCCTTACTCTCATTTGTTTTTAGAAATTGTCATTATCAAAAAGGGGGAGATTGTTAGAGTAAAATATTTAAATGAATTAACCTATTTTGATAAATAACAATTTCGCTAAGTGTCACTAACCTTCTTTAAAAGATTTCATATTCAGGAACACTTATGAACTGAAGCCATGCTGCAAACATTATCAAAAAGCAAATGAAGAGATCGTCCGCCTATGAGAAATGAGTCTGCCTTCAGAGTAAAGTTCGTCCGCCTGCAAAGACCGTCCGGCTCAATCCTTGTCAAACGCATGGGTTGACTAAAGATCAATGATTGAAGACTCGTGCAAAAAGGAATTAGCTTAAAGGAGATCGTTTGCTCAAACCGAAGATGAGTTGTCATGCACCTCTTGGTGGATCAGAGCATTAATGGCGAAAGAGACAGAATTAAGCGCCTTATTCCTTGAAGGTTCAAATTCTCTGACATTCCTTAATTGAAGCTGCTTTTGCTGAATTAACGGCGATATCCTCTGATCATCGTATCTCCCCAACGGCCAAATTCAAATCTTCTGGTCAGAACATTAATTACCATATTAGCTGTAATGCACATGCATTAATTGCAGCTTCTGAGAACCAGAACAAAAGCATTGCCAGACGATATCACTCTCTATCTGTTGGAGAAACATTCTTCACCTGGCAGACTACAACAAGCAGATGCAGAAGTATCCGTTACTCACAATCAAGCAAAGATTCAACGGAACTATTTTTGAAGATCTTCATCAGCGCCTCCAGTTATCATCCTACTGAAGATATAAATAGTGGCCTCTGCATCATCTTCAACTTGGCGACTTACACGCTATCAAAGCATTCAAACCTTTCAAGTCAGTTTACAATTTGAACAAGCTTTAGTCAAGAACACTCAGTAACCTTAGCTTTCTCATTTTCTAAGTTTAGTCGCCAACTAGTGTGAAATCCTTACAGAGTGAAAACTCTTATCCTTTCTCACACAAGCCCTTCAGAGAACCAATTTGTATACCCTCTCTGATTTTAGAACTTCATAGTTTCTACCCACTCTTTGTGAAGAGATTCCTGTAGAAAACAAACCTTCTTAAAAAGAACTGGGAGGAGTCCTGTCGAATACTCGAGAGATAAAGGAGAAGTCCTAAAGAAAACTTGTAAAGGAGTAGTCCTCAGAATACTGGGAGGAGTCCTTGAGAACACTTGTACTATTCTGTTGCAATAGTGGAAAATCTTGGTATAGCCAAGGACTGGACGTAGCCCTATCGGTTTTGGGGGTGAACCAGGATAAATATTGTGTGTGCTTTATTCTTCAAGCTCTAAGTTTATTTCCGCTGCACATATCGTTTAACGTTTTCGAACTAATAATAACTATATTGCGAAAAAGTTTATAAAAGTCACACACACAATTCAAATCCCCCTTTCTTGTGTGGTTTTATTACTATCACTTCTTTTTGTTGTTTTTGAAAGGCTATTTCAACTTGGGGTATTCGCTTTCATGTGTCCAGGCTTCCTACATTCGAAGCAGACGATGAAGCTTTTGTCTAAGTTTTGTCCTCCTTCTCGTCTGGAACTTGATTGAAGCTTTCTTTGTTGAGACTCCTTTCTGTGACCTTTAGATTCATTTCTGCCTTGTTTGTGTTTTCTCCACATCTTTTCGATCCTTCGATTGAACAGTGCTTCTTCACTGTTTGTATCGTCTGATGATGTTTCTGCTTCTTCAGACGATGTCTCAATGGTTGGAGCTTTGGAGCTTTTCACCTTGAATTCTATAGATTTTCTCTTCTTGTTTTCCATGCACTCTGCAAGTTCAATTTCATGTACCTTCAATGATCCCAGAAGATCCTCCAGTCTCAAGGTGGTGAGATCTTTGGCTTCCTGAATGGTTGTGACTTTGGGTCACCATTTTGCTGAAAGGTATCTCAATATCTTCGTAATCTGTTCCAGATAGTTGTAGCTTCTACCCAGATTTCTGAGACCATTGATGATGGTTTCAAATCATGCAAACATTTCATCAATTGACTCGTCTTCTTTCATCCTGAATGCCTCATATTGTGCTACCAACATGCTGATCCGAGTGTGTTTGACGTTGGATGTTCCCTCGTGAGCCATTGCCAATGTGTCCCAAATTTCCTTTGCTGTTTCCAGGCTATCTACCTTGTCATGCTCTGTTTTGCTTAGAGCACATGTGAGGAATAGCTTGGCCTTGGAGAGTTCAGTTGATTCTCCACTCGATGTTCATTAGTCCATTGAGCCCTCGGAATTGGTTCACCTGCAGCATTTTTAGGAACATAGTTACCAATCTCAACAATATCCCAAATTTTATAATTTGTAGACTCAATAAATAATTGCATATGCTTTTTCCAATAAGGATAATTTGAGCCATCAAAAAATGGTGGCCGGTTTGTTGCTGTGCCAGTTGGGAATGTGTTGCCTTCCATGGATCTTTTCTCTACACCTGCAAAGGTGTTAGTTTCTCAAAGCCGAAGCTCTGATACCAATTGATAGAATAAGGTTCAACACAAGAAGGGGGGTGGTTGAATTGTGGGCTTATTTAAAACTTGTTTTTCTAAAACAATTATGAGTTGTTCAAAACAATTTCAAAAGACTAACAGTAAGTGATAGAGTAAGCAGCAGAATTTAAACAAGTTATAGCTTTAGATGACGTAAATAGTAAAGAAATAAAATATTAAATCAGAAAGCAGTAAAGCACACACTGATTTATCATTGTTCACCCCCTGAATGCTAGGGCTACGTCCAGTCCTTGGTTCACCCCCTGAAATGTAGTACAAGTATTAGGCAAGACTTCTCCTATCAACAAGTATTCGTAGGGACTTATCCCAACACCAAGTATTATGTAGGACTTCTCCTTTACAACAAGAATTTCTAAAGGAAGATCTCTTCTCAAAAGAGTGATAGTAGAAGAAATTTGGCTCAGTATACTCTAAGTATTTTGTAAATGGGTATGACGTTTCAAACAATACTAGAGATTTGCAAGTTGAGGCTGTTTTGAAAATCTGACATTTATGCTCTGTTTTCCTTTAAAAAACTTTTCACAAAAATGGCTTTAAGACTATTCTGGAAAACCGAATGTAAGCAGTACGAGATAGAGAAGAATTGCTGTGAAAAAGCTGTGTATGTTTCTGTGTTGCCGAGGTGTGCTTTTCCAAATTCTCAATTTCTCCTTTTATAGTGTAAGAGCGGCTTCAATTTTCTGAAAACTCTTGTCGTTGACTTGCCTCTATTAATCAATTTTCGATTATGTACTAACAGCTATTTGATTCAAATATCCTTGATTCTTCCGATTGATTCCTGCATGATTCTCTTCCTCTTTTAGTTGATGATTCTTTGTCGTTGACTTTCAATAGAGGTGATGCTTGATTTTGTAATAAATGTGATTTTCATTTGATTTCTTTCCTTTCTTGAGAACCGAACATGTTTTAATCATTTCATATTCTGACGTGTGTTTTGCATGATTTTTAGAGTCTCCGGAAGATGCTATTCTTTCTCTTGATATGAGACTTGATCTGTTCATTGCATGGGTTGGTATCCTTTGATGACTAGGCAGATGTTGCACAGTGAACCGATACTTGAAATGGCAGATGATACGTTGCCTCGTTTGCTTACAGTCTAGGCAGACGATAGAATTCATTTGCTTGACTAAGGCTCTGCCAGACGATGAACAATAGATATGTTCTCACTCTTCAGTAATCGATACACGTCAGCAGACGATGCACTTCTGCAAGCAATAAACTTCAGCAGATGATACTTCTTTTCTGTATTACGACCGCAGACGATATACTTCAAAAGATGGTACTTATTTTTCTGTATTCAGGCAGCAGACGAACTTCTTTTCTGTATTCAGACAGCAAATGTTATGATTCACATCCGTATTGTCACTGCTTCTTTTAGCTTGGTAAATCCTAACATGTATATGTTCAGGTTTCATCACATGAGAGGGTTCTAAGAGGTATCTATTCATTTTAGACACATGAAATACATCATGTAGGTTTGACAAAGTTAGGGGTAATGCTATCAGATAAGATGAAGTTCCAATTTTCTGAAGTATCTAGTAAGGTCCTAAGTACTTCGAAGTAAGCTTCCTAGACTTAATGGCTCTTCCAATTCCTGTAATTGGGGTAACCTTTAGGAAAACATGATCTCCCTCCTGAAATTCTAAAGGCTTCCTCCTACGTGATAGTAATAGTAATGAAACCACACAAGAAATGGGGGTTTGAATTTTGTGTGTGATTTTTGAGTTCTTTTTCGTAAAGCAACAGTTATAAGTTCGAAAACGTTTGTTAAAGGGTACGGCGGAAATTATTCTAAGACTGAATAATAAAGCACACAAGATGTTTATCCTGGTTCACCCCCTTAATCGACAGGGCTACGTCCAGTCCTTGGCTTAACCAAGATTTTCACTATTTTATCAAAATAGTACAAGTGTTCTCAGGGACTTCTCCCAGTATTCTGAGGACTACTCCTTTACAAGTATTCTAACAGGACTTCTCCTTTACGAGTGTTGTACAGGACTCCTCCCAGTTCTTTTTCAAGAAGAATTGGTTTCTACAAAATCTCTTCGGTAAGAGTGGGTAGACAATATGAAGAACAAGTTACAGAGAGAATAATAAACAAGTTGGTTCTCTGAAAGGCTTGTGTGAAAGAGGATAAGAGTAACACTCTGTGAAGAACTTCACACTAGTTGGCGACTGGACTCAGATAATAAATAAGTTGAGATTGCTGAGTGTTTGGCTTAGAGAGATTGGATCGCAGATGATAAACTTAGAAAGTTTGAATGCTTTGATCGTGTAAAAGTCGCCAGATTGAATCTGATGCCAAGTCCTCTATTTATATCTTCAGTAGGATGATCAATAGGAGCTTTGCTGAAGATCTGAAGATAGTTCCGTTTGAATTTCTCCTCTATTGTGAGTAACAGATACTTCTGCATCTTCTGCTTTAGCAATGAATGCAATCTGCCATGCATTTAATGCGTCTTCAATGGCGGAGGTTGATATCGTCTGGTTCTTCAATGCATTTTGCCTTGAGCTATAACTTCTGTAATTAATGCTCATGCATGCCAGCTAAGGGAGCCATTAATGTTCTGATCAGAAGATTTGAATTTGAACGTTGAGGAGATACGATGATCAGAAAGGCTCGCCGCTGATTCCACAAAAGTAGCTTGAATTAAGGAATGTCAGAAGATTTGAATTTGCAAGGAATAAAGAACTTAATTCTGTCTTTTTCACCATTAATGCTCTGAAGAGGCAAATGGTGGTTGACAGCTCATCCTGGGTTTGACAAACGATCACCTCCTGATTTTTATTTTGCACGAGTCTTCAAGTGTTGTTTAGTCAACCAAACATTCTGTCCGAGATTTAGATGCACTTTCCTTCAGATGAACCCAATGATTGAGCGACCAGGCGTTTACCATAGCCAGACAGACTCTCTGAGGCAAACGTTGTCAGCTGATGGACTAATTCTCAAGAGCTGTAGTCGGACGGATTCATCTACTATCCTTTACTTGAACATCTGCTTTTGATAATGCTTTGTAGAGGTCCATGCAGTGCTTTTTCAAGTAAATAAGTGTTCCTGAGCATGAAAAATATTGAGAAATTAGGAATTCTATCTTTGACGAGATCAATACTTAGCGAAATTGTTATTCATCTAAATATAGTAATTCATTAAATTATTTGATTCTAACACTACGGTCATAGTAAGCATTTGGTCTATCCTGTGCTATTCTAAGCTTTTCCCTAATCTCTCTAACCTTTTCAGACATCTCCTGTACCATTTCTGGTCCTAGTACCAACTTACCTCCCTCCTCAAACCAGCACAAAGGTGTCTTGGACTTCCTTCCATACAATGCCTCAAAAGGTGCCATCCTAATACTAGAATGGTAATCATTCTTGTAAGAAAATTCCACTAATGGTAAGTGCTGACTTTTCCAAAGAATGTGATGTAAATCTGGGGTCTCTATCAGATACTATACTAGATAGAATTCCATGTAATTTTCACTATCTCTTTCACATAAATCTGAGCTAACTTTTCCAAAGAATGTGTCACGTTTATCGCTAAGAAATGGGCACTCGTAGTTAATCTGTCTACAATTACCCATATTGCATCATTTCCTGATTGTGTCTTTGGTAGTCCTGTTACAAAATCCATTGACACACCCTCCCATTTCCATTGCAGGATCTCTAAAGGCTTTAGTTCTCCTGATGGTTTCTGATGTTTTGCGTTAGCCTTCTAAAAAACCAAACATGTCATCACTTGATTCCATATATCCTTCTTCATTCCTGTCCACCAAAATCTTTCTTTAAGGTCTTGGTACATCTTTGTGAATCCAGGGTGTACACTAAGATTACTCTTGTCTTCTTATTCTAAAATCCGACTTCTCATATTTGAACCTTCCGGTATACACACACTTCTACCAAATCTCCGTAGACCATCCTTTCCTTTAACAAACTCCTTCTTCTCCTCCTTCCGGTATCCTTGTATCAATTCCTGAAACTTTCCGTCATCTTCTTGTTCCTTCTTTACTTCTTCAAGAATTCGTTGGTTAGCACTATTGTTCCGAAACATATTTTCCTAGGTCTAAATTCTACTGCTAAACTCAAGTCTCGGAATTCTTCTATCAGCTTGAGCTCTATCACCATCATTCTAGAGATATGCCAACTCTTTCGACTCAGGGCGTCAGCTACCACATTTGCCTTTCCTAGGTGATATTGATACTTAAAATCATAATCCTTCATAAATTCTACCCATCTTCTTTGCCTCATGTTCATCTCTTTTTGGTCAAACAAGTATTTCAAACTCTTATGGTCACTGAACACCGCGAAATTTGCACCATACAAGTAATGTCGCCATATCTTCAGTGAAAATACCACAGCTGCCAATTCCAAATCATGGGTAGGGTAATTTAGCTCATGTGGCCACAACTTCCTCGACGCGTATGCTACAACCTTGCGTTCTTGCATCAACACACATCCTAGTCCTAATTTTGAAGCATCACATTACACTTCAAATTCCTTCTTCGGGACATGTAATACTAAAAATGGTGAGGTAGTTATTTTCTCCTTCAAGCTTTGGAAACTCTCCTCACATGCAGGTTTCCATTCAAAAGGTTGGTTCTTCCTAGTTAGCTTGGTTAAAGGAGTAGCTATCTTTGAAAATCCTTCTATAAACCTTCGGCAGTACCCCGCAAAACCAAGGAAACTATGGACTTCCGCTACAGTCTTTGGTACCGCTTCCACTCTGGTTGGATCTACTGCTATTCCGGCCTTACTGACCACGTGTTCTAGAAACTGCACTGACTCTAACCAAAACTCACACTTCGACAACCTGGCAAACAATTATCTATCCCTAAAAATCCCTAATAATGTCCTAAGGTGTTCTTCATGTTCCTTCTCATTTTTGGAGTATATCAGAATATCATCTATGAATACAACCACAAACTTGTATAGGTATGGGTTGAATATACAGTTCATGTAGCCCATGAATATAGCAGGCGCGTTCGTAACTCCAAACGACATTACTAGATACTCATAGTGTCAATACCGTGTCCTGAAAGCTATCTTTGGTATATCTTCCTTCTATCCCTTATTTGATGATATCCCGACCTTAAATCTATCTTAGAAAACACTGCTGCTCCCTTCAACTGATCCATCAAATCATATATCCTGGTTAGAGGATACTTATTCTTCACAGTCACCTTGTTCAATTGCCTATAATCCACACACAATCTCATACCTTCATTCTTCTTCTTAACTAACAACATGGGTGCTCCCCACTGAGACACACTTGGGCGTATGAATCCCTTTTGCATCAACTCTTCTACTTGTTTCTTAAGCTCTGCTAGTTCCATGGGTGACATCCTATAAGGGACTATAGAAATAGGTCCCATTCTCGGTACCAATTCTATAGTAAACTCTACTTCTCTTTCACGTGGTAACTCCGTCACATCTTCTGGAAACACTTATGGAAATTCTTTCACTATTGGTATTTCTCGCACCTTAGATTCTTTCTTCCTTTACTCTAAAGAACACAGATACGCTCCTAACACGCACATCTGGGTCTCTCTTTTCGTGCTACTGTCCATTTCTCCTTTTCTTTCTGGATTATTCCCTGCGAACTCAATGGTTCTTCTACGACAATCTAGCCTCACATTATACATGGATAACCAATCCATTCCTAAAATTACATCTAGTTGCTCCCAAGGAAAACAGATCAAGTCTTGCTGGAAAAATCGTCCTAGCACAGATAATAAACATCCCTTACAGACACTAGAAGTCTAGCAAGTACCATTCATTGGGGTGGAAACTTCTAAGTTATACCCTAATTCTGTCACGTAAAGTCCTAGTTGTTTGACCCGCTCTCGTGATATAAACGAATGCGTTGCACCTAAATCATATTAAACATTCGAAGAAAAACCATTAACATAGCACAAACCTTGTATAAGATCCTAGGATTCCTCGACTTCCTTCCCGTTCATGAAAAATACCTTTCCTTTATTGACAGGCCTTCATGGTTTCTTAGCATCATTCATCTTAGAAACATTCCTTCTGTCATCTGCAGTATTAATGTTAACTGGGTTGAGATATGATAAGGAAATCGCAAGTTTACGATTTACTATCGCGTAATATAAAAAGATCGAACCCAAGGGATAGGTGTTCTTATTATTACAATATTTAGTACTTAAACAGAAATTTAAAAGATGAGAAAATATGTTGATGTTTTTAGAACAAGAAATAGCATAAAATGATAGGAGAAAAGATGATAAGAATTTAAGTTCTTGGGTTGGTTTACATAGTCTATAAAACATGCTAGAAATCTCCTACTTAAATTCTGAATTCTAAATTCAGATTCATGGTGCTATAGCCTAAATTTCTACATCCTAATAGCCTTAAGAAATGTAGAACTTTCTTACCTAATTACTAACTCCATAGCCTTGGTTATTAGTTAATTAGAGAAGAAGATGAAGAAAGAATCCGAGCCAACACAAAGTTACGTACATCCTTATAGCCTTAAGAAATGCAAACATATAACCTTTTTTATTTCCTATTTCCCTTACTACTCACCAAATGGCCTTATGCATAAGTAGAAAGCATGAAATCTTTTGTACACAAGATTAATGAAGAACAAAGAAATAAAACATGATTTGAAAGTATTATTCAGAAATGTAGAAGAAACTAGAACATGAATTATAAACTAAAACAACCCAAAAACTTAAAGAAGAATTTAGCCAAGCATGGCTAAAAGAAGCATTGAATTACCCTGGACTAGGAGCTCAAATATGGCTTCCCACAATTCCTAGGAACAATGTTCTTGAGGGAGAAAGAGAGAATACTTGTTGTATTCTAAGATGGTGTGTTTTACAAGTGAAGAGGAGGGTCCTATTTATAGTAAAAATCCAGCCTCCAGCGCTTCGGCGCTGGCTTTCCCAACGCTTGGGCGCTAGAAAGCATTAAAATCCCACTTCCAGACCGAGGCCCAGCGCTTGAGCGCTGGGTTCTAGCGCTGCAGCGCTGGCCACTAATTCTTCAACTTCAAGCTTTCCCTTCCTTCTTCATGGTAGTGGGTTTTGAATGCCATAAAAAGCCACTACTCAGCCCTTAATCAATTCTGAAACCTCTCCTCCACTACCATCAATTCCTTCAAGCTTATTTTCCATGTGCTAATTTAGAGAGTGATTCTTCATATTCTTCTTTTCCACTTTGGTCCTCTCTTGGTTAGCACTTCAATTCAAGCCCTCATACTCTCTTAATCTTCACTTTAAGTCCTCCACTCTTGAACTTTTACATTTTGGTCCTTGATTTCCTGAAACTTTACAAATCGGTCCCTGGACAAAAATGATAACTAAACCAGCTTTTCCTAAAAATATAAAATTGCTATAAAAATTCCTAAAAATATAAAATAAAAGTAAATAAAAACAAATAGAATCTAATCTACATGCAAAATGCAAAATAAATATAAAATCTACATAAAAACAATAAAAAACCTACATGAGATTCAAAAATAATAAAATAAAAAGACTAAAAAGACCCTAAAATTATCATATAAAATCCACTCATCAAGATACCCATTTCCACTAGCTTGCATTCCTGCCGAGTTTGCCCACTGGTTGGTATAGTTCTGAACCACGTGTATGTGTTGTGTACACATGACACATTATCTAGTGTTATTCCAGTTCGTGCGTCCATGAAAATTAGCATTTCCCTGCTGATATCCTGCCCCACCGTACTGGCTCGTTCGCTGTCCAAAGGGTCGTTGTTACAACTTCCTACATTCTTCTCTTTTCTTGATTATCCTCTGGCTACTCATTCCCTTTAAATACTCTTTTCTCATCTATTCATTCCCCTAAAAAATTCTGCACTTTTCAACCAACATTGCAAAATTCCTGATCTAGTCATGTCCTACAATAGTCTTTATATCAGGTCGTAACCCGTACTCAAACCTAATACACTTAGACATGTCATTAACCGCTTGGTGGTCATGCAGGTGGAAATTGCATAGATCTTCTATCTTCGCCGCGTACTCTCCCACAGACATTGTTCCTTGCTTCAACTCCAAAAAATTAGTTTCTTTCCTTCCCTTGGAATCCTCTGGGAAATACTTCTCCAGAAATGCAGTCTTAAACGCCTCCCAGGTTAGTTCTCCTGGTATTGGTGGTATCCTTCCCTTCGCAGTGGTCCACCAAATAAGTGCTTCTCTAGTTAACAAGTAAGTAGAAAATGCAATCTTCCGTGCATCAGCACAGGTCAGAGTTTCAAAAATCCTATCTATTTCCTTAATCCACTCATAAGCTCCGTCCGGATTATATCCCTCGTCAAACTTCGGTGGTTCTCTCTTGAGAAACTTATCAATTCTAAGGCACACATCATCCTCGGCCTAATTCATGTTATCTCCCTGCTCTGCTCTTGCTGCTTGATCAGCTAAGAATGCAGTGAGTTGTTCTAGTACTCTTGCCATCGCACCCATTCGTTTCCTGAAATTCACATATTGGTTAGTCCATCAAAATCTCACACTAAGCATCTCTATTTGGATCCTTCAAAATATAGCATAGTAGGCTCATAAACTAGGCCTTTCCGGACAAACTTCTCTAATACCACCTTGTGTTGTGGATCACCCTAGCCCCAAGTATAAATGTTCCTACTACTCCTATCTATTCTCCAGACAAGGGATCACCACGATATTTTTATTTCCTTCTTCTCTCTCTAACAATACTTAAAACATTCTACCAGTAACTTTCATAAGTTAGTAAAATCTCTATTGGCGGAAGCTAATACTTTAGGTTACCTGCTCTCGATTTTAAGATCCTCATTTTACTTACTTACCATGATCTTTCAATTTGTAGTAGTCTATGACCTGGCATGAAACAACCATCATACACAAAACCATGCACACACAACTGAGGAATATATTACAATGACAGAAGTTTTGATCAGAGTGTTACAGCATAATCGGATACCTAAAGTATCCTCACATCGAAAGAACAACTAGCAACAAGCATTTAACAGAAACAAGACAACAAGTTCATTAGCACAACAGACAACAAGCAGCTAACAGGCGGCTGCACCGGAGGGAGCATTGTCAGCTTCATTCCGAGCCTCATCCGTTCCATTGATGTCCTCAACCTGAACCACCGGAACCCTCAACTCTGCAGCTCGAGAGGTCTCACCTCGGGTTAATAAGCTCTTATACTCTCTAGATGTCATTCTCCTACGCTGAGATATCACACTCTTCCTAGCATTTGTCCTTATCGCTGGCCCTAGTCTCCTAGGAGGTGGAGAGGAAATAGATTCAGAAGGATAAGGGCGTCTAGAGATGTCTCTCTCAGGTGCACTCTCTCTTAAAGGCACGACAGGTATAGGCTCAGCTTCTTGGGGAGGATCTGGCAGATCTCTCAGATTTATGTGACGGGCTCTCAAAGGCAAGTAGAAAGAAAAGGTAATAGGTAAAGCTACTGAGTACCCCACTTCCTCATTGACGGAACTTCTAAACCAAAACACAGTAAGCCCATTATATGTACAATATCCAGTGGTGGGTCATGGTACCACCCGGAGGCTGCTAGAAACTCAGCGTGGATGGAGATTACTGGAGGTCGGCTCATCAGTACACATGTTAAGTTCTATAAAATAAAGTGCAATGGTGAGTCAAACGCAACTATGTACATGCTACACAGCATATAAGTGGTCCATTACAAATCAGGATAACACATTATCATCACATATAATCACATCAAACACATATTTTATTATGCATTTATGTTGGTTATCAATCTTCCCTTATGACTCCAGAATTTTAGTCGGACTTTTATACCAATTACCCTAGAGGTTGTACCCACCAAGAATAATGTTCTTGATCCGACCTTTTTATTTTTCAATATCATGTATGCTATAAGTCCCGAAGCATAAGCATCAACACTCTTCAGAAAGTCATTCGGGAATAACGGACACGCTTTTCCGTTCCACTCTTTACCAAACTAGATTACCTTAGGGCTTTTTCGTCAGATATAAATGACATACCCAGTCCTTTAACTTCATATCAGCCCGACCTGAGGGGTCCATCCTAGCACTAGCAGAGAGGTAGTCCCATCATGTATCCCCGGGCCTATTCATCTCTGAACATGGCCACCCTCGGTATCTCTGTATTGTCCATGATCCTTACAGTGGTAGTGGCAGTACTTTCTTACTCCTTGCCTCTCCAAGTATAGTTATTTAGCATCATATCACCCCCTTATACTTCTAAAATATCCAAATTACATAACTAAGATGAACTTTGTTGCATCTGTATCCCGACTCATGGAATGAGTACATCTCATTAAAGATTGGATAAACATATATTAGGTGAGTAGAGTTTTACATACAGGAACCAAGTTCTCTTGGTAATCAGCCCGCACTATGTTTTCAAACAGTTTCATCTCCCTAGTTCATTTAGTTATGTCCATTACCTACCTAAACTATTAGTGAGTCCTATTCAGTTAAAGGGTAGGCTGAATTTTCATGAACAAGTGACAGGCCAACAATTACCTCAAGATTTTTCCAACTTCTTTAGTACCGCAAATTCTATAAAGATATTGCTAAAAGAAATTATAATAAGCCTTACGACGGCAATTCCTAGTATCACTATATCCCATAGTGTACCTTCTCATTCTAATGCTCAATGCAACAACTACCACATCCAATCCAATGTATCACAATCAATATTCGTACAGCAACATCACAACATATCAAACAAGCAATTATACATAATAATAATATGTACTCCATCTTTGTAATAGATTTCTTAAATGAAACCTAACATGACATGGCATAGTTTAACTCCCCTTACCTCGGGTTCCAGTCTCATACTCCGAGTCCGTACTTTGTCCTTCTTTTTCTGCATTTTATACCATGTAACTTCCGTTATGTGACTTTCAAGGTTAGAACATCTTTTAACTATGGTTCCCTTTATTTCTTATGATTTCTGAATTATAACTCTTCTATATTCTACTTTAAGTCCCTTTATTTGAATTTTAGTCCATATACTTACTTTATTTGTATTTTAGTCCCTACACTATTGCTAAATTACATTTCTTCTTTCTTCATTAACTTCCCTAAACCATTGATTCTGATTATGACACAATGTCCTCCATGTGATCATCTTTATTCTACCCAGAGTTACGGTTTTCATTATTTCATGCATGGGTCTTTGGTTCCATTATGCTTCCTACCTAGCCTACTACTTCCTTCTCAAAAACTCTTATTATCAACATGCAGAGACTTCCATCACGTTTTTCAGAGGTTCACACGTCCATTTTATCCATCTTCCTAAGCTAGAGTTCATGATATCAAAACTTGAAAAATAAACATTATTAGTTTATGTTTCTTTCCACATTCTGGGTTACCTAACATGTTCCTTGACGTTCCAATGTTCCATATGAACAATTTACAGGTCATTTGGTCCACTGAATGAGCCAGAACCACGAACACGAGTTGCATGTGTTCATAGCTTTCGTGGCTTCGAATCATGGGATTCCCTGGCTTAAAACTTGTTTCTTGAGGCTCTAAAGTGAAGAAATAAGGTCAAGAATGAGTTCTGGAGACTTAATTACCTCGGAAATGGAGTATTGAAAATTTTCTTCAAACAGCTCGCTGGAGAAGATGAAGCACGGCGGCGGACACGGCGGTCATCGTTGCCGGAGTTGAGTTAACCAAGGTGTTATGTTCTCTAGGTTTCCAAAAGAATAGTGGTGGTGGTGGTTTGTCCTTAAACGCCCAAGCTTCACCGGAAAACACGTTTAATGCAATTTTCAGGCGGTCGGAAACTAGGAAATCCTACCGGATTCTGGAAAACATTTCATAAGCTTGGTTTCTTCGTTTTCTTGAGCAAAAACTTAAGGAAGTTGCCCAAAATTAATCCTTGGACTTCTGGAAAAGTAATGGTGAAGGATTTAAACAGAAAAACATGAAGCTAAAGAAGAATCATAAAAGAGAAAAAGTGTGAAGAACTCTCGGGTTTTAGAGAGAAGTAAGGGCTTCTCTCTCTATGTTAGCTCTCTAGGACACTTCAGATTGATGCTCTGAAGTCCTTAGATGACAGAGAAGTGGTTTATATAGGCTGGAAGTGTCTTAGCTTAAAGAACTTATATTATCAACTTGATTAAGTTGCACCACCAATGGCTCTTCATGCATGGACATTAAGGTTTCAACCCATGCACCCTAAAATGTGCAGCACGAATTTAGGTCTTCTGCTAGCCATATTTACAGCCTCTTTAGGTTTTGAAATGATGTGAACACTGACATATCCATCAGGCATATTACCCGGTCTCATTGTATTGGTCGCACATATCGTCGTGTATTCACTATAGTACGAAAGTGGTACTATTCCCAAGTCAAACCTATGCAGTAAAGATATTCTGAGTTATTGTATTTCCTCAAAGTCCAGAATCATGTGTCGCCTGGAGTCTCAGCCAACTGGCTCGACCATAGTTACGATCACTCTAAGACGATACCGACTATCGCCAAGAGAGTTAATCAGAGTAGTTAAGGTTCGTACTGCCAATGTCATGTATACATTCTCTAATCAACTTATTAGGTCTTCTAATAATCATGTCTACTACTAAAAACATCAATCAATTCATTCACACACTACTTCTATATAGATATATTTTCTATTCGTTTTACTACTAGTAAGTCATTGAGATAGGTCGAGGGTTTCTATCTCTCATAATTAGTGGTTAGGGTAACGAGCTTAAGGCAAACATTTTTCCCTTACGAGCCAAAATACGGGATTTTATAGCATGTACCTTGTATAAGATCTGAGGATTTTGCGGCTTCCTGTCTAGTCATAGCAAACATTTTTTCCTTATATGTAGGTCTCCCAGGCTTCCTGTTATTGTTGTTTTTTCGTTGAAACACTCCTACTGGCTTCTCTAACATTAATATTGACCGGATTAGAATTCCCATTTTCACCACTTTGCATTTTGGATTGGCCCATCCATGGATTTCATAAATTATGAACTACGTACCCCTATTGCTTGCACCTCACACAGTACTTATTATCACGCCAATTTGAATGATTCTCAAAATTAGCATTCCTTTCGTAGTATCCTGATCCTCCAAATTGTTTCCTTCCCTATTCAAATGGTCATTGATAAGGCTTCTTTCGTTCTTCCTTCTTCTTAATTATATTCTGAGTACTCATTTCCCTGACCTAATCCTTCCTCATATCTTTGATTCCCTTGAAAATAATACACTTCTCCACCAACATTTTACAATTTTAGATCTGGTCATGTCCTACAGCAGCTTTAATATTAGGTCTCAACCCATGCTCAAACCTGATACACTTGGACATCTCATCAACAACGAGATGATAGTGTGGGTCAAAAAGACACAAATCCTCAAACTTTTCCGCGTATTCTCCCAATGATATTGTTCCTTGCTTCAGTTCCAGGAATTCAGTTTCCTTCCTTCCTCTAGCATCTTTCGGAAAATACTTCTCCAAAAATGCGTTATTGAAAATTTCTCATGTCAAATCTCCTGTGGTTGGTGTGATTCCACCTCTTGCAGCAGTCCACCATGTAAGAGCTTCTCTTGTCAACAAATAACTAGTAAAAGAAATCTTTCTTACCTCAGCACAAGTCAAAGTTTCATAAGTTCTTTCCAACTCCCTAATCCACTCATAAGCTCCATCTGGGTTATATATGTAGGAACCCACTCAATCACCTCTCTCATGAGTTCCCACGTCACTCACTTTCTTTTATCCTAACAGTTTCTTGTGCTATTTTTTTTCTGCTTGTTCTCTCACCTACTTACACACCTGTTGAGCATACATACAATCCTATGCTTATTCTTACTTAACTACATGATATTTTATTCAACCTTCCTCTCTTCTCTCACTCATAAAAATATCATCTACCTTACCGACCGCTAATACTTATCGCTCATTGTTGACACACGGTCACGTGGTGGTTCCATGTGTTTCTCCTACCATCTCAGGATCCATTTATCATGTCGCCTCTCAACATCGTTATCATGTTCAGTGGCATAAGCAAACACACCACACACACAACATATGTATATACACAAAATCCACGAGACTTATCCAAGCTCATAGGTAAATAGGATCAACAACAGTAGGTTAGGAAACCACACCACCCTCCTCAGCATCCCCCTGAAATCCATGTTCTACCTCGTCACTGTCAGAGCCCACATTATAACCTACAGACTCCTGCAATCCTCCAAAAGGTCCAACTCTACGAAATAAACGATGATATGCACGAGCATCTCCTCCGATTCTCCTGGGAGCAGGCAGCTTCTTCATAGCAGTAACTCTCTAGCGGGGACCACTCCACTCAGGTGTTGGATCAACATGAAGGACCTCAGGAACAGGATGAGGCGGCAACTGTACATCCGATGCTGGCTGAGGGATCTCAGGTGATGGAGGCAGAGCTGGTGGTAAATCGGCATTTGCATAATACACAAGTCCTAGATATCGGCGAGGTAGATAAAAAGAGAAGGATATAGGCATAGCTACTGGGTAACCAGGCCAAGCAGAACCTGGCTTCCTGATGAGTGGATATTATATGATGTTTTTAGGTTGTTTTTAGTCTTTTTATTTTATTATTTTTGAGTCACGTATAGGTTTTTTATTATTTTTATGTAGATTTTATATTTATTTTGCATTTTGCATGTAGATTAGATTTTATTTGTTTTTCTAACTTTATTTTATTTTTTTAGGAATTTTTATAGCCTTTTTATATTTGTAGGAAAAGCTGGTATAGTTATCATTTTTGTCCAGGGACCAATTTGTAAAGTTTTAGGAAATCAGGGGTCAAAGTGTGAAAGTTCAAGAGTGGAGGATTAAAAGTGAAGATTAAAAGATTAAAGGGCCAGAATTGAAGTGCTAGTAAAGAGAAGGCTAAAAGTGAAAAAGAAGAATATGAAGCAACTCTCTTCAAATTAAAACATGGAAAATAAGCTTGAAGAATTGATGGTAGTGGAGGAGAAGTTTCAGAAATGAATAAGCTTGAAGATGGCCATTGAAGGCATTCAAAACCCATTACCATGAAGGAAAGAAAAGCTTGAAGATGAAGCAGCAGGCGACCCAACGCTCAAACGTTGGGATCCCAACGCTCCAGCGTTGGGACTCTGACTAGGAGATGAGTCAGATTCTCACCCAGCGCTCAAGCGTTGGAAAGCCACCGCTCAAGCACTGGGCCTCGGACAGATAGTGGAATTTTAATGCATCCCAACGCCCAAGCGTTGGGAATGCCAGCGCTCAAGCGCTGGAGGGTGAATTTTTACTATAAATAGGGGCCTTTTCTTCACTTGTAAGACACACCGTTTCAGAATACAACAAGTATTCTTCTTTCCTCCTTAAGATCATTGTTCCTAGGATTTGTGGGAAGCCAATCTTGAGCTCCTATCCAGTGTAACTTGTAGTTACACTAGGCTATAGCATCATGAAATTGGATTTAAAATTCAGAAATTAAGTAGGAGATTACTAGCATGTTTTATAGACTATGTAAACCAACCCAAGAGCTTAATTCTCATAATCTCTTTTTCTTATCATTTTATGCTATTGTTTCTTTCTAGTTCTCAAACCAACAACATATTTTCATCTTTTAATTTTTCTGCACAAGTACTAAATATTATATTAATAAGAACACCTATCCCTTGGGTTCGATCTTTTTATACTACGCGATAGTCAATCGTGCACTTGCGATTTGGGTATCAAGTTTTTGGCGCCGTTGCCGGGGATAGGTTCTGTTCTTGTTTTTATTTTGTTTAGTACTTCTTGTTCATATATAAAAAAAAAGAAAAAAAGAAAAAAAAAATTGTATTGAATAGGTGCTATTGACTTCTTTTGCTTTTCTGCATGGTAGGACATTTTGAATTCGACCCTGAAATTGAAAGAACTTTGCATCGCAGATTAGCGGAGCAAAGGAGATTAGCAAGGGCCATGTCTGAAACACAAGCACAAATGGAGGAGCGCCTCCTTGCTGAATACAATGCACGGGTAGAAGATGAAGTCCAAGCTAGACTTCGAAGGCAGAGAGCGGAGGAGGAAGAGCGGGATGCTAAGCGCTCCCTTCGTGATATCACAGCTCACCAGGTAGATTACAATTTTGAGGGGAGTATTGTGGTTCCGGAGGATGCATTGCCAAATTTTCAGATTCCTCCACACTTCATCTCTTTGGTTAGTCAAAACCAATTTGGTGGAAGTGTCAATGAAGACTGCCACACACATCTGGAGCGATTCACCAGGCATTGCTCCACCTTAAGGAGAAATGATGCTCACTTGGATACGGTAAGACTTATGCTGTTTCCATTTTCCTTAAGAGATGTGGCAGATGAGTGGTTATCTTCACAACCACTCAGAAGCATTACTTCATGGGATGATTTGGCCGAGAAATTCACGCCTAAATTCTTCCCTTACAGCCGCATAAGGTAGTTGAAGCAGGAAATCAACTCCTTCATTCAACAAGATGCTGAAAACTTGTATGAGACATGGGAGAGGTTCAAAGAACTTCTCAGAAGGTTCCCAGGTCATAACATCTCTATTGCAGATCAGGTAGAGAAATTTTATGCAGCTCTGAATGATTATACCAGGGACAAGCTAGATACTGCTGCAAGTGGGGCATTTGATGCTTTGCCACGACAGGGAGCTCTTGATTTAATCAACAAACTTGCTGCAAGAGCTTCCCATTCAAACCAGGACCGGGCAATAAGGAAAGGTATTTATGAGGTTGAATCTTTTGAGTCCATTGTTGCTTCAAATAAACTTTTGTCCAGGAAAGTTGAGGCAATGGTCAAAAGAATGGAAGGTGTTCAACTGAGCCCGGAGGAGGCGGAATTAGAGGCTGAGGTAAAAGCTATGGGGAATTTCCAAAATTCCTATGGCAACACCTATAACCCAAGCTGGAGAAACCACCCCAACTTTTCTTGGAGGGACCAAGGGGGTGGTAAAGGAGAAGTCAGGCAACAGTTTCAGAGGCCATTCCAGAATCAGAGGCCACCAATGCCTTTGAACCCAAATCAAGGAAGGAAGAGTTTGGAAGAAATTGTTGGTGAAATAGGCCAACAAACTGTACAATTCATGAACGAGACAAGGACAAGTGCTAAGAATCATGAAGCTTCCATTAGAAATTTGGAGGTTCAGGTAGGCCAGTTGGCCAAGACCATCTCAGAAAGGATTCCAGGTACTTTCCCATCTGATACTCTTGTCAATCCAAAGGAGAATGTAGAGAATGTTTCTGCCATCATTCTTAGGAGTGGTAAAACTATGCCCGAAAGGGTAGTGGAAATTGAACAAGAGGTAAGTTGTGAAGAAAAAGAAAAGGAGAGGAGTGTGCCTATTGTTGCTGAAAAAATTGTTGAAAATGTAATTCCTCCTTCTAAGAAAATTGGCAAAGTACCATTTCCTAAAGCTTTAAAAAAGAATTTGGAAAAACAATTCTCAAGATTTCTTGAGATTTTCAAAAGACTTCAAATAAATATCCCTTTCTCTGAAGCTTTGGAACAAATGCCTACTTATCCCAAGTTTATGAAGGACATTTTATCTAGAAGGAGGAAGTTGAGTGAAATTGATGAAACTGTAATGCTAACTGAGGAGTGTTCAGCAATGGTATTAAGAAAGTTGCCCCAAAATTTGAAGGATCCGGGGAGCTTTACTTTACCCGTGGAAATTGAGGGATTGCCGATTGCAACAGCTCTTTGTGATTTAGGAGCTAGTATTAACCTCATGCCACTCTCCATGTTTACGAAATTGGACATGGGAGAGGCCACTCCTACTTTGATGTGTTTACAATTGGCAGATAGGTCAATAAAATACCCCTATGGGGTGGCTGAAGATGTGCTGGTAAGGGTCGACAAATTTGTCTTCCCGGTTGATTTTGTGATCCTCGACATGGAAGAAGACTCCAAGGTACCATTAATTCTTGGGCGGCCATTCCTTGCTACAGGAAACACCAAGATTAATGTGGCAGAAGGTCTCCTATCTTTGAAGGTAGGGGATGAAAAGATCAAGTTTTCTGTATTCCGGACTTGTAAACATTATGAGTCCGAAGAAGAGGATGAGTTCAAAGATGATGTATGTATCAAGAAAAGAAAAAGTACCCCTAATTGATTAAAGGGAAGGGTCTATCTCGGACCTTAAAAATGAGCTGGTTGGGAGACAACCCAACTTAGGATAGTTTAATTTTTCTGTCCTTTTAATTTTCTGCACTATTCTTGTAAATAAATAAAAGAAAAAAAATTCTATGTTTTTGCTGCAGGAGAGGCCAGCACTCAAGCGCTGGAGGCCAATGCTCATGCGTTATGCGTTAGGCCCCTGCTTATCACCTCTGATTCCAGTTAATTCCAGCGCTCCAGCGCTGGAGGGCTAGCGCTCATGCGCTAGGCCCCTGGAATCCCAGTTTTTATTTTTCCAATTTCCAGCGCCAAAGCGTTGGAAACCCAGCGCTCAGGCGCTGAGACCTCTGATTCCCAGTATTTGTTTTAATTCCAGCGCCCAAGCGTTGGTATCTCCAACGCTCAAGCGCTGGAGCTCGGGCAGTCTTGCTGTTTTGTTTTTGTTTGCTGTTTTTAGTTTTTAATAAAATTTTGTGTTCACCATTTTCTGAAAGTTTTAGATTCTATGAGTTTTCCCTTGTTCCTAGGATTTGTGGGAAGCCAAACTTGAGCTCCTATCTAGTGTAACTTGTAGTTACACTAGGCTATAGCATCATGAAATTGGATTTAAAATTCAGAAATTAAGTAGGAGATTACTAGCATGTTTTATAGACTATGTAAACCAACCCAAGAGCTTAATTCTCATCATCTCTTTTTCTTATCATTTTATGCTATTGTTTCTTTCTAGTTCTCAAACCAACAACATATTTTCATCTTTTAATTTTTCTGCACAAGTACTAAATATTATATTAATAAGAACACCTATCCCTTGGTTTCGATCTTTTTATACTACGCGATAGTCAATCGTGCACTTGCGATTTGGGTATCACTACCCCAACCAGAATATGGACATGCCCTCATAGCGGCAATAATTTGTGGTTGGGTCCACATACCAGCCCGCAAGCACCACAAATGTGAAGAAGGTCTTGCTCCAGACCCTGGCTGAGGTTTTGATGACGACAAACTCATCGGCAAAAAGAAGAAAAGAAGACTTAGAGGAAACAGTGCTATATGTTTCAACATCTACCTAAAGTCTCAGTTTTAGGTGATTTATGCTTCTAAAGGCTTCTCAAAGTATAAAGGCTCTTTAAAACATCTAAGCGAATCAAGTTTAATGTTTTCATAAGTTAAAAGAACTAGTATATCTCAAGCCGATCTTAAAAGTTCAAGTTTCTGGATATTGGACTTGAGTGTAATCGATTACACCCTTCTGGTAATCGATTACACATAGGAAAGTAATCAATTACATCTTGCTTGCAATCGATTACATGTTTGAATTTGAAATTTAAACAGTAACGGCTTTTAGTGTAATCGATTACCTAAGTAATGTAATCGATTACGTGCTCGAAAAGTTGCATCTTTTCATGAACCATTGTGTCTCAAACCTTTTGGGAAGGGTTGCATTGGTTCAAGGTCGTTCCTCATGCCTATATAAAGTCCATTTGAGTCCAGAAACACACAACACATGAGAATACACGAATTAGGCCAAAGCTTTGTCAAATTGTTCATTCATGTTAAATTAGCCTTTCATATTTAAACTCTCAAAGAGCCTAAGTTCTGAGTTCATGTTCTTCATTGTTTAATAGAACACTTTAGTTGTTCATATCTTGAAGAACTCATAATCAAGGGAGCCTTCTTATGCTTAAGAGCCTTAAAGTATAATTCTCATGATCAATCCTCTTGTATGTTAAAGGATTGATACAGCCATATTGTAAACTCTTCTTCATCTCATTCTAGTATATCGAGTATCCACCGTAGGTTTCGGTGAAGGGTTGTTGTACTGAAAGTGTTGTACTGAAAGTGGTGTACTTTCAGGGTGTGGACTGAAGGTGGTTTAGCCTTCAAGGACTGAAGGTGGTTTGCCTTCAGGGTCTGAAAGTGGTGTACTTTCAGGGACTGAAAGTGGTGTGCTTTCAGGGGCTGTTGAAAGTGGTGTACTTTCACAGGTGTTTGATAGAAATTCTTAAGGTACTTGGTGTAAGGACTTGTAAGAGATTTTTATCAATAGTGGAAAAATCCTCAAGGGGGTATCTTGAGGGATTGGACGTAGCCTTCGGTGGATAGAAGGTGAACCAAGATAAAATTTTGTGTGTGCATTCTTCTACCCTTTATCTTTACTTTCAAGCAACGCTTATTTCCGATGCAGTCATTTGTATTTATATTCATCTTGAAAGTAAGAAGGTATCAAGGCAAAAATCGGGTAAACCTGATTCACCCCCCCCCCTCTCAGGTTGCTATCTAGGCTAACAATTGGTATCAGAGCGTAAGTTTAGGTAATTTGCTTCTAAGATCCGGGAAAAGATGGCATCCTCCTCTAGTCATGGAACTAGTGAGGGATTCAACATAAACAGGCCACCATACTTCAATGGAGACCACTATGACTTCTGGAAGATCAAGATGAAAATCTTTATAAGGTCATTAGACGTGGAAATATGGAATGCCATTGAAGAAGGTCCGTTTATACCTATGAATGAAGTGGGTGATAGCAGACAACCAAAACCAGAAAACACATGGAGTGAAGAAGAAAAGAAGAAGGTTCAGTATGATCTCAAAGGAATGAATATCCTTACATCTGCTCTTGCCATGGATGAATTTTTCAGAGTCTCAACATGCACAACATCAAAAGAAATATGGGATACTTTGATGGTAACTCATGAAGGAACAGATGAAGTCAAGAGATCAAAAATCAATACTTTATCTCAAGAATATGAGATGTTCAGAATGCTTCCAGGAGAAAAGGTATTGGATATGCAAAAACGATTCTCTCATTTGACTAACCATTTGATTGCACTTGGTAAACAGTTTTCCAATAGTGACTTGAACATGAAAGTTCTAAGATCACTCACAAGAGCATGGCAACCAAAGGTTATGACAATTTCAGAAAAGAAGAGTTTGTCTAATATGACTCTTGCAACTCTCTTTGGAAAACTCCAAGAACACGAATTGGAATTGAATCGCATGGAGGAACATGAACAACATGAGAAGAAATATCAATCCATCTCTCTAAAGGCAAAAGAAAGCATCAAAGATGATTATGATGCACATTCTGAAGAAGAAGAGAATGAGAATATGAATCTTCTAGTGAAGAACCTTGGAAAGTTTCTCAAAAGAAAAGGTATGAAATTTAACAATAACAGAACTTTTCAAAGGAATAGTGAATCCTCCTCTTCTCAAAAGATCACATGCTTTGAATGTGGAAAACCTGGACACATCAAGTTGGAATGTCCAAATCTTCAAAAGAAGAAACACGGTCTGAAGGACAAGTTTGAAAAGAAAGATCAAACTACACGAAGAGCATACTTGGCATGGGATGAAAATGAAGTAAGTTCATCATCCGATTCTGACAAAGAAGAAGCACAAGTTGCATTAATGGCTTCACATGATTCAGATGCTGAGGATATCCAGTTTAGTGATAATGCTATTTCATTTCATGATCTAGAATTTGCTATGGAGAAGGTGTTTAAGTTATGTCAAAGTTTTTCTAAAGTTAGTAGTAAGCAGAATGCTTTAATTTCATCTTTGGAAAATAAGTGTAGAAATCTACAGGAAGAACTAGATATAGTGAAATCTAAGTTAGATATTCCACATGAGTGCACTAAGTGTAGTTCTTTAGAAGAGAAGATAGATAGTCTTCAACAAAGGGTTCATAACTTCAACAAAGGAAAACAGAAGTTAGATGATATTCTCAGCATGCAAAGACACTCAAACAATAAGGTTGGACTAGGATATACATCTCATCCAAAGACAAAAGATGTTAAGAAAACTATCTTTGTGAAACCAAACAAAGTGGAAGGATCTTCTGAAAATACTAAGATTAGTTCTTTTAGGAGTATGAACAATAGGAAGAATAATTATAGATCTTCTAAGAAGTTAAATCCTTCTCTTAGGGAAACATCAAGTTACAACCAATATTCATGTACTTATTGTAACAAAATAGTTCATACCCCTAATAGATGTTATTACAAGAATGTTGGAGTACCAAACAAGGAATATATATGGGTTAAGAAGAACACTAACTTAGAAGGACCCAAAGAAAATTGGGTTCCTAATCCCCATGTCTGAACTTTGTCATGTAGGTGTGCATGAAAGCAGCAAAGGACTTATGGTATCTTGATAGTGGCTGCTCATCACACATGACAGGAGATAAAACAAAGTTCTCATTTCTTATGCCTAGAGAAAAAGGATTTGTCACATATGGAAATAATCAAAAAGGAAAGATACTTGGTATTGGAAGAATAGGTACACCCCCTCAAACTGTCATTGACAAAGTCCTATATGTTGATGGTTTGATGCATAATCTTCTAAGTATCAGTCAACTTTGTGACAAAGGTTTGAAAGTTGGGTTCATTAATGATATCTGTGTGGTAAAGGATGTGAAAACTAAAGAAGTCAAGTTTTCCGGATATAAAGTCAATAAGGTCTTCATGATATCCTTGGATGAAATTCCACCAAATGTTAGATGCTTGCTGGCCAAGAACAACAACGATTCATGGCTCTGGCATAGAAGACTGGCTCATATAAACATAGATAATTTAAATAAACTAGTCAAGCATGATCTAGTTGTTGGACTCCCAAAGATAAGATTTGAGAAAGACAAGTTGAGTGATGCATGTCAAAAGGGGAAGCAAACCAGAATATCTTTCAAGCCAAAGAATATAGTCTCAACAACAAGACCCCTCCAATTACTTCACATGGATTTGTTTGGACCATCAAGGACTAAGAGCTTTGGAGGTAACTATTATGCCCTTGTTATTGTTGATGATTTTTCTAGATTTACCTAGACATTATTCTTGCCTCATAAGAATGAAGCCTTCAATGCATTCAAAAGATATGCATGGCTTGTTCAAAATGAAAAGGCTTTAACGATCTCTTCTATTAAAAGTGATCATGGTGGAGAATTTCAGAACCACCAATTTCAGGAATTATGTGATGAGAATGGAATATCACATAACTTCTCTGCTTCAAGAACACCACAACAAAATGGTGTTGTAGAAAGGAAGAACAGATTACTTGAAGAACTAGCAAGGACCATGCTAAGTGAATCTAACCTTCCGAAATACTTCTGGGCTGATGCTGTAAGTACTGCTTGCTATGTTTCCAATAGAGTACTCATTAGACCTATTCCGAAGAAAACTCCCTATGAACTCTACAAAGGGACGAAACCAAATATTGCTCATTTACATGCTTTTGGATCAAAATCCTTTGTCTTGAACAATGGAAAGGAAAACCTTGGTAAGTTTGATGAAAAATCTGATGAAGGTATATTCCTTGGACATTCTCTAACAAGCAAAGAATATAGAGTCTTTAACAAGAAAACTCTATCTATTGAAGAGTCCATACATGTTTCCTTTGATGAGTCTAACTCTTCAAAAGAAGATACAGTTATTCTTCCAGATAATGATGAGGATGATAATATTATCAAGGAAGACTCTCAGAAGTTGAAAGTCCAAGAGCATATTGAAGATATCACTTATCAACTACCAAAAGAATGGAGAACACACAGGGATCATCGAGTTGACAATATCATTGGTGATATTTCAAGAGGAATTTCTACAAGGCTACGCTTAAATGATTCAGTATTGAATATGGCCTTTGTATCTCAACTAGAACCCTCAAAAGTGAATGATGCTCTTGAAGATGAGTATTGGATTGTGGCAATACAAGAAGAACTAAACCAATTTGAAAGAAATCAAGTATGGGAATTGGTTCCTAAGCCCACTAGCAAGCATATCATTGGAACAAAATGGGTATTCAGAAATAAACTGGATGAAAATGGTATAATTGTCAGAAACAAAGCAAGACTGGTTGCACAAGGATATAATAAAGAAGAAGGTATTGATTTTGATGAAACTTATGCACCAGTAGCAAGGTTGGAAGCCATAAGACTTCTATTGGCTTATGCCTGTTCTTTAAACTTTCCATTATATCAATGGATGTTAAAAGTGCTTTCCTGAACGGATTCATTCAAGAAGAAGTATATGTGAAGCAACCTCCAGGATTTGAAGATCCCAAGTATCCTTCACATGTCTTCAGATTAAAGAAGGCACTCTATGGTCTTAAACAAGCCCCTCGTGCATGGTATGACAGATTGAGCACATTCCTTTGTGAAAAAGGATTTCAAAAGGGTAAGGCTGACACAACCTTGTTTATCAAGAAAACCAAAGGTAACACTTTATTAGTACAAATTTATGTAGATGATATTATTTTTGGTTCAACTAACGAATCTCTGTGTAAGGATTTCTCTAAAAAGATGCAAGAGGAAATTGAGATGTCTATGATGGGACAGTTAAAGTTTTGCAAGGAGCTTTTAAAGAAATATGATTTGGATGATTGAAAAGCCATAGCCACACCAATGGGGTCTAAGACATATCTAGATCAAGATGAGTCCGGTGTTCCTGAACACATTACCAAGTACAGAGGTATGATCGGATCTCTTCTTTATTTAACAGCAAGTAGACCTGATATTATGTTTAGTGTGTGTTTATGTGCTAGATATCAAGCATCTCCAAGGGAATCACATTTGAGTTCAGTTAAAAGGATTTTCAAATATCTGAAAGGAACTTCAAATGTTGGTCTATGGTATCCCAAAGGAAGTGTTTGTGACTAGATTGGATATTCTGATTCAGATTATGCTGGATGTAAAACTGAAAGAAAAAGTACAAGTGGTACTTGTCACTTGTTGGGAAATGCTCTTGTTTCTTGGTCCTGTAAGAAACAAGCAAGTGTTGCTTTAAGTACTGCTGAAGCAGAATACATTGCTGCAGGAAGTTGTTGTGCACAAACTTTATGGCTCAAACAACAACTCAAAGATTATGGCTTAGAGCTGGGCTGCATCCCAATCAAATGTGACAATACAAGTACCATTAATATCACGAACAACCCCATCATGCATTCTCGAATGAAGCATATTGATATAAGACATCACTTTCTTCGAGATCACGTCATGAGAAAGGATATTGAGATTTCCTTCGCAGATACACATAATCAATTGCCTGATATATTTATGTTAGTGAAAAATATCTAAATGAATTAATTTATTTTGATAAATAACAATTTCGTTAAGAGTCACTAACTTTCTTTGAAGAATTTTATATTCAGGGACTCTTATGAACGGAAGCCATGCTGCAACCATTATCAAAAAGCAAAGGAAAAGTCTGCCCGGCTATAAGAATTGAATCCGCCTTCAGAGTAAAGTTCGTCCGCCTGGAAAGTTTGTCCGGTCCATTCCTCGTCAAACATATGGGTTGACTAAGGAGCAAAGATTGAAGACTGGTACAAAAAGAATCTGCTTAGAAGATATCGTTTGCTCAAACCAGAGATGAGCTGTCATGCACCTCTTGGTTGATCAGAGCATTAATGTCGAAAGAGACAGAATTAAGCGCCATCTACCTTGAAAATTCAAATTCTCTGACATTCCTTAATTAAAGCTGCTTTTTCTGAATTAACGGTGAAATCCTCTGATCATCATATCTCCTCAACGGCCGAATCCAAATCCTCTGGTCAAAGCATTAATTGCCTTATTAGCTGTAATACACTTGCATTAATTGCTGCCTCTGAGTACCAGAAGAAAAAGCATTGCCAGACGATCTCACTCACTATCAGTTGAAGAAATGTTCTTCACTTTGGCAAACCGTATCAAGCAACAAGATGCAGAAGTATCCGTTACTCACAATCAAGCAAATATTCAACGTAACTATTTTTGAAGATCTTCATCAGCTTATCCAGTTCTCATCCTACTGAAGATATAAATAGTGACCTCTGCATCATTTTCAACTTGGCGACTTACACACTATCAAAGCATTCAAATCCTTCAAGTCAGTTTACA
The DNA here is from genome assembly GCA_030819835.1 of Acmispon strigosus. Lineage (NCBI taxonomy): Eukaryota > Viridiplantae > Streptophyta > Magnoliopsida > Fabales > Fabaceae > Acmispon > Acmispon strigosus. Next base: position 26,712,007 of record JAUAMA010000001.1, read on the forward strand.
ATTTGAACAAGCTTTAGCCAAGAACACTCAGCAACTCTAGATTTTCTATTCTTCTGAGTTTAGTCGCCAACCAGTGTGAAACCTTCATAGAGTGAAAACTCTTATCCTTCTCACACAACCTCTTCAGAGAATCAATTTAAATACCATCTCTGAACCTAGAACCTCATAGTTTCTACCCACTCTTTGTGAAGAGATATTTGTAGAAAACAAACCTTCTTGAAAAAGAACTGGGAGAAGTCCTGTCAAATACTTGAGAGATAAAGGAGAAGTCCTGAGAAAACTTGTAAAGGAGTAGTCCTCAGAATACTGGGAGAAGTCCCTGAGAACACTTGTACTATTCGATTGAAATAGTGGAAAATCTTGGTATAGCCAAGGACTGGACGTAGCCCTATCGGTTTTGGGGGTGAACCAGGATAAATATCTTGTGTGCTTTACTCTTTAAGTTTTACGCCTATTTCAGCTCCACTTATCTTTAAAACGCTTTCGAACTTGTAACGAAGTATTTTGCGAAAAACTTTACAAAAGTCAAACACACAATTCAAACCCCTCTTTCTTGTGTGATTTTATTACTATCAATTGGTATCAGAGCGTAACCGCTCTGAGAATTACTAACATCTTAACAGGTGTGGAGTGAAAAGATCCATGGACGGGATTGCCTACCCAACTGGAACCGCAACCAACAAGCCACCATTCTTCGATGGCTCAAACTATCCCTACTGGAAGAAGCATATGCAGCTATTCATTGAATCAACTGATTGGAAATTATGGGACGTGATATCTAAGGGAAACTACTTTCCTAGAGATAGTGAAAACAAGGCCATTCCAGCTAACAAATGGACAGATGAACAAAAGACTGAAAATCAGAGGAATGCCAAGGCGAGGCTATTTCTTATATGTGCTCTCAGCAAAAGTAAGCATGACAAAGTTGACAGCCTAAGTACCGCAAAGGAGATATGGGACACACTGGCTATTGCTCATGAAGGAACAACTGCTGTTCAAACCACCAAGATGAGTATGCTCGCCTCCCAATACGAAAACTTCATGATGGACGATAATGAGTCCATTGACTCCATGTTTTCACGACTTCAAACCATCCACAATGGTATGAGGAATCTGGGCAAAACTTTCACCAATAAGGAGCAAGTGGTAAAGATTCTCAGGAGTCTCCCCACCAACTGGAGAAATTTTGTTACTTCCCAAAGATCTGGAAAGAATATGGATACATATCAAGTTGAAGACTTGCTGGGAGAAATGAAGATCCACGAGCAGGATCTTGTCAATGATGCTGCGATCATAAAAAGAAAAGCAGCTGCTGCAAAAGCTGTAGCTTTTAAAGCCAACAAATCAAAGGCTTTGAAAGCTAATGAATCCTCAGATGAGGAAACCGCTCAATCTGATCGATCTGATGATGAACAGGCTCTGTTCAACAGACGATTCAGAAAAATGGTGGGAAACAGGAAGCAGTTCAAAGGAAGACCATCTTCCTCATCAAGAGAAGAAGAAAGGATCCCAAGCAAGGGAGGGATCGTCTGTTATGAGTGCAAGAAACCTGGACACGTCAAAGCCGATTGCCCTCGTCTACGGAACAAGTCTTCGCATAAGACTTTCTATAAAAAGTAAGGCCATAGAGGCATGCAGCTGAGCGAAACTAGCATCTATCTTTGCAGAGAACCTTGCATCCATGGAGTCAAGGCGATCATTCACAGCTTGATCTCGACGGGCCCGTTCAAGAGATAAACGAGCAGTGAATGCCTTAACTTCCTGAGAGAGGAGGTGGACCATAGAGCGATCATCATCAGAGTCTGAGTGTGAGCAGTGAGCGATTGACGGAGATGAAGGGCGAGATGGCAGGATGGGAGTGAAGTATGTGTTGAAACAAAAGGTTAGGCCAATTGATTTGCTTTCGATGCTGTAGTTGGAATAGAGCCCATTGAGAGAACTTATTCACTAAGTCTCGAGAACCTTCTTTTGGAAAAATAACCTTGCTAAGAACAGCATGGGGAAAAATACATTCTTCAACTAGGTTTTTCACTCGCCGAGAGGTAGAGCTTTTTGGAATCTCCTTCCAGATAGTGAAAGGAGAACTTTCGGAGCTTTCCCAAGAGGAGGAGTAGCATATTCCTTCGAGAGGAAGGTTGAGGAGTCGAGATATGTCGCTGGTGAGTACATCAACCACTTGACCCAAACACCATGTTCGGATGTGATTAGGGTTCATCTTGACAGCACAGTCGTAGAACTCCTGAACGAGAGGCTTGATGACTGAAGTAGTGGAGACTGCGAACAGATTTCCCCAAGCCTGTGAGAGCAGGAGATCAAGTCCGGCCACCTTTGCATGTTCAAATAACTTTAGATCGATATATCTAGGTGACAAGCTTTCTGTCCCCCAGATGTTCAACCTTCACAGGACCAATTTCATCACTTTGTAGTTTGCGATTGCGAGCAGTAAGATTTAGTTGTTTCTGGATGATCTGAGTTTCTTCCATGCTTAGAACTCCTTGAGCTTTTCCATTTCTTCGTTTGTTGGGGGCCATGATATCTGTAGAAAGGGAAAATAGAGCGACAACTACAAATGCAAGGAGTATGGTGAATGAGTGTATTGGAACAGTTATGAGAAATATATTTTCAAAAACCGTCAGTTTTTATGTTGGATAGTGCAAATAATTTCTCGATCTTATCATTCTCATGATGAATAAAACAGTTCATTAATGCGTATTAAATGATGAGAGATAAGAAATGCCAAACTGCGTGTATGCGTGCTGAGCAAGTAAGACATATGAAAAGACACAACTGTTTCAGCATTAAATGCATATTTCGTAGTGGATATTAAATTTAAAATAGCCAGACGAACATGACATAGAGATTTTTATAGTGCAGGAAACGTTCCTATTCTTTCTATAAGACATGCAAACTTATTTTCAATTAGTGGTTTAGTAAAAATGTCTGCCAGTTGATCATCAGAGGGTATGTATGAGATGTCAATATTTCCTTTTGCTACATGATCACGAATAAAATGATGTTTGATTTCAATATGTTTGGTTCGTGAATGCAACACAGGGTTCTTTGTTATATTAATGGCACTTGTGTTATCACATAATAGTGGGATGTTATGCTCAAAAATATTATAATCTTCTAATTGATGCTTCACCCAAAGAAGTTGGGTGCAGCATGAACCTGCAGCGACGTATTCTGCTTCAGCCGTTGAAAGAGAAATTGTGCTCTGTCTTTTGCTTGCCCAAGAGATTAGACAGTGCCCTAAAAAGTGACATCCTCCACTTGTGCTTTTTCTTTCTATTCTATCTCCGGCATAGTCAGCATCACAGAATCCTCTTAGCCTGAAATCATCACCTTTCTCATAGACTAGACCAAGATTAGTTGTGCCAATAAGGTAACGAAAAATTCGTTTTACGGCACTAAGATTAGATTCTTGGGGACTTACCTGGAATCTTACATATACACAGACGCTGTACATGATGTCTGGTCTACTTGAAGTGAGATATAATAGGGATCCTATCATTCCTCTGTATTTGGTTGAGTCAACCGGAGTTGATTCATCCCCTTTATCAAGTATAGCTCCAGGATGCATTGGAGTTCCCATGGCTTTTGCTTTCTCCATGCAGTTCTTAGCAAGGTTATTTTGCCAAAAGAAGGTTCTCGAGACTTAGTGAATAAGTTCTCTCAATGGGCTCTATTCCAACTATAGCATCGAAAGCAAATCAATTGGCCTAACCTTCTGTTTCAACACATACTTCACTCCCATCCTGCCATCTCGCCCTTCATCTCCGTCAATCGCTCACTGCTCACACTCAGACTCTGATGATGATCGCTCTATGGTCCACCTCCTCTCTCAGGAAGTTAAGGCATTCACTGCTCGTTTATCTCTTGAACGGGCCCGTCGAGATCAAGCTGTGAATGATCGCCTTGACTCCATGGATGCAAGGCTCTCTGCAAAGATAGATGCTAGTTTCGCTCAGCTGCATGCCTCTATGGCCTTACTTTTAGGACTTTCTAAGCCATCCTCTTGATATACATTTCTGCTGTTATATTTTATCATTTCCTCTTGTTATCTCATTCGCTATGTTATCTATGTTTTTGATAATGTCAAAGGGGGAGAAAATTATATAACAAATGATAGGCACATACTTAGGGGGAGAATTATAAAATAAATGACTAAGTAGAAGAAAGGCACATACTTAGGGGGAGAATTACTCGCATTTGTTTTTAGAAATTGTCATTATCAAAAAGGGGGAGATTGTTAGAGAAAAATATCTAAATGAATTAATGTATTTTGATAAATAACAATTTCGTTAAGATTCACTAACTTTCTTTGAAGATTTTTATATTCAGGGACTCTTATGAACAGAAGCCATGCGGCAACCATTATCAAAAAGCAAAGGAAAAGTCCGTCCGGCTATAAGAATTGAATCCGCCTTCAGAGTAAAGTTCGTCCGCCTGGAAAGTTTGTCCGGTCCATTCCTCGTCAAACATATGGGTTGACTAAGGAGCAATGATTGAAGACTGGTACAAAAAGAATCTGCTTAGAAGAGATCGTTTGCTCAAACCAGAGATGAGCTGTCATGCACCTCTTGGTTGATCAGAGCATTAATGTCGAAAGAGACAGAATTAAGCGCCATCTACCTTGAAGATTCAAATTCTCTGACATTCCTTAATTCAAGCTGCTTTTGCTGAATTAACGGTGAAATCCTCTGATCATCGTATCTCCTCAACGGCCGAATCCGAATCCTCTAGTCAGAGCATTAATTGCCTTATTAGCTGTAATACACTTGCATTAATTGCTGCCTCTGAGTACCAGAAGAAAAAGCATTGCCAGACGATCTCACTCTCTATCAGTTGAAGAAATGTTCTTCACTTTGGCAAACCGTATCAAGCAACAAGATGCAGAAGTATCCGTTACTCACAATCAAGCAAATATTCAACGGAACTATTTTTGAAGATCTTCATCAGCTTATCCAGTTCTCATCCTACTGAAGATATAAATAGTGACCTCTGCATCATTTTCAACTTGGCGACTTGCACACTATCAAAGCATTCAAATCCTTCAAGTCAGTTTACAATTTGAACAAGCTTTAGCCAAGAACACTCAGCAACTCTAGATTTTCTATTCTTCTGAGTTTAGTCGCCAACCAGTGTGAAACCTTCATAGAGTGGAAACTCTTATCCTTCTCACACAACCTCTTCAGAGAATCAATTTAAATACCATCTCTGAACCTAGAACCTCATAGTTTCTACCCACTATTTGTGAAGAGATATTTGTAGAAAACAAACCTTCTTGAAAAAGAACTGGGAGAAGTCCTGTCAAATACTTGAGAGATAAAGGAGAAGTCCTGAGAAAACTTGTAAAGGAGTAGTCCTCAGAATACTGGGAGAAGTCCCTGAGAACACTTGTACTATTCAGTTGAAATAGTGGAAAATCTTGGTATAGCCAAGGACATGACGTAGCCCTATCGGTTTTGGGGGTGAACCAGGATAAATATCTTGTGTGCTTTACTCTTTAAGTTGTACGTCTATTTCAGCTCCACTTATCTTTAAAACGTTTTCGAACTTGTAACGAAGTATTTTGCGAAAAACTTTACAAAAGTCAAACACACAATTCAAACCCCCCCTTTCTTGTGTGATTTTATTACTATCATTTACTAAACCTCTTCCTAAAGACTCCTTCTTTAAAATTAGATGAGAATCAGGTATTATAGCTGAAACTGATATTTAATTAGATATTTATCTGATTATTTGTTTTATATGTTTAATTAAATAGTTATGTGAATTGCATGAGTTATGCATGATTTTTGTGTGAATATATATATTTACATGATTGTTTTCATGATTTAATATGATTGCTTGTATCTAAGTTTCTTATATGTAGTTATATGTATTTTGTGTACTTTTACACTTGAGTATTTGATTAATCAAGTCTAGTAATCTATTGCATAGGAACTTATAGCTTAGAACTTGGAAAATGTCTTAAGTAATCGATTACCATATATCCTGTAATCGATTAACCTAAGTTCTCTAGTCCTCGTGCCTCTCTAGACACTAAAGGTAATCGATTACCTCTCTTGCTGTAATCGATTACATCATCGAAAACTGTCAGTTTTTCAAAATTCCCTCCATTTATTTGAATTTTAAATTCAAAGAAACCGTCCAGTAATCGATTACACAACCTCTGCAATCGATTACATTCTCGAGCTATATAATCAAAGCATGACCTTTCAACAGGAATTCTCTTACAAATCCTATTTCTATCATCTTCTATCTTTGTTCATCATATCCTGAAACCTTGATCTTATTCACAGTACTCTCTTGAAAGTCAATCATGTCTTCCTCTCCTTTCCTCTCATTGGCCTTTTGCCCCTCTCATCCATTAAATTTCTCTCGTCTTCTTCCAACTCCTGCACAAAGAACACGATTTGTTTCTCATTTTATGCATCAAACTATTAGAACACCCATCTATGGCGACTTAGATTCGTTCATCGAAGCAGGTCTCACCTTTCCTGCTCTTCTCGGAAACCAATCTCTTGATGCATTCATCACCATGAATAATCCTTACTATCCTGTGCTTGTAAAGACTTTCTACTGCAATCTGGAAATTCAAGGAAATGGAATTAAATCTTCTGTCAAAGGTACTACAGTTCAGTATTCCCTTACCACCCTTGGCAAATGTTTGGGTCTTCCATCCACTGGTGCACAATTAGGCACTAATTTGCCCTGTCCCTGGCCTGATTATAATTCAGAATTATTTTATCAATCTCTGTGCCGTTTCAGCTCGTCTGAAATACAGAAAATTCATCCACCTCGCACCAGATCCTGTCCCTTCCATGTTGATGTTCTTACCACAACAAACTATTTGCTTCATTACTTCATCCATCAGATTCTTCTGCCCCAGGAAGACCTTCTTGCTCACATCAGTGAGTTAGAACCACAGATCTTGTATGGCATCATAAATTGTCATGACATCAACTGGACTTTCCTGGTTATGAACCACATGTTCATATGCAGAAATGAAGCACAGTCCTTCCCATATACATCAGCTATATCCCTTCTTCTCATTCATTCTGGTGTACCCATAGCAAAACTGTACGATGTGCGGTCATCTAATTCCAAGTGCGTTGATACCACTATTATGTCACATCTGGGCTTATTCCATGATTATGGTATTGACACTCTCTCATGGATGCTTCATGATGACGGACATGAACTGTCAATAGATGATGAAGACTCGTCTGCTGATTCTTAGTCTTCTAGGATTTTCCTGTTTCTTTTCTTTTATTCTAAGTATGTAATATTTATGTCTTGAATACTTTTGGTTGTTGAACCTTTTGTGTTTGCTTTTTATGGTTTCTCTATTTATATATATATATATATAGTATCCTGTTGAACTGTTTGTCACACTTTTTCATGTTTACCCCCAACCCCTATGCTTTATTTGTATATGCATTTGTTTGCTTGTATACCAGTTTCTGGCCTTTTCTTCGTTTTGATGAAGTCAAAAGGGGGAGAAAGGTTCTATGCTCTTCAAAGTTTATATGCAGGAATTCAACTAGTGAATCATAAATGGGGAGATATATCGGATTACATCAAACAGGGGGAGTTTTCAACAAAGAAACAACACTGATCTTCAAAGTTCAAAGAATGTGTTTGTCATCATCAAAAAGGGGGAGATTGTGAAGAAAGTCTTGCTCCTGACCCTGGCTGAGGTTTTGATGACGACAAACTCATCGGCAAAAAGAAGAAAAGAAGACTTAGAGGAAACAGTGCTATATGTTTCAACATCTACCTAAAAGTCTTGGTTTTAGGTTAGTTATGCTTCTAAAGGCTTCTCAAAGTATAAAGGCTCTTTAAAACATCTAAGCGAATCAAGTTTAATGTTTTCATAAGTTAAAAGAAGTAGTATATCTCAAGCCGATCTTAAAAGTTCATGTTTCTGGATATTGGACTTGAGTGTAATCGATTACACCCTTCTGGTAATCGATTACACATAGGCAAGTAATCGATTACATCTTGCTAGCAATCGATTACATGTTTGAATTTGAAATTCAAACAGTAACGGCTTTTAGTGTAATCGATTACCTAAGTAATGTAATCAATTACATGCTCGAAAAGTTGCATCTTTTCATGAACCATTGTGTCTCAAACCTTTTGGGAAGGGTTGCATTGGTTCAAGGTCGTTCCTCATGCCTATATAAGGTCCATTTGAGTCCAGAAACTTACAACACATGAGAATACACGAATTAGGCCAAAGCTTTGTCAAATTGTTCATTCATGTTAAATTAGCCTTTGATATTTAAACTCTCAAATTAGCCTTTGAAGGTGCAGAAAACACACAAGAAAGGGGGGGTTTGAATTGTGTGACTTATTTTTGAAATTTTCGTTTGAATACATTAGTTTAATGATCATCTATTTGAAGTTATTTATTTTTCACTTTAAGGTCTTTTATGACACAAGAAGGGATGCGTGAAATGTTTAACAGATATTGAAAGTTAGTTATATGATCTCAAGATAACTTATTTATGAAAGCATGAACAAAGGTGTAATGAATAAGCGATAAAACATGAAAGTAAAGCACACAGAGTTTTTATCCTGGTTCACCCCCCATAACCGACAGGGTTACGTCCAGTCCTTGGCTTCACCAAGATTTTCACTATTTCAACTGAATAGTACAAGTATTATCAGGGACTCCTCCCAACAAGTATTCTAAGGACTTCTCCTATCAAGTATTCGAAGGACTTCTCCTAACAAGTATTATTAGGACTTCTCCTATCAAGTATTCGAAGGACTTCTCCTTACACCTTCTTCAAGGGTTGGCTTCTCTACATGGTTCTCTTCTTAATAAGAGTGGGCAGAGGAAATTAAGCTCAGTTTACAGAGAGGATAGGGGTTTGGGTTCTCTGTTTGGAAGGATGTGTGAGTTGGGAAAAATAAGAGTAACATTCTATGAATTTTTCTCACACAAACTCATATACTCAGGCAGGGATAGGCTTGAGGTATCCTGAGTAGGAACCAAGGTTGCTTGGCTCTTGGGACAGACTTAGTTGTTATATGAAAGTTTAAGTCTAAGTTGCCCAAGTACTTCGGAGAAAGGATCTTCTATTTATATCTTCAGTTGCTTCTTCTTCTTGAGAAAGAGAGAAAAACTGTCCGAAGTGCCTCTTCCCTTCTGAGCTGAGCGTAACGACTAGTTCTGCATCTTTTAACATGTGTAAGTCACGATCAGAGGTTTCTCTGTAAGCATAAGATATGATCTGAAATTCATCAGTACTTCTGGGTTGATGTCGTCTGGCTCCATCTTGAGCGGGTGGCCTTGAGCTGGTTTCTTCATATATAATGTGTAGGAATGCAGCGGTGGAGACTGCTTTGACGCTTTTACCCCAGTGCTTGACAACTAATACTCATCACGTGCCTTGGTCAGAATTTTTGAATTTCGACCGTTGAAAGTTGATGAGTGGATTTTATATGATGTTTTTAGGTTGTTTTTAGTCTTTTTATTTTATTATTTTTTGAGTCACATATAGGTTTTTTATTGTTTTTACGTAGATTTTATATTTATTTTGCATTTTGCATATAGATTAGATTTTATTTGTTTTTCTAGCTTTATTTTATATTTTTAGGAATTTTTCTAGTTATTTTATATTTTTAGAAAAAGCTGGTTTAGTTATCATTTTTGTCCAGGGACCAATATGTAAAGTTTCAGGAAATTAGGGACCAAAATGTGAAAGTTCAAGAGTGGAGGACTAAAAGTGAAGATTGAGAGAATTAAAGGGCCAGAATTGAAGTGCTAACCAAGAGAGGACCAAAAGTGGAAAAGAAGAATATGAAGCAACTCTCTTCAAATTAGCACATGGAAAATAAGGATTAAAGGATGAGTGGAGAATTGATGGTAGTGGGAAGGAGTTTTCAAAAGTTAATTGGTGGCCAATGAAGGCCATAATGGCCATCAACTCCTCCACCATTGAAAGGAATTTCTTACTATAAATAGGGGCCTTTTCCTCACTTGTAAAACACACCTTCCTTAGAACACAACAAGTGTTCCTCTTTCTCCCTCAAGAACATTGTTCCTAGGAATTGTGGGAAGCCATATTTGAGCTCCTAGTCCAGGGTAATTCAATGATTCTTTTAGCCATGCTTGGCTAATTCTCTTTAAGTATTTTGGGTTGTGTTAGCTTATTAGTTTATGTTTTAGTTTTCTTTTATTTGTTTATGAATAATATTCAAAGTTCATGTTTTATTTCCTTGTTCTTCATTCATTTTGGTGCACACAAGATCTATTGCTTATTGCTTATTACATAAGGCCATTTGGTAAGTAGTAAGGGACCTAGGATTTAAAAAAGGTTATAAGTATACTTCGGTAAGGAATTAGGAAGGACGTAACTTTATGTTGGCCTGAACATCTTCTTCATCTTCTTCTTTAGTTAACTAGGTGCCAAGGAATTGGATTTAGTAATTAAAAAGAAAGATTACAATGCTTAAGGAATTAACTTGTAGTTACACTAGGCTATAGCATCATGAACTAGGACTTAGAATTCAGGAATTAAGTAGGAAATTTCTAGCATATTTTATAGACTATGTAATTCAACCCAAATGCTTAAGCTTCATCATCTTTATTTCTTTTTATTTCATTGCTATATCTTGTTTCAACCATCAACAATATATCATTTCATTTTTTCTATTTAAGTACTAAATATTATAATAATAAGAACACCTATCCCTTGGGTTCGATCTTTTTACTACGCGATAGACAATCGTGCACTTGCGATTTCCGCTATCAAAAGTGTATGATGCTCAGAGATTCTTGCCGTTGATTTCGCGATTGTCAGCTTGATTTGAGGAAAAGTAGAATTGACAGAGGGACCCAAGGAGTATCTTATTAATTGTGTCCCTTTCTACTTTTTGCCGCAGCCAGTATGTTAATAAATGTGTAGACGAGGTAGGAGTCTTTTAATCCACGAAGTAATTACTCCAGATGAGGAAAATAGATTCTTTAATACTTCGATGATCCTAATGTCCTCGAAAACCACATTTCTTGATCTCTGTACCTTTGGCGCAATTGTTACTTTGAGCGGACGGATCCTTCCTGGTAGTTTGACAGACGTAGTCTCCATTCAATGCTTTGAAGTTCTGCTGCAAAGTAATTTGAACTTTTCTTCATTCAGTCTTTCTTAACTGTTAGGATCTTCTTGTCTTGTAGATGACTGAATCTCTTCTTTTGATCTTACTGAAGTTCTTTCATCTGATAGAGTTGATTCACAACTTTCCTTTTGTGATGCTAGAAAAACTTTGAGGCTGAAAGAGTTTCTTCATATATTAGCCTGTCCTTTGATTTGAGCAGTTTTCTCAAGTGGCAGACTGCTTTTGTCTTCTGAAGATAGGCTTTGATTTTAGAGCTTGCAGACTTTTATGAGGTGTTCTCATATGTTGGTTGTTGATACCACTTTGGACTCTTATGATTCACCAGACGCAGTTTTCTTCATGGTGACCGGACGAACTTCTCCTGATGAACTGGTATTCTTGATGGCGCTTTGAAGTTTGCTCAGTCCTTTTAGAAATAGTTATTCCTGTATATGGGAGTTTTCACTGTGTTAGAAAATTTATTTTAACATAGTATTGAGTCTTAAAGAAATTGTTGATTATCAAAATATAATTATTTAATTAGTTGAATCTAACAAGAAATTCTTAAGGTACTTGGTGTAAGGACTTGTAAGAGATTTTTATCAATAGTGGAAAAATCCTCAAGGGGTTTTCTTGAGGGACTGGACGTAGCCTTCGGTGGATAGAAGGTGAACCAGGATAAAATTCTGTGTGTTCATTCTTCTACCCTTTATCTTTACTTTCAAGCAACGCTTATTTCCGCTGCAGTCATTTGTATTTATATTCATCTTGAAAGTAAGAAGGTATCAAAGCGAAAATCGGGTAAACCTGATTCACCCCCCTCTCAGGTTGCTATCTAGGCTAACACAAAATCCATTATGATGGACTTAACGGGAGGCTATGCCATCCCGAGGACCTAACATCTCATCTGTAAAAATAAAGCTGCAAGGGTGAGTTACAAAGCATATAAAACATAAACAAACATATACGGAAAGGAGACAGATCTCAAGTCAAGCATTTCAAATAAACCATTTATGAATCACACACATCATAAGTAGTGAAATTCATGCCACCCTTTCTCTGTATCATCATTCTTCCTAGAAGAATGACTCATTCACTTCTCATATCATTTTCATTAACGCTGAGCCCATTGGCTTATACATAGCCATACACTTCAGAACGCCACTCAGGAATACAGGTTCGGTATGTTGACCCACTCCTCTTTTTGAGCATAGATTACCCTATTGGCTTTCAGACGGGATGACGCAGCCGTTCCCGAGCTTCGCACTCCACTAGCCGAAATACAAAGGATCCCAAAATCAACAGCCTAGTGTTGAGTTGCTCCACTGTTTCATCCCCAGGTCACCCCATCTCTGAAATGCTTCCTCAGGTATCTTGGACATCCACATCGGGTGCATTCCGGTCTATCATACAGTGGAAGTTTCCGTGCGTTCCTACTCTTTATCCCTCCATAACAATTCATATGAACTATGGCAAACAATATAACAACAAACAGGTATTCTTCCCCTTATACCCTCTGCATCAGTTGCAAATATCGGCATACCATAATATCCCTTGCCTGGTATGTATGAATAGGCAATATGGGGATTTCTCAAGCATTAACATTCAACCAACCATGAGTTGGGATTTACAAAATCTAGGTCGCCCTCAAGCCTTGTCCTCAGAATCCTAAAATCATGAGAAATGGATTTATCCTTGAATATGATTAAACCATTTCACATGCAGTTATTCTAGTGATAGTTAGTAAGGTTCATTTAGCCCTATATGCAAAAGCTTAGTAAAACATCATCATTATTATCCATTTCCCACTGAGTGATTCCTCGACTTAGGTCACCCAATGCCCATCATATAGTACATTATACCCATTCCTCATCTATTCATAACTGGCAATATATCCCTTTACAATAACAGACGCATATCATTATATCACAAAATATAGAGATTCCAATACATAATATACATCATAGCCACAGATCATAAACACAATATCTCAGTCATGTTCTTTTCATTTAATGAAGCCAAGCACAAGCCTAACCTCATTCAAGTTTAGTTCAGATCATATATACCCAAACACTTAATCTAGAAAATACAGAATACAGTCAACAGATAATTCTAAAAGCAGTCAATTACCAATCACAACATCAAACACGATAAATAAATCAATCACAAGCCCACTATCAATCTAGCAGGTCTCAGTATATACCCCTTTATGCTCTAATAGCCCGTAGCCCCCCTTACCTAGTAGTCTTGACGCTGGAGCAGGGTTTCCCGTGAGCTGGTATCCCTCTGCAATATAGTAGGGACATACCATCAGATCCAACCATTAGGCATCACACAATTCTCAGAAACGTGTGTTACTCCGAGAATTAGTGCTGAGAACTTGATAGTGCTCTTGTTCAGGGAAATTTACGGCATAAAGAAGACAAATTTCGAAACCGTTTGCCATTTCTGTTTTTACTGAAGAATAATGAACACAGAAAAAGAAGGATGCAGGGAATATGGAGTATTGTATGGAGAACTGGAAAATCATTCTGGAATTTATAAGCAAACGAGGAAAGTGAAACGGTATGAAGAAGAGCAACCGCCATGACTGTTCTGAAGTGCAGAGTAAAGAGATGTATTAGGAAGGAGAACCGGCGTGACTGTTTAGAAGAACGAAACCGCGCCTGTGGGAGACAATGAAGTGGGTGGAAATACTTACATGTACGACCAAAACGGCGCACACTTCTTGTTCTCCGGGAAAACAAAACCCTAATGGCTAGTACTGAACAACAACAACAACAACAATATTCAAAACAAGACCCTAGAACTAGAAGTATGTCAAGAGGACTCACCAGTGAGGTATAGAAGAGCGGCCAAATGGTGAAGACGAGAATAGCGAGGTACGATGATGGAGACGAGCTTGGCGCTGACAAGCATGCATAGCAGCAGCGGTGCCATTGCAAAGAGAAGGAGGGCCCGTGATGAGGTGCAGCAGCCAGCAATGGCGGTCACGAGGTGCAACAGAGAAAGGGTTCACATATGGGTTTTTTCGATCAGAAAACTACGGTTTTGTGGTTAACATATCAACATTTTAATCACCGTGGTTGGCATGATAACCGAGGGTAAGAGACATGTTTTATTACCCCGGTTCAGCTTGCAACCGTGGTGAAAATCCTTTGTTATTAAAAAATAATAATAAAAACAATCTCAGTTACCGCGGTTGACACGAAATCGGGGTAATAGACAACATCAATTACCTCGGTTCAACATGGAACCGTGGTAACTGAGCTCCGGGAACCATTTTACCTCGGTCCGTGAGTGAACCGGGGTAACAGGGCCAAGGTAAAAAGGCAAATTTGTAGTAGTGAATAATTATTATCTCATGGCAACAAAAACTACAATAATAGTAACAACAATATTTCAATTAAAATCTCAACAAGATATTACATGTGTCAGCACCCAATTTTGTTCGCCTTAGTTGAATTTTAATTTTTCATAAATATTTAGATTTTTCTTCTTAATTTTATTCTTTAGTTATGTGAATACCAATTTGTGCTTTTTTTTATTATTATTATCATTATTATTATAATTATTATTATTCCGATTATTATTATTATTGTCTAAAAAAAGAAGAAGAAAAAAAAATGAAACAAGAAGGTCATGATAGCAAAATCGCAAGTGTACGATTGACTATCGAGTAGTAAAAAGATCGAACCCAAGGGATAGGTGTTCTTATTATTATAAAATTTAGTACTTGTGCAGAAAATTAAAAGATGAATATTGATGTTGGTTTAGAACAAGCAAGAACAATAGCATAAAATGATAAGAGATAAAGATGATGAGAAATAAGCTCTTGGGTTGGTTTACATAGTCTATAAAACATGCTAGTAATCTTCTACTTAATTTCTAAATTTCAAGTCCAAGTTCATGATGCTATAGCCTAGTATATCTACAAGTTAATTCCTTACACATTGTAGAACTTTCTTTCTAATTACTAAATTCAATTCCTTGCAACTTAGTTAACTAGAGAAGAACATGAAGAAGAAATTCAAGCCAACATAAAGTTAAGTCCATCCTAATTCCTTAGTGATGTATACTTATAACCTTTTTTAAATCCTAGGTCCCTTACTACTTACCAATTTCCATTCGTATAAGTAATAAGCAAAAGATCTTGTGTGCACCAAGACGAATGAAGAAAAAGGAAATAAAACATGAAAGGAAATATTATTCAGAAATGTAGAAAAAGACTAGAACATGAATTATAAACTATAACAACCCATATTTATAGTAAAAATTCACCTTCCAGCGCTTGAGCGCTGGCATTCCCAACGCTTGGGCGTTGGGATGCATTAAAATTCCACTTTCTGTCCGAGGCCCAGCGCTTGAGCGCTGGCCTTCCAACGCTTGAGCGCTGGGTGAGAATCTGACTCATCTCCTAGTCAGAGTCCCAACGCATGAGCGTTGGGTCGCTGCTGCTTCATCTTCAAGCTTTTCTTTCCTTCTTGGTAGTGGGTTTTGAATGCCTTCAAAGGCCACTCCTCAGCCCTTAATCTATTCTGAAACTTCTCCTCCACTACAACCAATTCTTCAAGCTTATTTTCCAAGTGCTAATTTGAAGAGCGTTGCTTCATATTCTTCTTTTTCACTTTTAGCCCTCTCTTTACTAGCACTTTAATTCTGGCCCTTTAATTCTTTCAATCATCACTTTTAATCCTCCACTCTTGAAATTTCACATTTTGGTCCCTGATTTCCTGAAACTTTACAAATTGGTCCCTGGACAAAAATGATAACTAAACCAGCTTTTCCAATAAATATAAAATAGCTATAAAAATTCCTAAAAATATAAAATAAAGTTAGAAAAACAAATAAAATCTAATCTACATGCAAAATGCAAAATAAATATAAAATCCACATAAAAATAATAAAAATCCTATGACTCAAAAATAATAAAATAAAAAGACTAAAAACAACCTAAAAACATCATATAATATCCACTCATCAGGTCACGTGAGTGACCCGGAAAGAAAGAAAAGGGGAGAAAATTATGGTGGTGGCAGCATAGTGCAGTGCACCCTTAGCCTGTACAAGAGCAAAAATGGTTTGCTAATTCTCAAGTTATACCAATTAAGGCAAAGCTCTTCGTGCAACAAGCAAAATGTAAGACTCAAGAAATTTGACTTCAATCTCACAAAGATCCAACAAGCAAAAGAAGGAGATTTGAGCAAGAATTTGGGCATAAAAGGGGAGTGAACAAAGAAGGCAGGGGGAAACCAGAAACAAAAAGAAAAGCATCATTTTCTTCCTCTAAAAATTTTCTTTCCTTTGGACATATCCGCCCTCATCCATTACCAACCTCTAGCACCATGAGACTTTCATGGTGGCCACCATAATCTCTCCACCCTTAAAGCCATTTTCTTTCCATGCAAAACATCTCAGCCATTAGCACACAAACACTTTCCTTCGCCAAAACCCCCAAATCAATCAAAACAGAATAGATGAAAGAAAAAGCAAAAACCCCATCAAGTAGAACCACCACATGTGTCCTCCATCGACCCCAAACGTCGTTGATTTCCTACCACAAAACCATCAGTCGCCGCTGTCGCCCAGATCGCGCAACATCACCTTGAGGAGACCCATCGCCGTTCGCAGCCAACGGTCGCCGCACCTCGCCACCACCCCTGAGCTGCCGTCGTCATCGCTGCTTCCCCTGCCTTGATTAGGTTTCCTCCTCCTCTCTCTTCTCGCTCCCTCTCGCACGTTTCTCTCCTTCCCTCTGTTTTCCTTTCCTATCTGGTCCTCTTCCTTTTTTATGCATTTGTTGCTCATTTTTCCTTTTATTACAATAACTGACAAATAATATTAAACTAGTTGGATTAACCGGTGCAAGGCACGGGTAACTTTGGATAAAGTAAAGCTAATGTGTGTGGAATGATTTATTTTTATAACTTCTTATCCATTTTGTTGTGAGGTCGAAAATGGTGACCAATACTTTAGCCGTGAGAAATAGTTACTTAGCAATAAACGGTTGGCGACAATTTGCACTTAACTCACATGGGCAAGGATCGAAACCCCCTTCTGCATGGTCGAGGGACAAAGTTGGCTAACTACCACACCACATCTTGTGCTAAACTTAGATGATAATTTGTCATGTTGATTCCTCAATTTTTGATATATGAGGTTATCTAAATTACTCATGAGATTAATTATCATTTTATGTTACAATTTGTAAAATAAAAGACAAATAAAAATATCCTACTTGACATTATTCAACTCATAGCTGATGAAAGAGAAAGTATAATAGGAAGTCACCCGGTACATAGAAAGGCAAATCACACGTTAGAATTAACGTTCTAGCACATAGGAGTATAACATCAATCGTAATACGATTTATAGAATATCGTTAAGCAGTACCTTATGGAGTTATATTTCAAAAAACTTCTTCATACACAACATTAACTATTGTGTTAGGAGGGAGGTCGTCATGATTTTTTATTAGTATCCTCAGTTCTTGTTTGCTCGTTACTCTTGACAAAGCAACGTATAACTGTCCATGGGTGAAAACTGGTCTTGGAAGATATAATCCAACACATCCAAGTGTATGTCCTTGTGATTTATTGATCGTCATACCAAAACAAATGCATATAGGAAACTGAGTTCGCTGAAATTTGAATGGTAGGTTTGCATTACTTGTAGCCATTTTCATTCTAGGAATTCGTGCAATACGTCCAGCTTTAGTCCGTGTGAGTGTGATTCACTCAATGACATGGTCTCCCATCCTCCTCACTCTCAGCCTTGTTCCATTACACAATCCGTTTGATTGATCAATATTTATGAGTAATATTACCGGGACGTTTTCCTTCAAACTCAACTTATGCGGAGGAAGGCCATAACAGTTTATAGCATTAAAAACCTCAAGGGAAAATGCATCCAACTCAATTTCGACACTAGCATCTTCTTTGCATGTTTCATCAGAGCTTAAATAATCTCTTGGCAATCCCGGTACCTGTGACATCATGCTGCCATTGACCTTTCCAACAAACTCAACACTGGGGGCTAAAATAGCTCTATCCTTGAAGTAGCCTGATTTGGTCATATTCTACAACAAATCAGGGTATGTGAAATTTACCAAGTCATCAAAACCGTTTTCAGTGTTTGGTATAAGGATTTCATTAGGTATTCGTAATTCTGATCTTATTTGTGCTGTTTTTGGGACTAACAAGTCAAGCAAGCTTCTGCTTGTGAGACTTTTGTTTGTTCAATGTTACAGGATAGGTACCAGAAGGAGAAAGAACTCTCTTGAACTTAAGTGTTCAAATTTGATTTTTGCATTGAGGTTCCCTTGGACTTTTGTGGAAAATTTGTAAAATGTGCCAGCTTCTTAGCTTTTTAGTTTTTCTTTTTATAGTTTTTAGTTTTATTTTTAGTTTAGCTTTTCTGTTTTGTTTTTGCATGACTCTTGAGTATATTATCCAGTCTGAATGCTGCTATAGCTTTGTGAGTGCTTTATCTGATTGAACTGCTTTTGAAAAGGTTATATGTTTTGAAGCGGTTAGGATTGCATGCTGTAGAAATGATTTTGGACATCTTGATTGTTTGGTTGTTGGCAATGTTTTTCTGAGTTCTACAAAGGGTACCACTTACCCTATGTTTTTTCTGGGAGCTGAGGACTCTGAATTCTTGGGTGTAAAATTTTTCTGCCTTGTGTTGCATGTTGATTGGGATTTTGTATACTTTGTGAGTTGAGAAGAGATTATAGGCATTTTTGAAAACTCAGATTCTTGTTTGAAAATTGATATCCACTAGTAGTCCCTTTTTGAGCCTTAAAAGAGTCATTCTTTGGAGCCTACTTTGTGTGATAATTCTTAAAGTTGTTATTGTGATTCATGTGCTGAAATTGTTAGAGCTATGTTTGTGGGTTTCTCTCTAAAAAAAAAAGGAAGAAGGAAAAAGTTGAAAAAATAAGGTATGTGCCTTAGAAAAAATAATGAAGTAGTGGGGTGAGAAAGAGTATGAGGGGAGTAAAATTCAAGTCATTCATCCCATACATTCCACTACATTGTTCAAAAAAAAAGAGGAAGAGAAAAATTGAGAGGACCCTTGTGTTGAATTGTTTAAAGCTCTTAGTTGAAAAATCACTTAACAACAGATTCTGAGTCAGCCACTAGAGTTGCCAATTTCTTGAAATCCACACCTTGAATTGTTCAACCCTTTGGCCAAGTTACAACTTCAAAAATCTTTTCAAAATTACTTGGTTGCACTATTTCAGTTTTGATTTGAATGATAGGCAGGATCATTGAGCTTTCTTGTTTTTCATGGAGAATATCATTTTTGTGAGCTTAATTTGATGAACTCAAACATGTTGAAAAGCCAAGCCTAACTTTCTTGATTAAATATCTGTAAACATGCATGTCTTCTTTATCCGCTAAGCTTTCTTGCAAAGGTTTTTGGGCTTCAAGTTTTAATCAGATAAATTTTCTCTAAACTCAGGGACGAGTTTCTCTTTAAGTTTTGTCGCTTGAGGACAAGCTGTCGTTGGGTATAGTGGTGTGATGAGTGGATATTATATGATGTTTTTAGGTTGTTTTTATTCTTTTTATTTTATTATTTTTGAGTCACATATAGGTTTTTTATTATTTTTATGTAGATTTTATATTTATTTTTCATTTTGCATGTAGATTAGATTTTATTTGTTTTTCTAACTTTATTTTATTTTTTAGGAATTTTTATAGGCTTTTTATATTTTTAGGAAAAGCTGGTAAAGTTATCATTTTTGTCCAGGGACCCATTTGTAAAGTTTCAGGAAATCAGGGGTCAAAGTGTGAAAGTTCAAGAGTGGAGGATTAAAAGTGAAGATTGAAAAAATTAAAGGGCCAGAATTGAAGTGCTAGTAAAGAGAGGGCTAAAAGAGAAAAAGAAGTATATGAAGCAACTCTCTTCAAATTAGCACATGGAAAATAAGCTTGAAGAATTGATGGTAGTGGAGGTGAAGTTTCAGAAATGAATAAGGGCTGAGTAGTGGCCATTGAAGGCATTCAAAACCCACTACCATGAATGAAAGAAAAGGTTGAAGATGAAGCAGCAAGCGACCCAGCGCTCAAGCGTTGGGATCCCAACGCTCAAGCATTGGGACTCTGACTAGGAGATGAGTCAGATTCTCACCTAGAGCTCAAGCGTTGGAAAGCCAGCGCTCTAGCGCCGGAAAGCCAGCGCTCAAGCGCTGGGCCTCGGACAGATAGTGGAATTTTAATGCATCCCAACGCCCAAGCGTTGGGAATGCCAGCGCTCAAGCGCTGGAGGGTGAATTTTTACTATAAATAGGGGCCTTTTCTTCACTTGTAAGACACACCATTTCAGAATACAACAAGTATTCTTCTTTCCTCCTTGAGCTCCGATCCAGGGTAATTCAATGATTCTTTTAGCCATGCTTGGCTAACTTCTTCTTTAAGTTTTGGGGTTGTTTTAGTTTATAATTCATGTTCTAGTCTTTTTCTACATTTCTGAATAATATTTCCTTTCATGTTTTATTTCCTTGTGCTTAATTTCTATCTTGAGGATCCCAAGAGGTTTTGCTTATTGCTTATTACATAAGGCCATTTGGTGAGTAGTAAGGGAACTAGGTAATAAAAAAGGCTATAAGTATATATCACTAAGGAATTAGGATAGACGTAGCTTTATGTTGGCCTGAACATCTTCTTCATCTTCTTCTTTAGTTAACTAGGTGCCAAGGAATTGGATTTAGTAATTAAAAAGAAAGATCTACAATGCTTAAGGAATTAACTTGTAGTTACACTAGGCTCATAGTTCTTCTGCTCTTCCCAGTGTGCCTGTGATGGGTTCTCCTCAGGCTGATGGAGTTGCAGATCGCTTGCTGGTGCCTTCGCCTTCTGATGCCGCTTTGCCTTTGGGTGTTCTGACGAGGGCAAGGCGTGCTCTTGCGATCGCCAAACAGGTGGGCGTTGTGTTCGAGGATCCTGATGAGGTTGCGTTGGCTCAGCTTGTGGATCACTTTAGGTTGAGAAGATCTTCGCAGTGAGGCCTTTGGTGTGGGTGTTGTTCTGGGGGTTTTGTTCTTTTTGGCGCTTTTTGGCTCGGTTTGAGGGGTGGTTTTGGTTTTGGTTTGGACTGGTTTTTTTTGGGGTTTCTCTTGTTGTGTATAGGGAGCTGCTTTTTGTTTGGGACTTTGTATTGCCCTTTTTGGTCTTTTGTTTGGCTCCCCTCTCCTTTTGTTGAGGTTGGCTGGCTGTTCATGATCCCCTTTTATATATATAAATCATTAAGCTTTCTAAAAAAAAAGTAGGAGATTACTAGCATGTTTTATAGACTATGTAAACCAACCCAAGAGCTTAATTCTCATCATCTCTTTTTCTTATCATTTTATGCTATTGTTTCTTTCTAGTTCTCAAACCAACAACATATTTGCATCTTTTAATTTTTCTGCACAAGTACTAAATATTATATTAATAAGAACACTTATCCCTTGGTTTCGATCTTTTTATACTACGCGATAGTCAATCGTGCACTTGCGATTTGGGTATCATTGCCCCTACCAGAATATGGACATGCCCTCATAGCGGCAATAATTTGTGGCTGGGTCCATATACCAGCCCGCAAGCACCGCAAAATGTGAAGAAGGTCTTGCTCCTGACCCTGGCTGAGGTTTTGATGACGACAAAAAGAAGAAAAGAAGACTTAGAGCAAACAGTGCTATATGTTTCAACATCTACCTAAAGTCTTAGTTTTAGGTGATTTATGCTTCTAAAGGCTTCTCAAAGTATAAAGGCTCTTTAAAACATCTAAGCGAATCAAGTTTAATGTTTTCATAAGTTAAAAGAAGTAGTATATCTCAAGCCGATCTTAAAAGTTCAAGTTTCTGGATATTGGACGTGAGTGTAATCGATTACACCCTTCTTGTAATCGATTACACATAGGAAAGTAGTCGATTACATCTTGCTTGCAATCGATTACATGTTTGAATTTGAAATTCAAACAGTAACGACTTTAAGTGTAATCGATTACCTAAGTAATGTAATCGATTACATGCTCGAAAAGTTGCATCTTTTCATGAACCATTGTGTCTCAAACCTTTTGGGAAGGGTTGCATTGGTTCAAGGTCGTTCCTCATGCCTATATAAAGTCCATTTGAGTCCAGAAACACACAACACATGAGAATACACGAATTAGGCCAAAGCTTTGTCAAATTGTTCATTCATGTTAAATTAGCCTTTCATATTTAAACTCTCAAAGAGCCTAAGTTCTGAGTTCATGTTCTTCATTGTTTAATAGAACACTTTAGTTGTTCATATGTTGAATAACTCAGAATCAAGAGAGCCTTCTTATGCTTAAGAGCCTTAGAGCATAATTCTCATGATCAATCCTCTTGTATGTTAAAGGATTGATACAGCCATATTGTAAACTCTTCTTCATCTCATTCTAGTAGATTGAGTATTCACTGTAGGTTTCGGTGAAGGGTTGTTGTACTGAAAGTGGTGTACTTTCAGTGTATGGACTGAAGGTGGTTTAGCCTTCAAGGACTGAAGGTGGTTTAGCCGTCAAGGACTGAAGGTGGTTTGCCTTCAGGGTCTGAAAGTGGTGTGCTTTCAGGGGCTGTTGAAAGTGGTGTACTTTCACAGGTGTTTGATAGAAATTCTTAAGGTACTTGGTGTAAGGACTTGTAAGAGATTTTTATCAATAGTGGAAAAATCCTCAAGGGGTTTTCTTGAGGGATTGGACGTAGCCTTCGGTGGATAGAAGGTGAACCAAGATAAAATTTTGTGTGTGCATTCTTCTACCCTTTATCTTTACTTTCAAGCAACGCTTATTTCCGCTACAGTCATTTGTATTTATATTCATCTTGAAAGTAAGAAGGTATCAAGGCGAAAATCGGGTAAACCTGATTCACCCCCCCTCTCAGGTTGCTATCTAGGCTAAAAATTGGTATCAGAGCGTAAGTTTAGGTAATTTGCTCCTAAGATCCGGGAAAAGATGGCATCCTCCTCTAGTCGTGGAACTAGTGAGGGATTCAACATAAACAGGCCACCATACTTCAATGGAGACCACTATGACTTCTGGAAGATCAAGATGAAAATCTTTATAAGGTCATTAGACGTGGAAATATGGAATGCCATTGAAGAAGGTCCGTTTATACCTATGAATGAATTGGGTGATAGCAGACAACCAAAACCAGAAAACACATGGAGTGAAGAAGAAAAGAAGAAGGTTCAGTATGATCTCAAAGGAATGAATATCCTTACATCTGCTCTTTCCATGGATGAATTTTTCAGAGTCTCAACATGCACAACATCAAAAGAAATATGGGATACTTTGATGGTAACTCATGAAGGAACAGATGAAGTCAAGAGATCAAAAATCAATACTTTATCTCAAGAATATGAGATGTTCAGAATGCTTCCAGGAGAAAAGGTATTGGATATGCAAAAACGATTCTCTCATTTGACTAACCATTTGATTGCACTTGGTAAACAGTTTTCCAATAGTGACTTGAACATGAAAGTTCTAAGATCACTCACAAGAGCATGGAAACCAAAGGTTATGACAATTTCAGAAAAGAAGAGTTTGTCTAATATGACTCTTGCAACTCTCTTTGGAAAACTCCAAGAACACGAATTGGAATTGAATCGCTTGGAGGAACATGAACAACATGGGAAGAAATATCAATCCATCTCTCTAAAGGCAAAAGAAAGCATCAAAGATGATTATGATGCAGATTCTGAAGAAGAAGAGAATGAGAATATGAATCTTCTATTGAAGAACCTTGGAAAGTTTCTCAAAAGAAAAGGTATGAAATTTAACAATAACAGAACTTTTCAAAGGAATAATGAATCCTCCTCTTCTCAAAAGATCACATGCTTCGAATGTGGAAAACCTGGACACATCAAGTTGGAATGTCCAAATCTTCAAAAGAAGAAACACGGTCTGAAGGACAAGTTTGAAAAGAAATATCAACTTACACGAAGAGCATACTTGGCATGGGATGAAAATGAAGTAAGTTCATCATCCGATTCTGACAAAGAAGAAGCACAAGTTGCATTAATGGCTTCACATGATTCAGATGCTGAGGATATCCAGTATAGTGATAATGCTATTTCATTTCATGATCTAGAATATGCTATAGAGAATGTGTCTAAGTTATGTCAAAGTTTTTCTAAAGTTAGTAGTAAGCAGAATGCTTTAATTTCATCTTTAGAAAATAAGTGTAGAAATCTACAAGAAGAACTAGATATAGTGAAATCTAAGTTAGATATTCCACATGAGTGCACTAAGTGTAGTTCTTTAGAAGAGAAGATAGATAGTCTTCAACAAAGGGTTCATAACTTCAACAAAGGAAAACAGAAGTTAGATGATATTCTCAGCATGCAAAGACACTCAAACAATAAGGTTGGACTAGGATATACATCTCATCCAAAGACAAAAGATGTTAAGAAAACTATCTTTGTGAAACCAAACAAAGTGGAAGGATCTTCTGAAAATACTAAGATTAGTTCTTTTAGGAGTATGAACAATAGGAAGAATAATTATAGATCTTCTAAGAAGATCAATCCTTCTCTTAGGGAAACATCAAGTTACAACCAATATTCATGTACTTATTGTAACAAAATAGTTCATACCCCTAGTAGATGTTATTACAAGAATGTTGGAGTACCAAACAAGGAATATATATGGGTTAAGAAGAACACTAACTTAGAAGGACCCAAAGAAAATTGGGTTCCTAATACCCATGTCTGAACTTTGTCATGTAGGTGTGCATGAAAGCAGCAAAGGACTTATGGTATCTTGATAGTGGCTGCTCATCACACATGACAGGAGATAAAACAGAGTTCTCATTTCTTATGCCTAGAGAAAAAGGATTTGTCACATATGGAAATAATCAAAAAGGAAAGATACTTGGTATTGGAAGAATAGGTACACCCCCTCAAACTGTCATTGACAAAGTCCTATATGTTGATGGTTTGATGCATAATCTTCTAAGTATCAGTCAACTTTGTGACAAAGGTTTGAAAGTTGGGTTCATTAATGATATCTGTGTGGTAAAGGATGTGAAAACTAAAGAAGTCAAGTTTTCCGGATATAAAGTCAATAAGGTCTTCATGATATCCTTGGATGAAATTCCACCAAATGTTAGATGCTTGCTGGCCAAGATCATTTAAATAAACTAGTCAAGCATGATCTAGTTGTTGGACACCCAAAGATAAGATTTAAGAAAGACAAGTTGAGTGATGCATGTCAAAATGGGAAGCAAACCAGAATATCTTTCAAGCCAAAGAATATAGTCTCAACAACAAGACCCCTCCAATTACTTCACATGGATTTGTTTGGACCATCAAGGACTAAGAGCTTTGGAGGTAACTATTATGCCCTTGTTATTGTTGATGATTTTTCTAGATTTACCTGGACATTATTCTTGCCTCATAAGAATGAAGCCTTCAATGCATTCAAAAGATATGCAAGGCTTGTTCAAAATGAAAATGCTTTAACGATCTCTTCTATTAAAAGTGATCATGGTGGAGAATTTCAGAACCACCAATTTTAGGAATTATGTGATGAGAATGGAATATCACATAACTTCTCTGCTTCAAGAACACCACAACAAAATGGTGTTGTAGAAAGGAAGAACAGATTACTTGAAGAACTAGCAAGGACCATGCTAAGTGAATCTAACCTTCCGAAATACTTCTGGGCTGATGCTGTAAGTACTGCTTGCTATGTTTCCAATAGAGTACTCATTAGACCTATTCCGAAGAAAACTCCCTATGAACTCTACAAAGGGACGAAACCAAATATTGCTCATTTACATGCTTTTGGATCAAAATCCTTTGTCTTGAACAATGGAAAGGAAAACCTTGGTAAGTTTGATGAAAAATCTGATGAAGGTATATTCCTTGGACATTCTCTAACAAGCAAAGCATATAGAGTCTTTAACAAGAAAACTCTATCTATTGAAGAGTCCATACATGTTTCCTTTGATGAGTCTAACTCTTCAAAAGAAGATACAGTTATTCTTCCAGATAATAATGAGGAAGATAATATTATCAAGGAAGACTCTCAAAAGTAGAAAGTCCAAGAGCATATTGAAGATATCACTTATCAACTACCAAAAGAATGGAGAACCCACAGGGATCATCCAGTTGACAATATCATTGGTGATATTTCAAGAGGCATTTCTACAAGGCTACGCTTAAATGATTCAGTATTGAATATGGCCTTTGTATCTCAACTAGAACCCTCAAAAGTGAATGATGCTCTTGAAGATGAGTATTGGATTGTGGCAATACAAGAAGAACTAAACCAATTTGAAAGAAATCAAGTATGGGAATTGGTTCCTAAGCCCACTGACAAGCATATCATTGGAACAAAATGGGTATTCATAAATAAACTGGATGAAAATGGTATAATTGTCAGAAACAAAGCAAGACTGGTTGCACAAGGATATAATCAAGAAGAAGGTATTGATTTTGATGAAACTTATGCACCAGTACCAAGGTTGGAAGCCATAAGACTTCTATTGGCTTATGCCTGTTCTTTAAACTTTCCATTATATCAATGGATGTTAAAAGTGCTTTCCTGAACGGATTCATTCAAGAAGAAGTATATGTGAAGCAACCTCCAGGATTTGAAGATCCCAAGTATCCTTCACATGTCTTCAGATTAAACAAGGCACTCTATGGTCTTAAACAAGCCCCTCGTGCATGGTATGACAAATTGAGCACATTCCTTTGTGAATAAAGATTTCAAAAGGGTAAGGCTGACACAACCTTGTTTATCAAGAAAACCAAAGGTAACACTTTATTAGTACAAATTTATGTAGATGATATTATTTTTGGTTCAACTAACGAATCTCTGTGTAAGGATTTCTCTAAAAAGATGCAAGAGGAATTTGAGATGTCTATGATGGGACAGTTAAAGTTTTGCAAGGAGCTTTTAAAGAAATATGATTTGGATGATTGAAAAGCCATAGCCACACCAATGGGGTCTAATACATATCTAGATCAAGATGAGTCCGGTGTTCCTGTAAACATTACCAAGTACAGAGGTATGATCGGATCTCTTCTTTATTTAAAAGCAAGTAGACCTGATATTATGTTTAGTGTGTGTTTATGTGCTAGATATCAAGCATCTCCAAGGGAATCACATTTGAGTTCGGTTAAAAGGATTTTCAAATATCTGAAAGGAACTTCAAATGTTGGTCTGTGGTATCCCAAAGGAAGTGTTTGTGACTTGATTGGATATTCTGATTCAGATTTTGCTGGATGTAAAACTGAAAGAAAAAGTACAAGTGGTACTTGTCACTTGTTGGGAAATGCTCTTGTTTCTTGGTCCTGTAAGAAACAAGCATGTGTTGCTTTAAGTACTGCTGAAGCAGAATACATTGCTGCAGGAAGTTGTTGTGCACAAACTTTATGGCTCAAACAACAACTCAAAGATTATGGCTTAGAGCTAGGCTGCATCCCAATCAAATGTGATAATACAAGTGCCATTAATATCACGAACAACCCCATCATGCATTCTCGAACGAAGCATATTGATATAAGACATCATTTTCTTCGAGATCACGTCATGAGAAAGGATATTGAGATTTCCTTCGTAGATACACATGATCAATTGGCTGATATATTTACTAAACCTCTTCCTAAAGACTCCTTCTTTAAAATTAGAAGAGAATTAGGTATTATAGCTGAAACTGATATTTAATTAGATATTTATCTGATTATTTGTTTTATATGTTTAATTAAATAGTTATGTGAATTGCATGAGTTATGCATGATTTTTGTGTGAATATATATATTTACATGATTGTTTTCATGATTTAATATGATTGCTTGTATCTAAGTTTCTTATATGTAGTTATATGTATTTTGTGTACTTTTACACTTGAGTATTTGATTAATCAAGTCTAGTAATCTATTGCATAGGAACTTATAGCTTAGAACTTGCAAACTGTCTTAAGTAATCGATTACCATATATCCTGTAATCGATTAAACTAAGTTCTCTAGTCCTCGTGCCTCTCTACACACTTAAGGTAATCGATTACCTCTCTTGCTGTAATCGATTACATCATTGAAAACTGTCAGTTTTTCAAAATTCCCTCCATTTATTTGAATTTTAAATTCAAAGAAACCATCGAGTAATCGATTACACAACCTTTGTAATCGATTACATTCTCGATCTATATAATCAAAGCATGACCTTTCAACAGGAATTCTCTTACAAATCATATTTCTATCATCTTCTATCTTTGTTCATCATATCCTGAAACCTTGATCTTATTCACAGTACTCTCTTGAAAGTCAATCATGTCTTCCTCTCCTTTCCTCTCATCGGCCTTTTGCCCCTCTCATCCATTAAATTTATCTCGTCTTCCTCCAACTCCTGCACAAACAACACGATTTGTTTCTCATTTTATGCATCAAACTATTAGAACACCCATCTATGGCGACTTAGATTCGTTCATCGAAGCAGGTCTCACCTTTCCTGCTCTTCTCAGAAACCAATCTCTTGATGCATTCATCACCATCAATAATCCTTACTATCCTGTGCTAGTAAAGACTTTCTACTGCAATCTAGAAATTCAAGGAAATGGGATTAAATATTCTGTCAAAGGTACTACAGTTCAGTATTCCCTTACCACCCTTGGCAAATGTTTGGGTCTTCCATCCACTGGTGCACAATTAGGCACTAATTTGCCCTGTCCCTGGCCTGATTATAATTCAGAATTTTTTTATCAATCTCTGTGCCGTTTCAGCTCGTCTGAAATACAGAAAATTCATCCCCCTCGCACCAGATCCTGTCCCTTCCATGTTGATGTTCTTACCACAACAAACTATTTGCTTCATTACTTCATCCATCAGATTCTTCTGCCCCAGGAAGACATTCTTGCTCACATCAGTGAGTTAGAACTACAGATCTTGTATGGCATCATAAATTGTCATGACATCAACTGGACTTTCCTGGTTATGAACCACATGTTCATATGCAAAAATGAAGCACAGTCCTTCCCATATGAATCAGCTATATCCCATCTTCTCATTCATTCTGGTGTACCCATAGCAAAACTGTACGATGTGCGGTCATCTAATTCCAAGTGCGTTGATACCACTATTATGTCAATCTGGGCTTATTCCATGATTATGGTATTGACACTCTCTCATGGATGCTTCATGATGACGGACATGAACTGTCAATAGATGATGAAGACTCGTCTGCTGATTCTTAGTCTTCTAGGATTTTCCTGTTTCTTTTCTTTTATTCTAAGTATGTAATATTTATGTCTTGAATACTTTTGGTTGTTGAACCTTTTGTGTTTTCTTTTTATGGTTTCTCTATTTATATATATATATATATAGTATCCTGTTGAACTGTTTGTCACACTTTTACATGTTTACCCCCAACCCCTATGCTTTATTTGTATATGCATTTGTTTGCTTGTATACCAATTTCTGGCCTTTTCTTCTTTTTGATGAAGTCAAAAGGGGGAGAAAGTTTCTATGCTCTTTAAAGTTTATATGCAGGAATTCAACTAGTGAATCATAAATGGGGAGATATATCGGATTACATCAAACAGGGGGAGTTTTCAACAAAGAAACAACACTGATCTTCAAAGTTCAAAGAATGTGTTTGCCATCATCAAAAAGGGGGAGATTGTGAAGAAGGTCTTGCTCCTGACCCTGGCTGAGATTTTGATGACGACAAAATCATCGGCAAAAAGAAGAAAAGAAGACTTAGAGGAAACAGTGCTATATGTTTCAACATCTACTTAAAAGTCTTAGTTTTAGGTGAGTTATGCTTCTAAAGGCTTCTCAAAGTATAAAGGCTCTTTAAAACATCTAAGCGAATCAAGTTTAATGTTTTCATAAGTTAAAAGAAGTAGTATATCTCAAGCCGATCCTAAAAGTTCAAGTTTCTGGATATTGGACTTGAGTGCAATCGATTACACCCTTCTGGTAATCGATTACACATAGGCAAGTAATCGATTACATCTTGCTTGCAATCGATTACATGTTTGAATTTGAAATTCAAACAGTAACGGCTTTTAGTGTAATCGATTACCTAAGTAATGTAATCGATTACATGCTCGAAAAGTTGCATTTTTTCATGAACCATTGTGTCTCAAACCTTTTGGGAAGGGTTGCATTGGTTCAAGGTCGTTCCTCATGCCTATATAAGGTCCATTTGAGTCCAGAAACACACAACACATGAGAATACACGAATTAGGCCAAAGCTTTGTCAAATTGTTCATTCATGTTAAATTAGCCTTTGATATTTAAACTCTCAAAGAGCCTAAGTTCTAAGTTCATGTTCTTCATTGTTTAATAGAACACTTTAGTTGTTCATATCTTGAAGAACTCAGAATCAAGAGAGCCTTCTTATGCTTAAGAGCCTTAAAGCATAATTCTCATGATCAATCCTCTTGTATGTTAAAGGATTGATACAGCCATATTGTAAACTCTTCTTCATCTCATTCTGGTAGATTGAGTATTCACCGTAGGTTTCGGTGAAGGGTTGTTGTACTGAAAGTGGTGTACTTTCAGGGTGTGGACTGAAGGTGGTTTAGCCTTCAGGGACTGAAGGTGGTTTGCCTTCAGGGCCTGAAAGTGGTGTACTTTCAGGGGCTGTTGAAAGTGGTGTACTTTCACAGGTGGTTGATAGAAATTCTTAAGGTACTTGGTGTAAGGACTTGTAAGATATTTTTATCAATAGTGGAAAAATCCTCAAGGGGTTTTCTTGAGGGATTGGACGTTGCCTTCGCTGGATAGAAGGTGAACCAGGATAGAATTCTGTGTGTTCATTCTTCTACCCTTTATCTTTACTTTCAAGCAACGTTTATTTCCGCTGCAGTCATTTGTATTTATATTCATCTTTAAAGTAAGAAGGTATCAATGCGAAAATCGGGTAAACCTGATTCACCCCCCTCTCAGGTTGCTATCTAGGCTAACACAAAATCCATTATGATGGACTTAACGGGAGGCTATGCCATCCTGAGGAACTAGCATCTCATTTGTAAAAATAAAGCTGCAAGGGTGAGTTACAAAGCATATAAAACATAAACAAACATATACGGAAAGGAGACAGATCTCAAGTCAAGCATTTCAAATAAATCATTCATGAATCACACACATCATATGTAGTGCAATTCATGCCACCCTTTCTCTGTGTCATCATTCTTCCTAGAAAAATGACTCATTCACTTCTCATATCATTTTCATTAACGTTGAGCCCCTTGGCTTATACATAGCCATACACTTCAGGACGCCACTCAGGAATACGGGTTCGGTATGTTGACCCACTCCTCTTTTTGAGCATAGATTACCCTATTGGCTTTCAGATGGGATGACGCAGCCATTCCCGAGCTTCGCACTCCACTAGCTGAAATACAAAGGATCCCAAAATCAACAGCCTAGTGTTGAATTGCTCCACTGTTTCATCCCCAGGTCACCCCATCTCTGAAATGCTTCCTCAGGTATCTTGGACATCCACATCGGGTGCACTCCGGTCTATCATACAGTGGAAGTTGTCGTGCGTTCCTACTCTTTATCCCTCCATAACAATTCATATGAACTATGGCAAACAATATAACATACAAACAGGTATTCTTCCCCTTATACCCTCTGCATTAGTTGCAAATATCGGCATACCCTAATATCCCTTGCCTGGTATGTATGAATAGGCAATATGGGGATTTCTCAAGCATTAACATTCAACCAACCATGAGTTGGGATTTACAAAATCTAGGTCGCCCTAAAGCCTTGTCCTCGGAATCCTAAAATCATGAGAAATGGATTTATCCTTGAATATGATTAAACCATTTCATATGCAGTTATTCTAGTGATAGTTAGTAAGGTTCATTTAGTCCTATATGCAAAAGCTTAGTAAAACATCATCATTATTATCCATTTCCCACTGAGTGATTCCTTGACTTAGGTCACCCAATGCCCATCATATAGTACATTATACCCATTCCTCATCTATTCATAACTGGCAATATCTCCCTTTACAATAACAGATGCATATCATTATATCACAAAATATAGAGATTCCAATACATAATATACATCATAGCCACAGATCATAAACACAATATCTCAGTCATGTTCTTTTCATTTAATGAAGCCAAGCACAAGCCTAACCTCATTCAAGTTCAGTTCAGATCATCTATACCCAAACACTTAATCTAGACAATACAGAATACAGTCAACAGATAATTCTAAAAGCAGTCAATTACCAATCACAACATCAAACACGATAAATAAATCAATCACAAGCCCACTATCAATCTAGTAGGTCTCAGTATATACCCCTTTATGCTCTAATAGCCCGTAACCCCCCTTACCTAGTAGTCTTGACGATGGAGCAGGGTTTCCCGTGAGCTGGTATCCCTTTGCAATATAGTAGGGACATACCATCAGATCTAACCATTAGGCATCACACAATTCTCGGAAACGTGTGTTACTCCGAGAATTAGTGCTGAGAACTTGATAGTGCTCTTGTTCAGGGAAATTTACGGCATAAAGAAGCCAAATTTCGAAACTGTTTTGCCATTTCTGTTTTTACTGAAGAATAATGAACACAGAAAAAGAAGGATGCAGGGAATATGGAGTATTGGATGGAGAACTGGAAAATCATTCTGGAATTTATAAGCAAACGAGGAAAGTGAAACGGTACGAAGAAGAGCAACCGCCATGACTGTTCTGAAGTGCAGAGTAAAGAGATGTATTAGGAAGGAGAACCGGCGTGACTGTTTAGAAGAACGAAACCGCGCATGTGGGAGATAATGAAGTGGGTGGAAAGACATGCATGTACGACCAAAACGGCGCACACTTCTTGTTCTCCGGGAAAACAAAACCCTAATGGCTAGTAATGAACAACAACAACAACAACAACAACAATATTCAAAACAAGACCCTAGAACTAGAAGTATGTCAAGAGGACTCACCAGTGAGGTATAGAAGAGCGGCCAAATGGAGAAGATGAGAACAGCGAGGTACGAAGATGGAGACGAGCTTGGCGTCGACGAGCATGCATAGCAGCAGCGGTGCCATTGCAAAGAGAAGGAGGGCCGGTGATGAGGTGCAGCAGCCAGCAATGGCGGTCACGAGGTGCAACCGAGAAAGGGTTCACATATGGGTTTTTTCGATCAGAAAACTACGGTTTTGTGGTTAACATATCAACATTTTAATCACCGCGGTTGGCATGATAACTGGGGGTAAGAGACATGTTTTATTACCCCGGTTCAGCTTGCAACCGTGGTGAAAATCCTTTTTTATTAAAAAATAATAATAAAAACAATCTCAGTTACCGCGGTTGACACGAAATCGGGGTAATAGACAACATCAGTTACCTCGGTTCAACATAGAACCGTGGTAACTGAGCTCCGGGAACCATTTTACCTCGGTCCGTGA
Organism: Acmispon strigosus; assembly: GCA_030819835.1. Lineage (NCBI taxonomy): Eukaryota > Viridiplantae > Streptophyta > Magnoliopsida > Fabales > Fabaceae > Acmispon > Acmispon strigosus. Next base: position 26,745,520 of record JAUAMA010000001.1, read on the forward strand.
GTGAACCGGGGTAACAGGGCCAAGGTAAAAAGGCAAATTTGTAGTAGTGAATAATTATTATCTCATGGCAACAAAAACTATAATCATAGTAACAACAATATTTCAATTAAAATCTCAACAAGATATTACATATGTCAGCACCCAATTTTGTCCGCCTTAGCTGAATTTTAATTTTTCATAAATATTTAGATTTTGCTTCTTAATTTTATTCTTTAGTTATGTGAATACCAATTTGTGCTTTTTTTATTATTATTATCATTATTATTATAATTATTATTATTCCGATTATTATTATTATTGTCTAAAAAAAGAAGAAGAAAAAAAAATGAAACAAGAAGGTCATGATAGCAAAATCGCAAGTGTACGATTGACTATCGCGTAGTAAAAAGATCGAACCTAAGGGATAGGTGTTCTTATTATTATAAAATTTAGTACTTGTGCAGAAAATTAAAAGATGAATATTGATGTTGGTTTAGAACAAGCAAGAACAATAGCATAAAATGATAAGAGATAAAGATGATGAGAAATAAGCTCTTGGGTTGGTTTACATAGTCTATAAAACATGCTAGTAATCTTCTACTTAATTTCTGAATTTCAAGTCCAAGTTCATGATGCTATAGCCTAGTATATCTACAAGTTAATTCCTTACACATTGTAGAACTTTCTTTCTAATTACTAAATTCAATTCCTTGCAACTTAGTTAACTAGAGAAGAAGATGAAGAAGAAATTCAGGCCAACATAAAGTTACGTCCATCCTAATTCCTTAGTGATGTATACTTATAACCTTTTTTAAATCCTAGGTCCTTTACTACTTACCAATTTCCATTCGTATAAGTAATAAGCAAAAGATCTTGTGTGCACCAAGACGAATGAAGAAAAGCGAAATAAAACATGAAAGGAAATATTATTCAGAAATGTAGAAAAAGACTAGAACATGAATTATAAACTATAACAACCCAAAAACTTAAAGAAGAAGTTAGCCAAGCATGGCTAAAAGAATCATTGAATTACCCTGGATAGGAGCTCAAGTTTGGCTTCCCACAATTCCTAGGAACAATGATCTTAAGGAGGAAAGAAGAATACTTGTTGTATTCTGAAATGGTGTGCTTTACAAGTGAAGAAAACGACCCTATTTATAGTAAAAATTCACCCTCCAGCGCTTGAGCGCTGGCATTCCCAACGCTTGGGCGTTGGGATGCATTAAAATTCCACTTTCTGTCCGAGGCCCAGCGCTTGAGCGCTGGCCTTCCAACGCTTGAGCTTTGGGTGAGAATCTGACTCATCTCCTAGTCAGAGTCCCAACGCATGAGCGTTGGGATCCCAATGCTGGAGCGTTGGGTCGCTGGTGCTTCATCTTCAAGCTTTTCTTTCCTTCATGGTAGTGGGTTTTGAATGCCTTCAAAGGCCACTACTCAGCCCTTAATCGATTCTGAAACTTCTCCTCCACTACCATCAATTCTTCAAGCTTTTTTTCCATGTGCTAATTTGAATAGAGTTGCTTCATATTCTTCTTTTTCACTTTTAGCCCTCTCTTTTCTAGCACTTTAATTCTGGCCCTTTAATTCTTTCAATCTTCACTTTTAATCCTCCACTCTTGAAATTTCACATTTTGGTCCCTGATTTCCTGAAACTTTACAAATTGGTCCCTGGACAAAAATGATAACTAAACCAGCTTTTCCTAAAAATATAAAATAGCTATAAAAATTCCTAAAAATATAAAATAAAGTTAGAAAACAAATAAAATCTAATCTACATGCAAAATGCAAAATAAATATAAAATCTACATAAAAATAATAAAAATCCTATATGTGACTCAAAAATAATAAAATAAAAAGACTAAAAACAACCTAAAAACATCATATAATATCCACTCATCAGGTCACGTGAGTGACCAGGAAAGAAAGAAAAGGGGAGAAAATTATGGTGGTGGCAGCATAGTGCAGTGCACCCTTAGCCTGTACAAGAGCAAAAATGGTTTGCTAATTCTCAAGTTATACCAATTAAGGCAAAGCTCTTCGTGCAACAAGCAAAATGTAAGACTCAAGAAATTTGACTTTAATCTCACAAAGATCCAACAAGCAAAAGAAGGAGATTTCAGCAAGAATTTGGGCATAAAAGGGGAGTGAACAGAGAAGGAAGGGGGAAACCAGAAACAAAAAGAAAAGCACCATTTTCTTCCTCTAAAAATTTTCTTTCCTTTGGACATATCAGCCCTCATCCATTACCAACCTCTAGCACCATGAGACTTTCATGGTGGCCACCATAATCTCTCCACCCTTAAAACCATTTTCTTTCCATGCAAAACATCTCAGCCATTAGCACACAGACACTTTCCTTTGCCAAAACCCCCAAATCAATCAAAACAGAAAAGATGAAAGAAAAAGCAAAAACCCCATCAAGTAGAACCACCACATGTGTCCTCCATCGACCCCAAACTTCGTTGATTTCCTACCACAAAACCATCAGCCGCCGCTGTCGCCCAGATCGCGCAACATCACCTTGAGGAGACCCATCGCCGTTCGCAGCCAACGAACGCCGCACCTCGCCACCACCCCTGAGCTGCCGTCGTCATCGCTGCTTCCCCTGCCTTGATTAGGTTTCCTCCTCCTCTCTCTTCTCGCTCCCACTCACACGTTTCTCTCCTTCCCTCTGTTTTCCTTTCCTATCTGGTCCTCTTCCCTTTTTATCCATTTGTTGCTCATTTTTCCTTTTATTACAATAACTGACAAATAATATTAAACTAGTAAGATTAACCCGTGCAAGGCACGGGTAACTTTGGATAAAGTAAAGCTAATGTGTGTGGAATGATTTATTTTTATAACTTCTTATACATTTTGTTGTGAGGTCGAAAATGGTGACCAATACTTTAGCCGTGAGAAATAGTTACTTAGCAATAAACGGTTGGCGACAATTTGCGCTTAACTCACATGGGCAAGGATCGAAACCCCCTTCTGCATGGTCGAGGGACAAAGTTAGCTAACTACCACACCACATCTTGTGCTAAACTTAGATGATAATTTGTCATGTTGATTCCTCAATTTTTGATATATGAGGTTATCTAAATTACTCATGAAATTACTCATGAGATTAATTATCATTTTATGTTACAATTTGTAAAATAAAAGACAAATAAAAATATCCTACTTGACATTATTCAACTCATAGCTGATGAAAGAGAAAGTATAATAGGAAGTCACCCGGTACACAGAAAGGCAAATCACACGTTAGAATTACCGTTCTAGCACATAGGAGTATAATATCAATCGTAATACGATTTATAGAATATCGGTAAGCAGTACCTTATGGAGTTATATTTCAAAAAACTTCTTCATACACAACATTAACTATTGTGTTAGGAGGGAGGTCGTCATGATTTTTTATTAGTATCCTCAGTTCTTGTTTGCTCGTTACTCTTGACAAAGCAACATATAACTGTCCGTGGGTGAAAACTGGTCTTGGAAGATATAATCCAACACATCCAACTGTATGTCCCTGTGATTTATTGATCGTCATATCAAAACAAATGCATATAGGAAACTGAGTTCGCTGAAATTTGAATGGTAGGTTTGCATTACTTGTAGCCATTTTCATTCTAGGAATTCGTGCAATACGTCCAGCTTTAGTCCATGTGAGTGTGATGCACTCAATGACATGGTCTCCCATCCTCCTCACTCTCAGCCTTGTTCCATTACACAATCCGTTTGATTGATCAATATTTATGAGTAATATTACCGGGACGTTTTCCTTCAAACTCAACTTATGCGGAGGAAGGCCATAACAGTTTATAGCATTAAAAACCTCAAGGGAAAATGCATCCAACTCAGTTTCGACACTGGCATCTTCTTTGCATGTTTCATCAGAGCTTAAATAATCTCTTGGCAATCCCGGTACCTGTGACATCATGCTGCCATTGACCTTTCCAACAAACTCAACACTGGGGGCTAAAATAGCTCTATCCTTGAAGTAGCCTGATTTGGTCATATTCTACAACAAATCAGGGTATGTGAAATTTACCAAGTCATCAAAACCGTTGTCAGTGTTTGGTATAAGGATATCATCAGGATTTCGTAATTCTGATTCCCCATCAATTGGCTCTCCGACCTTACCATCACCTATAGCCAACAACCATTTTGAGAATTCTGCTATATCAGATGCATTTGAACTTGAAGATCCATGCATAAGTCTCATGTTCTTAGTCAGACAAAGAACCTGGCAAAAATACCACATATAGGAAGAATTTATAGCGTTACTGACGACATCTTGCCTAGATCCCCACGAAACAACAGGCAAGATCTGTCTCCAATCACCGCCTAAGGCAACAACCTTTCCTCCAAATGGCAACTGAGAGTCGTAGCCTGGGGTAAATCTCAAAATGCCTCTCAAGCACTTATCTAGAGCTTCGTAACACCATTTGCTCATTGGGGGCTGTTGTGCTTTATGTTACATGTTGATTCCTCGGTTATTGGTATATGAATCTTTAGCCTCAAGTGCGCTGTCCTCCCTGTGGGAAACAACAGTGCAACAATCCCACTCGAGGCAACATTAATGACAATATCACCTCTCGATGTAATGGATGCCGATAGAGTGTTCCACACAAATGTTTTACCTGTTCCTCCATACCCATGCAGGAAGAAAAAACCCACAGTCCTTCCAGTTGAACTTGGGGTACCGGAACATGTTGAGTCGACATCGCTTTGTTTTCTAGTTATTCAAATTAAGAGGATTAACATTTGAAAGACATTAGTATAATATTTGGTTCAAATAACTAAAACAAATGGTTTAAAAAATTAGGGTTTAGTTACCTTGTTAGTGTCATCTGTGTGGATATTTTCTAATAACATATTTGAAGAATCGCTGTGAAGTGGGTCCTAGAAGGATACCAGTAATGGTGATATTATGTTTTCTTATAAATATTAGATTATTACAATTTTTAATAACACTTTGATTACCTCTTCTAATTTGTACTTTTGCACAAATGACTTCATAAGTGTGTCGTCCTCAAAAAGCCGGTTAATTTCGATATTAGTCTGCTTTGTATAGTTGGAGTACTGAATTTTGACCTGCACTTTAAATATGAATGGTCTTTCCTTGAAAGCATTAAGTTCTTCTGGATATTCCTCATCTTCTTGACCCTAGCAATGTTAAATAGAGTGCTTATATTAATAAGAGTTGGCAAGTTATTTGATGTCACTAAAATGACAATTTACCCGTGCTGCGTATAAATTTTGGACTTCAGCCGCACTCTTTTTCAGTAAATTGGTAGTCTCACGATCAAATATGAAGAAGGTGGAACTACCTGTTCCATCAGCCACTGTCAATTGAACTTTGTGCCTGGAAAATCATGTTAAAATGATGTTATTAAGAAATTAATAGCTGCATGCGATATGTTAGTATTGACACACACCAAAGTCATGTACCTAAACGTAGCATTACTATAGCCCTTGTTGCATTTTCTACAATAATATTTTCCATCTTCATCCCTTACACCTGTTAAGCAATTCTTGATTGGACACCCACGATATGACCATCCGAACCTTAAGTCAACATCCTTCACAGTTCCATAAGTCACAAAAGAACCATCCTGGATAAAAAAATAAAAATAAATGTTAGTACAGATAGCAACCTGAGAGGGGGGGTGAATCAGGTTTACCCGATTTTCGCCTTGATAACTTCTTACATTCAAGATATATGTAAAAGCAAACGATTGCAGCGGAATTAAGCGTTGCTTGAAAGTAAAGATGAAGGATAGAAGAATTCACACACACACAATTTTATCCTGGTTCACCTTCTATCCACCGAAGGCTACGTCCAGTCCCTCAAGAAAATCCCTTGAGGATTTTTCCACTATTCATAATAATATCTTACAAGTTCTTACACCAAGGACCCTAAGAATTTTTATCAATTTCGTGTGAAATTATACCACTTTCCACAGCCCCTGAAAGTAAACCACTTTCAGTTCCTGAAGGCAAACCACCCTCAGACCTTGAAGGCTAAACCACCTTCAATCAACACCCTGAAAGTATACCACTTTCAGTACCAACAACCCTTCACTGAGATCCACAGTGAATACTCAATCTAACAGAAAGAGATGAAGAAGAGTTTACAATTGCCTGTATCAATCCTTTAACATACAAGTGGATTGATCATGAGAATTTATGCTTTAAGGCTTTTAAGCATAACAAGATTCTGAGTTCCTCAAGATATGAACAACTAGTGTGTTCTTATAAACATGAAGATCATGAACTCAGAACTTAGGCTCTTGAAAGTTTAGGTTCTAAAAGACTTAATGAACTAATTTTGACAAAGCTTTGGCCTAATGTTGTATTCTCATGTGTTGTTGTGTTCTGGACTCAAATGGACTTTATATAGGCAAGGGAAACGTCCTTGAACCAATGCAACCTTTCCCAAAAGGTTTGAGACACAATGGTTCATGAAAAGATGCAACTTTTCGTGTTGGTAATCGATTACATCACTTAGTGTAATCGATTACACTAATAGCCGTTTCAGTTTGAATTTCAAATTCAAACATGTAATCGATTACAAGCAAGTGGTAATCGATTACTTGCCTATGTGTAATCGATTACCAGAAAGCTGCAATCGATTACACTGAAGTCCATCTTCCAGAGACTTGATCTTTTAAGATCGGCTTAAGGTTTTCTACTTCTTTTAAGTTATGAAAACATTAAGCTTGATTAGTTTAGGTGTTTTAAAGAGCCTTTATTCTTTAATAGACCTTTTGAAGCATAACTCACCTAAACTAAGACTTCTAGGTATTTGATAATCTTTGTAGCGCTGTTTCCTCTAAGTCTTCTTTTCTTCTTTTTGTCGATGAGTTTGTCGTCATCAAAACCTCAGCCAGGGTCAGGAGCAAGACCTTCTTCACAATCTCCCCCTTTTTGATGATGGCAAACACATTCTTCATACTTGAAGATCATATATGCGTCTCTGTTGAAAAACTCCCCCTGTTTGATGTAATCCAGTATTTCTCCCCGTTTCTAATTCACTTGTTGAATTCCTGCATATTATCTTTAAGAAACACAGAACCTTTCTCCCCCTTTTGACTTCATCAAAACGAAGAAAAGGCCAAAAACAGGCATACATCCATACAAGTATATATTTCGAAATAAAAGCAAGGGTATGGGGGTAAAGATGTAAAACAGCGATAATCCGCAAATATCCAAACATCTTATATAGAAGAAAAGAGAAACCATACAGAACTTAACGACATAGATAACAAAAGAAAAATTATAAGAGGAAGCAATAAAACACGAAAGACTCCTAGAATACTAAGTATCAATAGAGGAGTCGTCATCAGCTATGGTCTTCGTGAGTAGACAATCACGACCGGCATCATGAATATTGCGAGGAAGAGTAAATATGCCAAAATCATTGGTGATCCGGAGAGAGGGGAGAATGGAGGTATCAACACGCTTAAGATGAGAAGACCGCTCATCATAAAGTTTTGCGATTGGTACGCCGGAGTAGATAAGGATGCGGGATATGACCGAAGCATAAGGAAAGGACTCAGCATTGTCCCGACACCACAGCATGTGATTCATAATCAAGAATGCCCAATTAATTTTATGGCAGTTGAGAATGCCATACAAAATTTGTAACTCTAATTCACTAATATGAGCGAGAAGAGTTTCTTGAGGCAGGATGACTAGATTTATGAAGTAGTGAAGCAGATGATTATTTGTGGTTAGGACATCAGTATTATCGGGGCAAGAGGTCGTATGAGGCGGATGGATCCTTTGAAGGTCTGATGACTGAAATCTGCATAGGGACTGATAAAAAGACTCGTGATTGTAGTCAGGCCAGGGGCAGCGCAGGTTGGGACCTAAGAAGGCGCCAGTGGAGGGGAGTCCAAGACATCTACCAAAGGTGGAAAGGGAATGACGAATGAGGATTCCCTTGACAGAACTTTGAAACCCATCTCTCAGAGTCTCGAGATTGCAATAGAACACTTTAACCAGTTCTGGATAGAAAGGAGTACTTATAGAGATGAACTCTTCAAGGTCCTGATATCTGAGGTAAGCCGGAAAGGTGTTACCACTTTCAACAAAAGAATCCAAATCCGCGTACATGGGTTTGCGGATAAGTTGATTGAGGAACCTTGAGACAAACCGAGTCCGTTGGTTTGTAGAGGTAAGAAGTCTTATTAAATTCATGGGATGGGTAGAACGAGGGTGATAACTCTTGTTTAGTGTTTATTTTTGCATGTTTGTTTTTATCACAAATGTTAATTTGTATTATTCTTGTTTTTGAGTTAACCCTTTCTGCCTTGTTGTTTGTTGTTTGTTGTTTGGGCGCTTAACGCCATAGATTTACAGTGCGATGATTTATTTGGAGAACAGGTTGTGAGAAGCTGAAGGAGATGATGCAAGAATGACTTGAAGATCTTGAAGAAGATTTTATTTCCGTTGTTATTTCTAAACTTATCAGAATTGTGGTGCGAATATTTATTTATTTTATTTGCACACGGTAAATTATAATAACTACGGGAATAATAGTATGTTAAATAATTATTGAGCGTCGAGAATCTTTTTGAAAATTGAGTTGTTTTTTGAGAGGTTTTTATTTTCTGCGAAATTACTATGTAACCCTCAACTTAAAATTGGGCCATTACACACAACAACTCTCAAATACAATTTAAACAGCCTTAAGAGAGTATGATTCAAGAAAATCGTGATTCAAGTTCATGTTTTTGTTCTCTTTGAAATTCATGAATTAAGGCTCTAAAACTATGCTATTCATGTATTAAATCACTAAACTAAGCTTAAGAATGGGTTACGGAAGAGAACGAACCTTAGAAAACACGTTATGCAAAGTTCTACATAACAGCTTGCCGAAGAAGATGAAGATTCTGGTGACGACGATGATGGCTCACACCGGCGATTAGCTGACTCCGTATGTCGGTCAGCCTCATCTCCAAAATAATAACGGTGGTCACGACGTATTATCGCAGGTCGGATGAGAGAGAACAACGTCATCGAAGGTCGTGATTCTCAGGTGAGATTGCCAAAATCTTCAAAGCCACGGTGGCGATGTAGAAAAGAAACCCAGAAACGATGTAAACGTGCCTAGATCCTCTCCAAACTCTCCAAAATCTCTCCTCACACTCCAAGAGACAAATTTCAACAAGGATTTACGAAGGTTTGGGAGGAAAATTCGAAGAACACGAATAGAAGAATGAAGAACAAGGTTTGAGTTTGTAAAGAGAAGCTGGAGTTTCTCTCTCTAACTCCATAGCTGCAAGGCTTCAGTATAGTTTTTGCAGAAGGTTGTGGTCATCAGAAATTAAGGGAAGGTCCCTTATATAGAGAAGATTGAGAGAGAAGGGAAGAACAAGTAAGCTTGGTGGTGTCACCTAGCATGGTGACTTTCACCACTTCAAATCACCAACAAGTGACTTTATGCTTCTCTCTAATCTTCCGAAAATCCTAATTAAACCCCTAATATTTACAAAACTCTTTGCTTCCTCCCCTCATAATTAATTAATTAATTTTCATTACCATATTCATAATTAAACTATGGTTTTTCACATAAAATAATAACTTTTTATGAAGATTTACTCTCTAATCCTCTTGATTAAATTTCCGTAACTATTTATGAGATACATTTTGTGTTCAAATTCTCATTTGTTGATCTATATCCTCATAAATAAAAATTTAACACTACAAAAAAAGTATTTTTTTCTGGCTGTTTTTTCTACAATTCCTGGCAGTTTATAGCTGCCACTAGGTGTTTCACTGGCAGTCCCTTAACTGCCACCTTCTCAGATGCCACAAACACATTTGTGGCAGTCTTTACGCAACAGCTGGTTTTTGATGCCACAAATATTTCTGGCGGTTTAAGAACGCCACAGGGACCGCCACAAAATGTATTACTAAAATTCAACTTAATTTTGTATTACTAAAATACTTTACCAGAAAGTTTACATTAGGCTGAAATTCATGTTCTTGTCTGCTTCAACAACAAAATTACACCCTGTACAAACAAATCTACCCCAATGCATTTATCATCAAGGCAGCAATACACGCTGTCCAACCAGAATCTACCCCAACAACCAACCAAAAATCTAGTAGTTTCCATATGCTCTAAATCTCTAACCCTCCCTTACCCTAATCAAATAGTTTTCCCAATCTTAATCAAAATTAATTAGTTGATAATTAAACACTTAAATAGAGTTTGAACAATTAAATTAAAATAAACAACAACAACAAGAACATAGAAAAGTTTCTTACTCAATGGTTTGAATCCATATTTCTTCTCTCTTTTCTGTGAAATCTTTTTCACCCAGCATTGCTCTGTTTTGAAGGAGTGACATAAAACAGAGAGAGAGAGAGGGGCGGAACCTCATTCAATGTGTGACACAAAGCATCCTCTCCCACCGACGCATGTATAGCCGCAACTGTCACATTTCTCTTGAAGCAACCCTAAAGAAACATAAAAATGATACACACACAAGATCATTATGATTCCATAAAGGACAAATTTGAAACTAAAAGAGAAACAGAAGTGAGATTCAAATGAAGCACGAAGACAAACACCTTAGGCACATTCACTTGAATGTACTTATATTGTCAGAATGTATAAATATGAAAATAAATTGTAACCAGCTTATTCTTCACATGCCTCAAAAATATTATCTGAAGCAACTAGTTATTTTAGAACTTTGTAATGGGTGGTCTACTACCTGAGATAACAGTGTCGTTAAATTGAAGATATAAGAAAGTGGGAAACATTGTCTGTGAAGATATTAAGTTGCATGTGCTATACTCGCAACTGAGTAACAATATGTGCATAGTCAAACAATAAATTAGCATCAGATATAACAATAGTAGACCAACAGTATACTAAACAATAAATATTTGTATAAATTTCTAGATCATACCTTTCCCTGCCACTGATACACTGATTTAATTTGATACCTTCACAAGACAAAATACACATGACTTTAAATATATGATCCCCACTAAGGGTTTACTTAACACCTAAAACTAATTAAGAAATGGAAGATATATTACAGAACACAGAAGTACCAACACAACAAAGCCTCAACCAAAACCACCTTCTTCCACCAAAAAAGGAAATAAAATCGAGGCCAATAAAAGGGGTTGGCAAATCAAACTACCAGCCACAACCAAAACACAATAGAGAATGACAATTGGGTTTAGTAATCGATTACTGGAAGTTTATTTTGAGTTTGAATTTCAAAATATAAGAGGGAATTGATGAAGAAATGAAGTCAGGTGTTTAAACTGGTTGAAGATGTAATCGATTACAGTAAGTTAGGTAATCGATTACAGGAAGTTTAATTTGAATTTGAAATTCAAATTTCGAATAGGTAATCGATTACTCATTATGGTAATCGATTACCAAAATTCTCTGGAAAAATTTATGGGCCAAAATTTTATTAGTAATCGATTACAGGTTGGGGGTAATCGATTACTAAAATTCTCTGGAAAAATTCGTGGGCCAAAAATCTATGGTAATCGATTACAAGATATGGGTAATCGATTACTGGAATTCTCTGTTAAAAGCCCAGGGCCATAATTGTTCATGTAATCGATTACTTATATGTAGTAATCGATTACTCAATTAGAGAATTTGCAATTTGGACACATTTTCAGAGAATCATGTAAATGGAATATTTTTCCTAAAAATCTAACATATATGCACACAATCAAACATCAAATTCATCTAATATGCCTAATTTACTCTTAATTTTGAAGAAAGAGTCTCTAGGGAGAGGCTTAGTAAAGATATCAGCTAGTTGATTATGTGTATCTACAAAGGCAAGTTCAATATCCTTTCTCAAAACATGATCACGAAGAAAGTGATGTCTAATATCAATATGTTTTGTTCCTGAGTGCCTGATGGGATTTTTGGTAAGATTAATGGCACTAGTATTATCACATTTGATAGGAGTGCAGCCCAACTCTAGGCCATAATCTTTAAGTTGTTGTTTGAGCCATAAAGTTTGTGCACAACAACTTCTTGTAGCTATATATTCAGCTTCTGCAGTGCTTAGAGCGACACAAGCTTGTTTCTTGCATGACCAAGAAACAAGAGCATTTCCTAACAAGTGACACGTACCACTTGTGCTCTTTCTCTCAGTTTTGCATCCAGCAAAATCTGAGTCGGAATATCAGGTTAAATCACATACACCTCCTTTGGGATACCACAATCCTACATTTGTAGTTCCTTTCAAATATTTGAAACTCCGCTTTACGGAACTCAAATGAGATTCCCTAGGAGATGCTTGATATCGGGCACACATACACTAAACATGATATCAGGTCTACTTGCAGTTAAATAAAGAAGGCATCCGATCATACCTCCGTATTTAGTGATTTCCACTAGAATGCCGGACTCATCTTGATCTAGATAAGTGTTAGACCCCATTGGTGTAGCTATGGCTTTACAATCATCCAAATCATATTTCTTTAAGAGCTCTTTGCAGAATTTGGATTGATTGATGAATATTCCATCACTAGATTGCTTTATTTGCAACCCTAAGAAGAAATTTAGTTTTCCCATCATGGACATCTCAAATTCTTCTTGCATCATTCTTGAGAATTCCTTGCATAGAGTTTCATTAGTGGAACCAAAAATAATATGATCAACATAAATCTGAACTAATAAAGTGTTACCTTTGGTCTTCTTGATGAATAAAGTGGTATCCGCTTTACCTTTTTGGAAACCCTTCTCACACATAAGTGTGCTTAGTCTATCATACCACGCTCGTGGTGCTTGCTTTAGTCCATAAAGAGCTTTCTTTAGCTTGAAGACATGTGAAGGAAATTTAGGATTTTCAAACCCTAGTGGTTGCTTCACATATACTTCTTCATGAATATATCCGTTCAAGAAAGAGTTCTTGACGTCCATTTGGTATAGTTGAAAGTTTAATGAGCAAGCATACACTAACAGAAGCCTAATTGCTTCTAAGCGGGCAACCGGAGCATAGGTTTCATCAAAGTCTACGCCTTCTTCTTGGTTGTACCCTTGGGCTACCAGTCTAGCCTTATTTCTGACTATAATTCCATTTTCATCCAGTTTATTCCTGAACACCCACTTAGTTCCGATGATATGCTTATCACTGGGCTTAGGAACCAACTCTCATACTTGATTTCTTTCAAACTGATTCAACTCTTCTTGCATGGCTAATATCCAATATTCATCTTCTAAAGCGTCACCTACTTTAGAAGGTTCTATTTGAGAAACAAATGCCATATTCAAGACTGAATCATTGAGACTTAGTCTTGTTGATACTCTCTTCGAGATATCACCTATGATGTTGTCAATAGGATGATCTCTGTGTGTTCTCCACTCCTTAGGCAGATCATAAGTGGTTTAACATTGCATGGAATCATTGTTGTTCTTGGCTATTAATCATTTAACATTGCATGGAATTTCATCCAATGATATCATGAAGACCTTGTTGACTTTATACCCTGAAAACTTAATTTCACGATTTTTCACATCTTTTACCACACATATGTCACTTAGTTGGCTAATACTTAGCAAATTATGCTTCAAACCTTCAACATAAAGAACTTTATCAATAATGGTTTGAGGAGGTGTACCTTGTAAGTATAGATAGCAACCTGAGAGGGGGGGGTGAATCAGGTTTACCCGATTTTCGCCTTAACAAACCTTCTTACTTTCAAGATAAAGATGATCACAATCGAGTACAACGGAAATAAACGTTGCTTGAAAGTAAAGATGAAGATTAGAAGAATGCACACACATAATTTATCCTGGTTCACCTTCAATCCACCGAAGGCTACGTCCAGTCCCTCAAGAAACCCCTTGAGGATTTATCCACTATTGATAAAAATCTCTTAAAATTTCTTACACCAAGTATCTTAAGAATTTCTATCAACAACCCCTGAAAGCACACCACTTTCAGTCCCTGAAAGAAAACCACTTTCAGAACAATCAACCTTCACCAAACCCTACGGTGAATATTCACTCAACCAGAATGAGATGAAGAAGAGTTTACAACTGGCTGTATGAATCCTTTAATACACAAGTGGATTGATCAAGAAAGTTATGCTTTAAGTCTCTTTAGCATAAGAAGGCTCTCTTGATTATGAGTTCTTCAATATATGAACAACAAGGGTGTTCTTTAAACAATGAAGAATATGAACTCAGAATCTAGGCTCTTTGAAAGTTGTAGAACAAAGGCTAAATAAACATGAAAGAGCAATTCAAGAGTAGTTTTGGCCTATTTTGTGTGTTATGTTTCTGGACTCAAATGGACTATTTATAGGCATGAGAGATCATCCATGAACCAACACAACCTTTCCCAAACGATTTGAGACACAATGGTTCATGAAATAATGCAACTTGTCGAGCATGTAATAGATTACAGTACTTAGGTAATCGATTACGCTATGTGACGGTTACTGTTTGAATTTCAAATTCAAACGTGTAATCGATTACGAGCAAGCAGTACTCGATTACTTGCCTACGTGTAATCGATTACCTTAAGGGTGTAATCAATTACACTCAAGTCCAATTTCCAGAAACTGAAACCTTTAAGAACGGCTTGAGTTTTTCTACCTCTTTTAAATTATGAAAAGGTTAAACTCAATTAGCTTAAGTGTTTTAAAGAGCCTTTATACTGTGAAGAAGGTCTTGCTCCTGACCCTGGCTGAGGTTTTGATGACGACAAACTCAATGGCAAAAAGAAGAAAAGAAGACTTAGAGGAAACAACGCTATAAAGTTCATCATTAATCTAGAAGTCTTAGTTTTGGTGAGTTATGCTTCTAAAGGTTTCTCAAATCATAAAGGATCCTTAAAACATCTAAACTAATCAAGCTTAATGTTTTCATAACTTAAAAGAAGTAGAAAAATTTAAGTCGATATTAAAAGATCAAGTTTCTGGATGTTGTACTTAAGTGTAATCGATTTCAGCTTTCTGGTAATCGATTACACCTAGGCAAGTAATCGATTACTTCTTGCTTGTAATCGATTACATGTTTGAATTTGAAATTCAAACTGTAACGGCTCTTAGTGTAATCGATTACCTAAGTGATGTAATCGGTTACCTAAGAACATAGTCTCAACTACAAGACCTCTCCAATTACTACATATGGATTTGTTCGGACCATCAAGAACTAAAAGCTTTGGAGGTACTCCTTATGCTCTTGTTATTGTTGATGATTTCTCTAGATTTACCTGGACATTATTCTTGCTTCATAAGAATGAAGCCTTCAACGCATTCAAAAGATATGCTAGGCTAGTTCAAAATGAAAAGGCTTTAAAGATCTCTTCTTTTAGAAGTGATGACGGTGGAGAATTTCAGAATCATCAATTTCAAGAATTATGTGATGAGAATGGAATATCACATAACTTCTCTACTCCAAGAACACCACAACAAAATGGTGTTGTAGAAAGGAAGATCATACAACTTGAAGAATTAGCAAGAACCATGCTAAGTGAATCTAGTCTTCCTAAATACTTTTGGGCTGATGCTGTAAGTATTGCTTGCAATGTTTCCAATAGAGTTCTTATTAGACCTATTCTGAAGAAAACCCCTTATGAACTCTACAAAGAAAGGAAACCAAATATCTCTCATCTACATGCTTTTGGATCAAAATGCTTTGTCTTAAACAATGGAAAGGAAAAGCTTGGTAAGTTTGATGAAAATTCTGATGAAGGTATATTCCTTGGTTATTCCCCAACAAGCAAAGCATATAGAGTCTTAACAAGAAAACTCTATCTATGGAAGAATCCATACATGTTTCCTTTGATGAGTCTAACTCTTCAAAAGAAGATATAGTCAACCTTCCAGATAATGATGAAGAAGATATCATCATTAATGAAGACTCTCAAAAGGAAAAAGATCGAGATCCAATACAAGAAGAGCATATTGAAGATAACACTTATCAACTACCAAAGGAATGGAGAACCTAGAGGGATCATCCGGTTGATAATATCATTGGAGATATTTCTAGAGGTGTTTCTACAAGGCTATGCTTAAATGATTCAGTCTTGAATATGGCCTTTGTCTCTCAAATAGAACCCTCAAAAGTGAATGATGCTCTGGAGGATGAGTATTGGATTGTGGCAATGCAGGAAGAACTAAACCAATTTGAAAGGAATCAAGTTTGGGAACTTGTTCCTAAGCCCACTGACAAGCATGTCATTGGAACAAAGTGGGTATTCAGAAATAAACTAGATGAAAATGGTATTATTGTTAGCAACAAAGCAAGGTTGGTTGCACAAGGATATAATCAAGAAGAAGGCATTGATTTTGATGAAACCTATGCACCAATAGCAAGGTTGGAAGCCATAAGACTTCTGTTGGCGTATGCTTGTTCTTTAAACTTTCCATTATATCAAATGGATGTTAAAAGTGCTTTCCTGAACGGATTCATTCAAGAAGAAGTCTATGTGAAGCAACCTCCAGGATTTGAAGATCCCAAGTTTCCTTCACATGTCTTCAGATTAAAGAAGGCACTCTATGGTCTTAAACAAGCCCCTCGTGCATGGTATGACAGATTAAACACATTCCTTTGTGAGAAAGGATTCCAAAAGGGTAAGGCTGACACAACCTTGTTTATCAAAAGAACCAAAGGTAATACTTTATTAGTTCAAATATATGTAGATGATATTATTTTTGGTGCAACTAACGAATCTCTATGTAAGGATTTCTCTAACATGATGCAAGAAGAATTTGAGATGTCCATGATGGGATAATTAAATTTCTTTCTAGGATTGAAAATTAAGCAATCACGTGATGGGATATTCATCAACCAATCAAAGTTTTGCAAGGAACTTTTAAAGAAATATGATTTAGATGATTGCAAAGCCATAGCCACACCAATGGGGTCTAACACACATCTAGATCAAGATGAATCCGGTGTTCAAGTATACATTACCAAATACAGTTTCTATATTTAACTGCAGGTAGACCTGATATAATGTTTAGTGTGTGTCTATGTGCTAGATATCAAGCATCTCCTAGGGAATCACATTTGAGTTCAGTCAAACGGATTTTCAAATATGTAAAAGGAACTACAAATGTTGGTCTGTGGTATCCCAAGGGGAGTGTTTGTGATTTGATTGGATATTCTGTTTCAGATTATGCTGGATGTAAAACTGAAAGAAAAAGTACAAGTGGTACTTGTCACTTGTGGGGAAATGCTCTTGTTTCTTGGTCTTGTAAGAAACAAGCATGTGTTGCTCTAAGTACTGCTGAAGCAGAATACATTGCTGCAGGAAATTGTTGTGCACAAACCCTATGGCTCAAACAACAACTCAAAGATTATGGCTTAGAGCTGGGCTGCATTTTAATCAAATGTGACAACACAAGTGCCATTAATCTCACTAAAAACCCCATCATGCACTCTCGAACTAAGCACATTGATATAAGACATCATTTTCTTCGAGATCACGTCATGAGAAAGGATATTGAGATTTCCTTCGTAGATACACACAACCAATTAGCTGATATTTTTACTAAACCTCTTCCTAAAGATTCATTCTTTAAGATTAGAAGAGAATTAGGTATATTAGATGAACATGATATTTAAAGTGATGTGTTTACATGTTTTAAATATTTGCATGATATTTGTGTGAACTTATATGATTGCATGTATCTAAGTTGCTTATATGCTTCAATGTTCTTCTAATCATATATTACATAGGATTTTATAGTTTAGAACCTATAAAACTATCCTAGTAATCGATTACCATACATCCTGTAATCGATTACCCCTGCTTTCAGTCCTCGTGCCTGCTGGAATCTACTAAGTAATCGATTAACATACTTGCTGTAACCGATTACATTTTCAAAATTTGAATTTCATTCAAATTTAAACAGCTAGTAATCGATTACCATAACTGCTGTAATCGATTACATTTTCGAATTTTGAATTTTATTCAAAATTAAATTGGTGGTAATCGATTACATAACTGCCACTAATCGATTACCAATTCGATACTATATAAATCTTTGGTTATTTCTTTAATCGATTACTCAAATCCTCTCCCTATTCTCTCTTCGACGCTGGAGCCCTTGTTCTCCCTCCTTCTCCTTCGATTCTTGATCATTTTCAAAATCAATTTGTGGGTTACACTCGTCCTTCTCCTCTCCTTCCACTCCACCCATTCGGTTTTTCCAATTTGGTTTGAACCCAAAACCCCTCTTTTCAAGTCCTCGAACCCTAGCCTCTCAAAACCGAAAATGGCTTCCTCTTCCTCACGCAGGCACCGCTCGAAAAACCTCTCCATGAACACTCTTGACCTGTCTTGACTCCTTGTCACCGAAAAACAGAAGGAACGATTCTTGGCTCACTACCTTGAAAGGCCAATTCTTCCTCCTAAGTATGGCGACATGAACTCCTTCATCAACGCTGGGCTGCTCTTCCCAACTCTCCTTGACTTTCAAGGGCTTGATGAATTTGTTGGCTTCTCGGATGAAGAAGCAACGAATTGAGGCCAACCGTTCTAGGGATATCCTTGCTGTTGGATATCTCAGTGTGGAGGACCGTTTACTCCATTACTTGCTGAGTTATGTTCTCCTACCCCAGTCCTCTAATCATGCTCAGATAAGTGATTTGGAGTTACAAATTATGTATGGAATGAAGCACAGTGAAGCTATTAATTGGGCATACTTGGTCATGATCCACATGCTGCTTCAGAAGGACAGAACTGGTCCTCTTCCTTTTGCTCATGTGATTTCCCTCATTCTGAAGAACTTCGGGGTCTCTACCAATGGTGAATATGCACAGGTCATGGATGCAAAATCTCAGAGGATCGACATGGAGATTTTGAACAAAATGGGGATTTTCAGGGATGTTGATGGTGCCTTCCGGCACAAATCTGATTTGGGTCGTGATACTACCCAGGCTCCTGCCCCTGCTGCCTTCTGTCCTCCATCCTCTGAGAGTGGTCCTTCGTCTTTTGCAGATGCCGATGCTTCGACCCAGCTTAACCTCTCTCATCTTGCAGATATGAAGACACATATTAATCAGCGTTTTGATCACATGGAAGGCTGGGTCAAATCCATGTACACCACTCTCCGTGTTGATATGGATCGTCTTAGCCTTCGTGTAGACCGCATGACTCGCTCTCCTCATGACTCACCTAACTCTTCTGATGAATTTGATGATTTTTAGATCTTTTATGTTTTCTCTAGACATCTTATTCTATTTGGTTTGTAATAGCGTAGTTTAAACTCTTGACTGCGTTCTTTAAAGATTATATGCAAGAATTCAACAAGTGAATCAGAAAGGGGGAGATATATTGGATTACATCAAACAGGGGGAGTTTTCAACAAAGAAGCATATCTGATCTTCAAGTTTCAAAGAATGTGTTTGCCATCATAAAAAAGGGGGAGATTGTGAAGAAGGTCTTGCTCCTGACCCTGGCTGAGGTTTTGATGACGACAAACTCATCGGCAAAAAGAAGAAAAGAAGACTTAGCGGAAACAGCGCTATAAATTTCATCATTTATCTAGAAGTCTTAGTTTATGTGAGTTATGCTTCTAAAGGTTTCTCAAAGCATAAAGGCTCCTTAAAACATCTAAACTAATCAAGCTTAATGTTTTCATAAGTTAAAAGAAGTAGAAAAACTTAAGCCGATCTTAAAAGATCAAGTTTCTGGATGTTGGACTTAAGTGTAATCGATTTCAGCTTTCTGGTAATCGATTACACCTAGGCAAATAATCGATTACTTCTTGCATGTAATCGATTACATGTTTGAATTTGAAATTCAAACTGTAACGGCTCATAGTGTAATCGATTACCTAAGTGATGTAATCAATTACACACACGAAAAGTTGCATCTTTTCATGAACCATTGTGTCTCAAACCTTTTGGGAAGGGTTGCATTGGTTCAAAGACGTTTCCCCTTACCTATATTAAGTCCATTTGAGTCCAGAACCAAACTGTTAGTTCAGATAGCAACCTGAGAGGGGGGTGAATCAGAGTTGCCCCAATTTTCGCCTTATTGAAAATGTTACTTTCAAGATAGTGATGATCACGAAACGATAGTTGTGACTGCAGCGGAATTGAGAATTACTTGAAAGTAAAAGATGAAAGATGAGAGGAATTCACACACAGAGTTTTATCCTGGTTCACCTTCTATCCACCGAAGGCTACGTCCAGTCCCTCAAGAAAACCCCTTGAGGATTTTTCCACTATTGATAAAAATCTCTTTACAAGTTCCTAACCCAAGGACCCCAAGAATTTCTACCAATATCCTGTGAAAGCAAACCACTTTCAACAGCCCCTGAAGCAAACCGCTTTCAGTTCCTGAAGGCAAACCACCCTCAGACCTTGAAGGCTAAACCACCTTCCGAAGAACCACTCCACTGAATCCCACAGTGAAGATTTCCCATGATCAAGTACTCTTACAGATACTGGCACCAAGGACCCTAAGATATCTTATCAATCTTCCCGAAGCAACCCACTTCTGATTGATCAAGTCTTCTTAGCAATACTTGTGCCAAGGACCCTAAGAGGACCTATCAAACCTCAGAAAGCAAACCACTTTCTGATGACACCGTATTACCATGGTGGACTTTGAATCAAACCCGATTCAAAGGACCTTTTTACAACCACCGAAGACCACGGTGAATGAATCAACATGATTCAAATAGAAGAAGAAGAAGATGCCTTTTCTATGGCTGATTCAATCCTTTAGACATGATGGATTGATCTTAGTTTGTATGCTCCAGGCAATTACAATGAAGGCTCTTCCATTCTGAGTTTCACAAATGTTGAGCATCATGAGTGTTCTTATGAAAATGAGAGAACCAAAACTCAGAATGATGACTTAAATGAATATGAAAGTTATGGACCAAGTCATTGATGTTTCTGAGTGTCTAAGGACTTTATATAGGCACTAGAGGTCGTCCATGAACCAACACAACCTTTCCCAACCGGTTTGAGACACAATGGTTCATGAAAAAACACATCTTTCGACCTGGTAACCGATTACAACAGTTAGTGTAATCGATTACACCATGCCATTGAAGTTTGAATTCAAATTTCAAACTTGGTAATCGATTACACACTTGTGGTAATCGATTACACACATCCTGTAATCGATTACAAACACATCTGTAATCGATTACAGACAGTCCAGAACTCAGTTTTAACCATCTTAAACCCTAATTGAGTGTTCCTACCAAGTTTAACTTGTGAGAACATATTGTACTCAATTAGTTGATCTTTCATGAGCCTTCAAATGCAATTAAATCTTAATAAAGCATAGCACACTAAGTTGACAAGACTTACTTGAAACTAGAACCTTCATGTTTGATGTTGACGTTCTGAGCCGGTTCTTGAAGTCTTTCTTCTCTGAAGTCTTCTTTGAAGTCTTCTTAAAGTCTTCCTTCCTTTTCTGAAGTCTTCGTGAAGTCTTTCTTCTTTTTTGTTCCTTTCTTTCTTGAAGTCTTCTTGAAGTCTTCCTTTTCTTTTCTGAAGTCTTTCTTCTTTTTGTGATGTGTTTGTCTTCATCAAAACCTCAGTCGAGTCCAAGGACGAGACCTGATTTACAACAACAACATATGAGAATACAACATTAGGCCAAAGCTTTGTCAAAATAGTTCATTCATTAAGTCTTTTAGCACTTAAACTTTCAAAGAGCCTAAATTCTATGTTCATGATCTTCATGATTAAAAGAACACTCTAGTTGTTCATATCTTGAGGAACTCAGAATCTTATTATGCTTAAGAGCCTTAAAGCAGAAATTCTCATGATCAATCCACTTGTATGTTAAAGGATTGATAGAGCCAAATTGTAAACTCTTCTTCATCTCTATCTGATAGATTGAGTATTCATCGTGGATCTCGGTGAAGGGTTGTTGTTACTGAAAGTGGTATACTTTCAGGGTGTTGATTGAAGGTGGTCTAGCCTACAAGGTCTGAAGGTGGTTTGTGTTGGTTCAGATAGCAACCTGAGAGGGGGGGGTGAATCAGTGTTGCCCCGATTTTCACCTTATTGAAAATGTTACTTTCAAGATGATGATAATCACGAAACGATTGTTGTGATTGCAACGGAATTGAGTATTGCTTGAAAGTAAAAGATGAAGGAAGGAGGAAATAACACACATAGTTTTATCCTGGTTCACCTTCAATCCACTGAAGGCTACGTCCAGTCCCTCAAGAAAACCTCTTGAGGATTTTTCCACTATTGATAAAAATCTGTTACAAGTTCGTAACCCAAGGACCCCAAGAATTTCTACCAATATCCTGTGAAAGCAAACCACTTTCAACAGCCCCTGAAAGCAAACCGCTTTCAGTTCCTGAAGGCAAACCACCCTCAGACCTTGAAGGCTAAACCACCTTCAATCAATACCCTGAAAGTATACCACTTTCAGTCACAACAACCCTTTCACCGAATACCACGGTGAAAACTCAATCTTACAGAAAGAGATGAAGAAGAGTTTACAATTGGCTGTATCAATCCTTTAACATAGAAGTGGATTGATCATGAGAATTTATGCTTTAAGGCTTTTAAGCATAATATGATTCTGAGTTCCTCAAGATATGAACAACTAAAGTATTCTTATAAACATGAAGATCATGAACTCAGAATTTAGGCACTTGAAGGTTTAAGTTCTAAAAGATGAACTAATTTTGACAAAGCTTTGGCCTAATGTTGTATTCTCATGTGTTGTTGTGTTCTGGACACAAATGGACTTTATATAGGCAAGGGAAACGTCCTTGAACCATCACAACCCTTTCCAAAAGGTTTGGGACACAATGGTTCATGAAAAGATGTAACTTTTCGTTCTGATAATCGATTACATCACTTAGTGTAATCGATTACACTAATAGCCGTTTCAGTTTGAATTTAAAATTCAAACATGTAATCGATTACAAACAACAAGTAATCGATTACTTGCCTAGGTGTAATCGATTACCAGAATCCTGAAATCGATTACACTGAAGTCCATCTTCCAGAAACTTGATCCTTTGAGATCGGCTTAAGGTTTTCTACTTCTTTTAAGTTATGAAAACACTTAGCTTGATTATTTTAGGTGTTTTAAGAGCCTTTATGCTTTAATAGACCTTTAGAAGCATAACTCACCTAAACTAAGACTTCTAAACTATTGATGAACTTTGTAGCGCTGTTTCTTCGAAGTCTTCTTTTCTTCTTTTTGTCGATGAGTTTGTCGTCATCAAAACCACAGCCAGGGTCAGGAGCAAGACCTTCTTCACAATCTCCCCCTTTTTGATGATGGCAAACACATTCTTGATACTTGAAGATCATATTTGCAATTCTCTTGAAGAACTACCCCTGTTTGATGTAATCTAGTATTTCTCCCCCTTTCTAATGGACTTGTTGAAATCCTGCATATGATCTTTAAGAGTACAGAACCTTTCTCCCCCTTTTGACTTCATCAAAAAGAAGAAAAGGCCAAAAATACAGGCATACAACCATACAAGTATAGAATTCGAAATAAAGCATAGGGGTATGGGGGTAAAGTTGTAAAACAAGAATAAAGCACAACCAGCACTTATATTATATATATATATATATATGGAAGCAAATGCATAGGTTACATATAGTAGAAGCATAACATTCATAAGTAGTAGAGGAGTTACAACAAAGGATGAAGCCTATTTGTGGAACGGGGGAAATCCTAATAGTAATTATATAATTATTTAAGACAAGGTCTTCAGAATCTATGCTTGACTAGAATCCTCAGAATTCTCAGAGGGATCAAGATCCTGGAGACTCTCAATTTCTTTGCGCATGAAGGAGTGTACTGCCTCTATGCGATTTTCCACAAGCAGAAATCGAGATCGAATTGTGTCTTCCAGTTGTCCCAATTTTTTAGAGAGACGAAGTGACAGGATGTCCATTCTCTCAAGGATGACCTTGGTTTCTTGTGAGAAATTGGAAGGAATGGTATAAAATGGAGACAGTCCAGCCGATGCGGCATTTGTTTGAACATCTATGCGGTATCGAGAAAGCACAATGGGATCAGTGGAGGAATCCCTTCGAGGAGCATTGATTGGAGAGGAGACATTGGAGGGACGAGGAAGAGACCCCATGGCTAAACAAGATTTAGAAGAAGATAGGTTGTGTATGTGGAAAGGTAGGCAAAAGGCAATAAACAGATGCTGATTTTATAGAGAAAATCGTGTGTGTAATCGATTATGACAGTTAGAGTAATCGATTACAGCAATTAAAAATTTGAAAAATATTCAAATTTTGAATGTGAAATCGATTACAGCAGTTGGGGTAATCGATTACTTATGGATTTCTAACAGGCACGAGGACTGAGGTCAAGGATAGTCGATTACAGGACCTATGGTAATCAATTACTAAGACATTTTTATGAGTTCTAGGCTCTAGAATCCTATGTAACACATTTTAAAATGTCATGCTCCTCTAATATGCCTAATTCTCTTCTAATCTTAAAGAATGAATCTTTAGGAAGAGGCTTAGTAAAGATATCTGCTAATTGATTATGAGTATACACAAAAGAAATCTCAATATCTTTCCTCATAACATGATCTCGAAGGAAATGATGTCTTATATCAATATGCTTAGTTCGAGAATGCATGATAGGATTTTTAGTGAGATTTATGGCACTTGTGTTGTCACATTTTATTGGAATGCAGCCCAGCTCTAAGCCATAGTCTTTGAGTTGTTGTTTGAGCCATAGAGTTTGTGCACAACAACTTCCTGCAGCAATATATTCTGCTTCAGCAGTACTTAGAGCAACACATGCTTGTTTCTTGCAAGACCAAGAGACAAGGGCATTTCCTAACAAGTGACAAGTACCACTTGTACCTTTTCTTTCAGTTTTACAACCAGCATAATCAGAATCATAATATCCAATCAAGTCACAAACACTCCCTTTGGGATACCACAAACCAACATTTGTAGTTCCTCTCAAGTATTTGAAAATCCGTTTAACAGAACTCAAATGTGATTCCCTAGGAGATGCTTGATATCTAGCAGATAGACACACACTAAACATAATATCAGGTCTACTTGCAGTTAAGTATAGAAGAGATCCGATCATACCTCTATATTTTGTAATGTCTACTTGAACACCGGATACATCTTGATCTAGATATGTATTAGACCCCATTGGTGTGGCTATGGCTTTGCAATCATCCAAATCATATTTCTTTAATAATTCCTTGCAAAACTTTGATTGATTGATGAATATTCCATCACGTGATTGCTTGATTTGCAATCCAAGAAAGAAATTTAATTGTCCCATCATAGACATCTCAAATTCTTCTTGCATTATGTTAGAGAAATCCTTACCAAGAGATCCGTTAGTTGCACCAAAGATAATATCATCAACATAAATTTGAACTAATAAAGCATTACCTTTGGTCCTTTTGATGAACAAGGTTGTGTCAGCCTTACCCTTTTGGAATCCTTTATCACAAAGGAATGCGCTTAATCTATCATACCATGCACGAGGGGCTTGCTTAAGACCATAGAGTTCCTTCTTTAATCTGAAGACATGTGAAGGGAACTTTGGATCTTCAAACCCTGGGGGTTGCTTCACATAGACTTCTTCTTGAATATATCCGTTCAGGAAAGCACTTTTGACGTCCATTTGATATAATGGGAAATTTAAGGAGCAAGCATACGCCAACAGAAGTCTTATAGCTTCCAACCTTGCTACTGGTGCATAGGTTTCATCAAAATATATACCTTCTTCTTGATTATAACCTTGAGGAACCAACCTTGCTTTGTTCCTAACAATGATACCATTTTCATCTAACTTATTTCTAAATACCCACTTTGTTCCTATAACATGCTTATCACTAGGCTTTGGAACAAGTTCCCAAACTTGATTCCTTTCAAATTGGTTTAGTTCTTCCTGCATTGCTACAATCCAATACTCATCCTCCAGAGCATCATTTACTTTTGATGGTTCTATTGGAGAGACAAAGGCCATATTCAAAACTGAATCATTTAAGCGTAGCCTTGTAGAGACGCCTCTAGAAATATCACCAATAATATTATCAACTGGATGATCCCTATGGGTTCTCCATTCTTTTGGAAGTTGATAAGTATTATCTTCAATGTGCTCTTCTTGTATTGGATTTTGATCTCTATCCTTTTGAGAATTTTCATTGACAATGATATCTTCTTCTTCATTATCTGGAAGATTGACTTTATCTTCTATTGAAGATTTAGATTCATCAAAAGATACATGTATGGATTCTTCCACAGATAGAGTTTTCATGTTAAAGACTCTATATGCTTTGCTTGTTAGAGAATAACCAAGGAATATACCTTCATCAGATTTTTCATCAAACTTACCAAGGTTTTCCTTTCCATTGTTCAAAACAAAGCATTTTGATCCAAAAGCATGTAGATGAGAGATATTTGGTTTCCTTCCTTTGTAGAGTTCATAGGGGGTTTTCTTCAGTATAGGTCTAATAAGAACTCTATTGGAAACATAGCAAGCAGTACTTACAGCATCAGCCCAAAAATATTTAGGAAAGCTTGATTCACTTAGCATGGTTCTTGCTAATTCTTCAAGTAATCTGTTCTTCCTTTCTACAACAGCCCCTGAAAGCAAACCGCTTTCAGTTCCTGAAGGCAAACCACCCTCAGACCTTGAAGACAAACTTGTCTTCAATCGAAACCGTGAAAGTAAACCACTTCCAGTGACAACAACCCTTCACCGAATACCACGGTGAAAAACTCAATCTTACAGAAAGAGATGAAGAAGATATTACAATTGGCTGTATCAATCCTTTAACACACAATTGGATTGATCATGAGAAATTATGCTTTAAGGCTTTTAAGCATAATACAATTCTGAGTTCTTCAAGATATGAACAACTAAAGTGTTCTTATTAACATGAAGATCATGAACTCAGAATTTAGGCTCTCAAAAGATTTAAGTTCTAAAAGATGAACTAATTTTCACAAAGCTTTGGCCTAATGTGATTTTCTCATGTGTAATGTGTTGTCTCTTGTGTATGTTGCGTATGTTATGTGTGTGTTGTGTTTTATGGACTCAAATGGTCTTTATATAGGCAAGGGAAACGTCCTTGAACCATCACAACCCTTTTCAAAAGGTTTGGGACACAATGGTTCATGAAAAGATGCACTTTTTCGTTCTGGTAATCGATTACCATACTTAGTGTAATCGATTACACAAGTGACCGTTTCAGTTTGAATTTGAATTTCAAACATGTAATCGATTACAAGACATGAGTAATCAATTACTTGCCTAGGTGTAATCGATTACCATAATGGCGTAATCGATTACACAGAAGCCCATTTTCCAGAAACTTGATCTTTGAGACTGGCTTAAGGTTTTCTACTTCTTTTAAGTTATGAAAACACTTAGCTTGATTAGATTAGGTGTTTTAAGAGCCTTTATGCTTTAATAAACCTTTGGAAGCATAACTCACCTAATACTAAGACTTCTAGACTATTGATGGACTTGTAGTGCTTGATTCTTTGAAGTCTTCTTTTATTCTTTTTGTTGATGAGTTTGTCGTCATCAAAACCACAGCCAGGGTCAGGAGCAAGACCTTCTTCACAATCTCCCCCTTTTTGATGATGGCAAACACATTCTTGATACTTGAAGATCATATATGCATTCTTGATGCTGAACTCCCCCTATTTGATGGAATCTAGTATTTCTGATATTTCTCCCCCTTTCTAATGTACTTGTAGAATTCCTGCATATGATCTTTAAGAGCACAGAACCTTTCTCCCCCTTTTGACTTCATCAAAAAGAAGAAAAGGCCAAAAAATGTACAGGCATACATATATCCATACAAGTATATTGCAACATAAAGCATGGGGGGAAGGGGTAAATATGTAAAATACGAATAACCAGCACTTATATATAAATAGGAAAGAGCAAATACATAAGTTACACATAGTAAAACATAGCAAACATATGTAGGAAAGGGATTACAACAAGAGATAGAGCCTTTTTGCGAAAATTGGGAAATCCTAATAGTAAGTAGATAACTATATGGAGACACAAGACTTCTAAACTTAGGCTAGACTAGAATCCTCAGAGTTCTCAGAAGGGTCAAGGTCCTGAAGGCTCTCAATCGCCTTACGCATGAAGGAGTGCACGGCCTCTATGCGATTTTCCACAACCCTTTTCAAAAGGTTTGGGACACAATGGTTCATGAAAAGATGCATTTTTTCGTTCTGGTAATCGATTACCATACTTAGTGTAATCGATTACACAAGTGACCGTTTCAGTTTGAATTTGAATTTCAAACATGTAATCGATTACAAGACAAGAGTAATCGATTACTTGCCTAGGTGTAATCGATTACCATAATGGCGTAATCGATTACACAAAAGCCCATTTTCCAGAAACTTGATCTTTGAGACTGGCTTAAGGTTTTCTACTTCTTTTAAGTTATGAAAACACTTAGCTTGATTAGATTAGGTGTTTTAAGAGCCTTTACGCTTTAATAAAACTTTGGAAGCATAACTCACCTAATACTAAGACTTCTAGACTATTGATGGACTTGTAGTGCTTGATTCTTTGAAGTCTTCTTTTCTTCTTTTTGTTGATGAGTTTGTCGTCATCAAAACCACAGCCAGGGTCAGGAGCCAGACCTTCTTCACACTCCTGAGATAAAGTATTGATCTTTGATCTCTTGAATTCATTTGTTCCTTCGTGAGTCACCATCAACGTATCCCATATTTCTTTTGATGACGTGCACGTTGATACTCTGAAAAATTCATCCATGCCAAGAGCAGATGTAAGGATGTTCATTCCTTTGAGATCATGTTGAACCTTCTTCTTTTCTTCTTCACTCCAAGTACTTTCTGATTTTGGTTGTGAAGTTCCTTCTTCATCTGTTGTTATAGGCACAAAAGGACCTTCTTCAATGGCTTTCCATATTCCTGCGTCTAATGACTTTATGAATATCTTCATCTTGATTTTCCAGAAGTCATAATGTTCTCCATTGAAGAATGGTGGCCTGTTTATGTTGAATCCTTCATTTGTTCCATGATTGGAAGAGGATGCCATCTTTTCCCGGATCTTAGGAATAACTTACCTAAACTTCCGCTCTGATACCAATTGTTAGTACAGATAGCAACCTAAGAGGGGGGGGGGTGAATCAGTGTTGCCCCAATTTTCGCCTTATTGAAATTGTTACTTTCAAGTTTATGATGATCACAAAATGATCGTTATGATTGCAGCGGATATGAACGATACTTGAAAGTAAATGTGAAGGATAAAGAGAATCACACACAAGATTTTATCCTGGTTCACCTTCAATCCACCGAAGGCTACGTCCAGTCCGTCAAGAAAACCCTTGAGGATTTTTCCACTATTGATAAAAATCACTTACAAGTTCCTAACCCAAGGACCCCAAGAATTTCTACCAATATCCTGTGAAAGCAAACCACTTTCAACAGCCCCTGAAAGCAAACCGCTTTCAGTTCCTGAAGGCAAACCACCCTCAGACCTTGAAGACAGACTTGTCTTCAATCGAAACCCTGAAAGTAAACCACTTCCAGTGACAACAACCCTTCACCGAATACCACGGTGAAAAACTCAATCTTACAGAAAGAGATGAAGAAGATATTACAATTGGCTGTATCAATCCTTTAACACACAATTGGATTGATCATGAGAAATTATGCTTTAAGGCTTTTAAGCATAATAAAATTCTGAGTTCTTCAAGATATGAACAACTAAAGTGTTCTTATTAACATGAAGATCATGAACTCAGAATTTAGGCTCTCAAAAGATTTAAGTTCTAAAAGATGAACTAATTTTCACAAAGCTTTGGCCTAATGTGATTTTCTCATGTGTAATGTGTTGTCTCTTGTGTATGTTGTGTATGTTATGTGTGTGTTGTGTTTTATGGACTCAAATGGTCTTTATATAGGCAAGGGAAACGTCCTTGAACCATCACAACCCTTTTCAAAAGGTTTGGGACACAATGGTTCATGAAAAGATGCACTTTTTCGTTCTGGTAATCGATTACCATACTTAGTGTAATCGATTACACAAGTGACCGCTTCAGTTTGAATTTGAATTTCAAACATGTAATCGATTACAAGACATGAGTAATCAATTACTTGCCTAGGTGTAATCGATTACCATAATGGCGTAATCGATTACACAGAAGCCCATTTTCCAGAAACTTGATCTTTGAGACTGGCTTAAGGTTTTCTACTTCTTTTAAGTTATGAAAACACTTAGCTTGATTAGATTAGGTGATTTAAGAGCCTTTATGCTTTAATAACTCACCTAATACTAAGACTTCTAGACTATTGATGGACTTGTAGTGCTTAATTCTTTGAAGTCTTCTTTTATTCTTTTTGTTGATGAGTTTGTCGTCATCAAAACCACAGCCAGGGTCAGGAGCAAGACCTTCTTCACAATCTCCCCCTTTTTGATGATGGCAAACACATTCTTGATACTTGAAGATCATATATGCATTCTTGATGCTGAACTCCCCCTATTTGATGGAATCTAGTATTTCTGATATTTCTCCCCCTTTCTAATGTACTTGTAGAATTCCTGCATATGATCTTTAAGAGCACAGAACCTTTCTCCCCCTTTTGACTTCATCAAAAAGAAGAAAAGGCCAAAAAATGTACAGGCATACATATATCCATACAAGTATATTGCAACATAAAGCATGGGGGGAAGGGGTAAATATGTAAAATACGAATAACCAGCACTTATATATAAATAGGAAAGAGCAAATACATAAGTTACACATAGTAAAACATAGCAAACATATGTAGGAAAGGGATTACAACAAGAGATAGAGCCTTTTTGCGAAAATAGGGAAATCCTAATAGTAAGTAGATAACTATTTGGAGACACAAGACTTCTAAACTTAGGCTTGACTAGAATCCTCAGAGTTCTGAGAAGGGTCAAGGTCCTGAAGGCTCTCAATCTCCTTACGCATGAAGGAGTGCACGGCCTCTATGCGATTTTCCTCAACCCTTTTCAAAAGGTTTGGGACACAATGGTTCATGAAAAGATGCATTTTTTCGTTCTGGTAATCGATTACCATACTTAGTGTAATCGATTACACAAGTGACCGTTTCAGTTTGAATTTGAATTTCAAACATGTAATCGATTACAAGACAAGAGTAATCGATTACTTGCCTAGGTGTAATCGATTACCATAATGGCGTAATCGATTACACAAAAGCCCATTTTCCAGAAACTTGATCTTTGAGACTGGCTTAAGGTTTTCTACTTCTTTTAAGTTATGAAAACACTTAGCTTGATTAGATTAGGTGTTTTAAGAGCCTTTATGCTTTAATAAACCTTTGGAAGCATA
The DNA here is from genome assembly GCA_030819835.1 of Acmispon strigosus. Taxonomy (NCBI): domain Eukaryota; kingdom Viridiplantae; phylum Streptophyta; class Magnoliopsida; order Fabales; family Fabaceae; genus Acmispon; species Acmispon strigosus. Next base: position 26,776,786 of record JAUAMA010000001.1, read on the forward strand.
ACTCACCTAATACTACGACTTCTAGACTATTGATGGACTTGTAGTGCTTGATTCTTTGAAGTCTTCTTTTCTTCTTTTTGTTGATGAGTTTGTCGTCATCAAAACCACAGCCAGGGTCAGGAGCAAGACCTTCTTCACACTCCTGAGATAAAGTCTTGATCTTTGATCTCTTGAATTCATTTGTTCCTTCGTGAGTCACCATCAACGTATCCCATATTTCTTTTGATGAAGTGCACGTTGATACTCTGAAAAATTCATCCATGCCAAGAGCAGATGTAAGGATGTTCATTCCTTTGAGATCATGTTGAACCTTCTTCTTTTCTTCTTCACTCCAAGTACTTTCTGATTTTGGTTGTGAAGTTCCTTCTTCATCTGTTGTTATAGGCACAAAAGGACCTTCTTCAATGGCTTTCCATATTCCTGCGTCTAATGACTTTATGAATATCTTCATCTTGATTTTCCAGAAGTCATAATGTTCTCCATTGAAGAATGGTGGCCTGTTTATGTTGAATCCTTCATTCGTTCCATGATTGGAAGAGGATGCCATCTTTTCCCGGATCTTAGGAATAACTTACCTAAACTTCCGCTCTGATACCAATTGTTAGTACAGATAGCAACCTGAGAGGGGGGGGTGAATCAGTGTTGCCCCAATTTTCGCCTTATTGAAATTGTTACTTTCAAGTTTATGATGATCACAAAATGATCGTTATGATTGCAGCGGATATGAACGATAATTGAAAGTAAATGTGAAGGATAAAGAGAATCACACACAAGATTTTATCCTGGTTCACCTTCAATCCACCGAAGGCTACGTCCAGTCCGTCAAGAAAACCCCTTGAGGATTTTTCCACTATTGATAAAAATCTCTTACAAGTTCCTAACCCAAGGACCCCAAGAATTTCTACCAATATCCTGTGAAAGCAAACCACTTTCAACAGCCCCTGAAAGCAAACCGCTTTCAGTTCCTGAAGGCAAACCACCCTCAGACCTTGAAGACAGACTTGTCTTCAATCGAAACCCTGAAAGTAAACCACTTCCAGTGACAACAACCCTTCACCGAATACCACGGTGAAAAACTCAATCTTACAGAAAGAGATGAAGAAGATATTACAATTGGCTGTATCAATCCTTTAACACACAATTGGATTGATCATGAGAAATTATGCTTTAAGGCTTTTAAGCATAATAAAATTCTGAGTTCTTCAAGATATGAACAACTAAAGTGTTCTTATTAACATGAAGATCATGAACTCAGAATTTAGGCTCTCAAAAGATTTAATTTCTAAAAGATGAACTAATTTTCACAAAGCTTTGGCCTAATGTGATTTTCTCATGTGTAATGTGTTGTCTCTTGTGTATGTTGTGTATGTTATGTGTGTGTTGTGTTTTCCGGACTCAAATGGTCTTTATATAGGCAAGGGAAATGTTCTTGAACCATCACAACCCTTTTCAAAAGGTTTGGGACACAATGGTTCATGAAAAGATGCACTTTTTCGTTCTGGTAATCGATTACCATACTTGATCTTTGAGACTGGCTTAAGGTTTTCTACTTCTTTTAAGTTATGAAAACACTTAGCTTGATTAGATTAGGTGATTTACGAGCCTTTATGCTTTAATAAACCTTTGGAAGAATAACTCACCTAATACTAAGACTTCTAGACTATTGATGGACTTGTAGTGCTTGATTCTTTGAAGTCTTCTTTTCTTCTTTTTGTTGATGAGTTTGTCGTTATCAAAACCACAGCCAGGGTCAGGAGTAAGACCTTCTTCACACCTTGAAGTCGAAACTATGTTCTTTGGTTTGAAAGACATTCTGGTTTGCTTCCCTTTTTGACATGCATCACAAAGCTTGTCTTTTTCGAATCTTATCTTTGGAAGCCCAACAACTAGATCATGCTTGACTAGTTTGTTTAAATGATCTATGTGTATATGAGCAAGTCTTCTATGCCATAGCCATGCATCACTATTGTTCTTGGCCAAAAGGCATCTTACGTTTTGTGGAATTTCATCCAATGAGATCATGAAGACTTTATTTACTTTACATCCAGAAAACTTAATTTCTTTAGTTTTCACATCTTTTACTACACATATATCATCAATGAAACCAACTTTCAAACCTTTGTCACATAGTTAACTGATACTCCGAAGATTATGCATCAAACCATCAACGTAAAGAACTTTATCGATGACTGTTTGAGGGGGTGTGCCTATTCTTCCAATACCGAGTATCTTTCCCTTTTGATTGTTACCATATGTGACAAAACCTTTTTCCCTAGGTAAAAGAAAAGAAAACTTGGTTTTGTCTCCTGTCATGTGTGATGAGCAGCCACTATCAAGATACCATAAATCCTTTGCTGCTTTCATACACACCTACATGACAAAGTTCAGACATGGGTATTAGGAACCCAACAAGTTTTTGGTCCTTCTAAGTTAACATCTTGTTGTTTGTCTAGGGGAGGAATGGATCTCCTTAGGAGGTCTGTTTTGATTGTTCTTCCTATTGTTCATACTCCTAAAAGGATTGGTCTTATTGTTACTAGAAGATCCTAATACATGGTTTGGTTTTACAAACACAGTTTTCTTAATCTCTTTTGTCTTTGGGTGAGAAGTATATCCTAGACCTGACTTATTGTTTGAATGTCTTTGTACACTTAGAATATCATCTAACTTCTGTTTTCCTTTATTGAAGTTATGAACTCTTTGTTGAAGATTATCTATCTTTTCTTCTAAAGAACTACACTTAGTGCATTTATGAGTAATATCTAACTTAGATTTTACTATGTCTAGTTCTTCTTGTAAAGTTCTACACTTACTTTCTAAGGATGAAATCAAATCATTTTGCCTAGTGCTAACTTTAGAAAATTCTTGACATAATTTAAACATATTTTGCATGGTAAACTTCAAATCATGAAAAGATATAGAGTTATCACTAACTTGGGAATCATCAACATCTGAATAATGTGAGGCCATCAAAGCAACTTGTGCTTCTTCTTTATCAGAGTCTGATGATGAACTTACTTCATTATCATCCCAAGCCAAATATGCTCTTCGTGTGGGTTGATCCTTCTTTTCGAATTTTTCTCTTAGACCATGTTTCTTCTTCTGAAGATTTGGACATTCTGACTTGAAGTGTCCAGGCTTGCCACATTCGAAACATGTGATCTTTTGAGAGGAAGATGACTCATTGTTCCTTTGGAAAGATTTGTTGTTGAATTTCACACATTTTCTTTTAAGAAACTTTCCAAAATTCTTTACTAGAAGATTCACATTCCCATTGTCTTCTTCTTCAGAGTCTGCATCATAATCTTCTTTGATGCTTTCTTTTGCCTTTAGGGAAATGGGTCGATACTTCTTCTCATGTTGTTCATTCTCTTCCAAACGATTCAATTCCAACTCGTGTTCTTGGAGTTTTCCAAAAAGAGTTGCAAGAGTCATTTTTGATAAACTCTTCTTCTCTAAGATGGCTGTTACTTTTGGTTGCCATACTCTTGTAAGTGATCTTAGAACTTTCATGTTCAAGTCACTGTTTGAAAATTGTCTACCAAGAGCAATCAAATGATTAATTAAATGCGTGAATCGTTTTTGCATATCTAATACGTTTTCTCCTGGAAGCATTCTGAACATTTCATATTCTTGAGTTGAGTATTGATCTTTGATATCTTGACTTCATCTGTCCCTTCATGAGTCACCATCAACGTATCCCATATTTCTTTCGATGTAGTGCACGTTGATACTCTGAAAAATTCATCCATTCCAAGGGCAGATGTAAGGATGATCATTCCTTTGAGATCATATTGAACTTTCTTCTTTTCTTCTTCACTCCATGTACTTTCTTGTTTTACTTGTGAAGTTCCTTCTACTTCTGCTACAGGCACAAAGGGACCTTCTTCAATGGCTTTCCAAATTCCTGCGTCTAATGAGTTTATGAATATTTTCATCTTGATCTTCCAAATGTCATAGTGTTCTCCATTGAAGAATGGTGGCCTGTTTATGTTGTGTCCTTCACTGGTTCCATGATTGGAAGAGGATACCATCTTTTCCCGGACCTTAGGAATAACTTACCTAAACTTCCGCTCTGATACCAGTTGTTGGTTCAGATAGCAACCTGAGAGGGGAGGGGGGTGAATCAGTGTTGCCCCGATTTTCGCCTTAATCAAAATGTTACTTTCAAGATGACGATAATCACGAAACGATTGTTGTGATTGCAGCGGAATTGAGTATTTCTTGAAAGTAAAAGATGAAGGAAGGAGGAAATAACACACAGAGTTTTATCCTGGTTCACCTTCAATCCACTGAAGGCTACGTCCAGTCCCTCAAGAAAACCTCTTGAGGATTTTTCCACTATTGATAAAAATCTCTTACAAGTTCCTAACCCAAGGACCCCAAGAATTTCTACCAATATCCTGTGAAAGCAAACCACTTTCAACAGCCCCTGAAAGCAAACCGCTTTCAGTTCCTGAAGGCAAACCACCCTCAGACCTTGAAGGCTAAACCACCTTCAATCAATACCCTGAAAGTATACCACTTTCAGTCACAAAAACCCTTCACCGACTACCACGGTGAAAACTCAATCTTACAGAAAGAGATGAAGAAGAGTTTACAATTGGCAGTATCAATCCTTTAACATAGAAGTGGATTGATCATGAGAATTTATGCTTTAAGGCTTTTAAGCATAATATGATTCTGAGTACCTCAAGATATGAACAACTAAAGTGTTCTTATAAACATGAAGATCATGAACTCAGAATTTAGGCTCTTGAAGGTTTAAGTTCTAAAAGATGAACTAATTTTGACAAAGCTTTGGCCTAATGTTGTATTCTCATGTGTTGTTGTGTTCTGGACTCAAATAGACTTTATATAGGCAAGGGAAACGTCCTTGAACCATCACAACCCTTTCCAAAAGGTTTGGGACACAATGGTTCATGAAAAGATGTAACTTTTCGTTCTGGTAATCGATTACATCACTTAGTGTAATCGATTACACTAATAGCCGTTTCAGTTTGAATTTCAAATTCAAACATGTAATCGATTACTTGCCTAGGTGTAATCGATTACCAGAATCCTGAAATCGATTACACTGAAGTCCATCTTCCAGAAACTTGATCCTTTGAGATCGGCTTAAGGTTTTCTACTCTTTTTAAGTTATGAAAACACTTAGCTTGATTAGTTTAGGTGTTTTAAGAGCCTTTATGCTTTAATAGACCTTTAGAAGCATAACTCACCTAAACTAAGACTTCTAAACTATTGATGAACTTTGTAGCGCTGTTTCTTCGAAGTCTTCTTTTCTTCTTTTTGTCGATGAGTTTGTCGTCATCAAAACCACAGCCAGGGTCAAGAGCAAGACCTTCTTCACAGTTTGCCATCAGGAACTGAAAGTGGTATACTTTCAGGGGCTGTTGAAAGTGGTATAAAACACACAACTTCACAAGACACATCCACGTATATACATGTCACACAAGCTGCTCTTGTTAGTGGCTACCCAGCTCGTCCACTACCATGCTCATGACCCTCAACGTTCCATCTTCACGCCTCCACTTCCATCTACAAAAGCATTGAAGGAAAAGAAGTACAAAATCTAACAGAGGGGTGAGAAGCATACAACCCTATCATAAAAAAGGATAACACAATGTAAATAAGCCACATAAAAGAATCAAGTCAACATAAACAGGGCACCCTCTTAGTTATCCTTACCAATGTTAGTATAGATAGAAACCTGAGAGGGGGAGGTGAATCAAGTTTACCCGATTTTCGCCTTTATAACTTCTTACTTTCAAGATAAATGTAAAAGCAAACGATTGCAGCGGATTTAAGCGTTGCTTAAAAGTAAAGATGAAGGATAGAAGAATTCACACACACAGAATTTTATCCTGGTTCACCTTCTATCCACCGAAGGCGTCCAGTCCCTCAAGAAAATTCCTTGAGGATTTTTCCACTATTGATAAAAATCTCTTACAAGTTCTTACACCAAGGACCCTAAGAATTTCTATCAATTTCCTGTGAAAGTATACCACTTTCAACAGCCCCTAAAAGTATACCACTTTCAGTTCCTGAAGGCAAACCACCTTCATACCTTGAAGGCTAAACCACCTTCAATCAACACCCTGAAAGTACACCACTTCCAGTACCAACAACCCTTCACCGAGATCCACGGTGAATACTCAATCTATCAGAAAGAGATGACGAAGAGTTTACAATTGGCTGTATCAATCCTTTAACATACAAGTGGATTGATCATGAGAATTTATGCTTTAAGGCTCTTAAGGATAACAAGATTCTGAGTTCCACAAGATATGAACAATTAGAGTGTTCTTATAAACATGAAGATCATGAACTCAGAATTTAGGCTCTTTGAAAGTTTAAGTTCTAAAAGACTTAATGAATGAACTATTTTTGCAAAGCTTAGGCCTAATGTTGTATTCTCATGTGTTCTTGTGTTCTGGACTCAAATGGAATTTATATAGGCAAGGGAAACGTCCTTGAACCAATGCAACCTTTCTCAAAAGGTTTGAGACAAATGGTTCATGAAAAGATGCAACTTTTCGTGTGTGTAATCGATTACATCACTTAGGTAATCGATTACACTAAGAGCCGTTACAGTTTGAATTTCAAATTCAAACATGTAATCGATTACAAGCAAGAAGTAATCGATTACTTGCCTAGGTGTAATCAATTACCAGAAGGCTGAAATCGATTACACTAAAGTCCAACATCCAGAAACTTGATCTTTTAAGATCGGCTTAAGTTCTTGTACTTCTTTTAAGTTATGAAAACATTAAGCTTGATTAGTTTAGGTGTTTTAAAGAGCCTTTATGATTTGAGAGACCTTTAGAAGCATAACTCACCTAAACTAAGACTTCTAGGTAAATGATGAACTTTATAGCGCTGTTTCCTCTAAGTCTTCTTTTCTTCTTTTTGCCGATGAGTTTGTCGTCATCAAAACCTCAGCCAGGGTCAGGAGCAAGACCTTCTTCACAATCTCCCCCTTTTTGATAATGGCAAACACATTCCTTGAAACTTGAAGATCATATATGCTTCTTTGTTGAAAACTCCCCCTGTTTGATGTAATCCAATATATCTCCCCCTTTCTAATTCACTTGTTGAATTCCTGCATATTGTCTTTAAGAAACACAGAACCTTTCTCCCCCTTTTGACTTCATCAAAAAGAAGAAAAGGCCTAAAATAGGCATACATCCATACAAGTATATTTCAAAATAACGCATAGGGGATGGGGGTAAAGATGTAAAACAATGATAAACAACAAACATCCAAATATCTTATATAGAAAATAGAGAAACCATACAGAGTTCAACAACACATATAACCTTGTAAAAGAAAAATTACAAGAGTAAGCAAGAAAAAGAAAGCGAAAGACTCCTAGAACACTAAGTATCAACAGAGGAGTCTTCATCGGCTATGGTCTTCTTGGATGGACAATCACGACCGTCATCATGGAGGTGGCAGGTAAGAGTAAAGATGCCAAAATCATTTGAGATCTTGAGAGAAGGGAGAATGGAGGTATCAACACACTTAAGATGAGAAAACCGCTCATCATAAAGTTTTGCGATTGGTACTCCGGAGTAGATGAGGATGCGGGATATAACAGAAGCATAAGGAAAAGACTCAGCATTGTCCCGACACTTCAGCATGTGATTCATAATCAGAAATGCCGAATTAATTTTATGGCAGTTGAGAATGCCATATAAAATCTGTAACTCTAACTCACTAATATGAGCGAGAAGAGTTTCTTGAGGCAGAATGACTTGATTTATGAAATAGTGAAGCAGATGATTATTCGTGGTTAGTACGTCAGTATGATAAGGGCAAGAGGTCGTGTGAGGAGGATGGATTTTTAGAAGTTCTGACGGCTGAAATCTGCATAGGGACTGATAAAAGGACTCTTGATTGTAGTCTAGCCATGGACAGGGCAAGTTTGGACCCAAGAAGGCACCGGTGGAAGGGAGTCCAAGACATCTGTTAGAGAAAAATACCCAAATAAATTAACTTATTTTGATAAATAACAATTTCGTTAGAGTCACTAATTTTCTTTGAAGAATTTTATATTCAGGGACTCTTATAAACAGAAAGGACGCTGCGATCATTATCAAAAAGCAAAGGAAAAGTCCGTCCGGCTATGAGAACTAAAGCCTCTCTCAAAGAAAACTTCGTCCGCCTAAAGGGTCTGTCCGGTTCACTCCAAGTCAAACAGAGAGGTTGACTAAGATGTAATAATTAAAGACTGACACGAAAAGAATCTGCTCAGCAGAGATCGTTTGTCTAAACCAAGAGAAGTTGTCAAGCACCTCCTGTGGATCAGAGCATTAAATACGAAAGAGACAGATTTAAGCGCCATATACCTTGAAGATTCGAATCCTCCGACATTCCTTGAATCAAGTTGCTTTTTACTGAATTTATGGTGAAATTCTCTGATCATCGTATCTCCTCAACGGTAAAATTCAAATCCTCTGGTCAGAAGCATTAATTGCTGTCTTGGAAACCATAAGCAAAAGCATTGCCAGACGAACTCACTCTCCACCAGTTGAAGGAATGTTCATCACTATGGCAAACCTTCTTTCGCAACAAGTTGCAGAAGTATCCGTTACTCACAATCTAGCAAATCTCCAACGGAACTATTTTTTAAGATCTTCATCAGTTCATCCGATTGACATCCTACTGAAGATATAAATAGTGACCTCTACATCACTTTAAACTTGACGACTTACACAATATCTAAGCATTCAAATTCTTCAAGTCAATTCACAACTTAGACAAGATTTTGCCAAGAATACTCAGTAACATTAGAATTCCTATCCTTCTGAGTTTAGTCGCCAATCAGTGTGAACTCTCCATAGAGTGAAAACTCTCATTCTTCTCACACTATCCCTTCAGAGAACCAAACTTAACAATCATCTCTGAACCTAGAACCTCATATTTTCTACCTACTCTTTGTGAAGAGATTCTTGTAGAAAACCAACCTTCTTGTAAAAGAATTGGGAGAAGTCCTGTCGAATACTTGAGAGATAAAGGAGAAGTCCTGAGAAAACTTGTAAAGGAGAAGTCCTTAGAATACTGGGAGAAGTCCCGGAGAACACTTGTACTATTCAGTCGAAATAGTGGAAAATCTTGGTACAGCCAAGGACTGGACGTAGCCCTATCGATTTTGGGGGTGAACCAGGATAAATATCTTGTGTGCTTTACTATTTATGCTCTAAGTACATTTCCGCTGCACGTTTATTTAAACGTTTTCAAACTTATAAATAGTATTCTGCGAAAAATCTTCAAAAGTCACACACACAATTCAAACCCCCCCTTTCTTGTGTGATTTTATTACTATCAATTGGTATCAGAGCTTAACCGCTCTGAGAATTACTAACATCTTAACAGGTGTAGAGTGAAAAGATCCATGGACGGAATTGCCTACCCAACCGGAACCGCAACAAACAAGCCACCATTCTTCGATGGCTCAAACTATCCCTACTGGAAGAAGCATATGCAGCTATTCATTGAATCAACCGATTGGAAACTATGGGACGTGATATCTAAAGGAAATTACTTTCCTAAAGATAGTGAAAACAAGGCTATCCCAGCTGACAAGTGGACAGACGAACACAAGACCGAAAACCAGAGGAATGCCAAAGCAAGGCTATTTCTTATATGTGCTCTCAGCAAAAGTGAGCATGACAAAGTTGACAGCCTGAGTACTGCAAAGGAGATATGGGACACGCTGGCCATTGCTCATGAAGGAACAACTGCCGTTCAAACCACCAAGATGAGCATGCTCGCCTCTCAATACGAAAACTTCATGATGGATGATAATGAGTCCATTGATTCCATGTTTTCACGACTTCAGACCATTCACAATGGTATGAGGAATCTGGGCAAAACATTCACCAACAAGGAGCAAGTGGTCAAGATTCTCAGAAGTCTTCCCACCAACTAGAGAAATTTCGTCACCTCCCAAAGATCCGGAAAAGATATGGACACATATCAAGTAGAAGATTTGCTGGGAGAAATGAAGATCCACAAGCAGGATCTTGCAAATGATGCTGCGATTATAAAAAGAAAAGCAGCAGCTGCAAAAGCTGTAGCCTTTAAAGCCAACAAATCAAAGGCTTTGAAAGCTAATGAATCCTCAGATGAGGAAACAGTTCAGTCTGATCGATCCGATGATGAACAAGCCTTGTTCAACAGACGATTTAGAAAAATGGTGGGAAACAGGAAGCAATTCAAAGGAAGACCATCTTCTTCATCAAGAGAAGAAGAAAGGACTCCAAGCGAAGGAGGGATCGTCTGCTATGAATGCAAGAAACCTGGTCACGTCAAAGCAGATTGTCCTCGTCTAGGGAATAAGTCTTCGCAGAAAACTTTCTATAAAAAGAAGGCATTTTCCAGCCAGAACGATGAATCAGAAGATGACTCAGATCAAGAAGAAGAAGCCAAGGGAGCTAATGAAGAAGCTTCATACTGTGCGTTCATGGCATCCATAGACACTTCAGATATTGAAGCTGACAGAGAAGCAGAGGCGTTAATGATTTCTGTCGATCAATCCAATGACGAAGAAGATGATCAAGAAGAGGTATGTCCTGAAATCTCAGCTAATGACTACAATGAACTGCTAGAATATGCTCATGCATTAGTTATTAAGTACAGCTCTCTCAAAAAGAAGCATGATAAAACATTGAAAGAACTGCATGCATCTAAGGAAGTATCCATCATGCTTACTAAGAAAAATCAAATGCTTTTAGAACAAGACGCAAACAAAGAAATTAGGATTTTAAAGCAAAGAGTCAGTTACTTAATTAAAGACTTATCCATGTTTAATCAAGGCCATTATAATCTAATCAAATTAAGTGGAAATAATAGACTAGCTTATGATCGAAGAGGGTTAGGATATGAAGAAGAAGAAGACTGGGATATAGTTGCCATTAAACATAACCTGTCTACTGTTCCATATAGATATCAGCCTGAAAATAAAAATATTTCATCAGCATCTATCAAAATTCAACCTGAAACTTTCATAGTCAAGGGTAAGGAGAAACAAACTCCTCAAAAAATAGTGCATGGGAGGAAAAGTCCACCCAAGGTGACTACTAACAAAAAAGGACCCAAGAAAGTTTGGGTACCTAAATCAATGATTATTCCTCTTGCAGATGTGCTTAACAGTTCGAAACCAAAGAGAACAATGGTACCTGGACAGTGGATGCTCACGGCACATGACGGGAAAAAGGTCTTTATTCCCAAAAATCCATGAGAAAAAGACAGGAGGGACAGTGACCTTTGGAGGTAATAAAAAAGGTTTCATTATCGGAGAAGGTAATGTTGGTAAGGACCCTCTTCCAGTAATCCGGAAGGTTCTCCTAGTTGAAGGATTAAAACATAACCTACTTAGCATAAGTCAATTGTGTGATAGTGGGCTCACTGTTTCCTTCACCAAATTGAAGTGTAGTGTCACTAACGAAAATGACAAGATTATCTTTGAAGCTCAGAGACAAGGAGATCTATATAAGACCTCCCTGGAAAACCTTGCAAGTCAAAAGGTAACATGTCTAGTATCAGCAGAGGATGATAAATGGATCTGGCACAGGAAGCTAGGGCATGCATCCCTAAAGACCATTGCAAAAATAATCAAACATGATTTAGTACGTGGTTTGCCAAATCTATCTTTCAAATCTGATGATACATGCTCAGCATGTCTCCAAGGAAAGCAAGTAAAAAGTTCTTTCCATGCAAATAACGTTGTTAGTACAAAGAGACCTCTGGAGATGTTGCACATGGACTTGTTTGGACCTACTAGAACGGCTAGTTGTTCTGGAAAAAGATTTTGTCTTGTCATCGTTGATGACTACACCAGATTCACATGGGTGCAATTCCTTGAAACAAAAGATGAAGCTTTCAAGTCCTTTCAAATCATCGCAAAAAGAATTCAAAATGAAAAAGGATACTGCGTCACCAACATCCGAAGTGACAGAGGAGGAGAATTCATAAATGAAGAATTCAATCATTACTGCGAAGAGAATGGTATATTCCATCAAGTGTCCGCTCCAAGAACCCCTCAGCAAAATGGAGTAGCAGAAAGGGAAAACAGGTAACTTCAAGAAATGGCAAGAACTATGCTTAATGAAACTTCTCTGCCCAAGTATTTCTGGGCTGAAGCCATCCATACAGCATGTTATATTCAAAATAGAATATTCATGCGTCCAATTCTGAAGAAAACTGCTTACGAGCTATGGAAGGGAAGGAAGCCAAGCATCTCATATTTTCATCCATTCGGAAGCTCATGTTTTATACTCAACACAAAAGATGATCTCGGCAAATTTGATGCAAAATCAGATAAGGGAATATTCTTAGGATGTTCACCTAATTCTAAGGCGTTTCGAGTATACAACTCCAGAACTATGGCAGTTGAAGAATCCATCAATGTTAGATTTGAAGATAAGCACATGGGTGTAAATCCGATATCTTCAGAAGATGATGATCTGGAAATATATGAAGCTCCTTCATCAAATCGAGCTCAGCCATCATCGTCCAGCAAAGAGTCAGACTCAACTATCCCTCTCTCAACTCAACCAGATGAAGTTGATGAAACTACGTCTGACGATATCTCATCATGTCGAGTTATGACCTCCAGTGGCATATCACTACCTCGAGACTGGAGATTCAAACTAGATCACCCTCCAACGCAAATCATTGGAGATGTCCACGAAAAGGTAAGAACTCGATCTACCTTTAATGATTATGCTAATTGTGCGTTTCTTTCTGAGATAGAGCCAAAGAACATAGGAGAAGCACTTCAAGATGAAGGATGGATCCTTGCCATGCAAGAAGAACTGAATCAATTTGAACGAAGTAAAGTCTGGGATCTGGTGCCGAAACTAGAAGACAAATCCATCATAGGCACTCGATGGGTCTTCATGAATAAGATGGATGAAAATGGAAAGGTCACAAGAAAAAAAGCTCGTCTGGTGGCCCAAGGGTATAATCAACAAGAAGGAATCGATTATACAGAGACGTTTGCACCAGTAACAAGAATTGAAGCCATACGTATTCTTCTAGCATTTGCCTGTCAACACTCCATAAAGCTATTTCAAATGGATGTAAAAAGTGCTTTCCTGAATGGATTCATTGAGGAAGAAGTCTACGTAAAGCAACCTCCAGGATTTGAAGATCAAGATCTGCCAGATCATGTTTTCAAGCTGAGAAAAGCTCTATATGGATTAAAGCAAGCACCACATGCATGGTACGATCGCTTGAGCTCATTTCTAATAAAGAATGGATTCTCTCGAGGAAGCATCGACAATACTCTCTTTAGAAGAAAGAGGTCCAAGGACTTCATTCTAGTACAGCTATATGTCGATGATATAATATTTGGGGCCACAAATGAAGCTCTTTGTCAAGAATTCTCCAAGCTAATGCAAAGTGAATTTGAGATGAGTATGATGGGAGAATTAAAGTTCTTCCTAGGACTACAAATCAGGCAGGAAGGAACTCGAACTTACATTCATCAGACCAAATATATCAATGACCTACTAAAGAAGTACTGCATGGAGAAAGCAAAAGCCATGGGAACTCCAATGCATCCTGGAACTATACTTGATAAAGGTGATGAATCAACTCCGGTTTACTCAACCAAATACAGAGGGATGATAGGATCGCTATTATATCTCACATCAAGCAGACCAGACATCATGTACAGTGTCTGTGTATGTGCAAGATTTCAGGTAAGTCCTCAAGAAACTCATCTTAGTGCCGTAAAACGAATTTTTCGATATCTTATTGGCACAACTAATCTTGGTCTAGTCTACGAGAAAGGTGATGATTTCAGGTTAAGGGGATTCTGTGATGCTGACTATGCCGGAGATAGAATAGAGAGAAAAAGCACTAGTGGAGGATGTCACTTCTTAGGGCATTGTCTAATCTCGTGGGCAAGCAAAAGACAGAGCATAATCTCCCTTTCAACGGCTGAAGTTGAATACGTCGCTGCAGGTTCATGCTGCACCCAACTTCTTTGGGTGAAGCATCAATTAGAAGATTATAATATTTTTGAGCATAACATCCCATTATTGTGTGATAATACAAGTGCAATTAATATAACAAAGAATCCAGTGTTACATTCACGAACCAAACATATTGAAATCAAACATCATTTTATTCGTGATCATGTAGCAAAAGGAAATATTGACATCTCATACATACCATCTGATGATCAACTGGCAGACATTTTCACAAAACCCCTAATTGAAAACAAGTTTGCATGCCTTAGAGAAAGAATAGGAATGTTTCCTGCATTATAAACATCTTCTTATCATATTCGTCTGGTTACTTTCATAATATTTACTTCGTGATATACATTTAATGCTGAAACAGTTGTGTCTTTTCATATGCCTCACTTGCTCTGCACGCACACACAAAGGTTGGCATTTATTATCTCTCTTCATTTAATGCAAGTTAATGAACTGTATTACTCATCATGAGAATGATAAAATCGAGACACTATGCCCACTATTTCACATAAAACTGACGGTTCGTGAAAATATATCCCCTCTCAACTGCCTCAATACATCCATTCAACCTACTCCGTGCATTTGTAGCTGTCGTTCTGTCTTCCCTCTCTACAGTCCTCATGGCTCCCAACAAACAAAGAAACGAAAAAGCTCCACGAGCTCTAACCATGGAAGAAACTCAAATATACCAGAATCAGATCAATCTTATGACTCGAAATCGAGAGCTTCAAAGTTATGAAATTGGTCTTGTCAAGGTTGAACACCTAGGGGACAGAGAACTTGTCACCCCTCGGTATTTTGATCTGCAGCTATTTGCACATGCAAAGGTGGCCGGACTTGATCTCCTGCTCTCTCAAACTTGGGGGAACATGTTCAGTATATCCACATCTTCAGTCCTCAAGCCTCTCGTTCAAGAGTTCTACGACTGTGCTGTCGAGATGAACCCTAACCACATCCTAACGCGGTGTTTGGGTCAAGTAGTTGATATACTTACAACTGACGTATCTCGACTTCTCAACCTTCCTCTACATGGAACATGCTACTCCTCATCTTGGGAAAGCTCTGAGAGCTCTCCTTTCACTATCTAGAAGGAGTTCCCTAAAAATTCCACCTCTAGGCGAGTGACAAACCTAGCTGAAGAATGCATTCTTCCCCATGCTGTTCTTAGTAAGGTCATTCTGCCAAAAGAAGGTTCTCGAGACTTAGTCAATAAGTTCTCTCAATGGGCCTTGTTTCAACTTCAACATCGCAAGAATGTCAACTGGCCTAATCTTGTGTTTCAATACATCCTCCATACTCTGGAAAAACCTAACTCCAACCTTCCCTATGGAGCCCTTATCTCTGCTCTCATGCGTCACAAGCAGTTAATCAACCCCTCTATTGAGTTAATGAACTATACATCATCTGACTATATCTTTGCTACTCCGATTAAGTTCAGTGATGTTCGTCGAATGAATCTGACGGTTGATATATCTGAAGTACCCACTGAACTCCTCAGTGAATGGACTAGGAGGGTTCAAAAACGGAAGCTTTCTTCATCAACTCCGTCTGCTGCAAGTCTCAATAGACATTGTTCAGACGAGCCTTCCTCACAGTATTCGAGTGCTCCAACAATCCTACATGCATCGACATCATATAAGCCACTTCCAGAAACTGTGCACTCCACTGATGACCTCATCTCAATCTCTCATGCTCACTATTTGAAGTTCTTGCCTCAAATGTTTCACACTTATATATCTGATGTTCTTGATGTTGAGGATGATGGTAATTGTGGTTTTCGTTGTCTCGCTCAATGGATGGGCTACTCCCAAAGTTACTGGCCAGAAGTTCGCAGATTGCTCATTCAAGAACTTCTATCTCATCGCGTGCTTCATTCCCAAACGCTCTCCTCTGATAAAGATGTTGATCGTCTGTGTGAGGCTCTCACATTCTGTGGAAATGAACCTGCACCCATAGCCAAGTGGTTTACAGTTCCTGACATGGGTCTGCTTGCTGCCACTGCCTTACGTATGGTTCTAGTAACCTTATCTCCTACTCAATGTTGCACATACCTACCCCTTCTTGGCCCCGTTCATGATCCACCCACCATTGCTGTACTGGGTAACATTGGCAATCGTCACTGGGTTCGAGTCAAGCTTTCCCATAACTCACCACTGCCTACTGTTTCACCTCAATGGAAGCATTATTGCTCTCCTGATGCCCTCGGATGGGAACTGCTTCTTCAATCCAAGATTCTTCACTTCCAAAATCTTCTCCAACTTGAAGCTGAGTAATTTCTTGATTCTTTATTTGTTGTCCCCAACTATGACAATCCTATCCACATTGATGACGAATCTGAACCTGATTCTCACAGTGACATCTCTTGCTTAACTCTTGATTTCAGTCGTCTCAATTTAACTAATGTTGAAAGCGATCTTCGTCTGCCTCTTGGTCAAAGTCAACCGACGCTTTCACTGTTACCCCAGGTAGATGCCCACTTTAATGCCACTATTAATACCTCCTACCTGTCCCCACCGGAATGTCTCCTTAAAAGTATGGATCTGGATCTCAAGCTTGCACCTCCGGGTTTCTTCCCTGCTGATTCAGGCATGTCTTTTCCTCCGATCTACACCATGCCCGGTAACCCTTCTAAACCCAGTTCTGCTTTGGGCAAGCACAAGCGTTCACCTGATGCACCTAATGCTCACCTCCTATCAGATCTCTGTGTTCAAGCATTTGGGTTCCCATTTTGCTTTAAGGCTGGTTTGTGGCTTCCTCGCGGATGTCCCCATTCTCTCTTTACCCACTCCATGCCATCTGAACGACAATTCTTCCATTATAACTGGGAAATTCAGGTTCGCAAGCATGTTCACACTGCCTCAATTCCTCTTCATCTGGCTGGCTGTGTTGAAACCCTGGTTATAAAGTTCAGCACATGGACTCTGATTCTTCTTCCTCAGATATCTCCCATGTTGCACACTCTGCGGCCCACTTGGCTGCATCTGCATCCTGCACCGCTCATTCCCACTGTGGCATCCTTTACGCCCATACTGCCATCTAGCTTCTCCTCTTCGTCAGTCGATCAATGCTCCCACTCCGACTCTGACGATGACCGCTCTATGGTCCACCTTCTCTCTCAGGAAGTTAAGGCATTCACTACTCGCTTATCGCTGGCACAGGATCGTCGAGAACAAGCTGTGAATGATCGTCTTGAGTCCATGGATGCTAGGCTCTCTGCCCAGATCAATGCTAATTTCGCTGAAATGCATGCCTATATGGCCTTACTTTTAGGACTGTCTAAACCATCCTCATGAATAAATGTTTCTTGTATTATTTATGTTCCATTTTTTTTTTCTTTTCTTTCTCTTTTTGATAATGTCAAAGGGGGAGAAAATATATAACAAATGAAAAAGTGCACCAGCTTAGGGGGAGCTGATTTTGAGCTGATTTCGCTAATGAATGACTAAGTAAAAGAAAGGCACATACTAAGGGGGAGAAATCACATAGATTTTTTTTTAAATTGTCATTATCA
Organism: Acmispon strigosus; assembly: GCA_030819835.1. Classification (NCBI taxonomy): domain Eukaryota; kingdom Viridiplantae; phylum Streptophyta; class Magnoliopsida; order Fabales; family Fabaceae; genus Acmispon; species Acmispon strigosus. The sequence continues at coordinate 26,794,294 of JAUAMA010000001.1, forward strand.
AAAAGGGGGAGATTGTTAGAGAAAAATACCCAAATAAATTAACCTATTTTGATAAATAACAATTTCGTTAGAGTCACTAATTTTCTTTGAAGAATTTTATATCCAGGGACTCTTATAAACAGAAAGGACGCTGCGATCATGATCAAAAAGCAAAGGAAAAGTCTGTCCGGCTATGAGAACTAAAGCCTCTCTCAAAGAAAACTTCGTCCGCCTAAAGGGTCTGTCCGGTTCACTCCAAGTCAAACAGAGAGGTTGACTAAGATGTAATAATTAAAGACTGACACGAAAAGAATCTGCTCAGCAGAGATCGTTTGTCTAAACCAAGAGAAGTTGTCAAGCACCTCCTGTGGATCAGAGCATTAAATACGAAAGAGACAGATTTAAGCGCCATATACCTTGAAGATTCGAGTCCTCCGACATTCCTTGAATCAAGTTTCTTTTTACTGAATTTACGGTGAAATTCTCTGATCATCGTATCTCCTCAACGGTAAAATTCAAATCCTCTGGTCAGAAGCATTAATTGCTGTCTTGGAAACCATAAGCAAAAGCATTGCCAGACGAACTCACTCTCCACCAGTTGAAGGAATGTTCATCACTATGGCAAACCTTCTTTCGCAACAAGTTGCAGAAGTATCCGTTACTCACAATCCAGCAAATCTCCAACGGAACTATTTTTGAAGATCTTCATCAGTTCATCCGATTGACATCCTACTGAAGATATAAATAGTGACCTCTGCATCACTTTAAACTTGGCGACTTACACAATATCTAAGTGTAAACACCCCAATTTTTCCCTAGTTTCTGTTAATTTAGCAGTATTTTAGCTAAAAATCCAAAAAAAATAAAAATCATGAGAAAAGCATAAAAATTGTGAAAATCCATAAAAATGGTAAAAATACCAAAAAAAATACAAAATACAAAAAAAAAAATTTATCTCGATGAGTTTAGATTTTTGTTCAAGCTTATTTTAGTGTATTTGGTTAATTGTGTTATTTTTTTTAATCTGGTGTTATTTTGGTCATTCTCTAAAAAAAAAAAAAAAGAAACTGAGCCAAGGCCCAGCAAAAAGAATAAAGAAAATAGAGTGAGAAATTGGGCTGGTCGGCCCAGCAAAGAGAGGAGAGGCAGAGGGACTCAGTTTGAAAACTCTAATTGGGGCCGCGGGCTAAAATGTGAAAAGAAGAAAAATTCAGGGACTAAAGTGAAAATTCTTGAAACCCTAGCTCTATTTAAACACTACCACCTCGGGTTCCACAGAGGAGGAGATTACTATTCACTCAGCAGCCCCCCACTCAAAACCCTAGCAGACTCTCTCTAACACTCCTTCAATCCAAAAAAACCCTAATCCTCCACTCCATATCCAGCGCCGCCGCCTCCTCTTCGTCCCTCACCCTCGAACCAGCGCCGCCACCTCCTCTTCGTCCCACACCCTCGAACCAGCGCCGCCTCACTCTTGCTTTTCACCACCGATTCGATCCCTCCTTCCTCCTCTCAACCCACCGCCACCCTTTTTCTCCCTTAACCTCGCCACCTCCTCTTCGTCCCTCACCACGACACCACCACCACCTCTGTTCCTCAACCTCACTTCAAACCAACATCCGGCCACGAAACCCTTCTCTTCGAGTCTCACCAGCCACCACCCATCTCCTTTCCACCACTCGGCCGCTGCGTTTCTGCTTCTCCTTACCACCGTTTAGGGCGCCGCCACCACTGGTCCCTCCGTACCAGATTCCGGCGTCGTTATTGAACCACCGCTCCAGAACCCCCGTCGCGACACTGCAGTGCCGCTGCCGCGCCTCTGACTTCCGCCAACATCTACCACCGCGCCACCAGTCACAGCGCTTTCGCCGCCCACCGTCACACCAACCACAACGCAGTATCGTCGCCGCTGTTGCCGTTGCCGTTCCTGCTGCTACCGTCCGCCCGTTCCTTTTTTGGGTTGGTCATTCCTTTCTCCTTTTATTTCTGTTCATCCCTTGTCCACTGTTATTCCATTATTATGTCCTGCTGCTTTCAGAAACAAAGCTTTGATTTTACCTTCTTTTCTGGGCATGATTAATCTGTGTGGGTGGTTCTGGATTGAGTGTTAGTTTCTGCTATTCAAGGGGTATCTATGTTGTCTTAAAGTTCATTTAAAATTGCCTTTGTACATGGATGATTCTGTTGTCTAGGAATAGTGTTCCTGATGTTCCTGTTTCCCATGATTATTGTAGTTTGTGCTTTTCTGGAGGTTAAAGGGTTGTTAAAAATGAAAATGTTTTCTTGAAGTTGTTGATCAGTAAAGTTAATGAGCTCTGTTTCTGCTATTATGGTAGTCCCTTGGGTTTTAGAAGTTAATGAGCTCTGTTGCCTATCATTTTGAAAATTCGTATGTGACTAAAAAGCTTGAATTTACATGATAAAAATGTCAGCCTGTGAATTTACTTGATAAAATGTCATCTTGATAGGTTCTGTATGATAAAAATGTGATCTTTGTGATAAAGATGTTATCTTTTTGGTAGAATATGGTGATTTTACTGCTGTCTTCTTTTTTTGTCTTATTTCACTGCCTTGAACTCACTGGTTTGTTTTTGTGCCTGAGCCAACTTGAGCAAAGTTTAGACTTTTGGTCCAAGGAAGCCAGAAGATGCATACTGTTTGGAATTTATCAGACGGAGCAATTCACCCTTTGCAAAGGGTCTTTCTTATGATATATCCTGATTAATGTAATAATTAAGGGATTTTCTTTTATTTTCATGTAACTTTTATTCGTGGTTCGATTTGTAACATTCTTTAGGATACTCTCGCATTACTGCAAGACTATCATAGATTCTGTGCGAATAAGTTAAAAATAAAATGAACATTCGACTAGAGGGATACTCTCACATTACTGTGAGACTGTCTAGCTCTTACACGATTAATTTAAAATCAGCCAATTGATTAGGGACACTCTCACATTACTGTGAGACTGTCTAGTAATTTATCAACACGTTGCTTAGTGATACTCTCACATTACTGTGAGACTGTCTAGCTTTCTACACCATTAATTTAAAATCAACTCTTTGCATAGTGACACTCCCTCCTTACTGTGGGACGGTCAATAGGGCTTTCTCGTTTAAAATAAAAATAAACAAAATTGATCAGAGACACTCTCGCATTACTACGAGACTAGTCGCTTTTTTTTTAAAAAAAATAAAGTGAGTTTTCTACACGGCACTCTCGCATTACTACGAGACTTGTCGCTTTTTTCTTTAAAATAAAACATATTTTCAAAACGGCGCTCTCGCATTACTACGAGACCTGTCGCTTTTCTTTAAAATAAAACAGATTTTTAAAACGGCGCTCTCGCATTACTACGAGACCTGTCGCTTTTCTTTAAAATAAAATAGATTTTCCAAACGGCGCTCTCGCATTACTATGAGACCTGCCCTTCTTTCCTAAAAATAAACAAACATGTTTTCAAAAGCCCCTCTCGCATTACTACGAGACAGGTTTTTAATCATTTCAAAAAAATTAAAAAACATCAAACAAACCAAATCTTTTAAGAACTGCGTAAGCCTTGATCTTCCTAACGAAAGGAAGTACGCAGGCCTAGGGTCACACCTACCAGGCTAACATAATAAAAAAAAAATCTTTTTGTTTTGTTTATTTTTAACGTTTTCATAAAACTTAACACATGCATAAACAACTATTGGTAACCGTCTTAAGATGGGTGCACTAGGGGTGCTGTGGAGGTTCGTCCTCCACCCTTCCCTACGCATAAATAGACCTCCGAACCCAAATTTGTAAATAAAAGAATTTCAAAAGGGTTTTCCAATGTTTCCCCTTAAATAAAAACACTGGTGGCGACTCTGTTTATCTAGCACTGAAGATTATTTTTTCAGGTCGTTACATTCATCTTCTTCTTTAATTAACTAAATTGCAAGCAATTGAGTATAGTAATTAGAAAGAAAGGTCTATAAGTGTAAGGAATTAACTTGTAGAAACCATAGGCTAAAGCATCATGAACTCTTGTTTTAAAATTCAGAAATAAGGTAGAAGGTTACTAGCATATTTTATAAGTTATGTAATTCAACCCAAGTGCTGAATCTCCATCATCATCATCTTTTTCTCTATTTATTTATGCTTATTTCAAGTTCTTGTTCTCAAACAAACCAAAATCAAAATCAATATTTTAATTTTCAGCACAAGTTCTAAATAAATTAATAATTGGACACCTATCCCTTGGGTTCGATATCTTTTATATTACTTCGATAATCAACCGTACACTTGTGGATTTGGCTATCAGGTCCTCCTACTCCTACTCCTGCAGCCTACTTCCCTCCTTCTGAATGTGCTCCATCTTCATCTACTGGTACGGATGCTTCAACTCAGCTTATTCTCTCTCACATAGATAGTATGAAGCAGTTCATCAACCAGCGCTTTGATCGCATGGAAGGCCAGGTAGAATCCATGTACACCACTTTGCGTGCATATATGGAGAGTCTGAGCCTCCGTGTCGACCGGATGACTCGTTCTCCTCTCCAATTCTCTGACCTCTCTGATGGATCTGATGATCTTTAGACATTTGTTTGTTCTTATCATGACTATTTACATTTCTGGGTTGTAATAGCTTAGATATAACTTTTGGATTTTTTTTTTGGATATTTCTTGGTTGATTAATTACACACTCTAAAATCTTATGTTTTTAAATAGTTGTGATGTTTGTTTTTAAGTTATGACGTGTTTATCCCTACTCCCTATGATGTTCAATGATTATATTGCTTGTTAGCCTGTTTTGTATATTTGTGGCCTTTTCTTCGTTTTGATGAAGTCAAAAGGGGGAGAAAGGTCTTGTGCTTGTAAAGATTAATTACAAGGAAAGCTACAAGTGGAATCAAAAGGGGGAGAAAGGTTCTGATACACGTTATTGTTTTGACATCAAACTTTTTGTCATTATGCTTCCCTTTTATTTCGGTTATACTGGAATACTTTGTATGGCTCTTTATTCTTTTTGATGATGTCAAAAGGGGGAGAAAATCCTTGTTGCGAATGCTTGATCATTTTTAGGATACTGAGCTTCAACTGCAAAACAAAGGTGGAGATATAATTTCAAAACAAAGGGGGAGATACACAAGACAAGAGAGAAAAGAAAATGGTCAATCAACGTTCAAGCATGTGGTTTGTCATCATCAAAAAGTGGGAGATTGTGAAGAAGGTCTCGTCCTTGGACTCGGCTGAGGTTTTGATGCAAACAAACACATCACAAAAAGAAGAAAGACTTCAGAAAAGAAAGGAAAGACTTCAAGAACCGGCTCAGAACGTCAAGATCAATCATCAAGGTTCTTGCTATTAGTAAGTCTTGTTAACATAGTGTGCTTGTTAGAGTAAAATATTTAAATGAATTAACCTATTTTGGTAAATAACAATTTCGCTAAGTGACACTAAATTTCTTTAAAGGATTTCCTATTCAGGAACACTTATGAACTGAAGCCATGCTGCAAACATTATCAAAAAGCAAATGAAAAGTCCGTCCGGCTATGAGAATTGAGTCTGCCTCCAGAGTAAAGTTCCTCCGCCTGCAAAGACTGTCCGGCTCAATCCTTGTCAAACACATGGGTTGACTAAAGAGCAATGATTGAAGACTCGTACAAAAGGAATTAGCTTAAAGGAGATCGTTTGCTCAAACCGAAGATGAGTTATCATGCACCTCTTGGTGGATCAGAGCATTAATGGCGAAAGAGACAGAATTAAGCGCCATATACCTTGAAGGTTCAAATTCTCTGACATTCCTTAATTCAAGCTACTTTTGCTGAATTAGCGGTGATATCCTCTGATCATCGTATCTCCTCAACGGCCAAATCCAAATCTTCTAGTCAGAGCATTAATTGTCATATTAGTTGTAATGCACATGCATTAATTGCAGCCTCTGAGATCCAGAACAAAAGCATGGCCAGACGACATCACTCTCTATCTGTTGAAGAAACATTCTTCACTTGGCAGACTACAACAAGCAGATGCAGAAGTATCCGTTACTCACAATCAAGCAAAGACTCAATGAAACTATTTTTGAAGATCTTCATCAGCGCATCTAGTTATCATCCTACTGAAGATATAAATAGTGGCCTCTGCATCATTTTCAACTCGGCGACTTACACACTATCAAAGCATTCAAATCCTTCAAGTCAGTTTACAATTTGAACAAGCTTTAGTCAAGAACACTCAGTAACCTTAGCCTTCTTATTTTCTGAGTTTAGTCGCCAACTAGTGTGAAACCTCTATAGAGTGAAAACTCTTATTCCTTATCACACAAGCCCTTCAGAGAACCAATTTGTATACCCTCTCTGAATTTAGAACTTCATAGTTTCTACCCACTCTTTGTGAAGAGATCCCTGTAGAAAAACAAACCTTCTTGAAAAAGAACTGGGAGGAGTCCCGTCGAATACTCGAGAGATAAAGGAGAAGTCCTGAGAAAACTTGTAAAGGAGTAGTCCTCAGAATACTGGGAGAAGTCCTTGAGAACACTTGTACTATTCTGTTGAAATAGTGGAAAATCTTGGTATAGCCAAGGACTGGACGTAGCCCTATCGGTTTTGGGGGTGAACCAGGATAAATATTGTGTGTGCTTTATTTTTCAAGTTCTAAGCTTATTTCCGCTGGACATATCTTTCAACGTTTTCGAACTAATAACAACTATATTGCGAAAAAGTTTATTAAAGTCACACACACAATTCAAACCCCCCTTTCTTGTGTGGTTTTATTACTATCAATTGGTATCAGAGCATAACCGCTCTGAGAATTACTAACATCTTAACAGGTGTAGAGTGAAAAGATCCATGGACGGCATTGCCTACCCAACCGGAACCGCAACCAACAAGCCACCATTCTTCGATGGCTCAAACTATCCCTACTGGAAAAAGCACATGCAGCTATTCATTGAATCAACTGATTGGAAACTATGGGACGTAATATCGAAAGGAAACTATGTTCCCAAAGATAGTGAAAGCAAGGCCATTCCAGCTGACAAATGGACAGATGAACAATGGACCGACAATCAGAGAAATGCCAAGGCGAGGCTGTTTCTCATATGTGCCCTCAGCAAGAGTGAGCATGACAAAGTTGACAGCCTAAGCACCGCAAAGGAGGTCTGGGATACTCTGGCAATTGCTCATGAAGGAACAACTGCTTTCAAACCACCAAGATGAGCATGCTCGCATCTCAATACGAAAACTTCATGATGGACGACAATGAGTCCATTGACTCCATGTTCGCACGACTTCAAACCATTCATAATGGTATGAGAAATCTGGGTAAGACTTTCACTGACAAGGAGAAAGTGGTGAAGATTCTTAGAAGTCTTCCCACCAATTGGAGAAACTTCGTGACTTCCCAAAGAGCTGGAAAGAATCTTGATACCTATCAAGTAGAAGATCTGCTGGGAGAAATGAAGATTCACGAGCAGGATCTTGCTAATGATGCTGCAATTATAAAAAGAAAAGCAGTTGCCGCCAAAGCTGTAGCATTTAAGGCCAACAAATCAAAGGCTTTGAAAGCTGATGAATCCTCAGATGAGGAAACTGCTCAATCTGATCGATCTGATGATGAACAGGCTCTGTTCAATAGAAGATTCAGAAAAATGATGGGGAACAGGAAGCAGTTCAAAGGAAGACCATCTTCCTCGCCAAGAGAAGAAGAAAGGATCCCAAGCAAAGGAGGGATCGTCTGCTACGAGTGCAAGAAACCTGGACACGTCAAAGCCGATTGCCCACGTCTGGGAAACAAGCCTTCCCAAAATAATTTCTATAAAAAGAAGGCCTTTTCCAGCCAAAACGATGAATCAGAAGATGACTCCGATCAAGAAGAAGAAACTAAGGGAGTCAACGAAGAAACTTCATACTGTGCATTTATGGGATCCATAGACACTTCAGATATTGAAGCAGACAGAGAAGCAGAGGCACTGATGATCTCTGTCGACCAATCCAACGACGAAGAAGATGACAAGGATGGTCCCGAAATCTCATCTGATGACTATAATGAATTGTTAGAATATGCTCATGCATTAGCCATTAAATACAGTTCACTCAAAAAGAAGCATGATAAAACCTTGAAAGAATTGCATGAATCTAAAGAAGTATCTATTATGCTAACAAAGAAAAATCAAATGCTTTTAGAACAAGATGCAAACAAAGAAATTAAATTCTTAAAACAAAGAGTCAGTAGCTTAATCAAAGATTTATCCATGTTCACCCAAGGTCATGATAACCTAATTAAGCTAAGTGGAAACAACAGATCAGCTTATGATCGAAGAGGTTTAGGTTATGAAGGAGAAGATTGGGATATAGTTTCCATTAAACATAACTCTTCGGTTGTCCCATGATAATGAAATTGCAAGTGAACAATTTACTATCGCGTAATAAAAATGTTCGAACCCAAAGGATAGGTGTTCTTGTTAATATTAAGTTTAGTACTTAAACAGAAAAAATAAAGAGATGTATATTTGTTGTTGATTTGAGAACTTGAAAGAAACAATAGCATAAAATAATCGAATAAAGAGATGATGAACAATAAGCTCTTGGGTTGGTTTACATAGTCTATAAAAACATGCTAGAAATTTCCTACTAAATTCCTGAATTATAAAACCATTATCATGATGCTATAGCCTAGTGTAACTACAAGTTAATTCCTTAAGCATTGTAGATCTTTCTTTTTAATTACTAAACCCAATTCCTTGGCACCTAGTTAACTAAAGAAGAAGATGAAGAAGATGTTCAGGCCAACATAAAGTTACGTCCTTCCTAATTCCTTAGCGAAGTATACTTATAACCTTTTTTATTACCTAGTTCCCTTACTACTCACCAAATGGCCTTATGTAATAAGCAATAAGCAAAACCTCTTGTGATCATCAAGATAGAAATAAAGCATAAGGTAATAAAACATGAATGGAAATAAAATTCAGAAATGTAGAAAAAGACTAGAACATGTATTATAAACTAAAACAACCCAAAAACTTAAAGAAGAATTAGCCAAACATGGCTAAAAGATTCATTGAATTACCCTGGATAGGAGCTCAAGTATGGCTTCCCACAATGCCTAGGAACAATGATCTTTGAGGGAGAAAGAGAGAATACTTGTTGTATTCTATGAAGGTGTGTCTTACAAGTGAAGAAAAGGGCCCTATTTATAGTAAAATTCCAGCCTCCAGCGCTTGAGCGCTGGCTTTCCCAACGCCTGGGCGCTAGGATGCATTAAAAATCCACTTTCTGTCCGAGGCCCAGCGCTTGAGCGCTGGCTTTCCAACGCTTGGGCGCTGGGTCACCATCTGACTCATCATCCAGTCAGAACCCCAGCGCTGGAGCGCTGGGATCCCAACGCTGGAGCGTTGGGATGCTGCTTCTTCATCTTCTTGCTTGTTCTTCCTTCTTCATTCATGGTAGTGGGTTTTGATGGCCATAAAAAGCCACTAACCAGCTTTGATCAGTTCTGAACCCTTCATCAATTCTTTAAACATTTTTTCCATGTGCTAAATTGGAGAGTGACTCTTCATATTTTTCTTTTTCACTTTGGTCCTCCCTTGGTTAGCACTTCAATTCAAGCCCTCATATTCTCTCAATCTCCACTTTAAGTCCTCCACTCTTGAACTTTTACAACTTGGTCCCTGACTTCCCGAAACTTTACAAATTGGTCCCTGGCCCAAAAATGATAACTAACCAGCTTTTCCTAAAAATATAAAATAACTAGAAAAATCCCTAAAAATATAAAATAAAGATAGAAAAACACAAAAAATCTAATCTACATGCAAAATGCAAAATAAATATAAAATCTACATAAAAACAATAAAAAACCTACATGTGACTCAAAAATAATAAAATAAAAAGACTAAAAAGACCCTAAAAACATCATATAAAATCCACTCATCACACCACTATACCCAACGACAGCTTGTCCTCAAGCGACAAAACTTAAAGAAAAACTCTTCCCTGGGTTTTGAGAAAGTTTTATCTGATTACAACATGAAGCACAAAAAACCTTTCAAAGAAAGCTTAGCAGAAAAAGAAGACATGCATGTTTTATAGACAAAGAATCAAGAAAGTTAGGCTTGGCTTTTAACATGTTTGAGTTCATCAATTAAGCTCACCAAAAATAATATTCTCCATGAAAACAAGAAAGCTCAATAATCCTGCCTATCATTCAAATCAAAACTGAAGTAAAGCAACCAAGTGATTTTGAAGAGATTTTTGAAGGTTGTAACTTGGCCAAAGGGTTGAACAATTCAAGGTATGGATTTCAAAACTTGGCAACTCTATTGGCTGACTCAGAATTTGTTGTTAAGTGATTTTTCTTGACTAAGAACTTCAACAATTCAACACAAGGGTTCTCTCAATTTTTCCTCTTTTCTTTTTTTTTTTTTTTTGAACAAAGTAGTGGAATGTATGGGATGAATGACTTGAATTTTACTCCCCTCATACTCTTTCTCACCCCACTACTTCATTATTTTTTCCTAAGGCACATACCTTATTTTTTCCAACTTTTTCCTTCTTTTTTTTTTTTTTTTTAAAGAGAAACCCACACATATAGCTCCAACAAATCAGCACATGCATCACTATAACAACTGAAAAATTATCATACAAAGTAGGCTCCAAAGAATGACTCTTTTAAGGCTCAAAAGGGGCTACTAGTGGATATAACATTTCAAGCAAAAATCTGAGTTTTCAAAAATGCCTATAATCTCTTCTCAACTCACAAAGTACACAAAACTCCAATCAACATGCAACACAAGGCAGAAAAATCTTACAATCATGCATCAGAGTCCTCAGCTCTCAGAAAAAGATAGGGTAAGTGGTACCCTTTTTAGAACTCAGAAAAACTTTTGCCAACAACCAAACAATCAAGATATCAAAAATCCTTTCTACAGCATGCAATCCTAACTGCTTAAAAACATAGAATTTTTCACAAAGCAGTTCAATCAGATAAAGCATTTCACAAAGCTATAGCAACTTCAGAATGGATAATATACTCAAAGACTCATGCAAAAATAAAACAGAAAAACTAAACTAAAAATAAAAATAAAACTAAAAACTATAAAAAGAAAAATAAAAATAAAAACTATCAAGCTGGTATAGCAACAAATTTTCCACAAAGGTCCAAGGGAACCTCAATGTAAAAATCACTTTGAACACTCAAGTTCAAGAGGGCTCTTCCTCTTTTTGGTACCTATCCTGTAACATTGAACAAACAAAAGTCTCACAAGCAAAAACTTGCTTGACTTGTTAGTTCCAAAATCAGCACACAAGCTTATGGGTTAAAAAATTTGTGTCCTCCTTTTAAAACAAGAATTCTTGAGTTCCCAAAAATTAAAACCAGATTAGAACCAAGGGAAAACTCATAGAACCTTAAAAATTTTTAAGAAAATGGTGAACACAATTTATTAAAACTAAAAACAGCAAACAAAAGTAAAAACAGCAAACTGCCCGAGCTCCAGCGCTTGAGCGTTGGGGATACCAACGCTTGGGCGCTGGAATTAAAATAAAAACTGGGCATCAGAGGTCCCAGCGCCTGAGCGCTGGGTTCCAACGCTGTGGCGCTGGAAAATAGAAAATAAAAAGATGGGATTCCAGGGGCTTAGCGCATGAGCGCTAGCCCTCCAGCGCCTAAGCGCTGGGATCAACTGGAACCAGGGGGCTTTTACAGGGGCCTAACGCTCGTGCGTTGGCCTCCAGCGCCTGAGCGCTGGCCCCTCCTGTAGCAACAACATAGAATTCTTTTCTTTTATTTATTTACAAGGATGATGCAGAAAATTAAATGACAGAATTTTAAACTATTCCTAAGTTGGGTTGTCTCCCAACCAGCTCATTGTTAAGGTCCGAGATAGACCCTTCCACTAATCACTTTTCAACCGGGGTCTATTACAAAATTCTTTAGACCCCGCAAATCATGCATATTTTGGCACAAGTACAACATAGTGCTCAATAAATTTTCAGCTTTCAAGGCAACATCAATCACATTACAAATGGAAGAGATAAGAAAAACTTCCCTTTCTTGGTTCTTGCCTTGATCTTCTGAACCTATAACATAGGTCCTTTGAGGTTCTTCTTCCTCCATCTCCAATTTATCTTCAAAGACAAATTCTAAAATGAAGGTTGCTTTCACCTCCTCTCTTTGAACAACAAGTTCATTTTCATGAACTGGTGGTTGTTGTTCATCCCTGGGCTGCCTCCTTAGAATGCTTTGGATTTTCATTTGTAGCACCTCCATAGCCTTACATTCTTGCTCAGGGGTTGGCAAAAATCCTGCATTCCGCTTGCACTCTAAATTAGAATGGAATTCATCAATAAGAGTGAAAGCTTCCTGCTTCTTTTTCTCATAATCCTTTTCAAGTTTAGCCCGGAATTTTGCCTCCCTTTGCTCAAATGTTTCAGCCATTGCTATACCTGCCAATACTCAGCAAACAAAATTAGCAGCACAGTTCATCACAATTTTTTTATATATACTTTTTTTCTCTTTTTTTAATATATATATAAACAAGAAGTACTAAATAAAATAAAAATAAGAACTTGAAAGAACCTATCCCCGGCAACGGCGCCAAAAACTTGCTAATGAAATTGCAAGTGAACAATTTACTATCGCGTAATAAAAATGTTCGAACCCAAAGGATAGGTGTTCTTGTTAATATTAAGTTTAGTACTTAAACAGAAAAAATAAAGAGATGTATATTTGTTGTTGATTTGAGAACTTGAAAGAAACAATAGCATAAAATAATCGAATAAAGAGATGATGAACAATAAGCTCTTGGGTTGGTTTACATAGTCTATAAAAACATGCTAGAAATTTCCTACTAAATTCCTGAATTATAAAACCATTATCATGATGCTATAGCCTAGTGTAACTACAAGTTAATTCCTTAAGCATTGTAGATCTTTCTTTTTAATTACTAAACCCAATTCCTTGGCACCTAGTTAACTAAAGAAGAAGATGAAGAAGATGTTCAGGCCAACATAAAGTTACGTCCTTCCTAATTCCTTAGCGAAGTATACTTATAACCTTTTTTATTACCTAGTTCCCTTACTACTCACCAAATGGCCTTATGTAATAAGCAATAAGCAAAACCTCTTGTGATCATCAAGATAGAAATAAAGCATAAGGTAATAAAACATGAATGGAAATAAAATTCAGAAATGTAGAAAAAGACTAGAACATGTATTATAAACTAAAACAACCCAAAAACTTAAAGAAGAATTTAGCCAAGCATGGCTAAAGGAGACATTGAATTACCCTGGATAGGAGCTCAAATATGGCTTCCCACAAGTCCTAGGAACAATGCTCAAGAGGGAGAAAGAGAGAATACTTGTTGTATTCTATGAAGGTGTGTCTTACAAGTGAAGAAAAGGGCCCTATTTATAGTAAAATTCCAGCCTCCAGCGCTTGAGCGCTGGCTTTCCCAACGCCTGGGCGCTAGGATGCATTAAAAATCCACTTTCTGTCCGAGGCCCAGCGCTTGAGCGCTGGCTTTCCAACGCTTGGGCGCTGGGTCACCATCTGACTCATCATCCAGTCAGAACCCCAGCGCTGGAGCGCTGGGATCCCAACGCTGGAGCGTTGGGATGCTGCTTCTTCATCTTCTTGCTTGTTCTTCCTTCTTCATTCATGGTAGTGGGTTTTGATGGCCATAAAAAGCCACTAACCAGCTTTGATCAATTCTGAACCCTTCATCAATTCTTTAAACATTTTTTCCATGTGCTAAATTGGAGAGTGACTCTTCATATTTTTCTTTTTCACTTTGGTCCTCCCTTGGTTAGCACTTCAATTCAAGCCCTCATATTCTCTCAATCTCCACTTTAAGTCCTCCACTCTTGAACTTTTACAACTTGGTCCCTGACTTCCCGAAACTTTACAAATTGGTCCCTGGCCCAAAAATGATAACTAACCAGCTTTTCCTAAAAATATAAAATAACTAGAAAAATCCCTAAAAATATAAAATAAAGATAGAAAAACACAAAAAATCTAATCTACATGCAAAATGCAAAATAAATATAAAATCTACATAAAAACAATAAAAAACCTACATGTGACTCAAAAATAATAAAATAAAAAGACTAAAAAGACCCTAAAAACATCATATAAAATCCACTCATCATCCCATATAAATATCAACCTGAAAAGAAAAATGTCTCATCGCCACCTATTAAAGTCCAACGCAAAACTTTCATAGTTAAGGGTAAGGAGAAACAAACTCCTCAAAAAATAGTACATGGCAGGAAAAGTCCACCCAAGGTGATAACTAACAAAAAAGGACCCAAGAAATTTGGGTACCTAAATCTATGATTATTCCTCTTGAAGATGTGCTTAACAGTTCGAAACCAATAAGAACAATGGTACCTGGACAGTGGGTGCTCACGGCACATGACGGGAAAAAGGTCTTTATTCCCAAAGATCCATGAAAAGAAGACAGGAGGGACAGTGACCTTTGGAGGTAATCAAAAAGGTTTCATTGTCGGTGAAGGTAATGTTGGTAAGAACCCCCTTCCAGTAATTCGGAAGGTTCTGCTAGTTGAAGGACTGAAACATAACCTACTTAGCATAAGTCAATTGTGTGATAGTGGGCTCACTGTTTCCTTCACCACATTGAAGTGTAGTGTCACAAACGAGGATGACAAGATTATCTTTGAAGCTCAGAGACAAGGAGATCTATATAAGACCTCCCTGGAAAACCTTGCAAGTCAAAAGGTAACATGTCTAGTATCAGCAGAGGATGATAAATGGATCTGGCACAGGAAGCTAGGGCATGCATCCTTAAAGACCATTGCTAAAATAATCAAACATGATTTAGTAAGTGGTCTGCCAAATATATCTTTCAAATCTGATGATACATGCTCGGCATGTCTCCAAGGAAAGCAATTAAAAAGTTCTTTTCATGCAAAGAACGTTGTTAGTACGAAGAGACCTCTGGAGATGTTACACATGGACTTGTTCGGACCCACTAGAACGGCTAGTTGTTCTGGAAAAAGATTTTGTCTTGTCATCGTTGATGACTACACCAGATTCACATGGGTACAATTCCTCGGAACAAAAGATGAAACTTTCAAATCCTTCCTAATCATTGCCAAAAGAGTTCAAAATGAAAAAGGATATTGCATCACCAACATCCGTAGTGACAGAGGAGGAGAATTTATAAATGAAGAATTCAACCACTACTGCGAAGAGAATGGAATATTTCATCAAGTATCTGCTCCAAGAACTCCTCAGCAAAACGGAGTAGCCGAAAGGAAAAATAGGTCACTTCAAGAAATGGCCAGGACTATGCTCAACGAGACATCTTTACCCAAGTACTTCTGGGCTGAAGCCATTCATACAGCATGTTACATTCAAAATAGAATATTCATGCGTCCCATCTTGATGAAAACAGCCTATGAATTGTGGAAAGGGAGAAAGCCAAACATCTCATACTTTCATCCATTCGGGAGTTCATGCTTTCTACTCAACACAAAGGATGATCTTGGAAAGTTTGATGCAAAATCAGATAAAAGAATATTCTTGGGATATTCACCCAACTCCAAGGCATTCCGAGTATACAACTCCATAACAATGGCAGTTGAAGAGTCTATCAGTGTTAAGTTCGAAGATAAACACGTAGGTGTAAATCAGATAACTCCAGAAGATGATGAACTGGAAATATGTGAAGCTCCCTCATCAAATCCGGCTCAGCCATCATCGTCCGACAAAGAGACAAACTCAATCATTTCCTCTTGAACTCAACCAGACGATGTTTGTGAAACTACGTCTGATGATATCTCCACAAGTCAAGTTATGACCTCCAGTGGTATCTCACTGCCTCGAGACTGGAGATTCAAACCAGATCATCCTCCTACACAAATTATTGGAAATGTCCATGAAAAGGTAAGAACCCGATCCACTTTTAATGATTATGCTAACTGTGCGTTTCTTTCTGAGATAGAACCGAAGAACATAGGTGAAGCACTTCAGGATGAAGGATGGATCCTAACCATGCAAGAAGAACTGAATCAATTTGAGAGAAGCAAAGTCTGGGATTTAGTGCCTAAACCAAAAGACAAATCTATTATAGGCACTCGATGGGTGTTCAGAAATAAAATGAATGAAAATGGAAAGTTCACAAGAAACAAAGCTCGTCTGGTGGCCCAAGGGTATAATCAACAAGAAGGAATTGATTATACAGAAACGTTTGCGCCAGTAGTAAGAATTGAAGCCATACGTATTCTTCTAGCTTTTGGATGTCAGCACTCTATAAAATTATTTCAAATGGATGTGAAGAGTGCGTTCCTGAATGGGTACATTGAGGAAGAAGTCTACGTAAAGCAGCCTCCAGGTTTTGAAGATCAGGATCTACCAGACCACGTTTTCAAGCTAAGAAAAGCATTATATGGTCTAATGCAAGCACCACGCGCATGGTACGATCGCTTAAGTTCATTTCTGATGAACAATGGATTCTCACAAGGAAGCATCGACAACACTCTATTTAGAAGAAAGAGATCCAAGGACTTCATTCTGGTGCAGTTGTACGTCGATGATATAATATTTGGGGCCACTAATGAAGCTCTCTGCCAAGAATTCTCAAAACTAATGCAAAGTGAATTCGAGATGAGTATGATGGGAGAATTGAAGTTCTTCCTAGGACTACAAATCAGACAAGAAGGAACCCGAACGTATATTCATCAGACCAAGTACATTAATGATCTACTAAAGAAGTATTGCATGGAGAAAGCAAAAGCAATGGGAACCCCTATGCACCCTGGAACCATACTAGATAAAGGTGATGAATCAACTCCGGTTGACTCAACCAAATATAGAGGAATGATAGGTTCACTATTGTACCTCACTTCAAGTAGACCAGACATCATGTACAGCGTCTGTGTTTGTGCAAGATTCCAGTCTATGAGAAAGGTGATGATTTCAGGCTAAGAGGATTTTGTGTTTCTGATTACGCCGGAGATAGAATAGAAAGAAAAAACACAAGTGGAGGATGTCACTTTCTAGGACATTGTCTAATTTCATGGGCAAGCAAGCGACAAAGCACAATCTCTCTTTCAACGGCTGAAGCAGAATATGTCGCTGCAGGTTCTTGCTGCACCCAACTTCTTTGGGTGAAGCATCAATTAGAAGATTATAATATTTTTGAGCATAACATTCCATTATTATGTGATAACACAAGTGCCCTTAATATTACAAAGAACCCTGTGTTGCATTCACGAACCAAACATATTGAAATTAAACATCATTTTATTCGTGATCATGTAGCCAAAGGAAATATTGACATTTCATACATACCCTCTGATGATCAACTGGCAGACATATTTACTAAACCACTCATTGAAAATAAGTTTGCATGCCTTAGAGAAAGAATAGGGATGTTTCCTGCACTATAGATATACTTGTGTTGTGTTCGTCTGGCTAGATTACTCTAAAAGCAACATCCACTACAAGATATGCATTTAATGCTGAAACAGTTGTGTCTTTTCATATGTATTACTCGCTCAGCACGCATACATAAATCTTGGCACTCCTTATCTCTCATCATTTAATGCGCATTAATTAACTGCATCATTCATCATGAGAGTGATAAGGTCGAGAAAATATTTACACTTTCCAACATAAAAAATGACAGTTTTTGAAAATATATCTCTAATAACCGTTCCAATACACTCATACTTCATACTCTATGCATTTGTAGTTTCCTCTTCTACAAAAATCATGGCTCCTAACAAACGAAGAAATGTAAAGACTCAAGGGGTCCTAAGCACGGAAGAGATTCAAATCATCCAGAAACCAGCATGATCTTACTGCTCACAATCGTAAACAACAAAGTGATGAAATTGGTCCTGTAAAGATTGAACATCTGGGGGACAGAAAGCTTGTCACCCCTAGATATATCGATCTGAAGCTGTTTGAACATGCGAAGGTGGCCGGACTTGATCTCCTACTCTCACAAGCATGGGGAAACTTGTTTGAAATCTCCACAACTTCAGCAATCAAGCCTCTCGTTCAAGAATTCTACGATTGTGCTGTCAAGATAAACCCTAACCACATCCGAACACGGTGTTTGGGTCAAGTGATCGATGTACACACCAGCGACATCTCTCAACTCCTTAATCTTCCTCTCGATGGGGTCTGCTACTCCTCTTCTTGGGAAAACTCTGAAAGAACTCCCTTTACTATCTGGATGGAGGTTCCAAAATGCTCCACCTCTCGACGAGTGAAAAACCTAGTTGGAGAATGAATTTTCCCTCATGCTGTTCTTAGCAAGGTTGTGTTGCCTAAAGAAGGATCTCGAGACTTAGTAAATAAATTCTCTCAATGGGCTTTATTCCAACTGCAGCATCGCAGGAAATTTAATTGGCCTGACCTTCTGTTTCAATACATGTTTCATACTCTGGAACAGTCTAACACCAACCTTCCCTATGGATCTCTTATCTCAGCCCTTATGCATCACAAGAGATTAATCAATCCTTCTATTGAAGTGGAGCAATACATTTCATCTGATTATGTCTCTGCTACTCCTATCAAGTTTAGTGATGTTCGTCGTATGAATCTGTCCGTTGAGATATCTGGAGTACCCCCAGAACTCTTAAGTGACTGGACTAAGAGGAATCAACAACGACGGCCTCCTTCACCAACTCCGTCTGATGCCTGCCTCAAACGTCGTCGTTTGGACACTCCATCTCCACAATGTTCAGGTCATGCTCACCAGACTAAGTCTCCCACACGCTCGCCTACGCCCACAGTCTTGCATGCATCAACCTCATCCAAACCGCCTCCTGAGACTGTGCACTCCACAGCTGAACTCATTTCAGACTCTCATGCTCAATATTTGAAGTTCTTGCCTCAAATCTTTCACAAATATATATCGGATGTCTTTGACGTTCAAGATGATGGCAATTGTGGATTCCGCCGTCTTGCTCAATGGATGGGTCATCCTCAGGATTACTGGCCAGAAGTTCGCAAGCTGCTCATCCAGGAACTTCTATCTCATAGAGTGCTTCATTCCAAAACATTCTGCTTTGACAAAGACATTGACACTCTGTGTCAGGCTCTCACGTTCAATGAAAATGAACCTGCACCTGAGTTCAAGTGGTTTACAGTTCCGGATATGGGGTTATTAGCTGCCACTGCATTTCGCATTGTTATAGTCACTCTAGCTCCTAACCAGTGTTGCACATATCTCCCACTTCTTGGCCCTGTTGATGATGCTCCTACTATTGCTGTTTTGGGCAACATTGCCAACCGACACTGGGTTCGCGTCAAGCTCTCCGAGAACTCTCCACTACCCACTATTTCACCTCAATGGAAGCATCACTGCTCTCCTGATGCCCGAGGATGGGAACTGCCTCTCCAATCCAAAATCCTTCACTTCAAAAATCTACTACAAATTGAAGCTGAGCAATTTCTGGATTCATTATTTGAAGTCCCCAGCATTGACAATCCCATCCATCTTGATGACGACTCTCAGCCTGACCCCACTCCTAACACTGACCTCTCCTGCTTAGACCTTGAATTTACTCGTCTCAACTTACATGATGTTGATGTTGATCTTCGTCTGCATCTTGGTCAAAGTCAACATGCTCATTCAATGTCATCACGGGTAGCTTCTCACATTAATACATCTATTAATGCATCTTATCCGTCCCCACCAGCTCGTATCCATAAAGCTATGGATCTGGATCTCAAGCTTGCACCTCCGGGTTCTCTCACGTGTGACACAGGCATGTCTCTCCATCAGATCTACTCCAAGCTCCAGCTCTGCTTTGGGCAAACGCAAGCGCTCACAAAATGCACCCAATGCTCATCTGCTCTCAGATATCTGTCTTCAGGCATTTGGTTTTCCATTCTGCTTTAAGGCTGGATTGTGGCTTCCCCATGGATGTCTTGCCTCTCAGATTATCCAATCCATGCCCTCATGCCAACAATTCTTCCACTTCAACTGGGAACTCACGGTTCACAGGGATGTCCACATTGCCTCAATTCCTCTTCATCTGGCTGGTAGCGTTGACTCCCTCGTTCTAAACTTTAGAACATGGACACTGGTACTACGTCCTGTGCTGCCACCCATTTTGAAGACTCTGAGTTCTGCTTGGCAGTGTCCTTCTCCCTCGCCGTTCATTCCCACTGTGGCATATTTCACTCCCATTCTGCCATATCGCACATCATCCCCGTTGGTCACTCAACGTTCACATCCTGACTCTGATGATGTTCGCACCATGGTCTCCCTCCTTTCTCAGGAAGTTAAAGCCTTCAACACTCGCTTATCTCATGAAAGGATCGTTCTGCATCAAGCTGTGAATGCTCGTCTTGAGTCCATTGATACTACTCTTTCTGCTAAGATAGATGCTAGTTTCTCTCAGCTGCAGACCTCTATTGCTTTACTTCTAGGGCATTCTAAGCCATCTTCTTAATATATTTCTTTTGTCGTTACCTCTTATTATCTCATTGAATATTTTGTCTATGCTTTTGATAATGTCAAAGGGGGAGAAACTATATAACAAATGACTAAGTAGAAGATAGCACACACTTAGGGGGAGCTAATAAATGTTAATGATAGGGGGAGGAATTATACAGGCCTTACTTTCATTTGTTTTTAGAAATTGACATTATCAAAAAGGGGGAGATTGTTAGAGTAAAATATTTAAATGAATTAACCTATTTTGATAAATAACAATTTCGCTAAGTGACACTAACTTTCTTTAAAGGATTTCATATTCAGGAACACTTATGAACTGAAGCCATGCTGCAAACATTATCAAAAAGCAAATGAAAAGTCCGTCCGGCTATGAGAATTGAGTCTGCCTCCAGAGTAAAGTTCCTCCGCCTGCAAAGACTGTCCGGCTCAATCCTTGTCAAACACATGGGTTGACTAAAGAGCAATGATTGAAGACTCGTACAAAAGGAATTAGCTTAAAGGAGATCATTTGCTCAAACCGAAGATGAGTTGTCATGCACCTCTTGGTGGATCAGAGCATTAATGGTGAAAGAGACAGAATTAAGCGCCATATACCTTGAAGGTTCAAATTCTCTGACATTCCTTAATTCAAGCTACTTTTTCTGAATTAGCGGTGATATCCTCTGATCATCGTATCTCCTCAACGGCCAAATCCAAATCTTCTGGTCAGAGCATTAATTGTCATATTAGCTGTAATGCACATGCATTAATTGCAGCCTCTGAGATCCAGAACAAAAGCATTGCCAGACGACATCACTCTCTATTTGTTGAAGAAACATTCTTCACTTGGCAGACTACAACAAGCAGATGCAGAAGTATCCGTTACTCACAATCAAGCAAAGACTCAACGAAACTATTTTTGAAGATCTTCATCAGCGCATCTAGTTATCATCCTACTGAAGATATAAATAGTGGCCTCTGCATCATTTTCAACTCGGCGACTTACACACTATCAAAGCATTCAAATCCTTCAAGTCAGTTTACAATTTGAACAAGCTTTAGTCAAGAACACTCAGTAACCTTAGCCTTCTTATTTTCTGAGTTTAGTCGCCAACTAGTGTGAAACCTCTATAGAGTGAAAACTCTTATTCCTTATCACACAAGCCCTTCAGAGAACCAATTTGTATACCCTCTCTGAATTTAGAACTTCATAGTTTCTACCCACTCTTTGTGAAGAGATCCCTGTAGAAAAACAAACCTTCTTGAAAAAGAACTGGGAGGAGTCCCGTCGAATACTCGAGAGATAAAGGAGAAGTCTTGAGAAAACTTGTAAAGGAGTAGTCCTCAGAATACTGGGAGAAGTCCCTGAGAACACTTGTACTATTCTGTTGAAATAGTGGAAAATCTTGGTATAGCCAAGGACTGGACGTAGCCCTATCGGTTTTGGGGGTGAACCGGGATCAATATTGTGTGTGCTTTATTTTTCAAGTTCTAAGCTTATTTCCGCTGCACATATCTTTCAACGTTTTCGAACTAATAACAACTATATTGCGAAAAAGTTTATAAAAGTCACACACACAATTCAAACCCCCCTTTCTTGTGTGGTTTTATTACTATCAGTGCTATGCTTTATTAAGGTTAATATTGCATTTTAAGGGTCATAAAAGATCAACTAATTGAGTATAATATGTTCTCAAAAGTAAAACTTGGTACGAACACTCAATTAGGTCTTGAACTGTCAAAAACTGAGTTCTGGACTATCTGTAATCGATTACAGGTTGTTTGTAATCGATTACAGGAAGGAAGTAATCGATTACCACATCCATGTAATCGATTACTCAGTTTGAATTTTGAATTCAAAACGGTTAGTGTAATCGATTACCAGGTTGCTGTAATCGATTACCAGGTCGACAGTTATGTTGTTTCATGAACCAATGTGTCTCAAAACGTTTGGGAAGCCTTGTGATGGTTCATGGACGACCTCTAGTACCTATATAAAGTCCATAGACGCTCAGAAACATTGATTGACTTGGTCTACAACTTTCATAATCATTAAAGTCATTATTCTGAGTTTCTGTTCTCTCATTTTCATAAGAACAATCATGATGTTCAACATTTGAGAAACTCAGAATAAAAGAGCCTTCATTGTAATTGCCTAGAGCATACAAACTAAGATCAATCCAACTAGTCTAAAGGATTGTATCAGCCACAGCAAGAACTTCTTCTTCATCTCTTGAATCGGTTTGATTCATTCACCGTGGTTTTCAGTGGTTGTTAAAAGGTCCATCGTAGTGTTTGATGGTTGCGGAAAAGGTCCTTTGAATTGGGGTTGATTCAAAGTCCGTCGTAGGGTTCGGCGTCATCAGTTGGTGGTTTTCCATCTGAGGTTTGACAAGAGTTCTTAAGGTCCTTGGTGTAAGTGCTTGTAAGAAATCTTGATCATAGTGGAAAAATCCTCAAGGGGTTTCTTGAGGGACTAGACATAGCCTTCGGTGGATAGAAGGTGAACAGGATAAAATCATTGCGTGATTCTCTCTTCCTTCATCTTTTACTTTCAAACAACACTTTATTCCGCTACAGTCACAATCATCAATTGTGATTACTATTATCTTGGAAATGACAAGTTTTGTAAAGGAGAAAATTGGGAGAACCTGATTCACCCACCCCCATCCACTCAGGTTGCTATCTATACTTACATGCCCGAGCTCCAACGCTCAAGCGTTGGCGTTAAAAACAAAGTTTGTGGTTCCAGGGGCCCAACGCATTAGCGTTGGCCCCCCCAACGCCTAAGCGTTGGGATTAAATGGAATCCTGGGACTTAGGCAGGGGCTCAACGCATGAGCGTTGAGCCTCCAATGCCTGGGCGTTGGGTCCCCCTGCAAGTCAGAATCAATTTCTCTTTTTTTTTTTTAAACATAAATAAAACAGAAAATTAAAAACTAAAAACACAAAATTACTGAATTAAAATACTCAAACCTGGACATGAGTTGTCTCCCAAGAAGCTCGATGTTATAGTTTTCGATAGACTCGGTTCCTTCCAAAAATTGGTCAATCAACCAGGGTCTATTGCGAACTGTTTTAGACCCCTCAAGTCGTGCAAATTTTGACAACTTGTAGTCATCAAAATGATGCAAACCTTCTCAGCATAATCCACACCATTTTCCCACATAAGATCACCTATGGACAATTGTGGCCTTCCTTGCAAGACTATTCTGGCCTTCCATTCCTGCACTCGGTTGGGCAAAGATCCCGAAGCGTGCTTGCAATCCATTTCAGAGTAATACTCATCAATTAAATTGAAAGCGTCACGCTTCTTATTTTCATCTTCTTTTTCAAGATAAGCCCGGATCTTTGCCAACCGTTCCTCAAACGTTTCAGCCATATTTCCTTACAAAATTCAGCAAACAAAATTAGCAGCACCAGTTCATATCAGAAAAATAAAAACAAGAAGTTCTAAACAATTATCAAAAAGACCTTAAAAACAGAACCTATCCCCGGCAACGACGCCAAAAACTTGATAGCCAAATCTGCAAGTGTATGGTTGATTATCGAGTAGTATAAAAGATATCATTCTCCACAGGGATAGTGTTTCAAAGTCTAATTTTAATTTGTTTAGAACTAGTGCAGAAAAATAAATTGGTTTGTTTTGAATTTTGTTTGAGTAAGAACTCGGAAGTGCAATTCGCAATGAAAATATAATAATAAAATTAAAGAACTTGGGCTGAGTAAATAGATTATAAATTATGCTCTTAGAATCAATTTTATATCTGAAGTTCAAGCAAGAAATTCATGATGTTCTAGCCTAGTTTCTTTACAGATTAATTCCTTAAACATGCAAAGCTTTCTTCTAAATTTCTAAGTCTAATTCCTTAGCTTTTTAGTTAATTTAAGAAGAAGATGAGTTCTATATTCAGGCCAACATAAACAAAGCTTATCCTAATTCCTTAGTGATATTAAAAATGTTCTTCCAATTCCTATTTCCCTTATTACTTAACAATTGCCATTGATAAAGAAATAAGTTGTAACACTTGTGTACAGCAAGATAGATGAAGAACATGGAAATGAAACATGAAATGCATTTTATTCAGATATAAAGAAGAAACTTAAAACATACTTATAAGCTAAAAACAACCCAATAACTTAAAAAGAACTTAGCCAAGCATGGCTAAGAGAGACATTGTATTAACCTGGACTAGGAGCTCAAGAAAGGCTTCCCACAATTCTTAGGAAATAATGCTCTTGTATTCTGGTGTGTTTTTCAAGTGAAGCATGCAGTCCTATTATAGCATTTTCTGACTACATCCCAGCGCTCGAGCCCTGGAATCCCAACGCTTGAGCGCTGGGTTTAATGATACCAGACGTAGGCAAACAGGGGCCCAACGCATGAGCGTTGGCCCTTCCAACACTTGGGCGTTGGAATTAATTACAAGAATATGGTAAGTCAGGGGCTCAACGCATGAGCGTTGGCCCTTCCAACGCTTGGGTGTTGGGTAAAATTCAACACTGGGCTTCAAGTCAGAGTGCCAACGCATGAGCGTTGGCACGGATGATGTTTTCACTTCTTGGCTGTTTTGCTCTTTAAGGTGGTGGAGTTGATGGTCATTGATGGCTTTCATTAGCCTCATTTTTGTCCCCTCTTAACTCTGAAACAACCATTGCCATTAATCCTCCACTCAAGCCCTTTTTCCCATGCGCTCAATTGAAATTGGTGCTTCCTCTTCCAGCTTTAAACTTTTGGTCCTTTATTTGCGGAGACTTCACTTTTGGTCCTTTATTTGCGGAGACTTCACTTTTGGTCCTTTCCCTTCTGAACTTGACACTTTTGGCCCTTCCTTTCCTGAAGTTTACAATTTGGTCCCTGGACAAAATGACTATTTCTACCAGCTTTTCTAAAAGACTAGAATACTTACAAAAATTCCTAAAATTATATAAATAAAGTTTAAAAATCAAATAAAAGCTAATCTATATGCAAATGCAAAAATAAATAGAAAATCTTAATAAAATAAATAAAAATCTGTACGAGACTCAATAAAATAAAACAAAAAAAAGACTAAAAAGACCCTAAAATTATCACACAAAATCCAGTCATCAAGGGTAACTCAGTTCTAGATCGAGTCAGTGGTGTTTTACCTATGATTTTGTGTTGGAAACTATTCTGTTTGTTTATGATGATATGTGCTTGGATTTGAGAATTGATGTTAAGACATGCTGATAATGATGATGTTGAGTTGAAGTTGATTATGTTATATTGGAAATTTTTGATTCATGATGATGTTGAACATGTTGGCATGGCATATGCATTTTTTTGAGGCTGAGGAGATGAGATGGGTTTTAGTCCTATGTGATCGTGCCTGAGAGTGATGAGATGGGTTTTAGTCCCATGGGATCGTGCTTAAGGGTGATGAGATGGGTTTTAGTCTCATGTGATCATGCCATAACTTGTAATTGTATTTGAGGACTCATAAGCATGGTTTGTGATGTTGTACATGAGGACATGAGTATATCGTTGAATGTGTTATCGCTGTATTTTGAAAATGTTGTTACTGCTGGTTATGTTAAGTTCTCTTCAACATGCTGCGTGCTATTTGATGTTTATTTTAAGAGTTAACCCTTTCTGTTTGTATATTTTCAACCTTCATGATCCACAGATACGCACCTTCTGGGTCGTACTCTCCCTGAAATGTGGGAGGATCCCTCTTCAGAAACTTATCCAACCAGTAATATTCACCTTCTAGAACATTGTTCCTTTGCAACACCCTTAACTGCTCTTGGGCTACCTCAAACTGAATCCTCACCATCTCAACTAAATTAGCTAGACTAGCAGTAACGTTAGGATTCTTTCTGCCAGCCATCTCCTACATGTAGCCAACCAAGAGTCAGTCTCCTAGGGTTTGCAAACAGTTATTCAGTCTATCATCAAAAGTTAGCAACATTCTTCTGACTAACACATCATCTTTCTTAAACTAGGAAGCAAGTCAGGCCATAACCCAAGCCTAGAAGATCAACTCTCATACCAAACAATTGTGGCAAGGCGATTTATTCCCTTCCTTACACGTCCTACTAACCTAAGCTATTAATTAAGTAGGGAAAACTAGCATCTTTAAAAAAAATCTCTTAGCAAATCAACAACCAAACTTTGTGTCTCATAACAAACCATAACATATTTATATTTCACATATGCATCAAGTCGTTATATCATACATTTTAGTCATAGCTTAAACATAACGTACCATTACTAAAACGAAGAAGAGAACGACCTAGATCCCACAAGTCAGCCACAACGAGCTAATATAAGGGAACTACAACCCTAATTTATATTACAAGGTACTAATAGGCAGCTCTACACACACAACTTCACAAGACACATCCACGTATATACATATCACGCAAGCTGCTCCTATTAGTGGCTACCCAGCTCGTCCAATATCTTGCTCACAACCCGCAACGTTCCATCTCCACACCTCCACTTCCAGCTACTATAGCATAGAAGGAAAAGAAGTACAAAATATAACGGAGGGGTGAGAAGCATACTACAATATCATAAAAGAGGATAACACGATGTAAATAAGCCACATACAAGTATCTAGACAACATAAACAGGTCATCCTCTCAGTTATCTTTACCAATACAATGCAATGCATAAGGGCCCTGGCGTAAAATCCTCCTGGGGTAACATCCGCCACATTTCGGAAAGTCAGCGGGAACAGTGTCGTGTAACATCCTCCAGACACCGCTTTACCGATCCATTATAATCATCAGGGGGTCTGCAGAATGGCTAGGCTCTGGAAGAGAATGCCTCGTAACATCCGAGGGTCTTAACCTAACCATTCCCAAAGAACCATGCTCACAAAATGATGGTAGCTGCGCTTAGATTTCTCAACTTCACCCAGACGAGCAGACCTGGCCTCGGTGGCCCTGCTGGAATTCACTGGCTTTCTTACTCACTTTGTCAATGAGACAAAGATACTTTTTCAACGAGACAGATAAATGCAAATGATGCAATCATACAATCAAGACATACAGTTTCTCTTTGTCAACAAGACAAGAGCAAATGGAAGCAATGCATTTGATAAGTGTCAAATATGCATAGTTTTGGACTTTTGTATTGACACTTATCTTGATCGTTTATTGATTATTCCGTGTTAAAACTCCTTTGATATTGTATATATTTGGAATTTTTCCAAGAAAGGGTCTATATTGGATTTTATTATGTTTTATGCCCATTTTTCATGTAGAAATGAAGTTTTGGATGGATTTTCACAAAGGCAGAAAGAACTGGGCAAAGAATGCAAGTTTCTGGTCGCTCAGCGCCTAAAGGACCCTCTCTGGCCGCTCAGCGCCTCCAATAGATCGCCCAGCACACAAAACAACCACACTGACCGCTCAGCGATGCAGGACAACCGCTCAGTGACCAGAGCACCCTCTCTGGTCGCCCAACACCTCAAGTGGGCCGCTTAGCGGCTAAGGCGGTTGAGGAAACCCAGCCTTGAAGAAACAGGTTGCTCAGCGACTTGTCCCAGTCGCTCAGCGACTTAAACAGAATTGAAAGTCTATAAAAGGGGATTCATCCATAACAGAAAGGGAGTTGGAATTGAGACAAACTTAGCTCAATACAGAGGCAGAGCTTGAGTAAGAGAAGATTCCCAAGAGGAGGAAGAAAGCTTGAAGAGAGAAAGGAAGTCTCGAGTCCTGGTACTGAAGGTACAAGAAACACACAAGAAAGGGAGGGTTTGAATTGTGTGACTTATTTTTAAAACTTCTTTTAATGATAAACGTTAATTATTTGTTTTCAAAGAGAGTTATTCATTATGAAAATATACATGTATGCAGCGGAAATATAACATAACATGAAAAGTGAAGCACACATAATTTTTATCCTGGTTCACCCCCATAATCGACAGGGCTACGTCTAGTCCTTGGCTTCACGAAGATTTTCCACTATTTAACCAAATAGTAAAAGTATTATCAGGGACTTCTCCCAGTATTGGAAGGACTTCTCCTATCAAGTATTATGAGGACTTCTCCTTACAAGTATTGTCAGGACTTCCCCTTTCAAGTATTGTCAGGACTTCTCCTTTCAAGTATTTTCAGGACTTCTCCTAGCAAGTATTTTGCAGGACTTCTCCTGATACCTTTTACAAGGTTTTGGTTTTTCTACAATAATCCTCTTCAATAAGAGTGGGTAGAAACAATGAAGCTCGGTTTATACAGAGAGGATAGGAATTTGGGTTCTCTGTTTTGAGTTGTGTGTATTGGTTGGGATGAGAATAACACTCTGTAAATTATTCACACATACGAGCACTTCAACTCAGGTAAAGGTTGGCTTGAAGCATTCTGAGTTGGAACCAATGAAGTCTTGGTTCTTTGGGCAAACTTAGTTGGGATATGAAAGTTTGAGTCTAAGTCGCCAAGTTGCTCCGGAAGCAGGATTCTCTATATATATCTTCAGTTGAGATCTTCGTTCTTCTTCCATAGAAGGAGAGAAAACCTGTCCGTTAGTGCTCCTATTTCCTCTCCTGTGAGTAACGGCTAATTCTGCATTTTTCAGCAGGTCTGAGACACGATCTAAGAAGCATTTATTTTCCTAGGTTGACATCGTCTGGCTCCATTTGAGCAAGTAGCCTTGAGCTATGTCTTCTGTATATAATGCCAGGACTTTCAGCTGTGGTATTTGTTTTGACCATTATACCCTAGTGCGTGCCAACTAGTGCCCATCAAATGCTCTGATCAAATATTTGAATTTCGACCGTTGAATGAGTACGGTGCTCAGAGATTCTTGCCGTTAATTCCGCGATGTCAGCTTGATTTGAGGCAAAGTAGAAAAGCAGTGGGACCAAAGAATATTGTATTAATTGTGTCCCTTTTTCTTTCTGCCATTGCCAGTGCTTTATTTAATATGCAGACGAGGTAGACGTCTTTTGATCCAAGAAGCAATTACTCTGGATGAACTCTTCAGAGCTAGGTGAGTAATTTCTTTAATGCTTATGTTGAACTAACATCCTCGTAATGCACATTTCTTGATATTTCTTCCTTATGATTTGGCAGACGCAGTCTCCATATAATATTTAGAATTCCTTTACTGAGTGGCTTGCATCGGCAGACGGTCTTTCTTCATTCAGTCCTTCTTAAGATTAAGAATATCCTTGACTCGTAGAAGACCGAATCTTTCCTTTTCTTTTGCTTCCACTGAAGTTCTCCATCTGAGTGAGTTGGTCCACAACTTCCTTATATGATGCTTAGAGAAGCTTCAAAGCTAAAGACATTTCTTCATGAGTTGTCATACTCATTCAGCTTTAGATGAAACAGTCTTCCTGTTGATCACTGTTGGTTCAAGCACCGGACTGTTTCAGCTTCTTGAAGTGGACTTTGACTTGAGAGTGCATAGTTGATAGAGTTTCTTCGAAAAGGATGTTTGTTGTTTGAAGTCACTGCTTTATCTTCCATGAGTCACCAGACTGTCTTCACATGAATGCTTTCTTTGTATGTCTTTGACAGCATTTCCTTTAGGATGTATGTAGTGATGACCGGACGATTTCTCCTAGCAGGCTGATTCTCTTGATAATGCTTTGAGATTCATTCAGTTCTTCCAATAGATAGATTTTCCTGGATATAAGAGAATTCGTGGTGTAAGGAATTCTATCTCTAATGATATTAAATCTCAAAGAAATTGTTAATTATCAAAACATAATAATTCATTTAATTGTTTGAATCTAACAGGTACGTCGCCGTATAAGTGGAGACACGTTGCCAAGCTTTCAACCTTCCATATTTCTTCTTGTAAGCTTGTAGTATCCATGAATATGGATTTCTAAACCCCTCTTGTTGGGATTAGTTGTAGCTTTTGATCCTCTGATGTATTTATAACTGATATTTCATATATAGATCAATGTTTCTATCAATGTTTTCAATGGTTTACCTTATGTCTAATGCTTGTTTTAGATTGATCACCTAGAACATGAATTTAGATTTAATAGGATGGTGAGAACCGGCTATTCGAATCTGAAATAGGTAATACCATCTAATGAATTTAAGACCTAGAGATGGGGTTAGATCATTAGTCAATTTCTTAGTCAATACAACATCCATGTCTAATGCTTTCTGCTTTGTTAATCAACCAAGAGATTGAGGGTTAATCTAGCAGGCTGATAATCTTCTACGCCGGGAGACTGGGTAGTAAGTGTTAGAGAAAAATACCCAAATGAATTAATCTATTTTGATAAATAACAATTTCGTTAAAGAGTCACTAATTTTTTCCTTGAAGAAGTTTATATTCAGGAACTCCTATAAACGGAAAGGACGCTGCAATCATTATCAAAAAGCAAAGTAAAAGTCCGTCCGGCTATGAGAACTTCGTCCGCCTAAATGGACTGTCCAGATCACTCCAAGTCAAACAGAGAGGTTGACTAAGAAGTAATAATTAAAGACTGACACGAAAAGAATCTGCTCAGTAGAGATCGTTTGTCTAAACCAAGACAAGTTGTCAAGCACCTCCTGTGGATCAGAGCATTAAATACGAAAGAGACAGATTTAAGCGCCATATACCTTGAAGATTCAAATTCTCCGACATTCCTTTATTCAAGTTGCTTTTTACTGAATTTACGGTGAAATCCTCTGATCGTCGTATCTCCTCTACGGTAAAATTCAAAACCTCGGGTCAGAAGCATTAATTGCTGTTCCTGGAGATCAGAAGCAAAAGCATTGCCAGACGAACTCACTCTCTACCAGTTAAAGAAATGTTCATCACTACGGCAAACCTTCTTTAGTAACAAATTGCAGAAGTATCCGTTACTCACAATCCAGCAAATCTCCAACGGAACTATTTTGAAGATCTTCATCAGTTCATCCGGTTGTCATTCTACTGAAGATATAAATAGTGACCTCTGCATCACTTTAAACTTGGCAACTTATACAATATCTAAGCATTCGAACTCTTCAAGTCAATTTACAACTTAGATTAGCTTTTGCCAAGAACACTCAGCAACATTAGAATCTCTATCCTTCTGAGTTTAGTCACCAATCAGTGTGAACTCTCCATAGAGTGAAAAACTCTCATTCTTCTCACACTATCCCTTCAGAGAACCAAACTTAACAATCGTCTCTGAACCCAGAACCTCTTATTTTCTACCCACTCTTTGTGAAGAGATCCTTGTAGAAAACCAACCTTCTTGTAAAAGAATTGGGAGAAGTCCTGTCGAATACTTGAGAGATAAAGGAGAAGTCCTGAGAAAACTTGTAAAGGAGAAGTCCTTAGAACACTGGGAGAAGTCCCGGAGAACACTTGTACTATTCAGTCGAAATAGTGGAAAATCTTGGTACAGCCAAGGACTGGACGTAGCCCTATCGATTTTGGGGGTGAACCAGGATAAATATCTTGTGTGCTTTACTATTTACACTTTAAGTACATTTCCGCTGCACGTTTATTTAAACGTTTTCAAACTTATAAATAATATTCTGCGAAACATATTTAAAAAGTCACACACACAATTCAAACCCCCCTTTCTTGTGTGTTTTTATTACTATCAATTGGTATCAGAGCTTAACCGCTCTGAGAATTACTAACATCTTAACAGGTGTAGAGTGAAAAGATCCATGGACGGAATTGCCTACCCAACCGGAACCGCAACAAACAAGCCATCATTCTTCGATGGCTCAAACTATCCCTACTGGAAGAAGCATATGCAGCTATTCATTGAATCAACTAATTGGAAACTATGGGACGTGATATCTAAGGGAAATTACTTTCCTAAAGATAGTGAAAACAAGGCTATCCCAGCTGACAAATGGACAGACGAACACAAGACCGAAAACTAGAGGAATGCCAAGGCAAGGCTATTTCTTATATGTGCTCTCAGCAAAAGTGAGCATGACAAAGTTGACAGCCTGAGTACTGCAAAGGAGGTATGGGACACACTGGCCGTTGCTCATGAAGGAACAACTGCTGTTCAAACCACCAAGATGAGCATGCTCGCCTCTCAATACGAAAACTTCATGATGGATGATAATGAGTCCATTGATTCCATGTTTTCACGATTTCAGACCATTCACAATGGTATGAGGAATCTGGGCAAAACATTTGTTAGAACAGATAGCAACCTGAGAGGGGGGGGGGGTGAATCAGTGTTGCCCCAATTTTCGCCTTATTGAAATCGTTACTTTCAAGTTTATGATGATCACGAATTGATCGTTGTGATTGCAGCGGATATGAACAATACTTGAAAGTAAATGTGAAGGATAAAGAGAATCACACACAAGATTTATCCTGGTTCGCCTTCAATCCACCGAAGACTACGTCCAGTCCCTCAAGAAAACCCCTTGAGGATTTTTCCACTATTGATAAGAATTTCTTACAAGTTCATAACCCAAGGACCCCAAGAATTTCTACCAATATCCTGTGAACGCAAACCGCTTTCAACAGCCCCTGAAAGCAAACCGCTTTCAGTTCCTGAAGGCAAACCACCCTCAGACCTTGAAGACAAACTTGTCTTCAATCGAAACCCTGAAAGCAAACCACTTTCAGTGACAACAACCCTTCACCGAATACCACGGTGAAAAACTCAATCTTACAGAAAGAGATGAAGAAGATATTACACTTGGCTGTTTCAATCCTTTAACACACAATTGGATTGAACATGAGAAATTATGCTTTAAGACTTTTAAGCATAATACAATTCTGAGTTCTTCAAGATATGAACAACTAGTGTGTTCTTGTAAACATGAAGATCATGAACTCAGAATTTAGGCTCCAAAAGATTTAAGTTCTAAAAGATGAACCAATTTTGAAAGAGCTTTGGCCTAATGTGTTCCTCTCATGTGAAATGTGTCTATTTCGTGTGTGTTGTGTGTTCTATGTTGTTGTTGTGTTTTCTGGACTCAAATGGTCTTTATATAGGCAAGGGAAACGTCCTTGAACCATCACAACCCTTTTCAAAAGGTTTGGGACACAATGGTTCATGAAAAGATGCACTTTTTCGTTCTGGTAATCGATTACCATACTTAGTGTAATCGATTACACAAGTGACCGTTTCAGTTTGAATTTGAATTTCAAACATGTAATCGATTACAAGACTGGAGTAATCGATTACTTGCCTTGGTGTAATCGATTACCATAATGGTGTAATCGATTACACAGAAGCCCATTTTCCAGAAACTTGTTCTTTGAGACTTGCTTAAGGTTTTCTACTTCTTTTAAGTTATGAAAACTCTTAGCTTGATTAGATTAGGTGTTTTAAGAGCCTTTATGCCTTAATAAACCTTTGGAAGCATAACTCACCTAATTCTAAGACTTCTAGACTATTGATGGACTTGAGTGCTTGATTCTTTTGAAGTCTTCTTTTCTTCTTTTTGTTGATGAGTTTGTCGTCATCAAAACCACAGCTAGGGTCAGGAGCAAGACCTTCTTCACAACATTCACCAACAAAGAGCAAGTGGTCAAGATTCTCAGAAGTCTTCCCACCAACTGGAGAAATTTCGTCACCTCCCAAAGATCCGGAAAAGATATGGACACATATCAAGTAGAAGATTTACTGGGAGAAATGAAGATCCACGAGCAGGATCTTGCAAATGATGCTGCTATTATAAAAAGAAAAGCAGCAGCTGCAAAAGCTGTAGCCTTTAAAGCCAACAAATCAAAGGCTTTGAAAGCTAATGAATCCTCAGATGAGGAAACAGTTCAGTCTGATCGATCAGATGATGAACAAGCCTTGTTCAACAGACGATTTAGAAAAATGGTGGGAAACAGGAAGCAATTCAAAGGGAGACCATCTTCTTCATCAAGAAAAGAAGAAAGAACTCCAAGCAAAGGAGTGATCGTCTGCTATAAATGCAAGAAACCTAGTCACGTCAAAGCAGATTGTCCTCGTCTAGGGAATAAGTCTTCGCAGAAAACTTTCTATAAAAAGAAGGCATTTTCCAGCCAGAACGATGAATCAGAAGATGACTCAGATCAAGAAGAAGAAGCCAAGGGAGCTAATGAAGAAGCTTCATACTATGCGTTCCTGGCATCCATAGACACGTCAGATATTGAAGCTGACAGAGAAGCAGAGGTATTAATGATTTCTGTCGATCAATCCAATGACGAAGGAGATGATCAAGAAGAGGTATGTCCTGAAATCTCAGCTAATGACTACAATGAACTGCTAGAATATGCTCATGCATTAGCTATTAAGTACAGCTCTCTCAAAAAGAAGAATGATAAAACATTGAAAGAACTGCATGCATCTAAGGAAGTATCAATTGTGCTCACTAAGAAAAATCAAGCGCTTTTAGAACAAGACACAAACAAAGAAATTAGGTTTTTAAAGCAAAGAGTCAGTTACATAATTAAAGACTTATCCATGTTTACTCAAGGCCATGATAATCTAATCAAATTAAGTGGAAACAATAGACTAGCTTATGATCGAAGAGGGTTAGGATATGAAGAAGAAGAAGACTGGGATATAGTTGGCATTAAACATAACTTGTCTACTGTTCCATATAGATATCAACCCAAAAATAAAAATATGTCATCAGCATCTATCAAAATTCAACCTGAAACTTTCACAGTCAAGGGTAAGGAGAAACAAACTCCTCAAAAAATAGTGCATGGGAGGAAAAGCCCACCCAAGGTGACTACTAACAAAAGAGGACCCAAGAAAGTTTGGGTACCTAAATCAATGATTATTCCTCATGCAGATGTGCTTAACAGTTCGAAACCAAAGAGAACAATGGTACCTGGACAGTGGATGCTCACGGTACATGACGGGAAAAAGGTCTTTATTCCCCAAAATCCATGAGAAGAAGACAGGAGGGACAGTGACCTTTGGAGGAAATCAAAAAGGTTTCATTGTCGGAGAAGGTAATGTTGGTAAGGACCCTCTTCCAGTAATCCGGAAGGTTCTTCTAGTTGAAGGATTAAAACATAACCTACTTAGCATAAGTCAATTGTGTGATAGTGGGCTCACTGTTTCCTTCACCAAATTGAAGTGTAGTGTCACTAATGAAAATGACAAGATTATCTTTGAAGCTCAGAGACAAGGAGATCTATATAAGACCTCCCTGGAAAACCTTGCAAGTCAAAAGGTAACATGTCTAGTATCAGCAGAGGATGATAAATGGATCTGGCACAGGAAGCTAGGGCATGCATCCCTAAAGACCATTGCAAAAATAATCAAACATGATTTAGTACATGGTTTGCCCAATCTATCTTTCAAATCTGATGATACATGCTTAGCATGTCTCCAAGGAAAGAAAGTAAAAAGCTCTTTCCATGCAAAGAACGTTGTTAGTACAAAGAGACCTCCGGAGATGTTGCACATGGACTTGTTTGGACCCACTAGAACGGCTAGTTGTTCTGGAAAAAGATTTTGTCTTGTCATCGTCGATGACTACACCAGATTCACATGGGTGCAATTCCTTGAAACAAAAGATGAAGCTTTCAAGTCCTTTCTAATCATCGCAAAAAGAATTCAAAATGAAAAAGGATATTGCGTCACCAACATTCGAAGTAACAGAGGAGGAGAATTCATAAATGAAGAATTGAATCATTACTGCGAAGAGAATGGTATATTCCATCAAGTGTCCGCTCCGAGAACCCCTCAACAAAATGGAGTAGCAGAAAGGAAAAACAGGTCACTTCAAGAAATGGCAAGAACTATGCTTAATGAAACTTCTCTGCCCAAGTATTTCTGGGCTGAAGCCATCCATACAGCATGTTATATTCAAAATAGAATATTCATGCGTCCAATTCTGAAGAAGATTGCTTACGAGTTATGGAAGGGAAGGAAGCCAAGCATCTCATATTTTCATCCATTCGGAAGCTCATGTTTTCTACTCAACACCAAGGATGATCTCGGGAAATTTGATGCAAAATCAGATAAGGGAATATTCCTAGGATATTCACCTAATTCTAAGGCGTTTCGAGTATACAACTCCAGAACTATGGCAGTTGAAGAATCCATCAATGTTATATTTGAAGATAAGCACGTAGGTGTAAATACAATATCTTCAGAAGATGATGATCTGGAAATATATGAAGCTCCTTCATCAAATCCAGCTCAGCCATCATCGTCCAGCAAAGAGTCAGACTCAACTATTCCTCTCTCAGCTCAACTAGACGAAGTTGATGAAACTACGTCTAACAATATCTCATCAAGTCAAGTTATGACCTCCAGTGGCATATCACTACCTCGAGACTGGAGATTCAAACCAGATCATCCTCCAACGCAAATCATTGGAGAGGTTCACGAAAAGGTAAGAACTCGATCTACTTTTAATGACTATGCTAATTGTGCGTTTCTTTCTGAGATAGAGCCAAAGAACATAGGAGAAGCACTTCAGGATGAAGGATGGATCATTGCCATGCAAGAAGAACTAAATCAATTTGAACGAAGTAAAGTCTGGGATCTGGTGCCGAAACCAGAAGACAAGTCTATCATAGGCACTCGATGGGTCTCCAGGAATAAGATGGATGAAAATGGAAAGGTCACAAGAAACAAAGCTCGTCTGGTGGCCCAAGGGTATAATCAACAAGAAGGAATTGATTATACAGAGACATTTGCACCAGTAGCAAGAATTGAAGCCATACGTATTCTTCTAGCATTTTCCTATCAACACTCCATGATAATGAGATTGCAAGTGTACAATTTACTATCGCGTAATATAAAAATATCGAACCCACGGGATAGGTGTTCTTATTATTATAAAATTTAGTACTAAAACAGAAAAATAAAAGATGAATATTTGTTGTTGGTTTGAGAACTAGAAAGAAACAATAGCATAAAATAATAAGAAAAAGAGATGATGAACATTAAGCTCTTGGGTTGGTTTACATAGTCTATAAAAACATGCTAGAAATTTCCTACTAAATTCCTGAATTATAAAACCATTTTCATGATGCTATAGCCTAGTGTAACTACAAGTTAATTCCTTAAGCATTGTAGATCTTTCTTTTTAATTACTAAACCCAATTCCTTGGTACCTAGTTAACTAAAGAAGAAGATGAAGAAGATGTTCAGGCCAACATAAAGTTACGTCCTTCCTAATTCCTTAGCGAAGTATACTTATAACCTTTTTTATTACCTAGTTCCCTTACTACTCACCAAATGGCCTTATGTAATAAGTAATAAGCAAAACCTCTTGGGATCCACAAGATAGAAATAAAGCATAAGGTAATAAAACATGAATGGAAATAAAATTCAGAAATGTAGAAAAAGACTAGAACATGTATTATAAACTAAAACAACCCAAAAACTTAAAGAAGAAGTTAGCCAAGCATGGCTAAAAGAATCATTGAATTACCCTGGATAGGAGCTCAAGTATGGCTTCCCACAAGTCCTAGGAACAATGATCTTTGAGGGAGAAAGAGAGAATACTTGTTGTATTCTATGAAGGTGTGTCTTACAAGTGAAGAAAAGGGTCCTATTTATAGTAAAATTCCAGCCTCCAGCGCTTGAGCGCTGGCACTCCCAACGCATGGGCGCTAGGATGCATTAAAAATCCACTTTCTGTCCGAGGCCCAGCGCTTGAGCGCTGGCTTTCCAACGCTTGGGCGCTGGGTCAACATCTGACTCATCATCTAGTCAGAACCCCAGCGCTGGAGCGCTGGGATCCCAACGCTTGAGCGCTGGGACGCTGCTTCTTCATCTTCAAGCTTTTCCTTCCTTCTTCATTCATGGTAGTGGGTTTTGATGGCCATAAAATGCCACTACTCAGCCTTGTTTAATTCTGAAACCCTTCCTCCACTAACATCAATTCCTTTAAACATTATTTCCATGTGCTAAATTAGAGAGTGATTCTTCATATTCTTCTTTTTCACTTTGGTCCTCCCTTGGTTAGCACTTCAACTCAAGCCCTCATATTCTCTCAATCTCCACTTTAAGTCCTCCACTCTTGAACTTTTACAATTTGGTCCCTGACTTCCTGAAACTTTACACATCGGTCCCTGGACAAAAATGATAACTAAACCAGCTTTTTCTAAAAATACAAAATAACTAGAAAAATTCCTAAAAATATAAAATAAAGCTAGAAAATCTAATAAAATCTAATCTACATGCAAAATGCAAAATAAATATAAAATCTACATAAAAACAATAAAAAACCTACATGAAACTCAAAAATAATAAAATAAAAAGACTAAAAATAGCCTAAAAACATCATATAAAATCCACTCATCACACCACTATACCCAACGACAGCTTGTCCTCAAGCAACAAAACTTAAAGAAAAACTCGTCCCTGGGTTTTGAGAAAGTTTTATCTGATTACAACATGAAGCACAGAAACCTTTCAAAGAAGGCTTAGCAGATAAGGAAGACATGCATGTTTTATAGACAAAGAATCAAGAGAGTTAGGCTTGGCTTTTAACATGTTTGAGTTCATCAATTAAGCTCACCAAAAATAATATTCTTCATGAAAACAAGAAAGCTCAATAATTCTGCCTATCATTCAAATCAAAACTGAAATAAAGCAACCAAGTGATTTTGAAGAGATTCTTAAGGTTGTAACTTGGCCAAAGGGTTGAACAATTTAAGGTATGGATTTCAAGAAATTGGCAACTCTAGTGGCTGACTCAGAAACTTGTTGTTAAGTGATTCTTCTTGACTAAGAGCTTAAACAATTCACACAAGGGTTCTCTCAATTTTTCTCTTCTTTTTTTTTTTTTTTTTTGAACAAAGTAGTGGAATGTATGGGATGAATGACTTGAATTTTACTCCCCTCATACTCTTTCTCACCCCACTACTTCATTATTTTTTCTAAGGCACATACCTTATTATTATTTTTTTCAAATTTTTTCCCTTTTTTTTTAGAGAGAAACCCACAAACATAGCTCTAACACTTTCAGCACATGAATCACAATAACAACTTTAAGAATTATCACACAAAGTAGGCTCCAAAGAATGACTCTTTTAAGGCTCAAAAGGGGCTACTAGTGGATATAACATTTCAAGCAAAAATCTGAGTTTTCAAAAATGCCTATAATCTCTTCTCAACTCACAAAGCATACCAAACTCCAATTAACATGTAACACAAGGCAGAAAAATTTCACAATCATGCATTCAGAGTCCTTAGCTCTCAGAAAAAGATAGGGTAAGTGGTACCCTTTTTAGAACTCAGAAAAAAAACTTTTGCCAACAACCCAACAATCAAGATATCAAAAATCCTTTCTACAGCATGCAATCCTAACTGCTTAAAAACAAAGAATTTTTTCACAAAGCAGTTCAATCAGATAAAGCATTCACAAAGCTATAGCAACATCAGAAAGGATAATATACTCAAGACTCATGCAAAAATAAAACAGAAAAACTAAACTAAAAATAAAAATAAAACTAAAAACTATAAAAAGAAAAACAAAAACTAACAAGCTGGTATAGTAACAAATTTTCCACAAAGGTCCAAGGGAACCTCAATGTAAAAATCAATTTGAACACTTAAGTTCAAGAGGGTTCTTCCTCCTTTTGGTACCTATCCTGTAACATTGAACAAACAAAAGTCTCACAAGTAAAAACTTGCTTGACTTGTTAGTTCCAAAAACAGCACAAAATATGGGTTGAAAAATTTGTGTCCACCGTAAAACAAGAATTCTTGAGTTCCCAAAAATTTAAAACCAGTGTAGAATTAAGGGAAAACTCAAAGAATCTAAAACCTTTCAGAAAATGGTGAACACAATTTATTAAAACTAAAAACAGCAAACAAAAGTAGAAACAGCAAACTGCCCGAGCTCCAGCGCTTGAGCGTTGGGAATACCAACGCTTGGGCGCTGGAATTAAAATAAAAACTGGGCATCAGAGGTCCCAGCGCCTGGGCGCTGGGTTCCAATGCTATGGCGCTGGAAAATAGAAAATAAAAAGCTGGGATTCCAGGGGCTTAGCGCATGAGCGCTAGCCCTCCAGCGCCTAAGCGCTGGGATCAACTGGAATCAGAGGTTATGAAGCAGGGGCCTAACGCATGAGCGTTGGCCTCCAGCGCTCGAGCGCTGGCCTCGCCTGCAGCTGAAACATAAAATTTCTTTTCTTTTATTTATGTACAAGAGTTGTGCAAAAATTTAAATGACAAAAATTTAAACTATCCTAAGTTGGGTTGTCTCCCAACCAGCTCAATGTTAAGGTCCGAGATAGACCCTTCCCCTTAATCAATTGGGGGTACTTTTTCTTTTCTTGTTACAAACATCATCTTTGAACTCATCCTCACTTTCAGACTCATAGTGCTTACAAGTACGGAATACAGAAAACTTCACTTTTTCATCCCCTACCTTCAAAGATAGGAGGCCTTCTGCTACATTAATCTTGGCGTTTCCTGTAGCAAGGAATGGCCGCCCAAGAATTAATGGTACTTTGGAGTCTTCTTCCATGTCAAGTATCACAAAATCAACCGGGAAGACAAACTTGTCAACCCTTACCAAAACATCTTCAGCCACCCCATAGGGGTACTTAATTGACCTGTCCGCCAATTGTAAACACATCAAAGTAGTAGTGGCCTCTCCCATGTCCAATTTCCTAAACATGGAGAGTGGCATGAGGTTTATAGAAGCTCCTAAATCACAAAGAGCTGTTGCATTAGGTAGTCCCTCAATTTCCACAGGCAAAGTGAAGCTCCCTGGATCCTTCAATTTTTGAGGCAACTTCCTCAAAACCATAGCTGAACACTCCTCAGTTAACATCACAGTTTCATCCATCTCACTCAATTTCCTCCTTCTAAATAAAATGTCCTTCATAAACTTAGCATAAATTGGCATTTGTTCCAAAGCTTCAGAAAATGGAATGTTAATTTGAAGCCTTTTAAAAATCTCAAGAAATTTCGAGAATTGTTTTTCCAAATTCTTTTTGAAAGCTTTAGGAAAAGGAACTTTGCCAATTTTCTTAGAAGGAGGAATTACATTTTCAGCAATTTTTTCAACAACAATAGGCACATTCCTTTCTTCACCACTTACCTCTTGTTCAATTTCCACTACCCTTTCGGGCATAGTCTTACCACTCCTAAGAGTGATGGCAGAAACATTCTCAACATTTTCCTTTGGATTGACAAGAGTATCAGACGGAAAAGTACCTGGAATCCTTTCTGAGATGGTCTTGGCCAGCTGGCCTACCTGGACCTCCAAATTTCTAATGGAAGCTTCATGATTCTTAGCACTTGTCCGGGTCTCATTCATAAATTGCACAGTTTGTTGGCCTATTTCACCAACAATTTCTTCCAAACTCTTCCTTCCCTGATTTGGATTCAAAGGCATTGGTGGCCTCTGATTCTGGAATGACCTTTGAAACTGTTGCCTGACTTCACCTTGACCACCCCCTTGATCTCTCCAAGAAAAATTGGGGTGGTTTCTCCAGCTTGGGTTATAGGTGTTGCCATAGGAATTTTGAAAATTCCCCTTAGCTTTTACCTCAGCTTCTAATTCAGCCTCCTCCGGGCTCAGTTGAACCCCCTCCATTCTTTTGACCATTGCATCAACTTTCCTGGATAAAAGTTTATTTGAAGCAACAATGGACTCAAAAGAATCAACCTCATAAATACCTTTCCTGATTGCCCGGTCCTGGTTTGAATGAGCAGCTCTTGCAGCAAGTTTGTTGATAAGATCAAGAGCTCCTTGTGGTGGCAAAGCATCGAATGCCCCACTTGCTGCAGTATCCAATTTGTCCCTGGTATAATCATTCAAAGCAGCATAAAATTTCTCTACCTGATCTGCGATAGAGATGTTATGACCTGGGCACCTTCTGAGAAGTCCCTTGAACCTCTCCCATGTCTCATACAAGTTTTCAGCATCTTGCTGAATGAAGGAGTTGATTTCCTGCTTCAACTTCCTTATGCGGTTATAAGGAAAGAATTTGGCCGTGAATTTTTCAGCCAAATCATCCCATGAAGTAATGCTTCTGAGTGGTTGAGAAGAAAGCCACTCCTCTGCCACATCTCTTAAGGAAAATGGAAACAGCATTAGTCTTACCATATCCAAATGAGCATCATTTCTCCTTAAGGTGGAGCATTGCCTGGTGAAACGCTCCAGATGTGTATGGCAGTCTTCATTTACACTCCCACCAAATTGGTTTTGACTTACCAATGAGATGAAGTGTGGAGGAATCTGGAAATTTGGCAAAGCATCCTCCGGAACCACAATGCTCCCTTCAAAATTGTAATCTACCTGGGGAGCTGTGATATCACGAAGAGAGCGATTAGCATTCTGCTCTTCCTCCTCCTCTCTCAGCCTTTGAAGTCTAGCTTGGACTTCATCTTCCACCCTTGCATTGTATTCAGCAAGGAGGCGCTCCTCCATTTGTGCTTGTGTTTCAGCCATGGCCCTTGCTAATCTCCTTTGCTCCGCTAATCTGCGATGCAAAGTTCTTTCAATTTCAGGGTCCAATTCAAAATGTCCTACCATGCAAACAAGCCAAAGAAGTTAATAGCACCTATTCAATACAATTTTTTTATATTTTTTTCTTCTTTTTTTTTCTTTTTTTTTATGTATAATTATAAACAAGAAGTACTAAACAAAATAAAAATAAGAACTTGAAAGAACCTATCCCCGGCAACGGCGCCAAAAACTTGATAATGAGATTGCAAGTGTACAATTTACTATCGCGTAATATAAAAAGATCGAACCCACGGGATAGGTGTTCTTATTATTATAAAATTTAGTACTAAAACAGAAAAATAAAAGATGAATATTTGTTGTTGGTTTGAGAACTAGAAAGAAACAATAGCATAAAATAATAAGAAAAAGAGATGATGAACATTAAGCTCTTGGGTTGGTTTACATAGTCTATAAAAACATGCTAGAAATTTCCTACTAAATTCCTGAATTATAAAACCATTTTCATGATGCTATAGCCTAGTGTAACTACAAGTTAATTCCTTAAGCATTGTAGATCTTTCTTTTTAATTACTAAACCCAATTCCTTGGTACCTAGTTAACTAAAGAAGAAGATGAAGAAGATGTTCAGGCCAACATAAAGTTACGTCCTTCCTAATTCCTTAGCGAAGTATACTTATAACCTTTTTTATTACCTAGTTCCCTTACTACTCACCAAATGGCCTTATGTAATAAGTAATAAGCAAAACCTCTTGGGATCCACAAGATAGAAATAAAGCATAAGGTAATAAAACATGAATGGAAATAAAATTCAGAAATGTAGAAAAAGACTAGAACATGTATTATAAACTAAAACAACCCAAAAACTTAAAGAAGAAGTTAGCCAAGCATGGCTAAAAGAATCATTGAATTACCCTGGATAGGAGCTCAAGTATGGCTTCCCACAAGTCCTAGGAACAATGATCTTTGAGGGAGAAAGAGAGAATACTTGTTGTATTCTATGAAGGTGTGTCTTACAAGTGAAGAAAAGGGTCCTATTTATAGTAAAATTCCAGCCTCCAGCGCTTGAGCGCTGGCACTCCCAACGCATGGGCGCTAGGATGCATTAAAAATCCACTTTCTGTCCGAGGCCCAGCGCTTGAGCGCTGGCTTTCCAACGCTTGGGCGCTGGGTCAACATCTGACTCATCATCTAGTCAGAACCCCAGCGCTGGAGCGCTGGGATCCCAACGCTTGAGCGCTGGGACGCTGCTTCTTCATCTTCAAGCTTTTCCTTCCTTCTTCATTCATGGTAGTGGGTTTTGATGGCCATAAAATGCCACTACTCAGCCTTGTTTAATTCTGAAACCCTTCCTCCACTAACATCAATTCCTTTAAACATTATTTCCATGTGCTAAATTAGAGAGTGATTCTTCATATTCTTCTTTTTCACTTTGGTCCTCCCTTGGTTAGCACTTCAACTCAAGCCCTCATATTCTCTCAATCTCCACTTTAAGTCCTCCACTCTTGAACTTTTACAATTTGGTCCCTGACTTCCTGAAACTTTACACATCGGTCCCTGGACAAAAATGATAACTAAACCAGCTTTTTCTAAAAATACAAAATAACTAGAAAAATTCCTAAAAATATAAAATAAAGCTAGAAAATCTAATAAAAT
Organism: Acmispon strigosus; assembly: GCA_030819835.1. Taxonomy (NCBI): domain Eukaryota; kingdom Viridiplantae; phylum Streptophyta; class Magnoliopsida; order Fabales; family Fabaceae; genus Acmispon; species Acmispon strigosus. The sequence continues at coordinate 26,838,584 of JAUAMA010000001.1, forward strand.
CTAATCTACATGCAAAATGCAAAATAAATATAAAATCTACATAAAAACAATAAAAAACCTACATGAGACTCAAAAATAATAAAATAAAAAGACTAAAAATAGCCTAAAAACATCATATAAAATCCACTCATCACTCCATAAAGCTATTTTAAATGGATGTAAAAAGTGCTTTCCTGAATTGAGTCATTGAGGAAGAAGTCTACGTAAAGCAACCTCCAAGATTTGAAGATCAGAATTTGCCAGATCATGTCTTCAAGCTAAGAAAAGCTCTATATGGACTAAAGCAAGCACCACGTGCATGGTACGATCGCTTGAGCTCATTTCTAATGAAGAATGGATTTTCTCGAGGAAGCATCGACAATACTCTCTTTAGAAGAAAGAGGTCCAAGGACTTCATTCTAGTACAGCTATATGTCGATGATATAATATTTGGGGCCACAAATGAAGCTCTTTGTCAAGAATTCTCCAAGCTAATGCAAAGTGAATTTGAGATGAGTATGATGGGAGAATTAAAGTTCTTTCTAGGACTACAAATCAGGCAGGAAGGAACTCGAACTTACATTCATCAAACCAAATATATCAATGACCTTCTAAAGAAGTACTGCATGGAGAAAGCCAAAGCCATGGGAACTCCAATGCATCCTGGAACTATACTTGATAAAGGTGATGAATCAACTCCGGTTGACTCAACCAAATACAGAGGGATGATAGGATCGCTATTATATCTCACATCAAGCAGACCAGACATCATGTACAGTGTCTGTGCATGTGCAAGATTTCAGTCTATGAGAAAGGTGATGATTTCAGGTTAAGGGGATTCTGTGATGCTGACTATGCCGGAGATAGAATAGAAAGAAAAAGCACAAGTGGAGGATGTCACTTCTTAGGGCATTGTCTAATCTCTTGGGCAAGCAAAAGACAGAGCACAATCTCCCTTTCAACGGCTAAAGCTGAATACGTCGTTGCAGGTTCATGCTGCACCCAACTTCTTTGGGTGAAGCACCAATTAGAAGATTATAATATTTTTGAGCATAACATCCCATTATTGTGTGATAATACAAGTGCAATTAATATAACAAAGAATCTTGTGTTACATTCACGAACCAAACATATTGAAATCAAACATCATTTTATTCGTGATCATGTAGCAAAAGGAAATATTGACATCTCATACATACCATCTGATGATCAACTGGCTGATATTATCACAAAACCTCTAATTGAAAACAAGTTTGCATGCCTTAGAGAAAGAATAGGAATGTTTCCTGCATTATAAACATCTTCTTATCATATTCGTCTGGTTACTTTCATAATATTTATTTCGTGATATACATTTAATGCTGAAACAGTTGTGTCTTTTCATATGCCTCACTTGCTCTGCACGCACACACAAAGGTTGGCATTTATTATCTCTCTTCATTTAATGCAAGCTAATGAACTGTATTACTCATCATGAGAATGATAAATTCGAGACACTATGCCCACTATTTCACATAAAACTGACGGTTAGTGAAAATATATCCCCCTTCAACTGCCTCAATACATCCATTCAACTTACTTCGTGCATTTGTAGCTGTCGTTCTGTCTTCCCTCTCTACAGTCCTCATGGCTCCCAACAAACGAAGAAACGGAAAAGCTTCACGAGCTCTAACCATGGAAGAAACTAAAATATACCAGAATCAGATCAATCTTACGACTCGAAATCGAGAGCTTCAAAGCTATGAAATTGGTCTTGTCAAGGTTGAACACCTAGGGGACAGAGAACTTGTCACCCCTCGGTATTTTGATCTGGAGCTATTTGCACATGCAAAGGTGGCTGGACTTGACCTCCTGCTCTCTCAAACTTGGGGGAACATGTTCAGTATATCCACATCCTCAGTCCTCAAGCCTCTCGTCCAAGAGTTCTACGACTGTGCTGTCGAGATGAACCCTAACCACATCCAAACGCGATGTTTGGGTCAAGTAGTTGATATACTCACAACTGACATATCTCGACTTCTCAACCTTCCTCTCCATGGAACGTGCTACTCCTCATCTTGGGAAAGCTCTGAGAGCTCTCCTTTCACTATCTGGAAGGAAATTCCTAAAAATTCCACCTCTAAGCGAGTGACAAACCTAGCTGAAGAATGCATTCTTCCCCATGCTGTTCTTAGTAAGGTCATTCTGCCAAAAGAGGGTTCTCGAGACTTAGTTAATAAGTTCTCTCAATGGGCCTTGTTTCAACTTCAACATCGCAAGAATGTCAACTGGCCTAATCTTGTGTTTCAATACATCCTCCATACTCTGGAAAAACCTAACTCCAACCTTCCCTATGGAGCCCTTATCTCTGCTCTCATGCGTCACAAGCAGTTAATCAATCCTTCTATTGAGTTAATGAACTATACATCATCTGACTATATCCTTGCTACTCCGATTAAGTTCAGTGATGTTCGTCGGATGAATCTGACGGTTGACATATCTGAAGTACCCACTGAACTCCTCAGTGAATGGACTAGGAGGGTTCAAAAACGGAAGCTCTCTTCATCAACTCCGTCTGCTGCCAGTCTCAAACGATATTGTTCAGATGATCCTTCCTCACAGTTATCGAGTGCTCCAACAATCCTACATACATCAACATCATCTAAGCCACTTCCAGAAACTGTGCACTCCACTGCTGACCTCATCTCCATCTCTCATGCTCACTATTTGAAGTTCTTGCCTCAAATGTTTCACACTTATATATCTGATGTTCTTGATGTTGAAGATGATGGTAATTGTGGTTTTCGCTGTCTCACTCAATGGATGGGCTACCCCCAGAGCTACTGGCCAGAAGTTCGCGGATTGCTCATTCAAGAACTTCTATCACACCGTGTGCTTCATTCCCAAACGCTCTCCTCTGATAAAGATGTTGATCGACTATGTGAGGCTCTCACATTCTGTGGAAATGAACCTGCACCCATAAAGATGTTGCTTGCTGCCACTGCTTTACGTATGGTTCTAGTAACCTTATCTCCTACTCAATGTTGCACATACCTACCCCTTCTTGGCCCCGTTCATGATCCACCCACCATTGCTATACTGGGTAACATTGGGAATCGTCACTGGGTTCGAGTCAAGCTTTCCCATAACTCACCCCTGCCTACTGTTTCACCTCAATGGAAGCATTACTGCTCCCCTGATGCCCTCGGATGGGAACTGCTTCTTCAATCCAAGATTCTTCACTTCCAAAATCTTCTCCAACTTGAAGCTGAGGAATTTCTTGATTCTTTATTTGTTGTCCCCAACTATGACAATCCTATCCACATTGTTGACGATTCTGAACTTGATTCTCACACTGACATTTCTTGCTTAAATCTTGATTTCAGTCGTCTCAATTTAACTAATGATGAAAGCGATCCTCGTCTGCCTCTTAGTCAAAGTCAACCGACGCTTTCACTGTTACCCCAGGTAGATGCTCACTTTAATGCAACTATTAATACCTCCTACCTGTCGTCACCGGAATGTCTCCTTAAAAGCATGGATCTGGATCTCAAACTTGCACCTCCGGGTTTCTTCCCTACTGATTCAGGCATGTCTTCTCCTCCGATCTATACCATGCCCGGTAACCCTTCTAAACCCCGTTCTGCCTTGGGCAAGCGCAAGCGTTCACCTGATGCACCTAATGCTCACCTCCTATCAGATCTCTGTGTTCAAGCATTTGGGTTCCCATTTTTCTTTAAGGCTGGTTTGTGGCTTTCTCGTGGATGTCCCCATTCTCTCCTTACCCACTCCATGCCATCTCAACGTCAATTCTTCCATTATAATTGGGAAGTTCTCGTTGGCAAGGATATTCACACTGCCTCAATTCCTCTTCATCTGGCAGGCTGTGTTGAAACCATGGTTCTCAAGTTCAGCACATGGTCTCTGATTCTTCTTCCTCAGATATCTCCCATGTTGCAAACTCTGCGCCCCACTTGGCTGCATCTGCATCCTGCGCTGCTCATTCCCACTGTGGCATCCTTTACGCCTATCCTGCCAACTAGCTTCTCATCTTCGTCAGTCGATCAATGCTCCCACTCTGACTCTGAAGATGACCGCTCTATGGTCCACCTTCTCTCTCAGGAAGTTCAAGCATTCACTACTCGCTTATCGCTGGCACAGGATCGTCGAGAACAAGCTGTGAATGATCGTCTTGAGTCCATGGATGCTAGGCTCTCTGCCCAGATCAATGCTAATTTCGCTGAAATGCATGCCTATATGGCCTCATTTATAGGATTGTCTAAACCTTCCTCATGAATAAATGCTTCTCGTATTATTTATGTTCCATTTTTTTTTTCTTTTTGATAATGTCAAAGGGGGAGAAAGTATATATAAATGAAAAAGTGCACAAGCTTAGGGGGAGCTAACTTCGCTAATGAAATGAATGACTTAATAAAAGAAAGGCTCATACTAAGGGGGAGATATCATACAGATTCTACTTGCATTCTTTTTGAAATTGTCATTATCAAAAAGGGGGAGATTGTTAGAGAAAAATACCCAAATGAATTAATCTATTTTGATAAATAACAATTTCGTTAAAGAGTCACTATTTTTTTCCTTGAAGAAGTTTATATTCAGGAACTCCTATAAACGGAAAGGACGCTGCAATCATTATCAAAAAGAAAAGTAAAAGTCCGTCCGGCTATGAGAACTTCGTCCGCCTAAATGGACTGTCCAGATCACTCCAAGTCAAACAGAGAGGTTGACTAAGAAGTAATAATTAAAGACTGACACGAAAAGAATCTGCTCAGTAGAGATCGTTTGTCTAAACCAAGACAAGTTGTCAAGCACCTCCTGTGGATCAGAGCATTAAATACGAAAGAGACAGATTTAAGCGCCATATACCTTGAAGATTCAAATTCTCCGACATTCCTTTATTCAAGTTGCTTTTTACTGAATTTACGGTGAAATCCTCTGATCGTCGTATCTCCTCAACGGTAAAATTCAAAACCTCGGGTCAGAAGCATTAATTGCTGTTCCTGGAGATCAGAAGCAAAAGCATTGCCAGACGAACTCACTCTCTACCAGTTAAAGAAATGTTCATCACTACGGCAAACCTTCTTTAGTAACAAATTGCAGAAGTATCCGTTACTCACAATCCAGCAAATCTCCAACGGAACTATTTTGAAGATCTTCATCAGTTCATCCGGTTGTCATCCTACTGAAGATATAAATAGTGACCTATGCATCACTTTAAACTTGGCGACTTATACAATATCTAAGCATTCGAACTCTTCAAGTCAATTTACAACTTAGATTAGCTTTTGCCAAGAACACTCAGCAACATTAGAATCTCTATCCTTCTGAGTTTAGTCGCCAATCAGTGTGAACTCTCCATAGAGTGAAAAACTCTCATTCTTCTCACACTATCCCTTCAGAGAACCAAACTTAACAATCGTCTCTGAACCCAGAACCTCATATTTTCTACCCACTCTTTGTGAAGAGATCCTTGTAGAAAACCAACCTTCTTGTAAAAGAATTGGGAGAAGTCCTGTCGAATACTTGAGAGATAAAGGAGAAGTCCTGAGAAAACTTGTAAAGGAGAAGTCCTTAGAACACTGGGAGAAGTCCCGGAGAACACTTGTACTATTCAGTCGAGATAGTGGAAAATCTTGGTACAGCCAAGGACTGGACGTAGCCCTATCGATTTTGGGGGTGAACCAGGATAAATATCTTGTGTGCTTTACTATTTACACTTTAAGTACATTTCCGCTGCACGTTTATTTAAACGTTTTCAAACTTATAAATAATATTCTGCGAAAAATATTTAAAAAGTCACACACACAATTCAAACCCCCCTTTCTCGTGTGTTTTTATTACTATCAGTAAGTTAATAACTTATGTGATGAAACCAATATAGGACAAGATTTATATGTGAGTTCAGTGAATACATCAAGATTAATTGGTGAAAACTAATCCCAACATCTTTCTTAATTGCTTAACTTCAATCTGTTATTTGTTTATAGTTCTGTTAAATCCACTCCAAACTATCAATTCATTTTATCTATTGTTTAATTAAATTACATTAAAGAACATCTTTTATCCCAATTCTCTGTGGTTCGACAAACACCCGTTGCTATACTACATTCGAATCTTGAAAGGGATTTAATTATAGTAAGTGACAACATTATAAATTCTTTTGGTGAAAACGGTTTTGAAAAATCCTGGTGCAAAAATTACCTTTCAACAACATTCTCCATAGTCATACAACAACTCATTCCCCTTTGTCAACAAGACAAAGGCTAGTGCAAGCGATGCACATACCTCAAATAAGACACCTTGCCTTGTCAACCAGACAAGTGCAAGAACAATGATGCATACGTACGTTCTAGGAATACCCCATATTTCTTCATAGAATTTAAAACCATTTATAAATCTTTTCAATGATAGTTCAGGCAAAGCGTAAGTAAAACTTGTTCTTAAAGGTCATCTTTATTTTAAGGCATATATCATCAATCATCAAGACATATATTCAAACATTGTTCATCAATAAAACAACAATCAATCACAAAAAGTGACCTAATGCGGGTCCAATACTTATTTACTCTTGTCATCCCCCTCTCCTAGTTTGATGACTTCTCCCCCTTTACCTCGCGTCCGGGCTAGTTTGCGTCTCCATCAATCTTCGTGAATTCTTCTGCATAGATTTACTAACCACATGTACTTTTATGAACCATTTACGATATGCTTTCACCTTAATTAACTTGTTCTCATTAATCCTATTTCTTTCCCATTAGTTCACTTAGCCCAGCCCATTGAGTTAACTAGGTTCAACTTCTAATCAATCCTAGTTGATTTAATTATCCTTTCAGTCTAACTCCATCATTATCCAAATAATTCTAAAAGCCTATCCTTAAACCATTTAAGGTTCTTCGTCAATTAACCTTGATTAATTCCACTAGGTCAAATTAGTTATTAATCATTTATCTTGACCCTATTTAACCAACTTATCACTCTATCATTAATTTCTCTACGTAGTTGACAGCCCGAACATGATTTGATTATCACCTTCAGGATCCAAAATGATAGTCATGAATCATCTCCTTCATAATGTCATCATTTTCTAAGGTTTCAAAAACATTAACACTTAGGTTCTCATGGAATATATCACTTGACTCTCACTCTCTTATTGTCCTGAGTTTTACAGTACCCAGAGAGTCCAGAAACTCTTCTCCCACAAGCATAGAGACTGAGGGTTGTCATTCATCACCATAAAGGTTATGATGAGCTTGGCTGACAAGGGTGGAAATCAGGTTCCCCTTCTCTGGTTCATCCTCTCAATTCTGGTTCACTCCTTCGTCATTCATACATGAAACATGAGTCACAGCAACACTCAAATACAATTTATACAACCATAGCAGAGTATGATTCAAGAAAATCATGATTCAAGTTCATGTTCTTGTTCTCTTTGAAATTCATGAATTAAGGCTCTAAAACTATGTTATTCATGTATTAAATCACTAAAATGAGTTTAAGAATGGGTTCTGGAAGAGAAAGAACCTCAGAAAAAATGTTCTGCAAAGTTCTGCAAAACTGCTTGCCAAAGAAGATGATGATTCCAGAGACGGGGACAATGCCTCACAGCAGCGATAGGACCTGACTCCAGTTGCCAGTCGTCCTCGTCTCCAGAAGAAGAATGGTGGTCATGACGTGTTGATCGGAGGTCGGACAAAAGAGAAAAATGTCGTTGAAGGTCGTGATTTTCCGGTGAGGTGGCCGGAATCTTCAAAGCCACGGCGGCGATGAAGAACAGAAACCCAAAAATGATGCGAACGTGCCCAGATCCTCTCCAAAACCGCTCTTCTCACCCCCAGAAACACATTTCAACAAGGATTTGCGATGGTTTGAGAGGAAAATTTGAAAAACACAAAGAGAAGAATGAAGAACAAGGTTTGAGTTTGTAGAGAGCAGATGGAGCTTCTCTCTCTAACTCCAGGGCTGCTGGGCTTCACTATAGTTTTGGGAGAAGGTTGTGGTCATCAGAACTGAAGGAAAGGTACCTTATATAGAGAAGATTGAGAGAGAAGGGAAGGACAAGTACGCTTGGTGGTGTCACCTAGCATGGTGACTTTCACCACTTCAAGTCACCGACAAGTAACTTTATACTTCTCTCTAATCTTCTGAAAATCCTAACTAAGCCCCTAATATTTTCAAAACTCTTAGTTTCCTCCCCTCATAATTAATTAATTAATTTTCATTAGCATAATCATAATTAAATTATGGTTTTTCACATAAAATAATAAATTTTTATGAAGATTTACTCACTAATCCTCTTGATTAAATTTCCATAATTATTTATGAGATATATTTTGTGACACACTTATACCACCTTTAACTATATTGTAACGCGCTGAATTTTTTTGTTTTCAATTCAAACATCAAGCTGTATTGCAAATCCTCGGGATTAAGGCGGAAAATCATAATCTCTTCTTATTTAGTAATTTCAAACTAAACATCCTTTATCTGATAACACTTTGATACCTAATCTCGACTACCGAGATGTACAATCACTCCTTCATTAAGTCCTATTCTTCATTCAGGAAACTTCTAAACTAGAAAACTGAAACACCATTATATAAACAATATCCGGTTGTAGGATCGTGGTACACCTGTCAGAATTTATGAAAATAAAGTGCAAGGGTCAGTCAAACGTAACCATGTACAGGTTATACAACATATAAGTGATCTATTACAAATCAAGATAACATATTATCATCACATACAGTCACATCAAAGACAAGTAATATGCAGGCATGCTGGTTATCAATCCTCCCTTATAACCCCAAAAACCTTTTTATTTATTTCATGTCATGGATGCTAGTAGTGTATAAAGCCCGAAGCATTTTAACTTCTGCACTCTTTAGAAAGTCATTCGGGAATTATGGACACGGAATTTAACCTCGTTCCACTCTTTACCGAACTAGATTACCTTAGGGCTTCTCCGTTAGCTATACCCGACAATGCTGATCCTTAAACATCATGGCTGGTTCAGGCCTCAGAGACCCTGCCCGTCCAGTCATGAGAGGTAGGAAATCGATGTATACCCCGTGCCTATTCATCTCTGAACACGGCCACCCTCAGTATCTCTGTATTAACCACAATCCCTACAGTGGTAGTGACAGTACATTCTTATTCCTTGTCTTTCCAGGAATGGTTATTTAGCCACGTCACCACCTTATACTTCTTGAATATCCAGAGTTCATAACTAAAATGGACCCTGTTGCATCTGTATCAAAGCTCATGGAATGAGTACATCTCGTTTGAGATTGGATATACATACATTAGGTAAGTAGAGTTTTACACACACGAACCACGTTCTTTTTGGTAATTAGCCCGCACTTAAGTTCTCAAACAGTTTCCTCTCCCTAATTCATTTGGTTATGTCCATTAACTACCTATCATATAGGTGAATCCTATTTAATTATTGTTAGTGCAGATAGCAACCTGAGAGGGGGGGTGAATCAGAGTTGCCCCGATTTTTGCCTTATTGAAAAAGTTACTTTCAAGATGATGATGATCACGACAAGGTAGTTGTGATTGCAGCGGAATTAAGCATTGCTTGAAAGTAAAGATGAAGGATAGAAGAATTCACACACAGAGTTTTATCCTGGTTCACCTTCTATCCACCGAAGTCTACGTCCAGTCCCTCAAGAAAACCCCTTGAGGATTTTTCCACTATTGATAAAAATCTCTTGCAAGTTCTTAACCCAAGGACCCTAAGAATTTCTACCAATATCCTGTGAAAGCAAACCACTTTCCACAGCCCTTGAAAGCAAACCACTTTCAGTTCCTGAAGGCAAACCACCCTCAGACCTTGAAGGCTAAACCACCTTCAATCAACACCCTGAAAGTATACCACTTTCAGTGCCAACAACCCTTCACCGAATACCACGGTGAAAACTCAATCTTACAGAAAGAGATGAAGAAGAGTTTACAATTGGCTGTATCAATCCTTTAACACATAAGTGGATTGATCATGAGAATTTATGCTTTAAGGCTTTTAAGCATAATATGATTCTGAGTTCCTCAAGATATGAACAACTAAAGTGTTCTTATAAACATGAAGATCATGAACTCAGAATTTAGGCTCTTGAAGGTTTAAGTTCTAAAAGATGAACTAATTTTGACAAAGCTTGGGCCTAGTGTTGTATTCGCATGTGTTGTTGTGTTCTGGACTCAAATGGACTTTATATAGGCAAGGGAAACGTCCTTGAACCATCACAACCCTTTCCAAAAGGTTTGGGACACGATGGTTCATGAAAAGATGCAACTTTTCGTTCTGGTAATCGATTACATCACTTAGTGTAATCGATTACACTAATAGCCGTTTCAGTTTAAATTTCAAATTCAAACATGTAATCGATTACAAGCAATGGGTAATCGATTACTTACCTAGGTGTAATCGATTACCAGAAGGCTGAAATCGATTACACTGAAGTCCAACTTCCAGAAACTTGATCCTTTGAGATCGGCTTAAGGTTTTCTACTTCTTTTAAGTTATGAAAACACTTAGCTTGATTAGTTTAGATGTTTTAAGAGCCTTTATGCTTTAATAGACCTTTAGAAGCATAACTCACCTAAACTAGGACTTCTAGGTATATGATAGATTTTGTAGCGCTGTTTCCTCTAAGTCTTCTTTTCTTCTTTTTGTTGATGAGTTTGTCATCATCAAAACCTCAGCCAGGGTCAGGAGCAAGACCTTCTTCACAATCTCCCCCTTTTTGATGATGGCAAACACATTCTTGATACTTGAAGATCATATATACATTTCTTGTTGAAGAACTCCCCCTGTTTAATGTAATCTAGGATTTCTCCCCCTTTCTAATGTACTTGTTGAATTCCTGCATATGATATTTATTAGCACAGAACCTTTCTCCCCCTTTTTACTTCATCAAAAAGAAGAAAAGGCCAAAAATACAGGCATACATCCATACAAGTATAGAATTCGAAATAAAGCATAGGGGTATGGGGGTAAAGATGTAAAACAAGAATAAACCATAACCATCCAAACATAGCAAATAAATGAAAACATCCAACAGTGCAGTAAAGAGTTTAAACTAGGCTATTTACAAACCAAATAAACCAAGATGTCAACTAAAAGCATACACAAGTCTAAAGATCAAATTCATCGGAGGAGTCAAGAGAGTCATGGGGAGAGGGAGCCATGCGATCGACATGAAGACTGAGATGATCCATATCCGCACGGAGAGTGGTGTACATGGACTCGACCCGACCTTCGATGTGATCGAACCTCTGATCAAAGTGTGTCCTCATATCAGCTAGATGAGAGAGGATGAGTTGAGTAGAGGCATCAGCATCTGCAGAGGACGAAGGACCTCCCTCAGAGGATGGTGGACAGAAAGCAGCAGGGGCAAGAGCCTGGGTAGTATCAGGACCCAAATCTGATTTGTGCCTGAAAGTACCATCAATATCCCTGAAAATCCCCATCTTATTCAGAATTTCCATATCAATCCTCTGAGCCTTAGCATCCATGACCTGTGCATACTCTCCATGTGTAGAAACTCCAAAGTTCTTCAGAATAAGAGTAATAACAGGAGCATAAGGAAGAGGACCAGTTCTGTCCTTGTGAAGCAGCATGTGAATCATGACCAAGTAAGCCCAATTAATAGACTCATTATGCTTCAGACCATATATGATTTGTAACTCTAAATCACTAATCTGAGCGTTAGAGGATTGAGGGAGAAGAACATAGCTTATCAGATAATGGAGCAAGCAATCCTCTACAGTGAGATATCCAACAGCAAGGATATCCCTAGAACGGTTAGCCTCCGTTCGCTGCTTCTTCAACTGTATCTCTTCCTCAGAGAATCGACACAGAGATAGGTAAAAAGAATTCTTATCATAATCAGCCCATGGACATGTAATCTCAAGGCTGAGTCGTGCTCCAACATAGGGAATTGTCAGTAAAGTCCCCAATTGCTCTTGAGTCAAAGAAATATCAACCCCTTTGACTGATGAGCAGATTTTTCCACCCCTCTTAACCAAATTACAATAAAAGACTTTGACCAATTCAGGATAATACGTACCCGTCAAGCCAACAAATTCATCAAGGCCTTGGAAGTCAAGGAGAGATGGGAAGAGAAGTCCAGCATTGATGAATGAATTCATGTCAGCATACTTGGGAGGAAGAACCGACCTTTCAAGGTAATAAGCCAAGAACCGCTCCTTTTGTTCCTCCGTGACGAGAAGACGTGAAAGGTCAAGGGTATTCATGGATAGGTTCTTCGACCGGTGTCTGCAAGAAGAAGAAGAGGCCATTTTCGGATTTGGAAGGGTTAGGGTTTGAAAAAGGGTTTTTGGGTAGAGACCAAATTGGAAAATCCGAAAGGGTGGAGAGATAAGAGAGGGTAGGGACGAGCAAAACCCACCAATTGGTTCTGAACTTGAGTGAGAAACAAGGGAGAATAGTGGAAAATGCTGGTTCGGCGTCGAGGAAAGGAAAGGGAAGAAGAACACTGTAATCGATTATGAATTCTGACCAAATATACTTATATTATCGATTTGGTAATCGATTACAGGCACTTGTGTAATCGATTACCACAATTTGAATTTTAAATAAAATTCAAAATTGCAACTGTAATCGATTACAGCAGTTAATGTAATCGATTACCTGCAGTCCAAAATTTGAAAATTTCAAATTTCGAATATGTAATCGATTATACCAGTTATGGTAATCGATTACTCAGGGGATTTAATTAAGCATGAGGACTAAGAGCAAGGTTAATCGATTAAAAAACCTATGATAATCGATTACAAGGACATTTTATAAGTTCTAATTTTAAGACATTTTAAGCATATAATCAACTAAGACATGTTATCATGGAAGAAAAGTTTTATACAAGTGTCTAATTGATAAGAAATAACATAGGACATATGTTTAAGCACATAGATAAATTAGATACATATAAACATAAATCTAAGACATGAATATGTAAGCATATATGTTCACCTAGAATCTAAGTAGGCAATTCTTTAACTAATATAAGCATATATCTAGAAGAATATCTTACTAACGATTATGATTGTTAATTTCATAATTCCTAATGTGTTCCTATGATTTTCTAGTCAGAGACCTTAGGAGAAAGTTCCCAAACTTGATTCCTTTCAAACTGGTTTAGTTCTTCCTGCATTGCTACAATCCAATACTCATCCTCCAGAGCATCATTTACTTTTGAGGGTTCTATTTGAGAGACAAAGGCCATATTCATAACTGAATCATTTAAGCATAGCCTTGTTGAAACACCTCTAGAAATATCACCAATGATATTATCAATTGGATGATCCCTATGGATTCCCCATTCCTTTGGAAGTTGATAAATATCATCTTCAATGTGCTCTTCTTGTATTGAATTCTGATCTCTATCCTTTTGAGAATCTTCATTGATAATGATATCTCCTTCTTCATTATCTGGAAGATTGACTTAATCTTCTATTGAAGATTTAGATTCATCAAAAGAAACAAGTATGGATTCTTCCACAGATAGAGTTTTCTTGTTAAAGATTCTATATGCTTTGCTTGTTAGAGAATAACCAAGGAATATACCTTCATCAGATTTTTCATCAAACTTACCAAGGTTTTCCTTTCCATTATTCAAGACAAAGCATTTTGATCCAAATGCACGTAGATGAGAGATATTTGGTTTCCTTCCCTTGTAGAGTTCATAGGGGGTTTTCTTCAGAATAGGTTTAATAAGAACTCTATTGGAAACATAGCAAGCAGTACTTACAGCATCAGCTCAGAAATATTTAGGAAGGCTTGATTCACTTAGCATGGTTCTTGCTAATTCTTCAAGTAATCTGTTCTTCCTTTCTACAACACCATTTTGTTGTGGTGTTCTCGGAGTAGAGAAATTATGTGATATTCCATTTTCATCACATAGTTCTTGAAATTGTTGATTCTGAAATTCTCCACCATGATCACTTCTAATAGAAGAGATCTTTAAAGACTTCTCATTTTGAACTAGCCTTGCATATCTCTTGAATGCATTGAAGGCTTCATTCTTATGAGGCAAGAATAAAGTCCATGTAAATCTAGAGAAATCATCAACAATAACAAGTGCATAGAAATTACCTCCGAGGCTTTTTGTTCTTGAAGGTCCGAACAAATCCATATGTAGCAATTGAAGGGGCCTTGAAGTCGACACTATGTTCTTTGGTCTAAAAGACGTTCTGGTTTGCTTCCCTTTTTGACATGCATCAAAAAGCCTGTCTTTTTCGAATCTTATCTTTGGAAGCCCAACAACTAGATCATGCTTGACTAGTTTGTTTAAATGATCTATGTGTATATGAGCAAGTCTTCTATGCCATAGCCATGAATCACTATTGTTCTTGGCCAAAACGCATCTTACATTTTGTGGAATTTCTTCCAAGGAGATCATGAAGACTTTATTGACTTTATAACCAGAAAACTTAATTTCTTTAGTTTTCACATCTTTTACTACACATATATCATCAATGAAACCAAATTTCAAACCTTTGTCACATAGTTGACTGATACTCAGAAGATTATGCATCAAACCATCAACGTAAAGAACTTTATCGATGACTGTTTGAGGGGGTGTGCCTATTCTTCCAATACCGAGTATCTTTCCCTTTTGATTGTTTCCATATGTGACAAAACCTTTTTCCCTAGGTATAAGAAATGAAAACTTGGTTTTGTCTCCTGTCATGTGTGATGAGCAGCCACTATCAAGATACCATAAATCCTTTGCTGCTTTCATACACACCTACATGACAAAGTTCAGACATGGGTATTAGGAACCCAACAAGTTTTGGGTCCTTCTAAGTTAACATCCTTTCTAACCCATATGTATTCCCTATTTGGTACTCCTACATGTTTGTAGTAACATCTACTAGGGGTATGTCCTATTTTGTTACAATAAGTGCAAGAATAATGATTGTAACTAGTTGTTTGTCTAGGAGAGGAATGGATCTTCTTAGGAGGTCTGTTATGATTGTTCTTCCTATTGTTCATACTCCTAATAGAATTGGTCTTAACACCTTTAGAAGATCCTTCCACCATGTTTGGTTTTACAAACACAGTTTTCTTGACTTCCTTAGTCTTTGGGTGAGAAGTATATCCTAGACCTGATTTATTGTTTGAATGTCTTTGTATACTTAGAATATCATCTAACTTCTGTTTTCCTTTATTGAAGTTATGAACTCTTTGTTGAAGATTATCTATCTTTTCTTCTAAAGAACTACACTTAGTGCATTTATGTGTAATATCTAACTTAGATTTTACTACGTCTAGTTCTTCTTGTAAAGTTCTACACTTACTTTCTAAGGATGAAATCAAATCATTTTGCCTAGTGCTAACCTTAGAAAATTCTTGGCATAATTTAAATATATTTTCCATAGTAAACTTTAAATCATGAAAAGACATAGAATTGTCACTAACCTGGAAATCTTCAACATCTGAATCATGTGAGGCCATCAAAGCAACTTGTACTTCTTCTTTATCAGAATCTGATGATGAACTTACTTCGTTATCATCCCAAGCCAAATATGCTCTTCGTGTGGGTTGATCCTTCTTTTCGAATTTTTCTCTTAGACCATGTTTCTTCTTTTGAATATTTGGACATTCTGACTTGAAGTGTCCAGACTTGCCACATTCGAAACCTGTGACCTTTTGAGAGGAAGAAGACTCATTGTTCCTTTGGAAAGATTTGTTATTGTTGAATTTCACACCTTTTCTTTTAAGAAACTTTCCAAAGTTCTTTACTAGAAGATTCACATTTCCATTATCTTCTTATTCAGAATCTGCATCATAATCTTCTTTGATGCTTTCTTTCACCTTTAGGGAAATGGATCGATACTTCTTCTCATGTTGTTCATGCTCTTCTAAAAAATTCAATTCCAACTCGTGTTCTTGGAGTTTTCCAAAAAGAGTTGCAAGAGTCATTTTTGATAAACTCTTCTTCTCTGAGATGGCTGTAACTTTTGGTTGCCATACTCTTGTAAGTGATCTTAGAA
This sequence comes from Acmispon strigosus, assembly GCA_030819835.1. Taxonomy (NCBI): domain Eukaryota; kingdom Viridiplantae; phylum Streptophyta; class Magnoliopsida; order Fabales; family Fabaceae; genus Acmispon; species Acmispon strigosus. Next base: position 26,854,577 of record JAUAMA010000001.1, read on the forward strand.
CTTTCATGTTCAAGTCACTATTTGAAAATTGTCTGCCAAGAGCAATCAAATGATTAATCAAATTAGTGAATCGTTTTTGCATATCTAATACCTTTTCTCCTTGAAGCATTCTGAACATTTCATATTCTTGAGATAGAGTATTGATCTTTGATCTCTTGACTTCATCTGTTCCTTCGTGAGTCACCATTAAAATATCCCATATTTCTTTCGATGAAGTGCACGTTGATACTCTGAAAAACTCATCCATGCCAAGGGCAGATGTAAGAATGTTCATTCCTTTGAGATCATATTGAACCTTCTTCTTTTCTTCTTCACTCCAAGTACTTTCTGGTTTTGGTTGTGAAGTTCCTTCTACTTCTGTTTCAGGCACAAAGGGACCTTCTTCAATGGCTTTCCAAATACCTGCGTCTAATGACTTTATGAATATTTTCATCTTGATCTTCCAGAAGTCATAGTGTTCTCCATTGAAGAATGGTGGCCTGTTTATGTTGAATCCTTCACTGGTTCCATGATTGGAAGATGATTCCATCTTTTCCCGGATCTTAGGAATAACTTACCTAAACTTCCGCTCTGATACCAATTGTTAGTGCAGATAGCAACCTGAGAGGGGGGGGGTGAATCAGAGTTGCCCTGATTTTCGCCTTATTGAAAAAGTTACTTTCAAGATGATGATGATCACGACAAGATAGTTGTGATTGCAGCGGAATTAAGCGTTGCTTGAAAGTAAAGATGAAGGATAGAAGAATTCACACACAGAGTTTTATCCTGGTTCACCTTCTATCCACCCAAGGCTACGTCCAGTCCCTCAAGAAAACCCCTTGAGGATTTTTCCACTATTGATAAAAATCTCTTACAAGTTCTTAACCGAAGGACCCTAAGAATTTCTACCAATATCCTGTGAAAGTAAACCACTTTCCACAGCCCTTGAAAGCAAACCACTTTCAGTTCCTGAAGGCAAACCACCCTCAGACCTTGAAGGCTAAACCACCTTCAATCAACACCCTGAAAGTATACCACTTTCAGTGCCAACAACCCTTCACCGAATACCACGGTGAAAACTCAATCTTACAGAAAGAGATGAAGAAGAGTTTACAATTGGCTGTATCAATCCTTTAACACATAAGTGGATTGATCATGAGAATTTATGCTTTAAGGCTTCTAAGCATAATAGGATTCTGAGTTCCTCAAGATATGAACAACTAAAGTGTTCTTATAAACATGAAGATCATGAACTCAGAATTTAGGCTCCTGAAGGTTTAAGTTCTAAAAGATGAACTAATTTTGACAAATCTTTGGCCTAATGTTGTATTCTCATGTGTTGTTGTGTTCTGGGCTCAAATGGACTTTATACAAGCAAGAGAAATGTCCTTGAACCATCACAACCCTTTCCAAAAGGTTTGGGACACAATGGTTCATGAAAAGATGCAACTTTTCGTTCTGGTAATTGATTACATCACTTAGTGTAATCGATTACACTAATAGCCGTTTCAGTTTGAATTTCAAATTCAAACATGTAATCGATTACAAGAAATGGGTAATCGATTACTTGCCTAGGTGTAATCGATTACCAGAAGGCTGAAATCTATTACACTGAAGTCCAACTTCCAGAAACTTGATCCTTTGAGATCGGCCTAAGGTTTTCTACTTCTTTTAAGTTATAAAAACACTTAGCTTGATTAGTTTTGATGTTATAAGAGCCTTGATGCTTTAATAGACCTTTAGAAGCATAACTCACCTAAACTAGGACTTCTAGGTATATGATAGACTTTGTAGCGCTGTTTCCTCTAAGTCTTCTTTTCTTCTTTTTGTTGATGAGTTTGTCGTCATCAAAACCTCAGCCAGTGTCAGGAGCAAGACCTTCTTCACAATTATAGGGTAGGCTGAATTTCGTAAACAAGTGATAGACCAGCAGTTACCTCAAGATTTTTCCCTCTGCTCTACTACCACAGATGCTATATCAATATTGCTAAAAGAAATTTTAAACAAGCCATATGACAACAATTCCTAATATCACTATATCCCATAATGTACTTTCCCGATCTAATGTTCAATGCAACATTTCCACAATCATCTTCAACATATTACAATCAACATTCATTCAGAAACATCATAGCATATCAAACAAGCAATCATACATAATAACAATATGCATTCTATCTTTCTAATAGACTACTCATATGAAACCTAACATGACATGGCATAGTCTAACTCCCCTTACCTCGGGTTTCAACTCGATATTCCGAGTCCGTATTCTGTCCTTGGTATTCTGCGTATTGTATCACATATTTTGTGATATGTGATTTGCTGAGTTAGAACTATGACATCATTTCTTTCCATATTTGCACTTTAGTCCCTTATATTTACTCTATTTGAAATTAAGTCCCTATAATTACTTTATTTACATTTAAATCCCTATATTGTTACTAAATTACATTTTCCTACTCTATTATAACTTCTCTGAATCCTAAGTCCTAGTCTAAGCACAAGAATTTTCACATGGTCTTATTATTAGTCATACTTAAACTAGGTTACTCACGATTTTATGTATGGTTCTTGACTTCCATAGCTCTTCCTACTCAACCTACTGTTTTTCACTCTCAAATTCATTACTACTAACATGCAGAAGCTTTCCATTAATTATTACAGGGGTTCCCACGTCCATTTTGTTACTTCCCATGTTCAAGTTCATAACATCAAAGCTTGAAAATCCAACTTTGCTATTTGCTTTTTGTTTCCTTGTTTTGGGTTTCCTAAATTATTCCTTGAAGTTCCAGGGACTTATGCGAATGATTTCCAGGTCATTTGGTTCACTAGACAAGCCAGAATAGTGAACACGAGTTGCATGTGTTCATGGAATTCGTGGCTTCGAATTTCTGGTTTCCATGGCTCAAAACCTGTTCCTAGAGGCTCTAAAATGAAGATATAAGGTAACGAATGGGTTTTGGAGGTTCAATTGCCTTGGAAAAGCAGTTCTAGAAATTTCTTCCTAGCTAGCTTGTCAAAGAAGACGAAGCACAGTGGCGGCCACCGCGGTTGTCGTCGCCGGAGCTAACCTGAGTATAGGGCCGGACTCTCCAAGCTTCCAGAAGTTCAGTGGTGGTGGTGGTTTGTCCTTAAACCTCCTGGTTACACCGGAAAACACGAAGAAAGAAATTTTTAGGCCCCCGGAATTTGGAAATCCTTGTCGGATTCCGGGTAAAAGTTGCAGAGCTCAATTTTCTTCGTTTCATCAAATAAAAGCTTAGGGAAACTATCCAGAATTCATCCTTGACCTTCAAGAAAGACAATGGTGAAGGTTTAAAGCTATGAAACACAAAGGAAAATGAGAATTGAAGAGGAGAAGTTATGGAGGTGATTCTCGGCTTTGATAGAAAACAATGGCCTTTCTCTCTGGTCTAGCTTTCTGGGTCACACAGAGCATCGTTCTGGAGTCCATTGAATATAATGAAGAGGTATTTGTAGGCTAAAAGTGTCTTAGCTTAATGAATTATGATTATCAACTTATTTAACTTGTACCACCAATGGTTCTTCATGCAAGATGATTAGGGCAAACTTCTATAGAATATGAAGGAAATGCACATTTTTAGGGCTGTTGCTGGTGTTAATGGCAGCTCATTTAGGGTTTGAGGTGATGTGCATAGTGACATATCCATCAGGCATAGTGACTGATCTCACCGTATTGGTCGCACATACTGTCGTGTCATCACTATAGTACAAAAGTGACACTATTCTCAAGTCAACCCTATGCAATAATATTTCTTCTGAATTATTTCCTTTCCTCAGAGTCCAGAATCGTGGATAGTCAGTAATCTCTGCCAACTGGCCCGACTATGGTTATGATCAATCTGAGACGAACCGACTATCGTCAAGAAAGTTAATTAGAGTAATTAGGGTTCCTATTGCCAACGTCATGTCTACACTTTCTAATTAACTTATTAATTCTAATAATAATCATATCTATTACTATAATCATCAATCAATTCATTCGCGCACCAATCTATGTAGATATATTTTCCTAGGCGTGTTACTACTAATAAGTTATTGAGAAACGTCTAGGGTTCCTATCTCCCATAGTTAGTGGTTAAGGTAATAAGCTTAAGGCAATTGCCTTATGAGCGAAAATACAGGATGTTACACTCTCCCTTCCTTTTAGGAATTTTGTCCCGAAATTCTACTCTCACCTTCAAAAAGTTGTGGGTAGTTCTCCTTCATAAAAATTCGTGACTCTAATACCAAATAAAATTGTGACATCCTTCCTTATACCACCTTTAACTGTACTGTAACGCTTTGATACCACCTAAATTGTGTTGTACCTTTTAAAACCAATTGTAACTGAACCAAATCAAACCTTAAGCTGTCTTGCGAATCCTTGGAATTATGGAGGAAAATAATAATCCCTTCTTATTCTGTAATTTCAAACTAAACATCCTTTATTTGATAACACTCTGATACCTATTCTCAACTACCTAGATGTACTATCACTCCTTCACTGAGTCCTATTCTTACCCGCGGACAACTACGATGGCTCAATAGCTTCGGCGTACAACGAACCAACTCGATCTAAGCCCATCTCTATCTTTCACCTGAAAATGTTAACCACTGGAGGGAGTGAGCTATCAGTAGATAAGAACATGAATGTGTCAGTAACTCCGACCGAAGTCGTATGGAGGTCATCCAAACATAATCCATATTCAGGCTAGTACAGCATCAATCAATTTATAACAACAGGTAATATAAGAACAAGTATCAACATCACATCACAATAATCAATCAATGCACAATGCATGAGAGATATATGATAGCCAAATCGCAAGTGCACGATTGATTATCGCGTAATATAAAAGATTGTCGATCCCACAGGGATAGGTGTCTAATTACTAATTTTTTTAGAGCTTAAGCAGAAAAATAAAAAGATATATTTTGCATTTTGGTTTCTGGAATAAGAACATAAAAAGCATAAAATATAAAATAAGAGATGATGATAAAAATAAGCATTTGGGTTGCATTGAATAACTTATAATTTATGCTAGCAAACTTCTATTTTATTTCTGAATTCCAAACAAAGATTCATGATGCTATAGCCTAGTGTAACTACAAGATAATTCCTTAAGCATTGTAGATCTTTCTTTTTAATTACTAAACCCAATTCCTTGGCACCTAGTTAACTAAAGAAGAAGATGAAGAAGATGTTCAGGCCAACATAAAGTTACGTCCTTCCTAATTCCTTAGCGAAGTATACTTGCTAATGAAATTGCAAGTGTACAATTTACTATCGCGTAATATAAAAGATTATCGAACCCAAGGGATAGGTGTTCTTATTATTATAAAATTTAGTACTAAAACAGAAAAATAAAAGATGAATATTTGTTGTTGGTTTGAGAACTAGAAAGAAACAATAGCATAAAATAATAGAATAAAGAGATGATGAACAATAAGCTCTTGGGTTGGTTTACATAGTCTATAAAAACATGCTAGAAATTTCCTACTAAATTCCTGAATTATAAAACCATTATCATGATGCTATAGCCTAGTGTAACTACAAGTTAATTCCTTAAGCATTGTAGATCTTTCTTTTTAATTACTAAACCCAATTCCTTGGCACCTAGTTAACTAAAGAAGAAGATGAAGAAGATGTTCAGGCCAACATAAAGTTACGTCCTTCCTAATTCCTTAGCGAAGTATACTTATAACCTTTTTTATTACCTAGTTCCCTTACTACTCACCAAATGGCCTTATGTAATAAGCAATAAGCAAAACCTCTTGTGATCATCAAGATAGAAATAAAGCATAAGGTAATAAAACATGAATGGAAATAAAATTCAGAAATGTAGAAAAAGACTAGAACATGTATTATAAACTAAAACAACCCAAAAACTTAAAGAAGAATTAGCCAAACATGGCTAAAAGATTCATTGAATTACCCTGGATAGGAGCTCAAGTATGGCTTCCCACAATGCCTAGGAACAATGATCTTTGAGGGAGAAAGAGAGAATACTTGTTGTATTCTATGAAGGTGTGTCTTACAAGTGAAGAAAAGGGTCCTATTTATAGTAAAATTCCAGCCTCCAGCGCTTGAGCGCTGGCATTCCCAACGCATGGGCGTTAGGATGCATTAAAAATCCACTTTCTGTCCGAGGCCCAGCGCTTGAGCGCTGGCTTTCCAACGCTTGGGCGCTGGGTCACCATCTGACTCATCATCCAGTCAGAACCCCAGCGCTGGAGCGCTGGGATCCCAACGCATGAGCGCTGGGACGCTGCTTCTTCATCTTCAAGCTTTTCCTTCCTTCTTCATTCATGGTAGTGGGTTTTGATGGCCATAAAATGCCACTACTCAGCCTTGTTTAATTCTGAAACCCTTCCCCCACTAACATCAATTCCTTTAAACATTTTTTCCATGTGCTAAATTAGAGAGTGATTCTTCATATTCTTCTTTTTCACTTTGGTCCTCTCTTGGTTAGCACTTCAATTCAAGCCCCCATATTCTCTCAATCTTCACTTTAAGTCCCCCACTCTTGAAATTTTACAATTTGGTCCCTGACTTCCTGAAACTTTACACATTGGTCCCTGGACAAAAATGATAACTAAACCAGCTTTTTCTAAAAACACAAAATAACTAGAAAAATTCCTAAAAAATATAAAATAAAGATAGAAAAACACAAAAAATCTAATCTACATGCAAAATGCAAAATAAATATAAAATCTACATAAAAACAATAAAAAACCTACATGAGACTCAAAAATAATAAAATAAAAAGACTAAAAAGACCCTAAAAACATCATATAAAATCCACTCATCAATACTTATAACCTTTTTTAAATCCTAGGTCCCTTACTACTTACCAAATGGCGTTATGTAATAAGCAATAAGCAAGAGATCTTGTGTGCACCAAGATGAATGAAGAACAAGGAAATAAAACATGAACTTTGAATATTATTCAGAAACAAATAAAGGAAAACTAAAACATAAACTAATAAGCTAACACAACCCAAAATACTTAAAAAGAATTAGCCAAGCATGGCTAAAAGAAGCATTGAATTACCCTGGACTAGGAGCTCAAATATGGCTTCCCACAATTCCTAGGAACAATGTTCTTTGAGGGAGAAAGAGAGAATACTTGTTGTATTCTATGAAGGTGTGTTTTACAAGTGAAGAGGAGAGTCCTATTTATAGTAAAAATCCAGCCTCCAACGCTTCAGCGCTAGAATTCCCAACGCTTGGGCGCTGGGAGCATTAAAAATCCACTGTCAGATCGAGGGCCAGCACATGAGCGCTGGCTTCCCAGCGCTGCAGCGCTGGGACCTGCTGTTTCAGCTCCAAGTTTTCCTTCCTTCTTCATGGTTAGTGGGATTTGAATGCCATCAAAAGCCACTACTCAGCCCTTGTTTAATTCTGAAACTCCTCCTCCACTATCATCAATTCCTTCAACATTATTTTCCATGTGCTAAATTAGAGAGTGATTCTTCATATTCTTCTTTTTCACTTTGGTCCTCTCTTGGTTAGCACTTCAATTCAAGCCCTCATACTCTCTCAATCTTCACTTTAAGTCCTCCACTCTTGAACTTTTACAATTTGGTCCCTGACTTCCTGAAACTTTACACATTGGTCCCTGGATAAAAAATGATAACTAAACCAGCTTTTCCTAAAAATACAAAATAACTAGAAAAATTCCTAAAAATATAAAATAAAGCTAGAAAATCTAATAAAATCTAATCTACATGCAAAATGCAAAATAAATATAAAATCTACATAAAAACAATAAAAAACCTACATGAGACTCAAAAATAATAAAATAAAAAGACTAAAAAGACCCTAAAATTATCATATAAAATCCACTCATCACACCACTATACCCAACGACAGCTTGTCCTCAAGCGACAAAACTTAAAGAGAAACTCGTCCCTGAGTTTAGAGAAAGTTTTTGTCCGATTGAAATATGATAATTTTCCAGAAAGCTTAGCGGATAAGGAAGACATGCATGTTTAATAGACAAAGAATCAAGAAAGTTAGGCTTGGCTTTTGACATGTTTGAGTTCATCAAATAAGCTCACAAAATGATATTCTCCATGAAAACAAGAAAGCTCAATGATCCTGCCTATAATTCAAATCAAAACTGAAGTAAAGCAACCAAGTGATTTTTTTTTTTGAAGAGATTTTTGAAGGTTGTAACTTGGCCAAAGGGTTGAACAATTCAAGGTGTGGATTTCAAGAAACTCTAGTGGCTGACTCAGAATCTGTTGTTAAGTGATTTTTCAACTAAGAGCTTTTAACAATTTAACACAAGGGTCCTCTCAATTTTTCTCTTTTTTCCCTTTTTTTTTTTTTTTTTTTGAACAAAGTAGTGGAATGTATGGGATGAATGACTTGAATTTTACTCCCCTCATACTCTTTCTCACCCCACTACCTCATTATTTTTTCTAAGGCACATACCTTATTTTTTCAATTTTTCCTTCATCTTTTTTTAGAGAGAAACCCACAACATAGCTCTAACAATTTCAGCACATGAATCACAATAACAACTTTAAGAATTATCACACAAAGTAGGCTCCAAAGAATGACTCTTTTAAGGCTCAAAAAGGGGCTACTAGTGGATATAACATTTCAAGCAAAAATCTGAGTTTTCAAAAATGCCTATAATCTCTTCTCACTCACAAAGTGTACAAAACTCCAATCAACATGTAACACAAGGCAGAAAAATTTCACAATCAAGAATTAAGAGTCCTCAGCTCTCAGAAAAAGATAGGGTAAGTGGTACCCTTTTTAGAACTCAAAAAAAAACTTTTGCCAACAACCCAACAATCAAGATGTCAAAAATCCTTTCTACAGCATGCAATCCTAACCACTTCAAATCATAGAACTTTTTCACAAAGCATTTCAATCAGATAAAGCATTTCACAAAGCTATAGCAACATTCAGAATGGATAATATACTCAAGACTCATGCAAAAATAAAACAGAAAAACTAAACTAAAATAAAACTACAAACTATATAAAAAGAAAAACAAAATCTAAGAAGCTGGTATAGTAACAAATTTTCCACAAAGGTCCAAGGGAACCTCAATGCAAAAATCAATTTGAACACTTAAGTTCAAGAGGGTTCTTCCCCTTTCTGGTACCTATCCTGTAACATTGAACAAACAAAAGTCTTACAAGCAAAAGCTTGCTTGACTTGTTAGTCCCAAAAACAGCACACTTAAGATTATGGGTTGAAAAATTGTGTTCACCTAAAAACAAGAATTCTTGAGTTCCCAAAAATCAAAACCATTGTAGAAACAAGGGAAAACTCATAGAATCTAAAACCTTTAAGAAAATGGTGAACACAAAATTTATTAAAAACTAAAAACAGCAAATAAAAATAAAACAGCAAATCTGCCCGAGCTCCAGCGCTGGAGCGTTGGGGATGCCAACGCTTGGGCGCTGGATTAAAACAGAAACTGGGCAATCAGAGGTGCAAAGCAGGGGCCTAACGCTTGAGCGTTGGCCTCCAGCGCTGGAGCGCTGGCCTCTCCTGCAGCAAAAACATAGAGTTTTTTTTCTTTTATTTATTTACAAGAGTGATACAAAAAATTAAATGACAGAATTATAAACTATCCTAAGTTGGGTTGTCTCCCAACCAGCTCATTGTTAAGGTCCGAGATAGACCCTTCAAATATCACTTTTCAACCGGGGTCTATTACAAAATTCATTAGACCCCGCAAATCATGCAAATTTTGGCACATAAGAATCATGGTGCCCAAAGAATTTTCAGCTAACAAAGCAACAATATTCAAAGTAAAAATGGAAGAGATAAATAAATTTTCCCTTCCTTGTTCTTTGCCTTGCCATTCGGAACCCATAACATAAGTTCCTTGAGGTTCTTCTTCCTCCATTTCCAATTTGTCTTCAAAGACAAATTCTATAATGAAGGTTTCTTTCACCTCTTTTCTTGGAACCACGAATTCATTTTCATGAACAAGTGGTTGTTGTTCATCCCTGGGCTGCCTCCTTAGAATGTCATTCAGCCTCCCTTGCAAGATCATTCTGGCCTTCCATTCCTGCACTCGGTTGGGCAAAGATCCCGAAGCATGCTTGCAATCCAATTCAGAGTAATACTCATCAATTAAATTGAGAGCATCACACTTCTCTTTTTCATCTTCTTTTTTAAGATATGCCCGGATCTTTGCCAACCATTCTTCAAATGTTCCAGCCATAATTCCTTACAAAAATCAGCAGACAAATTAGCAGCACCAGTTCATCACACAAATATATTTTTAATTTTTTTTTATATAAAAGAAAAGCACTAAACAAAATAATAAAAAGAACTTGAAAGAACCTATCCCCGGCAACGGCGCCAAAAACTTGATAGCCAAATCGCAAGTGCACGATTGATTATCGCGTAATATAAAAGATTGTCGATCCCACAGGGATAGGTGTCTAATTACTAATTTGTTTAGAGCTTAAGCAGAAAAATAAAAAGATATATTTTGCATTTTGGTTTCTGGAATAAGAACATAAAAAGCATAAAATATAAAATAAGAGATGATGATAAAAATAAGCATTTGGGTTGCATTGAATAACTTATAATTTATGCTAGCAAACTTCTATTTTATTTCTGAATTCCAAACAAAGATTCATGATGCTATAGCCTAGTGTAACTACAAGATAATTCCTTAAGCATTGTAGATCTTTCTTTTTAATTACTAAACCCAATTCCTTGGCACCTAGTTAACTAAAGAAGAAGATGAAGAAGATGTTCAGGCCAACATAAAGTTACGTCCTTCCTAATTCCTTAGCGAAGTATACTTATAACCTTTTTTAAATCCTAGGTCCCTTACTACTTACCAAATGGCGTTATGTAATAAGCAATAAGCAAGAGATCTTGTGTGCACCAAGATGAATGAAGAACAAGGAAATAAAACATGAACTTTGAATATTATTCAGAAACAAATAAAGGAAAACTAAAACATAAACTAATAAGCTAACACAACCCAAAATACTTAAAAAGAATTAGCCAAGCATGGCTAAAAGAAGCATTGAATTACCCTGGACTAGGAGCTCAAATATGGCTTCCCACAATTCCTAGGAACAATGTTCTTTGAGGGAGAAAGAGAGAATACTTGTTGTATTCTATGAAGGTGTGTTTTACAAGTGAAGAGGAGGGTCCTATTTATAGTAAAAATCCAGCCTCCAACGCTTCAGCGCTAGAATTCCCAACGCTTGGGCGCTGGGAGCATTAAAAATCCACTGTCAGATCGAGGGCCAGCACATGAGCGCTGGCTTCCCAGCGCTGCAGCGCTGGGACCTGCTATTTCAGCTCCAAGTTTTCCTTCCTTCTTCATGGTTAGTGGGATTTGAATGCCATCAAAAGCCACTACTCAGCCCTTGTTTAATTCTGAAACTCCTCCTCCACTATCATCAATTCCTTCAACATTATTTTCCATGTGCTAAATTAGAGAGTGATTCTTCATATTCTTCTTTTTCACTTTGGTCCTCTCTTGGTTAGCACTTCAATTCAAGCCCTCATACTCTCTCAATCTTCACTTTAAGTCCTCCACTCTTGAACTTTTACAATTTGGTCCCTGACTTCCTGAAACTTTACACATTGGTCCCTGGACAAAAAATGATAACTAAACCAGTTTTTCCTAAAAATACAAAATAACTAGAAAAATTCCTAAAAATATAAAATAAAGCTAGAAAATCTAATAAAATCTAATCTACATGCAAAATGCAAAATAAATATAAAATCTACATAAAAACAATAAAAAACCTACATGAGACTCAAAAATAATAAAATAAAAAGACTAAAAAGACCCTAAAATTATCATATAAAATCCACTCATCAATATAAACCTGGGTGGTTACCAACTTATGACTCCCGGTCCATTAGTCAACTTCTCCCCCAGTTATGAGGTGCACCATGCCCCCCAAGGAAGGAAGTCCCTCGTTGACCTTTTTATGAGTGCCTATTTATTCAGGAGTGCATTTGTGTATATAGGCCCGAAGCATATTAGCTTCATATCTTCGGAAAGCCATCTGGGAATATAGATATGAAATTTACCTTCGTTCTGCTCTTTACCGGATCCGATTATCGTTAGCTTCACATACAGGATAGCACGACTTTACCAGTTCTTTAACTTTACATGTTAGCCCGGCCTCAAGGATCCAACCTAAACTAACAGAGAGGTAGAACCATCGTGTGTCCTCGGGCGATTCATCTCTGAACAGGCCGCTGTAGGCATCCATGTATAATCTACAGTTCCTTTTAGTGGTAGTGATATTGCTTTCCTATGTCTTATCGCTCCAAATAAATGTTTAAACGCAATCAAACATCCATCTCTCCCTTATTCACCATATATATATCGAGTGTCGTAGCTAAGATGAACTCTTTGACATTCCTTTCCCTCAGACTCAATCGTTCGCCACCGGAGGGTACCTCAAAACCGACAGAGGTATAAACTTACCCCTCAGACTCTATCGCCACACCGGAGGGTTGTGTCGTTGCACGTCTATCTGACTTACGCATAGATAGGTACCTTACAACCTGCAGAGCCACTGGCATACCATTTTGGCCCTAGTCATCTGACTCTTTTGTGTCACCTGATGCGTCCCATACCACACCATGTTAGCCTAGATAGCAACCTGAGAGGGGGGGGGGGGCTTAATCAGGTTTACCCGTTTTTCACCTTGATACCTTCTTTCTTTCAAGATGAATATGAATACAAACGATTGCAGCGGAAATAAGCGTTGCTTGAAAGTGAAGATGATGTTAGAGTCAAAAACTTAATGAGTTAACCTATTTTGATAAATAACAATTTCGCTAAGTGTTACTGACTTCCTTAAAAGTTTTCATACTCAGGAACACTTGTAGACTGAAGACATGCTGCGAGGATATCGACAAAGCATTATCAAAAAGCAAGTCAAGAAACCGTCCGCCTATGTGAATTAGTCTGCTTTCAGAAGAAGAGTACGTCCGCCTGTGAAGAACGTCCGATTGATTAGCTGCTCAACTCTTGAAGAATACTTGAGTTGACTAAAGGCAATGATTGAAGACTCATGCAAAATGAAATATCCTGAAGGTGATCGTTCGTTCAACCCAAAGATGAGTTGTCATGCACCTCTTGGTGGTTCAGAGCATTAATGGCGAAAGAGACAGAATTAAGCGCCTCATTCCTTAAAGATTTAAATCTTCTGACATTCCTTAATTCAAGCTACTTTTGCTGAATTAACGGCGATATCTTCTGATCATCGTATCTCCTCAACGGTCAAATTCAAATATTATGGTCAGAGCATTAATGACTGAATTAGATGTAATGCATATGCATTAAATGTAGTCTCTGTGAACCGAAGCAAAAGCATCACTAGACGATATCGTCCTCTGTTGTTGAAGAAACATTCTCTACCTGGAAGATTGCAACAGCAGATGCAGAAGTATCCATTACTCACAATCAAGCAAAAATTCAACGGAACTATTTTTAAAGATCTTCACCAAAGCCTCCAGTTATCATCCTACTGAAGATATAAATAGTGGACTTTGTATCAGCTCCAATTTGACGACTCATACACAATCAAAGCATTCAAACCTTCCAAGTCAATCTACGATTTGAACAAGCTTTAAACCAAGAACACTCAGTAACCTCAACCTTCTCATTTTCTGAGTTCTGTGGCCAACTAGTGTGAAATCTCTTACAGAGTGAAAACTCTTATCCTTTCTCACACAAGCCATTCAGAGAACCAATTTGTATATCATCTCTGAACTTAGCTCTTCATATTTTCTACCCACTCTTGTTGAAGAGATTCTTGTAGAAAACAAATCTTCTTGAAAAAGAACTGGGAGGAGTCCTGTCAAACACTCGAGAGATAAAGGAGAAGTCCTAGAATACTTGTAAAGGAGTAGTCCTCAGAATACTGGGAGAAGTCCCTGAGAACACTTGTACTATTCTGTTGAAATTGTGAAAATCTTGGTGTAGCCAAGGACTGGACGTAGCCCTGTCGATTAAGGGCGTGAACCAGGATAAATATTGTGTGTGCTTTATTCTTCAAGCTTTAAGTTTGTTTCCGCTGCACATATTGTCAAACGTTTTTGAACTAATAATAACTAACTTGCAAAAATGGTTTAAAAATCACACACACAATTCAAACCCCCCCTTTCTTGTGTGGTTTTATTACTATCAATTGGTATCAGAGCTTAACCGCTCTGAGAATTACTAACATATTAACAGTTGTAGAGTGAAAAGATCCATGGACAGCATTGCCTACCCAACCAGAACTGCAACCAACAAGCCACCATTCTTTGATGGCTCAAACTACCCCTACTGGAAGAAGCACATGCAGCTATTCATCGAAACCGAATGGAAGCTATGGGACGTAATATCGAAAGGAAATTATGTTCCCAAAGATAGTGAAAGCAAGGCCATTCCAGCTGACAAATGGACAGATGAACAGAAGACAGACAATCAAAGAAATGCCAAGGCGAGGCTGTTCCTCATATGTGCTCTTAGCAAAAATGAGCATGACAAAGTTGATAGCCTAAGCACTGCAAAGGAGGTCTGGGATACATTAGCTATTGCTCATGAAGGAACCTCTGCCGTACAAGATGAGCATGCTTGCATCTTAGTACGAAAACATCATGATGGATGACAATGAATCCATTGACTCCATGTTCGCACGACTTCAAACCATTCATAATGGGATGAGGAACCTGGGAAAAAGCTTCACTGACAAGGAGCAAGTGATCAAGATTCTCAGAAGCCTTCCCACCAATTGGAGAAACTTCGTCACTTCCCAGAGAGCTGGAAAGAACCTTGATACCTATCAAGTAGAAGACCTGCTGGGAGAGACGAAGATTCATGAGCACGATGTTGCTAACGATGCTGCTATCATACGAAGAAAAGCGTCTGCCGCGAAAGATGTAGCATTTAAAGCCAACAAATCAAAGGCTTTGAAAGTTAACGAATCTTCAGATGAGGAAACTGTGCAGTCTGATCGCTCCGATGATGAGCAGGCCCTGTTCAATCGAAGATTCAGAAGAATGATGGGGAACAGAAAGCAGTTCAAAGGAAGACAATCTTCCACATCAAGAGACGAAGAGAAAATCCCAAATAAAGGAGGGATCGTCTGCTACGAGTGTAAGAAACCTGGACATGTCAAAGCCGACTGCCCATATCTGGGAAACAAGCCTTCCCAAAATAATTTCTATAAGAAGAAGGCCTTTTCCAGTCAAAACGATGAGTCAGAAGACGACTCCGAACAAGAAGAAGAAACTAAGGGAGCCAACGAGGAAACTTCATACTGTGCGTTTATGGGATCCTTAGACACATCAGATATCGAAGCAGATAAAGAAGCAGAGGCACTGATGATCTTTGTTGATCTATCCAACGGCGAGGAAAATGACAAAGATGAGGTAAGTCCCGAAATCTCATCTGAAGACTATAATGAACTATTAGAGTATGCTCATGCATTAGCAATCAAGTATAGTTCACTCAAGAAAAAGCATGATAAAACTATAAAAGAATTACATGCATCTAAAGAAGTATCTATTATGCTAACAAAGAAAAATCAAATACTCTTAGAACAAGACGCAAACAAAGAAATCAAATTCTTAAAACAAAGAGTAAGTAGCCTAATCAAAGATCTATCCACCTTTACTCAAGGTTATGATAACCTAATTAAATTAAGTGGAAACAACAGATCAGCTTATGATCGCAGAGGTTTAGGTTGTGAAGAAGAAAGTTGGGATATAACTGCCATTAAGCATAATTCTTCTGCTGTTCCATACAAATATCAACCTGAAAAGAAAAATGTTTCACCTTCATCTATTAAAGTCCAACCCAAAACTTTCATAGTCAAGGGTAAGGAGAAACAAACTCCTCAAAAAATAGTGCAAGGGAGGAACAGTCCACCCAAAGTGATAACTAACAAGAAAGGACCCAAGAGAGTTTGGGTACCTAAATCTATGATTATTCCTCTTGCAGATGTGCTTAACAACTCAAAGCCAAAAAGAGCAATGGTACCTGGACAATGAGTGCTCACGGCACATGACGGGAAAAAGGTCTTTATTCCCAAAGATCCATGAGAAGAAAACTGGAGGGACACTTACCTTCGAAGGTAATCAAAAAGGGTTCATTGTCGGAGAAGGTAATGTTGGTAAGAATCCCCTTCCAGTAATACGGAAAGTTCTGCTGGTTGAAGGACTGAAACATAACCTACTTAGCATAAGCCAATTGTGTGACAGTGGGCTCACTGTTTCCTTCAACAAAGTGAAGTGTAGTGTCACAAACGAGGATGACAAGATTATCTTTGAAGCACAGAGACAAGGGGATCTATATAAGACCTCCTTGAAAAACCTTGCAAGTCAAAAGGTAACATGTTTAGTATCAGCAGAGGATGACAAATGGATATGGCACAGGAAGCTAGGGCATGCATCCTTAAAGACCATTGCTAAGATAATCAACCATGATTTAGTAAGTGGTCTGCCAAATCTGTCTTTCAAATCTGATGATACATGCTCAGCATGTCTCCAAGGAAAGCAATTAAAAAGTTCTTTCCACGCAAAGAACGTTGTCAGTATTAAGAGACCTCTGGAGATGTTACACATGGACTTGTTCGGACCTACTAGAACGGCTAGTTGTTCTGAAAAAAGATTTTGTCTTGTCATCGTTGATGACTACACTAGATTTACATGGGTACAATTTCTCGGAACAGAGGATGAAACTTTCAAGTCCTTCCTAATCATTGCGAAAAGAGTTCAAAATGAAAAAGGTTACTGCATCACCAACATTCGTAGTGACAGAGGAGGAGAATTTATAAATGAAGAGTTCAACCACTACTGTAAAGAAAATGGAATATTTCATCAAGTCTCTGCCCCAAGAACTCCTCAGCAAAATGGAGTAGCCGAAAGGAAGAACAGGTCACTTCAAGAAATGGCCAGGACTATGCTCAACGAGACATCTCTACCCAAATACTTCTGGGCTGAAGCCATCCATATAGCATGCTATATTCAAAATCGAATATTTATGCGTCCCATCTTGAAGAAAACAGCCTATGAGTTGGGGAAGGGAAGAAAGCCAAGCATCTCATAGTTTCATCCATTTGGATGTCCATGCTTTCTACTTAACACAAAGGATGACCTTGGAAAATTCGATGCAAAATCAGACAAGGAATATTCTTAGGATATTCACCCAACTCCTAAGCATTCCGAGTATACAACTCTAGAACAATGGCAGTAGAGGAGTCGATCAATGTCAAGTTCGAAGATAAACACATCAGTGTAAATCAGATGACTCCAGAAGAAGAATATGATGACTTGGAAATATGTGGAGCGCCGTCATCAAATCCAGTTCAGCCGTCAACGTCTGACAAAGAGACAAATCCAATTACTCCTTCTTCAACTCAACCAGATGATGTTTGTGAAACTACATCTGATGACAATTCTACAAGTCAAATCATGACCTCTAGTGGCATCTCTCTACCTCGAGACTGGAGATTCAAACCAGATCATCCTCCTACACAGATAATCGGAAGTATACATGAAAAGGTAAGAACCAGATCCACTTTCAATGATTATGATAACTGTGCGTTCCTCTCTGAAATAGAACCGAAGAACATAGGTGAAGCATTACAGGATGAAGGATGGATTCTAGCCATGCAAGAAGAACTGAATCAATTTGAAAGAAGCAGAGTCTGGGATCTAGTGCCCAATCCAGAAGAAAACCCATCATTGGCACAAGATGGGTATTCAGAAATAAAATGGATGAAAATGGAAAAGTCACCAGGAACAAAGCTCGTCTGGTGGCACAAGGGTATAATCAACAAGAAGGAATTGATTATACAGAAACATTTGCCCCCGTAGCAAGAATTGAAGCTACTCGCATCCTACTGGCATTTGCATGTCAGCACTCCATAAAGTTGTATCAAATGGATGTGAAAAGTGCGTTCCTAAACGGATATATTGAGGAAGAAGTATACGTGAAGCAGCCTCCAGCCTTTGAAGATCCGGATCTACCAGACCACGTCTTCAAGATAAGAAAGGCATCATATGGACTAAAGCAAGCACCGCGTGCATGGTACGATCGCTTGAGTTCATTCCTGATGAACAATGGATTCTCACGAGGAAGCATTGACAACACTCTGTTTAGAAGAAAAAGGTCCAAGGATTTCATTTTGGTGCAACTATATGTTGATGACATCATCTTTGGCGCCACTAATGAATTTCTCTGCCAAGAATTTTCAAAACTGATGCAGAGTGAATTCGAGATGAGTATGATGGGAGAATTAAAGTTCTTCCTAGGATTGCAGATCAGACAGGAAGGAACCCAAACCTACATTCATCAGACAAAGTACATTAATGATCTCCTGAAGAAGTATTGCATGGAGAAAGCCAAAGCAATGGGAACCCCTATGCATCCTGGAACCATACTAGATAAGGGTGACGAGTCAACTCCGGTCGACTCAACCAAATACAGAGGAATGATAGGATCACTGTTGTATCTTACTTCAAGAAGACCATACATTATGTACAGCGTCTGTGTTTGTGCCAAATTCCAGTTAAGTCCTCAAGAATCTCACCTAAGCGCAGTAAAACGCATATTTCGTTATCTCATTGGAACAACTAATCTTTGTCTAGTTTATGAGAAAGGTGAAGATTTCAGGCTAAAAGGATTCTGTGATGCTGACTATGCTGGAGACAGAATCGAAAGAAAAAGCACAAGTGGAGGTTGTCACTTTCTGGGGCATTGCCTAATATCGTGGGCAAGCAAGCGGCAAAGCACAATCTCTCTCTCAACTGCTGAAGCAGAATATGTGGCGGCAGGTTCTTGCTGCACCCAACTTCTTTGGGTGAAGCATCAATTAGAGGATTATAATATTTTTGAGCATAACATTCCATTATTATGTGATAATAAAGTGCCATTAATATTACAAAGAATCCTGTGTTGCATTCACGAACCAAACATATTGAAATTAAACATCATTTTATCCGTGATCATGTAGAAAAGGGAAATATTGACATTTCATACATACACATTGATGACCAATTAGCAGACATATTTACCAAACCACTTATTGAAAATAAATTTGTATGTCTTAGAGAAAGAATTGGGATGTTTCCTTCATTATAGATGTGCCTGCACTATATTCCTCTAAGTTCGTCTGTCCAATTGGCTTGCACTTAAATTTAAATATCCACTATAAGATATGCATTTAATGCTAAACAATTGTGTCTTTTCACATAGATTACTTACTGAGCACGCATACATTAATTTTGGCACTCCTTATCTCATCATTTAATGCTCATAATTCAGCTGTATCATTCATCATGAGTTTGATAATATCGAGAAAATATTTACACTCTCAAAGATGGAAATGAATAGTCTTCCAAATGCATTTCTAATAACTACTCTAATACACTCATGCTTCAGCATAAACACTCTATATTCTTTGTACTTGTCTTTGCCTTTGTATTCACTTCATCTACAGAAATCATGGCTCCCAACAAACGGAGAAATGTAAAGACTCAACCAGTCCTCAGCACGGAGGAAAACCAGATTATCCAGGAACAACAAGATACTGTTACTCAAAATCGTAAACAACAAGTTTCTGAAATTGGTCCTGTGAAGATTGAACATTTGGGCGACAGAAAGCTTGTCACCCCTAGATATCTTGATCTAAGGCTGTATGAACATGCACAGGTTGGCGGTTTTGATCTCGTGCTCTCACAAAACTGGGGAAATATGTTCGAGATCTCCACAACTTCAGCACTCTCTCCTCTCGTAAAAGAATTTTACGATTGTGCCATCAGGATTAACCCTAACCACATCCGAACACGGTGCTTGGGGCATGTAATCGACATTCAAATCAGTGATGTGTCTCAGCTACTCAATCTTCCTCTCGACGGTGTCTGCTACTCCTCCTCCTGGGAAACTTTTGAAAACAATCCCTTCACTATTTCGAATGAAGTTCCAAAATCTTCTACCTTGCGACGAGTAAAGAATCTTGTTGAGGAATGTATCTTTCCTCATGTTGTTCTCAACAAGGTGGTGCTACCCAAAGAAGGATCTAGAGACTTAATCAACAAGTTCTCTCAGTGGACTCTATTACAGCTACAGCATCGCAGAAAAATTAATTGGCCTGATCTCCTGCTTCAATACATGCTCCATACCCTGGAACAATCCAACACCAATCTTCTGTATAGGTCTCTCATAATGGCTCTTATGCATCACCAGAAGTTACTCACTCCCTCCATCGAATCAGTGAAGTTCATCGCATCTGACTATATCTCTCCTACTCCCATCAAGTTTGGAGATGTTCGTTGTATGAACCCGTCCGTCGACATATCAGCAGTGCCTACAGAACTCTTAAGTGACTGGGCTAAGAGGAACAAACAACGAAGACCTCCTACACCAACTCCGTCTGGTACCTGCCTCAAACGTCGTCGTCTGGGCACTCCATCTCCGCAACGTTCGGATCACTCCCACCGGACTGATTCTCACGAACTCTTGGCTACTACCACATCCTTGCCTACATCAACCCCCTCCTAACCTCCTCCTGAGACTGTGCACACCACCGCTGAACTTATTTCAGATTCTCATGCTCAATATCTGAAGTTTTTGCCTCCAATCTATCACAAATATATCTCCGATGTTTTCGATGTCCAAGATTATGGCAATTGTGGATTTCGATGTCTTGCTCAATGGCTGGGTCACCCTCAAGATTATTGGCCAGAAGTTCGAAAGCTTCTAATCCATGAACTTCTATCTAACAGAGTGCTGCACTCTCAAACATTTTGCTCTGATAAAGATATTGATACTCTATGCCTTGCTCTTACGCTGCACGCAAATGAACCTGCGCATGAGTCCAAATGGTTTACAGTTCCAGACATGGGATTGCTAGCTGCTACTACGTTCTGGATTGTTCTGGTCACCTTAGCTCCTAACCAGTGTTGCACATATCTTCCTCTTCTAGGTCCTGTTGATGATGCCCCTACAATTGCTGTTTTGGGCAACATTGCAAATCGACACTGGGTTCGCGTCAAGCTCTCCGATAACTCTCCACTGCCTACTATATCACCTCAATGGAAGCATTATTGCTCTCCCGACGCTCGAGGATGGGAAGTCCCTCTTCAATCAAAAATCCTACACTTCAGAAATTTACTACAAATTGAAGCTGAGCACTTTCTGGAATCCTTGTTTGAAGTTCCCAGCATTGACAACCCTATTACCCTTGACGACGACTCTGAAGATGACCCTACTCCTAGCACTGACCTCTCTTGCTTAGACCTTGCCTTCACTCGCCTCAATTTGAATGATATTGAGCTTGATCTTCGTCTGCATCTTGGTCAAAGTCAACGAGTTACTTCACTGTCCCGAAGGGTAGATGCTCACATTAATACACCTTTTAATGCATCTTATCAGTCCCCACCTGTCATCCTCCATAAAAATCTGGATCTGGATCTCAAGCTTGCATCTCCGGGTCTCTTCCCTTCTGCTGCCGGCATGTCTCTCCCTCAGATCCACTTCATGCCCTGTTACTCTCGGCGTTCCAGATCTGCTTTGGGCAAACGCAAGCGCTCACCAATTGCACCTAATGCCCATCTGCTCTCAGATGTGTGTCTCCAGGCTCTTGGTTTCCCCTTCTGCTTTAAGGCAGGTTTATGGCTTCCCCATGGATGTCATGCCTCTCAAATCACTCCATCCATGCCATCATGCCAAATGTTCTACCACTTCGACTGGAAGCTGGCTGTCCATAGGGATACTCACATCGCTTCCATTCCTCTTCACTTGGCTGGTCGAGTTGATTCCCTGGTCCTAAAGTTTAAGACCTGGACACTAGTACTTCTTCCTATGATGCCGTCAGTCCTGAAGACTCCGGGTTTTGCTTGGCAGTACATCACTCCATCTCCACTCATTCCTACTGTGGCATACTTCACTCCAATTCTGCCATCTCACAATGCATCGCCGCTAGTCAATTGCAGTCCCAGTTCCGACTCTGCTACTGTTCGAACCATGGTTTCCCTGCTTGCTCAGCGCATTGAAAATTTCAATGATCGCTCGTCTCACGAACGGGTTGTTCTGCATCAAGATGTGCATGCTCGCCTTGACACCATGCGACATGATCTCTCCGTCAAAATGGATGCTCGATTTGATCGTCTACAGGACACTATTGTTCTACTTCTTGGGCTGTCCAAGCCATCCTCTTGACTTTTTCTCTTACTGTTATCTGTCTTCTTTACCCTTCTATGATCTTAATGAATATTGTGGTTTCGGTCTCTATTTTTGATAATGTCAAAGGGGGAGAAAATATAACAAAAACAAATGACAAAGAAGATAGCATAAATTTAGGGGGAGTAATCAATCTCACTAACAAATCTTAAACTGAGGGGGAGGAAATCAGAAATATATAAGTTTACTCTCATTTCTTTTTGGGAAATTGTCATTATCAAAAAGAGGGAGATTGTTAGAGTCAAAAACTTAATGAGTTAACCTATTTTGATAAATAACAATTTCGCTAAGTGTTACTGACTTCCTTAAAAGTTTTCATACTCAGGAACACTTGTAGGCTGAAGACAAGCTGCGAGGATATCGACAAAGCATTATCAAAAAGCAAGGGAAGAAACCGTCCGCCTATGTGAATTAGTCTGCTTTAAGAAGAGGAGTACGTCCGCCTGTGAAGAACGTCCGATTGATTAGCTGCTCAACTCTTGAAGAATACTTGAGTTGACTAAAGGCAATGATTGAAGACTCGTGCAAAACGAAATATCCTGAAGGTGATCGTTTGTTCAACCCAAAGATGAGTTGTCATGCACCTCTTGGTGGTTCAGAGCATTAATGGCAAAAGAGACAGAATTAAAAGCCTCATTCTTTAAAGATTTAAATCTTCTGACATTCCTTAATTCAAGCTACTTTTGCTGAATTAACGGCGATATCTTCTGATCATCGTATCTCCTCAACGGTCAAATTCAAATATTCTGGTCAGAGCAATAATGACTGAATTAGCTGTAATGCATATGCATAAATGCAGTCTCTGTGAACCGAAGAAAAAGCATCACCAGACGATACCGTCCTCTGTTGTTGAAGAAACATTCTCTACCTGGCAGATTGCAACAGCAGATGCAGAAGTATCCGTTACTCATAATCAAGCAAAAATTCAACGGAACTATTTTTGAAGATCTTCACCAAAGCCTCCAGTTATCATCCTACTGAAGATATAAATAGTGGACTTTGCATCAGCTCCTATTTGACGACTCATACACAATCAAAGCATTCAAACCTTCCTAGTCAATCTACGATTTGAACAAGCTTTAAACCAAGAACACTCAGTAACCTCAACCTTCTCATTTTCTGAGTTCTGTCGCCAACTAGTGTGAAATCTCTTACAGAGTGAAAACTCTTATCCTTTCTCACACAAGCCATTTAGAGAACCAATTTGTATATCATCTCTGAACTTAGCTCTTCATATTTTCTACCCACTCTTGTTGAAGAGATTTGTTAGTCTAGATAGCAACCTGAGAGGGGGGGGTGAATCAGGTTTACCCGTTTTTCGCCTTAACAACTTCTTACTTTCAAGATATATGTAAATGAAAACGATTGCAGCGGAATAAAGCGTTGCTTGAAAGTAAAGATGAAAGATAGAAGAATTCACAGACACAGAATTTTATCCTGGTTCACCTTCTATCCACCGAAGGCTACGTCCAGTCCCTCAACAAAATCCCTTGAGGATTTTTCCACTATTGATAAAAATATCTTACAAGTTCTTACACCAAGGACCCTAAGAATTTCTATCAATTTCCTGTTAAAGTATACCACTTTCAACAGCCCCTGAAAGTATACCACTTTCAGTTCCTGAAGGAAAACCACCTTCAGACCTTTAAGGCTAAACCACCTTCAATCAACACCCTGAAAGTACACCACTTTTAGTACCAACAACCCTTCACCGAGATCCACGGTGAATACTCAATCTATCAGAAAGAGATGAAGAGGAGTTTACAATTGGCTGTATCAATCCTTTAACATACAAGTGGATTGATCATGAGAATTTATGCTTTAAGGCTTTTAAGCATAACAAGATTCTGAGTTCCTCAAGATATGAACAAGTAGAGTGTTCTTATAAACATGAAGATCATGAACTCAGAATTTAGGCTCTTTGAAAGTTTAAGTTCTAAAAGACTTAATGAATGAACTATTTTGGTAAAGCTTTGGCCTAATGTTGTATTCTCATGTGTTTTGTGTGTTCTGGACTCAAATGGACTTTATATAGGCAAGGGAAATGTCCTTGAACCAATGCAACCTTTCCCAAAAGGTTTGAGACACAATGGTTCATGAAAAGATGCAACTTTTCGCGTGTGTAATCGATTACATCACTTAGGTAATCGATTACTGATACCCAAATCGCAAGTGTACGATTCAATATCGCGTAATAAAAAGATCGAACCCAAGGGATAGGTTTCCTATTATTATAATATTTAGTACTTGTGCAGAAAATTTAAAAGATGAGTATTTGATGTTGGTTTTTAGACAAATAAGAACAATAGCATAAAATAATAAAAAGATAAATATGATGAAGATTAAGTCCTTGGGTTGATTGACATAGAATATAAAATATGCTAGCAAGTATCTACTTAATTTCTAAATTATAAATCCAAGTTCAAGGTGCTATAGCCTATTATATCTACAAGTTAATCTCTTACACATTGTAGAACTTTCTTTTTAATTACTAAACCCAATTTCTTGCAATCTAGTTAACTAAAGAAGAAGATGAAGATAGAGTTCCGGCCAACACAAAGCTACGTCTTTCCTAATCTCTTAGCGAAATATACTTATAGCCTTTTTTAATCCTAGGTCCCTTACTACTTACCAATTCTCATTCGTATAAGCAATAAGCAAAAAAACACTTGTGATCATCAAGATAGAATTATGAACAAGGAAATAAAACAAGAACTGGATATATTATTCAGAAAGGTAGAAACAATACTAAAACATAAATTATAAACTAAAACAACCCAAGAAGCTTAAAAAGAATTAGCCAAGCATGGCTAAAAGAGTCATCGAATTACCCTGGATAGGAGCTCAAGTATGGCTTCCCACAATTCCTAGGAACAATGATCTTTAAGAGGGAAAGAAGAACACTTGTTGTATTCTGAATAGGTGTGTCTTACAAGTGAAGAAAAGCTCCCTATTTATAGCAAAAACCTGACTTCCAGCGCTTGGGCGCTGGAATTACCAACGCTTGGGCGCTGGGAAGCATTAAAATCGAACGGGCAGAAATAGGCCCAGCGCTTGAGCGCTGGCTTCCAACGCTGCAGCG
The DNA here is from genome assembly GCA_030819835.1 of Acmispon strigosus. NCBI lineage: Eukaryota > Viridiplantae > Streptophyta > Magnoliopsida > Fabales > Fabaceae > Acmispon > Acmispon strigosus. The sequence goes on from JAUAMA010000001.1 coordinate 26,879,849, forward strand.
CTGGGTGCAACCTCTGACTCACCTCCTAGTCAGAGGTCCAGCGCTTGAGCGTTGGAACTTCCAACGCTGCAGCGCTGGGACGAACACTGGCAGCTTCTTCTTGGATTCCTTTCTTCTTCAATGGTGGAATTGATTGGCTTAATTAGGCCACATTCAGCCTCTATTAAGTTCTGAAACCTCCCCTTTACCACCATTAATCTTCCAACCTTATTTTACATGTGCTCAAATAAAAGAGAGTTGCTTCACATTCTTCAATTTCACTTCAAGTCCTCTCTTTGTTAGAACTTCAATTATGGCCCTTTGACTCCTTCAAACTTCACTTTTCATCCTCCACTCTTGAACCTTTACACTTTGATCCTTGATTTCCTGAAACTTTACAAATCGGTCCCTGGACAAAAATGATAACTATACCAGCTTTTCCTAAAAATATAAAATAGCTATAAAAATTCCTAAAAATATAAAATAAAGTTAGAAAAACAAATAAAAGCTAATCTATATGCAGAATGCAAAATAAATATAAAATCTATATAAAAATACTAAAAATCCTATATGTGACTCAAAAATAATAAAATAAAAAGACTAAAAACAACCTAAAAACATCATATATTATCCTGTCATCACACCACTATACCCAACGACAGCTTGTCCTCAAGCGATAAAACTTAAAGAGAAACTCGTCCCTGAGTTTAGAAAAAGTTTATCTGATTAAAACTTGAAGCACAAAAACCTTTCCAAGAAAGCTTAGCGGATTAGAAAGACCTGCATGTTTAAAGATATATTATCAAGAAAGTTAGGCTTGGCTTTTCAACATGTTAGAGTTCATCAAATTAAGCTCACAAAATAATATTCTCCATGAAAAACAAGAAAGCTCAATAATCCTGCCTATCATTCAAATCAAAACTGAAATAGTGCAACCAAGTAACTTTGAAGAGATTTTGAGGGTTGTAACTTGGCCAAAGGGTTGAACAATTCAAGGTATGGATTTCAAGAAATTGGCAACTCTAATGGCTTGACTCAGAATCTGTTGTTAAGTGATTTTTCCAACTAAGAGCTTCAACAATTCAACACAAGGGTCCTCTCAATTTTTCTTTTTCTTTTTCTCTTTTTTTTTTTTTGAACAAAGTAGTGGAATGTATGGGATGAATGACTTGAATTTTACTCCCCTCATACTCTTTCTCACCCCACTACCTCATTATTATTTTTTTCTTTTCTTTTTTAAGGCACATACCTCAATCTTTTTCTTCTTTTTCTAGAGAGAAACCCACAACAAAAGCTCTAACAATTTCAGCACATGAATCACCATAACAACTTAAAAATATCACACAAAGCAGGCTTCAAAGAATGACTCTTTTAAGGCTCAAAAGGGGCTATTAGTGGATATAATATTTCAAGCAAAAATCTGAGTTTTCAAAAATGCCTATAATCTCTTCTCAACTTACAAAGTAAACAAAATCCCAATCAACATGCAACACAAGGCAGAAAAATTTCACAATCAAGAATTCAGAGTCCTCAGCTCTCAGAAAAAAAATAGGGTAAGTGGTACCCTTTTAGAACTCAGAAAAACTTTGCCAACAACCAAAACAATCAAGATATCCAAAATCAATTCTAACAGCATGCAATCCTAACCGCTTCAAAACATAGAACCTTTTCAAAAGCAGTTTAATCAGATAAAGCACTCACAGCAATAGCAACATTCAGACTGGATAATATACTCAAGACTCATGCAAAAATAAAACAGAAACACTAAACTAAAAATAAACTAAAGACTATAACAAGAAAAACAAAACTAAAAAGCTGGCACAATCACAAATTTCCCACAATAATCCAAGGGAACCTCAGTGCAAAAATTACTTTGAACACTTAAGTTCAAGAGGGCTCTTTCTCCTTCCTGCAAAAATTGAACAAACAAAAGTCTCACAAGTAGAAAACTTGCTTGACTTGTTAGTTCCACAAATAGCACAAATAAGAATATGGGTTGAAAAATTGTGTCCACCTTTAAAAACAAGAATTCTTGAGTTCCCAAAATTTAAAACCACTGTAGAAACAAGGAAAAACTCAAAGAATCTAAAACTTTCAGAAAATGGTGAACACAAAAATTTATTAAAACAGCAAAACAGCAAAAAGAAAAACAAACAGAGCCTCTGCCCGAGCTCCAGCGCTTGAGCGTTGGGGATTCCAACGCTTGGGCGCTGGAATTAAATCAAATACTGGGCATCAGAGGTCCCAGCGCCTGAGCGCTGGGTTCCAACGCTCTGGCGTTGGAATTACCGTAAAATTAAAATGAGATTCCAGGGGCCTAGCGCATGAGCGCTGGCCCCCAACGCTCTGGCGTTGGTGAACACTGGAACCAGAGGGGATTTGGCAGGGGCCTAGCGCATGAGCGCTGGCCTCCAGCGCCTAAGCGCTGGCCCTCCCTGCAGCAAGAACATAGAATTTTTTTTCTTTATTTATTTACAAGAGTGATGCAGAAATTTAAAAGACAGAATTATAAACTATCCTAAGTTGGGTTGTCTCCCAACGAGCTCATTGTTAAGGTCCGAGATAGACCCTTCCCTTTAATCAATTAGGGGAATCAAGAAAAATAGACATCACTTGTGCCTCAACATCTCCCCCTAGGTACGGTTTCAATCTTTGCCCATTGACAACAAATGTTTCACTTTTATCTTCTAATTCAACCGCACCATGGGGAAAGACTTTGGTGATCATATATGGTCCTGTCCATCTTGACTTCAACTTTCCAGGAAACAATCTCAGCCTTGAGTTATACAATAACACAAGCTGTCCTGGACTAAACTCTTTTGGCACAATCTTCTTATCATGCCACCTTTTTGTTCTTTCCTTGTAGATCCTAGCATTGTGATATGCTTGGAGTCTAAATTCATCCAGCTCATGTACCTGTACCTGTCTTTTATCCCCAGCTTCTTTGGGATCCATGTTTAATTGTTTCAAAGCCCAAAAGGCTTTATGCTCTAGTTCCACAGGTAAATGACAAGTCTTACCATAAACCAACTGGTAAGGAGAGGTTCCAATAGGAGTTTTAAACGCAGTTCGGTAAGCCCACAAGGTGTCATCTAATTTTCTTGACCAATCCTTCCTTGAGGTACCAACTGTTTTTTCCAAAATCCTTTTTAACTCCCTATTAGAAACCTCTACTTGTCCACTAGTTTGGGGGTGATAGGGGGTAGCAATTTTATGATTAACACCATACTTTTTCAAAAGAGTTTCAAAAGCTTTATTACAAAAATGCTTACCTCCATCACTGATTATTGCTCTTGGCACCCCAAATCTAGTGAAAATCTTTTTCTTCAGAAAATCCAGAACAACTTTGCCATCATTTGTGGGAAGGGCTGATGCTTCAACCCACTTAGAAACGTAGTCAACAGCAACCAAAATATACTGGCAACCAAAAGAAGGTGGAAAAGGTCCCATGAAATCAATGCCCCATACATCAAAAAGCTCAACTTCCAAAATCATTTTTTGGGGCATCTCATTCCTTCTTGAGATATTACCAGTTCGTTGACAGCGATCACACCTTACCACAAATTCTCTACTATCTTTGAAGATAGTAGGCCAATAAAAACCACTTTGTAGGACTTTAGCTACAGTCCTTTCACCTGAAAAATGGCCTCCATAATCGGAGGCATGGCAATGCCATAAAACAGCCTCAAATTCTTTTTCTGGAATACACCTTCTAATGATACCATCAGAACATTCTCTAAACAAATAAGGTTCATCCCAGAAAAAGAATTTGGCATCATGCAAAAATTTCTTCTTTTGTTGCCAAGTCAAATCAGAAGGCAACACTCCAGCAGCTTTAAAATTAGCTAAATGTACATACCAGGGAGCTATTTCTTGAACAGCTAAGAGCTTCTCATCTGGGAACTCCTCTTGAATAGGAATTGGGCTGGAGTTCCCCTCTTCAAGTCTTGACAAATGGTCTGCTACACCATTGTCTTTCCCTTTTCTGTCCACAATTTCAAGATCAAACTCTTGCAAGAGTAAGATCCACCTGATCAACCTGGGTTTAGCTTCCTGCTTAGAAAACAAGTACTTCAATGCAGCATGGTCAGTATGCACAATAACTTTAGTACCCAAAACGTAAGGTCTGAATTTATCTAAAGCATAAACTACACTCAACAACTCCTTTTCAGTTGTAGCATAATTTTTTTGATCTTCATTCAGAACCTTACTAGCATAGTAAATTACATGCAAAACTTTACCATTTTTCTGACAAAGAACAGCCCCTAATGCATTATCACTAGCATCACACATAACTTCAAAAGGCAAATCCCATTGGGGAGCAATAATGATAGGGGCTGAAACAAGTTTTTCCTTCAATAATTTAAAAGCAGCCAAACACTCATTATTAAAGATAAAAGGAGCCTCTTTTTCAAGGAGGTTTGTCATAGGCTTAGCAATTTTAGAAAAATCTTTTATAAACCGCCTATAAAAACCTGCATGACCAAGAAAGCTTCTTATACCTTTAACGTTGGTGGGAGGAGGTAGATTTTCAATGATCTCAGTTTTAGCCTTATCTACCTCAATCCCTTTTTCAGAAATCTTGTGCCCAAGCACAATGCCATCTTTTACCATAAAATGACATTTTTCCCAATTAAGTACCAAATTCTTTTCTTGGCACCTAACTAGAATCCTTTCCAAATTGCCCAAACACTTGTCAAAATTGGGGCCATACACAGAAAAATCATCCATGAACACTTCCATACATTCACCAATTAAATCATAAAAAATAGCAAACATACATCTTTGGAAGGTTCCTGGAGCATTACATAAGCCAAAAGGCATTCTTTTATAAGCAAACACCCCGAAGGGACAAGTAAAAGCAGTTTTCTCTTGATCCTTGGGATCAACAACAATTTGATTGTATCCTGAATATCCATCCAAGAAACAATAGTACTCATGGCCAGCCAACCTGTCAAGCATTTGATCAATAAAGGGAAGGGGAAAATGATCTTTCCGGGTGGCAGAATTTAACCTCCGATAATCAATACAAACCCTCCATCCAGTTGCCTTCCTGGTGGGAATCAATTCATTATTCTCATTAGGAACCACTGTAATTCCCCCTTTTTTGGGAACTACCTGAACGGGGCTAACCCATTCACTATCAGAAATGGGATAGATGATCCCTGCATCAAGCAATTTAATTACCTCTTTCCTTACCACCTCTTTCATGGCAGGATTAAGTCTTCTTTGGGGTTGGACTACAGGTTTAACTTGTTCTTCTAAACAAATTTTATGCATACAAACAGTGGGGCTTATGCCCTTAATGTCTTCAATAGTCCAACCCAAAGCAGATTTATGAGCTCTAAGAATTCTTACCAGTTTTTCTTCTTCAAGAGGAGAGAGGGAACTACTCACAATGACAGGTTTATTGTTACCTTCTTCAAGAAATACATACTTAAGGGTAGAAGGTAAGGGCTTCAGTTCCCTCTTTTCCTCTTGAACTTCTTCTTCTCTTTTCAGCTCCTCTACCCAATTTTTTCTTGAAGGGAAAAAATGGGCAGCTTCCAGATATCTTGCCATTTCAATGACCTGTTCGTCATTGCTTTCAATATCTTCAAAATCCAACCCCTCAGAGATTATAGTCTCTAAAGGATCTTCTTTCCACATGGCAACAAACTGTTAGGCAGAAATATTTTTTTTTAATATAAAAAGCACTAAACAAAATAATAACAAGAACAAAACCTATCCCCGGCAACGGCGCCAAAAACTTGATACCCAAATCGCAAGTGTACGATTCATTATCGCGTAATAAAAAGATCGAACCCAAGGGATAGGTTTCCTATTATTATAATATTTAGTACTTGTGCAGAAAATTTAAAAGATGAGTATTTGATGTTGGTTTTTAGACAAATAAGAACAATAGCATAAAATAATAAAAAGATAAATATGATGAAGATTAAATCCTTGGGTTGATTGACATAGAATATAAAATATGCTAGCAAGTATCTACTTAATTTCTAAATTATAAATCCAAGTTCAAGGTGCTATAGCCTATTATATCTACAAGTTAATCTCTTACACATTGTAGAACTTTCTTTTTAATTACTAAACCCAATTTCTTGCAATCTAGTTAACTAAAGAAGAAGATGAAGATAGAGTTCCGGCCAACACAAAGCTACGTCTTTCCTAATCTCTTAGCGAAATATACTTATAGCCTTTTTTAATCCTAGGTCCCTTACTACTTACCAATTCTCATTCGTATAAGCAATAAGCAAAAAAACACTTGTGATCATCAAGATAGAATTATGAACAAGGAAATAAAACAAGAACTGGATATATTATTCAGAAAGGTAGAAACAATACTAAAACATAAATTATAAACTAAAACAACCCAAGAAGCTTAAAAAGAATTAGCCAAGCATGGCTAAAAGAGTCATCGAATTACCCTGGATAGGGGCTCAAGTATGGCTTCCCACAATTCCTAGGAACAATGATCTTTAAGAGGGAAAGAAGAACACTTGTTGTATTCTGAATAGGTGTGTCTTACAAGTGAAGAAAAGCTCCCTATTTATAGCAAAAACCTGACTTCCAGCGCTTGGGCGCTGGAATTACCAACGCTTGGGCGCTGGGAAGCATTAAAATCGAACGGGCAGAAATAGGCCCAGCGCTTGAGCGCTGGCTTCCAACGCTGCAGCGCTGGGTGCAACCTCTGACTCACCTCCTAGTCAGAGGTCCAGCGCTTGAGCGTTGGAACTTCCAACGCTGCAGCGCTGGGACGAACACTGGCAGCTTCTTCTTGGATTCCTTTCTTCTTCAATGGTGGAATTGATTGGCTTAATTAGGCCACATTCAGCCTCTATTAAGTTCTGAAACCTCCCCTTTACCACCATTAATCTTCCAACCTTATTTTACATGTGCTCAAATAAAAGAGAGTTGCTTCACATTCTTCAATTTCACTTCAAGTCCTCTCTTTGTTAGAACTTCAATTCTGGCCCTTTGACTCCTTCAAACTTCACTTTTCATCCTCCACTCTTGAACCTTTACACTTTGATCCTTGATTTCCTGAAACTTTACAAATCGGTCCCTGGACAAAAATGATAACTATACCAGCTTTTCCTAAAAATATAAAATAGCTATAAAAATTCCTAAAAATATAAAATAAAGTTAGAAAAACAAATAAAAGCTAATCTATATGCAGAATGCAAAATAAATATAAAATCTATATAAAAATACTAAAAATCCTATATGTGACTCAAAAATAATAAAATAAAAAGACTAAGAACAACCTAAAAACATCATATATTATCCTGTCATCAATTACACTAAGAGTCGTTACAGTTTGAATTTCAAATTCAAACATGTAATCGATTACAAGCAAGTGGTAATCGATTCCCATAAAGCTACAATCGATTACACTGAAGTCCAACTTCTAGAAACTTGATCTTTTAAGATCGGCTTAAGTTTGTCGTCATCAAAACCTCAGCCAGGGTCAGGAGCAAGACCTTCTTCACAATCTCCCCCTTTTTGATGATGGCAAACACATTCCTTGATACTTGAAGATCATATATGCTTCTCTGTTGAAAACTCCCCCTGTTTGATGTAATCCAGTATATCTCCCCCTTTCTAAATTACTTGTTGAATTCCTGCATATTGTCTTTAAGAAACACAGAACCTTTCTCCCCCTTTTGACTTCATCAAAAATAAGAAAAGGCCAAAAACAGACATATATCCATACAAGTATATATTCGAATAAAGCATGGGGATGGGGGTAAAGATGTAAAACAGTGATAAACAACAACCAACACTTATATATATATATGGAAGCAAATGCAGAAGTTACATAACGCAAATGGATTACAAACATAAGTAGTAGAGTTTATATTACAACCAAGGAGAGAGCCTATTATAGCACGACTGGAATCCTCCGACATCTCAGAAGGGTCAAGATCCTGGATACTTTCAATTTCCTTACGCATAAAGGAATGCACTGATTCAATGCGATTTTCCACAAGCAGGAATTGAGAGCGAATGGTATCCTCTAGTTGACCCAATCTTTGAGAGAGACGAAGTGTCAAGATATCCAGTCATTCAAGGATGACCTTAGATTCTTGAGAAAAGTTGGAAGGTATAGCATAGAATGGAGACAATCCAGCAGATGCAGCATTGGTTTGGACGTCTATGCGGTACCGATGATGCACATAGGGATCATAGGAAGAGTCTGTTAGATCAAATAATTAAATGAATTATTATATTTTGATAATTAACAATTTCTTTAGAATTTAATGACGTCAAAGACGAAGTTACTAACATAGTAAAAATTATCATGTACAGGAACAACCATCTCTGAAAGGAATGAATAAACATCATTGCCTTATCAAGAGAACTAGTCCGCCAAAGAAGAGTTCGTCTGGTCACCTTAAAGGAAACAACATCAAAGATATACGTAGGAAAGCATTCTCGTACAAGACAGTCCGATGGCGCAAGAAAGGAAGATATTCAAGTACAAGATTGTCCGGTGACTCAAGACAGACAAATCAACAGCTTCAAATGACCAGCTTCTTCTCCCATGAGCACCTAATGGAAACTTGCACAGCTTACTTGAAGCAGCTGAATCAGTCTGCCACCCAAATCTACAAAAATCAAATTGGGAGACTGAGTTGTTTAAAGGAGAAAGAGTGAAAGAACACAGCAACCCATGAAGAAACATCTCTCGCCTCAAAGTCTCTCTAGAATCATATAAAGGAGTTATGGATCAACTCTCTCAGATGGAGAACTTCAAGGAAGAACAAATAGAAATAAATGATTCAGTTCTCCAAGACAAGAATGTTTTGTTAAAGAAGAACTGACTGAAGGAAATTCGTTCAGCAATGCAAACCACTCAATGACGGAACATCAAGCATTCAATGGAGACTACGTCTGCCAAAGCTCAATGGAAGAATCCGTCAGCCAAAGTATAAATCGCGCCAAAGATACAAAGATCAATAAGTACGTCTTTCGAAGATATCAAGTCAATAGAAGTATTAAAGAAATTATTCTCTTGAATAATTACTTCTTTCCTCATCTGCACGATTATCAAAGTTCTGGCAATCACAGAAAGAAAGATGGGACACAATTAATCAAATACTTCTTGGTCCCACTACTTCTCTGCTTTTCCTCAAATTAAGCTGATATCGCGAAATCAACGGCAAGAATCTCTGAGCATCGTACACTCTCAACGGTCGAAATTCAAAAAATCTGACTAAGGCACGTGATGAGTATTAGCTGTCAAGCACTGGGGTAAAATGGTCAAAACAGTCTCCACCGCTGTATCCTCACACATTATATACAGAAAAACTAGCTCAAGGATACTCGCTCAGCATGGAGCCAGACGACATCAACCCAGACGAACTGATGATTTCCAGATCATATCTTACGCTTGCAGAGAAGCCTCTGATCGTGACTTACACCTGCTGAGAGATGCAGAACTAGCCGTTATGTGCTTCCCGGAGAGGAAGAAGCACTGCGGGCAGGTGTTCTCTCCTTCTGTGAAGGAAGAACAAAGATCTTCAACTGAAGATATATATAGAGAACCTTGCTTCCGTAGCAACTTGGCGACTAGAACTAAATTGTACACATCTCAATCTAGTTCGTCCAAAGACCAAGGCAACCTTGGTTTTCAACTCAGGATACTTCAAGTCATATCCTAACCTGAGTTGAGTTGCTTATGTGTGTGGAAACCTTAGAGAGTTTCACTCTTATCATATCCCACACACATAACTTAGAACAAGAGATCAACTTGCTTATGATCTCTCTGTTCTATAAGCTTCATTTCTTCTACCCACTCTTATCAAGAAGAGAATATTGTAGAAAAGGAAAACCCTGAAAAAGGTGTCAGGAGAAGTCCTGTATAATACTTGTAAGGAGGAGTCCTAATAATACTTGTAAGGAGAAGTCCTTCGAATACTTGATAGGAGAAGTCCTTAGAATACTTTTTGGGAGAAGTCCCTGAGAATACTTGTACTATTTGTTTAAATAGTGAAAATCTTGGTGGAGCCAAGGACTGGACGTAACCCTGTCGATTATGGGGGTGAACCAGGATAAAAACTATGTGTGCTTTACTTTTATGCCTTACTGCTTTCTTGCTGCACATTAGTTCATACTCTCATAAATACACTATCTTGAAGAACTAATAATTAACCTTCAAGGTCCGTCAAATATTTCACACATTCCTACTTATCTTATAGATTATCTTGTAATGAAAGTAAATAAGTTCTGACGGATGGTTAATAAACAAATGTTTCAAAAAGAAGTTTAAAAATGGATCACACAATTCAAACCCCCCCCCCATTGTTGTGTGTTTCTTGCACCTTCAATTGGTATCAAAGCCTAACACTCTGAAAAGTACTAACATCTTCACAGATGCAGAGTTCAAAGATCCATGAAAGCATATGCTCTTCTCGAACAAACACAACCATGATCTACTAAATGATGGAGGAAGAACATACCAAAGAAATCCATTCAAGAAAGGAGTACACCCTTTAAAGAAAGTTAGTTGCAGAAAAATTGAGAAAGAGGAAAGAAATCCATGCTCATCCAAGAAAAGGAAACAAACGAAGAAGTCTACTCTTGCAAGCATCAAAGGAGCACCTGACAAATTCTCTGCAAGGTTAATGAACTATATAGCAACAAGAAATACAATTGAGGTAATCCTGATCTCACAAATGTCAAACATTACTCATTCCCTTCTCTGCCTTAAGTCAATTAGAATTAATGACATATTAATGAATAGAAAAGATGAGTTTCTTGTTTCCTGAATATAAGCCATCTCTATATATGACAAAATCACATTCATTTGAAAGAAACTAAAAGTATATCAATCTTCACAGTCATATGAGCCACACTATTTGAAGCATTATCATAAACAGCCAAGTAGTTTTACGTACACCCAAACTTATATATATATATATATATACATGCATGTACACTTAAGTCTTGAAGATTTATCCTATCCCAAGTATGTCTCTCAAACACTAATGCTCACACCTGTGTGAGTAACCAACTAACCCACCGGACCCATCTAAAAGTTGGGTACCACAAGAGTATACAATAACTTCTGTTGCAGGAACTCACAGTGAAGAAACTCAATGAAAAGTGAGTTAACAGAAACTGATTAAGAGTGGAGGTAAAAAGAAGAGAGATGAAGAATGTTGTTGAACAACTCAAATGCATGTCACAAGATGAAATACATCTACCATAAAGAGATGGTCTCACCCAGTAAATGGCGAAGAGTTGATCAAGAAGAGTAAACCTAGAAAGGACTCAAAAGTTATTTTAATAAGTGAAGTTGAACATCAAGGGTGATCGACGTAAAGGGAAATCACCGTCTGGTGGTTACACATCCAACGTGAGAACGTTGAAGCCCACTCGAAAGGACACTACTAAAATAGTTCGTCTTGGGCCACAGGTAAACAGCTGTATCGTTCCACTTGATAAAAGCATCCGTAACACTCATTAAAGCCTTAACTGCCATATCTGCACACTTTTCTATTATTAATTAATGCGCATGTGATAATTGATATCTCACATCAAATGCTATGCAATCATTCCATCCCACTAAACGAGTAAAAACTGTCTGGCTTCTAATCAACCTAAACAAAAGCAATTGAAAGCAAAAGTCTCACACTCACATCTCACTTGCATCTCAGAACTCCTGCTATTCTCTGCTTGTATTCTCTAACCTCTCTCTGCAGAATTCTCAAATGGCACCCAAGAAGCAAACCGTTGTTCAGCCAAGGCTCACTCAGGAACAACAAGCCATTCTTGAACTAAGAAAGATGAACTTTGAAGCCAACCTCCGTGAACAAGTCTCAAAGATTGGGGCTCAGAAGTTTGCTGACCTAGGTGAAAGGGAACAGGTCTCACCGAGGTATCTTGAACTGAACCGCTTCCAGTATGCAAAGGTCGCTGGACTGAATCATGTTCTATTCCAAGAATGGGAGCAACTTATGAAGGTATCTGAGACACCTGTCCTTGAACCACTGGTAAAGGAGTTCTACCAGTGCGCTGTAAAAACAAATTCTCGAACAATCACGAGCAGATGTTTGAGAGTGATAACAGAAATCTGCCCTGGTGATATTGCCCTAGCGCTGGACGTGGATGTGAAAGACGAAGTCCACTACTCCCCGAAGTGGGAAATCTCTGCAGTAGATGGAGACTGCATCTGGAAGGAAAACCTAAAAATACATGGGAACGCTGTCAATAACTTGGTGGAAGATTTCAAGTTTCCCCATGCTGTTCTCAGTAAAGTCGTCATTCCTAAAGAAGGAGCCAGAGATCTTGTAAACAAGATGGATCACTGGGCGCTTTACCAGATGTGCCACATGCAGAAGATCAACCTTCCATCGCTGATCTTCCATCACATGATAGGAACGATTGAAAGTCCAGTGACAAATCTTCCCTATGGGTCCCTTATCACAAAGATTATGGGAATGAAGGGACTGGTAACGGAGGAGAAACTCCAGAACGAATTTATTGCTCAGGATTACATCTATCCAACCCCCATTCGGTTTGGGGATGTTAAGCGAATGAACCTGAAGATTGACTTCTCCAAGGTTCCGAAGAACATGCTTTCCAAATGGGAAAGGAAGCAAGTAGAAGACAGTGAAGAAATTGATACCGTCCTCTGTTGTTGAAGAAACATTCTCTACCTGTCAGATTGCAACAGCAGATGCAGAAGTATCCGTTACTCATAATCAAGCAAAAATTCAACGGAACTATTTTTGAAGATCTTCACCAAAGCCTCCAGTTATCATCTTACTGAAGATATAAATAGTGGACTTTGCATCAGCTCCTATTTGGCGACTCATACACAATCAAAGCATTCAAACCTTCCTAGTCAATCTATGATTTGAACAAGCTTTAAACCAAGAACACTCAGTAACTTCAACCTTCTCATTTTCTGAGTTCTGTCGCCAACTAGTGTGAAATCTCTTACAGAGTGAAAACTCTTATCCTTTCTCACACAAGCCATTTAGAGAACCAATTTGTATATCATCTCTGAACATAGCTCTTCATATTTTCTACCCACTCTTGTTGAAGAGATTTGTTAGTCTAGATAGCAACCTGAGAGGGGGGGGGTGAATCAGGTTTACCCGTTTTTCGCCTTAACAACTTCTTACTTTCAAGATATATGTAAATGAAAACGATTGCAGCGGAATAAAGCGTTGCTTGAAAGTAAAGATGAAAGGTAGAAGAATTCACACACACAGAATTTTATCCTGGTTCACCTTCTATCCACCGAAGGCTACGTCCAGTCCCTCAACAAAATCCCTTGAGGATTTTTCCACTATTGATAAAAATATCTTACAAGTTCTTACACCAAGGACCCTAAGAATTTCTATCAATTTCCTGTTAAAGTATACCACTTTCAACAGCCCCTGAAAGTATACCACTTTCAGTTCCTGAAGGAAAACCACCTTCAGACCTTTAAGGCTAAACCACCTTCAATCAACACCCTGAAAGTACACCACTTTTAGTACCAACAACCCTTCACCGAGATCCACGGTGAATACTCAATCTATCAGAAAGAGATGAAGAGGAGTTTACAATTGGCTGTATCAATCCTTTAACATACAAGTGGATTGATCATGAGAATTTATGCTTTAAGGCTTTTAACCATAACAAGATTCTGAGTTCCTCAAGATATGAACAAGTAGAGTGTTCTTATAAACATGAAGATCATGAACTCAGAATTTAGGCTCTTTGAAAGTTAAAGTTCTAAAAGACTTAATGAATGAACTATTTTGGTAAAGCTTTGGCCTAATGTTGTATTCTCATGTGTTGTGTGTGTTCTGGACTCAAATGGACTTTATATAGGCAAGGGAAATGTCCTTGAACCAATGCAACCTTTCCCAAAAGGTTTGAGACACAATGGTTCATGAAAAGATGCAACTTTTCGCGTGTGTAATCGATTACATCACTTAGGTAATCGATTACACTAAGAGTCGTTACAGTTTGAATTTCAAATTCAAACATGTAATCGATTACAAGCAAGTGGTAATCGATTCCCAGAAAGCTGCAATCGATTACACTGAAGTCCAACTTCTAGAAACTTGATCTTTTAAGATCGGTGATGAGTGGATTTTATATGATGTTTTTAGGGTCTTTTTAGTCTTTTTATTTTATTATTTTTGAGTCACATGTAGGTTTTTTATTGTTTTTATGTAGATTTTATATTTATTTTGCATTTTGCATGTAGATTAGATTTTTTGTGTTTTTCTATCTTTATTTTATATTTTTAGGGATTTTTCTAGTTATTTTATATTTTTAGGAAAAGCTGGTTAGTTATCATTTTTGGGCCAGGGACCAATTTGTAAAGTTTCGGGAAGTCAGGGACCAAGTTGTAAAAGTTCAAGAGTGGAGGACTTAAAGTGGAGATTGAGAGAATATGAGGGCTTGAATTGAAGTGCTAACCAAGGGAGGACCAAAGTGAAAAAGAAAAATATGAAGAGTCACTCTCCAATTTAGCACATGGAAAAAATGTTTAAAGAATTGATGAAGGGTTTCAGAACTGATCAAGGCTGGTTAGTGGCTTTTTATGGCCATCAAAACCCACTACCATGAATGAAGAAGGAAGAACAAGCAAGAAGATGAAGAAGCAGCATCCCAACGCTCCAGCGTTGGGATCCCAGCGCTCCAGCGCTGGGGTTCTGACTAGATGATGAGTCAGATTGTGTCCCAGCGCCCAAGCGTTGGAAAGCCAGCGCTCAAGCGCTGGGCCTCGGACAGAAAGTGGATTTTTAATGCATCCTAACGCCCATGCGTTGGGAATGCCAGCGCTCAAGCGCTGGAGGCTGGAATTTTACTATAAATAGGACCCTTTTCTTCACTTGTAAGACACACCTTCATAGAATACAACAAGTATTCTCTCTTTCTCCCTCAAAGATCATTGTTCCTAGGCATTGTGGGAAGCCATACTTGAGCTCCTATCCAGGGTAATTCAATGAATCTTTTAGCCATGTTTGGCTAATTCTTCTTTAAGTTTTTGGGTTGTTTTAGTTTATAATACATGTTCTAGTCTTTTTCTACATTTCTGAATTTTATTTCCATTCATGTTTTATTACCTTATGCTTTATTTCTATCTTGATGATCACAAGAGGTTTTGCTTATTGCTTATTACATAAGGCCATTTGGTGAGTAGTAAGGGAACTAGGTAATAAAAAAGGTTATAAGTATACTTCGCTAAGGAATTAGGAAGGACGTAACTTTATGTTGGCCTGAACATCTTCTTCATCTTCTTCTTTAGTTAACTAGGTGCCAAGGAATTGGGTTTAGTAATTAAAAAGAAAGATCTACAATGCTTAAGGAATTAACTTGTAGTTACACTAGGCTATAGCATCATGATAATGGTTTTATAATTCAGGAATTTAGTAGGAAATTTCTAGCATGTTTTTATAGACTATGTAAACCAACCCAAGAGCTTATTGTTCATCATCTCTTTATTCGATTATTTTATGCTATTGTTTCTTTCAAGTTCTCAAATCAACAACAAATATACATCTCTTTATTTTTTCTGTTTAAGTACTAAACTTAATATTAACAAGAACACCTATCCTTTGGGTTCGAACATTTTTATTACGCGATAGTAAATTGTTCACTTGCAATTTCATTATCAATCGGCTTAAGTTTGTCGTCATCAAAACCTCAGCCAGGGTCAGGAGCAAGACCTTCTTCACAATCTCCCCCTTTTTGATGATGGCAAACACATTCCTTGAAACTTGAAGATCATATATGCTTCTCTGTTGAAAACTCCCCCTGTTTGATGTAATCCAGTATATCTCCCCCTTTCTAAATTACTTGTTGAATTCCTGCATATTGTCTTTAAGAAACACAGAACCTTTCTCCCCCTTTTGGCTTCATCAAAAATAAGAAAAGGCCAAAAACAGACATATATCCATACAAGTATATATTCGAATAAAGCATGGGGATGGGGGTAAAGATGTAAAACAGTGATAAACAACAACCAACACTTATATATATATATATGGAAGCAAATGCAGAAGTTACATAACGCAAATGGATTACAAACATAAGTAGTAGAGTTTATATTACAACCAAGGAGAGAGCCTATTATAGCACGACTGGAATCCTCCGACATCTCAGAAGGGTCAAGATCCTGGATACTTTCAATTTCCTTACGCATAAAGGAATGCACTGATTCAATGCGATTTTCCACAAGCAGGAATTGAGAGCGAATGGTATCCTCTAGTTGACCCAATCTTTGAGAGAGACGAAGTGTCAAGATATCCAGTCATTCAAGGATGACCTTAGATTCCTGAGAAAAGTTGGAAGGTATAGCATAGAATGGAGACAATCCAGCAGATGCAGCATTGGTTTGGACGTCTATGCGGTACCGATGATGCACATAGGGATCATAGGAAGAGTCTGTTAGATCAAATAATTAAATGAATTATTATATTTTGATAATTAACAATTTCTTTAGAATTTAATGACGTCAAAGACGAAGTTACTAACATAGTAATAATTATCATGTACAGGAACAACCATCTCTGAAAGGAATGAATAAACATCATTGTCTTATCAAGAGAACTAGTCCGCCAAAGAAGAGTTCGTCTGGTCACCTTAAAGGAAACAACATCAAAGATATACGTAGGAAAGCATTCTCGTACAAGACAGTCCGATGGCGCAAGAAAGGAAGATATTCAAGTACAAGATTGTCCGGTGACTCAAGACAGACAAATCAACAGCTTCAAATGACCAGCTTCTTCTCCCATGATCACCTAATGGAAACTTGCACAGCTTACTTGAAGCAGCTGAATCAGTCTGCCACCCAAATCTACAAAAATCAAATTGGGAGACTGAGTTGTTTAAAGGAGAAAGAGTGAAAGAACACAGCAACTCATGAAGAAACATCTCTCGCCTCAAAGTCTCTCTAGCATCATATAAAGGAGTTATGGATCAACTCTCTCAGATGGAGAACTTCAAGGAAGAACAAATAGAAATAAATGATTCAGTTCTCCAAGACAATAATGTTTTGTTAAAGAAGAACTGACTGAAGGAAATTCGTTCGGCAATGCAAACCACTCAATGACGGAACATCAAGCATTCAATGGAGACTGCGTCTGCCAAAGCTCTATGGAAGAATCCGTCAGCCAAAGTTTAAATCGCGCCAAAGATACAAAGATCAATAAGTACGTCTTTCGAAGATATCAAGTCAATAGAAGTATTAAAGAAATTATTCTCTTGAATAATTACTTCTTTCCTCGTCTGCACGATTATCAAAGTTCTGGCAATCACAGAAAGAAAGATGGGACACAATTAATCAAATACTTCTTTGTCCCACTACTTCTCTGCTTTTCCTCAAATCAAGCTGATATCGCGAAATCAACGACAAGAATCTCTGAGCATCGTACACTCTCAACGGTCGAAATTCAAAAAATCTGACTAAGGCACGTGATGAGTATTAGCTGTCAAGCACTGGGGTAAAATGGTCAAAACAGTCTCCACCGCTGTATCCTCACACATTATATACAGAAAAACTAGCTAAAGGATACTCGCTCAGCATGGAGCCAGACGACATCAACCCAGACGAACTGATGATTTCCAGATCATATCTTACGCTTGCAGAGAAGCCTCTGATCGTGACTTACGCCTGCTGAGAGATGCAGAACTAGCCGTTATGTGCTTCCCGGAGAGGAAGAAGCACTGCGGGCAGGTTTTCTCTCCTTCTGTGTAGGAAGAACAAAGATCTTCAACTGAAGATATATATAGAGAACCCTGCTTCCGTAGCAACTTGGCGACTAGAACTAAATTGTACACATCTCAATCTAGTTCGTCCAAAGACCAAGGCAACCTTGGTTTTCAACTCAGGATACTTCAAGTCATATCCTAACCTGAGTTGAGTTGCTTATGTGTGTGGAAACCTTAGAGAGTTTCACTCTTATCATATCCCACACACATAACTTAGAACAAGAGATCAACTTGCTTATGATCTCTCTGTTCTATAAGCTTCATTTCTTCTACCCACTCTTATCAAGAAGAGAATATTGTAGAAAAGGAAAACCCTGAAAAAGGTGTCAGGAGAAGTCCTGTATAATACTTGTAAGGAGGAGTCCTAATAATACTTGTAAGGAGAAGTCCTTAGAATACTTGATAGGAGAAGTCCTTAGAATACTTTTTGGGAGAAGTCCCTGAGAATACTTGTACTATTTGTTTAAATAGTGAAAATCTTGGTGGAGCCAAGGACTGGACGTAACCCTGTCGATTATGGGGGTGAACCAGGATAAAAACTATGTGTGCTTTACTTTTATGCCTTACTGCTTTCTTGCTGCACATTAGTTCATACTCTCATAAATACACTATCTTGAAGAACTAATAATTAACCTTCAAGGTCCGTCAAATATTTCACACATTCCTACTTATCTTATAGATTATCTTGTAATGAAAGTAAATAAGTTCTGACGGATGGTTAATAAACAAATGTTTCAAAAAGAAGTTTAAAAATGGATCACACAATTCAAACCCCCCCCCCATTGTTGTGTGTTTCTTGCACCTTCAATTGGTTTAAAGCCTAACACTCTGAAAAGTGCTAACATCTTCACAGATGCAGAGTTCAAAGATCCATGAAAGCATATGCTCTTCTCGAACAAACACAACCATGATCTACTAAATGATGGAGGAAGAACATACCAAAGAAATCCATTCAAGAAAGGAGTACACCCTTTAAAGAAAGTTAGTTGCAGAAAAATTGAGAAAGAGGAAAGAAATCCATGCTCATCCAAGAAAAGGAAACAAACGAAGAAGTCTACTCTTGCAAGCATCAAAGGAGCACTTGACAAATTCTCTGCAAGGTTAATGAACTATATAGCAACAAGAAATACAATTGAGGTAATCCTGATCTCACAAATGTCAAACATTACTCATTCCCTTCTCTGCCTTAAGTCAATTAGAATTAATGACATATTAATGAATAGAAAAGATGAGTTTCTTGTTTCCTGAATATAAGCCATCTCTATATATGACAAAATCACATTCATTTGAAAGAAACTAAAAGTATATCAATCTTCACAGTCATATGAGCCACACTATTTGAAGCATTATCATAAACAGCCAAGTAGTTTTACGTACACCCAAACTTATATATATATATATATATACATGCATGTACACTTAAGTCTTGAAGATTTATCCTATCCCAAGTATGTCTCTCAAACACTAATGCTCACACCTGTGTGAGTAACCAACTAACCCACCGGACCCATCTAAAAGTTGGGTACCACAAGAGTATACAATAACTTCTGTTGCAGGAACTCACAGTGAAGAAACTCAATGAAAAGTGAGTTAACAGAAACTGATTAAGAGTGGAGGTAAAAAGAAGAGAGATGAAGAAGGTTGCTGAACAACTCAAATGCATGTCACAAGATGAAATACATCTACAATAAAGAGATGGTCTCACCCAGTAAATGGCGAAGAGTTGATCAAGAAGAGTAAACCTAGAAAGGACTCAAAAGTTATTTTAATAAGTGAAGTTGAACATCAAGGGTGATCGACGTAAAGGGAAATCACCGTCTGGTGGTTACACATCCAACGTGAGAACGTTGCAGCCCACTCGAAAGGACACTACTAAAATAGTTCGTCTGGGGCCACAGGTAAACAGCTGTATCGTTCCACTTGATAAAAGCATCTGTAACACTCATTAAAGCCTTAACTGCCATAACTGCACACTTTTATATTATTAATTAATGCGCATGTGATAATTGATATCTCACATCAAATGCTATGCAATCATTCCATCCCACTAAACGAGTAAAAACTGTCTGGCTTCTAATCAACCTAAACAAAAGCAATTGAAAGCAGAAGTCTCACACTCACATCTCACTTGCATCTCAGAACTCCTGCTATTCTCTGCTTGTATTCTCTAACCTCTCTCTGCAGAATTCTCAAATGGCACCCAAGAAGCAAACCGTTGTTCAGCCAAGGCTCACTCAGGAACAACAAGCCATTCTTGAACTAGGAAAGATGAACTTTGAAGCCAACCGCCGTGAACAAGTCTCAAAGATTGGGGCTAAGAAGTTTGCTGACCTAGGTGACAGGGAACAGGTCTCACCGAGGTATCTTGAACTGAACCGCTTCCAGTATGCAAAGGTCGCTGGACTGAATCATGTTCTATTCCAAGAATGGGAGCAACTTATGAAGGTATCTGAGACACCTGTCCTTGAACCACTGGTAAAGGAGTTCTACCAGTGCGTTGTAAAAACAAATTCTCGAACAATCACGAGCAGATGTTTGAGAGTGATAACAGAAATCTGCCCTGGTGATATTGCCCTAGCGCTGGACGTGGATGTGAAAGACGGAGTCCACTACTCCCCGAAGTGGGAAGTCTCTGCAGTAGATGGAGACTGCATCTGGAAGGAAAACCTAAAAATACATGGGAACGCTGTCAATAACTTGGTGGAAGATTTCAAGTTTCCCCATGCTGTTCTCAGTAAAGTCGTCATTCCTAAAGAAGGAGCCAGAGATCTTGTAAACAAGATGGCTCACTGGGCGCTTTACCAGATGTGCCACATGCAGAAGATCAACCTTCCATCGCTAATCTTCCATCACATGATAGGAACGATTGAAAGTCCAGTGACAAATCTTCCCTATGGGTCCCTTATCACAAAGATTATGGGAATGAAAGGACTGGTAACGGAGGAGAAACTCCAGAACGAATTTATTGCTCAGGATTACATCTATCCAACCCCCATTCGGTTTGGGGATGTTAAGCGAATGAACCTGAAGATTGACTTCTCCAAGGTTCCGAAGAACATGCTTTCCAAATGGGAAAGGAAGCAAGTAGAAGACAGTGAAGAAATTGAGCAAGGGAAGGAAACTCATCCCTCTCCTCCAAGGACAAGAGCTTCAAGAGCAAGGAAGAAAACTATCCCTACAACATCTGCACCCTCAGCAAAAAGAAGACGCCTTGTGAAGGCTGCTTTCGGGCAAAACCCAACTCCGTCTGGAGATGATGAAGACTTCCTGCCAATAGCTAAATTGGTTAGGAAAGTAAGAAAAGAGCCTTTGAAGGTGACTCCAAAGAATGATCACTCTTCATCCTCTCTGCTGAAGTATCTTCCATATGATCCCACGATATTTCAAGAATATGTGGAAGACATCATTGATGTAGTCGATGATGGAAACTGTGGTTTTTGCTGCATCGAACAGTGGCTTGGAGTAAGCGAGAATGAATGGCCTGCCATCAGAACCGAAATGAGGGAAGAACTCAGAATCAACCACTCCTTACTTGCTGATGTAATGGAGTCTGAAAAGGATATGGAAAGAATAAGAACTGCACTGAATTTGCCAACAGGAGAGTTGGCCTCATCTTCTAAATGGTTCACAGTTCCTGACATGGGACTGCTTGCTGCAAGTACATTCAAGATCATCCTGACAACTTTGAGCTTAAAGGAGTCTTGCACTTATCTTCCTCTGGCTGGTCCAGCCTACATTCCGCCAATCATTGCAGTCATGTGCAACATTGATGATCATCATTGGGTTAGAGTGAAGCTGAGGAATGATTCACCACTCCCTTACTGCACTCCAATATGGGGACCCAACTGTAAGAAGAGTGCTAAAACATGGGGAAAACATATCCATCCAAGGATATTGAAATATAGAGAGATTGTTGATCCTGAATATATTCGACAACCTCAAAGTCTTCCAAATCCGTCTGATAATGCATCCTCTTCCAACAGCAATGGGATTCCACAGAACTCTCAATCCCAGCAAGAGGCTCCCTCAAGTCCTGATCAACAATCAAATTCACCTCAAGTCAAAAATTGCTCACCAGACGGCAACTTGCTCAGCACAGATAAAGAAACTGCCACATGCGCAGTAAACAAAGAAACAGAAGAATCAGTGGTTCATGAGGAACTCCGTCCGTCTGCAGCAAAGGAAGGTGTCTTGAAAAAGAACACAAAGAAGCGGACCAAGCCTAGTGAATCAAAGCAGAGTCAGCCCAGAGAAAAGAAGCGGAAGGGTGAAGCTGAAAACCTCAGTGGTCATGTTAATGATCCTGAAATATCTCTGAATGAGATATTGACATCCCAACAGAAGGCCACAACATCCACCACATCCATCAAGTCTTCCTAGAACATAGCAAGAGTCTTTCTTGCTCATGTTCCAAGAAGGACTCGTCAGACGACATCCTCTTCTAATTTGCAGATTCCCAGGATGCTCACTATGGACAACGCTGCATTTGCTCCACACTTGCTGATGAAGTCTCTAGGGTACAACTTCTGCTTGCAAGCTCGACTTTGGGCTCCTCCTACTGTAGATGGCATGCAGATTGCATTTGCGACAAGGTCCAGGTATGATATATTTCATCATGAGTGGGAATTGTCTGTTCCCAGACCAGTTCACCTTGGCACCATCCCATTTGGACTAATTCCTAATGTCGAGAGCATTATGGTTCAACATGGATCATGGGTGCTTCTCCTACTGGTAGCCAAACCAAGACCTGAACCTGTGTCATCAGTCAATGCACCCCCCAACAACCATCCATCATATACACCAGTCATCCCCTTACCTCAAAACATCACCATTCCACAAGACATATTGAATGCATCCTCCGATTTAGAGGAACGGCATCATCAATCCCCATCATCCTCACAAGAGTGCCTCCAAAATGAAACGTCATCATCTACACAAGATGCTGAGGTTACCAAGGCTCAACCTATTTCATTTGCACTCCCAAACAGTGACACTTCTCAAGATGAGAAACTCCCTGAGTCCAAAGTTACAAATGAATCATCATCAGCTGACACATCTTTTGATGCCAAAGCTGCTGTGATGGAACTACGTGCTGAAATGAAAGCAGGAAATCTGAGTGCCGCTAAGGAGAATGAAGAAGCGTGCAAAAATTCATTCAATCGTATTGATGCTATGTCCGAAAGACTTGAGCACAAAATTGATGCAAGTCTTGAGCGCATAGAGGACCTACTACGGAGATACATGCAGCAACGACAGCAGCAACATGATTAATCTCTATCTCCTTTCTCCTTATCTTGCATTTGTTTTATATATATATATAGCTTTCGTACTTGTTGCTTAATGCCTTCTCAATACACCTCCGCTTTACTCGCTCATTATTGCTTGCTTGCTTGCCTATTTTTTGTTTGTTGATAATGCCAAAGGGGGAGAAGAGAAAGTTAGGAAAAGGGATTAGGAAAGGATTAGGAAATGAAAAATTTAAGAACTAAGAATAAATAAAGAGTAAGTAGTAGCAAATTTAGGGGGAGCAAGGTAAGTTCACTTAGGCAAACTTTTGCTAGACAAACACTATCTAGGATATTCAATTTAGGGGGAGCAAAGCTAAGTAAACTCAACAAGAAAAATTCGTCCGCCCAAAAATAAATTGTTCTTACCTAAATAATACCACTTACAAAAGAGCGATCATGTTTTTCTAACATAATGCAAAAACCCTGAAGAAAAACTAACAAAATGCTTTATGCTCAATTACATCTTTAAACGAACCTTTTCCAAAGAAATTGTCATTATCAAAAAGGGGGAGATTGTTAGATCAAATAATTAAATGAATTATTATATTTTGATAATTAACAATTTCTTTAGAATTTAATGACGTCAAAGATGAAGTTACTAACATAGTAAAAATTATCATGTACAGGAACAACCATCTCTGAAAGGAATGAATAAACATCATTGCCTTATCAAGAGAATTAGTCCGCCAAAGAAGAGTTCGTCCGGTCACCTTAAAGGAAACAACATCAAAGATATACGTAGGAAAGCATTCTCGTACAAGACAGTCCGATGGCGCAAGAAAGGAAGATATTCAAGTACAAGATTGTCCGGTGACTCAAGACAGACAAATCAACAGCTTGAAATGACCAGCTTCTTCTCTCATGATCACCTAATGGAAATCTGCACAGCTTACTTGAATCAGCTGAATCAGTCTGCCACCCAAATCTACAAAAATCAAATTGGGAGACTGAGTCTCTTAAAGGAGAAAGAATGAAAGAACACAGCAACCCATGAAGAAACATCTCTCGCCTCAAAGTCTCTCTAGCATCACATAAAGGAGTTATGGATCAACTCTCTCAGATGGAGAACTTCAAGGAAGAACAAATAGAAATAAATGATTCAGTTCTCCAAGACAAGAATGTTTTGTTAAAGAAGAACTGACTGAAGGAAATTCGTTCGGCAATGCAAACCACTCAATGACGGAACATCAAGCATTCAATGGAGACTGCGTCTGCCAAAGCTCAATGGAAGAAACTGTCAACCAAAGTATAAATCGCGCCAAAGATACAAAGATCAATAAGTACGTCTTTCGAAGATATCAAGTCAACAGAAGTATTAAAGAAATTATTCTCTTGAATAATTACTTCTTTCCTCGTCTGCACGATTATCAAAGTTCTGGCAATCACAGAAAGAAAGATGGGACACAATTAATCAAATACTTCTTGGTCCCACTGCTTCTTTGCTTTTCCTCAAATCAAGCTGATATCGCGAAATCAACGGCAAGAATCTCTGAGCATCGTACACTCTCAACGGTCGAAATTCAAAAAATCTGACTAAGGCACGTGATGAGTATTAGCTATCAAGCACTAGGGTAAAATGGTCAAAACAGTCTCCACTGCTGTATCCTCACACATTATATACAGAAAAACTAGCTCAAGGCTACTCGCTCAGCATGGAGCCAGACGACATCAACCCAGACGAACTCATGATTTCCAGATCATATCTTACGCTTGCAGAGAAGCCTCTGATCGTGACTTACGCCTGCTGAGAGATGCAAAACTAGCCGTTATGTGCTTCCCGGAGGGGAAGAAGCACTGCGGGCAGGTTTTCTCTCCTTCTGTGAAGGAAGAACAAAGATCTTCAACTGAAGATATATATAGAGAACCCTGCTTCCGTAGTAACTTGGCGACTAGAACTAAATTGTACACATCTCAATCTAGTTCGTCCAAAGACCAAGGCAACCTTGGTTTTCAACTCAGGATACTTCAAGTCATATCCTAACCTGAGTTGAGTTGCTTATGTGTGCGGAAACCTTGTAGAGTTTCACTCTTATCATATCCCACACACATAACTTAGAACAAGAGATCAACTTGCTTATGATCTCTCTATTCTATAAGCTTCATTTCTTCTACCCACTCTTATCAAGAAGAGAATATTGTAGAAAAGGAAAACCCTGAAAAAGGTGTCAGGAGAAGTCCTGTATAATACTTGTAAGGAGGAGTCCTAATAATACTTGTAAGGAGAAGTCCTTTGAATACTTGATAGGAGAAGTCCTTAGAATACTTGTTGGGAGAAGTCCCTGAGAATACTTGTACTATTTGTTTAAATAGTGAAAATCTTGGTGGAGCCAAGGACTGGACGTAACCCTGTCGATTATGGGGGTGAACCAGGATAAAAACTATGTGTGCTTTACTTTTATGCCTTACTGCTTTCTTGCGGCGCATTAGTTCATACTCTCATAAATACACTATCTTGAAGAACTAATAAATTACCTTCAACGTCCATCAAATATTTCACACATTCCTACTTATCTTATAGATTATCTTGTAATGAAAGTAAATAAGTTCTGACGGATGGTTAATAAACAAATGTTTCAAAAAGAAGTTTAAAAATGGATCACACAATTCAAACCCCCCCTTTCTTGTGTGTTTCTTGCACCTTCAGAGTCCCTTCGAGGAGTATTAACTGGAGATGAGACATTTGAAGGACGAGGAAGAGACCCCATGGCTGGTACAAGATCGAGGATGAAGATAGGAGATGTATGTGGATAGGTAGATGAAATAGCAAGAGGAATATGCTGATTTTATAGAGAAAACTGTATGCGTAATTGATTATGACAGTTAGGTAATTGATTACAAGATGGTTTGAATTTGAATAAAAAAGAGGGAAATTTGAAATTCTGGCAGTTTTCGTGCAGGTAATCGATTACAGCAGTTAGGGTAATCGATTACAACAATTATGGTAATCGATTACTTAGAAGATTCTAACAGGCACGAGGACTGGGAGCTATGGTAATCGATTACAGGATCTATGGTAATCGATTACAAGGACATTTTTATAGGTTCTAAACTATCAAGTCCTATGTAACACATTTCTAGATGAACATTTAAGCATATAATCAATTTAAATACATGCAATCATATAAGTTCACACAAAGATTATGCAAATATCATATTACTTTAAATGTCATGTTCATCTAATATGCCTAATTCTCTTCTAATCTTAAAGAATGAATCTTTAGGAAGAGGTTTAGTAAAAAAATATCAGCTAATTGGTTATGTGTATCTACACATGAAATCTCAATATCCTTTCTCATGACATGATCTCAAAGAAAATGATGTCTTATATCAATATGCTTAGTTCGAGAGTGCATGATGGGGTTTTTAGTGAGATTAATGGCACTTGTGTTGTCACATTTGATTGAAATGTAGCCCAGCTCTAAGCCATAATCTTTGAGTTGTTGTTTGAGCCATAGGGTTTGTGCACAACAACTTCCTGCAGCAATGTATTCTGCTTCAGCAGTACTTAGAGCAACACATGCTTGTTTCTTACAAGACCAAGAAACAAGAGCATTTCCCAACAAGTGACAAGTACCACTTGTACTTTTTCTTTCAGTTTTGCATCCAGCATAATCTAAATCAGAATATCCAATCAAATCACAAACACTCCCTTTGGGATACCACAGACCAACATTTGTAGTTCCTTTCAGATATTTGAAAATCCGTTTAACTGAACTCAAATGTGATTCCCTAGGAGATGCTTGATATCTAGCACATAGACACACACTAAACATAATATCAGGTCTACTTGCAGTTAAGTATAGAAGAGATCCGATCATACCTCTGTATTTGGTAATGTCTACTTGAACACCGGATTCATCTTGATCTAGATATGTGTTAGACCCCATTGGTGTGGCTATAGCTTTGCAATCATCCAAATCATATTTCTTTAATAGTTCCTTGCAAAACTTTGATTGATTCATGAATATTCCATCATGTGATTGCTTGATTTGCAATCTTAGAAAGAAATTTAATTTTCCCATCATGGACATCTCAAATTCTTCTTGCATCATGTTAGAAAAATCCTTGCATAGAGATTAATTAGTTGCACCAAAAATAATATCATCTACATATATTTGAACTAATAAAGTATTACCTTTGGTTCTCTTGATAAACAAGGTTGTGTCAGCCTTACCCTTTTGGAATCCTTTCTCACAAAGGAATGTGCTAAATCTATCATACCATGCACGAGGGGCTTGCTTAAGACCATAAAGTTCCTTCTTTAATCTGAAGACATGTGAAGGAAACTTGGGATCTTCAAATCCTGGAGGTTGCTTCACATAGACTTCTTCTTGAATGAATCCGTTCAGGAAAGAACTTTTGACATCCATTTGATATAATGGGAAGTTTAAAGAACAAGCATAAGCCAACAGAAGTCTTATGGCTTCCAACCTTGCTACTGGTGCATAGGTTTCATCAAAATCTATGCCTTCTTCTTGATTATAACCTTGTGCAACCAACCTTGCTTTGTTGCTAACAATAATTCCATTTTCATCTAGTTTGTTTCTGAATACCCACTTTCTACCAATGACATGCTTGTCAGTGGGCTTAGGAACAAGTTCCCAAACTTGATTCCTTTCAAATTGGTTTGGTTCTTCCTGCATTTCCACAATCCAATACTCATCCTCCAGAGCATCATTCACTTTTGAGGGTTCTATTTGAGAGACAAAGGCCATATTCAAAACTGAATCATTTAAGCGTAGCCTTGTAGAAACACCTCTAGAAATATAACCAATGATATTTTCAACTGGATGATCCTTGTGGGTTCTCCATTCCTTTGGTAGTTGATAAGAGTTATCTTCAACATGCTCTTCTTGTATTGGATCTTGATCTTTTTTCTTTTGAGAGTCTTTATTGATAATGATATCTTCTTCTTCATTATCTGGAAGATTGACTATATCTTCCTTTGAAGATTTAAACTCATCAAAGGAAACATGTATGGATTCTTCCATAGATAGAGTTTTCTTGATAAAGACTCTATATGCTTTGCTTGTTAGGGAATAACCAAGGAATATACCTTCATCAGATTTTTCATCAAACTTACCAAGGTTTTCCTTTCCATTGTTCAAGACAAAGCATTTGGATCCAAAAGCATGTAGATGAGAGATATTTGGTTTCCTTCCTTTGTAGAATTCATAGGGGGTTTTCTTCAGAATAGGTCTAATAAGAACTCTATTGGAAACATAGCAAGCAGTACTTCCAGCAACAGCCCAGAAGTATTTAGGAAGACATGATTCACTTAGCATGGTTCTTGCTAATTCTTCAAGTAGTCTGTTCTTCCTTTCTACAACACCATTTTGTTGTGGTGTTCTCGGATTAGAGAAGTTATGTGATATTCCATTTTCATCACATAATTCTTGAAACTGATGATTCTGAAATTCTCCACCATGATCACTTCTAATAGAAGAGATCTTTAAAGCCTTTTCATTTTGAACTAGCCTTGGATATCTTTTGAATGCGTTGAAGGCTTCATTCATATGAGGCAGGAATAATGTCCAAGAAAATCTAGAGAAATCATCAACAATAACAAGTGCATAAAGATTACCTCCGAGGCTTTTTGTTCTCGATGGTCCGAACAAATCCATGTGTAGCAATTGACAGGGTCTTGTAGTTGAGACTATGTTCTTTGGCTTGAAAGACGTTCTGGTTTGCTTCCCTTTTTGACATGCATCACAAAGCTTGTCTTTCTCGAACCTTATCTTTGGAAGCCCAACACCTAGATCATGCTTGACTAGTTTGTTTAAATGATCTATGTGTATATGAGAAAGTCTTCTATGCCATAGCCATGAATCACTATTGTTCTTGGCCAAAAGATATCTCACATTTTGTGGAATTTCTTCCAAGGATATCATGAAGACCTTATTGACTTTATATCCAGAAAACTTAATCTCTTTAGTTTTCACATATTTTACTACACAAATATCATTAATGAAACCAACTTTCAAACCTTTGTCACATAGTTGGCTGATACTCAGAAGATGATGCATCAAACCATCAACAAAAAGAACTTGATCGATGACTGTTTGAGGGGGTGTGCCTATTCTTCCAATACCAAGTATCTTTCCCTTTTGATTGTTTCCACATGTGACAAAACCCTTTTTCCTAGGTATAAGTAAAGAGAATTTTGTTTTCTCTCCTGTCATGTGTGATGAGCAGCCACTATCAAGATACCATAAATCCTTTGCTGCTTTCATACACACCTACATGACAAAGTTCAGACATGGGTATTAGGAACCCAACAAGTTTTGGGTCCTTCTAAGTTAACATTCTTCCTAACCCATATGTATTCCCTATTTGGTACTCCAACATTTTTGTAATAACATCTACTAGGGGTATGTCCAATTTTGTTACAATAAGTACAAGAATAATGATTGTAACTAGATGTTTTCCTAGGAGTGGGATTAATCTTCTTAGGAGGTATATGAGAATTACTTTTTCTATTGTTCTTACTCCTAAAAGAATTAGTCTTAGTGTTTTTAGAAGATCCTTCCACTTTGTTTGGTTCTACAAACACAGTTTTCTTAACTTCTTTTGTCTTTGGGTGAGATGTATATCCTAATCCAGACTTATTGTTTGAGTGCCTTTGCACACTTAGAATATCATCTAACTTTTGTTTTCCCGTATTGAAGTTATGAACTCTTTGTTGAAGATTATCTATCTTTTCTTCTAGAGAACTATACTTAGTGCATTTATGTGCAATATCTAACTTAGATTTTACTACGTCTAATTCTTCTTGTAAAATCCTACAGTTACTTTCTAAGGATGATATTAAATCATTTTGCTTAGTGCTAACCTTAGAAAATTCTTGACATAATTTAAACATATTTTCCATAGTATATTTTAAATCATGAAAAGACATAGAATTGTCACTAACCTGAATATCTTCCACATCTGAATCATGTGAAGCCATCAATGCAACTTGTGCTACTTCTTTGTCAGAATCTGATGATGAACTTACTTCATTATCATCCCAAGCCAAGTATGCTCATTGTGTGGATTGATCCAGGCTTACCACATTCGAAGCATGTGATCTTTTGAGAGGAAGAGGAAACATTGTTCCTTTGGAAAGATCTGTTATTGTTAAATTTCATACCTTTTCTTTTGAGAAACTTTCCAAAGTTCTTTACCAGAAGATTCAAGTTCCCATTGTCTTCTTCTTCAGAATCTGCATCATAATCATCTTTGATGCTTTCTTTTTCCTTTAGGGAAATGGATCGATACTTTTTATAATGTTGTTCATGCTCCTCCAAATGATTCAATTCCAACTCGTGTTCTTGGAGTTTTCCAAAGAGAGTTGCAAGTGTCATATTTGATAAACTCTTCTTCTCTGAAATGGGTGTAACCTTTGGTTGCTATACTCTTGTAAGTGATCTTAGAACTTTCATGTTCAAGTCACTGTTTGAAAATTGTTTACCAAGAGCAATCAAATGGTTAATCAAATAAGTGAATCGTTTTTGCATATCTAATACCTTTTCTCCTGGAAGCATTCTGAACATTTCATATTCTTGAGATAGAGTATTGATCTTTGATCTCTTGACTTCATCTGTTCCTTCATGAGTCACCATCAATGTATCCCATATTTCTTTCGATGATGTACATGTTGATACTCTGAAAAACTCATCCATGCCAAGAGCAGATGTAAGAATATTCATTCCTTTGAGATCATATTGAACCTTCTTCTTTTCTTTTTCACTCGAAGTACTTTCTGATTTTAGTCGTGAACTTCCTTCAACTTCTTCTACAGGCACAAAGGGACCTTCTTCAATGGCTTTCCAAATTCCTGCGTCTAATGACTTTCAAGACAAAGCATTTGGATCCAAAAGCATGTAGATGAGAGATATTTGGTTTCCTTCCTTTGTAGAGTTCGTAGGGGGTTTTCTTCAGAATAGGTCTAATAAGAACTCTATTTGAAACATAGCAAGCAGTACTTACAATATCAGCCTAGAAATATTTAAGAAGACTTGATTCACTTAGCATGGTTCTTGCTAATTCTTCAAGTAGTCTGTTCTTCCTTTCTACAACACCATTTTGTTGTGGTGTTCTCGGAGTAGAGAAATTACGTGATATTCCATTTTCATCACATAGTTCTTGAAATTGATGATTCTGAAATTCTCCACCATGATCACTTCTAATAGAAGAGATCTTTAAAGCCTTTTCATTTTGAACTAGCCTTGCATATCTTTTGAATGCGTTGAAGGCTTCATTCTTATGAGGCAAGAATAATGTCCAAGTAAATCTAGAGAAATCATCAAAAATAACAAGTGCATAAAGATTACCTCCGAGGATTTTTGTTCTTGAAGGTCCGAACAAATCCATATGTAGCAATTGAAGGGGTCTTGAAGTCGATACTATGTTCTTTGGCTTGAAAGACGTTATGGTTTGCTTCCCTTTTTTGACATGCATCACAAAGCTTGTCATTCTCGAATCTTATCTTTGGAAGCCCAACAACTAGATCATGCTTGACTAGTTTGTTTAAATGATCTATGTGTATATGAGCAAGTCTTCTATGCCATAGCCATGAATCACTATTGTTCTTGGCCAAAAGACATCTTACATTTTGTGGAATTTCTTCCAAGGAGATCATGAAGACTTTATTGACTTTATATCCGGAAAACTTAATCTTTTTAGTTTTCACATATTTTACTACACATATATCATTGATGAAGCCAACTTTCAAACCTTTGTCACATAGTTGACTGATACTCAGAAGATTATGCATCAAACCATCAACATAAAAAACTTTATCGATGACTGTTTGAGGGGGTGTGCCTCTTCTTCCAATACCAATTATCTTTCCCTTTTGATTGTTTCCATATGTGACAAAACCTTTTTCACTAGGTATAAGTAAAGAAAACTTTGTTTTGTCTCCTGTCATGTGTGATGAGCAGCCACTATCAAGATACCATAAATCCTTTGCTGCTTTCATACACACCTACATGACAAAGATCAGACATGGGTATTAGGAACCCAACAAGTTTTGGGTCCTTCTAAGTTAACATTGTTCCTAACCCATATTTATTCCCTATTTGGTACTCCTACATTTTTCTAGTAACATCTACTAGGGGTATATCCTATTTTGTTACAATAAGTACAAGAATAATGATTGTAACTAGATGTTTGCCTAGGAAAGGGATTATTCTTCTAAGGAGGTCTATGAGGATTACTTTTCCTATTGTTCATACTCCTAAAAGAATTAGTCTTAGTGTTTTTAGAAGATCCTTCCACTTTGTTTGGTTCTACAAACACAGTTTTCTTAACTTCTTTTGTCTTTGGGTGAGATGTATATCCTAATCCAGACCTATTGTTTGAGTGCCTTCGCAGACTTAGAATATCATCTAACTTTTGTTTTCCGGTGTTAAAGTTATGAACTCTTTGTTGAAGATTATCTATCTTTTCTTCTAAAGAAGTACACTTAGTGCATTTATGTGTAGTATCTAACTTAGATTTTACTACATATAATTCCTCTTGTAAAATTCTACACTTACTTTCTAAGGATGATATTAAATCATTTTGCTTAGTGCTAACTTTAGAAAATTCTTGACACAATTTAAACATATTTTCCATAGTATATTTTAAATCATGAAAGGACATAGAATTGTCACTAACCTGGGAATCTTCAACATCTGAATCATGCGAGGCCATCAATGCAACTTGTGCTTCTTCTTTGTCAGAATCTGATGATGAACTTACTTCATTATCATCCCAAGCAAAGTATGCTTTTCGTGTAGATTGATCCTTCTTTTCGAATTTTTCCTTTAGACCATGTTTCTTCTTTTGAAGATTTGGACATTCTAACTTGATGTGTCCAGGCTTGCCACATTCGAAGCATGTGATCTTTTGAGAGGAAGAAGACTCATTGTTCCTTTGGAAAGATCTGTTATTGTTAAATTTCATACCTTTTCTTTTAAGAAACTTTCCAAAGTTCTTCACTAAAAGATTCAAGTTCCCATTATCTTTTTCTTCAGAATCTGCATCATAATCATCTTTGATGCTTTCTTTTGCCTTTAGGGAAATGGATCGATACTTCTTCTCATGTTGTTCATGCTCCTCCAAACGATTCAATTCCAATTCATGTTCTTGGATTTTTCCAAAGAGAGTTGCAAGAGTCATGTTTGATAAACTCTTCTTCTCTGAAATGGCCGTAACCTTTGGTTGCCATACTCTTGTGAGTGAGCTTAGAACTTTCATGTTCAAGTCACTATTTGAAAACTGTTTACCAAGAGCAATCAAATGGTTAATTAAATGAGTGAGTCGTTTTTGCATATCCAATACCTTTTCTCCTGGAAGCATTCTGAACATTTCATATTCTTGAGATTGAGTATTGATCTTTGATCTCTTGACTTCATCTGTTCCTTCATGAGTCACCATCAACGTATCCCATATTTCTTTTGATGAAGTGCACGTTGATACTCTGAAAAACTCATCCATGCCAAGAGCAGATGTAAGAATGTTCATTCCTTTGAGATCATATTGAACCTTCTTATTTTCTTCTTCACTCCAAGTACTTTCAGGTTTTGGTTGTGAACTTCCTTCTACTTCTGATACAGGCACAAAGGGACCTTCTTCAATGGTTTTGCATATTCCTGCGTCTAATGACTTTATGAAAATCTTCATCTTGACTTTCCAGAAGTCATAGTGTTCTCCATTGAAGAATGGTGGCCTGTTTATGTTAAATCCTTCACTGGTTCCATGATTGGAAGAGGAGGCCATCTTTTCCCGGATCTTAGGAATAACTTACCTAAACTTTCGCTCTAATACCAATTGAAAGTACAGATAGCAACCTGAGAGGGGGGATGAATCAGTTTTACCCTATTTTCGCCTTAACAACTTCTTACTTTCAAGATATATGTAAATGCAAACGATTGCAGCGGAATTAAGCGTTGCTGGAAAGTAAAGATGAAGGATAGAAGAATTCACACACACTGAATTTTATCCTGGTTCACCTTCTATCCACCGAAGGCTACGTCCAGTCCCTCAAGAAAACCCCTTGACGATTTTTCCACTATTGATAAAAATATCTTACAAGTTCTTACACCAAG
Organism: Acmispon strigosus; assembly: GCA_030819835.1. Lineage (NCBI taxonomy): Eukaryota > Viridiplantae > Streptophyta > Magnoliopsida > Fabales > Fabaceae > Acmispon > Acmispon strigosus. The sequence goes on from JAUAMA010000001.1 coordinate 26,913,924, forward strand.
GACCCTAAGAATTTCTATCAATTTCCTGTGAAAGTAAACCTCTTTCAACAGCCCCTGAAAGTATACCACTTTCAGTTCCTGAAGGCAAACCACCTTCAGACCTTGAAGGCTAAACAACCTTCAATCAACACCCTGAAAGTACACCACTTTCAGTACCAACAACCCTTCACCGAGATCCATGTTGAATACTCAATCTATCAGAAAGAGATGAAGAAGAGTTTACAATTGGCTGTATCAATCCTTTAACATACAAGTGGATTGATCATGAGAATTTATGCTTTAAGGCTTTTAAGCATAACAAGATTCTGAGTTCCTCAAGATATGAACAACTAGAGTGTTCTTATAAACATGAAGATCATGAACTCAGAATTTAGGCTCTTGAAAGTTTAATTTCTAAAAGACTTAATGAACTAATTTTGACAAAGCTTTGGCCTAATGTTGTATTCTCATGTGTTATTGTGTTCTGGACTCAAATGGACTTTATATAGGCAAGGGAAACGTCCTTGAACCAATGCAACCTTTCCCAAAAGGATTGAGACACAATGGTTCATGAAAAGATGCAACTTTTCGTGTGTGTAGTCGATTACATCACTTAGTGTAATCGATTACACTAATAGCCGTTTCAGTTTGAATTTCAAATTCAAACATGTAATCGATTACAAGCAAGTGGTAATCGATTACTTGCCTATGTGTAATCGATTACCAGAAAGCTGCAATCGATTACACTGAAGTCCAACTTCCAGAAACTTGATCTTTTAAGATTGGCTTAAGTTTTTCTACTTCTTTTAAGTTATGAAAACATTAAGCTTGATTAGTTTAGGTGTTTTAAAGAGCCTTTATGCTTTAAGAGACCTTTAGAAGCATAACTCACCTAAACTAAGACTTCTAGGTAATTGATGAACTTTATAGCGTTGTTTCCTCTAAGTCTTCTTTTCTTCTTTTTGTCGATGAATTTGTCGTCATCGAAACCTCAGCCAGGGTCAGGAGCAAGACCTTCTTCACAGAAGCATTTTGAACATTTCAAATTCTTGAGATAGGGTATTGATCTTTGATCTCTTGACTTCATCTGTTCCTTCATGAGTTACCATCAATATATCCCATATTTCTTTTGATGTTGTGCACGTTGAAACTCTGAAGAACTCATCCATGCCAAGAGCAGATGTAAGGATATTCATTCCTTTAAGATCATACTGAACTCAAATGGACTATATATAGGCATGAGAGAGCATCCATGAACCAAAACAACCTTTCCCAAATGATATGAGACACAATGATTCATGAAATAATGCAACTTGTTGAGCATGTAATCGATTACAGTACTTAGGTAATCGATTATGCTATGTGACTGTTGCTGTTTGAATTTCAAATTCAAACGTGTAATCGATTACGAGCAAGCTGTAATCGATTACTTGCCTATGTGTAATCGATTACCTTAAGGGTGAAATCGAATACACTCAAGTCCAAATTCCGGAAACTGAAACCTTTAAGAACGGCTTGAGTTTTTCTACCTCTTTTAAATTATGAAAAGGTTAAACTCAATTAGTTTAAATGTTTTAAAGAGCCTTTATACTAGAGAAGCCTTTAGAAGCATAACTCACCTAACTAAGACTTAGGTAGATATAGAATCATGTTGCACTGTTTCCTCTAAGTCTTCTTTTCTTCTTTTTGTCGATGAGTTTGTCATCATCAAAACCTCAGCCACAGTCAGGAGCAAGACCTTCTTCACAAGTTTGATATGCTTACCCCTTCATAACCTTGATGTGATTCTGGGTATGGATTGGCTATCCAAACACCATGTTTTGTTAGACTGTACCAATAAAACCATTATCCTCCCTGATTTGGGTATCTCTGCATACCTGAATCCCAATCTCATAAGGACCGTCTTAAAAGAGGTTTCTCATGAATATCTTTTGTTGGCCAGTGTGGAGGAGAAGAAGGAGAGTGACGTACATAGTATATTGGGGGTGAAGGATTCCATCAACATTTTCCTAGAAGATGTGCCTGGATTACCACCAATAAAGAGACACTGATTTCACCATCGACATAGTTCCTGGAATGGGACCGATCTTGATTGCACCTTATCGGATGGAGAACGAGTTTTTGTCTTTTCTATGTTATTTGATTCGAAAAAGATTTTGAAAGTAATTGCATAGATTGAATCCCGAGGATAGTTCTCAGAGTTACCACGCACCGGTACTAGCAGTCGACATGAGTGAAGCGTGGTGTGTGAAGAAGTTCTTGCTTCTAACCCTGGCTGAGGTTTTGATGACGACAAACTCATCGGCAAAAAGAAGAAAAGAAGACTTAGAGGAAACAGTGCTATATGTTTCAACATCTACCTAAAAGTCTTAGTTTAGGTGAGTTATGCTTCTAAAGGCTTCTCAAGCATAAAGGCTCCCTTAAAACATCTAAGCTAATTAAGTTTAATGTTTTCACAAGTTAAAAGAAGTAGTATATCTCAAGCCGATCTAAAAAGTTCAAGTTTCTAGATATTGGACTTGAGTGTAATCAATTTCACCTTTCTAGTAATCGATTACACCTAGGCAAGTAATCGATTACTTCTTTCTTGTAATCAATTACATGTTTGAATTTGAAATTCAAACAGGTTAGTGTAATCGATTACCTAAGTAATGTAATCGATTACATACCCAAAAAGTTGCATCATTTCATGAACCATTGTGTCTCAAACCTTTTGGGAAGGGTTGCATTGGTTCAAGGTCGTTCCTCTTGCCTATATAAAGTCCATTTGAGTCCAGAAACAAAACAACACATGAGAATACATCATTAGGCCAAAGCTTTGCCAAAAAATTTCATACATTAAGTCTTTTGATACTTAAACTTTCAAAGAGCCTAAATTCCGAGTTTATGATCTTCATTGTTAAGAGAACACTCTAGTTGTTCATATCTTGAGGAACTCAGAATCTTCTTATGCTTAAGAGACTTAAAGCATAATTCTCATGATCAATCCTCTTGTATGTTAAAGGATTGATACAGCCATTGTGTAAAACTCTTCTTCATCTCTTTTTGGTAGATTGAGTATTCACCGTGGGTCTCGGTGAAGGGTTGTTGTTACTGAAAGTGGTGTACTTTCAGGGTGTGGATTGAAGGTGGTTTATCCTTCAAGGACTGAAGGTGGTTTGCCTTCAGGGACTGAAAGTAGTTTGCTTTCAGGGACTGAAAGTGGTGTGCTTTCAGCGGCTGTTGAAAGTGGTGTGCTTTCATAGGTGGTTGATAGAAATTCTTAAGGTACTTGGTGTAAGGACTTGTAAGAGATTTTTATCAATAGTGGAAAAATCCTCAAGGGGTTTTCTTGAGGGACTGGACGTAGCCTTCGGTGGATAGAAGGTGAACCAGGATAAAACTCTGTGTGTGCATTCTTCTACCCATCATCTGATAGTAATAAAACCACACAAGAAAGGGGGGGTTTGAATTTTGTGTTTGATTTTTAAACCTTTTTCGCAAGTTAGTTATTATTAGTTCGAAAACGTTTGACAATATGTGCAGCGGAAACAAACTTAAAGCTTGAAGAATAAAGCACACACAATATTTATCCTGGTTCACCCCCTTAATCGACAGGGCTACGTCCAGTCCTTGGCTACACCAAGATTTTCACTATTTCAACAGAATAGTACTAGTGTTCTCAGGGACTTCTCCCAGTATTATGAGGACTACTCCTTTACAAGTATTCTAGGACTTCTCCTTTATCTCTCGAGTGTTTGACTGGACTCCTCGTAGTTCTTTTTCAAGAAGATTTGTTTTCTACAAGAATCTTGTGAAGAAGGTCTTGCTCCTGACCCTGGCTGAGGTTTTGATGACGACAAACTCATCGGCAAAAAGAAGAAAAGAAGACTTAGAGGAAACAGCGCTATAAAGTTCATCAAATTACCTAGAAGTCTTAGTTTATATGAGTTATGCTTCTAAAGGTCTCTCAAAGCATAAAGTGTGAAGAAGGTCTTGCTCCTGACCCTGGCTATGGTTTTGATGACGACAAACTCATCGGCAAAAAGAAGAAAAGAAGACTTTGAAGAAACAGCGCTACAAAGTCTATCATATACCTAGAAGTCCTAGATTAGGTGAGTTATGCTTCTAAAGGTATATTAAAGCATAAAGTCTCTTAAAACACCTAAACTAATCAACCTAAGTGTTTTCATAACTTAAAAGAAGCAGAAAACCTTAAGCCGGTCTCAAAGGATCAAGTTTCCGGAAGATGGACTTCAGTGTAATCGATTTCAGGATTCTGGTAATCGATTACACCTAGGCAAGTAATCGATTACTTGTTGTTTGTAATCGATTACATGTTTGAATTTGAAATTCAAACTGAAACGGCTATTAGTGTAATCGATTACACTAAGTGATGTAATTGATTACCAGAACGAAAAGTTGCATCTTTTCATGAACCATTGTGTCCCAAACCTTTTGGAAAGGGTTGTGATGGTTCAAGGACGTTTCCCTTGCCTATATAATGTCCATTTGAGTCAAGAACACAACAACACATGAGTATACAACATTAGGCCAAAGCTTTGTCAAAATTAGTTCATCTTTTAGAACTTAAACCTTCAAGAGCCAAAATTTTGAGTTCATGATCTTCATGTTTATAAGAACACCTTTGTTGTTCATATCTTGAGGAACTCAGGATCATATTATGCTTAAAAGCCTTAAAGCATAAATTCTCATGATCAATCCACTTCTATGTTAAAGGATTGATACAGCCAATTGTAAACTCTTCTTCATCTCTTTCTGTAAGATTGAGTTTTCACCGTGGTATTCGGTGAAGGGTTGTTGTCACTGAAAGTGGTATACTTTCAGCGTATTGATTGAAGGTGGTTTAGCCTTCAAGGTCTGAGGGTGGTTTTCCTTCAGGAACTGAAAGCGGTTTGCTTTCAGGGGGCTGTTGAAAGTGGTTTGCTTTCACAGGATATTGGTAGAAATTCTTGGGGTCCTTGGGTTAGGAACTTGTAAGAGATTTTCATCAATAGTGGAAAAATCCACAAGGGGTTTCTTTGAGGGATTGGACGTAGCCTTCGGTGGATAGAAGGTGAACCAGGATAAATCTCTGTGTGTGAATTCTTCTCATCCTTCATCTTTTACTTTCAAGCAATCCTCAATTCCGCTGCAATCGCAACTATTGTTTCCTGATCATCATTATCTTGAAAGTAATAATTTCGATAAGGCGAAAATCGGGGCAACTCTGATTCACCCCCCCTCTCAGGTTGCTATCTGTACTAACAATTGGTATCAGAGCGGAAGTTTAGGTAAGTTATTCCTAAGATCCGGGAAAAGATGACATCCACTTCCAATCATGAAACAAGTGAAGGATTCAACATAAACATGCCACCATTCTTCAATGGAGAACACTATGACTTCTGGAAAATCAAGATGAAGATATTCATAAAGTCATTAGACGCAGGAATATGGAAAGCCATTGAAGAAGGTCCCTTTGTGCCTGTAGCAGAAGTAGAAGGAAGTTCACAACCAAGACCAGAAAGTACTTGGAGTGAAGAAGAAAAGAAGAAGGTTCAATATGATCTCAAAGGAATGAACATTCTTACATCTGCCCTTGGCATGGATGAATTTTTTAGAGTATCAACGTGCACTTCATCGAAAGAAATATGGGATACGTTGATGGTGACTCATGAAGGAACAGATGAAGTCAAGAGATCAAAGATCAATACTCTATCTCAAGAATATGAAATGTTCAGAATGCTTCCAGGAGAAAAGGTATTAGATATGCAAAAAAGATTCACTCATTTAATTAATCATTTGATTGCTCTTGGTAGACAATTTTCAAACAGTGACTTGAACATAAAAGTTCTAAGATCACTTACAAGAGTATGGCAACCAAAAGTAACAGCCATCTCAGAGAAGAAGAGTTTATCAAAAATGACTCTTGCAACTCTTTTTGGAAAACTCCAAGAACACGAGTTAGAATTGAATCGTTTGGAAGAGAATGAACAACATGAGAAGAAGTATCGATCCATTTCCCTAAAAGCAAAAGAAAGCATCAAAGAAAATTATGATGCAGATTCTGAAGAAGAAGACAATGGGAATGTGAATCTTCTAGTAAAGAATTTTGGAAAGTTTCTTAAAAGAAAAGGTGTGAAATTCAACAACAACAAATCTTTCCAAAGGAACAATGAGTCTTCTTCCTCTAAAAAGATCACATGTTTCGAATGTGGCAAACCTGGACACTTCAAGTCAGAGTGTCCAAATCTTCAGTAGAAGAAACATGGTCTAAGAGAAAAATTCGAAAAGAAGGATCAAACCACACGAAGAGCATATTTGGCTTGGGATGATAATGAAGTAAGTTCATCATCAGACGCTGATAAAGAAGAAGCACAAGTTGCTTTGATGGCCTCACATGATTCAGATGTTGAAGATTCCCACGTTAGTGACAATTCTATGTTTTTTCATGATTTAAAGTTTACTATGGAAAACATGTTTAAATTATGTCAAGAATTTTCTAAGGTTAGCACTAGGCAAAATGATTTGATTTCATCCTTAGAAAGTAAGTGTAGAACTTTACAAGAAGAACTAGACGTGGTAAAATCTAAGTTAGATATTACACATAAATGCACTAAGTGTAGTTCTTTAGAAGAAAAGATAGATAATCTTCAACAAAGAGTCTGTAACTTCAATAAAGGAAAACAAAAGTTAGATGATATTCTAAGTGTGCAAAGGCACTCAAACAATAAGACTGGACTAGGATATATTTCTCACCGAAAGACAAAAGAGATTAAGAAAACTGTGTTTGTAAAACCAAACCATGTGATAGGATCTTCTAGTAACATTAAGACCAATTCTTTTAGGAGTATGAACAATAGGAAGAACAATCATAACAGACCTCCTAAAAAGATCCATTCCTCCCCTAGACAAACAACTAGTTACAATCGTTATTCTTGCACCTATTGTAACAAAATAGGACATACCCCTAGTAGATGTTACTACAAACATGTAGGAGTACCAAATGGGGAATACATATGGGTTAGAAAGGATGTTAACTTAGAAGGACCCAAAACTTGTTGGGTTCCTAATACCCATGTCTGAACTTTGTCATGTAGGTGTGTATGAAAGCAACAAAGGATTTATGGTATCTTGATAGTGGCTGCTCATCACACATGACAGGAGACAAAACCAAGTTTTCATTTCTTATACCTAGGGAAAAAGGTTTTGTAACATATGGAAACAATCAAAAGGGAAAGATACTCGGTATTGGAAGAATAGGCACACCCCCTCAAACAGTCATCGATAAAGTTCTTTACGTTGATGGTTTGATGCATAATCTTCTGAATATCAGTCAACTATGTGACAAAGGTTTGAAGGTTGGTTTCATTGATGATATATGTGTAGTAAAAGATGTGAAAACTAAAGAAATTAAGTTTTCTGGTTATAAAGTCAATAAAGTCTTCATGATCTCCTTGGAAGAAATTCCACAAAATGTAAGATGTCTTTTGGCCAAGAACAATAGTGATTCATGGCTGTGGCATAGAAGACATGCTCATATACACATAGATCATTTAAACAAACTAGTCAAGCATGATCTAGTTGTTGGGCTTCCAAAGATAAGATTCGAAAAAGACAAGCTTTGTGATGCATGTCAAAAAGGGAAGCAAACCAGAATGTCTTTCAAACCAAAGAACATAGTTTCGGCTTCAAGGCCCCTTCAATTGCTACATATGGATTTGTTCGGACCTTCAAGAACAAAAAGCCTCGGAGGTAATTTCTATGCACTTGTTATTGTTGATGATTTCTCTAGATTTACATGGACGTTATTCTTGCCTCATAAGAATGAAGCCTTCAATGCATTCAAGAGATATGCAAGGCTAGTCCAAAATGAAAAGTCTTTGAAGATCTCTTCTATTAGAAGTGATCATGGTGGAGAATTTCAGAATCAACAATTTCAAGAACTATGTGATGAAAATGGAATATCACATAATTTCTCTACTCCAAGAACACCACAAAAAAATGGTGTTGTAGAAAGGAAGAACAGATTACTTGAAGAATTAGCAAGAACCATGCTAAGTGAATCAAGCCTTCCTAAATATTTCTGGGCTGATGCTGTAAGTACTGCTTGCTATGTTTCCAATAGAGTTCTGGATAGCGGAATCGCAAGTGTACGATTATCTATCGCGTAGTAAAAAGATCGAACCCAAGGGATAGGTGTTCTTATTAATATAAAATTTAGTACCTGTGCAGAAAATTAAAGATGAAAATATGTTGTTGGTTTTTAGAGCAAACAAGAATAATAGCATAAAATAAAGAAGAGATAAATATGATGAGAATTAAGTCCTTGGGTTGGCTTACATAGAATATAAAATATGCTAGCAAGTATCTACTTAATTTCTGAATTTTAAATCCAAGTTCAAGGTGCTATAGCCTAGTATATCTACAAGTTAATCTCTTACACATTGTAGAACTTTCTTTTTAATTACTAGACCCAATTTCTTGCAATCTAGTTAACTAAAAAAGAAGATGAAGATGAAGTTCAGGCCAACACAAAGCTACGTCTATCCTAATCTCTTAGCGATATATACTTATAGCCTTTTTTAATCCTAGATCCCTTACTACTTACCAATTCTCATTCGTATAAGTAATAAGCAAAAACACTTGTGATCATCAAGATAAAATTAAGAACAAGGAATTAAAACAAGAACTGGAAATAATATTCAGAAAGGTAGAAAAAAAACTAAAACATAAATTTATAAACTACTACAACCCAAGAAACTTAAAGAAGAAGTTAGCCAAGCATGGCTAAAGGAGTCATTGAATTACCCTAGATAGGAGCTCAAATATGGCTTCCCACAAGTCCTAGGAACAATGCTCAAAAGGGAGAAAGAGAGAATACTTGTTGTATTCAAAGAGGTGTGCTTTACAAGTGCAAGTTGCTTCCCTATTTATAGCAAAAATCTGGCCTCAGCAATTAAATCCCACTTCCAGACCGAGGCCCAGCGCTTGAGCGCTGGGTTCTAGCGCTGCAGCGCTGGCTACTGCTTCTTCAACTTCAAGCTTTTCCTTCCTTCTTCATGGTAGTGGGTTTTGAATGCCATAAAAAGCCACTACTCAGCCCTTAATCAATTCTGAAACCTCTCCTCCACTACCATCAATTCCTTCAAGCTTATTTTCCATGTGCTAATTTAGAGAGTGATTCTTCATATTCTTCTTTTCCACTTTGGTCCTCTCTTGGTTAGCACTTCAATTCAAGCCCTTCAATTCTCTCAATCTTCACTTTTAGCCCTCCACTCTTGAACTTTCACATTTTGGACCTTGATTTCCTGAAACTTTACAAAGTGGTCCCTGGACAAAAATGATAACTAAACCAGCTTTTCCTAAAAATACAAAATAACTAGAAAAATTCCTAAAAATATAAAATAAAGCTAGAAAATCTAATAAAATCTAATCTACATGCAAAATGCAAAATAAATATAAAATCTACATAAAAACAATAAAAAACCTACATAAGACTCAAAAATAATAAAATAAAAAGACTAAAAAGACCCTAAAATTATCATATAAAATCCACTCATCAGTTCTTATTAGACCTATTCTGAAGAAAACCCCCTATGAACTCTACAAAGGAAGGAAACCAAATATCTCTCATCTACTTGCTTTTGGATCAAAATGCTTTGTTTTGAATAATGGAAAGGAAAACCTTGGTAAGTTTGATGAAAAATCTGATGTAGGTATATTCCTTGGTTATTCTCTAAATAGCAAAGCATATAGAGTCTTTAACAAGAAAACTCTATCTGTGGAAGAATCCATACATGTGTCCTTTGACGAGTCTAAATCTTCATTAGAAGATACAGTCAATCTTCCAGATAATGAAGAAGAAGATATCATTGTCAATGAAGATTGTCAAAAGGATAGAGATCAAAATCCAATACAAGAAGAGCACATTGAAAATAATACTTATCAACTTCCAAAGGAATGGAGAACCCATAGGGATCATCCAGTTGATAATATTATTGGTGATATTTCTAGAGGCGTTTCAACAAGGCTACGCTTAAATGACTCAGTTTTGAATATGGCCTTTGTCTCTCAAATAGAACCATCAAAAGTAAATGATGCTCTATGGGATGAGTATTGGATTGTAGCAATGCATGAAGAATTAAACCAGTTTGAAAGGAATCAAGTTTGGGAACTTGTTCCAAAGTCTAGTGATAAGCATGTTATTGGAAAAAAGTGGGTATTTAGAAATAAGTTAGATGAAAATGGTATCATAGTTAGGAAAAAAGCAAGGTTAGTTTCTCAAGGTTATAATCAAGAAGAAGGTATAGATTTTGATGAAACCTATGCACCAGTAGCAAGGTTGGAAGCCATAAGACTCTTGTTGGCTTATGCTTGTTCTTTGAACTTTCCATTATATCAAATGGACGTCAAAAGTGCTTTCCTGAACGGATACATTCAAGAAGAAGTCTATGTGAAGAAACCTCCAGGATTTGAAGATCCAAAGTTTCCTTCACATGTCTTCAGATTAAAGAAGGCACTTTATGGTCTTAAGAAAGCCCCACGTGCCTGGTATGATAGATTAAGCACATTCCTTTGTGAAAAAGGATTCCAAAAGGGTAAGGCTGACACAACCTTGTTTATCAAAAGAACCAAAGGTAATACTTTATTAGTTCAAATTTATGTTGATGATATTATCTTTGGTGCAACTAACGAATCTCTATGTAAGGATTTCTCTGACATGATGCAAGAAGAGTTTGAGATGTCCATGATGGGACAATTAAATTTCTTTATAGGATTGCAAATTAAGCAATCACATGATGGGATATTCATCAATTAATCAAAGTTTTTCAAAGAACTACTAAAGAAATATGATTTGGATGATTGAAAAGCCATAGCCACACCAATGGGGTCTAACACATATCTAGATCAAGATGAATCTGGTATTCAAGTAGACATTACCAAATATAGAGGTATGATCGGATCTCTTCTATACTTAACTGCAAGTAGACCTGATATTATGTTTAGTGTGTGTCTATGTGCTAGATATCAAGCATCTCCTAAGGAATCACATTTGAGTTCCGTGAAACGGATTTTCAAATATTTGAGAGGAACTACAAATGTTGGTTTGTGGTATCCCAAAGGGAGTGTTTGTGATTTGATTGGATATTCTGATTCTGATTATGCTGGTTGTAAAACTGAAAGAAAGAATACAAGTGGTAATTGTCACTTGCTAGGAAATGCCCTTGTCTCTTGGTCTTGCAAGAAACAAGCATGTGTTGCTCTAAGTACTGCTGAAGCAGAATATATCGTTGCAGGAAGTTGTTGTGCACAAACTTTATGGCTCAAACAACAACTTAATGATTATGGCTTAGAGCTGGGCTGCATTCCGATCAAATGTGACAACACAAGTGCCATTAATCTCACTAAAAATCCTATCATGCATTCTCGAACTAAGCATATTGATATAAGACATCATTTTCTTCGAGATCATGTTATGAGGAAAGATATTGAGATTTCTTTTGTGGATACTCATAATCAATTAGCAGATATCTTCACTAAACCTCTTCCTAAAGAATCTTTCTTTAAGATAAGAAGAGAATTAGGCATATTACATGAGCATGACATATAAAGTAACATGATATTTGCATAATCTTTGTGATGTTATATGATTAAATGCTTTTAGATTGATTGTGTTTAAATATTCTTTTAAGAATGTGTTACATAGGATTCTAGAGTCTAGAATTTATAAAAATGCTCTTGTAATCGATTACCATAGGTCATGTAATCGATTATCCTGTCCTTAGTCCTCGTGCCTGTTAGAAATCCCTACATAATCGATTACTCTAACTGTTGTAATCGATTACTTACTCAAAATTTGAATAATTTCAAATTTAAACTTCCAGTAATCGATTACCCCAACTGCTGTAATCGATTACCTGCTCAAAAAACTGCCAGAATTTCAAATTTCCCTGCATCTTTTGAAATTCAAACTCAGATCAACTGCTCTGTAATCGATTACCCAACTGCCGTAATCGATTACATGCTCGAGCTATTTAAATCAGCATTAGATGATGATCCCAATTGTCTTCCAATTCAATTTCTATCACTCTAAACTTTGTTTTTAAGCCTTCTCTGAAGTCCTGCTTATTCTTCTCAACACTATCTTCCTAAACCTAATCATGGATTCTTATCATTCTCATTCTACTCGTCCAATGAACCTCACAAGACTTCTTACATCCACAAACCAAAGAAATCGTTTTGTCTCAAGGTTCATCCATCAACTTATCCGTAAGCCTATGTACGGTGATCTGGACTCATTTGTTGAAGCTGGTCACAACTTTCCGGCATATCTCAGATATCAAGACCTTGAGGAGTTTATCTCTATAAGTAATCCCTTCTACCCAGAACTGGTTAAAGTCTTCTATTGCAATCTTGAGACTCTGCGAGATGGGTTTCAAAGCTCTGTTAAGGGAATCCTTATTCGTCATTCCCTTTCCACCTTTGGTCGTTGTCTTGGACTCTCCTCAACTGGTGCCTTCTTAGGTCCCAACTTGCCCTGCCCCTGGTCTGACTACAACCATGACTCCTTTTATCAATCACTTTGTAGATTTCAGTCATCAGACCTTCAAAGAATCCATCCGCCTCATACGACCTCTTGCCCCTATAATACTGACGTCCTCACAACAAATAATCATTTGCTTCACTACTTCATCAATCAAGTGATTCTGCCTGAAGAAACTCTTCTCGCTCATGTTAGCGAATTAGAGTTACAAATTTTGTATGGCATACTTAATTGCCATAAAATTAATTGGGCATTCTTGGTCATGAATCACATGCTGCGATGTCGTGACAATGCGGAGTCCTTCCCTTATGCTTCGGTCATCTCCCGCATCCTTATTTACTCCGGAGTCCCAATTGCCAAGCTGTACGATGAGCGGTCTTCTCATCTCAAACGGGTTGATACCTCAATTCTTCCCTCTCTCCGGATCACTAATGACTTTGGCATATTTTCTCTTCCTTATCTTATTCATGATGCTGGTCGTGATCCTCCACTCTCAAAAACCATGGATGCTAAAGACGTGTCCGATGATTCTTAGTTTTCTAGGCTAGTTTCCCATTCCTTGTTGAAGTTTGTAATCTTTCTTTATATAATTTTCTTTTTGTTGTTGCTTGTACTTCCCTTATTTTCTATAAGATGTTTGGATAGTTGTGCTTTATTCGTGTTTTACAACTTTACCCCCATACCCCTATGCTTTATTTCAAATTCTATACTTGTATGGATGTATGCCTGTTTTTTTGGCCTTTTCTTCTTTTTGATGAAGTCAAAAGGGGGAGAAAGGTTCTGTGCTCTTAAAGATCATATGCAGGATTTCAAAAAGTACATTAGAAAGGGGGAGAAATCTAGATTACATCAAACAGGGGGAGTTCTTCAACCAAAATGCATATATGATCTTCAAGTATCAAGAATGCGTTTGCCATCATCAAAAAGGGAGAGATTGTGAAGAAGGTCTTGCTCCTGACCCTGGCTGTGGTTTTGATGACGACAAACTCATCAGCAAAAAGAAGAAAAGAAGACTTCGAAGAAACAGCGCTACAAAGTCTATCATATACCTAGAAGTCCTAGTTTAGGTGAGTTATGCATCTAAAGGTCTATTAAAGCATAAAGGCTCTTAAAAAACCTAAACTAATCAAGCTAAGTGTTTTCATAACTTATAAGAAGTAGAAAACCTTAAGCCGGTCTCAAAGGATCAAGTTTCTGGAAGATGGACTTCAGTGTAATCGATTTCAGGATTCTGGTAATCGATTACACCTAGGCAAGTAATCGATTACTTGTTGTTTGTAATCGATTACATGTTTGTATTTGAAATTCAAACTGAAACGGCTATTAGTGTAATCGATTACACTAAGTGATGTAATCGATTACCAGAACGAAAAGTTGCATCTTTTCATGAACCATTGTGTCCCAAACCTTTTGGAAAGGGTTGTGATGGTTCAAGGACATTTCCCTTGCCTATATAAAGTCCATTTGAGTCAAGAGCCTAAATTCTGAGTTCATGATCTTCATGTTTATAAGAACACCTTTGTTGTTCATATCTTGAAGAACTCAGAATCATATTATGCTTAAAAGCCTTAAAGCATAAATTCTCATGATCAATCCACTTCTATGTTAAAGGATTGATACAGCCAATTGTAAACTCTTCTTCATCTCTTTCTGTAAGATTGAGTTTTCACCGTGAAGAAGGGGGAGATTGTGAAGAAGGTCTTGCTCCTGACCCTGGCTGTGGTTTTGATGACGACAAACTCATCAACAAAAAGAAGAAAAGAAGACTTCAAAGAATCAAGCACTCAAGTTCATCAATAAGTCTAGAAGTCTTAGAATTAGGTGAGTTATGCTTCTAAAGGTTTATTAAAGCATAAAGGCTCTCAAAATACCTAATCTAATCAAGCTAAGTGTTTTCATAACTTAAAAGAAGTAGAAAACCTTAAGCAAGACTCAAAGAATAAGTTTCTGGAAAATGGGCTTCTGTGTAATCGATTACACCACTATGGTAATCGATTACACCAAGGCAAGTAATCGATTACTCCAATCTTGTAATCGATTACATGTTTGAAATTCAAATTCAAACTTAAACGGTTACTTGTGTAATCGATTACACTAAGTGTGGTAATCGATTACCAGAACGAAAAGTTGTATCTTTTCATGAACCATTGTGTCCCAAACCTTTTGAAAAGGGTTGTGATGGTTCAAGGACGTTTCCCTTGCCTATATAAAGACCATTTGAGTCCAGAAAACAGAATACACAAGAACAACAACATAGAACACACACACACACGAAATTTACATGTTTCACATGAGAAAAACACATTAGGCCAAAGCTTTTTCAAATAGGTTCATCTTTTAGAACTTAAATCTTTTGGAGCCTAAATTCTGAGTTCATGATCTTCATGTTTACAAGAACACACTAGTTGTTCATATCTTGAAGAACTCAGAATTGTATTATGCTTAAAAACCTTAAAGCATAAATTCTCATGTTCAATCCAATTGTGTGTTAAAGGATTGAAACAGCCAAGTGTAATATCTTCTTCATCTCTTTCTGTAAGATTGAGTTCTTCACCGTGGTATTCGGTGAAGGGTTGTTGTTACTGAAAGTGGTTTGCTTTCAGGGTTGTGATTGAAGACAAGTTTGTCTTCAAGGTCTGAGGGTGGTTTGCCTTCAGGAACTGAAAGTGGTTTGCTTTCAGGGGTTGTTGAAAGCGGTTTGCTTTCACAGGATATTGGTAGAAATTCTTGGGGTCCTTGGGTTAGGAACTTGTAAGAAATTCTTATCAATAGTGGAAAAATCCTCAAGGGGTTTTCTTGAGGGACTGGACGTAGTCTTCGGTGGATTGAAGGCGAACCAGGATAATTCTTGTGTGTGATTCTCTTTATCCTTCACATTTACTTTCAAGCATTGTTCATATCCGCTGCAATCACAAGATCAACTCGTGATCATCATAAACTTGAAAGTAACGATTTCAATAAGGCGAAAATTGGGGCAACACTGATTCACCCCCCCCCTCTCAGGTTGCTATCTGTTCTAACAATTGGTATCAGAGCGGAAGTTTAGGTAAGTTATTCCTAAGATCCGGGAAAAGATGGCATCCTCATCCAATCATGGAACAAGTGAAGGACACAACATAAACAGGCCACCATTCTTCAATGGAGAACACTATGACTTCTGGAAAATCAAGATGAAAATATTCATAAAGTCATTAGACTCAGGAATATGGAAAGTCATTGAAGAAGGACCCTTTGTGCCTGTAACAATTGAAGAAGGAACTTCACAACCAAAACCAGAAAGTACTTGGAGTGAAGAAGAAAAGAAGAAAGTTCAACATGATCTCAAAGGAATGAATATTCTTACATCTGCTCTTGGCATGGATGAATTTTTCAGAGTATCAACATGCACTTCATCAAAAGAAATTTGGGATACTTTGATGGTGACTCATGAAGGAACAGATGAAGTTAAGAGATCAAAGATCAATACTCTTTCTCAAGAATATGAAATGTTCAGAATGCTTCCAGGAGAAAAGGTATTAGACATGCAAAAACGATTCACTCATTTAATTAATCATTTGATTGCTCTTGGTAGACAATTTTCAAACAGTGATTTGAACATGAAAGTTCTAAGATCACTTACAAGAGTATGGCAACCAAAAGTAACAGCCATCTCAGAGAAGAAGAGTTTATCAAATATGACTCTTGCAACTCTCTTTGGAAAACTCCAAGAACATGAGTTAGAATTGAATCGTTTAGAAGAGCATGAACAACATGAGAAGAAGTATCGATCAATCTCTCTAAAAGCAAAAGAAAACATCAAAGAAGAATATGATGCTGATTCTGAAGAAGAAGACAATGGAAATCTGAATCTTCTAGTGAAGAACTTTGGAAAGTTTCTTAAAAAGAAAAATGTTAGATTTAACAACAATAAAGTCTTCCAAAGAAACAATGAGTCTTCTTCATCTCAAAAGACTACATGTTTTGAGTGTGGCAAACCGGGACACTTCAAGTCAGATTGTCCAAATCTTCAGAAGAAGAAACATGGTCTAAGAGAGAAATTTGAGAAAAAGGATCAACCTACTCGAAGAGCATATTTGGCTTGGGATGATAATGAAGTAAGTTCATCATCTGATTCTGATAAAGAAGAAGCACAAGTTGCTTTGATGGCCTCTCATGATTCTGAGGTTGAAGATTCCCAGGTTAGTGAGAATTCTATATCTTTTCATGATTTAAAGTTTACCATGGAAAATATGTTTAAAATATGTCAAGAATTTTCTAAAGTTAGCACTCAGCAAAATGAGATAATTTCCTCTCTAGAAAGTAAATGTAGAAATTTACAAGAAGAACTAGATTTAGTAAAATCTAAGATAGACATCACTCACAAATGCACTAAGTGTAGTTCTCTAGAAGAAAAGATAGAAAATCTTCAACAAAGAGTAAATAACTTCAATAAAGGAAAACAGAAGTTAGATGATATCCTAAGTGTTCAAAGACATTCAAACAATAAGTCAGGTTTAGGATATACTTCTCATCCAAAGACAAAAGAGGTTAGGAAAACTGTTTTTGTAAAACCAAACCATATTTTAGGATCTTCTAGTAAGATTAATCCTGTTAAGAGTACAAACAATAGGAAGATTAATCAAAATAGACCTACTAGGAAGTTTCATTCCTCTCCTAGACAAACCTCTAGTTACAATCATTACTCTTGTACTTATTGTAACAAAATAGGACATACCCCTAGTAGATGCTACTACAAACATATAGGAGTACCAAATAGGGAGTATATTTGGGTTAGAAAGGATGTTAACTTAGAAGGACCCAAAACTTGTTGGGTTCCTAATACCCATGTCTGAACTTTGTCATGTAGGTGTGTATGAAAGCAGCAAAGGATCTATGGTATCTTGATAGTGGCTGCTCATCACACATGACAGGAGACAAAAACAAGTTTTCTTTTCTTATACCTAGGGAAAAAGGTTTCGTCACATATGGTAACAATCAAAAGGGAAAAATACTCGGTATT
Organism: Acmispon strigosus; assembly: GCA_030819835.1. Taxonomy (NCBI): domain Eukaryota; kingdom Viridiplantae; phylum Streptophyta; class Magnoliopsida; order Fabales; family Fabaceae; genus Acmispon; species Acmispon strigosus. The sequence continues at coordinate 26,931,428 of JAUAMA010000001.1, forward strand.
GGAAGAATAGGCACACCCCCTCAAACAGTCATCGATAAAGTTCTTTATGTTGATGGTTTGATGCATAATCTTCTGAGTATTAGTCAACTATGTGATAAAGGTTTGAAAGTAGGTTTTATAAATGATTTGTGTGTTGTGAAAGATGTGAAAACTAAAGAAATTAAGTTTTCTGGATATAAAGTAAACAAAGTCTTCATGATCTCATTGGAAGAAATTCCACAAAATGTGAGATGTCTATTAGCCAAGAACAATAGTGATTCATGGCTATGGCATAGAAGACTTGCACATATTCACATAGATCATTTAAATAAACTAGTCAAGCATGATCTAGTTGTTGGGCTTCCAAAGATAAAATTCGAGAAAGACAAGCTTTGTGATGCATGTCAAAAAGGGAAGCAAACCAGAACATCCTTCAAACCAAAGAACATAGTTTCGACCTCAAGACCCCTTCAATTGTTACATATGGATCTGTTCGGACCTTCTAGAACTAAAAGCCTCGGAGGTAATTTCTATGCACTTGTTATTGTTGATGATTTCTCTAGATTTACTTGGACTTTATTTCTACCTCATAAGAATGAAGCCTTCAATGCATTCAAAAGATATGCAAGGCTAGTTCAAAATGAGAAATCTTTAAAGATCTCTTCTATTAGAAGTGATCATGGTGGAGAATTTCAGAATCAACAATTCCAAGAACTATGTGATGAAAATGGAATATCACATAACTTCTCTACTCCGAGAACACCACAACAAAATGGTGTAGTAGAAAGAAAGAATAGGTTACTTGAGGAATTAGCAAGAACCATGCTGAGTGAATCAAGTCTCCCTAAATATTTCTGGGCTAATGCTGTAAGTACTGCTTGCTATGTTTCCAATAGAGTTCTTATTAGACCTATCCTTAAGAAAACACCCTATGAACTCTACAAAGGAAGGAAACCAAACATCTCTCATCTACATGCTTTTGGATCAAAATGCTTTGTCTTGAATAATGGAAAGGAAAACCTTGGAAAGTTTGATGAAAAATCTGATGAAGGTATATTCCTTGGTTATTCTCTAACAAGCAAAGCATATAGAGTCTTTAACAAGAAAACTCTATCTGTGGAAGAATCCATACATGTGACCTTTGATGAATCTAAATCTTCAATAGAAGATAAAGTCAATCTTCCAGATAATGAAGAAGATGACATCATTATAAATGAAGATTCTCAAAAAGATGGAGATCAGAATCCAATACAAGAAGAGCACATTGAAAGTAATACTTATCAACTTCCAAAAGAATGGAGAACCCATAGGGATCATCCAGTTGATAATATTATTGGTGATATCTCTAGAGGCGTTTCTACAAGGCTACGCTTGAATGATTCAGTTTTGAATATGGCCTTTGTCTCTCAGATAGAACCATCAAAAGTAAATGATGCTCTAGAGGATGAATATTGGATTGTAGCAATGCAGGAAGAACTAAACCAATTTGAAAGGAATCAAGTTTGGGAACTTGTCCCTAAGCCTAGTGATAAACACATTATTGGAACAAAGTGGGTGTTTAGGAATAAGTTAGATGAAAATGGTATTATAGTTAGGAATAAAGCAAGATTAGTTGCTCAAGGCTATAATCAAGAAGAAGGTATAGATTTTGATGAAACATATGCACCCGTAGCAAGATTAGAAGCCATAAGATTGTTACTAGCGTATGCTTGCTCTTTAAACTTCCCTTTATATCAAATGGACGTCAAAAGTGCCTTCCTGAACGGATATATTCAAGAAGAAGTGTATGTGAAGCAACCTCCAGGATTTGAAGATCCAAAGTTTCCTACACATGTCTTCAGACTAAAGAAAGCACTCTATGGTCTTAAGCAAGCCCCTCGTGCATGGTATGATAGGTTAAGTACTTTCCTTTGTAATAAAGGATTTCAAAAAGGTAAAGCTGATACAACCTTGTTCATCGAAAGAACCAAAGGTAATACCTTACTTGTTCAAATTTATGTTGATGATATTATCTTTAGCGCAACTAACGAATCTCTTTGCAAAGAATTCTCTAACATGATGCAAGAAGAATTTGAAATGTCCATGATGGGACAATTAAATTTCTTTCTTGGTTTACAAATCAAGCAATCAAGTGATGGAATATTCATCAATCAATCAAAGTTTTGCAAGGAACTATTAAAGAAATATGATTTGGATGATTGCAAAGCCATAGCCACACCAATGGGGTCTAACACATACTTAGATCAAGATGAATCCGGTAATCAAGTAGATATTACCAAATATAGAGGTATGATCGGATCTCTTCTATACTTAACTGCAAGTAGACCTGATATTATGTTTAGTGTGTGTCTATGTGCTAGATATCAAGCATCTCCTAGGGAATCACATTTGAGTTCTGTTAAACGAATTTTCAAATATTTGAAAGGAACTACAAATGTTGGATTGTGGTATCCCAAGGGAAGTGTTTGTGATCTGATTGGATATTCTGATTCTGATTATGCTGGTTGTAAAACTGAAAGAAAGAGTACAAGTGGTACTTGTCACCTATTAGGAAATGCTCTTGTTTCATGGTCTTGTAAGAAACAAGCATGTGTTGCTCTAAGTACTGCAGAAGCAGAATATATTGCTGCAGGAAGTTGTTGTGCACAAACTCTATGGCTCAAACAACAACTCAAAGATTATGGCTTAGAGCTGGGCTGCATTCCAATTAAATGTGACAATACAAGTGCCATTAATCTCACTAAAAACCCTATCATGCACTCTCGAACTAAGCATATTGATATACGACATCATTTTCTTCGAGATCATGTAATGAGGAAAGATATTGAAATTTCATTTGTGGATACACATAATCAGTTAGCAGACATCTTTACTAAGCCTCTTCCTAAAGATTCATTTTTCAAGATAAGAAGAGAATTAGGCATATTAGATGAGCATGATATTTAAGGTAACATGTCATTTGCATAAACTTTATATGTTCATTTACATTATGTGCTATATGAAAATGTGTTACATAGGATTCTAGAGTCTAGAACTTGTAAAAATGTCCTAGTAATCGATTACCCTAGGATTTGTAATCGATTATCCATGTTCAAAGTCCTCGTGCTCGCTGGAAACATTTGAATAATCGATTATACAAACTGCCATAATCGATTACACACTCACAATTTGAAAATTTTCAAATTTGTAACTGATGTAATCGATTACCCCAACTGCAGTAATCGATTACACACTCGAAAATTTGCCAGAATTTCAAATTTCCCTCCATCTTTTGAAATTCAAACTTGGTTTAACTGCTCTGTAATCGATTACTTAAACTGCTGTAATCGATTACATGCTCAGAATATTTAAACCAGCCTTAAGAATTGATTAGTCATATCCTCCAAAAGTCTCTCAAGGTGCTACATATTCTCCTCAACCAACCATGGATTCCTATCATTCTCGTTCCTCTCGACCCATGAATCTTACACGACTACTCACCACCACCCATCAAAGAACTAGGTTTGCTTCACGATTCATCAATCAACTCATTCGTAAACCTTTGTTTGGTGATTTGGATTCATTTGTCGAAAATGGTCACACATTTCCCGCCTATCTTCGTTATCAAAATCTTGAGGAGTTCATCTCTATGTGCAATCCCTACTATCCTGAACTAGTAAAAGTCTTTTATTGCAACTTAGAACCTTTGCAAGATGGATTTCAAAGCTCTGTCAAGGGGATTCTTATTCGACACTCCTTATCATCTTTTGGTCGATGCCTTGGACTTCCTTCATCAGGTGCTCTCTTGGGTCCTAATCTTCCTTGCCCCTGGTCTGACTATAGCCATGACTCCTTTTACAAATCTCTGTGTCGATTTGAATCAGTAGACCTTCAGAAAATTCACCCACCACATACTACTTCTTGCCCATACAACACTGATGTCCTCACGACAAACAATCATCTTCTACACTACTTCATTAATCAAGTAGTTCTGCCTGAAGAAACTCTCCTTGCACACATTAGCGACTTTGAGTTACAAATTCTTTATGGCATTCTTCATTGTCACAAAATCAATTGGGCATTTTTGGTTATGCACCACATGCTCCGAAGTCGTAACTTGGCGGATTCTTTTCCTTATGCATCGATTATCACCCGCCTCCTTCTCTACTCTGGAGTGCCTATTGCCAAGCTTTATGACACGCGGTCATCTCATCTCAAACGCATAGACACCTCCATTCTTTCATCGCTCAACATCACCAATGACTTTGGCCTCTCTCTTCTTCCATGTCAAATTCATGATGCTGGTCGGGATTTCATACCCGTGTATACCATTGCTGATGTTGACTCTCCTACTAGTACTTAGTTTTCTAGGAGTTTTTCATGCTGTTTCTTTATTTCATCTTGTACTATGTTCCCATTGTATGTATATTATCTTTTAAATACTGGTTGTTCATGTTTTACATGTTTACCCCCATCCCCCATGCTTTATATTGCAATATATACTTGTATGTATGCCTGTACATTTTTGGCCTTTTCTTCTTTTTGATGAAGTCAAAAGGGGGAGAAAGGTTCAGTGTCTTTAAAGATCATATGCAGGAATTCAACGAGTACATTAGAAAGGGGGAGAAAAATCAGAAATACTAAATTCCATCAAATAGGGGGAGTTAAGCATCACGAATGCATAAATGATCTTCAAAGAGTCAAGTATGTGTTTGCCATCATCAAAAAGGGGGAGATTGTGAAGAAGGTCTTGCTCCTGACCCTGGCTGTGGTTTTGATGACGACAAACTCATCAACAAAAAGAAGAAAAGAAGACTTCAAAGAATCAAGCACTCAAGTTCATCAATAAGTCTAGAAGTCTTAGAATTAGGTGAGTTATGCTTCTAAAGGTTTATTAAAGCATAAAGGCTCTCAAAATACCTAATCTAATCAAGCTAAGTGTTTTCATAACTTAAAAGAAGTAGAAAACCTTAAGCAAGACTCAAAGAATAAGTTTCTGGAAAATGGGCTTCTGTGTAATCGATTACACCACTATGGTAATCGATTACACCAAGGCAAGTAATCGATTACTCCAATCTTGTAATCGATTACATGTTTGAAATTCAAATTCAAACTGAAACGGTCACTTGTGTAATCGATTAAACTAAGTGTGGTAATCGATTACCAGAACGAAAAGTTGTATCTTTTCATGAACCATTGTGTCCCAAACCTTTTGAAAAGGGTTGTGATGGTTCAAGGACGTTTCCCTTGCCTATATAAAGACCATTTGAGTCCAGAAAACAGAATACACAAGAACAACAACATAGAACACACACACACACGAAATTTACATGTTTCACATGAGAAAAACACATTAGGCCAAAGCTTTTTCAAATAGGTTCATCTTTTAGAACTTAAATCTTTTGGAGCCTAAATTCTGAGTTCATGATCTTCATGTTTACAAGAACACACTAGTTGTTCATATCTTGAAGAACTCAGAATTGTATTATGCTTAAAAACCTTAAAGCATAAATTCTCATGTTCAATCCAATTGTGTGTTAAAGGATTGAAACAGCCAAGTGTAATATCTTCTTCATCTCTTTCTGTAAGATTGAGTTCTTCACCGTGGTATTCGGTGAAGGGTTGTTGTTACTGAAAGTGGTTTGCTTTCAGGGTTGTGATTGAAGACAAGTTTGTCTTCAAGGTCTGAGGGTGGTTTGCCTTCAGGAACTGAAAGTGGTTTGCTTTCAGGGGTTGTTGAAAGCGGTTTGCTTTCACAGGATATTGGTAGAAATTCTTGGGGTCCTTGGGTTAGGAACTTGTAAGAAATTCTTATCAATAGTGGAAAAATCCTCAAGGGGTTTTCTTCAGGGACTGGACGTAGTCTTCGGTGGATTGAAGGCGAACCAGGATAATTCTTGTGTGTGATTCTCTTTATCCTTCACATTTACTTTCAAGCATTGTTCATATCCGCTGCAATCACAAGATCAACTCGTGATCATCATAAACTTGAAAGTAACGATTTCAATAAGGCGAAAATTGGGGCAACACTGATTCACCCCCCCCTCTCAGGTTGCTATCTGTTCTAACAGAAAAGGTATTAGATATGCAAAAACGATTCACTCTTATGATTAACCATTTGATTACTCTTGGTAAAAAGTTTTCAAACAGTGACTTGAACATGAAAGTTCTAAGATCACTTACAAAAGTATGGCAACCAAAGGTTACAGCCATTTCAGAGAAGAAGAGTTTATCAAATATGACTCTTGCAACTCTCTTTGGAAAACTCCAAGAACACGAGTTGGAATTGAATCGTTTGGAGGAGCATGAACAACATGAGAAGAAGTATCGATCCATTTCCCTAAAGGAAAAAGAAAGCATCAAAGATGATTATGATGCAGATTCTGAAGAAGAAGACAATGGGAACTTGAATCTTCTGGTAAAGAACTTTGGAAAGTTTCTCAAAAGAAAAGGTATGAAATTTAACAATAACAGATCTTACCAGAGGAACAATGATTCCTCTTCCTCTCAAAAGATCACATACTTCGAATGTGGTAAGCCTGACACATCAAGTTAGAATGTCCAAATCTTCAAAAGAAGAAACATGGTCTAAAGGACAAATTTGAAAAGAAGGGTCAATCCACACGATGAGCATACTTGGCTTGGGATGATAATGAAGTAAGTTCATCATCAGATTCTGACAAAGAAGTAGCACAAGTTGCATTGATGGCTTCACATGATTCAGATGTGGAAGATATTCAGGTTAGTGACAATTCTATGTCTTTTCATGATTTAAAATATACTATGGAAAATATGTTTAAATTATGTCAAGAATTTTCTAAGGTTAGCACTAAGCAAAATGATTTAATATCATCCTTAGAAAGTAAGTGTAGGATTTTACAAGAAGAATTAGACGTAGTAAAATCTAAGTTAGATATTGCACATAAATGCACTAAGTATAGTTCTCTAGAAGAAAAGATAGATAATCTTCAACAAAGAGTTCAAAACTTCAATACGAGAAAACAAAAGTTAGATGATATTCTAAGTGTGCAAAGGCACTCAAACAATAAGTCTGGATTAGGATATACATCTCACCCAAAGACAAAAGAAGTTAAGAAAACTGTGTTTGTAGAACCAAACAAAGTGGAAGGATCTTCTAAAAACACTAAGACTAATTCTTTTAGGAGTAAGAACAATAGAAAAAGTAATTCTCATAGACCTCCTAAGAAGATTAATCCCACTCCTAAGCAAACATCTAGTTACAATCATTATTCTTGTACTTATTGTAACAAAATAGGACATACCCCTAGTAGATGTTATTACAAAAATGTTGGAGTACCAAATAGGGACTACATATGGGTTAGGAAGAATGTTAACTTAGAAGGACCCAAAACTTGTTGGGTTCCTAATACCCATGTCTGAACTTTGTCATGTAGGTGTGTATGAAAGCAGCAAAGAATTTATGGTATCTTGATAGTGGCTGCTCATCACACATGACAGGAGACAAAACAAAATTTTCTTTACTTATACCTAGGGAAAAGGGGTTTGTCACATATGGAAACAATCAAAAGGGAAAGATACTTGGTATTGGAAGAATAGGCACACCCCCTCAAACAGTCATCGATAAAGTTCTTTATGTTGATGGTTTGATGCATAATCTTCTGAGTATCAGCCAACTATGTGACAAAGGTTTGAAAGTTGGTTTCATTAATGATATATGTGTAGTAAAAGATGTGAAAACTAAAGAGATAAAGTTTTCCGGATATAAAGTCAATAATGTCTTCATGATATCCTTGGAAGAAATTCCACAAAATGTAAGATGTCTTTTGGCCAAGAACAATAGTGATTCATGGCTATGGCATAGAATACTTGCTCATATACACATAGATCATTTAAACAAACTAGTCAAGCATGATCTAGTTGTTGGGCTTCCAAAGATAAGATTCGAGAAAGACAAGCTTTGTGATGCATGTCAAAAAGGGAAGCAAACCAGAACGTCTTTCAAGCCAAAGAACATAGTCTCAACTACAAGACCCTTTCAATTGCTACACATGGATTTGTGCGGACCATCAAGAACAAAAAGCCTCGGAGGTAATCTTTATGCACTTGTTATTGTTGATGATTTCTCTAGATTTTCTTGGACATTATTCCTGCCTCATATGAATGAAGCCTTCAACGCATTCAAAAGATATCCAAGGCTAGTTCAAAATGATAAGGCTTTAAAGATCTCTTCTATTAGAAGTGATCATGGTGGAGAATTTCAGAATCATTAGTTTCAAGAATTATGTGATGAAAATGGAATATCACATAACTTCTCTACTCCGAGAACACCACAACAAAATGGTGTTGTAGAAAGGAAGAACAGACTACTTGAAGAATTAGCAAGAACCATGCTAAGTGAATCAAGTCTTGCTAAATACTTCTGGGCTGTTGCTGTAAGTACTGCTTGCTATGTTTCCAATAGAGTTCTTATTACACCTATTCTGAAGAAAACCCCCTATGAACTCTACAAAGGAAGGAAACCAAATATCTCTCATCTACATGCTTTTGGATCCAAATGCTTTGTCTTGAACAATGGAAAGGAAAACCTTGGTAAGTTTGATGAAAAATCTGATGAAGGTATATTCCTTGGTTATTCCCTAACAAGCAAAGCATATAGAGTCTTTAACAAGAAAACTCTATCTATGGAAGAATCCATACATGTTTCCTTTGATGAGTTTAAATCTTCAAAGGAAGATATAGTCAATCTTCCAGATAATGAAGAAGAAGATATTATTATAAATGAAGACTCTCAAAAGAAAAAAGATCAAGATCCAATACAAGAAGAGCATGTTGAAGATAACTCTTATCAACTACCAAAGGAATGGAGAACCCACAGGGATCAACCAGTTGATAATATCATTGGTGATATTTCTAGAGGTGTTTCTACAAGGCTATGCTTAAACGATTCTGTCTTGAACATGGCCTTTATCTCTCAAATAGAACCCTCAAAAGTAAATGATGCTCTGGAGGATGAGTATTGGATTGTGGTAATGCAGGAAGAACTAAACCAATTTGAAAGGAATCAAGTTTCGGAACTTGTTCCTAAGCCCACTGACAAGCATGTCATTGGTACAAAGTGGGTATTCAGAAACAAGTTAGATGAAAATGGAATTATTGTTAGGAACAAAGCAAGGTTGGTTACACAAGGTTATAATCAAGAAGAAGGCATAGATTTTGATGAAACCTATGCACGAGTAGCAAGGTTGGAAGCCATAAGACTTCTGTTGGCTTATGCTTGTTCTTTAAACTTCCCATTATATCAAATGGATGTCAAAAGTGCTTTCCTGAACGGATTCATTCAAGAAGAAGTCTATGTGTAGCAACCTCCAGGATTTGAAGATCCCAAGTTTCCTTCACATGTCTTCAGATTAAAGAAGGCACTTTAAATTCTTACGGTCCTTGGTGTAAGAACTTGTAAGAGATTTTTATCAATAGTGGAAAAATCCTCAAGGGATTTTCTTGAGGGACTGGACGTAGCCTTCGGTGGATAGAAGGTGAACCAGGATAAAATTCTGTGTGTGTGAATTCTTCTATCCTTCATCTTTACTTTCAAGCAACGCTTAATTCCGCTGCAATCGTTTGCATTTACATATATCTTGAAAGTAAGAAGTTGTTAAGGCGAAAATCGGGTAAACCTGATTCACCCCCCCCTGTCTCAGGTTGCTATCTGTACTTTCAGCTTCCTGGAGAAAAGGTATTGGATATGCAAAAACGCTTATCTCATTTGACTAACCATTTGATTGCACTTGGTAAACAATTTTCCAGAAGTGACTTAAACATGAAAGTTCTAAGATCACTTACAAGAGCATGGCAACCAAAGGTTACGGCGATTTCCGAAAAGAAGAGTTTGTCTAATATGACTCTTGCAACTCTTTTTGGAAAACTCCAAGAACATGAATTGGAGTTGAATCGTTTGGAGGAACATGAACAACATGAGAAGAAATATCGATCCATTTCTCTAAAAGCAAAGGAAAGCATCAAAGATGATTATGATGCAGATTCTGAAGAGGACGAGAATGAAAATATGAATCCTCTAGTGAAGAATCTTGGAAAGTTATTCAAAAGGAAAGGTATGAAGTTTAACAATAACAGAACTTTCCAAAGGAATAATGAGTCCTCCCCTACTCAAAAATTCACATGCTTTGAATGTGGAAAACCGGGACATATCAAGTTGGAATGTCCAAACCTTCAAAAGAAGAAACATGGTTTGAAGGATAAGTTTGAAAATAAAGATCAAACTACTCGAAGAGAATACAGTGCCTGGGATGAAAATGAAGTGAGTTCATCATCCGTTTTTAAGAAGGAGGAAGCACAAGTTGCATTAATGGCTTCACATGACTCAGATGATGAGGATATCCAGGTTAGTGGTAATGTTATTTCATTTCATGATTTAGAATTTGCTATAGAGAATGTGTTTAAATTATGTCAAAGTTTTTCTAAAGTTAGTATTAAGCAAAATGCTATAATTTCCTCTTTAGAAGTTAAGTGTAGATCTCTACAGGAAGAACTAGACATAGTGAAATCCAAATTAGACATTCCACATGAATGTACTAAGTGTCATTCTTTAGAAGAGAAGATAGATAATCTTCAACAAAGGGTTCCTAACTTCAACAAAGGAAAACAAAAATTAGATGATATTCTAAGTGTACAAAGACACTCTAATAGTAAGTTTGGTCTTGGATATACATCTCAACCAAAGACAAAGGAAGTTAAGAAAACCATCTTTGTTAAACCAAACAAAGTGGAAGGATCTTTTGAAAATTCTAAGACTAGTTCTTTTAGGAGTATGAACAATACGAAGAATTTTTATCATAGACCTCATAAGAAGTTCAATCCTACTCCTAGGCAAACATCATATTACAATAAATATTCATGTACTTATTGTAATAAAGTAGGACATACTCCAGATAGATGTTATTATAAGAATGTAGGAGTACCAAATAAAGAGTATGTATGGGTTAAGAAAATTACTAACATAAAAGGACCCAAAGAAAATTGGGTACCTAACTCCCAAGTCTAAACTTTGTCATGTAGGTGTGAATGAAAGCAGCAAAAGACTTATGGTATCTTGATAGTGGCTGCTCATCAAACATGACAGGAGACAAAACAAAGTTCTCATTTCTTATGCCTAGAGAAAAAGGTTTTGTCACATATGGAAATAATGAGAAAGGGAAGATTCTTGGCATTGGAAGAATAGGCACGTGATGAGTGGATTTTATATGATATTTTTAGGTTCTTTTTAGTCTTTTTATTTTATTATTTTTGAGTCTCATATAGGATTTTTATTATTTTTATGTAGATTTTATATTTATTTTGCATTTTGCATATAGAATAGTTTTTATTTGTTTTTCTATCTTTATTTTATTTTTTTTAGGAATTTTTATAGTTATTTTTATTTTTTAGAAAAAGCTGGTATAGTTATCATTTTTGTCCAGGGACCAATTTGTAAAGTTTCAGGAAGTCAACGGTCAAAGTGTGAAAGTTCAAGAGTGGAGGATTAAAAGTGAAGATTGAAAGAGTTAAAGGGCCAGAATTTGAGTGCTAGTAAGGAGAGGTCTAAAAGTGAAAAAGAATAATATGAAGCAACTCTCTCCAATTTAGCACATGGAAAATAAGCTTGAAGAAATTGATGGTAGTGGGAAGGAAGTTTCAGAAATGATTAAGGGCTGAGTGGGGGCCATTGAAGGCATTGAAAACCCATTACCATGAAGAAGGGAAGAGCTTGAAGATGAACCAGCAGGCGACCCAACGCTCAAGCGTTGGGACTCTGACTAGGAGATGAGTCAGATTTTCACCCAGCGCTCAAGCGTTGGGAAGCCAGCGCTCAAGCGCTGGGCCTCGGTCTGATAGTGGAATTTTAATGCATCCCAACGCCCAAGCGTTGGGAGTGCCAGCGCTCAAGCGCTGGGAGGTGATTTTTTACTATAAATAGGGGCATTTTCTTCACTTGTAAGACACACCTATTCAGAATACAACAAGTGTTCTTCTTTCCTCCTTAAGATCATTGTTCCTAGGAATTGTGGGAAGCCAAACTTGAGCTCCTATCTAGGGTAATTCAATGACTCTTTTAGCCATGCTTGGCTAATTCTTTTTAAGTTTCTTGGGTTTGTAGTAGTTTATAGTTTATGTTCTAGTCTTTTCTACATTTCTGAATAATATTTCCCTTCATGTTTTATTTCCTTGCTCTTAATGTTATCTTGCTGTACACAAGAATTTTTGCTTATTACTTATGTCATAAGATCATTTGGTAAGTAGTAAGGGAACTAGGAAATAAAAATTGCTATAAGTATATATCTCTAAAGATCATTAGGATAGACGTAGCTTTATGTTGGCCCGAATTCATTCTTCATCTTCTTTTGTAGTTAACTAAATTACAAGATCTTGGATTTAGTAATTAGGAAGAAAGTTCTACATTTCTTAAAACCATTAACTTGTAGAAATTCTAGGCTATAGCATCCTGAAATTGGACTTAAAATTCAGAAATTAAGTAGGAACTTGCTAGCATATTCTATAGACTATGTAAATCAACCCAAGAGCTTAATTCTCATCATCTCTATTTCTTATCTTTTTATGCTATTGTTCTTGCTAGTTCTAAAACCAACAACATACACATCTTTTAATTTTTCTGCACAAGTACTAGATATTATAATAATAAGAACACCTATCCCTTGGGTTCGATCTTTTTATACTACGCGATAGTCAATCGTGCACTTGCGATTTGGGTATCAGCACACCCCCTCAAACCATCATTGACAAGGTTCTATATGTTGATGGTTTGAAGCATAATCTTCTAAGTATCAGTCAACTATGTGACAAGGATTTGAAAGTTGGGTTTATAAATGATATATGTGTGGTAAAGGATGTGAAAACTAGAGAAATCAAGTTTGATGGTAATAGAATCACACAAGAAAGTGGGGGGTTTGAATTGTGTGGCTTATTTTAAATTTCTTTTCTCATAAATATATATATATATATATATATCATTGATTATTTAGATTTGGCATGAATCACTTTTGTATGAGAGCATGAAAATTATTTCATAAGATTTAAAATGATAATTATTTATTTTTCATAATCGTTTGCAAGTTGCAAACTTGTGAATGAGCATGCAGTGTAAAATTAACAACATGAAAATAACATACACATGATTTTATCCTGGTTCACCCTCATAACCGATAGGGCTACATCCAGTCCTTGGCTTCACCAAGATTTTCACTATTTTAACAAATAGTACAAGTATTATCAGGGACTTCTCCCAACAAGTATTCTAAGGACTTCTCCTAACAAGTATTCTAAGGACTTCTCCTTACAAGTATTATTAGGACTCCTCCTTACAAGTATTATACAGGACTTCTCCTGGCACCTTTTTCAAGGGTTGGCTTCTCTACAAGGTTCTCTTCTTAATAAGAGAGGGCAGAGGAAATTAAGCTCAATATACAAAGAGGGTAGGAGTTTGGGTTCTCTGTTAGAAAGAATGTGTGAGTTGGGAAGGATAAGAGTAATACTCTGCGAATTTTCCTCACACAAACTTATAAGCTCAGACAAGGATTTGGTTGAGGCATCCTGAGCATGAACCAAGGTTGCTTGGCTCTTGGGACAGACTTAGTTGGCATATGGAAGTTTAAGTCTAAGTTTCCCAAAAACTTCGGAGAAGGAATCTTCTATTTATATCTTCAGTTGCTTCTTCTTCTTGAGAAAGAGAGAAAAACTGTCTGAAGTGCCTCTTCTCTTCTGAGCTGCGCGTAACGGCTAGTTCTGCATCTTTCAGCATGCGTAAGTCATGATTAGAGGCTTTTCTGCAAGCATAAGATATGATCTGAAATTCATTAGTACTTCTGGGTTGATGTCGTCTGGCTCCATTTTGAGCAAGTACTCTTGAGCTGGTTTCTCCATATATAACGTGTAAAAGTTCAGCAATAAGGACTGCCTTGACTCTTTTACTCCAGTGCTTGACAGCTAATATTCTTCATGTGCCTTGGTCAGAATTTTGAATTTCGACCGTTGAGAGTGTACGATGTGCAGAGATCTTTGCCGTTGATTCCGCGATGTCAGCTTGATTTAAGGGAAAGTAGAATGTCAGAGGAACCAAGGAATATTGTATTAATTGTGTCCCTTTCTACTTTCTGCCGCAGCCAGTATATTAGTAAATGTGTAGACGAGGTAGGAGTCTTTTTGAATGAAGTAATAATTTCAGATGAGAGATTGCATTCTTTAGTACTTCAATGATCCTGATTTCCTCGAAAGTCACATTTCTTGATTTCTGTGGCTTTGGCGAACGGATTTTTCTTTGTAGCTTGGCAGACGTAGTTTCCATTCAATGCTTGAAGCTTTGCTGCAAAGTAATTTGGATTGGCGGACGAACTTTTCTTTATTCAGTCTTTCTTAACTGTTAGAATCTTCTTGTCTTGTAGATGACTGAGTCTCTTTCTTGATCTTACTGAAGTTCTTTCATCTGACAGAGTTAATTCACAACTTTCTTTTGTGATGCTAGAGAACTTTTGAAGCTGAGAGAAATTCTTCATAGATTAATCTGTCCTTTGATTTGAGCGATCTTCTTAAGTGGCAGACTGTTTTGTGAGGTGTTCTCAGATGTTGGTTGTTGATGCTGCTTTAGACTCCTATGATTCACCAGACGCAATTTTCTTCATAGTGATCGGACGAACTTCTCCTGATGAACTGGTAGTTTTGATGACATTTGAGGTTTACTCAGTCTTTTCAGAAATAGTTATTCCTGTATATGAAAGTTTTCACTGTGTTAGGGAATCCAGTTTAATACAGTTTTGATCCTTAAAGAAATTGTTGATTATCAAAATATAATTATTAATTTAAATCTAACAATCTCCCCCTTTTTGATAATGACAATTTCTTTGGAAAATATTTGTTTATGAGGTGTTCATAAGACATGATGGTTGTTCTTCAGAGTATTGCATTATGATTTCTCATTTTATTTATATAGGAGGTGGTTGAATTCCAAAACGAATTTTACTGGTTTAGTTGGAATTAGTCTTGCTGAATTAGTCTTGCTTGCTCTTGCTCCCCCTAAGTTGAATATTCCTAGTAAGCTTTTTACCTAAGTTTACTTATCTTTGCTCCCCCTAAATCTAGCTTTCTTCTTTTCCTAAATCTTCTCCCCCTTTGGCATTATCAAAAAGATTAGGGACCATTTTGTAAGCAAAGTGCATAAAAGATAAAGAGATATCTGGTATGAATTATTAAAGATAAATAGGCATGAGAGCAAGTAGAATAATGTGCATAAGATGAATAATTAGAGAGAGTAGCAGGGATAAGAGGTAATCAATCCGCTTTTTGCTGACGAGCTTCATGGTCTTTGCGGAGCATTTCTTCAAAGAACTTGAGTTGAGCCTCTATCATGGCGGTGAGATTTTGTTCCATTGCATCGGCTCGTTTGAGAATAGTGTTTTCCATCTTTTCCGTTGCTTTGAAATTGGTGGAGAGGGATTGTGTAACTTGTTCAGACAGCTCCTTAATGGCAGTTTCAGCATCAAAGGGTTTAGTAGTAGATGGTACATCATGTGACTCCTTGGCCCTGGGAATTTCCTCAGTTGAGGAAGGATGATTACTTGGGGAGACGTTGGTGGGATGAACCACTGTAGTTTCCATTTCCAAGGTCTCATTCAGAGCTTCAGCAGCAGGGATTTCCTTGGAAGATGGTGAGTGAGTATCATCTTGATCCTCCTCAGAGTCTGATGAGATAACAACTCTCTCTTCTGAATCAGTTAAGGTATGGATTTGGTGCTCGACTGATTTTTGCTGAGGCACGTCAGCAGTTAGAGATGGCTGATAGGAAGGTCTGTCTGCTATTAGGGTAAGCGACCATGATCCGAAATTGAGAGTGATGCATGCAGCACCATGAATCAATTTGGATGAGATGGTGCTTGTATGAGTTTGTCTGCAGGCAGACAGTTCCCAGTTGTGAGAGAAGATGTCATACCTTGATCTTGGAGCAAACATAAGTACTAACCCGTCAACAGCAGGAGGAGCCCAGATTCTGGCTTGAAGGCAGAAATTGAACCCTAAGGTTTCCATAAGAAGGTGTGGTGCGTGCCAAGCATTTATCATGGATAGCATTCTAGGGACTGTTGATGCAATAGGAGTAGTGCAACGGCGAGACCGTCTGGGCACATGGATTGGGAAACTCTTCATTCTGTATTCCCTTGTTTGAACTTCTTGCATGCTGTTCTCCTGATCTTCATCAGATATACCTCCTTCTCGATTAGCTGTTGGTTGTTCAGCAGCGACTTCATCTCTATGTGCGAGTTTAGTTGTATCATCTTTCTCAGCCTTCCTTGGGATATTCTTCTTTCTTTTTCTTTGATTACAGGCCCTGACTGCGCGAGACTTCACTCTTCCTTTGGCCACAGATGCTTCCTTAGATGCCCTAAGTTGATCTGCAATCTCCTGTGTTTCCATAGTAACCTCTGGTTGGGACATAGGAATGTCAAGGAGTGTGTTGTTATCATCAATGGATTTCTTGGCGATCTTCTCACTTTGTTTTTCATTTAGAGAGGGAGAAGAGTTTTCAGCTTCTGATGCTTCTGCCTTTAGCCTTGATGATTCGGACAAAGCCATGGTCACTTGCACTTGTTTCTCAGCTTTCTTCAGAGCAGCATGTCGCTTCCTTTTCAACTTTGAGGGACGAACGTAGTTGGGATCTATAATGCGTCTATACATTATTATTCTTGGTCCCACATTATTTCCCCATGCCTTTGCATCCTTTTCACAGTTGGGCAACCATTGTGGTGTTGCATTGGGTAAGGGAGAGTTCTCTTTGAGAATCACTCTTATCCAGTGTCGATCATCGATGTTGCATAACACTGCCACTGGAGAAGGGGTTGTAACTGGACCGGTCATAGGAAGATACATGCAGGATTCCCTGAGACTGAGTGTGACTAGAACTACTCTGAAGGTAGTTGCTGCTAGTAAACCCATGTCCGGAACAGTGAACCATTTGGGTTCAAGAGCTGGTTCGTTTGGGCTGAGGGTCAAAGCCTTTTTAATTTCTTCCATATGATCTTTTGAGTCAAATACCTTCTGGTGAAGGTTTCGTCTGTTTTCTAACTCCTTGATCATTCGATCCCTTATCTCTGGCCATTTTCTCTCGTTCATCCCTATCCACTGTGCAAGACATCTATATCCACAGTTGCCATCATCATCAACATCCACAATATTTTCTACAAACTCATGGAACTCAGTGGGAATGTGTGGAAGATATTTTGATATGATTGCAAGCTGCTGAGGAGTCTTGGATTCGGAGCTTGAGGGTCCCTTTGGACGTTTTTGATCAGTGACGCTATTGGACGATTGTCTTCATCACTCTGTTGGGAGACAGTTGTGTCTCCTCGTTGTTTAGGTTCTGAAGAAGAAGCGATTTCAACCCATTTCCCAGAGTTGGTAATTTGGTATCGCTTAGTGGGTGGGGGACCATTAATATCAGCGTCTTCTTCAGCTTCTTCATCTTCTACTTCTTCTTCAGCACCCTCTTCTCTGAGTTGAGGTCTGCTTGCCTGCAAGAGCACTTCTACAGGCACACTGGTAGTGTCAATCTCTAGTCCCATTCTTCTGAGGTCGTCGAATTTTATTGGAGATGAGTGAATGTAGTCACGAGTAATAAACTCATTTTCCTCCTTCGTTTTGTCTATGAGGTGTTTCCTCATTAGCTCAGATATGAGAGCTCCATATGGCAATTTTAGCTCTTTGCCTTCCAGAGTTGATATCATGTGATTGAAGACGAGATATGAGAGGTTGATTCTCTGCTTATGCATCATATAGTAGAGTGCCCATTGAGACAGTTTGTCTACATTGTTGCAGTTCCCTTCTCTGGGGATGACTATTTTTCACAACACGGCATAAGGAAATTTGCATTCCTCTATTAAGTTGTTGACATTAGTTCCATAACTTTCTGGATTCTGCTTCCAGATGCACTTGGAGTTTAAGGCAGATAACTCCCAAGTTGATTTGAATTTTACTCCTTCGTTTACTTCGCAGTTCAAGATTACTGCAATATCTCCAAGCGAAATAGTTGTTATTCTTCGCATGCATCTGGTTTTGATCATCGAGGGACTGCTCTTGACTGCGCAGTCGTAGAATTCTTTGATGACCGGTTCAATGGTAACAAGAGAGGATACCTTCATGAGACTTTCCCATTCTTGAGCGAGGACCCAATCTAGTCCTGCTATCTTGGCGTGACTGTAGAGCCTTAGGTTAAGATGCTTTGGAGAAACCAGTTCTTTATCCCCGAGATTTACCGTCTTCAGTTTGCCAACGAAGGTTTCTTTCTCCTTTCGATTCAGCGCAATATTCCTCATTCTTCGTTCAATAGCGTTTTGCTCAGCGAAAGTAAGTTCGGAGGCAGCATTAATCTGTTTCCTTGAGGCCATTGTAGTGATCTGCAGACACAAGTTAGCAAGAGAGAGAGAGAGAAAACAATGGAAATCTTGAGGATGATGGAAGTTCGAGGTAAGTTTGTGAAAGCGTTATTTTGGCCTCAAGATTCTTTTTGTTATATTATTATTATTTTATTATTATTTTTTTGAATATGAAAGGTGTTTGTACGGTTAAAAAAGAAAATGATTAGTTTTCTATTAATGTGGTGAAATGATTAGCATGCGCATTAAATTAGGATATTTAAATGTGCACTCATAGCAGTTGGGAGATTTAATGCGTGCTTGAGAAGTTTTAATATTTGAAACGACACAGTTGTTTAGCTAGTAGTCCAAGTCTGTGTGAGAGACTGATCGTGCCTGATCAGGTATTCACAGACGCTTTCTCTTGATGGTTCCTTATGTAGTCACCGGACGGTGATTTCCATTTACTCGGTCTTTGAAATGTAGTCTTTGGTTAAATGGAGTTTTTGGTCTTATCAGGAAGATACTTGACGTCACTCTTCTAGTTGACCATGTAATATATGTGTCTATCTTCAAGCCTACAAGATTCATTTCCTAATTTCTTTGTCGAAGAATCTTATTAATTAATTTTTTTTTTTAATTATCATAATTTAGCTACAGGCAATAGGATGTATTGTGTTTTTCAACTAGAGAACTCGTCAGAACATCTATGCTTGCCCGATAAATTTGATAGCGTATATCAAGGTTTTTCATAACAAATGTTTAGGACTAATGTTTAAACAGGAGATTAAATGCATGTAATGATAGTATAAAAAGTCATATGCCAAAGAGTTGATTTGAACAAATAATTTTGATTATCATTTGTCAATTGAACAGTTTAATTTTTAGATTAATGTGGCTATCGTAAGTATACGATTATCTGGCAATTTGTGTTCATTAGAATAATGACATTAACGATTCAAACAAATCTTGATGGACTTATAAAGAGTCTCATTTAAGTAAATACTCAGTGATTGTATTAAGATATTCTTTGTGAAGCTTTTAATTATTTTACCAGTATGAGGGGTGGTGGATAATCTAATATGAGTTTAGAGTTACCTCCCTTTCTATCTCTGAGAATAGAACTTGATCATTTCTTGTATAACTCAAGAGATTTGTCAGTAGTATATTGCTGGAGACACGAGTTTGATGTATTCACTTGAATTTCTAGCTTCCTTTGCTGAGAGGATATGAGATCTTTCCTTGAGATGACTTCTTTGAAGTTTCCTTCTTGCATTAGCAGTTGGATCATGGTTGTTTCTATTCAAGAGTGACATATGCTTTTACGGATCTTTGAACTCTGCATCTGCGAAGATGTTAGCACTTTTCAGAGTGTTAGGCTCTGATACCAATTGATGGTAATAGAATCACACAAGAAAGGGGGGGTTTGAATTGTGTGGCTTATTTTAAATTTCTTTTCTCATAAATATATATATATATATATATATATATCATTGATTATTTAGATTTGGCATGAATCACTTTTGTATGAGAGCATGAAAATTATTTCATAAGATTTAAAATGATAATTATTTATTTTTCATAATCGTTTGCAAGTTGCAAACTTGTGAATGAGCATGCAGTGTAAAATTAACAACATGAAAATAACATACACATGATTTTATCCTGGTTCACCCTCATAACCGATAGGGCTACATCCAGTCCTTGGCTTCACCAAGATTTTCACTATTTTAACAAATAGTACAAGTATTATCAGGGACTTCTCCCAACAAGTATTCTAAGGACTTCTCCTAACAAGTATTCTAAGGACTTCTCCTTACAAGTATTATTAGGACTCCTCCTTACAAGTATTATACAGGACTTCTCCTGACACCTTTTTCAAGGGTTGGCTTCTCTACAAGGTTCTCTTCTTAATAAGAGAGGGCAGAGGAAATTAAGCTCAATATACAGAGAGGGTAGGAGTTTGGGTTCTCTGTTAGAAAGAATGTGTGAGTTGGGAAGGATAAGAGTAATACTCTGCGAATTTTCCTCACACAAACTTATAAGCTCAGACAAGGATTTGGTTGAGGCATCCTGAGCATGAACCAAGGTTGATTGGCTCTTGGGATAGACTTAGTTGGAATATGGAAGTTTAAGTCTAAGTTGCCCAAAAACTTCGGAGAAGGAATCTTCTATTTATATCTTCAGTTGCTTCTTCTTCTTGAGAAAGAGAGAAAAATTGTCTGAAGTGCCTCTTCTCTTCTGAGCTGCGTGTAACGGCTAGTTCTGCATCTTTCAGCATGCGTAAGTCATGATTAGAGGCTTTTCTGCAAGCATAAGATATGATCTGAAAGTCATTAGTACTTCTGGGTTGATGTCGTCTGGCTCCATTTTGAGCAAGTACTCTTGAGCTGGTTTCTCCATATATAACGTGTAAAAGTTCAGCAATAAGGACTGCCTTGACTTTTTTACTCCAGTGCTTGACAGCTAATATTCTTCACGTGCCTTGGTCAGAATTTTGAATTTCGACCGTTGAGAGTGTACGATGTGCAGAGATCTTTGCCGTTGATTCCGCGATGTCAGCTTGATTTAAGGGAAAGTAGAATGTCAGAGGAACCAAGGAATATTGTATTAATTGTGTCCCTTTCTACTTTCTGCCGCAGCCATTATATTAGTAAATGTGTAGACGAGGTAGGAGTCTTTTTGAATGAAGTAATAATTTCAGATGAGAGATTGTGTTCTTTAGTACTTCAATGATCCTGATTTCCTCGAAAGTCACATTTCTTGATTTCTGTGGCTTTGGCGAACGGATTTTTCTTTGTAGCTTGGCAGACGTAGTTTCCATTCAATGCTTGAAGCTTTGCTGCAAAGTAATTTGGATTGGCGAACGAACTTTTCTTTATTCAGTCTTTCATAACTGTTAGAATCTTCTTGTCTTGTAGATGACTGAGTCTCTTTCTTGATCTTACTGAAGTTCTTTCATCTGACAGAGTTAATTCACAACTTTCTTTTGTGATGCTAGAGAACTTTTGAAGCTGAGAGAAATTCTTCATAGATTAATCTGTCCTTTGATTTGAGCGATCTTCTTAAGTGGCAGACTGTTTTGTGAGGTGTTCTCAGATGTTGGTTGTTGATGCTGCTTTAGACTCCTATGATTCACCAGACGCAATTTTCTTCATAGTGATCGGACGAACTTCTCCTGATGAACTGGTAGTTTTGATGACATTTGAGGTTTACTCAGTCTTTTCAGAAATAGTTATTCCTGTACATGAAAGTTTTCACTGTGTTAGGGAATCCAGTTTAATACAGTTTTGATCCTTAAAGAAATTGTTGATTATCAAAATATAATTATTTATTTAAATCTAACAAAGTTCTCTGGATACAAAGTCAATAAAGTCTTCATGATATCCTTGGATGAAATTCCATAAAATGTTAGATGCTTGCTTGCCAAGAACAACAATGATTCATGGCTTTGGAATAGAAGACTGGCTCACATCCACATGGATCATTTAAATAAACTAGTCAAACATGATCTGCTTGTTGGACTTCCAAAGATAAGATTTGAAAAAGACAAGCTTTGTGATGCATGTCAGAAAGGGAAGCAAACCAAAGTATCTTTTAAACCGAAGAATATAGTCTCAACTACAAGACCACTCCAACTACTTCACATGGATTTATTTGGACCATCAAGGACTAGAAGTTTTGGAGGTAATTATTATGCTCTTGTTATTGTTGATGATTATTCTAGATACACTTGGACTATATTCTTGTCTCATAAGAGCGAAGACTTCAATGCATTTAAAAGATATGCAAGGCTTGTTCTAAATGAAAAGGCTTTGAAGATCTCTTCTATTAGAAGTGATCATGGTGGAGAGTTTCAAAACCACCAATTTCAGGAATTATGTGATGAAAATGGAATATCACATAACTTCTCTGCACCAAGAACACCACAACAAAACGGTGTTGTGGAAAGGAAGAACAGGTCACTTGAAGAACTAGCAAGGACCATGCTGAGTGAATCCAACCTTCCAAAATACTTTTGGGCTGATGCTGTAAGTACTGCTTGCTATGTATCCAACAGAGTACTCATTAGACCTTTTCTGAAGAAAACTCCCTATGAACTATACAAAAGGAGGAAACCAAACATTGCTCATTTGCATGCTTTTGGATCAAAGTGCTTTGTCTTGAACATTGGTAAGGAAAACCTTGGTAAGTTTGATGAAAAATCTGATGATGGTATATTCCTTGGCTATTCTCTGACAAGCAAAACATATAGAGTCTTCAACAAGAAAACTCTAACTATTGAAGAGTCCATACAAGTATCTTTTGATGAGTCTAACTCTTCAAAAGAAGATACAGTTATTCTTCCTGATAATGATGAGGAAGATAATATTATGAAGGAAGATTCTCAAAAGCAAATGGAGCAAAGTTTAGAACAAGAAGAGCATTTTGAAGATACTACTTATGAGTTGCCAAAAGAATGGAGAAACCGCAGGGATCATCCTATTGACAACATCATTGGTGACATATCAAGAGGAGTTTCTACAAGGCTACGCTTAAATGATTCAGTATTGAACATGGCCTTTGTCTCTCAAACAGAACCCTCAAAAGTTGATGATGCTCTTGAAGGTGAGTATTGGATTGTAACCATGCAAGAAGAATTGAACCAATTTGAAAGAAATCAAGTATGGGAATTGGTTCCTAAGCCCACTGACAAGCATATCATTGGAACAAAATGGGTATTTAGAAATAAGTTGGATGAAAATGGTATAATTGTCAGAAACAAGGCAAGGCTGGTTGCACAAGGATACAATCAAGAAGAAGGCATTGATTTTGATGAAACCTATGCACCAGTTGCAAGGTTGGAAGCCATAAGACTTCTATTGGCTTATGCTTGCTCCCTAAAGGATATAGAAACTTCTTTCGTAGATACACATAATCAATTTGCTGATATATTTACTAAGCCTCTTCCTAAAGACTCTTTCTTTAAAATTAGAAGAGAATTAGGCATTATAGATGAAATTGATGTCTGATTATGTGATTATATGCTTATATGTTGATTATATGTCTATGTGTTTATACGTTTGATTATATGATCATATGCCTTACATGCTTATTCTTGTAGTTATATGATTTTTGTGTGATTTTCAATTTTGGTAATCAATTAAAACAGTCTAGCAATCGATTACATAGGAATACACAGCTTAGAACTTGAAAAATTGTCTTAAGTAATCGATTACCCCTATCCTGTAATCGATTAACATAAGTATTCTGGTCCTCGTGCCTTTTTAGAAACCTCAGGTAATCGATTACCACTCCTTCAGTAATCGATTACATAGACGAAACAGTCTCAAAATTCAAACAGATTTTCTTTCCCTCTAATTCTTTTGAATTTCAAATTCTTAGAAACCGTAAGATAATCGATTACACAACTTCCGTAATCGATTACATGCTCGATTTATATAATCAAAGTATGCCATTTACATGAGAATCCTCTTACAAGTCATATTCCTTTCATCTTCAACCCTTGTTTACCAAACCCTGAAACCTTGATCTTTTACACAGCTCTCTTTCCAAAATTCAATCATGTCTTCCTCCCATTTCTGACCTCCACCTCCTATGAACCTAACCAGACTTCTCACTACACCAGACCAAAGAAATCATTTTGTGTCTAGGTTCATAAATCAAATAATCCGAAAACCAGTTTATGGCGAATTGGACTCCTTCGTTGAAGATGGATATACGTTTCCTGCTCTCTTAAGAAACCAAGCACTTGAAGAATTCATTACCATAAACAACCCCTATTACCCAGAACTTGTGAAGATTTTCTACTGTAATCTTGACACTCTAAGGGATGGCATTACAAGTTCAGTCAAAGGTGTTTCCATTCAATACTCCCTAACTACCCTTGGACGGTGTTTGGGTCTTCCTTCTAACGGTGCCAAATTAGGCCCTAATCTGCCCTGTCCATGGTCTGACTACAGTCAGGAATTGTTTTATCAGTCTCTATGTCGTTTCACGCCTTCAGAACTTCGAAAGATCCATCCTCCTCACACAACATCATGTTCCTACCATATTGATGTCCTCACCCTGACCAACCACTTGCTGCATTACTTCATCAATCAGGTCATTCTGCCCTAGGAAGACCATCTTGCTCACATCAGTGAGTTAGAATTACAGATTTTATATGGGGTCATCAACTGCCAGAAAATCAACTTGGCCTTCCTGGTCATGAACCATATGATCAAGTGCAGAGATGACGCTGACTCCTTTCTTTATGCTTCGGCAATATCACGCATCCTCATCTATTATGGAGTGCCTATAGCAAGACTGTATGATGTGCGGTCTTCTACTTTTAAGATTGTCGACAAATCCATCCTATCTTATCTAGGGATATCCAATAACTTTGGTATTTCCACACTCTCATGTATGCTCCATGATGATGGTCTTGATCTTCAGATACCGGAGTCCATGGATCCTGAGAACTCTTCTGCTAATCCTTAGTCTTCTAGGATTTCTTTATTTCTCTGCCTTTTTCATATTCATGGTCTGTAATAACTTTAACTTGCGTACTTTTGATTGTTGAACTATTTTTATTTGCACTTTGTGGATTTCCTATTTATATAGTATGTTGTTTATAATTTGTCATGATATTACTTGTTTACCCCCACTCCCTATGCTATACATGTCTATATTCCTTGTTAGCCTATATGTATATTTTTGGCCTTTTCTTCTTTTTGATGAAGTCAAAAGGGGGAGAAAGGCTCTGTGCACTTTAAAGATCATATGCAGGAAATGCTACAAGTGAAACAGAAAGGGGGAGTTGCATCAGATTGCATCCGACAGGGAGAGTTCCATCAAAGAAGCAACATACTGATCTTCAAAGTTCAAAGTATGTGTTTTCCATCATCAAAAAGGGGGAGATTGTGAAGAAGGTCTTGCTCCAAACCCTGGCTGAGGTTTTGATGACGACAAACTCATCGAGAAAAAGAAGAAAAGAAGACTTAGAGGAAACAATGCAACATGATTCTATATCTACCTAAGTCTTAGTTAGGTGAGTTATGCTTCTAAAGGCTTCTCTAGTATAAAGGGTCTTTAAAACATTTAAACTAATTGAGTTTAACCTTTTCATAATTTAAAAGAGGTAGAAAAACTCAAGCCGTTCTTAAAGGTTTTAGTTTATGGAATTTGGACTTGAGTGTAATCGATTACACCCTTAAGGTAATCAATTACACATACGCAAGTAATCGATTACATCTTCCTCGTAATCGATTACACGTTTGAATTTGAAATTCAAACAGCAACGGTCACATAGCATAATTGATTACCTAAGTACTATAATCAATTACATGCTCGACAAGTTGCATTATTTCATGAACCATTGTGTCTCATATCGTTTGGGAAAGGTTGTGTTGGTTCATGGATGTTCTCTCATGCCTATATATAGTCCATTTGAGTCCAAAAACACAACACACACGAAATAGGCCAAAATTACTCTTGAATTGCTCTTTCTATTCATTTAGCATTTGTTCTACAACTTTCAAAGAGCCTATATTCTGAGTTCATATTCTTAATTTTATAAAGAACACTCTTGCTGTTCATATATTGAAGAACTCAAAATTGAAAGAGCCTTCTTATGCTAAAGAGCCTTAAAAGCATAACTCTCATGATCAATCTACTTGTATATTAAAGGATTGATACAGTTAGTTGTAAACTCTTCTTCATCTTCATTCTGGTTGAGTGAACATTCACCGTAAGGTTCGGTGAAGGTAGATTGTTCTGAAAGTGGTGTGCTTTTAGGGATTGAAAGTGGTGTGCTTTCAGGGGCTGTTGAAAGTGGTGTGCTTTCACAGGTTGTTGTTGATAGACATTCTTAAGGTACTTAGTGTAAGAACTTGTAAGAGATTTTTATCAATAGTGGATAAATCCTCAAGGGGTTTCTTGAGGGACTAGACGTAGCCTTCGGTGGATTGAAGGTGAACAAGGATAAATTATGTGTGTGCATTCTCCTATTCTTCATCTTTACTTTCAAGCAACGTTTATTTCCGCTGCACTCGACTGTGATCCTTTTATCTTGAAAGTAAGAAGGTTCGTTAAGGCGAAAATTGGGTAAACCTGATTCACCCCCCCCTCTCAGGTTGCTATCTATACTTACAAAACTAACTACAAAGTTCTTATCTTGGAACTTCAGCGAGCAACACAAACAAGCAGAATTGGCAGTCATGGTCCTAGAAATATTAGTGACCACCAAATCAAACGGCGAGGAAGAAATAGATAAACTCAAACTCTTCACACAAGTAAGCGATATAAAGGAGTGTGTTGCGAATCAAAAAGAATAGATAAAGGGTAACCCGCTAAATCGCACGTACCCTGAATAAGTCCTTCAGCTCTTGTCGTCTCTTCGCCACACATTGTGTAAGGGTGCATGCAATGATGTCTCTAGAGCAAGGGTGCATGCAATGACGTCTAAAGGTCCATCTCAGCCTCAACATGATGCGACGGAAAAAGGTGCCCACAAAACTTACACCACCGTTGATGGAGCTCATTCAACAGTGGCCCTCCTGCACCTACGGGGTAGCCGCTATCGGATTCTACATGAGGAGCAGGATAGACCATCTTCATCCAGGATGTCGGTCGTGGATGGGAAACCTTTCGACCCAGGTGAGGTTGCTCCCGACCACGTGGGGGGGCACATGACACAATAATTGTGTGCTCCGCGCGGTACCTACGCTCCAACCTTGTTATGGACTGTACAACTATTCGTATAATAGCGTGGAACATTCGTAGAGCAATTGGTGCTCGTAGGCAGAGTAGGGTGAGGGACTTAGTCAAAAGTTTCCAACCTTCATTATTTGGTGTAGTTGAGACCCATTGCCATTTTGCAGCAGTGGCGCCGTTTTGGTCAAGCTTGGGGTATGAGCTCATAGGAGCAGCAGAAGCAGTGGGACACAGCGAGGGTGTTTGGATCCTTGCACCTATCTCCAGAACTGTCACCATTCTGACTATTGATGTTCACGCTCAAGCTGTTTCTGTGTCGTTGAGTCAGGAACATAGGAAAATGATCTGTACCATCGTCTATGCTAGCTCGACACCATCTAGGAGGGATGAGCTTTGGGCGCATCTTTCTAGCCTTCGCCAGAGGTTCCTTGACCCATGGCTTTGCCTTGGAGATTTCAATGAAATTTGTTCTCCGGCGGAGGTCACAGGAGGGGATTTTTGTGAAGCTCGGGCTCTTCGTATGTTAGATGCGATGGAGGGGTGTGAGTTCGTTGACTTAGGTGCTATTGGTGGGAAATTCACTTGGGAAAGAAGGTTGAATGGAAGAAGGACGATGGCGAAACGTCTGGATAGAGCTTTGGGAGATATATCTTGGAGGCACTATTTTCCTGAGGCTTATGTGGAACACCTTGCCTGAGTGTACTCGGATCATTGTCCTATCCTTGTCAAATGTGATGTAGAGGCCCCGGAACGAGGTGCTCGCCCCTTTCGGTTCCAAGCTGCTTGGTCTACACATCCTTTGTATGAGGTGTTAGTTAAGGATTCCTGGGCCCGGCCGCCTAGTGGTTTGGTGGGAAAACTTCACAAGGTTAAGGAGGCGTCTCTAGTGTTCAATAGGGAGACGTTTGGCAGCATTAGCTTGAGGAAGAGGAGGGTGGAACGACGACTTCAGGGCTTACAGAAGGAGTTGGACTGGAGAATTACGTAGTCTACACTAAGGCTGGAAAAAATCCTTCGAGAGGAATATGAGCAGATACTATTACAAGAAGAATTGATGTGGTTCCAGAAATCAAGGGAGAACTGGGTTAGATTTGGGGATCGGAATACCAAATTCTTTCACACACAGACCATTGTGAGGAGGAAAAGAAACAAGATCCATGGCCTTTTCCTAGGGAGCAATAAGTGGTGTACTGATGCGGAGTTGTTGAAGGTGGCAGCCCAAACCTTTTTTACTAACCTCTTTTTTGTTGATTCGCAGGTTGCTAGGAATGTTATCATGGAGAACTCAACCCCCACCATTTCGGAGGGGGATAGGGCATCTTTGGCCTGTCCTGTCTCTCTTGAGGAGGTCCGCCAAGCCATCATGGCTATGCAGTCATACAAAGCTCCAGGAGTGGATGGCTTCCATGCGTTCTTTTATAAACAGTACCGGCATATCTTGAAACATGATCTTCATAAGTTGGTGGCTGATGCGTTCTGTAATGGTAGTGCGGACGCTTCACTTTTGGAGACTCTAGTTGTGCTTATTCCCAAGGTGGATGTTCCCCTTCGTTTCAAGGACTTCAGACCAGTAAGTCTCTGTAACGTGGCATACAAAGTCATCACAAAGGTCTTGGTTAGTAGGTTCCGACCCTTAATTTCTAATCTTGTGGGCCCTCTCCAAGGGAGTTTCATCCTAGGTCGTGGGACGAAGGATAACATCATTCTTGCCCAAGAAGTTATGCATACTCTTCTTAATCATAAGAAAAAAGGTGGTTTGGTGGCCCTCAAAGTTGATTTGGAGAAGGCTTATGACCATGTCAGTTGGGACTTCCTACGGGCTACTCTTATTGATTTTGGTTTTTCTCCTGCTATAGTTCGGTTGATAATGTGGGGTGTGCAAGAGGCATCCATTTTGATCCTTTGGAATGGGGCCAAGCTTCCTTCTTTCACCCCTCAAAGAGGTCTTAGGCAGGGTGATCCACTATCTCCCTATCTCTTTGTTCTTTGCAAGGAGCGTCTTGCCATCCATATTCAAAAATTGGTAGATGCAGGGGTCTGTCACCCGATCAGGATTACAAGAGAAGGGATTGGTATCTCTCACCTTTTCTTTGCGGATGATGTCTTATTGTTTTGCCAAGCTAGCAAGCAGCTGATGCATGTGGTTGCGAACGCTATGAAGGACTTTTGTGAGGCTTCTGGCATGAGAGTTAATCTAGAGAAATCTCGGATGTTCTGCTCCAAGAATATTGACCACAATGTGCAGCAGGAGTTTTCTCGCATTTTGGGCATTAATCGGGCTGCCAACTTGGGCAAGTATCTGGGGTTGCCACTATTGAAAGTTCGAGTAACAAGGGAAAATTTCTCTCCGATAATTGATAAAATTAATTCCAGACTTGCTTCTTGGAAGACTAGGCTCTTGAATAGAGCAGCTCGGTTATGCTTGGCGAAATCCGTTTTATCCTCCCGCCCTGTTTATTCTATGCAGGCTCTCTGGCTTCCAGAGTCAATTTGTGATTTTGTAGACAAGAAGATCCGTAATTGTATTTGGGGTAAGGGGGATAATACAAGGAGTTGGAACTTGGTTCCGTGGAGAGAGCTTTCGTGCCCAAGGACACGGGTGGACTTGGTCTCCGTTGTGCTCGTCTCAACAATATCGCCATGCAAGGGAAGTTAGTTGAGAGTCTTCTGTGCGACAGGGGGAAGCCGTGGGTTATAGCTTTATCTCAGAAGTATTTGGCTAATGAGATAGTTCTTGATGGGGAGTACAAGGCAGGGAACTCGTATGTGTGGAAGAGCATTGTTAGGGCCAAGGATTACTTACGCTAAGGATTTCGGGCACAACTAGGAGACGGATCTGCATCGCTTAGGTATGACAACTAGCTGGGGACTGGTAAGCTCTGTTTTAGAGTTCTGTTTGTTCATGTTTCGGACACTCGGGTAAGGGTGGCAGATTTATGGTCGGGCTCCTCATGGAATTTTCAGCAGCTGTTTACAGTGCTACCTTTGGTGGTCAAGGAGGAGATACGTGTTGTTAGGGTGCCTAACAATTCGGCCGGGCACGACGCTATTCGTTGGGCAGATGCAAACGATTGCACTCTAGGAAATTACGATGAAATTTATTAGGAGCCCTGGAAGCGTGTTTGGCGTTGTAAGGTTCCTGAGAAAATTCGATTTTTTCTATGGCTGATTAAGAAGGAAGGACTTCCCACTAACGAGAAGAGGCATCGGAATCATCTCAATGAGTTGGCTTCTTTCTCGCGTTGTGGTGCAGCTGTAGAGAGCTTATCGCATTTCTTTCGCGAATGCCCTCGCTCTTGTTTTCTCTGGCATCAGTTTGGCTCTATATTACCACCTCTTGTTTCTAATGTTTCGTTCTCATCTTGGCTCGTGAGTATACTTAGGCAGCAGCAATGTCTCTTGGCGGTGGCTGTGTTATGGTGGGGATGGAGATGGAGGAATGAACAATGTTTGGGAAAGAACAAGTGGGAGCTGAACCAGGTTTGGCGGCGGGTCCTTTCGAATGTCACTGCTTGGCGGACGTATCTCTGTTCAAATCATCTTTCTCCTTCGGTGACAGATGTACGTATGGCACATTTTCAGCTGCTGGTTGATGGGAGTTGGATTCAAGGATGTGCAATGATGGGGGGGGCTGCTGTGTTAATTGATTCTACCCGTGGTTGGGGCTCCGCAGTGTCGGCGAGCTCCCTTCGTGGGAATGCGTTCCTCGCAGAGGTTTGGGCAGTAGAGTTGGGTTTGGCCCATGCATAGGAGTTGGGAGTTCGTGATGTTGTTTGTGTGTGTGACTGCGAGGATGTGGTGCGAGTACTACAGACGCGTAGCGACATTAGCACCTTCTGGAATAGGGAGGAGATTGTCAAGATGAGGGATATGCTTAGTTGGGATTGGAATGTAACCGTTATTCATGTCACAAGGGAGGAAAATAACACTGCGGATTGTCTCGCGAGGCGAGCAGCGTGATGGAACCCCTCGGCGAGTCTGGAAGCAGCCTCCGTCTTTTGTTTATGCGTCTATGTATCTTGACGCGTTGAGTAGCTAGTTTGTTTTTCATTTTCCTCTTGTAACAAAAAAAAAAAACATATATATACCAGGAGTAATATTTTCTCAAAATTCTTGTCTATTATCTCCAACAAAATCTAATACTCATTATTTTAAAAAGAAAAATATCAATAATGCAATTATGTAAAACCAAAATAGCTAGAAGGTATTTACCATACCATATTCGCCCCTCTTCCACTTATATAGGAGATGCATATAATTTTTCTCTATCACATATCTCCCAATTCAATTTGTACTATATTTTTTGTTACCAAACAAATCCCATTTAATTTCCCCCCTAGGAATATATAATATTCGGCCAACATATCAAAACAGCAAGAAAAATTCTCCATCAACTTTATCTCTTAACACATCAATGAATATCTAATATTTATTTCCTTTGTTTTAAATAAAAGAAATTATCAAAATTCAAATATTTTCAATATAACTCAAATAAATCAAACAAATATTCACTAGGATATATATATATATATATATAGGGGGCGTATCAAGTGAGAGCGATGTTTATTATGAGAGATGAGAGCGTTAAATCATGACCGTACAACCATTCATGAGTGGTTGAGATTAAAAGTAGTTTAGTGGTCACATGACTTTTTAAAAAAGTCACATGCCATTTTGTTTTAATCTTGACCCTTCATGGTAGATCCAATGGCTAAGATTGGACGCTCTCATCTCTCATAATAAACATTGCTCTCACTTGATACGCTCCCTATATATATATATATATATATATATATATATAATTCGACTATATATATAAAGGAAAATATTTTTCCTTCATCAACTTATCAATGTAGAATCTATCTTAGATTTCTACAATATAATAAAAAAAATATCAAAAATAAAATCCAAAAAAATCAAATAAGAAAATCATGCAAATATTCTCCCTAGAGAATATACTAGTCACGCCCCACACTCACCATGCAAGCGGGTTCCGCAAAACTTGCAACGTCAATACGAGAGATCACACAATTATGCTATAAAGCGTTCAAACAAAATAATCCCAACAAATACTGATAAAATAATATAATCAATTAAATATATTTATTTCGTAAAAGTATACGAGTCTTATAATATGACGGGCTCTCAGGGGCAAGTAGAATGAAAACATCACTGGCAGGGCAACAAGAAAATCTACATTGTCTAAACCAGGCATACAAACCTAGAAATGAGTGACATCACTGTACAAACATAATCCCGTGCGGACGGGAAATCAACATGGATGGATATCACCGGTGGAAAGCTCATTGGCACACCTGTCATGATCTATATGAAAATAAAGTGCAAGGGTGAGTCAAACGCACCATTTTACATGTTACACCTCATATAAGTGATCTATTTAGAATTCAAGATGTACATATCATTATCATAAACAATCACACAACAAAATGCAGTTATGCTGGTTAATATTCCACCTTATAACTCCTAATCGCCAATTACCCCAATGATTAAACCCACTGAGAAGAAAGTCCCTTGTCCGACCGTTTTAATTATTAAACCATGAATGTTGTTAGTGTGTAAGGCTCGAAGCATAAGCTTCTACACTCTTCGGAAAGTCATCTCCAGAACATGGAAATTCTAGGAATTTCATACTTTACCGGACCTGATTACTTTAAGGCTTCTCTTGAAAGATATACCCGACAACTCTGATCCTTAAATGTCATGTCAGCAACAGGCCTTAGGGATCCTGTCCACACTAGCAGAGAGGTAGGAAATCGAGGTAATATCACGGGCCAGTTTGTCTATGAACATGACTACCTTAGGCATCCTTGTATTATCCACTCACTCTTATGTGGTAGTGACAGCATCTTCGTACTCCTTATCTCTCCAGATATGAAATAGCAGCATATAAATATGACCCCCTGGGTTCTCCAATAATTCTCAATAGTTAATTCAGAGTTCATTGGTTCACTTAAATTCCTAGAAAACTCAAACATAACATGCACGGTGTTCATCTTTCTTGTCTTCGATTTACCTAGTTCTATAAACTCATATTTTCATGCTTTAAATAGAAGAAATAAGGTCAATGTTGAGTTCTGGAGGTCTAAATACCTCGGAATTGAAGTTCTAGAAATTTTCTAGAGAAGGTTCACCGGAGAAGATGAAGGCACGGTGAAGCTCACGGTGGTTTTCATCACCAGAGTGATTCTGGTGTGAAGAAGGTCTTACTCCTGACCCTAGCTGAGGTTTTGATGACAACAAACTCATCGACAAAAAGAAGAAAAGAAGACTTAGAGGAAACAGCGTTATAAAGTTCATCAAATACCTAGAAGTCTTAGTTTAGGTGAGTTATGCTTCTAAAGGTCTATTAAAGCATAAAGGCTTTTAAAACACCTAAACTAATCAAGCTTAATGTTTTCATAACTTAAAAGAAGTAGAAAACCTTAAGCCGATCTCAAAAGATCAAGTTTCTGAAGATGGACTTTCAGTGTAATCGATTGCAGCTTTCTGGTAATCGATTACACATAGGCAAGTAATCGATTACCACTTTCTTGTAATCGATTACATGTTTGAATTTGAAATTCAAACTGAAACGGCTATTAGTGTAATCGATTACACTAAGTGATGTAATCGATTACCCACACGAAAAGTTGCATCTTTTCATGAACCATTGTGTCTCAAACCTTTTGGGAAAGGTTGCATTGGTTCAAGGACGTTTCCCTTGCCTATATAAAGTCCATTTGAGTCCAAACACAAAAACACATGAGAATACAACATTAGGCCAAAGCTTTGCCAAAATTAGTTCATTAAGTCTCTTTAGAACTTAAACTTTCAAGAGCCTAAATTCTGAGTTCATGATCTTCATGTGTATAAGAAGACTCTAGTTGTTCATATCTTGAGGAACTCGGAATCTTGTTATGCTTAAAAGCCTTAAAGCATAAATTCTCATGATCAATCCACTTGTATGTTAAAGGATTGATACAGCCAATTGTAAACTATTCTTCATCTCTTTCTGATAGATTGAGTATTCACCGTGGATCTCGGTGAAAGGTTGTTGGTACTGAAAGTGGTGTACTTTCAGGGTGTTGATTGAAGGTGGTTTAGCCTTAAAGGTCTGAAGGTGGTTTGCCTTCAGGAACTGAAAGTGGTATACTTTCAAGGGCTGTTGAAAGAGGTTTACTTTCACAGGAAATTGATAGAAATTCTTAGGGTCCTTGGTGTAAGAACTTGTAAGAGATTTTATCAATAGTGGAAAAATCCTCAAGGGATTTTCTTGAGGGACTGGACGTAGCCTTCGGTGGATAGAAGGTGAACCAGGATAAAATTTTGTGTGTGTGAATTCTTCTATCCTTCATCTTTACTTTCAAGCAACGTTTAATTCCGCTGCCATCGTTTGCATTTACATATATCTTGAAAGTAAGAAGTTGTTAAGGCGAAAATCGGGTAAACCTGATTCACCCCCCCCCCCCCTCAGGTTGCTATCTATACTAACAATTGGTATCAGAGCGGAAGTTTAGGTAAGTTATTCCTAAGATCCGGGAAAAGATGGCATCCTCTTCCAATCATGGAACCAGTGAAGGATTCAACATAAACAGGCCACCTTTCTTCAATGGAGAACACTATGACTTCTGGAAAATCAAGATGAAAATATTCATAAAGTCATTAGACGCAGGAATTTGGAAAGCCATTGAAGAAGGTCCCTTTGTGCCTGTATCAGAAGTAGAAGGAAGTTCACCACCAAAACCAGAAAGTACTTGGAGTGAAGAAGAAAAGAAGAAGGTTCAATATGATCTCAAAGGAATGAACATTCTTACATCTGCTCTTGGCATGGATGAGTTTTTCAGAGTATCAACGTGCACTTCATCGAAAGAAATATGGGATACGTTGATGGTGACTCATGAAGGAACAGATGAAGTCAAGAGATCAAAGATCAAAACTCTATCTCAAGAATATGAAATGTTCAGAATGCTTCCAGGAGAAAAGGTATTAGATATGCAAAAATGATTCACTCATTTAATTAACCATTTGATTGCTCTTGGTAAACAGTTTTCAAATAGTGACTTGAACATGAAAGTTCTAAGATCACTCACAAGAGTATGGAAACCAAAGGTTACGGCAATTTCAGAGAAGAAGAGTTTATCAAACATAACTCTTGCAACTCTCTTTGGAAAACTCCAAGAACATGAATTGGAATTGAATCGTTTGGAGGAGCATGAACAACATGAGAAGAAGTATCGATCCATTTCCCTAAAGGCAAAAGAAAGCATCAAAGATGATTATGATGCAGATTCTGAAGAAGAAGACAATGGGAACTTGAATCTTTTCGTAAAGAACTTTGGAAAGTTTAATAAAAGAAAAGGTATGAAATTTAACAATAACAGATCTTTCCAAAGGAACAATGAGTCTTCTTCCTCTCAAAAGATCACATGCTTCGAATGTGGCAAGCCTGGACACATCAAGTTAGAATGTCCAAATCTTCAAAAGAAGAAACATGGTCTAAAGGACAAATTCGAAAAGAAGGATCAATCCACACAAAGAGCATACCTTGCTTGGGATGATAATGAAGTGAGTTCATCATCAGATTCTGACAAAGAAGAAGCACAAGTTCCATTGATGGCCTCACATGATTCAGATGTTGAAGATTCTCAGGTTAGTGACAATCCTATGTCTTTTCATGATTGAAAGTTTCCTATGGAAAATATGTTTAAATTATGTCAAGAATTTTCTAAGGTTAGCACTAGGCAAATTGATTTAATTTCATCCTTAGAAAATAAGTGTAGGATTTTACAAGAAGAATTAGATGTAGTAAAATCTAAGTTAGATATTACACATAAATGCACTAAGTGTAGTTCTTTAGAAGAAAAGATAGATAATCTTCAACAAAGAGTTCATAACTTCAACACAGGAAAACAAAAGTTAGATGATATTCTAAGTGTGCAAAGGCACTCAAACAATAAGTCAGGTCTAGGATATACATATCACCCAAAGACAAAAGAAGTCAAGAAAACTGTGTTTGTAAAACCAAACAAAGTGGAAGGATCTTCTAAAAACACTAAGACTAATTCATTTAGGAGTATGAACAATAGGAAAAGTAATCCTCATAGACCTCCTAAGAAGATTCATCCCTCTCCTAGGCAAACATCTAATTATAATCATTATTCTTGTACTTATTGTAACAAAATAGGGCATACCCCTAGTAGATGTTACTACAAAAATGTTGGAGTACCAAATAGGGAATACATATGGGTTAGAAAGAATGTTAACTTAGAAGGACCCAAAACTTGTTGGGTTCCTAATACCCATGTCTCAACTTTGTCATGTAGGTGTGTATGAAAGCAGCAAAGGATTTATGGTATCTTGATAGTGGCTGCTCATCACACATGACAGGAGACAAAACAAAGTTTTCTTTTCTTATGTGAAGAAGGTCTTGCTCCTAACCGTGGCTGAGGTTTTGATGACGACAAACTCATCGACAAAAAGAAGAAAAGAAGACTTAGAGGAAACAGCGCTACAAAGTTTATCAAATACCTAGAAGTCCTAGTTTAGGTGAGTTATGCTTCTAAAGGTCTATTAAAGAATAAAGGCTCTTTAAAACACCTAAACTAATCAAGCTAAGTGTTTTCATAACTTAAAAGAAGTAGAAAACCTTAAGCCGATCTCAAAGGATCAAGTTTCTGGAAGTTGGACTTTAGTGTAATCGATTTCAGCCTTCTGCTAATCGATTACACCTAGGCAAGTAATCGATTACATGTTTGAATTTGAAATTCAAACTGAAACGGCTATTAGTGTAATCGATTACACTAAATGATGTAATCGATTACCAGAACGAAAAGTTGCATCTTTTCATGAACCATTGTGTCCCAAACCTTTTGGAAAGGGTTGTGATGGTTCAAGGACGTTTCCCTTGCCTATATAAAGTCCATTTGAGTCCAGAACACAACAACACATGAGAATACAACATTAGGCCAAAGCTTTGTCAAAATTAGTTCATCTTTTTGAACTTAAACTTTCAAGAGCCTAAATTCTGAGTTCATGATCTTCATGTTTATAAGAACACTTTAGTTGTTCATATCTTGAGGAACTCAGAATCCTATTATGCTTAAAAGCCTTAAAGCATAAATTCTCATGATCAATCCACTTTTATGTTAAAGGATTGATACAGCCAATTGTAAACTCTTCTTCATCTCTTTCTGTAAGATTGAGTATTCACCGTGGTTTTCGGTGAAGGGTTGTTGGTACTGAAAGTGGTATACTTTCAGGGTGTTGATTGAAGGTGGTTTAGCCTTCAAGGTCTGAGGGTGGTTTGCCTTCAGGAACTGAAAGTGGTTTTCTTTCAGGGGCTGTGGAAATTGGTATACTTTCACAGGAAATTGATAGGAATTCTTAGGGTCTTTGGTATAAGAACTTGTAAGAGATTTTTATCAATAGTGGAAAAATCCTCAAGAGGTTTTCTTGAGGGACTGGACGTAGCCTTCGGTGGATAGAAGGTGAACCAGGATAAAATCTTGTGGGTGAATTCTTCTATCCTTCATCTTTACTTTCAAGCAACGTTCAATTCCACTGCAATCACAACTACCGTTTCGTGATCATCATTATCTTGAAAGTAATATTTTCAATAAGGCGAAAATCGGGGCAACTCTGATTCACCCCCCCTTCTCAGGTTGCTATCTGTACTAACCATTGGTATCAGAGCGGAAGTTTAGGTAAGTTATTCCTAAGATCCGGGAAAAGATGGCATCCTCTTCCAATCATGGAACCAGTGAAGGATTCAATATAAACAGGCCACCTTTCTTCAATGGAGAACACTATGACTTCTGGAAAATCAAGATGAAAATATTCATAAAGTCATTAGACGCAGGAATTTGGAAAGCCATTGAAGAAGGTCCCTTTGTGCCCGTAGCAGAAGTAGAAGGAAGTTCACAACCAAAACGAGATACTACGTGGAGTGAAGAGAAAAGAAGAAGGTTCAATATGATCTCAAAGGAATGAACATTCTTACATTTGCTCTAGGCATGGATAAGTATTTCAAAGTATCAAATATGGGATACTTTGATGGTGACTCACGAAGGAACAGATGAAGTCAAGAGATCAAAGATCAATACTCTATCTCAAGAATATGAAATGTTCAGAATGCTTCCAGGAGAGAAGGTATTAGATATGCAAAAACGATTCACTCATTTGATTAATCATTTGATTGCTCTTAGCAAACAATTTTCAAACAGTGACTTGAACATGAAAGTTCTAAGATCACTTACAAGAGTATGGCAACTAAAAGTTACAGCCATCTCAGAGAAGAAGAGTTTATCAAAAATGACTCTTGCAACTCTTTTTGGAAAACTCCAAGAACACGAGTTGGAATTGAATCGTTTAGAAGAACATGAACAACATGAGAAGAAGTATCGATCCATTTCCCTAAAGGCAAAAGAAAGCATCAAAGAAGATTATGATGCAGATTCTGAAGAAGAAGACAATGGGAATTTGAATCTTCTAGTAAAGAACTTTGGAAAGTTTCTTAAAAGAAAAGGTGTGAAATTTAACAACAACAAATCTTTCCAAAGGAACAATGAGTCTTCTTCCTCTCAAAAGATCACATGCTTCGAATGTGGCAAGCCTGGACACTTCAAGTCGGAATGTCCAAATCTTCAAAAGAAGAAACATGGTCTAAGAGAAAAATTCACAAAGAAGGATCAACCCACACGAAGAGCATACTTGGCTTGGGATGATAATTATGTAAGTTCATCATCAGACACTGACAAAGAAGAAGCACAAGTCGCATTGATGGCCTCACATGATTCAGATGTTGAAGATTCCCAGGTTAGTGACAATTCTATGTCTTTTCATGATTTAAAGTTTACTATCGAAAATATGTTTAAATTATGTCAAGAATTTTCTAAGGTTAGCACTAGGCAAAATGATTTGATTTCATCCTTAGAAAGTAAGCGTAGAACTTTACAAGAAGAACTAGATGTAGAAAAATCTAAGTTAGATGTTACACATAAATGCACTAAGTGTAGTTCTTTAGACGAAAAGATAGATAATCTTAAACAAAGAGTTCATAACTTCAATAAAGGAAAACCGAAGTTAGATGATATTCTAAGTGTGCAAAGACATTCAAACAATAAGTCAGGTCTAGGATATACTTCTCACCCAAAGACAAAGGAAGTCAAGAAAACCGTGTTTGTAAAACCAAACAATATGGAAGGATCTTCTAAAGACACTAAGACCAAATCTTTTAGGAGAATAAACAATAGGAAAAGTAATCCTCATAGACCTCCTAAGAAGATTCATCCCACTCCTAGGCAAACATCTAGTTACAATCATTATTCTTGTACTTATTGTAACAAAATAGGTCATACCCCTAGTAGATGTTATTACAAAACTGTTGGAGTACCAAATAGGGAATACATATGGGTTAGAAAGGATGTTAACTTAGAAGGACCCAAAACTTGTTTGGTTCCTAATACCCATGTCTGAACTTTGTCATGTAGGTGTGTATGAAAGCAGCAAAGGATTTATGGTATCTTGATAGTGGCTGCTAATCACACATGACAGGAGACAAAACCAAGTTTTCTTTTCTTATACCTAGGGAAAAAGGTTTTGTCACATATGGAAACAATCAAAAGGGAAAGATACTCGGTATTGGAAGAATAGGCACACCCCCTCAAACAGTCATCGATAAAGTTCTTTACGTTGATGGTTTGATGCATAATCTTCTGAGTATCAGTCAACTATGTGACAAAGGTTTGAAAGTTGGTTTCATTGATGATATATGTGTAGTAAAAGATGTGAAAACTAAAGAAGTTAAGTTTTCTGGGTATAAAGTAAATAAAGTCTTCATTATCTCCTTTGAAGAAATTCCACAAAACGTAAGATGTCTCTTGGCCAAGAACAATAGTGATTCATGGCTATGGCATAGAAGACTTGCTCATATACACATAGATCATTTAAACAAACTAGTCAAGCATGATCTAATTGTTGGGCTTCCAAAGATAAGATTCGAAAAAGACAAGCTTTGTGATGCATGTCAAAAAGGGAAGCAAACCAAAACGCCTTTCAAACCAAAGAACATAGTTTCGACTTCAAGGCCGCTTCAATTGCTACATATGGATTTGTTCGGACCTTCAAGAACAAAAAGCCTCGGAGGTAATTTCTATGCACTTGTTATTGTTGATGATTTCTCTAGATTTACATGGACATTATTTTTGCCTCATAAGAATGAAGCCTTCAACGCATTTAAAAGATATGCAAGGCTAGTTCAAAATGAGAAGTCTTTAAAGATCTCTTCTATTAGAAGTGATCATGGTGGAGAATTTCAGAATCAACAATTTCAAGAACTATGTGATGAAAATGGAATATCACATAACTTCTCTACTCCGAGAACACCACAACAGAATGGTGTTGTAGAAAGGAAGAATAGATTACTTGAGGAATTAGCAAGAACCATGCTAAGTGAATCAAGCCTTCCTAAATATTTCTGGCCTGATGCTGTAAGTACTGCTTGCTATGTTTCCAATAGAGTTCTTATTAGACCAATTCTGAAGAAAACCCCCTATGAACTCTACAAAGGAAGGAAACCAAATATCTCTCATCTACATGATTTTGGATCCAAATGCTTTGTCTTGAATAATGGAAAGGAAAACCATGGTAAGTTTGATGAAAAATCTGATGAAGGTATATTCCTTGGTTATTCTCTAACAAGCAAAGCATATAGAGTCTTTAACAAGAAAACTCTATCTGTGGAAGAATCCATACATGTTTCTTTTGATGAATCTAAATCTTCAATAGAAGATACAGTCAATCTTCCAGATAATGAAGAAGAAGATATCATTATCACTGAAGACTCTCAAAAGAAAAGAGATCAAAATCCAATACAAGGAGAGCACGTTGAAGATGACACTTATCAACTTCCAAAGGAATGGAGAATCCATAGGGATCATCCAGTTGATAATATCATTGGTGATATTTCTAGAGGCGTTTCTACAAGGCTACGCTTAAATGATTCAGTTTTGAATATGGCCTTTGTCTCTCAAATAGAACCCTCAAAAGTAAATGATGCTCTGGAGGATGAGTATTGGATTGTGGCAATGAGAATACAAAAGACTTAATGAAGATCGTGAACTCAGAATTTAGGCTCTTGAAAGTTTAAGTTCTAAAAGACTTAATGAACTAATTTTGACAAAGCTTTGGCCTATTCCTGCATTGCCACAATCCAATACTCATCTTCCAGAGCATCATTTACTTTTGAGGGTTCTATTTGAGAGACAAAGGCCATATTCAAAACAGAATCATTTAAGCGTAGCCTTGTAGAAACGCCTCTAGAAATATCACCAATGATATTATCAATAGGATGATCCCTATGGGTTCTCCATTCCTTTGGAAGTTGATAAGTGTTATCTTCAATGTGCTCTTCTTGTATTGGATTTTGATCTCTTTCCTTTTGAGAGTCTTCAGTGATAATGATATCTGCTTCTTCAGTATCTGGAAGATTGACTGTATCTTCTATTGAAGATTTAGACTCATCAAAGGAAACATGTATGAATTCTTCAACAAATAGAGTTTTCTTGTTAAAGACTCTATATGCTTTGCTTGTTAGAGAATAACCAAGGAATGTACCTTCATCAGATTTTTCATCAAACTTACCAAGGTTTTCCTTTCCATTATTCAAGACAAATCATTTGGATACAAAAGCATGTAGATGAGAGATATTTAGTTTCCTTCCTTTGTAGAGTTCATAGGGGGTTTTATTCAGAATAGGTCTAATAAGAACTCTATTGGAAACATAGCAAGCAGTACTTACAGCATCAGCCTAGAAATATTTAGGAAGACTAGATTCACTTAGCATGGTTCTTGCTAATTCTTCAAGTAGTATGTTCTTCCTTTCTACAACACCATTTTGTTGTGGTGTTCTCGGAGTAGAGAAATTATGTGATATTCCATTTTCATCACATAGTTCTTGAAATTGATGATTCTGAAATTCTCCACCATGATCACTTCTAATAGAAGAGATCTTTAAAGCCTTCTCATTTTGAACTAGCCTTGCATATTTCTTAAATGCGTTGAAGGCTTCATTCTTATGAGGCAAGAATAATGTCCATGTAAATCTAGAGAAATCATCAACAATAACAAGTGCATAGAAATTACCTCCGAG
This sequence comes from Acmispon strigosus, assembly GCA_030819835.1. Taxonomy (NCBI): domain Eukaryota; kingdom Viridiplantae; phylum Streptophyta; class Magnoliopsida; order Fabales; family Fabaceae; genus Acmispon; species Acmispon strigosus. Next base: position 26,973,617 of record JAUAMA010000001.1, read on the forward strand.
GCTTTTTGTTCTTGAAGGTCCGAACAAATCCATATGTAGCAATTGAAGGGGTCTTGAAGTCGAGACTATGTTCTTTGGTTTGAAAGACGTTCTGGTTTGCTTCCCTTTTTGACATGCATCACAAAGCTTGTCTTTCTCGAATCTTATCTTTGGAAGCCCAACAACTAGATCATGCTTGACTAGTTTGTTTAAATGATCTATGTGTATATGAGCAAGTCTTCTATGCCATAGCCATGAATCACTATTGTTCTTGGCTAAAAGACATCTTACGTTTTGTGGAATTTCTTCCAAGGAGATCATGAAGACTTTATTGACTTTATAACCAGAAAACTTAACTTCTTTAGTTTTCACATCTTTTACTACACATATATCATCAATGAAACCAACTTTCAAACCTTTGTCACATAGTTGACTGATACTCAGAAGATTATGCATCAAACCATCAACGTAAAGAACTTTATCGATGACTGTTTGAGGGGGTGTGCCTATTCTTCCAATACCGAGTATCTTTCCCTTTTGATTGTTTCCATATGTGACAAAACCTTTTTCCCTAGGTATAAGAAAATAAAACTTGGTTTTGTCTCCTGTCATGTGTGATTAGCAGCCACTATCAAGATACCATAAATCCTTTGCTGCTTTCATACACACCTACATGACAAAGTTCATACATGGGTATTAGGAACCCAATAAGTATTGGGTCCTTCTAGGTTAACATCCTTTCTAACCCATATGTATTCCCTATTTGGTACTCCAACATTTTTGTAGTAACATCTACTAGGGGTATGTCCTATTTTGTTACAATAAGTACAAGAATAATGATTGTAACTAGATGTTTGCCTTGGAGAGGGATGAATCTTCTTAGGAGGTTTATGAGGATTACTCTTCCTATTGTTCATACTCCTAAAAGAATTAGTCTTAGTGTTTTTAGAAGATCCTTCCACTTTGTTTGGTTTTACAAACACAGTTTTCTTGACTTCTTTTGTCTTTGGGTGAGAAGTATATCCTAGACCTGACTTATTGTTTGAATGCCTTTGCACACTTAGAATATCATCAAACTTCTGTTTTCTTGTGTTGAAGTTATGAACTCTTTGTTGAAGATTATCTATCTTTTCTTCTAAAGAACTACACTTAGTACATTTATGTGTAATATCTAACTTAGATTTTACTACGTCTAGTTCTTCTTGTAAAGTTCTATACTTACTTTCTAAGGATGAAATTAAATCATTTTGCCTAGTCCTAACCTTAGAAAATTCTTGACACAATTTAAACATATTTTCCATAGTAAACATTAAATCATGAAAAGACATAGAATTGTCACTAACCTGGGAATCTTCAACATCTGAATCATGTGAGGCCATCAATGCGACTTGTGCTTCTTCTTTGTCAGAATCTGATGATGAACTTACTTCATTATCATCCCAAGCCAAGCATGCTCTTCCTGTGGATTGATCCTTCTTTTTGAATTTGTCTCTTAGACCATGTTTCTTCTTTTGAAGATTTGGACATTCTAACGTCATGTGTCCAGGCTTGCCACATTCGAAGCATGTGATCTTTTGAGAGGAAAAAGACTCATTGTTCCTTTGGAAAGATCTGTTGTTGTTAAATTTCATACCTTTTCTTTTAAGAAACTTTCCAAAGTTCTTTACTAGAAGATTCAAGTTCCCATTGTCTTCTTCTTCAGAATCTGCATCATAATCATCTTTGACGCTTTCTTTTGCCTTTAGGGAAATGGATCGATACTTCTTCTCATGTTGTTCATGCTCTTCTAAACGATTCAATTCCAACTCGTGTTCTTGGAGTTTTCCAAAGAGAGTTGCAAGAGTCATATTTGATAAACTCTTCTTCTCTGAGATGGCTGTAACTTTTGGTTGCCATACTCTTGTAAGTGATCTTAGAACTTTCATGTTCAAGTCACTGTTTGAAAATTGTTTTCCAAGAGCAATCAAATGATTAATCAAATGAGTGAATCGTTTTTGCATATCTAATACCTTCTCTCCTGGAAGCATTCTGAACATTTCATATTCTTGAGATAGAGTATTGATCTTTGATCTCTTGACTTCATCTGTTCCTTCGTGAGTCACCATCAACGTATCCCATATTTCTTTCGATGAAGTGCACGTTGATACTCTGAAAAACTCATCCATGCCAAGAGCAGATGTAAGAATGTTCATTCCTTTGAGATCATATTGAACCTTCTTCTTTTCTTCTTCACTCCAAGTACTTTCTGGTTTTGGTTGTGAACTTCCTTCTACTTCTGATACAGGCACAAAGGGACCTTCTTCAATGGCTTTCCAAATTCCTGCGTCTAATGACTTTATGAATATTTTCATCTTGATTTTCCAGAAGTCATAGTATTCTCCATTGAAGAATGGTGGCCTGTTTATGTTGAATCCTTCACTGGTTCCATGATTGGAAGAGGATGCCATCTTTTCCCGGATCTTAGGAATAACTTACCTAAACTTCCGCTCTGATACCAATTGTTAGAACAGATAGCTACCAGAGAGGGGGGGTGAATCAGGTTTGCCCGATTTTCGCCTTGATAACTTCTTACTTTCAAGATAAATGAAAACACAAACGATTGCAGCGGAATTAAGCGTTGCTTGAAAGTAAAGATGAAGGATAGAAGAATTCACACACACTGAATTTTATCCTAGTTCACCTTCTATCCACCGAAGGCTACGTCCAGTCCCTCAAGAAAATCCCTTGAGGATTTTTCCACTATTGATAAAAATCTCTTACAAGTTCTTACACCAAGGACCCTAAGAATTTCTATCAATTTCCTGTGAAAGTAAACCACTTTCAACAGCCCCTGAAAGTATACCACTTTCAGTTCCTGAAGGAAAACCACCTTCAGACCTTGAAGGCTAAACAACCTTCAATCAACACCCTGAAAGTACACCACTTTCAGTACCAACAACCCTTCACCGAGATCCATGGTGAATACTCAATCTATCAGAAAGAGATGAAGAAGAGTTTACAATTGGCTGTATCAATCCTTTAACATACAAGTGGATTGATCATGAGAATTTATGCTTTAAGGCTTTTAAGCATAACAAGATTCTGAGTTCCTCAAGATATGAACAACTAGAGTGTTCTTATAAACATGAAGATCATGAACTCAGAATTTAGGCTCTTGAAAGTTTAATTTCTAAAAGACTTAATGAACTAATTTTGACAAAGCTTTGGCCTAATGTTGTATTCTCATGTGTTGTTGTGTTCTGGACTCAAATGGACTTTATATAGGCAAGGGAAACGTCCTCGAACCAATGCAACCTTTCCCAAAAGGTTTGAGACACAATGGTTCATGAAAAGATGCAACTTTTCGTGTTGGTAATCGATTACATCACTTAGTGTAAACGATTACACTAATAGCCGTTTCAGTTTGAATTTCAAATTCAAACTTGTAATCGATTATAAGCAAGTGGTAATCGATTACTTGCCTATGTGTAATCGATTACCAGAAAGCTGTAATCGATTACACTGAAGTCCTACTTCCAGAAACTTGATCTTTTGAGATCGGCTTAAGGTTTTCTACTTCTTTTAAGTTATGAAAACATTAAGCTTGATTTTCTTATGTGTTTTAAAGTGCCTTTATGTTTTAATAGACCTTTTGGAAAGGGTTGTGATGGTTCAAGGACGTTTCCTTGCCTATATAAAGTCCATTTGAGTCCAGAACACACACAACACATGAGAATACAACATTAGGCCAAAGCTTTGACAAAATTAGTTCATTCATTAAGTCTTTTAGAACTTAAACTTTCAAGAGCCTAAATTCTGAGTTCATGATCTTCATGTTTATAAGAACACTTTAGTTGTTCATATCTTGAGGAACTCAGAATCTTGTTATGCTTAAAAGCCTTAAAGCATAAATTCTCATGATCAATCCACTTGTATGTTAAAGGATTGATACAACCAATTGTAAACTCTTCTTCATCTCTTTCTGATAGATTGAGTATTCACCGTGGATCTCGGTGAAGGGTTGTTGGTACTGAAAGTGGTGTACTTTCAGGGTGTTTATTGAAGGTGGTTTATCCTTCAAGGTCTGAAGGTGGTTTGCCTTCAGGAACTGAAAGTGGTATATTTTCAAGGGCTGTTGAAAGTGGTTTACTTTCACAGGAAATTGATAGAAATTCTTAGGGTCCTTGGTGTAAGAACTTGTAAGAGATTTTTATCAATAGTGGAAAAATCCTCAAGGGATTTTCTTGAGGGACTGGACGTAGCCTTCGGTGGATAGAAGGTGAACCAGGGTAAAATTCTGTGTGTGTGAATTCTTCTATCCTTCATCTTTACTTTCAAGCAACGTTTAATTCCGCTGCAATCGTTTGCATTTACATATATCTTGAAAGTAAGAAGTTGTTAAGGCGAAAATCGGGTAAACCTGATTCACCCCCCCCTCTCAGGTTGCTATCTATACTAACATCTGGCAGTGACGTCCTCTTCGCCTTGATGAGAGGAAGAGAATGGTGGTGGTGGCTTGTGCTTAAACAGCCTGAGTTCGTCAGAAAGCTCAGTTACAGAGCGTCTCTATCCCCGGATTCTGGAAAATGCTTGCTGAAATCTTTAAAGCTTCCTCGTTCTCGTGGTTTCTTGCCCGTAACTTGGAGAAAAATGCCCTTAAACGATCCTAGGCTACCCAGCGTTCGACACTTATGCCCATATAAATCCTCATAATGTGTCATCTCTATGCTTGGGTGAAAGCTTTTGTTATAGGAAAACTCTATCAAAGGTAGTATTTCATCCTAACTTCCATGGTGATCTGAGACACAAGCTCTCAACAAGACTTCTAATGATTGTATCGTTCGCTCGGTTTGCCAATCTGTCTGAGGGTGGTAGGCGGAACTCAGCCTCAATTTCGTTCCCAAAACGTCATGCAGAGCTCCCCAGAAGTGGGAAATGAACTTCGGGTCTCTATCAGAGACGATGCTCGAAGGTACCCCATGAAGTCGCATAATCTCCGCAACATACACTTTTGCCAACTGTTGTACATTAAACATAGTCTTCACCGAAAGGAAATGAGCCAACTTGGTCAACCTATCTATGATTACCCAAATCGAGTAGTACTTCTTTTGGGTTTATGGTAAGGCGACAACAAAATCCATAGATATGTTGTCCCATTTCCACTCGCGCACATCCAAGGATAGTATCATCCCTGCAGGCTTCTGGTGTTCAATTTTTGCTTTCTAACATGTCTGACGTGCACAAACATACTCTGCCACTTGCTTCTTCATCCCTGGCCACCAGAAGTTTAACTTCATATCTTTGTACATCTTAGTCACTCCAGGATGAATACTCAGCTTGCTCTTGTGACCTTCATTCAGAATTAACTTCTTCATTTCTGCATCGTCTATTACACACACCCATCCTTTGCATCGTAGGATACCGTCTGTGGCAACCCATTCCAGCACCTCTAGAACGGACCGCCCACAATTACTTTTACTTCCATTTCCTTACTAAACACACTATTTTCTTTTCTTTTCGTAGCTAGCTACCAGGACACTATCCACCTGTCCTAATTCCTTGCATCGCATACACACATCACTCACATTTTCTCTCTTCGCCTAATTATTTTCTTCCATACTCAAAGTTCTCAACATGTGCACACAAGAAACGTGCTTGCATATGATGAGCTACTATCTACTACCTGCTTCCATACATAGACATGCACACCAAAATATTCAAACATAAACATAAGTCATACATTGAACTAGTCACTAGGCTCCTAAGAAACCTAGCACGACCTCGGTCTGCCGGACATTGTTAAAGTATTCAAAAGATAATTTTAAAACTACAGTCATCCAGAAGTATCAACTGTCATAAAATAACTACAACCATCATAAACAAGCTCAGTCATCACCATCCACCCCATCCCCACCACTTAGTGAACTCCCAGTCCCGTCCTCAGCTGCTCCTCCACTCGGGATCTCTCGTTCCTGCTGAGGATCCAACCCTGAGGAAGAGTCTCCTATAAGAATGTGCATCCCCTCCTGTCCTCATGGGCGGTATCACACTCTTCCTCGCCGTCACATGACGACGAGGACCTGCATGTGCTGGAGCATGATCAACATCTGGCACCTCAGGGGCTGGCTCGGGTGGCAATTGTACATCTGGGACGGTAAGTTGTCTCTCTAGCGATGGGGGTGGTGGTGGTGGAACCTCTGCATCAGGGACGAGATAACGGCGAGGCAAATAGAATGAAAAGGAATGAGGCATCACAATAGGATATCCAGGCCATGTCACGCCGGGCTGCCAGTAACAGAATATACACATTACTACGTAACGGCATAGGCTTGTCACAGGATCCACAGACCATCCCTCGAGCGTAGAAAAGTCAACTATGATGGTCTCCACGGCTGATTGTGCCATCCGGGAGATAGTGTACCTCCTCTGTAAAATAAACTGTAAGGGTGAGCTACAGAAACAAATAAAGCATAAAAAACTATATAAGGAAACATAACAGACATTAAGACAAGCACGTAATCAAATCATTCATCAAAGACAAGCACAATCATAGGACATTATGCAATGCATGCCCCCGTTTCCGTGTTCTCATTCTTCTCTAATGACTCGTTCACCCTTAACCAATGTTCACATGAATGATGGGCCCCTTAGCTAGACACAGCTGTAACATGGGCTCGTTACATTGGCCTCACTCCTCTTACCGAGCAATGATTACCCTCTTGGCTTTCAGTCGGGATGATGCAGCCTTTCGAGGCATCCCACTGCACTAGCCGGAACATAGGGGATCCCAAACTCAACGGCCTAGTTCTAAGTCGCTCCACTGAGTCATCCCCAGGTCACCCTATCTCTAGGATGTCGTCTCAGGTATCTCGGGCATCCACACTGGGTGCACAACAGTCTATCCACAATGGAAGTTTCCGCACGTTCCTACTCCTTATCCCTAAGTGCCAAACATATGATGCATAACAATCAATCACATACGGAGCAATCGTCTCCCCCTTATAACCTCGGCATATCACAGCCATTGCTGATCTTTCATATACATCCTGGCTTGGTCTATATTCACCTGCTATTACAGTGATCACTCGGCATATCATCCCCACCAACTACAAGTTGGGAGTAACTTTAAAAAAAGGTCGACCTCAAGTCATGTCCTCAGAATCCTGCTAACACATGAGAAATGGCTATACTACAAGATTATGCAAAACCATGCAGTGCATTATTTTAAGTGAGTATTAATTAGATTCATTAATCCTATATGTCAAACCATATACTTGCCATAAAGCCATAGCACATTTCTCATATTGTCATTCCTCGACTTAGGTCACCTGATGCCATCACATATATCTGTTATTCTCCTTTCCTCAGCTATACATAGCAGGCATAACCTCCATCCACAGGACTTTTCTCGCATCAAGCTATAAATACATTTATGAAAATATGTCAATGTCATAATCCAACAACAAGGCTCAATCACAGCCATTCACAATCATCAACACTCAATTATTCTTCCAATAATCTCAAGACTTATATTCAAGAAATTATACAATATCTATTCTTGCTTATCAAGCCATAATGCATAATCAAGATAACTATACAATATCCATTTTCATTTTATCAATCCATGCTTCACACTAAGCAAGAACATATAGACTTTTAATTTTATCAAGTCATACTAACTAATCAAAGAAATCACAGTAGACAGCCAATCAATTAATCACATTTAACCTTTCTTCAAATACAAGTAACAGACTAAATGGATAATCTAACCACATGCCCACCATCCGTTTGGTAATTCTCATTATATAACCCCTTTGGATCTATCTACTTTACAACCCCCTTACCTGGTGGTTGGTGAGCCAGAGCGGTGTGTTCCGCAAGCTGCAAATCCTCTGCAATAAAGTGGTAATATTACAATCAATTACCAAAACCACATAGCTCAAGCTAGAATAAGCTCTAAATTTATATTCTCATGTTTCCAACATCACTTCCAAGTCCAAAATTACTTTTATCCTAAGGCCATATTTGGCTGACAGTGAAAATATAGCCAATAAGCTATTTTTCACCCAGAATTGATTCTAAAAATCAATTTCAGCTTTTTTGAAAAAAAACTCATTACTAAGCATCCACAACATGTCAGGAATCATGTTTGGATACTCATATGGTGATGGGAGGGACTGATTGGCTAGAATTCAAATTCGAGTCCTTCCAACTTTCTTTATTTTCACTTTGGTCCCTCCTTTATTATTAATAATAATAATAATAACAATAACAATAATAATAATCATAATAATATTTTTAGCAACTAAACCTGATCATTTAGTTAATAATTTACTCAATACAACTATAAACTGGTAATTAAAAGCATGATGTGACATCATCCGGTCCTACCTCAAAGTCTGGTGCCTTTCCCAAAATGATCCAGATCCTCTTCTCCATGAGTTGTTCATCTTGTAACTGTTTACCTCTGTTCTCTCCCATCATATCACTGGAGATAGTAACCATTGCAATGCTTAGCTTACCAGGAGACACCCTCACATCCAAATTGAGGTCCTGAAACTGTTCAAGTAACTCCATCTCTTTCACCATCATGGAAGAGATGTGGATTGCCTTTCTGCTTAAGGCATCCGCAACCACATTGGCTTTCCCCGTGTGACATTGCTGTGTGAAGTCATAATCCTTTATGAATTCCACCCATTGATGTTGTGTAATGTTCAGTTTCTTCTAGTCAAAAAGGTATTTTAGACTTTTATGATCACTAAAGATGGTGAAAGTGCTCCCATACAGGTAATTCCTCCATATCTTGAGCGCAAAAACCAATGCAACCAACTCCAAATCATGCGTCAGATAGTTCCGATCATGCGTTTTTAGTTGTCTTGAGGATTAAGACACTACTTTGCGATGTTTCATCAGCACACAACCTAGCCCTTGATGAGATGCGTCACTATAGACTTCATATGGTTCCCCAGGTTGTGGCAGAACCAGAACTGGTGAGGTTGTCAACCGCTCTTTTATTAGTTGAAAACTAGACTCACACTTCATTGTCCAAGCAAAGGTTTGATCTTTTCTAGTGAGTTGCATTAGCGTTCCTCTATCTTTGAAAACCTTCAATGAAGTGTCTGCATTAACTAGCTAAGCCCATAAAACTTCGGATCTCGGTCATCGTCTTTGGCTGTTCCTAGGCCAAAACGGTCTCCAGTTTAGCTGGATCCACGATGATACCTTCCCTTGAGATTACATGCCCCATAAATTTCACCTCTTCGAGCCAAAACTCACACTTTTATGGGTTTCCATACAACACCTTCTCCCACAAGACCTGTAGCACTTGTCATATAAGACTCTCGTGCTCTTCATGGCTCTCGGAGTAGATAAGGATGTCATCAATGAACACAACTACAAACTGATCCAGAAATGGATTGAAGACCCTTTTCATGTAGTCCATGAAAACATCAGGTGCATTCATGACCCCAAACGACATCACAAGATACTCATAATGCCCATAACAAGTCCTAAAAACAGTCTTTGGGATGTCCTCATCCTTAACCCATATCTAGTTATATCTTGACTTCAAATCAATCTTGGAGAACACAATTTCTCCCCTAAGTTGATCCATGTAGTCATCAATCCTTGGCAAAGGGTAACGATTCTTCACCATCACCTTGTTGAGTTGCCAATAGTCCATACAAAGTCTTGACCGGTCGTCCTTCTTCTTTACTAGTAAGACTGGTGCACCCCACGATGAGGCACTTGGTCTTATGAATCCTTTCGACGTGAGATCTTTCACTTGACTCTCTAGTTCATTCAGTTCTGCAGGTGTCATCCTGTACGGCGCAATCGAGATTGGTCCCGTACTCGGAACTATATCGATCCCAAACTCAACATCTCTCAGTGGCGGTAATCCCGGCACATTCTCCGGAAAAACATCAAGGAAGTCTTGTACTATTGGCGTGTTTCGTACATTGATCTCCTTCCTCTCATCCACAGTTGCTGATAAAAGGTACTCCTAAGACCCCTCCTTCAAGGTAGTGCCTAGGAGATTCTGAGTCAAGTACTCAAAGATGCTTGCTTCAGGAAACACTACTGTTTTACATGCACAATCAATGCACATGGTACTGAGATAACCAGTCCATTCCTAGTATCACTATTAGGTTCTTAAGGAGTAAACACAACACATTGGCAGTAAAGTTTCTACCTTCAAACAACATAGGACAAAGCAGACAAGCAGCGTTTGCAATCAGGGTTCTAGAAGGAGGTTCAGAAATCACCAAATCAAAAGAGAGCATCGCCGTGGACCCAACTAAGTTAGAGTCTATGTTGACTTGGGAACAACCGAAGACGGTAACGAACGTTAGGAGCTTCGAGGGCTTAGTGGGATACTTTCGAAGTTTCATCAAGGTATTCGCAAAGATAGCAGGTGTAACACCTCGATTTTTGACGTCGAGAGTCACATAGTAACCATGCGGAAATAACACTTAATTTGAATCCTTTCAAAATATCTCAAGTTTCCAAAATCGTCGTCTCTCATATATTTAAATAGTGTAGAACATACTTTAATACATTTATACAACAAAGAATACAAGACGTAATGAAAGTAGTACATCGCACAACATGTGCTATTTGTTACAAAAACAGCGGATAATAAAACAAATAAAGCCCTAGTCTTCAAGCTTTACAAATCAGTCCTCGTCTGCCTCCTGTGATCTTCTAGTGTACCCTCATTGGCGCTTGTCTGGCGTCATACGCCAAAAATAACAAAACATAAACAGAAAAGGGTTAACTCCAATACAGACGAGAATCAATAAGCATAAGGAAGAAGTATAATTCTCAGTAATAACAAGCACAAGTTTTTCACATCAATAACAGTCTTCCATAATGCACATAAACCAATTCATAGACATATGCTTGTTAGTCCTCAATAGCTAAATGCATAACTATGGCCAATGATTTGCCTTAAAACTGGGTCAGGACGATCACTTGGGATAAAGATCCACCACATCACCCTTAGTATGATCCCGCAGTGCATAATAGTCTGCCACATCAAAACCTGAAAATCCTATATATGATGCATATACTATGACAATTAATCATTATCCTCAGGTACTAACGATTCCCACAATTTCCAGAATCCTCATGAACAATAACGATTCACTCGTTTCATAGTCATAGCATTAACATATGCACAATATAGTCAGTTCCATCTTGGAAACATTTAAGTATATCATATACAAATATTCCAATGTCACAAAAAGTAATATATTCAACAAATTATCACATCAACAACAACACAACTCAGTTACCCAATCAATTTCACAATCATCACAGACACTATGACGATCTAAGACGTGAGTTACCCTTACCTCCTCTTAGGTTGCATAAACTTGGATATTTAACTTCTAATGCTTACGTCTTGCCCTCGTCTTGCTTTGGCTTCTACGGAATCAAAGAATGAAATTTCAGCTTGTTCTTCAACGAAACAGAAAGAAACTCGAACTTGAAGAAGAAGAAGAACGAACAAAAACAAGTACTACTGAAAGTGTTTATGCTTCAGAGCTTTCTTCGAGGGGAGGGAAGTATCAGATTTCAAGGAAACTAAAAATTAATGCACTGCTGAGAGTTCTGTATTTATAGAGTAAAGGAACCGACTCTCTAACAAGAATTAAATGTAAAGTGGTCAATGAAAATGGTGGGTCATTAATGCTCATTAATGACTCTGACAGTTATTGAAAGTCAACAATAGTGGCTGACAAACCCGACGAGACACAAACTAACTTACAACAAACAAAACCACTTCGGACGAGTACCAAAAAAAATGTCTTACCAGACGAGTACTAAAAATGTCTCACTAGACGAGTACTAAAAATGTCTCACCAGACGTGTACTAAAATTGGTCATACTAGACGTGTACTAAAATTGGTCATGTAACAAGCCACCGGGCGATCTCCTAAGATGATCATCCACTTCCCTTCAAAACTTCGCGGCTTCAATTAAAACTTAGTCAATACATATCTCGACATATTTTTCACACATTTCACATATCTTAACTAAGACGAGTTCAAAAGTCAATGAGTAATATTTCATAATAAAAGAAAGGGTTTTACAGCAGAACCTTTGATGCGATTAATCAGGAAGAATCAACCTTCCGCATGGACAGAAGAATGAGAGGCGGTTTTCGAAGAGATGAAGGAACCTTGTTGCAACTTCTCTCCTCTATGCCTTTCTGTGAATGTGAGACACCAAGGTGACTTGAGAACATGATCTTAATCCTTCAAATACCTCCTTCAAGAGGGCGCTTCGAGCTTTAAATGGAAACGCATTCCATGTGATGCACATATGTGTGTATACGTGTAGGACAGAAGGGGCGCTTCAGTGCATGCTCGGTTTATCGTTGAACCAAATGACAAGTGATGAACCTGTGATGATCTTGCTACCGTCGGGTTGTTTCATTCAAACTAGACATGATGTATTCGTTCAGCTCTTTGGTTTGTGTTTCCTATTCCCACCCTATCTGTTGTCGTAGCAGTTGCTACCCTTGTATTTTGGACCTCTAGTCTTACCCATTTATTCTTCTAATTATTAACTTCTGAATATTAAGTCTGATCAACTTAATATTGGGTAGTGGTATGTGGAATCGTAAGTGGTGTCAGACTATGAGCAGGACGCTGAGGTTTGGGATGTTAACCACCTACAAAGAAGATGACAAAGGAATACCCTGAGTTATCGTTGATTTGTAGTTTCGAGGTCGAAACTATTTTTAAGGGGGTAGTAATGTAAGACCCTGAATATTTATTCAAGGGAATTTGGGTAATTTTGTATTTAATAAATATTTATATATAAATTCGTGATTTCTATAAATTCTCTAACGAGAATATATGTTTGATTTTTGTGTGATTTATGGATTAATTGGAATATTTCTCCTATATATATTTATATATTCTAAGGAGAATATCTAATATCTTATTCGATTTTGGTTGATTATTTGATTTATTGGAGATATTGATATATTGGTGAAAAGGAAAATATTTTCCTTGTATTTGTGATATATGCGTGGATGTATATATATATATATATATTCCTTTTTATTCCTAAGGGGAAATATTTATTGGTTGGTTATTATTTGGGTTTAAACTAAATTAAGAGATTACGTGATTGTTATTGAGTGGAATATTTTATATTCTCTAAGGGGAATATCATTTGATATTAGGTAATTAGATTTAATTGAGATATTTGATATATTGGATTAGTAATTAAATTAAAATAGGACTTGGCTGACCCTTGCAATATTTTATGTATGTTGTGTGGGCGCTTAACGCTAGATGATCGACGACGTGATGTCTTGTTCGTGCTATTTGGAACACCCCGATTTTCAGGGCGTTAATATAGCAAATGAACAATAATTAAATATGCATGAACGTTTCCAAGACTATATAAAAAAGAGAGTATATTTTTTTTCTTTTCAAAATATGCCAAGATGAGATGAATTAATAATATAAATACCCTGATTCGCAAATAGGCACACATGGGCGTAAGGTCTATGGTTAGCAACTTTGAAAAAGTTTGCAAAACGGTTGACTTTGAGTTCAAAAGACTTTGCTGGCAGTTGTAATAAAATAAGCTAAGACTCCCTACGCGGATACTTAAATATACATAAGTCCATGCAATCAATCAAACATCTGCGACAAGTCTCTCTGCAGATAAGCATCCATCTCCTATCTTGATCTCCCTTGATTCGGCATCCACCTGCAACTTCTGGCTAAGGGTTGTCCAACTGGCGACGGATCGCCAGCAAACACACACAACAGACAAGCAAGGGTCAACTTCAAAATAATAACTCCCCATGCGAGCGCATGGGTGAGACAACAAACATCAACATACATAAGCATATCAAGTAATATTCATTCATTACAGTTTATATATACTAAGAAACTAAAACTATAACTATGTAGGGAAATTGAAAAGCAAGCATTGATTATAAAGCAAGTAGAGTTGCAACCAAAGCATGTTTAACAAGCAACGCAAGGCAAGCATAGGAATCATGTTACAAACCCTCAGGATGTCATGATGACCAGAATGTTCAGGTTGCTGCATTGATGTCGGTGCACGGTCTCCACACAATCTCCCCGCAGTATCCACACAGTATCCACACAATCTCCGCGCAAAGTCCACATAGCATCCACACAGTATTCCACACAGTAACCACACGGCCAGCTGGTCGGATAGTCCTGCTACTCCAACAGCTGAAGAATGACAACGACGTCATCTGGAGGAACGTTTGATAACTGGATTTTATATGATGTTTTTAGGGTATTTTTAGTCTTTTTATTTTATTATTTTTGAGTCTCACTTAGGATGTTTATTTTTTTATGTAGATTTTATATTTATTTTTCATTTTGCATATAGATTAGCTTTTATTTGGTTTTTAAACATTATTTTATATTTTTAGGAATTTTTATAGTTAATTTTATGTTTTTAGGAAAGCTGGTATAATTATCATTTTTGTCCAGGGACCAATTTGTAAGTTTCAGGAAATGAAGGACCAAAGTGAAAAAGTTCAAGAGTGGAGGATGGAAAGTGAAGTTTCAAGAAGTTAAAGGGCCAGAATTGAAGTGCTAGCAAAGAGAGGACTTAAAGTGGAAATCAAGAATATGAAGCGACACTATTTGAATTAAGCACATGGAAAATAAGGTTGAAGGATTGATGGTAGTGGGAAGGAGGTTTCAGAAGTGATTAAGGGCTGAGTGGAGGCCATTGAAGACATTAAAAACCAACTACCGTGAAGGAGAGCAAGGCTTGAAGATGAACCAGCAGACGACCCAACGCTCAAGCGTTGGAAGCCCAACACTCAAGCGTTGGGACTCTGACTAGGATCTGAGTAGGATTTTCATCCCAGCGCTCAAGCGTTGGAAGCCAGCGCTTGAGCGCTAGGCCTATATCTGCAACTTGGGATTTAATTGCACCCAACGCCCAAGCGTTGGGATCCCAGCACTGAAGCGCTGGAGGGCAGATTTTTACTATAAATAGGGGTTTTTTCTTCACTTGTAAGACACACCTATTCAGAATACAACAAGTATTCTTCTTTCCTCCTTAAGAGCATTGTTCCTAGGAATTGTGGGAAGCCAATCTTGAGCTCCTAGTCCAGGGTAATTCAATGCCTATATTATCCATGCTTGGCTAATTTCTTTTAAGTATCTTGGGTTGTTTTAGTTTGTAATTTATGTTTTAGTTCTCTTCTACATTTCTGAATAATATTTCCAGTTCATGTTTTATTTCCTTGTTCTTCATTTCATCTTAATGCGCATAAGAGTTTTTGCTTATTGCTTATAACAATGGAAATTGGTAAGTAGTAAGAGAAATAGGACTTAAAAGAAGCTATATGATGTATCACTAAGGAATTAGGATAAACTTAGCTTTATGTTGGCCTGAATTCTTTCTTCATCTTCTTCTTGGTTTTTTCTAAATTGCAAGGAAATGAATTTAGTAATTAGGAAGAAAGTTCTAAATTTGTAAGGAATTAACTTGTAGAAATACTAGGCTATAGCATCATGAACTTGGTCCTAAAATTCAGAAATTAAGTAGGAGTTTACTAGCATATTTTATAAGCTATATAATTCAACCCAAGTGCTTAATTCTCATCTTCATCTTTTCTTTATATTTTATGCTATTTCATTTTCTAGTTCTAAAAACCAAACATCAAAATACATCTTTTTATTTTCTGCACATGGCTCTAAATAATTTAGTAAAAAGACACCTATTCCTTGGGTACGATATCTTTTATATTACGCGATATTCAACCGTTAGCTTGCGGATTTGTCTATCAAGTCCTTTTTATTAATTTGTTTAGTGTTGTTTGTATATATATAAAAAAAAAGAAAAAAATTATTAAAAATTTTGGTGAACAGGTGCTATTAACTTTTTGCTTTTCTGCACTGTAGGACATTTTGATTTCGATCCTGAAATAGAAAGAACTTTGCATAGCAGATTAGCGGAGCAAAGAAGATTAGCGAGAGCCGTGTCAGAAACTCAAGCACAAATGGAAGAGCGTCTCCGTGCTGAGTACAATGCACGGGTTGAAGAGGAAGTCCAAGCTAGGCTTCAAAGACAAAGAGTTGAGGAGGAAGAACGGGATGCCAACCGTTCCCTTCGAGATATCACAGCTCCTCAAGTAGATTATAATTTTGAGGGGAGTATTGTGGTACCGGAGGATGCACTACCAAATTTCCAAATTCCTCCACACTTCATCTCTTTGGTTAGTCAGAACCAATTTGGTGGAAGTGTCAATGAAGACTACCACACTCATCTGGAGCGATTCACCAGGCAATGCTCCACCTTGAGGAGAAATGATGTCCATCTAGATACGGTAAGACTTATGCTGTTTCCTTTTTCCTTAAGAGATGTGGCAGAAGAATGGTTGTCCTCACAACCTCATAGGAGCATTACCTCCTGGGATTATTTGGCTGAGAAATTTACGGCTAAGTTCTTCCCTTATAATCGGATAAGGAAGTTGAAGCAGGAAATCAACTCCTTTATTCAACAAGATGCTGAGAACCTGTACAAAACATGGGAAAGGTTCAAGGGACTCCTAAGAAGATGCCAAGGTCACAATATCTCCATTGCAGACCAAGTGGAGAAGTTTTATGCAGCTCTAAATGACTATACAAGAGACAAGCTGGACACTGCTGCAAGTGGGGCATTTGATGCTTTGCCACCACAGGGGGCTCTTGAACTGATTAATAAACTTGTTGCAAGAGCTGCCTGTAACATCCCTCATTTCCAGCTGCTTATGACAAACACTTCCTGTACATTCTAAGACGATTGCCGAAAGATCGAGCCAAGTCATTAGCCAAAGAACTCAATACAGATGAAATACTCTGTATTCGATCGCTTAAATTTGTCCTAAGTGATCTAATATCATTCCTAATTATCTCATTGACCTTGAAATAATGTTTACGACGATATTTGATCATCGTAATAATTCTCGTGTCGATCAATTGGTAAAATCCCACACTATTAGAACGAGTCTGTACCGACTGTATTCTCATTTTCTTTCTAGCAATCAGCCTGGTACGTCCTTACTCTCTTCTCTCATCTCAGATACTACATTGAATATAAATATATATTGTTTCCCATGACACATGTCCTTGTCTTCATGCTAAAAGTACAATACATGAATTATTCCTTCATTAATCCAAGTGTCTTGTTGCTTGAAACTTGAGATGAACTATAAATACTCCTTCCTTTCCTTTCCATGCGTATAGCAACCCCATCATCTTCACTCACATATTTTCTTTGTGTCTAAGAGTAATAAAATACTCAGATTTCACATGTCATTACATGATGAAAACATCACTCACATGTCATAATGCATAGTATATGCACATTAATGACTCAGTAACTTACACACCTTTATACTATTAGTCTTCTCACCATTTCCATTTGTATTTTCTGCTACATTCTTCCATCAGACCCGCATCATCATCTTCATCCATTAATCTCTTCAACTATTCTTTTCATTACATAACAAAGTTTCCATTCTTGCTTTGTCTCGCATGCAAAAGACATGCACACTATTCATCCATCATATAATTATACTAGCTGCCACCTTTCTTTTCTTTCACGTACATGCAGCAGCATCACCATCAAGCATTTATTCTACTGCCATTTATCCATAAACGAACAACAAATCCATTTAAGATTTGCCTACCATGCAAGAGACACACTATTACACTTGTGAATTCTTTGTGAACAAGAACCTCTGCTGTTCCAACTCTTTTTCTGGTCACCACGATGATAAATAGCAGGACCCCAGCGTTCTCTTCATCCTCCATAACACAACTTCTCTCTCACTTCCGTTTTCTCTCTCTATTCGGCATTTTCTCACTTTCACTTTGCAGACCCTGTTTCTTTCTTCTCTGGCTCGAAACATGATCTTCATGAACCCAGAAAGAAGTATCACCACGAGGGAAAGAGAAGAAGCCACGAACATCCCCTCTCTGCCCTGTTTTTCCGTTGAACCTCTTAACAATGGGTATCTTCGAAACTACCTCAAAATTCCATGAAAATATCGTTTCTGTGCACCAATGTGAAGTAGAACAACCCAGGAATCTAATGGACTAAGTTTCGTCGAGTTCTGGGCATGCTCCAATGGTGACACCGAACCTGCAACTCGATTTTTTGAACAGATGGTTGAGAATTTGGAGAAACTAACACCACCATCGTGTTCCTGGCCACGAAAGGATGGGGACCCAGTACCCATTTCGAACTCCGGCGACATCTCCGCCGTGACTGTCGCCGCTCCGGTCATCTTCTCCGGCGATCCTTCACCGGAAAATTCGTATTTTCCTCCCCAGTACGTTTCTGACTCTTCTGAACTCATTTTTGACCTCTATTCGTGCTTTTGGACATGGAAAACATCATTTCTCTAAGTCTAACTCGTGCCCTAGCTTCTTTGAAGAAAGAAATCTTCATGCATGGCATTCTCCATGGATTCCCAAGCTTCTCACTCACTGCCCTGCTGCTATTGCTCTCATGAAAGTCTTGAAAGGCCGGCATGCAGAAATGAATAGTTTCAATTGAGTGAAAGAACTTGGAGGAGGAGAATACATGCTATGCTTTTAATGTGGTTGTTAAGGTAGTTGTTGTTGTGGTTAATATTGTTGTCCTAAATGAACCTAAATAAATAGTTAAGAAAAATAAAAGTTTAGGTTCATGATTAAAGTACCATTCTTAAGTAATTGGAAAAGTTTAGGAAAAAGGGGTAAATAATAGAAGTTATTTTAAGAAAGGCTTGATATTAGAATATAATGGAAAATAATTAACTAGAGTAAGTAGTAATGAAAGTAAGTGTGTTAAATGAACTAGAATATAATAACTAGTCTTGTTAAATAGTAATGTGGCTTAAGGTAAAGTTAACTAAGTATTCTTGGAAGTTTCTAGTATATAATTTCACCTAGTTAATCAAGGATATTAATGGATAACAAAAGGTGTCATAAGTACTATGAGTATCTTTTAGTAATAAAAGACTAGTAAAACGAAGTAAAGATTAATGAGACATCACCTAGTTACTAGAAGGAATAAAGTATATAGCTTAAGTAATATGTGTGACGTTTTAGGAATAGTGCTAAGACGACGTGATTCGTTTAAGAACGAGTAATCCTACGAAAGATTGATCGAGGGAATCGACACTAGGCGTCACAAAGGCAAGAAATCTAAGAAAAAGGAATCTTTAGACTTATACGGATTAGCATTGTTTTGTTTTTGTGTTTTTAGTCCTTTTAGTTTTGTTTTATTGCATTTTAGTCCTTGTTAGAGGTTCTGGTCAATTAAGGAACATTTGTGGGGATCTTGATGCAAATAAAGGAAGAATTGTGGCTGAAAATAAATGAAGAAGAAGAAGCATCAATTGTTTTTGTTGTTTTAAACATGTGCAAAAAATAATTGAAGAAGAGAATTAATGTTATTCAGCTGTTTAGAGACAAAGA
The DNA here is from genome assembly GCA_030819835.1 of Acmispon strigosus. Classification (NCBI taxonomy): domain Eukaryota; kingdom Viridiplantae; phylum Streptophyta; class Magnoliopsida; order Fabales; family Fabaceae; genus Acmispon; species Acmispon strigosus. Next base: position 26,993,050 of record JAUAMA010000001.1, read on the forward strand.
AGTGGCCACATGATGAGCATTTATAGTAATCAAGAGCCATCAAGAAAGAAGAGAAGAGAGGCAAGGCAATGAACCATCAGACGTATCGAATGCCTGAGTGTTGGGAAGCCAACGCTCATGCCTTGGCTCCCTGACTTGGAACCTAGAAATATTGGAATTCCAACGCTCAAGCGTTGGAGGGCCAACACTCATGCGTTGAGCCCCTGACTTGTGCCCAGTTTTAATTTAATTCCAACGCTCAAGTGTTGGAAGGGCCAACGCTCATGCGGTGAGCCCTTGTTTGGCCATGCCTGGTGGCACTTAAACCCAACGCCTAAGCGTTGGGTCGTAGCCAGGAAAATCTATAAATACGCTGCTTGTTTCTTTTGTAAATACACTTAGATACTTTGTACTACTCTTGTTCTGAGCATTGCCTGAGGTGTGGGAAGCCAATTCTTGAGCTCTCAATTCAGGTTCTTATTATGTTTCCCTTTTCCATGCTTGGCTAAGTTCTTTAGTATCTTGGGTTGTTGTGAATCTGCTTTTTAGCTATGTTTTAGGTTTCTGTTTTCATTATATGAATAGAGGTTTATGTTCTTAGTTTCTATTCCATGCTTATTATTTATCTTGCTGTACACAAGTGTTATTGCCTAATTCTTATGCAATGGTAGTTGTTAGGAATTGGGGGAAATGGGAGTAGAAAGAACAATTGCATGCCTCTTAGGTATAAGGTAGGATTGTTAGTGGTGGCCTGAACTCAAAAATTAATCTTCAATTGGATTAACTAATCACTAAGGAATTAGGCTTAGTAATCAAATTGGAAGTTCTTTTTGCTTAAGGTATTAACAAGTAGAAACCCTAGGCTAAATCACCTAAGAACATGTGCTAAAGTTCATATAAGAAATTGATTCCGGTAGCTCAAGTTAGAAGTAGTGAAGCTCAACCTAAGTACTCATTCTATCAAATATTTAACTTGTTCTTTTTCCTGTTCATTTGTTCCTAAAAACAACCAACAATCAAAACCTTTTAATTTTCTGTTTTAAGCTTTGAACAATTGATTTGGGGTCTTGTAATTCAACCTATCCCTGTGGGTTCGACATCTTTTATATTACACGATATCCTCCTTGCACTTGCGGATTGGCTATCAGTTTCTCAAGACAATTTCATAAATCAAAACATAACTTCTATGACAAATTTCTAAAACAAATTTTTAGTCTTGAGTTCAAAAACTCCTAAGTGTCCAAAAGCACAAAACTTCATTCAAAATCCAAATTTTCCAAAACTCAAGTTTTCTTAACTTAGTAAAAACCATAATCAAGCTATAAGTTCGAAAATCCAATTTACCAAAAAACTCAATTTTTAACTTCTAATTCCAAGTTTACCAAAACTTCTAGAAATCAATTCTCTGGGGTTTTAAACACACAGTTTTCTTAAGGCCCTTTTGCACTAATTATGGCAAAACCTTTCCTACAAACCCAAAACCATTTTCAAGCATTTAAACACACTCAAAGCAAGTTGGAAAATCAATTTATACCCTTATTTCAATTCTGCCCAGATTCGGCCAACATCTTTAATTATCAAAATCAATTTTTCTTTCAAAACTAACTTGTACACATCAAAGGTTACATGAAATCTATGGTGAAACCAAATTTTAAAGTTTGAAAATCACTCATTCCAAATAATCAATTCTCAAGAACCTAGCTTCCAAGAAAACTAATTAGGCAAAACCATAGATCAATTTCATAGGAATAACTTTCCTAAAGGCAACCCTAGCAAAAGCTCAACTTGAAAATTCTCTAGGGACGAAAACTCAACCAATAAAAATTCCAATCGGTTCAAATTAAAGCCTAAGGTCATGGGAACAACATTAACAAAGGGAGTTTAAGGTTCTAGCAACTCATAAAAACATAAACTCAACCTATCAAAAATTTGAATCGGTAGAAATGTAGATCGGGAGAAAGGGAGTAACTTACCTCAAAGGATCAAGTGAAAGAGAAGAGTGGAAGGGGCTGCCATGGGAGGAGGAAAGTTCGGCCATGGAGGGGAAAAAGGAAGAAGATGATGAATAGTCCATGAGCTCTCATTTTCTCTCTCTAATCTTTCTTCTTAAACTCACTTAAATGACTTAATGAAAAAAACCACATGAACCCCTATTTAAAGAGGCTTGGCTGTGGGTTTGGGCCTTAAAAGGGGGGCCAATTTCAATTTTTAATTAACCCTAGGGACCAAAGTGTGAAGGGTAAAAGGTTAAAGTAAAAATCTCTTTTTACTATTTGGGGACCAAAGTCTAAACTCTCAAAGGGCAAGGACTAAACCATAAACTTTGAAGGGGCATGGACCAAACTAGGATTATAAAAGATTAGGAAAATATCTTGAATATTTTATTATTATATTCCTAATCCATGTCGCGTCAATGCGTCAGTGCATCAGTGCGTCAGTGAATCTGGTTGTCATTGCGTTTACTGACATAGTTGAGATTTCTAACACCAGTCACTCATTCTTTTTAGTCCTCGTGTTGCACTACTCGGGCCCGGGTCATTCTTCCTCGAAGTTCGTGTCAATTCTGGCTCGAAAGCACTATTCACGAAAGTTACAATTTACGAAAATTTTAATGCACAATTGGTCTCGACACGCCAAACAAAGACATTTGGTGCTTATTGGATTTTCGATCCGGAGTCCCAAATTCGCCCGTTTCGCTTGCCGAATTCTCGACTGAAAGTCTCGTTAGTGGGAAAAGTCCTTTCTAGGCTTCAGAAAGAAACCATATCAATATTACAGTCTTTCTTCACGAAATTCTTCACTGAACGTCGTGGTGATAGTGAGAACGTCTTATTCTCATCCGAACTCAAGGTCAGGTCTAGCTTGGTTTACTACCAAGTGTAGCAAAGGGTACTTCATCGGTACTTCGACCGACGATATCGCTTGTCAATGCCGCCGAGCGGATCCAAACAGTACCTGGAATAATTAAATAATTATTCAACTATTTGGGGAAATTCAGGGTCTTACACTGTTCGACGAGGAGGACCCTTTGGTGTGAGTGGATGCCTTTCTTCAACCGGTGGATGCCAGGCGTAGGATCCGTGGCCTTAGATCTTTGGTTGGTCTTTTGGGGTTGAATCTATACTCTCATACTATCTTTTCTAATTTTTGTCATTAGGGTCATGTATGTCGTTGAAGCTCTTCCTACGTGATGACTCTACAGGCGTGACATAGTTTCCTTATTCATTTTCTTCATGGTTTATTAATTATTGCCTTCATGACTCTCTTTTAATAAAGTTTTTATTTGATTCAAATTTTCGTTGCCTTTATTGTCTTTATTTATTTGTTCGATATTACGATTCTAACCCTCGAGAAATCATAGCGTTACACATAACATCATATCCCATATATAGTTAATGTTAGGTTCAAACGAGTTAGATTGTTTATCATGTTTTGAATCATAACAATTTTATTTCCTAAACTATATGAATTATTATTTTCAAAAAATAATCCATATCGACCAAAGAGCAAAAATAAGAAAGATCGGCTGAAGACTTGAAGGATGTATCATCTGCTTATAATGTCTCTATCATCTACGCAGAATGAAAGCATCGTCTGACAAAGTCTGAGAGCAAGAATAAAGAAGCATCGTCTGCCTAAGACAAGAAAGCATCGTCTGCTGAAGACAAGAAACATTGTTTGCCTACGATCAAATGTATCGAAGTGAAACGTCTAACGACATGTTCAAACTGCTTCACTATCTACAGCTGTCAAGCACAACTGAAGAAAAGATCTCGAATAACGTGACAAGTCAAAATATCAACGGCTCTAATATCTCTATCTACATAGAATTAAATGAAAAGTCAGAATGCATTAAATGCTAGCAGTAACGGTCATGAAGAGATCCCTTGAAGGAAGAAGAGATCCGTTGGGAAACGGGAAGAAAGAAGAAGTTTGAAGTCATATAAATAGAAGATTTGAAGACTGGAGAACTAGGCGACTTAGAGACTTACAACGTTTATTCAAACACAAGCTATCAATCCTTCTAAAATCTCCCAAGCATAGTTTCCTCACTCAAAATCCAGTGTCAAACCACAAATCCGAGTGAAGTTACTAAAGTGTGAAAAGATCCTAAGAGTCAAACTTTATCTACCTCTTTCACACCCAAACAGAGAACCATTGCATATCATCTCTGTTTGTAAAACTCAAGTGTTTACCCAAGTGTCAAACCTTTCACAACACTTAGAGTTTATGCGTGCTTAAACTTTCTACCTCACTCTTTCTGAAGAGACCTTCGTAGAATAAATTCTTGTAAAAGAATTGGGAGAAGTCATGTCTAATACTGGGAGAAGTCCTATTTAATACTTGGGAGAAGTCATGTTTAATACTTGTAAGTAGAAGTCCTTCGAATACTGGGAGAAGTCCTATTTAATACTTGTACTGTTCTGGATTGAATAGTGGAAAATCTTGGTGAAGCCAAGGACTGGACGTAGCCCCACTCATTTAACAGCTTGCATCGTCTGTCCTTCACTGCACACATCATACACACCTTCATTCTTGCTGTTTCCGTTGCATTAAAGTGTGTATTGTTTATAGCTTTATCGTTAAAAATCTAATTAATAATATTCCGCTGCAAAGTTTTTGAAAAGCTTTTAAGTAAATAATAATTGTTTTGAAAGTCAAGTTTTCATTAGAACACAATTCAACCCCCCCCCCCTTATTGTGTTTTCTTGTGTCGAATACCGCGTTTCCTTTTTCTATCAGTTAAACCATATATCCACAAAGTTGTCATCAATGATCAGTGAAAGTAGTTAATATATTACAACCAAACATCAAAAGAAGAAATATATCAAAGCTATGAAATCCTAGAAGCACTAGACCCCATAATTCCGGTATATTTCCCTGTAGTCCCCTGCAGGAAGGCCACACAAAATATAATGTATCAGGGACCTACCATGCCCCTAAAAGAATATGCAAACTCAGCTAACCAAAACCCAAACCTTCACCGCCTATCAACACCCTAACCCTGCTTGGCATCTCTAAGCCTAGGTGTCCGAGTCCACTACCTCCTCCTCCTCCGGGTCGTCGTCGAAGCCCTCGAGCCAACCAGCTCCACCGTCGGCTGGTGCTTCTTCATCGGAGTCCTCGATCTAAATGACTGGCACATCCACGTCTATGAAAGTCATGGTGACTATAGTCTCTACCTCAAGTACCAAGGGTACAATCCCATAGTGCACCAGAGATGTAGGAGTATAGACCAGAGATGGGGGAGTAAGAGGCTCCTCCTTCACCACTAGGGGTGAAGGGTGTGGGTCGACAACAACAACGGGGGATGCCTACATAGCCACTGTCCCAAACATCGAAGCGCTTTAACCACCAAAACCTAGGAGGGGAGGTAAAGGAAAGTCGTATGTCATCCGGTAGATTTTCCGTCCAAAACGCTGGCCTAAACAATGATCAAGTCCTGTTCTCAGAAATAGGAAGGGAGGTAACTCTAAATTTATAATGAATTATTTATTAATCTGTTATCTCTTACTTGGTTTGAATGATTAAGAGAATTACAAAGAACACTCTGACACAATCATTGTTATTGTAAATAAATCTCTGGCAAATAGTAGATCATTCAAGCTCTATATTCTTATCTCACTCTCAGATCTACTAATTCCCACTTAAAAACTAAAGAGTGTCTCTTTATAGGTTTAGCCAGAATATGCTTGGGCTTATCAATGTAATAATTTGAAAACACAAATTCTTGGATAATGATCAATGCATCATGATCATAATAAGCTCACAAAATATTTGTTATAGATCTGATCAACAAACGCTAATAAAAAATTATATGCCCCAAAAAGCACTTTCCATCTTCATTTACTATATCTACATAAAGACAACTCCATTCAAATCCAAGAGATCAAAGTCAACAAATATTGACTGAAAGCAAAAATAGAAACTGTAGCAAATGACTTCTCATGTTATCAATACACATGTCTAGTATACACGCATATCATTAAACCTGCTTGAGTAACTTCCTAACTTAGGAAGGGCATTGGTAAACATTATTAGATCCTTTTGATAATTATAAATATACTGACAAGGACACTATAAAGAAAAACAAAACACCTCTCGCATAAGGATAAATGGTGATAAGTCTCTTTATTAAGTCTACGACTAGTTTTTCAGAGAAAGCATTCCTAACATATATATATACTCGTTGAAGTAAAACATACATCCCATTGCATGTAGCTAATTGTGATAACCAGGTAACACTAACAATACTCTTTGGCAAAGGAACTAGGCAATGACCCTTGCAGGCTTGAAGATAGATACACATATTACATGGACAACAAGAAGGATGACGTCAGGCACCTCCTTGAAGGAATAACCAACATTCCATTTAAATGAAGATTGGCGCCCAAAGATCAAGCAAATGAAAGGCATCGTCTGGTGACTATCCAAGGAACTGCCAGAAGAAAACGTCTATGAACAACTGATCAGGCACGATCAATCACTCGCGTCACCCACGCTTGGGTTACTGGTAAACAACTGTGTCGTTCCATATATCAAATCTCTCGTAGCACGCATTAAATCTCCCAACTGTGATGACTGCACATTTAAGGATTTTCATTTAATGTGCATGATGATCATTATATCACATCAGTGGAAAACTATTCATTTTCTCTCCTAAACCAAGTAAACACCTTTCGCATTCAAAGAAAATTAACAAAGGAATCTGACGGAAGAAGTGATAGAATCACTAATTGCAAACTTACTTCCAACTCCTATCATCTTCAACCTATCTATTGGTCTCTCTTTCTCTAACCCTTATTTGCAGATTACTACAATGGTTTCAAAGAAACAAATCGATGCTGCTCCTAAACTTACTCCTACTGAGCAAAAGATCATTGGCCGAAGAATAAGGAACATTGCTATAAATCGAAAAGAGCAAGAAATGTTCATTGGGAAGCAGAAGGCAATGAACCTTGGAGAAAGGGAACTAGTCCCTCCAAGGCATCTTGATCTGAATCTCTACAGTCACGCGAAGATTGTAGGGCTGGACTGGGTCCTATTTCAAGAATGGACGAACCTCATGAGAGTATCTTCTCTCCCCACTATCGAGCCTGTTATCAAGGAGTTCTATGACTGCGCCGTCAAGAGCGGAACTCTCGTAATCAAGACAAGATGCATGCGATCAATCACAACCATTATGCCAGGAGATATCGCAGTGATTCTGGACAGCAAAATAAACGAAGGGGTCAAATTCAAAGCTACTTGGGAGTTGTCTGCCCCCAATCCCAACTGTATCTGGAAACAGAACCCAGAGGTCCATGGAACTAATGTCAACAACTTAATAGAGGAATGCAAATTCCCCTATGTCGTACTTTGCAAAATAGTTCTCCCCAGAGAAGGGAACTGCAACAGGGTAGACAAATTGTCTCAGTGGGCGCTCTACCACATGATTCATAAGGAGAAGATTAATCTGTGCTATCTCATCTTCAATCACATCCTAACGACTCTGGAAGGCAAAGAGTTAAAGTTGCCATATGGAGCCCTTATCTCTGAGATGATGAGGAAGCATCTCATAAACAAAACAAAGGAGGAGAATGAATTCATTAGTCGTGACTACATCCACTCATCTCCAATTAAGTTCGACGATCTCAGAAGAATGAGGCTGAAGATTGACACTACCAATGTGCCTCTAGACCTGCTGTTGCAAGCAAGCAGACCTCAACCGAAAGAGAAGATTGTGGAAGAAGAAGATGATGAATCAGAAGAGGACGCTGATGATGATGGTCCTCCTCCTCCTAAGCGGTTTCAAATCACCAGTTCTGGGAAAACAATTGAAATTGTTCCTCCCTCAGAACCTGAACAACCTGCAGACACAACCCCCTCACAAATCGACGATGAAGATAACCGTCCAATAGCTTCACTGATCAAGAACGTCCGGAAAGCATCCTCGAGTTCTGAATCCAAAATTCCTCAGCAACACTCAGTCATATCAAAATATCTTCCACACATACCTACTGTGTTCCATGAGTTTGTGGAAAATATTGTTGATGTTGATGATGATGGCAACTGTGGATACAGGTGCATTGCTCAATGGATAGGGGTGAACGAGAACGAATGGCCGGAGATAAGAAGGCGAATGATCAAGGAACTCGATGACAGACGTTCTCTTCACCAGAAGATATTCGACTCCGAAGGTCATCTGGAAGTCATCAGAAAAGCTTTGGTTCTTGGCCCAAACGAACCAGCTCTTGAACCCAAGTGGTTCGTCGTTCCGGACATGGGATTACTAGCAGCATCCACCTTCAGGACTGTTCTGGTCACGCTCAGTCTCAAAGAATCATGCATGTATCTCCCAATGACTGGTCCGGTGACAACCCCATCTCCTGTAGCAGTGCTATGCAACGTAGAAGATTGCCATTGGATAAGGGTAATTCTGAAAGAAAACTCTCCTTTACCCAATGCAACACCACAGTGGATGCCCAACTGTGAGAAGGAAGCAAAGGCATGGGGAAGGAACATGGGGCCAAGGATAATAATGTATCGAAGCATTATAGATCCAGACTATGTTCGTCCCTAAAAGATGAAGAGGAAGCGATCTGAGGTTAAGATCGTCCAGGAAGACACTAAACAACAAGAACAGGTTATCCTGCAAGCACCCAACTCATCAAAGGTGAACCCAACTGCTTCAGAAGTGGAAGACCCTTCTCCTTCACCAAATCAACACCAAACTGATGAGATTGCTGTGGAACAAAGCAATGTCAATAAAGTGCATCCTGACGTTTCCGAATCACAACCTAAAGCCACTGGGGAAACTCAGGTCACTGACACTCAAGATAAGTCATCAGAAGGGGTGAGAGTTGTCAAAAGAAGGGTTAAGTCTCGCGCAGTTCGAGCAACCCATTCAAGAAAGAGGAAGAGAAACAACTCAAAAGAAGCTGAAAAATGTGGCACTAAACAACCTACTTATGTGGATGATGCTTCTAATGAGCAACAAACAGCTAACAAAGGAGGTGCTGTATATGAAGATACTCAGGAAAACAGTGTGCAGGAAGCCCAATCTAAGGAATGCAGAATGAAAAGCTTTCCAGTACACGTGCCCAGACGTTCTCGCCGAAGCACTGCACCAATCTCTTCAATTGTGCCCAGGATGCTCTCCATGGTGAATGCTTCGCATGCGCCACAACTTCTCATGGAAACATTGGGCTTCAACTTCTGCCTCCAAGCAAGAATCTGGACTCCTCCTGCTCTGGATGGGTTGACAATCATCTTTGCTCCGCGGTCCAGGTATGACATCTTACACATAACGGGCCGAGTATTTCCGGGACTTACGCAATCTAGTTTCGAGATGAGCCGAATCATTATTATTGATAGCCAAATCGCAAGTGTACGATTGATTATTGCGTAATATAAAAGATTGTCGATCCCACAGGGATAGGTGTCTAATTACTGATTTTTTTAGAGCTTAAGCAGAAAAATAAAAAGATATATTTTGCATTTTGGTTTCTGGAGTAAGAACATAAAAAACATAAAATATAAAAGAAGAGATGATGATAAAATTAAGCATTTGGGTTGCATTGTATAACTTATAATTTATGCTAGCAAACTTCTATTTTATTTCTGAATTCCAAACAAAGATTCATGATGCTATAGCCTAGTATATCTACAAGTTAATTCCTTACACATTGTAGAACTGTCTTTCTAATTACTAAATTCAACTCCTTGCAACTTAGTTAACTAGAGAAGAAGATGAAGAAGAAATTCAGGCCAACATAAAATTACGTCCATCCTAATTCCTTAGTGATGTATACTTATAACCTTTTTTAAATCCTAGGTCCCTTACTACTTACCAATTTCCATTCGTATAAGTAATAAGCAAAAGATCTTGTATGCACCAAGACGAATGAAGAACAAGGAAATAAAACATGAACTTTGAATATTATTCAGAAACAAATAAAAGAAAACTAAAACATAAACTAATAAGCTAACACAACCCAAAATACTTAAAGAGAATTAGCCAAGCATGGCTAAAAGAAACATTGAATTACCCTGGACTAGGAGCTCAAATATGGCTTCCCACAATTCCTAGGAACAATGTTCTTGAGGGAGAAAGAGGAACACTTGTTGTGTTCTAAGATGGTGTGTTGTACAAGTGAAGAAGAGGGTCCTATTTATAGCAAAAATCTGGCCTCGGCAATTAAATCCCACTTCCAGACCGAGGCCCAGCGCTTGAGCGCTGGGTTCTAGCGCTGCAGCGCTGGCTACTGATTCTTCAACTTCAAGCTTTTCCTTCCTTCTTCATGGTAGTGGGTTTTGAATGTCATAAAAAGCCACTACTCAGCCCTTAATCAATTCTGAAACCTTCCTCCCACTACCATCAATCCTTCACATAATTTCCCATGTGCTAATTTGAAGAGAGTTGCTTCATATTCCTCTTTCACACTTTTAGTCCTCTCTTGGTTAGCACTCCAATTCAAGCCCTTTTATTCTCTCAATCTTCACTTTTAGTCCTCCACTCTTGAACTTTTACAATTTTGGACCTTGATTTCCTGAAACTTTACAAAGCGGTCCCTGGACAAAAATGATAACTAAACCAGCTTTTCCTAAAAATATAAAATTGCTATAAAAGTTCCTAAAAATATAAAATAAAGGTAGCAAAACAAATAAAATCTAATCTACATGCAAAATGCAAAATAAATAGAAAATCTACATAAAAATAACAAAAAACCTATATGTGACTCAAAACTAATAAAATAAAAAGACTAAAAACTACCTAAAAACATCATATAAAATCCACTCACCACACCACTATACCCAACGACAGCTTGTCTTCAAGCGACAAAACTTAAAGAGAAACTCGTCCCTGAGTTTTGAGAAAGTTTATCTGATTAAAACTTGAAGCACAAAAACCTTTTCACAGAAAGCTTAGCAGAAAAGGAAGACATGCATGTTTTATAGTCAAAGAATCAAGAAAGTTAGGCTTGGCTTTTAACATGTTTGAGTTCATCAATTAAGCTCACCAAAAATGATATTCTCCATGAAAACAAAAAAGCTCAATAATTCTGCCTATCATTCAAATCAAAATTGAAATAAAGCAACCAAGTGATTTTGAAGAGATTTTTAAGGTTGTAACTTGGCCAAAGGGTTGAACAATTTAAGGTATGGATTTCAATAAATTGGCAACTCTAGTGGCTGACTCAGAAACTGTTGTTAAGTGATTTTTCTTTACTAAGAGCTTCAACAATTCAACACAAGGGTCCTCTCAAATTTTTTCTTTTTCTCTTCTCTTTTTTTTTTTTTGAACAAAGTGGTGGAATGTATGGGATGAATGACTTGAATTTTACTCCCCTCATACTCTTTCTCACCCCACTACTTCATTATTTTTTCTAAGGCACATAACTTATTATTTTTTTCAATTTTTAACTTCTCCTTTTTTTTTTTAGAGAGAAACCCACAAAGATAGCTCTAACAAATTCAGCACATGAATCACAATAACAACTATAAGAATTATCACACAAAGTAGGCTCCAAAGAATGACTCTTTTAAGGCTCAAAAGGGGCTACTAGTGGATATAACATTTCAAGAAAAAATCTGAGTTTTCAAAAATGCCTATAATCTCTTCTCAACTCACAAAGTATACCAAACTCCAATCAACATGCAACACAAGGCAGAAAAATCTCACAATCATGCATTCAGAGTCCTCAGCTCTCAGAAAAAGATAGGGTAAGTGGTACCCTTTTTAGAACTCAGAAAAAGACTTTGCCAACAACCAAAACAATCAAGATATCAAAAATCCTTTCTACAGCATGCAATCCTAACTGCTTAAAAACATAGAACTTTTCACAAAGCAGTTCAATCAGATAAAGCATTCACAAAGCTATAGCAATATTCAGAATGGATAATATACTCAAGACTCATGCAAAAATAAAACAGAAAAACTAAACTAAAAATAAAAATTATAAAAAGAAAAACTAAGAAGCTGGTATAGCAACAAATTTTCCACAAAGGTCCAAGGGAACCTCAATGTAAAAATCAATTTGAACACTTAAGTTCAAGAGGGTTCTTCCTCCTTTTGGTACCTATCCTGTAACAATGAACAAACAGAAGTCTCACAAGCAGAAGCTTGCTTGACTTGTTAGTTCCAAAAATAGCACAAAAGATCATGGGTTGAAAAATTGTGTCCACCTTTAAAAACAAGAATTCTTGAGTTCCCAAAAATTATAACCAGTGTAGAAACAAGGGAAAACTCAAAGAATCTAAAACCTTTCAGAAAATGGTGAACACAAAATTTTATTAAAAACTAAAAACAGCAAATAAAAACAAAATAGCAACACTGCCCGAGCTCCAGCGCTTGAGCGTTGGGGATGCCAACGCTTGGGCGCTGGAATTAAAATAAAAACTGGGTGGATTCCAGGGGCCTAGCGCATGAGCGCTAGACATCCAACGCTGGAGCGTTGGTTGAAACTGGAATTAGGGGACTTAAACAGGGGCTCAACGCTTGAGCGTTGGCCTCCAGCGCTTGAGCGCTGGCCCCTCCTGCAGCAAAAACATAGAATTTTTTTTTCTTTTATTTATTTACAAAGATGATGCAGAAAATTAAAAGACAGAATTGAAATTATTCCTAAGTTGGGTTGTCTCCCAACCAGCTCGTTGTTAAGGTCCGAGATAGACCCTTCCCTTTTAATCAATTAGGGGAAGTTTTCTGTCTTTTGGTGAATACATCATCTTTAAAATCATCCTCTTCCTCGGACTCATAATGCTTAAGAGTCCGGAATACAGAAAACTTGATTTTTCCACCCCCTACCTTCAAAGATAGGAGGCCTTCTGCCACATTAATCTTGGCGTTTCCTGTAGCAAGGAATCAATTTCTTTTCTTTTCTTTTTCTTGTTTTTTTTTTTTTGAAATAAGAAGAAAACAGAAATTACACAGATAATAAAACAGAAAATAAAAGAAAGCTAAAAATTACTGAATTTAAAATACTCAAACCTGGACATGGGTTGTCTCCCAAGAAGCTTGATTTTATAGTCTTCGATAGACTTGGTTCCTTCCAGAAATTGTTCAATCAACCGGGGTCTATTGCAAACTGTTTTAGACCCCTTAAGTCATGCAAATTTTGACAACTTATAGTCATCAAAATAATGCAAACCTGTTCAACATAATCCTCACCATTTTCCCAAATAAGATCACCTATGGACAATTTAAAAGAATTTTGTTCTTTTTCTTCCGGTGTGGGAAGAAAAACTGAGTTTTCAATAACTAAGCATTCCACTTGTTCAATTTTCTTTTCCTCTATTTTGTCCATAGAATCACTTACCGGGTCAATGGGAACTTGTTGGTTTACTGGCTGCCTCCCCAAAATTGCATTCACCCTTCCTTGCAAGATTATTCTGGCCTTCCATTCTTGCACTCGGTTGGGCAAAGATCCCGAAGCGCGCTTGCAATCTAATTCAGAGTAATACTCATCAATTAAATTGAAAACAATGTGCTTCCTCTTTTCATCTTCTTTTTCAAGATTAGCCCGAATCTTTGCCAACCATTCTTCAAATGTTCCAGCCATATTTCCTTACAAAATTTCAGCAGACAAAATTAGTAGCACCTATTCACCACACAAGTTAATATTTTTTTTATCTTTTTTATATATACAAAAAGCAGCACTAAACAAATTAATAAAAAGCACTTAAAAGAACCTATCCCCGGCAACGGCGCCAAAAACTTGATAATGAAATCGCAAGTGTACGATTGATTATCGCGTAATATAAAAGATTGTCGAACCCACAGGGATAGGTGTCTAATTACTAATTTGTTTAGAGCTTAATCAGAAAAATAAAAAGATATATTTTGCATTTTGGTTTCTGGAATAAGAACATAAAAAGCATAAAATATAAAAGAAGAGATGATGATAAAAATAAGCATTTGGGTTGCATTGTATAACTTATAATTTATGCTAGCAAACTTCTATTTTATTTCTGAATTCCAAACAAAGATTCATGATGCTATAGCCTAGTATATCTACAAGTTAATTCCTTACACATTGTAGAACTTTCTTTCTAATTACTAAATTCAATTCCTTGCAACTTAGTTAACTAGAGAAGAAGATGAAGAAGAAATTCAGGCCAACATAAAGTTACGTCCTTCCTAATTCCTTAGCGAAGTATACTTATAACCTTTTTTAAATCCTAGGTCCCTTACTACTTACCAATTTCCATTCGTATAAGTAATAAGCAAAAGATCTTGTGTGCACCAAGATGAATGAAGAAAAAGGAAATAAAACATGAACTTTGAATATTATTCAGAAACAAATAAAAGAAAACTAAAACATAAACTAATAAGCTAACACAACCCAAAATACTTAAAGAGAATTAGCCAAGCATGGCTAAAAGAAACATTGAATTACCCTGGACTAGGAGCTCAAATATGGCTTCCCACAATTCCTAGGAACAATGTTCTTGAGGGAGAAAGAGGAACACTTGTTGTGTTCTAAGATGGTGTGTTTTACAAGTGAAGAAGAGGGTCCTATTTATAGCAAAAATCTGGCCTCAGCAATTAAATCCCACTTCCAGACCGAGGCCCAGCGCTTGAGCGCTGGGTTGTAGCGCTGCAGCGCTGGCTACTGATTCTTCAACTTCAAGCTTTTCCTTCCTTCTTCATGGTAGTGGGTTTTGAATGTCATAAAAAGCCACTACTCAGCCCTTAATCAATTCTGAAACCTTCCTCCCACTACCATCAATCCTTCACATAATTTCCCATGTGCTAATTTGAAGAGAGTTGCTTCATATTCCTCTTTCACACTTTTAGTCCTCTCTTGGTTAGCACTCCAATTCAAGCCCTTTTATTCTCTCAATCTTCACTTTTAGTCCTCCACTCTTGAACTTTTACAATTTTGGACCTTGATTTCCTGAAACTTTACAAAGTGGTCCCTGGACAAAAATGATAACTAAACCAGCTTTTCCTAAAAATATAAAATTGCTATAAAAGTTCCTAAAAATATAAAATAAAGGTAGAAAAACAAATAAAATCTAATCTACATGCAAAATGCAAAATAAATAGAAAATCTACATAAAAATAACAAAAAACCTATATGTGACTCAAAAATAATAAAATAAAAAGACTAAAAACTACCTAAAAACATCATATAAAATCCACTCATCAATTATCACGAGTAAACCTCCAAATTAGTCCCTGATAATGTTCACTTATGACTCGTTGGTCCCTGAACTTTCGCCGTCGATCAGATTAGTCCCTTATAATGTCATCGTCGGTCAGTTACATCCTTTATCACATTTCCCGTTGGTCCCTGTTGACCCAAATGCCAAATAAAAGAGAGGTTTGCCACGCAACTTGCCACGTCAGCTCCAACGGTTAACTTTCTGAAACCAGTCAAATCAGTCCCTTCGTCATCTACCAGAAAATACCCGCTCTCTAGCAAACACCATAACGTAAACCTCCATCACCTTCAATCTTAGCTTCCACCACCACCTTCTTTCTTCCTGAACCCCAACTTCCATACAATCATCTCAGCCATAAACAATCACCACCGAAATTCCCTTTGCCATCGCCATTACCATCTCAAGCTTCTTTCATCTTCACCATAACAACCTCAACCTCCATGAAAGCTCTTCCTCCATCTTCTTCTTCATTCCTCCATAGCCATAACTAAGTACCACTTCAAATCACAACAACCCCTGCAACCAGCTACCCTTTTTCACTGTTCCAAGGCCAGAGTATCTCGTCCCTTTCTCTCTTCAACTAAACCATTGCCCCAGCCACCAACCATAAGCCACAACAACCATCATCATCTCCGTCCCACCATCGTACCGGAGCCACCTCCGGAAAACCAGAAACCACCACCAATCTTCCAAATCTACCACCATTCGCATCTAAACCCCAAGCCTCTTTGCTGCCCAACCAAGCCATCTGCGACTCAAAAATTCCAGCACCCCCTTTCTTTGCCAAAACCACCATAATCAAAGAAGAAAATATGGAGAAGGAACCGAAATCAATAAATGAAAATAGAGCCAACCAGAGGTCCCTGAACCACCGCGCTTGAGGAGGCATCGCCGCTGATTGCGGACCTCGTTTCTCATCGGAGCGATTCAGATCGACCCAGATCTCTATCGGACTAGGCCGTCGCCAACCTTCCCCATTCTGCTATCAATCACCGCTTCTCACCGCCACCACGTCGATCCAGAACCTCACCCTAGCCGCAGTCCAAGTCAAACAACTCCGCCGCCGTCACATCACCTCATCAACCTTCGCCGGCGCGGTGGAAGGGGTCCGACAAGAGGGGAGTGGCGAGGCTGAGAACAAGCGCGGGGAAGTCGAGGATGCTAGGCGACAGAACCTCCGGCTTCTGAGGAGAGAATCCGGCGGAGTGATGAGAAGATGAGAAGACAGGGAGAAGAGGGTTGAGCTTGAGATTCTTGAGGGAGTTTCTCCGCTCGTAGAGCTTGAACCCTGATTGGTGCTGCTGGCTCTGCTTTATGGGCATGGTTTTGATGGGTGGGATGTGGTGGTGGTGGTGCGATTTGTTGGCGGCGGTGGCGCCGTGTGCTTCAGAGGAGGCTGATAGGTGTGGAGAGAATTTAGGGTTTTCAATTTGGGTATTTTCTGGTAGATGACGAAGGGACTGATTTGACTGGTTTCAGAAAGTTAAATTATAACCGTTGGAGTTGACGTGGCAGGTTGCGTGGCAAACCTCTCTCTTATTTGGCATTTGGGTCAACAGGGACCAACGGAAAATGTGATAAAGGATGTAACTGACCGACGATAACATTGTAAGGACTAATCTGATCGACGGCGAAAGTTCAGAGACCAACGAGTCATAAATGAACATTATGAGGGACTAATTATGAGGGACTAATTTAAAGATTTACTCTTTTTTTTTTGAACTGAAAGATTTACTCTTATTATCACCCTAAAAGGAGCACGTACCCAGAATGTTTTCCATAAAATAAATAAAGACAAGGTATGACATGAGAATGAGACTGGGGTTTTAAGACCATGGCATCCTCTTCTTCAGGGAATCGAAACCCAGAGGCGAGAAAAGACACCGTGTGGAACCGCTGGGTGTTATTCTCACCCGCGAGATCCAAACGCCCCTCTGATTTCAAATCAAAATCACCCTCCGACCCGAACCCCAACACCACTTGCCCCTTCTGCATCGGCCACGAGCACGACTGCGCACCCGAGATCTTCCGGGTCCCGCCCGGTGACCCTAACTGGACGATCCGGGTCATCCAGAACCTCTACCCTGCCCTCTCACGCGACCTCCCCGACCCCGGGACCCACGATGCCGCCGGTTCGGTTCTCGACGGGTTCGGGTTCCACGACGTGGTTATCGAAACACCGGTTCACTCGGTTCAGCTCGTTGATCTGTCGCCTGAGGAAATTGCACAGGTCTTCCTTGCTTACACCAAGAGAATCGAACAACTCGCGAGCCGTGACTCTATCAAATACGTGCAGGTTTGTTTTCTTCCGTAATTTAACTTCTCCACTGTTTTGCAAAAAAAGTACATGGTATACCTCAACATGCTGATAAAGACTAGAATTTTGCATTTTCAACTCTCAATACAAGTGTGGTAGTATTAATTCCGGAAAATCAAAGTTAGATTGAAATTTCTATAGTATTCATTTTGTTGATTAAATTAGCCTTGGTCCCTATTGGGCTAATTTGACAAACAGTATATATTTCTTCCACATAAGAAGTTAGTTTATAGTGAGAATGTAAACAGAGAAAATTAAGAGTTGAAGTTATTCATCCTGTCAATTTTACGGCTTAAGCTTAATTGTTAACTTTAGAGATAACATCCGCTCTGGAGCCTTATCCCATATAGGTTTGGACCTTTGTGCTTTTTAAAAAAAAATATTTATAATTTAAGAATGTGTTTAAAATTTAAAATAATTATGTGGGGTCCGGTTCCTGACTCACTTTAGAGTGTAAAGTAAGCATCACTACTACTGATTGAGTAATTTTATTGAATTTATGAAAGTAGGTAATCACTATTAGTGGTTATGATGTTTACTTTACCCTCTAAAGTGAGTCCAGCCAAATCCAAAACTATGTCATCAAATTATTTTCTTAAGCTTAAATAAACGAATTCGTCGGTTTTATTCATATGAGCTTTGATGCTTTCACTTTGTTGTTCATAAGTCTCACATTGACTAGAGATATGGCCAAATAAGTGTTTACAAATGGTAGGGCAATCCTCGCCTCTAAGCTAGCTTTTGGGGTAGAGTTAGACCTTACCAAAATTCGCAGATATGTAGTGGGTGATATTACTATCATTTTTAGTTTTATGTTCGTTTGAGCTGTGATTTATGTGATGATGCATGTATGTTATACTTACTATGTAGATATATGTTGATATTTTGTATTGATGGTTTTCAATGTATGGTAATCTCTAAGATGAGACTCAGAACAGTGAGTGGTCTTGTCATTATTTGATGTTTAGATAAGTACATTTTAATCCGTTTGCAGTGTCTAGTAGTGAACTATGTATGACATGTAGACATTATCATCGTTATTTTACTTTGGAGAATGAGAGCAACTGAGAAAATAAGCAATGGACAATGGTGTTTTCCTGCCTTCGATCATTGACTATCACTTTTATGGCTTAACTTATGACTGTTTTTATGAAATGAAATGGTAGTTGTAGGTTACGTTGCTTTCAGTTTCTACAAATATTAATGATTGCAATTAATCTAGGCGCATTAATTACTGTTTTTGTTCTTCTTCTTGCTCGTGCTTCATATCATTATCGTGTATAAACTTGGTTTTAACATTTGAAGGTGTTTAAAAACCATGGGGCTTCAGCTGGTGCATCAATGAGTCATTCTCATAGTCAAATGTTGGCCCTACCAGTTATTCCTCCTAGTGTTTCTGCCCGTGTTGGAAGTATGAAGGATTATTTTGATCAGACGAGGAAATGTTGTATTTGTGAAATTCAACGTGAGGATCTTTTGATTGATTCATCTACCTACTTCTTGTCACTCGTTCCCTTTGCTGCTGCATTTCCTTTTGAGATATGGATTGTTCCCCGGTTTCATTCTGCTCATTTCCATGAATTGGATGCTGAGAAGGTAATATTTCATTCTTCGCAAAGTTCTACTTATCTTAAATGCAAAATATTTAGTCCAGTTTCAGCATAATGCATCTAATATCAATATATGATGCATGGATTTAAGGTTTAATTTAAGTTGTTTATGAGACTTGATGTTGATTCTTATGGTTTCAGCAGTCCTTACATGTGACAAAAGCATTGAACAAGTAGATCTGAAATGTTGTTAGGCTGTTAGTTATTTTATTATCATTATGGTATTTTAGAATATAATTGCATATAAATCTTGAATCATATGAGATTGGGCTTAGAAATTGCAATACGTCATGAGGATGCTAAGTTCTACTAAGAAAGGTATCACATCAGATGTCATAGAAAATAACTGAGTAGCAAATGTTTTCAAGTCTGCTTCACTATGTGCTCCTTACGCCACAATTGTTAATAACGATTATAGCTAATTTTTTGTAGCACATAGCATACCATAAACTAACTGTACGTTATATAAAATACACTTAGTATAACTTTACATTGACAACTAAGATGACTTATGTTTATGAAAAAAAGAAACTAAGAATACAACTTCTTCAACTCCATTATCAATTTATCATTCGAAGTTAACCATAAAGTACTTCTACCTTAAATCATAAACTGTGTCCTTGTTGAAAAACTATGAAAGGATTAAGCTGCCAAGACATTATCATATATATATATATATTGATGTTCTGGGAGTATGCATAGTGACTGAGGCTGTGAAGCATGAAGTGATTGGACAATGAAACACTATACTAAACACAAAACATACATTTGAAACAACAATTGCAGCAGCCTGCTGGCTGGGAAGACCTGTATGTTTCTAGAGTCTGTGAAAAGAGAAGAAATACCGGTGAAGAAGTTCAATAGAGGAAATGTTTGAATTTTTGCTGATAATGTTTGATTGATTACCTGGCCAGAGCTGCTGGAAAACCCTGAGCTCTGCAAAAGTGAGAGGTGAGTCATTGACTTTAATGTTTTCCTCCATTGTAAGAGCTGAGCTGCCATATTTCTATATAAAACATATATATTTCTGTTCTATAATTACCAAGTTCTATCATTGGTCCAACCTGTCGGATCATTGAGAGGAGCTATCGAAGCGTTGTCGTTGTCCACGCCACCAAAGATGCTTGACAGAGTTGACGCGTTGGAGGAACGAGTGCAGGCGATGGAGGTTTCTATGCGGCAATCTTGGGCAGAATTCCATCAATCTATTCTGGAGGAGATCGCCAAGCTGCGTAATGGTCATAATCGGGATTCTTCTTACTTTGACGATTCCGTGGTAGAGTATCGAATGGTGGCAAAGAAGCTGGAGCTGCCATTGTTTGATGGAACAGATCTGGTTGGATGGATTACGCGTGCGGAGACGTATTTTGAAGTTTAAGGGTCAATAGAGGAGGTGAAAGTACG
Organism: Acmispon strigosus; assembly: GCA_030819835.1. Classification (NCBI taxonomy): domain Eukaryota; kingdom Viridiplantae; phylum Streptophyta; class Magnoliopsida; order Fabales; family Fabaceae; genus Acmispon; species Acmispon strigosus. The sequence goes on from JAUAMA010000001.1 coordinate 27,013,510, forward strand.
GTTGGCCAAACTGAGCATGGAAGGAGTAACCATTCTCCGGTTCAACCTCCTTCGTGAAACTGAGGATGATCTGACTTGGGTTAAATTGAAACGAGCGTTAATTGGTCGCTACGGTGGTTGCCGGAGTGATAATCCCTTGGAGGAACTTAATGATTTGACACATAACGGGAACGTGGAAGATTATTTGGCTGAGTTCAAATTCATATCTCAGGTACGACGGTTGTCGGAGGAGTAATATTTAGGGTATTTCATCAGAGGTCTTCGCCCAGAGATTCGGATGCGTGTCTGAATGCTCAATCCTGTGAATCGCCTACAAGCCATGCGTTTGGCTTGAAACGTTGAAAGAGCTCCAGGGAGCATCGTTTCCCAGAGGCGGTGGAGTGGGTGGATCACAAGTGTAGAAAGGAAATAGGGATTGGGGCTCGAGATATGTTGAAAAGAATGGATCCGGGTCGGGTTAAAATCCAAACATTAGCAGGTCAGGTTTCAGGCTTAGCCCAAGTTTGGGAATCCAACCCAAAGTGAGTTCAGTGGGGAATTGGACCTAGAGTGAGTCGCGCACCACAGTCCCGCAAGGGAGTCGCACTAACAACGACGATGGACGACGCTCTTTCACCAGCGATCGGAATTTGTGAAGAAGGTCTTGCTCCTGACCCTGGATGAGGTTTTGATGACGGCAAATTCGTGAATAAAAAGAAGAAAAGAAGACTTAGAAGAATCAGTACAACATGTCTCAAGCAACCTCAAGGGTTCAAGCCTTAACTAAGTCTTACATATTTAGGTAAGTTATGCTTCTAAGGTCTCTTTAAGTATGAAGGCTCAAAGATAAAAGTAACATATTGAGTTTAACCTTTTTCATAAGTTAAAAGTGATAGAAAAACTCAAGTTGAACTTAAAGTTTCATTATCTAGAAAATTGACTTGAGTGTAATCGATTACACCATCAAGGTAATCGATTACACAAAGACAAGTAATCGATTACAGCTTGCTTGTAATCGATTACATGTTTGAATTTAAAATTCAAACAGCAACAGTCACATAGCGTAATCGATTACCTAACATGCTCGACTAGTTGCATTATTTCATGAACCATTGTGTCTCAAAACGTTTGGAAAGCATTGTGTTGGTTCATGGATGATCTCTTATGCCTATAAATAGTCCATTAAGTCTCAAAAACGAAACAAGACTCGTATGCACAATTAACACACTTTCATATACAATTAAGCCTTTGTTCTACAACTTTCAAGAGTCTATATTCTGAGTTTCTTGTTCTTCATTGTAAAATGAACACTTATGATGTTCAACTATTGAAGAACTCAAAATAAGAAAGAGCTTTCATATGAAAAGTGTCTAAAAACATAATTGACATTTGTGAACACCTTTATCTTGAAAGTAACAAGTTTTGTTAAGGCGAAAATCGTGAAAACCTGATTCACCCTCTCTCAGGTTGCTATCTATATTTATAATTGGTATCAGAACATAAGTTTAGGTAATTTGCTCCTAAGATCCGGTAAAAGATGGTATCCTCTTCTAGTCATGGTACCAGTGAGGGATTCAATATAAACAGGCCACCATACTTCAATGGAAACCACTATGACTTTTGGAAGATCAAGATGAAAATCTTTATAAGGTCATTGGATGTGGAAATATGGAAAGCCATTGAAGAAGGTCCGTTTATACCAATGAATGAAGTGGGTGATAGCACACAACCGAAACCAGAAAACACATGGAGTGAAGAAGAAAAGAAGAAAGTTCAATATGACCTTAAAGGCATGAACATTCTTACATCTGCTCTTGGCATGGATGAATTCTTCAGAGTATCAACGTCCAAAACTTCAAAAGAAATATGAGATACATTGATGGTAACCCATGAAGGAACATATGAAGTCAAGAGATCAAAAATCAATACCCTATCACAAGAATATGAGATGTTCAGAATGCTCCCTGGTGAAAAGGTATTGGATATGCAAAAACGGTTTACTCATTTGACTAACCATTTGATTGCACTTGGTAAAGAATTTTCCAAGAGTGATCTAAACATGAAAGTACTAAGATCTCTCAGAAGAGCATGGCAACCAAAGGGTACAGCAATTTCCAAAAAGAAGAGTTTGTCTAATATGACTCTAGCAACTCTTTTTGGAAAACTCCAAGAACATGAATTGGAGTTGAACCGTTTAGAAGAACATGAACAACATGAGAAGAAGTATCGGTCCATTCACTAAAAGTAAAGGAAAGCATCAAAGAAGAATACGATGCAGATTCTGAAAAGGACGTCAATGAAAATATGAACCTTCTTGTGAAGAATCTTGGAAAGCTATTCAAAAGGAAATGTATGAAATTTAACAATAATAGAACTTTCCAAATGAATAGTGAACCTTCCTCTTCTCAGAAATTTACATGCTTTGAGTGTGGGAAACCTAGATATATCAAACTGGAGTGTCCAAACCTTTAAAAGAAGAAACATGGATTGAAAGATAAGTTTGAAAAAAAAGATCCAACTTCACGAAAAGCCTACATTGCATGGGATGAAAATGAAGTGAGTTCTTCATCCGACTCTGAAAAGGAAGAAGCACATGTTGCTTTAATGACCTCTCATGACTCAGATGATGAAGATATCGAGGTTAGTAGCAATGATATTTCTTTTCATGATTTAGAATTTGCTATAGAAAATGTGTTTAAATTATGTCAAAGTTTCTCTAAAGTAAGTAGTAAACAAAATGCTATTATCTCTTCATTAGAAATTAAGTGTAAAACTTTACAGAATGAATTAGATGTAGTAAAATCAAAATTAGACATTCCACATGAATGCACTAAGTGTAATTCATTAGAAGAGAAAATAGACAATCTTCAACAAAGAGTTCATAACTTCAATATACGAAAGCAAAAACTAGATGATATCCTAAGTGTACAAAGACATTCAAGCAATAAATGTGGATTAGGATACACATCTAAGTCAAAGACAAAAGAAGTTAAGAAAACTATCTATGTTAAACCAAACGAAGGAGAAGGAACCTCTAAACATGAGAATACAAGATCTTCTAAAACTATGAACAATAGAAAGAATTATCATCAGAGCTATTCTAAGAAGATCAATCCTATTCCTAGGCATACCTCAGGTTACAATAAATATTCATGTACTTATTGTAATAACATAGGACATACTCCAAATAGATGTTATTACAAGAATGTAGGAGTACCAAATAAGAAATACATGTGGATTAAGAAAGTCACTAACAATGAGATTGATATGAGCAATTAAAAATAATTTTAGGATGCAACTGACATTGGAAGTTTGAGAATTTATTATAATAGTATAGATTGAACATCTTTGTAATAGCACATAGGGCTTGCACTATTGCTACAGGTTGTGAATTTTGCAATGCTATGAGTTGAGCATAGCACAGATCCTTGTATTACTCTAGCATCCACTAGTGCACGCTATTATCACCTATATATACATGTGGTAACTTCTCTGCTTTCAGGTTTGTGGTCTAAAGTTTGATCATTATGTCTGGACATTTATCTTGCAGGCCGTTGATCTTGGCTGTTTATTGAAACAAATGCTTAGGAAGATGTCTGTGCAGTTGAACAATCCGCCATTCAACTTTATGATTCACACTAGTCCACTGCATGATCATGGATCAGAGTTAGCATACAATCATTGGTTTATACAGATAGTGCCCCAGCTAATTGGGATTGCAGGTTTTGAGATTGGAACTTGGTGTTATATAAATCCTGTTTTTCCTGAGGATGCTGCAAAGGTTCTAAGAGAAGTGAATGTTTCAAAGTCAGGATAAAACAGGTAGAAACATACTGGTAACCTTATCACAAACTTGTAAGGGTCTCTTTGTGTCAGCTTATGCATAGCGATAGTAAGTCCCTCTTTAGGTGCATTTTTAGGGAACTAATTCCCCTTAGTTTTGGTCGAAGGTTCGAAACCAGTAGTAACGTGGATATGACACCTTCTTGGTTATAAGCTATCTATGTTTCTAGTTATGATTCATCTTGATTGTAATCTGGACGATCATTTTAACAGGTAAAGTTGTACCTTATCCTTATAAAGGAAGGATTGGGATGGAGTCTTAATAAATATGATTGTCGTTGATTTTGTTATCGTTTTTCACACTAGTGTTACAAACCTGGCTTCGAGATGAGAAAATTGTTTGAAAATATAGTGAAACTTGAATAGTTAAACCTGGCTTCACTCTATTTGTTGTTTGATTGAATTCAGAAAAGTTAGCCTGTGTTGTATTTTTGTGCTCCGTATGTGTAACCTTGCTTTATTTTCACTGCAAAAATGATTTGTAACCCACGCTGCACTACATACATGGCGGTTTGTGGCGGTTTTAGACCGCCATAAAATAGGTGTTTGGGCACCACAAAGTTGTTAGGAATCAGCGTTGTTTCCACTAATCTTTGGTACCATGGTTAGGGGTGGCAATATGGGTTAGGCCCATTGGGCCAACCCATTTGGCCCGCCTTTTTTGGCGGGTTGGGTTGGAAAATTCAACCCACATAACCACTTCGAATCTACTTTTTTTGGTCGGTTTAGCGGGTTGGGGGCAAGCCAGCCCGCCGGGCATGCACTTTTTTTTTAACTTCAATTTTTTTTTTATTATTCATATGGATCTAAAGACTAAAGAGGGACAGCACGAGGGAGGAGCACGAGGGAGGAGTGATCAACTTTTTTGAAACTTTGTTGCAGGAGTATGAATTTAATTATTTTGTCATTCAATTGTTATATCTAGATGATGATGGTGATGATGAAGGTTCCAAAGATGGTGATGGTTGGGGAAATGAGAAAGAGGCTATTTTGATTTGAACTAAGACTATGTTAGAACTTAAAATTTTAAACTAAGACTTTGTTATTGTGAGAATGTAGAACTTTGTTGGTTTGTACTTGCTTTTGTTGTTTTAAAAGACAATTATAAGTTGTGACCTGTGACTTGTGTTATTTGTGTATTTTTGCAACTTGTGAAAATGTAGAACTTTGTTGATTTGTGCTTGCTTCTCATAATTATTCTCAGGTGAAGAATTATGATAGACACAACATTCGCAACACAGCAAGCAGTAATTGATGATTTTTCATTAAAACAATCTCCAATTTGTGTTCTTCCTCGTTTTTATTTTGTTCACTGTATTTTTATGAAATCAATATATCTTAGTTATTGCAATAATTCCAAAAACTTAAAATCATAATTAACCTGAGATGGAAATATTCTAGCAAGCAGAAATTACTTTTTTTTCCACTACGTTACATTTTGGCGGGCTAGCCCGCCAACCCGCTAGCTTGTCAAAATGTGGGTTGGGTTGAGACTTTCAACCCATATACCTGGGCCAACCCAACCCAACCCGCATTTTGGCGGGCTTTTTGCGAGTTGAGCCTGGCCTGCCCCGCGAGCCCATATTGCCACCCCTAACCATGGTGATGGGAGGAGTGAGTCAGTCTGTTGTTTCATTGTTGTTTCTCTGTTGTTTCATTGTTGTTTCTCTGCTTACTTTATGAGCTGGCTTGTAGCATCAATAATTTAATTTTGAAAATTAAAATTTGGTTTAACTGCACTTTAGATCCCCCACTTTAGTCTATTGTGCGATTTTGGTTCTTAACAAAAATTATTTGCAGTTATCATCTCCAACTTTAACTGCCGTTTACAGTTTTGGTTTTCCGTCTAAATCTGTGAAAAAATTAATGGAATATTCCTTAAAAAGTAAATTAAAAAAACACAAAATTTAAAATTCATAAACCTTCATCACCATCATTCCATAAATTAGGGGTGAGCAGAATATCCATTTTGACCCGCCACCCAAAAAACTCGAAATTTAATTGTTGGTCACGGGTGGGTTGATTCGGCTCCGGATTCCATCAGGTGAAGAAAAGCAAGTTAAATGCGGGTAATACGGTCGGGTTTGGATTTTAATTTTTTTGTCATTCAAAACCCGATCCGACCGAATGAACAGAATGCTGCAAATTAAAGGTGATAACCAGCTTACACCCTATTATCATAGCATGTGCTTTATGTGCACACTGCTGCTAGAGTGTAATAATTACTGAGGCTGCACTTATATCCATGCGTTGTGCAGTGTGCACTTTCAATGCTCTATCACAATTATTTAACATTTTTTATTTGGAAAAACAAAATAAATTAATAAACGCAAAGCAAAACTTTCACATCCCTACAAAATCTCTTCTCACGTCAGAAACATACACCTCCACCCCCACTAGTCTTCAATTCCGTCTCGTGAAGAGTTCTTTGCTTCCTTTAACATGTTTTTTTGTTTTTGCTGCTAGATGAACAAACTTTGCATGCAAAATGAAAGCTCTTTATCTTCGGTGCCAGTGACTGAGAGCAAGGACTCTTCTTGTTTTTTATTTTGGATCTTCTTCTCTGTAATTTGTTATCAGTGACTCTTCTCCTTAAATTTTTTTGGTCGGTTTAGCGGGTCGGGGGCAAGCCAGCCCGCCGGGCATGCACTTTTTTTTTTTTGATGATCGGATTTTATATGATGTTTTTAGGGTCTTTTTAGTCTTTTTATTTTATTATTTTTGAGTCTCATATAGGATTTTTATTATTTTTATGTAGATTTTATATTTATTTTGCATTTTTCATTTAGATTAGCTTTTATTTGGTTTTTAAACTTTATTTTATATTTTTAGGAATTTTTATAGTTATTTTTATGTTTTTAGGAAAGCTGGTATATTTATCATTTTTGTCCAGGGACCAAATTGTAAAGTTTCAGGAAAGGAAGGATTAAAGTGTAAAAGTTCAAGAGTGGAGGATGAAAAGTGAAGTTTCAAGGACTTGAAGGATTGGAATTGAAGTGCTAGCAAAGAGAGGACTTAAAGTGGAAATCAAGAATATGAAGCAACACTCTTTGAATTAAGCACATGGAAAATAAGGTTGAAGGATTGATGGTAGTGGAGAGGAGGTTTCAGAAGTAAAGAGGGGCTGAGTGGAGGCCATTGAAGACATTAAAAACCCACTACCATGAAGGAAAGCAAAGCTTGAAGATGAACCAGCAATGCACCCAGCGCTCAAGCGTTGAAAGCCAGCGCTCAAGCGTTGGGCTTATATCTGCAACGTGGGATTTTAATGCACCCAACGCCCAAGCGTTGGGGATCCCAGCGCTTAAGCGCTGGAGGGCAGATTTTTACTATAAATAGGGGTCTTTTCTTCACTTGTAAAACACACCTATTCAGAATACAACAAGTATTCTTCTTTCCTCCTTAAGAGCATTGTTCCTAGGAATTGTGGGAAGCCATTCTTGAGCTCCTATCCAGGGTAATTCAATTCCCCTTTTAGCCATGCTTGGCTAATTCTTTTAAGTATCTTGGGTTGTTTTAGTTTATATTTTATGTCTTAGTTTTCTTCTATACATTTCTGAATAATATTTCCAATTCATGTTTTATTTCCTTGTTCTTCATTTATCTTGGTGCACACAAGTTTCTTGCTTATTGCTTATAACAATGAGAATTGGTAAGTAGTAAGGGAAATAGGATTTAAAAAAGGCTATATGTATATATCACTAAGAAATTAGGCTAGACTTAGCTTTATGTTGGCCTGAACTTCATCTTTATCTTCTTCTTTAATTAACTAAATTGCAAGAAATTGAGTTTAGTAATTAGAAAGAAAGTTTTACAATGTGTAAGAAATTAACTTGTAGAAATACTAGGCTATAGCATCATGAACTTGGTTCTAGAATTCAGAAATTTAGTAGGAGGTTGCTAGCATATTTTATAAACTATGTAATTCAACCCAAGTGCTTAAATCTCATCATCATCTTTCTTTTGTTTTATTTTATTTTATGCTTTTTCTTGTCCTTGTTCTAAAACCAAACATCAAATACACCTTTAATTTTCTGCACAAAGCTCTAAATAATTTACTAAAAAGACACCTATCTCTTGGGTACGATATCTTTTATACTACGCGATAACCATCCGTGCACTTGCAGATTTGGCTATCAGTCATCAAGGTGGTCAAGTTAGCGATGGCGGCAGCCATCTGGTTCATAGTGTTCTGATCGGCCAATTATGTATCTTGACTTGCTAACCTCTTACTCCTGCTTATAAGAACAGTTAACAGTTAATCTAGAAACAGAAATAGCAAAAAGTTAGAGAATTATCCTAACTAGCCATACCTGATTAGATCATTCACTCAAGGAATAATCTCAACAACCCATAGAGTTTGTAACGCCCCAATTTTCGGTCAGGGGTCACATTATAAATATGCGGAAATTTAAATTTCGAAAACCTCTCAGAAAGGTCACTCAATTTTTTTTTTAAAACGCAACATCGCTCTATAAATAATTAAATCATACTAGTCATCCCATAATTAATTATAATCTAACGGAAGTATTGAAAATAAATACAGCAACATAAGATTTCTAAGTCTTTGATAAAAAGAGCAAGCATCTATGCTTCTTCAACATTTTCTTCTCGTCCTTAGCGGATCAACCTTCACGCTGCTCATCTGTGGCGTTAAGTGCCCAATCAACATACATGCAAACAGTAAAGGGTTAACTTCTAAAACAAAATAATATTGAAAATAGACAAGTGATAATTTACAACAAATAGAACATACACATCTTATAACAGGAATAATATCTTATAAGACTTTCATTAACACCCAATTCAATGCAAATTATTCCTAGGATAACTATATGCATAGCTATGGCCAAGTTTTGCTCCACCAGAGCAGGACAATCACGTGAGACGAGTATCTACCACATTGCCCTTGTAGGGAAGATCACGCGGGACGAATATCCGTCACATCAAACCCTTCGGATGATCCCACGGGACAAATTACCGTCACATCATACCAAAATACCTAGTAATGCATATGCTTATTACAATATAATCCTCCAAAATACATGAACCAACAGTCCATAATAATCTCAATAAATAATTCAACAAGCGAACCAACCGTTCATTAAACATTGTCATATAATAGCACATGCTTACATATCATCTCAAATCAATTCCAATAACAACGTGTTATATCAGTATCAACTTCAAATCCTCATCTTTTATTATCATCATGTTTCGATTATAACATGTACAGCAGCAAATAACAATCATATAATTATTAAAAGCCAAGTTCAATCAAAATTTCAAAAACAGGATGAAAATCATTCACAAACGACAATCAATTCCTAAGAAAGAAGTTACCCTTACCGTTGAACGTTGTCTCGCATAAGCTCCGTGTCCAACCTATCAAGAGATTCGTAAACCACGATCAAACACTCATCAAAGAAACAAAACCCAAACTCCTCATAACAATGAGCAGAATAGAACAGAAACACATATTTTCGTTCAATAGGATTAAAAGTCAAGATTACATTTTTAATCTTACTTAGGAAGCAGTATGTCCATGATAATGGCATGGGTCCATTGAAAAGAACAGCGAATAAACCTACAACTAATGGACCCAGAGAAAACAAATATTTGGATTTTTAATTGATTCATGAACTCAAAGAGACAGGGACTGAAATTTGAATCATTCTATGTACTATGTTAGCTTTAGCCTTGCAAAAAAAAAAAACAAAAATGAAAATGATCCTGAATAGAGTTAGAGTATTGATAGCGAAATCGCAAGTGTACGATTAACTATCGCGTAATATAAAAGATTGTCGATCCCACAGGGATAGGTGTCTAATTACTAATTTGTTTAGAGCTTAAGCAGAAAAATAAAAAGATATATTTTGCATTTTGGTTTCTGGAATAAAAACATAAAAAGCATAAAAAATAAAAGAAGAGATGATGATAAAAATAAGCATTTGGGTTGCATTGTATAACTTATAATTTATGCTAGCAAACTTCTATTTTATTTCTGAATTCCAAACAAAGATTCATGATGCTATAGCCTAGTGTAACTACAAGATAATTCATTAAGCATTGTAGATCTTTCTTTTTAATTACTAAACCCAATTCCTCGGCACCTAGTTAACTAAAGAAGAAGATGAAGAAGATGTTCAGGCCAACATAAAGTTACTTCCTTCCTAATTCCTTAGCGAAGTATACTTATAACCTTTTTTAAATCCTAGGTCCCTTACTACTTACCAAATGGCCTTATGTAATAAGCAGTAAGCAAGAGATCTTGTGTGCACCAAGATGAATGAAGAACAAGGAAATAAAACATGAACTTTGAGTATTATTCAGAAACAAATAAAAGAAAACTAAAACATAAACTAATAAGCTAACACAACCCAAAATACTTAAAGAGAATTAGCAAAGCATGGCTAAAAGAAGCATTGAATTACCCTGGACTAGGAGCTCAAATATGGCTTCCCACAATTCCTAGGAACAATGTTCTTGAGGGAGAAAGAGGAACACTTGTTATGTTCTAAGAAAGGTGTGTTTTACAATTGAAGAAAAGGGTCCTATTTATAGTAAAAATCCAGCCTCCAATGCTTCAGCGCTAGAATTCCCAACGCTTGGGCGCTGGAAGCATTAAAAATCCACTGCCAGACCGAGGGCCAGCGCTTGAGCGCTGGCTTCCCAGCGCTGCAGCGCTGGGCACTGCTTCTTCAACTTCAAGTTTTTCTTCTTCTTCATGGTTAGTGGGATTTGAATGCCATCAAAAGCCACTACTCAGCCCTTGTTTAATTCTGAAACATCTCCTCCACTATCATCAATTCCTTCAAACTTTTTCCCATGTGCTAATTTAGAGAGTGATTCATCATATTCTTCTTTTCCACTTTTGGTCCTCTCTTGGTTAGCACTCCAATTCAAGCCCTTTTATTCTCTCAATCTTCACTTTTAGCCCTCCACTCTTGAACTTTCATATTTTGGACCTTGATTTCCTGAAACTTTACAAAGTGGTCCCTGGACAAAAATGATAACTAAACCAGCTTTTCCTAAAAATATAAAATTGCTATAAAAGCTCCTAAAAATATAAAATAAAGGTAGAAAAACAAATAAAATCTAATCTACATGCAAAATGCAAAATAAATATAAAATCTACATAAAAATAAAAATAAAACCTATATGTGACTCAAAAATAATAAAATAAAAAGACTAAAAAGACCCTAAAATTATCATATAAAATCCAGTCATCACACCACTATACCCAACGACAGCTTGTCCTCAAGCGACAAAACTTAAAGAGAAACTCGTCCCTGAGTTTAGAGAAAGTTTTTATCCGATTGAAATATGATAATTTTCCAGAAAGCTTAGCGGATAAGGAAGACATGCATGTTTAATAGACAAAGAATCAAGAAAGTTAGGCTTGGCTTTTAACATGTTTGAATTCATCAAATAAGCTCACAAAATGATATTCTCCATGAAAAACAAGAAAGCTCAATAATCCTGCCTATAATTCAAATCAAAACTGAAGTAAAGCAACCAAGTGATGTTGAAGAGATTTTTAAGGTTGTAACTTGGCCAAAGGGTTGAACAATTCAAGGTGTGGATTTTAAGAAATTGGCAACTCTAGTGGCTGATTCGGAATCTGTTGTTAAGTGATTTTTCAACTAAGAGCTTAAACAATTTCAACACAAGGGTCCTCTCAATTTTTCTTTTTTTTTTTCTTTTTTTTTTCTTTTTTTTGAACAAAGTAGTGGAATGTATGGGATGAATGACTTGAATTTTACTCCCCTCATACTCTTTCTCACCCCACCACTTCATTATTTTTTCCTAAGGCACATACCTTATTTATTTTTTTCTCCTTTTTCCTTCTTTTTTATTTTTTTTTATTTTTTTTATTTAGAGAGAAACCCAAAAACATAGCTCTAACAAATTCAGCACATGCATCACTATAACAACTGAAAAATTATCACACAAAGTAGGCTCCAAAGAATGACTCTTTTAAGGCTCAAAAGGGGCTACTAGTGGATATAACATTTCAAGCAAAAATCTGAGTTTTCAAAAATGCCTATAATCTCTTCTCAACTCACAAAGTGTACAAAACTCCAATCAACATGCAACAAAAGGCAGAAAAATTTCACAATCAAGAATTCAGAGACCTCAGCTCTCAGAAAAAGATAGGGTAAGTGGTACCCTTTTTAGAACTCAGAAAAAGACTTTGCCAACAACCCAACAATCAAGATATCAAAAATCCTTTCTACAGCATGCAATCCTAACCGCTTCAAAACATATAACCTTTTCACAAAGCATTTCAATCAGATAAAGCATTTCACAAAGCTATAGCAACATTCAGAATGGATAATATACTCAAGACTCATGCAAAAAGAAAACAGAAAAACTAAACTAAAAATAAAACTAAAAACTATAAAAAGAAAAACTAAAAACTAAGAAGCTGGTATAGTAACAAATTTCCCACAAAGGTCCAAGGGAACCTCAATGCAAAAATCAAATTGAACACTTAAGTTCAAGAGGGTCCTTCCTCCTTCTGGTACCTATCCTGTAACATTGAACAAACAAAAGTCTCATAAACAGAAGCTTGCTTGACTTGTTAGTTCCAAATTCAGCACAAATAAGATCATGGGTTGAAAAATCGTGTCCACCTTTAAAAACAAGAATTCTTGAGTTCCCAAAAATTAAAACCAGTGTAGAAACAAGGGAAAACTCAAAGAATCTAAAACTTTCAGAAAATGGTGAACACAAAATTTATTAAAAACTAAAAACAGCAAATAAAAACACAAACAGCAAATCTGCCCGAGCTCCAGCGCTTGAGCGTTGGGGATGCCAATGCTTGGGCGCTGAATTAAAAATAAAAACTGGGCATCAGAGGTCCCAGCGCCTGAGCGCTGGGTTTCCAACGCTCTGGCGTTGGAAAATAGAAAATTAACTGGGTGGATTCCAGGGGCCTAGCGCATGAGCGCTAGCCCTCCAACGCCTAAGCGTTGGGATCAACTGGAATCAGAGGTTGTGAAGCAGGGGCCTAACGCTTGAGCGTTGGCCTCCAGCGCTTGAGCGCTGGCCCCTCCTGCAGCAAAACATAGAATTTTTTTCTTTTATTTATTTACAAGAGTGTTACAAAAATTAAAAAGACAGAAAAGTAAACTATCCTAAGTTGGGTTGTCTCCCAACCAGCTCATTGTTAAGGTCCGAGATAGACCCTTCCCTTTTAATCAATTAGGGGAAGTTTTCTTTCTTTTGGTGAATACATCATCTTTAAAATCATCCTCTTCCTCGGACTCATAATGCTTAAGAGTCCGGAATACAGAAAACTTGATTTTTCCACCCCCTACCTTCAAAGATAGGAGGCCTTCTGCCACATTAATCTTGGCGTTTCCTGTAGCAAGGAATCAATTTCTTCTTTTTTTTTTTTTTCTTGTTTTTTTTTTTTTGAAATAAGAAGAAAACAGAAATTACACAGAAAATAAAACAGAAAATAAAAGAAAGCTAAAAATTACTAAATTTAAAATACTCAAACCTGGACATGGGTTGTCTCCCAAGAAGCTCGATTTTATAGTCTTCGATAGACTTGGTTCCTTCCAGAAATTGTTCCATCAACCGGGGTCTATTGCAAACTGTTTTAGACCCCTTAAGTCATGCAAATTTTGACAACTTATAGTCATCAAAATAATACAAACCTGTTCAGCATAATCCTCACCATTTTCCCAAATAAGATCACCTATGGACAATTTAAAAGAATTTTGTTCTTTTTCTTCCGGTGTGGGAAGAAAAATTGAGTTTTCAATAACTAAGCAATCCACTTGTTCAATTTTCTTTTCCTCTATTTTGTCCATAGAATCACTTACCGGGTCAATGGGAACTTGTTGGTTTACTGGCTGCCTCCCCAAAATTGCATTCAGCCTTCCTTGCAAGATTATTCTGGCCTTCCATTCTTGCACTCGGTTGGGCAAAGATCCCGAAGCGCGCTTGCAATCTAATTCAGAGTAATACTCATCAATTAAATTGAAAACAATGCACTTCCTCTTTTCATCTTCTTTTTCAAGATTTGTCCGAATCTTTGCCAACCATTCTTCAAATGTTCCAGCCATATTTCCTTACAAAATTTCAGCAGACAAAATTAGTAGCACCTATTCACCTCACAAGTTAATATTTTTATTTTTTTTTTTTATATATACAAAAAGCAGCACTAAACAAATTAATAAAAAGAACTTAAAAAGAACCTATCCCCGGCAACGGCGCCAAAAACTTGATAGCGAAATCGCAAGTGTACAATTAACAATCGCGTAATATAAAAGATTGTCGATCCCACAGGGATAGGTGTCTAATTACTAATTTGTTTAGAGCTTAAGCAGAAAAATAAAAAGATATATTTTGCATTTTGGTTTCTGGAATAAAAACATAAAAAGCATAAAAAATAAAAGAAGAGATGATGATAAAAATAAGCATTTGGGTTGCACTGTATAACTTATAATTTATGCTAGCAAACTTCTATTTTATTTCTGAATTCCAAACAAAGATTCATGATGCTATAGCCTAGTGTAACTACAAGATAATTCCTTAAGCATTGTAGATCTTTCTTTTTAATTACTAAACCCAATTCCTTGGCACCTAGTTAACTAAAGAAGAAGATGAAGAAGATGTTCAGGCCAACATAAAGTTACTTCCTTCCTAATTCCTTAGCGAAGTATACTTATAACCTTTTTTAAATCCTAGGTCCCTTACTACTTACCAAATGGCCTTATGTAATAAGCAGTAAGCAAGTGATCTTGTGTGCACCAAGATGAATGAAGAACAAGGAAATAAAACATGAACTTTGAGTATTATTCAGAAACAAATAAAAGAAAACTAAAACATAAACTAATAAGCTAACACAACCCAAAATACTTAAAGAGAATTAGCCAAGCATGGCTAAAATAAGCATTGAATTACCCTGGACTAGGAGCTCAAATATGGCTTCCCACAATTCCTAGGAACAATGTTCTTGAGGGAGAAAGAGGAACCCTTGTTGTGTTCTAAGAAAGGTGTGTTTTACAAGTGAAGAAAAGGGTCCTATTTATAGTAAGAATCCAGCCTCCAACGCTTCAGCGCTAGAATTCCCAACGCTTGGGCGCTGGAAGCATTAAAAATCCACTGCCAGACCGAGGGCCAGTGCTTGAGCGCTGGCTTCCCAGCGCTGCAGCGCTGGGCACTGCTTCTTCAACTTCAAGTTTTTCTTCTTCTTCATGGTTAGTGGGATTTGAATGCCATCAAAAGTCACTACTCAGCCCTTGTTTATTTCTGAAACATCTCCTCCACTATCATCAATTCCTTCAAACTTTTTCCCATGTGCTAATTTAGAGAGTGATTCATCATATTCTTCTTTTCCACTTTTGGTCCTCTCTTGGTTAGCACTCCAATTCAAGCCATTTTATTCTCTCAATCTTCACTTTTAGCCCTCCACTCTTGAACTTTCATATTTTGGACCTTGATTTCCTGAAACTTTACAAAGTGGTCCCTGGACAAAAATGATAACTAAACCAGCTTTTCCTAAAAATATAAAATTGCTATAAAAGTTTCTAAAAATATAAAATAAAGGTAGAAAAACAAATAAAATCTAATCTACATGCAAAATGCAAAATAAATATAAAATCTACATAAAAATAATAAAAAAACCTATATGTGACTCAAAAATAATAAAATAAAAAGACTAAAAAGACCCTAAAATTATCATATAAAATCCAGTCATCAAGTATAACATTCTAAATCAAGAAGAAAAGGTGTTCATTTCGCAGTTCTAGTCAGCTTTGTTTTGAAGCCTAAAATCTTGTGTGTTTTATAATCTTTCAAAATTTAGGCGGTCATTAGGAAATAAGTGCTGAGAGACAAACAAATGGTAGCAACAATCAACCATTAATACTCCAAACCATCTTCAAAGAAAATCGTGTGCTCTCCCACCAATGACCAACAAGTTCTAAAATCTTAGAAGTTCCTACATTTGGTCAGTTTGAAATTTGTTCAATTGTTTTCTTGATAGATAATAAGTTATGGTCATTAACTTCTTCTGAGAATGAAGAAAACAAGAAGCCTATGACCAAACCAGAGTTTCTAAATTACGCGTTGGGAGAATATTGTGCTAAACAAGTTAAAAGAATGAGAGAAAAAGAGAGGGATTTTATTTGAGAAACAGTAGCTCAATTCTGAACCCAATATATGTGCAGATTGAACCAAAGAATAATATTGCTCACACACCCAGAATCACGTACAAGGAAGGATTGGGGAAAAGGAAGGAAACATCCAATCTCCGCCTCTGATTTCAACTGGGAAGAAAAGCAGGAAACAAGATGGCATATCCAATAGACTAAATCATGTACAAAGGCCAAAACATAATGCAGTAAGGGAAAACGAACCAACCGAGAGAAAATGAGACACATTGGCTGGGTTTTGAGGAGAAACAAACCTGCAACAGCGGCGGCGGCGCTCAAACCCTGACGGAAACGGAAGGGGAAGTGTGGTGATGCGAGAGAGAGACGAGCGGCGGCGCGAGCTTGACGACGGCAAAGGGGAAGACGGCGGCGTGAAGAGGATTGACGGCGGCGTTGGCCTTCAGAGGGAGAGGCTTTGCGGTGTAAATCAGGTCTCGTCCTTGGACTCGGCTGAGGTTTTGATGAAGACAAACACATCACAAAAAGAAGAAAGACTTCAGAAAAGAAAAGGAATACTTCAAGAAGACTTCAAGAAAGAAAGGAACAAAAAGAAGAAAGACTTCAAGAAGACTTCAGAAAAGAAAAGAAAGACTTCAAGATAACTTCAAGAAGACTTCAGAAGAGAAAGACTTCAAGAACTGGCTCAGAACGTCAAAGATCAAACATGAAGGTTCTTGCGTTTAGTAAGTCTTGTCAACTTAGTGTGCTATGCTTTATTAAGGTTTAATTTCACTTGAAGGCTCATGAAAGGTCAACTATTTGAGTATCATATGTTCTCACAAGTAAAACTTGGTAGGAATACTCAATTAGGGCTTAAGATGGTTAAAAATGAGTTTCGGACTCTCTGTAACCGATTACAGGTTGTGTGTAATCGATTACAGGAAGGCAGTAATCGATTACCACCTTAGTGTAATCGATTACACAGTTTGAATTTTGAATTCAAACTGTAACGGCTAGTGTAATCGATTACCAGGCTTCTGTAATCGATTACCAGGTCGACAAATGTGTCTTTTCATGAACCATTGTGTCTCAAAACGGTTTGGAAAGGTGGTGTTGGTTCATGGACGACCTCTAGTGCCTATATAAAGTCCATAGACACTCAGAAACATCAATGACTTGGTCCATAACTTTCATATTCATTAAAGTCATCATTCTGAGTTTCTGTTCTCTCATTTTCATAAGAACACTCATGCTGTTCAACATTTGAGAAACTCAGAATAAGAGAGCCTTCATTGTAATTTCCTGGAGCATACAAACTACGATTAATCCTTCTTGTCTAAAGGATTGAATTAGCCATTGTAAAGGCATCTTCTTCTTCTTCTTCTATTGAATCGGTTTGATTCATTCACCGTGGTTTTCGATGGTTGTAAAAAGGTCCATCGTGGTGTTCGATGGTTGTAGATAAAGTCCTTTGAATCGGGTTTGATTCAAAGTCCGCCGTAGGATTCGGTGATAGTGAAAAATTTCCTTTGAATCGGGTTTGATTCAAAGTCCGCCGAAGGTTTCGGTGTCATCCGTTGGTGGTTTGCCATCTGAGGTTTGACAAGATTTCTTAGGGTTCTTGGTGTGAGTACTTGTAAGAAATCTTGATCATTGTAAATCTTCACTGTGGGATTCAGTGGAGTGGTTCTTCAGAAAGTGGTAATCTTTCTGAGGGGTTCTGACTTTACTGTGGTATTCAGTAAAGGGTTTGACTCAGATAGTGTGATCTGTTCTGAGGGTTGTAATCAGTTCACTGTGTGATTCAGTGAGCGGTGATTTTCAGAAAGTGGTTTGCTTTCTGGTATAGTGGAAAATCTCTGTGTGATCAGAGGACTGGACGTAGCCTTATGGGATTGAAGGTGAACCAGGATAAAATCCCTGTGTGTTCTTCTTATCCTTCATCTTTTACTTTCAAGCAATTACAATATTCCGCTGCAATAACGTTCTTACGTTACATCTCTAATTGGCAATGAAAGTCTTTTAGTACTATTACGCGAAAATCGAGGCAACTCTGATTCACCCCCCTCTCAGGTTGCTATCTAGACTAACATTTGGTATCAAAGCGTAAGTTTAGGTAATTTGCTCCTAAGATCCGGGAAGATGGCATCCTCATCTACAACAAGTACCAGTGAAGGATTCATCATAAACAGGCCACCATTCTTTAATAGAGAACACTATGACTTCTGGAATATCAAGATGAAAATCTTCATAAAGTCATTAGACGCGGGAATCTGGAAAGCCATTGCAGAAGGTCTCTTTGTGCCTGTAGTAGAAGTTGAAGGAAGTTCACAACCAAAACCAGAAAACACATGGAGTAACGAAGAAAAGAAGAAAGTTCAACATGACTTAAAAGTCAAAAGATCCAAGATCAATACTCTATCACAAGAATATGAGATGTTCAGAATGTTGCCTGGAGAAAGCATACTTGATATGCAAAAGCGATCCACACATATAACGAACCACTTGATTGCTCTTGGTAAGGAATTCTCCAATAATGACTTAAACATGAAAGTGTTAAGATCCCTTACAAGAGCATGGCAATCAAAGGACACTGCTATCTCATAAAAGAAGATTCTCTCGAACATGACTCTGGCTACTCTTTTTGGAAAGCTTCAAGAACATGAATTGGAGTTAAACAGACTCGAGCAATGTGAGAACAATGAAAAGAGACATCGGCCTATTGCTCTAAAAGCCAAAGAAAGCATCAATGATGAATATGATGCAAATTCAGAAGATGATGAGAACGTGGCCTTAATAGTCAGGAATTTTTGAAGATTCTTACAAAGAAAAGGTATGAAATCTAGAAGTTTTCAAAAGGGAAATGAACCCTCCTTCTCTTCACAAAAGTCACATGTTATGAGTGTGGTAAATCTGGTCACATCAAATCTGAATGTTTATACATTCAAAAGAAGAAGCATGGACTAAAAGAGAAGTTTGAAAAGAAGGATTCAAACTCCAAAAGAGCATACATCGCTTGGGATGACAATGACGTAAGCTCAGACTCAGAATCAGAGAAGGAAGAAGCACACCTTGCATTAATGGCATCTCAGAATTCTGACAAGGAAAATATCCAGGTTAGTACCAGCACTTCTTCTTCTAATGATTTAGAATATGCTATAAAAAGCCTTTTTAAGATGTGTCGTAATGCTTCTAAAGTTAGTGTTAAACAAAATGCTATTATTTCATCTTTAGAAGAAAAATGTCAAATGCTTCAAAAGGAATTAGATGATGTTAAATATAAATTAGATGTTACACATGCATGCACTAAATGTAGTTCTTTAGAAGTAAAAGTAGAAAATCTACAACAAACAGTTCATAGTTTCAACCTAGAAAAGCAAAAACTAGATAAAATTCTTAGTGTGCAACGAAACTCAAACAACAAGAGTGGTCTAGGATTTACACCCCAAAAGAATAACAAGGAGATTAAGAAAAATGTCTTTGTTAAAGCAACAAATGAAGTTAAATCTCTTGGGAGTAAACATGTATTCTTCTAGAAATATGAACTATAGGAATTATTCTCAAAATGTTCCAAGACAACCTAGGAGACATTATGATATGCTTAGATATAATGAAGGTTATAGACAATATGCTTGTAGTTATTGCAATAGAATAGGACATACCTCTAGTAGATGTTATTATAGGAATATAGGAATATCAAGTGGGAAATATATGTGGGTGGAGAAGACAACCAATAACCTAGGATCCAAAGCAAATTGGGTACCTAACATTCCCTTCTGAAGAATTTGTTTTGTAAGTGTGTATGAAAGCAGCAAAGGATTTATGGTATCTTTATAATGACTGCTCATCACACATGATTGGAGACAAAACAAATTTTTTATATCTCATACCTAAAGAAAAGGGATATGTCACATATGGGAATTCTGAAAAAAGGGATGTTCATCAATCAATCCAAGTTCTACAAAGAACCTCTGAAGAAATATGACTTGGATGATTGCATAGTAATAGCCACATCAATGAGGATCAAACACTTATATAGATCAAGATGAATCAGTCATTCCAGTAGAGTTTACCAAATATAGAGCCCTTGTCCACACTCTCTGGAACTTTTCCTCCAAAACAAAGAAAACAAACTTGGAAGACATTTAAGCAAGTTCATCATCCGATTCAGAAAAAGGAGAAGTATGTCTTGCTTTGATGGCAACACATCATTCTAATGATGGAAATGAAGAGGTTAGTAATGCAATTTCATATGACAATTTACAAAGTATTTTTTATAGATTGCATGATAGTTTCAACTTTTATGAAATATATGCTTATCAAAATAGGATCATCTCATCTCTACAAAGTGAAACTAAAACATGCAAGATGAGTTAGATCAAGTAAAATCTAGACTAGGTATTCAATATGATTTTACATCCTTAGATCCATGCATAATCCTTGAGTCAAAGAATGATGAGTTAACTCAAGTGGTAAACAAAGGTACAAATGATATGGATAAGTTGTCATCAAAGACATGCCTTTTATAATAGTGATTTAGGTTTATCTGAACATAGTCATCCTAGTGATGTTAAGAAAATCACTTTTAGACCAAGTAGTTTATATAACTTTGGTCACACAAGGAGAGTATATAATGGTGTTCAACTTAGAAAGGCATATATCAAATCTTTCTATTATCTTAAAGAGGAAGTGCCTAACACGAAAGTTAAGTGTACCTATTATTCTCCTAGTCATCAAAGAAACAAGGGAGTCGCCAATGAAAGATTCATATGGGATGTGAAAGATAGTAACAAAAGGACCCAAAGACAATTGGGTATCTAGAAAATGCCATTAAGCTTACTGTGCAAGTGTACTTGAAGACCTTGTGATCAGAATTGTCATATACAAAGGATGGTCTTTCAAGACACAATATTAGAATATGGTATTAGTAATAAGAATTCTAAAACCTTACATCTTTCAAAAAGACATTAAGTTGAATGGTAATGCATTCTTAGGCATCTGCATTTCCATTATAGTTCTTTGGTAGATATATCCTTTATGCAGTGCTTATCATTTCTGGAATTTCAAGTTTTTAGTTATGTTAATCGATTACATAGGACCCAAAGACAATTGGGTATCTAGAAAATGCCATTAAGCTTACTGTGCAAGTGTACTTGAAGACCTTGTGATCAGAATTGTCATATACAAATGATGGTCTTTCAAGACACAATATTAGAATATGGTATTAGTAATAAGAATTCTAAAACCTTACATCTTTCAAAAAGACATTAAGTTGAATAGTAATGCATTCTTAGGCATCTGCATTTCTATTATAGTTCTCTGGTAGATATATCCTTTATGCAATGCTTATCATTTCTGGAATTTCAAGTTTTTAGTTATGTTAATCGATTACATAGACTTAGTAATCGATTACAGGGATTATATTGGCCCTGTTTCTTTTCTAGAAAGGAGGGTAATCGATTACCCATGTAGTGTAATCGATTACCTCCTCGATTTTGAATCATTATTCAAATTTGCTCACATGTAATCGATTACATAGAAGGCGTAATCGATTACATGCCCGATAGTATATATATTTCTGGTTTATCTGCTCTTAATCGATTACAAACATCTATGTTTCCTTCTCTCTCTCTCTCGTGCGACACCTGCAAGTCTATTTTCCCCATATCTTCCACAATTCTTGTTCGTTTTCAAGAATTCTTTGTGGGTTTTTCTCCTAATATTCGTCTCTATCTACTCATCCTACCAATTGTTGTTGAATTGGTCTGGATTAAAAAGCCCCAATTTGGTCCTGTCAAACCCTAGAACTCAAAATTCTTCAAATTCAGCTTCCATGGCCTCTTCCTCACGAAAAATTCATCGTCCTAAGAACCCATCCATGGATGCTTTGGACCTCTCAAGGTTGTTGGCTACCGAAGAACAGAAGCAACACTTCCTTGCTCACTTTCTTGATCAGCCAGTCCTCACACCAAAGTATGGTGCTCTAGATTCCTTCATGGCAGCAGGGATGACATTTCCCACTCTATTTGATAATCAGGGACTTGACTCGTTCATTGAAATTAAAGGTAAATTCTATCCTGAACTTGTCAGAGTCTTTTACTGTAATCTGATTAAGCGTGGTGGAAAAATCTGCACATCTGTCAAGGGTATTGATATCTCTATGACCCTTGATGAGTTGGGAGAATGTCTTTCCATTCCCAGCACTGGAGCAAAATTAGGTTCTGAATTGCCTTGCCCATGGGAAGATTATGATAAGAGATCATTTTATTTATCTCTATGTCGCTTTACTAAGAGCAAATTCAGTCTAAGAAGCAGCGGGTTGATGCAAACCGATCTAGAGATACCCTTGCTGTTGGGTTTCTCATTGTGGAAAACAGATTGCTTCACTATCTTCTCAGTTATGTGATCTTACCTCAGAGTTCTAATCATGCTCAGATAAGCGATCTAGAGTTACAAATTCTATATGGCATAATTAATTAAAAGTCTATTAATTGGGCTTATTTGGTAATGATACACATGATGCTGCACAAGGAAAGAACTAGCCCTCTTCCATTTGCTTATGCAATTTCTATCATTCTAAAGAAGAAGGGTATTTCCACTCATGGTGAGTACTCTGTTAAAATTGATGGTAAAGCTCAGCGCATTGATCTGAACATCTTGAACAAGATGGGATTCATTCAGGATGTTGATGGGTCCTTCAGGAACAAATATGACCTGACATCTGAGGATCCTCCTGCTCCTACTCATGCAGCCTTCTTTCCTCCATCTGAGAGTGCTCCTTCGTCATCTGCTGGTACTGATGCTTCTACACAGCTTATTCTTTCACATATTGATAGCATGAAGCACTTCATCAACCAGCGCTTTGATCGCATGGAAGGCCGGGTCGAGTCCATGTACACTACTTTGCGTGCAGATATGGACAGTCTAAGCCTTCGTGTAGATCATATGGCTCGTTCTCCTCTCCATATCTCTGATGATTCTGAAGATCTCTAGACTATTTCTATTTTTATTCAGACTTTTTATTTTTGGGATTGTAATAGTTTAGACATATCTTCAGGATGTTTTGGTTTTTTCTTGCACGTTTAATTATGTATTCTGAACTTATCTAGTTATGCTTTAATTACGTGTGATGCATAAGTTTCTATATACTGTCTTGCTTACCCCCACTCCCTACGTTTTAAATGTCTATACTCCTTGTTAGCATGTGTGGAATATGCTTGGACTCATATTCCTTTTGATGAAGTCAAAAGGGGGAGAAAGGGTCCTGTGCTTTGTAAAGTTTATTTACAAGGAAAGCTACAAGTGGAACAAAAAGGGGGAGAATAGTTCTGTTGTATATTATGCTTCTCTTTATTTCTATTATCCTGGAATATTTTGTATGGATTTTTCTTCTTTTTGATGATGTCAAAAGGGGGGGAAAAGTCTTGTGTATGCTTGATCATTTTCAGGATACTGCGCTTCATTTGCAAAACAAAGGGGGAGATATAATTGCAAAACCAAGGGGGAGATACAAGACAAGAAAGAAAGTCTATTGATATATCAATGTTCAAGCATGATGTTTGTCATCATCAAAAAGGGGGAGATTGTAAATCAGGTCTTGTCCTTGGACTCGGCTGAGGTTTTGATGAAGACAAACACATCACAAAAAGAAGAAAGACTTCAGAAAAGAAAAGGAAGACTTCAAGAAGACTTCAAGAAAGAAAGGAACAAAAAGAAGAAAGACTTCAAGAAGACTTCAGAAAAGAAAAGAAAGACTTCAAGATAACTTCAAGAAGACTTCAGAAGAGAAAGATTTCAAGAACCGGCTCGGAACGTCAAAGATCAAACATGAAGGTTCTTTTGTTTCGTAAGTCTTGTCAACTTAGTGTGCTATGCTTTATTAAGGTTTAATTGCACTTGAAGGCTCATGAAAGGTCAACTATTTGAGTATCATATGTTCTCACAAGTAAAACTTGGTAGGAATACTCAATTAGGGGTTAAGATGGTTAAAACTGAGTTTCGGACTCTCTGTAATCGATTACAGGTTGTGTGTAATCAATTACAGGAAGGCAGTAATCGATTACCTCCTTAGTGTAATCGATTACACAGTTTGAATTTTGAATTCAAACTGTAACGGCTAGTGTAATCGATTACCAGGTCGACAGATGTGTCTTTTCATGAACCATTGTGTCTCAAAACATTTGGGAAAGGTGGTGTTGGTTCATGGACGACCTCTAGTGCCTATATAAAGTCCATATACACTCAGAAACATCAATGACTTGGTCCATAACTTTCATATTCATTAAAGTCATCATTTTGAGTTTCTGTTCTTTCATTTTCATAAGAACACTCATGCTGTTCAACATTTGAGAAACTCAGAATAAGAGAGCCTTCATTGTAATTGTCTGGAGCATACAAACTAAGATCAATCCTTCTTGTCTAAAGGATTGAATTAGCTATTGTAAAGGCATCTTCTTCTTCTTCTATTGAATCGGTTTGATTCATTCACCGTGGTTTTCGGTGGTTGTAAAAAGGTCCATCGTGGTGTTCGATGGTTGTAGATAAAGTCCTTTGAATCGGGTTTGATTCAAAGTCCGCCGTAGGATTCGGTGATAGTGAAAAATGTCCTTTGAATCGGGTTTGATTCAAAGTCCGCCGAAGGTTTCGGTGTCATCAGTTGGTGGTTTGCCATCTGAGGTTTGACAAGATTTCTTAGGGTTCTTGGTGTAAGTACTTGTAAGAAATCATGATCATTGTAAATCTTCACTGTGGGATTCAGTGGAGTGGTTCTTCAGAAAGTCGTAATCTTTCTGAGGGGTTCTGACTTTACTGTGGTATTCAGTAAAGGGTTTGACTCAGACAATGTGATCTGTTCTGAGGTGTTGTAATCAGTTCACTGTGTGATTCAGTGAGCGGTGATTTTCAGAAAGTGGTTTGCTTTCTGGTATAGTGGAAAATCTCTGTGTGATCAGAGGACTGGACGTAGCCTTCTGGGATTGAAGGTGAACCAGGATAAAATCCCTATGTGTTCTTCTTATCCTTCATCTTTTACTTTCAAGAAATTACAATATTCCGCTGCAATAACGTTCTTACGTTACATCTCTAATTGCACTGAAAGTCTTTTGGTACTATTACGCGAAAATCGGGGCAACTCTGATTCACCCCCCCCCCCCTCTCAGAAAAGTATAAGGACGAACCTGACATAAGTGAACACTTTCAGGGACCAAAATGGAAGTTTACTTTATATCTTCTTTTGATTGACACCCCATCAATCGATTTCAGAATGCAAAATCCTAACAACCAAACTACCCAAAAGCTCTGGTACCATTGCTCTGGTACCACAAACGTTAAGCCCCAATTTCCCGTCAAGGGTCACAAAGTAATTAAGCGGAAAATATTTCATAAAACCTCTCTCAAAACAACTCAAATTTTAAATATAGAAAATGTCACTCAAATTTATGATAATAATAATCTCATAATAGATTTAATAAAAAGCAACGTATAATCAAGAAGAGACTAATAGTAAACTTGCACCAACACCGTGCTAAAGTCATTCAAAAAAGGAAAAGCGAAAAATCAAATAAAATAAACGTCTTCTTCAAGATTTTCCCAACACTTGCGCCGCCTTTCCTTCGCCTTCTTAAGCTTGTATAAAAAATTAACCTTCTTGTAAATCCTCGCTTTGATTATCTATGGCATTAAGCGCCCAAACATCAAACAGAAAAGGGTTAACTCTTTTTAAACAATAAACATGATTATCAACATTAGTGATAATTAAAAACAACAAACAACAACGCCGTTATACAGCACAGTATTCATAAAACAGAATACAGCAACCAGTAGCAGTAAATGCAGAAACAACATTAATTACAAAAACAACAATATTAACATATACAACATTAGTTGTAAAACAGTAACACGAACAGCAGCAACAAATTAAGTTTTACATAAACAGTAATATTAACAGAAACAATAACAGTAAAAAACAGTGTACATTTCCATGTATTTCAATTAAATTACCACACAATCATGCTTGTTAGTCCTCAATAGCTATATGCATAACCATGACAAGAATTTTACCCAAACAGGGCCAGGACGATCATGTGGGACAAACTACCACCGCATCGCCCTAAGAAGATCCCACGGGACAAAGTGTCATCACATCAACCTTAAACAAACCAACATAATGCAAATGCTATGACAATAGTCAACAATAATTAAGTGAACCAACAGTTCATAACATCCATTTATTCCTAGTATTAGCACATGTAAGTTTACTCAATTTAATTCCTTAATCCACAGCAACATGTTATAATCACATGATCAAATTCAACCTCAATAACATATGAACACAATCAGTCATGTTATCGTAGGAATCAATAGAAAATATCAGCCTCAATAGCATGCTTCCACTGTCCACATAGACAAGGTATAATCAGAATTTTCAAAAGGAAATTTCTCAACACAATCACAACCGACTCGACGCTACTAAGACTGAGTTACCCTTACCGTCGAACAGGTCGCATAAACTTGATCTCCAACCTTGCAAGATAAAACACATATATAAAAATCAAACAACCAATGGAAGGGTGGAAATCAACCTCAAAAGATTTTTAAAACAAAACAACAATTCTGGCCAAACAGGGGCCCAACGCATATGCGTTGGGATGCCAGTGCCAATGCGCTAGCACCCTGCCGTTCCCGAGGGAAAAACAGCCCCAGCACCAGTGCGCCCGGTAGACCAGCGCCAATCCGCTGACACTCTGCCTTCCCTAGCGCATGTGCGCCCGGGTAGTCAGCGCCCATGCGTTAGCTCTATGCCTCGATCCACTGGGTCAAGGGCTCCCAGCACATACGTGCGGGAGAAGCTTGCGACAACGCGCTAGCTCCCTGTGAAGGAACCCAGAACACCAAATTTTCACATAATAAGCTTTTAAAACTCAACTTTTCGAAATCAAGGTTTTCCATAGACAAAAACAAATGAAGTATTCAATTGGAAAGGAAGGTTTTTCTCAAAAATAAAAGAGATTCTAATGCACAAGGTTGCTTAAACAAGAAGATAGCAAGGGTTCTAGGAAAAACGTTTAACATGGAATAACAACTCAGTGTCTTTTATGAAACAACTAACACCAACGAAAGGTGAGAGGGAACAAGCTTGAGTCTAGATTGATCAAGAGGAACGGAATAATGCTTGCACGTTTCGAACGTGAGCAAATGATCATTTAATGATTATGGAAAACGGTTGGAACCCTTCGAGGACGGAACCCTTGGAAGGAAAAGAAAAAGAGGAACGCCTTTTAGAAACATGGTCCAAACAACCTTAAACTCTTAACGAAATTTAGAACAAGAATTGCTCACCTTAATTCTTGGAAGGAAAAGAAAAAGAGGAACGCCTTTGATCTTCCAAGGAAGGAAGAAAACTCGAGCAGCATGAGCATGAATAGGAAGGTTTCAGCACATGTGAGCTAGGGTTTGCACTTGAGATGAAACAACAAGTGAGAAACCACCATATATAGTGGTTGGAACCCTAGGAGAATAGGAGGGATTTGTTGCAGATTTTTCTCTCATTAATTCTGATTGGAATTTCCATCAAATCTTTCTCTTAACAGCTCTAATGGTAACGTTTTAAAACAGAACGAATATACCCCAATTAAAGGATATTCTGAATAATGACCACTTAATAACTATTATTCCAAATCAAATATTCAGAATATATCATTCAAAACCTGAGATAATATCTCTTCTCCACATCCAAAATCGAGCATAATAACAAAAAGTAGAACCTGTTACAGAAAAATTCAACAAAACCAAACAATAGTCAACAGGGACCAAACCGTAAACTACAAAATAGTCCAGGGACCAAATCAATATTTATTAAAACTCGAGGGACCAAAACATAAATACACAAAATTGAGGGTCTTACAAAATAGAAGAGAAAGAATGATGTAGATATTCTCTCCTCTCATTTGGTTACGTAGATAATGGAAAGAGAGAATAGATTAGTTTTGTGTGAAATGACATTTTTACATTAAATATATAAATATTTATAAATAAGTATGATAATAATGCAGGAATAAAATAAGAAACTGAGTAAAAGTGATACTCTATCTCCCTTCTCAAATTGAGAAGATCCAGAAAAGTTGATGGATCTGACATATTTCTCTCTCCCTCATACCAAACAAGATAACTCTCCTCTCTAAAGAAGAAATAGAGAAGATAGAGTTAGGATAGAAAGAGTTAGAGGAGAGATAGAGAATCCAAGCTTGTTTGGTTGTAAGAGAGAGTGGGTGTAACACTCGGAATTTTCCCCAGTAATTAAATAATTATTTAATTATTCCAAGGTACTGTTTGGATCCGCTCGGCGGCATCGGCGAGCGATATCGTCGGCCGAAGTACCGATGAAGTACTCTTTGCGACACTTGGTAGGAAACCAAGCTAGACCTGACTTTGAATTTGGACGAGAATGAGATGTTCCCACTATCACCACGACGATTAGTGGAAAATTTCGTGAAGAACAACTGTAATATTGATATTGTTTCCTCCTGGAGCCCGGGAAGGATTTTTCGCGCTAACGAGACTTTTAGGCGAAACTTCAGCAAGCGAAACAGGCGACTTCGGGACCTCGGACGTTTCGAGACAAATTTCGCGATGACAAATTTCATGAATAGTGACCCGGTGAATAGTGTTTTCGGGCAGCGTGGCGCAGACTTCGAGAAAGATCGACTCGGCCCCGAATTGTGCGGGCCCGGTACCCTGAAACCAATAAATGACCCCGGGGCAGATATTCTCAGTGACGCTGAGGTACTCACTGATGACCAGAGTCAAATGACGACCAGTGATGTGACGCATTAACGCATTGATGCACTGACGCACTGACGCACTGACGCGCTGACGCATTGATGCGACATGGATTAGAAATATAATAATAAAGTATTCAAGATTTTTTCTAATCTTTCTTAAATCCTAGTTTGGTCCTTGCCTTTTCAAAGTTTATGGTTTAGTCATTGCCCCTTGAGAGTTTAGACTTTAGTCCTCAAATAGTAGTAAGATATTTCTACTTTTACCTTTTACCCTTCACACTTTGGTCCCTAGGGGTAAATAAAGGTTGGACTTTGGCCCCAAGCCCATTGATGGTCGTGGCCCACACCCACTTAAGTGGGTTTAGTGTTGTTGTTTTTTATTAAGTCTTCATAAGTGAGTTTTGGAGAGAAAGATTAGAGAGAGAAAGAGAAAGCTCACTATTCAACATCTTCTTCCTCTCCTCTTCTTCTTGGCCGCCCCTCCTCCTCACAATGGCAGCCACTTCCTCTCCTCTCCTCCACTTGGTGCTTTGAGGTAAAATACTCCTCTCATCCCGATCTACATCTCTACCGTTCCGGATTTTTGATAGGTTGAGTTTGGATTTTTATGAAGTTGTTAGAACACTAAACCCTCTTTGTTAATGTTGTTCCCACTGTCATAAGCTTCAATTTGAACCGATTAAATTTTTGATTGGTTGAGTTTTGGTCCCTAGAGAATTTTTAAGTTGAGCTTTTGTCAGGGTTGCCTTTAGGAAAGTTGTTCCCACTATATTGATCTATTGAATTGTCTAATTTGTTTTCTTGGAAGTTAAGTTTTTGGAAAATTTATTGTGTAAATAAGTGATTTTCAAACTTTGAAATTTAGTTTTACCATAGATTTCATGTAACCTTTGATGTGTACAAGTTAGTTTTGAAAGAAAAATTGAATTTGGAATTTAGGAGCCTTGGCCGAATTTGGACAGAATTGGATTAAGGGAAGAAAATTGATTTTCAACTAGCTTTGAGTGTGTTTAAATGCTTGAAAATGGTTTTGAGTTTGTAGGAAAGGTTTTTCCTTAATTAGTGCATAAGGGCCTAGTGAAAATTGTGTGTTTAAAGCCCTAGAAAATTGATTTCTAGAAGTTTTGGTAAATTTGGAATTTGAAGTTTAAAATTGAGCTTTTGGGTAAATTGGATTTTGGAACTCATAGCTTAATTAGGGTTTTTGCTAAGTCAAGCTTTCCAGCACTTAATACAATCTGCCATGCATTTAATGCATCTTCAATGGCGGAGGTTGACATCGTCTGGCTCTTCAAGGCACTTTGCCTTGAGCTATAACTTCTGCATTTAATGCTTATGCATTCCAGCGAAGGAAGCCATTAATGCTCTGATCAGAAGATTTGAATTTAAATGTTGAGGAGATTATGATGATCAAAAAGGCTCGCCGCTGATTCCGCAAAAGTAGCTTGAATTAAGGAATGTCAGGGAATTTGAATTTGCGAGGAATAAAATATTAATTATGTCCTTTTTTCCATTAATGCTCTGAAGGGAGAAATAGTGCTTGACAGCTCATCCTGGGTTGGACAAACGACCACCTTCGGGTTTTCTCTTGCACAAGCTCCAAGATAGTGTTGTTAGTCAAACAAACATTCTGTCAGAGTTTCAGATGCATTTTCCTTCAGATGAACCCAATGATTGAGTGACCAGACATTCACCTTAGTCGGACGAACTCTCCGAGACAAACGTTCTCAACTAGCGGACTGATTTATGCAAGTTGTAGCCGGATGGATTCTTCTTCTTTTCTTTACTTGAATATCTGCTTTTGATAATGCTTTGTAGAGGTCCATACAGTTTTTCTCCAAGTAAATAGATATTCCTGAGTATGAAAAACATTGAAAAGTTAGAAATTCTATCTACAACAAGATCAAGACTTAACGAAATTGTTATTCATCAAAATACAATAATTCATTAAATCATTTGATTCTAACAGGACCTATGCCCAACTGACAAGAACCATGTAGGACCAGTAGCAAGGACCTTATGATTGAGTTTCAAATTCTGAGCTGGGCTATGTTTCTTGAAGGTTTACGAGACTTCGGACCGGCCAGGACGATCGGAGCTTACCTGGATCGAACAGTTCTTCGGTAAGGGAACTTCGTTACATTAGCTATTAAGCACATGTGTATGTATATACTATAATGCTGATTTGTTAGTCGATGGAGTTCTAAGAACGACCCGACTTTAAATTGCTTGAATTTGATTGAAGTCCCTGAAGGCATCTGATATGCTGGATTAGGATTGTTTGATGTTGTTTGTATGTGCGTCTTGAATTGATTGAAGTTCTTGCTGTTCTGTTACTTGTAAGCATGCTCTCATTTCCGCACATGTATTATATCTGTTTAGATATGTACCCATGCTCTACATAATTCATGTTAATTATGAAGCTAACTTAGGCAATGTATAAAGACAAGTAAGACCTAGATTGGGTAGTTAGATGGATATACGTTCCATGCAGTAAGTAACTATATACAGAGTTTCTCGAGCCTGACCTGGAAGATGTATAAGGTGTTGGAGAGCTTACGCCGAACCTGCAGAAGTGGCGAATCACAGTGGTCGATGGAAAGCCACCATTGTACCTACACTGGGGAAACGTCCCGCCTCCCATGAATCGAAGTTGGCGCTACATCCGGATAAATAAAAAGTCTTCGCGAGATGGGACTCAAAGACATCGTGAGATACGTTTGTCAAAACCCAAATGGCTTAGGCATATAGAGGAAAATATGTTAATTTAATGGGTTTTGGTGGTTTAGTAGAAACACTAACTTGTATGTTTATTTGATTGTCCCTCTATTTAGAAAAATCTGTTAGTTAGTAGTGTATATTCATATAGGAAATGCCATGTGTGTTGTTTCTTTTTGAAGTTGACCCTTGCTTGTCTGTTTTGTGTGGTTGTTGGTGATCCGTCGCCAACTGGACAACCTTTAGCCGGAAGATGCAGATGGATGTCGTTCTAGGAGAAACCATAACGAGAAGTCGGATGCATAGTGCTGGAGGACTTGTTGCCGCCGCTTTTACCGTTATGTAATAATATACATATGTGTTTACGTATCAGGGTAGGATTTTAGTTTATATTCTTTCAACTGACAGCAGAGTTTTCGAACCCAAATGAAATGTTTTGTATAACCTCTAAGCTGCTAGTCGATCACTTTATGCCATATGTTTGGCTATTTGTGAATTAGGTATATATATTACTAATGCACCTCAGCACGGCATGTTTCGAAAAGGAAAATGATTTGAAAAAAAAATATGCTCTCTTTTCCCAAGTTTTGAAAATGCCCTTGCATATTTATTTACGATTTATTTGCTACAGTAACGCGTTGGAAATCGGGGTGTTACAGTGGGAGAGGGATAAGTAGGTGGGCCCCACCACAACTCTCCTCTCTAAAGGAGGAATAAAGAAGATAGAGTTAGAATAGAAAGAGTTAGAGGAGAGATAGGAAATCCAACCTTGTTTGGTTGTAAGAGAGTGGGAGAGGGATAAGCAGGTGGGTCCCACCACCTTGTTTAGGTATGTCCAAATTGAGTAGAAAGAGGTGCAGCCCTTATTTCAATATTGCCCCAATAAGAAATTTTTTTTATTTAATATTAAGTTGAATAAAATAATCTTTAGGCATAAATAGAAACTCTCTTCTCTCTTTATCTTTTCTTTCAATCAGTGTTATTAAACTCAAACCGATCATTGACTTTGTTGAGATATAGAGTCAATGAATCACTTGCCGAATCAGTGAGTCATTGGTTGGACCCATTGACTCAGTACATTTAAAATATTATAAGAAAATACAATTTAATAGTAACAATAACATATATGATTTAAGTTTGATCGACTAAATATAAACTAACATCTAAATTAAATACCAATATCAATATGAAGTTCAAAATGCATTTAATAGCATAAAAATTTAATAGTAAATCATATAATTTCAAACACTAGCCGAGTAGTTGAGCAAGTGACAAGATATATTTTTTTTTTAAAAAGACAAGATAGATTAATAGAATGTAATGTTTTTAAATTTAAATTAGTAAATCTTAAAAAAAAAATTAGAAAGCTTACCTAAAAATGGTTTTAAAATCATTAAAGAGACAATACTGTAATTGCGCTCACTTTCCAAGATTAAAAAGTTTTTTTTTACAAGAGGAAACGAACGAAAAAGTTGTTTGACAGCAAAGGGAGGTTCATGAGACGGGTTGGCACGAGTTTGTCTTGATTTTTAGTTGATCCTAAATACTAATAGGGTTGGTTTCTAAACTCCAACCCAAACTCATCCCTAGACCCGGAAAAATCCGATGAGGTGCGGATTTAACACATGCCCGACCGCAAAAGGACGGGTCTGGGTTCGCCCGAAGGACAAATTGAATATCAATTTCAAATTTCACCAAAGAATTATAAATACATATGATTATGTAAAAAGACTAATTTCTATCATATCAATGAATTATGGAAGAAACTATATAGAAGTGAAGTTTTTCATAACAATATATTTAATTAGAGAAAAGAATACAAATTATAGTCACTTGAAACCAGACTATAAATGAAGATATATAAAACTATGTTTTGAAGTTATTGGGTAAATTATGTTTGTGGGACGGGTTGAACTTAATCTTCAGCCGGCCCAAATATTGGTCGGATTCAATTTTTAAACCCGAACCCGTCCCTAAACCCGAAAAGATGCGGGTTTAAGGGACATGGGTCCGGACGCGTCAAGGGATAGGGCCGAGTCCAGTACACCCCTAACTTAAAGTCTAAAAAGGTAAAAAGCCATCATTTTCAGAAAGAAAAAAAAAAAAAGAATTACGGGACCTATCACCCTATCTCTCTTCATTATTATTAACCATTGAACCGTTCGTTTTTTCTTCTGCATCTTATGCTTGATTCTATGTACCGTGGCTCACTCAAAAAGTGATTACTTTAATGAGAACCATTGGATATAATACTGAAGTATTCAATGATCCAGATTCAAAACACAAAAATGATGTAATGGCCAAAACGCCCCTGACTATTCTCTTCCTGAAAAAACCATAGCCACCGCCGGAGAACGGACCTCCGCCTGCTGCTCCTCCTCCACCACTACCTCATTCTCGTCCTCATCCTCCTCCTCGGATCCTCCTTCTCTCTCTCTCCCCTTTCCCCTCCACCGCTTCCCTTCTTCTCCCCCACCTCCAGACCGAACACTGTGCTTCTCCTTTCCTCAGCCTCCTTCAACCTTTGATTCAAGCCCCAACCAGAACCGTAAACAACAGAGCCGATCTGATGTGTCAACCAAACTGGCCATAGGTCCGGTTTATGGTCCGGTCCGAGTTTAATAAACTACCTACATAATATATTTCTCACTTATTTCACACTTCATTCTCTCTACTCATCTTCTCTCTTTCTTTCTAGACCAAATAAAGTATAACTCTCTCTTCTCAAAATCACTCCAAACAAACACATAAGATCGAGGTTGTCCTCAAGGTGAAAGCTCCAGAAAGCTCTTAATAAATCTAGCACACTTTTGTTGGTTATCACCTGTGATAATTGAAACAACATTCTACCTAGATTCCATTGTACAAGTGAACCCATGATACAAATGGGAAATGATAGTGTTTTCTTAGTTCCATTGATCTTCTTTAAAGCCTCCAACAACAGTTGGCTCTATATTTTCAGTTGTCCTTCCTTCTCCCATTGTAGCTGCAAATCCCTTGTTTTTTGCTATGGTTTATGGACTCTGCATGGTGAACTCTAGTTCCAGAACGTTTCTTGTTAATACTCTTAGGACCTATTTGGTGGACAGGATAAGCAGAGACAGGTTATGATAATAATTATATCATGTTGTTATCTGTTGTTTGTTGTGCCATCAGGATAGGATAACACTACCCTGTCCCTTATCATATCATGTCCATCATGTGTAAAAGCTATTCTGAGGGCGGAGCTAGGATAGAAATTATCCTGACAAGATAGGATATCAGTTTTTTATTTGTTTATACCATAGCCCAATATTAGTTTCAAAATTTATATTTTATATAATTTATAATAATATTAATTAATAAATATAAATTTTTATTTTAATAAAATATTAATTTTATTACTTATCAATTACTAGTTGTTATTGTTAAGTTAAAATTATTTAGTTACTAATAAATTTAATTAAAAAATAAACTTATTTATAAATGGTGAAAATATTGGATTTATTCATATAAAATAATTAAATTTTCATTATCACTTACTACTACTTAGTTAACATTATTTTTTCGTTATTTATATTATAATAAAAATAAACAAAATAATTCTTCCCTAACAATAAAATAGGTTACTCACATATATATAAATACTAATTTTTTAAAAGTAAATATAGACTAATTTTATATTATGATATTATTTAAAATTATTTCTCTACTTATATAATTATAATTAATAATTTAAATATAAATTATTTTTGAAAGAATAATATCTTTTAATAATTTTTTAAAAATTTGAATTAATTTTTATCATTGATCACTTATCCCTACTAAGTTAAAACCCATTGGTTACATACAGTGATTTAAGACTCAGACCGGCTCGGCCGGTCCAACCGGTTCACTCGGGACTCGGGCCTTAGACCGAGCCGGTTCAGTAATTGGATTGGGTATGCACCTGGCCCGTTAGGACTCGGCGAGTTTAATACAAACTCGGCCCACTCGGGGTGGCCCAACAGCTCGGTCAACACGGAGTACTTGGTCAACGCGGAGGTAGTAATTCAAAATAAAATGCGAAATGTTAGTATGCAGGATTCGAACCTGTTCCATTCCAGGATTATGCATCAAGGCTTTACCACTAGGCTATGACTCTGTTTGTGATATAGTGCAACTGCTAATATTATATATCTGAAACAAGTATAACTAAAAAATCAAAACAACAATGTATTTTTCTTCTTTTTTTTTTTAAACATGTGTTCAAAATTTGGTTGAAGGGGAAAAAAACGTAACAATTAGGACAAATACTATGTTTACAAAACTATCGCATTTTTATTCGTGATATATAAATCAAGTTATATGTAAAATAAATTAGATATTTGTGTGGTGGTATTAATTTTAAACCTATGTATTAAATACTTTTAGATTTTTTTAATATAGACCGAGTCAAGCAATCAAATCAGTGACTCACTGGTCCGACCAGTAACTCATTGACTCAGTACCTCGACCGAGTCGATGACCGAGTCGAGTTTTAAAACACTGGTTACATATATAATGATTTCAATTAAAATAGACTCCCTTCGAAAAAATTAAAATAGCTGAATTAATAAGAATAATTTTATTTTAGTTAATATTAAAACATAAGCTCATGTATAAAAATGTAAAAAATTAAATTTAATTGAATAATCACTTTTTTAAAAAAAATATTTAGAAAATTAAATTTTAAAAAATATTATGTTTATTTATTTCAAGGAAAATTTGATACATTTTTCATTGTTTGTATCATATCCTATCAATATCCTATCCACCTCAAACACAGGATAGGATAAGAGTCTATTCTACTCTTATCATATCCTGTGACCCAATCCTTTATCATATCTTGCTCTTATCTTATCCTGACCACCAAACAGGCCTTAATACCTGCACAACAATTGAGTTGCAACTCCCTTTCTCAAATTTCATTGTGACTTAACAGGAAACTTTCATAATCATGTGGGTTTCACCACTGCTACATATGAAACTGGGAAACCTGCACCTCCATCCAAAACAGATCAAGGGTATATACGCTGGGAACAAGATGACCAGTGTGTATTTACCTGGCTGATTCAAAATATTAAATCACATCTGGTGAATAACGTCTCACAATACCCGACTGCAAAAAACCTATGGGATGGGCTGGCCGTGACATACAGTTCTGGAATTGATTCATTGCAGGTATTTGATCTTCATAGGAAGGAAAATTCATTGAGACATGGCGGAGATACCTTAGAAGACTGTTGGAACAGTTTCAGAACAATTTAGATTGCTTAGCCTACTTAGTGGTTCACTGACGCTCGCCCCCTGAACACTAGGTTGGTAGTAGAAAATGGTCTAATCCATCAAACTTCTTGTCCCAACACACCCCAACAAAATGGTGTAGCCGGACGAAAGAATTGGATTTTACTTGAAATAACTCGTGCCCTGCTGCTTGAATCCCAAGTTCCTTCCTCCTTTTGGCCCGAATCTCTAGCCACATCTGCATACCTAATCAACTGTCATCCTACCCAAATGCTTAACCACAAAACCCCTCTACAAGCTCTAGGCACTCAAACCACAATCCCTTCTATCCTAACCCTACCTCCCCGAGTCTTTGGGTGTTCAGTATTCATCCATATTCCCAAAATTGACAGAAACAAACTTGATCCTTGTGCCGAAAAATGTGTTTTTGTGGGGTATGCCATGCACCAAAAGGGGTATCGTTGTTATAATCCAGTCACTCGTCGCATTCATATCTATGGATTGTGACTTCTTAGTATCTGAATTTTTCTACCACCAACCTAGTGTTTAGGGGGAGAGGTCAGTGAACCACTAAATTGGCTAAGCAATCTAAGTTGTTTTGAAATTGTTCCAACAGAGCGAGAAGATGGAGCCACTGAACCTGCCCTTTCCAACGTAGTCGGGGTTGACGGACCAGTACACACAATCATTGTCCCGACTTCGGAAGATGTCCAACACGAGGTAAATGAATCTTACTCTGATGATTTGTCCCTTGGTTTGAATAATGCCACTATTCATGATGACAGCTTAGTCCCGGAACTAGAAGAGCCGGAGGCATGTGCCCTACCTCCAAGGAAAAATAGAGGTGTGTCGCCTAATCGAACTCACTTGAGCATGTGCCCTGTGCTTCAAGGTATCCAGTAAATGTAGCCAGGGGGAGAGTTGTTGAGGTTGCAAAATCATTCTCGGCCACCCTTCTCTCAGAGCACATTCCAAAAACAGCTCAGGAGGCAAGTAAGAAGATTGAATGACAAGAGGCAACGAATACAGAGATGGAATCTCTTGAGAAAAACGTTACATGGGAAAAATATGTGTTACCAGCGGGAAAGAAACCAGTCAGTTGCAAGTGGGTCTTCACCATCAAGTACAAGGCTGATGGAACCATTGAACGATGAAAAGCAAGATTGGTAGCCAAAGGTTATACACAGACATATGGCATCGACTACTCAAAAACCTTTTCTCCAGTTGCCAAACTTGACACTATCAGGGTGTTATTTTCGGTAGCAGCAAATAAAGATTAGCCACTTCACCAGTTCAATGTCAAGAATGTTAGATTCAAATAATTATTATGTTTTGATAATTAACAATTTCTTTTGAATATGATATTCTTGAAGAAGAACTCCTAACTTGCTGAACATCTTTATGTCCAGGAGAAACCATCCTCATAAAGGACTTTATAAAATCCTAAGACATTATCAAATCGCAAAAGCAAGTCAAGCCAAGACATTATCTGAAGAACGACTGCATTCTCTTTAAAGAGGTACAAAGAAAGCAATCAAGCGGAGACAGTCTGACGACTCACCAAAGGTCAAGCTTGCCCAGAAGTAAACAGATATGCCCTAGAGAACATTAAAGCAACTATGATCACTCAACATCAAAAGCACATGGGATAAAGTTGAAACAGTCCGGTGCTTGAGTTTACTCTAACCTACAGGAAGACTGTTTTGTCAAAAGATGAGTAAGTCTGGTCATAGGCCTGAATAAACATCTCAAGCTTCAAAGTATCTCTAGCTTCAATGGAAGATGGTTGGATAACAATCTATTCAAAAGGAGAACTTCAACAGAAGCAGAAAAGAAGGAAACATCCAGTCGAGAAAGGTTGGAATAAGAAAGTCCGTCCGCCTATGCAACTCACTCAGTGACGAAACTCTGAAGATTCTTTAAAGACTGCGTCTGCCAAATCATAATGAAGATTCTGTTCGCTCAAAGCATCAAAGTGCTCAAAGGTCATAAATGTCAGAAAAGCGTGTGTCATGAGGTTATGAAAAATCAGTTCAACAGAAGCATTAAAGAAATTGTTCAACAAAGCTCTGAAGAGTTCATTCAGCATAATTTCTTCTTGGATCAAAGGACATCTACCTCGTCAGCACATTAAATGAAGTATTGTTGATGGCAGAAAGAAGAAAATGACATAATTAATATATTATTCCTTGGTTCCTCTGCTTTTCTGCTTTTCCTCAAATCAAGCTGCTTTTGCGGAATCAACGGCGTGAAATTCTGAACATCATACTTCTTCAACGTTCAAAATTCAAATCTTCTGTTCATAGCATTTAATGATCCTTAGCTGGCATGCACTGGGATATTATGTTCAAACAAAAACTCAAAGCTGAACACAGCGTCAAGCCAGACGACGTCAACCCAAGCAATTAATGCTTGACATAACGCATTCAATGCTAATCCAGAATTACAGAATTAGCCGTTACTCACAAGGAAGCAGGAGCACTAACAGATCTATTTTCTCTCCTTATATCAAAGATAAATGAAGACTTTCAACTGAAGATATAAATAGAGAATTCAACTTCCAGATAAATTTGGCGACTTGAATTCAACCCATTGCATATCTCAACCAAGTTGCCCAGAGAACCAAGCTTCCATTGGTTCAAACTCAGAAAGCTTCAAGCCATACTTTACCTGAGTTAGGTCGTCCACTAGTGTAAAGAATTCATAGAGTGTCACTCTTATTTTAAGTCACACACAATACAAAACAGAGAACCTTAAATTCCTATCCTCTCAGTAACCCGAGCTTCACTTCTTCTACTCACTCTTACTGAAGAGAATCTTTGTAGAAAAACAAACCCAATTTGTAAAGGGAATCAGGAGTAGTCCTGTAGAATACTAATAAGGAGAAGTCCTGGAGAATACTTGGAAGGAGAAGTCCTGAGAATACTAGGAGAAGTCATGTACAATACTTGATAGGAGAAGTCCTTCTAATACTGGGAGAAGTCCCTGAGAATACTTGTACTATTTAATGAAATAGTGGAAAATCTTGGTGAAGCCAAGGACTGGACATAGCCCGGACGATTATGGGGGTGAACCAGGATAAAAATTGTGTGTGCTTTAATTTTCTGTCTTACGTTAATTTTTCCGCTGCATACGTGCACACACACACACAATCTTTAACACACCTTGAAAACTAATAACTAAGGTATATTCTGAAAGAAGTTTTCAAAAATCACACACACAATTCAAACCCCCCCCATTTCTTGTGTGTTTCTTGCACTATCAATTGGTATCAGAGCCTAACCGCTCTGAAATTTACTAACATCTTCATAGATGTAGAGCGAAAATATCCACGATTAACAGGTGTCTTCCTCAGGCAAAAACAACCATGATCCAAAGAAACAGGCTCAAGAAAGGAGTAAAGAATGTTACGAAAAAGCTGCTCGCACACAACTTGAAACCTGTAAAAGATTCCATACTCATCTAAGGAGAACAAGCTAGTGAAAACTTTGGATTTCCGACCCAGCTCATATCTGGTCTCATCAATGCTGAATCTTCTAGAAAATCTATGAAATGAACGAGCTTCTTTTCAGAAAAGATCCAGAAAACAGAAGTCATCCTGATTTATGACAAGCTCACACTTGAACACTCAAATCAGAAGAATGAAGATGATAACAACACATAGTGCATTTATGATGCTCGCTGAATAGTCATCTGAGCTAATCTCAACAATAATCATGTAATCTGATGATGCATATATGTCAAGCTTGGAATATAGATGCACTGCCTTGAAAATCTAAAATATACCTGTAGTCACATGATTAAAGTCAAAAGTATTTTAATTATAAATATTCAGTAAAATCATCTTCTGAACAATACATATGAAATTGACCAGTCGGGCCCAAGAAAATATGGGTACCAAAAGTGCACAATATTTCATGCTGCAGAAAATGCAGAACAAAGGAGAAACATCTACTACAATAATGACCAACAGAAGTTGATCGATTATTAAGAAATATGGGTCAATCTACAATACAAAGATAAGAGGATGATCCTTCAATAAGACTCAACAGTGCCCTCACTAACATCAATTGCATTTGGAGCATAGCAAGTAGTCAGGAGTAGAATCCGCCCGCAGCATGATTGAAAACATGAAGAAGAGTATCTCCCGGACTATCACATCTTGTAACCGTCCAGTCAAGGATGCATGAATGACAATTTATCAGAAGCTGAATGGACACTTTTTTTTTGTCCTGCTTTGATAATCTTTCAAACTCAGAAAAACACTGTCAGATTCAAACAAGCTTAACTGCACTTTCACTCTTAGTGATCCTATCAGCAATCATATCCAGAAAAGGGCTGTAATGGCAATATGATACTCAAAACTCATAACTCATGAGAATTGATCATGCAGGAAGTACTCTAGATTACCTATATTTGATCAATAATATTACTAAGTAACACACATGAAATTCTATGGTAGATTTTTTTTTTTAAAATGTGTGCAGAATAAGACACAGATACGATTAAAAGTCTCCCCAAGCTTGCTAATTCACCAAGGAGATGTTAAAGCCGACAATCAGAAAGCATAATGAAAGAATGACAAAGCAGCAGTAAAATGGCAATATGCATAAGGCCAGACGAACACCAGAAGGCAAAAGGACGAGGATCACGAGTGTAACAGCCCGATTTTTTACGTCGAGTGTCACATAGTAACCATGCGGGAAATAACACTTAATTTAAAAACTTCACAACATCTCATTTTCTTAAACGTTCAACGCTCACAAATATGTATAGATAGTGTAGCCCATATAATACATTTCGTAATGACCAAGTTTAAGATGTAATGAAAATACTGTCTGGCAGCACATGTGCCCTTCCTTTACAAAAGGGTTTACAAAATCATTAGAAAAAAAAAATAAAGCTTATGTTCTTCAAGCCCAAAAGTTGTCCTTGTCCGTTC
Source organism: Acmispon strigosus (assembly GCA_030819835.1). NCBI lineage: Eukaryota > Viridiplantae > Streptophyta > Magnoliopsida > Fabales > Fabaceae > Acmispon > Acmispon strigosus. The sequence continues at coordinate 27,055,131 of JAUAMA010000001.1, forward strand.
CCAAGATGCAGTTCCCGTCCGCCTCCCGTCTACATCAGACGATTACCTAGTGGTGACCGCCTGGCGATACATAACAAATAAGGAAAACACAACAGGAAAGGGTTAACTCCAAATGAATAAAATCAATAATCACGATAGTTTGGCAGATGATATCGACAAATCATACTAATAAAATCAATCAATGAACTCTACGGCCTTCATAGCCAAACCACAATCACACTTGGTGATTCTCAATAACCAATACTCATAGCTCATTGTTTTGCCTTATTTGGACAGGATTGTTAGCGCGGACGAGACTCTTTCAACCACAATCACACTTGGTGATCCCGTGGCACATAATAGTCCACCACATCAAACCAACAATTCATCATGATGTCCAATCACAGTTCACATGAACAAATACGGTTCACTCGTTCCCTTAACCCCAATAGATTATACGATATCATTCCATCCGGGGAAATCATTTCCAGTATTCATACGTATAACATTCAAGTTACCAAAGTAACTAAACAAATATCACTGCAAGTATCCAATAGAAGCTAACATACGAGTTACCCTTACCTCCTCGAAGGTTGTATACACTTTGAGTCTTCGAATTTCTTTGGTTCGAGTACAACTTGAAAGATTGAATCTGAAGAAGAACGAGTAAGAACAAGAATTCTAGGAATGTTTAAGAATGATTTCTTTGAAGCAATAAAGTAGTGAGGATTCAGAGAATCTAAAACTGAAATGAAACCAAATACTGGGTATTTATAGCATGAGGAAAACCACTTCTGAGGGTAAACATTTAGGTATTGTTTGGTTGGAGGGGAAGGGAGGGAAGGGGAGGGGAGGGGAGGGATTTTTTTTAAACTTTACTTGTTTGGTTCATTTTTTAGGAGTGAAGGGGAGGGGAATGGAGGGGACCAAAATCCCTCATAACTCAATTTTGTGTCCCCTCCAAAAGTGGGGGGAATGGGAGGAGAAACATTTTGTTGGACAAAAATAACCCTATTCAATAGTAGAAAAGTATTAAATGCAAACATGTTTAAATTACAAGTAAATTTATAAAGGGTACAAAAGTAATTTAATCATAAAACCCCTCCCCTCCCCTTGTGAACCAAACAAAAAAAGAGTTATTTCCCCTCCCCTCCCCTCCCCTCCCCTCCTATGAACCAAACATAATAAGTATTAAAATCTCTCCCCTCCCCTCCCCTCCCTTCCCCTCCCCTCCATTAAAATCCCTCCCCTCCCCTTCCCTCCTTTGAACCAAACAGACCCTTAATGAAAAGTTGTCAATAAAAGTGGCGGGTCATTAATGCTCATTAATGATCCTGACATATATTCAAGGTCAACAAAAACAGAAGCTTACTATTTCCAAGACATCTGACACGTATTCCACAAAGTCAACAAAAGCGGTAATTTACCAAACGAACACCAAACTGACTCACTGTTCATTCATCAAACTATATTGTGTGCTGGCAGCATTGCTTATGGGGCTCAACATGTTTTACTTTATCTGAAAATGATTTTAATGCATTGTGTGCTGTACACGTTTTCTACCCGTGGTTAACTTGTAAACCACTCAAGGGGTCACCTCTATTCTATTGTCCTATATTTGTTCTTCCACTCTATTTTTTAAAAAGTGAAACAATGGAAACGTGAAGTTGCAGGATTGAGTGACTGTATAACTTTTCTAGTCTGTTAGATTTGATTTGAGTTTATTTTTTCTCTCTTTTTAATGAGATCGTTTTTCAAATTACTTGGTCCCAACTCCCAAATCTCCTCCCTAAACAAACTCTTAAGTGAGTTGTTTGAGATGATTGTGAAAGCATTTACTTTAATGTGTTCACTATTGAACCCTTTTTTTCATAAGAGGAAGACTGGAAAACTTGAAGCTTTGTGAACTACTGGATTGCATTTTATTTTTGAGGCCCTTAAATTGTCGAACAGAGATGTAATTTGTGTGTTTTCCATTTTATTGCATATGATTTTCTGCATATCATAAGGTTGTTATAACTATATGTTGGTTTTAATAGTGAGTTTCTAACTTAATATGTGCAAATATTAAAACTTGATATAATGGTAGAATTTAATATTATTTTATAGTTTGCAACATATTAATTTACATTAAAAAAAACTAACAAAGGTCATGTGCATGGCACGAGTATCATCCTAGTACCTCACATAGTTTAAGCTCACAACTACCACTTTTGGTATCTAATTTATATGTTAATAGGACAAAAAATCTTCTTATGATCTCATCCGATAAATATTTGATAATGTCAGGGTAGAAGAAACTCAGTGGTAGTTGGAAGGAATGGTTTTGATGAACTCTACCTCTACAGCCCTGGCTCAAGAATCTAGAAAGGAGGGCAGTATCTACATGATCCGAATCTAGAAAATGATGCTTAAGTTTGCTTTGAGCAAATAATTTGAAATCACATTTAACCAAAAAAATTTGATTTTCGGTTTAAAATATAGGTTTGTCCTTTTGAATTTTGATAAAGGGTAAGAGTGCAGCACATTGATGAATCCAGTAAGAGTTACAACTTCAAAAGGATGAGATATTATGTTCCATTATGACAAATGGCTTAACAATTAGCATTGTACAACTTATAATGATAAAATTGCTCTTTTAATGATGTGGAAGAATTGGAGCAGAAGTCACTACAAGGTAGGGGCAGTGTAACTCTCATTACTATGATTACATTAACTTTCTAGTATGCTTTCATACAGGTTAGTAGGTCTCATTCGACTAAAAAAGTTAATGATAAGCATAACAATTCAATATAGTAACAAAGTAGCTAGATCAATAATTTGCTCCTCCAATATGTCGAATTCATTTTAATGAGGAAAGTGCAATGTCATAACTTATTGAGAAATTAACAGTTAGATTGTAATTAAGTGTAGTCAGATGTATCACAAATTATGAGGTTGTTAAAAATCTAATCCTTGATTTATGTTTTGATACTTGTTAACACAAGTGCTAACCAACGTTAACCCTCAACTCAAGATAAAAAGTTTACAGAACTCATTTTATGAATTGGGATAAAAGTGATTTCATATTAATTCAACTTATATCCAAACAAACACAAGTGCTAACCAACGTTAACACTCAACTCAAGATAAAAAGTTAACAGAACTCATCTTATGAATTGAGATAAAAGTGATTTCACATTAATTCAACTGATATCCAAACAAACACCGTACTTCTTTACCCTCTATAAGTGCATATCCAAATTGCTAAATTCATTCTAAGTTTAATAATTTTAAAACCTCAACCTAATAACATTACATGAATAAAGAAATTTGCTTGAACATATTGAAATGACTCTCATCCAATTCCAAATACAGCATTTGTGTTTCCAGTCCACCAGAAGGTAGAATGTAGTCATAAATTCTTACAGGCTACTTAAAAGAAAAACAAAATCACCTTGAATGTGCTAACTGGTATTTTACTTCTACACTGAAATTTCCAACATTCAGTTGGAATTGACAAATAGAATGAGCGCATTATGTCGGGACAAGAAAGTGGCTTTCTTCCTGAGTGTTGATCCAGAGTGTGGCCATTGCAATAATGGCAAATGAAAGGCCACAAACCAATTTACGTTTAGCCTTTTGAAGTGGCTTTTCCATCAAAACAGTTTGAATATCATTTCTTCTTTCAGGAACCACCTCATGAGGACTCTGCATATCAGCATCACCAGGAAGATCATCTGTTGATGAGACCGACTCTGATCCACCTTGGAACTGCACATCACCACATGAGCTTTCATTCTCTTTACAATCATAGTTCGCATGATCTGCAATACCATTTTGGTCATATTTAGAATAATATCCTGGGCTCCAATTAATTTTGCCTGATGATAGATTCCTTATCCTTCTATTCTGATTCTCAGAGCAATCTGAGGTCTCATCATTTAGGTCCTGAAGAGATTGGATGAGCTTCCTTGGGGTCGTAAAGATTTTAATGCTGTCAACATTAACCTGTGAGCGTGATCTCTGAGAAGAGAGAAGAAAAAGTCAACGAAGTTTTGGTTAGTAAAAGAGCATGATTTAACTTGATGTTCTGCCTTAAAATTGGCAGCTTTTATATAGTCCACTAAAAATAAGTTTGCATGAAATTTGACTGATGTATGCACAAGAAAAGCTTATGCTAATTGCTAGTGTGCATTCAAGCTTTGCATACAGCACTCTTACCAATGGTGAATAAAAGAAATTATGCTTAGAAAATTTGAGACAAATAAAAATGTGAGTAAATGTGTGTATATGATCAAAAGCATGCTCTTTCTGCTTCCTGTTCTTTTTTCCCTTCAAATCTTCATTATCTAAGCATTACTACAAAAACAAGTGCAATAGTAATTGTGTATAAACAAGTCATTAGGAGCAAACATAAATCAAAAGTAAAATAGAAAACCAAAACTAGAAACATCTTACAAGTGGAAAACTTGGAAGAACTGAATGTAAAAGAGAAGAGCACCACAACTGAAGGTGAAAAGGGATCTGGAAAAGGAAGAAAGATCTCCATAATCTATATTTCTAATGGTAATTGGGTAATGAATTTGGCATGCAACCATTTCATGTCAACACAGGAGGGGAAACAACAACTATGGAAATGAATATTTGTGGATATTAAACTTTGAATTGAGGAGAGTAAAGCTGTCACTGTAGAACTTGCAAATTCGATCACAGCATTTTAATAAAATAGGTCTAATATCTGAGACACTTACTAGGGGACTTGTGCTGGTACTTTTGGATACTCCATTCCTAGGATTTCTGTGCAAGAAACCACCGAATTCCTCTGTTAAGTCTCCTCCTCCATTGGGAAACTCGTGATCCACAGCATGCTCGAACAAGCCATTTCCCTGTCCTGCCTTTGAGAACAAACCACCCTTGAGAGACACATCAACTCCTCCATTTTCATGACTCCAGAGCTTCTTATTCACACTCCTCCGCGCATAGTTCAAGTTCTGAGAAGGGACACTTGTTGAAAAGGGAGACTCAACAAGAGACTCATATCCGGGGAAAAAGTCCAAGGTACGTGACTCTGGTGACATGGATGTAGGAGAATGGTCTCCATCACCAGAAAAACTTTCTCCCTCGGCATAGTCTCTCCTACTAAAATTTGATCCTGTCTCCGAAGCAGGACTCTTTAGACAACTGGTTTTCTTGTCAATGGCAATTTTTTTAGCAGTTTGCAAAGCTTCAAATGCAGCGCCTTTGACATACGCCATTTTGTCAGATTGACATAGCTCCATCTCCTCAATTATCTGTTCAACCTCCGAGAAAATGCTCCTGCGGTCCAGACATTTCATCAAGAAGTTCACCATTTGAATCGCTGCAAATCGCTTCTGAGAATTCCCCTCCAGAAACTCACCACCAGCATGCAGTATCCGCAGGCCGGATTGTATGAGCAACCTAGCATAGGCCTCGACAATCAAAGCATTACGCTTGGCTAACGCCATAACCAGACCCATATGAGAATTGGTCTGAGTGGACTTTCCCTCTAAGGCCACAGCAACATTCTGGCAAACCCTGTTGACCATTTCATCTGAAGCATACCGCCAGTTATCTGAATCCACAAGAGCCTTCAAGCATAGTGCTGCGCCGCAACTCAAACTCTCTTGAGAACTCGAAAGAGAATCAGAAAGAGGCTTACAAATAGAATGAATTATGTTCCTCTTCTTCTCATCTGGGGTCGCCGGGTCCATTCCGTATCTCGCTACAGCTGGAACCACCTTTGAGCAAGCCTGTTGGAGAGGGAAAGACCCGGCACTTGAAGCTAAGGTCTGAACTATCGATTGCATGATGCTGTCTATCAAGGGAACAATCTTGACTCCGTGAACGCGAGCAAGAACTTCATACAGCGAAATTGTGAATTCTCCAGACAAAGTACCGGTTTCCTTGGTCTCAGAAACTTGAGCAAGAAAGATAGGAATTGTCTTATAGTCCAAATCTTTCACGTATGACTTCAACGCTCTCATCGCAGATTTGCGACTATCCGCGTCTTTGTCAAGATTTTCAAGCTCTCGTTGTAGCACTGGAGTCAGACTCCTCCCCATTGTTGAACTGAAACAAGAGCAACCACCATAAGTAACAGTAACAAAGTCAAATAAAAACCACACTGAACAAAATATACAACAGAAATCGATTGCACAAATTTCAAATCACAACACTTGCCCCCAACAGAAATAATTCTTCAACGATTTGAATTAAAGTTCCTAGCTTTTCTACAAACGAAAATGGCAAATCCAACTATTTTAAAAAACCATGGAAAAGAAAAAGAAAGCAAGAAACAGTGAATTCTTCAGTGCCTCACTGTAAATCAAAACAGCACAGAACAAACCAAAAAAGGGTCATAATTATTAAATAAAAAATGCACCTTTTTGTGAGCAGGAATGAAGATCTTGAAGGTGTATTGTGCAGTTGAAGGGAGAGAGGATGACTATGAGTGATGTTTGAAGAAAGAGAGAAGGAAGCAATGTTTGAAGAAAATGTGTGCTTTTTTATTTTAGGGCTTTCAGCTATTCAAATTTGAGCGAATTTTTAGGGGTTGTGTCTGTTAGGTTGTGTTTATTTATTTGTATGTATGAGTGATGACGGAGATGTTTTACCATATCTGACACTAGTGTGTATTGAATGCATCAATTTCAATTGAATTGCTTTCATTTTCAAAATTCTTTTGTTCAAATTCCACCGCTATCCTTTCTGTGGTGGGCTCTACCAGTTTCAGGAAAGAAAAATCCCTTCCTTGACCAAAATGCCCTCTTACGTTTGGCCTACCTTTTTATTTTTTGTTATTTGGAATCAACCTTGGTCATGGTCCTCGAGTAATAGGTAAGCTAGATCCTAATAAATGTGAGTTTATAAGATTTAATCCTAGAAAATTCACTTGTTGGAAAAGACCGTTACCGTATTCCGAACAGGTTAACATTTGTTAAGAAAAAAAAACATGTGTCCTCTTACCTCTTTCATTTTTTGTAGTATTAAATCGCTCTTACAATTTCGACTTGAGTGTGGTGTAAATTAAATATTTCCTAATAATACGATTTATAAAAATCAAATTTTTGACATAACTGCTCAAATACGAAACAAGAATAATTAAGGGTTGCGTTAGGTGGATTTTTTTTTTTAAAAAAAAAAAGTTAAGCTAATTAAGTTTGGTCATATCTTTTTGAAAGACTTCTTCCTCTTATAACAAAAAAATATCTTTTTAAAAGATGTTTTCATTAAATTGAGTTGTCATTTGACATTTTTTTTTATATTTTCATGAAAACAATATTTTTTTTTAAAAAAAAAAGAGTAGAATACACTTACCCCTCAAAGTTTGTCAAAATAACATTTAGCTTCATGCTTATCTAAAATCTACAATTCACCCAATTATAATGTCAGAATAACGTTCTACTTTATTCTTATCTAAAATATGCACTACGGGCCTCCTATTTAACTTCATCCAAAAGATTCTACTAGTATATTCCTTTAACTCAAAATTAATTAATTTAAATATAAATAATAAATAAAATAACAAAAAGAAATCTTGAAACCAAATAATAAATATCTTCTTATTTTATATATATTCCAAATATTTAAAAACTATCTTAAAAGTCTCTAGATAAAAATAATAATAAGATTTATATTTATGATTATATTTATTATGATAAAAACATTTGTATTATATATTAAACTTTCCATAATTTTTAAGAAAGTATATTATACATAAAAATGGTTTCAATTAAAATATAGAAAAATTATTAATAAAATATCTTAGAAACAAATATTTTATTGTTCTGGTCACGTAGAATAGTAAGAAAAGAGTTAGGAGGTGGAAACGGCTCACTAGGTCAAGAACCCTAGCAGCCAAACAAGATCTTATTATCAAGTAAGAGAACATAGGAAAAAGACCTCTTTTACATGAACTCTCCTCTGCTATCTGTGGAGGGGAAAGAGATAAAACCCTAGATTTACACATGGATGGGCTCTTGGGCCTCAAAACATTTGGCCTAACAGTCCCAACCCCTTATATGATCAGATCCCCGCTCTAGCACCTTTGGTCGCCCCGCTCGCCACCTACTGGGCGAAGTGCTCGCCCAGTCCACAAGCCCACAAGACACCGAGTTTGAGGCATGAAGACGAAGTGTGTCTGCATAGAGCGCTTCTTGGCTCGCTAATGGGGAAAAGTGCTCGCCCAGTCCTCAGGCCCACAAGACACTGAGTCTGAGGCTGTCTTCATAAAGCGGTCACCATGGAATCCTTACCAATGCTTCCTTTGAGCGATCATCCCTATTGAATGTGCCTCGTTAAAACCTTCCTAGGAAAAACCAGTGGGATAAAAACCTAGTGAAGAAAAAAGAGTACAGCATCCCATAGAGAAATGAGTCGCATAAGGCCTAAGGTGTGGAGGATAAATACATCGCCAACATAGCGTGCAAGTATAAGTAAATGAGACTCTGGATTGAGTCTACGCGCTTATCATGGAGTGAAGTGATCATCAGGTTGCGTGGTGTCTTACCGGAATGAAGTCATTCGCCTAACAAGAGTCGTAGCCAGTCCACAAGTTCACTGAGCCCACCAGTATGGAACAGCTTGTAACGCCCCAATTTCCGGTCAGGGGTCACATTGTAAATTCACGGAAAATAAGTTTAATAAACCTCTCAAAAAGGCCACTCAAATTTTCAAAAGATTCGTCGCTCAAGATATTTAGTCAATAAGTAATATCCCCGTAAATACATAATTCAACGTGAGTAGTAAAATAAATAATTATTTGCAACTTAAGTTTTGCTAATTCATAAATAAAAGGAAATACAGTAATTAACATCATGCTTTTCAATTCTTCTCTTCATCTTCAACTGATCCCCAAATAATCTTCATTTAATCCTCACGTTGTTCATCTACGACGTTAAGCGCCCAAACAACACACAAACAAACAGAAATGGCTAACTCCAAAAATATCAATAATATTAATTATCAACTATGTGAAAATTAAAACAGAAACAGAAATCAGCACAATTCAAATATAGTAATACAGCAGCATAAAAACAAAATACAGAATTTAATTTAACAGAGACAGCAGAATTAAATTACAGTAGATACAACAACAACAAATTAATAAGCAACAGTAAATTTACTGAGTTTCAACATTCAAAATATTTCATTTAATTTCCCCAAGTATGCAAGTTAATCCTGAAATAACTACATGCATAATTATGGCCAAGATTTTACCAGAACAAGGGCAGGACAATCACGTGGGACAACGATCCACCACATTGCCCTCAGTTTATCCTACGGGACAAAGTGCCATCACATCAACCTAAATATCCTAAATAAAATGCATATGCTATGACACAAATAATCATCATCATCCTCATGAACCAACAGTTCACACAAATTCTCAGTCATAGTTTCATATGCAAATTTAGTCAATTTCCTCTTAGAACATTTTCAACATGTTATACTCAAGAACTCATTTTACAGCATCAATTAATAGGTCATAAAAAGGTTCGAGGTCAATCCCAGTCAGAATTCTCAAACAGAGTTATAAACAATTACAAACCGACAAATGATTCCTACAATGAGTTACCCTTACCTTCTAATATTTTTCATGAACTTTAAGTCCCACATATAATAACAAATATGTAATAAAATCAATCAATAATAGGGAAGAAGGAAGAAACCCTAAAACCCAATTAAAACGAAAGAACGAAAAAACTGCACTGGGCTGGCAGAGGCCCAACGCATGTGCGTTGGGATGCCAATGCATGTGCGTTGGGATGCCAATGCTCATGCGTTGGCTCCCTACCTGGGAACCTGTTCCTAATGCCCAGGCGCCAGGAGCCCAAAGCTCATGCGTTGGCTCTCTGTCCAGGACGTCCAAAAACACAATTTTCACCGTTTTGAGTTCCGAAAAGAATTTTTCATCAAGGGTTTTATCAAGGGTTTTCATGAAAATAATTCCAACATCATGTAACATCATATTCTAGGGTTCTATCATGCCAAAAATTGATTTCCCTTAACTTAAGAATTGATAGTAATAAAATACACAAGAAATGGGGGTTTGAATTGTGTGTGTGTGATTATTAAGCTTCTTTGCGGTTAAAAGCAGTTATTAGTTTCAAATATTAATATGAGTGTGTGCAGCGAAAAATAACTTAATATAGAGAAGTAAAGCACGCAAGATATTTATCCTGGTTCACCCCCTTTATCGACAGGGCTACGTCCAGTCCTTGGCTTCACCAAGATTTTCACTATTTTCACAAAATAGTACAAGTATTCTACAAGACTTCTCCTAGTATTCGAAGGACTTCTCCTTTAAAGTATTCTTCAGGACTTCTCCTAGTATTTGAAGGACTTCTCCTTACAAGTATTCTTCAGGACTTCTCCTAGTATTCGAAGGACTTATCCTTACAAGTATGCTTTAGGACTTCTCTTAGCATTCGAAGGACTTCTCCTGGTTCTTTTTCAAATTTTCTTTGAGGTTCTACAATGATCTCTTCAAAAAGAGTTGAGTAGAAAACTGAAGAACAGTTTACAGAGAGGATATAGATTTAGGTTCTCTGTTTGGGTTGTGTGAGAATAGGATAAGAGTAATACTCTTGAAAGGTTCACACAGGCGGACGACATAACTCAGCTAAGTGTTTGCTTTGAGCTTTTGAGTTATGGCTATAATACTGATTATTGTGGACGACTTAAGGAGCATATGAGATTTTATTGTGTTCAAGTTACCAATTGAATTCGGATGCTAAGTGCTCTATTTATATCTTCAGTAGGATGTGCCCTATAAGCTTGATGAAGATTTGAAAAATAGTTCCGTTGGAATTTTTGCTTCCTTGTGAGTAACAGATACTTCTGCATCCCTGAAACATCATTAAATGCATTCTGCCACGCATTTATTGCAGCATTAATTGCGTTTGTTGACGTCGTCTGATCCTTCAATGCTTTAAGCCTTGAGCTTTTGTTGGGCATTAAATGCACGTGCAAGCAAGCTAAGAGAGCATTTAATGTTCTGAACAAAAGATTTGAATTTGATCGTTGAGGGGATCTGATGTTTAGGAAATCACGCTGTTGACTCTGAAAAGGTTGCATGATCTAAGGAATGTCAGAGCTTTTGCAAGAACGAGGAATAAAGTATTAATTATGTCCCTTTCTTCATTCTGCAATCAACAGTGCTTCATTTAATGCTTTGACGAGGTAGATGATTTTTAATGCTTGAAGCAGTTATGACAAACGAACTCTTCAAAATCTTTGTCGAACGAACTCTTCAATGCTTCTACCAAACGAACTCTTTAATCTGTCTTGGAAAATGAAATTTTAAGTAGAATTACCAAACGTACTCCTTAGGCGGACGTACTCCTTTGGGTGTGTTTCCAAACGAACACATTATTGAGAAGCCATACGTACTCTTTAGCCGGATGTTCTCCTTCGGGTTTGTGGCCAGACGTACTCTTTTTGCAGACGCACTCAACTAGCAAGTGTACTCTTTTTAACAAACGTACTCAAGAACCGAACGAACTCAACTTGTCAAGTGCATTCCAGTGTTGAACTAACACAGCTTCTCAAGTGTCTTTAAGTGACGAACTATCACAACTGGGCAACTGACAGATTAGCTCTTCAGTAAGTTGTCGGACGTTCTCCACTTATTTGTTTTTCTTTGAACTTCTGCATTTTGATAATGCCTTGTATGTATGTATGCAATTCGTCTTCAAGTAGATAAATGTTCCTGAGTATGAAATATTCAAAGCATTAGAACATCTTTATCTATCAATATTAAACCTTGAGTAAAATTGTTATTTATCAAAATATATAATTTATGAAATCGTTTGAATCTAACAAGAATTTCATGGCCAAAATCCTAAAATTCACTAGAGTAGAGGAAAAGGAGTTTTAAGTTGAACCTACCTCGAATATAACCTCGGAACTGAGCGTACAACCTTGTGTTCGTCCTCTACACTCCAATATTCGTCCACGTCTCGGGAATTTGAAAGAAATCACGTGATCAAGCTTCAGTTTTTGAGAAGGGAGTTCGACCCAACACAGAAAAGGATTCGAATTAGAATCGAGTCTATGACTAAGAACAGAACTCAGAAATTGATTGAGAATGAAGGCTTACCAAGGAACAAGTTAGGAAACTTTGCAAGAGAGTGTTAGAGAGTCCAATGACTGTGAAGAAGGTCTTGCTCCTGACCCTGGTTGAGGTTTTGATGACGACAAACTCGTGAACAAAAAGAAGAAAAGAAGACTTAGAAGAACCAGTACAACATGTCTCAAGCAATATCAAGGGTTCAAGTTTAACTAAGTCTTACATAGTTAGGTAAGTTATGCTTCTAAGGTCTCTTTAAGTATGAAGGCTCAAACATAAAAGTAACATATTGAGTTTAACCTTTTTCATAAGATAAAAGTGATAGAAAAACTCAAGTTGATCTTAAAGTTTCACTTTCTGGAAAATGGACTTGAGTGTAATCGATTACACCCTTAAGGTAATCGATTACAAAAAGGTAAGTAATCGATTACAACTTGCTTGTAATCGATTACATGTTTGAATTTGAAATTCAAACAACAACGGTCACTTAGTGTAATCGATTACCTAAGTGTTGTAATCGATTACATGCTCGACTAGTTGCATTATTTTATGAACCGTTGTGTCTCAAAACGTTTGGGAAGCATTGTGTTGGTTCATGGATGATCTCCTATGCCTATAAATAGTCCATTTGTGTTCAGAAATGTAACAAGACTCATAAGACTCACATATGCTCTATTAACACACTTTCATATTCAAAAGTCTTTGTTCTATAACTTTCAAGAGTCAATATTCTGAGTTCCTTATTCTTTATTGTCAAAAGAACACACATGCTGTTCAACCATTGAAGAACTCAGAATAAGAAAGATCCTTCATACGAAAAGTGCCTAAGAGCATAACTTATACATTCAATCCATTCTATGTTAGAGGATTGAATCAGCCGTTTAGAAATTCTTCTTCATCTTCATTCTGGTTGAGTGAAAGATTCACCGTAGGGTTCGGTGAAGATTGGTTGATTGAAAGTGGTTTGCTTTCAGGGTCTGAAAGTGGTGTGCTTTCAGGTTGTTGATAGAAATTCTTAAGGTACTTGGTGTAAGCACTTGTAAGAAGTTTTTATCAATAGTGGAAAAATCTTCAAGGGGTTTCTTGAGGGACTGGACGTAGCCTTCGGTGGATAGAAGGTGAACCAGGATAAATTCCGTGTGTAATTTCTCTTATCCCTCATCTTTTACTTTCAAGCAACGCTTATTTCCACTGCAATCACAATCATAATTTGTGAACACCATTATCTTGAAAGTAACAATTTTTGTTAAGGCGAAAATCGTGCAAACCTGATTCACCCCCCTCTCAGGTTGCTATATATACTTACAATTGGTATTAGAGCGTAAGTTTAGGTAATTTTCTCCTAAGATCCGGGAAAAGATGGCATCCTCTTCTAGTCATGGTACTAGTGAGGGATTCAACATAAACAGGCCACCATACTTTATTTGATTGCACTTGGTAAAGAATTTTCTAGGAGTGATCTAAACATGAAATTATTAAGATCACTTACAAGAGCATGACAACCAAAGGTTACGACGATTTCTAAAAAGAAGAGTTTGTCTAATATGACACTAGCAACTCTCTTTGGAAAACTCCAAGAACATGAATTAGAGTTAAATCGTCTAGAAGAACATGAACAACATGAGAAGAAATATCATTCCATCTCTCTAAAAGCAAAGGAAAGCATCAAAGAAGAATATGATGCAGATTCTGAAGAGGACATCAGTGAAAATATGAACCTTCTTGTGAAGAATATTGGAAAGCTATACAAAAGGAAAGGTATGAAATTTAACAATAGTAAAACTTTCCAAAGGAATAGTGAACCTTCCTCCTCTTAGAAATTTACATGCTTTGAGTGCGGAAAACCTGGACATATCAAACTGGAGTGTCCAAATCTTCAAAAGAAGAAGCATGGATTAAAAGAGAAGTTTGAAAAGAAAGATCCAACTGCACGAAGAGCCTACATTGCATGGGATGAAAATGAAGTGAGTTCATCATCCGACTCCGAAAAGGAAGAAGCACATGTTGCTCTAATGGCCTCCCGTGACTCAGATGATGAAGATATCGAGGTTAGTAGCAATGGTATTTCATTTCATGATTTAGAATTTGCCATTGAAAATGTTGAAGGTGCAAGACACACACAAGAAAGGGGGGGATTGAATTGTGTGGCTTATTTTAAATTTCTTTTCTCATATATTAAAAATAGTGTATATATATATGTATATATATATCATTTGTTATTTAAATTTAGCATGGATCACTTTTGTAGGAGAGCATGACATTCATTTCATAAGAATTAAAACGATGAATATTTATTTTCCATAATCGTTTGCAAGTTGCAAACGTACGAATAAGCATGCAGCGTAAAATTAACAATATGAACATAAAACACACATGATTTTATCCTGGTTCACCCCCATAACCGACAGGGCTACATCCAGTCCTTGGCTTCACCAAGATTCTCACTATTTCATCAAATAGTACAAGTATTTTCAGGGACTTCTCCTAACAAGTATTCTAAGGACTTCTCCTATCAAGTATTAGAAGGACTTCTCCTTACAAGTATTATGAGGACTTCTCCTAACAAGTATTATGCAGGACTTCTCCTGACACCTTTTTCAAGGGTTGGCTTCTCTACATGGTTCTCTTCTTAATAAGAGTGGGCAGAGGAAATGAAGCTCAGTTTACAGAGATGATAAAAATTTGAGTTCTCTGTTTAGAGGAATGTGTGAGTTGGGAAAGATAAGAGTAACACTATGGATTTTCCTCACACAAACTCATATACTCAGGTAGGGATAATCTTGAGGCATTCTGAGTATGAACCAAGGTTGCTTGGTTCTTGGGACAGACTTAGTTAACATATGAAGGTTTAAGTCTAAGTTACCCAAGTACTTCGGAGAATGAATCTTCTATTTATATCTTCAGTTGCTTCTTCTTCTTGAAAAAGAGAGAAAAACTGTCTGAAGTGCCTCTTCTCTTCTGAGCTGTGCGTAACGGCTAGTTCTGCATCTTTCATCATGCGTAAGTCACGATCAGAGGCTTTTCTGCACGCATAAGATATGATTTGGAAATCATCAGTACTTCTGGGTTGATGTCGTCTGGCTCCATCTTGAGCAAGTAGCTTTGAGCTGATTTCTGTGTTTATAACGTGTGAGAATACAGCGGTGGAGACTACTTTGACTCTTTTGCCCCAGTGCATTACAGCTAATACTCATCACGTGCCTTAATCAGAATTCTGAATTTTGACCGTTGATATTGTACGATGTGCAGAGATTCTTGCCGTTGATTCAGCGATGTCAGCTTGATTTTAGGAAAAGCAGAGATGTAGTGGGACTAAGGGATATTATATTTGATTATGTCCCTTTCTACTTTTTGCCGCAGCCAGTATGTTAATAAATGTGTAGACGAGGTAGGAGTCTTTTAATTCCACGAAGTAATTACTCCAGATGAGAAAAATAGATTTTTTAATACTTCGATAATCCTGATGTCCTCGAAAACCACATTTCTTGATCTCTGTTCCTTTGGCGCAATTGTTACCTTGAGCGGACGGATCTTTCCTTGTAGCTCGAAAGACATAGTCTCCATTCAATGCTTGAAGTTCTGCTGCAAGGTAATTTAAATTGGCGGACGATCTTTTCTTTATTCAGTCTTTCTTGACTGTTGGAATCTTCTTGTCATGTAGATGACTGAATCACTTCCTTTGATCTTACTGATGTTCTTTCATCTGATAGAGTTGATTCACAACTTCCTTTTGTGATGCTAGACAACCTTTGAAGCTGAAAGAGCTTCTTCATATATTAACCTGTCCTTTGATTTGAGCGGTCTTCTCAAGTGGCAGACTGTTTTGTCTTCTCAGGATAGGCTTTGATTTAGAGCTTGCAGACTTTTATGAGGTGTTCTCAGATGTTGGCTGTTGATACGCTTTAGACTCTTGTGATTCACCAGACACAGTTTTCTTTATGGTGACCGGACGAACTTCTCCTGATGAACTGGTATTCTTGATGACGCTTTGAAGTTTACCCAGTCCTTTTAGAAATAGTTATTCCTGTACATGGGAATTTTCACTGTGTTAGGAAATCTAGTTTAATACAGTATTGAACCTTAAAGAAATTGTTGATTATCAAAATATACTTATTGATTTAATTATTTAAATCTAACAATCTCCCCCTTTTTGATAATGACAATTTCTTTGGAAAAGATTCGTTTATGAGGTGTTCAAAAGACATTTTGTTATGATGGTTGTTCTTCAGAGTATTGCATTATGATTGCTCATTTTATTTATATAGGAGGTGGTCGAATTCCTAGACGAATTTTACTGATTTAGTTGAGTTAGCTTTGCTCCCCCTAAGTTGAATATTCCTAGTAGCTTTTTACCTAGGTTTACTTATCTTTGCTCCCCCTAAATCTAGCGTTCTTCTTTTCCTAAATCTTCTCCCCCTTCTCCCCCTTTCTGTTGCCGAGCTTCATGGTCTTTGCAGAGCATTTCTTCAGAGAATTTGAGTTGAGCCTCTATCATAGCGGTGAGGTTTTGTTCCATTGCATCGGCTCGTTTGAGAATTGTGCTTTCCAGCTTTTCAGTTGCTTTGGATTTGTTGGAGAGAGATTGTGTAACTTCTTCAGACAGCTCCTTAATGGCAGTTTTGGCATCAAAGGGTTCAGCAGTAGGTGGTACATCATGTGACTCCTTGGCCCTGGGAATTTCCTTAGTTGAGGTAGGATGATTACTTGAGGAGACTTTGGTGGGATCGACCACTGTGGTTTCCATTATCAAGGTCTCATTCAGGGTTTCAGCAGCAGGGATTTCCTTGGAAGATGGTGAGTGAGTATCATCTTGATCCTCCTCAGTGTCTGATGAGACAACAACTACTTCTTCTGAATCAGATAAGATATGGATTTGGTGCTTGACTGATTCTTGCTGAGAGACGTCAGCAGTTAAAGATGGCTGATAGGAAGGTTTGTCTACTATTAGGGTAAGCGACCATGATCCGAAATTGAGAGTGATGCGTGCAGCACCATGAATCAATTTGGATGAAATGGTGCTTGTATGAACTTGTCTGCAGGCAGACAGTTCCCAGTTGTGATAGAAGATGTCATACCTTGATCTTGGAGCAAACATGAGTACTAACCCGTCAACAGCAGGAGGAGTCTAGATTCTGGCTTGGAGGCTGAAATTGAAACCTAAGGTTTCCATAAGAAGTTGTGGTGCGTGCCAAGCATTCATCATGGATAGCATTCTAGGGACTGTTGATGCAATAGGAGTAGTGCATCGGCGAGACCCTCTGGGCACATGAACTGGGAAGCTCTTCATTCTGTATTCCCTTGTCTGAACTTCTTGCATGCTGTTCTCCTGATGTTCTTCAGATATGCCTCCTTCTTGATTAGCTGTTGATTGTTCAGCAGCGACTTCATCCCTATGTGCGAGTTTAGTTGTATCATCTTTCTCAGCCTCCCTTGGGATATTCTTCTTTCTTTTTCTTTGATTACAAGCCCTAACTGCGCGAGACTTCACTCTTCCTTTGGCCACAGACGCTTCCTTAGATGCCCTATCTTGATTTTCAATCTCCTGTGTTTCCATAGTGACTTCTGGTTGGGACATAGGAATGTCAAGGAGTGTGTCGTCAACACTGTTTGATTTCTTGGCGATCTCCTCACTTTGTTTTTCATTTAGTGAGGGAGAAGGATTTTCAACTTCTGATGCCTTTGGCTTTAGCTTTGATGATTTGGACGATGGCATGGTCACTTGCACTTGTTCTTCAGCTTCCTTCATAATGGTCTTAATCGCATGTCGCTTCCTCTTCAATCTTGAGGGACGAACGTAGTTAGGATCTATAATGCGTCTATACATTATTATTCTTGGTCCCATGCTCTTTCCCCACGCTTTTGCGTCCTTCTCACAGTTGGGCAACCACTGTGGTGTTGCATTGGGTAAAGGAGAGTTCTCTTTCAGGATCACTCTTATCCAGTGTCGATCTTCAACATTGCATAACACTGCCACTGGAGATGGAGTTGTAACTGGACCAGTGATAGGAAGATACATGCAGGATTCCCTGAGACTGAGTGTGACCAGAACTATTCTAAAGGTAGTTGCTGCTAGTAAACCCATGTCCGGAACAGTGAACCATTTGGGTTCAAGAGCTGGTTCGTTTGGACTGAGGTTCAAAGCCTTTTTAATTTCCTCCATATGATCTTTTGAGTCAAATATCTTCCGGTGAAGAGTTCGTCTGTCATCTAGCTCCTTGATCATTCGACTCCTTATCTCTGGCCATTCTTTCTCATTCATCCCTATCCATTGAGCAAGACATCTGTATCCACAGTTGCCATCATCATCAACATCCACAATATTTTCCACACACTCATGGAACTCAGTGGGAATGTGTGGAAGATATTTTGATATGATTGCAAGCTGTTGAGGAGTCTTGGATTCAGAGCTTGAGGGTCCTTTTCGGACGTTTTTGATCAGTGATGCTATTGGACAATTATCTTCATCATCCTATTGTGAAACAGTTGTGTCTCCTGGTTGTTTAGGTTCTGGAGAGGGAGCAATTTCAAACCACTTCCCCGAATTGGTGATTTGATATCTCTTAGTAGGTGGGGGACCATTTCTATCAGCGTCTTCTTTTGCTTCTTCATCTTCTACTTCTTCTTCAACACTCTCTTCTCTGAGTTGAGGTCTGCTTGCCTGCAAGAGCACTTCTACAGGCACACTGGTAGTGTCAATCTCTAGTCCCATTCTTCTGAGGTCGTCGAACTTCACTGGAGATGAGTGAACGTAATCACGAGAAATAAACTCATTTTCCTCCTTTGTTTTGTCTATGAGGTGTTTCCTCATTAGTTCAGATATGAGAGCTCCATATGGCAATTTTAACTCTTTGCCTTCCAGAGTTTATATCATGTGGTTGAAGATGAGATATGAGAGATTGATCTTTTGCTTATGCATCATGTGGTAGAGTGCCCATTGAGACAGCTTGTCTACATTGTTGCAGTTCCCTTCTCTGGGGATGACTATTTTGCACAGCACAGCATAAGGAAATTTGCATTCTTCTATTAAGTTGTTGACATTAGTTCCATAGACCTCTGGGTTCTGCTTCCAGATGCACTTGGGGTTGAGAGCAGATAACTCCCAAGTTGATTTGAATTTTACTCCTTCGTTTACTTCGCAGTTCAGGATTACTGCAATATCTCCAGGCGTGATAGTTGTTATTCTTCGCATGCATCTTGTCTTAATCACTGAAGGTCTGCTCTTGACTGCGCAGTCATAGAACTCTTTAATGACCGGTTCAATGGTAACAAGAGAGGATACTCTCATGAGATTTGCCCATTCTTGAACGAGAACCCAATCTAGTCCTGCTATCTTGGCGTAGCTGTAGAGATTTAGGTTAAGGTACTTTGGCGAGACCAGTTCCTTATCACCAAGATTTATCGTCTTCAGTTTGCCAATGCATGTTTCTTGCTCCTTTCGACTTAGCGCAATGTTCCTCATTCTTCGTTCAATGATGTTTCGTTCAGCGGGAGTAAGTTCGGGAGCAGCATTAATCTGTTTCTTTGAAGCCATTGCAATGATCTGCAAACAAGAGTTAGCAAGAGAGAGAGAGAACAATAGATAGCTTGAGGACGACGGAAGTTCGAGGTGAGTTTGTGAGTAGTGAATGTGTTACTTCTTCCTCAACCTTCTTTTTGTTATATTATTCTTTTGAATACGAACGGTGTTTACTTGGTTTAAGAGAGAAAATGATTAGTTTTCTATTGATGTGATAGAATGATTAGCATGCGCATTAAATGAGGATCTTTAAATGTGCAGTCATAGCAGTTGAGAGATTTAATGCGTGCTTGAGAAGTTTCAATGTTTGAAACGACACAGTGGTTTTGCTAGTAGTCCAAGGTTGGGTGAGTGACTGATCGTGCCTGATCAGGTATTCACAGACGCTCTCTCTTGATGATTCATTAGGTAGTCATCGGACGGTGATTTCCATTTACTCAATCTTTGAAATGTAGTCTGATAGCCAAATCGCAAGTGCACGATTGATTATCGCGTAATATAAAAGATTGTCGATCCCACAGGGATAGGTGTCTAATTACTAATTTGTTTAGAGCTTAAGCAGAAAAATAAAAAGAAATATTTTGCATTTTGATTTCTGGAATAAGAACTTAAAAAGAATAAAATATAGAAGAAGAGATGATGATAAAAATAAGCATTTGGGTTGCATTGTATAACTTATAATTTATGCTAGCAAACTTCTATTTCATTTCTGAATTCCAAACAAAGATTCATGATGCTATAGCCTAGTGTAACTACAAGATAATTCCTTAAGCATTGTAGATCTTTCTTTTTAATTACTAAACCCAATTCCTTGGCACCTAGTTAACTAAAGAAGAAGATGAAGAAGATGTTCAGGCCAACATAAAGTTACGTCCTTCCTAATTCCTTAGCGAAGTATACTTATAACCTTTTTTAAATCCTAGGTCCCTTACTACTTACCAAATGGCCTTATGTAATAAGCAATAAGCAAGAGATCTTGTGTGCACCAAGATGAATGAAGAACAAGGAAATAAAACATGAACTTTGAATATTATTCAGAAACAAATAAAAGAAAACTAGAACATAAACTAATAAGCTAACACAACCCAAAATACTTAAAGAGAATTAGCCAAGCATGGCTAAAAGAAGCATTAAATTACCCTGGACTAGGAGCTCAAATATGGCTTCCCACAATTCCTAGGAACAATGTTCTTGAGGGAGAAAGAGGAACACTTGTTGTGTTCTAAGAAAGGTGCGTTTTACAAGTGCAAATTGCCTCCCTATTTATAGCAAAATTCTGGGCTCTAACGCTGGAGCGCTGGCTTTCCCAGCGCTTGGGCGCTGGGAAGCATTAAAAATCCACTATCTATCCGAGGCCCAACGCTTGAGCGCTGGCTTTCCAACGCTTGGGCGCTGGGTAAACATCTGACTCAGCAGCCAGTCAGAACCCCAGCGCTGGAGCGCTGGGATCCCAACGCTGGAGCGCTGGGATCCCAACGCTGGAGCACTGGGACACTGCTTCTTCATCTTCAAGCTTTTTCTTCCTTCTTCATTCATGGTAGTGGGTTTTGATGGCCATAAAATGCCACTATTCAGCCTTGTTTAATTCTGAAACCTCTCCTCCACTAACATCAATTCCTTGAGCATTATTTTCCATGTGCTAAATTAGAGAGTGATTCTTCATATTCTTCTTTTTCACTTTTGGTCCTCTCATGGTTAGCACTTCAATTCTGGCCCTTCTACTTCTTGCAACTTCAATTTTCAGCCCCCAACTCTTGTACCTTTAGACTTTGGTCCTTCATTTCTTGATCTTTACAAATAGGCCCCTGAACAAAAATGATAATTTCTACCAGCTTTCCTAATAAAACAAAAATACCTATAAAAATTCCTAAAAAAATAAAATAAAGTTTAAAAATCAAATAAAAACTAATCTATATGCCAAATGCAAAATAAATAGAAAATCTACATAAAAATAACAAAAAACCTATATGAGACTCAAAAATAACAAAATAAAAAGACTAAAAAGACCCTAAAATTATCATACAAAATCCAGTCATCATAGTCTTTGGTTAAGTGGAGTTTTCGGTCTTATCAGGAAGGTACATGACGTCACTCATCTAGTTAATCATGTAATATATGTATCTATCTTTAAGCCTGCAAGATTCATTTCCTAATTTCTTTGTCAAAGAATCTTATTAATATTTTCTGATTATCACAATTTAGCTACATGCAACAAGGGATATTGTGTTTTTCCAACTAGAGAGCTTGTCAGAACATCTATGCTTGTCAGATAAGTTTGATAACATATACTAAGGACTTTCATGACAAATGATTAGGACTAATATTTAATAAGAGATTAAATGCATGTAATGATAGTATGAAAAGTCATATGCCAAAGAGTTGATTTGAATAAATGATTTTGATTAACATTTGTCAATTGAACAGTTTTGATTTTACGTTAATATGGCTACCGTAAGTAGATGATTATCCAGGAATTTGTGTTCATCAGAATGATGACATTAATGATTCAAACAAATTTTGATGGACTTATAGAGTTATGACATTAAGTAAATAATCAGTGATTGTATTAAGATATTCTTTGTGAAGCTCTTAATCATTTTACCAGTATGAGCGGTGGTAAACAATCTAATATGAGTTTAGAGTTACCTCCCTTTCTATTTCTGAGAATAGAACTTGATCATTTCTCGTATAACTCAAGAGATTTGTCAGTAATATATTGCTGGAGGCACGAGTTTGATGTATTTACTTGAATTTCTAGCTTCCCTTGCCGAGAGGATATGAGATCTTTCCTTGAGATGACTTCTTTGAAATTTTCTTTTTATATTAGCATTTGGATCATGGTTGCTTTAATTCAAAGATGACAAATGCTTTTACGGATCTTTGAACTCTGCATCTGCGAAGATGTTAGCACTTTTCAGAGTGTTAGGCTCTGATACCAATTGAAGGTGCAAGACACACACAAGAAAGGGGGGGATTGAATTGTGTGGCTTATTTTAAATTTCTTTTCTCATATGTTACAAATAGTATATATATATATATATATATATATATATATGTATATATATATCATTTGTTATTTAAATTTAGCATGGATCACTTTTGTAGGAGAGCATGAAATTCATTTCATAAGAATTAAAACGATGAATATTTATTTTCCATAATCGTTTGCAAGTTGCAAATGTACGAATGAGCATGCAGCGTAAAATTAACAATATGAAAATAAAACACACATGATTTTATCCTGGTTCACCCCCATAACCGACAGGGCTACATCCAGTCCTTGGCTTCACCAAGATTCTCACTATTTCATCAAATAGTACAAGTATTTTCAGGGACTTCTCCCAACAAGTATTCTAAGGACTTCTCCTATCAAGTATTAGAAGGACTTCTCCTTACAAGTATTATGAGGACTTCTCCTAACAAGTATTATGCAGGACTTCTCCTGACACCTTTTTCAAGGGTTGGCTTCTCTACATGGTTCTCTTCTTAATAAGAGTGGGCAGAGGAAATGAAGCTCAGTTTACAGAGATGATAAAAATTTGAGTTCTCTGTTTAGAGGAATGTGTGAGTTGGGAAAGATAAGAGTAACACTCTATGGATTTTCCTCACACAAACTCATATACTCAGGTAGGGATAATCTTGAGCCATTCTGAGTATGAACCAAGGTTGCTTGGTTCTTGGGACAGACTTAGTTAACATATGAAGGTTTAAGTCTAAGTTGCCCAAGTACTTCGGAGAATGAATCTTCTATTTATATCTTCAGTTGCTTCTTCTTCTTGAAAAAGAGAGAAAAACTGTCCGAAGTGCCTCTTCTCTTCTGAGCTGTGCGTAACGGCTAGTTCTGCATCTTTCATCAGGCGTAAGTCACGATCAGAGGCTTTCCTGCACGCATAAGATATGATCTGAAAATCATCAGTACTTCTGGGTTGATGTCGTCTGGATCCATCTTGAGCAAGTAGCTTTGAGCTGATTTCTGTGTTTATAACGTGTGAGAATACAGCGGTGGAGACTACTTTGACTCTTTTTCCCCAGTGCATTACAACTAATACTCATCACGTGCTTTGATCAGAATTCTGAATTTTAACCGTTGATATTGTACGATGTGCAGAGATTCTTGCCGTTGATTCAGCGATGTCAGCTTGATTTTAGGAAAAGCAGAGATGTAGTGGGACTAAGGGATATTATATTTGATTATGTCCCTTTCTACTTTCTGCCGCAGCCAGTATGTTAATAAATGTGTAGACGAGGTAGGAGTCTTTTAATTCCACGAAGTAATTACTCCAGATGAGAAAAATAGATTTTTTAATACTTCGATAATCCTGATGTCCTCGAAAACCACATTTCTTGATCTCTGTTCCTTTGGCGCAATTGTTACCTTGAGCGGACGGATCTTTCCTTGTAGCTCGACAGACGTAGTCTCCATTCAATGCTTGAAGTTCTGCTGCAAGGTAATTTAAATTGGCGGACGATCTTTTCTTTATTCAGTCTTTCTTGACTGTTGGAATCTTCTTGTCATGTAGATGACTGAATCACTTCCTTTGATCGTACTGAAGTTCTTTCATCTGATAGAGTTGATTCACAACTTCCTTTTGTGATGCTAGACAACCTTTGAAGCTGAAAGAGCTTCTTCATATATTTACTTGTCCTTTGATTTGAGCGGTCTTCTCAAGTGGCAGACTGTTTTGTCTTCTCAGGATAGGCTTTGATTTAGAGCTTGCAGACTTTTATGAGGTGTTCTCAGATGTTGGTTGTTGATACGCTTTAGACTCTTGTGATTCACCAGACACAGTTTTCTTTATGGTGAGCGGACGAACTTCTCCTGATGAACTGGTATTCTTGATGACGCTTTGAAGTTTACCCAGTCCTTTTAGAAATAGTTATTCCTGTACATGGGAATTTTCACTGTGTTAGGAAATCTAGTTTAATACAGTATTGAACCTTAAAGAAATTGTTGATTATCAAAATATACTTATTGATTTAATTATTTAAATCTAACAAATGTGTTTAAGTTATGTCAAAGTTTCTCTAAAGTAAGTAGTAAACAAAATGCTATTATCTCTTCGTTAGAAGATAAGTGTAAAACCTTACAGAATGAAATAGATGTAGTAAAATCAAAATTAGACATTCTACATGAATGCACTAAGTGTAATTCATTAGAAGAGAAAATTTATAGTCTTCAACAAAGAGTTCATAACTTCAATATTGGAAAGCAAAAATTGGATGATATCCTAAGTGTACAAAGACACACAAGCAATAAAGTTGGATTACGATATACATCTCAGTCAAAGACCAAAGAAGTTAAGAAAACTATCTTTGTTAAACCAAACAAAGGAGAAGGAACTTCTAAACATGAGAATGCAAGTTCATCTAAGACTGAACGATAGGAAAAATTATCATAAGAGATATTCTAATAGGATCAATCCTAATCCTAGGTATACTTCAGGGTCCAACAAATATTCATGCACTTATTGTAACAAAATAGGACATACCCCAAATAGGTGCTATTAAAAGAATGTAGGAGTACCAAATAAGGAATACATGTGGATTAAGAAAGTTACTAACAATGAAGGACCCAAAGCACATTGGGTACCTAACACCCAAGTTTAAAATCTGTTTTGCAGGTGTGCATGAAAGTAGCAAGCGACTAATGGTATTTGACAGTGGCTGCTCATCACACATGACAGGAGACAAAACAAAGTTTTCATATCTTATGCCCAGAGAAAAGGGATATGTCACATATGGTAATAATGAGAAAGGGAAAATACTTGGCATTGGAAGAATAGGTACGCCCCCTCAAACCATCATTGATAAAGTTCTCTATGTTGATGGGTTGAAGCATAACCTGCTGAGTATTATTCAATTATGTGACAAAGGCTTGAAAGTTGGTTTTATAAATGACATCTGTGTGGTGAAAGACATGAAAACCCGAGAAATCAAGTTCTTAGGATATAAAGTTAATAGAGTCTTCATGATATCTTTGGATGAAATTCCATCGAATGTTCGATGCTTACTAGCCAATAACAACAATGATTCATGGCTTTGGCATAGAAGACTGGCTCACATCCACATGGATCATTTGAATAAACTGGTCAAGCATGATCTTGTTATTGGTCTTCCAAAGATAAAATTCGAAAAGGATAAGCTTTGTGATGCATGTTAGAAAGGCAAGCAAACTAAGATATCATTCAAACTCAAGAATATAGTTTCAACAACAAGACCTCTCCAACTACTTCACATGGATTTATTTGGACCATCAAGGACGAAAAGTTTTGGAGGTAATTATTATGCTCTTGTGATTTTTGATGATTATTCAAGATATACTTGGACTATATTCTTATCTCATAAGAATGAAGCTTTTGATGCTTTTAAGAGATATGCAAGGCTTGTTCAAAATGAGAAGTCTATGAACGTTTCCTCTATAAGAAGTGACCATGGTGGAGAGTTTCAGAATCATCTTTTTCAGGAATTATGTGATGAAAGTGGAATTTCACATAACTTCTCTGCTCCAAGAACTCCACAACAAAATGGTGTTGTAGAAAGAAAGAACAGGTCACTAGAAGAATTAGCAAGGACCATGCTATGTGAATCCAATCTCCCTAAATACTTTTGGGCTGATGCAGTAAGTATTGCATGCTATGTATCCAACAGAGTACTCATAAGGCCAATACTGAAGAAGACTCCTTATGAATTGTACAAAGGAAGAAAACCCAACATTGCTCATTTGCATGCTTTTGGATCAAAATGCTTTGTCTTGAACAACAGTAAGGAAAACCTTGGTAAGTTTGATGAAAAATCTGATGAAGGTATATTCCTTGGGTTTTCTCTGACAAGCAAAGCATATAGAGTCTTCAACAAGAAAACTCTAGTTGTTGAAGAATCAGTTCATGTCACTTTTGATGAGTCTAACTCTTCCAATGAAGATAAAACTACTTTTCCTGATTATGATGAGGAAGAAAACATAATCAAGGATGACCATCAAAAGCAAATGGAGCAAGAATCAGAATCTATAGAACAAGTTGAAGATGCCACTTATGAGTTGCCAAAAGAATGGATAACACACAGAGATCATCCCATTGACAACATCATAGGTGATATATCAAAAGGAGTTTCAACAAGACTACGCTTGAATGATTCAGTCTTAAACATGGCATTTGTTTCTCAAATATAACCTTCTAAGGTAAATGATGCTTTAGAAGATGAGTACTGGATAGTAGCAATGCAAGAAGAGTTGAACCAATTTGAAAGAAACCAAGTATGGGAATTGGTTCCTAAGCCTGTTGATAAGCATATCATTGGAACAAAGTGGGTGTTCAGGAACAAATTAGATGAAAATGGTATCATTGTCAGAAACAAGGCAAGGCTGGTAGCACAATAATGTAATCAAGAAGAAGGGATAGATTTTGATGAAACCTATGCACCAGTTGCTCGTTTGGAAGCCATAAGACTTCTATTGGCTTATGCTTGCTCTTTAAACTTTCCATTGTATCAAATGGATGTTAAAAGTGATTTCTTAAATGGATACATCAAGAAGAAGTATATGTGAAGCAGCCACCAGGGTTTGAAGATTCTAAATATCCTTCACATGTCTTCAAGTTGAAGAAAGCCTTTTATGGTCTAAAGCAAGCCCCCCGAGCATGGTATGACAGATTAAGTACATTTCTTTGTGAGAAAGGATTTCAGAAAGGTAAGGCTGATACAACGCTATTCATCAAGAAGACCAAAGGTAATACGTTATTAGTTCAAATTTATGTAGATGATATTATTTTTGGTCCCACTAACGAAAATTTGTGCAAGGAATTCTCAAACATGATGCAAGAAGAATTTGAAATGTCTATGATGGAAAGCTAAACTTCTTCTTGGGATTGCAAATCAAGCAATCTAAAGACGGAATATTCATAAATCAATCCAAATTCTGCAAAGAGCTCTTAAAGAAATATGATTTGGATGATTGCAAAGCCATAGCTACACCAATGGGGTCAAATTCTTATCTAGATCAAGCTGAGTCCGGAATTCTAGTGGATATTACCAAATATAGAGGTATGATCGGATCTCTTCTTTATTTGACAGCAAGTAGACCTGATATTATGTTCAGTGTGTGTCTATGTGCTAGATATCAAGCATCTCCTAAGGAATCTCATTTAAGTTCTGTTAAAAGGATTTTCAAATACTTGAAAGGAACTTCAAATGTAGGATTGTGGTATCCCAAAGGAGGTGTCTGTGATTTGATTGGATATTCTGACTCAGATTTTGCTGGTTGCAAAACTGAGAGAAAGAGCACAAGTGGTACTTGTCACCTACTAAGAAATGCTCTTGTTTCTTGGTCCTGTAAGAAACAAGCATGTGTTGCTCTAAGTACTGTAGAAGCAGAGTATATTTCTGCAGGAAGTTGTTGTGCACAAACATTATGGCTCAAACAACAACTCAAAGATTATGGCTTAGAGCTGGGCTGTATTCCTATCAAGCGTGACAATACCAGTGCAATTAACCTGACCAAAAATCCCATCATGCATTCTAGAACGAAGCATATTGACATAAGACATCATTTTCTTCGGGATCATGTTATGAGAAAGGATATAGAAATATCTTTTTTAGACACACATAACCAATTAGCTGATACTTTCACTAAACCTCTTCCCAAAGAATCATTCTTTAAAATTAGGAGAGAATTAGGTATATTAGATGATTTTGATGTTTGATTGTGTGTTTGCATGCTAGCTTCTCTGAAAATTTGGCCCAGATTTTAAAACAGAAATTTCAAGTAATCGATTACACAAAACCTGTAATCGATTACCATAAGTTTTCTGGCCCACGTGTTTTTCCAGAGAGTTTGAGTAATCGATTACTCAAAGTGTTGTAATCAATTACCACAAAATTTTGGCTCAGAAAAAAATTCCAGAGAATTATGGTAATCGATTACCATGTATTACTCAAAGTCTGTATTTCTTTTCATCTTTTAACCGCCTGTAATCGATTACCCAACTTGCAGTAATCAATTACACGTTCGAACAGACATATATCTGCACTAAAATTCCTTTCCCTCCTATTTTTGAAATTCAAAATTCATAAAGAAACTGTCAAGTAATCGATTACAGTGGTTATGTAATTGATTACCCTCATGGTCAATATAAACAACTCGTGTTATTCATTTCATATCTCTCTTACAAACACAAGTTCCTCTCATATTCAACCTCTCAGCCTAAAAATCCTGAACATTCTATCCTCCTAATTCCTATCATGGTTTCTGATTCTCGTCCATCAAATGCCACTTCGCCTGCCAATCCTCCAAGGCATGAGACAGTCCATGATCCCTATGTCAATCATCGCTATCGAGTGGATATTCAGACAAATGTTGTGTCTGCTGGTTTATCTCCATTCTATGTGATTCCTTCACACTGCTCCCAAGAAACTCGAGTCATTCTTGAACGCATGGACATCTTGGCCCTTCGTCTAACACAAAAATTGGGTCATTTAGAAGACACTATTCGTTCTCGATTTCTTCTTCTGGAAAATCGAATAGAGTCTGTGAACGGCTTTCTGCGTCAAGAAATTGACAAACTCAAAGAACTTGATGTGTCGGAAATGTCTGAGGATTCTTCTGATGCTTAGTTTCATAAGTTATTCACTACTATAATAGATTCTAGTTTGAATTGTAATAAGCATCAACTTAAGTACTATGTAGTGTGTTTGTTTCTTTCCATGTAGTATGCTTGCTTATTTGCTTCTCTCAAGTGTGTAAACTACTCATAACTATTATATATATATATATATATAATAAATGGAAAACGTTTTCGAAATCTGTCTTCCTTATGCCATAAATTTCCCTGAACTAGAGCACTATCAAGTTCTCAGCACCAATTCTCGGAGTAACACATGTTTCTGAGCATTGTGTGATGCCTCCAAAGAGTCCATGTACCCCAATCTTGTCTTCGCCTTCTGGTCCTCCTTAACATTTTCTCATCATAGAGGCTTCATTGCAATAGTGGTGGGTCATGAGTTCTCCCTAACCAGAGGGATAATTGCTGAAATCCTCAATAGTGAGGACGAAGGAGACACATACAATGAATTCTGGAAAGTAGGCTGCAATGAGGAAGATATAGATGAAAGCATCTATAGGATGGAAAATCCATCCGCATATGAGCGCCGTCTCTACTCATCCCTCAACCACCATTCCAGAGTTCTACATCAATTGGTCACTAAAGTGTTGTTCCCAAGACTTGATCGTTTCGAAGATGTGCTTGACCACGACCTATATACAATGTACATGGTCATGAATAATGAGCGTTTTAATGTTGTAGACATCGTCTACAGTCACCTTGTTTTTGCTCTGGTTGACAACCAGCCAGGCTTCCCTTATGGTTTCCTCGTAACAAAACTCCTTAGGGGTCCAAATGGGTTGCCATTACAGGCTTGGAACCCTTTACAAGAGGTGGCTTGTCAGGTAATCAGAGTAGAATTCCTCCGGTCAAGGGGTATTAACATTGGTGAGCCACTACTGGACGAACCCTCCGAAGACTCGGGTGATACTTCTTCGGATGACTCCTCTGATGATTATATGGAATCGATTGCCTCCAATCTTGTAGATTGAGTTTTTGTACCTTTTAATCCTCAGCAATTGTACTTTTTTTGTTAAATTTGGATGTACAATTTTTCTTCAATGAATATAATTTTTCTTCTAGTTAATTCCCAATAATCTCCTTCTATTATTATTCATTATTATGTTTTATGGAAACAATATAATGCCAGGAACTGTTCAGAATGGCTTAGCAGTATATTATGTCCATACGGAATGGCTTAGCAATATATTATGCCTGCTAAGAACCATTCCGGGCTCGGAGATACATTGAAGGTGATGTATCAGAAGTAGGTGGGAGCACAAGTAGGAGCACCCATTTCTGCCAGAAGATGTTATGATTCAACTGCTGAGATCTACTGCCTGCCTTTATTTTATTTTATTTTATTTTCATTGAGTTTTTCTTTTCTGTTGTGCACAGTTGGCATTGAGTTGTTGTTCTGCTGAACTATTTTTGCTTTAACTTGTTCTTTTTGCTGAATTATTTTTATATTGAGTTCTTCCTCTGTCTAACTGTTTTGGCATTGAATTGTAACGAGATATTAGGATTGAATTTCCTACTACTGAACTGTGTTTTGGCATTGAATTGTAAAGAGATATTAGGATAGTTTCCTACTACTGAACTGTGTTTTGGCATTGAATTGTAACGATATATATTTATTTGGTAATTTGGTATTTATAGTTGTCTGTATACTATGTTTTAGTTAATTTGGTATTAGATATTTTGGCATTGACTGTATTTTATTTGCACGTACAATTAATTAAGGTTAATAAAATGGCTTTAACACTTCGGCTAAAGACGAACGTTGAGTCGAAGTCCGACCCATGTTGGAAACAAGACTTTAAAATGAACAAGTGTTGCACTTGTTTCTGACTCGAGCTCCAGCAAGTACGAGAAGGTATGTCGATGGAAGTTACAAGCAGTTTGGCAGAGGTTTACAGGCAGTTGCCCGAAGAGAACGTGCAGAAAATGGGACAGAAAGCATGGGATATGTGTCAAGCGCAGAGGATTCGTCCGTTGTCCAGCGGTTGAAGGTGCAGCCTATAAATAAGAGAAGAGATGCAAGGAGAAAGGGTCTTTCGTCCACATCACAACAAGTACGGTAGCGGTAATTCTCAAACCACATAGCCATAAGTCCAAGTGAACGCGACGTAGTGCGATGGGAACGAGTCAAACGTGAGTGACTGAGTGATGCTCGAATGACCAAACCTTTACATTTCCTTGCAAACTCTTTTGTAAGACCCCTAATTTATTGTAATTGTAGTTTAGTCTCTGAACTGGTTTGTAATTGCTTATTAGTCCTTGGACTTCTTCTATTTGTAAATTGATCCTTGAGTTAATTAATGGAATGTTAGCATTGAGCTATTCAATCCTTGTTTGGAATATGATTGCATACCTTGAGGGACATCTAAATAGTTTTGTTTGAGTTGCAACAAGAATGACTTTGGCTTAGCGGTTAAGATTCTGTGTTACAACTTCAGAGAATGTGTTCGAATCTTGTTGAGGAAGTTTTTATTTCTTTTTAGGCTTTTAAAAGGAATAAGGATTTCAAAGTTTTGAATCGAAATCAAAGTTATGGGGCTTCATTAGAGTGGTAAATGTAGATTCCATGGGGGTTATGGTTGTTAAGAAGAGGATTAAGGTGATTAATGAGATGTCTAGTGTTAATGGGGAGTTATGAAGGAGTAATGGTGATTCATGGAGGTGCTTGGCGGTTTTCCTCTCTGTTTTGAAGCTAAAATCTGAACCAACTCTTGTGCTAGAAACTCTCCATTGATTTTGAAAACCAACAAAATATTTAGTGGTGTTAAGTTAGTTGATTGTTTTGTCTTTGGCTTTACACACTAGGAATTGCAAACAAATACCTAAACACTAGAGCTGGGAAACTTGTGAAGTCTTGCTACACCTTGGAGCACATTTTCAACCTTCTCTCTCTCTTTTGTGGTGTTCAAGCTCTACTCTCCTCCCTCTTTTCGTGGTGTTCAGGCCTCACTTCTTAATTCCCTTCAAGTGCTTTGTGTTGGTTCAATGGGTAAGAGACTAAAACCTTCTAAATTCTGAGTTCTTTGGAGAACAATCTCTTGTAATCTTGGAGGGCTAATTAGTATTGTTTCAACCTTTTTTTTTGCATCAAGCTTGAGGTTCCCTACTTTCTGGAAGTGTTTGGGTTGTGCTACACTCAGTCTTGACCAGCTTTCTCAAACAAGGTTGGTATTCTCTTCCATCTTTCGGTTCAAAACCTAGTAATCCTCGTTGTGCATATGATTTTCGTAGTAATTAGAAATCCATGAATTTTTGGATAGGAAACTTATTTGTTAGGTTATATTATAGTTTCTAAACATGGAAGAATTTTGTTTTGGAAAGGATTTGGTTAAAAATGGATTTTCGGGTGAAAACCTTGGTTTTTAGGTTTCTAGCAGGGAGCCAACGCATGAGCGCTGGACTCCCAACGCCTGGGCGTTGGAATTCTGCCTAGTACGTGTTGCCAGACAGGGGCCCAACGCTCGAGCGTTGGAACCTAGCACCCAGGCGCTAGGCCCCTGCCAGTAAATTGTTTTTGTTCCGCTGTTCTAAACTTATTGGGATCGGTTCCCGACCTTTTTCCACGATTGTTGATGGATGTGTACATGTTTATTTTTTCTTAAAAGGTTTGGAATCACGTGCATGTAACTATCTCGGAGGTAAGGGTAATTTGTCTTAGGATTATCCATGTTGTTTGTGATTGTTGTATTCCGTTTTGTGTACTTTGTTGAATTGGTATTTGAAAAACTTTGTTTCTGGATTTATGGTTGGTAAATTGGTATGCTTTACATGTTCATGAAATGTTGAATTTTTGGAGGACTATGTTTGTGTTATTCGAATATAACATGATGAAGTTTTTAAGAAGATGAACTATAATATGCATGTGATTAAATATGACTGAAGATTTTGTGTGAACTGTTGTTTCATGAGGATTATGATATTTTTATGGTCATAGCATATGAATTATATATATATATATATATATATATATATATATATATATATATATATATATATTGGGTTGATGTGATGACACTTTGTGCCTGGATCAACTGAGGATTTTTAGGTTGATGTGACAGTATTTTGTCCTGTGGGATCAACCAAGGGCAATGTGGTGGTACTTTGTCCCACGTGATTGTCCTGGCCCGGTTTAGGGTGAATATTGGCCATACTTATGCATATAGATATTGAGGAATATGCACATGCTTACATGATCTATGAAATGAGGAAATATGTTATGTTTGTTGCTATTGTTATGTTGTATTGTTTCTGTTTTTGTATCTATCTTATTGCTGTTTTTATTACAAATTGAACATGTTATTTTCTTGATTTTCGAGTTAACCCTTTCTGCTTTTTTTGTTTGATTTTGTTTGGGCGCTTAATGTCATTGATGACCAGTGCAATGAGGCTCAAGAATGGTGATTCAAAGGTTAGAACAAGTGAAGAAGAAGACTCAAGAAAATAAAGAACGTTGTAATTTTCTATTTTTACGTCGTTCGGATTTTCACACATGTTTGTGCCACTTTAATTATTTTGGAACTATGTCGTGTGGTTTGAGATAATTATATTTTTTTATGGGATGATTATTAATTAGAATTATTGAGAGACGTTGCTTTTGAAAACTTGAGTGTTTTGAGAGGTTTTGAACTTAAATTTTCTGCATAATTACTATGTGACCCTCAACCCAAAATTGGGGTGTTACATTTGTGGTATTAGTGCGATGGTTGAAGACAACCAGCGCTGTTGGGTAATTATTCTGACGTCGATCGATGGGGTGTCGATCGAAAGAAGAATTTTATGTTTGAATTGTTTGTCATTATTGTTGTGATTATTGTTTAAGATTGTCTCAAGCGGATGATCTAATTAATTGTGTTTGACTAACATAGTTGTTGTATCTGTTTTCTGATTTAACTATTAGTTGTCTTATGAGCAGGAGTAAGAGAGAACTCAGAAATGGCGGACCAAAATGTTATGAATCAAATGGCTTCTGCCATTACCAATCTAACGACCTTAATGACTCAACAAGCGACTGTTTCTACTGCTTGGGTTGAGGCTGAAGCTAACCGAGCCAATGCTGCTGCTGAAGCACAAGCTCTACAGGTTGAGAGGAAGCAGGCTTCTGCTCTAACTCGATGACTTCACGATTTCAAGCGTCAGGACCCGCCGAAGTTTTCCGGAGGCTACGATCTGGAGGAAGCTAATTTTTGGCTGCAAGAAGTGGAGAAGATTTTTACTTTCCTTCAGACCTGTGCTGCTGCTAGAGTGAACCTTGTTGCGTATCAACTGTCAGGCGAAGTAGAACACTTGTAGAACAGAGCAAAGGCTATGATGGAAGTTTCTCACCGTGCTGTGACTTGGGAGGCTTTTAAGGAAACTTTTCTGGCAAAGTATTTTCCGCGGAGTGCTAGGGCCTCAAGAGAAAAGGAGTTCACTAATCTATATTAGGGAAACATGTCGGTGGCTGAGTTTGCGGCGAAACTTGAGTCACTTGCTAGGCACTTCAAGTTTTTCCAAGGATAGGTGGATGAAGAGTTCATGTGTGAACGCTTCATTAGTGGACTGAGCTACGAGATCCAGTGTTCTGTACAACCATTGGGAATCACTCACTACCAGGTACTTGTTGAGAAAGCGAAGGGCATCGATAACCATAAAGGCAAACAACAGAGTAGCGGAGGACTGATCAGGAACCAGTCAGCTGGAAAGGATAAAGGGAAGAAGCCGTATCGGCGTCCCCAGGCGAAGGGGCGCACTTTTGATGCTGATCGATCGCCAGGAGGCAGTTTTGGTAGCCGAGGTATGCCGAAACCTATTGTGGACATTGTCTGTTACAAGTGCAATAAGAAGGGACATTATTAAAATAATTGTGGGGAGAAGACCATCGTGTGCTGGAACTGTCAGAAACCAGGACACGATGTAATTGTTGTCCGTGGGAAGCATCCCATTGCTCACGACAGAGTTTATAATATCTCTGGAGTTGCTACTGATAATGCTGAGGGGTCGATCCAAGATTATTGCAATATAGATGGTATATCTCTTACTGTTTTTTTTTTATTCTGGTGCTACTCATTCTTTCATTGCCGTGGATTGTGTGAAAAAGTTAGGATTTCCTGTGTCAGAGTTGTCGTTCGACTAGGTGGTATCTATCCCTGCTGCCAAAAGTTTAACTGCAACTTCTGTTTGCTTGAATTGTCCATTGATGTTTCGGGATAGAAAGTTCATTGCAAACCTAATATGCTTACCCCTTAAACACTTGGACGTAATCATTGGCATGGATTGGCTATCTCATCACCATGTTCTTTTGGATTGCGCCAATAAGAAGGTGATAATTCGTGACTTGAAGATGTCCGAGTTTTTGGACTCTTATCTTTCAAAGTCCTCCCTGAGAAAAGGAGCTTTGAAGGTCTTGTTAGCAGCTAGTGTTGGGGAATCATCGACAGACAGCGTACCGGATATTCCCATTGTTCATGATTTTGCAGACGTATTTCCTAAAGACGTTCCAGGAATACCCCATGCTCGTGATACTGAGTTCTTGATCGATTTGGTTCTCGGAACCGGACCGATATCTATTGCACCTTACCGTATGGCACCAGCGGAGCTAGCAGAGTTGATGAGCTAATTAGATGATCTCATGGGGAAAGGATTCATTCGACCTAGTGTTTCTCCATGGGGAGCACTGTAAATCAAGTCTCGTCCTTGGACTCGACTGAGGTTTTGATGAAGACAAACACATCACAAAAAGAAGAAAGACTTCAGAAGAGAAAAGAAAGACTTCAAGAAGACTTCAAGAAAGAAAGGAACAAAAAGAAGAAAGACTTCAATAAGACTTCAAGAAGACTTAAGAGAAGAAAGACTTCAAGAACCAGGCTCAGAACGTTAAGATCAAAACATGAAGGTTCTAGTTTTAAGTAAGTCTTGTCAACTTAGTGTGCTATGATTTATTAAGGTTTAATTGCATTAGAAGGCTCATGAAAGATCAACTAATTGAGTACGATATGTTCTCACAAGTTAAACTTGGTAGGAACACTCAATTAGGGTTTAAGATGGTTAAAACTGAGTTCTGGACTGTCTGTAATCGATTATAGATGTGTGTAATCGATTATAGGAAGTGTGTAATCGATTACCACAAGTGTGTAATCGATTACCAAGTTTGAAATTTGAATTCAAACTTCAACGGCATGGTGTAATCGATTACACTAACTATTGTAATCGATTACCAGGTCGACAGATGTGTTATTTCATGAACCATTGTGTCTCAAACCCGTTGGGAAAGGTTGTGTTGGTTCATGGACGACCTCTAGTGCCTATATAAAGTCCCTAGACACTCAGAATCATCAATGACTTGGTCCATAACTTTCATATTCATTAAAGTCATCATTCTGAGTTTCGGTTCTCTCATTTTCATAAGAACACTCATGATGTTCAACATTTGAGAAACTCAGAATGGAAGAGCCTTCATTGTAATTGCCTGGAGCATACAAACTAAGATCAATCCTTCTTGTCTAAAGGATTGAATCATGCATAGGAAAGGCATCTTCTTCTTCTTCTATTTGAATCATGTTGATTCATTCACCGTAGTTTTCGGTGGTTGTAAAAAGGCCCTTTGAATCAAGTTTGATTCGAAGTCCACCGTGGTAATACGGTGTCATCAGAAAGTGGTTTACTTTCTGAGGCATGATGGGTCCTCTTAGGGTCCTTGGCACAAGTATTGCTAAGAAGACTTGATCAATCAGAAGTGGGTTGCTTCAGGAAGATTGATAAGATATCTTAGGGTCCTTGGTGCAAGCATTCGTTAAGAGTACTCGATCATGGGAAATCTTCACTGTGGAATTCAGTGGAGTGGTTCTTCAGAAAGTGGTAATCTTTCTGAGGGATCCTAACTTCATCGTGGTATTCGATGAAGGGTTATTGATTGAAGGTGGTTTAGCCTTCAAGGTCTGAGGGTGGTTTGCCTTCAGGAACTGAAAGTGGTTTGCTTTCAGGGGCTGTTGAAAGTGGTTTGCTTTCACAGGATATTGGTAGAAATTCTTGGGGTCCTTGGGTTAGGAACTTGTAAGTAATTTTTATCAATAGTGGAAAAATCCTCAAGGGGTTTCTTTGAGGGACTGGACGTAGCCTTCGGTGGATTGAAGGTGAACCAGGATAAAACTCTCTGTGTCATTTCCTTCATCTTTAAAATGATATATTGATGATGGTTTGATTAAGGTGAGACAAGATATAGAAATAAAATAATAAAAGATAAAGATGATGAAGATTAAGCTCTTGGGTCGATTTACATAGTTTATAGAATATGCTAGCAAGTTCCTACTTAATTTCTGAATTTTAAATCCAAGTTCATGATGCTATAGCCTAGAATTTCTACAAGTTAATGGTCTTAAGAAATGTAGAACTTTCTTCCTAATTACTAAATCCAAGATCTTGTAATTTAGTTAACCAGAAAAGAAGATGAAGAATGAATTCGGGCCAACATAAAGCTACGTCTATCCTAATGATCTTTAGAGATATATACTTATAGCATTTTTTATTTCCTAGTTCCCTTACTACTTACCAAATGGTCTTATGACATAAGTAATAAGCAAAACTTCTTGTGTACAGCAAGATAACATTAAGAGCAAGGAAATAAAACATGAAAGGAAATATTATTCAGAAATGTAGAAAAAGACTAGAACATAAACTATAAACTACTACAACCCAAGAAACTTAAAAAGAATTAGCCAAGCATGGCTAAAAGAGTTATTGAATTACCCTGGATAGGAGCTCAAGTTTGGCTTCCCACAATTCCTAGGAACAATGATCTTAAGGAGGAAAGAAGAACACTTGTTGTATTCTGAATAGGTGTGATTTTTACAAAGGATGAACACTCCTATTTATAGCAAAAAATTTCCTTTCAATGGTGTTGGAGTTGATGGCCATTATGGCCTTCATTGGCCACCAATTAACTTTTGAAAACTCCTTCCCACTACCATCAATTCTCCACTCATCCTTTAATCTTTATTTTCCATGTGCTTAAATCAAAGAGTGTTGCTTCATATTCTTGATTTCCACTTTAAGTCCTCTCTTTTCTAGTACTTCAATTCTAGTCCTTTGACTTCTTGAAACTTCACTTTTCATCCTCTGCACTTGAACTTTTACACTTCAGTCCTTCCTTTCCTGAAACTTTACAATTCGGTCCCTGGACAAAAATGATAACTATACCAGCTTTCCTAAAAATATAAAAGTAACTATAAAAATTCCAAAAAATATAAAATAAAGTTTAAAAACCAAATAAAAGCTAATCTATATGCAAAATGCAAAATAAATATAAAATCTACATAAAAATAATAAAAATCCTATATCAGACTAAAAAATAATAAAATAAAAAGACTAAAAACACCCTAAAAACATCATATAATATCCTATCATCAGGAGTCCTGTCAAACACTCGAGAGATAAAGGAGAAGTCCTAGAATACTTGTAAAGGAGTAGTGCTCAGAATACGGGGAGAAGTCCCTGAGTACACTTGTACTATTTTGTTTAAATAGTGAAAATCTTGGTGAAGCCAAGGACTAGAAGTAGCCCTGTCGATTAAGGGGGTGAACCAGGATAAATATCGTGTGTGCTTTATTGTTCAAACTTTAAGTTATTTCCGCTGCACATTTTTGATAAACTCTTTTGAACTAATAATAATTATCTTGCGAAAAAGGTTTAAAAATCACACACACAATTCAAACCCCCCGTTTCTTGTGTTGTTTTATTACTATCAATTGGTATCAGAGCATAACCGCTCTGAGAATTACTAACATCTTAACAGGTGTAGAGTGAAAAGATCCATGGACGGTATTGCCTACCCAACCGGAACTGCAACCAACAAGCCACCATTCTTTGATGGCTCCAACTACCCCTACTGGAAGAAGCACATGCAGCTATTCATCGAATCAACCGACTGGAAGCTGTGGGACGTAATATCGAAAGGAAATTATGTTCCCAAAGATAGTGAAAGCAAGGCCATTCCAGCCGATAAATGGACAGATGAACATAAGACAGACAATCAAAGAAATGCCAAGGCGAGGCTGTTTCTCATATGTGCTCTTAGCAAAAATGAGCATGACAAAGTTGATAGCCTGAGCACTGCAAAGACACCAAGATGAGCATGCTTGCATCTCAGTACGAAAACTTCATGATGGATGACAATGAATCCATTGACTTCATGTTCGCACGACTTTAGACCATTCATAATAGGATGAGGAACCTGGGAAAAAGCTTCACTGACAAGGAGCAAGTAATCAAGATTCTCAGAAGCCTTCCCACCAATTGGAGAAACTTCGTCACTTCCCAGAGAGCTGGAAAGAACCTTGATACCTATCAAGTAGAAGACCTGCTGGGAGAGATGAAGATTCGTGAGCAGCATCTTGCTAACGGTGCTGCTATTATACGAAGAAAAGCGTCTGCCGCGAAAGCTGTAGCATTTAAAGCCGACCAATCAAAGGCTTTGAAAGCTAACAAATCCTCAGATGAGGAAACTGTGCAGTCTGATCGCTCCGATGTTGAACAGGCCCTGTTTAACCGAAGATTCAGAAGAATGATGGGAAACAGGAAGTAGTTCAAAGGAAGACAATCTTCCACATCAAGAGATGAAGAGAAAATCCCAAATAAAGGAGGGATCGTCTGCTACGAATGCAAGAAGCCTGGACATGTAAAAGCCGACTGCCCTCGTCTGGGAAACAAGCCTTCCCAAAAGAACTTCTATAAGAAGAAAGCCGTTTCCAGTCAAAACGATGAGTCAGAAGACGACTCTGACCAAGAAGAAGAAACTAAGGGAGCCAACGATGAAACTTCATACTGTGCGTTTATGGGATCCATAGACACATCAGATATCGAAGCAGATAAAGAAGCAAAGGCACTGATGATCTCTGTTGATCTACCTAACGGCGAGGAAAATGACAAAGATGAGGTAAGTCCCGAAATCTCGTCTGAAGACTATAATGAACTATTAGAGTATGCTCATGCATTAGAAATCAAATATAGTTCACTCAAGAAGAAGCATGATAAAACTGTAAAAGAACCGCATGCATCTAAAGAAGTATCTATTATGCTAACAAAGAAAAATCAAATACTCTTAGAACAAGACGCAAACAAAGAAATCAAATTCCTGAAACAAAGAGTTAGTAGCTTAATCAAAGACTTATCCACTTTTACTCAAGGATATGATAACCTAATTAAATTAAGTGGAAACAACAGATCAACTTATGATCGCAGAGGTTTAGGTTGTGAAGAAGAAGGTTGGGATATAACTGCCGTAAAACATAATTCTTCTGCTGTTCCATATAAATATCAACCTAAAAAGAAAAATGTTTCACCTCCATCTATTAAAGTCCAACCCAAAACTTCCATAGTCAAGGGTAAGGAGAAACAAACTCCTCAAAAAATAGTGCATGGGAGGAACAGTCCACCCAAAGTGATGACTAACAAGAAAGGACCCAAGAGAGTTTGGGCACCTAAATCTATGATTATACCTCTTGCAGATGTGCTTAACAGCTCAAAGCCAAAAAGAGCAATGGTACCTGGACAGTGGATGCTCACGGCACATGACGGGAAAAAGGTCTTTATTCCCAAAGATCCATGAGAAGAAAACTGGAGGAACAGTTACCTTCGGAGGTAACCAAAAGGGGTTCATTGTCGGAGAAGGTAATGTTGGTAAGAATCCCCTTCCGGTAATACGGAAAGTTTTGCTGGTTGAAGGACTGAAACATAATCTACTTAGCATAAGCCAATTATGTGATAGTGGACTCACTGTTTCCTTCAACAAAGTGAAGTGCAGTGTCACAAACGAGGATGACAAGATTATCTTTGAAGCATAGAGAAAAGGGGATCTATATAAGACCTCCTTGGAAAACCTTGCAAGTCAAAAGGTAACATGTCTAGTATCAGCAGAGGATGACAAATGGATATGGCACAGGAAGCTAGGGCATGCATCCTTAAAGACCATTGCTAAGATAATCAAGCATGATTTAGTAAGTGGTCTGCCAAATCTGTCTTTCAAATCTGATGATACATGCTCTGCATGTCTCCAAGGAAAACAATTAAAAAGTTCTTTCCATGCAAAGAACGTTGTCAGTACCAAGAGACCTCTGGAGATGTTACGCATGGACTTGTTCGGACCTACTAGAACGGCTAGTTATTCTAGAAAAAGATTTTGTCTTGTCATCGTTGATGACTACACTAGATTTACATGGGTACAATTTCTCGGAACAAAGGATGAAACTTTCAAGTCCTTCCTAATCATTGCGAAAAGAATTCAAAATGAAAAGGGATACTGCATCACTAACATTCGTAGTGATAGAGGAGGAGAATTTATAAATGAAGAGTTCAACCACTACTGTGAGGAAAATGGGATATTTCATCAAGTCTCTGCTCCAAGAACTCCTCAGCAAAATGAAGTAGCCGAAAGGAAGAACAGGTCACTTCAAGAAATGGCCAGGACTATGCTCAATGAGACATCTCTACCCAAATACTTCTGGGCTGAAGCAGTCCATACAACATGCTATATTCAAAATAGAATATTTATGCGTCCTATCTTGAAGAAAACCGCCTATGAGTTATGGAAGGGAAGAAAGCCAAGCATCTCATACTTTCATCCATTTGGATATTCATGCTTTCTACTTAATACAAAGGATGATCTTGGAAAATTCGATGCAAAATCAGACAAAGGAATATTCTTAGGATATTCACCCAATTCCAAAGCATTCAGAGTATACAACTCTAGAACAATGGCAGTAAAGGAGTCCATCAATGTCAAGTTCGAAGATAAACACATCAGTGTAAATCAGATGACTCCAGAAGAAGAATATGATGACTTGGAAATAAGTGGAGCGCCCTCATCAAATCCAGTTCAACCGTCAACGTCTGACAAAGAGACAAATCCAATTACTCCTTCTTCAACTCAACCAGACGATGTTTGTGAAACTCTGTCTGACGACAACTCCACAAGTCAAGTCATGACCTCCAGTGGCATCTCTCTACCTCGAGACTGGAGATTCAAACCAGACCATCCTCCTACACAGATAATCGGAAGTGTACATGAAAAGGTAAGAACCAGATCCACTTTTAATGATTATGCTAACTGTGCGTTTCTCTCTGAAATAGAACCGAAAAACATAGGTGAAGCACTACGGGATGAAGGCTGGATCTTAGCCATGCAAGAAGAATTGAATCAATTTGAGAGAAGCAGGGTCTGGGACCTAGTGCCCAAACCAGAAGAAAAGTCCATTATTGGCACAAGATGGGTGTTCAGAAGTAAAAT
Source organism: Acmispon strigosus (assembly GCA_030819835.1). Classification (NCBI taxonomy): domain Eukaryota; kingdom Viridiplantae; phylum Streptophyta; class Magnoliopsida; order Fabales; family Fabaceae; genus Acmispon; species Acmispon strigosus. Next base: position 27,097,571 of record JAUAMA010000001.1, read on the forward strand.
GGATGAAAATGGAAAAGTCACCCGAAACAAAGCTCGTTTAGTGGCACAAGGGTATAATCAACAAGAAGGAATCGATTATACAGAAACATTTTCCCCCGTACCAAGAATTGAAGCTATTCGCATCCTATTGGCATTTGCATGTCAGCACTCCATAAAGTTGTATCAAATGGATGTGAAAAGTGCGTTCCTAAACGGATATATCGAGGAAGAAGTATACGTGAAGAAGCCTCCAGGTTTTGAAGATCCAGCTCTACCAGACCACGTCTTCAAGTTAAGAAAGGCATTATATGGACTAAAGCAAGCTCCGCGCGCATGGTACGATCGTTTGAGTTCATTCCTAATGAACAATGGATTCTCACGAGGAAGCATTGACAACACTCTGTTTAGAAGAAAAAGGTCCAAGGACTTTATTCTGGTGCAACTATATGTTGATGATATTATTTTCGGTGCCACTAATGAAGTTCTCTTCCAAGAATTTTCAAAATCGATGCAGAGTGAATTCGAGATGAGTATGATGGGAGAGTTAAAGTTCTTCCGAGGATTGCAGATTAGACAGGAAGGAACCCGAACCTACATCCATCAGACAAAGTATATTAATGATCTCTTGAAGAAGTATTGCATGGAGAAAGCCAAAGCAATGGGAACCCCTATGCATCCTTGAACTATACTAGATAAAGGTGACGAGTCAACTCTGGTCGACTCAACCAAATACAGAGGAATGATAGGATCACTGTTATATCTTACCTCAAGCAGACCAGACATTATGTACAGCGTCTGTGTTTGTGCCAGATTCCAGGTAAGTCCTCAAGAATCTCACCTAAGTGCAGTAAAACGCATATTTCGTTATCTCATTGGAACAACTAATCTTGGTCTAGTTTATGAGAAAGGTGAAGATTTCAGGCTAAAAGGATTATGTGATGCTGACTATGCTGGAGACAGAATCGAAAGAAAAAGCACAAGTGGAGGTTGTCACTTTCTGGGGCATTGCCTAATATCGTGGGCAAGCAACCGGCAAAGCACAATCTCTCTTTCCACTGCTGAAGCAGAATATGGCGGCAGGTTCTTGCTGCACCCAACTTGTTTGGGTGAAGCATCAATTAGAGGATTATAATATTTTTGAGCATAACATTCCATTATTATGTGATAATACAATTTCCATTAATATTACAAAGAATCCTGTGTTGCATTCACGAACCAAACATATTGAAATAAAGCATCATTTTATCCGTGATCATGTACCGAAGGGAAATATTGACATTTCATACATACACACTGATGACCAATTAGCAGACATATTTACCAAACCACTTATTGAAAATAAATTTGTATGTCTTACAGAAAGAATTGGAATGTTTCCTGCATTATAGATGTGCCTGCACTATATCCCTCCAAGTTGGTCTGCCCCATTGGCTTGCATTTAAATTTAATATCTACTATAAGATATGCATTTAATGCTAAACAGTTGTGTCTTTTCACATATATTACTTACTGAGCACGCAGACATTAATATTGACACTCCTTATCTCTCATCATTTAATGCTTCTAATTCAGCTTTATCATCATGAGTTTGGTGATATCGAGAAAATATTTACACTTTCAAAACTGAAAACTGTTAGTGCAGATAGCAACTTGAGAGGGGGGTGAATGAGTGTTGCCCCGATTTTCGCCTTATTGAAAATGTTACTTTCAAGATGATGATGATCACGAAACGATTGTTGTGATTGCAGCGGAATTAAACGTTGCTTGAAAGTAAAGATGAAGGATAGAAGAATTCACACACAGAGTTTTATCCTGGTTCACCTTCAATCCACCGAAGGCTACGTCCAGCCCTCAAGAAAACCCCTTGAGGATTTTTCCACTATTGATAAAAATCTCTTACAAGTTCCTAACCCAAGGACCCCAAGAATTTCTACCAATATCCTGTGAAAGCAAACCACTTTCAACAGCCCCTGAAAGCAAACCACTTTCAGTTCCTGAAGGCAAACCACCCTCAGACCTTGAAGGCTAAACCACCTTCAATCAATACCCTGAAAGTATACCACTTTCAGTAACAACAACCCTTCACTGAATACTACGGTGAAAACTCAATCTTACAGAAAGAGATGAAGAAGAGTTTACAATTGGCTGTATCAATCCTTTAACATAGAAGTGGATTGATCACGAGAATTTATGCTTTAAGGCTTTTAAGCATAATATGATTCTGAGTTCCTCAAGATATGAACAACAAAAGTGTTCTTATAAACATGAAGATCATGAACTCAAAATTTAGGCTCTTTGAAGGTTTAAGTTCTAAAAGATGAACTAATTTTGACAAAGCTTTGGCCTAATGTTGTATTCTCATGTGTTCTTATGTTCTGGACTCAAATGGACTTTATATAGGCAAGGGAAACGTCCTTGAACCATCACAACCCTTTCCAAAAGGTTTGGGACACAATGGTTCATGAAAAGATGTAACTTTTCGTTCTGGTAATCGATTACATCATTTAGTGTAATCAATTACTCTAATAGTCGTTTCAGTTTGAATTTCAAATTCAAACATGTAATCGATTACAAGCAATGGGTAATCGATTACTTGCCTAGGTGTAATCGATTACTAGAAGGCTGAAATCGATTACACTGAAGTCCAAAGTCTAGAAACTTGATCCTTTGAGATCGGCTTAAGGTTTTCTACCTCTTTTAAGTTATGAAAACACTTAGCTTGATTAGTTTAGGTGTTTTAAGAGCCTTTATGCTTTAATAAACCTTTAGAAGCATAACTTACCTAAACTAAGACTTCTAGACTATTGATGAACTTTATAGCACTGTTTCTTCGAAGTCTTCTTTTCTTCTTTTTGCCGATGAGTTTGTCGTCATCAAAACCACAGCCAGGGTCAGGAGCAAGACCTTCTTCACAATCTCCCCCTTTTTGATTATGGCAAACACATTCTTGATACTTGAAGATCATTTATGCATTTCTGTTGAAGAACTCCCCCTGTTTGATGTAATCTAGTATTTCTCCCCCTTTCTAATGTACTTGTTGAAATCCTGCATATGATCTTTAAGAGCACAAAACCTTTCTCCCCCTTTTGACTTCATCAAAAAGAAGAAAAGGCCAAAAAATACAGGCATACAACCATACAAGTATAGAAAACGAAATAAAGCATAGGGGTATGGGGGTAAAGTTGTAAAACACGAATAAAGCACAACCATCCAAACATAGCAAATAAACGAAAACATCCAACAGTGCAGTAAAGAGTTTTAAACTAGGCTATTACAAACGAAATTAATCAGGATGCCAATTAAAAGCATAAACAAGTCTAAAGATCAAATTCATCAGAGGAATCAAAAGAGTCATGGGGAGAGGGAGCCATGCGATCGACACGAAGACTGAGACGATCCATATCCGCACGGAGAGTGGTGTACATGGACTCAACCCGACCTTCCATGTGATCGAACCTCTGATCAAAGTGTGTCCTCATGTCAGCCAGATGAGAGAGGATGAGTTGAGTAGAGGCATCAGCATCTGCAGAGGACGGAGGACCTCCCTCAGAGGATGGTGGACAGAAAGCAGCAGGGGCAGGAGCCTGGGTAGTATCAGGACCCAAATCTGATTTGTGCCTGAAAGTACCATCAATATCCCTGAAAATCCCCATCTTGTTCAGAATTTCCATATCAATCCTCTGAGCCTTAGCATCCATGACCTGTGCATACTCTCCATGTGTAGAAATTCCAAAGTTCTTCAGAATAAGAGTAACAACAGGAGCATAAGGAAGAGGGCCAGTTCTGTCCTTGTGAAGCAGCATGTGTATCATGACCAAGTAAGCCCAATTAATAGATTCATTATGCTTCAGACCATATATGATTTGCAACTCTAAATCACTAATCTGAGCATGGTTAGAGGATTGAGGGAGAAGAACATAGCTTATCAGATAATGGAGCAAACGATCCTCTACAGTGAGATATCCAACAGCAAGGATATCCCTAGAACGGTTAGCCTCCGTTCGCTGCTTCTTCAACTGTATCTCTTCCTCAGAAAATCGACACAGAGATAGATAAAAAGACTTCTTGTCATAATCAGCCCATGGATATGTAATCTCAGGGCTAAGTCGTGCTCCAACATAGGGAATTGTCAGTAGAGTTCCCAATTGCTCTTGAGTCAAAGAAATATCAACCCCTTTGACTGATGAGCAGATTTTTCCACCCCTCTTGACCAAATTACAATAAAATACTTTGAGCAATTCAGGATAATACGTACCCATCAAGCCAACAAATTCATCAAGTCCTTGGAAGTCAAGGAGGGAAGGGAAGAGAAGTCCAGCATTGATGAATGAATTCATGTCAGCATACTTGGGAGGAAGAATCGGTCTTTCCAAGTAATAAGCCAAGAACCGTTCCTTTTGTTCCTCCATGACGAGAAGACGCGAAGGTCAAGGGTGTTCATGGACAGGTTCTTCGAACGGTGTCTGCGAGAAGAAGAAGCCATTTTTCGGATTTGGAATGGTTAGGGTTTGAGAAAGGGTTTTTGGGTAGAGACCAAAATGGAAAATCCGAAAGGGTGGAGGGACAAGAGAGGGTAGGGACGAGCAAAACCCACCAATTGGTTCTGAATTTGAGCAAGAAACAAGGGAGAATATTGGGAACAATCGGTTTGGCGTCGAGGAAAGGAAAGGGAAGAAGAGCAGTGTAATCAATTATGAATTCGAACCAGATATACTTATATTGTCGAATTGGTAATCGATTACAGGCAGTTGGGTAATCGATTACCACAATTTGAATATTAAATAAAATTCAAAATTGCATCGGTAATCGATTACAACAGTTAATGTAATCGATTACCTGCAGTCCAAGATTTGAAATTTTTCAAATTTCGACTATGTAATCGATTATACCAGTTAATGTAATCGATTACTCAGAGGAATCCAATAATCATGAGAGCTAAGACCAGGAGTAATCGATTAACAGACCTATGGTAATCGATTTCAAGGATATTTTATAAGTTCTATCCTATGTTGTGAAGAAGGTCTTGCTCCTGACCCTGGCTGTGGTTTTGATGACGACAAACTCATCAACAAAAAGAAGAAAAGAATACTTCAAAAGAATCAAGCACTCAAGTCCATCAATAGTCTAGAAGTCTTAGAATTAGGTGAGTTATGCTTCCAAAGGTTTATTAAAGCATAAAGGCTCTTAAAACACCTAATCTAATCAAGCTAAAAGTTTTCATAACTTAAAAGAAGTAGAAAACCTTAAGCAAGTCTCAAAGATCAAGTTTCTAGAAAATGGACTTCTGTGTAATCGATTACACCATTATGGTAATCGATTACACCAAGGTAAGTAATCGATTACTCCAGTCTTGTAATCGATTACATGTTTGAAATTCAAATTCAAACTGAAACGGTCACTTGTGTAATCGATTACACTAAGTATGGTAATCGATTACCAGAACGAAAAAGTGCATCTTTTCATGAACCATTGTGTCCCAAACCTTTTGAAAAGGGTTGTGATGGTTCAAGGACGTTTCCCTTGCCTATATAAAGACCATTTGAGTCCAGAAAACAGTACACACACAACACACACGAAATATACACATTTCACATGAGAAAAACACATTAGGCCAAAGCTCTTTCAAAATTAGTTCATCTTTTAGAACTTAAATCTTTTAGAGCCTAAATTCTGAGTTCATGATCTTCATGTTTACAAGAACACATTAGTTGTTCATATCTTGAAGAACTCAGAATTGTATTATGCTTAAAAGCCTTAAAGCATAATTTCTCATGTTCAATCCAATTGTGTGTTAAAGGATTGAAACAGCCGATTGTAATATCTTCTTCATCTCTTTCTGTAAGATTGAGTTTTTCACCGTGGTATTCGGTGAAGGGTTGTTGTCACTGAAAGTGGTTTACTTTCAGGGTTTTCATTGAAGGTGGTTTAGCCTTCAAGGTCTAAGGGTGGTTTGCCTTCAGGAACTGAAAGCGGTTTGCTTTCAGGGGCTGTTGAAAGTGGTTTGCTTTCACAAGATATTGGTAGAAGTTCTTGGGGTCCTTGGGTTAGGAACTTGTAAGAAATTCTTATCAATAGTGGAAAAATCCTCAAGGGGTTTTCTTGAGGGACTGGACGTAGTCTTCGGTGGATTGAAGGCGAACCAGGATAAATCTTGTGTGTGATTCTCTTTATCCTTCACATTTACTTTCAAGTATTGTTCATATCCGCTGCAATCACAACGATCAATTCGTGATCATCATAAACTTGAAAGTAACGATTTCAATAAGGCGAAAATTGGGGCAACACTGATTCACCCCCCCCCCTCTCAGGTTGCTATCTGTTCTAACAATTGGTATCAGAGCGAAGGTTTAGGTAAGTTATTCCTAAGATCCGGAAAAAGATGGCATCCTCTTCCAATCATGGAACAAATGAAGGATTCAACATAAACAGGCCACCATTCTTCAATGGAGAACATTATGACTTCTGGAAAATCAAGATGAAGATATTCATAAAGTCATTAGACTCAGGAATATGGAAAGCCATTGAAGAAGGACCCTTTGTTCCTGTAACAACAAATGAAGAAGGAACTTCACAACCAAAATCAGAAAGTACTTGGAGTGAAGAAGAAAAGAAGAAGGTTCAATATGATCTCAAAGGGATGAACATCCTTACATCTGCTCTTGGCATGGACGAATTTTTCAGAGTATCAACGTGCACTTCATCAAAAGAAATATGGGATACGTTGATGGTGACTCATGAAGGAACAGATGAAGTCAAGAGATCAAAGATCAATACTCTCTCTCAGGAATATGAAATGTTCAGAATGCTTCCAGGAGAAAAGGTATTAGATATGCAAAAATGATTCACTCATTTAATTAATCATTTGATTGCTCTTGGAAAACAATTTTCAAATAGTGACGTGAACATGAAAGTTCTAAGATCACTTACAAGAGTATGGCAACCAAAAGTCACAGCCATCTCTGAGAAGAAGAGTTTATCAAATATGTCTCTTGCAACTCTGTTTGGAAAACTCCAAGAACATGAGTTGGAATTGAATCGTTTAGAAGAGCATGAACAACATGAGAAGAAGTATCGATCAATTTCCTTAAAGGCAAAAGAAAGTATCAAAGAAGATTATGATGCGGATTCTGAAGAAGAAGATGAAAATTTAAATCTTCTAGTCAAGAACTTTGGAAAGTTTCTTAAAAGAAAAAGTGTTAAATTCAACAATAAATCTTTCCAAAGAAACAATGATCCCTCTTCGTCACAAAAGATCACATGTTTCGAATGTGGTAAACCTGGACACTTCAAATCAGATTGTCCAAATCTTCAGAAGAAGAGACATGGTCTAAGAGAAAAGTTTGAAAAGAAGGATCAACCTACACGAAAAGCATATTTGGCTTGGGATGATAATGAAGTAAGTTCATCATCAGACTCTGACAAAGAAGAAGCACAAGTTGCTTTAATGGCCTCACATGATTCAGACATTGAAGATTCCCAGGTTAGTGATAATTCTATGTCTCCTCATGATTTAAAATTTGCTATGGAAAACATGTTTAAATTATGTCAAGAATTTTCCGAGATTAGCACAAAGCAAAATGAATTGATTTCTTCTCTAGAAAGTAAGTGTAAAACCTTACAGGAGGAATTAGACATAGTGAAATCTAAAGTAGATACTACACACAAGTGTACTAAGTGTAGTTCTTTAGAAGAAAAGATAGGTGATCTTCAACACAGGGTAAATAACTTCAATAAAGGAAAACAGAAGTTAGATGATATTCTAAGTGCTCAAAGACATTCAAACAATAAATCAGGATTAGGATATACTTCTCACCCAAAGACAAAAGAGGTTAGGAAAACTGTGTTTGTAAGACCAAACCACGTATCAGGATCTTCTAGTAACAATAAGATTAATCCTGTTAGAAGTACAAACAATAGGAAGAACAATCAAAATAGACTTCCTAAGAAGATTTACCCTTTTCCTAGACAAACCTCTAGTTACAATCATTACTCTTGCACATATTGTAACAAAGTAGGACATATCCCTAGTAGATGTTATTACAAACATATAGGAGTACCAAATAGGGAGTACATTTGGGTTAGAAAGGATGTTAACTTAGAAGAACCCAAGACTTGTTGGGTTCCTAATACCCATGTCTGAACTTTGTCATGTAGGTGTGTATGAAAGCAGCAAAGGATTTATGGTATCTTGATAGTGGCTGCTCATCACACATGACAGGAGACAAAACCAAATTTTCATTTCTTATACCTAGAGAGAAAGGTTTTGTCACATATGGTAACAATCAAAAGGGAAAGATACTCGGTATTGGAAGAATAGGCACACCCCCTCAAACAGTCATCGATAAAGTTCTTTACGTTGATGGTTTGATGCATAATCTTCTGAGTATTAGTCAACTATGTGATAAGGGTTTGAAAGTTGGTTTTATTAATGATATATGTGTAGTAAAAGATGTGAAAACTAAAGAGATTAAGTTTTCTGGGTATAAAGTAAACAAAGTCTTCATGATCTCATTGGAAGAAATTCCACAAAATGTGAGATGCCTTTTGGCCAAGAACAATAGTGATTCATGGCTATGGCATAGAAGACTTGCTCATATTCACATAGATCATTTAAACAAACTAGTCAAACATGATCTGGTTATTGGGCTTCCAAAAATGGAATTCGAAAAAGACAAGCTCTGTGATGCATGTCAAAAGGGAAAGCAAACCAGAACATCCTTCAAACCTAAGAACATAGTTTCGACAACAAGACCCCTTCAATTGTTACATATGGATCTGTTCGGACCATCTAGAACAAAAAGTCTCGGAGGTAATTTCTATGCACTTGTTATTGTTGATGATTTCTCTAGATTCACTTGGACTTTATTTCTACCTCATAAGAATGAAGCCTTCAATGCATTCAAAAGATATGCAAGGCTAGTTCAAAATGAGAAGTCTTTAAAGATCTCTTCTATTAGAAGTGATCATGGTGGAGAATTTCAGAATCAACAATTCCAAGAACTATGTGATGAAAACGGAATATCACATAATTTCTCTACTCCGAGAACACCACAACAAAATGGTGTTGTAGAAAGGAAGAACATATTACTTGAAGAATTAGCAAGGACAATGCTAAGTGAATCAAGTCTCCCTAAATACTTCTGGGCTGATGCTGTAAGTACTGCTTGCTATGTTTCCAATAGAGTTCTCATTAGACCTATTCTTAAGAAAACTCCCTATGAACTCTACAAAGGAAGGAAACCAAATATCTCTCATCTACATGCTTTTGGATCAAAATGCTTTGTCTTGAATAATGGAAAGGAAAACCTTGGTAAGTTTGATGAAAAATCTGATGAAGGTATATTCCTTGGATTTTCTTTAACAAGCAAAGCATATAGAGTCTTTAACAAGAAAACTCTATCCGTGGAAGAATCCATACATGTTTCTTTTGATGAATCTAAATCTTCAATAGAAGATAAAGTCAATCTTCCGGATAATGAAGAAGATGACATCATTATAAATGAAGATTCTCAAAAAGATGGAGATCATAATTCAATACAAGAAGAGCACATTGAAGATAATACTTATCAACTTCCGAAAGAATGGAGAACCCATAGGGATCATCCAGTTGATAATATTATTGGTGATATCTCTAGAGGCGTCTCTACAAGGCTACGCTTGAATGATTCAGTTTTGAATATGGCCTTTGTCTCTCAGATAGAACCATCAAAAGTAAATGATGCTCTAGAGGATGAGTATTGGATTGTAGCAATGCAGGAAGAATTAAACCAGTTTGAAAGGTATTTAGAAATTAGTTAGATGAAAATGGTATTATAGTTAGAAATAAAGCAAGATTGGTTGCTCAAGGTTATAATCAAGAAGAAGGTATAGATTTTGATGAAACATATGCACCCGTAGCAAGATTAGAAGCCATAAGATTGTTATTAGCGTATGCTTGCTCTTTAAACTTCCCATTGTATCAAATGGACGTCAAAAGTGCCTTCCTGAACGGATATATTCAAGAAGAAGTGTATGTGAAGCAACCTCCAGGATTTGAAGATCCAAAGTTTCCTTCACATGTCTTCAGACTAAAGAAAGCACTCTATGGTCTTAAGCAAGCCCCTCGTGCATGGTATGATAGGTTAAGTACTTTCCTTTGTGATAAAGGATTTCAAAAAGGTAAGGCTGATACAACCTTGTTCATCAAAAGAACCAAAGGTAATACCTTACTTGTTCAAATTTATGTTGATGATATTATCTTTGGTGCAACTAACGAATCTCTTTGCAAAGATTTCTCTAACATGATGCAAGAAGAATTTGAGATGTCCATGATGGGACAATTAAATTTCTTTCTTGGTTTGCAAATCAAGCAATCAAATGATGGAATATTCATCAATCAATCAAAGTTTTGCAAGGAATTATTAAAGAAATATGATTTAGATGATTGCAAAGCCATAGCCACACCAATGGGGTCTAATACATATCTAGATCAAGATGAATCCGGTGTTCAAGTTGATATCACTAAATATAGAGGTATGATCGAATCTCTTCTGTACTTAACTGCAAGTAGACCTGATATTATGTTTAGCGTATGTCTATGTGCTAGATATCAAGCATCTCCTAGGAAATCACATTTGAGTTCTGTTAAGCGGATTTTCAAATATTTGAAAGGAACTACAAATGTTGGTTTGTGGTATCCCAAAGGAAGTGTTTGTGATTTGATTGGATATTCTGATTCTGATTATGCTGGTTGTAAAACTGAAAGAAAAAGTACAAGTGGTACTTGTCACTTGTTAGGAAATGCCCTTGTTTCTTGGTCTTGTAAGAAACAAGCATGTGTTGCTCTAAGTACTGCAGAAGCAGAATATATTGCTGCAGGAAGTTGTTGTGCACAAACTCTATGGCTCAAACAACAACTCAAAGATTATGGCTTAGAGCTGGGCTGCATTTCTATCAAATGTGACAACACAAGTGCCATTAATCTCACTAAAAACCCTATCATGCATTCTCGAACTAAGCATATTGATATACGACATCATTTTCTTCGAGATCATGTTATGAGGAAAGATATAGAGATTTCTTTTGTAGATACACATAATCAACTAGCAGATATCTTTACTAAACCTCTTTCTAAGGAATCATTTTATAAGATAAGAAGAGAGTTAGGCATTTTAGATGAGCATGATACTTAAGTTAACATGTTATTTGCACGATCTTTGTGATAAATATGTGTTTACATGCCTTTAGATAGATTATGTAATTAAGTGTTTTATAGGAAAAGTGTTACATAGGAATCTAGAGCCTAGAACTTGTAAAAATGTCCTAGTAATCGATTACCCTAGGATTTGTAATCGATTATCCTTGTTCTCAGTCCTCGTGCCTATTGACATTCCTTCAGCAATAAATTACTCTAACTGATGTAATCGATTACCCATTCAAAATTTGAATAATTTTCAAACTTGAAACTGCTGTAATCGATTACCATAACTGTCGTAATCGATTACATGCATGATTTTCTCTATATAATCAGCATTTGTCTTCTGCCCTTTTGCCTACCTTCCTTCATATACAATCTTTCTTTCTCTAAGACTTGTTTCGCCATGGGGTCTCTTCCACGTCCTTCAAATGTATCTTCTCCAATCAATGTTTCTCGAAGGGAATCCTCCACAGATCCTCTAGTGTTGTCTCGCTATCGCATTGATGTTCAAACCAATGCTGCATCGGCTGGATTATCTCCCTTTTATACCATTCCTTCAAATTTCTCACAAGAAACCAAGGTTATACTAGAAAGGATGGATATCTTGTCACTCCGTCTTTCTCAGAAGTTGGGCCAACTGGAGGATACCATTCGGTCTCGCTTTATACTTGTGGAAAATCGCATAGAGGCCATGCATTCCTTCATGCGTAAGGAAATTGAGAGCCTTCAAGAACTTGACCCTTCTGAGAACTCTGAAGATTCTAGTCACGCTTAAGTTCTGAAGTCTTGTGTCTCCATATAATTATCTACTTACTATTAGGATTTCCCTATTTTCCCAAAACAGCTTTATCTATTTGTTGTAATCTCTCTACTACATATGTTTGATATGTCTTACTATGTATAACTTATGTATTTGCTCTCTTATATATATATCTATGTAAGTGCTGGTTATTCATGTTTTACATGTTTACCCCTATACCCCCATGCTTTATGTTTCAATATACTTGTATGTATGCCTGTACATTCTTTGGCCTTTTCTTCTTTTTGATGAAGTCAAAAGGGGGAGAAAGGTTCCGTGCTTTTAAAGATCATATGCAGGAATTCAACAAGTACACTAGAAAGGGGGAGAAAAATCAGAAATACTAAATTCCATCAAATAGGGGGAGTTAAGCATCAAGAATGCACATATGATCTTCAAAGTTTCAAGTATGCGTTTGCCATCATCAAAAAGGGGGAGATTGTGAAGAAGGTCTTGCTCCTGACCCTGGCTGTGGTTTTGATGACGACAAACTCATCAACAAAAAGAAGAAAAGAAGACTTCAAAAGAATCAAACACTCAAGTCCATCAATAGTCTAGAAGTCTTAGAATTAGGTGAGTTATGCTTCCAAAGGTTTATTAAAGCATAAAGGCTCTTAAAACACCTAATCTAATCAAGCTAAAAGTTTTCATAACTTAAAAGAAGTAGAAAACCTTAAGCAAGTCTCAAAGATCAAGTTTCTGGAAAATGGACTTCTGTGTAATCGATTACACCATTATGGTAATCGATTACACCAAGGCAAGTAATCGATTACTCCAGTCTTGTAATCGATTACATGTTTGAAATTCAAATTCAAACTGAAACAGTCACTTGTGTAATCGATTACACTAAGTATGGTAATCGATTACCAGAACGAAAAAGTGCATCTTTTCATGAACCATTGTGTCCCAAACCTTTTGAAAAGGGTTGTGATGGTTCAAGGACGTTTCCCTTGCCTATATAAAGACCATTTGAGTCCAGAAAACAGTACACACACAACACACACGAAATATACACATTTCACATGAGAAAAACACATTAGGCCAAAGCTCTTTCAAAATTAGTTCATCTTTTAGAACTTAAATCTTTTAGAGCCTAAATTCTGAGTTCATGATCTTCATGTTTACAAGAACACATTAGTTGTTCATATCTTGAAGAACTCAGAATTGTATTATGCTTAAAAGCCTTAAAGCATAATTTCTCATGTTCAATCCAATTGTGTGTTAAAGGATTGAAACAGCCGATTGTAATATCTTCTTCATCTCTTTCTGTAAGATTGAGTTTTTCACCGTGGTATTCGGTGAAGGGTTGTTGTCACTGAAAGTGGTTTACTTTCAAGGTTTTCATTGAAGGTGGTTTATCCTTCAAGGTCTGAGGGTGGTTTGCCTTCAGGAACTGAAAGCGGTTTGCTTTCAGGGGCTGTTGAAAGCGGTTTGCTTTCACAAGATATTGGTAGAAGTTCTTGGGGTCCTTGGGTTAGGAACTTGTAAGAAATTCTTATCAATAGTGGAAAAATCCTCAAGGGGTTTTCTTGAGGGACTGGACGTAGTCTTCGGTGGATTGAAGGCGAACCAGGATAAATCTTGTGTGTGATTCTCTTTATCCTTCACATTTACTTTCAAGTATTGTTCATATCCGCTGCAATCACAACGATCAATTCGTGATCATCATAAACTTGAAAGTAACGATTTCAATAAGGCGAAAATTGGGGCAACACTGATTCACCCCCCCCCCCCTCTCAGGTTGCTATCTGTTCTAACATATGTAACACGCTTTCAAATAAATACTTAAGCACATAATCAATTATGACAGGTAATCATGCAAGAAAAGATTATACAAGTATCTATAAGACTTATCACAGAACATGTATCTAAGCACATAGGTAAATAAGATATATATAAATCTAAGACATGAATGTATATATGTTCTCCTGAGCTTTATGCAAGCATTTTAATTCATATAAACATAATTCTAGAAAATGATCTTCTTAAAGATTATGTTTGTTATTTCCATAATTCCAACTGTTTTTCCTATGATTTTCTAGACATTGGGCTTAGGAGCAAGTTCCCAAACTTGATTCCTTTCTAACTGGTTTAGCTTTTCCTGCATTGCTACAATCCAATACTCATCTTCCAGAGCATCATTTACTTTTGATGGTTCTATTTGAGAGACAAAGGCCATATTCAAAACTGAATCATTTAAGCGTAGCCTTGTAGAGACGCCTCTAGAAATATCACCAATAATATTATCAACTGGATGATCCCTATGGGTTCTCCATTCCTTTGGAAGTTGATAAGTATTATCTTCAATGTGCTCTTCTTGTATTGGATTTTGATCTCTATCCTTTTGAGAATCTTCATTGACAATGATATCTTCTTCTTCATTATCTGGAAGATTGACTTTATCTTCTATTGAAGATTTAGATTCATCAAAAGAGACATGTATGGATTCTTCCACAGATAGAGTTTTCTTGTTAAAGACTCTATATGCTTTGCTTGTTAGAGAATAACCAAGGAATATACCTTCATCAGATTTTTCATCAAACTTACCAAGGTTTTCCTTTCCATTATTCAAGACAAAGCATTTCGATCCAAATGCATGTAGATGAGAGACATTTGGTTTCCTTCCTTTTTAGAGTTCATAGGGGGTTTTCTTTAGAATAGGTCTAATAAGAACTCTATTGGAAACATAGCAAGCAGTACTTACAGCATCAGCCCAGAAATATTTAGGAAGGTTTGATTCACTTAGCATGGTTCTTGCTAATTCTTCAAGTAATCTATTCTTCCTTTCTACAACACCATTTTGTTGTGGTGTTCTCGGAGTAGAGAAATTATGTGATATTCCATTTTCATCACATAGTTCTTGAAATTGTTGATACTGAAATTCTCCACCATGATCACTTCTAATAGAAGAGATCTTTAAAGACTTCTCATTTTGAACTAGCCTTGCATATCTCTTGAATGCATTGAAGGCTTCATTCTTATGAGGCAAGAATAACGTCCATGTAAATCTAGAGAAATCATCAACAATAACAAGTGCATAGAAATTACCTCCGAGGATTTTTGTTCTTGAAGGTCCGAACAAATCCATATGTAGCAATTGAAGGGGCCTTGAAGTCGAAACTATGTTCTTTGGTTTGAAAGACGTTCTGGTTTGCTTCCCTTTTTGACATGCATCACAAAGCCTGTCTTTTTCGAATCTTATCTTTGGAAGCCCAACAACTAGATCATGCTTGACTAGTTTGTTTAAATGATCTATGTGTATATGAGCAAGTCTTCTATGCCATAGCCATGAATCACTATTGTTCTTGGCGAACAGGCATCTTACGTTTTGTGGAATTTCTTCCAAGGAGATCATGAAGACTTTATTTACTTTATACCCAGAAAACTTAATTTCTTTAGTTTTCACATCTTTTACTACACATATATCGTCAATGAAACCAACTTTCAAACCTTTGTCACATAGTTGACTGATACTCCAAAGATTATGCATCAAACCATCAACGTAAACAACTTTATCGATGACTGTTTGAGGGGGTGTGCCTATTCTTCCAATACCGAGTATCTTTCCCTTTTGATTGTTACCATATGTGACAAAACCTTTTTCCCTAGGTATAAGAAAAGAAAACTTGGTTTTGTCTCCTGTCATGTGTGATGAGCAGCCACTATCAAGATACCATAAATCCATTGCTGCTTTCATACACACCTACATGACAAAGTTCAGACATGGGTATTAGGAACCCAACAAGTTTTGGGTCCTTCTAAGTTAACATCCTTTCTAACCCATATGTACTCCCTATTTGGTACTCCTACATGGTTGTAGTAACATCTACTAGGGGTATGTCCTATTTTGTTACAATAAGTACAAGAATAATGATTGTAACTAGATGTTTTCCTAGGAGTAGGATGGATCTTCTTAGGAGGTCTATTAGGATTGTTCTTCCTATTGTTCATACTCCTAAAAGATTTGGTCTTAATGCTTTTAGAAGATCCTTCCACCATGTTTGGTTTTACAAACACAGTTTTCTTGACTTCCTTAGTCTTTGGGTGAGAAGTATATCCTAGACCTGACTTATTGTTTGAATGTCTTTATACACTTAGAATATCATCTAACTTCTGTTTTCCTTTATTGAAGTTATGGACTCTTTGTTGGAGGTTATCTATCTTTTCTTCTAAAGAACTACACTTAGTGCATTTATGTGTAATATCTAACTTAGATTTTACTACGTCTAGTTCTTCTTGTAAAGTTCTACACTTACTTTCTAAGGATGAAATCAAATCATTTTTCCTAGTGCTAACCTTAGAAAATTCTTGACATAATTTAAACATATTTTCCATAGTAAACTTTAAATCATGAAAAGACATAGAATTGTCACTAACCTGGGAATCTTCAACATTTGAATCATGTGAGGCCATCAAAGCAACTTGTGCTTCTTCTTTATCAGAGTCTGATGATGAACTTACTTCATTATCATCCCAAGCCAAATATGCTCTTCGTGTGAGTTGATCCTTCTTTTCGAATTTTTCTCTTAGACCATGTTTCTTCTTCTGAAGATTTGGACACTTTGACTTGAAGTGTCCAGGCTTGCCACATTCGAAGCATGTGATCTTTTGAGAGGAAGAAAACTCATTGTTCCTTTGGAAAGATTTGTTGTTGTTGAATTTCACACCTTTTCTTTTAAGAAACTTTCCGAAATTCTTTACTAGAAGATTCACATTCCCATTGTCTTCTTCTTCAGAATCTGCATCATAATCTTCTTTGATGCTTTCTTTTGCCTTTAGGGAAATGGATCGATACTTCTTCTCATGTTGTTCATTCTCTTCCAAACGATTCAATTCTAACTCGTGTTCTTGGAGTTTTCCAAAGAGAGTTGCAAGAGTCATTTTTGATAAACTCTTCTTCTCTGAGATGGCTGTTACTTTTGGTTGCCATACTCTTGTAAGTGATCTTAGAACTTTCATGTTCAAGTCACTGTTTGAAAATTGTCTCCCAAGAGCAATCAAATGATTAATTAAATGAGTGAATCGTTTTTGCATATCTAATACCTTTTCTCCTGGAAGCATTCTGAACATTTCATATTCTTGAGATAGAGTATTGATCTTTGATCTCTTGACTTCATCTGTTCCTTCGTGAGTCACCATCAACGTATCCCATATTTCTTTCGATGAAGTGCACGTTGATACTCTGAAAAATTCATCCATGCCAAGGGCAGATGTAAGAATGTTCATTCCTTTGAGATCATATTGAACCTTCTTCTTTTCTTCTTCACTCCAAGTACTTTCTGGTTTTGGTTGTGAACTTCCTTCTACTTCTGCTACAGGCACAAAGGGACCTTCTTCAATGGCTTTCCAAATTCCTGCGTCTAATGACTTTACGAATATTTTCATCTTGATTTTCCAGAAGTCATAGTGTTCTCCATTGAAGAATGGTGGCCTGTTTATGTTGAATCCTTCACTGGTTCCATGATTGGAAGAGGATGCCATCTTTTCCCGGATCTTAGGAATAACTTACCTAAACTTCCGCTCTGATACCAATTGTTAGTGCAGATAGCAACCTGAGAGGGGGGGGTGAATCAGTGTTGCCCCGATTTTCGCCTTATTGAAAATGTTACTTTCAAGATGATGATGATCACGAAACGATTGTTGTGATTGCAGCGGAATTAAACGTTGCTTGAAAGTAAAGATGAAGGATAGAAGAATTCACACACAGAGTTTTATCCTGGTTCACCTTCAATCCACCGAAGGCTACGTCCAGTCCCTCAAGAAAACCCCTTGAGGATTTTTCCACTATTGATAAAGATCTCTTACAAGTTCCTAACCCAAGGACCCCAAGAATTTCTACCAATATCTTGTGAAAGCAAACCACTTTCAACAGCCCCTGAAAGCAAACCACTTTCAGTTCCTGAAGGCAAACCACCCTCAGACCTTGAAGGCTAAACCACCTTCAATCAATACCCTGAAAGTATACCACTTTCAGTAACAACAACCCTTCACTGAATACTACGGTGAAAACTCAATCTTACAGAAAGAGATGAAGAAGAGTTTACAATTGGCTGTATCAATCCTTTAACATAGAAGTGGATTGATCACGAGAATTTATGCTTTAAGGCTTTTAAGCATAATATGAGTCTGAGTTCCTCAAGATATGAACAACAAAAGTGTTCTTATAAACATGAAGATCATGAACTCAGAATTTAGGCTCTTTGAAGGTTTAAGTTCTAAAAGATGAACTAATTTTGACAAAGCTTTGGCCTAATGTTGTATTCTCATGTGTTCTTATGTTCTGGACTCAAATGGACTTTATATAGGCAAGGGAAACGTCCTTGAACCATCACAACCCTTTCCAAAAGGTTTGGGACACAATGGTTCGTGAAAAGATGTAACTTTTCATTCTGGTAATCAATTACATCATTTAGTGTAATCGATTACTCTAATAGCCGTTTCAGTTTGAATTTCAAATTCAAACATGTAATCGATTACATGCAATGGGTAATCGATTACTTGCCTAGGTGTAATCGATTACCAGAAGGCTGAAATCGATTACACTGAAGTCCAACGTCCAGAAACTTGATCCTTTGAGATCGGCTTAAGGTTTTCTACCTCTTTTAAGTTATGAAAACACTTAGCTTGATTAGTTTAGGTGTTTTAAGAGCCTTTATGCTTTAATAAACCTTTAGAAGCATAACTCACCTAAACTAAGACTTCTAGACTATTGATGAACTTTATAGCGCTGTTTCTTCGAAGTCTTCTTTTCTTCTTTTTGCCGATGAGTTTGTCGTCATCAAAACCACAGCCAGGGCCAGGAGCAAGACCTTCTTTACAATACATTAATATTGACACTCCTTATCTCTCATCATTTAATGCTTCTAATTCAGCTTTATCATTCATCATGAATTTGGTGATATCGAGAAAATATTTACACTTTCAAAACTGAAAACGAATAGTCTTCCAAATGCACTTCTAATACCAACCCTAATACACTCATGCTTCAACATAAACATTCTATATTCTGTGTACTTGTCTTTGTCTCTATATTCACTTCATCTACAGAAATCATGGCCCCCAACAAACAGAAAAATGTAAAGACTCTGGCAGCCCTTAGCAAGGAGGAATATCAGATCGTCAAGACTCAACAAGATGCTATTATCCAAAATCGCAAACAACAAGTCTCTGAAATTGGTCCTCTAAAGATTGAGCATCTGGGCGACAGAAAACTTGTCACCCCTAGATACCTTGATCTAAGGTTGTATCAACATGCAAAGGTTGCCGGACTTAATCTCGTGCTCTCAAAAAACTTGGGAAATCTGTTCGAGATCTCCACAACTTCAGCACTCTCTCCACTCGTAAAAGAATTCTACGATTGTGCCATCAGGATCAACGCTAACCACATCCGAACACGATGTTTGGGGCAAGTGATCGACATTCAATCAAGTGATGTGTCTCATCTACTCAATCTTCCTCTCGACGGTGTTTGTTACTCTTCCTCCTGGGAAACTTCTGCAAGCACTCCTTTCACTATTTGGAAGAAATTCCAAAATGTTCTACCTCACGACGAGTAAAGAATCTTGTTGAGGAATGTATCTTTCCTCATGCTGTTCTCAGCAAGGTTGTGCTACCCAAAGAAGGTTCTAGAGACTTAGTCAACAAGTTCTCTCAGTGGACTCTATTCCAGCTACAACATCTCAAAAAAATTAATTGGCCTGATCTTCTGCTTCAATACATGCTCCACACCCTGGAACAATCCAACACCAATCTTCCTCATAATGGCTCTTATGTGTCACAAGAAGTTACTCACTCCTTCCATCGAATCAGTGAAGTTCATCGCATCTGACTATATCTCTGCTACTCCCATCAAGTTTGGAGATGTTCGTCGTTTGAACCTGTCCATCGACATATCAGCACTGCCTACAGAACTCTTAAGTGACTGAGCTAAGAGGACCAAACAATGAAGACCTCCTACACCAACACCGTCCGGTACCTGCCTCAAACGTCGTCGTCTGGGCACTCCATCTCCGCAACGTTCAGATCACTCCCACCGGACTGATTCTCACGAACTCTTGCCTACTGCCGAAGCCTTACCTTCATCAACCTCCTCCAAACCTCCTCTTAAGACTATGCATACCACCGCTGAACTTATTTCAGATTCTCATGCCCAATATCTGAAGTTCTTGCCTCAAATCTTTCACAAATATATCTCCGATGTCTTCGATGTCCAAGATGATGGCAATTGTGGATTCCGATGTCTTGCTCAATGGCTGGGTCACCCTCAAGATCATTGGCCAGAAATTTGAAAACTTCTGATCCATGAACTTCTATCTAAAAGAGCGCTGCACTCTCAAACTTTTTGCTCTGATGAAGATATTGATACTCTATGCCTGGCTCTTACGCTGAATGCAAATGACCCTGGGCATGAGTCCAAATGGTTTACAGTTCCAGACATGGGATTGCTAGCTGCTACTGCGTTCCGGATTATTCTGGTCACCTTAGCTCCTAACCAGTGCTGCACATATCTTCCTCTTCTAGGCCCTGTTGATGGTGCCCCTACAATTGCTGTTTTGGGCAATATTGGAAACAGACACTGGGTTCGCATCAAGCTCTCCGATAACTCTCCACTACCTACTATATCACCTCAATGGAAGCATTATTGTTCTCCCGACGCTCGAGGATGGGAAGCCCCTCTTCAATCAAAAATCCTACACTTCAGAAATTTACTACAAAGTGAAGCTGAGAACTTTCTGGATTCCTTGTTTGAAGTTCCCAGCATTGATAATCCCATTAACCTTGACAACGACTCTGAAGATGATTCTGCTCCTCGCACTGACATCTCTTTCTTAGACCATGCCTTCACTCGCCTCAAATTGCATGATGTTGAGCTCGATCTTCGTCTGCACATTGGTCAAAGTCAACGAGTTACTCCACTGACTCAAGGCGTAGATGCTCACATTAATACACATTTTAATGCATCTTATCCGTCCCCACCTGTCCTCCTCCATAAAAATATGGATCTGGATCTGGATCTCAAGCTTGCATCTCCGGCTCTCTTCACTTCTGCTGCCTGCATGTCTCTCCCTCAGATCCACTTCATGCCCTGCTATCCTCGGCG
Organism: Acmispon strigosus; assembly: GCA_030819835.1. Lineage (NCBI taxonomy): Eukaryota > Viridiplantae > Streptophyta > Magnoliopsida > Fabales > Fabaceae > Acmispon > Acmispon strigosus. The sequence continues at coordinate 27,118,625 of JAUAMA010000001.1, forward strand.
TTCCAGATCTACTCTGGGAAAACACAAGCGCTCTAAAATTGCACCCAATGCCCATCTGCTTTCAGATGTGTGTCTATAGGCTCTTGGTTTCCCCTTCTGCTTTAAGGCAGGTTTATGGCTTCCCCATGGATGTCATGACTCCCAGATCGCTCCATCCATGCCATCATGCCACAAGTTCTTCCACTTCGATTGGCAGCTGGTTGTCCCTCATAATACTCACATCGCTTCCATTCCTCTTCACTTGGCTGGTCGAGTTGATCCCCTGGTCCTAAAGTTTAAGACCTAGACATTGGTCCTTCTTCCCATGATGTCGTCAGTCCTGAAGACTCCTGGTTTTGGTTGGCATTGCATCACTCCATCTCCACTCATTCCTACTGTGGCATACTTCACTCCAATTTTGCCATCTCTCAATGCATCTCCGCTGGTCGATCGCATTCCCAGTTCCGACTCTGTTGATGTTCGGACCATGGTTTCCCTGCTTGCTCAACGCATTGAAACTTTCAATGATCGCTCTTCTCACGAACGGTTTGTTCTTCATCAAGATGTGCATGCTCGCCTTGATAACATGCAACATGACCTCTCCATCAAAATGGATGCTCGCATTTATCGTCTGCAAGACACTATTGTTCTACTTCTTGGGCAATCCAAGCCATCCTCTTAACTTTTACTCTTACTGTTCTATGTCCTCTTTAACTTTCTGTGCTCTTAATGGATATTATGTCTTCTTTATCTATGTTTTTGATAATGTCAAAGGGGGAGAAAGTATAACTAAAAAATGACAAGGAAGATAGCATAGATTTAGGGGGAGTAATCAATCTCACAAACGAATCTTAAACTGAGGGGGAGGAAATCAGAAATATATACTTTTACTCTCATTTTTTTTTGGAAATTGTCATTATCAAAAAGGGGGAGATTGTTAGAATCAAAAATCTAATGGGTTAACCTATTTTGATAAATAACAATTTCGCTAAGTGTTACTGACTTCCTTAAAAGTTTTCACACTCAGGAACACTTGTAGACTGAAGACATGCTGCGAGGATTTCAACAAAGCATTATCAAAAAGCAAGTGAAGAAAACCGTCCGCCTATGTGAATTAGTCTGCCTCCAGAGAAGAGTACGTCCGCATGTGAAGAACGTCTGATTGATCAGCTACTCAACTCTTGAAGAACACTTGGGTTGACTAAAAGCAATGATTGAAGACTTGTGCAAAACGAAATATCCTGAAGGTGATCGTTTGTTCAACCCAAAGATGAGCTGCCGTGCACCTCTTGGTGGTTCAGAGCATTAATGGTGAAAGAGACAGAATTAAGCGCCTTATTCCTCAAAGATTCAAATCCTCTGAAATTCCTTAATTCAAGCTGCTTTTGCTGAATTAACGGCGATATCTTCTGATCATCGTATCTCCTCAACGGCCAAATTCAAATATTCTGGTCAGAGCATTAATGATTGAATTAGCTGTAATGCATAAGCATTAAATGCAGACTCTGTCAACCAAAGCAAAAGCATCACCAGACGATACCGTCTTTCGTTGTTGAAGAAACATTCTTTACCTGGCAGATTGCAACAGCAGATGAAGAAGTATCTGTTACTCACAGTCAAGCAGAAATTCAACGGAACTATTTTTGAAGATCTTCACCAAAGCCTCCAGTTATCATCCTACTGAAGATATAAATAGTGGACTTAGCATCAGCTCCAACTTGGCGACTCATACACAATCAAAACATTCAAACCTTCCAAGTCTATCTATGATTTGAACAAGCTTTAAGTCAAGACACTCAGTAACCTTAACCTTCTCATTTTCTGAGTTCCGTCGCCAACTAGTGTGAAACCTATTACAGAGTGAAAACTCTCATCCTTTCTCACACAAGCCATTCAGAGAACTAATTTGTATACCATCTCTGAACTTAGCTCTTCATATTTTCTACCCACTCTTGCTGAAGAGATTCTTGTAGAAAACAAATCTTCTTGAAAAAGAATTGGGAGGAGTCCTGTCAAACACTCGAGAGATAAAGGAGAAGTCCTAGAATACTTGTAAAGGAGTAGTCCTCAGAATACTGGGAGAAGTCCCTGAGAACACTTGTACTATTTTGTTTAAATAGTGAAAATCTTGGTGAAGCCAAGGACTGGACGTAGCCCTGTCGATTAAGGGGGTGAACCAGGATAAATATCGTGTGTGCTTTATTGTTCAAACTTTAAGTTTATTTCCGCTGCACATTTTTTATAAACTCTTTTGAACTAATAATAATTATCTTGCGAAAAAGGTTTAAAAATCACACACACAATTCAAACCCCCCTTTCTTGTGTGGTTTTATTACTATCAGATTGACAAAATCTGCGCATTTTCTACTGGTGAAGACGACGTACAAAGTGGAGCAGCTTGCGAAGGTTTACATTGCAGAGATTGTGAGATTGCATGGAGTTCCTTCGACCATAGTTTCTAACAGGGATCCGAAGCTTACTTCTCACTTCTGTAAGGCTCTGCAGGGAGCTCTCAGTTCAAAGTTGAGTTTGAGTTTCGCTTATCACCCGCAAATGGATGGGCAGACTGAGAGGACGATTCAGTCCTTTGTGTTGGTTTCAGGATGGGGAGCACTTGTTAGTTGGGCTGGAATTAGTCCGACAGTTGACGGAAAAGGTGAAACAGGTCAGAGAGAAGATGAAGACGTCCCAGAGTAGACAGAAGAGCTACGCGGACAACCAGCGAAGGAAGTTAGAGTTCATAGCGGGAAAACATGTGTTCCTCGTGTGACAACTACTACTGGAGTCGAAGTTTATCGGGCCATATCAGATCATCGAGAGAGTTGGATCAGTGGCTTCTTCCTCTACATTCTATCTGCTTTTAGAGTGAGATAAGAGTGTAGAGGTGATGTTATCAAGCGTGACAGCGTCCTTCCCGTATGTAAGAGTAGTCACGAAGTGATCATAGGAACCCGGTAATGAGCACAAAAGTATAACTGTCTTGTCCTCATCGTCAATCTCCACACCTAGTCGCAGCAGATTTGCAACGATCGTGGTGAAGTTTTTGACATGATGTTGCAGATCAGATCCCTCCTGCATCCTCAGACTGTAAATCCTTTGTTTTGCGAATAGTGTAAGACCCTCAAGTTTAGAGTATTTATGTTTTGGCCCTTGTATATTTTATAAATAGGTTTTGATCATTTAAGTTTGGATAATTGTGTTTTAGTCCTTGGACTAGTCAAGACTAAATTGGAATTCCGCATTTAAGAGCTTTTAAGGATGTCTTGGAATTCAAATTTGAATTGGGGATATGTTGGTTTGGCTTGGAAGAATATAGAGAATGTTTTGTTAGAGTTTTAACAAGAAGAGCCTTGGTTTAGTGGTGGAGACTTAAGCATTTGATTGGCATGTCTTGTATTCGAATCCTAGTGAGGTAGGTTTTTATTTTATGTAGATTCTGGAGTGATTGTGGCTGAATTTCGAATTTGAAGTTGTAGACAAAAGTTTAATGAGTTTAATGAGGATGAAAGGAGTTATAAGCTGAATTTGAATGGTAATAAGTGGTGTTAAGAGAGTTTAATGCTTGTCGGGAGTTACAAATGGCTAATAAAGGGGTGTAAAGTGAGTTCATGGCTTGGTCTATGAGTAAATGAGCAATAAAGAGGGTGAATTCTGAATAAGAAGGAGGCTTAGGTCGTGCTCCCTCTCCCTTCCCCTTGCAACTATTTTTCCTTGAAGCATAGTGGTTGTTTCCTTGTTCTTCCTTCAAGCAAAATTGCTAATGAAACCTAGAACTCTAGAGTTGAATCCTTCTGGAGTATTGCTGGATTTTGGTGCTTCTTGGAGTCGACTCTCTTTTATTCTTGTGGTATTCTACCTCTTTCCTAATCCTTTCTCAAGAACCCTTGAGGTTAGCTTTATCGGTAAGTGATCGATCCTTTCTAATTTCTGAGTTTTGGTGATCAACCTCTCGTTCTTTCTAGGGTGTAACTAGTCTTGTTTCTACCTTTTTTTCCACCAAGCTTGAGGTTCCTTGCATTCTTGGAGGCCTAGGGTCGTTCCATATACCTTGTTGATCAATTTTCTTAATAAGGTCGGAGACAAGTTCATGTAAATATTTATGTTCTACATGCTGATTGGTATTTGTTGTTTGTTTTAAGAGTTAACCCTTTCTGTTTGTGTTTGGGCGCTTAACGCCAGAGACAGACAGGACGATGTTTTATCTCTTGAAGAGCAGTATGGAATCAGAGTGCGCAGCGGATGCATGAGAGATTTCTGAAGAAGTGATAGTAATGAAACCACACAAGAAAGGGGGGTTTGAATTGTGTGTGTGATTTTTTAAACCTTTTTCGCAAGTCAATTATTATTAGTTCGAAAACGTTTAACAATATGTGTAGCGGAAATAAACTTAGAGCTTGAAGAATAAAGCACACACAATATTTATCCTGGTTCACCCCCTTAATCGACAGGGCTACGTCCAGTCCTTGGCTATACAAAGATTTTCACTATTTCAACAGAATAGTACAAGTGTTCTCAGGGACTTCTCCCAGTATTCTGAGGACTACTCCTTTACAAGTATTCTAGGACTTCTCCTTTATCTCTCGAGTGTTTGACAGGACTTCTCCCATTTCTTTTTCAAGAAGATTTGTTTTCTACAAGAATCTCTTCACAAAGAGTGGGTAGAAAATATGAAGATCTAAGATCAAAGATGATATACAGATTGGTTCTCTGAATGGCTTGTGTGAGAAAGGATAAGAGTTTTCACTCTGTAAGAGATTTCACACTTGTTGGCGACAGAACTCAGAAAATAAGAAGATTAAGGTTACTGAGTGTTCTTGGTATAAAGCTTGTTCAAATTGTAAACTAACTTGGAAGGTTTGAATGCGTTGATTGTGTATAAGTCGCCAAGTTGGAGCTGATGTAAAGTCCACTATTTATATCTTCAGTAGGATGATAACTGGAAGCTTTGGTGAAGATCTTCAAAAATAGTTCCGTTGAATTTTTGCTTGATTGTGAGTAACGGATACTTCTGCATCTGCTGTTGTAGTCTGCCAGGTGAAAAATGTTTCTTCAATAGACAGAGGACGGTATCGTCTGGTGATGCTTTTGCTCTGGTTCACAGGGGCTGCAATTAATGCATATGCATTACAGCTAAGTCAGTCATTAATGCCCTGACCAGAATATTTGAATTTGACCGTTGAGGAGATACGATGATCAGAAGATATTGCCATTAATTCAGCAAAAGCAGCTTGAATTAAGGAATGTCAGAGGATTTGAATCTTCAAGGAATAAGGCGCTTAATTCTGTCTCTTTCGCCATTAATGCCCTGAACCAGCAAGAGGTGCATGACAACTCATCTTTGGTTTGAGCAAACGATCACCTTTAGGATAATTTGTTTTGCACGAGACTTCAATCATTGCTCTTTAGTCAACCCAAGTGTTCGTCAGGAGTTAAGCCGGACGTTCTTCACAGGCAGCCGTACTCTTCTCTGAAGGCAGACTAATTTCTCATAGGCGGACGGTTTCTTCACTTGCTTTTTGATAATGCTTTGTCGAGATCCTTGCAGCATGTCTTCAGTCCATAAGTGTTCCTGAAATATGAAAACTTTTAAGGAAGTCAGTAACACTTAGCGAAATTGTTATTTATCAAAATAGGTTAATTCATTGAGTTTTTGACTCTAACAATCTCCCCCTTTTTGATAATGACAATTTCCAAAAAAAAATGAGAGTAAACTTGTATATTTCTGATTTCCTCCCCCTCAGTTTAATATTTATTTGTGAGATTGATTACTCCCCCTAAATTTATGCTATCTTCTTTGTCATTTGTTTTTGTTATATTTTCTCCCCCTTTGACATTATCAAAAACAGAGACAGAAACTATAATATTCATTGAGATAATAAAAGGTAAAGAAGACATATAACATTAAGAGAGCAGGTCAAGAGGATGGCTTAGATAGCCCAAGAAGTAGAGCAATAGTGTCCTGTAGACGATCAAATCGAGCATCCATTTTGACAGAAAGAGCATTTTGCATGGTGTCAAGGCGAGCATGCACATCCTGATGCAGAACAACCCGTTCGTGAGACGAGCGATCATTAAAGGTGGCAATTTGCTGAGCAAGTAGGGAAACCATGGTTCGAACATCGTCAGAGTCGGAACTGCGACTGCAATTGACCAGCGGCGATGCATCGAGAGATGGCAGAATTGGAGTGAAGTATGCCACAGTAGGAATGAGTGGAGACGGAGTGAGACACTGCCAGGCAAAACCCAGAGTCTTCAAGACTGATGGCATCATAGGGAGTAGGACTAGTTTCCAGGTCTTAAACTTTAGGACCAGGGAATCAACTCGACCAGCCAGGTGAAAAGGAATGGAAGCGATGTGAGTATCCCTATGCACAGTTAGCTGCCAATCGAAGTGGAAGAACTGTTGGCATGATGGCATGGATGGAGTGATCTGAGAGGCATGACATCCATGGGGAAGCCATAAACCTGCCTTAAAGCAGAAGGGGAAACCAAGAGCCTGAAGACACACATCTGAGAGCAGATGGGCATTGGGTGCAATTGGTGAGCGCTTGCATTTGCCCAAAGCAGATCTAGAACTCTGAGAGTAACAAGGCATGGAGTGGATCTGATGGAGAGACATGCCGGCATCAGAAGTGAGGAGACCCAGAGATGCAAGCTTGAGATCCAGATCCATATCTTTATGGAGGAGGACAGGTGGGGACGGATAAGATGCATTAAAAGATGTATTAATGTGAGCATCTACCCTTCGTGATATTGAATGAACTCGTTGACTTTGACCAAGGTGCAGACGGAGATCAAGCTCAATATCATTCAAATTGAGGCGAGTGAAAGCAAGGTCTAAGCAAGAGAGGTCAGTGCTAGGATTTATGTCATCTTCAGAGTCGTCGTCAAGAGTAATGGGGTTGTCGATGCTGGGAACTTCAAACAGGGAATCCAGAAAGTGTTCAGCTTCAACTTGTAGTAAATTTCTGAAGTGTAGGATTTTTGATTGAAGAGGTATTTCCCATCCTCGAGCGTCGGGAGAGCAATAATGCTTCCATTGAGGTGATATAGTAGGCAGTGGAGAGTTATCAGAGAGCTTGACGCGAACCCAGTGTCGATTGGCAATGTTGCCCAAGACAGCAATTGTAGGGGCATCATCAATAGGACCTAGAAGAGGAAGATATGTGCAACACTGGTTAGGAGCTAAGGTGACTAGAACAATCCGAAACGCAGTAGCAGCTAGTAATCCCATGTATGGAACTGTAAACCACTTGGACTCATGCGCAGGTTCATTTTCATTCAGCGTAAGGGCCAGGCATAGAGTATCAATATCTTTATCAGAGCAAAAGGTTTGAGAGTGCAGCACTCTGTGAGATAGGAGTTCCTGGATAAGAAGCTTGCGAACTTCTGGCCAATAATCCTGAGGATGACCCAACCATTGAGCAAGACATCGAAATCCACAATTGCCATCATCTTGGACATCGAAAACATCCGAGATATATTTGTGAAAGATTGGAGGCAAGAACTTCAGATATTGAGCATGAGAATCTGAAATAAGTTCAGCGGTGGTGTGCACAGTCTCAGGAGGAGGTTTAGAGGAGGTTGATGTAGGCAAGGATGTGGGTGTAGGCAAGCATTCGTGAGAATCAGTCCGGTGGGAGTGATCCGAACGTTGCGGAGATGGAGTGCCCAGACGACGACGTTTGAGGCGGGCACCAGACGTAGTTGGTGGAGGAGATCTTCGTTGTTTGTTCCTCTTGGCCCAGTCACTTAAGAGTTCTGTAGGCACTGCTGATATGTCGACGGACAAGTTCATACGACGAACATCTCCAAAATTGATGGGAGTAGCAGAGATATAGTCAGATACGATGAACTTCACTGATTCAATGGAGGGAGTGAGTATCTTCTTGTGATGCATAAGAGCCGTTATGAGAGACCCATACGGAAGATTGGTGTTGGATTGTTCCAGGGTATGGAGCATGTATTGAAGCAGAAGATCAGGCCAATTAATTTTTCTGTGATGCTGTAGCTGGAATAGAGTCCACTGAGAGAACTTGTTGACTAAGTCTCTAGACCCTTCTTTGGGTAACACCACCTTGCTAAGAACAGCATGAGGAAAGATGCATTCCTCAACAAGATTCTTTACTCGTCGCGAGGTAGAGCACTTTGGAGCTTCCTTCCAGATGGTGAAGGGAGTGTTTTCAGAGGTTTCCCAGGAGGAGGAGTAGCAGACACCGTCGAGAGGAAGATTGAGTAGATGAGATACATCACTGGTGTGAATGTCGATTACTTGCCCCAAGCACCGTGTTCGGATGTGGTTAGGGTTAATCCTGATGGCACAATCGTAAAATTCTTTTACGAGAGGCGAGATTGCTGAAGTTGTGGAGATCTCGAACATATTTCCCCAATTTTGTGAGAGCACGAGATCAAGTCCGGCAACCTGTGCATGTTCATACAGCTTCAGATCGAGATATCTAGGGGTGACAAGCTTTCTGTCGCCCAGATGTTCAATCTTCACAGGACCAATTTCAGAAACTTGTTGTTTGCGATTTTGAGTAATAGCATCTTGCTGTTTCTGGATGATCTGGTTTTCCTCCGTGCTGAGGACTGCTTGAGTCTTTATATTTCTCCGTTTGTTGGGAGCCATGATTTCTGTAGGTAAGGAGAATACAAAGACAAAGACAAATACACAGAGTATAGAATGTTTTAAGCTGAAGCATGAGTATATTGGAGTAGTTAATAGAAATGCATTTTGAAGACTATTCGTTTCCATTTTTGGGAGTGTAAATATTTTCTCGATATTATCAACCTCATGATGAATGATACAGCTGATTTATGTGCATTAAATGATGAGGGATAAGGAGTGCCAGAATTTATGTATGCGTGCTCAGTAAGTAATCTATATGAAAAGACACAACTGTTTAGCATTAAATGCATATCTTGTAGTGGGTATTGAATTTAGGTGCAAGCCAATCAGACGAACTTACTGCAGGCATATCTATAATGCAGGAAACATCCCTATTCTTTCTCTAAGACATACAAATTTATTTTCAATAAGTGGTTTGGTAAATATATCAGCTAATTGGTCATCAGTGTGTATGTATGAAATGTCAATATTTCCCTTTGCTACATGATCACGGATAAAATGATGCTTAATTTCAATATGTTTGGTTCGTGAATGCAGCACAGGATTCTTTGTAATATTAATGGCACTTGTGTTATCACATAATAATGGAATGTTATGCTCAAAAATATTATAATCCTCTAATTGATGCTTCACCCAAAGAAGTTGGGTGCAGCAGGAACCTGCAGCCACATATTCTGCTTTAGCAGTTGAGAGAGAGATTGTGCTTTGCCGCTTGCTTGCCCATGATATTAGGCAATGCCCCAGAAAGTGACAACCTCCACTTGTGCTTTTTCTTTCGATTCTGTCTCCAGCATAATCAGCATCACAGAATCCCTTTAGCCTGAAATCTTCACCTTTCTCATAGACTAGACTAAGATTAGTTGTTCCAATGAGATAATGAAATATGCGTTTTACGGCGCTAAGGTGAGATTCTTGAGGACTTACTTGGAATCTGGCACAAACACAGACGCTGCACATAATGTCTGGTCTGCTTGAAGTAAGATACAACAGTGATCCTATCATTCCTCTGTATTTGGTTGAGTCGACTGGAGTTGACTCGTCACCCTTATCTAGTATAGTTCTAGGATGCATAGGAGTTCCCATTGCTATGGCTTTCTCCATGCAATACTTCTTCAGGAGATCATTAATGTACTTGGTCTGATGAATGTAGGTTTGGGTTCCTTCCTGTCTGATCTGCAATCCTAGGAAACTTTAATTCTCCCATCATACTCATCTCGAATTCACTCTGCATCAGTTTTGAAAATTCTTGGCAGAGAGCTTCATTGGTGGCGCCAAAGATTATGTCATCAACGTATAGCTGCACCAGAATGAAGTCCTTGGACCTTTTTCTTCTAAACAGAGTGTTGTCAATGCTTCCTCGTGAGAATCCATTGTTCATCAGGATTGAACTCAAACGATCGTACCATGCACGTGGTGCTTGCTTTAGTCCATATAATGCTTTTCTTAGCTTGAAGACGTGGTCTGGTAGATCCGGATCTTCAAATCCTGGAGGTTGCTTCACGTATAATTCTTCCTCAATGTATCCATTTAGGAACGCACTTTTCACATCCATTTGATACAGCTTTATGGAGTGCTGACATGCAAATGCCAGTAGAATGCGAATAGCTTCAATTCTTGCTACGGGGGCAAATGTTTCTGTATAATCAATTCCTTCTTGTTGATTATACCCTTAGGTCACCAGACGAGCTTTGTTTCTGGTGACTTTTCCATTTTCGTCCATTTTATTTCTGAATACCCATCTTGTGCCGATGATGGATTTGTCTTCTGGTTTGGGCACTAGGTTCCAGACTTTGCTTCTCTCAAATTGATTCAGTTCTTCTTGCATGGCTAGGATCCATCCTTCATCCTGTAGTGCTTCACCTATGTTCTTTGGCTCTATTTCAGAGAGGAACGCACAGTTAGCATAATCATTAAAACTGGATCTGGTTCTTACCTTTTCATGTACACTTCCGATTATCTGTGTAGGAGGATGGTCTGGTTTGAATCTCTAGTCTCGAGGTAGAGAGATGCCACTGGAGGTCATGACTTGACTTGTGGAGTTGTCGTCAGACGTAGTTTCACAAACATCGTCTGGTTGAGTTGAAGAAGGGGTAATTGGATTTTTCTCTTTATCAGACGTTGATGACTGAACTGGATTTGATGAGGGAGCTCCACATATTTCCAGGTCATTATATTCTTCTTCTGGAGTCATCTGATTTACACTTATGTGTTTATCTTCGAACTTGACATTGATAGACTCTTCTACCGCCATTGTTCTGGAGTTGTATACTCAGAATGATTTGGAGTTAGGTGAATATCCCAAGAATATTCCTTTGTTTGATTTTGCATCAAATTTTCCAAGGTCATCCTTTGTGTGAAGTAGAAAGCATGGGCATCCAAATGGATGAAAGTATGAGATGTTTGGCTTTCTTCCCTTCAACAATTTGTAAATCAAGTCTCGTCCTTGGACTCGCCTGAGGTTTTGATGAAGACAAACACATCACAAAAAGAAGAAAGACTTCAGAAGAAAAAAAAAAAAGACTTCAAGAAGACTTCAAGAAAGAACGGAACAAAAAGAAAGACTTCAAGAAGACTTCAAGAAGACTTAAGAGAAGAAAGACTTCAAGAACCAGGCTCAAAATGTCAAGATCAAAACATGAAGGTTCTAGTTTTAAGTAAGTCTTGTCAACTTAGTGTGCTATGCTTTATTAAGGTTTAATTGCATTAGAAGGCTCATGAAATATCAACTAATTGAGTACAATATGTTCTCACAAGTTAAACTTGGTAGGAACACTCAATTAGGGTTTAAGATGGTTAAAACTGAGTTCTGGAATGTCTGTAATCGATTACAGATGTGTGTAATCGATTACAGGAAGTGTGTAATCGATTACCACAAGTGTGTAATCGATTACCAAGTTTGAAATTTGAATTCAAACTTCAACGGCATGGTGTAATTGATTACACTAACTGTTGTAATCGATTACCAGGTCGACAGATGTGTTATTTCATGAACCATTGTGTCTCAAACCCGTTGGGAAAGGTTGTGTTGGTTCATGGACGACCTCTAGTGCCTATATAAAGTCCTTAGACACTCAGAAACATAAATGACTTGGTCCATAACTTTCATATCCATAAAAGTCATCATTCTGAGTTTCGGTTCTCTCATTTTAATAAGAACACTCATGATGTTCAACATTTGAGAAACTCAGAATGGAAGAGCCTTCATTGTAATTGCCTGGAGCATACAAACTAAGATCAATCCTTCTTTTCAAAAGGATTGAATCATGCATAGAAAAGGCATCTTCTTCTTCTTCTATTTGAATCATGTTGATTCTTTCACCGTAGTTTTCGGTGGTTGTAAAAAGGCCCTTTGAATCAAGTTTGATTCAAAGTCCACCGTGGTAATGCGGTGTCATCAGAAAGTGGTTTGCTTTCTGAGGCATGATGGGTTCTCTTAGGGTCCTTGGCACAAGCATTCGTTAAGAAGACTTGATCAATCAGAAGTGGGTTGCTTCAGGAAGATTGATAAGATATCTTAGGGTCCTTGGTGCAAGCATTCGTTAAGAGTACTCGATCATGGGAAATCTTCACTGTGAAATTCAGTGGAGTGGTTCTTCAGAAAGTGGTAATCTTTCTGAGGGATTCTAACTTCACCGTGGTATTCGGTGAAGGGTTGTTTGATTGAAGGCGGGCTAGTCTTCAAGGTCTGAGGGTGGTTTGCCTTCAGGAACTGAAAGTGGTTTGCTTTCAGGGGCTGTTGAAAGTGGTTTACTTTCACAGGATATTGGTAGAAATTCTTGGGGTCCTTGGGTTAGGAACTTGTAAGTGATTTTTATCAATAGTGGAAAAATCCTCAAGGGGTTTCTTTGAGGGACTGGACGTAGCCTTCGGTGGATTGAAGGTGAACCAGGATAAAACTCTCTGTGTCATTTCCTTATCCTTCATCTTTTACTTTCAAGCAATTACAATATTCCGCTGCAACAACGCTCTTACGTTACAACTCTAATTGTGATGAAAGTCACTTGGTACTACTATGCGAAAATTGGGGCAACTCTGATTCACCCCCCCTCTCAGGTTGCTATCTGTACTAACAATTGGTATCAGAGCGGAGGTTTAGGTAAGTTATTCCTAAGATCTGGGAGAAGATAGCATCCTCATCTACAACAAGTACCAATGAAGGGTTCACAATAAACAGGCCATCATTCTACAATGGAGAACTCTACAATTTCTGGAATATCAAGATGATGATCTTAATAAAGCCATTAGACGCAGAAATCTGGAAAGTCATTGAAGAAGATCTCCTTGGGCCTGTAGTTGAAGTTGAAGGAAGTTCACAATCAGAACCAGAAAACACATGGAGTGACAAAGAAAAGAAGAAAGTTCATCATGACTCAAAAAGGTATGAACATCTAGACTTCAGTCCTTGGTATGAAGAAATTCCTTAGAGTATCTACTTGCAAATCTTCAAAAGGAATATGGGATACTTTAATGGTTATACACGAAGGGACTGATGAAGTCAAAAGATTCAAAGATCAATATATTCTATCACAAGAATATGAGATGTTCAGAATATTGCCTGGAGAAAGCATACTTGATATGCAAAAGCAGTTCACACAACTATTGAATCACTTGGTTGTTCTTGGTAAGGAATTCTCTTATTATGCCTTCGGTGGATTGAAGGTGAACCAGGATAAAACTCTCTGTGTCATTTCCTTATCCTTCATCTTTTACTTTCAAGCAATTACAATATTCCGCTGCAACAACGCTCTTACGTTACAACTCTAATTGTGATGAAAGTCACTTGGTACTACTATGCGAAAATTGGGGCAACTCTGATTCACCCCCCCCTCTCAGGTTGCTATCTGTACTAACACAATTCATAGGCAGTTTTCTTCAAGATAGGACGCATAAATATTCGATTTTGAATATAGCATGCTGTATGAATGGCTTCAGCCCAGAAGCACTTGGGTAGAGATGTCTCGTTGAGCATAGTCCTGGCCATTTCTTGAAGTGACCTGTTCTTTCTTTCGGCTACTCCATTTTGCTGAGGAGTTCTTGGAGCAGAGACTTGATGAAATATTCCATTTTCTTCGCAGTAGTGGTTGAACTCTTCGTTTATAAATTCTCCTCCTCTGTCACTACAAATGTTGGTGATGCAGTATCCCTTTTCATTTTGAACTCTTTTCGCAATGATTAGGAAGGACTTGAAGGTTTCATCTTTTGTTTCGAGGAATTGTACCCACGTAAATCTGGTGTAGTCATCAACGATGACAAGACAAAATCTTTTTCCAGAACAATTAGCCGTTCTAGTAGGTCCGAACAAGTCCATGTGTAACATCTCCAGAGGTCTCGTGGTACTGGCAACGTTCTTTGCATGGAAAGAACTTTTTAATTGCTTTCCTTGGAGACATGCTGAGCATGTATCATCAGATTTGAAAGACAGATTTGGCAGACCACTTACTAAATCATGCTTGATTATCTTAGCAATGGTCTTTAACGATGCATGCCCTAGCTTCCTGTGCCATATCCATTTGTCATCCTCTGCTGATACTAGACATGTTACCTTTTGACTTGCAAGGTTTTCCAGGGAGGTCTTATATAGATCCCCTTGTCTCTGTGCTTCAAAGATAATCTTGTCATCCTCGTTTGTGACACTACACTTCACTTTGTTGAAGGAAATAGTGAGCCCACTATGACACAATTGACTTATGCTAAGTAGGTTATGTTTCAGTCCTTCAACCAGCAGAACCTTCCGTATTAATGGAAGGGGATTCTTACCAACATTACCTTCTCCGACAATGAACCCCTTTTGATTGCCTCCGAAGGTCACTGTCCCTCCAGTCTTCTTCTCATGGATCTTTGGGAATAAAGACCTTTTTCCCGTCATGTGCCGTGAGCACCCACTGTCCAGGTACCATTGTTCTTTTTGGCTTTGAGCTGTTAAGCACATCTGCAAGAGGAATAATCATAGATTTAGGTACCCAAACTCTCTTGGGTCCTTTTTTGTTAGTTATCACTTTGGGTGGACTGTTCCTCCCATGCACTATTTTTTGAGGAGTTTGTTTCTCCTTACCCTTGACTATGAAAGTTTTGGGTTGGACTTTAATAGATGAAGGTGAAACATTTTTCTTTTCAGGTTGATATTTGTATGGAACAGCAGAAGAATTATGTTTAATGGCAGTTATATCCCAACCTTCTTCTTCACAACCTAAACCTCTGCGATCATAAGCTGATCTGTTGTTTCCACTTAACTTAATTAGGTTATCATAACCTTGAGTAAACGTGGATAAATCTTTGATTAGGCTACTTACTCTTTGTTTTAGGAATTTGATTTCTTTGTTTGCGTCTTGTTCTAAGAGCATTTGATTTTTCTTTGTTAGCATAATAGATACTTCTTTAGATGCATGCGGTTCTTTTACAGTTTTATCATGCTTCTTCTTGAGTGAACTATACTTGATTGCTAATGCATGAGCATACTCTAATAGTTCATTATAGTCATCAGATGAAATTTCGGGACTTACCTCATCTTTGTCATTTTACTCGCCGTTGGATGGGTCAACAGAGATCATCAGTGCCTCTGCTTCTTTATCTGCTTCAATATCTAATGTGTCTATGGATCCCATAAACGCACAGTATGAAGTTTCTTCGTTGGCTCCCTTAGTTTCTTCTTCTTGGTCGGAGTCGTCTTCTAACTCATCGTTCTGACTGGAAAAGGCCTTCTTCTTATAGAAGTTCTTTTGGGAAGGCTTGTTTCCCAGACGAGGGCAGTCGGCTTTGACATGTCCAGGTTTCTTACACTCGTAGCAGACGATCCCTCCTTTATTTGGGATTTTCTCTTCGTCTCTTGATGTGGAAGATTGTCTTCCTTTGAACTGCTTCCTGTTCCCCATCATTCTTCTGAATCTTCTATTGAACAGGGCCTGTTCATCATCGGAGCGATCAGACTGCACAGTTTCCTCATCTGAGGATTCGTTAGCTTTCAAAGCCTTTGATTTGTTGGCTTTAAATGCTACAGCTTTCGCGGCAGACGCTTTTCTTCGTATGATAGCAGTATCATTAGCAAGATCCTGCTCATGAATCTTCATTTCTCCCAGCAGGTCTTCTACTTGATAGGTATCAAGATTATTTCCAGCTCTTTGGGAAGTGACGAAGTTTCTCCAATCGGTGGGAAGACTTCTGAGAATCTTGATCGCTTGCTCCTTGTCAGTGAAGCTTTTTCCCAGGTTCCTCATTCCATTATGAATGGTTTGAAGTCGTGCGAACATGGAGTCAATGGATTCATTGTCATCCATCATGAAGTTTTCGTACTGAGATGCAAGCATGCTCATCTTGGTGTCTTGTACGGCAGAGGTTCCTTCATGAGCGATAGCTAATGTATCCCAGACCTCCTTTGCAGTGCTCAGGCTATCAACTTTGTCATGCTCATTTTTGCTAAGAGCACATATGAGGAACAGCCTCGCCTTGGCATTTCTCTGATTGTCTGTCTTCTGTTCATCTGTCCATTTATCTGCTGGAATGGCCTTGCTTTCACTATCTTTGGGAACATAATTTCCTTTCGATATTACGTCCCATAGCTTCCAGTCGGTTGAATCGATGAATAGCTGCATGTGCTTCTTCCAATAGAGGTAGTTTGAGCCATCAAAGAATGGCGGCTTGTTGGTTGCAGTTCCGGTTGGGTAGGCAATGCCGTCCATGGATCTTTTCACTCTACACCTGTTAAGATGTTAGTAATTCTCAGAGCGGTTAAGCTCTGATACCAATTGATAGTAATGAAACCACACAAGAAAGGGGGGTTTGAATTGTGTGTGTGATTTTTTAAACCTTTTTCGCAAGTTAATTATTATTAGTTCGAAAACGTTTAACAATATGTGCAGCGGAAATAAACTTAGAGCTTGAAGAATAAAGCACACACAATATTTATCCTGGTTCACCCCCTTAATCGACAGGGCTACGTCCAGTCCTTGGCTATACCAAGATTTTCACTATTTCAACAGAATAGTACAAGTGTTCTCAGGGACTTCTCCCAGTATTCTGAGGACTACTCCTTTACAAGTATTCTAGGACTTCTCCTTTATCTCTCGAGTGTTTGACAGGACTCCTCCCAGTTCTTTTTCAAGAAGATTTGTTTTCTACAAGAATCTCTTCACAAAGAGTGGGTAGAAAATATGAAGATATAAGATCAAAGATGATATACAGATTGGTTCTCTGAATGGCTTGTGTGAGAAAGGATAAAGGTTTTCACTCTGTAAGAGATTTCACACTTGTTGGCGACAGAACTCAGAAAATAAGAAGATTAAGGTTACTGAGTGTTCTTGGTATAAAGCTTGTTCAAATTGTAAACTGACTTGGAAGGTTTGAATGCTTTGATTGTGTATAAGTCGCCAAGTTGGAGCTGATGTAAAGTCCACTATTTATATCTTCAGTAGGATGATAACTGGAAGCTTTGGTGAAGATCTTCAAAAATAGTTCCGTTGAATTTTTGCTTGATTGTGAGTAACGGATACTTCTGCATCTGCTGTTGTAGTCTGCCAGGTGAAAAATGTTTCTTCAATAGACAGAGGATGGTATCGTCTGGTGATGCTTTTGCTCTGGTTCACAGGGGCTGCAATTAATGCATATGCATTACAGCTAATTCAGTCATTAATGCCCTGACCAGAATATTTGAATTTGACCGTTGAGGAGATACGATGATCAGAAGATATCGCCGTTAATTTAGCAAAAGCAGCTTGAATTAAGAAATGTCAGAGGATTTGAATCTTCAAGGAATAAGGCGCTTAATTCTGTCTCTTTCGCCATTAATGCTCTGAACCACCAAGAGGTGCATGACAACTCATCTTTGGTTTGAGCAAATGATCACCTTTAGGATAATTTGTTTTGCACGAGTCTTCAATCATTGCTCTTTAGTCAACCCAAGTGTTCGTCAGGAGTTAAGCCGGACGTTCTTCACAGGCAGACGTACTCTTCTCTGAAGGCAGACTAATTTCTCATAGGCGGACGGTTTCTTCACTTGCTTTTTGATAATGCTTTGTCGAGATCCTTGCAGCATGTCTTCAGTCCATAAGTATTCCTGAATATGAAAACTTTTAAGGAAGTCAGTAACACTTAGCGAAATTGTTATTTACCAAAATAGGTTAATTCATTGAGTTTTTGACTCTAACAAGAAGATGATTGATGTTAAAGAACTTCCACTATTTTGTTTTATTTTTGGGCTCGTTTGTTGAGCGTTTCTTTTTGTAATAATATTCCTTCGTTTCTGCTTCCGCTTAGTTATAATTAATATTAGTGGGAATATTATTGTTTAAATATTTTTGAGAGACGAAACCTTTTTGAAAAATTGAGTTGTTTTTCTGAGAGGTTTTAATTTCCGCGATTTTACTGTGTGACCCTCAACCCAAAATTGGGGTGTTACAAATAGTTTGCTCATCAACGTTTTGAACTGATGTTGGCTCTACAATTTGTCCCAAACGTCCTTCGGAGTCGTGAGATCCGCGATGTGATACATCACCTCATCTGAAAACGCATAGACGTATCAATCATGCAGCCTTCTCTTGCATCTCCGTCCAATCAATGTCTGACATATCCAACTGTTTCTCCGTACGCTGTGCCTTCTGCAATCCTTGCTGAGCCAATAAATCCTTGACTCTTCGTTGCCATAATACAAAATTGCCCGTTCCATTGAACTTCTCAACATCGAATTTTGCACCGCCAAAAGTCATTGTCGTCTGAAACCAATTGTTAGCAAAAATACCTTGATTGCACAAAGTAAGAGTAGAGAAATCGAGAACGCAAGACACAAAAGTTTGTTCATGCAGTTCGACAAATTGTGCCTACCTCTACGGCTATAGAGTAGCTATAGCTTCGCATTATTAATTAGGTTAAATAAATCTCTTGCATAAGTTATAGTGTTACAGATATTTATAGGAGAGAATACTAATGACATATTATAATAATATCCCCATAAACCCTTACACAATCCCCTTAAATCAAATCCTAATAAGCTAAACAGATTTGACCCAAAAATAGAATGAGCCTACTGAGGCGGATTAATAAGCATGTGATTCTGCTAGGTCGAAGCAGATCATGTGCTCTCGTGTGTTCCCAAGACGAAGTGTCTCGTCGCATAATGTTGTCTCCCTTCGGGGTCTTGTTGGAGATTCCCTCTTTCCAACTCACATGGGGGCGGGTCATATTGCAAGGGATCCTCCACACTTGAGTTGGATCCTAAACACCCGACCACATCACTTTCCTACATGAAAAATCTGATTAAAAATATTTTTATGAAAGACACATCAGTATTTTTCATTAGTAATTGGATGGAAAACTCATGAAATGACTGATTTTTACGGTGTTGTCTAAGGTGAACTATCAATTAAGTAGTGCACCGTGTACCACCAGCTTTTGGCCAATAAAATCGCGCCAAGTGTCCAGGTAAGTAACCGGTAACCGGTTCTACAGGTCATTTTATTTTTATAATTTATTATAATTTTAATTTGTTAATTACTATAAACCATTTTCTCTCCATTAATCTTCTTTTTATAATTCATTTTTACCATTTTTAAAAAATAAAATAAAAATGTAATTAACTAATTATTATTATTTTAAATTTTTTTAAATATCAGATAAAAAAACCTGCTGTAACAGGTTATTTAGAGTGGTGCACCACTTAGGGTGCAAGTGCACCTAGAAGCCACCAATTTTTACACGTCAAAATGCATTGTTTTTTTGGTTACAGCATTGTTTAGAATCACTCAATTTAAACATTAGGATCAAAATCGCATAAAAATACACTCACAGCTCTCTCGGGAACTCATTCTTGTTTGTGCAATGTTATCGAGAAAAAGATAAACCTGTTATGCGGTCAACTGTTACTCATTTTTTTAGATGCTAACTCAGCCACTCATGCTTCCTTCTCCCCTTTCTCTTCGTGGCTTCTTCTTCCTATGTCCCAAGTTCTATTCTCTCCCACGCAAATGCAATTTCGAACAACAAAAATTCCTCAAACCTATTTCTAAAAGTCACAAGGTAATGCTAATTACAAGCTACTCCTCTATCTTCATGGTTCTCGAGCTGAAAAGTTTTTGTCCTTTTGTGTTTTCTTTCCTTTTTCTCTATGCAGTTACTCAGTAGAAACTTGAGATTTGCTGCTTTCAGCAACGCTGCATTGAACTATGCCCACGGCTACGATGAACTTCCGGAGCGGGAGAACGGAGGGGATGCAAGTGGAATTGATTTCTTGCATCTCATGGAAGAACGTGGGGTTCGTGCCAATTCCCAGACCTATTTGTGGTTGTTAGAGGGGTGTCTGAACTCTGGATCGTTTTCTGATGGTTTGAAGCTTCATGTGAAGATTCTGAAGATGGGTTTTTGTGAAGAAGAGGTTTTGTGTGATCGTCTTATGGATTTCTACATTTCATTTGGTGATCTGGATGGTGCAGTCAAGGTTTTTGATGATATGTCTGTTAGACCTTTGTCTTGTTGGAATAAGATTCTACTTAGGTTTGTTGCAGAGAAATTGACAGGTCATGTTGTGGGTTTGTTCTGGCGAATGATGAAAGAGAATGTGAAACCTGATGAGAAAACTTTTCAAGGGGTTTTGAGGGGTTGTAGTGGTAATGCTATTCCTTTGCACTACGTGGAGCAAATACATGCCAGGACTATAACTCATGGTTTTGAAAGTAGTCCGTTGGTATGTAATTGTCTGATTGATCTCTATTTTAAAAATGGCTTTTTGAACTCTTCTAAGAAGGTATTTGACTATTTACAGGAGAGGGATAGTGTATCTTGGGTAGCTATGATATCTGGTTTATCGAAAAGTGGGTGTGAAAAAGAAGCAATTCTTCTGTTTTGCCAGATGAACACATCAGGAGTCTGCCCTACCCCATATATTTTTTCAAGTGTTCTGAGTGCTTGTACAAACGTAGAATTTTTTGAGCTTGGAGAGCAGCTCCATGGCCTTGTTCAGAAGCAGGGATTCTCATCCGAAACATATGTTTGCAATGCCCTTGTGACATTATATTCTCGTTCCGGGAACTTGATATCTGCAGAGCAAGTTTTTAATGCAATGTCACAGAGGGATAGAGTTTCATATAACTCACTCATCTCTGGTCTAGCTCAACAAGGATACTGTGAAAGAGCTTCAGAGTTGTATAAGAAAATGCATCTTGATGGCCTGAAGCCTGACTTTGTAACAGTTGCCAGTCTTTTGAGCGGATGTGCGTCCTCTGGGGTTCTTCTGATAGGAAAACAGTTACACTCATATGCATTAAAGGCTGGAATGTCATCAGACATAATCTTGGAAGGTTCACTGCTTGATCTTTATGTAAAATGCTCGGATATAAAAGCTGCCCACGATTTTTTCCTTGAAACTGAAACGGAAAATGTGGTGCTCTGGAATATGATGCTTGTGGCTTATGGCCAGTTGGACAATCTTAATGAATCATTTGAAATATTTACTCAGATGCAGATAGAAGGCATTGTACCTAATCAATTCACCTATCCTAGTATTTTGAGAACTTGCACTTCTTTGGGAGCTCTTGATCTAGGAGAGCAGATTCATACTCAAGTACTTAAAACTGGCTTTCAGTTCAATATGTATGTCTCTAGTGTGCTTATTGACATGTATGCAAAACATGGAAAACTAGAGACTGCCCTGAAAATCCTTAGAAGACATAAAGAGGATGATGTTGTTTCATGGACAGCCATGATCGCTGGGTATGCACAACATGATAAGTTCGCTGAAGCTCTTAAACTCTTTAAAGAAATGCAAGATCAAGGGATACAATCTGATAATATAGGATTTGCAAGTGCAATAAGTGCATGTGCAGGTATGCAAGCACTTGATGAAGGACGGCAGATTCACGCTCAGTCATGTGTCTCTGGTTATTCAGATGATCTTTCAATTGGTAATGCACTTGTTTGTCTTTATGCTAGGTGTGGAAAAGTACGAGAAGCATACTTTTCTTTTCATAAAATATTTGCTAAAGATAATATATCATGGAACTCATTGATATCTGGTTTTGCACAAAGTGGACATTGTGTGGAAGCACTGAATCTATTTGCTCAAATGTATAGAGCTGGACTAGAAATCAATTCATTCACATTTGGCTCTGCAGTTAGTGCTGCTGCCAATGTTACTAATGTTAAACTAGGAAAGCAAATTCATGCCATGATTAAAAAATCTGGTTATGATTTAGAAAATGAGGTTTCCAATGCGATGATCTCGCTATATGCAAAATGTGGTTTAATTGCTGATGCTGAGAGACAGTTCTTTGAAATGCCTGATAAAAATGAGGTTTCGTGGAATGCCATGATTACTGGTTATTCCCAACATGGTTGTGGATTTGAAGCACTAAGCCTTTTTGAGGATATGAAACGTCTTGGTGTATTGTCAAACCATGTTACCTTTGTGGGAGTTTTATCAGCTTGTAGCCATGTGGGTTTGGTGGATGAGGGAATTAGCTACTTTCAATCAATGAGTGAAGTTCACAGTTTGGTACCGAAACCTGAACATTATGCATGTGTTGTGGATCTTCTTGGGCGATCTGGTCTTTTAAGCCGTGCAAGGAAATTCGTCGAGGAGATGCCAATTAAACCAGATGCTATGGTGTGGAGGACCCTTTTAAGTGCTTGTATTGTTCATAAGAATATAGACATTGGAGAGTTTGCTGCTAGTCATCTTCTGGAACTGGAACCCAAAGATTCAGCAACCTATGTTCTGCTTTCAAATATGTATGCAGTTACTGGGAAATGGGGTTGTAGGGATCGGGCAAGGAAAATTATGAAAGATAGAGGTGTTAAAAAAGAGCCTGGTCGTAGCTGGATTGAGGTTGATAATTCAGTTCATGCATTTTTCGCTGGTGATCAGAATCACCCCTGTGCAGATAACATATATGAATATCTCAGAGATCTGAATGTTCGGGCAGCTGAAAATGGTTATGTTCCCCAGTGCAATAGCCTTTTGAGTGATATAGAACGGCGTCGGAAGGATCCAACAGAAATTATTCACAGTGAGAAACTGGCAATTGCTTTTGGATTGCTTAGTTTGTCAAATTCCACTCCTATCCATGTTTTTAAAAATCTTCGTGTTTGTGGGGATTGCCACAACTGGATTAAGCATGTCTCTAAGATATTGGATCGAGTGATCATAGTGAGAGATTCATATCGCTTTCATCATTTCAAAGTTGGTGTTTGCTCATGTAAAGACTATTGGTAAGATGGTGAAGGAATGAACCCCTCTAGACTTGTGTGGAGTGTGGATGGCAAGCATTGCAGCTTGCAGATTATTTTTCGTTGGTCATCCAAGTCTGCGGTAAGAACTCTAACCTGAAGTAGTTGGATAGATTTTTGGATAGGGATTTGACAGTGACTTGATGCTGCTTATGCAGTACTGGTTTTGTAGGTGGTTAGTATGTTGTATCTTGCCTCTCCTATACCTTTATTTCTTCTGAGTCAGGTTCTTACGTGATTTAGTAGGTTCTCTAATGTTGAAAATTCAACATTATGGAGTAAGTATCATGAATCCATGTTTCCGTATTATCCTTTTCAGGTGAACAATTATAGCTCAAGCATTTCATGGGCTTTCTCTCCATGCATTCTTTATGACACATACATAATGTTGAATGCTGATTTTGATGTCTCTTCCATGGATCATTATCAAGACTCAAAATTGAGGACCTTGCAGGCTTGGAGGTAAAGCTGTCAGTTCTTGTAGCAGATTTTGCTTGAATTGTGTGCTTTTAACTTTCCAATTCTGAAAGTGTAAGGCTACCATGTACTTCTCCTTTGATACTTCTAAGTCCATTCTAATCTTAGCCCAGAAAAACTTGATTTCATAAGAATTGTTTTATGACAATAAATAAATTAAATAACTTTCACTGCACTTTAGTGGCATATTCTGATGCACATGGTGTATATGTTACAGTTAGGAAGTTAGTGTACAGCTGTCATATGGCTGTTAGTAGTTAGACAGCTGGCAGAAGAGTAGTATAAACTCCCTACAGTTAGTTACAGGGGGTTATGACTGGTTTTAACTGAACTTCTTCTCTCTCAATTCTATCTCAGTTCTCTGTTTTCCCTCTTCCCTCTCTCTTCTTCCCTTTCCTTCATATCATATTCTGCATTATTTTCAATTCCGGTTGACTGCGTGTTATCTTAATTTAAGCATGCAATGAGCTAATTTAAACACACTTATTGAACAGGTCACTATCTTCCAGTGCAGGTTCCTCTATATGACATTTTCATCATAGCACCACGCTTATTTTACTTTATTGTATATCTATATAGTCATGTTTGCCCATAATGTCATCAATGAGTTTGATATTTCCTTATTCCTGGTTCTTATATTCCAATACTTCAATACTAATATATATTTTAAGATCCTAAGCGTGCCTCCAGGAACAGTCTGTATTTTGTAGTGTTAAAGGTTTATAATCACCATGCCTTACTGTCCTCAATACTTAGGCCCCGTTTGGAAGAGCTTATATGAGCTTAACTTATAGTATAAGTGCTTATGCAAGTGTTTGGGAGAGCTTATGCAAATAGCTTATGACCTACCTATAAGCTGTTTTGAGCTTATTTTCATAAGCTATTGATAGTAGCTTATGAAAAAGAGCTTATGCTTATATATAACTTATTTTCGATTCATTATAATAAATATCTTAAAAGAGCTTATTAATAAGCGCTTATGCCATAAGCGCTTATGGTCATAAGCGCTTAATCCATTAGGGTGTTCAGTTAGAAGTTATATCTGAATCTTTTCAAATCTTTGAAATATAATATCTTCACCAAGTCAAATTTTCTCAAACAGGCTGGAATTCGAGTTGTTGCCACCCTGATTCATGTTATGATGAATGATATGTTGAATATGGTAAAGATTTTGACTCTTTTCTTAATATTCCACGTTCTTCAGTTTAGAAAAAAACGTCGGATATCTGTGATGAACTTTGAGCAGAGTTGAGTGATCGTGTAAGTGGCTGCAGCTTTTATCAAAGTTTTCTCACCAAGAAACCACTGGTATGTTCTACAACTTACTTTTTGGGTTTCTAAATTTGTGAGAATATTAGGGGCTGAACTCTTCTTATTTGTTATAACAGTGAGGATGGAAGGCATTTCAGGTTCCGTATTCTTATGAGGAAGCTATAAAACAGTTTGCTCTATCTTTAGTGAGCCGACCTACTCATTGCAGAAAGCAATTTAGTGGCATTAGTTCTATCCAGTCTGTTATTAGGATATATTCTCTATTATTATACAGATATTAAACTTTGTACAACATTTTAGGAACATTTTAGGGCCTAAGGCTAAAAAGTTAAAGTAACTTTTTTTTACAAGAATTTTGAAAAGACTTAATATATCGTATAAATTATCAACTTTTATATTAATTTTCTAGCTTTTTGTGATGCGAAACCATTTATCAAAGTTTTATAATCAAACAATTCTAACATTGCACTTTCAATAGATAAAATTACTAACCCATTCAATCTATCTGGTAGTATTGTTGACCTTAGATATGATTTAAGCAATTTTAATTTTGAAAAACTTCTTTTAGTAGTAGCAACCGTTACAGGTATTGTCAATAAAATTCGATAAGTAGTATATATACATTTGGAAAAGAATCTAAAGTTTTAATGTAACTCAATACTTCTAACGGAGTGTTAATTTCTTTTGTTAACACTTCTCTTAGCACTTTGAATTCTGAAAATAAATCAAAACCATCAATATTAAAATATTTATTAAACCTTAAAAAGTTTTCAAGATTAATACAACGTTTTTTCAATTCATCATCATCTAAAGCTTTAATTATTTTGGAATCAAATAAAAAACCAAAAATAGTTTCATATGGTAAAAATTGTTCAAATCGTGTCTTAATAGAATTAATTGATCGATCTAATATGTATAAAAAATACTTAATACGATAAGATTCTCTAGGTGAATGTGTAATCTCATTACTATTATTTTCATCAAAATGGGGTTTTCTATGAATTTTACGTTTTTTGCAAAATTTTGGCTCTATATCCATTTCGATGGTCATTTTTTGTGTGGATTCTAAAGCCAATGCAAACCCATTTTCCCTATAATTTTTTAAATAAGTGATAAGACCTTTTAAATCATCTATAGCAACATCTATATGCATATCTCTTGATTGTAGAATCTTACTAACTGAATTGAATTGACAGCAAACAAAACATCATACCAAATATTCATTCCTAATAAAAATTCAAAATTTTCAAGCTGATAAGTAGCTAAACTTTAGGATCTTCACAAATTTTTTTGATAATTGAGTCAAAGCATCTCTTACCTTTGGAGCTTGAAACTTTATAGATTTGACACTTTCTATTCTACTTTCCCAACGAGTTTGAGATAATAATTTAACAGGAAATTAAGATACATTATCTTGCAAAATTTTCCACTGTTTGGAGGATGAAGCAAACAAAGAATAAATACGTTGTAGAACTCAAAAAAAGAAATAGCTCTAGTTGACGAATTAGATACGTACATGATGTATAAAATGCTCTAGGATTTATGTCTAATAATCTTCTTTGCACTCCTTGATTTTTACCCTTCATGTTGGAACCATTATCATAACCTTGCCCCCTTATCATCAACATCAAGATCAATTCTTTTTAAAACATTAACAAGCTCATTAAAAAGACATTTTCCTGATGTATCATCAACTTTTAAAAATTCTATAAACTACTCCTCTATTTTTATTGGAAATTTGGAAGTATCAGCATATCTCAAAATAAGAGTCATTTGTTCTTGAAGACTTACATTAAAAGTACAATCAAGAATAACAGAAAAATATTTTGCATCTTTACCTTTGTTTATGGTTAGCTTTTTTACTTGCAATGCTAACATTTCTATAATTTCATTTTGTATTGTATTACTCAAGAAATGATTACGAATTTCATTACTTTTTATGCGCGTAACATGTTCTTGCATAATAGATCAAATTTCGCAAGCATCTCAATCAAACTCAAAAAATTACCATTACCTTTTTCATATATCTTTTCATTTGTTCCACGAAAAGCAAGATTATTTTTTGAAAGATGTTTGGTTATAGCTATAATTCTAAGCATATCCTTTTCCCAATATTCATTTTCTTTATTAATTTGTTCTTGTAAATGCTTATCAATTGTTTGTTTTCTTCCTAATCTATGAAAACATTGCACGGAAGAGACCAGAACCATGTTTTTTTGCTAAATTTTCTATCCCTGCTTCCGTTCGTTTAGAGCCATTCTTTATCCTTTGTAAAGGAACAAGTTTCGCTGCTAGATTGTGTTTCCTCCCTTCGAATTTCTTCGCACTGGACGACCTTGTGGAGGATTCTACCTAGTAGATATTGTCAGTTTATAACACCTTTTGGGTCAATCTTGAGTGATTTCACCTTTTGGTGTTCTTTTTCTCATTGAAGTCAACTTGCATTCACTCGCGGGATGATTGCTTTGTCGTTCAACTTTTTTGATTCTGCGTTGATTTTAACATACATTTGCATGCTTATGGGGTTAGACGCTCTTGGTTAATATTTAACGATATCACCTTAGCATTTTTTCATTGCCGCTGCCGATCTGCATTCCTTCTTGTGGATTGCTTTTTGCCAAGCAGCTTTTCCCTCGAGACGGTCGGGATCGTATCCCTTACAAGGGTTACTTATGCCCGCTGCTCGATTTGAATGAGGCCGTGTCCCTTAAGAGGGTCACTTCTGCTCGTCTCCAATCGCTCTTCATGCTGGTTGGGACTGTATCCCTTAAGAGGAATAATTACGCCCGCCGCTTGGTTTGAATGAAGCTATGTCCCTTAAAAGGGTCACTTGCCCGTGACCTCCAATCGGGGCGGTACAGATTGTGTCCCATGAAAGGGTCAATTATTCCCCCTTCCGGTGGCCCCCCTACCGGCGGGCTGTGTCCCTTAAAAGGGTCATTTGTGTCCTGAATGCAAAATGCTTTTCAAGACGGTTGGGACCGTATCCCTTAAGAGGGCTACTTACGCCGGCCGCTTGGTTTGAACAAGGCTATGTCCCTTAAAATGGTAACTAATGCTCGTGATTTTTGCGGGTGCGAGGCGAGTAGACAATATTCATTAGATGGATTACTTTTCTGTATGTTTGCAAACACAAACAAAAAACACAAAATGATGATCTGGTCCTAACTCTTTTAGAGATACTGCTAATGACTTGGTTTGGTGGGTGATCTGGTCTGTACCTCCAGTCTCTTGGAAGAGGTATTCCACTTGATGTCATAACATGATCAGACAATGTGGGATTGGACGATGGCTATTGATTGGTCACGTCATTTTCTTTACACAATGGATGATTGTCAGATGGTGCAGTCTTCTTAGACGACGGAGGGTCATTAGACGATTGAACTTAGTTAGACAATGATCCTCCTGATTCTCTATTCAGATCTAAGTTCGATAGCTCTTCTTCGAGGTTGGTCAAGTCTTCATTTGTGCTTCGGTCATCGAACTTAAAATTTATGGATTCTTCCACCACCATGGTTCTAGAGTTTTAAACTCTGTAAGCCTTTGAATGAGGGGGGTATCCAAGAAATATTCCTTTGCCAGACTTACAGTCAAACTTTCCAAGATCGTCTTTGGTGTTGAGAATGAAGCAAGGACATCCAAAAGGATGAAAGTAAGATATATCTGGTCGTCTTCCTTTCCATAGTTCATATGGAGTCTTCTTTAGGATTGACCTCATAAGAATTCTGTTTTGGATGTAGCAAGCAGTGTGAATTGCTTCAGCCCCAAAGTATTTTGGACAAGATGTTTCATTCAACATTGTTCATGCCATCTCTTGGAGAGATCTATTCTTTCGTTCAGCTACACCGTTTTGTTGAGGAGTTCTTGTAGCTGAGAGTTGATGACTAATAACATTTTGATCACAGAAGCTTTCAAACTCTTCATTGACAAATTCTCCACCTCTATCACTTCTTATTGCAGCTATACAGTAGCCTTTTTCATTCTAGACTCTTTTGTAGAAGGTTGTGAATGCTTTGAATGTAGCGTCCTTGTGACTTAAGAAATGAACCCAAGTAAATCTTGTGTAATCGTCCACTATGACAAAGCCATACCTTTTCCCAGAACAACTAGCCATTCTAGTAGGTCCAAACAAGTCCATGTGTAACATCTCCGTAGGTCTACTTATACTCACAACTTTCTCTGAATGAAAAGAAATTTGTAATTGCTTTCCTTGAAGACATGCAGAGCATATGACATCATATTTGAAATATAGTTTCGGCAGACCACATACTAAGTCATGTTTGAGTATCTTTGTAATGGTCTTTAAGGATGCATGCCCTAGCTTCGTATGCCAAATCCATTTATTGTCCTCTGATGACACTAGACATGTTACATTTTGACTTGCAAGGTTTTCCAAGTTCGTCTTATATAGATTCCCTTATCTCTGAGCTTCAAAGACGACTTTGTCATAACTATCAGTGACGCTGCACTTCACTTTGTTAAAGGAAACAGTGAACCCACTATCAAATAATTGACTTATTCTAAGGAGATTGTGTTTAAGTCTTTTAACTAAAAGAACCTTGTTTACCAAAGGAATATGTGCTTTACCTACATCACCTTCACCTATGATAAAACCCCTTTGATTACCTCTAAAAGTGACTGTTCCTCCGTCTTCTTTAGCTCGGATCTTTGGGAACATAGACCTTTCTCCTGTCATGTGTTGCGAGCATCCACTGTCTAGGTACCATTGTTGGCGTTTTCTTTGTCTTGTCAAACAGATCTGCAACAGGAAAAATCATGGTCTTAGGTACCCAAATACTCTTGGGTCCTGATTGGTTAGTGGAATTCCTGGGAGGAATCTTCTTGTCATAAGGAGTCCTCCAAGTACCACAAACGTCACAGTTTTAGATGATACGGATATAGACGATACAAATGTAATGTTAAACACTACAGTATCAGATGGTGTATCACTATCACTATCATATCCTATACCACTTTTATCATACACCTTCCGATTGTTTCCACTTAGTTTAACTAAGTTATCATGACCATTGATAAAAGATGAAAGATCTTGAACTAAGACTTTTACCCTCTCTTTGAGGGTAGTAACTTCCTCAAAGGTGTTTTGTTCTTTCAAAGCTTCATTTTCCTTAGCTAATAAAGCGTTTTCATGTTTAGAAACGTCTAGCTCTTTTTGAAGTTCGGAAAATTTTTCCTTAGATTCTTATACTTTGAAGATAATGCATGAGAATAAGCAAGTAAGTCATTGTATTCATCCTCAAGATTTTCAGATGTTACCTGATCCTCCTCATCATCTGCTCCATCAATTGATGCCATGAAAGGAAAGAATGACTCGTCATCATCTTCATCTTCATCATCGCCTGAGTTTTCTTCAGAGTCATTACTTTGACCGACAAGTGACTTCTTCTTTCTGTTGAAATTTTTCTTGAAGGGCTTCTTTGTCAGTTGAGAACATTTGGATTTGATGTGTCCTGGCTTCCGACATTCATAGCAGACTATAGGACTCTTGTCGGAGCTTTGTCCACGTTCCTTTCTAGAGTTTGATGAGAAATTTCTTTGTCTAGATTCCTTCTTGTGCTCTCCTCTTGACTCACTTTTGCCTTTTTGCCTTTAAGCCACATCCTCTTGAATTTTCTATTGAAGAGTGCTTCCTCATCGCCAGTATCGTCTGTTGACCCTTCAGTTTCTTCCGAAAATCCTTCAGCGTTTAGAGCCTTGGAGCTTTTGGATTTGAAGGCTACAAATTTGTTCTTTTTTCTACCTTCATCCTGAGCTAATTGAATCTCATGAACTTTTAGATATCCCAGAAGATATTCCATTTTAAGAGTGTTAAGATCTTTAGCTTCTTGAATAGCAGTGACCTTTGGTCTCCATTTCTTGGAAAGACACCTTAGAATCTTTGTTTTCTGGTCAGTATTGTTATAGGTTCTTCCAAGATTCCTTAACCCATTGATGATTGTTTGAAATCTTGAAAACATATCATCTATAGATTCGTTTTCCTTCATTTTGGACATTTTATATTTGGCAAAAAGCATGCTAATTTTAGTTCGTCTCACGTTTGAAGTTCCTTCACGTGCCATTGCTAGAGTATCCCAAATCTCCTTTGCTGTGTCGAGGCTGTCTATCTTGTCATGTTCAAACTTGCTTAATACACATGTGAGAAACAACTTTGTTTTGGCCTTTAGCTGATTCACCACACATTGATCATCGGTCCATTGTGCCCTTGGAATGGGTTCTCTAGCAGCGTTTTTAGGCACGTAATTTCCTTGTTCAATGATATCCTACATTTCGTACCTTGTGGACTCAATCAACATTTGAATATGTTTCTTCCAGTACCTTTTCTCTACACCTGTTAAAGTGTTAGTTTTCAGAGACTAAGCTTTGATACCAATTGAGAAATAATGTAATAACACAAGAAAGGGGGGGGGGGGTTTGAATTGTGTTATTTAAAAATTTGATTTTCAGAAAAAGAGATAAGTTCTTAGAAATTTGTTTTGTAAACATTAGGTAGCGGAAAGATAAAGAAAAACGTAAATGATAAAGCACACATGAGATTTTATCCTGGTTCACCCCTTAAACGATAGGGCTACGTCCAGTCCTTAGCTTAACCAGGATTTTCCACTATTCACCAAAGTATTATCAAGGACTCCTCCTAGTACAAGTATTATCAAGGACTTCTCCTGGTACAAGTATTATCAAGGAATTATCCTAACAGAAAGTATTAGCAAGTATAGCAAATCCACAACCACAAGGGGAGAAAGGAGGGCCAAAATTAAATTTTTACCCAGCTTGGGGTCTAATGTAGGATTAGGAAGAGATTAAAGGAGGATTAAGTCTTATCAGTTACACATTAAGGTCAAATCTCTTACACTTGGTCATAATCAATGTCATAAGCCTTATTTTATGTCATTAATCAACTTTAGCATGTTTCCCTAAAGATTCCCTTTTTTGACTGACATCGGTCACTGATAAGTGTCAAATATACATAGTTTTACAGCCTTTAATTGACACTTATATTGATCATTTAATGAATATTCTGTGTTAAACTCCTTTAATTTTGTATATATTTGGAATTCTGCCAAGAATGGGTCTGTATTGGATTTTATTATGTTTTATGCCCATTTTTGATGCAGAAATGAACTTTTGGATGGATTTTCATAAAGACAAAAAGAACTGGGAAAAGAGTACAAGTTTCTGGTCGCTAAGCGACCCAGGACAGCCGCTCAGCGACCAGAGCACCCTCTCTGGCCGCTTAGCGCCTTAGGACAACCGCTCAGCAACCAGAGCGCCCTCCCTGGCCCCTTATCGACACTGGACGACCGCTCAACTCCCAAAGACCCCTCTCTAGCCGCTCAGCGCCCCAGGAAACTGCTCAACGACCAAGGCGGTGCAAGAAAACCCTTCATTAAGGGAAACAGGTCGCTCAGCGCCCTGGCAGGGTCACTCCGCGACCTGTGCTGCTTTTGCCCCTATAAATTGCTTCGTCCAGAACAGAAGGCACTATCCAGAACTTTTAGAAATAAGCTTAGTTTTAGTTTCCCTTTGGGATTTTGAAGAAGGAGAAGATCCTAGAGAGAGGAAGTGAACGAGGAGAGGGAAAGGAAGGACTTTCAGCTCCGGTAGGTCGCTGTCAAGGTGGAGACACGTCGCCGACATCGCCAAGCTTCCAGTTTTCCATATTTCTTCTTGTAAGCTTGTAGCGTCCATGAATATGGATTTCTAAACCTCTCTTGTAGGGATTAGTTGTAACCTTTTGACCTTTGTGATGTATTCTTATTGATATTCATATATAAGTCGATGTTTATATGCCATGATTCAATGATTTTACCGTATGTCTAATGCTTGTTTTGGATTGATCACCTAGAACATGATTTTATATTTGATAGGATGGTGAGAACTGGCTATTTGAATCTGAACTAGGTAATATCATCTAATGACTCTAATATATAGAGATAGGGTTAGATCGTTAGTCTATTCAAACACCTATTTCTAATGCTTCTTGCTTGTTAATGAATCAAGATATTGAGGGTTAATTTAGTCGAGTTGATAATCTTCTACCCCGAGAGACTGGGTAGTAAGATAAGAAATGGTGGGAGGAATCAATTTCATAGTTAATACAACATCCATGTCTAATGCTTTCTGCTTTGTTAATCGATCAAGGTATTGAGGGTTAATTTAGTAGGATGAGAATCTTCTCACTGGGGGACCGTGTGGAAGTTAAGAACTGATGTTAGAACAACGGTTATGTGTGAATTCATAGAATGCGTGAAGGTTAATTGGTGAAAGCTAATCCCAACAGCTTAATCAACTTGCTTCTAAATCTGTTTTATCGCTTTGTTTATGTTTCTTAGTTAAAACAACTTTCAATCTATCATTTTATCCATTGTTTAGTTAATTATACTAAAGAACGACTTTTCTCCGCAATTCTCTGTGGTTTGACAATACCCGTTGCTATACTACAATTGATTCTTGAAATGGATTTTAATAGTAGTTAAGTGACAATCTATAAATTGTTTTGGTGAACGGTTTTGAAAAGTAAAGACGTAAGAAATACCCTTTCAACAAAATGGTGCCGTTTCCGAGGAATTGCGCTAGTACAAAAGCATAGCTTTAGTGTAGTTAATTTAAGCAATTGTGAATATAGTGTACAATTTTAGTTTTCAATTTAACTTTCCTTGTGGTTACTAATCTCTTGTGTTAGATTGTGTTATCTTAACTATTCAATTAGCTAGCTACAGAAAAACAAGCAACAAGAAGCTTAGGAATCACCAACTTCTCAGAATGTATCAATCATCTCAGGTAATGTGGTGTGAATTCTATTTTGGTGCCCATCGTGTTGGTTATTGTTCAGAACAGGTATATCACCATCATACCAACCATATTATCCCCCTGAAGAGGAGAGGATTTCTAAGCTTGAAGATACTTTGGTGCAATTCATGCAAATGTCAATGATTAATCAAAAGAACACTAATGCATCTATCAAGAACCTAGAAGATCAAGTGGGGAAATTGGTAGCTGAATATGGAAGAGATATGATTGAGGAAAAAGAGGAAGTGGATGGAGGTGAGAAAGAAGAAGAAAAACCAAAAACAGAGGAGTGGTATCCAACCTTTCACCAATTACTGATTCCTTCGAGCCCTCTATTGGTAAGACATGAAAAGGATGAGGTGAGCTTTGAGGATTTTGATTGCATATCATATCACCAATACAATGATGAAATTCTTGATGTTGAGTATATAGTCTTTGTGTTTGGTGATAGTTTCATGAGCATATTGCATCTAATTCTTCAAAGGATTGTAAATTTGCATCTATCCATATGCATGTGAATTGCTTGGCTTGTGAGTTGAATGCAGGTGAATTGAGTTGGATGGTGAAAAGCAAGGAGAAGAATTTCTTTTTGTTGACTTGGATAGGATTTCCAAGAAATTTGAATGAAATCCTAGTCATCGGCCTAAGAAAGGGAATGGGTTATATTATAACCCTTGTTTGTGGTCACCTTGATCATGTTTGCGTCAAGCTAATGATGTAAAACAAGCGCTTGCTGCGAGGCAACCCACAGGTTTTTTTCTTTCTTTCTATTTTTGTTGTTTTTTCTTGTTTTTGTTTGTTTTGTAACTAGGATAGTGATTTTATGAAGTTGTGCTTAAAACTGTGTAACTTTGAGCTTCACATGTCTTGTTTAGTATTTGGAATGTGCTCATGATGTTTAAGAAACATTAGGACAAGAGATTTCAAAAATTGGACAAACACTTGTGGAATTTTTTTGAAAATCACATTTGAAAGTGTGTGGAATTTTGAATCTTGAGGAAATTGAGTTTCAATGTCTAATTCTAATGTTTGCACAAGTTTCTTATGCTATATAAATGTCTTTGAATCAATTGGCATGTGCTAGAAATGTGTGAATCAAAATTTGGCCTATTGAGTTGTGGAATGCATGAAACATGATTTTGATTGTTTAGAACTTTGAATCTTTTGAAAATTGTGCTTGAATGTTGAATTTTAAAGCTTAGACATGTTTCATATGATGACTGAGTGTGGTTGGGTCAATTGGCATGCTTAGAAAGTTTAAAACTCAAAATTTGACCTATCCAGTTGTGTTTTTCCTGTTTTTCTGCATAAATACTATTTTGTGGTCGATCAACGACATAAGAGGGACGCTTAGCGGCCCTGGATACCTCTCTGGTTTCTCAGCCGCATCCCTGGGTCGCTCCGTGAGCTTTGCGGAAACAACTTTGGTGTTTTGACTTCAAACGATCATAACTTCTTCGTTTCTTATTAGAATTAAGCAAATGACCACTCTTTGGAAAGCTCTTGAAGTATAATTTCATATAAACTAGAGTGTGAATTTTTTTAATGGAATTTTTGATTTTTTTAATTCCTTTTTGTGTGCTTACATAAAGTTCAAGCGGTTAGCAGGAATCAATTATTGCTGGTATTGTTTGGCCTGAGAACAATCAAAATTCTTTAGAGGCGATGGGTTTTGAAGAATGTTGGAAGAATAGAAAACATAGCATCATGAGGTTGTTCCTTTTACTTTACCTTTACTTTCATTTTTTATATTATAGGGTTATATATCACTTTTGTCCTCATTTCCATTGTTATCTAACTGTTTCAATGCTAGCATGGCTTTTATAAGAATTACTTGATGTATGATTTAAAGTGAATTGATTTTAGTGATTTCATAATATAAATTGTGTTTGAACTTATTGATTTCAAGACATGATGTGATTACATGATTCCCTTGGATCTCTTGAAGCATAACACAAAAATTGCTTGAAAATCAGGGAAATTTTGAACTTTTTAGCCTGTGAAGGAGTGTTCCTAGACACCGAGTTGAGAGAACATTACTGCTTTGCATGGTTAAATTTTTTTTGACTCTCTAATATCATTGGTTGCATGGAATTGATAGGAAAAGATCAAGGCATTTTTGTTTATTAGTATATTCAGCCACTTGACCATACAACCTGCCCTGAATTAGGTTATATCTTTGTTAACCACTATGAGCCAAAATTTGAATTTTTTTTCTTGTTTAACCCTAAACCAAAAGAAAAAAAATGACCTACCCAAGCTTGTTAGGTCATAGAGAGCATTCATGTGGTTTATATGCAAGTTGGGTGGAGAAGAATTTTTGTGCTGTGATTTTGTGAAATTGTCCATCAAATCTCTTTGTTGTGTATATGTTTTGAAAATAAAAGTAAAAGAAACACAGAAAGAAGAAAAAGAAACAGAAAACAGAAAAAGAAGGAAAAAGAAGGAAAAAGAGCAAAAAGAAAAGGAAAAGAGATTGATGAAGAAATAAATGGTCAAAGTGAATGAATTAGGGATTGGGGATTGTTTAAAGTGAGCTGAGAGAAATGAATGTCATGAGTTTTAATATGGTTTGCTCTCTTAGCTTATCAAGCTTCTTTGTATCCTGTAAAACCAATTTCTTTGAAGCCAGGCCCCATTACAACCCTAAAATGTCCTTAGTGATCCTTGATTGAACATGTGACTTTGATGATTGCAGAGACAGGTAACAATCTTGACTTCTGTGACTCAATGATGCAATTGAGTGAAACACTGACCTTGCTTGATTGAAATGCTATATCTTAGCTAAATTGAGTGAATTCTTGATTCATAGTGATTGATTGTGTGCCTATGGAGTTTCAAGTTGGATAAGTAGTTGTATTAATGTTGTGCATTCTATTATGGGCATCATGTTTCTGTTTTAGATCATTGATTCAATTCTTTTGAGATCTTGCAATCTGAACTTTGAAAATGTCAAGCCATGTTTGTTTGATTATAGTCTTTACATTTTGTTTGATGACAAACAAAGTGTTAAGTTGGGGGGAGTTGATAAGTGTCAAATATGCATAGATTTACATCCTTTAATTGACACTTATATTGATCATTTAATGAATATTCTGTGTTAAACTCCTCAAATTTGTATATATTTGGAACTCTGCCAAGAATGGGTCTGTATTGGATTTTATTATGTTTTATGCTCATTTTTTATGCAGAAATGAAGTTTTGGATGGATTTTCTTAAAGACAGAAAGAACTGGGCAAAGAGTACAAGTTTTTGGTCGCTCAGCGACCTAGGACAGTCGCTTAGTGACCACAACACCCTCTCTGGCCGCTTAGCGCCTCAGAACAACCACTCAGCGACCAGACTGTGAAGAAGGTCTTGCTCCTGACCCTAGCTGTGGTTTTGATGACGACAAACTCATCGACAAAAAGAAGAAAAGAAGACTTCGAAGAAACAAGCGCTACAAAGTCAATCATAAGTCTAGAAGTCTTAGTTTAGGTGAGTTTATGTTTATAAAGGTCTATTAAAGCATAAAGGCTCTTAAAACACCTAAACATATCAAGCTAAGTGTTTTCATAACTTAAAAGAAGTAGAAAACCTTAAGCCAGTCTCAAAGAATCAAGTTTCTGGATAAAGGGCTTCTGTGTAATCGATTGCAGCTTTATGGTAATCGATTACACCTAGGCAAGTAATCGATTACCACTTGTCTGTAATCGATTACATGTTTGAAATTCAAATTCAAACTGAAACGGTCATTAGTGTAATCGATTACACTAAGTGTGGTAATCGATTACCAGAACGAAAAGTTGCATCTTTTCATGAACCATTGTGTCCCAAACCTTTTAAAATGGGTTGTGATGCTTCAAGGACGTTTCCCTTGCCTATATAAAGTCCATTTGAGTCCAGAAATCACAACATACACAAGACACAAAAAGAGACAACACATTACACATGAGAAAACACCATTAGGCCAAAACCTTGTCAAAATTAGTTCATCTTTTAGAACTTAAATCTTTTGGAGCCTAAATTCTGAGTTCATGATCTTCACGTCTATAAGAACACTTTAGTTGTTCATATCTTGAAGAACTCAGAATTTTATTATGCTTAAAAGCCTTAAAGCATAATTTCTCATGATCAATCCAATTGTATGTTAAAGGATTGATACAGCCAATTGTAAAATCTTCTTCATCTCTTTCTGTAATATTGAGTGCTTCATCGTGGTATTCGGTGAAGGGTTGTTGTCACTGAAAGTGGTTTACTTTCAGGGTGTTGATTGAAGGTGGTTTAGCCTTCAAGGTCTGAGGGTGGTTTGCCTTCAAGAACTGAAAGTGGTTTTCTTTCAGGGTCTGTTGAAAGTGGTTTGCTTTCACAGGATATTGGTAGAAATTCTTGGGGTCCTTGGGTTAGGAACTTGTAAGAGATTTTTATCAATAGTGGAAAAATCCTTAAGGGGTTTCTTTGAGGGACTGGACGTAGCCTTCGGTGGATTGAAGGTGAACCAGGATAAAACTCTGTGTGTCTTTTCCTTGACCCTTTATCTTTTACTTTCAAGCAATACTCAATTCCGCTGCAATCACAACAATCATCTTGTGATTATCATCATCTTGAAAGTAACATTTTCAATAAGGCGAAAATCGGGGCAACACTGATTCACCCCCCCTCTCAGGTTGCTATCTGCACTAAAATTGGTATCAGAGCGGAAGTTTAGGTAAGTTATTCCTAAGATCCGGGAAAAGATGGCATCCTCTTCCAATCATGGAACAAGTGAAGGATTTAATATAAACAGGCCACCATTCTTCAATGGAGAACATTATGACTTCTGGAAAATCAAGATGAAGATATTCATAAAGTCATTAGACGCAGGAATATGGAAAGCCATTGAAGAAGGTCCCTTTGTGCCTGTAACAACAGATGAAGAAGGAACTTCACAACCAAAATCAGAAAGTACTTGGAGTGAAGAAGAAAAGAAGAAGGTTCAATATGATCTCAAAGGAATGAACATCCTTACATCTGCCCTTGGCATGGATGAATTTTTCAGAGTATCAACATGCACTTCATCGAAAGAAATATGGCATACGTTGATGGTGACTCATGAAGGAACAGATGAAGTTAAGAGATCAAAGATTAATACTCTCTCTCAAGAATATGAAATGTTCAGAATGCTTCCAGGAGAAAAGGTATTAGATATGCAAAAACGATTCACTCATTTGATTAACCATTTGATTGCTCTTGGTAAAAAAATTTCAAACAGTGACTTGAACATGAAAGTTCTAAGATCACTTACAAGAGTATGGCAACCAAAAGTTACAGCCATCTCAGAGAAGAAGAGTCTATCAAATATGTCACTTGCAACTCTTTTTGGAAAACTCCAAGAACATGAGTTAGAATTGAATCGTTTGGAAGAAAATGAACAACATGAGAAGAAGCATCGATCCATTTCCCTAAAAGCAAAAGAAAGTATCAAAGAATATTATGATACAGATTCTGAAGAAGAAGATAATGGGAATATGAATCTTCTAGTAAAGAATTTTGGAAAGTTTTTTAAAAGAAAAGGTGTGAAATTCAACAACAACAAACCTTTCCAAAGAAACAATGAATCTTCTTCCTCTCAAAAGATCACATGCTTTGAATGTGGCAAGCCTGGACACTTCAAGTCAGAATGTCCAAATCTTCAAAAGAAGAGACATGTTCTAAAAGAAAAATTTGATAAGAAGGATCAACCCACACGAAGAGCATATTTGGCTTGGGATGATAATGAAGTAAGTTCATCATCAGATTCTGATAAAGAAGAAGCACAAGTTGCATTGATGGCTTCACATGATTCAGATAATGAAGATTCCCAGGTTAGTGACAACTCTCTATCTTTTCATGATTTAAAGTATACTATGGAAAACATTTTTAAATTATGTCAAGAATTTTCTAAGGTTAGTTCTAAGCAAAATGATTTGATTTCATCCTTAGAAAGTAAGTGTAGGAGTTTACCAGAAGAATTAGATATAGTAAAATCAAAATTAGATATTACTCATAAATGCACTAAATGTAGTTCTTTAGAAGAAAAGATAGATAATCTTCAGCAAAGAGTTAATAACTTCAATAAAGGAAAACAGAAGTTAGATGATATTCTAAGTGTGCAAAGGCATTCAAATAATAAGTCAGGTCTAGGATATGTTTCTCACCCAAAGACAAAAGAGATTAGGAAAACTATGTTTGTAAAACCAAACCATGTTTTAGGATCTTCTAGTAACATCAAGACCAATCTTTTTAGGAGTATGAACAATAGGAAAAGTAATCCTCATAGACCTCCTAAGAAGACGAATCCTCCTCCTAGACAAACATCTAGTTACAATCATTACTCTTGCACTTATTGTAACAAAATAGGACATACCCCTAGTAGATGTTACTACAAACATGTAGGAGTACCAAATAGGGAGTATATTTGGGTTAGAAAGGATGTTAACTTAGAAGAACCCAAAACTTGTTGGGTTCCTAATACCCATGTCTGAACTTTGTCATGTAGGTGTGTATGAAAGCAGCAAAGGATTTATGGTATCTTGATAGTGGCTGCTCATCACACATGACAGGAGACAAAACCAAGTTTTCATTTCTTATACCTAGGGAAAAAGGTTTTGTCACATATGGTAACAATCAAAAGGGAAAGATACTTGGTATTGGAAGAATAGGCACACCCCCTCAAACAGTCATCAATAAAGTTCTTTACGTTGATGGTTTGATGCATAATCTTCTGAGTATCAGTCAACTATGTGATAAGGGTTTGAAGGTTGGTTTCATTAATGATATATGTGTAGTAAAAGATGTGAAAACTAAAGAGATTAAGTTTTCTGGTTATAAAGTCAACAAAGTCTTCATGTTTCATTGGAAGAAATTCCATAAAACGTAAGATGCCTTTTGGCCAAGAACAACAGTGATTCATGGCTATGGCATAGAAGACTTTCTCATATACACATAGATCATTTGAACAAACTAGTCAAGCATGATCTAGTTGTTGGACTTCCAGAGATTAGATTCGAAAAACATAGTTTCGACTTCAAGGCCCCTTCAATTGCTACATATGGATTTGTTCGGACCTTCTAGAACGAAAAGCCTCGGAGGTAATTTCTATGCACTTGTTATTGTTGATGATTTCTCTAGATTCACATGGACATTATTCTTGCCTCATAAGAATGAAGCCTTTAATGCATTCAAAAGATATGCAAGGCTAGTTCAAAATGAGAAGTCTTTAAAGATCTCTTCTATTAGAAGTGATCATGGTGGAGAATTTCAGAATCAACAATTTCAAGAACTATGTGATGAAAATGGAATATCACATAATTTCTCTACTCCGAGAACACCACAACAAAATGGTGTTGTAGAAAGGAAGAACAGATTACTTGAAGAATTAGCAAGAACCATGCTAAGTGAATCAAGCCTTCCTAAATACTTCTGGGCTGATGCTGTAAGTACTGCTTGCTATGTTTCCAATAGAGTTCTTATTAGACCCATCCTTAAGAAAACCCCTATGAACTCTATAAAGGAAGGAAACCAAACATCTCTTATCTACATGCTTTTGGATCCAAATGCTTTGTTTTGAACAATGGAAAGGAAAACCTTGGTAAATTTGATGAAAAATCTGATGAAGGTATATTCCTTGGATATTCCTTAACAAGCAAAGCATATAGAGTCTTTAACAAGAAAACTCTATCTGTGGAAGAATCCATACATGTTTCTTTTGATGAGTCTAAATCTTCAATAGAAGATACAGTAAATCTTCCAGATAATGAAGAAGAAGACATCATTATCAATGAAGACTCTCAAAACGGAAGAGATCTAAATCCAATACAAGAAGAGCCCATTGAAGATAATACTTATCAACTTCCAAAGGAATGGAGAACCCATAGGGATCATCCAGTTGATAATATTATTGGTGATATTTCTAGAGGTGTTTCTACAAGGCTACGCTTAAATGATTCAGTTTTGAATATGGCCTTTGTCTCTCAAATAGAACCATCAAAAGTAAATGATGCTCTTGAGGATGAATATTGGATTGTAGCAATGCAAGAAGAATTAAACCAATTTGAAAGGAATCAAGTTTGGGAACTTGTTCCAAAGCCTAGTGATAAGCATATCATAGGAACAAAGTGGGTATTTAGAAATAAGTTAGATGAAAATGGCATTATAGTTAGGAACAAAGCAAGATTAGTTGCTCAAGGTTATAATCAAGAAGAAGGTGATGAGTGGATTTTATATGATGTTTTTAGGGTTTTTTTAGTCTTTTTATTTTATTATTTTTGAGTCACATGTAGGTTTTTTATTGTTTTTATGTAGATTTTATATTTATTTTGCATTTTGCATGTAGATTAGATTTTTTGTGTTTTTCTATCTTTATTTTATATTTTTAGGGATTTTTCTAGTTATTTTATATTTTTAGGAAAAGCTGGTTTAGTTATCATTTTTGTCCAGGGACCAATATGTAAAGTTTCAGAAAGTCAGGGACCAAGTTGTAAAAGTTCAAGAGTGGAGGACTAAAAGTGGAGATTGAGAGAATATGAGGGCTTGAATTGAAGTGCTAACCAAGGGAGGACCAAAGTGAAAAAGAAAAATATGAAGAGTCACTCTCCAATTTAGCACATGGAAAAAATGCTTAAAGGAATTGATGTTAGTGGAGGAAGGGTTTCAGAATTGATCAAGGCTGGTTAGTGGCTTTTTATGGCCATCAAAACCCACTACCATGAATGAAGAAGGAAGAACAAGCAAGAAGATGAAGAAGCAGCATCCCAACGCTCCAGCGTTGGGATCCCAGCGCTCCAGCGCTGGGGTTCTGACTAGATAATGAGTCAGATGGTGACCCAGCGCCCAAGCGTTGGAAAGCCAGCGCTCAAGCGCTGGGCCTCAGACAGAAAGTGGGTTTTTAATGCATCCTAGCGCCCAGGCGTTGGGAAAGCCAGCGCTCAAGCGTTGGAGGCTGGATTTTTACTATAAATAGGACCCTTTTCTTCACTTGTAAGACACACCTTCATAGAATACAACAAGTATTCTCTCTTTCTCCCTCAAAGATCATTGTTCCTAGGAATTGTGGGAAGCCATACTTGAGCTCCTATCCAGGGTAATTCAATGAATCTTTTAGCCATGCTTGGCTAATTCTTTTAAGTTTCTTGGGTTGTATTAGTTTATAAATTTATGTTTTAGTTTTGTTTCTACCTTTCTAAATTTTATCTCCAGTTCTTGTTTTAATTCCTTATTCTTAATTTCATCTTGATGATCACAAGTGTTCTTGCTTATTACTTATATGAATGAGAATTGGTAAGTAGTAAGGGACCTAGGATTAAAAAAGGCTATAAGTATATTTCGCTAAGAGATTAGGAAAGACGTAGCTTTGTGTTGGCCGGAACTCTATCTTCATCTTCTTCTTTAGTTAACTAGATTGCAAGAAATTGGGTTTAGTAATTAAAAGGAAAGTTCTACAATGTGTAAGAGATTAACTTGTAGATATAATAGGCTATAGCACCTTGAACTTGGATTTATAATTTAGAAATTAAGTAGATACTTGCTAGCATATTTTATATTCTATGTCAATCAACCCAAGGACTTAAATTCTCTCTTCTTATTTGCTTTATTATTTTATGCTATTGCTCTCTTCTTGCCATAAACCAAACATCAACTATATTTTATTTTCTTTGCACAAGTACTAAATTATATAAATATAAGAACACCTATCCCTTGGGTTCGATAATCTTTTATATTACGCGATAATAAATTGTACACTTGCAATTTCATTATCAAGTTTTTGGCGCCGTTGCCGGGGATAGGTTCTTTTAAGTTCTTATTTTTATTTTGTTTAGTACTTCTTGTTTATAACTATACATATAAAAAAAAAAAAAAAAAAGAAAAAATATATATAAAAAAAAATTGTATTGAATAGGTGCTATTAACTTCTTTGGCTTGTTTGCATGGTAGGACATTTTGATTTGGACCCTGAAATTGAAAGAACTTTGCATCGCAGATTAGCGGAGCAAAGGAGATTAGCAAGGGCCATGGCTGAAACACAAGCACAAATGGAGGAGCGCCTCCTTGCTGACTATAATGCAAGGGTGGAAGATGAAGTCCAAGCTAGACTTCAAAGGCTGAGAGAGGAGGAGGAAGAGCAGAATGCTAATCGCTCTCTTCGTGATATCACAGCTCCCCAGGTAGATTACAATTTTGAAGGGAGTATTGTGGTTCCGGAGGATGCTTTGCCAAATTTCCAGATTCCTCCACACTTCATCTCATTGGTAAGTCAAAACCAATTTGGTGGGAGTGTAAATGAAGACTGCCAT
Source organism: Acmispon strigosus (assembly GCA_030819835.1). NCBI lineage: Eukaryota > Viridiplantae > Streptophyta > Magnoliopsida > Fabales > Fabaceae > Acmispon > Acmispon strigosus. The sequence goes on from JAUAMA010000001.1 coordinate 27,162,284, forward strand.
ACACATCTGGAGCGTTTCACCAGGCAATGCTCCACCTTAAGGAGAAATGATGCCCATTTGGATACGGTAAGACTAATGCTATTTCCATTTTCCTTAAGAGATGTGGCAGAGGAGTGGCTTTCTTCTCAACCTCTCAGAAGCATTACTTCATGGGACGATTTGGCTGAAAAATTCACGGCCAAATTTTTTCCATACAATCGCATAAGGAAGTTGAAGCAAGAGATCAACTCCTTCATTCAGCAAGATGCTGAAAATTTGTATGAGACATGGGAGAGGTTCAAGGGACTTCTCAGAAGGTGCCCAGGTCATAACGTCTCTATTGCAGATCAGGTAGAGAAATTTTATGCTGCTTTGAATGATTATACCAGGGACAAATTGGATACTGCAGCAAGTGGGGCATTCGATGCCTTGCCACCACAAGGAGCTCTTGATCTTATCAACAAACTTGCTGCAAGAGCTGCTCATTCAAACCAGGACCGGGCAATCAGGAAAGGTATTTATGAGGTTGATTCTTTTGAGTCCATTGTTGCTTCAAATAAACTTTTATCCGGGAAAGTTGATGCAATGGTCAAAAGAATGGAGGGGGTTCAACTGAGCCCGGAGGAGGCTGAATTAGAAGCTGAGGTAAAAGCTATGGGGAATTTTCAGAATTCCTATGGCAACACTTATAACCCAAGCTGGAGAAACCACCCCAATTTTTCTTGGAGAGATCAAGGGGGTGGTCAAGGTGAAGCCAGGCAACAATTTCAGAGGCCATTCCTAAATCAAAGGCCACCAATGCCTTTGAATCCAAACCAGGGAAGGAAAAGTTTGGAAGAAATTGTTGGTGAGATAGGCCAACAAACTGTGCAATTTATGAATGAGACCCGGACAAGTGCTAAGAATCATGAAGCCTCCATTAGGAATTTGGAGGTCCAGGTAGGCCAACTGGCCAAGACCATCTCAGAAAGGATTCCAGGTACTTTTCCGTCTGATACTCTTGTCAATCCAAAAGAAAATGTTGAGAATGTTTCTGCCATCACTCTTAGGAGTGGTAAGACTATGCCCGAAAGGGTAGTGGAAATTGAACAAGAGGTAAGGGCTGAAGAAAAAGAAGAAGAAAGGAATGTGCCTATTGTTGTTGACAAAATTGCTGAAAATGTAATTCCTCCTTCTAAGAAAATTGGCAAAGTTCCTTTTCCTAAAGCTTTCAAAAAGAATTTGGAAAAACAATTCTCGAAATTTCTTGAGATTTTTAAAAGGCTTCAAATTAACATTCCATTTTCTGAAGCTTTGGAACAAATGCCAATTTATGCTAAGTTTATGAAGGACATTTTGTTTAGAAGGAGGAAATTAAGTGAGATGGATGAAACTGTGATGTTAACTGAGGAATGTTCAGCTATGGTTTTGAGGAAGTTGCCTCAAAAGTTGAAGGATCCGGGGAGTTTCACTTTGCCTGTGGAAATTGAGGGACTACCTAATGCAACAGCTCTTTGTGATTTAGGAGCTTCTATAAACCTCATGCCACTCTCCATGTTTAGGAAATTGGACATGGGAGAGGCCACTCCTACTTTGATGTGTTTACAATTGGCGGACAGGTCAATTAAGTACCCCTATGGGGTGGCTGAAGATGTTCTGGTAAGGGTTGACAAGTTTGTTTTCCCAGTTGATTTTGTGATACTTGACATGGAAGAAGACTCCAAGGTGCCATTGATTCTTGGGCGGCCATTCCTTGCTACAGGAAACGCCAAGATTAATGTAGCAGAAGGCCTCCTATCTTTGAAGGTAGGAGATGAAAAAGTAAAGTTTTCTGTATTTCGTACTTGTAAGCACTATGAGTCTGAAAGTGAGGATGAGTTCAAAGATGATGTTTGTAATAAGAAAAGAGAAAGTACCCCCAATTGATTAAGGGGAAGGGTCTATCTCGGACCTTAACATTGAGCTGGTTGGGAGACAACCCAACTTAGGATAGTTTATTTTTATGTCTTTTTAATTTTCTGCACAACTCTTGTAAATAAATAAAAGAAAAGAATTCTATGTTGTTGCTACAGGAGGGGCCAGCGCTTAGGCGCTGGAGGCCAACGCTCATGCGTTAGGCCCCTGCTTCATAACCTCTGATTCCAGTTGATCCCAGCGCTTAGGCGCTGGAGGGCTAGCGCTCATGCGCTAGGCCCCTGGAATCCCAGCTTTTTATTTTTTATTTTCCAGCGCCATAGCGTTGGAACCCAGCGCTCAGGCGCTGGGACCTCTGATGCCCAGTTTTTATTTTAATTCCAGCGCCCAAGCGTTGGTATTCCCAACGCTCAAGCGCTGGAGTTCGGGCAGTTTGCTGTTTTTACTTTTATTTGCTGTTTTAATTTTTAATAAAATTTTGTGTTCACCATTTTCTGAAGGTTTTAGATTCTTTGAGTTTTCCCTTGTTTCTACACTTGTTTTAATTTTTGGGAAACTCAAGAATTCTTGTTTTTAAGGTGGACACAAATTTTCAACCCATGATCTTTTGTGCTAATTTTGGAACTAACAAGTCAAGCAAGCTTTGCTTGTGAGAATTTTGTTTGTTCAATGTTACAGGATAGGTACCAAAAGAGGAAGAGCCCTCTTGAACTTGAGTGTTCAAAGTGATTTTTACATTGAGGTTCCCTTCGACCTTTGTGGAAAATTTGTTACTATACCAGCTTGTTAGTTTTTGTTTTTCTTTTTATAGTTTTTAGTTTTATTTTTAGTTTAGTTTTCTATTTTATTTTTCGCATGAGTCTTGAGTATATATTATCCATTCTGATGTTGCTATAGCTTTGTGAATGCTTTATCTGATTGAACTGCTTTGTGAAAAATTCTATGTTTTTAAGCAGTTAGGATTGCATGCTGTAGAAAGGATTTTTGATATCTTGATTGTTTGGTTGTTGGCTAAGTCTTTTTCTGAGTTCTAAAAAAGGGTACCACTTACCCTATCTTTTTCTGAGAGCTGAGGACTCTGATTCTTGATTGTGAAATTCTTCTGCCTTGTGTTGCATGTTGATTGGAGTTCTGTACACTTTGTGAGTTGAGAAGAGATTATAGGCATTTTTGAAAACTCAGAGTTTTGCTTGAAATTTGATATCCACTAGTAGCCCCTTTTGAGCCTTAAAAGAGTCATTCTTTGGAGCCTACTTTGTGTGATATCTTTAAGTTGTTATAGTGATGCATGTGCTGAATTTGTAGAGCTTTGTTTGTTGGGTTTCTCTCTAAAAAAATGAAGGAAAAAAGTTGAAAAATAAGGTATGTGCCTTAAGAAAAAATATAATGAAGTGGTGGGGTGAGAAAGAGTATGAGGGGAGTAAAATTCAAGTCATTCATCCCATACATTCCACTACTTTGTTCAAAAAAAAAAAGGAAGAGAAAAAGAGAAAAAATTGAGAGAACCCTTGTGTTGAATTGTTTAAGCTTTTAGTCAAGAAAATCACTTAACAACAAAATTCTGAGTCAGCCAATAGAGTTGCCAAGTCTTGAAATCCATACCTTAAAATGTTCAACCTTTGGCCAAGTTACAACCTTCAAAAATCTCTTCAACACCACTTGGTTGCTTTACTTCAGTTTTGATTTGAATTATAGGCAGGATTATTGAGCTTTCTTGTTTTCATGGAGGATATTATTTTGTGAGCTTAATTGATGAACTCAACATGTTAAAAGCCAAGCCTAACTTTCTTGATTCTTTGTCTATAAAACATGCATGTCTTCCTTTTCTGCTAAGCTTTCTTTGAAAGTTTTCTGTGCTTCAAGTTGTAATCAGATAAAACTTTCTCAAAACCCAGGGACGAGTTTTTCTTTAAGTTTTGTCGCTTGAGGACAAGCTGTCGTTGGGTATAGTGGTGTGATGAGTGGATTTTATATGATGTTTTTAGGGTTTTTTTAGTCTTTTTATTTTATTATTTTTGAGTCACATGTAGGTTTTTTATTGTTTTTATGTAGATTTTATATTTATTTTGCATTTTGCATGTAGATTAGATTTTTTGTGTTTTTCTATCTTTATTTTATATTTTTAGGGATTTTTCTAGTTATTTTATATTTTTAGGAAAAGCTGGTTTAGTTATCATTTTTGTCCAGGGACCAATATGTAAAGTTTCAGAAAGTCAGGGACCAAGTTGTAAAAGTTCAAGAGTGGAGGACTAAAAGTGGAGATTGAGAGAATATGAGGGCTTGAATTGAAGTGCTAACCAAGGGAGGACCAAAGTGAAAAAGAAAAATATGAAGAGTCACTCTCCAATTTAGCACATGGAAAAAATGCTTAAAGGAATTGATGTTAGTGGAGGAAGGGTTTCAGAATTGACCAAGGCTGGTTAGTGGCTTTTTATGGCCATCAAAACCCACTACCATGAATGAAGAAGGAAGAACAAGCAAGAAGATGAAGAAGCAGCATCCCAACGCTCCAGCGTTGGGATCCCAGCGCTCCAGCGCTGGGGTTCTGACTAGATAATGAGTCAGATGGTGACCCAGCGCCCAAGCGTTGGAAAGCCAGCGCTCAAGCGCTGGGCCTCGGACAGAAAGTGGGTTTTTAATGCATCCTAGCGCCCAGGCGTTGGGAAAGCCAGCGCTCAAGCGTTGGAGGCTGGATTTTTACTATAAATAGGACCCTTTTCTTCACTTGTAAGACACACCTTCATAGAATACAACAAGTATTCTCTCTTTCTCCCTCAAAGATCATTGTTCCTAGGAATTGTGGGAAGCCATACTTGAGCTCCTATCCAGGGTAATTCAATGAATCTTTTAGCCATGCTTGGCTAATTCTTTTAAGTTTCTTGGGTTGTATTAGTTTATAAATTTATGTTTTAGTTTTGTTTCTACCTTTCTAAATTTTATCTCCAGTTCTTGTTTTAATTCCTTATTCTTAATTTCATCTTGATGATCACAAGTGTTCTTGCTTATTACTTATATGAATGAGAATTGGTAAGTAGTAAGGGACCTAGGATTAAAAAAGGCTATAAGTATATTTCGCTAAGAGATTAGGAAAGACGTAGCTTTGTGTTGGCCGGAACTCTATCTTCATCTTCTTCTTTAGTTAACTAGATTGCAAGAAATTGGGTTTAGTAATTAAAAGGAAAGTTCTACAATGTGTAAGAGATTAACTTGTAGATATAATAGGCTATAGCACCTTGAACTTGGATTTATAATTTAGAAATTAAGTAGATACTTGCTAGCATATTTTATATTCTATGTCAATCAACCCAAGGACTTAAATTCTCTCTTCTTATTTGCTTTATTATTTTATGCTATTGCTCTCTTCTTGCCATAAACCAAACATCAACTATATTTTATTTTCTTTGCACAAGTACTAAATTATATAAATATAAGAACACCTATCCCTTGGGTTCGATAATCTTTTATATTACGCGATAATAAATTGTACACTTGCAATTTCATTATCAGAAGGTATAGACTTTGATGAAACCTATGCACCAGTAGCAAGGTTGGAAGCCATAAGATTATTGTTGGCTTATGTTTGTTCTTTGAACTTTCCATTATACCAAATGGATGTCAAAAGTGCTTTCCTAAACGGATATATTCAAGAAGAAGTCTATGTGAAGCAACCTCCAGGAGTTGAAGATCCAAAGTTCCCTTCACATGTCTTCAAATTAAAGAAGGCACTTTATGGACTTAAACAAGCCCCTCATGCATGGTATGATAGACTAAGCACATTCCTTTGTGAAAAAGGATTCCAAAAGGGTAAGGCTGACACAACCTTGTTCATCAAAAGGATCAAAGGTAATACTTTATTAGTTCAAATTTATGTTGATGATATTATATTTGGTGCAACTAATGAATCTCTTTGTAAGGATTTTTCTAACATAATGCAAGAAGAATTTGAGACGTCTATGATGGGACAATTGAATTTCTTTCTTGGATTACAAATCAAACAATCACATGATGGAATATTCATCAATCAATCAAAGTTTTGCAAGGAATTATTAAAGAAATATGACTTGGATGATTGCAAAGCCATAGCCACACCAATGAGGTCTAAAACATACTTAGATCAAGATGAATCCGGTATTCAAGTAGACATTACCAAATATAGAGGTATGATCGGATCTCTTCTATACTTAACTGCAAGTAGACCTGATATTATGTTTAGTGTGTGTCTATGTGCTAGATATCAAGCATCTCCTAGGGAATCACATTTGAGTTCAGTTATACGGATTTTCAAATATCTGAAAGGAACTACAAATGTTGGTCTGTGGTATCCCAAAGGGAGTGTTTGTGATTTGATTGGATATTCTGATTCTGATTATGCTGGTTGTAAAACAGAAAGAAAGAGTACAAGTGGTACATGTCATTTGTTAGGAAATGCTCTTGTATCTTGGTCTTGCAAGAAACAAGCATGTGTTGCTCTAAGTACTGCTGAAGCAGAATATATTGCTGCAGGAAGTTTTTGTGCACAAACTTTATGGCTCAAACAACAACTTAAAGATTATGGCTTAGAGCTGGGCTGCATTCCAATCAAATGTGACAACACAAGTGCCATTAATCTCACTAAAAATCCTATCATGCATTCTCGAACTAAGCATATTGATATAAGACATCACTTTCTTCGAGATCATGTTATGAGAAAAGATATTGAGATTTCTTTTGTGGATACTCATAATCAATTAGCAGATATCTTCACTAAGCCTCTTCCCAAAGATTCATTCTATAGGATTAGAAGAGAATTAGGCATATTAGATGAGCATGACATTTAGAGTAACATGTTTTGTTGCATAATCTCTGTGATAATATATGGTTATATGCATTTAGATCAATTATGTGCTTCAATATGTTCTTAAAATGTGTTACATAAATTTCTAGAGCCTAGAACTTAGAAAAATGTCACAATAATCGATTACCATAGGTCCAGTAATCGATTATCCTTGATCTCAGTCCTCGTGCCTATTAGGAATTTATCAGTAATCGATTAGCCCAATTGCTGTAATCGATTACATGTTCAAAATTTGAAAATTTTCAAATTTACAACTGTCAGTAATCGATTACCATACTGATGTAATCGATTACCTGTTCGAAAACTGCCAGAATTTCAAAATTCCCTCCTTCATTTGAAATTCAAACTCAGGACAACTGCTCTGTAATCGATTACTCGAACTGCCGTAATCGATTACATGCTCGAGTTATTTAAATCAGCCTTAGACAATGATCCACTCTGCCTTCCAAGATTCATTCTAAGTTCTGTTTTCTTAACACCCTCGACAACATGTCTTTCTCTCCTTGTCTATCCTCAGCATTTTGTCCTCACAATCCATTAAATTTCTCACGCCTTCTTCCCACCTCTGCTGAGAAAACTCGATTCATCTCTCACTTTGTCAAACAAACTATTCGGATACCTACCTATGCCAACATCAATTCCTTCCTTGACGCTGGTCTCACATTTCCTGCTCTACTTGGCAATCAATATCTCGATAGTTTTATCACATCAACCACTCCTTACTATCCAGAATTGGTCAAGGTCTTCTACTGCAATTTGGCAGTTCAAGGCACTGGCATCAAATCCTCGGTAAAAGGGACTACTATTCAATACTCTCTTATGTCTCTTGGAAGATGTTTGGGTCTTCCCACTTCTGGTGCTCTGTTGGGAACTCATTTGCCCTGCCCCTGGTCCAACTACAATTCTGAATCGTTTTATCACACATTATGTCGATTCACCCCTTCTGAGATAAAGAAACTTCATCCTCCTCGTACCAAAACTTGTCCCTTTCACGTTGATGTTCTTACCACCACCAATCACTTGCTTCATTACTTCATTCATCAAATCCTTCTGCCTCAGGAAGATCTTCTTGCCCATATAAGTGAGTTAGAACTCCAAATATTGTATGGCATTCTCCATAATCATCCTATCAACTGGACCTTCCTGGTGATGCATCATATGCTCACATGCAGAACTGAAGCACAGTCTTTTCCATACGTTCACAACATAACTCGCCTTCTCCTTCAGTCTGGTGTTCCCATTGATCAAATGAATGATGTACGATCGTCTAAATACAAGTGTGTTGATACCACGATACTATCTAACTTAGGCCTATTTCATGATTATGGAATTGATACTCTTTCGTGGCTGCTTCATTATGATGGTATTGAACCATCCACGGATTCTGAAGACGACTCCGAAGATTCTTAAGTCTCTAGGCTAGTTTCTCCTTCTAATATGTAATTTTCGTTGTGTTGTTGGTTATACTTTCCTTATTTTCTATAAAGATGTTTGGCTGTTTGTACTTCATTGTTTTATTCTAGGTTTTTACACCCCTACCCCCATGCTTTATGTTACAATATACTTGTATGGATATATATATGCCTGTACATCTTTGGCCTTTTATTCTTTTTGATGACGTCAAAAGGGGGAGAAAGGTTCTGTGCTATTAAAGATCATATGCAGGATTTCAACAAGTCCATTAGAAAGGGGGAGAAATACTAGATTACATCATTCAGGGGGAGTTTCTCAACAACATTACCAATATGATCTTCAAGTATCAAGAATGTGTTTGCCATCATCAAAAAGGGGGAGATTGTGAAGAAGGTCTTGCTCCTGACCCTGGCTGTGGTTTTGATGACGACAAACTCATCGACAAAAAGAAGAAAAGAAGACTTCGAAGAAACAAGCGCTACAAAGTCAATCATAAGTCTAGAAGTCTTAGTTTAGGTGAGTTTATGTTTATAAATGTCTATTAAAGCATAAAGGCTCTTAAAACACCTAAACATATCAAGCTAAGTGTTTTCATAACTTAAAAGAAGTAGAAAACCTTAAGCCTGTCTCAAAGAATCAAGTTTCTGGATAAAGGGCTTCTGTGTAATCGATTGCAGCTTTATGGTAATCGATTACACCTAGGCAAGTAATCGATTACCACTTGTCTGTAATCGATTACATGTTTGAAATTCAAATTCAAACTGAAACGGTCATTAGTGTAATCGATTACACTAAGTGTGGTAATCGATTACCAGAACGAAAAGTTGCATCTTTTCATGAACCATTGTGTCCCAAACCTTTTAAAAGGGGTTGTGATGCTTCAAGGACGTTTCCCTTGCCTATATAAAGTCCATTTGAGTCCAGAAATCACAACATACACAAGACACAAAAAGAGACAACACATTACACATGAGAAAACACCATTAGGCCAAAACCTTGTCAAAATTAGTTCATCTTTTAGAACTTAAATCTTTTGGAGCCTAAATTCTGAGTTCATGATCTTCATGTCTATAAGAACACTTTAGTTGTTCATATCTTGAAGAACTCAGAATTGTATTATGCTTAAAAGCCTTAAAGCATAATTTCTCATGATCAATCCAATTGTATGTTAAAGGATTGATACAGCCAATTGTAAAATCTTCTTCATCTCTTTCTGAAAGATTGAGTGCTTCATCGTGGTATTCGGTGAAGGGTTGTTGTCACTGAAAGTGGTTTACTTTCAGGGTGTTGATTGAAGGTGGTTTAGCCTTCAAGGTCTGAGGGTGGTTTGCCTTCAGGAACTGAAAGTGGTTTGCTTTTAGGGTCTGTTGAAAGTGGTTTGCTTTCACAGGATATTGGTAGAAATTCTTGGGGTCCTTGGGTTAGGAACTTGTATGAGATTTTTATCAATAGTGGAAAAATCCTCAAGGGGGTTCTTTGAGGGACTGGACGTAGCCTTCGGTGGATTGAAGGTGAACCAGGATAAAACTCTGTGTGTCTTTTCCTTCACCCTTTATCTTTTACTTTCAAGCAATACTCAATTCCGCTGCAATCACAACAATCATCTTGTGATTATCATCATCTTGAAAGTAACGTTTTCAATAAGGCGAAAATCGGGGCAACACTGATTCACCCCCCCTCTCAGGTTGCTATCTGCACTAACACAGACCACCCTTTCTGGCCGCTTAGCGACATAGTATGACCGCTCAGCAACCAAGGTGGTGCAAGAAAACCCTTCATTAAGGGAAACAGGTCGCTCAGTGCTCTGCAGGGTCGCTTAGCGACCTATGATACTTTTGCCCCTATAAATTGCTTCGTCCAAAATAGAAGGCATTATCCAGAAATTTTAGAAATCAGTTTAGTTTTAGTTTTCCTTTGGGATTTTGAGGTAGGAGAAGATCCTAGAGAGAGGAAGTGAACGAGGAGAGAGAAAGGAAGACCAGTTTTCCATATTTCTTCTTGAAAGCTTGTAGCGTCCATGTATATGGATTGCTAAACCTCTCTTGTTGGGATTAGTTGTAACCTTTTGACCTTTGTGATGTATTATTATTGATATTCATATATAAGTCGATGTTTTTATGCCATGATTCAATGATTTTACTATATGTCTAATGCTTGTTTTGGATTGATCACCTAGAACATGATTTTATATTTGATAGGATGGTGAGAACTGGCTATTTGAATCTGAACTAGGTAATATCATCTAATGACTCTAATATATAGAGATAGGGTTAGATCGTGTGGAAGTTAAGAACTGATGGTAGAACAACGGTTATGTATGAATTCATAGAATGCATGAAGGTTAATCGGTGAAAGCTAAATCCAACAGTTTAATCAACTTGCTTCTAAATCTGTTTTATCGCTTTGTTTATGTTTCTTAGTTCAAACAACTTTCAATCTATCATTTTATCCATTCTTTAGTTAATTATACTAAAGAACAACTTTTGTCCGCAATTCTCTATGGTTCGACAATGCCCGTTGCTATACTACAATTGAGTATTGAAAGAGATTTTAATAGTAGTTAAGTGACAATCTATAAATTGTTTTTGTGAACGGTTTTGAAAAGTAAAGACGTATGAAATACCCCTTCAACAGTCACTCGCTCACCTCGACTCAGACGATCTTTGAACTCGAACATTGATCGCTAAAACATCCCTATGATCTGGCCTATTTCTGGCCCGAAATCATTATTCTCCAAATGCTTTTTTATTTCATAAATGGGTTCCTCATGAAATTCTATGAATTTCCGTCTCGTCTGGAGATTTTAGAAATGTCACAAACTGCCTTGTTTTCGCACGACAATGTCTCTGCAGAATCCTTACCGCATGCCGGAAACTTTTCCCAACCCGAGAAACAAAACACATCAACCTTACATTCAAACTTCATGAATTCATGCATACATCTTCATACTGATATGCAAAAAGTCCAATTCCTTCTTGAACGTCAGTCGAGGTTCAATTGGCATTTCTACGACGAAGCGTCGCCTCAAACCTGTTAGAACAGATAGCAACCTGAGAGGGGGGGGTGAATCAGTGTTGCCCTAATTTTCGCCTTATTGAAATCGTTACTTTCAAGTTTATGATGATCACGAGTTAATCTTGTGATTGCAGCGGATATGAACAATGCTTGAAAGTAAATGTGAAGGATGAACAGAATCACACACAAGATTTATCCTGGTTCGCCTTCAATCCACCGAAGACTACGTCCAGTCCCTCAAGAAACCCCTTGAGGATTTTTCCACTATTGATAAGAATTTCTTACAAGTTCCTAACCCAAGGACCCCAAGAACTTCTACCAATATCCTGTGAAAGCAAACCGCTTTCAACAACCCCTGAAAGCAAACCACTTTCAGTTCCTGAAGGCAAACCACCCTCAGACCTTGAAGACAAACTTGTCTTCAATCAAAATCCTGAAAGCAAACCACTTTCAGTAACAACAACCCTTCACCGAATACCACGGTGAAGAACTCAATCTTACAGAAAGAGATGAAGAAGATATTACACTTGGCTGTTTCAATCCTTTAACACACAATTGGATTGAACATGAGAAATTATGCTTTTAAGGCTTTTAAGCATAATACAATTCTGAGTTCTTCAAGATATGAACAACAAATGTGTTCTTGTAAACATGAAGATCATGAACTCAGAATTTAGGCTCTAAAAGATTTAAGTTCTAAAAGATGAACCTATTTTGAAAAAGCTTTGGCCTAATGTGTTTTTCTCATGTGAAATGTGTAAATTTCGTGTGTGTGTGTGTTCTATGTTGTTGTTCTTGTGTGTTGTGTTTTCTGGACTCAAATGGTCTTTATATAGGCAAGGGAAACGTCCTTGAACCATCACAACCCTTTTCAAAAGGTTTGGGACACAATGGTTCATGAAAAGATGCAACTTTTCGTTCTGGTAATCGATTACCATACTTAGTGTAATCGATTACACAAGTGACCGTTTCAGTTTGAATTTGAATTTCAAACATGTAATCGATTATAAGACTGGAGTAATCAATTACTTGCCTTGGTGTAATCGATTACCATAATGGTGTAATCGATTACACAGAAGCCCATTTTCCAGAAACTTATTCTTTGAGACTTGCTTAAGGTTTTCTACTTCTTTTAAGTTATGAAAACACTTAGCTTGATTATATTAGGTATTTTGAGAGCCTTTATGCTTTAATAAACCTTTAGAAGCATAACTCACCTAATTCTAAGACTTCTAGACTATTGATGGACTTGAGTGCTTGATTCTTTGAAGTCTTCTTTTCTTCTTTTTGTTGATGAGTTTGTCGTCATCAAAACCACAGCCAGGGTCAGGAGCAAGACCTTCTTCACAATCTCCCCCTTTTTGATGATGGCAAACACATACTTGAAACTTTGAAGATCATTTATGCATTCGTGATGCTTAACTCCCCCTATTTGATGGAATTTAGTATTTCTGATTTTTCTCCCCCTTTCTAATGTACTCGTTGAATTCCTGCATATGATCTTTAAAGACACGGAACCTTTCTCCCCCTTTTGACTTCATCAAAAAGAAGAAAAGGCCAAAAATGTACAGGCATACATACAAGTATATATTGCAATATAAAGCATGGGGGAAATGGGGGTAAATGAGTAAAACATGAACAACCAGCACTTATATATATATAAAAGAAAGCAAATACATAAAAGTTATACATAGTAAGACATATCAAACATATGTAGTAGAGGGATTACAACAAATAGATAAAGCCATTTGTGCTAAAATAGGGAAATCCTAATAGTATGTAGATAACTATATAGAGACTCTAGACTTCAGAACTTAGGTTTGACTAGAATCCTCAGAGGTCTCAGAAGGGTCGAGTTCTTGAAGGCTCTCAATCTCTTTACGCATGAAGGAGTGCATGGCTTCTATGCGATTTTCCACAAGTATAAAGCGAGACCGAATGGTATCCTCCAGTTGGCCCAACTTCTGAGAAAGACGGAGTGACAAGATATCCATCCTTTCTAGTATAACCTTGGTTTCTTGTGAGAAATTTGAAGGAATGGTATAAAAGGGAGATAATCCAGCCGATGCAGCATTGGTTTGAACATCAATGCGATAGCGAGACAATACTAGAGGATCTGTGGAGGATTCCCTTCGAGACACATTGATTGGAGAGGAAACATTTGAGGGACGTGGAAGAGACCCCATGGCAACTTAAGACTTAGAAGAAGAAGTATTGTATATGAAGAAAGGTAGGCAGAAAGGCAGAGGACAAATGCTGATTTTATAGAAAAAATCGTGCGTGTAATCGATTACGGTAGTTAAGGTAATCGATTACAGCAGTTGTAAATTTGAAAACTTTCAAATTTTTGAACATGTAATCGATTATGGAAGTTATAATAATCGATTACTCAGATGTTTCTTAGCACGAGGACTTAGAACTTGGATAATCGGTTACAAATCCTAGGGTAATCGATTACTAGGACAAGTTTACAAGTTCTAGGCTCTAGAATCCTATGTAACACATTTTCATATATAAACACTTAAGCACATAATGCAAATGTACATGTAAAGCTTATGCAAATAACATGTTACATTAAATATCATGCTCATCTAATATGCCTAATTCTCTTCTTATCTTGAAAAATGATTCTTTAGGAAGAGGCTTAGTAAAGATGTCTGCTAACTGATTATGTGTATCCACAAATGAAATCTCAATATCTTTCCTCATAACATGATCTCGAAGAAAATGATGTCGTATATCAATATGCTTAGTTCGAGAGTGCATGATAGGGTTTTTAGTGAGATTAATGGCACTTGTGTTGTCACATTTAATTGGAATGCAGCCCAGCTCTAAGCCATAATCTTTGAGTTGTTGTTTGAGCCATAGAGTTTGTGCACAACAACTTCCTGCAGCAATGTATTCTGCTTCTGCAGTACTTAGAGCAACACATGCTTGTTTCTTACAAGACCATGAAACAAGAGCATTTCCTAATAGGTGACAAGTACCACTTGTACTCTTTCTCTCAGTTTTACAACCAGCATAATCAGAATCAGAATACCCAATCAAATCACAAACACTTCCTTTGGGATACCACAATCCAACATTTGTAGTTCCTTTCAAATATTTGAAAATTCGTTTAACAGAACTCAAATGTGATTCCCTAGGAGATGTTTGATATCTAGAACATAGACACACACTAAACATAATATCAGGTCTACTTGCAGATAAGTATAAAAGAGATCCGATCATACCTCTATATTTGGTAATATCTACTTGATTACCGGATTCATCTTGATCTAAATACGTATTAGACCCCATAGGTGTGGCTATGGCTTTGCAATCATCCAAATCATATTTCTTTAATAGTTCCTTGCAAAACTTTGATTGATTGATGAATATTCCATCACTTGATTGCTTGATTTGCAAACCAAGAAAGAAATTTAATTGTCCCATCATGGACATTTCAAATTCTTCTTGCATCATGTTAGAGAAATCTTTGCAAAGAGATTCGTTAGTTGCACCAAAGATAATATCATCAACATAAATTTGAACTAATAAGGTATTACCTTTGGTTCTTTTGATGAACAAGGTTGTATCAGCCTTACCTTTTTGAAAACCTTTATTACAAAGGAAAGTACTTAACCTATCATACCATGCACGAGGGGCTTGCTTAAGACCATAGAGTGCTTTCTTTAGTCTGAAGACATGTGAAGGAAACTTTGGATCTTCAAATCCTGGAGGTTGCTTCACATACACTTCTTCTTGAATATATCCGTTCAGGAATGCACTTTTGACGTCCATTTGATATAAAGGGAAATTTAAAGAGCAAGCATACGCTAATAACAATCTTATGGCTTCTAATCTTGCTACGGGTGCATATGTTTCATCAAAATCTATACCTTCTTCTTGATTATAGCCTTGAGCAACTAATCTTGCTTTGTTCCTAACTATAATACCATTTTCATCTAACTTATTCCTAAACACCCACTTTGTTCCAATAATGTGTTTATCACTAGGCTTAGGGACAAGTTCCCAAACTTGATTTTTTTTCAAATTGGTTTAATTCTTCCTGCATTGCTACAATCCAATACTCATCCTCTAGAGCATCATTTACTTTTGATGGTTCTATCTGAGAGACAAAGGCCATATTCAAAACTGAACCATTCAAGCGTAGCCTTGTAGAAACGCCTCTAGAAATATCACCATTAATATTATCAACTGGATGATCCCTATGGGTTCTCCATTCTTTTGGAAGTTGATAAGTATTACTTTCAATGTGCTCTTCTTGTATTGGATTTTGATCTCCATCCTTTTGAGAATCTTCATTTAAAATGATGTCATCTTCTTCATTATCTGGAAGATTGACTTTATCTTCTATTGAAGATTTAGATTCATCAAAAGTAACATGTATGGATTCTTCCACGGATAGAGTTTTCTTGTTAAAGACTCTATATGCTTTGCTTGTTAGAGAATAACCAAGGAATATACCTTCATCAGATTTTTCATCAAACTTACCAAGGTTTTCCTTTCCATTATTCAAGACAAAGCATTTTGATCCAAAAGCATGTAGATGAGAGATATTTGGTTTCCTTCCTTTGTAGAGTTCATAGGGTGTTTTCTTAAGGATAGGTCTAATAAGAACTCTATTGGAAACATAGCAAGCAGTACTAACAGCATCAGCCCAGAAATATTTAGGGAGACTAGATTCACTTAACATGGTTCTTGCTAATTCTTCAAGTAACCTATTCTTCCTTTCTACTACACCATTTTGTTGTGGTGTTCTCGGAGTAGAGAAGTTATGTGATATTCCATTTTCATCACATAGTTCTTGGAATTGTTGATTCTGAAATTCTCCACCATGATCACTTCTAATAGAAGAGATCTTTAAAGACTTCTTATTTTGAACTAGCCTTGCATATCTTTTGAATGCATTGAAGGCTTCATTCTTATGAGGTAGAAATAAAGTCCAAGTAAATCTAGAGAAATCATCAACAATAACAAGTGCATAAAAATTACCTCCGAGGCTTTTAGTTCTAGAAGGTCCGAACAAATCCATATGTAACAATTGAAGGGGTCTTGAGGTCGAAACTATGTTCTTTGGTTTGAAGGATGTTCTGGTTTGCTTCCCTTTTTGACATGCATCACAAAGCTTGTCTTTCTCGAATTTTATCTTTGGAAGCCCAACAACTAGATCATGCTTGACTAGTTTGTTTAAATGATCTATGTGAATATGTGCAAGTCTTCTATGCCGTAGCCATGAATCACTATTGTTCTTGGCTAATAGACATCTCACATAATGAGATCATGAAGACTTTGTTTACTTTATATCCAGAAAACTTAATTTCTTTAGTTTTCACATCTTTCACAACACATATATCATTTATAAAACCTACTTTCAAACCTTTATCACATAGTTGACTAATACTCAGAAGATTATGCATCAAACCATCAACGTAAAGAACTTTATCGATGACTGTTTGAGGGGGTGTGCCTATTCTTCCAATACCGAGTATTTTTCCCTTTTGATTGTTACCATATGTAACGAAACCTTTTTCCCTAGGTATAAGAAAAGAAAACTTGGTTTTGTCTCCTGTCATGTGTGATGAGCAGCCACTATCAAGATACCATAGATCCTTTGCTGCTTTCATACACACCTATATGACAAAGTTCAGACATGGGTATTAGGAACCCAACAAGTTTTGGGTTCTTCTAAGTTAACATCCTTTCTAACCCAGATGTACTCCCTATTTGGTACTCCTATATGTCTGTAGTAGCATCTACTAGTGGTATGTCCTATTTTGTTACAATAAGTACAAGAGTAATGATTGTAACTAGAGGTTTGTCTAGGAAAGGAATGAATCTTCTTAGGAGGTCTATTTTGATTAATCTTCCTATTGTTTGTACTCTTAACAGGATTAATCTTACTGTTACTAGAAGATCCTAAAACATGGTTTGGTTTTACAAAAACAGTTTTCCTAACCTCTTTTGTTTTTGGGTGAGAAGTATATCCTAAACCTGACTTATTGTTTGAATGTCTTTGAATACTTAGGATATCATCTAACTTCTGTTTTCCTTTATTGAAGTTATTTACTCTTTGTTGAAGATTTTCAATCTTTTCTTCTAGAGAACTACACTTAGTGCATTTGTGAGTAATGTCTATCTTAGATTTTACTACATCTAGTTCTTCTTGTAAATTTCTACATTTACTTTCTAGAGAAGAAATTATCTCATTTTGCCTAGTGCTAACTTTAGAAAATTCTTGACATATTTTAAACATATTTTCCATGGTAAACTTTAAATCATGAAAAGATATAGAATTCTCACTAACCTGGGAATCTTCAACATCAGAATCATGTGAGGCCATCAAAGCAACTTGTGCTTCTTCTTTATCAGAATCAGATGATGAACTTACTTCATTATCATCCCAAGCCAAGTATGCTCTTCGAGTAGGTTGATCCTTTTTCTCGAATTTCTCTCTTAGACCATGTTTCTTCTTCTGAAGATTTGGACAATCTAACTTGAAATGTCCCGGTTTGCCACACTCGAAACATGTAATCTTTTGAGATGAAGAAGACTCATTGTTCCTTTGGAAGACTTTATTGTTGTTAAATCTAACATTTTTCTTTTTAAGAAACTTTCCAAAGTTCTTCACTAGAAGATTCAGATTTCCATTGTCTTCTTCTTCAGAATCTGCATCATATTCTTCTTTGATGCTTTCTTTTGCTTTTAGGGAAATTGATCGATACTTCTTCTCATGTTGTTCATGCTCTTCTAAACGATTCAATTCTAACTCATGTTCTTGGAGTTTTCCAAAGAGAGTTGCAAGAGTCATATTTGATAAACTCTTCTTCTCTGAGATGGCTGTTACTTTTGGTTGCCATACTCTTGTAAGTGATCTTAGAACTTTCATGTTCAAATCACTGTGTGAAAATTGTCTACCAAGAGCAATCAAATGATTAATTAAATGAGTGAATCGTTTTTGCATATCTAATACCTTTTCTCCTGGAAGCATTCTGAACATTTCATATTCTTGAGAAAGAGTATTGATCTTTGATCTCTTAACTTCATCTGTTCCTTCATGAGTCACCATCAAAGTATCCCAGATTTCTTTTGATGAAGTGCATGTTGATACTCTGAAAAATTCATCCATGCCAAGAGCAGATGTAAGAATGTTCATTCCTTTGAGATCATGTTGAACTTTCTTCTTTTCTTCTTCACTCCAAGTACTTTCCGGTTTTGGTTGTGAAGTTCCTTCATCATTTGTTGTTACAGGCACAAAGGGTCCTTCTTCAATGACTTTCCATATTCCTGAGTCTAATGACTTTATGAATATCTTCATCTTGATTTTCCAGAAGTCATAGTGTTCTCCATTGAAGAATGGTGGCCTGTTTATATTATGTCCTTCACTTGTTCCATGATTGGAAGAGGATGCCATCTTTTCCTGGATCTCAGGAATAACTTACCTAAACCTCCGCTCTGATACCAATTGTTAGAACAGATAGCAACCTGAGAGGGGGGGGGGTGAATCAGTGTTGCCCCAATTTTCGCCTTATTGAAATCGTTACTTTCAAGTTTATGATGATCATGAGTTAATCTTGTGATTGCAGCGGATATGAACAATGCTTGAAAGTAAGTGTGAAGGATGAACAGAATCACACACAAGATTTATCCTGGTTCGCCTTCAATCCACCGAAGACTACGTCCAGTCCCTCAAGAAACCCCTTGAGGATTTTTCCACTATTGATAAGAATTTCTTACAAGTTCCTAACCCAAGGACCCCAAGAACTTCTACCAATATCCTGTGAAAGCAAACCGCTTTCAACAACCCCTGAAAGCAAACCACTTTCAGTTCCTGAAGGCAAACCACCCTCAGACCTTGAAGACAAACTTGTCTTCAATCAAAATCCTGAAAGCAAACCACTTTCAGTAACAACAACCCTTCACCGAATACCACGGTGAAGAACTCAATCTTACAGAAAGAGATGAAGAAGATATTACACTTGGCTGTTTCAATCCTTTAACACACAATTGGATTGAACATGAGAAATTATGCTTTTAAGGCTTTTAAGCATAATACAATTCTGAGTTCTTCAAGATATGAACAACAAATGTGTTCTTGTAAACATGAAGATCATGAACTCAGAATTTAGGCTCTAAAAGATTTAAGTTCTAAAAGATGAACCTATTTTGAAAAAGCTTTGGCCTAATGTGTTTTTCTCATGTGAAGTGTGTAAATTTCGTGTGTGTGTGTGTTCTATGTTGTTGTTCTTGTGTGTTGTGTTTTATGGACTCAAATGGTCTTTATATAGGCAAGGGAAACGTCCTTGAACCATCACAACCCTTTTCAAAAGGTTTGGGACACAATGGTTCATGAAAAGATGCAACTTTTCGTTCTGGTAATCGATTACCATACTTAGTGTAATCGATTACACAAGTGACCGTTTCAGTTTGAATTTGAATTTCAAACATGTAATCGATTATAAGACTGGAGTAATCGATTACTTGCCTTGGTGTAATCGATTACCATAATGGTGTAATCGATTACACAGAAGCCCATTTTCCAGAAACTTATTCTTTGAGACTTGCTTAAGGTTTTCTACTTCTTTTAAGTTATGAAAACACTTAGCTTGATTATATTAGGTATTTTGAGAGCCTTTATGCTTTAATAAACCTTTAGAA
The DNA here is from genome assembly GCA_030819835.1 of Acmispon strigosus. Classification (NCBI taxonomy): domain Eukaryota; kingdom Viridiplantae; phylum Streptophyta; class Magnoliopsida; order Fabales; family Fabaceae; genus Acmispon; species Acmispon strigosus. The sequence goes on from JAUAMA010000001.1 coordinate 27,182,079, forward strand.
GCATAACTCACCTAATTCTAAGACTTCTAGACTATTGATGGACTTGAGTGCTTGATTCTTTGAAGTCTTCTTTTCTTCTTTTTGTTGATGAGTTTGTCGTCATCAAAACCACAGCCAGGGTCAGGAGCAAGACCTTCTTCACAATCTCCCCCTTTTTGATGATGGCAAACACATACTTGAAACTTTGAAGATCATTTATGCATTCGTGATGCTTAACTCCCCCTATTTGATGGAATTTAGTATTTCTGATTTTTCTCCCCCTTTCTAATGTACTCGTTGAATTCCTGCATATGATCTTTAAAGACACGGAACCTTTCTCCCCCTTTTGACTTCATCAAAAAGAAGAAAAGGCCAAAAATGTACAGGCATACATACAAGTATATATTGCAATATAAAGCATGGGGGAAATGGGGGTAAATGAGTAAAACATGAACAACCAGCACTTATATATATATAAAAGAAAGCAAATACATAAAAGTTATACATAGTAAGACATATCAAACATATGTAGTAGAGGGATTACAACAAATAGATAAAGCCATTTGTGCTAAAATAGGGAAATCCTAATAGTATGTAGATAACTATATAGAGACTCTAGACTTCAGAACTTAGGTTTGACTAGAATCCTCAGAGGTCTCAGAAGGGTCGAGTTCTTGAAGGCTCTCAGTCTCTTTACGCATGAAGGAGTGCATGGCTTCTATGCGATTTTCCACAAGTATAAAGCGAGACCGAATGGTATCCTCCAGTTGGCCCAACTTCTGAGAAAGACGGAGTGACAAGATATCCATCCTTTCTAGTATAACCTTGGTTTCTTGTGAGAAATTTGAAGGAATGGTATAAAAGGGAGATAATCCAGCCGATGCAGCATTGGTTTGAACATCAATGCGATAGCGAGACAATACTAGAGGATCTGTGGAGGATTCCCTTCGAGACACATTGATTGGAGAGGAAACATTTGAGGGACGTGGAAGAGACCCCATGGCAACTTAAGACTTAGAAGAAGAAGTATTGTATATGAAGAAAGGTAGGCAGAAAGGCAGAGGACAAATGCTGATTTTATAGAAAAAATCGTGCGTGTAATCGATTACGGTAGTTAAGGTAATCGATTACAGCAGTTGTAAATTTGAAAACTTTCAAATTTTTGAACATGTAATCGATTATGGAAGTTATAATAATCGATTACTCAGATGTTTCTTAGCACGAGGACTTAGAACTTGGATAATCGGTTACAAATCCTAGGGTAATCGATTACTAGGACAAGTTTACAAGTTCTAGGCTCTAGAATCCTATGTAACACATTTTCATATATAAACACTTAAGCACATAATGCAAATGTACATGTAAAGCTTATGCAAATAACATGTTACATTAAATATCATGCTCATCTAATATGCCTAATTCTCTTCTTATCTTGAAAAATGATTCTTTAGGAAGAGGCTTAGTAAAGATGTCTGCTAACTGATTATGTGTATCCACAAATGAAATCTCAATATCTTTCCTCATAACATGATCTCGAAGAAAATGATGTCGTATATCAATATGCTTAGTTCGAGAGTGCATGATAGGGTTTTTAGTGAGATTAATGGCACTTGTGTTGTCACATTTAATTGGAATGCAGCCCAGCTCTAAGCCATAATCTTTGAGTTGTTGTTTGAGCCATAGAGTTTGTGCACAACAACTTCCTGCAGCAATGTATTCTGCTTCTGCAGTACTTAGAGCAACACATGCTTGTTTCTTACAAGACCATGAAACAAGAGCATTTCCTAATAGGTGACAAGTACCACTTGTACTCTTTCTCTCAGTTTTACAACCAGCATAATCAGAATCAGAATACCCAATCAAATCACAAACACTTCCTTTGGGATACCACAATCCAACATTTGTAGTTCCTTTCAAATATTTGAAAATTCGTTTAACAGAACTCAAATGTGATTCCCTAGGAGATGTTTGATATCTAGCACATAGACACACACTAAACATAATATCAGGTCTACTTGCAGATAAGTATAAAAGAGATCCGATCATACCTCTATATTTGGTAATATCTACTTGATTACCGGATTCATCTTGATCTAAATACGTATTAGACCCCATAGGTGTGGCTATGGCTTTGCAATCATCCAAATCATATTTCTTTAATAGTTCCTTGCAAAACTTTGATTGATTGATGAATATTCCATCACTTGATTGCTTGATTTGCAAACCAAGAAAGAAATTTAATTGTCCCATCATGGACATTTCAAATTCTTCTTGCATCATGTTAGAGAAATCTTTGCAAAGAGATTCGTTAGTTGCACCAAAGATAATATCATCAACATAAATTTGAACTAATAAGGTATTACCTTTGGTTCTTTTGATGAACAAGGTTGTATCAGCCTTACCTTTTTGAAAACCTTTATTACAAAGGAAAGTACTTAACCTATCATACCATGCACGAGGGGCTTGCTTAAGACCATAGAGTGCTTTCTTTAGTCTGAAGACATGTGAAGGAAACTTTGGATCTTCAAATCCTGGAGGTTGCTTCACATACACTTCTTCTTGAATATATCCGTTCAGGAATGCACTTTTGACGTCCATTTGATATAAAGGGAAATTTAAAGAGCAAGCATACGCTAATAACAATCTTATGGCTTCTAATCTTGCTACGGGTGCATATGTTTCATCAAAATCTATACCTTCTTCTTGATTATAGCCTTGAGCAACTAATCTTGCTTTGTTCCTAACTATAATACCATTTTCATCTAACTTATTCCTAAACACCCACTTTGTTCCAATAATGTGTTTATCACTAGGCTTAGGGACAAGTTCCCAAACTTGATTTTTTTTCAAATTGGTTTAATTCTTCCTGCATTGCTACAATCCAATACTCATCCTCTAGAGCATCATTTACTTTTGATGGTTCTATCTGAGAGACAAAGGCCATATTCAAAACTGAATCATTCAAGCGTAGCCTTGTAGAAACGCCTCTAGAAATATCACCAATAATATTATCAACTGGATGATCCCTATGGGTTCTCCATTCTTTTGGAAGTTGATAAGTATTACTTTCAATGTGCTCTTCTTGTATTGGATTTTGATCTCCATCCTTTTGAGAATCTTCATTTAAAATGATGTCATCTTCTTCATTATCTGGAAGATTGACTTTATCTTCTATTGAAGATTTAGATTCATCAAAAGTAACATGTATGGATTCTTCCACGGATAGAGTTTTCTTGTTAAAGACTCTATATGCTTTGCTTGTTAGAGAATAACCAAGGAATATACCTTCATCAGATTTTTCATCAAACTTACCAAGGTTTTCCTTTCCATTATTCAAGACAAAGAATTTTGATCCAAAAGCATGTAGATGAGAGATATTTGGTTTCCTTCCTTTGTAGAGTTCATAGGGTGTTTTCTTAAGGATAGGTCTAATAAGAACTCTATTGGAAACATAGCAAGCAGTACTAACAGCATCAGCCCAGAAATATTTAGGGAGACTAGATTCACTTAACATGGTTCTTGCTAATTCTTCAAGTAACCTATTCTTCCTTTCTACTACACCATTTTGTTGTGGTGTTCTTGGAGTAGAGAAGTTATGTGATATTCCATTTTCATCACATAGTTCTTGGAATTGTTGATTCTGAAATTCTCCACCATGATCACTTCTAATAGAAGAGATCTTTAAAGACTTCTTATTTTGAACTAGCCTTGCATATCTTTTGAATGCATTGAAGGCTTCATTCTTATGAGGTAGAAATAAAGTCCAAGTAAATCTAGAGAAATCATCAACAATAACAAGTGCATAAAAATTACCTCCGAGGCTTTTAGTTCTAGAAGGTCCGAACAAATCCATATGTAACAATTGAAGGGGTCTTGAGGTCGAAACTATGTTCTTTGGTTTGAAGGATGTTCTGGTTTGCTTCCCTTTTTGACATGCATCACAAAGCTTGTCTTTCTCGAATTTTATCTTTGGAAGCCCAACAACTAGATCATGCTTGACTAGTTTGTTTAAATGATCTATGTGAATATGTGCAAGTCTTCTATGCCGTAGCCATGAATCACTATTGTTCTTGGCTAATAGACATCTCACATAATGAGATCATGAAGACTTTGTTTACTTTATATCCAGAAAACTTAATTTCTTTAGTTTTCACATCTTTCACAACACATATATCATTTATAAAACCTACTTTCAAACCTTTATCACATAGTTGACTAATACTCAGAAGATTATGCATCAAACCATCAACGTAAAGAACTTTATCGATGACTGTTTGAGGGGGTGTGCCTATTCTTCCAATACCGAGTATTTTTCCCTTTTGATTGTTACCATATGTAACGAAACCTTTTTCCCTAGGTATAAGAAAAGAAAACTTGGTTTTGTCTCCTGTCATGTGTGATGAGCAGCCACTATCAAGATACCATAGATCCTTTGCTGCTTTCATACACACCTATATGACAAAGTTCAGACATGGGTATTAGGAACCCAACAAGTTTTGGGTTCTTCTAAGTTAACATCCTTTCTAACCCAGATGTACTCCCTATTTGGTACTCCTATATGTCTGTAGTAGCATCTACTAGTGGTATGTCCTATTTTGTTACAATAAGTACAAGAGTAATGATTGTAACTAGAGGTTTGTCTAGGAAAGGAATGAATCTTCTTAGGAGGTCTATTTTGATTAATCTTCCTATTGTTTGTACTCTTAACAGGATTAATCTTACTGTTACTAGAAGATCCTAAAACATGGTTTGGTTTTACAAAAACAGTTTTCCTAACCTCTTTTGTTTTTGGGTGAGAAGTATATCCTAAACCTGACTTATTGTTTGAATGTCTTTGAATACTTAGGATATCATCTAACTTCTGTTTTCCTTTATTGAAGTTATTTACTCTTTGTTGAAGATTTTCAATCTTTTCTTCTAGAGAACTACACTTAGTGCATTTGTGAGTAATGTCTATCTTAGATTTTACTACATCTAGTTCTTCTTGTAAATTTCTACATTTACTTTCTAGAGAAGAAATTATCTCATTTTGCCTAGTGCTAACTTTAGAAAATTCTTGACATATTTTAAACATATTTTCCATGGTAAACTTTAAATCATGAAAAGATATAGAATTCTCACTAACCTGGGAATCTTCAACATCAGAATCATGTGAGGCCATCAAAGCAACTTGTGCTTCTTCTTTATCAGAATCAGATGATGAACTTACTTCATTATCATCCCAAGCCAAGTATGCTCTTCGAGTAGGTTGATCCTTTTTCTCGAATTTCTCTCTTAGACCATGTTTCTTCTTCTGAAGATTTGGACAATCTAACTTGAAATGTCCCGGTTTGCCACACTCGAAACATGTAATCTTTTGAGATGAAGAAGACTCATTGTTCCTTTGGAAGACTTTATTGTTGTTAAATCTAACATTTTTCTTTTTAAGAAACTTTCCAAAGTTCTTCACTAGAAGATTCAGATTTCCATTGTCTTCTTCTTCAGAATCTGCATCATATTCTTCTTTGATGCTTTCTTTTGCTTTTAGGGAAATTGATCGATACTTCTTCTCATGTTGTTCATGCTCTTCTAAACGATTCAATTCTAACTCATGTTCTTGGAGTTTTCCAAAGAGAGTTGCAAGAGTCATATTTGATAAACTCTTCTTCTCTGAGATGGCTGTTACTTTTGGTTGCCATACTCTTGTAAGTGATCTTAGAACTTTCATGTTCAAATCACTGTTTGAAAATTGTCTACCAAGAGCAATCAAATGATTAATTAAATGAGTGAATCGTTTTTGCATATCTAATACCTTTTCTCCTGGAAGCATTCTGAACATTTCATATTCTTGAGAAAGAGTATTGATCTTTGATCTCTTAACTTCATCTGTTCCTTCATGAGTCACCATCAAAGTATCCCAGATTTCTTTTGATGAAGTGCATGTTGATACTCTGAAAAATTCATCCATGCCAAGAGCAGATGTAAGAATGTTCATTCCTTTGAGATCATGTTGAACTTTCTTCTTTTCTTCTTCACTCCAAGTACTTTCCGGTTTTGGTTGTGAAGTTCCTTCATCATTTGTTGTTACAGGCACAAAGGGTCCTTCTTCAATGACTTTCCATATTCCTGAGTCTAATGACTTTATGAATATCTTCATCTTGATTTTCCAGAAGTCATAGTGTTCTCCATTGAAGAATGGTGGCCTGTTTATATTATGTCCTTCACTTGTTCCATGATTGGAAGAGGATGCCATCTTTTCCCGGATCTCAGGAATAACTTACCTAAACCTCCGCTCTGATACCAATTGTTAGAACAGATAGCAACCTGAGAGGGGGGGGGGGGGTGAATCAGTGTTGCCCCAATTTTCGCCTTATTGAAATCGTTACTTTCAAGTTTATGATGATCATGAGTTAATCTTGTGATTGCAGCGGATATGAACAATGCTTGAAAGTAAGTGTGAAGGATGAACAGAATCACACACAAGATTTATCCTGGTTCGCCTTCAATCCACCGAAGACTACGTCCAGTCCCTCAAGAAACCCCTTGAGGATTTTTCCACTATTGATAAGAATTTCTTACAAGTTCCTAACCCAAGGACCCCAAGAACTTCTACCAATATCCTGTGAAAGCAAACCGCTTTCAACAACCCCTGAAAGCAAACCACTTTCAGTTCCTGAAGGCAAACCACCCTCAGACCTTGAAGACAAACTTGTCTTCAATCAAAATCCTGAAAGCAAACCACTTTCAGTAACAACAACCCTTCACCGAATACCACGGTGAAGAACTCAATCTTACAGAAAGAGATGAAGAAGATATTACACTTGGCTGTTTCAATCCTTTAACACACAATTGGATTGAACATGAGAAATTATGCTTTTAAGGCTTTTAAGCATAATACAATTCTGAGTTCTTCAAGATATGAACAACAAATGTGTTCTTGTAAACATGAAGATCATGAACTCAGAATTTAGGCTCTAAAAGATTTAAGTTCTAAAAGATGAACCTATTTTGAAAAAGCTTTGGCCTAATGTGTTTTTCTCATGTGAAGTGTGTAAATTTCGTGTGTGTGTGTGTTCTATGTTGTTGTTCTTGTGTGTTGTGTTTTATGGACTCAAATGGTCTTTATATAGGCAAGGGAAACGTCCTTGAACCATCACAACCCTTTTCAAAAGGTTTGGGACACAATGGTTCATGAAAAGATGCAACTTTTCGTTCTGGTAATCGATTACCATACTTAGTGTAATCGATTACACAAGTGACCGTTTCAGTTTGAATTTGAATTTCAAACATGTAATCGATTATAAGACTGGAGTAATCGATTACTTGCCTTGGTGTAATCGATTACCATAATGGTGTAATCGATTACACAGAAGCCCATTTTCCAGAAACTTATTCTTTGAGACTTGCTTAAGGTTTTCTACTTCTTTTAAGTTATGAAAACACTTAGCTTGATTATATTAGGTATTTTGAGAGCCTTTATGCTTTAATAAACCTTTAGAAGCATAACTCACCTAATTCTAAGACTTCTAGACTATTGATGGACTTGAGTGCTTGATTCTTTGAAGTCTTCTTTTCTTCTTTTTGTTGATGAGTTTGTCGTCATCAAAACCACAGCCAGGGTCAGGAGCAAGACCTTCTTCACAATCTCCCCCTTTTTGATGATGGCAAACACATACTTGAAACTTTGAAGATCATTTATGCATTCGTGATGCTTAACTCCCCCTATTTGATGGAATTTAGTATTTCTGATTTTTCTCCCCCTTTCTAATGTACTCGTTGAATTCCTGCATATGATCTTTAAAGACACGGAACCTTTCTCCCCCTTTTGACTTCATCAAAAAGAAGAAAAGGCCAAAAATGTACAGGCATACATACAAGTATATATTGCAATATAAAGCATGGGGGAAATGGGGGTAAATGAGTAAAACATGAACAACCAGCACTTATATAAATATAAAAGAAAGCAAATACATAAAAGTTATACATAGTAAGACATATCAAACATATGTAGTAGAGGGATTACAACAAATAGATAAAGCCATTTGTGCTAAAATAGGGAAATCCTAATAGTATGTAGATAACTATATAGAGACTCTAGACTTCAGAACCTAGGTTTGACTAGAATCCTCAGAGGTCTCAGAAGGGTCGAGTTCTTGAAGGCTCTCAGTCTCTTTATGCATGAAGGAGTGCATGGCTTCTATGCGATTTTCCACAAGTATAAAGCGAGACCGAATGGTATCCTCCAGTTGGCCCAACTTCTGAGAAAGACGGAGTGACAAGATATCCATCCTTTCTAGTATAACCTTGGTTTCTTGTGAGAAATTTGAAGGAATGGTATAAAAGGGAGATAATCCAGCCGATGCAGCATTGGTTTGAACATCAATGCGATAGCGAGACAATACTAGAGGATCTGTGGAGGATTCCCTTCGAGACACATTGATTGGAGAGGAAACATTTGAGGGACGTGGAAGAGACCCCATGGCAACTTAAGACTTAGAAGAAGAAGTATTGTATATGAAGAAAGGTAGGCAGAAAGGCAGAGGACAAATGCTGATTTTATAGAAAAAATCGTGCGTGTAATCGATTACGGTAGTTAAGGTAATCGATTACAGCAGTTGTAAATTTGAAAACTTTCAAATTTTTGAACATGTAATCGATTATGGAAGTTATAATAATCGATTACTCAGATGTTTCTTAGCACGAGGACTTAGAACTTGGATAATCGGTTACAAATCCTAGGGTAATCGATTACTAGGACAAGTTTACAAGTTCTAGGCTCTAGAATCCTATGTAACACATTTTCATATATAAACACTTAAGCACATAATGCAAATGTACATGTAAAGCTTATGCAAATAACATGTTACATTAAATATCATGCTCATCTAATATGCCTAATTCTCTTCTTATCTTGAAAAATGATTCTTTAGGAAGAGGCTTAGTAAAGATGTCTGCTAACTGATTATGTGTATCCACAAATGAAATCTCAATATCTTTCCTCATAACATGATCTCGAAGAAAATGATGTCGTATATCAATATGCTTAGTTCGAGAGTGCATGATAGGGTTTTTAGTGAGATTAATGGCACTTGTGTTGTCACATTTAATTGGAATGCAGCCCAGCTCTAAGCCATAATCTTTGAGTTGTTGTTTGAGCCATAGAGTTTGTGCACAACAACTTCCTGCAGCAATGTATTCTGCTTCTGCAGTACTTAGAGCAACACATGCTTGTTTCTTACAAGACCATGAAACAAGAGCATTTCCTAATAGGTGACAAGTACCACTTGTACTCTTTCTCTCAGTTTTACAACCAGCATAATCAGAATCAGAATACCCAATCAAATCACAAACACTTCCTTTGGGATACCACAATCCAACATTTGTAGTTCCTTTCAAATATTTGAAAATTCGTTTAACAGAACTCAAATGTGATTCCCTAGGAGATGTTTGATATCTAGCACATAGACACACACTAAACATAATATCAGGTCTACTTGCAGATAAGTATAAAAGAGATCCGATCATACCTCTATATTTGGTAATATCTACTTGATTACCGGATTCATCTTGATCTAAATACGTATTAGACCCCATAGGTGTGGCTATGGCTTTGCAATCATCCAAATCATATTTCTTTAATAGTTCCTTGCAAAACTTTGATTGATTGATGAATATTCCATCACTTGATTGCTTGATTTGCAAACCAAGAAAGAAATTTAATTGTCCCATCATGGACATTTCAAATTCTTCTTGCATCATGTTAGAGAAATCTTTGCAAAGAGATTCGTTAGTTGCACCAAAGATAATATCATCAACATAAATTTGAACTAATAAGGTATTACCTTTGGTTCTTTTGATGAACAAGGTTGTATCAGCCTTACCTTTTTGAAAACCTTTATTACAAAGGAAAGTACTTAACCTATCATACCATGCACGAGGGGCTTGCTTAAGACCATAGAGTGCTTTCTTTAGTCTGAAGACATGTGAAGGAAACTTTGGATCTTCAAATCCTGGAGGTTGCTTCACATACACTTCTTCTTGAATATATCCGTTCAGGAATGCACTTTTGACGTCCATTTGATATAAAGGGAAATTTAAAGAGCAAGCATACGCTAATAACAATCTTATGGCTTCTAATCTTGCTACGGGTGCATATGTTTCATCAAAATCTATACCTTCTTCTTGATTATAGCCTTGAGCAACTAATCTTGCTTTGTTCCTAACTATAATACCATTTTCATCTAACTTATTCCTAAACACCCACTTTGTTCCAATAATGTGTTTATCACTAGGCTTAGGGACAAGTTCCCAAACTTGATTTTTTTTCAAATTGGTTTAATTCTTCCTGCATTGCTACAATCCAATACTCATCCTCTAGAGCATCATTTACTTTTGATGGTTCTATCTGAGAGACAAAGGCCATATTCAAAACTGAATCATTCAAGCGTAGCCTTGTAGAAACGCCTCTAGAAATATCACCAATAATATTATCAACTGGATGATCCCTATGGGTTCTCCATTCTTTTGGAAGTTGATAAGTATTACTTTCAATGTGCTCTTCTTGTATTGGATTTTGATCTCCATCCTTTTGAGAATCTTCATTTAAAATGATGTCATCTTCTTCATTATCTGGAAGATTGACTTTATCTTCTATTGAAGATTTAGATTCATCAAAAGTAACATGTATGGATTCTTCCACGGATAGAGTTTTCTTGTTAAAGACTCTATATGCTTTGCTTGTTAGAGAATAACCAAGGAATATACCTTCATCAGATTTTTCATCAAACTTACCAAGGTTTTCCTTTCCATTATTCAAGACAAAGAATTTTGATCCAAAAGCATGTAGATGAGAGATATTTGGTTTCCTTCCTTTGTAGAGTTCATAGGGTGTTTTCTTAAGGATAGGTCTAATAAGAACTCTATTGGAAACATAGCAAGCAGTACTAACAGCATCAGCCCAGAAATATTTAGGGAGACTAGATTCACTTAACATGGTTCTTGCTAATTCTTCAAGTAACCTATTCTTCCTTTCTACTACACCATTTTGTTGTGGTGTTCTTGGAGTAGAGAAGTTATGTGATATTCCATTTTCATCACATAGTTCTTGGAATTGTTGATTCTGAAATTCTCCACCATGATCACTTCTAATAGAAGAGATCTTTAAAGACTTCTTATTTTGAACTAGCCTTGCATATCTTTTGAATGCATTGAAGGCTTCATTCTTATGAGGTAGAAATAAAGTCCAAGTAAATCTAGAGAAATCATCAACAATAACAAGTGCATAAAAATTACCTCCGAGGCTTTTAGTTCTAGAAGGTCCGAACAAATCCATATGTAACAATTGAAGGGGTCTTGAGGTCGAAACTATGTTCTTTGGTTTGAAGGATGTTCTGGTTTGCTTCCCTTTTTGACATGCATCACAAAGCTTGTCTTTCTCGAATTTTATCTTTGGAAGCCCAACAACTAGATCATGCTTGACTAGTTTGTTTAAATGATCTATGTGAATATGTGCAAGTCTTCTATGCCGTAGCCATGAATCACTATTGTTCTTGGCTAATAGACATCTCACATAATGAGATCATGAAGACTTTGTTTACTTTATATCCAGAAAACTTAATTTCTTTAGTTTTCACATCTTTCACAACACATATATCATTTATAAAACCTACTTTCAAACCTTTATCACATAGTTGACTAATACTCAGAAGATTATGCATCAAACCATCAACGTAAAGAACTTTATCGATGACTGTTTGAGGGGGTGTGCCTATTCTTCCAATACCGAGTATTTTTCCCTTTTGATTGTTACCATATGTAACGAAACCTTTTTCCCTAGGTATAAGAAAAGAAAACTTGGTTTTGTCTCCTGTCATGTGTGATGAGCAGCCACTATCAAGATACCATAGATCCTTTGCTGCTTTCATACACACCTATATGACAAAGTTCAGACATGGGTATTAGGAACCCAACAAGTTTTGGGTTCTTCTAAGTTAACATCCTTTCTAACCCAGATGTACTCCCTATTTGGTACTCCTATATGTCTGTAGTAGCATCTACTAGTGGTATGTCCTATTTTGTTACAATAAGTACAAGAGTAATGATTGTAACTAGAGGTTTGTCTAGGAAAGGAATGAATCTTCTTAGGAGGTCTATTTTGATTAATCTTCCTATTGTTTGTACTCTTAACAGGATTAATCTTACTGTTACTAGAAGATCCTAAAATATGGTTTGGTTTTACAAAAACAGTTTTCCTAACCTCTTTTGTTTTTGGGTGAGAAGTATATCCTAAACCTGACTTATTGTTTGAAAGTCTTTGAATACTTAGGATATCATCTAACTTCTATTTTCCTTTATTGAAGTTATTTACTCTTTGTTGAAGATTTTCAATCTTTTCTTCTAGAGAACTACACTTAGTGCATTTGTGAGTAATGTCTATCTTAGATTTTACTACATCTAGTTCTTCTTGTAAATTTCTACATTTACTTTCTAGAGAAGAAATTATCTCATTTTGCCTAGTGCTAACTTTAGAAAATTCTTGACATATTTTAAACATATTTTCCATGGTAAACTTTAAATCATGAAAAGATATAGAATTCTCACTAACCTGGGAATCTTCAACATCAGAATCATGTGAGGCCATCAAAGCAACTTGTGCTTCTTCTTTATCAGAATCAGATGATGAACTTACTTCATTATCATCCCAAGCCAAGTATGCTCTTCGAGTAGGTTGATCCTCTTTCTCGAATTTCTCTCTTAGACCATGTTTCTTCTTCTGAAGATTTGGACAATCTAACTTGAAATGTCCCGGTTTGCCACACTCGAAACATGTAATCTTTTGAGATGAAGAAGACTCATTGTTCCTTTGGAAGACTTTATTGTTGTTAAATCTAACATTTTTCTTTTTAAGAAACTTTCCAAAGTTCTTCACTAGAAGATTCAGATTTCCATTGTCTTCTTCTTCAGAATCTGCATCATATTCTTCTTTGATGCTTTCTTTTGCTTTTAGGGAAATTGATCGATACTTCTTCTCATGTTGTTCATGCTCTTCTAAACGATTCAATTCTAACTCATGTTCTTGGAGTTTTCCAAAGAGAGTTGCAAGAGTCATATTTGATAAACTCTTCTTCTCTGAGATGGCTGTTACTTTTGGTTGCCATACTCTTGTAAGTGATCTTAGAACTTTCATGTTCAAGTCACTGTTTGAAAATTGTCTACCAAGAGCAATCAAATGATTAATTAAATGAGTGAATCGTTTTTGCATATCTAATACCTTTTCTCCTGGAAGCATTCTGAACATTTCATATTCTTGAGAAAGAGTATTGATCTTTGATCTCTTAACTTCATCTGTTCCTTCATGAGTCACCATCAAAGTATCCCAGATTTCTTTTGATGAAGTGCATGTTGATACTCTGAAAAATTCATCCATGCCAAGAGCAGATGTAAGAATGTTCATTCCTTTGAGATCATGTTGAACTTTCTTCTTTTCTTCTTCACTCCAAGTACTTTCCGGTTTTGGTTGTGAAGTTCCTTCATCATTTGTTGTTACAGGCACAAAGGGTCCTTCTTCAATGACTTTCCATATTCCTGAGTCTAATGACTTTATGAATATCTTCATCTTGATTTTCCAGAAGTCATAGTGTTCTCCATTGAAGAATGGTGGCCTGTTTATGTTATGTCCTTCACTTGTTCCATGATTGGAAGAGGATGCCATCTTTTCCCGGATCTCAGGAATAACTTACCTAAACCTCCGCTCTGATACCAATTGTTAGAACAGATAGCAACCTGAGAGGGGGGGGGGGGGGTGAATCAGTGTTGCCCCAATTTTCGCCTTATTGAAATCGTTACTTTCAAGTTTATGATGATCACGAGTTAATCTTGTGATTGCAGCGGATATGAACAATGCTTGAAAGTAAATGTGAAGGATGAACAGAATCACACACAAGATTTATCCTGGTTCGCCTTCAATCCACCGAAGACTACGTCCAGTCCCTCAAGAAACCCCTTGAGGATTTTTCCACTATTGATAAGAATTTCTTACAAGTTCCTAACCCAAGGACCCCAAGAACTTCTACCAATATCCTGTGAAAGCAAATCGCTTTCAACAACCCCTGAAAGCAAACCACTTTCAGTTCCTGAAGGCAAACCACCCTCAGACCTTGAAGACAAACTTGTCTTCAATCAAAATCCTGAAAGCAAACCACTTTCAGTAACAACAACCCTTCACCGAATACCACGGTGAAGAACTCAATCTTACAGAAAGAGATGAAGAAGATATTACACTTGGCTGTTTCAATCCTTTAACACACAATTGGATTGAACATGAGAAATTATGCTTTTAAGGCTTTTAAGCATAATACAATTCTGAGTTCTTCAAGAAATGAACAACAAATGTGTTCTTGTAAACATGAAGATCATGAACTCAGAATTTAGGCTCTAAAAGATTTAAGTTCTAAAAGATGAACCTATTTTGAAAAAGCTTTGGCCTAATGTGTTTTTCTCATGTGAAATGTGTAAATTTCGTGTGTGTGTGTGTTCTATGTTGTTGTTCTTGTGTGTTGTGTTTTCTGGACTCAAATGGTCTTTATATAGGCAAGGGAAACGTCCTTGAACCATCACAACCCTTTTCAAAAGGTTTGGGACACAATGGTTCATGAAAAGATGCAACTTTTCGTTCTGGTAATCGATTACCATACTTAGTGTAATCGATTACACAAGTGACCGTTTCAGTTTGAATTTGAATTTCAAACATGTAATCGATTATAAGACTGGAGTAATCGATTACTTGCCTTGGTGTAATCGATTACCATAATGGTGTAATCGATTACACAGAAGCCCATTTTCCAGAAACTTATTCTTTGAGACTTGCTTAAGGTTTTCTACTTCTTTTAAGTTATGAAAACACTTAGCTTGATTATATTAGGTATTTTGAGAGCCTTTATGCTTTAATAAACCTTTAGAAGCATAACTCACCTGATTCTAAGACTTCTAGACTATTGATGGACTTGAGTGCTTGATTCTTTGAAGTCTTCTTTTCTTCTTTTTGTTGATGAGTTTGTCGTCATCAAAACCACAGCCAGGGTCAGGAGCAAGACCTTCTTCACAAAACCTTCCGCATACCACTCAAACAACTTACAATATCAACTTACGCTTAAGAGTTCTCAACATTTATATCTGGTTAATTAAATAATTACATTATTATTTAGAATATCTAGGGTCTAAAATTGTGATATGCTTTCTTGTACATATTCCTATTTGTTGAATATCTATTATTGGTTGAGTTTGTAATTAGTCTTATCTCAGAGAGATAGATATAATATTTGTTTCTCTATTTTAGATTAGAAACTATTAAGATAAGAGATAGATTTAGATAGATTTAGTTTTCTATTATCCCTTTGTCATGTCTATAAACTGTTCAAGTCTATTTGTGAAATATACAGAGAAATATTTTCATCAGATTCAAGTTGGAATTCAGAGCCATCTTCCTTTTATAGATTTTCTCTATTTTTTTTTCTTTTCTATTTGGTCAGCCACCTAGTGATGTTGACCTTATTTTCCTGTGGTCCGGTGACTTCAAAGACACCACACCTTGAACCAGAGGCCACCAATCTACCGTTCGCCATCTAGTCAACCACACGCCTCCACATCTCCGCATCTTCGCTGGCGTGTGGGCTCCATGCACCACCTTCTGGCGGTTTTCTAGTGTCATTCTTCCATGGTTGTGTTCGCCCGGTCTTCCTCTTCCTTTTTTGGCCAAGTTTAGTTTGGGGGTCTACTGTTTTGACCCTATTTGGATGTCTCCTTTGACGTTTGGTTTGTGGGTCCTCTGCTTTGACCCGGTTAGGACGTCGCCCGTTTCATCTATCATCGTTAGCCAAGTTTGGTTTGTTGGTGCTCTATTTTGACATATCCCTTTAACGTCTCTCATCTTGTGCATTGTTCATGTTGGTTCACCGCCCTTCTCTTTGTTTTGGGCGTTTTTATATCTTCTCCATGGCTAAAGATCAACAGGCGAAGAAGATTTTGGTGTCTTATGCTTTTTTCGGATCTCCTTCCATTACCTCGGAAAAGCATAATGGGAAGAACTACTTGGGTTGGCGTGATGCTATTGATATTTGGTTTATTAGTCAGGGATCATCTAATCTTTCTTCCAAGGTTTCTGATATTGTTGCCTCTTAAAATGATGATTAGAAAAAAGTCAATGCTAATCTTGTATCCTTATTATGATAGTCTGTTGAGCCGAGTTTGATGGTTCACTTTCTCCCTTACAAAACTTTCTACGATATTTGGACGAAAGTTGAAACTGTTTATGCTAATGATGTTCAAATGTTGTATGAAACAACTCAAAGTTTATCGTCTCTTCATATGGCAGATTCTTATTTTCCCTCCTATCTGATAAAGGCCTACTCCCGTTGTGGGAAAGATGATGTTGGAGAAAGATGATGTAAGGGAAACCAAAAAGAAGCTTGATAGTATGCTTATGGTGAATATTCTCCATGGCCTCCATAAAGACTATGAATCTGTTCGGACTCAAACTCTGACAAATCTTGATATTCCTACTGTTGCGAAGCTTATTGGTCATTTAATCAGGGTCCTACCACCAGAGATTGATTCCCAAACGGCTTCCGAGTCATCTGCTTAGGCCTTATCTCCCTTGAGGGAGGTCGAGGTCAAGGTCGTGGAAGTCGAAATAATGGGTTTAAGACCCTCATATTTTTAAGAATATAAGTATATTTTATTAAATTTAAATATATTTATTTTTCCTTGTCATATTATTATTTTTGTGGATTAAACGCTGTGGAGCATATTTGTGTGATTTTCTATAACGACGGTTCGTCGTAAAATTGATTTGTTGGACCTCAAATATTATTTGAGCGGAAAATTGAAGTTTTGTTTGTCATTACGATAATGTAGTCAAAATTCTAAGAATTTTTACCGTAATATTGTTGTGGTAATATTACGGAGAATTTTTAGAGGAAAGATTCTCATACCGTATCTATCGCGGGGCAAGACAGGTATTATGGGAAAAGGTTTTGCGGACCATGCCTAGGTGGAGAGGTATGGCATGTTTATTAAATATTCGGGAGAGAGTATTTGTTTGTTTCTAAATCAAGATACTGACTTGATTTTATTTCAGATAATATTTTGATAATGTTTTGATTTTATTTCAACTAATTCCATCTAATTTAAAATGGTGAATATTAAATGAGGGAGATTCTATTTTGAATTAGTAATATCTATTAGTTTAAGAGATAATAAGATGATATGTTCTTATTTTAAATAAATATATATTTAGTTTTAATAAAGAGATTATCGTTGGGGAAGATATCAGTTTAGATTTGGAGGTTAATTGTTATCTTTTGTTTTCATACCATATTAAGTCTGGATACATAGTTGGTTATAAGATTTGTTGTAGATATGGTAACGATTTATTTTAACCTTAAAACATTATCTTTCAGGAAAATAAATTAAATAAAATAAAACTTCCTCCTTCAATGATAGAACTGAATTTTACTTGCAGACGGGGTAAACCCTAGTTTTTCAATTCCTTCTCCATCTATAAATACCTTGGAGTGTCACTAGAAGAGAGGTTGAAAACTTTCTATTACGGTATTTTCCGCCTATAAATCATTATACTAATATATATATATATATATATATATATATATATATATATATATATATATATATATATATATAATGAAAAGTAAATGAAAGAATGTCTTGATTATCTATTGCGGATTTGGTTTATTGTCTGACAAAGCATGGCTTGATAAAATGAAAAGTGAATGAAAGATATGTTGTTGATGAATTGTGGCTTGATATGTTTGAATTACGAGAATTATATCCTCTGAGATTATCTGGTGCATTGAATGTTGCATTGATATATTGAGAATGGTGATTCCATGTGGAGCACAAATGAGGAAAGGGCAATGAGTGATGTTTGGCATCAGGTGACTCAAGTTGAGGAACCACTCGTTGAGAAATGGAAGTTGATAAAGTGCATTCTATGAGGTTTATGCATATAGGGTAAATGAACTCTCGCTAGATTAATTGCATGAAAGTTTTAGCATTTTTATGATGACCTGAACCATTTCTCAAGATTTTAGGGTTTCTGGGGACAAGGCTTGAGGTCAACCTCTTTTTAAATGTTTTCCATATAGTTCTTATGCATTGGTACAGAGGGATAAGGAGTAGGAACATGCAGAAACTTCCACTGTGTGAGACCGATGTAGACTCAGTGTGGATGCCCGAGATACGTGAGGCGACATCTCAGAGATGAGGTAACCTGGGGATGATCCAGTGGATCGACTTAACACTGGGTCGTTTATTTTGGAGTCCATTGTGTTCCGGCTAGTGGAGCAGGAAGACCCTGAAAGGTTGCGTTGTCTCGACTGAAAGCCAATAGGGTAATCATTGCTCGGTAAGAGGAGTACGCCAATGAGAGAACCCATGTTCTGAACGGCATTCTGAAGAGTGACAGTGTAAGACCCTGAATTTCACTCAGTAATTAAATAATTATTTAATTATTCCATGTACTGTTTGGATCCACTTGCAGGCACCAACAAGTGATATCGTCGGCCGAATTACCGATGAAGTGCTCTTTACGACACTTGGCAGTAAACCAACCTTGACCTGACTTTAAGTTCAGATATGAATAAGATGTTCTCACTATCACCATGACGTTCAATGAAGAGTTGGGAGGCTGTCAGACATTATTATAAATAGCTTCTCTTCTTTTCTTTGTAAATAGACCTAGCCACCTTTTGATACTTGAACAAGTCTTATTTTTGAGCTTTTGCTGGAGTTGTGGGAAGGCATCTTGAGCTCCCAATTCAGAATTTTATTTTTATCATGTCTTTTCTGGCTATGTTAGGCTAGTCTTCTTTAGTATTTGGGTTTCTGTGAATCTTCACAAGACTATGTTCTAGGTTTCTATTATTATTATTTGAATCAAGTTCTAGTTCTATGTATCTTCACCCCCATGTCAATCATGCTTGAGTATACACGAGTAATCATGCTTATTTCTTGCACAATGGTAGTTGGTAGGATTTAAGGGAAATGAGATTAGATTAATCGGTATATCCGCCACTTAGGCATAAGGGTGGGAATCAATTGTGTTGGCAAGAACTAAGAACACTGATGCTACAATTGGATTAACGTAACACTAAGGTATTAGGTTTGGTAATTGAATTTAAAGTTCTATTTGATTATGGCATTAACAAGTAGAAATCCTAGGTTAGAGCACCTAAGAACTTGTTCTAATTTCATATATGTAAAATTGATTCATAAAGTTTAGTTAAGAGAAGTACAAATCAACCCAAGTACTTGTTTTATTATCATATTTCTGTATTTATGCTTTTGTTAAAATCCCAAAATCAAATCAAAAATATATTTTCTTTTTCAAACTCTAGAAAACCGATTTCAAGTCAAACCAATCCCTGTGGAGACGATAATCTTTTATACTACTTGGATACAATCTGTACACTTGCAGAACAGCTATCAAGTTTTTCGTGCCATTGCCGGGGATTGGCTTTTTTATTTTTAATTGGTTGTTTAGAGTCTTTTTGTTTTAATTTTTGCTGTGAACTGGTATTGCTAATTCTGTTTGCTAAGTTTTGTAAGGTATAGCAATGGCTGAAACATTCGAGCAAAGGTTAGCAAAGATTTGAGCAGTTTTTGCAAAAGAATATGAGAAGAAGAAGCAGGATGCCTTCACTCTAATTGACAAGTTTTACTCCGAATTGGATTGCAGGCGCTGCTGGATTTTTGCCAAATCCTGAGCAAGAATGTAAGGCCAGGGAGATTCTTCGAGAAAGGATACAAAGCATTTTGAAGAGGCAGCCAGTAATTTATCAACCTCCCGTTGACCCTATAAGTGAACCTATGGACCAAGGTGAGAAATTTAAAGTTGAAAAAAGGGAAAATTATGTAGTGACTACAGAAAGATTTTCTCTTCCCACCCCGGAGGAGGAAGAACAAAGCTCCCTAAAAATGATGTCCATAGGTGATCTTGTGCGGGAAAGTGGCGAGGTTGAGGCAGAACAAGCATGCATCACTCTGATAATGAAATATTGTCAGAATTTGCATGATTTGAGCGGTCTAATGCAGTTCATAATAGACCCTGGTTGAGTAGTGAATTTGATGAGTCTATGAAAGACTATAAAATCGAGCTTCTTGGGAGACAACCCATGTCAGGTATCAAGTTTTTAGCTTTTGATTTCTTTGATTAATATTTTGTTTTGTTTTCTTGCATTTGAAAAAAAAAAGTTTAGTGTTGCAGGAACCCCAACGCCCAAGCGTTGGAGGCTCAACGCTCATGCGTTCAGCCCCTGCCAAGCTGCTAGGATTTCATAAAATCCAACGCTTAAGCGTTGAAGGGGACAACGCTCATGTGTTGAGCCCTTGGAATCCCAACCTTGTTTTTAAAATACCAACGCCTAGGCGTTGGCACCCCAATGCTCATGTGTTGAGGCTCGGGCAAGCCAATGTTAGGTTGCTTTTGTTTTCAGTTATTTTGTTTGTTTTCCTTTTTGTTGAATAAAGGGGCAGGTTGGCAAAGCTGGAAACAGGTGCTGGAGGTGCTTGAAGAGCTGAAGAAGATCAAAAGGATCCCATGAACACTTGATATTGACCAGAGTACCGTTTTCTTTTTAGTGTTATTTTATTTTTAGTTTTTATTTTTAGCTTTTAGTTTAGAATTTTTGTTTTTAGGATTTGAGTCTTGCATGTAGTTTAAATTGAGTCAGTTGTTTTGTAGCCCATAAATTATGCCATGTTACTTAACTCTCAAGTGGTTTTACCCAATGCTATGTTTTTTGAAAATTGATTCATTTATGTTGTTGCTTGGTAGAAATGCATGTTGTTAGGGAATTATGAATGATTCTAGATAAGCTGAGTTGTTGTATGATCTTGAGTGAGTTCTTATTTGGGTACCACTTACCCTTTTCTTTCTGAGTGCTTGAGAGAACTCTGAATTTCTTGTGATTGTACTTTTCTGCCTAAAGTTACATGTTGACTGAATTCTTGCATGCTTTGCTATCTTGGGAGAGACTTTTAGGAATTTTTGAGAACTAGGATTTTGTGAATATTGGTCTATTTTCCATTAGTATCCCCTTTTGAGCCTTTAAATTGAGTCTATTTTTTCTGGAGCCTACTATTGTGAATGTTTCTGTTATTGTTGGGTGATTTTGAAAATGAAAAGTTTAGAGCCATGTATGTTAGGTTTCTCTCTAAAAAAAATGAAAAAATTGATGTATGTGCCTTAAGAAAATGGAAAAAAGAAATATAATGAGGTAGTGGGGTGAGAAAGAGTATGAGGGTAGTAAAATTATGTTCATTAATCCCATACATTCCACTACTTTATTTAAGAAAATTAGAGAGAACCTATGTGTTGTAATTATAAAGCTCTTGTTCTGAAAAGAAAATCACCTAACATGAGTCATGAGTCTGAGTCAGCCACATGAGTTGCCAAGTTTTTTTTTTAATTCCATACCTTTTTCTGAACCCTTGGCCAAGTTTCAACCCTTCATAGTCTCTCCAAGTTGCATTGTTGTACTTGTTTGGTTTGGATTTGAATGATAAGCAGATTAGTTTCATTTCACTCGTTGATTCATGAGCTGATTTTTTTTTGTGGGAGCTTAATGGATGAAATCATTCTGCTGTTTTGATCATTATCATACCTGGTTTTCTTGATCAAATTTTCTACTCTTAATTTGTATGTTTTCAACCAGCCTTTTTTTTCTTGAAAATGTATCTTGGGCTTCGTTTTTCTTGTTAAGGTGATTTGTTCTAAGCTTGAGGGCAAGCTTTCTTTAAGTGTCTTACACTTGAGGACAAGCTGTCGTTGGGTATAGTAGTGTGATGAATGGGGGTTTTATGGTTGTTTTACTCTCTTTTTATTTTATTTTATTTGAGTCTCATATAGATTTTATTTTATTTTGTAAGAATTTTTATTTTATTTTGCATTTGCATATAGTTTAGTTAGTATTTTGTTTTTAGTCTTTTTTAGTTGTGTTTATTATAGTTTAGTCCTTGTTAGAGGTTCTGGTCAATTTGAAGAACATTTGTGGGGATCATGATGCAATTAAATGAAATAGTGTTGCCGAATTAAAGAAGAAGAGGAAGCATCAATTCTTTGCTAGTTTAACATGTGTGAATTAGAGGAATTGAAGAAGGAAGTGATGTGTTTCTGCAGTTTCAAGACAAAAGGGAGGCCACATGAAGAGCCTTTATTTCCATCAAAGAGTAAACAAAGAAGGACACCAAAAGAGCAAAGGAGTTGTAACATCAGACGTGCCCAACGCCTGAGCGTTGGCAAGCCAACCCTCATGCGTTGGCTCCCTTACTTGCCTCGTCTTAATTCATTTAATTCCAACGTCTGAGCGTTGGAATGCCAACGCCTGAGCATTGGGAGGCTGTTAGAAATTATTATAAATAACTGCTCTTCCTTTCTTTGTAAACAGACCTAGACACCTTTTGATACTTAAACAAGTCTTTTTTCTGAGCTTTTCCTGGAGTTGTGGGAAGCCATCTTGAGCTCCCAATTCAGATTTTTATTTTTATCATGTCTTTTCTATCTATGTTAGGCTAGTTTTCTTTAGTATTTGGGTTGCTGTGAATCTTCATAAGACTATGTTCTAGGTTTCTGTTTTTATTATATTAATGAAGTTATAGTTATATGTATCTTCTCCCCATGTTAATTATGCTTGACTATACGCGAGTAATCATGCTTATTTCTTGAACAACGGAAGTTGGTAGGATTTAAGGGAAATGGGATTAGATTAATCGGTTTATCCGCCATTTAGGTATAAGGATGGGAATCAATTGTGTTGGCCAGAACTAAGAACACTAATGCTTCAGTTGGATTAACTAAACACTAAGGTATTAGGTTAGGTAATTGGATTGAAAGTTCTATTTGAATAAGGCATTCACAAGTAGAAATCCTAGGTTAGAGCACCTAAGAACTTGTTCTAATTTCATATATGTAAAATTGATTCTGAAAGTTTAGTTAAGTGAAGTACAAGTCAACCCAAGTACTTGTTTTATCATCATATTTCTGTTTTTATGATTTTGCTTAAAT
Source organism: Acmispon strigosus (assembly GCA_030819835.1). Taxonomy (NCBI): domain Eukaryota; kingdom Viridiplantae; phylum Streptophyta; class Magnoliopsida; order Fabales; family Fabaceae; genus Acmispon; species Acmispon strigosus. Next base: position 27,205,117 of record JAUAMA010000001.1, read on the forward strand.
CCCAAAATCAAATAAAAAATATTTTTCTTTTTCAAACTCTAGAAAACCGATTTCAAGTCAAACCGATCCTTGTGGAGACGATAATATTTTATACTGCTTCCATACAATATGTACACTTGCAGAATAGCTATCACTTTGATGTGTACAAGTTAGTTTGGAAAGAAAAATTCATGTTGATAATTAATTGCTCACGGCCGAATTTAGGCAGAATTGAGAACAAGGAAGAATTATTTTTCCAACTAGCTTTTGAGTGTGTTTAAATGCTTGTTGTGATTTTGGGGTTAAAGGAAAGGTTTTTACATAACTAGTGAAAAAGGGCCTAGAGAAAATTCTATGTTTAAGACTTTAGAAAATTGATTTCTAGAGGATTTGGGAAACTTGGAGTTGAAGGATTAAAATTGAGATTTTGGGTAAATTGGATTTTGGAACTCATAGCTCGATTATGGTTTTTGCTAAGTTAAGAAACTTAGGGTTGGAAAATTGACAATTTGAATGGAAAACCTTGTGTTTTAACACTTAAGAAATTCTTGAATTCAAGACTTGGAATTTGTTTTAGAAACTTGTAATAGAAGTTATGTTTTGGGTTGTGGCATTGTTTTGGGTAACTTAATGAATTACTTGGTAAAAATGGGAAGTTTTTATGAATTTACAAAGTTTGGAAAGAATTGAGCTCTTGGAGTTTTGTGTGTGTTTTTGCTTTCAAAATCTTTTTTAAGACTTCCAAATTAATATGTAAACATCTAGCCTATTTGCTCTTTAAAGGTTTTGATGTTTTGGGAAGTTTTGGATATTGTAACTTAGAGTTCTCAAAGGGTTTTAACGGTCGACAAATTTGCTAAAGTTATTTTTGACTTCCAAGGACCTTCCTAAGAATTAGGACAATTTCCTAAGTGATAGGAACCTTGTAAAACCAGTAGCTAAGCCTTAGGATTAAGTTTCAAGTCCTAAACTAGGCTATGTACAGTAGCTAAGCCAAATGAATATACTATGACTTGTAAATTGGCAGTTGACGGCATTCTAAGAACGACCTGACTTTGAATAGTATTGACTGTGATATTAATGCAAGTATCTAAAAGCATCTGATATGCTGGATTAGAATTGTTTGATGTGTGACATTGCTTGAATGATATATAGACTTACTTGAAAGCTTGTCTCATTGATAATATAATGTCTATGTTATGGCCCGTCTATATTGATTCTGATATCATTCACATGGTTCGACATAATCCATTTGGCGATTGTGAAACCATGCATGGCCACATCTGAGGACGGATGCGCCTTTGAATCCAAACCGAGATTCATAAATAGATGATCACGAGGTTCGATTCATTTATTATGGTTGATCGAGTATAAGAAAGCATGCTATTTAACTCATACGAAAAGAGCAAGTCATACTTGGAATATATGTTATGTTATGTTGATAACATGTTGATTGAATTACTGTCTTTCACTGATGATAAGGAAAATCGCAAGTGTACGATTAAACTATCGCGTAATAAAAAGATCGAACCCAAGGGATAGGTGTTCTTATTATTATAAAATTTAGTACTAAAACAGAAAAATAAAAGATGAATATTTGTTGTTGGTTTGAGAACTAGAAAAAAACAATAGCATGAAATAATAAGAAAAAGAGATGATGAACATTAAGCTCTTGGGTTGGTTTACATAGTCTATAAAAACATGCTAGAGATTTCCTACTAAATTCCTGAATTATAAAACCATTATCATGATGCTATAGCCTAGTGTAACTACAAGTTAATTCCTTAAGCATTGTAGATCTTTCTTTTTAATTACTAAACCCAATTCCTTGGCACCTAGTTAACTAAAGAAGAAGATGAAGAAAATGTTCAGGCCAACATAAAGTTACGTCCTTCCTAATTCCTTAGCGAAGTATACTTATAACCTTTTTATTACCTAGTTCCCTTACTACTCACCAAATGGCCTTATGTAATAAGTAATAAGCAAGACCTCTTGGGATCCACAAGATAGAAATTAAGCATAAGGTAATAAAACATGAATGGAAATAAAATTCAGAAATGTAAGAAATAACTAGAACATATATTATAAACTAAAACAACCCAAAAACTTAAAGAAGAATTTAGCCAAGCATGGCTAAAAGAATCATTGAATTACCCTGGATAGGAGCTCAAGTTTGGCTTCCCACAATTCCTAGGAACAATGATCTTTGAGGGAGAAAGAGAGAATACTTGTTGTATTCTATGAAGGTGTGTCTTACAAGTGAAGAAAAGGGTCCTATTTATAGTAAAATTCCAGCCTCCAGCGCTTGAGCGCTGGCATTCCCAACGCATGGGCGCTAGGTTGCATTAAAAATCCACTTTCTGTCCGAGGCCCAGCGCTTGAGCGCTGGCTTTCGAACGCTTGGGCGCTGGGTCAACATTATTTTCCATGTGCTAAATTAGAGAGTGATTCTTCATATTCTTCTTTTTCACTTTGGTCCTCTCTTGGTTAGCACTTCAATTCAAGCCCTCATATTCTCTCAATCTTCACTTTAAGTCCTCCACTCTTGAACTTTTACAATTTGGTCCCTGACTTCCTGAAACTTTACACATTGGTCCCTGGACAAAAATGATAACTAAACCAGCTTTTTCTAAAAATATAAAATAACTAGAAAAATTCCTAAAAATATAAAATAAAGCTAGAAAATCTAATAAAATCTAATCTACATGCAAAATGCAAAATAAATATAAAATCTACATAAAAACAATAAAAAACCTATATGTGACTCAAAAAATAATAAAATAAAAAGACTAAAAACTACCTAAAAACATCATATAAAATCCACTCATCAACTGATCATGTTAATTGCGATGTTGCTATGCCTTATCACCAATTGTTACTGTGTGTGCTAGCCAGGGAAAATAGAGTAAGCTACCGTGGGAATAGTGTTTCTTTCAAAATAAAGTATACAGACCTTGTTTTGGAAAAAGTAATGGCTTAATAGTTTCGAAAAAGACAAGAAGAGAAACTTTATTTTGAGAAACCTAATGAATGTTATGGAAGCGTGCTTTCAAGAGAACCTGCGTTAAAACCGTGAGCTTTCGAAATGAATCTATTTTATCTTCTCGAAGGAATATTCATAATGCACTAAAGGAATACATCAAACCCTTTTACGAACTTAAGTACGATGCCACTCCTTTTCTACAAGTCTTATATTGCAAAGAAAACTAAGACACATCTTGGAAAAAGAACTATAAGAACTTCCTCACGAGGAATTGATGACTGGGATTTGTATGATCTTTTTAGTGTCTTTTTCTTTCTTTTTATTTTATTTTATTTTATTTGAGTCTCATATATTTTTTATTTCATTTTGTTAGAGTTTTCACTTTATTTTTGCATTTGCATTTAGTTTAGTATTATTTTGTTTTTAGTCATTTTAGTTGTGTTTTATTATAGTTTAGTCCTTGTTAGAGGTTCTGGTCAATTAAGGAACATTAGTGGGGATCTTGGTGCAAATAAATGAAGAAGTGTGGCTGAATTTAAAGAAGAAGAAGAAGCATCAATTTCCTTGGCTTGATTTAAACATGTGGGAAATAAAGAAATTGAAGAGGGAATTGATGTGCTTCAGCTGTTTCAATACAAAAATGAGGCTACATGAATAGCTTTAATGACCATCAAGGAGCCATCAAAGAAGGAGAGCAAAAGTCATGAAGCATCAGACGTGTTCAGCGCCTGAGCGCTGGCAAGCCAACGCTCACCTGCTGGCTCTCTGACTTATGCCCAGATTTTATGTAATTCAACACCCAAGAATTGGAGGGGCCAATGCTCATGCGTTGAGCCCCTGAGTTGTGCCCATTTTGAATTTAATTCCAATGCCCAAGCTTTGGAGGGCAAACGCTCGTGCGTTGAGCCCCTGTTTGGCCTCGTCTGGTATCACTTAATTCCAACGCCTGAGCATTGGAATGCCAACGCTTGAGCGTTGGGAGGTTGTCTGGAAAATCTATAAATAAACTGTTTAGAAGTATTGGGAGTAGTCTTGTCGAATACTAAACTAGGAGAAGTCCTGTAGAAAACTTGTAAGGAGAAGTCCTTCGAATACTAGGAGAAGTCCTGCAGAATACTTGTTCTATTGTGTGAAAATAGTGGAAAATCTTGGTGAAGCCAAGGACTGGACGTAGCCCTATCGATTAAGGGGTGAACCAAGATAAACATTTTGTGTGCTTTACTTTTCAGTCTTAAGTTAATTTCTGCTGCACTAACTCTTGAAAAGTATTTGAAACTTATAATTGTTTATAAGCAAAAAGAATTTTAAAATCACACACACACAATTCAAACCCCCATTTCTTGTCTGGTTTATTACTATCATAAACCTCATCAAAGCTATTAATTCACATTCAAAATTCAGAATTCAAATAAAAGTCAAACAAGGAATAAACTGAAAACTTGTAAAATAGTCTAGGGACCAATTCATAAATATGAAATAGTTCAAGGACCAAAACATAAATACTCCAAAATTGAGGGTCTTATTGGAAGTCTCTGCAAAAAGCTTCATATAGCTTGATATGCCAAAACTTGCCACACCAAGCTGGGGGGCTCCTATTCTGGTCGGCTCTTCAGCCATATGACCCGACAGCGTAGCAACTAGCCCACTAGGAATGCTCTTCAGCATACACCTAAGAGGAAATCTACACAACATGGGCTAGGGATGAGCCCTCCCAGTTTTATGGCTCTACACCCGACCAGCTCGAACAAAGGCCGAGGGAAGCGCTATGCAGCCACTCGGTTTACAGCCACTCCCGCTCAAAAGCTTCTCTTAAGAGATTCCCCAAAACATGCAGTGGACCTCTAGCGCCTATAAATATAGGTTCCACCGTTCCCTCTGGGACGCTTCTAACTCGTTACTTACATTACACGTTTGTTATGCATTCTTACATGTTTGATCTAAGCTTGTGGGTGCTCTCAGTCCTCCAATACTGGCTTGAGCGCCAGAGTGTATTCTACAGGTCCCCCTCCCACCCACCTGACGCATTACGACTTGAAGACTCCAACTCACCATGTCAGAGCAAGGCAGTGCTCCTCCGAGAGCGCCGCCATCCAAAGTTCACTCACCAACAACCACGAAGCACGTGATCTTTGAGCCCACCAAATTTCCTCACTCTTTAATAAATCATCCAACTTTGCCTCCAAATTCCTCAACGTTTCAGCTACACCCTCTTCATCTTCTTTCCTCATAAGCTTGTGTATTTTTCCCTTCGTTTCTTTTATCTGGACTGGCACATTACTGAATCTGCCCAATGACCAAGGTCACCAAGGAAAAAGTTCACCTTATCATAGGGATCACATTAGCGTCATTGTCATGATTCAAGCATCACTTCATCACATAAATCATCACGCAGTCATACCTGTTTAAAGCGTTTCAATCTTCTTGCTCTACGGTTAGAATGCATCTTCTGATAAGCATAATTGCCATGTGGTCTGAATTATGTCGAGCCAGATGAAAGACTCTGGCTCTCGGAAAAACAACAGAGAATGAGGCTGACGCAAATAAACGATCAAGTCGAGCCATAATCTAATGAGACCCTTACATCAAGTGTACGGGCTACCATCCATTCCCAGGTCCAATAAATCACTACTGTGTAAGGTATCCCTGAAGCTGTTCATCAAAATCTAATTTGGAAAAGCACCTTATTACAACTGGTCATTTAACTCTCGTCTGACGAACTCTCGTCCGACGAACTCTCCTCTGCCTTGTCTGCTTCTGCCTCGTCTGCTTCTGTCTTCTGCCTCGTCTTAGTTTCAGTTACTGTTTTTTGTTTCTGTTATTAGTTTTGTTGCTGGTAGTTACAGTTTTAGTTAGTTGGTTAGAATTATAGTTAAAGTAGGTTAACTAGAGTTAGTGGGCTGGATAGTTTCTACAGTAGGTTATAAATAGAACTGTCATTGTATGTTTTTGACATCTTTTTGTAATCATGATTGACCATTGGAATGAATACTACAATTCTTCTGTCTGCTATTTGATGGATCCTGTGCTTGATATTCCAATTTGTGTTATGGTATCAGAGCTCCGACAATGGAGCTCACCGCCGCCGCCGCCGTGTTACGATTGCTATCTTCGATCTTCTCACCGTCTGAAGTTCAAACGTTCACGTCGCACCGCTGCCAGCCTCTACTCCTCCTTCACCCTTTTCGATCAGATCGATCTTGGAGACGAGATTTCTTCTTCAACGATTATTGATCCAGCAACAGAGCATATAGCACCTGAGGAGATTTTCTCTGATTCAGTATTGGAGTTTCACGCACTGGAGTCTGAAGTTCTTGAAGATACAGATTCTTTCTTGCGTTCTCCGATTCTTCCTTCCCCTGCATGCTTAGATTCTGTTGTTGATGATTTGGTTTCAGAAAATTTTATTGATGATTCAACTCTTTCTTTCTTCGCTGATAAAGATTTCAAGGTTCCGGCGTGGAAACTGGCAATGGAACCTTTCACTTTTGGCAATTTTGTGCCGCTTGTTGTTGATGTCGTGCCCCTTGTTGAAATCGCGGTTCGCACTTGTGTCTGTGTTAAATGCATGCATATTATAGAGGTACTTTTTCAGAACAAGGAAAATTATTTTTTGATCAAGCAAGTTCAGTGGTTTGTGAAGTCACTGTTAGGATTACAGACTATTCGTCTTAATTGGATGAATGAATTGATGATATTATTTGATCCTGGTGGATATTGGAACTGCATTCAAGGTGTTTGTAAAAATGCTGCAAAGATAGGAAAGTTCTTCAAGAGACTTGTACTTTTTTCCTGATGGATACTTTATTCATATTTTTGTATTAGTTTACTTCTTCTTGTATCCCTTTTCATTATTTGGACGAGGTGGGTACTCAGAAGTATACAGAGGTGATTTTTCTGATGGAGTTGCAAGGGGTCTTCATTATCTTCATAAATGTTGCAAACACAGAATAATTCACTGCGAAATTAACGCCTCCAATGTTCTTCTGGGTCCAGATTATGAACCACAGATTACTGATTTTGGGCTTGCAAAGTGGCTTCCTAAACCTGCTCAACCAACTGTTGAAAAGCCAAGTGAAGAGCCTAAATGGGTTTTTGTAGACACGAAAGAAAGTTCTCAGTTGGCTATTGATAAACAACCAAGCTTTTTAGTGATGATAGAAGTGGCTAGCTCGACAATTGAAGAAGGAACTAGTCCGAATGCGAGCAAATGTCCTAGTCCAATGGACGCAAAAGCTGCTAGTCTGGTAAATGACAAATGTCCAAGTTCGGTGACGGCCGAAGTTGTTAGTCCGGTGGTAATTGAAGGACCTCGTCCGGCTGAGGATAACAAATGTCCTAGTCCGATGGACGCAAAAGCTGCTAGTCCGGTAAATGACAAATGTCCAAGTCCGGTGACAATCGAAGTTGTTAGTCCGGTGGTAACTGAAGGACCTCGTCCGGCTGGGGTCAAAGCTAATAGTCCGTGGGCTGCTGAATTCTCTAGTCCGACGAAGGCGGCTAGTCCGGCTAGGGAATCTAGTCCTATGCAGAGTGCAAGTTTAGCTACTAAGCAAGGTTCGAATGTAGCAACTGACCATGTGCCTAATTTGGCTGATGAAATTCATGGGTATTCTTTGATATCAGTCAATCCTTTCCTCGTTGATAGCTCAAAGGATCATGTTTTTGTTGATGAATTCAGCAGCATAGGGTGCGAAAATTGTGTCAATGTAGCCTGTGATATATTTGCAACAGAGGAAGACTTTGGAAGAGCCAGAGTACAAAACCAATATTCAGAAGAGGAAGTAAAGAAAGAGCAAAAAGGGCTTTTGCTGAGTCGCTTCTTGCAACTCTTGGTTAGAACTAAGAAAATGTTAGTATGTGTTGATGTTGATGTCTGCTGCAATGCCACACCATTTTTCAAGTGTTTTCTTGAGTATTTGCATGTTGAGTACTTGGAAGCAATAAAGAAAATAATTCAGCAAGTAGTGCAGTAGTGTATTAATATTGCAGAGTTTGTTAATGGTGAAAGTGAACTAGTGATGATGACTTCCCAAAATCAATTTTTCCACTCTAGAATCAAGGATCAAGATGGATCAAACACTGTGTTGGTTATGCTAAAGCAACGATTACTGTACGATGAAATTGAGGCTGAGGTGGATCATTGTTTTGACATATTCGTTTCAAAATTGTGTGAAATCATGTTCACATATTACAAAAGTTGGGAAGCAAGTGAATTGCTTAATCCTTCATTCCTCTTTGCCTCAGAAAAGTATGTTGTGCAGCCTATAAGGCTCCATATGCTGCTAAAAATGACTAGAGTGAAGCTGAAGTATGTTGCACGACTACCCGTTTATCAGCACATGATGTGGAGATTCAACAAAATTAAAAGATGAATTGAAGTGGCAAGGCAGTGAAGTGGATTAGATATGCTGAGTTTTCTTGTACCAGATTTCCCTATTTTTTAGATAGCTATATTTTCAAGCTGGATGTGTTCTTACCACTTCCAGCTTGCGGGGGGATATTAGAACTGGTCATTTAACTCTCGTCTGACGAACTCTCTTCTGCCTCGTCTACTTCTGCCTCGTCTTCTTCTGTCTTCTGCCTCGTCTGCCTCCGCCTCGTCTTAGTTTCAGTTACTATTTTTTGTTTCTGTTATTAGTTATGTTGCTGGTAGTTACAGTTTTAGTTAGGTGATTAGAATTATAGTTAAAGTAGCTTAACTAGAGTTAGTGGGTTGGTTAGTTTCTACAGTAGGTTATAAATAGAACTCTCATTGTATGTTTTTGACATATTTTTGTAATCATGATTGACCATTGGAATGAATACTACAATTCTCCTGTCCGCTATGTGATGGACCCTGTGCTTGATATTCTAATTCGTGTTACACCTCCTCTCTTTTCAGCTTCTGATAACACAAAATTTGAGTCTCCAAATAACACCCACTCTGGAGAAGTGCTTTGGCTCACCAGCCTCTCCAATAAATCACAGGTTAGGTGTTTACAATTCGCCTCTGGGAACCCATAGACTCCTATAGCTCTCCAAGAATCATTACCATCACAGTCATGAGCAATCAAAAGATCAATGTGGTTCTTAGAACTTGAAAGTACAGTCACCTGCACCTCCCCCTTCCAAAGACAAGCCAAACCCCCTAAACGTTCTCGTCCTCCTCCCTCACAACTGACAACAATTACATTTGACATGTCTCTAATCCCACAAATTTTGTTAACTTCAAATCCTTCCTTCTTGTTCTGAAGAAGGTCTCGTCCTTGGACTCGGCTGAGATTTTGATGAAGACAAACACATCACAAAAAGAAGAAAGACTTCACAAAAGAAAAGGAAGACTTCAAGAAGACTTCAAGAAAGAAAGGAACAAAAAGAAGAAAGACTTCAAGAAGACTTCAGAAAAGGAAGGAAGACTTCAGAAACGAAAGACTTTAAAGAACCAGGCTCAGAACGTCAAGATCAAACATGAAGGTTCTTGTTTTAAGTAAGTCTTGTCAACTTAGTGTGCTATGCTTTATTAAGGTTTAATTGCATTTGAAGGCTCATAAAAGATCAACTAATTGAGTACGATATGTTCTCACAAGTAAAACTTGGTAGGAACACTAAATTAGGGTTTGAGATGGTTAAAACTGAGTTTCGGACTATCTGTAATCGATTACAGGTTGTGTGTAATGGATTACAGGAAGGCAGTAATCGATTACCACCTTAGTGTAATCGATTACCAGGCTTCTGTAATCGATTACCAGGTCGACAGATGTGTTGTTTCATGAACCATTGTGTCTCAAAACGTTCGGGAAAGGTTGTGTTGGTTCATGGACAACCTATAGTGCCTATATAAAGTCCATATACTCTTAGAAACATCAATGACTTGGTCCATAACTTTCATATTCATTAAAGTCATCATTCTGAGTTTAAGTTCTCTCATTTTCATAAGAACACACATGTTGTTCATCTTTTGAGAAACTCAGAATAAGAGAGCCTTCATTGTAATTTCCTGGAGCATACAAACTAAGATCAATCCATCTTGTCTAAAGGATTGAATCAGCCACTGTAAAGGTATCCTCTTCTTCATCTCGTGAATCGGGTAGATTCATTCACCGTGGTTTTCAGTGGTTGTAAAAAGGTCCATCGTGGTGTTCGATGGTTGTGAAAAGGTTCTTTGAATCGGGTTTGATTCAAAGTCCGCCGTAGGGTTCGGCATCTGTGAAAAGGTCCTTTGAATCGGGTTTGATTCAAAGTTCACCGTAGGATTCGGTGAAGGGTTGTTGTACTGAAAGTGGTGTACTTTCGGGGACTGAAAGTGGTGTGCTTTCAGGGCCTGTTGAAAGTGGTGTACTTTCACAGGTATTTGATAGAAATTCTTAAGGTACTTGGTGTAAGGACTTGTAAGAGATTTTTATCAATAGTGGAAAAATCCTCAAGGGGTTTTCTTGAGGGACTGGACGTAGTCTTCGGTGGATAGAAGGTGAACCAGGATAAAATTCTGTGTGTGCATTCTTCTACCCTTCATCTTTACTTTCAAGCAACGCTTATTTCGCTGGAATCATTTGTATTTATATTCATCTTGAAAGTAAGAAGGTATCAAGGCGAAAATCGGGTAAACCTGATTTACCCCCCCCCCCTCTCAGGTTGCTATCTAGGCTAACAATTGGTATCAGAGCGTAAGTTTAGGTAATTTGCTCCTAAGATCCGGGAAAAGATGGCATCCTCTTCTAGTCATGGAACTAGTGAGGGATTCAACATAAATAGGGCACCATACTTCAATGGAGACCACTATGACTTCTGGAAAATCAAGATGAGAATCTTTAAAAAGTCATTAGACGTGGAAATATGGAAAGCCATTGAAGAAGGTCCATTTATTCCTATGTTTGAAGTGGGTGATAACACACAACCAAAACCAGAAAGTACTTGGAGTAAAGAAGAAAAGAAGAAGGTTCAGTATGATCTCAAAGGAATGAATATCCTTACATCTGCTCTTGGCATGGATGAATTTTTCAGAGTATCCACATGCAAAACGTCAAAGGAAATATGGGATACTCTAATGGTAACTCATGAAGGCACTGAAGAAGTGAAGAGATCAATGATCAATACTCTTTCACAAGAGTATGAGATGTTCAGAATGTTAACAAGGGAAACGGTGCTAGATATGCAGAAAAGGTTCACTCTCTACATCAACCATCTAATTGCTCTTGGAAGAAATTTCTCCAACAATGATCTGAACTTAGAAGTCCTAAGATCATTATCAAGAGAATGGCAACCAAATGTAAAAGCAATTTCTGAAAAGAAGAGTCTTTCAAAAATGACATTGGCCTCACTTTTTGGCAAGTTGCAAGAACATGAACTTGAACTCAAAAAGATTGAACAACAAGAAGCAATTGACAAGTACATTCGACCTATTGCATTGAGAACTAAAGCTACAAGATAATATAGTGCACAAGAGGAAGATTCTCAATCCGATAGTGATGATGATGATGAGGATATAAGAATCATTGTGAAAAATCTTTACAAAATCCTCAAAAATAGAGATTGTCATAATCTTCAAAGAAACAAGCATGGCTTGAAGAAGAAATCTAAGAAAAATATTTCCAAATCATGGAATGCATACATGAAAGACAATGAAGCAAGTTCATCATCTGATTCAGAAAATGAAGAAGGATATCTCGCTCTGATGGCAACACATCATTCTGATGATGAAAATGAAGAGGTTAGTAATGCAATTTCATATGTTAAATTACAAAGTATCTTTGATAGATTTCATGATAGTTTCTTGAATATTTATGAAGTATATACATATCAAAGTAGGATCATCTCATCTCTACAAAGTAAAACTAAAAGCATGCAAGATGAGTTAGATCAAGTAAAATCTAGAGAAAATATTCAAAGTGATTTTACATCTTTAGATCCATGCATAATCCTTGAGTCAAGTTGTCATGTAATCAAAGACATGCCATTCATAAAAGTGATTTAGGTTTATATGATCATAGTCATCCTAGTGATGTTAAGAAAATCACTTTTAGACCAAGTAGTTCATATAACTTTGGTCACACAAGGAGAGTACATGATGGTATTCAACTTAGAAAGGCATATATCAAATCTTTCTATCACCTTAAAGAGAAAGTGCCTGTTAGAGTCAAAAAATCAAATAAATTAACCTATTTTGATAAATAACAATTTCGCTAAGTGTTACTAACTTCCTTAAAAGTTTTCATATTCAGGAACACTTATGGACTGAAGACTTGCTGCAAAGATCTCGTCAAAGCATTATCAAAAAGCAAGTGAAGAAACCGTCCGCCTATGAGAAATTAGTCTGCCTTCAGAGAAGAGTACGTCTGCCTGTGAAGAACATCCGGCTTAACTACTGACGAACTCTTGGGTTGACTAAAGAGCAATGATTGAAGACTCGTGCAAAAAGAATTAGCATAAAGGTGATCGTTTTCTCAAACCGAAGATGAGTTGTCATGCACCTCTTGGTGGTTCAGAGCATTAATGGCGAAAGAGACAGAATTAAGCGCCTTATTCCTTGAAGATTAAAATCATCTGACATTCCTTAATTCAAGCTGCTTTTGCTGAATTAACGGCGATATCTTCTGATCATCGTATCTCCCCAACGGCCAAATTCAAATCTTATGGTCAGAGCATTAATTACTAGATCAGCTGTAATGCATATGCATTAATTGCAGCCTCTGTGAACCAGAGCAAAAGCATCGCCAGACGATACCGTTCTCTATCTATTGAAGAAACATTCCTCACCTGGCAGACTACAACAGCAGATGCAGAAGTATCCGTTACTCACAATCAAGCAAAAATTCAACGGAACTATTTTTGAAGATCTTCATTAAAGCCTCCAGTTATCATCCTACTGAAGATATAAATAGTGGACTTTACATCATCTTCAACTTGGTGACTCATACACAATCAAAGCATTCAAACCTTCCAAGTCAGTTTACAATTTGAACAAGCTTTAATCAAGAACACTCAGTAACCTTAACCTTCTTACTTTCTGAGTTTAGTCGCCAACAAGTGTGAAATCTTCCACAGAGTGAAAACTCTTATCCTTTCTCACACAAGCCTTTCAGAGAACCAATTTGTATATCATCTCTGATTTTAGATCTTCATATTTTCTACCCACTCTTTGTGAAGAGATTCTTGTAGAAAACAAATCTTCTTGAAAAAGAACTGGGAGGAGTCCTGTCAAACACTCGAGAGATAAAGGAGAAGTCCTAGAATACTTGTAAAGGAGTAGTCCTCGGAATACTGGGAGAAGTCCCTGAGAACACTTGTACTATTCTGTTGAAATAGTGAAAATCTTGGTATAGCCAAGGACTGGACGTGGCCCTGTCGATTAAGGGGGTGAACCAGGATAAATATTGTGTGTCCTTTATTCTTCAAGCTCTAAGTTTATTTCCGCTGCACATATTGCTAAACGTTTTTCGAACTAATAATAATTAACTTGAGAAAAAGGTTTATAAATCACACACACAATTCAAACCCCCCCCCTTTCTTGTGTGGTTTTATTACTATCAGTACCTAACATGAAATTTAAGTGTTCCTATTATTCTCCTAGTTATCAAAGAAATGATAGAGTCCCCAATGAAAGATTCATATGGGATGTGAAAGATACTAACCCAAAAGGACCCAAACACAATTGGGTACCTCGAAAATACCATTAAGCTTATTGTGCAGGTGTGCTTGAAGACCTTGTAATCAGAATTATCATATACAAAGGATGGTCTTTCAAGACACAATATTAGAATATGGTATTGGTAAGAGAAATTCTAAAACTTTACATCTTTTAAAAGATATTAAGAAGAAGAAGAATGCATTCTTAGGCATCTGCATTTACATCATATTTCTTTGTTAGATATATCATTCATGCAGTGCTTATCAAGTCTGGAATTTCAAGTTTCTGGATACAATAATCGATTACTGGAAGTCTGTAATCGATTACATCATGGCTAAAATGGAAAATAGTTGACTTTCAGAGTTTGGCTTATTTTTCCATATATTTTTGCTTGCTTACCCCCACTCCCAACGTTTCAAATGTCTATACTATTTGTTAGCATGTATGGAGTATGCTTGGACTCATCTTCTTTTTGATGAAGTCAAAAGGAGGAGAAAGAGTCCTATGCTTTTGTGCTTTGTAAAGTTCATTTACAAGGAAAGCTACAAGTGGAACAAAAAGGGGGAGAATAGTTCTGATATATATTATGCTTCTCTTTATTTCGATTATCCTGGAATATTTTGTATGGATTTTTCTTCTTTTTGATGATGTCAAAAGGGGGAGAAAAGTCTTGTGTATGCTTGATCATTTTTCAGGATATTGTGCTTCATTTGCAAAACAAAGGGGGAGATATAATTGCAAAATCAAGGGGGAGATACAAGGCAAGAGAGAAAGTCTATTGATCTATCAATGTTCAAGCATGATGTTTGTCATCATCAAAAAGGGGGAGATTGTGAAGAAGGTCTCGTCCTTGGACTCGGCTAAGGTTTTGATGAAGACAAACATATCACAAAAAGAAGAAAGACTTCAGAAAAGAAAAGGAAGACTTCAAGAAGACTTCAAGAAAGAAAGGAACAAAAAGAAGAAAGACTTCAAGAAGACTTCAGAAAAGGAAGGAAGACTTCAAGAAGACTTCAGAAAAGGAAGGAAGACTTCAAGAAGACTTCAGAAAGGAAAGACTTCAAAGAACCAGGCTCAAAACGTCAAGATCAAACATGAAGGTTCTTCTTTTAAGTAAGTCTTGTCAACTTAGTGTGCTATGCTTTATTAAGGTTTAATTGCATTTGAAGGCTCATAAAAGATCAACTAATTGAGTACGATATGTTCTCACAAGTAAAACTTGGTAGGAACACTAAATTAGGGTTTGAGATGGTTAAAACTGAGTTTCGGACTATCTGTAATCGATTACAGGTTGTGTGTAATGGATTACAGGAAGGCAGTAATCGATTACCACCTTAGTGTAATCGATTACACAGTTTGAATTTTTAATTCAAACTGCAACGGCTAGTGTAATCGATTACCAGGCTTCTGTAATCGATTACCAGGTCGACAGATGTGTTGTTTCATGAACCATTGTGTCTCAAAACGTTTGGGAAAGGTTGTGTTGGTTCATGGACAACCTCTAGTGCCTATATAAAGTCCATAGACGCTTAGAAACATCAATGACTTGGTCCATAACTTTCATATTCATTAAAGTCATCATTCTGAGTTTAAGTTCTCTCATTTTCATAAGAACACACATGCTGTTCATCTTTTGAGAAACTCAGAATAAGAGAGCCTTCATTGTAATTTCCTGGAGCATACAAACTAAGATCATTCCATCTTGTCTAAAGGATTGAATCAGCCATTGTAAAGGCATCCTCTTCTTCATCTCGTGAATTGGGTAGATTCATTCACCGTGGTTTTCGGTGGTTGTAAAAAGGTCCATCGTGGTGTTCGATGGTTGTGAAAAGGTTCTTTGAATCGGGTTTGATTCAAAGTCCTCCGTAGGGTTCGGCGTCTGTGAAAAGGTCCTTTGAATCAGGTTTGATTCAAAGTTCACCGTAGGATTCGGTGAAGGGTTGTTGTACTGAAAGTGGTGTGCTTTCAGGGACTGAAAGTGGTGTGCTTTCAGGGACTGAAAGTGGTGTGCTTTCAGGGGCTGTTGAAAGTGGTGTACTTTCACATGTATTTGATAGAAATTCTTAAGGTACTTGGTGTAAGGACTTGTAAGAGATTTTTATCAATAGTGGAAAAATCCTCAAGGGGTTTTCTAGAGGGACTGGACGTAGTCTTCGGTGGATAGAAGGTGAACCAGGATAAAATTCTGTGTGTGCATTCTTTTACCCTTCATCTTTACTTTCAAGCAACGCTTATTTCCGCTGGAATCATTTGTATTTATATTCATCTTGAAAGTAAGAAGGTATCAAGGCGAAAATCGGGTAAACCTGATTCACACCCCCCCCCCCCTCTCAGGTTGCTATCTAGGCTAACACTTGTCTCCATCAGAAAAACAAGAGGACATTGGGAATGACATAGCTCCTTAAGAGATTTAACTGCACAGAGGTTCCCAAGCCCCCGGTACTTCCGGGCATGGTTGTCAATCTCTAGTTATATCTCGTATAACTTAGTTATTACGAGATCAGGTAGTAAAAACGAGACCGAGATCATGTAATAACGTTTTTCTACTTCTGGTAATCCTCATGCATAAGGAAATTGAAAGTCTCCAGGATCTTGACCCCTCTGAGAATTCTGAGGACTCTAGTCAAGCATAAGTTCTGATCAACTTTGTCCCAGTATAGTTCTATATCTACTAATAGGCTCTCCCCTTGGTTGTTCTATAAACACTACTACTTATGTTTGTAATGCATTTACCATATGTAACTTCTGCATTTGCCTCTATATATATAATATAAGTATTGGTTATGGTTTTTCACTGTTTTACATCTTTACCCCCATACCCTTGCTTTATTTCAAAATATATACTTGTATGGATGTATGCCTGTTTTTGGCCTTTTCTTCTTTTTGATGAAGTCAAAAGGGGGAGAAAGGTTCTGTGTCTCTTAAAGATTATATGCAGGAATTCAACAAGTGAATTAGAAAGGGGGAGAAATACTAGATTACATCAAACAGGGGGAGTTCTTCAACAGAAATGCATATATGATCTTCAAGTCTCAAGAATGTGTTTGACATCATAGAAAAGGGGGAGATTGTGAAGAAGGTCCTGCTCCTGACCCTGGCTGAGGTTTTGATGACGAAAAACTCAACGACAAAAAGAAGAAAAGAAGACTTAGAGGAAACAGCGCTATAAAGTTCATCATATACCTAGAAGTCCTAGTTTAGGTGAGTTATGCTTCTAAAGGTCTATTAAAGCATAAAGGCTCTTTAAAACACCTAAACTAATCAACTTAATGTTTTCATAACTTAAAAGAAGTAGAAAACCTTAAGCCGATCTCAAAGGATCAAGTTTCTGGAAGATGGACTTCAGTGTAATCGATTGCAGCCTTCTGGTAATCGATTACACATATGCAAGTAATCGATTACACAGGGGTATTTTCACCATTTCCCTCTTCCAATTTAGGTTTTCGGCAATGGGAAATCAATCACTCCCATTTTCACAATTTTCATCACTCTCCTTCTCCCAGCCCCTCTCTCTCACAGCTGATGACTGTGATTTGTATGATGTTTTTAGTGTCTTTTTATTTTATTTTCTTTGAGTTTCATATAGATTTTATTTTATTTTGTTAGAGTTTTTACTTTATATTCGCATTTGCATATAGTTTATCAACTTTTGTGTTTTTAGTACTTTTAGTTATGTTTTTAGGAATTTTAGCTTTATTTGGTCTTATTTCATGCATTTAGGATTTGTTAGTCTTTTGCATATGGTTAGACATTTTTAGTATTTTTCATATTTTTAGTTTAGTCCCTAGTTTTCTCTTTAATTGCATCCCTGGTTATTAACTGCTGAGCTATTAATTCTGGCGATAAATGATAAAGGCCCTCAAGTGAAACAATGATGGTCAAAGTTAATGGTTTTGTTGTTACATTTCTTTGCCATCAAAGCTTTGTTGTTTCATCTTGTGTAATCAAAGGACTTGAAGGCTAGGTAGCTGAATGATGATGAGACTTGAAGAGGAGGATTAAAGGCCAACAAGAGAATTATTGAGGCAATGATTATCAAGATAAATGATTTTGGGAGTTTCACTCTGTCATCAAAATGGAGGTTGAAACTTGAAGAGGTTTGAAGGAGAATTAACGGAGAATTGAAGGAAAAAGGAATCAAGAAAGAAACAAGAAAACAGAAGAAGAGAAGACCAAAGGCTGTGAGCCCCAGCCTGTTCCACGCATGTGTGTGGGATATGCCACGCACATGCGTGGCTGCACTGCTATTTTTTCTATAAATTCTGTTTTTGTTTTCATTGGTAACAGACTTGGATTTTCTGATTTCTTTCTTTTAAGCTTCATTTCTTGAAGTTGTAAGACGCCATTGGAGCCCTTTTATCCAAGTTAATTTTATGTTTTCCTTAGTCATGTTTGGCTAAGTTTTCTAGCATTTGGGTTTAGTAAATCCTTTATCTAATATATCCTTTAAGCTTTCAGTTTATCATTTCAATAAAGATTTTGTTATGTTTATCTTCTCCCAATATTTTCATTGCTTGAGTATACGCGAGTAACTATGCTTATTTCTTGCACAACGGTAGTTGGTAGGATCTAAGGGAACTGGGATTAGATTAATCAGATAATCCGCCACTTAGGTATAAGGGTGGGACTTGTTGTGTTGGCCAGAACTAAAAACACTTATTCTTCAACTGAATTAACTAGACACTAAGGTATTAGGTTTGGTAATTGAATTGGAAGTTTTGCTTGATTAAGGAATTAACAAGTAAATATTCTAGGCTAGAGCACCATAGAACAATTTCCTATTTCATATGAAAATTTGTTTGTATGAAGTTTATTTTGGTTAGGTGAAACTTGAACCCAAGTGCTATCTTTATCATAGTTTTCTATTTTCTTGCTTTATGTTATCAATTATCACAAAACAATCAAAAAATTATCTTTTTGCTTTTCTGCTCTAACGATTAAGTTTAAAAGTCCAAAATCAATTCTTATTTTGTGGAGAACGATATCCTTTATATTACTTCGATACAATCTGTGCACTTGCAGAGTTTGCTATCAGCGGCGAGCACCCAACACCTCTCCGGCATCCGCGACTGGACCACCCTAGTGGTGTTGAGTTTGATGGTGTTGGAGGATTGTAAATTTGAAGATGATGTTTATTTAAGTTTATCTTAACTTGTAGTGATGTTTTGATATGACTTATGTATCTTAAATTTTGATATTTAGTAATTTTATGCATGTTTTTAAATTCTAATTGTTATTGTTGGATGATTTGGACAATTTTTTAATACTATTAGTGTGTTCATCATTATTATGATTTTTTTACTATACGTTACGAGATTACTGATGAGTGGATTTTATATGATGTTTTTAGGCTATTTTTAGTCTTTTTATTTTATTATTTTTGAGTCTCATGTAGTTTTTTTTATTGTTTTTATGTAGATTTTATATTTATTTTGCATTTTGCATGTAGATTAGATTTTATTAGATTTTCTAGCTTTATTTTATATTTTTAGGAATTTTTCTAGTTATTTTGTATTTTTAGAAAAAGCTGGTTTAGTTATCATTTTTGTCCAGGGACCAATGTGTAAAGTTTCAGGAAGTCAGGGACCAAATTGTAAAAGTTCAAGAGTGGAGGACTTAAAGTGGAGATTGAGAGAATATGAGGGCTAGAAAAAGCTGGTTTAGTTATCATTTTTGTCCATTCATGTTTTATTACCTTATGCTTTATTTCTATCTTGTGGATCCCAAGAGGTTTTGCTTATTACTTATTACATAAGGCCATTTGGTGAGTAGTAAGGGAACTAGGTAATAAAAAAGGTTATAAGTATACTTCACTAAGGAATTAGGAAGGACGTAACTTTATGTTGGCCTGAACATCTTCTTCATCTTCTTCTTTAGTTAACTAGGTACCAAGGAATTGGGTTTAGTAATTAAAAAGAAAGATCTACAATGCTTAAGGAATTAACTTGTAGTTACACTAGGCTATAGCATCATGAAAATGGTTTTATAATTCAGGAATTTAGTAGGAAATTTCTAGCATGTTTTTATAGATTATGTAAACCAACCCAAGAGCTTAATGTTCATCATCCCTTTATTCTATTATTTTATGCTATTGTTTCTTTCTAGTTCTCAAACCAACAACAAATATTCATCATTTATTTTTCTGTTTTAGTACTAAATTTTATAATAATAAGAACACCTATCCCGTGGGTTCGATCTTTTTATATTACGCGATAGTAAATTGTACACTTGCAATTTCATTATCAAGTTTTTGGCGCCGTTGCCGGGGATAGGTTCTTTTCAAGTTCTTATTTTTATTTTGTTTAGTACTTCTTGTTTATATATATAAAAAAAAAAGAAAAAAAAATATTATTTGTGTGATAAATTGGTGCTGCTAATTTTGTCTGCTGATTTTTGTAAGGAATTATGGCTGGAACATTTGAAGAATGGCTGGCAAAGATCCGGGCATATCTTAAAAAAGAAGATGAAAAAAAGAAGTGTGATGCTCTCAATTTAATTGGTGAGTATTACTCTGAATTGGATTGCAAGCATGCTTCAGGATCTTTGCACAACCGAGTGCAGAAATGGAAGGCCAGAATGATCTTGCAAGGGAGGCTGAATGACATTCTAAGGAGGCAGCCCAGGGATGAACAACAACCACTTGTTCATGAAAATGAACTCGTGGTTCAAAGAGAAGAGGTAAAAGAAACCTTCATTGTAGAATTTGTCTTTGAAGACAAATTAGAGATGGAGGAAGAAGAACCTCAAGGAACCTATGCTATAGGTTCACAATGGCAAGGCAAAGAACAAGGAAGGAAAAATTTATTTATCTCTTCCATTTTTAATTTGAATATTGTTGCTTTGTTAGCTGAAAATTCATTGGGCACCATGATGTTGTTGTGCCAAAATTTGCATGATTTGCGGGGTCTAATGAATTTTGTAATAGACCCCGGTTGAAAAATGATTAAGTGAAGGGTCTATCTCGGACCTTAACAATGAGCTGGTTGGGAGACAACCCAACTTAGGAATAGTTTACAATTCTGTCATTTAATTTTCTGCATCATCCTTGTAAATAAATAAAAGGAAAAAATTCTATGTTTTTGCTGCAGGAGAGGCCAGCGCTCCAGCGCTGGAGGCCAACGCTCAAGCGTTAGGCCCCTGCTTAACACCTCTGATTCCAGTTTAATCCCAACGCTCCAGCGTTGGATGTCTAGCGCTCATGCGCTAGGCCCCTGGAATCCACCCAGTTTTTATTTTTAATTCCAGCGCCCAAGCGTTGGCATCCCCAACGCTCAAGCGCTGGAGCGCGGGCATATTTTATGTTTTGTTTTATTTGCTATTTTTAGTTTTTAATAAATTTTGTGTTCACCATTTTTCTGGAAGTTTTTAGATTCTATGAGTTTTCCCTTGTTTCTACACTGGTTTTAATTTTTGGGAACTCAAGAATTCTTGTTTTTAGGTGAATACAATTTTTCAACCCATATTCTTATATGTGCTGTTTTGGGACTAACAAGTCAAGCAAGCTTCTGCTTGTGAGACTTTTGTTTGTTCATTGTTACAGGATAGGTACCAAAAGGAGGAAGAACCCTCTTGAACTTAATTGTTCAAATTTGATTTTTGCATTGAGGTTCCCTTGGACTTTTGTGGAAAATTTGTAACCTATGCCAGCTTCTTAGTTTTTAGTTTTTCTTTTTATAGTTTTTAGTTTTATTTTTTTAGCTTAGTTTTTTCTGTTTCTTTTTGCATGAGTCTTGAGTATAT
The DNA here is from genome assembly GCA_030819835.1 of Acmispon strigosus. Classification (NCBI taxonomy): domain Eukaryota; kingdom Viridiplantae; phylum Streptophyta; class Magnoliopsida; order Fabales; family Fabaceae; genus Acmispon; species Acmispon strigosus. The sequence continues at coordinate 27,226,422 of JAUAMA010000001.1, forward strand.
TATCCATTCTGAATGTTGCTATAGCGTTGTGAAATGCTTTATCTGATTGAACTGCTTTGTGAAAAAGTTCTATGTTTTGAAGCAGTTAGGATTGCATGCTGTAGAAAGGATTTTTGATATCTTGATTGTTTTGGTTGTTGGCAAATTCTTTTTGAGTTCTAAAAAGGGTACCACTTACCCTATCTTTTTCTGAGAGCTGAGGACTCTGATGCATGATTGTAAGATTTTTCTGCCTTGTGTTGCATGTTGATTGGAGTTTTGTATACTTTGTGAGTTGAGAAGAGATTATAGGCATTTTTGAAAACTCAGATTTTTGCTTGAAATGTTATATCCACTAGTAGCCCCTTTTGAGCCTTAAAAGAGTCATTTTTTGGAGCCTACTTTGTGTGATATCTTTAAGTTGTTATTGTGATTCATGTGCTGAATTTATTAAGAGCTATGTTTGTGGGTTTCTCTCTAAAAAAATAAAGAAAAAAAGTTGAAAAAATAAGGTATGTGCCTTAGAAAAAATAATGAAGTAGTGGGGTGAGAAAGAGTATGAGGGGAGTAAAATTCAAGTCATTCATCCCATACATTCCACTACTTTGTTTAAAAAAAAAGAGAAAAAAAAAAAGAAAAAGAAAAATTGAGAGGACCCTTGTGTGAATTGTTGAGCTCTTAATCAAGAAAAAATCACTTAACAACAAGTTTCTGAGTCAGCCATTAGAGTTGCCAATTTCTTGAAATCCATACCTTGAATTGTTCAAACCTTTGGCCAAGTTACAACCTTCAAAAATCTCTTCAAAATCACTTGGTTGCTTTACTTCAGTTTTGATTTGAATTATAGGCAGGATTATTGAGCTTTCTTGTTTTCATGGAGAATATTATTTTGTGAGCTTAATTGATGAACTCAAACATGTTAAAAGCCAAGCCTAACTCTCTTGATTCTTTGTCTATAAAACATGCATGTCTTCCTTTTCTGCTAAGCTTTCTTTGAAAGGTTTATGTGCTTCAAGTTGTAATCAGATAAAACTTTCTCAAAACCCAGGGACGAGTTTTTCTTTAAGTTTTGTCGCTTGAGGACAAGCTGTCGTTGGGTATAGTGGTGTGATGAGTGGATTTTATATGATGTTTTTAGGCTATTTTTAGTCTTTTTATTTTATTATTTTTGAGTCTCATGTAGTTTTTTTTATTGTTTTTATGTAGATTTTATATTTATTTTGCATTTTGCATGTAGATTAGATTTTATTAGATTTTCTAGCTTTATTTTATATTTTTAGGAATTTTTCTAGTTATTTTGTATTTTTAGAAAAAGCTGGTTTAGTTATCATTTTTGTCCAGGGACCAATGTGTAAAGTTTCAGGAAGTCAGGGACCAAATTGTAAAAGTTCAAGAGTGGAGGACTTAAAGTGGAGATTGAGAGAATATGAGGGCTTGAATTGAAGTGCTAACCAAGGGAGGACCAAAGTGAAAAAGAAGAATATGAAGAATCACTCTCCAATTTAGCACATGGAAAAAATGTTTAAAGGAATTGATGTTAGTGGAGAAAGGTTTTCAGAACTGATCAAGGCTGGTTAGTGGCTTTTTATGGCCATCAAAACCCACTACCATGAATGAAGAAGGAAGGAAAAGCTTGAAGATGAAGAAGCAGCGTCCCAGCGCTCAAGCGTTAGGATCCCAGCGCTCCAGCGCTGGGGTTCTGACTAGATGATGAGTCAGATGTTGTCCCAGCGCCCAAGCGTTGGAAAGTCAGCGCTCAAGCGCTGGGCCTCGGACAGAAAGTGGATTTTTAATGCATCCTAGCGCCCATGCGTTAGGAATGCCAGCGCTCAAGCGCTGGAGGCTGGAATTTTACTATAAATAGGGCCCTTTTCTTCACTTGTAAGACACACCTTCTTAGAATACAACAAGTATTCTCTCTTTCTCCCTCTTGAGCATTGTTCCTAGGACTTGTGGGAAGCCATATTTGAGCTCCTATCCAGGGTAATTCAATGTCTCCTTTAGCCATGTTTGGCTAAATTCTTCTTTAAGTTTTTGGGTTGTTTTAGTTTATAATACATGTTCTAGTCTTTTTCTACATTTCTGAATTTTATTTCCATTCATGTTTTATTACCTTATGCTTTATTTCTATCTTGTGGATCCCAAGAGGTTTTGCTTATTACTTATTACATAAGGCCATTTGGTGAGTAGTAAGGGAACTAGGTAATAAAAAAGGTTATAAGTATACTTCACTAAGGAATTAGGAAGGACGTAACTTTATGTTGGCCTGAACATCTTCTTCATCTTCTTCTTTAGTTAACTAGGTACCAAGGAATTGGGTTTAGTAATTAAAAAGAAAGATCTACAATGCTTAAGGAATTAACTTGTAGTTACACTAGGCTATAGCATCATGAAAATGGTTTTATAATTCAGGAATTTAGTAGGAAATTTCTAGCATGTTTTTATAGATTATGTAAACCAACCCAAGAGCTTAATGTTCATCATCCCTTTATTCTATTATTTTATGCTATTGTTTCTTTCTAGTTCTCAAACCAACAACAAATATTCATCATTTATTTTTCTGTTTTAGTACTAAATTTTATAATAATAAGAACACCTATCCCGTGGGTTCGATCTTTTTATATTACGCGATAGTAAATTGTACACTTGCAATTTCATTATCAATTACCTCCCCTCCACGAGATTAGGTGATAACTAGAGATTGACAACCATGGTTCTAGGCTACGATTTTCATTGCTGTCGGCGGGGCTTTTCAACAGCCTCCACCATTCAAGATAAACAAGGTTTCTTTCCTCCAGAAGTCGGGTGACCCTCTTCTTCCACCTCCTTGGGTTGGTGGTTGTCATCAAGATAAGTTTATAACCTACAGCTTTAGAAGTTTATTAAGAAAACTAAAATCATAAATTTAAAGCTTAACTTCTCACTTATTCTTTTTAAAAAGTTTATACTTATATAAACGAATGACTAGGCGTAAGAAGCACACAGGCGGTGAATCGGGTTGAAAGTGAAAGTTGTTAGAAAACCGAACAGATTCAATAGAAGCCCAAAGAGGTGAATTAGGTCCAAAATAATGAGAAATATGTAAAAAGCAGTCTGATTATGGTCTTTTATATTTTATGTTTTTTACTTTATAATAGAAGTTACATTTAAATTTTCTGAAAGTTAAATTTTAGCTACCTAAATTATGGGTAACGGGCATGAGTACGGGTATTAGGTACTTAGAGGGCAACCCATGTGGGTATGGGAATGAATACAGGTACTTTTCGAAGACGCAGATATGAAAATGGGTACTGTAATACCTATCCAGACCTTACCCATTTCCCTCTTCTACTTACTGTTCGGTAATCTTTAGAATTTTCTTGAAAATAAGGACAACTAGTCATTATTTGGGTTTTAACCTCGGAGACTATCTCCTCTTATTTTCTAGTAATTATGTTCTTGGATCCCTTACTCTTATATACTTGCTATCCCGAATCTCCGGCATCCTAACATATATTTACATCTCTTTTTCAAACTTATGCTATGAAAAGGTTCTAATTCAAAACAGTGAGCAGTTGGAGTTGGTTAGGGTTAGGGAGGAGATCCGTTCATCACTGTTTAGACATCCAAATCTTCTCCTGCTTCTTTACCATGCTATCAAACTAGTAATTGTAGGAAGCACCCTCTTCCTTTCTTTTTGAATAGAAACTTCATTCAAGAAAAACAACTAAACAGGTACTGAAGACATTATATCAAGATTAATGAAAGGAAGGAGACCTAAAGAAGCCTCTTCAACTCAAACAGAATTAAAGAAAGTGCTATAATTCTTGGCCAGGTAATCAACAATCCTATTACCGCTCCTCCGCACAAAAGAAAAAACAAAATCAAAATGCGGAACAATAATTAGTGCGGGTATAGTACCTAACTGCCACATATTCACAAATATATGTGTCCATATATTTATATAGGGATGTATCACATGAGAAAATGAGAATAAATTACAACCGTTAGATCTAATCATGAATAGTTATGATTAAAACAACTTAGTGGTCACATAAGTATTTAAAAATGTCATGCCTTCATGTTTTAATCTTGATCATTTGTGATTAAATCTAACAATTGTGATTTATTCTCATTTTCTCATATAAAAACATCTTTATCATATATATATATATATATATATATATATATATATATATAGGGAGCGTATCAAGTGAGAGCGATGTTTATTATGAGAGATGAGAACGTTCAATCTTAGCCATTAGATCTACCATGAAGGGTCAAGATTAAAACAAAATGGCATGTGACTTTTTTAAAAAGTCATGTGACCACTAAACTACTTTTAATCTCAACCACTCATGAATGGTTGTACGGCCATGATTTAACGCTCTCATCTCTCATAATAAACATCGCTCTCACTAGATACGCCCCCTATATATATATGGGGCGGTTAACTTACACCCGCCATTTCTCGTGGACTAAAATACCAATTTCTTGAATTTTAAAACAACACAAATTATCGGGACATAATTGTAATTAGAGTTTTATTCTTACTTTTAAAAATTAAACAATGTTGTTTATTTGTAATCTCTCCTTTCACCGTTCTGCTGTTTATTTGTTTTCCTTTTTTGTCGCTCCACCTGAAGCAGTTTTAAACTTTTGTTGTGCATAAGTATCATTATTCAGCGTGTTGCTAATTCAAGGGAAATCACTCAAATTATAATGAAAAGATAAAACATTGATTGCAATAGAAAAAAAACCAAAACAGTTAAAAGAAAGATTTACAGTAGATTAAAAAAAAATTGGTCCCGTATTCTTTTGGATGTCCTTCAATTCTCAATATATTGAAGTAGGGATACATTTTCAGAAGAAGACATTGTAAACCAAAATTAAAACGCTACAATCATGCCCAAGCATGATCAAATTAGTGTGGGTCCCCAGGGAAGAAATCATGTTTTTTAGTTTAAAACAATAAACTACAACGTAAATTACAATTATATCCAAAGTTGCTTTTTACTTTTTTTTTTAGTTTAATTGCTCTAAATTTCGAGCAGGTAGAAAAATTATAACTTGTTAACTTACTCAGAAATACTAGTGGGTATAAGTTAAAAGCCCAGATTTACATATTTACATTAGATTACGAAAAAATTTGGTCTCGTATTCTTATAGATGTCCTTCAATTCTCAATATATTGAAGCAGGAACATTTTCGGAAGAAGACTTGAAAGTAAGGTGTTGTCTAAGGTGAACTACTAATTAAGTAGTGCACCGTGCACTATCAGCTTTTGACCAATAAGATCGCGCAAAATGTCCAGGTAAGTAACCGGTAACCGGTTCTACAGGTTATTTTATTTTTATAATTTATTATAACTTTAATTTGTTAATTACTATAAACCCCTTTCTCTCTGTTAATCTTCTTTTTATAATTCATTTTTACCATTTTTTAAGCGTAAAAATGTAATGAACTAATTATTACTATTTTAAATTTTTTTAAATATCAGGTAAAAAAGTCTGCTGTAGCAGGTCATTTAAAGTGGTGCACGGTGCACCACTTAGGGCGCAAGTGCACCGTAGAAGCCACCTGAAAGTAAACCAAAACTGAAACGCTACAATGATGCCCACGCATGATCAAATTAGTGTGGGTCCCGAGGGAAGAAATCACGTTTTCGAATTTAAAAAAAAATAAACTACAACGTAAGTTACAATTATATCCAAAGTTGTTTCTTACTTTTTTTTAAAACTTCATGATGGATGACAATGAGTCCATCGACTCCATGTTCGCACGACTCCAAACCATTCATAATGGAATGAGGAATTTGGGTAAAAATTTCACTGACAAGGAGCAAGTGATCAAGATTCTCAGAAGTCTCCCCACCAATTGGAGAAACTTCGTTACCTCCCAAAGAGCTGGAAAGAATCTTGATACCTATCAAGTAGAAGACCTGCTAGGAGAAATGAAAATTCACGAGCAGGATCTTGCAAATGATGCTGCTATCATAAATAGAAAAGCGGCTGCCGCAAAGGCTGTAGCTTTTAAGGCCAACAAATCAAAGGCTTTGAAAGCAAATGAATCCTCAGATGAGGAAACTGTGCAGTCTGATCGTTCCGATGATGAACAGGCCCTGTTCAATAGAAGATTTAGAAGAATGATTGGGAACATGAAGCAGTTCAAAGGAAGACCATCTTCCTCATCAAGAGACGAAGAGAAGATTCCAAGTAAAGGAGGGATCGTCTGCTACGAGTGTAAGAAACCTGGACATGTCAAAGCTGATTACCCTCATTTGGGAAACAAGCCTGATAGTAATAAAATCACACAAGAAAGGGGGGGTTTGAATTGTGTGTGTGACTTTTGAAAAGTTTTTCGCAGAATACTTGTTATAAGTTCGAAAACGTTTAAAGAGAAGTGCAGCGGAAATAGACTTAGAACTTAAAGAGTAAAGCACACAAGATATTTATCCTGGTTCACCCCCAAAACCGATAGGGCTACGTCCAGTCCTTGGCTATACCAAGATTTTCCACTATTTCAACAGAATAGTACAAGTGTTCTCAGGGACTTCTCCCAGTATTCTGAGGACTACTCCTTTACAAGTTTTCTCAGGACTTCTCCTTTATCTCTCAAGTATTCGACAGGACTTCTCCCAGTTCTTTTTCAAGAAGGTTTGTTTTCTACAAAGATCTCTTCACAAAGAGTGGGTAGAAAATATGAGGTTCTAGGTTCAGAGGTGATAGATAAATTGATTCTCTGAAATGGTTGTGTGCGAAGAATAAGAGTTTTCACTCTATAGAGGTTTCACACTAGTTGGCGACTGAACTCAGAAGAATAGGAAAGCTAGAGTTGCTGAGTGTTCTTGGCTAAAGCTTGTTCAAATTATAAACTGACTTGAAGGATTTGAATGCTTTGATAGTGTGTAAGTCGCCAATTTGAAAATGATGCAGAGGCCACTATTTATATCTTCAGTAGGATGAGAACTGGATGAGCTGTTGAAGATCTTCAAAAATAGTTTCGTTGAATATTTGCTTGATTGTGAGTAACGGATACTTCTGCATCTGCTTGTTGTAGTCTGCCAGATGAAGAATGTTTCTTCAACAGATAGAGAGTGAGATCGTCTGGCAATGCTTTTATTCTGGTTCTCAGAGGCTGCAATTAATGCATCTGCATTACAGCTAATATGACAATTAATGCTCTGACCAGAAGATTTGAATTTGGCCGTTGAGGAGATACGATGATCAGAGGATATCCCCGTTAATTCAGCAAAAGCACCTTGAATTAAGGAATGTCGGAGAATTTGAATCTTCAAGGTATATGGCGCTTAATCCTGTCTCTTTCGTCATTAATGCTCTGATCCAGCAAGAGGTGCGTGACAACTCATCTTCAGTTTGAGCAAACGATCTCTTCTAAGAAAATTCTTTTTGTACCGGGTCTTCAATCATTGCTTCTTAGTCAACTCATGTATTTTACAAGGATTGAACCGTACAGTCTTTGCAGGCGGACGAACTTTACTCTGGAGGCAGACTCATAGGCGGACGTACTCTGCACTTGCTTTTTGATAATGTTTGCAGCATAGCTTCCGTTCATAAGTGTTCCTGAATATGAAATCTGATAAAGAAAATTAGTAACTCTTAGCGAAATTTTTATTTATCAAAATAGGTTAATTCATTTAAATATTTTGCTCTAACAATCTCCCCCTTTTTGATAATGACAATTTCTACAAACAAATGCGAGATTTCTCCCCCTAAACATGTCCCTATCTTCTACTTAGTCATTTATTTTATTAGCATTTATTAGCACCCCCTAAGCATGTTCCTATCTTCTACTTAGTCATTTGTTATATAATTTCTCCCCCTTTGACATTATCAAAAACACAGATAACATAGCCAATTAGATAACAAGAGAAAATGATAAAATATAACAGCAGAAATGTATATTAAGAAGAAGGCTTAGATAGTCCTAGAAGTAAGGCAATAGAGGCCTGCAGCTGAGCGAAACTAGCGTGTATCTTTGCAGAAAGCCTGGCATCCATGGACTCAAGGCGATCATTCACGGCTTGATCTCGACTTGCCATTTCAAGAGATCAACGAGCAGTGAATGCTTTAACTTCCTGTGAGAGGAGGTAGACCATAGAGCGATCTTCATCAGAGTCAGAATGTGAGCAGTGAGTGACTGACGGAGATGGTGGACGAGATGGCAGAATGGGAGTAAAGTATGCCACAGTGGGAATGAGCGGCACGGGAGACAGATACGACCAAGTATAACGCAGAGTCTTTAGAATAGGTGATATTTTGGGAAGGAGTATTAGGGTCCATGCTCGAAACTTTAGAACCAGAGTTTCGACACTACCAGCCAGATGAAGAGGAATTGAAGCAATGTGGACATCCCGGCGAACCTGGAGTTCCCAGTCAAAATGGAAGAATTGTTGACATGAGGGCATGGATTGGGTAGAGTGAGAGGCAAGACATCCATGGGGAAGCCACAATCCAGCCTGAAAGCAAAATGGAAACCCGAATGCCTGAAGACAGAGATCTGGAAGTAGGTGAGCATTGGGTGCATTTTGTGAGCGCTTGCGCTTGCCCAAAGTTGAGCTGGATCGAGGAGGGTTACGGGGCATGGAGTGGAGCTGATGGAGAGACATGCCGGAATCAGTAGTGAAGAAACCCGGAGGTGCAAGCTTGAGATCCAGATCCATAACTTTATAGAGAGGAGCCGGTGGGGACGGATAAGATGCATTAATAGATGTATTAATGTGAGCATCTACCGATGGTAACATTGAATGAGCCGGTTGACTTTGACCAAGATGCAGACGAAGATCAACTTCAGCATCAGTTAAGTTGAGACGGCTAAAGTCAAGATCCAAGAACGAAAGAACAGTGTTGGGAGAGGGATCAGGCTCAGAGTCGTCATCAAGATGGATAGGATTATCAGAGCTGGGGACGTCAAATAGTGAGTCCAGAAATTGCTCAGCTTCAATTTGCAGAAGATTTTTGAAATGAAGAAACTTGGATTGAAGAGACAGTTCCCATCCTCGGGCATCAGGGAGAGCAATGATGCTTCCATTGAGGTGAAATAGTGGGTAGTGGAGAGTTTTCGGAGAGCTTGACACGAACCCAGTGTCGGTTGGCAATGTTGCCCAGTACAGCGATAGTAGGAGTAGCATCAACAGGGCCAAGAAGTGGTAGATACGTGCAACACTGATTGGGAGCTAGAGTGACTAAAACAATGCGAAACGCAGTAGCAGCTAGCAATCCCATATCCGGAACTGTAAACCACTTGGACATAGGTGCAGGTTCATTTTCACTGAACGTAAGAGCCTGACACAATGTATCAATATCTTTATCAAAGCAAAATGTTTGGGAGTGGAGAACACGATGAGATAGGAGTTCCTGAGTGAGCAGTTTGCGAACTTCTGGCCAATAATCCTGAGGGTGACCCATCCATTGAGCAAGACAGCGGAAACCGCAATTGCCATCATCTTCAACATCAAAGACATCTGATATATATATTTATGAAATATTTGAGGCAGGAACTTCAAATAGTTGGCATGAGAGATTGAGATAAGTTCAGCTGTGGAGTGCACAGTCTCAGGGGGCGGTTTGGTTGAAGTTGATGCATGTAAGATTGTGGGAGTAGGTAGATGGGTAGGAGACTCAGTCTGGGGAGCATGACTGGAACACTGTGGAGAAGAAGTGGCCAAACGATGACGTTTGAGACTGGCAGCAGACGTAGTTGGTGAAGAAGTCTTTCGTTTTTGAGTCCTCTTGGTCCAGTCACTTAAGAGTTCAGTGGGTACTCCAGATATGTCAACAGACAAATTCATTCGGCGGACATCACTAAACTTAATCGGAGTAGCAGAGACATAATCAGATGAAATGTATTGCACCATTTCAATAGAGTGGTTGATTAGTCGTTTATGATGCATAAGAGCTCCATAGGGAAGGTTGGTGTTAGACTGTTCCAGAGTATGGAGTATGTATTGAAACAGAAGGTTCGGCCAATTGATTTTCTTGCGATGCTGTAATTGGAATAGAGCCCATTGAGAGAACTTATGTACTAAGTCTCGAGAACCTTCTTTTGGCAAAATAACCTTGCTAAGAACTACATGGGGGAAAATGCATTCTTCAACTAGGTTTTTCACTCGCCGAGAAGTAGAGCTTTTTGGAATCTCCTTCCAGATAGTGAAGGGAGAGCTTTCAGAGCTTTCCCAAGAGGAGGAGTAGCAGATTCCTTCGAGAGGAAGATTGAGGAGTTGAGATATGTCGCTGGTGTGTACGTCAATCACTTGACCCAAACACCGTGTTCGGATGTGATAAGGGTTCATCTTGACAGCACAGTCGTAGAATTCTTGAACGAGGGGCTTGATGGCTGAAGTTGTGGAGACTGTGAACAGGTTTCCCCAAGCCTGTGAGATCAGGAGATCAAGTCCGGCCACCTTTGCATGTTCAAAGAGCTTCAGATCGATATACCTAGGGGTGACAAGCTTTTTATCCCCCAGATGTTCAACCTTCACAGGACCAATTTCATCACTTTGTAGTTTGCGATTGCGAGCAGTAAGATTAATCTGTTTCTGGATGATCTGAGTTTCTTCCATGCTTAGAACTCCTTGAGCTTTTCCATTTCTTCGTTTGTTGGGAGCCATGATATCTGTAGAAAGGGAAAATGGAACGACAACTACAAGTGCACGGAGTATGGTGAATGAGTATATTGGAACAGTTATGAGAAATATATTTTCAAAAACCGTCAGTTTTTATGTTGGATAGTGCAAATATTTTCTCGATCTTATCACTATCATGATGAATAAAGCAGTTAATTAATGCGTATTAAATGATGAGAGATAAGAAGTGCCAAAATTTGTGTATGCGTGCTGAGCAAGTAATACATATGAAAAGACACAACTGTTTCAACATTAAATGCATATTTCGTAGTGGACATGAAATTTAGAACATACTAGCCAGACGAACATAATATAGAGATATTTATAGTGCAGGAAACATTCCTATTCTTTCTCTAAGACATGCAAACTTATTTTCAATTAGTGGTTTAGTAAAGATGTCTGCCGGTTGATCATCAGAGGGTATGTATGAAATGTCAATATTTCCTTTGGCTACATGATCACGAATGAAATGATGTTTAATTTCAATGTGTTTGGTTCGTGAATGCAACACAGGGTTCTTTGTTATATTAATGGCACTTGTGTTATCACATAATAATGGGATGTTATGCTCAAAAATATTATAATCTTCTAATTGATGCTTCACCCAAAGAAGTTGGGTGCAGCAAGAACCTGCAGCGACGTATTCTGCTTCAGCCGTTGAAAGAGAAATTGTGCTCTGTCTCTTGCTTGCCCAAGAAATTAGACAATGCCCTAAAAAGTGACATCCTCCACTTGTGCTTTTTCTTTCTATTCTATCTCCGGCATAGTTAGCATCACAAAATCCTCTTAGCCTGAAATCATCACCTTTCTCATAGACTAGACCAAGATTAGTTGTGCCAATAAGATAACGAAAAATGCGTTTTACGGCACTAAGATGAGATTCTTGGGGACTTACCTGGAATCTTGCACATACACAAACGTTGTACATGATGTCTGGTCTACTTGAAGTGAGATACAATAGTGATCCTATCATCCCTCTGTATTTGGTTGAGTCAACCGGAGTTGATTCACCCCCTTTACGAAGTATAGTTCCAGGATGCATTGGAGTTCCCATGGCTTTTGCTTTCTCCATGCAGTACTTCTTTAGTAGATCATTGATGTACTTGGCCTGATGAATGTACGTTCGAGTTCCTTCCTGTCTGATTTGTAATCCTAGGAAGAACTTTAATTCTCCCATCATACTCATCTCAAATTCACTTTGCATTAGCTTTGAGAATTCTTGGCAGAGAGCTTCATTAGTAGCCCCAAAAATTATATCATCGACATACAGCTGTACCAGAATGAAGTCTTTGGACCTCTTTCTTCTAAAAAGAGTATTGTCGATGCTTCCTCGAGAGAATCCATTTTTCATCAGAAATGAACTCAAGCGATCGTACCACGCACGTGGTGCTTGCTTTAACCCATATAGTGATTTTCTCAGCTTGAAGACATGATCTGGTAGATCCTGATCTTCAAATCCTGGAGGTTGCTTTACGTAGACTTCTTCTTCAATGAATCCATTTAGGAACGCACTCTTTACATCGATTTGAAATAGTTTTATAGAGTGCTGACATGCAAATGCTAGAAGAATACGTATGGCTTCAATTCTCGCTACTGGTGCAAACGTTTCTGTATAGTCGATTCCTTCTTGTTGATTATACCCTTGTGCCACCAGACGAGCCTTGTTTCTTGTGACCTTTCCATTTTCATCCATTTTATTTCTGAAGACCCATTGAGTACCTATGATGGATTTGTTTTCTGGCTTAGGCACCTGATGAGTGGATTTTATATGATGTTTTTAGGCTATTTTTAGTCTTTTTATTTTATTATTTTTGAGTCACATATAGGTTTTTTAATCTTTTTATATAGATTTTCTATTTATTTTTCATTTTGCATGTAGATTAGATTTTATTAGATTTTCTAGCTTTATTTTATATTTTTAGGAATTTTTCTAGTTATTTTGTATTTTTAGAAAAAGCTGGTTTAGTTATCATTTTTGTCCAGGGACCAATATGTAAAGTTTCAGGAAGTCAGGGACCAAATTGTAAAAGTTCAAGAGTGGAGGACTTAAAGTGAAGATTGGGAGAATATGAGGGCTTGAATTGAAGTGCTAACCAAGAGAGGACCAAAGTGAAAAAGAAGAATATGAAGAATCACTCTCCAATTTAGCACATGGAAAAAATGTTTAAAGGAATTGATGTTAGTGGAGGAAGGGTTTCAGAATTAAACAAGGCTGAGTAGTGGCATTTTATGGCCATCAAAACCCACTACCATGAATGAAGAAGGAAGGAAAAGCTTGAAGATGAAGAAGCAGCGTCCCAACGCTTCAGCGTTGGGATCCCAGCGCTCCAGCTCTGGGGTTCTGACTAGATGATGAGTCAGATGTTGACCCAGCGCCCAAGCGTTGGAAAGCCAGCGCTCAAGCGCTGGGCCTCGGACAGAAAGTGGATTTTTAATGCATCCTAGCGCCCATGCGTTGGGAATGCCAGCGCTCAAGCGCTGGAGGCTGGAATTTTACTATAAATAGGGCCCTTTTCTTCACTTGTAAGACACACCTTTCTTAGAACACAACAAGTGTTCCTCTTTCTCCCTCTTGAGCATTGTTCCTAGGACTTGTGGGAAGCCATATTTGAGCTCCTAATCCAGGGTAATTCAATGACTCCTTTAGCCATGCTTGGCTAACTTCTTCTTTAAGTTTCTTGGGTTGTATTAGTTTATAAATTTATGTTCTAGTTTTGTTTCTACCTTTCTGAATTTTATTTCCAGTTCTTGTTTTAATTTCTTATTCTTAATTTCATCTTGATGATCACAAGTGTTCTTGCTTATTACTTATACGAATGAGAATTGGTAAGTAGTAAGGGACCTAGGATTAAAAAAGGCTATAAGTATATTTCGCTAAGAGATTAGGAAAGACGTAGCTTTGTGTTGGCTGGAACTCTATCTTCATCTTCTTCTTTAGTTAACTAGGTTGCAAGAAATTGGGTTTAGTAATTAAAAAGAAAGTTCTACAATGTGTAAGAGATTAACTTGTAGATATAATAGGCTATAGCACCTTGAACTTGGATTTGTAATTTAGAAATTAAGTAGATACTTGCTAGCATATTTTATATTCTATGTCAATCAACCCAAGAACTTAATCCTCATCATATTTATCTCTTCTTTATTTTATGCTATTGTTCTTACTTGCTATAAAACCAACAACATATTTTCACCTTTTAATTTTTCTGTTTAAGTACTAAATATTATAATAATAAGAACACCAATCCCTTGGGTTCGATCTTTTTGTATTACGCGATATTGAATCGTACACTTGCGATTTTGCTATCAGCACCAAATCCCAGACTTTACTTCTTTCAAACTGATTTAGTTCTTCTTGCATGGCTAGGATCCATCCTTCATCCTGAAGTGCTTCTCCTATGTTCTTTGGTTCTATCTCAGAAAGAAACGCACAGTTAGCATAATCATTAAACGTAGATCGAGTTCTTACCTTTTCGTGGACATTTCCAATGATTTGCGTTGGAGGGTGGTCTAGTTTGAATCTCCAGTCTCGAGGCAGTGATATACCACTGGAGGTCATAACTTGACTTGAGGAGATATCGTCAGACGTAGTTTCATCAACTTCGTCTGGTTGAGTTGAGGAAGGAATAGTTGAGTTTGTCTATTTGCTGGACGATGATGGCTGAGCCGGATTTGATGAAGGAGTTTCATATATTTCCAGTTCATCATCTTCTGAAGTTATCGGATTTACACCTACGTGCTTATCTTCAAACATAACATTGATAGATTCTTCAACCGCCATGGTTTTGGAGTTGTATACTCGGAATGCTTTGGAATTAGGTGAATATCCCAAGAATATTCCTTTATCTGATTTTGCATCGAATTTTCCAAGATCATCCTTTGTGTTGAGTAGAAAACATGAGCTTCCGAATGGATGAAAATATGAGATGTTTGGCTTTCTTCCTTTCCATAGCTCATAAGCAGTTTTCTTCAGAATGGGGCGCATGAATATTCTATTTTGAATGTAACATGCTGTCTGGATGGCTTCAGCCCAGAAGTACTTGGGCAGAGATGTTTCGTTAAGCATCGTCCTTGCCATTTCTTGAAGTGACCTGTTTTTCCTTTCCGCTACTCCATTTTGCTGAGGAGTTCTCGGAGCAGATACTTGGTGGAATATACCATTCTCTTCGCAGTAATGATTAAATTCATCATTTATGAATTCTCCTCCTCTGTCACTGCGGATGTTGGTGATGCAGTACCCTTTTTCATTTTGAATTCTCTTTGCAATGATTAGAGAGGACCTGAAAGCTTCATATTTTGTTCCAAGGAATTGTACCCAGGTGAATCTGGTGTAGTCATCAATGATGACAAGACAAAATCTTTTTCCAGAACAACTAGCCGTTCTAGTGGGTCCAAACAAGTCCATGTATAACATCTCCAGAGGTCTCTTTGTACTAACAACGTTCTTTGCATGGAAAGAACTTTTTAATTGCTTTCCTTGGAGACATGCTGAGCATGTATCTTCAGATTTGAAAGACAGATTTGACAGACCACTTACTAAATCATGTTTGATAATTTTTGCAATGGTCTTTAAGGATGCATGCCCTAGCTTCCTGTGCCGGATCCATTTCTCATCCTCTGCTGATACTAGACATGTTACCTTTTGACTTGCATGGTTTTCCAGGGAGGTCTTATATAGATCTCCTTGTCTCTGAGCTTCAAAGATAATCTTGCCATCCTCATTAGTGACACTACACTTCAATTTGGTGAAGGAAACAGTGAGCCCACTATCACACAATTGACTTATGCTAAGCAGGTTATGTTTCAATCCTTCAACTAGTAGAACCTTCCGAATTATTGGAAGGGGGTTCTTTCCAACATTACCTTATCTGACAATGAAGCCCTTTTGATTACCTCCAAAGGTCACTATCCCTCCTGTCTTCTTCTCATGGATTTTTGGGAATAAAGACCTTTTTCCCGTCATGTGCCGTGAGCATCCACTGTCCAGGTACCATTGTTCTCTTTGGTTTCGAACTGTTAAGCACATCTGCAAGAGGAATAATCATAGATTTAGGTACCCAAACTTCCTTGGGTCCTCTTTTGTTAGTAATCACCTTGGGTGGACTTTTCCTCCCATGTACTATTTTTTGAGGAGTTTGTTTCTCCTTACCCTTGACTATGAAAGTTTCGGGTTGAATTTTAATAGATGGCGATGAAACATTTTTCTTTTCAGGTTGATATCTATATGGGACAGTAGAAGAATTATGTTTAATGGCAACTATATCCCAATCTTCTTCTTCTTCATAACCTAACCCTCTTCGATCATAAGCTAATCTGTTATTTCCACTTAACTTAATTAGATAATCATGACCTTGGGTAAACATGGATAAATCTTTAATTAAGTTACTAACTCTTTGTTTTAAGAGTTTAATTTCTTTGTTTGCATCTTGTTCTAAAAGCACTTGATTTTTCTTTGTTAGCATGATGGATACTTCCTTAGATGCATGCAATTCTTTCAAGGTTTTATCATGCTTCTTTTTGAGTGAACTATACTTAACGGCTAATGCATGAGCATATTCTAGTAGTTCATTGTAGTCATCAGATGAGATTTCGGGACTTACCTCATCTTGATCATCTTCTTCGTCATTGGATTGGTCGACAGAAATCATTAATGCCTCTGATTCTCTGTCTGCTTCAATATCTGAAGTGTCTATGGATCCTATAAACGCACAGTATGAAGCTTCTTCATTAGCTCCCTTGGTTTCTTCTTCTTGATCAGAGTCATCTTCTGATTCATCGTTTTGGCTGGAAAAGGCTTTCTTTTTATAGAAGGTCTTCTGTGAAGGCTTATTCCCTAGACGAGGGCAATCGGCTTTGACATGTCCAGGTTTCTTGCACTCATAGCAGACGATCCCTCCCTTGCTTGGGATCCTTTCTTCTTCTCTTGATGAGGAAGATGGTCTTCCTTTGAACTGCTTCCTGTTTCCCACCATTTTTTTGAATCGTCTGTTGAACAGAGCCTGTTCATCGTCAGATCGATCAGATTGAGCGGTTTCCTCATCTGAGGATTCATTAGCTTTCAAAGCCTTTGATTTGTTGGCCTTAAAAGCTACAGCTTTTGCAGCAGCAGCTTTTCTTTTTATGATTGCAGCATCATTGGCAAGATCCTGCTCGTGGATCTTCATTTCTCCCAGCAAGTCTTCTACTTGATATGTATCCATATTCTTTCCGGATCTTTGGGAGGTAACGAAATTTCTCCAGTTGGTGGGAAGACTTCTGAGAATCTTGACCACTTGCTCCTTATTAGTGAAAGTTTTGCCCAGATTCCTCATACCATTGTGGATGGTTTGAAGTCGTGAAAACATGGAGTCAATGGACTCATTATCGTCCATCATGAAGTTTTCGTATTGGGAGGCCAGCATACTCATCTTGGTGGTTTGAACAACATTTGTTCCTTCATGAGCGACAGCTAGTGTGTCCCAGACCTCCTTTGCGGTTCTTAGGCTGTCAACTTTGTCATGCTCACTTTTGCTGAGAGCACATATAAGAAATAGCCTTGCCTTGGCATTTCTCTGATTTTCAGTCTTTTGTTCATCTGTCCATTTGTCAGCTGGAATGGCCTTGCTTTCACTATCTTTAGGAACGTAGTTTCCTTTAGATATCACGTCCCATAATTTCCAATCAGTTGATTCAATGAATAGCTGCATATGCTTCTTCCAGTAGGGATAGTTTGAGCCATCGAAGAATGGTGGCTTGTTGGTTGCGGTTCCGGTTGGGTAGGCAATTCCGTCCATGGATCTTTTCACCCTACACCTGTTAAGATGTTAGTAATTCTCAGAGCGGTTATGCTCTGATACCAATTGATAGTAATAAAATCACACAAGAAAGGGGGGATTTGAATTGTGTGTGTGACTTTTGAAAAGTTTTTCGCAGAATACTTGTTATAAGTTCGAAAACGTTTAAAGAGAAGTGCAGCGGAAATATACTTAGAAATTAAAGAGTAAAGCACACAAGATATTTATCCTGGTTCACCCCCAAAATCGATAGGGCTACGTCCAGTCCTTGGCTATACCAAGATTTTCCACTATTTCAACAGAATAGTACAAGTGTTCTCAGGGACTTCTCCCAGTATTCTGAGGACTACTCCTTTAAAAGTTTTCTCAGGACTTCTCCTTTATCTCTCAAGTATTCGACAGGACTTCTCCCAGTTCTTTTTCAAGAAGGTTTGTTTTCTACAAAGATCTCTTCACAAAGAGTGGGTAGAAAATATGAGGTTCTAGGTTCAGAGGTGATAGATAAATTGATTCTCTGAAATGGTTGTGTGCGAAGAATAAGAGTTTTCACTCTATAGAGGTTTCACACTAGTTGGCGACTGAACTCAGAAGAATAGGAAAGCTAGAGTTGCTGAGTGTTCTTGGCTAAAGCTTGTTCAAATTATAAACTGACTTGAAGGATTTGAATGCTTTGATAGTGTGTAAGTCGCCAATTTGAAAATGATGCAGAGGCCACTATTTATATCTTCAGTAGGATGAGAACTGGATGAGCTGTTGAAGATCTTCAAAAATAGTTCCGTTGAATATTTGCTTGATTGTGAGTAACGGATACTTCTGCATCTGCTTGTTGTAGTCTGCCAGATGAAGAATGTTTCTTCAACAGATAGAGAGTGAGATCGTCTGGCAATGCTTTTATTCTGGTTCTCAGAGGCTGCAATTAATGCATCTGCATTACAGCTAATATGAAAATTAATGCTCTGACCAGAAGATTTGAATTTGGCAGTTGAGGAGATACGATGATCAGAGGATATCCCCGTTAATTCAGCAAAAGCACCTTGAATTAAGGAATGTCGGAGAATTTGAATCTTCAAGGTATATGGCGCTTAATCCTGTCTCTTTCGTCATTAATGCTCTGATCCAGCAAAAGGTGCGTGACAACTCATCTTCAGTTTGAGCAAACGATCTCTTCTAAGAAAATTATTTTTGTACCGGGTCTTCAATCATTGCTTCTTAGTCAACTCATGTATTTGACAAGGATTGAACCGGACAGTCTTTGCAGGCGGACGAACTTTACTCTGGAGGCAGACTCATAGGCGGACGTACTCTGCACTTGCTTTTTGATAATGTTTGCAGCATAGCTTCCGTTCATAAGTGTTCCTGAATATGAAATCTTATAAAGAAAATTAGTAACTCTTAGCGAAATTGTTATTTATCAAAATAGGTTAATTCATTTAAATATTTTGCTCTAACAATCTCCCCCTTTTTGATAATGACAATTTCTACAAACAAATGCGAGATTTCTCCCCCTAAACATGTGCCTATCTTCTACTTAGTCATTTATTTTATTAGCATTTATTAGCTCCCCCTAAGCATGTTCCTATCTTCTACTTAGTCATTTGTTATATAATTTCTCCCCCTTTGACATTATCAAAAACACAGATAACATAGCCAATTAGATAACAAGAGAAAATGATAAAATATAACAGCAGAAATGTATATTAAGAAGAAGGCTTAGATAGTCCTAGAAGTAAGGCAATAGAGGCCTGCAGCTGAGCGAAACTAGCGTCTATCTTTGCTTTTTGATAATATTTGCAGCATAGCTTCCGTTCATAAGTGTTCCTGAATATGAAATGTTATAAAGAAAATTAGTAACTCTTAGCGAAATTGTTATTTATCAAAATAGGTTAATTCATTTAAATATTTTGCTCTAACAAACAAGCCTTCTCAAAAGAATTTCTATAAGAAGAAGGCATTTTCCAGTCAAAACGATGAGTCAGAAGACGACTCTGACCAAGAAGAAGAAACTAAGGGAGCCAACAAAGAAGCTTCATACTGTGCGTTTATGGGATCCATAGACACCTCAGATATTGAAGCAGATAAAGAAGCAGAGGCACTAATGATCTTTGTCGATCAATCCAGCAACGAGGGAAATGACAAAGATGAGGTAAGTCCCGAAATCTCATCTGATGACTAAATGAACTCTTAGAGTATGCTCATGCATTAGATATTAAGTATAGTTCACTCAAGAAGAAGCATGATAATACTGTAAAAGAATTGCATGCATCTAAAGAAGTATCCGTTATGCTAACAAAGAAAAATCAAACACTCTTAGAACAAGACGCAAACAAAGAAATCAAATTCCTAAAACAAAGAGTGAGTGGCCTAATCAAAGACTTATCCATGTTCACTCAAGGTTATGATAACCTGATTAATTTAAGTGGAAACAACATATCAGCTTATGATCGCAGAGGCTTAGGTTGTGAAGAAGAAGATTGGGATATAATTGCTATTAAACATAATACTTCTTCTGTTCCATACAGATATCAACCTGAAAAGAAAAATGCTTCATCTTCACCTATTAAAGTCCAACCCAAAACTTTCACAGTCAAGGGTAAGGAGAAACAAACTCCTCAAAAAGTAGTGCATGGGAGGAGCAGTCCACCCAAAGTGATAACTAACAAAAAAGGACCCAAGAAAGTTTGGGTACCTAAATCTATGATTAATCCTCTTGCAGATGTGCTTAACAGTTCAAAACCAAAAAGAACAATGATACCTGGACAGTGGGTGCTCACGGCACATGACGGGAAAAAGGTCTTTATTCCCAAAGATCCATGAAAAGAAGACAGGAGAGACAGTGACCTTCGGAGGCAATCAAAAGGGGTTCATTGTCGGAGAAGGTAATGTAGGTAAGAATCCCCTTCCAGTAATTCGGAAGGTTCTGCTAGTTGAAGGACGGAAACATAACCTACTTAGCATAAGTCAATTGTGTGATAAAGGGCTCACTGTTTCCTTCAACAAAGTGAAGTGTAGTGTCACAAACGAGGATGACAAGATTATCTTTAAAGCACAGAGACAAGGAGATCTATATAAGACCTCCCTGGAAAATCTTGCAAGTCAAAAGGTAACATGTCTAGTATCAGCAGAGGATGATAAATGGATATGGCACAGGAAGCTAGGGCATGCATCCTTAAAGACCATTGCTAAGATAATCAAGCATGATTTAGTAAGTGGTCTGCCAAATCTATCTTTCAAATCTGATGATACATGCTCAGCATGTCTCCAAGGAAAGCAATTAAAAAGTTCTTTTCGTGTAAAGAACGTTGTTAGTACCAAGAGACCTCTGGAGATGTTACACATGGACTTGTTCGGACCCACTAGAACGGCTAGTTGTTCTGGAAAAAGATTTTGTCTTGTCATCGTTGATGACTACACCAGATTTACATGGGTACAATTCCTCGGAACAAAAGATGAAACCTTCAAGTCCTTCTTAATCATTGCGAAAAGAGTTCAAAATGAAAAATGATATTGCATCACCAACATTCGTAGCGACAGAGGAGGAGAATTGATAAATGAAGAGTTCAACCACTACTGCGAAGAGAATGGAATATTTCATCAAGTGTCTGCTCCAAGAACTCCTCAGCAAAACAGAGTAGCCGAAAGGAAGAACAGGTCACTTCAAGAAATGGCCAGGACTATGCTCAACGAGACATCTCTACCCATGTATTTATGGGCTGAAGCCATTCATACAACATGTTACATTCAAAATAGAATATTTATGCGTCCCATCTTGAAGAAAACACCCTATGAATTGTGGAAAGGAAGAAAGTCAAACATCTCATACTTTCATCCATTTGGAAGTACATGCTTTCTACTCAACACAAAGGATGACCTTGGAAAATTTGATGCAAAATCAGACAAAGGGATATTCTTGGGATATTCACCCAACTCCAAAGCATTCCGAGTATACAACTCCAGAACAATGGCAGTCGAAGAGTCTATCAATGTTAAGTTCGAAGATAAACACGTAAGTGTAAATCAGATAACTCCAGAAGATGATGACCTGGAAATATGTGAAGCTCCCTCATCAAATCCAGCTCAGCCATCATCGTCTGATAAAGAGATGAATCCAATCATCCCCTCTTCAACTCAACCAGACGATGTCTGTGAAACTACGTCTGACGAAACCTCCACAAGTCAAGTCATGACCTCCAGTGGCATCTCTCTACCTCGAGACTGGAGATTCAAACCAGATCATCCTCCTACACAGATCATTGGAAATGTCCATGAAAAGGTAAGAACCAGATCCACCTTTAATGATTATGCTAACTGTGCGTTCCTTTCTGAGATAGAACCGAAGAACATAGGTGAAGCACTACAGGATGAAGGATGGATCCTAGCCATGCAAGAAGAACTGAATCAATTTGAGAGAAGCAAAGTCTGGGATTTAGTGCCTAAACCAGAAGACAAATCTATTATAGGCACTCGATGGGTCTTCAGAAATAAAATGGATGAAAATGGAAAAGTCACCATAAACAAAGCTCGTCTGGTGGCCCAAGGGTATAATCAACAAGAAGGAATCGATTATACAGAAACATTTGCTCCAGTAGCAAGAATTGAAGCCATTCGTATTCTTCTGGCATTTGCATGTCAGCACTCTATAAAACTGTTTCAAATGGATGTGAAAAGTGCATTTCTAAATGGATACATTGAGGAAGAAGTCTACGTGAAGCAGCCTCCAGGTTTTGAAGATCCGGATCTACCAGACCACGTCTTCAAGCTAAGAAAAGCATTATATGGACTAAAGCAAGCGCCACGTGCATGGTACGATCGCTTAAGTTCATTCCTGATGAACAATGGATTTTCACGAGGAAGCATCGACAACACTCTATTTAGAAGGAAGAGGTCCAAGGACTTCATTCTGGTGCAGCTGTACGTCGATGATATAATATTTGGTTCCACCAATGAAGCTCTCTGCCAAGAATTCTCAAAACTGATGCAGAGTGAATTCGAGATGAGTATGATGGGAGAATTAAAGTTCTTCCTAGGATTACAGATCCGACAGGAAGGAACCCGAACCTATATTCATCAGACCAAATACATAAATGATCTACTAACTAAGTATTGCATGGAGAAAGCAAAAGCAATGGGAACTCCTATGCATCCTGGAACCATACTGGATAAAGGTGACGAATCAACTCCGGTCGATTCAACCAAATACAGGGGAATGATAGGTTCACTGTTATACCTTACCTCAAGCAGACCAGACATTATGTACATCGTCTGTGTTTGTGCCAGATTCCAGGTAAGTCCCCAAGAATCCCATCTTAGTGAAGTAAAGCGCATATTTCGTTATCTCATTGGAACAACTAATCATGGTCTAGTCTATGAGAAAGGTGACGATTTCAGGCTAAGAGGATTCTGTGATGCTGACTACGCTGGAGACAGAATCGAAAGAAAAAGCACAAGTGGAGGATGTCACTTTCTGGGGCATTGCCTAATATCATGGGCAAGCAAGTGGCAAAGCACAATCTCTCTCTCAACGGCTGAAGCAGAATATGTGGCTGCAGGTTCTTGCTGCACCCAACTTCCTTGGGTGAAGCATCAATTAGAGGATGATAATATTTTTGAGCATAACATTCCATTATTATGTGATAACACAAGTGCCATTAATATTACAAAGAACCCTGTGTTGCATTCACGAACCAAACATATTGAAATTAAACATCATTTTATTCGTGATCATGTAGCCAAAGGAAATATTGACATTTCATACATACACACTGATGACCAGCTAGCAGATATATTTACTAAACCACTCATTGAAAATAAGTTTGCATGCCTTAGAGAAAGAATAGGGATGTTTCCTGCACTATAGATATGCCTGCGTTAAGTTCGTCTGATTGGTTCACACTTAAATCAATATCCACTACAAGATATGCATTTAATGCTGAAATAGTTGTGTCTTTTCATATGTATTACTTGCTCAGCACGCATACATAAATTCTGGCACTCCTTATCTCTCATCAGTTAATGCGCAATAATTAGCTGCATCATTCATCATGAGATTGATAATGCCGAGACAATATTTACACTCTCCAAAATGAAAATTAACAATTTTCAGAATATATCTCTAATAACCATTCTAATGCATTCACTTTTAGTCTAAAATACTATATACTCTGTGTATTTGTCTTTGTCTTTCTATTTTCCTCATCTACAGAAATCATGGCTCCTAACAAACGGAGAAATGTAAAGACTCAAGCAGTCCTCAGCACGGAGGAGACTCAGATCATCCAGAAACAACATGATATTACTGCTCGAAATCATAAACAACAAGTTTCTAAAATTGGTCCTGTAAAGATTGAACATCTGGGGGACAGAAAGCTTGTCACCCCTAGATATCTCGATCTGAAGCTGTATGAACATGCAAAGGTGGCCGGACTTGATCTCCTGCTCTCACAAGCATGGGGAAATTTTTTCGAGATCTCCACAACCTCAGCAATCACGCCTCTCGTAAAAGAATTTTACGATTGTGCCGTCAGGATAAACCCTAACCACATCCGAACAAGGTGCTTGGGGCAAGTAATCGACATTCACACCAGCGATATGTCTCAACTACTCAATCTTCCTCTCGACGGTGTCTGCTACTCCTCCTCTTGGGAAAACTCTGAAAGCACTCCATTCACTATCTGGAAGGAGGTTCCAAAAAGTTCTACCTCTCGACGAGTGAAAAACCTAGTTGAGGAATGCATTTTCCCTCACGCTGTTCTTAGCAAGGTTGTGTTACCAAAAGAAGGGTCTCGAGACTTCGTAAATAATTTCTCTCAGTGGGCTCTATTCCAGCTGCAGCATCGCAGGAAAGTTAATTGGCCTGACCTTCTGCTTCAATACATGTTCCATACCCTGGACCAGTCTAACACCAACCTTCCATATGGGTCTCTCATAACGGCCCTTATGCATCACAAGAACTTGCTCAATCCCTCTATTGAATTGGCGCAATACATCTCATCTGACTATGTCTCTGCTACCCCCATCAAATTTGGAGATGTTCGTCGTATGAACCTGTCCGTTGACATATCCACAGTACCTCCAGAACTGTTAAGTGATTGGACTAAGAGGAATCAACAACGGAGACCTCCTTCACCAACTCCGTCTGATGCCTGCCTCAAACGTCGTCGTCTGGGGACTCCATCTCCGCAACGTTCGGATCATGCTCACCATACTGAGTCTCACGAATGCTTGCCTACGCCCACGATCTTGCATGCATCAACCTCATCCAAACCACCTCCTGAGACTGTGCACTCCACCGCTGAACTCATTTCAGACTCTCATGCTCAATACTTGAAGTTCTTGCCTCAACTCTTTCACAAATATATTTCGGATGTCTTTGACGTCCAAGATGATGGCAATTGTGGATTTCGATGTCTTGCTCAATGGCTGGGTCATCCTCAGGATTATTGGCCAGAAGTTCGCAAGCTTCTTATTCAGGAACTTCTATCTCATAGAGTGTTGCATTCTAAAACCTTTTGCTCTGACAAAGATATTGACACTTTATGTCTGGCCCTCACGCTCAATGAAAATGAACCTGCGCCTGAGTCTAAGTGGTTTACAGTTCCGGATATGGGGTTACTAGCTGCCACTGCGTTTCGCATTTTTCTAGTTACCTTAGCTCCTAACCAGTGTTGCACATATCTCCCACTCCTAGGTCTTGTTGATGATGCTCCTACAATTGCTGGTTTGGGCAACATTGCCAATAGACACTGGGTTCGTGTCAAGCTCTCCGAGAACTCTCCACTACCTACTATTTCACCTCAATGGAAGCACTATTGCTCTCCTGATGCTCAAGGATGGGAAGTGCCTCTTCAATCCAAAATTCTACACTTCAAAAATCTACTACAACTTGAAGCTGAGCAATTTCTGGATTCCTTATTTGAAGTTCCTAGCATTGACAATCCCATTCATCTTGATGACGACTCTGAGCCTGACCCCACTCCTAGCACTGACCTCTCTTGCTTGGACCTTGAATTCACTCGTCTCAACTTGCATGATATTGAAGTGGATCTTCGTCTGCACCTTGGTCAAAGTCAACCCGCTCATTCAATATCACAAAGGGTAGATGCTCACATTAATACATCTTTTAATGCATCTTATCCGTCCCCACCGGTTCTCCTCCATAAAGCTATGGATTTGGATCTCAAGCTTGCACCTCCGGGTTTCCTCACTTATGATATAGGCATGTCTCTCCATCAGATCTACTCCATGCCCTGTTACCCTCCGAGTTCCAGCTCTACTTTGGGCAAACGCAAGCGCTCACCAATTGCACCTAATGCTCATCTGCTATCAGATGTATGTCTTTAGGTTTTTGGTTTCCCTATCTTCTTTAAGGCTGGATTATGGTTTCCCCATGGATGTCCTGCCTCTCAGATTACTCCATCCATGCCCTCATGCCAACAATTCTTCCACTTCGATTGGGAACTCACTGTTCGTAGGGATGCTCACATCGCTTCCATTCCTCTTCATCTGGCTGGTTGTAAGACCCTCTATTTTTGGTATTTATATTTTTGGTCCTTGGAGTATGAATTATTTATGCTTTGGTCCCTGAACTATTCTATAGTTCAGTTTTAGTCCCTGCTAGACCTTTGTTCGAATTATATTTTGTTGGTATTGTCTTTTGAGACTTGATATGAATGAAATCCTAATAGATTGATTGGTACTTGATTAAAGAATATATTTGTTTGGTTTATAACAAAATGAGTTGTGGTTTAGTGGTTGAGACTTAGACATTTGACTGATAAGGCTAGTGTTCGAGTCCTATCTAATGTAGGATTACTTTTCTTTTCCTTCCCTTTTATTAATTTCGAATTTTTGAGAGGTTGGAACAAGAAGGAATATTCTTTTATGCCCTGATAAGTTCTGATTTATTAAAGGAATAAATAAATAAAGTAATCGAACGAATTTCAACGCCGAACAAGACCGGATACGTTCCGTTTTAAAGGAACTTCCAAGAGAAGAATAATTCAGCCTCATTCCCTATTTTTTCTCTAAGGGGGACGCACCACTCAGCCATGTGGCAGAGCATATTCTCTTGCTCTACCTATTTTCTGTTTCTGTATATTTGAAATTCAAATCTTAGTTAGAGCTGATTTTATTTCTTCTTCTTTTCCTTATTAATTTTGAAATTTTAGAGAGGAATGAAAAGAGAATATTCCTTTATGATTAGGAATAGTTTTTAAATTTATTGTGAAGAAATAATTAAAAGAATTTTGTAATAGAAATTGTTTTTAACCGAAAACGCGACTACATACGTTTTGTTAGTGCCGAAGCTCTTAGAGGAAGAAGTTGTTATCATTATCCCC
Source organism: Acmispon strigosus (assembly GCA_030819835.1). Taxonomy (NCBI): domain Eukaryota; kingdom Viridiplantae; phylum Streptophyta; class Magnoliopsida; order Fabales; family Fabaceae; genus Acmispon; species Acmispon strigosus. Next base: position 27,253,130 of record JAUAMA010000001.1, read on the forward strand.
TTCATTTTTGAAATTAAAGAGTAGAGAGGGAATATTCTCTTATTTTTTAAGAAGCCTTCTGAATTTAATTACTTGAGATTAATAAAATTAAATAACAAAATTTACTTAAACCAGAATCAAGACCCGGTTCATTTTCTGTTTCGGAGGAGTAAAAAGAGGAAGAAGTCAGCCTTGTTGGGTGCTAGGGGGGGCATGTTATATGCTGGTTAGAGAGCATATTTCCTTGCCCTCATTCCTTTCTGTTTCCACTCTTTGTGAATTCAAATTTAAATAAAAGAAAATTAAAAAGAGAATAGATTTTAGTGGAAAATGCTGCTTGAAAATAGGAAAAAGAGTTGAAACATAACCTCCCACTTGAACCTAAATTTCGTGCAACTTATAGGAGGGAGCATTCAGAAGTTATTTTCCACTTCCTCACTCAAAAACTTTAAGAGAAAACCACTTCCTTTGTTGTTGTTGTCAAGTCTCGACTGTGCTCTCATATTGCAACCTCTTTCCGTTGCTTCGGTGTTTCCTCTTGGTGAAGGCCTAGGACTCTCTAATACTCTCTTTCAAAGGCTTCCCACTTGTTCTTGGTAAGCTCTTTCCTCCCGTTCCATCCCTGAGTTTTATCCTTGGCTGTAAGCTCGGTTTTAACTCGAGACTGTTTCTATTCTGGGTTCGGAATTCCTCTCCAAAGCCAGAGCTTGAGCACGAAATTCTCTTCACTTCTGAGACAAGGACGGACGTTGGAGTGTCGAGGTCGAGCACGAAGTTCTACACTCAATTCCGGGGTCTTACTCGAGGTTAGGCTTGAAGTGGATGCAAAATAATCAAAGGTAAGGGTAACTTCTCGCTAGGAATTGATTGTCGTTGTGTTTGCCATTAATCTATTTGTTCTTGAAATCTTATTGTGTTGGCTTGATCAATTGCATGATTTATTCACTTGCTACTATGTGATGAGTAATTGAAGTGAATATTTGATATAACATATTCATATGTTAAGAGAAATTAAAAGTATTGGCATATGATATTATGAATACATTGGATTGATGTGGGAACTGTTGTTCATGATGTTGGAAATCACTTGAGTCATAACATATGCATTACTTAGGTTTTGTTTAGCCTCTGATGTGACGGGTGCTTGTCCCGTGGGATCAGGCCGAGGGCAATGTGGTGGGTGCTTGTCCCACGTGATTGTCCTGCCCTTGTTTCGGGGAAAATTTGGCCATAGCTATGCATGTAGATATTTTAGAATCAATTGCATAATAAAGAGAAAAGAATTTATTATAAATATAGATGTTTCAAATAAAAAAAAAAGACGTGTTGTGTTGTTCTGTTTGATTTTACTTTATTTTTATTTTTGTTATTATTGTATTTAATAATATATATATATATGTTTGGGTGATGAGTGGGCGTGCTGCCCTGTTTGTTCTTTATATTTATCTATTATTTTATTTTTATTTCTGATTTGTTTTATTATTTTATTTTTATTTCTGATTTGTTTTATTATTGTATTTAATAATTATTAATTATTGTGGATTGATATTTGTTTTCGAGGTTAACCCTTTTCTGCTTGTGTGTATGTTGTCTGGGCGCTTAACGCCACAGAGGAACGACGTGAAGTGTAGATTGAAGAGGCGAAGTGGGGCGAGGAAGTGAAGATGAAGTTGAGAAGATGAATTGGAATTTTGTTTTGATTTCAAATGCTTAGATGAATTTTATGTTATTGATATTTTATTTTATTTTCCATTAGATTTTATGTTAACTATGGGTTAATACTTGTTAAATATTTATTTGAGTGACGAAGTTGAATTTTTAAAAAAAATGAGGGACCCTTTTGAGAGGTTTTACGAAACTTATTTCCACGTAATTATAATGTGATCCCTCAATTCGAAATCGGGGCGTTACACTGGTAGAGTTGATTCCCTGGTTCTAAAGTTTAGGACATGGACACTGGTGTTACTTCCTATGCTGCCACCCGTTTTGAAGACTCTGGGTTATGCTTGGCAGTGTCTTCCTCCATCTCCATTCATTCCTACTGTGGCATATTTCACTCCCATTCTGCCATCTCGTAAAGCATCGCCGCTGGTGACTCGATGTTCAAGTCCTGACTCCGACGATGTTCGCACCATGGTTTCCCTCCTTGCTCAGCAAATTACAACCTTTAATACCCGCTCATCTCACGAACGGGTTGTTCTGCATCATGATGTGAATGCTCGTATTGAATCCATGCACATTGATCTCTCTGATAAGATGGATGCTCGTTTCAATCAACTGCAGGGCTCTATTTCTCTACTTCTAGGGCTATCTAAACCACCCTCTTAATCTATACTTATTGTTATCTTTTGTCTTTACCTCTTCTTATCTCAATGAATATTATTGTTTCTATCTTTGTTTTTGATAATGTAAAAGGGGGAGAAATTATATCAATAACAAATGACAAAGAAGAAGATAGCATATATTTAGGGGGAGCTAATAAATAGTAAACATAGGGGGAGGAAATCAGAAATATACAGGTCTTACTCTCATTTGTTTTAGAAATTGTCATTATCAAAAAGGGGGAGATTGTTAGAGTAAAATATTTAAATGAATTAACCTATTTTGATAAATAACAATTTCGCTAAGTGTTACTGACTTCCTTAAAAGATTTCATATTCAGGAACACTTATGAACTGAAGACATGCTGCAAAGATCTCGACAAAACATTATCAAAAGCAAGTGAAGAAACCGTCCGCCTATGAGAAATGAGTCTGCCTTCAGAGTAAAGTTCGTCCGCCTGTAAAGACTGTCCGGCTTAACCCCTGTCTAACACATGGGTTGACTAAAGAGCAATGATTGAAGACTCGTGCAAAAAGAATTACCTTAAAGGAGATCGTTTTCTCAAAACGAAGATGAGTTGTCATGCACTTCCTGGTGGATCAGAGCATTAATGGCGAAAGAGACAGAATTAAGCGCCTTATTCCTTGAAGGTTCAAATTCTCTGACATTCCTTAATTCAAGCTACTTTTGCTGAATTAACGGCGATATCCTCTGATCATCGTATCTCCCCAACGGGCAAATTCAAATCTTCTGGTCAGAGCATTAATTACCAGATTAGCTGTAATGCATATGCATTAATTGCAGCCTCTGAGAACCAGAACAAAAGCATCGCCAGACGATATCACTCTCTATCTGTTGGAGAAACATTCCTCACCTGGCAGACTACAACAAGCAGATGCAGAAGTATCCGTTACTCACAATCAAGCAAGAATTCAACGGAACTATTTTTGAAGATCTTCATTGAAGCTCCCAGTTATCATCCTACTGAAGATATAAATAGTGGTCTCTGAATCTTCTTCAACTTGGCGACTCATACACTATCAAAGCATTCAAATCTTTCAAGTCAGTTTACAATTTGAACAAGCTTTAATCAAGAACACTCAGTAATCTTAGCCTTCTCATTCTCTGAGTTCAGTCGCCAACTAGTGTGAAATCCCTTACAAAGTGAAAACTCTTATCTTCTTTCACACAAGCCTATCAGAGAATCAACTTGTATATCATCTCTGATTTTTGATCTTCATATATTCTACCCACTCTTTGTGAAGAGATTCTTGTAGAAAACAAATCTTCTTGAAAAAGAACTGGGAGGAGTCCTGTCAAACACTCGAGAGATAAAGGAGAAGTCCTAGAATACTTGTAAAGGAGTAGTCCTCAGAATACTGGGAGAAGTCCCTGAGAAAACTTGTACTATTCTGTTGAAACAGTGAAAATCTTGGTATAGCCAAGGACTGGACGTAGCCCTGTCGATTAAGGGGGTGAACCAGGATAAATATTGCGTGTGCTTATTTCTTCAAGCTCTAAGTTTATTTCCGCTGCACGTATTATTTAACGTTTTCGAACTAATAAGAAATATCTTTTGAAAAAGGTTTAAAAAGTCACACACACAATTCAAACCCCCCTTTCTTGTGTGGTTTTATTACTATCAATAGTTCAATTCCAGAACAAGAACAATACACCATTCAGTGTCAACATCTACCCTTTCCTAAGTCTATATGGAAATGACAATTTTTCTTTTGACTATGCCTTCTTTGATGGGGTGGTCATCCCTGTAAATGACAATGGCATTTTGTATACCAATTTTTTTATGCAAATTTGGACACATTAGTCTTTGCTTTGAGAGGTGTGGGATATGGGCACATGCCCATTTTGGTGGAGAGGTGGGGTGGCCCACATATGGGGACAAGAATGAAAATTTAGGGATGCTTTGAGATTTTATAATGGGCTTCTGCCAAGGCTTGCAGCAAATAGAGGCACACCTCTTAGGCTTGGAAACATTGAAGTTTATCAATTTGGACTTCTTGATGAAGATGCCAAGACTATTTCTCCTGGAAAATTTGAGCGCCACCGGGGAATTTTAAGGTATTTTAAGGTATACTGCATGTTTGGATTTGCGCTTATCATTAGTGGTTTTGGTAAAATTGATTTTGATAAAATTGGTTGTGGTAAAATATGGTTGAAAGTTAAGTAATTTGTGTTTGGATACATTTATGAAAAAATACTACTACAGAACTGTCATATTACCATGGTTCCAAGAAGCATATTACCATGGTTAAACCGTGGTCACAGCCGGCGAGGTAATAGATAAATTACCACGGTTCAAGGCGGAACCGTGGTAATATCACACATCTGAAAATACCCGGTTCTACGCTGAACCGTGGTAATATCATGCGTCTGTTACCATGGTTCTTTCTGGAACTTTGGTAATAGGTCATTTTTTAAATAAAAAAATAGTCTATTTGCAATACACAAAACGCTGTTTCTAAACTAAAAAAATGGTCAAATCTAAACTTTAAATACCTTACCAAACATTACTAATAATTTAGAATTAGTATATAACTAGCCATAGAGACATACATACAAGCAAAATTCTCATATTCAAAACTTGAACCATAGAGACATAGACCATAGTAATATAATTGTTCAAAGCAATTGCTTCTTCTAGAGTGTATGTAGCAAAATCATGAAGGTCAATCAGAAAATGCAAGAGGCACAACATGAGGAATATACTGTTTACCAATGCAAAATTTCACTAGTGTAAGCGTTATAACGAAGGAACTACATATAGCTAATCTATTCAGACCTGGGCAAAACTGTCATCCAAAATCTCAGCAACATTACTGAAGAATCCATGGGTATACTCCCGAAGCTCACTAAAGTCCACGCCAAATCCCTAAAAAAACAGGAGAAAATCAAATTATGTCAGGAAAAACTGACTTTTGGATAGTTCTCAGAGCCCATAATGTTATTTATCCGTAAACGCGTATGTAGCTGTCAAAAGTTGAAAACCAAATCAAACATCATAAACAATGTCAGCATTGGAACATAAGGACAAAACTTCAAACGATTCAAGAAATAGGCCAAAAGTTAAACACAAATCTCAAATAAGTTTTATTTGGTGAGACATTGCTTGAATTTTTATATCATATTCAGATAAATCATTGCATGACTTAATTTGCATAAAATAAATTGCACCGTAATATCTTGCATCGCTCAGTATAATAGGTAAGCCATCCTAGATGTGATTGTATTGTAGCCACCTTAAAAAGAAGGGTGAAGTGATTATGACTACATGAAGTTTCTGGTTTCAATCAAAGATGCTTCAAAAGACAACAAATAAATATGAAGATAACCCAATTTTGTTATTTTGCCTCTACATTCCTTTGAAGCTTAAACAGTCCATATTACCAAATTGTACCAAAAGGACACATTTATCAAAAACACACATTCACACACACAATATGGATTCACATAGTTTAATGCTCCTTCTAGAAGTACTTGATATTTCCCCTTTGAATAAATTCCCAACCACTCCCAAGCCATGTAAAGTGACATGCTAATTGCGAAAAGAACATTTTGATAAATAATTTGATTGCATAAGTAAAGAAAAACAACTTTAGTACCTGTTTGTGCCCGTAAGTTCTGCGATAGTGCTTCTTTCGCTTATATTTGAAGACAATTGCTTTGGGGTCAAAGCCCTGCATTAGAAACATAATAATTGAGGAACGTAAATTCCTTCCACATGGTCCCAAACTAGAGTACCCGTAGAGTTAGAATACCTATCCCAAATGTCTTGCCAAGATTCATTCATTATGAAAAAGATAATGAAATGTTACAATCAGTTCTCTATTTATTGACCCACACTATTCTAATATCCCCCGCAAGTTGGAGGTGGTAAAAAGTAACACACCCAGCTTGAACTATCTAAAAACAACAACTAATTATGACTACCAAAAAGGGTAATCATAATAAAAGCGAAAAGAAAATAGAACAAGAACAAAAAGTACTCTTTACAGGTCTCCTTTATCTCTCATGCAGTTTTCCAATTCCTCTTTTAACTCCCTTGTGTTCTGCAAAATCTGATAAAGAGGAACATAAAAGTTATCAATGATAGAACATTATTGAACACCATTAATACATGTTGGTGCAGAAATCTTTGATCAAAAGTGTTAAAAAATATTGTATAAATGAAGATAAATTAAACCTCAGAGTCCCAAAGCATAACTTACTTCAGCAGACAGAGCTGAAACCTTGTTGAGAAAGAAACCGGAGGAATTTTTAATTACGGGTGCCTTCTTAATGATAATAGCACAATTAGAACTACTACCATCATCAAGATCTGAACATCTAGCACCATTTTGTTCTTCCTGCTTTTTGAAATAAGGAGGTCCTATCCTATGAGTCCAACATTACTATAAATACTAATGGAGATATTCTATTTCCAAATGCATTTCAACTTAAGTAATAAGCTTTTTCAAATATTTGGCTTTGATTTTGGATCTTTTACTGAAAATTTTATCTTCATTAGTTCCGACCGTGAGTATAAATTTCTCAACTCTCGATAGCTTCACAAAAGCTGCATGCTTTTCCCCAATTAATGGACACTGAAAAGAAGTACTCATAACATAGAAGTTAAATTAATGGACACTGACACGACGCGAATGAGTTAAGACTTAAAAGCAGTGTTACCCTTGTTATGTCCACGAGATACCCTCCGAAAAAGGGAAAGTGGGGAAATAGACCAAACCACAAGAGAGGAGAAGCAGATCGAGAGAGATGAACTCGGTGAAGCAGTGGACGACCACGGCGTCCCAATCACGAACTGAGAGGGAGCTCTAGGTCAACTCTGAGCGGCAGAAACGGTGATGGTGCCAGAGTGTTTCGAATCAATCCATGAGCATTGGAGTTCTTGGCAGTGACGTAGTCTGGAACGGAGATAGAGACGAGGTTGTGGGGGTGACGCCGGCACTTCAAATCGGAGACGATGCCGCTGTGGATGAAGGTGACGCTTGATGAAGAGAAGGGTGGTGGTTTTGGTCGAAGGAAGAAGGAGTGGAGAGGAGACTGGAGTTATGGCGGCGAGGTTGAGAGAGGAGGCAGTGGTGGTGGTTTTGAGGTCAAAGGACAACGAAGAGGGAAGCCAATTGGTGTTGGCTTGAGATGAAGGTGGTTCGGTGGAGGAAGGATCGGTGAGGAGGCGGTGGAAAGAAGGAGGTCGCGGTGCCCACTAGGGTCTCCTCCATTTTCTTCTTCCATTCCTCTTAGAGTGAGAAAAAGTGAGGTTAGAGAGAGAGAGAGAGGAGTTGGGGCTGATGAGTTAGGGTTTTGGAGGCTGCCCTCTCTCTGTTCCTTTTTCTTTACCTGTTACCACGGTTCCGCTTTGAACTGTGGTAACAGCCTATTTTTTTTTCTTATTACCACGGTTAAAAGTGAATTTTGGTAATAGAGCACCTTAGTTACCACGGTTCGACACGGAACCGTGGTAACAGAGCTCCGGGCAGCTTTTTACCACAATCCGACACGGAACCGAGGTAACATGGGCGTGATAAAAAGGCAATTCTCTAGTAGTGAAAATGATTTTTATTGGGTAATGATGTTGTGAAGTTTGCTTTTTTAGTGCATGTTTGTTTCATTTTTTTTTCTTTAAAATATCAACTTCTTCAAATTTTTAGGTGTTTGAATAAGCTACTTTGACCACTTTATAAAAAAATTGGTTGCGATGAGTGAGAAAATAAAAAAGTGCTTTTTATCAGTGCAACCAAACACAAATTGAGTACTGACTCATTCAAAATTGATTATACCTACCAAAATTGATCCTACAAACACACTAGACACTCAAAGAGTACAATCAATTATTGACGCATTCACACCTAACTTTCTTTTTCATCTCATTTCCACTTATCTTCTCTTGCATATGTCTTTTGTTGTCTATCACATCATCAATGTTACTAAATGTAAATGTGTTTGGAGTACCAGCCAAACATTTTTCAGAGTACAATCTCCCTACTTTTATGTTTACCTCTTCTTATTATATTACATCATATGACACATATATTACTTCTCTCTTATTTTCCTTTCTCATTCTTAGTTTTTGCTGAACATTTTCCTTCAGGTATGACAGGCAGCCCAAGTTCCAAATGGATCTTTCAGCTCAAGGTAAAAACCAGTTACTAGTTGGTGCAAGGGATGTGTATTATCTTGATCCAAAGTGGTGCGTTTTTAATCCAGAAGCCGCAGACCTAAGCAGGCTTGCAGATAACATAAACTATGCTTGCACCTTTCGAGATTGCACTGCACTTGGATATGGCTCTTCTTGCAACAATCTTGAGGCTAATGGGAATGCTTCATATGCATTAACATGTATTACCAGATGCAAAATCAGAATGACATGGCCTGCAATTTTGAAGATTTGGCCAAAGGTTACAACAAACAATATCTCAACACCTACTTGCAAGTTGCAATTTTATAATTGAGATCAATCCATCATCATCCTCTTCTCTGAACCCTCACTAGTGGCTTTCTTAGTTTTTACATTATACATGATTCTCTATTTACAGTTTCTTCTTGAACAAAGATATAGTTTATGACTTAAATTTTTATACGTGAATATCATATCTTAACTTGATGGTAAAGTATACTTTGTAATAAGGGCCAGAGTTTGCTCTTTTGTGCACTGATTTTGATGTCGAGATCTAGTTTTTAGTCCTCACATGTTGGATACCACATGGTTCATGTGGAAGTAAGACTATTGATAAGAAGAAAATATTAAATTACCAACTTTGGTACAAGGCACTTTAGTATTCGAAAGAGCTTTTCCTTGCAATGAAAGAGCTTTTGTTAAGTTAGTTTGAGTTGGCTGAAATCTCGAGATTTTGTCTAACATGATGCACTACGATATTGAAGTATGACGGTACTCATAATTAGTGTTAGATATATATAATATTAAAATATTTATCAGTTATTATTATGTTATAAAATGGCAGAATTGCCCTTGTACCAACACTCACTATGTCATTAATTTTAACCCTCTCTTTTATTGGTTGAAGTCAATGTAGGGCTCTTGTGGGGAAGCTCTCTGCCTCAGCGTCTCATGAGGTGGCTTTGGTTCTGGGTGTTGACAAGGGATATTATTATGGAGAAAGAGTTCCAGCTGTTTTTCTTTTTCTTGAAATTGACCCCTTGGGTTTTGGTTCTATGGAGAGGGATGTTTCTTTTGCTTCTAAGGTTTCTTTCACCGAGGCTACTTCTCTTCCAGCTCTCTCTGTTGGGTGCGCTGTTCCCCGTGGGGCAGAGGAGGGCGGTGTCGAGGAGGGGGTGGTTGTGCAGCTTCCTAGAAGACGTGGGCGACCCAAGAAACCGGTGATGCAGCTTTCTAGAAGACGAGGGCGTCCCAAGAATCTAGAGGATATAGGCGATCCATCGGTGGCAGTAGGCTTGGCAGATAGGGCTCGTGGGCAAGGGGATAAGAGGGCTCGGGGTCGCCCCAGGAAGGAGTTCAGATGCAAGGAGTTGAGTAACCTTGTCAATTCCAATCTCTCTCGGGTGGAGATCGGGGCGGGAGGTGAAGGAAGCGAAGATAGCCATCTCTCTCTTCTATCGTCCGAGTCTTTAGTGCCTCCGGGGGTTTTGATGAGGGCTAGGCATGCCATTGCAGTGGGTAAGCAGGTGGATGTTGTGTTTTATTGTCCTGACGATGTGGCAGTTAACCAAATAGTGGCTCAAATTATGATCGTAGAATCTCATAGGAGGGGTCTCTTTTTGGGCCATTGTTGTTTTTTGGGGTTTTTCTTTTTATGCTATTTTGGGTGCTCTTTTTGGCTGGGATTTGTATATTCCTTTATTGGCTTGCGGCGTGGGCTTTGTCCCTTTTCTGTTTTTCAGGAGGCTGGGCAGCTTTGCTTATCTCTTGTGTCGGCCACTTGTTTTGGTTGTATATTCTTTATTAATATATATTTTCTCTTTCGAAAAAAAATGTAGGGCTCAGTAAATTATATATGTCACACCCCCAATTTGGTGGAAAGAGTGTGATAGAGTGAGTGTTTATAGTATTTTTGTGAACACTTTACCATTAACTTTCCTACTCCGCTTGTATCGGTCACTGACTCTTCCACCACCATCGCTGATCCTCCCTAGCGCTGCCTCTTCCCGTTTTCCTCTAATGACCATGCTACTCCGGTTAAATTAATTTAATAATTTACTAAGGTTTATGTAACTTATTTGACTAATTTTAATAATAAAGAGGACTTTAAAAGGACTAATGATACATGCACGTAAACTTATATATAGACAACCAATAAAATTTTAAAAATTTGCCACATCGTAATAGTAGTTTTTATATTAATTTTATTTTAAAAAAATCAAAACTTTTTCATCTTCTACTCTTCTTCATCTTCCATTGTTTCTCCTGTGTTATTTTTTTTTTTCTTTGATCATATCCAATAATAGAGGTGAAAATCCATGGTGCAATACATACTTTTCGCTTCTAATAATGACACATAACCATGTATGATTAGTTAATGATTAGTTCTTTTAAATTTAAAATTATAAAAACTGTCCATGAGCGGTGTGATGGAAATTTTTTTTTGGGAGACACATATCCACGTGAGATATATTGAAAAAATAAATTGTCCCACAATCTCTGCAAAAGAGAGTATAGAAGTTAAGTACGTCTCGCAATTGAAGGGATGGTTGAGAGAAGCGAACCTGAAATTTTCAAATTTTTATTTCATTAAATTATTTTAAGTATAATTAATTTCATAAATGGACAAAAGGTGATATCTTATTATTTGTCTTAGTGACAATGCATCAGTATAGATCTCACTTTAAAATTACCCCCTTCTTCCTTTTATATTATGGTGGTTACTTAAAGTTTAAAAACCACCTAAGCAACAAAAATAAAGTTTAAAAACCACCCAATAAATGTGTGTAAAACATACATATACAGCGTGGAGAGAAGAATGGCAAAAGAAAATAAAAAAGGGTAGAAAATATCATAAGGTCATTCAAGAATTTAAGATAGGCACACGAATGGGTCCAAGAAAGTTATTATATTCATTCTTGTGATTAGATTATTTGAGAATCATCAAATATAAAAAGCATTCTATTAGTTTTTTTTGTAAAATATAAAATGTAAATTTATGAGAAGTCTAAAAATTGGAGCCAGGATATGCTTATAGATTTTATAATTTTCATGAAAGCTTGTTTTCCCCAATTTTTATGAACGCTAAACGTATAATTGAAATCGCTACACATTTTTTACATCATCTGCCATGAAAGTAGTTTTAATGAAAATTACATAGTATTTTAACCAGGGATGTGATTAAAATGTCTTGTTTTTGTTTTTTCCAAAGTATTTCGTAGCCCATTGTTTAGTTACGGCGAAGCAATAATGGACATTCTCATTTTAAAATTTATTTTGATAGAGGAAAACTCAATTTTAAGTAGTTGAAGTTAATGCATTCAATACCGTTGAAGCAAACAAGATGAAATCGTAAAGAATTTGAAGCAGACCAGCCCTGCTGATACACCTTATGGTCACCCCCATTTAAATTATTTTTATACCAATACTATGTAATATTTTTTATGGCCCCTGTCTCAACTTCTAAAATAGGAAGACTTCTAGATATGAACCGTGGACACCAGCTCTCTAACAAAATCTTTTACCACTAGGCTAGGCACTCTGTTTTACAGTCACGTTTCATTTTATATATACATATACATAATACAATTACGGAAAGTTAAGGTTAGTGTAGCACAATTAGTAGATAGAGATAGTGCGTATGAGGAAACATTTGTTGGGAGAGGAGACCTATGCAGTACCCCACTTAACGTGATTTCAAAGTCTCAAGAGATTAGTCTCATAGCTGCCAAATGTGGAGATACCTTGGAAACTAAAAAAAGAAATTTAAGGCAATGGGTGTATATATTTTATGCGCATTAGACAAAGAAATAAAAGTGATTTCACTTAAATCTTTCTAAACAAATTTTATTTTATTAAACTTACTTTTACACATCATGTCCAAGCGTTTCATTGCACTAAACTTAATTCTATCAAACATAACTACATCAAACTTCATTTTTACCAACGTAATTTTATCCAACGATGAACCAAACAAATTGGTTGTTAGTTTTTTGTTTAATTTCTTACGGTTTCTGTAACACCCGGATTTTTAGGGCATTACTGTAACAAATGAACAGTAAATAAACATGTGAAAATCTTTTGAACTTAGGAAAAGATGAGTGTAATTTTTTTTTTTTCCATATCATGCTAAAGGCAACATGCATTACTTACATATATAGATACCCAGTTCAACAGAGCATATAGCGTACTTAGTTTAAGTGAACAACATCAGTGAAAATAGTTTCGAAATCAACAGACTCGTTTTTAAAGGAAAACATGTTGTCACAATTAAAACCCCGACCCAGACCTCCTACTCCGGTATTCCTCCCACGATGCCACGCAGGGCGACCCCACAAAGGTACGTCGTTTCGGAACTCTACTCTACCCTTGGGCATGCTCATGTACAGACACAAAATCAAATAAATATCTCTAGCCTTCAAGTGGCAAGACGTCCTTCCTACTCCCTCGAACTGTCTTCGGCTCAGCATCCCCCGAGTACTCTTCGGCTAGTAGTGGTCCAGCTGGCGACGGATCGCCAGGAAAACACAAACAACAAACAAGGTACAAGGGTTAACCTCATAACAATAACTCCCCATGCGAGCACATGGGTGAGACAACTATCATCAGCATATATAAGCATGTCAAGTAATGTCCATTGCATTGCAGTTATATATATAGGGGACGAATCACATGAGAAAAGTGTTTTTATATGAGAAAATGAGAATAAATCACGATTGTTAGATCTAATCATGAATAGTCAAGATTAAAACAACTTAATAGTCACATGACTACTTAAAAATGTCATGTGACTTTTTAAAAAATCACATGACTTCATGTTTTAATCTTGACCATTCATGATTAGATCTAACGGTCACCATTTATTCTTACTTTCTCATATAAAAACATTTTTCTTATATGATACATCCTATATATATATATATATATATATATATATATATATATATATACTAGGAAATTTAAACTACGGTTATGCAGGGTAATTCACGAACAAGCATCGATTATAACACAAGCAGAATTGCAACCAAAACACACCCAATAAGAAACTCAAGACATGCATAGCAATCATGTTACAAACAATATGGATGTCATGATGTTGTTAAGGTGTAATAGGATCCCAATATTAGGGTTGCTGCATTGAACCGGCACATAGCTCATTGAGGATAAGCTTGCTATCCCAATCGTATTGTCTTCACAAAGTCTACACCAAGCCTACACACAGTCTGCACATAGCCTTCACATAGTCTACACATAGCCTACACACATTCTGCACAAAGCCTACACATAGTCTGCACAAAGCCTACACACAGTCTGCACAAAGCATGTTGGATGTATAGTCATGCTATTCCAATCAATTTAAAGGATGACGACTACGTCGTCTTGAGGAACGTTCATGCATGCACGATTTTACATGCTGGAAACAATAACAACGACAACAACAACAACAACAACAATATAAACGGAGGCGTCTTGACGTGAGTCCAGGTTCCTCATCCCAATTTCCCCACCAAGCGGAAACGTTGTTTTTTGAATCCGAGTTCCCTTTCGAATGCGGGGAAATCCTGTCTCTTACAATCATGCAGCCCTCTAGTTAGAGTAGAAGCCTGCTCCCGCTCAGCCTGTAGAGCCTGTGCCTCAGCGGTAGCAGCAGCCCGGTTAGTTTCCTCTTCCGCATGTGCAGCAGCAACATTCACCTCGTGCGTCATTAGCGTGGTCAGATTAGTGATGGCAGTAGCCATCTGATTCAACGCGTTTTGGTCAGCCATTATTGTATCCAGATTTGTTAACCTCTTACTCTTGTTCATAAGAAAGCTAACAGTTAATCCAGATAAAGGGAACAACAAGAAATGTTAGTCAATCACATATAATTAGATCGTCCGCTCAAGGAACAATCTCAAACAAATAATATCAATAAACATTTAAATTCGTCTTTCGATTGACACCCCATCAATCGATTTCGGAATGCAAAACAACTACCCAACAACTCTGGTTATCTTAACCATTTCTCTGATAACACGAATGCAACGCCCCAATTCATGGCCAGGGATCACATAGTAAATAAGCGGAAATATTTCTTCAAAACCTCTCAAAACAACTCAAGTTTCCAAAACCGAATGTCTCTCAATATTTACAATATTAATAAATCCGTAGTCAATATAATAAAACACCAAAGAAAACAAGAGATAAATATAATAATAAGTTTGCACCACCTTGCCCTAGCATCAAATTCATCCTCCATGCTCGTCCTCGCCCTGATTGTCTATGGCGTTAAGCGCCCAATCAACAAATAGCAAACAGGAAGGGTTAACTCCAAAGACAAGAATAATTAACAGAAATTGGGATACAACAAATAGCTATTTATAAACAGCAATATAATCAAGAAATTTTAGTAACCAGACAATAAAATTTTCATAAGTTTTCAATTTAAAATGTCACATAACCATGCTTGATAGTCCTCAATAAACTATATGCATAACTATGGCCAGAATTCACCCAAACAAGGTCAGGACAATGACTTGGGACAACGATCCACCAGCCCTCGGTTGATCCCACGAAATAAAGTTCCGTCACATCAACCTTAAACATACTATATATAATGCATATGCTATGACAAAATAATCATCAACATCATGAACCAACAGTCCACACATTCTCTTAGTCATAGTATCAACATATGCAAATATAGTCATTTCATCAAAGGAATTATTATCAACATGTTATACCAACATAACTCAATCCTTTTCACCAAAGCCTCAATAACATATAATACATATATATCATGTTACAACATCAACAACATGTCCAAAATAATCCCAAAGACAAAGTAGAAACAAAATTCACAAAACTAACCAACAAAACATCACAAACCGTTAAGAGAATTCCTACAACGAGTTACCCTTACCGTCGAACGGTTTGCATGCACTTGATCTCCAACCTTGAAACATAAAACACATGTATATACAACAATCAACAACCATTGGAAGGGTGGAAACCAACCTCAAAAGGATTTTAAACCATTGCAAACAAAACAACAAATTGGCTGACAGGGGCCCAACGCCCATGCTCTGGGATGCCAACGCCCAAGCGCTGGCTCCCTGTTTGGCAACACGAACTGGGCAGAACCTCAACGCCCAGGCGTTGGGATGCCAGCGCTCAGGCGTTGGCTCCCTGCTAGAGAGCCCAGAACAACAGTTTTTGATGGAAATATTCATTTTAAACTCTACTTTTCAAAACCAAAGCTTTTCCATGGACAAAACACATTAGATAATCGATTAAAGACAATTTTCTTTCAAGAACACAAAGGATTCTAAAACACACGATTATGTTAAAAAGGAAAATAACATGGTTTCAGCACAAGAACAATGGAAAATACCAACCTTGCTTGGCTTGTTGATCAAGAAAAATTGAAGCACGACCCTTGTCCTTGATCAAGAGATAACTGGAGTGGGTTGAATGAAATGTGTGCTGGAAAAACATCAAATTAGAACCCTAGGAATGAGGAAGGAAATGAACACAAGAGAATCCAGAATTGAAAGAGTTTGAAGAACCTACCAATGGACCAACACCAAGCACTCTTGGAGAGGGTTGGAGAATCAAAACTTGATTACCAATGGAGAAGAAAGAAGAGGCGGCAGCAGCAGCTCAATAGCCAGAAAACTCAGCACTTGGAATTAGGTATAGCAATATAGGTGTGAAGGGAAACAAAAGAGAAACCACCACAAACAGTGGTCTGAATTTCAGCACTAAGGAAGAGAGAGGAGCGGCCAGAACATAGCAATAATTCAGAATTATTTCCCATCAAAACTCATTAAAACCAAACCAAGTCATTAAGCCTCATCAAAACCCATCATTCTCATTCAAATTCTGATATTAAACACCTTTAAGAGCCAAATAAAGGCTGATTTAAATCTGAATAGTCCAACGACTATAATTTAATTATTCAAATTCAAGGGACCAAATCACAATTACAAGGATTCTAGGGACTAAAATGCAAGTACAAGGAATTCAAGGATTAAGGTGCAATTACAAGAAATTGAGGGTCTTACAATACCACCCCCTAAAAAGGGTTTCGTCCCTGAAACTACAAGTCAAGAAATAAATCGGGATACTTCTCCCTCATTTTCTCCTCTAACTCCCTTGTAGCGTGTCCCGTGACCTAGTTCCAAATCACCTTCACTAACAGAATCTGCTTGTTCTTCAACTGTTTGATCCTGCGATCAGTGATCCTCATCAATGGCATCTCAAATGTAAAATTATCCTTCAACTGAATGTCATCCTGAGCGATAACATGTAAAGGATCCGGGACTTATTTGCGCAACTGGGACACATGCAGTGCATCGTGAAGTTTGGACAAGAAGGGTGGCAAGGCAATACAATAAGCCACCGGTCCAACTCTCTCGATGATCTGACATGGCCCGATAAACTTCAGCGTTAGCTTCTGTGACTTAATCGCCCTCTCGACTCCGGTAGTAGGTGTCACATGAAGAAACACGTGTTCTCGTGGTGCAAACTCCAACTCCCTTCGCTGGCTATCCGCGTAGCTCTTCTGTCTACTCTAGGACGTCTTCAACTTCTCTCTGATTTGTTTCACTATTTCTGTCGTCTGTTGGACTAACTCTGGCCCAACAAGAAAATGCTCACCATCCTAAAACCAACACAAAGGAGTCCTGCATCTCCTTCCCTACAATGCCTCGTACGATGCCATCCCAATACTAGCATGAAAACTGTTATTATAAGTGAGCTCGATCAACGACAAGAGCTTATCCCAACTCCCCTGATTATCTAGCACACAAGATCGAATAAGATGCTCCAATGACTGAGTCGTCCTCTCAGTCTACCCATCTGCCTGCTGGTGATAAGCAGAACTCAAACTCAGCTTTGAACTAAGAGCTTCTTGCAGAGCCTTCCAGAAGTGAGAAGTAAACTTTGGATCCCTGTCGGAAACTATGGTCGAAGGAACTCCATGAAATCGCACAGTCTCTACAATGTAGACCTCTACAAGATGCTCGACCTTGTAAGTCATCTTCACCGGTGGAAAATGCGCAGATTTCGTCAAACAATCAACAATAACCCAGATGGACTCAAATATCCTCTGAGTAGTGATAAAGCAACCACGATATCCATGGATATGTTATCCCACTTCCACTCCGGCACCTCAAGAGATTGCATCAACCCTGTAGGTTTCTGAGGCTCAACCTTCGCCTTTTGACAAGTCAAGAACGCAGCAACCTACTCAGCAACATTCCTCTTCATATCTGACCACCAAAAGTGTAACCTCAGATCCTGATACATCTTCATAGCGCCCAGATGAAGGCTTAGTCTGCTCTTATGACCTTCGTCAAAGATCAACCTCCTCAACTCAGCATCATTCGAAACACGCACACGTCCTTTGCAACGCAAGATACCATAAGATCTCACCTTAACTGCAACAAAATCAACTGGGCTTTTCTTGTCATGAATCACATGATCAAGTGCAGAGATGAAGCTGAATCCTTTCCCTATGCTTCGGCCATATCCCGCATCCTCATCTACTTTGGAGTCCCCATTGCAAGGTTGTATGATGTGCGAAATTCTAATTTCAAGTGTGTCAACACAACCATTCTCTCTCATCTAGGCTTATTTCATAACTTTGGTATTGACACACTCTCGTGGATACTCCATGATGATGGCCATGACATTCAAATGCTAGATCCCGTGGACCCTGAATATTCCTCTACTGATCATTAGTTTTCTAGGTCTTTTTGATTTCTGTCCTTTTCATACTTTTGGTTTGTAATCATCTTTACTTATGTGTTTCTGTTGATGAAATACTTTTATTACCTTCTATTTCACAACTTTACTATATATATATATATATATATATATATATATATATATATATACGATGTGATGTTTTTCTTTTAAGGTAATGACGTGTTTACCCCCCACTCCCTATGTTTTCACCGCTTATCTTGCTTGTTAGCATGTATGGTATATTTCTTGGATTTTTCTTCTTTTTGATGAAGTCAAAAGGGGGAGAAAGATCCTGTGCTTTGTAAAAATCATTTACAAGAATGCTACAAGTGAAACAAAAAGGGGGAGTTGCATCAGATAGGGGGAGTTCTGACATAAACACCAAAGATGATCTTCAACGACTACAACATGTGTTTGCCATCATAAAAAAGGGGGAGATTGTGAAGAAGGTCTTGCTTCTGACCCTGGCTGAGGTTTTGATGACGTCAAACTCGTGAAAGAAGAAAAGAAGACTTAGAAGAACCAGTGCAACATGTCTCAAGAAAATATCAAGGGTTCAAGATAAACTAAGTCTTATGTAATTAGGTAAGTTATGCTTCCAAGGCTTCTCTTAGCATAAAGGCTCTAAGACATCTAAAAGTATTTGAGTATAACCCTTTCATAAGTTAAAGGTGGTAGAAAAACTCAAGGTTATCTCAAAGTTTCGTTTTCTGGATAATGGACTTGAGTGTAATCGATTACACCATTAAGGTAATCAATTACACAAAGGCAAGTAATCGATTACTACTTGCTTGTAATCGACTACATGTTTGAATTTGAAATTCAAACAGAAACGGTCTCTTAGTATAATCGATTACCTAAGTACTGTAATCGATTACATGCTCGACAAGTTGCATTATTTCATGAACCATTGTGTCTCAAATCATTTGGGAAGGGTTGTGTTGGTTCATGGATGATCCCTTATGCCTATAAATAGTCCATTTGAGTCCAGAAACATAACACATACGAAATAGGCCAAAAACACACTTGAGCAACACTTTCATAACCATTTAACCTTTGTTCTTAAACTTTCAAAGAGCCTATATTCTGAGTTCATTATTCTTCATTGTAAAAGAACACATATGTTGTTCAAATTGAAGAACTCAGAATTGAAAGAGCCTTCATATGCTTAAGAGCCTAAAAGCATAACTCCTATGATCAATCCACTCTTGTATTAAAGGATTGATTCAGCCGGTTATAATTTCTTCTTCATTTTATTCTGGTTGAGTGAAGGATTCATCGTAGGGTTCAGTGAAGTTTGATTATATGAAAGTGGTTTGCTTTCAGGGACTGAAAGTGGTTTGCTTTCAGGGTTGTTGAGTTGTTGATAGAAACTCTTAAGGTACTTGGTATAAGAACTTGTAAGAAGTTTTATCAATAGTGGAAAAATCCTCAAGGGGTTTCTTGAGGGACTGGACGTAGCCTTTGGTGGATAGAAGGTGAACCAGGATAAAATCTCGTGTGTGATTTCTCCTATCCTTCATTTTTTACTTTCAAGCAATCCTTAATTCCGCTGCAATCACAATTATCGTTTTGTGAACACCATTATCTTGAAAGTATTAATTTGATAAGGTGAAAATCGTGCAAACCTGATTCACCCCCCCTCTCAGGTTGCTATCTATACTTACAATTGGTATCAGAGCGTAAGTTTTGGTAATTTGCTCCTACGATCCGGGATAAGATGGCATCCTCTTCTAGTCATGGTACTAGTGAGGGATTCAACATAAACAGGCCACCATACTTCAATGGAGACCACTATGTCTTCTGGAATATCAAGATGAAAATCTTTATAAGGTCTTGGATGTGGAAATATGGAAAGCCATTGAAGAAGGTCTGTTTATACTTATGAATGAAGTGGGTGATAGCAGGCAACCAAAACAAGAAAACACATGGAGTGATGAAGAAAAGAAGAAAGTTCAATATGATCTTAAAGGAATGAACATTCTTACATCTGCTCATGGCATGGATGAGTTCTTCATAGTATCAACGTGCACAACATCAAAAGAAATATAGGATACATTGATGGTAACTCATGAAGGAAAAGATGAAGTCAAGAGATTGAAAATCAATACCCTCTCACGAGAATATGAGATGTTCAGAATGCTTATTGGTGAAAAGGTAAAATCTAAGTGCACTAAGTGCAATTCATTAGAAGAGAAAATAGATAGTCTTCAACAAAGAGTTCATAACTTCAATATTGGAAAGCAAAAACTGGATGATATCCTAAGTGTACAAAGACACACAAGCAATAAAGTTGGATTAGGATATACATCACAGTCAAAGGCTAAAGAAGTTAAGAAAACTATCTTTGTTAAACCAAGCAAAGGAGAAGGAACCTCTAAGCATAAGATTGCAAGTTCTTCCAAGATTACAAACAATGGAAGAATAATCATAAGAAGTATTCTAATAGGATAAATCCCATTCCTAGACCTACTTCAGGGTACAACAGATATTCATGCACTTATTGTAACAAATTAGGACATTCTCCAAATAAGTGCTATTACAAGAATGTAGGAGTACCTAATAAGGAATACATGTGGATTAAGAAAATCACTAACATTGAAGGACCCAAAGTAAATTGGGTACCTAACTCCCAAGATTAAAACTCTATTTTTCAGGTGTGCATGAAAGAAACAAGTGACTTATGGTATCTTGATAGTGGCTACTCATCACACATGACAGGAGACAAAACAAAGTTTTCATATCATATGCCTAGAGAAAAGGGATATGTCACATATGGAAATAATGAGAAAGGGAAAATACTTGGCATTGGAAGAATAGGCACAACCCCTCAAACCATCATTGATAATGTTCTCTATGTTGATGGATTGAAGCATAACTTGCTATGTATTAGTCAATTATGTGACTAAGGCTTGAAAGTTGGTTTTATAAATGATATCCGTGTGGTGAAAGATGTGAAAACCCGAGAAATCAAATTCTCATGATATAAAGTTAACAAAGTCTTCATGATATCTTTGGATGAAATTCCATCAAATGTTAGATGCCTACTAGCCAAGAATAATAATGATCCATGGCTTTGGCATAGAAGACTAGCACATATCCACATGGATCATTTAAATAAACTGGTCAAGCATGATCTTGTTATTGGTTTTCCAAACATAAGATTTGAAAAGGATAAGCTTTGTGATGCATGTCAGAAAGGCAAACAAACCAAGGTATCATTCAAACTCAAGAATATAGTGTCAACAACAAGACCTCTCCAACTACTTCACATGGATTTATTTGGGCCATCAAGAACTAGAAGTTTTGGAGGTAATTTTTATGCTTTAGTAATAGTTGATGAATACTCAAGGTTCACATGGACTATATTCCTATCTCATAAGAATGAGGCCTTCAATGCATTTAAGAGGTATGCAAAGCTTGTTCAAAATGAAAAAGCTTTGAAAATTTCTTCTATAAGAAGTGATCATGGTGGAGAATTTCAGAATCTTCTCTTTCAAGAATTATGTGATGAAAATGGAATTTCACATAAATTTTCTGCACCAAGAACGCCACAACAAAATGGTGTTGTAGAAAGGAAGAACAGGTCACTAGAAGAATTAGCAAGGACCATGCTAAGTGAGTCCAATCTCCCTAAATACTTTTGGGCTGATGCTGTAAGTACTGCATGCTACGTATCCAACAGAGTACTCATAAGGCCAATACTGAAGAAGACTCCTTATGAACTTTATAAAGGAAGAAAACCCAACATTGCTCATTTGCATGCTTTTGGATCAAAGTGCTTTGTCTTGAACAACGGTAAGGACAACCTTGGTAAGTTTGATGAAAAATTTGATGAAGGTATATTCCTTGGATATTCTCTGACAAGAAAAGCATATAGAGTTTTCAATAAGAAAACTTTAGTTGTTGAAGAATCAATTCATGTATCATTTGATGAGTCTAACTCTTCCAATGAAGATAAAGCAACCTTTCCTGATTATGACGAGGAAGAAAACATAATCAAGGATGACCATCAAAAGCAAATAGAGCAAGAACCAGAACAAGTTTAACAAGTTGAAGATGCCACTTATGAGTTGCCAAAAGAATGGAGAACACACAAGGATCATCCCATTGACAACATCATAGGTGACATATCAAAAGGAGTTTCAACAAGACTACGATTGAATGATTCAGTCTTGAACATGGCTTTTTTTTCACAAACAGAACCTTCTAAGGTAAATGATGCTCTAGAAGATGAGTATTGGATAGTAGCAATGCAAGAAGAATTGAACCAATTTGAAAGAAATCAAGTATGGGAATTGGTTCCTAATCCTACTGACAAGCATATCATTGGTACAAAGTGGGTATTCAGAAATAAGTTAGATGAACGCTGGTTTTTGGCAACCAGGGTAACACCACAAGAAAATCCGAATGCTTATGAAGAGTTTGGATTTTATCCTCTTTTGGGTCCTGCGGGGTACGGAAATCTTCCGTGTGTGCGTGCGGGGTGCGTGTGTGTGTGCGTGGAGTGGGTGGAGCGGATTCCGTCAAAAGTGGTCTGAGCGGAGTGGGTGTGTGTTTTAGGATAGGTTACTTGAGAGAAAAGCGCTTCCAAGCGTCGAGGAAGGGGTTATAGTCAGGGAAAGGGTTATTGACAGATAAAAAAGGAAAAGAAACAGAAAGCAAATTGCATTAAAATGTAATTTACAGGGAAGTTTAAAGGTTTGGCCAATTGACCACCACTCAGCCACTCACGTGTGTCTCGATCCTGTTGCTCTGCGTCACTACCAGTTGGACTTATGGCGTAGGGGTGAAGGTTAATGCTACCGAGCGTGTCATGATTAGGGCGAAAGACCACGAAATCTGCCATAGCTTCTTCTATTTATAGGAAAATCTCTTTAGCTGCTTGCAACAGTTATCTCTTCTAGTCTCTCCACGTGTCTCTTACTTGCTTCTTTAGTCTCCACGTGTCTTGTTAGTTCAACTGCCTTCACGCTCTATCGGAAAAACCGCTCCATGCATGTCGAGGCCTTAGCCAAGATATAAATAAGATCTAATACTGGTCCGTTTAAGTCTTCACTCTTTTTTTGATTTCGACTTCGACCCACCATGTCTCCATAATTTCAGTCAAACTTCATAAACCGCTTCGTTAGCCCTAGTTAAACTCTTCTCAATCGAAAACATCCTTTGGTGTGGTCTTCGACCAATCCGAGACCTGGGAAAATTTTCGGGGTAACAACTTGGATGTCAACGCCCAAGCATTGGCTCCGTATCTGGAAACACGAACTGGGCCAAACCTCAACGCCCAGGCATTGGGATTCTAGAGTTCAGGCGCTGGCTCCCTGCCAGAGAGCCCAGAACAGCAGTTTTTCATGGAAAAATTCATTTTAAACCCTACTTTTCAAAACCAAAGCTTTTCCATGGACAAAACACATTATATAATTGATTAAAGACAAATCTCTTTCAAGAACAAAATGGATTCTAAAACATAGGATTATCTTAAAAAATAAAATAACAAGGTTTCAGCACAAGAACAATGGAAAAAACCAACCTTGCTTGGCTTGTTGATCAAGAAGAAGTGAAGCAAAACCCTTGTCCTTCAATGGAGCAGAGAGAACTCGAGTGGGTTGAATGAAAAGTGTGCTGGAAAAATATCAAATTAGAACCCTAGGAAAGAGGAAGGAAATGAACACAAGAGAATCCAGAATTGAAAGAGTTTGAAGAACCTACCAATGGACCAACACCAAGAACTCTTGGAGAGGGTTGGAGAATCAAAACTTGATTACCAATGGAGAAGAAAGAAGAGGCGGCAGAAGCAGCTCAACACCCAAAAAAACTCAACACTTGGAATTAGGTTTAGCAATTTAGGTGTGAAGGGAAACAAAAGAGAAACCACCAGATATAGTGGTCTGAATTCCAGCACTTAGGAAGAGAGAGGGGAGGCCAGAACGTAGCAATAATTCAGAATTATTCCCCATCAAAACTCATTGAAACCAAAACAAGTCATTAAGCCTCATCAAAACCCATCATTCTCATTCAAATTCTGATTTTAAACGCCATTATGAGCCAAATAAAGGCTGATTTAAATCTGAATAGTCCAAGGAATATAATTTAATTACTTAAACTCAAGGGACCAAATCACATTTACAAGGATTCTAGGGACCAAAATGCAATTACAAGGAATTCAAGGACTAAGGTGCAATGCGCAAACACCACTGCGGGTAATTCCAGGTGATGCTTTGGATATCTCTGCTCTGATGTCTTTAGCTGTCTTGAGGCATATGCCACAACTTAGAGGTCTTACTCTAGTAAACATCCCAACCTTGGTATGATGTATCAATATTGACTACGTACGGTGCTTCTAGCTATGGCAGGACTAGTACTAATGGGGTCACCCACTGTTCCTTCATCCGCTGATAGTTTGACTCGCCTCTCTTGATCCTTCCTAGCGAGTTGCATTAGCGGTCCCACTTGCTTCGAGAATCCTTCGATGTAGCATCGGTAATAACCATCCAAGAAGAAATAACTCCTTGTCTCAGTCACTGTCCTTAGACTTTCCCATGCTAACTCTATTCCTTCTTTAGATGGGTCGACTGTGATTCCTTCCCTCGAAGTCTCATGTTATAAGGATTTAACTTCTTCGAGTCGAAACTTGTACTTCGAAGGGTCTCCATACAACTTCTCCTCCCTTAGAATTTGTGGTACTAGTCGGAGATGATTGCTTCTGGTAACAATATTGGTGCATGGAGGTCGTCAGTTTCCTATCTTCCATTGGCACTGGTTGGCTGGAGGTATTCATGGGATTTCCCTTATTAAGGAGTTTTTCAGGCAATAACTATCGGGAACCAAGAGATACCCCTGCACAAGGAAGGTTACCGTTTCACGGTACTGCCCATGGGTTTTTGGTGGTTGGATAACCAACTCATTCAAAGAAGCATACTTGTTCCAGTCACGAAACAAGGCAGACAAACGAAGCAGGACTGCTTCCAATTCAAACTAAATATAAGCTAGCTGTCACGAGAGATAAAAAAACAAGCATATAAGGAGGTTCTCCACTCAAGGGCAAAACCTAAATACATCAACAAGTTAGGATGCTTCTGGATCTCATCATGCTTTGAGCAGCCATAAGGTTGATCAAACCTTACAAACCAACTACCTAGAAATCAAAGTTGAAACATCCTAATTGCAGACACACAACAACACACAACCTAGCACAGAAGACATATTCCCCGATAGGCTCTGGTGTTCTCAACTGGAGCTCTGATACCGCAATATAACACCCCGATTTTCAGGGCATCACTGTAGCAAATGAATAGTAAATAATCATGCGAAAATCTTTCGAGCTTACGAAAAGGCGAGTGTATCTTTTTTCCCAAATCATGCTAAAGACAACATGCATTACTTACATATACAGATACCCAGTTCAACAGAGCATATAGGGTACTTAGTATAAGTGAACAACATCAGTGACAATAGTTTCGAAATCAACAGACTTGTTTCTAAAGGAAAACATGCTGTCACAATTAAAACCCCGACCCAGATCTCCTACTCCGATATTCCTCCCACGATGCCACGCAGGGCGACCGCATAAAGGTACATCGTTCCGGAAATCTACCCTACCCTTGGGCATGCTCATGTACAGACACAAAGTCAAATAAATATTTGTAGCCTTCAAGTGGCAAAACGTCCGTCTTACTCCCTCGAAATGTCTTCGGGTCAGCATCCCCCGGGTACTCTTCGGCTAGTAGTGGTCTAGTTGGCGATGGATCGCCAAGAAAATATAACAACAAACAAGGTGCAAGGGTCAAATTCATAACAATAACTCCCCATGCGAGCACATGGGTGAGACAACTATCATCAGCATATATAAGGATGTCAAGTAATGTCCATTGCATTGTAGTTATATATATATACTAAGCAATTTAAACTATGGCTATGCAAGATAATTCACGAACAAGCATCAATTATAACGTAAGAAAGATCAGGGAAGGACAGTAACTCAATCAACAACAATAAATGAACCAAACCCCGGGGTCATCTATTTACGAATCTCGGTTTGTATTTCATGACCGGATTAATATGATATTTTTTCTATCTTTTTCTTTGTTTTTATTTTATTTTTAGTTGTGTCTCATATAGTTTTTATTTAATTTGTTATAGTTTTCGTTTTAATTTTGCATTTGCATTTAGTTTAGCTTTTATTTGGTTTTTATTCCTTTTTAGTTGTTTTTATTAGATTTAAGTCCTTGGTAGAGGTTCTGGCCAATTTAAGAACATTTGTGGGGATCTTGATGCAATTAATGAAGAAATGGTGGCTGAATTTAAAGAAGAAGAAGAAGCATCAATTTCCTTTGCTTCTTTAACATGTGGGTATTAGAGGAATTGAAGAAGGAATTGATTTGCTTCAGCTGTTTCAAGACAAGAAAGAGGCCACATGAAAGCTCTTCAATGCCATCAAAGCCTTGCCGTCAAGGAGGAAAGAAAAGAGCAAGAATATGAAGCATCAGACGAGCCCAACGCCTGAGCATTGGTAGGCCAACACTCATGTGTTGGCTCTCTGTCTGATTGTCCAGAATTGGTTAATCCCAACGCCAAGTGTTAGGTAGCCAACGTTCATGCCTTGGCTATCTGCCAGACGAGCTGTTTTAAGTTAAATTCCAACACCTAGGCATTGGAACCCAACGCTTGAGCATTGGAACACTAGCAGGAAATTGTTATAAATAGGCTACTTTGCTTCTTTGTAAGAATATACCATATACCTTGGATACCTAAACACCTTGTTTCTGAGCTTTGCTTGGACTTGTGGGAGGCCACCTTGAGCTCCCAATTCAGGTTTTATTTTATGTTTTCCTTAGCCATGCTTGGCTAATTTTTTCTTGTATTTGGATTGTAGTGAATCTATTTCAAACTATGCTTTAGGTTTCTGTTTATATGTGAATAAAAAGTTTCAGTTCTTAATTTCTATTCTTTGTATTAATGTTATTCTTGTTGTACACAAGTCTTCATGCTTAATTCTTATGCAATGGTAATTGGTAGGATTTAAGGGGAATGGAAATAGAATGAATGAGTGTATGCCACTTAGGTATAAGGGTAGACATTGTTAGTGTTGGTCTGAACTTGGAATTCATCTTCAATTTGATTAACTAATTACTAAGGTATTAGGTTTAGTAATTGTATTGGAAGTTCCATTTGATTAAGGTATTAACAAGTAGAAATCCTAGGCTAGAACACCTAAGAACATGTTCTGATTTTCATATATAGAATTGATTCTGAATAGCTTAGCTAGAGGTAGTGAAACTTAACCCCAGTACTTGTTTTATCAAGCTATTATCTTTATATTTATGCTTTTTTCTTTATAATCCAAAATTAAAACAAAAACATCTTTTGTTTTTCAAACTCTAGGAAACCAATTTCATGTCAAACCAATGCCTGTGGAGACGATATCTTATATATTACTTCGATACAATTTGTACATTTGCAGAATTTCTATCAAGTTTTTGGCGCCGTTGCCGGGGATTGGCTCTTTGATTTTTAATTGGTTATTTTGAGTTTCTTTTGTTTTTAATTTTTGCTGTGCTGAGAACTGGTGTTGCTAATTTGTTTGCTGAGTATTATAAGGTTTGCAATGGATGAAACATTTGACCAAAGATTGGCAAAGATCCGAGCGATTCTTGAAAAAGAATATGAGAAGAAGAAGTAGGATGCCTTCACTCTACTTGACGAGTTTTACTCTGAATAGGAGTACAAGCGCAATGTCGGGTTTTTGCCAAATCCTGAGCAAAAATGCAAAGCCAGGGAGATTCTTCAAGAAAGAATGCAAAGCATTCTGAGGAGGTTACCAGTGATTGATCAATTTCCAACAATCCCTGTAAGTCAACCTATGGTGTTGAAATTGAAAAAAGGGATTATATAGTGACTGAAAAAGGTTTTCCTCTTCCCACCTTGGAAGAGGAAGAGTAAGATTCTCTGAAAACGATGTCCACATGTGATCTAGTATGGGAAAGTGGCAAGGTTGAGGCAGACCAAGCATGTATCATTTTGATGACTAAATGTTGTCAAAATTTGCTTGATTTAAGGGGAGACAACCCAAGCAAGGTTTGTTTTAATTTTTCTGTTTTGCCTTTTATTCCTTTTCTGATTTGTTTCCTTTTTGTTATAAAAAACAAAAAAAATGTGTTACAGGAACCCCAACGCCCAAGCGATGGAGGCTCAACGCTCATGCGTTGAGCCCCTGCCAAGCTGCTCAGGATTTCATAAAATCCAACGCTCAGGCGTTGGAGGGGATAACGCTCATGCGTTGAGCCCCTGGAATCCCAGAGTTTGTTTTTTAATTCCAATGCTCCACGCTCATGCGTTGAGGCTCGGACAGATAACTTAAGTTTGTTTGTTTTTCTTTGTTTTGAATAAAAGGACTGGTTGCTCAAGAAGCAGGTGGTGCTGGTAAAGCTGGGGTTGCTGATGATGAAGAAGATCCCATCAATACTTGATTTTGACCAGTGTACTGTTTTTATTTTATTTTTTAGTTTTTATTTTCTTTTTAGTTTTTAGTTTTTAATATTTTCTTTTAGTTTAGAATTTTCATATTTAGAAATTGAGTCTTGCATGGAGGTTAGATTGAGTCAGTTAATATATATTCCTATTTATTATACCATGTTTTCCTAACTCTCAAGTGGTTTCACCTTTAGCTAGTGTTTTTGGAAAATTGATACATGTGTTTTTAAAAAATGCTGGGTAGAATTGCATGATGTTAGAAGTTTGAAAGAATTCTTAATTTCTGAGTTTGTTATTGATCATAATCTGAGTTCAAAATAGGTACGTTTACCCTATCTTTCTGAGTGCTTTGAGTGACCTCTAACATATTTGTGTAAGCTTGATTCTGTCTTGATTTACATGTCAATTGAATAATGCATGTTTTATAATTTTGTGAGAGACTTATAGGATTTATTGTGACCTCAGATTTTGTTACTGAAATGTTTTCCCTTAATAGCCTCATTTGAGCCTAAATTGAGTAATTTCTTTGGAGCCTGCTATTGTGACTAATTTGTGTGGTTAGAAAGATCTGAATTGTTGTTAGAGCTAAAAGTCGTATAGGTTTCTCTCTTAAAAAAAAAAAAGTGAAAAAATATAAGGTATGTGCCTTAGAGAAAAAAATATCAATGAGGTAGTGGGGTGAGTAAGAGTATGAGGGTAGTTAAAATTTCTTTCCATACATCCCATAACACTCCACTACTCTGTTAAAAAACAAAAAGAGAACCTTTGTGCTAAAATGAATAGTTCTTGTGCTGTAAAGTTGATCAGCTAACTAATTTGAGTTTGTGCCTGATGACAGGATAATATATGATGTTTTTAGGTTGTTTTTAGTATTTTTATTTTATTATTTTTGAGTCACATATAGGATTTTTAGTATTTTTACATAGATTTTATATTTATTTTGCATTCTGCATATAGATTAGCTTTTATTTGTTTTTCTAACTTTATTTTATATTTTTAGGAATTTTTATAGCTATTTTATATTTTTAGGAAAAGCTGGTATAGTTATCATTTTTGTCCAGGGACCGATTTGTAAAGTTTCAGGAATTGAAGGATCAAAGTGTAAAGGTTCAAGAGTGGAGGATGAAAAGTGAAGTTTGAAGGAGTCAAAGGGCCAGAATTAAAGTTCTAACAAAGAGAGGACTTGAAGTGAAATTGAAGAATGTGAAGCAACTCTCTTTTATTTGAGCACATGTAAAATAAGGTTGGAAGATTAATGGTGGTAAAGGGGAGGTTTCAGAACTTATTAGGGGCTGAATGAGCCTAATTAAGCCAATCAATTGCACCATTGAAGAAGAAAGGAATCCAAGAAGAAGCTGCCAGTGTTCGTCCCAGCGCTGCAGCGTTGGAATTCCCAACGCTCAAGCGCTGGACCTCTGACTAGGATGTGAGTCAGAGGTTGCACCCAGCGCTGCAGCGTTGGAAGCCAGCGCTCAAGCGCTGGGCCCATTTCTGCCCGTTGGTTTTTAATGCATCCCAACGCCCAAGCGTTGGGAATGCCAGCGCCCAAGCGCTGGAAGGCTGATTTTCACTATAAATAGGGAGCTTTTCTTCACTTGTAAGGGACACCTATTCAGAATACAACAAGTGTTCTTCTTTCCCTCTTAAAGATCATTGTTCCTAGGAATTGTGGGAAGCCATACTTGAGCTCCTATCCAGGGTAATTCGATGACTCTTTTAGCCATGCTTGGCTAATTCTTTTTAAGCTTCTTGGGTTGTTTTAGTTTATAATTTATGTTTTAGTTTTGTTTCTACCTTTCTGAATAATATATCCAGTTCTTGTTTTATTTCCTTGTTCATATTTCTATCTTGATGATCACAAGTGTTTTTTTTTTGCTTATTGCTTATACGAATGAGAATTGGTAAGTAGTAAGGGACCTAGGATTAAAAAAGGCCATAAGTATATTTCGCTAAGAGATTAGGAAAGACGTAGCTTTGTGTTGGCCGGAACTCTATCTTCATCTTCTTCTTTAGTTAACTAGATTGCAAGAAATTGGGTTTAGTAATTAAAAAGAAAGTTTTACAATGTGTAAGAGATTAACTTGTAGATATAATAGGCTATAGCACCTTGAACTTGGATTTATAATTTAGAAATTAAGTAGATACTTGCTAGCATATTTTATATTCTATGTCAATCAACCCAAGGACTTAATCTTCATCATATCTATCTCTCTATTATTTTATGCTATAGTTCTTGCTTGTTCTAAAACCAAACAACAAATACTCATCTTTTAAATTTTCTGCACAAGTACTAAATATTATAATAATAGGAAACCTATCCCTTGGGTTCGATCTTTTTATTACGCGATATTGAATCGTACACTTGCGATTTGGGTATCAGTGCCCCTAGACTTGTCAAGTTTTTCAATTTTCCCACCTATCAATTGTACCCTTGTCCATTTTTCAACCTGAAAAAGTCTCTACAAATTGCATTACTGTTTGATAGTAACGAAACCACACAAGAAAGGGGGGTTTGAATTGTGTGTGTGATTTTGACTCTTTTTCGAGAAACAGCAGTTATAAGTTCGAAAACGTTTGATAAAGAGTGCGGAGGAATTTAATCTAAGACCAAATAATAAAGCACACAAGATGTTTATCCTGGTTCACCCCTTTAATCGACAGGGCTACGTCCAGTCCTTGGCTTTACCAAGATTTTCACTATTTTATCAAAATAGTACAAGAATTTTTCAGGACTTCTCCCATTATTCTGCGGACTACTCCTTTACAAGTATTCTAGCAGGACTTCTCCTTTACAAGTATTAGACAGGACTTCTCCCAGTTCTTTTTCAAGAAGAATTGGTTTCTACAAAATCTCTTCAATAAGAGTGGGTAGAAATATGAAGAAAAAATTACAGAGAGAATAGGCAAGTAGGTTCTCTGAAGGATTTGTGTGAATGAGGATAAGAGTAGAACTCTATGGAAAATTCCACACTGGTTGGCGACTAAACTCAGGTAATGAACACGTTGAGATTGCTGAGTGTTTGGCTTAGAGAAATAAGATCGCAGATGATGAACTTAGAAAGTTTTGATAGCTTTGATCGTGTGAAAGTTGCCAATTTGAATTTGATGCCAAGTCCTCTATTTATATCTTCAGTAGGATGATCAATGAGAGCTTTGCTGAAGATCTGAAAATAGTTTCGTTTGAATTTCTCCTCTATTGTGATAACAGATAATTCTGCATCTCTGTTTCAGCACTTAATGCATCTTCAATGGCGGAGGTTGACATCATCTGGCTCTTCAGGGCATTTTGCCTTGAACTATAACTTCTGCAATTAATGCTCATGCATTCCAGCTAAGGGAGCCATTAATGCCCTGTTCAGAAGATTTGAATTTGAACGTTGATGATCAGAAAAGCTCGCCGTTGATTTTGCAAAAGTAGCTTGAATTAAGGAATGTCAGGGAATTTTGAATTTGCGAGGAATAAAGTATTGATTATGTCCTTTTTCGCCATTAATTCTCTGAAGGGACAAATGGTGCTTGACAGCTCATGCTAGGTTGGACAAACGATCACCTTCGGATTTTCTCTTGCACGAGCTCCAAAACAACGTTGTTAGTCAAACAGTCATTCTGTCAGAGTTTCAGATGCACCCAATGATTGAGTGACCAGACGTTCACTATAGTCGGACGAATTCCCTGAGCCAAACGTTGTCAACTGGCGGACTGATTTCCAAGAGTTGTAGGCCGACGAATTCTTCTTGTATTCTCTACTTGAATATCTGCTTTTGATAATACTTTTGTAGAGGTCCATGCAGTTTTTCTCCAAGTAAATAGATATTCCTGAGTATGAAAAACATTGAGAAGTTAGGAATTCTATCTTCAACGAGATGAAGACTTAACGAAATTGTTATTCATCAAAATATAATAACTCATTAAATTATTTGATTCTAACACTGTTTTGCTTGGTTTTGATTGGAATGATAGCCAGGTTTGATGCATTGCACTTGTATGGTCATGAGCTTCGTTTAGTGAGCTTAATTGTGAACTCTTTTCTGCTTCTTTGATCAATTCTCATTCTCTAAGTTCTTGATGAATTTCACCCTCTTGACATGCATGTGTTTTAACCTAGCCGTGTTTTCTTGAAAATGTATCATGTGCTTTGTTTTTCTGGCTTAGGTGATTTGTTATGAGCTTGAGGACAAGCTTTCTTTAAGTGTTTTACGCTTGAGGACATGCTGTCGTTTGGTATAGTGGTGTGATGACCGGGATTTATATGATATTTTTTCTATATGTTTCTTTGTTTTTATTTTATTTTTAGTTGTGTCTCATATAGTTTTTATTTAATTTGTTAGAGTTTTTTGTTTTATTTTTGCATTTGCATTTAGTTTAGCTTTTATTTGGCTTTTAGTCTTTTTTAGTCGTTTTTATTAGATTTTAGTCCTTGTTAGAGGTTCTTGTCAATTTAAGAACATTTGCGGGGATCTTGATGTAATTAATGAGGAAATGGTGGTTGAATTTAAAGAAGAAGAAGAAGCATCAATTTCCTTTGCTTGTTTAACATGTGGGAATTAGAGGAATTGAAGAAGGAATTGATGTGCTTCAGCTGTTTCAAGGCAAGAAATAGGCCACATGAAAGCCCTTCAATGCCATCAAATCCTTGCCATCAAGGAGGAAAGAAGAGAGCAATAATATGAAGCATCAGACGAGCCCAACGCCTAGGCATTCGACGAGCCCAACGCTCATGCGTTGGCTCTCTGCCAGACGAGTTGTTTTAAGTTAAATTCCAACGTCTAGGCGTTGGAACCCAACGCTTGAGCGTTGGAACACTGGTAGGAAATTGTTATAAATAGGCTACTTTGCTTCTTTGTAGAAATATACCATATACCTTGGATACCTAAACACCTTGTTTCTGAGCTTTGCCTGGACTTGTGGGAGGCCACCTTGAGCTCCCAATTCAGGTTTTATTTTATGTTTTCCTTAGCCATGCTTGGCTAAGTTTTACTTGTATTTGGGTTGTAGTGAATCTATTTCAAACTATGCTTTGAGTTTTTGTTTATATATGAATAAAAAGTTTCAGTTCTTAGTTTCTATTCTCTGTATTAATATTATTCTTGTTGTACACAAGTCTTCATGCTTAATTCTTATGCAATGGTAATTGGTAGGATTTAAGGGAAATGAGAATAGATTGAATGATTGTATGCCCCTTTGGTATAAGGGTAGACATTTTTAGTGTTGGCCTTAACTTGGAATTCATCTTCAATTTGATTAACTAATCACTAAGGTATTAGGTTTAGTAATTTAATTGGAAGTTCTATTTGATTAAGGTATTAACAAGTAGAAATCCTAGGCTAGAACACCTAAGAACATGTTCTGAATTTCATATATAGAATTGATTCTGAATAGCTTAGCTAGAGGTAGTGAACCTCAACCCAAGTACTTGTTTTATCAAGCTATTATGTTTATCTTTATGCTGTTTTCTTTAAAGTCCAAAATGAAAACAAAAACATCTTTTCTTTTTCAAACTCTAGAAAAGCAATTTCAAGTCAAAGCAATCTTTGTGGAGATGATATCTTTAATATTACTTCGATACAATCTGTACACTTGCAGAATTACTATCAGTATTCAAAGGCGCATCCGTCCTCGGAGGTTGCCATGCATGGTTTCACGATCGCCAAATGGATTACGCCGAACTATGTGAATGATATCAGAATCAAGATAGATAGGTCATAACATAGGTGATAGTGAGAAAAACACACAAGAAAGGGGGGGGTTTGAATTTGTGTGTGATTTTTGAAATCCTTTTCAGTAAATGACAGTTATAAGTTTTAAAGATTTTTTCTATTGATTGCAGCGGAAGATAATCTAAAGCCGAAAAGTAAAATACACAAGGTATTTATCCTGGTTCACCCCCTTAATTGACAGTGCTACGTCCAGTCCTTGGCTTCACCAAGATTTTCACTATTTTCACAAAATAGTACAAGTATTTTGCAGAACTTCTCCTAGTATTTTGAGGACTACTCCTTTACAAGTATTCTATCAGGACTACTCCATTACAAGTATTAGACAGGACTTCTCCCAGTTCTTTTTTAAGAAGATTTTGGGTTTCTACAAAGTCTCTTCGGTAAGAGTGAGTAGAAATATGAAGAGCAGATTACAGAGATGATAAAAAAATTTATTCTCTGATAGGTTTGTGTGAAAGGAAATAAGAGTAACACTTTGTGAAATCTTCGCACTGGTCGACGACTTAACTTAGGTAAAGAATAGCTTGAAGTTGCTAAGTTTTGGCTTTGAAAATTAGATCGCAGTTGATGAACTTAGAAATTTTGAATGCTTTGATCGTGAGTAAGTCATCAATTTGAATCTGATTCCAAGTCCTCTATTTATATCTTCAGTAGGATGATCAATGTGAACTTGCTGAAGATTTGAAAATAGTTCCGTTTGAGTTTCTTCTCCATTGGGAGTAACAGATACTTCTGCATCTCTGGTTCAGTATTGAATGCACTTTTCCATGCATTTATTGCATCTTTTATCTCGGAGGTTGTCATCGTCTTGCTCTTCAAGGCTTTCTGCCTTGAGCTTTAACTTCGGCATTTAATGTTCATGCATCCCAGCTAAGATAGCAATTAATGTTCTGAACAGAAGATCTGAATTTGATCGTTGAGGAGATATGATGTTCAGAAAATCTCGTCATTGATTCCGCAAAAGTAGCCTGATTTAAGGAATAGCAGAGGATTTGAAGAAACGTGGAATAAAGTATTAATTATGTCCCTTTCTTCATCCTGCGATTAACAGTGCTTCATTAATGCTCTGAAGAGGTAGATAGTGTTTAACTGCTAAGCCTGGGTTGGACAAACAATCTCTACTGAGTCTTTGTCAAATGAACTCTTCAGCGATTCAGTCAAACGAACTCTACAATGTGTTGTTGGCGAGCAAACTCTCTGACAGAGTTCTAGGCATACTTTCCTTTCAGATGGGTTGCCAAGTAAACACAATGTTTGAGTGGCCAAACGTTCTTCTCAGCCGGACAGACTCTCTGAGGAAAACTATCTCAACTGGCGGAATGAATCATAAGATTAGTAGCCGGACGAACTCCTCCTCTTTCCTTTGCTTGAAGATCTGCTTTTGATAATGCTTTGTATGGATCCATGCAGTTCTTCTTCAAGTAGATAGATATTCCTGAGTGTAAAAACATTCAAGAAGTTAGGAATTCTATCTCTAACAATATCAAGGCTTAACGAAATTGTTATTCACCAAAATATAATAACTTATTAAATCATTCGAATCTAACAATCTCCCCCTTTTTGATAATGACAATTTCTTTCGAGAAAAAGGTTTATATCAAAAATGTTTCCTAGATCAAGCGCATAATTTTCATATATAAGTTGTTTTTCCTGAAATAATTCATTTTCTAGAAAAACATGATCGTTCTTGAAAGGACTTGCAAACGATATAATTTTTATATTTGTCAAACGAGGACATTCTCTTAAGAGTTATTTGAAAAACTCCCCTTGAGGGTTGTAATTTTTAAATTCCCGTTTCCTTTGCTCCCCCTGAGTTTGACATATATTTTCAACTAAGATTTCTAGATTAGCTCCCCCTAAGTCAGTGCTCCCCCTAAGTCACTAAGATTTCTAGTTTGGCATTATCAAAAGAAATAGAAGTAGCCAATCGAAGCAGAGAAAATAGCGGTTAATCATGTGAGAAAGGCAAGTTATGAATTAATGCAATCTACCATGCATTTAATGCATCTTCAATGGTGGAGGTTGACATCTTCTGACTCTTGAAGGGATTTTGCCTTGAGCTATAAATTCTGCAATTAATGCTCATGCATTCCAGCTAAGGGAGCCATTAATGCTCTGTTCAGAGGATTTGAATTTGAACGTTGATAATCAGAAAAGCTCACCGCTGATTCTGCAAAAGTAGCTTGAAATATGGAATGTCAGGGAATTTGAATTTGCGAGGAATAAAGTATTGATTATGTCCTTTTCGCCATTAATGCTCTGAAGGAACAAATAGTGCTTGACAGCTCATCCTGGGTTGGACAAACGATAACCTTCGGATTTTCTCTTGCATGAGCTCCAAGACCAACGTTGTTAGTCAAATAAAATTTTTGTTAGAGTTTCAGAAGTACCCAATGATTGAGTGACTAGACGTTCACCCTAGCCGGACGAACTCTCTGAGGCAAATGTTGTCAACTGACGGACTGATTTCTAGTATCTGTAGGCGGACGGATTCTTCTTCTATTCTTTTCTTGAATATCTGCTTTTGATAATGCTTTTGTAGAGGTCCGTGCAGTTTTTCTCCAAGTAAATAGATATTCGTGAGTAAGAAAATCATTGAGAAGTTAGGAATTCTATCTTCAACGAGATGAAGACTTAACGAAATTGTTATTCATCAAAATATAATAATTCATTAAATCATTTGATTCTAACAATCTCCCCCTTTTTGATAATGACAATTTCTTTCAAGAAAAAGATGTTAAGGATATTTATAGAAAAATTGAAGAGATTTTAAACTTTTTAGTTTTCTTTGCTCCCCCTGAGTTTAAGAATCCTTTAAATTTTTGCTCCCCCTAAATTAGTGCTCTATTTGCTCTTTTTCATTCTCAGTTACCCTTTCTCCCCCTTTGGCATTATCAAAATGAAATAAGGTAACGCAGATAAAGCAAGATGAAGAGGACGGACGGAATAATCATTAAAATAGAGTGAATGTAAACAAGGGAAAGGACAAGAGAAATAAGAGTTAGTGAGTGAAAGATGTCTTCAAGTACTCGAAGAGCAAGTTCATCGCGTGCTGCAGCAGTTCAAAACGAGTATCCATGGTCGCTGTTATATTATGATGCAGGGCATCAATGCGGTCATTCACATCTTGACGAAGATCACGAGTCTCTTGAGAGGTGATAGCACGCACTTCCTGAATCTCTTGGGTGAGCATGTCACTAAGGCACGAATCTCAGTCTGCTCAGAGGGGATGGACGAATGAGTACCGGTAGCGGAAGGCAATTCCTTGGAAGTGAACGTAGTATGGGCCGGCGGTGTAGCAGAAGACAATGAGAGACCAGGAACAGCAAAGTAGGAGGCCAAAGGAAAAATTGGAGTGGAAGGCCCACAGTAGGTATCAATGGTGAAGGATGGGTGCAGCGCCAAATGAAACCGTATGCCTTCAGCACTTTGGGCAGGGCTGGAAGAAGAACCAATTTCCAGGTTGTGAGATCTAGTACCAGGGGATCTACTCAGCCAGCCAAATGAAGAGGAATGTAGGGCTCATGAGTGACTCCAGAGATTGCCAGGTGCCAATCAGAGTGAAAGAATATACTGCAATGAGGCATGGACTGAACAATCTGGAGATCATGGCATCCAGTAGGAATCCACAAACCTTCATGAAAGCAAAAAGGTAAACCAAGAACCTACAGAGACACAGCTGGAAGTATGTGTTCATTTATTGCAGACTGTGAGTGTTTGCGCTTTCCCAAAGCGGATCGAGATCTTCGAGAGAATCGTGGAATGAAGGAGATCTTGCTATTCGAAGGAGAATAGTGGCCAGCCAATGCAGTAAAGGAGTTAGGCTTGACCATCTTGAGGGATGGTCGCATGTAGTGAAGAGGTGGAGGTGGAACACGAAAGGAATGAGCAGGAGGTTTTGGCATGAGAGCTAGATCTAGATCTTTATGGAAGGAAATATTTCTCGAGGAACTCGTGGGTGTAGTTGGTGACAGATAAGATGCATTAATATTGGTATTAATGGAAGCATCTTCCCGCCTCGAAGTCTGTGCAAGACAATGACTACGACCCTGAGCCGAACGGAGACAAGGATCAGTATCATGTAGTTGAAATATTTCCAAGGCATGAAGTTAATCATCAAGGATAGCTGAGTCAAGTTGACTTTCCCCAATTAGAGATGTATTGGATGACGATGCAGCAAGATGCGTCTGAACTGAAGTTGTAGTTGAGGAGGAAGCAGGAATATCTTCATGCACAGGCTCAACAGGGGTTGAAGAGGCAGCTGTATTTTGATGAGAAGTGATGACACGTTCTTCTTCAGAGTCATCATCAAGATCAATGTGATGAATGATTTTTGGAACTTCAAACAAGGTGTCTACAAATTTCTCAGCTTCGCCTTGTAATAGTCCTTTGAATTGCAGAATTCTTGACTGAGAAGGAATCTCCCAAGCACGAGCATCTGCAAATTAGTGATGTTCCCATTGGGGTGATATGGTAGGCAAGGGTGAATTATCAGTGAGCTTTACTCGAACCCAATGCCTGTTAGCAATGTTACCCAATACTGCAATGGTAGGTGTTTTAACAACAGGACCTAGAAGAGGTAAGTATGTTCAACACTGGTTTGGTGCTAACGTAACCAGAATAACACGGAAAGCTGTTGCAGAAGTAACCCCATGTCTGGAACTGAAGACCATTTAGGTTCATAAGCACGTTCACCGTCAGTCAATGTGAGAGACATACGAACAATGTCTACATCTTCATCGGAACTGAATGTTCGAGAATGGAGCGCCTGGTTGGAGAGAAGTTCCTGAACCAAAAGTGTGCGAACCTCTGACCAATATTCTTGAGGATTCCCTAGCCATTGAGCAAGACATCTGAAGCCACAATTTCCATCATCTTCGACATCGAAGACATCTGCAATATATTTATGAAACAGTGGGGCAAAGAACTTCAGATAGTATGCATGGGCATCTGAGATTAATTCAGCAGTGGTATGGACTGCTTCTGGAGCAGGTTTAGAAGGGGCAGATGTAGGCAAAGTTTCGTGAGTAGACAACGTGACTGGAGAAACAGTCTGGTGAGGTGCATCGAGGACCAGATGAGGACTACTAACCGAGTGAGGACGTTTGGCAGATTCAATAGAGCAAGTGGTAGACGGTGTCGATTCAGGCAGAGTCCTCTTTGCTCGTGGCTTCCTTGCATTTGAAGCTTTTGAGGATGGAGGCACACTTTTGGTATTGTTCTTCTTTGCCCAGTTACTCAAGAGTTCTTGAGGGACAGCAGAGACATCGATATGGAGGTGCATTCGTCGAACATCTCCAAACTTGATGGGAGTGGCAGAAATGAAGTTGTGAGAAATGAACTCTTTTTCTTCTTTTTCTGGGGGAAGCAGCTTCTTCTGACGCATTAGAGCTGTTATGAGTGAGCCATAAGGAAGGTTCGTGTTGGAGTTTTCCAGAATTTGAAGTATATACTGGAAGATGAGGTCAGACAGATTTATTTTCCGATGATGCTGCATCTGAAATAGAGTCCATTGAGAAATCTTATTGACCAGGTCACGAGAGCCTTCTTTAGGTAACACAACCTTGCTAAGAATAGCATGTGGAAAGATACATTCCTCAACAAGATTCTTTACACAGCGTGACTTAGACCCCTTGGGTACATCCTTCCAGATAGTGAAAGGATTACTTTCAGAAGCTTCCCATGAGGTGTTGTAACAGACTACTTCAAGGGGAATGCCTAATAAGTCAGACACATCGCTGGACTGAATATCTACAACTTTTCGTAAACATCGTGTTCGGATAAGGTTGGGGTTTAGCTGGACAACACACTCATATAATCCCTTTACAAGAGGAGAGAGTGCTGGAGTTGCTGAAGTAGTGAACAAGCTTTCCCAATCCTGAGATAGCACCATGTCTAGACCTGCAACCCTTGCATACCAATATAGTTTCACATCAAGAAACCGAGGGGTGACAAGCTCTCTATCGCCAAGGTGTTCAATCTTTGCAGGGCCAATCCTGGATGTTTTCTCCTTGTGATTTTGGATAATGTATTCTCTTTGAAGTTCAACAATCCGTTGTTCGACTTCGTTGAGAGATTCTTGAGGCTTTGCCTGTTTCTGTCGTTTGGGTGCCATTTTTTCTGCAGCAGAGGTTAGTGTAGATGCAAGAGCAAGTATGATAAAGATAATTAGTTCAGAAAGGATGAGAATGGTTTAGAGGCCTTTTCGGTTTCTCTCATGGAGAGTGAAGAGTTTTTCTTGATTGTCACAATGCAATGATGAAAAATAAAGTTGATGTGAGAGGAAAGGGAAATAACAGAGGTATTAAATGAGGAAAGATAGATATGTATCAGCATTTTTAATGCGAGTTTAAAAAGTAATCCTTTAGAAATGACTCAACTGTTCAGCATTAAATGTTTTTAAGTAAAATTAAGCAATAAATGTTAAAATTTCTTAATGTTGCCAGACGATAACTCAGGCAGACGTGTACGAGACTGTGCTTGATTTCTCCTGCAAGATAATGTTAGTGCATTGATGAGTGGATATTATATGATGTTTTTAGGTTGTTTTTAGTCTTTTTATTTTATTATTTTTGAGTCACATATAGGATTTTTATTATTTTTTATTTAGATTTTATATTTATTTTGCATTTTGCATGTAGATTAGATTTTATTTGTTTTTCTAACTTTATTTTATATTTTTAGGAATTTTTATAGCTATTTTATATTTTTAGGAAAAGCTGGTATAGTTATCATTTTTGTCCAGGGACCAATTTGTAAAGCTTCAGGAAATCAGGGATCAAAGTGTGAAAGTTCAAGAGTGGAGGATTAAAAGTGAAGATTGAAAGAATTAAAGGGCCAGAATTGAAGTGCTAGTAAAGAGAGGGCTAAAAGAGAAAAAGAAGAATATGAAGCAACTCTGTTCAATTTAGCACATGGAAAATAAGCTTGAAGAATTGATGGTAGTGGAGAAGTTTCAGAAATGAATAAGGGCTGAGTAGTGGCCATTGAAGGCATTCAAAACCCACTACCATGAAGGAAAGAAAAGCTTGAAGATGAAGCAGCAGGCGACCCAGCGCTCAAGCGTTGGGATCCCAACGTTCAAGCGTTGGGACTCTGACTAGGAGATGAGTCAGATTCTCACCCAGCGCTCAAGCGTTGGAAAGCCAGCGCTCAAGCGCTGGGCCTCGGTCTGATAGTGGAATTTTAATGCATCCCAACGCTCAAGCGTTGGGAATGCCAGCGCTCAAGCGCTGGAGGGTGAATTTTTACTATAAATAGGGGCCTTTTCTTCACTTGTAAGACACACCATTTCAGAATACAACAAGTATTCTTCTTTCCTCCTTAAGATCATTGTTCCTAGGAATTGTGGGAAGCCAAACTAGAGCTCCTATCCAGGGTAATCCAATGATTCTTTTAGCCATGCTTGGCTAACTTCTTCTTTAAGTTTTTGGGTTGTTTTAGTTTATAATTCATGTTCTAGTCTTTTTCTACATTTCTGAATAATATTTCCTTTCATGTTTTATTTCTTTGTTCTTCATTCATCTTTATGCGCAAAAGATATCTTGCTTTCTACTTATGTCATAAGGCCATTTGGTAAGTAGTAAGGGAAATAGGAAATAAAAAAGGTTATAAGTATATATCTCTTCAGGCAATTAGGATAGAGGTAACTTTGTGCTGGCCCGAATTCATTCTTCATCTTCTTTTCTGGTTAACTAAATACCAAGGCTATGGATTTAGTAATTAGGAAGAAAGTTCTACATTTCTTAAGGCAATTAGGATTTAGGAATTCTATGCTATAGCATCATGAAATTGGATTTAAAATTCGGAAATTAAGTAGGAGATTACTAGCATGTTTTATAGACTATGTAAACCAACCCAAGAGCTTAAATTCTTATCATCTTTATTTCTTATCATTTTATGCTTTTGTTCTTGATTGCTCTAAAACCAACATCATATATTCATCTTTTAATTTTTTCTGCACAAGTACTAGATATTATAATAATAAGAACACCTATCCCTTGGGTTCGATCTTTTTACTACGCGATAGTCAATCGTGCACTTGCGATTTGAGTATCATGCATGCAAGCAAATTATAATGCAGGAAACATGCCAATTCGTTCTCTAAGGCAAGTGAACTTATTCTCAATAAGAGGTTTTGTGAATATGTCAGCTAGTTGATCATCAGTATGTATATATGAAATATCAATATTTCCTTTAGCTACGTGATCACGAATAAAGTGGTGCTTGATTTCAATGTGTTTGGTTCTTGAATGTAAAACAGGGTTTTTAGTGATGTTAATGGCACTTGTGTTATCACATAGCAAGGGGATATTATGCTCGAAGATATTATAATCCTCTAACTGATGCTTCACCCATAAAAGTTGGGTGCAGCAAGAACCTGCAGCCACGTATTCTGCTTCAGCAGTAGATAGTGATATTGTGCTTTGCCTTTTGCTTGCCCAAGATATCAGGCATTGCCCTAGAAAGTGGCAGCCGCCACTTGTGATTTTTCTTTCTATTCGATCTCCGGCATAATAAGCATCGCAGAATCCTCTTAACCTGAAATATTCACCTCTCTCATAGACTAGACCAAGATTAGTGGTGCCACCGAGATATCTAAATATACGTTTCACAGCACTGAGGTGAGATTCTTGAGGACTTACCTGGAACCTTGCACATACACAAACGCTATACATAATGTCTGGTCTGCTTGACGTGAGGTACAGTAGTGATCCAATCATCCCCCTGTACTTTATTGAATCAACTGGCGTAGATTGGTCACTTTTGTCAAGCACAGTTCCAGGGTGCATTGGGGTACCCATTTCCTTGGCCTTTTCCATGCCATATTTCTTCAGAAGATCATTGATATATTTCGT
This sequence comes from Acmispon strigosus, assembly GCA_030819835.1. Taxonomy (NCBI): domain Eukaryota; kingdom Viridiplantae; phylum Streptophyta; class Magnoliopsida; order Fabales; family Fabaceae; genus Acmispon; species Acmispon strigosus. The sequence continues at coordinate 27,296,344 of JAUAMA010000001.1, forward strand.
TTGATGAATGTAGGTTCTGGTGGTCTCCTGCCTGATTTGTAAGCCTAGAAAGAACTTCAGTTCCCCTATCATGCTCATTTCAAATTCACTCTGCATTAACTTGGAAAATTCTTGACAGAGAGTTTCATTAGTAGCACCAAAAATAATATCATCAACATATAGTTGTACTAGAATGAAATCCTTTGATGTTTTTCTTCTGAACAGAGTATTGTCAATGTTACCCCGTGAAAACTCGTTGCTCATCAGAAATGAGCTTAAGCGATCATACCAAGCTCGTGGGGCCTGCTTCAGTCCGTACAGCGCCTTTCGTAATTTGAAGACATGGTCCGGCAGAGCTGGATCTTCGAAGCCTGGAGGCTGTTTTACATACACTTCTTCCTCGATATAGCAATTTAGAAATGCACTCTTTACATCCATTTGATACAGCTTTATGGAATGCTGACATGTAAATGCCAGTAGAATGTGAATCGCTTCGATTCTTGCAACAGGGGCGAAGGTCTCTGTGTAGTCAATACCTTCTTGCTGATTATAGCCCTGAGCAACTAATCTGGCTTTATATATTGTGACTGATAATGAAATTGCAAGTGTACAATTTACTATCGCGTAATATAAAAAGATCGAACCCACGGGATAGGTGTTCTTATTATTATAAAATTTAGTACTAAAACAGAAAAATAAAAGATGAATATTTGTTGTTGGTTTGAGAACTAGAAAGAAACAATAGCATAAAATAATAAAATAAAGAGATGATGAATATTAAGCTCTTGGGTTGGTTTACATAGTCTATAAAAACATGCTAGAAATTTCCTACTAAATTCCTGAATTATAAAACCATTATCATGATGCTATAGCCTAGTGTAACTACAAGTTAATTCCTTAAGCATTGTAGATCTTTCTTTTTAATTACTAAACCCAATTCCTTGGTACCTAGTTAACTAAAGAAGAAGATGAAGAAGATGTTCAGGCCAACATAAAGTTACATCCTTCCTAATTCCTTAGTGAAGTATACTTATAACCTTTTTTATTACCTAGTTCCCTTACTACTCACCAAATGGCCTTATGTAATAAGTAATAAGCAAAACCTCTTGGGATCCACAAGATAGAAATAAAGCATAAGGTAATAAAACATGAATGGAAATAAAATTCAGAAATGTAGAAAAAGACTAGAACATGTATTATAAACTAAAACAACCCAAAAACTTAAAGAAGAATTTAGCCAAGCATGGCTAAAAGAATCATTGAATTACCCTGGATAGGAGCTCAAGTATGGCTTCCCACAAGTCCTAGGAAAAATGATCTTTGAGGGAGAAAGAGAGAATACTTGTTGTATTCTAAGATGGTGTGCTTTACAAGTGAAGAAAAGGATCCTATTTATAGTAAAAATCCAGCCTCCAACGCTTCAGCGCTAGAATTCCCAACGCTTGGGCGCTGGAAGCATTAAAAATCCACTGTCAGATCGAGGGCCAGCACATGAGCGCTGGCTTCCCAGCGCTGCAGCGCTGGGACCTGCTGTTTCAGCTCCAAGTTTTCCTTCCTTCTTCATGGTTAGTGGGATTTGAATGCCATCAAAAGCCACTACTCAGCCCTTGTTTAATTCTGAAACTCCTCCTCCACTATCATCAATTCCTTCAACATTATTTTCCATGTGCTAAATTAGAGAGTGATTCTTCATATTCTTCTTTTCCACTTTGGTCCTCTCTTGGTTAGCACGTCAATTCAAGCCCTCATATTCTCTCAAACTTCACTTTCAGCCCTCCACTCTTGAACTTTCACATTTTGGACCTTGATTTCCTGAAACTTTACGAAGTGGTCCCTGGACAAAAATGATAACTAAACCAGCTTTTCCTAAAAATATAAAATTGCTATAAAAGTTCCTAAAAATATAAAATATAGGTAGAAAAACAAATAAAATCTAATCTATATGCAAAATGCAAAATAAATATAAAATCTACATAAAAACAATAAAAAACCTACATGAGACTCAAAAGTAATAAAATAAAAAGACTAAAAAGACCCTAAAATTATCATATAAAATCCACTCATCAGTGACTTTCCCACTTTCATCCATATTTTTTTTGAATACCCATCTAGTGCCAATGATGGACTTTTCTTTAGGTCTAGGCACCAATTCCCAGACCTTGCTTCTTTCAAATTGATTTAGCTCTTCTTGCATTGCTAGGATCCATCCTTCATCCCGTGAGGCTTCACCTATGTTCTTTGGTTCTATTTCAGACAAGAGCGCACAGTTAGCATGATCATTAAACATAGATATAGTTCTTGCCTTTTCATGTATGCTACCGATTATTTGTGTAGGTGGATGATCTGGCTTGAACCTCCAATCTCTGGGTAAAGGGATGCCACTGGAAGTCATGATTTGATCAGTAGAGACACCGTCAGACGGAGTTACATTGTCAACGTCTGGTTGAATGGGGGATGAGATACTTGAATTAGTAACTTTTTCAGAAGTTGATGGCTGAACTGGAGTTGAGGAAGGCTCTCCATTTATTTCCAGATCGTCGAATTCGTCTTCCAATGTTGTTTGACTTCCACTTGTGTGTTTATCATCAAACTTGACATTAATAGATTCTTCAACAGCCATTGTTCTGGGGTTGTATACTCGGAAGGCGTTCGAGTTAGGTGAATATCCTAAGAATATTCCTTTGTCTGATTTTGCATCGAACTTCCCGAGATCGTCCTATGTGTTAAGTAGGAAGCATGGACATCTGAATGGATGGAAGTAGGTAATACTTGGCTTTCTTCCCTTCCATAGCTCATATGCAGTCTTCTTCAAGATAGGACGCATGAAGATTCGATTTTGAATATGACATGTAGTGTGAATTGCTTCAGCCCAGAAGTATTTTGGTAGAGAAGTTTCACTGAGCACAGTTCTGGCCATTTCTTGAAGTGACCTATTCGTTCTTTAAGCTACTCCGTTTTGTTGAGGAGTTCTTGGAGCGGATACTTGATGAAATATTTCGTTCTCCTCAGAGTAGCATTTGAATTCTTCGTTTATGAATTCATCATTTAGAAATGACTTGAACGTTTCATCCTTGGTTCCAAGAAATTGAACCCATGTAAATCTCGTGTAGTCATCGACGATGACAAGACAAAATCTTTTTCCAGAACAACTAGCCGTTCTAGTAAGTCCAAACAAGTCCATGTGTAACATCTCCGGAGGTCTCTTAGTACTCCCAACGTGTTTTGAGTGAAAAGAACTTTTTAATTGCTTTCCTTGAAGACATGCTGAGCATGTGTCATCTGATTTGAAAGATAGATTTGGCAGACCACTTACTAGGTCGTGCTTGATCATCTTAGCAATGGTCTTTAAGGATGCATGCCCTAGCTTCCTGTGCCATATCCATTTATCGTCCTCTGCTGACACTAGACATGTTACCTTTTGGCTTGCAAGGTTTTCCAAGGAGGTCTTATATAGATCTCCTTGTCTCTGTGCTTCAAAGATAATTTTATCATCATCATTTGTGACTTTACACTTCACTTTGTTGAAGGAAACAATGAGTCCACTATCACATGATTGACTTATGCTAAGCAGATTGTGTTTTAATCCTTCAACTAATAAGACCTTCCGTATTACTGGAAGAGGAGCCTTACCGACGTCACCTTCACCGACGATGAACCCCTTCTGGTTACCTCCAAAGGTAACTGTTCCTCCGTTTTGTTTCTCACGAATATTTGGGAATAAAGACCTCTTTCCCGTCATGTATCGTGAACATCCACTGTCCAGGTACCATATCTCTCTTTGGCTTTGAGCTGTTAAGCACATCTGCAAGTGGTACAATCGTTGATTTAGGTACCCAAACTTTCTTGCGTCCTTTCTTGTTAGTTACAATTTTGGGCGGACTTTTCCTCCCGTATACTATTTTATGTTGAGTTTGTTTCTCCTTACCCTTGACAACAACGGTCTTAGGTTTACTAGGCTGAGATAGAGATGATGCAGGTTTTATTTCTAGTTGGTAAAGATATGGAACAGTAGAAGAAGTATGTTTTATTGCAGTAATATCCCAATTTTCTTCTTCAAATCCTAGACCCCTACGATCATATGCTGACCTGTTGTTTCCACTTAGTTTAATTATATTATCATACCCTTCAGTGAAAGTGGATAGATCATTAATCAAGCTATTTACTTTTTTTTTTTTTAAATCCGACCTCTTTATTTGTATCTTGTTCCATCAGGGCTTGATTTTTCTTGGTTAGCATGATTGAAACTTCCTTTGAGGCATGCGGTTCTTTTTCAATTTTATCATGCTTCTTTTTGAGTAAGCTATATTTGATTTCTAATGCATGTGAATACTCTAATAATTCATTCTAGTCATCAGTAGAAATTTTCGGGGTTACCTAATCTTTGTCGTCTTCCTCGTAGTTGGATAGATCAACAGAGATCATCAATGCTTCTGACTCTTTGTCTGCCTCAATGTCAGAAGAGTCGATAGATCCCATGAAGGTACAGTATGAGGTCTCATCATTGTCTCCTTCAGTTTCTTCTTAGTCAGACTGTTCCTTTGACTCATCATTCTGGCTTGAGAAGGCCTTCTTCTTGTAAAGATTCTTCTGAGCAGACTTATTTCCCAGACGAGGACAATCTGCTTTGACATGTCCGGGCTTTTTGCATTCATAGCAGATGATTCCACCCTTGCTTGGAATCTTTTCTCCATCTCTTGATGAGGAGGACGGTTTTCCTTTGAACTGCTTCCTGTTCCCCATCATTCTTCTGAATCTTCGATTGAACAGAGCCTGTTCATCATCAGAATGATCAGACAGTGCAATACTTTCGTCAGACGACTTGTTAGCCTTCAATGCTTTGGAGTCATTAGATTTGAAGGCTACGGCTTTAGTGGTGGACGATTTTCCACGCATGATAGCAGCATCATTTGCGAGATCCTCTTCGTGAATCTTCAGCTCTCCCAGGAGATCTTCCACCTGGTAGTGATCAAAATTCTTTCCAGCTCGTTGAGCAGTAACGAACGACCTCCGGTTGGGAGTGAGACTCCTGAGAATCTAAATCACTTGTTCCTTGTTAGTGAAGCTCTTCCCTAGATTCCTCATCCCATTGTGGATGGTTTGAAGTCTAGCGAACATGGAGTCAATTGACTGATTATCCTCCATCACGAAGGTCTCATATTGAGAGGCCAGCATGCTCATTTTTGTATCTTGCACAGCTGAGGTTCCTTCATGAGCAGTGGCTAAGGCATCCTAGACTTCTTAGGCAGTGCCCAAACTGTCTACCTTGTCATGTTCGTTTTTGCTCAAGGCACATATGAGGAATAGCCTAGCTTTGGCATTTCTTTGGTTTTCCGTTCTCTGCTCGTCAGTCCACTTATTAGCTGGAATGGCTTTATCTTCACTGTCTTTGGGGACGTAGTGTCTTTTGGCTATCACATCCCAAAGCTTCCAGTCAGTTGACTCAATGAAGAGTTGCATGTGCTTCTTCCAGTATGGATAGTTTGAGTCATCAAAGAATGGTGGCTTGTTGGTTGCTGTTCCGGTCGGATATGAAATGTTGTCCATGGATATTTATGCTCTACACCTGTTAAGATGTTAGTATATCTCAGAGCGGTTAAACTCTGATACCAATTGATAGTAACGAAATCACACAAGAAAGGGGGGAGGGGTTTGAATTGTGTTTGTGATTTTTAACTTCTTTTTCGAAAATCAGCAGTTATAAGTTTGAAAATGTTTGTTTGAAAAGTGCAGCGGAATTCAATCTAAGACGGAATAATAAAGCACACAGAATATTTATCCTGGTTCACCCCCTTAATCGACAGGGCTACGTCCAGTCCTTGGCTTTACCAAGATTTTCACTATTTTATCAAAATAGTACAAGTATTCTTCAGGACTTCTCCCAGTATTCTGAGGACTACTCCTTTACAAGTATTCTAGCAGGACTTCTCCTTTACAAGTATTAGACATGACTTCTCCCAGTTCTTTTTCAAGAAGAATTGGTTTCTACAAAATCTCTTCGATAAGAGTGGGTAGAAATATGAAGAACAAATTACAGAGAGAATATGCAAGTTGGTTCTCTGAAGGGTTTGTGTGAATTAGTATAAGAGTAGCACTCTATGAGAAATTCCACACTGGTTGGCGACTAAACTTAGGTAATAAACGAATTGAGATTGCTGAGTGTTTGGTTTAGAGAAATAAGATCGCAGATGATGAACTTAGGAAGTTTTGATAGCTATGATCGTGTGAAAGTCTCCAATTTGAAATTGATGCCAAGTCCTCTATTTATATCTTCAGTAGGATGATCAATGAGAACTTTGCTGAAGATCAGAAAATAGTTCCGTTTGAATTTCTTTTCTATTGTGAGTAACGGATACTTCTGCATCTCTGTTTCGACACTTAATGCAATCTACCATGCATTTAATGCATCTTCAATGGCGGAGGTTGACATCGTCTGGCTCTTCAAGGGATTTTGCCTTGAGCTATAAATTCTGCAATTACTGCTCATGCATTCCAGCTAAGGGAGCCATTAATGCTCTGTTCAGAGGATTTGAATTTGAACGTTGATAATGAGAAAAGCTCGCCGCTGATTTTGCAAAAGTAGCTTGAAATAAGGAATGTCAGGAAATTTTAATTTGCGAGGAATAAAGTATTGATTATGTCCTTTTCGCCATTAATGCTCTGAAGGAACAAATAGTGCTTGACAGCTCATCCTGGGTTGGACAAACGATCACCTTCGGATTTTCTCTTGCACAAGCTCTAAGACCAACGTTGTTAGTCAAATAAACATTTTGTCAGAGTTTGAGATGTACCCAATGATTGAGTGACTAGACGTTCATCCTAGCCGGACGAACTCTCTGAGGCAAACGTTGTCAACTGACTGACTAATTTCCAGAAGCTGTAGGCGGACGGATTCTTCTTCTATTCTTTTCTTGAATATCTGCTTTTGATAATGCTTTTGTAGAGGTCCATGCAGTTTTTCTCCAAGTAAATAGATATTCCTGAGTATGAAAATCATTGAGAAGTTAGGAATTCTATCTTCAACGAGATGAAGACTTGACGAAATTGTTATTCATGAAAATATAATAATTCATTAAATCATTTGATTCTAACAGCTTTTGGCAGCACAATCTTGCTGAGAATGGTGCGAGGAAAAACACATTCTTCAACGACATTGTTCACGCAGTGTGAACCTGGTACCTTGGGCACCTCCTTCAAGATGCTGAAAGGGTTTTTCTCAGTGGCTTCCCATTTGGAGTTGTAACGAACACCTTCATAAGGCATGTCCAACGGAAGAGTGATATCTCCAGGATGAATATCTACCACTTGCCTCAAGCACCTTGTCCTGAAATTTTAAATAAGCTTCCCCAGTCCTGAAACAGGACCATGTCCAGACCGGAAACCTTGACGTGTTGGTACACGTTTATGTCAAGATATCTAGGAGTGACAAGGTCTCTGACACCAAGATTTTCAATCCTCACAGGACCAATCTTGGACACTTGCTCCTTGCGATTTTGAATGATGCATTTGTTCCGTAGTTCGACAATCTTTTGTTGGGCTTCGTTGAGGGGTTATGGAGTCTTGACTTACTTCTTTACTCCTTGTCTTTTGGGTGCCATTCTTCTGCAAAATTGGTTAGAGCGTGTGCAAGAACAAATTTTGAAGAAAATAACAATTCTAGATATAGTGCAAATAGTTTATGAGTGTAATGAATTATGTTTTCAAAATCCTTTTTGTTATCTTTCATCGTAAGTTAAAAGTTTTTCTTGATTCTCACAACGTAATTATGAATAATAAAGTTGATGTGAGAGAGAAAAGACATAGCATGTGCATTAAATGAGGAGTTATAAATGCGTAGTCACAGTATGGAATAGAATTTAATGCGTGTTCAAGAAGCAATTTATTGAAAGGATCCAACTGTTCACCAATTAATGTTAAGTGATGTAGTTGTCAAACGACAACCATTCTTGATCATGACCTTTCAGTTGAACCAGACGGTCACTAAGGCAGACGTGTACACTTCTATGTTCGTCTATTCCTCTATCATTTTCTGCAAAATAACGTTAGTGCATGCAAGTGTACTATAAAGCAGGAAACATGCCAATTCTTTCTCTAAGGCATGTGAACCTATTTTCAATAAGAGGTTTAGTAAATATATCAGCTAATTGATCATCGGTGTGTACATATGAAATGTCAATGTTTCCCTTAGCTACATGATCTCGAATGAAATGATGCTTAATGATGAGTGGATTTTATATGATGTTTTTAGGGTCTTTTTAGTCTTTTTATTTTATTATTTTTGAGTCACATGTAGGTTTTTTATTGTTTTTATGTAGATTTTATATTTATTTTGCATTTTGCATGTAGATTAGATTTTTTGTGTTTATCTATCTTTATTTTATATTTTTAGGGATTTTTCTAGTTATTTTATATTTTTAGGAAAAGCTGGTTAGTTATCATTTTTTTGGGCCAGGGACCAATGTGTAAAGTTTCAGAAAGTCAGGGACCAAATTGTAAAAGTTCAAGAGTGGAGGACTAAAAGTAGAGATTGAGAGAATATGAGGGCTTGAAATGAAGTGCTAACCAAGGGAGGACCAAAGTGAAAAAGAAAAATATGAAGAGTCACTCTCCAATTTAGCACATGGAAAAAATGCTTAAAGGAATTGATGTTAGTGGAGGAAGGGTTTCAGAATTGATCAAGGCTGGTTAGTGGCTTTTTATGGCCATCAAAACCCACTACCATGAATGAAGAAGGAAGAACAAGCAAGAAGATGAAGAAGCAGCATCCCAACGCTCCAGCGTTGGGATCCCAGCGCTCCAGCGCTGGGGTTCTGACTAGATGATGAGTCAGATGGTGGCCCAGCGCCCAAGCGTTGGAAAGCCAGCGCTCAAGCGCTGGGCCTCGGACAGAAAGTGGATTTTTAATGCATCCTAGCGCCCATGCGTTGGGAATGCCAGCGCTCAAGCGCTGGAGGCTGGAATTTTACTATAAATAGGGCCCTTTTCTTCACTTGTAAGACACACCTTCATAGAATACAACAAGTATTCTCTCTTTCTCCCTCAAAGATCATTGTTCCTAGGCATTGTGGGAAGCCATACTTGAGCTCCTATCCAGGGTAATTCAATGAATCTTTTAGCCATGCTTGGCTAATTCTTCTTTAAGTTTTTGGGTTGTTTTAGTTTATAATACATGTTCTAGTCTTTTTCTACATTTCTGAATTTTATTTCCATTCATGTTTTATTACCTTATGCTTTATTTCTATCTTGATGATCACAAGAGGTTTTGCTTATTGCTTATTACATAAGGCCATTTGGTGAGTAGTAAGGGAACTAGGTAATAAAAAAGGTTATAAGTATACTTCGCTAAGGAATTAGGAAGGACGTAACTTTATGTTGGCCTGAACATCTTCTTCATCTTCTTCTTTAGTTAACTAGGTGCCAAGGAATTGGGTTTAGTAATTAAAAAGAAAGATCTACAATGCTTAAGGAATTAACTTGTAGTTACACTAGGCTATAGCATCATGATAATGGTTTTATAATTCAGGAATTTAGTAGGAAATTTCTAGCATGTTTTTATAGACTATGTAAACCAACCCAAGAGCTTATTGTTCATCATCTCTTTATTCGATTATTTTATGCTATTGTTTCTTTCAAGTTCTCAAATCAACAACAAATATACATCTCTTTATTTTTTCTGTTTAAGTACTAAACTTAATATTAACAAGAACACCTATCCTTTGGGTTCGAACATTTTTATTACGCGATAGTAAATTGTTCACTTGCAATTTCATTATCAAGTTTTTGGCGCCGTTGCCGGGGATAGGTTCTTTTTAAGTTCTTATTTTTATTTTGTTTAGTACTTCTTGTTCATATATATATAAAAAAAAAGAGAAAAAATTGTGATGAACTGGTGCTGCTAATTTTGTTTGCTAAGTATTGTCAGGTATAGCAATGGCTAAAACATTCGAACAACGGGAGGCAAAAATCCGGGCTGAGGTTGAAAAGGAATATGAGAAGACAAAGCAGGATATCTGCACTCTAATTGACGAGTTTTACTCCGATTTAGATTGCAAGAGAAAATCCGGATTTTTGCCAATCCCTGAGCAAGAATGTAAGGCTATGGAGGAGCTACAAATGAAAATCCAAAGCATTCTAAGGAGGCATCCCAGGGATGAACAACAATCACCTGTTCATGAAAGTGAACTTGTGGTTCAAAAAGAGGAGGTGAAAGCAACCTTCATTGTAGAATTTGTCCTTAAAGACAAATTGGAGGTGGAGGAAGAAGAACCTCAAAGAACCTATGTTATAGGTTCAGAACAAAAAGGCAAAGACCAAGAAGGGGAAGTTTTTCTTATCTCTTCCATTTGTAATGTGATTGATGTTGCCTTGCTAGCTGAAAATTCATTGGGCACTATGTTGTACTTGTGCCAAAATATGCATGATTTGCGGGGTCTAATGAATTTTGTAATAGACCCCGGTTGAAAGTGATTAGTGGAAGGGTCTATCTCGGACCTAAACATTGAGCTGGTTGGGAGACAACCCAACTTAGGATAGTTTAAATTTTTGTCATTTAAATTTCTGCACAACTCTTGTAAATAAATAAAAGAAAAAAAATTCTATGTTTTTGCTGCAGGAGAGGCCAGCGCTCAAGCGCTGGAGGCCAACGCTCAAGCGTTAGGCCCCTGCTTTTCACCTCTGATTGCCCAGTTTTATTTTATTCCAGCGCCCAAGCGTTGGCATCCCCAACGCTCAAGCGCTAGAGCTCGGGCAGCTTTTCTATTTTTTTTTTCTATTTTATTTTATTTTCTGTTTTCTTTGTTTTTAAATAAATTTTGTGTTCACCATTTTCTGAAAGTTTTAAGGTTCTTTGAGTTTTCCCTTGATTCTAAACTGGTTTTAATTTTTGGGAACTCAAGAATTCTATTACGCGATAGTAAATTGTTCACTTGCAATTTCATTATCACTTAATTTCAATATGTTTGGTTCTTGAGTGTAGAACAGGATTTTTAGTTATATTAATAGCACTAGTGTTATCGCACAATAAAGGAATATTGTGCTAAAAAATATTGTAATCCTCTAATTGATGTTTTACCCATAAGAGTTGGGTGCAGCAAGATCCTGCCACCACGTAGTCGGCCTTAGCAGTAGATAATGAGATTGTGTTTTGTCTTTTGCTGGCCCAGGATATCAGGCATTGCCCTAGGAAGTGGCAACCGCCACTTGTAATTTTCCTTTCTATCTGATCTCCGGCATAGTCAGCATCATAGAATCCTCTTAACCTAAAATCTTCACCTCTCTCATAGACTAGACCAAGATTAGTGATGCCAATGAGATATCTAAATATACGTTTCACAGTACTGAGGTGAGATTCTTGAGGATTTACCTGGAACCTTGCACACACACAGACACTATACATAATGCTGTTCTACTTGAAGTAAGGTACAACAACGTTCCTATCATCCCTCCGTATTTTGTTGAATCCACTGGAGTAGATTCGTCACTTTTATTCAGTACAGTTCCAGGGTGCATTGGAGTGCCCATTGCCTTGGCCTTTTCCATGCCATACTTCTTCAAGAGATCTTTGACATATTTAGTCTGATGGATGTAGGTTCTGGTGGTCTCTGCTAGAGAAAAATATCCAAATGAGTTAATCTATTTTGATAAATAACAATTTCGTTAAGAGTCACTAACTCTCTTTGAAGAATTTTATATTCAGGGACTCTTATGAACGGAAGGCACACTGCAACCATTATCAAAAAGCTAAGGAAAAGTCCGTCCGGCTATAAGAATTGAATCCACCCTCAGAGTAAAATTCGTCCGCCTGAAAAGTCTGTCGGGTCCTTTTCTCGTCAAACATATAGGTTGACTAAGGAGCAATGATTGAAGACTGGTACAAAAAGAATCTGCTTAGAAGAGATCGTTTGCTTGAACCAAAAATGAGCTGTCATGCACCTCTTGGTTGATCAGAGCATTAATGTCGAAAGAGACAGAATTAAGCGCCATCTACCTTGAAGATTCAAATTATCTGACATTCCTTAATTCAAGCTGCTTTTGCTGAATTAACGGTGAAATCCTCTGATCATCGTATCTCCTCAACGGCCGAATCTGAATCCTCTGGTCAGAAGCATTAATTGCCTTCCTAGCTGTAATACACTTGCATTAATGGCTGCCTCTGAGTACCAGAAGAAAAAGTATTGCCAGACGATCTCACTCTCTATCAGTTGAAGAAATATTCTTCACTTTGGCAAACCGTATCAAGCAACAAGATGCAGAAGTATCCGTTACTCACAATCAAGTAAATTTCCAACGGAACTATTTTTGAAGATCTTCATCAGCTCATCCAGTTGTCATCCTACTGAAGATATAAATAGTGGCCTCTGCATCATTTTTAACTTGGCGACTTACACACTATCAAAGCATTCAAATCCTTCAAGTCAATTCATAATTTGAACAAGCTTTAGCCAAGAACACTCAGTAACACTAGATTTTCTACCCTTCTGAGTTTTGTCGCCAACTCGTGTGAAATCTTCATAGAGTGAAAACTATTATTCTTCTCACACTACCTCTTCAGAGAATCAAACTTAAAAATCATCTCTGAACCTAGAACCTCATATTTTCTACCCACTCTTTGTGAAGAGATCCTTGTAGAAAACCAACCTTCTTGTAAAAGAACTGGGAGAAGTCCTGTCGAATACTTGAGAGATAAAGGAGAAGTCCTGAGAAAACTTGTAAAGGAGTAGTCCTCAGAATACTGGGAGAAGTCCCTGAGAACACTTGTACTATTCAGTCGAAATAGTGGAAAATCTTGGTATAGCCAAGGACTGGACGTAGCCCTATCGGTTTTGGGGGTGAACCAGGATAAATATCTTGTGTGCTTTACTATTTATGCTCTAAGTATATTTCCGTTGCACTTTTATTTAAACGTTTTCAAACTTATAAATAGTATTCTGTGAAAAACTTTCAAAAGTCACACACACAATTCAAACCCCTCCTTTCTTGTGTGATTTTATTACTATCAATTGGTATCAGAGCTTAACCGCTCTGAGAATTACTAACATCTTAACAGGTGTAGAGTGAAAAGATCCGTGGACGGAATTGCCTACCAAACTGGAACCGCAACAAACAAGCCACCATTCTTCAATGGCTCAAACTATCCCTACTGGAAGAAGCATATGCAGCTATTCATTGAATCGACTGATTGGAAACTATGGGACGTGATATCTAAGGGAAATTATTTTCCTAAAGATAGTGAAAACAAGGCTATCCCAGCTGACAAGTGGACAGATGAACACAAGACCGAAAACCAGAGGAATGCCAAGGCAAGGCTATTTCTTATATGTGCTCTCAGTAAAAGTGAGCATGACAAAGTTGACAGCCTAAGTACTGCAAAGGAGGTATGGGACACGCTGGCTATTGCTCATGAAGGAACAACTGCTGTTCAAACCACCAAGATGAGCATGCTCGCCTCCCAATACGAAAACTTCATGATGGATGATAATGAGTCCATTGATTCCATGTTTTCACGACTTCAAACCATTCACAATGGTATGAGGAATTTGGGCAAAACCTTCACCAACAAGGAGCAAGTGGTCAAGATTCTCAGAAGTCTTCCTGATACCCAAATCGCAAGTGTACGATTAACTATCGCGTAATAAAAAGATCGAACCCAAGGGATAGGTGTTCTTATTATTATAAAATTTAGTACTTAAACAGAAAAATTAAAAAGATGTATTTGTTGAAAGTTTGCATAAGGTAGCACATGGAACAGCAATAAAATAAAAGATAATAAGATGATAGAAAATAAGCTTCTTGGGTTGGTTTACATAGTCTATATAATATGCTAGCAAGTTCTTACTTAGTTTCTGAATTATAAATCTAATTTCATGATGCTATAGCCTAATTATCTACAAGTTAATTCCTTACACATTGTAGAACTTTCTTTCTAATTACTAAATTCAATTCCTTGCAACTTAGTTAACTAGAGAAGAAGATGAAGAAGAAATTCAGGCCAACATAAAGTCACGTCCTTCCTAATTCCTTAGCGAAGTATACTTATAACCTCTTTTAAATCCTAGGTCCCTTACTACTTACCAATTTCCATTCGTATAAGTAATAAGCAAGAAATCTTTTGTACACAAGATGAATGAAGAACAAGGAAATAAAACATGAAATAGAAATAATATTCAGAAAGGTAAAAACAAACTAAGACATAAATATAAACTACTACAACCCAAGAAACTTAAAGAAGAATTAGCCAAGCATGGCTAAAAGAATCATTGAATTACCCTGGATAGGAGCTCAAGTTTGGCTTCCCACAATTCCTAGGAACAATGATCTTTGAGGGAGAAAGAGAGAATACTTGTTGTATTCTAAGAAGGTGTCTTACAAATGAAGAAAAAGGTCCTATTTATAGTAAAAATCCAGCCTCCAACGCTTGAGCGCTGGCTTTCCCAACGCCTGGGCGCTAGGATGCATTAAAATTCCACTTTCTGTCCGAGGCCCAGCGCTTGAGCGCTGGCTTTCCAACGCTTGGGCGCTGGGACACAATCTGACTCATCATCTAGTCAGAACCCCAGCGCTGGAGCGCTGGGATCCCAACGCTGGAGCGTTGGGATGCTGCTTCTTCATCTTCTTGCTTGTTCTTCCTTCTTCATTCATGGTAGTGGGTTTTGATGGCCATAAAAAGCCACTAACCAGCCTTGATCAATTCTGAAACCCTTCCTCCACTAACATCAATTCCTTTAAGCATTTTTTCCATGTGCTAAATTGGAGAGTGACTCTTCATATTTTTCTTTTTTTACTTTGGTCCTCCCTTGGTTAGCACTTCATTTTAAGCCCTCATATTCTCTCAATCTTCACTTCAAGTCCTCCACTCTTGAACTTTTACAACTTGGTCCCTGACTTCCTGAAACTTTACAAATTGGTCCCTGGCCCAAAAATGATAACTAACCAGCTTTTCCTAAAAATATAAAATAACTAGAAAAATCCCTAAAAATATAAAATAAAGATAGAAAAACACAAAAAATCTAATCTACATGCAAAATGCAAAATAAATATAAAATCTACATAAAAACAATAAAAAAACCTACATGTGACTCAAAAATAATAAAATAAAAAGACTAAAAAGACCCTAAAAACATCATATAAAATCCACTCATCACACCACTATACCCAACGACAGCTTGTCCTCAAGCGACAAAACTTAAAGAAAAACTCGTCCCTGGGTTTTGAGAAAGTTTTATCTGATTACAACTTGAAGCACAGAAACCTTTCAAAGAAAGCTTAGCAGAAAAGGAAGACATGCATGTTTTATAGACAAAGAATCAAGAAAGTTAGGCTTGGCTTTTAACATGTTTGAGTTCAACAATTAAGCTCACAAAATGATATTCTCCATGAAAACAAGAAAGCTCAATAATCCTGCCTATAATTCAAATCAAAACTGAAGTAAAGCAACCAAGTGATTTTGAAGAGATTTTTAAGGTTGTAACTTGGCCAAAGGGTTGAACAATTCAAGGTGTGGATTTCAAGACTTGGCAACTCTATTGGCTGACTCAGAAATTTTGTTGTTAAGTGATTTTTTTCCTTGACTAAGAGCTCAACAATTCACACAAGGGTCCTCTCATTTTTTCTTTTTCTCTTTTTTTTTTTTTTTTTTTTGAACAAAGTAGTGGAATGTATGGGATGAATGACTTGAATTTTACTTCCCTCATACTCTTTCTCACCCCACTACTTCATTATTTTTTCCTAAGGCACATACCTTATTTTTTCCAACTTTTTCCTTCTCCTTTTTTTTTAGAGAGAAACCCACACATATAGCTCCAACAAATCAGCACATGCATCACTATAACAACTGAAAAATTATCACACAAAGTAGGCTCCAAAGAATGACTCTTTTAAGGCTCAAAAGGGGCTACTAGTGGATATCAAATTTCAAGCAAAACTCTGAGTTTTCAAAAATGCCTATAATCTCTTCTCAACACACAAAGTGTACAGAACTCCAATCAACATGCAACACAAGGCAGAAAAATTTCACAATCATGTATCAGAGTCCTCAGCCCTCAGAAAAAGATAGGGTAAGTGGTACCCTTTTTAGAACTCAGAAAAACTTTTGCCAACAACCCAACAATCAAGACATCAAAAATCCTTTCCACAGCATGCAATCCTAACTGCTTAAAAACATAGAATTTTTCACAAAGCATTTCAATCAGATAAAGCATTTCACAAAGCTATAGCAACATCAGAATGGATAATATACTCAAAGACTCATGCAAAAAGAAAACAGAAAAACTAAACTAAAAATAAAAATAAAAATAAAACTAAAAACTATAAAAACAAAAACAAAAACTAAGAAGCTGGTATAGTAAAAAAATTTCCACAAAGGTCCAAGGGAACCTTAATGTAAAAATCAATTCGAACATTCAAGTTCAAGAGGGTTCTTCCTCCTTCTGGAACCTATCCTGTAACAATGAACAAACAAAAGTCTCACAAGTAGAAACTTGCTTGACTTGTTAGTCCCAAAACAGCACATATAAGAATATGGGTTGAAAAATTGTGTCCACCTTAAAAACAAGAATTATTGAGTTCCCAAAAATAAAAACCAGTTTAGAACCAAGGGAAGACTCATAGAACCTTAAAAATTTCAGAAAATGGTGAACACAAAATTTATTAAAAACTAAAAACAGCAAATAAAAACAAAAACAACAAACTGCCCGAGTTCCAACGCTTGAGCGTTGGGGATGCCAACGCTTGGGCGCTGGATAAAAGCAAAAACTGGGCAATCAGAGGTGTAAAGCAGGGGCCTAACGCTTGAGCGTTGGCCTCCAGCGCTGGAGCGCTGGCCTCTCCTGCAGCAAAAACATAGAATTTTTTTCTTTTATTTACTTACAAGAGTGATGCAGAAAATTAAAAGACAAAAATTGTAAACTATCCTAAGTTGGGTTGTCTCCCAACCAGCTCATTGTTAAGGTCCGAGATAGACCCTTCCACTAATCACTTTCAACCGGGGTCTATTACAAAATTCTTTAGACCCCGCAAATCATGCATATTTTGGCACAAAAGCAACATGGTGCCACATGAATTTTCAGCTAACAAGGTAACAACATTTAAATTAAAAATGGAAGGAATAAATAAATTTTCCCTTCCCTGTTCTGCTCCTTGCTTTTCTGAACCTATAGCATAGGTTCCTTGAGGTTCTTCTTCCTCCATTTCCAATTTGTCTTTAAGGACAAATTCTACAATGAAGGTTGCTTTCACCTCCTCTTTTTGAACCACGAGTTCATTTTCATGAACAAGTGATTGTTGTTCATCCCCGGGCTGCCTCATTATAATGCCTTGTATCTTTACTTGTAGAATCTCCCTGGCCTTACATTCTTGCTCAAGACTTGGCAAAAATCCGGATTTCCTCTTGCAATCTATATCAGAGTAAAACTCTCTAACTAGAGTGAAGATATCCTGCTTCGACTTCTCATATTCCTTTTCAACCTCAGCCCGGATTTTTGCCTTCCTTTGCTCAAATGTTTCAGCCATTGCTATACCTGACAATACTTAGCAAACAAAATTAGCAGCACCAGTTCATCACAATTTTTCTTTTTATATATATTTTTTCGTTTTTTTTTTATATATATAAACAAGAAGTACTAAATAAAATAAAAACAAGAACTTGGAAGAACCTATCCCCGGCAACGGCGCCAAAAACTTGATACCCAAATCGCAAGTGTACGATTAACTATCGCGTAATAAAAAGATCGAACCCAAGGGATAGGTGTTCTTATTATTATAAAATTTAGTACTTAAACAGAAAAATTAAAAAGATGTATTTGTTGAAAGTTTGCATAAGGTAGCACATGGAACAGCAATAAAATAAAAGATAATAAGATGATAGAAAATAAGCTTCTTGGGTTGGTTTACATAGTCTATATAATATGCTAGCAAGTTCTTACTTAGTTTCTGAATTATAAATCTAATTTCATGATGCTATAGCCTAATTATCTACAAGTTAATTCCTTACACATTGTAGAACTTTCTTTCTAATTACTAAATTCAATTCCTTGCAACTTAGTTAACTAGAGAAGAAGATGAAGAAGAAATTCAGGCCAACATAAAGTCACGTCCTTCCTAATTCCTTAGCGAAGTATACTTATAACCTCTTTTAAATCCTAGGTCCCTTACTACTTACCAATTTCCATTCGTATAAGTAATAAGCAAGAAATCTTTTGTACACAAGATGAATGAAGAACAAGGAAATAAAACATGAAATAGAAATAATATTCAGAAAGGTAAAAACAAACTAAGACATAAATATAAACTACTACAACCCAAGAAACTTAAAGAAGAATTAGCCAAGCATGGCTAAAAGAATCATTGAATTACCCTGGATAGGAGCTCAAGTTTGGCTTCCCACAATTCCTAGGAACAATGATCTTTGAGGGAGAAAGAGAGAATACTTGTTGTATTCTAAGAAGGTGTCTTACAAATGAAGAAAAAGGTCCTATTTATAGTAAAAATCCAGCCTCCAACGCTTGAGCGCTGGCTTTCCCAACGCCTGGGCGCTAGGATGCATTAAAATTCCACTTTCTGTCCGAGGCCCAGCGCTTGAGCGCTGGCTTTCCAACGCTTGGGCGCTGGGACACAATCTGACTCATCATCTAGTCAGAACCCCAGCGCTGGAGCGCTGGGATCCCAACGCTGGAGCGTTGGGATGCTGCTTCTTCATCTTCTTGCTTGTTCTTCCTTCTTCATTCATGGTAGTGGGTTTTGATGGCCATAAAAAGCCACTAACCAGCCTTGATCAATTCTGAAACCCTTCCTCCACTAACATCAATTCCTTTAAGCATTTTTTCCATGTGCTAAATTGGAGAGTGACTCTTCATATTTTTCTTTTTTTACTTTGGTCCTCCCTTGGTTAGCACTTCATTTTAAGCCCTCATATTCTCTCAATCTTCACTTCAAGTCCTCCACTCTTGAACTTTTACAACTTGGTCCCTGACTTCCTGAAACTTTACAAATTGGTCCCTGGCCCAAAAATGATAACTAACCAGTTTTTCCTAAAAATATAAAATAACTAGAAAAATCCCTAAAAATATAAAATAAAGATAGAAAAACACAAAAAATCTAATCTACATGCAAAATGCAAAATAAATATAAAATCTACATAAAAACAATAAAAAAACCTACATGTGACTCAAAAATAATAAAATAAAAAGACTAAAAAGACCCTATAAACATCATATAAAATCCACTCATCACTTCCCACCAACTGGAGAAATTTCGTCACCTCCCAAAGATCCGGAAAGGATATGGACACATATCAAGTAGAAGATTTGGTGGGAGAAATGAAGATCCACGAGCAGGATCTTGCAAATGATGCTGCGATCATAAAAAGAAAAGCAGCTGCTGCAAAAGCTGTAGCGTTTAAAGCCAACAAATCAAAGGCTTTGAAAGCTAATGAATCCTCAGATGAGGAAACAACTCAATCTGATCGATCTGATGATGAACAAGCTTTGTTCAACAGACGATTTAGAAAAATGGTGGGAAACAGGAAGCAATTCAAAGGAAGACCATCTTCCTCATCAAGAGAAGAAGAAAGAATCCCAAGCAAAGGAGGGATCGTCTGCTATGAGTGCAAGAAACCTGGTCACGTCAAAGAAGATTGTCCTCGTCTAGGGAATAAGTCTTCGCAGAAAACTTTCTATAAAAAGAAGGCCTTTTCCAGCCAGAACGATGAATCAGAAGATGACTCAAATCAAGAAGAAGAAGCCAAGGGAGCTAATGAAGAAGCTTCATACTGTGCGTTCATGGCATCCATAGACACTTCAGATATTGAAGCCGACAGAGAAGCAGAGGCATTGATGATTTCTGTCGACCAATCCAATGACGAAGAAGATGATCAAGATGAGGTATGTCCCAAAATCTCATCTGATGACTACAATGAACTTCTAGAATATGCTCATGCATTAGCTATTAAGTACAGCTCTCTCAAAAAGAAGCATGATAAAACATTGAAAAAATTGCATGCATCTAAGGAAGTATCCATCATGCTCACCAAGAAAAATCAAGTGCTTTTAGAACAAGACGCAAACAAAGAAATTAGATTTTTAAAGCAAAGAGTCAGTTACTTAATTAAAGACTTATCCATGTTTACCCAAGGTCATGATAATCTAATCAAATTATGTGGAAATAATAGATTAGCTTATGATCGAAGAGGGTTAGGATATGAAGAAGAAGAAGACTGGGATATAGTTGCCATTAAACATAACTCGTTTACTGTTCCATATAGATATCAGCCTGAAAAGAAAAATATTTCATCAACATCTATCAAAATTCAACCTGAAACTTTCATAGTCAAGGGTAAGGAGAAACAAACTCCTCAAAAAATAGTGCATGGGAGGAAAAGTCCACCCAAGGTGATTACTAACAAAAGAGGACCCAAGAAAGTTTGGGTACCTACACCAATGATTATTCCTCTTGCAGATGTGCTTAACAGTTCGAAACCAAAGAGAACAATGGTACCTGGACAGTGGATGCTCACGGCACATGACGGGAAAAAGGTCTTTATTCCCAAAAATCCATGAGAAGAAGACAGGAGGGACAGTGACCTTTGGAGGTAATCAAAAAGGCTTCATTGTCGGAGAAGGTAATGTTGGTAAGGACCCCCTTCTAGTAATCCGGAAGGTTCTACTAGTTGAAGGATTGAAACATAACCTACTTAGCATAAGTCAATTGTGTGACAGTGGGCTCACTGTTTCCTTTACCAAATTGAAGTGTAGTGTCACTAATGAGGATGACAAGATTATCTTTGAAGCTCAGAGACAAGGAGATCTATATAAGACCTCCCTGGAAAACCTTGCAAGTCAAAAGGTAACATGTCTAGTATCAGCAGAGGATGATAAATGGATCTGGCACAGGAAGCTAGGGCATGCATCCCTAAAGACCATTGCTAAAATAATCAAACATGATTTAGTACGTGGTTTGCCAAATCTATCTTTCAAATCTGATGATACATGCTCAGCATGTCTCCAAGGAAAGCAAGTAAAAAGTTATTTCCATGCAAAGAACGTTGTTAGTACAAAGAGACCTCTAGAGATGTTGCACATGGACTTGTTTGGACCCACTAGAACGGCTAGTTGTTTTGGAAAAAGATTTTGTCTTGTCATCGTTGATGACTACACCAGATTCACATGGGTACAATTCCTTGGAACAAAAGATGAAGCTTTTAGGTCCTTTCTAATCATCGCAAAGAGAATTCAAAATGAAAACGGATACTGCATCACCAACATCCGGAGTGACAGAGGAGGAGAATTCATAAATGAAGAATTCAATCATTACTGCGAAGAGAATGGTATATTCCATCAAGTGTCCGCTCCGAGAACCCCTCAGCAAAATGGAGTAGCAGAAAGGAAAAACAGGTCACTTCAAGAAATGGCAAGGACTATGCTTAATGAAACATCTCTGTCCAAGTACTTCTGGGCTGAAGCCATCCATACAGCATGTTATATTCAAAATAGAATATTCATGTGTCCGGTTCTGAAGAAAACTGCTTATGAGCTATGGAAGGGAAGGAAGCCAAACATATCATATTTTCATCCATTCGGAAGCTCATGTTTTCTACTCAACACAAAGGATGATCTCGGAAATTTTGATGCAAAATCAGATAAGGGAATATTCTTAGGATATTCACCTAATTCTAAGGCTTTTCGAGTATACAACTCCAGAACCATGGCAGTTGAAGAATCCATCAATGTTAAATTTGAAGATAAACACGCAGGGGTAAATCCGATATCTTCAGAAGATGATGAACTGGAAATATATGAAGCTCCTTCATCAAATCCGGCTCAGCCATCATCGTCCAGTAAAGAGACTGACTCAACTATTCCTTCCTCAGCTCAACCAGACGAAGTTGATGAAACTACGTCTGACGATATCTCATCAAGTCAAGTCATGACCTCTAGTGGCATATCACTGCCTCGAGACTGGAGATTCAAACCAGATCACCCTCCAACGCAAATCATTGGAAATGTCCACGAAAAGGTAAGAACTCGATCTACTTTTAATGATTATGCTAACTGTGCGTTTCTTTCTGAGATAGAGCCAAAGAACATAGGAGAAGCACTTCAGGATGAAGGATGGATCCTAGCCATGCAAGAAGAACTGAATCAGTTTGAAAGAAGTAAAGTCTGGGATTTAGTGCCAAGACCAGAGGACAAATCCATCATAGGTACTCGATGGGTCTTCAGGAATAAGATGGATGAAAATGGAAAGGTCACAAGAAACAAAGCTCGTCTGGTGGCCCAAGGGTATAATCAACAAGAAGGAATTGATTATATAGAGACATTTGCACCAGTGGCAAGAATTGAAGCCATACGTATTCTTCTAGCATTTTCTTGCCAACACTCCATAAAACTATTTCAAATGGATGTAAAAAGTGCGTTCCTAAATGGATTCATTGAAGAAGAAGTCTATGTAAAGCAACCTCCAGGATTTGAAGATCAGGATCTACCAGACCATGTCTTCAAGCTGAGAAAAGCACTATATGGATTAAAGCAAGCACCACGTGCATGGTATGATCGCTTGAGCTCATTTCCAATGAAGAATGGATTTTCTCGAGGAAGCACCGACAATACTCTCTTTAGAAGAAAGAGGTCCAAGGACTTCATTCTAGTACAGCTATATGTCGATGATATAATATTTGGGGCCACAAATGAAGCTCTTTGTCAAGAATTCTCCAAGCTAATGCAAAGTGAATTTGAGATGAGTATGATGGGAGAATTAAAGTTCTTCCTAGGATTACAAATCAGACAGGAAGGAACTCGAACATACATTCATCAGACCAAATATATCAATGACCTACTGAAGAAGTACTGCATGGAGAAAGCAAAAGCCATGGGAACTCTGATGCATCCTGGAACTATACTTGATAAAGGCGATGAATCAACTCCTGTTGACTCAACCAAATACAGAGAAATGATAGGATCCCTATTATATCTCACATCAAGCAGACCAGACATCATGTACAGCGTCTGTGTATGTGCAAGATTCCAGGTAAGTCCCCAAGAATCTCATCTTAGTGCCGTAAAACGAATTTTTCGATACCTTATTGACACAACTAATCTTGGTCTAGTCTATGAGAAAGGTGATGATTTCAGGCTAAGAGGATTCTGTGATGCCGACTATGCCGGAGATAGAGTAGAAAGAAAAAGCACAAGTGGAGGATGTCACTTCTTAGGACACTGTCTAATTTCTTGGGCAAGCAAAAGACAGAGCACAATTTCTCTTTCAACGGCTGAAGTAGAATACGTCGCTGCAGGTTCATGTTGCACCCAACTTCTTTGGGTGAAGCATCAATTAGAAGATTATAATATTTTTGAGCATAACATCCCATTATTATGTGATAACACAAGTGCCATTAATATAACAAAGAACCCTGTGTTGCATTCACGAACTAAACATATTGAAATCAAACATCATTTTATTCGTGATCATGTAGCAAAAGGAAATATTGACATCTCATACATACCATCTGATGATCAACTGGCAGACATTTTCACTAAACCTCTAATTGAAAACAAGTTTGCATGCCTTAGAGAAAGAATAGGAATGTTTCCTGCACTATAAATATCTATTTATCATATTCGTCTGGTTATTTTCATTTAAATTTAAATATCCACTACGAAATATGCATTTAATGCTGAAATAGTTGTGTCTTTTCATATGTCTCACTTGCTCTGCACGCACACACGGAGGTTGACATTTATTATCTCTCTTCATTTAATACGGTTTAATAAACTGTGTTACTCATCATGGGAATGATAAAATCGAGAAATTATTTACACTATCCAACATAAAAACTGACGGTTCGTGAAAATATATCTCTCATAACAGTTTCAATACACTCATTCAACCTACTTCGTGCATTTGTAGTTGTCGTTCTATCTTCCCTTTCTACAGATCTCATGGCTCCTAACAAACGAAGAAACGGAAAAGATCAGGGAGCTCTAAGCATGGAAGAAACCCAAATCATCCAGAACCAGATCAATCTTACTACTCGCAATCGCAAACTACAAAGTTATGAAATTGGTCCTGTGAAGGTTGAACACCTGGGGGACAGAGAGCTTGTCACCCCTAGGTATATTGATCTTCAGCTATTTGAACATGCAAAAGTGGCCGGACTGGATCTCCTGCTCTCACACGCTTGGGGGAACCTGTTCATTATCTCCACAAATTCCGTCATCAAGCCTCTCGTTCAAGAGTTCTACGACTGTGCTGTCAAGATGAACCCTAACCACATCCGAACTCGGTGTCTGGGTCAAGTAGTTGATATACTTACCAGTGACATATCTCAACTCCTCAACCTTCCTCTTGAAGGAATGTGCTACTCCTCGTCTTGGGAAAGCTCTGAAAGCTCTCCTTTCACTCTGGAACAGCCTAACTCTAACCTTCCCTATGGAGCTCTTATCTCTGCTCTCATGCGTCACAAGCAGCTAATCAACCCTTCTATTGAATCGTTGCACTACATTTCATCTGATTATGTCCTTCCTACTCCGATTAAGTTTAGTGATGTCCGTCGAATGAATCTGTCTGTTGACATATCTGAAGTCCCCACTGAACTCCTAAGTGAATGGACCAAAAGGACTCAAAAACGAAAGCTCTCTTCATCAACTCCGTCTGCTGCCAGCCTCAAACGACATTGTTCAGACGTTTCCTCTCCACAATGTTCCAGTCATGATCACCAGACCAAGTCCCTTACCCGTTCACCTGCTCCCACACTCCTACATGCATCAACTTCATCCAAGCCGCCCCCGGAGACTGTGCACTCCACAGCTGACCTCATCTCAATCTCTCATGCTCACTATTTGAAGTTCCTACCTCAAATATTTCACAAATATATATCTGATGTCTTTGTGGTTTCCGTTGTCTTGCTCAATGGATGGGTCACTCTCAAAGTGACTGGCCAGAAGTTTGCGGATTGCTCATTCAAGAACTTCTATCTCATCGTGTGCTTCATTCCCAAACGTTTTGCTCCGATAAAGATGTTGATAGATTGTGTGAGGCCCTTACATTCTGTGCAAATGAACCTGCACCTATGTCCAAGTGGTTTACCGTTCCAGATATGGGATTACTTGCTGCCACTGCTTTTCGCATAGTTCTAGTAACTCTATCTCCTACTCAGTGTTGCACGTATCTACCACTTCTTGGCCCCGTTAATGCTACACCTACTATTGCTGTACTGGGCAACATTGGCAACCGACACTGGGTTCGCGTCAAGCTCGTAGAGAACTCTCCACTGCCAACTGTTTCACCTCAATGGAAGCATCATTGCTCTCCTGATGCCCTAGCCTCTTCAATCCAAGATTCTTCATTTCCAAAATCTTCTCCAAATTGAAGCTGAGCAATTTCTTGACTCATTATTTGACCTCCCCAGCTTTGATAATCCTATCCAAATTGATGACGAATCTGAACCTGACCCCAACACTGACCTTTCTTGCCTAGCTCTTGATTTCAGCCGTCTCAATTTAACTGATGTTGAAGGTGATCTTCGTCTGCCTACTGGTCAAAGTCAACCGACTCTTTCACTTTTACCCAGGGTAGATGTCCACTTTAATACATCTATTAATACCTCCTACCTGTCCCCACCTGCATGTCTCCATAAAAGTATGGATCTGGATCTCAAGCTTGCACCTCCGGGTTTCTTCACTACTGATTCAGGCATGTCTCTCCATCAGATCTACTCCATGCCCAGTAACCCTCCTAGATCCAGTTCAGCTTTGGGCAAGCGCAAGCGCTCACATGATGCACCCAATGCTCACCTCCTATCAGATCTCTGTCTTCAAGCATTTGGTTTCCCATTTTGTTTTCAGGCTGGATTGTGGCTTCCCAATGAATGTCCTACTTCTCACTTTACCCAATCCATGCCCTCAGGTCACCAATTCTTCCATATTGACTGGGAACTTCAGGTTTGCAGGGATGTCCACATTGCTTCAATCCCTCTTCATCTGGCTGGCTGTGTTGAATCCCTGGTTCTAAAGTTTAGAACATGGACCCTGATTCTCCTTCCTCAGATATCACCCATTTTTACGACTCTGCGTCCTACTTGGCTGTATTTGCATCATGCGCCGCTCATCCCAACTGTGGCATACTTCACTCCCATCCTGCCATCTCGCCTTTCATCTTCGTCAATCGCTCACTGCTCATACTCAGACTCTGATGATGATCGCTCTATGATCCACCTTCTCTCTCAGGAGGTTAAGGCATTCACTGCTCGTTTATCTCTTGAACGGGCCCGTCGAGATCAAGCTGTGAATTCGCCTTGAATCCATGGATGCAAGGCTCTCTGCAAAGATCGATGCTAGTTTCGCTCAACTGCATGCCTCTATGGCCTTATATATTAATATACATTTTTGCTGTTACATATTATCACTCCTCTCGTTATATCATTCGCTGTGTTCTCTATGTTTTTGATAATGTCAAAGGGGGAGATATTTATATAACAAATGACTATGTAGCAGAAAGGCACATGTTTAGGGGGAGCTAATAAATGCTAATAAAATAAATGACTAAGATAACTAAGCAGAAGAAAGGCACATACTTAGGGGGAGAATTTACTCGCATTTGTCCTTAGAAATTGTCATTTTCAAAAAGGGGGAGATTGTTAGAGAAAAATATCCAAATGAGTTAATCTATTTTGATAAATAACAATTTCGTTAAGAGTCACTAACTCTCTTTGAAGAATTTTATATTCAGGGACTCTTATGAACGGAAGGCACGCTGCAACCATTATCAAAAAGCTAAGGAAAAGTCCGTCCGGCTATAAGAATTGAATCCACCCTCAGAGTAAAATTCGTCCGCCTGAAAAGTCTGTCGGGTCCATTTCTCGTCAAACATATAGGTTGACTAAGGAGCAATGATTGAAGACTGGTACAAAAAGAATCTGCTTAGAAGAGATCGTTTGCTTGAACCAAAAATGAGCTGTCATGCACCTCTTGGTTGATCAGAGCATTAATGTCGAAAGAGACAGAATTAAGCGCCATCTACCTTGAAGATTCAAATTCTCTGACATTCCTTAATTCAAGCTGCTTTTGCTGAATTAACGGTGAAATCCTCTGATCATCGTATCTCCTCAACGGCCGAATCCGAATCATCTGGTCAGAAGCATTAATTGCCTTCCTAGCTGTAATACACTTGCATTAACGGCTGCCTCTGAGTACCAGAAGAAAAAGTATTGCCAGACGATCTCACTCTCTATCAGTTGAAGAAATATTCTTCACTTTGGCAAACCGTATCAAGCAACAAGATGCAGAAGTATCCGTTACTCACAATCAAGTAAATTTCCAACGAAACTATTTTTGAAGATCTTCATCAGCTCATCCAGTTGTCATCCTACTGAAGATATAAATAGTGGCCTCTGCATCATTTTTAACTTGGCAACTTACACACTATCAAAGCATTCAAATCCTTCAAGTCAATTCATAATTTGAACAAGCTTTAGCCAAGAACACTCAGTAACACTAGATTTTCTACCCTTCTGAGTTTATTCGCCAACTCGTGTGAAATCTTCATAGAGTGAAAACTCTTATTCTTCTCACACTACCTCTTCAGAGAATCAAACTTAAAAATCATCTCTGAACCTAGAACCTCATATTTTCTACCCACTCTTTGTGAAGAGATCCTTGTAGAAAACCAACCTTCTTGTAAAAGAACTGGGAGAAGTCCTGTCGAATACTTGAGAGATAAAGGAGAAGTCCTGAGAAAACTTGTAAAGGAGTAGTCCTCAGAATACTGGGAGAAGTCCCTGAGAACACTTGTACTATTTAGTCGAAATAGTGGAAAATCTTGGTATAGCCAAGGACTGGACGTAGCCCTATCGGTTTTGGGGGTGAACCAGGATAAATATCTTGTGTGCTTTACTATTTATGCTCTAAGTATATTTCCGTTTCACATTTATTTAAACGTTTTCAAACTTATAAATAGTATTCTGCGAAAAACTTTCAAAAGTCACACACACAATTCAAACCCCCCCTTTCTTGTGTGATTTTATTACTATCAGTCTCCTGTCTGGTTTGTAAACCTAAAAAGAACTTTAGTTCCCCCATCATGCTCATCTCAAATTCACTCTGCATGAGCTTGGAGAATTCTTGACAAGGAATTTCATTAGTAGCACCAAAGATAATATCATCAACATATAATTATACTAAAATGAAATCATTTGATGTTTTTCTTCTGAATAAAGTGTTGTCAATATTACTGATAGCGGAATCGCAAGTGTACGATTAACTATCGCGTAGTAAAAACATCGAACCCAAGGGATAGGTGTTCTTATTAATATAAAATTTAGTACTTGTGCAGAAAGATGAAGCTGAAAATATGTTGTTGGTTTTATAGCAGGCAAGAACAATAGCATAAAATAAAGAAGAGATAAATATGATGAGAATTAAGTTCTTGGGTTGAATAACATAGAATATAAAATATGCTAGCAAGTATCTACATAATTTCTGAATTTTAAATCCAAGTTCAAGATGCTATAGCCTATTATATCTTCAAGTTAATCTCTTACACATTGTAGAACTTTCTTTTTAATTACTAAACCCAATTTCTTGCAATCTAGTTAACTAAAGAAGAAGATGAAGATGAAGTTCCGGTCAACATAAAGCTACGTTTATCCTAATCTCTTAGCGATATATACTTATAGCCTTTTTTAATTCCTATTTCCCTTACTACTTACCAATTCTCATTCGTATAAGTAATAAGAAAGAACACTTGTGATCATCAAGATAAAATTAAGAACAAGGAATTAAAACAAGAACTGGAAATAATATTCAGAAAGGTAGAAACAATACTAAAACATAAATTATAAACTACTACAACCCAAGAAACTTAAAGAAGAAGTTAGCCAAGCATGGCTAAAAGATTCATTGAATTACCCTGGATAGGAGCTCAAGTTTGGCTTCCCACAATTCCTATGAAAAATGATCTTAAGGAGGAAAGAAGAATACTTGTTGTATTCTGAAATGGTGTGGTTTTACAAGTGCAAATTGCCTCCCTATTTATAGCAAAAATCTGGCCTCCAGCGCTTGAGCGCTGGCATTCCCAACGCTTGGGCGTTGGGATGCAATTAAATCCCACTTCCAGACCGAGGCCCAGCGCTTGAGCGCTGAGTGCCATTTCCAGCTCAGCTCCTAGT
This sequence comes from Acmispon strigosus, assembly GCA_030819835.1. Classification (NCBI taxonomy): domain Eukaryota; kingdom Viridiplantae; phylum Streptophyta; class Magnoliopsida; order Fabales; family Fabaceae; genus Acmispon; species Acmispon strigosus. The sequence continues at coordinate 27,325,472 of JAUAMA010000001.1, forward strand.
CAGAGTCCCAACGCTTGGGCGTTGGGCTTCCAACGCTTGAGCGCTGGCCTTCCAACGCTTGAGCGCTTGGTGAGAATCTGACTCATTTCCTAGTCAGAGTCCCAACGCATGAGCGTTGGGATCCCAACACTGGAGCGTTGGTGTTAGAACAGATAGCAACCTGAGAGGGGGGGGGGTGAATCAGAGTTGCCCCGATTTTCGCTTTATTGAAAATGTTACTTTCAAGATAATGATGATCACGAAATGATTGTTGTGATTGCAGCGGAATTAAGCGTTGCTTGAAAGTAAAGATGAAGGATAGAAGAATTCACACACAGAGTTTTATCCTGGTTCACCTTCTATCCACCGAAGGCTACGTCCAGTCCCTCAAGAAAACCCCTTGAGGATTTTTCCACTATTGATAAAAATCACTTACAAGTTCTTAACCCAAGGACCCTAAGAATTTCTACCAATTTCCTGTGAAAGCAAACCGCTTTCCACAGCCCCTGAAAGCAAACCACTTTCAGTTCCTGAAGGCAAACCACCCTCAGACCTTGAAGGCTAAACCACCTTCAATCAACACCCTGAAATTATACCACTTTCAGTACCAACAACCCTTCAATCCTTTAACACATAAGTGGATTGATCATGAGAATTTATGCTTTAAGTCTTTTAAGCATAATATGATTCTGAGTTCCTCAAGATATGAACAACTAAAGTGTTCTTATAAACATGAAGATCATGAACTCAGAATTTAGGCTCTTGAAGGTTTAAGTTCTAAAAGATGAACTAATTTTGACAAAGCTTTGGTCTAATGTTGTATTCTCATGTGTTGTTTTGTTCAGGACTCAAATGGACTTTATATAGGCAAGGGAAACGTCCTTGAACCATCACAACCATTTCCAAAAGGTTTGGGACACAATGGTTCATGAAAAGATGCAACTTTTCGTTCTGGTAATCGATTACATCATTTAGTGTAATCGATTACACTAATAGCCGTTTCAGTTTGAATTTCAAGTTCAAACATGTAATCGATTACAAGAAAAGGGTAATCGATTACTTGCCTAGGTGTAATCGATTACCAGAAGGCTGAAATCGATTACACTGAAGTCCAACTTCCAGAAACTTGATCCTTTGAGATCGGCTTAAGGTTTTCTACTTCTTTTAAGTTATGAAAACACTTAGCTTGATTAGTTTAGGTGTTTTAAGAGCCTTTATGCTTTAATAGACCTTTAGAAGCATAACTCACCTAAACTAGGACTTCTAGGTATATGATAGTCTTTGTAACGCTGTTTCCTCTAAGTCTTCTTTTCTTCTTTTTGTCGATGAGTTTGTCGTCATCAAAACCTCAGCCAGGGTCAGGAGCAAGACCTTCTTCACAATCTCCCCCTTTTTGAGGATGGCAAACACATTCTTGATACTTGAAGATCATATATGCATTTCTTGTTAAAGAACTCCCCCTGTTTGATGTAATCTAGTATTTCTCCCCCATTCTAATGTACTTGTTGAAATCCTGCATATGATCTTTAAGAGCACAGAACCTTTCTCCCCCTTTTGACTTCATCAAAAAGAAGAAAAGGCCAAAAATACAGGCATACATCCATACAAGTATAGAATTCGAAATAAAGCATAGGGGTATGGGGGCAAAGATGTAAAACAAGGAAAAACCATAACCATCCAAACATAGAAAATAAATGAAAACATCCAACAATACAGTAAAGGGTTTTTAAAACTAGGCTATTACAAACCAAATAAACCAAGATGTCAAATGAAAGCATAAACAAGTCTAAAGATCAGATTCATCAGAGGAATCAAGAGAGTCATGAGGAGAGGGAGCCATGCGATCGACACGAAGATTGAGACGATCCATATCCGCACGGAGAGTGGTGTACATGGACTCGACCCGACCTTCCATGTGATCGAACCTCTGATCAAAGTGTGTCCTCATATCAGCCAGATGAGAGGATGAGTTGAGTAGAGGCATCAGCATCTGCAGAGGACGAAGGACCTCCCTTAGAGGATGGTGGACAGAAAGCAGCAGGGGCAGGAGCCTGGGTAGTATCAGGACCCAAATCTGATTTGTGCCTGAAAGTACCATCAATATCCCTGAAAATCCCCATCTTGTTCAGAATTTCCATATCAATCCTCTGAGCCTTAGCATCCATGACCTGTGCATACTCTCCATGTGTAGAAATTCCAAAGTTCTTCAGAATAAGAGTAATAACAGGAGCATAAGGAAGAGGGCCAGTTCTGTCCTTGTGAAGCAGCATGTGTATCATGACCAAGTAAGCCCAATTAATAGATTCATTATGCTTCAGACCATATATGATTTGCAACTCTAAATCACTAATCTGAGCATGGTTAGAGGATTGAGGGAGAAGAACATAGCTTATCAGATAATGGAGCAAACGATCCTCTACAGTGAGATATCCAACAGCAAGGATATCCCTAGAACGGTTAGCCTCCGTTCGCTGCTTCTTCAACTGTATCTCTTCCTCAGAAAATCGACATAGAGATAGATAAAAAGACTTCTTATCATAATCAGCCCATGGACATGTAATCTCAAGGCTAAGTCGTGCTCCAACATAGGGAATTGTCAGTAGAGTTCCCAAATGCTCTTGAGTCAAAGAAATATCAACCCCTTTGACTGATGAGCAGATTTTTCCACCCCTCTTGACCAAATTACAATAAAAGACTTTGACCAATTCAGGATAATACGTACCCGTCAAGCCAACAAATTCATCAAGGCCTTGGAAGTCAAGGAGAGATGGAAAGAGAAGTCCAGCATTGATGAATGAATTCATGTCAGCATACTTGGGAGGAAGAATCGGCCTTTGCATGTAATAAGCCGAGAACCGTTCCTTTTGTTCCTTCGTGACGAGAAGACGTGAAAGGTCAAGGGTATTCATGGATAGGTTCTTCGACCGGTGTCTGTGAGAAGAAGGAGAAGCCATTTTCGGATTTGGAAGGGTTAGGGTTTGAAAAAGGGTTTTTGGGTAGAGACCAAATTGGAAAATCCGAAAGGGTGGAGAGACAAGAGAGGGTAGGGACGAGCAAAACCCACCAATTGGTTCTGAATTTGAGCAAGAAACAAGGGAGAATAGTGGGAAATACTGGTTCGACGTCGAGGAAAGGAAAGGGAAGAAGAACAGTGTAATCGATTATGAATTCTGACCAGATATACTTATATTATCGAATTGGTAATCGATTACAGGCAGTTGTGTAATCGATTACCACAATTTGAATTTTAAATAAAATTCAAAATTGCAGCTGTAATTGATTACAGCAGTTAATGTAATCGATTACCTGCAATCCAAAATTTGAAAATTTCAAATTTCGAATATTTAATCGATTATACCAGTTATGGTAATCGATTACTCAGGGGATTTAAATAAGCATGAGGACTAAGAACAAGGTTAATCGATTAATAAGCCTATGATAATCGATTACAAGGACATGTTATAGGTCCTTACCTATGTAATCCTATGTAATATATTTTTGAAAAGAGCATTTAAGCATATGATCAACTAAGACTTGTTATCATGTACGAAAAGATTTATACAAGTACCTAATTGATAAGAACTAACATAGGACATGTGTTTAAGCACATAGATAAATTAGATGTATGTAATCATAAATCTAAGACATGAATATGTAAGCATATATGTTCACCTAGAATCTAAGTAGGCATTTTTTAACTAATATAAGCATATATCTAGACGATTATCTTCCTAACGATTATGATTGTTAATTTCATAATTCCTAATGTGTTCCTATGATTTTCTAGTTAGTGGGCTTAGGAGCAAGTTCCCAAACTTGATTCCTTTTAAACTGGTTTAGTTCTTCCTGCATTGCTACAATCCAATACTCATCCTCTAGAGCATTATTTACTTTTGATGGTTCTATTTGAGAGACAAAGGCCATATTCAAAACTGAATCATTTAAGCGTAGCCTTGTTGAAACGCCTCTAGAAATATCACCAATGATATTATCAACTGGATGATCCCTATGGATTCTCCATTCTTTTGGAAGTTGATAAGTATCATCTTCAATGTGCTCTTCTTGTATTGGATTTTGATCTCTTTCCTTTTGAGAGTCTTCAGTGATAATGATATCTTCTTCTTCATTATCTGGAAGATTGACTTTATCTTCTATTGAAGATTTAGACTCGTCAAAGGAAACATGTATGGATTCTTCCACAGATAGAGTTTTCTTGTTAAAGACTCTATATGCTTTGCTTGTTAGAGAATAACCAAGGAATATACCTTCATCAGATTTTTCATCAAACTTACCAAGGTTTTCCTTTCCATTATTCAAAACAAAGAATTTTGATCCAAATGCATGTAGATGAGAGATATTTGGTTTCCTTCCCTTGTAGAGTTCATAGGCGGTTTTCTTCAAAATAGGTCTAATAAGAACTCTATTGGAAACATAGCAAGCAGTACTTACAGCATCAGCCCAAAAATATTTAGGAAGGCTTGATTCACTTAGCATGGTTCTTGCTAATTCTTCAAGTAATCTGTTCTTCCTTTCTACAACACCATTTTGTTGTGGTGTTCTCGGAGTAGAGAAATTATGTGATATTCCATTTTCATCACATAGTTCTTGAAATTGTTGATTCTGAAATTCTCCACCATGATCACTTCTAATAGAAGAGATCTTTAAAGACTTCTCATTTTGAACTAGCCTTGCATATCTCTTGAATGCATTGAAGGCTTCATTCTTATGAGGCAAGAATAAAGTCCATGTAAATCTAGAGAAATCATCAACAATAACAAGTGCATAGAAATTACCTCTGAGGCTTTTTGTTCTTGAAGGTCCGAAAAAATCCATATGTAGCAATTGAAGGGGCCTCTAAGTCGAAACTATATTCTTTGGTTTGAAAGACGTTCTGGTTTGCTTCCCTTTTTGACATGCATCACAAAGCTTGTCTTTTTCGAATCTTATCTTTGGAAGCCCAACAACTAGATCATGCTTGACTAGTTTGTTTAAATGATCTATGTGTATATGAGCAAGTCTTCTATGCCATAGCCATGAATCACTATTATTCTTGGCCAAAAGACATCTTACATTTTGTGGAATTTCTTCCAAGGAGATCATGAAGACTTTATTTACTTTATACCCGGAAAACTTAATTTCTTTAGTTTTCACATCTTTTACTACACATATATCATCCATGAAACCAACTTTCAAACCTTTGTCACATAGTTGACTGATACTCAGAAGATTATGCATCAAACCATCAACGTAAAGAACTTTATCGATGACTGTTTGAGGGGGTGTGCCTATTCTTCCAATACCGAGTATCTTTCCCTTTTGATTGTTTCCATATGCGACAAAACCTTTTTCCCTAGGTATAAGAAAAGAAAACTTGGTTTTGTCTCCTGTCATGTGTGATGAGCAGCCACTATCAAGATACCATAAATCATTTGCTGCTTTCATACACGCCTACATGACAAAGTTCAGACATGGGTATTAGGAACCCAACAAGTTTTGGGTCCTTCTAAGTTAACATCCTTTCTAACCCATATGTATTCCCTATTTGGTACTCCTACATGTTTGTAGTAACATCTACTAGGGGTATGTCCTATTTTGTTACAATAAGTGCTAGAATAATGATTGTAACTAGATGTTTTCCTAGGAGAGGAATGAATCTTCTTAGGAGGTCTATTAGGATTGTTCTTCCTATTGTTCATACTCCTAAAAGAATTGGTCTTAACGCTTTTAGAAGATCCTTCCATGTTGTTTGGTTTCACAAACACGGTTTTCTTAACTTCCTTTGTCTTTGGGTGAGAAGTATATCCTAGACCTGACTTATTGTTTGAATGTCTTTGTACACTTAGAATATCATCTAACTTCTGTTTTCCTTTATTGAAGTTATGGACTCTTTGTTGAAGATTATCTATCTTTTCTTCTAAAGAACTACACTTAGTGCATTTATGTGTAATATCTAACTTAGATTTTACTACGTCTAGTTCTTCTTGTAAAGTTCTACACTTACTTTCTAAGGATGAAACTAAATCATTTTGCCTAGTACTAGCCTTAGAACTTGACATAATTTAAACATATTTTCCATAGTAAATTTTAAATCATGAAAAGATATAGAATTGTCACTAACCTCGAAATCTTCATCATCTGAATCATGTGAGGCCATCAAAGCAACTTGTGCTTCTTCTTTACCAGAGTCTGATGAACTTACTTCATTATCATCCCAAGCCAAATATGCTCTTCGTGTGGGTTGATCCTTCTTTTTGAATGTTTCTCTTATAAACTGTAAATCAAGTCTCGTCCTTGGACTCGACTGAGGTTTTGATGAAGACAAACACATCACAAAAAGAAGAAAGACTTCAGAAGAGAAAAGAAAGACTTCAAGAAGACTTCAAGAAGACTTAAGAGAAGAAAGACTTCAAGAACCAGGCTCAGAACGTCAAGATCAAAACATGAAGGTTCTAGTTTTAAGTAAGTCTTGTCAACTTAGTGTGCTATGCTTTATTAAGGTTTAATTGCATTAGAAGGCTCATGAAAGATCAACTAATTGAGTACAATATGTTCTCACAAGTTAAACTTGGTAGGGACACTCAATTAGGGTTTAAAATGGATAAAACTGAGTTCTGGACTGTCTGTAATCGATTACAGATGTGTGTAATCGATTACAGGATGTGTGTAATCGATTACCACAAGTGTGTAATCGATTACCAAGTTTGAAATTCAAATTCAAACTTCAACGACATGGTGTAATCGATTACACTAACTGTGGTAATCGATTACCAGGTCGACAGATGTGTTATTTCATGAACCATTGTATCTCAAACCCGTTGGGAAAGGTTGTGTTGGTTCATGGACGACCTCTAGTGCCTATATAAAGTCCTTAGACACTCAGAAACATAAATGACTTGGTCCATAACTTTCATATTCATTAAAGTCATCATTCTGAGTTTCGGTTCTCTCTTTTTCATAAGAACACTCATGATGTTCAACATTTGAGAAACTCAGAATGGAAGAGCCTTCATTGTAATTGCCTGGAGCATACAAACTAAGATCAATCCTTCTTGTCAAAAGGATTGAATCATGCATAGAAAAGGCATCTTCTTCTTCTTCTATTTGAATCATGTTGATTCTTTCACCGTAGTTTTCGGTGGTTGTAAAAAGGTCCTTTGAATCAAGTTTGATTCAAAGTCCACCGTGGTAATGCGGTGTCATCAGAAAGTGGTTTGCTTTCTGAGGCATGACGGGTTCTCTTAGGGTCCTTGGCACAAGTATTGCTAAGAAGACTTGATCAATCAGAAGTGGGTTACTTCAGGAAGATTGATAAGATATCTTAGGGTCCTTGGTGCAAGCATTCGTTAAGAGTACTCGATCATGGGAAATCTTCACTGTGGAATTCAGTGGAGTGGTTCTTCAGAAAGTGGTAATCTTTCTGAGGGATCCTAACTTCACCGTGGTATTCGGTGAAGGGTTGTTCGATTGAAGGCGGTTTAGTCTTCAAGGTCTGAGGGTGGTTTGCCGTCAGGAACTGAAAGCGGTTTGCTTTCAGGGGCTGTTGAAAGTGGTTTACTTTCACAGGGTATTGGTGGAAATTCTTGGGGTCCTTCGGTTAGGAACTTGTAAGTAATTTTTATCAATAGTGGAAAAATCCTCAAGGGGTTTCTTTGAGGGACTGGACGTAGCCTTCGGTGGATTGAAGGTGAACCAGGATAAAACTCTCTGTGTCATTTCCTTCATCCTTCATCTTTTACTTTCAAGCAATTACAACATTCCGCTGCAACAACGTTCTTACGTTACAATTCTAATTGCGCTGAAAGTCGTTTGGTACTATTACGTGAAAATCGGGGCAACTCTGATTCACCCCCCCTCTCAGGTTGCTATCTGTACTAACAATTGGTATCAGAGCGGAAGTTTAGGTAAGTTATTCCTAAGATCCGGGAGAAGATAGCATCCTCATCTACCACAAGTACCAATGAAGGATTCAACATAAACAGGCCATCATTCTACAATGGAAGAACTCTACGATTTCTGGAATATCAAGATGATGATCTTCATAAAGACATTAGACGCGGGAATATGGAAAGTCACTGAAGAAGATCTCCTTGGGCCTGTAGTAGAAGTTGAAGGAAGTTCACAATCAGAACCAGAAAACACATGGAGTGACAAAGAAAAGAAGAAAGTTCATCATGACTTAGAAAGGTATGAACATCTTGACTTCAGTCCTTGATATGAAGAAATTCCTTAGGGTATCTACTTGCAAATCTTCAAAAAGAATATGGGATACTTTAATGGTTACACACGAAGGGACTGATGAAGTCAAAAGATTCAAAGATCAATATATTCTATCACAAGAATATGAGATGATCAGAATATTGCCTAGAGAAAGCATACTTGATATGCAAAAGCGGTTCACACGTTTATTGAATCACTTGATTGTTCTTGGTAAGGAATTCTCTTATTATGCCATAAACATGAAAATGTTAAGATCCCTTACAAGAACATGGAAACCAAAAGAACACTGCTCTCTCAATGAAGAGAAGTCTCTCCAACATGACTCTGGCTACTCCTTTGGAAAACTTCAAGAACATGATTTGAAGTTAAACAGACTTGAGCAATATGAGAACAACAAAAAGAGACATCGGTCTGTTGCTCTAAAAGCCAAAGAAAGCATCAATGATGAATACGATGCAGAATCAGAAGATGATAAGAACATGGTCTTAATAGTCAAGATTTTTCAAAGATTCTTACAAAGAAAAGAATGTTCATACATTCAAAAGAAGAAGCATGGACTAAAAGAGAAGTTTGAAAAGAAGGATTCAAACTCCAGAAAAGCATACATTTCTTGGGATAACAATGACGTTGGCTCAGGTTAGTACAAACATTTCTATTTCTAATAAGTTAGAATATCCTATGGAAAGTTTCTTTAAGATGTGTCATAGTACTTCTAAATTTAGTGATAAAATGCTATTAGTTCATCTTTAGAAGAAAAATATCAAATACTTCAAATGGAATTAGATGATGTTAAATTTCTTAGGAATAAACACATGCATGCTAGTTCTTCTAGAAATATGAACTATAGGAACTACCCACAAAATGTCCTAGTAATCAGTTACCATAGACCTGTAATCGATTAACCCTGTTCTCAGTCCTCGTGCCTATTAAAATCGTCTAAGTAATCGATTACCATGATTGCTGTAATCGATTACATACCCATGCTACATAATCAAAGCACAAAAGTTTCAATAGGAATTATTCTCAAATTGTTCCAAGACAACCTAGGAGACATTATGATATGCTTAGATATAATATGAAGGTTATAGACTATATGCTTATAGTTATTGCTATAGAATAGGACATATCTCTAGTAGAAGTTATTATAGGAATATCAAGTGGGCAATGTATGTGGGTGGATAAGACTAACAATAACCTAGAACCCAAAGCAATTTAGGTTTTTAACATTCCTTCATAAGAATTTGTTTTGTAAGTGTGTATGAAAAACAGCAAAGGTTTTATGATATTTTGATAATGCCTGCACATCACACATGATTGGAAACAAAACAAAATCTTTATATCTTATATGAGAATAATGAAAAAGGGGTAATTTCTTAGCATAAAGAAAAATAGGTACGCCTTCTCAAACCATACTAAAATAGAGTTATCTAAAGTACATAATCCTTTAGGAGATAAGTACTGGATTCAAGCCACAAGAGTTGAACTAGTTTGAGAAAAACCTAGTATTTATATCGGTTCCCTAAAAGTTAAGTATATCATTGAAGCCAAATAGATGTTTAGGAACAAATTAGAAGAACAAGAAATCATAGTTAGAAAATTAGGCTAGATTAGTTGCACAAGGTTATAAGCTTGAAGAAGGAATATGAGAAAAAGAGTTCCAAAACAAAGAAGACAAACTTGGATGACAATAGAGCAAGTTCATCATTCAACTCAAAATGAGGAAGCATGTCTAGATTTAATGGCAACACATCATTCTGATAAAGAGGTTAGTAATGCAATTTCATATGTTAAATTATAAATTATCTTTGTTAGATTGCATGATAATTTCTTGAACATATATGAAGTTTATGCACATTAAAGTGGGATCATCTCATCCTTACAAAACTAAAAGGAATTAAATTGAATAGTAATGCATTCTTAGGCATTTGTATTTACATTATAGTTCTCTGTTAGAGATATTCTTCATGTTGTGCCTATTATGTCTGAATCTTCAAGTTTTTAGTCATAGTAATCGATTACATAGGATTAGTAATCGATTACAGGGATTATACTGGCCCTGTTTCCTTTCCAGAAAGAAGGGTAATCGATTAACCATGCAGTGTAATCGATTACCTCCTCGAATTTGAATCTTTATTCAAATTTGCTTACATGTAATCGATTACATAAAAGGACGTAATCGATTACATGCCCGATAATCTATATATTTTTCTGGGTTTTATGCTCATAATCGATTACATCCCGTCTGGTTCCTTCTCTCTCTCGTGCGACACCAACACTACTATTTTCCCCATATCTTCCACAATTCTTGTTCGTTTTCAAGAATTCTTTGTGGGTTTTTCTCCTAATATCCATCTCCATCTATTCATACTACCAATTGTTGTTGAATTGGTCTGTATCAAAAAGCCCCAATTCGGTCCTACTAAACCCTAGAACTCGAAAATTCTCAAATTCAGCTTCCATGGCCTCTTCCTCACGTAAACCTCTTCGTTCTAAGAACCCATCCATGGATGCTTTGGACCTCTCAAGGCTGTTAACTACTGAAGAACAGAAGCAACGATTTCTTTCTCACTTTCTTGATCGACCAGTTCTTACACCAAAGTATGGTGCTCTGGATTCCTTCTTGACAGCAGGGATGACATTTCCAACACTGCTTAATCATCAGGGACTTGACTCGTTCATTGAGATTAAAGAGCAAATTCAGTCTAAAAAGCAGCGAGTTGATGCAAACCGTTCTAGAGACACCCTTGCTGTTGGGTTTCTCACTGTTGAAGACAGAATGCTTCACTACTTGCTCAGTTATGTGATCTTACCTCAAAGTTCTAATCATGCTCAGATAAGCGATCTAGAGTTACAAATTCTATATGGCATGGTTAATCAAAAGTCTATTAATTGGGCTTATTTGGTAATGATACACATGATGCTGCATACGGAAAGAACTAGCCCTCTTCCATTTGCTTCTGCAATTTCTATCATTCTGAAGAAGAAGGGTGTTCCTACTCATGGTGAATATTCTGTTAAAATGGATGGTAAGGCTCAGCGCATTGATTTGAACATCCTGAACAAGATGGGATTCATTCAGGATGATGATGGGTTCTTCAGGAACAAATCTGATCTACCATCTGAGGATCCTCCTGCTCCTACTCCTGCAGCATTCTTTCCTCCTTCTGAGAGTGTTCCTTCATCATCTGCTGGTACGGATGCCTCTACACAACTCATCCTTTCTTATCTGGCTGACATGCGGGCACACTTTGATCAGAGGTTTGATCACATGGAAGGACGGGTCGAATCCATGTACACCACTCTCCATGCGGATATGGATCGTCTTAGTCTTCGTGTTGATCGCATGGCTCCCTCTACCCATGACTCTTTTGATCTCTCTGATGATTCTGAAGATTTCTAGACTATTTCTATCTTTACTTAGACTATCTCTATTTTTATTCAGACTATTTATTTTGGGATTGTAATAGTTTAGTCTTATCTTCTGGATGTTTTTGGTTATTGCTTGCACGTTTAACTATGTATTCTGAACTTAACCAGTTATGCTTTAAATTACGTGTGATGCATAAGTTTCTATATATTGTCTTGCTTACCCCACTCCCCATGTCTTAAATATCTATACTACTTGTTAGCATGTGTGGATTATGCTTGGACTCATCTTCCTTTTTGATGAAGTCAAAAGGGGGAGAAAGGGTCTTGTGTTTTGTAAAGATTGTTTACAAGAAAAGGCTACAAGTGGAACAAAAAGGGGGAGAAAAGTTCAGGGGGAGAAAAGGAGAAAAGTTATGCATGCCTCACTTTATTTCTATTATCCTGGAATATTTTGTATGGCTTTATCTTCTTTTTGATGATGTCAAAAGGGGGAGAAAAGTCTTGTGTATGCTTGATCATTTTCAGGATACTGTGCTTCATTTGCAAAAAAAAGGGGGAGATAAAATTGCAAAACCAAGGGGGAGATACAAGACAAGAAAGAAAGTCTAATGATCCATCAATGTTCAAGCATGATGTTTGTCATCATCAAAAAGGGGGAGATTGTAAATCAAGTCTCGTCCTTGGACTCGACTGAGGTTTTGATGAAGACAAACACATCACAAAAAGAAGAAAGACTTCAGAAGAGAAAAGAAATACTTCAAGAAGACTTAAGAGAAGAAAGACTTCAAGAACCAGGCTCAGAACGTCAAGATCAAAACATGAAGGTTCTAGTTTTAAGTAAGTCTTGTCAACTTAGTGTGCTATGCTTTATTAAGTTTTAATTGCATTAGAAGGCTCATGAAAGATCAACTAATTGAGTACAATATGTTCTCACAAGTTAAACTTGGTAGGGACACTCAATTAGGGTTTAAAATGGATAAAACTGAGTTCTGGACTGCCTGTAATCGATTACAGAGGTGTGTAATCGATTACAGGATGTGTGTAATCGATTACCACAAGTGTGTAATCGATTACCAAGTTTGAAATTCAAATTCAAACTTCAACGGCATGGTGTAATCGATTACACTAACTGTGGTAATCGATTACCAGGTCGACAGATGTGTTATTTCATGAACCATTATGTCTCAAACCCGTTGGGAAAGGTTGTGTTGGTTCATGGACGACCTCTAGTGCCTATATAAAGTCCTTAGACACTCAGAAACATAAATGACTTGGTCCATAACTTTCATATTCATTAAAGTCATCATTCTGAGTTTCGGTTCTCTCTTTTTCATAAGAACACTCATGATGTTCAACATTTGAGAAACTCAGAATGGAAGAGCCTTCATTGTAATTGCCTGGAGCATACAAACTAAGATCAATCCTTCTTGTCAAAAGGATTGAATCATGCATAGAAAAGGCATCTTCTTCTTCTTCTATTTGAATCATGTTGATTCTTTCACCGTAGTTTTCGGTGGTTGTAAAAAGGTCCTTTGAATCAAGTTTGATTCAAAGTCCACCGTGGTAATGCGGTGTCATCAGAAAGTGGTTTGCTTTCTGAGGCATGACGGGTTCTCTTAGGGTCCTTGGCACAAGTATTGCTAAGAAGACTTGATCAATCAGAAGTGGGTTACTTCAGGAAGATTGATAAGATATCTTAGGGTCCTTGGTGCAAGCATTCGTTAAGAGTACTCGATCATGGGAAATCTTCACTGTGGAATTCAGTGGAGTGGTTCTTCAGAAAGTGGTAATCTTTCTGAGGGATCCTAACTTCACCGTGGTATTCGGTGAAGGGTTGTTCGATTGAAGGCGGTTTAGTCTTCAAGGTCTGAGGGTGGTTTGCCGTCAGGAACTGAAAGCGGTTTGCTTTCAGGGGCTGTTGAAAGTGGTTTACTTTCACAGGGTATTGGTGGAAATTCTTGGGGTCCTTCGGTTAGGAACTTGTAAGTAATTTTTATCAATAGTGGAAAAATCCTCAAGGGGTTTCTTTGAGGGACTGGACGTAGCCTTCGGTGGATTGAAGGTGAACCAGGATAAAACTCTCTGTGTCATTTCCTTCATCCTTCATCTTTTACTTTCAAGCAATTACAACATTCCGCTGCAACAACGTTCTTACGTTATAATTCTAATTGCGCTGAAAGTCGTTTGGTACTATTACGCGAAAATCGGGGCAACTCTGATTCACCCCCCCCCCCCTCTCAGGTTGCTATCTGTACTAACATAAACATGAAGATCATGAACTCAGAATTTAGGCTCTTGAAGGTTTATGTTCTAAAAGATGAACTAATTTTGACAAAGCTTTGGCCTAATGTTGTATTCTCATGTGTTTTTTTTTTTCTGGACTCAAATGGACTTTATATAGGCAAGGGAAACATCCTATGGTTCATGAAAAGATTCAACTTTTCGTTCTGGTAATCGATTACATCACTTAGTGTAATCGATTACACTAATAGCCGTTTCAGTTTGAATTTCAAGTTCAAACATGTAATCGATTACAAGCAATGGGTAATCGATTACTTGCCTAGGTGTAATCGATTACCAGAAGGCTGAAATCGATTACACTGATGTCCAACTTCCAGAAACTTGATCCTTTGAGATCGGCTTAAGGTTTTCTACTTCTTTTAAGTTATGAAAACACTTAGCTTGATTAGTTTAGGTGTTTTAAGAGCCTTTATGCTTTAACAGACCTTTAGAAGCATAACTCACCTAAACTAGGACTTCTAGGTATATGATAGTCTTTGTAGCACTGTTTCCTCTAAGTCTTCTTTTCTTCTTTTTGTCGATGAGTTTGTCATCATCAAAACCTCAGCCAGGGTCAGGAGCAAGACCTTCTTCACAGTTGGGTCGCTGCTGCTTCATCTTCAAGCTTTTCTTCCCTTCATGGTAGTGGGTTTTGAATGCCTTTAAAGGCCACTACTCAGCCCTTAATCAATTCTGAAACTTATCCTCCACTACAATCAATTCCTCAAGCTTATTTTCCATGTGCTAATTTGAAGAGAGTTGCTTCATATTCTTCTTTTTCACATTTAGCCCTATCTTTACTAGCACTTTAATTCTGGCCCTTTAATTCTTTCAATCTTCACTTTTAGTCCTCCACTCTTCAACTTTCACATTTTGGTCCCTGATTTCCTGAAACTTTACAAATTGGTCCCTGGACAAAAATGATAACTATACCAGCTTTTCCTAAAAATATAAAATAGCTATAAAAATTCCTAAAAATATAAAATAAAGTTAGAAAAACAAATAAAATCTAATCTACATGCAAAATGCAAAATAAATATAAAATCTACATAAAAATAATAAAAATCCTATATGTGACTTAAAAATAATAAAATAAAAAGACTAAAAACAACCTAAAAACATCATATAATATCCACTCATCAATTACCCCTTGAGAAACCATTGCTCCTGAGAAATGAGCTAAAGCGACCGTACCATGCTCGTGGAGCCTGCTTCAATCCATATAATGCTTTTCGTAGTTTGGAGACATGGTCCGGTAGAGCTAGATCTTCGAAGCATGGAGGTTGTTTGACATATACTTCCTCTTCGATATAGCCATTCAGAAATGCACTCTTCACATCCATTTGATACAGTTTAATGGAGTGTTGACATGCAAATGCAAGGAGTATGCGAATGGGTTCAATTCTTGCAACACGGGCGAAGGTCTCTTTGTAGTGAATACTTTCTTGCTGATTGTATCCCTGTGCAACTAATCTGGCTTTATTTCTTGTGACTCTGCCATTTTCATCCATCTTGTTTCTGAATACCCACTTGGTACCAATGATGGATTTCTCTTCAGGTCTAAGAACCAAGTTGCAGACCTTGCTTCTTTCAAACTGATTCAGCTCCTCTTGCATGGCTAGGATCCATCCTTCATCTTGAAAGGCTTCACCTATGCTTTTTGGTTCTATTTCAGACAAGAGTGCACCGTTAGCATAATCATTAAATGTGGATCTAGTTCGTAACTTTTCATGTATGCTAATGATTATTTGTGTAGGTGGGTGATATGATTTGAACCTCCAATCTTTGGGGAGTGAAATTCCACTAGATGTCATAATTTGGTCAGTGGGGGCATCACCAGACGAAGTTGTGTTATCAACGTCCGGTTGAATGTCAGATGAGACACTTGAATCAGCAACTTTATCAGACGTTGAAGGTTGAACTTGGGTCGAGGAAGGTTCTTCATTCAACTCCAGAATTTCAAACTCATCTTCCAATGTTGTCTGGCTTCCACTTGTATGTCTGTCGTCAAACTTAACATTTATGGATTCTTCAACAGCCATTGTTCTTGAATTATATACTCGGAAAGCTTTCGAGTTAGGAGAATATCCCAAGAATATTCCTTTATTTGATTTTGTGTCGAACTTTCCAAGATCGTCCTTTGTGTTGAGTAGAAAGCATGGGCATCCAAATGGATGGCAGTAGGTGATGTTCGGCTTTCTTCCCTTCCACAGTTCATATGCAGTTTTCTTCAAGATGGGACGCATGAAGATTCGGTTTTGAATATGACATGCAGTGTGAATTGCTTCAGCCCAAAAGTATTTTGGTAGAGAAGTTTCACTAAGCAAGGTTCTGGTCATTTCCTGAAGTGACCTGTTCTTCTTTTCAGCTACTCTGTTTTGTTGAGGAGTTCTTGGAGCGGATACTTGATGAAATATTCCATTTTCCTCACAGTAGCTTTTGAATTCCTCATTCACAAATTCTCCACCTCGATCACTACGTATGTTAGTGACGCAATAGCCTTTTTCATTCTGGATTCTTTTTGCAATAATGGAAAATGACTTAAACATTTCATCGTTTGTTCCGAGGAATTGTACCCATGTAAATCTTGTGTAGTCATCGACGATGACAAGACATAATCTTTTTCCAGAACAACTAGCCGTTCTAGTAGGTCCGAACAAGTCCATTAGTACTCACAACGTTCTTTGAATGAAAAGAACTTTTTAATTGCTTTCCTTGAAGACATGCTGAGCATGTGTCATCAGATTTGAAAGACAGATTTGGCATACCACTTACTAGATCATGCTTGAGCATTTTAGCAATGGTCTTTAAGGATGCATGCCCTGTTAGTCTAGATAGCAACCTGAGAGGGGGAGTGAATCAGGTTTACCCGATTTTCGCCTTGATACCTTCTTACTTTCAAGATGAATGTAAATACATACGATTGCAGGGGAAATAAGCGTTGCTTGAAAGTAAAGATGAAGTGTAGAAGAATTCACACACAGAATTTTATCCTGGTTCACCTTCTATCCACCGAAGGCTACGTCCAGTCCCTCAAGAAAACCCCTTGAGGATTTTTCCACTATTGATAAAAATCTCTTACAAGTCATTACACCAAGTACCTTAGGAATTTCTATCAACCACCTGTGAAAGTATACCACTTTAACAGCCCCTGAAAGCACACCACTTTCAGTCCCTGAAGGCAAACCACCTTCAGACCTTGAAGGCTAAACCACCTTCAATCAACACCCTGAAAGTACACCATTTTCAGTAACAACAACCCTTCACCGAGACCCACGGTGAATACTCAATCTACCAGAAAGAGATGAAGAAGAGTTTACAATTTGGCTGTATCAATCCTTTAACATACAAGCAGATTGATCATGAGAATTATGCTTTAAGGCTCTTAAGCATAATAAGATTCTGAGTTCCTCAAGATATGAACAACTAGAGTGTTCTCTTAACAATGAAGATCATGAACTCAAAATTTAGGCTCTTTGAAAGTTTAAGTATCAAAAGACTTAATGAATGAACTATTTTGGCAAAGCTTTGGCCTAATGATGTATTCTCATGTGTTGTTATGTTTCTGGACTCAAATGGACTTTATATAGGCAAGAGGAACGACCTTGAACCAATGCAACCCTTCCCAAAAGGTCTGAGACATAATGGTTCATGAAAAGATGCAATTTTTCGGGTATGTAATCGATTACATTACTTAGGTAATCGATTACACTAAAAGCCGTTGTAGTTTGAATTTTAAATTTAGACGTGTAATCGATTACAAGAAAGAAGTAATCGATTACTTGCCTTGGTGTAATCGATTACCAGAAAGGTGAAATCGATTACACTCAAGTCCAATATCCAGAAACTTGAACTTTTAAGATCGGCTTGAGATATACTACTTCTTTTAACTTATGAAAACATTAAACTTGATTAGCTTGGATGTTTTAAGGAGCCTTTATGCTTTGAGAAGCCTTTAGAAGCATAATTCACCTAAACTAAGACTTCTAGGTAAATGTTGAACTATATAGCATTGTTTCCTCTAAGTCTTCTTTTCTTCTTTTTTCTGATGAGTTTGTCGTCAACAAAACCTCAGCCAGGGTCAGGAGCAAGACCTTCTTCACATTGCCCAAGCTGAAGGTGCAAGAAACACACAAGAAAGGGGGGGTTTGAATTGTGTTGCTTATTTTGCAAACTTCTTTATTGGTTAAAAAGGAGTTATTTATTTAAGCAAATATACATGCATCTAACTAAAATCATAACATAACATAAAAAGTAAAGCACACATAATTTTTATCCTGGTTCACCCCCATAATCGACCGGGCTACGTCCAGTCCTTGGCTTCACCAAGATTTTCCACTATTTAAACAAATAGTACAAGTATTATCAGGGACTTCTCCCAACAAGTATTATTAGGACTTCTCCTTACAAGTATTATTAGGACTTCTCCTTACAAGTATTATGCAGGACTTCTCCTTACACCTTTTACAAGGTTTTTCTTTTCTACAATAATTCTCTTCTAATAAGAGTGGGTAGAAGAAATGAAGAGCAGAAAACAGAGATCATAAGCAAGTTGGTTCTCTGTTTTGGGTTTTGTGTGTGGGATAGGATGAGAGTAATACTCTATAAGTTTTCCACACACATGAGCAACTCAACTCAGGTAGGATATGACTTGAAGCTCCCTGAGTTGGAACCAAGAGGGTCTTGGTTCTTTGGATGAACTTGGTTGAGATATGTAAGATTGAATTCTAGTCGCCAAGTTGCTACGGAGGCAGGATTCTCTATATATATCTTCAGCTGAAGATCTTCTTCTTCTTCCACAAAAGGAGAGAAAACCTGCCCGGTGGTGCTCGTACTTCCTCTGCTGAGAGTAACGGCTAGTTCTGCATTTTTCAGCAGGTCTGAGACACGATCTTAGAAGCATTGATTTTCCTGGGTTGACATCGTCTGGCTCCATTTGAGTAAGTAGCCTTGAGCCATGTCTTCTGTATTTAATGCTCGGAGTTCCAGCTGTGGTACCTGTTTTGACCATTATACCCCAGTGTATGCCAGCTAGTGCTCATCAAGTGCTTTGATAAGATATTTGAATTTCGACCGTTGAATGTGTACGATGCTCAGAGTTTCTTGCCGTTGATTCCGCAATGTCAGCTTGATTTGAGGAAAAGTAGAGTCGCAGTGGGACCAAGGAATACTGTATTAATTGTGTCCCTTTCTACTTTCTGCCATTGCCAGTACTTTAATTAATACTCAGACGAGGTCGATGTCTTTTGATCCAAGAAGCAATTATTCCGGATGAAGTGAATAATTTCTTTAATGCTTATGTTGAGCTAATATCCTCGTAACGCACATTTCTTGATGTTTGTACCTTTGGCGCATTCTGATGCTTGAGCAGACGGATTCTTCCTTAGGATTTGGCAGACGCAGTCTCCATAGAATATTTAGAATTTGTCTTGAATGGCTAGTATCGGTAGACGATCTTTCTTCATTCAGTCCTTCTTAAGGATGAGAATCTTCTTGGCTTATAGGAGACTGAATCTTCCCATTTCTTTTTACTTCCACTGAAGTTCTCCATCTGAGAAAGTTGATCCACAACTTCTTTATGTGATGCTAGAGAAACTTCAAAGCTGGAGGTGTTTCTTCATGCGTTGTCATACTCTTTCAGCTTTAGATGAAACAGTCTTCCTTTTGATCACTGTTGGTTTAGGCAGCGGACTGTTTCAGCTTCTTGAAGTGGACTTTGACTTGAGAGTACATAGCTTGATAGAGTGTCCTTGAAAAAGGATGTTTGCTGTTTGAAGTCACTGCTATATCTCCCGTGAGTCACTAGACTGATTTTAACATGAGTGCTTTCCTTTGGATGTCTTTGACAGTATTTCCTTCAGGATGTATGTAGTGATGACCGGACAGTTTCTCCTGGCAGATTGATTCTCTTAATGATACTTTGAGATTCATTCAGTCCCTCCTGTAGATAGACATTCCTGGATATGAGAAATTTCACTGTGTTAGGAATTTTATTTCTAACGATATTAAACCTTAAAGAAATTGTTAATTATCAAAACATAATAATTCATTTAATTACTTGAATCTAACACAAGCTTCCTGTGCCGTATCCATTTATCGTCCTCTGCTGACAGTAGACATGTTACCTTCTGTCTTGCAAGGTTTTCCAAGGATGTCTTATATAATCCCCTTGTCTCTGTGCTTCAAAGATAACTTTGTCATCGCCATTAGTGACTTTACACTTCACTTTGTTGAAGTAAAGAATGAATCCACTATCAAACAATTGACTTATGCTAAGTAGATTATGTTTTAATCCCTCAACCAATAGAACCTTCCGTATTACCGAAAGAGGAGCCTTACCAACGTCACCTTCACCGACGATGAACCCCTTCTGGTTACCTTCGAAGGTAACTATTCCTCCATTCTGCTTCTCACGAATCTTTGGGAATAAATACCTTTTTCCCGTCATGTTTCTGTTAGCCTAGATAGCAACCTGAGAGGGGGGGTGAATCAGGTTTACTCGATTTTCGCCTTGATACCTTCTTACTTTCAAGATGAATATAAATACAAACGATTGCAGTGGAAATAAGCGTTGCTTGAAAGTAAAGATGAAGGGTAGAAGAATGCACACACATAACTTTATCCTGGTTCACCTTCTATCCACCGAAGGCTACGTCCAGTCCCTCAAGAAAACCCCGTGAGGATTTTTCCACTATTGATAAAAATCTCTTACAAGTCCTTACACCAAGTACCTTAAGAATTTCTATCAACCACCTGTGAAAGCACACCACTTTCAACAACCCCTGAAAGCACACCACTTTCAGTCCCTGAAAGCAAACCACTTTCAGTCCCTGAAGGCAAACCACCTTCACTCCCTGAAGGCTAAACCACCTTCAATCCACACCCTGAAAGTACACCACTTTCAGTAACAACAACCCTTCACCGAGACCCACGGTGAATACTCAATCTACCAGAAAGAGATGAAGAAGAGTTTTACACAATGGCTGTATCAATCCTTTAACATACAAGCGGATTGATCATGAGAATTTATGCTTTAAGGCTCTTAAGCATAAGAAGATTCTGAGTTCCTCAAGTATGAACAACTAGAGTGTTCTCTTAACAATGAAGATCATGAACTCAGAGTTTAGGCTCTTTGAAAGTTTAAGTATCAAAAGACTAATGAATGAACAATTTTGGCAAAGCTTTGGCCTAATGATGTATTCTCATGTGTTGTTGTGTTTCTGGACTCAAATGGACTTTATATAGGAAAGAGGAACGACCTTGAACGAATGCAACCCTTCCCAAAAGGTTTGAGACACAATGGTTCATGAAAATATGCAACGTTTCGGGTATGTAATCGATTACATTACTTAGGTAATGGATTACACTAAAAGTCGTTACTGTTTGAATTTCAAATTCAAACATGTAATCGATTACAAGCAAGAAGTAATCGATTACTTGCCTAGGTGTAATCGATTACCAGAAAGGTGAAATCGATTACACTCAAGTCCAATATCCAGAAACTTGAACTTTTAAGATCGGCTTGAGATATACTACTTCTTTTAACTTATGAAAACATTAAACTTGATTATCTTAGATGTTTTAAGGAGCCTTTATGCTTGAGAAGCCTTTAGAAGCATAACTCACCTAAACTAAGACTTTTAGGTAAATGTTGAAACATATAGCACTGTTTCCTCTAAGTCTTCTTTTCTTCTTTTTGCCGATGAGTTTGTCGTCATCAAAACCTCAGCCAGGATCAGGAGCAAGACCTTCTTCACAGTTTCGTGAGCATCCACTGTTTAGGTACCATAGCTCTCTTTGGCTTTGAGCTGTTAAGCACATCTGCAAGTGGTACAATCTTTGATTTAGGTACCCAAACTTTCTTGGGTCCTCTCTTGTTAGTTATAGGTTTAGTGGACTCTTCCTCCCGTATACCATTTTATGAGGAGTTTTTTTCTCCTTACCTTTGACAAAGAATGCCTTAGGTTTTCTTAACTGAGATAAAGATAATGCAGGTTTTATATCAGGTTTATAAAGATATGGAACAGGAAACGAAGTATGTTTAATTGCAGTGATGTCCCAATCCTCTTCTTTAAATCCTAGACCCCTACGACCATACATTGACCTATTGTTTCCACTTAGCTTTATCCAATTGTCATATCCTAGAGCAAAAGTGGATTGGTCTTTAATTAAGTTGTTTACCCTTTGTTTCAAAAACTTAACTTCTTTGTTAGTGTCTTGTTCCAGCAGGGCTTGATTTTTCTTGGTTAACATAATTGAGACTTCCTTTGAGGCATGCAATTCTTATTCCATTTTATCATGCTTCTTTTTCAGTATGCTATACTTAATTGCTAATGAATGAGAGTATTCCAATCTTTATAATCATCAGTGGAAATTTCAGATGTTACCTCATCCTTGTCTTCTGCCTCATAGTTAGACAGATCAACTGAAATCATCAATGCTTCTAATTCTTTGTCTGCCTCGATGTCAGACGAGTCGATGGATGCCATGAACACATAGTATGAAGCTTCATCATCATCTCCTTTAGCTTCTTCTTGGTCAGACTATTCTTCTGATTCCTCACTTTGGCTTAAGAAGGCCTTCTTCTTATGAAAGTTCTTCTAAGCAGGTTTCTTTCCCAGACGAGGACAGTCTTCTTTGATGTGCCCAGGCTTTTTGCACTCATAGCAGACGATTACGATTTTGCTGGAGCTCTTTTCTCCATCTCTTCTTGGTGATGGGGAGGGATTTCCTCTAAACTATTTTCGGTTCCCCAGCATTCTCTTGAACCTCCGGTTGAATAGAGCCTGTTCATCATCGGAGTGGTCAGACGACTCAGCACCTTCGTCAAACGAATCATTTGCCTTTAGTGCTTTGGAGGTACTGGACTGAAAGGCCACGAATTTAGTAGCTGAGCATTTGCCATGCAGGATAGCAGCATCATTTGCAAGATCCTGCTCATGAATTTTCAGCTCCCCCAATAGGTCTTCCACCTGATAGTTGTCAAAATTCTTTCCAGCTCGTTGAGCGGTGACAAACGATCTCCAGCTGGGAGGGAGACTTCTGAGGATCTTGATCACTTGCTCCTTGTTAGTAAAATTTTTTTCCATATTCCTCATCACGTTGTGAATGGTTTGAAGTCTGGTGAACATGGAGTCGATGGACTCATTATCCTCCATCATGAAAGCTTCTTATTAAGAGGTCAGCATGCTCATTTTGGTATCTTGCACAGCTCAGGTTCTCTAGTGGGCCATGGCTAAGGTGTCCCAGACTTCCTTAGCGGTGCTTAGGCTATCCACCTTGTCGTGTTCATTTTTACTCAAGGCGCATATAAGGTATAGCTTGGCTTTGACATTCCTTTGATTTTCTGTTCTTTGATCATCGGTCCATTTATCTACTGGGATGGATTTGTTTTCATTGTCCTTGGGAATATAGTTTCCTTTTTCTATAACATCCCAGAGTCTCCAGTCAGTTGATTCAATGAATAGTTGCATGTGCTTTTTCCAGTACGGGTAGTTGGAGCCATCAAAGAATGGTGGCTTGTTGGTTGCTATTCCAGTGGGATATGCTATGTTGTCCATGGATCTTTACGCTCTACACCTGTTAAGATGTTAGAATATCTCAGAGAGGTTAAGCTTTGATACCAATTGATAGTGAGAAAAACACACAAGAAAGGGGGGGTTTGAATTGTGTGTGTGATTTTTGAAACCCTTTTCAATAAACGACAGTTATAAGTTTTAAACATTTTTTCTATTGAGTGCAGCGGAAGATAATCTAAAGCTGAAAAGTAAAATACACAAGGTATTTATCCTGGTTTACCCCCTTAATCGACAGGGCTACGTCCAGTCCTTGGCTTCACCAAGATTTACACTATCTTCACAAAGTAGTACAAGTATTTTCCAGGACTTCTCCCAGTATTCTGAGGACTACTCCTTTACAAGTATTCTATCAGGACTTCTCCTTTACAAGTATTAGACAGGACTTCTCCCAGTTCTTTTTCAAGAAGATTTTGGGTTTCTACAAAGTCTCTTTGGTAAGAGTGGGTAGAAATATGAAGAGCAGATTACAGAGATGATAAACAAATTTATTCTCTGATAGATTTGTGTGAAAGGAAATAAGAGTAACACTGTGAAATCTTCACACTGGTCGACAACTGTTAGACCCTCAAGTTTTGAGTAATTATACTTTGGTCCTTGTAGAATTTATAATTAGATTTTGATCCTTTAAGTTTGGATATTTGTGTTTTAGTCCTTGGACTAGTCACGCATGAGAATGCAACTATTATCTCCCTTAAGAGGGCCACGCATGTGCGTGGCCACTCCCACGCACATGCGTGGGAGGACTCCTCCATTATGCCGTGGCCACGCATGTGCGCGGCTATTCCCACACACATGCATGGGAGTGGCAGCCAGCAGATGCAGTTTTTCCGAAACTTGTCGTTTTGAACTGTTTTCGATTCCAGTTTTTTCCGGGACTTCTTCCCACTCTTATAACACCTTATTAAGGGTTGTTTGTATGATTTTTGAGAGGTGAAACTTGAATTTTATGCCAAGGAGTAAAAGGTAAGGGTAACTCTGGGTCTAGATAGAGTCAGTGGTGTTTTACCTATGATTTTGTTGTTGGGAATTATTCTGTTTATGATGATGAAATTGATGGTATTGTGATGTATGTTTGAATTTGAGAATTGTTATTATGATATATTGATGATGATGATGTTGAGGTGAACTCGATTATGTTATATTGGAAATTGTTGATTCATGATGATGTTGAACATGTTGAACATGTTGGCATGGCATATGCACATTTTATGATGAGACAGTGGTGGGGTGGACGGTGATTTCCACGGGAAAATGATGACGGTGGGGTGGACGGACGATAGCCACGTGACCGGAAGGGCGGTACAGTAGGTAATTTCTATGTGACCTCCCTGTACCCGTTTGAAACGAAGTCGATCCCGTTTGGAACGATGCATTTTGGCCAATGTTGTTGAGCATGTTGTTGTGCATGTGGTTGAATTTGTTGGAAACATGAGTATGATTTGTGTTGTTAGTTATGAGGATCTGAGGATTAATAATGAGATGTTGTACTGTATTTGTGATTACTAATACTGTTAATTATTTTATTCCCTCTTCAACATGTTGATTGATATTTGTTGTTTGTTTAAGAGTTAACCCTTTCTGTTTGTGTTTAGGAGCTTAACGCCAGAAAATAGACAGGGCGATGATGGTCGTCTCTCGAGGAGCTTTACGGAATCAGAGTTCACATTGGAAGCGTGGCAGATTAAGAAGAAGATGACGAACTACGTTGTTATAATATTCCGCTGTTTTAATTTCTTTTTGGGCTCGCTGTTGAGCATTTACTTTGTAATATTTTCCTCGTTTTCGCTTCCGCGTAGTAATTATTATTTATGGGGAAATTATTACTTATATTATTAATAAGAACTTGTGAGTGACGAAATCTCCTTTAAAAATTAAGTTGTCTTTCTGAGAGGTTTTAATTTCCGTGATTTTACTATGTAACCCTCAACCCGAAATTGGGGTGTTACAACGACTTAACTCAGGTAAAGAATAGCTTGAGGTAGCTGAGTTTTGGCTTTGAAAATTAGATCGCAGTAGATGAACTTAGAAAGTTTGAATGCTTTGATCGTGTGTAAGTCGCCAATTTGAATCTAATGCCAAGTCCTTTATTTATATCTTCAGTAGGATGATCAATGTGAGGTTGCTGAAGATTTGAAAATAGTTCCGTTTGAATTTCTTCTCCATTGTGAGTAACGGATACTTCTGCATCTCTGGTGCATTATTGAATGCATTCTGCCATGCCTTTATTGCATCTTCAATGGCGGAGGTTGTCATCGTCTTGCTCTTCAAGGCTTTCTGCCTCGAGCTTTAACTTTGGCATTTAATGTTCGTGCATCCCAGCTAAGATAGCAATTAATGTTCTGAATAGAAGATTTGAATTTGATCGTTGAGGAGATAGGATGTTTAGAAAATCTCGTCGTTGATTCCGCAAAAGCAGCTTGATTTAAGGAATAGCAGAGGATTTGAAGAAGTGAGGAATAAAGTATTAATTATGTCCCTTTCTTCATCCTACGATCAATAGTGCTTCATTAATGCTCTGAAGAGGTAGATAGTATTTGACAGCTAAGCCTAGGTTGGACAAATGATCTCTACTAAGTCTTTGTCAAATGAACTCTTCAGTGCTTCAGTCAATCGAACTCCACAATGTGTTGTTGGCGAGCAAACTCTCTGACGGAGTTCCAGGCGTACTTTCCTTCAGATGGGTTGCCAAGTTAACACAATGTTTGAGTGGCCAAACGTTCTTCTCAGCCGGACGGACTCCCTGAGGCAAACGATCTCAACAGGCGGACTGAATCATAAGATTAGTAGCCGGACGAACTCCTCCTCTTTTCTTTGCTTGAAGATCTGCTTTTGATAATGCTTTGCATGGATCCATGCAGTTCTTCTTCAAGTAGATAGATATTCCTGAGTGTGAAAACTTTCAAGAAGTTAGGAATTCTATCTCTAAGAATATCAAGGCTTAACAAAATTGTTATTCATCAAAATATAATAACTCATTAAATCATTTGAATCCAACAATAGGCATTATATTATCAAGGAGACAAGCTATCAAGTAAGTCTATAAATCATTCAAGCAATGTCACACATCGAACAATTCTAATCCAGCATATCAGATGCCTTCAGCTACTTGCGTTAATATCACAATTAATACAATTCAAAGTCGGATCGTTCTTAGAACGCCGTTGACTACCAATTTACAAGTCATATTATATACATTCATATAGTTAAATACATAGGCTTAGTAGCTAGGAATCACGAAGTGCCCTTACCGAAGTCCTTTGCTCCAAGCTCCAACGTTTGCTCCAAAAGCTACGAAGGTTCTTAAGGAAAGCTATGTCGCCTTGTTCGGTCTGAAGTCCCGTAACCCTTCAAAGAACATAGCCTAGTTTAGGACTTGAAACTTAATCCTAAGGCTTAGCTACTGGTCTTACAAGGTTCCTTTCACTTACGAAATTGTCTTAATTCTTAGGAAGATCCTTGGAAGTCAAAAACATTTTTAGCAACTTTGGCGACCGTTAAAAAAAAACCCTTTGAAAACCCTAAGTTACAATATTCAAAACTTCACAAAACTTCAAAACCTTTAAAGAGAAAATAGGCTAGATGTTTACATATCAATTTGAAAGCTTAAACAATATTTTGAATGCAAAAATACACACAAAACTCCAAGTCTTCAATTCTGTCCAAACCTTGTAAATTCATAAAATCTTCCCATTTTTACCAAGTAATTCATTAAGCTACCCAAAACAATGTCACAACCCAAAACATAACTCCTTTTACAAGTTTCTAAAACAATTTCAAAGTCTTGAACTCAAAAATCCTCTAAGTGTCAAAAGCATAAATTTTCCATTCAAAATGCAAATTTCCAATTCCAAGTTTTTCTTAGCTTAGCAACAACACTAATCAAGCTATGAGTTCCAAAATCCAATCTACTCAAAAGCTCAATTTTAATCCTTCAATTCCAAGTTTCCCGAATCCTCTAGAAATTCTTTTTGTAAAGTCTAAAATATACAATTTTCTCTGGGCCCTTTTACACTAGTTAGGGCAAAGTCTTCCCTTTTACACAAGCATTAAACACAGTCAAAAGCTAGTTGGAAAATCAATTCTCCCTTGTTATCAATTCTGCCCAAATTCGGCCATATTCATTTAATTACCAAAATGAATTTTTCTTTCAAAAAAAACTTGTACACATCAAAGGTGACATGATATCTATGGTGAAACTAAATTTTAAAGTTTGAAAATCACTTATTTCAAATAATCAATTCTCAAAAACCTAACTTCCAAGAAAACTAATTGGAGATATCCATAGATCAATATCATGGGAATAACATTCCTAAAGGAAACCCTAGAAAAAGCTCAACTTCAAAATTCTCTAGGGACCAAAACTCAACCAATCAAAATTCTAACCGATTCAAATTGAAGTTCAAGGTCATGGGAACAACATTAAAGATGAAGGTTCAAGATTCTAACAACTATAAAAATCCAAACTCAACATATTGAAATTCTAAAACGGTAGGATTCTAGATCTTGAGGAGGAGAACAAATTACCTCAAAGAATCAAGTTGAGGAAATGAATGGAAGATAGGAGGGAGAAGAAATTCGGCCATGGAGCTTGGAGGAAGAAGATGATGAATAGTTCACTTGTTCTTCACTTTCTGTCTCTTAGTTCTTTCTCAAATCTCACTTAATGACTTAAGAAAGAAAAACCACTCAAAACTCATTTAAATGGGCCTCAGGGCCGTGGCTATCAGCCCCCTTGGAGGGCCAACTTAAAATTTGCCTTAAATCCTAGGGGTCAAAGTTGAAGAGGTAAAAGTCTAGGTAAAAATATATTTTTACTATTTGGGGACTAAACCGTAAAGCTTCAAAGTTTAGTGACTAAACTATAAAGTTTAGAAAGTTCTATGAAAATATCTAGGGTTTGTTTATTATTATTGTATGTCTAATCCATGACGCGTCAGTGCGTCAGTGCGTTAGTGCATCAGTGCGTCATCTGAATCCGGTTGTCAATATGTTTCATGACGTAGCTGAGAGTATCTAATACCAATTACTCATTCGCTTTGGACCTTGTGCTCGAACTCGGGTCGTTTCCCTCGAAGTTCATGCCGATTCCGACCCGAAAGTACTATTCACGGGAAAGCTGCTCGTAAAACACTATTCACAAAACACTATTCATAAAAATCACTATTCACAAAAGTTTTTATCGCAGTTTTGGACCCTTCACGTCAACCAGAGTCATTTGGTGTTTTCCAGATTTTGGATCCGAGGTCTCGAAATCGCCCGCTTCGCTTGCTGGATTTTCGACTGAAAATCTCGCTAGCGAGAAATACCATTTCCGGGCTCCAGAAGGAAACCTTATCAATATTACATTCGTTCTTCTCGAAATTCTTCATTGAACGTCATGGTGATAGTGAGAACGTCTTATTCTCATATGAACTCAAAGTCAGGTCAATGTTGATTTACTACCAAGTGTCGTAAAGAGCATTTCATTTGTAATTCAGCCGACCATACCACTTGTTGGTGCCTGCGAGCGAATCCAAACAGTACATAAAATAATTAAATAATTATTTAATTACTGGGTGAAATTCAAGGTGTTACAGTTTCAAGAAGCTTATAAGTTGTTTAATCATATATTTCTTCTACTTATAAAAAATTATTAGTTATATATCAGCTTATTTACACATATAATGCTTGTGAAAAAAGATATAGTGCGTGTTTGAATATGCACTAGAAACCTACTGTGGGCTATAATTACAATAGATAAAAGAATTTTTTCTTAGGTATGAATTTTCTTTCACCGTCACTTTTTATATGTACCTAAATATGCACATAATCTGTTCAATCTCCGTCACCCCTTAATTAAGATCTGCCTCCGCCCTGGCCAAACCTGCAACCTGCATTAAAGAGTGGAAGTCACTTTTTGTTATTAAGCCTAGAAAAAACCAAAAGTATCGCACAATCTCTTTCTGTCCGCACAGATAAATGAATAACAATACATTTTCTCTTAGAATAATTAGAAGCTCAGGTCACAACAGAATAAGGAACTCATTTCAACCAAAGAGAAAGAGAATGCTTGTGAAGAAGTGAAAGGCCAGCAACTTGCAATTGAACACTAACTACTACGATTTTGTTTTCCTGCGTTAATGGATTTCCACCCTAGCTCTCTGCCCCAGCTAATTTCAAGATAGCAGAATAGCTTACCAGATATTAAATAAGGGCCAGATACATATTCAGTTTCTTTCCATCCCAAATCAAGTTAATTAAATTCTAGGCATTGTTATTAATGTCACCATATAACTAATTATGCTACCTTAAAACTGAGGAAAATATATAAATACCCTTTATTAAAAAATACTCCACACAACTCCCCACCACCCACCTTCATCACTTGTCATCCTCCCTCTCCCTTACTCATTTCCAACCTCACCACCCCATCTTTACTTTACCACCAGTTGTGTCTACCTCCATTCATCAACTCCGACCTCTGTCATCCCTGAATCTCGTTCGACATCCATGATGCCGTTCGCCGTTGTTGCCGTTCACCGTTGTCGTCGTTCGCTGTTGTCGTCGTTGCTCTTCCCGCATGGGTAAGCCTGTTGTTCTTTAAAGTGCATAACTATCTCATTTTACTCTGGTGAAAAGTGCTTTAGTCGCACTCTTAAAGTGTGAGTGTTACGCACTTTAGAGTGTGTGTGTTCCGCACTTTAAAGTGTGAGTGTTCCTCACATAAAAGCGCGGACGCCAGAGATACTGTATGTTTGTTGATTGTCTACTGTTTTCACTGTACAACAATGACTCCAGTCAAGTTAAAGGAAGTTGATAAGCCATCACCACTGAAGAAAGTCAAGTTAAAGGATGTCAAATTAAGTGTTCATGGAGGTGTTGTTTCTGTGGATTGTACAGAGGCTTTCACCACTGATCGTGTAGGTATTTAACTATGTTTAGCATTCTCCTATTGTTTAGTGACTACGTAATGACTAAAACTTTTTTGTGTGCAGGTATTTGCATCTTGGGATGAGCTTTTTAACTGGGCTCGGAATGTAGGAAAGGAAAATGGGTTCGTTGTTGTTACTGCGAGTTATGATAATGGAGGCCTTAATAGGAAGGAAATTTTGACATTAGCATGGAAGAGGGGTGGCAAGTACAAGCCATACAAGGAAGTGTTGACGCGCAAGGGCACAAGAACTAGAGAGTGCAAGTGTCCTTTCAAGCTAAGAGCGAGACCTAGGAAGGAAGATGGAGGGTGGAGGTTGAAAGTGTTATGTGGATCTCGCAATCATGAAAAAGTGGAAACCTTATTTGGGCACGCATATGTTGGTCAAATATCATCTGAAGAAAAGATCATGGTTGGAAAAATGGTTGACAACAGGGTTAAGCTAGGTCACATGTTTCTTTCGTTGAAGGATTCCAATCCAGCTAATCTGACCACCATTAGACAAGTATAGAATGAATGTCAATCATACAATAGGTCAAAGAGGGGTTCGTTAACAGAAATGCAACACTTGATAAAGAAGTTGGAGGAATTCAAGTATACACATTGGAGCAGGGTCGAAGGCACCTCCGTGGTGGTTAAATCTCTTTTTTGGTCACATCCTGATGCAATTCAGCTTTTAAATCAGTTTCCTACTGACGTGCTTATTCATAGTACCTACAAAACCAACAAGTATATGATACCATTACTTGAGATGGTAGGTGTTACATCAACCGACCAGACATTCACCGTAGTTTTTGCATACATGTCCAATGAGCGTGAACCTGAAGTGACATGGGCACTAACTAGACTGAAAGGCCTGATACTTAATAGGATGATTTCCCAAAGGTTGTTCTAACTGATAAGGATAATTCCTTGGTGAACGTCGTAGAAGCGGAATTCCCTACGTCTACACATTTGCTATGTCAATTCCTCATTGTGAAGAATGTGAAGGAAAAGTGCAAGTTATATGTGTGACCCAAAGAACTGTGGGATGAAGTTATGGACTCCTGGAATAACTTGATGCATTCTGCAAGTGAAGAAGAGTATGCAGCTCAATTGGATTTATGCGTTCACTTTGTTGTCATTCATTTATGCATCTAGGGAACACAACAACTAATGGGTACTCTTAAGTGGCATTAGCAAAATTTGTTAATGATTTTTTTTAATGTTAATTATAACTGTTTGCATTGCACAGAGTTGAAGGTGCACATGCTCAGTTGAAGATGTTGCTTAGAGATAGCAAAGGTGACTTATGCGCGGCTTGAATTGCCATGAATAAGCTAAAAATCTTGCAGTACACAAAGATTGCAGCATCTTTAAAGCAAATTATTTTCATCACCGAGCATAAATTCAAAGTAAAGCTTTATGATAACTTGCAGGGTTTTGTGTCAAAAAAAGCCCTACAGTTGATTGTAAAGGAGAACATGCAAGTTGGATCATGTGGGTGTATTCATAGAAAAGCCTATGGGTTTCCTTGTGCCTGTGAGCTTTCCAAGTACTCTTCCGTTCCACTGCTGTCAGTTCATCACATTTGGACAAGACTCTCTCCAACAACATCAAATGAATAAACTGAACTTGTGTCGGAATTGAGTTTACAGTCGGAATGGGAAGTTATATCTCAAATGTTTGAACAAGCTAGTGTTGCCAAAAAGCTTGCTATAAAAGAGAAACTTCGAGAGATTGCATACCCAGATTAAACTTCCACGTATCCTCCTCCTGACAAAATTAAAACAAAGGATCGTAGCAAAAAACAAGTAAAAGGATCCACCAAACGCGACCCTTCACAATAGGAACATGTCGATGCACTTATGAAGTAGATTAATGATAGAAACTCAACACTTCCTTCCATTCAGAAGCCCAAGGTACCTAAAGCACGAGCAAAACAGAAGACATGTACCCCCACATAGTCTACACCCCAGACCCAAGGGAATGTGTTGCCAAAAAGCTTGCCCCCCATATTTTACTCTGCAGATTACATTGATCAAGTGCCTATAGCCTTCCATCCTTATGTAGTTAACATAGTGGATGTCGAAGATGATGGAAATTGTGGTTATAGGTGTGTTGCCGCATTGATGGGACTAGGTGAAGAAATGTAGCCTAAAATTTAGGAGTTATTGATGAGGGAACTTGACAATAATTTTGTTGGATATGTTACACTTTATGGGTCAAATAAAGCATTTCAACAAGTATATGATGCACTTTATCTTCTTCCAAAACAATTTGCTACAAAGGATAAGTGGATGTCCATTCCGGATATGGGCTACCCCATTGGTACAGTGTTTTATATTGTTCTTGTGACGTTGTCGCATAAGGGAGGCACCACATTCTTTCCTCTTGGTGGTCCAGTTCCAAGTCCCTTTTTGGCAGAAAGTTATAGTTGTTCTCCATGTCAACGACAATCACTGGGTGCAGGTATTACTTTGTGCAAGAGTCTTTATGTGTTACATTACATTACATTACAATGTTAATGGTCTTTTAATGGTTAAAATAAAAAATAGCATCACGTATTTTGTAGGTGTACTTGAAGAATGAATTCCCTATGCCAGCTACTGCTGCTCAATGATATGCACATTGTACTCCATCATGTCTTGTTTGGGAGACACTATATTTGGACCGCATAGCTCAATATCAACAAATTCTTGCACAACAAAATGCAATGAACATCCCCGAAGTTATAGATCTTAGCCATGACTAAATGTGAAGACAATTTCTAGTATTGTTTATGAATCATAATTCCGAATATTGTATGACCATAAAATAATTTATTATGTGCTTGAAGCATGACTTAAAGTGTCACCGCTGGTTGAACTACATATTTTCCAGGTTTACGCACTTTAAAGTGCGGAATAGTATATTAACACAAATTTAGGTGCACCGCACTTTAGTGTGACTTTTTAGGTGCACCGTACTTTAAAGTGCGACACAATCGCGCTTTAAAGTGCATCAATAACGCAATTTAAAGTGTAGAACGTATTGTCTTACACACTTACAAAGAGTGGGCAAAAATATGATTAAGGACATTTTTGAAAAATTTAGTTTTTGGGATAGCATAACTAGGTGCGTGGATGGCATTAGTAACAATGCCCTTAAATTCAGTGTAAATGAAGATAGCAGATCCTGCGGTGCATTTCTAACTTTCCTTTCTTCGACAAATGTCAAACATTTTTAAAAACTAGTAGGTAGTATTAGTTTGGGGAGAGAAGGAAAAACTAAATGTTAATGGTTCATGGATGACCAGAAACAATAACAATTGACAACCTGCACCGAAGATTGAAGCCTCACATTCTAGCTTGTTAAGATGCAACAAGTCAAGATAATGCGTCTGGGATGGTCGGTCTCATTCTAGGGCTTTAAGTTCTTCATTCAGTAACGGGAACGTATACAGAACTCAAGCAGTTTGAGAATGGAAACTAAAATAAATGCATATTGATTTTATGACAACAGGAGAAAACCAATGTTGAGAGAACCGTAAAAGAGTAAATATATAAGCCCACAATCAAAGTACCTCCAGCAGCAACCTATTTCACTACGAAAAATTTAAGTAGGATTCACTAAAAATATGAGACCCACGTGATTTCAACTAATTAATGAGAGTGTTGGAAGAGTGTTAGAAAGAAAATGTTGCTAGTACTTCTTTTTCTGTAATAGTCAACTATTTTTTTCATTTAAATGGACACCAGCAAGACTGTGGTAGTGGATGTTCTTAATGTTTATTTATCATTGGGGATAAGCCAAAATCAAATTGGCTTTTCCATTTCGTTAACCAGCATTAGAATGAGCACAAAATTCCAATAGAATCGACTTACGATGCTTCTTGAACCGCACTCGGATTCTATAAGAAGTAATAGGAAAGGAAAAACAAACTACAGCAACCCCAAGCTCCGGTATATATTACAGAAAAGAGAGGGAGAAAAAGAGATTAAGAAAGAGGGAGAGAGGGAGGACTTGAAAAACCACTCTTGCTAAGCAGATAAGAAGGCCTTTTGTATGGTATTCTTTTATTAAAATCTCTCAATCATACATTGTGAGGGAGTTGTTTATAGATATAGAAATTCTGTAAAGAATTAATGAGGCCTATTCCAAAGGGTCTCCACATAGATTGATGACAGCGCATTGATTAGTGAAGTGATTTCAATCAATGAGGTATTTGGAATTGTTTGATGATGTTCGGAGAGAAATTTTATGGTGAGGTTGAACATGTCATGCCTAATAATAACAGAGGAAGTAGAATCATAATCACCCCTAGGAAATCATTTGTTGTTCATGTTCACAACCTGCAACATTTGTCCCAACCAATAACAGAAAAGCTTTCATGCTTTGCTTTGAGACAAATGTTGTAGGTTGTAAACAAGAAAATGACATGATTTCTTAAAAAATCAGAAATCTACATCATTCAAGTCATGATTCTACTTTCTTTGCTATTATTAGGCATGTTCAACTTCCTAAGAAAATTTTTCTCTCCAAACATCATCAAACAATACTAATTAAATATCTCATTGCCTCACTGTACTAATCAAGAAAAGGACATGATTTCTTAAAAAATCAGAAATCGACATCATTCAAGTCATGATTCTACTTTCTTTGCTATTATTAGGCATGTTCAACTTCCTAAGAAAAATTTTCTCTCCAAACATCATCAAACAATACTAATTAAATATCTCATTCCCTCACTGTACTAATCAATACGCTTCCATCTTGTGCAGAAACTTTGGAATAACACATTACCGTCTTTATAAAATGTCTATATCATATTTCCTCTGTAATTTTTATAAGAGTCAAACAACTATTGCACATCTTTTAAGAAAAGTAGTTAGGGTGGTTATTAGCATTTAACTTGTTCTTAATTTACATCAACTTTTCAAAATTGCCCCAACTTACTTTTTAAAATTTCTATTGATCATTAATACATTACATAGTGGAAAGTGTAAATCAGGTCTCGTACTTGGACTCGGCTGAGGTTTTGATAAAGACAAACACATCACAAAAAGAAGAAAGACTTCAAGAAGACTTCAGAAAAGAAAAGAAAGACTTCAGAAAAGAAAAGAAAGACTTCAAGAAGACTTCAGAAGAGAAAGACTTCAAGAACTGGCTCGGAACGTCAAAGATCAAACATGAAGGTTCTTGCGTTTAGTAAGTCTTGTCAACTTAGTGTGCTATGCTTTATTAAGGATAAATTGCACTTGAAGGCTCATTAAAGATCAACTAAGTGAGTATAATATGTTCTCACAAGTAAAACTTGGTAGGAACACTCAATTAGGGCTTGAGATGGTTAAAACTGAGTTTCGGACTTGCAGTGATAGATTACCAGGCAGTCAGTAATCTATTACCTGTCAGTCAGGCATAGCGTAATCGATTACCAATTTTCAGTAATCGATTACCGGGCGGTGAGTAATCGATTACCAGATTTCAGTAATCGATTACCTGTCAGGAAATGGCACTCAGATCATAACAGCTATAGCGTAATCGATTACCAAAATGCTTTAATCGATTACCAGGTCGACAGATGTGTTGTTTCATGAACCATTCTGTCTCAAAACGTTTGGGAAAGGTTGTGTTGGTTCATGGACGACCTCTAGTGCCTATATAAAGTCCATAGACGCTCAGAAACATCAATGATTTGGTCCATAACTTTCATATTCATTAAAGTCATAATTCTGAGTTTATGTTCTCTCATTTTCATAAGAACACACATGTTGTTCATCTTTTGAGAAACTCAGAATAAGAGAGCCTTCATTGTAATTGCTTGGAGCATACAAACTAAGATCAATCCATCTTGTCTAAAGGATTGAATCAGCCATTGTAAAGGCATTTTCTTCTTCATCTCTTGAATCGGGTTGATTCATTCACCGTGGTTTTCGGTGGTTGTAAAAAGGTCCATCGTGGTGTTCGATGGTTGTAAAAAGGTTCTTTGAATCGAGTTTGATTCAAAGTCTGCCGTAGGATTCAGCGTCTGTGAAAAGGTCCTTTGAATCGGGTTTGATTCAAAGTCCACCGTAGGTTTCGGTGAAGGGTTGTTGTACTGAAAGTGGTGTACTTTCAGGGTGTGGATTGAAGGTGTTTTAGCCTTCAAGGACTGAAGGTGGTTTGCCTTCAAGGTTTGAAAGTGGTGTGCTTTCAGGAGCTGTTGAAAGTGGTGTACTTTCACATGTGGTTGATAGAAATTCTTAAGGTACTTGGTGTAAGAGATTTTTATCAATAGTGGAAAAATCCTCAAGGGGTTTTCTTGAGGGAATGGACGTAGCCTTCGGTGGATAGAAGGTGAACCAGGATAAAATTCTGTGTGTGCATTCTTCTACCCTTCATCTTTACTTTCAAGCAACGCTCATTTCTGCTGCAATTGTTTGTATTTATATTCTTCTTGAAAGTAAGAAGGTATCAAGGCGAAAATCGGGTAAACCTGATTCACCCCCCCTCTCAGGTTTCTATCTGGGCTAATAATTGGTATCAGAGCATGGTTTAGGTAAGTTGCTCCTACGATCCGGGAAAAGATGGCATCCTCTTCCAGTCATGGAACCAGTGAAGGATTCAACATAAACAGGCCACCATACTTCAACGGAGACCACTATGACTTCTGGAAGATCAAGATGAAAATCTTTATAAAGTCATTAGACGTGGATATATGGAAAGCCATTGAAGAAGGTCCATTTGTACCTATGAATGAAGTGGGTGACAACACACAACCAAAACTAGAATGCACTTGGAGTAAAGAAGAAAAGAAGAAAGTTCAGTATGGTCTTAAAGGAATGAATATCCTTACATCTGCTCTTGGCATGGATGAATTCTTCAGAGTATCCACGTGCAAAACGTCAAAGGAAATATGGGATACTCTAATGGTAACTCATGAAGGCACTGAAGAAGTGAAGAGATCAAAGATCAATACTCTTTCACAAGAGTATGAGATGCTCAGAATGTTATCAAGGGAAACGGTGCTAGATATGCAGAAAAGGTTCACTCTCTTGATCAACCATCTAATTGCTCTTGGAAGAAATTTCTCCAACAGTGATCTGAACTTAAAAGTCCTAAGATCATTATCAAGAGAATGGCAACCAAAGATAACAGCAATTTCTGAAAAGAAGAGTCTTTCAAAAATGACATTGGCTTCACTTTTTGGCAAGTTGCAAGAACAAGAACTTGAACTCAAAAAGATGGAACAACAAGAAGCAATTGACAAGTACATTCGACCTATTGCATTGAGAACTAAAGCTACAAGATATGATAGTGCACAAGAGGAAGATTCTCAATCCGATAGTGATGATGATGATGAGGATATAAGAATCATTGTGAAAAATATTTACAAAATCCTTAAAAATAGAGATTGTCATAATCTACAAAGAAAGAAGCATGGCTTGAAGAAGAAATCTGAGAAAAATATTTCCAAATCATGGAATGCATACATGAAACAAAACGAAGCAAGTTCATCATCTGATTCAGAGAATGAAGAAGCACATCTCGCTCTGATGGCAACACATCATTCTGATGATGAAAATGAAGAGGTTAGTAATGCAATTTCATATGTAAGTATCTTTGATAGATTGCATGATAGTTTCTTGAATATTTATGAAGTATATACATATCAAAGTAGGATCATCTCATCTCTACAAAGTAAATACAAGATGAGTTAGATCAAGTAAAATCTAGAATAGATATTCAAAGTGATTTTACATCTTTAGATCCATGCATAACCCTTGAGTCAAAGATTGATAAATTAATTCAAGTGGAAAACATAGGTACAGATGATATGGATATGTTGTCATGTAATCAAAGACATACCATTCATAAAAGTGATTTAGGTTTATCTGATCATAGTCATCCTAGTGATGTTAAGAAAATCACTTTTAGACCAAGTAGTTCATATAACTTTGGTCACACAAGGAGAGTACATGATGGTGTTCAACTTAGAAAGGCATATATCAAATCTTTCTATCATCTTAAAGAGAAAGTGCCTAACATGAAATTTAAGTGTTCCTATTATTCTCCTAGTTATCAAAGAAATGGAGTCCCCACTGAAAGATTCATATGGGATGTGGAAGATACTAACCCAAAAGGACCTAAAGACTATTGGGTACCTCGAAAATACCATTAAGCTTATTGTGCACATGTACTTGAAGACCTTGTGATTAGAAATGACATATAAAAAGGTTGGTCTTTCAAGACACAAAATTAAAATATGGTATTGATGAGAGAAATTCTAAAACTTTACATCTTTTAAAAGATATTAAGTAGAAGAATAATGCATTCTTAGGCATCTGGATTTACATCATATTTTTCTGTTAGATATATCATTCATGTAGTGCTTATCAAGTCTGGAATTTCAAGTTTCTGGAAACAATAATCGATTACTGGAAGTCTGTAATCGATTACATCAGGGCTAAAATGGAAAATAGTTGACCAACCTTTTGATGAAGTCAAAAGGGGGAGAAAGGGTCCTGTGCTTTGTAAAGTTTATTTACAAGGAAAGCTACAAGTGGAACAAAAAGAGGGAAAATAGTTCTGATGTATATCATGCCTCTCTTTATTTCAATTATCCTGGAATATTTTGTATGGCTTTTTCTTCTTTTTGATGATGTCAAAAGGGGGAGAAAAGTCTTGTGTATGCTTGATCATCTTTCAGGATACCGTGCTTCAATTGCAACACAAAGGGGGAGATACTATTGCAAAACTAAGGGGGAGATACAAGACAAGAAAGAAAGTCTATTGATCTATCAATGTTCAAGCATGATGTTTGTCATCATCAAAAAGGGGGAGATCGTAAATCAGGTCTCGTACTTGGACTCGGCTGAGGTTTTGATGAAGACAAACACATCACAAAAAGAAGAAAGACTTCAGAAAAGAAAAGGAAGACTTCAAGAAGACTTCAAGAAAGAAAGGAACAAAAAGAAAAAAGACTTCAAGAAGACTTCAGAAAAGAAAAGAAAGACTTCAAGAAGACTTCAGAAGAGAAAGACTTCAAGAACCGGCTCGGAACGTCAAAGATCAAACATGAAGGTTCTGGCGTTTAGTAAGTCTTGTCAACTTAGTGTGCTATGGTTTATTAAGCATAAATTGCACTTGAAGGCTCATGAAAGATCAACTAATTGAGTATAATATGTTCTCACAAGTAAAACTTGGTAGGAACACTCAATTAGGGCTTGAGATGGTTAAAATTGAGTTTCAGACTTGTAGTAATAGATTACCAGGCAGTCAGTAATCTATTACCTGTCAGTCAGGCATAGCGTAATCGATTACCAATTTTCAGTAATCGATTACCAGGCAGTCAGTAATCGATTACCAGATTTCAGTAATCGATTACCTGTTAGGAAATGGCACTCAGTTCATAACAGCTATAGCGTAATCGATTACCAGAATGCTGTAATCGATTACCAAGTCGACAGATGTGTTGTTTCATGAACCATTGTGTCTCAAAACGTTTGGGAAAGGTTGTGTTGGTTCATGGACGACCTCTAGTGCCTATATAAAGTCCATAGACGCTCAGAAACATCAATGACTTGGTCCATAACTTTCATATTCATTAAAGTCATAATTCTGAGTTTATGTTCTCTCATTTTCATAAGAACACACATGCTGTTCATCTTTTGAGAAACTCAGAATAAGAGAGCCTTCATTGTAATTGCCTGGAGCATACAAACTAAGATCAATCCATCTTGTCTAAAGGATTGAATCAGCCATTGTAAAGGCATTTTCTTCTTCATCTCTTGAATCGGGTTGATTCATTCACCGTGGTTTTCGGTGGTTGTAAAAAGGTCCATCGTGGTGTTCGATGGTTGTGAAAAGGTTCTTTGAATCGGGTTTGATTCAAAGTCCGCCGTAGGATTCAGCGTCTGTGAAAAGGTCCTTTGAATCGGGTTTGATTCAAAGTCCACCGTAGGTTTCGGTGAAGGGTTGTTGTACTGAAAGTGGTGTACTTTCAGAGTGTGGATTGAAGGTGTTTTAGCCTTCAAGGACTGAAGGTGGTTTGCCTTCAGGGTTTGAAAGTGATGTGCTTTCAGGAGCTGTTGAAAGTGGTGTACTTTCACAGGTGATTGATAGAAATTCTTAAGGTACTTGGTGTAAGGACTTGTAAGAGATTTTTATCAATAGTGGAAAAATTCTCAAGGGGTTTTCTTGAGGGACTGGACGTAGCCTTCGGTGGATAGAAGGTGAACCAGGATAAAATTTTGTGTGTGCATTCTTCTACCCTTCATCTTTACTTTCAAGCAACGCTCATTTCCGCTGCAGTTGTTTGTATTTATATTCATTTTGAAAGTAAGAAGGTATCAAGGCGAAAATCGGAAGGTGGCCTATTAATTGATCAGAAGGTAGCTTATTAATTGTGGACTGCATCACTTGATGTAGCCATAATACTGCAGTTGAGGAGGTGGCCGCAACGGCATTGCACCGCAATTGTGGAGTGATTTAAATTCACCCAAAACGGCAGCAACATAACGGCAACAGGGCCCCAACGTAACACAACAGCGCCAATCTAGGGATAAAAGAAGTAGAAGAAGCAGGGGAATGAAAAATAGCCCCAATCTGAAGCACCTTATGGGGGCAAGCCTGCAACCTGCATTCAAGAGCGGAAGTCATTTTATGTTATTAAGCCTGGAAAAAACCAAAAGCATCACACAATCACTTATATATGAATAACAATACATTTTCTTTTTCTTTTAGGATAATTTAAAAAAAATAAAAAAATAGAAGCTCATTTCAACCAAAGAGACAACCAATGCTTGTGAAAAAGTGATAGATAAGCTGTAACTTGCAATTGAACACTGGCTGCAATGAATTTTTTTTCTTGCGTCTAATGGATTTCCTAGTCAGTTAGTTAAATTCACAGCGTAAATGATGATAGCAGATCCTGCGGAGGATTTCTTACTTTCTTTCATGAACATATGTCAATATTTAAAAAACCACGAGTAACTAAGAAGTATTAGTTAGGGGCGAAAAAGAAAACTTAATGTTAAGGATTAAATATGTTTTTAGTCCCTGTACTTTGACCAAGATTTGGTTTTGTTCTCTTAATTTTCGCCTTATTAAAACAGGATGTAGTGCAATGAAGACTTGTTGAAAGTAAGAGATAAAGGTTGAGAGAATTGCACACAGATTTTATCCTGGTTCACCTTCAATCAACCGAAGGCTACATCCAGTTCCTCAAGAACCCTTGAGAAATTATCCACTATGATCAAGTAATCTTACAGATTCTTGCGCCAAGGCCCCTAAGAATACTTATCAATCTTCCTAAAAGCACCCCACTTTCGATTGATCAAGCGTTTCTACCGATACTTGCGTCAAGAACCTTAAGAAGACCTATCAATCCCTATAAAGCAAATCACCTTCTGATGACACCGAACACAACGGTGGACTTTGAATCAAACCGATTCAAATGACCTTTTTCCACTACCACCGAACACTGTGGTGAATGAATCAAACCGATTCAAGATGAAGAAGTTTTTGCTATGGCTGAACAATCCTTCTATCTAATTGGATTGGTCTTAGTTTGTATGCTCCAGGAAACTTACAATGAAGGCTCAATTATTCTAAGTTTCTTAAAAGTTGAACAACATAAGTGTTCTTATGAAAGTGAAAGAGCAATTACTCAGAATAATGTTTCTAATGAATATGAAAGTTGTTGCCCAAGTTGTTCTAAGTTGTTATCTCGTTTCTGAGTATCAATGGACTATTTATAGGCACTAGAGGTCGTCCATGAACCATCACAAGGCTTCCCAAACGTTTTGAGACACATTGGTTCATGAAACAACACATATGTTGACTTGGTAATCGATTACAACATTCTGGTAATCGATTACGCTATTTGCTCGTTGCAGTTTGAATTTCAAATTCAAACATGTAATCGATTACTATCTTCTGGTAATCGATTACTCTCATTCTGTAATCGATTACTCTTAATCCAGAACTCAGTTTATGAAAGTTTAAACCCTAATTGAGTGTTTCTACAAAGTTTTACTTGTGAGAATATATTATACTCAATTAGTTGATTATTTGCGAGCCTTCATATGCAATGTGACCTTAACAAAGCATAGCATACTAAACAAGACTTACTAATAGCTAGAACCTTAATAGTTGACCTTGACGTTTTGAACCGGTTCTTGAAGTCTTTCTGTTTCTTCTTTCTGTGATGTGTTTGTCTTCATCAAAACCTCAGCCAGAGTCCTAGGACGAGACCTTCTTCACAATCTCCCCCTTTTTGATGATGACAAACCACATGCTTGAAAGTTGATTGATCATTTGAATTTCTCCCCCTGTTTTGTATAACTCCCCCTCCGTTTTGCAATTATTGCTCTATATCATGAAAATGATCAAACATACACAAGGATTTTCTCCCCCCTTTGACATCATCAAAAAGAAGAAAATGCCATACATAGTATTCCAGGATAATAAAAATAAAGGGAAGCACAATGACAAAGAATTTATGCCAAAAAAATAGTGCATAATCATAGCATATTATAGGGGTTATTGTAAACAAAACAAAGCATATGAAAATTTAAGTCAGAGTCTGAAAACCAATAATTTTGCATTTTTGCCCTGAAGTAATCGATTACAACGTTTCAGTAATCGATTACTGAATATCTCTGAAAATTTTTCTGGGCTAAAATTTTCAGAGTAATCGATTACTTGATGTTGGTAATCGATTACAAGAAGTCTATGGAAAATTTACTGGGCCAAAATTTTCATGGTAATCGATTACTGAG
Source organism: Acmispon strigosus (assembly GCA_030819835.1). NCBI lineage: Eukaryota > Viridiplantae > Streptophyta > Magnoliopsida > Fabales > Fabaceae > Acmispon > Acmispon strigosus. The sequence continues at coordinate 27,368,530 of JAUAMA010000001.1, forward strand.
TTTCTCTAGAAAATGTCCTAGGCTAAAGAATTTCCTGTAATCGATTACTTATTATGTGTAATCGATTACTATATCCAGAAACTTGATTTTTTCGGTTTGCTAAGCACTGTATGAATGAATTAACTACTAAAGAGCTATGATGCAGATGCATATGCTTATAATGTTTGCTCTTCTTCACAATATCATTTGAAAGTTATAGATTTTAGCTTTTTATCTAAAGATTTTCCTTACCAATACCATAATGTATATTTGTGTCTTGAATGACCATCCTTTGTATATAACATTTCTGATCACAAGGTCCTCAAGCACACATGCACAATAAAATCAATGGTATTTTCCAGGTACCCAATAGTCTTTGGGTCCTAATAAGTTAGTTCCTTTCTCAACTCATATAAACCTTTTGTTGGGGACTCCATCATTTTTATAATAACATTGATTAGGAGTATAGTAAGAGCACATAGATTTCATGTTAGGCACTTTCTCTTTAGGATAATAGAAAGTTTTGAAATATGCCTTTCTAGGTTGAGCATCCTCATGTACTCTCCTCGTGTGATCAAAGTTGCATGAATCACTTGGTCTAAAAGTGATTTTCTCAATACCACTAGAATGACTTTGATCAACAAGCCTAGATGACTTTTGTAAGTAACATATCTTTGTTTATTTGACAACTTATCCATATCATTTGTACCTTTGTTTACCACTTGAGTTAATTCATCAATCTTTGACTCAAGGGTTATGCATTTATCTAAAGTTATAAAATCACTTTGAATATCCACTTTGGTTTTTACTTGATCTAACTCATCTTGCATGCTTTTAGTTTTACTTTGTAGAGATGAGATGATCTTATTTTGTTTTGCATATGCTTTAGAAATATTTGAGAAGATATCATGCAATTTATCAAAGGTATTTTGCAAATCATCATATGAAAATTTATCATTACTAACCTCATTATTTTCACCATCAGAATGATGTGTTGCCATCAAAACGAGATGTGCTTCTTCATTTTCTGAATCGGATGATCGACTTGCTTCATTTTCTTCCATATATGCATTCTTTGATCTGAAGTTCTTTTTCTCAAATTTCTTCTTTAAGACATGCTTCTTTCTATGAAGATTATGACATTCTTTCTTCCTGAGGATTTTGCCAAGCTTCTTCACAAAGATTCTTATATGCACATCATCATCATCATCACTATCGGATTGAGAATCTTCCTCTTGTGAACTATCATATCTTGTAGCTTTAGTTCTCAATGCAATAGGTCAAATGTTCTTATCAATCGCTTCTTGTTGCTCCAACTTAATAAGTTCAAGTTCATGTTCTTTCAACTTGCCAAAAAGTGCAGCCAATGTCATTTTTGATAGACTCTTCTTTTCTGATATTGCTGTTACCTTTGGTTGCGATTCTCTTAACAATGATCTAAGAACCTTTAAATTCAAATCACTGTTGGAAAAATCTTTTCTAAGAGAAATTAAATGGTTAGTCAAGAGAGTGAACCATTTTTTCATATCTAGAATGGTTTCTCTTGGTAACATTCTAAACAATTCCTACTCTTGTGACAATGTATTGATCTTTGATCTCTTTACTTCGTCGGTTCCTTCATGAGTAACCATTAGAGTGTCCCATATTTCCTTAGAAGTTTTGCAAGTGGATACTCTAAAGAATTCGTCCATGCCAAGAGAAAATGTAAGGATGTTCATGCCTTTCAAGTCATATTGAACTTTCTTCTTTTCTTCTTCATTCCATGTGTTTTCTAGTTTTGGTTGTGTGCCATCACCCACTTCAACTACTGGTATAAACGGACCTTCTTCAATGGCTTTCCAGATTTCCACATCTAATGACCTTATGAAGATTTTCATCTTGATTTTCCAGAAGTCATAGTGGTCTCCATTGAAGTATGGTGGTCTGCTTATGTTGAAACCTTCACTAGTACTAGGTGTAAAAGAGGCTGCCATCTTCCTGGACCTTAGGAATAATTTACATAAACTTACGCTCTGATACCAATTGTAAGTGCAGATAGCAACCTAAGAGGGGGGTGAATTAGGTTCTCTTAATTTTCACCTTATTAAAACAGGATTACTTTTAGTATAATCAGAATCACAATTGTTGATTGTGAATGCAGCGGAATGAAGACTTGTTGAAAGTAAGAGAAAACGGTTGAGAGAATTGCACATAGATTTTATCCTGGTTCACCTTCAATCCACTGATGGCTACGTCCAGTTCCTCAAGAACCCTTGAGGATTTATCCACTATGATCAAGTAATCTTACGGATGCTTGCGCCAAGGCCCCTAAGAATACTTATCAATCATCCTGAAAGCACACCACTTTCGATTGATCAAGCGTTCATATCGATACTTGCATCAAGAACCTTAAGAAGACTTATCAATCCTCAGAAAGAAAACCACCTTCTCATGACACCAAACACTACGGTGGACTTTGAATCAAACCGATTCAAAGGACCTTTTTCCACTACCACCAAGCATTGTGGTGAATGAATCAAACCGATTCAAGATGAAGAAGTTTTTGCTATGGGTGAACAATCCTTCTATCTAATTGGATTGGTATTAGTTTGTATGCTCCACGAAACTTACAATGAAGGCAACTTAAAAGTTGAACAACATATGTGTTCTTATGAAAGTGAAAGAGCAATTACTCAGAATAATGTTTCTAATGAATATGAAAGTTGTTGCCTAAGTTGTTCTAAGTTTTTATCTCGTTTCTTAGCATCAATGGACTATTTATAGGCACTAAAGGTTGTCCATGAACCATCACAAGGATTCCCAAACGTTTTGAGACACATTGGTTCATGAAATAACACATCTGTCAACTTGGTAATCGATTATAGCATTCTGGTAATCGATTACGCTATTTGCCCGTTGCAGTTTGAATTTCAAATTCAAACATGTAATCGATTACATGGATGTGGTAATCGATTACTATCTTCTGGTAATCGATTACTCTCATTCTGTAATCGATTACTCTTATTCCAGAACTCAGTTTATGAAAGTTTTAACCCTAATTGAGTGTTTGTACTAAGTTTTACTTGTGAGAACATATTATACTCAATTAGTTGATTATTTATGAGCCTTCATATGCAATGTGACCTTAATAAAGAATAGCAAACTAAGTTAACAAGAGTTACTAATTTTGCTAGAACCTTAATAGTTGACCATGAGGTTTTGAACCGGTTCTTGAAGTCTTTCTATTTCTTCTTTTTGTGATGTGTTTGTCTTCATCAAAACCTCAGCCAGAGTCCAAGGACGAAACCTTCTTCACAGCTTTTAGTCCCTCGCCGGTGTAAATGTGGATTTTAGGCCTCAGACTTTCATTATTGTTTGGTTTTCGTCCCTGCCGTAGTTAGTCGTTGACCGCCACGCCTAGGTGTCACGGCAAGGCTAACGTGGCATAGGCCACGTCATGTAATGAGTCCAACTGGATTTTTTTACACTATTATTAATTAATAAACATAAAAACCAAAAATAAAAAGAAAAAGGGGAAATCAGAAAGGTCTGCACTTGCAATTGCGTTTCTTCTCATTCTTCTTCGAGTGTGTCGTATTCTTTCTTCTTCCTGGTGTTCTTCGAAACCATCACCCACCTTCCATCTGTCGCCTGCCGCCTCTACTCCGTCGCCTTCGTCGCTGTCCGTCGCTACTTCTTCGTCAGGCCACGTGGTGCACACTCTCGTCTCAAGCGCAGAAACGAGACTGTTCTATGCGTAATCGTAATCCCAATTGGTGTACAAGTAAGTTCCTTTCTTCAACCTTCTTCTCACTCGAGTTAACCCACTTGCTTATTAGGGTGTTCTGCTAGAATTTCATCTTTGAATTCATTGTTAGGGCTAGTTTCTAAAAACAGAGTATGCCCAATCAGTCTCATCTTAGGGCAGAATAGTGATTGTGAACTCATTCTCTAGATTGTGAATTCATTCTCTCGATTGTGAGATGTTGGTTATGTTGATGAAGGTGGATTTGATGCAGGATGTGAGAGGAATGAGCAGGTAGTTGATGAGGAGCAAGGGGCTGATGATGAGGTATGTTCTGACAATTTTTGTGATGACGAAATCCCCACCAATGATGTCCACTTTAGTGACAGCGAAGAAGAGAGGGATAATGACAATGATGATGGGTTTCAAAACCCCAGCATTGGTGTTGTTGAAGCTTTGCTGAATGAGAATTTAAGGAAAATGACTGAGGGTACATTTGAAGGTTGCGGTGTTCCGGAGGACATTCATGAAACTAGGGCGGAGGAAGACCCCCAAATGGAAGATAGATGGGCCAGCGAGGAACTCTTAAGTGAGTCTAGTTGTGATGAAGCTGAAGCTTGCAGAAGTAAGAAGCCATTTACACAATATCGTGAATCTGACATGAGGACAGAGTTTAAATTCTCCGTTGGAATGGAGTTCCCCACCAATGATGTCCACTTTAGTGACAGCGAAGAAGAGAGGGATAATGACAATGATGATGGGTTTCAAAACCCCAGCATTGGTGTTGTTGAAGCTTTGCTGAATGAGAATTTAAGGAAAATGACTGAGGGTACATTTGAAGGTTGCGGTGTTCCGGAGGACATTCATGAAACTAGGGCGGAGGAAGACCCCCAAATGGAAGATAGATGGGCCAGCGAGGAACTCTTAAGTGAGTCTAGTTGTGATGAAGCTGAAGCTTGCAGAAGTAAGAAGCCATTTACACAATATCGTGAATCTGACATGAGGACAGAGTTTAAATTCTCCGTTGGAATGGAGTTCACATTGCTGCAACAGTTTAAGGATGCAGTAAGAGAGAACTCTATCCTTAACGGTCGCCAGATTCAGTTTGTCAAAAATGATGGCGTCAGATGTAGGGTAGTATGTAAGAAAGACAGTTGTAGTTTTGTTATTCTGTGTAGCAAGGTCGGAAGGAATAAGACCTTTAGTGTCAAGACTCTAAACAGGGAACATCAATGCGGCAGAGTCTTTAACAACAAATCTGCCTCAGCCAAGTGGGTATCTTCCAAGATGGTTGATGAAATCAGAAATAGAAGGAAGGTCAGATCATCTAACATTGTTGATGACATCAGGGTTGAGTACAGCATTGGGATCACTACTTGGAGAGCATGGAGGGCCAAACAATTGGCTATGGAGATGGTTGAGGGTGATGCAAGCAAACAGTACCACATGCTAACCAAATTTAGTGCAGAGTTGAAGACGGTATCTCATAGAAACACTTGTGAGTTTTATTCTGACCTTCCTGTAATTGGTAATGAGCCTGCAAGGTTTGGTAGGTTCTACATGTTCCTAGAGGGATGTAAGAAAGGGTTTGTGGCTGGCAACAGTCCTTTCATTGGCTTGGATGGGTGTCATTTGAAGACGCAATTTGGAGGGATTCTTCTGTGTGCGGTTTCAAGAGACTCAAATGACCCTTACTTTCCACTGGAATTTTCTGTAGTTGAATCTAAATGCAAGGAAAGCTGAAGATGGTATCTGGAACTGCTACTAGTTGACATTGGCCATGAGAAAAGGTGGATTTTCATTTCTGATCAGCAAAAGGTATGTCTTTGTAAATTCTGAATGAAATGAAAAAAATAGATTGAACTGCTACTAGTAATTGATTTCTGATTGATATGAAAAACTTAGATTGAACTGCTACTAGTAATTGATTTCTGATTGAAATGAAAAAATTAGATTGAACTGCTACTAGTAATTGTAATTGATTTCAGATTGAATTGAAAAAATTAGATTCAACTGCTACTAGTAATTGATTTCTGATTGAAATGAAAAAATTAGATTGAACTGCTACTAGTAATTGATTTCTGATTGAATTGAAAAAAATTAGATTGAACTGCTACTAGTAATTGATTTTTGATTGAAATGAAAAAGTTAGATTGAAATGCTACTAGTAATTGATTTATGATTGATTGATTTCTGATTGAAATATTTTGATTGAAATGCTGATTTTCAGTTTCTGACATTGGGCATGTGGTTATTGTGACCTACAGGGGCTAATGACTGTGATTAATGAGCTGATTCCAGGAGTAGAGCATAGGTACTGTTTAAGACACCTATATGCTAACATCAATAAGAAGTATGGTGGAGGAGTTATCATAAGGGACCCTATGATGGCAGCAGCTAAGGCCACTTACCAACAACTATGGCATGAAAATATGATGGAGCTGAAGGAGGCACATGAAGAAGCTTACAATTCACTTATGACCTTACCACTCAGGGCCTGGTGCAAGCATGCTTTCACCTTCTATCCCAAGTGCAACATGTTGATGAAGGGGCCTGGAAGGCCTAAAAAGCTGAGAAGGAGGGACCTTGATGAGGATGATACAACCAGATTAAGCAGGGGTGTTGCTAGACACAGGTGTAGCAGATGTGGAGAATTTGGTCACAGTTCTAGAAGCTGCATGAACCCAGTTGTGAATCGGGAAAATCACCTGAGTGCATATCCATCTTCATCTTCACAACAAGAAGAAGAGGCAAGTCAGGTGATTCAAGGAAGCGAGACTACTAACAAGGGGAATTGGGTAATATTTTCATATTAATTCTATGTTGATTGTTTTGATTATGAATTGCAGCCATTTTCATATGAAGATATACCTTTAGAGGTACAAACAAGTTTGAAGAAATCATGACCAGCCTCCATACAACCCCAGTTGAAGATCCGGTGGTATGCATTGATGCTAATGCTAGTGCTGTTACTGCTAGTGCTGCTACTGAAGTTGTAGTCGACGAAGGGGAACCATCTCAGCTTTCATAAGTTGAAGAAGCCTTCAAAGTGAATCTGTAGATGATGAATAAATAATAGGGTTAGGTTTAGTTTGTTGTGAACAATGTGAAAGATTCTTTTTTGGTATTTTGTAATAGTTTTGCTAGTGCACATGGGTGCCTTTTCATAACTTTGTTTGTTGTGGACCACTTGGTTTGGTTTTTTTATGTATATTTGACAGTTGTGGACCAGAAAAGGCCATTTTGGAGTACATCAATGGCATTTTTGAATTTCCAGCAACAAAAGCAGGGTTCCTTTATGTATATTTAACATTTTTGGACCACAAAGGCCACTTTGGTTATATCAATGTTGACCAAACATGTTATTTTTTAATTTCTAGCATCATAACCAAGTTATGGTGACCATAGGCATTTTCCAAACATGTTACAAACAACATGTAATTTCCAAACAAGTTTTTTTAATTAACCAAACATGTTATATCAATTAGCATTTTAATCTGAATAGCCATTTTCCAGCAGGCCTAAAATAAGCATGAAAATAAATTGCAACTCAACAACTTTTAAAACCAACCACTTTCACAACTTCTCATGAATTCATCAGGTCAAGTACATCTCAAAAGAACTTTTACAACACAATGATAAATTCAGCAGGCTAATTACAACTTTTAAACCCAACCACTTGCACTCAATTAACCCTTCCTAAGAAGATACAACCTACTAGCAGTAGCACCATTGCACGCCGTACTGTGACGCTTGACCTCGCAGAATAACGTGAAGCAGGTGAATTAGAAGATGCAGACATGGTGGAAAGTGGAGAATCAGATAGATGCTAGCAAAATCAAGGATGAGAACGTGATATTCGGGCAACGAATCGAGGATGAGGAAACAAAGTTTGGGGAAAAGATGTAAATTTGGAAGAGCCCAAATTTTTGGGGAAGAAACTGGGTGTGTCGAACAAGAACAAGGAGGGAGTGATTCTGGGGAATTAACACGAAGAAAGGATGGTGATTGATGAAGAAAGGGGACGATAGCCAACGTGGGAGAAGAAGCTTAAGATGAAGAGGGGCTGGGTTTATATTTTCGAAGGAAACTAGGAAGGAGAAACAATGGTACTGTCGAAGAAGGAGGAGGAGATAACGATGGTTTCTGATTTCCCATTTTTCCTTTTTTTTTTGGTTTTAATGTTTATTAATTAATAATTGGGTAAAAAAAAATCCAGCTGGACTCATTAAATGACGTGGCCTGTGCCACGTAGGCCCTGCCGTGACACCTAGGTGCGGCGGTCAACGACTAACTCTGGCAGGGCCGAAAACCAAACAATAATGAAAGTCTGAGGCCTAAAATCCAGCTTTACGCCGACGAGGGACTAAAACCAAATCACGCTCAAAGTACAAGGACCAAAAACATATTTAACCCTAATGTTAATGGTTCTTGGATGATGAGAAAAAAATTAACAATTGACAACCTGCACCACAAGTGGAAGCCTCATAGTCATATTCTAACTTGATAAGATGCAATAAGTCAAGATAATGTGTTTGGGATGGTTGGTCTCATTCTAGGTCTTTAAGTTCTTCATTCACCGAGGGGAATGTAAACCGAACTTTATAGCAGTTTGAGAATGGAAACCAAAATGAATGCATATTTATTTTACGACAACACGAGAAACACTATGTTGAGACAATTGTGAAAATGTAAATATAGCCCTAACAGCAACCAATTTCTCTACACGTGCACTTCCCATATGTAATTTTTCAACTATTTTTTCATTTAAAGGGACCCCAGCAAACACGATAACCTATCTAGAACTAGAGCGGTCAAAACAGCCCAGCCCACCCCTGGCCTATGGTCAGGGAAAAAAGCCCACACATGAAAAGTCAACATGGCCAAAAGCCCCTAAAAGCCCTAAGGGGTAGGACCTGGGCCTTATATTTTACCATATTTTTGTCAAAATGAAAAAAAAATTCTTATTAACTATGTTGACCTAGCCCACCTTATGGACTAAGCCCACCCCATGAGTTGGTTGGCCCACTCATCAAATAAAATTTTCTAACTTCTAATTCCTTTTTGATTATTTTTAATTATAAATATACTTTTATGCAAAAATAAAATAAAACCTGAAGGCCAAAGCAGTAAGTATAGATGTTGAAACTCTAAATACATGATGAGGTAACAACAAGTTAGAAGCCTATTTTGGCATATGCAGGAGATTTGGCATTGACACAAAACTAGTTGAAAATTTAGAATTTAGAAGAATGGTGCAAGCAAAGAGGGGCTAAATATGCGTATATGGCAACTGATTGTACACATGAGCCTTCCATCAATCTATTCACACAAAAAAAATGCGGGTACTCAACGTTCAGGACGCTTAACTATGCAAGTGCAACCTATTCATGCCCACTACAGCTCAATTAGCAGCAGCATTGGCTTACAAAATACTAAAACACTGCTTACAAGAAACTCAGTTCTTAACAAGAGGCAAACAGTGTGACTAGTGAAACACAATCTGTAAATTTATCCATCATCTCTACATCATTGGTGCATGTACTTCCTGTTGAACATCCATCCACCATAACATATTAAACCCACGTAACGAATATTAATTTTGGATCCAAGGATGAAGACAGCCTCCAACTAGAAAAGATATGATAGGGAGAAACCACCACTGGTTAATGTCTACCCCTGAAAAAGGAAGAAAACACGGCCAGCCACAACCACAAGTGGTGCGACAACCACTGCTGCCGCAGAACCAGCCGCACAGCAAAGGGAATTCAGTAAGGAAGGGCGCCTAACTGCTGTAGCAGTTGTGGACAGTTAGTTATTGGATCAGTTATGGGTAGTTAGTATTTGGGTCCATTTGGATTAGTTATTTATATTTAAATTCATCAGTCATGCAGTAAGTTTGAATTATAGCTGCTCAGGGGGAGGGTTATTGTTGAGTATGGCTCATTATAGTGACTTCATCTGGTTAGAACTCAAGGAGTTCGTCTGGCCAAGAACTCAAGGAGTTCGTCTAGCAAGAACTCGAGGAGTTCGTCTGCTGTTGAGCTCGTCCGGCTTGGAGCTGTTGAGTTCGCTCGACTTGGAGCTGTTGAGTTCGTCTGCATAGTCCTTCTGGAGAGTCCGCCCGCAACTGACACGTAAGATTTTGTCTGGCTGAAGCTGCTAGTTCGCGTCTGGCTAGAGTTATTACGTGGTCATTTGAGGACAGATAATGAGCACTCATTCCGTAATATCCGTGTAATCTAGAATCTGATTGGTTTATAGAATTGTGTTGGGATATATTTAAGACACTGTCGTTTTAGCATTTACATCCTAGTATAAATATGCTGTAACACCAGAACCCTGTTGTTCGTTCTAAGTTTTGAATGAAACAGTGCTATAGCTATCTATAGCCGCAGACGTAGGCAACTTTGGTCGAACTTCGTGAATAAAGATTTATGTGTGCTTTTGATCTCTTTCTCTCTCTCAAGTTACTCTATGCGATTCAGGTGTCTGAGACCAACAATTGGTATCAGAGCTACCATGGCTTCTGGCAGAGCTATGTTCGACGTTGAAAAGTTCAATGGAACAGGAAACTTTGGTTTATGGCAACGCAGAGTCAAGGATTTGTTGGCTCAACAAGGATTGTAAAAGGCGCAGCGAGAGGAGAAACCAACAGGGATGTTAGACATAGATTGGTTGGAGATGCAAGAGAAGGTCGCTGGATTGATTCGTCTCAATGTTTCTGACGAGGTGATGTTTCATATCGCGGATCTCGCGACTCCAAAGGCCGTTTCGGACAAGTTAGAGAGCCAATATCAGTCACAAACGTTGATGAACAAGCTATTTGAAAAGTAAAGGCTTTACAGTCTGAGGATACAGGAGGGAAGTGACCTTCAAAGTCATGTTAATCATTTCACCACAATAGTTGTAGACTTGCTGTGACTGGGGGTGAAGGTTGATCACGAGGACAAGGCGGTTATTTTGTTGTACTCGTTACCAAGTTCCTACGAGCACTTGGTCACCACCTTTACGTATGGGAAGGACACTATCACGCTTGATGCCATCACGTATGCCCTTTTGTCTCACTCACAGAGAAAGCAAAAGGCAGAGGAAGGCAGTAGTCAAGGTGAAGGTTTGTTTGCTAAGGGAGGAGGACAAGACCGTGGAAGGAACAAGGGAAAAGATGCTGGAAAGAAGAAGCGTTCTAAGTCCAAGTAGAAGAGGGCAACAACAGAGTGTTTTAACTGCAAGAAGGTTGGCCACTAGAAGAAGGATTTCCCTAATATCTCTAACTCTGCAAACGTAGCTCAGACGAGTGATTCCGGCAGTGAAGGGGACATGCTTTGTGTCTCGTCTGCCAAGTGCATAGATGTTTGGATTCTAGACTCTGGGTGCTCTTACCATATGACGCCGCACCGGGAGTGGTTCAGTTCGTTTAAAGCGGGCAAGTTTGGATTTGTCTATTTAGGTGATGACCAGACATGTGAGATCACTAGAATAGGACAAGTCAAAATTGCCAAGGACCATGGTGGCACGCGTATACTGGGTAATGTGAGATATGTCCCAGATCTGAGGAAGAATCTAATTTCCTTAGGTACTCTCCAGGAGAATGGTTATTCCTGCCATTGTGATGGTGAGAAGGATAACATGAAGGTGAGCAAGGGTGCATTGACAGTAATGACAGCAAAGCGGACTGCGGGGAATATCTATCGCTTGTTGGGAAGCACTGTGGTCGGTGACGTTGCATTAGTTGAAGCTGACAATGATGCAACAAGACTTTGGCATATGCATCTGGGTCACCCCAGTGAGAAGGGGTTAATGGCACTTCATAAGAGGAATCTTTTGAAGGGTGTTCGAAGCTGCAAGGTGGAATTTTGCAAGTTTTGTGTGTTGGGCAAACAGTGTCGTGTTCGTTTCGTGACGGGGAAGCATGAAACAAAAGGAATCCTCGACTATGTTCATTCAGATGTTTGGGGGCCTACTAGGCAGGCCTCCATTGAAAGTTCTAGGTACTTTGTTACATTCATCGATGACTTCTCCAGGAAGGTCTGAGTTTATTTTCTAAAGCACAAGTCTGAAGTGCTTAACAAGTTCAGATTGTGGAAAGCAAAAGTGGAAAACAAGACGGGGAGGAAGGTCAAGTATCTGCGGTCAAATAAAGGGACAGAATACACAGAGGAAAAATTCAAGCGGTTTTGTGAGGAACACGGGATCCAGAGGCATTATTCAGTGAAGAAAACACCACAGCAGAATAGTGTTGCTGAGAGAATGAATAAATCCCTCACGGAGAAGGCAAGGTGCCTTCGGTTGCAGGCCGGATTTTCAAAGGGATTTTGGGCAGAAGCAATGAGCATGGCATGTTATCTTATAAACAGGTCTCCAAGAGCTTCATTGGATGGAAAGGTTGCAGAAAAAGTGTGGACAGGTAAACCAATTAACCTAGATAATCTGAGAATTTTTGGTTGTCTAGCTTACGTGCATATCTCCAGCGACGAGAGGTCCAAATTGGATCCTAAGTCTAGAAAATGTATTTTTCGTGGGTACACCAAGGGTGTGAAGGGGTTTAGATTTTGGGATCCAGCCTTGAAGAAGGCAGTTCATAGTAGAAATGTTGTATTTGATGAACAACGCATGCTGAAGGAGTCAGATCCAAGGGAAGAGACTACTTCAAAGGCTGAAACTTCCACTGCTAGGAAGATTCAGATTGTTGTCGAGCCAACCAGACGAATGCAACCTCGTCCGGCAGACGATCTCACGTAAGATGATGTAGGAACGTCTGATCCACACAGTCTTGGGCAGACGACGCCCAATGTGCAGGCCATTGCAGATTCTGACAGTGAGTCAGAAGACGAGCCAGTTGATTCAGGTGGAGTGCAAGATTATGTTCTTGTGTGTGATAGGGAACCTCGTCCGAAAGTACCACCACTCAGATATGGGTTTGAAGACTTAGCTGCTTATGCTCTTCTTACAAGTTCTGGAGATCCTTCCACTTTCCGCGAGGCTATGGGAAGCCAAGACTGTGAGAAGTGGATTGGTGCCATGGTGGAGGAGATAGAGTCCCTGATGACGAATCAGACGTGGGATCTCGTCGAACTTCCAGAAGGGAAGAGGGAAATTGGCTGCAAGTGAGTGTTCAAGAAGAAGTCACTAGTAAAAGAAAATGACGGGGAAAGGTTCAAGGCTCGCGTAGTAGTAAAGGGCTATTCACAGCGGAAGGGGGTAGATTATGATGAAATTTTCTCCCCAGTGGTTAGACACACTTCTATAAGGGCAGTGTTGACCCTTGTAGCATCTCGAGACATGCATTTAGAGCAGATGGATGTGAAGACGGCGTTTCTTCATGGTAATCTAAATGAACAATTGTACATGCAGCAACCTGAAGGGTTTGTTGAGTCCAGTCCAGAATGTCTAGTATGTAAATTGAAAAAGTCTCTGTATGGGTTGAAACAGTCACCAAGGCAGTGGTACAAGAGGTTTGACTCATACATGCAAAGGATTGGCTACATGAGCTGTGACTATGACTGGTGTGTTAACGTTCGGAGCCTTGATGATAAAAAAAGATTGCTTGAATTTCAGAACAACGGAGATGTTTGCAGAAATGATGAATAAAGTATTAATTGTATCTCTTTCTTCATTCTGCAATCAACAGTGCTTCATTTAATGTGCAGACGAGGTAGATAACCTTTAATGCTTGAAGCAGTTTATTGACAAAAGAATTATTTAGAATCTTTGTCGAACGATCTCTTCAATGCTTCTGCCGAACGAACACTTCAAAATGTCTAGGCAGACGAACTCTTCACCAGAGTTACCAAACGTTCTCTTCAATAGTGTTGCTGAACGAATTCTTCATATGTTTGCCAAACGTTCTCTAAACTTGACTTGGCACATGAACTCTTTAACATGAGTTCCTAGACGTACTCCTTCCTTTGGAGGACGTACTATTTACTGTGAGAATACTCAGCAGACTGACTTCTTGAAGAGTGTCCAGACGTAATCCTCTGGATGAGTTGTTCATACACACATTCTGTTTAAAAGCCGGGAGTGCTCCTAAGCTGGATATGCTCCTTCAGGTTTGTGACCAGACTTACTCAACTTTTCCAAGTGTGCTGTCAAGGCACGTTTAAGCACCGGACGGTCTCAATTTGTCAACTGTATTTTAGTGTATGACTGTCACAGCAGACCAATTGTTTCTTTGGTGAGTTGCCGGACGATCTCCACTTATGTGCTTTCTTTTGAGCTATCGGACGATCTCCATTTGTTTGTTTTTCTTCGAACTTCTTTTTTTTGATAATTCCTTGCAGGAATGTATGCAGTTGTTCTTCATTTAGATAGATGTTCATGAGTATGAAAATATTCAAGGAGTTAGGAATTCTATCTTTAACAATATTAAACCTTATGCGAAATTGTTAATTATCAAAATATAATAATTCATTAAATCATTTGAATCTAACAGTCAATTTATAACTGCGCTTGTTTGGGTTGGTTGTATAAATTGGTTTTGTAACAACTGACTGTACATATATAGAAAAATACAATTCAAAATTCTTTTCTCTCTCTCTCATTCTCTCTTCTCTCTCTATGTTTTGCTTCTATCATCTAAGTGTCGATTATTTCGTGTTTCTAACAGGGGTTGACGATGGTGGTGGAAGAGTCAGTGGCCGATATGGGGAGAGTAGGAAAGTTAATGGTGAAGTTTGACCCATATGATTTACTTGACCGCACATTAATTTCAACCAATAAAAGAGAGAATGTTGAAAAGATAGTGACAAAATGAGTATTGGTAACACTCCTCAAGTGATAAAAAGAGGAATATAAGGGTATAATTTTGCCATTTTATAACATAATAATAACCGATTAATATTATATCTAACACTAATTAAGAATTTGTAAAAAAAAACACTAATTATGAAGAGTACCACCATACTTCAATATCTCAGTGCGCCATGTTAGACAAAATCTCGAGATTTCAACCAACTCAAATTGACTTAACAAAAGCTCTTTCAATGCAAGGAAAAGCTCTTTCAAATACTAAAGTGCCTTGTATCAAAATTGGTAATTTAATATTTTCTTCTTATCAATACTCTTACTTCCACATGAGTCATGTGGTATCGAACATGTGAGGTATTAAAACTAGATCCCGACATCAAAATCAGTAGTCAAATGCACAAAAGAGCAAACTCTGACCCTTATTACAAAGCATACTTTACCATCAAGCTAAGATATGATATTCAAGTATATAAAATTAAATCCTAAACTAAATCTTTGTTCAAGAAGAACCTATAAGAAAAAGAATCATGTATAGTGTAAAAACTAAGAAAGCCCCTAGCAAGGGTTTCAAAGAAGATGATGATGATGGATTGATCTGAATAATAAAATTGCAAGTAGGTGTTGAGATATTGTTTGTTGTAACCTTGGCCAAACCATCAAAATTGCAAGCCATGTCATTCTGATTTTGCACCTGGTAATACATGTTAAATGCATATGAAGCATTCCCATTAGCATCAAGGTTGTTGCAAGAAGAGCCATATCCAAGTGCAGTGCAATCTCCAAAGGTGCAAGCATAGTTTATGTTATCTGCAAGCTTGCTTAGATCTGCGGCTTCTGGATTAAACATGCACCACTTTGGATCAAGATAATACACATCCCTTGCACCAACTAGTAACTGGTTTTTACCTTGACCTGAAAGATCTATTTGGAACTTGGGCTGCCCATCATACCTGAAAGAAAATGTTGGGCAGACAACACCGCAAGAGTGAGAAATGAAGAGGAGAGAAACAATAGAAGCGATATATGATATGATATCATAAAAATAGAGAGATTGAGAGAAAAATAGGTATATGTAATTGTGGTGTGACTATAGTGTTTGAGTGTCTAGTGTGTTTCTTTGAATCAATTCTAGTAGAGTTAAATCACATTCCGGATGAAAATATTAATTTCTGAGTCATTTTGTACAATCATTCTAGACTCAAATCATTGTTACAAGCTTGAGATAATAGCTTCATCAATCAATTATACAACTAACCGTGCGTCTATTTCATGTTATATTAAATTAAATATAACAAAAGAGATAGTTTTAGAGATTTTATAAAAAATAAACTGATTTGTGTTTGATTATACTAAAAAAATCAATTTTTATTTTCTCACTCATTTATCACAATTTTTTTTAAAATAATAATTATTTTTAAATGTTGAGACAAACACCTAAAAAAATGAAAATATTTGTTTTTTAATTAAATAAAATAATTTCTAAAGAAAAAGCATGAAACAAACACAATCTAAATTTCCCAACATCACCTAACAAAAATTAGTTATTCATAAATGTATTAAAACATAAATCACTATAGTTTCAACTCATTTGACAAATATATTTTGACTAACACCAATAGAAACATGCACATAATGTATAATAAGTGCACCTGAAAATTCCCCAGTGGCGCTCAAAGTTTCCTGGAGCAATGGTCTTGGCATCTTCATCAACAAGTCCAAACAGATAAACTTCAATATTTCCAGGTCGACGAGGTGTGCCTCTATTTGCTGCAAGCCTTGGCAGAAGCCCATTATAAAACCTCAAAGCATTCCCTAAATTTGCATTCTTGTCCCCATCTGTGGGCCACCCCACCTCTCCCACCAAAATGGGCATGTCCCCATACCCCACAGCTCTCAAAGCAGAGACCAATGTGTCAAAATTCGCATCAAAAACATTGGTATACAAAATCCCATTATCATTTATAGGGTTGGTCACCCCATCAAAGAAGGCATAGTCAAAAGGGAAATTGTCATTTCCATAGAGGCTAAGGAAAGGGTAGATGTTCACGGTGAATGGTGCATTGTTCTTGTTCAGGAATTGGACTATTTGGGTCATGAGGTTGCTTATGTCAGGCCTGAATATTCCCGCTGAGGGAACCGCGTTGTCCTCCGGAGACTGGTACACGTCGGCGTTTAAGGGCACCGTGGCCTTCACGGTGTCCCCTAGGCCTGCGTCGTTGAGGGCATTTTGGATGTTCTGGAGTGCTGGGAAGGTGGTGTTCAAGAATGAATTGTTGTACGATTTCAAAAATGGTTCGTTCCCGACTGCTACATACCTGTGAAAGAAAGGGAAGGGGTGAAAATGGAATGCATAAGGGTTGACTAAATGACCCCATGATTAATATGTGTAGGCGAGGAAGACTTAATATGAAGAAAAAAAATCTCATGGAAGTTGGAACCCACATAAAACCACAAATTTCAAAGGGCTATCAGGACAGTTCAGGGTCAAGAAATGCACAATTTGTTTTGATTATCAAAGTAAATGTTTGAATTTATATAGTGAAGGAAGTAGGATTAAGAGTGTATTTCATTCTTTATCTCACCAATTAAATTGTGACACGTTAGCACAACTATGTGAATTATAACTTATGTTGGTGGATTTCAAATAACGTAAGATAATTTAATTAGTAGGACATAAAATGAGATACTAAATAAGGACAAAAGATTTCGGTCCCTAAATGAATCAACTTACATTTTCATAAGATTTTAGGGTGTATGATTGTATTAAAAAATTGCTCCACTCATTATTAAACTATTTAACACAAGTTCAAATACTCAAATATAAGTACATTTGACACTATCAGGAACCGCAGCCCTTACGTTTTTAGAGATGAAATTGAGCATTCAGGAACTCAAAAGGGTGAGTTATGATTTATAGATATATTATTCACAAATATCTTATTTTTTTCACTATCTCTCACTTCTTATTACATCACATTATGTATCATATTTATCACTTTTCTCTTCTCTTCATTTTTCTCCTTTACACATTACATATTACAATTATCACATTATATATTATATTACATTTTTCCATTATTTTTATTCTAATTAAAATATTTTAAAAGAAATTCAATTTTTTTATGTTAATGTGTTAAGAATGGGGTGATAATCTAAATAAGTATCTTGAAGTTCGATCTTTTAGTTTCACCTTTATAAAAATAACTTGTTACCACTAAGCAACACTTTATTAGTAGTCTAACATTACTTCTTAAAAATTCTTAAATTTTATTAAGTTCCTGATTTTTAAACTTTTAAAAAAGTATTTCATAGGTTCAAATTGGGATTGCCGTCTCATTTCGTCACGACATGTGATTGTTTTCTACTCCTCCAGTGTCCTCTCATTTCATGTTAACAAAAATACAATATTTTATTATAAAAAAAGTCATCTCAATTTTATAATGAGTTTAATAAAATAAAATTCAACTATCTTATTTGGTGTACTAAGAGCATCTCCCTTTTAGTGGTCTGAGCTCCTATAGGACTTTTCAGAAGCTTCCCCCTTTAGTGCTAGTAGTTTGTTTATTTTTTTTGGCTTTTAGCCCGTTTTCTCAAAAAAAGGAGTTGTAAAGCTAACAATAATGGTGCACATTTTGCTCTGATTGTAATATTTTATTTTATTTTTAATTAGGTCCCACAATAAATTATATATTTATATTATTTATTTTTATTTTTTAGTTGGGTCCTACCACACCCGCATAAATAAAAGAGAAAAGAAAATATTTTAATTTAAAGTTCTACTAAGATATGGAGTTTTAACTTGGATATAAAATTTAAAAATAAGATCTCACAACCTCCATATCAACTTAACTTAAAGTCTTATGTTAAGCACTGAATTGGAGATGCTCCAACAATAAACATATCTTTTCTAGTATAATTAAATTGCTCTTATAATTTTTATTACAATTTTCACCCGGTAAAAACCAAAAATATTTTAAAAGATGTACTTCTAATGATGGAAGTTTTAACCTAGAATTTAAAGATTCAATTTCAACCACAGAAATTGACCGATTGAATAAACTAACAACAATATCTATTTGGGTGTCGGTGTCTCACCTCATAATCTATATAGTCTACAGGTTATTAAATCTCATTTAACAGGATTAGAATTTAGAAACACCACAATCCGCAAGATCAAGTGTTAATTTAAAACGAAGAGTAAACGATTTTGGGGTTAGATTTCTCACCCTAACAACCCATTTCTGCACCTCTTTTTTCCTTTCAGATTTTATATCTTGGAAAACAAATTTACAGAGTTTTATATCTTAGATGACAAAGTTTCCGGGTTTTATATCTTCGAAAACAAAACTCAGAAGGTGTAAAAACTTGTGATACCGGTGAGAAATCTAATAGCAAAGATCTGGAACTAACCTGATATTAACACCGCCCTTGAAGCTGTAGCTAGTAACATTCTTCCTCACCCACTGCCTGGCACGCTCGTAGACATTCATTTCAGCAAGCTGGTTATTCGGAATCGCAACCATGACTTCAATCCCAGACCCAGCAAGTGCATCCATGCTACCCGAATCTGTATCAAACAGCTTCACTTTCCGAATCCCATTCTCCTTCATCATCTCAACCACCATGTCTGGTTTCAACGGGTGCGTTGCCTGAGTCCCCCAATTCACTCCAATCCCACCTTCCACACCCGACAAACCCATCACCACCCAAAACCATGTCAAAAACAAAAACCACTCCTTCACCATCTCAAGAAGAAAAAAGCTTGAAACCCTTTTTTCCTCTGGTATGGGAGCAACAAGTGGGCAAGGGAGAGCTGCGAAATTTCTTAGGTTGAGGCGAAATTTACAACAATTTCAGTACCAAGGCCCAAGATGAAAATACAATAGGATACCTAATCAATCAAGATTGATGTAAATAGGATTTTATCAAATATTAAATAAAATAGGAAACCAAAACAATCAAGTATAAATCTACAAATTTCGGACCAAATCTTTATTGGTTAGTCCTGTTATTGATATAGCGTAAGCTGAAAACAGAGGAATAAGAAGAAAAAAAACGTTTCTTGTTTGCTTTTTTTTTTTCTGGTAAAAGTAGAGTGGGGAATCTGAGAGGATTTGAGACTTGTCAAAGAGAAAGATGGGTTGAATATATTCTTCAAATGGAGAAACAGAGAGAATATTGCATATAGGATTTGTGATAGGATGAGGTGACACCTTAAGTGCGGGATCTAGAGAAAGGTATGTGATGACTGATTAACAGCTAAAATTTGAGAAAGTTTCTGAAGAGGAGAAGCTCTGTAAAGAGAAGAAAATAGATATAGTTGTGAGAAGAATACTATGAAGGAAGCTGGAATTGCTAGAAAAGGGGGAAGACTGAAAGAGAAAGAAAGGTGAACATGAAGAAAGAGTACTTAAAGTTTTATTTATTTGGGAGGAAAAGATGATTGAAGAGAGATCGATGTATTGCTTTGATTTGTTTTGGGTGAAGATAGAAATGGAACGTGGGACGGTAGGAGTGGGGGCGTTGATGTTCTCCCCTCGGTTTTGTTTTTCTGAACTGGAAAGAGTTTGTCGACAGAGGAAGGGCACTACTAGGTATCACAACTGGTTGGGTCGGGTCCAGGTTTCACTTTACCCAAACTCAAGGCTAATTCTTTGTGTGTAAATCCATACCTGAATCCATTGGGTTTTAGATTTACTTGAACCTCAACTTACTTTACTTTTTAATATGGAACACTTAGAATTTAGGGAAAAAAAATTTGTGATATATATATTAAAATAAAGTTGTGCATAAACAATAGTAAGATAAACCATTTAAAAAAATACCTTTTTATCTCTGTAGATAATGGATTGAAGATAATATATATGACTAGCTTTATTAATATATATATAACGACACATTTCTAGTTTTAAGTGTACCGGGAGGGTTCGGTCGGGTTCGGGTAAGGGTATTACCGAACTCAAACCCAATCAAAGCGGGTTTTACCCGTCAAATTGGGTCAAGTTCAGACGGGTACCCGCGAGTATGAGTTTAATTGCCATCCTACTAGGGTGTTTCGCTCTTTTCAATGCACAAACAATGTTGCTTTTTTTATTTTTCCTCAAAGGAAAACTCTCAGTTAGCTCCGGTTATTATTAACACTCCCATCACAAAATTTCACATCCTCATTTTATGTTCTAAGATTTAGAACTCGGAATTTTTTTGCTTCTGAGTTTTAAAATCTTGAAATTTTTTACTTATAGGATCTAGATCTCAGAACACAATGAAAAGTGCGAAATTTTCTTATGAGGGTGTTAAATCCAACTCTCATCATCATGGGTGAGAGCATGTTCTGAGAACCAAATGTAACTAACAATGGTACTTACAAATTGCTCACTAAGAGCTCTCACACCGACATGGGAAATTGAACACAAACTTTTGAGAGAAACTTCATTCTTACCTAGAGATGTTCGCGGATTCGATTCAATCTGTAACACCTCGATTTTCAGGGCGTTACTGTAGCAAATGAATAGTAATTAAATATGCAAGAAACGTTTACCGTAGAAAAAGGAGGGTTTATTTTTTCCTTTGAAATATGCCATGATGAGATGCATTAATATTTATTCATACCCCGTTTCACAAATAGCCACATATGGCATAAGTGTCTGGTCAGCAACTTAGAAATAGTTTACAAAACGCGTGACTTTGGGTTCTAAAAACATTGCTGCCAGTTTGTAAGAAAGTAACTAAGACTCCTTACACTAGAGCTTAAGCATACATATCAATCAAAACGTCCGTAATGAGTCATCTTGCAAATAGGCATCTGTCTTCTATCTTGATCTCCCTCGAATCGGCACCCACCTGCGGCTTCTGGCTAAGGTTGTCCGACTGGCGATGGATCGCCAGCAAACACAAACAACAGATAATGCAAGGGTCAACTTCAAATCAATAACTCCCCATGCAAGCGCAAGGGTGAGACGACAAGCATCAACACATATAGGCATATCAAGTAATATCCATTTATTCCAGTTATATATACATATACTAAGCACTTTAAATCCACCTATGCAGGGAAATTGACAAGCAAGCATCGATTATAAAGCAAGTAGATTTGCAACCAAAACATATTCAGTGAGCAGCACAAGACACGCATAGAAATCATGTTATAAACAATCATGATGTCATGATGCTACTAAGGTGTATGATGACTAGAATATTCTGGTTGCAGCATTGAGTCGGCGCATGGTCTCCACACAGTCTCCACACAGTATCCACACAGTAACCAAACAGTATCCACACAGTAACTATTAGATTCAATGATTTAATGAATTATTATATTTTGATGAATAACAATTTCGTCAAGTCTTAACTTCTTAATATTTTCACACTCAGGAATATCTATCTACTTGAGGAAAAACTGCATGGACCCTTACAAAGCATTATCAAAAGCAAATCTTCAAGCAAAGAAACGAGGAAGAATCCGTCCGGCTACAACCCTAATAAAACAGTCCGCCAAGTTGAGAACGTTTTCCTTAGAAAGTTCGTCCGATTGAGAAGAACATCTGGCCACTCAATCATTGGGTTGACTTGATTACCCACTTGAAGGAAAGTACACCTGAAACTATGTCAGAGTATTTGGTTGACAACAACTCAACTTTGGAGTTCGTGTAACGAAAACTCGGAGGAGATCGTTTGTCCAACCCAGGATTAACTGTCAAGCACAATTTATCCCTTCAGAGCATTAATGGTGAAAAGGACATAATCAATACTTTATTCCTCGTTCCTTCAAATCTTCTGATATTCCTTAAATCAAGCTGCCTTTGCGGAATCAATGGCTAGATTTTCTGAACATCGTATCTCCTCAACGTTCAAATTCAAATCTTCTGTTCAGATCATTAATGGCTACCTTAGCTGGGATGCACGAGCATTAAATGCAGAAGTTAAAACTCAAGGTAGAAAGCCTTGAAGAGCAAGACGATGACAACCTCCGCCATTGAAGATGCAATAAATGCATGGCATAATGCATTCAATGCTGAAACAGAATTGCAGATGTATCCGTTACTCACAATGGAGGAGAAATTGAAACGGATCTATTTTCTAATCTTCAGCAAGCTCACATTGATCATCCTACTGAAGATATAAATAGAGGACTTGGCATCGAATTCAAATCGGTGACTTTTACACGATCAAAGCTTTCAAAACCTTCGAAGTTCATCATGTGCGATCTTATACACTAAGCCAAAAACTCAGTAACCTCAAGCTATCTCTTACCTGAGTTAAGTCGTCAACTAGTGTGAAGCTTTCACAGAGTATTACTCTCATTCTCATTCACGCAAACCTTTCAGAGAACCAATTTGTTTATTTTCTCCGTAATCTGCTCTTCATATTTCTACCCACTCTTATCGAAGAGACCTTTTAGAAACCAAATCTTCTTGAAAAAGAATTTGAGAAGTCCTGTCCAATACTTGTAAAGGAGAAGTCCTGTTAGAATACTTGTAAAGGAGTAGTCCTCAGAATACTGGGAGAAGTCCTGGAGAATACTTGTACTATTTTGTGAAAATAGTGAAAATCTTGGTGAAGCCAAGGACTGGACGTAGCCCTGTCGATTAAGGGGGTGAACCAGGATAAATATCTTGTGTGCTTTACTTTTCAGTCTTAGATTAAATTCCGCTGCACTCACTAACAAAAATCTTTCAAACTTATAATTGTTATTTTTCGAAAAAGATTTGAAAAATCATACACACAATTCAAACCCCCCCTTTCTTGTGTGGTTTTGTCACTATCAATTGGTATCAGAGCATAACCGCTCCGAGATATACTAACATCTTAACAGGTGTAGAGCATAAAGATCCATGCACAACATCGCATATCCCATCGGAACAGCAACCAACAAGCCACCATTCTTTGATGGCTTTAACTACCCGTACTGGAAAAAGCACATGCAACTCTTCATTGAATCAACTGACTGGAAACTCTGGGATGTCATAGCAAAAGGAAACTATGTTCCCAAGGATGATGAAAACAAAGCCATCCTAGCAGAAAAGTGGATTGATGAACAAAGAACAGAAAATCAAAGGAATGCCAAAGCCAGGCTATTCCTCATATGCGCCTTGAGTAAAAATGAACATGACAAGGTAGATAGTCTGAGCACCGCTAAGGAAGTTTGCGACACCTTAGCCATCGCCCACGAAGGAACTTCAGCTGTGCAAGATACCAAAATGAGTATGCTGGCATCTCAATACGAGACCTTCATGATGGAGGATAATGAGTCAATCGACTCCATGTTCGCCAGACTTCAAACCATTCACAACAGGATGATTCAAGAGAATTTTGAATCAGAGTTTTCGATTTTTTCTTATCCTTCGAATGAGGAATCTGGGAAAATTCTTCACTAACAAGGAACAAGTGATCAAAATCCTCAGAAGTCTTACTCCCAACTGGAGATCGTTTGTCACAGCTCAACGAGATGGAAAGAATTTTGACAACTATCAGGTGGAAGATCTATTCGGGGAGCTAAAAATTCACAAACAGGACCTTGCAAATGATGCTGCTATCCTGCGTGGCGAATCCTATACTACTAAAGCTGTGGCCTTTAAGTCCAATGACTCCAAAGCACTGAAAGAAAACGAGTCGTCTGATGAAGGTGCTGAGCCGTCTGATCAATCCGATGATGAACAGGCCCTATTCAACCGGAGATTCAAGAGAATGATGGGGAACCTGAAGCAATTCAGAGGAAAATCTTCCTCATCACCAAGAGATGGAGAAAAAAGTTCTAGAAAAGGTGGAATCGTCTGCTATGATTGCAAAAAGCCTGGACATGTCAAAGCAGATTGTCTTTGTCTGAGAAAGAAGCCTGCTCAGAAAAACTTTTATAAGGTGAAGGCTTTCTCAAGCCAGAATGAGGAGTCAGAAGAACAGTCTGACCAAGAAGAAGTTGAAGGAGATAATGATGAAGCTTCATACTGTGCATTCATGGCATCTATGGACACTTCTGACATCGAGGAAGACAAAGAATCAGAAGCAGTGGTGATCTCTGTTGATCTATCTAACTATGAGACAGACGATAAAGATGAGGTAACATCTGAAATCTCCACTGATGATTATAATGAATTATTGGAATATTCACATGCATTAGCAATAAAGTATAGCATACTGAAAAAGAAGCATGATAAAATGGAAAAAGAACTGCATGCCTCAAAGGAAGTCTCAATCATGTTAATAAAGAAAAATCAAGCCCTCATGGAACAAGACACAAATAAAGAAGTTAAGTTTTTGAAACAAAGAGTAAACAGTTTAATTAAGGACCTATCTACTTTTACTCAAGGGTATGATAATTTAATAAAGCTAAGAAGAAACAATAGGTCAAGGTACGATCGTAGGGGTCTAGGTTATGAAGAAGAAAGTTGAGATATTACTGCAATAAAGCATACTTCGTCTGCTGTTCCATATCTTTACAAACATGATATTAAACTTGCATCACCTTTATCTTAGCTAAGCAAACCTAAGACATTCATTGTCAAGGGTAAGGAGAAACAAAATCCTCATAAAATAGTATACGAGAGGAAAAGTCCACCCAAACCTGTAACTAACAAGAAAGGACCCAAGAAAGTTTGGGTACCTAAATCAATGATTGTACCACTTGCAGATGTGCTTAACAGCTCAAAGCCAAAGAGAGCTATGGTGATAGTAATAAAACTACACAAGAAATGGGGGTTTGAATTGTGTGTGTGACTTTTATAAACTTTTTCGCAATGTATTTGTTATTAGTTCGAAAATGTTGAAAGATATGTGCAGCGGAAATAAACTTAGAACTTGAAGAATAAAGCACACACAATATTTATCCTGGTTCACCCCCAAAACCGATAGGGCTACGTCCAGTCCTTGGCTATACCAAGATTTTCCACTATTTCAACAGAATAGTACAAGTGTTCTCAGGGACTTCTCCCAGTATTCTGAGGACTACTCCTTTACAAATTTTCTTAGGACTTCTCCTTTATCTCTCGAGTATTCGACAGGACTCCTCCCAGTTCTTTTTCAAGAAGGTTTGTTTTCTACAGGGATCTCTTCACAAAGAGTGGGTAGAAACTATGAAGCTCTAAATTCAGAGAAGGTATACAAATTGGTTCTCTGAAGGGCTTGTGTGAGGAAGAATAAGAGTTTTCACTCTGTAGAGATTTCACACTAGTTGGCGACTAAACTCAGAAAATAAGAGGGCTAAGGTTATTGAGTGTTCTTGACTAAAGCTTGTTCAAATTGTAATCTGTCTTGAAGGATTTGAATGCTTTGATAGTGTGTAAGTCGCCAAGTTGAAGATGATGCAGAGAGCACTATTTATATCTTCAGTAGGATAATAACTAGAGGCGCTGTTGAAGATCTTCAAAAATAGTTCCGTTGAGTCTTTGCTTGCTTGTGAGTAACGGATACTTCTGCATCAGATTGTTGTAGTCTGCCAGGTGAAGAATGTTTCTTCAACAGATAGAGAGTGAGATCGTCTGGCAATGCTTTTGTTCTGGTTCTCAGAGGCTGCAATTAATGCATGTGCATTACAGCTAGTATGGCAATTAATGCTCTGACCAGAAGATTTGGATTTGGCCGTTAAGGAGATACGATGATCAGAGGATATCATCGTTAATTTAGCAAAAGCAGCTTGAATTAAGGAATGTCAGAGAATTTGAATCTTCAAGGTATATGGCGCTTAATTCTGTCTCTTTCGCCATTAATGCTCTGATCCACCAAGAGATGCATGACAACTCATCTTCGGTTTGAGCAAACGATCTCCTCTAAGCAAATTATTTTTGTACGAGTCTTCAATCATTGCTCTTTAGTCAACTCATATGTTTGACAAGGATTGAGCCGGACAGTCTTTTCAGGCGGACGAACTTTACTCTTGAGGCAGACTCATTTCTCATAGGCGGACGTACTCTTCACTTGCTTTTTGATAATGTTTGCAGCATAGCTTCAGTTCATAAGTGTTCCTGAATATGAAATCTTTTAAAGAAAGTTAGTAACACTTAGCGAAATTTTTATTTATCAAAATAGGTTAATTCATTTAAATATTTTACTCTAACAATCTCCCCCTTTTTGATAATGACAATTTCTAAAAACAAATGAGAGTAAGGCCTGTATAATTTGTATAATTCCTCCCCCTATCATTAATATTTATTAGCTCCCCCTAAGTATGTGCTATCTTCTACTTAGTCATTTGTTATATAGTTTCTCCCCCTTTGACATCATCAAAAACATAGACAAAATAAACATTGAGATAATAAGAGGTAACGATAAAATATAACACAAGAAATATATTAAGAGGATGGCTCAGAAAGCCCTAGAAGTAAGGCAATAGAGGCCTGCAGCTGAGTGAAACTAGCATCTATCTTAGCAGAAATATTAGTATCCATGGACTCAAGACGAGCATTCACAGCTTGATGCAGAACGATCCTTTCATGAGATAAGCGAGTGTTGAAGGCTTTAACTTCCTGAGAAAGGAGGGAGACCATGGAGCGAACATCATCAGAGTTAGGATGTGAACTTTGAGTGACCAACGGGGATGATGTACGAGATGGCAGAATGGGAGTGAAATATGCCACAGTGGGAATGAGCGGCGTGGGAGAAAGACACTGCCAAGCAGAACTCAGAGTCTTCAAAATGGGTGGCATCACAGGAAGTAGTATCAGGGTCCATGTTCTAAACTTTAGAACCAGGGAGTCGACGATACCAGCCAGATGAAGAGGAATTGAAGCAATGTGGACATCCCTGCGAACCGTGAGTTCCCAGTTGAAGTGGAAGAATTGTTGGCATGAGGGCATGGATTGGGTAATTTGAGAGGCAAGACATCCATGGGGAAGCCACAATCAAGCCTTAAAGCATAATGGAAAACCAAATGCCTGAAGACAGAGATCTGAGAGTAGATGAGCATTGGGTGCATTTTGTGAACGCTTGCGTTTGCCCAAAGCAGAGCTGGAGCTTGGAGGGTAACAGGGCATGGAGTAGATCTGATGGAGAGACATGCCTGTATCAGAAGTGAGGAAACTAGGAGGTGCAAGCTTGAGATCCAGATCCATAACTTTATGGATACAAGCCGGTGGGGACGGATAAGATGCATTAATAGATGTATTAATGTGAGCATCTACCCTTTGTGACATTGAATGAGCAGGTTGACTTTGACCAAGATGCAGACGAAGATCAACTTCAATATCATGTAGGTTGAGACGAGCAAATTCAAGATCTAAGCAAGAAAGGTCAGTGTTAGGAGTGGGATCAGGCTCAGAGTCGTCATCAAGATGGATGGGATTGTCAATGCTGGGGACGTCAAATAATGAATCCAGAAATTGCTCAGCTTCAATTTGTAGTAGATTTTTGAAGTGAAGGATTTTGGATTGAAGAGGCAGTTCCCATCCTCGGGCATCAGGAGAGCAATTATGCTTCCATTGAGGTGAAATAGTGGGTAGCGGAGAGTTCTCAGAGAGCTTGACGCGAACCCAGTGTCGGTTGGCAATGTTGCCCAAAACAGCAATAGTAGGAGCATCATTAACAGGGCCAAGAAGTGGGAGATATGTGCAACACTGGTTAGGAGCTAGAATGACTAGAACGATGCGAAATGCAGTGGCAGATAACAACCCCATATCCGGAACTGTAAACCACTTGGACTCAGGTGCAGGTTCATTTTCATTGAACGTGAGAGCCTGACACAAGGTGTCAATGTCTTTATCAGAGCAAAATGTTTTGGAATGGAGCACTCTATGAGATAGAAGTTCCTGGATAAGAAATTTGCGAACTTCTGGCCAGTAATCCTGGGGATGACCCATCCATTGGGCAAGACAGCGGAATCCACAATTGCCATCATCTTCAACGTCAAAGACATCTGATATATATTTGTGAAAGATTTGAGGCAAGAACTTCAAATAGTGAGCATGAGAGTCTGAAATGAGTTCAGCTGTGGAGTGAACAGTTTCAGGAGGCGGTTTGGATGAAGTTGATGCATGCAGGATTGTGGGCGTAGGCAAGCATGTGGGAGATCCAGTCTGGTGAGCATGACTTGAACATTGTGGAGATGGAGTGTCCAAACGACGACGTTTGAGGCAGGCATGAGACGGAGTTGGTGAAGGAGGCCTTCGTTGTTGATTCCTCTTAGTCCAGTCACTTAAGAGTTCTGGGGGTACTCCAGATATGTCAATAGACAGATTCATACGACGCACATCACTAAACTTGATGGGAGTAGTAGAGACATAATCAGATGAAATGTATTGCACCACTTCAATAGAGGGGTTGATTAATCCCTTGTGATGCATAAGGGCTGAGATAAGAGATCCATAGGGAAGGTTGGTGTTGGACTGTTCCAGGGTATGAAACATGTATTGAAACAGAAGGTCAGGCCAATTGACTTTCTTGCGATGCTGCAGTTGGAATAGAGCCCATTGAGAGAACTTATTTACTAAGTCTCGAGATCCTTCTTTTGGCAACACAACCTTGCTAAGAACAGCATGAGGGAAAATGCATTCTTCAACTAGGTTTTTCACTCGTCGAGAGGTGGAGCTTTTTGGAACCTCCTTCCAGATAGTAAAGGGAGTGCTTTCAGAGTTTTCCCAAGAAGAGGAGTAGCAGACCCCGTCGAGAGGAAGATTGAGGAGTTGAGATATGTCGATGGTGTGTACATCGATCACTTTACCCAAACACCGTGTTCGGATGTGGTTAGGGTTTATCTTGATAGCACAATCGTAGAATTCTTGAATGAGAGGCTTGATTACTGAAGTTGTGGAGATTGCGAACAAGTTTCCCCATGCTTGTGAGAGTAGGAGATCAAGTCCGACCACCTTCGCATGCTCAAACAGCTTCAGATCGATATATCTAGGGGTGACAAGCTTTCTGTCCCCCAGATGTTCAATATTTACAGGACCAATTTCATCATTTTGTTGTTTACGATTGCGAGTAGTAAGATCATGCTGTTTCTGGATGATTTGAGTCTCTTCCGTGCTTAGGACTTCTTGAGCTTTTCCATTTCTTCGTTTGTTAGGAGCCATGATTTCTGTAGAAGAGGAAAGTAGAATGACAACCACAGATGCACAGAGTATGATGAATGAGTGTATTGAAACGGTTATTAGAGATATATTTTCAAAACCGTCAATTTTTATGTTGGAGAGTGTAAATATTTTCTCGACCTTATCACTCTCATGATGAATGATGCAGTTAATTAATGCGTATTAAATGATGAGAGATAAGGAGTGCCAGGATTTATGTATGCGTGCTGAGCAAGTAATACATATGAAAAGACACAACTGTTTCAGCATTAAATGCATATCTCGTAGTGGATGTTGATTTTAGAGCAAACTAGCCAGACGAACACAACACAGGTATATCTATAGTGCAGGAAACATCCCTATTCTTTCTCTAAGGCATGCAAACTTATTTTCAATGAGTGGTTTAGTAAATATGTCTGCCAGTTGATCATCAGAGGGTATGTATGAAATGTCAATATTTCCTTTGGCTACATGATCACGAATAAAATGATGTTTAATTTCAATATGTTTGGTTCGTGAATGCAACACAGGATTCTTTGTAATATTAATGGCACTTGTGTTATCACATAATAATGGAATGTTATGCTCAAAAATATTATAATCTTCTAATTGATGCTTCACCCAAAGAAGTTGGGTGCAGCAAGAACCTGCAGCGACATATTCTGCTTCAGCCGTAGAGAGAGAGATTGTGCTTTGTCGCTTGCTTGCCCATGAAATTAGACAGTGTCCTAGAAAGTGAAATCCTCCACTTGTGCTTTTTCTTTCTATTCTATCTCCGGCATAATCAGCATCACAGAATCCTCTTAGCCTGAAATCGTCACCTTTCTCATAGACTAGACCAAGATTAGTTGTTCCAATAAGATAACGAAATATGCGTTTTACTGCACTAAGATGAGATTCTTGGGGACTTACCTGGAATCTTGCACAAACACAGACACTGTACATAATGTCTGGTCTACTTGAAGTGAGGTACAACAGTGAACCTATCATTCCTCTATATTTGGTTGAGTCAACCGGAGTTGATTCGTCACCTTTATCCAGTATAGTTCCAGGATGCATAGGGGTTCCCATGGCTTTTGATTTCTCCATGCAATACTTCTTTAGTAGATCATTAATGTATTTGGTATGATGAATATACGTTCGGGTTCCTTCCTGTCTGATTTGTAGTCCTAGGAAGAACTTTAATTCTCCCATCATACTCATCTCGAATTCACTCTGCATCAGTTTTGAGAATTCTTGGCAGAGAGCTTCATTTGTGGCCCCAAATATTATATCATCGACGTACAACTGCACCAGAATGAAGTCCTTGGACCTCTTTCTTCTAAATAGAGTGTTGTCGATGCTTCCTCGTGAGAATCCATTGTTCATCAGAAATGAACTTAAGCGATCGTACCATGCGCGTGGTGCTTGCTTTAGTCCATATAATGCTTTTCTCAGCTTGAAAACGTGGTCTGGTAGATCCTGATCTTCGAAACCTGGAGGCTGCTTTACGTAGACTTCTTCCTCAATGTACCCATTTAGGAACGCACTCTTCACATCCATTTGAAATAGCTTTATAGAATGCTGACATGCAAAAGCTAGAAGAATACGTATGGCTTCAATTCTTGCTACTGGCGCAAACGTTTCTGTATAATCGATTCCTTCTTGTTGATTATACCCTTGGGCCACCAGACGAGCTTTGTTTCTTGTGACCTTTCCATTTTCATCCATTTTATTTCTGAAGACCCATCGAGTGCCTATAATAGATTTGTCTTCTGGTTTAGGCACTAGATCCCAGACTTTGCTTCTCTCAAATTGATTCAGTTCTTCTTGAATGGCTAGGATCCATCCTTCATCCTGAAGTGCTTCACCTATGTTCTTCTGTTCTATCTTAGAGAGAAACGCACAGTTAGCATAATCATTAAAAGTGGATCGGGTTCTTACCTTTTCATGGACATTTCCAATAATTTGTGTTGGAGGATGATCTGGTTTGAATCTCCAGTCTCGAGGCAGTGAGATACCACTGGAGGTCATAACTTGACTTGTGGAGATGTCGTCAGACGTAGTTTCACAAACATTGTCTGGTTGAGTTGAGGAGGGAATGATTGATTTTGTCTCTTTGTCGGACGATGATGGCTGAGCTGGAGTTGATGAGGGAGCTTCACATATTTCCAGTTCATCATCTTCTGGAGTTATCTGATTTACACTTACTGTTAGATCAAATAATGGATTGTTATATTTTGATAATTAACAATTTCTTTTCAATGACGTTAAAGATAAAATTCCTAACACAGTGAAAATTATCATGTACAGGAATAACCATCTCTGAAAGGAATGAATGAACATCATTGCCTTATCAAGAGAATCAGTTCACCAGAAGAGTTCGTCCGGTCACCTCGAAGGAAACAACATCAAGGATATACGTAGGAAAGCATTCTCGTATAAGACAGTCCGATGGCGCAAGAAAGAAAGATATTCAAGTACAAGATTGTCCGGTGAATCAAGATAGATAAATCAACAGCTTCAAATGACCAGCGTCTTTTCTCTCGGTTACTTGATGGAAATCTGCACACCCAAATCAAGCGTACTTGATGCAGCTGAATCAGCCCGCCACCCGAATCTACAAAGATCAAATGGGAAGACTGTATTGGTTAAAGGTGAAAGAGAATAACAACCTTGAAGAAACTCCTTCTGCCCCGAAGCCTCTCTAGCATCATATAAAGGAGTTGTGGATCAACTCTCTCAGATGGAGAACTTCAGTAAAGAGCAAATAGAAAGAAAGGATTCAGTTCTCTAAGACAAGAATATTCTGTTCCTTAAAGAAGAACTGACTGAAGGAAATTCGTTTGTCAGTACAAGCCACTCAATGACGGAATTTCAAGCATTCAATGAAGACTGCGTCTGCCAAAGCTCAATGGAAGAATCCGTCCACCAAAGTATGAATCGCGCCAAAGATACAAAGATCAATGAGTACGTCCTTCGAGGATATCAAGTCAACAGAAGTATTAAAGAAATCATTCTTTTGAATAATTACTTCTCTCCTCGTCTGCACGATTATTAAAACCTGGCAATCACAGAAAGAAAGATGGGACACAATTAATCCAATACTTCTTGGTCCCACTACTTCTCTGCTTTTCCGAAAATCAAGCTGACATCGCGAAATTAACGGCAAGAATCTCTGAGCATCGTACACTCTCAACAGTCGAAATTCAAAAATCTGACCAAGGCACGTGATGAATGTTAGCTGTCAAGCACTGGGGTAAAAGAGTCAAAACAATCTCCACCGCTGTATCCTCACACATTATATACGAAGAAATTAGCTCAAGGCTACTTGGTCAGCATGGAGCCAGACGACATCAACCCAGACGAACTGATGATTTCCAGATCATATCTTATGCTTGCAGAGAAACCTCTGATCGTGACTTACGCATGTTGAAAGATGCAGAACTAGCCGTTACGCACAGCTCAGAAGGGAAGAGGCACTTCAGACAGTTTTTCTCTCTTTCTCAAGAAGAAGAAGCAACTGAAGATATAAATAGAAGATTCTGTCTCCGAAGTTTTTGGGGCAACTTAGACTTAAACTTCCATATGCCAACTATGTCTGTCACAAGAGCCAAGCAACCTTGGTTCATGCTCAGGATGCCTCAAGCCTATCCCTGCCTGAGTATATGAGTTTGTGTGAGGAAAATTCATAGAGTGTTACTCTTATCTTTCCCAACTCACACATCCTCCCAAACAGAGTACCCAAACTCCTATCCTCTCTGTAAATCGAGCTTAATTTCCTCTGCCCACTCTTATTAAGAAGAGAACCATGTAGAGAAGCCAACCCTTGAAAAAGGTGTCAGGAGAAGTCCTGTATAATACTTGTAAGGAGAAGTCCTAATAATACTTGTTAGGATAAGTCCTTAGAATACTTGATAGGAGAAGTCCTTAGAATACTTGTTGGGAGAAGTCCCTGATAATACTTGTACTATTTGTTGAAATAGTGAAAATCTTGGTGAAGCCAAGGACTGGATGTAGCCCTGTCGATTATGGGGGTGAACCAGGATAAAAACTATGTGTGCTTTACTTTCATGCCTTACCGCTTTCTCGCTGCACTTTCGTTCATATTCTCATAATTAAATTATATTAAAGAACAAATATTTAACCTTCAATAATTGTCAAATATTTCTTGTTTTCCCACTTATTCTATAGAATATCTTGTAATGAAAAATACATGAACTCTAACGGATGATTAATAAACAAAAGTTTAGAAAAGAAATTTGAAAAATGGGTCACACAATTCAAACCCCCCCTTTCTTGTGTGTTTCTTGCACCTTCAATTGGTATCAGAGCCTAACCACTCTGAAAAGCACTCACATCTTCGCAGATGCAGAGTATAAAGATCCAAGGAAGCACATGATGTTCTCAAATAAATGTAATCTTAATCCACATTATGATGGCAGGAGAACATGCTAAAGAAACCTATTCAAGAAAGGAATGGACCCTTTTTAAGACAGGTGGCTGAAGATAAAAAGGAAAGAAATCTATGCTCATCCAAGAAGAAGAAACAAACGAAGATTTTCACTCTTGCAAGCATCAAAGAAACACCTAACGAATTCTCTGCAAGGTTGATAAACCATGTAGCCACAAGAAAAACAAATGAGGTAATCCTGATCTCACAAATATCTATTATTACTCATTTCTCTCTCTCTGCTTTAAGTCAATCAAAATCAATGACATATTAAATATAATAAAGAATAGAGAAACTGAATTTCCTGTTTTCTGAATATAAAAAATTTCTATATATGGCAAACTCATATTTATTTGAAAGAAATTAAAACTATATCAATCTTCAAACCTTTATGAGTCACTCTCTCTGAAGCATCATTATAGTCATTCAATAGTTTTTATGTACGGTCACACTTATATATATTTATATACATATATATATGTATATGCATGGACATTCAAGCCTTGAAGATTTATCCTATCTTAAGCATAGATCTCAAACACTAATGCTCACACCTTTGTGAGTAACCTACTAACCCACTGGACCCAACTGAAATTTGGGTACCACAAAAGTATACAATAATCTCTACTGCAGGAATTCATGGTAAAGAAACCTTCTGAAAAGAAAGTTAACAGAATCTGACTAAGCATGGAGGTCAAAAGAAGAAGAGATGAAGAAAGTTTCTGGACAATCCAAAATACATGTCATAAGATGAAGTATGTCCACAATGAAGAAATGGTCTCACCCAGTAGATGGCAAAGAAATAAAGTTTATCATCAAGGTTGATCGAAGCCAAGGGAGATTATCGTCTGGTGGTTACACATTCAACGCGAGAACGTCTAGGCCCACTCGAAAGGACACTACTAAAATAATTCGTCTGGGGCCACAGGTAAACAGCTGTATTGTTCCATTTGATAAAAGCGTCTGTAACACGCATTAAATCCTCAAGTGCCATAACTGCACGATTTTCTATTATTATTTAATGCGCATGTGATACATGATATTTCACATCAAATGCAAAGAAATCATTTCGTCCCACTAAACGAGTAAAAACTGTCCGCCTTCTAATCAACTTGAACAAAAGAGATTGAAAGCAAAAACCTCACTCTCACATTTCACTTGTACTCCAAAACCCTCGCTATTCTCTGCTTGCATTCTCTAATCTTTCTTTGCAGAATTCTCAAATGGCTCCCAAAAAGCAAACCACTGTTAAGTCAAAACTAACTCAGGAACAAGAAGCCATCCTTCCTCTGGGGGTGGAACTGCTTGGCCTCTCCGGGGTGCAGCTTTCGGCTGGTGCGATCTGGTGGCCTGGCCTGTCCCCTGCGGGTGCTGACATGGCCTCTTCTGATGCTCCTTCCCTTTCCCTGAACTCACTTGGTCTTGAGTTCCAAGCTGCGACGGTTCTCCTTTTCCGATCTTCCTCTTCCGCTCGTTCCTCATGGCTTCAATTTCTCTGCACTTCTCCACAAGTGGCTGGTACTGGCATATCCCCAAGGGCCTCACCAACTTCTCGATCTCGTATCGAAGGCCCTTCAAAAACCTTGAACAGAGGTAGGGTTCGTCTATCTTCCGAGCGAAGAATCGAAAATGTCTAGCAAGAGACTCCAATTCCGCAGCATACTCGTCCACCGACCTGTTCCCTTGGTAAAGCTTTAGGAATTGGGACTCCATCTCTTCACGGGCGCTAGGCGGGTAGTACTTCTCTAAAAAGGCGTCTCGGAACATGTTCCATGTGACAGCCACCTGGTTGGCCTCCATGATTTGTTTGGCTCCTTTCCACCAGCACTTTGCATTGCCTCGCAGTAGGTACGAAGCGAACTCCAACTTGGGTCCATCTGGAGTGTTAAGGATTCCGAAGATTTTCTCAACTTGCTGAATCCAAAGATCTGCTTCCTCCGGGCTAGCTTCCTCTAGGAACCTTGGCGGGTCATGCCGTCGAAAGTTGTTGAGTCATTGAGTCTGAGCAAAAGCCTCTTCCCTCTCTTGTTGGCATGCAAGGCGCTCATCCTTTACTGCCTGTCGTTGAGCAGAGGCAGATTCTTGTGCTTCAGCTGTAGTAGCCTGCTGAGCAACCACATGAGTCAAATCGGTCATTGCTTGAGCCATCTGGTTCAGATTGGTCTGCATTCCCTCTTTCTTGGCCTGATGATGAAGACATCTTGTTCCTGAGACACACAAACATTCATCCAGACGAGGAATGGCTAGATTCCAAGGCGTCTTGCTCTTTTATATGAGCTAAATAACATGCCTTAAGATAATTCATACAACTGAGACTCAAATATTAGTTAGTGTAGAACTAACTATTACAAGGATAATAATCAAGTACGTAGGGAGGCTTTGAACTCAAGGGATAAACCTAAGGCGGTCTACAAGTTCGGATACTTCAGGATCTCATCATGCTTGGAGCAGCCATAAGGTTGATCAGACCTTAGGTACCAACTCCCTAGCAATCAGAGCCTAAACATCCTAATTGCAAACACAAACAGCAAACAACTTAGTGTAGAAAAACCCGTTCCCCGATAGCTCTGGTTTTCTCAACCGGAGCTCTGATACCACAATGTAACACCCCGATTTTCAGGGCGTTACTGTAGCGAATGAACAGTAACGCCCTGAAAATGTAGAAAAGGGAGGGTATATATTTTTTTTGAAATCATTTTCCCTTTCGAAACATGCCATGCTGAGGTGCATTGATATTATAATTACAACTTCGCAAATAGCCAAACATATGGCATAAAATGACCGACCAGCAGTTTTCAAATTCCTTACAAAACATATAACTTGTTTTCAAAAACCCTGTTGTTAGTTGTAAAAAGAAACCTAAAACTCCTACCCTGACACGTGAGCATACAAATATTAATACATAACAACAAAAGCGGCGGCGCAGGTCTTCCAGCTCTATGCACCCGACTTCTCGTTATGGTTTCTCCTGGAACGGCATCCACCTACATCTTCCGGCTAAAGGCTGTCCAGCTGGCGACGGATCACCAACAACCACACAAAACAGACAAGCAAGGGTCAACTTCAAAAATATACAATACTAACAAGCAAATTATCTAAGCAAAGCAACAATCAAATAAACACACGAGTTAGTGTTCCTACTAAACCCCCAAAACCCATTAAATTGACATACTTTCCTCTATATGCCTAAGCCATTTGGGTTTTGACAAACGTATCTCACGATGTCTCTAAGTCGCATCTCACGAAGACTTTTTATTTATCCGGATGTAGCGCCAACTCCGATTCGTGGGAGGCGGGACGTTTCCCCAGTGTAGGTACGACGGTGGCTTTCCATCGACCACTGTGATTCGCCACTTCTGCAGGTTCGGCGTAAGCTCTCCAGCACCTTATACGTATTCCAAGAAAGGCTCGAGCAACTCTATATATAGTTACTTACCTCAAGGAACGTATATTTACCTAACTACCCAATCTAGGTCTTACTTGTCTTTATACATTGCCTAAGTTAGCTTCATAATTATTACTAATTATGTAGAGCAAGCGTACATATCAACAGATATAAAACATGTGCGGAATTGAGAGCAAGCTTACAAGAAACAGTAATGCAAGGAAATCAATCAATTCAAGACGCACATACAAACAAACATCAAACAATTCTAATCCAGCATATCAGATGCCTTCAGATACTGCATTAACATCACAATCAATACAGTTTAAAGTCGGGTCGTTCTCAGAACGCCGTCAACTACAATTCTAAGATTATAGTGCAGCATGGTGTATACATATATACTTATGCTAATAGAAAAAGATACGAAGTGCCCTTACCTTAAAGGTAGTCGATCCTGGCGGTCACGTAAGCTCCGTGCGTCTAGATCGGTTCGGGGTCTCGTTATCCTTCAACAAACACAACCTAGCTTAGAACTTTGAACTTAAACCTAAGGTCAAGAGGCTGGTCTAAACAGGGTCGAAGCACTTAGACAAAGACTCTACAACTTAGGAAATTCTCAAAGGTCGACAACACTTAAAAAGGATTTTCGACGATTACCAAAAGAACTTAGAAAAACCTAAGTTACAAAACCAAAACTTCTCAAAACTTTAAACCATTCAAAGAGCATCAAGGCTAGATGCTTACAAACCATTTTGAAGCCTTAATCAAGATTTTAGAAGACAAAAACACACACATTTTCATCAAACTTCAATTCTGCCCAAGTTCTTAAAAACCCTAAAATTTCCAAATTTTCACCCAACTCTTCACTAAATTTTCAAATCAATCACACAATCAAAAACATAAATTTCAAATCCATTTTCCACACCAATTTCCCCAAGTTTTCAGAATGTACAAAACCCTAATTTAAACTATAAGTCCCAAAATCCAATTTGCCCAAAAACTAAACTTTTTCTACAAGTTTCCAAATCAATTTTCCGACTCTTGAATTCAACAAAATCTAAGTGTCAAGAACATACAAAATTCATTCAATTGTCAACGTTTAAACTCTCAATTTTAAACTTCAAATTCCAAATTTCCAAAGTGCTCTAGAAATCAATTTTCTAGGGTTTCAAATACACAATTTTCTCTAGGCCCTTTTGCACCTATTAGGGCAAAACCTTTCCTACAAACCCAAAATCATTTTCAAGCATTTAAACTCACTCAAGGCTAGTTGAAAATAAATTTTCTACCCTTAGACCAATGCTGTCCAATTCGGCCAAAAGCTTTAATTCAAGGATAAATTTTTCTTCCAAATATAATTTGTACACATCAAAGACAACAAGAAATCTATGGTGAATAATTACCTAAAGCTTGAAAAATCACTTTTCCAAATAATCAATTTTTCAAAGACAAAACTTCCAAGAAAACAAATTAGAGATTTTCAAAGATCAACTCAATGGGAGTGACTTTTCTAAAAGCTACCCTAACAAAAACCCAACTTGAATTTTCTCAAAGAATCAAAAACTCAACCAATCAAAAATCTAATTGGTTCAAAATAAAGCTCATGGTAGTAGGAACAACATTTGTGAAGAGACTTTCAAATCCTAGTACATGAAATTAAACCTAACTCAACCTATCAAAAATCCGGATCGGTAGAAATGTAGATTGGGATGAGAGGAGTATTTTACCTCAAAGCACCAAGTGAAGAAGACAAGAGGAAGGGCTGCCATGGTGAGGTGAGGGTTCGGCCAAGCTCTCAACAATGGAGGAGGATGAGAGTTTCTCTCTCTAAATCTCACTAAAACCCACTTAATGACACTTAATGAGTCTTTGATGAAGAAGAAAGGTTACATGGACCCTTAAGGAGGGTTTGGGCCGTGGATTTGGGCCCTAAAATGGGGGGTGAAACTTAATTTTTCACTTACCCAAGGGACTAAAGTTGAAATGGTAAAAGGTTAAAGTAAAAAAAACTTTTACTGTTCGAGGACCAAACCGTAAGGTTTTCAAAGTTCAGGGACTAAACTCTAAATTTAGAAAGTTCTAATAAATATCTAGGTTTGTTTATTAAAAAATTCTTAATCATGACGCGTCAGTGTGTCAATGCGTCAGTGCGTTAGTGCGTCAGTGCGTCAATGCGTCAATGCGTCAATGTGTCAATGCGTCAATGCGTCAAGTCACCGGTCATCATCAGGTTCTGGTCATCAGTGAGTACCTCTGTGTCACTGAGAATATCTGCCCCGGGGTCATTTATTGGTTTCGGGGTACCGGGCCCGCACAATTCGGGGCCGGGTCGATCTTTCTCGAAGTCAGCGCCACGCTGCCCGAAAACACTATTCACCGATTCACTATTTACAAAAATCTTCTGCACAAAATTGGTCTCGAAACGCCAAACGAAATCGTTTGGAGCTTTTTAGATTCTCGATCCGGGGTCCCGAAGTCGTCCGTTTCTTCTGTTGAAGTTTCGGCTAAAAGTCTTGTTAGCGCGAAAAATCCTTCCCGGGCTCCGGGAGGAAACCATGTCAATATTACAGTCGTTCTTCACGAAATTTTCCACTGATCGTCGTGGTGATAGTGAGAATGTCTAATTCTCGTCCGAATTCAAAGTCGGATTCCGCTTGGTTTCCTACCAAGTGTCGCAAAGAATACTTCATCAGTACTTCGGCCGACGATATCGCTTGCCGATGCCGCCGAGCGGATCCAAACAATACCTTGGAATAATTAAATAATTATTTAATTATTGGGGAAAATTCCGGGTGCTACAATCCTACCCCCCTAAAATTAGTTTCGTCCTGGAAACTAGGTTGAGGAAGTGCTTGAGTATTTCCTTTCCCTACTTTCTTTTCCGGTTCCCACGTTGTTCCTTTCGTGGTTCGTCCAGTACTACTTGCTAGGGAAGTTCTTTCCCCTTGGAACTTCTTACCGTCCTTGTCCTCGGTCTTCATAGATGAGACTATGAGTGACAGGTCATCCTTGAGTTGCGAGTGCCCTGACTCAACAACTATGCATAAGCCTTCCTGGCTTAATTGCCTTCCCGACTCCTGTCGTCAGGGTCTTTCGAGGTAGGCATGTTCCTCGTTTCATGCTCCAATCCTCTCACCGGCGTAGCTCTTACATCTGCTTTGAGAAGTTCTCACCTTCTCTTTACTTGACTCAAACCCTTCCATGGTTTGCCGAGCAAGTATACTCCAATTACCAGCTTCCACCGCCTCGGTGTAGCTCAAAACATCTCGCGTCCACACTTCGCTTTGCAGGGTTCCATCCCTGGTTGCACAGTAGTCGTCGCCGAAGATAAACTCCATCAAAGGTAGCTGTTCCCTCCAGCTTTTTCAATGGTCCAAAACACAAGCCTTGCAAATCCTCTAGTGATCCCAATATTTGTTTAGTTCTGCTTTGCCGTCGAAGGGTGACAGAAGAATCTTGGTCCCGTCTTCAAATATCATTGGGCAAAAATCTGAGCAATGAAGCACGTAGGTAACATTCAAGTTTCCACGTAAGGCGCATTCCACACAGAAATAAATAAACAGTGTGGTCGATGGCTCTACGGTTCCTATGTGCACGTACAACTCCCCGTTGTACAAAGAAATCTTATTCAGAAAGATAGCACAAAACCTCGTAGGTTGGCGGGACACTCAACCGATCTCCGTGCGAAAATGAAAGTGCCACGGACACTCGGGAGTTGTCACTTACACGGGTACGTTCTGCATAACGCTCCCGAAAGATTGCATCTCTGGTCTAGGGTGCTGAAAAACCCCGAACCAAGATGACTTCAAAGTGCTCGATTCAACGAGAGAGCTTTAACCCTAAGCTCTTTGGATTCGTTCCCTCAAGGGCGATTGGAATATCGTTCCATACCCAAGGTGCTGCTGAGCACGTTCTGTGCAGTTAAGCATCTCTACAACTCCTATCAAGATTGGCGATGTCCGACGCAAGCGACTTGATGTTGATATCTCTGCTGTTCCTGAAGAACTCTTGAGCACATGGGCAAAGAAGAACAAGGCAAAAGGTGTGCTTCCATCCTCCAAAGCTCCAACTATGAGGAAATCACGAGCAAAAAGGGTTCTTCCCGAACCAAAACCGTCTGGCACCTGCACTAATACAACTACAGTGGTCCTGGCACCCAAGCGTCGACGATTGGTCAAAGGTCCTCGTTTGGCTCCAGATGCAACTCATCAGACTATCCCCTCAGTCACGTTGTCTGCTGAGGATACATTGCCCATCTCAGTTCTCTTAATACAACAATCACCGCCTCAGATTGAGTCTGCTCCAAAAGATGCTCCTCCTCAGGCCACCGCTACTCACTCATGTACTCCTTCTAAACCGCCTCCAGAAGCAGTACTTACAACCGCTGAACTAATTTCAGATGCTCATGCATACTATCTGAAATTATTTCCCCCACTTTTCCACAAATATATTGCAGATGTCTTCGATGTAGAAGATGATGGAAACTGTGGATTCAGATGTATTGCTCAGTGGTTGGGCCACCCTCAAGAATACTGGTCATAGGTTCGCACACTTTTGATCAACGAACTTCTCTCCAGTAGGATGCTTCATTCTCGAACATTCAGTTCTGTTGAGGACATTGAAGTTGTTCGTACGTCACTCACATTGGCCGCTCGTGAACCCGCCTGCAACTGCCTTCTGCATCGTTCTATTTACGTTGGCACCAAACCAATGCTGCACTTACTTACCTCTTTTAGGCCCTGTTGCTGAAGCACCTACTATTGCAGTATTGGGAAATATCAATAACAGGCACTGGGTACGAGTGAAGCTCACTGAGAATTCACCTTTGCCAACTATTTCCCCTCAATGGAAGCATCACTACTTTGCTGATGCTCGTGAATGGGAAACTCCTTTTCAATCACGAATCCTGCACTTCAAAGGGCTGCTGCATGGAGAGGCTGAAAAATTCCTTGATACTCTGTTTGAATTTCCAAAAATCATTCATCACATTGATCTTGATGATGATTCTGAAGAAGAACGTGTCACCATCTCTCTTCAGCACCCCATAGAAACTCAGCCTACTGTTGTGCCTATACATGACATTGTACCTGCTTCAAATGCTGACATGAATGTCAACGTGCCTGTTGAAGCCCAGCACGCCATTACAGCGTGTGTCACTGTGGTAAAAACTAGAACCAGAAGCTCTGGTTGCTCCTTCACCTATTGCAATGCCTCATGCACCTGCATCTATTTCACCAAAAGATGTCATCACTCACCAGTCACTCTTTATTTCAGATGCACCTTCATCTGAAGAATTTGCAATTGAGGAAGGTGAACTTGACCTAGCAGTTAATGATAATATACTCCATGCACTAGAGGGCCTCCAGTTACATGATGTGAAAGTCACTACTAATGCATGTTTCTGTCCGGTTGTGCGTCTTGGTCAACGTCCTGCACGGGTTTCAAGATTGGTAGATGCCCCGATTAATGACCATATTAATGCATCTCATCTGTCACCGACTGCAATTGCCCTTTCCCAACGCAGTATTTCTTTCCCTAAGGATCCCGATCTAGCTTCCCTTACGGATCTTTTTGCTCGCCGCACAACACCCGTGCCATCTACATCCCTCTGCTTTCGAGTGCCACCTCCACCTCTTCATTCTATACATCCACCGTTCAAGATGGTCAAGCTCAATTCATATGCTGCCTCAGCTGGCCACTGCACTCCTTCCACTAGCAAGATCTCATTCATGCCAAGGTTCTCGCAGATCTCGATCCGCTATGGAAACTCAATTTCGAAAGCGCAAGCCCTCGCAGACTGCACAAAATGAGCATATGCTTCAGGATGTGTATATGCAGGCTCTTGGATTACGTTTTTGCTTTCATCCAGGTTTATGGGTCTTAACTGGATGCCACGATCTAGATCTCATTCAAACTCTGGGTAATTGCAATGTCTTCTTCCACTTTGAATGGCAACTGACAATTTCTGGTATTACCCATGTGGCTTACATTCCACTCTTTCTGGCTGGA
Source organism: Acmispon strigosus (assembly GCA_030819835.1). Lineage (NCBI taxonomy): Eukaryota > Viridiplantae > Streptophyta > Magnoliopsida > Fabales > Fabaceae > Acmispon > Acmispon strigosus. Next base: position 27,411,801 of record JAUAMA010000001.1, read on the forward strand.
CGTGTGGATCCACTTGTGCTGAATTTCACAACCTGGAGTCCTTTTCTTCTTCCGGTTCTGAACACAGCGATGAAGGCATATGGCTTTATGTGGCCTTGCGCCCATCCTTCACCTCTGATTCCCACTGTGGTACCCTCTACTCCAATTCTGCCTTCTTCTTTTCGCCTCACTGTTCCAGCTCATCCCTCTCATTCTGCTACTCTGCCGGCACATGACACCTTCACTTCCCAAGTGGATGCTCATGAGGAATCGTCCTCCTCAGCCATTGCCACTTCGCCTATCTCCTCTGAGCAGACTAAGATCCGTGCCATGGTGACTATGCTGGCTCAACAAATTCAGGAACTACGAACCATCACCACTCAAGAGACTCGTGAACTGCGTCAGGAAATGAGAGCCAACAATGCAGAATTGCGTCAAGAGATAACGGACGTCATGTCTAACACCCCAATTTTTATATTGAGGGATCACATTATAATTACGCGGAAATAAGTTTCTTAAAACCTCTCAAAGGTCACTCAATTACTTTTCAAAATCAAAAGCGTCGCTCAAATAAATATTTAAATACCATCACCCATAAATCATTATAATCTAGCGGAATAATTAAAATAAATAGCGACAACATAACTTCTAAGTCAAAAAAAAAAAAAAAACAGGAAATAAAATCTCAAGTTCTCCACGCTTCAGCTCCATCAATCTTCCGAAATCACTCAATGCGCGGCTCATCTGTGGCGTTAAGCGCCCAAGAAAACACACAAACAAAAACAAGAAAGGGTTAACTTCAAAAATAAGAATATTAATCACCATTATATGATAATTAAAAAGAAAACAGCACTAAATACAGCATACTGCAGAATACAGCAGCAATAAATACAGTAAACAGATTACTGTACGAAATCAGGATACAGCAGTAACATAAAACAGAAACAGGACGCAGCAGCATTAAAATATAGTAACAGAACAGATGCAGCAGAAATAAAATACAGCAGTGAGACAGAAACAACAGGAACAGCAATACAGAACAGCAGAAAACAGAACAGCAGAAAATAGAACAACTACAGCAGTTTAAAATGCAGAAAAACAGAATGAAATACAGCAGTATAATATACAACAACAACAACCTCAAAGTTCAATACCATCATCTTGAATAACTATCAACTCCACTTATAATACCACAAGAAAATTAGAGCATGTTATCAATCAAGTCATGAAATGTTAGTTAGTTCTTACATAAGAAACTTGTACACATCAAAGGTAATAAGAAATCTACGGTGAAAGTAAATTTTAAAGTTTGAAAATCACTTATTTCCAATAATCTATTCTCAAAAACCTATCTTCCAATAAAACTAATTAGGTAAATCCATAGATCAATACCATGGGAACAACTTTCCTAAAGGCAACCCTAGCAAAAGCTCAACTTGAAAATTCTCTAGGGACCAAAACTCAACCAATCAAAATTCTAATCGGTTCAAATTGAAGCCTAAGATCATGGGAACAATATTAATGAAGGGAGTTCAAGGTTCTATCAACTTCCAAAAATCCAAACTCAACATATCAAAAATCCGAATAGGTAGAAACGTAGATCTTGAGGAGGAAAACAACTTACCTCACGGAACCAAGCAAAGAAGATGAGTGGAAGGGGCTGCCATGGGAGGAGGGAGGAGGGAGGTTTGGCCATGTAGAGGAGGAAGGAAGAAGAAGATCAATAGTTCTAAGCTTCTCTTTCTCTCTCTAGTTTTCTCTCTAAAACTCACTTAATGAATTGCTTAAGAAGAAAAATCAACATTGGAGCCCTATTTAATGAGGGGAGGCTGCGGGTTTGAAGGCTATGGGGGGTGATTTTCAACTTTTAATTAATCTTAGGGACCAAAGTGTGAAGGGTAAAAGGTTAAAGTAAAAATATCCTTTTTACTATTTGAGGACTAAAGTCTAAACTCTCAAAGGGCAAGGACTAAACCATAAAATTTCAAGGGGCAAGGACCAAACTACGATTATGGAAGATTAGGAAAATATCAAGAATAGTTTAATATTATATTCCTAATCCATGTCGCGTCAGTGCGCCAGTGAATCCGGTCGTCGTTGCGTTTCCTGATATAGCTGAGGTTTCTAACACTGGTCACTAATTCTTTTTGGGCCTTGTGCTGTACTACTCAGGCCTGGGTCGTTTCCCTCGAAGTTTGTGCCGATTCTGGTCCGAAAGCACTATTCACAGAAAGCTGCTCATGAAACACTATTCACAAACACTATTCACCGAAGTTACTATTCACGAAATTTTTTATCGTATAGCTGGATCCATCACATTAAACAGAGTCATTTGGTGATTTCCGATTTTTCGAGCCGAGGTCTCGAAGTCATCTGTTTCGCTTGCTGAATTTTCAACTGAAAGTCTCGCTAGCGAGAATTGTCGTTTTCGGTCTCCGGAAGGAAACCATATCAATATTATAGTCGTTCTTCACGAAATTCTTCACTGAACGTCATGGTGATAGAGAGAACGTCTTATTCTCATCCGAATTCAAAGTCAGGTCAAGGTTGGTTTACTACCAAGTGTTGCAACGAGTACCTCATCGGTACTTCGGCCGACGATATCGCTTGTCGATGCCGCCGAGCGGATCCAAACAGTACCGGGAATAATTACATAATTATTTAAATACTGGGGGAAATTCAGGGTCTTAAAGAATTGATTTTGATGGGTCAAATCATCTGATTCAATCTCATCGATTTTGTTATTCTATTATCCAACGAATTTGTCTATAAGTTATACGATATAATCTGATCTAATTTATAGCGGTTTCATTGGATTGAATTTTTGAGTTTTAGTTTGACTTTTTTAACTTAGAGTTGTAGTATATAAATATTAATATTAATAATATATAATATATAATAAATACAATGGTAAATAATTTATAGCATAAATGTAACATTCATATAATTATAACATAGGAGATATTCTTAAAAATTATTATTATATTTGTTCACTTTAATACCTATTTATTCAAATAATTACATAAAACTATATTTATCTGAAGTATAACTAGAGTCCTGTAATGAAGGGTTAAGTAAGGTTTTTCGTCCTTAAAAAATAAGCTAGGCTTGATTTTAGTCCTTTGTCCAAGTAAAGTCTGAAAAGCATCCTTCTGTTTTAGGAAATACATCACTTTTAGCCTTTGGTAGAGGCTTAGCTCATGTATCTTTGCCAAATGTCTTCGTCGGTCCTACAGGGCACTCACACGTGTTCAATGAACCAAAGTCAGATTTCTGAATGTAATTTTAAATTAAAATTAAAATTTCACTAAAATATTCGTAATCTTTTGCCCATTCTTTCAACCCACAAACAAACAAATCTAGAAACTCAAACAAAAACTAAACTCCAGAAACTCATCACTGATAGTCAAATCCGCAAGTGCACGGATGATTATCGCATAATATAAAAGATATCGAACCCAAGTGGATAGGTGTCCAATTATAAATTTATTTAGAGCTTGTGCAGAAAAATAAAAGATTGATTTTGATGTTGGTTTGTTTAGAGCAAAGAACATGAATAAGCCTAAAATAAATAAAGAGAAGGTAATGATGGAAATTAAGCACTTGGGTTGAATGACATAACTTATAAAATATGCTAGAAACGTTCTACTTTATTTCTGAATTTTAAAACAAGAATTCATGATGTTCTAGCTGTTAGTACAGATAGCAACCTGAGAAGGGGGGTGAATCAGGTTTACCCGATTTTCGCCTTGATAACTTCTTACTTTCAAGATAAATGTAAAAGCAAACAATTTCAGCGGAATTAAGCGTTGCTTGAAAGTAAAGATGAGGGATAGAAGAATTCACACACACAAAATTTTATCCTGGTTCACCTTCTATCCACCGAAGGCTACGTCCAGTCCCTCAAGAAAATCCCTTGAGGATTTTTCCACTATTGATAAAAATCTCTTACAAGTTCTTACACCAAGGACCCTAAGAATTTCTATCAATTTCCTGTGAAAGTATACCACTTTCAACAGCCCCTGAAAGTATACCACTTTCAGTTCCTGAAGGCAAACCACCTTCAGATCTTGAAGGCTAAACCACCTTCAATCAACACCCTGAAAGTACACCACTTTCAGTATCAACAACCCTTCACTAAGATCCACGGTGAATACTCAATCTATCCGAAAGAGATGAAGAAGAGTTTACAATTGGCTGTATAACTCCTTTAACATACAAGTGGATTGATCATGAGAATTTATGCTTTAAGGCTTTTAAGCATAACAAGATTCTGAGTTCCTCAAGATATGAACAACTAGAGTGTTCTTATAAACATGAAGATCATGAACTCAGAATTTAGGCTCTTGAAAGTTTAAGTTCTAAAAGACTTAATGAATGAACTAATTTTGGCAAAGCTTTGGCCTAATGTTGTATTCTCATGTGTTGTTGTGTTCTGGACTCAAATGGACTTTATATAGGCAAGGGAAACGTCCTTGAACCAATGCAACCTTTCCCAAAAGGTTTGAGACACAATGGTTCATGAAAAGATGCAACTTTTCGTGTGTGTAATAGATTACATCACTTAGTGTAATCGATTACACTAATAGCCGTTGCAGTTTGAATTTCAAATTCAAACATGTAATCGATTACAAGCAAGTGGTAATCGATTACTTGCCTACGTGTAATCGATTACCAGAAAGCTGCAATCGATTACACTGAAGTCCAACTTCCAGAAACTTGATCTTTTAAGATCGGCTTAAGTTTTCTACTTCTTTTAAGTTATGAAAACATTAAGCTTGATTAGTTTAGGTATTTTAAAGAGCCTTTATGCTTTAAGAGACCTTTAGAAGAATAACTCACCTAAACTAAGACTTCTAGGTAATTGATGAACTTTATAGCGCTGTTTCCTCTAAGTATTCTTTTCTTCTTTTTGCCGATGAGTTTGTCGTCATCAAAACCTCAGCCAGGGTCAGGAGCTAGACCTTCGTCACAATCTCCCCCTTTTTGATGATGGCAAACACATTCCTTGATACTTGAAGATCATATATGCTTCTCTGTTGAAAACCCCCCCTGTTTGATGTAATCCAGTATATCTACCCCTTTCTAATTCACTTGTTGAATTCCTTCATATTATCTTTAAGAACACAAAACCTTTCTCCCCCTTTTGACTTCATCAAAAAGAAGAAAATGCCAAAAACAAGCATGCATCCAGACAAGTATATATTTCGAAATAACGCATAGGGGATGGGGGTAAAGATGGAAAACAGAATAAACCACAAGCATGCAAACATCTATATTTATATATAGAAACAAAGAAAGTGCAAACAACAGAAAATTTTACAGACGTTGAAAATAGACAAGAAACTAGCCTAGAAGACTAAGAATCATCTGAAAAGTCTTCATCATCCGTTGATGGGTCAAGACCGTCATAATGAAGCAACCATGAAAGAGTATCAATCCCATAGTCATGAAATAATCCTAAATGGGACAGTATTGTTGTATCAACACACTTGTAATTTGAAGACCGCTCATCATACAGTTTGGCGATGGGAACACCCGAGTGAAGGAGAAGACGGGTGATAGTGGGTGCATATGGAAAGGACTGTGCTTCATCTCTGCATGTGAGCATATGATGCATCACCAGGAAAGTCCAGTTGATGGCATGACAATTAAGGATACCATACAAAATTTGTAGTTCTAACTCACTAATGTGAGCAAGAAGATCTTCCTGAGGCAGAAGAATTTGATGAATGAAATAATGAAGCAAGTGGTTGGTGGTGGTAAGGACATCAACATGAAAGGGACAAGATTTGGTGTGAGGTGGATGAAGTTTCTTTATCTCTGATGGAGTAAAGCAGCATAATGTTTGATAAAAAAGAGTTATTTTAAATATCATGTTCATCTAATATGCCTAATTCTCTTCTAATCTTAAAGAATGAATCTTTGGGAAGAGGTTTAGTAAAAATATCAGCTAATTGGTTATGTGTATCTATAAATGAAATCTCAATATCCTTTCTCATGACATGATCTCGAAGAAAATGATGTCTTATATCAATATGCTTAGTTCGAGAATGCATGATGGGGTTTTTAGTGAGATTAATGGCACTTGTGTGGTCACATTTGATTGGAATGCAGCCCAGCTCTAAGCCATAATCTTTGAGTTGTTGTTTGAGCCATAGAGTTTGTGCACAACAACTTCCTGCAGCAATGTATTATGCTTCAACAGTACTTAGAACAACACATGCTTGTTTCTTACAAGACCAAGAAACAAGGGCATTTCCCAACAAGTGACAAGTACCACTTGTACTTTTTCTTTCAGTTTTGCATCCAGCATAATCAGAATCAGAATATCCAATCAAATCACAAACACTCCCTTTGGGATACCACAGACCAACATTTGAAGTTCCTTTCAGATATTTGAAAATCCGTTTGACTGAACTCAAATGTGATTCCCTAGGAGATGCTTGATATCTAGCACATAGACACACACTAAACATAATATCAGGTCTACTTGCAGTTAAGTATAGAAGAGATCCGATCATACCTCTGTATTTGGTAATGTCTACTTGAACACCGGATTCATCTTGATCTAGATATGTGTTAGACCCCATTGGTGTGGCTATGGCTTTGCAATCATCCAAGTCATATTTCTTTAACAGTTCCTTGCAAAACTTTGATTGATTGATGAATATCCCATCATGTGATTGCTTAATTTGCAATTCGAGAAAAAAATTTAATTGTCCCATCATGGACATCTCAAATTCTTCTTGCATCATGTTAGAGAAATCCTTACATAGAGATTCGTTAGTGGCACCAAAAATAATATCATCTATATATATTTGAACAGATAAAGTATTACCTTTGGTACTCTTGATAAACAAGGTTGTGTCAGCCTTACCCTTTTGGAATCCTTTCTCACAAAGGAATGTGCTTAATCTATCATACCATGTACGTGGGGCTTGCTTAAGACCATAAAGTGCCTTCTTTAATTTGAAGACATGTGAAGGAAACTTGGGATCTTCAAATCCTGGAGGTTGCTTCACATAGACTTCTTCTTGAATAAATCCGTTTAGGAAAGCACTTTTGACATCCATTTGATATAATGGGAAGTTTAAAGAGCAAGCATAAGCCAACAGAAGTTTTATTGCTTCCAACCTTGCTACTGGTGCATAGGTTTCATCAAAATCTATGCCTTATTCTTCATTATAACCTTGTGCAACCAACCTTGCTTTGTTTCTAACAATAATTCCATTTTCATCTAACTTGTTTCTGAATACCCACTTTGTACCAATGACATGCTTGTCAGTAGGCTTAGGAACAAGTTCCCAAACTTGATTCCTTTCAAATTGGTTTAGTTCTTCCTGCATTGCCATAATCCAATACTCATCCTCCAGAGCATCATTCACTTTTGAGGGTTCTATTTGAGAGACAAAGGCCATATTCAAAACTGAATCATTTAAGCGTAGCCTTGTAGAAACACCTCTAGAAATATCACCAATGATATTATCAACTGGATGATCCCTGTGGGTTCTCCATTCCTTTGGTAGTTGATAAGTGTTATCTTCAATGTGCTCTTCTTGTATTGGATCTTGATCTTTTTCCTTTTGAGAGTCTTCATTGATAATGATACCTTCTTCTTCATTATCTGGAAGACTGACTATATCCTCTTTTGAAGAGTCAGACTCATCAAAGGAAACATGTATGGATTCTTCCATAGATAGAGTTTTCTTGTTAAAGACTCTATATGCTTTGCTTGTTAGGGAATATCCAAGGAATATACCTTCATCAGATTTTTCATCAAACTTACCAAGGTTTTCCTTTCCATTGTTCAAGACAAAGCATTTCGATCCAAAAGCATATATTTGGTTTCCTTCCTTTGTAGAGTTCATAGGGGGTTTTCTTAGAATAGGTCTAATAAGAACTCTATTGGAAACATAGCAAGCAGTACTTACAGCATCAGCCCAGAAATATTTAGGAAGACTTGATTCACTTACATGGTTCTTGCTAATTCTTCAAGTAGTCTGTTCTTCCTTTCTACAACACCATTTTGTTGTGGTGTTCTCGGAGTGGAGAAGTTATGTGATATTCCATTTTCATCACATAATTCTTGAAATTGATGATTCTGAAATTCTCCACCATGATCACTTCTAATAGAAGAGATCTTTAAAGCCTTTTCATTTTGAACTAGCCTTGCATATCTTTTGAATGCGTTGAAGGCTTCATTCTTATGAGGCAAGAATAATGTCCAAGTAAATCTAGAGAAATCATCAACAATAACAAGTGCATAAAGATTACCTCCGAGGCTTTTTGTTCTTGAAGGTCCAAACAAATCCATATGTAGCAATTGAAGGGGTCTTGTTGTTGAAACTATGTTCTTTGGCTTGAAAGACGTTACGGTTTGCTTCCCTTTTTGACATGCATCACAAAGCTTGTCTTTTTCGAATCTTATCTTTGGAAGCCCAACAACTAGATCATGCTTGACTAGTTTGTTTAAATGATCTATGTGTATATGAGCAAGTCTTCTATGCCATAGCCATGAATCACTATAATTCTGGCCAAAAGACATCTTACATTTTGTGGAATTTCTTCCAAGGAGATCATGAAGACTTTTTTGACTTTATATCCGGAAAACTTAATCTCTTTAGTTTTCACATCTTTTACTACACATATATCATTAATGAAGCCAACTTTCAAACCTTTGTCACATAGTTGACTGATACTCAGAAGATTATGCATCAAACCATCAACATAAAGAACTTCATCGATGACTGTTTGAGGGGGTGTGCCTATTCTTCCAATACCAAGTATTTTTCCCTTTTGATTGTTTCAATATGTGATAAAACCTTTTTCCCTAGGTATAAGTAAAGAGAACTTTGCTTTGTCTCCTGTCATGTGTGATGAGCAGCCACTATCAAGATACCATAAATCCTTTGCTGCTTTCATACACACCTACATGACAAAGTTCAGACATGGGTATTAGGAACCCAACAAGTTTTGGGTCCTTCTAAGTTAACATTCTTCCTAACCCATACGTATTCCCTATTTGGTACTCCAACATTTTTATAATAACATCTACTAGGGGTATGTCCTATTTTGTTACAATAAGTACAAGAATAATGATTGTAACTAGATGTTTGCCTAGGAGAGGGATTAATCTTCTTAGGAGGTCTATGAGGATTACTTTTCCTATTGTTCTTACTCCTAAAGGAAATAGTCTTAGTGTTTTTAGAAGACTCTTCCACTTTGTTTGGTTTTACAAACACAGTTTTCTTAACTTCTTTTGTTTTTGGATGAGATGTATATCCTAGTCCAGACCTATTGTTTGAGTGCCTTTGCACGCTTAGAATATCATCTAACTTTTGTTTTCCCGTGTTAAAGTTATGTACTCTTTGTTGAAGATTATCTATCTTTTCTTCTAAAGAACTACACTTAGTGCATTTATGGGTAATATCTAAATTAGATTTTACTACATCTAATTACTCTTGTAAAATCCTACATTTACTTTCTAAGGATGATATTAAATCATTTTGCTTAGTGCTAACCTTAGAAAATTCTTGACATAATTTAAACATATTTTCCATAGTGTATTTTAAATCATGAAAAGACATAGAATTGTCACTAACCTGGGTATCTTCAACATCTGAATCATGTGAAGCCATCAATGCAACTTGTGCTTCTTCTTTGTCAGAATCTGATGATGAACTTACTTCATTATCATCCCAAACCAAGTATGCTCTTCGTGTGGATTGATCCTTCTTTTTGAATTTGTCCTTTAGACCATGTTTCTTCTTTTGAAGATTTGGACATTCTAACTTGATGTGTCCAGGCTTACCACATTCGAAGCATGTGATCTTTTGAGAGGAAGAAGAATCATCGTTCCTTTGGAAAGATCTGTTGTTGTTAAATTTCATACCTTTTTTTTTGAGAAACTTTCCAAAGTTCTTTACTAGAAGATTCAAGTTCCCATTGTCTTCTTCTTTAGAATCTGCATCATAATCATCTTTGATGCTTTCTTTTGCTTTTAGGGAAATGGATCGATACTTCTTCTCATGTTGTTCATGCTCCTCCAAACGATTCAATTCCAACTCGTGTTCTTGGAGTTTTCCAAAGAGAGTTGCAAGAGTCATATTTGATAAACTCTTCTTCTCTGAGATGGCTGTAACTTTTGGTTGCCATACTCTTGTAAGTGATCTTAGAACTTTCATGTTCAAGTCACTGTTTGAATTTTTTTTTACCAAGAGCAATCAAATGGTTAATCAAATGAGTGAATCATTTTTGCATTTCTAATACTTTTTCTCCTGGAAGCATTCTGAACATTTCATATTCTTGAGATAGAGTATTGATCTTTGATCTCTTGACTTCATCTGTTCCTTCATGAGTCACCATCAACGTATCCCATATTTCTTTTGATGAAGAGCACGTTGATACTCTGAAAAACTCATACATGCCAAGAGCAGATGTAAGAATGTTCATTCCTTTGAGATCATATTGAACCTTCTTGTTTTCTTCTTCACTCCAAGTACTTTCTGGTTTTGGTTGTGAACTTCCTTCTACTTCTGATACAGGCACAAAGGGACCTTCTTCAATGGCTTTCCAAATTCCTGTGTCTAATGACTTTATGAATATTTTCATCTTGATTTTCTAGAAGTCATAGTGTTCTCCATTGAAGAAAGGTGGCCTGTTTATGTTGAACCCTTCACTGGTTCCAAGATTGTAAGAGGGTGCCATCTTTTCCCGGATCTTAGGAATTACTTACCTAAAATTCCGCTCTGATACCAATTGTTAGTACAGATAGCAACCTGAGAAGGGGGGATGAATCAGGTTTACCCGATTTTTGCCTTGATAACTTCTTACTTTCAAGATAAATGTAAAAGCAAACGATTGTATCAGAATTAAGCGTTGCATGAAAGTAGAGATGAAGGATAGAATAATTCACACACACGGAATTTTATCCTGTTTCACCTTCTATCCACCGAAGGCTACGTCCAGTCCCTCAAGAAAATCCCTTGAGGATTTTTCCACTATTGATAAAAATCTCTTACAAGTTCTTACACCAAGGACCCTAATGAGTGGATTTTATATGATGTTTTTAGGTAGTTTTTAGTCTTTTTATTTTATTATTTTTGAGTCACATATAGATTTTTTATTTTTTTATGTAGATTTTATATTTATTTTGCATTTTGCATGTAGATTAGATTTTATTTGTTTTTCTAGCTTTATTTTATATTTTTAGGAATTTTTCTAGTTACTTTATATTTTTAGAAAAAGCTGGTTTAGTTATCAACCCAAGAACTTAAATTCTTATCATCTTTTCTATATTTTGCTATTGTTATCTCTAGTTCTAAAAACATCAACATATATTCTCATCTTTCAAATTTCTGTTTAAGTACTAAAAATTATAATAATAAGAACACCTATCCCTTGGGTTCGATCTTTTGTATTACGCGATAGTTTAATCGTACACTTGCGATTTCCCTTATCAAGTTTTTGGCGCCGTTGCCGGGGATAGGTTCTTTCAAGTTCTTATTTTTATTTTATTTAGTACTTCTTGTTTATATAAAAAAAAAATATTATTTGTGTGATGAACTGGTGCTGCTAATTTTGTTTGCTGAGTATTGGCAGGTATAGCAATGGCTGAAACATTTGAGCAAAGGGAGGAAAAATTCCGAGCTAAACTTGAAATAGTATATGAGAAAAAGAAGCAGGAAGCTTTCACTCTTATTGAAGAATTCTATTCTAATTTAGAGTGCAAGCGGAATGCGGGATTTTTGCCAACCCCTGAGCAAGAATGTAAGGCTATGGAGGAGCTACAAATGAAAATCCAAAGCATTCTAAGGAGGCAGCCTAGGGATGAACAACAACCACTTGTTCATGAAAGTGAACTTGTGGTTCAAAGAGAGGAGGTGAAAGAGACTTCCATTGTAAAATTTGTCTTTGAAGACAAATTGGAGATGGAGGAAGAAGAACCTCAAGGAACTTATGTTATAGGTTCCGAACGGCAAGGCAAAGAACAAGGAAGGGAAAATTTATTTATCTCTTCTATTTTTAATTTGAAGATTGTTGCTTTGTTGGCTGAGAATTCATTGGGCACCATGTTGTACTTGTGCCAAAATATGCATGATTTGCGGGGTCTAATGAAATTTGTAATAGACCCCGGTTGAAAAGTAATGTTTGAAGGGTCTATCTCGGACCTTAACATTGAGCTGGTTGGGAGACAACCCAACTTAGGATTAGTTTCAATTCTGTTCTTTAATTTTCTGCATCACTCTTGTAAATAAATAAAAGAAAATAAATTCTATGTTTTTGCTGCAAGAGGGGCCAGCGCTCATGCGTTAGGCCCCTGTAAAAGTCCCCTGGATCCAGTTAATTTCAGCGCTCCAGTGCTGGAGTGCTAGCGCTAGGCCCCTGGATTCCACCCAGTTTTTATTTTAATTCCAGCGCCCAAGCGTTGGCATCCCCAACGCTCAAGCGCTGGAGCTCGGGCAGATTTGCTATTTTGTTTTTGTTTGTTGTTTTTAGTTTTTAATGAAAAAAAATTTGTGTTCACCATTTTCTGAAAGTTTTAGATTCTATGAGTTTTCCCTTGTTTCTACACTAGTTTTAATTTTTTTGGGGAACTCAAGAATTCTTGTTTTAAGGTGGACACAATTTTTCAACCCATGATCTTATTTGTGCTGATTTTGGAACTAACAAGTCAAGCAAGTTTCTACTTGTGAGACTTTTGTTTGTTCAATGTTACAGGATAGGTACCAAAAGGAGGGAGAGCCCTCTTGGACTTAAGTGTTCAAAATTGATTTTTTACATTGAGGTTCCCTTGGACCTGTGTGGATAATTTGTTACTATACCAGCTTCTTAGTTTTTGTTTTTATTTTCATAGTTTTTAGCTTTATTTTTAGTTTAGTTTTTCTGTTTTTCTTTTTGCATGAGTCTTGAGTATATTATCCATTCTGAATGTTGCTATAGCTTTGTGAAATGCTTTATCTGATTGGAATGCTTTGTGAAAAAGTTCTATGTTTTTAAGCAGTTAGGATTGCATGCTGTAGAAAGGATTTTTGATATCTTGATTGTTTTGGTTGTTGGCAAAATCTTTTTCTGAGTTCTAAAAAGGGTACCACTTACCCTATCTTTTTCTGAGAGCTAAGGACTCTGATGCATGATTGTGAAATTTTTCTGCCTTGTGTTGCATGTTGATTGGAGTTTTGTACACTTTGTGAGTTGAGAAGAGATTATAGGCATTTTTGAAAACTCAGATTTTTTCTATAAATGTTATATCCACTAGTAGCCCCTTTTTGAGCCTTAAAAGAGTCATTCTTTGGAGCCTACTTTGTGTGATAAATCTTGAGTTGTTATTGTGATTCATGTGCTAAATTGTTAGAGCTTTGTTTGTGGGTTTCTCTCTGAAAAAATAAAGGAGAAAAATTGAAAAAAATAAGGTATATGCCTTAGAAAAATAATGAAGTAGTGGGGTGAGAAAGAGTATGAGGGGAGTAAAATTCAAGTCATTCATCCCATACATTCCACTACTTTGTTCAAAAAAAAAAAAAAAAAAAGAGAGAGAAAAAGAAAAGGAAAAAAATTGAGAGAACCCTTATGTTAATTGTTGAGCTCTTAGTCAAGGAAAAATCACTTAACAACAATTTCTGAGTCAGCCACCAGAGTTGCCAATTTCTTGAAATCCATACCTTAAATTGTTCAACCCTTTTGGCCAAGTTACAACCTTAAAAATCTCTTCAACATCACTTGGTTGCTTTACTTCAGTTTTGATTTGAATGATAGGCAGGATTATTGAGCTTTCTTGTTTTCATGGAGAATATCATTTTTGGTGAGCTTAATTGATGAACTCAAACATGTTAAAAGCCAAGCCTAACTTTCTTGATTCTTTGTCTATAAAACATGCATGTCTTCCTTTTCTGCTAAGCTTTCTGAAAGGTTTTTTATGCTTCAAGTTTTAATCAGATAAACTTTCTCAAAACTCAGGGACGAGTTTTTCTTTAAGTTTTGTCGCTTGAGGACAAGCTGTCGTTGGGTATAGTGGTGTGATGAGTGGATTTTATATGATGTTTTTAGGTAGTTTTTAGTCTTTTTATTTTATTATTTTTGAGTCACATATAGATTTTTTATTGTTTTTATGTAGATTTTATATTTATTTTGCATTTTGCATGTAGATTAGATTTTATTTGTTTTTCTAGCTTTATTTTATATTTTTAGGAATTTTTCTAGTTATTTTATATTTTTAGAAAACGCTGGTTTAGTTATCATTTTTGTCCAGGGACCAATGTGTAAAGTTTCAGGAAGTCAGGGACCAAATTGTAAAAGTTCAAGAGTGGAGGACTTAAAGTGGAGATTGAGAGAATATGAGGGCTTGAATTGAAGTGCTAACCAAGAGAGGACCAAAGTGAAAAAGAAGAATATGAAGAATCACTCTCTAATTTAGCACATGGAAAAAATGTTTAAAGGAATTGATGTTAGTGGAGGAAGGGTTTCAGAATTAAACAAGGCTGAGTAGTGGCATTTTATGGCCATCAAAACCCACTACCATGAATGAAGAAGGAAGGAAAAGCTTGAAGATGACGAAGCAGCGTCCCAACGCTCCAGCGTTGGGATCCCAGCTCTCCAGCGCTGGGGTTCTGACTGGATGATGAGTCAGATGTTGACCCAGCGCCCAAGCGTTGGAAAGCCAGCGCTCAAGCGCTGGGCCTCGGACAGAAAGTGGATTTTTAATGCATCCTAGCGCCCATGCGTTGGGAATGCCAGCGCTCAAGCGCTGGAGGCTGGAATTTTACTATAAATAAGACCTTTTTCTTCACTTGTAAGACACACCTTCATAGAATACAACAAGTGTTCTCTCTTTCTCCCTCTTGAGCATTGTTCCTAGGACTTGTGGGAAGCCATATTTGTGCTCCTATCCAGGGTAATTCAATGTCTCCTTTAGCCATGCTTGGCTAACTTCTTCTTTAAGTTTTTGGGTTGTTTTAATTTATAATTCATGTTCTAGTTTTCTTTTACATTTCTGAATAATATCTTCAATTCATGTTTTATTTCTTTGTTCTTCATTAATCTCTATGCGCAAAAGATTTCATGCTTTCTACTTATTCATAAGGCCATTTGGTAAGTAGTAAGGGAAATAGGAAATAAAAAAGGTTATAAGTATACATTTCTTAAGGCTATAAGGATGGACGTAGCTTTGTGTTGGCCCGAATTCCTTCTTCATCTTCTTCTCTGATTAACTAATAACCAAGGCTATGGAGTTAGTAATTAGGAAAGAAAGGTCTACATTTCTTAAGGCTATTAGGATGTAGAAACTCTAGGCTATAGCACCATGAATATGAATTTAAAGTTTAGAAATTTAGTAAGAGTTTTCTAGCATGTTTTATAGATTATGTAAATCAACCCAAGAACTTAAGTTCTTATCATCTTTTCTATATTTTGCTATTGTTATCTCTAGTTCTAAAAACATCAACATATATTCTCATCTTTCAAATTTCTGTTTAAGTACTAAAAAGTATAATAATAAGAACACCTATCCCTTGGGTTCGATCTTTTGTATTACGCGATAGTTTAATCGTACACTTGCGATTTCCCTTATCAAGTTTTTGGCGCCGTTGCCGGGGATAGGTTCTTTCAAGTTCTTATTTTTATTTTATTTAGTACTTCTTGTTTATATAAAAAAAAAATATAAAAAAAATATTATTTGTGTGATGAACTGGTGCTGCTAATTTTGTTTGCTGAGTATTGGCAGGTATAGCAATGGCTGAAACATTTGAGCAAAGGGAGGCAAAATTCCGAGCTAAACTTGAAATAGTATATGAGAAAAAGAAGCAGGAAGCTTTCACTCTTATTGAAGAATTCTATTCTAATTTAGAGTGCAAGCGGAATGCGGGATTTTTGCCAACCCCTGAGCAAGAATGTAAGGCTATGGAGGAGCTACAAATGAAAATCCAAAGCATTCTAAGGAGGCAGCCCAGGGATGAACAACAACCACTTGTTCATGAAAGTGAACTTGTGGTTCAAAGAGAGGAGGTGAAAGAGACTTCCATTGTAAAATTTGTCTTTGAAGACAAATTGGAGATGGAGGAAGAAGAACCTCAAGGAACTTATGTTATAGGTTCCGAACGGCAAGGCAAAGAACAAGGAAGGGAAAATTTATTTATCTCTTCTATTTTTAATTTGAATATTGTTGCTTTGTTGGCTGAGAATTCATTGGGCACCATGTTGTACTTGTGCCAAAATATGCATGATTTGCGGGGTCTAATGAAATTTGTAATAGACCCCGGTTGAAAAGTAATGTTTGAAGGGTCTATCTCGGACCTTAACATTGAGCTGGTTGGGAGACAACCCAACTTAGGATTAGTTTCAATTCTGTTATTTAATTTTCTGCATCACTCTTGTAAATAAATAAAAGAAAATAAATTCTATGTTTTTGCTGCAAGAGGGGCCAGCGCTCAAGCGCTGGAGGCCAGCGCTCATGCGTTAGGCCCATGTAAAAGTCCCCTGGATCCAGTTAATTTCAGCGCTCCAGCGCTGGAGGGCTAGCGCTCATGCGCTGGAGGGCTAGTGCTCATGCGCTAGGCCCCTGGATTCCACCCAGTTTTTATTTTAATTCCAGCGCCCAAGCGTTGGCATCCCCAACGCTCAAGCGCTGGAGCTCGGGCAGATTTGCTATTTTGTTTTTGTTTGTTGTTTTTAGTTTTTAATAAAAAAAAATTTGTGTTCACCATTTTCTGAAAGTTTTAGATTCTATGAGTTTTCCCTTGTTTCTACACTAGTTTTAATTTTTTTGGGGAACTCAAGAATTCTTGTTTTAAGGTGGACACAATTTTTCAACCCATGATCTTATTTGTGCTGATTTTGGAACTAACAAGTCAAGCAAGTTTCTACTTGTGAGACTTTTGTTTGTTCAATGTTACAGGATAGGTACCAAAAGGAGGGAGATCCCTCTTGGACTTAAGTGTTCAAAATTGATTTTTTACATTGAGGTTCCCTTGGACCTGTGTGGATAATTTGTTACTATACCAGCTTCTTAGTTTTTGTTTTTATTTTCATAGTTTTTAGCTTTATTTTTAGTTTAGTTTTTCTGTTTTTCTTTTTGCATGAGTCTTGAGTATATTATCCATTCTGAATGTTGCTATAGCTTTGTGAAATGCTTTATCTGATTGGAATGCTTTGTGAAAAAGTTCTATGTTTTTAAGCAGTTAGGATTGCATGCTGTAGAAAGGATTTTTGATATCTTGATTGTTTTGGTTGTTGGCAAAATCTTTTTCTGAGTTCTAAAAAGGGTACCACTTACCCTATCTTTTTCTGAGAGCTAAGGACTCTGATGCATGATTGTGAAATTTTTCTGCCTTGTGTTGCATGTTGATTGGAGTTTTGTACACTTTGTGAGTTGAGAAGAGATTATAGGCATTTTTGAAAACTCAGATTTTTGCTTGAAATGTTATATCCACTAGTAGCCCCTTTTTGAGCCTTAAAAGAGTCATTCTTTGGAGCCTACTTTGTGTGATAAATCTTGAGTTGTTATTGTGATTCATGTGCTAAATTGTTAGAGCTTTGTTTGTGGGTTTCTCTCTGAAAAAATAAAGGAAAAAAATTGAAAAAAATAAGGTATGTGCCTTAGAAAAATAATGAAGTAGTGGGGTGAGAAAGAGTATGAGGGGAGTAAAATTCAAGTCATTCATCCCATACATTCCACTACTTTGTTCAAAAAAAAAAAAAAAGAGAGAAAAAGAAAAGGAAAAAAATTGAGAGAACCCTTATGTTAATTGTTGAGCTCTTAGTCAAGGAAAAATCACTTAACAACAATTTCTGAGTCAGCCACCAGAGTTGCCAATTTCTTGAAATCCATACCTTAAATTGTTCAACCCTTTTGGCCAAGTTACAACCTTAAAAATCTGTTCAACATCACTTGGTTGCTTTACTTCAGTTTTGATTTGAATGATAGGCAGGATTATTGAGCTTTCTTGTTTTCATGGAGAATATCATTTTTGGTGAGCTTAATTGATGAACTCAAACATGTTAAAAGCCAAGCCTAACTTTCTTGATTCTTTGTCTATAAAACATGCATGTCTTTCTTTTCTGCTAAGCTTTCTGAAAGGTTTTTTATGCTTCAAGTTTTAATCAGATAAACTTTCTCAAAACTCAGGGACGAGTTTTTCTTTAAGTTTTGTCGCTTGAGGACAAGCTGTCGTTGGGTATAGTGGTGTGATGAGTGGATTTTATATGATGTTTTTAGGTAGTTTTTAGTCTTTTTATTTTATTATTTTTGAGTCACATATAGATTTTTTATTGTTTTTATGTAGATTTTATATTTATTTTGCATTTTGCATGTAGATTAGATTTTATTTGTTTTTCTAGCTTTATTTTATATTTTTAGGAATTTTTCTAGTTATTTTATATTTTTAGAAAAAGCTGGTTTAGTTATCATTTTTGTCCAGGGACCAATGTGTAAAGTTTCAGGAAGTCAGGGACCAAATTGTAAAAGTTCAAGAGTGGAGGACTTAAAGTGGAGATTGAGAGAATATGAGGGCTTGAATTGAAGTGCTAACCAAGAGAGGACCAAAGTGGAAAAGAAGAATATGAAGAATCACTCTCTAATTTAGCACATGGAAAAAATGTTTAAAGGAATTGATGTTAGTGGAGGAAGGGTTTCAGAATTAAACAAGGCTGAGTAGTGGCATTTTATGGCCATCAAAACCCACTACCATGAATGAAGAAGGAAGGAAAAGCTTGAAGATGAAGAAGCAGCGTCCCAACGCTCCAGCGTTGGGATCCCAGCGCTCCAGCGCTGGGGTTCTGACTGGATGATGAGTCAGATGTTGACCAAGCGCCCAAGCGTTGGAAAGCCAGTGCTCAAGTGCTGGGCCTCGGACAGAAAGTGGATTTTTAATGCATCCTAGCGCCCATGCGTTGGGAATGCCAGTGCGCAAGCGCTGGAGGCTGGAATTTTACTATAAATATGACCCTTTTCTTCACTTGTAAGACACACCTTCATAGAATACAACAAGTGTTCTCTCTTTCTCCCTCTTGAGCATTGTTCCTAGGACTTGTGGGAAGCCATATTTGAGCTCCTATCCAGGGTAATTCAATGTCTCCTTTAGCCATGCTTGGCTAACTTCTTCTTTAAGTTTTTGGGTTGTTTTAATTTATAATTCATGTTTTAGTTTTCTTTTACATTTCTGAATAATATCTTCAATTCATGTTTTATTTCTTTGTTCTTCATTAATCTTTATGCGCAAAAGATTTCATGCTTTCTACTTATTCATAAGGCCATTTGGTAAGTAGTAAGGGAAATAGGAAATAAAAAAGGTTATAAGTATACATTTCTTAAGGCTATAAGGATGGACGTAGCTTTGTGTTGGCCCGAATTCCTTCTTCATCTTCTTCTCTGATTAACTAATAACCAAGGCTATGGAGTTAGTAATTAGGAAAGAAAGGTCTACATTTCTTAAGGCTATTAGGATGTAGAAACTCTAGGCTATAGCACCATGAATATGAATTTAAAGTTTAGAAATTTAGTAAGAGTTTTCTAGCATGTTTTATAGATTATGTAAATCAACCCAAGAACTTAAGTTCTTATCATCTTTTCTATATTTTGCTATTGTTATCTCTAGTTCTAAAAACATCAACATATATTCTCATCTTTCAAATTTCTGTTTAAGTACTAAAAATTATAATAATAAGAACACCTATCCCTTGGGTTCGATCTTTTGTATTACGCGATAGTTTAATCGTACACTTGCGATTTCCCTTATCAGACCCTAAGAATTTCTATCAATTTCCTGTGAAAGTATACCACTTTCAACATCCCCTGAAAGTATACCACTTTCAGTTCCTGAAGGAAAACCACCTTCAGACCTTGAAGGCTAAACCACCTTCAACCAACACCCTGAAAGTACACCACTTTCAGTATCAACAACCCTTCACCGAGATCCACGGTGAATACTCAATCTATCAGAAAGAGATGAAGAAGAGTTTACAAATGGCTGACTCAATCCTTTAACATACAAGTGGATTGATCATGAGAATTTATGCTTTAAGGCTCTTAAGCATAACAAGATTCTGAGTTCGTCAAGATATGAACAACTAGAGTGTTCTTATAAACATGAAGATCATGAACTCAGAATTTAGGCTCTTGAATGTTTAAGTTCTAAAAGACTTAATGAATGAACTAATTTTGGCAAAGCTTTGGCCTAATGTTGTATTCTCATGTGTTGTTGTGTTTTGGACTCAAATGGACTTTATATAGGCAAGGGAAACGTCCTTGAACCAATGCAACCTTTCCCAAAAGGTTTGAGACACAATGGTTCATGAAAAGATGCAACTTTTCGTGTGTGTAATCGATTACATCACTTAGTGTAATCGATTACACTAATAGCCGTTGCAGTTTGAATTTCAAATTCAAACATGTAATCGATTACAAGCAAGTGGTAATCGATTACTTGCCTATGTGTAATCGATTACCAGAAAGCTGCAACCGATTACACTGAAGTCCAACTTCCAGAAACTTGATCTTTTAAGATCGGCTTAAGTTTTTCTACTTCTTTTAAGTTATGAAAACATTAAGCTTGATTAGTTTAGGTATTTTAAAGAGCCTTTATGCTTTAAGAGACCTTTAGAAGCATAACTCACCTAAACTAAGACTTCTAGGTAATTGATGAACTTTATAGCGCTGTTTCCTTTAAGTCTTCTTTTCTTCTTTTTGCCGATGAGTTTGTCGTCATCAAAACCTCAGCCAGGGTCAAGAGCAAGACCTTCTTCACACTAGCCTATGGTTTCTACAAGTTAATTCCTTACACATTGTAGAACTTTCTTCCTAATTACTAAACTCAATTCCTTGCAATTTAGTTAATTAAAGAAGAAGATGAAGATGAAGTTCAGGCCAACATAAAGCAAAGTCTATCCTAATTCCTTAGTGATATATCATATTGCTTCTTTTAAATCCTATTTCCCTTACTAATTACCAATTTCCATTGTTATAATAAGTAATCATGAAAACTTTTGATCATCAAGATGAAATAAAGAACAAGGAAATAAAACATGAACTTGTAATATTATTCAGAAGAGTAGAAGAAAACTAAAGCATAAAATAAAAGCTAAAACAACCCAAGAACTTAAAAAGAAATTTGCCAAGCATGGCTAATAGAAACATTGAATTACCCTGGACTAGGATCTCAGGTATGGCTTCCCATAATTCTCAGGAACAATTCTCTTAAGAGAGAAAGAAGAATACTTGTTGTATTCTTAAGTGAAGGTGTCATTTTTACAATGGATGAAAGCTCCTATTTATAGCAAAATGTCTGCCTTCCAGCGCTTGAGCGCTGGGATTCCAACGCTTGAGCGCTGGGTCCAATTAAATTCAGACGTTGCAAACAGAGGCCTAGCGCATGAGCGCTGGCTGCCAACGCTTGAGTGTTGGTAAGAACTGCAGACTTGGATATGAAGGTGCAAGAAACACACAAGAAAGGGGGGCTTTGAATTGTGTGACTTATTTTGAAAACTTCTTTTAATGATAAGTGTTAATTATTGGTTTTTAAAGAGAGTTATTCATTATACACATGTATATGTATGCAGCGGAAATATAACATAACATGAAAAGTAAAGCACACATAAATTTTATCCTGGTTCACCCTCATAATCGACAGGGCTACGTCCAGTCCTTGGATTCACCAAGATTTTCCACTATTTCAACAAATAGTACAAGTATTATCAGGGACTTCTCCCATCAAGTATTAGAAGGACTTCCCCTATCAAGTATTATCAGGGCTTCCCCTTACAAGTATTATCAGGACTTCTCCTTACAAGTATTATGCAGGACTTCTCCTGACACCTTTTACAAGGTTTTTCTTTTCTACAATAATTCTCTTCAAATAAGAGTGGGTAGAAACAATGAAGCTCGGTTTATACAAAGAGGATAGGAATTTGGGTTCTCTGTTTTTGAGTTGTGTGAGTTTGTTAAGATGAGAGTAACACTCTATAAATTTCTCACACACGAGCACTTCAACTCAGGTAAAGGATGGCTTGAAACATTCTGAGTTGGAACCAATGGAGTCTTGGTTCTTTGGGCAAACTTAGTTGGGATATGAAAGTTTGAGTCTAAGTTTCCCGAGTTGCTACGGAAGCAGGATTCTCTATATATATCTTCAGTTGAAGATCTTCGTTCTTCTTCCACAAAAGGAGAGAAAACCTGCCCGTTAGTGCTCCTTCCTGCTCTGCTGTGAGTAACGGATAGTTCTGCATTTTTTAGCAGGCCTGAGACACGATCTGAGAAGCATTGATTTTCCTGGGTTGACATCGTCTGGCTCCATTTGAGCTAGTAGCCTTAAGATATGTTTTATGTATTTAATGCTAGGAGTTCCAGCTGTGGTATTTGTTTTGATCATTATACCCCAGTGCGTGCCAGCTAGTGCCCATCAAGTGCTTTGATCAGATATTTGAATTTCAGCCGTTAAACGTGTACGATGCTCAGAGATTCTTGCCGTTGATTCCGCAATGTCAGCTTGATTTGAGGAAAAGTAGAAAAGCAGTGGGACCAAGGAATATTGTATTAATTGTGTCCCTTTCTTCTTTCTGCCATTGCCAGTACTTTAATTAATACACAGACGAGGTAGATGACTTTTGATCCAAGAAGCAATTATTCTAGATCAGGTGAATAATTTCTTTAATGCTTCTGTTGAGCTAATATCCTCGTAATGCACATTTCTTGATGTTTGTACCTTTGGCGCATTCTGATGCTTGAGCAGACAGATTCTTCCTTAGGATTTGGCAGACGCAGTCTCCATAGATTATTTAGAATTCCGTTATTAAATGACTTGTATCGGCAGACGATCTCTCTTCATTCAGTCCTTCTTAAGATTGGGAATATTCTTGACTTGTAGAAGACTGAATCTTTCCTTTTCTTTTGCTTCCACTGAAGTTCTCCATCTGAGAAAGTTGGTCCACAACTTCTTTATATGATGTTAGAGAAGCTTCGAAGCTAGAGGTGTTTCTTCATGAGTTGTCATACTCTTTCAGCTTTAGATGAAACAGTCTTCCTGTTGATCACTGTTGGTTTAGGCAGCGGAATGTTTCAGATTCTTGAAGTGGACTTTGACTTGAGAGTGCATAGCTGATAGAGTGTCTTCGAAAAGGATGTTTGCTATTTGAAGTCACTTCTTTATCTTCGGTGAGTCACCAGACTACCTTTACATGAGTGCTTTCCTTTGTATGTCTTTGACAGCATTTCCTTTAGGATACATGTGGTGATGACCGGACGGTTTCTCCTGGCATATTGATTCTCTTGATGATGCTTTGAGATTCATTCAGTGTCTTCAGTAGGTATCCTTGGATTTGAGAAATTTCACTGTGTTAGGGATTCTACCTCTAGTGATATTAAACCTTAAAGAAATTGTTAATTATCAAAACATAATAATTCATTCAATTATTTGAATCTAACAGGATCCTAGTCAGAGTTCCAACGCTTGAGCGTTGGCTCGTCTCCTGGCAAGTCTTCTTGGATGCTTTTTCTCTTCAATGGTGGAATTGATGGGATTAATTAGCCTCCATTTTGTCCCCTTTCAATTCTGAAACAGCAAAGGACTTAATTTCTTCCATCATGCCTCATTTCCCCTGTGCTAAATTAGCAATGATGCTTCATCTTCCAACTCTTCACTTTTGGTCCTTTATTTGCTAAGATTTCACTTTCAGCCCTTCACCTTCTGCACTTTCCATTTCTGGCCCTTCCTTTCCTTAAGTTTACAGTTTGGTCCCTGGACAAAAAGACTAACTCTACCAGCTTTCCTAAAATATAAAAATAACTCTAAAAATTCCTAAAAAGTATAAAATAAAGTTTAAAAACCAAATAAAAGCTAATCTATATGCAAAATGCAAAACAAATAGAAATTCTAAATAAAAAGAAATAAAAACCTATATGAGATTCAAAAATAACAAAATAAAAAGACTAAAAAGACCCTAAAATTATCATACAAAATCCAGTCATCAATCACCCTCACCACACAACCTTCAACTAAAAATTTGAAGAACATTCGTAAAACTAGAAGCAACCTAGAAGACCCCTCACTACTCTGCCACATCACGCACAACCCATAAAATTTGTCATTCTAGAAACATTCGATGCAGGCAGAACCTAAAATGTTAAGGAGATTGATGCCTAGATAGAGTTGAGAGGTTGAAGAAGCATGGTGAGTTGTTTAAGTTTCCAATGCCACGTGAAAAAGAAGCCCTTGTTATAAAAAAGGTTAGAGAGCGAAACACTGAGCATACTACCTTATCCTCGTATGGGATATAGGTAGTGGCCAAGCACCCAGGTCTAGGGTTCAGGAATCTAGGATGCCTCAGATCTAGCATTCTTGCATCGTCTCCAGAGAGTATTTTCAAATAAGTGAGAACATGCTTTATTATGAAGGGGGTCTTGCCATAGTAGGACAAGAACCCTGACCTTGATCTATTGCAAGTTGGGGCTAGCCGTGCTAAAGCCCATAAATACATGAATCATAGAAGGCCTATAATGAGTGCCCTGGCGAGATCTTCCTTTCGCCGGGTCCGTTAGATCTGCCACGTCACGCCCAGCTTCCAAAGGGGGCCTAGTGTAGGGCGACTTTCCCCATACCAGTCCACAAGGCACCGAGTCTTAAATATGAAACAAAGTGTGTTTTTATAAAACATCGCCACGAAATCCCAGTCCACTACGTAGGGCGCCTCACCCCGTACCAGTCCAATAACATTCCCCCTTGAATGACCATCTCTTAAGAATGAGCCTCGTTAAAACCTTACTAGGAAAAACACAGTGGGATAAAAACCTAGTGAAGGAAAAAGATTACAACATTCTATAGAGTCACGAGTCACCTAAGACTATTGATAGCCAATCCGCAAGTGCACGGAAGATATCATGTAATATAAAAGATGTCGAACCCACAGGGATAGGTTGAATTAAAAGACCCCAAATCAATTGTTCATAGCTTAAAAAGAAAAGCATAAAAGGTTTTGATTTTTGGTTGCTTTTAGGAACAAATGAACAGCAAAAAGAACAAGATAAATGTTTGATAAAATGAGTACGTGGCTTGAGTTTCACTACTTCTAACTTAAGCTATCAGAATCAATTCCACATATGAATTTCAGCACATGTTCTTAGGTGATTTAGCCTAGGGTTTCTACTTGTTAATTCCTCAAGCAAGAAGAACTTCCAATTCAATTACTAAGCCTAATGCCTTAGTGATTAGTTAATCCAATTGAAGATTAATTTACGAGTTCAGGCTAACACTAACAATATCTTACCCTTATACCTAAGTTGCATGCAATTGTTCATTCTATTCCCATTTCCCCCAATTCCTAACAACTACCACTGCATAAGAATTAGGCATAAAAACTTATGTACATCAAGATAAATAATAAGCATGGAATAGAAACTAAGAACATGAAACTTTATTCATATAATGAAAACAGAACCTAGAACATAGTTAGAAAGAAGATTCACTACAACCCAAGATACTAGAAAACTTAGCCAATCATGGCTAAGAGAAACATCATAAGAACGTGAATTGAGAGCTCAAGAATTGGCTTCCCACACCTCAGGCAATGCTCAGAACAAGAGTAGTACAAAGTATCTTTTGGTATTTAAGTGTATCTCCAAGTGTTACCAAGTGTCTTTACAAAAGAAACAAAGCAGTCTATTTATAGACTTTTCCAGACTGCGTCCAACGCTTAGGCGTTGGGTTTAAGTGCCACCAGACGTGGCCAAACTGTGAAGAAGGTCTTGCTCCTGACCCTGGCTGTGGTTTTGATGACGACAAACTCATCGACAAAAAGAAGAAAAGAAGACTTCGAAGAAACAACGCTACAAAGTTCATCATTAGTCTAGAAGTCTTAGTTTAGGTGAGTTATGCTTCTAAAGGTATATTAAAGCATAAAGGCTCTTAAAACACCTAACTTATCAAGCTAAGTGTTTTCATAACTTAAAAGAAGTAGAAAACCTTAAGCCGATCTCAAAGGATCAAGTTTCTGGAAGATGGACTTCAGTGTAATCGATTTCAGAATTCAGGTAATCGATTACACCTAGGAAAGTAATCAATTACTTGTTGTTTGTAATCGATTACGTGTTTGAAATTCAAATTCAAACTGAAACGGCTATTAGTGTAATCGATTACACTAAGTGATGTAATCGATTACCAGAACGAAAAGTTGCATCTTTTCATGAACCATTGTGTCCCAAACCTTTTGAAAAGGGTTGTGATGGTTCAAGGACGTTTCCCTTGCCTATATAAAGTCCATTTGAGTCCAGAACTCGTGACATAACAAGAGACAACACACAACACATGAGAATACAACACTAGGCCAAAGCTTTGTCAAAATTAGTTCATCTTTTAGAACTTAAACATTTTAGAGCCTAAATTCTGAGTTCATGATCTTCATGTCTATAAGAACACTTTAGTTGTTCATATCTTGAAGAACTCAGAATTGTATTATGCTTAAAATCCTTAAAGCATAATTTCTCATGATCAATCCACTTTCATGTTAAAGGATTGATACAGCCAAATTGTAAACTCTTCTTCATCTCTTTCTGTAAGATTGAGTTTTCACCGTGGTATTCGGTGAAGGGTTGTTGTCACTGAAAGTGGTATACTTTCAAGGTATTGATTGAAGGTGGTTTAGCCTTCAAGGTCTAAGGGTGGTTTGCCTTTAGGAACTGAAAGCGGTTTGCTTTCAGGGGCCGTTGAAAGTGGTTTGCTTTCACAGGGTATTGGAAGAAATTCTTGGGGTCCTTGGATTAGGAACTTGTAAGACATTTTTATCAATAGTGGAAAAATCCTCAAAGGGTTTCTTTGAGGGACTGGACGTAGCCTTCGGTGGATTGAAGGTGAAACACGATAAAACTCTGTGTGTTATTTCCTTCATCCTTCATCTTTTACTTTCAAGCAATACTCTATTCCGCTGCAATCACAACAATCGTCGTGTGATTATAATCATCTTGAAAGTAACAATTTCAATAAGGCGAAAATCGGGGCAACACTGATTCACCCCCTCCTCTCAGGTTGCTATCTGAACTAACAATTGGTATCAGAGCGGAAGTTTAGGTAAGATATTCCTAAGATCCGGGAAAAGATGGCATCCTCTTCCAATCATGGAACCAGTGAAGGACATAACATAAACAGGCCACCATTCTTCAATGGAGAACCCTATGACTTCTGGAAAATCAAGATGAAGATATTCATAAAGTCATTAGACGCCGGAATTTGGAAAGCCATTGAAGAAGGTCCCTTTGTGCCTGTAGCAGAAGTAGAAGGAACTTCACAAGTAAAACCAGAAAGTTCATGGAGTGAAGAAGAAAAGAAGAAGGTTCAATATGATCTCAAAGGAATGAACATCCTTACATCTGCCCTTGGAATGGATGAATTTTTCAGAGTATCAACGTGCACTACATCAAAAGAAATATGGGATACGTTGATGGTGACTCATGAAGGAACAGATGAAGTCAAGAGATCAAAGATCAATACTCTATCTCAGGAATATGAAATGTTCAGAATGCTTCCAGGAGAAAAGGTATTAGATATGCAAAAACGATTCACTCATTTAATTAATCATTTGATTGCTCTTGGTAGACAATTTTCAAACAGTGATTTGAACATGAAAGTTCTAAGATCACTTACAAGAGTATGGCAACCAAAAGTAACAGCCATCTCAGAGAAGAAGAGTTTATCAAAAATGACTCTCGCAACTCTTTTTGGAAAACTCCAAGAACACGAGTTGGAATTGAATCCTTTGGAAGAAAATGAACAACATGAGAAGAAGTATCGATTTATTTCCCTAAAAGAAAAAGAAAGCATCAAAGAAGATTATGATGCAGATTCTGAAGAAGACAATGGGAATGTGAATCTTCTAGTAAAGAATTTTGGAAAGTTTATTAAGAGAAAAGGTGTGAAATTCAACAACAACAAATCTTTCCAAAAGAACAATGAATCATCTTCCTCTCAAAAGATCACATGTTTCGAATGTGGCAAACCGGGACACTTCAAGTCAGAATGTCCAAATCTTCAGAAGAAGAAACATGGTCTAAGAGAGAAATTCGAGAAAAAGGATTAACCCACACGAAGAGCATATTTGGCTTGGGATGATAATGAAGTAAGTTCATCATCAGAATCTGATAAAGAAGAAGCACAAGTTGCTTTGATGGCTTCACATGATTCAGATGTTGAAGATTCCCAGGTGTGTATGAAAGCAGCAAAGGATTTATGGTATCTTGGTAGTGGCTGCTCATCACACATGACAGGAGACAAAACCAAGTTTTCTTTTCTTATACCTAGGGAAAAAGGTTTTGTCACATATGGTAACAATCAAAAGGGAAAGATACTCGGTATCGGAAGAATAGGCACACCCCCTCAAACAGTCATCGATAAAGTTCTTTACGTTGATGGTTTGATGCATAATCTTTTGAGTATCAGTCAACTATGTGACAATAGTTTGAAAGTTGGTTTTATTAATGATATATGTGTAGTAAAAGATGTGAAAACTAAAAAAATTAAGTTTCCTGGATATAAAGTAAACAAAGTCTTCATGATCTCCTTGGATGAAATTCCATAAAACGTAAGATGCCTTTTGGCCAAGAACAATAGTGATTCATGGCTATGGCATAGAAGACTTGCTCATATATACATAGATCACTTAAACAAACTAGTCAAGCATGATCTAGTTGTTGGGCTTCCAAAGATAAGATTCGAAAAAGACAAGCTTTGTGATGCATGTCATAAAGGGAAGCAAACCAGAATGTCTTTCAAACCAAAGAACATAGTTTTGACTTCAAGGCCCCTTCAATTGCTACATATGGATTTGTTCGGACCTTCAAGAACAAAAAGCCTCGGACGTAATTTCTATGCACTTGTTATTGTTGATGATTTCTCTAGATTTACATGGACGATATTCTTTCCTCATAAGAATGAAGCCTTCAATGCATTCAAAAGATATGCAAGGCTAGTTCAAAATGAGAAGTCTTTAAAGATCTCTTCTATTAGAAGTGATCATGGTGGAGAATTTCAGAATCAACAATTTCAAGAACTATGTGATGAGAATGGAATACCACATAATTTCTCTACTCCGAGAACACCACAACAAAATGGTGTTGTAGAAAGGAAGAACAGGTCACTTGAAGAATTAGCAAGAACCATGCTAAGTGAGTCAAGCCTTCCTAAATATTTCTGGGCTGATGCTGTAAGTACTGCTTGCTATGTTTCCAATAGAGTTCTTATTAGGCCTATACTGAAGAAAACCCCCTATGAACTCTATAAAGGAAGGAAACCAAATATCTCTCATCTACATGCTTTTGGATCAAAATGCTTTGTTTTGAATAATGGAAAGGAAAACCTTGGTAAGTTTGATGAAAAATCAGATGAAGGTATATTCCTTGGTTATTCTTTAACAAGCAAAGCATATAGAGTCTTTAACAAGAAAACTCTATCTGTGGAAGAATCCATACATGTCTCTTTTGATGAATCTAAATCTTCAGTAGAAGATAAAGTAAATCTTCCAGATAATGAAGAAGAAGACATCATTGTCAATGAAGATTCTCAAAAGAATGGAGATCAAAATCCAATACAAGAAGAGCACATTGAAGATGATACTTATCAACTCCCAAAGGAATGGAGAACCCATAGGGATCATCCAGTTGATAATATTATTGGTGATATTTCTAGAGGCGTTTCTACAAGGCTACACTTAAATGATTCAGTTTTGAATATGGCCTTTGTCTCTCAAATAGAACCATCAAAAGTAAATGATGCTCTGGAGGATGAGTATTGGATTGTAGCAATGCAGCAAAAACTAGATCAGTTAGAAAGAAATCAAGTTTGGAAACTTGCTCCTAAACCCAATGTCTAGGAAATCATAGGAAAAATAGTAGGAATAATAAAATTAGTGTCTATAAGACTATTAGTAAGATATTCTTCTAGGTATACATTTACTCTGGTTAGAGAATTAACTACTTAGATTCTAGGTGAACATATATTTATATCTTAGAGTTATGTTTATATATATATATATATATATATCTATTTATGACCTATGTTACCTCTAAAAATTAATAAGATACATGACCTGAAATAAGTCTTATTGATACTTGTCTAATCTGTTTTTTTGCATGATTACTTGTCATAATTGATTATGTGCTTAAGTGTTTATATGAAAATGTGTTACATAGGATTCTAGAGCCTAGAAATCATAAAACTGTCTTAGTAATCGATTACCTAGGTCCTGTAATCGATTATCCTTGATCTCAATCCTCGTGCCTGTTAGAGTTCTATAAGTAATCGATTACTCCAACTGCTGTAATCGATTACACATTCAAAATTTGAATATTTTTAAATTCAAACTCCCAGTAATCGATTACCCTAACTGTTGTAATCGATTACCTGCTCGAAAAACTGCCAGAATTTCAAATTTCCCTCCATCCTTTGAAATTCAAACTTGGAATAACTGCTCTGTAATCGATTACCCAACTGCTGTATCGATTACATGCTCGAGATATTTAAACCAGCCTTAGATGATGATCCACATTGTCTTCAAATTCCATCTCTGTCACTCTAAACTTTGGTTTAAAGCCTTCTCTGAAGTTCTGCTCATTCTTCTCCATACTATCTTCCTACACCCAATCATGGCCTCATATCATTCTCATTCTACTCGCCCAATGAACCTCATAAGACTTCTTACATCAACGAACCAAAGGAATCGGTTTGTTTCAAGGTTCATCAATCAAATCATTCGTAAGCCTATGTATGGTGATCTGGACTCTTTTGTAGAAGCTGGTCACACTTTTCCTGCATATCTCAGACATCAAGACCTTGAGGAATTTATCTCTATTTGCAACCCCTTTTACCCTGTATTAGTTAAAGTCTTCTACTGCAACCTAGAGACTTTGCGCGATGTATTTCAAAGTTATGTTAAAGGGATTCTTATTCGTCATTCCTTTACAACCTTTGGACGTTGTCTTGGACTTCCCTCAACTGGTGCCTTCTTAGGTCCAAACCTACCCTGCCCCTGGTCTGACTACAATCAGGACTCCTTTTATAAATCACTTAGCAGATTTCAGTCATCCGACCTTCAACGAATCCATCCACCCCATACAACCTCTTGTCCCTACAATACTGACGTTCTCACAACCAATAATCATCTACTTCACTACTTTATCAATCAAGTGATTTTGCCTGAAGAAACTCTTCTCGCACATGTTAGCGACTTCGAGTTACAAATTATGTATGGTATACTCAATTGCCATCAAATTAACTGGGCATTTTTGGTCATGAATCACATGCTGCGATGCCGTGACCATGCGGAATCCTTCCCTTATGCTTCGGTCATCTCTCGCATTCTCATTTACTCCGGAGTCCCTATTGCCAAACTGTATGATGAGCGGTCTTCTCATCTCAAACGGGTTGATACGTCAATTCTTCCCTCTCTCCGGATCACAAATGACCTTGGCATTTTCACTCTTCCTTATCTTGTTCATGTTGCTGGTCGTGATCCTCCTCTCTCACCACCCATGATGGATGAAGACGTGTCAGATGACTCTTAGTTTTATAGGCTAGTTTCTCCTTCCCCGTTCACGTTTGTAATCTTTTTATGTAATTTTTCTTTTTGTTGTTGCTTTTACTTTCCTTATTTTCTATAAGATATTTTGATGGTTGTACTCTCCTTCCCCTGGCTGTGGTTTTGATGTCGACAAACTCATCGACAAAAAAAAGAAAAGAAGACTTCGAAGAAACAGCGCTACAAAGTTCATCATTAGTCTAGAAGTCTTAGTTTAGGTGAGTTATGCTTCTAAAGGTCTATTAAAGCATAAAGGCTCTTAAAACACCTAAACTAATCAAGCTAAGTGTTTTCATAACTTAAAAGAAGTAGAAAACCTTAAGCCGATCTCAAAGGATCAAGTTTCTGTAAGATGGACTTCAGTGTAATCGATTTCAGGATTCTGGTAATCGATTACACCTAGGCAAGTAATCGATTACTTGTTGTTTGTAATCGATTACATGTTTGAAAATCAAATTCAAACTGAAACGGCTATTAGTGTAATCGATTACACTAAGTGATGTAATCGATTACCAGAACGAAAAGTTGCATCTTTTCATGAACCATTGTGTCCCAAACCTTTTGAAAAGGGTTGTGATGGTTCAAGCACGTTTCCCTTGCCTATATAAAGTCCATTTGAGTCCAGAACTCGTGACACAACAAGAGACAACACACAACACATGAGAATACAACACTAGGCCAAAGCTTTGTCAAAATTAGTTCATCTTTTAGAACTTAAACATTTTAGAGCCTAAATTCTGAGTTCATGATCTTCATGTCTATAAGAACACTTTAGTTGTTCATATCTTGAAGAACTCAGAATTGTATTATGCTTAAAAGCCTTAAAGCATATTTTCTCATGATGAATCCACTTTCATGTTAAAGGATTGATACAGCCAAATTGTAAACTCTTCTTCATCTCTTTCTGCAAGATTGAGTTTTCACCATGGTATTCGGTGAAGGGTTGTTGTCACTGAAAGTGGTATACTTTCAGGGTATTGATTGAAGGTGGTTTAGCCTTCAAGGTCTGAGGGTGGTTTGCCTTCAGGAACTGAAAGCGGTTTGCTTTCAGGGACCGTTGAAAGTGGTTTGCTTTCACAGGGTATTGGAAGAAATTCTTGGGGTCCTTGGATTAGGAACTTGTAAGAGATTTTTAACAATAGTGGAAAAATCCTCAAAGGGTTTCTTTGAGGGACTGGACGTAGCCTTCGGTGGATTGAAGGTGAACCAGGATAAAACTCTGTGTGTTATTTCCTTCATCCTTCATCTTTTACTTTCAAGCAATACTCTATTCCGCTGCAATCACAACAATCGTCGTGTGATTATCATCATCTTGAAAGTAACAATTTCAATAAGGCGAAAATCGGGGCAACACTGATTCACCCCCCCCTCTCAGGTTGCTATCTGAACTAACACAAACAGGGGCTCAACGCACGAGCGTTGGCCCTTCCAACGCTTGGGCGTTGGAATTAAATTAAAACTGGGCACAAGTCAACGGCTTAATGCATGAGCGTTGGTCCTCCAATTCTTGAGCGTTGGAATTACAATATTTCTAGATTCCAAGTCAGAGAGCCAGCACATGAGTGCTGGCTTCCCAATGCTCAGGCGTTGGACACGCCTGATGCTTCATTGCCTTGCCTCTCTTCTCTTCTTTCTTGATGGCTCTTGATTACCATTAATGCTCATCACGTGGCCACTTCTTTTTCTTTGAAACAGCTGAGGTATATCAATTCTTCCTTCAATTCCTATTTCCCACATGTTTTAATCCACAAAAGTAATTGATGCTTCCTCTTCTTCATTTATTTTCAGCCACAATTCTTCCTTTATTTGCATCAAGATCCCCACAAATGTTCCTTAATTGACCAGAACCTCTAACAAGGACTAAAAATGCAATGAAACAAAACTAAAAGGACTAAAAACACAAAAGTTGCTAAACTATATGCAAATGCAAAAATAAAGTGAAAACTCTAACAAAATGAAATAAAAACTATATGAGACTCAATAAACATAAAATAAAATAAAAGAAAAGAAAAAGACACTAAAAAAATCATACAAAATCCAGTCATCAACTATAGAATACGTGACTCACCAACATGGCGTGGAAAAAAAAAGGGGACAGACAAAATACAAGCGACCAAAATACATAAACGAAATTGGACCGTCTATGCATAAAAGATGCCTCCAAGTCGAGAAAAATCATGATCAAGGGCCCGCTAGGATAGATTCGACTCCCTAGCATGGAATGACTCATCTAGTTGTCGACTCATCGTCAAGCTACGGAGTGGCTGGCCAGGAGTAAGTCGCTGGCCAGGAGTAAGTCGCTTGCCCAATAGAGGTGGGAGTTCTAACCAGTCCACAAGTCCACCAAGCCCTCAAGTATCTAGGTATGGTATGTCTCTTCAAGTTGTAAGGTGATCGCTAGTCGCTTGCCCAAAGTGATCGCCAGTCACTCGCCCAAAGTGTTCGCCAGTCAAGAATACGAAATTCTCCCATCACTTAATTTTTTTTCTATATAAAACGCACCAAATCAGATGAAGTATCAAAACAAGTCCTAAAGTATTTATACAACCAAAATAAAAGTCTTCTAGACAAAAATAATATAAGGCATGGAACCAAAGTAACATTTTCCAATCAACAGTGCAACATTTACTTTTAGACATTAGGATAAAACAATGCTATCTAAGACTTTCAAAATTTACTCAGCGCAAATTAACAAACAGTTGATGTGAAGGAAGAAAGAAGGAAGAAAATACAGTAACCTCCAGCACCAAGCTAAGTGGTGGTGGGCGACCATGTCGTTGGTGAAATAGGGCACCTTGCCTTCTTCTTCGAGAGTCTTTTAGTTCTCGGCTTCATAGTTGACATCTCCACTATGCTACCTCAGTTATGCAGCAATCTTTTATGCGGCTGTCTCACTCCTAAGAAGTTTCTTGCTCTTACTCAATGATTGAGGGGGAATTCTAGTCCATTGGGGCGATGCCAGACCTTTCATCTTATTACACAGGGAACTCATACCTCGTGTCGACTTTGAAATTATGGCATCCCAAGAAGTAACTTCTCGCTGAGGCATATTGTCGAACACCTTTTGTGAAAGGTCAAGATCTCTTGAGGGATATCATCAAAGGTCATTAAAAAGAAACAATGGAATCAGAGGCAAAAATTTCAAAGAGGTATCAAAAGCACACACATACAAAAATATTAAGGAGAAAAGGAAAGAGAGGAAATGTGTATGACCTCATGTTCACTGTAACACCCTGATTTTCAGGGCATTACTGTAGCAAACAAAAAGTAAATAAACATGCGCAAATCTTTCGAGCTTACGAAAATGCAAGTGTATTTTTTTTCCAAATCATGCTAAAGGCAACATGCTGTACTTGTATATATAGATACCTAGTTCAACAGAGCATAAAGCACTTAGTTTAAGTGAACAACATCAGTGAAAATAGTTTCAAAATCAAAAGACTCGTTTGTAAAAGGAAATCATGCTGTCACAATTAAAACCCCGACCCAGACCTCCTACTCCGGCATACCTCCCACGATGCCACGTAGGGCGACCGCATAAAGGTACGTCGTTCCGGGACTCTACCCTACCCTTGAGCATGTTCATGTATGGACACAAGAGTAAAATAAATATCTCTGGCCTTCAAGTGGCAAGATGTCCGTCCTACTCCCTCGAACTGTCTTCGGCTCAGCATCCTCCGGGTGCTCTTCGACTAGTAGTGGTCCAGTTGGCGATGGATCGCCAGGAAAATACAAACAACAAACAGGGTGCAAGGGTCAACTTCAAAACAATAACTCCCCATGAGAGCACATGGGTGAGACAACAATCATCAGCATATATAAGCATGTCAAGTAATGTCCATTCATTGCAGTTATATATATATACTAAGAAATGTAAACTACAGTTATGCAGGGTAATTGACAAGCAAGCATTGATTGTAATACAAGTAGAATTGCAACCAAAACACACTCAATAAGCAGCTCAAGACACGCATAGAAATCATGTTACAAACAATCTGGTTGTCATGATGTAGTTAAGGTGTAATATGATCCGAAAATTTGAGTTGCTGCATTGGTTCGCAAATAGTCTCCACGCAGTCTCCACACAGTCTCCACACAGTCTCCACACAGTTTCAACACAGTCTCCACAAGCCTGCTGGATGGGTAGTCCTGCTATCCCAAACAGTTGAAGAATGACGACTACGTCGTCTTAAGGAACGTTCATGCATGCAAAATTCTACGTGCTATGAACACACAACAACAACAATATAAACAGAGGCGAATTGACGCGAGTCCAGGTTCCTCATTCCAAATTCCCCACCTAGCTGAAACGTTGTTTCTCGAATCTGAGCTCCCTTTCGAATGCGGGATCGTCCTTGTCGGAGTGCTCGTCGTAATTCGAGGGATTGTAGTCACTTAGACCTCATGGTCTTGTGATCTCTCGTTGGTAGACGCTGAAGCATAAAACGCCCGCAACTACCAACGATGGCATTGGCCAAAAAGCTACCCAATTTTCTTGAGAAAACATCTCTTGAAATATTTTCGTAAAGGTCTTTTGAGGTTTTCCGGAAAACATGTCTTATTCCTCCTAAGGAAGTTCTTATAGTTCTTTTTCCAAAATGTGCCTTAGTTTTCTTTGCAAGATAAGACTTGTAGAAAAGAAGTGAAATTGTCTTAAGTTCATAAAAGGGTTAATGTATTCCTTTAGTATATTATGAATTTACTTCAAGAAAGATAAGACAGATTCATTTCGAAAGCTCACGGCTTAACTGCAGGTTCTCTTGAAAGCATGTTTCCGAAACATTGATTAGGTTTCTAAAAAGAAAGTTTCTCTTATTCTTTTCGAAACTATTAAGCCATTACTTTTTCCAAAACAAGTCTATATACTTTATTTTGAAAGGAACCATATTCCCACAGTAGCTTACTCTATTTCCCCGGCTAGTGATCACAATGACAATCAGTGATAAGGCATTACAACAAGCAAGATCAGGGAAAGACGGTAATTCAATCAACATGTTATCAAACATAACATAGCATACATTTCAAGTATGACTTGCTCTTTTCATATGAGCTAAATAGCATGCTTTCTTGCAGTCAATCAACAACAATAAGTGAACCAAACCTCGGGATCGTCTATTTACGAACCTCGGTTTGCATTCAAAGGCGCATCCGTCCTCGGATGTGGCCATGCATGGTTTCACGATCGCGAAATGGATTATGTTGAACCATGTGAATGATATTAGAATCAAGATAGACAGGTTATAGCATAGACATTATATTATCAAGGAGACAAGCTATCAAGTAAGTCTACAATAATTCAAGCAATGTCATACATCAAATAATCCTAATCCAGCATATCAGATGCCTTCAGATACTTGCATTAATATCACAATCAATACAATTCAAAGTCAGGTCGTTCTTAGAACACCGTCGACTTCCAATTTATAAGTCATAGTATATGCATATGCTTAGTAGCTAGGAATAGAGAAGTGCCCTTACCGAAGTCCTTTTCTCCAAGCTCCAACGTTTTCTCCAAAAGCTACGAAGGTTCTGAAGGTAAGCTACGTCGCTTTGTTCAATCCGAAGTCCCGTAATCCTTCAAAGAACATAGCCTAGTTTAGGACTTGAAACTTAATCCTAAGGTTTAGCTACTGGTCTTACAAGGTTCCTATCACTTAGGCAATATCCAAGGTGTTAAAAACCTTTGAAAAACTCTAAGTCCCAATATCTAGACTTCCAAAAACTTCAAAACCCTTGAAGAGAAAATAGGCTATTTGTTTACATATCAATTTGAAAACCTGAAACAAGAACTTTAATGCAAAAACGCTCACATGTTAAGTTCAAAAGATTTCACGTTTTATCATGTTTTGAATAATAACAATTTTACCTTAGGTTTAATTATGATAGATAAAGATTTCCTAAAATTTATATGTTTCAGATTTCAGGAAATCTCTATTTATTTGATGAAATGAACGTCTGCCATTTTATGAAGAATCTAAAGCAACCTGTTCAAATGTATCATCTGAGATAGAGAAAGAGGAACGTGCGCCTACGCTCAAAAGGAACGTCTGACTACGTTCATGATGTAACGTCTGCCTCAACACTCAAACAGTGAAGACTCTCCACGTATGACTATTCAATGAAGCACTGCTTTCATCAAGATCAAGAAAGGACATATTCAATGTAAAATATTCCTCTAATTTGCCTACTCTCTGAACACTCCGTACTTCATGATACACCTTTTCAGATTCAACGAAACTATTCTCTGAATATCGTACAACCTCAACTGTCAGAATCAAATCTCGGTGATCAGAAAAAGAAGATACTCTTTGCTGTTTTTGTAAGACCCCTAATTTCTTGTAATTACAGTTTAGTCCCCGAACTAGGTTGTAATTGTTTTCTAGTCCTCGGACTTCTTTTGTTTGCAAATTAACCCTTGAGTTAATTAATGTGATGTTAGTCTTGAGTTATTTAATCTTGTCTAGAGCATGATTGCTTGCCTTGAGAATATTTGAATTACCTTGCTTGAATTGCAACAAGATGAATTGTGGCTTAGCGGTTGAGGCTTAATCATTTGGTTGGCAAGTCTTGGGTTCGAACCTTGATGAGGAAGGTTTTGTTTTTATTTTAGTTTTTCGTGTGACTCATCAAATTCACTTTCAAATTTTGAAATTCAGATTAAAGAGGAGTTAAGAGCATTTAAATAAGGCTTAATGTGAGGATTATAGGCATTAAAGGAGGATTAGGAGTGGTTAATGGCTTGTCTAGGGTTTTAAAGGAGTTTTAATGTGTATTAAGGCTAAGGAAGGAGGTGGGGACGGCTCTCTCTCTCACCATGCAGCTGAATAGAGAATTAAACATGTGCCAAAACTCTATTTTGAATTTTGAAAGCCAAAACATGTGAGTAATGTGCCATGAAGGAGGTTTAATGCTTTGTCCTTTGCTTTAATGTGCCATTAGGGAAAATATTCCAATTGATGGAATCTTGGTCGTGCCTCTCCCTCTCCCTATCACCCTCTCATTGCTGAAACCTCCAACCTTAAAGAATTGCTAACCTTCTCTTGCTCCTCCACTCACAGATTTTCTGAAAAAGGCCTAGAACCCCTTATTCTGTGTTTCCGAAGTGCTGCTGGAATTTTGTGTTGCTTGGTCGAACCTCTCCTTTCTTCTTGGTGGTGATCAAGCTCTGAATCCCTCCATTTCTCGTGGTGCTCAAACCTCACACTCAATCCCTTCAAAGGTCGTGGTGTCGGTTCAATCGGTAAGAGACCAAAACTTCCAAATTTTGAGTAACAATTCTTGCCTTCCTCTAGAACTATTTGGTTTTTGATTCCAACCTTTGATTTTCATCAAGCTCGAGTCCACTACATTCTGGAAGGGGCTAGGGTCGTGCTACACTCAAGCTTGATCAACTCTCTCAAACAAGGTTGGTATTCCATTTCCGTTCTTTCGGTTCAACACCTAGTTATCTCCCTGGAAAAATGATTTTTGGAAATTAGAAAACCTTTGGTATTTTGGATAGAAAACTCATTTGTTAGGTTATAAAATAGGTTCTGAACATGGAAGAATTTTAACTTTGAAAGGAATTGGTTAAAAATGGAGTTTCGGGTGAAAAACTTGATTTTTAGGATTTCTGGCAGGGAGCCAACGCATGAGCGTTGGACCCCAACGCCTGGGCGTTAGAATTTTGCCCAGTACGTGTTGCCAGACAGGGACCCAACGCTTGAGCGTTGGAACCCAACGCTTGGGCGCTAGGCCCCTGACAGCAAATTGTTGTTTTTGCTTTTTGGGTCTATAATTCATAAGAGTTGTTTTCCGACCTTTTCCATGTTTGTTGATGAATGTATGTATGTTTGTTTGTCTTACAAGGTTTGGAAACACTTTCATGCAACCCTCTCGGAGGTAAGGGTAACTCGTTTTTCTTAGGAATTCTTTATGTTGATTGTGATTGTTTTTATATGTTGTCTCTTGTGAATTCTACTGTGGTGATTTGAGAAACTATTCTGGAATTGTATTGACCATATGACATGTTTCTTATATTATGAGTTGATGCCCTTTATAATGGTGGCTTGGTGTTAGTGAAAAACGACATGACGAAATAATTTAGAGAAGAGGAATTGTTGGCAAATTAGTGCTGTTTTCTGTTTGTTTATAACTCTGTTTTTCTGTTTTTGTAACTGCTGTATTCTGTTTCTGTATTTTTCTAAGAACAGCTGATTCTGTAACAAAATTGCCACTGTTTCTGTTTTTTTTTTTTTTTGTGCTGCTGTTTCTGTATTAAAACAGCTACTGTTTTCTGTATTCTAAAATACTGCAGTTTCTGTACTTAAATTTCTGCTGTTTCTGTTCTAAAAATACACTGCTGTTTACTGTAAATAAACACTGCTGTTTTCTGTATTTGAAAAATACACTGCTGTTTACTGTATATAAATACTGTTGTTTTCTGTATATAAACAATTCTGTTTCTGTTTTAATATTAAAATAAGAATGCTGTTTTTTTTAAATAAATGAATAAATTGAGATATATTGGTTAATTCATGGTGGAAATGTTGTTGTGTGGTGATGGTTATATTGTGTATGTAGTGTGCTATGATTGAAGTTTTTTGTGGACTGTTGGTCCATGAGGAGTATGAATTTTTGCATAGTCATAGCATATGCATCTTATATATATATATATTGGGTTGATGTGGCGGCACTTTGTCCCGCGGGATCAACTGAGGATTCTTAGGTTGATGGTAATCAACCGAGGGCAATGTGGTGGATCTTTGTCCCACGTGATTGTCTTGGCCCCTGAAGGGTGATGTCTTGGCCCGTGAAGGGTGATGTTTTGGCCCGTGAAGGGTGATGTTTGGCCCGTGAAGGGTGATGTTTTGGCCCGTGAAGGGTGATGTTTTCGCCCGAGAAGGGTGATGTTTTAGCCCGAGAAGGGTGATGTTTTAGCTCGAGAAGGGTGACGTAATGGCCATATATTATAACTATAAGCATATAGTAGTAGAGAGCATTTGCACATCCTAATCGATTTGGTGACGTGGAAATTAATTATTGTGTTGCTGTTCTTGTTCTGTTCTTGATGGATTCAGTTTGATGAACTTGTGTTTTTACTATCACAATTGATTATATGTTTTTTCTGTATTTACGAGTTAACCCTTTCTTGTTTGCCTTGTTTGATTTGTTTGGGCGCTTAACGCCATAGATGATCAGGACAATGAGGTCCAGGAGCGGTGACTTGAAGATAGAACAAGTGACGAGGAAGATTCAAATAAAGAAGTTGTAATTTTCTTTCTTTTTGCGATGTTTGGTATTTTGCACATGTCGGTGCCACTTTATCTATTTTGAAACTTTATCGCGTTGAGATGATTATATTTCTATTATGGGATAATTATTAATTATTAATATCGAGTGACGTTGATCTTTGGAAACTTGAGTGTTTTTGAGAAGTTTCAAAATATATTTTCCGCGTATTTACTATGTGACCCTCAACCCGAAATTGGGGTGTTACAGTTTTCCTTTGCATTGAATGCACAAGCACTATTTAAGGAAACAAAGCAGAGAAGAGAGGATGATATAATCACTGCCTTAAATGTTGCATTTATTGCGTAGCAGGTTTGCATTTAATGCTCTGAGAGCTTGCCAGAAGTATCCGTTGCACCTTCATAGAAGAAGAAATTCAAACGGAACTTCATAATCTTGACCAACATCGATCCTACTGAAGATATAAATACAGTACTTGAAGACCGAAAAGAACAACGACTAACAAGGAAACTTACAGCGATAAAAATTTCAAGCATTCTAAGTCTTAGTTTCAATCAAGCTCTGAATATGACTTAGAAAAGAAAAGCTATACCCTTTTGAGTTTAGTCATCTGCCATAGTGTGAAATTCTCATAGAGTTAAAACTCTAATCTTTCTCACACTTAAAACAGAGAACTCATTTTCATATCATCTCTGTAATTTGTGCTTAAATACTTTCTAAGTTCACTCTTTCTGAAGAGATTATGTAGAAAAGAAACATTCTTTTTAAAGAATTAGGAGAAGTCCTGTATAATAATTGTAAGGAGAAGTCTTGAAGAATACTAGGAGAAGTTTGAAGAATACATGGAGAAGTCTTGAAGAATACTTGTACTGTTCGTGTTGAATAGTGGAAAATCTTGGTGAAGCCTAGGACTGGACGTAGCCCTGTCGATTAAGGGGGTGAATCAGGATAAATTGACTATGTTCTTTACTTTTCAGCTCTGTTTATTTTTCCGCTGCACAAGTTTTTGAAAAACCTTTCTAAAACTTATATCTGTTTGAAAAACAAGTTTTTAAAGACACACAATTCAAACCTCCCTTTCTTGTGTTATTTCGTCATTATCAATTGGTATCAAAGCTTAACATCTCTGAGAATCTAACACTTTTTCGAGTGCAGAGTTAAACGATCCATGGAAGGAAATGCAATGCAGACAGGTTCAGCTACATACAAGCGCCATTCTTTGATGGCTCCAACTACCCCTACTAGAAGAAGCATATGCAACTGTTTATATAATGATGAAGCTACAAACTCTGGGACATTATTGAGCAAGGAAACTATGTTCCCAGAAATGCTGCAAGAGAAGCCATTCTCAAAGAACAATGGACAAATGAACAAGGCACTAAGAATCAACTTAACTCAAAGGCAAGGTTGTTTCTCACATATGACCTGAGCAAAAGTGAACACAACAAGATTGACAGCTTAGACACTTCCAAAGAAATATGGGATACACTAGCCATGGCCCATGAAGGAACCTCAAGTGTCAAGCAGACTAGAATAAGCATGTTGGTCGCTCAATATGAAGCCTTCAAGATGAAGGAATCCGAATCCATCGACGATATGTTCTCTAGATTTCAAATCATGCTGAATGGATTGAGAAATCTTGGGAGATCATACAACAATCTGGGTCAGATAACCAAAATCCTCAGGTGTCTCCCAGTAAAATGGAGACCAATGGTGACAGCTACTCGACAAGCGAAGGATCGCACCACCCTAAGAATGGAAGATCTTTTGGGATCTTTAAAAGTTCATGAGATTGAACTTGCTGAAGGTGTTGAGGCTAAAAAGAGAGTATATGTGGCCTTTAAATCCAGATCCTCTAAAGTCCTAAAAGATGAGGAGTCATCAGAAGAAGTAGAAGAATCGTCTGACCCTACAGACGATGAGCAAGCTCTCTTTCACAGAAGGTTCAAGAAGATGTGGCTCAAAAGAAAACAATCCAAGAATGATCCAAGAAGAGAGCAAAGAAAAGGTTTTGAACAAGATAAGATCTCATCCAGTTCCAGAAGAGATGGAGAGAAGAACTCTAGCAAAATCTCTATCGTCTACTTTGAATGCAGAAAGCCTGGTCACATTAAAGACGAATGCCTTGGACTTTCAAAGAGACCAGTTCAGAAGAACGTCAATAGGAAAAAGAAGGCTCTCACAAGCCAAGAAGAAGAGTCCGAAGAATACTCAGAGAATGAAGAGGAAGAAGAAGATGATGAAATATCATTCTACGCATTCATGGCGTCTGTGGACTTGTCAAATGACGTAGAAGATGAAGGAGATGAGGTAACATCTGAAATTTCTCAGGAAGAATACAATGAATTGCTTGGTTATTCACATGGCTTATCCACAAAATACAGTAATTTAAAGAAGAAGTTTGCTTAACTTCAAAAATAATTTGATGCCACTAAGAAAGAAAGTGTTTTATTAACTGTTGAAAATATTGAAAGAACAAAACTCCTGTGAGGAAGCCAAAATCCTCAAAGCTAGAGTTAAAACTTTAATTAATGATCTTTCATCATTTACTTTGGGTCATGATAATCTAGTTAGACTATGTGGAAACAACCGAACCATGTATGATAAAAGTGGTTTAGGTTTTGATAGTAATAATGATATTTCTGCATTGTCTGTATCGCCTAAATTGTCTCAGACATCATCATCCAAGCATGCAACGTCTGACATTAAATTTGTATCATCTAGTACTATAGCTCCTAAATCTGCAACGTTTGTAGTAAAGCATAAAGTGAACCAATCTCCAAGGAGAACCTCTTATGGGAAGAAAGTTCCACCCAAATCTACAACTAAGAAATCAGGACCCAAGAAAAATTGGGTACCTAAAAGAATGATTGTTCCTCTTGCAGATATGCTTAACATGACTAAGAAGAAAAGAACAATTGTACCTGGGCAGTGGGTGCTAACGACAGATGACGGGAAGAAAGTCTATATTCCCAAAGATTCATGCTAAGGAGAATGGTGGAATAGTTACCTTTGGAGGTTACCAAAAAGGATTCATCGTCGGAGAAGGTGACATCGGTAAGGCTCCTCTTCCTGTAATATGGAAGGTTCTTTTGGTTGAAGGATTAAAACATAACCTACTTAGCATAAGTCAATTATGTGATAGTGGGCTCATTGTTACCTTCAAGAAAGTGAAGTGTAGAGTCATGGATGATGATGATGATGACAAGGTTATCTTTGAAGCTCAGACACAAGGGAATCTATATAAGACGAACTTGGAAAACCTTGCAAGAGTAAATGTGACATGTCTAGTGTCAGCAGAGGATGATAAGTGGATTTGGCACAGGAACATGACTTAGTACGTGTTCTGTCGAAACTGTATTTCAAATCTAATGTCACATGTTCAACATGTCTTCAAGGAAAACAATTAAAAAGCTATTTTCCCTCAAAGAGCGTTGTGA
Source organism: Acmispon strigosus (assembly GCA_030819835.1). NCBI lineage: Eukaryota > Viridiplantae > Streptophyta > Magnoliopsida > Fabales > Fabaceae > Acmispon > Acmispon strigosus. Next base: position 27,455,993 of record JAUAMA010000001.1, read on the forward strand.
GTACTAGCAAACCTCTGGAGATGTTACACATGGACTTGTTTGGACCTACTAGAACGACTAGTTGTTCTGGAAAAAGGTACCGCCTTGTCATTATTGACAACTACACGAGATTTACTTGGGTTCACTTCCTAAGTACCAAAGATGAAACCTTCAAGACCATCGCCATCCTCGGCAAAAGAATTCAAAATGAGAAGGGCTACTGCATTACATCTATCCGAAGCGATAGAGGTGGAGAATTCGTCAATGATGTGTTCAACAGCTACTGTGAGCAGAACGACATCTCTCATCAACTGTCATCTCCAAGGACACCACAACAAAATGGCATAGCAGAAAGGAAGAACAGGTCATTGCAAGAGATGGCCAGAACAATGCTGAGTGAAACTTCTTTGCCAAAGTATTTTTGGGCTGAAGCTATTCACACTGCTTATTACATCCAGAACAAGATTCTCATGCGACCAATTCTGAAGAAGACTCCATATGAACTATGGAAAGAGAGCCAACCTGAAATTTCTTATTTCCATCCTTTTAGATGCCCATGTTTTCTACTCAACACAAAATATGATCTTGGAAAATTTGATGCCAAGTATGACAAAGGAATATTTCTAGGATATTCCCCTCACTCAAAGGAATACCATGTGTACAATCCGAGAATGATGATGATTGAAGAATCTATTCATGTGAAGTTTAATGATGTTATCTCCTGTGAAATTCAAATTGATCTTGAAGAAGACCTTGAAAATCTAGACTTAAATGATGAACCATCATCTACCAGTAGCCAACCATCAAATGAGTGTATACCATAGACAAAGGTAGATGCTACTCCAACGTCTGACCCTGTTTTGTCTGACCAATTTATGACATCCAGCGGAATCTCGCTTCCAAGGGATTGGAGATTCAAACCTGATCATGCTCTGAATCAGGTCATTGGTAGAATCTCAGAGAATGTAAGAACTCGCTCTTCATGTCACGATTATGGTAACTGTGCATTCTTATATGAAATTGAACTAAAGAATGTGGCTGAAGCTTTACAAGATGAAGGCTGGATTCTAGCTATGCAAGAAGGGCTTAATCAATTTGAGAGAAGTAAAGTCTGGAATCTTGTTCCCAGACCTAAAGGAAAATCCATCATCGGAACCAAGTGGGTTTTCAGGAACAAAGTTGATGAAGATGGGAAAGTGACAAGAAACAAAGCAAGATTGGTAGCACAAGGTTACAATCAACAGGAAGTGATTGACTACACTGAAAATTTTTCTCCTATTTCACATATTGAAGCTATCCGCATACTTCTTGCATTCACATGCCAACACTCAATCAAGCTCTATCAAATGGATGTGAAAAGTTCCTTTTTGAACGGATATATTGAAGAAGTCTATGTAAGACAGCCCCCAGGTTTTGAAGAACCAACTCTGCCAGATCATGTGTTCAAGCTTAGAAAAGCACTATATGACACCACTACAAAATTGCCTTTTTACCACGCCCCTGTTACCATGGTTCTGTGTGGAACCGTGGTAACATGGTGCCCGGAGCTCTATTACCACGGTTCCGTGTTGAACCGTGGTAACTGAGCCACATTGTTACCACAATTCATTTTTAACCGTGGTAATAAACACAAAAATAAAAAAATGGAAACAAATAACCTCTTAACAACACTATTCATTCACCCTCCCCTAAACCCTAGCAGCTCTTCATCTCTACTCTCTCTCACTCTCACCCAACAATCAAACCCTAAACTGCCACCACCCTTCTCCTTTACATCACTAAGCCTTCGTTACCCCTCATCTTCTTTGCCTCACCAAGCCCTCCTCCTTACGTCTGTCGCTCCTCCAGTGCTGCCGCAACCACAACGTCAACTTCTTCGACAATGGGGAGGTCTACGCCAACGACCGCGTCGAGGAGATCATAGGCCAAGCCATCCGCGAGCTTGGCTGGAAGCACTCCGACATCTTCGTCTCCAACAAGATATTCTGGGGAGGCCAGGTCCCCAACAACAAGGGCCTATCCTGCAAGCACATCATCGAAGGCACGCACACATCGATCAAGAGGCTCTACATGGAATATTTCGATATCATCTATTGTCACCGCCCTGATTCCTCCACTCCGATCGAGGAAACCGTTAGAGTCATGAACCACGGGCCTATTGCGAAGAATTCTGAGTACAATCTCTTATCGAGGCACAAGGTATGTGATTTGATTTGATTCTGTCAGGTTGAAAATTAAAATGATGTTGTTATTGATGGATGAAATCAATGTGTGTATAGGTTGAAGCTAAGTATCTGCCACTGTATTCTACTTATGGGATTGGACTCACTACTTGGAGTCCACTAGCATTTGGAGTTCTCACCGGCAAATATAAGAAATGATCTATCCCACCTGATAGCCGATTTGCTTTGGAAAATTACAAAGTGAGCTAACCCCCTTCACATTAGAATTATAATTAAACTTGCTGAAGGAGTTTTTAATCAATTGACATTTATACAAAGTTTTTCAAACTTATGAATGAGGTTGAGAACGAGGATCTTGTATTTACTTTGGATACTATTGTGGACAAGTTTGGGGAAGAAATGACACCTCATGCACGTGGGCTGTGTCAAAATTTGGTAACGTGTTTTCCTGTTTCTATCTGTCAAGAAAATTGTGCTTGGTGTAAGAAGCTAGTACTTCTTTGTAGAGTAATATTTTAGTCTCCTTTTTTTAACAATAGGAAGCTGCATTTTGGAGATTTATGAACACTGCAGAAGCTGATGATGAAGCTGATGATCCAGGTGCTCTAGCTGCAGTTGGTTGTATACGTGCTATAAGCACAATCCTTGAATCAGTGAGCAGACTTCCTCACCTTTTTGTTCAAATTGAGCCAACCTTACTTCTGATAACGCGAAAAATGTTAACAATTGATGGTCAAGGTACTCCCACCCTCACTCAATTTTTGTTATGAAGGATTCCTATCATCCAACTTTGTAATCTTCATTTCTTCATTTTAATAATTTTTAATAAAAACGTTACTTCTCATTTTGAACCTTATTTTTTACTCCACTGCTATAACTGTAAGTTAAATTGTGATTATACTTTAGTTAGGCTGTTACAATTTCCATAGCTTCCATTTGAAGCTATCACATGCTATAAGTGAAAATTATTAATTGTAATCACTCAGCGAATGAATATTGGTCAAACAATTGATGACACACCCCTTGTCTATTGAAAGAAAACTAGATTTGAAGAGTGTATTAAGAAAATAAAAGAAGATCTTCTGAAGGTTGCTAAAATATTGTAAACCAACACCTTGTCCTTTTCAGACCTCCTGGACCCTTTAGTCTATTTAGACTTACTTCTATGCCTGATTTGTGAAACATGATGACTGAATTTTATATGATCTTTTTTGTGTCTTTTTCTTTTATTTTATTTTATTGTTATTGAGTCTCATATAGTTTTTATTTCATTTTGTTAGAGTTTTCACTTTATTTGTGCATTGGAATTTAGATTAGCTTTTATTTGGTTTTTAGTCCTTTTTAGTTGTTTTTATTAGATTTTTGTCATTGTTAGAGGGTCTAGTCAATTGAGATACATTTGTGCGGATCCTAATGCGATTTATGGAGAAATGTGGCTGAATTAGAGAAGACGAGGAAGCATCAATCTCCTTTTTCTTGTTTAACATGTGCTTAATTGGAGAATTGAAGAGAAAGGTTAGTGCTACACCTGTTTCAAGACAAGGAATGAAGCCACATGAAAGCTCATCAATGCCTTGATGTTTTGTCATCAAAGAGGGAAGAAGAGAGCAAGACTGTGAAGCAGCAGACGAGGCCAATACCTGAGCGTTGGGAAGCCAACGCTCATGCGTTGGCATTCTGCCTGAATGCTCAGTAATCACTTATTCGCAACGCCTAGGCATTGGCAAGCCAACGCTTGAGCATTGGGACGCTGGCATAATTCTATTATAAATAGGATAATTGTCTTAGCTTATTATTGTAACACCCGAAATTTTCCCCAGTAATTAAATAATTATTTAATTATTGCAAGGTACTGTTTGGATCCGCTCGGCGGCATCGGCAAGCGTTATCGACGAGCGAAGTACCGGTGAAACACCTTTTACAGCACTTGGTAGGAAACCAAGCTAGACCTGATTTTGAGTTTGGACGAGAATAAGACATTCTCACTATCACAACGATGATCAGTGGAAAATTTCGTGAAGAACGACTGTAATATTGATATGGTTTCCTCCTGGAGCCCGGGAAGGATTTTTCGCGCTAACAGGACTTTTAGCCGAAACTTCAAAGGAGAAACGGACGACTTCGGGACCCCGGATCGAGAATCTGAAAAGCTCCAAACGATTTCGTTTGGCATTTCGAGACTAAATTCATGAAGAAGCATTTCGTGAATAGTGACTCGGTGAATAGTGTTTTCGGGCAGCGTGGTGCGGACTTTGCGAAAGATCGACCCGACCCCGAATTGTGCGGACCCGGTACCACAAAACCAATAAATGACCCCGGGGCAAATACTCTCAATGACACTGAGATACTCATTGATGACCAGAATCAAATGATGACCAATTACTTGACGCACTGACGTGCTGACGCGCTGACGCACTGACGCGCTGACGCACTGACGCATCAGTGAGGAGAATATATTAATAAACAAACCTAGATATTTTATTTGGAACCTTCTAAACTTCGAGTTTAGTCCCTGAACTTTGAAACTTAACGGTTTGGTCCTCGAATAGTAAAAGTTTTTTTTACCTTAACCATTTACCATCTTTACTTAGGTCCTTAAGGTAAGAAAAAAATTAAAACCCCACCCCATTTTACCCTCCAAACCCACAACCAAGAGCCACTAAAGGGGGTGTGAAACCCCACCCTTAATTCATTTAATGAATCATAAGTGAAAAGCCTTGGAGTTTTAGTGAGATTTAGAGAGATAAAGTGCTAGGAAAAACTATTCATCATCTTCTCCATCAAGCTCATGGCCGAACCACTCCTTGAAAGTTTTGTTTTCTTGGAAGTTTTGTTTTTGAAAAATTGATTATTAGGAAAAAGTGATTTTCAAGCTTTAAGTAATTATTTGTCATAGTTTTCTTATTACCTTTTATGTGTACAAATTAGATTTTGAAGAAAAATTTATCTTGGAATTTCTAGTGTTTGGCCCAATTGACTTATGTTTTGGGACAAAGGATAATTGATTTTCTAACCAGCTTTTGGGTGTGTTAAAATGCTTATAAATGAATTTGGGTATTGAGGAAATTTTGAGTGTTAAGAACTTGGAAACTTGGGGAAAATGAAGTGAAAATTGTATTAGAAGTTATGTTTTTGGTTGTGCGATTGATTTAGAAAATTTAGAGAAGTGTTGGGTGAAAATTTGAGAATTTCATGGTTTTTAAAAGTTTGGACAGAATTGGGACATAGTGAAATTTTGTGTGCTTTTGTTTTCTAAAATCTTGATTAAGGCCTCAAAATTGTTTGTAAGCATCTAGCCTTGATGCTGTTTGAATGGTTTGAAATTTCGGAAAATTTAGGTTTCGTATCTTAGGGTTTTCTAGGTTCTTTTGGCAATCGTCGAAATCTTGTTTAAGTGTCTTTGACCTTTGAGAATTTCCTAAGTTGTAGAGCCTATGTCTAAGTGTTTAGACCCCTGTTTAGACCATCCCTTTTTCCTTAGGTTTGAGTTCAAAGTTCTAAAGTTAGGTTGTGTTTGTCGAAGGATCACGAGGCCCTAGACTGACCAAGATGTGCGGAATGATAGCAAAATCCGCAAGTGCACGGATGATTATCGCGTAATATAAAAGATATCGAACCCAAGGGATAGGTGTCCAATGATTAATCTATTTAGAGCTTGTGCAGAAAATAAAAGATTGATTTTGATGTTGGTTTGTTTAGAGCAAAGAACATGAATAAACAACAAGTAAATAAAGAGAAGATAAAGATGATGGAAATTAAGCTCTTGGGTTGAATTACTTAACTCATAAAATATGCTAGCAAACCTCTACCTTATTTCTGAATTTTAAAACAAGAATTCATGATGCTTTAGCCTATTGTTTCTACAAGTTAATTCCTTACACATTGTAGAACTTTCTTTCTAATTACTAAACTCAATTCCTTGCAATTTAGTTAATTAAAGAAGAAGATGAAGATGAAGTTCAGGCCAACATAAAGCAAAGTCTATCCTAATTCCTTAGTGATATATCATATTGCTTCTTTTAAGTCCTATTTCCCTTACTAATTACCAATTTCCATTGTTATAAGAAGTAAGCATGAACACTTGTGATCATCAAGATAAAATTAAGAGCAAGGAAATAAAACATGAACTTGTAATATTATTTAGAAGAGTAAAAGAAAACTAATACATACAATATAAGCTAAAACAACCCAAGAAACTTAAAAGAAATTAGCCAAGCATGGCTAATAGAAACATTGAATTACCCTGGACTAGGAGCTCAAGTGTGGCTTCCCACAATTCTTAGGAATAATGCTCTTAAGGGAGAAAGAAGAATACTTGTTGTATTCTGAAGTAAGGGATGTTTTTTACAATGGATGAAAGCTCCTATTTATAGCAAAATGTCAGCCTTCCAGCGCTTGAGCGTTGGGTGCAATTAAATTCAGACGTTGCAAACAGAGGCCTAGCGCATGAGCAATGGCTGCCAACACTTGAGCATTGGTAAGAATTGCAGACTTGGATCCTAGTCAGAGTTCCAACTGCAAACTTGGATCCTAGTCAGAGTCCCCTTTCAATTCTGAAACAACAAAGGACTTAATTTCTCTATTCATGCCTCATTTAGCTTACAAAAAGATATTCTCAATGAAAAACATGAAACCTCAAAAATTCTGCCTATCATTCAAATCAAAGCTGGAACCATGCAACTATGTAACTTTAGAAGAGATTTTTGAAGGTTGAAACTTGGCCAAGGGTTAAACAGGTATGGATTCAAAAACTTGGCAACTCTACTGGCTTGACTCAGAATTCATGTTAGGTGATTCTTTTGACTAAGAGTTTTAACAATTCAACACATAGGTTCTCTCAATTTTTTTCTTTTTCTTTCTCTTTTTTTTTGAACAAAGTAGTGGAATGTATGGGATGAATGAATTGAATTTTACTACCCTCATACTCTTTCTCACCCCACCACTTCATTATTTTTTCCTTTTTTCTAAGGCATATACCTTTTTTTTTCCAGATACCTAAACAACATAGCTCTAGAATTTTAAATATTTTTTTTAGCTTATGAATCGCACTAACAACTTAAAATATCACACAAAGTAGGCTCCAATAAAATAACTATTTTAAGGCTCAAAGGGGGCTACTAGTGGATTTTTTCTTTTCAAAACAAATTCTGAGTTTTCAAAAATGCCTATAATCTCTTCACAAATTCACAAAGTTAAACAAAGACTCAACCAACATGCAACACAAGGTAGAAATTTTTTACAAGTCATGCAATCAGAGTTCTCAGCACTCAGAAAAGATTGGAGTTAGTGGTACTCCTTTTCGAACTCAGAAAAACTTTGCCAAAACCTATCAACCAAGATTTCAGTTAAGCCTAGCATCATGCAATCCAAAACCGCACTTAAAAACAAATTATCTTTTCAAAAGCATAATAAGTTAACTGGATAAAACACCACAAGCAGCAGCAGCAAGATAACTGGATAAAGTACTCAAACATGCAGTTTTAAAATCCTAAAAGAAAAAATAAAATCAGAAAAACTACAAACTACAAATAAAACGAAAAACTATTCAAACAGAAAAACTAAAAGCTGGTGAAATAATTTTCCTCCACAAACAGTCCAGGGAACCTTATTGCAATTTCAATCTTTGAACACTCCAAGTTCAGAAGAGTTCTTCCTCTTTGGTGCCTATCCTGCAAAATTGAACAACCAGAGTCTTACAAGCAAAAGCTTGTTTGACTTGTTATTCCTCAATCCTTTTCCAAAAACAAATCTAAGGTTTGGAAATGTGCCCACCTAAAACAAACAAGGATTCTTGAGTTCCCAAAAGATAAAAAGCTTAACTCAATTATAAAAGCAAAGAGAGGACTCAAGAATCCCATTCAAACATTTTTCAAAAACTGGTGGGCACAGAATTATTTAAGTACAAAAAAACAAAAACAAAATAAAACAGAAACACTGCCCGAGCTCTAGCGCTTGAGCGTTGGCTTCCCAACGCTTGGGCGCTGGGAGCTTATGAAAACACTGGCAATCAGAGTCCCAACGCTTGAGCGTTGGGATTCCAACGCTCGTTGTATTCTGAAGTAAGGGATGTTTATTACAATGGATGAAAGCTCCTATTTATAGCAAAATGGCTGCCTTCCAGCGCTTGAGCGCTGGGATCCCAACGCTTGAGCGCTAGGTGCAATTAAATACAGACGTTGCAAATAGAGGACTAGGGCATGAGCGCTGGCTGCCAACGCTTGAGCGTTGGTAAGAACTGCAGACTTGGATCCTAGTCAGAGTTCCAATGCTTGAGCGTTGGCTCGTCTGCTGGAACTTCTTCTTGGATGCTTTTTCTCTTCAATGGTGGAATTGAATGGCTTAATTAGCCTCCATTTTGTTCCCTTTCAATTCTGAAACAGCAAAGGACTTAATTTCTCTATTCATGCCTCATTTCCCATGTGCTAAATTAGCAATGGTGCTTCATCTTCCACTTCTTTACTTTTGGTCCTTTATTTGCTGAGGCTTCACTTTCAGCCCTTCATCTTCGGAACTTTCCATTTCTGGCCCTTTCTTTCCTGAAGTTTACATTTTGGTCCTTGGATAAAAAGACTAATTCTAACAGCTTTCCTAAAATGTAAAAATAACTCTAAAAATTCCTAAAAATATAAAATAAAGTTTAAAAACCAAATAAAAGCTAATCTATATGCAAAATGCAAAATAAATAGAAAATCTAAATATAAAGAAATAAAAACCTGTATGAGACTCAAAAATAACAAAATAAAAAGACTAAAAAGACCCTAAAATTATCATACAAAATCCAGTCATCACGGAACTCCCAAAAACCGCCAAGATCCATCACATCTGTGGTTAGGGCACATGCATGAATTCATTGTCAATTTCAAGTTCTAATATCCTAATTATACGAAAATTTAAAAATCCCCAATTGATTCTGACCTATGGTTCGAGTACTGAGAAGAAGAGAAAGAAGAAGAAAACTTACATGGTTGAGTTTGGAAAAGAGAGAGAAAAGCTCGTGGATGAGTTCTCTAAGAAATGGGAGAAGGATTGAAGCCTAGAACTCATCAACAAGGTGGATGAGTTCTTCTAATGAAGGAGAAGAAGAAGACAGAACACTGAGTGATTCTATTTATGCAGTGTTTTCTATTTATAACGAATTCCAGAGTTACTCAGTGAACTCGCGATGTCGCTGAACGGTCAGAGAGGAAATTAAGTCGCTGAGCGCCCCTCCTTTGTCGCTAAGCGACTGTTCTACATAATTTTAACAGTTTTTGCCCCGATTTTGATTCTTTCTTCTTATCCTTTGCGTTTTAAACATGTTCAAACATATTATGCACTAAAAAACTCATCAATTTCATGACTCCTTTAAGAGAATCACTTCCATTCCAAATCAATTATTCAAACTTGACCATTTGAATCAAAACTCGAATTTTCACAACTAAATGGGTCAAAATTTGAAATCCTTGGTTCCCTGACAGGAAAATTGATTCATTCATTCTTATTTTTCATATGAAACTTGTCTAGGCCTTAAAATTCCACAAAAACACACATTTAGCCACAAATTTTAAAATGCATTGTATACGAGGACAAATTCACATAATTCACAACTGGATGGGCTATATTTTGATATAGCCACCCTAAATGCAAACCAAGGGATGGAAAAGCATATGAGTACCAAAGGAAACCTGTACATGCTTTTAAATTGACAAATTAAGCTCATTTAGCATACAATTGGCCCTAGGATTCATTATAAGCATGGTTTTGCCTTTTTCCACAACTCAATGTTCAAATTTCATTACAATTTCCTTTATCCTCTTCACATTAGCTTCCCAACAAAACATATGGCACAAATTAAACATATTGTGAGCTTAAGAACCACACATTTGGATTAATGACTTATCACTGAGTGAAAGTAAAAACAAATACTTACTTACCAAAAGTTGTGAAGGTCATGAAAGCATATTTGTCATTGAAACTTCACAAAATAATATTACTTACTAGATAACTGGAAAAATTGAAAAGTCTAACCAAACACTGGATTGCCTCCCAGGAAGCGCTTCTTTAACGTCAATAGCTTAACGCTACCTTGGTTATGGTGACCACAAACAAGGGTTATAGTATAACCCCTTCCGCTTCCTTGGTCTCTTGACTTGGATTTCATCTAATTTTCTTTGAAATCCTCTTCAGAGGTCAGACCATCTCACCCGGTACCATCTTCTAAGGTTGGACCTTCTTGTTCTACACCACCACTCGTGCCAGTTAAGCCCAAGCCTGATTATTCTCCGAGTTTGCTTGTCAGACTTCTACATCCTCGAGTTGTGGAGCGTACAGTGGTCGAAACGACGCACGTGGACCTAACACGTGTGATTGTAGACCTGGATCCTGAGGGCGATATTGGGGAGTATGTCGAGGCGGCAGAGGAGGATACACCAATAGCAGAGGAGGAGGAGGACACTTTTGGAGTCACGTCGTCGGCTGCTAGTCGTAGATTTTCCTTGCAGTTTCCTTTTATTTTATTTTTTGGGTCGATCGAGTGTAAGTCCTGAGTTTTTTACCTCATAGGATCTTTCCTACGTGTTAGCCCAGGGGTATGCCGGCAGGGTTTTATTCCTTCCGTGTATATTTTCACTAGTTTTGACTATGACGGGTTTTTCTCTAGAACTATATACACATTTGATCAAACCTTATAACTACTAATGTAATATGGGTATTATGTATGCTTTACGGTTTCATTATGAGTTACGAGTTATCTTTTCTATTTCAAAGACGCATAATAGCTTTGTCTCGTTTCGAAAAAAAAATTACTCGCTCTTTTCACGAGTTTTGGAAAACGGTTTATTTAATTTCTGCATTTTATTGTAAAACGTAACGCCATCCCGTGTTATGAAAACGGGGTGTTACAAATTTTATGCATATGATACATGTCCTTGCGTGAATTGAATTAATTTAACAAGACCCTCAAGATATATTAAGTCATTTTGTCTTCCAATGAATAACACTAGTCAAGATTAATATCAACAAGTGAAGGTCTGGAAAAGCATAGTGACCTTTTTTATATTAATAAGGCGTGATGGGATAAAACTAATTTCCAACTTTTATTTCATCGAGCTTGACTTAACTAGGTACGTTCAACAGAGTTGAGCTTAATTTATATGATGAATTAGTATAAAATTTATTGACTCAACTGTACCAAATTTGTATGAGAAACAACCAAAATGAGTTTTCTATAATGCATTTTAGACCCCATCAATCTCCTAAAACTTACATTCTTCTAGACCTCAAGCAGACTCTCTCTTATATTATTAGAAAAACATGTGCGTCACCATACTACTAAAAGTACAAGCTTGGAATATTTTCATGAAAAGGGGTAAGTTAAAAGAATGCATACAAGTTTTCCGTCTCCCCTCTATTAGAGCATACACATCACTCGTAGATTTCTTAGAACTTAATCTAGATAGTAGCATATATGGATCACACAACTCACTTATCTCTATATAGGTGCATAGGAAGAAATCACTCAATCTAATAGTACAAGCACACAAGCACATTACAGTGCCCCTGTAGATCAATAACCTCAATATTAAATGAAGAAGCAATGCATAAAGTAGGAGATACCTCTTAAGGTTGTAATGAGGCTTTAGGGTACAATGTTTAGGTAGGATATACAAAATGGGATAAGCAAGTGCTACATATTTTCAGTTAAGTGACCTTATATTTAAGCACAAAAAAGAGCAAACAATTGATTTTTCACTAAGGCTTTTTCTCATCTCTTTTTTTTTATTATTATTTTCCTTTCTATTTAATTTTCCTTTTCTTTTCCTTTATTTGCATAAGACACATACCTCATATTTTCAATTTGCATATAGAAGGGAGCTTATTTTCTTTTCAGAACATGCTGTATAATTTTACAAAAAATTCCCAGATCACATAACAACAATTAAATCACCAAAGCAGGTTGTCAAAGAAACATAATATTATCATGTAAGGCTCAAATAAGGCTGTCATGTGATACATGTAAGCACAAGTTATGAAAGCCAAAATAAATCCTACTTGCCACTCTCTAATTAAACAGATGCAACAAACGTTTAATGGATATTCAAGATAAAATCGAGTAGGTGCAAGTACATTAGATATAATCACTCAATGAAAGAACAGAAGTGAGTAAATGCAATCAGGTCAAGTTCAAATTCTCACATCTAGTAAGCCAATACTAAAGTATTGATTTCATGACTAATAGTTTTCTTGATCAATGGAGAACTCATTAAAAATAGAAGACATGAACAGGAGCACATTTTTTCGATTTATGACATTTTTCCAAAATATTTTTTCCATTTCAAACCATGATTCCAAACTGTAAGACCCTCAAGTTTTGAGTATTTATATTTTGGCCCATGGATTTTATAATTAGGTTTTTGTCCTCTAAGTTAGGATAATTGTGTTTTACTCCTTGGACTAGTCAAAACTAAATTGGAATTCACTAATTAAGAGATTTTAATGATGTTTTGAATTCAGATTTTAATCTGGGACATGATGGTTTGGCTTTGAGGATTATAAGAATAGTTTTGTTAGAGTTTTCAAAAGATGAGTTGTGGCTTAGTGGTTGAGGCTTAAGCGTTTGATTTGCATGGCTTGTGTTGAATCCTAGTCAGGTAGGTTTTGATTTTTAATCCAATTTTCGAGTGGCTTAAATGGAGCTGAAGTGGGATTTCGAAATTTGAGTTGAGACAAGGAGATTAATGAGTTAAATGAGGTTGTTGGGATTTACAAGCTGAGTTTGAATGGAATGAATGAGTATTAAGTGGTGTTAAGTGAGTTTAAAGCTTTGTTGGGAGTTACGAATGGTTAATAAGGGGGTGTAAAGTGATTTTATGGCTTGATCTATGAGTAAATGCGCTATGAAGAGCGTGAATTCTGAATAAGAAGGAGGCTTAGGTCGTGCTCCCTCTCCCTTCCCCTTGCAACTATTTTTCCTTGAATCATAGTGGTTGTTTCCTTGTTCTTCTTTCACACAAAGTTGCTAAGAAACCTTGAATTTTAGAACTGAATCCTTTGGAGTGTTGCTGTATTTTGGTGCTGCTTGGATTCGACTCTCTTTTCCTCTTTTGTTGATATTAGGAACCTTTGGATTTTTGGGAGGAAACTTGGTTATTAGGTTGTGATATGGATTGTAATCATGGAAGAATCTTGGTTTTGAAATAGTTTGATTAAAAATGGATTTTCGGGTGAAAAACATGGTTTTTAGGGTTTCTGGCAGGGAGCCAACACATGAACGCGGGACTCCCAATGCCTGGGCGTTGAGGTTCTGCCCAGTTCATGTTGCCAGACAGGGACTTGAGCATTGGAACCCAACGCTTGGGCGCTAGGCCCCTGGTAGCAAGTTGTCATTTTCCTTCTTTTGGGTTTAAATATTGTTGAGTTGGTTCATGGCCTTTTGTATGGTTTTTGATGATTGTGCAAATGTGGTATCATGGCAAGTCGGAGGACAAGATCATGAAATGGAGTAGGAGGTAAGAGTAACTCAGTACTAGATCAAGTCAGTGGTGTTTTACCTATGATTTTGTGTTGGAAACTATTTTGTTTGTTTATGATGAAATTGTTGGTATTGTGATATGTGCTTGGATTTGAGAATTGATGATTATGATACGTTGTTGATGATGATGTTGAGGTGAAGTTGATTTTGTTATATTGATAGCGTTCACGAAAATTGTTGATTAATGGTGATGTTGGACATGTTGGCATATCATATGCATATTGTAGCTCGATAGTGGTGGGGTGGACGGTAATTGCCACGTGACCATGATGGCGGTGGGGTGGACGATAATTGCCACATGACCATGATAAAGATGGGGTGGATGGTAATTTCCACGTGACCATGATAGCAGTGGGATGGATGGTAATTGCCACGTGACCGGAAGGGCGGTGGAGTGGACGTTATTGCCACGTGACCTCCTGTTCCCGTTTGGAACGATGCATCTTGGCCAAAGTTGTTGAGCATGTAGTTGTGCATGAAGTTGTATTTGAGGAATCATAAGCATGGTTTGGGATGTTGATCATGAGGAAATGGGTACATTGTTGAATGTGTCGTTACTGTATTTTGAAAATATTGTTACTGTTATTTATGTTAATTTTTCTTCAACATGCTGCTTGTTATTTATTGATCGTTTTAAGATTTAACCCTTTCTATTTGTGTATGGGCGCTTAACGCCAGAGACAGACAGGGCGATGATTTTTATCTCTTGAAGAGCATTATGGAATTAAAGTGCGCACTGGAAGAGTGGGAGATTCTGAAGAAGACAATTGAAGCTTAAAGAACTCCGCTGTTTATTTTTGAGTTCGTTGTTGAGTGTTTATCTTTGTTGTATTATTTATTCGTTTTCGCTTCCGCGTAATAATTATTATTTATGGGAATATTATTGATTAAATATTATTGAGAGACGTTGTTTTTTTTTTAAACTTGAGCGTTTTGAGAGGTTTTGAACTTATATTTCCACATATTTACTATGTGACCCTCCATCCAGAATTGGGGTGTTACATTTGTGGTATCAGAGCTTTGGTTGTGAAAACCAGAGCTGTTGGGTAGTTGCATTCTGAAATCGATTGTTGGGGGTGACAATCGAAAGAAGATCGGTGTGACTTAATTGTTTGTTGGTTGTTTTTCTTTCTTTTTTGTTTCTAGATTTATTGTTCACTCCCTTACTAGTAGAAGTAAGAGGTTGGCAAGTCAAGATACAGAAGTGGCCGTTAAGTGATTGTTGTTTTGATTGAGTCCGTTTTGTTTCCTGACTTTTAGTTTCGGGGACGAAACTCTTTTTAGGGGGGTGGTATTGTAAGACCCTCAAGTTTTGAGTATTTATGTTTTAGCCCTTGGATATTTTATAAGTATGTTTCGGTCCTTTAAGTTTGGATAATTGTGTTTTAGTCCTTGGACTAGTCAAAACTGAATTTGGAATTTAGTATTAAGAGCTTTTAATTATGTTTTGAACTCAGATTTCTATTGGGGACATGTTGGTTTGGCTTGGAGGATTATAGAGATAGTTTTGCTAGAGTTTTAACAAGTAGAGACTTGGTTTAGTGGTGGAGACTTAAGCAATTGATTTGCATGGCTTGTGTTTGAATCCTAGTGAAGTAGTTTTGATTTTTAATCCAATTTTTGAGTGGCTTAAATGGAGCTGAAGTGGGGTTTCGAAATTTGAGTTGTGACAAGGAGATAAATGAGTTATATGAGGTTGTTGGGAGTTACAAGCTGAGATTGAATGGGTGTTAAGTGATTCAAAGCTTTGTTGGGGGTTACAAATGGCTAATAAGGGGGTGTAAAGTGAGTTTATGGCTTGGTCCATGAGTTAATGAGCTATGAAGAGGATGAATTTAGAATAAGAAGGGGAATCTCGTGCTCTTTATCCCTCTCCCTTCCCCTTTGCAACTATTTTTCCTTGAAGTATAGTGGTTGTTTCCTTGTTCTTCCTTCACACAAAGTACTAAGAAACCCTAAATGTTAGAGCTGATTTTTATGGAGTTTTGCTGAACCTTGGAGCTTTGTGTAGACCTTGTTTCTTCCTCTTGTGGTGCTCCACTCTTGTTTCTAACCATCTATCAAGAACCCTTGAGGTTAGCTTTATCGGTCGGAGGAAAAGATCATGCAAAAAAGTAAAAGGTAAGGGTAACTCAGTTCTAGATTGAGTCAGTGGTGTTTTACCTATGATTTTGTGTTGGAAACTATTCTGTTTGTTTATGATGGGATTATTGATATTGTGATATGTGCTTGGATTTGAGAATTGATGTTAAGACATGTTGGTGGTGATGATGTTGAGTTGAAGTTGATTACATTATATTGGTAACGTTGTGGAAATTGTTGATTCATGATGATGTTGAATATTTTGGCATGGCATATGCATATTCTAGGTTGGAATGGTGGGGTGGATGGTAATTTCCACGTGACCATGATAGTGGTGGGGTGGACGGTAATTGCCACATGACCATGATGACGGTGGGGTGGACGGTAATTGCCACGTGACCGGAAGGTCGGTGGAGTGGACGATATTGCCACATGACTTCCCTGTTCTCGTTTGGAACGATGTATCTTGGCCAAAGTTGTTAAGCATGTAGTTGTGCATGTAGTTGCATTTGAGGAATCATGAGTATGACTTGTGTTGTTGATGATGAGGAAATGAGTACATTGTTGGATGTGTTGTTATACTGTATTTTGAGATTACTGTTGTTGTTGTTTATGCTAGTTCAATCTCTCTTCAACATGTTGCTTGATAGTTGTTGTTTGTTTTAAGAGTTAACCCTTTCTATTTGTGTTTGGGCGCTTAACGCCAGAGACAGACAGGGCGATGATTTTACTCTTGAAGAAGCATTACGGAATCAGAGTGCGCAACGGATGCATGGGAGATTTCTAAAGAAGACGATTGATGTTTTAAGGACTTCCGCTGTTTTATTTTATTTTTGGGCTCACTGTTGAGAATTTACCTTTGTAGTAATATTTCCTTGTATTTGCTTATGCGTAATAAATATTATCTATGCGAAAATATTACTTATATTATTAATAAGAATTTTTTAGAGACAAAACCTTTTTGAAAAATTGAGTTGTTTTTCTGAGACATTTTAATTTCCGCATAATTACTATGTGACCCTAAAACCAAAATTGGGGAGTTACAACAATCACTTGACCACCATTCGTTGCCTAAACTGGGGTAATTTCTCAGATCATGGCTTTTGGCTTCCCTTGAATTTTGACCTACCATTGTTTGGCTTCTCCCTGTACTGTCAAAGTCATAACTGGGGCAGCTACTCAAGCCTTTTCTCTGCACCCATATTGGCCTGGGATGATGAGCTAAGCTTCACCTCCAACCTTTGTGGTCCCTACTATTCTTAAACCGAGGCAATCATATGTCTTTAGTGGTAATTAATGTCCTAAACTAGGGCATGTTCTCAACTGATGTCTCTCCACATCCTCCAAATTTGGAGCAGATTACTAGCTCGCCAGGTCATTCTGGCAATATTCTCCCCATCCACTAAGGCATAACAGAGGCAATTGACCACTTCATTTATTCTCTCCCTACACTGAGACTATCAGCTAGCCTTCACTTTCCACCTTTCTGGTTTACCTCCTTTAAGCTGGAGCAATCACTTGCTTTCTGATGCTCATCTTTCCTAAGCAAAATTGGGCAAATTTCCAGTCCATGTCTGATCGTTGTTCCCAAATTGGGGCACACCGTTTAGACATTCTCCCCTATTACTCTCAATCTTAAGTCATTTTTAAGCTGTTCGGGCAAATTATTTTCATCCATCAAGTCATAATTGGGGAAATTGCTCGATTCTTTGCTTGTCACCCTCCTCACAAGAGAAATCATATCACCACATCCAATATTTCTGGTGTACTTCTTCTCGAACCAGAGCTACCACTTTCCATGTCACACCCATCATTCATAGCTAAAAATGGGGCAATCCCTCATTTCCTCCCACATCCACTCCAAATTGGGGCAATCACTTGTTCTTGGTGCTCATCATTCAAACTGGGCCAATCGTCTACAGCCTTGTGCTCGTATCTTGAAGTCCAAACTTGGGTTGGACCCGTCAAAATCGGGCGGTTGAACCGGCTACCGAACATAGGTCATGGGGCAGTTAAAAAATAAGGTTTACCGCTAGGTCACCTGTGTTTCAATGATATTTGATGCACATTAATTTACATATAGCAATATAATTACATCAACAAAAAATCTTAACTTGTATAAGTTGTATAATTAATTAATTTATAATTTTTTTAATATAAACCGAGTCAAGCAATCAGCTCAGTGACCCA
The DNA here is from genome assembly GCA_030819835.1 of Acmispon strigosus. Taxonomy (NCBI): domain Eukaryota; kingdom Viridiplantae; phylum Streptophyta; class Magnoliopsida; order Fabales; family Fabaceae; genus Acmispon; species Acmispon strigosus. The sequence continues at coordinate 27,473,936 of JAUAMA010000001.1, forward strand.
CTAGTCCGACCAGTAACTCATTGACTCAGTACCTCAGCTGAGTTGATGACCGAGCTGAGTCTTAAAACACTAGGTGAGGGTATGAAAGAGAAACAAGAGGGTATGAGCTCCACTAAATAAGAAGGACAAAAAACTCGTGTTGCTTTTTCAGGGAGTAAACATCCAAATTGGTCCCTGAAAGATCTCACTTATGTCTGTTTGGTCCTCATCCTATTTTTACCCACCAAGTTAGTCCTTGAAAGATTAACCGTTAGTCAATCTGGTCCCTAAAAGATTTTTTTGTGAGGTCCCTGGACGGAAGTAAAAGGATAAATTGTAAGTTAGTCATTAAAAGAGTAAATCGTCAATCAATTTAGTCCTCTGTTATTAAAATTTTAAATTTTAGAGAAAAAGAATATACATTGATTTTGAACCCGAGACTTAAAAATAAAAAAACCAAGTCATTATCAATTGAGGTACTTAATCAATTAATAAAAATGTCAACTCATGTATATTTATACCATTTTTGTTTTTCCTTCACGTGCGGTTACTAACTTGGTGTTATCCCATGTTTTAGATATGAACCAATTTATCTATCAAAAACAGTAAAAATGTATTAAAATTAAACAACAAAAGCATCGTTTAGTGCAGGTACTGCAATGCATTCCGACTGAACTGACAAAACTCAAGAGTTAGACCATTCCTCAGAAAATCTAGGAAGTTGAAACGATGAGATGATGAAATGAAGACGGGCTTTGACATCTGAATGGCAGATCTAAACGTTTGAAACGAAATACATGGGGCGAGATGCAGAATGTGCCAGTGGCGACAACGATGGCGGTGTAATCGGGGATCTCGAAGAGACAACAACGTTGATGTTGCTGTTGTTGGTGGCGTTGGTGTGGGTCGAGGATGGTGGTGGTGTGAGAGGAGATGAGGGATTTGATTCTTTGGGAGGAAAATCTAAGTCTAGAATTTGATTCAGGGATAGAGTGTAATGGACCAGCTGAGAGTTAATCAACATTATTCTCAATATCATCTTCTCTCTTCCCTTAATCCCACCCCACCTCCATTGATGGCTTTTAGAAGACATATATGTTTTAATTGATTAAGTAGCTCAATTGGCAAAAACTTGATTTTATTACTTCTAAGTTTTTAGTGGGTAAAAATAGTATGACAACCCAACAGCTACAAGTGAGATCTTTCAGGGATTAATTCGGAGGTTTACTCTTTTTCAACTGTGTTATTTTTGGTAAAAAAAATTCGATACGGCTCCCATTAAGATATAAACCTCTCTTCTAGGCTCCCTAAAGCGTGACATTACCGTTTGGCTGCAGAATTCGTTGGTTGTATTGTGTTTGTAAAAATTCTAGAAAGAGAAAGAGGGTGACCCTGAAGTATTGGTAAAAATAATCTCAATGGAGGGGGTGACCAGGGCCACAATTGGCCACCCTGCTCCCTCCGCCCTTGCTCATGGTTGACAACCGTGGATACTGGATGATAAAAAACCATATTACGTAAGTGGAAGATAAAAATACACCGAAGCATGTAGTCTTAGATGTGGTGATGCGACATGTAGCACCTCCTTCTATTATTAATTGTTTAAAAAGAGAAGAAACACATAAATTAATGAGTAAAATTAATTTTGTTAATTTTTTAAAAAATATAATTTATTTTCCTATTTTATCTTTTAAAATGTATTTATCTTTATTTATTTATTGTTCTCACAAATGTATTGCAAGAAAAAAATCAATAATGTTCACTTCAAATTCGAAGTAGACAGATAGATATATATGAACATTTTTTTTTCTAATTGGTCGTTAATAAAGGACGGAGGGAGTAATAGATAGATAAATGCATACAAAATAAATATGCATGGAATATAAACAACAACAAAACCCTTGGGTTGGGTGCCGCACACGTGGATGAAATTTCTCCAAAATACAATCCCATAACTATGGAAAACTCCAAATTCAGACCTACAGTTAGTGATGGATATTGAAGTTGATGGGTGTTATCGGATTTTTTAATCTATGCTAAAAAAGAGTACGTTGCAAATTTACCAAAGATTTGAACTATGGAGCTTCATTAGATATATTAACCTAGCTTAAAAAGAGTATGTTGCAAATTTATCACCCAATCAGCACTCATTCGCATAATAAAAGTAAGCCAAGCAAAAGCTGCTTTCAAATTTAACCTTGAAATGCCATAATAGAGAGCACAAAATGATTGGTGGAAATTTCCAAGCTAAAACAAACCGAATCTAAAAAAGAACACATAGTGAAGGTATAAGAGGGCGTTAGACATGTACCAATAAAAAAAACGAGGGCGTTAGACCAAATTTCATTTGATGTTACTTTTCTTCCCCTTGGCTGAATGAGATATCGCATGTAATCTTCTCTGAAGCTTCGTTCTTTGCAGAAAATGTCTCTTTCAGATTCTTCTGCTATTACATGAATGCTGGTAGTTTATTTTTCTCCTCTAACTTTTCTATGTTTAAAAGGATTCTTGAAAACTACTAGAGAAGGTTGCCAAGTCTCATTAACGAGATTTCTTTCCTGAGAATTAAAAAAATTCTAAACAAAAACAAAAAAAGGAGCAATCAAGGGAAAAGAAAAAGGATAGCAACCAACAAGTTATGGAAGGTGAACAATGGTGCGACACATGCTCCAAAATGGTGAAGCCAATGTTTGAAGCTGAGAACAAATGTCCATTCTGTGGTACAGAATTAATCACTGAGGCAATGGGAAGCATAAGGGACCAGAATGATGCAATTGATTTAAGGTCAGCTTGGGTTTTCTCACTGTATGCCCCGATTTTCCTTGGCTTGATGAGCGCTTTCAGCCCTTCTCTTGCAAGCATTGGTGCACAAGAAAGCAGCACCTCAAGAGAAGATCACGATGAAGAAGTTAACAATGGACAAGAGAGGGACAATGAACTTGTGCTTGGGAGAAGGAGGAGAGCCTCAACTTACATGCTGCACCTCTTTCGCGGTCTTCATGTCCGGATGGTGTCTGAATCAGAGAACATGGAAGACAGTAGGAACATAGATGGCAGCAGCATACTTGTCATTGATCCATTCAATGAAGGGGGTGCATTGATTGTGAGAGGTCCTAACTTGAGCCCCACAAGTAGTCCTAGTCCAAATGAGAGTCCTTCTGGTACCTTGAATGACTTTGTGGTGGGATCTGGGTTTGATTTGTTGCTACAGCATTTGGCGCAGATTGGCCCTAGTGGTTATGCAAGTGTGAACCCTCCAGCACAGAAGGCTGCAATTGAAGCAATGCCTATTGTGACTAATGATGAGAAGTTGCAGTGCACAATATGTTTGGAGGATCTTGAGATTGGGATTGAGGCCAAAGAGATGCCATGCAAGCATAAATTTCATAGTGGTTGCATTGTCTCATGGCTAAAGCTCCATAGTTCTTGTCCCGTTTGCAGGTTTCAGATTCCTTCTGAGGATTCTTCAAATGTTGAAGCCAGTTTAGGATTCAGAAATGGGGAAAACCAGAACAGTGAGCTAGCTGGAGCTAGAGAAGAGAGAACTAGAAATGGAAGGAGGAATTGGTTTCCAGTGCTGCAGTCATTTAATAATTTCCTTCCTTCTCCTTGATCAATACTCCATTTCCAAAATCTAAAAACTATCATAGTTCTTACATTCTTCATAATTGTATATATGCTGTAGATTCCCTAGTCTTATTTTCTTGTACATTCATTCAAATATGTATATTTTTTTAATATTTGCAATAACAGAATAAAATTTACTAGTAATTTCTACTAAAATTGAGTGCTTTCTTTTTCTTTACCGATCTACAAGAAAATGAACATGGGATCCAATATTCAAACAAGTTAGAAGGAGGGCCAGCTATGATTGGATATCCGTTAGCCTCAGTTTAAACCTATGTTACCACCTACTTCGGACAAAAAGTAAATGGAACTCTTCATTTGAATTAGGATGAAAGTCTGTTTACATTGCACTGAACAGGTATCCAAACAAAGGAGTAGAATCGAATCTCAAACAAGAAAATGTGAAATTGCAAAGAAGACAAGGCATTGGTCCTAGCCTCTTGTCTTCAGTTAACATCCAAATGAAAAAGAGCAAACTCTATGGTTTCTTCTGTTGATTCAGTCTGGGAAGCTCCCCAAGAACCTGTGCTCAAAACAGGTAATGGGCAGAGGTAAACAAGGCTATGCCTTGCAGGTGTTTCCTCACTGCAGGACCATTCAAAAGAATTTTTATTATTATCTCAGGGAGTATAGTTTGCACTTTGCACTTACTTTGCTGTGGTTCCTGATAGTATTTTAGTATATGATGTTAGTTCAGAAAATAGTTGGATAATTGAGAAGGCTTTAGTTGATAGTTGGAAGATAGTAGTTAGTAGTGTGGTGTTTGGAGCAAAGGAATAGATTGTATTGCTCTCAAAAATCATACAAATGACTTGATGACTTATTCACCTATGCACCCAAGCTTGCCTATTTATAGGTGCTTGAGGGTGATTCTAGAATATTCTACATCATTATGTATTTCCCTTACATTCTAGACTTCTCTACCTTATTAGATATCTCCATTACATTCTAGATACTTCTACTTCTAAATACATTTACAATTCATTAATCATATATACTATATGTTTCTACACTATATGATTATGTAGACATTAGTAGAAGATTCTAGAAAATTGCATCAACTTCAACACTCCTCCTTGATGCGATTTTCGAAAACTCCAAGCATAATCCGTAGTCGCTCAAATCTTGGTCTTGGTAGTGCCTTCGTAAATATATCTGCGATTTGGTCTTCAGTTGTGCAATATTCAAGTTGAATCTGCTTATTTGTCTCTGCTTCTCTGATGAAGTGATATTTGATTGCAATATGCTTTGTTCGGTGATGATGAACTGGATTCTTCGCCATTGCTATAGCTGACTTGTTGTCACAGTAGATTGTGGTAGGGAGATCTTGTTGTTCACCCATGTCTTCAAGTATTCTCCGAAGCCATATAGCTTGACTTATTGCTTCAGCTGCTGCCACGTACTCAGCCTCTGCTGTTGACTGCGCAACTGTCGCTTGCTTCTTTGAAGCCCAAGAGAAAGAACCTGATCCAAGTGAGAAGGAATAGCCTGATGTACTCTTCATGTCATCTGTTGAACCTGCCCAATCACTGTCTGTGTAGCCGAGTAGTCTTGAGTTGGTCACAGTTTTGTACCATATACCAAACTTCTTTGTACCTTGAAGGTATCTTAAAATTCTTTTTCCTGCTCCATAGTGAATTTGACTCGGCTTCTGCATGAATCTTGATAGAAGACTTGTAGCATACATGATGTCCGGCCGCGTAGCAGTAAGATATAGTAGGCTGCCGATCAAACTTCTGTAGCGCAATGCATCAGCTTCTGGCGCTCCGTCTTCCTTTTGTAACTTCTCATTTGTCACGAGCGGAGTAGCTACTGGCTTGCATTCGTTCATGTTGAACTTCTTCAATAGTGCTTCGGTGTATTTCTTCTGACAAATAAATATCCCTTCTCTTTGTTGCTTTACCTCTATGCCGAGGAAGTAGTTCATCATGCCTAGATCAGTCATCTCGAATGTCTTCATCATGTCTTCTTTGAATTTAGTTACCATCTTCGTGTTGTTTCCTGTGTAGATTAGATCATCTACATACAAGGAGACAATGAGAGTATCATGCTGACCTTGGGTCTTGACATATAGTGTTGGTTCACTCTTACTCCTCCTGAATCCTTGATCGATGAAGTATTGATTAATTCGGCTGTACCATGCTCTAGGAGCTTGCTTGAGACCATATAAAGCTTTTCTTAGTCTCAATACTTTATCTTCATTTCCTTTCCTGACGAAGCCTTGTGGTTGCTCAACATAAATCTCTTCTTCTAGTACTCCATTTAGAAATGCTGACTTGACATCTAGTTGATAGATACTCCACTCTTTTTGTGCTGCAAGAGCTATTAAAGCTCTTATTGTATCTAGACGTGCAACTGGGGCAAATGTCTCGTTGTAGTCGACTCCAGGTTGTTGTGTGTAGCCCTTTGCTACAAGCCTAGCCTTGTGCTTTTGTATTGAGCCATCAGGGTTAAGCTTTGTCTTATAAACCCATTTGACTCCTATGATATCTTTATTTTTTGGATAGTCTACTAGATCCCATGTTTTGTTTTTCTCAATTGATTTAATCTTCTCCTCCATTGCTTTGACCCATACTTCTTGCCTTGATGCTACTTCATAGTTTTCAGGCTCAAGTATGGCCAAATTGCAAGTCTCATATATATCCGCTAGAGATCTTACTCGCCTCGGAGTAGATTCTGGTGAGGAATCTTGTTGAAGAGAAGACGAAGAAGGCATACCTAGATCTTCTGTTACTTCTTCAACTTCTTCTTGAGGTTGCTGTACTGGAAGGGAAATGTTGCTTCTCTCAAATTTTTCTTTATCCCAATTCCAAGCGGCAGCTTCATCAACTTCGACATCTCGGCTAATAATGAGCTTCTTTGTTTGTAAGTTGTAGACTCGATAGCCTTTTGATTGGGTACTGTATCCCAAGAAGATTCCTCGAACTGTCTTGTCTTCTAATTTATGCCTCTTTTGGTCTGGGACATGAATGTAGCAGATTGATCCAAAGACTCTTAGATGTTTAGCAGAAGGTTTCTGCCCACTCCAAGCTTCAATAGGAGTCTTGTCTTGGACTGCTTGAGTTGGACATCTGTTGATTATGTAGACAGCAGTATAAACTGCTTCGGCCCAAAAAGTGTTTGGTAATCCTTTATCCTTTAACATCGATCTAGCCATCTCCATGACTGTGCGATTTCTTCTTTCAGATACTCCATTTTGTTGAGGAGAATATGCGACTGTGAGTTGTCTTTCAATACCTTCATCCTCACAGAATTTATCAAACTCATGAGAGTTATACTCTTTTCCTCGATCGCTCCTGAGCCTTTTTATATGTTTACCACTTTGCTTCTCGACAAGGGCCTTGAACTTTTTGAATATTCCAAAGACTTCTGATTTTTCCTTTATGAAATAGACCCAAGTCATTCTAGAAAAATCATCAATGAAGAGAATGAAATACCTGTTGTTGGTAAGTGATGGTGTCCTCATCGGTCCACAAACATCAGTGTGGATGAGCTCTAACACATCTTTAGCTCTCCATGCATTTCTCGTTGAAAACGGTAATCTGTGTTGTTTTCCGAGAAGACATCCTTCACATGCTCCGTTGTCTTCTTTTAGACTTGGCAAATCTCTCATCATATTCTTCTGATATACCAACTTTAAGGCTTTAGAGTTGAGGTGGCCAAATCTTCGATGCCATAGCCATGAATCATCAGCTTGCACCTTCATGGAAATGTTAGTGGTATATTTAAAATTTATCGGGAAGCTTCTATTTCTTGTCTCCATCTTTACTTGAGCTATCTCGGCCCTTTTATTAGTGTTATCATAGATTGTGCATTTATCTCCTTCAAAGTGAAGGACATAGCCTTTCTCCATCATTTGACCGATGCTCAAGAGATTTTCTTTAAGATTTAGAACTAGTAAGACATCTCTAATGAGTCGCGTACCTTTCTTTGTCTCCACCATGACAGTGCCTTTGCCTTTTGATTCCACAGTAGTGTCATTTCCTAGTCGAACCTTTGATTTGACAGAGTCATCAATTTCCTTGAAGATGCTCTCATCTTTAGTCATGTGATTGCTGCAACCGCTATCCAAGTACCAGGTTCCTTCCTTGTCATTGTTCGAATCTTGGAAGGCATAGAAAAGATGTTCTTCACTGTCATGCTTATTTTGGTCATTCTCATGTTCTTCGACAAAATTTGCTTGATGCTTATTTTTGCTGTAACAGTTCTTCTCCACGTGCCCAAATTTCTTACAATGCTGACATTGTGGCTTTCCTCGCCAACGACAGTCTTTCTCGGCGTGATTTATCCTCTTGCATATGCCACATGGACGATACTCATCTTGATTTTTCTTTGAGAAATTTCTAGAATTCTCTCTGTTTCTAGAACTTTCTCCACTACTCTTGTTTTCTCCATATCCTTTATTGTGAGACCGTAATTTAAGCTTAGATTGAAAGGCATTTTCTATAGAGTCATCACCACGCCTACTCAATCTTTGCTCATAAGCTTCAAGAGAACCCATTAGTTCTGTCACAGATAAATTTGACAGATTTTTCGTTTGTTCAATCGTCGTCACAATTGGATCATACTTACTGGGAATAGAAACTAGAATTTTCTCAACAATTCTTTTGTCGAGAATACTTTCTCCGTAGGCTCTCATTTTAGAAACAATTTCTTTTATTTTAGTATAATAGTCTTGTACGGTCTCAGAATCCTTCATATTTAATAATTCAAACTTACGCCTTAGACTTTGGAGTTTGACGGCACGTACCTTTGCGGTTCCTTGAAACTCCTCCTGTAGTGTACTCCATGCATCCTTGGCACTAGCAACTCCCATTATCCTCGGAAAAATAGAGTCACCCACAGCTTGTTGCAAGTAATATAATGCCTTTGAATCTTTTTGTCTATTTTCCTTCAACTCCTTCTTTTGAGCTGCAGTAAGAGTTGAAGTATCTGCGGGAGTAGTATATCCTTCTTCCACAACTTCCCATAGATCTTGGGAGCAAAAAAATTTCTTCATTTTAATGCTCCAAAAATCATAGTTTTCACCGGAAAAAGGAGGGACTTGGATATTAGATGATGGTTGGGTGTTGGTAGCCATAGACTAAGAAAATTATGGAAGTAGTGTAGAGTGATAGTAGTGATTTTTAGTTGGTAGTTGGATAGTTTATCTACGCCCAGTATATGACCGAACGTAGCTTTGGTACCACTGATAGTATTTTAGTATATGATGTTAGTTCAGAAAATAGTTGGATAATTGAGAAGGCTTTAGTTGATAGTTGGAAGATAGTAGTTAGTAGTGTGATGTTTGGAGCAAAGGAATAGATTGTATTGCTCTCAAAAATCATACAAATGACTTGATGACTTATTCACCTATGCACCCAAGCTTGCCTATTTATAGGTGCTTGAGGGTGATTCTAGAATATTCTACATCATTATGTATTTCCCTTACATTCTAGACTTCTCTACCTTATTAGATATCTCCTTTACATTCTAGATACTTCTACTTCTAAATACATTTACAATTCATTAATCATATATACTAGATGTTTCTACACTATATGATTATGTAGACATTAGTAGAAGATTCTAGAAAATTGCATCAACTTCAACAGTTCCTCAGCACCAAGAATAGAACAACATTGATGCAGTTTTCTGTTCAAGAAAGATCTTTTCAACCGGAATTTCAATCTCTTTCCACGATAAATGCATCTGAACTTGCCAGTATATGATCATAAGTGGTGATACCCTCTTGTTTTTCAACCTAACAAAAACAAGCAGACAACCATGGAGTTTTTTTTTTTTAAATAATGGAATTTTTTTTTTTGTCAGAATGGGGTTGGTTGGAAAGTATTTGTTAAAATGAGGTTGTATGCAAGACTAGGCTTGTTTAAGGCGTGTTACAACTAGTAAAAAATGAGGAGTTTTTAAACTAGGCATAATCTAGGCGTGTTGTAGAAAAGGACAAATGAGCGGGAATCAGAATCAGAATTTGCACTGTGTGATGGCATGTGGGGAGCAGGGAGCAGGGTCAGAACACGCCTTAAACAAGGCGTGTCTGAACACGCCTAACATAAGGCATTTTAGAAGCAGCCTTAAATAAGGCGGGTTGCAACAAGCCTTAAACAAGGCGTGTTGTATCCCATTGGCTGCATGGGGTGGTGCACTCTGCCCAACGTCCCACCCCCACCCTTCTCCACTCCTCTCACTTCTGATTTCCCTTCCACATGCACGTCCCCAACCCCTTCCCAACCCCCTCTCAGCCTATTTAACCCCTTTCTCACCCCCCATTTGCACTCACCCCTTCCCCAACTTAATACTATCGAACCATCATTCTCACACAGCTTTTCACTTTCTTCCCTTCTCACATTCTCACACACAATTTTCACTTCTCTTAAATTTGTCAGTTGTGTTCATTATGTCTGGAGAAAATGTGATTAACTCCGGGCCCTTGAATCCCTCACTATTGACCCAACAATCTATACACGTGTCGGAGCAGGTCTGGAGGGGAATTTGGAAGATAGGATTTTAAAAGTTAGAGGGGCTCGCGACTCGAAGGCCGTTGAAGGGCGGATCCTGAGAAATGTTCCCGATGAAATCATTGGCCACCTCAGGCGTGTGGGATTTTATGAGTGCGCGTTGGTGGGGATGTCGTAGCGGACCATCATTTGCTATATGCGTTAGTGGAGCGCATGAGACCTGAAACATACACGTTTCACCTCCCCGTAGGCGAAACCACAATTATGTTAGAAGATGTTGCATTGCAACTTGGGCCGATGATCGATGGTCGGGCGGTTACTGGGCAGATGCACAAAGACTGGAAGGAGGTGATTCTAAAACTTAATGGAAAGGAAGTGACAGATGCGGACATCAACGAGAACCGGCTAAGATGAGGTGGCTGAGTCAAAATTTTAACAATGTAAATGATGGCCATGGTCAGGTTTGGTTGGAGCAGTTTGCTCGGGCGTACATTTTACGGATGATGGGAGGTTTCCTTTTCACGGATAGTTCAGGTTCCGAGGTCCGGCTGTGCTACTTGCTATTGCTACGGGACTTGGTGTAAGACCCTCAATTTTTGGGTAACTGCGTTTTAGTCCCTAAAGTTCTTATAAATATAGTTTGAATATTTCGAAGTATAAAGGTTATACTTTGTCTTTAATTATTCAATAATTCGAGTTAGCTTTGGGTTGATATATTGAGTTCTATCTATGATAAATGTGTGATTTTGTATGGAATTATGCATTGTTTAAGCTTTGCATGAAATGGTGACGTTTTGAAGAGAAAATAGAGATCGTCTTGTAGGACTCGTCTTGTAGGACTCATCTTGTGGTACTCATTTGGTTTGGCGGACTAGTCCTAACTGTTACTCATCTGGTTTGGCAGACTAGTCCTAACTATTACTCGTCTGGTTTGGCAGACTAGTCCTAACTGTTACTCGTTTGGTTTAGTAGACTAGTCCTAACTGTTACTCGTCTGGTTTGACAGACTAGTCCTAATTGTTACTCGTCTAGTTTGACAGACTAGTCCTAATTGTTACTCGTCTGGTTTGACAGACTAGTCCTAATTGTTATTCTTCTGGTTTGGCAGACAAGTCCTTACTGTTACTCGTCTAGTTTGGCAGACTAGTCCTAACTGTTACTCGTCTGGTTTGGCAAACTAGTCTTAGTGACTGGTTAAGTCGGTTACTTCTTGTCTCGTTCGGTCTGTTCAGCCGTTTTTGTTGACCTTATGTGATAAGTGTCAGATGTTCTTGGAAATGATAAACTATCATTTTCGTTGACTCAAAATATTTAATCATTCCACAGTCGGTTTCCTCACTCTATAAATAGAGAGCTTGTAGCAGTGTGTTATTCTTTAGTTTTCTTCCAAAATCTTTCCTTCCTTCAAAGAAACCTCCATTCTCTGTACTCTTTGTAAATACTTGGTGTTGAAGTAATACCTGTTCATCCTTTGATTCCTATTCCAAGTTCTTCCTTTTCATTGAAAGACAGAGCTGATTCGTTTTCAAGTTCTTTCTGTTCGTTGGAGGACAAAATTGAAGTTTCAAATCCCTTAATCATATGAGCCATACGAGGTTGGTTTCCTTTCCAGTTCTTATGTGAGAACTTTGTTATAATTCCTTGTGTCTTAGAAAATCCTTTGAATTCTGAATAGAAACTATCTTAGATCAATTTTACAATGAGTTTTATCCATGAGAAAATTTGGGTTTTGAAGAATAGAGTTTTGAATGATTTTTTACGTAAAAAACGTTGTTTCTGGGCTCTCAGGCCGAGAGCTGGCGCATGAGCGTTGGGTTCCAACACCCTGGCGTTGGGATTCTTCCGGAATTATTTCACCAGACTAGGCCACAAGAGTAGGACAACGCATGAGCGTTGGGTGCCAACGCTTGAGTGACTGTTCTATTCTTCACCGTTTTACAAAAATTCTGGATTTTGACTGTTTTGCGTCCAATTTCTATTCAAATTGCATCCTATCCTTAGAATATTTAGTTAAATGAGTTCTTATGCTAATTCTAGGTTGAAGATCAAATGTATGCAATCTACTCGAAGGTAAGGGTGACTCAGTCCTTAGAAGTGTCAGTGTGCGATTATGCTATGTGAATATTGTTTGTGAATATATATCACATGCTCGGTATGTTATTAAATATGTTATTGATGTTGAAAGTTTTGTGATTTAAAATAACATGAAGTATTGATTGATGGTGATATTCTTTGATGAAAGTTATTGTTGTGTTAAATGTTTTGATGCCTTGTTGTTGAGGATTTGAGGAATTAAATTATTTGATGATGATAATTATATGCTAATACACCAGGACTGTTGGTTCATGGTTATTTGTGGTTTGTCATGGCATGTGCATATTTAGGTTGAAGGCGATGGGGTGGATGGTAATTGCCACGTGATCTTGCCTGAGGACAGTAGGGTGGACGGTAATTGTAACACCCTAATTTTGGGTTGAGGGTCACATAGTAATTTCGCGGAAATTAAAACCTCTCAGAAAAAACAACTCAATTTTTCAAAAAGGCTTCGTCTCTCAAAATAATTAACCAATAATACTCCCATAATAATAATAATAACTACGCGGAAGCAGAAACAAAGGAAAATTATTACAAAAATAAACGCTCAACAAACGAGCCCAAAAATTAAAATAAAACAACGGAAGTTCTTTAACAATGTTCATCTTATTCTGAATCTTCCACGCTTCCAATGCGCACTCTAATTCCATAATTCTCTTCAAGGGATAAAGAAATTCTCGCCCTATCTGTCTCTGGCATTAAGCGCCCAAACACAAACAGAAAGGGTTAACTCTTAAAACAAACATCAAATACCAATCAACATGTTGAACATAAATAACAGTAACAATATTTTCAACATACAGTAACAACAACTTAACGACAAATCCAACGACAACAACAGTAATAACTCAATTCAACTTCCTCAAATTCTATATGCAAGACTCTTGGCCAAAACTTCACCCCAAACTGGCGAGAACGGTCGCAGGCGACAAATTACCCTCTCACCGAACTCAAGATAGATAGCATGGAGCAAATTACCATCTCATCTACCTTAGGCATGATCACATGGGAAAAATTACCATCTCATCATCCTTCCAAAACTCATCCACTAGGCATGATCACATGGGACAATTCCCCATCTCATCATCCTTCCGAATGCACATGTCATAACTCATAACAACCAACACACGAACCAACAGTTCATAGTACAACGTAAATTATCCATTTTCCAAAATCCAGTTTACAACATCATCAACAATATATCATAATCATCAATTCTCAAATCCAAGCATGTATCACAAATACCAACAATTTCATCATAAACAAACATAATAGTCTCCAATACAAAATCATTGGTAAAACACCACTGACTCGATCTAGAACTGAGTTACCCTTACTTCCTATTCCTTTGCATCAACACGTCCTCTGACCTTGTTGAGGGAGTTGATCAAGAAGGTATATAGAACGACCCTAGACCTCCAAGAATGCAAGGAACCTCAAGCTTGATGGAAAATAAAGGTTGAAACAATACTAGTTAAACCCTAGAAAGAACAAGAGGTTGATCACCAAAAACTCAAAATTTAGGAGAGTTTGATCATTTACCGATTGCACTAACCACTAGGGTTCTTGAGAGAGGATTGGGGAATGAGTTGAATACCACAAGATGAAGGAAGGAGGTCGACACAAGGCTCCAAGGTTCAGCAACACTCCAGAAAATTCAGCTCTAGTGTTCTAGGTTTTTTAGCAACTTTTTTGTGTAAAAAAAAGCAAGGAGACAACCACCATGCTTCGAGGAAAAATATTTGCAAGGGGGGGAGGGAGCACGACCTAAGCCTCCTTCTTATTCAGAATTCACCCTCTTTATTTCTCATTTACTCATATGCCAAGCCATAAACTCACTTTACACCCCCTTATTAGCCATTTGTAACTCCCGACAAGCATTAAACTCTCTTAACACCACTTATTACCATTCATATTCAGCTTATAACTCCTAACAACCTCATTTAACTCATTAATATCCTTGTCTCAACTTCAAATTCGAAATATTCAGCCACCACACTCAAAATCTGCATAAAATAAAATCTTCCTCACTAGGATTCAAACACAAGCCATGCAAATCAAACGCTTAAACGTCAACTAGTAAGCCACAACTTATCTTGTTAAAACTCTAACAAAAATATTCTTATAATCCTCAAAGCCAACCATCATGTCCCCAATAGAAATCTGAATTCAAAACATCATTAAAAGCTCTTAATTAGTGAATTCCAATTCTGTTTTGAATAGTCCAAGGACTAAAACTCAATTATCCAAACTTAAAGGATCAAAACCTAATTATAAAATCTCCAAGGGAAAAAACATAAATAATCAAAACTTGAGGGTCTTACAGTAATTGCCACGTGATTGTCCGGTTCCTGTTGGAACGACGTTTTGGCCATAGTTGAGCATATACATTCTACACAGTTTCCTGTTGCTTTGTTACTGGCTATGGTTATAAGTTGAAAATGAATTCTGCTACTGCCGTAATTGTTGTACTGTTCTAATTTATTTTAAGCATGCTACTCGTTATAGCTTTGATGTTTGATTTATGAGTTTACCCTTTCTGTTTTGTTGTTTGTTTTCTTGGGCGCTTAACGCTAGACAACCAGCAAAGATGAGATATGTGAAGGTTGAGCTGAAAGCATAATTGAAGGGTTCTTGAAGACTAGAAGATTAAGTTGATGCAAGTCTGAGGAACTTTTGGGGCAGACTTGGAGATAATGTTTTAATTTCGCTGTTTTGAACAATTAGCACCCGTAGTGCAGAATACTATTTTCATTACATCTTGTTTCCTTGTTGTATAAGTATTATTGATTATGGGATACTCTATTATAATTATATGAGAGACGTTGTTTTGGAAAATTGAGGTGTTTTGAAAGGATTTGGTTAAGTTTTAATTTTCTTAATTTTCCAATGTGACGCCTCGGTTGGAATTCGGGCTGTTACACTTGGATACAGTCGAACTTACAGTTGGGGTTCAGCTGTTTTGTCTCACCTCTATAATTCTTTGTGCAAGGCAACTGACTACACCCGTGCTGATCTTGTTGGATGCACATTTCTTTTGTAATTATGGGCATGGGCGAGAATTCCCATTGTAGGCCCAAAAATCTTGCCCCCATTGCAAGTTTGAGCACTGCTCAGTGGAAGGTATGAACGTTTTTACCTACATTACATACATGTTTTAATTTACATACTGCAATTACTCAATAAATTAGAATTGAATAGATTATTATTGTAACAGGTGGATCCAAAAACTGAAGGTTGATATGTATCCCATACGGTCGCACCAAAACAAGCTAGACATGTTGACCGAGAATAATGTAAGTGTTTGTCCGTAAAATTAGATTACGATGATTCTCTCATATATATATATTCATTAAAAATATTATATTTTTTTGTACAATTCGTGTGGACCCCTTACACTGTGGTGGTGGAGTATCTCCCCGAGAAATGTGTGCGGGGTCAACATTTGTTCAGGACACTTGTACCGTTATCCACTACAATCTTGTTGAGTGGCATCAACCCGACCGTGTGCTGAGACAATTCAGGATGAGTCAACATATCCCTCACGCACCTTTGCAGGATGACAGTCCGCATGATGGCTCCAGGAGAGGGAAGGTACACGTAAATTGGACAAATGAGATGCGGGGTTACATAGAGATGTGGGATGCCAGAGAGATCTCAGTGGTACCACCTACATCGCCAATGACAGGGTCCGGGCCAAGCGATGATTACCTGTTGTGGTATAGGTTACACACACGTCGCTAGATGACGATGTCGGTTGCTACGAACACACTCATGGTTAGTGAATATTTTATAAGTTGTGGTATCTGTAACAACCCGATTTCCAACCTAGGCATCACATTGGAAAATCACGGATATTTAAAACTGAACCAAATCCTTTCAGAACACCACAAGTTTCCAAAACAACGTCTCTCATATAATTATAATAGTGTAGCCCATAATCAATAATACTTATACAACAAGTGTTAGAACAGATAGCAACCTGAGAGGGGGGGGTGAATCAGAGTTGCCCCGATTTGCGCCTTATTGAAGATGTTACTTTCAAGATGATGATGATCACGAAACGATTGTTGTGATTGCAGCGGAATTAAGCGTTGCTTGAAAGTAAAGATGAAGGATAGAAGAATTCACACACAGAGTTTTATCCTGGTTCACCTTCTATCCACCGAAGGCTACGTCCAGTCCCTCAAGAAAACCCCTTGAGGATTTTTCCACTATTGATAAAAATCTCTTACAAGTTCTTAACCCAAGGACCCTAAGAATTTCTACCAATATCCTGTGAAAGCAAACCGCTTTCAACAGCCCCTGAAAGCAAACCACTTTCAGTTCCTGAAGGCAAACCACCCTCAAACCTTGAAGGCTAAACCACCTTCAATCAACACCCTGAAAGAATGCTTCTTTCAGTACCAACAACCCTTCACCGAATACCACGGTGAAAACTCAATCTTACAGAAAGAGATGAAGAAGAGTTTACAATTGGTTGTATCAATCCTTTGACATAGAAGTGGATTGATCATGAGAATTTATGCTTTAAGGCTTTTAAGCATAATATGATTCTGAGTTCCTCAAGATATGAGCAACTAAAGTGTTCTTATAAACATGAAGATCATGAACTCAGAATTTAGGCTCTTGAAGGTTTAAGTTCTAAAAGATGAACTAATTTTGACAAAGCTTTGGCCTAATGTTGTATTCTCATGTGTTGTTGTGTTCTGGACTCAAATGGACTTTATATAGGCAAGGGAAACGTCCTTGAACCATCACAACCCTTTCCAAAAGGTTTGGGACACAATGGTTCATGAAAAGAAGCAACTTTTCGTGCTGGTAATCGATTACATCACTTAGTGTAATCGATTACACTAATAGCCGTTTCAGTTTGAATTTCAAATTCAAACATGTAATCGATTACAAGCAATGGGTAATCGATTACTTGCCTAGGTGTAATCGATTACCAGAAGGCTGAAATCGATTACACTGAAGTCCAACTTCAAGAAATTTGATCCTTTGAGATCGGCTTAAGGTTTTCTACTTCTTTTAAGTTATGAAAACACTTAGCTTGATTAGTTTAGGTGTTTTAAGAGCCTTTATGCTTTAATAGACCTTTAGAAGCATAACTCACCTAAACTATGACTTCTAGACTATTGATGAACTTTATAGAACTGTTTCTTCGAAGTCTTGTTTTCTTCTTTTTGCCGATGAGTTTGTCGTCATCAAAACCACAGCCAGGGTCAGGAGCAAGACCTTCTTCACAATCTCCCCCTTTTTGATGATGGCAAACACATTCTTGATACTTGAAGATCATTTATGCATTTCTGTTGAAGAACTCCCCCTGTTTGATGTAATCTAGTATTTCTCCCCCTTTCTAATGTACTTGTTGAAATCCTGCATATGATCTTTAATAGCACAGAACCTTTCTCCCCCTTTTGACTTCATCAAAAAGAAGAAAAGGCCAAAAAATACAGGCATACATCCATACAAGTATAGAATTCGAAATAAAGCATAGGAGTATGGGGGTAAAGATGTAAAAACAAGAATAAACCATAACCAACACTTATATTATGTATATATGGACGCAAATGCATAAGTTACAAATAGTAGAAGCATAACAAACATAAGTAGTAGAGTGGTTACAACAAAGGAGAAAGCCTATTTGTGGAAATGGGGAAATCCTAATAGTAGTTATATAACTATATTGAGACAAAGGTCTTCAGAATTTATTCTTGACTAGAATCCTCAGAATTCTCAGAGGGGTCAAGATCCTGGAGACTCTCAATTTCCTTGCGCATGAAGGAGTGAACTGCCTCTATGCGATTTTCCACAAGCAGAAATCGAGATCGAATGGTATCTTCCAGTTGTCCTAAATTTTGAGAAAGACGAAGTGACAGGATGTCCATTCGTTCAAGGATGACCTTGGTTTCCTGTGAGAAATTGGAAGGAATGGTATAAAATGGAGATAATCCTGCCGATGCAGCATTTGTTTGGACATCTATGCGGTATCGAGGATGCTGAAATGGATCATTGGAGGAATCCCTTCGAGGAGTATTGATTGGAGATGAAACATTGGAGGGACGAGGAAGAGACCCCATGGCTAAACAAGATTAGAAGAAGAAGATAGGTTGTGTATGTGGAAAGGTAGGCAAAAAGGCAAGAGACACATGCTGATTTTATAGAGAAAATCGTGTGTGTAATCGATTATGACAGTTAGTGTAATCGATTACTGCAGTTTAAAATTTGAAATGATTCAAATTTTGAATAGGTAATCGATTACGGCAGTTAGGGTAATCGATTACTTGGAGATTTCTAACAGGCACGAGGACTGAGAGCAGGGATAATCGATTACAGGACCTATGGTAATCGATTACTAGGATATTTTTATAAGTTCTAGGCTCTAGAATCCTATGTAACACATTCTTAAAGGAAATTTTAAGCACATAATCAATCTAAATGCATTTAATCGTATAACATCACAAAGATTAGGGAAAAATCATGTTACTTTAAATGTCATGCTCATCTGATATGCCTAATTCTCTTCTAATCTTAAAGAATGAATCTTTAGGAAGAGGCTTAGTAAAGATATCTGCTAATTGATTAGGAGTATCCACAAATGAAATCTCAATGTCTTTCCTCATAACATGATCTTGAAGAAAATGATGTCTTATATCAATATGCTTAGTTTGAGAATGCATGATAGGATTTTTAGTGAGATTAATGGCACTTGTGTTGTCACATTTAATTGAAATGCAGCCCAGCTCTAAGCCATAATCTTTGAGTTGTTGTTTGAGCCATAGAGTTTGTGCACAACAACTTCCTGTAGCAATGTATTCTGCTTTAGCAGTACTTAGAGCAACACATGCTTGTTTCTTGCAAGACCAAGAAACAAGGGAATTTCCTAACAAGTGACAAGTACCACTTGTACTTTTTCTTTCAGTTTTACAACCAGCATAATCAGAATCAGAATATCCAATCAAATCACAAACACTCCCTTTGGGATACCACAAACCAACATTTGTAGTTCCTCTCAAGTATTCGAAAATCCGTTTGACGGAACTCAAATGTGATTCCCTAGGAGATGCTTGATATCTAGCACATAGACACACACTAAACATAATATCAGGTCTACTTGCAGTTAAGTATAGAAGAGATCCGATCATACCTCTATATTTGGTAATGTCTACTTGAACACCGGATTCATCTTGATCTAGATATGTGTTAGACCCCATTGGTGTGGCTATGGCTTTGCAATCAACCAAGTCATATTTCTTTAATAATTCCTTGCAAAACTTTGATTGATTGATGAATATTCCATCATGTGATTGCTTGATTTGCAATCCAAGAAAGAAATTTAATTGTCCCATCATGGACATCTCAAATTCTTCTTGCATCATGTTAGAGAAATCCTTACAAAGAGATTCGTTAGTTGCACCAAAGATAATATCATCAACATAAATTTGAACTAATGAGGTATTACCTTTGGTTCTTTTGATAAACAAGGTTGTGTCAGCCTTACCCTTTTGGAATCCTTTCTCACAAAGGAATGTGCTTAATCTATCATACCATGCACGAGGGGCTTGTTTAAGACCATAAAGTTCCTTCTTTAATCTGAAGACATGTGAAGGGAACTTTGGATCTTCAAATCCTAGAGGTTGCTTCACATAGACTTCTTCTTGAATGTATCCGTTCAGGAAAGCACTTTTGACGTCCATTTGATATAATGGGAAAGTTAGAGAGCAAGCATACGCCAATTGAAGTCTTATGGCTTCCAACCTTGCTACTGGTGCATAGGTTTCATCAAAATCTATGCCTTCTTCTTGATTATAACCTTGAGCAACTAACCTTGCTTTGTTCCTAACTATGATACCATTTTCATCTAACTTATTTCTAAATACCCACTTTGTTCCAATAACATGCTTATCACTAGGCTTTGGAACAAGTTCCCAAACTTGATTCCTTTCAAATTGGTTTAATTCTTCCTGCATTGCTACAATCCAATACTCATCCTCTAGAGCATCATTTACTTTTGAAGGTTCTATTTGAGAGACAATGGCCATATTCAAAACTGAATCATTTAAGCGTAGCCTTGTTGAAACGCCTCTAGAAATATCACCAATGATATTATCAACTGGATGATCCCTATGGATTCTCCATTCCTTTGGAAGTTGATAAATATCATCTTCAATGTGCTCTTCTTGTATTGGATTTTGATCTCTATCCTTTTGAGAATCTTCATTGATAATGATATCTTCTTCTTCATTATCTGGAAGATTGACTTTATCTTCTATTGAAGATTTAGATTCATCAAAGGAAACATGTATGGATTCTTCCACAGATAGAGTTTTCTTGTTAAAGACTCTATATGCTTTTCTTGTTAGAGAATAACCAAGGAATATACCTTCATCAGATTTTTCATCAAACTTACCAAGGTTTTCCTTTCCATTATTCAAGACAAAGCATTTTGATCCAAAAGCATGTAGATGAGAGATATTTGGTTTCCTTCCTTTGTAGAGTTCATATGGGTTTTTCTTCATAATTGGTCTAATAAGAACTCTATTGGAAACATAGCAAGCAGTACTTACAGCATCAGCCCAGAAATATTTAGGAAGGCTTGATTCACTTAGCATGGTTCTTGCTAATTCTTCAAGTAATCTGTTCTTCCTTTCCACAACACCATTTTATTGTGGTGTTCTCGGAGTAGAGAAATTATGTGATATTCCATTTTCATCACATAGTTCTTGAAATTGTTGATTTTGAAATTCTCCACCATGATCACTTCTAATAGAAGAGATCTTTAAAGATTTCTCATTTTGAACTAGCCTTGCATATCTCTTGAATGCATTGAAGGCTTCATTCTTATGAGGCAAGAATAACGTCCATGTAAATCTAGAGAAATCATCAACAATAACAAGTGCATAGAAATTACCTTCGAGGCTTTTTTTTCTTGAAGGTCCGAACAAATCCATATGTAGAAATTGAAGGGGTCTTGAAGTTGAAACTATGTTCTTTGGTTCGAAAGACATTCTGGTTTGCTTCCCTTTTTGACATGCATCACAAAGCTTGTCTTTTTCGAATCTTATCTTTGGAAGCCCAACAACTAGATCATGCTTGACTAGTTTGTTTAAATGATCTATGTGTATATGGTCAAGTCTTCTATGCCATAGCCATGAATCACTATTGTTCTTGGCCAAAAGGCATCTTACGTTTTGTGGAATTTCTTCCAAGGAGATCATGAAGACTTTATTTACTTTATACCCAAAAAACTTAATTTCTTTAGTTTTCACATCTTTTACTACACATATATCATCAATGAAACCAACTTTCAAACCTTTGTCACATTGTTGACAGATACTCAGAAGATTATGCATCAAACCATCAACGTAAAGAACTTTATCGATGATTGTTTGAGGGGGTGTGCCTATTCTTCCAATACCGAGTATCTTTCCCTTTTGATTGTTTCCATATGTGACAAAACCTTTTTCCCTAGGTATAAGAAAAGAAAACTTGGTTTTGTCTCCTGTCATGTGTGATGAGCAGCCACTATCAAGATACCATAAATCCTTTGCTGCTTTTATACACACCTACCTGACAAAGTTCAGACATGGGTATTAGGAACCCAACAAGTTTTGGGTCCTTCTAAGTTAACATCCTTTCTAACCCATATGTACTCCCTATTTGGTACTCCAACATGTTTGTAGTAACATCTACTAGGGGTATGTCCTATTTTGTTACAATAAGTGCAAGAATAATGATTGTAACTGGTTGTTTGCCTAGGAGTGGGATGAATCTTCTTAGGAGGTCTATTAGGATTGTTCTTCCTGTTAGAACAGATAGCAACCTGAGAGGGGGGGTGAATCAGTGTTGCCCCAATTTTCGCCTTATTGAAATTGTTACTTTCAAGTTTATGATGATCACGGATTGATCGTTGTGATTGCAGCGGATAAGAACAATACTTGAAAGTAAATGTGAAGGATAAAGAGAATCACACACAAGATTTATCCTGGTTCGCCTTCAATCCACTGAAGACTACGTCCAGTCCCTCAAGAAAACCCCTTGAGGATTTTTCCACTATTGATAAGAATTTCTTACAAGTTCCTAACCCAAGGACCCCAAGAACTTCTACCAATATCCTGTGAAAGCAAACCGCTTTCAACAGCCCCTGAAAGCAAACCGTTTTCAGTTCCTGAAGGCAAACCACCCTCAGACCTTGAAGACTAACCCGCCTTCAATCGAACAACCCTTCACCGAATACCACGGTGAAGTTAGAATCCCTCAGAAAGATTACCACTTTCTGAAGAACCACTCCACTAAATTCCACACTGAAGATTTCCCATGATCGAGTACTCTTAACGAATGCTTGCACCAAGGACCCTAAGATATCTTATCAATCTTCCTGAAGCAACCCACTTCTGATTGATCAAGTCTTCTTAACGAATGCTTGTGCCAAGGACCCTAAGAGAACCCATCATGCCTCAGAAAGCAAACCACTTTCTGATGACACCGAATTACCACGGTGGACTTTGAATCAAACTTGATTCAAAGGACCTTTTTACAACCACCGAAAACTACGGTGAAAGAATCAACATGATTCAAATGGAAGAAGAAGAAGATGCCTTTCCTATGGCTAAATTCAATCCCTTAGACAAGATGGATTGATCTTAGTTTGTATGCTCCAGGCCATTACAATGAAGGCTCTTCCATTCTGAGTTTCTCAAGTGTTGAACATCATGAGTATTCTTGTGAAAATGAGAGAACCGAAACTCAGAATGATGACTTTAATGAATATGAAAGTTATGGACCAAGTCATTTATGTTTCTGAGTGTCTAAGGACTTTATATAGGCACTAGAGGTCGTCCATGAACCAACACAACCTTTCCCAAATGGTTTGAGACACAATGGTTCATGAAATAACACATCTGTCGACCTGGTAATCGATTACAGCAGTTAGTGTAATCGATTACATCATGCCGTTGAAGTTTGAATTTGAATTTCAAACTTGGTAATCGATTACACACTTGTGGTAATCGATTACACACATCCTGTAATCGATTACACACATCTGTAATCGATTACAGACAGTCCAGAACTCAGTTTTAACCATCTTAAACCCTAATTGAGTGTTCCTACCAAGTTTAACTTGTGAGAACATATCGTACTCAATTAGTTGATCTTTTGTGAGCCTTCAAATGCAATATAAACCTTAATAAAGCATAGCACACTAAGTTGACAAGACTTACTTAAAACTAGAACCTTCATGTTTTGTTCTTGACGTTCTGAGCCTGGTTCTTGAAGTCTTTCTTCTCTTAAGTCTTCTTGAAGTCTTCTTGTTTTTGTTCCTTTCTTTCTTGAAGTCTTTCTTCTTTTTGTGACGTGTTTGTCTTCATCAAAACCTCAGTCGAGTCCAAGGACGAGACTTGATTTACAATCTCCCCCTTTTTGATGATGACAAACATCATGCTTGAACATTGATGGATCATTAGACTTTCTTTCTTGTCTTGTATCTCCCCCTTAGTTTTGCAATTATATCTCCCCCTTTGTTTTGCAAATGAAGCACAGTATCCTGAAAATGATCAAGCATACACAAGACTTTTCTCCCCCTTTTGACATCATCAAAAAGAAGATAAAGCTATACAAAATTTTCCAGGATAATAAAAATAAAGAGAGACATGCATAATATTCATCAAAACTTTTCTCCCCCTTTTTGTTCCACTTATAACCTTTCTTGTAAGCAATCTTAACAAGGCACAGAACCCTTTCTCCCCCTTTTGACTTCATCAAAAAGGAAGATGAGTCCAAGCACAATCCACACATGCTAACAAGTAGTATAGATATTTAATTCATGGGGAGAGGGGTAAGCAAGACAATATATAGAAACTCATGCATCACACGTAATTTTAAAGCATAACTAGTTAAGTTCAGAATACATAAGTAAACGTGCTAGCAATAACCAAAACATCCAGAAGATAAGACTAAACTATTACAATCCCAAAATAAATAGTCCGAATGAAAATAGAGCTATTCTAAGGAAAGGTAGAAGTAGTCTAGAAATCTTCAGAATCATCAGAAAGATCAAAAGAGTCATGGGTAGAGGGAGCCATGCGATCAACCTGAAGACTAAGACGATCCATATCCGTACGGAGAGTGCTGTACATGGATTCCATGTGATCAAAGTGTGCCCGCATGTCAGCCAGATGAGAAAGGATGAGTTGTGTAGAGGCATCCGTACCAGCAGATGATGAAGGAATACTCTCAGAAGGAGGAAAGAATGCTGCAGGAGTAGGAGTAGGAGGATCCTCAGATGGTAGATCAGTTTTGTTCCTGAAGAATCCTTCATCATCCTGAATGAATCCCATCTTGTTCAGGATATTCAGATCAATGCGTTGAGCCTTACCATCCATTTTAACAGAATATTCACCATGAGTAGGAACTCCCTTCTTCTTCAAAATGATAGAAATTGCAGAAGCAAACGGAAGAGGGCTAGTTCTTTCCTTATGCATCATCATGTGAATCATTACCAAATAAGCCCAATTAATAGACTTTTGATTAACCATGCCATATAGAATTTGTAACTCTAGATCACTTATCTGAGCATGATTAGAACTTTGAGGTAAGATCACATAACTGAGCAAGTAGTGAAGCATTCTGTCTTCAACAGTGAGAAACCCAACAGCAAGGGTGTCTCTAGAACGGTTTGCATCAACTCTCTGCTTTTTAGACTGAATTTGCTCTTCAGTGAAGCGACATAAAGATAAATAAAATGATCGCTTATCATAATCTTCCCATGGGCAAGGCAATTCAGAACCTAATTTTGCTCCAGTGCTAGGAATGGACAGACATTCTCCCAACTTATCAATGGTCAGAGATATGTCAATACCCTTGACAGATGTGCATATCTTGCCACCACGCTTAATCAGATTACAGTAAAAGACTCTGACAAGTTCGGGAAAGAATTTACCTTTAATCTCAATGAACGAGTCAAGTCCCTGATGATTAAGCAATGCTGGAAATGTCATCCCTGCTGTCAAGAAAGATTCCAGAGCACCATACTTTGGTGTAAGAACTGGTCGATCAAGAAAATGAGCAAGAAATCTTTGTTTTTGTTCTTCAGTTGCCAACATCCTTGAGAGGTCCAAAGCATCCATGGAAGGGTTCTTAGAACGAAGAGGTTTTCGTGAGGAAGAGGCCATGGAAGCAGAATTTGAGAAATTTCGAGTTCTAGGGTTAAGCAGGACCGAATTGGGGCTTTTTGATACAGACCAAATCAACAACAATTGGCAGTATGACTAGAAGGAGATGGATATTAGGAGCAAAACCCACAAAGAATTCTTGAAAACGAACAAGAATTGTGGAAGATATGGGGAAGAAGGGGTTGCTGGCGTCGCACGAGAGTGAGAAGGAACCAGAGGGGATGTAATCGATTATGAACATAAAAACCCAGAAAATATATATGTTATCGGGCATGTAATCGATTACTACCTCTTATGTAATCGATTACATGTAAGCAAATTTTAATAATAATTCAAATTCGAGGAGGTAATCGATTACACTGCATGGGTAATCGATTACCTTCCTTTCTAGAAAAGAAACAGGGCCAGAATAATCCCTGTAATCGATTACAGATCATATGTAATCGATTAATATAACTAAAAACTTGAAAATTAAGACATACTAGGCACAACATGAAAAATATTTCTAACAAAGAACTATAATGTAAATACAAATGCCAAAGAATGCTTTTCTATTCAAATTAATACCCTTATTGATGGATATAAGGTCGTTTTTAGAATTTTATTGTTAATACCATATTCTATTATTGTGACTTTGAAGACCATCCTTTGTAAATGACAATCCTAAACACAAGGTCTTCATGCACATTTGCTCAAATAGACTTAATGGTATTTTCTAGATACCCAATTTCCTTTGGGTCCTTTTGGGTTAGTATCCCATATGAATCTTTCATTGGGGATTCCCTGGTTTCTTTAATGACTTTGTTTTACCACTTGGGTTAATTTATCAATTCTTGACTTAAGGCTTATGCATGAACCTAAATGTGTAAAAGCACTTTGAATATCTTGTTCTAGATCTATATTATCTTGTATTCTTTTAGTAAAGATGAGATGATCCTACTTTAATGTGCATAAACTTCATATATGTTCAAGAAACTATCATGCAACCAAACAAGGATTCTTTGTAATTTTATCATATGAAATTGCATTACTAACCTCATTATCAGAATGATGTATTGCCATTAAAGCGTGACAAGCTTCCTCATGATTGAGTTGAATGATGATCTTGCTCCTTTGTCATCCAAGATTGTCTACTTTGTTTTGAAATCCTTTTTCTCATATTCCTTCTTCAAGCTTATAACCTTGTGCTGCTTATCTAGCCTAAGTTTCTATGATTTCTTGTTTTTCTAATATGTTCCTAAACATCTATTTGGCTTTAATGATATACTTATCATTTAGGGAGTCGATATTCATACTAGGTCTTTCTCAAACTAGTTTAACTCTTATGGCTTCAAACCGGTACTTATCTCCCACAGGATAATGTACTTTAGATGGCTCTAATTTAGTATGGTTTGAGAAGACGTACCTATTTTTCTTACGCTAAGAAATCAACCCTTTTTCATTATTCTCATAAAAGATATTGTTTTGTCTTCAATCATGTGTGATGTGTAGCCATTATCAAGATATCTTAAATCCTTTGCTGTTTTTCATACACACTTACAAAACAAATTCTTATAATGGAATATTGAAAGCCTAAATTGCTTTGGGTTCTAGGTTATTGTTTGTCTTATCCACCCACATACATTACCCACTTGATATTCCTATAATGACTTCTACTAGAGATATGTCCTATTCTATAGCACTTAACTACAGGCATGTAATCTATAACCTATATTATATCTAAGCATATCATAATGTCTCCTAGGCTGTCTTGGAGCAATATTGAGAATAATTCCTATTGAAACTTTTGTGCTTAGATTATATAGCATAAGTATGTAATCGATTACAGAGGTTGAGGTAATCGATTACCTTAGTCAACTAATGAGGCACGAGGACTGCAGACAGGGTTAATCGATTACAGTATGTATGTTAATCGATTACCAGGACAGTTAATATGTTCTAAACTAAAAATTCCCATGAAATATATTACTAGAAGAACATTTAAGCATGTAAGCATATAAGTTCAAAAATCATGCAATGTAATTAAAACATATAAACACATACTCAAACAAATATCTAACTATATCATGTTCATCTAGAATACCTAGTTCTCTTCTAATCTTATAGAATGAATCTTTAGGATTGTTTTTGGGTAGTTCCTATAGTTCATATTTCTAGAAGAACTAGCATATATGTGTTTACTTCTAAGAGAATTAACTTCATCTAAATCCTTTTGAAACATTTGACATTTTTCTTCAAAAGATGAAATAATGTTTATCACTAAATTTAGAAGTACTACGATACATCTTAACAAGGCTTTTCTACAGCAAATTTTAAATCATTTGAAAAAGAAGTTATGGTACTAACCTGGATATTATCCTTGTTAGAATTCTGAGATGCCATTAATGCAAGGTGTGCTTTTTCCTTCTCTGATTCTGAGTCTGAGCCTACGTCATTGTCATCCCAAGAAATGTATGCTCTTCTGGAGTTTGAATCCTTTTTTTTTTCAAACTTCTCCTTTAGTCCATGCTTCTTCTTTTGAATGTTTGGACAATCATATTTGATATGACCAGATTTTCCATATTCATAACATGTGATCTTTTGTGAAGAGGAGGAGGGTTTATTTCCCTTTTGAAAACTTGTAGACTTCATACCTTTTCTTTGTAAGAACCTTCGAAAATTCTTGACTATTAAGACCATGTTCTTATCATTTTCTGACTCTGCATCATATTCATCATTGATGCTTTCTTTGGCTTTTAGAGCAATAGACCGATGTCTCTTTTCGTTGTTCTCATATTGCTAGAGTCTATTTAACTCCGATCCTTGTTCTTGAAGTTTTCCAAAAAGAATAGCCAAAGTCATGTTGGAGAGACTTTTCTTCTTCTTTGAGATAGCAGTGTCCTTTGGTTGCCATGTTCTTGTAAGGGATCTTAACACTTTCATGTTTATGGCATAATAAGAGAATTCCTTACCAAGAACAACCAAGTGATTCAATAATTGTGTGAACCGCTTTTGCATATCAAGTATGCTTTCTCCAGGCAATATTCTGAACATCTCATATTCTTGTGATAGAATATATTGATCTTTGAATCTTTTGACTTCATCAGTCTCTTTGTGTGTAACCATTAAAGTATCCCATATTCCTTTTGAAGATTTTCAAATAGATACCCTAAGGATTTTCTTCATACCAAGGACTGAAGTCTAGATGTTCATACCTTTTTAAGTCATGATGAACTTTCTTCTTTTCTTTGTCACTCCATGTGTTTTCTGGTTCTGATTGTGAACTTCCTTCAACTTTTACTACAGGCCCAAGGAGATCTTCTTTAATGACTTTGTAGATTCCCGCGTCTAATGGGTTTATGAAGATCATCATCTTGATTATTTCAAAAATCGTAGAGTTATCCATTATAGAATGATGGCCTGTTTATTGTGAATCCTTCATTGGTACTTGTTGTAGATGAGGATGCTATCTTCTCCCGGATCTTAGGAATAACTTACCTAAACCAGGCTCTGATACCAATTGTTAGAACAGATAGCAACCTGAGAGGGGGGGTGAATCAGTGTTGCCCCAATTTTCGCCTTATTGAAATTGTTACTTTCAAGTTTATGATGATCACGGATTGATTGTTGTGATTGCAGCGGATAAGAACAATACTTGAAAGTAAATGTGAAGGATAAAGAGAATCACACACAAGATTTATCCTGGTTCGCCTTCAATCCACTGAAGACTACGTCCAGTCCCTCAAGAAAACCCCTTGAGGATTTTTCCACTATTGATAAGAATTTCTTACAAGTTCCTAACCCAAGGACCCCAAGAACATCTACCAATATCCTGTGAAAGCAAACCGCTTTCAACAGCCCCTGAAAGCAAACCGCTTTCAGTTCCTGAAGGCAAACCACCCTCAGACCTTGAAGACTAACCTGCCTTCAATCGAACAACCCTTCACCGAATACCACGGTGAAGTTAGAATCCCTCAGAAAGATTACCACTTTCTGAAGAACCACTCCACTGAATTCCACAGTGAAGATTTCCCATGATCGAGTACTCTTAACGAATGCTTGCACCAAGGACCCTAAGATATCTTATCAATCTTCCTGAAGCAACCCACTTCTGATTGATCAAGTCTTCTTAACGAATGCTTGTGCCAAGGACCCTAACAGAACCCATCATGCCTCAGAAAGCAAACCACTTTCTGATGACACCGCATTACCACGGTGGACTTTGAATCAAACTTGATTCAAAGGACCTTTTTACAACCACCGAAAACTACGGTGAAAGAATCAACATGATTCAAATGGAAGAAGAAGAAGATGCCTTTCCTATTGCTAAATTCAATCCCTTAGACAAGATGGATTGATCTTAGTTTGTATGCTCCAGGCCATTACAATGAAGGCTCTTCCATTCTGAGTTTCTCAATTGTTGAACATCATGAGTGTTCTTGTGAAAATGAGAGAACCGAAACTCAGAATGATGACTTTAATGAATATGAAAGTTATGGACCAAGTCATTTATGTTTCTGAGTGTCTAAGGACTTTATATAGGCACTAGAGGTCGTCCATGAACCAACACAACCTTTCCCAAATGGTTTGAGACACAATGGTTCATGAAATAACACATCTGTCGACCTGGTAATCGATTACAGCAGTTAGTGTAATCGATTACATCATGCCGTTGAAGTTTGAATTTGAATTTCAAACTTGGTAATCGATTACACACTTGTGGTAATCGATTACACACATCCTGTAATCGATTACACACATCTGTAATCGATTACAGACAGTCCAGAACTCAGTTTTAACCATCTTAAACCCTAATTGAGTGTTCCTACCAAGTTTAACTTGTGAGAACATATCATACTCAATTAGTTGATCTTTTGTGAGCCTTCAAATGCAATATAAAACTTAATAAAGCATAGCACACTAAGTTGACAAGACTTACTTAAAACTAGAACCTTCATGTTTTGTTCTTGACGTTCTGAGCCTGGTTCTTGAAGTCTTTCTTCTCTTAAGTCTTCTTGAAGTCTTCTTGTTTTTGTTCCTTTCTTTCTTGAAGTCTTTCTTCTTTTTGTGACGTGTTTGTCTTCATCAAAACCTCAGTCGAGTCCAAGGACGAGACTTGATTTACACTTCCTATTGTTCATACTCCTAAAAGAATTGGTCTTAATGCTTTTAGAAGATCCTTCCACCATGTTTGGTTTTACTAACACAGTTTTCTTGACTTCCTTAGTCTTTGGGTGAGAAGTATATCCTAGACCTGACTTATTGTTTGAATGTCTTTGTACACTTAGAATATCATCTAACTTCTGTTTTCCTTTATTGAAGTTATGGACTCTTTGTTGAAGATTATCTATCTTTTCTTCTAAAGAACTACACTTAGTGCATTTATGTGTAATATCTAACTTAGATTTTACTACGTCAAGTTCTTCTTGTAAAGTTCTACACTTACTTTCTAAGGATGAAATCAATTCATTTTGCCTAGTGCTAACCTTAGAAAATTCTTGACATAATTTAAACATATTTTCCATAGTAAACTTTAAATCATGAAAAGATATAGAATTGTCACTAACCTAGGAATCTTCAACATCTGAATCATGTGAGGCCATCAAAGCAACTTGTGCTTCTTCTTTATCCGAGTCTGATGATGAACTTACTTCATTATCATCCTAAGCCAAATATGCTCTTCGTGTGGGTTGATCCTTCTTTTCGAATTTTTCTCTTAGACCATGTTTCTTCTTTTGAAGATTTGGACATTCTGACTTGAAGTGTCCAGGCTTGCCACATTCGAAGCATGTGATCTTTTGAGAGGAAGAAGACTAATTGTTCCTTTGGAAAGATTTGTTGTTGATGAATTTCACACCTTTTCTTTTAAGAAACTTTCCAAAGTTCTTTACTAGAAGATTCACATTCCCATTGTCTTCTTCTTCAGAATCTGCATCATAATCTTCTTTGATGCTTTCTTTTGCCTTTCGGGAAATGGATCGATACTTCTTCTCATGTTGTTCATTCTCTTCCAAACGATTCAATTCCAACTCGTGTTCTTGGAGTTTTCCAAAAAGAGTTGCAAGAGTCATTTTTGATAAACTCTTCTTCTCAGAGATGGCTGTAACTTTTGGTTGCCATACTCTTGTAAGTGATCTTAGAACTTTCATGTTCAAGTCACTGTTTGAAAATTGTCTGCCAAGAGCAATCAAATGATTAATCAAATGAGTGAATCGTTTTTGCATATCTAATACCTATTCTCCTGGAAGCATACTGAACATTTCATATTCTTGAGATAGAGTATTGATCTTTGATCTCTTGACTTCATCTGTTCCTTCGTGAGTCACCATCAACGTATCCCATATTTCTTTCTATGAAGTGCACGTTGATACTCTGAAAAACTCATCCATGCCAAGAGCAGATGTAAGAATGTTCATTCCCTTGAGATCATATTGAACCTTCTTCTTTTCTTCTTCACTCCATGTACTTTCTGGTTTTGGTTGTTGGACTGGGCGAGTGCCTCCCCCCGGTGGCGGGCCATGAAGACTTATGAAGACACTTCGCTTTCATACTTCAAGCTCATTGTCTTGTGGGCTTGTGGACCGGGCGAGTGCCCCACGACAGTAAGAGGGCGACCAACATTAGTAAAGGGCGGCCCAGAATGGCGACCCAGGGGCTTATTTGTAATACATAGGATATTGGGCCTGATCTTTGAGGCCCATAGGCTTAGTCTGAATTAAATGTAATTTATGGCCTTCCTCCCTATAAATAGCCAAGGGAGACTCATGTAAAAGGGACCTGAAATCTCTTATTCTAATAACACTTCTTTTCTCTATGCTCTCTTAATTCGAGAACATTTGGCGCCGTCTGTGGGGAAAGGTAAAACTTTTCCCACTACCATGAAAAAGTTCCGTGTTCTACTCACTGAGTGGGAGGCGATTCAAAAAAAAAAAAACACAAAAAAAGGAAAAGAAAAAAGTGAGCAGCACTGCCTCACGAACCCTAGCAGCCATGGCTTATCTCCTCACGCCGCCATCCCTTCCTTTCTCCATTCCTCCAGCCGCCACCACCACTCCCCTTCCAATCGGCCTTCAGCGCCGCCATCCCTCTTCCTTCATCTCCCTCGACCTCCTTCTCCTTCGACACCCGCTGTCAATCCTTCCCTTCTTCTTTTCTTCCTCCAAACCGCAGCAACCACTGCTGCTTTCACCTTCCACCACCTAACCCTAAATCGCCGCCGCCGCTCACGAAGTTGTCTCCCTTGACCTGGGTTCTGGCGCCATCGCCATCGATGCCACCTCGTCTTCCTCTTCAATCCGGGGTCCAACGCCGCCGCAAACCAGTGGAGAAAGGGAACAGGTCAGGGACAAGGAAGGAGAAAATGGGGGAGATACTCAAAATCCTAGCAGCTTCATCACCACCATTCAAGGCTTCAGGCTCCAGGCCGCCAATCTTGATTTTTCTTTCGCCTCAAACCCTAGCACCTTAGGGCGGCTCAAATCACAGTGGCCAGCGGCGGCGAAGGAGAAGCTTGCTGTCGCCAAGCTCAAGCAATGGGGGCTACCTGAGAAGAGAAGAGCCAAGCACAGCGGCCCCCGGCGGTGACTCAAGTCTGAAGCCGTGACGCACCCGGATTCTGAGAAACTACGACTCTTCAATTATTTGAATTCTCTTTTGACGTTTATTTTCCATATTTACATTGTGGTTTTGATGCCTGTTATCTGTTTGATAAATTGCTTGACTGAAGTTCCTTTCTTTTTCTTCATGTTTCCGATTGAACTGGAGACAAGTATTGAGACATTGTTCGTCAGGACGCCACAACGCCAGAATATCGCTGTGGAGCTCGCAGCCCATGACAACATTCAATCTCGAATAGAAGGAAGAAGGGAGAAAGAAAGCGAGGTGGCGACTCACACAAACCAGATCTCCGTGCCCGCCGTGGTCTCAACGTCGGGAGTAAAAGGAATCAGTGGCAAACATGCGGCTCCAGTGAGAAGATGCTTCTCAGAATTTGATACAGCAATGAAGACACGAAATTAGTATGTGGGAGCAGGAACTGAAATAACACATTTACGTTATGCATAAAAGGTGCTCGGGGAAATGCTTCTGTGAGCGCCCAGTGCTTTGGTTCTGGAACTGAGACACCATGCCAAGTTAGTACAACATTTTGATTAAAATACCTCATAATCTGAAGTTCTGATTACTGTTTGCTTTTGAATTAACGCTTGAGATGGTTTCTTTCGGTATCGCCTTGATTCCTTATTTCATTGACAGTTATATTTTTGTGAGAGTTTACTTTCCAGACCATACCAACAAAATTTGACTTTTTTGAACTATTTTATGTGAGCAAAATTTGGCTTTTTGTGACCTGATGGTTTGATAGCTTAAAGTTCAAGTAATAAAAATTGGTACCCCTCGAACTCATCTTTGCTTCTTATTTCCACACAATCTTAGCCTTTTGGGACTATTTGTGTATACTTGCCTTTTTATTTGCTTGTAAGGTCAATTCTCTCGGTTTGACTTATGAGAAACCTTATTTTGAGGGCTTTTTATATCTTTGCTGTGTTCCTGATGCACTAATATTGTCTCATTAATTAACTGAATGGTTTTCCTTTATGTTGCCTACCGAAATTCTTCCTGTTGCACATGAGTATTCATATTTCAGTAGCTTGTCATAATATTTTGTTTTTATAGAGGAAGGCAGAAGATGTAACTAGTTAATTATCCTTTGGTTAAGTTCTTTTGGTATTAGAATTTTAAAGGTGTAGTTTTGAAACTGAAATAAGTAAAATTTTATGGAAAGTGAAATAAGGTGTAGTTAATTATCACTTCTTTTTATATATGATCTTTAAAAAGCATACTCATGATAGGTCGTTCCATATATTCACTTGCTTTTCTATTTTCATTTACCACCATAAAATAGTTAGATATTTCAGAAGTTTTTAGATTTACATCAGGTTGTAGAATGAAAAGTTATTTTTTCGGTATTCAGCTTTGGTTAATGGATTTTTGTTATTTGCAATTCGAATAGTTTCTCACTCGGATTTAACAGAACAGGTTTATGTAGATTGCGGATTGTTGATTTAAAATTACATTTTGGACAATTATGTGTAGTATTCTTGGTGTTTTTGTTTCTTGTGATTATTGTTGCTTGTGCCTCAGTTCAATTTAATTTTTTAGTGTCCCTTTAAAGATAATGACTGCATGACTCTCATGAATTCAAGTTTGTCAAGATCTGAATGCGTGCATGATGTTTGAGGGAGTGTAGAATGAAGAAATCTTCTATGGAAATGAATTTAATTTTGAGGGATCATTTGTATGTTAGCCTTTGTGAATAGATTCTGTCTTGCTGTAACTCCTAGTTGCTTGTTATTGGCTGGTTTCTTTAGGAAAAACAAAAATTACAATTGAGGTTGCACCTTGAGCTATAATAATAAATATAAGTGTTGTAGGCATCATCATTAAATTAGTGAACTTTTGAATAATTCAGATTTAATTGATTTTGTGATTCTGCTTTCAATTGTCGTTTATTTGCTCGATCAGTCATGGGTATTAGGGGGTCTTCATAACTATTTAACTGCTGGATTTCCTATTTAAAATAAGGGTAGCGTTTTTGAGGTTTTAATGTGATTAAGCTAGTTGGAAAAGTGATTCTGGAAAATCAAATAAGTCATTTTTTGAAGAAAATGGATTATATGGATAAGTTAGCAAATTTTAAGAATAATTTGAATATTAGTATGAATTTAGAAACAACAATTTCATGTCAGATTCACAATTCAATGAGAGTAGTATTGCTGTTTGCCATCTTTTTTATTCCGAAATAGCCTTATTCTGCTTAGTTTAATTAATTTTGAGTATAGATAATATTCCTTATATGTATGGGTAGTAGTATGATTAGTCGAGATTGTAACTTATTTAACATATTTTGTAAACTTCAGGATATTACAAAATTGATTCTTAAGCCTAATTGCATAATGTGCTGATAGTGGTTACTATGCAGTAGTATGTTCATAGCGTTTTTGAGTATATTCATTGCATTATTATGAATATGTCAATGGATATGTATATTTTGTTTTTAACTAACAATTTGAGGCAAGTTAAGCATAGGAAAAACAATAATTTTCTTCAGAACAAAGGGCATCTTGAAACCCCAAGCAACAATGTAAAAGAGCTTCTGCAGAATGCTTATCCAGAACTGAGAGAACACATCAAATAATCTTCTGATTTAATAATGTCTTCCTGACAAGCCGCCATTTGGGCGATCCTCTTGCAAGTGACCGCCCTTTGTTCGTAAAAATTCCATGGTAGCATTTGGTGGTTGTTTGGTTTAGGGCGAGGTTTTGGTTTAGGGGAATGATGGCGTTGGAGTTTTGGTTGAAAGGAGGTGTCGGTTTAGGATGAAGTTTTTGTTTAGGAGATGAGGGCGTTTGAGTATGGGTGGAAGGGTGATCTAATGGAGGCTGCCATGGAATTTGTATACAACATTTCTTGTTGTTTTTGGGCGATCCTATTTTATGTTTCTTTCAGGCACGATGGAGTTAATAAATACACGCAATTTCTGGGCCAAGGCACCTGGAGAAATTATCAGTTAGAAGGATTCCAAGGAACGCTCTGAATCTAAAGCATTATTACAGTTAAGGTAGTACAAAGCAAGGACGCCGAGGATTCTCCCCATGGAGAATAAAGATAATAAATTCAGCCTATGAAAAGTCCAACCCCCCATATGTATTACAAGTTTACCCCCATAACCTAAGCTAAAGCCGCCCCTGTTCTTAAACGGGCGCCCCCTCCGCACCGAGGGAAAACCGAGTTGCCCTTAGTAGAGCATGGGCGCTCGCCCTGTCCACGAGCCCACAAGACACGAGTTTGAAGTCTGAAAGCGAAGTGTCTTCATCTTGTCTCTGAAGGATGCCTTTGAAGATACACCAGACCACAGACACCAGCCCACAAGCCCACAAGACACAAGCTTGAAATCTCAAAGTGAAGTGTCTTTATCTTGCCTCTAATAACTTGTTTCTGAAAAACGCTTTGAATGCATTCCGACTCGTGTGTGCCTATGCTCGCCCTGTTCACCAGCCCACAAGATGAGCTTGAAGTCTGAAAGCGAGATGTCGTTTAAAGAGAGCCCGCCATACGGTTTGAACCAACGCTTCCTTTGGGCGGTCATCCCTATAAAGCATGCCTCATTAAAACCTTCCCAGGAAAAACCCAGTGGGACAAAAACCTGGCGAAGGAAAAAGAGTACAACTTTCTAGAGAAATGAGTCGCCTTAGGCTTGGGAGTGGTGAATGATTAGATTGCCACCTTGGATGAAGTGAAAATGTCATCAAGAGACGCTTTTGAGAAAATGGCTCGCCCTTCAAAGCGTGACGCCAGCCCGCAGGGACGAAGTCTGATCCTTTATCACGCCCCATCTTATCCTCTTGTTCCTGACCCTGTTTTAGTATCGCCTATAAAAGTAACACGCCATTATCTTAAAATAATTTAGCAATTTAATTTAATTACCTTGGTATTTGCCTTGCCTGGTGTTCCATTCGCCCTATTCACACGTCATCATTTTGACCCTTGGCCTTCACTTGTCCTTTCACTTGTACCAACTCTCTGACTGTTGGTAACCCGCTACCGAGGGTTCCACACCACGCGCGCCGTTTCTGCCTTAAATGTAATCATTTCTCTTGAAAACACAACTGCCTAGGGCGACGTGGCTCAATGATGGGACTTAACTATACCTCGGGATCCGTTTTCCATTAATTTTTCCACTCACGCACTCCCAACCGTTGCGCCCTTTCTTCTTCCCCATAGAGCCTATAAAACCCCTAACAGCTTGACCCCTTCCTTCTTCTTGCTACACCTTCATATTCCAGTCCGCGTGTGATTTCAGATTTCAGACCTCCAACTTCCTTTTCTGCCTCACTTTTTGCTTCCACCGTGCCGGAGTTGTGCCAACCCCGCTTCTCTTCCACCCTTAGTACGTTCTCTATTTCCTTTGTCCTTTTTTCTTGATTTTATTCTGCAATATGGACTCTGAAATATTTGGCCCTTCCTCTTCTGGTGGCGGAAACTACCAAAATCCTGAAAAACAACCCCTTTCTTCTTCTCCCGGTGACTGGTCCGGCACCGGAACCTCCAATGTGCCCCCCACAAAAGCACCATTATCCCCCAGAACCAAACTTCTAATTTATGAGGACTCACTCCCCAAACCTGTCCAAGAAGGTCTCGTCTCGACCAAAGTAACCTTAATTCCCCCTTCCTTCACTGACGCCCAAAACCTAAAGAACTTTATCACACACATTGGCGGGCTCTGTACAAATAATTACGACATCAATTTAATAACCCGCCCTTGCTCCATAACTGATCGCGTTTGTGATACCCGGGCGACCGCCCGCTCCCCTCATTTCTTCTTCGCATACTTATACATGTTTGAAGATTTTGGCATCCACCTTCCTTTCTCGCCCTTTATCTGCGACGTTCTTAGCGCCCTACAGGTCGCCCCGTCCCAACTAACTCCTAACTCTTGGGGATTCATTCGGGGGTTCGAGATTCTGTGTGAGGCTCTAGGGATTACCCCTAAGTATGAATATTTTTTCTATTTTTATAAGTGTGTCCCGCCTAACAAGAAAGGATTATCCGTAGCGCCCACTAGCTCCTGGGTAGTTCTTGCTGCCAAGCCATTGAAAGCCAGATTTGTGGCTTGGAAAAGTAACACCCACGACCAATGGAAGTCACGATTCTTTAAATTCGTT
This sequence comes from Acmispon strigosus, assembly GCA_030819835.1. Classification (NCBI taxonomy): domain Eukaryota; kingdom Viridiplantae; phylum Streptophyta; class Magnoliopsida; order Fabales; family Fabaceae; genus Acmispon; species Acmispon strigosus. Next base: position 27,511,970 of record JAUAMA010000001.1, read on the forward strand.
GACAGTCTTGGTATTCCACACCTTCTTCGCCATGACGATGTTGGCGTCATGCGCTTTCCACCCTACTGGACTGAATCGCCCAAGTATACCCTCAGTGTGGAGGACGGGGCCCTTACTTGGGAAGACTGGGCGATCATTAAATACCTTGGGAGCGCCTCCCAGATTGACCTTGTCGAGCTGCTTCTTGCAGAGGGTAGAGGCACCGCCGAGGACCACTTGTGTGAGTTATTTATATACAACAAATACATGTATCACGAAATTCCGAATCTGACACTCCCCTCCTTTTGTTTTTGCAGTGAAGTGGCATCAACTATCAAGAGCTGATCTTGCCCGCCTGGCGAAGGAGGCAAAGAAAAAGGCAGCTGAAAACCCAACTGCTCCTGCGGCGCCCCTATCCACAAACCAAGCCACACCGGCGCGCCAATCTAGATCCCAATCCGCCCCACCTGCGCAGACTGGTGTTGCAAGTCAGGGTCCGTCTGGTGGCGGCCCCATCCGAGATTGCTCCACCGCCTAAGCGCCGCAAGTTTAAGCGCGCTGAAAAGGCGAAGGAAGTTGTTGCTGAGGAACCCGCCCCAGGCGCAGGCGGTGAGACTGCTGCCGAGGAGGAACAGGCAGAGAATACCGAAGAAAATGCTGAAGAATTTGAAGACTTGGCCTTCTTCGAAGACAACCTGTGCTTCGATAAATACTTGGCGCACTCGGTTAGTAACAATCCGCGCGCAGTAGGAGACAGGATTATGCGCAACAGCGTTGCGTTCGTCAGTTGGAGTTACACACTGATGAAGAGATATGAGGAATCAAAGAAAATTCTCGCCCAGCGCACTAAGAAGGCTCAATCCTTAGCCACTAAGGTCGCAAACTTGTCAGCGACCATTGAGCAGCAAAGGAGAGATCTTGCTGATGCCAATGTCTACCCCAACCTCGCCCGAGAGATGGCGTCTGAATTGGAGACCTTACGAGCTGAAAAAGCTGACTGGCAAAAGCAAGCATCTGATGCAGAGGCTCGCCACCAGGAGGCCCTAGCTGCTGAAAAGGCTACTCGGGACGCTGAATTTTTGGCTATGAAGAAAGAACTGGAAACCATGTTTGCGGCCAAGAACAAAACTCTTGAGGAGTCGACTGCGAAAGCCAAGGCTGAAGCTGAACAGATGAAATTGGCCGCCAACAACGCTGTTGTCGAGGCTGAGCAAAAACTGAAGGTCGCCAACGTGGAATGCTCCAAGGCGAAAGGGGAAGCCGCCTCATTCTCCGCGGATTTGGCTGATAGTAATAAAACCACACAAGAAATGGGGGTTTGAATTGTGTGTGTGACTTTTTAAAACTTTTTCACTATATAGTTATTATTAGTTTGAAAACGTTGAATAATATGTGCAACGGAAATAAACTTAGAGCTTGAGGAATAAAGCACACACAATGTTTATCCTGGTTCACTTCCTAAATCGACAGGGCTACGTCCAGTCCTTGGCTATACCAAGATTTTTCACTATTTCAACAGAATAGTACAAGTGTTCTCAGGGACTTCTCCCAGTATTCTGAGGACTACTCCTTTACAAGTATTCTAGGACTTCTCCTTTATCTCTCGAGTGTTGGACAGGACTCCTCCCAGTTCTTTTTCAAGAAAAATTGTTTTCTACAGGAATCTCTTCACAAAGAGTGGGTAGAAGCTATGAAGTTGTAAAGTCAGAGATGGTATTCAAATTGATTCTCTGAAAGGCTTGTGTGAGAAAGGATAAGAGTTTTCACTCTGTAAGGGATTTCACACTAGTTGGTGACTAAACTCAGAAAATGAGAAGGCTAAAGTTACTGAGTGTTCTTGACTAAAGCTTGTTCAAATTGTAAACTGTCTTGAAAGATTTGAGTGCTTTGATAGTGTATGATTCGCCAAGTTGAAGATGATGCAGAGACCACTATTTATATCTTCAGTAGGATGATAACTGGGAGCTTCAATGAAAATCTTCAAAAATAGTTCCGTTGAATTTTTGCTTGATTGTGAGTAACAGATACTTCTGCATCTGCTGTTGTGGTCTGCCAGGTGAAGAATGTTTCTTCAACAGGTAGAGAGCGGTATCGTCTGGCGATGCTTTTGTTCTGGTTGACAGAGGCTGCAATTAATGCATATGCATTATAGCTAATCCAGTAATTAATGCTCTGATCAGAAGATTTGAATTTGGCCGTTGAGGAGATACGATGATCAGAAGATATCACCGTTAATTCAGCAAAAGAAGCTTGAATTAAGGAATGTCAGAGGATTTGAATCTTCAAAGAATAAGGCGCTTGATTCTGTCTCATTCGCCATTAATGCTCTGAGCCACCAAGAGATGCATGACAGCTCATCTTCAGTTTGAGCAAACGATCACCTTTATGCTAATTCTTTTTGCACAGGTCTTCAATCATTGCTCTTTAGTCAACCCATGTGTTCGTCAGTGATTAAGCCAGACGGTCTTTGTAGGCGGACGAATTTTTCTCTGAAGGCAGACTCATTTTTCAAAGGCGGACGGTTTCTTCACTTGCTTTTTGATAATGTTTTGTCGAGATCTTTGCAGCATGTCTTCAGTTCGTAAGTGTTCCTGAATATGAAATCTTATAAGGAAGTCAGTAACACTTAGCGAAATTGTTATTTATAAAAATGGGTTAATTCTTATAAATATTTAACTTTAACAATCTCCCCCTTTTTGATAATGACAATTTCTAAAGCAAATGAGAGTAAGACTTGTATATTTCTGATTTCCTCCCCCTATGTTCAATATTTATTAGCTCCCCCTAAATATATGCTTGATAGTAATAAAATCACACAAGAAAGGGGGGGTTTGAATTGTGTGTGTGACTTTTGAAAGTTTTTCGCAGAATACTATTTATAAGTTTGAAAGCGTTTGAATAAGCGTGCAGCGGAAATATACTTAGAGCATAAGTAGTAAAGCACACAAGATATTTATTCTGGTTCACCCCCAAAATTGATAGGGCTACGTCCATTCCTTGGCTGTACCAAGATTTTCCACTATTTCGACTGAATAGTACAAGTGTTCTCAGGGACTTCTCCCAGTATTCTGAGGACTACTCCTTTACAAGTATTCTAGGACTTCTCCTTTATCTCTCGAGTGTTGGACAGGACTCCTCCCAGTTCTTTTTCAAGAAAAATTGTTTTCTACAGGAATCTCTTCACAAAGAGTGGGTAGAAGCTATGAAGTTGTAAAGTCAGAGATGGTATTCAAATTGATTCTCTGAAAGGCTTGTGTGAGAAAGGATAAGAGTTTTCACTCTGTAAGGGATTTCACACTAGTTGGTGACTAAACTCAGAAAATGAGAAGGCTAAAGTTACTGAGTGTTCTTGACTAAAGCTTGTTCAAATTGTAAACTGTCTTGAAAGATTTGAGTGCTTTGATAGTGTATGATTCGCCAAGTTGAAGATGATGCAGAGACCACTATTTATATCTTCAGTAGGATGATAACTGGGAGCTTCAATGAAAATCTTCAAAAATAGTTCCGTTGAATTTTTGCTTGATTGTGAGTAACAGATACTTCTGCATCTGCTGTTGTGGTCTGCCAGGTGAAGAATGTTTCTTCAACAGGTAGAGAGCGGTATCGTCTGGCGATGCTTTTGTTCTGGTTGACAGAGGCTGCAATTAATGCATATGCATTATAGCTAATCCAGTAATTAATGCTCTGATCAGAAGATTTGAATTTGGCCGTTGAGGAGATACGATGATCAGAAGATATCGCCGTTAATTCAGCAAAAGAAGCTTGAATTAAGGAATGTCAGAGGATTTGAATCTTCAAAGAATAAGGCGCTTGATTCTGTCTCATTCGCCATTAATGCTCTGAGCCACCAAGAGATGCATGACAGCTCATCTTCAGTTTGAGCAAACGATCACCTTTATGCTAATTCTTTTTGCACAGGTCTTCAATCATTGCTCTTTAGTCAACCCATGTGTTCGTCAGTGATTAAGCCAGACGGTCTTTGTAGGCGGACGAATTTTTCTCTGAAGGCAGACTCATTTTTCAAAGGCGGACGGTTTCTTCACTTGCTTTTTGATAATGTTTTGTCGAGATCTTTGCAGCATGTCTTCAGTTCGTAAGTGTTCCTGAATATGAAATCTTATAAGGAAGTCAGTAACACTTAGCGAAATTGTTATTTATAAAAATGGGTTAATTCTTATAAATATTTAACTTTAACAATCTCCCCCTTTTTGATAATGACAATTTCTAAAGCAAATGAGAGTAAGACTTGTATATTTCTGATTTCCTCCCCCTATGTTCAATATTTATTAGCTCCCCCTAAATATATGCTTGATAGTAATAAAATCACACAAGAAAGGGGGGGGTTTGAATTGTGTGTGTGACTTTTGAAAGTTTTTCGCAGAATACTATTTATAAGTTTGAAAGCGTTTGAATAAGCGTGCAGCGGAAATATACTTAGAGCATAAGTAGTAAAGCACACAAGATATTTATTCTGGTTCACCCCCAAAATTGATAGGGCTACGTCCATTCCTTGGCTGTACCAAGATTTTCCACTATTTCGACTGAATAGTACAAGTGTTCTCAGGGACTTCTCCCAGTATTCTGAGGATTACTCCTTTACAAGTTTTCTTAGGACTTCTCCTTTATCTCTCAAGTATTCGACAAGACTTCTCCCAATTCTTTTACAAAAAGGTTGGTTTTCTACAAGGATCTCTTCACAAAGAGTGGGTAGAAAATATGAGGTTCTAGGTTCAGAGATGATTGTTAAGTTTGGTTCTCTGAAGGGATAGTGTGAGAAGAATGAGAGTTTTCACTCTATGGAGATTTCACACTGATTGGCGACTAAACTCAGAAGGATAGAAATTCTAATGTTACTGAGTGTTCTTGGCAAAATCTCGTCTAAGTTGTGAATTGACTTGAAGAATTTGAATGCTTAGATATTGTGTAAGTCGCCAAGTTGCGAGTGATGCAGAGGTCACTATTTATATCTTCAGTAGGATGAGAACCAGATGGACTAATGAAGATCTTCAAAAATAGTTCCGTTGGAAATTTGCTAGATTGTGAGTAACGGATACTTCTGCATCTTGTTGCTAAAGAAAATTGCCATAGTGATGATCATTCCTTCAACTGGTAGAGAATGAGTTCGTCTGGCAATGATTTTTCTTCTGGTTTCCAGAGACAGCGATTAATGCTTCTGACCAGAGGATTTGAATTCTACCGTTGAGGAGATACGATGATCAGAGGATTTCACCGTAAATTCAGTAAAAAGCAACTTGAATTAAGGAATGTCGGAGAATTTGAATCTTCAAGATATATGGCGCTCAAATCTGTCTCTTTCGTATTTAATGCTCTGATCCACAGGAGGTGCTTGACAGCTTATCTGGGTTTAGACAAACGATCTCTGCTGAGCAGATTCTTTTCGTGTCAGTCTTTAATTATTACTTCTTAGTCAACCTCTCTGTTTGACTTGGAGTGATCCGGACCGACCCTTTAGACGGACGAAGTTCTCATAGCCGGACGGACTTTTCCTTTGCTTTTTGATAATGATTGCAGCGTCCCTTCCGTTTATAAGAGTCCCTGAATATAAAATTCTTCAAAGAAAATTAGTGACTCTTTAACGAAATTGTTATTTATCAAAATAGGTTAATTCATTTGGGTATTTTTCTCTAACAATCTCCCCCTTTTTGATAATGACAATTTCAAAAAAAATGCAAGTAGAATCTGTATGATTTCTTCCCCTTAGTATGTGCCTTTCTTTTATTTATTCATTCATTTCATTAGCGAAATTAGCTCCCCCTAAGCTTGTGCACTTTTTCATTTGTTATATTTCTCCCCCTTTGACATTATCAAAAAGAAGAAGAAAAAAATAATGGAACATAGAGAATAAGAGAAACATAGATTCATGAGGATGGTTTAGACAATCCTAAAAGTAAGGCCATATAGGCATGCATTTCAGCGAAATTAGCATCGATCTGGGCAGAGAGCCTAGCATCCATGGACTCAAGATGATCATTCACAGCATGTTCTCGACGATCCTGTGTCAGCGATAAGCGAGTAGTGAAGGCCTTAACTTCCTGAGAGAGAAGGTGGACCATAGAGCGGTCATCGTCAGAGTCGGAGTTGGAGCATTGATCGACTGACGGAGATGAGAAGCTAGATGGCAGTATGGGCGTAAATGATGCTGATGAGTAGATTTTATATGATGTTTTTAGGCTATTTTTAGTCTTTTTATTTTATTATTTTTGAGTCACATATAGGTTTTTTGTTATTTTTATGTAGATTTTCTATTTATTTTGCATTTTGCATGTAGATTAGATTTTATTTGTTTTTCTACTTTTATTTTATATTTTTAGGAACTTTTATAGCAATTTTATATTTTTAGGAAAAGCTGGATTAGTTATCATTTTTATCCAGGGACCACTTTGTAAAGTTTCAGGAAATCAAGGTCCAAAATTGTAAAAGTTCAAGAGTGGAGGACTAAAAGTGAAGATTGAGAGAATAAAAGGGCTTGAATTGGAGTGCTAACCAAGAGAGGACTAAAAGTGTGAAAGAGGAATATGAAGCAACTCTCTTCAAATTAGCACATGGGAAATTATGTGAAAGATTGATGGTAGTGGGAGGAAGGTTTCAGAATTGATTAAGGGCTGAGTAGTGGCTTTTTATGAGATTCAAAACCCACTACCATGAAGAAGGAAGGAAAAGCTTGAAGTTGAAGAATCAGTAGCCAGCGCTGCAGCGCTAGAACCCAGCGCTCAAGCGCTGGGCCTCAGTCTAGAAGTGGGATTTAATTGCTGAGGCCAGATTTTTGCTATAAATAGGACCCTCTTCTTCACTTGTAAAACAAACCTTTCATAGAACACAACAAGTGTTCCTCTTTCTCCCTCAAGAACATTGTTCCTAGGAATTGTGGGAAGCCATATTTTAACTCCTAGTCCAGGGTAATTCAATGCTTCTTTTAGCCATGCTTGGCTAATTCTCTTTAAGTATTTTGGGTTGTGTTAGCTTATTAGTTTATGTTTTAGTTTTATTTTATTTGTTTCTGAATAATATTCAAAGTTCATATTTTATTTCCTTGTTCTTCATTCATTTTGGTGCACACAAGATCTCTTGCTTATTGCTTATTACATAAGGCCATTTGGTAAGTAGTAAGGGACCTAGAATTTAAAAAAGGTTATAAGTATACTTCGCTAAGGAATTAGGAAGGACGTAACTTTATGTTGGCCTGAACATTTTCTTCATTTTCTTCTTTAGTTAACTAGGTGCCAAGGAATTGGGTTTAGTAATTAAAAAGAAAGATCTACAATGCTTAAGGAATTATCTTGTAGTTACACTAGGCTATAGCATCATGAATCTTTGTTTGGAATTCAGAAATAAAATAGAAGTTTGCTAGCATAAATTATAAGTTATACAACGCAACCTAAATGCTTATTTTTATCATCATCTCTTCTTTTATATTTTATGCTTTTTATGTTCTTATTCCAAAAACCAAAATGCAAAATATATCTTTTTAGTTTTCTGCTTAAGCTCTAAACAAATTAGTAATTAGACACCTATCCCTGTGGGATCGACAATCTTTTATATTACGCGATAATCAATCGTGCACTTGCGATTTGGCTATCAAGTTTTTGGCGCCGTTGCCGGGGATAGGTTCTTTTTAAGTTCTTTTTATTAATTTGTTTAGTGCTGCTTTTTGTATATATATAAAAAAAATATTAACTTGTGTGGTGAATAGGTGCTACTAATTTTGTCTGCTGAAATTTTGTAAGGAAATATGGCTAGAACATTTGAAGAATGGTTGGCAAAGATTCGGGCTAATCTTGAAAAAGAAGATGAAAAGAGGAAGCGCATTGTTTTCAATTTAATTGATGAGTATTACTCTGAATTAGATTGCAAGCGCGCTTCGGGATCTTTGCCCAACCGAGTGCAAGAATGGAAGGCCAGAATAATCTTGCAAGGAAAGCTGAATGCAATTTTGGGGAGGCAGCCAGGAAACCAACAAGTTCCCATTGACCCGGTAAGTGATTCTATGGACAAAATAGAGGAAAAGAAAATTGAACAAGTGGATTGCTTAGTTATTGAAAACTCAGTTTTTCTTTCCACACCGGAAGAAAAAGAACAAAATTCTTTTAAATTGTCCATAGGTGATCTTATTTGGGAAAATGGTGAGGATTATGCTGAACAGGTTTGCATTATTTTGATGACTATAAGTTGTCAAAATTTGCATGACTTAAGGGGTCTAAAACAGTTTGCAATAGACCCCGGTTGATTGAACAATTTCTGGAAGGAACCAAGTCTATCGAAGACTATAAAATCGAGCTTCTTGGGAGACAACCCATGTCCAGGTTTGAGTATTTTAAGTTCAGTAATTTTTAGCTTTCTTTTATTTTCTTTTTATTATCTGTGTAATTTCTGTTTTCTTCTTATTTCAAAAAAAAAAAAAAAACAAGAAAAAATAAATAAATTGATTCCTTGCTACAGGAAACGCCAAGATTAATGTGGCAGAAGGCCTCCTATCTTTGTAGGTAGGGGGTGGAAAAATCAAGTTTTCTATATTCCGGACTCTTAAGCATTATGAGTCCGAGGAAGAGGATGATTTTAAAGATGATGTATTCACCGAAAGAAAGAAAACTTCCCCTAATTGATTAAAAGGGAAGGGTCTATCTCGGACCTTAACAATGAGCTGGTTGGGAGACAACCCAACTTAGGAATAGTTTCAATTCTGTCTTTTAATTTTCTGTACTACTCTTGTAAATAAATAAAGAAAAGAACTCTATGTTTTTGCTGCAGGAGAGGCCAGCGTTCCAGCGCTGGAGGCCAACGCTCAAGCGTTAGGCCCCTGCTTAACACCTCTGATTCCAGTTTAATCCCAACGCTCCAGCGTTACATGTCTAGCGCTCATGCGCTAGGCCCTTGGAATCCACCCAGTTTTTATTTTAATTCCAGCGCCCAAGCGTTGGCATCCCCAACGCCCAAGCGCTGGAGCTTGGGCAGTGTTGCTATTTTGTTTTTATTTGCTGTTTTTAGTTTTTAATAAAATTTTGTGTTCACCATTTTCTGAAAGGTTTTAGATTCTTTGAGTTTTCCCTTGTTTCTACACTGGTTTTAACTTTTGGGAACTTAAGAATTCTTGTTTTTAGGTGGACACAATTTTTCAACCCATGATCTTAAGTGTGCTGTTTTTGGGACTAACAAGTCAAGCAAGTTTCTACTTGTGAGACTTTTGTTTGTTCATTGTTACAGGATAGGTACCAGAAGGAGGAAGAACCCTCTTGAACTTAAGTGTTCAATTTGATTTTTACATTGAGGTTCCCTTGGACCTTTGTGGAAAATTTGTTACTATACCAGCTTCTTAGTTTTTTGTTTTTTTGTTTTTCTTTTTACAGTTTTTAGTTTTATTTTTAGCTTAGTTTTTCTGTTTGCATGAGTCTTGAGTATATTATCCATTCTGAATGTTTCTATAACTTTGTGAAATGCTTTATCTGATTGAACTGCTTTGTGAAAAGTTCCATGTTTTTAAGCAGTTAGGATTGCATGCTGTAGAAAGGATTTTTGATATCTTGATTGTTTTGGTTGTTGGCAAAGTCTTTTTCTGAGTTCTAAAAAGGGTACCACTTACCCTATCTTTTCTGAGAGCTGAGGACTCTGATTACTTGATTGTGAAATTTTTCTGCCTTGTGTTGCATATTGATTGGAGTTTTGTACACTTTGTGAGTTGAGAAGAGATTATAGGCTTTTTTGAAAACTCAGATTCTTGCTTGAAAATTGATATCCACTAGTAGCCCCTTTTGAGCCTTAAAAGAGTCATTCTTTGGAGCCTACTTTGTGTGATAATTCTTAAAGTTGTTATTGTGATTTATGTGCTGAAATTGTTAGAGCTATGTTTGTGGGTTTCTCTCTAAAAAAAAAAGAGAAGGAAAAAGTTGGAAAAAAATAAGGTATGTGCCTTAGGAAAAATTAATGAGGTAGTGGGGTGAGAAAGAGTATGAGGGGAGTAAAATTCAAGTCATTCATCCCATACATTCCACTACTTTGTTCAAAAAAAAAAAAAGTTCAAAAAAAAAAAAAAAAAGAAAAAATTGAGAGGACCCTTATTTGTAATTGTTGAAGCTCTTAGTCAAGAAAAATCACTTAACAACAGTTTCTGAGTCAGCCACTAGAGTTGCCAATTTCTTGAAATCCATACCTTAAATTGTTCAACCCTTTGGCCAAGTTACAACCTTAAAAATCTCTTCAAAATCACTTGGTTGCTTTATTTCAATTTTGATTTGAATGATAGGCAGAATTATTGAGCTTTCTTGTTTTCATGGAGAATATCATTTTTGGTGAGCTTAATTGATGAACTCAAACATGTTAGAAGCCAAGCCTAACTTTCTTGATTCTTTGTCTATAAAACATGCATGTCTTCCTTTTCTGCTAAACTTTCTTTGAAAGGTTTTTGTGCTTCAAGTTTTAATCAGATAACCTTTCTCAAAACTCAGGGACGAGTTTTTCTTTAAGTTTTGTCGCTTGAGGACAAGCTGTCGTTGGGTATAGTGGTGTGATGAGTAGATTTTATATGATGTTTTTAGGCTATTTTTAGTCTTTTTATTTTATTATTTTTGAGTCACATATAGGTTTTTTAATATTTTTATGTAGATTTTCTATTTATTTTGCATTTTGCATGTAGATTAGATTTTATTTGTTTTTCTACTTTTATTTTATATTTTTAGGAACTTTTATAGCAATTTAATATTTTTAGGAAAAGCTGGTTTAGTTATCATTTTTGTCCAGGGACCACTTTGTAAAGTTTCCGGAAATCAAGGTCCAAAATTGTAAAAGTTCAAGAGTGGAGGACTAAAAGTGAAGATTGAGAGAATAAAAGGGCTTGAATTGGAGTGCTAACCCATGAGAGGACTAAAAGTGTGAAAGAGGAATATGAAGCAACTCTCTTCAATTTAGCACATGGGAAATTATGTGAAGGATTGATGGTCGTGGGAGGAAGGTTTCAGAATTGATTAAGGGCTGAGTAGTGGCTTTTTAGAACATTCAAAACCCACTACCATGAAGAAGGAAGGAAAAGCTTGAAGTTGAAGAATCAGTAGCCAGCGCTGCAGCGCTAGAACCCAGCGCTCAAGCGCTGGGCCTCGGTCTGGAAGTGGGATTTAATTGCTGAGGCCAGATTTTTGCTATAAATAGGACCCTCTTCTTCACTTGTAAAACACATCTTTCTTAGAACACAACAAGTGTTCCTCTTTCTCCCTCAAGAACATTGTTCCTAGGAATTGTGGGAAGCCATATTTGAGCTCCTAGTCCAGGGTAATTCAATGCTTCTTTTAGCCATGCTTGGCTAATTCTCTTTAAGTATTTTGGGTTGTGTTAACTTATTAGTTTATGTTTTAGTTTTCCTTTATTTGTTTCTGAATAATATTCAAAGTTCATGTTTTATTTCCTTGTTCTTCATTCATTTTGGTGCACACAAGATCTCTTGCTTATTGCTTATTACATAAGGCCATTTGGTAAGTAGTAAGGGACCTAGGATTTAAAAAAGGTTATAAGTATACTTCGCTAAGGAATTAGGAAGGACGTAACTTTATGTTGGCCTGAACATTTTCTTCATCTTCTTCTTTAGTTAACTAGGTGCCAAGGAATTGGGTTTAGTAATTAAAAAGAAAGATCTACAATGCTTAAGGAATTATCTTGTAGTTACACTAGGCTATAGCATCATGAATCTTTGTTTGGAATTCAGAAATAAAATAGAAGTTTGCTAGCATAAATTATAAGTTATACAACGCAACCTAAATGCTTATTTTTATCATCATCTCTTCTTTTATATTTTATGCTTTTTATGTTCTTATTCCAAAAACCAAAATGCAAAATATATCTTTTTAGTTTTCTGCTTAAGCTCTAAACAAATTAGTAATTAGACACCTATCCCTGTGGGATCGACAATCTTTTATATTACGCGATAATCAATCGTGCACTTGCGATTTGGCTATCAGATGCCACACTGGGAATGAGCGGCGCAGGATGCAGATACAGCCAAGTGGGGCGCAGAGTGTGCAACATGGGAGATATCTGAGGAAGAAGAATCAGGGTCCATGTGCTGAACTTGAGAACCAGGGTTTCAACACAGCCAGCCAGATGAAGAGGAATTGAGGCAGTGTGAACATCCTTGCGAACCTGAATTTCCCAGTTATAATGGAAGAATTGTCGTTCAGATGGCATGGAGTGGGTAAAGAGAGAATGGGGACATCCACGAGGAATCCACAAACCAGCCTGAAAGCAAAATGGAAACCCAAATGCTTGAACACAGAGATCTGATAGGAGGTGAGCATTAGGTGCATCAGGTGAACGCTTGCGCTTGCCCAAAGCAGAACTGGGTCTAGAAAGGTTACCGGGCATGGGGTAGATAGGAGGAAAGGACATGCCTGAATCAGTAGGAAAGAAACCCGGAGGAGCAAGCTTGAGATCCAGATCCATACTTTTAAGGAGACATTCCGGTGAAGACAGGTAGGAGGTATTAATAGTTGCATTAAAGTGGGCATCTACCTGGGGTAGCAGTGAAAGCGTCGGTTGACTTTGACCAAGAGGCAGGCGAAGATCGCTTTCAACATTAGTTAAATTGAGACGACTGAAATCAAGAATTAAACAAGAGATGTCAGTGTGAGGATCAGGTTCAGATTCGTCATCAATGTGGATAGGATTGTCAGAGTTGGGGACAACAAATAAAGAGTCAAGAAATTCCTCAGCTTCAAGTTGGAGAAGGTTTTGGAAGTGAAGAATCTTGGATTGAAGAAGCAGTTCCCATCCGAGGGCATCAGGAGAGCAATGATGCTTCCATTGAGGTGAAACAGTAGGCAGTGGTGAGTTATGTGAAAGCTTGACTCGAACCCAGTGACGATTGCCAATGTTACCCAGTACAGCAATGGTGGGTGGATCATGAACGGGGCCAAGAAGGGGTAGGTATGTGCAACATTGAGTAGGAGATAAGGTTACTAGAACCATGCGTAAGGCAGTGGCAGCAAGCAAACCCATGTCAGGAACTGTAAACCACTTGGATATGGGTGCAGGTTCATTTCCACAGAATGTGAGAGCCTCACACAGACGATCAACATCTTTATCAGAGGAGAGCGTTTGGGAATGAAGCACACGATGAGATAGAAGTTCTTGAATGAGCAATCGCCGAACTTCTGGCCAGTAACTCTGGGAGTAGCCCATCCATTAAGCGAGACATCGAAAACCACAATTACCATCATCCTCAACATCAAGAACATCAGATATATAAGTGTGAAACATTTGAGGCAAGAACTTCAAATAGTGAGCATGAGAGATTGAGATGAGGTCAGCAGTGGAGTGCACAGTTTCTGGGAGTGCCTTAGATGATGTTGATGCATGTAGGATTGTTGGAGCACTCGAATACTGTGAGGAAGGATCGGCTGAACAATGTCGTTTGAGACTTGCAGCAGACGGAGTTGATGAAGAGAGCTTTTGTTTTTGAACCCTCCTGGTCCATTCACTGAGGAGTTCAGTGGGTACTTCATATATGTCAACCGACAGATTCATTCGACGAACATCACTGAACTTAATCGGAGTAGCAAAGATATAGTCAGATGAAGTATAGTTCATTAACTCAATAGAAGGGTTGATTAACTGCTTGTGACGCATGAGAGCAGAGATAAGGGCTCCATAGGCAAGGTTGGAGTTAGGTTTTTCCAGAGTATGGAGTATGTATTGAAACACAAGATTAGGCCAGTTGACATTCTTGCGATGTTGAAGTTGAAACAAGGCCCATTGAGAGAACTTATTTACTAAGTCTCGAGAACCTTCTTTTGGCAGAATGACCTTGCTAAGAACAGCATGGGGAAGAATGCATTCTTCAGCTAGGTTTGTCACTCGCCTAGAGGTGGAATTTTTAGGGATCTCCTTCCAGATAGTGAAAGGAGAGCTCTCAGAGCTTTCCCAAGATGAGGAGTAGCACGTTCCATGGAGAGGAAGGTTGAGAAGTCGAGATATGTCAGTTGTGAGTATATCAACTACTTGACCCAAACACCGTGTTCGGATGTGGTTAGGGTTCATCTCGACAGCACAGTCGTAGAACTCTTAAACGAGAGGTTTGAGGACTGAAGATGTGGATATACTGAACATGTTCCCCCAAGTTTGAGAGAGCAGGAGATCAAGTCCGGCCCCCTTTGCATGTGCAAATAGCTCCAGATCAAAATACCGAGGGGTGACAAGTTCTCTGTCCCCTAGGTGTTCAACTTTGACAAGACCAATTTCATAACTTTGAAGCTCTCGATTTCGAGTCATAAGATTGATCTGATTCTGGTATATCTGAGTTTCTTCCATGCTAAGAGCTCGTTGAGCTTTTCCGTTTCTTCGTTTGTTGGGAGCCATGAGGACTGTAGAGAGAGGGAAGACAGAACGACAACTACAAATGCACGGAGTAGGTTGAATGGATGTATTGAGGCAGTTGAAAGGGGATATATTTTCACGAACCGTCAGTTCTATGTGGAATAGTGGACATAGTGTCTCGATTTTATCATTCTCATGATGAGTAATACAGTTCATTAACTTGCATTAAATGAAGAGAGATAATAAATGCCAACCTTTGTGTGTGCGTGCAGAGCAAGTGAGGCATATGAAAAGACACAACTGTTTCAGCATTAAATGTATATCACGAAGTAAATATTATGAAAGTAACCAGACGAATATGATAAGGAGATGTTTATAATGCAGGAAACATTCCTATTCTTTCTCTAAGGCATGCAAACTTGTTTTCAATTAGGGGTTTGGTGAAAATGTCTGCCAGTTGATCATCAGATGGTATGTATGAGATGTCAATATTTCCTTTTGCTACATGATCACGAATAAAATGATGTTTGATTTCAATATGTTTGGTTCGTGAATGTAACACAGGATTCTTTGTTATATTAATTGCACTTGTATTATCACACAATAATGGGATGTTATGCTAAAAAATATTATAATCTTCTAATTGATGCTTCACCCAAAGAAGTTGGGTGCAGCATGAACCTGCAGCGACGTATTCAGCTTCAGCCGTTGAAAGGGAGATTGTGCTCTGTCTTTTGCTTGCCCAAGAGATTAGACAATGCCCTAAGAAGTGACATCCTCCACTTGTGCTTTTTCTTTCTATTCTATCTCCGGCATAGTCAGCATCACAGAATCCCCTTAGCCTGAAATCATCACCTTTCTCGTAGACTAGACCAAGATTAGTTGTGCCAATAAGATATCGAAAAATTCGTTTTACGGCACTAAGATGAGATTCTTGAGGACTTACCTGAAATCTTGCACATACACAGACACTGTACGTGATGTCTGGTCTGCTTGATGTGAGATATAATAGCGATCCTATCATCCCTCTGTATTTGGTTGAGTCAACCGGAGTTGATTCATCACCTTTATCAAGTATAGTTCCAGGATGCATTGGAGTTCCCATGGTTTTTGCTTTCTCCATGCAGTACTTCTTTAGTAGGTCATTGACATATTTGGTCTGATGAATGTAAGTTCGAGTTCCTTCCTGCCTGATTTGTAATCCTAGGAAGAACTTTAATTCTCCCATCATACTCATCTCAAATTCACTTTGCATTAGCTTGGAGAATTCTTGACAAAGAGCTTCATTTGTGGCCCCAAATATTATATCATCGACATATAATTGTACTAGAATGAAGTCCTTGGACCTCTTTCTTCTAAAGAGAGTATTGTCGATGCTTCCTCGAGAAAATCCATTCTTCATTAGAAATGAGCTCAAGCGATCGTACCATGCACGTGGTGCTTGCTTTAATCCATATAGAGCTTTTCTCAGCTTGAAGACATGATCTGGCAAATCCTGATCTTCAAATCCTGGAGGTTGCTTTACGTAGACTTCTTCCTCAATGAATCCATTCAGGAAAGCACTTTTTACATCCATTTTAAATAGCTTTATGGAGTGTTGACAGGCAAATGCTAGAAGAATACGTATGGCTTCAATTCTTCTACTGGTGCAAACGTCTCTGTATAATCAATTCCTTCTTGTTGATTATAACCTTGGGCCACCAGACGAGCTTTGTTTCTTGTAACCTTTCCATTTTCATCCATCTTATTCCTGAAGACCCATCGAGTGCCTATGATGGATTTGTCTTCTGGTTTTGGCACTAGATCCCACACTTTACTTCGTTGAAATTGATTCAGTTCTTCTTGCATGGAAAGGATCCATCCTTCATCCTGAAGTGCTTCTCCTATGTTCTTTGGCTCTATCTCAGAAAGAAACGCACAATTAGCATAATCATTAAAAGTAGATCGAGTTCTTACCTTTTCGTGGACATCTCCAATGATTTGCGTTGGAGGGTGATCTGGTTTGAATCTCCAGTCTCGAGGGAGTGATATGCCACTGGAGGTCATAACTTGACTTGATGAGATATCGTCAGACGTAGTTTCATCAACTTCGTCTGGTTGAGTTGAGAAAGGAATAGTTGAGTCTGACTCTTAGCTGGACGATGATGGCTGAGCTGGATTTGATGAAGGAGCTTCATATATTTCCAGATCATCATCTTCTGAAGATATCGGATTTACACCCACGTGCTTATCTTCAAATCTAACATTGATGGATTCTTCAACTGCCATGGTTCTGGAGTTGTATACTCGAAACGCCTTAGAATTAGGTGAATATTGATAGCGGAATCGCAAGTGTACGATTTACTATCGCGTAATATAAAAAGATCGAACCCAAGGGATAGGTGTTCTTGTTAATATAAAATTTAGTACTTTAAACAGAAAAATAAAATGATAGATGTTGTTGGTTTTTAGAACAAGAAATAAACAAAAGCATATAATTATAAGAGAAAGAAATGATGATGAGTCTTAAGCACTTGGGTTGATTTATATAATTTATAAAATATGCTGGCAACTACTACTTTTATTTCTGAATTTTAGTACCAAGTCATGATGCTATAGCCTAATGTTTCTACAAGTTAATGCCTTAATCATTGTAGAACTTTCTCCTCAATTACTAAATTCAATACCTTGTAATCTAGAAAAAATCAAGAAGAAGATGAAGAAAGAATGTTCAGGCCAACATAAAGCTAAGTCTATCCTAATACCTTAGTGATATGTCATATAGCTTCTTTTAAATCCTAGGTCCCTTACTACTTACCAATTTCCATTGTTATAAGAAATAAGTAAAAACTCTTGTGTGCACCAAGATAACATTAAGAACAAGGTAAATAAAACATGAACTATAGCAGTAAAATTCAGAAGAGTAGAAGAAAATTAAAACATAGATTATAAATTAAAACAACCCAAGATACTTAAGAAAGAAGTTAGCCAAGCATGGCCAAAAGAGTCATTGAATTACCCTGGATAGGAGCTCAAATATGGCTTCCCACAAGTCCTAGGAACAATGCTCAAGAGGGAGAAAGAGAGAATACTTGTTGTATTCTAAGAAGGTGTGTTTTTTACAAAGGATGAGCACTCCTATTTATAGCAATAAAATTGCCTTTCAATGGTGGAGGAGTTGATGGCCATTATGGCCTTAATTGGCCACCAACTAACTTTTGAAAACTCCTTCCCACTACCATCAATTCTCCACTCATCCTTTAATCCTTATTTTCCATGTGCTTAAATCAAAGAGTGTTCCTTCATATTCTTCTTTTTCACTTTTAGACCTCTCCTTGCTAGCACTCAAATTCTGGCCCTTTAACTCTTTCAATCTTCACTTCTCATCCTCCACTCTTGAACTTTACACTTTGATCCTTGATTTCCTGAAACTTTACAAATTGGTCCCTGGACAAAAATGATAACTATACCAGCTTTCCTAAAAATATAAAAATAACTATAAAAATTCCTAAAAATATAAAATAAAGTTTAAAAAACAATTAAAAGCTAATCTATATGCAAAATGCAAAATAAATATAAAATCTACATAAAAAGAATAAAAATCCTATATGAGACTCAAAAATAACAAAATAAAAAGACTAAAAAGACCCTAAAATTATCATATAAAATCCAGTCATCACACCACTATACCCAACGACAGCTTGTCCTCAAGCGACAAAACTTAAAGAGAAACACGTCCCTGAGTTTAGAGAAAGTTTTTATCCGATTGAAATATGATAATTTTCCAGAAAGCTTAGCGGATTTGGAAAGACATGCATGTTTAAAGATATTAATCAAGAAAGTTAGGCTTGGAACTTTGAACATGTTTGAGTTCATCAAATAAGCTCACAAAAATAATATTCTCCATGAAAAACAAGAAAGCTCAATGATCCTGCCTATCATTCAAATCAAAATTGAAATAATGCAACCAAGTAACTTTGAAGAGATTTTGAAGGTTGTAACTTGGCCAAAGGGTTGAACAATTCAAGGTGTGGATTTCAAGAAATTGGCAACTCTAGTGGCTGACTCAGAAACTGTTGTTAACTGATTTTTCTTGACTAAGAGCTCTAACAATTCATACACAAGGGTCCTCTCAATTTTCCTCTTTTCTTTTCTTCTTTTTCACTTTTAGACCTCTCCTTGCTAGCACTCAAATTCTGGCCCTTTAACTCTTTCAATCTTCACTTCTCATCCTCCACTCTTGAACTTTACACTTTGATCCTTGATTTCCTGAAACTTTACAAATTGGTCCCTGGACAAAAATGATAACTATACCAGCTTTCCTAAAAATATAAAAATAACTATAAAAATTCCTAAAAATATAAAATAAAGTTTAAAAAATAATTAAAAGCTAATCTATATGCAAAATGAAAAATAAATATAAAATCTACATAAAAAGAATAAAAATCCTATATGAGACTCAAAAATAACAAAATAAAAAGACTAAAAAGACCCTAAAATTATCATATAAAATCCAGTCATCACACCACTATACCCAACGACAGCTTGTCCTCAAGCGACAAAACTTAAAGAGAAACACGTCCCTGAGTTTAGAGAAAGTTTTTATCCGATTGAAATATGATAATTTTCCAGAAAGCTTAGCGGATTTGGAAAGACATGCATGTTTAAAGATATTAATCAAGAAAGTTAGGCTTGGCACTTTGAACATGTTTGAGTTCATCAAATAAGCTCACAAAAATAATATTCTCCATGAAAAACAAGAAAGCTCAATGATCCTGCCTATCATTCAAATCAAAATTGAAATAATGCAACCAAGTAACTTTGAAGAGATTTTGAAGGTTGTAACTTGGCCAAAGGGTTGAACAATTCAAGGTGTGGATTTCAAGAAATTGGCAACTCTAGTGGCTGACTCAGAAACTGTTGTTAACTGATTTTTCTTGACTAAGAGCTCTAACAATTCATACACAAGGGTCCTCTCAATTTTCCTCTTTTCTTTTCTTCTTTTTCACTTTTAGACCTCTCCTTGCTAGCACTCAAATTCTGGCCCTTTAACTCTTTCAATCTTCACTTCTCATCCTCCACTCTTGAACTTTACACTTTGATCCTTGATTTCCTGAAACTTTACAAATTGGTCCTTGGACAAAAATGATAACTATACCAGTTTTCCTAAAAATATAAAAATAACTATAAAAATTCCTAAAAATATAAAATAAAGTTTAAAAAACAATTAAAAGCTAATCTATATGCAAAATGCAAAATAAATATAAAATCTACGTAAAAAGAATAAAAATCCTATATGAGACTCAAAAATAACAAAATAAAAAGACTAAAAAGACCCTAAAATTATCATATAAAATCCAGTCATCAAATATCCTAAGAATATTCCCTTATCTGATTTTGCATCAAATTTTCCGAGATCATCCTTTGTGTTGAGTAGAAAATATGAGCTTCCGAATGGATGAAAATATGAGATGCTTGGCTTCCTTCCCTTCCATAGCTCATAAGCAGTTTTCGTCAGAATTGGACGCATGAATATTCTATTTTGAATATAACATGCTGTATGGATGGCTTCAGCCTAGAAATACTTGGGCAGAGAGGTTTCATTAAGCATAGTTCTTGCCATTTCTTGAAGTGACCTGTTTTTCCTTTCTGCTACTCCATTTTGCTGAGGGGTTCTTGGAGCGGACACTTGATGGAATATACCATTCTCCTCGCAGTAATGATTGAATTCTTCATTTATGAATTCTCCTCCTCTGTCACTACGGATGTTGGTGATGCAGTATCCTTTTTCATTTTGAATTCTTTTTGCGATGATTAGAAAAGACTTGAAGGCTTCATCTTTTGTTCCAAGGAATTGCACCCATGTGAATCTGGTGTAGTCATCGACGATGACAAGACAAAATCTTTTTCCAGAACAACTAGCCGTTCTAGTGGGTCCAAACAAGTCCATGTGCAACATCTCCAGAGGTCTCTTTGTACTAACAACGTTCTTTGCATGGAAAGAACTTTTTACTTGCTTTCCTTGGAGACATGCTGAGCATGTATCATCAGATTTGAAAGATAGATTTGGCAAATCACGTACTAAATCATGTTTGATTATTTTAGCAATGGTCTTTAGGGATGTATGCCCTAGCTTCCTGTGCCAGATCCATTTATCATCCTCTGCTAATACTAGACATGTTACCTTTTGACTTGCAAGGTTTTCCAGGGAGGTCTTATATAGATCTCCTTGTCTCTGAGCTTCAAAGATAATCTTGTCATCTTCATTAGTGACATTACACTTCAATTTGGTGAAGGAAACAGTGAGCCCACTATCACACAATTGACTTATGCTAAGTAGGTTATGTTTTAATCCTTCAACTAGAAGAACCTTTCGGATTACTGGAAGGGGGTCCTTACCAACATTACCTTCTCCGACAATGAAACCTTTTTGATTACCTCCAAAGGTCACTGTCCCTCCTGTCTTCTTCTCATGGATTTTTGGGAATAAAGACCTTTTTCCCGTCATGTGCCGTGAGCATCCACTGGTCCAGGTACCATTGTTCTCTTTGGTTTCGAACTGTTAAGCACATCTGCAAGAGGAATAATCATTGATTTAGGTACCCAAACTTTCTTGGGTCCTCTTTTGTTAGTAATCACCTTGGGTGGACTTTTCCTCCCATGCACTATTTTTTGAGGAGTTTGTTTCTCCTTACCCTTGACTATGAAAGTTTCAGGTTGAATTTTGATAGATGTTGATGAAATATTTTTATTTTCAGGCTGATATCTATATGGAACAGTAGGCAAGTTATGTTTAATGGCAACTATATCCCAGTCTTCTTCTTCTTCATATCCAAACCCTCTTCGATCATAAGCTAATCTATTATTTCCACTTAATTTGATTAGATTATCATGGCCTTGAGTAAACATGGATAAGTCTTTAATTAAGTAACTGACTCTTTGCTTTAAAAACCTAATTTCTTTGTTTGCGTCTTGTTCTAAAAGCGCTTGATTTTTCTTGGTAAGCATGATGGATACTTCCTTAGATGCATGTAGTTCTTTCAATGTTTTATCATGCTTCTTTTTGAGAGAGCTGTACTTAATAGCTAATGCATGAGCATATTCTAGCAGTTCATTGTAGTCATCAGCTGAGATTTCAGGACATACCTCATCTTGACCATCTCCTTCGTCATTAGATTGGTCGACAGAAATCATCAATGCCTTTGCTTCTCTGTCGGCTTCAATATCTGAAGTGTCTATGGATGCCATGAACGCACAGTATGAAGCTTCTTCATTAGCTCCCTTGGCTTCTTCTTCTTGATCTGAGTCATCTTCTGATTCATCGTTCTGGCTTGAAAATGCCTTCTTTTTATAGAAAGTTTTCTGCGAAGACTTGTTCCCTAGACGAGGACAATCTGCTTTAACGTGACCAGGTTTCTTGCATTCATAGCAGACGATCCCTCCTTTGCTTGGAGTCCTTTCTTCTTCTCTTGATGAGGAAGATGGTCTTCCTTTGAATTGCTTCCTGTTTCCCACCATTTTTCTAAATCATCTGTTGAACAAAGCTTGTTCATCATCAGATCGATCAGACTGAACTGTTTCCTCATCTGAGGATTCATTAGCTTTCAAAGCCTTTGATTTGTTGGCTTTAAATGCTACAGCTTTTGCAGCTGCTGCTTTTCTTTTTATAATCGTAGCATCATTTGCAAGATCCTGCTCGTGGATCTTCATTTCTCCCAGCAAATCTTCTACCTGATATGTGTCCATATTCTTTCCGGATCTTTGGGAGGTGACGAAATTTCTCCAGTTGGTGGAAAGACTTCTGAGAATCTTGACCACTTGCTCCTTGTTGGTGAATGTTTTGCCCAAATTCCTCATACCATTGTGAATGGTCTGAAGTCGTGAAAACATGGAATCAATGGACTCATTATCATCCATCATGAAGTTTTCGTATTAAGAGGCAAGCATGCTCATCTTGGTGGTTTGAACAGCAGTTGTTCCTTCATGAGCAATGGCCAGCGTGTCCCATACCTCCTTTGCAGTACTTAGGCTGTCAACTTTGTCATGCTCACTTTTGCTGAGAGCACATATAAGAAATAGCCTTGCCTTGGCATTCCTCTGGTTTTCGGTCTTGTGTTCGTCTGTCCACTTGTCAGCTGGAATAGCCTTGTTTTCACTATCTTTAGGAAAGTAATTTCCCTTAGATATCACGTCCCATAGTTTCCAATCAGTTGATTCAATGAATAGCTGCATATGCTTCTTCCAGTAGGGATAGTTTGACCCATCGAAGAATGGTGGCTTGTTTGTTGCGGTTCCGGTTGGGTAGGAAATTTCGTCCATGGATCTTTTCACTCTACACCTGTTAAGATGTTAGTAATTCTTAGAGCGGTTAAGCTCTAATACCAATTGATAGTAATAAAATCACACAAGAAAGGGGTGGGTTTGAATTGTGTGTGTGACTTTTGAAAGTTTTTCGTAGAATACTATTTATAAGTTTGAAAGCGTTTGAATAAGCATGCAGCGGAAATATACTTAGAGCATAAGTAGTAAAGCACACAAGATATTTATTCTGGTTCACCCCCAAAATCGATAGGGCTACGTCCAATCCTTGGCTGTACCAAGATTTTCCACTATTTCGACTGAATAGTACAAGTGTTCTCAGGGACTTCTCCCAGTATTCTGAGGACTACTCCTTTACAAGTTTTCTTAGGACTTCTCCTTTATCTCTCAAGTATTCGACAGGACTTCTCCCAATTCTTTTAACAAAAAGGTTGGTTTTCTACAAGGATCTCTTCACAAAGAGTGGGTAGAAAATATGAGGTTCTAGGTTCAGAGATGATTGTTAAGTTTGGTTCTCTGAAGGGATAGTGTGAGAAGAATGAGAGTTTTCACTCTATGGAGATTTCACAATGATTGGCGACTAAACTCAGAAGGATAGAAATTCTAATGTTACTGAGTGTTCTTGGCAAAATCTCGTCTAAGTTGTGAATTGACTTGAAGAATTTGAATGCTTAGATATTGTGTAAGTCGCCAAGTTGCGAGTGATGCAGAGGTCACTATTTATATCTTCAGTAGGATGAGAACCAGATGGACTGATGAAGATCTTCAAAAATAGTTCCGTTGGAAATTTGCTAGATTGTGAGTAACGGATACTTCTGCAACTTGTTACTAAAGAAAATTGCCATAGTGATGAGCATTCCTTCAACTGGTAGAGAGTGAGTTCGCCTGGCAATGCTTTTTCTTCTGGTTTCCAGAGACAGCAATTAATGCTTCTGACCAGAGGATTTGAATTCTACCGTTGAGGAGATACGATGATCAGAGGATTTCACCGTAAATTCAGTAAAAAGCAACTTGAATTAAGGAATGTCGGAGAATTTGAATCTTCAAGATATATGGCGCTCAAATCTGTCTCTTTCGTATTTAATGCTCTGATCCACAGGAGGTGCTTGACAGCTTATCTGGGTTTAGACAAACGATCTCTGCTGAGCAGATTCTTTTCGTGTCAGTCTTTAATTATTACTTCTTAGTCAACCTCTCTGTTTGACTTGGAGTGATCCGGACAGACCCTTTAGACGGACGAAGTTCTCATAGCCGGACGGACTTTTCCTTTGCTTTTTGATAATGATGTGAAGAAGGTCTTGCTCCTGACCCTGGCTGTGGTTTTGATGACGACAAACTCATCAACAAAAAGAAGAAAAGAAGACTTCAAAGAATCAAGCACTACAAGTCCATCAATAGTCTAGAAGTCTTAGTATTAGGTGAGTTATGCTTCCAAAGGTTTATTAAAGCATAAAGGCTCTTAAAACACCTAATCTACTCAAGCTAAGTGTTTTCATAACTTAAAAGAAGTAGAAAACCTTAAGCTAGTCTCAAAGATCAAGTTTCTGGAAAATGGGCTTCTGTGTAATCGATTGCACCATTATGGTAATCGATTACACCTAGGCAAGTAATCGATTACTCATGTCTTGTAATCGATTACATGTTTGAAATTCAAATTCAAACTGAAACGGTCACTTGTGTAATCGATTACACTAAGTATGGTAATCGATTACCAGAACGAAAAAGTGCATCTTTTCATGAACCATTGTGTCCCAAACCTTTTGAAAAGGGTTGTGATGGTTCAAGGACGTTTCCCTTGCCTATATAA
Source organism: Acmispon strigosus (assembly GCA_030819835.1). Classification (NCBI taxonomy): domain Eukaryota; kingdom Viridiplantae; phylum Streptophyta; class Magnoliopsida; order Fabales; family Fabaceae; genus Acmispon; species Acmispon strigosus. Next base: position 27,536,364 of record JAUAMA010000001.1, read on the forward strand.
AGACCATTTGAGTCCAGAAAACACAACACACACATGACATACACAACATACACAAGAGACAACACATTACACATGAGAAAATCACATTAGGCCAAAGCTTTGTCAAAATTAGTTCATCTTTTAGAACTTAAATGTTTTGGAGCCTAAATTCTGAGTTCATGATCTTCATGTTAATAAGAACACTTTAGTTGTTCATATCTTGAAGAACTCAGAATTGTATTATGCTTAAAAGCCTTAAAGCATAATTTCTCATGATCAATCCAATTGTGTGTTTAAGGATTGATACAGCCAATTGTAACATCTTCTTCATCTCTTTTTGTAAGACTGAGTTTTTCACCGTGGTATTCGATGAAGGGTTGTTGTCACTGAAAGTGGTTTACTTTCAGGGTTTCCATTGAAGGTGGTTTAGCCTTCAAGGTCTGAGGGAGGTTTGCCTTCAGGAACTGAAAGCGGTTTGCTTTCAGGGGCTGTTGAAAGTGGTTTGCTTTCACAGGATATTGGTAGAAATTCTTGGGGTCCTTGGGTTAGGAACTTGTAAGAGATTTTTATCAATAGTGGAAAAATCCTCAAGGGGTTTTCTTGAGGGACTGGACGTAGCCTTCGGTGGATTGAAGGTGAACCAGGATAAACTCTTGTGTGTGATTCTCTTTATCCTTCATATTTACTTTCAAGTATCGCTCAATTCAGCAGCAATCACAACGATCATTTCGTGATCATCATAAACTTGAAAGTAACAATTTCATTAAGGCGAAAATTGGGGCAACACTGATTCACCCCCCCTCTCAGGTTGCTATCTGTACTAACAATTGGTATCAGAGCGGAAGTTTAGGTAAGTTATTCCTAAGATCCGGGAAAAGATGGCATCCTCTTCCAATCATGGAACAAATGAAGGATTCAACATAAACAGGCCACCATTCTTCAATGGAGAACATTATGACTTCTGGAAAATCAAGATGAAGATATTCATAAAGTCATTAGACGCAGGAATATGGAAAGCCATTGAAGAAGGTCCCTTTGTGCCTATAACAACAGATGAAGAAGGAACTTCACAACCAAAATCAGAAAGTACTTGGAGTGAAGAAGAAAAGAAGAAGGTTCAACATGATCTCAAAGGAATGAACATCCTTACATCTGCTCTTGGCATGGACGAATTTTTCAGAGTATCAACGTGCACTTCATCAAAAGAAATATGGGATACGTTGATGGTGACTCATGAAGGAACAGATGAAGTCAAGAGATCAAAGATCAATACTTTATCTCAGGAGTATGAAATGTTCAGAATGCTTCCAGGAGAAAAGGTATTAGATATGCAAAAACAATTCACTCATTTGATTAATCATTTGATTGCTCTTGGAAAACAATTTTCAAACAGTGACTTGAACATGAAAGTTCTAAGATCACTTACAAGAGTATGGCAACCAAAAGTTACAGCCATCTCTGAGAAGAAGAGTTTATCAAATATGACTCTTGAAACTCTTTTTGGAAAACTCCAAGAACATGAGTTGGAATTGAATCGTTTAGAAGAGCATGAACAACATGAGAAGAAGTATCGATCAATTTCCCTAAAAGAAAAAGAAAGCATCAAAGAAGATTATGATGCAGACTCTGAAGAAGAAGACAATGGAAATCTGAATCTTCTAGTAAAGAACTTTGGAAAGTTTCTTAAAAGGAAAAACGTTAAATTTAACAACAATAGAGCCTTCCAAAGGAACAATGAGTCTTCTTCATCTCAAAAGATTACATGTTTCGAGTGTGGCAAACCGGGACATTTCAAGTCAGATTGTCCAAATCTTCAGAAGAAGAAACATGGTCTAAGAGAGAAATTCGAGAAAAAGAATCAACCTACTCGAAGAGCATATTTGGCTTGGGATGATAATGAAGTAAGTTCGTCATCAGATTCTGACAAAGAAGAAGCACAAGTTGCCTTGATGGCTTCACATGACTCAGATGTTGAAGATTCCCAGGTTAGTGATAATTCTATGTCTTCTCATGATTTAAAGTTTGCTATGGAGAATATGTTTAAATTATGTCAAGAATTTTCCAAGATTAGTACCAAGAAAAATGATTTGATTTCATCCTTAGAAAGTAAGTGTAGAACTTTACAAGAGGAATTAGACATAGTGAAATCTAAACTAGATATTACACAAAAATGCACTAAGTGTAGTTCTTTAGAAGAAAAGATAGATAATCCTCAACAAAGAGTAAATAACTTCAATAAAGGAAAACAGAAATTAGATGATATCCTAAGTGTTCAAAGATATTCAAATAACAAATCAGGTCTAGGATATACTTCTCACCTAAAGACTAAGGAAGTCAAGAAAACTGTGTTTGTAAAACCAAACCATATAGTAGAATCCTCTAGTAACAAAAGGATTAATTCTGTTAGAAGTACACACAATAGGAAGAAAACTCAAAATAGACATCCTCACAAGAATCATTCCTCTCCTAGACAAACCCCTAGTTACAATTATTACTCTTGTACGTATTGTAACAAAGTAGGACACACCTCTAGTAGATGTTACTACAAACATGTAGGAGTACCAAGTAAGGAATACATTTGGGTAAGAAAGGATGTTAACTTAGAAGGACCCAAAACATGTTGGGTTCCTAATACCCATGTCTGAACTTTGTCATGTAGGTGTGTATGAAAGCAGCAAAGGATTTATGGTATCTTGATAGTGGCTGCTCATCACACATGACAGGAGACAAAACCAAGTTTTCATTTCTTATACCTAGAGAAAAAGGTTTTGTTACATATGGTAACAATCAAAAGGGAAAAATACTCGGTATTGGAAGAATAGGCACACCCCCTCAAACAGTCATCGATAAAGTTCTTTACGTTGATGGTTTGATGCATAATCTTCTGAGTATTAGTCAACTATGTGATAAAGGTTTGAAAGTCGGTTTTATTAATGATATATGTGTTGTGAAAGATGTGAAAACTAAAGAAATTAAGTTTTCTGGGTATAAAGTAAATAAAGTCTTCATGATCTCCTTGGAAGAAATTCCACAAAATGTGAGATGCCTTTTGGCCAAGAATAATAGTGATTCATGGCTATGGCATAGAAGACTTGCTCATATTCACATAGATCATTTAAAGAAACTAGTCAAGCATGATCTAGTTGTTGGGCTTCCAAAGATAAAATTCGAGAAAGACAAGCTTTGTGATGCATGTCAAAAGGGTAAGCAAACCAGAACATCCTTCAAACCAAAGAACATAGTTTCGACTTCAAGACCCCTTCAATTGTTACATATGGATTTGTTCGGACCATCTAGAACTAAAAGCCTCGGAGGTAATTTCTATGCACTTGTTATTGTTGATGATTTCTCTAGATTTACATGGACTTTATTTCTTCCTCATAAGAATGAAGCCTTCAATGCATTCAAAAGATATGCAAGGCTTGTTCAAAATGAGAAGTCTTTAAAGATCTCTTCTATTAGAAGTGATCATGGTGGAGAATTTCAGAATCAACAATTCCAAGAACTATGTGATGAAAATGGAATATCACATAATTTTTCTACTCCGAGAACACCACAACAAAATGGTGTAGTAGAAAGGAAGAATAGATTACTTGAAGAATTAGCAAGAACCATGTTAAGTGAATCAAGTCTCCCAAAATATTTCTGGGCTGATGCTGTAAGTAGTGCTTGCTATGTTTCAAATAGAGTTCTTATTAGACCTATACTTAAGAAAACTCCCTATGAACTCTACAAAGGAAGGAAACCAAACATCTCTCATCTACATGCTTTTGGATCAAAATGCTTTGTTTTGAATAATGGAAAGGAAAACCTTGGAAAGTTTGATGAAAAATCTGATGAAGGTATATTCCTTGGTTATTCTCTAACAAGCAAAGCATATAGAGTCTTTAACAAGAAAACTCTATCTGTGGAAGAATCCATACATGTTTCTTTTGATGAATCTAAATCTTCAATAGAAGATAGAGTTAATACTCCAGATATTGAAGAAGATGATATCATTGTAAATGAAGATTCTCAAAAGGATGAAGATCATAATCCAATGCAAGAAGAGCCCATTGAAGATAATACTTATCAACTTCGAAAGGAATGGAGAACCCATAGGGATCATCCAGTTGATAATATTATTGGTGATATTTCTAGAGGCGTCTCTACAAGGCTACGCTTAAATGATTCAGTTTTGAATATGGCCTTCGTCTCTCAGATAGAACCATCAAAAGTAAATGATGCTCTAGAGGATGAATATTGGATTATAGCAATGCATAAAAGACTTAATCAGTTAAAAAGGAATCAAGTCTAGAAACTTGCTCCTAAAGCCCAATGTCTAGGAGATCATAGGAAAAATAGTAGAAACAATAATAAAGTTAGCAAAATATTTTTCTAGGTATATACTTACACTAGTTTGAAAATTACCTAGTTAGATTCTGAGTGAACATATAAATTCATATATTCATGTCTTACAGTTATATTCTTTAATAAGCTTAAGACATATGACTTATTATACCACTAGAAATGCCCTAACATAAGCCTCTTTATAATTGATTAAATATTTCTTATATGATTGCTTGTCATAATCAATTATGTGCTGAAGTATTTATATGAACATGCATTACATATGATAGAACTTATAAAAAATGTTCATGAAATCGATTATCTTAGGTTTATGAATTGATTACCGTTGCTCTTAGTCCTGTTGATTATTGAATTCCTCTAAGTAATCGATTACTTTAACTGCTATAATCGATTACATAATTGAAATTTGGAAATTTCAAATTTTGGACTGCAGGTAATCGATTACATCAACTGCTGTAATCGATTACAATTGCTATTTTGAATTTTTTTCAAAATTTGAATAGCGGTAATCGATTACACAACTACCTGTAATCGATTACTAACTCGATAGTATAAGTTCTTTCGGTCAGAACTCTTAATCGATTACACTGCTTTCCCTCTTTCTCCTTCCCTCGTCGCCGAACCAGTTCTTCCTATCATTCTCTCTAGTTTCTTGCTCAAACTCAGAACAAATTAGTGGGTTTTGCTTGGTTTTACCCTCTCCTTCTGCTCCATCCCTTTAAATTGTTCAATTCGGACTTCACCCAAAAACCCCTTTCACAAACCCTAAATTTTCAAGTCCGAAAAATGGCCTCCTCTTCCCGCAGACATCGCTCGAAGAACGTATCCATGAACACTCTTGATCTTTCTCGTCTTCTTGTCACGGAGGAGCAAAAGGAACGGTTTCTGGCCTACTTCTTGGAGAGACCCATTCTTCCTCCAAAGTATGCTGACATAAACTCATTCATCAATGCTGGATTTCTCTTCCCTTCTCTCCTTGATTTCCAAGGACTTGATGATTTTGTTGGATTGACGGGTACGTATTATCCAGAATTGGTTAAAGTATTTTACTGTAATTTGGTGAAGAGAGGTGGGAAAATTTGCTCATCAGTCAAGGGAATTGATATTTCGTTGACTCAAGAGCAATTGGGAATTCTTCTAAAAATTCCCTATGTTGGAGAACGACTTAATCAGGAGAATGCATGTCCATGGGCTGATTATGATAAGAAATCTTTTTATCTATCTCTATGTCGATTTTCTGAGGAAGAGATACAATTGAAGAAACAGCGAGCGGAAGCCAATCGCTCTAGGGATATCCTTGCTGTTGGATATCTCACTGTAGAGGATCGTCTGCTTCATTATCTGATAAGTTATGTTCTTCTTCCTCAATCCCCTAACCATGCCCAAATTAGTGATTTAGAATTGCAAGTTATTTATGGGTTAAAACATAATGAACCCATTAATTGGGCTTATTTGGTTATGATACACATGTTGATACACAAGGATCGATCTGGTCCTCTTCCTTATGCTCCTATTATTACTCTCATTTTGAAGAATTTTGGAATTTCTACACATGGGGAGTATGCTCAGGTCATGGATACTAAGGCTCAGAGGATTGATATGGAAATTCTGAACAAGATGGGGATTTTCAGGGATGTTGATGACACTTTCCGTCACAAATCAGATTTAGGTCCTGATAGGCTCCTGCCCCTGCTGCCTTCTATCCACCATCTTCTGAGGAAGGACCTTCATCCTCTATGCCTGCTGATGCCTCCACTCAACTCATTCTCTCTCATCTGGCCGATATGAGGGCTCACTTTGATCAGAGGTTTGATCACATGGAAGGACGGGTTGAATCCATGTACACTACTCTCCGTGCTGATATGGATCGTCTGAGTCTTTGTGTTGATCGCATGGCTCCCTCTCCCCATGATTCCTTTGATTCCTCTGATGAATTTGACCTCTAGACTTGTTTATTTCTTTCATTGACTTTTTGCTTTATTTGATTTGTAATAGTCTAGACTATGACTAATTTCTGCACTGTTGGATACTTTTGTTTTCTTTCTTCGATCGACTTGCTATGTTTGGATGATTTTGTTCTGATCATGATTTACACATTTACCCCGACCCCCCATGCTTTATGTTGCAATATACTTGTATGGATATATGTATGCCTGTCCATCTTTGGCCTTTTCTTCTTTTTGATGAAGTCAAAAGGGGGAGAAAGGTTCTGTGCTCTTAAAGATCATATGCGGGAATTCAACGAGTACATTAGAAAGGGGGAGAAATGCTAGATATACTAGATTCCATCAAATAGGGGGAGTTAAGCATCAAGAAAGCATATATGATCTTCAAGTATCAAGAATGTGTTTGCCATCATCAAAAAGGGGGAGATTGTGAAGAAGGTCTTGCTCCTGACCCTGGCTGTGGTTTTGATGACGACAAACTCATCAACAAAAAGAAGAAAAGAAGACTTCAAAGAATCAAGCACTACAAGTCCATCAATAGTCTAGAAGTCTTAGTATTAGGTGAGTTATGCTTCCAAAGGTTTATTAAAGCATAAAGGCTCTTAAAACACCTAATCTACTCAAGCTAAGTGTTTTCATAACTTAAAAGAAGTAGAAAACCTTAAGCTAGTCTCAAAGATCAAGTTTCTGGAAAATGGGCTTCTGTGTAATCGATTACACCATTATGGTAATCGATTACACCTAGGCAAGTAATCGATTACTCATGTCTTGTAATCGATTACATGTTTGAAATTCAAATTCAAACTGAAACGGTCACTTGTGTAATCGATTACAAGACTTGAGTAATCGATTACTTGCCTAGGTGTAATCGATTACCATAATGGTGTAATCGATTACACAGAAGCCCATTTTCCAGAAACTTGATCTTTGAGACTTGCTTAAGGTTTTCTACTTCTTTTAAGTTATGAAAACTCTTAGCTTGATTAGATTAGGTGTTTTAAGAGCCTTTATGCTTTAATAAACCTTTGGAAGCATAACTCACCTAACACTAAGACTTCTAGACTATTGATGGACTTGAGTGCTTGATTCTCTGAAGTCTTCTTTTCTTCTTTTTGTTGATGAGTTTGTCGTCATCAAAACCACAGCCAGGGTCAGGAGCAAGACCTTCTTCACATATCGATCCCACAGGGATAGGTGTCTAATTACTAATTTGTTTAGAGCTTAAGCAGAAAAATAAAAAGATATATTTTGCATTTTGGTTTCTGGAGTAAGAACATAAAAAGCATAAAATATAAAAGAAGAGATGATGATAAAAATAAGCATTTGGGTTGCATTGTATAACTTATAATTTATGCTAGCAAACTTCTATTTTATTTCTGAATTCCAAACAAAGATTCATGATGCTATAGCCTAGTGTAACTACAAGATAATTCCTTAAGCATTGTAGATCTTTCTTTTTAATTACTAAACCCAATTCCTTGGCACCTAGTTAACTAAAGAAGAAGATGAAGAAGATGTTTAGGCCAACATAAAGTTACATACTTCCTAATTCCTTAGCGAAGTATACTTATAACCTTTTTTAAATCCTAGGTCCCTTACTACTTACCAAATGGCCTTATGTAATAAGCAATAAGCAAGAGATCTTGTGTGCACCAAGATGAATGAAGAACAAGGAAATAAAACATGAACTTTGAATATTATTCAGAAACAAATAAAAGAAAACTAAAACATAAACCAATAAGCTAATACAACCCAAAATACTTTAAGAGAATTAGCCAAGCATGGCTAAAAGAAGCATTGAATTACCCTGGACTAGGAGCTCAAATATGGCTTTCCACAATTCCTAGGAACAATGTTCTTGAGGGAGAAAGAGGAACACTTGTTGTGTTCTAAGAAAGGTGTGTTTTACAAGTGAAGAAAAGGGTCCTATTTATAGTAAAAATCCAGCCTCCAACGCTTCAGCGCTAGAATTCCCAACGCTTGGGCGCTGGAAGCATTAAAAATCCACTGCCAGACCGAGGGCGAGCACTTGAGCGCTGGCTTCCCAGCGCTGCAGCGCTGGGCACTGCTTCTTCATCTTCAAGTTTTTCTTCTTTCTTCATGGTAGTGGGTTTTGAATGCCATAAAAAGCCACTAATCACCCCTTAATCAATTCTGAAACCTTTCCTCCACTAACATCAATTCCTTAAACATTATTTTCCATGTGCTAATTAGAGAGTGATTCTTCATATTCCTCTTTTCCACTTTGGTCCTCTCTTGGTTAGCACTTCAATTCAAGTCCTCATATCCTCTCAATCTTCACTTTAAGTCCTCCACTCTTGAACTTTTACAATTTGGTCCCTGACTTCCTGAAACTTTACACATTGGTCCCTGGACAAAAATGATAACTACACCAGCTTTTCCTAAAAATATAAAATTGCTATAAAAATTCCTAAAAATATAAAATAAAGCTAGAAAATCTAATAAAATCTAAACTACATGCAAAATTCAAAATAAATATAAAATCTATATAAAAAGACTAAAAAACCTATATGTGACTCAAAAATAATAAAATAAAAAGACTAAAAACTACCTAAAAACATCATATAAAATTCACTCATCATCTATCTCCGGCATAGTCAGCATCACAGAATCCCCTTAGCCTGAAATCATCACCTTTCTCGTAGACTAGACCAAGATTAGTTGTGCCAATAAGATATCGAAAAATTCGTTTTACGGCACTAAGATGAGATTCTTGAGGACTTACCTGAAATCTTGCACATACACAGACACTGTACGTGATGTCTGGTCTGCTTGATGTGAGATATAATAGCGATCCTATCATCCCTCTGTATTTGGTTGAGTCAACCGGAGTTGATTCATCACCTTTATCAAGTATAGTTCCAGGATGCATTGGAGTTCCCATGGCTTTTGCTTTCTCCATGCAGTACTTCTTTAGTAGGTCATTGACATATTTGGTCTGATGAATGTAAGTTCGAGTTCCTTCCTGCCTGATTTGTAATCCTAGGAAGAACTTTAATTCTCCCATCATACTCATCTCAAATTCACTTTGCATTAGCTTGGAGAATTCTTGACAAAGAGCTTCATTTGTGGCCCCAAATATTATATCATCGACATATAATTGTACTAGAATGAAGTCCTTGGACCTCTTTCTTCTAAAGAGAGTATTGTCGATGCTTCCTCGAGAAAATCCATTCTTCATTAGAAATGAGCTCAAGCGATCGTACCATGCACGTGGTGCTTGCTTTAATCCATATAGAGCTTTTCTCAGCTTGAAGACATGATCTGGCAGATCCTGATCTTCAAATCCTGGAGGTTGCTTTACGTAGACTTCTTCCTCAATGAATCCATTCAGGAAAGCACTTTTTACATCCATTTGAAATAGCTTTATGGAGTGTTGACAGGAAAATGCTAGAAGAATACGTATGGCTTCAATTCTTGCTACTGGTGCAAACGTCTCTGTATAATCAATTCCTTCTTGTTGATTATACCCTTGGGCCACTACACGAGATTTGTTTCTTGTAACCTTTCCATTTTCATCCATCTTATTCTTGAAGACCCATCGAGTGCCTATGATGGATTTGTCTTCTGGTTTTGGCACCAGATCCCAGACTTTACTTCGTTCAAACTGATTCAGTTCTTCTTGCATGGCAAGGATCCATCCTTCATCCTGAAGTGCTTCTCCTATGTTCTTTGGCTCTATCTCAGAAAGAAACGCACAATTAGCATAATCATTAAAAGTAGATCGAGTTCTTACCTTTTCGTGGACATCTCCAATGATTTGCGTTGGAGGGTGATCTGGTTTGAATCTCCAGTCTCGAGGTAGTGATATGCCACTGGAGGTCATAACTTGACTTGATGAGATATCGTCAGACGTAGTTTCATCAACTTCGTTTGGTTGAGTTGAGAAAGGAATAGTTGAGTCTGACTCTTTGCTGGACGATGATGGCTGAGCTGGATTTGATGAAGGAGCTTCATATATTTCCAGATCATCATCTTCTGAAGATATCGGATTTACACCCACGTGCTTATCTTCAAATCTAACATTGATGGATTCTTCAACTGCCATGGTTCTGGAGTTGTATACTCGAAACGCCTTAGAATTAGGTGAATATCCTAAGAATATTCCCTTATCTGATTTTGCATCAAATTTTCCGAGATCATCCTTTGTGTTGAGTAGAAAACATGAGCTTCCGAATGGATGAAAATATGAGATGCTTGGCTTCCTTCCCTTCCATAGCTCATAAGCAGTTTTCTTCAGAATTGGACGCATGAATATTCTATTTTGAATATAACATGCTGTATGGATGGCTTCAGCCCAGAAATACTTGGGCAGAGAGGTTTCATTAAGCATAGTTCTTGCCATTTCTTGAAGTGACCCGTTTTTCCTTTCTGCTACTCCATTTTGCTGAGGGGTTCTTGGAGCGGACACTTGATGGAATATATCGCAGTAATGATTGAATTCTTCATTTATGAATTCTCCTCCTCTGTCACTACGGATGTTGGTGATGCAGTATCCTTTTTCATTTTGAATTCTTTTTGCGATGATTAGAAAAGACTTGAAGGCTTCATCTTTTGTTCCAAGGAATTGCACCCATGTGAATCTGGTGTAGTCATCGACGATGACAAGACAAAATCTTTTTCCAGAACAACTAGCTGTTCTAGTGGGTCCAAACAAGTCCGTGTGCAACATCTCCAGAGGTCTCTTTGTACTAACAACGTTCTTTGCATGGAAAGAACTTTTTACTTGCTTTCCTTGGACACATGCTGAGCATGTATCATCAGATTTGAAAGATAGATTTGGCAAATCACGTACTAAATCATGTTTGATTATTTTAGCAATGGTCTTTAGGGATGCATGCCCTAGCTTCGTATGCTAGATCCATTTATCATCCTCTGCTGATACTAGACATGTTACCTTTTGACTTGCAAAGTTTTCCAGGGAGGTCTTATATAGATCTCCTTGTCTCTGAGCTTCAAAGATAATCTTGTCATCTTCATTAGTGACATTACACTTCAATATGGTGAAGGAAACAGTGAGCCCACTATCACACAATTGACTTATGCTAAGTAGGTTATGTTTTAATCCTTCAACTAGAAGAACCCTCCGGATTACTGGAAGGGGGTCCTTACCAACATTACCTTCTCCGACAATGAAACCTTTTTTATTACCTCCAAAGGTCACTGTCCCTCCTGTCTTCTTCTCATGGATTTTTGGGAATAAAGACCTTTTTCCTGTCATGTGCCGTGAGCATCCGTTGTCCAGGTACCATTGTTCTCTTTGGTTTTGAACTGCTAAGCACATCTGCAAGAGGAATAATCATTGATTTAGGTACCCAAACTTTCTTGGGTCCTCTTTTGTTAGTAATCACCTTGGGTGGACTTTCCCTCCCATGCACTATTTTTTGAGGAGTTTGTTTCTCCTTACCCTTGACTATGAAAGTTTCAGGTTGAATTTTGATAGATGCTGATGAAATATTTTTATTTTCAGGCTGATATCTATATGGAACAGTAGACAAGTTATGTTTAATGGCAACTATATCCCAGTCTTCTTCTTCTTCATATCCTAACCCTCTTCGATCATAAGCTAATCTATTATTTCCACTTAATTTGATTAGATTATCATGGCCTTGAGTAAACATGGATAAGTATTTAATTAAGTAACTGACTCTTTGCTTTAAAAACCTAATTTCTTTGTTTGCGTCTTGTTCTAAAAGCGCTTGATTTTTCTTGGTAAGCATGATGGATACTTCCTTAGATGCATGTAGTTCTTTCAATGTTTTATCATGCTTCTTTTTGAGAGAGCTGTACTTAATAGCTAATGCATGAGCATATTCTAGAAGTTCATTGTAGTCATCAGCTGAGATTTCAGGACATACCTCATCTTGACCATCTTCTTCGTCATTAGATTGGTCGACAGAAATCATCAATGCCTCTGCTTCTCTGTCGGCTTCAATATCTGAAGTGTCTATGGATGCCATGAACGCACAATATGAAGCTTCTTCATTAGCTCCCTTGGCTTCTTCTTCTTGATCTGAGTCATCTTCTGATTCATCGTTCTGGCTTGAAAATGCCTTCTTTTTATAGAAAGTTTTCTGCGAAGACTAGTTCCCTAGACGAGGACAATATGCTTTAACGTGGCCAGGTTTCTTGCATTCATAGCAGACGTGCCCTCCTTTGCTTGGAGTCCTTTCTTCTTCTCTTGATGAGGAAGATGGTCTTCCTTTGAATTGCTTCCTGTTTCCCACCATTTTTCTAAATCGTCTGTTGAACAAAGCTTGTTCATCATCAGATCGATCAGACTGAACTGTTTCCTCATCTGAGGATTCATTAGCTTTCAAAGCCTTTGATTTGTTGGCATTAAATGCTACAGCTTTTGCAGCTGCTGCTTTTCTTTTTATAATCGCAGCATCATTTGCAAGATCCTGCTCGTGGATCTTCATTTCTCCCAGCAAATCTTCTACCTGATATGTGTCCATATTCTTTCCGGATCTTTGGGAGGTGACGAAATTTCTCCAGTTGGTGGGAAGACTTCTGAGAATCTTGACCACTTGCTCCTTGTTGGTGAATGTTTTGCCCAAATTCCTCATACCATTGTGAATTGTAACACCCCGATTTTCAGGGCGTTACTGTAGTAGATGAACAGTAAATAAACATGCGGAAAGTCTTGGGGGTTTTCGAAAATGCGTGTGTATATTTTTTGATCATGCTAAGACATTATGCATACTTAATTACCCATATTTACGTTGCCCTCGACGAGCAGTGTTACCAAAATAGTTTGTGTCGTGCATCATTACATCACCGGTGTAGTGCAAAGAGTAAAGTTAAATTTACAGACCAAATGTCACAAAAGCGGAAGGTACAACAATGCTAGAGATCCTGAACTAGACTTCCTAACACCGATATACTTCCCTAAGGACTCCACGCAGGAAGCCCCCACAGAAAGCCATGTATCGGAACCTACCCCATTAATTACAATTTATGCACAGTCCTAGTCTACCAAAATGTGAACCTTCCCAAAAAGAAGTGACCCAAAAGCAACTAAGCCTCACTCTCCTCCTCCTCCTCCTCGGGGTCCTCCTCGGAATAGACGTCAGATCCCTCCTGCCATCCAGCACCACCCCCGCCTGGGGTGGGTCCGTCAGAGTCCGTGAGGTCGATCACGGGTACGTCCACGTCTATGACGGTAGTGGTGACCGTCGTCACTACCTCATACGTCCGGGGTATGATTCGGAAGGGTTCCGTCGAAGAGGGAGTGTAGTCTGGGGATAGAGGAGTAGAAGTCTCCACCTTCACCTCTGGGGATGAAGGGTCAGGAGAAGCAGCAGCGACGGGGGATGCCGGGATAGCGGCCGTCCCAGACGCCGAGGCGTCGGTTCCGTCAAAGAGTGAGAGGGGAGGTAAAGGAAAGTCATAGGTGAAGCGGTAGATCTGTCGTCCTTGGGATTCTCCACTGCGATCCATCCTGGTGTCAGCCACCCGACCCGTGTACCGGACATGCCAGGACGGAAGGTCAACCGTCCATGACGCCGGGTCCTCTCTATCAATGAAGTGCAGGGTCGCCGCCCCTAGGAAGGGGAGGCCAACGAACGGGTCCTCTACTGGTCTGCCGGGCATGGTCTGGAGAAACACACGTGATTCGTCCAAGAGAAAACACAAAGAAAAGGGTCACTTCCAAAAACAAATCACATAAAAGAGCATTTCATGGCATCAACAATAATTATCGATCAAGTAGCAAGTAGCAGAGCGAGTACAATTATTGACGCAGATAATTGAGAAAAACCCTAGGACTCTATATGCACGTACATCTTCCTCATGTACAGAAAAACTTTTATCCGGATATGCACCAACTCCCAAAGGCAGGTGGGACACTCTCCCGAACTCCGAACGAACTAGAAAGTACGACGGTAAGTCGAGAGTTGCCACTTACACGAGACGCTCTGTAATAACGCCCCGATGGTGCGTCATCTAGCCCGTGACTCTTTATTAGCCCCGAACCATGACGACTTTTCACGACTCCATGCTTGACACGACATGACCCAAAACACAAGTAGGACTCATACGTATTTAAACGAGGCCTAGCATAGCTTCATAATTAACACTAATCATGTAGAGCAGTTGCACATATCTTAAGCAGATATAAATCATGTCGAAGGAAGGAACATGCTTTCAATTATCATCAAAGCAATTAACATCCAATAAGTCAAGCCACATATCACAACAATCCAACAATGCCACGCATCAGACAAAAACTAATCCAGCATATCAGATGCCTTCAGAGACTGCATTCATATATCAATTAAATACAGTTTAAAGTCGGGTCGTTCTCAGAACGCCGTCAACTACAATTCTAAGATTATAGTGCAGCATGGTATATACATATATACTTATGCTAATAGACAAAGATACGAAGTGCCCTTACCTTAGAGGTAATCGATCTTGGCGGTTTTAGGAAGCTCCGCACGACTGGATCGGTCTAGGCTTCGTAATCCTTCAACAAACACAACCTAAACTTTAGAACTTTGAACTCAAACCTAGGGTCAAGGGGCTGGTCCGTAAAGGTGTCTAACCACTTAGGAAGGGTTCTACAACTTAGAAAACTCTCGGGGGTCGGAGACACTTAAAACAGATTTCGGCGCTTACCCAAAAGAACATAGAAAAACCCTAAGTTACGAAACCTAACTTTTCCGAAATTGCAAACCATTTAAGGAGCATCAAGGCTAGATGCTTACAAACCATTTTGAGGCCTTAAACAAGATTTTAGAAAGCAAAAGCGCACAAAAACAATACCAAGTTCAATTCTGTCCAAGCTTCCAAAAACCCTAAATTTCTCAAATTTTCACCCAAAACTTCTCTAAATTTTCCAAACCAATTTCACAACCAAAAATATAACCTCTAAAACAGATTTTCACTTGATTTTTCCCCAAGTTCCAGAATGCATAAAAACCCTAATCTCAACTATGAGTTTCAAAATCCAATATGCCCAAAAACTCAATTTTTCACACATTCAATCTACAAATTTCCTAAGCTTTCAAAAACAAATTTTTAAGTCTTTAACACTTAAACTTTTCTAGGCCAATGCACAACAATTGTGACCAAACATAACCTCAATACCCAAATCCATTTATAAGCATTTTAACACACACAAAAGCTAGTTAGAAAATCAATTATCCTTTGTCCCCAAACAACATCCAATTCGGCCAAAACATTTAATTCAAGAACAATTTTCTCTTCAAAATCTAATTGGTACACATCAAAGGTAATAGGAAAACTAAGACAAATAATTACTTAAAGCTTGAAAATCACTTTTTCCTAACAATCAATTTTTCAAAAACAAAACTTCCAAGAAAACTAGTTGGTGATTTTCAAAGATCAATTCATTGGGAATAACTTTTCCAAAAGAAACCCTAACAAAACTCAACCTTAAAAATTTTCAAGAATCCAAAACTCAACAAATCAAAAATCTAATCGGTTCAAAACAAAGCTCATGGTAGTAGGAACAACATCTATGAAGGGACTTCTAAGTTCTAGCACTTGCAAAATTTTAAACTCAACAAAACAAAATTTTGAATCGGTAGAAATGTAGATCAAGGGAAGGAGAGCATATTACCTCAAGGAAGCAAGATGAAAAGACAAAGGATGAAGGAGCTAGGGAGGGAGAACAGATTCGGCCAAAGCTTGATGAAGAAGATGATGAATAGTTTTTCCTTTCTCCTTATCTCTCTAAAACTCTCTAAACTTCAAGGCTTTTTCACTTAATGATTCACTTAAGGAGGTAAAAGCCACTTAACCCCCTTAATGGAGAGTGTGGGCTGCGGCCAAGAGGCCCAAAAATGAGGGTGAAAACTCAATTTTTACTTACCCAAAGGACTAAGGTTGGAATGGTAAAAAGGTTAAAGTAAAAACAACTTTTTACTATCGGGGACCAAACCGTAAGGTTTTCAAAGTTCAGGGACTAAACTCTAAATTCAGAAAGTTTCTAATAAATATCTAGGTTTGTTTATTATTAAATTCTTAATCATGACGCGTCAGTGCGTCAGTGCGTCAGTGCGTCAATGCGTCAATGCGTCAATGCGTCAATGCATCAAGTCACCGGTCATCATCAGGTTCTGGTCATCAGTGAGTACCTCTGTGTCACTGAGAATATCTGTCCCGGGGCCATTTATTGGTTTCGGGGTACCGGGCCCGTACAATTCGGGGCCGGGTCAATCTTTCTCGAAGTCTGCGTTACGCTGCCTGAAAACACTATTCACCGGGTCACTATTCACAAAAATCTTCAGCACCAAATTGGTCTCGAAACGCCAAACGAAATCGTTTGGAGCTTTTTAGATTCTCGATCCGGGGTCCCGAAGTCATCCGTTTCCTCTGTTGAAGTTTCGGTTAAAAGTCCCGTTAGAGCGAAAAATGCTTCCCGGGCTCCGGGAGGAAACCATATCAATATTACCGTCGTTCTTCACGAAATTCTTCACTGAACGTCATGGTGATAGTGAAAACGTCTAATTCTCGTCCGAACTTAAAGTCAAGTCTAGCTTGGTTTCCTACCAAGTGCTGTAAAAGGTGCTTCACCGGCACTTCGCTCGACGATAACGCTTGTCGATGCCGCCGAGCGGATCCAAACAGTGCCGTGGAATAATTAAATAATTATTTAATCACTGGGGAAAATTCCGGGTGTTACATGAATGGTCTGAAGTCGTGAAAACATGGAATCAATGGACTCATTATCATCCATCATGAAGTTTTCGTATTGAGAGGCAAGCATGCTCATCTTGGTGGTTTGAACAGCAGTTGTTCCTTCATGAGCAATGGCCAGCGTGTCCCATACCTCCTTTGCAGTACTTAGGTTGTCAACTTTGTCATGCTCACTTTTGCTGAGAGCACATATAAGAAATAGCCTTGCCTTGGCATTCCACTGGTTTTCGGTCTTGTGTTCGTCTGTCCACTTGTCAGCTGGAATAGCCTTGTTTTCACTATCTTTAGGAAAGTAATTTCCCTTAGATATCACGTCCCATAGTTTCCAATCAGTTGATTCAATGAATAGCTGCATATGCTTCTTCCAGTAGGGATAGTTTGACCCATCGAAGAATGGTGGCTTGTTTGTTGCGGTTCCGGTTGGGTAGGCAATTCCGTCCATGGATCTTTTCACTCTACACCTGTTAAGATGTTAGTAATTCTCAGAGCGGTTAAGCTCTGATACCAATTGATAGTAATAAAATCACACAAGAAAGGGGGGGTTTGAATTGTGTGTGTGACTTTTGAAAGTTTTTCGCAGAATACTATTTATAAGTTTGAAAGCGTTTGAATAAGCGTGCAGCAGAAATATACTTAGAGCATAAGTAGTAAAGCACACAAGATATTTATTCTGGTTCACCCTCAAAATCGATAGGGCTACGTCCAGTCCTTGGCTGTACCAAGATTTTCCACTATTTCGACTGAATAGTACAAGTGTTCTCAGGGACTTCTCCCAGTATTCTGAGGACTACTCCTTTACAATTTTTGTTAGGACTTCTCCTTTATCTCTCAAGTATTCGACAGGACTTCTCCCAATTCTTTTACAAAAAGGTTGGTTTTCTACAAGGATCTCTTCACAAAGAGTGGGTAGAAAATATGAGGTTCTAGGTTCAGAGATGATTGTTAAGTTTGGTTCTCTGAAGGGATAGTGTGAGAAGAATGAGAGTTTTCACTCTATGGAGATTTCACACTGATTGGCGACTAAACTCAGAAGGATAGAAATTCTAATTTTACTGAGTGTTCTTGGCAAAATCTCGTCTAAGTTGTGAATTGACTTGAAGAATTTGAATGCTTAGATATTGTGTAAGTCGCCAAGTTGCGAGTGATGCAGAGGTCACTATTTATATCTTCAGTAGGATGAGAACCAGATGGACTGATGAAGATCTTCAAAAATAGTTCCGTTGGAAATTTGCTAGATTGTGAGTAACGGATACTTCTGCAACTTGTTGCTAAAGAAAATTGCCATAGTGATGAGCATTCCTTCAACTGGTAGAGAGTGAGTTCGTCTGGCAATGCTTTTTCTTCTGGTTTCCAGAGACAGCAATTAATGCTTCTGACCAGAGGATTTGAATTCTACCGTTGAGGAGATACGATGATCAGAGGATTTCACCATAAATTCAGTAAAAATCAACTTGAATTAAGGAATGTCGGAGAATTTGAATCTTCAAGATATGTGGCGCTCAAATCTGTCTCTTTCGTATTTAATGCTCTGATCCACAGGAGGTGCTTGACAGCTTATCTGGGTTTAGACAAACGATCTCTGCTGAGCAGATTCTTTTCGTGTCAGTCTTTAATTATTACTTCTTAGTCAACCTCTCTGTTTGACTTGGAGTGATCCGGACAGACCCTTTAGACGGACGAAGTTCTCATAGCCAGACGGACTTTTCCTTTGCTTTTTGATAATGATTGCAGCGTCCCTTCCGTTTATAAGAGTCCCTGAATATAAAATTCTTCAAAGAAAATTGGTGACTCTTTAACGAAATTGTTATTTATCAAAATAGGTTAATTCATTTGGGTATTTTTCTCTAACAATGCTATCTTCTTTGTCATTTGTGATTGGTATAATTTCTCCCCCTTTGACATTATCAAAAACAAAGATAGAAACAATAATATTCATTGGGATAATAAGAGGTAAAGACAAAATATAACAATAAGTATAGATTAAGAGGGTGGCTTAGAAAGCCCGAGAAGTAGTGCAATAGAGCCCTGCAGTTGATTGAAACGAGCATCCATCTTATCAGAAAGATCAGTGTGCATGGATTCAATACGAGCATTCACATCTTGGTGCAGAACAACCCGTTCGTGAGAAGAGCGAGTATTGAAGGTTGTAATTTGCTGAGCAAGTAGGGAAACCACGGTGCGAACATCGTCAGAGTCAGGACTTGAACTTCGAGTGACCAACGACGATGCTTTACGAGATGGCAGAATGGGAGTGAAATATGCCACAGTAGGAATGAATGGAGATGGAGGAAGACACTGCCAAGCAAAACCCAGAGTCTTCAAAACGGGTGGCAGCATAGGAAGTAGCACCAGTGTCCATGTCCTAAACTTTAGAACCAGGGAATCAACTCCACCAGCCAGATGAATAGGAATGGAAGCAGTGTGAGCATCCCTACAAACAGTGAGTTCCCAATCGAAGTGGAAGAGCTGTTGGCATGAGGGCATGGATGGAGTGAACTGAGAGGCAGGACATCCATGGGGAAACCATAATCCAGCCTTAAAGTAGAAAGGGAAACCAAAAGCCTGAAGACATACATCTGAGAGCAGATGAGCATTAGGGGCAATTGGTGAGCGCTTGCGTTTGCCAAAGCAGAGCTGGAACTCTGAGAGTAACAGGGCATGGAGTAGATCTGATGGAGAGACGTGCTTGTATTACAAGTGAGGACACCCAGAGGTGCAAGCTTGAGATCCAGATCCATAGCTTTATGGAGGAGAGCCGTTGGGGACGGATAAGATGCATTAAAAGATGTATTAATGTGAGCATCTACCCTTTGTGATATTGAATGAGCGGGTTGAATTTGACCAAGGTGCAGACGAAGATTAACTTCAATATCATGCAAGTTGAGACGAGTGAATTCAAGGTCTAAGCAAGAGAGGTCAGTGCTAGGAGTGGGGTCAGGCTCAGAGTCGTCATCAAGATGAATGGGATTGTCAATGCTAGGAACTTCAAATAAGGAATCCAGAAATTTCTCAGCTTCAAGTTGTAGTAGATTTTTGAAGTGCAGAATTTTGGATTGAAGAGGCACTTCCCATCCTCGAGCATCAGGAGAGCAATAATGCTTCCATTGAGGTGAAAGAGTAGGTAGTGGAGAGTTCTCGGAGAGCTTGACACAGACCCAGTGTCGATTGGCAATGTTGCCCAAGACAGCAATTGTAGGAGCATCATCAATAGGACCTAGGAGTGGGAGATATGTGCAACACTGGTTAGGAGCTAAACTAACTAGATCAATGCGAATTGTAGTGGCAACTAGTAACCCCATATCCGGAACCGTAAACCACTTGGACTCAGGCGCAGGTTCATTTTCATTGAGCGTGAGGGCCAGACATAGAGTGTCAATATCTTTGTCAGAGCAAAAGGTTTTAGAGTGCAGCACTCTATGAGATAGAAGTTCCTGAATAAGAAGCTTACGAACTTCTGGCCAATAATCCTGAGGGTGACCCAGCCATTGAGCAAGACATCTAAATCCACAATTGCCATCATCTTGGACGTCGAAGACATTCGAAATATATTTGTGAAAGATTTGAGGCAAGAACTTCAAATATTGAGCATGAGAGTCTGAAATGAGTTCAGCGATGGAGTGCACAGTCTCAGGAGGTGGTTTGGGTGAGGTTGATGCATGCAAGATTGTGGGCGTAGGCAAGCATTCGTGAGACTCAGTCTGGTGAGCATGATCCGAACATTGCGGAGATGGAGTGCCCAAACGACGACGTTTGAGGCAGGCAGCAGACGGAGTTGGTGAAGGAGATCTGCGTTGCTGCTTCGTCTTAGTCCAGTCACTTAAGAGTTCTGGAGGTACTGTGGATATGTCAACGGACAGGTTTATACGACGAACATCTCCAAATTTGATGGGAATAGCAGAGACATAGTCAGATGAGATGTATTGCACCAATTCAATCGAGGGATTGAGTAAGTTCTTGTGATGCATAAGGGCCGTTATGAGAGACCCATATGGAAGGTTGGTGTTAGACTGTTCCTGGGTATGGAACATGTATTGAAGCAGAAGGTCAGGCCAATTAACTTTCCTGCGATGCTGCAGCTGGAATAGAGCCCACTGAGAGAACTTATTAACTAAGTCTCGAGACCCTTCTTTAGGTAACACAACCTTGCTAAGAACAGCGTGAGGGAAAATTCATTCCTCAACTAGGTTTTTCACTCGTCGAGAGGTAGAACATTTTGGAACCCCCTTCCAGATAATGAAGGGAGTGCTTTCAGAGTTTTCCCAAGAGGAGGAGTAGCAGACACCGTCGAGAGGAAGATTGAGTAGTTGAGACACATCGCTGGTGTGAATATCGATTACTTGCCCCAAGCACCTTGTTCGGATGTGGTTAGGGTTTATCCTGACGGCACAATCGTAAAATTCTTTTACGATTGGCGTGATTGCTGAAGTTGTGGAGATCTCGAACAAATTTCCCCATGCTTGTGAGAGCAGAAGATCAAGTCCGGCCACCTTTGCATGTTCATACAGCTTCAGATCGAGATATCTAGGGGTGACAAGCTTTCTGTCCCCCAGATGTTCAATCTTTACAGGACCAATTTCAGAAACTTGTTGTTTACGATTTCGAGCAGTAACATCATGCTGTTTCTAGATGATCTAAATCTCCTCCGTGCTGGGGACTGCTTGAGTCTTTACATTTCTCCGTTTGTTAGGAGCCATGATTTCTGTAGATGAGGAAAATAGAAAGACAGACAAGTACACAGAGTATATAGTATTTTAGATTAAAAATGAGTGCATTGGAATGGTGATTAAAGATACATTCTGAAAACTGTTAATTTTCATTTTTGAGAGTGTAAATATTGTCTCGGCATTATCAATCTCATGATGAATGATGCAGCTGATTAATGCGCATTAAATGATGAGAGATAAGGAGTGCTAGAATTTATGTATGCGTGCTGAGCAAGTAATACATATGAAAAGAAACAACTATTTCAGCATTAAATGCATATCTTGTAGTAGATATTGATTTTAGATGTGAACCAATCAGACGAACTTAAAACAGGCATATCTATAGTGCAGGAAACATCCCTATTCTTTCTCTAAGGCATGCAAACTTATTTTCAATAAGTGGTTTAGTAAATATATCTGCTAGCTGGTCATCAGTGTGTATGTATGAAATGTCAATATTTCCTTTGGCTACATGATCACGAATAAAATGATGTTTAATTTCAATATGTTTGGTTCGTGAATGCAACACAGGGTTTTTTGTAATATTAATGGCACTTGTGTTATCACATAATAATGGAATGTTATGCTCAAAAATATTATAATCCTCTAATTGATGCTTCACCCAAAGAAGTGGGGTACAGCAAGAACCTGCAGCCACATATTCTGCTTCAGCCGTTGAGAGAGAGATTGTGCTTTGCCTCTTGCTTGCCCATGATATTAGACAATGCCCCAGAAAGTGACATCCTCCACTTGTGCTTTTTCTTTCGATTCTGTCTCCAGCGTAGTCAGCATCACAGAATCCTCTTAGCCTGAAATCGTCACTTTTCTCATAGACTAGACCAAGATTAGTTGTTCCAATGAGATAAAGAAATATGCGCTTTACTGCACTAAGATGAGATTCTTGGGGACTTACCTGGAATCTGGCACAAACACAGACGCTGTACATAATGTCTGGTCTGCTTGAGGTAAGGTACAACAGTGAACCTATCATTCCTCTGTATTTGGTTGAATCGACCGGAGTTGATTCGTCACCTTTATCCAGTATGGTTCCAGGATGCATAGGAGTTCCCATTGCTTTTGCTTTCTGATGAGTGGATTTTATATGGTGTTTTTAGGCTATTTTTAGTCTTTTTATTTTATTATTTTTGAGTCACATGTAGGTTTTTTATTATTTTTATGTAGATTTTATATTTATTTTGCATTTTTCATGTAGATTAGATTTTATTAGATTTTCTAGCTTTATTTTATGTTTTTAGGAATTTTTCTAGTTATTTTGTATTTTTAGAAAAAGCTGGTTTAGTTATCATTTTTGTCCAGGGACCAATATGTAAAGTTTCAGGAAGTCAGGGACCAAATTGTAAAAGTTCAAGAGTGGAGGACTTAAAGTGAAGATTGAGAGAATATGAGGGCTTGAATTGAAGTGCTAACCAAGGGAGGACCAAAGTGAAAAAGAAGAATATGAAGAATCACTCTCTAATTTAGCACATGGAAAAAATGTTTAAAGAATTGATGTTAGTGGAGGAAGGGTTTCAGAATTGAACAAGGCTGGTTAGTGGCTTTTTATGGCCATCAAAACCCACTACAATGAATGAAGAAGGAAGGAAAAGCTTGAAGATGAAGAAGCAGCGTCCCAGCGCTCAAGCGTTGGGATCCCAGCGCTCCAGCGCTGGGGTTCTGACTAGATGATGAGTCAGATGTTGACCCAGCGCCCAAGCGTTGGAAAGCCAGCGCTCAAGCGCTGGGCCTCGGACAGAAAGTGGATTTTTAATGCATCCTAGCGCCCATGCGTTGGGAATGCCAGCGCTCAAGCGCTGGAGGCTGGAATTTTACTATAAATAGGACCCTTTTCTTCACTTGTAAGACACACCTTCATAGAATACAACAAGTATTCTCTCTTTCTCCCTCAAAGATCATTGTTCCTAGGAATTGTGGGAAGCCAAACTTGAGCTCCTATCCAGGGTAATTCAATGAATCTTTTAGCCATGCTTGGCTAACTTCTTCTTTAAGTTTTTGGGTTGTTTTAGTTTATAATACATGTTCTAGTCTTTTTCTACATTTCTGAATTTTATTTCCATTCATGTTTTATTACCTTATGCTTAATTTCTATCTTGTGGATCCCAAGAGGTTTTTCTTATTACTTATTACATAAGGCCATTTGGTGAGTAGTAAGGGAACTAGGTAATAAAAAAAGTTATAAGTATACTTCGCTAAGGAATTAGGAAGGACGTAACTTTATGTTGGCCTGAACATCTTCTTCATCTTCTTCTTTAGTTAACTAGGTACCAAGGAATTGGGTTTAGTAATTAAAAAGAAAGATCTACAATGATTAAGGAATTAACTTGTAGTTACATTAGGCTATAGCATCATGATAATGGTTTTATAATTCAGGAATTTAGTAGGAAATTTCTAGCATGTTTTTATAGACTATGTAAACCAACCCAAGAGCTTAATGTTCATCATCTCTTTATTCTATTATTTTATGCTATTGTTTCTTTCTAGTTCTCAAACCAACAACAAATATTCATCTTTTATTTTTCTGTTTTAGTACTAAATTTTATAATAATAAGAACACCTATCCCGTGGGTTCGATCTTTTTATATTTCGCGATAGTAAATTGTACACTTGCAATTTCATTATCAAGTTTTTGGCGCCGTTGCCGGGGATAGGTTCTTTCAAGTTCTTGTTTTTATTTTATTTAGTACTTTTTGCATATAATATAAAAAATAAAAATAAATATTACTGCCTAACAGTTTGTTGCCATGTGGAAAGAAGATCCTTTAGAGACTATAATCTCTGAGGGGTTGGATTTTGAAGATATAGACAGCAATGACGAACACGTCATTGAAATGGCAAGATATCTGGAGGCTGCCCATTTTTTCCCTTCAACAAAAAATTGGGTAGAGGAGCTGAAAAGAGAGGAAGAAGTTCAAGAGGAAAAGAGGGAATTGAAGCCCTTACCTTCCACTCTTAAGTATGTATTTCTTGAGGGAGGTAATAATAAGCCAGTCATTGTGAGTAGTTCCCTCTCTCCTCTTGAAGAAGAAAAACTGGTAAGAATTCTTAGAGCTCATAAATCTGCTTTGGGTTGGACTATAGAGGACATTAAGGGCATAAGCCCCACTGTTTGTATGCATAAAATTTGTTTAGAAGAACAAGTTAAACCTGTAGTCCAACCCCAAAGAAGACTTAATCCTGCCATGAAAGAGGTGGTAAGGAAAGAAGTGATTAAGTTGCTTGATGCAGGGATCATCTATCCCATTTCTGATAGTGAATGGGTCAGTCCCGTTCAGGTAGTTCCCAAAAAAGGGGGAATTACTGTGGTCCCGAATGAGAACAATGAATTGATTCCCACCAGGAAGGTAACTGGTTGGAGGGTTTGTATAGATTACCGAAGGCTAAATTCTGCCACCCGGAAAGATCATTTCCCCCATCCCTTTATTGATCAAATGCTTGACAGGTTGGCTGGCCATGAGTACTATTGTTTCTTGGATGGTTATTCAGGATATAACCAAATTGTTGTTGATCCTAAGGATCAAGAAAAAACTGCTTTTACTTGCCCCTTCTCGGGGTGTTTGCTTATAAAAGAATGCCTTTTGGCTTGTGTAATGCTCCAGGAACCTTCCAAAGATGTATGTTTGCTATTTTTTATGATTTAATTGGTGAATGTATGGAAGTGTTCATGGATGATTTTTCTGTGTATGGCCCCAACTTTGACAAGTGTTTGAGCAATTTGGAAAGGATTCTTGTTAGGTGCCAAGAAAAGAATTTGGTACTTAATTGGGAAAAATGTCATTTTATGGTAAAAGATGGCATTGTGCTTGGGCACAAGATTTCTGAAAAAGGGATTGAGGTGGATGAGGCTAAAACTGAAATTATTGAAAATCTACCTCCTCCCACTAATATTAAAGGTATAAGAAGCTTTCTTGGTCATGCAGGTTTTTATAGGCGATTTATAAAAGATTTTTCTAAAATTGCTAAGCCTATGACAAATCTCCTTGAAAAAGAAGCTCCTTTTATCTTTAATGATGAGTGTTTGGCTGCTTTTAAATTATTAAAGGAAAAACTTGTTTCAGCCCCTATCATTGTTGCTCCCCAATGGGATTTGCCTTTTGAAATTATGTGTGATGCTAGTGATAATGCAATAGGGGCTGTTCTTTGTCAGAAAAATGGAAAAGTTTTGCATGTGATTTATTATGCTAGTAAGGTTCTGAATGAAGCTCAAAAAAATTATGCTACAACTGAAAAGGAGTTGTTGAGCGTTGTCTATGCTTTAGACAAATTCAGACCTTACGTTTTGGGTACTAAAGTTATTGTGCATACTGACCATTCTGCATTGAAGTACTTGTTTGCTAAGCAGGAAGCTAAGCCCAGGCTGATCAGGTGGATCTTACTCTTGCAAGAGTTTGATCTTGAAATTGTGGACAGAAAAGGGAAGGACAATGGTGTAGCAGACCATTTGTCAAGGCTTGAAGAAGGGAACTCCGATCCAATTCCTATTCAAGAGGAGTTCCCAGATGAGAGGCTTTTAGCTATCCAAGAGATAGCTCCATGGTATGTACATTTAGCTAATTTTAAAGCTGCTGGTGTGTTGCCTTCTGATTTGACTTGGCAACAAAAGAAGAAATTTTTGCATGATGCTAAATTCTTTTTCTGGGATGAACCTTATTTGTTTAGAGAATGTTCTGATGGGATCATTAGAAGGTGTATTCCAGAAAAAGAATTTGAGGCTATTTTATGGCATTGCCATGGCTCCGATTATGGAGGCCATTTTTCAGGTGAAAGGACTGCAGCTAAAGTCCTCCAAAGTGGTTTTTATTGGCCTACTATCTTCAAAGATAGTAGAGCATTTGTGGTAAGGTGTGATCGCTGTCAACGAACTGGTAATATCTCAAGAAGGAATGAGATGCCCCAAAAAATGATTTTGGAAGTTGAGCTTTTTGATGTATGGGGCATTGATTTTATGGGACCTTTTCCACCTTCTTTTGGTTGCCAGTATATTTTGGTTGCTGTTGATTATGTTTCTAAATGGGTTGAAGCATCAGCCCTTCCCACAAATGATGGAAAAGTTGTTTTGGATTTTCTGAAGAAAAAGATTTTTACTAGATTTGGGGTGCCAAGAGCAATAATCAGTGATGGAGGTAAGCATTTTTGTAATAAAGCTTTTGAATCTCTTTCGAAAAAATATGGTGTTAATCATAAGATTGCTACCCCCTATCACCCCCAAACTAGTGGACAAGTAGAGGTTTCTAATAGGGAGTTAAAAAGGATTTTGGAAAAAACAGTTGGTACCTCAAGGAAGGATTGGTCAAAAAAATTAGATGACACCTTGTGGGCTTATCGAACTGCGTTTAAAACTCCTATTGGAACCTCTCCTTACCAGTTGGTTTATGGTAAGACTTGTCATTTACCTGTGGAACTTGAGCATAAAGCCTTTTGGGCTTTGAAACAGTTGAACATGGATCCCAAAGAAGCTGGGGATAAAAGACAGGTACAGGTACATGAGCTGGATGAATTTAGACTCCAAGCATACCACAATGCTTGGATCTACAAGGAAAAGACAAAGAAGTGGCATGATAAGAAGATTGTGCCAAAAGAATTCAATCCAGGACAGTTTGTGCTGTTGTATAGTTCAAGGCTGAAGTTATTTCCTGGAAAGTTGAAATCAAGATGGACAGGGCCGTATATGGTTATAAAGTCTTTCCTCATGGTGCGGTTGAGTTGGAAAATAATGTTACAAAGAATGCTTTTGTTGTCAATGGGCAAAGACTGAAACCGTACCTAGGAGGAGATATTGTAAGACAAGAGGTCTTTGCCATATTTGATACCCCCAATTTATTAAGGGGAAGGGTCTATCTCGGACCTTAACATTGAGCTGGTTGGGAGACAACCCAACTTAGGATAGTTTATGTTTCTGTCTTTTTAATTTTTGCACAACTCTTGTACATAAATAAAAGAAAAGAAATTTTATGTTTTTGCTGCAGGCGAGGCCAGCGCTCGAGCGTTGGAGGCCAACGCTCAAGCGTTAGGCCCCTGCTTCACAACCTCTGATTCCAGTTGATCCCAGCGCTTAGGCGCTGGAGGGCTAGCGCTCATGCGCTAGGCCCCTGGAATCCCAGTTTTTTATTTTTTAATTTCCAGCGCCACAGCGTTGGAACCCAGCGCTCAGGCGCTGGGACCTCTGATGCCCAGTTTTTATTTTAATTCCAGCACCCAAGCGTTGGTATTCCCAACGCTCAAGCGCTGGAGCTCGGGCAGTTTGCTGTTTTTACTTTTGTTTGCTGTTTTTAGTTTTTAATAAATTTTGTGTTCACCATTTTCTGAAATTTTTAGGGTTCTATGAGTTTTCCCTTGGTTCTGAACTGGTTTTAATTTTTGGGAACTCAAGAATTCTTGTTTTTAAGGTGGACACAAATTTTTCAAACCATGAGCTTTTGTGCTGATTTTTGAACTAACAAGTCAAGCAAGTTTCTACTTGTGAGACTTTTGTTTGTTCAATGTTACAGGATAGGTACCAAAAGGAGGAAGAGCCCTCTTGAACTTAAGTGTTCAAATTGATTTTTACATTGAGGTTCCCTTGGACCTTTGTGGAAAATTTGTTACTATACCAGCTTGTTAGTTTTTGTTTTTGTTTTTTTTTGTTTTTAGTTTTATTTTTAGTTTAGTTTTTCTGTTTTATTTTTGCATGAGTCTTGAGTATATTATCCATTCTGAATGTTTCTATAGCTTTGTGAAATGATTTATCTGATTGAACTGCTTTGTGAAAAGGTTATATGTTCTTAAGCAGTTAGGATTGCATGCTGTAGAAAGGATTTTTGATATCTTGATTGTTGGGTTGTTGGCAAGGTCTTTTTCTGAGTTCTAAAAAGGGTACCACTTACCCTATCTTTTTTCTGAGAGCTGAGGACTCTGAAGCATGATTGTGAAATTTTTCTGCCTTGTGTTGCATGTTGATTGGAGTTTTGTACACTTTGTGAGTTGAGAAGAGATTATAGGCATTTTTGAAAACTCAGATTTTTGCTTGAAATGTTATATCCACTAGTAGCCCCTTTTGAGCCTTAAAAGAGTCATTCTTTGGAGCCTACTTTGTGTGATAATTCTTAAAGTTGTTATTGTGATTTATGTGCTAATTTGTTAGAGCTATGTTTGTTGGGTTTCTCTCTAAAAAAAAAATGAAGAAAAAAATTGGAAAAAATAAGGTATGTGCCTTAGAAAAATAATGAAGTAGTGGGGTGAGAAAGGGTATGAGGGGAGTAAAATTCAAGTCATTCATCCCATACATTCCACTACTTTGTTCAAAAGAAAAAAATATAAAAAAAATAAAAAAAATAAAAAATAAAAAATTGAGAGGACCCTTGTGTGAATTGTAAAGCTCTTAGTCAAGAAGAATCACTTAACAACAAAATTTCTGAGTCAGCCACTAGAGTTGCCAATTTCTTGAAATCCACACCTTGAAATGTTCAACCCTTTGGCCAAGTTACAACCTTAAAAATCTCTTCAAAATCACTTGGTTACTTGATTTCAATCTTGATTTGAATTATAGGCAGAATTATTGAGCTTTCTTGTTTTCATGGAGAATATTATTTTGTGAGCTTAATTGATGAACTTAAACATGTTAAAAGCCAAGCCTAACTTTCTTGATTCTTTGTCTATAAAACATGCATGTCTTCCTTTTCTGCTAAGCTTTCTTTGAAAGGTTTCTGTGCTTCAAGTTGTAATCAGATAAAACTTTCTTAAAACCCAGGGACGAGTTTTTCTTTAAGTTTTGTCGCTTGAGGACAAGCTGTCGTTGGGTATAGTGGTGTGATGAGTGGATTTTATATGGTGTTTTTAGGCTATTTTTAGTCTTTTTATTTTATTATTTTTGAGTCACATGTAGGTTTTTTATTATTTTTATGTAGATTTTATATTTATTTTGCATTTTGCATGTAGATTAGATTTTATTAGATTTTCTAGCTTTATTTTATGTTTTTAGGAATTTTTCTAGTTATTTTGTATTTTTAGAAAAAGCTGGTTTAGTTATCATTTTTGTCCAGGGACCAATATGTAAAGTTTCAGGAAGTCAGGGACCAAATTGTAAAAGTTCAAGAGTGGAGGACTTAAAGTGAAGATTGAGAGAATATGAGGGCTTGAATTGAAGTGCTAACCAAGGGAGGACAAAAGTGAAAAAGAAGAATATGAAGAATCACTCTCTAATTTAGCACATGGAAAAAATGTTTAAAGAATTGATGTTAGTGGAGGAAGGGTTTCAGAATTGAACAAGGCTGGTTAGTGGCTTTTTATGGCCATCAAAACCCACTACCATGAATGAAGAAGGAAGGAAAAGCTTGAAGATGAAGAAGCAGCGTCCCAGCGCTCAAGCGTTGGGATCCCAGCGCTCCAGCGCTGGGGTTCTGACTAGATGATGAGTCAGATGTTGACCCAGCGCCCAAGCGTTGGAAAGCCAGCGCTCAAGCGCTGGGCCTCGGACAGAAAGTGGATTTTTAATGCATCCTAGCGCCCATGCGTTGGGAATGCCAGCGCTCCAGCGCTGGAGGCTGGAATTTTACTATAAATAGGACCCTTTTCTTCACTTGTAAGACACACCTTCATAGAATACAACAAGTATTCTCTCTTTCTCCCTCAAAGATCATTGTTCCTAGGAATTGTGGGAAGCCAAACTTGAGCTCCTATCCAGGGTAATTCAATGAATCTTTTAGCCATGCTTGGCTAACTTCTTCTTTAAGTTTTTGGGTTGTTTTAGTTTATAATACATGTTCTAGTCTTTTTCTACATTTCTGAATTTTATTTCCATTCATGTTTTATTACCTTATGCTTAATTTCTATCTTGTGGATCCCAAGAGGTTTTGCTTATTACTTATTACATAAGGCCATTTGGTGAGTAGTAAGGGAACTAGGTAATAAAAAAGGTTATAAGTATACTTCGCTAAGGAATTAGGAAGGACGTAACTTTATGTTGGCCTGAACATCTTCTTCATCTTCTTCTTTAGTTAACTAGGTACCAAGGAATTGGGTTTAGTAATTAAAAAGAAAGATCTACAATGCTTAAGGAATTAACTTGTAGTTACACTAGGCTATAGCATCATGATAATGGTTTTATAATTCAGGAATTTAGTAGGAAATTTCTAGCATGTTTTTATAGACTATGTAAACCAACCCAAGAGCTTAATGTTCATCATCTCTTTATTCTATTATTTTATGCTATTGTTTCTTTCTAGTTCTCAAACCAACAACAAATATTCATCTTTTATTTTTCTGTTTTAGTACTAAATTTTATAATAATAAGAACACCTATCCCGTGGGTTCGATCTTTTTATATTACGCGATAGTAAATTGTACACTTGCAATTTCATTATCATTTTCTCCATGCAATACTTCTTTAGTAGATCATTAATGTATTTGGTCTGATGAATATAGGTTCGGGTTCCTTCCTGTCTGATCTGTAATCCTAGGAAGAACTTTAATTCTCCCATCATACTCATCTCGAATTCACTCTGCATCAGTTTTGAGAATTCTTGGCAGAGAGCTTCATTGGTGGCACCAAATATTATATCATCGACGTACAGCTGCACCAAAATGAAGTCCTTGGACCTCTTTCTTCTAAATAGAGTGTTGTCGATGCTTCCTCGTCAAAATCCATTGTTCATCAGGAATGAACTTAAGCGATCGTACCATGCACGTGGCGCTTGCTTTAGTCCATATAATGCTTTTATTAGCTTGAAGACGTGGTCTGGTAGATCCGGATCTTCAAAACATGGAGGCTGCTTCACGTAGACTTCTTCCTCAATGTATCCATTTAGGAACTCACTTTTCACATCCATTTGAAATATTTTTATAGAGTGCTGACATGCAAATGCCAGAAGAATACGAATGGCTTCAATTCTTGCTACTGGAGCAAATGTTTCTGTATAATCAATTCCTTCTTGTTGATTATACCCTTGGGCCACCAGACGAGCTTTGTTTCTGGTGACTTTTCCATTTTCATCCATTTTATTTCTGAAGACCCATCGAGTGCCTATAATAGATTTGTCTTCTGGTTTAGGCACTAAATCCCAGACTTTGCTTCTCTCAAAATGATTCAGTTCTTCTTGCATGGCTAGGATCCATCCTTCATCCTGTAGTGCTTCACCTATGTTCTTCGGTTCTATCTGAGAAAGGAACGCACAGTTAGCATAATCATTAAAGGTGGATCTGGTTCTTACCTTTTCATGGACATTTCCAATGATCTGTGTAGGAGAATGATCTGGTTTTAATCTCCAGTCTCGAGGTAGAGAGATGCCACTGGAGGTCATGACTTGACTTGTGCAGTTGTCGTCAGACGTAGTTTCGCAAACATCGTCTGGTTGAGTTGAAGAGGGGATGATTGGATTCGTCTCTTTATCAGACGATGATGGCTGAAATGGATTTGATGAGGGAACTTCGCATATTTCCAGGTCATCATATTCTTCTTCTGGAGTTATCTGATTTACACTTACGTGTTTATCTTCGAACTTAACATTGATAGACTCTTCGACTGCCATTGTTCTGGAGTTGTATACTCGGAATGCTTTGGAGCTGGGTGAATATCCCAAGAATATCCCTTTGTCTGATTTTGCATCAAATTTTCCAAGGTCATCTTTTGTGTTGAGTAGAAAGCATGTGCTTCCAAATGGATGAAAGTATGAGATGTTTGGCTTTCTTCCTTTCCACAATTCATAGGCTGTTTTCTTCAAGATGGGACGCATAAATATTCTATTTTGAATGTAACATGCTGTATGAATGGCTTCAGCCCAGAAGTACTTGGGTAGAGATGTCTCGTTGAGCATAGTCCTGGCCATTTCTTGAAGTGACCTGTTCTTCCTTTCGGCTACTCCATTTTGCTGAGGAGTTCTTGGAGCAGACACTTGATGAAATATTCCATTCTCTTCGCAGTAGTGGTTGAACTCTTAATTTATAAATTCTCCTCCTCTATCGCTACGAATGTTGGTGATGCAATATCCTTTTTCATTTTGAACTCTTTTCGCAATGATTAAGAAGGACTTGAAGGTTTCATCTTTTGTTCCGAGGAATTGTACCCATGTAAATCTGGTGTAGTCATCAACGATGACAAGACAAAATCTTTTTCCAGAACAACTAGCCGTTCTAGTGGGTCCGAACAAGTCCATGTGTAACATCTCCAGAGGTCTCATGGTACTAACAACGTTCTTTGCATGAAAAGAACTTTTTAATTGCTTTCCTTGGAGACATGCTGAGCATGTATCATCAGATTTGAAAGACAGATTTGGCAGACCACTTACTAAATCATGTTTGATTATCTTAGCAATGGTCTTTAAGGATGCATGCCCTAGCTTCCTGTGCCATATCCATTTATCATCCTCTGCTGATACTAGACATGTTACCTTTTGACTTGCAAGGTTTTCCAGGGAGGTCTTATATAGATCTCCTTTTCTCTGTGCTTCAAATATAATCTTGTCATCCTCGTTTGTGACACTACACTTCACTTTAGTGAAGGAAACAGTGAGCCCACTATCACACAATTGACTTATGCTAAGTAGGTTATGTTTCAGTCCTTCAACTAGCAGAACCTTCCGAATTACTGGAAGGGGATTCTTACCAACATTACCTTCTCCGACAATGAACCCTTTTTGATTGCCTCCGAAGGTCACTGTCCCTCCTGTCTTCTTCTCATGGATCTTTGGGAATAAAGACCTTTTTCCCGTCATGTGCCGTGAGCACCCACTATCCAGGTACCATTGTTCTTTTTGGTTTTGAACTATTAAGCACATCTGCAAGAGGAATAATCATAGATTTAGGTACCCAAACTTTCTTGGGTCCTTTTTTGTTAGTTATCACCTTGGGTGGACTGTTCCTCCCATGTACTATTTTTTGAGGAGTTTTTTTCTCCTTACCCTTGACTATGAAAGTTTTGGGTTGGGCTTTAATAGGTGAAGATGAAACATTTTTCTTTTCAGGTTGATATCTGTATGGGACAGTAGAAGAATTATGTTTAATGGCAGTTATATCCCAATCTTCTTCTTCATAGCCTAAACCTCTTCGATCATAAACTGATCTGTTGTTTCCACTTAACTTAATTAGGTTATCATAACCTTGAGTGAACATGGGTAAGTCTTTGATTAGGCTACTCACTCTTTGTTTTAAGAATTTGATTTCTTTGTTTGCATCTTGTTCTAAAAGCATTTGATTTTTCTTTGTTAGCATAACAGATACTTCTTTAGATGCATGCAATTCTTTTACCGTTTTATCATGCTTCTTCTTGAGTGAACTGTACTTAATAGCTAATGCATGAGCATAGTCTAACAATTCATTATAGTCATCAGATGAGATTTTGGGACTTACCTCATCTTTGTCATCTTCTTCGTCGTTGGATTGGTCGACAGAGATCATCAGTGCCTTGCTTCTTTATCTGCTTCAATGTCTGAAGTGTCTATGGATCCCATAAACGCACAGTATGAAGTTTCTTCGTTGGCTCCCTTAGTTTCTTCTTCTTGGTCGGAGTCATCGTCTGACTCATCGTTTTGACTAGAAAAGGCCTTCTTCTTATAGAAGTTCTTTTGGGAAGGCTTGTTTCCCAGACGAGGGCAGTCGGCTTTGACATATCCAGGTTTCTTACACTCGTAGCAGACGATGCCTCCTTTACTTGGGATCTTCTCTTCGTCTCTTGATGAGGAAGATGGTCTTCCTTTGAACTGCTTCCTGTTCCCCATCATCTTTCTGAATCTTCTATTGAACAGGGCCTGTTCATCATGGGAGCGATCAGACTGCACAGTTTCCTTATCTGAGGATTCATTAGCTTTCAAAGCCTTTGATTTGTTGGCTTTAAAAGCTACAACTTTTGCGGCAGCTGCTTTTCTTTTTATAATTGCAGCATCATTAGCAAGATCCTGCTCGTGAATCTTCATTTCTCCCAGCAGGTCTTCTACTTGATAGGTATCAAGATTCTTTCCAGCTCTTTGGGAAGTAACGAAGTTTCTCCAATTGGTGGGAAGACTTCTAAGAATCTTGATCACTTGCTCCTTGTCAGTGAAATTTTTACCCAGGTTTCTCATTCCATTATGAATGGTTTGAAGTCGTGCGAACATGGAGTCAATGGACTCATTGTCGTCCATCATGAAGTTTTCGTATTGAGACGCGAGCATGCTCATCTGGTGTCTTGAACAGCAGAGGTTCCTTCATGAGCGGTAGCTAGTGTATCTAAGACCTCCTTTGCAGTGCTCAGGCTATCAACTTTGTCATGCTCATTTTAGCTGAGAGCACATATAAGAAACAGCCTCGCCTTGGCATTTCTCTGATTGTCTGTCCTTTGTTCATCTGTCCATTTATCAGCTGGAATGGCCTTGCTTTCACTATCTTTGGGAACGTAGTTTCCTTTCGATATTACGTCCCATAGCTTCCAATCGGTTGATTCGATGAATAGCTACATGTGCTTTTTCCAGTAGGGGTAGTTTGAGCCATCGAAGAATGGTGGCTTGTTGGTTGCAGTTCCGGTCGAGTAGGCAATGCCGTCCATGGATCTTTTCACTCTACACCTGTTAAGATGTTAGTAATTCTCAGAGCGATTAAGCTCTGATACCAATTGATAGTAATAAAACCGCACAAGAAAGGGGGGTTTGAATTGTGTGTATGACTTTTTAAAATTTTTTCACAATATAGTTATTATTAGTTCGAAAACATTGAATAATATGTGCAGCGGAAATAAACTTAGAGCTTGAGGAATAAAGCACACACAATGTTTATCCTGGTTCACCCCCTAAATCGACAGGGCTACGTCCAGTCCTTGGCTATACCAAGATTTTTCACTATTTCAACAGAATAGTACAAGTGTTCTCAGGGACTTCTCCCAGTATTCTGAGGACTACTCCTTTACAAGTATTCTAGGACTTATCCTTTATCTCTCGAGTGTTGGACAGGACTCCTCCCAGTTCTTTTTCAAGAAAATTTGTTTTCTACAGGAATCTCTTCACAAAGAGTGGGTAGAAGCTATGAAGTTCTAAAGCCAGAGATGGTATTCAAATTGGTTCTCTGAAAGGCTTGTGTGCGAAAGGATAAGAGTTTTCACTCTGTAAGGGATTTCACACTAGCTGGAGACTAAACTCAGAAAATGAGAAGGCTAAAGTTACTGAGTGTTCTTGACTAAAGCTTGTTCAAATTGTAAACTTTCTTGAAAGATTTTAATGCTTTGATAGTGTATGAGTCGCCAAGTTGAAGATGATGCAGAGACCACTATTTATATCTTCAGTAGGATGATAACTGGGAGCTTCAATGAAAATCTTCAAAAATAGTTCCGTTGAATTTTTGCTTGATTGTGAGTAACAGATACTTCTGCATCTGCTGTTGTGGTCTGCCAGGTGAAGAATGTTTCTTCAACAGATAGAGAGAGGTATCATCTGGCGATGCTTTTGTTCTGGCTGACAGAGGCTGCGATTAATGCATATGCATTACAGCTAATCCAGTAATTAATGCTCTGATCAGAAGATTTGAATTTGGCCGTTGAGGAGATACGATGATCAGAAGATATCGCTGTTAATTCAGCAAAAGCAGCTTGAATTAAGGAATGTCAGAGGATTTGAATCTTCAAAGAATAAGGCGCTTGATTCTGTCTCTTTCGCCATTAATGCTCTGAGCCACCAAGAGATGCATGACAGCTCATCTTCAGTTTGAGCAAACGATTACCTTTATGCTAATTCTTTTTACACAGGTCTTCAATCATTGCTCTTTAGTCAACCCATGTGTTCGTCAGTGATTAAGCCGGACGGTCTTTGCAGGCGGACGAACTTTTCTCTGAAGGCAGACTCATTTCTCATAGGCAGACGGTTTCTTCACTTTCTTTTTGATAATGTTTTGTCGAGATCTTTGCAGCATGTCTTCAGTTCATAAGTGTTCCTGAATATGAAATCTTATAAGGAAGTCAGTAACACTTAGCGAAATTGTTATTTATCAAAATAGGTTAATTCATTTAAATATTTTACTCTAACATTGGCTGCCTTGCAGGAGGAGTTCGGCGCCGAAAGTCTGAAGCAGTACACCATAGGTTTCAACACTGCTAAGACCCAAGTGCAATTTCTTCTTCCAGAGGCCGACCTTTCTGCAATGGGTAAATGGAAGAACGTCACCGCCAATGGGATTGAAGGCGAAGACTCTGAGGACGAGGCAGTGAACACTGCCGCTGATTGCGAGCAGAATTGAGCAACATGGGCGGGAATTGTTCCTCAGTTATCTCTTCTCTTTTTTTTTTTGTTTTTCTTTTTTTGTAATGCTGACCGCCTGCGGTCCTCCTTTTGTACCTTCCTGCACAATTTTAATGAAGTGTTTTTGTCTAGCACATTGTATTTTCATTTTTCTCTATCATCAAAATCGTAAATAATGTTCATAACACGGATAAATAACGTTCGCGAGTCGTCACTCCAAACTTCTCAGATAATATGGTTTTTCGTAAATACTTATCTGTGTATTATGAAGAAATTATCTTTACCATCACCACTAATAGCAATAATTTTAACAAAATGATAGCGCCTCTAGGCCGCCGATTTTTTTAAAACATATTAAAATCAACAATTGTTAATGAGTGTAAACGATTGATTTGAAAGTATGTTTAGGGGCGCGGCTAGACCCTTGTTTTAAAAAGTAAAGTTTAAAATCGCCACCGAGGTATTGTTTTGAAAGAAATAATTTTGAAGGCGGCTCTGTAAGCCATTGTTTTCAAAGAAATAAAGTTTGAGGGCACTTCTAGGCCATGGTAAAAGTGATACCGTAGGCCGCCATTGGACCTTTGTTGCAAGCATGGTTTCCACTCGCGTAACGAGTCGTACTCGCATGGCTCTTCTAACGAGGCTCGGGGGTGCTCGGTCTTACGCAACTAGGGCGGCCAGAGGCTAGAAATTTTATGAGTCACGTGATGACCCGCACACCCTGCGTTTGTGCTATTTGTCTGTTATGAGGCTTTGGCCCGCTCAAGGCGGGGCTTTCGCTCGACCTTATTCCGGTGAGACTTTGGCTTGATTTAATTCGATCAAGGCTTTTGCTTGCACAACGAGGCTTCTGCTCAGTGAGACTTTTGCTCAGATCCCAGTGGCCACTGGGGTTGCCCGAGGCTTGGCTCAATAGACGTGCTCGATTTAATTCGATCAAGGCTGGGCTTTCTTCGCCGTATCGCACAAGGGTCGCGCCCCACCGTTCCAAGCGAACCACCGTTCACGCACCGCGCCTTCCCGCCTGGAAAGCAAGACAATGCGCCAGGCTAGGGAGTACGATTCCCCCCTTGGCTTCTTGGAAATGGCAAAGAAATTTAATTTGTCACCACTGGACTACTTAATTGTAAATGTAATTTAGACCGCCTCTGGGCCTTGGAATTTAGACCGCTACTGGGCCTTGAGATTTAGACCATTTTATGGCCTTGGGATTTAGACCGCCACTGGGCCTCGGATTTCAAGCGTGCTTATTCGGGCGATCCCATATTAGCACCAATTTGCATTGTATTGACATATGGGGCGGCCAAATTTTGTTACAAGGGTCGCGTCATCGGACTTTACCCTCGGAAGTCCTTAAGACTATTAGAAAAGTCCTCCACGCCCTTGTTTTGTACCTGCAAAAGTTTTGGTTTTTGGCTGGGCCATCTTAAGGCCCAATTATTGACCTTTTCATAGGCTGAATTTATTATCTTTATTGAATGGAATGAAATCACTATTAGTCCAATACTAGGCCGCCACCACAAGGGCGCCAACACAACACATACTCAGCTGTAATAATGCCTTAAGTGAGTGGCGTTCCAAGACCTTGGGACTCTTTTGCCAAACAAATCTGCCAAGTGATACGCTCCGTTGCCTAGAGCCTCTGTAATCTTGAAAGGGCCTTCCCAATTAGGTGTCAACTTGTTAACATCCGTGGTACCTGTTCGTCTACAAAGTATTAGATCACCGACGCGCATTGTCTGTGGAACAACCCGTGAATCATATCTTCTAGATATACGCTGCTTCATGGCCTCTCCTCTGAGGCGAGCCTCTTCTCGTATTTCTGGGGCCAAGTCCAGACTTACCAACAAGTTGCTTTGATTGTGTTCCGGGTCTGTTGCTACCGCCCGCCACGCTTTATTCTTTATTTCGACCAGCAACATGGCGTCTGCTCCATAAGTTAGCTTGAAAGGCGTTTCTCCCGTAGTCGACTGAGGAGTGGTATTGTATGACCAGAGGACAATGGGAAATTCTTCCAACCAGCGCCCCTTTGCTTCATCAAGACGCCTCTTTAACCCTGCCAAAATCACTTTATTAGCGGCCTCTGCTTGGCCATTCGTTTGGGGATGTTCCACCGAAGTGAAACGATTCTGAATTCCCCATTCCTCGCAAAAATCCTTAGTCGCCTGACTTGAAAATTGAGTCCCATTATCAGAGATAATTGCTTGTGGCACGGCAAACCTGCAGATAATTCTTTGGAAATAACACTTTTTAATTTTCTCAGAGGTAATGGAGGCGAGTGGTTCTGCCTCTATCCATTTGGTGAAATAATCCACTGCCACCAGGATGTATTTAAACTGCGACCTTGCATATGGGAATGGTCCAACTAAATCCACTCCCCATAGGGCG
Source organism: Acmispon strigosus (assembly GCA_030819835.1). Classification (NCBI taxonomy): domain Eukaryota; kingdom Viridiplantae; phylum Streptophyta; class Magnoliopsida; order Fabales; family Fabaceae; genus Acmispon; species Acmispon strigosus. The sequence goes on from JAUAMA010000001.1 coordinate 27,575,601, forward strand.
AATGGCCATGGAGAGGATATAGTTGCCATCAACTCAGGGGGCGCCCTATTCAAATCTGCAAATATCTGACATTTGTCACACTTCTTCACATAGAGCTGGCAGTCCTTCCTCAAGGTTGGCCAATAGAACCCAGCTCTTAAAATGTTTGCTCCCAACGACCTGCCCCCAATGTGGCTGGCGCTCGTCCCTTCGTGAACTTTCTTCATCAGGTCCTGAGCTTGGTCCTCAGTGACACACTTTAACAAAGGCGCCGAGAAACCCCGCCTGTACAACTCGCCTTGTATCATCGTGAAATAACTAGCTGCCTGCCTCCTTTCCGGCGTGACCGTAGTCGTTCCTCCCGAAGACTCAGTCAACACTTCTATTATTGGCGACATCCAAGTGTTCCCTTTGGCCACAACACATACCTGCTCGGCCCTTTCAATACTCGGGGAATGCATTACTTCATGGATAACAGATCTGTAATTTCCAGGTCGCCTTGTGTTGGCTAGTTTGGCGAGTAAGTCGGCCCGCTCGTTCTGCTCTCGAGGGACATAACTAATTCCCACAGTTTGAATCTCCTTCATCAACTCCTGAGCCCGACTTAAATACTTTTCCAGCAACGGGTCCTTAACCTGGTAAACACCATTTATTTGATTGGTCACCAAGAGAGAATCGCTTCGGGTAAAGGAGAAGTCCTAGAATACTTGAAAAGGAGTAGTCCTCAGAATACTGGGAGAAGTCCCTGAGAACACTTGTACTATTCTGTTGAAATAGTGAAAATCTTGGTATAGCCAAGGACTGGACGTAGCCCTGTCGATTAAGGGGGTGAACCAGGATAAATATTGTGTGTGCTTTATTCTTCAAGCTCTAAGTTTATTTCCGCTGCACATATTGTTAAACGTTTTCGAACTAATAATAATTAACTTGCGAAAAAGGTTTAAAAAATTACACACACAATTCAAACCCCCATTTCTTGTGTGGTTTTATTACTATCACTTAGAACTATTCATCATCTTCTTACTTCCTCCTCTCCATGGCCGTGTTAGCCTAGATAGCAACATGAGAGGGCGGGGGGGGGGGGGGGGTGAATCAGAGTTGCACAATTTTCACCTTATCGAAATTATTACTTTCAAGATAATGATGATCACAAAACGATAGTTATGATTGCAGCGGAATTAAGGATTGCTTGAAAGTAAAAGATGAAGGAAAGAGCAAATCACACACGAGATTTTATCCTGGTTCACCTTCTATCCACCGAAGGCTACGTCCAATCCCTCAAGAAACCCCTTGAGGATTTTTCCACAATGATCAAGATTTCTTACAAGTACTTACACCAAGAACCTTAAAAACTCTTGTCAAACCTCAGATGGCAAACCACCAACTGATGACATCGAACTCTATGGAGGACTTTGAATCAAACCCGATTCAAAGGACCTTTTCCACTATCACCGAACCCTACGCCGGACTTTGAAACAAACCCGATTCAAAGGACCTTTTCCTCAATCCTTTAGACAAGATGGATTAATCTTAGTTTGTATGCTCCAGACAATTACAATGAAGGCTCTCTTATTCTGAGTTTCTCAAAAGATGAACAACATGTGTGTTTTTATGAAAATGAGAGAACATAAACTCAGAATGATGACTTTAATGAATATGAAAGTTATGGACCAAGTCATTGATGTTTCTGAGCGTCTATGGACTTTATATAGGCACTAGAGGTCGTCCATGAACCAACACAACCTTTCCCAAACGTTTTGAGACACAATGCTTCATGAAACAACACATCTGTCGACTTGGTAATCGATTACACAAGCCTGGTAATCGATTACACTAGCCGTTGCAGTTTGAATTCAAAATTCAAACTGTGTAATCGATTACCACCTTAGTGTAATCGATTACTGCCTTCCTGTAATCGATTACAGATAGTCCGAAACTCAGTTTTAAACATCTCAAGCCCTAATTGAGTGTTCCTACCAAGTTTTACTTGTGAGAACATAACGTACTCAATTAGTTGATCTTTTATGAGCCTTCAAATGCAATTAAACCTTAATAAAGCATAGCACACTAAGTTGACAAGACTTACTTAAAGCAAGAACCTTGATGATTGATCTTGACGTTCTGAGCCGGTTCTTGAAGTCTTTCCTCTCTTTCTTGAAGTCTTCTTGAAGTCTTTCTTCTTTTTGTTCCTTTCTTTCTTGAAGTCTTCCTTTTCTTTTCTGAAGTCTTTCTTCTTTTTGTGATGTGTTTGTCTTCATCAAAACCTCAGTCGAGTCCAAGGACGAGACCTTCTTTACAATCTCCCCCTTTTTGATGATGACTAACATCATGCTTGAACATTGATTGATCATTTGAATTTCTCTCTTGTCTTGTATATCTCCTCCTTAGTTTTGCAATTATATCTCCCCCTTTGTTTTGTAATTGAAGTACAGTATCCTGAAAAATGATCAAGCGTACACAAGACTTTTCGCCCCCTTTTGACATCATCAAAAAGAAGAAAAAGCCATACAAAATATTCCAGGATAATCGAAATAAAGAGAAGCATAATATATATCAGAACTATTCTCCCCCTTTTTGTTCCACTTGTAGCTTTCCTTGTAAATAAACTTTACAAAGCACAGGACCCTTTCTCTCCCTTTTGACTTCATCAAAAAGAAGATGAGTCCAAGCATACTCCATACATGCTAACAAGTAGTATAGACATTTGAATCGTAGGGAGTGGGGGTAAGCAAGACAGGATTTTGAAACTTATGCATCACACGCAATTAAAGCATAACCAGATAAGTTCAGAATACATAATTAAACATGCAAGCAAAAATCAAACCATCCAAAAGTTATGTCTAAACTATTACAACCCAAAATATAAATAGTCTGAATAAAAATAAAAATAGTCTAGAGGTCTTCAGACTCATCGGAGAAATGGAGAGGAGAACGAGTCATCTGCTCTACACGAAGGCTTAGACTGTCCATATCTTCACGCAAGGTAGTGTACATGGACTCGACCCGACCTTCCATGCGATCAAAGCGCTGGTTGATGAATTGCTTCATGCTATCAATATGTGAGAGAATAAGCTGTGTAGAAGCATCGGTACCAGAAGATGACGATGGAGCACTCTCAGACGGAGGAAAGAAGGCTGCAGGAGTAGGAGCAGGAGGATCCTCAGTGGTCAGGTCGGATTTGTTCGTGAAGGATCCATCAACATCTTGAATGAATCCCATCTTGTTCAGAATGTTCAGATCAATGCGCTGAGCCTTACCATCCATTTTAACGGAGTACTCGCCATGAGTAGAAACACCTTTCTTCTTCAGAATGATGGAGATTGCAGAAGCAAATGGAAGAGGGCTAGTTCTTTCCTTGTCCAACAACATATGTGTCATTACCAGATAAGCCCAATTAATAGACTTCTGATTAATCATGCCACATAGAATTTGTAACTCTAGGTCGCTGATCTAGGCATGCTTGGAACTCTGAGGTAAGATACATAACTGAGCAAGTAAGGAAGCAGTCTGTTTTCAACAGTGAGAAACCCAACAGCGAGGGTATCTCTAGAACGGTTTGCATCAACCCGCTACTTCTTAGACTGAATTTGCTCTTTAGAGAAGCGACATAGAGATAAGTAGAATGATCTCTTATCGTTTTCTTCCGAATGGCAAGGCAATTCAGAACCTAAATTTGCTCCGGTGCTGGGAATAGAAAGACATTCTCCCAACTCATCAAGGGTCATAGAGATGGTAACACCCTTGACAGATGTGCAGATTTTTCCACCACGTTTAATCAGATTACAATAGAAGACTCTGACAAGTTCGGGATAGAATTTACCTTTTATTTCAATGAACGATTCAAGTCCCTGATGATCAAACAGAGTGGGAAATGTCATCCCTGCTGTCATGAAGGAATCCAGAGCACAATATTTTGGTGTGAGAACTGGCCGATCAAGAAAGTGAGCAAGGAAGTGTTGCTTCTGTTCTTCGGTAGCCAACAGCCTTGAGAGGTCCAAAGCATCCATGGATGGGTTCTTAGAACGATGAGGTTTACGTGAGGAAGAAGCCATGGAAGCTAAAATTGACAATTCTCGAGTTCTAGGGTTTGACAGGACTAAATTGAGGCTTTTTAAAGAACACGCATACGCCAATAACAGTCTTATGGCTTCCAACCTTGCTACTGGTGCATAAGTTTCATCAAAATCTATGCCTTCTTCTTGATTATATCCTTGAGCAACTAATCTTGCTTTGTTCCTAACTATAATACCATTTTCATCTAACTTATTCCTAAATACCCACTTTGTTCCAATAACATGTTTATCACTAGGCTTAGGGACAAGTTCCCAAACTTGATTCCTTTCAAATTGGTTTAGTTCTTCTTGCATTGCTACAACCCAATATTCATCTTCTACAGCATCATTTACTTTTGATGGTTCTATCTGAGAGACGAAGGCCATATTCAAAACTAAATCATTTAAGCGTAGCCTTGTAGAAACGCCTCTAGAAATATCACCAATAATATTATCAACTGGGTGATCCCTATGGGTTCTCCATTCCTTTGGAAGTTGATAAGTATTACTTTCAATGTGCTCTTCTTGTATTGGATTCTGATCTCCATCCTTTTGAGAATCTTCACTTATAATGATATCATCTTCTTCATTATCTGGAAGATTGACTTTATCTTCTATTGAAGATTTAGATTCATCAAAAGAAACATGTATGGATTCTTCTACGGATAGAGTTTTCTTTTTAAAGACTCTATATGCTTTGCTTGTTAAAGAATACCCAAGGAATATACCTTCATCAGATTTTTCATCAAACTTTCCAAGGTTTTCCTTTCCATTATTCAAGACAAAGCATTTTGATCCAAAAGCATGTAGATGAGAGATGTTTGGTTTCCTTCCTTTGTAGAGTTCATAGGGAGTTTTCTTAAGGATAGGTCTAATAAGAATTCTATTGGAAACATAGCAAGCAGTACTTACAGCATCAGCCCAGAAATATTTAGGGAGACTTGATTCACTCAGCATGGTTCTTGCTAATTCTTCAAGTAATCTATTCTTCCTTTCTACTACACCATTTTTTTGTGGTGTTCTCGGAGTAGAGAAATTATGTGATATTCCATTTTCATCACATAGTTCTTGGAATTGTTGATTCGAAATTATGTGATATTCCATTTTCATCACATAGTTCTTGGAATTGTTGATTCTGAAATTCTCCACCATGATCACTTCTTATAGAAGAGATCCTTAAAGACTTCTCATTTTGAACAAGCCTTGCATATCTTTTGAATGCATTGAAGGCTTCATTCTTATGAGGAAGAAATAAAGTCCATGTAAATCTAGAGAAATCATCAACAATAACAAGTGCATAGAAATTACCTCCGAGGCTTTTAGTTCTAGATGGTCCGAACAAATCCATATGTAACAATTGAAGGGGTCTTGAGGTCGAAACTATGTTCTTTGGTTTGAAGGATGTTCTGGTTTTCTTCCCCTTTTGACATGCATCACAAAGCTTGTCTTTCTCGAATTTTATCTTTGGAACCCCAACAACTAGATCATGCTTGACTAGTTTGTTTAAATGATCTATGTGAATATGAGCAAGTCTTCTATGCCATAGCCATGAATCACTATTATTCTTGGCCAAAAGGCATCTCACATTTTGTGGAATTTCTTCCAAGGAGTTCATGAAGACTTTATTTACTTTATACCCAGAAAACTTAATTTCTTTAGTTTTCACATCTTTCACAACACATATATCATTAATAAAACCAACTTTCAAACCTTTATCACATAGTTGACTAATACTCAGAAGATTATGCATCAAACCATCAACGTAAAGAACTTTATCGATGACTGTTTGAGGGGGTGTGCCTATTCTTCCAATACCGAGTATCTTTCCCTTTTGATTGTTACCATATGTGATGAAACCTTTTTCCCTAGGTATAAGAAATGAAAACTTGGTTTTGTCTCCTGTCATGTGTGATGAGCAGCCACTATCAAGATACCATAAATCCTTTGCTGCTTTCATACACACCTACATGACAAAGTTCAGACATGGGTATTAGGAACCCAACAAGTTTTGGGTCCTTCTAAGTTAACATCCTTTCTAACCCAAATGTATTCCCTATTTGGTACTTCTACATGTTTGTAGTAACATCTACTAGGGGTATGTCCTACTTTGTTACAATACGTACAAGAGTAATGATTGTAACTAGATGTTTCTCTAGGAGAGGAATAGATCTTCTTAGGATGTCTATTTTGAGTATTTTTCCTATTGTATGTACTTCTAACAGGATTAATCTTTTTGTTACTAGAAGATTCTACTATATGGTTTGGTTTTACAAACACAGTTTTCTTGACTTCCTTAGTCTTTGGGTGAGAAATATATCCTAGACCTGATTTGTTATTTGAATATCTTTGTACACTTAGGATATCATCTAATTTCTGTTTTCCTTTATTGAAGTTATTTACTCTTTGTTGAAGATTATCTATCTTTTCTTCTAAAGAACTACACTTAGTACATTTTTGTGTAATATCTAGTTTAGATTTCACTATGTCTAATTCCTCTTGTAAAGTTCTACACTTACTTTTTAAGGATGAAATCAAATCATTTTGCTTGGTACTAATCTTGGAAAATTCTTGACATAATTTAAACATATTCTCCATAGCAAACTTTAAATCATGAGAAGACATAGAATTATCACTAACCTGGAAATCTTCAACATCTGAGTCATGTGAAGCCATCAAGGCAACTTTTGCTTCTTCTTTGTCAGATTCTGATGATGAACTTACTTCATTATCATCCCAAGCCAAATATGCTCTTCGAGTAGGTTGATCCTTTTTCTCGAATTTCTCTCTTAGACCATGTTTCTTTTTCTGAAGATTTGGACAATCTGACTTGAAATGTCCCGGTTTGCCACACTCGAAACATGTAATATTTTGAGATGAAGAAGACTCATTGTTCCTTTGGAAGGCTTTATTGTTGTTAAATTTAACATTTTTCCTTTTAAGAAACTTTCCAAAGTTCTTTACTAGAAGATTCAAATTTCCATTGTCTTCTTCTTCAGAGTCTGCATCATAATCTTCTTTGATGCTTTCTTTTGCCTTTAGGGAAATTGATCGATACTTCTTCTCATGTTGTTCATGTTCTTCTAAACGATTCAATTCCAACTCATGTTCTTGGAGTTTTCCAAAGAGAGTTGCAAGAGTCATATTTGATAAACTCTTCTTCTCAGAGATGGCTATAACTTTTTGTTGCCATACTCTTGTAACTGATCTTAGAACTTTCATGTTCAAATCACTGTTTGAAAATTGTTTTCCAAGAGCAATCAAATGATTAATCAAATGAGTGAATCGTTTTTGCATATATAATACCTTTTCTCCTGGAAGCATTCTGAACATTTCATACTCCTGAGATAAAGTATTGATCTTTGATCTCTTGACTTCATCTGTTCCTTCGTGAGTCACCATCAAAGTATCCCATATTTCTTTTGATGAAGTGCACGTTGATACTCTGAAAAATTCATCCATGCCAAGGGCAGATGTAAGGATGTTCATTCCTTTGAGATCATATTGAACCTTCTTCTTTTCTTCTTCACTCCAAGTATTTTCTGATTTTGGTTGTGAAGTTCCTTCTTCATCTGTTGTTACAGGCACAAAGGGACCTTCTTCAATGGCTTTCCATATTCCTGCGTCTAATGACTTTATGAATATCTTCATCTTGATTTTCCAGAAGTCATAATGTTCTCCATTGAAGAATGGTGGCCTGTTTATGTTGAATCCTTCATTTGTTCCATGATTGGAAGAGGATGCCATCTTTTCCCGGATCTTAGGAATAACTTACCTAAACTTCCGCTCTGATACCAATTGTTAGAATAGATAGCAACCTGAGAGGGGGGGTGAATCACTGTTGCCCCAATTTTTGCCTTATTGAAATTGTTACTTTCAAGTCTATGATGATCGCAAAATGATTGTTATGATTGCAGCGGATATGAACGATACTTGAAAGTAAATGTGAAGGATAAAGAGAATCACACACAAGATTTTATCCTGGTTCACCTTCAATCCACCGAAGGCTACGTCCAGTCCCTCAAGAAAACCCCTTGAGGATTTTTCCACTATTGATAAAAATCTCTTACAAGTTCCTAACCCAAGGACCCCAAGAATTTCTACCAATATCCTGTGAAAGCAAACCACTTTCAACAGCCCCTGAAAGCAAACCGCTTTCAGATCCTGAAGGCAAACCACCCTCAGACCTTGAAGACAAACTTGTCTTCAATCGAAACCCTGAAAGTAAACCACTTTCAGTGACAACAACCTTTCACCGAATACCACGGTGAAAAACTCAATCTTACAGAAAGAGATGAAGAAGATATTACAATTGGCTGTTTCAATCCTTTAACACACAAATGGATTGATCATGAGAAATTATGCTTTAAGGCTTTTAAGCATAATACAATTCTCAGTTCTTCCAGATATGAACAACTAAAGTGTTCTTATTAACATGAAGATCATGAACTCAGAATTTAGGCTCCAAAAGATTTAAGTTCTAAAAGATGAACTAATTTTGACAAAGCTGTGGCCTAATGTGATTTTCTCATGTGTAATGTGTTGTCTCTTGTGTATGTTGTGTATGTTATGTGTGTGTTCTTGTGTGTTATGTTTTCTGGACTCAAATGGTCTTTATATAGGCAAGGGAAACGTCCTTGAACCATCACAACCCTTTTCAAAAGGTTTGAGACACAATGGTTCATGAAAAGATTCACTTTTTCGTTCTGGTAATCGATTACCATACTTAGTGTAATCGATTACACAAGTGACCGTTTCAGTTTGAATTTGAATTTCAAACATGTAATCGATTACAAGACATGAGTAATCGATTACTTTCCTAGGTGTAATCGATTACCATAATGGCATAATCGATTACACAGAAGCCCATTTTCCAGAAACTTGATCTTTGAGACTGGCTTAAGGTTTTCTACTTCTTTTAAGTTATGAAAACACTTAGCTTGATTAGATTAAGTGTTTTAAGAGCCTTTATGCTTTAATAAACCTTTGGAAGCATAACTCACCTAATACTAAGACTTCTAGACTATTGATGGACTTGTAGTGCTTGATTCTTTGAAGTCTTCTTTTCTTCTTTTTGTTGATGAGTTTGTCGTCATCAAAACCACAACCAGGGTCAGGAGCAAGACCTTCTTCACAAATCTTTATCCTAATTTCAAAGATAAATATTCAATCTCCAAATTCAAATCCAAACTTAATAGGAGAAAACACAATCTAGTATAATCATAATCTAAATAACCAATCAATATTATAATAAAACAAAATTTAATATACATATATATACGGTTAAGATATTTCTTTTCTTTCTTTTTCTTTAATAATAAAATAATCCAAATTATATCTGTATATATACACACACGTTTACCTGTACATACATAATATTTCTCGTACATAAATAATATATATATATATATATATATATATATATATATATATATCTAATTTAGGTTTCTAAAATAGTTTAACTTAAAATACTAACACTTAGAAGATATATTTTCTAACAGTTTAAAAATAAAAATAATTCATATATATTCTTCCAAATTTTTTTATCATAAATACAAAACAATTCAACTAATACAAAGCTCAAAGTCGATCAAAAGTCAACCATGGACCAAAACATAAATACTCCAACCTCAGGGACCAAAAATATAAATACTAAAAATAGAGGGTCTTACAACTTTGATATGTATATACTTCATAAATATTCAAGAAACTATCATGCAATCTATCAAAGATACTTTGTAATTTAACATATGAAATTGCATTACTAACCTCTTCATTTTCACCATCAGAATGATGTGTTGCCATCAGGACGAGATGTGCTTCTTTATTCTCTGAATCGGATGATGAACTTGCTTCATTTTCTCTCATGTAAGCCTTCTTTGATTTGGAAACCTTTTTCTCAGATTTCTTCTTCAAGCCATGCTTCTTTCTTTGAATATTATGACAGTCTCTCTTTTTGAGGATTTTTCAAAGATTCTTCACAATGATTCTTATATCCTCATCATCATCATCACTACTATCGGATTGAGAATCTTCCTCTTGTGAACTATCATATCTTGCAACTTTAGTTCTCAATACAATAGGTCGAATGTACTTGTCAATTGCTTCTTGTTGTTCCATCTTTTTGAGTTCAAGTTCATGTTCTTGCAACTTGCCAAAGAGTGAAGCCAATGTCATTTTTGAAAGACTCTTCTTTTCAGAAATTTCTGTTACCTTTGGTTGTCATTCTCTTGATAATGATCTTAAGAGAAATTTCTTCCAAGAGAAATTAGATGGTTGATCAAGAGAATGAACATTTTCTGCATATCTAGCACTGTTTCCCTTGGTAACATTCTGAACATCTCATACTCTTGTTGATAGCGGAAAATCGCAAGTGTACGATTAACTATCGCGTAATATAAAAAGATCGAACCCAAGGGATAGGTGTTCTTATTAATATAAATTTAGTACTTGTGCAAGAAATTAAAAGGTAAAAAGATGTTGTTGTTTTTAGAACAAGAAATAGTAATAGCATAAAATGATAAGAGAAAAGATGATAAGAATTTAAGTTCTTGGGTTGGTTTACATAGTCTATAAAACATGCTAGAAATCTCCTACTTAATTTCTGAATTCTAAATTCAAATTCATGGTGCTATAGCCTAAATTTCTACATCCTAATAGCCTTAAGAAATGTAGAACTTTCTTACCTAATTACTAACTCCATAGCCTTGGTTATTAGTTAATTAGAGAAGAAGATGAAGAAAGAATCCGAGCCAACACAAAGTTACGTACATCCTTATAGCCTTAAGAAATGCAAACATATAACCTTTTTTATTTCCTATTTCCCTTACTACTCACCAAATGGCCTTATGCATAAGTAGAAAGCATGAAATCTTTTGTACACAAGATTAATGAAGAACAAAGAAATAAAACATGATTTGAAAGTATTATTCAGAAATGTAGAAGAAACTAGAACATGAATTATAAACTAAAACAACCCAAAAAGTTAAAGAAGAATTTAGCCAAGCATGGCTAAAAGAAGCATTGAATTACCCTGGACTAGGAGCTCAAATATGGCTTCCCACAATTCCTAGGAACAATGTTCTTGAGGGAGAAAGAGAGAATACTTGTTGTATTCTAAGATGGTGTGCTTTACAAGTGAAGAAAAGGGTCCTATTTATAGTAAAAATCCAGCCTCCAACGCTTCAGCGCTAGAATTCCCAACGCTTGGGCGCTGGAAGCATTAAAAATCCACTGTTAGATCGAGGGCCAGCACATGAGCGCTGGCTTCCCAGCGCTGCAGCGCTGGGACCTGCTATTTCAGCTCCAAGTTTTCCTTCCTTCTTCATGGTTAGTGGGATTTAAATGCCATCAAAAGCCACTACTCAGCCCTTGTTTAATTCTGAAACTTCTCCTCCACTACCATCAATTCCTTCAAGCTTTTTTCCATGTGCTAATTTGAAGAGAGTTGCTTCATATTCCTCTTTTTCACTTTGGTCCTCTCTTGGTTAGCACTTCAATTCAAGCCCTCATATTCTCTCAAACTTCACTTTCAGCCCTCCACTCTTGAACTTTCACATTTTGGACCTTGATTTCCTGAAACTTTACAAAGTGGTCCCTGGACAAAAATGATAACTAAACCAGCTTTTCCTAAAAATACAAAATAACTAGAAAAATTCCTAAAAATATAAAATAAAGCTAGAAAATCTAATAAAATCTAATCTACATGCAAAATGCAAAATAAATATAAAATCTACATAAAAATAATAAAAAACCTACATGAGACTCAAAAATAATAAAATAAAAAGACTAAAAAGACCCTAAAATTATCATATAAAATCCACTCATCACTTGTGAAAGAGTATTGATCTTTGATCTCTTCACTTCTTCAGTGCCTTCATGAGTTATCATTAGAGTATCCCATATTTCCTTTGACGTTTTGCACGTGGATACTCTGAAAAATTCATCCATGCCAAGAGCAAATGTAAGGATATTCATTCCTTTGACATCATACTGAACCTACTTCTTTTCTTCTTTACTCCAAGTACTTTCTGGTTTTGGTTGTGTGCTATCACCCACTTCAATCATAGGAATATATAGACCTTCTTCAATGGCTCTCCATATTTCCACGTCTAATGACTTTATAAAGATACTCATCATGATTTTCCAGAAGTCATAGTTGTCTCCATTGAAGTATGGTGGCCTGTTTATATTGAATCCCTCACTGGTTCCATGATTGGAGGAGGATGCCATCTTCTCCCGGATCTTAAGAGCAAATTACCTAAACTTACGCTCTGATACCAAATGTTAGCCTAGATAGCAACCTGAGATGGGGGGTGAATCAGAGTTGCACAATTTTCGCCTTATCAAAATTATTACTTTCAAGATAATGATGATCACAAAACGATAGTTGTGATTGCAGCGAATTAAGGATTGCTTGAAAGTACAAGATGAAGGAAAGAGGAAATCACACGCGAGATTTTATCCTGGTTCACCTTCTATCCACCAAAGGCTACGTACAGTCCCTCAAGAAACCCCTTGAGGATTTTTCCACTATGATCAAGATTTCTTACAAGTACTACTTACACCAAGAACCTTACGAACTCTTTTCAAACCCGATTCAAAGGACCTTTTCCACTATCACCGAACCCTACGTCGGACTTTGAATCAAATCCGATTCAAAGGACCTTTTCCTCAATCACCGAACCCTATGATGGACTTTGAGTCAAATCCGATTCAAAGGACCTTTTCACAGACGTCGAACCCTACGGCGAACTTTGAATCAAACCCAATTCAAAGAACCTTTTCCACAACCATCGAACACTACGATGGACCTTTTTACAACCACCGAAAACCACGGTGAATGAATCAAACCGATTCAAGAGATGAAGAAGAAGATGCCTTTATAATGGCTGATTCAATCCTTTAGACAAGATGGATTGATCTTAGTTTGTATGCTCCAGGCAATTACAATGAAGGCTCTCTTATTTTGAGTTTCTCAAGAGATGAACAGCATTTTTGTTTTTATGAAAATGAGAGAACATAAACTCAGAATGATGACTTTAGTGAATATGAAAGATATGGACCAAGTCATTGATGTTTCTGAGCGTCTATGGACTTTATATAGGCACTAGAGGTCGTCCATGAACCAACACAACCTTTCCCAAACATTTTGAGACACAATGCTTCATGAAATAACACATATGTCGACCTGGTAATCGATTACAGAAGCCTGGTAATCGATCGATTACTGCCTTCCTGTAATCGATTACACACAACCTGTAATCGATTACAGATAGTCCGAAACTCAGTTTTAACCATCTCAAGCCCTAATTGAGTGCTCCTACCAAGTTTTACTTGTGAGAACATAACGTACTCAATTAGTTGATCTTTTATGAGCCTTCAAATGCAATTAAACCTTAATAAAGCATAGCACACTAAGTTGACAAGACTTACTTAAAGCAAGAACCTTGATGATTGATCTTGACGTTCTGAGCCGGTTCTTGAAGTCTTTCCTTTCTTTCTTGAAGTCTTTCATCTTTTTGTTCCTTTCTTTCTTGAAGTCTTCCTTTTCTTTTCTGAAGACTTTATTCTTTTTGTGATGTGTTTGTCTTCATCAAAACCTCAGCCGAGTCCAAGGACGAGACCTTCTTTACAGGCCGAACCTGCACACCTCCATGGCAGCCCCTTCAACTCATCTCCTCCACTTGATCCTTTGAGGTAAGTTACTGCCCTCGTCCCGATCTACGTTTCTACCGATTCAGATCTTTGATAGGTTGAGTTTAGATTTTTATGAGTTGTTAGAACCTTAAACTCCCTTTATTAATGTTGTTCCCATGATCTTAGGCTTCAATTTGAACCGACTGGAATTTTTATTGGTTGAGTTTGGGTCCCTAGAGAATTTTCAAGTTTGGCTTTTGCTAGGGTTGCCTTTAGGAAAGTTACTCCCATGATATTGATCTATGGATTTGCCTAATTAGTTTTCTTGGAAGCTAGGTTTTTGAGAATTGGTTATTTGAAATAAGTGATTTTAAAATTTAGTTTCACCATAGATTTCATGTAACCTTTGATGTGTACAAGTTAGTTTTGAAAGAAAAATTGATTTTGATAATTAATGGGTCTTGGCCGAATTGGACAGAATTGAAACAAGGGTACAAATTGATTTTCCAACTAGCTTTGAGTTTGTTTAAATGCTCGTAAATGGTTTTGGGTTTGAAGGAAATGTTTTGCCCTAATTAGTGCAAAAGGGCCTAGAGAAAATTGTATGTTTAAAACCCTAGAGAATTGATTTTTAGAAGTTTTGGTAAACTTGGGATTGAAGTTTAAACATTTGCTTTTGGAATGAACTTTTGTGCTTTTGGACACTTAGGAGTTTTTGAATTCAAGACTTTAAGATTTGTTTTAGAAAATCATAATAGAAGTTATGTTTTAAATTGTGGAATTGTCTTGAGTAATTTAATGACTTGTTTGGTAAAAATGGGAGGTTTTTGTGAAATTACACATTTTGGGCAGAATTGAAACCTTAAGGTTTTGTGTGTGTTTTTGGATTCAAAATCTTGTTTAAGGCCTTCCAATTGGTTTTTAAGCATCTAGCCTTGATGCTCTTGAAAGATTTAAAGTTTTGGAAAGTTTTGAAAATTGTAACTTAGGGTTTTCCGAGTTCTTTCGGCGGTTGCCAAAATTGCTAAAAACGTTTTCGACTTCCAAGGATATTCCTAAGATTTAAGACCAATGCCTAAGGAAATAGAAACCTTAATAGACCAGTAGCAAGGACCTTAGGATAGAGTTTCAAATTCTAAGCTAGGCTATGTTTCTTGAAGGTTTACGAGACTTCAGACCGACCAGGATGAACAGAACTTACATAACCACCCGGATCGAACATTTCCTCGGTAAGGGCACTTCGTTACATTAGCTATTAAGCATATGTATATAACTATGTACTATAATGCTGATTGCTAGTCGACGGCGTTCTAAGATCGACCTGACTTTAAATTGCTTGAATTGATTGCAAGTATCTGAAGGCATCTGATATGCTGGATTAGAATTGATTTGATGTATGACATTGATGTTTTGCTTGTATGTGCGTCTTGAATTGATTGAAGTTCTTGTTGTACTGTTAATTGTATGCATGGTCTCCTTTCCGCACATGTTTTATATCTGTTTAGATATGTACCCATGCTCTACATGATTATTGTTAATTATGAAGCTAGGATAGGCAATGTATAAAGACAAGTAAGACCTAAATTGGGTAGTTAATTGAACATACGTACCATGCGGCAAGTAACTATATGCAGAGTTGCTCAAACCTTCTCTTGGAATACGTATCAGGGCAGAGAGGCTTGGGCCACATCTGGGAAGTGGTGAATCCCGGTGGTCGATGGAAAGCCACCATTGCACCTTACACTGAGGAACCGTCCCGCCTCCCACGAATCGGAGTTGGCGTAATATCCGAATAAAAAAAAACAATCGTGAGATACGTTTGTAAAACCAAATGAGGCATAAAGATAAATATGCTAATTAATGGGTTTCGGGGTTGATTGAATAGCTAGCTTATATGTTCATTAATTTTGCTTTCCTACATCCCCTCGATGTAGATATCTATTTGCTAATACTTTATATGATGTATGAATTTCTTATCTGTATTGTCTGTTTTAGAAGTTGACCCTTGCATTTTTCGTCGCCAGTCGAACAGCCCTTAGCCAGAAGTTGCAGGTGGATGCCGGTTCAAGGGAGATCAAGATATAAGATGGATGCTTATCTGCCAGATGACTTGTCGCAGATGTTTTTTTTTGTTATGTATGAACTCATGTATGTTTAAGATCCCGTGTAGGGAGTCTTAGTTTATTTTATTCCAACTGGCAGCATAGTCTTTTGAACTCAAGTAAATTGTTTTGTAAGTCTTTTTCTAAGACGTTGACCAGAAACTTTATGCCAATGTGTTGCTATTTGCGAATCGGGGTATTAATGTTATTAATGCATCTCCTCATGGCATATTTCGCAAAAGGAAAAAAATTACCCTTCTTTTCTGCAGTTTTGAAAATGTATCGTGCATATTTAATTACTGTTCATTTGATACAGTAACTCCCTGAAAATTGAAGTGTTACATTGTGGTATTAGAGCTCCGGGTGAGAATACAAGAGATTGTCGGGAAATGGGTTTTTCTATGTTAGGTTGTATGTTTTTGTGTGTTTCTGCAATTAGGATGTTTCGGCTTTGATTGCTAGGGATTTGGTTCGTAAGGCCTGATCAACCTTATGGCTGCTCCAAGCATGACGAGATCCTGAAGTATCCAAACTTGTAGACGTCTTCAGGTTTATCCCTTGAGTGGAAAGCCTTCCTACATACTTGGTTGTTATCTTTGTAATAGTTAGTTCTACACTAGCTAATGGTTGAGCCTATGTTGTATGACTATCGTAAGGGATGTTATTTAGATTATATAAAAGAGCAAGATACCCTCGGAATCTAGCTATTCCTCATTGGGGTGAATGTTTTTGTGTTCCAAGAACGAGATGTCTTCACCATCAAGTCCAAAGGAGGGAATGCATACCAACCTGAACCGGATGGCTCAAGCTATGACCAATTTGACTGACGTGGTTACTCAGTAGGCTGCTACGGCTGAAGCACGAGAATCTGCCTCCGCTCGACGACAGGAAGTGGAGGATGAGTGCCTTGCACGCCAACAAGAAAGGGAAGAGGCCCTTGCTCGAACTCGAGGACTTAATGACTTCCGACGTCATGACCTGCCAAAGTTCTTGGGAGAAGCTGTCCTGGAGGAAGCGGATCTTTGGGTTCAGCAAATTGAGAAGATCTTCGGAATTTTTAACTCTCCGGAAGAATCCAAGGTGGAGTTTGCTTCATATCTGCTGCAGGGTAATGCAAAGTATTGGTGGAAAGGAGCCAGACAAATCATGGAGGCCAACCAGGTAGCTGTCAAATGGAACACGTTTCGTGACGCCTTTTCGGAGAAGTATTATCCTCCTAGCGCTCGGGAACAAGTGGAGTCCCGATTCCTGGAGCTGTACCAAGGAAACATGGCAGCGGACGATTACGCTGCAAAGCTGGAATCTCTTGCTAAGAACTTCCAATTCTTTGCTCGAAAGATGGACGAACCCTACCTATGTTCAAGGTTTATGAAGGGGGCTCAGATACGGGGTTGAGAAGTTAGTGAGACCCTTGGTGATTTTCCAGTACTAGCCACTTGTGGAGAAGTGCAGAGAAATCGAAGCCATGAGGAATGAGCTGAAAAAGGAAGATCGGAAGAGGTAAACTGCCTCTGTAACACCCTAATTTTGGGTTGAGGGTAACATAGTAAAATCGCGAAAGATAAAACCTCTCAGAAAACAACTAATTTTTTTTTAAAACGGTTTCGTCTTTCAAAAATATTACTCAATAATAAACCCATTATAAAATAATAATAATACGCGGAAGCGGAAATAACGGAATATTATTAAATAAAAGAATTCTCAACAGATGAGCCCAAAATAAAATAAAATAGCGGAAATCCTTAAATCGTCATCTTCAGAAAACTCCCCTGCATTCGCTGCGCACTCTAATTCCGTAAGCTCCTCGAGAGACGACGATCCTCGCCTTGTCTATTTTTTCCTAGCGTTAAGCGCCGAAACAACAAACGACAAATGACAAACATAAAGGGTTAACTTCTTAAAACAAATAATCATAGTCAAACATAGCATATTATAAAATTGAAAAGGAAACACCAGGGTAAGCAGCACAGCATAATGTCTTCCTTATACGAGACAACAACGATAACAACCAATCCATTATCACTCATATTCTTACAATCAAGACATGGCATTCCAACTCATCAGTTATTCCCCCATGCAACCACAAATGCAACTACATGCTCAACAACTTTGGCCAGGATACATCGTTCCAAACGGGAACAGGGAGGTCAAGTAGCAATTACCGTCTACCGTACCGCCCTTCCGGTCACGTGGCAATCATCCGTCCACCCGACCGTCATCATGGTCCTGTGGCAATACCGTCCACCCCACCTCTTCAACCTAGAATATGCATATGCTATGCCAAAAATATTCAATCCTCATGAACCAACTGTTCACACAATATTCTCCTTTAACCATCATATTATCAAATGATTATCATTCCAAAATCAAACTTATCAAAATAGTGAATGCCTCATGTTAAACACATCATTTCATCACCACCCTTCTCATACAATTTCCCACCACAATCAAATCAACCATTAACACATTATAAGCCACATAGTCACAACCGATTCCCAATTCTTAGTTCATCAATTAATTCTATAGACATATTCGTATCCTCAAGCTTTCCTCATCATAAAAATCAACACTATCAAAGAATTACAGCATCAATATTATCAGGGAATTTCATTGATCAACCGCATGCAAAAACGGAAAAAGGCAAGCATGACCCAAGACTCTCTAAAACCAAAGTTACCCTTACCTTTGATTATTTTGCATCCACTTCCAACCCAACCTATCAATCAACAAGTTATAGGCCTAAGTCAATCACTGGAAGTAAGGATAAAACCCTAAAATCAATTTTAACCAAAGAACGACAAAACAGCACTGGGCTGACAGAAGCCCAACGCTTGGGCTCTAGGATGCCAACTCTCAAGCGTTGGCTCCCTGACTGAGACCTGATTCCCAACGCCCAGGCGCCAGGAGCCCAACGCTCATGCGTTGGCTTCCTGTCCAGGATGACCAGAAACACAGTTTTCAACATTTTGAGTTCCGAAAAAGGATTTTCATCCAGGGCTTTCATCAAAACATTCCTACATCATTTAATCATCATAAAATAGGGTTCTTTCTTGAACATAATTATTTTTCCCTAATTTCACAATTTCTCTAATCAAAACCTTAAATTGCCTAACACAAGGGAATAAGGGTTCTAAGGCAAACCTACCTCGAAAGTCAGCTCAACAGCCTTGAAAGCATCAAAGTCCTCTTTAGATAGCAATACTGGAAAAGCAGGAAGAGGAACAAGTGATGTCCAAGATGTTAATAGAATAAGCATCCATAAGCTAGAAGTAATGATAAGAGCGCCAGGGTGCGTCATTAGAAAGACTGAGACAGATCCAATGTGGCCTTGTGATTGCCAAACAGCCTTGTCAAAATGATAGAAATCATTTGGCTGTCGATCCTAGAGCTTGAATTTCAAGAGAAGGCAGGAGTGAGGTGCCCAAATTTGTGCGTCATAGAAGAAAGGATAACCAAGCAGAGAGATGGATAGACCAGTTATAAATTGAGAAGTTCTGAACCGAGTCATCTTCATTCTTTTCCACGTGCTTGGTAAACTTGAAGATCATCTTCTTGTTGGCACAGTGACTACCATAGCCCTTGCAGTGTTTTCAACATTCATAATTTCTAGTGATTGGGTAGACGTAGATGTAAGATCAGCTGAAATTCTGATTGGTGAAGGAGATAAAATCTCTCCAACAGCAGGAGGTGAGAGCATTGCTGGAATAGGAGTAACAGTTTGACGAACAGGACTTGGTTCGTCATCATCAATGACCACATACTCATGAGCAATAAGGGTACTTTGAAGAGATTGTCTATAAAAGCATCATGTTGATCATCAATCAACTTCTAGTATTGGCCCATTTGATGGAGAAACGGGGTTTCCCAAGTAGCAACATCTTTAGATCGATGATGTACCCATTGAGGATACAACAGAGGCAAAGGGGACTCCTCTTTGAATTGAACACAGACCTAGTGATTTTTATGAACATGTCCAAGAACGACAATTTTAGGTGTGGATGGCACTGGTCCGGAAAGAGGAAAATATATGCAGCTTCCATCATTTGAAAGAGTTATCAAGACGATATTGAATGCATTAGCAACTACCAGCCCCATATCTGGTATTGAGAACCATTTTGGTTCGAAGGCAGGCTCTTGCGGTGCCAGCCTGATAGCATTCAAGGTCGAAACATATTCAACCTCAAAACTGAAGATCTTCATGTATAAATCTTTCTTGTCTTCCATTTCAATGATCATCTGGGCACAAATTTCATGCCATCTTTCTTCTCCTATATTTAGACACAATGCTATGCACCAAAAACCACAGTTTCCGTCATCCCTTACATCGAAGATGTCTTCAATGAAAGGGTGAAAATGGCTAGGCAGCAGATGCAAGTATGAGCTCAGTGCAGACGGAGGTCGGATGACTGGAGCATGAACTTCATGATCTTCTTGAGCAGACAATTCGCCTTCTTCTTTAGTCTGGGGAACTGATTCACCCAAGATTGCTTCAGCAATTGGTTCAGATATAGCAACAGGTTTAACTTCAGCAACCTGTTCCAAATTAATTTTCATCTTACTCCCCTTGACCAGACGTCTTCTCTTGCAGGCTCATACGCTTGACGTACTTTAGCAGACTGCATATGCTTCCGCTTGTTAGAAGGTTGCCTCATTGAGCGAGTTCTGATGACAGACAGTGGGGGCAGCTCATTTCCTTGTTGCATCTCAGACGACGGTGGCAATACAGAAACAGTTTTGGCCACTGTTTTAGCAATTGTAGCTTCTTCTTTGCATGCTTGCCCAATAGTTCTTCGGGTACGTTGGAAATTTCTAAGGTCACCTTCATCCTCTTAACATGTCCAATCTTGATAGGAGTTGGAAAAATATAATCTGAAGAAATGAAAGAGGTTTCCTCCATTTCCTTTGTTAGGTGTCCCAGTGGACCCATCATCAAAGTGATCAGAGACCCATAAGGAAAATTTTCGTGGGTACTTTCAAGAGTGTTCATCATGTGTTGAAAGACCAAGGGGGGTAGGTTGATATTTATACCCTTCATCACTTTGTATAGGGCGTACTGCGCCAGCTTGTTGACAAGGTCTCTTGAGCCTTCCTTGGGAAGGATCACCTTGCTAATCACACTGTGGGGGAAGATGCAGGCTTCTGCAAGGTTGTTGACAGTAGAACCCTTTATCTTGGGATCCAACTTCCAAATGCAATTAGCATCTGAAACTACATCCATCCAGTGGTTGTTGTAGCGGTCTCCCTCTCCAACATCCACATCTACAGCAACAACAATGCTGGAGTGATAAATGTCTATGATCTTTCTCTGGCAACGAATTTGAATACGGTTCCCATTGATTTTCACAGAGCAGTCATAAAATTCCTTAACTACTGGGGTGAGGGCAAGAGTCTGAGAGACTAGACGAATTTTTTCCCAGTCTTGTCGGAGTAGCTCTTCTATGCCTAGAACCTTTACGTGCTTGAACAGGTTCAGGTCAAGGTACCTGTGTTGGAGCTTCAAAGATAACATTATCATCATCGTCTGTGACTTTACACTTCACTTTCTTGAAGGTAACTGATAGCCAAACCGCAAGTGCACGGTTGATTATCGTGTAATAAAAAGATCGAACCCAAGGGATAGGTGTCCTATTATTATATTATCTAGTACTTGAGCAGAAAAATTAAAAGATGTATAATTGGTGTTGGTTTTAGAACAAGCAAACAATAGCATAAAATGATAAGAAATAAAGATGATGAGAATTAAGCTCTTGGGTTGAATAACATAGTCTATAAAATATGCTAGCAAGTTCCTACTTGATTTCTGAATTTTAAGTCCAAGTTCATGATGCTATAGCCTAGTATATCTACAAGTTAATCTCTTACACACTGTAGAACTTTCTTTCTAATTACTAAACCCAATTTCTTGCAATTTAGTTAACTAAAGAAGAAGATGAAGATGAATTTCAGGCCAACATAAAGCTACGTCTATCCTAATTTCTTAGCGATATATACTTATAGCCTTTTTTAATTCCTATTTCCCTTACTACTTACTAACTCTCATTCGTATAAGCAATAAGCAAGAACACTTGTGATCATCAAGATAGAATTAAGAACAAGGAAATAAAACAAGAACTGGAAATATTATTCAGAAAGGTAGAAGCAATCCTAAAACATAAATTATAAACTTAAACAACCCAAGAAACTTAAAAAGAATTAGCCAAGCATGGCTAAAAGAGTCATCGAATTACCCTGGATAGGAGCTCAAGTATGGCTTCCCTCAATTCCTAGGAACAATGATCTTTAAGGAGGAAAGAAGAACACTTGTTGTATTCTGAATAGGTATGTCTTACAAGTGAAGAAAAGCTCCCTATTTATAGCAAAAATCTGACCTCCAGCGCTTGAGCGCTGGCATTCCCAACGCTTGGGCGTTGGGATGCATTAAAATCCAACGTGCAGAAATAGGCCCAGCGCTTGAGCGCTGGCTTCCAACGCTCCAGCGCTGGGTGCAACCTCTGACTCAGATCCTAGTCAGAGGTCCAACGCTTGAGCGCTAGCACGAACACTGGCAGCTTCTTCTTGGATTCCTTTCTTCTTCAATGGTGGAATTGATTGGCTTAATTAGGCTCATTCATCCCCTAATAAGTTCTGAAACTCCTTCCTTCCACCATTAATCCTTCCAACCTTATTTTACATGTGCTCAAATCAAAGAGAGTTGCTTCACATTCTTCAATTTCACTTTAAGTCCTCTCTTTGTTAGAACTTCAATTCTGGCCCTTTGACTCCTTCAAACTTCACTTCTCATCCTCCGCTCTTGAAATTTTACACTTTGATCCTTGATTTCCTGAAACTTTACAATTCGGTCCCTGGACAAAAATGATAACTATACCAGCTTTCCTAAAAATATAAAATAACTATAAAAATTCCTAAAAAAATAAAATAAATTTAGAAAAACAAATAAAAGCTAATCTATATGCAAAATGCAAAATAAATATAAAATCTACATAAAAATAATAAAAATCCTATATGTGACTCAAAAATAATAAAATAAAAAGACTAAAAACAACCTAAAAACATCATATAATATCCTGTCATCACACCACTATACCCAACGACAGCTTGTCCTCAAGCGACAAAACTTAAAGAGAAACTCGTCCCTGAGTTTATAGAAAGTTTATCTGATTAAAACTTGAAGCACAAAAACCTTTCCAAGAAAGCTTAGTGGATATGGAAGACCTGCATGTTTAAAGATATATAATCAAGAAAGTTAGGCTTATCTTTTCAACATGTTTGAGTTCATCAAATTACGCTCACAAAAATATATTCTCCATGAAAAACAAGAAAGCTCAATAATCCTGCCTATCATTCAAATCAAAACTGAAACAGTGCAACTAAGTAATTTTGAAGAGATTTATGAAGGTTGTAACTTGGCCAAAGGGTTGAACAATTCAAGGTGTGGATTTCAAGAAATTGGCAACTCTAAAGGCTTGACTCAGAATCAGTTTTTAAGTGATTTTTTAACTAAGAGCTTCAACAATTCAACACAAGGGTCCTCTCAATTTTTCTCTTCTTTTCTCTTTTTTGTTTTGTTGAACAAAGTAGTGGAATGTATGGGATGAATGACTTGAATTTTACTCCCCTCATACTCTTTCTCACCCCACCACTTCATTATTATTTTGTTTTTCTTTTTTTTTAGAGAGAAACCCAACAAACATAGCTCTAACAATTTCAGCACATGTATCACAATAACAACTTAAAATATATCACACAAAGTAGGCTCCAAAGAATGACTCTCTTAAGGCTCAAAAGGGGCTACTGGTGGATTTTTGCTTTTCAACCAAAACTCTGAGTTTTCAAAAATGCCTATAATCTCTTCTCAACTTACAAAGTAAACAAAATCCCAATCAACATGCAATACAAGGCAGAAAAATTTTACAATCATGCAATCAGAGTCCTCAGCTCTCAGAAAAAACATAGGGTAAGTGGTACCCTTTTTAGAACTCAGAAAAACTTTGCCAACAACCAAAACAATCAAGATGTCCAAATCATTTCTAACAGCATGCAATCCTAACCACTTCAAAACATAGAACCTTTTCAAAAGCAGTTCAATTAGATAAAACATTCACAGCAATAGCAGCATTCAGACTGGATAAAGACACTCAACCATGCAGTTTAAAAACCTAAAAGTAAAAACAAAATACTAACACTAAAAATAAAAATAAAAACTATCAAACAGAAAAACTAAAAGCTGGTATTTTTTTTTTCTTTTCTCTTTTTTTACAAATGTCCAGGAAACCTCCTTGAAATTTCAACTTTGAAAACTCCAAGTTCAAGAGGATTCTTTCTCCTTCTGGTGCCTTTCCTGCAAAATTGAACAAACAAAAGTCTCACAAGCAGAAGCTTGCTTGACTTGTTAGTTCCAAAAACAGCATACTTAAGAACAAGGGTTGAAAATTGTGTCCACCTACAAACAAGAATTCTTGAGTTCCCAAAGATCAAAACCATTATAGAAGCAAGGGAAAACTCAAAAACTTTTCAAGAACTGGTTGACACAAAATTATAAACAAAGAAAACAGAAAAAAAAAATAAAAAGCAGAAAATTGCCAGAGCTCTAGCGCTTGAGCGTTGGGTTTGCCAACGCTTGGGCGCTGGAAATAAAATAAAAAAAACTGGGCAATCAGAGGTCCCAACGCCTAAGCGCTGGGTTTCCAACGCTTGGGCGTTGGAATTTAAAATAAAAACTGGAGGATCCCAGGGGCCTAGCGCATGAGCGTTAGCCCTCCAACGCTGGAGCGTTGGATTAACTGGAATCAGGGGGGTCTGGCAGGGGCCTAACGCATGAGCGTTGGCCTCCAGCGCTTGAGCGCTGGCCCCTCCTGTAGCAAAAACATAGAATTTTTTTATTTATTTACAAAGATAGTGCAGAAAATTAAAAGACAGAAAATTAAACTATTCCTAAGTTGGGTTGTCTCCCAACCAGCTCATTGTTAAGGTCCGAGATAGACCCTTCCCTTATCACTTTTCAACCGGGGTCTATTACAAAATTCATTAGACCCCGTAGATCATGCAAATTTTGGCACATAAACATCATGGTGCCTAAAGAATTTTCAGCTAGCAAGGCGACAATATTCAAATTAAAAATAGAAAGGATAAATAAATTTTCCCTTCTTTGTGTATGCTTGATCATTTTCAGGATACTGTGCTTCATTTGCAAAACAAAGGGGGAGATATAATTGCAAATCCAAGGGGGAGATACAAGACAAGAAAGAAAGTTTAATGATCCATCAATGTTCAAGCATGATGTTTGTCATCATCAAAAAGGGGGAGATTGTAAATCAAGTCTCGTCCTTGGACTCGACTGAGGTTTTGATGAAGACAAACACATCACAAAAAGAAGAAAGACTTCAGGAGAGAAAAGGAAGACTTCAAGAAAGAAAGGAACAAAAAGAAGAAAGACTTCAAGAAGACTTCAAGAAGACTTAAGAGAAAGAAAGAAACAAAAAGAAGAAAGACTTCAAGAAGACTTCAAGAAGACTTAAGAGAAGAAAGACTTCAAGAACCAGGCTCAGAACGTCAAGATCAAAACATGAAGGTTCTAGTTTTAAGTAAGTCTTGTCAAGTTAGTGTGCTATGCTTTATTAAGGTTTAATTACATTAGAAGGCTCATGAAAGATCAACTAATTGAGTACAATATGTTCTCACAAGTTAAACTTGGTAGGAACACTCAATTAGGGTTTAAGATGGTCAAAACTGAGTTCTGGACTATCTGTAATCGATTACAGATGTGTGTAATCGATTACAGGATGTGTGTAATCGATTACCACAAGTGTGTAATCGATTACCAAGTTTGAAATTCAAATTCAAACTTCAACGTCATGGTGTAATCGATTACACTAACTGTGGTAATCGATTACCAGGTCGACAGATGTGTTATTTCATGAACCATTGTGTCTCAAACCCGTTGGGAAAGGTTGTGTTGGTTCATGGACGACCTCTAGTGCCTATATAAAGTCCTTAGACACTCAGAAACAAAAATGACTTGGTCCATAACTTTCATATTCATTAAAGTCATCATTCTGAGTTTCGGTTCTCTCATTTTCATAAGAACACTCATGATGTTCAACATTTGAGAAACTCAGAATGGAAGAGCCTTCATTGTAATGGCCTGGAGCATACAAACTAAGATCAATCCTTCTTGTCTAAAGGATTGAATCATGCATAGAAAAGGCATCTTCTTCTTCTTCCATTTGAATCATGTTGATTCTTTCACCATAGTTTTCGGTGGTTGTAAAAAGGCTCTTTGAATCAAGTTTGATTCAAAGTCCACCGTGGTAATACGGTGTCATCAGAAAGTGGTTTGCTTTCTGAGGCATGATGGGTCCTCTTAGGGTCCTTGGCACAAGTATTGCTAAGAAGACTTGATCAATCAGAAGTGGGTTGCTTCAGGAAGATTGATAAGATATCTTAGGGTCCTTGGTGCAAGCATTCGTTAAGAGTACTCGATCATGGGAAATCTTCACTGTGGAATTCAGTGGAGTGGTTCTTCAGAAAGTGGTAATCTTTCTGAGGGATCCTAACTTCACCGTGGTATTCGGTGAAGGGTTGTTGATTGAAGGTGGTTTAGCCTTCAAGGTCTGAGGGTGGTTTGCCTTCAGGAACTGAAAGCGGTTTGCTTTCAGGGGCTGTTGAAAGTGGTTTGCTTTCACAGGATATTGGTAGAAATTCTTGGGGTCCTTGGGTTAGGAACTTGTAAGTGATTTTTATCAATAGTGGAAAAATCCTCAAGGGGTTTCTTTGAGGGACTGGACGTAGCCTTCGGTGGATTGAAGGTGAACCAGGATAAAACTCTCCGTGTCATTTCCTTCATCCTTCATCTTTTACTTTCAAGCAATTACAATATTCCGCTGCAACAACGTTCTTACATTACAACTCTAATTGCGTTGAAAGTCGTTTGGTACTATTACGCGAAAATCGGGGCAACTCTGATTCACCCCCCCTCTCAGGTTGCTATCTGTACTAACAATTGGTATGAGAGCGGAAGTTTAGGTAAGTTATTCCTAAGATCCGGGAGAAGATAGCATCCTCATCTACAACAAGTACCAATGAATGATTCAACATCAACAGGCCATCATTCTACCATGGAAAGTCATTGAAGAAGATCTCCTTGGGCCTGTAGTAGAAGTTGAAGGAAGTTCACAATCAGAACCAGAAAACACATGGAGTGACAAAGAAAAGAAGAAAAGTTCATCATGACTTAAAAAGGTATGAACATCTAGACTTCAGTCCTTGGTATGAAGAAATTCCTTAGAGTATCTACTTGAAAATCTTCAAAAGGAATATGGGATACTTTAATGGTTACACATGAAGGGACTGATGAAGTCAAAAGATTCAAAGATCAATATTCTATCACAAGAATATAAGATGTTCAGAATAGTGCCTAGAGAAAGCATACTTGTTATGCAAAAGCGTTTCACACGTCTATTGAATCACTTGGTTGTTCTTGGTAAGGAATTCTCTTATTATGCCATAAACATGAAAATGTTAAGATCCCTTACAAGAACATGGCAACCAAAAGAACACTGCTCTATCAAAGAAGAAAAGTCTCTCCAACATGATTCGGGTTACTCCTTTGGAAAACTTCAAGAACATGATTTGAAGTTAAACAGACTTGAGCAATATGAGAACAACGAAAAGAGACATCGGTCTATTGCTCTAAAAGCCAAAGAAAGCATCAATGATGAATATGATGCAGAGTCAGAAGATGATAAGAACATGGTCTTAATAGTCAAGAATTTTCGAAGGTTCTTACAAAGAAAAGAAGAAGCATGGACTAGAGGAGAAGTTTGAAAAGAAGGATTCAAACTCCAGAAGAGCATACATCGCGTGGGATGACAATGACGTAGGCTCAGACTCAGAATCAAAGAAGGAAGAAGCACACTTTGCATTAATGGCATCTCAGAATTCTGACAGGGAAAATATCTAGGTTAGTACCAGTACTTCTTCTTCTAATGATTTAGAATATGCTATAGAAAGTCTTTTTAAGATGTGTCGTAATGCTTCTAAAGTTAGTATTGAAATGCTATTATTTCATCTTTAGAAGAAAAATGTCAAATGCTTCAAAAGGAATTAGATGATGTTAAATCTAAATTAGATGTTATACATTCATGCACTAAATGTAGTTCTTTAGAAGTAAAAGTAGAAAATCTACAACAAACAATTCATAGTTTCAATCTTGAAAAGCAAAAACTAGATAAGATTCTTAGTATGCAACAAAACTCAAGCAACAAATGAAGTTAAATCTCTTGAAAGTGAACACATGCATGCTAGCTCTTCTAGAAATATAAACTATAGGAACTACCCACAAAATATCCCAAAAACAATCCTAAAGATTCATTTCTTAAGATTAGAAGAGAATTAGGTATAATAGATAAACATGATTGAATGTATTTAAATTGATTATGTGCTTAAATGTTCATATAGAAATGTGCTACATAGGACTTGATAGTTTTAGAACCTATAAAAATGTCTTTGTAATCGATTATCATAGGTCCTGTAATAGATTAACCCTGTTCTCAGTCCTCGTGCCTGTTAGAATCTTCTAAGTAATCGATTACCATAACTTCTGTAATCGATTACATATTCAAAATTTGAAATTTTTCAAATTTAAAACTGCCAGTAATCGATTACACAACTGCTGTAATCGATTACATACTCATGCTATATAATCAAAGCATGAAATTTCAATAGGAATTATTCTCAAAATGCTCCAAGACAACCTAGGAGACATTATGATATGCTTAGATATAATGGAGGTTATAGACTATATGCTTGTAGTTAGTGAAATAGAATAGGACATACCTCTAGTAGATGTTATTATAGGAATATAGGATTATCAAGTGGGAAATATATGTGGGTTGAGAAGACAACAAATAACATAGGACCCAAAGCAAATTGAGCATCTAAACATTCCCTTCTGAAAAATTTGTTTTTGTGTATGAAAGCAGTGAAGGATTTATGGTATCTTGATAATGGCTGTTCATCACACATGTTTGGAGACAAAACAAAAATTTCATCTCATACCTTGAGAAAAGGGATATGTAACATATGGGAATAATGAAAAAGGGAAAATACTTGGCATAGGAAAAATAGGTACGTCTTCTCAAACAATATTAAATAGAGCCATCTAAAGTACATAATGCTTTAGAAGATGAGAACGGGATTCTAACCATGCAAGAATAGTTGAACCAGTTTAAGAGAAATCAAGTATCGATATTGGCCCCCTGACCTAATGATAAGTATATTCTTGAAACCAAATGGGTGTTTAGGAACAAACTAGATGAACATGGAATCATAGTTAGAAATTAGGCTAGATTAGTAGTACAAGGTTATAATCAGAAAGAAGGTATAGATTTTGATTAGACATATGTACCAATTGCTTGTTTAGAAACAATTAGACTTCTATTAGAGTATGCTTACTCGCTTAACTTCCAACCATATCAAATGGATGTTAAGAGCGGTTTCTTGAACGGATACATTCAAGAAGAAGTCTATGTGAAGCAACCTCCTGGCTTTGAAAATCCAAAGTTTCTTTCACATGTCCTCATCCTAAAGAAAGCTTTATATGATCTAAAGCAATCACTATGGACATGGATTGCAAATCAAGCAATCTGAAAATGAGATATTCATCAATCAATCCAAGTTCTATAAAGAACCTCTGAAGAAATATGACTTGGATGATTACAAAGTAATACCCACATCAATACGGATCAAGCACTTATCTAGATCAAGATGAATCATTTACTCCAGTAGAGATTACCAAATATAGAGCCCTTGTCTACACTCTCTGAAACTTGTCCTCCAAAACAAAGAAGACAAACTTGGAAGACAGTAAAGCAAGTTCATCATCCAATTCAGAAAATGGAGGAGTATGTCTTACTTTGATGGTAACACATCATTCTAATGATGGTAATAAAAGAGGTTAGTAATGCAACTTCATATGATAATTTACAAAGTACTTTCTATAGATTGCATGATAGCTTCTTGAGTGTTTATGAAGTATATGCATATCATAGTAGGATCATCTCATCTCTACAAAGTAAAACTAAAAGCATGCAAGATGAATTAGATCAAGTAAAATCTAGAATAGATATTCAAAGTGATGTTTCATCTTTAGATACATGCATAACTTTTGAGTCAAGGATTGATGCATTAAAACAAGTGGTAAACAAAGGAATAAGATGATATGGATAAGTTGTTATATAATCAAAGACACGCCTTTCATAAAAGTGATGTAGATTTATCTAATCATAGTCATCCTAATGATGTTAGGAAAATCACTTTTAGACCAAAAAGTTCATATAACTTTGGTCACTCAAGAAGAATACATGATGGTGTTCTACTTAGAAAGGCATGTATCAAATCTTTCTATCATCTTAAGGAAAAAAAATGTCTAACATGAAATTTAAGTGTTCCTATTATTATCAAAGAAACGACGGAATTCCCAAATGAAAGATTCATATGGGATGTAAAAGGAACTAATCCAAAAGGATCCAAAGACTATTGGGTACCTCTAAAATACCATTAAGCCTATTGTGCAAATGTGTTTGAAGACCTTGTGATCTGAAATGTCATATACAAAGGATGGTCTTTCAAAACACAAATTTAGAATGTGGTATTGGTAAGAGAAACTCTAAAAACTTCATATCTTTCAAATAATATTAAGTACAAGAGTAATGCATTCTTAGGCATCTGCATTTACATCATAGTTATCTGTTAGATATATCTTTCATGCAGTACCTATCAAGTCTGAAAATCCAAGTTTTCAGACATGATAATCGATTACATAAAGTAAGTAATCAGTTACAAGGATATTTTGGCCCAGGATTATTTCAGAAAGCTTCAGTAAACGATTACTGGAAGTCTATAATTAATTCTATCAGGGCTAAAATGGAAAATAGTTAACTTTCAGAGTTTGGATAATGTTTTCATATATTTTGGGTTGTAATAGTTTAGACATAACTTTTAGATGATTTGAATTCTGCTTGTATGTTTAATTATGTATTCTGAACTTCTATGGTTATGCTTTAATTCCGTGTGATGCATAAGTTTCAAAATACTGTCTTGCACACCCCCACTCCCTACAATTCAAATGTCTATACTACTTGTTAGCCATGTATGCTTGGACTCATCTTCTTTTTGATGAAGTCAAAAGGGGGAGAAAGGGTCACATGAGCTTTGTAAAGACTTCCTTATAAGAAAAGCTACAAGTGGAACAAAAAGGGGGAGAAAAGTGTTGATACACATCTAGTACTTGACATCAAAATATTTGTCTGTATGCTTCCCTTTATTTCCATTATCCTGGAATACTTTGTATGGCTTTTTCTTCTTTTTGATGATGTCAAAAGGGGGAGAAAAGTCTTGTGTATGCTTGATCATTTTCAGGATACTGTGCTTCATTTGCAAAACAAAGGGGGAGATATAATTGCAAAACCAAGGGGGAGATACAAGACAAGATAGAAAGTTTAATGATCCATCAATGTTCAAGCATGATGTTGAGATTGTAAATCAAGTCTCGTCCTTGGACTCGACTGAGGTTTTGATGAAGACAAACACATCACAAAAAGAAGAAAGACTTCAGGAGAGAAAAGGAAGACTTCAAGAAGACTTCAAGAAAGAAAGGAACAAAAAGAAGAAACACTTCAAGAAGACTTAAGAGAAAGAAAGAAACAAAAAGAAGAAAGACTTCAAGAAGACTTCAAGAAGACTTAAGAGAAGAAAGACTTCAAGAACCAGGCTCAGAACGTCAAGATCAAAACATGAAGGTTCTAGTTTTAAGTAAGTCTTGTCAACTTAGTGTGCTGATAGGGAAAATCGCAAGTGTACGATTAATCTATCGCGTAATATAAAAGATTATCGAACCCAAGGGATAGGTGTTCTTATATTTATATAATTTAGTACTTGTGCAAAGAAAATAAAATGATATGGTTGATGTTTGGTTTATGACAAGAAGAGAGTAATAGCATAAAAATAATAAAGCAAATAAGATGAGAGAATTTAAGCTCTTGGGTTGATTTACATAATTTATAAAACATACTAGAAAACTCTTACTAAATTTCTGAACTTTAAATTCAAATTCATGGTGCTATAGCCTAAGTTTCTACACCCTAATAGCCTTAAGAAATGTAGAACTTCCTTACCTAATTACTAACTCCATAGCCTTGGTTATTAGTTAATTAGAGAAGAAGATGAAGCAAGAATCCGAGCCAACACAAAATTACGTACATCCTTATAGCCTTAAGAAATGCAAACATATAACTTTTTTTATTTCCTATTTCCCTTACTACTTACCAAATGGCCTTATGAATAAGTAGAAAGCATGAAATCTTTTGCGCATAAAGATTAATGAAGAACAAATAAATAAAACATGAATAGAAGATATTATTCAGAAATGTAAAAGAAAACTAGAACATGAATTATAAATTAAAACAACCCAAAAACTTAAAAGAAGAATTAGCCAAGCATGGCTAAAAGAATCATTGAATTACCCTGGATAGGAGCTCAAGTATGGCTTCCCACAAGTCCTAGGAACAATGATCTTTGAGGGAGAAAGAGAGAATACTTGTTGTATTCTATGAAGGTGTGTCTTACAAGTGAAGAAAAGGGTCCTATTTATAGTAAAATTCCAGCCTCCAGCGCTTGAGCGCTGGCATTCCCAACGCATGGGCGCTAGGATGCATTAAAAATCCACTTTCTGTCCGAGGCCCAGCGCTTGAGCGCTGGCTTTCCAACGCTTGGGCGCTGGGTCAACATCTGACTCATCATCTAGTCAGAACCCCAGCGCTGGAGCGCTGGGATCCCAACGCTGAAGCGTTGGGACGCTGCTTCTTCATCTTCAAGCTTTTCCTTCCTTCTTCATTCATGGTAGTGGGTTTTGATGGCCATAAAATGCCACTACTCAGCCTTGTTTAATTCTGAAACCCTTCCTCCACTAACATCAATTCCTTTAAACATTTTTTCCATGTGCTAAATTGGAGAGTGATTCTTCATATTCTTCTTTTTCACTTTGGTCCTCCCTTGGTTAGCACTTCAATTCAAGCCCTCATATTCTCTCAATCTCCACTTTAAGTCCTCCACTCTTGAACTTTTACAATTTGGTCCCTGACTTCCTGAAACTTTACATATTGGTCCCTGGACAAAAATGATAACTAAACCAGCTTTTTCTAAAAATATAAAATAACTAGAAAAATTCCTAAAAATATAAAATAAAGCTAGAAAATCTAATAAAATCTAATCTACATGCAAAATGCAAAATAAATATAAAATCTACATAAAAACAATAAAAAACCTACATGAAACTCAAAAATAATAAAATAAAAAGACTAAAAATAGCCTAAAAACATCATATAAAATCCACTCATCACACCACTATACCCAACGACAGCTTGTCCTCAAGCGACAAAACTTAAAGAAAAACTCGTCCCTGGGTTTTGAGAAAGTTTTATCTGATTACAACTTGAAGCACAGAAACCTTTCAAAGAAAGCTTAGCAGAAAAGGAAGACATGCATGTTTTATAGACAAAGAATCAAGAAAGTTAGGCTTGGCTTTTAACATGTTTGAGTTCATCAATTAAGCTCACCAAAAATATTATTCTCCATGAAAACAAGAAAGCTCAATAATCCTGCCTATAATTCAAATCAAAACTGAAGTAAAGCAACCAAGTGATTTTGAAGAGATTTTTGAAGGTTGTAACTTGGCCAAAGGGTTGAACAATTTAAGGTATGGATTTCAAGACTTGGCAACTCTATTGGCTGACTCAGAATTTGTTGTTAAGTGATTTTCTTGACTAAGAGCTTAAACAATTCAACACAAGGGTCCTCTCAATTTTTCTCTTTTTTTCTTTTTTTTTTTTGAACAAAGTAGTGGAATGTATGGGATGAATGACTTGAATTTTACTCCCCTCATACTCTTTCTCACCCCATTACTTCATTATTTTTTCTAAGGCACATACCTTATTTTTTCAATTTTTTCCTTCATCTTTTTTTTTAGAGAGAAACCCACAAACATAGCTCTAGCAATTTCACCATGAATCACAATAACAACTTAAAAATTATCACACAAAGTAGGCTCCAAAGAATGACTCTTTTAAGGCTCAAAAGGGGCTACTAGTGGATATAACATTTCAAGCAAAAATCTGAGTTCTCAAAAATGCCTATAATCTCTTCTCAACTCACAAAGTATACAAAACTCCAATCAACATGCAACACAAGGCAGAAAAATTTTACAATCATGCATTCAGAGTCCTCAGCTCTCAGAAAAAGATAGGGTAAGTGGTACCCTTTTTAGAACTCAGAAAAAGACTTTGCCAACAACCAAACAATCAAGATGTCAAAAGTCCTTTCTACAGCATACAACCCTAACTGCTTCAAAACATATAACTTTTTCAAAAAAACAGCTCAATCAGATAAAGCATTTCACAAAGCTATAGCAACATTCAGAATGGATAATATACTCAAGACTCATGCAAAAAGAAAACAGAAAACCTAAACTAAAAATAAAAACTATAAACTATAAAAACAAAAACAAAAAAAACTACAAGCTGGTATAGTAACAAATTTTCCACAAAGGTCCAAGGGAACCTCAATGTAAAAATCAATTTGAACACTTAAGTTCAAGAGGGCTCTCCCTCCTTTTGGTACCTATCCTGTAACATTGAACAAACAAAAGTCTCACAAGCAGAAAACTTGCTTGACTTGTTAGTCCCAAAAACAGCACAAACAAGATCATGGGTTGAAAATTTGTGTCCACCTTTTAAAAACAAGAATTCTTGAGTTCCCAAAAATTAAAACCAGTTTAGAACCAAGGGAAAACTCAAAGAACCTTAAAACTTCCAGAAAATGGTGAACACAAAATTTATAAAAACAGCAAACAAAAAGCAAAGACAGCAAACTGCCCGAGCTCCAGCGCTTGAGCGTTGGGGATGCCAACGCTTGGGCGCTGGAATTAAAATAAAAACTGGGCATCAGAGGTCCCAGCGCCTGAGCGCTGGGTTCCACCGCTATGGCGCTGGAAAATAGAAAATAAAAAACTGGGATTCTAGGGGCTTAGCGCATGAGCGCTAGCCCTCCAACGCTGAAGCGTTGGACAACGCTGGAACCAGGGGACTTTAAACAGGGGCCTAACGCTCGTGCGTTAGCCTCCAGCTCCTAAGCGCTGGCCCCTCCTGCAGCAACAACATAAAATTTCTTTTCTTTTATTTATGTACAAGAGTTGTGCAAAAAATTAAAAAGATAGAAACATAAACTATCCTAAGTTGGGTTGTCTCCCAACCAGCTCAATGTTAAGGTCCGAGATAGACCCTTCCCCTTAATCAATTGGGGGTACTTTTTCTTTTCTTGTTACAAACATCATCTTTGAACTCATCCTCACTTTCAGACTCATAGTGCTTACAAGTACGGAATACAGAAAACTTCACTTTTTCATCCCCTACCTTCAAAGATAGGAGGCCTTCTGCTACATTAATCTTGGCGTTTCCTGTAGCAAGGAATGGCCGCCCAAGAATTAATGGTACCTTGGAGTCTTCTTCCATGTCAAGTATCACAAAATCAACCGGGAAGACAAACTTGTCAACCCTTACCAAAACATCTTCAGCCACCCCATAGGGGTACTTAATTGACCTGTCCACCAATTGTAAACACATCAAAGTAGGAGTGGCCTCTCCCATGTCCAATTTCCTAAACATGGAGAGTGGCATGAGGTTTATAGAAGCTCCTAAATCACAAAGAGCTGTTGCATTAGGTAGTCCCTCAATTTCCACAGGCAAAGTGAAGCTCCCTGGATCCTTCAATTTTTGGGGTAACTTCCTCAAAACCATAGCTGAACACTCCTCAGTTAACATCACAGTTTCATCCATCTCACTTAATTTCCTCCTTCTAAATAAAATGTCCTTCATAAACTTAGCATAAATTGGCATTTGTTCCAAAGCTTCAGAAAATGGAATGTTAATTTGAAGCCTTTTAAAAATCTCAAGAAATTTCGAGAATTGTTTTTCCAAATTCTTTTTGAAAGCTTTAGGAAAAGGAACTTTGCCAATTTTCTTAGAAGGAGGAATTACATTTTCAGCAATTTTTTCAACAACAATAGGCACATTCCTTTCTTCTTCTTTTTCTTCACCACTTACCTCTTGTTCAATTTCCACTACCCTTTCGGGCATAATCTTACCACTCCTAAGAGTGATGGCAGAAACATTCTCAACATTTTCCTTTGGATTGACAAGAGTATCAGACGGAACAGTACCTGGAATCCTTTCTGAGATGGTCTTGGCCAACTGGCCTACCTGGACCTCCAAATTTCTAATGGAGGCTTCATGATTCTTAGCACTTGTCCGGGTCTCATTCATAAATTGCACAGTTTGTTGGCCTATTTCACCAACAATTTCTTCCAAACTCTTCCTTCCCTGGTTTGGATTCAAAGGCATTGGTGGCCTCTGATTTTGGAATGGCCTCTGAAATTGTTGCCTGGCTTCACCTTGACCACCCCCTTGATCTCTCCAAGAAAAATTGGGGTGGTTTCTCCAGCTTGGGTTATAGGTGTTGCCATAGGAATTTTGAAAATTCCCCATAGCTTTTTTTACCTCAGCTTCTAATTCAGCCTCCTCCGGGCTCAGTTGAACCCCCTCCATTCTTTTGACCATTGCATCAACTTTCCTGGATAAAAGTTTATTTGAAGCAACAATAGACTCAAAAGAATCAACCTCATAAATACCTTTCCTGATTGCCCGGTCCTGGTTTGAATGAGCAGCTCTTGCAGCAAGTTTGTTGATAAGATCAAGAGCTCCTTGTGGTGGCAAAGCATCGAATGCCCCACTTGCTGCAGTATCCAATTTGTCCCTGGTATAATCATTCAAAGCAGCATAAAATTTCTCTACCTGATCTGCGATAGAGATGTTATGACCTGGGCACCTTCTGAGAAGTCCCTTGAACCTCTCCCATGTCTCATATAAGTTTTCAGCATCTTGTTGAATGAAGGAGTTGATTTCCTGCTTCAACTTCCTTATGCGGTTGTAAGGAAAAAATTTGGCCGTGAATTTTTCAGCCAAATCATCCCATGAAGTAATGCTTCTGAGTGGTTGAGAAGAAAGCCACTCCTCTGCCACATCTCTTAAGGAAAATGGAAACAGCATTAGTCTTACCGTATCCAAGTGAGCATCATTTCTCCTTAAGGTGGAGCATTGCCTAGTGAACTGCTCCAGATGTGTATGGCAGTCTTCATTTACACTTCCACCAAATTGGTTTTGACTTACCAATGAGATGAAGTGTGGAGGAATCTGGAAATTTGGCAAAGCATCCTCCGGAACCACAATACTCCCTTCAAAATTGTAATCTACCTGGGGAGCTGTGATATCACAAAGAGAGCGATTAGCATTCTGCTCTTCCTCCTCCTCTCTCAGCCTTTGAAGTCTAGCTTGGACTTCATCTTCCACCCTTGCATTGTATTCAGCAAGGAGGCGCTCCTCCATTTGAGCTTGTGTTTCAGCCATGGCCCTTGCAAGTCTCCTTTGCTCCGCTAATCTGCGATGCAAAGTTCTTTCAATTTCAGGGTCCAATTCAAAATGCCCTACCATGCAAACAAGCCAAAGAAGTTAATAGCACCTATTCAATACAATTTTTTTTTTTTTTTAATGTATAAACAAGAAGTACTAAATAAAATAAAAACAAGAACTTGAAAGAACCTATCCCCGGCAACGGCGCCAAAAACTTGATAGGGAAAATCGCAAGTGTACGATTAATCTATCGCGTAATATAAAAGATTATCGAACCCAAGGGATAGGTGTTCTTATATTTATATAATTTAGTACTTGTGCAAAGAAAATAAAATGATATGGTTGATGTTTGGTTTATGACAAGAAGAGAGTAATAGCATAAAAATAATAAAGCAAATAAGATGAGAGAATTTAAGCTCTTGGGTTGATTTACATAATTTATAAAACATACTAGAAAACTCTTACTAAATTTCTGAACTTTAAATTCAAATTCATGGTGCTATAGCCTAAGTTTCTACACCCTAATAGCCTTAAGAAATGTAGAACTTCCTTACCTAATTACTAACTCCATAGCCTTGGTTATTAGTTAATTAGAGAAGAAGATGAAGCAAGAATCCGAGCCAACACAAAATTACGTACATCCTTATAGCCTTAAGAAATGCAAACATATAACTTTTTTTATTTCCTATTTCCCTTACTACTTACCAAATGGCCTTATGAATAAGTAGAAAGCATGAAATCTTTTGCGCATAAAGATTCATGAAGAACAAAGAAATAAAACATGAATAGAAGATATTATTCAGAAATGTAAAAGAAAACTAGAACATGAATTATAAATTAAAACAACCCAAAAACTTAAAAGAAGAATTAGCCAAGCATGGCTAAAAGAATCATTGAATTACCCTGGATAGGAGCTCAAGTATGGCTTCCCACAAGTCCTAGGAACAATGATCTTTCAGGGAGAAAGAGAGAATACTTGTTGTATTCTATGAAGGTGTGTCTTACAAGTGAAGAAAAGGGTCCTATTTATAGTAAAATTCCAGCCTCCAGCGCTTGAGCGCTGGCATTCCCAACGCATGGGCGCTAGGATGCATTAAAAATCCACTTTCTGTCCGAGGCCCAGCGCTTGAGCGCTGGCTTTCCATCGCTTGGGCGCTGGGTCAACATCTGACTCATCATCTAGTCAGAACCCCAGCGCTGGAGCGCTGGGATCCCAACGCTGAAGCGTTGGGACGCTGCTTCTTCATCTTCAAGCTTTTCCTTCCTTCTTCATTCAAGGTAGTGGGTTTTGATGGCCATAAAATGCCACTACTCAGCCTTGTTTAATTCTGAAACCCTTCCTCCACTAACATCAATTCCTTTAAACATTTTTTCCATGTGCTAAATTGGAGAGTGATTCTTCATATTCTTCTTTTTCACTTTGGTCCTCCCTTGGTTAGCACTTCAATTCAAGCCCTCATATTCTCGCAATCTCCACTTTAAGTCCTCCACTCTTGAACTTTTACAATTTGGTCCCTGACTTCCTGAAACTTTACATATTGGTCCCTGGACAAAAATGATAACTAAACCAGCTTTTTCTAAAAATATAAAATAACTAGAAAAATTCCTAAAAATATAAAATAAAGCTAGAAAATCTAATAAAATCTAATCTACATGCAAAATGCAAAATAAATATAAAATCTACATAAAAACAATAAAAAACCTACATGAAACTCAAAAATAATAAAATAAAAAGACTAAAAATAGCCTAAAAACATCATATAAAATCCACTCATCATGTGCTATGCTTTATTAAGGTTTAATTACATTAGAAGGCTCCTGAAAGATCAACTAATTGAGTACAATATGTTCTCACAAGTTAAACTTGGTAGGAACACTCAATTAGGGTTTAAGATGGTCAAAACTGAGTTCTGGACTATCTGTAATGGATTACAGATGTGTGTAATCGATTACAGGATGTGTGTAATCGATTACCAAAAGTGTGTAATCGATTACCAAGTTTGAAATTCAAATTCAAACTTCAACGGCATGGTGTAATCGATTACACTAACTGTGGTAATCGATTACCAGGTCGACAGAGGTGTTAATTCATGATCCATTGTGTCTCAAACCCGTTGGGAAAGGTTATGTTGGTTCATGGACGACCTCTAGTGCCTATATAAAGTCCTTAGACACTCAGAAACAAAAATGACTTGGTCCATAACTTTCATATTCATTAAAGTCATCATTCTGAGTTTGGGTTCTCTCATTTTCATAAGAACACTCATGATGTTCAACATTTGAGAAACTCAGAATGGAAGAGCCTACATTGTAATGGCCTGGAGCATACAAACTAAGATCAATCCTTCTTGTCTAAAGGATTGAATCATGCATAGAAAAGGCATCTTCTTCTTCTTCCATTTGAATCATGTTGATTCTTTCACCGTAGTTTTCGGTGGTTGTAAAAAGGCTCTTTGAATCAAGTTTGATTCAAAGTCCACCGTGGTAATACGGTGTCATCAGAAAGTGGTTTGCTTTCTGAGGCATGATGGGTCCTCTTAGGGTCCTTGGCACAAGTATTGCTAAGAAGACTTGATCAATCAGAAGTGGGTTGCTTCAGGAAGATTGATAAGATATCTTAGGGTCCTTGGTGCAAGCATTCGTTAAGAGTACTCGATCATGGGAAATCTTCACTGTGGAATTCCGTGGAGTGGTTCTTCCGAAAGTGGTAATCTTTCTGAGGGATCCTAACTTCACCGTGGTATTCGGTGAAGGGTTGTTGATTAAAGGTGGTTTAGCCTTCAAGGTCTGAGGGTGGTTTGCCTTCAGGAACTGAAAGCGGTTTGCTTTCAGGGGCTGTTGAAAGTGGTTTGCTTTCACAGGATATTGGTAGAAATTCTTGGGGTCCTTGGGTTAGGAACTTGTAAGTGATTTTTATCAATAGTGGAAAAATCCTCAAGGGGTTTCTTTGAGGGACTGGACGTAGCCTTCGGTGGATTGAAGGTGAACCAGGATAAAACTCTCTGTGTCATTTCCTTCATCCTTCATCTTTTACTTTCAAGCAATTACAATATTCCGCTGCAACAACGTTCTTACATTACAACTCTAATTGCGCTGAAAGTCGTTTGGTACTATTACGCGAAAATCGGGGCAACTCTGATTCACCCCCCTCTCAGGTTGCTATCTGTACTAACAAATTTCATATATTACCTCATTTCCTTCATCTCATTCATCGTCAGACGAGTCTACAGACGCCATGAATTCGAAGAATGATTCTTCATCATCTTCTTCTTCTTCATTTTCTAAACATTCTTCAGATTCTTCTTCTTGGCCTGTGAGAGCCTTCTTTTTCTTGTTGAATCACTTCTGGACTGGTCTCTTTGAGAGTCGAGGACAGTCGGCCTTCATGTAACCAGGCTTTCTACACTCTAAGCATAAGATAGAGCTTTTACTTGAATTCTTATCTCCATCTCTTCTAGCGGTGGACGAGATATTTCCCTTTCCAGAGCCTTTTCCTTGCTCTCTAGTTGGCCCGTTCTTGGCCTGCTTTCTCTTGAGCCACATCTTCTTGAACCTTCTGTGGAAAAGAGCTTCCTCGTCTGAGTGGTCAGACGATTCTTCCGTTTCTTCATATGACTCTTCATCTTTCAGATCTTTAGAGGATTTGGATTTGAATGCCACGGATTTCCCTATAG
This sequence comes from Acmispon strigosus, assembly GCA_030819835.1. NCBI lineage: Eukaryota > Viridiplantae > Streptophyta > Magnoliopsida > Fabales > Fabaceae > Acmispon > Acmispon strigosus. The sequence goes on from JAUAMA010000001.1 coordinate 27,616,559, forward strand.
ATTTTCTCTTCTTGGCTTCATCATCCTCAGCAAGTTCCATCTCATGAACTTTCAGGGCTCCCAAAAGGTCCACCATTCTTAAGGTGGTGAGGTCCTTTGCTTGTCGAGTAGAAGTTACCATTGATGTCCATCTTGGTGAAAAAAATCTCAGGATCTTGGTTATCTGATCTAGATTTTTGTATGTTCTTCCAAGATTTCTCAGTCCATTTATAATGATTTGAAATATGGAAAACATGTCATCGATCGACTCATTGTCCTTCATTTTGAAGGCTTCATATTTGCGACCAGCATGCTTAGTTCGGTTTGTTGCACGCTTGAGGATCCTTCATGAGCCATCGCCAGCGTACCCCATATCTTTTTGGCAGTGTCTAAGACATCAACCTTGTCATGCTCATTTTTGCTTGGGGCACACGTGAGAAATAATCTCGCTTTGGAGTTGAGTTGATTTTTAGCACGTTGTGCATCTATCCATTGAGCTCTGAGAATGGCTTCTCCTGCAGCATTTTTGGGAACATAGTTGCCTTGCTCCATAATGTCCCAGAGTTTAAAACTTGTGGATTCTTTAAACAATTGCATGTGCTTTTTCCAATACGGGTAATTGGAGCCATCAAAGAATGGCGGTTTGTTTGTATTCGTGCCAGTCGGAAATGCATTGTTGTTGTCCTCCATGGATCTTTAACTCTTACACCTGTTAAGATATTAGTTTCTCAGATCTGTTAAGCTCTGATACCAATTGAAAGTAATGAGACAACAAAAGAAAGGGGCGATTGAATTGTGTGTGTTACTTATTAATACACTTTTTGTTTTAAACAGATATAAGTTTTTGAAAGTGTTTTCGAAAACTTGTGCAGCGGAATATAAACAGAGCTGAAAAAGTAAAGCAGACAAAGAGTTTATCCTGGTTCACCTCCTTAATCGACAGGGCTACGTCCAGTCCTTGACTTCACCAAGATTTTCACTATTATTACGAACAGTACAAGTATTGTACATGACTTCTTCCAGTATTCGAAGGACTTCTCCTTACAAGTATTCGGAAGGAATTCTCCTTACAAGTATTAGACAGGACTTCTCCCAATTCTTTTACAAATAATATTTCTTTCCTACAAAGATCTCTTCAACAAGTGTGAGGGTAGAAAAATTTTAAGTACAGATTATAGAGAGGATATGAGTATTGGTTCTCTGTTTTGGAGCGTGAGAAGGATAAGAGTTTTCACTCTATGAGAATATCACACAGGCAGACGACTAAACTCAGATAGGTATGACTTTGAGTTTCTGAGTAGGTTTGAAAGCTTGATTGCAATGAAGGACTTTGAATGCTTAAGATTTTGATCGTTGTAAGTCGCCACTGATTCCAGTGTTTAAGTCTTCTATTTATATCTTCAGAAGGATGAACGTTGGTGAAGATCATGAAGCTCTGTTTGAATTTCTTCTTCTTCTAAAGGTGCAACAGGTGCTTCTGCCAAGCTTCAAAAGCATTAAGGGCCCGTTTGGTGGTCAGGATAGGAAAAGAACAGGATAGGATAAAGGATTGGATAAGCACAGGATATGATAAGAGCATGATAGACTCTTATCCTATCCTGCGTTTGGGATGGACAGGATATTGATAGAATATGATACAAACAATGAAAAATGTATCAAATTTTCCTTGAAATAAAAAATGCTTAATATTTTTTAAAATTTAATTTTCTAAATAGTTTTTTTTTAAAAGTGATTATTCTATTAAATTTAGTTTTTTTACATTTTTATAAATTGCTTATTTTTTAATATTAACTAAAATAAAATTAATTTTTATTAATTCGGCTATTTTAATTTTTTTGAAGGGAGTCTATTTTAATTAAAATTATTATATATGTAACCAATGGGTTTTTACTTAGTAGGGGTAAGTGATTAATGATAAAAATTATTAAAAGATATTATTCTTTCAAAATTATTTTATATTTAAATTATTAATTATAATCATATAAGTAGAGAAATAATTTTAAATAATATCATATGATAATATAAAATTAGTCTATATTTACTATTAAAAAATTAATATATATATATATGTATATATATATGTGTGTGTGTGTGTGTGTGTGTGAGAGAGAGAGAGAGAGTAGCCTATTTTATTGTTAGTGAAGAATTATTTTGTGTATTTTTATTATAATATAAATAACAAAAAATAATGTTAACTAAGTAGTAGTAAGTGATAATGAAAATTTAATTATTTTATATGAGTAAATCCAATATTTTCACCATTTATAAATAAGCTTATTTTTTAATTAAATTTATCAGTAACTAAATAATTTAACTTAAAAATAACAATTAGTAATTGATAAGTAATAAAATTAATATTTTATTAAAATCAAAAATTTATATTTATTAATTAATATTATTATAAATTGTATAAAATATAAATATTGAAATTAATTTTGGGTCATGGTAATAAACAATTAAAAAACTAATATCATATCCTGTCAGGATAATTTCTATCCTAGCTCTCCCTCAGGATAACTTTTGCACATGATGGACAGGATAGGATAAGGGACAGGATAGCGTTATCATATCTTGCTGGCGCAACAAACAACAGATAACAATAGGTCTGTTTATCCCGACCACCAAACGGGCCCTTACACATGATGGACATGATAGGATAAGGGACAGGATAGTGTTATCCTATCCTGTCTCTACTTATCCTATCCATCAAACAGGCCCTAAATGCAAAGCTACTAAGCATTAATTGCAAAATTTAATGCACTTGAGGATGCCTTCTAGTCTTTGCTGTTCTGTTTCCTTATAAAGCGTCTGAGCCTTAAATGCAAAGGAAGGCAGCAAAGCGAATCTTCTTCTTCAGAACGCAAAGATTTGATTTTGACCTTTGAGGATGTTCAGAAAATAGTGTCGTCAACTCTGAAAAAGTGTCCCTTCATTTACGGAATGTTCAGATATGGCAGACAGATACGAGGAATATAATATTAATTGTGTCCTTCCTTGAAGTTGGTGCGAACAGTGCTTCATTTAATATTCAGAACTTTGCAAGTCGTCGTTGTTGGAAGCAATGAGGCAGACGTTCTATTCTGGAACGTACTAAGACGATCTGCATGCTCATAGTAAGACGTTCTTCTTGAATGCTGTGAGACTTTCTTCTAGAGCATAGTCAGACGTTCTTCTTTCTTTGAAACACTTAAACGCGCTGCTTTTGAATTCTTCAATATAGGGCAGACGTTGCGCTTCTTCCAACTAATAGATACTTCCTAAAATATAAAATGTTCAAAGTCATAGGAACTATTTATCTATCATAATTAAACCTTGATAAAAAAAAATTATTATTCAAAACATGATAAAAGGTGAAATCTTTTGAACTTAACAATCTCCCTCTTTTTGATAATGACAATTGTGTTGAGAAAAAGGTTTAATTTCTTATTGTGAAAAAGATCAGAGCATAATTGTTTGTCTTAGCAAGCCTAATGTATCGGATCTACTACTTTTACATATCAAAGAGTTTATGTCTTAAAATTCATAGAAGATATCAGAGCCTGTTTATATGTGGATTTCAAGGTTTGTTGATTTTATTTTACCGCATAAAATAATAGCAAGTTATTTTGGTACTTATGTTCAACTTTTAGCTTAAAGTAACTACAGACGATATACTTAGAGGCAGACGAGTAAACTCTCCCCCTCACATGTATAGCCTATATTAAGTCTAATATAATTCTTAGCTCCACCTTAAAGTAATAACTTTCAAAGATATGTTAGGGTTTTTCTCTTTATCTAGAGGCAGACGAGTAAACTCTCCCCCTCACGTTGCGTTTCTTCCAACTGATAGATACTTCCTGAAATATAAAATGTTCAAAGTCTGAAATATCTTTATCTATAATAATTAAACCTTGAGAAAAATTGTTATTATTCAAAACATGATAAAAGGTGAAAGAGTTTGAACTTAACAGAATGTTTTGAAGATGATTCTCTCGTCTGTCCTTCTTTTGAATTCTACATGAGGGTTAGTACAGACGATATATATATTTTGTGGTACAGAAAATATGCCAATACATTCCCTTAAGTAAGTAAATCGATTTTCAATCAAGGGCTTAGTGAATATATCAGCCAATTGGTCATCAGTGTGCACATATGATATATCAATATTTCCATTAGCAACATGATCGAATGAAGTGATGCTTGATCTCTATATGATTTTTTCTTGAATGCTTAACCGGATTCTTAGTTATATTTATGGCACTTGTATTATCACATAATAAGGAATTTTATGCTCGAAAATACCATAGTCCTCTAATTGATGCTTAACCCACAAGAGCTGGGTACAGCATGAACCGGCAGCAACATATTCTGCTTCAATAGTAGACAAAGAGATTTTTCTTTGATGCATGCTTGCCCAAGAAATTAAACATTGTCCCAGAAAGTGGCATCCACTACATGTGCTTTTCCTCTTTATTCGATCTCCAGCGTAATCTGCATCGCAGAATCCTCTTAACTTGAAATCATCACCTTTCTCGTACACTAGGCCAAGATTAGCAGTACCTGATAAATATCTAAATATTCTTTTAATAGCACGTAGGTGAGGTTATTGAGGATTTACCTGGAATCTAGCACATAGGAAAATACTAAACATAATGGCTGGCCTTCTAGATGTTAGATAGAGCAGTGATCCAATCATGCCTCTATATTTGGTAGAATCAATAGGTGTTGATTCATCACTTTTATCCAATATAACTCTAAGATGCATGGGAGTGCTCATCTCTTTGGCATTGCTTAAGTTGTACTTCTTCAAAAGATCTTTGATATACTTGGTTTGGTGGATATAGATTTTTTCCTTTTCTTGTCGTATTTGCAAACCAAGGAAGAACTTAAATTCTCCCATTATGCTCATTTCAAATTCACTCTGCATAAGAATTGAAAATTCCTTACAAAGAGTTTTGTTAGTAGCACCAAATGTTATATCATCAACATATAATTGAATTAAAATAAAATTATATGATGAGTCTCTTTTAGATAAAGTATTGTCAACTTTACCCCTGGTGAACCCATTACTCATGAAAAATGAGCTCAGACGATCATAAGAAGCTCTTGGAGCTTGTTTCAATCCACACAGTGCTTTTCTAAGCTTGAACACATGATCTCACAAAGTCGGTTCTTCAAAACCCGGGGGCTGTCTCACGTAGACCTCTTCTTAAATATACCCATTCATAAAGGTACTCTTCACATTCATTTGATAGAGCTTGATTGAGTGTTGGCATGCGAATGCCAGAAGTATGCAAATAGCTTCAATACGTGCAACAGGGGCAAATGTTTCAGTGTAGTCAATCCCTTCTTGTTGATTATAACCTTATGCTACCAATCTTGCTTTGTTTCTTGTCACTATCCCATCTTCATCTACTTTGTTCCTGAAGACCCACTTGGTTCCGATGATGGATTTGCCTTCAGGTCTAGGGACAAGATTCCAGACTTTGCTTCTCTCAAATTGATTAAGCTCTTCTTGCATAGCAAGAATCCAGCCTTCGTCTTGTAATGCTTCAGCCACATTCTTTGGTTCTATATCAGATAGGAATGCACAGTTACCATAATCATGAAATGAAGAGCGAGTTCTTACATTCTCTGAGATTCTACCAATGACCTGATTCGGAGGATGATCAGGTTTGAATCTCCAATCCCTTGGAAGCGAGATTCCGCTGGATGTCATAACTTGGTCAAACACAACAGGGTCAGACGATGGAGTAGAATCTTCTTTTGATGATGGATGACTGATAGACGATACAGCCTGCTTCGATGGTATACACTCATTTGATGGTTGGCCACTGGTAGATGATGGTTCATCATTTAAGTCTATATTTTCAAGGTCTTCTTCAATATCAATTTGAATTTCACAGGAGCTGACATCATCAAACTTCACATGAATAGATTCTTCAAACTTCAAATGAATAGATTCTTCAATCATCATCGTTCTCGGATTGTACACACGGTATACCTTTGAGTGAGGGGAATATCCCATAAATATTCCTTTGTCAGACATAGCATCAAACTTTCCAAGATCATCTTTTGTGTTGAGTAGAAAACATGGGTATCCAAAAGGATGGAAATATGAAATGTCAGGTTGCCTCGCTTTCCATAGTTCATATGGAGTCTTCTTCAGAATTGGTCGGATGAGAATACTGTTCTAGATGTATCAGGCAGTGTGAATAGCTTCAGCCCAAAAATACTTTGGCAAAGAAGTTTCACTCAGCAGTGTTCTGGCCATATCTTGCAACGACCTGTTCTTCCTTTTTTCTACGACATTTTGTTGTGGTGTCTGATAATGAAATTGCAAGTGTACAATTTACTATCGGGTAATATAAAACGATCGAACCCACGGGATAGGTGTTCTTATTATTATAAAATTTAGTACTAAAACAGAAAAATAAAAGATGAATATTTGTTGTTGGTTTGAGAACTAGAAAGAAACAATAGCATAAAATAATAGAATAAAGAGATGATGAACATTAAGCTCTTGGGTTGGTTTACATAGTCTATAAAAACATGCTAGAAATTTCCTACTAAATTCCTGAATTATAAAACCATTATCATGATGCTATAGCCTAGTGTAACTACAAGTTAATTCCTTAAGCATTGTAGATCTTTCTTTTTAATTACTAAACCCAATTCCTTGGTACCTAGTTAACTAAAGAAGAAGATGAAGAAGATGTTCAGGCCAACATAAAGTTACGTCCTTCCTAATTCCTTAGCGAAGTATACTTATAACCTTTTTTATTACCTAGTTCCCTTACTACTCACCAAATGGCCTTATGTAATAAGTAATAAGCAAAACCTCTTGGGATCCACAAGATAGAAATTAATCATAAGGTAATAAAACATGAATGGAAATAAAATATAGAAATGTAGAAAAAGACTAGAACATGTATTATAAACTAAAACAACCCAAAAACTTAAAGAAGAAGTTAGCCAAGCATGGCTAAAAGATTCATTGAATTACCCTGGATAGGAGCTCAAGTTTGGCTTCCCACAATTCCTAGGAACAATGATCTTTGAGGGAGAAAGAGAGAATACTTGTTGTATTCTATGAAGGTGTGTCTTACAAGTGAAGAAAAGGGTCCTATTTATAGTAAAATTCCAGCCTCCAGCGCTTGAGCGCTGGCATTCCCAACGCATGGGCGCTAGGATGCATTAAAAATCCACTTTCTGTCCGAGGCCCAGCGCTTGAGCGCTGGCTTTCCAACGCTTGGGCGCTGGGTCAACATCTGACTCATCATCTAGTCAGAACCCCAGCGCTTGAGCGCTGGGATCCCAACGCTTGAGCGCTGGGACGCTGCTTCTTCATCTTCAAGCTTTTCCTTCCTTCTTCATTCATGGTAGTGGGTTTTGATGGCCATAAAAAGCCACTAACCAGCCTTGTTCAATTCTGAAACCCTTCCTCCACTAACATCAATTCTTTAAACATTTTTTCCATGTGCTAAATTAGAGAGTGATTCTTCATATTCTTCTTTTTCACTTTGGTCCTCCCTTGGTTAGCACTTCAATTCAAGCCCTCATATTCTCTCAATCTTCACTTTAAGTCCTCCACTCTTGAACTTTTACAATTTGGTCCCTGACTTCTTGAAACTTTACATATTGGTCCCTGGACAAAAATGATAACTAAACCAGCTTTTTCTAAAAATACAAAATAACTAGAAAAATTCCTAAAAACATAAAATAAAGCTAGAAAATCTAATAAAATCTAATCTACATGCAAAATGCAAAATAAATATAAAATCTACATAAAAATAATAAAAAACCTACATGTGACTCAAAAATAATAAAATAAAAAGACTAAAAATAGCCTAAAAACACCATATAAAATCCACTCATCACACCACTATACCCAACGACAGCTTGTCCTCAAGCGACAAAACTTAAAGAAAAACTCGTCCCTGGGTTTTGAGAAAGTTTTATCTGATTACAACTTGAAGCACAGAAACCTTTCAAAGAAAGCTTAGCAGAAAAGGAAGACATGCATGTTTTATAGACAAAGAATCAAGAAAGTTAGGCTTGGCTTTTAACATGTTTGAGTTCATCAATTAAGCTCACAAAATAATATTCTCCATGAAAACAAGAAAGTTCAATAATTCTGCCTATAATTCAAATCAAGATTGAAATCAAGTAACCAAGTGATTTTGAAGAGATTTTTAAGGTTGTAACTTGGCCAAAGGGTTGAACATTTCAAGGTGTGGATTTCAAGAAATTGGCAACTCTAGTGGGTGACTCAGAAATTTTGTTGTTAAGTGATTCTTCTTGACTAAGAGCTTTACAATTCACACAAGGGTCCTCTCAAATATATATATATATATATATATATATATATTTTTTTTTTCTCTTTTTTTTTTTTGAACAAAGTAGTGGAATGTATGGGATGAATGACTTGAATTTTACTCCCCTCATACTCTTTCTCACCCCACTACTTCATTATTTTTCTAAGGCACATACCTTATTTTTTCCAATTTTTTTCTTCATTGTTTTTAGAGAGAAACCCAACAAACATAGCTCTAACAAATTAGCACATAAATCACAATAACAACTTTAAGAATTATCACACAAAGTAGGCTCCAAAGAATGACTCTTTTAAGGCTCAAAAGGGGCTACTAGTGGATATAACATTTCAAGAAAAAATCTGAGTTTTCAAAAATGCCTATAATCTCTTCTCAACTCACAAAGTGTACAAAACTCCAATCAACATGCAACACAAGGCAGAAAAATTTCACAATCATGCTTCAGAGTCCTCAGCTCTCAGAAAAAAAGATAGGGTAAGTGGTACCCTTTTTAGAACTCAGAAAAAGACCTTGCCAACAACCCAACAATCAAGATATCAAAAATCCTTTCTACAGCATGCAATCCTAACTGCTTAAGAACATAAAACCTTTTCACAAAGCAGTTCAATCAGATAAATCATTTCACAAAGCTATAGAAACATTCAGAATGGATAATATACTCAAGACTCATGCAAAAATAAAACAGAAAAACTAAACTAAAAATAAAACTAAAAACAAAAAAAACAAAAACAAAAACTAACAAGCTGGTATAGTAACAAATTTTCCACAAAGGTCCAAGGGAACCTCAATGTAAAAATCAATTTGAACACTTAAGTTCAAGAGGGCTCTTCCTCCTTTTGGTACCTATCCTGTAACATTGAACAAACAAAAGTCTCACAAGTAGAAACTTGCTTGACTTGTTAGTTCCAAAATCAGCACAAAAGCTCATGGGTTGAAAAATTTGTGTCCACCTTAAAAACAAGAATTCTTGAGTTCCCAAAAATTAAAACCAGTTCAGAACCAAGGGAAAACTCATAGAACCCTAAAAATTTCAGAAAATGGTGAACACAAAATTTATTAAAAACTAAAAACAGCAAACAAAAGTAAAAACAGCAAACTGCCCGAGCTCCAGCGCTTGAGCGTTGGGAATACCAACGCTTGGGCGCTGGAATTAAAATAAAAACTGGGCATCAGAGGTCCCAGCGCCTGAGCACTGGGTTCCAACGCTGTGGCGCTGGAAATAAAAAAATAAAAAAATGGGATTCCAGGGGCCTAGCGCATGAGCGCTAGCCCTCCAGCGCCTAAGCGCTGGGATCAACTGGAATCAGAGGTTGTGAAGCAGGGGCCTAACGCTTGAGCGTTGGCCTCCAGCGCTTGAGCGCTGGCCTCGCCTGCAGCAAAAACATAAAATTTCTTTTCTTTTATTTATGTACAAGAGTTGTGCAAAAATTAAAAAGACAGAAACATAAACTATCCTAAGTTGGGTTGTCTCCCAACCAGCTCAATGTTAAGGTCCGAGATAGACCCTTCCCCTTAATCAATTGGGGGTACTTTTTATTTTCTTGCTACAAACATCATCTTTGAACTCATCCTCACTTTCAGACTCATAGTGCTTACAAGTACGGAATACAGAAAACTTCACTTTTTCATCCCCTACCTTCAAAGATAGGAGGCCTTCTGCCACATTAATCTTGGCGTTTCCTGTAGCAAGGAATGGCCGCCCAAGAATCAATGGTACCTTGGAGTCTTCTTCCATATCAAGTATCACAAAATCAACTGGGAAGACAAACTTGTCAACCCTTACCAAAACATCTTCAGCCACCCCATAGGGGTACTTAATTGACCTGTCCGCCAATTGTAAACACATCAAAGTAGGAGTGGCCTCTCCCATGTCCAATTTCCTAAACATAGAGAGTGGCATGAGGTTTATAGAAGCTCCTAAATCACAAAGGGCTGTTGCATTTGGTAGTCCCTCAATTTCCACAGGCAAAGTGAAGCTCCCCGGATCCTTCAATTTTTGGGGCAACTTCCTCAAAACCATAGCTGAACACTCCTCAGTTAACATCACAGTTTCATCCATCTCACTCAATTTCCTCCTTCTAAATAAAATGTCCTTCATAAACTTAGCATAAATTGGCATTTGTTCCAAAGCTTCAGAAAATGGAATGTTAATTTGAAGCCTTTTAAAAATCTCAAGAAATTTCGAGAATTGTTTTTCCAAATTCTTTTTGAAAGCTTTAGGAAATGGAACTTTGCCACAATTCCTAGGAACAATGATCTTTGAGGGAGAAAGAGAGAATACTTGTTGTATTCTATGAAGGTGTGTCTTACAAGTGAAGAAAAGGGTCCTATTTATAGTAAAATTCCCGCCTCCAGCGCTTGAGCGCTGGCATTCCCAACGCATGGGCGCTAGGATGCATTAAAAATCCACTTTCTGTCCGAGGCCCAGCGCTTGAGCGCTGGCTTTCCAACGCTTGGGCGCTGGGTCAACATCTGACTCATCATCTAGTCAGAACCCCAGCGCTGGAGCGCTAGGATCCCAACGCTTGAGCGCTGGGACGCTGCTTCTTCATCTTCAAGCTTTTCCTTCCTTCTTCATTCATGGTAGTGGGTTTTGATGACCATAAAAAGCCACTAACCAGCCTTGTTCAATTCTGAAACCCTTCCTCCACTAACATCAATTCTTTAAACATTTTTTCCATGTGCTAAATTAGAGAGTGATTCTTCATATTCTTCTTTTTCACTTTGGTCCTCCCTTGGTTAGCACTTCAATTCAAGCCCTCATATTCTCTCAATCTTCACTTTAAGTCCTCCACTCTTGAACTTTTACAATTTGGTCCCTGACTTCCTGAAACTTTACATATTGGTCCCTGGACAAAAATGATAACTAAACCAGCTTTTTCTAAAAATACAAAATAACTAGAAAAATTCCTAAAAACATAAAATAAAGCTAGAAAATCTAATAAAATCTAATCTACATGCAAAATGCAAAATAAATATAAAATCTTCATAAAAATAATAAAAAACCTACATGTGACTCAAAAATAATAAAATAAAAAGACTAAAAATAGCCTAAAAACACCATATAAAATCCACTCATCAGTGTCCTTGGAGCTGACAGTTGATGAGAGATGTCTTTCTGCTCACAGTAGTTGTTGAACTCATCGTTGACAAATTCTCCACCTCTATCGCGTCAAATAGATGTAATGCAATACCCCTTCTCATTATGAACTCTTTTGGTGAGGATGGTGAAGGTCTTGAAGGTTTCATCTTTGGTACTTAGGAAGTGAACCCAAGTAAATCTCGTGTAGTAATCAACAATGACATGTAAGTACCTTTTTCTAGAACAACTAGCCGTTCTAGTAGGTCCAAACAAGTCCATGTGTAACATCTCTAGAGGTCTGGTAGTACTCACAACGCTCTTTGAGAAAAAATAGCTTTTTAATTGTTTTCCTTGAAGACATGCTGAGCATGTGACATCAGATTTGAAACACAGTTTTGTCAGACCACGTACTAAGTTATGTTTGACCATCTTTGTAATGGTCTTTAAGGAAGCATGCCCTAGCTTCCTGTGCCAAATCCACTTATCATCCTCTGTTGACACTTGACACGTTACATTTTGACTTGTAAGGTTTTCCAAGTTCGTCTTATATAGATTCCCTTGTCTCTGAGCTTCAAAGATAACATTGTCATCATCATCCATGACTCTACACTTCAATTTAGGCGATACAGACGAAGTAGCAGTATCATCATTACTATCAAAACCTAAACCACTTTTATCATAAATGGTTTGGTTGTTTCCACATAGTCTAACTAGATTACAATGACCCAGAGTAAATGATGAAAGATCATTAATTAAAGTTTTAACTCTAGCCTTGAGGATTTTGACATCCGCACAGGAGTCTTGTTCTTTCAAAGTTTTATTTTCCATAGTTAATAAAACATTTTCTTTCTTAGTGGCATCAAATTCTTTTTGAAGTTCAGCAAATTTCTTCTTTAAATTGCTGTATTTTGTGGATAAGCCATGTGAATAATCAAGCAATTCATTATATTCTTCCTGAGAGATTTCAGATGTTACCTCATCTCCTTTATCTTCTTCGTTGTCTGACGAGTCCACAGATGCCATGAATGCGTAGAATGATTCTTCATCATCTTCTTCTTCCTCTTCATTTTCTGAGTATTCTTCGGACTCTTCTTCTTGGCCTGTGAGAGCCTTCTTTTTCCTATTGACGTTCTTCTGAACTAGTCTCTTGGAAAGTCGAGGGCACTCAGCTTTAGTTTGACCAGGTTTTCTGCACTAAAAGCAGACAATAGAGCTTTTGCTGGAGTTCTTCTCTCCATCTCTTATGAAATTGGATGAGATCTTCTCTTGTCCAAAACATTTTATTTTCTCTCTTCTTGGCTCAATCTTGGCTTGTTTTCTCTTGAGCCACATCTTCTTGAACCTTTTATGAAAGAGGGCTTCCTCATCGTCTGTAGGGTCAGACGATTCTTCTGCTTCTTCAGATGACTCCTCAGCTGTTAGGGCTTTAAAGGATCTGGATTTAAAGGCCACAAATTTTCTCTTTTTAGCCTCGACATCTTCAGAAAGTTCAATCGCATGAACTTTTAAAGATCCCAAAAGATCTTCCATTCTTAGAGTGGTGAGATCCTTTGCTTGTCGAGTAGCTGTCACCATTGGTCTCCATTTTGCTGGGAGACACCTTAGGATCTTGGTTATCTGATCCAGATTGTTGTATGATCTCCCAAGATTTCTCAATCCATTTAGAATGATTTGAAATCTGGAGAACATATCATCGATGGATTTGGTTTCCTTCATCTTGAAGGCTTCATATTGAGCGACCAACATGCTTATTCTAGTCTACTTGACACTTGAGGTTCCTTCATGGGCCATGGCTAGTATGTCCCATATTTCTTTGGCAATGTCTAAGCTATCAATCTTGTCGTGTTCATTCTTGCTCAGGGCACATGTGAGAAACAACCTTGCCTTTAAGTTAAGTTGATTCTCAGTGGTTGTTCATCTGTCCATTGTGCTTTGGGAATGGCTTCTCCTGCAGCATTTCTGGGAACATAGTTTCCTTGCTCAATAATGTCCCAGAGTTTGTAGCTTGATGATTCTATAAACAGTTGCATATGCTTCTTCCAGTAGGGGTAGTTGGAACCATCAAAGAATGGTGGCTTGTTTGTAGATGAACCTGTATCCATTTCGTTTCCTTCCATGGATTGTTTAACTCTGCACTCGTGAAAGTTTTAGATTCTCAGAGCCGTTAAGATCCGATACCGATTGATAATAGCGAAATAACACAAGAAATTGGGGTTTGAATTGTGTGTCTTTAGAAACTTGCTTTTCAAACAAATATAAGTTTTAGAAAGGTTTTTCGAAAACTTGTACAGCAGAAAAATAAATAGAGCTAGAAGGTAAAAGCACACAAACAATTTATCGTGGTTCACCCCCTTAATCGACAGGGCTACGTCCACTCCTTGGCTTCACCAAGATTTTCCACTATTCAACCCAAACAATACAAGTATTATGCAGGACTTCTCCTAATATTCTTCAGAATTTCTCCTAGTATTCTTCATGACTACTCCTTACAAGTATTATACAGGACTTCTCCTAATTGTTTAAAAAGAATGTTTCTTTTCTACAGAATCTCTTCAGAAAGAGTGAAAGTAGAAAGTGTTTAAGCACAAATTAAAGAGATGATATGAAAATGAGTTCTCTTTTTTAAGTGTGAGAAAGATGAGAGTTTTAACTCTATGAGAATTAATAGCCAAATCCGCAAGTGTACGATGGTTACTGAAGTAGTATAAATGATTATCGTCTCCACAGGAATAGGTGTTAACAAGGTCTAAAATTCAATTGCTTAGAACTTTAGTGCATAAAAATAAATTGTTGATTTTGATTTTGTTTGTAATTGGAACAAATATTTTCGATAACGAAATTGAATAACTGACTAAGCACTTGGGTTGAGTTATATCACCTCTAATTCATGTTTTCGGAATCAATTCTATATCTGAAAATTTAGCAAAAGCTCTTGGTTCTTCTAGCCTAAGTTCCTTACAAGTTGATTCCTTAAACAAGTAAAGCTTTCATTTCAATTACCAAAACCAATTCCTTAGTATTTGGTTAATCAAAGTGAAGGAGAAATTCTGAGCTCAAGCCAACAATAACATAGCTATCCTTACACCTAAGTGACATGCATTTGTTCTTCCAATTCTTATTTACCCCAATTCCTAACAATTTCCATTGCCCATGAATTGGGTAACAACACTTATGTACAGCAAGATAAAATAAGCACAAAGAATTGAAACCAAGAATTGCAATTTATTCAGATATATACATGAACCTAGAACATGATTAGAAGCAATGTAAACTACAACCCAAGAAGCTAAAAGATTAGCCAAGCATGGCTATGAAAGACATAATAAAAACCTGGATTAGGAGCGCTAGAAAGGCTTCCCACAACTCAGGAAAGTGTTCTGAACAATGTAGTATCAAGTGTCTAAGTCTATCAAGGTGTGTTTACAAAAGAAACCCACTTTCCTATTTATAGATTTTCAACCTCTGCGACCCAACGCATGAGCGTTGGGAACCCAGCGCTTGAGCGCTGGGATTTAAGTGACCAGACGTGGCCAAACAGGGGCTCCACGCATGAGCGTTGGCCCCTCCAATGCTTGGGCGTTGGCTAAATGTGAAAACTGGGCTTCAGGAAGAATGCCAACGCATGAGCGTTGGGCTTCCAACGCTCAAGCGTTGGCACGACTGCTGCTTCAATGTCTTGGCTGTTTTATTCTCACTCTTGATGAGGCTTTAGGGCCATCAATGGCCTTCATGTGGCCTCTTTCTTGTCCCTTCTTAACTCTGAAACCTCCCTTCTTCCATCATTTCTTCATTCATGATTTAATCCCCATGTGTTAAACAAGATGAATGCTTCATCTTCTGTCTTCAAATTCAGTCCTTCAACTTCCGTTAATTACAACTAGGTCCCCACAAATATGCTCAATTTAACCAGATTCCCAAAAAGGATTAAAACCTAATAAAAACATCTAAAAAGAGACTAAAAATGACTAAAAACACAAAATCGCTTCTCACCTACATGAAAATGCAAAAGTGAGAAAAAAATGCTAACAAAATGAAGAAAAATCTATATGAGACTCAATAAAATTAAAATAAAATGAAGTAAAAAGACCCTAAAAACATCATATGAAATCCAGTCATCACACCACAATACCTAACGACAGCTTCTCCTCAAGCGTTAAAAATCAAAGAAAAGCTTGTCCTCAAGCTCAGAATAAATTATACAACTAACCAAGAAAAGCACAAGATACATTTTTCATAGAAAGCACAGCGGATTTGGAAAGCACGCATGTTAAAGATACAATATTCATCATGAAAACCGAGTATGGTATTTGATCATACAGCAGATTGAGTTCATCAAATTAAGCTCACAAAATAATTACTCAATGAGAACAAGAAAATTGAATTAATCTGCCTATCATTCAAATCAAAACCAAAACAATACAACAATTCAATTTTGAAGAGACTAATCAGGGTGGAAACTTGGCCAAAGGTTCAGCAAAAGGTATGGATTTCAAGAACTTGGCAACTCAACAGGCTGACTCAGAATCATGTTAGGTGATTTTGCTTCTTGTTTTTTCTAGAGCTTCAAACAACAATTCAGCACAAAGGACCTCGCTATTTCTTTTCATTTCTTTTCGTTTTTTCATTGAATTAATCAAGAGCACATACTTAAGATTTTTCTTTTTTTAGAGAGGGTCCTAATCATGAATAGCTCTAATTTTTCATTTCCAACATCACCTAACAGCATTAGTAATATTCACAATAGTAGGCTCCAAATGAATAGACTCAATTCAAAGGCTTAAGGGGGCTACTAATGGGAATTCAGTTCTTATCATAACAAATTCTGAGTTTTCAAAAGATTCCTAAAGTCTCTTCTAAAACAGCAAGGCATGCAAAGCTACAATCAACATGTAACACAAGGCAGAAAAATGCAAACTCAAGTAATCAGAGCTCTCTAAATCAGCACTCAGAAAAATAGGGTAAGTGGTACCCTTTTTAGAACTCAAACAATATATACCAAAGCCAAGTCAACTAGAATCCAATTATATCCTTACAACATGCAATTCTACCCGCATAAAATCAATGTATCATTTTTCAAAATAGCAAATAGTTGGATAAAACCACTTAAAAGTTAGAGCATCATGGTATAATTATCTGTATACAAAACAACTGACTCAAATACAATTTTAAGAATCCTAAAAGAAAAATAACAAATAAAAATAAAAATAAAAAATTGTCAAAAGAAAAATAAAAGTACTACTGGTCAATTTCAGACATCATTCATGGGGTCCTCCTCCTCAGCAACAGCTCCTGAACCTTCAACTTCAGCTCTTCTCTTGGGTGCCATTCTTCACAATTGAACAATCAATTCCAAATAATCTAGAAAGTTCCATTAGATTGTTAGTCCAACAATAATCAAAACCAAAAACATGTTTAAGAACAAGAAACTTGCCCATCCTTTTCATGAAAATCCTCTTGAGTCTTCCCATTATCAAATAGCATAAGAATTAGGCAAGAAAGAACTTGGAAGAACTCAAGAAACTCATTCAGGCATTTTATCAAACACTTGGTGGGCAGTCCTAAAAACAGCAAAAGCTATGTACAATTCCCCAATATCAAACCCCATAATTTTTCTCTATTAAAACCAATTCCAAAAAATCCAACATTGTACAAATAGTATTCAAGGTTCAAGGTAGAAGAAGGAAGATAAACAAGGCCAACTAAATGTTAGAATAGATAGCAACCTGAGAGGGGGGGTGAATCAGAGTTGCCCCGATTTTCGCCTTATTGAAGATGTTACTTTCAAGATGATGATGATCACGAAACGATTGTTGTGATTGCAGCGGAATTAAGCGTTGCTTGAAAGTAAAGATGAAGGATAGAAGAATTCACACACAGAGTTTTATCCTGGTTCACCTTCTATCCACCGAAGGCTACGTCCAGTCCCTCAAGAAAACCCCTTGAGGATTTTTCCACTATTGATAAAAATCTCTTACAAGTTCTTAACCCAAGGACCCTAAGAATTTATACCAATATCCTGTGAAAGCAAACCGCTTTCAACAGCCCCTGAAAGCAAACCACTTTCAGTTCCTGAAGGCAAACCACCCTCAGACTGTAAGACCCTCTATTTTGAGTATTTATGCTTTGGTCCTTGGAGACTTTATAATTAGGTTTTGGTCCTTTAAGTTTGGATATTTGTGTTTTAGTCCTTGGACTAGTCAAGGCTGAATTGGAATTCCGCATTTAAGAGCTTTTAAGGAGGTTTTGGAATTCAAATTTGAAATGGGAACATGATGGTTCGAGTTAGAGGCTTAAAAGAATATTAGTGTAAGAGTTTTGACAAGAAGAGCCTTGGTTTAGTGGTGAAGACTTAGGCATTTGATGGGCATAACTTGTGTTCGAATCCTAGAGAGGTATGTTTTAATTTTAATCAGATTTTTGATGGTTAAAGGCTGAATTTCGAATTTGAATTGAGACATGAGACTAATGAGCAATAAATGGGTTTAAATGGAGTTTAATAGGAGTTACAATCAGATTTGAATTTGAACAAGGTAGTAATGGAGTTTTAATGAGAGTAATTAGGGGATATAAATGCAGAATTTGAATATTTGATTAATGGTGAGTTAATGGGCGAATTAATGGTGTTGATGAGGGGTGAAATTCTGAGTTTATAGAGCCTTGGTTCAGAAATTTCGTGCTCTTCCTTCCCCTCTCCCTTTCACTTTTGCTTCTCTTCCCTCTTCCAAAAATCGAGAGCCTAGAACCTAGGTTGTGTACCGATGAAGTCTGAAAACGATGATCCATGGGGAAAGGAGATGGAGAGAATACTAAGAACTAAGAAACTAGTGGAGTAGGTCCACGAAAAGATGAAGGCAAGGTTAAAGATTGAGTATGAGCAGGAGTTGGAGGATCTCTGCAAGAAATACGGTAAAGATTACCGAATGTTCAAGGTTGGTGTTTCTTTCTTCTCTTCGATATTTTGTTTTTGGGAAATGTTAGGATTTTGTTTATTCAGGGTATCAAGAGTGTTTTATAATGGGTTTTGAGTATGGGAGAAGTTAGTTTTCGAAAATTAGAGTTTGGAATTGATTTTGGGATGAAAAACACTTTTTCAGGGTTTCTGACAGGGACCCAACGCTTGAGCGTTGGAAGCCAACGCTTGGGCGCTAGGCCCCTGACAGCAAGTTGCTGTTTTGCTAGTTTTGAGTTTAATTCTTGTGAAATCGGTTTCTGGTCTTTTCCTTGATTGTTGATGATTGTGGACATGTTTTATCATGTTAGGTTGAAGGACAAGACCAAGCAAATGATTAAAAGGTAAGGGTAACTCTGGGTCTAGATAGAGTCAGTGGTGCTTACTACGCCTTGATGATTGTAAATTACTCTATGTTTGTGATGATGAGATGAATGGTATTGTGATGCATGCTGGGATTATTATCAGTGAATTTAACATGTTGGATTTGAGATTGATGATTATGATGTGATGATGTTGAGATGAATATGAGGGTGATTATTTTGTAATAATGGCAATTGTTGATTCATGTTGATGTTGAACATGTTGTCATGGCATATGCATTGTTGTAGGTTGACGACAGGGGTGGTGGTTAACCACGGAACTGTCAAAGCAGTGGGTGGTGGGTAACCACAAAGCTGCTGAGAATGGTGGGGTGGCGGTGTAACCACGTGACCAAACAGGCCGATGGTGTGATGGGTAATCACGGGACTGTGCCTGAGGACATTGGGGTGACGGTTAGTCACAGGATTGTCCGGTTCCTCTTGGAACGATGATTTGGCCATAGTTGTGCATTTAGCATTTGAGGTTCATGCATAAACTGGATTGATGTTGTAAAATGAGAAAATAATTTATATTGATAATATGGTTGTTGTTAATTATTTTCTCCCCTTTCAACATGCTGTTTGGTAATTGTTGTTTATTCTCGAGTTAACCCTTTCTGTTTGTGTTTGGGCGCTTAACGCCAGAAAATAGATAGGGTGTTGATCGTCGTCTCTTGAAGAAGCTTTATGGAATCAGAGTGCGCAGCGGAATCGTGGAAGAAGTTTGAAGAAGACGATTGATGTCTTAGGATTTTCCGCTATTTTATTTTATTTTATTTTTGGGCTCACTGTTGAGCAATTTTTCCTTGTTGTAATATTTTCCTCGTTTCGCTTCCGCGTAATAATTATTATTTATGGGGAAAGTATTACTTATATTATTTTTAAGTAATTAAGAGAGACGAAAACCTTTTAAGAAAAATGAGTTGTTTTTCTGTGAGGTTTTAATTTCCGCGTTTTTACCATGTAACCCTCAACCCAAAATTGGGGTGTTACACAGACCTTGAAGGCTAAACCACCTTCAATCAACACCCTGAAAGAATACTTCTTTCAGTACCAACAACCCTTCACCGAATACCACGGTGAAAACTCAATCTTACAGAAAGAGATGAAGAAGAGTTTACAATTGGCTGTATCAATCCTTTGACATAGAAGTGGATTGATCATGAGAATTTATGCTTTAAGGCTTTTAAGCATAATATGATTCTGAGTTCCTCAAGATATGAACAACTAAAGTGTTCTTATAAACATGAAGATCATGAACTCAGAATTTAGGCTCTTGAAGGTTTAAGTTCTAAAAGATGAACTAATTTTGACAAAGCTTTGGCCTAATGTTGTATTCTCATGTGTTGTTGTGTTCTGGACTCAAATGGACTTTATATAGGCAAGGGAAACGTCCTTGAACCATCACAACCCTTTCCAAAAGGTTTGGGACACAATGGTTCATGAAAAGATGCAACTTTTCGTGCCGGTAATCGATTACATCACTTAGTGTAATCGATTACACTAATAGCCGTTTCAGTTTGAATTTCAAATTCAAACATGTAATCGATTACAAGCAATGGGTAATCGATTACTTGCCTAGGTGTAATCGATTACCAGAAGGCTGAAATCGATTACACTGAAGTCCAACTTCCAGAAACTTGATCCTTTGAGATCGGCTTAAGGTTTTCTACTTCTTTTAAGTTATGAAAACACTTAGCTTGATTAGTTTAGGTGTTTTAAGATCCTTTATGCTTTAATAGACCTTTAGAAGCATAACTCACCTAAACTAAGACTTCTAGACTATTGATGAACTTTATAGCATTGTTTCTTCGAAGTCTTCTTTTCTTCTTTTTGCCGATGAGTTTGTCGTCATCAAAACCACAGCCAGGGTCAGGAGCAAGACCTTCTTCACAATCTCCCCCTTTTTTATGATGGCAAACACATTCTTGATACTTGAAGATCATTTATGCATTTCTGTTGAAGAACTCCCCCTGTTTGATGTAATCTAGTATTTCTCCCCCTTTCTAATGTACTTGTTGAAATCCTGCATATGGTCTTTAATAGCACAGAACCTTTCTCCCCCTTTTGACTTCATCGAAAAGAAGAAAAGGCCAAAAAATACAGGCATACATCCATACAAGTATAGAATTCGAAATAAAGCATAGGGGTATGGGGGTAAAGTTGTAAAATCATGATAAACAGCAAGCATTTTATATAAAAGAAAAGAACATACATATGGTGATGACATAGAAAACAAACTTAAATAAAAGAAAATTACAAGAGAAATCATGAAAGACGCCTGGCATACTAAGTATCAATAGAGGAGTCATCATCAGCGATGGTCTTCGGAAGTAGACAATCGCGACCGACATCATGAATATGGCGAGAAAGAAGAAATATGCCAAAGTCATTAGTGATCCGGAGAGAGGGAAGAATGGAGGTATCCACACGCTTAAGATGAGAGGACCGCTCATCTTACAGCTTTGCGATTGGTACGCCGGAGTAGATAAGGATGCGGGAGATGACCGAAGCATATGGGAAGGACTCAGCATTGTCACGACATCGCAGCATGTGATTCATGACCAAGAACGCCCAATTAATTTTATGGCAATGAAGAATGCCATACAAAATTTGTAACTCTAATTCGCTAATGTGAGCGAGAAGAGTTTCTTCAGGCAAAATCACTTGATTGATGAAGTAGTGGAGCAAATGATTATTTGTTGTGAGCACGTCAGTATTATAGGGGCAAGAAGTCGTATGAGGCGGATGGATCCTTTGAAGGTCGAATGACTCAAATCTACAAAGTGATTGATAAAAGGAGTCATGGTTGTAGTCAGACCAGGGGCAGGGCAGGTTGGGACCTAAGAAGGCACCAGTTGAGGGGAGTCCAAGACAACAACCAAAGGTGGAAAGGGAATGACTGATAGCGGAATCGCAAGTGTACGATTTACTATCGCGTAGTAAAAAGATCGAACCCAAGGGATAGGTGTTCTTGTTAATATAAAATTTAGTACTTGTGCAGAAAATTAAAGATGAAAATTGATGTTGGTTTTTAGAGCAAGAAATAAACAAAAGCATATAATGATAGTTGAAAAAGAGATGGTGATGAGCCTTAAGCACTTGGGTTGATTTATATAATTTATAAAATATGCTAGCAACTACTACTTTTATTTCTGAATTTTAGTACCAAGTCATGATGCTATAGCCTAATGTTTCTACAAGTTAATACCTTAATCATTGTAGAACTTTCTCCTCAATTACTAAATTCAATACCTTGTAATCTAGAAAAAACCAAGAAGAAGATGAAGAAAGAATTTTCAGGCCTACAAAAAGCTAAGTCTATCCTAATACCTTAGTGATATGTCATATAGCTTCTTTTAAATCCTAGGTCCCTTACTACTTACCAATTTCCATTGTTATAAGCAATAAGCAAAAACTCTTGTGTGCACCAAGATAACATTAAGGACAAGGTAAATAAAACATGAACTATAGCAATAAAATTCAGAAGAGTAGAAGAAAACTAAAACATAGATTATAAACTAAGACAACCCAAGATACTTAAGAAAGAAGTTAGACAAGCATGGCTAAAGGAGTCATTGAATTACCCTGGATAGGAGCTCAAATATGGCTTCCCACAAGTCCTAAGAACAATGCTCAAAAGGGAGAAAGAGAGAATACTTGTTGTATTCTAAGAGGTGTGTCTTTTACAAAGGATGAGCACTCCTATTTATAGCAAAAAAAATTGCCTTTCAATGGTGGAGGAGTTGATGGCCATTATGGCCTTCATTGGCCACCAATTAACTTTTGAAAACTCCTTCCCACTACCATCAATTCTCCACTCATCCTTTAATCCTTATTTTCCATGTGCTTAAATCAAAGAGTGTTGCTTCATATTCTTGATTTCCACTTTAAGTCCTCTCTTTGCTAGAACTTCAATTCTGGCCCTTTGACTCCTTCAAACTTCACTTTTAGTCCTCCACTCTTGAACTTTCACAATTTGGTCCCTGATTTCCTGAAACTTTACAAATTGGTCCCTGGACAAAAATGATAACTAAACCTGCTTTTCCTAAAAATATAAAATAGCTATAAAAATTCCTAAAAATATAAAATAAAGTTAGAAAAACAAATAAAACCTAATCTACATGCAAAATGCAAAATAAATATAAAATCTACATAAAAAGAATAAAAATCCTATATGAGACTCAAAAATAATAAAATAAAAAGACTAAAAACAACCTAAAAACATCATATAATATCCACTCATCAATGACGAATAAGGATTCCCTTAACAGAGCTTTGAAACCCATCTCGCAGAGTCTCTAGATTGCAATAGAAGACTTTAACTAGTTCTGGGTAGAAGGGATAACTTATAGAGATAAACTCCTCAAGGTCTTGATATCTGAGATATGCCGGAAAGTTGTGACCATCTTCAACAAATGAGTCCAGATCACCGTACGTAGGCTTACGGATAAGTTGATTGATGAACCTTGAGACAAACCGAGTTCTTTGGTTTGTGGATGTAAGAAGTCGTGTGAGGTTCATTGGACGAGTAGAACGAGAATGATAAGAATCCATGATAGTTGTAGGAAGATAGTGTTGAGAAGGATAAGCAGGACTTCAGAGAAGACTTGAAAACAGAGTTTAGAGTGATAGAAATGAAGTTGGAAGGAAATTGGAATCATCATCTAATGCTGTGTTTAAATAGCTCGAGCATGTAATCGATTACGGCAGTTGGGTAATCGATTACAGAGCAGTTGTCCTGAATTTGAATTTCAAATGAAGGAGGGAATTTTGAAATTCTGGAAGTTTTTCGAGCAGGTAATCGATTACAGCAGTTATGGTAATCGATTACTTTGAAGATTTGAACAGGCACGAGGACTAAGAGCAGGGATAATCGATTACAGGACCTATGGTAATCGATTACTAGGACATTTTTATAAGTTCTAGGCTCTAGAATCCTATGTAACACATTCTTAAAGGAAAATTTAAGCACATAATCATTCTAAATGCATTTAATCATATAACATCACAAAGATTATGCAAAAATCATGTTACTTTAAATGTCATGCTCATCTAATATACCTAATTCTCTTCTAATCTTAAAGAATGAATCTTTAGGAAGAGGCTTAGTAAAGATATCTGCTAATTGATTATGAGTATCCACAAATGAAATCTCAATGTCTTTCCTCATAACATGATCTCGAAGAAAATGATGTCTTATATCAATATGCTTAGTTCGAGAATGCATGATAGGATTTTTAGTGAGATTAATGGCACTTGTGTTGTCACATTTAATTGAAATGCAGCCCAGATCTAAGCCATAATCTTTGATTTGTTGTTTGAGCCATAGAGTTTGTGCACAACAACTTCCTACAGCAATGTATTCTGCTTCAGCAGTACTTAGAGCAACACATGCTTGTTTCTTGCAAGACCAAGAAACAAGGGCATTTCCTAACAAGTGACAAGTACCACTTGTACTTTTTCTTTCAGTTTTACAACCAGCATAATCAGAATCAGAATATCCAATCAAATCACAAACACTCCCTTTGGGATACCACAAACCAACATTTGTAGTTCCTCTCAAGTATTTGAAAATCCGTTTGACGGAACTCAAATGTGATTCCCTAGGAGATGCTTGATATCTAGCACATAGACACACACTAAACATAATATCAGGTCTACTTGCAGTTAAGTATAGAAGAGATCCGATCATACCTCTATATTTGGTAATGTCTACTTGAACACCGAATTCATCTTAATCTAGATATGTGTTAGACCCCATTGCTGTGGCTATGGCTTTGCAATCATCCAAGTCATATTTCTTTAATAATTCCTTGCAAAACTTTGATTGATTGATGAATATTCCATCATGTGATTGCTTGATTTGCAATCCAAGAAAGTAATTTAATTGTCCCATCATGGACATCTCAAATTCTTTTTGCATCATGTTAGAGAAATCCTTACAAAGAGATTCGTTAGTTGCACCAAAGATAATATCATCAACATAAATTTGAACTAATAAGGTATTACCTTTGGTTCTTTTGATAAACAAGGTTGTGTCAGCCTTACCCTTTTGGAATCCTTTCTCACAAAGGAATGTGCTTAATCTATCATACCATGCACGAGGGGCTTGCTTAAGACCATAAAGTGCCTTCTTTAATCTGAAGACATGTGAAGGGAACTTTGGATCTTCAAATCCTGGAGGTTGCTTCACATAGACTTCTTCTTGAATGTATCCGTTCAGGAAAGCACTTTTGACGTCCATTTGATATAATGGGAAATTTAGAGAGCAAGCATACGCCAATAGAAGTCTTATGGCTTCCAACCTTGCTACTGGTGCATAGGTTTCATCAAAATCTATACCTTCTTCTTGATTATAACTTTGAGCGACTAACCTTGCTTTGTTCCTAACTATGATACCATTTTCATCTAACTTATTTCTAAATACCCACTTAGTTCCAATAACATGCTTATCACTAGGCTTTGGAACAAGTTCCCAAACTTGATTCCTTTCAAACTGGTTTAATTCTTCCTGCATTGCTACAATCCAATACTAATCCTCTAGAGCATCATTTACTTTTGATGGTTCTATTAGAGAGACAAAGGCCATATTCAAAACTGAATCATTTAAGCGTAGCCTTCTTGAAACGCCTCTAGAAATATCACCAATGATATTATCAACTGGATGATCCCTATGGATTCTCCATTCTTTTGGAAGTTGATAAGTATCATCTTCAATGTGCTCTTCTTGTATTGGATTTTGATCTCTTTCCTTTTGAGAGCCTTCAGTGATAATGATATCTCCTTCTTCATTATCTGGAAGATTAACTTTATCTTCTATTGAAGATTTAGACTCGTCAAAGGAAATATGTATGGATTCTTCCACAGATAGAGTTTTCTTGTTAAAGACTCTATATGCTTTGCTTGTTAGAGAATAACCAAGGAATATACCTTCATCAGATTTTTCATCAAACTTACCAAGGTTTTCCTATCCATTATTCATGACAAAGCATTTTGATCCAAAAGCATGTAGATGAGAGATATTTGGTTTCCTTCCTTTGTAGAGTTCATAGGGGGTTTTCTTCAGAATTGGTCTAATAAGAAATCTATTGGAAACATAGCAAGCAGTACTTACAGCATTAGCCCAGAAATATTTAGGAAGGCTTGATTCACTTAGCATGGTTCTTGGTAATTCTTCAAGTAATCTGTTCTTCCTTTCTACAACACCATTTTGTTGTGGTGTTCTCGGAGTAGAGAAATTATGTGATATTCCATTTTCATCACATAGTTCTTGAAATTGTTGATTCTGAAATTCTCCACCATGATCACTTCTAATAGAAGAGATCTTTAAAGATTTCTCATTTTGAACTAGCCTTGCATATCTCTTGAATGCATTGAAGGCTTCATTCTTATGAGGCAAGAATAACGTCCATGTAAATCTAGAGAAATCATCAACAATAACAAGTGCATAGAAATTACCTCCGAGGCTTTTTGTTCTTGAAGGTCCGAACAAATCCATATGTAGCAATTGAAGGGGCCTTGAAGTCGAAACTATGTTCTTTGGTTTGAAAGACGTTCTGGTTTGCTTCCCTTTTTGACATGCATCACAAAGCTTGTCTTTCTTGAATCTTATCTTTGGAAGCCCAACAACTAGATCATGCTTGACTAGTTTGTTTAAATGGTCTATGTGTATATGAGCAAGTCTTCTATGCCATAGCCATGAATCACTATTGTTCTTGGCTAAAAGACATCTTACATTTTGTGGAATTTCTTCCAAGGAAATCATGAAGACTTTATCATCAATGAAACCAACTTTCAAACCTTTGTCACATAGTTGACTGATACTCAGAAGATTATGCATCAAACCGTCAACGTAAAGAACTTTATCGATGACTGTTTGAGGGGGTGTGCCTATTCTTCCAATACCGAGTATCTTTCCCTTTTGATTGTTTCCATATGTGACAAAACCTTTTTCCCTAGGTATAAGAAAAGAAAACTTGGTTTTGTCTCTTGTCATGTGTGATGAGCAGCCACTATCAAGATACCATAAATCCTTTGCTGCTTTCATACACACCTACATGACAAAGTTCAGACATGGGTATTAGGAACCCAACAAGTTTTGGGTCCTTCTAAGTCAACATCCTTTCTAACCCATATGTACTCCCTATTTGGTACTCCAACATGTTTGTAATAACATCTACTAGGAGTATGTCCTATTTTGTTACAAAAAGTGCACGAATAATGATTGTAACTAGTTGTTTGCCTAGGAGAGGGATGAATCTTCTTAGGAGGTCTATGAGGATTACTCTTCCTATTGTTAATATTCCTAAAAGAATTGGTCTTAGTGCCTTTAGAAGATCCTTCCACTATGTTTGGTTTTACAAACACAGTTTTCTTGACTTCCTTAGTCTTTGGGTGAGAAGTATATCCTAGACCTGACTTATTGTTTGAATGTCTTTGTACACTTAGAATATCATCTAACTTCTGTTTTCCCTTATTGAAGTTATGGACTCTTTGTTGAAGATTATCTATCTTTTCTTCTATAGAACTACACTTAGTGCATTTATGTGTAATATCTAACTTAGATTTTACTATGTCTAGTTCTTCTTGTAAAGTTCTACACTTACTTTCTAAGGATGAAATCAAATCATTTTTCCTAGTGCTAACTTTAGAAAATTCTTGACATAATTTAAACATATTTTCCATAGTAAACTTTAAATCATGAAAAGATATAGAATTGTCACTAACCTGGGAATCTTCAATATCTGAATCATGTGAGGCCATCAAAGAAACTTGTGCTTCTTCTTTGTCAGTGTCTGATGATGAACTTACTTCATTATCATCCCAAGCCAAATATGCTCTTCGTGTGGGTTGATCCTTCTTTTCGAACTTTTCTCTTAGACCATGTTTCTTCTTTTGAAGATTTGGACATTCTGACTTGAAGTGTCTAGGCTTGCCACATTCGAAGCATGTGATCTTTTGAGAGGAAAAAGACTCATTGTTCCTTTGGAAAGATTTGTTGTTGTTGAATTTCACACCTTTTCTTTTAAGAAACTTTCCAAAGTTCTTTACTAGAAGATTCACATTCCCATTGTCTTCTTCTTCAAAATCTGCATCATAACCTTCTTTGATGCTTTCTTTTGCCTTTAGGGAAATGGATCGCTACTTCTTCTCATGTTGTTCATTCTCTTCCAAACGATTCAATTCCAACTCATGTTCTTGGAGTTTTCCAAAAAGAGTTGCAAGAGTCATTTTTGATAAACTCTTCTTCTCTGAGATGGCTGTAACTTTTGGTTGCCATACTTGATAAGGAAAATCACAAGTGTACGATTAACTATCGCGTAGTAAAAAGATCGAACCCAAGGGATAGGTGTTCTTATTAATATAGAATTTAGTACTTGTGCAAGAAATTAAAAGATGAAAAGATGTTGTTGTTTTTAGAACAAGAAATAACAAAAGCATAAAATGATAAGAGATAAGATAATAACAATTTAAGCTCTTGGGTTGGTTTACATAGTCTATAAAACATGCTAGAAATCTCCTACTTAATTTCTGAATTTTAAATCCAAAATCATGGTGCTATAGCCTAGAGTTTCTACATCCTAATAGCCTTAAGAAATGTAGACCTTTCTTTCCTAATTACTAACTCCATAGCCTTGGTTATTAGTTAATCAGAAAAGAAGATGAAGAAGGAATTCAGGCCAACACAAAGTTACGTCCATCCTAATTGCCTTAAGAAATGTATACTTATAACCTTTTTTATTTCCTATTTCCCTTACTACTTACCAAATGGCCTTATGACATAAGTAGAAAGCATGAAATCTTTTGTACACAAGATTAATGAAGAACGAGGAAATAAAACATGAATTGAAAGTATTATTCAGAAATGTAGAAAATAACTAGAACATGAATTATAAACTAAAACAACCCAAAAACTTAAAGAAGAAGTTAGCCAAGCATGGCTAAAGGAGTCATTGAATTACCCTGGATAGGAGCTCAAATATGGCTTCCCACAAGTCCTAGGAACAATGCTCAAAAGGGAGAAAGAGAGAATACTTGTTGTATTCTAAGAGGTGTGCTTTACAAGTGCAAATTGCCTCCCTATTTATAGCAAAAATCTGGCCTCCAACAATTAATTCCCACTACCGGACCGAGGCCCAGCGCTTGAGCGCTGGGTTCTAGCGCTGCAGCGCTGGCTACTGCTTCTTCAACTTCAAGCTTTTCCTTCCTTCTTCATTCATGGTAGTGGGTTTTGATTGCCATAAAATGCCACTACTCAGCCTTGTTTAATTCTGAAACCTTTCCTCCACTAACATCAATTCCTTCAACATTATTTTCCATGTGCTAAATTAGAGAGTGATTCTTCATATTCTTCTTTTCCACTTTGGTCCTCTCTTGGTTAGCACTTCAATTCAAGCCCTCATATTCTCTCAATCTTCACTTTTAGTCCTCCACTCTTGAACTTTCACAAATTGGTCCCTGATTTCCTGCAACTTTACACATTGGTCCCTGGACAAAAATGATAACTAAACCAGCTTTTTCTAAAAATACAAAATAACTAGAAAAATTCCTAAAAATATAAAATAAAGTTAGAAAATCTAATACAATCTAATCTAAATGCAAAATGCAAAATAAATATAAAATCTACCTAAAAAGACTAAAAAAACCTATATGTGACTCAAAAATAATAAAATAAAAAGACTAAAAATTACCTAAAAACATCATATAATATCCACTCATCAATACTCTTGTAAGTGATCTTACAACTTTCATGTTCAAGTCACTATTTGAAAATTGTCTGCCAAGAGCAATCAAATGATTAATCAAATGAGTGAATCGTTTTTGCATATCTAATACCTTTTCTCCTGGAAGCATTCTGAACATTTCATATTCTTGAGATAGAGTATTGATCTTTGATCTCTTGACTTCATCTGTTCCTTCATGAGTCACCATCAATGTATCCCATATTTCTTTCGATGAAGTGCACATTGATACTCTGAAAAACTCATCCATGCCAAGAGCAGATGTAAGAATGTTCATTCCTTTGAGATCATATTGAACCTTCTTCTTTTCTTCTTCACTCCATGTACTTTCTGGTTTTGGTTGTGAAGTTCATTCTACTTCTGTTTGAGGCACAAAAGGACCTTCTTCAATGGCTTTCCAAATTCCTGCGTCTAATGACTTTATGAATATTTTCATCTTGATCTTGCAGAAGTCATAGTGTTCTCCATTGAAGAATGGTGGCCTTTTTATGTTGAATCCTTCACTGGTTCCATGATTGGAAGAGGATGCCATCTTTTCCCGGATCTTAGGAATAACTTACCTAAACTTCCGCTCTGATACCAATTGTTAGAACAAATAGCAACCTGAGAGGGGGGGTGAATCAGAGTTGCCCCGATTTTCGCCTTATTAAAGATGTTACTTTCAAGAAGATGATGATCACGAAACGATTGTTGTGATTGTAGCGGAATTAAGCGTTGCTTGAAAGTAAAGATGAAGGATAGAAGAATTCACACACATATTTTTATCCTGGTTCACCTTCTATCCACCGAAGGCTACGTCCAGTCCCTCAAGAAAACCCCTTGAGGATTTTTCCACTATTGATAAAAATCTCTTACAAATTCTTAACCCAAGGACCCTAAGAATTTCTACCAATATCCTGTGAAAGCAAACCGCTTTCAACAGCCCCTGAAAGCAAACCACTTTCAGTTCCTGAAGGCAAACCACCCTCAGACCTTGAAGGCTAAACCACCTTCAATCACACACCCTGAAAGAATACTTCTTTCAGTACCAACAATCCTTCATCGAATACCACGGTGAAAACTCAATCTTACAGAAAGAGATGAAGAAGAGTTTACAATTGGTTGTATCAATCCTTTGACATAGAAGTGGATTGATCATGAGAATTTATGCTTTAAGGCTTTTAAGCATAATATGATTCTGAGTTCCTCAAGATATGAACAACTAAAGTGTTCTTATAAACATGAAGATCATGAACTCAGAATTTAGGCTCTTGAAGGTTTAAGTTCTAAAAGATGAACTAATTTTGACAAAGCTTTGGCCTAATGTTGTATTCTCATGTGTTGTTGTGTTCTGGACTCAAATGGACTTTATATAGGCAAGGGAAACGTCCTTGAACCATCACAACCCTTTCCAAAAGGTTTGGGACACAATGGTTCATGAAAAGATGCAACTTTTCGTGCTGGTAATCGATTACATCACTTAGTGTAATCGATTACACTAATAGCCGTTTCAGTTTGAATTTCAAATTCAAACATGTAATCGATTACAAGCAATGGGTAATCGATTACAAGCCTAGGTGTAATCAATTACCAGAAGGCTGAAATCGATTACACTGAAGTCCAACTTCCAGAAACTTGATCCTTTGAGATCGGCTTAAGGTTTTCTACTTCTTTTAAGTTATGAAAACACTTAGCTTGATTAGTTTAGGTGTTTTAAGATCCTTTATGCTTTAATAGACCTTTAGAAGCATAACTCACCTAAACTAAGACTTCTAGACTATTGATGAACTTTATAGCACTGTTTCTTCGAAGTCTTCTTTTCTTCTTTTTGCCGATGAGTTTGTCGTCATCAAAACCACAGCCAGGGTCAGGAGCAAGACCTTCTTCACATTAAAAACCATACCTTTATCTAAAAAACCACAAGTTGGAGCTTGAAAACTTGAATTGAAAAACCAAAGTCCAGAGCAAGATTATGGTTGTTAGAGTGTGTGTGGGGTGCAAATGGAGTAGAAATAGGAAGAAAGGAAGGTTGGAGGTCGTGGTAGGTGAAGAGGGGAAGTGGGGAGTTGAAGAGAGGGAGTGGGATTTCAAACGTGTTTGAAATGTGAAGAAGGTCTTGCTCCTGACCCTGGCTGTGGTTTTGATGACGACAAACTCATCAACAAAAAGAAGAAAATAAGACTTCAAAGAAACAAGCACTACAAGTCCATCAATAGTCTAGAAGTCTTTGTATTAGGTGAGTTATGCTTACAAAGGTCTATTCAAGCATAAAGGCTCTTAAAACACCTAATCTAATCAAGCTAAGTGTTTTCATAACTTAAAAGAAGTAGAAAACCTTAAGCTAGTCTCAAAGAATCAAGTTTCTGGAAAATGGGCTTCTGTGTAATCGATTGCAGCTTTCTGGTAATCGATTACACCTAGGCAAGTAATCGATTACTCATGGCTTGTAATCGATTACATATTTGAAATTCAAATTCGAACTGAAACGGTCATTTGTGTAATCGATTACACTAAGTATGGTAATCGATTACCAGAACGAAAAAGTGCATCTTTTCATGAACCATTGTGTCCCAAACCTTTTGAAAAGGGTTGTGATGGTTCAAGGACGTTTCCCTTGCCTATATAAAGTCCATTTGAGTCCAGAAAACATAACATACACAAGACACAACAAGAGACAACACATTACACATGAGAAAACACCATTAGGCCAAAACTTTGTCAAAATTAGTTCATCTTTTAGAACTAAAACCTTTTGGAGCCTAAATTCTGAGTTCATGATCTTCATGTCAATAAGGAAACTTTAGTTGTTCATATTTTGAAGAACTCAGAATTGTGTTATGCTTAAAAGCCTTACAGCATAATTTCTCATGATCAATCCAATTGTATGTTAAAGGATTGATACAGCCAATTGTAACATCTTCTTCATCTCTTTCTGTAAGATTGAGTTTTTCACCGTGGTATTCGGTGAAGGGTTGTTGTTACTGAAAGTGGTTTACTTTCAGGGTTGTAATTGAAGGTGGTTTAGCCTTCAAGGTCTGAGGGTGGTTTGCCTTCAGGAACTGAAAGCGGTTTGCTTTCAGGGGCTGTTGAAAGTGGTTTGCTTTCACAGGATATTGGTAGAAATTCTTGGGGTCCTTGGGTTAGGAACTTGTAAGAGATTTTTATCAATAGTGGAAAAATCCTCAAGGGGTTTTCTTGAGGGACTGGACGTAGCCTTCGGTGGATTGAAGGTGAACCAGGATAAACTCTTGTGTGTGATTTCCTTTATCCTTCATATTTACTTTCAAGTATCGCTCAAATCCGCTGCAATCATAACGATCATTTCGTGATCATCGTAAACTTGAAAGTAACAATTTCAATAACGCGAAAATTGGGGCAACACTGATTCACCCCCCCCCCCTCTCAGGTTGCTATCTGTACTAACATGAAACACTTTTGAAATTAACCCACTTATTCATGTCTGCCCGTGTTCCAGCGCTTGAGCATTGGCTTTCCCAACGCTTGAGTGCTGGAATTAAAATCCAACACTGGGTAAACAGGGGCTCAATGCATGAGCGTTGCCCCCCCCCCCCCCTCAACGCTTGAGCGTTGGGTGTAATTCGAGCCCAGGGGTTTTGGAAGGGGCTCAATGAATGAGTGTTGAGCCTCCAACGCCTAGGCGTTGGGCCCCTCCTGCATCAGAACTTATAATTTTTTTCATTTTTCATTTACAAGAAATTTAAAGACAGAAATTTTAAAACCAAACCTAACATGGGTTGTCTCCCAAGCAGCCTAGTGTTATAGTCTTAGATGGACTCTTCCCCATTTAATAAATTAGGGGAAATTTTATTTTCCTTGATGACTAAATCATCATTCAGCTCATCTTCCTCGTCGGACTCAAAATGCTTGAGAGTCCGGAACACCGAGAACTTGATTTTCTCATCACCTACTTTCAAGGATAGGAGTTCTTTTGCCACATTGATCTTGGCATTGCCTATTGCAAGGAAAGGCCGTCCAAGAATCAATGGTACCTTTGAATCCTCCTCCATATCCAATATCACGAAGTCCACCGGGAAGACAAATTTTTCGACCGTCACCAACACATCCTCAGCTACTCCATTGGGGTACTTGATAGACCTGTCCGCCAACTGTAAACACATAAGAGTAGGAGTTTCCTCTCCCATATCCAATATCTTGAACATAGAAAGTGGCATGAGTTTTATGCTAGCTCCCAAATCACAAAGAGCCTTAGCATTTGGCAACCCCTCAATGTCAACAGGAATAGTGAAGCTTCCCAGATCTTTTAATTTTTGGGGAATCTTCCTAGAAACAATGGCAGAGCATTCTTCAGTTAACATTACAGTCTCTTCTACCTCACTTAGCTTTCTTCTCCTAGAAAGGATATCTTTCTTAAATTTAGCATATGTTGGCATTTGTTCCAAAGCCTCAGAAAATGGTATGTTTATCTGAAGTTTCTTGAAAATGTCAAGAAACCTAGAAAACTGCTTTTATAAAAAAAATTCTCAATAAAGTTTTAGGGTATGGAACCTTGCCAACATGTATAGGAAAATAAACCTTTTCCTTTTCAAGGTTCATAGCATCATTTTTCTCAACAGAAATATCACCCTCCGTATCTTTTTCCTCACCGCTCTTTCCATGTTCAATTTCAACTATCCTATCAGGCATAATTCTACCACTCCTAAGAGCAATAGAAGACACATTTTCCAGTTTCTCCTTAGGATTTACAAGTGTGTCAGAATGAAACGTACCCGGGATCCTTTCAGCAATGGTCTTGGCCAATTGGCCAACCTGAACTTCCAAATTTCTTATGGAAGCTTCATGATTTTTGGCACTTGTTCTTGTCTCATTCATAAATTGAGCAGTTTGTTGGGCCATTTCACCAACAATGTCTTCCAGGCTCTTCTTCCCTTGCCCTGGATTTTGAGGATTTAGAGGTCTGTGAGCTTGCTAAGGCCTCTGGAATGGTCTCTGAGCACCGGCCTCACCTTAACCGCCTTGGTCCCTCCATGAAAAATTAGGATGATTTCTCCAATTGGGATTATAAGTCTTTCCTTAGGGGTTATTTTGAAAATTCCCCATGGCCTTCACTTCAACTTCTAATTCCTCCTCCTCAGGACTCAACTGGGCTCCTTCCATCCGCTTAACCATAGCCTCAACCTTCCTAGACAGCAGTTTATTGGAAGCCAAAACAACATCAAATGCTTCCACTTCATACATACCTTTGTGTATGGCCCTGTCTTCGTTGGAATGTGCAGCCCTTGCAACAAGTTTATTGATTAAATCAAGGGCTCCCTGAGTTGGTAAGGCATCAAAGGCTCCATTTGCAGCGGTATCAAGCTTGTCCCTTTTGTAATCGTTGAGAGCTGCATAAAACTTTCCACTTGGTCAGCAGTGGAAATGTTGTGGCCCGGGCAGCGCCTTAGGAGACCTTTAAATCTCGCCCAAGTCTCATACAAGTTTTATGAGTCCTGCTGAATAAAGGAGTTTATTTCCTGCTTCAACTTCCTTATCCTGTTATAAGGGAAGAATCTAGCTGTAAATTTCTCATCTAGATCATCCCAGGATGTGATGCTCTGGTGGGGTTGAGAGGACAGCCATTCCTCAGCTACATCCCTGAGGGAAAAAGGAAACAGCATCAACCTTACCGTATCCAAGTGCACATTATTCTGCCTCAATGTGGAACAATGCCTAGTGAAACTCTCCAAATGGGTGTGACAGTCCTCATTTGCACTTCCTCCAAACTAGTTTTGGCTAACCAGTGAAATAAAGTGCGGAGGGATTTGGAAATCCGACAATGATCAGCCGGCACCACAATGCTCCCCTCGAAATTGTTGTCCACTCGAGGAGCTGTGATGTCACGAAGGGAACGGTTAGCATCCCGTTCTTCATCTTCTTGTATTTGTCTAGTGAGTCGAGCCTCGACCTCAGAATTGAGGCAAGCATCAACCTCAAAAGCAACTCGTTCCTCAAACTCAGCACGAATTCGTGCTTCCATCTGTGCTTGTGGTTCTGCCATGGCTCGTGCTAATCTCG
Source organism: Acmispon strigosus (assembly GCA_030819835.1). Taxonomy (NCBI): domain Eukaryota; kingdom Viridiplantae; phylum Streptophyta; class Magnoliopsida; order Fabales; family Fabaceae; genus Acmispon; species Acmispon strigosus. The sequence continues at coordinate 27,652,003 of JAUAMA010000001.1, forward strand.
GTAGTGCTAGTCTACGAAATGTTCTTTCAATTTGAGGATCAAACTCAAATTTACCTAACATGCAGAACACACAGTTAAAAGCACCTATTCACCACGCAGCAAATTCTAGTAACAAAAGCTCTAAAAAATTATCAAGAAGACCTTAAAAAAATAACCTATCCCCGATAACGGCGCCAAAAACTTGATAGCCAAATCCGCAAGTGTACGGTGGTTACCGAAGTAGTGTAAATGATTATCGTCTCAACAGGGATAAGTGTTAACAAGGTCTAAAATTCAATTGCTTAGAACTTTAGTGCAGAAAAATAAATTGTTGATTTTGATTTTGTTTGTAATTGGAACAAAGATTTGCGATAAGGAAATTGGATAAGTAACTAAGCACTTGGGTTGAGTTATATCACCTCTAATTCATGTTTTCGGAATCAATTCTATATCTGAAAATTTAGCAAAAGTTCTTGGTTGTTCTATCCTAAGTTCCTTACAAGTTAATTCCTTAAACAAATATAGATTTCATTTCAATTACCAAAACCAATTCCTTAGTATTTAGTTAATCAAAGTGAAGGAGAAATTCTGAGTTCAAGCAAACAATAACATAGTTATCCTTATACCTAAGTGACATGCATTTGTTCTTCCAATTCTTATTTCCCCCAATTCTTAACAATTCCCATTGCCCATGAATTGGGTAACAACACTTGTGTACAGCAAGATAAAATAAGCACAAAGAATTGAAACCAAGAATTGGAATTTATTCAGATATATACATGAACCTAGAACATTATTAGAAGCAATGTAAACTACAACCTAAGAAGCTAAAAGATTAGCCAAGCATGGCTATGAAAGACATAATAAAAACCTGGATTAAGAGCTCTAGAAAGGCTTCCCACAACTCCGGAAAGCGTTCTGAACAATGTAGTATCAAGTGTCTAAGTCTATCAAGGTGTGTTTACAAAAGAAACCCACTGTTCTATTTATAGATTTTCAACCTCTACGACCCAACGCTTGAGCATTGGGAACCCAGCGCTGGGATTTAAGTGACCAGACATGGCCAAATAGGGGCTCAACGCATAAGTGTTGGCCCCTCCAACACTTGGGCGTTGGCTAAATGTGAAAACTGGGCTTTAGGTAAAATGCCAACCCATGAGCGTTGGGCTTCCAACGCTCAAGCGTTGGCACGGCTGCTACTTCAATGCCTTGGCTATTTTATTCTCACTCTTGATGGGGCTTTAGTGCCATCAATGGCCTTCATGTGGCCTCTTTCTTGTCCCTTCTTAACTCTGAAACCTCCCTTCTTCCATCATTTCTCCATTCATGATTTAATCCCCATGTCTTAAACAAGATGAATGCTTCATCTTCTGTCTTCAAATTCAATCCTTCAACTTCTGTTAATTACAACTAGGTTCCCACAAATATGCTCAATTTAACCAGATTGCTAAAAAGGACTAAAACCTAATATAAACATATAAAAAGAGACTAAAAATGACTAAAAACACAAAATCACTACTCACCTACATGAAAATGCAAAAGTGAGGAAAATCTTAACAAGATGAAGAAAAATCTATATGAGACTCAATAAAATTAAAATAAAATGAATTAAAAAGACCTTAAAAACATCATATGAAGTTCCGTTTGAATTTCTTCTTCTCTGAATGTGCAACGCATACTTCTTGCAAGCTCTTACAGCATTAAATGCAAACCTGCTACATAATAAATGTAGCATTTAATGCAGTGAATCTATTGTCCGCTCTTCTCTTCTTTGTTTCCTTATAAAGTTCTTGAGCATTAAATGCAAAGGAAAGAAACAAGGCGTATCTTCTTCTTCTAATCACCGAGATTTGATTCTGACTGCTGAGGTTGTACGATGTTCAGAGAATAGTGTCATTGACTCTGAAAGGTTTATCTTGAAGTGCGCAGTGTTCAGAGAGTTGGCAAATACGAGGAATATTTTACATTAAATATTCCTTTCTTGATTCTGATGAGAACAGTGCTTCATTGAATAGTCAGACGTTGTAAGTCTTTACTGTTTGAGTGTTGAGGCAGATGTTCCATCATGAACGTAGTCAGACGTTCTTCTTGAACGTAGGCAGACGTTCCTTTTGAGAGTAGGTGGACGTTCCTCTTTCTTTTCCTCAGACGAAACTGATAGCCAAATCCGCAAGTGTACGGTTGATTATCGAAGTAATATAAAAGATATCGTCTCCACAGGGATTGGTTGATTTTATAATTGGTTTATCAGAGTTGGTAAAATAAAATATATTTGTTTTATTTATGATAGAACTAAGCAATAAAATGATAAAATGATAAAACAAGTATTTGGGTTGAATTTTACTTCACTTAACTTAGCTTTTCAAAATCACTTTTACACATGAAATTAGAACTAGTTCTTAGGTCCTTTAGCCTAGGATTTCTATTTGTTAATGCCTTAATCAAATAGTCTTTCAACTCAATTATCAAACCTAATACCTTAGAGTTTATTTAATCCAATAGAAGCATTAGTGTTCTTAGTTCTAGCCAACACAATTGGTTTCCATCCTTCTCTAAGTGATGAATAATCCATTAATTTAATCTCGTTTCCCTCAAATCCTACCAATTACCATTGTGCAAGAATTTGTTAGTCTAGATAGCAACCTGAGAGGGGGGGTGAATCAGGTTTACCCGATTTTCGCCTTGATACCTTCTTACTTTCAAGATGAATGTAAATGCAAACGTTTGCAGCGGAAATAAGCGTTGCTTGAAAGTAAAGATGAAGGGTAGAAGAATTCACACACACAGAAATTTATCCTGGTTTACCTTCTATCCACCGAAGGCTACGTCCAGTCCCTCAAGAAAATCCCTTGAGGATTTTTTCACTATTGATAAAAATCTCTTACAAGTTCTTACACCAAGTACCTCAAGAATTTCTATCAATCACCTGTGAAAGTATACCACTTTCAACAGCCCCTGAAAGCACACCACTTTCAGTTCCTGAAGGCAAACCACCTTCAGACCTTGAAGGCTAAACCACCTTCAATCAACACCCTGAAAGTACACCACTTTCAGTAACAAGAACCCTTCACCGAGACCCACGGTGAATACTCAATCTACCAGAAAGAGATGAAGAAGAGTTTACAATTTGGCTGTATCAATCCTTTAACATACAAGCGGATTGATCATGAGAATTATGCTTTAAGGCTCTTAAGCATAATAAGATTCTGAGTTCCTCAAGATATGAACAACTAGAGTGTTCTCTTAACAATGAAGATCATGAACTCAGAATTTAGGCTCTTTGAAAGTTTAAGTATCAAAAGACTTAATCAATGAACTATTTTGGCAAAGCTTTGGCCTAATGATGTATTCTCATGTGTTGTTTGTTTCTGGACTCAAATGGACTTTATATAGGCATGAGGAAACGTCCTTGAACCAATGCAACCCTTCCCAAAAGGTTTGAGACACAATGGTTCATGAAAAGATGCAACTTTTCGAGCATGTAATCGATTACATTACTTAGGTAATCGATTACACTAAAAGCCGTTGCAGTTTGAATTTCAAATTCAAACATGTAATCGATTACAAGCAAGAAGTAATCGATTACTTGCCTAGGTGTAATCGATTACCAGAAAGCTGAAATCGATTACACTTAAGTCCAATATCCAGAAACTTGAACTTTTAAGATCGGCTTGAGTTTTTCTACTTCTTTTAACTTATGAAAACGTTAAACTTGATTAGCTTAGATGTTTTAGGGAGCCTTTATGCTTTGAGAAGCCTTTAGAAGAATAACTCACCTAAACTAAGACTTCTAGGTAAATGTTGAACTATATAGCACTGTTTCCTCTAAGTCTTCTTTTCTTCTTTTTGCCGATGAGTTTGTCATCATCAAAACCTCAGCTAGGGTCAGGAGCAAGACCTTCTTCACAATCTCCCCCTTTTTTATGATGGCAAACACATTCTTTGAACCTTGAAACTCAGAAATGCTTCTTTGTTGAAAACTCCCCCTGTTTGATGTAATCCAATATATCTCCCCCTTTCTGATTCACTTGTTGAATTCCTGCATATAGTCTTTAAAGAACACATAACCTTTCTCCCCCTTTTGACTTCATCAAAAGAAGAAAAGGCCAGAAACAGGCATACAACCATACAAGTATATATACAAATAAAACACAGGGGGCGGGGGTAAAGACGTAAAAGGGTGATAAACAACAACCAACACATATATATATATATAAACATAGAGAGTTCAAACAGCAAAAAGTATTCAAAACAGAGAATTACAAATGTAAACAAGAAAAAGAAAACAAGAGACTCCTATAATACTAAGTATCGACAGAAGAGTCTTCATCAGCTATTGTCTTCTTGATCGGACAATCACGACCGTCGGCATGGAGTTGGCAGGTAAGAGTAAAGATTCCAAAATTATTTGATATCCCGAGATAAGGAAGGATGGAGTTGTCAATACACTTAAGATGAGAAGACCGCTCATCATAAAGTTTTTCTATTGGTACTCCGGAGTAGATGAGTATGCGGGATATGACTGAAGCGTAAGGAAAAGAGTCGGCATTGTCCCGGCACTTGAGCATGTGATTCATGATTAGAAAGGCCCAGTTAATTTTATGGCAGTTGAGAATGCCATATAATATCTGCAACTCTAACTCACTGATGTGAGCAAGAAGGGTTTCTTGTGGCAGAAGGACTTGATTGATGAAATAATGAAGCAAGTGATTGTTCATGGTGAGTACATCAATATGATAAGGACAAGATGTTGTGTGAGAAGGATGGATTCTCAGAAGTTCTGAAGGCTGGAATCTGCATAGAGACTGATAGAATGACTCTTGATTGTAGTCAGGCCATGGGCAGGGTAAGTTTGGACCTAAAAAGGCACCGGTAGAAGGGAGCCCCAGGCATCGTCCAAAGGTTGAAAGGGAATAACGAATGAGAATTCCCTTGACTGAACTCTGAAAGCCATCTCTTAGTGTCTCGAGATTACAGTAGAAGATTTTAACCAGTTCTGGATAATATGGATTACTTATAGCGATGAACTCTTCAAGATTCTGGTTCCTGAGGAAGGCAGGAAAGGTATGACCACTTTCAACAAAATAGTCCAAATCACCATACGTGGGCTTTCGAATAATATGATATAGAAACCTTGAAACAAACCTATTTCGTTGGTTTGTTGAAGTAAGAAGCCTGGTTAAATTCATTGGATTGGAAGGACGAAAGTGAGAGGAAGACATGATAGATTATTCGGATAGGTCTTAGGAATAGGAACAAAGCTTCAGGATATTAGGAATCAAAGGTTAAGGATGATAGAAATAGAACTTGGAAGGCAATTTCTATTGATATGTAATGCTTTGATTATATAGCACGAGCATGTAATCGATTACAGAGGTTGGGTAATCGATTACAAAGCGGTTTCTTTGAATTTGAAATACAAATAGATGGAGGGAATTTTGAAAAACTAGCAGTTTTCGATGATGTAATCGATTACAGAAGTTGAGGTAATCGATTACCTTAAGCATCTAATGAGGCACGAGGACTGGAAAGCTGGGTTAATCGATTACTAGGTGTATGGTAATCGATTACTAGGACAGTTTACAGGATCTAAACTATAAATTCCTATGTAATAGACTACTAGATGGATTAAAACAAATATTTAAGAGTAAAAACTCACAAAAGACATATGAATAAACATATAAGCAACTTAGATACATGCAATCATAAATTTAAATCATACACTAAGCATGTAAGCATATAAGTTCACACAAAAATTATGCAAATAATTAAAGCATATAAACACATTCATAGATAAATATCTACTTAAATATCATGTTCTTCTAAAATACCTAATTCTCTTCTAATCTTAAAGAATGAATCTTGAGGAAGAGGTTTAGTAAATATATCAGCTAATTGGTTATTTGTATCTACGAAGGAAATCTCAATATCTTTTCTCACGACGTGATCTCGAAGAAAATGATGTCTTATATCAATATGCTTAGTTCGAGAGTGCATGATGGGGTTTTTAGTGAGATTAATGGCACTTGTGTTGTCACATTTGATTGGGATGCAGCCCAGCTCTAAGCCGTAATCTTTGAGTTGTTGTTTGAGCCATAAAGTTTGTGCACAACAACTTCCTGCAGCAATGTATTCTGCTTCAGCAGTACTTAGAGCAACACATGCTTGTTTCTTACAAGACCAAGAAACAAGAGCATTTCCCAACAAGTGACAAGTACCACTTGTACTTTTTCTTTCAGTTTTACATCCAGCATAATCTGAATCAGAATATCCAATCAAATCACAAACACTCCCTTTGGGATACCGCAGACCAACATTTGTAGTTCCTTTCAGATATTTGAAAATCCTTTTAACTGAACTCAAATGTGATTCCCTAGGAGATTCTTGATATCTAGCACATAAACACACACTAAACATGATATCAGGTCTACTTGCAGTTAAGTATAGAAGAGATCCGATCATACCTCTGTATTTGGTAAAGTCTACATGAACACCGGACTCATCCTGATCTAGATATGTGTTAGACCCCATTGGTGTGGCTATGGCTTTGCAATCATCCAAATCATATTTCCTTAAAAGTTCCTTGCAAAACTTTGATTGGTTGATGAATATCACATCATGTGATTGCTTAATTTGCAATCCTAGAAAGAAATTTAACTGTCCCATCATAGACATCTCAAATTCTTCTTGCATCATGTTAGAGAAATCCTTACACAGAGATTCGTTAGTTGCACCAAAAATAATATCATCTACATATATTTGAACTAATAAAGTATTACCTTTAGTTCTCTTGATAAACAAGGTTGTGTCAGCCTTACCCTTTTGGAATCCTTTTTCATAAAGGAATGTGCTTAATCTGTCATACCATGCACGAGGGGCTTGTTTAAGACCATAGAGTGCCTTCTTTAACCTGAAGACATGTGAAGGGTACTTGGGATCTTCAAATCCTGGAGGTTGCTTCTCATAAACTTCTTCTTGAATGAATCCGTTCAGGAAAGCACTTTTAACATCCATTTGATATAATGGAAAATTTAAACAATAGGCATATGCCAACAGAAGTCTTATGGCCTACAACCTTGCTACTGGTGCATAGGTTTCATCAAAATCAATGCCTTCTTCTTTATTATATCCTTGTGCAACTAGTCTTGCTTTGTTTCTGACAATAATGCCATTTTCGTCTAGTTTATTTCTGAACACCCACTTTGTTCCAATGGCATGCTTGTCAGTGGGCTTAGGAACAAGTTCCCAAACTTGATTCCTTTCAAATTGGTTTAGTTCTTCCTGCATTGCCACAATCCAATACTCGTCTTCAAGAGCATAATTCACTTTTGAGGGTTCTATTTCAGAGACAAAGGCCATGTTTAATACTGAATCATTTAAGCGTAGCCTTGTAGAAACACCTCTTGAAATATCACCAATGATATTATCAACTGGATGATCCCTGTGGGTTCTCAATTCCTTTGGTAGTTGATAAGAATTATCTTCAATATGCTCTTCTTGTACTGAATCTTGATCCTTTTGCTTTTGAGAGTCTTCGATGATAATGCTATCTTCTTCATCATTATCTGAAAGATTGACTGTATCTTATTTTGAAGAGTTAGACTCATCAAAGGAAACATGTATGGATTCTTCCATAGATAGAGTTTTCTTGTTAAAGACTCTATATGCTTTGCTTGTTAGGGAATAACCAAGGAATATACCTTCATCAGATTTTTCATCAAACATACCAAGGTTTTCCTTTACATTATTCAAGACAAAACATTTTGATCCAAAAGCATGTAGATGAGCAATATTTGGTTTCCTTCCTTTGTAGAGTTCATAGGGGGTTTTCTTCAGAATAGGTCTAATAAGAACTCTATTGGAAACATAGCAAGCAGTACTTATAGCATCAGCCCAGAAGTATTTTGGAAGATTAGATTCACTTAGCATGGTTCTTGCTAGTTCTTCAAGTAGTCTGTTCTTCCTTTCTACAACACCATTTTGTTGTGGTGTTCTTGAAGCAGAGAAGTTATGTGATATTCCATTCTCATCACATAATTCCTGAAATTGATGATTCTGAAACTCTCCACCATGATCACTTCTAATAGAAGAGATCTTTAAAGCCTTTTCATTTTGAACAAGCCTTGCATATCTTTTGAATGCGTTGAAGGCTTCATTCTTATGAGGCAAGAATAATGTCCAGGTAAATCTAGAGAAATCATCAACAATAACAAGGGCATAAATATTACCTCCAAAGCTCTTAGTTCTTGATGGTCCGAACAAATCCATATGTAGTAATTGGAGAGGTCTTGTAGTTGAGACTATATTCTTTGGCTTGAAAGATGTTCTGGTTTGCTTCCCCTTTTGACATGCATCACAAAGCTTTTCTTTCTCGAATCTTATCTTCGGAAGTCCAACAACTAGATCATGCTTGACTAGTTTATTTAAAATATCTATGTGTATATGAGCCAGTCTTCTATGCCAAAGCCATGAATCACTATTATTCTTGGCCAGAAGGCATCTGACATTTGGTGGAATTTCGTCCAAGGATATCATGAAGACCTTATTGACTTTATATCCGGAAACTTGATTTCTTTAGTTTTCACATCTTTTACCACACAGATATCATTAATGAAACCAACTTTCAAACCTTTGTCACAAAGTTTACTGATACTTAGAAGATTGTGCATCAAACCATCAACATATAGAACTTTGTCGATGACTGTTTGAGGGGGTGTGCCTATTCTTCCAATACCATGTATCTTTCCTTTTTGATTGTTTCCATATGTGACAAATCCCTTTTCTCTAGGTATAAGTAATGAGAACTTTGTTTTGTCTCCTGTCATGTGTGATGAGCAGCCACTATCAAGATACCATAAGTCCTTTGCTGCTTTCATGCACACCTACATGACAAAGTTCGGACATGGGTATTAGGAACCCAATATGCTTTGGGTCCTTCTAAGTTAGTGTTCTTCCTAACCCATATATATTCCCTATTTGGTACTCCAACATTCTTGTAATAACATCTACTAGCAGTATGTCCTATTTTGTTACAATAAGTACATGAATATTGGTTGTAACTAGATGCTTTCCTAGGAGAAGAATTAGTCTTAGTATTTTCAGAAGATCCTTCCACTTTGTTTGGTTTTACAAACACAGTTTTCTTAACTTCTTTTGTCTTTGGATGAGATGTATATCCTAGTCCAGACTTATTGTTTGAGTGCCTTTGCACACTTAGAATATCATCTAACTTTTTTTTACCTGTATTGAAGTTATGAACCCTTTGTTGAAGATTATCTATCTTTTTCTCTAGAGAACTACACTTAGTGCATTCTTGTGAAATATCTAACTTAGATTTCACTATGTCTAATTCCTCTTGTAGATTTCTACACTTATTTTCTAAAGATGATATTAAATCATTTTGCTTAATGCTAACCTTAGAAAAACTTTGACATAATTTAAACACATTCTCTATAGTATATTTTAAATCATGAAAAGAAATAGAATTATCACTAACCTGGATATCTTCAGCATCTGAATCATGTGAAGCCATTAATGCAACTTGTGCTTCTTCTTTGTCAGAATCTGATGATGAACTTACTTCATTTTCATCCCAAGCCAAGTATGTTCTTCGTGTGGGTTGATCCTTCTTTTCAAATTTGTCCTTCAGACCATGTTTCTTCTTTTGAAGATTTGGACATTCTAACTTGATGTGTCCAGGTTTTCCACATTCGAAGCATGTGATCTTTTGAGAAGAGGAGGACTCATTATTCCTTTGGAAATATCTGTTATTGTTAAATTTCATACCTTTTCTTTTGAGAAACTTTCCAAAGTTCTTCACTAGAAGATTCATATTCCCATTTTCTTCTTCTTCAGAATCTGCATCATAATCATCTTTGATGCTCTCTTTTGCCTTTAGGGAAATGGATCGATATTTCTTCTCATGTTGTTCATGTTCCTCCAAACGATTCAATTCCAACTCGTGTTCTTGGCGTTTTCCAAAGAGAGTTGCAAGAGTCATGTTTGACATACTCTTCTTTTCTAAAATAGCCGTAACCTTTGGTTGCCATGCTCTTGTTAGTGTGTGAAGAAGGTCTTGCTCCTGACCCTGGCTGTGGTTTTGATGACGACAGACTCATCAACAAAAAGAAGAAAAGAAGACTTCAAAGAATCAAGCACTACAAGTCCATCAATAGTCTAGAAGTCTTAGTATTAGGTGAGTTATGCTTCCAAAGGTTTATTAAAGCATAAAGGCTCTTAAAACACCTAATCTAATCAAGCTAAGTGTTTTCATAACTTAAAAGAAGTAGAAAACCTTAAGCCAGTCTCAAAGATCAAGTTTCTGGAAAATGGGCTTCTGTGTAATCGATTATGCCATTATGGTAATCGATTACACCTAGGCAAGTAATCGATTACTCATGTCTTGTAATCGATTACATGTTTGAAATTCAAATTCAAACTGAAACGGTCACTTGTGTAATCGATTACACTAAGTATGGTAATCGATTACCAGAACGAAAAAGTGCATCTTTTCATGAACCATTGTGTCCCAAACCTTTTGAAAAGGGTTGTGATGGTTCAAGGACGTTTCCCTTGCCTATATAAAGACCATTTGAGTCCAGAAAACATAACACACAAGAACACAACAAGAGACAACACATTACACATGAGAAAACAACATTAGGCCAAAACTTTGTCAAAATTAGTTCATCTTTTAGAACTTAAATCTTTTGGAGCCTAAATTCTGAGTTCATGATCTTCATGTTAATAAGAACACTTTAGTGGTTCATATCTTGAAGAACTCAGAATTTTATTATGCTTAAAATCCTTAAAGCATAATTTCTCATGATCAATCCAATTGTGCGTTAAAGGATTGAAACAGCCAATTGTAATATCTTCTTCATCTCTTTCTGTAAGATTGAGTTTTTCACCGTGGTATTCGGTGAAAGGTTGTTCTCACTGAAAGTGGTTTACTTTCAGGGTTTCGATTGAAGACAAGTTTGTCTTCAAGGTCTGAGGGTGGTTTGCCTTCAGGAACTGAAAGCGGTTTGCTTTCAGGGGCTGTTAAAAGTGGTTTGCTTTCAAAGGATATTGGTAGAAATTCTTGGGTTCCTTGGGTTAGGAACTTGTAAGAGATTTTTATCAATAGTGGAAAAATCCTCAAGGGGTTTTCTTGAGGGACTGGACGTAGCCTTCGGTGGATTGAAGGTGAACCAGGATAAAATCTTGTGTGTGATTCTCTTCATCCTTCACATTTACTTTCAAGTATCGTTCATATCCGCTGCAATCATAACGATCATTTCGTGATCATCATAAACTTGAAAGTAACAATTTCAATAAGGCGAAAATTGGGGCAACACTGATTCACCCCCCCCCCTCTCAGGTTGCTATCTGTTCTAACAATTGATATAAGAGCGGAAGTTTAGGTAAGTTATTCCTAAGATCCGGGAAAAGATGGCATCCTCTTCCAATCATGGAACAAATGAAGGATTCAACATAAACAGGCCACCATTCTTCAATGGAGAACATTATGACTTCTGGAAAATCAAGATGAAGATATTCATAAAGTCATTAGACGCAGGAATATGGAAAGCCATTGAAGAAGGTCCCTTTGTGCCTGTAACAACAGATGAAGAAGGAACTTCACAACCAAAATCAGAAAGTACTTGGAGTGAAGAAGAAAAGAAAAAGGTTCAACATGATCTCAAAGGAATGAACATCCTTACATCTGCCCTTGGCATGGACGAATTTTTTAGAGTATCAACATGCACTTCATCAAAAGAAATATGGGATACTTTGATGGTGACTCACGAAGGAACAGATGAAGTCAAGAGATCAAAGATCAATACTTTATCTTAGGAGTATGAAATGTTCAGAATGCTTCCAGGAGAAAAGGTATTAGATATGCAAAAACGATTCACTCATTTGATTAATCATTTGATTGCTCTTGGAAAACTATTTTCAAACAGTGACTTGAACATGAAAGTTCTAAGATCACTTACAAGAGTATGGCAACCAAAAGTTACAGCCATCTCTGAGAAGAAGAGTTTATCAAATATGACTCTTGCAACTCTCTTTGGAAAACTCCAAGAACATGAGTTGGAATTGAATCGTTTAGAAGAACATGAACAACATGAGAAGAAGTATCGATCTATTTCCCTAAAAGCAAAAGAAAGCATCAAAGAAGATTATGATGCAAACTCTGAAGAAGAAGACAATGGAAATTTGAATCTTCTAGTAAAGAACTTTGGAAAGTTTCTTAAAAGGAAAAATGTTAAATTTAACAACAATAAAGCCTTCCAAAGGAACAATGAGTCTTCTTCATCTCAAAAGATTACATGTTTCGAGTGTGGCAAACCGGGACATTTCAAGTCAGATTGTCCAAATCTTCAGAAGAAGAAACATGGTCTAAGAGAGAAATTCGAGAAAAAGGATCAACCTACTCGAAGAGCATATTTGGCTTGGGATGATAATGAAGTAAGTTCATCATCAGAATCTGACAAGGAAGAAGCACAAGTTGCCTTGATGGCTTCACATGACTCAGATGTTGAAGATTCCCAGGTTAGTGATAATTCTATGTCTTCTCATGATTTAAAGTTTGCTATGGAGAATATGTTTAAATTATGTCAAGAATTTTCCAAGATTAGTACCAAGCAAAATGATTTGATTTCATCCTTAGAAAGTAAGTGTAGAACTTTACAAGAGGAATTAGACATAGTAAAATCTAAACTAGATATTACACAAAAATGTACTAAGTGTAGTTCTTTAGAAGAAAAGATAGATAATCTTCAACAAAGAGTAAATAACTTCAATAAAGGAAAACAGAAATTAGATGATATCCTAAGTGTTCAAAGATATTCAAATAACAAATCAGGTCTAGGATATACTTCTCACCCAAAGACTAAGGAAGTCAAGAAAACTGTGTTTGTAAAACCAAATCATATAGTAGAATCTTCTAGTAACAAAAAGATTAATCCTATTAGAAGTACATACAATAGGAAAAATACTCATAATAGACATCCTAAGAAGATCCATTCCTCTCCTAGACGAACCTCTAGTTACAGTCATTACTCTTGTACGTATTGTAACAAAGTAGGACATACCCCTAGTAGATGTTACTACAAACATGTAGGAGTACCAAATAGGGAATACATTTGGGTTAGAAAGGATGTTAACTTAGAAGGACCCAAAACTTGTTGGGTTCCTAATACCCATGTCTGAACTTTGTCATGTAGGTGTGTATGAAAGCAGCAAAGGATTTATGGTATCTTGATAGTGGCTGCTCATCACACATGACAGGAGACAAAACCAAGTTTTCATTTCTTATACCTAGGGAAAAAGGTTTCGTCACATATGGTAACAATCAAAAGGGAAAGATACTCGGTATTGGAAGAATAGGCACACCCCCTCAAACAGTCATCGATAAAGTTCTTTACGTTGATGGTTTGATGCATAATCTTCTGAGTATTAGTCAACTATGTGATAAAGGTTTGAAAGTTGGTTTTATTAATGATATATGTGTTGTGAAAGATGTGAAAACCAAAGAAATTAAGTTTTCTGGGTATAAAGTAAATAAAGTCTTCATGATCTCCTTGGAAGAAATTCCACAAAATGTGAGATGCCTTTTGGCCAAGACAAATAGTGATTCATGGCTATGGCATAGAAGACTTGCTCATATTCACATAGATCATTTAAACAAACTAGTCAAGCATGATCTAGTTGTTGGGCTTCCAAAGATAAAATTCGAGAAAGACAAGCTTTGTGATGCATGTCAAAAAGGGAAGCAAACCAGAACATCCTTCAAACCAAAGAACATAGTTTCGACTTCAAGACCCCTTCAATTGTTACATATGGATTTGTTCGGACCATCTAGAACTAAAAGCCTCAGAGGTAATTTCTATGCACTTGTTATTGTTGATGATTTCTCTAGATTTACATGGACTTTATTTCTTCCTCATAAGAATGAAGCCTTCAATGCATTCAAAAGATTTGCAAGGCTTGTTCAAAATGAGAAGTCTTTAAAGATCTCTTATATTAGAAGTGATCATGGTGGAGAATTTCAGAATCAACAATTCCAAGAACTATGTGATGAAAATGGAATATCACATAATTTCTCTACTCCTAGAACACCACAACAAAATGGTGTAGTAGAAAGGAAGAATAGATTACTTGAAGAATTAGCAAGAACCATGCTAAATGAATCAAGTCTCCCTAAATATTTCTGGGCTGATGCTGTAAGTACTGCTTGCTATGTTTCCAATAGAGTTCTTATTAGACCTATCCTTAAGAAAACTCCCTATGAACTCTACAAAGGAAGGAAACCAAACATCTCTCATCTACATGCTTTTGGATCAAAATGCTTTGTCTTGAATAATGGAAAGGAAAACCTTGGAAAGTTTGATGAAAAATATGATGAAGGTATATTCCTTGGGTATTCTTTAACAAGCAAAGAATATAGAGTCTTTAACAAGAAAACTTTATCCGTAGAAGAATCCATACATGTTTCTTTTGATGAATCTAAATCTTCAATAGAAGATAAAGTCAATCTTCCAGATAATGAAGAAGATGATATCATTATAAGTGAAGATTCTCAAAAGGATGGAGATCATAATCCAATACAAGAAGAGCACATTGAAAGTAATACTTATCAACTTCCAAAGGAATGGAGAACCCATAGGGATCACCCAGTTGATAATATTATTGGTGATATTTCTAGAGGCGTTTCTACAAGGCTACGCTTAAATGATTCAGTTTTGAATATGGCATTCGTCTCTCAGATAGAACCATCAAAGGTAAATGATGCTCTAGAAGATGAATATTGGATTGTAGCAATGCAAGAAGAACTAAACCAGTTTGAAAGGAATCAAGTTTGGGAACTTGTCCCTAAGCCTAGTGATAAACATGTTATTGGAAAAAAGTGGGTATTTAGGAATAAGTTAGATGAAAATGGTATCATAGTTAGGAACAAAGCAAGATTAGTTGCTCAAGGATATAATCAAGAAGAAGGTATAGATTTTGATGAAACTTATGCACCAGTAGCAAGGTTGGAAGCCATAAGACTGTTATTGGCGTATGCTTGTTCTTTAAATTTCCCATTATATCAAATGGATGTCAAAAGTGCTTTCCTGAACGGATACATTCAAGAAGAAGTCTATGTGAAGCAACCTCCAGGGTTTGAAGATCCAAAGTTTCCTTCACATGTCTTCAGATTAAAGAAGGCACTCTATGGTCTTAAACAAGCCCCTCGTGCATGGTATGATAGATTAAGTACTTTCCTTTGTGATAAAGGATTTCAAAAGGGTAAGGCTGATACAACCTTGTTCATCAAAAGAACCAAAGGTAATACCCTATTAGTTCAAATTTATGTTGATGATATTATCTTTGGTGCAACTAACGAATCTCTTTGTAAGGATTTCTCTAACATGATGCAAGAAGAATTTGAGATGTCCATGATGGGACAATTAAATTTCTTTCTTGGTTTGCAAATCAAGCAATCAAGTGATGGAATATTCATCAATCAATCAAAGTTTTGCAAGGAATTGTTAAAGAAATATGATTTGGATGATTGCAAAGCCATAGCCACACCAATGGGGTCTAACACATATTTAGATCAAGATGAATCCGGCAATCAAGTTGATATTACCAAATATAGAGGTATGATCGGATCTCTTCTATACTTATCTGCAAGTAGACCTGATATTATGTTTAGTGTGTGTCTATGTGCTAGATATCAAGCATCTCCTAGGGAATCACATTTGAGTTCTGTTAAACGGATTTTCAAATATTTGAAAGGAACTACAAATGTTGGATTGTGGTATCCCAAAGGAAGTGTTTGTGATTTGATTGGATATTCTGATTCTGATTATGCTGGTTGTAAAACTGAAAGAAAAAGTACAAGTGGTACTTGTCACTTGTTAGGAAATGCCCTTGTTTCTTGGTCTTGTAAGAAACAAGCATGTGTTGCTCTAAGTACTGCAGAAGCAGAATACATTGCTACAGGAAGTTGTTGTGCACAAACTTTATGGCTCAAACAACAACTCAAAGATTATGGCTTAGAGCTGGGCTGCATTCCAATCAAATGTGACAACACAAGTGCCATTAATCTCACTAAAAACCCTATCATGCATTCTCGAACTAAGCATATTGATATACGACATCATTTTCTTCGAGATCATGTTATGAGGAAAGATATTGAGATTTCATTTGTGGATACACATAATCAGTTAGCAGATATCTTTACTAAGCCTCTTCCTAAGGAATCATTTTTCAAGATAAGAAGAGAATTAGGTATATTAGATGAGCATGACATTTAAGGTAACATGTTATTTGCATAAACTTTATGATAACTATATGTTCATATGCATTATGTGCTTAAGTGTTTATATGAAAAATGTGTTACATAGGATTCTAGAGCCTAGAACTTATAAAAGTGTCCTAGTAATCGATTACCATAGGTCCTGTAATCGATTATTCATGGTCTCAGTCCTCGTGCCTGTTGAAATTCCGTCAGTAATCGATTACCCTAACTGCTGTAATCGATTACCCATTCGAAATTTGAATATTTTTCAAATTTGCAACTGCTGTAATCGATTACTTTAACTACCGTAATCGATTACAAACACGATTTTTCCTATAAAATCAGCATTTTTCTATTGCCTCTTTGCCTACCTTCCTACCTATACAATCCATCTCTTTCTAAGTCTTGTTTTGCCATGGGGTCTCTTCCACGTCCTTCGAATGTCTCCTCTCCAATCAATGCTCCTCGAAGGGATTCCTCCAATGATCCCTTGGTGCTGTCTCGATACCGCATAGATGTTCAAACAAATGCTGCATCGGCTGGACTATCTCCCTTTTATACCATTCCTTCCAATTTCTCACAAGAAACCAAGGTTATCCTCGAACGAATGGACATTCTGTCTCTTCATCTCTCTCTAAAGTTGGGCCAACTGGAGGATACCATTCGGTCTCGCTTTATACTTGTGGAAAATCGCATAGAGGCCGTGCACTCCTTCATGCGTAAGGAGATTGAGAGCCTTCAGGACCTTGACCCTTCTGAGAACTCTGAGGATTCGAGTCAAGCCTAAGTTCAGAAGTCTTGTGTCTTCATATAGTTATCTACTTACTATTAGGATTTCCCTATTTTCGCACAAAGGCTCTATCTCTTGTTGTACTCCCTCTACTACATATGTTTGCTATGTTTTACTATGTGTAACTTATGTATTTGCTCTTTTATATATATATATAAGTGCTGGTTATTCCTATTTTACACATTTACCCCAACCCCCAATGCTTTATATTGCAATATATACTTGTGTGTATGCCTGTACTTTTTGGCCTTTTCTTCTTTTTGATGAAGTCAAAAGGGGGAGAAAGGTTCTGTGCTCTTAAAGATCAAATGCAGGAATTCAACAAGTACATTAGAAAGGGGGTGAAATATCAGAAATACTAGATTCCATCAAATAGGGGGAGTTAAGCATCAAGAATGCATATATGATCTTCAAGTATCAAGAATGTGTTTGCCATCATCAAAAAGGGGGAGATTGTGAAGAAGGTCTTGCTCCTGACCCTGGCTGTGGTTTTGATGACGACAAACTCATCAACAAAAAGAAGAAAAGAAGACTTCAAAGAATCAAGCACTACAAGTCCATCAATAGTCTAGAAGTCTTAGTATTAGGTGAGTTATGCTTCCAAAGGTTTATTAAAGCATAAAGGCTCTTAAAACACCTAATCTAATCAAGCTAAGTGTTTTCATAACTTAAAAGAAGTAGAAAACCTTAAGCCAGTCTCAAAGATCAAGTTTCTGGAAAATGGGCTTCTGTGTAATCGATTATGCCATTATGGTAATCGATTACACCTAGGCAAGTAATCGATTACTCATGTCTTGTAATCGATTACATGTTTGAAATTCAAATTCAAACTGAAACGGTCACTTCTGTAATCGATTACACTAAGTATGGTAATCGATTACCAGAACGAAAAAGTGCATCTTTTCATGAACCATTGTGTCCCAAACCTTTTGAAAAGGGTTGTGATGGTTCAAGGACGTTTCCCTTGCCTATATAAAGACCATTTGAGTCCAGAAAACATAACACACAAGAACACAACAAGAGACAACACATTACACATGAGAAAAAAACATTAGGCCAAAACTTTGTCAAAATTAGTTCATCTTTTAGAACTTAAATCTTTTGGAGCCTAAATTCTGAGTTCATGATCTTCATGTTAATAAGAACACTTTAGTGGTTCATATCTTGAAGAACTCAGAATTGTATTATGCTTAAAAGCCTTAAAGCATAATTTCTCATGATCAATCCAATTGTGTGTTAAAGGATTGAAACAGCCAATTGTAATATCTTCTTCATCTCTTTCTTTAAGATTGAGTTTTTCACCGTGGTATTCGGTGAAAGGTTGTTCTCACTGAAAGTGGTTTACTTTCAGGGTTTCAATTGAAGACAAGTTTGTCTTCAAGGTCTGAGGGTGGTTTGCCTTTAGGAACTGAAAGCGGTTTGCTTTCAGGGGCTGTTGAAAGTGGTTTGCTTTCACAGGATATTGGTAGAAATTCTTGGGGTCCTTGGGTTAGGAACTTGTAAGAGATTTTTATCAATAGTGGAAAAATCCTCAAGGGGTTTTCTTGAGGGACTGGACGTAGCCTTCGGTGGATTGAAGGTGAACCAGGATAAAATCTTGTGTGTGATTCTCTTCATCCTTCACATTTACTTTCAAGTATCGTTCATATCCGCTGCAATCATAACGATCATTTCGTGATCATCATAAACTTGAAAGTAACAATTTCAATAAGGCAAAAATTGGGGCAACACTGATTCACCCCCCCTCTCAGGTTGCTATCTGTTCTAACAGAGTGATCTTAGAACTTTCATGTTCAAGTCACTGTTTGAAAACTGTTTACCAAGAGCAATCAAATGGTTAATCAAATGAGTGATCGTTTTTGCATATCCAATACCTTTTCTCCTGGAAGCATTCTGAACATTTCATATTCTTGAGATAGAGTATTTATTTTTGATCTCTTGACTTCATCTGTTCCTTCATGAGTCACCATCAAAGTATCCCATATTTCTTTCGATGTTGTACATGTTGAAACTCTGAAAAACTCATCCATGCCAAGAGCAGATGTAAGAATATTCATTCCTTTGAGATCATATTGAACCTTCTTCTTTTCTTCTTCATTCCAAGTGTTTTATGGTTTTGGTTGTCTACTGTCTCCCACATCATTCATAGGTACAAACGGACCTTCTTCAATGGCTTTCCATATTTCACCGTCTAATGACTTTATAAAGATTTTCATCTTGATCTTCCAGAAGTCATAGTGGTCTCCATTGAAGTATGGTGGTCTGTTTATGTTGAATCCTTCACTGGTTCCATGATTGGAAGAGGATGCCATCTTTTCCCGGATCTTAGGAACAACTTACCTAAACTTACGCTCTGATACCAATTGTTAGTCTAGATAGCAACCTGAGAGGGCGGGTGAATCAGGTTTACCCGATTTTCGCCTTGATACCTTCTTACTTTCAAGATGAATGTAAATGCAAACGTTTGCAGCGGAAATAAGCGTTGCTTGAAAGTAAAGATGAAGGGTAGAAGAATCACACACACAGAAATTTATCCTGGTTCACCTTCTATCCACTGAAGGCTACGTCCAGTCCATCAAGAAAATCCCTTGAGGATTTTTTCACTATTGATAAAAATCTCTTACAAGTTCTTACACCAAGTACCTTAAGAATTTCTATCAATCACCTGTGAAAGTATACCACTTTCAACAGCCCCTGAAAGCACACCACTTTCAGTTCCTGAAGGCAAACCACCTTCAGACCTTGAAGGCTAAACCACTTTCAATCAACACCCTGAAAGTACACCACTTTCAGTAACAACAACCCTTCACCGAGACCCACGGTGAATACTCAATCTACCAGAAAGAGATGAAGAAGAGTTTACAATTTGGCTGTATCAATCCTTTAACATACAAGCGGATTGATCATGAGAATTATGCTTTAAGGCTCTTAAGCATAATAAGATTCTGAGTTCCTCAAGATATGAACAACTAGAGTGTTCTCTTAACAATGAAGATCATGAACTCAGAATTTAGGCTCTTTGAAAGTTTAAGTATCAAAAGACTTAATCAATGAACTATTTTGGCAAAGCTTTGGCCTAATGATGTATTCTCATGTGTTGTTTGTTTCTGGACTCAAATGGACTTTATATAGGCATGAGGAAACGTCCTTGAACCAATGCAACCCTTCCCAAAAGGTTTGAGACACAATGGTTCATGAAAAGATGCAACTTTTCGAGCATGTAATCGATTACATTACTTAGGTAATCGATTACACTAAAAGCCGTTGCAGTTTGAATTTCAAATTCAAACATGTAATCGATTACAAGCAAGAAGTAATCGATTACTTGCCTAGGTGTAATCGATTACCAGAAAGCTGAAATCGATTACACTTAAGTCCAATATCCAGAAACTTGAACTTTTAAGATCGGCTTGAGTTTTTCTACTTCTTTTAACTTATGAAAACATTAAACTTGATTAGCTTAGATGTTTTAAGGAGCCTTTATGCTTTGAGAAGCCTTTAGAAGAATAACTCACCTAAACTAAGACTTCTAGGTAAATGTTGAACTATATAGCACTGTTTCCTCTAAGTCTTCTTTTCTTCTTTTTGCCGATGAGTTTGTCGTCATCAAAACCTCAGCCAGGGTCAGGAGCAAGACCTTCTTCACATAATTGAGCAAAGTGAACTTGTGTGCACCAAGATTAATTAAGCATGGGGAGAAAATACTAAGAACAAGAACTTCATTCATATATAAAGATTAAGACTTACAGCATAGTTTTATGAAGATTTACAACAACCCAAATACAAGAGAAATTAGCCTAGCATGGCTAAGAGAAACATAAAGAGAAAAACCTGAATTGGGAGCTCAAAGAGGCTTCCCACAAGTCCAGGAAATTGCGCTGGACCAAGGTACCTCAAGATGTGAAGGTATCCAAGTATACGTACAAAGGAAAGCAAAGGCCCTATTTATAATAAAATCTGCCAGAGTCCCAACACTCAAGCGTTGGCTTGTCAACGCCTAGGCGTTGGGAATAATTAAAGTCCCATGTCTGGCAGAGTGCCAACGCTTAGGCGTTGGGCACCTCTGCAGCTTCTCTACCTTGCTGTTTTGTTCTTCCTCTTGATGGTCCTCAATGGCATTGATGTAGCCACATTCTTGTCCTTTATTAATTTCTGAAACCTCCCTTCCTCATCAATTCTCCACTCATGGAATTTTCCACCTGTGCCAATTAGAGATGGTGCTTCATATTCCTTCTTCATTTTCATTTCTTGCAATTTGCACATTGGTCCCCAGAAATATGCTTAATTTAACCAGTTTTCTCAAAAGACTAAAAACTAATAAAAATACCTAAAATTATATAAATAAAGTTTAAAAAAGAAATAAAAGCTAATCTATGTGCAAATTCAAAAATAAATAGAAAATCTAAATAAAAAGTACAAAAATCTATATGAGACTCAATAAAAAGAAAATAAAAAATACTAAAAAGACCGTAAAAACATCATACAAAATCCAGTCATCAGATACATTTGAACAGGCTGCTTTAGATTCTTCATAAAGGGCAGACATTCATTTCATCGAATCAATAGATATTTCCTAAAATGTGAAACATATAAAGTTTAGGAAATCTTTATCTATCATGATTAAATCTTAGGTAAAAATTTTATTATTCAAAACATGATAAGCGTAAAATCGTTTGAACTTAACAAGCTTTACCTCAGGAAGGAGAACCGTACAATGTGTATTGTGACGCTTCCCATCTAGGCTTGGGATGTGTTTTGATGCAACAATGAAGGGTTGTGGCTTATGCATCTCGACAGCTGAAGATTCATGAGAGGAATTATCCGACGCACGACTTAGAGTTGGCTTCTGTGGTCTTTGCACTAAAGATATGGAGGCACTACCCTTATGGTTATACGTTCACGATCTTTAGTGATCACAAAAGCTTAAAGTACTTGTTTGACCAGAAGGAGCTCAACATAAGGCAACGACGCTGGATGGAATTCTTGAAAGGTTACAAGTTCACCCTGCAATATCATCCAAGGAAGGCTAATGTGGTTACCGACGCATTGAGCATAAAATATATACACGTATCATTCTTGATAACTAAGGAGATGGAGCTGCTAGAGAAGTTTTGTGATCTTAGTTTGGATTTTCGAGCATCACCCGGAAAGTTGAGTTTTGGAATGGTATCATTTCAAGTGACTTAATGAAGGATATTCATACCAAACAAATGGAAGATGAAGAGCTTTTAGATAAATGACGCTGGATTATTCTGGAAAAAGCACCCGACTTTGAAGTGGGACCCAACAATGTCCTACGATGCAAGAATCGAATTTGCGTGCCTAATGACCCCGATCTCAGAAGGTTGATTTTGGATGAAGGGCACAAGAGTAAGATAAGCATTCACCCTGGTGCAACGAAGATGTACATGGATTTGAAGCTGAAATGTTGGTGGTCTGGAATGAAGAAGCAAGTAGCCGAGTATGTAGCTGCGCGTTTGACTTGTCAGAAAGCAAAAGTGGAGCATCAGAAACCTGTTGGAATCATGCGATCTTTGGAGGTTCCTGAGTGGAAATGGGGGACAACATTTCCATGGAATTTTTGACAGCTTTGTCGAAGACTCAGAAGAAGTACGACTCGATTTGTGTGATCGTTGACCAATTGACCAAGTCGGCTTATTTCCTTCCGGTGAATTCTATGTTTAATGTGCAACAGTTGGCTGAGGTTTATGTTGCTGAGATTGTGCGAATGCACGAGGTACCTACAATCATTGTTTCGGAGACGGATCCTAAGTTCACATCTCATTTCTAGGGAGCTTTACATAAAGCTTTAGGAACCAGGTTGAATTTGAGTTCTGCTTGAGGACTTGTTGAGGGCTGGTGTGTACTTGACAACCGTGGGAGTTGGGATGATCTCTTACCACTTGTTGAGTTTACTTACAACAACAGTTTCCACACTAGTATATGGATGGAACCCTATGAAGCCTTGTATGGAAGAAGATTCCGAACACCGCTTTGTTGGCATC
Organism: Acmispon strigosus; assembly: GCA_030819835.1. Classification (NCBI taxonomy): domain Eukaryota; kingdom Viridiplantae; phylum Streptophyta; class Magnoliopsida; order Fabales; family Fabaceae; genus Acmispon; species Acmispon strigosus. The sequence goes on from JAUAMA010000001.1 coordinate 27,675,053, forward strand.
AGAATGGAGAAAGTGTTTTGATTGTACCAGAGTATGTCCAACAACGACCGAGAAGGTGAAGGAAATCATAGAGAAGATGCGAGCATCTCAAATTAATCAAAAGAGTTATGCCGAAAAGCATCGGAATGATTTGGAGTTTGGAGTTGTAGATCATGTGTTTCTCAGAGTTACACCAACTACAAGAGTTGGAAGAGCTATAAAGTCAAGAAATCTTACTCATAATTTCATTGGTCCATATAAGATGACCAAACGTATTGGACCGGTTGCTTTACCGACTCTTCTATCCAACAATCATGACGTGCTACATGTGTTGCAATTGCACAAGTACGTGCACGACCCATCTCACAACATTGCTCCCGACAATATCCAGATGAAGGAGAACCTACCTTTTAAAGTATCACCTATGAGGAATAAAGATTGTAGCATCAAACAGTTAAGAGAGAAACAGGTGGCCTTGGTTAAGGTCATCTGGAACCAGACTACAGGCGAGGCGACCTAGAAACATGAAGAAAAGATGAAGAAGGACTACCTTGAGCTTTTTCCTAGCCTGTAGTTTCGAGGATGAAACTAATTTTAAGGGGGGTAGTAATGTAAGACCCTGAATTCTATTCAAGGGTATTTTGGGTATTACTTTTATTATTATTAATTAAATAAATATTATTGGACGTTCTTATTAATATTATTGTGATGTTTGGCTTTTAGTTATTTAACTAAGGTGAAATGAAAATATTTTTCCTTATTTTATGATGCTACGCGAGTTTATGTTACATTTCGTAGGGGAAATATTTATTGATTTATTAGTGTGATATTATGTGAATATATAAGATGGAGAAAAATAATAATATTGGTATATTATTATGAGTAGGCCACGGGCCTACTACTGATTTCTAGGCTAGTGTTATTTTAATTTTGTAAGGGCCGAAGTTAATTAATAATTGGGGAGGAAATAATTTTTGTTTATTAAAAATTAAATGAGATAGTTTAGAGGAATATTCTTTAGAATCTCTTAATTATCTATTTAATTAAAATCAAATCTATATATTATATAAAAAAAGGTTTATACCCACTTACCCTCTAAAATAAGGTATAAATCCTAACTATCCCTACTATGACCTACTCATTAAGACCCTACCCTAAATAATTAATATTTATAAAATTTATTACAAATATTAAATAAGGAACGAATCATGACTAATTAATATCAATATATTATATAAAAGAAGGTTTATACCCACCTACCCACTAAAACAAGTATAAATCGTAACTACCCTTATTATGACCTACCCACTAAGATCCTACCCTAAATATTAAATAAGGAACGAATCATGACTAATTAATATCAAATTTTTAACCAAATCTTAAGATTTTTTAAATAATTAATATTTATAAAATTTATTACAAATGTTAAATAAGGAACGAACCCTAACTAATTAATACCAAATATTTAACCAAATTTTAAAATAAGGAGCAAATCATAACTAATTAATACCAAATTAAATATATTTTTTTGAAATATGAATTTTTATTAACAATTAGTCTCCTCACTTGATGCAATAAAATAAACTCAAAAATCAATCGTGAGAACTATTGCATACTTCTAAATTGTTTTTCTGCTACATCATTCTGAAAGTAATCGATTATGGTGGTGAGTTCCAAAGTAGAAATCTCTGTATAAACAATCTGTTCATTCTTACAGACTTTGTTTTTCTATTCTGCACGCGTTACCGTGTTCTAATCATTAAATTTGTTTTAGTTTTGATTCCTTCACATGTTGCAATTTTGTCTATTTTTTGTTTGGTTCTCTTTTAATCTAGATTGCAATATTCACATTCTCCTCAATTTTGTAGGGTATAGGAGATGAAGGGGATGGGAAACACGCTCTTCCACAAGACAGAGAGGTAAGGAGTTCCTCTATTTTTAAAGGATCAGCGAACTCAAATACCGTCACGAGGAAATGGATATGTCAACGTTATTATGTTTGAATTCTTCAATTCGTTTTAGTTTTGATTCATTCTAATGTTACAATAATTTTTTTGGTTCTCTTTTTATCTCAATTGTAATATTTATCTTCTCCATATTTTTGTAGTAGGGTTTAGGAGATGAAGGCACAAGGAAAGGACTAATGTTAGAGGTAAGAATGATATTATTGCTTTTTGATCCTTTGGTTCATCTTAGTTTTGATTTCTTTTGGCTTGCTATGCTTAACGATATTGAATTGATTTTGTTTGATACTTTCTCATGTTATAAACTCTTCCCCACTTGCTTCTCATAATTGTATCTTTGGGTTCTACTGGCCACTTTCTATAGACATGCATCAATGATTTTGTAAGCAGAGCACCAAAAAACAAGAAGATGAAGTTAGTAAGGATCATTTTGTGAGAGCTGGTTCATTAAATATATGGAGGAAAATATTGAATTTGAAAACACATTTTTGGATGCTGAATTGATATTCGAGCAAAACATGTATCATTCGAGCTATCTAGCATCACTCTAATGAATAATATATGATTGACACATATGAATAATGAAAATTATTCAAATGAGAACTAATTTTTAATTTAAGTTAATTAAATTCATTTTTTTGAATGAGCAACAGGTGTAAGTAGCAAATTACCATTGTTGACGCTAAGATATGTGTGTATACCTTTGTAAATTATTTAATTCCTTTTAAAATGATTTTGTTCTCTTTAGCGTCATAGGAAAATCGTTTTATTAGTTTCGTCTAACTTATTTTTCTGTAGAACGACACGATATTTTGAACCAATTTATATTAAAAAGTAATTATAAATGAAATTTGACAAAATCGTTTTTAACCACGTTATAAATTAAATTTGGATCTAAATACATTATAACGTGATTAATATGGTCCCACCTAAAAATTTACAAAATAAAGGATTTGAAATCTTTATATTGAAATCATATTTTTGTTTAAATTTCACAAAATCTTTTTGCTTTTACTGTATTTTATGGCAAATATTTAGAATTCCAAAAAAAAAAATATTCATCTGTTAATTTTCAAAAGTTGGCATCAAGTGATAGTATTGATGCATCCTATTGTTATTAACAATTTAAAAAATCTGATCTAAAACTAAATAGAAGATTTTTAGTTTAATATATTAATTAGTATTTCTGCGATTTGGGATCAAATAATCAAAACATTTATACTTAGTAATTCAAAAGGAATCATAATAAATTAGTTAATCCTTATAAATAGGTTAATTAACAGTGTGAATATCCTAGACTCATCTTTTTAAAAATTGTTATCCAGAGTTTTTTTTTTAAATTTAACATTAACTTAACTTTAAATATGCATCTCTAACAACCATTTATATTATTTTACAATTAGAGGTATAAAACGTTACAAAAATATAACATTACACACATTTTAGCTTTGATTTATCAAAAGTTATTCGTGCATTTGCACGGTTTAATTTTATTTCTAAACAAATGAACATTCACAAGTAATCTAAGATTGAATTCAAATTCTTGAGAGAGAGGACGTTGGAGAGGAGTGATGTGAGGGTGAAGCCAACAGGTAATGGATATCGATGAAGAGGAAGCATTAGGCGGTGGAAAGGAATCATAGTTACTCACCCGTTGCGCGACACAACTCAAACAGGAACCCGATGGAGAAGGAGAATTTGACGATCACAGGAATAGGAAGCTCGAACAGAAACCTGATGGAGAAGAGGCTGCGTTGAACGATTGCGGCGGAATCGCACGAGGAGCAAGGGAACATGATGAGGAGCAGGGGGGAACGATTGCGAGAAGGAGAAATCATTCAGATGGCACAAAGTAGAAGATGAACACAGTGATGGAGAATTAGGATTTTACAGAACCGGCGAACGCTGTTGAAGGCAGTGGAAGAGACCGTTGAGTTCGCGGTTCTGAAACACCTTTGCGAAGCTGTTTCTTCGCTGTAGGCAGATCAGCTCCTCCACATTGGTTTTTCATGAAGAAGAAACCACCAATGCTTTGGAAAAAGGTTCTCCTTTTTTTATTAGAAACAAGAGAGAAAACTCACAACTAAGTAAAGTTGTGAATAAGATAAGTGGTTGAGAAGATGAACAAACAACTTAGTTTTCCTTATCTTTTATCTTTTTTTGATATGTGCTATATTGTCATAATTATTTCCATCAAAACACACTCTTATCGCTTTGAGTTTCACTATATCTTAAAAATCATTAAATAAATTGTAATTTTTTACTTTTTTATCAGTTTCCAAATATACCATCTTCACATATTTAACCATATAGATACCAAAAGTCACTTATCTTCTGTCTCCTCTGTTTGCAGTGAGGAAGTTTTAGTTTTTTTTAGCAATAAAAGAGCTTTGTTTTTATTTTTTACCATAAAAAAACTTACTTTCATAATTTGAATTAAATATATAATATATATAATTCCTACCATGGTCAAACAATAGAAATTCTTTTACAACAATTACTTATGAGATTGTCTAAATCACTCAAGGTAAATATTTAGTAAACTCACTTTAATCTTATCCTCTTAAGTCACCAATATATTTTGAAATGTATAATAAGATAGAATTTTGCATGTCAAAATATTATTAGACCACCTAAACTATAGTAGTTTTACTTAAAAGTAGCGAATTATCAATTTAATTATATTTATATGAAACGGTTGTTCACATCACACATGTGAGAAAGTTTGCCCAGATTTAATGTATCAATAGTATATTTATAACTAATAATTGATAATTTTTTTCATTTTAAACCCTTCATGTCAAATATTTATTATTATACTAAACAATTGAAATCGCTAGATTTGAGCGTTGTATACGAAAACAAAGGTGGTTTTTTCTTCCTGTATGGGTATGGAGGAACAGCGAAAACATTTGTATGGAACACTCTATTGGCATCCATTAGATCGAGAGGTGATATTGTCATTAATTTTACCTCGAGGGGTTTGCTGCACTGTTGTTGCCCGGAGGGAGGACGACGCACTCCAGACTAAATATTCTTATACCAATAATCGAGGAATCAACATAACAAAATAATATCTAAATTTAGCACAAGATTTGGCGTGGTAGTTAGCTAACTTTATCCCTCAACCATGCAGAAGGGGGTTTCGATCCTTGCCCATGTGAGTTAAGCGCAAATTGTCGCCGACCGTTTACTGCTAAGTAACTATTTCTCACGACTACAATATTAGTCACTATTGTTGACCTCACAACATGTATAAGAAGTTATAAAAATATATCATTTCACATACAATAATTTTAGTTTATCCAAAGTTACCTGTGTCTCGCACAGGTAAATCTAAGAAGGGAAGCAAGATGACAACATGCTTGAGCAATGTAAGCTATGAAAGAGCAAGAGCATGACGGATATTACCATTTAAATTAGGACGTCATTAATTTTGGCAGCACCCTTTTACATTCTCATACCATTCCCCATTTTGCATTTTTCTGCAAACAAGAATGTGGAATGTTGGTTTCTTTCGCAATCTTAAGTGTGGTGTGTAATTGGTTCTCACAAACATAAATAAGGTAAATTTGGTGGTGAAGGAGCTTTGCGGCAGGAAGAGGAAGTGGAGCTTTGTGGCAGGAGTTCATTCCTTTCTAACCGAGCGAGAAAATAGCATGGTGTTGATTGCATTAAATGAAATAGATGATGATGATGATGAGGTTTGATGTTGAACATGTAGGTGCTATCGATAATTAATTAATATTTTCATCAATATGAAGGTCAAAACAATTTTACTTATACATTAACTAACTTTAACTGAATATATTTTGTATATATAAATTAAAAATATTACTTAGTATTAATAACAAATTAATGTTATAATTAATGTAAAGGTGAATGCACCTTTACATATTTAATGTTTTACTATTATATATGAAAATTTATATATTTTACCAGTAATAGTTAATATAATTTATAATATAAAAGGTTATAAATAACTAATTACGTTCTTATTAATGTTAAGATCAAAACAATTTTATTTATATGTTAACTAATTTTAATACTTAATATATTTGTGATATATAATAATGAAGATTTTACTTAATTTATTTTATTGTTTTTAAATTTATTTCTCAATTTATGATTAATTATTAAAATTGAAATATATTTAAAGTTTAATAATTTAAATTAGAAATTGAAATATTTTAGAATTAATAGTTAATATAATTAAGAATAGAAAAAATTATCAATAAGTAATTATTATTTTAGTTAATATGAAGGTCAAGACAATTTAATTTATTTATATTTTACCCATTTAATACTTAATATATTTGTAATATATAAAATAGGAAAATGAAATATTATTTGGTTTTATTTTATTGTTTTAAAAATTATTTAGGAAAATGTGATTAATGAATACTATTTAGAATACGTGATTAATGATTACTATTTAAATATCTTTCATATTATTTTACTTTTTTATATGCGAAATTAAGATATTTCATAATTACTAGTTAATATATTTAGTAATATAAAATGTTATTCATAAAAAAATGCAAAAGTCAAACCATTTTTATTTTATTTTTATACGTATGAGAAATTTAGGACTCGTTTGGTGGTAAAGATAAGATAAGAGCAGGATAGGATAAAGGGTTGGATAAGGACAGGATATGATAAGAGCATGATAGACTCTTATCCTATCATGCATTTGAGGTGGACAGGATATTGATAGGATATGATACAAACAAAGAAAAATGTATCAAATTTCCCTTTAAAATAAAAAATACATAATATTTTTAAAATTTAATTTTCTAAATAGTTTTTTAAATAAAGTGATTATTCTATTAAAGTTATTTATTTTTACATTTTTATAAATGAGTCTATGTTTTAATATTAACTAAAATTAAATAAATTCAGCTATTTTAATTTTTTTAAAGGAAGTCTATTTTAATTAAAATTATTATATATGTAACCAATGGGTTTTAACTTAGTAGGGTTAAGTGATCAACAATAAAAATTAATTAAATTTTGAAAAATTATTAAAAGATATTATTCTTTCAAAATTAATTTATATTTAAATTATTAATTGTAATTATATAAGTAGAGAAATAAATTTAAATAATAGCATATGATAATATAAAATTAGTCTATATTTACTATTAAAAAATTAATATTTATGCGTGAGTAACCAATTTTATTGTTAGTTTAGAATTATTTTGTGTATTTTTATTATAATATAAATAAAAAAAAATAATGTTAACTAAGTATTAGTAAGTGATAGTGAAAATTTTACTATTTTATATTAGTAAATCCAATATTTTCACCATTTATAAATCAGTTTATTTTTTAATTAAATTTATAAGCAACTAAATAATTTTAACTTAACAATAACAACTAGTAATTGATAAGTAATGAAATTAATTTGATCTTAAAATTAAAAAAATTATATTTATTAATTAATATTAGTATAAATTATATAAAATATAAATATTGAAATTAATTTTGAGTTTTGGTAATAAACAAACAAAAAATTGATATCTTATACTATCAGGAAAATTTCTATCCCAGCTCCCCTCAGGATAACTTTTACACATAATGGACAGGATATGATAAGAGACAGGATAATGTTATCCTATCCTGCTGGCGCAACAAACAACAGATTACAGCAAGATAGGATTACTGCTATCCTATCCTGTCTGCTTATCCTGTCCACCAAACAGACCCCTAGGTATTTTATAATTAATAGTTTTTGTAATGAGTAATATAAATTTTCTTAATAATATAACTAATTAATATTGTCATTAATGTAAAAGTAAAGGAAATTTTACTTATATATATTGATAGATATGTTGAAACATTTTGTAGGGTCCTTGAAAATATAAGAGGTGAGCTTATTAGTATCTTGTAAACATGTTGAAGATGTTGGTTACTGTACTTTCTGTGTTGATGGTCATATCAACAGACGTCTTGATAGTACCTGTGCAGGGTCAAATCTTCTGGGGTACTCATCATGTGCGTGTTCAAAATGATTTGGGGGGCAATACTCAGCTCTCTATCCACTGTCGTTCGAAAGATGATGATCTTGGCCTGCGTAATCTTTCAAGCGGACAATACATGGAGTTTTCCTTCCGATCTAAATTTTTGGGCACTACTCATTTTTGGTGCACCGCTACATGGAACAATGTGCAAAAGAGTTTTGACATTTATCACAGCAATCATGATTTTTGTGAAGAGCAATGCTGGCGAAGTTTTAGATCAGATGGTATCTATGTTTACGTGGTAGAACAAAATAAGTGGAAGAAGGTATACTATTGGTGAATTTTTAAACCATTATTAGTTTGCAAGTTGAAGGGAAGATAAATATAAAAACTAATAAATATTACAAGCCATGTTATATGAATAAATGTATTACTTTATCGATTTTACTAATAAAATTAAATTTCCCTATATTTAGTCATATTTCCTTTTACTATGTTTATTACTTTATTGGAAATATTTACACATTGGGAGTATAATAAAATTTCATCGTCAAAAGCCAAGATTTTAGTAGGAATCGTGTATATGTGTGTGTGGATTCACAAGGGTGTGAAAAAAACAAAATCTTTAAAAGTATTCAAAGCAATGAAATGGTTTGAGAAAAACCTTAAAAACCGCCTCCTCTTCTCAACATTGCCTCTTCTCTTCCTCTCCTCTCACTTCACTTCCCTTCCTAGAAAACCCTAGGTCCCCAGTGCCATCATCGTTAAGACCAAACGGCTCGAGATCGAAACGAATCCTCAACAAGCGTATTCATGGCTTCAAAGCGTATCCTCAACGAGTATATGCTCTGTGCCTCCATCCTCCGTGCCTCCGTCGCACTATGGACTCACATGCAAGAAAAAGATGGTGATTGATGAGTGGATATTATATGATGTTTTTAGGTTGTTTTTAGTCTTTTTATTTTATTATTTTTGAGTCACATATAGGATTTTTAGTCTTTTTATATAGATTTTATATTTATTTTGCATTTTGCATGTAGTTTAGATTTTATTTGTTTTTCTACCTTTATTTTATATTTTTAGGAATTTTTATAGCAATTTTATATTTTTAGGAAAAGCTGGTTTAGTTATCATTTTTGTCCAGGGACCAATTTGTAAAGTTTCAGGAAATCAGGGACCAAAATGTGAAAGTTCAAGAGTGGAGGACTAAAAGTGAAGATTGAGAGAATTAAAGGGCCAGAATTGGAGTGCTAACCAAGAGAGGACTAAAAGTGAAAAAGAAGAATATGAAGCAACTCTCTTCAAATTAGCACATGGGAAATAATGTTGAAGGATTGATGGTAGTGGGAAGAAGGTTTCAGAATTGATTAAGGGCTGAATAGTGGCTTTTTAAGGCATTCAAAACCCACTACCATGAAGAAGGAAGGAAAAGCTTGGAGCTGAAACAGCAGCACCCAGCGCTGCAGGGCTGGGAAGCCAGCGCTCAAGCACTGGCCCTCGGTCTGGAAGTGGGATTTAATTGCATCCCAGCGCCCAAGCGTTGGGAATGCCTGCGTTCAAGCGTTGGAGGCCAGATTTTTGCTATAAATAGGGAGGCAATTTGCACTTGTAAAACACACCTCTTAGAATACAACAAGTATTCTCTCTTTCTCCCTTTTGAGCATTGTTCCTAGGACTTGTGGGAAGCCATATTTGAGTTCCTACCCAGGGTAATTCAATGACTCCTTTAGCCATGCTTGGCTAACTTCTTCTTTAAGTTTTTTGGGTTGTTTTAGTTTATAATTCATGTTCTAGTTTTTCCTACATTTCTGAATAATACTTTCAATTCATGTTTTATTTCCTTGTTCTTCATTAATCTTGTGTACAAAAGATTTCATGCTTTCTACTTATGTCATAAGGCCATTTGGTAAGTAGTAAGGGAAATAGGAAATAAAAAAGGTTATAAGTATACATTTCTTAAGGCAATTAGGATGGACGTAACTTTGTGTTGGCCCGAATTCCTTCTTCATCTTCTTTTCTGATTAACTAATAACCAAGGCTATGGAGTTAGTAATTAGGAAAGGAAGTTCTACATTTCTTAAGGCTATTAGGATGTAGAAATTCTAGGCTATAGCACCATGATTTTGGATTTAAAATTCAGAAATTAAGTAGGAGATTTCTAGCATGTTTTATAGACTATGTAAACCAACCCAAGAGCTTAAATTCTTATCATCTTATCTCTTATCATTTTATGTTACTTTTATATTTCTTGTTCTAAAAACAACAACATCTTTTCATCTTTTAATTTCTTGCACAAGTACTAAATTTAATATTAATAAGAACACCTATCCTTTGGGTTCGATCTTTTTATACTACGCGATAGTTAATCGTACACTTGCGATTCCGCTATCAGTGATGAAGATGAAGAACGTAGTTGCAGATCTACTTTGTTAGCACTTTTTTCTTCTTTGTTAGCATTTACTTAAGATTGTTTTGTGTTGTTTTGTACGGATCTATGATCCAGGATCTATTTCATTCATCTTCTTTTTATTTAATGAACATGTATTTTTTCTGGGTTTCTTCCTCATCCTCTCATCTTCTTTTTCTATGGATTTTCTTTTAGATGAACAAACCGAATGAACCCACCCGAGTTAATCGTGAACTGTTCAAACCGAATCCGAGCAACCCACCGCTTGCGGCGGATGGTGGCGGGCTTGACTTTTTTTCTCTTCAATAACCAACAAAACCAACATCTTGGGCCCGAAATCGACCGCATTCAATTGTTGGACATTCATGTTTTCTTTTCTTTTTAATAATCGCAGGAAACATTTTTTCAATTTTTGTTAATATATGCTCATATAACGTTATGAGTCTAACAATTATATATAAATTATTAACATTAAAAAATATTTAACCAGTTAAGAGTGCAAAGACACTAACGTCTAAAAATTAAGTGTATATTAAAATATAATAATGTTGCAAAACTAATAAATAATTTTTTTAATAATGAGACTTTTAAAATATTATTAAAAATATACAATAATCCCACACATATTTTAAAAGTTTTAAAAAAAATTTAAAGAAATATAAACTTCTCAGGCTAATATCTGTGTACAATACATCAAATTTGGTGTCTTTTAGACTATGAACCAGACCCTAGACCGACAAGGCACGACACATAATGAGATGGTGAAGTAAACTTCTATGAATCACAACACTTGATAGATACTCCCTCCGTTCCAGATTATAAGACCATTTAGAGACAAACTTGGTGTTCCAAATTATAAGACCCCTTCTAGATTTCAGAAGAAAAAAAAATAGGTTTTTCCTTTTTTACCCCTTACATTTATTATATTTTCAATTTGTTGGGTATTGAAGTACGAGCTTTAAATATGAGCATATATGGAAGATTTATACAAAAAATAACAAAACCAAGATATTAATTATCTTATTACATGTTTTCTTAATAAACGTGATTGTCTGAACAGGTCCTTATAATTTGAAACAGGGGGAGTATTAGAGGTCTATTAATCACATTACACAATTCTTCCTTGTTGACGTTGTGGTGCATGGTGACATGGGGACTATGACTATTTTTCACTCATTTTTTATCTATTTTATTTTCTATTTTTGAGTCTCATGTAGTGTTTTTAGATTTTATTTTAGTTTCTAGCTATTTTATTTTAATTTATAAAATTTGTTTAGTTTTCAAGTGAGTTTAATGGTTGTTTTGTGGTTTTATGAGTGTTAATTTGTTGAGTTAATATGATCTAGCGAGGCTTGAGGGGTTATGTTCAATTATAATGTAGGTTTAATGGTCAATGATGACTATAATAAGTGCTTTGAGGTAGGTTATGTCATCTTGTTTTAAGGTTAATTGAACCTAGATGCCTTATTCAAGGGCGTAATTGGTTTTACTAATTACTAGAGAGGACGATTCTGGTTTTTCGACGCTCAGTCTTCTACTATAAATAAAGGCTCTTAGCTCTTAGAAATCCATTCACTTAGAGTTGCACCTTACCCTCACTTAAAAACCACTTGAGGAATCATCAATCCTCAAGCTCTCTCTCTAAAAAATCGAGCCCCTCCTCTCTCCCTCTCTTCCTCGTCGAGGTCTCTCTCTCCCTTGGTGGTGGATTCTTTTCTTTGGAGTCACTCTTAGGTGTTTGGAGTTCTCTCCCACACCGGAGGAGTTCTCTTTTCGTTTTTCATTGTTGAAAGAGTGCTCACAGCCTTCTTCTTTCTCACTCTTAACATTCGAAGCTCTCTCTCTCTCTTTTGGTGGAGTTTTCTTCTTTCTTCGTGTGTTTAAGGTTGGTGAATCCATTTGCTACGTTTAATCTTTAGTTTCATATATAGTGATCATATTAGAGACATCAAGATTATACGGGTTGGGGTTAAAGGTTTGTTTTATTTTTATGAAAGTTGATGTTTTTATTAATATTGTTGATCATAGTTCTTCATAAAACACCTTAAAAGAATTAAAAAAATAATATGTTTGATCTAAAAAGTTGAAAAACTCTTTCCCTTTGCATGTTTAAGTTGCGGTCTACATAAGCTATTTGGGTGATTTTTATTTGTTTTAACCTAAGTGATTTTATGATAGTATGTTGTATTTAATTTCAATTTATTTGGTTAACATATGATTGGTGAATATCTTTTGATTTAAGAAATTATTTTTGACATTAAAATTCTGAATATAATCAGTTATGGGTTATAAAGATATGATTAGTTTTTAATTTTAAAATTTGAGAAATGATTAGGATTTAATTTAGTTGATGGAAAAGATAAAATTGGCTATTTTAGATAGGTATATCTCGAAATTATTGACTACGCATGGGTTAAGATTATAATTTTTATATCTTAGATATCATGTGGGATTTATTTTTTTGAAAAATTGGATATTTTGTTAAGTTTAATTTTGTATATTTGCTAGAGCATGATGTTAGGATTCTCTTTGGGGAAGCAAAATATATATATATATATATATATATATATATATATATAGAGAGAGAGAGAGAGAGAGAGAGAGAGAGAGAGAGAGAGTATGCTCAAATTTTTTATTGATGGGATAGGTAGGATTTTAAAGATATGTTGAAGAGATATGGTCTTAATATTTAAATTTAATTTTGTGATTTTTTTTAACATGGTTATTAGAAAAATTGAAAAAAAAATAAGATATATGCTTGTGGTTGGCCGTGGGCCATACCTTGAAAATAAGAGATGATATTTTTGAATTTTTGAACATGATATAACTGAGGTTAATTTATTAAGATTATATATAATTAATTGGTTTAAGAAAAATAATATATATATATATATAGTTGGGCGATATATATATATATATATATATATATATAGGATGTATCTAGTGAGAAAACTCTTCTTATATGAGAATGGTGAGAATAAATCGTGACCGTTAGATCTAACAATGAGTGGTAAAGAGATAAGATTTCTAATATTTTTAAAATACATCTTGTTTGATATTATTTGATGTGCTAATAAATGATTTGATAATTAGTTTTGATGTGGAAAATTAAAATGGAAAAAAATGAAATATATATATATATATATATATATATATATATATATATATGTCCCATATATATAAGTAATAAGGGAGAAGATTTTATTTTGTTATTAAGTTGGAATATATCTTAGAAGGATATTATTTTGGTGTATTTATTTAATATGGTTTGTTGTTTAATTGGGTTGAAAAATTAAAAGAAAAAATTATATATATATATATATATATATATATATATATATATATATATACACATACGGCCCACATAAAGGAAAAGGGCTAGTTTTTAATTATTTTATCTTAATGGGTTGGAAGAGTTAATGATAATGTAAGGGGCTAGTTTTTAATTATTATATCTTAATGGGTTGGAAGAGTAAATGATAATGTTGTAGAACTAATCTTTGAAAAGATTGGAGGTATTAATATATATATATATATATATATATATATATATATATATATATATATATATATATATATATAATATAACTAAAGGATTAATAGATTATTAATAAAGTTGGGGAATATTAATTTTCAGCTAAGTCATATGAGGGCTTTCATGTGCATGCATGCATGAGTTTCACGTAGAATTAATACGTGTATGTTATATTATTATTTGAAGAATTTTCCTCTTCTTTGGAGGACTCTGTTTTGGATTTTAACGATGAGCGTAAGTTAGACCAAGGTAAGGGTAACTCGGTCCTTAGAAAAGTCTGCTTGTGATTGTGCTACATGATTATATGATTGCGAAATTATATGCCTGAGATGGAATTATTTGTGATATTTGTGAATATGCCTATGTGATTATTTTCCCTATACACTTATTCACATGATATTGTTAGAGAAAAATATCCAAATGAATTAACCTATTTTGATAAATAACAATTTCGTTAAGAGTCACTAATTTTCTTTGAAGAATTCTATATTCAGGAACTCTTATGAACGGAAGGCATGCTGCAACCATTATCAAAAAGCAAAGGAAAAGTCCGTCCGGCTATAAGAACTGAAGCCTCTCTCAAAGTAAATTTCGTCCGCCTGAAGAGTCTGTCCGGTTCATTCCAAGTCAAACATAGAGGTTGACTAAGAAGTAATAATTGAAGACTGATACGAAAAGAATCTGCTCAGAAGAGATCGTTTGTCTAAACCAAGATGAGTTGTCAAGGACCTCTTGTGGATCAGAGCATTAAATACGAAAGAGACAGAATTAAGCGCCATATACCTTGAAGATTCAAATTCTCCGACATTCCTTAAATCAAGTTGCTTTTTACTGAATTAACGGTGAAATCCTCTGATCATCGTATCTTTTCAACGGCAGAATTCAAATCCTCTGGTCAGAAGAATTAATTGCCTTATTAGCTGGAATACACTTGCATTAATTGCTGCCTCTGAGAACCAGAAGAAAAAGCATTGCCAGACGAACTCACTCTCTACCGGTTGAAGAAATGTTCATCACTTTGGCAAACCGTATCAAGCAACAAGTTGCAGAAGTATCAGTTACTCACAATCAAACAAATCTCCAACGGAACTATTTTTGAAGATCTTCATCAGCCCATCCAGTTATCATCCTACTGAAGATATAAATAGTGACCTCTGCATCATTTTGAACTTGGCGACTTACACAATATCTAAGCATTCAAATCCTTCAAGTCAATTCATAACTTATACAATCTTTTGCCAAGAACACTCAGTAACATTAGATTTTCTATCCTTCTGAGTTTAGTCGCCAATCAGTGTGAAATCTTCATAGAGTAAAAACTCTTATTCTACTCACACTACATCTTTAGAGAATCAAACTTAACAATCATCTCTGAACCTAGAACCTCACATTTTCTACCCACTCTTTGTGAAGAGATCCTTGTAGAAAACCAACCTTCTTGTAAAAGAATTAGGAGAAGTCCTGTCGAATACTTGAGAGATAAAGGAGAAGTCCTGAGAAAACTTGTAAAGGAGTAGTCCTCAGAATACTGGGAGAAGTCCCTGAGAACACTTGTACTATTCAGTCGAAATAGTGGAAAATCTTGGTATAGCCAAGGACTGGACGTAGCCCTATCGATTTTGGGGGTGAACCAGGATAAATATCTTGTGTGCTTTACTATTTATGCTCTAAGTATATTACCGCTGCACGTTTATTTAAAACACTTTCAAACTTATAAATAGTATTCTGCGAAAAACTTTCAAAAGTCACACACACAATTCAAACCCCCCTTTCTTGTGTGATTTTATTACTATCAGATATTCACATTCCTATGATACTTGATTTAGTGTCGGAACATATGCTTGTTAGTAATTGTCGCAACAGGGGTCACGGCGGGACGGCGCAAAAAGAATTTGTTATCAGAAAGAGTCGCCACTAATGTTTATTGAAGGAAAACACTAGAAAAACCTATAAAAGGACGAATAGCCTACGAAACCTAAAATCTAGGTTCGGGAGTCTATTACGCGTGGGGAAGGTGTTAGCACCCCACAGCGCCCGTCTAAACGATACCTAAGATTGATTGTGCAATTTTCCTTAGCTTTCTATCTTATTTATTTTTTACCCTAAAGCTTTCTATCTTATTTATTTTTTACACTAAAACTAAACTAGTTGCCTTTTTATTGCTTAATGTTTATTTCTTGTGAAGGAAAAGAAAACATTTTTATTTTTTTATTTTAAAGTGCCTGTCGAGAATTAACCCGTCCTACGTACCCTCATAAGAGGCGTCAAGGCTTACGTAGTTCTCAAGTGATTTAACTGATTTAAGAAATGGGTGATTTAAGAAAGGGGTGCCTGGCGGGAATGTTACCCGGTCCTACGTATCTCCGAAGAGAAATCAAGGCTACGTAGTTCTAAATTTTAATATTTTTTTGTTTTTTTTTTGTTTTTTTTTATGAAAATGAGCAAAAACAGTATGAAGAACGACATCCCACAAGTGAACATTCGATACCTCACATCGCGTTCGCAATTATTTGGTTTTTATGTGCATTTGATACCTCACACGACTGTTTTCTTTGTCGGCTGCTCCTGTACTTCGGTTCGCACAACTAATTCTTTGTTTGTGGTTCCGTAAGTGGCGTACCGTGAAGGCGGCAATTTACCCTCAGTTTTCTGGAGGCGTCGTGGTCGTCCCGTCTTCCCAAAGTTGACGAAAAACCCTATCACGATCATTTAGTTTCTAGAGGCATCCTAGTCTAACCCTAGGGGTACTTTCATAATTAAATTTCTATAAGTGATTAATAAAATGTTGGTTAGTTAGTTTCCTTGATATATTCATATGATTTTTTTTGGAGTCTTTATCTGTTGAGTTTCCCTTGCTTGTTTGAATGTTTGTTGTGTGGGCGCTTACCACCAGATGGAGAGGCGTTTTCGTTCCACTAGGTGTCGTGTCAGAGGCATGACGAGATTCAGCTACTTGAGGCTGGTGTTGGCGACATGTGGAGCTTCAACCGGATCTACCGCACAACCACCTATACTGGCTGGATTAGGACCATTAGGCAAGATCGTTATGGACTGACTGTGGACACTTGCTACTACCGAGGGACTATCTCTATCACTATTCCTCCACGACATATTCTTGGAAGCATTACTTACTTTGATGATGTTTTCTTTGGGCGCCGCCCAGGGGATCAGCCGGTTGATAGGTGAGCGACATTCTCTTTTGAGGAGGATCTTCCGTCAGAGGTGACTGCTAAGCGACTGACCCAGTGGTGTAGGTAGAGGAGGGACTTTCAGCGTGGGCGTGAGCTATTGGAGCGTTTGGTGGCACGTCGTAGGGTTTCTCGAGGTTCGATGTTCTGATGTCGTAGTCTTCTATTGATCGAGTCTGTTGTTCTTTATCTCTATCTACTGTTCTTAGGGTCATTACTTATGAAGGACCTACATGTATGTGGTTCTCGGATTGTGTTGACAGTAGTTTGCTATTTCAGTTGCTTACTTTTTTGGATAATTATACCTTGGTGGAATTTCGCTCTTGACATATATTCTAGTTCGACTTTTTATTTTCGTTTTTTTATCTCTAGTTTATTGATTATTCAAGTTATATTTCTTGTGATATTATGATTTTAACCCTCGTGAAAATCGGGGCGTTACACTTAACACTCCCCCACGTTCTCATATCATTACACTAATTTACAAATAGTGTGGAGGGACAGTTTCGTTCTCTATTGTAGTCAGCCTAGAGGTTTTGTTTAGTTGTTCCTCATTGCCTCGACTAGCTCTTCAACCTCTTCTCCTATTTCCGTGGGGACGAGCCCAATAATTCTTTCAGCATGTGTAAAGCTTCTAGAAACCCTTGCAATATTCTTCTTCAAGCCCAAGTTTCTGCACCTTCCCTGAATCTCGTCCCGATACACTCCCTTCATCCCGCCGATCCACTTAGCATTGCTCGAGTAACTCCTTATCCATCGGCCAGCAGCCAACGACTATTCTCCCCAACGGCTAAAATGTCACTTCAACTGCCCAACTAGCCGTTGCGGATTTTTTGGGTGCCAATAGGGTTTATAAAGTTTGGCCCCCTTGGGTTCCCAGCATTAGGCTGGTTTGCGTGGTGTATAAATCCTTGAATGTTAGGCGATAGGTTAGCCATGACGGCTGGTTGTGCCTGTCTTACTTGGGGATGAGGAGTATGGTACTGAACAACTGGGCTGGTGGGATTAGTTGTTCATAGAATGGCTGTTCAGGCATGTCTCCGTACCCTGAGTTGTTTGTCGGGGTCCATTGTTATTGATCTGGCTATTGTGATCATAATGGTATGAAAAGAGAATTTTAAGATCTAAATGTTCTATTAATGATGGCATCATGATTAAGTTTAACTAAATTATGTTTTGTATTTGAAAGAGATATTTTCCTTGTAGTTTTTGAGATTCACAGACATGAAACTATAAAAGCCCTTGAAGCCTATAAACGTGTGGGTCAACATGTGATAATTTGCTGCTTGTATTTCTTTCAGTCAATCACTAGGCTTTTGCGTTTTAATTACATGATGCTTGTACTTAAAAACCTAATTTTTTGCGAGCAGTAAGCCTCCCTGATTTCTTGAAGTTTGCAGAGGATTGGAATTTGATCGAAAATTCATGTCTTTGTGATTGAGGCAATATCATGCTTTGATTTAATGAGTTTTTCCTGTTTTTTTATTTTTATTTTAACAAATTTACTGGTAACGTGACAAATATATCTCAGTTAATGTCTTTTAAAAACTTACCTTATTCGTGTCCTTGATGCGGGGATTGAATGACCTAATGCATCACCTATAGAGGTAAGTAATGTTATTTCCCTTGCCATAGTCCCCACTGAAAATTGTGAGCTTTGTTTCTTGATTTCTTCTCTGCTTTGCAAGATGTAGTAGTTTGTTTTTCTTATTTAAGAAATGTGACTCCTTTGTGAATATAGGCACTGCATCAGCTTTTGACTCAAGTGCTTCTCAAATAAAGAAAAAATTGATCCATCCAGATGGGAGCTTGCCCTAGTCAGCACTCCAAGTACCCATATTTCTTCAATCAATGAGAGACAATTGGTACAGCCACAATTGTTTAGGATGTCGAGTAATTAGAATGACGGTTTATTTTGATTGTACACTAACAGATTGTGACTGTTTTAAACCGTCACAATTGTTTAGGATCTCCAGTAAATAGAATCGATCTATACAACTGACGCTACAGTTGATAAATTAGCGTCTGCCTATACGACTAGCCCTAAAAAGTTACATTAGCGTTAATCTTCTTTTAAAATGAATAGCGACGAATTAGCGTCGGCTTTTACTGATGCTAAATTTAGAGTCAGTCTTCACTCTAAAAGTTAACTTCAATTTTGTTTGAGTCGGCCACAACACCGATACTAAGCCGATAATAAATCGGTTGTAGCGTCGGTTTTTTGCTTGCTAGCGACAGTTTTTGCCGACGCTAATTAACGGTTTTTTTATTAGTGAGAAGAAAGGTGTCAAAGCAAGCTAGAGGACACAGAACAAAGAAGAAACCATATAAGGAGAAATAGCGGCTTGCCTAAGCAATTTTGGAAGCAAGATATGAAACCAAAGAGAAGAGGTAGAAAAGCATCTGTTTGACGCCACTTTCCTCACAACCAAGTTGCAAGCTCTACTGCGCTCTTCTGCCTAAGTCCCTTAATTCGTTTATTCCAATGCTACTTTGAAGAGAACAAAACTGCTAGTTATGTCAATAGTGATTTCTTATCTGGGTTGCATAACATTTTATTTTTCAATCAACAAAAAGTTTCATTAGAACCAGACATGAGAAATAGATCTCAATATCAGACTAAAAATAAAATATCCCTGAAGCAACCCAGAGAAATTCAGGCTCTAAACCTGTACAAACAAAAAGGCCTACCAAACAAAAATTAGACTCTGGACACTACCAAAAACGCAGCCAAGATTGATAGTGAGAAAACACACAAGTAAGGGGGTTTGAATTATTTGTTTGGTTTTTAAAACTTCTTTTTCAGTTCTAAGCAGTTTTTAGTTTCAAATGAATATAAGAGTGTGTCCATGCAGCGGAAAATTAACTTAAGACTGAAAATTTAAAGCACACAGGGTATTTATCCTGGTTCACCCCCATAATCGACAGGGCTACGTCCAGTCCTTGGCTTCACCAAGATTTTCACTATTTCATCAAAATAGTACAAGTATTCTACGGGACTTCTCCCAGTATTAGAAGGACTTCTCCTAACAAGTATTATGCAAGACTTCTCCTAGTATTCTAAGGACTTCTCCTTTCAAGTATTATTCTGGACTTCTCCTAACTAGTATTCTGCAGGACTACTCCTGGTTCCTCTTCAAGGTTGGTTTTGTTGTTCTATATCTTTCTCTTCAACAAGAGTTAGGTAGAAAGATGAAGCACATTTTACAGAGAGGATAGAAAATTAGGTTCTCTGTTTGGTTTGTGTGTGAGCAGGATAAGAGTAACACTCTATATGTTCTTCACACTGGCGGACGACTCAACTCAATTTAGGATGGCGAGTTGTGGCTTGATTCTTTGGGCAACTTGGTAGAGATATACAATGTGTTGTGTTCAAGTCGCCAAATTGATTCGAAAGCAAATTTCTCTATTTATATCTTCAGTAGGATGTTCCCAGTAAGCTTGACGAAGATTTGAAAAATAGTTTCGTTGGAGGTTCTGCTTCCTTGTGAGTAACAGATACTTCTCTAATTCTGAATCAGCATTAAATGCTTTCTGTCATGCTTTAATTGCTTTTGTTGACATCGTCTGGCGTGCTACTATATTCAGCCTTGAGCTTTTGTTTGGCCATAATATCCTAGTGCATGCCAGCTAAGGATCATTAAATGTTCTGAACAGAAGATTTGGTTTTGGCCATTGAGAAGATACTGTGTTCAGAATTTTTCGTCGTTCATTCCGCAAAGGTAGCTTGATTTGAGGAAAAGCATAGATGTTTGCAGAAACGAGGAATAAAGTATTAAATGTGTCTCTTTCTTCATTCTGCGATCAACAATGCTTCATTTAATGTACTGACGAGGTAGATAATCTTTATTGCTTGAAGCAGCTATTGACAAACAAATTCTTCAGAATCTCTGTTGAACGATTTCTTTAATGTTTCTGCCGAATGAACACGTCAGAACACTTGGTCAGACGAGCTCTTCATTTGAGTTGCCAAACGTTCTCTTCAATTGTTACAGAACGAATTCTTCAGACGTTTGCCAAATGTTCTTCTAAGCTTGATTTGGCATATGAACTTTTTAACATGAGTTCAGACGTACTCCTTTGGTAGACGTACTCTTTACAGTGTTTCCAGAAGTTCGTCACAGAGTGAGTTGCCAACTGAATATACTATTAAGTGGTCAACCGTATTGTACAGACGGACGGACTTCTTGAGCCGAACGTTCTCAACTGTCAGACTGTTTTTGCTATGTAAGTGGCCGGACGTTCTCTCCTTTTGTGCATCTCTTGAAGTTCTCCTTTTGAATGGGTTGTCACCCAACTACTTTGCGTAGAGGCTAGAGATTCTTCAAAGCTAGAAATGTTCCTTCAGGCTTGTGACCAGACTTACTCAATTTTGGCACGAGTGTGTTCCTATTGTCAAGGCATGCTCATCCACCAGACTGTTTCAACTCGTCAAGTGTGTTTCATTGTTAAGTGAGCGTCGCTATCCAAAGACTATCAAAAGGATGATTGTTCCAATATGAGAATTGATTCTTCACTGAAGTGCCGGACGGTCTCTACTTAGATGCTTGTCTTTCGAGCTTCTACATCTTGATAATGCCTTGTAATTCATGCAGTTCTTCAACTAGATAGGTTTTCCTGGATAAGAGAACTTGTTAGAATCAAATAATTTAATGAGTTACTAAATTTTGATAAATAACAATTTCACTAAGTGTTGCTAACTTCTTAAAAGTTTTCATGTTCAGGAACACTTGTTAATTGGAGATACACTGCGAGGACTTCGACAAAGCATTATCAAAAGCAAATTGTCAAGTAAAGGACAATAGAGAAATCTGTCCGCCTGTGTGAATCAGTCTGCCACTTGAGAGAGTCCGTCCACCTGTGATGAACGTCTGGTTGATCGGTCACTGGATGTATTCATACGAAGAATGTTGGGTTGACTAAAGCAATGATTGAAGACTCATGCAAAAAGAAATATCTGGAGGTAATCGTTTGTTCAACCCAAAGATGAGCTGTCGTGCACCTCTTGGTTCTTCAGAGCATTAATGGCGAAAGGGACAGAATTAAGCGCCTCATTCCCTGAAGATTCAAATCCTCTGGCATTCCTTAATTCAAGCTGCTTTTACTGAATTAGCGGCGATGCCTTCTGATCATCGTATCTCCCCAACGGTCAAATTCAAATATTCTGTTCAGAACATTAATGACTCAATTAGCTATAAGGCATGAGCATTAATTGCAGTCACTATGGGTCAAGGTAATATGCATCACCAGAAGATATCGTCTTGCGTTGTTGAAGAAACATTCATTATCTGGCAGATTGCAGCAGCAGATGCAGAAGTATCTGTTACTCACAATTAAGCAGAAATTCAAACGGAACTATTTTGAAGATCTTCAGCAAAGCTTCCAGTGAACATCCTACTGAAGATATAAATAGTGGACTTAGCATCAGTTTCAACTTGGAGACTTTTACACAATCAAAGCATTCAAACTTTCCAAGTCTATCTACGATCAAACAAGCTTTAAGCCAAGACACTCAGCAACCTCAACTTATCTATTTTCTGAGTACTGCCGCCAACTAGTGTGAAGTTCTTTACAGAGTGAAAAACTCTTATCCTTTCTCACACAAGCCCTTCAGAGAACCAACCTGTCCATTATCTCTGAATTCTGTTCTTCACATTTTCTACCCACTCTTACTGAAGAGATTTTGTAGAAACCAAGTTTCTCTTGTAAAAGAACTGGGAGGAGTCCTGTTTAAACACTCGAAAGAAAAAGGAGAAGTCATGCTAGAATACTTGTAAAGGAGTAGTCCTCAGAATACTGGGAGAAGTCCCTGAGAACACTTGTACTATTTTGTTTAAATAGTGAAAATTTTGGTGAAGCCAAGGACTGGACGTAGCCCTGTCGATTAAGGGGGTGAACCAGGATAAATATCATGTGTGCTTTATCGTTCAGTTGTAGGATTATTTCCGCTGCACTTCTTTGACAAACATTTTTGAACTTATAATTGCTATTTCGCAAAAAGAAACTTAAAAATCACACACACAATTCAACCCCCCCCCCCCCCCTTCTTGTGTGGTTTTATTACTATCAGAACTTTCAACGAGTTAGGAATTTTATCTCTTAGGAATATCAAACTTTAACGAAATTTTTAATTATCAAAACATAATAAATCACTTAATCATTTGAATCTAACAAAGATAAACCACCTCCAATAATTTTTAGCCTGCAAACGCCCTCCAAACCCAAAAATAAAAAATTGAAACAGCTTAATATTATTCTTGAGGGTCTAGAATGCCACATAAGATTTAAGCAATTTTTAAAGAACTAGTAAGTAGCCCGTGTAATGCACGGGTATTTTTAATATTTAATTTGCAACATTTTGTTAGTTGATGTTAAAAAGCTAATAAATATATGACATATGTTAATATTTTTAAACATGCGTAAGATCACATGATATTTTGAAGTAAATAAATCTCTCAATTGATAAAATCAAAGTAGACACAATGACTAATATTAAAATTGTTCATCTAAAGTTTATGTCATACCAAAACCAAATAATGTAATTAAGTTTTGATAAGAGAAATAGAAAAACATCAAACAAATACTTATGTAGCAATAGTCTCAACACAATGAAATCTTATTCCACTTCTCTATCTCAACACGTTTTAACCATAGTTCAAAAGTCATTTTTCATAATAAAGAAAGTTAACATAAGTCTAATGAGAAATGAAGAAGTTATGTTCGTTTGAACTTAAGGATGCTATGCCATCATCAACACGTTTGGGAGGAGGAAGTGTAAACAAAATTGTGGGGTATTTATTTCTTTTAAAAATTTAATATATTCAATTACATTTTAATATTATTGATTTCTTTTTTTGAAAAAATTGTGAGGTCAGATTAATACAAAATAAATTAAGCAAGCAATATAAATAAAGAAATAAGAAGAATATCTAAAGATTAAAATATTTTTCAATAAATAGGAAATAATTTTATTGACACATTAGGCTAATATTTCTTTAAAGCAGAATTGGTAATATCCGGATCAAGAGTAAGTCGCAAGCATTGAGGACAATTCACAATCGATAGAGCTGATTTAAATTCGGAAAACTGATTATATCAAGTGACACGTGTCAACATATAAGGGAGATGTTTGTTAGAGTAAAATATTTAAATGAATTAACCTATTTTGATAAATAACAATTTCGCTAAGTGTTACTAACTTTCTTTAAAGGATTTCATATTCAGGAACACTTATGAACTGAAGCCATGCTGCAAACATTATCAAAAAGCAAATGAAGAGACCGTCCGCCTATGAGAAATGAGTCTGCCTCTAGAGTAAAGTTCGTCCGCCTGCAAAGACCGTCCGGCTCAATCCTGGTCAAACACATGGGTTGACTAAAGAGCAAAGACTGAAGACTCGTGCAAAAAGAATTAGTTTAAAGGAGATCGTTTGCTCAAACCGAAGATGAGTTGTCATGCACCTCTTGGTGGATCAGAGCATTAATGGCGAAAGAGACAGAATTAAGCGCCTTATTCCTTGAAGGTTCAAATTCTCTGACATTCCTTAATTCAAGCTGCTTTTGCTGAATTAACGGCGATATCCTCTGATCATCGTATCTCCCCAACGGCCAAATTCAAATCTTCTGGTCAGAGCATTAATTACCGGATTAGCTGTAATGCATATGCATTAATTGCAGCCTCTGAGAACCAGAACAAAAGCATCGCCAGACGATATCACTCTCTATCTGTTGAAGAAGCATTCTTCACTTGGCAGGCTACATCAAGCATATGTAGAAGTATCCGTTACTCACAATCAAGCAAGTATTCAACGGAACTATTTTTGAAGATCTTCATCAGCGCCTCCAGTTATCATCCCACTAAAGATATAAATAGTGGTCTCTGCATCATCTTCATCTTGGCGACTTACACACTATCAAAGCATTCAAATCTTTCAAGTCAGTTTACAATTTGAACAAGCTTTAGTCAAGAACACTCAGTAACCTTAGCCTTCTCATTTTCTGAGTTTAGTCGCCAACTAGTGTGAAATCCCTACAGAGTGAAAACTCTTATCCTTTCTCACACAAGTCCTTCAGTGAACAAATTTGTATACCCTCTCTGATTTTAGAACTTCATAGTTTCTACCCACTCTTTGTGAAGAGATCCCTGTAGAAAACAAACCTTCTTGAAAAAGAACTGGGAGAAGTCCTGTCGAATACTCGAGAGATAAAGGAGAAGTCCTAAGAAAACTTGTAAAGGAGTAGTCCTCAGAATACTGGGAGAAGTCCCTGAGAACACTTGTACTATTCTGTTGAAATAGTGGAAAATCTTGGTATAGCCAAGGACTGGACGTAGCCCTATCGGTTTTGGGGGTGAACCAGGATAAATATCGTGTGTGCTTTATTCTTTAAGCTCTAAGTTTATTTCCGCTGCACATATTATTCAACGTTTTCGAACTAATATTAACTATATTGTGAAAAAGTTTTTAAAAGTCACACACACAATTCAAACCCCCCCTTTCTTGTGTGGTTTTATTACTCTCAATGTTTGCTTTTCCTTTAGACGATACTTCCATCTGAGTAGCAGACGATACTTTCCTTGGTGATTTACTTTAGGGAGATGTTTGCACGTTTAACGGGCAGATCAACATGTTGACAAAATAATGCTTTAAAATAGGCTAGTTAGTAGTAATAGGAAATTAATGATAAAACCGTAAATAAATAAATAAAGGTGAATTGAATATAATCGGTAACATCATCAAACAATAATTATTATATAAAAAGAACAATTATAAATTACATGATTTAAATTTGTAACAGATAATTATTTGAATTCCTTAATCATCACAAATCATGATTTAAATTCGGAAAACTGATTTGATAAAGGGAGAAATTGTTGAGTTGATAAAGTGACACGTGTCAACATATAAAGGAGTATTTTTTTAAGAGTGGTTGAGGTTTGATATTGAAGACTCACAATTAGTAGATACAGTAGTAGATTTATGCAGATTTTATTCGAGTGGTGATTTTTTTTTGGTGCCACAAAAGAGAATGAATATGCAAAAGAGAATGAATTGTATTTTAATTACAAAACCCTCAAAGCAAATATTGCTTATAGAAGCCATTATTGCTTATTTTTAAACAACTAACCTCCCAAATATGCATGTCCCAATGGTTAAAAAATTAAGTAATTTTATTTATGCCTCTAAGCAATGAGGTAAGCAACGTTGCTTAGTAGTAAATTTGTTACTACCGCCAACTCAGCAGCTAGGTTCTATTAGTTATTTTGTTAGCTCATTTGTAGTTTAATTCCCTCAAATGTGCCATATATTTCCTCAATGTCTCACTTGAATTTGAAATTTGATGTTACATATCCAAAATCCATCTTTAAAGCATGTAATCTTGCATTCCATCAATGACAATATGAGCAAAGATTACTCTTTCCGCGCTTTACGGTTTTTTTTTCTTGAGCAGTGTCACCTCTCAATCTAATCTCTCTCAACATACTTTGCTTAGATATATAAAAGTTATATCTATTTCGGGTTCTCCTAATATGCACAACTTTTTTGTTGTGCAACCTTACACAACTCACTTTTAACCCATTATATAGTAGGTTATCAACAGGTTAATTAATTCTTATTTATTTATGTAATTATAATAGGAGAATAATCATGCCCAATTTTTTTGTAAATAACTATTAAAAAATTCCTTCTCTCCCAACCTAAAACTTATCACCTATCTTTCATCCCTCTTTGAATACCCGAATCTTCTTCACTCACCACCACCACCGCCATAAACACCACCGCTACCACTAGATCTGCCATAATCGAACCACCACGACACCACCCTCAACCTCCCTTCCTTAGCCATAACTAAAACCTTCTCTCCAGAAAACAAATCCTCCCATTTCTTTACCATAACTGAGACAAATACAATGGAAGGTCAGCAAGCTCGACGCTACCAGCCAAGGTCACTTCTGGGTTTTGGGAAGGAGATCTGGGTGCAGAGGTGTTGGATCTAGTCGACAATGCAAGCGACGATGGGTTGGAGCTTTGGGTGATGGGGTTTTGATTGGGATCTGGGTTTCGTTAGTAGTTTGGGTGATGGGGGTTGGACTTGGGTTTCGATGGAGGTGTAAGTTTTGATGGCGGTGGTCGCGCGGTGTTGCTCGCGGCAGTTGTCGGTGCTAGGGATTCGGTGGAAGAGAGGAGCGACAGTGCATTTTTAGGGTCTTAAGTAACACCTCAAGACAACTTGATTCAGCGATGACGGCTCTAGGTTGGGAGTCATGTATCTCATGATGATATCAACCACCATCTTAGATTAGATCTGCTCTTGTGCATTTTGTGGGCACTTGATTCGAGTAGATTCAAGGCTCTAAGTGAAATTTATTGGCACTTGAAGGATAACTAGAGCTTGAATATTCCACTGCAATTGCAGGTTCTTAGTTGGGTTGTATTTTTTGTGTTTAAGTTATAAGTTGTATTTTCTTTCAAATTATAAGTTAATTAATTTTATTATTTTGAAATAAGAAAAAACTGGCAATACCCCTATAATGAGTCAAAAGGGATTGTGCAAGGTTGCATATTAGGGGAACCCATCTAATTCCTCTATATTTTTTTTGTCTGAATATCTAATTTCTCAATTGACTTTGCTTAAATATTGATCAAATTAACTTTAAAAGAATTTCAAAAAAAAATATCGAAAAAGGAAAAATGATACAAAGAATAATATAAATTGCCCTAAATTACTGTAGGATATAATTAAAATATTATAAGATACTTTAAGATGTAATAAAGATATCTATTTGGGTTAATGGTATGGTAGGTCCCTGTGTTTGTACCCAAGTTTGCGATAGGTCCCTCGCCGGAAATTTTTTTGATATAAGTCCCTGTGTTTATTTCAAGTTTGGATTTAGTCCTCGCCGGAGACCGGAGCTCCGGCGAGTGCTTACTTGGACTGCTGACTGTATTACTAATTATGACGTGGAATTTTCATTTATTTTTTAAATTACAAATAATAAAAATCATTATAAACTTTAAACCCCTTAACTTAACTAAATCCTAAAATAACCCCTAAACAAATTAACCCCCAATTCCCCAATTTCATCTAACCTAACCTAAATCCCCAATCTGAAAAAAATTGAATCACCCAAATTTCTTGAACAAAGCTTCAATTTTGAGTTCCATCAATTTTCTCACTGTTTTGATTTTTGATTTTTCAGATCCAGAAGCAGAGGTGATTGCTTTGTCTCTGAAGACTCTGATGGCGACGAACAGATTCGTGTGCGAAATCTGCAACAAAGGGTTTCAAAGGGACCAGAATCTTCAGCTTCACCGGAGGGGTCACAATTTGCCATAGAAGCTGAGGCAGAGGACGAGCAAGGAGGTGAGGAAGAGGGTGTACATGTGCCCTGAGTAAAAAAATTTACTTTTATGTCAAATTTCATTTCCCTTCTCATGAACTCTAATCGCACCGTCATTAAAATTTCATTCCCCTTCCTCAATCGTTGATGACCAGGATTGCGTCCTAATCCCTCTTCTCGTTCTTCTCTGCGTCGTCATCCTCTGGTTCTTCTCTTCCCCCGCCATTCTTTCACGCAACAACTCACCACCAAGGTTCTGTGTCCTTCCAATCTCATAATTTTTTATTTTCTCTTTAAATTTCCGTAGCAGCAACAATTTTCCATTTTAGACTTTGTTGAATTGTTAACTGATCTAATTTTTACACTTTATTGTATTGCAGATTGATGGGTGAACGATTCCACCAAATATGTATTGCTGAAAGTTGTTAAAAAAAAATTCACGATTTCAAGAAACCCACGAAGAAGAAGATGAATTTTCAGAATTGGGGGATTCTAATTTAGGTTAGGTTAGATGAAATTGGGAATTGGGGGTTTATTTGTTTAGGGGTAATTTTAGAATTTAGTTAAGTTAAGGGGTTTAAATTTTATAATGATTTTTATTATTTGTAATTTAAAAAATAAACAAAAATTCCACGTCATCATTAGTAATACAGTCAGCAGTCCAAGTAAGCACTCGCCGGAGCTCCGGTCTCCGGCGAGGACTAAATCCAAACTTAAAATAAACACAGGGACTTATATCAAATTTTTTTCCGGCGAGGGACCTATCGCAAACTTGGGTACAAACACAGGGACCTACCATACCATTAACCCTATCTATTTTATATTCTAACAAATATATGAACTTTATATCAGATGGTTCAACTTGACCACACCATCTACCTAGTTGAACCTGAGCTATAAACTTTATCGGTTCAATTTCATCATTGATTGATAACATGAATGTTAATCTCTCCAAATACAATCCCATAATACATTTCCATTTGACATGATGAAGGGAACTCGTAGAACTTCTTGCATGGCAAGGTTTTCCAACAACATAACAAATAATAATATAATTGTTTGCAGCTCGTTAACCCCAGGGAAGGCAGCTACAAAAGAATAAAAAAGTCTCTAGCAATACAAGGACTAGTAGTATACACTAATGCTTCCTCATTCCTACCACCCACAATTTATCTTCCTGCAAAATATACTGGCTCTGCTACATCTCAATTGCACAAGGTTGGAAGAATTTCCAAAAAAAATGCTTGGTTGACATTAGGTTTCAAGATTGGAAATATATCTCTAGGACAAAGAATTTGGGGCCCACAAGTATCCCTAAGATAATTCAGCAACAGAACCATTTCCATTGCTGGATCCATTCTCTAACTCTGAAAGCTCATTCTCAAAAAAGGCTGAATGGAGAGCCCTGACACATTGCTCTGCTTCATTATCATTTACAACCAATGAGATGTTCACCTGGCGTAAACAAGACAGGAATAGACAGAAAACATGAAAATGAAACCATTTTGGAGTCTATTGCAAGTCAATACCTCTAAAGCCTGAATATGATAAAGACCATGTTTAGAAAGCCAATTTGGAAGTGCGAGACAGTGGACGACAAAAATTTATGCTACTTTGTATCATGTTAGGTATGCAATAGACATGCCTCATGAGGGTAACAGTTAATATCATATTACAAAGTGCCTGATAGGTTTTGAATCACTTAACCGATGCCAAGTGTATAATAAGAAAAAGCCTTTAATTGTGTCTCAGGAAGAAAAAGCTTATAATTCCTTATAGGAAGAATAATGAAGAATAATATGAAGTTGTCTAAGTGCATACCTTAGATGCACCCTGAGAGATCATTTGAACAGTGACACCAAGGGATCGAAGAACACGAAATGCCTGTATAAAAGGTCAATCAGCGGTTTTCTTATGTCATTCCTCCCCACAAAGAGAGGAAGGGGTGGACGAAAAGGCCTAGATAGTGATGATATAACAAAGCAATTAAATCTTGAAATATAGAAATAAAAATTAAGGATAGGGACTATATATTAATAAAGAAAACATATTACAGACCTTCTCCAATATTAGTGATGACCTCTGAACATTTCCAATGAGAGAGATGATGGATCTATTCTGTAGAAGATTCACCACAGCAATTTTCTCCAGTTCTTCAACAACATGATCAAGTTCCTGTTCAAAAATAAAGGACGAAAGACAATCAGATTTATGCAGTAGCTGGAGATCGTGCACAATGCATTATGATTAGGTCATATTATGCAGAGACATACTAATAAGGTCATCAGGGGCAATAGAAGAAATGAAATTAAGTTACCACTAAAAAGTTCTCTGTCATCAACAAAGTAATCGGATAAGTATAAATGCCTTACACTTGCCTGCTGTATTAGGTCTCTGGTCCAAAGCTTTGATGGATCCAATGTCAAGGAAACACTGACTTCACTTGTAGCGACAACATCAACTGATATGCCTAAATCTTCAAAGATTGAAAACACCTGTATACATGCGGAAGTATGAAAACTGGAAAGGATTCAACCAATATGATTAGGCATGGCAATGACGCGCAGCAGGGGCAGGTTTTACCCTCCCTGCCCCATCCTTGCCGAGGATGGGGCGGGACAGATAGAGGGTTTGATGAGGGAGGGGATAGAAGTATGGTGCCCAAACCCATCCCTATTTAGGTCGGTGAAACCCGTAGGGGTCTTTTCCACCCTGCCCCTGTCCTCGCCTAGGATGGGGTGGATTTGAGAAGGGTAGCTGGTTAGGGATAAAAATGAGGTACCCAAATTCATTCCTATTGTGGTCAGGAAAATCAGTGGGGAACCCAATCCTACCTTATTTTATAATTTTTCTTAATGTTATCCATACAACCACAAACACACACAAACATATATAATCAAATAACATATAAAAAAAATAGATATTGAGGATCTTTAAAAGATAGAAAAATAAGAATTGAATCATATTTTTAGTAAAATGGGTTTCACTTTATTAATTAACTACATTAAAATTTAAATTATCTAACTATATATCGCATTAGGGTAAGGTGGGTATTTACACCTTTGCACCCCCCCCCCCCAACCGTCGAAGTTGGGTTTAAATAAATTATCATGCCTAGCTATGAGGGCAGGTCTGACAGGCATTATCTCTCACCTTAGCAAGGAACCCGTACTGGCCAAGCATACGTGTGCTCGCTATATCCAACATGGTCACATTACGTTTCAAAACAATGCTGGTCAATACTGCCTGCAAGTGAGAAAAAAAACTTAGTCTCACGTAAGATAATGGAATTCACTACTGGTACCAACACTAAATTCTACAAACCTTGCTCATATCTCTTGACTTGGAGATGAGTGTACCTGGAGCTTTGGGGTTGTAGGAATTTTTAACCCTAACAGGAATATCACTTTCCCTTGCAGGTCTCATAGATTGCGGATGCAGAACCTGTGAATCAGAGATATAAATATTTTAAGACTCGCCCTTTTTGATTGGAGGCATAACAATCATGTTCCTCATAGCAAAACTACCAGTGACAAGCAAAAACATCCCATGCACTGGGCTAAGTAATAAATTAGATAAATAACAAAAAATTGATATGTGAGCTTATCAACCTTTATATATTCACACCCACTTTCTCTCTCATCCTATTTTCACCTACTTTTTCTTCCTATGTCTCTTAAATTTCTATTACATCATCCACCATATCACTCATTTCTCTCTCTTCTATTTCTATCTCTCTCATGTGGGTGTGGGTGGAATGGGTGTGAACTCATCATTTCCATGAGCTTACTAACAAGACAAATCTGAGATTACTTGGAGAGCCTACTTAGTGCCGGTTTGATTTGAGGTTAGTATGTTTGGAAGTAAAAGTACATTGTGTCTATGGAACTAAAATCATGCTCTGATGTTTCTTGCTTGCTTATGTGTTAAACTGTTATGGTTGTGTTGGAAAGCGCGATAACCTAAAAAAATGGCTGTCCAAACACAGCTTTAGTGGTCCAGAAATATTTGTCTCGGTTTACCATATCATACCAAATAAGTGGTACAGATGACATTTAACAACATCCAACTAGGAACAGAGATCTTAGTTTAAAAACTTCAGGGTATGGGGCATCTTTTTCCATGCAGTTCCAAGCCTAAATCAACTTACAGGTAAAACAGGTAGAATGACATGAGTACCAGTAGTAATGACATTACCACTGATGCAATTAGAAGTTCAGGGAATGAGCAAATCTAGTTTTACAAGCCTGATGGTCCAGAATTTTCTAAACCAGTTCTGTGGCACAAATTTAGAATTTTAGATAAATTCAAATTATATATGGCAAATTTTCACAGGCTTATAGACTTATAGTTATAGTTGTTTCTCCAATATGCATATCACGGGCAAGTCCATTTACATACAAGAATAGCTTCAAAACAATAGGCTGCTAACTTTTATATTGTCGGCAATTGCTTTACTTTGAAACATTGGGTGTCTACTGTCTAATTTCACCTTGGACTTGGGGTATTTTCTTGCTGTATTTTATGTCGTTTTCTAGAGTAGAACTGAAGCCTGAATGGACTTATCTTTGAGGGTCCTTTTTTTGTTTTTGGGAGATATGTCTGTGTTCATGAATTCTCTGTGATGTTCTCCTCAAATTAGTTTTTATAGTTTTCCCATTTCTGGTTATTAGAGAATAGCAAGTGGTGACTCAAAGGAGTCCCACATTGCCTAGATTAGCAAGTGTATAATAGTATATATAATAAAGATCACACACACCCATTATTACCTCAAGCATGGGGTTTTGTGGTGATGTGTGATGTAACTTATGGTTTCCATCATGGTATCAGAGCAGGTTTCGTTCCTCTGTGAGCCGTGACTTCCGCATTCGAAAAAAAAAAACAAAAAAAAGGAGAAAAAAAAAAAAAGATGTATATACAGTACAGGCCTCCGAGACTCAAGAACAGAAGTCTAACACCTAATGACGTTCCGCTGAGCTCAAGCCCGAGACAACGCAAGCCGGCCTCTAAGACTTAGGCGAAGGAGTACAAGTCCGACGGCCTTTGATGTCCCCGCTGGTGTACAAGCCCAGACAAAGAAAGTCGTAAGGCCTCTGAGACTCAGACAAAGGAGCACAAGTCCGCGGGCGGCCTCTGATATTCCCGTTGGAGTATAAGGCCAAGCAAGCAAAAATAAAAAAAATAAAAAAAGAAGAAAAAGAAATGGAGTCCCACTTGAAGGGGGAGTATTAGCGAATAGCAAGTGGTGACTCAAAGGAGTCCCACATTGCCTAGATTAGCAAGTGTATAATAGTATATATAATAAAGATCACACACACCCATTACCTCAAGCATGGGGTTTTGTGGTGATGTGCGATGTAACTTATGGTTTCTATCACTGCTCAATAGAGAGATTGGACAGATTTGTCGCATTTGTTTAGCCTCTTAGGCTCTTTTTTTAAATTTCTCTATTTTGGGGATACCTTATTGACCCCATAGTGTGTACATCATTGTGCATTTTCTCTTCTCTATAATATTTTTTCCCCTTCTTTCAAAAAGAATCAATAAAACCACAGAACATTCGATAAGTAACTATAAAGAAGCATAATTCAAAAACAGAAAAAGGAATGCACTATAGAAATAGTATCTAAACTTTTTTCGAACCACAAGAGAGATAGTATATGACATAACAAGATAAGTGGAGGTAATGATACCTGAGCACCAAAGTACGCTAGTTCAGCGGCCTCATCAAATGTCAAATGAGGTACAGGTTCTGCTCGTCGATATATATTTGGATCACAGGTTAGGACACCATCAACATCCTTCCATACCTGTGTAAGTGACTGAAATTAATTGTTTTCTTTTTTGTCTCCATTTAGGCAAGCACAACTGTTTTCATACACACAAACCTGGATTTCAGGCAACCCTAGTGCTTTCCCAATTGTTGTAGCTGTTAAATCACTGCCACCTCTGCCCAACGTCGTCACTGCACATGATTTCCGGGCCTTAAAAACAAGTCACAAAACTTTCTAATTAGAGAATTCTCATTTTAGTAACACAATCATGAAGAAGAAAATATTTGAATAAAAAAACAAGTCAATAGAAATACCTTTCCAAGGAACCCTGTAACGATTGGAATTGCAGGATCAGAGAGCCAATCACCATGCAATCTCTTTGCAACAGCCGGATAAGTGGCTTCCAAAATGTCCGCATTTGTGAAGTCATCAGTAGTTATAAAACCAATCTCAAATGCATCATACTACCAGCAATAAATTATAAATATCAGGGACAACAAATCAAAACCTCAAGACTTCATCCAGAGTTGGACTATGAAGATTAGGAATAAAAATGCCAAAATGCTTCAGTTACAATATGTATTAAATGGGAAATTAAGAACACGTACTTGGCGGGCCTTGACACCCGTTTTATTAAGATATGCAGCAAAGATCCTAGTGGACATGCATTCGCCAAAGGAAACTAAATAGTCTTGGGTCCGTTTAGTCAACTCTTTCATCATAGCAATCCCCTTCAGAAGTTGCTCCAATTCTTCTAGATGCTCTGGAAATGTTTCCACGTGCAATAACAAAGTTAGTCAAAAAAGTAAAAAGTAAAAACAGACATGAGAATTACTGATCAACCATACTGAGAAGAAAGAAGACATCAGATTGAATCATTTCAGTGCATGAATTGATAAATATAGGGTTAACTAAGGTTTTGGTCCCTCACCGGAGTAAAGTTTGACTTTAGTCCCTAGTTTTTAAAAAACTACCCAGTTTTAGTCCCTGCCGGAGGTGGTGGTCCGATGACCTTGCCACATGGCTTCACCAGTCCTACATGGCTATGACACTGTTTAATGAGGCTGACATGGGTTTTTTTTCTTTTTCATTAAATTTTAATTTTACACATCAAATTACCTCTTTGATTAACACCTAATTAAACGAACCCCTAATTCAACCCTTAGATACTATCTAATCCTAACATTACCCCAATTTAACCAGTAAACAAGCCAAACACAATCAGAAACACAAAATTGAAGAGGAAGAACAGTTCCAGAACGACGAGAAGAAGGAAGAGGGACGAGGAACATCGGTGAAGAGGAAGGGCAACGAGGAATATTGCATAGGAAGAGCGACGAGGAAGAACGACGAGAAGAAGGAAGAGGGAGAACGAACCTCGTCGACTCCAAGCTTCAGATAATTATTGGGTTGTGCTGCTGGCTTTCTCCATGCCTGCGAAGGGGTATAACTCTTTCCATGATTGGTAATCTATTGAGGAAGCACTGCATTGGTTAGTACTGGGGTTCTAATTTTGCCTTATTTGTGATGATAATTGCTGCTGTCAAATCGGGAAATTGAAATGCATTCGGTGGGTTCCAATTACAATTTGGTCCATGTGTGTAGGACAGGGGCTAGCTTTGGTACTGCCATTTTTTTCCATCACATACTGTTAACTATCTAATCTTTGTAAACTCTATTATGCATATGGGTTGGATAGGGTTCTTTTGAGCAAATTTCATCAAGTTATAAAATTCTGAGATGCTTCTTTACTTGATTATGGTTATTTTGAGCAAAGTCCATCATGAAGAACACGAATGGCAAAATGGACGAGAACGTGAAGGAAGCGAAAGCACAAGCGAACGTTGAGGTGAGATGGATGACGCGCACAAGATGGACAACAAGGAGAAGAGAGATTCTGCGAAGATGGAGAAGAAGAGAAGGCAGATTCGAATTGGGGAACAAGAGGAAGCAATCTCACGATAGAATTGGGGAAAACTGACAGATCTAGGGTTTTTATTTACTTGGGTTTAATTTGGCTTCTGTCTAATGTTAGGATTAATTAGAGAGTTAGGGTTAAATTAGGGGACTTTGGGTGTTAATTACTTAGGTATTTGATGTATAAAAGTGAAATTTAATGAATATGTCAGCCTCATTAAATACGTGCATAGCCATGTAGGACTGATGAAGCCATGTGGCAAGGTCACCGGACCACCACCTCCGACAGGGACCAAAACTGGATAGTTTCTTAAAAACTAGGGACTAAAGCCAAATTTTACTCTGGTGAGGGACCATTTTCAAACTTCACCTATTACACAGGGACCAAAAGCTTAGTTAACCCATAAATATATTAAAACCTACAGCAATTATAAACTTATAAATTAAAATTCATGGCCAGGGCTACAATTATAACTATAAGTTGAGGGTTTAAGCCTTTTATTGATTTGAGGGACATTCAGTGACAAATAGATTGTCAGTTATCCTTCTCATAACTTTCTCATATCAATTAAAATTTCATTCATTCCATAATATTCCATGAGCTACCAATATAACTCCACAGATTATTATCCATATAAGTCAATAGTTGATTCATATATTGTAACCCGTCAATCTGTCATTTACTAATTAATAGTTGATTCATTCTTCCCCATCAGGTGAACCGTAAACATAAGCAATCCTATTCCTATGATCTTCTGTGTTCACCATCAAGGTACATTTTTCTAAATTGTTTGGTGAGCCAATATTTCATCTTCATAGTGAATGACCTAACAAGATTAAAACTACGAACTGACATGAGACATCTTTTACAGTTATCTGACTCATGCAAGGGCCAAAATTCATCATGGACACATAAATGCATGTACAATGTAACTGCTGCTTCAGGTTATAAAAACACTGATAATCCTAGGACCATAAAGTCCATATACTAGCTTGGCATATTCAATGGCAAGGCAATCATATCAGATCATAGAAACCATTCAAACTACATACTTCTTCAGCACATGTTGATATCACTTTCAATGTTTATATCATGATTTTCAGTACAAGACAAAATTATTAAATCACAGTCAAACCAACTATAACAAATATGCTAGCATGTATAGCAATTAAAGAAAAATGACCAAATCTATGTCCCGCAACCACAAGCCTACTGGTCCTCTTGCTATACATAAACCGATCAAATGAACTTGCCAGGTGATACAATCTAAAAAAAACTTTTTAATGTTAAAATAAAACAAATACTCAAACCATCCAATCTAACCATCAAATGATCTACTATGTAAAAAGGTAACTAAACTCACTTGCAATAACAGATCTGTCCAATCCAAGCTGATCCACAGTCCTGAGATGCAGGTAAATAAACATCCAGTTAGAGTAAGATAAACTCTTTACCAAAACAAAAGCGCAACTTTTCATTGGAAAATAAAAAAAAGGAACTCATTAAACTCACCTGAGATGCAGGTCTTTAATAAAGCTAAGCTCGTCAATAGTAGAGGCATTAGTAACACCACAACTCACAGCTTTCTCTCCTGCCTAACAAAACAAACAACCCCATTTCATTAAAGAACAATTCTTCAAGGAAAATTTTAACCCAAGCCACGGCACAAAAAAAGGCAAATACCAGCAAAAGCTTGTTGGTGGTTTTTCCCATTGCAGAGAGAACAACTATAGGCCTCTCTTCGGGAAAGCTCAGTATGAGGCTCGCAATCTCTTTCATCCTCTCCGCAGAAGCCACCGAGGAGCCACCGAACTTCATGACGCAAGTGAAGCTCGTTTCACTCTCTCCGAGGCTCCCATCGTCGCTCACGTGCTTCTCTAGCAAGTCACTCGTAGCCTTGCACGTGACGTTGAATGCCGCCGGCGCCGGCGCCACCACATTGCCACTCGCCAAAACTCCCCTCGCGACAAACGACCCAGGAAATGGAGGAGCGGCAAACCCAATTCGCCGTGACGACAGAGGTTGACAGCAGAGATTTGCTTTCACCCCGCAACATAGATGTTGCAACGCGCTCGACATGTTTGTTGAAATGTTCCGAGTTAGTTAGTTAGTTAGTTATTTCGACAAATCAACACAAACTCGCAAGGGTTTAATGCTTTTTCAACTCCTCCGAAGCTCGATCTGC
Source organism: Acmispon strigosus (assembly GCA_030819835.1). Lineage (NCBI taxonomy): Eukaryota > Viridiplantae > Streptophyta > Magnoliopsida > Fabales > Fabaceae > Acmispon > Acmispon strigosus. The sequence goes on from JAUAMA010000001.1 coordinate 27,713,306, forward strand.
GAAAAGCAACACCCATTAAATCGGAGATTATTGAAACAAAAGTGAAAAATGAAGAAATTTTATTTTCATGTCTGTTGTTCTAAGAAAGGGAGCGAATCGGGGTGAAGAAATGAAAACCTCGAAAGAAGGAGCTTCAGACGGTGGAAGTGCGAGAACTGTTGTGAATTACTGGGCTCAACGAAGGAGTTTGAGAGGAGAATGGAAAGGGATAGTGGGAGCGAACGCGGCGGTAGGTTCTGTTCTCGATGTTACACCACTCATGAAAACGTGTTTTATTTATATTGGGCACACCCTTTTTTCATTGTTCTTTTTCTGGTTGCTGTTTTGTTCCCAAAGATTTTCATCAACCAACAGCGCATGTAGAAGTTCATTATTTGACTTTAGTTTGGAATAATTGTATGAAGGTGTGCTAACTAACGAATTATAAGAAATTAAAAATATAAATATAAAAACTATTAAAAAGAGGTAGTACTAAGCAAATAAAAGTACAAAGTGAGTAATTAATAAGAGTACTTTCATTCCATTAAAAAAAATAAGAGTACTTTCATTAGATTCAGGGAGTAGGTACGGTACTGGTATTTGGGTTTTTTTTAATAATGTAAAAATATAAATTTACCAAAACTAATAAAAAAAAAACTAAGGCTTAATTGCAACTTTGGTCCCCACTTACACATTTTTCACGATTTTGGTCTCCAACAAAAAAAACCCACAATTTTGGTCCCTCACGAATGCTTCCGGTAGCAACTTTGGTCTTCCGTCCGGATTCCGTCAAAAAACTAACGATTTCTGGGTTTTCTAGAAAGATTCTTCATCTTCAAACACCTTCATCATGTTCTTCATCTTCAAATTTGAAAAATCCAGCACAACCCCTTTCAACCTCAACAATTCCACCAACAATTTCTTCATGAAAAGACCAAAAACAAAGGCAAATAAAAAGAAGCAAATCCAAAACCCCAAATCCGAAAATCTAACCCAAAATCCCCTGATTCAAATCTGAAGGAGCACTCACAAAATCCCTAATTTCTCATCTCCCTTATTTCCTCTTCCTCATTCACGCACAACAGTCACAATCCCTTCTTTCCTTCTCACCTTCTTGAATGGAACATGTCTTCCACTTGGTTTTCTATTTTTGGCACGATGTTGTTTCGGGTTGTTGTTTGGGATTTTCTTGGGTTTGTAGTCGTGGTTGGGTTAGGGATGACGGAATGGGTGAAGGAGGAGGGAGGTTGAAGGTTGAGAAAGAGGTGGAGCAAGATGAAGATTAAGGGTTGGAGGTTGAGGAAGTGGGGAAATAGACGATGGACCCAGAAACACGCATCGTCTACTCCCTCATTGTCTACTCCCCCCACCGTCTTCTCAAAAGCCAAAAGGGTTGGCCGGAAAACATCCATGAAGGCGACGGCGACGGCGACGACGATCGATGACGGTCGATCGTCAATTTTCTTTGGGGTTTTGATGCGGATGTTGTGGGGATTTCAATGGTAGTGATGGTTCCTTCACAAGGCTCACAAGCTCGCCGGAAAAGAGGAGAAAAGGCGGTGGTGACGGCGGGAAAAAAGAGGAAGGAGGTGACAGTTGTGGTGGTGTCTCGTGGCCTGCCCTAGGGCTCCTGGCGGAGGACGAACGAAGTAGGGCTAGTGTCGTTGGTGGTTCGGCCATCGATTCTAGGAAGGAACAAGAGAAAATCGAAGAAGGAGTAGAGAGGAGAAGGAGAAGAAGAAGAAGAAGAAGAAGAAGAAGAAGAAGAAATGTCGAGAGGAAGAAGGAAGATGGTTCAACCACCAATTCTTTTGTGTAAGATGTTTGGTTATGAGTTGGTTTGAGGAGGAGTTTTTGTGTTTTGGATTTTTCTGCGTTTTATGTGGAAGATGAAGAGTGTTCTAGATTTTTTATTTTTTTCCAGAAAACGTTAGATTTCTAACGGAAAGAGGACGGAAGACCAAAGTTGCCAACGGAAGCATTCGTGAGGGACCAAAATCATGGGTTTTTTGTTGGCGACCAAAATCGTGGAAAGTGTCTAAGTGGGGGACCAAAGTTGCAATCAAGCCAAAAACTAATTACTCACATATGGTAGTTTTGGCCACATTGGACCATATGTGGCTGGAGGGTGTAGTCCACCTCATTTTAGGTGAATTGCATGTGAAGAACTTGCTTGGTGTTAGCATGAAATTTAACCAAGAAAGAATTTATGATTAAGAATGATGTTATTGAGAAGGACAATATTTTGACAAGGAAATGGTTGATAAACGACCATTAAAGTATATTGAGTTTGATTAAGTGTTTGGAACAACAATTTCTTAATTTTCAACTCTTAAGAAGCTGAATTTACTTACAATTATTGTTCAGTCGGAATTGGTATGGTGGAAGTTATTTAGCCAATTAGAAAACCATAGTTCGACTAGCAGTTATGCAGGTGGGAAGATATAAGATCCAAACACGTGGAAAAGCATAGAGCCAAAGATGAAGGCATTTTCGAAGACACAGGTTTCTTTTAGTTAATTAGTCGTTGTTTGCAGTTAAGACTTGTAATCTATAAATAGGATTTCAGACAATGTAGCGGGGGTTCACAATTATTCACTCAAAAAAACCCTTGTATGCTGAAGAAGTCCTAATAAACGTGACGGTATAGCAAGTTCTGGGGTCAAAGAGTATGTTTTGTGAAACCTTTCTTATTACAATGCAATCTTTATGCTATTGTGCAATTTCCTTCGTGGTTACTTATGTTTGCTTCAATAATTTATTAATTTCTTATTTAAGTTTGTATTCTCCTTTCCAATTATCTGGGTCGAGTTCCCAATTTGTTTAACGTTCTTTTATTTCCTTTTCTATTCTCTAGGTTGAATTTTACGTATTTGTTGTTTGTTTGTTAAAAAAATCTTTATTCAAATACTTTTGGAAAAGCGTTTTCATCAAAGAACTCGCAAAGAGGACTTGAATCCAGTCCTTACATTGGATTTTATTTGTTTACCAAAAATCGGTGTAAACAAATTGACACGCCCAATAGGACAAGTTTGTGAAAACTAAGTTTCTGAAAAAGTGTATATTCAGTAAGTGAATTTCCTTGTCCTTGTTTGATTGTTTGTTTATGCGTTTAAGAAGTGGTAAAACTTTGAGCATGACAAACACCAATAGAAACAGGAATTCCCCTCCTAGTAACTCCAAAATAATAAACCACGAAGTTATTAATGGAAATGAAACCAATAACAACAACAACAATAACGATAACAATGTTATTGTCGCTAATGCCAATTTTGATGGTACTAGAAAAAGTGTTGCTATGTGTGCAATGGCAAAGATGCTAGTTTCCACCTCCATAGTGGCTACAACTGCTCCAGCAGTTACAAGGGAAGTTATACATAGTCCAACAACTCCAATGGCTAAGCAAATAACCTTCGAAGTCGTGCGACCAGGTTTTGTGTCACATATGTTTAATAATACTATGTCTATGAAGGATATGCCTTACGGAATGCTTACGTCTATGATGTATGACTTGCATACCAATCCCTCTATGTTTTCTGAGAACATCCATCCCTTTGGTTCTCTTGGGAATTCCGTCAAGGGCTCTGTGTCAGCAGTTAATAATGGAGGTCGAATTAATTACAATCAGCCTGGGTATGTAGGTCCAAGTCAGCCTTACATTCCGACTAATGTGACTAATAATTCAATTCAAGCCATAAGGCAATAGGTAGATGATAGTAATCATGAAATGGTAAATATGTTAACTTGACAAATAGGGAATGTGTTTAACCCAATTTTCCAGAACACGACTACAAGTTACCAACAATTGGCCCAGCAAATGGGATGAATTGCTTATATATTTGGTGCACCTGTCGAAATTGGGGTTGACCAAGGGGCTAATGTTCAAAACGAACAACCAATAGATATATCTGCACCTCAAGTTAACTAAGTGCCTCAAAATGTAGTGCAAAATGAGCCAGTAAGCCTAGGAAATGGCCTGGGTCAAAATTTGGGGAATGTGCATATGGTTAATAGGAATGAGAATGCAGATAGGGTAATTGAAATAATTCAACAAAATAATTTTGGGGGGAAACAGAATATTGCAGCTAGTGTCGAACAATTACTTAATTAATATGGCTTTAATTTAGGTTTTACAAATAGGCCACATTTCGTCTAAGCCTTTTCTGAATTTGTTCTTGAGGTTGAATTACCTAGGGGTTGAACAGTCCCCAAGTTTACTAAGTTTTTTGGTGAGTTTGGTGAATCAACTATGGAACACGTGGCTAGGTACCAAATTGAGGCAAAGGATTTGGTTAATAATGAAAATCTAAAAATGAAGTATTTCCCGAGTTCCTTGACAAAAAATGCTTTTACATGGTTTACCACTTCACCACCTGGGTCATTACATAACTCAATTCAGTTAGAAAGAATTTTGGCTAAAATGCACTTTCTTCCCCTGGTAATACACACTTTTGCGAAACGTGCCCCACTAAGTTTTTTGTCACCAAATGTTTCCCTCTAGATTTTCAAATGTGCAACGTCTACCCTTCCGTCAGTTTGCCGTTAAGAATTGGATGGAAGGGCTGATGTGGCTAGCAATGCAAGAAGAGCTAAACCAGTTTGAAAGAAGCAAAGTATGGAACCTAGTGCCAAGACCTGAAGAAAAATCCATTATAGGCACTAAGTGGGTGTTCAGAAATAAGATGGATGAAAATGGCAAAGTCACAAGAAACAAAGCAAGGTTAGTTGCACAAGGTATAACCAGCAAGAAGGCATTGACTACACAGAGACATTTTCCCCTGTTGCACGCATTGAAGCCATCCGTATATTCCTAGCGTTTGCATGTCAACACTCGATAAAACTATATCAAATGGATGTGAAGAGTGCACTCCTAAATGGATACATTGAAGAAGAAGTATACGTCAAGAAACCCCCAGGCTTCGAAGATCCAGATCTGCCAGACCATGTCTTCAAACTGTGAAAAGAACTATATGGATAGAAGCAGGCTCCAAGAGCATGGTATGACCGCCTAAGATCATTTCTCATGAGCAATGGGTTTACAAGGGGTAAAATTGATAACACTCTATTTAGTAGAAAAACATCAACTGATTTCATATTGGTCCAATTTTACGTTGATGATATTATTTTTGGTGCTACTAATGAAACTCTCTGTCAAGAATTTTCCAAGCTTATGCAGAGTGAATTTGAGATGAGAATGATGGGAGAACTGAAGTTCTTTCTAGGCCTAAAGAATCGTCAGGAGACAAACAGAACCTACATTCACCAGAATAAATACATAAAGGATCTCTTGAAGAAGTATAGCATGGAAAAGTCCAAGCCAATGGGCACTCCAATGCACCCTGGAGCAATATTAGATAAAAGTGATTAATCTGCCGTGGTAGATTCAACTAAATACAGGGGGATGATAGGATCACTACTATATCTTACTTCAAGTAGACCAGACATCATGTACAGTGTCTGTGTATGTGAAAGGTTCCAGGTAAATCCTCAAGAATCTCACCTTAGTGCTGTAAAATGTATATTTAGATATCTTATTGGGACTACTAATCTTGGTCTAGTATATGAGAAAGGTGAATATTTCAGGTTAAAAGGATTTTGTGATGCTGACTATGTTGGAGATCACATAGAAAGGAAGAGCACAAGTGGTGGTTGCCACTTCTTAGGGCAATGTCTTCTTGGGCCAGCAAAAGACAAAGTACAATCTCATTGTCTACTGTTAAAGCAGAATATGTAGCTGCAGGATCTTGCTGCACCCAGATTTTATGGGTAAAGCATCAACTAGAGGATTACAACATTTTTAGCACAATATTCCTTTATTATGTGATAACACTAGTGCTATTAATATAACCAAAAATCCTGTGCTACATTCAAGAACTAAACACATAGAAATAAAGCATCATTTTATATGTGATCATGTAGCAAAGGGCAACATTGATATTTCGTATGTGCATACTGATGATCAATTAGCTGATATCTTTACCAAGCCTATCATTGAAAAAAATTCACATGTCTTAGAGAAAGAATTGGCATGTTTCCTGCATTATAGTGTATTCGTCTGCCCTAACCCTTTTTGTAGAAAATAGTAGATGATCAGACAAACACAGGGGGGTACACTCTGCATCGAAGTGACTTCGTTTGGCGACCACGTCGTTCAAAAGTAACTGGTGAACAGTTATGTCGTTTCAATAACTGGCTTCTTCGACACGCATTAAATTTTTCAACTGCCATGATTACACATTTATAGCTTTACATTTAATGCGCGTGCTATGTCTCATCTCTCTCACATCACCTTTAATGTCAATCATATCCTTGTAAAAACAATGAAAAACTTTCGACATTCCATGCAATATAACAAAAAGTACTTTTGAAACTAAGTTCATTACATCCAAAGATTATTTTCATTTTCTCTGCACTCATTGTCTTTTTCTCCATTCGTTCTTGCACACGCTAACCACTTTTGCAGAATATGGCACCAAAAAGACAACCAACAAAGAAGCAAGCTAAAGCTCCAGAACCTCTCACTGATTCTCAACAGAAGATTGTTGATCAAAGAAACAAATGCATCATCCAAAACCGTAAGGAGCAAGTACTCAAGATTGGTCCAGTAAAGATATCAAACCTTGGCGACTGGGATCTCGTCACCCCTCGCTACCTCGACATCAACGTGTATCAACACGTAAAGGTTTTAAGTCTGTAACTGGTCATGTTTCAGGATTGGGGAAGTCTGTTCAAAGTTTCAAAGACTCCAGCTCTTTCCCCCCTTGTAAAAGAGTTCTATGATTGTGCTGTCAAGATGAGCACCACCCACATCAGAACAAGATGCATGAGGAAGTTGGAGGACATTCATCCAACAGATGTCACTCTTACCTTGGATATGATGCCCTATGAAGGTGTCTGTTACACTTCCAAGTGGGAAGCTACTGTTGACAACCCCTTCAACATTTGGAAGGAGGAGCCCAAGGAATCAGGTTCTAACTGTGTAAACAACCTTGTTGAAGAATGTGTTTTTCCTCATGCCATTCTCAGCAAGATAGTGCTGCCAAAGGAAGGGTCACGTGATCTCATAAATAAGATATCTCAATTGGCTTTGTACCAGATGCAGCACCATCAGAAGATAAACCTCCCAAACCTCATCATCCAGTACATGATCCAGGCGTTGGAGAACTCCAACACGAACCTTCCTTATGGTTCATTGATAACTGCTATGATGCGAAAGAAAAAATTGCTTACCATAGAGATGGAAGAAAAAGAGTTCATGGCACGAGACTACATCTCCGCCACTCCTATCAAGTTTGGAGATGTCCAAAGGATGCGGCTAGCCATTGACACTTCTGCCGTTCCAGAAGAACTCCTGAGCAATTGGGCAAAGAAGAAAAAGGCACAAGGCATGTCTTCATCTTCCAAAGCTCCAGTGACTAGGAAACCATGAGTCAAGAGAACTCTTCCTGCTTCTGATCCGTCTAGCGGAAATACTGAAGCCACTTTGTCTGCCCCAAAACCCAAGCATCATCGTTTGGTGAGAGGGCCTCGTTTGGCCAAGGCCATATCTGATCAGACTACCACCTCACCTACTTCGTTTGCTGAGGATGCATTACCTATATCAGCCTTTTTACAAAGCAACCAAGACTCAAAGCTTGAGACCATACCAGAGGAAGCATCTCGTTAAACCACCTCTACACAACAACAAACTCCATCAAAACCACAATAGGAATCAATCCACAATACTGCTGATCTTATCTCTGCTGACCATGCATACTACTTAAAGTTCTTACCCCAAATTTTCCACAACTATATTGTAGACGTCTTTGACATTGAAGACGATGGGAATTGCAGATACAGATGCATTGCTCAATGGCTAGGAAAACCTCAAGAGTACTGGCCAGAGGTTCATAGGATTATGATCGATGAAATTCTCTTCAACAGGAAGCTTCACTCTCAAATCCTTAGTTCTGATGAGGAAGTTGAAGTGATCCGTATGGCCTTGACACTTGCCCCCAGGGAACCAGCCTTCGAGCCTAAGTGGTTCTCTGTTCCTAATATGGGGCAACTTTCTGCAACAACCTTCAATATCATTTTGGTAACATTAGCCCCAAACCAGTGTTGTACTTATCTACCTCTTCTAGGCCCTGTTGCTGAGGAACCAACGATTGCGGTGCTGGGGAACATCAACAATCGGCACTGGGTCAGGGTGAAGCTAGCTGAGAACTCCCCTTTGCCAACAGTGTCTCCCCAATGGAAGCATCATTGTTCTGACACTGCTCATGCCTGGGTGACTCCACTCGTTTCAAGAGTTCAACATTTCAAAGGGCTACTGTAAGGAGACTCAGACAAGTTCCTTGACTCGCTATTTGAAGTTCCTCGTGTCATTCATCACATCAATGTTGATGATGATTCTGAGGAAGAACAACCTGAGGCACATGTTCATGAAGGTGCTGAAACAACCCAAACCACTGCAACGCTTGCACAAGTGGTTGCAGACGTTGTGCAACCCATTGAAGGTTTAGCTGTTCATGATGTTTCAAAACCTGAGCAAGAGGCTGCTGATGTTGATCACCTTGCTGAAATGATCCAACAACTTGAGGTGGATGACCCGGTGGTGGCCAAAGATGTGCAACTCGTTAAGCCTCTTGAGATACAGGAAGCTGATGCAACTAACCTTGAGGATGGTGAACTTCATCAAGAGGATGAATTTGATGACCACACTCATTCGAAAACACATGTCGAAAAACAAGTTCAGGAGGTTGAAATCTCTACTGCCCAAGATGGTACAAGTCCGGCTACAACTTCAAGTCTGGTCGATCCTCCTATAAAAGACCATAGTCTAGCACAGGATGCAGATGCACTCAACCAAGAGAATATTCCATTCGCTGAAGATCCAGAACTTCCCTCCTTGGATGAACTTATTGTAAACCTTAAGGAAACTATTCCTAGCACTCATCTCACTCCACAAGTGCCACCACCACCTCTTCACTCCAAGTCTCCACCTGTCCTGATGGCCAAGCCCAGTTCTTATGTTGCTTCAGCTGGTCACTACAATCCTTCCAAAAGCTAGATCTCATTCATGCAAACATTCACTCGCCGGTCCAGATCTTCCATGACTCCCCAACTTAGCAAGCGGAAATGAATGGTGCCTGTTCAAAATGAGCATCTTATTCATAATGTGTCCTTTGAGGTTCTTGGTTTTCCCTTCTGTTTTTATGCAGGTCTATGGGCACCATCTAGATGCTGTGATCTCGCTCTTATAAAAATCATCAAGAACAAAGATGATCTCTTCCATTTTGAATGGAAGCTGACTCTACCTGGCATCACTCATGTGGCACACATTCCGTTATTCTTGGCTAGACGTGTGGATCCACTTGTTTTGAATTTCAGAAGCTGGAGACTTGTCCTTTTTCTATTTCTGAACAAGCCCCTGCGGGATTATGGATTCATTTTGCCATCTGCTCATCCTCTACCTTTGATTCCTACTGTGGCCCCATCTACTCCCATTCTACCTTAAACACTTGTTCTCAAGTATGCCGCTCAACAAGTGCATTCTCCAGAGCCGCTCTCCATTGCCATGCTCTGTAGTTGCTGTTGTTACTGAAGTGACTTCGTCTGCTCGGCCTAATTCTATTGTTCTGCCAACAAACGATGCCAACACCACGAAGGTTGATGATCCTGAGGTAAAAGCCTCCACAGAAGTTGACGAACAGGCCATCACTTCTATGCAGCCAGACACTAATGATAGAGTTGCCATATTGGAGAAGCGCATTGAAGAAATGCAAGCAGCGGCTGATCAGCAAGTTAAAACATTGCGTCAAGCGATTAAAGGCCAAAATGAAGAGTTGCACCAAGAGATCAAGGGTCATATGGATGCCCGATTTGGTTTGGTGCAGGAGACTCTGAATAAACTTTTCAATCACTTGAAGACATCCTTCAATCCCTAAACTCTCTCTTTACATTTCCTTGAACAACTTACTTCTTAGTTTGGCTGCAATTTTTCCTATTTTTCTATACTCATGCTACCGTTAAATTACTTCCGTGCTCATATTGCTTATCTATTTAACTGTATTTTCTCAGTTTCGTTTGGCTACTTCTGTTTCTTTTGATAATGCCAAAGGGGGAGAATGGGTAGAGAAAAAGTAGTACTAGTTTAGGGGTAGTAAACTAGAAATTTTTGGTTAAAATTATATACCAGACTTAGGGGGTGCAATGAAGCAAGAACTTAGAAAATAATTTTTCTCAAGGGGAGCCTTTATTAAGTAAACTTTAGTAAACTGCCCCTGTTTGATAATCACAAATATGATATCGTTTGCTAAGTATTTTTCAAGAACGTTCATGTTTTTCTAGATAAAGAAATATTTTAAGAAAAACAACTTATCCTTGAAAATAACTCAATTGCTCTGAGAAACATCTATGTCAATGTGAACATAATAATCCTTTTTCTCAAAAGAAATTGTCATTATCAAAAAGGGGGAAATTTTTAGATTCAAATGATTTAATGAATTATTATATTTTGATAAATAACAATTTCTCTTAAGGATTAATATTGTTAGAGATAGAATTCCTAACTCTTTGAATATTTTCATACTCAGGAACATCTATCTACTTGAAGAAGAACTGCATAGATCCATACAAAGCATTATCAAAAGCAGAACTTCAAGCAAAGTAAAGAAGAGGAGTACGTCCGGCCACTCATCAAAAAGTCAGTCTGCCAGTTGAGTACGTTTGCCTTAAAGACTACGTCCTGCTGTGAAGTACGTCTGGCAACTCAACAATGTGTTCGTTTGGCAACTCACCCAAAGGAGTCCGTCCGTCCGCCTAAGGAATACGTCTGGGAACTCTGTTGGAGAGTTCGTTTGCCAGGTCATGTTGAAGAGTTGTTTGGCAGAAGTATTAAAGAGTTCGTTCGACAATGATTCAGAAGATTTTGTTTGTCAGCAATCAAGGCCATCTACCTCGTCAAAGCATTAATGAAGCACTGTTGATCGCAGAATGAAGAAAGGGACATAATTAATACTTTATTCCTCGTTTCTGCAAACCTCTCTGTTGTTCCTTAACTCAAGCAACTTTCACAGAATCAACAGCAGATTTTCTGAACATAGTATCTCCTCAACGATCAAATTCAAATCTTCTGTTCAGAACATTAATTGCTCTCTTAGCTGGATTGCACAAGCATTTAATGCCCAAGTCAAAGATCAAGGCTGAAAGCATTGAAGAACCAGATGACGTCAACTTTCACCATTAGTGCTGCAATAAATGCATGGCAGAATGCATTAAATGCTGAACCAGAGATGCAGAAGTATCCGTTACTCACAAGGAAGAAGAAATTCAAACGGAACTATTTTCAAATCTTCATCAAGCTCACATTACTCATCCTACTGAAGATATAAATAGAGGACTTGGCATCCGGATTCAGTTGGCGACTTACACACGATCAAAGTATTCAATCTTTCTAAGTTCACATACTGCAATCTATTCTCTAGCCATAACTCAGAAAGTTAAAGCTATCTTTTACCTGAGTAAAGTCGTTTGCCAGTGTGAAGCGTTCATAGAGTGTTGCTCTTATTTCCTTTCACACAACCCCGTTAGAGAACTAAATTGTTTATCATCTTTGTAACTTGTACTTCATTCTTCTGCCCACTCTTCGCGAAGAGACTTTGTAGTAACCCAAAACCTTCTTGTAAAAGAACTGGGAGAAGTCCTGATAGAATACTTGTAGAGGAGTAGTCCTCAGAATACTGGGAGAAGTCCTGGAAAATACTTGTACTATTTTGTGAAGATAGTGAAAATCTTGGTGAAGCCAAGGACCAAACGTAGTCCTGCCGATTAAGGGGGTGAACCAGGATAAATACTTTGTGTGCTTTACTTTTCAGCCTTAAGTTATTTTTCGCTGCATTTATTCGCAAAAATATTTGAAACTAATGACTGTCTTTAACTGAAAAGAATTTTAAAAATCACACACACAATTCAAACCCCCCCTTTCTTGTGTGTTTTATCACTATCATAACCTTTTACCCTTCACACTTTGGTCCCTAGGGTTAATTAAAAGTTGAATTCCCCCCCCCTCTTGAGGCCCAAACCCACGGCCTTCCTCTTTAAATAAGAGGCTTATGTTGTATTTTTTTTCCATTAAGTCCATTAAGTGAGATTTAAGAGAGAAATGGAGGGACAAAGTGACTATTCATCATCTTCTTCCTCTCCTCTTCACCATGGCTGAACCTCCCTCCTCCCATGGCAGCCCCTTCCACTCATCTTCATCACTTGATCCTTTGAGGTAAGTTACTCCCCTCGTCCCGATCTACGATTCTACCAATTCAGATTTTTGATAAGTTGGGTTTGGATTTTTATGAGTTGCTAGAACCTTAAACTCCCTTTGTTAATGTTGTTCCCATGACCTTAGGCTTTAATATGAACTGATTGGAATTTTGATTGGTTGAGTTTTTGTCCCTAGTAATTTTCAAGTTGAGCTTTTGCTAGGGTTGCCTTTCGGAAAGTTATTCCTATGAAATTGATCTATGGATTTGCCTAATTAGTTTTCTTGGAAGCTAGGTTTTTGAGAATTGATTATTTGAAGTAAGTGATTTTCAAACTTTAAAATTTGGTTTCACCATAGATTTCATGTAACCTTTGATGTGTATAAGTTAGTTTTGAAAGAAAAATTGATTTTGAAATTTAAGTGTGTTTGCCTGAATTGCAAACTGTTTTGGGCAGTGAAGAAATTGATTTTCCAACTAGCTTTGAGTGAGTTTAAATTCTTGTAAATGGTTTTGGGCTTGAAGGAAAGGTTTTACCCTAATTAGTGCAAAAGGGCCTAGAGAAAATTGTTTATTTAAAACCCTAGAGAATTGATTTCTAGAAGTTTTGGTAAATTTGGAATTGAAGTTAAAAATTGAGCTTTTGAGTAAATTGGATTTTGGAACTCATAGCCCGATTAGGGCTATGTGCAGGCTATGTGCAGACAATACGATTGGGATAATGAGCTTATCCTCAATCAATTATGTGTCGATTCATTGCAGCAACCCGAATATTTAGATCATTTTACACCTCAATTGCATCGTGACATCTTGATTGATTGTAACATGATTGCTATGCGTGTCCTGAGCTGCTTATTGAGTGCGATTTTGGTTGCAACTCTACTTGCTTTATAATCAATGCTTGCTTGTCAATTTCCCTGCATAGTTGTAGCTTTAGTTTCTTAGTATATATAAACTTCAATGAATGAATAATACTTCATACGCTTATGTATGCTGATGTATGTTGCCTCACCCATGTGCTTGCATGGGGAGTTTTTTTTGAAGTTGACCCTTGCATTGTCTGTTGTGTGTGTTTGCTGGCGATCCGTATGTGCTTGCATGGGGAGTTTTTTTTGAAGTTGACCCTTGCATTGTCTGTTGTGTGTGTTTGATAGCGATCCGTCGCCAGTTGGACAACCCTTAGCCAGAAGTTGCAGGTGGATGCCTGTTCAAGGGAGATCAAGATGGAAGATGGACGCTTATTTGCAGGATGACTTGTCGCGGACTCTTTGGTTTTTATATATGAACTTATGTATGCCTAAGTACTAATGTAGGAAGTCTTAACTCATTTTCTTACAACTGGCAGCAAAGTCTTTCAAACTCGGAGTCAATTATTTTGTAAACTTTTTCTAAGTTGCTGACCATACACCTTACGCCCATGTGTGGCTATTTGTGAATCAGGGTATTTATATTATTAATGCATCTCATCTTGGCATATTTCGAAAAGAAAAAAAAATACCCTCTTTTTGGACAGTCTTGGAAACGTTCATGCACATTCAATTACTGTTCATTTGCTACAGTAATGCCCTGAAAATCGGGGTGTTACAGCATTCATGAGCATAATATTCTATTACTTTGTGACAACACTAGTGCTATAAATATTACAAAGAACCCAGTTGAACATTCTAGGACTAAACATATAGATATCAAGAATCATTATAAGACTATGGGTGTTTAGTGATGCCATTTGGGGTTACGAATGCACCAACGGTATTCATGGATTTCATGAATAGAATCTTCAATCCCTTTCTTGACAGGTTCGTGGTTGTATTCATCGATGATATCTTGGTCTACTCGAGGAGTCTTAGATAGGAGCACGAGGAGCATCTGCGTCAAGTGTTGACCGTTCTACGGGAGAAGACTCTTTTTGCGAACTCGGCCAAGTGTGAGTTCTGGTTGGAAGAAGTGAAGTTCTTGGGCCGTGTTATTTCTAAGGAGGGCATTATCGTTGATCCAAGCAAGGTTAAAGTAGTGAGTTCATGGGAGCAGCCGAAGACTGTGACTGATATCAGGAGCTTTGTGGGCTTAGTTGGTTATTATCGGAGGTTCATCAATGGTTTTGCAAAAATCGCAGGACCTTTGACGAAGATTACGAGGAAGAATCATCCATTTTCATGGACAGAGGAGTGAGAGTCCAGTTTTCAAGAGATGAAGCAGCATTTGACAACCGCACCTGTTTTGGCGCTTCCACAATGTGACAAACTTTACAAGGTTTACTGCGATGCTTCTTGTTAGTCTAGATAGCAACCTGAGAGGGGGGGTGAATCAGGTTTACCCGATTTTTGCCTTGATACCATCTTACTTTCAAGATAAATGTAAAAGCAAACGATTGCAGCGGAAATAAGCGTTGCTTGAAAGTAAAGATGAAGGGTAGAAGAATTCACACACAGAATTTTATCCTGGTTCACCTTCTATCCACCGAAGGCTACGTCCAGTCCCTCAAGAAAATCCCTTGAGGATTTTTCCACTATTGATAAAAATCTCTTACAAGTTCTTACACCAAGTACCTTAAGAATTTCTATCAATCACCTGTGAAAGTATACCACTTTCAACAGCCCCTGAAAGTACACCACTTTCAGTTCCTGAAGGCAAACCACCTTCAGACCTTGAAGGCTAGACCACCTTCAATCAACACCCTGAAAGTACACCACTTTCAGTAACAACAACCCTTCACCGAGACCCACGGTGAATACTTAATCTACCAGAAAGAGATGAAGAAGAGTTTACAATTTTGGCTGTATCAATCCTTTAACAAACAAGTGGATTGATCATGAGAATTATGCTTTAAGGATCTTAAGCATAATAAGACTCTGAATTCCTCAAGATATGAACAACTAAAGTGTTCTCTTAACAATGAAGATCATGAACTCAGAATTTAGGCTCTTTGAAAGTTTAAGTGCTAGAAGACTTAATCAATGAACTATTTTGGAAAAGCTTTGGCCTAATGATGTATTCTCATGTGTTGTTATGTTCTGGACTCAAATGGACTTTATATAGGCAAGGGGAAACGTCCTTGAACCAATGCAACCCTTCCCAAAAGGTTTAAGACACAATGGTTCACGAAAAGATGCAACTTTTCGTGTGTGTAATCAATTACATTACTTAGGTAATCGATTACACTAAAAGCCATTGCAGTTTGAATTTCAAATTCAAACATGTAATCGATTACAAGCAAGAAGTAATCGATTACTTTCCTAGGTGTAATCGATTACCAGAAAGCTGAAATCGATTACACTCAAGTCCAATATCCAGAAACTTGAACTTTTAAGATCGGCTTAAGTTTTTGTACTTCTTTTAACTTATGAAAACATTAAACTTGATTAGCTTAGATGTTTTAAGGAGTCTTTATGCTTTGAGAAGCCTTTAGAAGCATAACTCACCTAAACTAAGACTTCTAGGTAAATGTTGAACTATATAGCACTGTTTCCTCTAAGTCTTCTTTTCTTCTTTTTGCCGATGAGTTTGTCGTCATCAAAACCTCAGCCAGGGTCAGGAGAAAGACCTTCTTCACACTTCTTAACACGGTTTGGGTTGTGTGCTGATGCAGAATCGGAAGGCTGTGGCCTATGCATCGAGGATGTTGAAGGCGCATGAACAAAAATACCTAATGAATGATTTGGAGCTTACAGCGGTGGTTTTTTCTCTTAATATATGGAGGCACTATCTGTATGGGAGCACGTTCACCGTCTTCAGTGGTCATAAGAGCTTGAAGTACTTGTTTGACCAGAAAGATTTGAATATGCGACAGAGGCGCTGGATGGAGTTTTTAAAGGATTATGAGTTTACCTTGCAGTATCTTTTGGGAAAGGCTAACGTGGTGGTTGATGCTCTCAATCGCAAGGCTATCCATGTTTCTTCTCTGATGACTAAGGAGTTGGAGTTGCTCGAGGAATTTCGTGATCTGAGTTTGAATGTTAAGGTGGCACCCGGGATGCTGAGCTTCGGGATGATTACTGATGACTGGATTTTGTATGATAATTTTAGAGTCTTTTTATTTTATTATTTTTGAGTCTCATATTGGTTTTTATTTCTTTTTATTTTGATTTTCTATTTATTTTGCATTTTGCATATAGATTAGCTTTTATGTGGTTTTTAAAATTTATTTTATATTTTTAGGAATTTTTAGAGTTATTTTTATATTTTAGGAAAGCTGGTAGAATTAGTCATTTTTGTCTAGGGACCAAATTGTAAACTTCAGGAAAGGAAGGGCTAGAAATGGAAAGTTCAGAAGGTGAAGGGCTGAAAGTGAAGTCTCAGCAAATAAAGGACTAAATGCAAGGAAGTGGAAGATGAAGCACCATTGCTAATTTAGCACATGGGAAATGAGGCATGAATAGAGAAATCAAGTCACTTTGCTATTTCAGAATTGAAAGGGGACAAAATGGAGGCTAATTAAGCCATTAAATTCCACCATTGAAGAAGAAAAAGCATCCAAGAAGAGCTGCCAGTGTTTGACCCAACGCTCAAGCGTTGGAAGGCCCAATGCTCCAGCGTTGGGGCCCTGTTTTGCAACGTCTGGAATAAAGGACCCAACGCTCAAGCATTGGGGTTCCCAGCGCTCAGGCGTTGGGACACATTCAGAGGCTATAAATAGGACAACATTTTACCTTTGTAAACACACCTCTACAGAATACAACAAGTGTTCTTCTTTCTCCCTTTAGAGCATTGTTCCTCAGAATTGTGGGAAGCTATACTTGAGCTCCTAGTCCAGGGTAATTCGACGTTTCTATTAGCCATATTTGGCTAATTTATTTTTAAGTTTCTTGGGTTGTTTTAGCTTTTAATTATGTTTTAGCTTTCTTCTACTCTTCTGAATAATAATACAAGTTCATATTTTATTTCCTTGTTCTTCATTTTACTCTTGATGTACACAAGATTTCATGCTTACTTCTTATAACAATGGAAATTGGTAATTAGTAAGGGAAATAGGATTTAAAAAAGGCTATATGATTATATTACTAAGGAATTAGGATAGACTTAGCTTTATGTTGGCCTGAACTTCATTTTCATCTTCTTCTTTAATTAACTAAATTGCAAGGAATTGTGTTTAGTAATTAGAAAGAAAGTTCTACAATGTGTAAGGAAATAACTTGTAGAAACAATAGGCTAAAGCATCATGAATTCTTGTTTTAAAATTCAGAAATAAGGTAGAGGTTTGCTAGCATGTTTTAAAAGTTAAGTAATTCAACCCAAGAGCTTAATTTCCATCATCGTTATTTTCTGCTTATTTATTTTATGTTTAGTTCTTGTTCTACAACATACCAACTTCAATCTTTATATTTTCTGCTTAAGTTATAAATAAATTAATAATTGGACAGCTAACCCTGTGGGTTCGATATCTTTTATATTACGCGATAATCATCTGTGCACTTGCGGATTTGGCTATCAATTACTGTGTCCAGTGATTTATTGCAGGAGATTAAAGCTAACCAGATGCAAGATAGAGAACTGATTGAGAAAAGAGTGATGGTCAATGCGGGGAAGGCGCCAGACTTTGAGGTGGGTTCTGATGGCATCTTACGTTGCAAGGGATGAGTGTGTGTTCCGAGTGATGCTAAGTTGAGGAGGGTGATCCTTGACGAAGGGCACAAGAGCAGGCTGAGTCTTCATTCGGGCGCGACGAAGATGTACGAAGATCTGAAGCTACACTTTTGGTGGTCGGGTATGAAGAAAAATATTGCTGAATATGTTGCTGCGCGCCTGACTTGGCAGAAGGCGAAGGTTGAGCATCAAAAACCTGCAGGATTGATGCAATCTCTTGAGGTACCTGAGTGGAAGTGGGATATCATATACATGGATTTCGTGGTTGCCTTTCCACTCACTCGGAGGAGGTTTGATTCCATCTGGTTTATTGTTGATCGATTGACGAAATCTGCGCATTTTCTACGAGTGAAGACCACTTACAAAGTGGAGCAGCTTGTAGAGTTTTACATTTTAGAGTTTGTGAGATTGCATGTGGTTCCTTCGACCATAGTTTTCGACAGAGATCGGAAGTTCACTTCACACTTCTAGAAGGCTCTGCAGGGAGCTCTTGGTTCGAAGCTGAGTTTGAGTTCCGCTTATCACCCGCATACTGATGGGAAGACGAAGAGGACGATTCAATCTTTGGAGGATCTTCTTCGAGCTTGTGTCTTGGATAATCAGGGGAGTTGGGACGAGCTTTTGCTGCTGATTGAGTTCACCTACAACAACAATTTTCGTGCTAGTATTGGGATGGCGCCGTATGTACGGGAGGAGATGCAGGACACTGTTGTGTTTGTTTCAGGATGGAGAACATTTGCTAGTTGGGCTAGAGTTAGTGCAATAGATGATAGAGAATGTGAGACAAATCAGAGAGAAAATGAAGACGTCCCAGAGTAGACAGAAGAGCTACGCGGACAACCGGTGAAGGGAGTTGGAGTTTGCACTGGGAGAGCATGTGTTTCTTCGTGTGAACCCAACTACTAGAGTATGGAGGGCGATTAAATCAAAAAAGCTGACACCGAAGTTTATCGGGCCATATCAGATCATCGAGAGGGTTGGACTAGTGGCTTATCGCATTTCTTTGCCACCTTTCTTGTCCAAGACTCGCCATGTTTTGCATGTGCCCCAGATGTGCAAATAGATTCCGGATTCGTCGCATGTTATCACCAAGGATGACATTCAGCTGAGGGAGAACTTGACTTTCGAGGATCCACCGATGTAGATAGCTGATTAGAGAGTTAAGCAGGTAAGGAACAAGGAGATTCCATTGGTGAAGGTGATTTGGAACCAGACCACGGGAGACACCACGTGGGAGTTGGAGGAAAAAATGATGGAGCAATACCCTGATCTATTCCTTGATCTTTAGTTTCGAGGATGAAAATCTTTTTAGGGGGTGGTATTGTAAGACCCCCGATTATGTATATTTGTAGTTTGGTCCCTAGAGTTTGCAATAATTATGATTTGGTCATTGAATGTTCTGACATTTATACTTTTGTCCTTATTAGATATTTTGTTTGAAATAAATTATGTTTGATTATTCTACTCAAGTTGAGCTGAGAATAAAATAAAATCTCAATAGATTTGATTGATATTTGATTTTATGTATATCTTGATTAAGTGCAGAATTTTTATTTTCGGTCTTTTACTTCTTTATTTATTTCGAGATAGAGGAGTTGAGAGGAAGAATTATGTTTCTGGTTTGGAGATTAATCGTGAGGGTGTTGCCATGGATTATTAAATAATTAAGTAATCAGGAATTTAATTTAGCCAAAGAACGGGACCAGGTTCGTTCTATTATTGTTGGAGCTTTGGAAGGAGAAAAATTCTACTGCATTCCCTATTTTTACTAGGGCTAGGGCGTGTAACAACCTTGCTTCAGCCACTTGGTTGTTATTTCTTTTATTTTTCTGCTGAATGGAATTTTCAAAACAACATCTTTTCCTAGGGTTGTTAGATACCGTAATATTCTGCTGAGTAATAGGAGAGGAAGCTGAAAATAACCTCCCACTACCAAGAGTGGTTCGACCAAGCTATAGAAAGGAGAAGTCTGAAGTCTTTTCATCACTCTTCACTCAAACAACACCTTTAACCTTTAGAGAAAATCCTTGTTCTCAAGTACTGAAACCCCTTGCTGCTGTTGTATCCTCTTCCTTCTTGTGAGAATCACGCCATTCACTTTTCTTGTACTATGTTGGTCGACCCTTACTTTTTTCCCCATTGGTGTGAAAGCTTTGTTCTTCAATTCTCTCCAAGGGTGCCTTGTGTTAGTCCATTGGTAAGTGATCAAACTCTTCAAATTTATGAATTCTGGTGTTCAATTTCCTTCCTTCTCCTAGGGTTTTGAATTGGCTTTGTTCCAGAACTTTCCTCCTCATCATACTCGAGCTTCCCTTACACAATTGGAGGTCTAAGGCTGTGGTTCATTTCCCCTTGATTGTACAAGCAAAGTCAAGTTGGTCTTTTCCATATTCTAGTTGAAACCCTGGTCATTTTCCCTTATTCATACATTTTGGTGTTTTGAAAATCCTCTGAGTATTTGGGGTAGAAATTGTCTCTAGTTGTTTGTATAATGAGTTTTGGCCATGGAAAAGTCTTGTTTTCGAAAAGTAGGGTTTAAAATTGATTTTGGATTGAAAAACTGCTTTTCTGGGCTCTCTGGCAGGGAGCCAATGCATGAGCGTTGGACTCCCAACGCCTAGGCGTTGAGGTTCTGCCCAGGACGTGTTGCCAGACAGGGAGCCAACGCCTTGGCTTTGGCAACCCAACGCATGGGCGCTGAGTCCCTGCCAGCAAACTTCTGATTTCGTTTTAATTGTGCAAAAATCATTTACTGAGTATAACATGATGAAAATGGTTCTAAGAGGAATTGACTATATTTGCACATGATACTATGACTGAGAAAAAAAGTGTGAACTGTTGGTTCATGAGGATGATGATTATTTGTGTCATAGCATATGCATTATATTTAGGATGTTTAAGATTGATGTGACGACACTTTGTCCCGTGGGATCAATCTAGTGCACTGTGGTGGATCTTTGTCCCACGTGATTGTCCTGCCCTTGTTCTAGGAAAAACCTTGGCCATAGTTATGCATATAGTTATTTCAGGACTAACTTGCATGTTTTTGAGAATTAAATGAAAATTCTTTTAAAAGCTAAAAACTATGTTTATTTAATGTTGTTTATTTACTGTTATTAATTAATGCTGTTTAATTGGCTGCTGTTTATAAATTGTGAAACTATGTTGTAGAATAATTATTTAATTTTATTTGCCCATGTTGGATCATATTATTTATGGGGATATTATTTATTGATTAAATATTTTTTAGCGACGAATCTTTTGAAAATTTCGAGTGGCCTTTTTTAGAGGTTTATTAAACTTATTTATTAAATTTCGAGTGGCCTTTTGCTCGTTCCTTCCTTTTTTGTTGAGCACAACGAGTGTGTAAAGTGAGTTCAGGTTCAGTATCAAATAGGAATGGGCCTGAACCGTCTGTATCTTGCATACACTAACATAAACAAATTAGAAGCACTTATTCAATACAAGAGATTATTGAATAGAAGAAAAACTGAAATTAAAAACTAAACAAAAAGAACTAGATTAAATCAATTAAAGAGAAACAATCCTCAGCAACGACGCTACAAACTTGATGGGCACTTTGCAAGTGTACAAATGCTCGAAGTAATAAAAAGATCGTTCTCCATAGGGTTTGTGTTCAATTATTGATTTGTCACCAATTCTCTGATTTAGAGTGTAGAAATGGAAAATAAAGGTCTGGGGGGGTTTGATTGTTGTGGTTCAATTGCATGAAATAACAAGATATTAAATGTTGTGAGAAACTTATATGAAAAGGTAGCACCTAGGTTCTGTTTCACTGATCACAATCCTAATCAAGAAGACCTAATGTTGTATGAACTTGGGAATTCAACCTATGGTGATTTAGCTTTATTCCTACTTACTAAATTAATAGCTAAGAAAGACTTCCAATTCAAAGAATACGTCTTCTTTACTAGCACCTAGAAAATTGAATTGAAGATTAAGGATTACATCACACCACCACTATTAGACTCTACTCTTAATTAAAAGCAGCAGGGAACATCTAACCAATTTACTCTCTGGATCCCTATATTCTAATCAACCTTTCGATTCCCATTGAAAATATTAAAACACTTGTGTCAACTCAAGCGAGAATAAAAACTGAGAATAAATTCATAGAATAGAAAACCCGTCCGTACAAAACCAAGAATTCAAAATAAGAACACAAACTAGATCTGCATCCCAAGTGCTAAAGAAGGATTTAGTTACACATGATCTTAGAAAGCATAGCCAAACAAAAGAGGAAGTACATAACCGATATGGAAACGAAGAAGAATTGGCGCCTCACGGTCTTAGAACAACTTCTCCCAATGTCTCCTAATGTTTCCCATAGTAAAAGATACCTTCAGGGATGTAAAAATTGAGCTTTAAAGACCTAATTTCACTTTTGTCACGTCCCTACCGCATCTGCGGTGGCTTAGGCACTGCACATACAGTAAAAAGGGTGTTACCACAGATGCGGTGATCCATTTGGACCGCTTATGCGCTGGCTATCTGACAGCTCCGACCTCTTTTCATAAAATTGCTCGTACAAGCTTTTCTATTGCCGGATCAGGCTGAAATTTTGATATGTTGTTCTTGACTCATTTATCTTAAATTTGACTAGAGGATTTTTCAAAAAATATCTATGCTAAGATAACCACTCGATGAAAGCTGCAGCCATGTTACTAAAGAGAAATCTGCAACACAAAAATTCAAAGGGAACCCATAAAAAATCTAATAAATGTATAAGACTCCTAAACTCAACTAAAAACACCAAAATGCATGAACTAAGTCTAAAGTGTCCTAAAATGACCAAAATACACTAATTAACTCATTAAACTAAATGCAAAATAACCAAGAAAACAGCTCAGAAACCCGGGTCATCAATATATATACGCTAAATATTTATATATATATATATATATATATATATATATATATATTAACATGAGGGTGTTTTTAATTTCAAAGCTCTGAGATTATCTTGTGGAAAATATATTTTGATGCTTTATTTTAAATTGTTTTATGATGACAGGGAAAATTCAGTATATATGCATAAATATAAATATATATATATATATATATATATATATATATATATATATATATGCGTGGCTTTTTATATATTTCCTATGATAATAGAGGTATATAATCTCGTGATTTTTATTTGAATAATAAGGTTTTTATTTCAGCTAAGAATTAGTTTATTTTGAATGAAAACCTTGAATAGATAGTGATATATTTTTAAGTCATATCTATCAAGTTAAAAACAACAAATACACTATGTTTTTATGTTGTTTTGGTCAACCAACTTCATCACATGGGGTTACGGTTTTTTTTTTTATAAATAGAAACTTTAGGCATTTGAGAAAAATTACTTTGGAGCTCTCTTTACTCTCTGTTGGTCGTGACTGTCTTCTTCTTTTTAGAGTTCAAGTTTTTGTTTTTCTTCTACCTTTTAAGTGTGCAAGGTAAGGTTTTTCCTATAGATTTTCATGCTTTCTTCTATGTTTAGTTATCCATGTGGGGTTGGGTTTAGCTTTGTGGTTTCTAAACTATTTAATTCATCTCTTATCTTCTCTTGTTTTGAGGTTCTATGAAGGGTTTTGTTGTTTTTTTTAAAAGGTTTTGTTTGAATATTCTGCACTTATTTGGGAGGGATGGAGCATGACTAAACTCTGTTTTTGAAAGGTTTATATGACATGATTTTGGGTTTTAAAGGAAGAAAAATTCTAGTTGTTTTTGGGGTTGTTTGGCCGCGGGTATACACAATGTTTGGGGGGTTGAAAATCGTTTATCCGGACTTTTTTTCAAGTGTGTTTGGCCGTGGGTTATAAGGATTTAGGGGAGGAGGTTTTGATTGTTTAAAACACTGTTCTATAAGGTTGTGAATCGTAAACAAGGCAAAGGTGAGTGTAATTTCGGTCCTAGAGGTCTGAGTCTTTTTACGGTTGTTTGTGATGATATTACACATTTTTGGTTGCTGGACTTTGTATGGATTCAAGTTATTTTGATGATTATAAGTCTCTGGTATGATGTTTTTTAAGTGCTGAAATTTTTATGAGAACAGGGTTATGTTGTGAGAATTGTTTATGAGTTTTAATGGTGATTTAATTGATATTTTGCTTGCTGATTTTTTTTACTGAGGCATAAGTTTTTATAGTTCAGTTTTCATTACATCGATATAATGATGTTATTATGATGTTATTGAATTACCTGTGATTAACTGGATAGTCTTTTGAGTTGAAGTTGAGTTGCATAGCATTGCATGAAGGGCCTAGCGGGGTTTGATAGACTCAAGCCAGATAACCAAGGACACCATCCGACTGTCAGGTATAGGGTAGGTTTGACATGGTGGGTTTGACTAGGGCGTGAGAGGCGTGCCTGATGAAGTGGTTGACCAATGGTAGGATGCTAGTAGAGAGGCTAGTAGTATGGGTGTTCGTGTGGATGTCTCATCACTCCTGTGGGTTGTGATGCTATTTTGGAGCATATGATTGAAGGGGAAGGGCCTTGACTGTTAGTACAGATAGCAACCTGAGAGGGGGGGGTGAATCAGAGTTGCCCCGGTTTTCGCCTTATTGAAATCGTTACTTTCAAGATAAAGATGATCACAAGATAATTTCTATGATTGCAGCGGAATAGAGCGATGCTTGAAAGTAAGTATGAAGGATAAAGAGAATCACACACAAGATTTTATCCTGGTTCACCTTCAATCCACCGAAGGCTACGTCCAGTCCCTCAAGAAAACCCCTTGAGGATTTTTCCACTATTGATAAAAATCTCTTACAAGTTCCTAACCCTAGGACCCCAAGAATTTCTACCAATTCCCTGTGAAAGCAAACCACTTTCAACAGACCCTGAGAGCAAACCGCTTTCAATTCCTGAAGGCAAACCACCTTCAGACCTTGAAGACTAACCCGCCTTCAATCGAAACCCTGAAAGTATCCCACTTTCAGTGACAACAACCCTTCACCGAAACCTACGGTGAAAACCCAACCTTACAGAATGGGATGAAGAAGATTTTACAATAGGCTGTATCAATCCTTTAACATACAAATGGATTGATCATGAGAAATTATGCTTTAAGGCTTTTAAGCATAATACGATTCTGAGTTCCTCAAGATATGAACAACTAATGTGTTCTTATGAACATGAAGATCATGGACTCAGAATCTAGGCTCTTGAATGTTTAAGTTCTAAAAGAACTAATTTTGACAAAGCTTTTGGCCTAATGTGATTTTCTCATGTATTGTGTGTTTTCTTGTGTGTGTTGTGTATGTTACATGTATGTTATGTTTTCTGGACTCAAATGGACTTTATATAGGCAGGGGAAACGTCCTTGAACCATCACAACCCTTTCCAAAAGCTTTGGGACACAATGGTTCATGAAAAGACATACTTTTTCGTTCTGGTAATCGATTACCATACTTAGTGTAATCGATTACACTAATGACCGTTTCAATTTGAATTTGAATTTCAAACATGTAATCGATTATCATTAATGAGTAATCGATTACTTGCCTTGGTGTAATCGATTACCATAAACCTGTAATCGATTACCCAGAAGTCCATTTTCCAGAAACTTGTTTCTTTGAGAATGCCTTAAGGTTTTCTACTTCTTTTAAGTTATGAAAACACTTAGTATGATTAGATTAGATGTTTTAAGAGCCTTTATGCTTTAATAAACCTTTGGAAGCATAACTCACCTAATACTAAGACTTCTAGACTATTTGATGGACTTTGAGTGCTTGATTCTTTGAAGTCTTCTTTTCTTCTTTTTGCTGATGAGTGTGTCGTCATCAAAACCACAGCCAGGGTCAGGAGCAAGACCTTCTTCACAATCTCCCCCTTTTTGATGATGGCAAACACATACTTGACTCTTTGAAGATCATATGTGTATTTGTGATGTAAAACTCCCCCTGTTTGATGGAATCTAGCATGTTTGATTTTTCTCCCCCTTTCTAGTGTACTTGTTGAATTCCTGCATATGATCTTTAAAAGCACAGAACCTTTCTCCCCCTTTTGACTTCATCAAAAAGAAGAAAAGGCCAAAAAGTACAGGCATACATCCATACAAGTATATAGTGCAAAATAAAGCATTGGGGGTATAGGGGGTAAATATGGAAATTATGAATAAAACACACATAACTAGTACTTATATTTATAATATTCAAGAAGACTAATACATTGAAAGAGAATAATATACAATGATGAAACAAAGAAGCATAAAAGTATACTTAGTAGACTAAGGACTAGTAGGAGAAGCATCATCATCATTGGTACGGATGAACCTTAAACTACGACCATCATCATGAACTTGACCAGGAAGAAGGAAGAGGCCAAAGTCATTTGTAATATTGAGAGAGGGAAGGATGGAAGTGTCCACACGTTTAAGATGAGAGGACCGAGTGTCATAGAGCTTTGCAATTGGTACACCAGAGTAGATAAGGAGGCGAGATATGAGGGATGCATAAGGAAAAGAGTCTGCCAAGTCACGACATCTCAGCATGTGATTCAGAACTAAGAACGCCCAATTAATTTTGTGACAATGAAGGATGCCATACAAAATTTGCAACTCAAAATCTCTAATGTGGGCGAGAAGATTTTCTTCAGGGATAACCACTTGATTGATGATGTAGTGAAGCAGATGATTGTTCGTGGTGAGGACATCTATGTTATAGGGACAAGAAGTGGTATGAGGTGGATGAATTCGTTGGAGGTCTGCCGACTCAAATCTACAGAGAGATTTATAGAAGGAGTCATGGCTGTAATCAGACCAGGGGCAGGGCAGGTTAGGACCTAAAAGAGCACCAGAGGAAGAAAGCCCAAGGCAACGACCAAAGGAGGAAAGGGAATGTCGAATAAGGATCCCCTTGACGGAGCTTTGAAATCCATCTTGCAAAGGTTCCAAATTGCAGTAGAAGACTTTGACAAGTTCTGGGTAGTAGGAATTGCTCATAGAGATGAATTCCTCGAGGTTTTGATATTTGAGATATGCAGGGAAGGTGTGACCAATACCAACAAAAGAATCCAAATCTCCAAACATAGGCTTTCGGATGAGTTGATTTATGAAACGTGACACAAAATGGGTTCGTTGATTTGTGGATGTGAGAAGTCTGGTAAGATTCATGGGTCGTGAAGAACGAGAACGAGAAGGGTCCATGATAGTTTGATATTAGGAATGGAGAGAGATCATCAAATGCTGCTGCTTAAATAGACTTGTGGATGGATGATTAATCGAGTACAGATCAGTGTTTTTTAAGGTTTGAAATTCAAAAAGAAGAGGGAAAACTAGTATACTGGCAGTTTTTCGAACAAGTAATCGATTACTGCAGTTAGGGTAATCGATTACAGCAGTTGAAAATTTGAAAAATTTCAAATTTTGAACATGTAATCGATTATGGCAGTTAAGATAATCGATTACTCAAATGATTCCACCAGGCACGAGGACTTAGAGCATGGATAATCGATTACAAGACCTATGATAATCGATTACTAGGACACTTTTATAATTTCTAGGCTCTAGAATCCTATGTAACACATTTTCATATAAACACTTAAGCACATAATGCATATGAACATATAATTATCATAGAGTTTATGCAAATAACATGTTACCTTAAATGTCATGCTCATCTAATAATCCTAATTCTCTTCTTATCTTATAAAATGATTCCTTAGAAAGAGGTTTAGTAAAGATATCTGCTAATTGATTATGTGTATCCACAAAAGAAATCTCTATATCTTTCCTCATAACATGATCTCGAAGAAAATGATGGCGTATATCAATATGCTTCGTTCGAGAATGCATGATAGGGTTTTTAGTAAGATTAATGGCACTTGTGTTGTCACATTTGATAGAAATGCAGCCCAGCTCTAAGCCATAATCTTTAAGTTGTTGTTTGAGCCATAGAGTTTGTGCACAACAACTTCCTGCAGCAATATATTCTGCTTCTGCAGTACTTAGAGCAACACATGCTTGTTTCTTACAAGACCAAGAAACAAGGGCATTTCCTAACAAGTGACAAGTACCACTTGTACTTTTTCTTTCAGTTTTACAACCAGCATAATCAGAATCAGAATATCCAATCAAATCACAAACACTTCCTTTGGGATACCACAAACCAACATTTGTAGTTCCTTTCAAATATTTGAAAATCCGCTTAACAGAACTCAAATGTGATTCCCTAGGAGATGCTTGATATCTAGCACATAGACATACACTAAACATAATATCAGGTCTACTTGCAGTTAAGTACAAAAGAGATCCGATCATACCTCTATATTTAGTGATGTCAACTTGAACACCGGATTCATCTTGATCTAGATATGTATTAGACCCCATTGGTGTGGCTATGGCTTTGCAATCATCTAAATCATATTTCTTTAATAATTCCTTGCAAAACTTTGATTGATTGATGAATATTCCATCATTTGATTGCTTGATTTGCAAACCAAGAAAGAAATTTAATTGTCCCATCATGGACATCTCAAATTCTTCTTGCATCATGTTAGAGAAATCTTTGCAAAGAGATTCGTTAGTTGCACCAAAGATAATATCATCAACATAAATTTGAACAAGTAAGGTATTACCTTTGGTTCTTTTGATGAACAAGGTTGTATCAGCCTTACCTTTTTGAAATCCTTTATCACAAAGGAAAGTACTTAACCTATCATACCATGCACGAGGGGCTTGCTTAAGACCATAGAGTGCTTTCTTTAGTCTGAAGACATGTGAAGGAAACTTTGGATCTTCAAATCCTGGAGGTTGCTTCACATACACTTCTTCTTGAATATATCCGTTCTGGAAGGCACTTTTGACGTCCATTTGATACAATGGGAAGTTTAAAGAGCAAGCATACGCTAATAACAATCTTATGGCTTCTAATCTTGCTACGGGTGCATATGTTTCATCAAAATCTATACCTTCTTCTTGATTATAACCTTGAGCAACCAATCTTGCTTTATTTCTAACTATAATACCATTTTCATCTAACTTATTCCTAAATACCCACTTTGTTCCAATAATGTGTTTATCACTAGGCTTAGGGACAAGTTCCCAAACTTGATTCCTTTCAAATTGGTTTAATTCTTCTTGCATTGCTACAATCCAATACTCATCCTCTAGAGCATCATTTACTTTTGATGGTTCTATCTGAGAGACAAAGGCCATATTCAAAACTGAATCATTCAAGCGTAGCCTTGTAGAAACGCCTCTAGAGATATCACCAATAATATTATCAACTGGATGATCCCTATGGGTTCTCCATTCTTTTGGAAGTTGATAAGTATTATCTTCAATGTGCTCTTCTTGTATTGGATTATGATCTCCATCCTTTTGAGAATCTTCATTTATAATGATGTCATCTTCTTCATTATCCGGAAGATTGACTTTATCTTCTATTGAAGATTTAGATTCATCAAAAGAAACATGTATGGATTCTTCCATGGATAGAGTTTTCTTGTTAAAGACTCTATATGCTTTGCTTGTTAAAGAATATCCAAGGAATATACCTTCATCAGATTTTTCATCAAACTTACCAAGGTTTTCCTTTCCATTATTCAAGACAAAGCATTTTGATCCAAAAGCATGTAGATGAGAGATATTTGGTTTCCTTCCTTTGTAGAGTTCATAGGGAGTTTTCTTAAGAATAGGTCTAATGAGAACTCTATTGGAAACATAGCAAGCAGTACTTACAGCATCAGCCCAGAAGTATTTAGGGAGACTTGATTCACTCAGCATGGTTCTTGCTAATTCCTCAAGTAATCTATTCTTTCTTTCTACTACACCATTCTGTTGTGGTGTTCTCAGAGTAGAGAAATTATGTGATATTCCATTTTCATCACATAGTTCTTGGAATTGTTGATTATGAAATTCTCCACCATGATCACTTCTTATAGAAGAGATCTTTAAAGACTTCTCATTTTGAACAAGCCTTGCATATCTTTTGAATGAATTGAAGGCTTCATTCTTATGAGGAAGAAATAAAGTCCATGTAAATCTAGAGAAATCATCAACAATAACAAGTGCATAGAAATTACCTCCGAGGCTTTTTGTTCTAGATGGTCCGAACAAATCCATATGTAACAATTGAAGGGGTCTTTTTGTCGAAACTATGTTCTTAGGTTTGAAGGATGTTCTGGTTTGCTTCCCCTTTTGACATGCATCACAAAGCTTGTCTTTTTCGAATTTCATCTTTGGAAGCCCAATAACCAGATCATGTTTGACTAGTTTGTTTAAATGATCTATGTGAATATGAGCAAGTCTTCTATGCCATAGCCATGAATCACTATTGTTCTTGGCCAAAAGGCATCTCACATTTTGTGGAATTTCTTCCAATGAGATCATGAAGACTTTGTTTACTTTATACCCAGAAAACTTAATCTCTTTAGTTTTCACATCTTTTACTACACATATATCATTAATAAAACCAACTTTCAAACCCTTATCACATAGTTGACTGATACTCAGAAGATTATGCATCAAACCATCAACATAAAGAACTTTATCGATGACTGTTTGAGGGGGTGTGCCTATTCTTCCAATACCGAGTATCTTTCCCTTTTGATTGTTACCGTATGTGACAAAACCTTTTTCTCTAGGTATAAGAAATGAAAATTTGGTTTTGTCTCCTGTCATGTGTGATGAGCAGCCACTATCAAGATACCATAAATCCTTTGCTGCTTTCATACACACCTACATGACAAAGTTCAGACATGGGTATTAGGAACCCAACAAGTCTTGGGTTCTTCTAAGTTAACATCCTTTCTAACCCAAATGTACTCCCTATTTGGTACTCCTATATGTTTGTAATAACATCTACTAGGGGTATGTCCTACTTTGTTACAATATGTGCAAGAGTAATGATTGTAACTAGAGGTTTGTCTAGGAAAAGGGTGAATCTTCTTAGGAAGTCTATTTTGATTGTTCTTCCTATTGTTTGTGCTCCTAACAGGATTAATCTTATTGTTACTAGAAGATCCTGACACGTGGTTTGGTCTTACAAACACAGTTTTCCTAACCTCTTTTGACTTTGGGTGAGAAGTATATCCTAATCCTGATTTATTGTTTGAATGTCTTTGAACACTTAGAATATCATCTAACTTCTGTTTTCCTTTATTGAAGTTATTTACCCTGTGTTGAAGATCACCTATCTTTTCTTCTAAAGAACTACACTTGGTACATGTGTGTGTAGTATCTACTTTAGATTTCACTATGTGTAATTCCTCCTGTAAGGTTCTACACTTACTTTCTAGAGAAGAAATCAATTCATTTTGCTTTGTGCTAATCTTGGAAAGTTCTTGACATAATTTAAACATGTTTTCCATAGAAAATTTTAAATCATGAGGAGACATAGAATTATTGCTAACCTGGGAATCTTCAATGTCTGAATCATGTGAGGCCATTAAAGCAACTTGTGCTTCTTCTTTGTCAGAGTCTGATGATGAACTTACTTCATTATCATCCCAAGCCAAAAATGCTTTTCGTGTAGGTTGATCCTTCTTTTCAAACTTTTCTCTTAGACCATGTCTCTTCTTCTGAAGATTTGGACAATCTGATTTGAAGTGTCCAGGTTTACCACATTCGAAACATGTGATCTTTTGTGACGAAGAGGGATCATTGTTTCTTTGGAAAGATTTATTGTTGAATTTAACACTTTTTCTTTTAAGAAACTTTCCAAAGTTCTTGACTAGAAGATTTAAATTTTCATCTTCTTCTTCAGAATCCGCATCATAATCTTCTTTGATGCTTTCCTTTGTCTTTAAGGAAATGGATCGATACTTCTTCTCATGTTGTTCATGCTCTTCTAAACGATTCAATTCCAACTCATGTTCTTGGAGTTTTCCAAACAGAGTTGCAAGAGACATATTTGATAAACTCTTCTTCTCAGAGATGGCTGTGACTTTTGGTTGCCATACTCTTGTAAGTGATCTTAGAACTTTCATTTTCAAGTCACTATTTGAAAATTGTTTTCCAAGAGCAATCAAATGATTAATTAAATGAGTGAATCGTTTTTGCATATCTAATACCTTTTCTCCTGGAAGCATTCTGAACATTTCATATTCCTGAGAAAGAGTATTGATCTTTGATCTCTTGACTTCATCTGTTCCTTCATGAGTCACCATCAACGTATCCCATATTTCTTTTGAAGAAGTGCACGTTGATACTCTGAAAAATTCGTCCATGCCAAGAGCAGATGTAAGGATGTTCATTCCTTTGAGATCATGTTGAACCTTCTTCTTTTCTTCTTCACTCCAAGTACTTTCTGATTTTGGTTGTGAAGTTCCTTCTTCATTTGTTGTTACAGGCACAAAGGGTCCTTCTTCAATGGCTTTCCATATTCCTGAGTCTAATGACTTTATGAATATCTTCATCTTGATTTTCCAGAAGTCATAATGTTCTCCATTGAAGAATGGTGGCCTGTTTATGTTGAATCCTTCATTTGTTCCATGATTCGAAGAGGATGCCATCTTTTCCCGGATCTTAGGAATAACTTACATAAACCTTCGCTTTGATACCAATTGTTAGTACAGATAGCAACCTGAGAGGGGGGGGGGTGAATCAGAGTTGCCCCGATTTTCGCCTTATTGAAATCGTTACTTTCAAGATAAAGATGATCACAAGATAATTGCTATGATTGCAGCGGAATAGAGCGATGCTTGAAAGTAAGTATGAAGGATAAAGAGAATCACACACAAGATTTTATCCTGGTTCACCTTCAATCCACCGAAGGCTACGTCCAGTCCCTCAAGAAAACCCCTTGAGGATTTTTCCACTATTGATAAAAATCTCTTACAAGTTCCTAACCCTAGGACCCCAAGAATTTCTACCAATTCCCTGTGAAAGCAAACCACTTTCAACAGACCCTGAGAGCAAACCGCTTTCAGTTCCTGAAGGCAAACCACCTTCAGACCTTGAAGACTAACCCGCCTTCAATCGAAACCCTGAAAGTATCCCACTTTCAGTGACAACAACCCTTCACCGAAACCTACGGTGAAAACCCAACCTTACAGAATGGGATGAAGAAGATTTTACAATAGGCTGTATCAATCCTTTAACATACAAATGGATTGATCATGAGAAATTATGCTTTAAGGCTTTTAAGCATAATACGATTCTGAGTTCCTCAAGATATGAACAACTAATGTGTTCTTATGAACATGAAGATCATGGACTCAGAATCTAGGCTCTTGAATGTTTAAGTTCTAAAAGAACTAATTTTGACAAAGCTTTTGGCCTAATGTGATTTTCTCATGTATTGTGTGTTTTCTTGTGTGTGTTGTGTATGTTACATGTATGTTATGTTTTCTGGACTCAAATGGACTTTATATAGGCAGGGGAAACGACCTTGAACCATCACAACCCTTTCCAAAAGGTTTGGGACACAATGGTTCATGAAAAGACATACTTTTTCGTTCTGGTAATCGATTACCATACTTAGTGTAATCGATTACACTAATGACCGTTTCAATTTGAATTTGAATTTCAAACATGTAATCTATTATCATTAATGAGTAATCGATTACTTGCCTTGGTGTATTCGATTACCATAAACCTGTAATCGATTACCCAGAAGTCCATTTTCCAGAAACTTGTTTCTTTGAGAATGCCTTAAGGTTTTCTACTTCTTTTAAGTTATGAAAACACTTAGTATGATTAGATTAGATGTTTTAAGAGCCTTTATGCTTTAATAAACCTTTGGAAGCATAACTCACCTAATACTAAGACTTCTAGACTATTTGATGGACTTTGAGTGCTTGATTCTTTGAAGTCTTCTTTTCTTCTTTTTGCTGATGAGTTTGTCGCCATCAAAACCACAGCCAGGGTCAAGAGCAAGACCTTCTTCACATTGACCAGCATTCATAATAACTCTAATTATGATGAGTCTTGTTATTTTATTGTGCATTTATTGTTGCGTTTTAATGTTGTTATATTCTAGCCATAACAAGACGGTTGACTTTTGATATAATTTTCACTATGTTGTAACTATATGATTGTTGTTTGATTTGAAGTTAACCCTATCTTGTGTGATTTTTGTTGATTGCGCGCTTAACGCCATTAGATAGTGAAGATGTGGAGGATTATCAAGATGGTTCTCAGCACCAACTATGAGTTGTTACAAAGGAATGACCCTGCTGCATGGACCATAGATCACACCATGCAGATAGTTACTTACAGTGGTCACTATTGTGCGATTGTACACGAAAACAGAGACTAGAAGTCCATGCATTACCTACGAGGGTTGCTACATTTTGATTTTCTACCGCTTGGAATGCTTAACTTGGGAGAGCAAGCTGCTGTTGCGGAGGAGCCGCCATATTCACCTGCTAGGGAGCCTACACGGGAGCGTGCGGAAGAGGATGGAACTTGTTGAGGAGGATGTTTACGCTGGTTTTTGGTAACCGGGGAAAAACCACAAGAAAATATGAATGTTTATAAAGAGGCTGGATTCTATCCTCTTTTCGGGTCCTGCGGAGTACGGAAATCTTCCGTGTGCGCGTGGAGAGTGTGAGAGAGGAGAGGAACCCGTCGAAAGTTGTTTGAGCGGAATGGGTGTGCGTGTGTTAGGCGTAGTTGAGGAAGGGGTCATAGGCAGAGAGAAGGGGTCATAGGCATGAAAGAAGGGAAACAAAGAAAATAAAATTTCATTGAAATGTAAATTACAAGAGAATTTAAAGGTTTGGCCAATGGACCACCACTCATCCACTCCCGTGTTTTCTCGTTCCTGTTGCGCTGCCTCACTACCATGTGAACCATTAGCTTTTAGGGGTGAGGTTTAATGCTACCGGGCGTGTCGTGATGAGGGCGAAAGACCCCGAATTCTGCCTTGGTTTCTTCTATTTATAGGAAAAACTTTCCAACTACTTGCAACAACTGTCTCTTCTGGTCTTCACACGTGTCTTCTGCCTGCTTCATTGATCTCCACGTGTGTAATCCTTCTAACTGCTTTGTAACCCTCATCGAACCGCAGTTTTATGCGTATCCAGGCCGGGATTGAAAACAAACAAGTTTCAACACTTGTTTACGCTAAGTCCTGACTCCCCTTGTTTCGACTTCGACCTATCATATTATCATTACTCTACTCGAACTCCATAGAAACCACTTTGTTAACCTCAACTAGCAATTTCCCATTTGGTCGAAATTGAAGGTGCAAGAAACACACAAGAAAGGGGGGGTTTGAATTGTGTGTCCCATTTTTCAAATCTCTTTTTCTAATCTTTCGTTTTATTAGTCATCCGTTAGAGTTCATTTATTTCTATTACAAGATACTCTATAGAATAGGTGCAAATGCAAGAGATATTTGACAGTTATTGAAAGTTGAGGATGTAAGCGAAAACGCAGCAAGGAAGCAATAAAGCATGAAAGTAAAGCACACATAGTTTTTATCCTGGTTCACCCCCATAATCGACAGAGCTACATCCAGTCCTTGGCTTCACCAAGATTTTCACTATTTCAACAAATAGTACAAGTATTATCAGGGACTTCTCCCAACAAGTATTCTAAGGACTTCTCCTATCAAGTATTCGAAAGACTTCTCCTTACAAGTATTTGATGGACTTCTCCTTACAAGTATTCTTAGGACTCCTCCTTACAAGTATTATCAGGACTTCTCCTATCACCTTTTCAGGATTTTTCTTTTCTACAATAATCTCTTCTTGATAAGAGTGGGTAGAAGAAATGAAGCTTATAGAACAGAGAGATCATAAGCAAGTTGATCTCTTGTCCTAAGTTATGAGCGTAGAATATGATGATAGTAAAAACTCTATAAGGTTTCTACACACATAAGCAACCCAGCTCAGGTTGAGATATGACTTGAAGTTTTTCTAAGCTGAGACCAACGTTGCCTTGGTCTTTGGACGAACTAGATTGAGATGTGTACAATTTAGTTCTAGTCGCCAAGTTGCAACGGGAGCAAGGTTCTCTATATATATCTTCAGTCGAAGATCTTTGTTCATTCTCCTCAGTAGGAGAGAAAACCTGCCCGCAGTGCTTCTTCCTCTCCGGGAAGCACATAACGGCTAGTTCTGCATCTCTCAGTAGGTGTAAGTCATGATCAGAGGCTTTTCTGCAAGCGTAAGATATGATCTGGAAATCATAAGTTCATCTGGGTTGATGTCGTCTGGCTCAATGCTGAGCGAGTAGCCTGGAGCTGGTTTCTTCGTATATAACGAGTAAAAGTTCAGCGGTGAGGACTGCTTTGACTCTTTTACCCCAGTGCTTGACAGCTAATACTTATCACGTGCCTTGGTCAGATTTTTGAATTTCGACCGTTGAGAGTGTACGATGCTCAGAGATTTCTTGCCGTTGATTTCGCGATGTCAGCTTGATTTTAAGAAAAGCAGAGAAGTAGTGGGACCAAGAGGTATTGGATTTATTGAGTCCCATCTTTCTTTCTGTGATTGCCAGGTTTTGATAACCGTGCAAACGAGGATAAAAGTAATTATTCAAAAGAATAATTTCTTTAATACTTCTGTTGACTTGATCTCCTCGAAAGACGTACTCATTGATCTTTGTATCTTTGGCGCGATTCATACTTTGGTGGACGGATTCTTTCATTCAGCTTTGGCAGACGCAGTCTCCATTGAATGCTTGAAGTTCCGTGATTGGCCCGTATTGTCAAACGAATTTCCTTCAATCAGTTCTTCTTTAAGAAAACAGAATATTCTTGTCTGAATTCTTTCTTTTCACTGAAGTTCTTCATCGGAGAGAGTTGATCCATAACTCCTAGAGAGGTTTCAAGGAAGACGGAGTTTCTTCAAGATTGTTATACTCTTTCACCTTTAAACAATACAGTCTTCACATTTGATCTTTGTAGATTCCGGTGGTGGACTGATTCAGCTGCTTCAAGTAGGCTTGATTCAGGTGTGAAGATTTCCATCAGGTAGTCGTAAGAAGAGACACTGGTCATTTGAAGCTTGTTGATTCATCTCTCTTGATTCACCAGACAATCTTGAATATCTTTCTTTCTAGCGCCATCAGACTAATTTATACGAGAATGTTTTTCTACGTATATCCTTGGTGTTGTTTCCTTCGAGGTGACCGGACGAACTCTTCTGGCGAACTGATTCTCTTGATAGGGCAATGATGTTTATTTATTCCTTTCAGAGACGCTTGTTCCTGTACATGATAATTTTCACTATGTTAGGAATTTTATCTTTGACGTTATTGAAAAGAAATTGTTAATTATCAAAATATAATAATTCATTTAATTATTTGATCTAACAATCTCCCCCTTTTTGATAATGACAATTTCTTTGGAAAAGGTTCGTGTAAAGATGTAGTTGATCATAAAGCATTTGGTTTTTCTTCAGAGTGTTGCATGTAGAAGAATATGGTCGCTTTATTATTTAAGTGAGAACAGTCAGTTTTGGGCGGACGAGATTTTTCTTATTGAGTTTACTTAGCTTTGCTCCCCCTAAATTAAATATCCTAGATAGTGTTTGACTAGCAAACGTTTGCCTAAGTGAACTTACTTTCGCATCCCCTGAAGTTGCTACTACTTACCTTAGTTCAAATAAATGTTTTCTTTTACTAATCTTTTTCTAGTCCCTAGTCCCTTTTCCTTACTTTCTCTTCTCCCCCTTTGGCATTATCAAAAAAAATTTAAGCAAGCAAGTAGGCAATAAGGAGTGAGTAATGCAGAGATATATTGAATAGGAAGTGAGTAACAGGTACGAAAGCTATATATATATATATATATATATATATATATATATAAAACAAATGCAAGATAAGGAGAGATAAGATAGAAATTAATCATGATGCTACTGTCGATGCTGTATGTATCTTCGCAGCAGTTCCTCCATGCGCTGTAGGCTTTCATCGATTTTGTGCTCAAGTATTTCAGACACAGCCTCAATGCGATTGAATGCCCTTTGGCACACTTCATCATTCTCCTTCTCGGCACTCAAATTTCCTGCTTCCATTTTAGCCCTTAGTTCCATCACGGCAGCTTTGGCATCAAAGGATGTGTCAGCTGATGATGATTCATTTGCCACATTGGACTGAGGGAGTTGCTCAGCTTGAGAAGCGTCACTATTTGGGAGTGCAAAAGAAATAGGTTGAGCCTTGGTAACCTTAGCATCTTGTGTGGATGATGAAGTTTCATTTTGGAGGCACTCTAGTGAGGATGATGGGGATTGATGATGCCGATTTTCCTCAAAATCGGAGGAGGCGTTGAATATGTCTTGTGGAATGGTGATGTTTTGTGGTAATGGAATGACTGGTGTATATGATGGATGATTTTTGGAGGGAGCAGTGACTGATGACGTAGGTTCAGGTTTTTGTTTGGCTACCAGTAGAAGAAGCACCCATGACCCATGTTGAATCACAATGCTTTTGACGTTAGGTATAAGTCCAAATGGGATGGTGCCAAGATGAACTGGTTTGGGAACAGACAATTCCCACTTATGATGAAATATTTCATACCTGGACCTTGTTGTGAATGCAATCTGCATGCCATCTACAGCAGGAGGTGCCCAAAGTCAAGCTTGCAGACAAAAGTTGTACCCCAGAGACTTCATCAGCAAGTGTGGAGCATATGCCGCGTTATCCATAGTCAGCATCCTAGGAACCTGCAAGTTAGAAGAGGATGTCGTCTGACGAGTCCTTCTGGGGATATTGGCAAGAAAGACTCTTGCTATGTTCGGAGAAGACTTGATGGATGTGGTGGATGATGTGGCCTTCTGTTGGGATGTTAATATCTCATTCAGAGATATTTCAGGATCATCAACATGACCACTGAGTTTTTCAGCTTCACCCTTATGCTTCTTTTCTCTGGGCTGACTCTTTGTTGATTCAACTGACTTGGTCCGCTTCTTTGTGTTTTTCTTCAAGACACCTTCTTTTGCTGCAGCCGGACGAATTTCCTTATGAACCGCTGATTCTTTGTTCACTGCGCATGTGGCAGTTTCTTTATTTATGTTGAGCAAGTTGTCGTCTGGTGAGCGGTTCTCGGATTGAGGTGAGTTTGGTTTTGAAGCTGGACTTGTAGGAGCTTCTTGCTGGGATTGAGGGTTCTTTGGAGTCTCATTGCTGCTGGAGCTGGATGCATCATCAGACTGGCTTGGAAGACTTTTGGGTTGTTGAACATATTCAGGATCAACAATCTTCCTAATCTTCAATATCCTTGGATGAACATGCTTCCCCCATCTTTTAGCACTTTTCTTACAGTTGGGTCCCCACATTGGAGTGCAGTAAGGGAGTGGAGAATCACTTCTCAACTTTACTCTGACCCAGTGATGGTCATCAATGTTGCACATAATTCCAATGATTGGTGGAATGTAGGCTGGACCAGCTAGAGGTAGATAGGTGCAACATTCCTTCAAGCTTAGAGTTACCAGAATAATCTTGAATGTGCTTGCAGCAAGCAGTCCCATGTCAGGAATGGTGAACCACTTAGAGGATGAAGCCAACTCTCCTGTTGGCAGGTTCAGTGCAGCTTTTATTCTCTCCATGTCTTTTTCAGACTCCATTACATCAGCAAGCAAGGAATGGTTGATTCTGAGTTCTTCCCTCATTTCGGTCCTGATGGCAGGCCATTCATTCTCACTTACTCCAAGCCACTGTGCGATGCAACGAAAGCCACAGTTTCCATCATCGACTACATCGATGATGTCTTCCACATATTCGTGAAAAATTGTGGGAACGTATGGAAGATACTTCAGCAGAGAGGATGAAGATTGATCATCCTTTGGAGCAACCTTCAAAGGTTCTTTTCTTACCTTTCTGACCAATTTAGCTATTGGCAGGGAGTCTTCATCACCTCCGGACGAAGTTGTATTTTCCCTGGATGCAGCCTTTACAAGGCGTCTTCTTTTTGCTGGGGGTGCCTGTGTTGGTAAGGCCTTGAAACCTTCATCTGATTGTGAAGCATTACGCTTCTTAGCTGGTGATGGTGTTGTGGGGATAGTTTTCTTCCTAGTTCTTGAAGCTCTTGTTCTTGGAGGAGATGGTTGAACTTCCTTCCCTTGTTCAGTTTCTTCATTGTCTTCTACTTGCTTTCTTTCCCATTTGGACAGCAAGTTCTTGGGAACCTTGGAGAAGTCAATCCTTAGATTCATTCGCTTAACATCTCCAAACCGAATAGGAGTTGGATAGATTTAGTCCTGAGCGATAAACTCATTTTGGAGTTTTTCGTCCGTTACTAATCCTTTCATTCCCATGATCTTTGTGATAAGGGACCCATAGGGAAGATTTGTCACTGGACTTTCAATCGTTCCTATCATGTGATGAAAGATCAGTGATGGGAGGT
Source organism: Acmispon strigosus (assembly GCA_030819835.1). NCBI lineage: Eukaryota > Viridiplantae > Streptophyta > Magnoliopsida > Fabales > Fabaceae > Acmispon > Acmispon strigosus. The sequence continues at coordinate 27,753,363 of JAUAMA010000001.1, forward strand.
TGATCTTCTGCATGTGGTTCATCTGGTAAAGCGCCCAGTGAGCCATCTTGTTGACAAGATCTCTGGCTCCTTCCTTAGGAATGACGACTTTACTAAGAACAGCATGAGGAAACTTGAATTCTTCTACCAAGTTGTTGACAGCGTTCCCATGTATTTTTAGATTTTCCTTCCAGATGCAGTCTCCATCTATCACAGAGGTTTCCCACTTCGGGGAATAGTGAACTCCGTCCTTCACATCCACGTCCAGTGCTAGGGCAATATCACCAGGGCAGATTTCTGTTATCACCCTTAAACATCTACTTGTGATTGTTCGAGAATTTGTTTTTACAGCACACTGGTAGAACTCATTCACCAGTGGTTCAAGAACAGGTGTCTCGGACACCTTCATAAGCTTTTCCCAATCTTGGAAGAGAACATAGTTCAGTCCAGCGACCTTTGCATACTGGAAGCGGTTCAGTTCAAGATACCTCGGTGACACCAATTCCCGTTCACCTAGGTCAGCAAACTTCTGAGCCCCAATCTTTGAGACTTGTTCGAGGCGGTTGGCTTCAACGTTCTTCTTTCTTAGTTGAAGAATGGCTTCTTGTTCCTGAGTGAGTTTTGGCTTAACAACGGTTTGCTTCTTGGGTGCCATTTGAGAATACTGTAGAAAAGGGTTAGAGAACACAAGCAGAGAATAGCAAGAGTTCTGGAATGCAAGTGCGATGTGAGTGTGATACTTTTGCTTTCAGTTGCTTTTGTTTAAGTTGATTGGAAACCGGACAGTTTTTACTCGTTTAGTGGGATGAAATGATTGCATAGCATTTGATTTGAGATATCAAGTATCACATGCGCATTAAGTAATAATAGAAAAGTGTGCAGTTATTGCAGTTGAGGATTTAATGCGTGTTACGGACGCTTTTATCAGGTGGAACGATACAGCTGTTTACTTGTGGCCCCGGATGAACTATTTTGGTAGTGTCCTTTCGAGTGGGCCTAGACGTTCTCACGTTGAACGTGTAGCCATCAGACGGTGATTTCCCTTGATGTCGATCATCCTTGATGACAGACTTTATTTCCTTTCCATTTACTGGGTGAGACCATCTCTCCATTGTGTACATACTTCATCTAATGACACGTATTTTGGATTGTCCATCAACTTTCTTCATCTCTCCTTCTTTTGATCTCCATGCTCTGTCAGATTCTGCTAACTCTCTTCCTCAGAAGGTTTCTTCACTATGAATTCCTGTAGTAGAGGTTTATTGTATACTTTTTGTGGTACCCAGATTTCAGCTGGGTCCAGTGTGTTAGTAAGTTATTCACAAAGGTGTGAGCATGAGCGTTATGCTTGAGATAATGTGAATCTTCAAGGATTGAATGTTTATGCATGTATATAAATATATATAAGTGTGAACATACATAAAATCTATTGAATGATTATAATGATGCTTCAGAGAGAATGACTCATAAAAGTTTGAAAATTTACATAATTTCAATTTCTTTAAAATAACTGTGAATTTGTCATATGCTGAAATCGTTGATTTCCAGAAAAACAGGAAGTTCAGTTTCTCTTTTCTTTATTTTATTTAATATATCATTGATTTTGATTGACTTCAAGCAGAGAAGGAGAAATGAGTAATATTAGATATTTATGGGATCAGGATCACCTCATTTGTATTTCTTGTGGCTACATGGTTTACCAACCTTGTAGAGAATTCGTTAGGTGCTTTCTTGATAGTTGTAAGAGTGAGGACCGTTGCTTGTTTCTTCTTCTTGGATGAGCATAGATTTCTTTCCTTTTTATCTTTAGTTACTTGTCCAAAAAAAATTCAATTCCTTTCTTGAATAGGTTTCTTTAGCATGTTCTCCTGCAACCGTAATGTGGATTAAGATTGCATTTGTTTGAGTACATCATGTGCTTCCTCGGATCTTTATACTCTGCATCTGTGAAGATGTTAGTAATTTTCAGAGTTTTAGGCTCTGATACCAATTGAAGGTGCAAGAAACACACAAGAAAGGGGGGGTTTGAATTGTGTGTCCCATTTTTCAAATCTCTTTTTCTAATCTTTCGTTTTATTAGTCATCCGTTAGAGTTCATTTATTTCTATTACAAGATACTCTATAGAATAGGTGCAAATGCAAGAGATATTTGACAGTTATTGAAAGTTGAGGATGTAAGCGAAAACGCAGCAAGGAAGCAATAAAGCATGAAAGTAAAGCACACATAGTTTTTATCCTGGTTCACCCCCATAATCGACAGGGCTACATCCAGTCCTTGGCTTCACCAAGATTTTCACTATTTCAACAAATAGTACAAGTATTATCAGGGACTTCTCCCAACAAGTATTCTAAGGACTTCTCCTATCAAGTATTCGAAGGACTTCTCCTTACAAGTATTTGAAGGACTTCTCCTTACAAGTATTCTTAGGACTCCTCCTTACAAGTATTATCAGGACTTCTCCTATCACCTTTTCAGGGTTTTTCTTTTCTACAATAATCTCTTCTTGATAAGAGTGGGTAGAAGAAATGAATCTTATAGAACAGAGAGATCATAAGCAAGTTGATCTCTTGTCCTAAGTTATGTGCGTAGAATATGATGAGAGTAAAAACTCTATAAGGTTTCTACACACATAAGCAACCCAGCTCAGGTTGAGATATGACTTGAAGTTTTTCTGAGTTGAGACCAAGGTTGCCTTGGTCTTTGGACGAACTAGATTGAGATGTGTACAATTTAGTTCTAGTCGCCAAGTTGCAACGGGAGCAAGGTTCTCTATATATATCTTCATTCGAAGATCTTTGTTCATTCTCCTCAGTAGGAGAGAAAACCTGCCCGCAGTGCTTCTTCCTCTCCGGGAAGCACATAACGGCTAGTTCTGCATCTCTCAGCAGGTTTTAAGTCACGATCAGAGGCTTTTCTGCAAGCGTAAGATATGATCTGGAAATCATCAGTTCATCTGGGTTGATGTCGTCTGGCTCCATGCTGAGCGAGTAGCCTTGAGCTGGTTTCTTCGTATATAACGTGTAAAAGTTCAGCGGTGAGGACTGCTTTGACTCTTTTACCCCAGTGCTTGACAGCTAATACTTATCACGTGCCTTGGTCAGATTTTTGAATTTCGACCGTTGAGAGTGTACGATGCTCAGAGATTCTTGCCGTTGATTTTGCGATGTCAGCTTGATTTTAGGAAAAGTAGAGAAGTTGTGGGACCAAGAGGTATTGGATTTATTGAGTCCCATCTTTCTTTCTGTGATTGCAAGGTTTTGATAACTGTAACGCCCCAATTTTGGATTGAGGGTCACATAGTGAAAGCGGAAATTAACTTTAACAAACCTCTCTCAAAGTAACTCAATTTTTAAAAAGAATTTTCGGCGCTCTATAGATATTATTTAACATAATCCCATAGAATAATAATAACTAAACGGAAGCGGAAATGAATAATAATACAACAAGGTTTAACGCTCCTCAATGAACTAAAAGAAATAAACCGCGGAAGTCCTTTAAGCATTAATAGTCTTCTTCAGATTTCCCCCAAGCTTCCACTGCGCACTCTGATTCCATAATTCTCTTTAAGAGATGAAACTCCTCGTCCTGTCAGTCTCTGGCATTAAGCGCCCAAACAACAAATAGCAAACAGAAAGGGTTAACTCATAAAATAAAATATCAAAACCAAGATGAGCAGCATGCTTTAAAGATTTAAAATAGTACAATAATAAAACAGAATCAGCAAAACATTGTACTAACCGAAGACATAATGGATTAATAAGCCAATACAACGAGATAACAACAGTAAGACATATTATCAAATTCAACATGCTTCATGCTGGTTAGTTCCTCATGTCTACATGCTCAACTATGGCCAAAAACATCGTTCCAAAGGAACCGGACAATCACGTGGTTAAACCGCCACCCCATTGTCCTCAGGCACGATCACGTGGTTAAACCACCACCCCATTGGCCCTTAACGGTCACGTGGTTACACCACCACCCCACCGCTCTCAACAGTCACGTGGTTAAACCACCACCCCACTGTCGTCAATCCTAAGATGCACATGCCATGACACCCATCCTCATGAACCCACAGTTCACATATTTATCTCAACAATCATGGCAAGAACCAGAATAACATCTCCAATATGAACATAAACATATCATCGAGTAACAATCATGTTGTAAACAAGATCAAATAAGGTATTTTAGTCCAATCACATCATTCAAGGCAAGAACATATATCAAACACAAGCAATTTAATATAAGGCATGCATGACTCAATACACTAAGACCGAGTTACCCTTACCTTCGAACGTAGAATCGCATCGACTCCGCGTCCAATCAAGTTAATGAGGAAGGAGCTGAAACCATCTTTATCATCACCAAAGGCTGACATTAGAACACGTAGATTTCAAGGCATCCACATGGCAGAGACAGAAAACAACCGAAAGAAACATAAGAAATTTGTAGAGGCTCAACATAGTCACAGAGACAGAAAAGGAAGAACAATAAGGTTTAGGTCTAAGATCACAGTTCCAACTTATAGTCTAGAAGTAAACTAAACCCAATTAAAATGTTTTTGAGATAGGGAAGTTCTTTACGATTACTGCTAAGAAAAGAACACCAAGAACTCATTCATAGACTGGGGTTTAAATTCCGAAATGATAACTCTTAACAACAACTATTCAAACATGACAGCAAGATAGTGGAGACAAGTAAACTTTTAAAACCAAAAGAAAACTTATCAAATAAATATCAATAAGCTTATCAAATAATTTTCAGTAAAAGAGTAACAAGTTCCGCATCCAACTTTTCTTTTTTCCCATGAAGCAAGATTCAATTTTTATGATTAAAAAGCTGATTTTATTACCAAGAGCAAGAGACCCAGAATCAGGAGAAACAGAATTGATAATAAAAGAGGGAAGCAAACCCAGCACAAAAGATCATAATAATTACCAGCCACAGGACCGAACCTAAGAAAATCAATAAAGCATTTCAGAAAGCCTTCGTACTGTTGGAACCGGCAGAGGCAAGAAGAAGGCACGCATCATGAACATAGGAAGATCAAACAAGCACAAAACTGTCGTAGTAACTAAAGGAACCAAAACCATATGGAGTAGTCACAATGAATACAAGTGCATTTTTTTTTTCATGAGTATTGAATCAAAACAGAAAAAAACAAACATGCTTAGGAGACCAAAACATGAACAGAGAAGCAGTGATTCATCGCAGCAAAGAGAGAAGATGAACCAACCAAGAAAAGGGAAAAAGAAGACGAGACCTTTGGTGACGGACTACAACTGACGGAATAGCAGTGGCAACGAACCTCGAACAAAGTAGCAGCAGCGGCCGGCCTCGGGTGGAAAGAAAACAGCAGCGGCGACAGCGGCAGAGAACGAACGGCAGCAAAGGAATGGGGCGCGCTTTGAGGAAGTGACAGCGGCGTGAGGAGAGAAACGAACAGCAGCAGCGCGAGCTTGGCAACGGCGCAAGCTTGGACGGTGTGGTGGCGCGTGCTCGGAACCAAGGAAGGAACAGAGGCGAAGAGCGGTAGAGAGATGGCTGTGCGAGGTCGAGGGACAGCGAAGAGGAAAGTCAAGATCTTGGATGGGTCGATGGTGATGAAGTGAAGGTGTTAGTGTGGAGGATTCTGGTTCAGGGGTTTGAAACGGAGAGGACGAAGAAGTATGGTGAATGGTAATCGTGCATGTGCAGAGAGAAGGGAGAGGAGAAGGGTTTCAAAAGTGCTGGTGAGTTTGTTGAGCATGCAGCCGCGAAGTCTGGTGATGAACGAAGGAAAGAGAGGCAGGTGAGGGAAAAGAGGAATAAATGGTTTTAGTGGTGAGCATAGAGAGAGTTGAATTTTCTATTTAAAAGGGAATAGGTTATTTCAGTTTTTTCTCCTTTATCTCTTAACCAAAATTCATATCTTAGTTTTAAAATTCATGCTTAATCTTAATAGGATAAAACACACACTAGTATAATTTAAGTAGGTTGATAATCTAAATAACCAATTTGTAAAACACAACTTAATATATATATATATTACCAAACACCACGGCTCTTGTATAATATTTTATTTTTGTTATTCTAATAATCATATATATAAACTTACCAAAACAAAACCATAATTAATTAAAATAGAGAAAAACAGCTACTAGTATATCACATAAAAATAAGTAATATGCTAATCTTAATTTTCAAATCAAATCTATTTAATTTTATGATAAAATAAAATACAATTTGTGTTCAAAATATGAACTCAACAAAAATTTCACAAAACAATATATACTTAGATAAAGATATTAGATAAAGATATCAGATACGTGTATATTTTCTTTTTCCTTTTCCTTTTTCTAAATAAAATAATCGTTTATAATAAAAACGTATATATAATAAAACATTTCTTTAATATAATATATATATCTAATATAGATTCCTAAAATAGTTTAACCAAAAATACTTACACTACAAGATATATTTTCTAACATTTTTAAAAAAATAATTCATATATATTCTTCCAAAATTTTCATGATAAATACAAAACAATTCAACTAACACAAACTCATTCCAATAATAATAAAATCAGTCAACGATCAACCAAGGACCAAACTGAAACTACTAAATAGTTCAGGGACCAAAACATAAATACTAAAAATAGAGGGTCTTACAATAACCGTGCAGACGAGGATAAAAGTAATTATTCAAAAGAATAATTTATTTAATACTTCTTTTGACTTGATCTCCTCGAAAGACGTACTCATTGATCTTTGTATCTTTGGCGCGATTCATACTTTGGTGGACGGATTCTTTCATTCAGCTTTGGCAGACGCAGTCTCCATTGAATGCTTGAAGTTCCGTGATTGGCCCGTATTGTCAAACGAATTTCCTTCAGTCAGTTCTTCTTTAAGAAAACAAAATATTCTTGTCTGAATTCTTTCTTTTCACTGAAGTTCTTCATCGGAGAGAGTTGGTCCATAACTCCTAGAGAGGTTTCAAGGCAGACGGAGTTTCTTCAAGATTGTTATACTCTTTATCCTTTAAACAATACAGTCTTCACATTTGATCTTTGTAGATTCCGGTGGTGGACTGATTCAGCTGCTTCAAGTAGGCTTGATTCAGGTGTGAAGATTTCCATCAGGTAGTCGTAAGAAGAGACGCTGGTCATTTGAAGCTTTTTGATTCATCTCTCTTGATTCACCAGACAATCTTGAATATCTTTCTTTCTAGCGCCATCAGACTAATTTATACGAGAATGTTTTTCTACGTATATCCTTGGTGTTGTTTCCTTCAAGGTGACCGGACGAACTCTTCTGGCGAACTGATTCTCTTGATAGGGCAGTGATGTTTATTTATTCCTTTCAGAGACGTTTGTTCCTGTACATGATAATTTTCACTATGTTAGGAATTTTATCTTTGACGTTATTGAAAAGAAATTGTTAATTATCAAAATATAATAATTCATTTAATTATTTGATCTAACAGAAATTCTCTTATGGTGTTTGTGATAGCCAAATCTGCAAGTGCACGGATGGTTATCGTGTAATAAAAAGATCGAACCCAAGGGATAGGTGTCTTCTTATTAAATTATTTAGTACTTGAGCAGAAAATAAAAAGGTGTATATTGTTGATGGTGAGATTAAGATAGAACAAGATTTAGCAATAAAATATGAAGAAATAAAGATGATGAAGATTAAGCACTTGGGTTGAATTACATAGTCTATAAAATGTGCTAGCAAATTCCTACTTAATTTCTGAATTCTAAAACCAAGTTCATGATGCTATAGCCTAGTATTTCTACAAGTTAATTCCTTAAAAGTGTAGAACTTTCTTCCTAATTACTAAATTCAAGTCCTTGTAATTTAGTTAACCAGAAAAGAAGATGAAGATGGAGTTCAGGCCAACATAAAGCTACGTCCATCCTAATGTCCTTTAGTGATATATACTTATAGCCTTTTTTAAGTCCTATTTCCCTTACTACTTACCAAATGGCCTTTTGTGAAAGCATAAACACTTGTGATCATCAAGATTGAATTAAGAACAAGGAAATAAAACATAAACTGGAAATATTATTCAGAAATGTAGAAATATACTAGAACGTAAATATAAACTACAACAACCCAAGTTAGAAAAACAAATAAAAGCTAATCTATATGCAAAATGTAGAATAAATAGAAAATCTATATAAAAATACTAAAAATCCTATATGAGACTCAAAAATAATAACATAAAAAGACTAAAAACACCCTAAAAATATCATATAAAATCCATTCATCACACCACGATACCCAACGACAGCTTGCCCTCAAGCGACAAAATTTAAAGAGAAACTCGTCCCTGAGTTTAGATAATGTTTATCTGATTAAAACTTGAAGCACAAAAACCTTTCCAAGACAGCTTAGCGGATTTGGAAGACCTGCATGTTTAAAGAAATTTAATCAAGAAAGTTAGGCTTGGCTCTTAACATGTTTGTGTTCATCAAAATAAGCTCACAAAAAGATATTCTCCATGAAAAACAAGAAAGCTCAATAATCCTGCTTATCATTCAAATCAAAACTGAAACCATGCAACTAAATAATTTTGAAGAGATTTTTTGAAGGTTGTAACTTGGCCAAAGGGTTGAACAATTCAAGGTGTGGATTTCAAGAAATTGGCAACTCTAATGGCTTGACTCAGAATTTGTTGTTAAGTGATTTTTTTGACTAAGAGCTTAAACAATTCAACACAAGGGTCCTCTCAATTTTTCTCTTTTTTCTCTTTTTTTTTGAACAAAGTAGTGGAATGTATGGGATGAATGACTTGAATTTTACTCCGCTCGCACTCTTTCTCACCCCAATACTTTATTATTTTTTCCTCTTTTTTTTCCTAAGGCACATACCTTATTTTCTTTTCTTCTTTTTTAAGAGAGAAACCCAACAAACATAGCTCTAATAATTTCAGCACATGAATCACAATAACAACTTTAAAATATCACACAAAGTAGGCTCCAAAGAATGACTCTTTTAAGGCTCAAAAAGGGGCTACTAGTGGATTTTTGCTTTTCAACCAAAACTCTGAGTTTTCAAAAATGCCTATAATCTCTTCTCAACTTACAAAGTAAACAAAATCCCAATCAACATGTAACACAAGGCAGAAAAATCTTACAATCATGCATTCAGAGTCCTTAGCTCTCAGAAAAACATAGGGTAAGTGGTACCCTTTTTAGAACTCATAAAAACTTTTCCAACAACCAAATCAATCAAGATGTTCAAATCATTTCTAACAGCATGCAATCCTAACCGCTTCAAAACATAGAACCTTTTTCAAAAAGCAGTTCAATCAGATAAAGCATTCACAGCAATAGAAGCATTCAAACTGGATAAAGACACTCAACCATGCAGTTTCAAAACCAAAAAGAAAAAATAAAACTAAAACTACAAATAAAACTAAAAACAGAAAAACTAAAAGCTGGTATTTTTTCTTCTTTTTTTTTTCTTTTACAAATGTCCAGGAAACCTCCTTGCAATTTCAACTTTGAACACTCCAAGTTCAAGAGGGGTTCTTCCTCTTTAGTGCCTTTCGTGCAAAATTGAACAAACTAAGTCTTACAAGCAGAAGCTTGCTTGACTTGTTAGTTCCCAAAACAGTATACTTAAGAACAAGGGTTGAAAATTGTGTCCACCTTAAAACAAGAATTCTTGAGTTCCCAAAGATCAAAACCATTATCGAAGCAAGGGAAAACTCACAGAATCTAAAACTTTTCAAGAAATGGTGGACACAAAATTATTAAAAACCAGAAAACAGAAAATAAAACAAAACAGAGAATCTGCCCGAGCTCCAGCACTTGAGCGTTGGGGTCTCCAACGCTTGGGCGCTGGAAGAAATAAAAAACTGGGCAATCAGAGGTCCCAGCGCCTGAGCGCTGGGTTTCCAACGCTTGGGCGTTGGAAATTAAAATAAAAACTGGGTAGTTCCAAGGGCCTAGCGCATGAGCGCTGGCCCCCAACGCTTGGGTGTTGGACAACACTGGAACCAGGGGACTTTAAGCAGGGGCTCAACACTTGAGCGTTGGCCTCCAGCGCTTGAGCGCTGGCCCCTCCTGCAGCAAAAACATAAAAAAAAATTCTTTTATTTATTTACAAGGATGATGCAGAAAATTAAATGACAGAAATTAAAACTATCCTAAGTTGGGTTGTCTCCCAACCAGCTCATTGTTAAGGTCCGAGATAGTCCCTTCCCTTTAATCAATTAGGGGCAGCGAGCAAAACAGTCATCACTTGTCTTTGATCATCTCCCCCTAGGTACAGTTTCAGTCTTTGCCCATTGACAAGGAATGTGTTCTTTGTAACTTTATTTTCTAACTCAACCGCACCATGAGGGAAGACTTTGGTGACCAGAAATGGTCCTGTCCATCTTGACTTCAACTTTCCAGGAAACAACCTCAGCCTTGAATTATACAATAACACAAGCTGTCCTCGACTAAACTCTTTTGGCAAAATCTTCTTATCATGCCACCTTTTTGTTCTCTCCTTGTAGATCCTAGCATTGTGGTATGCTTGGAGTCTAAATTCATCCAGCTCATGTATCTGTAACAGTCTTTTATCCCCAGCTTCTTTGGGGTCCATGTTCAAATGTTTCAAAGCCCAAAAGGCTTTATACTCAAGTTCCACAGGTAAATGACAAGTCTTACCATAAACCAACTGGTAAGGAGAGGTTCCAATAGGAGTTTTAAACGCAGTTCGATAAGCCCACAAGGTGTCATCTAATTTTTTTGACCAATCCTTCCTTGAGGTACCAACTACTTTTTCCAAAATCCTTTTTAACTCCCTATTAGAAACCTCTACTTGTCCACTAGTTTGGGGGTGATAGGGGATAGCAACTTTATGATGAACACCATATTTTTTCAAAAGAGTTTCAAAAGCTTTATTACAAAAGTGCTTACCTCCATCACTGATAATTTCTCTTGGCACCCGAAATCTAGTAAAGATCTTTTTCTTCAGAAAATTCAGAACCACTTTGCCATTATTTGTGGGAAGGGCTGATGCTTGAACCCACTTAGAAACATAGTCAACAGCAACCAAAATATACTGGCAACCAAAAGAAGGTGGAAAAGGTCCCATGAAATCAATGCCCCATACATCAAAAATCTCAACTTCAAAAATCATTTTTTGGGGCATCTCATTCCTTCTTGAGATGTTACCAGTTCGTTGACGGCGGTCACACCTTTCCACAAATGCTTTACTATCTTTGAAGATAGTATGCCAATAAAAACCACTTTGGAGGACTTTAGCTGCAGTCCTCTCACCAGAAAAATGGCCTCCATAATCGGAGCCATGGCAATGCCATAAAACAGCCTCAAACTCTTTTTCTGGAATACACCTTCTAATGATCCCATCAGAACATTCTCTAAACAAATAAGGTTCATCCCAGAAAAAGAATTTGGCATCATGCAGAAATTTCTTCTTTTGTTGCCAAGTCAAATCAGACGGCAACACACCAGCAGCTTTAAAATTAGCTAAATGTACATACCATAGAGCTATCTCTTGGACAGCTAAGAGCTTTTCATCTGGGAACTCCTCTTGAATAGGAATTGGGCTGGAGTTCCCCTCTTCAAGTCTTGACAAATGGTCTACTACACCATTGTCTTTCCCTTTTCTGTCCACAATTTCAAGATCAAACTCTTGCAAGAGTAAGATCCACCTGATCAACCTGGGTTTAGATTCCTGCTTAGCAAACAAGTACTTCAATGCAGCATGGTCAGTATGCACAAAAATTTTAGAACCCAAAACATAAGGTCTGAATTTATCTAAAGCATAAACTACACTCAACAACTCCTTTTCAGTTGTAGCATAATTTTTTTGAGCTTCATTCAAGACCTTACTAGCATAGTAAATCACATGCAAAACTTTTCCATTTTTCTGACAAAGAACAGCCCCTATTGCATTATCACTAGCATCAAACATTATTTCAAAAGGCAAATCCCATTGGGGAGCAACAATGATAGGGGCTGAAACAAGTTTTTCCTTTAATAATTTAAAAGCAGCCAAACACTCATCATTAAAGATAAAAGGAGCCTCTTTCTCAAGGAGGTTTGTCATAGGCTTAGCAATTTTAGAAAAATCAAATCGCCTATAAAAACCTGCATGACCAAGAAAGCTTCTTATACCCTTAATATTAGTGGGAGGAGGTAGATTTTCAATAATCTCTGTTTTAGCTTTATCTACCTCAATCCCTTTTTCAGAAATCTTGTACACAAGCACAATGCCATCCTTTACCATTAAGTGGAATTTTTCCCAATTAAGTACCAAATTCTTTTCTTGGCACCTAATTAGAATTCTTTCCAAATTGTCCAAACACTTATCAAAGTTGGGGCCATACACTGAAAAATCATCCATGAACACTTCCATACATTCACCAATTAAATCATAAAAAATAGCAAACATACATCTTTGGAAGGTTCCTGGTGCATTACACAAGCCAAAAGGCATTCTTTTATAAGCAAAAACCCCGAAGGGACAAGTGAAAGCAGTTTTCTCTTGATCCTTAGGATCAACAACAATCTGGTTGTATCCTGAATATCCATCCAAGAAACAATAGTACTCATGGCCAGCCAACCTGTCAAGCATTTGATCAATAAAAGGAAGGGGAAAATGATCTTTCCGGGTGGCAGAATTTAGCCTCCGGTAATCTATACAAACCCTCCATCCAGTCACCTTCCTGGTGGGAATCAATTCATTGTTCTCATTGGGAACCACTGTAATTCCCCCTTTTTTGGGAACTACCTGAACGGGACTAACCCATTCACTATCAGAAATGGGATAGATGATCCCTACATCAAGCAACTTAATGACTTCTTTCCTTACCACCTCTTTCATGGCTGGATTAAGTCTTCTTTGGGGTTGGACTACGGGTTTAACTTGTTCTTCTAAACAAATTTTATGCATACAAACAGTGGGGCTTATGCCCTTAATGTCCTCAATAGTCCAACCCAAAGCAGATTTATGAGCTCTAAGAATTCTTACCAATTTTTCTTCTTCAAGAGGAGAGAGGGAACTACTTACAATGACTGGTTTATTGTTAACTTCCTCAAGAAATACATACTTAAGGGAAGAAGGTAAGGGCTTCAGTTCCCTCTTTTCCTCTTGAACTTCTTCTCTCTTCAGTTCCTCTACCCAATTTTTCTTTGAAGGGAAAAAATGGGCAGCTTCAAGATATCTTGCCATCTCTATGACCTGTTCGTCATTGCTTCCAATATCTTCAAAGTCCAATCCCTCAGAGATTATAGTCTCTAAAGGATCTTCTTTCCACATGGCAGCAAACGATTAGGCAGAAATATTTATTTTTATTTTTTTTAATATAAAAAGCACTAAACAAAATAATAAAAATAACTTAAACAGAACCTATCCCCGGCAACGGCGCCAAAAACTTGATAGCCAAATCCGCAAGTGCATGGATGGTTATCGTGTAATAAAAAGATCGAACCCAAGGGATAAGTGTCTTCTTATTAAATTATTTAGTACTTGAGCAGAAAATAAAAAGGTGTATATTGTTGATGGTGAGATTAAGATAGAACAAGATATAGAAATAAAATATGAAGAAATAAAGATGATGAAGATTAAGAACTTGGGTTGAATTACATAGCCTATAAAATGTGCTAGCAAATTCCTACTTAATTTCTGAATTCTAAAACCAAGTTCATGATGCTATAGCCTAGTATTTCTACAAGTTAATTCCTTAAAAGTGTAGAACTTTCTTCCTAATTACTAAATTCAAGTCCTTGTAATTTAGTTAACCAGAAAAGTAGATGAAGATGGAGTTCAGGCCAACATAAAGCTACGTCCATCCTAATGTCCTTTAGATCTTATAGCCTTTTTTTAGTCCTATTTCCCTTACTACTTACCAAATGGCCTTTTGTTATATGTAGAAAGCATAAACACTTGTGATCATCAAGATTGAATTAAGAACAAGGAAATAAAACATAAACTGGAAGTATTATTCAGAAATGTAGAAATAAACTAGAACGTAAATATAAACTACAACAACCCAAGATACTTAAAATAATTAGCCAAGCATGGATAAAAGAAGCATCGAATTACCCTGGATAGGAGCTCAAGTTTGGCTTCCCACAATTCCTAGGAACAATGCTCTTAAGGAGGAAAGAAGAATACTTGTTGTATTCTGAATAGGTGTGTCTTACAAGTGAAGAAAAGACCCCTATTTATAGTAAAAATCTGCCTTCCAGCGCTTGAGCGCTGGCATCCCCAACGCTTGGGCGTTGGGGTGCATTAAAATCCCACGTTCAGATATAGGCCCAGCGCTTGAGCGCTGGCTTCCAACGCTTGGTCGCTGGGTGCAACCTCTGACTCAGCTCTTAGTCAGAGTTCCAGCGCTGGAGCGTTGGGACTTCCAACGCTCGAGCGCTGGCTCGAACACTGGCAATTCTTCTTCGATCCTTTTTCTTGTTCAATGGTGGAATTGATTGGCTTAATTAGGCTCCATTCAGCATCTATTAAGTTTTGAAACTCCTCTTCACCACCATTAATCTTCCAACCTTATTTTCCATGTGCTTAAATCAAAGAGTGTTGCTTCATATTCTTGATTTCCACTTTAAGTCCTCTCTTTGCTAGCACTTCAATTATGGCCCTTTGAATCTTTGAAACTTCACTTTTCATCCTCCACTCTTGAACTTTTCCACTTTGATCCTTCATTTCCTGAAACTTTACAATTCGGTCCCTGGACAAAAATGATAACTTATACCAACTTTCCTAAAAATATAAAAATAACTATAAAAATTCCTAAAAATATAAAATTAAGTTAGAAAAACAAATAAAATCTAATCTATATGCAAAATGCAGAATAAATAGAAAATCTATATAAAAATACTAAAAATCCTATATGAGACTCAAAAATAATAAAATAAAAAGACTAAAAACACCCTAAAAATATCATATAAAATCCAGTCATCAGCTTGCGTGGACCAACCCGAGACTTGGGAAAATTTCCAGGCTAACAAATTCCCCCCAAAATATTATATTTCGAAGGATTTTCCTTGTTGAGAAGTGTGATATTTTTCCATTTAAATAAAAGATAAACTTAATTATCTTTTCTCTTCTAAAAGGAAGATTGACGGTTTGGCAATGATAGTGGAGCAGTTAATAGCTCACCACGTTTCCAGACATGTAATGATAATTCTTAGATTTCCAGTGCAAACAATTCCTATGGTTGAACTTCGAACCAAGTGCTAGCCGTCTCTAGATGGCTTTTCACTTCCATCTGTCAAGGAGGAAAACCCTTCCATCTTCTTCTGCTTGCCTATACGTGGGCTTGCTCTGCATGCCTCTCTCTGCACTATTTTCTTCTTCGACAATATTTCTAAAGCTACTACTGAAGAAAATGTCATCATGGTGACCATTTGCTTCCCTTACTCCGTGTTTTAAATAAAATCTATGCTTGGACGAATCATAGCTTTAATCAAACATAAACACAACAGTGACTAGAACGCTCAAATCGACTTTATTTATTAATATAACTTTTATGAAAAGTACACTTCAGGCATGACCATAAAGTTAACGTCACGCCTATTATCACATCGTTCAAAATGACCAAGGGAATGATATTCTCTTATCACCATCGCCATGTTCGACATAAACTTGTACACTTTCACAAAGTATTAGTCGAGTACGTTCTTAGCACCTCTCAGCTCCTTGAACCGTTTGATCATTTTTTCCTATTCGAACCGAATTCTAATCGTCCTCTTGCTCAGATAGGGTCCACCATGTACCACTCTCTTGTGAAATTTTTGTCTAGGTTCGCAAGGCTAAACTCGTGCCTTTGATAGAACCCATAATCGGAATCAAGCCTAATGGAATACAGTGCAACCCCTCTACCCTTTAGTTCATCCGCCAAATCATTGTAGGGAGAAATGTTGGTAAGTTTCTTGTCGAATGTTCTCTTGTTGACTTGATTACATTCGGCCAAGAAATAGCTTTGATCCGCATCGACGTTCTCGAGAACACCGTCTTCCCTCCAAAGGGATAATTTATGGTGTAGAGTCGAAGGAACTGCTCCGACACCATGGATCCACTCTCGACCCAAAAGCAAGTTGTAGTTTGCTTTTGCAAGGATACTACAAGCAGGGTAGTCCTCGTTACCGTGCCAACGGTAACTTCGAGTGGAATGATTCCTAGTGACTTGTTAGTTTTTCCTTCATAGTCAGATAGGATCATGTTGTGTGGCTAAAGATCCGCCTCAGTCTTGCCCAGCTTCTTCATTAAGAATTTAGGCATTAGGTTGATTGTCGCCCCGCCGTCGACCAGAACCTTTTTTATCCCTTGTTTTTCAACTCGAGCCCACACAAATAGTGGCTTCAAGTGATTTTTCATTTCAGGATCTAGTTTCTTGAAGACCGCGTCTTGCTCTTCGACTCCACCTTTGGTCATGATGTAGTAACACAAAGGGTTGTCATCGTCTTCGTCTCTGACGTAGTAGTCACCTTGCTTTCAAATAATGTCCAAACTCTCGGCATCGCTGCCGAAGTTATCAGTGAGCATTCCTTCCTCTTCAGTAGTCAGAGGTTTAGGAAGAGCGGCCTTAAGCGTGAACGACTTCACTTATGGACTCAGTTTAGGCTTGTATGCTAAGTCCATATAAGGTAACTTCCTGATTCGACTGAGTTGTCCAATCTTGAATACAGATTTCCCATCGTTATCCATTTTCTATAATGGATTCTTTTTTCCAGTATCTTCGACTGTAGATTTCCCTTTCTGGGCAGCTGCCTTCTCCTAGGCGGCTTTCGTCTTTCTCTGTAGCCTACTCCACTGGGTTTTGGTCATTGGGTTCGTTCCAGAATAAGTGTTTGGAACATGGGATTGATTCCTTGAGTGCAAGGATTCCCCTTCCTGACCGAGACATGTCCCACTTCGATCTTTGATTTGACAGTAGGCCTTAGATAAAATGGGACCACCCATTGATTAGGTCGGACCCCTATTGGAGGGACACAACTCTTCCTCTTATGAGTTGCAGCATGTTGTGGTCTCGATCGAATGAGTTTCTTGAACCCAAACGTTGAGTGGCAGTGATTCGATGCCTCAACCTCTGTATCGTTGGTCTACAATTCGCTCTCCTGGCCGCTTCCACAGCTTTCACAACATTTCGATTGAACACTGCACTGCATATAGGACATAGAGTCATCTCAGCATCCTTTTCCTTGCACCTTTGCAGGTATTCCAGTAAAGTTTCTCCTGCTTTTGGGTAAACTTCTTCCTGTAACTCCCTGTCAAGCTCTTCGACTGGCACGATGTTGGAGTTAGGGACTTCAGCAATGTTTATGGTGCATATTTGCCTAACTTTTGTAGGAATTTTACACTCTTGGCTTTCAGTCGAGATGTTACACTCTCCCCACCTTTGTAGGAATTTCAACCTCAAAATTTAAATCCGAGTATGGAAATACAGATGATGTGGGGATTCTACATCTTTTCCTAACTTTACAGTAGTCCTTAGGTCTTTCTATGTCGAACACTTCCCCCTCGAGTGGACATTTAATCCCCTCAACCGACCCAAATATTAAGAATGAATGACTAAGATTGCAAAGCATATCCTTAGTGTTGCTCCGGATTAGTAGACAAGGACAAGATTTGGGATTGGTACGAATGTGCCACATGATTTCTGAGTAAAGTTCAATTCACTCTTCAGGGAATCCAATGGCACAACAATATCAAGGAAAAACAAGGTGAAATATGGCTCCAACATCCGGGTATACCTTCTTGATTAGTGAATAAAATATTTGGAGTACGAAAAGTGAGTTCTCGTAAGCACGAATATAACTTTAGATACAAGTAGATTAGGACATGTTTCAACTTATTGGAAGCATTTGAGGAACAAGTGACTCTTTAGTCATAACGGGATTCTAATGGTTACTTCTGTCATAGAATCTTTGCTTCAATGGGCTTAGGTTATTGGAAGAAATTTTTCAAAAATGATGGACTCGAAGGATACTTACAGAGAGAGAAGCTTGGGTACAGGGTTGTGGAAGTTAATGTCCCTTGATTTTATGAACTTCGTTTTGGAAGAGCACGAGGGTTAATCTAGATAGCAACCTAAGAGGGGGGTGAATCAGGTTTACCCGATTTTCGCCTTGATACCTTCTTACTTTCAAGATGAATGTAAATCCATACGATTGCAGTGGAAATATGAGTTGCTTGAAAGTAAAGATAAAGGATAGAAGAATTCACACACAGAAATTTATCTTGGTTCACCTTCTATCCACTGAAGACTACGTCCAGTCCCTCAAGAAAACTCCTTGAGGATTTTTCCACTATTGATAAAAATCTCTTACAAGTTCTTACACCAAGTACCTTAAGAATTTATATCAACAACCTGTGAAAGTATACCACTTTCAACAGCCCCTGAAAGCACACCACTTTCAGTTCCTGAAGGCAAACCACCTTCAGACCTTGAAGGCTAAACCACCTTCAATCAACACCCTGAAAGTACACTACTTCTACTAACAACAACCCTTCACCGAGATCCACGGTGAATACTCAATCTACCAGAAAGAGATGAAGAAGAGTTTACAATTTGGCTGTATCAATCCTTTAACATACAAGCGGATTGATCATGAGAATTATGCTTTAAGACTCTTAACCATAATAAGATTCTGAGTTCCACAAGATATGAACAACTAGAGTGTTCTCTTAACAATGAAGATCATGAACTCTGAATTTAGGCTCTTTGAAAATTTAAGTATCAAAAGACTTAATGAATGAACTATTTTGGCAAAGCTTTGGCCTAATGATGTATTCTCATGTGTTGTTAGTTTCTGGACTCAAATGGACTTTATATAGGCATGAGGAAACGTCCTTGAACCAATGCAACCCTTCCCAAAATGTTTGAGACACAATGGTTCATGAAAAGATGCAACTTTTCGAGCATGTAATCGATTACGTTACTTAGGTAATCGATTACACTAAAAGCCGTTGCTGTTTGAATTTCAAATTCAAACATGTAATCGATTACAAGCAAGAAGTAATCGATTACTTGCCTAGGTGTAATCGATTACCAGAAAGGTGAAATCGATTACACTCAAGTCCAATATCCAGAAACTTGAACTTTTAAGATCGGCTTGAGATATACTACTTCTTTTAACTTATTAAAACATTAAACTTGATTAGCTTAGATGTTTTAAGGAGCCTTTATGCTTTGAGAAGCCTTTAGAAGCATAACTCACCTAAACTAAGACTTCTAGGTAAATGTTGAACTATATAGCACTGTTTCCTCTAAGTCTTCTTTTCTTCTTTTTGTTGATGAGTTTGTCGTCATAAAAAACTCAGTCAGGGTCAGGAGCAAGACCTTCTTCACAATCTCCCCCTTTTTGATGATGGCAAACACATTCTTTGAACTTTGAAGATTAGAAATGCTTCTTTGTTGAAAACTCCCCCTGTTTGATGTAATCCAATATATCTCCCCCTTTCTGATTCACTTGTTGAATTCCTGCATATAGTCTTTAAAGAACACAGAACCTTTCTCCCCCTTTTGACTTCATCAAAAAGAAGAAAAGGCCAGAAACAGGCATACAACCATACAAGTGTATATATAAATAAAGCATAGGGGTTGGGGGTAAACACGTAAAAATGTGATAAACAACAACCAACAGTTATATATATATATATATAAAAGCATATAGGGTTCAACAGCAAAAAGTAGTCACAACAGAGAATTACAAACGTGAACAAGAAAAAGAAAACAAGAGACTCCTATAATGCTAAGTATCGACAGAAGAGTCTTCATCAGCTATGGTCTTCTTGATCGGACAATCATGACCGTCGTCATGGAGTTGACAGGTAAGAGTGAAGATTCCAAAATTGTTTGATATCCCGAGATAAGGAAGGATGGAGTTGTCAATACACTTAAGATGAGAAGACCGCTCATCATAAAGTTTTGCTATTGGTACTCCGGAGTAGATGAGTATGCGGGAAATGACTGAAGCATAAGGAAAGGAGTCAGCATTGTCTCTGCACTTGAGCATGTGATTCATGTTTAGAAAGGCCCAGTTAATTTTATGGCAGTTGAGAATGCCATATAATATCTGCAACTCTAACTCACCGATGTGAGCAAGAAGGGTTTCTTGTGGTAGAAGGACTTGATTGATGAAATAATGAAGCAAGTGATTGTTCATGGTGAGCACATCAATATGATAAGGGCAAGAAGTCATGTGAGGAGGATGTATTCTTAGAAGTTCTGAAGGCTGGAATCTAATAAGAGACTGATAAAAAGACTCTTGATTGTAGTCAGGCCAGGGGCAGGGCAAGTTTGGACCCAAAAAGGCACCGGTAGAAGGGAGCCCCAGACATCGTCCAAAGGTTGAAAGGGAATAGCGAATGAGAATTCCCTTGACTGAACTCTGAAAGCCATCTCTTAGTGTCTCGAGATTACAGTAAAAGATTTTAACCAGTTCTGGATAATATGGATTGCTTATAGCGATGAACTCTTCAAGGTCCTGGTTCCTGAGGAAGGCAGGAAAGGTATGACCGCTTTCAACAAAAGAGTCCAAATCACCATACGTGGGTTTTCGAATAATTTGATATAGAAACCTTGAAACAAACCTATTCCGTTGGTTTGTTGAAGTATGAAGCCTGGTTAAATTCATTGGATTGGAAGGACGAAAGTGAGAGGAAGACATGATTGATTGTTCAGATAGTTCTTAGGAATAGGAACAAGGTTTCAGGATAGTAGGAATCAAAGGTTAAGGATGATAGAAATAGAACTTGGAAGGAAATTTCTATTGATATGTCATGCTTTGATTATATAGAACGAGTAAGTAATCGATTACAGAGCAGTTTCTTTGAATTTGAAATTCAAATAAATGGAGGGAATTTTGAAAAACTGCCAGTTTTCGCTGATGTAATCGATTACAGAAGTTCAGGTAATCGATTACCTTAAGTATCTAAAGAGGCACGAGGACTGGAAAGCTGGGTTAATCGATTACTAGTTGTATGGTAATCGATTACTAAGACAGTTTACAGGATCTAAACTATAAATTCCTATGTAATAGATAACTAGAAGAATAAATCAAGTATTTAAGAGTAAAATCTCACAAAAGACATATGATTAAACATATAAACATATAAGTTCACACAAAAATCATGCAAATAATTAAGACATATAAACACATTCTTAGTTAAATATCTAACTAAATATCATGTTCATCTAATATACCTAATTCTCTTTTAATCTAAAAGAATGAATCTTTAGGAAGAGGTTTAGTAAATATATCAGCTAATTGGTTGTGTGTATCTACGAAGGAAATCTCAATATCCTTTCTCATGACGTAATCTCAAGAAAATGATGTCTTATATCAATATGCTTAGTTCGAGAGTGCATGATGGGGTTTTTCGTGATATTAATGGCACTTGTGTTGTCACATTTGATTGGGATGCAGCCCAGCTCTAAGCCATAATCTTTGAGTTGTTGTTTGAGCCATAGGGTTTGTGCACAACAACTTCCTGCAGCAATATATTCTGCTTCAGCAGTACTTAGAGCAACACAAGCTTGTTTCTTACAGGACCAAGAAACAAGAGCATTTCCCAACAAGTGACAAGTACCACTTGTACTTTTTCTTTCAGTTTTACATCCAGCATAATCCGAATCAGAATATCCAATCAAATCACAAACACTCCCTTTGGGATACCACAGACCAACATTTGTAGTTCCTTTCAGATATTTGAAAATCCTTTTAACTGAACTCAAATGTGATTCCCTAGGAGATGCTTGATATCTAGCACATAAACACACACTAAACATGATATCAGGTCTACTTGCAGTTAAATATAGAAGAGATCCGATCATACCTCTGTATTTGGTAATGTCTACGTGAACACCGGACTCATCTTGATCTAGATATGTGTTAGACCCCATTGGTGTGGCTATGGCTTTGCAATCATCCAAATCATATTTCTTTAAAAGTTCCTTGCAAAACTTTGATTGGTTGATGAATATCTCATCATGTAATTGCTTAATTTGCAATCCTAGAAAGAAATTTTAACTGTCCCATCATAGACATCTCAAATTCCTCTTTCATCATGTTAGAGAAATCCTTACACAGAGATTCGTTAGTTGCACCAAAAATAATATCATCTACATATATTTGAACTAATAAAGTATTACCTTTGGTTCTCTTGATAAACAAGGTTGTGTCAGCCTTACCCTTTTGAAATCCTTTTTCACAAAGGAATGTGCTTAATCTGTCATACCATGCACGAGGGGCTTGTTTAAGACCATAAAGTGCCTTCTTTAACCTGAAGACATGTGAAGGGTACTTGGGATCTTCAAATCCTGGAGGTTGCTTCACATAGACTTCTTCTTGAATGAATCCGTTCAGGAAAGCACTTTTAACATCCATTTGATATAATGGAAAGTTTAAAGAACAGGCATATGCCAACAGAAGTCTTATGGCTTCCAACCTTGCTACTGGTGCATAGGTTTCATCAAAATCAATGTCTTCTTCTTGATTATATCCTTGTGCAACCAATCTTGCTTTGTTTCTGACAATAATACCATTTTCATTTAGTTTATTTCTGAACACCCATTTTGTTCCAATGACATGCTTGTCAGTAGGCTTAGGAACAAGTTCCCAAACTTGATTCCTTTCAAATTGGTTTAGTTCTTCCTGCATTGCCACAATCCAATACTCATCTTCAAGAGCATCATTCACTTTTGAGGGTTCTATTTGAGAGACAAAGGCCATGTTCAATACTGAACCATTTAAGCGTAGCCTTGTAGAAACACCTCTTGAAATATCACCAATGATATTATCAACTGGATGATCCCTGTGGGTTCTCCATTCCTTTGATAGTTGATAAGTGTTATCTTCAATATTCTCTTCTTGTACTGAATCTTGATCCTTTTGCTTTTGAGAGTCTTCATTGATAATGCTATCTTCTTCATCATTATCTGGAAGATTGACTGTATCTTCTTTTGAAGAGTTAGACTCATCAAAGGAAACATGTATGGATTCTTCCATAGATAGAGTTTTCTTGTTAAAGACTCTATATGCTTTGCTTGTTAGGGAATAACCAAGGAATATACCTTCATCAGATTTTTCATCAAACTTACCAAGGTTTTCCTTTCCATTGTTCAAGACAAAACATTTTGATCCAAAAGCATGTAGATGAGCAATATTTGGTTTCCTTCCTTTGTAGAGTTCATAGGGGGTTTTCTTCAGAATAGGTCTAATAAGAACTCTATTGGAAACATAGCAAGCAGTACTTACAGCATCAGTCCAGAAGTATTTTGGAAGGTTGGATTCACTTAGCATAGTCCTTGCTAGTTCTTCAAGTAATCTGTTCTTTCTTTCTACAACACCATTCTGTTGTGGTGTTCTTGAGGCAGAGAAGTTATGTGATATTCCATTCTCATCACATAATTCCTGAAATTGATGATTCTGAAACTCTCCACCATTATCATTTCTAATAGAAGAGATCTTCAAAGCCTTTTCATTTTGAACAAGCCTTGCATATCTTTTGAATGCGTTGAAGGCTTCATTCTTATGAGGCAAGAATAATGTCCAAGTAAATCTAGAGAAATCATCAACAATAACAAGGGCATAATAGTTACCTCCAAAGCTCTTAGTTCTTGATGGTCCAAACAAATCCATATGTAGTAATTGGAGAGGTCTTGTTGTTGAGACTATATTCTTTGGCTTGAAAGATGTTCTGGTTTGCTTCCCCTTTTGATATGCATCACAAAGCTTGTCTTTCTCAAATATTATCTTCGGAATTCCAACAACTAGATCATGCTTGACTAGTTTATTTAAATGATCTATGTGTATATGAGCCAGTCTTCTATGCCAAAGCCATGAATCACTATTATTCTTGGCCAGAAGGCATCTGACATTTGGTGGAATTTCATCCAAGGATATCATGAAGACCTTATTGACTTTATATCCGGAAAACTTGATCTCTTTAGTTTTCACATCCTTTACCACACAAATATCATTAATGAAACGAACTTTCAAACCTTTGTCACAAAGTTGACTGATACTTAGAAGATTATGCATCAAACCATCAACATATAGAACCTTGTCGATGACTGTTGAGGGGGTGTGCCTATTCTTCCAATACCAAGTATCTTTCCTTTTTGATTGTTTCCATATGTGACAAATCCTTTTTCTCTAGGTATAAGTAATGAGAACTTTGTTTTGTCTCCTGTCATGTGTGATGAGCAGCCACTATCAAGATACCATAAGTCCTTTGCTGCTTTCATGCACACCTACATGACAAAGTTCAGACATGGGGATTAGGAACCCAATATGCTTTGGGTCCTTCTAAGTTAACATTCTTCCTAACCCATATACATTCCCTTTTTGGTACTCCAACATTCTTGTAATAACATCTACTAGGGGTATGTCCTATTTTCTTACAATAAGTACTTGAATATTGGTTGTAACTAGATGTTTGCCTAGGAGAAGGATTGATCTTCTTAGGAGGTCTATGATAATTACTTTTCCTATTGTTCATACTCCTAAAAGAACTAGTCTTAGTATTTTCAGAAGATCCTTCTACTTTGTTTGGTTTTACAAACACAGTTTTCTTAACTTCTTTTGTCTTTGGATGAGATGTATATCCTAGTCCAGACTTATTGTTTGAGTGCCTTTGCACACTTAGAATATCATCTAACTTTTGTTTACCTGTGTTGAAGTTATGAACCCTTTGTTTAAGATTTTCTATCTTTTCTTCTAAAGAACTACACTTAGTACATTCATGTGAAATATCTAACTTAGATTTCACTATGTCTAATTCCTCTTGTAGATTTCTACACTTATTTTCTAAAGATGAGATTAAATCATTTTGCTTAGTGCTAACCTTAGAGAAACTTCGACATAATTTAAACACATTCTCTATAGTATATTTTAAATCATGAAATGAAATAGAATTATCACTAACCTGGATATCTTCAGCATCTGAATCATGTGAAGCCATTAATGCAACTTGTGCTTATTCTTTGTCAGAATCTGATGATGAACTTACTTCATTTTCATCCCATGCCAAGTATGATCTTCGTGTGGGTTGATCTTTCTTTTCAAATTTTTCCTTTAGACCATGTTTCTTCTTTTGAAGATTTGGACATTCTAACTTGATGTGTCCAGGTTTTCCACATTCGAAGCATGTGATCTTTTGATAAGAGGAGGACTCATTATTCCTTTGGAAAGATCTGTTATTGTTAAATTTCATACCTTTTCTTTTGAGAAACTTTCCAAAGTTCTTCACTAGAAGATTCATATTCCCATTTTCTTCTTCTTCAGAATCTGCATCATAATCATCTTTGATTCTTTCCTTTGCCTTTAGAGAAATGGATCGATATTTCTTCTCATGTTGTTCATGTTCTTCCAAATGATTCAATTCCAACTCGTGTTCTTGGATTTTTCCAAAGAGAGTTGCAAGAGTCATATTTGACAAACTCTTCTTCTTTGAAATAGCCGTAACCTTTGGTTGCCATGCTCTTGTGAGTGATCTTAGAACTTTCATGTTCAAGTCACTATTTGAAAACTGTTTACCAAGAGCAATCAAATGGTTAATCAAATGAGTGAATCGTTTTTGCATATCCAATACCTTTTCTCCTGGAAGCATTCTGAACATTTCATATTCTTGAGATAAGGTATTGATTTTTGATCTCTTGACTTCATCTGTTCCTACATGAGTCACCATCAAAGTATCCCATATTTCTTTCGATGTTGTACATGTTGAAACTCTGAAAAACTCATCCATGCCAAGAGCAGATGTAAAAATATTCATTCCTTTGAGATCATACTGAACCTTCTTCTTTTCTTCTTCATTCCAAGTGTTTTCTGGTTTTGGTTGTCTACTATCTCCCACTTCATTCATAGGTACAAACGGACCTTCTTCAATGGCTTTCCATATTTCTCCATCTAACGACTTTATAAAGATTTTCATCTTGATCTTCCAGAAGTCGTAGTGGTCTCCATTGAAGTATGGTGGTCTGTTTATGTTGAATCCTTCACTGGTTCCATGACTGGAAGAGGATGCCATCTTTTCCCGGATCTTAGGAGAAACTTACCTAAACTTACGCTCTGATACCAATTGTTAATCTAGATAGCAACCTGAGAGGGGGGGGTGAATCAGGTTTACCTGATTTTCGCCTTGATACCTTCTTACTTTCAAGATGAATGTAAATACATACGATTGCAGCGGAAATATGAGTTGCTTGAAAGTAAAGATAAAGGATAGAAGAATTCACACACAGAAATTTATCCTGGTTCACCTTCTATCCACCGAAGGCTACCTCCAGTCCCTCAAGAAAACTCCTAGAGGATTTTTCCACTATTGATAAAAATCTCTTACAAGTTCTTACACCAAGTACCTTAAGAATTTCTATCAACAACCTGTGAAAGTATACCACTTTCAACAGCCCCTGAAAGCACACCACTTTCAGTTCCTGAAGGCAAACCACCTTCAGACCTTGAAGGCTAAACCACCTTCAATCAACACCATGAAAGTACACCACTTCTAGTAACAACAACCCTTCACCGAGATCCACGGTGAATACTTAATCTACCAGAAAGAGATGAAGAAGAGTTTACAATTTGGCTGTATCAATCCTTTAACATACAAGCGGATTGATCATGAGAATTATGCTTTAAGACTCTTAACCATAATAAGATTCTGAGTTCCACAAGATATGAACAACTAGAGTGTTCTCTTAACAATGAAGATCATGAACTCAGAATTTAGGCTCTTTGAAAATTTAAGTATCAAAAGACTTAATGAATGAACTATTTTGGCAAAGCTTTGGCCTAATGATGTATTCTCATGTGTTGTTAGTTTCTGGACTCAAATGGACTTTATATAGGCATGAGGAAACGTCCTTGAACCAATGCAACCCTTCCCAAAAGGTTTGAGACACAATGATTCATGAAAAGATGCAATTTTTCGAGCATGTAATCGATTACATTACTTAGGTAATCGATTACACTAAAAGCTGTTGCTGTTTGAATTTCAAATTCAAACATGTAATCGATTACAAGCAAGAAGTAATCGATTACTTGCCTAGGTGTAATCGATTACCAGAAAGGTGAAATTGATTACACTCAAGTCCAATATCCAGAATCTTGAACTTTTAAGACCGGCTTGAGATATACTACTTCTTTTAACTTATGAAAACATTAAACTTGATTAGCTTAGATGTTTTAAGGAGCCTTTATGCTTTGAGAAGCCTTTAGAAGCATAACTCACCTAAACTAAGACTTCTAGGTAAATGTTGAACTATATAGCACTGTTTCGTCTTTTCCTGGCAAACTCCACTTCTTGATACTCAAATTTTCCCAAACAGAGTTATACATACACCAAGTTTCACTTGATTTCTCATCCTTCGTCATTACATTGAGTGTCAATATCCTGAATCCTTCAGAATTTCCTAAGGATTTTAAGGTTCCAAACAGTTTCAAGACAATCTAGATCAAACCAGTATAACACACACTGTCGTCCGACTTGGTCTAGTTAGCATATTGCTACACAGAGAGGTTATTTTGCCCTTGCAACTTCGGGAAACGTGACTGAGAAGGGTGTAGTCTTTGTGATCCGACTCACATTGGCACGATTTGGTTAAAACATTTCAATTCACACTTGAAACGTTTCTTGGGTGATAAACTTCCTCTTGACATTAGAGTTAGGTTCTTCCTTTAACTCCAGAGTTCCGTTCGTGAGTCAACTTGTAATTCCACATTTGGAACATCGCATATTACATAATACCATTGCATAAGTCTCCAGTCTCACCACCAATCCTTCGGCTTACAAAACTAATTCACACCTTGTCTTTAGGAACCAATAGGGAAGGGAACACTCATCCTTCATATCTATGCCTCCAAAATGCATATTCGTGCTCCAACATGACAACTTATATGATGAAGTGACATTTGTGTGTCGTACAGCTTCCTTTGCATGAAGATATTACGTTCAGACTTCCATGTCTTCCTTACTTAGTCCTATAGTGCGGACCTCAGATCTTATCACCCGTCTTAAGGTTCATATCACAAGTCTGTAACTTGCATCCAAGAAATCAATAAGAATGAAGATACCTAGACTTTAGAGCTCTACTCTTCCAAGAACATGTTTGTCCTCCGGCCAAATGTGCATAGGTTAGAGTGGAACTTATCTTCGCACATCATGTAGCCTTCCTCGAGATATACTCAGGTCTCAAGACAACGAAGATCTTGTGCACAATGTGCACCAAGGTTCTACCGTTAAGCTCGTCCATCAAGATCTTAGTTCAATCACAAGCGGAGTTATTCAAACCATTAAGTTAGTAGTGACACTCCGCGGGACGGTCAAGGCTTTTCTTCTAGAGTTATACTTAAGTAGTTAAACCCGAACACATGCATATAAGATAAACAATTCACATTGACACATCTTAATGAATCAATCACTATTTCTTAATCATTCATTCTGATACCTACACGGTATCTTCAACAACTTGGTTGGGGAATACGTCTCAAGTTGTTACAAGTTAGTATGTCAGCCCTTTGTTATTCCCTTCTCTATTGGATTTTATTGCTCATGTGTTTCACGATCCACATTCTCCCGTGGTATACTAATTTTACAAACTCTTGTGGTCTGAAAGTTGTGAAGAAGGTCTTGTCCCTGACTCTGGCTGAAGCTTTGATTGCGATAACACTCATTACAAAAAGAAGAAAAGAAAACTTAAAAGAACCAGCTCAACATGCTTCAAGAACATCAAAGGGTTCCAAGAATTAGCTAAATCTCAATATTTGGTAAGTTATGCTTTTAAGGTTACTTTACTTATGAAGGCTCTTAAACAAATTGATAAAATTGAGTATAACACTTTTTCATAAGTAAAATGTGAAAAAAACACTGAATTAGGTCTTAAAGTTTCATAAAACAAAAATTGGACTTGAGTGTAATCGATAACACGCTTTGAGTAATCAATTACCACTCTTAGGCACGTAATCGATTACCACAATACTTGTAATCGATTACATGTTTGATTTTGAAATTCAAACTGCAACAGGAAAATAGCGTAATCTATTACCTGCACGACCAGATGTGTTGTTTCATGAACCAATGCATCCCAAAACGTTTGGGAAGCTTTATGATGGTTCATGGACGATCCCTAGTGCCTATAAATAGTCTAATAAGGCTCAGAAACGAAACAACAATTACACACAACTTTCATACTCATTTAGAGCCATTATTCTGAGTCTTTAAGCTCTCATTTTCAAAGGACACTTATGTTGTTCAATTGTTGAGAACTCATAATTGATAAGAGCCTTCATATGTTAGTGCCTAAAGCATAACTTTATCATTCAATCGATTCTCTTGTTGAAGGATTGACTCAGCCGTGTAAAATCTTCTTCATCTTCATTCTGGTTTGAGTGAATGTTCACCGTAGTGTTCAGTGAATGGTAGTACTTGGAAAACGGTTTTCTTTCTGGTTGTTGATAAGAATTCTTAAGGTTCTCGGTGTGTGAGAACTTGTAAGAACTCTTTATCAATAGTGGATAAATCCTCAAGGGTTCTTGAGGGACTGGACATAGCCTTCGGTGGATTGAAGGTGAACCAGGATAATATCTGTGTGTGAATTCTCTCAACCTTCATCTTTTACTTTCAAGCAAGTTCTTATTCCGCTGCATTCACAATCAATAATTATGATTCTAATTATATTTAAAGTAATCGAGTTTTGATAAGGCGAAAATTGGGAGAACCTAATTCACCCCCCTTCTTAGGTTTCTATCTGCACTTACAATTGGCATCAGAGCATAAGTTTAGGTAAATTATTCCTAAGATCAAGGAAGATGGTAGCCTCTTCTACACCAAGTACTAGTGAAGGTTTCAACATAAACAGACCACCATACTTCAATGGAGACCACTATGACTTCTGGAAAATCAAGATGAAACTATTCATAAGGTTATTAGATGTGGAAATCTGGAAAGCCATTGAAGAAGGTCCTTTTATACCATTGACTGATGTGGGTGATAGCACACAACCAAAACCAGAAAATACATGGAGTGAAGAAGAGAAAAAGAAGGTTCAGTATGACTTAAAAGACATGAACATTCTCACATCTGCCTTAGGGATGGATGTATTATTCAGGGTATCCACTTGAAAAATTGCAAGTGTAGATAATAACCTAAGAGGCGGGTGAATTAGGTTCACTCAATTTTTGCCTTAACAAAACTAATTACTTTCAAGATAATGAGAATCACAATCGTTGATTGTGAATGCAGAGGAATTAGACTTTGCTTGAAAGTAAATGATGAGAGTTAAGAGAATTCACACACAGGTTTTATCCCGGTTCACCTTCAAACCACCGAAGGGTACGTCCAGTCCTTGAAGAACCCTTGAGGATTTATCCACTATTGAAAAAGGTTTCTTACAAGTGCTTACACCAAGAACTTTAAGAATCCTAATCAACTAACAGAAATCAAAGCGCTTTCCAAGTATCAACCTTCACCGAACCCTACAGTGAATTTTCACTCAAACCAGAATGAGAAGGAAGAAGATTTCTATACAGCTGAATCAATCCTCTAACATAAGAATATATTGGATGTGCAAGTTATGCTTTAGGAACTTGACATATGACGGATCTTTTCAATTCTGAGTTCTTCAAAAGTTGAACAACATAAGTGTTCTTGAAAATGAAGTTTTAAAGACTCGAATGATGGCTCTAATGAATATGAAAGTTGTATGTAATTGATTGTTCATTTCTGAACCTTAATGGCACTATTTATAGGCACTAGGGATCGTCCATGGACCATCACAAAGCTTCCCAAACGTTTTGGGATGCATTGATTCATGAAACAACACACTTGGTCGTGCTGGTAATCCATTACGTTAGTTTGGTAATCAATTACGCTATTTGCCCGTTACAGTTTGAATTTCAAATTCAAACAGGTAATCGATTACAAGCATGTGGTAATCGATTACGTGCCTATGTGTAATCGATTACTTAAAGTGTGTAATCGATTACACCAAGTCCAAATTCAAGTTTATGAACCTTTAAGTCCTAATTGAGTGTTTCTATCATTTTTAACTTATGAAAAAGTGTTGTGCTCAATTATTTAAGTTGTCTTTGAGCCTTCATGAGTAAAGTAACCTTAAAAGCATAACTTACCTAATTAGTGAGACTTATTCAAATCTAGAACCCTTGAATTTTCCTTGAAGTATGTTGAGATGGTTCTTCTAAGTCTTCTTTTCTTCTTTTTGTAATGAGTTTGTCGTCATCAAAACTTCAGCCAGAGTCAAGGGCAAGACCTCATTCATAATCTCCCCATTTTTTATGATGGCAAACACATATCTTGACATTGAAGATCATTTTTTTGTAGTCATGGTAAGACTCCCCCTATCAGATGCAACTCCCCCTTTTTTTTCCACTTGTAGCATTGTAGCATTCCCTGTAAATGACCTTTAAACAAACACAGGACCTTTCTCCCCCTTTTGACGTCATCAAAAAGAAGAAAGGGCCTAATATATACCGTAGATGCTAACAAGTAGTATAATAGTTAAGCCATAGGGAGTGGGGTAAACAAGTCGGTATTTGAAAATCCAAGCACAAGTTAATAATTAAACATAGTTATAAAAATTCAAATACTAAAAGAAGCAAAGAAGCAGACACACTAAGTGATGCTTAAGTCGAAGCTTATTAAAACCCAACAGAAAAACTACTATAGTAGATAAAGTCTTAAGAATCTAAATATCAGCAGAGTCTTCAGACATGTCTGACAGACTGGGTTCCTTGAGTTGTTCGATTTCATGTCGCAAAGAGGCGTATACGGACTCTACTCGTCCTTCCAAAAGAATGAATTGAGAATGAACATTATCTTCTAAATGATTCATGCGTTGCGTGATCCGTAGTGCCATGATATCCAAGTGTTCAAGGATAAGTCGAGTTTCCTGAGAACAAATGGAAGGAATAGCATAGAATGGGGAAGTAGATAGACCAGCAGACACAGCATTGGTCTGAATGTTAACTCGGTAACGATGAATTGGTCGAGAACGTAATCGATTACAGTAAGTTGCATAATCGATTACAAGAAGTTATCTTCGAATCTGGAATTTAAAAATCAAATAGGTAATCGATTACCAAAATACTCTGGAAATTTCCCTAGGCCAAAATTTTATAGGTAATCGATTACTAACTTTGGGTAAGCGATTACTCAAACTTTCTAGAAAAATTCCTGTGCTAGAAATTGTATGATAATCGATTACAGATTATGTGTAATCGATTACTTGAATTCTCTATTTAAAACACTGGGCCAAATTTTCCTAGGTAATCGATTACTGAAATGAGGTAATTGATTACTTAGTTTGAGAAACTTCAGTTTGGACATATTTTCAAAGAATCTAACATATAAACACACAATAAAACATCAAGTTCATCTAATATGCCTAATTCTCTCCTAATTTTGAAATAAGAATCTTTAGGGAGAGGTTTAGTGAAAATATCAGCTAGTTGATTATGTGTGTCTACGAAATAAAGTTCTATATCTTTTCTCCAGACATGATCACGAAGAAAATGATGTCTTATATCAATAGGCTTCGTTCATGAGTGCATGATGGGGTTTTTGGTAAGATTAATAGCACTGGTATTGTCACATTTAATAGGAATGCAGCCTAACTCTAAGCCATAATCTTTAAGTTGTTGTTTAACCTATAACGTTTGTGCACAACAACTTCCTGCAGCTATATATTCTTCTTCTGCAGTGCTTAGAGCAACACATGCTTGTTTCTTACATGACTAAGAAACAAGAGCATTTCCTAGCAAGTGACAAGTACCACTTGGGCTCTTTCTCTCAGTTTTGCATCCAGCAAAATCTGAGTCAGAATATCCAATTAAATCGCAAACACCTCCTTTGGGATACCACAGCCCTACATTTGAAGTTCCTTTCAAGTATTTGAAAATCCGCTTTACAGAACTCAAATGAGATTCTGTGGGAGATGCTTGATATCTAGCACATAAACACACACTAAACATAATATCAGGTCTACTTGCAGTGAAGTATAAAAGAGATCCGATCATACCTCCATATTTCATGATTTCTACTGGAATGCCAGACTCATCTTGATCTAGATAAGTGTTAGACCCCATTGGTGTAGCTATGGCCTTGCAATCATCCAAATCATATTTCTTTAGGAGCTCTTTGTAGAATTTGGATTGATTGATAAATATTCTGTCCTTAGATTGCTTTATTTGCAATCCTAAGAAGAAATTTAGTTTCCCCATCATAGACATCTCAAACTCTTCCTGGATCATGTTTGAGAATTCCTTGCATAGCGTTTCATTAGCGGAACCAAAAATAATATCATCAACGTAAATTTGAACTAATAAAGTATTACCTTTGATATTCTTGATGAATAAAGTGGTATCCGCTTTACCTTTTTGGAAACCTTTTTCACACAGAAATGTGCTAAGCGTATCATAACATGCTCGTGGAGCTTGCTTTAGTCCATAAAGGGCTTTCTTTAGCTTGAAGACATGTGAAGGAAATTTAGGATCTTCAAACCCTGGTGGCTGCTTCACATATACTTCTTCTTGAATATATCCATTGAAGAAAGCACTCTTGTCATCCATTTGATATAATGGAAAGTTCAATGAGCAAGTGTATGCTAACAAAAGTCTTATGGCTTCCAATCGTGCAACTGATGTATAGGTGTCGTCGAAGTCTATGCCTTCTTCTTGGTTATACCCTTAGGCCACCAGTCTTGCTTTATTTCTGACTATTATACCATGTTCATCCATTTTTTTCCTAAACACCCACTTTGTTCCAATGACATGCTTATCAATGGGCTTAGGAACTAACTCCCGTACTTGGTTTCTTTCAAATTGGTTCAACTCTTCCTGCATTGCTATTATCCAATACTCATCTTCTAAAGCATTATTTACCTTAGAAGGTTCTATTTGAGATACAAAGGCCATGTTTAAGACTGAATCATTGAGGCTTAGTCTTGTTGATATTCCCTTTGAAATTTCACCTATGATATTGTCAATGGGGTGATCTCTGTGTGTTCTCCACTCCTTTGGCAAATCATAAGTGGTTTCCTCAACATGTTCTACTGGTTCTGAGCTTTGCTCTATTTGCTTTTGATGATCATCCTTGATTGTGTTTTCCTCCTCACCATTATCAGGAAAAACAACTTTGTCCTCATTTGAGGGGTTAGATTCGTCAAAAGAAACATGAATGGATTCTTCAATAACTAGTGTTCTCTTATTGAAAATTCTATATGCTTTTCTTGTTAAAGAATAACCAAGGAAGATACCTTCATCAGATACCTTCATCAGATTTTTCATCAAACTGCCCAAGGTTTTCCTTACAGTTATTCAAGACAATGAATTTTGATCCAAAAGCATGTAAATGAGAAATGTTAGGTTTTCTACCTCTATAAAGCTCATAGGGAGTCTTCTTCAGTATGGGCCTTATGAGTACTCTGTTGGATACATAACATGCAGTGCTTACTGCGTCAGCCCAAAAGTATTTAGGGAGATTGGACTCGCTCAACATAGTCCTTGCTAGTTCTTCAAATGTCCTTTTCTTCCTTTCTACAACACCATTTTGTTGTGGTGTTCTAGGAGTGGAGAAGTTATGTGAAATACCGTTTTCATCACACAACTCTTGGAATAGGTGGTTCTGAAATTCTCCACCATGATCACTCCTTATTGAAGAAATTTTTAAAGATTTTTCGCATTGAACAAGCTTTGCATATCTTTTAAAGGCATTAAGGGCTTCATTCTTATGTGTTAAGAATATAGTCCAAGTAAACCTTGAGTAATCATCAACAAGAACAAGAGCAAAATAGTTTCCTCCAAAACTTCTGGTCCTTGATGGTCCAAATAAATTCATGTGAAGTAATTGGAGTGGTCTTGTAGTTAAAACTATATTCTTGGTTTTGAATGATACCTTAGTTTGCTTACCTTTTTGACATGCAGCACAAAGCTCGTTCTTTTTCGAATTTTATCTTTGGTAGGCCTATGACAATATCATGTATGATCAATTTGTTCAAATGGTCCATATGGATGTGTGCCAGTCTTCTATGCCATAGCCATGAATCGTTGTTGTTCTTGGCTACTAAGCATTTAATATTGGATGAAATTTCATCCAATGATATCATGAAGACCTTGTTGACTTCAAAACCTTAAAAACTTAATTTCACGAGTTTTCACATCTTTTACCACACAAATGTCATTTATAAAGCCAACTTTCAATCCTTTATCACATAATTGACTAATACTTAGCAAATTATGCTTCAAATCATCAACATAAAGAACTTTATCAATAATGGTTTGAGGGGGCGTACCTATCCTTCCAATGCCAAGTATTTTCCCTTTCTCATTATTACCATATGTGAGAAATCCCTTTTCCCTAGGCATGAGATATGAAAATTTTGTTTTGTCTCCTGTCATGTGTGATGAGCAGCCATTGTCAAGATACCATATGTCCCTTGCTGCTTTCATGCACACCTACAAAACAGATTTTAAAATGGGGTGTTAGGTACCCAATGTGCTTTGGGTCCTTCATTGTTAGTGACCTTCTCAACCCATTTATATTTCTTATTAGGTACCCCAATATTCTTGTAATAACACCTATTCGGTGTATGTCCTACTTTATTGCAATAAATACATGAATATTTATTGTAGTCTAAGGTATGCCTAGATATAGGATTGTTTTTCCTAAAATGTCTTTGATTATAACTTTTCCTACTGTTTACATTTTTGGAAGTACTTGCATGTAAATGTTTATCAGAAGTTCTTATGTTATTGTTTGCTTTAACAAAAATAATTTTCTTAACTTCTTTTGTTTTATTCTTGGGTGTAAACCCTAGTCCAATTTTGCTATTTGAGTGTCTTTGTACACTTAGAATATCATCTAGTTTTTGTTTACCTAGATTAAAGTTACAGACTTTTTGTTGTAGATTATCTATCTTTTCTTCTAATGAATGGCACTTAGTGCATTCATGTTGGATGTCTAACTTAGATTTTACAACATCTAGTTCACTTTGTAAAGTCTTGCATTTATCTTCTAATGATGAGATAATGGTGTTTTGTTTACTACTTATTTTAGAAAAACTTTGACATAATTTAAACACATTTTCTATGGCAAATTCTAAATTATCGAATGAAATTCTATTGTTACTAACCTCGATATCTTCATCATCTGAATCATGTGATGCCATTAATGCAACATGTGCCTCTTCTTTTTCAGAGTCTGATGAAGAGCTTACTTCATTATCATCCCATGCAATATAGGCTCTTCGAGATGTTGAATCCTTCTTTTCAAACTTATCTTTCAACACGTGTCTCTTCTTTTGGAGATTTGGACACTCCATTTTGATATGTCCACGTTTCCCACACTCAAAGTATGTGAATTTTTTAGATGAAGAGGGCTCACTATTCTTTTGAAAACTTCTATTATTTTTAAATTTCATACCTTTCCTTTTGTATAGTTTTCCAAGATTCTTTACCAATAAGTTCATGTTTTCATTGATGCCCTCTTCAGAATCTGCCTCATATTCTTCTTTGATGCTTTCCTTTTCTTTTAGAGAAATGGACCAATTCTTCTTTTCATGTTGTTCATGTTGTTCTAGACGATTCAACTCCAATTCATGTTCTTGGAGTTTTCCAAATAGGGTTGCCAGAGTCAAATTTGATAGACTCTTCTTTTCTGAAATCGCCGTCACCTTTGGTTGCCATGCTCTTGTGAGTGATCTAAGTACTTTCATGTTTAAGTCACTGCTAGAGAAATCTTTACCAAGAGCAATTAAATGGTTAGTCAAATGAGTATAATGTTTTTGCATATCAAGTACCTTTTCACCAGGCAGCATTCTGAACATTTCGTATTCTTGTGACAAGGTATTGATTTTTTATCTCTTGACTTCATCAGTTCCTTCATGAGTTACCATTAGAGTATGCCATATTTCCTTAGAAGTTTTGCATGTGGATACTCTAAAGAATTCGTCCATGACAAGAGCTAATGTAAGAATGTTCATGCCTTTTAGGTCATATTGAACTTTCTTTTTTTCTTCATCACTCCATGTATTCTCTGATTTTGGTTGTGTGCTATCACCCACATCATTCGTAGGTATAAATGGACCTTCTTCAATGGCTTTCCAGATTTCCACATCTAATGACCTTATGAAAATCTTCATCTTGATTCCCTCACTAGTGCTAGGTCTAGAGGAGGATGCCATCTTCCTGGATCATTAGGAGCAAATTACCTAAACTTACACACTGATACCAATTGTAAGTGTAGATAGCAACCTAAGAGGGAGGGGAGTGAATTAGATTCACTCAATTTTCACCTTAACAAAACTGATTACTTTAAAGATAATGAGAATCACAATTTTTGATTGTGAATGCAGTGGAATAAGACTTTCCTTGAAAGTAAAAGATGAGAGTTAAGAGAATTCACACACAGGTTTTATCCTGGTTCACCTTCAAACTACCGAAGGGTACGTTCAGTACCTCAAGAACGCTTGAGGATTTATCCAGTATTGAAAAAGGTTTCTTACAAGTGCTTACACCAAGAACTTTAAGAATCCCAATCAACAACCAAAAAGAAAACCGCTTTCCAAGTATCAACCTTCACCGAACCCTACGGTGAACTTTCACTCAAACCAGAATGAGAATGAAGAAGATTTCTATACAGTTGAATCAATCCTCTAACATAAGAATGGATTGAATGTGCAAGTTATGCTTTAGGCACTTGACATATGAAGGATCTTTTCAATTCCGAGTTCTTCAAAAGTTGAACAGCATAAGTGTTCTTGCAAATGAAGTTTTAAAGACTCATAATTATGGCTCTAGTGCATATGAAAGTTGTATGTAATTGATTGTTCGTTTCCGAGCCTTAATGGACTATTTATAGGCACTAGGGATCCTCCATGAACCATCACAAAGCTTCCCAAACGTTTTGGGATGCATTGGTTCATGAAACAACACACCTGGTCGTGCTGGTAATCGATTACTTTAGCATTGTAATCGATTACGTTATTTACCCGTTGCAGTTTGAATTTAAAATTCAAACATGTAATCGATTACAAGCATGTGGTAATCGATTACGTGCCTATGTGTAATCGATTACTTAAAGTGTGTAATCGATTACACTCAAGTCCAATTTCAAGTTTATGAACCTTTAAGTCCTAATTGAGTGTTTCTATCATTTTTAACTTATGAAAAAGTGTTGTACTCAATTATTTAACTTGTCTTTGAGCCTTCATGAGTAAAGTAACCTTAAAAACATAACTTACCTAATTAGTGGGACTTAGTCAAATATGTCTTGCCATAGCCATGAATCAGTATTGTTCTTGGCCAAAAGGCATCTTACGTTTTGTGGAATTTCATCGAAGGAGATCATGAAGACTTTGTTTACTTTATATCCAGAAAACTTAATTTCTTTAGTTTTCACATCTTTTACTACACATATATCATTGATAAAACCAACTTTCAAACCTTTGTCACATAGTTGACTGATACTTAGAAGATTATGCATCAAACCATCAATGTAAAGAACTTTATCGATGACTGTTTGAGGGGGTGTGCCTATTCTTCCAATACCGAGTATCTTTCCCTTTTGATTGTTACCATATGTGACAAAACCTTTTTCCCTAGGTATAAGAAAAGAAAACTTGGTTTTGTCTCCTGTCATGTGTGATGAGCAGCCACTATCAAGATACCATAAATCCTTTGCTGCTTTCATACACACTTACATGACAAAGTTCAGACATGGGTATTAGGAACCCAACAAGTTTTGGGTCCTTCTAAGTTAACATCCTTTCTAACCCAAATGTACTCCCTATTTGGTACTCCTACATGTTTGTAGTAACATCTACTAGGGGTATGTCCTATTTTGTTACAATAAGTACAAGAGTAATGATTGTAACTAGAGGTTTGTCTAGGAGAGGAATGGATCTTCTTAGGGGTTCTGTTTTGATTAATCTTCCTATTGTTTGTACTCCTAAAAGGATTGATCTTAATGTTACTAGAAGATCCTAATACATGGTTTGGTTCATCTAACTTCTGTTTTCCTTTATTGAAGTTATTAACTCTTTGTTGAAGACTTTCTATCTTTTCTTCTAAAGAACTATACTTAGTGCATTTATGAGTAATGTCTAACTTAGATTTTACTATGTCTAGTTCTTCTTGTAAAGTTCTACACTTACATTCTAAGGATGAAATCAACTCATTTTGCCTAGTGCTAACTTTAGAAAATTCTTGACATAATTTAAACATATTTTCCATGGTAAACTTTAAATCATGAAAAGATATAGAATTATCACTAACCTGGGAATCTTCAACATCTGAATCATGTGAGGCCATCAAAGAAACTTGTGCTTCTTCTTTATCAGAGCCTGATGATGAACTTACTTCATTATCATCCCAAGCCAAATATGCTATTCGTGTGGGTTGATCCTTTTTCTCGAATTTCTCTCTTAGACCATGTTTCTTCTTCTGAAGATTTGGACAATCTGACTTGAAGTATCCCGGTTTGCCACATTCGAAACATGTGATCTTTTGAGAGGAAGATGATTCATTGTTCTTTTGGAAAGATTTGTTGTTGTTGAATTTCACACCTTTTCTCTTAAGAAACTTTCCAAAATTCTTTACTAGAAGATTCACATTCCCATTATCTTCTTCTTCAGAATATGCATCATAATCTTCTTTGATGCTTTCTTTTGCTTTTAGGGAAATGGATCGATACTTCTTCTCATGTTGTTCATTTTCTTCCAAACGATTCAATTCCAACTCGTGTTCTTGGAGTTTTCCAAAAAGAGTTGCGAGAGTCATTTTTGATAAACTCTTCTTCTCTAAGATGGCTGTTACTTTTGGTTGCCATACTCTTGTAAGTGATCTTAGAACTTTCATGTTCAAATCACTGTTTGAAAATTGTCTACCAAGAGCAATCAAATGATTAATTAAATGAGTGAATCGTTTTTGCATATCTAATACCTTTTCTCCTGGAAGCATTCTGAACATTTCATATTCCTGAGATAGAGTATTGATCTTTGATCTATTGACTTCATCTGTTCCTTCATGAGTCACCATCAACGTATCCAATATTTCTTTTGATGTAGTGCACGTTGATACTCTGAAAAATTCATCCATTCCAAGGGCAGATGTAAGGATGTTCATTCCTTTGAGATCATATTGAACCTTCTTCTTTTCTTCTTCACTCCATGAACTTTCTGGTTTTACTTGTGAAGTTCCTTCTACTTCTGCTACAGGCACAAAGGGACCTTCTTCAATGGCTTTCCAAATTCCTGCGTCTAATGACTTTATGAATATCTTCATCTTGATTTTCCAGAAGTCATAGTGTTCTCCATTGAAGAATGGTGGCCTGTTTATGTTATGTATTTTACTGGTTCCATGATTGGAAGAGGATGCCATCTTTTCCCGGATCTTAGGAATAACTTACCTAAACTTCCGCTCTGATACCAATTGTTAGTACAGATAGCAACCTGAGAGGGGGGTGAATCAGTGTTGCCCCGATTTTCGCCTTATTGAAAATGTTACTTTCAAGTTGATGATAATCACACGACGATTGTTGTGATTGCAGCGGAATAGAGTATTGCTTGAAAGTAAAATATGAAGGATGAAGGAAATAACACACAAAGTTTTATCGTGGTTCACCCTCAATCCACCGAAGGCTACGTCCAGTCCCTCAAAGAAACCCTTTGAGGATTTTTCCACTATTGATAAAAATCTCTTACAAGTTCCTAGTCCAAGGACCCCAAGAATTTCTACCAATACCCTGTGAAAGAAAACCACTTTCAACAGCCCCTGAAAGCAAAGCGCTTTCAGTTCCTGAAGGCAAACCACCCTCAGACCTTGAAGGCTAAACCACCTTCAATCAATACCCTGAAAGTATACCACTTTCAGTGACAACAAGCCTTCACCGAATACCACGTTGAAAACTCAATCTTACAGAAAGAGATGAAGAAGAGTTTACAATTTGGCTGTATGAATCCTTTAACATGAAAGTGGATTGTTCATGAGAAATTATGCTTTAAGGCTTTTAAGCATAATACAATTTTGAGTTCTTCAAGATATGAACAACTAAAGTGTTCTTATAGACATGAAGATCATGAACTCAGAATTTAGGCTCTAAAATGTTTAAGTTCTAAAAGATGAACTAATTTTGACAAAGCTTTGGCCTAATGTTGTTTTCTCATGTGTTTTTGTGTTCTGGACTCAAATGGACTTTATATAGGCAAGGGAAACATCCTTGAACCATCACAACCCTTTCCAAAAGGTTTGGGATACAATGGTTCATGAAAAGATGTAACTTTTCGTTCTGGTAATCGATTACATCACTTAGTGTAATCGATTACACTAATAGCCGTTTCAGTTTGAATTTGAATTTCAAACATGTAATGGATTACAAACAATAATTAATCGATTACTTGCCTGGGTGTAATCGATTACCAGAATCCTGAAATCGATTACACTGAAGTCCATCCTCCAGAAACTTGATCCTTTGAGATCGGCTTAAGGTTTTCTACTTCTTTTAAGTTATGAAAACACTTAGCTTGATTAGATTAGGTGTTTTAAGAGCCTTTATGCTTTATTAGACCTTTAGAAGCATAACTCACCTAAACTAAGACTTCTAGACTAATGATGAACTTTGTAGCGCTGTTTCTTCGAAGTCTTCTTTTCTTCTTTTTGTTGATGAGTTTGTCGTCATCAAAACCACAGCCAGGGTCAGGAGCAAGACCTTCTTCACAGTGTCATGATTGAGGATTTATTAATAAACAAACCTAGATATTTATTAGAACTTTATAAGCTTAGAGTTTAGTCCCTGAACTTTGAAACTTTATGGTTTGATCGACGATAGTAAGAAGTATTTTTTTACTTTAACCTTTTACTAATCCAACTTTATTCCTTAGGGTAAGTGAAAATTAGAGTTTCACCCCCTCCATTTGGGCCCAAACCCACGGCCATGCACCCTCCTTAAGGTCCATGTAGCTTCTTTTTCTTCCAACTTCATTAAACCAAGTCATTAAGTGAAAATTTGAGAGGAATTAGAGAGAGAAAGAGAAAGCTTCATCTTCTTCCTCTCCTCATCAACCATGGCCGCCCCTCTCCTTCCTCCATAGCAGCCCCTTCCTCAACTCTTTTTCACTTGGTCCTTTGAGGTAAAGTGTTCCCCTCACCTTGATCTATATTACTACCGATTCGAAATTTCATTTTATTGAACTTTTGGTTTTATGCAAGTACTAGGATTTGAAATTCCCTTCACAAATGTTGTTCCCATTACCCTTAGCTTCATTTTGAACCGATTAGATTTTTGATAGATTGAATTTTGGTCCCTTGAAGATTTTGAAGTTGAGTTTTTGTTAGGGTTCCCTTTGGAAAAGTCATTCCCATGACATTGATCTTTGAAAATCTTTAATTAGTTTTCTTGGAAGTTAAGGTTTTGAAAAATTGATTATTTGAAAAAATGATTTTCAAGCTTTGGAAAATTGTTTCACCATAGATTTCTAGTTGTCTTTGATGTGTGGAAATTAGATTGGGAAGAAAAATTAATTTTGGAATTGTTTGTGTCTTGGCTGAATTGGCATAGTATTTTGGGGACAATGGAAAATTGATTTTCTAAGTAGCTTTTTGTAGTGTTTAAGCTTGTGTGTGAGGTTTGATGCAAAAGGAAAATTGTTGCCCTAATTTTTATGAAGAGGCTAAGAGCTAGAAGGATGTTTAAAGGGCTTGGAAAATTTATTTTCATTTGGTTTTGAAAGTTAAAGTTTAGAGGGACTAAAATTGAACTCTTGGGTAATTTTGACTTTGGAACTATTAGCTTGCTTTTAGGGTTTTGAAAAGTTGGGAAATTGAGAATTTAAAAGTTGACAATTGAATGAATTTTGTTTGTTCTTGACACTTAGGTTTTTGTTGAGTTCAAGAGTTGAAAATTGATTTGGAAACTTGTAGTAAAAGTTTGAGTTTTTGGGCAAATTAGTTTTTGAAACTCAAAGGCAAAATTAGGGTATTGTACATTCTGAAAACTTGGGGAAATTGGTGTTGAAAATGGATTTAAAAGTTATGTTTTTGGTTTTGTGGTTGATTTGAGAAATTTAGTGAAGTTTTGAGTGAAAAATGGAAGTTTTTAGGGTTTTTAGTAACTTGGACAGAATTGATGTTTGGTGGATTGTGTGTATTTTTAACTTCCAAAATCTTGTTTAAGGCTCTCAAAATGGTTTGTAAGTATTTAGCCTTGATGCTCTTTGAATGGTTTCAAGTTTTCGAATATTTGGATTTTTGTAACTTAGGGTTTTCTAAGTTCGTCATCTAAAGTCGAAGTTGTTTAAAGTGTTTTCAACCTCCGAGAATTTTTTTCCTAATTTGTAGGACCCTTGTCTAAGTGGTTAGACCCCTTTTTATACCAGCCCCTTGACCTTAGGTTTAAGTTCAAAGTTCTAAGCAAGGTT
Organism: Acmispon strigosus; assembly: GCA_030819835.1. NCBI lineage: Eukaryota > Viridiplantae > Streptophyta > Magnoliopsida > Fabales > Fabaceae > Acmispon > Acmispon strigosus. The sequence goes on from JAUAMA010000001.1 coordinate 27,796,747, forward strand.
GTGTATATTGAAGGATAACGAGACCCAAATCGATCTAGACGTACGGAGCTCACGAGACCGCGAGGATCTACTATTTTACGGTAAGGGAACTTCATTTCCTTAGCTACTAGCATACGTGTAAATTTATGCAATGTATGTACTATGATTTCTGAAATTGTAGTTGACGGCGTTCTGAGAACAACCCGATTTATAACTATATTGATTTCGATATTAATGCAAGTATCTGAAGGCATCTGATATGCTGGATTAGGAATTTTTTTTTATGTATGACATTGTTGAGATTGATTGAATTTTGTGGTTGTTGCTTGCTTACGATTTCGTGTGCAGGGACGTTTCTCAAGACGACGCTGTCGTTATCCCCCAGTTGTTTGGAATAGCAAGGTTATCCGTCCAGCATACTGTGGGGAAGCTATGTGCTGGCTATATGCTGTATACGCCCAATCAGCTTTGTGCTGGCTATGTGTTGTATACAATTGGGATAACAAGTTTATTCCCAATCTGCTATGTGCGGGCTATGTGCTAGCTATGTGCTGTATACGATTGGGGTAACAAGTTTATTCACAATCAGCTATGTGCCGACTCTTATTAGCAACCCGAATGTTCAGGCCTTATTACACCTCAACGACATCGTAATTATCCTGGATGATTGTAATATGATTGCTATGTGTGTTCTATGCTGCTTATTGAGTGCGTTTTTGGTTGAAATTCTACTTGTGTTGTGATTGATACTTGCTTGTAAATTTTCCTGCATGGCCCTTATGTCTATCAATTTTTCTCTCCTGCATCCCCTCGATGTAGATATCTGTTGTTACTGTTATATAGAATCACTTAGGCGTATTGTCCGTTATTTGAAGTTGACCCTTGCATTTGTGTGTTGATTGTGTTTCTGGTGATCCGTCGCCAATCAGACTACCTTTAGCCACAAGATGCAGATGGATGCCATTCCAGGAGAAACCATGACATGGAGTTGGGCTCCTAGGGCTGGAAGACTTGTCGGTGCCGTTTTATTTATTATGTAATAACTCTTGTATGCTTACGCATCAAGGTAGGAAGTTTTAGTTTTAAATTCTTATAACTGACAACAGTGTTTTGAAACCCAAGCTATATGTTTTGTAAATAATCTCTAAGCTGCTGGTCAGTCACTTTATGCCACATGTGTGGCTATTTATGAATCAGGGTATTAAATTATTAGTACTGCACCTTCTTCATGGCATATTTTGAAGAAGGAAATGATTTCAGAAAAAAAAAATACACCCTCCTTTTTCTACCTTTTTGAAAAGCTCTCGCATATTTATTTACTGTTCATTTGCTACATTAACGCTCTGAAAATCGGGGTGTTACACTATGGTATAGAGCTCCGATTGAGATAACTAGAGCTGTCGGGGAACGGGGATTCTATGCCAAGTTGTTTGCTGTTTGTGTTTGCAATTAGGATTTTTCGGCTTTGATTGCTAGGGAGTTGGTTCGTAAGGCCTGATCAACCTTATGGCTGCTTCAAGCATGATGAGATCCAGAAGTATCCGAACTTGTAGACTGCCTTAGGTTTATCCCTTGAGTGGAAAGCCTTCCCAGAGGCCGGACATACAACCACTAAACTGATATCCGATGCCCATGCATGCTATCTGAAATTCTTGCCCTCACTTTTCCACAATTATGTACTTGGTCATTATCATGTAATAGTTTGCTCTGCACTGACTAATATTTGAGCCTATGTTGTATGATTTATCTTAAGGCATGTTAGTTAGCTCATATAAAAGAGCAAGACGCCTTGGAATCTAGCCATTCCTCGTTTGGATGAATGTTTGTGTGTTTCAGGAACGAGATGTCTTCACCATCAGGCCCATAAGAGGGAATGTGGGCCAACCTGAACAAGATGGCTCAAGCAATGACCAATTTGACTCACGTGGTTGCTCAGCAGGCTACTATGGCTGAAGCATGCTCAGCAGGCTGCTATGGCTGAAGCATGAGAATCTGCCTCCTCTCAACGATAGGAAGTGGAGGATGAGCGTCGTGCACGCTAGCAAGAAAGGGAATAGACCTTTCTCGAACTCGAGCACTTAACGACTTTCGACGGCATGACCTGCCAAGGTTCTTAGGGGAAGCTGGCCCAGAGGAAGCGGATCTTTGGGTTCAGCAAGTTGAGATGATCTTCGGAATCCTGAACACTCTGGAAGGATCCAAGTTGGAGTTCGCTTCGTACCTACTACGAGGCAATGCAGAGTACTGGTGAAAAGGAGCCAGACAAATCATGGAGTCCAACTAGGTAGCTGTCACATGGAACATGTTCCAAGACACCTTCTGGGAGAAGTATTACCCGTCTAGCGCCCGTGAAGAGATGGAGTCACGATTCCTGAAGCTGTACCAGGGAAGCATGTCAGTGGACGAATATGCTGCAAAGCTGGAATCACTTGCTAGACATTTCCAATTCTTCACTCGGAGGATGGACGAACCCTACCTATGTTCAAGGTTTATGAAGGGACTCCGATACGAGATTGAGTTAGTGAGACCCTTAGGGATTTGCCAGTACCAGCCACTTGTGGAGAAATGCAGGGAAATCAAAGCTATGGAGAATGAGCGTAAGAGAAAGATCGGAAAAAGCACACCATCCAATCCAGGAACTCAAGAGCGAGTGAGTTCAGGGAAAGGGAAGAAGCATCAGAGGAGGCCATGTCAGCGGCTGCACGGGATAGATCAAGCCGCAGGGTTTCAGTAGCTGGGAGCTGCACCCCGAAGAGGCCAAACAGTTCGACCCCCAGAGGGAAAGGTGGTTTGCTACAAATGCGGAGAGGCAGGACATTATGCTAGGACGTGTAAAGGGGAAGAGAAGAATTGTCACTGTTTCCTGAAGACTGGAGACTTTTCCAGGGAATGTCGAACACCCAAGGTAGAACCGAAGTGATCATCACGAAGGAAACCTGAGCATACAGTTAGAGACTGCAAGGTGCTAAGACAGAACCTTCTGTGAGTGTGACTCGTTATCAATTTCTTTTAAGTAGGGAGCGGTGCATTCGTCCATTCCAGGAATAGCGAGGACCGCTAGAAACTACATGACTTTCCTTTGCCAATTATTTGGCAGTACTTTCTGTTGTGGTTATTTTGATTGTTAAACTGTGGCGTGTTTGTATGCTGATGATTGTGAGAAGAACTTCTTCTCTTGTCTGTTATAAAAATGAATATATATATATATATAGATATATATATGTATGTGTGTATGTATGTATGTATGTATGTATGTATGTATGTATGTATGTATGTATGTATGTATGTATGTATGTATGTATGTATGTATGTATGTATGTATGTATGTATGTATGTATGTATGTATGTATGTATGTATATGTATATATATAGATATATCCCTACAATCTCTGAATGAGCCGATTATCTCAGAGCCATGTGGAACTGGATAGTCTATGTAGGATAGGACAGAGTGTCTCTGAATGTTTTACAGAGAACCTCATAGGAACTGCTCGAAGAAAGGACTCTGACAATGTTCTTCTATCGATCAGCAATGAAGAGAGAAGAGAAATGGAGATGTGAAGCATGCAAGCGACACAAGACCCATCTCAAATGCAACTTTCGGATTACGCCTGTGCCGTCCACCGAGTACAAACGATGGACGCACAGAATTAAGTCGGAGTGGTCGTGCAAGGGTAAAGATTTTTTCTTTGGGAAAGCGCCAGGGTTGCTGTTAAAGGAGAAGGACAAGAGGTCCCGACCCTGTATGGATTGACAACAACCAAGTAGAACAACGGTAAGAGACTAATATTCTTACTAAAGACCGATGACTTGGTGAACCAACTTGGGAAGCAGTGTGGTTCCCTAAGATCGACCAGAACCACTACATCGTTAGAATCAGATTGAGGAAGAGGATGTTCCCAAGACAATTTCCAGAACTCGTCACGGACAGAACGAGTGTTGTGCGGTGCATTTGAGTGACCAACGCACCCGTCGTCTTCGTAAGATACGAGGACGAGGAGACCTCAGCCACTTTTGGACCATTCATAGCCGCAATTATTGATGACGTACTGGTGTGCGCCAAGATTTTTGAAGAACAGGAGAAGCTATCTCCGACCAGTACCGCACGTACTACGGGAGAAGAAGTGGTATTTCAGCCCTTCAAGTTCGAGATTCGACTCTAAGAAGTGAAGCCATTTTTGACATGTGAATTCAAAGGAAGGGATTACACTCAACCCAGCCAAGTGGAATTAGAGTTATCATGGGGACGACCGAAGACAGCGATTGAGACGAAGAATTGCTTCGGTTTTGGATGGGTCCGGTTATCGACAATGGAGAAATAGTGGACAACTTCATCAGCACTAGTTGCTGTAACAGGGAGAAAAATACATAGTCGATGTCGATATGTATACCAAAGGATAGGCCGTGTTCTGATGCAGGTCCTCAGAGTGGTGGTGCCTGTTTGGAAACGGTTAAAGACGCCAAAGCAGGGTTGTCAAAGATATCAGTTGGAATTAGCCGCAGTGGAGTCTACGCTCAAGGTATGAAGACGCCACCTCTACGAGACTGCTACACTGCCTTCAGCTATCACGAGGAATTTGGAATACTCGTTGAGTTGAAGGAGGAAGCTTGAAGCGGCGTGAATGGGAAAAGCCCATGAGGGAGTAGGATCTTACCCCGCAGTACCATCTAAGGAAGTTCCTCGTGGATGCCAGGTCTTGGATCAACCAGCAATGAATGCCTCCACCATGACGGTGAGAAAGATGGAATTGTTCAAACAGTTTGAAGGTCTGAAGTTGGATCAGGCTATCATGAACAAGGAAGTAGACAGACTGAGTGTGATGGCCTGCCCCACTTGTCAGAAGGCAAGGGTGGAACGTGAGGAGCATGCAGAAATGTTTTAGCCCCGTAGCGTCCCCGAGTGGAAGTGGGACGGTACATCTATGGATATGGGTAATTGAGGATTGACCAAGTCAGCTTGCCTCAACTCATAAAGAAAATCTTCAACGTACAACGGACGTCAGAAGTATGCTTTCAAAGGATGCTTAACTACACAGAACGTGCCCAACATCATCTCGGATATGGAATGATATTCCAATCGCCCTTGAGGGAGCGCTCTGAAGAGCTTAAAGTTGAAGCCCTCTCGTCGGATTGAGCGTTTTGAAGTTGTTACAGTTAGGGATAAGCAGCACCCTAAACCAGAGTGGCAATCTTTCGGGAACGTTATGCAATACCCGTGTAAGTGAAAACTCCCGACTGTCCGCAGCAATTTTTCGCACGGAAATCGGTTGAGTGTCCCACCAACCTACGAGGTTTGGTGCCATCTTTTTGAATGAAATTTTTGTACAACGAGTTGTTGTACGTGCACATAGGAACCGTAGCGCCATCAACCACACAGTCTATTTATTTTGTGTGGAATGCGCCTTAGGTGTTAACTTGAATGTTACCTAAGTGCTTATTAGCCTATCCTTATACCTGATGGTATTTGAAGACGGGTCCAAGATTCTTCTGTCACCCTTTGACGGTAAGACAAAGTTGAACAAATATTGGAATCACTAGAGGTTTTGCAAGGCATGTGCCTTGGATCATCGTTAAAGCTGGAGGGAACAACTACCTTTGAGTGAGTGGATCTACAGTGACGACTACCATGCAACCCAGGGATGGAACCCTGCAAAGCGAAGTGTGGACGCGAGATGTTTCGAGATACACCGAGGCAGTAGAAGCCGGTAGTTGGAGTTGGACTTTCTCGGCAAACCATGGAAGGGTTTGAGTCGAGTAAAGAAAAGATGAGAACTTCTCAGAGCAAGCGTAAGGACTACGCCAGTGAGAGGACTGGAACATGAAACGAGGAATAAGCTTACCTCAAAAGACCCCGACAACGGGAGTAGCGAAGCCAATTAAGCCAGGATGGATTATGCAAGGATTGTTGAGTTAGAATCCTCACGACCCAAAGGAAACTCATCACTCATAGCTTCATCTATGCAGGTCGAGGATAAGGGCGGTAAGAAGTTCCAAGGGAAGAGAATTTCCCTAGCCAAGTAGTATTGGACGAACCATGGAAGGAACAACGTGGAAACCCGAAGAGAAAGTAGGAGAAGACTCTGCTCAAGCACTTCGACGACCTATAGTTTCGTGGACGAAACTAATTTAAGGGGGGTAGGATTGTAACACCCGGAATTTTCCCCAGTAATTAAATAATTATTTAATTATTCCAAGGTACTTTTGGATCCGCTCGGAGGCATCGGCAAGAGATATCGTCGGCCGAAGTACTGATGAAGTACTCTTTGTGACACTTGGTAGGAAACCAAGCTAGACCCGAGTTTGAATTTGAATGAGAATGAGATGTTCCCACTATCACCACGACGATCAGTGGAAAATTTCGTGACGAAAGACTGTAATATCAATAAGGTTTCCTCCCGGAGCCCGGGAAGGATTTTTCGCGCTAGCGGGACTTTTAGCCGAACTTCAGCAGGCGAAACGGACGACTTCGGGACCCTGGATCGAGAATCTAAAAAGCCCCAAACGATTTCATTTGGCATTTCGAGAACAATTTTATGAAGAAGATTTTCGTGAATAGTGACCCAGTGAATAGTATTTTCAGGCATCGTGGAGCAGACTTCGCGAAAGATCGACCCGGCCCCGAGTTGTGCGGGCCTGGTACCCCGAAACCAATAAATGACCCTGAGGCAGATACTCTCAGTGACACTGAGGTACTCACTGATGACAAGAACCTGATGATGACCGGTGACTTAACGCACTGACGCAGTGACGCACTGACGTATTGACGCACTGACGCATTAACGCATCATGATTGAGGATTTATTAATAAAAAAACCTAGATATTTATTAGAACTTTCTAAGCTTAGAGTTTAGTCCCTGAACTTTGAAACCTTATGGTTTGGTCCCCGATAGTAAAAAGTTTTTTTTACTTTAACCATTTACCAATCCAACTTTATTCCTTAGGGTAAGTGAAAATTAGAGTTTCACCCCCTCCATTTGGGCCCAAACCCACGGCCATGCACCCTCCTTAAGGTCCATGTAGCTTCTTTTTCTTCCAACTTCATTAAACCAAGTCATTAAGTGAAAATTTGAGAGGAATTAGAGAGAGAAAGATGATGAGTGGATTTTATATGATAATTTTAGGGTCTTTTTAGTCTTTTTATTTTATTATTTTTGAGTCTCATGTAGGTTTTTTATTGTTTTTATGTAGATTTTATATTTATTTTGCATTTTGCATGTAGATTAGATTTTATTTGTTTTTCTACCTTTATTTTATATTTTTAGGAATTTTTATAGGTATTTTATATTTTTAGGAAAAGCTGGTTTAGTTATCATTTTTGTCCAGGGACCGATTTGTAAAGTTTCAGGAAATCAAGGACCTATTTGTGAAAGTTCAAGAGTGGAGGGCTAAAAATGAAGATTGAGAGAGTTAAAGGGCCAAAGTTGAAGTGCTAACAAAGAGAGGATTAAAAGTGGAAAAGAGGAATATGAAGCAACTCTCTTCAAATTAGCACATGGAAAATAAGCTTGAAGGAATTGATGGTAGTGGAGGAGAAGTTTCAGAATTAAACAAGGGCTGAGTTGTGGGTTTTGATGGCATTCAAATCCCACTAACCATGAAGAAGAAGAGAAACTTGAAGTTGAAGAAGCAGTGCCCAGCGCTGCAGCGCTAGAACCCAGCGCTCAAGCGCTGGGCCTCGGTCTGGAAGTGGGATTTAATTGCTGAGGCCAGATTTTTTGCTATAAATAGGGAGGAAACTTGCACTTGAAAAACACACCATCTTAGAATACAACAAGTATTCTCTCTTTCTCCCTCTTGAGCATTGTTCCTAGGACTTGTGGGAAGCCATATTTGAGCTCCTATCCAGGGTAATTCAATGTCTCCTTTAGCCATGTTTGGCTAAATTCTTCTTTAAGTTTTTGGGTTGTTTTAGTTTATAATACATGTTCTAGTTTTTCTTACATTTCTGAATATTATTTCCATTCATGTTTTATTACCTTATACTTTATTTCTATCTTGATGATCACAAGAGGTTTTGCTTATTGCTTATTACATAAGGCCATTTGGTGAGTAGTAAGGGTACTAGGTAATAAAAAAGGTTATAAGTATACTTCGCTAAGGAATTAGGAAGGACGTAACTTTATGTTGGCCTGAACATCTTCTTCATCTTCTTCTTTAGTTAACTAGGTGCCAAGGAATTGGGTTTAGTAATTAAAAAGAAAGATCTACAATGCTTAAGGAATTAACTTGTAGTTACACTAGGCTATAGCATCATGATAATGGATTTATAATTCAGGAATTTAGTAAGAGATTGCTAGCATGTTTTTATAGACTATGAAAACCAACCCAAGAGCTTAATGTTCACCATCTCTTTTTCTTATTATTTTATGCGATTGTTTCTTTTTAGTTCTCAAACCAACAACAATTATTCATCTTTTATTTTTCTGTTTAAGTACTAAATTTTATAATAATAAGAACACCTATCCCTTGGGTTCGATCTTTTTATTACGCGATAGTTAATCGTACACTTGCGATTTTCCTTATCAAAAGAGAAAGCTTCATCTTCTTCCTCTCCTCATCAACCATGGCCGCCCCTCTCCTTCCTCCATGGCAGCCCCTTCCTCAACTCTTTTTCACTTGGTCCTTTGCGTTAAATTGTTCCCCTCACCTTGATCTATATTACTACCGATTCGAAATTTCATTTTATTGAACTTTTGGTTTTATGCAAGTACTAGGATTTGAAATTCCCTTCACAAATGTTGTTCCCATTACCCTTAGCTTCATTTTGATCCGATTAGATTTTTGATTGATTGAATTTTGGTCCCTTGAAGATTTTGAAGTTGAGTTTTTGTTAGGGTTCCCTTTGGAAAAGTCATTCCCATGACATTGATCTTTGAAAATCTTTAATTAGTTTTCTTGGTAGTTAAGTTTTTGAAAAATTGATTATTTGAAAAAGTGACTTTCAATCTTTGGAAAGTTTTTCACCATAGATTTCTAGTTGTCTTTGATGTGTGCAAATTAGATTTGGAAGAAAAAATAATTTTGGAATTGTTTGTGTCTTGGCCGAATTGGCATAGTGTGTTGGGGACATTGGAAAATTGATTTTCTAAGTAGCTTTTTGTAGTGTTTAAGCTTGTGTGTGACGTTTGATACAAAAGGAAAATAATTGCCCTAATTTTTATGAAGAGGCCGAGAGCTAAAAGGATATTTTAAGGGCTTGGAAAAATTATTTTTATTTGGTTTTGAGAGTTAAAGTTTAGAGGAACTAAAATTGAACTCTTGGGTAATTTTGACTTTGGAACTTTTAGCTTGTTTTTAGGGTTTGGAAAATTTGGGAAATTGAGAATTTAAAAGTTGACAATTTAATGAATTTTGTTTGTTCCTGACACTTATGTTTTAGTTGAGGTCAAGAGTTGAAAATTAATTTGGAAACTTATAGAAAAAGTTTGAGTTTTTGGGCAAATTGGTTTCTGAAAATCATAGGCAAAATTAGGGTTTTGTACATTTTGCAAACTTGGGGAAATTGGTGTGGAAAATGGATTTAAAAGTTATGTTGTTGGTTGTGTGGTTGATTTGAGATGTTTAGTGAAGTTTTGAGTGAAAAATGGAAGTTTTTGGGGTTTTTAGTAACTTGGACAGAATTGATGTTTTGTGGATTGTGTATATTTTTAACTTCCAAAATCTTGTTTAAGGCTCTCAAAATGGTTTGTTAGTATCTAGCCTTGATGCTCTTTGAATTGTTTCAAGTGTTGGAAAATCTCGATTTTTGTAACTTAGGGTTTTCTATGTTCGTCATCTAAAGTCGAAGTTGTTTAAAGTGTTTTCAACCTCTGAGAAAGTTTTTCCTAAGATGTAGGACCCTTGTCTAAGTGGTTAGACCCCTTTTTAGACCAGCCCCTTGACCTTAGGTTTAAGTACAAAGTTCTAAGCAAGATTGTGTTTATTGAAGGATAACGAGACCCGAACCGATCTAGACGTATGGAGCTCACGAGACCGCAAGGATCTACTACCTTTACGGTAAGGGCACTTCATTTCCTTAGCTACTAGCATACATGTTAATTTATGCAGTGTATTTACTATGATTTCTGAAATTGTAGTTGACGGCGTTCGGAGAACGATCCAATTTATAATTGTATTGATTTCGATATTAATGCAAGTATCTGAAGGCATCTGATATGTTCGATTAGGAATTTTTTTTTGATGTATGACATTGTTGATATTGATTGAATATTGTGGTTGTAGCTTGCTTACGATTTCGTGTGCAGGGATGTTTCTCAAGACGACGCTGTCGTCATCCCCCAGCTGTTTGGAATAGTAAAGTTATCCGTCCAGCATACTGTGGGGAAGCTATGTGCTGTATATGATTGGGATAAAAACTTTATTCCCAATCAGCTATGTGCTGGCTATGTGTTGTATACGATTGGGATAACAAGTTTATTCCAAATCAGCTATGTGCGGGCTATGTGCTGGCTGTGTGCTGTATACGATTGGGATAACAAGTTTATTCACAATCAGCTATGTGCCGACTCTTAGCAGGAACCCGAATGTTCGGGCATATTACACCTCAACTGCATCATAATTATCCTGGATGATTGTAATATGATTGCTATGCGTGTTCTGTGTTGCTTATTGAGTGCGTTTTTGGTTGAAATTCTACTTGTGTTGTGATTGATACCTGCATTTAAATTTTCCTGCATGGACCTTATGTTTATCAATTTTTCTCTCCTCCATCCTCTCAATGTAGATATCTGTCTGTTAGTGTTATATAGAATCACTTAGGCGTATTGTCTGTTATTTGAAGTTGACCCTTGCATTTGTGTGTTGCTTGTGTTTCTGGTGATCTGTCGCCATTCAGACTACCTTTAGCCGAAAGATGCAGATGGATGCCGTTCCAGGAGAAACCATGACATGGAGATGGGCGCCTAGGGTTGGAAGACTTTTCGCTTCCGTTTTATTTATTATGTAATAACTCTTGTATGCTTACGCATCAAGGTAGGATGTTTTGGTTTTAAATTCTTATAACTAACAGTAGTGTTTTGAAACCCAAGCTATATGTTTTGTAAATAATCTCTAAGTTGCCGGTCAGTCACTTTATGCCACATGTGTTGCTATTTATGAATCAGGGTATTAAATTATTAGTACTGCACCTCTTCATGGCATATTTCGAAGAAGGAAATGATTTCAGAAAAAAAAAATACACCCTCCTTTTTCTACCTTTTTGAAAAGATCTCGCATATTTATTTACTGTTCATTTGCTACAGTAACGCCCTAAAAATAGGGGTGTTACATTGTGGTATAGAGCTCCGGTTGAGATAACCAGAGCTGTCGGGGAACGGGTTTTTCTATGCCAAGTTGCTTGCTGTTTGTGTTTGCAATTAGGATTTTCAGCTTTGATTGCTAGGAAGTTGGTTCGTAAGGCCTAGTCAACCTTATGGTTGCTTCAAGCATGATGAGATCCAGAAGTATCCGAACTTGTAGACTGCCTTGGGTTTATCCCTTGAGTGGAAAGCCTTCTTACGTACTTGGTTGTTATCATGTAATAGTTTATTCTGCACTGACTAATATTTAAGCCTATGTTGTATGAATTATCTTAAGGCATGTTAGTTAGCTCATATATAAGAGCAAGACGCCTTGGAATCTAGCCATTCCTCGTTTGGATGAATGTTTGTGTGTTTCAGGAACGAGATGTCTTCACCATAAGGCCCAGAAGAGGGAATGCGGGCCAACCTGAAAAAGATGGCTCAAGCAATGACCAATTTGACTCACGTGGTTGCTCAGCAAGTTGCTACGGCTGAAGCACGAGAATCTGCCTCCGCTCAATGACAGGAAGTGGAGGATGAGCGTCGTGCACACCAGCAAGAAAGGGAAGAGACCTTTGCTCAAACTAGAGCACTTAACGACTTTCAACGGCATGACCTGCCAAGGTTCTTAGGGGATGCTGGCCCAGAGGAAGCGGATCTTTGGGTTCAGAAAGTTGAGAAGATCTTCAAAATCCTGAACACTCCGGAAGGATCCAAGTTGGAGTTCGCTTCGTACCTACTGCGAGGCAATGCAGAGTATTGGTGGAAAGGAGCCAGATAAATCAAGGAGGCCAACCAGGTAGCCGTCACATGGAACACGTTCTAAGACGCCTTCTTGGAGAAGTATTACCCGCCTAGCGCCCGTGAAGAGATGGAGTCCCGATTCCTGAAGCTGTACCAGGGAAACATGTCAGTGGACGAATGTGCTGCAAAGCTGGTATCACTTGCTACACATTTCCAATTCTTCACTCGGAAGATGGACAAACACTACCTATGTTCAAGGTTTATGAAGGGGCTCTGATACAAGATTGAGTTAGTGAGACCCTTAGGGATTTGCCAGTACCAGCCACTTGTGGAGAAATGCAGGGAAATCAAAGCTATGGAGAATGAGCGTAAGAGAAAGATCGGAAAAAGTACACCATCCCATCCAGGAACTCAAGAGCGAGTGAGTTCAGGGAAAGGGAAGAAGCATCATAGGAGGCCATGTCTGCGGCTGCACGAGATAGATCAAGCCGCAGGGTTTCACCAGCTGGGAGCTTCACCCCGAAGAGGGCAAACAGTTCGACCCCTAGAGGGAAGGGTGGTTTGCTACAAATGCGAAAAGGCGGGACATTATGCTAGGACATGTAAAGGGGAAGAGAAGAGGTGTCACCGTTTCCTGAAGACTAGACACTTTTCCATGGAATGTCGAATACCCAAGGCAGAACCGAAGTGATAGTCACGAAGGAAACCTGAGCATACAGTTACAGACTGCAAGGTGCTGAGACAAAACCTTCTGTGAGTGGGACTCGTTATCAATTTATTTTAAGTAGCGAGTGGTGCATTCGTCCATTCGATGAATGGCAAGGACCGCTAGAAACTACATGACTTTCCTTTGCCAATTATTTGGCAGTACTTTATGCTGTGGTTGTTTTGACTGTTAAACTGTTGCATGTTTGTATGCTAATGATTGTGAGAAGAACTTCTTCTCTTGTCTGTTATAAAAATGAGTATATATATATATATATATATATATATATCTGTGTGTGTGTGTGTGTGTCTGTATATGTATATGTATATGTATATGTATCCCCCTACAATCTCTGAATGAGCCGATTATCTCAGAACCATGTGGAACTGGATAGTCTATGTAGGATAGGACAGAGTGTCTCTGAATGTTTTACTGAGAACCTCGTAGGAATCGCTCGAAGAAAGGACTCCGAGAATGTTCTTCTATCGGTCAGCATTGAAGAGAGAAGGGAAATGGAGATGTGAAGCGTGCAAGCGACACAAGACCCATCTCAAATGCAACTTTCGGATTACGCCTATGCCGTCCACCTAGTACAAACGATGGACGCACGAAATTAACTCGGAGTGGTCGTGCAAGGGAAAAGTTTTTCGCTTTGGGAAAGCGCCAGGGTAATTGTTAAAGGAGAAGGACAGGAGGTCCCAGCCCTGTACGGATTGACGACAACCGAGTAGAACAACGCTAAGAGACTAATATTCTTACGAAGGACCGATGACTTGGTGAACCAACTTAGGAAGCAGTGTGGTTCCCTAAGATCGACCAGGACCACTACATCGTCAAAATCGGATTGAGGAAGAGGATGTTCCCAAGACCATTTCTAGAACTCGTCATGGACAGAACGAGTGTCGTGCGGTGCCTTTGAGTGAGAAACGTGTTAGAATCAAACAATTTAATGAGTTAATTTATTTTGATAAATAACAATTTCGCTAAGTGTTACTGACTTCTTCAAAGTTTTCATATTCAGGAACACTTGTTAATTGGAGACATGCTGCGAGGATTTCGACAAAGCATTATCAAAAAGAAAATAGAGAAATCCGTCCGCCTATGTGAATCAGTCTGCCACTAGAGAAGAGTTCGTCCGCCTGTGATGAACGTCTGGTTGATCAGCTACTGAATTTATGAAGAATGTTAAGTTGACTAAAGCAATGATTGAAGACTCGTGCAAAATGAAATATCCTGAAGGTGATCGTTTGTTCAACCCAAAGATGAGCTTTCGTGCACCTCTTGGTTCTTCAGAGCATTAATGCCGAATGAGACAGAATTAAGCACCTCATTCCTTGAAGATTCAAATCCTCTGACATTCCTTAATTCAAGCTGCTTTTGCGGAATTAGTGGCGATACGTTCTGATCATCGTATCTCCTCAAAGGTCAAATTCAATTATTCTGGTCAGAGCATTAATGACTCAATTAGCTGTAAAGCATGAGCATTAATTGCAGATTCTATAGGTCGAGGCAAAAGGCATCACCAGTGTAAGACCCTCTATTTTTTAGTATTTATGTTTTGGTCCCTGAACTATTTAGTAGTTTCAGTTTGGTCATTGGTTGATCGTTTGACTGATTTTATTATTATTGGAATGAGTTTGTGTTAGTTGAATTGCTTTGTATTTATCATGAAAATTTTAGAAGAATATATATGAATTTTTTTTAATTAAACTGTTAGAAATATATTTTCTAGTGTGAGTATTTTGGGTTAAACTATTTTAGAAACCTATATTAAATATATATATTATATTAAAGAAATGTTTTGTTATATATATGTAAACATGTATTTAATTATAAATGACTATTTATTTAAAAATAAAAAGGAAAAAGAAAATAATAATATATATATAACTCATACGTATCTGATATATTTATTTAAATATATTTTACTTTGTTAGGTTTTGGTTGAGATCATATTTTGAGCACAAATTGTATTTTATCTTATCATAAAATTAAGTAGATTTGATTTGAAAATTAAGATGAACATATTACTTATTTTTATGTGATATACTAATAGCTATTTTTATCCTTGTTTTAATTAGTTATAGTTTTGTTTTGGTAAGTTTTTATATATATATATATGATTATAAGGAAGAAAAATAATAATAATACCAGTACCGTATTGTCGATATATATTTTTATATATATATATATATTAAATTCTATTTTATTATATATTGGTTATTTAGATTATGCATCTAGTTAAATTATACTAGTGTGTGTTTTATCCTATCAAGATTGTATTTGAATTTTAAAATTAAGATATGAACTTTAGTTAAGAGATAGAGGAAAAAAACTGGAATAACATATTTCCTTTCAAATAACAAATTCACCTCTCTCTCAACTCACCTCTAAAACCCTAGCTACCCCATTAATTTCCTCTCTCTCTCGACAGAAATAAGGCTCCTTCCTTCTTCGACCAAACACGCACCCACGACCCCCACCATCATCCTCTTCACCTCATTCCTTAAAACAGCCCCCTAAACCCTCTTCCTCGCCACCCACCACTGACCTGCGCCGCTCTCACTCCGCCTCGCTCTGCAGCGCCGAATCGTCACCAACACTGTTCTCGAACCACTGTCACTGAGTCACGACTGCCACTGCACCTCCTTTCCACCTCGCTGTCCCTCGACCTCGCACAGCCACCGCTCATCTCTCTCTACCGCTCGTCACCTCTGTTCCTTCCTTGGTTCCGAGCACGCGCCACCACACCGTCCAAGCTCGCGCCGTCGCCAAGCTCGCACTGCTGCTGTTCGTTTCTCTCCTCACGCCGCTGTCACTTCCTCAAAGCGCGCCCTTCCTTTGCTGCCGTTCGTTCTCTGTCGTCGTCGCCGCCGCTCGAAGCCGTCGCCGCTGCGAGCTTCCCCTCTCTGTTCCGGCAGCCCCTCGAGCCACCTTGGATCTTCCTGCCGTTGTTGGTCTGCCTTTGTCCCTCATGCTTCCAGGTCTTCACCTCTATCTCTCGTGTTCTGTTTCAACACATGTTTGCTTTGGTCTTGTTGGTTAAAACCCCTCCTTTTTGTCCAGGCCCTTATGCGTTTGGGATTGAGAATATTGTGAGTATATTTTGGTTTGTGATGTGTGTGTTTAATGACGTGGGTGTGTGCGTTTTGCTACTGTATGTGTTCTAGGAATTCTCCTTATTTAATTTAATATGTGTGATTAATTATTATATCAGCTATATGTGTGTTCTACCTCATTAGCTTGTGTGTGTTGAAATGTGGTGTGTGTTATGGGTCAGTACTGGAGTTTTGCTTTCATTTAATCAATGGGTGTGTTTATGCTTAAAAGGGTTGTTAAATTTAAATATGTCAAGTTGCAATAGATTTGGGAGCAACTTCTAATGGTTGGAATTTGAATATGTATGTGGAGGATAATTGAGTGGTTTAATTTTAAAGTAAAATGTTGATAAGTAACATGTTGTGGGTTCATGATGGGCTAAAGTGTAGTTAGATGAGTCAAAACAAAAGGAATATAGAATAATTAAGGAATATGCAGGGGATTGTTGTTAGACGTAATTATATTCATGCGACTAATATGAAATGAAATCCTAACCAAAGTTTTATTCTGTTCCCGTCTCACATCTCATTTTCGTTTGTATGTGTTGCTACGCATGGTTTCTTGGTGTTCTTTTCTTAACAATAATTGTAACGAACTTATTTATCTCAAACATGTAACTGGTTATTGATAGTAAAGGTTATTTCTGGACACTATATGGGGTTGGGTTTGTTCCTCGATGATTGGTTGATTGTGGTTTACGAATCTCTTGACAGGTTGGACACGAAGCCTATGCGATTCTACCTTAGAAGGTAAGGGTAACTCTGGGTCTAGATAGAGTCAGTTGTGTTTACCATGATTTTATTTCTGTGAATTATTTTGTTTATGAGGATGAAATTGTTGGTATTGTGATGCTTGCAATTGAGAATTGTTTACATGATATATTGAAGATGATTATATTGTGTGTGGGGTGTGCTATGACTGATGTTTTGTGTGGACTGCAGGTCCATGAGGATCATGAATTTTGCATAGTCATAGCATGTGCATCGTATATATATATATATATATTGGGTTGATGTGGCGGTATTTTGTCCCGCGTGATCAACTGAGGATTTTAAGGTTGATGTGACGGATCTTTGTCCCGTGGGATCGACCGAGGGCAATGTGGTGGATCGTTGTCCCACGTGATTGTCCTGACCCGGTTAGGGTGAATTAGGGCAATGTGGTGGATCGTTGTCCCACGTGATTGTCCTGACCCGGTTAGGGTGAATTAGGGCAATGTGGTGGGTGCTTGTCCCACGTGATTGTCCTGCCTCTGTTCGAGGAAAATCTGGCCATAGTTATGCATGTAGATATTTTAGAATGAATTGCATAATAAAGAGAAAAGAATTTATTATAAATATAGATGTTTCTAATAAAAGAAAAATATTGTGTTGATGTTCTCGTTCTGTTCTTGATGGATTGCCGTGTTATGGTCTTGTGATGTTTTATATCACAATTGATAATATTGTTGTTGTTAATTATTTTATTCCCTTTCAACATGCTTGTTTGGTAATTGTTGTTTGTTCTCGAGTTAACCCTTTCTGTTTGTGTTTGGGCGCTTAACGCCAGAAAATAGACAGGGTGTTGATCTTCGTCTTTTGAAGAAGCTTTACGAAATCAGAGTGCGCAGCGGAATCGTGGAAGAAGTTTGAAGAAGACGATTGATGTCTTAAGTTTTTCCGCTATTTTAATTTATTTTATTTTTGGGCTCGCTGTTGAGCAATTTTTCTTGTTGTAATATTTTCCGCGTAGTAATTATTATTTATGGGGAAAATTATTACTTATATTATTTTTAAGTAATTAAGAGAGACGAAAACATTTTAAGAAAATGAGTTGTTTTTCTGAGAGGTTTTAATTTCCGCGTAATTACTATGTGACCCTCAATCCAAAATTGGGGCGTTACATTTGTGGTATCAGAGCTTTGGTTGAGAAAACCAGAGCCTTGGGTAGAGTTGACTGATAGGATATTTTTGCATTCTGAAATCGATTGTTGGGGTGACAATCGAAAGAAGAATTGTGTGACTTAATTGGTTGTTGTTTGATTGACAAAGCTTCTTGCTTTTCTGTTTCTAGATTTATTGTTGACTTTCTTACAAGTAGAAGTAAGAGGTTAGCAAGTCAAGATATAGAGATAGCTGATTAAGTGACTGTTGTTTTGACTTGTTTGATTGAGTGTCTAATTTGTTAGAAGGTTGTTCCATAAGTGGATAACCTAATAGGATGTAGCCAATTAGAAAATCATGGTATGTTTCTATTGCACTGCTACCCCTGAAACTGATTGTGAAAAGTGTGTGTAAGTATTTCCAGATGTTGGATACTCCAAAATATTTTGTCTTTCATGTATGCTGCTGAGATCTGTTGATGATTATGTAAAGTTTTGGGAAGTTCTTGGTTTGCTGTTATACTATTATGTGTTATTTGCTGCTGTGGTTATTAATGCTTTGATTTGTCTTATATTAATATTACTCATTTGGTATTTATTATTCCTATAATTTTCAGTAGTTTTGCTAAATGCTTTGACTTCCGGTTTTGGATATCGGGTTGACTCCGAGAAAAAAAAAATATTGTTTTGAGAATATGATATCCGCTATGTATTTTCCGTCTAGAGTTCTGTTAGTTGCCTTGTTTTAATTTTCTGACTTAAATATCTATTTTAACAACTGTCCGATGTCTACTTGGATTTACAGTTGAGAGGAAAATTTAATTGTGTGAATTTCTCATTTTCTTGTCTGGCCAAATTTTAAAATGGAAGAATCTTCAATGATTCAGGCTTTTTCTTGTGTGCATCATGTACCTATTTTCTGTGTGGCTTCTTCAAGCTTACTGACCATATGTCGCAGTACCTTGACTACATTCCAATATTGATGTCTTACTGTTATTCTCTTTTTCCTTATGATTCTAATTTCAATATTTAAATTTTTCTTGAACTACCTCATTTATTGTTTTGATATAAGAGCAGACCTGAACTTGGCTTGTTTTGGCTTGTTTGAGAAAACGCTGTTTTCGTCTCTCGACTTTGAGTTTCGAGGACGAAACTCTTTTTAAGGGGGTGGTATTGTAAGACCCTCTATTTTTTAGTATTTATGTTTTGGTCCCTGAACTATTTAGTAGTTTCAGTTTGGTCATTGGTTGATCGTTTGACTGATTTTATTATTATTGGAATGAGTTTGTGTTAGTTGAATTGCTTTGTATTTATCATGAAAATTTTAGAAGAATATATATGAATTTTTTTTAATTAATTAAACTGTTAGAAATATATTTTCTAGTGTGAGTATTTTGGGTTAAACTATTTTAGAAACCTATATTAAATATATATATATTATATTAAAGAAATGTTTTGTTATATATATGTAAACATGTATTTAATTATAAATGACTATTTATTTAAAAAGAAAAAGGAAAAAGAAAATAATAATATATATATAACTCATACGTATCTGATATATTTATTTAAATATATTTTACTTTGTTAGGTTTTGGTTGAGATCATATTTTGAGCACAAATTGTATTTTATCTTATCATAAAATTATGTAGATTTGATTTGAAAATTAAAATGAACATATTACTTATTTTTATGTGATATACTAATAGCTATTTTTATCCTTGTTTTAATTAGTTATAGTTTTGTTTTGGTAAGTTTTTATATATATATATATATGATTATAAGGAAGAAAAATAATAATAATACCAGTACCGTATTGTCGATATATATTTTTATATATATATATATATATTAAATTCTATTTTATTATATATTGGTTATTTAGATTATGCACCTAGTTAAATTATACTAGTGTGTGTTTTATCCTATCAAGATTGTATTTGAATTTTAAAATTAAGATATGAACTTTAGTTAAGAGATAGAGGAAAAAAACTGGAATAACATATTTCCTTTCAAATAACAAATTCACCTCTCTCCCAACTCACCTCTAAAACCCTAGCTACCCCATTAATTTCCACTCTCTCTCTCTCTCGACAGAAATAAGGCTCCTTCCTTCTTCGACCAAACACGCACCCACGACCCCCACCATCATCCTCTTCACCTCATTCCTTAAAACAGCCCCCTAAACCCTCTTCCTCGCCACCCACCACTGACCTGCGCCGCTCTCACTCTGCCTCGCTCTGCAGCGCCGAATCGTCACCAACACTGTTCTCGAACCACTGTCACTGAGTCACGACTGCCACTGCACCTCCTTTCCTCCTCGCTGTCCCTCGACCTCGCACAGCCACCGCTCATCTCTCTCTACCGCTCGTCGCCTCTGTTCCT
Source organism: Acmispon strigosus (assembly GCA_030819835.1). Taxonomy (NCBI): domain Eukaryota; kingdom Viridiplantae; phylum Streptophyta; class Magnoliopsida; order Fabales; family Fabaceae; genus Acmispon; species Acmispon strigosus. The sequence goes on from JAUAMA010000001.1 coordinate 27,816,802, forward strand.
TCCTTGGTTCCGAGCACGCGCCACCACACCGTCCAAGCTCGGGCCGTCGCCAAGCTCGCACTGCTGCTGTTCGTTTCTCTCCTCACGCCGCTGTCACTTCCTCAAAGCGCGCCCTTCCTTTGCTGCCGTTCGTTCTCTGTCGTCGTCGCCGCCGCTCGAAGCCGTCGCCGCTGCGAGCTTCCCCTCTCTGTTCCGGCAGCCCCTCGAGCCACCTTGGATCTTCCTGCCGTTGTTGGTCTGCCTTTGTCCCTCATGCTTCCAGGTCTTCACCTCTATCTCTCGTGTTCTGTTTCAACACATGTTTGCTTTGGTCTTGTTGGTTAAAACCCCTCCTTTTTGTCCAGGCCCTTATGCGTTTGGGATTGAGAATATTGTGAGTATATTTTGGTTTGTGATGTGTGTGTTTAATGACGTGGGTGTGTGCGTTTTGCTACTGTATGTGTTCTAGGAATTCTCCTTATTTAATTTAATATGTGTGATTAATTATTATATCAGCTATATGTGTGTTCTACCTCATTAGCTTGTGTGTGTTGAAATGTGGTGTGTGTTATGGGTCAGTACTGGAGTTTTGCTTTCATTTAATCAATGGGTGTGTTTATGCTTAAAAGGGTTGTTAAATTTAAATATGTCAAGTTGCAATAGATTTGGGAGCAACTTCTAATGGTTGGAATTTGAATATGTATGTGGAGGATAATTGAGTGGTTTAATTTTAAAGTAAAATGTTGATAAGTAACATGTTGTGGGTTCATGATGGGCTAAAGTGTAGTTAGATGAGTCAAAACAAAAGGAATATAGAATAATTAAGGAATATGCAGGGGATTGTTGTTAGACGTAATTATATTCATGCGACTAATATGAAATGAAATCCTAACCAAAGTTTTATTCTGTTCCCGTCTCACATCTCATTTTCGTTTGTATGTGTTGCTACGCATGGTTTCTTGGTGTTCTTTTCTTAACAATAATTGTAACGAACTTATTTATCTCAAACATGTAACTGGTTATTGATAGTAAAGGTTATTTCTGGACACTATATGGGGTTGGGTTTGTTCCTCGATGATTGGTTGATTGTGGTTTACGAATCTCTTGACAGGTTGGACACGAAGCCTATGCGATTCTACCTTAGAAGGTAAGGGTAACTCTGGGTCTAGATAGAGTCAGTTGTGTTTACCATGATTTTATTTCTGTGAATTATTTTGTTTATGAGGATGAAATTGTTGGTATTGTGATGCTTGCAATTGAGAATTGTTTACATGATATATTGAAGATGATTATATTGTGTGTGGGGTGTGCTATGACTGATGTTTTGTGTGGACTGCAGGTCCATGAGGATCATGAATTTTGCATAGTCATAGCATGTGCATCGTATATATATATATATATATTGGGTTGATGTGGCGGTATTTTGTCCCGCGTGATCAACTGAGGATTTTAAGGTTGATGTGACGGATCTTTGTCCCGTGGGATCGACCGAGGGCAATGTGGTGGATCGTTGTCCCACGTGATTGTCCTGACCCGGTTAGGGTGAATTAGGGCAATGTGGTGGATCGTTGTCCCACGTGATTGTCCTGACCCGGTTAGGGTGAATTAGGGCAATGTGGTGGGTGCTTGTCCCACGTGATTGTCCTGCCTCTGTTCGAGGAAAATCTGGCCATAGTTATGCATGTAGATATTTTAGAATGAATTGCATAATAAAGAGAAAAGAATTTATTATAAATATAGATGTTTCTAATAAAAGAAAAATATTGTGTTGATGTTCTCGTTCTGTTCTTGATGGATTGCCGTGTTATGGTCTTGTGATGTTTTATATCACAATTGATAATATTGTTGTTGTTAATTATTTTATTCCCTTTCAACATGCTTGTTTGGTAATTGTTGTTTGTTCTCGAGTTAACCCTTTCTGTTTGTGTTTGGGCGCTTAACGCCAGAAAATAGACAGGGTGTTGATCTTCGTCTTTTGAAGAAGCTTTACGAAATCAGAGTGCGCAGCGGAATCGTGGAAGAAGTTTGAAGAAGACGATTGATGTCTTAAGTTTTTCCGCTATTTTAATTTATTTTATTTTTGGGCTCGCTGTTGAGCAATTTTTCTTGTTGTAATATTTTCCGCGTAGTAATTATTATTTATGGGGAAAATTATTACTTATATTATTTTTAAGTAATTAAGAGAGACGAAAACATTTTAAGAAAATGAGTTGTTTTTCTGAGAGGTTTTAATTTCCGCGTAATTACTATGTGACCCTCAATCCAAAATTGGGGCGTTACAACCAGACGATACCGTCTTGCATTGTTAAAGAAACATTCATTATCTTGTAGAAACTAAGTTTTCTTGAAAAAGAACTGGGAGGAGTCCTGTTTAACACTCGAGAGATATAGGAGAAGTCCTAGAATACTTGTAAAGGAGTAGTCCTCAGAATACTGGGAGAAGTCCCTGAGAACACTTGTACTATTTTGTTTAAATAGTGAAAATCTTGGTGAAGCCAAGGACTGGACGTAGCCTGATGAGTGGATATTATATGATGTTTTTAGGTTGTTTTTAGTCTTTTATTTTATTATTTTTGAGTCACATATAGGATTTTTATTATTTTTATGTAGATTTTCTATTTATTTTGCATTTTGCATATAAATTAGCTTTTATTTGTTTTTCTAACTTTATTTTATATTTTTAGGAATTTTTCTAGTTATTTTTATATTTTTAGGAAAGCTGGTATAGTTATCATTTTTGTCCAGGGACCGAATTGTAAAGTTTCAGGAAATGAAGGATCAAAGTAGAAAAGTTCAAGAGCGGAGGATGAAAAGTGAAGTTTCAAAAGATTCAAAGGGCCATAATTGAAGTGCTAACAAAGAGAGGACTCAAAATGGAAATCAAGAATATGAAGCAACACTCTTTGAATTAAGCACATGGAAAATAAGGATTAAAGGATGAGTGGAGAATTCATGATAGTGGGAAGGAGTTTTGAAAAGTTAATTGGTGGCCAATGAAGGTCATAATGGCCATCAACTCCTCCACCATTGAAAGACAAATTTTTGCTATAAATAAGAGTGCTCATCCATTGTAAAAAACACACCTTCATAGAATACAACAAGTATTCTCTCTTTCTCCCTTTTGAGCATTGTTCCTAGGACTTGTGGGAAGCCATATTTGAGCTCCTATCCAGGGTAATTCAATGACTCCTTTAGCCATGCTTGGCTAACTTCTTTCTTAAGTATCTTGGGTTGTTTTAGTTTATAATCTATGCTTTAGTTTTCTTCTACTCTTCTGAATAATATTACTATAGTTCATGTTTTATTTACCTTGTTCTTAATGTTATCTTGATGTACACAAGAGTTTTTGCTTATTGCTTATAACAATGGAAATTGGTAAGTAGTAAGGGACTTAGGACTTAAAAGAAGCTATATGACATATCACTAAGGTATTAGGATAGACTTAGCTTTATGTTGGCTTGAAAATTCTTTCTTTATCTTCTTCTTGGTTTTTTCTAGATTACAAGGTATTGAATTTAGTAATTGAGGAGAAAGTTCTACAATGCTTAAGGTATTAACTTGTAGAAACATTAGGCTATAGCATCATGACTTGGTACTAAAATTCAGAAATAAAAGTAGTAGTTGCTAGCATATTTTATAAATTATATAAATCAACCCAAGTGCTTAAGGCTCATCATCATCTCTTTTTTTTTCTCCTATCATTATATGCTTTTGTTTATTTCTTGCTCTAAAAACCAACATCAATATTCATCTTTAATTTTTTTCTGTTTAAAGTACTAAATATTATAATAATAAGAACACCTATCCCTTGGGTTCGATCTTTTTATATTACGCGATAATCAACCGTACACTTGCGGTTTGGCTATCATAGCCCTGTCGATTAAGGGGGTGAACCAGGATAAATATCGTGTGTGCTTTATTGTTCAAGCTTTAAGTTTATTTCCGCTGCACATTTTTTACAAACGCTTTTGAACTTATAATAACTATCTTGCAAAAAGATTTATAAAAACCACACACACAATTCAAACCCCCCTTTCTTGTGTGGTTCTATTACTATCAATTGGTATCAGAGCGTAACCGCTCTGAGAATTACTAACATCTTAACAGGTGTAGAGTGAAAATATCCATGGACGCTATTGCCTACCCAACCGGAACTGCAACCAACAAGCCACCATTCTTTGATGGCTCCAACTATCCTTACTAGAAGAAGCACATGCAAATCTTCATCGAGTCAACCGACTGGAAGTTGTGGGACGTAATATCAAAAGGAAATTATGTCCCCAAAGACAGTGAAAGCAAGGCCATCCCAGCCAATAAATGGACGGACGAACAGAAGACGGAAAATCAAAGAAATGCCAAGGCTAGGATGTTTCTCATATGTGCTCTTAGCAAAAATGATCATGACAAAGTTGACAGCTTGAGCACTGCAAAAGAGGTCTGGGATACCTTAGCCATTGCTCATGAAGGAACCTCTGCCGTCCAAGACACTAAGATGAGCATGTTGGCATCTCAGTATGAAACCTTCATGATGGATGACAATGAGTCTATTGACTCCATGTTCGCACGACTTCAGACCATTCACAATGGGATGAGGAACCTGGGAAAAAGCTTCACCAACAAGGAACAAGTGATCAAGATTCTCAGAATCCTTCCTACCAACTGGAGAAACTTTGTTACTGCCCAGCGAGCTGGAAGGAATCTTGATACCTATTCAGTAGAAGATCTTCTGGGAGAGCTGAAGATTCATGAGCAGGATCTTGCTAACGATGCTGCCATCATACAAAGAAAAGTGTGTGCCGCAAAAGCTGTAGCGTTCAAAGCCAACAAATCAAAGGCTTTGAAAGCTAACGAATCCTCAGATGAGGAAACTGTGCACTCTGATCGCTCTGATGATGAACAGGCCCTGTTTAACCGAAGATTCAGAAGAATGATGGGAAATAGGAAGCAGTTCAAAGGAAGACAGTCTTCCACATCAAGAGATGAAGAGAAAATCCCAAATAAAGGTGGGATCGTTTGCTACGAATGCAAAAAGCCCGGAAACGTTAAAGCTGACTGTCCCCATCTGGGAAACAAGTCTTCCCAAAAGAATTTCTATAAGAAAAAGGCTTTTTCCAGTCCAAATGATGAGTCAGAAGACGAATCTGACCAAGAAGAAGAGATCAAAGAAACCAACGATGAAGCTCCATACTGTGCGTTTATGGGATCCATAGACACATCTGATATTGAAGCAGATAAAGAAGCAGAAGCACTGATGTTTTCCGTTGACCTGTCCAACTGCGAGGAAGAGAACAAAGATGAGATGTGTTTAGCAGCTCAAAGCCAAAAAGAGCTATGGTACCTGGACAGTGGATGCTCACGGCACATGACGGGAAAAAGGTCTTTATTCCCTAAGATTCATGAGAAGAAAACCGGAGGAACAGTTACCTTCGGAGGTAACCAAAAGGGGTTCATTGTCGGAGAAGGTAATGTTGGTAAGAGTCCCCTTCTGGTAATACGGAAAGTTCTGTTAGTTGAAGGACTAAAACACAATCTCCTTAGCATAAGTCAATTATGTGATAGTTGACTCACTGTTTCATTCAACAAAGTGAAGTGTAGTGTCACAAATGAGGATGACAAGATTATCTTTGAAGCACAGAGACAAGGAGATCTATATAAGACCTCCTTGGAAAACCTTGCAAGTCTAAAGGTAACATGTCTAGTATCAGCAGAGGATGATAAATGGATATGGCACAGGAAGCTAGGGCTTGCATCCTTAAAGACCACTGCTAAAATAATCAAACATGATTTAGTAAGTGGTCTGCCAAATCTGTCTTTCAAATCTGATGATACATGCTCTGCATGTCTCCAAGGAAAGCAATTAAAAATTTCTTTCCATGCAAAGAACGTTGTTAGTACAAAGAGACCTCTGGAGATGTTGCACATGGACTTGTTCGGACCTACTAGAACGGCTAGTTGTTCTGGACAAAGATTTTGTCTTGTCATCGTTGATGACTACACTAGATTTACATGGGTACAATTTCTTGGAACTAAGGATGAAACATTCAAGTATTTCCTGATCATTGCAATAAGAATTCAAAATGAAAAGGGATACTGCATCACTAATATTCGTAGTGATAAAGGAGGAGAATTCATCAATGAAGAGTTCAAGCACTACTGCGAGGAAAATGGAATATTTCACCAAGTCTCTGCTCCAAGAACCCCTCAGCAGAACGGAGTAGCTGAAAGAAAGAACAGGTCACTTCAAGAAATGGCCAGAACGATGCTCAATGAGACATCTCTACCCAAATACTTCTGGGCTGAAGCAATTCATACCGCTTGCTACATTCAAAATCGAATATCCATGCGTCCTATCTTGAAGAAAACGGCCTATGAATTATGGAAGGGAAGAAAGCCAAACATCACATATTTTCATCCATTCGGATGCCCATGCTTTCTGCTCAATACAAAGGATGATCTCGGAAAATTCGATGCAAAGTCAGACAAAGGAATATTCTTAGGATATTCACCAAATTCTAAAGCATTCCGAGTATACAACTCCAGAACAATGGCAGTAGAGGAATCCATCAATGTCAAGTTCGAAGATAAACACATCAGTATAAATCAGATGACTCCAGAAGATGAATGTGATGAACTAGGAATAAGTGAAGAGCCTTCCTCAAATCCAGTCCAGCCGTCGACGTCCGACAAAGAGACAAATCCAATTACCTCATCTTCAACTCAACCAGACGATGTTTGTGAAACTCCGTCTGCCGATAACTCCACAAGTCAAGTCATGACCTCCAGTGGCATCTCTCTACCCAGAGACTGGAGATTCAAACCAGACCATCCTCCTACACAGATAATCGGAAGCGTACATGAAAAGGTAAGAACTAGATCCACTTTTAATGATCATGCTAACTGTGCGTTTTTGTCTAAAATAGAACCAAAGACCATAGGAGAAGCCCTACAGGATGAAGGCTGGATCTTAGCTATGCAAGAAGAGCTGAATCAATTTGAAAGAAGAAAAGTCTGGGACCTAGTGCCAAAACCAGAAGAAAAATCCATCATTGGCACAAGATGGGTGTTCAGAAACAAAATGGATGAAAACAGGAAAGTTACTAGAAACAACGCTCGATTGGTTGCACAAGGATACAATCAACAAGAAGGAATTGATTACACAGAAACCTTTGCTCCTGTCGCAAGAATTGAAGCTATTCGCATTCTGTTGGCATTTGCTTGTCAGCATTCCAAAAAGTTATATCAAATGGATGTGAAAAGTGCTTTCCTAAATGGATATATCGAGGAAGAAGTATACGTGAAGCAGCCTCCAGGATTTGAAGACCCAGCTTTGCCAGACCACGTTTTCAAGTTAAGAAAGGCACTGTATGGACTGAAGCAAGCTCCTCGTGCATGGTACAATCGTCTGAGTTCATTCCTGATGAACAATGGATTCTCAAGGGGAAGCATTGACAACACCCTGTTTAGAAGAAAGACATCCAAGGACTTTATCCTGGTGCAACTATATGTTGATGATATCATTTTCGGTGCCACTAATGAAGTTCTCTGCCAAGAATTTTCCAAGCTGATGCAGAGTGAATTCGAGATGAGTATGATGGGGGAATTGAAGTTCTTCCTAGGACTGCAAATTAGACAGGAAGGCACCAGAACCTACATTCATCAGACAAAGTATATCAATGATATCTTGAAGAAGTATTGCATGGAGAAAGCCAAAGCAATGGGAACTCCAATGCATCCTGGAACTATACTAGATAAAGGTGACGAGTCAACTCCGGTCGACTCAACAAAATACAGAGGAATGATAGGATCACTGTTATATCTTACCTCAAGCAGACCAGACATTATGTACAGCGTCTGTGTTTGTGCCAGATTCCAGGTAAGTCCTCAAGAATCTCATCTAAGTGCAGTAAAACGTATATTTCGATATCTCATTGGAACGACTAATCTTGGTCTAGTTTATGAGAAAGGTGAAGATTTTAGGTTAAGGGGATTTTGTGATGCTGACTATGCTGGAGACATAATCGAAAGGAAAAGCACAAGTGGAGGTTGTCACTTTCTGGGGCATTGCCTAATATCCTGGGCAAGCAAAAGACAAAGCACAATCTCCCTTTCAACTGCTGAAGCATAATACGTGGCGGCAGGTTCTTGCTGCACCCAACTTCTTTGGGTGAAGCATCAATTAGAAGATTATTATATTTTTGAGCATAATATACCTTTATTATGTGATAATACAAGTGCCATTAATATTACAAAGAATCTTGTTTTGCATTCACGTACTAAACACATTGAAATAAAGCATCATTTTATTCGTGATCATGTAGCTAAGGGGAACATTGACATCTCATACATACACACCGATGCTCAATTAGCAGACATATTTACCAAACCCCTTGTTGAAAAAAAATTGTATGTCTTAGAGAAAGAATTGGAATGTTTTCTGCAAGTTATGCCCGCACTAAGTTCCTATAAGTTCGTCTGCCCTATTAGCTTGAATTATAAAATTGATATCTACTCTAAGCTATGCATTTAATGCTAAATAGATTTGTCTTTTCAAGTAGATTACTTACTGACCACGCATATATTAATGTTGACACTCCTTATCTCTCATCATTTAATGCTTTCAATTCAGCTTTATTATTCATCATGATTTTGACGATATCGAGAAAATGTTTACACTTTCAAAAATGAAAACGAATGGACTTCCAAATGTGTTTCTAATACCAACCCTAACACATTCATACTTTAGCTTAAACACTCTATCTTCCTTGTACTTGTCTTTGCCTCTGTATTCATTTCATCTCCAGAAATCATGGCTCCCAGCAAACAGAAAAATGCAAAGACTCAGGAACCCCTTAGCGAAGAGGAATATCAGATCGTCAAGACTCAAAAAGATGTTATTATCCATAATCGCAAACAGCAAGTCTCTGAAATTGGTCCTGTGAGGATTGAGCATCTGGGTGACAGAAAGCTTGTCACTCCTAGATACCTTGATCTAAGTCTATTTCAACATGAAAAGGTTGCAGGTCTTGATCTATTGCTATCTCAGAACTGGGGAAATCTGTTCGAAATCTCCACAACTTCAGCACTCTCTCCTCTTGTGAAAGAATTCTATGATTGTGCCATCAAGGTTAACCCTAACCACATCCGAAGACGATGCTTACGGCAAGTAATAGACATTCAATCTCATGATGTGTCTGATCTACTCAACCTTCCTTTCGATGGTGTTTGTTACTCCTCTTCCTGGGAAGCTTCTGAAAGCGACCCTTTCACTATTTGGAAGGAAGTCCCAAAGTGTTCTACATCTCGACGAGTGAAGAATCTTGTTGAGGAATGTATCTTTCCTCATGCTGTTCTCAGCAAGATTGTGCTGCCCAAAGAGGGTTCTAGAGACTTAGTCAACAAGTTCTCTCAATGGACTCTATTCCAGATGCAACATCGCAGAAAAATTAATCTGCCTGATCTTTTAGTTCAGTACATGCTTCACACTCTGGAAAAATCCAACACTAACCTTCCATATGGCTCACTCATAACGGCTCTTATGCATCATAAGAAGTTTCTCACTCCTTCCATAGAATCAGTGAAGTTCATCTCATGTGACTATGTTTCTGCCACCCCCATCAAGGTTGGAGATGTTCGTCGAATGAACCTGTCCATCGACATACCTGCCGTACCTACAGAACTCTTAAGTGACTGGGCTAAGATGAAAAAGCAAAGAAAACTCCCTGCACCAACACCGTCCGGCAACTGCCTCAAACGTCGCCGTCTGGGCAATACTTCTCCGCAACGTTCAGATCACTCCCACCGGACTGGCTCTCAGGAACTCTTACCTACTGTAGAATCCTTGCCTCCATCAACCTCCTCCAAACCTCCTCCTGAGACTGTGCATACCACTGCTGAACTTATTTCAAATTCTCATGCACAATATCTGAAGTTCTTGCCTCCACTCTTTCATAAATATATCTCTGATGTCTTCGATGTCCAAGATGATGGCAACTGTGGATTCAGATGCCTCGCTCAGTGGCTGGGTCATCTCCAAGATCATTGGCCAGAAATTCGCAAACTTCTAATCCATGAACTTCTATCTCACCGAGCACTGCACTCTCAAACTTTTAGCTCTGATGAAGATGTTGATACTCTGTGCCTAGCCCTAACCTTGAGTGCAAATGAACCTGCCTATGAGTCCAAATGGTTCTCAGTTCCCGACATGGGATTGCTAGCTGCCACTGGGTTCCGGATAATTCTGGTCACCTTAGCTCCTAACCAGTGCTGCACATATCTTCCTCTCTTGGGCCCTGTTAATGCTGCACCCACCATTGCTGTTTTGGGAAATACTGCCAACAGACACTGGGTGCGAGTCAAGCTCTCCGACAACTCTCCCTTGCCTACTATATCACCTCAATGGAAGCATTATTGTTCTCCAGAGGCTCGAGGATGGGAACTCCCTCTTCAGTCAAAAATTCTACACTTCCGGAATTTGCTGCAAAGTGAAGGTGAGAAATTTCTGGATTCCTTGTTTGAAGTTCCCAATATTGATAATCCTATTGAACTTGACAACGACTCTGAAGATGATCCTGTTCCCAACAATGACATCTCATCCTTAGACCATTCCTTCACTCGCCTCCAATTGCATGATGTTGATCTCGATCTTCGTCTGCACCTTGGTCAAAGTCAACGTGTTACTCCGCTGTCACGAAGGGTGTTAGAATCAAATAATTAAATGAATTATTATATTTTGATAATTAACAATTTCTTTAATATCTAATGACGTCAAAGATGAATTCCCTAACATAGTGAAAATTATCATGTACAGGAATAACCATCTCTAAAAGGAATGAATAAACATCATTGTCTTATCAAGAGAATCAGTCCGCCAGAAGAGTTCGTCCGGTCACCTCGAAGGAAACAACATCAAGGATATACGTAGGAAAGCATTCTCGTATAAGATAGTCCGATGGTGCAAGAAAGGAAGATATTCAAGTACAAGATTGTCCGGTGACTCAAGAGAGATAAATCAACAGCTTCAAATGACCAGCATCTTCTCTCACGGTTACTAGATGGAAATCTGCACACCCAAATCAAACCTACTCGAAACAACTGAATCAGTCCGCTACCCGAATCCACAAAGACCAAATGGGAAGACTGTGTTGTTTAAAGGTGAAAGAGCATAAAAACCTTGAAGAAACACCTTCTGCCTCGAAGCCTCTCTAGCATCATATAAAGGAGTTGTGGATCAACTCTCTCAGATGGAGAACATCAGTGAAAAACGAATAGAAAGAAAGGACTCAGTTCTCTAAGACAAGAATGATCTGTTCCTTAAAGAAGAACTGACTGAAGGAAATTCGGTTGCCAATGCAAGCCACTCAATGACGGAATTTCAAGCATTCAATGGAGACTGCGTCTGCCAAAACTATGGAAGAATCCGTCCGCCCAAGTAAGAATTGTGCCAAAGATGCAAAGATCAATAAGTGTGTCTTTCGAGTATATCAAGTCAACAGAAGCATTGAAGAAATTATTCTCCCTCTCTTGAATAATTACTTCTTTCCTCGTCTGCACATTTATCAAAGCTCTGGCAATCACATAAAGAAAGATGGGACATAATTAATCCAATACTTCTTGGTCCCACTACTTCTCTGCTTTTCCTCAAATCAAGCTGACATCGTGAAATCAACGGCAAGAATCTCTGACCAAGGCACGTGATGAGTATTAGCTGTCAAGCACTGGGGTAAAATGGTCAAAACAGTCTCCACCGCTGGATCTTCACACATTATATACAGAGAAACTAGCTCAAAGCTACTTGCTCAGCATGGAGCCAGACGACATCAACCCAGACGAACTGATGACTTCCAGATCATATCTTACACTTGCAGAAAAACCTCTGATCGTGACTTACGCCTGCTGAGAGATGCAGAACTAGCCGTTATGTGCTTCCCGGAGAGGACGAAGCACTACGGGCAGGTTTTCACTCCTGCTGAGGAGAATGAACAAAGATCTTCAGCTGAAGATATATATAGAGAACCTTGCTCCCGTAGCAACTTGGCGACTAGAACTAAATTTTACACATCTCAATCTAGTTTGTCCAAAGACCAAGGCAACCTTGGTTTCAACTCAGGAAATTTCGAGTCATATCCCAACCTGAGTTGAGTTGCTTATGTGTGTGGAAACCTTATAGAGTTTAACTCTCATCATATCCCACACACATAACTTAGAACAAGAGATCAACTTGCTTATGATCTCTCTGTTCTTTAAGCTTCATTTCTTCTACCCACTCTTATCAAGAAGAGAATATTGTAGAAAAGAAAAACCCTGAAAAAGGTGTCAGGAGAAGTGTTGTATAATACTTGTAAGGAGAAGTCCTGATAATACTTGTAAGGAGGAGTCCTAACAATACTTGTAAGGAGAAGTCCTTTGAATACTTGATAGGAGAAGTCCTTAGAATACTTGTTGGGAGAAGTCCCTGATAATACTTGTACTATTTGTTGAAATAGTGAAAATCTTGGTGAAGCCAAGGACTGGACGTAGCCCTGTCGATTATGGGGGTGAACTAGGATAAAAACTATGTGTGCTTTACTTTTATGCTTTACTGCTTCCTCGCTGCACATTTGTTCATACTTTCATAAATAAATTATCTTGAGAACAAATAATTAACTTTCAACATCTGTTAAATATTTCACGTATTCCTACTTATTTCATAGAATATCTTGTAATGAAAATAATTGAATACTAATGGATGATTAATAAACAAATGTTTAGAAAAGAAATTTAAAAATGGGTCACACAATTCAAACCCCCCATTTCTTGTGTGTTTCTTGCACCTTCAATTGGTATCAGAGCCTAACCACTCTGAAAAGCACTAACATCTTCACAGATGCAGAGTATAAAGATCTATGGAAGTATATGTTCTTCTCGAACAAACCCAACAATGATCTACATAATGGTGGAGGAAGAACATACCAAAGAAATCTATTCAAGAAAGGAGTGCACCCTTTAAAGATAGATAGTTGCAGATAAATTGAGAAAAAGCAAAGAAATCTATGCTCATCCAAGAAGAGGAAACAAATGAAGAATTCCACCCTTGCAAGCATCAAAGGAGCACCTAACAAATTCTCTGCAAGGTTGATGAACTATGTAGCCACAAGAAATATAAATGAGCTAAAATTTGGGTACCACAAAAGTATACAATAATGTCTGCTGCAGGAACTCATAGTGAAGAAACTCACCAAAAAAAAAACAAAACAAAACAAAAAGAGTTAACCAAAACTGATTAAGCATGGAGGTCAAAAGAAGAGAGATGAAGAAGGTTGCTGGACAACCCAAAACACATGTCATAAGATGAAACATGTCCACAATGAAGAGATGGTCTCACCCAGTAAATGGCAAAGAAATGATCAAGAAGATTAAACCTAGGAAGGACTCAAAGTTATTTTAAGAAATGAAGTTTATCATCAAGGGTGATCGACGCAAAGGGAAATCACCGTCTGGTGGTTACACATCCAACATGAGGACATCTAAGCCCACTCGAAAGGACACTACTGAAATAGTTCGTCTGGGGCCACAGGTAAACAGCTGTATCGTTCCACTTGATAAAAGCGTTTGTAACACGCATTAAATCCTCAACTGCCATAACTGCACATTTTTCTATTATTACTTAATGCGCCTGTGATACTTGATATCTCACATCAAATTCTAAGCAATCATTCCATCCCACTAAATGAGTAAAAACTGTCCGCCTTCTAATCAACTTAAACAAAAGCAATTGAAAGCAAAAGCCTCACAACTCACATCTCACTTGTATCTCAGAACTCTTGCAATTCTCTGCTTGCATTCTCTAACCTCTCTCTGCAGAATTCTCAAATGGCACCTAAGAAGCAAACCGCTGTTAAGCCAAAACTCACTCAGGAACAAGAAGCCATCCTTGAACTAAGAAAGAAGAACTTTGAAGCTAACCGCCGTGAACAAGTCTCGAAGATTGGGGCTGAAAAGTTTGCTGACCTAGGTGAAAGGGAACTGGTCTCACCAAGGTATCTTGAACTGAATCGTTTCCAGTATGCAAAGGTCGCCGGACTGAATCATGTCCTATTCCAAGACTGGGAACATCTTATGAAGGTATCTGAAACACCTGTTCTTGAACCACTGGTAAAGGAGTTCTACCAGTGCGTTGTAAAGACAAATTCTCGAACCATCACGAGCAGATGTTTGAGAATGATAACAGAAATCTGCCCTGGTGATATTGCCTTAGCGCTGGACGTGGATGTGAAAGACGGAGTTCACTACTCCCCGAAGTGGGAAATCTCTGCAGTAGATGGCGATTGTATCTGGAAGGAAAACCTCAAAATACATGGAAACGCTGTCAACAACTTGGTGGAAGAATTCAAGTTTCCCCATGCCGTTCTCAGTAAAGTCATCATTCCTAAAGAAGGAGCCAGAGATCTTGTAAACAAGATGGCACACTGGGCGCTTTACCAAATGAGAAACATGCAGAAGATCAACCTTCCCTTGCTGATCTTTCATCACATGGTGGGAACGATTGAAAGTCCCGTGACAAATCTTCCCCATGGGGCCCTTATTACAAAGATTATGGGAATGAAAGGACTGGTGACAGAGGAGAAACTCCAGAATGAATTTATTGCTCAGGATTACATCTATCCAACTCCCATCCGGTTTGGAGATGTTAAGCGAATGAACCTAAAGATTGACTTCTCCGGGGTTCCAAAGAAAATGCTCTCCAAGTGGGAAAGGAAACAAGTGGAGGACAATGAAGAAGTTGAGCAGGGAAAGGAAACTAATCCCTCTCCTCCAAAGACAAGAGCTTCAAGAATAAGGAAGCAAACTATCCCTACAGCACCATCACCACCTAAGAAGCGTGATGCTTCAAAATCAGATGAGGCAACCAAGGCCTTGCCAACACCTACACCCCCAGCGAAAAGAAGACGCCTTGTGAAGGCTGCATCCAAACAAAACGCAACTTCGTCGGGTGATGATGATGATTCCTTGCCAATAGCCAAGCTGGTTAGGAAAGTAAGAAAAGAACCTCTGAAGGTGAGTCCTGAAAGCAACCATTCCTCATCATCTCTCATGAGGTATCTTCCATATGTTCCCACGATATTTCACGAATATGTGGAAGACATCACTGATGTGGTAGACGATGGAAACTGTGGCTTTCGTTGCATTTCACAGTGGCTTGGAGTAAACGAGAATGAATGGCCTGCCATCAGAACTGAAATGAGGAAAGAACTCCAAATTAATCACTCCTTACTTGCTGGTGTAATGGAGTCTGACAAGAATATGGAAAGAATAAGAGCTGCACTGAACTTGCCAACAGGAGAGTTGGCTTTATCTCCTAAATGGTTCACAGTTCCTGACATGGGACTGCTTGCTGCGAGCACATTCAAGATCATCCTGGTAACTCTGAGCTTAAAGGAATCTTGCACTTATCTACCCCTGGCTGGTCCAGCCTTCATTCCGCCAATCATTGCAGTCATTTGCAACATTGATGATCATCATTGGGTTAGAGTGAAGCTTAAGAGTGATTCACCACTTCCTTACTGCACTCCTATGTGGGGACCCAATTGTAAGAGGAGTGCTAAAAGATGGGGAAAACATATCCATCCAAGGATATTGAAATATAGAGATTGTTGATCCTGAATATGTTCGACAACCTCAAAGTCTTCCAAGTCCATCTGATAATGCATCCACTTCCAACAGCAATGGGATTCCACAGAACTCACAATCCCAGCAAGAGATTCACTCAAGTCCAGCTCCACAACCAAATTCACCTCAAGCCAAGAACTGCTCACCGGACGACAACCTGCTCAGCACAGATAAAGAAACTACAACATGCGCAGTAAACAAAGAAGCAGAGGGATCAGTGGTTCAGGAGGAACTCCGTCCGTCTGCAACAAAGAAAGGTGTCTCGAAAGAGAACACGAAGAAGCGGACCAAGTCAAGTGCTTCCAAGAAGAGTCAGCCCAGAGAAAAGAAGCAAAAGAGTGGAGCTGAAAACCTCAGTGACCATGCCAATGATCCCGAAATATCTCTGAATGAGATATTGGAATCCCAGCAAAAGGCCTCAACACTTAAGAAAAATCTGGCTGCTGATAAGGAAACCACCACATCCACCACTTCCATAAAATCTTCCCAGAACATAGCAAGAGTCTTTCTTGCTCATGTTCCCCGAAGGACTCGTCAGACGGTATCTTCTTCTTACTTGCAGATTCCCAGGATGCTGACTATGGACAACGCTACATACGCTCTACACTTGCTAATGAAGTCTCTGGGGTACAACTTCTACTTGCAAGCTCGACTTTGGGCTCCTCCTGCCATATATGGCATACGGATTGCATTTGCATCGAGGTCCAGGTATGACATATTTCATCATGAGTGGGAATTGTCTATTCCCAAACCAGTTCACCTAGGCACCATCCCATTTGGACTAATCCCTAATGTCGAAAGCATTATGGTTCAACATGGATCATGGGTGCTTCTCCTACTTGTAGCCAAACCCCAACCTGAACCTCTTCCATCCATCAATGCACCCTCCAACAACCATCCATCATATACACCAGTCATTCCTTTACCTCAAATCATCACCATTCCACAAGACATATTCATCACATCCTCCAACTTACAGGAAAATCGGCATCAATCACCTCCATCATCCTCACAAGAGTGCCTCCCAAATGAAACATCATCATCCACCCAGGATGCTGAGGTTACCACGGCCCAACCTATTTCCTTTGAACTTCCAAACAGTGACCCCTCTCAAGCTGAGAAACTCTCTGAATCCAAAGTCACAAACGAGTCTTCATCAGCTGACACATCTTTTGATGCCAAAGCTGCCGTGATGGAACTACGTACTGAAATAAAAGCAGGGAATTTGAGTGCCGCTAAGGAGAATGAAGAAGCGCGCAAAGATGCATTCAATCATATTAATGTTGTGTCCGAAAGACTTGAGCACAAAATTGTTGCAGGTCTTGAGCGCATAGAGGACCTACTACCGAGATACATGCAGCAACGACAACAGCAACATGATTAATCTCTATCTCCTTTCTCTTTATCTTGCATTTTTTTATATATACAGTATTAGTACTTGTTGCTTACTCGCTCATTATTGCCTGCTTGCTTGCCTCTATTTTTTTTGATAATGCCAAAGGGGGAGAAGAATTAGGAAAAGAAGCATTTAAGAACTAAGAATAAATAAAGAGTAAGTAGCATCAGATTTAGGGGGAGCGAAGGTAATTTTACTTAGGCAAACATTTGCTAGACAAACACTATCTAGGAATATTCAATTTAGGGGGAGCAAAGTTAAGTAAAATCAACAAGCCAAATTCGTCCGCCTAAAAACAAACTGTTTTTATCCAATAATACCACTTACAAAAGAGCGATCATGTTTTTCTAACATAATGTAATACTCTGAAGAAAAACTATTATCTGAAAAATAACAAAATGCTTCATGCTCAATTACATCTTTAAATGAACCTTTTCCAAAGAAATTGTCATTATCAAAAAGGGGGAGATTGTTAGAATCAAATAATTAAATGAATTATTATATTTTGATAATTAACAATTTCTTTAATATCTAATGACTTCAAAGATGAATTCCCTAACATAGTGAAAATTATCATGTACAGGAATAACCATCTCTGAAAGGAATGAATAAACATCATTGTCTTATCAAGAGAATCAGTCCGCCAGAAGAGTTCGTCCGGTCACCTCGAAGGAAACAACATCAAGGATATAGGTAGGAAAGCATTCTCGTATAAGATAGTCCGATGGTGCAAGAAAGGAAGATATTCAAGTACAAGATTGTCCGGTGACTCAATAGAGATAAATCAACAGCTTCAAATGACCAGCATCTTCTCTCACGGTTACTAGATGGAAATCTGCACACCCAAATCAAACCTACTCGAAACAGCTGAATCAGTCCGCTACCCGAATCCACAAAGATCAAATGGGAAGACTGTGTTGTTTAAAGGTGAAAGAGCATAAAAACCTTGAAGAAACACCTTCTGCCTCGAAGCCTCTCTAGCATCATATAAAAGAGTTGTGGATCAACTCTCTCAGATGGAGAACATCAGTGAAAAACGAATAGAAAGAAAGGACTCAGTTCTCTAAGACAAGAATGATCTGTTCCTTAAAGAAGAACTGACTGAAGGAAATTCGGTTGCCAATGCAAGCCACTCAATGACGGAATTTCAAGCATTCAATGGAGACTGCGTCTGCCAAAACTATGGAAGAATCCGTCCGCCCAAGTAAGAATTGTGCCAAAGATGCAAAGATCAATAAGTGTGTCTTTCGAGTATATCAAGTCAACAGAAGCATTGAAGAAATTATTCTCCCTCTCTTGAATAATTACTTCTTTCCTCGTCTGCACATTTATCAAAGCTCTGGCAATCACAGAAAGAAAGATGGGACATAATTAATCCAATACTTCTTGGTCCCACTACTTCTCTGCTTTTCCTCAAATCAAGCTGACATCGCGAAATCAACGGCAAGAATCTCTGACCAAGGCACGTGATGAGTATTAGCTGTCAAGCATTGGGGTAAAATGGTCAAAAAAGTCTCCACCGCTGGATCTTCACACATTATATACAGAGAAACTAGCTCAAAGCTACTTGCTCAGCATGGAGCCAGACGACATCAACCCAGACGAACTGATGACTTCCAGATCATATCTTACGCTTGCAGAAAAACCTCTGATCGTGACTTACGCCTGCTGAGAGATGCAGAACTAGCCGTTATGTGCTTCCCGGAGAGGACGAAGCTCTACGGGCAGGTTTTCACTCCTGCTAAGGAGAATGAACAAGGATCTTCAGCTGAAGATATATATAGAGAACCTTGCTCCCGTAGCAACTTGGCGACTAGAACTAAATTTTACACATCTCAATCTAGTTCGTCCAAAGACCAAGGAAACCTTGGTTTCAACTCAGGAAATTTTGAGTCATATCCCAACCTGAGTTGAGTTGCTTATGTGTGTGGAAACCTTATAGAGTTTAACTCTCATCATATCCCACACACATAAATTAGAACAAGAGATCAACTTGCTTATGATCTCTCTGTTCTTTAAGCTTCATTTCTTCTACCCACTCTTATGAAGAAGAGAATATTGTAGAAACGAAAAACCCTGAAAAAGGTGTCAGGAGAAGTCCCGTATAATACTTGTAAGGAGAAGTCCTGGTAATACTTGTAAGGAGGAGTCCTAACAATACTTGTAAGGAGAAGTCCGTCGAATACTTGATAGGAGAAGTCAATAGAATACTTGTTGGGAGAAGTCCCTGATAATACTTATACTATTTGTTGAAATAGTGAAAATCTTGGTGAAGCCAAGGACTGGACGTAGCCCTGTCGATTATGGGGGTGAACCAGGATAAAAACTATGTGTGCTTTACTTTTATGCTTTACTGCTTCCTCGCTGCACATTTGTTCATACTTTCATAAATAAATTATCTTGAGAACAAATAATTAACTTTCAACATCTGTTAAATATTTCACGTATTCCTACTTATTTCATAGAATATCTTGTAATGAAAATAATTGAATACTAATGGATGATTAATAAACAAATGTTTAGAAAAGAAATTTAAAAATGGGTCACACAATTCAAACCCCCCATTTCTTGTGTGTTTCTTGCACCTTCAAAGGGTAGATGCTCACATTAATACAAATATCAATGCATCTCATCCGTCACCACCTGTCCCCTTCCATATAGATCTAGATCTGGATCTCATGCTTGCATCTCCGGCTCCCTTCATTTCTGCTCCATCTTCCTCTACTGCCTGCATGCCTCTCAATCAGATCTTCTTCATGCCCTGCTTTCCTCGGCGTTCTAGATCTACTTTGGTAAAACGCAAGCGCTCCACAACTGCACCAAATGCCCATCTGCTTTCAGATGTGTGTCTACAGGCTCTTGGTTTCCCCTTCTGCTTCAAGGCAGGTCTGTGGCTTCCCCATAGTGTGAAGCCCTTTGCAGAGTGAAAACTCTTATTCCTTTTCACACAAGCCCTTTAGAGAATTAACTTGTCTATCATCTCTGAATTCCGTTCTTCATATTTTCTACCCACTCTTACTGAAGAGATTCTTGTAGAAACTAAGTTTTCTTGAAAATGAACTGGGAGGAGTCTTGTTTAACACTCGAGAGATAAAGGAGAAGTCCTAGAATACTTGTAAAGGAGTAGTCCTCAGAATACTGGGAGAAGTCCCTGAGAACACTTGTACTATTTTGTTTAAATAGTGAAAATCTTGGTGAAGCCAAGGACTGGACGTAGCCCTGTCGATTAAGGGGGTGAACTAGGATAAATATCGTGCGTGCTTTATTTTTCAAGCTTTAAGTTTATTTCCGCTGCACATTTTTGACAAACGCATTTGAACTTATAATAACTATCTTGCAAAAAGATTTATAAAAACCACACACACAATTCAAACCCCCCTTTCTTGTGTGGTTCTATTACTATCACAACGCACCCGTCGTCTTCGTAAGATACGAGGACGGGGAGACCTCAGCCACTTTGGACCATTCGTAGCCGTAATTATTGATGACGTACTGGTGTGCGCCAATATATTTGAAGAACAGGAGAAGCTATCTCCGACCAGTATCGCACGTACTACGCGAGAATAAGGTGTATGCTCTTAATTTACCTTATGAGACTTGGTGTGATGATGAGGAGGTGTTGAGGCGTGAGGCTCTGACCTTTTTAAGACTCTCTTATACTCCTTTGAGCCCTCCCATGTGTAGGCTATCTTCTGTCCTTTTGTTGTTGGCTTATCTGGGGTCGGGACTAAGGATCTTTGCGCTCCAATGTCGAAGTATAGGGTTTGGATGGCTTTTTTCCCATGTGGGGTCTTTCAAAGCTCCTGCCCTGATGGGTTTCAACCAATATATATTTTTTAAGCAATATTGGAATATTGTGGGAGACGACGTTTGGGGTGTAACGAGAGATGCTTTTGGCTGTGGGGAGTTTGATCCCATGTTGGATCAAACTTTGATTGTCCTAATCCTCAAGGTGGATGTCCCTACTTCCTTTAGAGATTTCATACCGATCAGCCTTTGAAATGTGGTTTATAAACGTATCACGAAGGTTATGGTGAATAGGTTGCATGTTCAGAGGATTGGATTGGGCCACTACATAACATCTTTATTCTTGGTCATGGGACAGTTGACAATGCCATTATCTTACAAGACATAGTCCATCATATGAGTAAGAGGAAGGGAAGAAATCATAATATTGTCTTTAAAATGGACCTTGAGAAGGCTTATGACCGTGTCAGTTAGGATTTCTTGAAGGACACGCTTCAATTTTTTGGGTTCCCTCCTTTGATTATCTCGTTGATCATGTTTTGTGTTACTTCCCCGTCTCTCACCTTACTTTAGAATGGGACGTAGATGTCCCCATTTGATCCAAATCATGGCTTGCGACAGAGAGATCCTCTCACCCCTTATTTGTTTGTTCTTTGTATGAAGCGTGTGGCTATTTCTATCTAGGATCAGATTGATCAGAATAATTGGTTAACTGTCAGAGTCTCTAATAATGGCCCTTCCATCTCTCATATTTTCTTCTCAGATGATGTCCTTTTGTTTTCTAAGGCTAAGGTGTCTCAAGTGAGACTGATTCAGAAAATTCTTAGTGATTTATGTATGGCTTCGGGGCTGAAGGTTAATCTTGCAAAGTCTCGGGCCTTTGCGATGGTGAGTGTTTCTCGTGCTAAGAAGGAGCGGATTTTGGGTATTATGTTCATTCCTTTCACCCCACACTTTGACAAATACCTTGGTTTTCCCATCATGAGGGGAAGACAGAAAAGGGAGCACTTTGAGTTTATTGTGGATCGTGTGTCTCAGAAGTTGGCTTCCTGGAAGGGGAGGCTTTTAAATAAGGCGGGGAAGGTCACGCTGGTGAAGCCCGTGTTGAATGAAATACCTACTTACCCCATGCAATCTTTTTGTTGCCTCAAGCTATTTGTCACTGTGTAGATACCTTGGCTCTGAACTTTATTTGGTCCTGCGGTGATCGTAGAGGCATGCATATGGTGGCTTGGAAGACATTCATGTTACTGAGCAATAAGGGGGTTTAGGTGTTCACAAGACAAGGCTTTCCTATGTCTCCATGTTGGGTAAGCTTGTCTGGGACTTGTTGCACTCTCAACATAAACTACGGATGCGACTTATGGTTGATTTTTATTGTTCTGGAGCAGGTTTTTCACAAGTGGGTGAGAAGAGGGGATCATGCATGTGGTGTGCTTTGATGAAGGTTAGGGACCTGTTGGCTTATCGTTTCTAGTGGCGAGTTGGGTGAGGAAACTTGTCTTTTTGGTATGCAGGCTGGCATGAAGTTGGACTGATATGCTTGAAGGTCCCCTATGTGCATATTTCTGATACTAATTTGCAAGTTTAAGACATGTTCCTGAATGGCTCTTACGAGCTTCGCAGCCTCACCACCCTATTCCACGTGATCTGAATGAGTTGCTGCATGTGCTTTTTATACATCTCAATTCTGATGAGGCTGACTTGTTAGATTGGATTGGGAGTATGGATGGTACGTACTCTGCAGGTAGTTGTTATCGATAGTTGTTGGCTCGCGATGGTGGGTCAGTTAAGGATGTTACATGGGCGTGGGTTCGGTGGGTGAAGGTTCCAGAGAAGGTCAAGTTTCTTGCATGGCAAGCTTGCCACAATTCTCTCCCCACCGTCGACGTCCTCCATCACTATGGCGTGCCCCTACTCCTTATTTGCAAGCTCTGTGGCGATCATGTTGAAATGCAACCCCATTGCTTGAGGGACTGTGCGTCTACTGATTGTGTTTATCACACTCTAAGGTTGTCTCTGCGGCCTAGTTCTCATACAGCTCCCTCGATCTCTGAATGGTTGGATACTATTTCGCAACAAGACACTCGAACCATGATGCTTCATGCGCGGTGTAACACCCCAATTTCTGGTCAGGGGTTACATAGTAATTAAGCG
Source organism: Acmispon strigosus (assembly GCA_030819835.1). Classification (NCBI taxonomy): domain Eukaryota; kingdom Viridiplantae; phylum Streptophyta; class Magnoliopsida; order Fabales; family Fabaceae; genus Acmispon; species Acmispon strigosus. The sequence goes on from JAUAMA010000001.1 coordinate 27,839,726, forward strand.
GAAAATATTTCATAAAACCTTCTCAAAACAACTCAGGTTTTAAAAAACAGAAAACGTCACTCAATATTTATATAATAATAATCTCATAATTAAATAAACAGCCTATCATCAAAAACTAATTATAAATTTGCACCAACATCGTGCTAAGTCATTTAAAATAGGGAAAACAACAGAAAATATAAATGTCTTCTTCAAGATCTTGCAACTCTTCTAGCCGTTTCTGACATCTCCTTAAGCTTGCGCCAAATTCAGCCTTCATGTAAGTCCTCGCTCTAATTAACTATGGCATTAAGCGCCCACACATCAAACAGAAAGGGTTAACTCTTTTTAAAACAGAAAACATAATTATCAACAATTTTTGATAATAAAAAACAGAAACAACAATTGTGAACAGCAACAATAGTAAGCAAAATTACAGAAACAACAACAATATTACAAAAACAGAAAGCAGCAACAGTACAGTTATACAGAACAACAACAATTAACAGAAAATAGGAAACAACACTATTAAACAAAAACAGTGAACAGTAACAGTATTAACTCTTAGAATAGGAACATTTGTTTACAACAGCAGCAAGATTAATTCTTCCAGAACAGTAGTAGCAAATACAGCAGTATACCATATTCAAGTATCTCAATAAGATTACCACACAAACATGCTTGTTAGTTCTTATTAGCTATATGCATAACTATGGCCAGATTTTTATCCAAACAGGGCCAGGACAATCACGTGGGATAAACTACCACCACATCGCCCTAGGAAGATCCCACGGGACAAAGTGTCGTCACATCAACCTTAAAAACCCTACGTAATTCATATGCTATGACAATAAATCATCAATCATCGAGTGAACCAACAATTCATACCATCCCCATAGTCATTGTATAAGCATATGTAAGTATCATCAATTTAATTCCTTAATCCACAACATGTTATAATCATGTGATCAATTTCAATCTCAATTACATATAAACTCATTCAAAATCATGTTATTATAGAATTCAATGGAAAATCATATCCTCAATAACATGCTTCCACAATACACATAAACAGGATATAATCAGAAATTTCAAGGAAAATCACAGCACAATCACAAACCGACTCGACGCTACTAAGATCGATCACCCTTACCGCCGAACGGATCGCATAAACTTGATCTCCAACCTAGTAAGATAAACACATAAATAACAATCAAAAAACCATTGGAAAGGTGGAAATCAATCTCAAAAGAACTGGAAACCGATCGACCAAAATGGGGTTTTAGGAAAAACACAGTTGAAACAAACAGCAACCCCACGCATGTGCGTTGATATACCCACGCACATGCGTGGCCATTCTGGAAACTGGCCAGAATTAGACAGAGGCCCTGGGCATGTGCGCAGGGTGGCCACGCACATGCGTGGCCCATCTGTAACAAGGGTCGAAAAACATGATTTTCATGCAGAAAGGAGTCCATAACGTGTTTTTAACATAGGATTTTCATAGAAAAAATTTCCAACACATCAAACACTAATTTTCCAAGGTTCTAATGTTTCATCAACAATTTTCCAAAAAGGAGGGCCATATACGAAGAGGGTTTGGAATCCAACAACACAAAAATACGGATTAGGATGGAGGGAAACCAACCTTGTTGTTTCGAACAATCAAAGCGAACAACAACAGAATGTGCTTGTCCAAAACTCCAGAGGCAGCCGTCAACGTGTCAAAGAAGAAGGCCGGAAGGAACTTGTGATCAACCTTGGGAAAGAAGGAAGGGAAAAGAGAATGAAACATAAACGGAATCAGCATTGTCTTAGAATTTTATCGTCATTACGAACTCAGAATTGGAAGAGCACAAGGAACCTAGCGGAGAACCACCCTCTTCGCACTCTTGAAGAGGAAAAGGAAGAGCAAGACTTGACCTCAAAAGGGAAGGAGGGAGGCCGCAGCAGCAACAGGAAAACAGAAAAGGTTTCAGCACATGTGAGTTAGGGTTGCACTTGAGATGAAAATGTCAAGAGAGCAGCCACCACATAGAGTGGTTCGAACATCCTAGCCTCTAGGAGAGAAAGTTTCATTTTTCTTTTCCATTAACTAAAAAATAAACCCCCATCAAAGTCCTTTAACACAAAAGCTATGAATTTAACTCCATTAAAAATCAACAGGGACTAAAACTGAACTATTGAATAGTCCAGGGACCAAATTAATATTCATTTAAAATCAAGGGACCAAAATATAAATACACAAAATTGAGGGTCCTACACGCGGTTCCTGTGGCGATGTTGCTGGAGGTTTGAGTTGATGGTGAACTTTAGCCATGGCAGCTCGTTTTAAATCATGCTTCTGCTATGATTTGTGTGTTGTGTGATGGTCCATCTTTGAGTGCTTCTATCATGCAGCGATGGGTTGCCTGGTCAGCCCCACAGGACGGGTGGGTGGCCCTGAATGCCGACAGATCTTCGCTCAGAAACCCAGGTTGTGCGGGGGTAGGTGGGGTGGCTAGGAATGTCGTTGGGGGTGGCTGCTTGGTTTCTTTGGTTTCGTTGGGGTTTCGAAAATTCTGAAGGTAGGGCTTCTAGATGTCTTATTTGGGCTTTAGTCTTGCTAGGACCGTGGATTTTTCTAGATTGTGCTTCACACTAATTCCATGGTGGTTATTTCCCGTATTCGGAAGGGAGCAGCGAGGCTTCATGTCTATGCCTCGATTATTAGTTCGATTTGTGATTTTCTTCGGAAGGATTGGCGGGTTTCCCTCACACATACTCTTCGAGAAGGGAATGCGATGGTGAATCACCTGGCTAAGGAGGGAGCTTGTGGCGGTCGTAGTTTGTAGTTTTTTTTTATCTTCCTCCATTGTCAATTCAGCCTCCGTTGGCAGATGACTCCCGCAACACTCTTTTTCTGAGGCGCTAGCCGATGGTCCTTATATTTTTCGTTTAGCATCTATGTACCAAAAAAAATCTATTCCTTGGGTGCCTTTCACTCATTTCTCCATTAAAATCATGTTTGTATTTTATGCAAGCGGAGAAACAAACACACACAAATGTAAATACAAGAACGTGATGGGCGAGGATTAGGGATGACACCCGTGCGGAACGAGAGCAAGGAGTGTCTTCCCATTCCTCACCCCTATATCCCTTTCCTATCCCCTTAGCCATCCCCGATCCCTCAGTGGGGGGTTTTTTTTCCTCATCCCTATTTGCCACCTCCACGGGTCCGAAGTGAGGATTACGTCTTCTTTAAGTTTCTAAGTACTTTAGTTTAGACCAATTCATTATCCTCCGTTATCTAGAACTAGAAGTATGTTTCAATTTGTTCATGTGAAAATACATTTTTTATCTCCTTTGTAGGGGGGCAACGGGCTATTTCCCATATAAATAGCAATCATTGAAGACTATACATTAATACCAAAATTAAATATGCTAGAAGAAACTTACCATAGAGCTAAATTAGGAGGGGAAAAGAACCCATGACTTTTGACAAGTAAGAATATAAGTTTGCTATGCTCAAATTCGAGTTTTTTATTTAAATAATGGAAAAAAAATTATTTGTCAGAACGGGGTAGGTTGGAAAGTATTTGTCAAAATGGGGTTGTTTGTAAGAGTAGCCTTGTTTAAGACGTGTTACAACTAGTAAAAAATGATGATTTTTTCAAACTAGTTATATTCTAGGCGTGTTGTAGAAAAAGACGAAGGAGTGGGAATCTGAGTCTGAATCTGCACTGTGTGATGGGATGTGGGAAGCAGACTGTTTTGCAGTCTGGACGTGTCATAACACGCCTTATAGAAGGCACATTCTAACACGCCTTATATAAGGCGTTTTTGAAGTAGCTTTAATCATGGCTTGTTGTACCAAGCCTTAAACAAGGCGTGTTGCATCCCATTGGCTGGACGCACGCCATGCAAATCTCTCTCTACCTATATATTCATCATCCTCCACTCCTTCAACACACACATTCACATTCATTCACTTCTTCTCTATTATTTCTGTTAGTTTTTAGAGGTCCTTGATCGATGGCTGAAGTTGTTGCTCTGATCTACTACAATGGTAGAAAATTTGAAGGCAGTGAAGGGAAAATGTTTGAAGGTGATAGGAGAACCACGCGACTCAAACACGGCATAAGCATGAACAACCTGAAGAAGAAACTTCATAACAAGTTGAAGCTTGGCCGCAACCACCTTATATCTTCCGTGACCTGTCGGTTTTTGGCTTCACGCAATCTAAGGCAATACATTGGTCTTGCAGTATGCGACACCGAAGATGTGGGAATCATGATGGACACATTTGCGCAACAGACATTCATGACAGTGCTAGAATTGTATGTTGACATTGATGAGGCCGATAGCCCATCCATACTTGCCCCACCCGATCTGAGGAACATACAACAGACATTACCCAATGATGCGACATATGGTGGAGAAGAACATGATAGTCAAGCTCTCACCGTTTATTTGGTAGATGATGGTGTCAACAACAATAATTTTAATGTCGATCCTGACGCCTATCACTCTGTAAATGACGATGAACGTGATCATGATCACCTTCTTGATGAGGATTCGTCAAATGCAAAAGGTCTGATGGCACCGGTCTACCCTTCATCCCCAATCCCTGTGGAAGTACCGATCAACATCCATCCATAAGAAAACGGTACGTGACATTTTTTATCTTCAGGAACATTATTTTTTATGTATTATGTTGTTGAGGATTTAAATGTTTATGTGTTGATGGGTCTACCGACCCATTTTGGAATGATACTCCCCACTATACATACATTAATTGGGAACACCCAGATCAAGAACCAGAGCGAGATTGTTTGGACATGCCTAGCAATTGGGAGGCTGGGGATGAGTTGTACGTTGGCCTATGCTTTGATTCCAAAGAAGTTGTTCAACATGCTTTGTAGCACTACGCGATGAAGATTCACCAATCTTTTCGTGTGGTTGAATCCAAACCAACCGTTTATTATGTAAAATGCCTGAATTCCACAGAGGAACACCCTCGTCCTTGGAGGATGAGGGAAATCTTGTCTAAAAGATCTACAAAATGGGGGATAACGAGATGGGGCGAAATTGGTATAGAACCTATTTTCCATTCTTGATATTTTGCTGTGACATTTGTTAAAAAAAAATTCCTAATATTTTGTTGTAATCTTTTCGTAGTAATGGTCAAGGAAGAGCCATCAATCTCTCTCTTATACAAGAGAGGGTGAACGGAATGTTTGGCTACTCAATTTCATACACTAAAGCATGGAAGGCCAAACAAAAAACACTTGCAAAGGCATTTGGTGATTGGGAGGAGTCCTACGATGAACTTCCGCGATGGTTGGAGTATATGCTGCCGTTTTCACCTGGTTCCTTCTACAAAGTTGTCACACAAGAGTACAGACGAAATGGGGTTGTTGACCCTCATTATCGGATTTTTAGTCGGGTGTTTTGGACATTCAATCAATGTTGTGACGCTTTCAACTATTGCAAGCCCATCATACAAATTGATGGTACCTTCCTCTACGGGAAGTATCGAGGTACTTTTCTCATTGCCACTACACAAGATGGGAACAGTAATATCTTCCCCATTGCTTTTGCAATTGTTGAAGGTGAAACTTTGAGCACTTAGTCATGGTTTTTGCGTTGATACGCCTCCACGTAACTGCGAGGCAAGGTATATGCCTCATTTTCGACAGACACACATGTATCAAGTCGGTCATGGCAGCGTCTTCTGAATGGCAGCCACCCAATGCTCACCATGTTTACTCCATCCAACACATTGTAAGTAACTTCAACCATAAATTCAAAAACAATCAGATGAAGGATGCGTTGGTTGACATAGGTAATTTTATATCTCCTTTGTCTTAGTCTAAAGTAATTGTTTGATGATGAAAATGTTGACATTGTTTGATCCATTGGTGCAACTTATGACCCCTGTCCGTATTATTTTGAGATGAGGTTGGCCCACTTCCGTGCAGAGGCTAGCCCGACCATTCGCGAATGGATTGAAAACATAAGAAAAGAGACATGGAGTCTTGCTTGCGACGAAGGTGGTCATAGATACGGACACATGACGACCAACCTATCTGAAGCTATTAACAAAGTTCTGAAGGGTGCTAGAAATCTACCAATCACAGCATTGGTGAAATGCACCTACATCCGACTGGTTACATATTTTGTTAATAGGAGTGGTCGTGCAAGAGCAGAGTTGGTAGAGGGCAAAGTTTTTTGTGACGAGGTCATGAAAAAATTGTATAGAAATCAGAAGCATGCGGGTCGTTTCCATGTAGTATCGTATGACCTTCCCCGATCACAATTTGAGGTACAGGAACAAGTAGATCCGCTCACTCAGGGCGGTGGCATGAAATGGCGAGTCATCTTGAATGATAAATACTGCGAGTGTGGACGTTTTCAGGCCTACAAGTTTCCATGCGCCCATGTTATAGCCGCATGCGCTCGTGTAGCGATCAACTACTTCCAGTATGTGGACCCTGTTTACGAACTGGAGAATGTAGCACATGCTTATGGACATGTGTGGAATCCAATTGGTAACGACTTAAACATCCCTACAAGCAACGGGCCTTCCACAGTTCATGGTAAGGGGCGTCCGAAGTTAACTCGTATCCGGAACGAGATAGACTTGCCGGAGAGTCAGTCTTCAAACAGATGTGGGCTGATGAGTGGATTTTATATGATGTTTTTAGGCTATTTTTAGTCTTTTTATTTTATTATTTTTGAGTCTCATGTAGGTTTTTTATTGTTTTTATGTAGATTTTATATTTATTTTGCATTTTGCATATAGATTAGATTTTATTATATTTTCTAGCTTTATTTTATATTTTTAGGAATTTTTCTAGTTATTTTGTATTTTTAGAAAAAGCTGGTTTAGTTATCATTTTTGTCCAGGGACCAAAATGTAAAGTTTCAGAAAGTCAGAGACCAAATTGTAAAAGTTCAAGAGTGGAGGACTTAAAGTGGAGATTGAGAGAATATGAGGGCTTGAATTGAAGTGCTAACCAAGGGAGGACCAAAGTGAAAAAGAAGAATATGAAGAATCACTCTCCAATTTAGCACATGGAAAAAATGTTTAAAGGAATTGATGTTAGTGGAGGAAGGGTTTCCGAATTAAACAAGGCTGAGTAGTGGCATTTTATGGCCATCAAAACCCACTACCATGAATGAAGAAGGAAGGAAAAGCTTGAAGATGAAGAAGCAGCGTCTCAACGCTTCAGCGTTGGGATCCCAGCGCTCCAGCGCTGGGGTTCTGACTAGATGATGAGTCAGATGTTGACCCAGCGCCCAAGCGTTGGAAAGCCAGCGCTCAAGCGCTGGGCCTCGGACAGAAAGTGGATTTTTAATGCATCCTAGCGCCCATGCGTTGGGAATGCCAGCGCTCAAGCGCTGGAGGCTGGAATTTTACTATAAATAGGACCCTTTTCTTCACTTGTAAGACACACCATCTTAGAATACAACAAGTATTCTCTCTTTCTCCCTCAAAGATCATTGTTCCTAGGAATTGTGGGAAGCCAAACTTGAGCTCCTATCCAGGGTAATTCAATGATTCTTTTAGCCATGCTTGGCTAATTCTTCTTTTAAGTTTTTGGGTTGTTTTAATTTATAATTCATGTTCTAGTTTTCTTTTACATTTCTGAATAATATCTTCTATTCATGTTTTATTTCTTTGTTCTTCATTAATCTTTATGCGCAAAAGATTTCATGCTTTCTACTTATTCATAAGGCCATTTGGTAAGTAGTAAGGGAAATAGGAAATAAAAAAGGTTATATGTTTGCATTTCTTAAGGCTATAAGGATGTACGTAATTTTGTGTTGGCTCGGATTCTTTCTTCATCTTCTTCTCTAATTAACTAATAACCAAGGCTATGGAGTTAGTAATTAGGTAAGGAAGTTCTACATTTCTTAAGGCTATTAGGGTGTAGAAACTTAGGCTATAGCACCATGAATTTGAATTTTAAGTTCAAAAATTTAGTAAGAGTTTTCTAGTATGTTTTATAAATTATGTAAATCAACCCAAGAGCTTAAATTCTCTCATCTTATTTGCTTTATTATTTTTTATGCTATTACTCTCTCTTGTCATAAACCAAACATCAACCATATCATTTTATTTTCTTTGCACAAGTACTAAATTATATAAATATAAGAACACCTATCCCTTGGGTTCGATAATCTTTTATATTACGCGATAGTTTAATCGTACACTTGCGATTTTCCTTATCAAGTTTTTGGCGCCGTTGCCGGGGATAGGTTCTTTTAAGTTCTTATTTTTATTTTATTTAGTACTTCTTGTATATATAAAAAAATAAAAAAAATATTTCTGCGTAACAGTTTGTTGTCATGTGGAAAGAAGAAGATCCTTTAGAGACTATAATCTCTGAAGGGTTGGATATTGAAAATATTGAAAGCAATGACGAACAGGTCATCGAAATGGCAAGGTATCTGGAGGCTGCCCATTGTTTCCAACCAAAGGGAAATTGGGTAGAGGAGCTCAAAAGAGAAGAAGAAGTTCAAGAGGAAAAGAAGGAACTAAAGCCCTTACCTTCTACCCTTAAGTATGTATTTCTTGAGGAAGGTAATAATAAGCCAGTCATTGTATGTAGTTCCCTCTCTCCTCTTGAAGAAGAAAAACTGGTAAGAATTCTTAGAGCTCATAAATCTGCTTTGGGTTGGACTATTGAGGATATTAAGGGCATAAGCCCCACTGTTTGTATGCATAAAATTTGTTTAGAAGAACAAGTTAAACCTATAGTCCAACCCCAAAGAAGACTTAATCCTGCCATGAAAGAGGTGGTGAGAAAAGAGGTGATTAAGTTACTAGATGCAGGGATCATCTATCCCATTTCTGATAGTGAATGGGTTAGTCCTGTTCAGGTAGTTCCCAAAAAAGGAGGAATTACTGTGGTCCCAAATGAGAACAATGAATTGATTCCCACCAGGATGGTAACTGGATGGAGAGTTTGTATAGATTACCGGAGGCTAAATTCTGCCACCCGGAAAGATCATTTCCCCCTTCCCTTTATTGATCAAATGCTTGACAGGTTGGCTGGCCATGAGTACTATTGTTTCTTGGATGGGTACTCAGGATATAATCAAATTGTTGTTGATCCTAAGGATCAAGAGAAAACTGCTTTTACTTGCCCCTTCGGGGTGTTTGCTTATAAAAGGATGCCTTTTGGCTTGTGTAATGCTCCAGGAACCTTCCAAAGTTGTATGTTTGCTATTTTTTATGATTTAATTGGTGAATGTATGGAAGTGTTCATGGATGATTTTTCTGTATATGGCCCCAACTTTTACAAGTGTTTGAGCAATTTGGAAAGGATTCTAGTTAGGTGCCAAGAAAAGAATTTGGTACTTAATTGGGAAAAATGTCATTTTATGGTAAAAGATGGCATTGTGCTTGGGCACAAAATTTCTGAAAGAGGGATTGAGGTAGATAAGGCTAAAACTGAAATCATTGAAAATCTACCTCCTCCCACTAATATTAAAGGTATAAGAGGCTTTCTTGGTCATGCAGGTTTTTATAGGCGATTTATAAAAGATTTTTCTAAAATTGCTAAGCCTATGGCAAATCTCCTTGAAAAAGAGGCTCCTTTTATCTTTAATGATGAGTGTTTGGCTGCTTTTAAATTATTAAAGGAAAAGCTTGTTTCAGCCCCTATCATTGTTGCTCCGCAGTGGGATTTTCCTTTTGAAGTTATGTGTGATGATAGTGATAATGCAATAGGGGCTGTTCTTTGTCAAAAAAATGGAAAAGTGTTGCATGTTATTTACTATGCTAGTAAGGTTCTGAATGAAGCTCAAAGAAATTATGCTACAACTGAAAAGGAGTTGTTGAGTGTAGTTTATGCTTTAGATAAATTCAGACCTTACGTTTTGGGTACTAAAGTTATTGTGCATACTGACCATTCTGCATTAAAGTATTTGTTTGCTAAGCAGGAAGCTAAACCCAGGCTAATCAGGTGGATCTTACTCTTACAAGAGTTTGATCTTGAAATTGTGGACAGAAAAGGGAAAGACAATGGTGTGGCAGACCATTTGTCAAGACTTGAAGAGGGGAACTCTGATCCAATTCCTATTCAAGAAGAGTTCCCAGATGAGAGGCTTTTAGCTGTCCAAGAGATAGCTCCATGGTATGTACATTTAGCTAATTTTAAAGCTGCTGGTGTGTTGCCTTCTGATTTGACTTGGCAACAAAAGAAGAAATTTTCGCATGATGCTAAATTCTTTTTCTGGGATGAACCTTATCTGTTTAGAGAATGTTCTGATGGGATCATTAGAAGGTGTATTCCAGAAAAAGAATTTGAGGCTATTTTATGGCATTGCCATGGCTCCGATTATGGAGGCCATTTTTCAGGAGAGAGGACTGCAGCTAAAGTCCTCCAAAGTGGTTTTTATTGGCCTACTATCTTCAAAGATAGTAGAGCATTTGTGGTAAGGTGTGATCGCTGTCAACGAACTGGTAATATCTCAAGAAGGAATGAGATGCCCCAAAAAATGATTTTGGAAGTTGAAGTTTTTGATGTATGGGGCATTGATTTCATGGGACCTCTTCCACCTTCTTTTGGTTGCCAGTATATTTTGGTTGCTGTTGACTATGTTTCTAAATGGGTTGCAGCATCAGCCCTTCCCACAAATGATGGAAAAGTTGTTCTAGATTTGCTGAAGAAAAAGATTTTTACTAGATTTGGGGTGCCAAGAGCAATAATCAGTGATGGAGGTAAGCATTTTTGTAATAAAGCTTTTGAAACTCTTTTGAAAAAATATGGTGTTAATCATAAAATTGCTACCCCCTATCACCCCCAAACTAGTGGACAAGTAGAGGTTTCTAATAGGGAGTTAAAAAGGATTTTGGAAAAAACAATCGGTACCTCAAGGAAGGATTGGTCAAAAAAATTAGATGACACCTTGTGGGCTTATCAAACTGCGTTTAAAACTCCTATTGGAACCTCTCCTTACCAGTTGGTTTATGGTAAGACTTGTCATTTACCTGTGGAACTTGAGCATAAAGCCTTTTGGGCTTTGAAGCATTTGAACATGGATCCCAAAGAAGCTGGGGATAAAAGACAGGTACAGGTACATGAGCTGGATGAATTTAGACTCCAACCATATCACAATGCTAGGATCTACAAGGAAAGAACAAAAAGGTGGCATGATAAGAGGATCTTGCCAAAAGAATTTAGTCCAGGACAGCTTGTGTTATTATATAATTCAAGGCTGAGGTTGTTTCCTGGAAAGTTGAAATCAAGATGGACAGGACCATTTTTGGTCACCAAAGTTTTTCCTCATGGTGCGGTTGAGTTGGAAAATCGGGGAACAAAGAACACATTTCTTGTCAATGGGCAAAGGCTGAAACCTTACCTAGGAGGAAATTATGAGAGTCAAGTGATGACTGTTGAACTTGCTGAACCCCCAATTGATTAAGGGGAAGGGTCTATCTCGGACCTTAACATTGAGCTGGTTGGGAGACAACCCAACTTAGGATAGTTTATGTTTCTGTCTTTTTAATTTTTTGCACAACTCTTGTACATAAATAAAAGAAAAGAAATTTTATGTTGTTGCTGCAGGAGGGGCCAGCGCTTAGGCGCTGGAGGCCAACGCACGAGCGTTAGGCCCCTGTTTAAAGTCCCCTGGTTCCAGCGTTGTCCAACGCTTCAGCGTTGGAGGGCTAGCGCTCATGCGCTAGGCCCCTGGAATCCCCAGTTTTATTTTCTATTTTCCAGCGCCATAGCGTTGGAACCCAGCGCTCAGGCGCTGGGACCTCTGATGCCCAGTTTTTATTTTATTTCCAGCGCCCAAGCGTTGGTATCCTCAACGCTCAAGCGCTGGAGCTCGGGCAGTTTGCTGTTTTTGCTTTTGTTTGCTGTTTTTAGTTTTTAATAAATTTTGTGTTCACCATTTTCTGAAATTTTTAAGGTTCTATGAGTCTTCCCTTGGTTCTAAACTGGTTTTTATTTTTGGGAACTCAAGAATTCTTGTTTTTTAAGGTGGACACAAATTTTTCAACCCATCTTTTGTGCTGATTTTGGAACTAACAAGTCAAGCAAGTTTTTACTTGTGAGACTTTTGTTTGTTCATTGTTACAGGATAGGTACCAAAAGGAGGAAGAGCCCTCTTGAACTTAAGTGTTCAAAGTGATTTATTTACATTGAGGTTCCCTTGGACCTTTGTGGAAAATTTGTTACTATACCAGCTTGTTAGTTTTTGTTTTTATTTTTGTTTTTATAGTTTATAGTTTTTATTTTTAGTTTAGATTTTCTGTTTTCTTTTTGCATGAGTCTTGAGTATATTATCCATTCTGAATGTTGCTATAGCTTTGTGAAATGCTTTATCTGATTGAACTGCTTTGTGAAAAGTTCTATGTTTTTAAGCAGTTAGGATTGCATGCTGTAGAAAGGATTTTTGATATCTTGATTGTTTTGGTTGTTGGCAAAGTCTTTTTCTGAGTTCTAAAAGGGTACCACTTACCCTATCTTTTTCTGAGAGCTGAGGTCTCTGATGCATGATTGTGATATTTTTCTGCCTTGTGTTGCATGTTGATTGGAGTTTTGTACACTTTGTGAGTTGAGAAGAGATTATAGGCATTTTTGAAAACTCAGATTTTTGCTTGAAATGTTATATCCACTAGTAGCCCCTTTTTGAGCCTTAAAAGAGTCATTTTTTGGAGCCTACTTTGTGTGATAAATCTTGAGTTGTTATTGTGATTCATGTGCTAAATTGTAGAGCTATGTTTGTTGGGTTTCTCTCTAAAAAAAAAAGAAGGAAAAGTTGAAAAAATAAGGTATGTGCCTTAGAAAAAAATAATGAGGTAGTGGGGTGAGAAAGAGTATGAAGGGAGTAAAATTCAAGTCATTCATCCCATACATTCCACTACTTTGTTCAAAAAAAATAAAGAGAGAAAAAGAAAAGGAAAAAATTGAGAGGACCCTTGTGTGAATTGTTTAAAGCTCTTAGTCAAGAAGAATCACTTAACAACAAGTTTCTGAGTCAGCCATTAGAGTTGCCAATTTCTTGAAATCCATACCTTGAAATGAACAACCCTTTGGCCAAGTTACAACCTTAAAAATCTCTTCAAAATCACTTGGTTGCTTTACTTCAGTTTTGATTTGAATTATAGGCAGGATTATTGAGCTTTCTTGTTTTCATGGAGGATATTATTTTGTGAGCTTAATTGATGAACTCAAATATGTTAAAAGCCAAGCCTAACTTTCTTGATTCTTTGTCTATAAAACATGCATGTCTTCCTTTTATGCTAAAGCTTTCTTTGAAAGGTTTCTGTGCTTCAAGTTGTAATCAGATAAAACTTTTTCAAAACCCAGGGACGAGTTTTTCTTTAAGTTTTGTCGCTTGAGGACAAGCTGTCGTTGGGTATAGTGGTGTGATGAGTGGATTTTATATGATGTTTTTAGGCTATTTTTAGTCTTTTTATTTTATTATTTTTGAGTCTCATGTAGGTTTTTTATTGTTTTTATGTAGATTTTATATTTATTTTGCATTTTTCATGTAGATTAGATTTTATTAGATTTTCTAGCTTTATTTTATATTTTTAGGAATTTTTCTAGTTATTTTGTATTTTTAGAAAAAGCTGGTTTAGTTATCATTTTTGTCCAGGGACCAAAATGTAAAGTTTCAGGAAGTCAGGGACCAAATTGTAAAAGTTCAAGAGTGGAGGACTTAAAGTGGAGATTGAGAGAATATGAGGGCTTGAATTGAAGTGCTAACCAAGGGAGGACCAAAGTGAAAAAGAAGAATATGAAGAATCACTCTCCAATTTAGCACATGGAAAAAATGTTTAAAGGAATTGATGTTAGTGGAGGAAGGGTTTCAGAATTAAACAAGGCTGAGTAGTGGCATTTTATGGCCATCAAAACCCACTACCATGAATGAAGAAGGAAGGAAAAGCTTGAAGATGAAGAAGCAGCGTCCCAACGCTTCAGCGTTGGGATCCCAGCGCTCCAGCGCTGGGGTTCTGACTAGATGATGAGTCAGATGTTGACCCAGCGCCCAAGCGTTGGAAAGCCAGCGCTCAAGCGCTGGGCCTCGGACAGAAAGTGGATTTTTAATGCATCCTAGCGCCCATGCGTTGGGAATGCCAGCGCTCAAGCGCTGGAGGCTGGAATTTTACTATAAATAGGACCCTTTTCTTCACTTGTAAGACACACCATCTTAGAATACAACAAGTATTCTCTCTTTCTCCCTCAAAGATCATTGTTCCTAGGAATTGTGGGAAGCCAAACTTGAGCTCCTATCCAGGGTAATTCAATGATTCTTTTAGCCATGCTTGGCTAATTCTTCTTTTAAGTTTTTGGGTTGTTTTAGTTTATAATTCATGTTCTAGTTTTCTTTTACATTTCTGAATAATATCTTCTATTCATGTTTTATTTCTTTGTTCTTCATTAATCTTTATGCGCAAAAGGTTTCATGCTTTCTACTTATTCATAAGGCCATTTGGTAAGTAGTAAGGGAAATAGGAAATAAAAAAGGTTATATGTTTGCATTTCTTAAGGCTATAAGGATGTACGTAATTTTGTGTTGGCTCGGATTCTTTCTTCATCTTCTTCTCTAATTAACTAATAACCAAGGCTATGGAGTTAGTAATTAGGTAAGGAAGTTCTACATTTCTTAAGGCTATTAGGGTGTAGAAACTTAGGCTATAGCACCATGAATTTGAATTTAAAGTTCAGAAATTTAGTAAGAGTTTTCTAGTATGTTTTATAAATTATGTAAATCAACCCAAGAGCTTAAATTCTCTCATCTTATTTGCTTTATTATTTTTTATGCTATTACTCTCTTCTTGTCATAAACCAAACATCAACCATATCATTTTATTTTCTTTGCACAAGTACTAAATTATATAAATATAAGAACACCTATCCCTTGGGTTCGATAATCTTTTATATTACGCGATAGTTTAATCGTACACTTGCGATTTTCCTTATCATGGGCATTGTCACGGGCGAGGTCACAATAGAGCTGGTTGTCCGATTATAGAAGCTCGTTGAATGTGTTTTTTGATGATGATCATGTTGATTCAACTTGAATAAAAGTAGTTCATTGTTTAGTCATGGTATTAATTGTATCGTTTATTAGTTATTTCAGTTTGAAAATCCTTTTATTGTGTTGTTTTAAAAATCTTTAGGGGCGTTACAACGTTCACGCAATCCAGGATATTTATGTTGCCGGTATTCATAAGTTTACGCGTTGACGATAATGTGCATACTATAATGTATGAAATGTATATGTTAGAGAAATTAGTAAAAAATGGAACATAACATAAATAATTATTATAATAGTTTAATAACTACAAATAAGTCATAATCAACGCCCTCCCGCTCCTCTAGCTGGATTTCTCCTTCTTCGGGGGAGGGATAAGGAGGGGTCAGGAGCTGGGCTCTGGGATCCACCTGCTGTAGCTAATGACAACGACAGCTCTAACTCCGACTGCAACTAGTTTGGATTATCGCCATAGAAAAAGCCAGTCCTGGAGCGGTATCCATGAAGCCACCAACATCGTAATTGTAGTAGCGAGGTGCCATTGGTGCTCCTGGAGTAAGTGGAACAGATGAGTCCACCAGCATGTCTAGGGTGGCAAAATCAGGGATGTAATCTGATTGTTGTGTGACCTCATCTGGGAATACAGACGGTGTAGACTGAGTTTGGAAGTCTAAGCCGTCAAAGAAACTAGGGCTACTCTGTTACTGGAAACTGCTACCCCCGGCATGTTGCTCAGTGAAGGGGTACTGATATGGCACATATGCCTGGGTGTCTCCCCGCTGACCATCTGGATAGAAATACTGTCTGTACCCTGGCTGTATAGAAGTCTCAAAAGTAATGTCAAGGGCAACGACAGTCTTCCGCCTACGCCCAATGCCTACACATTCCCTTTTCTTGACTTTGGGCCTTAGATTTAGGGTAGGTTGCGGCATATTCAATGTCACCTCAGGAGCTGGTCTAGATGGAACAAGTATTTGGTTGAGCTCTGAATTGATCGCAAGGCATGTACCCATCTCCTGATGAATATCTTCGCGTGAGATACCGTGACGGTTTCTAGGTGCGGACATGGTCCACAACCGGTGCAACCTCTCAGCCTACAATACTGAATATAGATTGATTAATATTAACATTAACATTAACATTGCTTTTTTAAGTTGACACCATAATTTATAAAAACATCACTAACCACGAGTGTATTCGCAGCAACCGACGGCGTCATCCAGAGCCGTGTGTGTAACCTATACCACAGCAGGTACTCATCGCTTCGCCTGGACCCTGTCATCGGTGGTGTAGGTGGCACAACTGATATCTCTCTGGCATCCCACATCTCTATGTAACCCCGCATCTCATTTGTCTAGTTCACATGTACCTTCCCCCTCCTCATGACATCATGCAGACTGTCATCTTGTAAAGGTGTGTGAGGAATATGTTGACTCATCCTGAATTGTCTCACCACACGGTCGGGTTAATGCCACTCAACAAAATTGTAGTGGATCAACGGTACAAGTTCTCTGAACAGATGTTGATCCCGCACACATTGCTCGAGAAGATATTCGACCATCACAGAGTAAGGGGTCCACACGAACTGCACGTAAAATTATAATTTTTTTAACGAATATATATGAGGGAGTCATATAATTTTACGGACAGGAACACTTACGTTATTCTCGGCCAGCAAGTCTAGCTTGTTTCGGTACGACCAGATGGGATACATATCCACCTTCGATTTTTGGATCCACCTATTACAATAATAATCTATTCAATTCTAATTTATTGAATAATTGCAGTATGTAAATTAAAACATGTATGTAATGTAGGTAAATACGTTCATACCTTCCACCGAGCGGTGCTCCTACCTACAACGGAGGCAAGGTTTTTGGGCCTACACTGGGAATTCTTGCTCATGCCCATAACTGCAAAAGCAGTGTGCATCCAATAAGATCAGGACGGGTGTAGTCAGTCGCCTTGCACAACAAATTATAGAGGTGAGATAAAACAGCTGAACCCCAGCTGTAAGTTCCGGTTGTATCCAAGTCCCGTAGCAATAGCAAGTAGCACAGCGGTACCTCAGAACCGGAACTATCCGTGAAAAGTAAACCTCTCATCATCCGTAAAATGTACGCCTGAGCGAATTGCTCCAACCAAACCTCACCCTGGAAATCATTTACATTGTTAACATTTTTACTCAGCCACCTCATCTTTAACCTGTTCTCGTTGATGTCCGCATCATCCCCCTCCTTTCGAAGTAATTCGAGAATTACCTCCTTCTAATCATCGTGTGCTACCCAGTAACCGCCTGACTGTGAAGAAGGCCTTGCCCCTGACCCAAGCTGAAGTTTGGATGACGACAAACTCGTGCACAAAAAGAAGAAAAGACTTAGAAGAACCAGTGCAATATATCTCAAGCAACATTCAAGAGTTCTAGTTAACTAAGTCTTACATTTAGGTAAGTTATGCTTCTAAGGTTTCCTTAAGTATGAAGGCTCTCAAAAAAAAGTTAAAGTAATTGAGTATAATCTTTTTCATAAGTTAAAAGTGATAGAAAAACTCAATTAGGACTTTAAGTTTCATTATCTTGAAAATGGTCTTGAGTGTAATCAATTACACCCTTCTCGTAATCGATTACACAAAGGCAAGTAATCGATTACATCTTGCTGATAATCGATTACATGTTTGAATTTGAAATTCAAATAGCAACGATCACATAGCGTAATCGATTACCTAAGTACTGTAATCGATTACATGCTCGAATGTGTCTCAAAACGTTTTGGAAGCCTTGTGTTGGTTCATGGGCATTTCCTAGTGCCTATAAATAGTTCATTTAGACTCAGAAACAAACAACCAATTGTTATCCATCGAATACTATTGAACATCATTGAGAATCATTGATTTACAACTTTCATATTCATAAAGAGTCAAAGTTCTGAGTTCTTTCATTCTTCATTTTCAATAAGAACACATATGTTGTTCAACTATTGAAGAACTCAGAATAAGAAAGAGTCTTCCTATGATAAGTGCCTAAAGCATAACTTCTTTATTCAATACATTCTTATGTTAGAGGATTGATTCAGCTGTATAGAAATCTTCTTCATCTTCATTCTGGTTTGAGTGAAAATTCACCGTAGGGTTCGGTGAAGGTTGGGATTCTGAAAGTGGTTTGCTTTCATGGTGTTGATAGAAATTCTTAAAGTTCTTGGTGTAAGCACTTGTAAGAAGTTTTTATCAATAGTGGAAAAATCCTCAAGGGTTTCTTGAGGGACTGGACGTAGCCTTCGGTGGTTAGAAGGTGAACCAAGATAAACCTGTGTGTGAATTCTTCTATCCCCTATCCTTTACTTTCAAGCAAAGTTTGATTCTGCTGCATTCACAATCATCAATTGTGATTATTACTATCTTGGAAGTAACAAGTTTTATTAAGGCGAAAATTGTGCAAACCTGATTCACCCCCCCCTCTCAGGTTGCTATCTATACTTACACTGACCATCAATCTCGAGCCCAAGTTGCAGTGAAACATCTTCTAACGTTACAGTGGCTTCGCCTACAGGGAGGTGAAACGTGTGCGTTTTAGTTCTCCAGCGCTCCACTAACGCGGGTAACAAATGAAGGTCTGTCATGACACCCCCCATCAACGCGCACTCATAAAATCCCACACACCTGAGTTGGCCAACGATTTCATCTGGAACATTTATCAGGATTCGCCATTCAATGGCCTTCGAGTCTCGAGCCCGTCTAACGTTTAAATCATGTCTTCAAAAGTCTCGCTCCAGACCTGCTCCGACACGTGTACAGATTGTTGGGTCAATAGTGAAGGATTCAAGGGCCCGGGGTTAATCACATTTTCTCCAACCATAATGAACACTGTTAGCCTAGATAGCAACCTGAGAGGGGGGGTGAATCAGGTTTACCCGATTTTCGCCTTGATACCTTCTTACTTTCAAGATGAATATAAATACAAACGATTGCAGCGGAAATAAGCGTTGCTTGAAAGTAAAGATGAAGGGTAGAAGAATGCACACACAAAATTTTATCCTGGTTCACCTTCTATCCACCGAAGGCTACGTCCAGTCCCTCAAGAAAACCCCTTGAGGATTTTTTCACTATTGATAAAAATCTCTTACAAGTCCTTACACCAAGTACCTTAAGAATTTCTATCAACCACCTGTGAAAGCACACCACTTTCAACAGCCCTTGAAAGCACACCACTTTCAGTCTCTGAAGGCAAACCACCTTCAATCCCTGAAGGCTAAACCACCTTCAATCCACACCCTGAAAGTACACCACTTTCAATAACAATAACCCTTCACCGAGACCCACGGTGAATACTCAATCTACTAGAAAGAGATGAAGAAGAGTTTACAATATAGCTGTATCAATCCTTTAACATTCAAGCGGATTGATCATGAGAATTATGCTTTAAGGCTCTTAAGCATAAGAAGGCTTTATTGATTCTGAGTTCTTCAAGATATGAACAACTGGAGTGTTCTTTTAACAATGAAGATCATGAACTCAGAATTTAGGCTCTTTGAAAGTTTAAGTATCAAAAGACTAATGAATGAATAATTTTAGCTAAGCTTTGGCCTAATGATGTATTCTCATGTGTTGTTTTGTTTCTGGACTCAAATGGACTTTATATAGGCAAGAGAAATGACCTTGAACCAATGCAACCCTTCCCAAAAGGTTTGAGACACAATGGTTCATGAAAAGATGCAACTTTTCGGGCATGTAATCGATTACATTACTTAGGTAATCGATTACACTAAAAGTCGTTACTGTTTGAATTTCAAATTCAAACATGTAATCGATTACAAGCAAGAAGTAATCGATTACTTACCTAGGTGTAACCGATTACCAGAAAGGTGAAATCGATTACACTCAAGTCCAATATCCAGAAACTTGAACTTTTAAGATCGGCTTGAGATATACTACTTCTTTTAACTTATAAAAACATTAAACTTGATTAGCTTAGATGTTTTAAGGGAGCCTTTATGCTTGAGAAGCCTTTAGAAGCATAACTCACTTAAACTAAGACTTTTAGGTAGATGTTGAAACATATAGCACTGTTTCCTCTAAGACTTCTTTTCTTCTTTTTGCCGATGAGTTTGTCGTCATCAAAACCTCAGCCAGGGTCAGGAGCAAGACCTTCTTCACAATCTCCCCCTTTTTGATGATGGCAAACACATTCTTTGAACTTTGAAGATCAGAGATGCTTCTTTGTTGAGAACTCCCCCTGTTTGATGTAATCCAATATATCTCCCCCTTTTTGATGCACTTGTTGAATTCCTGCATATAGTCTTTAAAGAGCACAACCTTTCTCCCCCTTTTGACTTGATCAAAAAGAAGAAAAGACCAAAAAATAGGCATACAAGCATACAAGTGTATATACAAATAAAGCATAGGGGTTGGGGTAAACACGTAAAAGTGTGATAAACAACAACCAACATATTTTTATATATATATAGACAAATAGATGTAGAAGTTACATATTGCATAGAATCAAATTACAAACATAAGTAGTTGGGTTTATATTACAAACAAGGAGAAAGCCTATTAGTAGATATGGCCTAGACTGGATAGAGTTTGTCGGGATTACACATGACTAGAATCCTCAGACATCTCAGAAGGGTCAAGTTCCTTGAGACTTTCGATTTCTTTACGCATAAAGGAGTGCACTTATTCTATTCGATTTTCCAAAAGCAGGAATTGAGAGCGAATAGTATCCTCCGGATGACTCAATCTTTGAGAGAGACGAAGCGCCAAGATGTCCATGCGTTCAAGGATGACTTTAGTTTCCTGAGAGAAGTTGGAAGGGATTGTATAGAAAGGAGATAATCCAGCAGATGCAGCATTGGTTTGGATGTCTATGCAGTACTGATGATGCACATAAGGATCATGGAAAGAATCCCTTCGAGGAGTATAGACAGGAGATGAGACATTTGAAGGACGAGGAATGGACCCCATGGTTAGAGCAAGACCAAGAAGGAAGACAGAAGATATATGTGGATAAGAAGAGTCAAATCAAGAGTTGTAGGTATGGCGAGAGAACAAGAGAACGATGCCAAATTTATAGAAACTTGTATGCGTAATCGATTACAGCAGTTATGTAATCGATTACGTGATGTTTTGAATTTTAAATAAAATGGAGGGAATTTTGAGAAACTGGTAGTTTTCGACGATGTAATCGATTACAGAAATTGAGGTAATCGATTACCTTAAGTATCTAAAGAAGCACGAGGACTGGAGAGCATAGGTTAATCGATTACTGGGTGTATGATAATCGATTACTTAAGAAATTTTACAAGTTCTAAGCTATAAATTCTATGTAATAGATTACTAGAAGGATTAATCAAATACTTAAGTGTAAAAGCACACAAAAGACATATGACTAAACATATAAACAACTTGGATACATGTAATCATACATAAGTAGTTTAAATCAAAAGATAAGCATGTAAGCATATAAGTTCACACAAAAATCATGCAATTAAAACATATAAACAAATACTCAGATAAATATCTAATTAAATATCATGTTCATCTATAATACCTAATTCTCTTCTAATCTTAAAGAATGAATCTTTAGGAAGGGGTTTAATAAATATATCAGCTAATTGGTTATGTGTATCTACGAAGGAAATCTCAATATCCTTTCTCATGACGTGATCTCGAAGAAAATGATGTCTTATATCAATATGCTTCGTTCGAGAATGCATGATGGGGTTTTTTGTGAGATTAATGGCACTTGTGTTGTCACATTTGATTGGGATGCAGCCCAGCTCTAAGACATAATCTTTGAGTTGTTGTTTGAGCCATAAGGTTTGTGCACAACAACTTCCTGCAGCAATGTATTCTGCTTCAGCAGTACTTAAAGCAACACATGCTTGTTTCTTACAGGACCAAGAAACAAGAGCATTTCCCAACATGTGAAAAGTACCACTTGTGCTTTTTCTTTCAGTTTTACATCCATCATAATCTGAATCAGAATATCCAATCAAATCACAAACACTTCCTTTGGGATACCACAGACCAACATTTGTAGTTCCTTTCAGATATTTGAAAATCCTTTTTACTGAACTCAAATGTGATTCCCTAGGAGATGCTTGATATCTAGCACATAAACACACACTAAACATAATATCAGGTCTACTTGCTGTTAAATAAAGAAGAGATCCGATCATACCTCTGTACTTGGTAATGTCTATGTGAACACCGGACTCATCTTGATCTAGATACGTGTTAGACCCCATTGGTGTGGCTATGGCTTTGCAATCATCCAAATCATATTTCTTTAAAAGCTCCTTGCAAAAATTTGATTGGTTGATGAATATCCCATCATGTGATTGCTTAATTTGCAATCCTAGAAAGAAATTTAACTGTCCCATCATAGACATCTCAAATTCCTCTTGCATCATGTTAGAGAAATCCTTACACAGAGATTCGTTAGTTGAACCAAAAATAATATCATCTACATATATTTGAACTAATAAAGTATTACCTTTGGTTTTCTTGATAAACAAAGTTGTGTTAGCCTTACCCTTTTGAAATCTTTTTTCACAAAGGAATGTGCTTAATCTGTCATACCATGCACGAGGGGCTTGTTTAAGACCATAGAGTGCCTTCTTTAACCTGAAGACATGTGAAGGGTACTTGGGATCTTCAAATCCTGGAGGTTGCTTCACATAAACTTCTTCTTGAATGAATCCGTTCAGGAAAGCACTTTTAACATCCATTTGATACAATGGAAAGTTTAAAGAACAGGTATACGCCAATAGAAGTCTTATGGCTTCCAACCTTGCTACTGGTGCATAGGTTTCATCAAAATCAATACCTTCTTCTTGATTATATCCTTGTGCAACCAGTCTTGCTTTGTTTCTGACAATTATACCGTTTTCATCCAGTTTATTTCTGAATACCCATTTTGTTCCAATGATATGCTTGTCAGTGGGCTTAGGAACCAATTCCCAAACTTGATTCCTTTCAAATTGGTTTAGTTCTTCCTGCATTGCCACAATCCAATACTCATCTTCAAGAGCATCATTCACTTTTGAGGGTTCTATTTGAGAGACAAAGGTCATATTCAATACTGAATCATTTAAGCGTAGCCTTGTAGAAACACCTCTTGAAATATCACCAATGATATTGTCAACTGGATGATCCCTGTGGGTTCTCCATTCCTTTGGTAGTTGATAAGTGATATCTTCAATATGCTCTTCTTGCACTGAACCTTGATCATTCTGCTTTTGAGATTCTTCATTGATAATGTTATCTTCCTCATCATTATCTGGAAGATTGACTGTATCTTCTTTTGAAGAATTAGTCTCATCAAAGGAAACATGTATGGATTCTTCAATAGATAGAGTTTTCTTGTTAAAGACTCTATATGCTTTGCTCATTAGAGAATATCCAAGGAATATACCTTCATCAGATTTTTCATCAAACTTACCAAGGTTTTCCTTTCCATTGTTCAAGACAAAGCATTTTGATCCAAAAGCATGTAGATGAGCAATATTTGGTTTCCTTCCTTTGTAGAGTTCATAGGGGGTTTTCTTCAGAATAGGTCTAATAAGAACTCTATTGGAAACATAGCAAGCAGTACTTACAGCATCAGCCCAGAAGTATTTTGGAAGGTTAGATTCACTTAGCATGGTCCTTGCTAGTTCTTCAAGTAGTCTGTTCTTCCTTTCTACAACACTATTTTGTTGTGGTGTTCTTGAAGCAGAGAAGTTATGTGATATTCCATTCTTATCACATAATTCCTGAAATTGATGATTCTGAAACTCTCCACCATGATCACTTCTAATAGAAGAGATCTTTAAAGCCTTTTCATTTTGAACAAGCCTTGCATATCTTTTAAATGCGTTGAAGGCTTCATTCTTATGAGGCAAGAATAAAGTCCAGGTAAATCTGGATATCCTCAGCATCTGAATCATGTGAAGCCATTAATGCAACTTGTGCTTCTTCTTTGTCAGAATCGGATGATGAACTTACTTCATTTTCATCCCATGCCAAGTATGCTCTTCGTGTGGTTTGATCTTTCTTTTCAAACTTGTCCTTCAGACCATGTTTCTTCTTTTGAAGATTTGGACATTATAACTTGATGTGTCCAGGTTTTCCACATTCAAAGCATGTGATCTTTTGAGAAGAGGACTTATTATTCCTTTGGAAAGTTCTGTTATTGTTAAATTTCATACCTTTTCTTTTGAGAAACTTTCCAAAATTCTTCACTAGAAGATTCATATTCCCATTTTCTTCTTCTTCAGAATCTACATCATAATCATCTTTGATGCTTTCCTTTGCCTTTAGGGAAAGGATCGATATTTCTTCTCATGTTGTTCATGTTCCTCCAAACGATTCAATTCCAACTCGTGTTCTTGGAGTTTTCCAAAGAGAGTTGCAAGAGTCATATTAGACAAACTCTTCTTCTCTGAAATCGCCGTAACCTTTGGTTGCCATGCTCTTATGAGTTAGGACTTTCATGTTCAAGTCACTGTTTGAAAACTGTTTACCAAGAGCAATCAAGTGGTTAGTCAAATGAGAGAATCGTTTTTGCATATCCAATACCTTTTCTCCTGGAAGCATTCTGAACATTTCATATTCTTGAGATAAGGTATTGATTTTTGATCGCTTGACTTCATTTGTTCCTTCATGAGTCACCATCAAAGTATCCCATATTTCTTTCGATATTGTGCATGTTGAAACTCTGAAAAACTCATCCATGCCAAGAGCAGATGTAAGAATATTCATTCCTTTGAGATCATATAGAACCTTCTTCTTTTCTTCTTCACTCCAAGTGTTTTCTGGTTTTGGATGTCTGCTATCTCCCACTTCATTCATAGGTACAAACGGACCTTCTTCAATGGCTTTCCATATTTCCACGTCTAATGACTTTATAAAGATTTTCATCTTGATCTTCCAGAAGTCATAGTGGTCTCCATTGAAGTATGGTGGCCTGTTTATGTTGAATCTCTCACTGGTTCCATGACTGGAAGAGGATGTCATCTTTTCCCGGATCTTAGGAGCAAATTACCTAAACTTACGCTCTGATACCAATTGTTAGCCTAGATAGCAACCTGAGAGGGGCAGGTTCACCCGATTTTCGCCTTGATACCTTCTTACTTTCAAGATGAATATAAATACAAATGATTGCAGCGGAAATAAGCGTTGCTTGAAAGTAAAGATGAAGGGTAGAAGAATGCACACACAGAATTTTATCCTGGTTCATCTTCTATCCACCGAAGGCTACGTTCAGTCCCTCAAGAAAACCCCTTGAGGATTTTTTCACTATTGATAAAAATCTCTTACAAGTCCTTACACCAAGTACCTTAAGAATTTCTATCAACCACTTGTGAAAGCACACCACTTTCAACAGCCCCTGAAAGCACACCACTTTCAGTCTCTGAAGGCAAACCACCTTCAATCCCTGAAGGCTAAACCACCTTCAATCCACACCCTGAAAGTACACCACTTTTAGTAACAATAACCCTTCACCGAGACCCACGGTGAATACTCAATCTACCAGAAAGAGATGAAGAAGAGTTTACAATATGGTTGTATCAATCCTTTAAACATTCAAGCGGATTGATCATGAGAATTATGCTTTAAGGCTCTTAAGCATAAGAAGGCTTTCTTGATTCTGAGTTCTTCAAGATATGAACAACTAGAATGTTCTTTTAACAATGAAGATCATGAACTCAGAATTTAGGCTCTTTGAAAGTTTAAGTATAAAAAGACTAATGAATGAATAATTTTAGCAAAGCTTTGATCTAATGATGTATTCTCATGTGTTGTTTTGTTTCTGGACTCAAATGGACTTTATATAGGCAAGAGAAACGACCTTGAACCAATGCAACGCTTCCCAAAAGGTTTGAGACACAATGGTTCATGAAAAGATGCAACTTTTCGGGTATGTAATCGATTACATTACTTAGGTAATCGATTACACTAAAAGCCGTTATTGTTTGAATTTCAAATTCAAACATGTAATCGATTACAAGCAAGAAGTAATCGATTACTTGCCTAGGTGTAATCGATTACCAGAAAGGTGAAATCGATTACACTCAAGTCCAATATCCAGAAACTTGAACTTTTAAGATCGGCTTGAGATATACTACTTCTTTTAACTTATAAAAACATTAAACTTGATTAGCTTAGATGTTTTAAGGGAGCTTTTATGCTTGAGAAGCCTTTAGAAGCATAACTCACTTAAACTAAGACTTTTAGGTAGATGTTGAAACATATAGCACTGTTTCCTCTAAGACTTCTTTTCTTCTTTTTGCCAATGAGTTTGTCGTCATCAAAACCTCATCCAAGGTCAGGAGCAAGACCTTCTTCACAAACACAACTATAAATTTAAGAAAATGAAGAGGGAAGAGGGTAAAGGTTGCTGCAAAGAATATATGAAAAAAAGAAGAAGGTTGCTGCAAAGAACGTATGAAAGAAGAAGGTTGATAGTGAAATGTGGGGTAATATGTGGGATAATATGTGGGTTTATATAGGATGAGAAGGGGTTGGGGTTGGGGTGGGGGTGGGACGAAATGGGGAAAGGGAGTATGCTAAGTGAGGAGATTGGTGAAGGGTGGGGGTGCGACGTGGGGAAGAGGGAACCTCCCCATGCATCCAATAGGCTGCAACAAGGCATACATAAGGCGTGTTACAAAACGCCTTACATAAGGCGTATAACAAAATGTCATGCGCAAGGCTGCTTCAAAAACGCCTTGTATAAGGCGTGTTCTCACAAGACAGGTTTGCTTTCTGCTCCCCACATCCCATCACACAGTGCAGATTCTGACTTTGAATCTCACTCCTTCATCTTTTTCTACAACACGCCTAGAATATAGCTAGTTTGAAAAATCCTCATTTTTGACTAGTTGTAACATGCCTTAAACAAGGCTAGTTTTACAAACAACATCATTTTGACAAATACTTTCCAACCTACCCCATTCTGACAAATAAAATTTTTTTCCATTATTTAAAAAAAAACTCCTCAAATTCAGAGAAAAACAAAAAACTAACTCCTCAACCAAGAGATTAATTAACTATTTCGATCTTGGCCTGGACACAGCTTTACAAGGAGAATAAGCAAAGGCATTTACAAAGTGCATGCTACAGCAACCTCTACAAGGATAGCATTTGGCAAGAACTTCACTCACATCATACCATTGAAACCTGCTGTATTCAACAGTACTGTTTTAATTTGCTCAGGGAGGACATCTTGGCCTTCTCTGCATTGCTGGTAAACCAATAATAACCAATCAGCTCAAAATTTAAACATAAAAATCTGTTACAAAATACCATCTAGATTCTAGAATGAATACAACTCTGAACTGGAAGATTGCAGGTATGAACTTGTAAGCAGTGTTGTCAGAACCAGACCAGATGAAGGAACTAGGTACAGTTATCGGAAGAACAATAGATGGTATGATTAGCTATCGACCAAATACAAATAAATGATGAAAATCATAAAAAAACAAAAGAAAATAAAAGAGGGAAATGTAGAGCATAGGAGAATAACTATCTACCTCAGCTCTGAACACATCTAAAGCAAAACCATTGAAACAGCTGATGACAGCTTGCTGAACATCCAATCCAAGGTTATCCAATGCCCTCATGGTGGAAAGCAAAAGACCGGGTCTGCGTGCACAAAACATATGGATATTGACAGCTCTCCCTTCCCTTACACCAACCTCCACCTATAAATTTCAGAAAATCTTAAGACTGAGTCAAAACAATTTACTCAATAACCCTGCGAAAATAAGTACTGTGAACTGAAAATAACCCCTGAAACTAGTTATTGATCTTTAGCTTTCCTTATTACACCTTTAGGGAATAAACCACAACACACCATCACAAAGGTTTAAGTACCTAGGGCATATAAGCTCATTTAAGATACAAATATGAGATTTCTTTATAAGATACAATCATCAGATTTTAAATAATTGACAAGATCAATTTGGTTTTATGCTGCAAAGATGGACCATGAAGATTGATGGAATGAGAAATAAAAAAGACATACACGTGATTTTTCATGGATTTGGAAAAGGTATAAAGTTTTGTGGAAGACTCTAGAGAAGAAAAAAGTTAGGATTGCTTAAACTCAAACATTTTTTTGGCAGACAAAAGAACTTTTAACACAGGACATAAGTAAGTCTTTACCGCAATCAGCATTTGTCCTGTTTATAAAACAAATGAAACATGGGACCGCATTTTTCGTGGGGGTCATAGTAAGCACCTCAAAAAAATTGCTTTTGCTTCCAAATATAATATGCAGCACAATATTAGCAAAAGAAAGTTGTATAATTTCAACACTGGTCCTGTAAAAAATGTGGTAAATAAATGGTCCACATGAATGAAATATGCAGACTCTGAACTTCAAGATATTTTGCAGGTAGGCAAACTACATAACACAAGTTATCCAAAACAAAAAGGAGATATTTCATTTGAACCCAATTGTCTACATTCACAAAATTTGCATCCACCAGACATGTAAACTTGTTGGCCATGTGAGATGTCAAGATAAAAGCAATATCAATTGTGAGTTATGACAGTTTGACATGGGTATGCAAGCAAGCAACAAGCTACTATAATGATTAGAGCCATCGAGGTTGGTCGGGTAAATTTAGCTTGCAGGCAAAATGGGCTATAGCTCTCTCAGGTGAATAACAAAGGGAGTGAAAAAACTGTCATAAAATAATTCATATACAGAATGCTTCAGATATCCCAACAATTCAAAGCAGCATGGAAGATTTTTTGGGCCTGTCATATCAACTGATAGGGAAGAAAAACAATTTTGCACTAAGATGATCAAATACCTTTGGTGACTGGTTTTTAGGGCTTGGCATTGTGCTAGGACATGGTTCTTCCTTCACTCGGCTAGGAAGGGTTTGTAGAGTGGGTGTCAAAGGGTGAAAGCTTGCAGGCAGCAAAGATGAGCTAGGAGAGTTTGACTCTAGCTCATTATGAAGGTCATTAATCTGTTGAAGTAGCTCCTTCAAGTAGTCAATTGCATCCCCAAGTATTGAAGCCCTATCCATCTATGAAATAACCAAAAAAATAAAAAATAATTAGCTCGTACAATCCCGGACATAGCAAAAGGGGCGATTTGTTAATTGTTAATCACCTAATCAGTGGCAACAACCACACCAACACATTTATAAAAACTGCCATGTATACAATAATACACATCAGGTTCTTGAAACATAAATAACTTTTCTCATCCTCATTTCTAAAACCAACACATTTATAAAAGCTGCCATGTACACAATAATACACATCAGGTTGTTGAAAAATAAATGACCTTTCTCATCCTCATTTCTAAAACCCAAAAACTACTTTAAGAAGAAATCAATTGTAGAAGAATTTCCAAACATGTACTACATGTCATTTCACATTATACGAAGACCTAACATAGTTAGAAACTTTTAAAGCTCAGTTTGTAGGGAACAATAAAGGAGGAAAAACACACATCATGTTTTTTCAACATAATCAAAATCAATCACTGCACAAGGAATCAACAAACTGGTAGAAATCACAGAATACTGAAAAAAGTAAGTACATTCCAAAATCTTTCAACAAAAATAAACATCACATGGAACAAAAGAGGAAAACAAAAGCTTGAAACCAAGTTTGCCATACCTTGCTAATCCTTGGCACAACAGAGCGAAGCATGTACAACCTATCATTGAGTCTCTTCCTGCGCCGCCTCTCAGCCATGAGATTCTTCGCTGGCATCGCCTTCTTCTTCCCTCTCTGGTCTCCACCAGTGATACCGTTATCACTATTATGATTATTAGTATCATTATTGTAATCTGAATTGAAACTATTGCCCCCACTATTCCCAATCTCAAAAATCTCATCAGATTCATAATTCAACCCTTCCTCTCCCTCTCCCTCTTCTGAGTTCAACCTCCTCCTCTCCAGCTCCGGCAACCCAGCTGAAAAGCCGGCGAACCTTGACGGCGCCGAAATAACCAAGGCTCCGTCTGCAGCGCCTGAGCGCGCTGCCCGCTTCTGGAGCAGGGTCGGCGGCGCACCCACCGGAGGAAGGGCCTCGAGAGGCCCAGAAACATTGGCCTTGCTCGAAAACAAAGCACTCTGAGACCCAGAACCGTCAAAGACTTGTTCTTCTTCTACACCAATTGGGGCAAACCCGCCACTGAGTTCGACAGCACGAGTTGCAGTGAACTCGGGGTTCGAGCACAGCTCGAGGGCGGTGCCCATTTGGGGCGAGAAGAAAACAGGGGAATTGGAAGCGAGGAAACCGCCATGCGAGCCCAAATCGAAGCCATTGCCAAAAGCGTTGTCACTGTTGCTGTTGCTGACGAAAGAGGAGAAGCACGATTTGGGTGACAAAAAGGGTTGTGACTGTGGGGTGAAGGAAGACGAATCGATCAGAAAACCGGTGTTTGAGAAACCAATGTCGGTGGTGGGTTGCGTCTGGTTTTGCAGAAGGTCCTCATGGTGCGGTGGATTCATGTACCAGTCACTTTCTAGCATGGATTTGAAGGGAGGAAAATGGCCATCACCCATCATCGACGCAACGTCGTCGTTTCTGGGGTCACCAACGTTGTTGTTGTCGTTATTGGTGGTCCATGTTGTGTGTTGTTCTCCGGGGTTTGGTACTTCCATCCAAGGAACGCCGTGAGTTGTTGTTGCTGGTATCATCTCACTCTCCATTCCACAGAGAGAGAGAGAGAGAGAGAGTGAGAGAGAGTGTTTTTGTGTGATTTGGTTATAATGGAGAGAAAGGCGAAGAGCATTTGTTTAAAAAGTTTGTTTAGCTTTGTTGCCAGAGCATCATTTTGGTGTTGTGGGTGAAAGGAAAACGAGATTCAGAGACTGAACGTACGTTATGCAAAGAAACGAGAGGAGTGCGAGTGATGGGTGTGTAGAGTGCGGTGCAGTGAGCTTTATTTGTGTGTCTGCTGCTCTGGACTAACTGTGTTTGGTTGCCGTTTCTGGCTTTACAACACATGTATACTCGGTTAAAAGATAATAATTACTAAATAAACTTATTTTTAAAGGAATTACCAAATAAACTTTTTATTTTGATGTAAAATTAACAAATATACTTAATAGCTGGAAATTTAGAGAGTGAATGAAATTTATTTTATTTATTCAAGGTTTTATTTTTTTTACAAGCGGAAGACATATCAAATTATAGTTTATCATAGTTTATTTAGAAAAAAAATTAAAAACATAAAAATATATAAAGAATAATGTTTTGTTCACATTTCATTTCCACCTCCACCTTAGTCCTTAGATGAATAAGAAGAGGAGAGAAAATGAGTGATATAATGTGCGGTGTGATAGAAAATACAGAGAAAAATAAATAGAAAAATGAGTCTAAATGAGATGAGAGAGAAATTAAGGTGTGATATTAGTAATATACAAAATAGTGTGATATGAATTTTTTTGGTACAAGCGGTAAAAGAAAAAAAAAAGAAAAAAATCTCATCTGGAAAAAGCTCAAAGGGAGATCATGAACAAAGAAAATTCTCGTGATTTGAGGTGCGAATAAGTGTAACCGTTAAATTCTCATCACTCACTCCTAGGTGGAGTATTTAAAAAATACCTTTTCCATATTATGCTAGTTGGTTGGGTAAGAAATTCGGCATTATTATTAATTATTATTAATATCATTCCCATAGCTGTTGATGTCATCCCCAAAGTGAGTAAAATATAAAAATATCTTAAAGTAAAAAACACTCCCAACTCCCCACCACCCACCTTCACCACCGATCATCCTCCCTTTCCCTTCCTCACTTCCAACATCACCACCCCATCTTGACCACCGTCCTTCTCCATCTCCCTTCCTCATTCTCCATTTTCGTATGTCTCCTGTTAGATTCAAATGATTTAATGAATTATTACATTTTGATAAATAACAATTTCGTTAAGTCTTGATACTGTTAGAGATAGAATTCCTAACTTCTTAATGTTTTCACTCTCATGAATATCTATCTACTTGAAGAAAAACTACACGGATCCATACAAAGCATTATCAAAAGCAGATCTTCAAGCAAAGAAAAGAAAAGAGGAAGAGTTTGTCCGGCTACAACTCTTCTGAATCAGTCCGCCAGTTGAGAGCGTTTGCCTCAGAGAGTTCGTCTGACTGAGAAGAATGTCTGGTCACTCAATCATTGGGTTTACCTAGTTACCCATCTGAAGGAAAGTACGCCTGAAACTCTGTAAGAAAGTTTGTTTGCCAACAAGGCAGTTTTGGAGTTCGTGTAACGAAAACTCGGAGGAGATCGTTTGTCCAACCCAGGCTTAACCGTCACGCACTATCTATACCCTCAGAGCATTAATGAAGAAAAGGACATAATTAATACTTCATTCCTCGTTTCTTCAAATCCTCTGATATTCCTTAAACCAAGCTGCTTTTGCGGAATCAACGGCGAGATTTTCTGATCATCATATCTCCTTAACTTTCAAATTCAAATCTTTTATTCAGAACATTAATTGCTACCTTAGCTGGGATGCACGAGCATTAAATACAAAAATTAAAGCTCAAGGCAGAATGTCTTGAAGAGCCAGACGATGACAACCTCCGCCATTAAAGATGAAATAAATGCATGGCAGAATGCATTCAATGCTGAAACAGAGATGCAGATGTATTCGTTACTCACAATAGAGGAGAAATTCAAACGAAACTATTTTCAAATCTTCAGCAAGCTCTCATTGATCATCCCATTGAAGATATAAATAGAAGTCTTGGCATCTTATTCAAATTGGCGACTTACACACGATCAAAGCATTCAAACTTTCTAAGTTCATCCACTGCGATCTTATTTTCTAAGCCAAAAACTCAGCAACCTCAAGCTATTTCTTGCCTGAGTTAAGTCGTCAACCAATGTGAAGATTTTACATAGTGTTACTCTTATTTCCTTTCACACAAATCTTTCAGAGAACCATTTTGTTTATCCTCTCTATAATCTGCTCTTCATATTTCTACCCACACTTATTGAAGAGACTTTGTAGAAACCAAAACCTTCTTGAAGAAGAACTGGGAGAAGTCCTGTCTAATACTTGTATAGGAGAAGTCTTGATAAAATACTTGTAAAGGAGTAGTCCTCAGAATACTGGGAGAATTCCTAGAAAATACTTGTACTATTTTGTGAAAATAGTGAAAATCCTGGTGAAGCCAAGGACTGGACGTAGCGTCGATTAAGGGGGTGAACCAGGATAAATATCTTGTGTATTTTACTTTTTAGTTTTAGATTATCTTCCGCTGCACTCACTAACAGAAATCTTTAAAACTTATAATTGTCATTTACTGAAAAGGATTTCAAAAATCACACGCACAATTCAAACTCCCCTTTCTTGTGTGTCTTTCTCACTATCAACTGGTATCAAAGCATAACCGCTCTGAGATATACTAACATCTTAAAAGGTGGAGAGCATCAAGATCCATGGACAACATAGCATATCCCACTGGAACAGCAACCAACAAGCGAACATTCTTTGATGGCTCTAACTACCTGTATGGAAAAAGCACATGCAACTTTTCATTGAATCAACTGACTGGAAACTCTGGGATGTCATAGAAAAAAGAAACTATGTTCCCAAGGACAGTGAAAACAAAGCCATCCCAGTAGAAAAATGGATCGATGAACAAAGAACAGAAAATCAAAGGAACGCCAAAGCCAAGCTATTCCTCATATGCGCCTTGAGTAAAAATGAACACGACAAGGTGGATAGTCTAAGCACTGCTAAGGAAGTCTGGGACACTTTATCCAAGGCCCACGAGGGAACCTCAGCTGTGCAAGATACCAAAATGAGTATGCTGGCCTCTCAATACGAGGCTTTCATGATGAAGGATAATGAGTCAACCGACTCCATGTTCGCCAGACTTCAAACCATTAACAACAGGATGAGGAATCTGGGAAAAAGCTTCACTAACAAGGAACAAGTGATCAAAATCCTCAGAAGTCTCCCTCCCAGTTGGAGATCGTTTGTCATCGCTCAACGAGCTGGAAAGAATTTTGACAACTATCAGGTTGAAGATCTATTGGGGGAGCTAAAAATTCATGAGCAGGACCTTGCAAATGATGTTGTTGTCCTGCGTGGAAAATCCTCCACTACTTAAGCCGTGGGCTTTAAGTCCAGTGGTTCCAAAGCACTAAACGCAAATAAGTCGTCTGACGAAGGTGCTGAGTCGTCTGACAACTCCGATGATGAACAGGCTCTAGTCAACCGGAGGTTCAAGAGAATGCTGGGGAACCGGAAACAGTTTAGAGGAAAACCCTCCTCATCACCAAGAAGAGATGAAGAAAAGAGTTCTAGCAAGGGAGGAATCGTCTGCTATGCGTGCAAAATGCCTGGACACATCAAAACAGACTATCCTCGTCTGGGAAAGAAGCCCACTCAGAAGAACTTTCATAAGAAGAAGGCCTTTTCAAGCCAGAATGAGGAGTCAGAAGAACAGTCTAACCAAGAAGAAGCTGAAGGAGATAATGATGAAGCTTCATACTGTGCGTTCATGGCATCCATCAACACGTCTGACATCGAGGCAGACAAAGAATCAGAAGCATTGATGATCTCGGTTGATCTGTCTAACTATGAGGCAGACGACAAGGATGAGGTAACATCTGAAATTTCCATTGATGATTATAATGAATTATTGGAATACTCTCATTCATTAGCAATTAAGTATAGCATACTGAAAAAGAAGCATGATAAAATGAAAAAAGAATTGCATGCCTCAAATGATATTTCAATCATGTTAACAAAGAAAAATCAAGCCTTGATGGAACAAGACACAAATAAAGAAGTTAAGTTTTTGAAACAAAGAGTAATCAATTTAATTAAAGACCTATCCACTTTTACTCTAGGGTATGATAATTTGATAAAGCTAAGTGGAAACAATAGGTCAATGTACGATCATAGGGGTCTAGGTTTTGAAGAAGAAAATTGGGACATTACTGCAATAAAACATACTTCGTCTGCTGTTCCATATCTTTATAAACCTGATATAAAACCTGCATTACCTTTATCTCAGTTAATCAAAACTAAGACATTCATTGTCAAGGCTAAGGAGAAACAAACTCCTCATAAAATAGTATACGGGAGGAAAAGTCCACCCAAACCTGTAACTAACAAGAGAGGACCCAACAAAGTTTGGGTACCTAAATCAATGATTGTACCACTTGCAGATGTGCTTAACAGCTCAAAGCCAAAGAGAGCTATGGTACCTAGACAGTGGATGCTCACGACACATGACGGTAAAAAGGTCTTTGTTCCCAAAGATTCGTGAGAAGCATAATGGAGGAAGGGTTACCTTCGGAGGGAACCGGAAGGGGTTCATCGTCGGTGAAGGCGATGTTGGTAAGGCTCCTCTTCTGGTAATACGGAAGGTTTTATTAGTTGAGGGATTAAAACATAATCTACTTATCGTAAGTCAATTATGTGATAGTGGACTCGCTGTTTCCTTCAACAAAGTGAAGTGTAAAGTCACCAATGACGATGACAAAGTTATCTTTGAAGCACAGAGACAAGGGGATCTATATAAGACATCCTTGGAAAACCTTGCAAGACAAAAGGTAACATGTCTAGTGTCGGCAGAGGATGATAAATGGATATGGCACAGGAATCTAGGGCATGCATCCTTAAAGACCATTGCTAAAATGATCAAGCACGATCTAGTAAGTGGTCTGCCAAATCTGTCTTTCAAATCTAATGACACATGCTCAGCATGTCTTCAAGGAAAGCAATTAAAAAGTTCTTTTCATTCAAAGAACGTTGTGAGTACTAATGGACCTCTGGAGATGTTACACATGGACTTGTTCAGACCTACTAGAACGGCTAGTTGTTATGGAAAAAGATTATGTCTTGTCATCGTCGATGACTACACAAGATTTACATGGGTACAATTTCTCGAAAAAAAGGATGAAACGTTCAAGTCATTTTCCATCGTTGCAAAAAGAATTCAGAATGAAAAAGGCTATTGTATCACTAGCATACGTAGCGATCAAGGTGGAGAATTTGTGAATGAGGAATTCAAAAGCTACTGTGAGGAAAACGGAATATTTCATCAAGTATCCTGATAGCCAAGTCCGCAAGTGTACGGTTGATTATCGAAGTAATATAAAAGATATCAAACCCACAGGGATATGTGTCCAATTATTAATTTATTTAGAACTTGTGCTGAAAATTAAAATTGATTTTAACTTTGGTTTGTTTAGAACTAGGACTTAGAAAAGCATAAATAAATAAAGAAAAGATGATGATGGAGATTAAGCACTTGGGTTGATTTAAATAACTTATAATATATGCTAGTAAACCTCTACCTTATTTCTGAATTTTAAAACAAAAGTTCATGATGCTCTAGCCTATGGTTTCTACAAGTTAATTCCTTACACATGTAGACCTTTCTTTCTAATTACTAAACTCAATTCCTTGCAATTAGTTAATTAAAGAAGAAGATGAAAATAGAGTTCAGGCCAACATAAAGCAAAGTCTATCCTAATTCCTTAGTGATATGTCATATTGCTTCTTTTAAATCCTATTTCCCTTATTACTTACCAATTTCCATTGACATAAGAAATAAGCATGAACACTTGTGTACATCAAGATGAAAATAAGAACAAGGAAATAAAACATGAATTTTCAATATTATTCAGAAACAAAGATGAAGAAGACTAAGACATAAATTATAAACTAAAACAACCCAAGTACTTAAAAAGAAATTAGCCAAGCATGGCTAATAGAAACATTGAATTACCCTGGACTAGGAGCTCAAGAATGGCTTCCCACAATTCTCAGGAACAATGCTCTTAAGGGAGAAAGAAGAATACTTGTTGTATTCTGAAGTAAGGGATGATTTTTACAATGGATAAACACTCCTATTTATAGCAAAAAGTCTGCCTTCCAGCGCTTGAGCGCTGGGATCCCAACACTTGAGCGCCGGGTCCTATTTATTCCAGACGTTGCAAACAGAGGCCTAGCGTATGAGCGCTGGCTGCCAACGCTTGAGCGTTGGTAAGAACTGCATACTTGGATCCTAGTTAGAGTGCCAACGCTTGAGCGTTGGACTTCCAACGCTTGAGCGTTGGCTCGTCTGCTGATTGCTCTTCTTCATTATTTTCTCTTCTTCATGGTAGTGGATCTTCAATGCCTTCAATGGCCTCCTCTTAATTTCTGAAACAGCCTTCCCACTACCATCAATCCTTCAATCATCATTTTTCACATGTGGAAAATTAGAAGTGATGCTTCATATTCAACCTTTTAACTTTTGGTCCTCTCTTTGTTAGCACTTCACTTCTGACCCTTTATTTTCCTGAAACTCCAGTTCCAGCCCTCAACTCTTGAGCTTTTGTACTTTGGCCCTTTCTTTCCTGAAATTTACAGCTTGGTCCCTGGACAAAAATGACTAATTCTACCAGCTTTCCTAAAATATAAAAATACCTATAAAAATTCCTAATAATATAAAATAAAGTTTAAAAAAAACAAATAAAAGCTAATCTATATGCAAAATGCAAAATAAATAGAAAATCTAAATAAAAAGAATAAAAAACCTATATGAGACTCAAAAATAACAAAATAAAAAGACTAAAAAGACCCTAAAATTATCATACAAAATCCAGTTATCATATCCGCTCCAAGAACTCCTCAACAAAATGGAGTGGCTGAAAGAAAGAACAGGCCACTTCAGGGAATGGCCAGAACCATGCTCAGTGAAACTTCTCTACCAAAATACTTTTGGGCTGAAGCAATTTACACCGCGTGTCACATTCAAAACCGAATCATCATGCGTCCCATCTTGAAGAAGACTGCGTATGAATTATGGAAGGGAAGGAAGGCAAGCATTACCAACTTCCATCCATTTGGATGTCCATGCTTTCTACTCAACACAAAGGACGACCTTGGAAAGTTCGACGAAAAATCAGATAAAGGAATATTCTTGGGATATTCTCCTAACTCGAAAGCTTTCTGGGTATTTAATTCAAGAACAATGGCCGTTGAAGAATCCATAAATTTTAAGTTTGACGAGAAACATACAAGTGGAAGTCAAACAACATTGGAAGATGAATTTGAAGGTCTAGAGTTAAATGAAGAGCCTTCCTCAACCCAAGTTCAACCTTCAACATCTGATAAAGTCGCTTACTCAAGTGTCTCATCTGACATCCAACCGGACATTGACAATGCAACTCCATCTGGTGATGATCCCACTGATCAAATCATGACATCTAGTGGCATTTCACTCCCCAGAGATTGGAGTTTCAAATCGGATCATCCACCTACACAAATAATCGGTAGTATACATGAAAAGGTACGAACTATCCACATTTAATGATTATGCTAACTGCGCGCTCCTGTCTGAAATAGAACCAAAAAGAATAGGTGAAGCCTTGCAAGATGAAGGGTGGATCCTAGCCATGCAAGAGGAGCTAAATCAGCTTGAAAGAAGCAAGGTCTGGAACTTGGTACCTAGACCTAACGAGAAATCCATCATTGGAACGAGGTGGGTATTCAGAAACAAGATGGATGAAAGTGGAAAAGTTACAAGGAATAAAGCCAGACTAGTTGCACAGTGATGCAATCAGCAAGAAGGTATTGACTACACAGAGACCTTCGCCCCTGTTGCAAGAATTGAAGCTATTCGCATTCTCCTTGCATTTGCATGTCAGCACTCCATTAAACTGTATCAAATGGATGTCAAAAGTGCATTTCTGAATGGCTATATCGAAGAAGAAGTCTATGTAAAACAACCTCCAGGCTTCGAAGATCCAACTTTACTGGACCATGTCTTCAAACTACGAAAAGCACTATACGAATTGAAGCAGGCTCCACGAGCATGGTATGATCGCTTAAGCTCATTCTTGATGAGCAACGGGTTCTCACGGGGTAATATTGACAACACATTATTCAGAAGAAAAACATCAAATGATTTCATTTTAGTACAATTATATGTTGATGATATTATCTTTGGTGCTACTAATGAAACTCTTTGTCAAGAATTCTCCAAGCTAATGCAGAGCGAATTTGAGATGAGCATGATGGGGGAACTAAAGTTCTTTCTAGGCTTACAAATCCGGTAGAAGACCACCAGAACCTACATCCATCAGACCAATTATGTCAACGATCTCTTGAAGAAGTATGGCATGGAAAAGGCCAAGGAAATGGGTACTCCAATGCATCCTGGAACTGTGCTGCACAAAAGTGACGAGTCTACTCCACTTGATTCAACGAAATACAGGGGGATGGTAGGATCACTGCTGTACCTTACTTCAAGTAGACCAGACATTATGTATAGCGTCTGTGTGTGTGCAAGGTTCTAGGTAAATCCTCAAGAATCTCAACTCAGTGCTGTGAAACGTATATTTAGATATCTCATTGGCACTGATAGCCAAACCGCAAGTGCACGGTTGATTATCGTGTAATAAAAAGATCGAACCCAAGGGATAGGTGTCCTATTATTATATTATCTAGTACTTGAGCAGAAAAATTAAAAGATGTATATTTGATGTGGGTTTTAGAACAAGCAAAAACAATAGCATAAAATAATAAGAAATAAAGATGATGAGAATTAAGCTCTTGGGTTGATTTACATAGTCTATAAAATATGTTAGCAAGTTCCTACTTAATTTCTGAATTTTAAGTCCAAGTTCATGATGCTATAGCCTAGAATTTCTACAAGTTAATTGCCTTAAGAAATGTAGAACTTTCTTCCTAATTACTAAATCCAAGACCTTGTAATTTAGTTAACCAGAAAAGAAGATGAAGAATGAATCGGGCCAGCATAAAGCTACGTCTATCCTAATGACCTTTAGAGATATATACTTACAGCTTTTTTTTATTTCCTATTTCCCTTACTATTTACCAAATGGCCTTATGATATAAGTAGAAAACAAGATATCTTTTGTGCACCAAGATGAATGAAGAACAAGGAAGTAAAACATGAATTAGATATATTATTCAGAAAGGTAGAAACAATACTAAAACATAAATTATAAACTACTACAACCCAAGAAACTTAAAGAGAATTAGCCAAGCATGGCTAAAAGAGTCATCGAATTACCCTGGATAGGAGCTCAAGTATGGCTTCCCACAATTCCTAGGAACAATGATCTTTAAGGAGGAAAGAAGAACACTTGTTGTATTCTGAATAGGTGTGTCTTACAAGTGATGAAAAGCTCCCTATTTATAGCAAAAACCTGACTTCCAGCGCTTGAGTGCTGGCATTCCCAACGCTTGGGCGTTGGGATGCATTAAAATCCAACGTGCAGAAATAGGCCCAGCACTTGAGGGCTGGCTTCCAACGCTTGAGCGCTGGGTGCAACCTCTGACTCACATCCTAGTCAGAGGTCCAGCGCTTGAGCGTTGGGACTTCCAACGCTTGAGCGCTGGCACGAACACTGGCAGCTTCTTCTTGGATTCCTTTCTTCTTCAATGGTGGAATTGATTGGCTTAATTAGGCTCATTCAGCCCCTAATAAGTTCTGAAACTCCTTCCTTCCACCATTAATCCTTCAAACCTTATTTTACATGTGCTCAAATCAAAGAGAGTTGCTTCACATTCTTCAATTTCACTTTAAGTCCTCTCTTTGTTAGAACTTCAATTCTGGCCCTTTGACTCCTTCAAACTTCACTTTTCATCCTCCGCTCTTGAACTTTTACACTTTGATCCTTGATTTCCTGAAACTTTACAATTCGGTCCCTGGACAAAAATGATAACTATACCAGCTTTCCTATAAATATAAAATAACTAAAAATATTCCTAAAAATATAAAATAAAGTTAGAAAAACAAATAAAAGCTAATCTATATGCAAAATGCAAAATAAATATAAAATCTAAATAAAAATAATAAAAAATCCTATATGTGACTCAAAAATAATAAAATAAAAAGACTAAAAACAACCTAAAAACATCATATAATATCCTGTCATCAGGCACCACTAATTTTGGTCTAGTCTATGAGAGAGGTGAATATTTCAGGTTAAGAGGATTCGGTGATGCTGATTATGCCGGAGATCAGATAGAAAGGAAAAGCACATGTGGCGGTTGCCACTTCCTAGGGCAATGTCTGATATCCTGGGCAAGCAAAAGACAAAGCACAATATCATTGTCTACTGCTGAGGCCGAATACGTGGCGGCAGGATCTTGCTGCACCCAACTCTTATGGGTAAAACATCAATTAGAGGGTTACAATATTTTTTAGCACAGTATTCCTTTATTGTGTGATAACACTAGTGCTATTAATATAACTAAAAATCCTATTCTACACTCAAGAACCAAACATATTGAAATTAAGCATCGTTCCATTCGTGATCATGTTGCTAAGGGCAATATTGACATTTCATATATACACACTGATGATCAATTAGCTGACATATTTACTAAACCTCTTATTGAAAACAGGTTCACATGCCTTAGAGAAAGGATTGGCATGTTTCCCGCTTTATAGTACACTTGCATGCACTAATGTTACTTTGCAGAAAATGATACAGGACTAGAAGAACACAGACGTATACACGTCTGCATTAGTGACCGTCTGGTAAGACTGAGAGGTCATGATCAAGAATGGTTGTCGTTTGGCCAACCTCTTCACTTAACATTTAATGGTGAACAGTTAGGCCATTTCAATAAATTACTTCTTGAACACGCATTAAAATTCTATTGATATACATTTATCATTCCTCATTTAATGAGCATGCTATGTCTTTTCTCTCTCACATCACCTTTATTATTCATCATTACATTGTGAGAATCAAGAAAATCTTTTCACTTCCCATGAAATAAAATGAAAAGGTTTTTGAATATACAATTCATTACACTCATAAACTATTCGCATTCTATCTAAACGTGTTATTTTCGTCAACATTTGTTCTTGCACACGCTCTAACCATTGTTGCAGAAGAATGGCACCCAAAAGGCAAGGAGTAAAGAAGCAAGTGAAGATTCAAGAACCCCTCAACGAAGCCGAAAAAGGATTATTGAACTTCAGAACAAGTGCATCATTCAAAATCGCAAGGATCAAGTGTCCAGGATTGGTCCTGTGAGGATTGAAAATCTTGGCGATAGAGACCTTGTCACTCCCAGATATCTTGACCTGAACGTGTACCAACACGTCAAGGTTGCTGGTCTGGACATGATCTTGTTTCAGGACTGGGGAAGCTTATTTAAGATTTCAGAAACTCTAGCACTCTCCCTTCTGGTGAAAGAATTTTATGACTGTGCCATCAAGCTACGCACCAACCACATCCGGGCAAGATGCTTGAGGCAAGTGATAGATATTCATTATGAAGACATCACTGTTACGTTGGACATACCTTATGAAGGAGTTCATTACAAATCCACATGGGAAGCCACTGAAAACAAGCCTTTCAGCATTTGGAAGGAAGTGCCCAAGGTACCAGGTTTACACTACATCAACTATCTCATTGCAGAATGCGTTTTTACTCACGCCATTCTTAGCAAGATTGTGCTGCGAAAAGAAGGATTCCGTGACCTAGTCAACAAAGTTTCTCAATGGGGTCTGTTTCAGATGCAACATCATCAGAAAATCAACTTATCCGACCTTAACACTCAGTACATGCTTCAAACTCTGGAAAACTCCAACACAAATCGTCCATATGGCTCACTGATAACAGCTATGATGCGCAAGAAGAAGTTGCTCACTTCAGAAAAGGAAGAAAAGGAGTTCATTGAACGAGACTTCATCTCTGCAACTCCTATCAAGTTTAGAGATGTCCGACGCATGCGACTTGATGTTGATATCTCTGCTATTCCTGAAGAACTCTTGAGCACATGGGCAAAGAAGAACAAGGCAAAAGGTGTGCCTCCATCCTCCAAAGCTCCAACTGAAAGGAAACAACGAACAAAGAGAGCTCTTCCAGAACCGAAACCGTCTGGCACCTACACTGACAAAGCTCCAGCTGCCCCGGTACCCAAACATCATCGTCTGGTTAAAGGTCCTCGTTTGGCTCCGGATGCAATCCACCATACTTTCCCCTTAGTCACGTTGTCTGCTGAAGATACATTGCCTATTTCAGCTCTCTTAGCACAGCAAACATCGTCTCAGGTTGAGTCTGCTCAAGAAGACGTTGTTCCTCAGGCCACCTCTACTAAACCACCTACTCGATGTTGAAGATGATGGAAACTGTGGATTCAGATGTATTTCTTAGTGGCTGGGCCACCCTCAAGAATACTAGTCAGAGGTCCGCAAGCTTCTGATCAACGAACTTCTCTCCAATAGGGTGCTTCATTCTCGAACATTCAGTTCTGATGAGGACGTTGAAGTTGTTCGTATGTCACTCACACTGGCCTCTGGAGAACCTGCCTATGAGCCAAAATGGTTTTCCGTTTCGGACATGGGGTTACTTGCTGCAACAGCCTTCAGAACCATTCTGGTCACGTTAGCACCGAACCAGTGTTGCACGTACTTACCTCTTTTAGGTCCTGTTGCTGAAGAACCCACTATTGCACTGTTGGGAAATATCAATAACAAGCACAGGGTACGAGTAAAGCTCACTGAGAATTCACCTTTGCCAACCATATCCCCTTAGTGGAAGCATCACTGCTCTGCTGATGCTCATGCATGGGAGACTCCTCTTCAATCACGAATCCAACACTTCAAAGGGCTGTTGCAAGGAGAGTCGGAAAAATTTCTTGATACCCTGTTTGAAGTTCCACAAATCATTCATCACATTGATCTTGATGATGATTCTGAGGAGGAACGTGCCACAATCTCTCTTCAGAGACAACTTGAAACTCCGTCAATTGATGTGCCTGTGCATGACGATGAGATGACTGCACACGTGCCTGCTCCAAATGATGAGATGACTGCACACGTGCCTGCTGAAATCCAGCACCCCATTACAGCGTGTGTCACTGTGGCAAAACTCAAACTAGAAGCTTTGGTTGCTACCTCGCCTGTTGCAATGCCTCATGCACCTGCAGCAGTTGCGCTGATCGCTGTCATCACTCAGAAGCCACTCTCTATTCAAGGCGCACCTTCATCTGAAGAATCTGAATTTGAAGAAGGTGAACTTGATCCGGTAGATAATGCTGGTGTACTCCATACGCTGGACGGACTCAAGTTGCATGATGTGGAAGTTACTCATAATGCCTATTTCCGTCCGGTTGAGCATCTTGGTCAAAGTCTTGCACAAGTTTCGAGGTTGGTAGATGCCCCAATTAATGACCAGATTAATCAATCTCCTCTGTCACAAACTGCAACTGCACTTTCCCAACAAGATATTTATTTCCCTAAGGATCCAGATCTATCTTCCATTGCTGATCTTCCTGCTCGCCTCAAAAACCTTGAGCCATCTACATCTCTCTGCTTTCGAGTCCCACCTCCACTTCTTCACTCCGTGCCTCCACCTTTCAAGATGGTCAAGCCTAACTCTTATGCTGCCTCAGCTCATCACTACACTCCTTCCACCAGCAAGATCTCATTCATGCCAAGGTTTCCTCGCAGATCTCGATCCGCTATGGCCATTCAATCTCGAAAGCGCAAACCCTCGCAGACTGCACAAAATGAGCATATGCTTCAGGATGTGTTTATGCAGGTTCTTGGATTGCCTTTCTGTTTTCATGCAGGTTTATGGGTACCAACTGGATGCCGCGATCTAGATCTTGTTCAGACTCTGGGAAATTGCCATGTCTTCTTCCACTTTGAATGGCAACTAACAATCTCTGGTCTTACCCATGTGGCTCACATTCCTCTCTTTATGGCTGGACGTATGGATCCACTTGTGCTGAATTTCAAAACCTGGAGACTTGTTCTTCTTTCGTTTCTGAACAAACCGATGAAAGCTTATGGATATATTTGG
Organism: Acmispon strigosus; assembly: GCA_030819835.1. Classification (NCBI taxonomy): domain Eukaryota; kingdom Viridiplantae; phylum Streptophyta; class Magnoliopsida; order Fabales; family Fabaceae; genus Acmispon; species Acmispon strigosus. Next base: position 27,884,470 of record JAUAMA010000001.1, read on the forward strand.
CCGTGCGCTCATCTGTTACCTCTGATACCTACTGTGGCACCCTCTACTCCAATTCTGCCTTTCGCATTTCGCCTACCTGCTCCTGTTCATCACTCTCATATTGTTGTCATTACTCCCCAAGTGGACGCTCATGAGGAACTGTCCTCCGCAGACATTGCCAATCCGACCATCCTCTCTGAGCCGTCTGATACCCGTGCCCTGCTGGCCATGATGGCCCAACGCATTCAGGAAGTGCATGCCATTACCGCTCAAGAGACTAGTGCGCTACGTCAAGAAATGAGAGAACAAAATGCAGAGTTACGTCAAGAGATTACGGAAGTCATGAATACTCATTTTGGTCTAGTGCAGGACACGTTGAACATGCTCTTCGATCACTTGAAGACATCCTTCAATCCCTGACACTTATCTCTTTTTACATTTCCTTTCTTTGTCTACACTCTGGCCCATTTTTTTTCCTATAAAATTGCTTATGCTTCAGTTTATTGTTTGCCTTGCTCACATGCTTGACCGCTACTCTCTCTGCTTTGCCTGGCTACTTCCAACCCTTTTGATAATGCCAAAGGGGGAGAATAATTGGAAAGAGAAAAAGAGCACCACCTTAGGGGGAGCTAACCTAGAAACCTTAGTTGAAAATATATGTCAAACTCATGGGGAGCAAAGGAAACGAGAATTTAAAAATTCAAGAAAATTATATTTCTTAACTCTTAAGTGAATGTTATCGTTTGATATCGTTTTCAAATCCCTTCAAGAACGACCATGCTCTTCTAAATAATGAACTATTAAACCTTTTTCTCGAAAGAAATTGTCATTATCAAAAAGGGGAAGATTGTTAGATTCAAATGATTTAATGAATTATTATATTTTGATAAATAACAATTTCGTTAAGTCTTGATACTGTTAGAGATAGAATTCCTAACTTCTTAATGTTTCCACTCTCAGGAATATCTATCTACTTGAAGAAAATCTGCATGGCTCCATACAAAGCATCATCAAAAGCTGATCTTCAAGCAAAGAAAAGAAAAGAGGAAGAGTTCGTCCGGCTACAACTCTACTGAATCAGTCCGCCAGTTGAGAACGTTTGCCTCAGAGAGTTCGTCTGACTGAGAAGAAAGTCTGGTCACTCAATCATTGGGTTTACCTAGTTACCCATCTGGAGGAAAGTACGCCTGAAACTCTGTCAGAAAGCTTGTTTGCCATCAAGGCAGTTTTGGAGTTCGTGTAATGAAAACTCGAAGGAGATCGTTTGTCCAACCCAGGCTTAGCCGTCATGCACTATCTATACCCTCAGAGCATTAATGAAGAAAAGGACATAATTAATACTTTATTCCTTGTTTCTTCAAATCCTCTGATATTCCTTAAATCAAGCTGCTTTTGCGGAATCAACGGCGAGATTTTCTGATCATCATATCTCCTTAACGTTCAAATTCAAATCTTCTATTCAAAACATTAATTGCTACCTTATCTGGGATGCACGGGCATTAAATGTAGAAGTTAAAGCTCAAGGTAGAATGTCTTGAAGAGCCAGACGATGACAACCTCCGCCATTGAAGATGAAATAAATGAATGGCAGAATGCATTCAATGCTGAAATAGAGATGCAGAAGTATCTGTTACTCACCATGGAGGAGAAATTCAAACGAAACTATTTTCAAATCTTCAGCAAGCTCTCATTGATCATCCCGTTGAAGATATAAATAGATGTCTTGGCATCAGTTTCAAATTGGCGACTTACACACAATCAAAACATTCAAACTTTCTAAGTTCATCAACTGCGATCTTATTTTCTAAGCCAAAAACTCAGCAACCTCAAGCTATTTCTTGCCTGAGTTAAGTCGTCAACCAGTGTGAAGATTTTACAGAGTGTTACTCTTATTCCCTTTCACACAAATCTTTCAGAGAACGAATTTGTTTATCCTCTCTGTAATTTGCTCTTCATATTTCTACCCACTATTATTGAAGAGACTTTGTAGAAACCAAAACCTTCTTGAAAAAGAACTGGGAGAAGTCCTGTCTAATACTTGTAAAGGAGAAGTCCTGATAAAATACTTGTAAAGGAGTAGCCCTCAGAATACTGGGAGAAGTCCTGGAAAATACTTGTACTATTTTGTGAAAATAGTGAAAATCTTGGTGAAGCCAAGGACTGGACGTAGCCCTGTCAATTAAGGGGGTGAACCAGGATAAATATCTTGTGTATTTTACTTTTTAGTTTTAGATTATCTTCCGCTGCACTCACTAACATAAATCTTTAAAACTTATAATTGTCATTTTCTGAAAAGGATTTCAAAAATCACACTCACAATTAAAACCCCCCTTTCTTGTGTGTTTTTCTCACTATCATCTCCCCCACTCTCTGCAGATCTGAGCTCTCACTCTCTCTTAGCCTCTCTCTCTCTACCTTGCTCTCGCTGAATCGTCCTAAATCGCGCAAGTAAGCACGTCGTCGTTATTTTCCATTTTCTTTTTACAACTGTCCGCACTTTAAAGTGCGGAACTTTTGCACTTAAAATTTCATTAATATTGCTCTTTAATCAGTGTCACATCCTCACTTTAAAGTGCGATAGTTCCGCACTTTAAAGTGTGACAGTTTCGCACTTTAAAATGTGACAGTTTCGTAGCTTAAAGTGCGTTCACCTGAGGTATCCTTCTTAAATTGTTGATTGTTTTTTGTATGCACTGTTGTATCATTGTACAATGTACAAGCTATTATAATTAATCTAGTCAAGTCAGAGGAAGTTGACAAGCCACTTCGGATGTGAAAACTAGTGTTCAGCAAGGTGTTGATGTTTCTGTGGATTGTACAAGCTATTATGTCTGCCCGAATGAGCTTTGGAACGAATTCATGGACTCATGGAACAACTTGATGCATTCTGCAACTGAGGAGGAGTATGCAACCCAGTTGAAATTTATGTGTGCACTTTTTGGCCATTCATCTGAATTTATGCAGTACGTCGACACTACTTGGTTGAACTATATACACAAATTTGTGAAGTTTGTGACAGATTCATTTATGCATCTAGGAAACACAACAACTAGCAGGTACTGTATGTCCATTTAAAAAAAAAAAATTGAAGAGTTTTTTTTAATGTTAGTTATAACTGTTTGCATTGCACAGGGTTGAAGGTGCACATGCGAGGTTGAAGATGTTGCTTAGAGATAGCAAAGGTGACTTGTGCGCGGCCTGGAATGGCACGAATAAGCTAACAATCTTGTAACACACAAAGATTGTGGCATCTTTCGAGCAAAGTGTATTCATCACAGAGCATAGATTCAAAGTGAAGTTTTACGACAAATTGCGGGATTTAGTGTAAAAAAAGCCCTACAATTCATTGGAAAGGAGAACGTGTGAGTTGGAGCATGTGGGTGTATTCTTAGAAAAATTCATGGATTTCCTTTTGCCTGTGAGCTTGCCAGGTACTCTTTTGTTCCACTACTGTCAATTCATCATGTAAGACCCGGATTAAATAAGAAATATTTTAATTAATCAGTAAATAAATACGATGTATTAAACGTTATTAACATGTTTAATGTACTTTAAATCACTCAAGCTTATTATACGAAGAGTAACTTTGTGTGTTTTGCTTGTCATATTAGTTATTTTTGGAGACGACGCCCAAGGTTTTCAGACGCGTTTCAGAAACAATCGGAAAATGACGTTTTGCCGTAGAACGTAGAATAAATCCAAATAATTATTCGGACGGGAGTTTGATGACGACAATATCTTTATGATCATCTATATTTAATTTCATGATTTTAGAGTATAATATTGAGTATACTTGGAAACGAGAATCTTTTCCGACGCGGGGCATGTGAGTACAAATAGGAACCTAAGAGGGGGGTGAATTAGGTTCTCACTTTTTTCGCCTTAATAAAATCGGATTACTTTCAGTTTTATCAGAATCACAATTGACAATTGAAAATTCAACGGAATTATAACTTGCTCAAAGTAAAAGATAAGAGATAAGAGAACCATACAAGGATTTTATCCTAGTTCACCTTCAACCACCGAAGGCTACGTCCAATCCCCCATTTTGATTCAGGGATTTTTCCACTATGATCAAGTATTCTTACAGATGCTTGCTGTAAGACCCTCAAGTTTTGAGTAATTATACTTTGGTCCTTGGAGATTCTATAATTAGATTTTGGTCCTTTAAGTTTGGATATTTGTGTTTTTGTCCTTGGACTAGGCGAAACTGTTTTGGAGTTTAGCATTCAAGAGCCTTTAAGGAGGTTTTGGAATTCAAATTTGAAATACGAACATGTTGGTTTAACAACAAGAGCCTTGGTTTAGTGGTGGAGACTTAGGCAATTGATTGGCATGGCTTGTGTTCGGATCCTAGTGAGGTAGGTGTTAGATTCAAATGATTGGGTGAATTATTATGTTTTGATAATTAACAATTTCGTTGAAGGTTGATATCATTATAGATAGAATTCCAAACTCGTTGAATATTCTTATGTCCAGGAAAACCTACCTTCATGAAGAACTGCATAAACTACAAGGCATTATCAAGCTGCAGAAAATTTAAAGACAAGCAAATAAGAAGAAATTGTCCGGCACCTCACAGAGGAACAAGTGCATACATTTTCAAGAGGAACAGACTACTCACTGAAGTCCAAGTTTGCCTACAAGAGACAGACATCCTTTGGAAAGCACCTGAGTAGCTATGCTCATTCAACACCAAAGTATACTAGACCAAGTTGAAACAGTTCGGTGTTTGAATACGCTTTGTTGAACAGGAATACTCTCTAGCCAAAGTCGAGTAAATCTAGTCGCAAGCCTGAAGGAAAATTTCCAAAATCTCTAGCCTCTATAAAAAGTAGTTGGGTGACAACCCATTCAAAAGGAGAACTTCAAGAGAAGCATAAAATGAGAGAGTGTCCGGCCACTGACATAGCAAAAACACTATAAAAGTTGAGAACGTTCGGCTCAAGGAGTCCGTCCGTCTATATAGTACGCTTGACTACCGATTAGCATATTCAGTTGGCAACTTACTCTGTGACGAACTTCTAGAAACACTGCAAAGATTACGTCTACCATGTCATGTTGAAGAATTCATCTGTCTAAAGCATTGAAGGAATCGTTCGACAAAAACTCTGAAGAATTCATCCATCATCATTGCTTCTAGATTTAAAGACTATCTACCTCATCAGCACATTAAATGAAGCACTATTGATTGCAGAATGAAGAATAGGACACAATTAATAGGGAGTTGAAAAGGATTTTGGAAAAAGTAGTTGGTACCTCAAGGAAGGATTGGTCAAGAAAATTAGATGACACCTTGTGGGCTTACCGTACTGCATTTAAAACTCCTATTGGAACCTCTCCTTACCAATTGTTTTATGGTAAGACTTGTCATTTACCTGTGGAACTTGAGCATAAAGCCTTTTGGGCTTTGAAACAGTTGAACATGGATCCCAAAGAAGCTGGGGATAAAAGACAGGTACAGGTACATGAGCTGGATGAATTTAGACTCCAAGCATACCACAATGCTAGGATCTATAAGGAAAAAAACAAAAAGGTGGCATGATAAGAAGATTGTGCCAAAAGAGTTTAGTCCAGGATAGCTTGTGTTATTATATAACTCAAGGCTGAGGTTGTTTCTTGGAAAGCTGAAGTCAAGATGGATAGGACCATATATGATCACCAAAGTCTTCCCCCATGGTGCGGTTGAGTTAGAGCATAAGGTCACAAAAAACACATTCATTTTCAATGGGCAAAGACTGAAACCGTACCTAGGGGGAGATGTTGAGAGACAAGTGATATCTGTTTTGCTTGATTCCCCTAATTGATTAAAAGGGAAGGGCCTATCTCGGACCTTAATAATGAGCTGGTTGGGAGACAACCCAACTTAGGACGAGTTTAATTTTCTGTCATTTATTTTTCTGCATTATCTTTGTAAATAAATAAAAGAAAAAATTCTATGTCTTGCTGCAGGAGGGGCCAGCGCTCAGGCGCTGGAGGCCAACGCTCATGCTTTGAGCCCCTGCCAGACCTCCCTGGTTCCAGTTATACCCAACATTCCAGCGTTGGGGGGCTAGCGCTCATGCGCTAGGCCCGTGGAATCCACCCAGTTTTTATTTTTATTTCCAACGCCCAAGCGTTGGAATCTCAGTGCTCAGGCGTTGGGACCCTGTTGCCCAGCTTTTTGTTTTAATTCCAGCGCCCAAGCGTTGGAAAGCCAACGCTCAAGCGCTGGAGCTCGAGCAGCTTTTCTGTTTTTATTCTATTTTCAGTTTTCTTTGTATATAAATAATTTTGTGTCCACCAGTTCTTGAAATTTTTTGGGGATTCTTGAGTTTTCCCTTGTTTCTATAATGGTTTGAGTTTTGATCTTTGGGAACTCAAGAACCCTTGGTTTTTAGGTGGCACATTTTCAACCCTTGTACTTGTTTTTGAAAAATATTTGAGGACTAACGAGTCTAAACAAGCTTTTGCTTGTAGACTCTTGTTTTTTCAATTTTGCAGGATAGGCACCAAAGGGGAAGAACCCTCTTGAACTTAAGTTTTCAAAGTTGAAATTACTTTGAGGTTTTTTGGACAGTTTGTGGAAAGATTGTGATTGTACCAGCTTTTTAGTTTTTCTTTTTAGCTTTTAGTTTTATTTATTTTGTTTTTAAATTGCATGGTTGAGTGTCTTTATCCAGTTTGAATGCTACTATTGCTATGTGAATGCTTTATCTGATTGAACTGCTTTTTGAAAAGGTTCTATGTTTTTTATGTGGTTAGGATTGCATGTTGTTAGAAAAGATTTGGACATCTTGATTGTTTGGTTTTTGGCAAAGCTTTTCTGAGTTCTAAAAGGGTACCACTTACCCTATGTTTTTCTGAGAGCTGAGGACTTTGATTGCATGATTGTAAATTTTTTTGCCTTGTGTTGCATGTTGATTGGGATTTTGTATACTTTGTAAGTTGAGAAGAGATTATAGGCATTTTTGAAAACTCAGATTCTTGCTTGAAATTGGAAATCCACTAGTAGCCCCTTTTTGAGCCTTAAAAGAGTCATTCTTCAGAGCCTACTTTGGGTGATATTTTAAGTTGTTAGTGTGAGTCATAAGCTGAAATTGCTAGAGCTATGTATGTTGGGTTTCTCTCTAAAAAAAAAAAAAAAAAAATATAAGGTATGTGCCTTAGGAAAAAAGAAGAGAAAAATAATGAAGTGGTGGGGTGAGAAAGAGTATGAATGAGGGGAGTAAAATTCAATTCATTCATCCCATACATTCCATTACTTTGTTCAAAAAAAAGAAAGAAAAAATTGAGAGAACCTTTGTGTTGAATTGTTGAAGCTCTTAGTCACAAAAATCACTTAACAACAGATTCTGAGTCAAGCCAATTGAGTTGCCAAGTTCTTGAAATCCACACCTTGAATTGTTCAACCCTTTGGCCAAGTTACAACCTTCAAAAAATCTCTTCAAAGTTACTTAGTTGCATGGTTTCAGTTTTGATTTGAATGATAGGCAGAATCATTGAGCTTTCTTGTTTTTCATGGAGAATATCTTTTTGTGAGATTAATTTGATGAACTCAACATGTTAAAAAGCCAAGCCTAACTTTCTTGATTAATATATGTGGAACATGCATGTCTTCCAAACCCGCTAAGCTTTCTTGGAAAAGTTCTTGTGCTTCATGTTTGAATCAGATAAACTTTCTCTAAACTTAGGGACGAGTTTCTCTTTAAGTTTTGTCGCTTGAGGACAAGCTGTCGTTAGGTATAGTGATGTGATGACTGGATTTTATATGATAATTTTAGGGTCTTTTTAGTCTTTTTATTTTTTTATTTTGAGTCTCATATAGGATTTTTATTCTTTTTATGTAGAGTTTATATTTATTTTGCATTTTACATATAGACTAGCTTTTATTTGGTTTTTAAACTTTATTTTATATTTTTAGGAACTTTTATAGTTACTTTTATATTTTTTAGGAAAGCTAGTATAATTATCATTTTTGTCCAGGGACCAATTTGTAAGTTTCAGGAAAGGAAGGACTAAAGTGTAAACGTTCAAGAGTGGAGGATGGAAAATAAAGTTTCAAGAAGTTAAAGGGCCAGAATTGAAGTGCTAACAAAGAGAGGACCAAAAGTGAAAAAGAAGAATATGAACCAACTCTCTCTAAATTAAGCACATGGAAAATAAGGATTGAAGGATTGATGGTAGTGGAGGGGCTGTTTCAGAAGTGGTTAAGGGCTGAGTGGAGGCCATTGAAGACATTAAAAACCCACTACCACGAAGAAGGGAAAAGCTTGAAGATGAACCAGCAGGCGACCCAACGCTCAAGCGTTGGAAGCCCAACACTCAAGTGTTGGGACTCTGACTAGGATCTGAGTAGGAAAGTGCACCCAGCGCTCAAGCGTTGGAAGCCAGCGCTCAAGCGCTGGGCCTATATCTGCAATATGGGATTTTAATTGCACCCAACGCCCAAGCGTTGGGATCCCAGCGCTGGAGGGCAGATTTTTACTATAAATAGGGGTCTTTGCTTCACTTGTAAGACACACCTTTTCAGAATACAACAAGTATTCTTCTTTCTCCCTTAAGAGCATTGTTCCTAGGAATTGTGGGAAGCCAATCTTGAGCTCCTAGTCCAGGGTAATCCAATGTTTCTATTAGCCATGCTTGGCTAATTTCTTTAAGTATCTTGGGTTGTTTTAGTTTGTAATTTATGCTTTAGTTTTGCTTCTACTCTTCTGAATAATATTGCTATAAGTTTATGTTTTACTTCCTTGTTATTCATTTCATCTTTATGTACACAAGAGTTCTTGCTTATTGCTTATAACAATGGAAATTGGTAAGTAGTAAGGGAAATAGGACTTAAAAGAGGCTATATGATATATCACTAAGGAATTAGGATAGACTTAGCTTCATGTTGGCCTGAAATTCATCTTCATCTTCTTCTTGGTTTTTTCAAAATTGCAAGGAATTGAATTTAGTAATTAGGAAGAAAGTTCTACATTTGTAAGGAATTAATTTGTAGAAACATTAGGCTATACCATCATGAACTTGGCTTTAAAATTCAGAAGTTAAGTAGGAGTTTACTAGCATATTTTATAAGCTATATAATTCAACCCAAGTGCTTAAATCTCATCATCTTCTTCTTATTTATTTATGCTTTTTCATGCTCTTGTTCTAAAAACCAAATGCTAAAAACATCTTTTTATTTTTCTGCTTAAGCTCCAAACATGTTAATAATAAGACACCTATTCCTGTGGGATTCGACATCTTTTATATTACACGATAATCAACCGTACACTTGCGGTTTGGCTATCACCCACAGAACCAAGCCCTCATCGATATAACTCAAAAAGCTTCAAGCCATTCTCAATGGAGTTAAGTCGTCCATCTGTGTGAAGAACCTATAGAGTGTTACTCTTATTCTAGTCACACACAACACAAACAGAGAACCTAAATCCATATCCTCACTGTAATATGTACTTCATCTTTCTACCTTTCTCTTGTCGAAGAGAACTTCGTAGAACAACAAAGCCACCTTAAAAAGGGAATCAGGAGTAGTCCTATAGAATACTAGTAAGGAGAAGTCCTGAAGAATACTTGAAAGGAGAAGTCCTTAGAATACTAGGAGAAGTCCTGTATAATACTTACAAGGAGAAGTACTTCTAATATTGGGAGAAGTCCCGTAGAATACTTGTACTCTATTGGTCAAATAGTGGAAAATCTTGGTGAAGCCAAGAACTGGACGTAACCCTGTCGATTATGGGGGTGAACCAGGATAAATACCCTGCATACTTTATTTTTCAATTTTAAGTTAATCTTCCGCTGCATGCACACACTCATATATTCATTTGAAACCAATAACTGCTTTTAACTGAAAAAGAAGTTGTAAAAACTACTCACACAATTCAAACCCCCCTTTCTTGTGTGTTTTCTCACTATCAATTGGTATCAGAGCCTAACCACACTGATAAGAACTAACATCTTAACAGGTGTAGAGTGAAAAGATCCATGGTTAACGCTGTATATTCCTTAGTCAAAAGCAACCATGACATAAAGGACACAGAAGAAAACGCAATCTCAGAAAAATTGACTCAAGAATGAAGTGAAGGATCTCTAGGAGAAGCTAATGAGACATGAACAAGATCTTGCAAAAGATTCTACGCTTACTCGTGAAAAGCTTGGTTGTGAAAACCATGGTTTTTAGATCCAGCTCATCTCTAGCCTCAACAATGTTGAATCTTCTGGCAATATATACAATAAACAAGTTCTCGCTCGGAAAAGATCCAGAAAAGGAAAGCTATCTCAATTCATGACAAGGTCACATTGGCACAATCAAATAAGGAGGATGAAGATGAAACAATACATCCTGCATTTATGGCGCTCACTGACTCTCCTGACTACGAAGCATACTAAGAAGTTAAAGTCGTGACAATCTATGACAAATCGTTTGATCACACTACAAACGATAAAGATGAGGTAACATCAAACTTTCAATTGATGAGTATGATAGTTTTTCTCTATTACTCACATACCTATGATGTCAAATATTGCAAATGAACAAAGAAGGTATGAAAAATAGATAACTGCATGTATCTAAACATACATCATTTATGAAACTGAGATAGATAAGGATCTACTGAAACACATTTTATTCAAGGAAACTAGTTGCTTAGGACAAAGTTTCAAACAGCTAAATTGAGAGATCTGTCTACTGTTACTATTGACCATAACAACTGAGTAGACTTGAGTTATAATCACATAAATCTGTGATACATGTGAGTTAAGCTATGAAAAGAGATACATACATATCCTTATAATTAGAAATGTATTATTCTGAAAATCTATGATGTACATATTTATGCTTGAAGTAGATTATATTTCATTTATAAAAATATTCTGGAGAAATGATTCTCTCAATTATATGACTAACCTGCTGGACCCAAGAAAGTATGGGTACCAAAAGTTTACAATGATCTGTTGCAGAATTCTACAACAAAGGAAAACCTCCACTGCTATAACGATCAACAAAAACTGATCAGTCATTGAGTCCAAGTGAAATAAATTTCAATCTACAATATGATGTTAGGAGGATGCTCTCTCCAAAAGAGTTCAGCTGCGCCCTCACTAACAGAAATTGCATTCGGCACGGTGCTAAGCACTTAAAGGCCCAACATTAAATTTCACTAAGACTGAAAACAAGAAGAAAATATCACGGACGAATACATCTCGTTACCGTCCAGTTGAGAGCTTATGAACTTTAACCTATCAGAGGTCAGACGGACACCTTCTTCAGTCCTTTTCTGGTAACCTTCCAGTTCAGTAGAACATTGTTAGATTCAAACTCATACCTTCTGACTCAACTAAACTATCCCTGTTCGGTAATCTCGTCAGCAAGATAAAGCACCATATATCTTAAAGCTGGCTGTAATAACAATATGACGGCCACCTCAAAGCTCATAGCTCATGAGCAATGAGCTCACAGGGAGTACTCTCGATCACTTGTATTCGACAAGTAATATTACCTGATGATATACTAATCCTACTACATATAGATAATATCTCATCAAAGGTCACTAATGAAAGTCTATGGCAAGAATTCTCTACAGTGCTTGCAGGATAAAGACACATGTAGAATTGAAGCTCTTCCCAGGTTTACTAATCCATCAAGGAGATGACAAAGTTTGTGTCCAACTAGCAAGATCTATTAAAAATATCTTAAAGAAAATCAACATGAAGATGCTCGGAGAGGATCACCCAAAGTACATACTAGAAGAATGCTGAATTAAAATTCTAGGATTTCAGGTCAAAAGAACTATATGGTGGTGACTAGGCTGGAAACTGCATAAAAAGAAGAATCACAAATGACAGTTACCAGCGTCGAAAAATAATGACTAAGTACACAGGCCAACGAAATGACAAACTGTGTGGAGCCGGACGAACACCAAAGTAGACAACGTCTGCCCTAGACAAGGTCTGACACAAAAGGAAGATGGGACAAAACAATCAAGGATTGGTCATCGTTTGGCGATGACTCCGTCTCACAATAACTGCATCACTCAACTGAGCTCATTTGGGAATAACTGAAAGGACATAATCTGGTGTCCATGTCGCCCACGTTCGGGTTACTGGTAAACAACTGTATCGTTTCAAATACTAGCTTCCTCAACACGCATTAAATCTTTCAATTGCCATGACTGCACATTTATAGATTTTCATTTAATGCGCGTGCAACGTCAATTCTTTCTCTCACATCAAACTGTAACGCTAATCATTTCACTACGAGAATCAAGTAAAACCTTCTGCATTCCATACACACTTAACAAAAGAGCTTCAGAAAAATAAACATTACACTTACAATTCATTTGCTACTTTCTGAATCTCTTGCTCTTATCTATCTGCGCTCTTGCAACCACTAACTATCTTTTGCAGAATTCACAAATGGCTCCCAAGAAGTAAATTTCCGCTAAGCCAAAGCTAACTCCTTCTCAACAGGCTGTGGTCACACAAAGAAAGAAAAACATTGCTGCAAATCGCCTTGAACAAGAAGAGAAGATAGGGTTGCAGAAGTTACCTGAGCTAGGAGAAAGGGATCTGGTCTCACCCAGATATCTCGACCTTACACTCTACAACTACGTTAAAGTTGCTGGTCTGAATGTGGTGCTATTCCAAGACTGGAACAACCTCATGAAGATTTTAGAGACTCCTGTTCTTGAACCCTTGGTGAAGGAATTCTTTGATTGTGCTGTGAGGCAGGGGCGTCTCTTCATCAAGAGTAGATGCATGAGGGTATTAACAGATGTTATCCTTGGAGATATTTCTGTCGCTCTTGATGTCAAGGTAGATGAAGGAGTCATCTACTCACCTAAATGGGAAACGTCTGCCGTCAACCCCAACTGTATATGGAAGGAAGACCCGAAGACACATGGAACCACTGTCAACAATCTGGTTGACGAGTGCAAGTTTCCACATGTTGTATTGAGCAAGATCGTGATCCCAAAGGAAGGGGCTCGTGATCTGGTCAACAAGCTGTCTTACTGGGCTCTTAACCAAATGATGAACTACCAAAAGATCAATCTTCCATATCTGATCTTTCATCACATGGTGAATACTCTTGAAAGTTCAGAACCCAACCTCCCATATGGCGCACTCATCACAACCATGATGGGAAAGAAGAAACACATTAACACAGAGAAAGAAGAGAATGAGTTCATCGCACACGACTACATCTACCCTACCCCCATCAAGTTTGGGGATGTCAAAAAGATGAGGTTAAACATTGACACCTCCGAAGTTCTCGAGAATCTGCTAACAGGTTGGGAAAAGAAACTACGCAACTATGACCAAACAGCACAACCCAAAGAGGCAAGCCCACCTCCCCCAGAAACTAGAACCTCAAGATCCAAAAGGGATGTGTCTGCTATGGCTCCTCCACCTGGGAAGCAATATCAAATTTCTGATTCTGGTAAAGTCACTGAAACAAAGTCTTCGTTCGCCCCCGAACCCAAACGAAGACATCTGACAAAGGCATACCAAGCAACAAAAACCACCATCACCACTGAACAACTTACGCCTTCTTCTGAAGATGCTGAAGATGCTATGCCAATAGCAACTTTAGTGAAAAACGTCAAAAAGACTATTCTAGAGTCTATTCCTGAAGAAGCTCAACCTTCAGCCGCTCTTGAAAATTTCCGCACGTGCCATCCGTATTTCACAAGTATGTGGAAGACATTACTGATGTGCAAGACGATGGTAACTGCGGTTACACGTGCATAGCCCAATGGCTTGGCAAAAGTGAAGATGATTGGCCAGAAATACGAAGAACAATGCTTGAAGAACTCTCTTCCAGACGATCTCTACACAGAGGCATACTTGAGTCTGACAATCATCTTGAGGCAGTGACTATGGCACTAAGGCTTGCCCCTGGAGAACCTTCTCTCTCTCCCAAGTGGTTCAATGTTCCAGATATGGGACTACTTGCCGCAATAACATTCAGAATAATACTGGTGACTTTGAGCCTAAGGGAGTGATGCACTTACCACCCTCTCGTGGGTCCACTTACATAGAAAAAACAATCTGAAAGTTGAGAATGTTCGGCTCAAGGAGTCTGTCCGTCTATATAGTACGGTTGACTACCGAATAGCATATTCAGTTGGCATCTTACTCTATGACGAACTTCTGGAAACACTGCAAAGATTACGTCTGCCATGTCATGTTGAAGAATTCATCTGTCTAAAGCATTGAAGTGCTCAAGAGACATAAATGCCAGAAAGCTTGTTTGCCTTGACATTATGAAGAGTCAGTTCGGTAGAAGAATTGAAGGAATCGTTCAACAAAAACTCTGAAGAATTCATCCATCATCATTGCTTCTAGCTTTAAAGACTATCTACCTCATCAGCACATTAAATGAAGCACTGTTGATTGCAGAATGAAGAAAAGGACACAATTAATACTTTATTCCTCAGTTCCTCAACTTCTCTGCTTTTCCTCAAATCAAGCTACCTTTGCGGAATCAACGGCTAGAAATTCTGAACACAGTATCTTCTCAACGATCAAAACCAAATCTTCTGTTCAAAACATTTAATGATCCTTAGCTGGCATGCACTAGGATATGATGTTCAAACAAAAGCTCAAGGCTGAATATAGTAACGCACCAGACTTTGTCAACAAAAACAATTAATGCATGACAGAACGCATTTAATGTTGTTTTAGAATTACCGAAGTATCCGTTACTCACAAGGAAGTAGAAGCACTAACAAACTATTTTCTCTTCGTCAAGCTCACTGAAGACTCCCTACTTAAGATATAAATAGAGAAGTTTGCTTCAGGAACAACTTGGCGACTTGAACACAACTTATTACACATCTCGACCAAGTTGCCCACAAAACCATGCCTCCATCGATATAACTCAAAAAGCTTCAAGCCATTCTCAATTGAGTTAAGTCGTCCATCTGTGTGAAGAACCTATAGAGTGTTGATACCCAAATCGCAAGTGTACGATTCAATATCGCGTAATAAAAAGATCGAACCCAAGGGATAGGTTTCTTATTATTATTATATTTAGTACTTGTGCAGAAAATTTAAGAGATGAATATTTGATGTTGGTTTTTAGAGCAAGCAAGAACAATAGCATAAAATAATAAAGAGATAAGATGATGAGAAATAAGTTCTTGGGTTGAATTACATAGTCTACAAATATGCTAGCAAGTTCCTACTTAATTTCTGAATTTTAAGTCCAATTTCATGATGTTATAGCCTAGTATATCTACAAGTTAATTCCTTACACATTGTAGAACTTTCTTTCTAATTACTAAATTCAATTCCTTGCAACTTTAGTTAACTAGAGAAGAAGATGAAGAAGATATTCAGGCCAACATAGAGTTACGTCCATCCTAATTCCTTAGTGATGTATACTTATAACCTTTTTAAATCCTAGGTCCCTTACTACTTACCAATTTCCATTCGAATAAGTAATAAGCAAGAATTCTCATGCGCATTAAGAAGAATGAAGAACAAGGAAATAAAACATGAAAGGAAATATTATTCAGAAAGGTAGAAGCAAACTAAAACATAGATATAAACTATAACAACCCAAGAAACTTAAAAAGAATTAGCCAAGCATGGCTAAAAGAGTCATCGAATTACCCTGGATAGGAGCTCAAGTATGGCTTCCCACAATTCCTAGGAACAATGATCTTTAAGAGGGAAAGAAGAATACTTGTTGTATTCTGAATAGGTGTGTCTTACAAGTGAAGAAAAGCTCCCTATTTATAGCAAAAACCTGACTTCCAGCGCTTGGGCGCTGACATTCCCAACGCTTGGGCGCTGGGAAGCATTAAAATCCAACGGGCAGAAATAGGCCCAGCGCTTGAGCGCTGGCTTCCAACGCTGCAGCGCTGGGTGCAACCTCTGACTCACATCCTAGTCAGAGGTCCAGCGCTTGAGCGTTGGAACTTCCAACGCTGCAGCGCTGGGATGAACACTGGCAGCTTCTTCTTGGATTCCTTTCTTCTTCAATGGTGGAATTGATTGGCTTAATTAGGCCACATTCAGCCTCTATTAAGTTCTGAAACCTCCCCTTTACCACCATTAATCTTCCAACCTTATTTTACATGTGCTCAAATAAAAGAGAGTTGCTTCACATTCTTCAATTTCACTTCAAGTCCTCTCTTTGTTAGAACTTCAATTCTGGTCCTTTGACTCCTTCAAACTTCACTTTTCATCCTCCACTCTTGAACTTTTACACTTTGATCCTTGATTTCCTGAAACTTTACAAATCGGTCCCTGGACAAAAATGATAACTATACCAGCTTTTCCTAAAAATATAAAATAGCTATAAATATTCCTAAAATATAAAATAAAGTTAGAAAAACAAATAAAAGCTAATCTATATGCAGAATGCAAAATAAATATAAAATCTATGTAAAAATACTAAAAATCCTATATGTGACTCAAAATTAATAAAATAAAAAGACTAAAAACAACCTAAAAACATCATATATTATCCTGTCATCAAGTGTTACTCTTATTCTAGTCACACACAACACAAACAGAGAACCTAAATCCATATCCTCACTGTAATATGTACTTCATCTTTCTACCTTACTCTTGTCGAAGAGAACTTTGTAGAACAACAAAGCCACCTTAACAAGGGAATCGGGAGTAGTCTTGTAGAATACTAGTAAGGAGAAGTCTTGAAAAATACTTGAAAGGAGAAGTCCTTAGAATATTAGGAGATGTCCTGTATAATACTTACAAGGAGAAGTCCTTCTAATATTGAGAGAAGTCTCGTAGAATACTTGTACTCTATTGGTCAAATAGTGGAAAATCTTGGTGAAGCCATGGACTGGACGTAGCCCTGTCGATTATGGGGGTGAACCAGGATAAATACCCTGCGTACTTTATTTTTCAATTTTAAGTTAATCTTCTGCTGCATGCACACACTCATATATTCATTTGAAACCAATAACTGCTTTTAACTGAAAAAGAAGTTGTAAAAACTACTCACACAATTCAAACCCCCCCTTTCTTGTGTGTTTTCTCACTATCAGTAGGTTTTGATTTTAATCCGATTTTTGATGACTTTAAGATGAAATTTAAATTTGAATGGTAGAAAAGGTGTTTAATGAGTTTAATGAGAGTAATTAGGAGTTATAATCATAATTTGAAATGGTATTTGATAGCGGAATCGCAAGTGTACGATTAACTATCGCGTAGTAAAAAGATCGAACCCAAGGGATAGGTGTTCTTATTAATATAAAATTTAGTACTTGTGCAGAAAATTAAAGATGAAAATATGTTGTTGTTTTTTTAGAGCAAACAAGAATAATAGCATAAAATAAAGATGTGATAAATATGATGAGAATTAAGTTCTTGGGTTGGTTTACATAGAATATAAAATATGCTAGCAAGTATCTACTTAATTTCTGAATTTTAAATCCAAGTTCAAGGTGCTATAGCCTAGTATATCTACAAGTTAATCTCTTACACATTGTAGAACTTTCTTTTTAATTACTAAACCTAATTTCTTGCAATCTAGTTAACTAAAGAAGAAGATGAAGATGAAGTTCAGGCCAACACAAAGCTACGTCTATCCTAATCTCTTAGCGATATATACTTATAGCCTTTTTTAATCCTAGATCCCTTACTACTTACCAAGTAATAAGCAAGAACACTTTTGATCATCAAGATAAAATTAAGAACAAGGAATTAAAACAAGAACTGGAAATAATATTCAGAAAGGTAGAAACAAAACTAAAACATAAATTTATAAACTACTACAACCCAAGAAACTTAAAGAAGAAGTTAGCCAAGCATGGCTAAAGGAGTCATTGAATTACCCTGGACAGGAGCTCAAGTATGGCTTCCCACAAGTCCTAGGAACAATGCTCAAAAGGGAGAAAGAGAGAATACTTGTTGTATTCTAAGAGGTGTAACTTTTACAAGGGATGAGCACTCCTATTTATAGCAAAAATTTGTCTTTCAATGGTGGAGAAGTTGATGGCCATTATGGCCTTCATTGAACACCAATTAACTTTTGAAAACTCCTTCCCACTACCATCAATTCTCCACTCATCCTTTTTCACATGTGCAAAATAGAAATGATGCTTCATATTCTTCTTTTTCACTCTTAGCCTTCTCTTTACTAGCACTTCAATTCTGGCCCTTTAATTCTATCAATCTTCACTTTTAGTCCTCCACTCTTGAACTTTCACATTTTGGTCCCTGATTTCCTGAAACTTTACAAATTGGTCCCTGGACAAAAATGATAACTAAACCAGCTTTTCCTAAAAATATAAAATAGCTATAAAAATTCCTAAAAATATAAAATAAAGTTAGAAAAACAAATAAAATCTATTCTACATGCAAAATGCAAAATAAATAGAAAATCTACATAAAAATAATAAAAGTCCTATATGTGACTCAAAAATAATAAAATAAAAAGACTAAAAACAACCTAAGAACATCATATAATATCCACTCATCAGTATTAAGTGATATTAAGAAAGTTAATGCATTGTCAGGAGTTATGAATGAGTATTAAGGTGGTGTAAAGGAGAGTTATGGTCTTGTCTAGGTTTAAAGGAGGTTTGATGAGCATTGGTTCAGAAACAAGAAGAGAATTTCGTGCTCCTCCTTCCCTCTTCCTTTTTCATTTTGCTTCTTCTCTCTTTTCTGAAACCTTACGACATAGCGGCGGAACCGATGAAGTCGGAATGCGATGATCTGTTGGGGAGAGAGATGGAAAGGATTTAGAGAGCCATTCAACAAGTGGATAAGGACTACATAGAGAATGATGCAAGATTGACGGCTGAGTGTGAGAAAGAGTTCAAGGAACTCTTCCGGAAATATGGTGTAGATTATCAAATGATCAAGGCCGGAGATCAAGACCAAGAAAATGAGTAAAAGGTAAGGGTAACTCAAGTCTAGATTGAGTCAGTTGTGCTTTCCATGAGCTTGTTGTTGGAAACTATTCTATGTTTATGTTGATGAAATTGATGGTGTTGTGATGCATGCTGGAATTGATATTTGATGATTATAATATGTTCAGATTTGAGAATTGATGTTAAGACATGTTGATAATGATTATGTGAGTTGAAGTTGATTATGTTATATTGGCAATTTTTGATTCATGATGATGTTGAACATGTTGGCATGGCATATGCATATTCTAGGTTGGAATGGTGGGGTGGACGGTAATTGCCATGTGACCATGATAGTGGTGGGATGGACGGTAATTTCCACGTGACCGGAAGGGCGGTGGAGTGGACGGTATTGCCACATGATCTCCCTGTTCCCGTTTGGAACAAAGTCGATTCCGTTTGGAACGATGCATTTTGGCCAAGGTTGTTGAGCATGTAGTTGTGCATGTAGTTGCATTTGGGAAGTTATATGCATGGGTTGTGATAATTATCGTGAAGCATGATTTTTTATGTTGTTCTTGAGGAAATGAGTTTATTGTTGAAAGTGTTATTATTGTATTTTGAGAATATTGTTACTGTAAATTATCTTATTCCCTCTTCAACATGTTGTTTGGTATTTGGTGTTTGTTTAAGAGTTAACACTTTCTGTTTGTGTTTGGCCGCTTAACGCCAGAAAATAGATAGGGCGATGATCTTCGTCTCTTGAGGAGCTTACGGAATCAGAGCGCGCGATGGAAGCGTGGGGGATTCAGAAGAAGATGACATACTATGTGAAATAATATTCCGCTGTTTTTATGTTGAATTTTGGGCTCGTCTATTGAGCATTATTTTATTTAATAATATTTCATTATTTCCGCTTCCGCGTATTATTATTATTTTATTATGGGAATGTTATTGAATAATATTTTGAGAGACGAAAACCTTTTTGAAAAATTGAGTTGTTTTTCTGAGAGGTTTTAATTTCCGCGTTTTTACTATGTAACCCTAACCCAAAATTGGGGTGTTACACTTGCACCAAGGACCCTAAGAGGACCTATCAATCCTCCCGAAAGCACACCACTTTCCAATTGATCAAGGGTTCTTACCGATGCTTGCGCCAAGGACCCTAGGAAGACCTATCAACCCTCAGAAAGCACACCACCTTCTGATAGCACCGAACACTACGGTGGACTTTGGATCAAACCCGATTCAAATGACCTTTTTCCCACCAAACACTATGGTGAATGAATCAAACCGATTCAAGAGATGAAGAAGCTTTTACAAGGCTAAATCAATATTTTGATCTAAGACTAAATTTATCTTAGTTTGAACAACATAAGTGTTCTTATGAAAATGATTGTTCAATTGCTCAGAATAACATTTCTAATGAATATGAAAGTTTTTGCATGTTTCTGAACATCAATCAAGTATATATAGGCACTGGTGACTCTTCATGAACTATTGCAAAGGTTTTCCAACGTTTAAGAACACATTAGTTCATGAAAAATCGTGACTGCTGGTCTCAGTAATCGATTAGTAAAACTGGGTAATCGATTACGCTATAGCCGTTATGACCTGAGTGCCATTTTCTGACATGTAATCAATTACTGAAATCTGGTAATCGATTACTGACTGCCTGGTAATCGATTACTAAAAACAGGTAAACGATTACTGTAACACCCGGAATTTCCCCCAGTAAATAAATAATGATTTAATTATTCCAAGGTATTGTTTGGATCCCGCTCGGCGACATTGGCAAGTGATATCGTAGGCTGAAGTACCGATGAAGTATTCTTTGCGACACTTGGTAGGAAACCAAGCTAGACCTGACTTTGAATTCGGACGAGAATTAGACGTTCTCACTATCACCACAACGATCAGTGAAGAATTTTGTGAAGAACGACTGTAATATTGATATGGTTTCCTCCCGGAGCCCGGGAATGATTTTTCGCGCTAACGGGACTTTTAGCCGAAACTTCAGCAGGCGAAACGAACGAATTTGGGACCGCGGATCGAGAATCTGAAAAGCTCCAAACGATTTTGTTTGGCGTTTCGGGACCAATTTTGTGCAGAAGATTTTTGTGAACAGTGACCCGGTGAATAGTGTTTTTGGGCAGCGTGGCATGGACTTCGAGAAAGATCGACCCGGCCCCGAATTGTGCGGGCTCGGTACCCCGAATCCAATAAATGACCCCGGGGCAGATATTCTCAGTGACACTGAGGTGCTCACCGATGACCAGATCCCGATGATGACCGGTGACTTGACGCACTGACGCATTGACGCATTGACGCACTGACGCATTGACGCACTGACGCACTGACGCATTGACGCACTGACGCACTGACGAGTCATGATTTAGAATTTATTAATAAAAAAACCTAGATATTTATTAGAACTTTCTAAGCTTAGAGTTTAGTCCCTGAACTTTGAAAACCTTACGGTTTGGTCCTCGAACAGTAAAAGTTTTTTTTACCTTAACCATTTACCATTTTCACTTAGGTCCTTAAGGTAAGAAAAAACTAAAAACCCCACCCCATTTTACCCTCTAAATCCACGGCCAAGGGCCACTAAAGGGGTGAAACCCCACCCTTAATTCATTTTAAGTGGAATCTTGTGAGTTTAGTGATTATTAGAGAGAGAAAGTGAAGCTTTGATGAGTCTGCTATTCATCTACTTCCTCCTTAAGCTTTGGCCTCCCCTCTCCTTCCTCCATGGCAGCCCTTCCTTAGCTCCTTTGCACTCGATTCTTTGAGGTAAAGTGTTCCTCTCGTCTTGATCTATATTGCTACCGATTCGGTTTTTCAATTTGTTGAGTTTGGATTTTATGCATGTACTACGATTGGAAAGTCCCTTCACAAATGTTGTTCCCACTACCTTTAGCTTCATTTTGAACCGATTGGATTTTTTATTCAATGAGTTTTGGTTCTTTGAAAAATTTTAAGTTGGGGTTTTGTTAGGGTTCCCTTTGGAAAAGTCATTCCCATGACATTGATCTTTGAAAATCTCTTATTTGTTTTCTAGGAAGTTTTGTTTTTGAAAAATTGATTATTTGGAAAAGTGATTTTTCAAGCCTTAGGTAATTATTCACCATAGATTTCTTATTGTCTTTGATGTGTGCAAATTAGATTTGGAAGAAAAAATTGTTCTTGAATTTAGTGTTTTGGCCGAATTGACTTATGTTTTGGGACAAACGAATAATTGATTTTCTAAGTAGCTTTTGGGTGTGTTGAAATGCTTATAAATGAATTTGGGTATTGAGGATATGTTTTGTCACAATTGTTGTGCATTGTCCTAGAAAATTTTGAGTGTTAAGACTTGAAAATTTGTTTTTGAAAGCTTAGGAAATTTGGGAATTGAATGTGTGAAAAATTGAGTTTTTGGGCAAATTGGATTTTTAAACTCATAGGCGGAATTAGTGTTTTGTACATTCTGAAAATTTGGGGAAATTGGTGTGGAAAATGGATTTAAAAGTTATGTTTTTGGTTGTGTGGTTGATTTGAAAATTTAGTGAAGTGTTGGGTGAAAATTTGGAAATTTTAGGGTTTTTAAGAACTTGGGCAGAATTGAAGTTTGATGAAAATGTGTGTGTTTTTGTCTTCTAAAATCTTGATTAAGGCTTCAAAATGGTTTTTGTAACTTAGGGTTTTTATAAGTTTTTGGTAATCGTCGAAAAAATCTTGTTTAAGTGTCTTCGACCTCCAAGGATTTCCTAAGTTGTAGAGCCTTTGTCTAAGTGAATAGACCATTTTTAGACCAGCCCTTTTCCTTAGGTTTGAGGTTAAAGTTCTAAGCTAGGTTGTGTTTGTTGAAGGATAACGAGGCCCCGTACCGATCTAGACGCACGGAGTTTACGTGACCGCCAGGATCAACTACCTTTAAGGTAAGGGCACTTCGTATCTCTATCTATTAGCATAAGTATCAATATATACCATGCTTCACTATAATCTTAGAATTGTAGTTGACGGCGTTATGAGAACGACCCGACTTTAAACTGTATTGATTGATATATGAATGCAGTCTCTTAAGGCATTTGATATGCTGGATTAGTTTTCTTGTTTGATGTGTGGCATTGTTGGATTGTTGTGATTTGTGGCTTGACTTATTGAATGTTTATTGCTTTGATGATAATTTAAAGCATGTATCATCCTTCGACATGATTTATATCTACTTAAGATATGTGCAACTGCTCTACATGATTAGTATTAATTATGAAGCTATGCTAGGCCTCGTTTAAATACGTATGAGTCCTACCTGTGTTTTGTTTTCATGTCGTGTCAAGCATTCTTTGAAGTCGTCATGGTCCGAGGCTAATAAAGAGTCACGGGCTGGAAATGCAACCTATCGGGGCGTTATTACAAAGTGTTCTCGTGTAAGTGGCAACTCTCGACTTACCGACTTACTTTCTAGTTCGTGCGGAGTTCGGGAGAGTGTCCCACCTGCCTGCGGGAGTTTGTGTATGTACGGATAAAAGTTTTTTCTATACATGTGGATGGTGTACGTGCATATAGAAGTCCTAGAGTTTTTCAACTACTTGGGTCAAATATATGTATGTATACTTGTTATTTGCTACATGCTGATTTGTTAGGACATTATGTGTTTGACTTAGGCTTTAATTGTATCCAATGTTTTATTTTGAGTTGACCCTTGCATCTAAGTGTTGTTTGTATTTTCTGGTGATCTGTCGCCAGCCGGGTGTCCTCTAGCCGGAAGATGAAGATGGATGCCGTTACAGAAAAATCATGACAAGAAGCCAGGCGCCTAGTGCAGGAAGGATTGTCGCTGTCGTTTTTTGTTAATTATATAATAAATCTTGTATGGGTTGTACCAGGGTAGGAGTATTAGGTTGTTTTTACAACCGACAGCAGAGTTTTTGAAAACAAGTTATATGTTTTGTAAGAAATTTCCAAACTGCTGGTCGGTCATTTTACGCCATAAGTTTGGCTATTTATGAAGTCTGTATTTATAATACTAATGCACCTCAGCATGACATATTTCGAAAAGGAAAATGATTTCAAAAAAATATATATACTCTCTTTTCCAAGTTTTGAAAATGCTCTTGCATATTTATTTACGGCTCATTTGCTACAGCAACTGATAGCCAATCCGCAAGTGCACGGATGATTATCGCGTAATATATAAGATATCGAACCAACAGGGGTAGGTGTCCAATTATTAATTTATTTAGAACTTAAGCAGAAAATAAAAAGATTGATTTTTGATGTGGTTTGTTGTAACACAAGAACTTGAAATAAGCATAAAATAAATAAAGAGAGAATGATGATGAGAATTAAGCTCTTGGTTGAATTACTTAACTCATAAAATATGCTAGCAAACCTCTACCTTATTTCTGAATTTTAAAGCAAGAATTCATGATGCTTTGGCCTATTGTTTCTACAAGTTAATTCCTTACACATTGTAGAACTTTCTTTCTAATTACTAAACTCAGTTCCTTGAAATTTAGTTAATTAAAGAAGAAGATGAAGAAGAAGTTCTGGCCAACATAAAGCAAAGTCTATCCTAATTCCTTAGTGATATATCATATTGCTTCTTTTAAGTCCTATTTCCCTTACTAATTACCAATTTCCATTGTCATAAGAAATAAGTATGAACACTTGTGCGCATCAAGATGAAATGAAGAATAAGGAAATAAAACATGAACTTGTATATTATTCAGAAGAGTAGAAGAAAACTAAAACATAATTTAAAAGCTGAAACAACCCAAGAAACTTAAAAGAAATTAGCCAAGCATGGCTAATAGAAACATTGAATTACCCTGGACTAGGAGCTCAAGTATGGCTTCCCACAATTCTCAGGAACAATGCTCTTAAGGGAGAAAGAAGAATACTTGTTGTATTCTGAAGTAAGGGATGATTTTTACAAAGGATGAAAGCTCCTAAGAAAAATGCTCTTTAAGGAGGAAAGAAGAATACTTGTTGTATTCTGAAAAGTTGTGTCTTACAAGTGAAGAAAAGACCCATATTTATAGTAAAAATCTGCCCTCCAGCGCTTGAGCGTTGGGATCCCCAATGCTTGGGCGTTTGGTGCAATTAAAATCCCACTATCAGACCGAGGCCCAGCACTTGAGCGCTGGTTTCCAACGCTTGAGCGCTGGGTGAAACTTCTGACTCACATCCTAGTCAGACTCCCAACGCTTCAGCGTTGGGAGTTCCAACGCTTGAGCGTTGGGAGTTCCAACGCTTGAGCGTTGGCTCGACTGCTGGTTCATCTTCAAGCTTTTCTCTCCTTCATGGTAGTGGGTTTTCAATGCCTTCAATGGCCTCCACTCAGCCTCTATTAAGTTCTGAAACCTCCTCTCCACTACCATCAATCCTTCAACCTTATTTTACATGTGCTTAAATCAAAGAGTGTTGCTTCATATTCTTGATTTCCACTTTAAGTCCTCTCTTTGCTAGCACTTCAATTTCAATCCTTCAGGTCCTTGAGACTTCACTTTTCATCCTCCACTCTTGAACTTTTACACTTTAACCCTTCCTTTCCTGAAAACTTGCAAATCGGTCCTTGAACAAAAATGATAAATATACCAGCTTTCCTAAAAATATAAAAATAACTATAAAAATCCCTAAAAATATAAAATAAAGTTAGAAAAACAAATAAAAGCTAATCTATATGCAAAATGCAAAATAAATAGAAAATTTATATAAAAATAATAAAAATCCTATATGAGACTCAATTGTTTGTTATTTGAAGTTGACCCTTCCATTTGTGTGTTGCTTGTGTTTCTTGTGATCCGTCACCAGTCGGACTACCTTTAGCCGGAAGATGCAGATGGATGCAGTTCCAGGAGAAACCTTGACATGGAGTTGGGTGCCTACAGCCTTGGAAATGTTTTTGCATATTTATTTACTGTTCATTTGCTACAGTAACGCCTTGAAAATCAGGGTGTTACATTGTGGTATCAGAACTCCGGTTGAGATAACCAGAGCTGTCGGGGAATGGGTTTTTCTATGCTAAGTTGCTTGCTGTTTGTGTTTGCAATTAGGATGTTTCGGCTTTGATTGCTAGGGAATTGGTTCGTAAGGCCTGATCAACCTTATGGCTGCTCCAAGCATGATAAGATCTTGAAGTATCCGAACTTGTACACTGCCTTAGGTTTATCCCTTGAGTGGAAATCCTTCTAACGTACTGGGTTGTTATCATGTAATAGTTAGTTCTGCACTAACTAATATTTGAGCCTATGTTGTATGAATTATCTTAAGGCATGATATTTAGCTCATATAAAAGAGCAAGACATCCTCGGAATTCATCCATTCCTCGTAGGATGAATGTTTGTGTGTTCAGGAACGAGATGTCTTCACCATCAGACCCAGAAGGGGGAATGCAGACCAACCTGAACCAGATGGTTCAAGCTATGACCAACTTGGCTCACGTGATTACTCAGCAGGCTGTTATGGCTGAAGCACTAGAATCTGCCTCCGCTCAATGACAGGCAGTGGAGGATGAGCGCCTCACATACCAACAAGAAAGAGAAGAGGCTCTTGCCCGAACTCGAGGACTTAACGACTTTCGACGACATGACCCGCCAAAGTTCTTAGGGGAAGCTGGCTCGGAGGAAGCGGATCTTTGGGTTCTGCATATTGAGAAGATCTTCGGAATTCTGAACACCCTTGAAGAATCCAAGCTGGAGTTTGCTTCTTACCCACTGCAAGGCAATGCAGAGTACTAGTGGAAAGGAGCCAAACAAATCATAGAGGCCAACCAAATTTCTGTCACATGGAACACGTTCCGGGACACCTTTTTGGAGAAGTATTACCCGCCTAGCACCCTTGAAGAGATGGAGTCCCGATTCCTAAAGCTGTACCAGGAAAACATGTCAGTAGACGAATATGCTGCAAAGCTGGAATCACTTGCTAGACATTTTCGATTCTTTGCTCGGAGGATGGACGAACCCTACCTATGTTCAAGGTTTACGAAGGGGCTTCGATACGAGGTTGAGTAGTTAGTGAGACCCTTAGGGATTTTCCAGTACCAGCCACTTGTGGAGAAGTGCAGAGAAATTGAAGCCAGGAGGAACGAGCGAAAGAGGTAGATCGGAAAAGGAAAACTATCGCAACTAGGAACTCAAGACCGAGTGAGTTCAGGGAAAGGGAAGAAGCATCAGAAGAGGCCATGTCAACACCCACAGGGGACAGGTCAGGCCACCAGATCGCACCAGCCGGAAGCTGCACCCCGGAGAGGCCAAGCAGTTCCCACCCCAGAGGGAAGGGTGGTTTGCTAAAAATGCGGAGAGGCAGGACATTATGCTGGGACGTGTAAAGGAAAAGAGAAGAGGTGTCACTGTTGCCTAAAGAATGGACACCTTTCCAGGGAATGTCGAACACCCAAGGCAGAACCGAAGTGATCGTCACGAAGGAAACCTGAGCATATAGTTAGAGACTGCAAGGTGCCGAGACAGAACCTTCTATGAGTGTGACTCGTTATCAATTTCTTTTAAGTAGGGAGCGGTGCATTCGCCCATTCGATGAATGGCGAGGACAGATAGAAACTACATGACTTTCCTTTGCCATTTATTTGACAGTACTTTCTGTTGTGGTTGTTTTGATTATTATACTGTTGCGTGTTTGTATGTTGATGATTGTGAGAAGAACTTATTCTCTTGTCTGTTATAAAAATTAATATACATATATATATATATATATGTCTATATATATATATCCCCCTACAATCTCTGAATGAGCCGATTATCTCAGAACAATGTGGAACTGGATAGTCTGTGTAGGATAGGACAAAGTGTCTCTGAATGTTTTACAGAGAACCTCGTAGCAACCGCTCGAAGGAAGGACTCCGGCAGTGTTCTCCTACCGGTCAACATTGAAGAGAGAAGGGAAATGAAGATGTGAATCATGCAAGATGACACAAGACCCAACCCAGATGCAACTTACGGATTACGCTTGCGTCGTCCACCCAGTACAAGTAATGGACCCATGGAATTAACTCGGAGTGGTCGTGCAAGGGAAAAGTTTTATTTGCTTGGGGAAAGCACTAGCATTGCTGTTAAAGGAGAAGGACAGGAGGTCCCGACCTTGTATGGATTGATGACAACCGAGTGGAACGACAGTAAGAGACTAATCTTCTTACTAAGGACCGATGATGTGGTGAACCAGCTTGAGAAGTAGTGTGGTTCCCTAAGATCGATCAGGACCACTATATCATCAGAATCAGATTGGGGAAGAGGATGTTCCCAAAGACCATTTACAGAACTCGTCACGAACAGAACGAGTGTTGTGCGGTGCCTTTGGAGTGACCAATGCACTAGTCGTCTTCGTAAGACGCGAGGATGGGGAAACCTCAACCATTCTTAGACTAGTTCGTGGCAGTATATGTTGACAACATACTGATGCACGCCAAGAGTTTTGGAGAACATGAGAAATCACTTCCGACCAATACCGCACGTGCTACGGGAGAAGAAGTGGTATGTCAACCCTTCAAGTTCGAGATTCGACTCTGAGAAGTGAAGCCCTTTTTGACATGTGAATTCAAAGGAAGGGATTATAGTCGACCCAGTCAAGTGGAATCAGAGTTAGCATGGGGATGGCTGAAGACAGCAATTGAGATGAAGAATTGCTTCGGTTTTGGATGGTTACTATTGATGCTCCACCGAAGGATTCTCGAAGCTAGTGGGACCGCGAATGCGACTCACTAAGAAGGACCAACCTTTTGCAACGACCAAGAGGGATGAGTTCGATTATCGACGAATGGAGAAACAGTGGACAAATTCGTCAGCACTAGTTTCCATAACAGGGAGAAAAATACGTAGTCGATGTCGATATATATACCACAGGATAGGTCGTGTTCTAAAGCAGGACCTCAGAGTGGTGGTTCCTGTTTGGGGATGGTTAAAGAGGCTAGAGTAGAGCTGTCCAAGATATCAGTTGGAATTATCCGCAGTGGAGTTTGCGCTCGAGTTATGAAGACGCCACCTCTATGAGAGTGCTACACTACCTTCAATTATCACGAGAATTTGGGATACTCGTTGGATTTGAAGGAGGAAGCTTGAAGCTGCGTGAATGGGAAAAGCCCATGAGGAAGTATGGCCTTACCCCGCAATATCATCTGAGGAAGTTCATCGTGGTTGCCAGGTCTTGGATCAACCAACAATGAATGCCTCCACCATGAAGGTGAGAACGATGGAATTGTTCAAACAGTTTCAAGATCTAAAGTTGGATCAGGCTATCATGAACAAGGAAGCAGACAGACTGAGTGTGATTGCATGCCTCACTTGTTAGAAGGAAAGGGTGGAACGTGAGGAGCATGCAAAAATGTTTTAGCCCCGTAACCCGAATGGAAGTGGGACGGTACATCTATGGATATGGGTAATCGAGGATTGACCAAGTCAGCTCGCCTCAACTCACAGAGAAAATCATCAACGTGCAACAGACGTCAGAAGCATGCTTTCAAAGGATGCTTAACTACACAGAACGTGCCCTCCATCATCTCGGATGTGGAACGACATCCCAATCAACCCTGGAGGGAGCGATCCGAAAAGCTTAGAGTTGAAGCCCTCTTGTCATATCAAGCACTCTGAAATCATCTTGGTTCGGGGTTTTTGCAGCACCTTGAGCCGGAGATGCAACCTTTCGGGAGCATTATGCAGAACGTACCCGTGTAAGTGACAACTCCCGACTACCCGCAGCACTTTCGTTTTCACACGAAGATCGGTTGAGTGTCCCACCAGCCTGCGGGATTTGGTGTTATACTTGTGGATGAAAATTTTGTACAACAGACAGTTGTACGTGCACATAGGAACCACAGAGCCATCAACCACACTGTCTATTTATTTTGTGAGGAATGCGCCTTACGTGGAAACTTGAATGTTACCTATGTGCTTAATTTCTCAGCTTTATGCCCAATGATATTTGAAGATGGGATCAAGTTTATTTTGTCACCCTTCAACGGCAAATAGAATTAAACAAATATTGGGATCACTGGAGGATTTGCAAGGTATGTGTCTTGGACCATCGTAAAAGCTGGAGGGAACAGCTACCTTTGATGGAGTTTATCTTCAGCGACAACTATCGTGTAACCCAAGGATGACACCCTGCGAAGTGAAGTCTGGACGCGAGATGTTTCGAGCTACACCGAGGTGGTAGAAGCCGGTAGTTGGAGTTAGACTTGCTCGGCAAACCATGGAAGGGTTTGAGTCGAGTAAAGAAAAGATGAGAACTTCTCAGAGTAGGCGTAAGGACTACGCCAGTGCGAGGACTGGAACATGAAGTGAGGAATAAGCTTACCTCGAAAGACCCCGACAACGGGAGTCGCGAAGTCAATTAAGCCATGATGGCTTATGCAAGGATTGTTGAGTCAGAACCCTCACAACCCAAAGGAAACTAGTCACTCATAGTTTCATCTATGAAGACCGAGGACAAGAACGGTAAGAAGTTCCAAGGGGAGAGAATTTCCTACCCAGCAGTCTTGGACGAACCATAGAAGGAACAACGTGGAAACCTGGAGAGAAAGTAGGGATAGGAAATACTTAAGCACTTCGTCGACCTATAGTTTCGAGGACGAAACTAATTTAAGAGGGGTAGGATTGTAACACCCGGAATTTTCCCTAGTAATTAAATAATTATTTAATTATTCCAAGGTACTATTTGGACCCGCTCGGCGGCATCGGCAAGCGATATTGTCGGCCGAAGTACTGATGAAGTACTTTTTGCGACACTTGGTAGGAAACCAAGCTAGACCTAAATTTTAATTTGAACGAGAATGAGATGTTCCCACTATCACCACGACGATCAGTGGAAAATTTCATGAAGAACGGCTGTAATATTGATATGGTTTCCTCCCAGAGCCTGGGAAGGATTTTTCGCGCTAGCGAGACTTTTAGCCGATACATCGGCAGGCAAAACATACGACTTCGAGACCCCGGATCGAGAATCTGAAAAGCCCCAAACGATTTCGTTTGGCGTTTCGCGACCAAATTTATGAAGAAGATTTTCATGAATAGTGACTCGGTGAATAGTGTTTTTGGGCAGCGTGGAGCGGACTTTGAGAAAGATCGACCGGCCCCAAATTGTGCGGGCCCGGTACGCCGAAACCAATAAATGACCCCAGGGCAGATGCTCTCAGTGACACTGAGGTACTCATTCATGACCAGAAACTGATGATGACCGGTGACTTGACGCACTGACGCAGTGACGCGCTGACGCATTGACGCACTGACGTGTCATGATTGAGGATTTATTAATAAGAAACCTAGATATTTATTAGAACTATTTAAGCTTAGGGTTTAGTCCCTGAACTTTGAAACTTTGCGGTTTGGTCCTCGAATAGTAAAGAGTCTTTTTACTTTAACCTTTTACCCTTCATACTTTGGTCCCTTGGGTAAGTGAAAAATTATATTTTCACCCCCCCCCCAATTTATGGGCCAAACCCATGGCCATACACCCCCCTTAAGGCCCATGTCACTTCTTTTTCTTCCAACTTCATTAAACCAAGTCATTAAGTGAAAATATGAGAGGAATTATAGAGAGAAAGAGAAAGCTTCATCTTCTTCCTCTCCTCATCAACCATGGCCGCCCCTCTCCTTCCTCCATGGCAGCCCTTTCCTCACCTCTTTTCCACTTGCTCCTTTGAGGTAAAGTGTTCCCCTCACCTTGATCTACACTTCTACCGATTTAGATTCTCAATATGTTGAGTTGGATTTTTATGGATGTGTTAGAACTTAAATGTCTCTTCACAAATGTTGTTCCCACCATCTTAAGCTTCAATTTGAACCGATTAGATTTTTGATTCGTTGAGTTTTTGTCTCTTGAAGATTTTGAAGTTGAGTTTTTGTTAGGGCTCCCTTTGGAAAAGTCATTCCCATGACATTGATCTTTGAAAACCTCCAATTAGTTTTCTTGGAAGTTAATTTTTTGGAAAATTGATTATTTGAAAAAGTGATTTTCAAGCTTTGGAAAATTGTTTCACCATATATTTCTTGTGGTCTTTGTTGTGTGCAAATTAGATTTGGAAGAAAAATTAATCTTTGAATTATTTGGGGTTTGGCCGAATTGGGTTAGGTTTTGGAACAATGGATAATTGATTTTCTAACTAGCTTTTGGATGTGTTAAAGTGCTTCTAAATGATTTTGGGTATTGAGAAAATGTTTTGCCCTATTTGTTGTACAATGGCCTAGTAAAATTTGAGTGTTAAAGACTTGGAAAAGAATTGATTTTCGAAATTTTGTCCCTTGGCCGAATTCTGGACTGATTTGAAAACATGGGAGAAAATTGATTTTCAACTAGCTTTGAGTGTGTTCAATTGCTTGAAAATGGTTTTGGCTTTGTAGGAAAGGTTTTGCCCTAATTGGTGCAAAAGGGCCTAGTGAAAATTGTGTATTTGAAACCCCAGAAAATTGACTCTAGAGCACCTTGGTAAATTTGGAATTTGAAGTTTATAATTGAGTTTTTGGGCAAATTGGATTTGAAACTCATAGTCAAATTTAGGGCTTTGGGAATTATGAAAACTTGAGGGAATTGGAGTGGAAAATGAATTCAGAAGTTATATTTTTGGTTGTGTAGTTGATTTGAAAATTTAGTGAAGTGTTGGGTGAAAATTTGGAAATTTTTAGGGTTTTTGGTAACTTGGACAGAATTGATGTTTGGTGGATTGTGTGTGTTTTTAACTTCCAAAATCTTGTTTAAGGCTCTCAAAATGGTTTGTAAGCATCTAGCCTTGATGCTCTTTGAATGGTTTCAAGTTTTGGAAAATTTGGATTTTTGTAACTTAGGGTTTTCTATGTTCGTCATCGAACGTCGAAGTTGTTTAAAGTGTTTTCAACCTCCGAGAAATTTTTCCCTAAGTTGTAGGACCCTTGTCTAAGTGGTTAGACCCCTTTTTAGACCAGCCCCTTGACCTTAAGTTTAAGTTCAAAGTTCTAAGCTAGGTTGTGTTTGTTGAAGGATAACGAGACCTGAACCGATCTAGACGTACGGAGCTCACGAGACCACGAAGATCGACTACCTTTACGGTAAGGGCACTTCGTTTCTTAGCTACTAGCATAAGTGTAAATTTATGCAATGTATGTACTATGATTTCTGAAATTGTAGTTGACGGCGTTCTAAGAACGACCTGATTTATAACTGTATTGATTTCGATATTAATGCAAGTATCTGAAGGCATCTGATATGCTGGATTAGGATTTTTTTTATGTATGACATCGTTGAGATTGTTTGAATATTGTGGTTGTTGCTTGCTTACGATTTCGTGTGCAGGGACGTTTCTCAAGACAACGTTGTCGTCATCCCCCAGCTGTTTGGAATAGCAAGGCTATCCGTCCAGCATACTGTGGGGAAGCTATGTGTTGTGCTATGTGTTGTGCTATGTGTTGTGCTATGTGCTGTGCTAGGTGCTAAGCTATGTGTCGTATAAGATTGGGACAACAAGTTTATTCCCAATCAGCTATGTGTCGTGCTATGTGTCGGATTCTGTTGGGATAATGAGTATATTCCCAACCAGCTATGTGTTGTATTTGGTTGGGATAATAATTTTATTCCCAACCAGCTATGTGCTTCTTTGAGTGCGTTTTTGGTTGAAAATCTAATTGTGTTGTGATTGACGTTTGCTTGTAAATTTTCTTGCATGGCCCTTATGTTTCTTTCATTTTGTCTCCTGCACCCTCTTGATGTAGATGCCTGTCTATTAATACTATTATTAGAATCAGTTAGGCGTATTGTCTGTTATTTGAAGTTGACCCTTGCATTTGTGTGTTGCTTGTGCTTCTGGTGATCCGTCGCCAGTCGGACTACCTTTAGCTGGAAGATGCAGATGGATGCCGTTCCAGGAGAAACCATGACATGGAGTTGGGTGCCTAGGGCTGGAAGACTTGTCGCTACCGTTTTATTTATTATGTAATAACTCTTGTATGCTTACGCATCAGGGTAGGGAGTCTTAGTTTTAAATTATTATAACTAACAACAGTGTTTTGAAACCCAAGCATATGTTTGGTAAATAATCTCCAAGCTGCTGGTCGGTCACTTTATTCCACATGTTCGGCTATTTAGGAATCAGGGTATTTATATCATTAATGCATCTCATCTTAGCATATTTTAAAAGAAAAAAAATATACCCTCTTTTCTATAGCCTTGGAAACGTTTTTGCATATTTATTTACTGTTCATTTGCTGCAGTAACGCCCTGAAAATTGGGTTGTTACATTAGGTCTCTAGACGATTGGCCCAATGCCTTGTAAGTTGAATATTAGTGCCTTGGTCACTTGCTGATTGGCTATCATTGCACTTGTCGCAATCGGGTCTCCTTCTTCTCCCGTCTCTTTCCCATAATTGGCATAAGAAAAGGTGACGACTGAGCCCGTATGGTTCTGCCTCCTGTCACTAGTCCTCGGCCTGGTCTCCACATGCATGACTGCCCTTAAACTCTTCTTCCTAGATTTAAAGTTGCTGCCTCCACACAGGAAGCCGCCTGCTATGGAGAGGGAGAATTGAGGCCCTCTCTGATTGTTCCCCCTCCGTTCGCGTTCTCTTGATCATTCTCGACTGTTTCT
The DNA here is from genome assembly GCA_030819835.1 of Acmispon strigosus. Classification (NCBI taxonomy): domain Eukaryota; kingdom Viridiplantae; phylum Streptophyta; class Magnoliopsida; order Fabales; family Fabaceae; genus Acmispon; species Acmispon strigosus. The sequence goes on from JAUAMA010000001.1 coordinate 27,918,811, forward strand.
TCTTGAACGGTGGTCTCGGTCCCTAGTCATGTCTCTACTCTCTCATGTGAGGTGGAGAGCGGTTTGATCTCTCCCACCGAGGGAGACTCTGCGCTGGTTGGCGGGGGAAAATGGTGGTCGAAGGCGGTTTAGAAGCGGCAGTTTGCATGTACTTAGTCAGACGTCCCTCTCTGATAAACCTTTCCACATTGTCCATCAACAGCACGCATTCATCCGTCGTGTGGCCCAGGCCGTCGTGATATTCGCAGTACTTGGCGGATCATAGGGGGCTTCTCTCTTAGTTCGTTGTTAAGGTTTTCATGGTAGATTATTGATATGGGAACATTCAACGGGGCATACAGATCGAACTTCCCCCTAGGTTTGCAGTCTCTTTGTTCTCTTCGTCTATCAGGCTTTCGATCCTCCATCCTATACGAATCTTGGCCTTGTTCTTTCGTACTTGTAGCCAATCGGCCTTTCTCATGTTCGAGGTTCGTTTCTGCATCTTCTTGATTTATGAACTTTTCTGACCGCCGCTGGAACTCTTCCTTAGTTTTTGATTTCACTATGCTCAAGGACTTCCAGAAGGGGTCGGGCAGTAAGCCCTTTCGAGCGAAGAGGAGGTGAACTTCCTCGGAGAGCCCTGGGGTGAGATTGGCCTCTTTGTTGAACCTTGCAATATAATTCCTCAGGGAATCTTTAGGTCCTTTCCTGATCTGCTCCAGAGTTTCGATTATCCTTGGTAGTTCCTTGCTGGAGGCGATGTGTTAGGTAAACATGTCAACAATGTCACTCCACTGTTGGATTGATCTGGTTGGCAGGGACTGGAACCAGCGTTGTGGGACTTGTCCCAAGCTCATAGGGAAAAACCGGAAATAGAGCAGATTGGTTGCCCCTGAGCATTGCATAGTACTGCGGAAAAACTCCAAATGCGCCCGGGGGTCATCCATTCCATCGTATTGTTGCATCTTTGGTGGTAAAATGAAGTTCGGTGGCGTGGGTTATTGCATGGTGGCCTGGCTGAGCAGGTTCCTTGGTCGCGGATCTCTTGCAGGTACGACTCGAGGTGGTTGAGGTTCAACGGTGGGGACTGCGGTTTGTACTGGTTGGTCCACGAGCGCATCTCGGCGAGTAGGGGATTGTTGCGTGCAGCTCTGGCTCCAACCTTGGTTGCATTCTTCTTCCAGTCGCCAGATGTGGTCGCGGAGACATTGAATGGTGACGTTCTTGTGAAGAAGGTCTTGCTCCTGACCCTGGCTGTGGTTTTGATGACGACAAACTCATCAACAAAAAGAAGAAAAGAAGACTTCAAAGAAACAAGCGCTACAAGTCCATCAATAGTCTAGAAGTCTTAGTATTAGGTGAGTTATGCTTCCAAAGGTCTATTAAAGCATAAAGGCTCTTAAAACACCAAATCTAATCAAGCTAAGTGTTTTCATAAATTAAAAGAAGTAGAAAACCTTAAGCCAGTCTCAAAGGATCAAGTTTCTGGAAAATGGACTTCTGTGTAATCGATTGCAGCTTTCTGGTAATCGATTACACCTAGGCAAGTAATCGATTACCACTTGTCTGTAATCGATTACATGTTTGAAATTCAAATTCAAACTGAAACGGTCATTAGTGTAATCGATTACACTAAGTGTGGTAATCGATTACCAGAACGAAAAGTTGCATCTTTTCATAAACCATTGTGTCCCAAACCTTTTAAAAGGGATTGTGATGGTTCAAGGACGTTTCCCTTGCCTATATAAAGTCCATTTGAGTCCAGAATTCATGACACAACAAGAGACAACACATTACACATGAGAAAACAACATTAGGCCAAAACTTTGTCAAAATTAGTTCATCTTTTAGAACTTAAACCTTTTGGAGCCTAAATTCTGAGTTCATGATCTTCATGTCTATAAGAACACTTTAGTTGTTCATATCTTGAAGAACTTAGAATTGTATTATGCTTAAAAGCCTTAAAGCATAATTTCTCATGATCAATCCAATTGTATGTTAAAGGATTGATACAGCCAATTGTAAAACTCTTCTTCATCTCTTTCTGTAAGATTGAGTTTTCACCGTGGTATTCGGTGAAAGGTTGTTGTCACTGAAAGTGGTATACTTTCAGGGTTGTAATTGAAGGTGGTTTAGCCTTCAAGGTCTGAGGGTGGTTTGCCTTCAGGAACTGAAAGCAGTTTGCTTTCAGGGGCTGTTGAAAGTGGTTTGCTTTCACAGGACATTGGTAGAAATTCTTGGGGTCCTTGGGTTAGGAACTTGTAAGAGATTTTTATCAATAGTGGAAAAATCCTCAAGGGGTTTTCTTGAGGGACTGGACGTAGTCTTCGGTGGATTGAAGGTGAACCAGGATAAACTCTTGTGTATGATTTCCTTTATCCTTCATATTTACTTTCAAGCATCGTTCAATTCCGCTGCAATCATAACGATCATTTCATGATCATCATAAACTTGAAAGTAACAATTTCAATAAGACGAAAATTGGGGCAACACTGATTCACCCCCCCCTCTCAGGTTTCTATCTGTACTAACAGTTCTGATCTTCAACCCCCTGTTGCGCTGCCTCTCCATGGCTGCCATCCATTCTTGTAAACGGATCAAAGTTTCCCGGTCGTTTTGGGCTTGCATGACCGTCGAAGCTTTGTGCTGGGGTGTGGAGGCGTTATTTGGACTTGTTGTTGTTCGTCAATCGTCATGTTGAACTTGTTCTTCCTCCGTCAAAATCTCATTTTCTCCCACTGTTTCTACTTGAACTGATCCTTCTTGTGTTGCCTTAGATGTTTCCCGGGTTGCTTTCTTTTGTACCATGATGTGGAGTTGGGGAAGCTTTACCGTCTCCACAAACGGCGCCACTGAATGAAACAAGCCATACAAGTGTTTGTTGAGGAGGGTACGGTGCTTCCAGTGGTGGTGGCAGGTAGGACGATTGCTGCTCTCCGTGTAACACCCCAATTTTGGGTTGAGGATCACATAGTAAAAATGCTGAAATTATACTTTGAAACCTCTCAAAACACTCAAGTTTTCAAAACCAACGTCTCTCAATATTTATAAATAATAATCATCCCATAATAGTTTATATAATCATCACAAAACGACGCGAAATAATTCAAAATAGGTAATGTTTCACAATATGTGCTAAAAACCAAAACAGTGGAAAACAAAAATATTCTTCTACAAGGTTCTTCAATTCTCTGAGTCCTTCTTCATCACTTGTCCGAGCATCCAAAACATCCTTCTTGAACCTCATTGCCCTGGATATCTATGGCGTTAAGCGCCCAAACAATCAAACAAGACAAGCAGAAAGGGTTAACTCGAAAATCAAGAAATAACATACAATATTTGTGATATAAACCAACAGTAAGATAAAATAACAAAAACAGAGTCAATTATGCAACAATAATAATACCAAGAAACCTGACCACCAGAAGTGTAGCTTCAAATCCTTGTACATCTTCATTGCGCCCGGATGGAGACTCAACCTGCTCTTATGACCTTCATCAAGGATCAACCTCCTCAACTCAGCATCACTTGAGACACACACACGTCCCTTGCATCGCAAGATCCCATCAGCTCCTACCTCAAAGTCTGGTGCCTCCCCTGCACTGATCATTTCTCCCTTCGCAATCAACTCTTTATCTTGCATCTGCTTAGTTATGATTTCCTCCAGCAAACCACTGGACACAGTGATCATCCCAAAACACGGCCTCCCGGGTGTTACCTGCACATCCAAACTCAGATCATGGAAAGCCTCCAACAACTCCAACTCCTTAATCATTAGAGAGGAAACATAAATAGCTTTGCGACTGAGAGCATCAGCCACAAGATTAGCCTTTCCTGGATGGTACTGCAAGGTAAAATCATAGTCTTTCAAGAATTCCATCCATCATCTCTGCCTCATGTTTACATCCTTCTAGTCAAACAGATATTTCAAGCTTTTGTGATAGTTGAAAAATAATGAATATGCCTCCATACAAATAGTGCCTCCACATTTTGAGAGAAAAAACCATTGCCGCAAGCTCCAAATCATGCGTCGGATAGTTACGTTCATGAATCTTCAAATTCCTTGAAGCATAAGCAACGACCTTCCGATTTTGCATCAAAGCACAGCTCAAGCTCTGGTATGACGCATCACAATAAACCTCATAAGGTTCATCACATTGCAGTAATGCCAAGACTGGTGCGGTTGTCAAACGCTGCTTCATCTCTTGAAAACTGGACTCGCACTCCTCAATCCAAGCAAACGGATGATTCTTCCGAGTCAGCTTTGTCAAAGGTCCGGCGATATTCTCAAACCCTCGATGTATCTCCGGTAGTATCCATCCAAGCCCAAGAACCTTCTGATATCTGTCGCGGTCTTCAGCTGCTCCCAAGCTAACTGCTAACAAGACCTTCAAAGCTTCCCTTCTCTGGGAGGACTTTGAAAGATAAGAGTCCAGAAACTCAGACATCTTTATAACAGGAGCTATTACCTCCTTATATTTTGAAACAAACCAAGAAAGATATGTTCTCCTAAATCTTTGTGATATGTACAAAATTTATTAGCTGGCACCAGGATTATTTCAATAATAATAGAGTCAAACAAGGTCAACCAAAACTAAAACATAGCATAAAAGATAACACAGTGTCTACTTATAACATTAGAGAACGACGATTTAACAATACTACTCCTAAAAGAGTTTCATTCTCAAAGCCCCAGGTCAGGGAATAGTTCAGAGTATTGCGTCTTCGTCTTGTCCTCCCACGATATTGTTCCCATCTCCAACTCCTGCAGTCCGACAATTCTTTGCAGTGTGTCCCAGCCTTTTGCAATTCCAGCACACCATTGGGTTCTCCACGCATTTGTTGGCGTAGTGTCCCATCTTCCTGCATCTAAAAATTCGACCTCCTCTTCAGGTATGAAGAGCAATGTTGCGGAATATGTGGCTGCTTGTTTGACTTGTCAGAAGGCTAAGGTGGAGCATCAGAAACTAGCTGGGTTGATGCAATCTCTCGAGGTTCCTGAGTGGAAATGGGACAGTATATCTATGGATTTAGTGGGTGCCTTACCACTCACTCGGAAGAGATTTGATTCCATCTGAGTCATTGTTGATCGTTTGACCAAATCCGCGCACTTGCTACCAGTGAAGACCACTTATAAGGTGGAACAGCTTGCTGAGGTGTATATTGCTGAGATTGTGCGATTACAGGGAGTTCCTTCACACTTCTAGAAGGCCCTGCAGGGAGCTCTCGGGTCGAAACTGAGGTTGAGTTCTGCATATCATCTACAGACAGTCGGCCAGACTGAGCGGATGATTCAGTCTTTGGAGGATCTTTTGCGTGCTTGTGTATTGGATAATCAAGGTAGCTGGGATGAACTGTTACCGTTGATTGAGTTTATGTATAATAACAATTTTCATGCTAGCATTGGGATGGCACCGTACAAGGCTTTGTACGGAAGGAGATGTAGGACTCCTCTGTGTTGGTTCCAAGATGGGGAACATTTGCTAGTTGGACCAGAGCTAGTCCAACAAATGACTGAGAAGGTTAAACAGATCAGGGAAAAAATGAAGGCATCTCAAAGTAGGCAGAAGAGCTACTCAGACAACCGACGAAGGGATTTGGAGTTTGCACCTGGGGAACATGTATTTCTTCGAGTGATCCCAACTACAGGAGTCAGAAAGGCGATAAAATCAAAGAAGTTGATGTCTATCAGACCTTACCAGATTATTGAGAAAGTTGGACCAGTGGCGTAACGTATTGCCTTGCCACCCTTCTTGTCCAAGATTCATGACATGCTACATGTATCTCAATTGCGGAAGTACATTCCAGATCCTTCACATGTTATCGCTCAGGATGACATCCAGCTGAAGGATAATCTGACCTTTGAGGTACCACCGATGAGTATCGTCGATCGCAGAATCAAATAGCTGAAGAATAAGCAGATTTCGCTTGTGAAGGTGATTTGGAACCAAGTTATGGGCGACGCTACTTGGAAGCTCGAGGAGAAGATGCGGGAGCAGTATCCCGAGTTTTTTACTTGACGTGTAGTTTCGGGGACGAAACTCTTTTTAAGGGGTGGTATTGTAAGACCCTTAATTTAATGTAATTGCAGTTTAGTCCCTGAACTTGTTTGTAATTGTTTTCTAGTCCTTGGACTTCTTTTATTTGTAAATTGACCCTTGAGTTAATTAATGAGATGTTAGGCTTGAGCTATTTGATCTTTGTTTGAGCATGGTTACTTACCTTGAGGAACATCTAAATAGTTTTGCATGAGTTGCAACAAGAATGACTTTGGCTTAGCGGTTAAGATTTCTGTGTTAGAACTTCAAGGAATGTGTTCAAATCTTATTGAGGAAATTTTTATTTCTTTTTAGGCTAAGGATTTTCGAAATGGAGTAGAGAAATCAGAATTAAGAGGCTTTCATTAGGGTGGTTAATGTAGACTCCTTGGGGGCTATGGTTGTTAAGAGGAGAGTTGAAGTGATTACTGACTTGTCTAGTAATAATGGGGGGGTTATGGAGGAATAATGGTGAAATGAAGGAGGTGTTGCACGAAATTCTCCCTTCCTCTTGATGCCATTTTGCTGATCAGCTTTGGAGTAGGTTGATGCTTGAATTTGAAAAGAAACCAACAAGGCTTTTAGTGGAGTTAAGAGTGTTGATTGCTTGTCTAGGGCTTGAAGGTGCAAGAAACACACAAGAAAGGGGGGGTTTGAATTGTGTGACCCATTTTTAAATCTCTTTTCTGAACTTTTGTTTATTAATCACCCGTCTAGAGTTCATTTATTTTTATTACAAGATACTCAAGAGAATAAGTGTGAATACAAGAGATATTTGACAATTATTGAGGGTTAGATATTTGTTTGTTAATTGAATCTAATCATGAGGACGTAAACAAAAATGCAGCGAGTAAGCAGTAAAGTACTAAGGTAAAGCACACATAGTTTTTATCCTGGTTCACCCCCATAATCGACAGGGCTACATCCAGTCCTTGGCTTCACCAAGATTTTCACTATTTCAACAAATAGTACAAGTATTATCAGGGACTTCTCCCAACAAGTATTCTAAGGACTTCTCCTATCAAGTATCGAAGGACTTCTCCTTACAAGTATTTGAAGGACTTCTCCTTACAAGTATTCTTAGGACTCCTCCTTACAAGTATTATCAGGACTTCTCCTATCACCTTTTCAGGATTTTTCTTTTCTACAATAATCTCTTCTTGATAAGAGTGGGTAGAAGAAATGAAGCTTAAAGAACAGAGAGATCATAAGCAAGCTGATCTCTTGTCCTAAGTTATGTGTGTAGAGTATGATGAGAGTAAAACTCTATAAGGTTTCTACACACATAAGCAACTCAGCTCAGGTTGAGATATGACTTGAAGTTTCCTGAGCTGAGACCAAGGTTGCCTTGGTCTTTGGACGAACTAGATTGAGATGTGTACAATGTAGTTCTAGTCGCCAAGTTGCTACGGGAGCAAGGTTCTCTATATATATCTTCAGTTGAAGATCTTTGATCATTCTCCTCAGTAGGAGAGAAAACCTGCCCGAAGTGCTTCGTCCTCTCCGGGAAGCACATAACGGCTAGTTCTGCATCTCTCAGCAGGCGTAAGTCACGATCAGAGGCTTTTCTGCAAGCGTAAGATATGATCTGGAAATCATCAGTACATCTGGGTTGATGTCGTCTGGCTCCATGTTGAGCGAGTAGCTTTGAGCTTATTCCTACAGTATTTAATGCGTAGAGAAATAGCAGTGTAGCTTGCTTTGACCATTTTGCCCCAGTGCTTGACAGCTAATGCTCATCACGTGCCTTGGCCAGATTTTTGAATTTTGACCGTTGAGAGTGTACGATGCACAGAGATTCTTGCCGTTGATTTCGCGATGTCAGCTTGATTTTAGGAAAAACAGAGAAGTGGTGGGACCAAGGAGTACTGGATTAATTATGTCCCATCTTTCTTTTTGTGATTGCCAGAGCTTGATAATCGTGCAGACGAGGAAGGAGGTAATTATTCAAAAGAATAATTTCTTTAATACTTCTGTTGACTTGATTATCCTCGAAGAACGTACTTATCGACCTTTGTATCTTTGGCGCGATTTATACCTTGGCAGACAGATTCTTCCATTTAACTTTGGCGGACGCAGTCTCCATTGAATGCCTTAAGTTCCGTCATTGAGTGGTTAGCATTACCAAACGAATTTCCTTCAATCAGTTCTTCTTTAAGGATCAAAACATTCTTTTCTTAGAGAACTGAATCCTTTTTTTCTATTTGTTCTTCACTGAAGTCCTCCATCTGAGAGAGTTGATCCACAACTCCTTTATATGATGCTAGAGAGGCTTCAAGGCAGAAGGAGTCTCTTCAAGGCTATTATGCTCTTTCACCTTTAACCAATACAGTCTTCCTATTTGATCTTTGTAGATTCGAGAGGCGGACTGATTCAGCTGTATCAAGTAGGCTTGAATTTGGGTGTGCAGACTTCCATCAAGACGCTGGTCACTTGAAGCTGTTGATTTATCTCTCTTGATTTACCGGACAGACTTGTACTTGAATATCTTTCTTTCTTGCTCCATCAGACTGTCTTATACGAGAATGCTTTTCTACGTATATCCTTGATGTTGTTTCCTTCGAGGTGACCGGACGAACTCTTTTGGCGAACTGATTCTCTTGATAAGCCAATGATATTCATTCATTCCTTTCAAAGATGATTATTCCTGTATATGATAATTTTCACTATGTTAGGAGCTTCATCTTTGACATCATTAAATTCTAAAGAAATTGTTAATTATCAAAATATAATAATTCGTTTAATTATTTGATTCTAACAGGGCTTTGATGAGCTTTGAAAACAAGATTTTTCAGTTTCACTTCTAAAACCAACCAGCCTTGGACGCCCCTCCTCCTTCCCTAATCACCAACCTCAGACTTAAAATCATTCTAGACACCATCTTTCTCTTTACACACTAGAATTTGCAAACTGATACCTAAACACTAGAGCTGGGAAACTTGTGAAGTCTTTCTACACTTTGGAGCATATTTTTGACCTTTTCTCTCTCTTTTGTGGTGTTCAAGCTCTGCTCTCCTCCCTCCTTTCATGGTGTTCAAACCTCACTTCTCAATTCCTTTCAAGGGCCTTGAGATAGTTCAATCGCTCGAATTCCATTACATTCTAGAAGAGGCTAGGGTCGTGCTACACTCAAGATAGATCGACTCACTAAACAAGGTTTGGAATCACGTGCATGCAACCATCTCGGAGGTAAGGGTAACTCGTACTAGGTTTCTATGTCGGTTTGTGATTGCTTTGCATACTGTTTTACGGATTCTGTTTTGAGTGGTTTTGAGAATTGATTCTGAGGTATTGTTGGCAAATTGCCATGTTGTAAGTGATGATGTGTTGATGGAATTTTTGATATAATTTCTATGTGTTATTTAATTATAACATGATGAACACGTTTTGAGAAGTTGATGTATTATAGTATGCATATGATATACTATGACTGAGGTTTTGTGTGGACTGTTGGTTCATGAGGATTTTGATATATGTATGGTCATAGCATATGCATTACATATACATATTTGGGTTGACGTGACGGCACTTTGTCCCATGGGGTCAACTGAGGATTTTAGGTTGATGTGACGGCACTTTGTCGCGTGGGATCAACCGAGGGCAATGTGGTGGTACTTTGTCCCACGTGATTGTCCTGGCCTGGTTTAGGGTGAAAAATGGTCATATTTATGCATATAGATATTGAGGAACATGCACATGCTTATTTGAATTGTGATATGAGAAAATATGCTATGTTTGATGCTATTGTTATGTTGTATTGTTTCAATTTTTGTATTTACCTTATTGCTGTTTTTATCACGAATTGAACATGTTATTTTCTTGATTTTCGAGTTAACCCTTTCTGCTTGTTTTGTTTGATTTTGTTTGGGAGCTTAACGCCATAGATGACCAAGGCAATGAGGCTCAAGAACGGTGATTTGAAGGTTAGAACAAGTGATGAAGAAGACTCAAGAAAATAAAGAAGTTGTAATTTTCTATTTTTACGTCGTACGGATTTTAGCACATGTTTGTGCCACTTTAACTATTTTGGAATTATGCCGCGTGGTTTGATATGATTATATTTTATTATAGGATGATTATTAACTATAATAATTGAGAGACGTTGCTTTTGAAAAATTGAGTGTTTTGAGAGATTTTGAACTTAAATTTTTTGCATAATTACTATGTGACCCTCAACCAAAAATTGGGATGCTACACGAACCAACCTTTGTATCCTTATCAATACCATGTTTCTCCACATAAACTTTAAAAGCATTCTTTCTTCCCTCTGCTGCCCTAACATACTTGACGCTTTCTCTTATTTTGGATAAAGCCTCACTAGCAACTTCCAAATCATCTTGAACTATAAGGTTTAGTATATGTGCACAACAACGAACATGGAAAAATTCACCACGACATAACAAACCATTATTATTACCTCTCTCTCAAATACTTTTCCATCTTGTCATTAGATTTTCCATTATCCAAAGTCAATGAAAAAATCTTTCCCTCAATTCCCCAATCCACCAAAAAATCATTCACAATCTTAGACAACTCTTGCCCAGTATGTGGGGGAGGGAAATGACAAAAATTCAGGATTTTACTATTAAGTTTCCAATTTTCATCAACATAATGAGCAGTCAATGAAATATAACCAGCAGCAATGCAAGAATTCCACACATCAGAAGTCAAACATGTTCTAGTGGGAACTTTAGCCAACACTTCTTTCAATTTTTGTTTCTTTCTCTCATACAAGTTAACCACATCTATCGTGGAAGCATGTCTAGAGGGTATCTTTACTTCAGGATTTAAATATATCAACAACTCTCTAATTCTCCTATATTCCACAAATGAGAAGGCAAGGTCATGCTCTATGATAGACATGGCTAACATATCACGCACAACTTTATTATCCACTTTTCTAGCTCTCAATTTGCCAGCTTGATCAAGCATTAGTTTACCAACATTAGTTTCATGATACTTTGAAATCATTTTACACACATTTATGTGACGCTTCAGAGTAGAAGTTCCATAATCATGACCACCACATACGTACTGCCTCCCACAAGCCTTACATTCAGCTCTATTTTTCCCATCACTTCCCACACCAACTATAGTAAAGTAATCCCAAACACTAGATATGAGTTGCCTCGCTCTCTTCACAGTCTTAGAACCTTCTTTGGTCTCCTTAGTGGGATTTTCAGTTTCAAGGTTCACAGGATTATCACTAGAAGCACCCCTCATTAACACTTTGATCCATGACCATTTCATTCATATTGCTATTAGACTCAGTAGAATCACTATTAGACATATTATCAGTTTCAACCTAAAATATATCAAACAGAAGAGTAACAAGCTGTAAAAAGTTCGAAATTAACACTTTGAAAATGGAACATCAAATTTAGGAGAGTCAAGCTGTAAACTGTAAAGAGTAACAAGCAGAAGAACCCAAAATTACCTGGCACTCAAAAACTCCAAACTCGAACTTTCCACTGCAAGCTCCAGCACCAAGTTCATCTAATCGCACCAAGTTCCAGCACTTCTATACAAAAAGTAAGAAAAAGTGAAAAAAAGGTAATCCTAAAATCAGTTTAGGTTAACAAATTTGGATTGAAATCTTGAAAAGTGAGAATAAGAAAGGAAAGAGTTGAAGCCTTGAAAAGATTGAAGAAGAAAGTGGGTGACTTTCGATTGTAGAAATGAAGAAGAGAAAAGAAGAAACACTGTTGAGAGTGGGTACGTCGTACGTAGGGTTGGCAGAGAGGGCAACAAGCGTGGTGGTCAAGGACTCAAGGGCGATAGGCACAGCGACGGATGACGTTCAAGGGAGATGGGTACGTCGTATGCGGGTTGGCAGGGAGAGGATAAAGGCTAGTGTTTTTTAGGCTTGATTGATTGAGATTTAGATTTTGATGCTAGGCTTGAATGCTTGATGTCTAATTCTGATTCACTATTCAGCAATTGAAATTGGATTTGGGCTGTTTCCTATTTTTTTCCTTTCTGTTTCTGGGCCTGAAGTGATTCACAGATTGAGCTTTTTTTTTTTCTTTCTGGCCCTTCCTTGACCCAAAACATGTTTTTTTTTAAAAAAGCCCGCGAATCAGCTCGTAGGCCCGCGAACTAACCCGCTTAATCCCTCGGACTAAGCGGGCTGGCCCGTTTAGGCACGCTTTTAAACGGGCCAGCAACCACCGGGCTACAGCCCACACATACTACGGGCCACGTGGGCCGGCCTGTGGGCCTAGGCCCGTTTAGGCACGCTTTTAAACAGGTCAGCAACCACCGGGCTACAGCCCGCACATACTACGGGCCACGCAGACCAGCCCGTGTGCCCAGGCCCGTTTACCCAGTACTAAGGGGAACCCACACTTTTTTTCAAGAAAAACAAACAATTTTTTATGAAAGAAGAACCCACAATTTTTTGTCAACCACAGTCACCTCCGTATCCACGGCGAAGCAAACCGCACCAGCAGCACCGCAAGAACCCTACCGAACTAGTCACGTAGCGCAGCCACTTCGCATCGCCTAAAGAACACCGACTCGAGCTTCGATGGGTTCTGTTCCTCTTCCTTCGTGTCGCCCTTCATCACACCTGACCACCATGGGTTTCTTTCCTCATCCTTTCCACCATCTCACTCCCTCCCTTAGATCTAGACACAACCACTAAGCCACCACCATTGAAACTCATTTCCCTACCATGGCTTTGGAGTAAAGGTGTGAACTTTGAGGGAAATGGAGGTCAATCTGGAGGAAAAAAAGGGAGAGGAGGAGGATACGCATAGATTTGAAGATTTGAAAGGGGGAGGAGGACGAGTTATGAGAGGGAGTGGTGGGGCGGATTTCGCTGGATCTGGGGTTGTGAGAAGGTGGAATGAGAGAGGAAGAGGTTAGTGAGAGTGGAGAAGAGATGAAGGTTGAGTTTTAAAAGCTCCTGGATTAGGATTGAAGATGACAGTGAGAGAATGAAGGTGATAGTGGAGAAGAGGTGATTGAGTTTTTTACTAGTTCAGATTGTATGAATGATGATGAATTTATGGGTTAGGTTAGGTTTAATTAATTTAGGAATTAGATTTTTTAATTTATGGGTTAAGAATTGTAAATAATGATGATGAAGAAGAGAAAAAAAATATTGGGTCTTTTAAGATGATGAATGATGAAGATGATGAACGATGTAAATATCTGGGTTTTTAAGTTGATGGGATTGAAGATTGAAGAAGATAATGGAAAATGAAGATGATTGGAGATGAAAATGATTGTGTATGATTATTATTATTTTAATTTGGTCCCTCTGATTTTTCTTACATGTAAGCAAGTAAAAATTAAAAAAGTTACACATCATGTCTTCCCCTGGAGTACCACATATACAGTCAACTTGATCAAAGGACGGGAATCAATGGACTAAACAAGTAAAGGGACAGAAACCAAAGAAAAAATTCTTTAGGGTTAGAAATTAAATATTTGCTATAATTTAGGGAAGAAAAACATATTAATCCCTTTTTTATATATACTTACACTGTTGCACATATTCATCCAATACGGTACATTTTAGCTCAGGTGCATGATAAGTCAAGTCTCGGCACGATAAAAATTCTCAACTAGTGACCATTTGAAAAAAAAAAAGGCACACAAGAGATCTACTCCATCTCTTCTGTATCGAAGGGCTGCCCTGAACAACCGACTCCGCCGGTCGGACACTCCTCACCGACCAGGACACATAGTGGCCGATCACGATACACGGCGAGAGACGGTCAATAAACTTCACTTCGCATAGTCACCGACTTTAGCATCGGAGTGACTTCGCAGGGATCCTCACGGACGATCACCAAAAGAAGAGCAGCAACCGTCCGTACCACTGCCACTGAAAGCACCGTACCCTCTTCAACAAATACCTGCTTAGGGTGATTGAGCGGCTTATTCCGTTCATAGTCATTTCCATTCACCCACTTTGCCACTTAGAGCATCTCCATCGCTGGTTTCTTAAACCAGCTAGAGCATACAAGCTTCGTTCCTTATTTCAGAATCCCATTGGAGAACGCTGAGGTGGAAAGTAGGTTCCTTAATTTTAAGGAACGGTTCCTTGCACAAGGAACTCTACTTTATGGGATCTTACATTAAAAAACTATTCTTTCTCTCTCATTCATCAACTTGTTTTCTGTTAAAATAAGAGGGAGAATGAACAAAAGGGAAGGGAAGAACAGAACAACAGGAAGGAGAAGAACAGAACAACTTCCAGATCAAAAACCAAATATTTATCAAACAACCAAAATTACATAAAATACAGAATTTACAGAACAAATCAATAGAAGATGAAAAGCTTTAGTACGAGCTTTGATCCGTCTTGCATGTGTGCAGAATCTCTCCGATCCGATGGCTGACGGACGGCGGCGGTGCGGTTGGCTCCGATCTGGCCATGAGGAGAAGGTTTTGATGTGAAGGAAGAAGGGAAAGGGTTTTAGGTGAGGGTTTCAATGAGAGTGAAGAATGGAACGAAGGGAGACGCCGAGGGCGAAGAAAGAAAGAGGGGGCGGTGAAGCGGCGGTGAGGTGGTGAGGCGGTGAGGAAGTGGGGCGACGGTGACGGGGTGAGGAAGTGTAGCGATGGTGACGACGTGAGGAAGTGAGACGGTGGCGGCGGCGACGGCTGTAGGATTAAGCAGGGCTAGGGTTTCAAGAAGAGAGAAAGTAGAGAGGATGAAGAAGAACGTGCAAATGAGAGGCTAAGGAGGGATAACCCTTTTAAATAGGGTGACCGGTTGTACCGGTATTTTTTTCAATTTCCAGCCCTCCATGACCGGCTGGAGCTGGTTTTCTGCCTGTTAGGGCTTGTTTGGACCGGCCCAGCCGGTTAAAACAGCAGTTGGGCCTTTTTTTTTCGTTTTCTAACAAAAAACAGGATAGTTGGGTCAGTTTTAATTTTAATTAATTATAATATTATTGTTATTAGTATCAATGAAATTAATATTTAAATTAGAGTGATGAAATAATATTAAAATTTAAATCAAAACTAAGTGAAAATAAAAATTATAAATATATGTGGTATTGTGGGACCCAACTAATGTTGGAGCAAAATCTGTTTAAGTTTCATTTGAGGGAGTTTAATGTTACGTGATCCACTAAAAAATGTTTAAGCTCCCTATTGGAAGTAGGTTGGAAATGCTCTTGTACAAATCCTCCAAGATCTTGAAACTTTATGCCAAAAACAACGCCCATACTCATAAGTGATCTTCATCTTGCTCCAGATCCTAAATCTTTTTTCCTTTTTTTTTTTTTTCTTCTTCTTCTTCTTTTAAACTCACCCTCATCCATTTCTTATTACCCTTAGAAATGAAATACAAATTCTGCTAAACTCGAATCTGAGCAATAACAGAGTTTGAATCTTCCATAAAGGATCTGCGACGTCGTTTGATCTAAAATGGGTGCGAACCACTCATCGGAAGTGGTGGAAGACAGCGACGAAGAAGAGGAACAAGAAGAAGAAGAAGAGAGGAACATCAACGGCCACATGGTTCAGGCCCAATTGGGTAACCACGTCGTGAAGAAGGTTCTGGAGCAAGAGCCGGAGATGCTTCCGTGCCACGCCTCGGCTTCTCCGCTCTCTCCGCAGCTTTCATCTCTCGGCACGCCGCGCCTGGGGCCCTCCATCAAGGTCTGGGACCCTTACAACGTCCTCGCCCCGCCGCCGTCGCCGCCTGCAGCGATGTTCTCGCGGAACTTCTCGGGGAACGGGATGGTGGACGATGAGGTCACGGAGGTCTTCCTGATCAGCCACGGTGAGTGTGAGTTGAATCTGGCTCCGGAGTTGGTGGCGGGACGCTGCCCCGCGGCGGCGCTCACGCCCAACGGGAAGCGGCAGGCCCGGGCCCTGGCCGTGTTTCTCAAGTCGCAGGGGGTTCGGTTCGGTGCCGTGTATTCATCGCCGTTGGATCGGGCACGGTCAACTGCAGTTTTGGTCTGTAAGGTAGTTTCCCTCTTTGGTGCGATGAAATTTTCTGTCTTCCATGAAAATCATGACACATGCTATGCATGATTATTTTTTTCTTTTCTATTTTATAAATCTATTACAAGAGAAAAATGAGAGAAAGCTGCTAAATCAAAAGCCATAACGGTAAAAGGAATGGGTAGGTACTTCAGAAGCACTTAAAATTTGTTCATTTGTTAATGCTCTAATTGAAGCAATTAAGGCCCATGTGCTAGATGAAGAAATGGAATTGGATTTACAAATATGAGTGTAGGGGCGAGGGTGGTTTCAAGAGCTTTTCATGAGCTTAGTTGAACTTTGCTTTTGCTGAACTGATGTTTAGTTAAACTTTTAAAAATAGCTTACAACCTATTCATAAGATCTTTTGAGCTTATTTCAACAAGTTTTTCAAATAAGTTTATAAATTAGTGCTTATTGAAAACACTATTTTGACATAAAATCTTATGTCATAGATGTGCATAGCAACTTAGGGTATGGATGTCCAGATTTTGATCATGGGTTTACCTGAACATTGAGTGTTTCTTTTTGTTATTATCAATTCCATAATGTAGGTGCAAACCAACAAGACTGTGAAATATAACTTCTCCCATGATCCCAAAATATAGTGGTTTTGACCATCAATACCACTATATTAGCATGTTTTACTTCGTTAGGACATCTTTCTTGTGCTGGATTGACATCTCTTGTTTGATGGTTACATGTGAGGATATCATTTGTAACCATCAATCAAGAGGTGTCAATTCAGCACATGAAAGACGACCTAATAAAGTAAAACATGCTAATAGAGTGGTTTTGTTGGTCAAAACCATTCTACTATGTTCTATGGAACTATGCCAATTGTTGATATCATGGGAGAAGTTATCTTTTGAGAGTATCCTCTGACCACAGTCTTGTTGGTTTGCACCTACATTTACGGAATTGATATTGGCTAGGCCCAATTCTATCAAAAATTTCTAACCCATTTCATCCTCCCTATGCCTAGTAGATATTAAGTTTTTAGAACTTTCCATACACCCGGTAAACTTTAAGAGCAAATGCCTATTTTGATCCTCCAAGCATATATGTGAGGTCATATTGGTCCTCCATTAACAAATACATCAAGTTAGTTCTCTAATGATAAAAGAGACATTAAATTGGTCCTATTATGCCAATTTTTGCAACCGTAATTGTCTTTGTGGAATGAATTAATTGGCATTGATGGTGTCACTGATAAATGGAAGACCAATGTGATGTCATGCTTATTTGAAGGACCAAAATGAGTAATTTATTCTCTATTCTTGATAAAATCCATGGCGAACATTTTCACTTGCAATTTGAGATAAAAAGTGGATGCTATTGCTCTTAAGATTGATACTAGGTGGGTACATAAAAAGGGCAACCTGGTTCTATATGTTATATATAGTTTCTGCCATGGCAGTTTCCTGGGGTTATTGGCAATCTTACTCACATTTACAAGGGACTGATTCCGTTACTCGAATTTGTGATCTCCTAGTCTCATGGTAGCAAGATAGATTATAGATACTTGTACGACAAAATAACATATGTGCACTTGTATGAATTAAAAATATACAAATTATTCTCCATTTAGCCAAAGCAGGATGGTAAAAGTAAGAAACTAGTCAAACTACGAGACCTCCAATGTTGACTTTTGTTTTGATGCTAGGCGCTAGATAATCTTCTTGAGGAAAATGATGTTTCTAGCATAGAATGGATGGAAGGCATTTCTGACACTTGACTCCCAATTAGGAATGTTTAGATGAGTAGAGGTAAGCATGGGCCTGGGATCAAGTGCTAGCTAGTTAGGCCTTGTTAACTGAGAGAAGTCCTTATTAGCTGTTATTAATCTGTTATAAATAGAGGTAGAGAAGGTAGTGGGAGTTTGGTAGTTGGTTAGTGATTTATGGAGGGACTGAGGGAGAGACCAGGCTCTTGAATCCTGCAGAGACAGTTTTGTGGTAATTATTTCTCTTCCTCATCTGAGTGATCTATTGATCCAAGGCTAGAGAAGGACTCATCAATAAAAGTTTGCCATTCTCTGGACCAGTTATTTCTCTTCCTGATCTGGGTTATTTCTTATTCTCTGAACCAGCTTTATTAGCTGGAATGACTAATGAGAGCTCTGAATCCAGGGAATTCATTCTCTGATAAAGAACGGAGAAGAAGTTGCTTGAAAAGTTGTGGAGGGAGCTTGTAAGCTCAAAGAAGGCATTCAAGGAGGAAAGTATAGGGATTCACAATGATGGTGGATTCACCTCAAAAAGCACTTTTGATAGGTTCAGAAATATAGAGAGGGAAAGAGAGATAGAAACAGAGAAATATCAGTTCATTCATCATATTCAACATTACAACTATAAGCTACACAATGACTTATATAGCCAAAGTAACCCACCCTCTAAAAGCATGTGCATCATATCCCTCCCTCAAAGTCTTCCTTGTCCTCAAAGGAAATGCAAAAGAATCAAATACAGAGGAAACAACTTCATACAGAACAGCTTTTTTTTTGGGAACATAACCCAGAAAATAGAACTAGTTTTTTTCCTCCCCACATCTTGCAAGGCCCAACTCTTCGTTTTACTCATATCTTGCGGGCCTAACTCCTTCCTTCAGCAGTTTGGGCTTGGCCCATTCGAATGGGAGAGAGGGGTTTAGCAGCTTCCCTCTCACTTGTGCCTCTTTCCTGCGAAGCCCTTGTCCATGCACGTCTCCACCATCGTGTCAAATCCTCCTCCGTATCTGGTGGTTTCGCCAGTGGACGGTTGGCCACAACCGAAGCACCACCGCAAAGAGGCAAGTCCGGCGATTCCCGTGGTGGACGTTCGGCAATGACGGGCTTGTAGGAATCAGCAGCCAAGAAGCAAAGGTCACTGCCGCGAAGGAGCAAATCTGGCGGCTTCCTGGAGGCCTTCTTGTTCCATGGAACACGAGTTCTCCGCCATATTGGGAGAGATCGCCGCCGTTGAACCCAAGATCACTGATTTGGGAATGGCCGAACAAAACGCATCCGTCAATTTGGGGCCAAATGAATCTGTCAAACCCTAAATCCCCAAATTGGAACAAATCTGCCATTGAAGAGTCGATCTGTAGCAACCTGACGAAGATGAGCGTTTGTGTTTCCGTGGAAGCAGCCATCGAATTTGAAGCTTTTGGAAGACTGAGGTGTCGTCCTATTCCCTCACTATCTTGGCGCGCTTCTCCTCCGCGACGATCGCCGCCGCTCGTTCTGCCGCCTCTGCATCTTCTTGTTCCGCCGTCAATGCGTGTTTCTCCTCGACGGCTTTGACTGCTAGTCGTTCTTCCCCAGCCTCCGCTGCGAGTCGATTAGCCTCCACGGCGGCTTCCGATGCGGCTTCGCTTTCAGCCTGCGTTGCGACCTCCGCTAGGCTACATCCTTCGCCTCCCCGATGCGTATCTCTGCCACGAACTCCTCAAATATACTATGCAGCGATTCGCTGAGCCCTTTCTTCGTTTCTGCTATGTTTTCTTTGAAATCTTCTCTGAGCCTTTCCATAGCTTCTGCGATGGTTTCCATCGCTTCTGCGAGGCCTTCCATTTGTTTTTCCTTTTTCTGGTTTTCTGGTTTAGGTGCACCAGATTGGTGCTCTGATACCAATGATAGGTTCAGAAACATAGAGAGGGAAAGAGAGATAGAAACAGAGGGAAAGGGAGAGAAAAACAGAGAGATATCAGTTCATTCATCATATTCAACATTACAACTATAAGGTACACAATGACTTATATAGCCAAAGTAACCCACCCTCTAAAAGCATGTGCATCAACTTTGGCTGGTATGAAGAAGTGATGGATGTAGAGTTGCAGCTGGCTATAGAAGAACTGGAAGCATATGTTTATCATTGTTGCCAGTGGACGGTGGCTAGCAATCCCAAGACAACACGGGGAAGCTTCTATGTGCATGTTTGTTTTGAGCTGATTATCCTCAAAACCTTGGTTTTGGCAATAGCTAAGTTATACCAAATGGAGCAAGAAAAAGGATTGGACTGTGGTGCTTTAAGGAGTGCTGTCACTTAAGGTTTGGGTGACCCTTGGGTAATGACCCCTTAGGTGAACTCTCCTACCTCAAACAAACCGGATCTGTTGAGGAATACCAACGTTAATTCCAATCTGTGACGGCTAGTACTTCTGACTTCAAATACCACCAGCAAGTGGGTCTGTTCACTGCTAGGTTAATAGAATAACTCAGGATTAACATCGAGATGCAACAAAGCGGAAATCTTGGTGTTGCCATGAAGATGGCTCAGGCATTGGAACGTAAGCATAAGGCTTCTTGCAAAACTCTACCACCACAGGCTGCTGGTATCGGTCATTGAATTGCCCCAACTGACAAGGGATTTGGCAAAAGGGGGGCTCTTCAGCACTTTTTTTTAAAA
This sequence comes from Acmispon strigosus, assembly GCA_030819835.1. Classification (NCBI taxonomy): domain Eukaryota; kingdom Viridiplantae; phylum Streptophyta; class Magnoliopsida; order Fabales; family Fabaceae; genus Acmispon; species Acmispon strigosus. The sequence continues at coordinate 27,939,173 of JAUAMA010000001.1, forward strand.
GGTTAACACGAGCAAAAATGGCAGAAAGGAGGACCAAAGGGCTGTGTTACAACTGTAATGACTGATGAGTCCTATTCGACCGAACATGAGTGTAAGAGGCTATTATAAATTGAGGTTCCATACGATAATGTAATTGGACCTTGAGGACAAGGTCAATGCCAAGGAGGGGAGTGATGGTATGGATGCTTGGGGGGCGCAACCGCAAATTATATCAGAAAAGTTGCAAAGCAAGTTTCCCTAATTAATAAGGAAAATATTTGATTTCTTTTTTATTGTTTTTATTTTGTTTCCATAATAGGCAGATTATTTTTAGAAGGACATTTTCAATTTATGATTTCGTTCCTTGTTAGCTAGGATCTTATTATTTCTTTCCTTATTAACTAGTATATTATTATTTCTTTCCTAATTTTTAGTATTAAAGCTCTTTAAAAAGAGATGGTAGTAGTAAAAAAAAATAGTAATCGGCTATTCTCTACATTAGTGTACAACTACACACTGAAAGATGGTATATATCAAGGCAGAGGTGTGTTTGTGTTTGTAGACTGTAGTAGTAGCATGATAATTTTTACATTGCACTTCAGGTGTCTTTGAATTTCACTTCTAATGATTGCATAACTGCCTATGAAGGATTATTTACGTTTCAGAATCTTATGTGTGAAATCTTACTGTCTTGAGTTCCCATTGACAGGAAGTAAATTTTTCGGAAGACCAAATTCAATCCTCAGACGCTCTTGCTGAGATTAGTCAAGGAAGCTGGGAGGGCTGCCTTCGATCAGAAATATATACACCTGAAGCTCAGGGCTGGATTGATCGGTTCCAGCCCGATTTTACTGCACCCGCTGGAGAATCACTTCGACAAGTGGAATTCCGGATGATCCACTTCTTAAATGAGACTGTCTTGGGATTACATGAAAAATTTAGATTAGTTTTATCATCACATCAAAATGACAGCCAGGCATTTGCCCAATCCAATTCCCATGCCCTTACAAACTCAACACATGACCAAGATGGACCTTCTCTTCATTCAAACCAATGGGATTCGCCCAACAGGCATCATCGACCCGCATTTTCAAGGAAAAAATCTGGTAAGAGCAGGCTGCAAGTTATGACGACCACTGGAAACGACGAGGTCGAAGACGAAGTTCATTCCAGCAACGTAAACCACCAAATTTCCCTGCACAATTCTAGTTTCAGCAGCTTTTCACCATCATCTGTTTCTTGTATAGGACTATTTACACATTCTGTGCCAATTAAGTGTCTCCTGACTGGCCTTCTTGGATGTAGCCCCTTGATGTTACATAAGTTCTGCATTGAAGACTCTTCAGTGACTGTGTTGCAGCATTCTGTGAGAACTGGTTGGCAGATAAAAAGACTTAATGATACAGCGCACCTCAGGATTCTCTAGCCAGAGGATCTGTGCTCAGCGATTTGATTTTTTTGTCGTGGTGGATTATATCAATTTAGCTTGCGTGTTGAACTCACAAGAATTGACGCCTTTCATTATAACCTTTATTTATTTTTGCGCCAGTCAATTCCGAAAGAGGAATGGTGCAGGAATTGGATTGTTGTATCAATTATTTTTACTTTCTAAAATTTCAAAAGTTGCTGTTATGCATCTTCTACATGCCATGCATTTCCATGTTGCTCAATGGGTACAATTGTTTTGAAATTTAATAGCATTAATTTATAATCCAATTTAAGAAATTTATTTAAATAAGCGTAAATAGCTTATAGGCTAATATGAGCTGTGTAACATTCCATACTTTTACCTCTAAGATAATTGATTACCTACGCCTACATGTAAGTATTTTAAATTGTTGCTTCTTAACTTGTGCTGTTTTTAAACAGTGGACCTTTTGATGCTTGGATATTCTCCAAACAGAAACCACCAAGTATTTTAAATTGAGATTAACAGAAAGTGTTTAGTTATTTCTTTTTTGGTTACATTGGAAAAGAAAGTGTTTAGTTATTGAATGAAGCTTATTAAATTATTATTTTAGAAATTGTTGTAAACTCTCACATTAGCTATAAATATGATTAAAATAGTTTTTATATATAAAAAGACAATCTTTAACTCTTGAGCTAGTTTTTGAGTTGAATTAAGACTTTCAAATTCTAATATGATATTGAAGTCTATCCTATATCTATTAAATGAAGACCACCTGTATATGGGGCACCTGCAGATTTTGGGGTGTGTTGAGATGTCCCATATGAGCTAAAGGCATGATCAAGATAGACTTTATATGTTAGATTCTAATGATTAAATGAATTCTTATGTTTTGATAATTAACAATTTCATTAAGGTTTAATATCATTAGAGATAAAATTCCTAACACGTTGAAATTTCTCACATCCAGGAGAATCTATCTACTTGAAGAACTAAATGAATCACAAGGTGTTATCAAGAAAAACAGTCCTGCAAGAGGAAACTGTCCGGCCCTCACTAAAGACTAATTGCATACACCTTCAAGAAGAGCTGTCAAGATACACAAAGAAAGCAACCATGTGGAGACAGTCCGGTGGCTCACGGAAGACCAAGCATTGCCTACACGCTGCAAACATCTTTTGGAAGGCACTCAATCAACTATGCACTCTCAAAGCCAAAACTCACTTGATAGAGTTGAAACAGTCCGACACTTGAATAAACAGTGATCAACAGGAAGACTGTTTTGCCAGAAGCTGAATAAGTCTGATACTAAGTCATGAAGAAATATTCCTAGCTTTGAAGTATCTCTAGCCCTATACAAAGCAGTTGCGTAACAACTTATTCTAAAGTAGAACTTCAACAGTAGCACAAAAGAAGGAAGCGCTCAATCATCTACAAATCAGGAACACTCTAATCTTCAAGAGAAATTGAGATGAGAAAGTCCGTCTGCCTATGCAACTCGTTCAGTGACGTAATTCTGAAGTTTGTATAAAGACTGCATCTGCCGAATCTTAATGAAAGATTCCGTCTGCTCAAATCATCAAAGTGTTCAACGGTCATAAATGCCAGAAAGCATGTGTCATGAGGATATAAAGAATCAGTTCAACAGAAGCATTAAAGAAATCGTCAACAATAACTCTGAAGAGTTCATCCAGAATAATTGCTTCTTGGATCAATAATCATCTTCCTCGTCTGCACATTAAATGGAGCACTATGGTTCGTAGAAAGAAGAAAATGACATAATTAATATATTATTCCTTGGTTTCTTTATCTTTCTGTTTTTCCTCAAATCAAGCTGACTTTGCAGAATCAACGGCGAGAAAATCTGAACATCGTATTCCCTCCAAATTCAAAATTCAAATCTTATTTTCAGAGCATTTAATGTCTCTTAGCTAGCACGCACTGGGATATCATGGTCAAACAAAAACCCAGAGCTAGAAACAGCGCCGAGCCAGACGATGTCAACCCAAGCAATTAATGCTTAACAGAACGCATTTAATGCTGCTTCAGAATTACAGAATTAGTCGTTACTCACAAGGAAGCAGAAGCACTAACAGATATATTTTCTCTCCTTCTATCAAAGATGAATGAAGATTTTCAACTGAAGATATAAATAGAGAATTCAGCTTCCAGAACAATTTGGCGACTTGAATTCAATTCATTGCATATCTCAACCAAGTTTGCCCAGAGAACCAAGCTTCCATTGGTTCAAACTCAGAAAGCTTCAAGCCAAATTTTACCTGAGTCATGTTGTCCACTTGTGTGAAGAACTTATAGAGTGTTACTCTTATCTTAAGCCACACACAACACAAAACAGAGAAACCTAAATTCCTATCCTCTCTGTAACCCGAGCTTCATTTCTTCTACTCACTCTTATTGAAGAGAATTGTTGTAGAAAGACAAACTCAATTTGTAAAGGGAATCAGGAGTAGTCCTGTAGAATACTAATGAGGAGAAGTCCTGGAGAGTACTTGTAAAGGAGAAGTCCTGAGAATACTAGGAGAAGTCCTGCATAATACTTGATAGGAGAAGTCCTTATAATACTGGGAGAAGTCCCTGATAATACTTGTACTATTTGTTAAAATAGTGGAAAATCATGGTGAAGCCAAGGACTGGACGTAGCCCTGACGATTATGGGGGGTGAACTAGGATAAATATCGTGTGTGCTTTACTCTTCTACTTTACGTTAATTTTCCGCTGCATGCATGCATGCATACACACATAGTCTATAACACTCCTTGAAAACTAATAATTGATGTTTACTATGAAAGAAGTTTTCGAAATTGACACAAAATGACACACAATTCAACCCCCCCCCCTTTCTTGTTTGTTTCTTGCACTATCAATTGGTATCAGAGCCTAACCGCTCTGAAAGTTACTAACATCTTCGCAGATGTAGAGTGAAAAGATCTATGACTAACAGGTGTCTTCCTCAAGCAAAAGAAACCATGATCCAAAGAACATTGCAGGAAGCACACTCTCAAGAAACAGGTTCAAGAAAGGAGTGAAGGATGTTGTGGAAAAGCTGCTTGCACACAACTTGGTATCTGTAGAAAATTCCATACTCGTCTAAGGAGAACAAGCTAGTGAAAACCTTGGTTTTTCAACCCAGCTCATATCTGGAGTCATCTATGCTGAATCTTCTAGCAATTCAATGAAGTGAACAAACTCTGTTCAGAAAAGATTCCAAAACTGAAAAGTCAACGCCATGACAAACCAAAGATAAAAGGAAGGTAACCCCAAACCTTCATATAGTCAGCATAATGATTTATATCTAGTTCTTAACTACAAAATCAAGAATCTGCACACACTCCCATGCATCTCAATCACAATCATACGGATAAACATACACCGTTACAAGCACAAGTGAAATGTCTTGAAAATCAGTATCATATACATACGCATATTCACATTCGCTTATGGTTCAAGAGTTGTCATAACCTGTCCATAAAATTCTCATAATGATATCTTCAATTATATGAATGTAAAACTAATCATCTGGACCCAAGAAAATATGGGTACCAAAAGTGTACAATAATTAATGGTGCAGAACTTCACAACAAAGAGACAAGTTCATTGCAATGATGATCAACAGAAGCTGATTAATCATTGAGTCCAAGAGAAGTAAATCTCAGCCTACGAGATGCTGCCAGAAGGATGCTCTTTTCAAAGAAGAACCCAGCTAAGCAGAAGACCCATCAAACGAATACATCTTGTTTCCGTCCGGTCAAAGCTTATAAGTAACTAAACCATGACTAGTCAGACGGATATCCTTTTCAGTCTCGTTCTGATAACTTCCCAACTCAAGAAGAACATTGTCAGATTCAAAATCACAATTGTTGACTAAATTGAATCATCGTTTAATAAGTCAAAACATCACATATCTGAGAACAGGTGATAACAGGACTATGACGTTCATCTCAAGGCTCATAGCTCATGAGAAATAATTTCACAGGGAGTATTTTCAATAGCTTACATTTGGCAAAAAGAAATCATACGAATCCTACTATATGTAGTCAAATAGAATGTTCAAAATACTACTAATAAAGTTCTATGGCAAAAGAACTCTGTGTAAGTGTTTGCAGGACAAAAGGAACATGACAGATTGAGAATGCATAATGAAAGAATGCAAAGGTAGCAGCCAGACGAACACTAAAGAGGACAACGTCTGACTCAGTTGAAGTTTGCCGCCAAAATAAATTGAACCAAGAATTGATCACCGTCTGGTGATCACTCAGGCTCACAAGTAAAAGCAACATTCAAGCTAGAACGTCTGAGAATAACTGAAAGGACACGATCAGATATCCACGACGCCCACGTCTGGGTTATTGGTAAACAGCTGCATCGTTTCATATACTAAGCGTTCTCAACACGCATTAAATCTTTCAACTGCCATGACTGCACATTTAAAGATTTTCATTTAATGCGCGTGCTATGTCTACTCTCTCACATCAACCGCAAAACTAATCATTTCATTACGTAAAACAAGTAAAACCTTTTGCATTCTAAATACACTCAATAAAAGAACTTGAGAAAATAAACTTCACACTCACAACTCACTTGCAATCCTCTGAATCCCTTGCTATTCTCTGCTTGCTCTCCTGCTACCTCTAACACTTCCTTGCAGAATCCTCCAATGGCCCCCAAGAAGAAAGTTGCTACTGAACCAGAACTGACTCTTGCTCCACAGGAAGTAATCAATATGAGGAACAAGAACGTTGCTGCAAATCGACGAGAACAAGAAGCGCTGATCGGAAAGCAGAAGATGATGAATATGGGGGAGAGAGAGCTTGTCTCACCAAGGTATCTCGATCTCAACCTCTACAGTTATGCAAAGCTGGTAGGGTTGGACCTCGTGCTATTTCAGGATTGGACCAACTTTATGAAGATTTCTGCAACCCCTGTCATCAAACCTGTAGTCAAAGAATTCTTTGACTGTGCTGTCAAGAAGGGGCCAATTACCATCTAGTCCAGATGCATGAGAACTGTCACTAATGTCTCTCCAGGAGACATCGCTGTAGCCCTAGATGTCGAAGTAAATGAAGGAGTCATCTACAGGCCAAAATGGGAAGTGTCTGCACTCAACCCTGACTGCATTTGGAAGAAGGATCCCAAAATCCATGGAACCAATGTCAACAACCTGGTTGACGAGTGCAAATTCCCTCACGCTGTACTGAGAAAAATAGTGATTCCGAAAGAGGGTGCTCGTGACCTAGTGAACAAGCTGTCTCACTGGGCTCTCTATCAAATGATGCACATGCAGAAGATCAATCTTCCTTATCTGATCTTCCATCATATAATCAACACGCTCGAGAGTCCCGTATCAAACCTTCCGTACGGAGCCCTCATCACCGCTATGATGGGAAAGAAAGATCTCATCAATGAGACAAAGGAGAAAAATGAGTTCATTGTCCACGATTACATCTACCCTACCCCCATCAGGTTCGGTGATGTCAAGAAGATGAGGCTGAAGGTTGACACCTCTGGAGTCCCCAAGAATCTGCTGACTGAATGGGAAAGGAAGCAGTAGAGAAAGAATGAAGACGCAGAACATGATAATGAGGCCAATCCTTCCCCTCCAAGAACCAGAGCTTCTAAAGCAAAGAAGGATGCTGTTGATGACTCTTCTCCACCTGTAAAGCCGCACTATATCTCTGACTCTAGGAAATGGGTAGAGATAGAGCCTCCGTCCGTCCCTGAGCCCAAACGAAGACGCTTGGTGAAGAAGCATGAAGCAGTAACCACCACCACTCAGCAAAAACAAAACCCACCTTCGACTGAAGATGATGAAGACGCCATGCCAATAGCCTCATTGGTGAAGAACGTCAAGAAGGTCCCTCTGGAGTCTATTCCAGAAACTACTGAACTGTCACCCACACTCATAAAGTACCTTCCACATGTGCCAACTCTGTTTCATGAGTATGTGGAAGACATTGTAGACGTTGAAGATGACGGTAACTGTGGTTACCGGTGCATTTCCCAGTGGCTAGGGAAAAACGAAAATAATGGTCGGAGATAAGGAGAAGAATTATAGAAGAACTTGATGTCAGACGGTCTCTGCACTTGAGGACATTAGAATCTGAAGATCATCTGGAGAGAGTGCGAAATGCACTGATTCTTGCTCCTGAAGAACCAGTCTTTTCTCCGAAGTGGTTTAACGTTCCTGATATGGGACTAATTGCTGCAACTGCTTTCAGGTTCATTCTTGTCACCCTCAGCCTAAGGGAATCCTGTACTTATCTTCCTTTGATAGGACCAGTCTCTACTCCTTCACCCATTGCCGCCGTATGCAATGTTGATGATAGTCATTGGATACAGGTGAAACTGAAGAAGCAATCCCCTCTTCCATTTGGCACACCACTGTGGAGGCCAAATTTTGTCCAAGGAGCTAAACAATGGGGTCAGAACATCACGCCAAGGATTATGATGTACAGGCAAATCGTTGATCCTGATTATGTGCGTCCATCAAAATCCAAGAAGAAACGGTCTAACACTGAGTCCGTCCGAGCCAGTGCTGAAGTTCAAGAGATGAAGCCCCTGCAAAATCCAACTCAACCATCCAATCCACCATCTGAAAATCCTACTCACAAGGAGATATCGTCCGAAGGCCAACATCGTCCATTGGACGTTAAACAAGTAAATCCAGACAAGGCAACTGCCACTAGTCCAATAAATGCTGATGCAGCAAGCCCAGAAACCTATGAATGGGTTTGTCCGGCTGCAGAAGAACATGCTCTTCCTAAGAGGGCAAGAGTTGCTGGAAAGAGATAAAAAACTCGTGCAGTCAAGACCGCAAACCCGAGGAAGAAGCAGAAGGTTGAAGCCAAGAAAGCTGATGTAGATGAAGATGATCATGCAGCTAACCCAGACTCCTCTTTGGATGAGATTCTGGCCACTCAACAAATACCTACTGCAAGAGCTTCTTCACCTGAGGATGAACAGGAGGATACCGCTCATGGTAATCGATTATTGTACGCCGTTGCAGTTTGAATTCAAAAATTCAAACATGTAATCGATTACATGGATGTGGTAATCGATTACTATCTTCTGGTAATCGATTACTCAGCTCCTATAATCGATTACTCTTAGTCCAGAACTCAGTTTATGAAAGTTTAAACCCTAATTGAGTGTTTCTACTAAGTTTTACTTGTGAGAACATATTATACTCAATTAGTTGATTATTTATGAGCCTTCATATGCAATATATCCTTAATAAAGCATAGCACACTAAGTTAACAAGACGTACTAATAGCTAGAACCTTAATAGTTGATCTTAACGTTTTGAGTTGGTTCTTGAAGTCTTTCTTTTTCTTCTTTTTGTGATGTGTTTGTCTTCATCAAAACCTCAGCCAGAGTCCAAGGACGAGACCTTCTTCACAATCTCCCCCTTTTTGATGAGGACAAACAACATGCTTGAAAGTTGATTGATCATTTGACTTTTCTCCCCTTGTCTTGTATATCTCCCCCTTTGTTTTTCAATTAATGCTCAGTATCCTGAAAATGATCAAGCATACACAAGGCTTTTCTCCCCCTTTTGACATCATCAAAAAGAAGAGAAGGCCATACAAAATATTCCAGGATAATAGAAATAAAGGAAAGCATAATGACAAAGAATTTATGCCAAAAAATAGTGCATAATCATAGCATTTTATAGGGGTTATTGTAAACAAACCAAAACATATGAAAATTCAAGTCAAGGTTTGAAAACCAATAATTTTGCATTTTTTCCCTGCAGTAATCGATTACAGCATTTCAGTAATCGATTACTGAAAATCTCAGGAAATTTTTCTGGGCCAAAATTTTCAGAGTAATCGATTACTTGATGTTGGTAATCGATTACAGGAAGTCTCTGGAAAATTTCCTGGGCCAAAATTTTCATGGTAATCGATTACTAGACTTTGGATAATCGATTACTGAATTTCTCTGGAAAACGTACTGGGCCAAAATTTTCCCAGTAATCGATTACTCATTCTGTGTAATCGATTACTATATCCAGAAATTTGATTTTCCAGGTTTGGTAAGAACTGTATGAATGAATTATCTAATAAAGAGCTGTGATACAGATGCATATGCTTATAATGCTTACTCTTTTTCACAACATCATTTGAAAGTTATAGATTTTAGCTTCAAGTCTAAAGTTTTTCTTTACCAATACCATATTCTATATTTGTGTATTGAATGACCATTGATAGACCAAATCCGCAAGTGTACGGACGTAATCGAAGTAATATAAAAGATTATCGTCTCCACAAGGATTGGTTGATTTTATAATTGGTTTTTCAGAGTTGGTAAAATAAAATATTTTGTTTGATTTTATGATAGAACTAAGCAATAAAATGATAAAACAAGTATTTAGGTTGAATTTCACTTCACTTAACTTAGCTTTTTAGAATCACTTTTACACATGAAATTAGAACTAGTTCTTAGGTGCTTTAGCCTAGGATTTCTATTTGTTAATGCCTTAATCAAATAGTCTTTCAACTCAATTACCAAACCTAATACCTTAGAGTTTAGTTAATCCAATTGAAGCATTAGTGTTCTTAGTTCTAGCAAACACAATTGGTTTCCATCCTTATACCTAAGTGATGAATAGTCCATTAATTTAATCCCATTTCCCTCAAATCCTACCAATTACCATTGTGCAAAAATTGAGCAAAGTGAACTTGTGTGCACCAAGATTAATTAAGCATGGGGAGAAAATACTAAGAACAAGAACTTCATTCATATATAAAGATTAATACTTACAGCATAGTTTTATGAATATTCATAACAACCCAAATACAAGAGAAATTAGCCTAGCATGGCTAAGAGAAACATAAAGAGAAAAACCTGAATTGGGAGCTCAAAGAGGCTTCCCACAAGTCCAGGAAATTTCTCTAAACCAAGAAGAAAGATGGTATGAAGGGTGTGTTTACAAAGGAAAGCAAAGACCCTATTTATAGTATAATTGGCAGTGTCTCAACGCTCAAGCGTTGGCTTGCCAACGCCTAGGCGTTGGGAGTAATTAAATTCCCGCGTCCAGCAGAGTGCCAACGCTCAAGTGTTGGCTTTCCAACGCTCAGGCGTTGGGCACCTCTGCAGCTTCTCTACCTTATTGTTTTGTTCTTCCTCTTCATGACCTTCAATGGCTTTGATGTGGCCACATTCTTGTCCCTTATTAATTTCTGAAACCTCCCTTCCTCATCAATTCTCCACTCATGGCATTTTCCACATGTGCCAATTAGAGATGGTGCTTCATATTCCTTCTTCATTTTCAGTCCTTCATTTCCTGCAATTTGCACCTTGATCCCCACAAATATGCTTAATTCAACCAGTTTTCTAAAATGGCTAAAAACTAATAAAAATACCTAAAATTATATAAATAAAGTTTTAAAAACAAATAAAAGCTAATCTATATGCAAATGCAAAAATAAATAGAAAATCTAAATAAAATGTACAAAAATCTATATGAGACTCAATAAAAAGAAAAGAAAATAAACTAAAAAGACCCTAAAAACATCATACGAAATCCAGTCATCAATAATTATGGGTATTTTTGTATCATATTAATTGAGTTGACGTTTCTGTTTTGAAAATTGAATTTTGAGAGGTTTTTATGAAGGTTTCCGTTAATTACTATGTGACCCCTGACTCAAAATTGGGGCGTTACATCCTGTGTGGGGCTAGTGCCTTTGGATAGAGAGCTTACCGTTGTTTGATGATGCTCGTAGGGTGACCTTATGTGTGTCTGTATTTTCCTGCTTTGGGGTCAGGGTGGTCTTCCAATACTTTCGTGTGGTTTGCTCTGCATGGTCACACAGGGAGTGCCGGAGTTAGGGATCTTTCAACTTTTTTTATCCTCAACTTTTGAATAAAGTCCGCTTGGCGGGTGATGTTGTAATAATGGTAAGATTTCTTTTAATGTTTAAAAAAAAATAACTCTAATTTTATAAGTGTTGGTCGATATTACGATAATAACCCCCAATAAATCGGGGTGTTACATTCTCTAATTCTAGCTAGGGTTTTATGATGTTCCTACGGAAAAGCTTCATTTTTGAACTTTTCAGAGAAGCGATCGAATCTAACGATGTCGTTATAAAACACATTATGGAAAAGGTGACCTCATTTAAGATAAGTCATAAACATATATTCTTATATAAAAAATACAAGGCACAACAGTCACAACAACTTACACTCCATAGCATTTACCGAGCTTAAACAGATAATATAACTAATTAATTGATCGTACAAAATATCTGGCTCTTACATTACTACCCCCTTAAAATAGTTTCATCTCTAACCTACAAGTCAACGAATAATGATAGTGGAATTGCAAGTGTACAATTTACTATCGCGTAATATAAAAGATTATCGAACCCAAGGGATAGGTGTTCTTATTGATATAAAAATTTAGTACTTAAGCATAAAAATTAAAAGATAGAAATATGAAGTTGGTTTAGAACAAAGATATAACAATAGCATAAAATGATAAGAAATAAGATGAGAGGAATTTAAGCTCTTGGGTTGATTTACATAATCTATAAAACATGCTAGAAAACTCTTACTAAATTTCTGAACTTTAAATTCAAATTCATGGTGCTATAGCCTAAGTTTCTACACCCTAATGGCCTTAAGAAATGTAGAACTTCCTTTCCTAATTACTAACTCCATAGCATTGGTTATTAGTTAATTAGAGAAGAAGATGAAGAAGGAGTCCGAGCCAACACAAGATTACGTACATCCTTATAGCCTTAAGTAATGCAAACATATAACCTTTTTTATTTCCTATTTCCCTTACTACTTAACAAATGGCCTTATGAATAAGTAGAAAGCATGAAATCTTTTGTACACAAGATTAATGAAGAACAAAGAAATAAAACATGATTTGAAAGTATTATTCAGAAATGTAAAAGAAAACTAGAACATGAATTATAAATTAAAACAACCCAAAAACTTAAAAGAAGAATTAGCCAAGCATGGCTAAAAGATTCATTGAATTACCCTGGATAGGAGCTCAAGTATGGCTTCCCACAAGTCCTAGGAACAATGATCTTTGAGGGAGAAAGAGAGAATACTTGTTGTATTCTATGAAGGTGTGCTTTACAAGTGAAGAAAAGGGTCCTATTTATAGTAAAAATCCAGCCACCAACGCTTCAGCGCTAGAATTCCCAACGCTTGGGCGCTGGAAGCATTAAAAATCCACTGCCAGACCGAAGGCCAGCACATGAGCGTTGGCTTCCCAGCGCTGCAGCGCTGGGACCTGCTGTTTCAGCTCCAAGTTTTCCTTCCTTCTTCATGGTTAGTGGGATTTGAATGCCATAAAAACCCACTACTCAGCCCTTGTTTAATTCTGAAACTTCTCCTCCACTACCATCAATTCCTTCAAGCTTATTTTCCATGTGCTAATTTGAAGAGAGTTGCTTCATATTCCTCTTTTCACTTTTAGTCCTCTCTTGGTTAGCACTCCAATTCAAGCCCTTGAACTCTCTCAATCTTCACTTTAAGTCCTCCACTCTTGAACTTTTACAATTTGGTCCCTGACTTCCTGAAACTTTACACATTGGCCCCTGGACAAAAATGATAACTAAACCAGCTTTTTCTAAAAATACAAAATAACTAGAAAAATTCCTAAAAATATAAAATAAAGCTAGAAAATCTAATAAAATCTAATCTACATGCAAAATGAAAAATAAATAGAAAATCTATATAAAAAGACTAAAAAACCTATATGTGACTCAAAAATAATAAAATAAAAAGACTAAAAAGACCCTAAAATTATCATATAAAATCCACTCATCAAATAACTTAGGTTATTTCTCCCTCATATTTTCTTCCAATTCTTAGGTCGCATCTCCCGTTTCCTGGTTCAATAACTTTCACCAGAGGAACTTGTTGTCCCCTCAGTTGCTTGACACTCCTGTCCCCTATCTTCATAGGAGGAATTTCAAACAACAAGTTGTTACCCTTAAGTTGGATATCATCCGGCTCGATAACATGAGATGGATCAGGAACATACTTGCGTACTTGTGAAACATGCAGAACATTGTATAGATTGGAAAGAAACGGTGGGAACGCAATCTGATACGCCATGGATCCCACTCGTCGAATGATATGGTACGGTCTGATAAACTTGGGAGTAAGCTTCCTGGACTTGATAACTCTTCCTACCCCTGTCGTCAGAATCACCTAAAGGAATACGTGATCACCAGCCTCGAACTCTAAATCCGTCTGTCGCTTGTCGACTTAGCTCTTCTATCTGCTCTGAGAAGTTCTCATATTTTCTCAAATCTGTTACACCTTCTCAGTCGTTTTCTGAATGAACTCAATTTGAACAATCAAGTTCTCCCCATTCTAGTACCAACATAATAGTGTTCGTCACTTGCGCCTATACAAAGCCTCATAGGGTGCTATTCTTCTGCTTGCGTGAAAGTTGTTGCACGTGAACTCTATCAAAGGTAACAACTCATCCTAGCTTCCACGGTTATCTAGAACACAAGCTCTTAACAGATCCTCTAATGAATGGATTTTCCTCTCGGTCTGTCCATCCGTTTGAGGGTGGTAAGTAGAACTCAGCCTCAACTTCGTTCCCAAAGCTTCTTGCAAAGCTCCCCACAAGTGCGAAATGAACTTCAAGTCCCTATCGGAGATGATGCTCGAAGGTTAGGCATGAAGTTGCACAATCCCATGCAACATAAACTTCCGCCAACTTATGTACATTGTAGGTAGTCTTTACCGGAAGAAAATGAGCCGAGTTGGTCAATTGATCCACAATCACCCAAATCGAGTCATACTTATTTTGTGTCTGCGGTAAAGCGACCACAATGTCCATGGATATGCTGCACCATTTCCACTCTGACACATCCAAGGATTGAATCATCCCTTCAGGATTTCTAGTGTTCCACCTTTGCCTTCTGACACATCACGCATGCAACAACATACTCTACCACTTGCTTCTTCATGCCTGGCCACCAAAAGTTCAACTTCATATCCTAATACATCTTAGTCGCTCTAGAATGAATACTCAACTTACTTTTATGACCTTCATCTAGAAATAAATTCCTCTTTTCATCTTCGTCCAGTATGCACACTCATCCGTTGCAACGTGGGATATCTTCTTGTCCTGCCTCAAAATCTGGTGCCTTTCCCAGAATGATCCAGTTCCTCTTCTCCATAACTTTCTCATCTTGCAACTGCTTATCCCTGATTTCCTCCATCATCTCACTGGAGATAGTAACCATTCCAAGGCTTAACTCCCCCAAAGGTACCCTCGCAAGGTTCCTCAGATTGCAGCATCTTTAACGCAACGAAGTTATCAACTGTTCCTTCATCAAACCACTACAGGTGATCAACGTCCCATAACTTGGTGTTCCCTTCAAAGTCTGATAGCATCCGACACAAGCAAGTGGTCAAGCATCATAAATTCCTAAACACAAGCAGTAATAAAATCAAGGTTCTAACATCATAAGTAGTAGCTTCTAAAACAAGGCAGGCAATATCAAGCAACAAGTTAAGCATATATCCCCACAACACATCACACGCGCATCACTTTCATCTCATAATCATAAAATCATACGCATCTCAATAGCCAATCTCAAGGCACATATTCACATAACTCATTGATAGACAAATGATAAAGGAATGCACATATTCACATTATATATCACGTACCTCATCACACAACATGCATGATCCCGAGTCAAGACACCAGTCAATCCTAGTGTTCATTCAATTATCTCCACTTGTGAAATTAGTAAACCACATTGACTTATTTCATTATGTACATGATATTCCCACTTCAAAATTTTATCCTTAGTCGTCTCCTCTTCAACCAATACACTTCATTTCCTCCTTAGCATCACTAGGTGACCATCATGTCATCCTAAACATATTACTTTCTATTTAGACATAGCCGTTTACGTCTGTTCTAGTTGGCTCATGAGATCCTCAACCAATTAGATTAAATCACCCCTAATCTCGTTTAACTGAGTTACTCATCTAATGCATAGGTCTATCAATCATCCTTACTTATCCCCTTATTTATTGGTATTGGCACCCCACTACTCTTATTGATATTGTCTTAGAGAAAACTCCCCATATCCAATCATTCACCTTAACGCAGTAAGTATAGTTATGATCAAGAGACTTTAAGTAGCTTCCGATTCGATTGGCATTTTGACTTACTAATGATCTCTTCACTAGTTACCTTAGTCAAATTACTCCACAAACGCCACTAATACCAACTCCATTAATCCTTGATTGAATTAATCAAAATAATCTACGCATCACTAATCAGTCATGCTTAGACCCTTTTATCCCTATATCTTCACATTTCCATTCTCTCACCTTAACTTCCCTTCACTAGTATTCTGCCCTCATGAGTTATCAAATTCTTACTTACATCTCTAACATATTCTCGACTTAGACGGAAACCCAACAACCAACCCTTAATGAAAACATTGCTTCAATTAAGAGAAATCCACAAAATTCAAGTGATCACAATTCACACAAGTCAAGCATTCAATCAGTCTATCAGTTAACAATCAAAAATCAATTGACACCTAAACAGTCGGCCACAGGGTTCACACAACCTAGAAATATGAATGAATGTGTCGTTCCCGAATCAAACAAACAGATAAAGGGTTACCAGTGATGTGGCATCAACCCTGGATAAGCCCTTCATAGTTTGCAGCTTCCTCACCATTCATGATGTACACCCGTTCTTGGGCAGTTGGACGTGTCCCCCTTTCAACGTTTACCACAGCCTCCGCCTTCGGTGTTCGGCAGTCTCGGGCAAAATGTCCTGGTTTCAGATAGTTGTAACACACTTTATTGTCTCCTTCACAAGCATTGGCACGGTGGCCAGCCTTCCCGCACCTATAGCAAACCATATCTTTCCCCAGAGATTGAGTCCCTTGGCATCCTTAGGCTGCATCCATGGGTCGGTACTACCCAGAGGCTTGTCCCTTCCCATGCCGACGTTGATACAGTTTCCTTTGATGCTACTTTCCTTTACCAAAGCTCCCTTGATTTTGATTTCCTAGCGGAGATGACCTTCTACTTCCCAATTTCCTGTTCCGTTCATTCTTCATGATCTCAATGTATCTCCACTAGTGGTTGGTACTAACGGATCCCCAAGGGTCTCACTGACTCCTAGATCTCGTACCAGAGTCTCTTGGTTAGTTGAGTACAAAGGTAAACTTCATCCACTTGTGGAGCGAAGAACCGAAAGTCCTTAGAAAGAGATTCCAATTTTGCACCATATTCATCAACACACATATTTCCTTGGTGCAGTGTAAGGAACTGAGTTTCCTTCTCTTCTCTGGCACTCACTGGGCAATACTTCACCAGAAAAGCATTACGGAATGAGTTCCAGTTCACGGCTACACGGTTGGCCTCCATAAATTTCCTTGTTCCCCTCCACCAATACTCTACTTCACCCAGCAACAGGTATGTGGCAAACCCACCTTAGACTCTTCTGAAGTTTGCAGCACTGCAAAGATCTTCTCGATCTCTTGCACCCAAAGGTCAACTTTCTCGGGATCATCTTCTTCCAAGAACTTTGGTGGGTCATGACGCTGAAATTCGTCGAGTCCTCTCAGTTGGGCCAGAGCCTCTTTCCTTTCTTTCTGGCGTGCAATGCGTTAATCTTCAAACGCATTCCTCTGAGCAGTGGCGGCAGCCGTAGCATTAGTAGCAGCAGTCTGCTGAGCAACCACATTGGTCAGGTTTGTAATAGCCTAAGCCATTCGGTTTATGTTGGCCTGCATCTTCCTCTCTGGGTCTGGTCGTGGAGACATCTTGTTCTTG
The DNA here is from genome assembly GCA_030819835.1 of Acmispon strigosus. NCBI lineage: Eukaryota > Viridiplantae > Streptophyta > Magnoliopsida > Fabales > Fabaceae > Acmispon > Acmispon strigosus. Next base: position 27,956,385 of record JAUAMA010000001.1, read on the forward strand.
AAACAAACAGTCAACATCCAAGACAAGAAACAACATACAAGGAACACTTTGTTTCTCTCATGGAAACACACAAGCATTCAGGCAGGTTCTTCACACAAGAACAACATTCATACAAACAACATAGAAATCACACAACTTAGCACGACAAACCTATTCCCCAACAGCTCCTTATAATCTCAGCCGGGGCCCTGATACCACAATGTAACGCCCAGATTTTCTAGGGTCACAACAGTAACCTCAACAATAAATAAACATGCTGGTTATCTTTCAAGTCATAAAAATGCATGAATTTTTTTTTCAAAATATGCTATCGACAACATGCATTACATATTTATAGTCCCATTTCCCGAGCCAGTTCAGGCCCGGCTTGGAGGACCTTTAGATCAAGAATGATGGTGTCTACTCAGCTCAAAATGCTTACCAGTGGCTTCTTCATCGGAAGATACCTCCAGCGCTGAATATTGGCTTTCCTTTGAAGAAATTTGGAGATTAAGTGTTCCATAAAAGGTTAGGCTCTTTCTTTAGTTTGCTCTCCATGATGATCTTCCTGTTAATGCTAGACGTCACCGTGCAGGAGTTATTGTTTCTCCTAATTGTACCCGGTACTTTGGGAACATTGAAGATGTCCTTCATTGCCTTCGTGATTGTGCTCATTTGAAGGAAATTTGGATTTCGCTAGGAGCGTTATCTTGGCCTCACTTCATGGTTGGGAATATTCTAAATTGGATTATTTTTCATATTTCTAGTTGAGATGTAGTGGCTTTTGCTGCGACGCTTTGGAGTGTGGCAATCTAGTTCGTTTTCGTAGGCTATCCTTTCCTCCATGATATTCTGAGCCTTTTTGAATTTAAACTAGGAGGTCAAGTTAGTGCAGATTTCTAAAGAGACCAATATGGTTGCAAATGTCGAATTGGTTGGCTAAGCTTGGTGCTCGGGTTTTGGAGCCTAGAGTCCCGTAGGTGGTCCCTCATTTAGAGGTGGAAGCTTTGCTCCTACAAAACTATATATAGTGTCATAGTTTAATTTTTTTCTCTCTGGCTTTTAATTTTCCAATGCACTGAAAAACTCTTAATATAAAACATGGTTACAAATATGAATTTTGTCATTTTAATGATAAGTCATATACAATACAAGCCGCCAAAATTTAACGAGTTAATTGTTAGACCAGCCATGTATCTAAAATTCCTTCCTGTGATTCCGTAGGTTCTTACCTTTCCTCAGTCTTAAAAGCAAGTCAATTCACCAAACTCCCACGAAGGTTCTCAGGACCAAAACATTGGCAAATTCTATTTGAAATTCTGTCTGCTCCACATAGTTCGTGTATAAAACAGCAATTCTCCAAGGAATTGGAAGAGAGGTTGAACTGAGACTTCTCTGTTTTTCCGTGACATTCTCATTGATCTAGCGAGCAAGCTCTGATTTATTTTTATTCGAATTAAGTCCTCAATGGGTGATCTCTCAGAAACCTCGCGGCGCAATTCTCTGATCCCGAGTTTCTTGTACAAGAAGGATGCGATGGTCGGATCCACCGTCCACGTGGCAGATTGTTCGTCGTTGTCGACTTCGAGGTTCATGGTTGCTTCACCGAGCGAGCGTGGTGGTAATTCTAACATCACGATGTACTCGCCGGCTTACTACGGTGCTTGCGCCGTGGGTGGATTCCTCTGCTGTGGCCTGACTCACATGGCGGTTACACCTCTTGACCTTGTCAAATGTAATATGCAGGTCTGTTTCGTTCTTCTCTTCCTCTCCCAACTCACTTCAAATCCAAACATCTCTCTTTCTTTCACTGTTACGTGTGTTTGACCAATTAATCACAACTCCTGTGACCCATGAAGATTTTTATTTTTCTTTGGTCATTGGTCAATGGTCAGTTGGTCACGTTGGTCACAGAAATTATTTTTTCATTGGTAGCAGAAATTATTTTATGAATTAAATTAGGGTTAATTTTTTTTTTCCGGTAAAATATAGTTGATTTGGATTTGATCCATCTAAAAAATTTCATTGTTTTTAGTTCTAAAAATTAATGAAATAGGTGGAGATAGTATGCGGGATTCATTTTGTAGCTATTAAGGCCGCCACTAATGTACTTTGTGGGGTTAAAATGTTATTAATATACAAAAGTTGCCACAAAATAAATAACAATGACTATTTTCATCACATATTTCATTAATGACGGAAACTAAAAACTATGAAATTTTTGCGGAGAAACTAAATCTAATTCATCTCTATTTTACGGAGAGTAAAAGTATATTTGATCCTTAAATTTAATAATAAATTTTAGGTACTTCAATACTTTTTAAAAATATTTTTTTATAATTGTAACAAAAAATCAAACTAAAAATAAACTTATTTTAAATGAAATATCTGAAAAATTAAATAATCTTAAGTTAACAAATTTTAATTAAAAAATTGGAAGTCCTAAACAAACTGTGGTGAAATTTGATTGCTACTCCCTCCATTCCTTAATATTTATCACTACTTTGAACATTTTTTTCTATTTATGTGTCATTTCTATAATTTCAAAATAACATTAATTACCGTTTAACAATTATACCTTTATCTTAAAAAATCTTATTAGTGAAATGAAAATTGAAGAGTCAAAATAAATAAGAGAGATAAATGGTATATTAGAAAGTCAAATAATTTTAACAAAAAATGAGAACATTAATGCTATTTTCTTAATACATGTGTCAAAACTTTAAAGTGACAAATATATATAAGCATAGTGCAAGGATGACAAAGAGTAGGGTCAAGGTAGGGTATTATAGTACTCATCCCCATAACCTCGTTTTTTAAAAGTACCCGTACCTATCCCCATATCCGTGTGGGTAGTAATTTGAGTGTCCATCCTCATATCCTCTAAATATTTATATGCTTGTACCTGTACCTTTTACTTGCAGTTTAGTTAAACAAAATATAATTTATATGGTAATTTACGTTATAATAATATATTATAGGAAATATATCATAATTTAACATCATATTATAGTTATAATAATATATTAGAGGAAATGTTATATATATATATATATATATATATATATATATATAAATATAAAGTGTGTGCAGGTATGGAGTGGGGTGAGTATTATAGTATCCATGTCCACAAACTTTTGTAAGTAATTGCTCATACCTAATCTTATATCCATCTAATGAGTTTTTACCTTATTTATGATGGGTATTTTTTGTAGATACCGGGTAGGTGTTATCCCAAGAATAGAGGGAGTATATTTTTTGTCAACCACTCATTGATATCGTAAGCAAGAATGGGCCTAGCCTAGTAACAAGCATACTACCTCAATATGCACTTTGTTGGAAAGTCATGATACTCGGTGCCGTTTCATTTTTTACTTTTGTTTAAACTCTTGTCAGTATTTTTTTTTTTGAAAATAACTCTTGTCAGTATTGACCATGAAAAACTGTTGTAACAGTACGAATTTTCCATCGTATTTTTTATTAAATATTTTAGAGTTTAAATATTTAATTGATAAATTTATTTCAAAAAATTAAATTAGTGAAAAAAAAAACTGTCTCTTTCCTTAGTTTTTTATGAATTAACATTAATATATTGTTTAAAAAAAAACCATATTATATTTGAAATGATTCGAATGTTAATATATAAAATGTCTATTTTATTTTATAATTTAGATCTCCTAATACGCCCTCCGTTATTTTTTATAAGAACCAAATGAGAGTTGAAACTTGATTTTTTTATAAGAACTAACTTAAACTTTATGATGGATTAATTATTTTTTCACAACAATACCCTCATTTAATTGGGCTTTCTCTTTCTTTACACCATGCAACTCATTAAAGATGAATAGAAATTAAGAAAAGTAGGTGGGCTAATTTTGGAAAGTTAATATAAATTTAGAACAAATTTAATATTGTCAACTACTTTAACTACATTTCTTAAGAGGCGTGAATAGGGATGGCACCCACACATGGTGGGTGTGGGGAGTGCCTTCCCGTTCCCCTCCCCGCATCTCTTCTCTGTCCCCGCCTCTATCCTCATTCCCCACAACGGGGTGTAATTTTGCCCCATTTTCCCCACCTCCCCACAGGTCCCTACGGAAAGCCAAACATTTCATTAAAATTTTAAATTAAATATATAAAATGCATAAATGTATGCAATAAATTTAATAACTAAGTGATAACAAAATTTTCCTATGTCCATTAAAGACATATTTCAATATAATGCATATCAATACAAATACATATAACAAAATTCATATAACATATAATAAAATTTACCACACATGTTGTGAAGTCTACAAAATTAGAAATTAGAAATATAAAGTACAACATCGAAGTTATCCAGAATGTGAAGTTTAACACCCTAAATATTCCCTTGAGCATTCAACTCGTTCAAAAGACGAAGTATTCGTTTTACGTAATCCAATATCTGTAAGGTTATTATTCCATTTGTACTTATATATACGGGGCGGAACCTCATGAGACAAGGAGAGTGATCCATATCCCCATCCCTAAATTCTCATAAGGGAAAATTGCAATCTCGTCCTCATCCCCACGAGAAAAAATTCTCCAAAATCGGGGCCCCAAATGGGGCAGTCCCCACGGTGATCCCCAACTTCAGGTGGAAATTGTCACCTTTAAATGTGAAATAGTAATTTTATTCTTATAAAAAATTAAGAGAGGGGGTATTTTGATTTTATCAATTTTACTTATCATATTAATATGTCTTTATTTCGTTTCATGGATTTTGAATTTTGTGGTATCTTATTTTCCCCAAAATGGTGGTTTCTTACATCAGCTATTAGTCTTAACAATATTGCACATTTCCTTTTCTCATTAAAAGCATGCTTAGGTGGAGATCCTGGTTACTTAAAATTAAGCGATAGTGCTTGCACAAGTAACTACTACTTTGGGTGACTTATGATTAAAAGCAATTTTTTTCTCTCCTAACTACTCTAGGGGAATGTTTTTATGCAGCGCTTATGATTTAAGAACTATCTTTGTAGCTCTAAAATGTTTCAGTTTATGCTCCTAACTACTATCTCGATATATTAAGAAAGATGAACGGTCTTTATTTATATGATTTTTTATTGCGTATAGATTTTACTACTTTTTATTTTATATCTCTTTATTTCGATTTCGATAAATATGGTTTTATGAATAATATATAACTATGATCTTTATGGTTCATTTACTTAGTTCTTTAAAATTTATATTGTGATTCGCTTTTATTATTACACAAGAAACCAATACAAAATGGAATAAGATACTCAATTCAAGGAACCACAAAAGGAGTTCAAGTACAAATTGCAAGACATATCGACGGAAAAGAAATTGCTCTTGTAGAATGGACCTGAGAGGGTAGGGTTCCCAACAATTAGGAAATTCTCCAGCAACGTGCTATGGGGTGATGGTTCTGCTTATGGGTCAAAGCAATAAATTTTAAGAAGAAATATTTGAATCTCATTGATCTGATAAGTATCATACCAGATCCCGTCAATCGAATTGCTTTTTCAAGAAAGAAATGTGAGACATTTAAGTCATACAAGTAAAGCAATTTAACCATTGATAAGAAAAAAAGAAGTGAATAGTGGAAATACAATAAATATAAACATATGGATTGTTTACGGAAAAAAAATGAACCAACCTTGTAGTAAAAACAACACGAATTGTTTGAATTGTTTAAATCCTATGTGTTATTTAGGGTCAATATAAATAGTGTTAAGTTAACAATTTTTTTTATTTGACATAAGGACTCATAATATATGTTTTATTTTTTGTCTACTCACTGGCTCACCTGGTATTTCTAGTCAGATCGATGTATGTTGTGCAGTGTTGTGCAAGTGAATTTTTTCACCAACCTGCAGTTACGTATCAATTTCAGGTTGATCCTGCCAAGTACAAGAGCACCACCTCTGCATTTGGAATTATGTTCAAGGAGCAGGGATTTAGGAGCTTTTTCCGAGGATGGGTGCCTACCTATCTGGGTTACAGTGCACAGGGTGCCTTCAAATATGGGCTCTATGAGTACTTTAAGAAGTACTATTCTGACATTGCTGGTCCAGAGCATGCATCCAAGTACAAGACATTGATCTACCTTGCTGGTTCAGCTTCATCCGAGGTTATTGCAGATGTTGCACTTTGTCCATTTGAAGCGGTGAAGGTCAGGGTTCAAACTCAGCCCGGATTCGCTAGAGGCCTCGCCGATGGGCTACCGAAATTGGTCAAATCGGAAGGACTCTCTGGGTGGGTAAAGCACGTTCAACTAACATATTTAGCTTTTCAAAACTGTTTTACCGACCGAGCAAAGTTGTTGGACTAAGAAAAAACACATTGGCATTCAGTCCAATTGATAAGCAAACACATATAAACTTTTGCTGGTTTGAAATTGCAAGTGCTGGTGCTACTCATGCCAGATACTTGAAGGGTAATGATTTGTGTACAGCTAAATAGTACAGACACCTTTGGACACCTTTTTTTTCTCTCTATCTCTTTCTTCTAATTACATCACATCGTATATTACACTTATCACTTATCTCTCCTCTCTTTCTATCTCTCTCTAGTGGTCTACACCTTTTAGATGTGTATGAATCATTATTCATACTTTATCTTGAATAAGCATTTGAGGGAATGTCTTACTGTTTCAGGTTGTATAAAGGAATTGTGCCTCTGTGGGGAAGACAGGTTCCATGTAAGTCGGCCATTTTTTGTGTTTTTCTTCATAACAATTCATTCCGATTTTTGAAAATTAATTGTCTTTATTTGTTTATTGTTGATTTTTGATGCATTTACGGCGGGCCTAATAATGTTATTAGTTTGGAGTTGGAAGAAAAAGTATGAAGGAAAAAAAAAATTATGTGATAATTTGACCAGGACAAAATGTAGATAATGTTCTTTCTTGCAGATACCATGATGAAGTTTTCTTCTTTCGAGAACATTGTTGAGATGATGTATAAGCATGTCATCCCCAAACCAAAGAATGATTGCAGCCAAACCCTGCAACTTGGAGTGAGTTTTGCCGGCGGATATTTAGCTGGTATATTATGTGCGGTTGTATCTCATCCTGCTGATAACCTTGTCTCTTTCCTGAACAATTCCAAAGGGGCAACAGTTGGCGATGTAAGTGCAAGGTCTAATGTACAAGTGAAAATTCAATTTCGTCTTCAAAAGTGTAACCGTTGACCAAGTTAGTCTTTAGAAGAAAAAAATACCTCTGTGATCCCTGATTGTGTCAAATGTCTCACAAGTTACTGCAGAGGTATAAGAACTAACTTGCGTTAACCTTACCCTTTCGGGATGAAATTAAATGTAATGTTGTTCATATTTTCTACCGCGATTGAGGTCGAGATATCAATGATTTTGATATCTTTGCAATTGCTGTCGCAATTGTGGTTACACCAACCGCGTGACCGGAAGTGGAACCTCAATTTAAAACCGTGGTTTTCGGTGATGCAGGCGGTAAAGAATCTTGGATTGTGGGGTCTGTTTACCCGTGGTCTCCCTCTTCGTATTCTTATGGTTGGAACTCTCACTGGAGCTCAATGGGGAATTTATGATGCATTCAAAGTTTCTGTGGGACTGTAAGTTTATACGATTGCCTGCTGGTTTTGATATACAATTTAGTTTTTACCTCATCAAATCTTCTCAATTGTAAACAAATTTAACCATGTCAGGTTTCATCATCATGTGACAATTAATTTAATTTTTTTTTCATTTCTTTAATTATTAAACACATAAAAATCTAGACATGATCAAGTGTTTTTACAATTCTATTCTGTTTTTACCACGTTCTGCTTTTGGATTTGATGATGAAATTCTTTTTTTTTCCTAATTAGGCCAACGACCGGTGGTTTTGCTCCTGCTGTTGTTCCTGCTCCCGCTACTTAGCTTGCAAAGGTGTAAAAGTTTCCACTGCATAAAGATTTCAAAGATTGTTTCAGAAAATAAGAAACCAGCGAATAGGGACTATGAATAAATTAGAGGAGTGGTGACGTTAGAGGAACTTTGTATTAAGTACTTAGTGCTTTTTGTTATACTTATACTTACATTGTTATGGGTAGGATTTGATTTTTTTTTTATATATATATAGTAACAGTTGTATAATAGAAATCTGCTCATTGTTTTTTTTTTCTTTCAAAGAAGTCTGCCTTGAAGTAATACAATTATTAAGTTTAAAGTGCATTATTAAACTCAGATGCAAGCTGGGGGAAAGACTTGTCTCACTGTGCCATTGGCCTTCTTGCGCGAGACTCGAATCGAATCGCCATTGCAGGAGACGCCTCTTGCCATACGAGAAGGAATGGTCCTAGCCCACAATCTTGGCTGGCCTCAGATTGTCTTACTGTTATCAAGGCCTGCAGAGGAGAAAGTCAGAATGGAGAAATTAAAGTAATCTTCGATGATATCCTAAAATTAAAAGGGCTCTTTGAGCATTGTGGTTTCCTCTGGGTTCCAAGGGAGAGAAATTTAGTTGCTCACTCAATTGCAAGCCTAGCTCTGCACGATGGGCTTCACCTTGGGTGGTGTCACAATATTCCTACATCAAAGAAATTGATTATGCAATCAGAGCAATTAAATGAGGGAGAAAAATAGAAGGAAATCAGAAATAATTAAGGAAATATATTTAGAGATTATTATTCGTTATTGTGTATGATTTACTACTAGAATTAGAGCAAGATCAATATTATAAGTAGAGACCCCTATGTACAATGGAATACATGAAATAAAATTATCCTTCACTCTCATCTTCTCTCATCTTCATGTTTGTTGATTCAATATGGTATCAGAGCGGTGTTTTGTGATTCTGGATCACCTATCCTAATTTCTTTTCTTTTTCTAAACAACCAAAACCATGTATGAGGAAAGTAATACCTTCGACACCAATACCACAAAAAATCCAGAAAAGTCAGTCTCTGTCCCTGATGAACTGACACTCCAAATAGCGGCCCTGCTGCGAAACAGTCTTGGAGTATAACCTTCGACAACCAATTCCGAGAATCTGCCTCTCGGAATCAAGCTCAGTGGAGACAATTATCCACTATGGGCGACCTTGATGAAAAAAGCCATTGGAGGCAGAGGAAGGAGTGCCCATATCACTGGAGAACCTGCAGCGCCATCAAAAACAGATTCCGGTTATATACGATGGGAACAAGATGATCAGTACGTATTTACCTGGTTGATTCAGAACATTGAATCACATCTGGTGAATAACGTCTCGCAATATCCAACCGCCAAAAACCTATGGGATGGGCTAGCTGTGACATATGGTTATGGAATTGATTCTTTGCAGGTATTCGATCTCCATAGGAGGGCCAACACTCTGAGACAAGGCGGTGATACCTTGGAGGAGTGCTGGAAAAATTTACAGAGTCTCTGGATAGCAATTGACAGACGAGACCCGAATCCAATGAGGGATCCTGAAGACATTCAAATTTACAATAATAAAATTCAAGAACAGAGATTGTTTCAGTTACTAACTGCTGTTGATGACAGGTTCGAACCAGTGAAAAAGGACATTTTGAAACGGGATCCGCTCCCCTCAGCCGAAACCGCTTACGCCACTATACGGCGGGAGGTCGCCAGGCTTCAGATTTTAAAAGCGGCAACCTCCGATGTCAACTCATCATCGGGGATTGGTGCCGGTTTAAGTGCCAGAAACACAGGAGATCGGAGCAACAGAGAAGGGCAAGCGGGCGGCAAGGCGAAGTCTCAATCAGAACGAAACAGGGACAAAGAAGACAAATCAAAACTCGTGTGCACCCATTGTGGGATGAAGAAGCACATGAAGGAGACATGCTTCAGGATTGTAGGATACCCAGATTGGTGGGAAGAAAATCAAAAACCTGGAGGAAGCCGAGGGAGAGCCGCCGCCGCCGCCACCACCAATCCAGACTCCGCCGCTGTTGCACCCTGGCCAGAACACCACGTCAACCACCAAGGAGGAAGCTCGAGGGTGACCGACGCTGGGCAAGTCGCAGGCAAGAGCAACGACTCAACAGGAAGTGAGAGAAGAAACGACGTAGCAGGAAGGGAAGGAAGAAACGGCGCAGCAGGCAACTAGCAACATGAGAACCCTAGAGGTATTGGGTTTGGGATTAATAACCCAAGCCCATCTATTTTAAACCCAAAATTTTTTCCTATAGATTGCTTTGCTGTAATGGATACTGAAAATACTATTGAACCATTAGCAGAATCTCACCCCAAGGAAAATATTAATAATAAAAATTTCAAAGCCCAATCTGCTACAAATATGTGTAATGGAAAATCATCAAATTGGATTTTTGGTTGTGGAGCTACAGATACCATGACTTATGATTCCAAAGATTTTTTTAAATTTATCCCCATCACCCAAGACACATATTGAGACTGCTAGTGGAGAGCTTGTCACTGTACAAGGAGGAGGCCCTATTGTTTTTTCTGATAGGATGAAATTGAATAATTGTCTATATGTTCCGTCTTTGTCTTCAAAGTTGCTGTCAATCAGTCAAGTGACCAAGGAACTTCACAGCGTAGTGCTCATGTATCCAAATTTTTGTCTCTTGCAGGACATTCTTACGAAGGAGATCATTGGGCGTGGTACTGAGCGCGAAGGTCTCTACTATGTTGACGAAGTAGTTCACCTGGGACATGCCATGCTTGCTCACGAAACGGTTGACCGACAACTTTGGCTGTGGCACCGACGTCTTGGTCACCCCTCTTTCGGGTACCTCAAGCTTTTGTTTCCTAGTCTTTTTTTAAATAAATCCACTTATGAGAAGTGTGAAACTTGTATTCGTGCTAAAAGTCATCGTGTTTCTTTTCCACCAAATAATACTACAGTTGATTCAGCTTTTTCTTTAATTCACTCTAATGTCTGGGGTCCCGCTCCAAATTCCACTACCAGTCGTTTCAAGTATTTTGTTTTATTTGTGGATGATTTTTCTCGCATGACTTGGATATATTTTTAAAACATAAATCAGAAGTACCCGAGAAATTTATTATGTTTTACAAAATGGTCCAAACTCAGTTTCAAAAGCAAATACAAATCCTTCACTTTGACAATGGTGGTGAGTTTGTAAATCAGTCTATGCAAGCTTTCTTCCAAGAAAATGGTCTCGTCCATCAAACCTCATGTCCTAACACATCTCAACAAAATGGTGTTGCTGAACGTAAGAATCAGATTTTACTTGAAATGACTCGTGCCCTAATACTTGACTCCCAAGTTCCCACCTCTTTTTGGCCAGAAGCTCTAGCCACATCTGCTTACCTCATTAACCGTTTACCTACCCAGATCCTTAACCACAAAACTCCTCTACAATCCCTAGCCACCCAAGTCACGATCCCATCCATCCTAACCTTACCCCCCCACGTCTTTGGATGTTCAGTTTTTGTCCATGTCCCCAAAAATGACCGAAACAAACTTGATCCTTGTGCCGAAAAATGTGTCTTTGTGTGATATGCCATGCACCAAAAGGGGTATCGGTGCTACAATCCTTCCACTCGTCGCATTCATATCACTATGGATTGTGACTTCTTGGAATCTGAATTTTATTATCACCAACTTAGTGTTCAGGGGGAGAGCATAAGTGAAACACTAAGTTGGCTAAACCTAAGTTGTTCTGAAACTGTTCCAACAGATCAGGTAGATGGAGCCACTGAACCAGTCACTATCAATGTAGTAGAGATTGACAGACCAGTACACACAACCAATGTTCCAAATTCGAAGGATGTCCAACATGAGGTAAATGAACCTAACTCTGGAGATATGTCACTTTCTTTAATTGATGCTACTATTCATGATGACAACATAGCCCCTGAATCAGAAGAGCCAGAGGAGTGTGTCTTACCCCCGAGGAAAAATAGAGGAGTACCTCCTAATCGATACTCACCTGAGCGAGTATCCCGTGCTTCGAGATATCCAGTTAATATAACCAGGGGGAGGGTTGTTGAGATAGACAAGGCATTCTCGGTCACTCTTCTCTCAGAAGATATTCCAAAAATAGCTCAGGAAGCAAGTAAGAAGATTGAATGGCAAGAAGCAATGAATACAGAGATGAGAGCTCTTGAAAAAAATGGCACTTGGGAAAAATGCATACTACCAGCAGGAAAGAAGCCAGTTGGGTGCAAGTGGGTCTTCACCATCAAGTATAAGGCTCATGGAACCATTGAAATATACAATGCCTGATTGGTAGCCAAAGGATACACACAAACATATGGCATTGACTACTCAGAAATTTTCTCTCCGGTTGCTAAAATTGACACCATCAGGGTGTTATTCTCAGTAGCAGCAAATAAAGATTGGCCACTCCACCAGTTTGATGTTAAGAATGCTTTCCTACATGGAGACTTGAAAGAGGAAGTATATATGGAGGCTCCACCTGGATTCTCAGATGACTTCTACGGAGAGGAAGTTTGTGTTAGAATCAAATAATTAAATGAATTATTATGTTTTGATAATTAACAATTTCCTTAAGATTTAATGATGTCAAAGATGAAATTCCTAACATAGTGAAAATTCTCATGCACAAGAATAACCATTTCTAAAAGGAATGAATAGACATCAAAGTATCATCAAGAGAACTAGTCCACTGGAAGAGTTCGTCCGGTCACTTCAAAGGAAAGCACTCTTGCATAAGACAGTCCGGTGGCCCAAGAAAGCCAAAACAGCAACAACACTCTACATCTTCTCTTAGGGATGCTTCATCAAAGTCTGCTCGCTCAAGTCAAAGCCTATCTCAAAAAGACAAAGCTGAAAGAACATGACAACCTATGAAGAAACACCTTCGGCCTCAAAGTTTCTCGAAGCATCACACAAAGAAGCTGTGAAAGATCAACTCTCTCTGATGAAGAACTCCCAAAGAAACAACATAAGAAAGGAAAGGATTCAGTCTTCTAAGCCAAAGAAAACTCTAAATCCTGGAAGAAGAACCAAATGAAGAAAGTCCGTCCGCCGATATAAATTTACTTACAGCGGAATCTCGAACACTGCATGGAGACTGCGTCTGCCAATCTATAAGGAAGAATCCGTCCGCTCAAGTATCAATTGCGCCAAAGGTACAAAGATCAAGAAATGTGCTTCTCAAGGATATCAAGTTATCAGAAGCTTTAAAGAAATTACTCTCTCTCTCTTGAGTAATTGCTTCTTGGATCAAAGACATCTACCTCGTCTGCAAATTTATTAAAGTACTGGCAATCACAGAAAGAAAGAAGGGACACAATTAATTCAATACTCCCTGGTCCCACTACTTTTCTGCTTTTCCTCAAATCAAGCTGACATCGCGGAATCAACGGCAAGAATCTCTGAGCATCGTACACTCTCAACGGTCGAAATTCAAATATCTGACCAAAGCACGTGATGAGTGTTAGCTGTCAAGCACTGGGGTAAAATGGTCAAAACATCTCCACCGCTGGATCGTCACACATTATATACAGAGAAACTAGCTCAAGGTCACTTGCTCAACATGGAGCCAGACGACATCAACCCAGATGAATTGATGATTCTCAGATCATGTCTTACGCCTGCTGAAAGATCTCAGATCATGACTTACGCCTGCTGAGAGATGCAGAACTAGCCGTTATGTGCTGCTTGGAGAGGACGAAGCACTACGGGCAGGTTTTCTCTCCTTCTGTGGAGAAAGAACAAAGATCTTCAACTGAAGATATATATAGAGAACCTTGCTTCCGTAGCAATTTGGCGACTAGAACTAGATTGTACACATCTCAATCTAGTTCGTCCAAAAGACCAAGACATTCTTGGTTTCAACTCAGGAAACTTCAAGTCATATCAAAACCTGAGTTGAGTTGCTTATGTGTGTGGAAAACTTATAGAGTATAACTCTCATCATATCCCACACACATAACTTAAAACAGAGATCAACTTGCTTATGATCTCTCTGTTTTATGAGCTTCATTTCTTCTACCCACTCTTATCAGAAGAGACTTTGTAGAAAAGAAAAACCCTGAAGAAGGTGTCAGGAGAAGTCCTGTATAATACTTGTAAGGAGGAGTCCTGATAATACTTGTAAGGAGAAGTCCTTCGAATACTTCATAGGAGAAGTCCTTAGAATACTTTTTGGGAGAAGTCCCTGATAATACTTGTACTATTTTGTTGAAAATCTTGGTATAGCCAAGGACTGGACGTAGCCCTGTCGATTATGGGGGTGAACCAGGATAAAAATCACGTGTGTTTTATTCTTTATGTTATATTTCTTTTCCGCCGTATATTCATCTATGCTTGCTCAACAAATTAATCATCTTGTAAACGAGTAATCAACCTTCCAAATATATCGAACGAATTTCAAAAATGATTACACAATTCAAACCCCCCTTTCTTGTGTGTTTCTTGCACCTTCAGTTTGCAGGTTAAAAAAGGCCCTATATGGACTCAAACAATCTCCACGTGCATGGTTCGGGAGGTTCACTATGGCTATGAAGTAGTATGGATACAAACAGAGCAATGCCGATCATACTCTCTTTCTCAAAAGAAGGGGAGACTTGGTTACTTGTCTAATTATATATGTTGATGATATGATCATAACAGGGAGTGATGAAGAAGAAATCTCTCAACTCCAGAAGAATCTCTTTACAGAATTTGAGATGAAAGACCTTGGGGGATTGAAGTATTTCCTAGGGATCGAAGTTCTCCGGTCAAAGGAAGGGATTTATATCTCTCAACGGAAGTATATACTAGACTTGCTAGCTGAAACTAGTGTGGTGGATTGTAAACCCAGTGACTCTCCGATAATGGTGAATCACAAACTCAAGATAGTTGAGGGAGCTGAATCAGCAGATCAAGAGAAGTATCAGAGACTGGTGGGAAAGTTGATTTATCTAGCTCATACTAGACCAGATATTGCATACGCTATTAGAGTAGTAAGCCAGTTTATGCACCACCCACAGGTAGAGCACATGGAAGCAGCCATGAGGATCGTTCAATACCTTAAGGGTACTCTAGGGAGAGGTATCATTTTCAGGAAAAATGGACATCTGAACATAGACGCTTATACTGATGCCGATTGCGCCGGTAATCCAAATGATAGACGATCCACTGCAGGGTACTTTACTTTAGTTGGAGGAAATATTGTTACTTGGAGAAGTAAGAAACAGAAGGTGGTTGCATTGTCAAGTGCAGAAGCAGAGTTCAGAGGCATAGTAAAAGGGATAACAGAAATCCTCTGGCTAAGGAAGTCGATGAGTGAGGTTGGGTTCCCAATAAGGGTCCCAACTCCGCTTCGGTGTGACAATAAAGCAGCAATCAGCATTTCAGAGAATCCTGTTCAACATGATAGAACAAAACATGTTGAAGTGGACCGACACTTCATAAAGGAGAAAATTGAAGACGGCACTATTGAGCTTCCTTTTGTAAGGTCCGAAGGTCAACTAGCAGATATTCTCACAAAGGCAGTGCCAGGCAAGGTCTTAGAAGCAGTGTTACACAAGTTGAGCATTTGAGATCCCACTACTCGACTTGAGGGGGAGTGTCAAAATATTCCTAAATCAAAGCAATTGATTATGCAATCAAAGCAATTAAATGAGGGAGGAAAAAAGGAGGAAATCAGAAATATTTAAGGAAATATATACAGAGATTATTATTCATTATTGTGTATGATTTACTACTAGAATTAGAGCAAGATCAGTATTATAAGTAGAGACCCCTATGTACAATGGAATACATGAAATAAATTTATCCTTCACTCTCATCTTCTCTCATCTTCATGTTTGTTGATTCAATAGGTGGAACCTCAACCCACCGTGTGCTATTGCAAAAGCTCTGTAGGAGGATGCTTTTGCCTTACATAACTAGACCCTGTGCAACTCTTCAAGCAAGTATGCCCTGAATTTCTCTCCATACGGGAGTTCTTCCTCTCCAGTTCGTGTCGGTGGCTGCTTCAGTTGATGGCTGTTGGTTTTCTTGGCTAGTTGATTGAAGGGGAGATGGCCTTGGAATCTGATGTTGGTTAATTATTGTTGTTTGTGGAGTATTTGGTGGTGGGTAGCACATATCCCCACTCTGACCAAGGCAACTACCAGCTTTAATTGTGTGTTGTCCTTTTCCCTTGCCATAATTGCTAAGAAGTTTTCATGTGCCAGGTACTACTTAAGCAGTTTTCAAAAATTGTTGTAGATTTCACAGATGCCAGTTTACTTCCATTTTTAGCACTAGTCATCTGGTCCCACACCACATAAATGACCTGTTTGATTGTAGTTTTTGAAAACTGTATTTAAAAAGAGTTTTTAGAAATTGTTTTTGAAAACTTTTTTTCAAAATAAAAGCAATTAAAAACTGTTGAATGAGATGTTTTTCAACATTAAAAAAACTGAAATTTGAAAACTAAAAACAGAAACTGAAAACATCAACCTGCTTGGCAAAACTTGTTTTTGAAAACTGCTTTTGAAAACACTTATTGTTTTCAGTTTTAAAAACTAAAATACTAGAACAGCTAAAAAAATGTTTTCAGTGACAATTAACTTAAATAATACTCTAATACTTGTCAACCTGCGCATTTTCAACAAATAAATACTCTAATACTTGTCATACAAATGTGTCCAAAAATTCACGTGAGTGCAAAAGATAAGCTTACCCATTTTTATCAAATCTCATTTTAGCTTGACATTTTTGAATTTGTGGTTGAAGTTGCTGGCAATGTGCCGGATGTAGTAGACATGGTAAGCGTGTGGGGGTTGCCACCCGTAATTAGGATTTCTCACGCCTGCTTTTATGCCCACATATCTGTCAGATATTAGACATATACCTTATCTCTGGGTCACTTTTGAACGAATAAGACGTAGAAACCATGCCCAAGAACTTGTGGATCCCCCTTCCACGATCGCAAAAGCTAATGGCAAGACATGATTGTTTTCGTCTTGTGCTGTGGCAATCAACAAGGTCGATTTGTACTTCCTGTAAAGCCAGGTACCATCTATTTGTATCATGGGCTTGCAATAATTGAAAGCATCGCAACATTGTTTGTACGTCCAGAAGACCCGACAAAATTTCTTAAAACGAACATAAACTTCACCATCACCACCAATATAGTCCTCCGTTACAATCTTGAAATACGATCTAGCGGAATACGTCATCATATGCTCCATCCACCTTGGGAGATCGTCGTACGACGCTTCCCAGTCCCCAAATATCTTTGCAAGTGCCTTCTGTTTTGCTTTCCACGCTTTGAAGTAAGACACTTTGTAGTGCAGCTCACTGCTGATTCTCTCTTGTATAAGAGAAATTGGGATGGCTAGTTGCAGAATAACCATGCCTGCGACGTAAAATAAAGTACGTAAATCCATATAATTAACATGAAGAGCAATTTTGTATTAACCATTAAAAAGTGTAATACCCGTAATGTACGTGGAAATGAAATCGGAATTCAACTTGTCGTGGTCCATGGATCCTGTAGCACTAACACACGTATGCGGGACCTTGCATTTGGGTATTACTCAGTCATCTATTTTTTGGGACAATATTGACCTCATTCTCCACTAACAGCCATTTGCTGAATTTGGACACATTGCGGTAAAATATCTAGTGCAAGATTCCTGCACTAGCGTATGTATGATTTTTTTTGATGCAGCAGTACTTCATGGCTGTCTGAGCATCTACCTTGGTTTTGAAACGTAAACCTTCATATAATTCTTCACCCACTTGCCATGACCCATGCACAACCAGACCAGGGAAAATATCGGTCTCTTCATCTGGGTGGTCCTAATTGACATATGTATAGTGTGATGAGGTATTCTAGAAAGGGGTGGAGTTTGGAACACCTAAACAAAACGATTTAATAAAGTCACGACATTACATAAATTGAAGGACTGAAGAGCTATTGGCAATGTACATACCTTGGGTCTCGGAGTATGCGTTCACCGGTACAGGCGATGCAGTAAGGAGAGGAGTATGTGCTATCTGAGGTCTTGTATTACCACCCAAGTCAGTCTCCAAGTCTAAGTATGACGATCCTCCTTCAAGCAACCTATAGTCTTCATCCACTTCATCTTCTGAATGGTTAACTTCAGAATCCACATTGTCAGTGCCAATGTTGTCGATATCGTCCGCCAAATTAACGGTGTTTCCGAAATTCATAATCTCTGGATCAACAACCGTCTCTTCAACGTGCCTAACCCCTTCATCCGACAACATCTGTTGCGTATCCATCGGATACGTTGACACTGGTATTGACAAATCTCCGACATCAGCAATATCAACGTACAACTCCAGAATTCTCATCGATGATTGTTGGCTAAAAGCGTTGATAAGTGTCAAACGTTCATAGTTTTACCATTGTTTTTAGGCACTTATTATGAGTTTTAATTGTTAAAACCCCCAAGAAATGTATGTTTTGCAAAGGAATGAGGAATTTCTATTAATTATGGGTTAGAAGGCACATTCTTGATGTTTAATGAAGATTTCAGTTCTAATCCCACCTTTTTGATGCAGAAATCTTGAAGCAGCCTGAGCAAAATTGCAATATCTCATTCGTTAACCGTTGGATTTAGCTAAAATTTGAGTATGTGGTTCCTAACTCATGGAAATTCAATATGAACGGTTGATCTTGATTTGGAGACGTTTTCGGGGCGCTAAGCGCTGTTACAAGCCGCTGAGCGGCCAGCAGGGCGGCTAAGCGCCCAGACAGGATGGCTTAGCGCCCAGAGGAGGAAACAGGGGGGCTAAGCGCCCCATTAAAGGGCTCAGCGCCCAGCAACATGGAAGAGGGCGCTCAGCGCCTCTGCGAAGCGGCTCAGCGCCGCAGCCCACCCCAAATCCTATAAAACGTGATTTTGTGCCTATTTGGGGTATTCTTTCAACCCTAGTCTCCTCCAAACACCCCTTGGACGTGAGAGAGCTCTAATTTGAGAAGAAAAAGAGGATTTTCATCAACGGATGCTTGGATTCTTCATCGTCCCCTAATTCCTAATTGATTCTCCTTGTAAGCAAGCTAGTTTCCATTCTATGGATAACTAAGCTCTCTTTTAGTTGGATTTTGGCGTAGTATTTCATCTTGATAGGATTGTATTTGTTTCTTTGTTACTTTCTATTTTTAATTTCAATTAAACAATTTTGTTCTTATTGCTCTTGATTGCTTGATAACCTTTCATCTGATTTGGGATTAATTCTGTATGTGGAAGCTACCGTTTTAATCTGACATAAATTGTTTAATCTAGGAGAAGCTAATTCGCTAGGAATAGCGTTAGATCACCTAGTTCCTTAACGCCTGCGTATTTACAATTGTTTTGATTAATTGCCTGTGGAAGCGGTAATTAGGAAAGTAATTGAATCAACTTCTCATACTAGGAATAGGTGAGTTAGTTAAGAACTGGTGGGAATAAATTAAAGATTTTAAGTGATTGTAATCAAGAATAAATAAATCCTGGATAGTGAAATATGAAACCATAATCCAACTGTTTTCCCAATCTGTTATTCTCTCAATCGTTTCTTTCTTATTTTCTTGCTCTTGAATACAAGTTTCTCCAAATAAACAATTCTTATTTCTTTCTTGCTTACTTCTTAATTAAAGAAAGGCATTCAAACACATTTGCTCTCTGTGGATCGATAACACTCTTACTATACTGCAGTTGAATCTTAAAAGAGGTTTGAGCACAGCTTAAGTATTGGTTTTTATTAAAAGAAGTGAAAACCCTTTTAACAAAATGGCGCCGTTGCCGGGGAGCAGCGTTGTTTGAGTTTGCATTGCTTTAATTTTGTTTGTTTAAGCATTTGTGAAATTTTTTATTTTTTTATTTTCCTTTTATCTGCGGTCTAACACTTCTGTTTAGGTTGTTTTTCATCTTTGTTTATGCGAGGTAAGACTCCAGTTGAGGAACTTCATTTCGACCCAGAAATTGAAGCTACAGCAAGGAGGAACATCAGTAAGACAAAGAAAAGGAACCAGCTAGCTAAGTTAAGACAAGACCAGGGGACTTCTACCCCTTCACCACCCTCGCCATCTTCACCAACCCAATCTGAGCCAGACATGGCAAATCCGAATCCAAACGGTGGAGGTGCTGATCCCAATCCTGGATTCATCAATTTCACACCCAGGAACATGATCAGGATTGGGAGAGGAACTGATAATGAGAAAGCCCCAGAGATGAAGACAGGACTGGTGCAGCTGATGTATGCTAATCCTTTTGCGGGGTTAGATCATGAGAATCCTTACAATCACCTCACCAAGTTCTATGAACTCTGTGGCACAGCAGGGATGAGGCCTTCTGAAGAGGACACAGTATTCCTCAGGCTTTTTCCATTGACCTTAATTGGTCAAGCAAAGGAATGGTTCTTCGACCAACCTCAATCTATCTTGAATGACTGGTCTCAGCTTGAAAACAAATTCATGGCAAGGTACTTTTCTGATTCCAAATTTATGGACTATAAAACTGCTATCTCTTCTTTTGCTCAAGCTGCAGGTGAAAGTCTATGTGAGGCTTGGGAGAGGTACAAGTCTTTGTGCCGAAAGTGCCCAAATCATGGTTTTGATGCAAAAACCCAAGTTCATATCTTCAGGAATGGATTGCATCAACAAAGCAAGCTGATTCTTGATGCCACTGCTGGTGGTTCACTGATGTCAAAGACTCCCACTGAGGCGATGACTATCATAGAGGCTATGGCTCTGAATGACCAACAAAGCCAATATTCTAGAGGTCCAGCAAGGAAAGCAGGAGTCTTAGAGCTTGGAGCCAATGATGCTATGTTGGCTCAAAATAAGCTTCTTCAGCAGCAGCTTGATGATCTGACCAAGAAACTGGATGCTTTGCCCAAAAGCATAAGGGATATGCAACAGGTGAACAGGTGTGCAGCTGAAGTACCAGGGCAACAGTTTGATTCTTATCAGCCATTTTCTGAGGAGGAGGTTCATTATCTGAATAGTCAGCAGAGGCCCTACCAGAATAACTATCCCAGGGACAATAATCAGTATAGCAATCAGCCTTGGAGGCAGGATTCAGGTCCTTATTCTAATAGAGCTCCAAGGCAATCTTTTCAGAACCCTCCATACCAGCAACCTCAACAATTTCAAAATCAGCAGGAGCAGTCCCTGGAAGGTAAGTTTGATAAACTGAGTGATACTCTAACCCAGTTTATGCAGGTAACCATGGACAGTCAAAGGAACCAGGGAGCTTCTATCAAGAATCTGGAAACTCAGGTGGGCCAACTGGCCAACCAACTTGCTGGGATGCAGAAGGGCCCATTTAACGCCAATACTGAAACCAACCCAAGAGAGCATTGTAAGGCTATTTTTACCCGTAGTGGGAAGGTAGTAGGTAATGGTATTGGTGAGCCTATTATTGTTGAGGAAGGTGAGGAGGTAGAGAAAGAACAGTCTAAAGAGTTCACAGGGGTAGAAATTGATAAGCATAATGATGAGAGTGTAGCTCTTAAAGGAACTGCAGGTAAGGGAAAAGGAAAAGATGCTGAGAAAAAGAAGGATGAGCTAAGTCAGGGGAGAGTCCCAAAGATAGTTAAGGATCGTCAATTTGCTAGATTTATGGATATTTTTAAAAGTTTGCAAATTAACATCCCTTTTGCAGAAGCTCTTGAACAGATGCCTCTCTATGCCAAATTCCTGAAGGACTTGTTGACTAAGAGGCGAAAATACCAGGATGAGGAAGTAATGCAGCTTGGAGCGACCTGCAGTGCCATTATCACTAGTGGCATCCCTCCTAAGCTAGCAGACCCAGGCAGTGTCACCATTCCTCTAACCATTGGGGATATGGCTGTTGGCAAGGGCCTTGTGGATATTGGAGCCAGTGTGAGCTTGATGCCACTATCCTTGATGAAAAGGATTAGTGGGCTAGTTATGAGGCCAACCAGGATGTCCCTACAGCTTGCGGATCATTCAACTAAGCGCCCACTGGGCATAGTTGAGGACGTGCTGGTAAGAGTAGATAAATTTCTAATTCCTGTGGATTTTGTTATTCTTGATATTGCAGAGGATCCAGAGGTACCTCTAATTATGGGAAGGCCATTCATGAATACTGCAAGAATGGGGATTGACATGGGATTGGGCACCATGAAAGTTCGAGTCCATGATGATGAAGTCACTTTTAACATTTTTGAGACTCCGCAGCCCCCAAATAAAAAGAGCCAGTGTTTCCGAGTAGACGCGCTTGAGGAGGTCATTAAGAAAGTTGAAAGGAAACCACAGGTAAATGATCCTTTAGAGTTAGCTCTAACCGAGTCTTATGCAGGTCTTGCATATGATGATGATTCTGCAGCACAGCAACTCTTAGATGTACTGGATTCATCTCTTACAGTTCTGAAAGCCACTAAGGTGGAAGAGATCCAGGATTCCAGAGAGGATAAGATACCTAAGAAATGGCCAGAGCTGAAAACTGACAAACCAGTTGCTATCAGTAGCACCCTTTCTCTTGAGAAAGTGGATTTGGAAGCTGTTCCCAAGAAAGCCAATTCCGGATTACAGAAGACAAGAAAGACCAGGAAGAAGAAAAGACTTTCACAGGTTTGGAGAGTAGTAAAAACCTGTGAAAGCTGTTTTAAGGCTCTTGTGAAAATTGAAAAGGAACCAGAGAGGAAGAGGGGAATTACTTTCTCCTCTGGTCTTTGGCCTCCTTGATTTTATGCAAATCACACGTCAAGCTAGTGACGTTAAAGAAGCGCTTGCTGGGAGGCAACCCAGTGTGGTAACTTTTACAGTTTTTTTTGTTTTGTTTTTGTTATGAGACTATGCACTTTGGTGTGGTTACCTGTGTTGTTGCAGTGCTTACTATAAGAAGAGAATGAGTTTTGCAAGTTTTGAGAAACCATCTGTTGCTGGTATTGCTTGGCCTGAGGACAGTCCAAATTCCTTGGAGGGGATGAGCCTTGAAGCAATTTGGAAGCATATGAGACACAACATCATGAGGGAGTTCTTTCTACTTTGCTTTTATTGTTCAATTTTTATAGTATAGTGTGATATCACATGTTTTCCCAAGTCTCTATTGTTATTTATGTTTTGTTTTGTTAATCTGAACCTAGATGAAGTACTAATGTATAATCCTGTTGTTCTAGAAAATCTTGGGTGAAGTTAGCAGTCTTACATGTTGTTATATTTAAGTTTTTAAACAATTATCACTGGGTTCCTAGGCTTGTTGCTTAAACTTTTTGAAATCAAGGACCCCAACCGAGTGAGGAGTGAGCCAAACACTATTTTTGAGTGAGTGAATCATCATTGTTTTACAAATTTGGTTTTGCTTGAGTCTCTTTGTTAGTGATTGCATGGTTATGAAAGGAAATGATCTTAGGCATTCGTTTCATTAGTTCTACCCTCTCTGGCCAAATAGCTTACCTTGATTAGGAACATCCCTTGCAAGCCCCTTTGAGCCTGAATTAAATTTCATTTCTTGTTTACAACCCTGAGCCCTTTATTGCAAACAGTTCCCACCTCTACTTTCTCAACTTAGGAGAGCATGCAAAATTAATTGTGAGAGAAAGACAGTTGGGGGAAGATTGAAAGTGGTTGTAATCGCTTGTAAGCTTCTCAATTCAAAAGAATAAAATAAAAAGCAAAAATGCATGTGCGAAAAAGAAAGAAAAATCAAAAAGAAAAGCATAAAAGTGTTAAGGAATTGAGAAGTAAAAAGGGTGAGCAAAAATCAAAAGTTGAGGAAAAGGGAGAATTAAAGAAGAAAATGGGCAAAGAAAGCAAATTGTTGAAAGCAAGAACAAAAGGGAAAGAGAGTGGTGGTTAAGTTTATTTTGTGTTCTCTCTTAGTTTTGAAAGTTTTTGATCCTGAAAAACCCAGTTCTTGATAGCCTAGCCCCATTTCAACCTTTTAAAAGACCTTTGAGATCCTAGAATTTCCATGCAATTTGACTAGTTTGTGAGACAGGTAGCAAAACTGATTTTTGTGACTCAATTGATGGTTTTGAGCGTAAACACTTACCCCTGAACTCGCGTCTTTGAGTTCTTTATATCCTTGATTTTGAAGGGGGAAAGCTTCTTGTCTAGAACTTATGTGATTCTTGTTTGGTGTTCCTTATTTATTATCTCAACTGTGAGGATTGCAATTTACCCTTTTGAAAATCTTGTGTCTTTTAGACACTTTTGTGCAGGATTATATATTTGCTGAAATCCCATCTTGAGTCCTGTTCCTTTGGGTTCTGTTAATTGATTTTGAAAGTCTTTACCTTTTGTTTGAGGACAAACAAGGTCTTAAGTTGGGGGAGAGTTTGATAAGTGTCAAACGTTCATAGTTTTAACATTGTTTTTAGGCACTTATTATGAGTTTTAATTGTTAAAACCCCCAAGAAATGTATGTTTTGCAAAGGAATGAGGAATTTCTATTAATTATGGGTTAGAAGGCACATTCTTGATGTTTAATGAAGATTTCAGTTCTAATCCCAACTTTTTGATGCAGAAATCTTGAAGCAGCCTGAGCAAAATTGCAATATCTCATTCGTTAACCATTGGATTTAGCTAAAATTTGAGTATGTGGTTCCTAACTCATGGAACTTCAATATGAACGGTTGGATCTTGATTTGGAGACGTTTTCGGGGCGCTAAGCGCCGTTACAAGCCGCTGAGCGGCCAGCAGGGCGGCTAAGCGCCCAGACAGGATGGCTTAGCGCCCAGAGGAGGAAACAGGGGGGCTAAGCGCCCCATTAAAGGTCTCAGCGCCCAGCAACATGGAAGAGGGCGCTCAGCGCCTCTGCGAAGCGGCTCAGTGCCGCAGCCCACCCCAAATCCTATAAAACGTGATTTTGTGCCTATTTGGGGTATTCTTTCAACCCTAGTCTCCTCCAAACACCCCTTGGACGTGAGAGAGCTCTAATTTGAGAAGAAAAAGAGGATTTTCATCAACGGATGCTTGGATTCTTCATCGTACCCTAATTCCTAATTGATTCTCCTTGTAAGCAAGCTAGTTTCCATTCTATGGATAACTAAGCTCTCTTTTAGTTGGATTTTGGCGTAGTATTTCATCTTGATAGGATTCTATTTGTTTCTTTGTTACTTTCTATTTTTAATTTCAATTAAACAATTTTGTTCTTATTGCTCTTGATTGCTTGATCACCTTTCATCTGATTTGGGATTAATTCTATATGTGGAAGCTACCGTTTTAATCTGACATAAATTGTTTAATCTAAGAGAAGCTAATTCGCTAGGAATAGCGTTAGATCACCTAGTTCCTTAACGCCTGCGTATTTACAATTGTTTTGATTAATTGCCTGTGGATGCGATAATTAGGAAAGTAATTGAATCAACTTCTCATACTAGGAATAGGTGAGTTAGTTAAGAACTGGTGGGAATAAATTAAAGATTTTAAGTGATTGTAATCAAGAATAAATAAATCCTGGATAGTGAAATATGAAACCATAATCCAACTGTTTTCCCAATCTGTTATTCTCTCAATCGTTTCTTTCTTATTTTCTTGCTCTTGAATACAAGTTTCTCCAAATAAACAATTCTTATTTCTTTCTTGCTTACTTCTTAATTAAAGAAAGGCATTCAAACACATTTGCTCTCTGTGGATCGATAACACCCTTACTATACTGCAATTGAATCTTAAAAGAGGTTTAAGCGCAGCTTAAGTATTTGTTTTTATTAAAAGAAGTGAAAACCCTTTTAACAAGCGTCCATCATGATATTGATATATTCAGTATCACATATCTGAAGACTTTAAAAAAAAAAGGGGTTATCTGAAGTCAAAAATCTATACGTATTACCCTTATTTAGTTTATTATAAATAGAAGTTTCTTATTCGGTTAGAGTATGTTTGAGAATTAGTTGAGTTATAAAGGAAACCGGCCCTATTGGAGGAATCAACCTCTGAAGTCATGTGTTGTTGAGTCTTGAATAGATTAGCAAAGGAATGTGATGATTAATCAAGCAATACACCAAATATGGTCGTATTCTCTTGTTTAACATGAACTCTGTTAGAAATATAACATGAAACCGTTCATGTGTCGCTTTACCCGATAGCTTAAGCTTTTGGGGTAATTGGTTCATGACATCGTTTGTTCATGATAATGTCAAAATTTGGATTAGGCCTAATTCTACCCCACAAGTCAACTCAGGGGGTGAGTGTTGCTCTACTATTTATAAACACATATTTGATGACTTAGTAGGATAGTTGGTTCATAACAATGTCAAAATTTGGATTATGCCTAATCTTACCGCACAAACTAGCTACCCACAAAAAAAACTCAAAACTAGCTTTTTCAGCAAAGCTACTAATAATGAACAAATTTGAACCCAGGAAAGTGAAGAAAGCAAGAAATGTGTAGAAGAAAGCAAAACAAGAGGATAGATGCTGATCTTTAAGCTACCTGCTTCACTATAGTAACAGCTGTGCTCCCACTACAAAAGCAATCTAAATTTGGATGAGACTTCAGCTCTTTATCCATAGCCTTGTATGCCTTTATGAAAGCTTCTCTCCACATAGAACTCAGTGCATCCTCACCAAAGAAATCCTTCTCAGATTCTTCACTTTCAGGCTTTATTTCCACCTTAAAAGAAGCTTTACCTGAACCATTCCCTCTTGACTCACAGGAATTCAAAAACGAAAGCATTTTTACTGGCAACGCATCCCTGACTTTGCGCACGACTTGGTGACCTTGTGGACCATGGCCATCAAAGACACCACAAAAGATCACATCTTCTGACATGAAGTCCTACAGAATATGATTGCATTTGAGATGTTTATACGCAACTGAAACTAACTCGAGTAGCGGTTACAAAGGAAGTAGACAGTTATGAAACTAACTGACTAACTCTTAACGGAAAACTAATCATAACAGAATGCTAACAGAATTACATTCAAACATACAGAAATATAAAGGTCCAAACTAGTATTTCAGTTTCTAAAATATATACAGGCTTGAAGAAAGCATAATCCATTCTTTAGTGAATAAATTCAACAAGGAAATTTTTTATTTTCCCAACTTATGTTTTGAGTATATCTTAAACAATTGATATACCTCATTGGTTGTGTTGTTTGTATCTTCCATATAATATATATAACCAATAAAATGTAGAATACGTTACAAGGACTATTCTTCTAAGCATCAAAACTATCATAACCATCTTAAAGTTTCGCATTGTAATCTTAAAGTTTCGCATTGTAACATGTCTGCATATACTTTATTTTCTATTAGGTATTTTTAAATTTGTTATTTGTGGTATATAGATTTTTATTATCTTTTCTAAATCTCATTATTTGTATTTGTTGGTCTCAGACACTTAAATTGCACAGAGTAACTTTAAGAGAAAAGGGTTAGAAAAGTACACAGATGATTTGTTTAGTGTTTACGAGTTCAACCAATATGTTTACGTCTGTGGCTATAGATGGTGTGAGCACCCAATTTTGTCCGGCTCTTTTATTTTAATTTATTTTCTTGTTGTGTTTCATTTTATTAAGAAAAAAAATAGTAAGTTAATTAGAGTAAAAAAAATTAGATTAATTGTGTCTATATTAATTATGTTTGTTCTCTTAAATAAATAATCTTCAAATTTTCTCCCACAAATAAATGGGTCAAGTTGGCCCAAAACAAAAAAAAAAAACCAAAAGGGGGGGGGGGGGGGGCAAAAAGGTTTCAGCAGAAACCTTAGGGTCAGTTTTGTAATTCCCCACCCACTGAAACCCTAATCCTAGCACTATAAATCCCTTGCCTACCTCGGTTTCCGTACACACAATTCACTCACCACACAGAACCAGCCCCCACCTCTTCCATCACAGCCTCCACCTCCCTTCCTCTCTCCTGGACGCCGCCCCTCTTCTCTTCACTCTCCCCCCTTCGAACCCCCATTGTCATTCCTCCCTACGCCGCCACCAACTCACTCACCTAGCCGCCCCTCAAACCCTCGTCATCTCATCATCTCAGCCGTCGTCCTCAAACCTTCCTCCTCCCTTTTCAAGCTCAACCCCAACCTCGCTTCGTCGTCCCTCTTCATCACGTTCGCCCACCGCTCCTCTTGTTCCTCCTTGCAGCGCCACACCACTTCGTGCCAGCGTCACCGCATCATCATCCTCGCGCCGCCGCTCCTCCTTTGGCCTCCAGCGCCGCCGCTCATGCCTCAAGCCCCCTGGCCTCCGTTACAGCACCACCACCTTACCGCTCCAAGCCACGCCATCATCCTCAACCAAACCATCGTGTTGCTTCTTTCTTTTCTCTTTGGTTTGTTTTTTTTCTTCTTTTTTTCCTTCTTTCTTTTTTCCTCATTTATCTGATGTTACCATCTGTATGCCCTTGGCTTTTATTTTTTTATTATTTTTATTATTTTATTTTGCTTGTAAGTCCATGATATTGGACATTTTTTAATTTTTGCTGGCTTTGTATTCTTAGTATGGTTATTGATGTTGATATTGTGAAGACCTAATGTCTGGCTTGCTTGAATATACTTTTTTAGGATTAAAACAAGTAATAATTCTCGCCTAAGAAACTAAATAATTGCGAATCGATGCAAGGGATGGACTGTTCACTAGTGGGATGTCGTCCCTCGCACTATTTTGCCTGTTTCCATTAAATAAAATTTAATTAATTAATTCAGATCTAAATAATTGCGGATTGATGTAAGGGATGGACTGTTCACTTGTGGGATGTCGTCCCTTACACTTTCTGCTTGTTTTCATAAATAAAAATCAATTTAAACTTCAGAACTACGTAGCCTTGATCTTCCATTTGAAGGAAGTACGTAGGACTAGGTTCGCACCTATCAGGCTAAATAAAATAAAATAAACATTTTTGTTTTGTAAATAATATCATTTTCTTTGTAAATAATAAGTCTTTTAATAATTTTTTGCACAATTAATCTTTGGTACCGTCTTTGACGGGCGCTGTGGGGTGCTGACACCTTCCCCATGCGTAACCGAATCCCGAACCTAGAATTTTAGGTTTCGTAGACCTCTTATTTTCTTTTTAGGTTTTCTAGCGTTTCCCTCTTAAAAAACGTTAGTGGCGACTCTGTCTGTTCATAAATTTGTTTTTAGCGCTGTCCCCGATTGCGACAGATGGCGACTCTGCTGGGGACTTTTGAGAGTCAGGCCTATATGATTGGTTGTGCATTGTCTTATTTTTCTTTGTTTGTTTTATCTTATTATTTATTTCTTGTCTTTTTGTACATATCCTTATTTTTATCTTGTATATATGCTTTCTTTTGATTCTATTATATATATTTCACCTATCTCACACACTTTTTGGGCTATATACCCGGGCCTGCAAACTAGGGAGCGTAGAGGTGTCTTGATGGATGTCGTGAGAGTCCTAGTGTCAACGCGTCAATTATTGAGTCACCACTCAGATTATTACTGGTCATTTAGCTATTTGTCGTGAGAGGCCTAGTGTCTACGCGTCGAATAGTTCGATCATCAGGTCCTTGTCTGTGTGACGAGGGTAATCTGGGAACCTTTAGCAATGTGAGATCTAGGTCCATTCCGAATTACTACACTAGTTGCTAACCCTAGTTTGTCGCTTGTATTAGGTTTCTCCATCTCTAGAATAGTTTGACTTTTATGGTTAAGAAAATAAGTCTTTATTCGGGGGCTCCTTCTCTTTCGGAGTTCCCCATTTTTCCTGTCTCTGTAAATAAATTCTTTTTTTTCTTATTCATCCTTATAAAAAAAAATCTACAAAAAAAAACATTTTGTACATTTCCCTTCCACTTATCATTCTTCTTTTTCTTTCTTATTTTCAATTTCTATCTTTTTTTTGTTTTCTAAATAAAAAAAAATCTAAAAAATGTTTTCTTCCTTTGGTTTTATTTTCACCATTGCATCATAACGTTCAATTTGAGGTTCATTTTCATTCGCCATCTCATAATTCCTTCATTCACATACCATAATTCCTCATCTCTTCCATTTCTACAATTAACCTTCACTTTTATGAACCTCAAAATTCTTTCTAATCCACACTTGTCTCATCCGTTCATCCCTCCTTCATTAACCATCTTTAAACACCCATTTGTCAAACCCCCAATTTTGGAAGCCATGGACCGGTGTTGAAGAGGGTGTTACAAAAATTTGAGATCATGCACGGTGAATAATGCTTGCATATGTCAAAAATATTAGTCCATCATCTTGTGTCTCATCATCCTAAAAAAAAAAAAGTAAAAAAAGGAAAAATAAAAGGAGCAAATTTGCAAAGTCTAAAACCTCTGTCCTAAAGTTAAATCTTTTGAAAAGAAGCAATCAATTTTTGAAATGAATTTTGGCCATTTTTCTCTATCCAAAAGAATCAAAAAAAATATTATCCCTTACTCCCACTTTGAGCCTTAAAATAAAGTTTTTTTCTTCATTTGACCCTGGAAAAGGATCACCCCTACATTGGGGGCTAGTGCAATAGTTCTCCATCTATATGACTCATTTGACTGGAGCTGATATCTCATCTGTTTCACTTGTCACCCCCACATCGAGGGCCAGTCCAGTTTGAGTGTTTCTCTCAAAGTACTCATGAATTTCCTCAACACTTGGAGCTTTTTGTGATGTTTGAAGACAGTTAAATCATTCTTCTTCTATAAAAAAAATCAAAAATTCAAAAAAAAAAAATAGCAAAAAGAAAAAATGGAAAATCAAAAAGAAAAATGAAAAAAAAACAAAAAAAATGCAGAGAATGAAAAAAGAATACTGTTTGAATAAATGTCTCTTATCCATCACATTGCACTAGAGGTCCTTTGTCCTAATTAACCCTTAAACACTGTTTGAGCCTTTATACCCCTTCTTTCATCACCCATTACCCCCTAGCCACATTACAAGCCAATAAAGTCCATCCTGATCAAATATTGATTGCTCTTATTTTCTTAAACTTTGATTTTGGGACAATGAGTTTACACTTGTGTGTTTTTGCTCCTAAAAAAAAACATCAAAAAATCAAAAAGGGAAATTTGGAGTGATGAGACTTATACTCTTCCTTGATTGAAGATGAACCCGAAGCAAGTGAGACTCAGTGTTCGCCCCTCCTTCCATGACACACTGTCAGATTGGTTTCACCATATTTGGGGGCTTGTTACGAGCCTAACCTTTTCCACCATTTGAACATTATGTTCCTTTCCTTCCATCCAAAACCCATCCCTTTATCCACTAGCTTTGACCAGTGTTGTGTTGCAATGGTGAAGACAAAATCTTTTGAAAATTAAAAACCTTATTTGAAAATCTTTCAACTTTCTTTTTCCACATGATCATTCAAAAATTCAAAAAAAAATATCAATTTTGCTAGGTTTTGGTACCTAGTCATTCTTTTAGGGTAACCAACCCCTACATTCTTTTAGGGTAACCAACCCCTAGACACTTTTAGGGTAACCAACCCCTACACACTTTTAGGGTAACCAACCCCTAGGCTTTTTTAGGGTAACCAACCCCTACACACTTTTAGGGTAACCAACCCCTAGGCTCTTTTAGGGTAACCAACCCCTACACTCTTTCAGGGTAACCAACCCCTACACTCTTTCAGGGTATCCAACCCCAGCGTATCCAACCCCTGCACTCTTTCAGGGTATCCAACCCCTGCACTCTTTCAGTTATCTTATGATTTTTTTGATCCGCCCGTTGATGGGCTCCGGATCTAGCATCTTTGTTTGTTTGTTTGGCCAAAATTGGCTGCTTTTGAATTTGCTTTAACTTTCTCATCGAAAGTCAAGCAAATGGGGGCTGCTGTCAGCAACCAATTTTATCCGGCTCTTTTATTTTAATTTATTTTCTTGTTGTGTTTCATTTTATTAAGAAAAAAAAATAGTAAGTTAATTAGAGTCAAAAAAATTAGATTAATTGTGTCTATATTAATTATGTTTGTTCTCTTAAATAAATAATCTTCAAATTTTCTCCCACAAATAAAATGGGTCAAGCTGGACCAAAAAAAAAAAAACCAAAAAAGGGGGGGGGGGGGGGGGGGGCAAAAAGGTTTCAGCAGAAACCCTAGGGTTAGTTTTGTAATTCCCCACCCACTGAAACCCTAATCCTAGCACTATAAATCCCTTGCCTACCTCAGTTTTCGTACACACAATTCATTCACCACACAGAACCATCCCCCACCTCTTCCATCACAGCCGCCACCTCCCTTCTTCTCTCCTGGCCGCTGCCCCTCTTCTCTTCACTCTCCCCCCTTCGAACCCCCACTGTCATTCCTCCCTGCGCCGCCACCATCTACTCACTCACCTAGCCGCCCCTCAAACCCTCGTCATCTCATCATCTCAGCCGCCATCCTCAAACCTTTCTCCTCCCTTTTCAAGCTTGACTCCAACCTCGCTCCGCCGTCCCTCTTCATCACGTTCGGCCACTGCTCCTCTTGTTCCTCCTTGCACCGCCACACCACTTTGTGCCAGCATCACCGCATCATCATCCTCGCGCAGCCGCTCCTCCTTTGGTCTCCAGCGCCGCCACTCATCCCTCAAGCCCCCTGGCCGCCGTTGCAGCACCACCACCTTACCGCTCCAAGCCCCGCCATCATCCTCAACCAAACCATCGTGTTGCTTCTTTCTTTTCTCTTTGGTTTGTTTTTTTTTCTTTTTTTCCTTCTTTCTTTTTTTCCTCATTTATCTGATGTTACCATCTGTATGCCCTTGGCTTTGATTTTTTTATTATTTTTATTATTTTATTTTGCTTGTAAGTCCATGATATTGGACATTTTTTAATTTTTGCTGGCTTTGTATTCTTAGTATGGTTATTGATGTTGATATTGTGAAGACCTAATGTCTGGCCTGCTTGAATATAATTTTTTGGGATTAAAACAAGTAATAATTCTTGCCTAAGAAACTAAATAATTGCGAATCGATGCGAGGGATGGACTGTTCACTAGTGGGATGTTGTCCCTCGCACTATTTTGCCTGTTTCCATTAAATAAAATTTAATTAATTAATTCAGATCTAAATAATTGTGGATTGATGTAAGCGATGGACTGTTCACTTGTGGGATGTCGTCCCTTACACTTTCTGCTTGTTTTCATAAATAAAAATCAATTTAAACTTCAGAACTACGTAGCCTTGATCTTCCATTTGAAGGAAGTACGTTGGACTAGGTTCACAGCTATTAGGCTAAATAAAATAAAATAAACATTTTTGTTTTGTAAATAATATCATTTTCTTTGTAAATAATAAGTCTTTTAATAATTTTTTGCACAATTAATCTTTGGTACCGTCTTTGACCGGCGCTGTGGGGTGCTAACACCTTCCC
This sequence comes from Acmispon strigosus, assembly GCA_030819835.1. Lineage (NCBI taxonomy): Eukaryota > Viridiplantae > Streptophyta > Magnoliopsida > Fabales > Fabaceae > Acmispon > Acmispon strigosus. Next base: position 27,989,429 of record JAUAMA010000001.1, read on the forward strand.
CACGCGTAACCGACTCCCGAACCTAGAATTTTAGGTTTCGTAGACCTCTTATTTTCTTTTTAGGTTTTCTAGCATTTCCCTCTTAAAAAACGTTAGTGGTGACTCTGTCTGTTCATAAATTTGTTTTTAGCGCTGTCCCCGCCGCGACCCCGTTTGCGACAGATGGCTACAGCTCCAATTCTCATTCAGAATAATTTTGGGTTTAAGTGTTACTACATATTTATTGGTCTTTGAGTCTAAGATGGAAGACAAAAAGATAGCAGACTTACTTTTGCATTCATAAAAAGACTTACTTATAGAAAATACATTGAAAGAAGATAAAACATGTGCTTTAATTAAAACAGCACATGGTTCTTGAAAAAACAAAAAGTAAAACCACTTAAGCATGCAACCTAACTAATTAATGTTCTGAATATTACACTTCTCCAAAAAGCTATCCAATAGTCATAGACTAAGGAAAATACTCAACCACCATCAATATTTATACTCAGGATTTAATGTTATACGACAGCGTATCATTAAATCTTATCGGAATCCCCTTAACCAATCAGATCCTAGTTACAACGGATATTACGGAGTCTAGTGCACATTAGTTGTCTTCAACAAACCACGTAACTCTAACTAAGACTAAGCCTAGCAATGCTAAGTCAGACGATCCTAACATGTCTGTCTCAAACGATCTCCAAGTAACTCAGACGATCTGAGCATCTCTGACCTAGACGATCCTAGTGTGTCTGACCCAGACGATCTCAGCATTTCCGATTCAGACGAGACAACCAAAATGAGCCAAACTCAACAATCTCCACCTTGGAGAATTTCTTCCAACCCTTGTGAAGATCTGCTGCTTCCTCTTAGGATCTCAATTTTCGGGATTGCGCTCCCCATATGTTTAACACTGTGAAAATGCAACAAATCCAAGCAGTGCTTGAACTTTTCGTTGGTGACTGGCTTTGTCAACATATCAACTGCATTCTCAGACGTGTGAACCTTCTCAAGTCGTATCTGCCCCGACGCAAGCAACTCCCTGATCTTGTGAAATCTCAAATCAATCTGCTTCGTCCTTGCATGATACACCTGATTAGCTTCAGTTGTGGACATTGCCACTATGGATTGGACAGACGACTTCCAGCATATAGGTCCACCTGCCAAGGTAAAGACGTACCCTGTTGTAGACCGTCCGTTGTCAATATCACCAGCATAGTCGGAATCAACATATCCAGCAATTCTTGGATCACCTTGGTCACTGCTGAACATTATCCCATGACCTGTTGTACCCTTTAGGCACCTGAGTATCCACTTGACCGTCTCCCAATGACGCTACCCTGGTTTGGTCATGAACTTGCAGATTTGGCTCACAGCTTGTGCCAAGTCTGGTCTAGTGCAGACCATAGCGTACATTAAACAACCAACAACACTGGCATAAGGAATTTTCGACATACCTTCGACTTCCTTAGCTGTCTTTGGACACTGTTCCACCGAGAGCTTAAAGTGATTCGCCAACGGAGTACTCACAGCCTTCAAATTGCTCATGTCAAATCTGTCCAACACACCTTCAACATAGCTTTTCTGAGACAGCCACAGTTTTCTGGCTCGTCTGTCCCTGTGAATTTTCATTCCAAGAATATTCTTTGCAGCTCCTAAGTCTTTCATGTCAAACTCCCTACCCAGTTTGGTTTTCAAATCACTCACGTCTTGCAGGTGGTTCACATCATCAGCATATCATCCACATACAGTAACAAGAAAATTACTGAGTTATCATCAAGGCTCCTAACGTAAACACAACAGTCATAGTCACATCATCTGTAGCCAATCCTCAACATGTATGAGTCAAACCTCTTGTACAGAGACTTCATTAATTTACACACCAGACATTCCTGACCGGACTCAACAAATCCTTCAAGTTGCTGCATGTACAATTGCTCATCTAGATTCCCATGAAGAAACGCCGTGTTCACATCCATCTACTCTAGATGCATGTCTCGAGATGCTACCAGGGCCAATACTGCCCTTATAGACGTGTGTCTAACCACTAGAGAGAATATCTCATCATAATAAATCCCCTTCTGCTGTGAATAGCCCTTTTCTACTACGCGAGCCTTGAACCTTTCCCCTTCATTTTCTTTTACTGGTGGCTTCTGCCTGAATACCCACTTGTAGCCAATAGCTCTCTTCCCTTTAGGAAGCTGAACAAGATCTCACGTCTGATTCTCCTTCAAGGACTCCATTTCCTCCACCATAGCACCCATCCACTTGTGTCGGTCTTGGCTCTCCATATCCTCACGATAAGTAGAAGGATCTCCAAAAATGGTAAGAAGAGCATAAGCAGCTAAGTCTTCAAAACCATAACTGATTGGTGGTGCCCTCGGACGAGGCTCCCTATCACGTACAAGATTATAGTCTTGTACTCCACCTAAATCAACTGGTTCATATTCTGATTCAGTATCAGAGTCTGCACTGGCCTGCAAATCGGGTAACGTCTTCCCAGGACTATGGGGGCCAGACGTTGTAGGATCGTCCAATGCATGTTTGACCAGACGATGTTGCGTTGTTGGTTTTAGTGGCTCGACAGCAATCTGAACCTTCCCAGCGGTGGAGGTTTCAGTCGCTGAAGTATCCCTGGAATCTGACTCATTCAACATGCACTGTTCATCGAACATAACTTCTCTACCGTGAACTACTTTCTTCAAAGCTGGATCCTAAAATCTGAACCCCTTCACACCCTTAGTGTACCCATGAAAAACACATTTCTTGGACTTAGGATCCAATTTGGATCTCTCATCACTGTAAACATGCACATAGGCTGGACAACAAAAAATTCTCAAATTTTCAAGATTTATTGGATTACCTGTCCACACCTCCTCTGAAACTTTTCCATCCAGTGAAGCTCTTGGAGACCTGTTGATAAGGTAACATGCCATGCTAATTGCTTCTGCCTAAAAACCCTTTGACAGTCCTGCCTGCAACCGAATGCATCTTGCCTTCTCAGTGAGAGTTATGCTCATGCTCTCAGCAACACCATTCTGCTGTGGTATTTTCTTCACTGAATAATGCCTCTGGATCCTGTGTTCTTCACAAAACTGCTTGAACTTTGCATCAGTGTATTTTGTCCCATTATCTGACCGTAGATATTTGACCTTCCTCCCCGTTTAGTTCTCCACCTCAACTTTCCACAATCTGAACTTGTTGAAAGTCTCAGACTTGTGCTTCATGAAGTATACCCAGAACTTCCTGGAAAAGTCATCAATGAATGTAACAAAGTACCTAGAACCTCCAATAGAGGCCTCCCTAGTGGGCCCCCGGACGTCTAAATGAACATAGTTGAGGATTCCCCTTGTTTCATGCTTCCCGGTCACGAAATGGACACGACACTGTTTGCCTAACACACAAAACTTGCAAAAGTCCATCTTGCAGCTACAAACACCCTTCAAAAGATTCCTCTTATGAAGTGCCATCATCCCCTTCTCACTGGGATGACCGAGACGCATATGTCAGAGCCTCGTTGTATCACTGTTAGTTTCAACTGATGCAACGTCACCTACCACTGTGCTTCCCAACAAGCGATAGATATTCCCTGCAGTACGATTTGCTGTCATCCCCGTCAATGCAACTTTGCTCACCTTCAAAATATCTTTACCTCCATCAGAATGGAAGGAGTAACCATTCTCCTGTAAAGTACCCAAGGATATCAGATTTTTCTTCAACTCTGGGACATACCTCACATTACCTAGTATATGCGTGCCACCATAGTCCATAACAATTTTGACTTGCCCTATTCCAGTGATTTCACGCGTTTTGTCATCACCTAGATAGACAAATCCAAGCTTGCTTGTCTTAAACGAACTGAACCACTCTCGGTGCGGTGTCATATGGTAAGAGCACCCAGAATCAAGAATCCATGCCTCTGTGCATTTATCAGAAGAGACACTTAGCATATCTCCTTCACTACCGGAATCATTAGTCTGAGCCACTTTTGCAGAGTTAGAGAGCTTCGGACAATCCCTCTTCCAGTGACCAATCTGCTTGCAGTTATAACACTCTGTCGTATTCCTCTTCTGCTTGGACTAGAATGCTTCTTCTTCCCTACAGATTTACCCTAGTTCCGTCCACGATGTTGTCCTCCCTTAGCATACATGCCTTCACCTTGACTTCCTTCTTCTACGTTCTGCCTTCTCTGAGAGTGAGACAGCAGGGCAGACGTGATGTCATCAAGCATGATAGCTTCGCTCCTATACGTAAGAGTAGTGACCAAGTGGTCGTAGGAACTTGGAAATGAACACAGCAAAATAACTGTCTTGTCCTCGTCATCAATCTTCACCCCCAGTCACAGCAAGTTCGCAACTATCGTGGTGATATTGGCTCTCCAACTTGTCCCAAACGTCCTTCGGAGTCGTGAGATTCGCAATATAAAACATCACCTCGTCAGAGACGCAGAGACGTATCAATCCAGCGGCCTTCTCTTGCATCTCGGACCAATCTATGTCTGTCATACCCTATGGTTTCTCCTCTCGCTGCGCCTTCTGCAATCCTTGTTGAGCCAACAAATTCTTGACTCTACGTTGCCATAAGCCGAAGTTTCCCGTTCCATTGAACTTTTCAACGTCAAACTTTGCGCCGCCAGTAGTCATTGATGCTCTGATACCAATTGTTGGTTTCAGACACTTAGATTGCACAGAGTAACTTTAGGAGAAAAGGGTTAGAAAAGCACACAGAAGATTTGTTTACGCAGTTTGATCAATATGTCTATGTCTGCGGCTCTAGATGGCTACGGCTCTGATTCTCATTCAGAATAATTTAGGGTTTAAGTGTTACAACATATTTATACTCAGGATTTAATGCTATACGACAGCGTATCATTAAATCCTATCGCAACCCCCTTAACCAATCAGATCCTAGTTACACCAGATATTACGGAGTCTAGTGCATGTTAGCTGCCTTCGACAGACCACGTAACTCTGACTAAGACTAAGCCTAACAATGCTAAGTCAGACGATCCTAACGTGTCTGTCTCAGATGATCTCTAAGTAACTCAGACGATCTGAGCATCTCTGACCCAGACGATCCTAGTGTGTCTGACCCAGACAATCTCAGTATTTCTAATTTAGACGAGACAACCAAAATGAGCCAAACTCAACCGTATTTATAGGATGTCCATGCATGGAGTGAATATTAATCATTCTTCAGAAATGATCAAAATGATGGTGGAGTTAATGGTTAGCTGAGGAGTTCTTAAGATTTTCCGAGTTATTATTTTTTGACATGTATTTTGGAGGAGTAAAGTACACTTTCTGGAAACTATTTGAACAATTAAGGGTCTGTTTGATTGAGTTTTCAATTTTCTTGTTTTCAAAACTGTTTTGCAAAATAATTTTTAAGAACAATATAAGAAAAAAATTTGTTTAGTAATTTGATTTTAAAAACAGTTTTGGAAATACAAAAACAAAAAAACTTGTTTGATAAATCTGTTTCAAAAACATGTTTTAGGAACAAAAGAATATAAAACTCGTTTTGTTGCATCCTTAGGAAACCTCCTGTACATAGGTAGCCAAAATTAACTAGATAAAAAGACTTGTATCAATCAACTATGCATTAATTTTGATTCATCGTAGTACATCCACACAGGTCATGAAAAAACAAACAACACAAATAGCAAAAGAACATGACCAAGCAACACCCCTGGGCATAAAAACAAAACTGAAACAGCCCCCAAAAACCTTTTTCAACACAGCTGAACAGTAGAGGATGCGGAAGTAAGATCTAGGAAAGCAATAAAGTGAAGAAAGCATGGGAAACTTCTAAAAGGGATTGTTTCAAGATGCGACTTAAGTGATTTGGTCATTTGGAGCATGATTCATTGGCAGTGATAGAATATGATGTGATGCCACTAGCAGGAACAAAGAGCCAACATAAAACAAGTGTAGTAGATGTTCCTTCAAAGAAATAGCGAGGGAGGCCAAGGAAGTAGAAGACGTTAGAAGTGCTTGACAAACCCAAGAGGCCTCAAGGAAGGCCACAAAAATCACAAAGTACGGCAGGGGCTCCACAGCCAAAGAGTTTGACTGCTCAACAATAGGTGTTTGCCATCGATTTACACATCCCTGATGGTGTTCAAATGCGTGCTTGGCGTGCGTATGTGAGAAGCCACCAGTGTAGGGATGTTATTTGATTGCCTGGAAGAAATAATAGTTCGTTGATTGGCTCAACAAATGGGAAGTCATTGTAACAGATAGATTATGCAGCGTGTTTGGGTCAGTTGAAACTTGAAACCCTTATTTTTCTAGTTGCTAATAATTACAATTGTGCCAATAATGAGAGATCAGAAAACAAGTTGTTCTCTGTGTTTTTCATGTTTTGGAAACAAAAACTTAAAAATAGAAAACAAAAACAACTTTTTTCTGTTCTGATTTTTTTTAAATAAAAAAATAGAAAATAGTTTTTAAATTAACTTTGAGAAAACAGTCCATCAAACAAGTTTTTTTATTTTTAAATTTTACAAAACAGAAAACTGTTTTTAAAAACACTTATCAAACAGACCCTAAGTTTAGTCGCCATAGGGCAATATAGGTTCTAAGGGGAATCTACTCTTTTTATAGATTGCCTTGCTTTAAGTGAAATTTTTGTTAATGTAGAGAATATAATTTTATTTATATTTTTTTCCTTATTTCGTGATAATTCTTTGACGCATCCTTATTTCCTTTAGGGTGATGATCAAGCAGCTGAATTTGTTTCAAATCAAGCTTAACTACTAATTGAACTACCTCCTGATTTCTAATTTACTTTTCATTTTATTTTACTCTTGGATGATGTTTCTGATTTTATCAAAGTAAGATTAATCCAAATTTTGCTATCGTCGGTCTTTTTGAGCTCTTGAAAATAATATAGAGTTGTAAGAATAAACTATTAAATTTTGATACAAAAAATTAAACTTTGATATAACATAAGCTGAAGAATCATCATTACATACATTTTCATTACTCTTCTGTTACATTTTTGAAGCCAGGCTCATAAGCTTTAATTGACCATCCTTTATGATTTGGCATAAATCAACCTTTCAACTCTTAATTTCTTTCAAACAATTTTATGACCTTTCAAGGAATTTTTGCTAGGGTGATGCATGTTTGAAAAATGTGTGCAATGTCATCTCTTTCCGCTCCAATAATAAACAAAAAATTAATAATCATTCCACATATTTTTTTGCACTCTTATTTGACGTGATATGGGAAAATTCTATATCATAAATCAATTTGTCTCAAAACCCAACATTACTAATTGGGCATAAAAAAATTATAGGTTCTTTCCAAAACCTTCTAATGAAAACTTAGGATTTTCCTTAAACAAATTGGGCATATTTGTCTCAGAATAGCCATCTTATGAAGAAATTCTATTGCGTTTTCAAATATCATAATCTTATTTCATTGTGTTAGGGCGTGTTTGATTTAAATGAGGGGAGGAGAGGGATTTTAATGGAGGGGAGGAGAGAGAAGGGGAAGGGATGAGAGAGAGAAAATGAGGGAAAATAACTCTTTTTTTATTTAGTTCACGAGAGGAGGGAAGGGGTTTTATTATTATTTAACTTTTTTTTTTTATGTGGGATCGTGCTCGACAACCTGCAGAAGAAGTATTGGCAGCAGCTTCCGATGAATTATTGGCATCGTTAACAGATGATGATGATTCCATTGGCACTATCATGAACCCCTGAGGAAGAAGCGCAATGTAGGAAGGGTCATAATCCCCTATTATTGAAGGGAGGCAAAAATTGACTCAGGAGAGGTTTTGGTCCTCTCCTCTCCCCTCCAAAAATTTGAATCAAATAAGATTTGTTTTTAAAAACATCTCCCCTCCTCTCCATTCTCTCTAACTAAACAGGGCTTAGTGTTTCTTTATTTCCAGCGAATTCAATTAATTGAAAAATTGTGAGTTTTCAATTATTGAATTGAATTTTTGGATTCCAGTAGAGCTGTCAAAATGGGTTGCAACCCGCGGGCCAACCCGGCGGGTTGGGTTACCTAAAACTGAGCCCGTTTCTAATATGGGCTAGACCAACCCGCACCGTGCAACCCGCGGGTCAATGCGGGTCAGCCCACGGGTCACACGGGCCAACCCGCGGGTTGGCAGTTTTTTGTTTTTTTTTTTTTGGGCTTGTGAGGGAGACAGGGAGTGAATCAGTGGCTGAGTGGCCCAACTGATTGGGGGAAAGGGAAACCAGGGCTAGGGTTTTCAATTTCACCAAGACTAGAGAGCTGCGTCCTGCGTGAAAGAGAGAAGGAAAATTGGAGAAGGCCGCCGCCGCGTGAAAGAGAGAAGGAGAAGGCCGCCGCCGCCGCCTCACCACCGTCGCCCTGCTTGACTGATTCCCTCTCGGCCGCCGCACACGCCACCAATCACCAACGTCGCCCCCCTTCATTTCGCGCTTCACCACTGTCGCGGCGTCGCCCCTCGCCCCCCTTTCTGGTTCCCTCTCCGCCGCGCCACCTGCTCACTGCTAAGGTCCGCCGCCGCATCTTTTCCATCTTGATTCTTGTGATTGTGGTTTAGGTTGGTTTAGTTTTAATTTTAATGGTTTCTCTTTCTCATTTTATCTTCACGGGCCAAATTAGTATTGCATATTTGCATGAATTAGTTGATTTGTTACTGGTTGAATGATATGTTGGCAGAATAACATGAAACAAGCAATCAGGAAGTGTATTAAATATATCACTTGGGGTTACATGATTCGTAAAGATTCAGAGACTAAAGCAATCAGGAAGTGTATTTAGGAAAATACATGTTTTTGTATTTTTTTTTAAATGATTTTTTATTATTTTTTCAACATTTTTTAAATAAAATTTCCCTTTTTTATTTTATTTTTATTTTTTCACATACAAAACGGGCCAGCCCGCCAACCCGCGAGCCGGGCTGGGTTCACTATTTTCTGGCTCGTTTTAGAAACGGGTCCAGACAGGTTGGCCCGTTTTCGACCCGGCCCGTGACGGGTTGGCCCGTACGGGCCGGGCCAGCCCGTTTTGACACCTCTAGATTCCAGTGGGGAAAAAGGAATTTAAATTGATGCTTCGATTCCAATTTGCCAAACTGAATCTGGATCATTGGTACTGCTTTTGTTCGCTGCCCAAGAGTTCAACCACAACTGAATTGTTTTCACTATTCTACTACGTTGTACGGGTACGCGTAGGGTACCGGGTACGCGGTACGTCATTTTCAGAAAATTCTGGGTACGAGTATGTTAATATATATATATATATATATATATATATATATATATATATTAAATAATATATATTTATATATATTAAATAAAATTACTAATCTATTCCAGATAAATAGAAGTATTATTTAGTAAGCAACACAGAAGAAGTATAGAAAATAGAAACATAACTAATACTGCTGTAACAGAAGTATTATTTAGAAAGATAACACAGAAAATAGAAACAGAAGAAGATTCAAAGCAAGCAGAATTGCAGAGGTATAGAAAATAGAAACAAGGGTACCAGTTGAGGAAGGGCTGAAGGAGGAAGAGAACGCGACGGCAGCGGGAGGAAGAAGGCGCGACGGCGGTGTCAGGAAGAGAACGCGACAGCGGTGGGAGGAAGAATGCGTGACGGTGGTGGGAGGAAGAAGGCGCGATGGCGGTGGGAGGAAGAAGGAGCGACGGCGGAGGCAGAAGACGGCGCACAAGGAGAGTGAGAGGTCAGCGTTTCTGATTTGGAAAAAACAGGGTTTGCGTTTCTGAAAAACCCAATTTGAATAAAAAAAAAAGGAAAACGACGCCGTTTTGCGTCGAAAACGCATCGGGTGCGTAAGGCCAAATCCGGTACGCCTTGGCGCGCACCGGTGGCGCATCGCCGCGCACCGGCACCAGGTATGTACCCGGTGCCGGTGCCTCCTCCATTTTAACGTACCGGTGCTTCCCAGCTATTCTATAAGCAATTAGGGAGACAAGTAAAAATGTGGTATTTCATGACAGGATATATCCTGCTGATATTGTTATTAGCAAAGCTTATTCTTTGTGTAGTCTAATTGATATTAGAGTTAATATAAATCGACAAATATATAATTAAGAAAAACGCTTAATTGCCTATTCCACAATTTGGACAAGGTTGATTTTTGGATGCTTGGTGTAACACCTCGATTTCTCGAGGGTTATTCTCGTAATATCGACCAATTATTTAAGAAAAAGTTTTTTTTTTTTCAAAAACATTAGATAAAAGAAACCATCATCATACATTATGAGTATTAAACCATCATCCGCCAAACAGAACTTTATTCAAAAGCGGAAGATAAAACAACTTGAAAATTCCTAACCCCAACACCCCCTGTGTCACCACACAGGGCAAACTACACGAAGGCATCAGAAGACTACCCTGATCCCAAAGTAGGAAAAATACAAACACACATATGGTCCACCTACCAGCATCACCAAACAACAGTAACCTCTTTATTCGAAAAGCACTAGCCTCACCCTAAACTCTACACCTCATCCGCAAAGCTCTACTCGTCGATTGAGGCGTCCCACTCTGAAAACCTCAAGCTCCGCTATAGCGATCTATCACCTACCTCGAAGGATCCTCCTCGTTGGACAACACGGATGAGATCTCCCTAGAAGTGTAGTTCTCAATCACGTCCTCTACCATCTTGGCGTTAAGCACCCACACAACAAGCAAACAAACAAGCAAGGGTCAACTCCAAGATTACAAGACAACGTACGTGGTGTGTGACAAGTACCAATGTAGGGTATACTGTACAACAACATAAGTAAACACAACTATCACAGTAATCATAATTATCACAATTTAATTCTAACCAATACTGCGCATAAAAATAATATAAAGTTATAACAGACAAGCTCTATAACAAAATCAACCCCAAGGTTAGTCTACAATGATGCACGTACGACCTTCGTCATATAACAAAATGATCTGGATAAAACGCCAACAGCCGCGCACGGGAGACAGGACAATCACACCGACACGCAATCTACTAGCCTTAATACTTGCAACCTACAATTGAAGAAGTGCACGCCCCTCATGTCCTAGTATAACCCACCGTGTTGAACCTACACGATCCCTGACGTATGGATGGTCGCCCCGGTTTCCTGGCTTGAACCTACACCGGTCCCAAACCCCGCGAGCCCTTATGCATATGCTATGATAGTTAGTCACAACAATATGATCTGTCATCTGATGTAAGGTCCTGAATGTTTTAAATAATAATATTATTAATTAATTAATTAATTATCCGTCAACGTTAAACGCTAATAAGCAGATCTTGGTGTGAAAAGTGTGTGAATAAAATGAAAGAAATAATTATATTCATGACTCAATTATATTTAGGTCATTCTTAGAGTAATAATTCACTACACCACCGAAAGATTTCGGTTTCGTCTTGAAATAGTCAAAAATCGACATACCGTCGAAGGGTAGAAACTCTGATTTTGACCTGAATAAAGTTAGAGAGGGAATCAGACCTTCTCAATATATGATTATTAATGTGTTCTTGATTTGGAGTATTTTGATTTCGGGGCCCGGGGAAGTTCCCAGCGCGCCACAAAGGTTTTATAGAAACTTTGACGTAAGGAAAAATGGTAGGCCAGGAAATTTTTAGGATCTCTGGACGTGATATAAAGTCGTATAATGTAGAGAGGATTCCATAAATTTAATAAAAATATTTTCTTCCCCCGGAGCCGGACCTCAATATGATCATCGAGATATTTTCACGAATGACGTTCGAGATGAACGAATGACTAATGCAAGTCATCAAAAGCTGAAACACTACTTGATGTAATGTCAATTTGTCTTAATTAGAGAGCCTTCCAGGTATGGTTAAAGGAATCTTTTCCATTTTTTGGATTGTTATAATCAAACTTGTTAACCAATTAATCTTATTATCCAAAGGTTTTATGAGCTAATCAAGGAAAATATTTCTTCTCCTCCTTTGTCCCTATGGCCGGTCACCCTCCTCCATATTATCACCATCATTCACTTTTATTTTTACTTCTTTAAAATAAGGAAGAAATAAAGAGAATTTGAGTGAAATTAAGAGTAAAAGTGAGGAAAACCAAAAGTGTTTATCATTTTCTCCTTCTTCCACCTCTATGGCTGAAACTTGAGCTCATCTTCCACCACTCTGGCCTAAGCTCCTTCAATAAAGATATAGGTAATTTCCTTAGCTACGCATTGGTGGTTTTTTTTTTTTAAATAATGAGTTTTAAGTCGAAAGTGTTTTTGATCTTGAGCTTTCAACTTATGGTCTTCATCAAAGAGTTAGAGCATGTTAATACCTTTTGTGATTTGAAGTTGGTTTAATGAAAAGTTAAGTTCAAAAGTAATTTTGAGTTTTTAATTTTAACGTTCTTCTTTTAGCCTTCACCAAAGTGTTAGAGAATCTCTTGATCTATAACTAAACATATTTTTTATGGGAAAAGTTGAGTTTTTGGAAAAGTGATTATTTTCAAAGAAGTGATTTTGAAGTCTAGGCTTGATTTCTACAATAGATATAGTCTAACTAAGCTTGTTCATGTTGGAAAAACATGGTATTTCAAAAGTTGTTTGTCGCACATTGTTAAGTTGCCAAGTTTTTAAAGTGTTTGTATATCAAACTTCTCATGGTAGTGGTAAAGAGCCTAGAAAAGGAATTGGTCTCGCACGCATGAGTATTGGGCCCATTTGGCCGAATTCAGTACAAATCGGAGGATTTGCCCCCCTGCACGCACGGTATAATGGGCCTTGCAAGCCTACTCTTTATTACTGCCGCCTATTACTTAATTTCCAACAGTGCGTAAATTAGTTTGAAAAAAAAATTGGATCTTGGCACTTATTTAGCCGGACCTATACTACATGTTTTTTTTTTGGGGGGTTGAGATTTTCATTTTTGGCTTGAGGTTTTTTGTAGGAATTCTTTTTCCTTAGGGTAAAATTACTAGTGAAAAAAAGAAATTATTTTGGGGGAAAACATATTGAGGCCGAGAGCACAACACTTGTTGTGTTTGGGATTTTTGATTTTTGACTAGGTATTGTGTAGGAAAATGTTTATTTGAGTAAAACAAAATTATTAGTGGAAGAAAGATTTTTTTTTGAATAAATAGGGTAAGAAGGCTGAGAGCAGAGATGGATTTTTGGGGAGTGGAAAATTGATTCTTGAACTTGTTTTGGGTAAGATAATGTTAAAGATAAAATTTGGGGTTAAACTTGATATTTTAGGAAATTTAAAGTTTAGACTTTGAATAAAAAGAAATGATTTTTGAATTTGTTCAAGGAAAGAGATTTAAGGTCTAAGTTGAGAAAAAGTATGGATTTTAAGTTTATTTGGCTAAAGGAAAAAGCTAAGATTTTAATTGGGTTGAAAAATGATTTATTAAAAGCTTGAGGGTTAGAAAATGAGTTATTTAAAGTTTGAGGACTAGAAATTGTTTGTTAAGAGTTTAGGTACTTGAAAATGATTATCTTGAACTTGAGGGGCTGTTTTGCTAATATGATTTTGTTGGGGACTAAGAAGAGGTTTTGTTAAGAGTTTAAGGGCCTTTTATAAATAAGAGTTTTATTAGGGACCAAAGTGTAATTTCATAAAAGTTACTGGCTGTTTTTGTATTTGTATTTGCCTAAAGGACCAAAACATGATTATAAGGAAAAAAAATTATTCCATGAGTGTGGTACAAGGTCGATAATTTACGCCTTGGATCGTAAGTTAGCTAGTTGACTTGAATAGTAACTTAGAAAATGTTACGTGTAAGGTACGAAGATCAAGAATACGAGCGCATTGGAACTAATAAGCGGGAAGAAAGGCGAACTGATACAAGGAACGGGGATTTGATCGGAATGGAATCATTATTGTTTGCATGACTTGGTTGATTTTGAATCCCCGATTGTTGTTATTAAGGGTATGCCATAATATTTTGAAACTAGCATGATAATATATGTGAAACCACATGTTGTTTGTTGCCATGCAATATGTTTTGGTTGTTCGCATGATATTGATGAATGTTTATTTAAATATCCAATTGCCATCAAACGCGGGAGCGAGTTGCCGACGAGAAGAGAATCATGCCACACCCTATGAGTATGGTGATCCTGACCACTCTAGGGAAGGATACGACCACCATGGAGAAGAGATCGAGTTCAAAAGGACGACCTTGTTGTATGATTGAACATAAACATATCATACGTTAAAGATAACCAGAGTAGTGGCAAAGCAACTTGAGAAACTGCTTTTGTCCCACTGACGACTATGGGGGTCATTAGTGAAAATGGCACGACAACTTGAGAAACTATTGTTTTCCCACCTCCATTATGTGTTGGCGTCATATCCAGATTAGGAAGTGCATTATTACAAGCATATAGACTAACATTAGGAATAGTCTTACCTTGGCGTGAGTCTATGTTGACTTGTACTTCATTTATGTGATTTTTGTTGTGACTAGAGATATTTTGTAGAATCCCATGCCTTATGCTTTATGCCTATCATGTGTCTTGGTTGTCTCTGGAAGTTGACCCTTGCACCTTGGTTGTATTTTTTGTGTTTTGGGCGACCTGTCACCAGACAGCAGTAGACGGAAAGGCGATCAAATCCCACACTACGGGAAGTCTTGTGGTGTCGCTCGATGGAGAAGACCCATCGACATGGGAAGAGGACCTTCGTTCCCGAAGTTGAAGCATACGAGGTGGACGATTGAAACTCAACGGAGGAAAGTGGAAGACCAGCAAGAGCAGAGTCTAGGACAAGGCTAGTGCTTTTTCGGGTAGAGTACTTGTCGTCGTTGGTTAAAGCGTGTAGGTTTGTTTCAGCTTGCATTTGTATTATCTTTTGTTTAGGGAAAGGGTAGGTTCCGATGTTCTTGCCTTTATGTGGTATGCCCTACGTGGAGATCATATGGAGCATGTCGAACATAAGGAGTCTTTTGAGTTTAGGAATTCATAGTAGTGGAGTTTTCCTTTTGGAAGCCTCAATTAGAGTATGAATTTTATGGGTATTTATTATTGATTTGTTAGAGCTTGATTTCGGGAATATATAAGAAGAAAAAAATTACCCTTGGCCAAGGCTTTCAAAGGTTCATAGCATATTTATTTATCGTTGAGTTACTACAATTGACCCATGAAAATTGGGGCGTTACATTGTGGTATCAAAGCTCCGGTTGAGAATACCAGAGCTTGTCGGGGAATAGGTCTTCTATGCTAGGTTGTGTGACTTCTGCGTAGTTTGTGCATCTGCAAGTAAGATATTTCAAATTTTGATTGTTATGGAGTTGTGTTAAAAAGATTTGATCAACCTTATGACCACTCCATGCACGATGAAGTCCCAACATATATGAAATTATGGATTTCTGAAGGTTGTTCATGTGTGAAGAACCTGACTTGAATTCTTTTTTGTTTACCCATGATTGTTAAATTTTATGTTGATTTGATTCTTGAATTGTGTTCTTTCTCTTAATCGATACAATTTGCTTATCAAGGGTAGTTTGACGGGTTTTTTGTTAAGTTAAGAAAATGTTAGAGATGTCAGTATGAAGTTGATAACTCATGAGGGAGAATTTACGAATTGAATCACAAATAAGATGCCCTTAGTGTATAGGAATGCAAAATTTTAAGCCTGGAAGGAAAAGAAAGACTTTAAATTTTAGCTCATTACAAGTATTAGAGCGCTTTGTCAATAGTTCGGGCGTGAATTCTGAACGGTGGTGCTCTTGGCGAGGCTGCGGTGATGCTAGTAGTGCTCCAGTGTGAGTGAGGTGGAGTCTCCAAGTCCAATGTGTTGGGGGGGGGACTTGCAGAAGACACCCTGACGCTTAAGTCAATAAGGGAGCTCCTAGAGCGTCCAAGAGCTCAGCTCAGACATGTAAGAATGAATAGCAAATTTGTAATGTAAAGAGTGAGTAAGAAGCGTCTAAGTAGAATTATAATCAAAGTCCAAAAGTCTTTAGTGAGACGATAGAACCCGGTATTTATAGGCATCAGAGGCCTGCAGGTGTTGGGGAAGCTCATGAGTGAGGCTTCTGAGCAGGAGTGGTTGTAGACTGAGCAGCCTGTGCAGCGCTTCCCCTCGGCCTATGTCCGGGACGATGGGATAAGGTACCACTATTCCAGGAGTGCTCGTCCTTTAGCCAGGTCGTGCAAGCTGCCTCTTATGTGTACCCTTAGGAGCGTCCCTATTGGGCCAGCTGCTACACCGTTGGGTCGTATGGCTGAAGAGTCGACCGGTACAGGAGCCCCCCCAGCTTGGCGTGGCATATGTTGGCATGCCAAGCTATATGTAGTTGCTGAGATCTCTCTGCTGCGTCTTGTAATCCCCCTGCTTTTGAGCAATAGGCCCTCCGCAGTCGCGTGAGTCTCTCTATTTTATTTTGGCCCAGTTTTGTTCTAAGCCTTTGGACTGCTGCCCAATATTGTACTTGATCCGAGTTGGATTTTGTTGACAAGGTCGGATGCAATTTGGCCGAGGTGGCTGGCTAATGATCCGAGCGAGGTTACGACAGTTGGTCGGTTTCGCGGTGTATTTGTAACATTGTGTTGCTCCCAATCGGATGTGTCGGTTAGTGAAATCTCTGCTGCTTTAATTTCCTTTGGGAATTTCCAAGGGTAATTCCATAAATGCGGTTCTCTTTTCCAACGAGGGTTTTGCAAACTTTAGGACGCTTCCAAGGGCTCTAAGTTCCCTATAAATATTCAGTTTCTTCGACCCTCTGAAACCATCTTCTCTTATGGATGTTGTGCCTGACACTTCCACCACCCCTGGGATGATAGCTTCGGAAGGCATCGGCAAAGGCATTAAGTTTTTTCCGAGAACCCTCCTTGGAGGCGATGACTCCCGCTATTCTTCATGGGGCCTCTATTAGAGTCTGCAGGCCGACGGGGCGAGGTGGATCCGAGGAGTCGTATTTATTTGACTTCCTTTGTCCTGAGGAAGTGGGAAGGAGCTCTTCCCCTGGAAGATCTGTCACGTCTCCTGGCTTCGGTTTTCTTTGGCGAGGGTAGCTTTTCCATTTGGAACCGGAGTCAAGGAGATGATATTGTGACTTCCAGGTTGGTCCTCAAAAGTCAAGCTCTACTTCTCCTTCTCAGATGCGATTGCCCACTTCTAGATTCTATGGAGAAGCTTTTCCGACGAAGTTTCCCCCAGACTTTGCATCCTGGTTCGGTTGCTTCACAAAGTTGGAGCCATGATGGGGCGTGTGTTTGAGATGAGCTCCGCAAAGAGGAAACTAGAGTTAAGGAAGGATCGTGATGATCCCCGGGGCGCTCGTCGTGATTCCATGTTCTTTCTTCCTAGCGGATGGAGCGGAAGACCTCAAGCTGCGAGCTCCCAGTCGGTGGAAGATACCTAGGGAGAAAACCTGGGATCACTCCTGATTTCTCAAGTAGCATGTAGGATCTCCTTCTTCCTTTCTCCATGGGATAGGACATCTTTAGGAGAGTTGATAGGCGTTACTTTTCTCTTTTTGCATATTCTTTCATTGTAATGAGATTGCTTTCCATTTTCGACTATTCTACCTCCCTTGTAATGGAATGGCGTTAGGAACTTTATCTTGTAATCTTTTTCCTGATTGTTAATAAAATAAAACAGCTCTTTCTTGATATTTTGTGCATTGTGCGCTTTCGAATTTCTTTTGTTTTTCTGCTTCCCGTTGAAACTCGTGTGAGCCAATCGGGCCAAAGATCATTCGTTCTCCCGACCGTCTGTATTTTTGGACCATTGAGCCAAAGGCAACCTAAATGTAATCCATATTAATGACTGGATTATGAGGTTTCTTCCTGTTAAGGCGATCGTTGTAAATCAATCGCCCGGAACTTTTCAGAGATAAGCACTCTATCTGGGGCAATCAAAATTCTTCGTTTACGGTCGCTCGAAGATAAACGCTTGATTCACGCTCTTCTGGCTGAAGTTTCTTTCCCTGCTGTGCCGTTGTTTTGAGTCGTTCCTCCTTCTTTGTAAAAGAACAAACTTAGCTGCTAGGTTGTATTCCCTCCATTCGAGCCACTTTAGCAATCGGCTTCCTAATAGAAGATTGGCGCTTAGCATTTTTTCGCCATTTTGGAACATTCTTTGGTTTACTCTTAAGTGATTTTTCCTTTTGGCGTTTCCTTTCTTGCTGAAGCCGACCTACATTCACTCAAGGAATTGCATCGTCGTCCAAAATTTTGATTCTGCAAGATCCATGTTAACATACGTAGGCATGTTTATGGGGTTAAATTCTCTTTGGTTAATATTTAGTAACATCACCTTGGCGTTTCTCCATTGTTGTTGCCGATCTACATTCCTTTTTGTGGACTGCTTTCAACCGGGCAGCTTTTCCCTCGAGATGGTCAGTGTCGCACCCTTTTGAAAGGTTTCTTTCTCCCGTTGCTCGGTTTGAACGAGGTTGCGTTCCTTAAGAGGGTCACTTGTGCTTGCCTCTAATTGCTCTTCAAGACGGTCGGACCGTATCCCTTAAGAGGGTTACTTACGCTCGCCACTTGGATTGAACGAGGTTGTGTCCCTTGAGAGGGTCACTTGTGCTCGTCTCCAATTTCTCTTCAAGATGATCGGGACCGTATCCCTTAAGAGGATTGCTTACGCATGCCGCTTGGTTTGAACGAGGTTGTGTCCCTTAAGAGGGTCACTTGTGCTCGTCTCCATGTGGGTCTTGTCCCTTAAGAGGGTTGTAAGACCCTGCTTTTTATGAATATTTTTGTAATATATTTTATTTTATAATATGATTATCATGATGATGATGTGCTCCAATTCTGAGAATTTTGTCTGGTATATTGATATAGTTCATTTCCGGGCGAGAAATGACACCAGGTCGAAAACGAGTTGAAATGCGGGAACCGTAACGCGATTTTTTTTACAAAAAGAAGTGGGGACCACTTGAGAGCTGCAGAGCGAGTTTTATGAAGGTAGGAGAAAATTTTTTATTTTATTTTTTCCATGCGCTTAAATGGTTAAATGTGGGGGTTATGGGTTTTAATCATTCTAATTTGGTCATTTAGTGCATTGTGTGGCTAATCAGGAGAAAGTTACAATTTCTTTATTTCTCTCCATGCTTCAGCCGAAGCCTCTTCATTATCCACTCATTCACTCTTAATTTTTTTTTTCTTAAACTCACTTTGATGGAGCTAAATGCACATGAATGTATTTTTATGGATTTTAGTACACTTAAGAGAGGAGTTACAACTTTCTCCCCTCCTCTTAATGCTTGGCCGCCCCTGTAACACCCCAATTTTGGGTTGAGAGTCGCATAATAAATATTCGGAAATTGTACTTTGAAACCTCTCAAATACACTCAAGTTTCAAAACCAACGTCTCTCAATAATTATAAATAATAATCATCCCATATTAAGTTATATAACCATCACGAAGAAAAATGTGGAATAATTCAAAATAATTAAAGTTGCACAACATGTGCTAAAAACCAAAACAGTGGAAAACAGAAAAGTTCTTCTACAAAGTTCTTTATTTCTTCGAGTCCTTCTTCCTCACTTGTTCGAGCATTCAAGTCATCCTTCCTGAATCTCATTGCCCTGGTTATCTATGGCGTTAAGCGCCCAAACAATCAAACAAGACAAGCAGAAAAGGATTAACTCGAAAATCAAGAAAAATAACATATAACATTTGTGATATAACAACAGCAAGGTAAACAACAAAACAGAAATAGTTAAGCAACAATAACGATATCAAGACAATCACAATTTCTCATTTTACAAAATCACTTAAACATGTGTCTAATCCTCAATATCTATATGCATAATTATGGTCAATACTCACCCTAACCGGGCTAGGACAATCACGTGGGATGAATTACCACCACATTGCCCTTGGTTGATCCCACGGGACAAATTACCGTCACATCAACCCAAACCCAATATATATATATATATATATATATATATATATATAATTCTTGTGCTATGACTATACAAATATCATAATCCTCATGAACCAACAGTTCACACAAAAATCCTCAGTCATAGTTCATCATATGCAAAATATAGTTTTTCTTCTGAAAATAATTTCATCATGTTATCAACAATAACATAAATATAATTCTAAAAAATTCACCAACATATCCAACATACCAAATAATCAACACAAACCCAAAGACAAGGTTTTCAAGGAAAAACTCAACGGAGTACACCAAAACAAAATACAAGAATCACAAAACCGACATAGATAAATCCTAAGAAACGAGTTATCCTTACCTCGAGAGGGTTGCATGCAATAGGCCTCCAACCTTGCAAGATAAACATATAAACAACCATCACACAACCATAGGATAAGTGAGAATCAATCTCAAAAGGAACTTGAAACCGATTGGCCAAAACTAGGTTTTCATGTAAAAACAGAAGCAGCAGTCTGCACTCCCCACGCATGTGCGTGGGAATAGCCACGCACATGCATGACCAAGGCAGAGAGCAGAGTCCCCCCCCCCCCCACGCATGTGCGTGGGAGTGGCCACGCATGTGTGTGGCCCCTCTGTTACAGGGCTCGAAATTGCATACTTTTCATGTAAAAAGGGTCCATAATGAGTTTTAAATCTAGAGTTTATGTAAAATCAATTCCCAAAACACCATACATCAATTTCCCAAGGTTCTAAAGGTTTCATAATTAATACTTTCTTTAAAAAATTCCAGAAATTCTAAAAACACCAAAGTGTACGAATGACAACACAACAAGGGTTCTAACTCATGGATAACTCAGGAAACTAACCTTGATTGATCAAGAACGATGTAGCACGACCCTATCCCTTCTGGAACACAGAGTATACTCGAGTCTGAGAAGGAATGAGGGCTGAAAACGAAATATTCAAACCCTAGGAGAGACAAGAAATCAATCACCCAAAAACTCAGAATTTAGGAGGATTCGAACACTTACCAATGGAACTAGCCACAAGGATTCTTGGAGAGGTTAGAGAAAGGAATTGAGCACCACAAGAGGAAGGAGGGAGGTCGATACAAGGCTCCAAAGTTAAGCAAAATTTCAGAGGTTCTTCAGCTCTAGTGTTCTAGGTTTTTAGCAACTCTTTGTGGAGAGAAAATGAGATGAGTCAAGCCTATTTGATTCAAAAAAATTCTGCAGCCCAAGGAGAGGAAGGGGCGCCCAACATCATCATCACTCACCATTATTTACCTTCAATACCCATTAACTATATAGACAAGGCTTTAATCTCCATAATACTCCCCCTTAACTCCCATAACCCCCATGGAATCTGAATTTATCACCCTAATGAAAGCAAAGTGATGCTGATTTTAGTTTCAAATTCGAAATTCTTAGCCTCTTCAAAAACTAAAAATAAAATAAAACCTTCCTCGCCAAGGTTCGAACTCATACCATGTAACCATAACACAGAAGTCTTAACCGCGAAGACAAAGTCATTCTTGTTACAACTCAAGCAAAACTATTTAAATGATCCTCAAGAAATCAAACATGACCCAACCAATAAATCAAATAGCCCAAGGCTAGAACTTCATAAATTAACTCAGGGGTCAACTTACAAATACAAGAAGTCCAAGGACTAGAAAGCAATTATAAACAAGTTCAGGGACTAAACTGCAAATACAATAAATTGGGGGTCTTACAGCCCCCTCTTCACCTCCTTAGCCTCCTCATTGCTGATTTTTTCACCTATAAATAGCCTAGAAATTCACACCTTCCTATCTCACTTTCTCTCTTTGTGGTTGAGTTGATTTTCCTCTCCAATATCATCTTCTCTTGCATTCTTGTTTCTCTTGGTGTGGCTGAATTGAACAACCCCTTGACATCTTCATCCTCTGTTCTATTTCCTCTTGTTACAAGGTTAATTTCATGAAGCTTTCATTTAGTTTTTCTTGTGTTTATGCGAGTTTTCCTAGTTTTGTGATGATGCAATTTCATCATCTTTTGGAAATTGAGTTTGGATCAAGTACTGGTCTTGAAATTAATTCCGCTATATGTTTTTGAAAATGGAACTAAGAAACTATAACCTTTTTGGAGATGGTTTAGAGAATTGACGGAGGTTCATATGTATTGCTAAGAAATGATTTGAAGAAAATGAGTTAGTAGTTGAAGGTTTTCACAAATATACAACTGGTGTTAGAAAGAAAACTTTGGCTATGTGAATGAGGTGTTGGTCGAATCTATGTTTCTAAAATAGCTTTGCTAATTTGTTTGTAAGTTCTTGAAGATGATTTTTGATTAGTATTTTTAATCGGTTTAATTCTTTAAGAATCTTTTCATCATTAAGGGATTTTATAAGGACTGAAGTTTGATTAATTCAAGTTTAAGGGGCTGTTTGTGAAACGTTTTTCTTTTTAAAGAACCTAAGGTTGTTTTCAAATGTTGATTTAAACCCCTTCCGCTTTAAGCACCTCCTCGTGAGTGTTTCCTTAGATCGTTTAGATTAGTAACATAGTTACCGTGTACTAGTGAAGGTCTTGTTAGGGTGTTATTGAGGAACTAAGCATACCTTGGGAAAGAAACCATTTCAGGTGAGTGGCCCTTAGGTCTAGTTTGTCTGCATACTACTTGTTATATTGTGTAGATGCGTTTACCATGTTAAATTTCCTATAATGATCTTGAGTCAACAAATTGATATAGTGCATGATGTTGTTGTGCTAAACTTACATGGTGTGAAAGTTATGATATGATAATGTTGACATGTTGAACATGTAAGATGTTTAACAATAATGGTTTAAAGATGATGCTATGCAAATATGCTATGCTTGAGTGTATGCCATGTTATTTGATTTAATTTTATTGTACATTGAAGAGTCGTGCCGGAGGATAGCGTGCTAGACCTTTTAATGGTTGTTTTCGGTCTCGTGATAACGAAGATTCCATAGTTGTTGGTTGACTTCATGGCATATGCACAAGGACCAGCAGGGTTCGATACAAAGACGGTTCGGACTAGAGTTTTGTGACCACCAGGTTTCGTCTATACAGAGTACCGAACTAGAGTGTGGGTGTTTCCAGGATGTAAAGGCAACGTGCCTGACAAAGTGGCATTCACTGACAAGGTTGGCACCAGAGGTTGCACGACTAGAGTTCGAGTGTTGTCCCACTTACCAAGCATGGAGTTGGCACTATATCTGAATTTTTTTGAGAGGTTGCATATAGACTAACTTGCCTTTAGGATTGCCTGTCTAACTTGATATGACTAAGCCTGATGATGTTAATTCTGATAACATGCTAAATATATATGTTGACATTATGTACCCATCTCATCGATATTAATCCATGAGTTTTGAGTTTTGCTTAGTACTTGGTTGTTGCTTAGAAGTTGACCCTCTCTATTTGCATATTTGTTGCATGGGCGCTTATCGCTAGTTGATCCTAATACTAATGTCGAGCGGGGACGAGTACTCGAGAGACATGAACTTTAAGTTTCTCGATTCACTGTCTGCATGGAGAGTCGACCATGCCACGCGATAGTTGGTGTACCATGGTCGAAGGGAGGAGCACTTTGACGTAGAAGGCTGACGGGAGTACGTCTACGCTAGAGGATGGCTGGGTCTTGGTATTTCACAGCTCTTTCGTCAAGCTCTCTCCAGCTACTTGGAGGCTCGAGAATAAGGGATTCATTGAATGAACTTCCTGGTAGAACTACCGACTATACCAGAACCAAGAGTTCCTCCTCTGTCAGCTTGGAGGGGAAATAACCTCCTTAGTGAAGCACTCGAGGAATTTCTGCAACTTTTCTCTGTTACGCTGTTCCACCGCGGGGTTTGGGGTCATCTGGTCAGCCTTTGCTAACTTCATTTTCCCATTCTTTGCATCCTTGAACGCATTGTGGAAGGAGTGGCTAAAATCAATCCACTGTGAAATTGTGAACGCAGGGAGACTTTGAAACCACTTGAGAGCTTCTCCTTCCAAGGTTGTTAAATACAACATGTACCTCATGGCATCAACTTCTTGTGTTTCATTTAGTCCTTCTTAGGGATGAGAATCTTCTTGACTTATAGAAGACTGAATCTTTCCTTTTCTTTTGCTTCCACTGAAGTTCTCCATCTGAGGAAGTTGATCCACAACTTCTTTATATGATGCTAGAGAAGCTTCGAAGCTAGAGGTGTTTCTTCATGAGTTGTCATACTCTTTCAGCTTTAGATGAAACAGTCTTCCTGTTGATCACTATTGGTTTAGGCAGCGGACTGTTTCAGCTTCTTGAAGTGGACTTTGACTTGAGAATACATAGCTTGATAGAGTGTCTTTGAAAATGATGTTTGCTATTTGAAGTCATTGTTTTATCTCCCGTGAGTCACCAGACTGTCTTTACATGAGTGCTTTCCTTTGGATGTCTTTGACAGTATTTCCTTCAGGATGTATCTAGTGATGATTGGACGGTTTTCTCCTGGCAGATTGATTCTCTTGATGATGCTTTGAGATTCATTCAGTCCCTTCAGTAGATAGGCATTCCTGGATATGAGAAATTTCACTATGTTAGGAATTTGATAAGGAAAATCGCAAGTACATGATTAACTATCGCGTAATACAAAAGGTCGAACCCAAAGGATAGGTGTTCTTATTAATATATAATTTAGTACTTGTGCAATAAAAATAAAATGATATGTTTGATGTTTGGTTTAGGACAAGCAAAAGCATAGAATAATAAAACAGAATAAGATGAGAAGAATTTAAGCTCTTGGGTTGATTTACATAATTTATAAAACATGCTAGAAAACTCTTACTAAATTTCTGAACTTTAAATTCATATTCATGGTGCTATAGCCTAAATTTCTATATCCTAATAGCCTTAAGAAATGTAGAACTTTCTTACCTAAATACTAACTCCATAGCCTTGGTTATTAGTTAATTAGAAAAGAACATGAAGAAAGAATCCGGGCCAACACAAAGTTACGTACATCCTTATAGCCTTAAGAAATGCAAACATATAACCTTTTTTACTTCCTATTTCCCTTACTACTTACCAAATGGCCTTATGACATAAGTAGAAAGCAAGAAATCTTTTGCGCATAAAGATTAATGAAGAACAAAGAAATAAAACATGAATTGAAGATATTATTCAGAAATGTAAAAGAAAACTAGAACATGAATTATAAACTAAAACAACCCAAAAACTTAAAAGAGAAGTTAGCCAAGCATGGCTAAAGGAGACATTGAATTACCCTGGATAGGAGCTCAAATATGGCTTCCCACAAGTCCTAGGAACAATTCTCAAGAGGGAGAAAGAGAGAATACTTGTTGTATTCTAAGATGGTGTGTTTTACAAGTGAAGAAAATGGTCCTATTTATAGTAAAAATCCAGCCTCCAGCACTTGAGCGCTGGCATTCCCAGCGCTTGGGCGCTAGGATGCATTAAAAATCCACTTTCTGTCCGAGGCCCAGCGCTTGAGCGCTGGCTTTCCAACGCTTGGGCGCTGGGACAACATCTGACTCATCTCCTAGTCAGAGTCCCAGCGCTTGAGCGCTGGGATCCCAACGCTTTTAGTCCTTTTATTCTCTCAATCTTCACTTTTAGTCCTCCACTCTTGAACTTTTACAATTTAGTCCCTGATTTCCTGCAACTTTACACATTGGTCCCTGGACAAAAATGATAACTAAACCAGCTTTTTCTAAAAATATAAAATAACTAGAAAAATTCCTAAAAATATAAAATAAAGCTAGAAAATCTAATCTACATGCAAAATGCAAAATAAATATAAAATCTACCTAAAAACAATAAAAAAACCTATATGTGACTCAAAAATAATAAAATAAAAAGACTAAAAACTACCTAAAAACATCATATAAAATCCACTCAACACACCACTATACCCAACGACAGCTTGTCCTCAAGCGACAAAACTTAAAGAGAAACTCGTCCCTGAGTTTTGAGAAAGTTTATCTGATTACAACTTGAAGCACAAAAACCTTTCATAGAAAGCTTAGCAGATAAGGAAAACATGCATGTTTTACAGACAAAGAATCAAGAAAGTTAGGCTTGGCTTTTAACGTGTTTGAGTTCATCAATTAAGCTCACAAAATGATATTCTCCATGAAAAACAAGAAAGCTCAATAATTCTGCCTATAATTCAAATCAAAACTGAAATAAAGCAACCAAGTGATTTTGAAGAGATTTTTGAAGGTTGTAACTTGGCCAAAGGGTTGAACATTTCAAGGTGTGGATTTCAAGAAATTGGCAACTCTAGCGGCTGACTCAGAATCTGTTGTTAAGTGATTTTTTTCTTGACTTAGAGCTCTAACAATTCAACACAAGGGTCCTCTCAATTTTTCTCTTTTTTTTTTTTTTTTTTTTTGAACAAAGTAGTGGAATGTATGGGATGAATGACTAGAATTTTACTCCCCTCATACTCTTTTTCACCCCACTACCTCATTATTTTTTCTAAGGCACATACCTTATTTTTTCAATTTTTTTCCGTTTTTTTTTTTTTAGAGAGAAACCCACAACCATAGCTCTAACAAATTCAACACATGAATCACAATAACAACTTTAAAAATTATCACACAAAGTTAGGCTCCAAAGAATGACTCTTTTAAGGCTCAAAAGGGGCTACTAGTGGATATAACATTTCAAGCAAAAATCTGAGTTTTCAAAAATGCCTATAATCTCTTCTCAACTCACAAAGTGTACAAAACTCCGATCAACATGTAACACAAGGCAGAAAAATTTCACAATCATGCAATCAGAGTCCTCAACTCTCAGAAAAACATAGGGTAAGTGGTACCCTTTTTAGAACTCAGAAAAAGACTTTTGCCAACAACCCAACAATCAAGATATCACAATCCTTTCTATAGCATGCAATCCTAACTGCTTAAAAACATAGAACTTTTCACAAAGCTATAGCAACATTCAGAATGGATAATATACTCAAGAATCATGCAAAAAAAAAAAAAACAGAAAAACTAAGCCAAAAATAAAGCTAAAAACTATAAAAAGAAAAACAAAAAACTAAGAAGCTGGCATAGTAACAAGTTTTCCACAAAGGTCCAAGGGAACCTCAATGCAAAAATCAAATTGAACATTTTAAGTTCAAGAGGGTTCTTCCTCCTTTTGGTACCTATCCTGTAACATTGAACAAACAAAAGTTTTACAAGCAGAAGCTTGCTTGACTTGTTAGTTCCAAAATCAACACAAATAAGATCATGGGTTGAAAATTTTTGTCCACCTTAAAAACAAGAATTCTTGAGTTCCCCAAAAATTAAAACTAGTGTAGAAACAAGGGAAAACTCATAGAATCTATGACATTCAGAAAATGGTGAACAAAAAATTTATTAAAAACTAAAAACAACAAATAAAAATAAAACAGCAAATCTGCCCGAGCTCCAGCGCTTGAGCGTTGGGGATGCCAACGCGTGGGCGCTGGATAAAAATAAAAACTGGGCAATCAGAGGTCCCAGCGCCTGAGCGCTGGGTTTCCAACGCTATGGCGCTGGAAATTAGAAAAATAAAACTGGGGATTCCAGGGGCCTAGCGCATGAGCGCTGGCCCCCAACGCTGAAGCGTTGGACAACGCTGGAATCAGGGGACTTTAATCAGGGGCCTAACGCTTGTGCGTTGGCCTCCAGCGCCTGAGCGCTGGCCCCTCCTGCAGCAACAACATAAAATTTCTTTTCTTTTATTTATTTACAAGAGTTGCACAAAAATTAAAAAGACAGAAACATAAACTATCCTAAGTTGGGTTGTCTCCCAACCAGCTCAATGTTAAGGTCCGAGATAGACCCTTCCCTTTAATCAATTGGGGGTACTTTTTCTTTTCTTGCTACAAACATCATCTTTGAACTCATCCTCTCCTTCAGACTCATAGTGCTTACAAGTACGGAAAACAGAAAACTTCACTTTTTCATCCCCTACTTTTAAAGATAGGAGGCCTTCTGCCACATTAATCTTGGCGTTTCCTGTAGCGAGGAATGGCCGCCCAAGAATTAATGGTACCTTGGAGTCTTCTTCCAAATCAAGAATCATAAAATCAACCGGGAAAACAAACTTGTCAACCCTTACCAAAACATCTTCAGCCACCCCATAGGGGTATTTAATTGACCTGTCCGCCAATTGTAAACACATCAAAGTAGGAGTGGCCTCTCCCATGTCCAATTTCCTAAACATGGAGAGTGGCATGAGGTTTATAGAAGCTCCTAAATCACAAAGAGCTGTTGCATTTGGTAGCCCCTCAATTTCCACGGGTAAAGTAAAGCTCCCCGGATCCTTCAACTTTTGGGGCAACTTCCTCAAAACCATAGTTGAACACTCCTCAGTTAACATTACAGTTTCATCCATCTCACTCAATTTCCTCCTTCTAAATAAAATGTCCTTCATAAATTTAGCATAAATTGGCATTTTTTCCAAAGCTTCAGAAAAAGGAATGTTAATTTGAAGTCTTTTGAAAATCTCAAGAAATTTTGAGAATTGCTTTTCCAAATTCTTTTTAAAAGCTTTAGGAAATGGAACTTTGCCAATTTTCTTAGAAGGAGGAATTACATTTTCAGCAATTTTTTCAACAACAATAGGCACACTCCTCTCCTTTTCTTTTTCTTCACCACTTACCTCTTGTTCAATTTCCACTACCCTTTCGGGCATAGTCTTACCACTCCTAAGAGTGATGGCAGAAACATTTTCAACATTTTCCTTTGGATTGACAAGAGTATCAGACGGGAAAGTACCTGGAATCCTTTCTGAGATGGTCTTGGCCAACTGGCCTACCTGGACCTCCAAATTTCTAATGGAGGCTTCATGATTCTTAGCACTTGTCCTGGTCTCGTTCATGAATTGCACAGTTTGTTGGCCTATTTCACCAACAATTTCTTCCAAACTCTTTCTTCCCTGGTTTGGATTCAAAGGCATTGGTGGCCTCTGACTCTGGAATGGCCTCTGAAATTGTTGCCTGACTTCTCCTTGACCACCCCCTTGATCCCTCCAAGAAAAATTGGGGTGGTTTCTCCAGCTTGGGTTATAGGTGTTGCCATAGGAATTTTGAAAATTCCCCATAGCTTTTACCTCAGCTTCTAATTCAGCCTCCTCCGGGCTCAGTTGAACCCCCTCCATTCTTTTGACCATTGCATCAACTTTCCTTGATAAAAGTTTATTTGAAGCAACAATGGACTCAAAAGAATCAACCTCATAAATACCTTTCCTGATTGCCCGGTCCTGGTTTGAATGAGCAGCTCTTGCAGCAAGTTTGTTGATTAAATCAAGAGCTCCCTGTGGTGGCAAAGCATCGAATGCCCCACTTGCTGCAGTATCCAGCTTTTCCCTGGTATAATCATTCAAAGCAGCATAAAATTTCTCTACCTGATCTGCGATAGAGATGTTATGACCTGGGCACCTTCTGAGAAGTCCCTCGAACCTCTCCCATGTCTCATACAGGTTTTCAGCATCTTGTCGAATGAAGGAGTTGATTTCCTGCTTCAACTTCCTTATACGGTTGTAAGGAAAAAATTTGGCCGTGAATTTTTCAGCCAAATCATCCCATGAAGTAATGCTTCTGAGTGGTTGAGAAGATAGCCACTCCTCTGCCACATCTCTTAAGGAAAATGGAAACAGCATAAGTCTTACCGTATCCAAGTGAGCATCATTTCTCCTTAAGGTGGAGCATTGCCTGGTGAATCGCTCCAGATGTGTATGGCAGTCTTCATTTACACTTCCACCAAATTGGTTTTGACTTACCAAAGAGATGAAGTGTGGAGGAATCTGGAAATTTGGCAAAGCATCCTCCAGAACCACAATACTCCCTTCAAAATTGTAATCTACCTGGGGAGCTGTGATATCACGAAGAGAGCGATTAGCATTCTGCTCTTCCTCCTCCTCTCTCAGCCTTTGAAGTCTAGCTTGGACTTCATCTTCTACCCTTGCATTATATTCAGCAAGGAGGAGCTCCTCCATTTGAGCTTGTGTTTCAGCCATGGCCCTTGCTAATCTCCTTTGCTCCGCTAATCTGCGATACAAAGTTCTTTCAATTTCAGGGTCCAATTCAAAATGTCCTACAATGCAAACAAGCCAAAGAAGTTAATAGCACCTACTCAAAACAATTTTTTTTTTCTGTTTTTTTTTTAAAGAAACAAGAAGTACTAAATAAAATAAAAACAAGAACTTGAAAGAACCTATCCCCGGCAACGGCGCAAAAAACTTGATAAGGAAAATCGCAAGTGTACGATTAACTATCGCGTAATACAAAAGATCGAACCCAAAGGATAGGTGTTCTTATTAATATATAATTTAGTACTTGTGCAATAAAAATAAAATGATATGTTTGATGTTTGGTTTAGGACAAGCAAAAGCATAGAATAATAAAACAGAATAAGATGAGAAGAATTTAAGCTCTTGGGTTGATTTACATAATTTATAAAACATGCTAGAAAACTCTTACTAAATTTCTGAACTTTAAATTCATATTCATGGTGCTATAGCCTAAATTTCTACATCCTAATAGCCTTAAGAAATGTAGAACGTTCTTACCTAATTACTAACTCCATAGCCTTGGTTATTAGTTAATTAGAAAAGAACATGAAGAAAGAATCCGGGCCAACACAAAGTTACGTACATCCTTATAGCCTTAAGAAATGCAAACATATAACCTTTTTTATTTCCTATTTCCCTTACTACTTACCAAATGGCCTTATGACATAAGTAGAAAGCAAGAAATCTTTTGCACATAAAGATTAATGAAGAACAAAGAAATAAAACATGAATTGAAGATATTATTTAGAAATGTAAAAGAAAACTAGAACATGAATTATAAACTAAAACAACCCAAAAACTTAAAAGAGAAGTTAGCCAAGCATGGCTAAAGGAGACATTGAATTACCCTGGATAGGAGCTCAAATATGGCTTCCCACAAGTCCTAGGAACAATGCTCAAGAGGGAGAAAGAGAGAATACTTGTTGTATTCTAAGATGGTGTGTTTTACAAGTGAAGAAAATGGTCCTATTTATAGTTAAAATCCAGCCTTCAGCGCTTGAGCGCTGGCATTCCCAGCGCTTGGGCGCTAGGATGCATTAAAAATCCACTTTCTGTCCGAGGCCCAGCGCTTGAGCGCTGGCTTTCCAACGCTTGGGCGCAGGGACAACATCTGACTCATCTCCTAGTCAGAGTCCCAGCGCTTGAGCGCTGGGATCCCAACGCTGGAGCGTTGGGACGCTGCTTCTTCATCTTCAAGCTTTTCTTCCTTCTTCATTCATGGTAGTGGGTTTTGATTGTCATAAAATGCCACTACTCAGCCTTGTTTAATTCTGAAACCTTTCCTCCACTAACATCAATTCCTTCAAACTTTTTCCCATGTGCTAATTTTAGAGAGTGATTCTTCATATTCTTCTTTTCCACTTTGGTCCTCTCCTGGTTAGCACTTCCATTCAAGCCCTTTTATTCTCTCAATCTTCACTTTTAGTCCTCCACTCTTGAACTTTTACAATTTAGTCCCTGATTTCCTGCAACTTTACACATTGGTCCCTGGACACAAATGATAATTAAACCAGCTTTTTCTAAAAATATAAAATAACTAGAAAAATTCCTAAAAATATAAAATAAAGCTAGAAAATCTAATAAAATCTAATCTACATGAAAAATGCAAAATAAATATAAAATCTACCTAAAAACAATAAAAAAACCTATATGTGACTCAAAAATAATAAAATAAAAAGACTAAAAACTACCTAAAAACATCATATAAAATCCACTCATCAGAATTCTATCTCTAATGATACTAAACCTTAAAGAAATTGTTAATTATCAAAACATAATAACTCATTTAATTATTTGAATCTAACAATCTCCCTCTTTTTGATAATGACAATTTCTTTGGAGAAAAAGGTCTAGTTGAGAATATATTTCTTAAGATAAGCACCTTGTCATTTTTCAGATAAAACAAAATGGTTTTTCTGTAGGATATTTTATTATGTAGCAAAACATGATCATTCTTTAATAGTACGTAGACAAGAGCATTTTTGTTTTTAGGCGGACGGAGACATATATTCCAAGATTTAGCTTACTCCTTGAGTTTATCTACCTTAGCTCCCCCTAAATCTGATATTCCTTAAATAGTTCAGTTTGATATACGTTTTTTTTCTAATGAGCTCCCCCTGAACTGATGCTATTAGGCTTAGACTTGTTTTATCTTGTAAATTTTACGCCTCCTCTTTTCTTTTAAGATATCTTCCCTTTATTATTGCTACTTCTCTCATTGTCTAATTATTGCTATTTCTTTCATTATCTCTACCTTATTCTTTTTCCTTTTTCCCTACCTGATTCTTCTCCCCCTTTGGCATTATCAAAAAGAAATATTCGATAAGTAAAGCATGAAATAAGAACTTAGTCCTGAATCAGAGAATTATATAAATAACTGCAGATAGTAAGTATGGCAGATTAAAAATAAATAAATTTGTTCAAGATAAGGAAGTAAGAATGTAGAGGTTAGTTGTTCTTCTTCTTTTGTTGTTCAAGGCAGCTCCTTATAAGTGCTTCTATGATTTCAAAGCGGGTGTCCATCTTGTCAGAGAGGGTTTGTGACACAGCGTCAATGCGGTTGAACACTTCTCCACGCAGCTCCTCATTCTCTTTGGTATTTGTGGAGCAGACTCTCTCAATTTTCTCTGTTAGGTTCATCACGGCAGCTTTGGCATCAAAAGAATCCTCAGCAGACGGAGTTTCACTCGAGTGCCCTTGTTTAGGAATTTCCTCAGCTGAAGAATGATTATTCTTTGGAGGGGAAACTGTGGGTTGAGCAGTTGTGGTCTCAGTACCCAAGGCATTGTCTGTCGTGGTAGTTGCAGAAGCTTCACTTGGAGAGAGTGGAGATGCGGCATTGGGACTTTCCTCAGAGTCCGAAGATATGATGAGCACATCTTTCGATGCAGTTATAATTTGAGGCAGAGGAATAACTGGTTCATGTGAAGGATGACTATTGGGAGGTGGAGTAGCAGTTGGTAAAGAGTCAGGTTGAGGTCTGGCAGTAAGCAAAATAAGTGACCATGATCCACATTGAAACACAATGCTTTCAACACCATGAATCTGTCCGAATGGAATGGTGCTCGTATGAACGTGTCTGAAGACAGACAGTTCCCACTCATGATGAAAAATGTCATACCTTGACCTTTGAGCAAATGTGATTCTTATACCGTCAAGAGCGGGAGGAGACCAGAGTCGAGCCTGAACGCAGAAGTTGAAGCCCAGTGTTTCCATAAGTAGGTTTGGAGCATGTGAGGCATTCACCATTGTGAGCATTCTGGGAACATGCATGGAGATTGGCGTGACATTCCGGCGAGATCGTCTTGGGACATGAACAGGGAAGTTTCTCGTCATATGTTCCTCAGGTTGAGAGACTCGGGCAACATTCTCCTGTTTGCCTTTAGGTGCAGAAGATCTTTCACCAGCCACTTGCTGAGTGCTTAGAAGGTCATCCAGAGATATGGCTGGATCAGTGACGTGTTTATCAGCTTCTTTTGGTTCACTCTTTTGTTTCTTCCTTAGGTTGGACACTCGAACTGCACGAGTCTTAACCCTTTTTCCAGCACCTCTTACCTTCTCAGGAGATGCATGTTGTTCGTCAGTTGGATGAGTCAGTTCAGGAACTTCTGGATGAGCTGCATCCACATCACTTGAACTGGCACCTGCCTCTTTCCTTTGATTCATTTGCTCAACGTTCAGTGGACGACTTTGATCTTCTATCCTTGCATCCTTTGGATTTTTAGATGGTGAGGTTTGTGGTTGATTTGGACTTTGCAGAGGCATCTTCTCTTGAACTTCAGCATTTTCCTGGATGGACTTAGCATCAGACCGTTTCCTCTTGAGGAATGTAGAATGAGAAAATTCCTAGTGCATGTGCCCAGACAGTCTCGCCGAAACATCACACCCATTTCCACAATTGTGCCCAGAATGCTCTCCATGATGAATGCATCACACGCTCCACAACTACTCATGGAAACACTGGGTTTCAACTTTTGTCTTTAGGATAGGATTTGGTCTCCTCCTACTCTCGATGGGTTGAGAATCACCTTCGCTCAGCGGACAAGGTACGATATTTTCCATCATGATTGGGAACTGTCTGCTTTTAGACACGTTCATACAAGCACCATTCGATCTGAATTGATTCATGGTGTTGAGCGCATCATGTTCAAATGTGGATCATGGTTGCTTATCTTGATAGCTGACAGACCTTCACATAAATCCTCCTCCGCCGCTGCCTACTCTCAGCATGAATCAGTCACCCCTCAACCTCATATCATTACTGATTCTGAAGAAGTGATTATCATCTCCTCAGACTCTGAGGATAGTCTAAATGATGTTTCCCCACTATCTCCAAGTGGAATCTCTGCTACTGATACTTCAAACAAGACTCTGGAGATTGAAACTACAACCGATCAACCCACCTTCACTCCTCAAAACGATCATTCCTTCTCAACTGAGGAAATTCCTAAACAAAAGCAGCCGCATGAAACGCCATCTACTGAAGAGTCTTTTGATGACAGAGCTGCCATAATGGAGCTGTCTGAAGAATTTGCAAGATCCTACTCCAATAACTCCAAGGAGAACAAGGAGCTGCGCAGCGACATCTTCAATCGTATTAACACGGTGGAACAATCCCTCTCTGCTAAGATGGACGCTCACCTCCAAATCATTGAAGAAATGCTTCGAAGAGATAATGAATCACGACAAAAGAAAAACAACTGATTCCTCCCTCTTCTACTACTTTATCTGCTTACTTTTTATACACTCTATTTGCAGTTGCCTATATACAACTCTTATTCCGCACTCTGTTTCTTATGCCTATATACTTTATTTTTTTCTCTCAATTGATTCTTATTTTTTTTGATAATGACAAAGGGGGAGAAGATAAGATAAGATTTAGGTAAAGAAAAAGGATTGGGATGAGAGTAAAGAAATAAGAAAAACAGAATTAGGAAAAACATATGTTTGATGTCAAAAAGGTGGTTGACCGTTATTAAACATATTAAACATAACCCGCATCAGCTTAGGGGGAGCTCATTTAGAAAAACATGTGCTACACAAAATTTCAGTTAGGGAATATCAGATTTAGGGGGAGCAAAGGTAGGCAAACCCAAGCAGTCAAAATCGTCCGTCTAAAACAAGAATGTTCTTGTCTAAATCTTAGCACTATTAAAAGAACAATCATGTTTTTCTATACACTGAAACACTCTGAAGAAAATTTTTATCTAACAGTGACTAAATGACAAATCAAAATCTCAAATAGACCTTTTTCTGAAAGAAATTGTCATTATCAAAAAGGGGGAGATTGTTAGATTCAAACAATTAAATGAATAATTATGTTTTGATAATTAACAATTTCTTTAAGGTTTAACATTGTTTAAACTAGATTTCCTAACACAGTGAAAAATCTCATGTACAGGAATAACTATCTCTAAAAGGACTGAATGAACTTCAAAGCATCATCAAGAAAAACAGTCCATCAGAAGAGTTCGTCCGGTCACCTTAAAGGAAAGCATTCTTGCATAAGACAGTCCGGTGACTCAAGAGAGCTGGAGCGGCAACAACATTCAACGTTCTCTCTCAAGGACACTTCATCATAATCTACTTGCTCAAGTCAAGGCTTATCTCAAAAAGATAAAACAATCTGCCACTCAAACCTAAAGTGATCAAAAGATGACCGCTTCGGGATCAAAGTTTCTCTAGCATCATAAAAAGAAGTTGTGGATCAACTCTCTCTCTCTGATGAAGAACTCCCAAAGAAGCAACAGAAGAAAAGAAAGGACTCAGTCTTCTAAGCCAAGAAAACTCTAAATCCTGGAAGAAGAACCAAATGAAGAAAGTCCGTCCGCCGATATAAATTTACTCACAGTGGAATCTCGAACACTGCATGGAGACTGCGTCTGCCAATATATAAGGAAGAATCCGTTCTCTCAAGTATCAATTGCGCCAAAGGTGCAAAGATCAAGAAATGTGCTTCTCAAGGATATCAGGTTATCATAAGCATTAAAGAAATTACTCTCTTTCTCTTGAGTAATTGCTTCTTGGATCAAAGACATCTACCTCGTCTATATATTTATTTATGTACTGGCTGCGGCAGAAAGTAGAAAGGGACACAATTAATACAATATTCCACGGTCCCACTGATATTCTACTTTTCCTCAAATCAAGCTGACATCGCGGAATCAACGGCAAGAATCTCTGAGCATCGTACACTCTCAACGGTCGAAATTCAAATATGTGACCAAGGCACATGATAAGTGTTAGCTGGCAAGCACTGGGGTAAAATGGTCAAAACAAACTTCACAGCTGGTTCTCCACGCATTAAATACTGAAGACATAGCTCGAAGCTACTTGCTCAGCATGGAGCTAGACGACATCAACCCAGAGGAACCAATGATTCTCAGATCATGTCTTACACCTGCTGAGAGATGCAGAACTAGCCGTTATGTGCAGCTTAGAGAGGAAGAAGCTCTTCGGATAGGTTTTCTCTCATTCTGAAGAGGAAGAAGCAACTGAAGATATAAATAGAAAACCCTGCCTCCAAAATAGTTGGGCAACTTAGACTTAAACTTTCATATGTCAACTAAGTCTGTCCCAAGAGCCAAGGAACCTTGGTTCATACTCAGGATGCTTCAAGCCTACCTCTACTTGAGTATATGAGCTTTTGTGTGAGAAAAATTCATAGAGTATTACTCTTATCTTTCCCAACTCATACATCCTCCAAAAATAGAGAACCCAAACTCCTATCCTCTCTGTAAACCGAGCTTAATTTCCTCTACCCACTCTTATTAAGAAGAGAACCATGTAGAGAAGCCAACCCTTGAAAAAGGTGTCAGGAGAAGTCCTGTAGAATACTTGTAAGGAGGAGTCCTGATAATACTTGTAAGGAGAAGTCCTTCGAATACTTGATAGGAGAAGTCCTGCAAATACTTGTTGGGAGAAGTCCCTGATAATACTTGTACTATTTGTTTAAATAGTGGAAAATCTTGGTGAAGCCAACGACTGGACGTAGCCCCGTCGATTATGGGGGTGAACCAGGATAAAATTTATGTGTGCTTTATAGTTGTAGTTATGTTATATTTCTGCTGCATGCATATGTATATATTGTGTGGATTAGTATTGCCAAACTAATATAAAAATTAATTTTCTAAGATAAAAGAAAGAAAATAAAAAATGAGTCACACAATTCAAACCCCCCCCCTTTCTTGTGTGTTTCTTGCACCTTCAATTGGTATCAGAGCCTAACCTCTCTGAAAAGCATTAACATCTTTACAGATGCAGAGTTCAAAGATCTATGGAAGTATATGTTCTCCTCGAACAAACGCAACCATGATCCAAATATCAGTGCTGGAAGAACATCTCGAAGAAACTTTTTCAAGAAAGGAGTAAACAGGATTACTAGGGAATTGCTAACGAACAGTTTGAAGAAAGATCCCACATCTACCTAGCAAGGAAGGTAAATGATGAATATGAACATCCCTGCTCATATGTCCAGCGTCATCATCAATGGATCCTCCTTCTGCTATGAGAAATGACCAAGCCTCGTTTTCAGAGAAATAAAGGGAGGTAACTCTGAACCTATAACCAAATGCTTAATACTCTATTACCTTTTTTTTTCCTTAAATATTCAATTTTCTGAAAGAAAAAGGTCACAAAGCTTACTTTGATTTATTTACAGTTATTGCAAATTAAATTAAATAAATACATCTCTGATGAACAGTAAAACACATAAGCTTCAAAGTCTTCATCACATTCACATATCTACTATTTCCCACTTAAAGGCTACAGAATGTCTTACTCTGATTTTAGCCAGAATATCTTTAAGCTTGTAAATATAATGCTTTGCAGACACAAACATTTAGATAATAGTTAATGTATCATGATCGCATGTGCTTACATACTATTTGTTACAGATTTGATCAACAAAAGCTGATCAAAATTGTATGCCATAAAAGTAACCTCTTCATTTATAATATCTGCATGAAGGCAACTACATCTAAGTTCAGGAAATCAAAGCCAACAACTAGTGACTAAAAACAAAAGTAGAAACTGTGGCAAATGATTCTTCATCTTATTAGTCCAGTGAAAGATAGCCACCAAAATTATGTGTCCAGTGGCCACACATTCTTCTTTAAGTTGTCTTGCTCTAATATCCTCCTAACTCAGGAAGGACATTGTTAGATTCATTTGATATTTAGAAACTTACTCTCAAGAACCTTGCATGCAAATCAAAACACCTTTTGCATGAAGGAAGATATTGATAAAATCTTGGTTATGACTAAACCTGCAACTAGCTTTTCAAAGAAAGTATTTCTAACACATCCATACTTATTAAAGAAGGACATACATCCCACTGCATGTAGTTAAACGTGATGACCAAGTAATACTAACAAAAATTCTGTGGCAAAGAACTATATAATGACTCTTGCAGGATTGAAGATAGACATACGTATTAAATGGACAACAAAAAGGGATGACGTCAGGAACATCCTCGAAGGAAAAAACAACGCTCTATTTAAATGGAGATTGCCGCCCAAAGATCGAGCAAATATAAGTCATCGTCTGGTGACTATCCAAGGAACCTCCAAATGAGAACGTCTGTGAACAACTGATAAGACACGATCAGTCACTCACATCACCCACGCTTGGATTATTGGTAAACAACTGTATCGTTTCATATACCAAAATGCTCTTAGCACGCATTAAATCTTCTAACTGCCATGACTGCACATTTAAAGATCCTCATTTAATGCGCATGCTGATCATTATGTCACATCATTGAAGATCTAATCATTTCAACTCCCAAACCAAGTAAAAACTGCTCGTATTCAAACTAAACTGAACAAAAGGAATTTGAAAGAAGACGTAATACACTTATCACTGACGAACTTGTTTCAAATCTCTATTCTCTCAAATTTGTCTATTGCTCTCTCTCTAACCCTTACCTGAAGAACATTACAATGGCATCCAAGAAACAAATCGCTGCTTCTCCTGAACTAACTTCTGCTGAGCAAAAGATTATTGACAGAAGAATCAAAAACATTGCTGCAAACCGAAGAGAGCAGGAAGCATTAATTGGCAAGCAGAAGGTGATGAATCTTGGAGAGAAAGAACTAGTTCCTCCAAGATATCTTGACCTCAATCTCTACAGCCATGCAAAGGTTGCGGGCCTGGACTTGGTACTATCCCAAGAATGGACAAATCTTATGAGGATATCCTCCCTCTCCACCATCAAGCCCGTTGTCAAGGAGTTCTATGACTGTGCCGTCAAGAAAGGAACTGTCACTATTAAAACCAGATGCATGAGATCAGTCACCACTGTAATGCCCGGAGATGTTGCAGTAACTCTGGATAGCGAAATTAATGAAGGAGTCAGATTCAAATCTACTTGGGAGTTGTCTGCTCCTAACCCTAATTGTATCTGGAAGCAGGACCCGGAGGTTTATGGCACAAATGTTAGCAACTTAATAGAGGAATGCAGGTTCCCCTATGTTGTACTTTGCAAAATAGTTATCCCTAGAGAAGGAAACTGCAATCGGGTAGACAAGCTGTCTCACTGGGCGCTCTACCATATGATGCACAAGGAGAAAATCAACCTCTCCTACCTAATTTTCAATCACATCATGACAACCCTGGAAGGCAAAGAGTCTAACTTGCCCTATGGAGCCCTCATCTCTGAGATAATGAGAAAGAAGAATCTCATTGATGAAATAAAAGAGCAAAGTGAACTCATCGTCCACGACTACATCCACTCATCTCCAACCAAGTTTGATGACCTCAGAAGAATGAAACTGAAGATCGACACTACCAACGTGCCCCTAGAACCGCTGATACAGGCAAGCAGAACTCAACAGAAGGAGAAAATAGTGGAAGAACAAGATGATGAACCAGAGGAGGACACTGATGATGATTTTCTCCCACCTCCTAAACGACATCAAATCACCAGTTCTGGGAAGACGATTGAAATTGTACCCCCATCAGAACCTGAACAACCTACAGACACAACCCCTTCACAACTTGATGATGAAGAAAATCGTCCAATCGCCTCACTGGTCAAGAACGTCAGGAAAGTACCCCTGAGTTCTGAGTCTGGAACCCCTCAACAATCCTCAGTCATGTCAAAGTATCTTCCTCACATACCAACTATATTCCATGAGTTCGTGGAAAATATAGTTGATGTTAACAATGACGGCAACTGTGGGTTCAGGTGTATCGCTCAATGGATAGGGATGGACGAGAGTGAGTGGCCGGAAATAAGAAGGAGAATGATCAAGGAACTTGACGACAGACGCTCACTTCACCTGAAAATATTTGATTCTGAAGCTCATCTAGAAGTCGTTCGAAAGGCTCTGACTCTTGGTTCTAATGAACTGGCTCTTGAACCCAAGTGGTTCACTGTTCCAGATATGGGACTGTTAGCTGCATCTACCTTCGGAACCATTCTTGTTACCCTCAGCCTCAAAGAATCCTGCATGTACCTTCCGATGACAGGTCCAGTGCAAACTCCATCTCCTGTCGCAGTCTTATGTAATGTGGAAGACAGTCACTGGATAAGGGTAATTCTAAAAGAGAACTCCCCTCTACCCTTTGCAACACCACAATGGCTGCCCAACTGTGAGAAGGAAGCCAAACAGTGGGGTAAGTAACATGGCGTCAAGAATGATAATGTTTTGAAGCATTATTAACCCAGATTATGTTCGACCTGCAAAGCTGAAGAGGAAGCGACCTGCACCCAAGATCGTCCAGGTTGATACTGAAGTCCAAGAACAAGTGATTCCGTCAGTACCCAATCCATCAAGCTTGAATCCAACCGATACAGAAATGGATGAACAATGTCATTCACTAAATGATGAACAAGCAAAGAAAATGGGTGAAACTGCCGCGGAAACAAGTGACGCAAACACAGTGCTTCCTGATGCCTCTGAATTACAACCTGAAGCCACTGAGCAAGTTCAGTCAATTGGCAAACAACCTAAGTCATCTGAGAAAGTGAGAATTGCTGGAAGAAGGTTTAAGTCTCGTGCAGTTCGAGCAACCAATCCAAAGAAGAAGAAAAGTAATCCAAGAGGAACTGAGGAACATGTCATTGAACAAGCAGCTTGTTTGGATGAGTCTCTGAATGCACAACCAACTGTTGACGAAGAAGCTACAGCGTCAAAAGATAATCAGGAGGACATTGCTCAAGTATCTCCAACAAGGGAATGTAGAATGAGAAAATTCCCGGTGCATGTGCCCAGACGGTCTCGCCAAAACATCACACCCATTTCCACAATTGTGCCCAGAATGCTCTCCATGATGAATGCATCACACGCTCCACAACTACTCATGGAAACACTGGGTTTCAACTTTTGTCTTCAGGCTAGGATTTGGTCTCCTCCTGCTCTCGATGGGTTGAGAATCACCTTCGCTCAGCGGACAAGGTACGATATTTTCCATCATGATTGGGAACTGTCTGCTTTTAGACACGTTCATACAAGCACCATTCGATCTGAATTGATTCATGGTGTTGAGCGCATCATGTTCAAATGTGGATCATGGTTGCTTATCTTGATAGCTGACAGACCTTCACATAAATCCTCCTCCGCCGCTGCCTACTCTCAGCATGAATCAGTCACCCCTCAACCTCATATCATTACTGATTCTGAAGAAGTGATTATCATCTCCTCAGACTCTGAGGAGAGTCTAAATGATGTTTCCCCACTATCTCCAAGTGGAATCTCTGCTACTGATACTTCAAACAAGACTCTGGAGATTGAAACTACAACCGATCAACCCACATTCACTCCTCCAAACGATCATTCCTTCTCAACTGAGGAAATTCCTAAGCAAAAGCTGCCGCATGAAACGCCATCTACTGAAGAGTCTTTTGATGCCAGAGCTGCCATAATGGAGCTGTCTGAAGAATTTGCAAGATCCTACTCCAATAACTCCAAGGAGAACAAGGAGCTGCGCAGCGACATCTTCAATCGTATTAACACGGTGGAACAATCCCTCTCTGCTAAGATGGACGCTCACCTCCAAATCATTGAAGAAATGCTTCGAAGAGACAATGAATCACGACAAAATAAAAACAACTGATTCCTCCCTCTTTTACTACTTTATCTGCTTACTTTTTATACACTCTATTTGCAGTTGCCTATATACAAATCTTATTCCGCACTCTGTTTCTTATGCCTATATACTTTATTTTTTTTCTCTCAATTGATTCTTATTTTTTTTTATAATGACAAAGGGGGAGAAGATAAGATAAGATTTAGGTAAAGAAAAAGGATTGGGATGAGAGTAAAGAATTAAGAAAAACAGAATTAGGAAAAACATATGTTTGATGTCAAAAAGGTGGTTGACCGTTATTAAACATATTAAACATAACCCACATCAGCTTAGGGGGAGCTCATTTAGAAAAACATGTGCTACACAAAATTTCAGTTAGGGAATATCAGATTTAGGGGGAGCAAAGGTAGGCAAACCCAAGCAGTCAAAATCGTCCGTCTAAAACAAGAATGTTCTTGTCTAAATCTTAGCACTATTAAAAGAACAATCACGTTTTTCTATACACTGAAACACTCTGAAGAAATTTTTTATCTAACAGTGACTAAATGACAAATCAAAATCTCAAATAGACTTTTTTCTGAAAAAAATTGTCTTTATCAAAAAGGGGGAGATTGTTAGATTCAAACAATTAAATGAATAATTATGTTTTGATAATTAACAATTTCTTTAAGGTTTAACATTGTTTAAACTAGATTTCCTAACACAGTGAAAACTCTCATGTACAGGAATAACTATCTCTAAAAGGACTGAATGAACTTCAAAGCATCATCAAGAAAAACAGTCCATCAGAAGAGTTCGTCCGGTCACCTTAAAGGAAAGCATTCTTGCATAAGACAGTCCGGTGACTCAAGAGAGCTGGAGCGGCAACAACATTCAACGTTCTCTCTCAAGGACATTTCATCAGAATATACTTGCTCAAGTCAAGGTTTATCGCAAAAAGATAAAACAATCTGCCACTCAAACCTAAAGTGATCAAAAGATGACCGCTTCGGGATCGAAGTTTCTCTAGCATCATAAAAAGAAGTTGTGGATCAACTCTCTCTCTCTGATGAAGAACTCCCAAAGAAGCAACAGAAGAAAAGAAAGGACTCAGTCTTCTAAGCCAAGAAAACTCTAAATCCTGGAAGAAGAACCAAATGAAGAAAGTCCGTTCGCCGATATAAATTTACTCACAGCGGAATCTCGAACACTACATGGGGACTGCGTCTACCAATATATAAGGAAGAATCTGTCCGCTCAAGTATCAATTGCGCCAAAGGTACAAAGATCAAGAAATGTGCTTCTCAAGGATATCAGGTTATCAGAAGCATTAAAGAAATTACTCTCTTTCTCTTGAGTAATTGCTTCTTGGATCAAAGACATCTACCTCGTCTATATATTTATTTATGTACTGGCTGCGGCAGAAATTAGAAAGGGACACAATTAATACAATATTCCTCGGTCCCACTGATATTCTACTTTTCCTCAAATCAAGCTGACATCGCGGAATCAACGGCAAGAATCTCTGAGCATCGTACACTCTCAACGGTCGAAATTCAAATATCTGACCAAGGCACGTGATGAGTGTTAGCTGGCAAGCACTAGAGTAAAATGGTCAAAACAAACTTCACAGCTGGTTCTCCACGCATTAAATACTGAAGACATAGCTCGAAGCTACTTGCTCAGCATGGAGCTAGACGACATCAACCCAGACGAACCAATGATTCTCAGATCATGTCTTACACCTGCTGAGAGAAGCAGAACTAGCCGTTATGTCTAGCTCAGAGAGGAAGAAGCTCTTCGGACAGGTTTTCTCTCATTCTGAAGAGGAAGAAGCAACTGAAGATATAAATAGAAAACCCTACCTCCAAAATAGTTGGGCAACTTAGACTTAAACTTTCATATGTCAACTAAGTCTATCCCAAGAGCCAAGGAACCTTGGTTCATACTCAGGATGCTTCAAGCCTACCTCTACCTGAGTATATGAGCTTCTGTGTGAGAAAAATTCATAGAGTATTACTCTTATCTTTCCCAACTCACACATCCTCCAAAAACAGAGAACCCAAACTCCTATCCTCTCTGTAAACCGAGCTTAATTTCCTCTACCCACTCTTATTAAGAAGAGAACCATGTAGAGAAGCCAACCCTTGAAAAAGGTGTCAGGAGAAGTCCTGTAGAATACTTGTAAGGAGGAGTCCTGATAATACTTGTAAGGAGAAGTCCTTCGAATACTTGATAGGAGAAGTCCTGCAAATACTTGTTGGGAGAAGTCCCTGATAATACTTGTACTATTTGTTTAAATAGTGGAAAATCTTGGTGAAGACAAGGACTGGTCGTAGCCCCGTCGATTATGGGGGTGAACCAGGATAAAATTTATGTGTGCTTTATAGTTGTAGTTATGTTATATTTCTGCTGCATGCATATGTATATATTGTGTGGATTAGTATTGCCAAACTAATATAAAAATTAATTGTCTAAGATAAAAGAAAGAAAATAAAAAATGAG
Organism: Acmispon strigosus; assembly: GCA_030819835.1. Classification (NCBI taxonomy): domain Eukaryota; kingdom Viridiplantae; phylum Streptophyta; class Magnoliopsida; order Fabales; family Fabaceae; genus Acmispon; species Acmispon strigosus. Next base: position 28,033,791 of record JAUAMA010000001.1, read on the forward strand.
TCACACAATTCAACCCCCCCTTTCTAGTGTGTTTCTTGCACCTTCAAGAAACACTCAATTAGGGCTTAAAACTGTCATGAACTGAGTTCTGGACTGCAGTAATCGATTACAAGATGTGAGTAATCGATTACCTTAAGGCAGTAATAGATTACCACATATCAGTAATCGATTAACAAGTTTGAATTTTGAATTCAAACTGCAACAGCATGATGTAATCGATTACCAGGTTACGGTAATCGATTACCAGGTCGACAAATGTGTTGTTTCATGAACCAATGTGTCTCAAAACGTTTGGGAAGCTTTTTGGTGGTTCATGGACGACCTCTTGTTCCTATATAAAGTCCATAGACGCTCAGAAACATGCAATGACTTGGACAAAAACTTTCATATTCATTAAAGTCATCATTCTGAGTTTTTTCTCACTCATTTTCATAAGAACACTCATGCTGTTCAACATTTGAGAAACTCAGAATAATTGAGCCTTCATTGTAATTGCCTGGAGCATACAAACTAAGATCAATCCAACTAGTCTAAAGGATTGTATCAGCCATTACAAAGGTTTCTTCTTCTTCATCTTGAATCGGTTTGATTCATTCACCGTAGTGTTCGATGGTTGTGGAAAAGGTCCTTTGAATCAGGTTTGATTCAAAGTCCGCCGTAGGGTTCAGCGTCATCAGTTGGTGGTTTTCCATATGAGGTTTGACAAGAGTTCTTAAGGTCCTTGGTGTAAGTGCTTGTAAGAAATCTTGATCATAGTGGATAAATCCTCAAGGGTTTCTTGAGGGACTGGACGTAGCCTTCGGTGGATTGAAGGTGAACCAGGATAAAATTTGTGTGCAAATTCTCTCAACCTTTATCTTTTACTTTCAGCAAGTTCATATTCCGCTACATTCACAATCATCAATTGTGATTATCATTATCTTGAAAGTAATTGAGTTTTGTTAAGGCGAAAATTGAGAGAACCTGATTCACCCCCCTCTCAGGTTGCTATCTATACTTACATCCATTCTATATCAGGATTAGTAAAACTGATACTAGGGACTACATACTTTTGGTGAGCTATGTTCTTGACCATAAGTGTGCTAGGTCTGTAAGTAATAGGCAAGCCAAGACATTATTTCTTGCAAAGAAGTTCATGCCCATTATAAGACATACTCCTACCATAAAGCCAAGACTCTATGAAGGGAACGCTAAGGTCTGGGATGTTGACCACCTATAGTGGGTTGATGAGGAAACTAATTTTGGACGGGTGGCGTAAGAGAAAGTTGAGTTTTCGTCCGGAGGCAACCTAAGCATATCAAGAAAGTTCAGTGTTGTGTGCCTAACTTTTCAGGAAGTGAAGTGAAGACAGGATAGAATCTCTAAGGAGCTAGTGGTCTCTGGTGGCTAATAAAGAAGAGGTATGATTCCACTCGGGCAGTTGTGGACCAACTGACTAGGTTGGCGCATTTCCTTTCGATGAAGGCTGCGAACAGTGTTGAGGAGCTAGTAGAGGGCTATGTTGCCAAGAATTTACAACTGCTTGAGGTACTTCTAAGTATTGGCTCTGATCAAGACCCAAAGACTACTTTACATCCTGAGAAAAGCATGATTGTCGGACCTGAGTAGTCCACCGACTCATAGTTTCAATGATGAAACTATTTTAAGGGAAGTAGTATTGAAAGACGTACAAGTTTTGAGAATATAAGTATATTTAAATAAATTTAAATATATTTATTTTCCTTACTTTTTTTATTGTTCTGTGGTTTGAACGCTATTGAGCGTATTTGTGTGATTTCTGAGAAAGGCAGTTTGCCGTGAATATGACCAGTTGAACCTCAAATATTATTTGAGTGGGAAATTGAAGTTTTGATTATTGTTATGATAACGTTGTCAAAATTCTAAGAATTTTGACTGTGATATTGGTGTGGTAATATTACGGAGAATCTTTGAGAGAAAAGATTCTCGTACTGTATCTATGACGTGGCAAGATATGGTTATGTCAAAGTTTTGTGTGGACCACGCCTAGGTGGAGGTGTGGGGCGTTACAGTGATGATGGTGATGAAGGGTGTGGTAGTGGTGGTGGCGGTGGCATTGTTGAAGGGTGGTGGTGACGGCAGTGGTGATGGTGGAGTGTGTTGATGGCAGCAGTGGTGGAAGTTGCAGTGGTGGCGGCAATGGTGGTGGCGGGGAAGAGTGGTAGTGGCGGCGCTGGAGGAGGCGATGGAGGGTAGAGGGTGGAGGGTAGAGGGTGGAGGGTGGAGGGTGGAGGGTGGCGGTGACAGTAAGGGTGTTGGTGTCACTAGTGGCAGCAATGACAGTGGTGGAGGGTGGTGGTTGTGGATGGTGGCAGTGGTGAAGGGTGGTAGCGGCGTGACAGTGGTGTTACATGTTATTGAAGCTAAAATCTAGGGTTGAAATATTTTCATGTATTTTATACTTCACAATCTTATCAAACTTTATCGCACATATGGATGGTGGATTAAATAATTCATCATTTTAATGTATAAGGGTGATTGACGGATAAACTTATATAATACGATGTTCGCACCAAACAATAGATAAACTCATAATTTATTGTATAAGCTTATACTATCATGTCTAATATAACATATTAAACGAGTCCTAAAAATTATTTGGACTCTATTGTATAATTCTCACGGTCTCACATTATTTATCTGTGGACAAATGAATTCTTTCTTACAATAATTCAACTACGTTAAATTACCATCTCATACTTTTACTTTGTTCTAACATGATATTTAGAACCATACCTGACTGGTTGGCGCAGTCCTTACTATCAACTGAATAACATGAAAACCGGTTTGGATCACCGGTCCAAATAGTTCAAGTATAACAACATTTCATAACCACTGAACCATTGATTTCATGCCACACTCTTCCTTCTTCTTGCCCTCCATGACCATTGCTAACCTCCTTCGATCAAGCGCATCACCCCAAAGCCATTGTGACCCATCTCCCACTCCAAGCCAAATAATCCCCCACATATATGAACTCACCTAGCCACCATAAAGCCAAACTCGAACCACCGCAAGGTGTGCAACAACTACCTCCGCTGCTGAACCATCGGAGGGGTCTAGATCTTAAACCTCCATCGCCTAAGACTCTAAATCACAGAAACAACCTTAGATTCGAGCCCCCTCTCTTTCTCTACAATTCATTAAGGGCATATTTATTTTTGGTTGTTATACTATGGAGGGATTAGGTCTAATTTAGATCACCTTTGGGTCTTTTTTTTCCAAACTGCTCGCCCCCTTTTTCTTGCTTTACAAAAATTTGTGTGCGAGAGCGGAGAGGTTGGGCCTAAAGCCCAACATTTAGTTTAGTCTAGTATTATAGACCATATTTCATTACATATATAGTTATATATGTATACATACACACACAAACATATATATATATATATATTTAAAAATATAGTTAATTATCACCAGTTCCACCACAGTTCTGTTGAGGTGTAATTCAGTTTATATTAGCTGTTTGTTAGCTATGAGATATAGTTTGTTGTAAGTGATAAGGTAGTTAGAATAGCTGCCTATAAAATAGAAAGGCTTAATATCACTTTTGGTCCCTCACCTTTCACGATTTAGCATTTTAGGTCCCCCTTGCAATTTATTAGCACCCAAAGTCCCTTAACCTTTAAAGAAGTTGCATTTCTAGTTTTCCGTTAACATTCAGTCAGAAAACTAACGTTAGAAGCCTAAGTGGCAGAAGATTAGTGATGTGGCAGGCTGAGTGGAGAGAGAAAGAGTCAGAGAGATAGACTTGGTCAACTTCTTCTTCCTTCTCCAACGTCTTTCTCTCTTTCTTTCTTCATCCTCTCAGCCACCACCACACCCACCACCTAAGCCACCTTCCTTCATCCTTTATGGATCTGGCTTCTCTCTCTCTCTCTCTCTCTCTCTCTCTCTCTCTCATCATCCACGTTTCTTCTTCTTCTTCATCGTATCTAATTGGTCCTTCACTCACACATGTACTACTTCATATCTCACTCACACATGTAGTAGTAGCATCAATTTTCGTTGTTAGTATTCCATCTTTGATTTTTCCTTTTTTGGCTTTGTTTTTCGATGATTTTTGGTGGTGCATGGTCACAGGTGAAGGAGTGGTTTGAGAAGCTGCAATGGCGAACATGAACTTGGAAAAGATGGCATCCATTGATGCTCAACTTCGGCAATTGGTACCTGCCAAAGTGAGTGAGGATGATAAGCTGGTTGAGTATGATGCTCTGCTACTGGATCAGTTCCTTGATATTCTCCAAGATTTACATGGGGAGGATATGAAAGAAACGGTGAGCTTTTCACTCATTTTCAAACTCTTTGGACTTGTTTTGAGCTCATAATCAAGTTCCTTTATTGACCCTTTGATCCAAAGTGCCTCTATTTTGTTATGAGAATTTATGTGATTGGTTTTGGGGAGTGGAAAAGAAAGGAACTTCACATGAATTAAAGGGTTTTGGGTTTTGGGTTGGGTTTATTGGTTTGGGAAGTTCTTCTATGTGAAAGAGAGAAGAAGGCAACTTAGGTGGTGGCCGGTGGTGGGTGTGGTGGTGGCTGAGAGGATGAAGGAAGAAAGAGAGAAAGGCGTTGGAGAAGGAAGAAGAAGTTGACCAAGCCTTTCTCTCTCCACTGACTTTTTCTCTCTCCACACAGCCTGCCACATCGCTAATCTTCTGCCACGTAGGCTTCTAACGTTAGTTTTCTGACGGAAAACCAGAAATGCAAATTCTTCGAAGGTTAAGGGACTCTAGGTGCTAATAAATTGCAAGATGGACCAGAAATGCCAAATCGTGAAAGGTGAGGGACCAAAAGTGCTATTAAGCCAAATAAAAACTATGTACGATATTTCATTCTAATTTTCAATATACAATATTCAGTTGCTCTCTCTCTTTCTCTCGTGTGATAACATTATGTGTGATAGTGAGTTAGGTTAATAACTCCAATAGTGGTCAAGAGCACGATTCTTGATCCTTGGGGTTCTATGTGAACCTGTGGGTACATCCCATCATTGGATGCGTTTTCGGTTCTATGTGAACCTGCATCTTCAACACAGATCTTTTGGGGTTCTGCGTGAACCTTCTTCCTCTACCCAGTGAGTGTTTTGGCTCTGAAGACTCACGATTTCTCATGATTATTTTGATACACGAATCCTCTATTCATTCTCTGCTGTGGGAATTGTATTCAAGGCTACAATTGAGAGAAAAGCAGTGATCAAAGGGTGAGAGGAGATTGGATTTGGAGATTTGAGATCATACTCTGGAGAATGACGAACAACAATGGGTTCACCATGACTCTTCCAACTCCTAATGACAAGAACTATGATAGATGGAGAATCCAGATGAAGGCTATCTTTAGGTTCCAAGAAGTCTATGAGGTTGTTCAAAATGGGTACCAAGAAGTAAGGGAGAATGGCACTGATGCCCAGAAGTCAACATACAAAGACTCCAAGAAGAAGCACAATAAAGCACTGTTTCTAATTCATCAGTGTATTGACGATACAAATTTCAAAAAAATATCTCTGGAGCTGTGAGGCATGGGACATATTGGAGAAGAGCCATGAAGGTGCTGGGAAGATAAAAAAGGTGAAACTTCAGACTATGAGAAGGCAGTATGAACTGCTTCAAATGGAGGAGACAAAATCTATTTCTGTATACTTCACCAAGATTCTGACACTCACCAATCAAATGAAGGCATGTAGTGAGACTGTAAAAGATCAACAAGTAGTTGAGAAGGTTTTGCGAACTCTAACCTCTAAGTTTGATCACATAGTGGTAGCTATAGAGGAGTTTAAGGATCTTGAATCCTTCAAGATTAGCGAATTGCAGAGTTCTTTAGAGGCACATGGATCCGGAACGTCAAGCATAAAGCAACAAGAAGCTGTATAATGGGCTGGGCCAGAAAAACAAGAAAGGAAAGGATAAATGGAAAAATGATCGATGGAGAAATAATGATTCCTAGAATTATGATGCTGGGTCAAGTTCCCAAAGATCTGACCATGGATTATATGGCCAGAAACACAGTGCTATAACTGTAGAAACTATGGCCACTTTGTTGTAGAGTGAAGGTTCAACAATAGGAGGAACAATGGAGGAAAGTCAAAAGCCAGATTTTCTAATGGTGAAGAATCTAAAGATGAAAATGTCTTGCTCATGGTGACTACTAAAAGTGAGTAGGACAAGGAAGACTGCTGGTACTTGGACACAGGGTGTTCCAATCACATGACAGGTCACAAAGAGTGGTTTATGAACCTTGATGAAACTCAGAGAAGAAAAGTGAAGTTTGCTGATCACAGTACTATTGAAGCAGAAGGAGTACCGAAAATTCAAATTTAGAGGAAGGATGGAAAACACTTATTCATCTCTAATGTCCTATATGTTTCAAATATGAGGAGTAATCTTCTTAGTCTAGGTCAACTCCTAGAAAAAGGATACATAATGACCATAGTGGACAAGATGTTGAGAGTGTTTGATGCTCAAGCTAGGAAGATTAGTTTTGAAAGCTCCTTTGTCTAAAAATAGGACTTTCAAGATTGGAATTCAAGATGATGGGCATGAGAGTTTCATAGAAAGATCACCTTTTGATAGCTGGTAATGGCACCAGAGGTATGGTCACCTAAACTTTAAGAGTTTAGATCTACTAAGCAGGGCTATAATTGTGACTCGATTGCCTCCTATGAAAATTCCTGGTGAGCTGTGCAATGAATGTCTAGCTAGTAAGCAGGTCAGAAATTCATTTTGTTGGGCTCGAACACCTGAATCACACAGAGTAACTCGAGAGAGAGAGAGAGAGATCGAAAGCACACAAAAATCTTTGTTCACGCAGTTCAGCCAATTTGCTAACGTCTGCGGCTATAGATGGCTATAACACCGTTTCATTCAAACCTTAGAACGAACGACAGGGTCCTAATGTTACAGCATATTTATACTAGGATATAATGTTAAAAAGACAATGTCTTAATTACAGAATGAGTGCTCATTAGCTGTCCTCAACTGACCACGTAATTACTCTAGCCATACGCGACCTAGCAGCTCCAGCCAGACGAACTCTTACGTGTCAGTTGCGAATGGACTCTTCAGAAGAACTCTATGCCAGACGAACTCAACAGCTCCAAGCCGAACGAACTCACTTGCCAGACGAACTCCTCGAGGTCAAGCCAAACAAACTCCACGAGATCCAGCCAGACGAACTCCTTGAGTTCTAGCCAGACAAACTCCTAGAGTTCCAACCAGACAAAGTCACTATAATGAGCCATACTCAACAATCTCCACCTTGGCGAATTATGTGAAGAAGTTCTTGCTCCTGACCCTGGCTGTGGTTTTGATGACGACAAACTCATCGGCAAAAAGAAGAAAAGAAGACTTCAAAGAAACAGTGCTATAAAGTTCATCAATAGTCTAGAAGTCTTAGTTTAGGTGAGTTATGCTTCTAAAGGTCTATTAAAGCATAAAGGCTCTTAAAACACCTAAACTAATCAAGCTAAGTGTTTTCATAACTTAAAAGAAGTAGAAAACCTTAAGCCGATCTCAAAGGATCAAGTTTCTGGAAGATGGACTTCAGTGTAATCGATTTCAGCCTTATGGTAATCGATTACACCTAGGCAAGTAATCGATTACCCATTGCTTGTAATCGATTACATGTTTGAATTTGAAATTCAAACTGAAACGGCTATTAGTGTAATCGATTACACTAAGTGATGTAATCGATTAACAGAACGAAAAGTTACATCTTTTCATGAACCATTGTGTCTCAAACCTTTTGGAAAGGGTTGTGATGGTTCAAGGACGTTTCCCTTGCCTATATAAAGTCCATTTGAGTCCAGAACACAACAACACATGAGAATACAACATTAGGCCAAAGCTTTGTCAAAATTAGTTCATCTTTTAGAACTTAAACCTTCAAGAGCCTAAATTCTGAGTTCATGATCTTCATGTTTATAAGAACACTTTTGTTGTTCATATCTTGAGGAACTCAGAATCATATTATGCTTAAAAGCCTTAAAGCATAAATTCTCATGATCAATCCACTTCTATGTTAAAGGATTGATACAGCCAATTGTAAACTCTTCTTCATCTCTTTCTGTAAGATTGAGTTTTCACCGTGGTATTCGGTGAAGGGTTGTTGGTACTGAAAGAAGTATTCTTTCAGGGTGTTGATTGAAGGTGGTTTAGCCTTCAAGGTCTGAGGGTGGTTTTCCTTCAGGAACTGAAAGTGGTTTGCTTTCAGGGGCTGTTGAAAGTGGTTTGCTTTCACAGGATATTGGTAGAAATTCTTAGGGTCCTTGGGTTAAGAACTTGTAAGAAATTTTGTCAATAGTGGAAAAATCCTCAAGGGGTTTTCTTGAGGGACTGGACGTAGCCTTCAGTGGATAGAAGGTGAACCAGGATAAAACTCTGTGTGTGAATTCTTCTATCCTTCATCTTTACTTTCAAGCAACGCTTAATTCCGCTGCAATCACAACAATCGTTTCGTGATCATCATCATCTTGAAAGTAACATTTTCAATAAGGCGAAAATCGGGGCAACACTGATTCACCCCCCCCCCCCTCTCAGGTTGCTATCTGCACTAACAATTGGTATCAGAGCCTGGTTTAGGTAAGTTATTCCTAAGATCCGGGAAAAGATGGCATCCTCTTCCAATCATGGAACTAGTGAAGGATTCAACATAAACAGGCCACCATTCTTCAATGGAGAACACTATGACTTCTGGAAAATCAAGATGAAAATATTCATAAAGTCATTAGACGCAGGAATTTGGAAAGCCATTGAAGAAGGTCCCTTTGTGCCTGTAGCAGAAGTAAAAGGAACTTCACAACCAAAACCAGAAAGTACTTGGAGTGAAGAAGAAAAGAAGAAGGTTCAATATGATCTCAAAGGAATGAACATTCTTACATCTGCCATTGACATGAATGAATTTTTCAGAGTATCAACGTGCACTTCATCGAAAGAAATATGGGATACGTTGATGGTGACTCACGAAGGAACAGATGAAGTCAAGAGATCAAAGATCAATACTCTATCTTAAGAATATGAAATGTTCATAATGCTTCCAGGAGAAAAGGTATTAGATATGCAAAAACGATTCACTCATTTGATTAATCATTTGATTGCTCTTGGCAGACAATTTTCAAACAGTGACTTGAACATGAAAGTTCTAAGATCACTTACAAGAGTATGGCAACCAAAAGTTACACCCATCTTAGAGAAGAAGAGTTTATCAAAAATGACTCTTGCAACTCTTTTTGGAAAACCCCAAGAACACGAGTTGGAATTGAATCGTTTGGAAGAGAATGAACAACATGAGAAGAAGTATCGATCCATTTCCCTAAAGGCAAAAGAAAGCATCAAAGAAGATTATGATGCAGATACTGAAGAAGAAGACAATGGGAATGTGAATCTTCTAGTAAAGAACTTTGGAAAGTTTCTTAAAAGAAAAGGTGTGAAATTCAACAACAGCAAATCTTTCCAAAGAAACAATGAGTCTTCTTCCTCTCAAAAGATCACATGCTTCGAATGTGGCAAGCCTGGACACTTCAAGTCTAAATGACCAAATCTTCAAAAGAAAAAACATGGTCTAAGAGAAAAATTCGAAAAGAAGGATCAACCCACACGAAGAGCATATTTGGCTTGGGATGATAATGAAGTAAGTTCATCATCAGACTCTTATAAAGAAGAAGCACAAGTTGCCTTGATGGCCTCACATGATTCAGATGTTGAAGATTCCCAGGTTAGTGACAATTCTATGTCTTTTCATGATTTAAAATTTACTATGGAAAATGTGTTTAAATTATGTCAAGAATTTTCTAAGATTAGCACTAGGAAAAATGATTTGATTTCATCCTTAGAAAGTAAGTGTAGAACTTTACAAGAAGAACTAGACGTAGTAAAATCTAAGTTAGATATTACACATAAATGCACTAAGTGTAGTTCTTTAGAAGAAAAGATAGATAATCTTCAACAAAGAGTCCATAACTTCAATAAAGGAAAACAAAAGTTAGATGATATTCTAAGTGTGCAAAGGCACTCAAACAATAAGTCTGGACTAGGATATACCTCTCACCTAAAGACTAAGGAAGTCAAGAAAACTGTGTTTGTAAAACCAAACATGGTGGAAGGATCTTCTAAAGGCATTAAGACCAATTCTTTTAGGAGTATGAACAATAGGAAGAACAATCATAATAGATTTCCTAAGAAGTTTCATCCCACTCCTAGGCAAACAACTAGTTATAATCATTATTCTTGCACCTATTGTAACAAAATTGGACATACCCCTAGTAAGTGTTACTACAAACATGTAGGAGTACCAAATAGGGAGTACATTTAGGTTAGAAAGGATGTTAACTTAGAAGGACCCAAAACTTGTTGGGTTCCTAATACCCATGTCTGAACTTTGTCATGTAGGTGTGTATGAAAGCAGCAAAGGATTTATGGTATCTTGATAGTGGCTGCTCATCACACATGACAGGAGACAAAACCAAGTTTTTCTTTTCTTATACCTAGGGAAAAAGGTTTTGTCACATATGGGAACAATCAAAAGGGAAATATACTCGGTATTGGAAGAATAGGCACACCCCCTCAAACAGTCATCGATAAAGTTCTTTACGTTGACGGTTTAATGCATAATCTTCTGAGTATCAGTCAACTATGTGACAACGGTTTGAAAGTTGGTTTCATTGATGATATATGTGTAGTAAAAGATGTGAAAACTAAAGAAATTAAGTTTTCTGGGTATAAAGTAAATAAAGTCTTCATGATCTCCTTGGAAGAAATTCCACAAAACATAAGATGCCTTTTGGCCAAGAACAATAGTGATTCATGGCTATGGCATAGAAGACTTGGTAAGTTTGATGAAAAATCTGATGAAGGTATATTCCTTGGTTATTCTCTAACAAGCAAAGCATATAGAGTATTTAACAAGAAAACTCTATCTGTGGAAGAATCCATACATGTTTCTTTTGACGAGTCTAAATCTTCAAAAGAAGATAAAGTTAATCTTCCAGATAATGAAGAAGAAGATATCATTATCACTGAATACTCTCAAAAGGATAGAGATCAAAATCCAATACAAGAAGAGCACATTGAAGATGATACTTATCAACTTTCAAAGGAATGGAGAATCCATAGGGATCATCCAGTTGATAATATCATTGGTGATATTTCTAGAGGCGTTTCAACAAGGCTACGCTTAAATGATTCAGTTTTGAATATGGCCTTTGTCTCTCAAATAGAACCATCAAAATTAAATGATGCTCTGGAGGATGAGTATTGGATTGTAGCAATGCAGGAAGAACTAAACCAATTTGAAAGGAATCAAGTTTGGGAACTTGTTCCAAAGCCTAGTGATAAGCATGTTATTGGAACAAAGTGGGTATTTAGAAATAAGTTAGATGAAAATGGTATCATAGTTAGGAACAAAGCAAGGTTAGTTGCTCAAGGTTATAATCAAGAAGAAGGTATAGATTTTGATGAAACCTATGCACCAGTAGCAAGGTCGGAAGCCATAAGACTTCTATTGGCGTATGCTTGCTCTCTAAATTTCCCATTATATCAAATGGACGTCAAAAGTGCTATCCTGAACGGATACATCCAAGAAGAAGTCTATGTGAAGCAACCTCCAGGATTTGAAGATCCAAAGTTTCCTTCACATGTCTTCAGATTAAAGAAGGCACTTTATGGTCTTAAGCAAGCGCCTCGTGCATGGTATGATAAATTAAGCACATTCCTGTGTGAGAAAGGATTCCAAAAGGGTAAGGCTGACACAACCTTGTTCATCAAAAGAACCAAAGGTAATACTTTATTAGTTCAAATTTATGTTGATGATATTATCTTTGGTGCAACTAATGAATCTCTTTGTAAGGATTTCTCTAACATGGTGCAAGAAGAATTTGAGATGTCCATGATGGGACAATTAAATTTCTTTCTTGGATTGCAAATTAAGCAATCACATGATGGAATATTCATCAATCAATCAAAGTTTTGCAAGGAATTATTAAAGAAATATGACTTGGATGATTGCAAAGCCATAGCCACACCAATGGGGTCTAACACATATCTAGATCAAGATGAATCCGGTGTTCAAGTAGACATTACCAAATATAGAGGTATGATCGGATCTCTTCTATACTTAACTGCAAGTAGACCTGATATTATGTTTAGTGTGTGTCTATGTGCTAGATATCAAGCATCTCCTAGGGAATCACATTTGAGTTCCGTCAAACGGATCTTCAAATATTTGAGAGGAACTACAAATGTTGGTTTGTGGTATCCCAAAGGGAGTGTTTGTGATTTGATTGGTTATTCTGATTCTGATTATGCTGGTTGTAAAACTGAAAGAAAGAGTACAAGTGGTACTTGTCACTTGTTAGGAAATGCCCTTGTTTCTTGGTCTTGCAAGAAACCAGCATGTGTTGCTCTAAGTACTGCTGAAGCAGAATACATTGCTGCAGGAAGTTGTTGTGCACAAACTCTATGGCTCAAACAACAACTCAAAGATTACGGCTTAGAGCTGGGCTGCATTCCAATCAAATGTGACAACACAAGTGCCATTAATCTCACTAAAAATCCTATCATGCATTCTCGAACTAAGCATATTGATATAAGACATCATTTTCTTCGAGATCATGTCATGAGAAAGGACATTGAGATTTCTTTTGTGGATACTCATAATCAATTAGCAGATATCTTCACTAAACCTCTTCCTAAAGAATCTTTCTTTAAGATAAGAAGAGAATTAGGCATATTAGATGAGCATGACATTTAAAGTAACATGATATTTGCATAATCTTCGTGATGTTATATGTTTATATGCATTTAGATTGATTATGTTCTTAAATATTTATTTAAGAATGTGTTACATAGGATTCTAGAGTCTAGAACTTATAAAAATGTCCTAGTAATCGATTACAATAGGTCCTGTAATCGATTATCCTTGCTCTTAGTCCTCGTGCCTGCTCAAATCTTCAAAGTAATCGATTACCATAACTGCTGTAATCGATTACCTGCTCGAAAAACTGCCAGAATTTCAAAATTCCCTCCTTCATTTGAAATTCAAATTCAGGACAACTGCTCTGTAATCGATTACCCAACTGCCGTAATCGATTACATGCTCGAGCTATTTAAATCAGCCTTAGATGATGATCCAACATACCCACCCACTTTCAACCATCCTTGAAAACCGTGAATTCACCATTGTTAGATCAAATAATTAAATGAATTATGTTTTGATAATTAACAATTTCTTGTCGATAACGTTAAAAGATAAAAATCTCTAACATAGTGAAAATTATCATGTACAGGAATGACTATCTCTAAAGGAATGAATAAACATCATTGCCTTATCAAGACAATCAGTTCGCCAGAAGAGGTCGTCCGGTCAACCCAACGGAAGCAATATCAAAAACGTATTAGAAGAAGCATTCTCGTAAAAGACCGTCCGGTGAATCAAGAGAGATAAATCAATTAGCATCAAATTACCAGCGACTTCTCTCATGGCTACTTGATGACCACCTGAGTCTACAAAAAGCAAAGCAACTGGGGAAGACCTTATCATGAAAGAGCATGACAATCTTAAAGAAACTCATTCTGCTTTAAAGGATCCCTAGCATCGTATAAAGGAGGGTGGATCAACTTCCTCAGATGGAGATGGAAATCTTCAGCAAAGAACAAATAAAAAGAAGGGACTCAAGTCTCGAGGACAAGAATATTTTGACTCTTAAAGGAGAACTAACTGAGAAATTTCGTCCGGCAAAACAAGCAACCAAATGACGAAACTTCAAGCATTCAATGGAGACTGCGTCTATCAAAGTCAAATGAAAGAATCCGTCCACTAAAGCACAAATCGCACCAAAGATACAAGGATCGGTGAGTTCGTTCTTCGAGGATATCGAGTTAACGAAAAGCATTAAAGAAATTATTCTTTTGAGTAATTACCTCTCTCCTCATCTGCACAACTATCAAAACCTGGCAATCACAGAAAGAGAGATGGGACACAATTAAATTCAATACATCTTGGTCCCACTGCATCTCTGATGTTCCTAAAATCAAGCTGACATCGCGGAATCAACGGCAAGAATCTCTGCACATCGTACACTCTCAACGGTCGAAATTCAAAATCCTGACCAAGGCACGTGATGAATATTAGCTGTCTAGCACTGGGGTAAAAGAGTCAAAGCAGTCCTCACCGCTGAACTTTTACACGTTATATACGAAGAAACCAGCTCAAGGATATTCGCTCAAAATGGAGCCAGACGACATCAACCCAGATGTACTGATGATTTCCAGATCATATCTCATGCCTGCAGAGAAACCTCTGATCGTGACTTACGCCTGCTGAGAGATGCAGAACTAGCCGTTATGTGCTTCTCAGAGAGGAAGAAGCACTTAGGGCAGGTTTTCTCTCCTTTTGTGGAGAATGAACAAAGGTCTTCAACTGAAGATATATATAGAGAACCTTGCTCCAGTAGCAACTTGGCGACTAGAACTACATTGTACTCATCTCAATCTAGCTCGTCCAAAGACCAAGGCAACCTTGGTCTCAACTTAGGAAATATCAAGTCATATCTCAACCTGAGTTGAGTTGCTTATGTGTGTGGAAACCTTATAAAGTTTAACTCTCATCATAACTCCGCACACATAATTTAGAACAAGAGATCAACTTGCTGATGATCTCTCTGTTCTATAAGCTTCATGTCTTCTACCCACTCTTATCAAGAAGAGATTATTGTAGAAAAGAAAATCCTGAAAAAGGTGATAGGAGAAGTCCTGTATAATACTTGTAAGGAGGAGTCCTAACAATACTTGTAAGGAGAAGTCCTTAGAATACTTGTTAGGAGAAGTCCTTAGAATACTTGTTGGGAGAAGTCCCTGATAATACTTGTACTATTCATTGAAATAGTGAAAATCTTGGTGAAGCCAAGGACTGGATGTAACCCTGTCGATTATGGGGGTGAACCAGGATAAAAACCATGTGTGTTTTACCTTCACGCTTTACTGCTTCTTCGTGGCATCATTGCTTATATTCGCATCATTAAAATTATGTTAAAAGACAAATATTCAATTTCTAGTAACTGTCAAATGTTTTATACTGTCTCACTTATCTTGTAAAATATCACATAACAAAGATGAATAAACCTTACTGTATAATTAAGAATGAAGTTATTTTTTTAAAAAAAAAAAAATGGGTCACACAATTCAAACCCCCCCTTTCTTGTGTGTTTCTTGAACTCTCAATTGGTATCAAAGCCTAACACTCTGAAAAGTATTGACATCTTCACAGATGCAGAGTATAACGATCCAATGAAGTACATGATGCTCTCAAACAAATGCAATTACAACCCACATTGCGGTGGCAGGAGAACATGTTAAAGAAACCCCCTCAAGAAAGGAATGAACTTTCCTTAAAACAGGAAGCTGAAGATAAAAAGAAAAGGAAGTCTATGATTATCCAAGAAGAAGAATCAAACGAAGGCTTTCACTCCTGCAAATATCAAAGAAGCATCCAACAAATCTTTTACAAGGATGATAATTCAGGTATCCACAAGAAACACAAAAGAGGTAATCCTGATCTCACAAAACATCCAGTGTTATTATTATTTTTTTTCCTTTTTGCTTTAGGCCAATCAAAATCGATGACATATTAAATATAATAAAGAAAGGAGAAATTAGATTTCCTGTTTTCTGAAACAATCTTTACACATGACAAACTCACATCCATCAATCCTCAAATCTCTATGAGTCACTCTTTCTGAAGCATCATTATTGTCCTCTAACGAGGTCTGTGTACAATCACACTTGCACACACACATATATATGTGAATATTCAATCCTTGAAAGTCTATCTTATCTTAAGCATAGCTCTCAAACATTGATGCTCACCCCTTTGTGAGTAACCTACTAACCCACTGGACCCAACTAAAATTTGGGTACAACAAAAGTATACAATAAACTCTTCTGCAGGAATTCATGATAAAGAAACCCCCTGAAGAAGAAAGCTTAACAGAATCAGAATAAGCATGGAGGTCAAAAGAAAAAGAAAAGAAGGATGTTAGACAATCCGAGATACATGCTATAAAAATAAATCCAGGAGAGATCATCGTCTGGTGGTGACGCATTCAACGTGAGAACGTCTAGGCCCACTCTAAAGGACGTTACTAGAATAGTTCGTCTGGGGCCACAGGTAAACAGCTGTATTGTTCCATTTAACAAAAGCGTCCATAACACGCATTAAATCCTTAGCTGTCTTCACTGCACGTTTCTCTATTATTATTTAATGCGCATGTGATACATGATCTCTCACATCAAGCAATCATTCCATCCCACTAAACGCGTAAAAACTGTCCGTCTTCCAATTAACTTAAACAAAAGATATTGAAAGCGAACACCTTTCACTCACATCACGCTTGCATTCCAAAATTCTTGCTATTCTTTGTCTGCGCTCTTAACTCTTTTCCGCAGAACTCTCAAATGGCACCCAAAAAGCAGACCACTGTAAAGATAAAGCTCACTCAGGAACAAGAAGCTATTCTTCAACAGAGAAAGAAGAACATTGAAGCCAATCGACTCGAACAAGTCTCGAAGATTGGGGCTCAGAAAATTGCTGACTTAGGAGAACGGGAATTGGTGTCACCTAGATATCTTGATCTGAACCGATTTCAGTATGCAAGGGTCGCTGGACTAAATTATGTTCTTTTTCAAGATTGGGAAAAGCTTATGAAAGTATCAGAGACACCCGTTCTTGAACCGCTGGTGAAGGAATTCTACCAGTGTGCTGTAAAAACAAACTCACAGACAGTCACAAGCAGATGCTCAAGAGTCATAACAGAAATCTGTCCCAGTGACATTGCCCTGGCATTAGATGCGGATGTGAAGGACGGAGTTCATTATTCCTCGAAATGGGAAACCTCTATTATAGATAGTGATTGCATCTGGAAGGAAAACCTAAAAGTGCATGGGAACGCTGTCAACAACCTGATAGAAGAATTTAAGTTCCCTCACGCTGTTCTCAGTAAGGTAGTCATTCCCAAAGAAGGAGCCAGAGATCTTGTAAACAAGATGGCTCACTGGGCGCTCTACCAAATGGGTCACATGCAGAAGATCAATCTTCCAACACTGATTTTTCATCACATGGCAGGAACGATTGAAAGTCCGGTAACAAACCTTCCCTATGGGTCTCTCATTACTAAAATTATGGGTATGAAGGGATTGGTAATAGATGAAAAACTCCAAAGTGAGTTCATGGCTCAGGATTACGTCTACCCAACTCCTATTCGATTTGGAGATGTTAAGCGAATGAACCTGAAGATTGACATCTCCAAGGTTCCGAAGAATTTGCTATCCAGCTGGGAAAGAAAACAAATAGAAGACAATGAAGAAATTGTTCAAAAGAAGGAAGTTCAACCATCTCCTCCAAGAACAAGAGCCTCAAGAGCTAGAAAACAAACTATCCCCGCAACACCATCGCCAGCTAAGAAGCGTGATGCTTCAAGGTCAGATGAAGGGCTCAATGCCTTACCAACACAAGTACCCCCAGCAAAAAGAAGACGGCTTGTAAAGGCAATATCCAGGCAAAACACAACTCCGTCTGGAGATGATGAAGATACATTGCCAATAGCCAGATTGATCAGGAAGGAAAGAAAAGAACCTTTGAAGGTTGCTCCAGAAGACGATCAACCCTCATCCTCTCTGGTAAAGTATCTTCCATACATCCCCACAATGTTTCATGAATATGTGGAAGACATTATCGATGTAGTCGATGATGGAAATTGTGGCTTTCGCTGCATAGCACAATGGCTTGGAGTAAGTGAGGATGAATGGTCCGCTGTCAGGAACGAAATGAGGGAAGAACTTGGAATCAACCACTCATTGCTTGCTGATGTGATGGAGTCTGAGAAGGATATGGAGAGAGTAAAAGCGGCTCTGAACCTATCACCCGGAGAAGTGGCTTCATCTTCTAAGTGGTTCACTGTTCCAGACATGGGACTGCTTGCTGCCTGCACATTCAAGATTATTCTAGTAACCCTAAGTCTGAAGGAATGTTGCACCTATATGCCACTGGTTGGCCCAGCCTACATTCCACCAATCATCGGAGTCATGTGCAACATTGATGATCATCATTGGGTCAGAGTAAAATTGAGAAGCGATTCTCCACTCCCTTACAGCACTCCATTATGGAGACCCAACTGTAAGAAAAGTGCTAAAAGATGGGGGAAGTATATTCATCCAAGAATCTTGAAGTTTAGGAAAATTGTTGATCCTGAATACGTTCAATAATCTAAAAGTCTTTCAAGCCAGTCTGATGATGCGGCCACTCTCAACAGATATGAAACTTCAGAGATCCCTCAAATCCAGCAAGAAGCTCCGACAAGCCCATTTTCACAACCAAACTCACATCACCCTGAGAACCTATCTCTAGACGACAATTTGCTCAACACAAATAAAGAAACCGTCACATGTGCAGTAAATAAGGAATCAGCAGTTCATGAGGAACTTCGTCCAGTTGTAGTAAAAGAAGATACTGTCAAAAAGAATACGAGGAAGCGGACCAAGTCAGAAGAACTAATGAAGAAACCGCTCAGAGAAAAGAAGCATAAGGGTGAAGCTGAATGCCTAAATGGTGATATCGATGATCCTGAAATATCTCTAAATGAGATACTAACTTCCCAACAGAAGGCATCATCATCCACCACATCCTTTAAGCCCTCGCCTAGCATAGCAAGAGTTTTTCTTACAAACATTCCCAGAAGGACTCGTCAGACGATGTCCTCATCTAACTTGCAGGTTCCTCGGATGCTGAGTACGGGAAATGCAACATATGGTCCACCCCTGCTGATGAAGACTCTGGGGTACAACTTTTGTCTGCAAGCTAGACTTTGGGCACCTCCTGCTGTAAATGGTATGCAGATTGCATTTGCAACAAGGTCCAGGTATGACATTTTTCATCACGAGTGGGAGTTGGCCATTCCCAGACCAGTTCATCTTAGCACCATCCCGTTTGGACTAGTTCCTAATGTTGAAAGCATTATCGTTCAACATGGGTCATGGGTGCTCATTCTACATATACGCTCGTTCAACTAGTTCCTAATGTTGTTGACAGCCAAACAACAACCTGAACCTATGTCATCAGTTACTGCTCCCTCCAACAACCATCCCTCATATACGCCAATCATTCCATTACCACAAATAATCACTATTCCACAACACACACTCCTTACATCCACCGATTCAGAGGGAATTCAGCATCATCAATCCCCATCATCCTCGCATGAATGCCTCCAAAATAAAACTTCATCATCCACAGAAGATACTGAGGTTACCAAGGCTCAACCTATCTCATTTGCACTGCCAACTAGTGATGCTTCTCAAGAGGAGCAACTCCATAAGTCCAATATGGAAGCTGGTTCAGCCAAAGTATCCTTTGATGCCAAAACTGCTTTAATGGAACTACGGGCTAAAATGGAAGAAGGCAACTCTAGAGCCGAGAAGAAAAGTGACGAGGTGTGCCAAAGGGCCTTTGATCGCATTGAAGCTGTGTCTGAAAGACTTGAGCGAAGAATTGCTGAAAGCTTTGAGAGCATGAAGGATCTGTTCAGGAGATACATGCAGCAACGACAGCTGCCACATGCCTAATCTCTATCTCCTCATTTAATTTATACAGTCTTCATTCTTATTCACTTAACTTTATTAATCATTCATTTCTTGCTCACTTGCCTGCGCACTTATTTTTTTTGATAATGCCAAAGGGGGAGAAAAGATAGAAAAAGGGACTAGGAAAAATAGTATCAAATTAAGGGGGAGCTAGGGTTAGCTCACTTAGGCAAACGATCACTAGTAAAACACTATCTAGGACAATTTACTTAGGGGAAGCAAAGGTATGTAAGCTTAAATAAGAAAAATTCGTCCACCCATAAGATTATTTCCTTTCTCAAATAAAATCACTTACAAAAAGACAACCATATTTTTTCTAGAAGTAATACTCTGAAGAAAAATCAGCAAAATGTTTTATGATAATTAAATGAACCTTTTCCAAAAGAAATTGTCATTATCAAAAAGGGGGAGATTGTTAGATCAAATAATTAAATGAATTATGTTTTGATAATTAACAATTTCTTGTCGATAACGTTAAAAGATAAAAATCTCTAACATCGTGAAAATTATCATGTACAGGAATGACTATCTCTAAAGGAATGAATAAACATCATTGCCTTATCAAGACAATCAGTTCGCCAGAAGAGGTCGTCCGGTCAACCCAACGGAAGCAATATCAAAAACGTATGTAGAAGAAGCATTCTCGTACAAGACCGTCCGGTGAATCAAGAGAGATAAATCAATTAGCATCAAATTACCAGCGACTTCTCTCATGGCTACTTGATGACCACCTGAGTCTACAAAAAGCAACTGGGGAAGACCTTATCATGAAAGAGCATGACAATCTTAAAGAAACTCATTCTGCTTTAAAGGATCCCTAGCATCGTATAAAGGAGTGTGGATCAACTTCCTCAGATGGAGATGGAAATCTTCAGCAAAGAAAAAATAAAAAGAAGGGACTCAAGTCTCGAGGACAAGAATATTCTGACTCTTAAAGGAGAACTAACTGAGAAATTTCGTCCGGCAAAACAAGCAACCAAATGACGAAACTTCAAGCATTCAATGGAGACTGCGTCTATCAAAGTCAAATGAAAGAATCCGTCCACCAAAGCACAAATCGCACCAAAGATACAAGGATCGGTGAGTTCGTTCTTCGAGGATATCGAGTTAACGAAAAGCATTAAAGAAATTATTCTTTTGAGTAATTACCTCTCTCCTCATCTGCACAACTATCAAAACCTGGCAATCACAGAAAGAGAGATGGGACACAATTAAATTCAATACATCTTGGTCCCACTGCATCTCTGATGTTCCTAAAATCAAGCTGACATCGCGGAATCAACGGCAAGAATCACTGCACATCGTACACTCTCAACGGTCGAAATTCAAAATCCTGACCAAGGCACGTGATGAATATTAGTTGTCTAGCACTGGGGTAAAAGAGTCAAAGCAGTCCTCACCGCTGAACTTTTACACGTTATATACGAAGAAACCAGCTCAAGGATATTCGCTCAAAATGGAGCCAGACGACATCAACCCAGATGTACTGATGATTTCCAGATCATATCTCATGCCTGCAGAGAAACCTCTGATCGTGACTTACGCCTGCTGAGAGATGCAGAACTAGCCGTTATGTGCTTCTCAGAAAGGAAGAAGCACTTCGGGAAGGTTTTCTCTCCTTTTGTGGAGAATGAACAAAGGTCTTCAACTGAAGATATATATAGAGAACCTTGCTCCAGTAGCAACTTGGCGACTAGAACTACATTGTACTCATCTCAATCTAGCTCGTCCAAAGACCAAGGCAACCTTGGTCTCAACTCAGGAAATATCAAGTCATATCTCAACCTGAGTTGAGTTGCTTATGTGTGTGGAAACCTTATAGAGTTTAACTCTCATCATAACTCCACACACATAATTTAGAACAAGAGATCAACTTGCTGATGATCTCTCTGTTCTATAAGCTTCATGTCTTCTACCCACTCTTATCAAGAAGAGATTATTGTAGAAAATAAAATCCTGAAAAAGGTGATAGGAGAAGTCCTGTATAATACTTGTAAGGAGGAGTCCTAACAATACTTGTAAGGAGAAGTCCTTAGAATACTTGTTAGGAGAAGTCCTTAGAATACTTGTTGGGAGAAGTCCCTGATAATACTTGTACTATTCATTGAAATTGTGAAAATCTTGGTGAAGCCAAGGACTGGATGTAACCCTGTCGATTATGGGGGTGAGCCAGGATAAAAACCATGTGTGTTTTACCTTCACGCTTTACTGCTTCTTCGTGGCATCATTTCTTATATTCCCATCATTAAAATTATGTTAAAAGACAAATATTCAATTTCCAGTAACTGTCAAATGTTTTATACTGTCTCACTTATCTTGTAAAATATCACATAACAAAGATGAATAAACCTTACTGTATAATTAAGAATGAAGTTATTTTTTAAAAAAAAAAAATGGGTCACACAATTCAAACCCCCCCTTTCTTGTGTGTTTCTTGAACTCTCAACCATGTCCTCCTCCTCCTTCTTATCTTCGGCCCTTTATCCTCCTAATCCCTTGAATCTTTCTCGTCTCCTTCCAACCTCTGATGAGAAAACTCGATTCATTTCTCACTTTGTCAACCAAACTGTTCGAATCCCAACATATGCTGATCTGAATTCCTTCATCGAGACAGGCCAAACTTTTCCCGCTTTACTAGGGAATCCATATCTAGATCATTTTCTCACATCCACCACTCCTTACTATCCAGAATTAGTCAAAGTATTCTATTGTAATTTGGAAGTACAAGGCACAGGCATCAAGTCGTTTGTTAAAGGGACTACGGTTCAATACTCTATAATGAGTTCTAGCCAGACAAACTCCTTGAGTTCCAACCAGACAAAGTCACTATAATGAGCCATACTCAACAATCTCCACCTTGGCGAATTATGTGAAGAAGGTCTTGCTCCTGACCCTGGCTGTGGTTTTGATGACGACAAACTCATCGGCAAAAAGAAGAAAAGAAGACTTCGAAGAAACAGTGCTATAAAGTTCATCAATAGTCTAGAAGTCTTAGTTTAGGTGAGTTATGCTTCTAAAGGTCTATTAAAGCATAAAGGCTCTTAAAACACCTAAACTAATCAAGCTAAGTGTTTTCATAACTTAAAAGAAGTAGAAAACCTTAAGCCGATCTCAAAGGATCAAGTTTCTGGAAGATGGACTTCAGTGTAATCGATTTCAGCCTTATGGTAATCGATTACACCTAGGCAAGTAATCGATTACCCATTGCTTGTAATCGATTACATGTTTGAATTTGAAATTCAAACTGAAACGGCTATTAGTCTAATCGATTACACTAAGTGATGTAATCGATTACCAGAACGAAAAGTTACATCTTTTCATGAACCATTGTGTCCCAAACCTTTTGGAAAGGGTTGTGATGGTTCAAGGACGTTTCCCTTGCCTATATAAAGTCCATTTGAGTCCAGAACACAACAACGCATGAGAATACAACATTAGGCCAAAGCTTTGTCAAAATTAGTTCATCTTTTAGAACTTAAACCTTCAAGAGCCTAAATTCTGAGTTCATGATCTTCATGTTTATAAGAACACTTTTGTTGTTCATATCTTGAGGAACCCAGAATCACATTATGCTTAAAAGCCTTAAAGCATAAATTCTCATGATCAATCCACTTCTATGTTAAAGGATTGATACAGCCAATTGTAAACTCTTCTTCATCTCTTTCTGTAAGATTGACTTTTCACCGTGGTATTCG
Organism: Acmispon strigosus; assembly: GCA_030819835.1. Classification (NCBI taxonomy): domain Eukaryota; kingdom Viridiplantae; phylum Streptophyta; class Magnoliopsida; order Fabales; family Fabaceae; genus Acmispon; species Acmispon strigosus. The sequence goes on from JAUAMA010000001.1 coordinate 28,057,123, forward strand.
GTGAAGGGTTGTTGGTACTGAAAGAAGTATTCTTTCAGGGTGTTGATTGAAGGTGGTTTAGCCTTCAAGGTTTGAGGGTGGTTTGCCTTCAGGAACTGAAAGTGGTTTGCTTTCAGGGGCTGTTGAAAGTGGTTTGCTTTCACAGGATATTGGTAGAAATTCTTAGGGTCCTCGGGGTTAAGAACTTGTAAGAAATTTTATCAATAGTGGAAAAATCCTCAAGGGGTTTTCTTGAGAGACTGGACGTAGCCTTCGGTGGATAGAAGATGAACCACGATAAAACTCTGTGTGTGAATTCTTCTATCCTTCATCTTTACTTTCAAGCAACGCTTAATTCGCTGCAATCACAACAATTGTTTCGTGATCATCATCATCTTGAAAGTAACATTTTCAATAAGGCGAAAATCGGGGCAACACTGATTCACCCCCCCCCCCCTCTCAAGTTGCTATCTGTACTAACAAATTATTCAAACCCTTGTGAAGACGAACCGCCTCTTCTCAGAATCTCAATTTTCCAGATTGCGCTCCGCATATGCTTAACACTTAGAAATGTGCAGTAATTCCAAGAAATGCTTGAACTTCTCGTTGGTGACTGGCTTGGTCAACATATCTGTTGTGTTTTTAGAGGTATGAACCTTCTCAAGTCGGATCTTCCCTGACACAGGCAACTCTCTGATCTTGTGAAATCTCACATCAATGTGTTTTGTCCTCGCATGATACACTAGATTGTTCGCCAAGAAAATGGCACTCTGACTATCGCACTGCAAACGAACTCCACCTTGCTCAACACCCAACTCTTGCACTAACCCTGTTAGCCACAATGCTTCTTTTGCTGGTTCAGCCACAACCATGTACTCAGCTTCAGTTGTGGACATTACCACTATGGACTGGACAGACGACCTCCACTATATAGGTCCACCAACCAAAGTAAAAACATACCCTATTGTAGACCGTCTGTGGTCAATGTCTCCTGCATAGTCGGAATCAACATATCCACTAACCACTAGATCACCTTGTTCCTTACTGAACATTATCCTGTGACCAGTTGTACCCTTTAGGTACCTGAGTATCCACTTGACTGCCTCCCAGTGACGTTTCCCTGGTCTTGATATAAACTTACAGACTTGGCTCACTGCTTGTTGATGAGTGGATATTATATGATGTTTTTAGGTAGTTTTTAGTCTTTTTATTTTATTATTTTTGAGTCACATATAGGTTTTTTATTATTTTTATGTAGATTTTATATTTATTTTGCATTTTGCATGTAAATTAGATTTTATTGGTTTTTCTACCTTTATTTTATATTTTTAGGAATTTTTATAGCAATTTTATATTTTTAGGAAAAGCTAGTTTAGTTATCATTTTTGTCCAGGGACCACTTTGTAAAGTTTCAGGAAATCAAGGTCCAAAAATGTGAAAGTTCAAGAGTGGAGGGCTAAAAGTGAAGATTGAGAGAATAAAAGGGTTTGAATTGGAGTGCTAACCAAGAGAGGACCAAAAGTGGAAAAGAAGAATATGAAGCAACTCTCTTCAAATTAGCACAAGGGAATTTATGTTGAAGGATTGATGGTAGTGGGAGGAAGGTTTCAGAATTGATTAAGGGCTGAGTAGTGGATTTTTAAGGCATTCAAAACCCACTACCATGAAGGAGGAAGGAAAAACTTGGAGCTGAAACAGCAGTGCCCAGCGCTGCAGCGCTGGGAAGCCAACGCTCAAGCGCTGGCCCTCGGTCTGGCAGTGGATTTTTAATGCGTCCTAGCGCCCAAGCGTTGGGAATGCCAATGCTCAAGCGCTGGAGGCCAGATTTTTGCTATAAATAGGGAGGCAATTTGCACTTGTAAAACACACCTTCTTAGAATACAACAAGTATTCTCTCTTTCTTCCTCTTGAGCATTGTTCCTAGGACTTGTGGAAAGCCATATTTGAGCTCCTATCCAGGGCAATTCAATGTCTCCTTTAGCCATGCTTGGCTAAATTCTTTTTAAGTTTTTGGGTTGTTTTAGTTTATAATTCATGTACTAGTTTTCTTTTACATTTCTGAATAATATCTTCAATTCATGTTTTATTTCTTTGTTCTTCATTAATCTTGTGATCAAAAGATTTCTTGCTTTCTACTTATGTCATAAGGCCATTTGGTAAGTAGTAAGGGAAATAGGAAATAAAAAATGTTATAAGTTTGCATTTCTTATGGCTATAAGGATGTACGTAACTTTGTGTTGGCCCGAATTCTTTCTTCATCTTCTTTTCTAATTAACTAATAACCAAGGCTATGGAGTTAGTAATTAGGTAAGAAAGTTATACATTTCTTAAGGCTATTAGGATGTAGAAATTTAGGCTATAGCACCATGAATATGAATTTAAAGTTCAGAAATTTAGTAGGAGTTTTCTAGCATGTTTTATAGACTATGTAAACCAACCCAGAAGCTTAAATTCTTCTCATCTTATTTTTATTATTTTATGCTTTTGCTTTCATCTTGTCCTAAACCAAACATCAAACATATCATTTTATTTTTATTGCACAAGTACTAAATTATATATTAATAAGAACACCTATCCCTTGGGTTCGATCTTTTGTATTACGCGATAGTTAATCGTACACTTGCGATTTTCCCCTATCACTTGTGCCACGTCTGGTCTAGTTCAAACCATAGCGAACATTAAACAACCAACTGCACTAGCGTAAGGAACTTTCAACATACCTTCGACCTCTTCAGCTGTCTTTGGACTCAGGTCAACGGAGAGACTTGAAGTGGTTTGCCAACGGAGTACGCACAGCTTTCAAATTGTTCATGTCGAATCTGGCTAACACGCCTTCAACATAGCCTTTCTAAGAGAGCCACAGCTTTCGTGCTCATTTGTCCCTGTGAATCTCCATTCCAAGAATCTTCTTAGCAGCTCCTACGTCCTTCATGTCAAACTCCTTGCCCAGCTTGGTTTTCAAATCACGCACGTCACTTGAGTGATTTGCAGCAATCAGCATATCATCCATGTACAGTAGTAACAAGAAAATTACTGAATTATCATCAAGGCTCCGAACGTAAACACAACAGTCATAGTCACACCTTCTGTAGCCAATCCTTTGCATGTATGAGTAAAACCTCTTGTACCACTGCCTTGGTGACTGTTTTAACCCATACTGAGACTTCTTCAATTTACATACCAGACGTTCCTGACCAGATTCAGTAAATCCTTCAGGTTGTTGCATGTACAATTGCTCATTTATATTCCCATGAAGAAACGCCATCTTCACATCCATCTGTTCTAAGTGCATGTCTCGGAATGCTACTAGAGCCAATACTGCCCTTATAGAAGTGTGTCTAACCACTGGGGAGAAAATTTCATCATAATCAATCCCCTTCCGCTATGAATAGTCATTTGCTACTACGCGAGCCTTGAACCTTTCCCCTTCATTTTCTTTTACTGGTGGCTTCTTCTTGAACACCCACTTGCAGCCAATTTCCCTCTTCCCTTCCGGAAGTTTGACGAGATCCCACGTCTAATTCGTCTTTAGGGACTCCATCTCCTCCACCATGGCTCCAATCCACTTCTCACGGTCTTGGCTTCCCATAGCCTCACTAAAAGTAGAAGGATCTCCAGAACTTGTAAGAAGATCATAAACAGCTAAGTCTTCAAACCCATATCTGAGTGGTGGTCCTCTTGGACAAGGCTCCCTGTCACGTGCGAGTACATAATCCTGTACTCCACCTGAATCAACCGGTTCGTCTTCTGACTCACTGTCAGAATCTGTAATGGCCTGCACATTGGGAATCGTCTTCCCAGGACTGTGTGGTGCAGACTTTCCAACATCGTCCAATGTGAGATTGTCTGCCAGACGAGGTTGCATTCATCTGGTTGGCTCGACAGCAATCTGAATCTTCCCAGTAGTGGAAGTTTCAGCCTTTGAAGTAGTCTCTTCCCTTGGATCTGACTCCTTCAGCATGCACTGTTCATCAAATACAACATCTCTGCTATGAATTGCCTTCTTCAAGGATGGATCCCATAATCTGAACCCCTTCACACCCTTGGTGTAACCAAGAAAAGTACATTTCCTGGACTTGGGATCCAATTTGGACCTCTCATCACTAGAGATATGCACGTAAGCTGGACAACCAAAAATCCTCAGATTATCTAGGTTAATTGGCTTACCTGTCCATACTTCTTCTACAACCTTTCCATCCAATGAAGCTCTTGGAGACCTGTTTATAAGATAACATGCCATGCTCATTGCTTCTGCCCAAAATCCCTTTGAAAATCCTGCCTGCAACTGAAGGCACCTTTCCTTCTCCGTGAGGGATCTATTCATCCTCTCAGCAACACCATTCTATTGTGGTGTTTTCTTCACTGAATAATGCCTCTGGATCTCGTGTTCCTCACAAAACTGCTTGAATTTTGCCTCGGTGTATTCTGTCCCATTATCCGACCGCAGATACTTGACCTTCCTCCCCGTCTGGTTTTCAACTTCTGCTCTCCACAATCTGAACTTGCTAAACACTTCAGACTTGTGCTTTAGGAAATAAACCCAAACCTTCTTGGAGAAGTCATCGATGAATGTAACAAAGTACCTGGAACCTCCGATGGAGGCCTCCCTAGTAGCCCCCCAGACATCTGAATGAACATAGTCGAGGATTCTCTTTGTTTCATGCTTCCCGGTCACGAAACAAACACGACATTGTTTGCCCAACACGCAAAACTTGCAAAATTCCACCTTGCAGCTTCGAACACCCTTCAAAAGATTTCTCTTATGAAGTGCCATTAACCCCTTCTCACTGGGGTGACCCAGACGCATATGCCAAAGTCTCGTTGCATCATTGTCAGCTTCAACTGATGCAACGTAACCTACCACGGTGCTTCCCAACAAGCGATAGATATTCCCTGCAGTCCATTTTGCTGTCATTACTGTCAATGCACCCTTGCTCACCTTCATGGTATCCTTCCCACCATCAGAATGGCAGGAGTAACCATTCTCTTGGAGAGTACCCAAGGAAATTAGATTCTTCCTCAGATCTGGGACATATCTCAAATTACCCAGTATACGCGTGCCACCATGGTCCATAGCAATTTTAACTTGTCCTATTCCAGTGATCTCACACGTCAGGTCATCACCTAAATAGACAAATCCAAACTTGCTCACCTTAAACGAACTGAACCACTCCCGTGCGACATCATATGGTAAGAGCACCCAGATTCTAGAATCCAAACATCTGTGCACTTGGAAGACGAGACACAAAGCATATCCCCTTCACTGCCGGAATCACTCATCTGAGCTACGTTTGCAGAGTTAGAGAGATTAGGGCAATCCCTCTTCCAGTGACCAACCTTCTTGCCATTGAAACATTCTGCTGTCGCCCTAGCCTGCTTGGACTTAGAACGCTTCTTCTTTCCATCAGCTTTCCCCTTGTTCCTTCCACGGTCTTGTCCTCCTCCCTTAGCAAACAGACCTTCTGAAGGTGCAAGAAACACACAAGAAAGGGGGGGTTGAATTGTGTTTCTTATTTTGAAAACTTCTTCAACTTAATTATTGGTTATCAAAGAGAGTTATTTATTTAAGCAAATATGCATATATGCAGCGGAAATCATAACATAACATGAAAAGTAAAGCACACATAATTTTTATCCTGGTTCACCCCCATAATCGACAGGGCTACGTCCAGTCCTTGACTTCACCAAGATTTTCCACTATTTAAACAAATAGTACAAGTATTATCAGGGACTTCTCCCAACAAGTATTAGAATGACTTCTCCTAACAAGTATTATCAGGACTTCTCCTTACAAGTATTATCAAGACTTCTCCTTACAAGTATTATGCAGGACTTCTCCTGACACCTTTTACAAGGTTTGGTTTTTCTACATTAATTCTCTTCCATAAGAGTGGGTAGAAACCTTGAAGCTCGGTTTATACAGAGAGGATAGGAATTTGGGTTCTCTGTCTTTGAGTTGTGTGAGTTGGATAGGATGAGAGTAACACTCTATAAATTTCTCACACGCGAGCACTGCAACTCAGGTAAAGGTAAGCTTGAAGCGTTCTGAGTTGGAACCGATGAAGTCTTGGTTCTTTGGGAAAACTTAGTTGGAATATGAAAATTTGGGTCTAAGTTTTTCCAAGTTGCTATGGAAGCAGGATTCTCTATATATATATGTTCAGTTGAAGATCTTCGTTCTTCCTTCACAGAAGGAGAGAAAATCTGCCCGGTGGTGCTCCTACTTCCTCTGCTGAGAGTAACGGCTAGTTCTGCATTTTTCAGCAAGTATGAGACACGATCTGAGAAGCATTGATTTGCCTGGGTTGACATCGTCTGGCTCCGTTTGAGAAAGTAGCCTTGAGCTATGTCTTCTGTATTTAATGCTTGGAGTTCCAGCTATGGTATTTGTTTTGACCATTGTACCCCAGTGCATGCCAACTAGTGCTCATCAAGTGCTTTGATCAGATATTTGAATTTCAACCGTTGAACGTGTACGATGCTCAAAGATTCTTGCCGTTGATTCCGCAATGTCAGCTTGATTTGAGGAAAAGTAGAAAAGCAGTGGGACCAAGGAATATTGTATTAATTGTGTCCCTTTCTACTTTCTGCCATTTCCAGTACTTTAATTAATACGCAGACGAGGTAGATGTCTTTTGATCCAAGAAGTAATTATTCTGGATGAAGTGAATAATTTCTTTAATGCTTCTGTTGAGCTAATATCCTCGTAATGCACATTTCTTGATGTTTGTACCTTTGGCGCATTCTGATGCTTGAGCAGACGAATTCTTCCTTAGGATTTAGCAGACGCAGTCTCCATAAAGTATTAAGAATTCCGTTATTGAATGGCTTGTATCGGCAGACGGTCTTTCTTCATTCAGTCCTTCTTAAGATTGGGAATATTCTTGACTTGGAGAAGACTGAATCTTCCCTTTTCTTTTGCTTCCACTGAAGTTCTCCATCTGAGAAAGTTGGTCCACAACTTCTTTATATGATGCTAGAGAAGCTTCGAAGCTGGAGGTGTTTCTTCATGAGTTGTCATACTCTTTCAGCTTTAGATGAAACAGTCTTCTTGTTGATCACTGTTGGTTTAGGCAGCGGACTGTTTCAGCTTCTTGAAGTGGACTTTGACTTGAGAGTACATAGCTTGATAGAGTGTCTTCGAAAAGGATGTTTGCTATTTGAAGTCACTGCTTTATCTCCCGTGAGTCACCAGACTGTCTTTACATGAGTGCTTTCCTTTGTATGTCTTTGACAGTATTTCCTTCAGGATGTATGTAGTGATGACCGGACGGTTTCTCCTGGCAGATCGATTCTCTTGATGATGCTTTGAGATTCATTCAGTCCCTCCAGTAGATAGACATTCCTGGATATGAGAAATTTCACTGTGTTATGAATTCTATCTCTAATGATATTAAACCTTAAAGAAATTGTTAATTATCAAAACATAATAATTCATATAATTATTTGAATCTAACACCTTCACCTTGACTACTGCCTTCCTCTGCCTTTTGCTTTCTCTATGAGTGAGACAAAAGGGCATACGTGATGGCATCAAGCGTGATAGCGTCCTTCCCATACGTAAGGGTGGTGACCAAGTGTTTGTAGGAACTTGGTAACGAGCACAGCAAAATAACCGCCTTGTCCTCATCATCTACCTTCACCCCCGGTCGTAGCAAGTCTGCAACTATTATGGTAAAGTGATTAACGTGACTTTGAAGGTCACTTCCCTCCTGCATCCTTAGACTGTAAAGCCTCTGCTTTGTAAATAGCTTGTTCATCAACGTTTGAGACTGATATTGGCTCTCTAACTTGTCCCAAACGGCCTTTGGAGTCGTGAGATCCGCGATATGAAACATCACCTCGTCAGAAACACAGAGACGAATCAATCCAGCGGCATTCTCTTGCATCTCGAACCAATCTATGTCTAACAAATCCTTGACTCTGCGTTGCCATAAACCAAAGTTTCCTGTTCCATTGAACTTTTCAACGTCGAACTTAGCTCCGCCAGCAGCCATGGTTGCTCTGATACCAATTGTTGGGCTCAAACACCTGAATCACACACATTAACGAGAGAGAGAGAGAGAGAGAGAGATCGAAAGCACACATAAATCTTTGTTCACGCAGTTCAGCCAATTTGCTTACGTCTGCGACTATAGATGGTTATAGCACCGTTTCATTCAAAATGTAGAACGAACAACAGGGTCCTAATGTTACAGCATATTTATACTAGGATATAATGCTAAAACGATAGTGTCTTAATTACATCCTAACACAATGCTATCTACCAATCAGATTCTAGATTACACGAATATTACGGAATGAGTGCTTATTAGCTGTCCTCAACTGACCACGCAATTACTCTAGCCAGACGCGACCTAGCAGCTCCAGCCAGACGAACTCTTGCGTGTCAGTTGCGGACGGACTCTTCCGAAGAACTCTACGCCGGACGAACTCAACAGCTCCAAGCCCAACGAACTCACCATCCAGACGAACTCCTCGAGATCTATCCAGACAAACTCTTCGAGATCTAGCCAGACGAACTCCTTGAGTTCTAGCCAGACAAACTCCTTGAGTTCCAACCAGACGAAGTCACTATAATGAGCCATACTCAACACATTTGCATCATATATTCCCATAAAGTCAACAAAGGCACTAGAGATAGTCTACAGTGATATATGTGGACCTTTTGAGGTCAACACTCTTGGAGGAAATAGTTTTTTGTGACCCTCATTGACGTTTTTACAAGGAGGTTTTGGATCTTTTTCTCAAGAGAAAGAGTGAAGTGTTTTCGAATTTCAAGGTGCTAGTTGAGAGGCAAAGTGGGAATCAGTTGAAGGTCCTAAGATCAGATGGTGGAGGTGAGTATATCTCCACTGAATTTTATAATATCTGCACTAAGGAAGGGATAATGCATGAGATTACAGCACCATATACACCCCAACATAATGGTACTGCGGAAAGAGAGAATAGGACAATTCTGGACATGGCTAGAAGTCTATTGAAAACAAAGGACTTGCCAAAGAAATTCTGGGGAGAAGCAGTTTCAACTGTTGTTTACATACTGAATAGGTGCCTTGTAAAGATATTGGATGGTATAACCCCTGAGGAAGCATGGACAGGTTCTAAGCCAAATGTGAGCCATTTAAGAATCTTTGGTTCCATTTGCTTTAGACACATTCCAGAGGTAAAGAGAGGTAAACTTGATGACAGGGGTGAGAAATTGAATCTTGTTGGGTACCACTCTACTGGTGCTTATAAAGTATATGACCCTCTGAATCAGAAAGTAGTAATCAACAGGGACTTAAGGTTTGATGAGTCTCAATGCTGGAATTGGAAGGAGAAAGGAGTTGGTTTTACAAAGCCAGCAGTGATGCAAGTAGATGACAGTGAAGAACATGGTTTTCCAGCAACTTCTAGTGCTCCCTTAAGACCTCAAAGGCCAAGAACACAGTCATCAAGGTGGAAAGGTTATACTATTTATCCAGATTCTGAGGTAACTGCAGAGGGTAATTTGGTACATATGGCCTTACTAGCAGAAATGGAACCAATTAATGTGGAAGAATCTCTTAAAGAGGAACATTGGATGGAAGCTATGAGAGAAGAACTAAGGTCTATTGAAGAGAAGAAGACCTGGGAACTCACATTCTTACCCATGGGACATAAAGCTATTGCTATAAAGTGGGTATACAAAGTGAAGTTGAATCCAAATGGGGAGGTAGCCAAGTATAAGGCCATATTGGTAGCAAAGGGGTTCTTGCAAAGGGTTGGCCTGGACTATGATGAAGTATTTGCTCCAGTAGCAAGATTGGAGACCATTAGATTGATAGTTGTTGTTGCAAGTTTCAATGAGTGGCCAATACATCAGATGGGTGTTAAGTCGACTTTTCTAAATGGTCCTCTAGAAGAAATTGTATATGTTTACAGCCCCCCAGATTTGAAGTAAAGGGGAAGGAAGAGCAGGTTTACGAATTACATAAAGCCTTATATGGCTTGAAACAGGCTCCAAGAGCCTGGAACAAAAGAATTGACAGCTTTCTGGTCAAACTAGGTTTGTAAAATGTACCACTGAACATGGCGTGTACATTAAGGGGGTGAAGGTAACATAGATTCTGATTGTGTATCACTATGTTGATGATCTCCTAGTAACAGGAAGCTGCTATGATGAGATAAATTTGTTTAAACAACAAATGAAATCAGAGTTTGATATGACAGATTTTGGGGAGCTTTCCTATTTCCTAGGAATTGAATTTGTGAAGACCAGCTGTGGACTTCTTATGAATCAGAAGAAGTACTCTAATGATGTACTGAGGAGGTTTGATATGCAAGAATGCAATGCAGTATCAACACTTGTTGACACTGGCCAGACATTTGATAAAGCAGAAACTGAGCAGCAAGTTGACACAAAAGTGTTTAGGCAAATGGTGGGCTCTTTGAGGTATAACTGCAATACCAGACCTGATATGGCTTTTGGTGTTGGTCTAGTGAGAAGATATATGGAGGATCCTAGGCAGTCTCATTTGAATGCAGCCAAGAGGCTACTTAGGTATGTAAAGGGAACAATTGGCTCTGGCATATTATTTCCTACAAGGAAGAAGAGCTTGAATCTGAATATGGTAGGACATTCAAATGCTGACTGGTGTGGTGACAAGGCTGATAGGAAAAACACTACAGGCTATTTGTTCAAAATTGGAGATGCTCCTATAAGCTGGTGCTCTAAAAAATAGCCAGTGGTAGCCCTGCCTTCTTGTGAGGCAGAGTATGTTACAGCTAGCATGAGTGCTTGCCAAGCTTTGTGGCTGAATACTCTGCTAGATGAACTTATGATGAAGTCAGAGGAAGGGATGATGCTTATGATTGATAATAAGTCAGCAATCAACCTTGCTAAGAACCCAGTGGCTCATGGCAGGAGCAAGCACATCGAGACTCGGTTCCACTTCTTGAGGGACCAAGTGAGCAAAGGAAAATTGAAGCTGGAGTTCTGCAAGTCTGATAAACAGATTGCATATGTGCTGACCAAGCCTCTCAAGAAGGATAGGTTTGAAGAGCTTAGAGTTAAGCTAGGGGTTGTGTTTAGATAAAATGAATTAAGGGGGTTTGTTGAGGTGTAATTCAGATTATATTAGCTGTTTGTTAGCTATGAGATATAGTTAGTTGTAAGTGATAAGGTAGATAGAATAGCTGCCTATAAAATAGAAACTACGTATCCTATTTCATTATAATTTTCAATATACAATATTCAGCTATTCTCTCTCTCGTGTGATAACATTATGTGTGATAGTGTGAGTTAGGTTAATAACTTCAACAAGTTCAATGATAAAAACTTCAACCAGTGCAACAACCCGTTTAATGATTGATCTGGTTCTTAAAACATTGGTTTCTAATCATTGTCCTTCGTGGTCCTTCTGTCAAAGTGAGCTTCATAATTACATCAAATTCTCGTACCAATAAAGTACTCCCTTCGTCCCTAATTATAACACATCTTTAAGACCTACTTGATGTAATTTAATATAAGGAACCTTTCTAAATTTTAGCAAAAGGTATTACTCCCTCTGGCCCTTATTATAAGTTGTTTTTATCTAATTCTCTATGATTAAGAAAAGTAGTTAGTAGCAATAAATTTGTAATTTTTTCTACTAACTTTCTCAAGTTGCCCTCATTTAAAAGTTTATCAATTCAATTAGTTTATCTCTCCATATTAACATTCCACTATATCAATAAGGGTAAACGTGAAAAAATCATAACTAATGCTTTATAGATATGCTAAAGTGACTTATATTTTAGGATAAAAAAATATCACAAACAATGACTTATAATAAGGGACAAATGGAGTATCATTTTCCATATTTGCCCTTGCATTTATTATTTTTTGAGTTCCAAAGTTTTGATTAACACTCACTTTTAATTCTCTTTCATCCAAAAGTTATCTTTAATGTGGGTAAATATGGAGGAGTGCAGAGTATAATTTTTTATAAAATCAATACATAAATTATTCTCATTATTTTTTTTAATAAGCCTGATTTTTTTGAAAAATTTCTCATAATTAGGGAGGGAGCGAGTATATTAAAAAGATTGACATTACCGTTCAAGGATAATAATATTTGAACATTATTTCAACCATTATTTTTTCCTGTTAAACCATACAAGAAGCGGTTTACAAGTCTCAACATAGTGTTCATACTAAGCAATTCGCATAGACCACATCATAGAACCAATGAACAAACCACGATCATGAGGTACAAGGGGAAACCAAAGGAGTAATGAGTATAATACCATACTAAGAAATTCGCATAGACCACATTTCTTAGAGAGCCATAGTCAAGTGCTCCAAACGGAAGGAGCTATTTCCTCTTTGTAGTGTTCGTTAAAAGCAACACTCCTCTAGCACACAACAGCAACAAAGCGCTGCCAAGCTGCAAAAGTAGATGAAGGATTCTTACTCTTTAATTAGCACCATAAAATACGATGTTAGATGAAGTAGAACAAGAAAAGATTTCACGCAATTCTTCATTGGTTTTGGTCAAATACAGGTGATGTCCAAAGGTGAAATAAAACAATTCTTTAGAAATTTATTAGTTGAATGAAATATTTCAGTCCTCATATCATGGATTAGGAGCATAAAATATTTCTGGTTATATACCATGTTAAAAACTTGTTAAGCCAATTGACCATCCAAGCTGCCAAATCAAAGCTTTGGTTCGTGATTAATAAATTTAACCAATGAATCAACTAGTAATGTTAGGCTCATTAGTAAAAGTGTGATGAGTTAGTAAGAAAGGACATATACAATTAGATTAACACACATGGTTCTATAGCTCTAACAAAAATTGTCTAATACATATGTTTTAAAGGAGACAATCCTATTCGAGCAAAAACAACTCTTCCGGTGGGTTTTTTTTTTCTTATACAAGACTAGAAACCAAGACCTTACTTTAAGGAATAAATCAAACATGTACAAACTTAACAACCACATGTGGGATGTATAGCTCAACATATGACAATTGAAACAAGTAATTTCTATATAATTGTTCACGTCCAAAGTTCATCATCATTTCTTAGGCATGAAAATGTATGTGACTGGGTCAGTGCATGGGACCAAGGTTGGGGTTAAACTTGGCGCATCGTCAGAGTTGTGCAGTACAACAGACAGTTTCTTTGATATTTTCTTCACATTTGGGTTCAAACATACAGTATTTGTCTAACTAACAAATACTTTTGATCACATACTAAGTTGTGCACCTTGGACATGACAATCTCTCCAATTTAGGTGGATATTAAGAAAACCAAAACAATGTGTCCATCAAGTGTTAGACTGAGCTTTTTAACCCAACAGAATAAACAACACCTTTCACATTGATTAACCTCAAATTTTACACATGGTTGCATTCGAATGTTTTGCCAAACACTCACCCTCCACAACCATTTTTCCACTTGAATGTTAGGGTAAAACCTTGAAGTCTGATAATGGCCTGTGGTCAAACATTCTGATGATTGAAAATGACTATCATGTCATTACCAACCCCAGAGCATAAATTCATCCCATTCACCAGAGAAGTGTAAAAGTGAACCCTATCATCCCATTAAGGCCTGATTTCATATAATATCCACCTAGCACCAGGAGTGTGGAAATCATATACTATTTAACATGAAAATATGAAAGTGTAATGTTACAAGAAAGCATTTCCATATTTCCAGCTTTAATCTAGCGGTATCATGAATTTAGGCCAACTTTGCAGGTTAAAATTCTGAAAATCTGGTAACCTTAACTCGATCTATTAAAGGTCTCTATAGTTCTGCCTTCTCTCAAAAGCTACAATTTCTCCTAAACATCAAAGGTATACAATCCTCTCACAGTGACTTATAATCCATTCTACAAGAACAAGCAGAGATTATCTTATCAGTCAATTGAAAACGCACACCACAAAATACAAAAACACACTACTTATCACTGATCCAGTTTTTTAAAATGCAAAAACACTTTCTAAGTGTCAGTTTGAATTTCATATAGCACCTAAAGCTTAAAAATGTTTTTAATGAAAATCCATTTGTCACATAGATTTAACAAGTGGAGTGGGTCTTAGTGAATGTAGAGGAAATTCAAACACTCCTTAGAAAGTGGGATAAGACTAACTTATCCAAATAACAAATAACTAATTTTTAGGTGATTATAAAATTACCTACTTTTCACTTGAATTTATATAAATTAAATCGTGGAGATGTTTTTAACACAACACATGGATAATAATTAAGCTAAATTGAAGTTTGGGGAGGGGGGGAAGCATACCAGCCTCGCAGGAACGGACAACAACAACCAGAGTCATCATGATGATGATGATGATGGTCCACGTGCTGATATTGGGGCGGAGGAGGCGGAGGTGGATACCCGTTGTCGAAATAGCCCTGGTAGGACTCATGCGGCGGACGCTGGTGCGGCGGCAGAGGAGGTGGATAACCAGTAGTGTAACCCGGGGGAGGGTACCCTTGGTACGGCGGCGGCGGCGGTGCCGGTTGGGGTGGGGCGTAAGGAGATCCGTACCCTGAAACGATTAATTGATGTAAAAGGATTAAAAATTAAACCTCGAAATTGAAGGGAAAAGAAAAAAGGGATTATAAATGTTGCCTGGAGGAGGGTAAGGTTGTTCCTGGGGTGGAGGGTAGTTGCTCATTGGATTTCTCTTCTTCTTCTTCTCTGTGAGTGTTGTGTTGATGGGTTGGAGGGAGAGATGAGTAGAATGGTAGTTGACGTTGAGAGAAAGAAATAAATAGCCTGTGGGACCAATTTCGTTGAGGAGGATAGGATGGCAGACAAATTAATAAATAAAATAATAAATAAACAAGTCAATAACGTGGGGTGTGGGACCTAAACCTAATTCTAAAATGTTGCTCATGCTATTCTTATCATTCATGGCCACGTTATTTATGCGTCCTCTTTTATCTAATGATGATTATTTTGTTGGCAAATGGATGGATTAGATGGATATGGATTGTAATGGATGGATCCAAAACAATCCATTGTCCATTAAAGATCCATTAAAATTGTTTAAAAAATATCCATCCAATCCATCCATTAGTGGAAAAAATCCATCTAATCTCATCCATTAATGAATATTTAATGGATGGATATCCAATCAATCCAATAACTTAAAAAATAGTGGAAACCCCAAAAAAACGGTGTAAATTCAAAAAACGACCCAAAACAAAAAAGATGGTTGAAACCCCCAAAAGTCGGCCCAAAACCCCAAAAAAAGCGGCCGAAACCCCAAAAGTGGGCCAAAAACACTAAAAAACGGCCGAAACACCAAAAGTCGGCCAAAAACTCAAAAATCGACCCAAAACCCAAAAGTTAGCCCAAAACCCAAAAAAAACGGTCGAAACCCTGAAAGTCGGCCCAAAACCCTAAAAAATGGCCGAAACCCAAAAAGTCGGCCAAAAACTCAAAAGTCGGCCCAAAACCCTAAAAAATGGCTGAAACACCAAAAGTCGGCCAAAATCTCAAAAATTGACCCAAAACCCAAAAGTCAGCCCAAAACCCAAAAAAAAACGGTCGAAACCCTAAAAGTCGGCCCCAAATCCAAAAAAAATGGCCGAAACCCCAAAAGTCGGCCAAAAACTCAAAAAAACAGTCGAAACCCCTAAAAAACGGCCGAAACGCCAAAAGTCGGCCAAAAACTCATAAGTCGGCCCAAAACCCTAAAAAACGACCGAAACGCCAAAAGACGGACCAAAACTAAAAAATCGACCCAAAACCCAAAAAAACGGCCGAAACGCCAAGAGTCGGTCAAAAACTCAAAAGTTGGCCCAAAACCCCAAAAAACGGCCGAAACGCCAAAAGTCGGCCAAAAACTAAAAAACCGACCCAAAACCCAAAAAAACGGCCGAAACGGCAAGAGTCGGCCAAAAACTCAAACGTCGGCCCAAAACCCTAAAAACGGCCGAAACGCCAAAAGTCGGCCAAAAACTCAAAAGTCGGCCCAAAACCCTAAAAAACGGCCGAAACGGCAAAAGTCGGCCCAAAACTCAAAAATCGACCCAAAACCCAAAAAAACGTCCGAAACGCCAAGAGTGGGTCAAAAACTCAAAAGTCGTCCCAAAACCCTAAAAAACGGCCGAAACGCCAAAAGTCGGCCAAAAACTAAAAAATCGACCCAAAACCCAAAAAAACGGCCGAAACGGCAAGAGTCGGCCAAAAACTCAAAAGTCGGCCCAAAACCCTAAAAAACGGCCGAAACGCCAAAAGTCGGCCAAAAACTCAAAAATCGACCCAAAACCCAAAAGTCGGCCCAAAACCCCAAAAAAAAACGGTCGAAACCCTAAAAGTCGGCCAAAGACTAAAAAATCGGCCGAAAACCCAAAAAAGGTCCAAAACCTGTGATTTTCGACTTTTTTTGGGATTTGGGCCGACTTTTGAGTTTCCATCGTTTTTTGGGGTTTTCGACCTTTTTTTGGGTTTGGGGCATATTTTTTAATTTTGGGCCGATTTTTTAGTTTTAGGCCGTTTTTTGGGTTTCCAACCTTTTTTTTGGGTTTTGGGCCGATTTTTTAGTTTTGGGCTAATTGTTGGGTTTCCAACCTTTTTTTTGTGTTTTGGGTCAATTTTTTAGTTTTAGGCCGACTTTTACGGTTTCGACCCTTTTTTTTGGGTTTTGAGCCGACATTTGGGTTTTGAGTCGATTTTTGAGTTTTCGGCCGACTTTTGGCGTTTCGGCCTTTTTTAGGGTTTTGGGCCGACTTTTGAGTTTTTGGCTGACTTTTGGCGTTTCGGCCGTTTTTTAGGGGTTTCGACCGTTTTTTTGAGATTCTGGCCGACTTTTGGGGTTTCGGCCGTTTTTTAGGGTTTTGGGCCGACTTTTGAGTTTTTGACCGACTCTTGGCGTTTCGGCCGTTTTTTTGGGTTTTGGGTCGATTTTTGAGTTTTTGGCCGACTTTTGGCGTTTCGGCCCTTTTTTAGGGTTTTGGGCCGACTTTTGGGGTTTCGGTTGTTTTTTTGGATTTTTGGCCGACTTCTGAGATTTGGGCCTACTTGTGGGGGTTTCGACCGTTTTTTTGGGGTTTTGGGTCGACTTTTGGGTTTTAGGCCGACTTTTAGGGTTTCGACTGTTTTTTTGGGTTTAATTCATTTTTGTGATCCACTAGAATTTTAGGTTGATCCATCACAATTCATCAAATTTCAATATATTGATCCAATGGATTTTGATTTTAAATTGGTGGATTATGGATATCCAATGGATTAAATGGATGGATTGGAATCCATGCATTTAATTTTATTTTTTTATACGGATGGATATGGATGGATTTTGTGACGGATGGATTGGATGGATATGGATTAACGGATAATTTTGCCACCCCTACTGAGAAGATGCAGTGATGCATCTCATTTGTTATGGTCCATATAGTTCTTTCACTTTCACAATTTTAGTCTTCTACTTCATTTTGAAAATCAAAATTTATTTGGCTTTTTTTTTTAATATTACAAAAAAAAAAATTAGCAAAACCAATCATAAAAAAAAATATTTAGAGAATTATGGCACTTTGTGCCATGCTGGATGGTGACGTGGACCTGCCATGCAAGTCGCACGTCTACCCACGACTTGTACCCTGTTCTGGCTGGCTAGGGAGCAGGTAGGGGGTGTAGGGGACAGGACACGGGGAGTCGCGTGGAAGGCTGCGACTCCCACGAGCCACAGACCTACCTGCGACTCCATGCATGGGTGCCACGTGGCATGGGAGTCGGAGGGTACCCTGCGATTTTCAGCAGGTTCTGCGTCCATAAATACCCTGCTCCCTCCCTTTGCTACCAGCATTCCATTTCCCCTCTTTCAATCTACTATATCTCAATATTTCAAAAAATCTCCCTTAATTTCTTGATATACAAGTTTTTAAGAATTCTCATTCTCATCAAGTTGAAGTCAATCATCTCAACATATCCTCTCCTTCACTTCAAATTTTATCAATTTGGTTAGTATTTGTGTGGATTTTCTTATAGTATTATTGTTTATAATTAATGTGTTATTTAGAATTGGTTAGGATTTTTAATATGTATGGCTATGCTATTAGGAGTTTTAATAGTTGGTAATAAATTATAACTTGATGTTGTGTAAAAATAATAATAAGTGTTGGTTAGCATGTAAAATATATATAGCATTTAGTAATATTTTTTAGTCTAAGTTAAGAAATATTATGGTATAGAAATATTAAAGTTTTAATTATTATGTAAGAAGCATAATGTATATTGCTATTGTTTAGAAATAGTAAAGTTAATTTTATTGTTTAGAAATAATAATAATAATTTTATTGACTTGAAGCCTGAAAGTTATAATTATTGTGTAGGAATCATAATGCATAATTTTATTGGTTAGAAATAACTAATTAATTTTATTGCTTTGAAATAATAATAATAATTTTATTGTGTATAAATATTAAGGTTTTAATTATTGTGTAATAATCATAATGTATATTTTATTTGTTTAAAAATAATAAAGTTCATTTCATTGTTTAGACATAGTAATAATAATTTTATTATCTAGAAATATTAAAGTTTTAATTATTGTGTAGGTATAATTATGTATATTTTTATTGTTTAGAAATACTAAAGTTTAATTAAATTTTTTAGAAGTAGTAATCATAATTTTATTGTCTGGAAACATTAAAGTTTTAATTATTGTGTAGGAATAATAATTTATATTTTCATTGTTTAGAAATATTAAATTTTATTGTTAATTTTGTTGTTACACCCTGAACCCCAGAACCTAAAACTTAAAACCTAAAACCTAAACTCTAAAACCTAAACCCTAAACCCTAAACCCTAAACCCTAAACCTCAAACCCTATACCCTAAACCCTAATACCCTAAACCCTAACACCCTAAACCCTAAACCCTAAGCGCTATACCCTAAACCCCAAACCCTAACCCTAAAACCCTCTACCCTATACTCTAAACCCTAATATCCATGTTTAGGTTCTTTTTGTAGAAGCTTTATGGTTTTAATTAGAAATTTCGCTGTTTATTGCAAAAGAATAATTTCGATTGTTATTGGTTGTACGAACCTTGAGGCGAGTGAGACTGTAACTTGTGCGATGGATCAACAAATTGTCTTTGTGTACTACAACGGCAGGGCTTACGAAGGCGGGCAAGGCGTTATGTTCGAAAGTTCGACAAAGGCCATATATCTGAAACGAGGAAATTCTTTCGAACGCTTGAAGAGGCGAATTCATGAGAAGTTACAACTCAACAGTAACCAGGTTATTTCGAGCGTTACGTATAGATTTTTAGCTTCGGAAAACCCTATGTTTTTTACAAGTCTCCAGATATGTGATACTGAAGACGTCAGCATCATGATGGACGCTTTTAGCCAGCAATCGTCGATGAGAATGCTGGAGTTGTATGTTGACATTGCTGAGGCCGGAGGTTCGTCAGTACCAGTGTCAACGTATACGATGGAAACACATGAATTATTTTCGGTTGAAGGGGTTAGGGACGTTGATGAAGCGGTTGCTGATCCAGAGTCTTTGACCTTCGGAAACACGACAAACACTGTTAATTTGGCCGACGACATTGACAACATCCCTATAGACAATGTGGATCCTGAAGTTAACCATTCAGATGATGAATTGGACGAGGATGATAGATTGCTTGAAGGAGGATCGTCAGACTCAGACATTGAGGCTGAATTCAGTGGCAATACAGGACCTCAGTCAGCCCATACTTCCATTCCTAGTGCATCGCCAGTACCGGTGAATGTTTACTCTGAACCAGAAGGTATGTGTTCGTCCATATCTATTTAGTCCTTTAATTTTCGTAATTTCGATTCTTTATGAACTTGTTTTTTTTTAGGCGTCCCAAACTCTAACCCCTTTTGGCATACCTCATCCCACTATACCTATATTAATTGGGACCACCCTGATGTGGAGACCGATTTTTTCCCCGGTCTGGTTGTCCAAGGGTCATGGCAAACAGGTGAAGAATTATATGAAGGTCTACGATTCAAGACCAAGGCAGATGCTCAAAGGCATTGAAGCACTTCTGTATCAAGAAAAATCAGACATACGTGGTCAATGAATCTTGCACAAGATATTTCACCGCAAAGTGTCCAAATTCAGATAATGGATGCCAGTGGAGGATGAGGGCAATGTTTTCCAAAAAATAGATGACTGGGTGATATCCAAATGGAAGGGCCCGCATACGTGCGTTAGTTCGACGGGATCCATGGACCACGACAAGTTGACTGTATGGACCTATGTGCTTTATTTTACATCGCAGGTATGGTTAGTCTGCAACCAGCCATCCCAATTTCTCTTATACAAGAGAGAATTAGCGGGGAGTTGCATTACAAGGTCTCTTACTTCAAAGCGTGGAAGGCAAAACAAAAGGCGCTTGCGAAGATATTCGGGGACTGGGAAGCGTCGTACGACGAGCTTCCAAGGTGTTTGGAGCATATGATGATGTATTCCCCTGGATCGTATTACAAGATTGTAACGGATGACTATGTGGGTGGTGATGGGGAGATCGATGGTCGATTTAGGAAATTCCGCAGGGTCTTCTGGACATTCAAACAATGCTATGATGCCTTTAATTACTGCAAGCCAGTGATATAGGTAGATGGCACTTGGCTTTACGGGAAGTACAAGTCAACGTTGTTGATAGCCACAGCCCAGGATGGAAATAGTCATGTGTTGCCATTAGCATTTGCAGTCGTAGAGGGGGAATCAACAAGTACTTGGTCATGGTTTCTGCGGCTGATCCGATTAAAAGTTACCCAGAAACAAGGCATATGTCTGATATCTGACAGGCATGCGGGCATAAAAGCGGCCGTGAGAAACCCTAATAACGGCTGGCAACCACCACACACTCAACATGTATACTGCCTCCGGCACATTGCCAGCAACTTCAACCACAAATTCAAGAATGTTAAGCTGAAAGGAGATTTGATAAAAATGGGTAAGCATACCTCTTTAACTACAAAGTTCAATTGTTTGACGCATTGTTTCAACAGTGTTTAACATTTATTTGTCTGCTATGCGCAGGATACGACCCGTGCCCATATTATTTTGAGAGAAGGCTCTAGTGGTTTCGAGAACAAAGCCCTGAGATTCGGGAGTGGATTGACAGTATTCCGAAGGAGACATGGAGCCTGGCTTGTGATATTGGTGGACGTAGGTACGGCCACATGACGACCAACTTGTCAGAAGCGGTTAACAAGATTTTGAAGGGAGCGAGAAACATGCCGATCACAGCTCTTGTGAAGTGCACGTAGGGGAGACTTGTGGATTACTTTGTCCAGAGAGGTTCGATCGCAAGGCAGAGCTGGCTGGAGGACAAGTATATTGCACGGCCATAATGAAAAAACTGCAACCGTGGGCGGAGGATGCCACACGTCATACTGTACGCACGTACAACGTGCAGAAGACCAGGTTCGAGGTGGAGGAAGGATTCAACCCACGCCGGCCATGAAGGAAAGGTTCAAAATGGGTGGTGGATCTGTACAACGGGACATGTACTTGTGGTATATGGCAATCACTCAAATACCCTTGTGAACATGTCATAGCCTGCTGCCTGAAATGGTCGTACAACTATTACGTGTACGTTGACCCTGTGTACAAGATACAGACCATTGTCGATGCATATCAATTTCAGTGGTATCCAGTCGAAGAGAGAGGAAGCACGGTTGCGGTTGATGGGCCTAGGATTATTCCTGATCCGACGACAGTGCGTGGCAAGGGTCGCCCGAAGTCAAATTGTATTAGAAACGAGATGGATTTATTGGAATCACAGCCAAGTCGGAGGACAAGTTCGCTTCAAAGATATATGTGATGTGAGCGGTGTGTTTGAAATCGTTTTCTTTCATAACTTGTTGTAATGACACTTAATGGTTGTTAATAAGATCGAGTTTAATATTATATGTCTCATTAAATAGTTACAAAAAAAATTAAGGTTAACAATCCAACTATTAGTGGTTGTGACGTCCGTGACGTTCGTCAATCCCACAAGGCGGCCAAGGACGGTGTCTAGCTTGCCTATCCATGTTATGCCTCGGCGGTGGAGGGGTGAACGCCATGCTCAAGTCAAGATCCAAGCTCTCTTGTATCTCATGTGCCTGTACAGGATCAACTTCATAATTATGTTCACCTCTTGACTGCATAGGGATGTCGAGAACAACATCTGAATAGCCTCCCCACTGCTGCGTTTGCCGCTGCAAATCGATAGGCGTGTGATAGTCAGCCTCAAATTGAGTCCCCGCAGCAAACAATTGCGACCCATAAGTATCAGGTACACAAGGGCGGTATCCGGATGCACCAGAAGGTTCTGGAATATAAGGTCGCGACCCGGACGCCTCACAATGATCCGTGCCATAATACATTGGCTGGGACTCCGGAACCTGTCCATGTTGTT
This sequence comes from Acmispon strigosus, assembly GCA_030819835.1. NCBI lineage: Eukaryota > Viridiplantae > Streptophyta > Magnoliopsida > Fabales > Fabaceae > Acmispon > Acmispon strigosus. The sequence goes on from JAUAMA010000001.1 coordinate 28,079,467, forward strand.
GCGGGCTTTGGCTTGCTTCAGGCGCAGGATACCAAGTGTACTGCGTGTATGGATTGTTAACCTCTTGTGTTGGGGCAAAGTAGACTCCTGGAGCAGGCTCTTCAGTCGACCCCAGTGGCACTCGTTGTGCAACATGGGCGGTTCTGCGTCTTCCAAGACCTTTGCCCTTGGTTCTACCAACTACAGGGTTTGCATCTTGTGTGGGTATCGGAACCTCAATGGGCCTGGGCGGAGCAGGTGCGGATGGTCGCCTGATCTGGTCGACCTCATGAACCAGGGCAAGGCAACGATCGATTTCTGTACACAAATCCTCATCTGTCCACCGCTTATCGCTCGCTGGGGAATAAGCATACCAGATTCGATGAAGCCGCTTAGCCTGTAGATTCAAAACAATCAAGAAGTGTAAGTAATGTACATTATAAAAAATCAATAAAAAGGAACTCACAAGCAACATACAAGAATTGTACCATTTATCTAGTTGCCGCAGATTTTCGTGTTAACCATCGCCGTGAATGTTGCGCATACCACAACGTGTATTCATCGTTCGGAGCAATGAAGTTTTGCGCCAACGGTTCGGTGAATACGTATTGGTGCCTGTTGTCCCAGTAGGCTATGAAGTGGTGGAGCTTCTGAACCCAATCCTCTTTTTCCTTTCCCTTAAGCGAAATGTCATGTAACCATTCGCTTTGCAGGGGCTGTTGAGGTATGGGCTGTTGTATCCCAAATTGCTGCATGACCCGGTCAGGTTGGTGCCACTCCACACGCCAGTATAGGATCAGTGGGACAACAGCTCTCCATAGGCTGTTACCTGCTTGAACAACGTCCGGAAGCGCAGCCAATACATCGTCACCATATGGCATCCAACGAAACTAAAAACAACAAGGACATGTTAACCACTCAACACTTGGTCAAATAAAAACGAATAAAAATGTAACAAGTACTAGTAACTAACTTCGTTGTTGCGCAGTGTGTCCAAGATTGTGCGGTATTCGTCAATTGAGAGTCTTTCGTAGCTCTCCGGAACGTCATTCCACCTACACAATTAAGAGACATGTATCAGAAACGGTAGGAAAATAAAGTGTACCAATAACCAAACTGTAAATGTAAAAAGATAGAGATCATACCTAGTAGCCAGTGGATGTCCGACGATGGCATCAATTTCCGGCATCTAGGGACCAATGCCGGGTATCCTTGCCCACGCCCAGAGTTGGAGAAGATATGTACAACTTGCGATCTCGGCTTTCCCCTAGTCGGTTGCAGCACACAACTCATGGTATAGATGAGCAAGCAATGCAGATCCCCAGCTGTACACACCCGCTTGGTCAAAATCTCCCAGCAATGCGAGGTATCGCATTGATATCCTGGCACCTGTGTGGTCAATGAACATAAAATCCCCAAGCAAAGCAAGAACGAATGCTCGAGCGTATCGGTCCAACATATCATCATCATCAGGGCCTACCACCATGTTCGCCATGACCTGTCTCAACCATGACAACTTAATTATGATAGTAATAAAATCACACAAGAAAGGGGGGGTTTGAATTGTGTGTGTGACTTTTGAAAGTTTTTCGCAGAATACTATTTATAAGTTTGAAAGCGTTTAAATAAACGTGCAGCGGAAATATACTTAGAACATAAATAGTAAAGCACACAAGATATTTATCCTGGTTCACCCCCAAAATCGATAGGGCTACGTCCAGTCCGTGGCTGTACCAAGATTTTCCACTATTTCGACTGAATAGTACAAGTGTTCTCAGGGACTTCTCCCAGTATTCGGAGGACTTCTCCTTTACAAGTTTTCTCAGGACTTCTCCTTTATTTCTCAAGTATTAGACATGACTTCTCCCAATTCTTTTACAAGAAGGTTGGTTTTCTACAAGGATCTCTTCACAAAGAGTGGGTAGAAAATATGAGGTTCTAGGTTCAGAGATGATTGTTAAGTTTGGTTCTCTGAAGGGATAGTGTGAGAAGAATGAGTGTTTTCACTCTATGGAGATTTCACACTGATTGGCGACTAAACTTAGAAGGATAGAAATTCTAATGTTAGTGAGTGTTCTTGGCAAAATCTCGTCTAAGTTGTGAATTGACTTGAAGAATTTGAATGCTTAGATATTGTGTAAGTCGCCAAGTTGAAAGTGATGCAGAGGACGCTATTTATATCTTCAGTAGGATGAGAACCGGATGGACTGATGAAGATCTTCAAAAATAGTTCCGTTGGAGATTTTCTAGATTGTGAGTAACGGATACTTCTGCAACTTGTTGCTAAAAAAAATTTGCCATAGTGATGAGCATTCCTTCAACTGGTAGAGAGTGAGTTCGTCTGGCGATGCTTTTTCTTCTGGTTTCCAGAGAAAGCAATTAATGCTTCTGACCAGAGGATTTGAATTCTACCGTTGAGGAGATACGATGATCAGAGGATTTCACCGTAAATTCAGTAAAAAGCAACTTGAATTAAGGAATGTCGGAGAATTTGAATTTTCAAGATATATGGCGCTCAAATCTGTCTCTTTCGTATTTAATGCTCTGATCCACAGGAGGTGCTTGATAGCTTATCTGGGTTTAGACAAACGATCTCTGCTGAGCAGATTCTTTTCGTGTCAGTCTTTAATTATTACTTCTTAGTCAACCTCTCTGTTTGACTTGGAGTGATCCGGACAGATCCTTTAAGCGGACGAAGTTTACTTTGAGAGAGGCTTCAGTTCTCATAGCCGGACGGACTTTTCCTTTGCTTTTTGATAATGATTGCAGCGTCCCTTCCGTTTATAAGAGTCCCTGAATATAAAATTCTTCAAAGAAAATTAGTGACTCTTAACGAAATTGTTATTTATCAAAATAGGTTAATTCATTTGGGTATTTTTCTGTAACAATCTCCCCCTTTTTGATAATGACAATTTCTAAAAAAATGCAAGTAGAATTTGTATGATTTCTCCCCCTTAGTATGTGCCTTTCTTTTATTTAGTCATTCATTTCATTAGCGAAATTGGCTCCCCCTAAGCTTGTGCACTTTTTCATTTGTTATATATTTTCTCCCCCTTTGACATTATCAAAAAGAAAAAAAATAATGTAACATAGATAATAAGAGAAACATAGATTCACGAGGATGGTTTAGACAATCCTAAAAGGAAGGCCATATAGGCATGCATTTCAGCGAAATTAGCATCGATCTGGGCAGAAAGCCTAGCATCCATGGACTCAAGACGATCATTCACAGCTTGTTCTCGACGATCCTGTGCCAGCGATAAGCGAGTAGTGAATGCCTTAACTTCCTGATCGATGGGAGCATTGAGCGACTAACGGAGATGAGAAGCTAGATGGCAGAATGGGTGTAAAGGATGCCACAGTGGGAATGAGCGGCGCAGGATGCAGATACAGCCAAGTGGGGCGCAGAGTTTGCAACATGGGAGATATCTGAGGAAGGAGAATCAGGGTCCATGTGCTGAACTTGAGAACCAGGGTTTCAACACAGCCAGCCAGATGAAGAGGAATTGAGGCAGTGTGAACATCCTTGCAAACCTGAATTTCCCAGTTATAATGGAAAAATTGACGTTCAGATGGCATGGAGTGGGTAAAGAGAGAATGGGGACATCCGCGAGGAAGCCACAAACCAGCCTTAAAGCAAAATGGAAACCCAAATGCTTGAACACAGAGATCTGATAGGAGGTGAGCATTAGGTGCATCAGGTGAACGCTTGCGCTTGCCCAAAGCAGAACTGGGTCTAGAAGGGATACCGGGCATGGGGTAGATCGGAGGAAAAGACATGCCTGAATCAGTAGGGAAGAAACCCGGAGGTGCAAGCTTGAGATCCAGATCCATACTTTTAAGGAGACATTCCGGTGAAGACAGGTAGGAGGTATTAATAGTTGCATTAAAGTGAGCATCTACCCGGGGTAACAGTGAAAGCGTCGGTTGACTTTGACCAAGAGGCAGACGAAGATCGCTTTCAACACTAGTTAAATTGAGACGACTGAAATCAAGAATTAAGCAAGAGATGTCAGTGTGAGGATCAGGTTCAGATTCGTCATCAATGTGGATAGGATTGTCAAAGTTGGGGACATCAAATAAAGAGTCAAGAAATTCCTCAGCTTCAAGTTGGAGAAGATTTTGGAAGTGAAGAATCTTGGATTGAAGAAGCAGTTCCCATCCGAGAGCATCAGGAGAGCAATGATGCTTCCATTGAGGTGAAACAGTTGGCAGTGGTGAGTTATTTGAGAGCTTGACTCGAACCCAGTGACGGTTGCCAATGTTACCTAGTACAGCAATGGTGGGTGGATCATTAACAAGACCAAGAAGTGGTAGGTATGTGCAACATTGAGTGGGAGATAAGGTTACTAGAACCATGCGAAAGGCAGTGGCAGCAAGCAATCCCATGTCAGGAACTGTAAACCACTTGGATATGGGTGCAGGTTCATTTCCACAGAATGTGAGAGCCTCACACAGTCGATCAACATCTTTATCAGAGGAGAGCGTTTGGGAATGAAGCACACGATGAGATAGAAGTTCATGAATGAGTAATCCGCGAACTTCTGGCCAGTAACTCTGGGAGTAGCCCATCCATTGAGTGAGACAACGAAAACCACAATTACCATCATCCTCAACATCAAGAACATCAGATATATAAGTGTGAAACATTTGAGGCAAGAACTTCAAATAGTGAGCATGAGAGATTGAGATGAGGTCAGCAGTGGAGTGCACAGTTTCTGGGAGTGGCTTAGATGATGTTGATGCATGTAGGATTGTTGGAGCACTCGAATACTGTGAGGAAGGATCGTCTGAACAATGTCGTTTGAGACTGGCAGCAGACGGAGTTGATGAAGAGAGCTTTCGTTTTTGAACCCTCCTGGTCCATTCACTGAGGAGTTCAGTGGGTACTTCAGATATGTCAACCGACAGATTCATTCGACGAACATCACTGAACTTAATCGGAGTAGCAAAGATATAATCAGATGAAGTATAGTTCATTAACTCAATAGAAGGGTTGATTAACTGCTTGTGACGCATGAGAGCAGAGATAAGGGCTCCATAGGGAAGGTTGGAGTTAGGTTTTTCCAGAGTATGGAGTATGTATTGAAACACAAGATTAGGCCAGTTGACATTCTTGCGATGTTGAAGTTGAAACAAGGCCCATTGAGAGAACTTATTTACTAAGTCTCGAGAACCTTCTTTTGGCAGAATGACCTTGCTAAGAACAGCATGGGGAAGAATGCATTCTTCAGCTAGGTTTGTCACTCGCCTAGAGGTGGAATTTTTAGGAATCTCCTTCCAGATAGTGAAAGGAGAGCTCTCAGAGCTTTCCTAAGATGAGGAGTAGCACGTTCCATGGAGAGGAAGGTTGAGAAGTCGAGATATGTCAGTCGTGAGTATATCAACTACTTGACCCAAACACCGCGTTCGGATGTGGTTAGGGTTCATCTCGACAGCACAGTCGTAGAACTCTTGAACGAGAGGCTTGAGGACTGAAGATGTGGATACACTGAACATGTTCCCCCAAGTTTGAGAGAGCAGGAGATCAAGTCCGGCCACCTTTGCATGTGCAAATAGCTCCAGATCAAAATACCGAGGGGTGACAAGTTCTCTGTCCCCTAGGTGTTCAACCTTGACAAGACCAATTTCATAACTTTGAAGCTCTCGATTTCGAGTCATAAGATTGATCTGATTCTGGTATATTTGAGTTTCTTCCATGCTTAGAGCTCGTTGAGCTTTTCCGTTTCTTCGTTTGTTGGGAGCCATGAGGACTGTAGAGAGGGAAGACAGAACGACAACTACAACTGCACGGAGTAGGTTGAATGGATGTATTGAGGCAGTTGAAAGGGGATATATTTTCACGAACCGTCAGTTTTATGTGGAATAGTGGACATAGTGTCTCGATTTTATCATTCTCATGATGAGTAATACAGTTCATTAACTTGCATTAAATGAAGAGAGATAATAAATGCCAACCTTTGTGTGTGTGTGCAGAGCAAGTGAGGCATATGAAAAGACACAACTGTTTTAGCATTAAATGTATATCACGAAGTAAATATTATGAAAGTAACCAGACGAATATGATAAGGAGATGTTTATAATGCAGGAAACATTCCTATTCTTTCTCTAAGGCATGCAAACTTGTTTTCAATTAGGGGTTTGGTGAAAATGTCTGCCAGTTGATCATTAGATGGTATGTATGAGATGTCAATATTTCCTTTTGCTACATGATCACGAATAAAATGATGTTTGATTTCAATATGTTTGGTTCGTGAATGTAACACAAGATTCTTTGTTATATTAATTGCACTTGTATTATCACACAATAATGGGATGTTATGCTCAAAAATATTATAATCTTCTAATTGATGCTTCACCCAAAGAAGTTGGGTGCAGCATGAACCTGCAACGACGTATTCAGCTTCAGCTGTTGAAAGGGAGATTGTGCTCTGTCTTTTGCTTGCCCAAGAGATTAGACAGTGCCCTAAGAAGTGACATCCTCCACTTGTGCTTTTTCTTTCTATTCTATCTCCGGCATAGTCAGCATCACAGAATCCTCTTAGCCTAAAATCATCACCTTTCTCGTAGACTGGAATCTAGCACATACACAGACGCTGTACATGATGTCTGGTCTACTTGATGTGAGATATAATAATGATCCTATCATTCCTCTGTATTTGGTTGAGTCAACGGGAGTTGAGTCATCACCTTTATCAAGTACAATTCCAGGATGCATTGGAGTTCCCATGGCTTTTGCTTTCTCCATGCAGTACTTCTTTAGCAGATCATTGACATATTTGGTCTGATGGATGTATGTTCGAGTTCCCTCCTGCCTGATTTGTAATCCTAGGAAGAACTTTAATTCTCCCATCATACTCATCTCAAATTCACTTTGCATTAGCTTGGAGAATTCTTGACAAAGAACTTCATTTGTGGCCCCAAATATTATATCATCGACATATAGCTGTACTAGAATGAAGTCCTTGGACCTCTTTCTTCTAAAGAGAGTATTGTCGATGCTTCCTCGAGAAAATCCATTCTTCATTGGAAATGAGCTCAAGCGATCGTACCATGCACGTGGTGCTTGCTTTAATCCATATAGAGCTTTTCTCAGCTTGAAGACAATGATCTGGCAGATCCTGATCTTCAAATCCTGGAGGTTGCTTTACGTAGACTTCTTCCTCAATGAATCCATTCAGGAAAGCACTTTTTACATCCATTTGAAATAGCTTTATGGAGTGTTGACAGGCAAATGCTAGAAGAATACGTATGGCTTCAATTCTTGCTACTGGTGCAAACGTCTCTGTATAATCAATTCCTTCTTGTTGATTATACCCTTGGGCCACCAGACGATCTTTGTTTCTTGTGACCTTTCCATTTTCATCCATCTTATTCCTGAAGACCCATCGAGTGCCTATGATGGATTTGTCTTCTGGTTTCGGCACCAGATCCCAGACTTTACTTCGTTCAAACTGATTCAGTTCTTCTTGCATTGCAAGGATCCATCCTTCATCCTGAAGTGCTTCTCCTATGTTCTTTGGCTCTATCTCAGAAAGAAACGCACAGTTAGCATAATCATTAAAAGTAGATCGAGTTCTTACCTTTTCATGGACATCTCCAATGATTTGCGTTGGAGGGTGATCTGGTTTGAATCTCCAGTCTCGAGGTAGTGATATGCCACTGGAGGTCATAACTTGACTTGATGAGATATCGTCAGACGTAGTTTCATCAACTTCGTCTGGTTGAGTTGAGAAAGGAATAGTTGAGTCTGACTCTTTGCTGGACGATGATGGCTGAGCTGGATTTGATGAAGGAGCTTCATATATTTCCAGATCATCATCTTCTGAAGATATCGGATTTACACCCACGTGCTTATCTTCAAATCTAACATTGATGGATTCTTCAACTGCCATGGTTCTGGAGTTGTATACTCGAAACGCCTTAGAATTAGGTGAATATCCTAAGAATATTCCCTTATCTGATTTTGCATCAAATTTTCCGAGATCATCCTTTGTGTTGAGTAGAAAACATGAGCGTCCGAATGGATGAAAATATGAGATGCTTGGCTTCCTTCCCTTCCATAGCTCATAAGCAGTTTTCTTCAGAATTGGACGCATGAATATTCTATTTTGAATATAACATGCTGTATGGATGGCTTCAGCCCAGAAATACTTGGGCAGAGAGGTTTCATTAAGCATAGTTCTTGCCATTTCTTGAAGTGACCTGTTTTTCCTTTCTGCTACTCCATTTTTCTGAGGGGTTCTCGGAGCGGACACTTGATGGAATATACCATTCTCTTCGCAGTAATGATTGAATTCTTCATTTATGAATTCTCCTCCTCTGTCACTACGGATGTTGGTGATGCAGTATCCTTTTTCATTTTGAATTCTTTTTGCGATGATTAGAAAGGACCTGAAGGCTTCATCTTTTGTTCCAAGGAATTGCACCCATGTGAATCTGGTGTACTCATCGACGATGACAAGACAAAATCTTTTTCCAGAACAACTAGCCGTTCTAGTGGGTCCAAACAAGTCCATGTGCAACATCTCCAGAGGTCTCTTTGTACTAACAACGTTCTTTGCATGGAAAGAACTTTTTACTTGCTTTCCTTGGAGACATGCTGAGCATGTATCATCAGATTTGAAAGATAGATTTGGCAGACCACGTACTAAATCATGTTTGATTATTTTAGCAATGGTCTTTAGGGATGCATGCCCTAGCTTCCTGTGCCAGATCCATTTATCATCCTCTGCTGATACTAGACATGTTACCTTTTGACTTGCAAGGTTTTCCAGGAAGGTCTTATATAGATCTCCTTGTCTCTGAGCTTCAAAGATAATCTTGTCATTTTCATTAGTGACACTACACTTCAATTTGGTGAAGGAAACAGTGAGCCCACTATCACACAATTGACTTATGCTAAGTAGGTTATGTTTTAATCCTTCAACTAGAAGAACCTTCCGGATTACTGGAAGGGGGTCCTTACCAACATTACCTTCTCCGACAATGAAACCTTTTTGATTACCTCCAAAGGTCATTGTCCCTCCTGTCTTCTTCTCATGGATTTTTGGGAATAAAGACCTTTTTCCCGTCATGTGCCGTGAGCATCCACTGTCCAGGTACCATTGTTCTCTTTGGTTTCGAACTGTTAAGCACATCTGTAAGAGGAATAATCATTGATTTAGGTACCCAAACTTTCTTGGGTCCTCTTTTGTTAGTAATCACCTTGGGTGGACTTTTCCTCCCATGCACTATTTTTTGAGGAGTTTGTTTCTCCTTACCCCTGACTATGAAAGTTTCAGGTTGAATTTTGATAGATGCTGATGAAATATTTTTATTTTCAGGCTGATATCTATATGGAATAGTAGACAAGTTATGTTTAATGGCAACTATATCCCAGTCTTCTTCTTCTTCATATCCTAACCCTCTTCGATCATATGCTAATCTATTATTTCCACTTAATTTGATTAGATTATCATGGCCTTGAGTAAACATGGATAAGTCTTTAATTAAGTAACTGACTCTTTGCTTTAAAAGCCTAATTTATTTGTTTGCGTCTTGTTCTAAAAGCGCTTGATTTTTCTTGGTAAGCATGATGGATACTTCCTTAGATGCATGCAGTTCTTTCAATGTTTTATCATGCTTCTTTTTGAGAGAGCTGTACTTAATAGCTAATGCATGAGCATATTCTAGCAGTTCATTGTAGTCATCAGCTGAGATTTCAGGACATACCTCATCTTGATCATCTTCTTCGTCATTGGATTGGTCGACAGAAATCATCAATGCCTCTACTTCTCTGTCGGCTTCAATATCTGAAGTGTCTATGGATGCCATGAACGCACAGTATGAAGCTTCTTCATTAGCTCCCTTGGCTTCTTCTTCTTGATCTGAGTCATCTTCTGATTCATCGTTCTGGCTGGAAAATGCCTTCTTTTTATAGAAAGTTTTCTGCGAAGACTTATTCCCTAGACGAGGACAATCTGCTTTGACGTGACCAGGTTTCTTGCATTCATAGCAGACGATCCCTCCTTTGCTTGGAGTCCTTTCTTCTTCTCTTGATGAGGAAGATGGTCTTCCTTTGAATTGCTTCCTATTTCCCACCATTTTTCTAAATCGTCTGTTGAACAAAGCTTGTTCATCATCAGATCGATCAGACTGAACTGTTTCCTCATCTGAGGATTCATTAGCTTTCAAAGCCTTTGATTTGTTGGCTTTAAATGCTACAGCTTTTGCAGCTGCTGCTTTTCTTTTTATAATCGCAGCATCATTTGCAAGATCCTACTCGTGGATCTTCATTTCTCCCCGCAAATCTTCTACTTGATATGTGTCCATATCCTTTCCGGATCTTTGGGAGGTGACGAAATTTCTCCAGTTGGTGGGAAGACTTCTGAGAATCTTGACCACTTGCTCCTTGTTGGTGAATGTTTTGCCCAAATTCCTCATACCATTGTGAATGGTCTGAAGTCGTGAAAACATGGAATCAATGGACTCATTATCATCCATCATGAAGTTTTCGTATTGAGAGGCGAGCATGCTCATCTTGGTGGTTTGAACAGCAGTTGTTCCTTCATGAGCAATGGCCAGCGTGTCCCATACCTCCTTTGCAGTACTTAGGCTGTCAACTTTGTCATGCTCACTTTTGCTGAGAGCACATATAAGAAATAGCCTTGCCTTGGAATTCCTCTGGTTTTCGGTCTTGTGTTCGTCTGTCCACTTGTCAGCTGGGATAGCCTTGTTTTCACTATCTTTAGGAAAGTAATTTCCCTTAGATATCACGTCCCATAGTTTCCAATCAGTTGATTCAATGAATAGCTGCATATGCTTCTTCCAGTAGGGATAGTTTGAGCCATCGAAGAATGGTGGCTTGTTTGTTGCGGTTCCAGTTGGGTAGGCAATTCCGTCCATGGATCTTTTCACTCTTCGCCTGTTAAGATGTTAGTAATTCTCAGAGCGGTTAAGCTCTGATACCAATTGATAGTAATAAAATCACACAAGAAAGGGGGGGTTTGAATTGTGTGTGTGACTTTTGAAAGTTTTTCGCAGAATACTATTTATATGTTTGAAAGCGTTTAAATAAGCGTGCAGCGGAAATATAATTAGAACATAAATAGTAAAGCACACAAGATATTTATCCTGGTTCACCCCCAAAATCGATAGGGCTACGTCCAGCCCTTGGCTGTACCAAGATTTTCCACTATTTCGACTGAATAGTACAAGTGTTCTCAGGGACTTCTCCCAGTATTCTGAGGACTTCTCCTTTACAAGTTTTCTCAGGACTTCTCCTTTATCTCTCAAGTATTAGACATGACTTCTCCCAATTCTTTTACAAGAAGGTTGGTTTTCTACAAGGATCTCTTCACAAAGAGTGGGTAGAAAATATGAGGTTATAGGTTCAGAGATGATTGTTAAGTTTGGTTCTCTGAAGGGATAGTGTGAGAAGAATGAGAGTTTTCACTCTATGGAGATTTCACACTGATTGGCGACTAAACTCAGAAGGATAGAAATTCTAATGTTACTGAGTGTTCTTGGCAAAATCTCGTCTAAGTTGTGAATTGACTTGAAGAATTTGAATGCTTAGATATTGTGTAAGTCGCCAAGTTGAAAGTGATGCAGAGGCCGCTATTTATATATTCAGTAGGATGAGAACCGGATGGACTGATGAAGATCTTCAAAAATAGTTCTGTTGAAGATTTTCTAGATTGTGAGTAACAGATACTTCTGCAACTTGTTGCTAAAAAAAATTTGCCATAGTGATGAGCATTCCTTCAACTGGTAGAGAGTGAGTTCGTTTGGCGATGCTTTTTCTTCTGGTTTCCAGAGAAAGCAATTAATGCTTCTGACCAGAGGATTTGAATTCTACCGTTGAGGAGATACGATGATCAGAGGATTTCACCGTAAATTCAGTAAAAAGCAACTTGAATTAAGGAATGTCGGAGAATTTGAATTTTCAAGATATATGGCGCTCAAATCTGTCTCTTTCTTATTTAATGCTCTGATCCACAGGAGGTGCTTGACAGCTTATCTGGGTTTAGACAAACGATCTCTGCTGAGCAGATTCTTTTCGTGTCAGTCTTTAATTATTACTTCTTAGTCAACCTCTCTGTTTGACTTGGAGTGATCCGGACAGATCCTTTAAGCGGACCAAGTTTACTTTGAGAGAGGCTTCAGTTCTCATAGCCGGACAGACTTTTCCTTTGCTTTTTGATAATGATTGCAGCGTCCCTTCCGTTTATAAGAGTCCCTGAATATAAAATTCTTCAAAGAAAATTAGTGACTCTTAACGAAATTGTTATTTATCAAAATAGGTTAATTCATTTGGGTATTTTTCTCTAAAAAATTACACCTCCCTTAATAGCATCTGGGGGAGGAGCCTCTCCTAGCATATTCTGCACGAGTAATGGCCAGTTTTTCCAGGTGCTACCGGTAACAGGAAGGCCATCTACTTTCAGGCCTAGGAGCACCGCCACATCCTGTAGCGTGATCGTCACTTCCCCAAATGGCATGTGAAAGGTGTGGGTCTCTGGCCTCCAACGCTCCACCATGGAAGATATCAACTCCTTGTCCAGAGGTTGGTTCCTAACGAGTGCGACCTCGTACAGCCCAGCACGTTGGTGTCGGCTAACGATCAACTCTAGAACCCCAAGACGGTTCACCGCCGGTTTTCTCACATGTAGTATTCTGTTGGGTTGTTCATTCCAAACATGATTGGAGACATGCTTGTCCTGTAGGTGCAGGAGAGTCGGGCTTAGAGGGCCGGGGTAGATGTACGCTTCATTCGCCATAAGGTTCCTACAATCAAATTACATGCGAAATTAATAATTGGCAATAAAATTGTCTACAAAAATTATATTTGTAACCATAACCAATTCTAAAAAATCAACATTCTCTAAACTTGTCTACAAAATATTTGTAAAAAATATCTACAAATAATAATGACAAATTATTCATAAGGAATTAACAATTCTAAATTTGTCTACAAAAATTATATTTTTAAACACAAACAATTCTGAAAAATTGATGTTTTTAACCTTAAGCAATTCTAAAAAATATTTCAACAAATCAACATTCTCTAAACTTGTCTACAAAATATTTGTAAAAAATATTTACAAATGATAATAACAAATTATTCATAAGGAATTAACAATTCTAAACTTGTCTACAAAAAATATATTTTTAAACACAAGCAATTCTAAAAAATTGATGTTTTTAACCTTAAGCAATCCTAAAAAATATTCTAAACAAATCAACATTCTCTAAACTTGTCTACAAAATATTTGTAAAAAATATTTACAAATAATAACAAATTATTCATAAGGAATTAACAATTCTAAACTTGTCTACAAAAATTATATTTTTAAACACAAGCAATTCTGAAAAATTGATGTTTTTAACCTTAAGCAATTCTAAAAAATATTTCAACAAATCAACATTCTCTAAACTTGTCTACAAAATATTTGTAAAAAATATTTACAAATAATAATAACAAATTATTCATAAGGAATTAACAATTATAAACTTGTCTACAAAAAATATATTTTTAAACACAAGCAATTCTAAAAAATTGATGTTTTTAACCTTAAGCAATCCTAAAAAATATTCTAAACAAATCAACATTCTCTAAACTTGTCTACAAAATATTTGTAAAAAATATTTACAAATAATAACAAATTATTCATAAGGAATTAACAATTCTAAACTTGTCTACAAAAATTATATTTTTAAACACAAGCAATTCTAAAAAATTGATGTTTTTAACCTTAAGCAATCCTAAAAAATATTCCTAACAAAACAACATTCTCTAACCTTGTCTACAAAATATTTGTAAAAAATATTTACAAATAATAACAAATTATTCATAAGGAACTAACATTTCCAAACTTGTCTACACAATTTTTTTTAACCATAAACAATTCTACAAAATTTATATTTCTAACCATAAGCAATTCAAAAAATTATTCCTACACATTACTAAACTTGTGTACAAAATTTATATTCCTAACTATGGTTTAAACTAAATAATTTCATATAAGTTACTATGTATTTTTTACATACCCGCCATCACCTATTTTTTCTAAATAATAATAACATGGACATTAACAAAAACAATAATAATATTTGTGCCATCAATATTTATAAACATTTAAAACTCCTAATAGCTCTAAACTTGGACTAAATGATCTATATTTCTAACCAAAGTAACAATAAAATTAAAACTCGTAACAGCATACATATCTAAACGATTAAAAAATTGTTTAAAAACAACAATACTATAAAAAACACTAAACAAGTACTAACCAAAATGAGGATATTTGAAGGGGGGTGGTATATGTTGAGATGAGTTGCTTCAACTTGAGGAGGGTGGAAGTTCTTGAAACCTTGTAGATAATGAGTGGGAATTCTTGAAAAGGTTGTAAATGAGGGAAATAAGATAGTGAGAAGATGTTGAGGAAAGTTTAGTTTTAGAAATTGAGAAGAGTAAGGAAGTGTGTGCAGCTACGTTCTGGCCTCCTATTTATGCATGAAATCTGCTCACAACTCGCAAGGGGGCCTGTGACTCCGGCGCCACGTGGCGCCCATGCACAGGAGTCGCGGTTAGCTACGCGATTCAGAAGCCTTGGGAGTCGCTGTGGTCAACGCGACTCCCACAGGTCTTGTCTTGTCACCTTTAAACAAGCAGCAGCCATAAATCGCAATAAAGGCTGTGATTTGTTCTTCCCCATGCCTGTCACCTGTTTCCCTGCACAGGTCTGTCTCCCATGCACAAGGAGAGACAAACTCCAAGGAGAACCTTTTATGGGAGGAAAGTTCCACTCAAAACAAAAGCTAACAAATCAGGACCCAAGAAAATTTGGGTACCTAAAACTATGATTGTTCCTCTTACAGATATGTTTAACAGGACAAAGCCAAAGAGAACAATGGTACGTGGACAGTGGATGCTCGCGACATATGACGGGAAGAAATTCTATGTTCCCAAAGATCCGTGTTAAGGAGAATGGGGGAACAATTACCTTTGGAGGTAACCAAAAAGGCTTTATCGTCGGAGAAGGAGACGTTGGTAAGGCCCCTCTTCTTGTAATACGGAAGGTTCTTTTGGTTGAAGGATTAAAACATAACCTACTTAGCATAAGTCAATTATGTGATAGTGGGTTCACTGTTACCTTCAAGAAAGTGAAGTGTAAAGTCACGAATGACGATGACAATGTTATCTTTGAGCTTGGAGACAAGGGAATCTATATAAGACGAACTTGGAAAACCTTGCAAGTCAAAATGTAACATGTCTAGTGTCAGCAGAGGATGATAAGTGGATTTGGCACAAGAATCTAGGGCATGCTTCCTTAAAGACTATTACAAAGATGGTCAAACATGACTTAGTACGTGGTCTGCCAAAACTATCTTCTAAATCTGATGTCACATGCTCATCATGTCTTCAAGGAAAATAATTAAAAAGCTCTTTTCCCTCAAAGAGCGTTGTGAGTACAAGTAGACCTCTAGTGATGTTACACATGGACTTGTTTGGACCTACTAGAACGGCTAGTTGTTCTGGAAAAAGGTATTGTCTTGCCATTGTTGATGACTACACGAGATTTACCTAGGTTCATTTCCTAAGTACCAAAGATGAAACCTTCACCATCCTCGCCAAAAGAGTTCAAAATAAGAAGGGCTACTGCATTACATCTATCCAAAGCGATAGAGGATGAGAATTTTTCAACGATGAGTTCAACAGCTACTGTGAGCAGAACAACATCTCTCATCAACTGTCAGCTCCACGGACACCACAACAAAATGGCGTAGCGGAAAGGAAGAACAAGTCGTTGCAAGAGATGGCCAGAACCATGCTAAGTGAAACTTCTTTGCCAAAGTATTTTTGGGTTGAAGCTATTCACACTTCCTGTTACATCTAGAACAGGATTCTCATGCAACCAATTCTGAATAAAACTCGATATGAACTATGGAAAGGAAGGCAATCGAACATTTCATATTTTCATCCTTTTGGATGCCTATGTTTTTTACTCAATAAAAAAGATGATCTTGGAAAGTTTGATGCCAAGTATGACAAAGGAATATTTCTGGGATATTCCCCTCCCTCAAAGGCATACCGAGTGTGCAACTGGAGAACAATGATGATTGAAGAATCTATTCATGTGAAGTTTGATGATGTCAGCTCCAGTGAAATTTAAATTGATCTTGAAGAAGATCTTGAAAATCTGGACATAAATTGTGAACCATCGTCTACCAATGCCCAACGATCCAATGAGTGTATTGAAGCATGTCATGTTGTCTGTTAGTCAACCATCTACAAAAGAAGATACTACTACTTCAACTGGTACTTCAACGTCTGCCCCTGCACCATCTGATCAAGTCATGGCATCCAGTGGAATTCTCTTCCAAGAGACTAGAGATTCAAATCTGATCATCCTCTGAATCAGGTTATTGGGAGTATCTCAGAGAATGTAAGAACTCGCTCTTCATTTCATGATTATGGTAACTGTGCATTCTTATCTGAGATAGAATCAAAGAATGTGGCTGAAGCTTTACAAGACGAAGGCTAGATTCTTGCTATGCAAGAAGAGCTTAATCAATTTGAGAGAAGTAAAGTCTGGAATCTTGTCCCCAGGCCTGAAGGCAAATCTATCATCGGAACCAAGTGAGTCTTCAAGAACAAGGTAGATGAACATGGGAAGGTGAAAAGAAACAAAGCAAGATTAGTAGCGCAAGGTTACAATCAACAGGAAGGCATTGACTACATTGAAACATTCGCTCCTGTTGCACGTATTGAAGCTATCCGTATACTTCTCGCATTCGCATGCCAGCACTCAATCAAGCTATATCAAATGGATGATAAGAGTGCCTTTCTGAATGGATATATTGAAGAAGAAGTCTACGTGAGACAGCCCCCAGGCTTTGAAGAACCATCACTGCCAGATCATGTGTACAAGCTTAGGAAAGCACTGTATGGATTGAAACAAGCTCCAAGAGCTTGGTATGATTGTTTGAGCTCATTTATGATGAGTAATGGGTTCACAAGGGGTAAAGTTGACAATACTCTATTTAAAAGAAAGTCATCAAATGAATTTATTTTAGTTCAATTATATGTTGATGATATAATATTTGGTGCTACTAATGAAACTCTTTGCAAGGAATTTTCAAGTCTTATGCAGAGTGAATTTGAAATGAGTATGATGGGAGAACTGAAGTTCTTTCTAGGACTACAGATTTGTTAAGAACAAGGGAAGACATATATCCATCAGACAAAATACATCAAGGATCTCCTGAAGAAATACAGCCTAAGCAACACCAAAGAGATGAGCACTCCCATGCATCCTGGAGTTATATTAGTTAAAAGTGATGAATCAACACCTGTTGACTCGACCAAATATAGAGGCATGATTGGATCACTACTCTATATAACATCTAGCAGGCCAGACATTATGTTCAGTGTCTGTATATGTGCTAGATTCTAGGTAAATCCTCAAAATCTCACCTAAGCTGTTAAAAGAATATTCAGATATCTATCAAGTACTGCTAATCTTGGTTTAGTGTACGAGAAAGGTGATGATTTCAGGTTAAGAGGATTCCGCGACGCAGATTACACTGGTGATCGCATAGAAAGAAAAAGCACGAGTGGAGGATGCCACTTTCTGGGTAAGTGCTTAATATCTTGGGCAAGCAAATGACAGAGCACAATCTCACTGTCTACAGCTGAAGCCGAATATGTTGCCGCAGGATCATGTTGTACCCAACTCTTGTAGGTAAAACATCAATTAGAGGATTATGGTATTTTCGAGCATAGCATTCCATTATTATGTGATAATACCAGTGCCATAACTATAACTAAAAATCCTGTTCAGCATTCAAGAACAAAACACATAGAAATTAAGCATCATTTCATTCGAGATCATGTGGCTAATGGAAACATTGATATATCATATGTGCACACTGATGATCAACTAGCTGATGTATTTACTAAGCCTTTGATCGAAAATAGGTTTATATACTTGAGGGAAAGCATTGGCATGATTTCTGCACTATGAATTATATCGTCTACACTAACCCTTTTGCAGAGGCTAACAGAAACACAAACGACAGAATTATTGTCAAATGTGTCAAGGTTATCGTCTCATAACTTGGATCGTCTGATGCCAACAAGAATCACTGTGAAGTTCAAACGACACAGTTTGAAAACTCACTCACTGATTCACTTCTTGTGAATATAAACAGTACATGTCATTTCAGTTATTATTCTCTTTCACACGTTTCTATTATTTTATTATTCTTACTGAAGTAGTTATCACATCACATTAAATGCGTGTGGGATTTTACTTTTCTCTCTCCTGAAAATTCAAAAAGTAATTATTACTTGCACAAAAACCTAAAACCCTTTACATTCCATAAAAATCATCAAAACTAAGTTTCTGAAACCAGTTCATCACTTTTGCTTCATCGCATATCAGAAACCCTAGTATTCTCTCTCTTTTCTTTGTGCACGCTAACCTTGCTGAAAAACAACAGTGGCACCCAAGAAGATGACAAAGAAACAGATGGAATCATCAACCAAGCTTACCATATAAGAAGAGGTGATTATCAGAAACAGAAGCAGCACTGTCGCAATAAACCACAGAGATCAGATAGCTGCCATAGGGAAACCAGCGGTTGCTAACCTCAGAGATAGGCCCCTTGTATCACCCCGATACTTCGACCTAAACGTGTTTGTTCACATAAAGGTTCCAGGCGGAGATGAGCTCTTGCTTCAAAACTGGGAAAAAGGCTACCTTGTGTCTCAGCATGTTGCTGCCATTCCAGTCGTAAAATAATTTTATGACTGTGCAGTGAAGCGCAATGCGAACCACATTCGCACTCGCTTTTAGAGGGAAATCATAGACATCACACCCTCTCATATTGCTATTGCTCTGGACATGGAAGTCGGAGATGGAGAACACTACGGCTCTTGCTAGATGCATGATGTTACTGATGCCAACTGCATATGGAAGCAAGACCCTAAAGTAGGAGGTGTGATGACCCAGGATTATAAGCATATTTTCCCTTTCTTTTCCTTTGTTTTTATTTCCTTTCATTAGAGTTTTTTTATAGTTTTTATTTAGTTTGGTAGGTTTTTATTTAATTTGAGCATTAGCATAGGTTAGTGTTTTATTTTATTTACTAGGGTTTTTATTAAGTTTAGTGTAGTATTTATAGCATTTTAGTTTTCTGGTTGTTATTGGGTTGTAATGAGGTTTTAATAGAGCCATGATGAAGGAAAAGAGCATTGAAGAAGAGAATGAAGGCTGAATGGTTTTGAGTTGAAGGAGGAGATGAAGAATCAAGCTTGTTTAACATGTGCTGAAATGGAGAAATGATGGAGAATGATTGCTTCAGTTGTTTCAAAACATCCTTGAAAGCCACAATGAAGTCACTTAATTGCATTGGCAAAAGGAATCAAAAGAGAAGAGCAAGAGCAAGAAAATGAGGAGTCTGACGACCTCCCAACGCCTGAGCGTTGTGGAGCCAATGCTCATGCGTTGGCTCTCTGCCAGAAGGCAAGAAGTTCACCCTGTTTCGTACGCCCAAGCGTTGCATCCCAACGTTTAGGTGTTGGCCTCTGACAGTTTTTCTATAAATTCGGTTCTTGGCTTTTCTTTTATATCCAATCTCATCAATCCTAGAACCTTGTACTTGGCTGAGTTCCTTCCTTTGTAGCTTTGTTCTTGAAGCTTGTAAGAGGCCTTTGGATCCCTTGTATCCAGGTTTATGTTATTAGCTTTATGTTTAATCTTGCCATGCTTGGCTAGTGCTTTCTAGCATTCGGGTTTGTAGTGAATCCTTTCTCCAGTTATGTTTTAAACTTCTATTTTTACATGAATAAAAGTCATTTTTCTCTTTTGTTCTCCCCCATGCTTATTTATGCTTGGTGCACACAAGTTTATCATGCTTTCTCTTGCACAACGGTACTTGGTAAGATTAAAGGGAAATGGGATTAGATTAATCGGTTTATCCGCCACTTAGGTATAAGGGTGGGAACTTGTTGTGTTGGCCAGAACTAAGAACACTAATGCTTCAATTGGATTAACTAAACACTAAGGTATTAGGTTTGGTAATTGTAATTGAAAGTTATATTTGATTTAGGCATTAACAAGTAGAAATCCTTGGCTAAAGCACCTTAGAACGATTTCCGAGTTCATATGATTTTTAGTTTGTAAGAGACATAATTTGGTTGGGTGAAACTCAAACCCGAGTGTTATTTTTATCATAGTTTTCTTTCTTCTTGCCTCACGTTATCATAATCACCAAAAAAAAAAACAAAAATTTATCCTTTTTATTTTTTCTACTCTAGCAATTGAGTTTAAAGTCTAAAATAAATTCCTATCCCTCTAGAGAACGATATCTTTTATATTACTTTGATATTTTCTGTGCACTTGCAGAATTTGCTATCAAGTTTTTGGTGTCGTTGCCGGGGATAGGTTTATTGTTTTAGACTTATCTAGGTTGTTTAGAGTTTTCTGTTTGTAATTTCTGCAAATTCTGGTGTTGTGAACTGGTGCTACTAACTTTGTTTGCAGATTTTGTAAGGAACAATGACTGAAATATATCAGTAATAATTGGCAAAGGTCTGGGCTGATCTTGAGAAAGAATATGAAAAGAAGAAGCGTGATGCCTTCACTCTAATTGATGAGTATTACTCTGAATTGGATTGCAAGGCGCTTCGGGATCTGTGCCCAATCGAGTGCAATAGTGGAAGGCCAGAGTATTCTTGCAAGGAAGGCTGAATGACATTCTAAGGAGGCAGCCCGGAAATGAGCAACAACCACTATTCATGAAAGTGAACCCGTGGTTCAAAGAGAGGAGGTGAAAGAAACCTCCATTGTATAATTTTTCTTTGAAGACAAATTGGATGTGGAGGAAGAAGAACCTCAAGGACCAAGAACCTATGTCATAGGTTCAGAAGATCAAGGCAAAGAACAAGAAGGGGAAAATTTTCTTATCCCTTTCATTTGTAATTTGATAATTGTTGCCTTGTTAGCTAAAAATTCATTTGGCACCATGATGTATTTGTGCCAAAATCTGTATGACTTGCGAGGTCTAATGAAGTTTGTAATAGACCCCGGTTGAAAATTGATTAATGAGAAAAGTCTACCAAAGACTATAACTGTAACAGCCCGATTTTTAAGTCGAGAGTCACATTGAAAAACGCGGAATAACACTTAAATAAAAACCTTTCAAAACATCTCAAGCTTTCCAAAACAATGTCTCACATATATATAATAAGTGTATCCCATAGTCAGTAATATTACAGCAAGGAAAACAAGACGTAATGAAAGTAATATGTTGCACACATGTGTTAAGTTTACAAATAGCGGAAACTAAACATCATCTTCAAATCTGCGCCAAAAGTTCCTCAAGCTTGCATCAAAACAGCCTTCAAGTTTTCCCTCATCGCTGGTCATCTGGCGTTAAGCGCCAAAAAAAGAAAACACAAACAGAAACAGCGAAGGGTTAACTCAAATATCAGAATATAGAAATACAATATTAGAAGTGAATTATATAGTAAACAACATTAACTATTATACTATAACTGAAACAACAATTCACAATATATCTGTCAGTAATTCATAACTTCACAGAATAAGCCTCATTCATCACAACACATATGCTTGTTAGCTTTTCAACGAATAATGCACATAGCTCATTGGGTTTTTGCCGTATTTGGCCAGGATGACCTAGAACATGGAATTCCACACCACCCTTTGGCATGATCCCGCGACGCATAAGTAGTTGGCCACATCAAAACCTAAAATCATGGCATGATCCCGCGACGCATAATAGTTCGCCACATCAAAACCTAAAATCATGCACCTGCAGTGCTTCTGTCATGACAGTAATCGAATCCTCAGGAACTACTGGTTCCCACAGTTTTACAGAATCCTCATGAACAATAACGGTTCACTCGTTTTATAGTTATGTCAATATATACATAACACAGTAAGCTCTTCTTACAAAATATGTTCAAGAAATTCAATCTCATAACCATACAACATATTCGATATATCATACTGTTATCACAGTATTCAAACAAACTTATAGGCAATCACAGTCCGTGTTCTGCAATCAGAATCACAAGAATATCATAATATCATAATACTAAGATTGAGTTACCCTTACCTTCTATTAGGTTGCATACACTTGTTCTTCAACCTAGAAATAGCATATAAACTCATTTAATTAACTATCCTAAGGCTAGGATGAAATCTGGAAAGAAACAGAACTCAAAACGGTCGAAATCAGAATTTTTCGTACAACAGGGCAGAATAGAGTGCCCTCCAACGCCCAAGCATTGGCAACGTCTGGTTACGTGAAATCTCGAAGAAACCCAGCGCCCAAGCACTGGATCCCAACGCCCAAGCGTTGGCTCTCAGTCTGAGAGTCCCGAATCAGAGTTTTTCACGTAAAATCACTGTTAAATTCATTTCTTTAAAACCCAAACTTCTTTATGGATAAAAACCATTACCAAATTGATTTAAAACAGTGTCTATATGGTTTTTAAGGATTATTTTAGAAATACAACGATTACAACAGAGTTCTAAGGTAAGGACTAGAAAGGAAACCAACCTTGAATGGCCTAAAAGATTAAAGAGATTTGAAACTTCAGCTCTGTCCTTCACGAATCAAGAAGAACTCACCACGAACAGCTTTGGTCTTCAACGAACAAGAAGAATATGGGTGCAAAGGAAAATAGAACAAGATAAACTCCAAGATGATGAACTAAATCGAATACTATGGAAAATTCCAGAATTAGTAAGAGTCTGAACAACTTACCAACAACAACGCTTCAGAAAAATGTCAAGGATTCAGCTTACTTTGAAGAGAAGAAAGGTGTGGGAAAAATGAAAGATTAACGTACTGACGAAGCTTGGTATTTATAGAGTGAGGAAACCGACTTAGAAAAGATTAAAATACTCTAAGTCAAAGAAAACGGCAAGTCATTAATGCTCATTAATGCTTCTGACATTTTATCTCTTAAGAGTCAATAAAAACGGAAGTTTATCATTCCCAAGGTATTTGACACTTACTTTTAAAGTCAACAATAGCGGCTGACCAGACCAGACAAAACGAAGTCATAGTCTGCCAACGGAGAAACAGTCTGCCAACATAGTCCGCCAACACAGTCCGCCAACATAGTCTGCCAACATAGTCCGCCAACATAGTCTGCCAGCATAGTCTGCCAACATAGTCTACCAACATAGTCTGCCAACATAGTCCGCCAACATAGTCTGCCAGTTTTACAGGACGATCTCAACCAGTTTTACAGGACGATCTCAACTTCCCTTTCAAAACGTCGCCATTTCAGCCAAGGCTTAAACAATACATAATTCCATACTCAAACACATATCTCTCATAAATAAAACTTAATATATCAACCAAATACTAACTCGAATTACTAAATAATTCAAGGAAAAGTATAACCAATATACTTCAAAAAGATTCAAACTATAATCATAAGAGCTACAGGGGCCAAAATATAATCACACAAAATTGAGGGTCTTACAATAACATTGGGCTTCTTGGGAGACAACCCAAGTGCATCTTTTATTATTGTGTGTGTTGAATAAACAGTAGCAGGGCTGGAGCTAAAGAGGAGGAAGAGATGAAAAAATGACCCAATACACCCCAATGTTGACCAGAATAGGTTTTAGTTTTTATTTTTCTTTTTAGTTTTTATTTTTCTTTTCTTTTTAGATTTGTTTAGATTTTAATTTTTAGAATTTGAGTCTTGCATGTAGGATAGATTGAGTCAGTTATTATACCCCTGTTTATTATACCATGTATGCTGAACTCTCAAGTAGTTTCACCCTTGCTAGTGTTTTGGAAAAAATGATACATATGCTTTTTATGCTGGGTAGAGTTGCATGCTGTTATTGGTTGTGAATGGATCATTGATTTCTGAGTACGAAATTGATCATGTTTTGAGTTCTAAAAAAGGTACACTTACCCTATCTTTTCTGAGTGCCAAGAGTGATCTCTGGCATACTTGTGCTTGTTTGAATCTGCCTTGAATTGCATGTCAACTGGATTTTGCATGTTTTGTAATTTTGAGAGAGACTTGTAGGAATTATTTCAGACCTCAGAATTTGTGAATAAATTGTTTACCCTTAGTAGCCCCATTTGAGCCTTAAAATTAAGTATTTTCTTTCGAGCCTACTATTGTGAATAAATCTGAGTTGTTAGGTGATTTTAAAAAGTAAATTCAAAGCTTAAAAATTGATAGGATTCACTCTGAAAAAAATATGAAAAATGGAAAAACTGAAGTATGTGCCTTAGGAAAAAAAATAAAAAAGAAAAAATATGGAGAGGACCTTTGTGTATAAATTATGTAAAGCTCTTTGTATTCTGAAAGAAAATGAATCACCTAACTTGAGTCTGAGCCCTTAGAGTTGCCAAGTCTTCATTTCCCTACCTATCATTTGTACCTTGGCCATGTTTCAACCCTTAAACAGTCTCTCCAATTTGCATTTCTGTATTGTTTGGTTTTGATTTGAATGACAGTCAGATTTGATGCACTGCACTTGTATGACCATGAGCTATGTTTTTGTGAGATTAATTTGTGAACTCATTTCTGCTTCTTTGATCATTTTGTTAGATTCAAACAATTTCATAAATTATTATATTTTGATAAATAACAATTTCACTCAAGGTTTAATATCGTTAGATAAAGATGTTCTAATACTTTGAATATTTCGTACTCAGGAACATCTATCAACTTGAAGATAAACTGCATACATACATACAAGGCATTATCAAAAGCAAATCTTCAAAGAAAAGCAAAGAAGAGGTGTACGTCTGGCAACCAATTGAAGACCTATTCTTCCAGGTGAGTGCGTCTGCCAAAAGAGTACGTCCGGCTATGGAGTACGTCTGGCCACACACTTAAAGGAGTTCGTCCGACTTTGGAGTACGTTTGGAAACAATCGGAAGAGTTCGTTTGCCAATACTACTGAAGAGTGAGTTCGCCTAAAAATGCTGAAGAGTTCGTTTGACAAAGTATTTCAAGCATTAAAGATTATCTACCTCTTCAAAGCATTAAATGAAGCTCTATTGATTGCAGAATGAAGAAAATGACATAATTAATACTTTATTCCTCGTTCTTGCAAAAGCTCTGACATTCCTTAAATCATGCAACCTTTTCAGAGTCAACAACGTGATTTCCTGAACATCGGATCTCCTCAACGATCAAAATCAAATCTTCTGTTCTGAGCATTTAATGTTCTCTTTGCTGGCATCCATGAGCAATTAATTCCCAAACGTGAACTCAAGGCTGAAAGCATTGAAGAGCTAGACGACGTCAACAAAAGCAATTAATGCTGCAATAAATGCATGGCAAAATGCATTTAATGCTGTTTCAGGGATGCAAAAGTATCCGTTACTCACAAGGAAGCAGAAATTCAAACGGAACTATTTTCAAATCTTCATCAAGAGGAACTATATAAATAGAGCACTTAGCATCCAAATTCAATTGGTGACTTCCAAACGATCAAAGCATTAAAATCTTTATAAGTCCATTGCAATATGTTCTATAGCCAAAACTCAGAAACTCAAAGTCATCCTTTATCTGAGTTAAGTCGTCTGCTAGTGTGAAGTATTCATAGAGTGCAACTCTCATCCTTTTCACACAACTGTTTATAACTGAAAAGAATTTTAAAAATCACACACACAATTCAAACACCCCATTTCGTTTGTGTTTTGTTACTATCACATTTTGTGCTCGGTTTTCTTGGTGAATTTTTCTCCCTTCACATGCATGTACTTGACCCGCTATGTTTTCTTGAAATATGTATTCTGTGCTTTTTTTTTCTAGCAGGGTGATTTGTTCTGAGCTTGAGGACAAGCTGTCGTTGGGTATAGTGGTGTGATGACCCAGGATTATAAGAATATTTTCCCTTTCTTTTCCTTTGTTTTTATTTCCTTTCATTAGAGTTTTTTATAGTTTTTATTTAGTTTTGTAGTTTTTTATTTAATTTGTGCATTAGCATAGTAGGAAAGTGTTTTATTTTATTTACTAGGGTTTTTATAAGTTTTAGTATAATGTTTATAGCATTTTAGTTTTCTGGTTGTTATTGGGTTGTAATGAGGTTTTAATAGAGCCATGATGAAGGAAAAAGAGAATTGAAGAAGAGAATGAAGGTTGAATGGTTTTGAGATGAAGGAGGAGATGAAGAATCAAGCTTGTTTAACATGTGCTGAAATGGAGAAATGACGAAGAATGGTTGCTTCAGTTGTTTCAAGACATCCTTGACAGCCCCAATGAAGTCACTTAATTGCATTGGTGAAATGGAGAAATGACGAGGAATGATTGCTTCAGTTGTTTCAAAACATCCTTCAAAACATCCCAACGCCTGAGCGTTGTGGAGCCAACGCTCATGCGTAGGCTCTCTGCCAAAAGGCAAGAAATTCACCCTGTTTCCAATGCCCAAGCATTGCATCCCAACGCTTAGGCGTTGGCCTCTAACAGTTTTGCTATAAATTCGGTTCTTGGATTTTCTTTTATATCCAATCTCATCAATCCTGGAACCTTGTACTTGGCTGAGTTCCTTCCTTTTTAGCTTTGTTCTTGAAGCTTGTAAGAGGCTTCGGATCCCTTGTATCCAAGTTTATGTTATTAGCTTTATGTTTAATCTAGCCATGCTTGGCTAGTGCTTTCTAGCATTCGGTTTGTAGTGAATCCTTTCTCCAGTTATGTTTTAAACTTATGTTTTCACATGAATAAAAGTAATTGTTCTTGGTATCTTCTTCCCCATGCTTATTTATGCTTGGTGCACACAAGTTTATCATGATTTCTCTTGCACAATGGTACTTCGTAAGATTAAAGGAAAATGAGATTAGATTAATCGGTGTATCCGCCACTTAGGTATAAGGGGGGGAACTTGTTGTGTTCGCCAGAAATAAGAACACTAATGCTTCAATTGGATTAACTAAACACTAAGGTATTAGGTTTGGTAATTGTAATTGAAAGTTCTATTTTATTTAGGCATTAACTAGTAGAAATCCTAGGCTAAAGCACCTTTGAACAATTTC
This sequence comes from Acmispon strigosus, assembly GCA_030819835.1. Taxonomy (NCBI): domain Eukaryota; kingdom Viridiplantae; phylum Streptophyta; class Magnoliopsida; order Fabales; family Fabaceae; genus Acmispon; species Acmispon strigosus. The sequence goes on from JAUAMA010000001.1 coordinate 28,106,491, forward strand.
TGAGTTCATATGATTTTCAGTTTGAAAGAGACATAATTTGGTTAGGTGAAACTCAAATTTCAGTATTATTTTTATCATAGTTTTCTTTCTTCTTGCCTCACGTTTTCATAATCACCAAAACAACAAAAATTTATCCTTTTTATTTTTTCTGCTCTAACAATTGAGTTTAAAGTCCAAAATCAATTCCTATCCCCGTGGAGAACGATATCTTTTATATTACTTCGATATTTTCTGTGCCCTTGCAGAATTTGCTATCAAGGTGCTACTGTGAGCAATCTTGTGGAACCTTGCATTTTTCCACATGGGGTGATCAGTAAGGTCATCCTTCCCAAAGAGGGTTCAAGGGACTGTGTAAACAAGCTGGCACAGTACGCCTTATACAAGGTGTTGAAGAAAGTGAAGGTCAACCCTGTTCATCTCATCTTTCAACACATGAAGAAATTTCTTGATAGTGCCCATGGCAACTTGCCATATAGGTCAGTGATCACGGTGATGCTCTCAAAGATTGGAAAGTTGACACTAGAGATAGAGAAAAATATCTCCACTACTCAAGATTTCATCTTTCCTACTCCAATCAAGATTGGAGATGTGAAAAGAATGAAGGTGGAGGTAGATATCTCCAATGTGCCCAAGGAACTATTAGGTAAGTCTACGAAGCAGACCAAAGGTCCTAAAACAGTTGCTAAAACTGTTCCTGTTGAAGCTCAATCGCCTGTAGACCAACCAATGAATGTTGTTCCCCCTCCTTCTACAAGGAGAACACGCTTAATGAGAACTTCGTCCGCTAAACGAAAGTCTCCAACAGTTGAGGAAAATCAACCTTCGTCTGCCCCCAAGTTAAAGAGGAGACGTTTGGTGAAAGGAGATGTGAAGGGAACAACAGAGAAGATTCCCCCTCCTGTTAAAGCTGAAAAGCCTACAGTTGCACCTATAAAAAAAGGTGAGGATGCACCTGCTAAACAAACTGAAGTTGCACCCATTGAAGAGGGTGAAATTACATTTTCTGAAATGCATACAAACCCTGAAGAAGCAGCCCAAGCTACTGAAGCCTCTCCTTCTGCTCTTCAAAAGTATCTGCACCTTCTGCCCAACACATTTCAACCCTTCATCGAAAATATCTTCGATGTGAAGGATGATGGAAACTGCGGTTTCCGATGCATTGCCGAGTGGCTCGGAATGGGTGAACATATGTGGTTCGATATTCGAACTAGGATGATAGCTGAGATGGAAGGAAGAAGATATATTCATGAGAAGATTATGAGCTCAGCAGCAGACTATTAAATGGTGTTGGAAGCCATAAGGATAGCTCCTCAAGAACCAGCTTTCAAACATAAGTGGTTCTCAGTTCCAGACATGGGGTTGATAGCAGCCACTACTTTCAACATTGTCTTGGTAACTTTGTCCAACAAAGAAGGTTGCACTTACCTTCCCCTAACCGGAACAATGCCCCCTTCTCCAAAGATGGCCGTTCTTGGCCTTGTAAACAACAAGCACTAGGTTCGCGTCAAGCTTCAGGAGGACTCTCCTTTATTGCAAACTTTTCCACAATGGTCGTATCATCGTGCTGAAACAGTTGCTGGATGGGAAACCCCATTCCTTCAAAGGATGGGTATATTTAAGATGCTTCTTGAAGACTAGCTTTCTACTTTTGTGAAAACTCTCTTCCCTGAACCTGAGTTTGTCCCAAATCACTCCCCTGCGTATGAAGAAGAGCCAAGTCCTCTTCATCCCTCCAAAATGGCTGAGATGGTTACTCCCCCACATGTTGTGATCATCGAACAACTATACTTGCCATCACCACTTCGGGTTTCTGAAGACCTTGTTATTCCTGAGGAAAAACCACAAGAACTTCAACTCTCAACAACGTTTGTTGCTCAAATTTCCATGACAAGGAGACGTTCTTCCAGTCTGCCCATATCGGTGAAACGACAAAAGAGAATTAAGCCAAAGAGCTCTTGGGTCCATCCTATTATATCCATAGAAGCTTTTGGATATCCTTTTTGTTTTGCTGATCCGCTATGGGCACCTCGCTTCTGCCTCTTCATGCAATTCAAGTTTCTGGACCACCAAAAAGATGATCTCTACCACTCCGATTGGGCTGTTTGGAAATCCCAAGGATATGTTGGTTATGTCTTAGTCTTCATTATTCAGCACCCTGGACCTCTTGTTGTCCTTCTTGACTCGTGGATTTTCATTTTGTTGCCCTCTTGGGAATCCCTAGCCTCTCTTCCTACACTTCCAGTCATGGTATAAAAGGAGGAATTTAATATGCTTAAGGCTCTTGAGCTTACTTTCACTGAAGCAGTTCCATTCATTAGCAATGCCCTTATCATTGTCAAATCCTTTGATATGGAATTCAGGTTGAATGGCAAGCATCCTGACGCTGAGTATAGAGTTGAGTCCCCACCAAATCCTATCTCTATGGAAATTCCCGTCGATGCATCAGTTATCGCAGAGCTTGAGGAGAAATTTGAGGCATTCAAAGTAGAAATCAAGGAAGAAATCAAGACTATGGACGCTAACGCTGAAAAACGGATTGAAGAATTGGACTCCAAAGTTTGACGCCAAGTTCACCAATCTTGAACTGATGATGTCTCAGATATTGAACAAACTGAAATGAAGCAACCCTTCGACTTCTCTATCCTTAACTCTTTTACTTACAGTTTCAACTCTTTACGCTGACAATTTTTATACAGCCTGCATAATTATTTGCTATTTTCCCGTCTACTTGCATCTTTGACAATTATTTGTTTATTACTTTTTGGTGATGCCAAAGGGGGACCGAATATAGAAAAAGAGAAAAAGAGGGATTAAAGAGATCAGTCTTCAGAGGGAGAGACTAGAGAAAAAAAGGGAAGTATAGAAAACGACCCTCAGACTAAGGGGGAGAAATTAAAGAAGATAGGAAAATAGAGAAAGCTTAAGTTGAGGGGGAGAAAAGAGAAAAATAACCCTAGCATAAATTCAAAAATTATTGCTTTACGGGGCGAGCTGTGAATCATGTTAGACTAAAATAGACTATACATGTAAAGGGGAGAGTTAGACCGTCTGCCTCTTTAGATCGTCTGCCATGATATTGAGATATGCATTGCAAATGAGTATTATAGTAATGTGCTCTGATACTATCTCTTCACGTTATTCAAATTGCTCTGATACATAGTTTGAGTTCAGCTTATCACCCGCAGACCCATGGGCAGACTGAGAGGACGATTCAGTCTTTGGAGGATCTTCTGAGGGCTTGTGTGTTAGAGAATCAAGGGAGTTGGGATGAGCTTTTACCCTTGATTGATTTCACTTATAACAACAATTTCCATGCTAGTATCGGAATGGCACCATTTGAAGCGTTGTAAGGAAGGAGATGCAGGACTCCTTTGTGTTGGTTTCAGGATGGTGAGAATTTGCTAGTTGGACCAGAGTTAGTTCAGCAGACAACAGAGAAAGTGAAACTGATCAGAGAGAAAATGAGGACGTCTCAGAGTAGACAGAAGAGTGAAGGTGCAAGAAACACACAAGAAGCGGGGGGGGGGGGGGGGGGAGGGGGTTGAATTGTGTGACTCATTTTTTTTATTTTCTTTCTTTTATCTTGGACAATTAACAATTACGTGAATTTAACAATACTGATCCACACAATATTTACATATGCATGCAGCGGAAATATAACATAACTATAAATATAAAGCACACATGAATTTTATCCTGGTTCACCCCCATAATCGACAGGGCTACGTCCAGTCCTTGGCTTCACCAAGATTTTCCACTATTTAAACAAATAGTACAAGTATTATCAGGGACTTCTCCCAACAAGTATTCTAAGGACTTCTCCTATCAAGTATTCGAAGGACTTCTCCTTACAAGTATTATCAGGACTCCTCCTTACAAGTATTATGCAGGACTTCTCCTGACACCTTTTTCAAGGGTTGGCTTTTCTACATGGTTCTCTTCTTAATAAGAGTGGGTAGAAGATATTAAGCGTGGTTTATACAGAGAGGATAGGAGTTTGGGTTCTCTGTTTTTGGAGGGTGTGTGAGTTGGGAAATATAAGAGTAACACTCTATGAATTTTTCTCACACAGAAGCACATATACTCAGGTAGAGGTAGGCTTGAAGCATCCTGAGTATGAACCAAGGTTCCTTGGCTCTTGGGACAGACTTAGTTGGCATATGGAAGTTTAAGTCTAAGTTGCCCAACTATTTCGGAGGCAGGGTTTTCTATTTATATCTTCAGTTGCTTCTTCTTCTTCAGAATGAGAGAAAACCGGTCTGAAGAGCTTCTTCCTCTCTAAGCTGCACATAACGGCTAGTTCTTCATCTCTCAGCAGGTGTAAGACATGATCTGAGAATCATCGATTCGTCTGGGTTGATGTCGTCTGGCTCCATGCTGAGCAAGTAGCTTTGAGCTATGTCTTCAGTATTTAATGCGTGGAGTACCAGCTGTGAAGTTTGTTTTGACCATTTTACCCCAGTGCTTGCCAGCTAATTTTCGTCACGTGCTTTGGTCAGATATTTGAATTTCAACCGTTGAGAGTGTACGATGCTCAGAGATTCTTGCCGTTGATTCCGCGATGTCAGCTTGATTTGAGGAAAAGTAGAATAGCAGTGGGATCGAGGAATATTGTATTAATTGTGTCCCTTTCTACTTTCTGCCGTAGCCAGTACATTAATAAATATGCAGACGAGGTAGAAGTCTTTTGATCCAAGAAGTAATTACTCAAGATGAGGAGAATAAATTCTTTAATACTTCTGATAACCTGATATCCTCGAAAAACACATTTCTTGATCTTTGTACCTTTGGTGCACTTGACGCTTGAGCGAACGGATTCTTCCGTAGAGTTTGGCAGACGCAGTCTTCATTCACGCTTGAAATTCCGCTGCAGAGTAGTTTGTATTGGCGGACGAACTTTTCTTCATTCAGTTCCTCTTAACTATTGGAATCTTCTTGGCTTGTAGAAGACTGAATCTTTTCTTTTGGTTCCATTGAAGTTCTCCAAATGAGAGAGTTGATTCACAACTTCTTTTTATGATGCTAGAGAAACTTCGAGGCCGAAGGTGTTTCTTCATAGGTTGTCATGCTCTTTCAGCTTTGGATGAAGCAGTCATCTTTTGATCACTGTAGGTTTGAGTGGCAGACTGTTTTATCTTCTTGAGATAAACTTTGACTTGAGCGAGCAGACTTCGATGGAGTGTCCTTGAGAGAGGATGTTTAATGTTGTTGCTGTTTTAGCTCTCTTGAACCACCGGACTGTCTTATACAAGAGTGCTTTCCTTCGTATATCTTTGACAGTGTTTCCTTCAAAGTGACCGGACGAACTCTTCTGGTGGATTGGTTTTCTTGATGATGCTTTGAAGTTCATTCAGTCCTTTTAGAGATAGTTATTCCTGTACATGATAATTTTCACTATGTTAGAAATTCTATCTTAAATAGTATTAAACCTTAAAGAAATTGTTAATTATCAAAACATAATAATTCATTTAATTATTTGACTCTAACAAAGAGTTATGCGGATAATAGACGAAGACAATTAGAGTTTTCAGCAGGAGAACATGTGTCTCTTCGTGTGACACCTACTACTGGGGTTGGAAGGGCGATTAAGTCCAAGAAGTTGATGCCATAGTTTATTGGACAATATCATATCATTGAGAGAGTTGGACCCGTGGCTTATCGTATTGCTTTACCGCCTTTCTTGTCCAAGATTCACGACGTGCTTCATGTATCTCAGTTGCGTAAATATGTTCCAGATCCCTCTCATATTATCACTAAGGATGATGTCCAGTTGAAGGATAATTTGACGTTTGAGGTTCCTCCGATGAGTATTGCAGATCGTAGGATTAAACAGTTGAAGAACAAGCAGATTCCGCTTGTAAAGGTGATTTGGAACCAGGCGACGGGGGACGCGACGTGGGAGTTGGAGGAGAAGATGAGAGAACAATATCCCGCTTTGTTTCTTGAATTGTAGTTTCGGGGGCGAAACTCTTTTAAGGGGGGTGGTATTGTAAGACCCTCAATTTTGTGTGATAGTATTTTGGCCCCTATAACTCTTATGATTATAATTTGAATCTTTTTGAAGTATATTGATTATACTTTGTCTTGAATTACTTAGTTATTCGAGTTAGAATTGGGTTGATATATTAAGTTTTATTTATGAGAAATATGTGTTTGAGTATGGAATTATATATTGTTTAAGCCTTGGCTGAAATGACGACGTTTTGAAAGGGAAGTTGAGATCGTCCTGTAAAACTGGTTGAGATCGCCCTGTAAAACTGGCAGACTATGTTGGCAGACTATGTTGGCGGACTGTTCTGGCAGACTGTTTCTCACTAGGCAGACTGTCTCTCCGTTGGCAGACCATGACTTCGCTTTGTCTGGTCTGGTCAGCCGTTATTGTTGACTTTAAGAAATGAGTGTCAAATACCTTGGGAATGATAAACTTCCGTTTTTATTGACTCTTAAGAGATAAAATGTCAGAATCATTAATGAGCATTAATGGCTTGCCGTTTTCTTTGACTTAGAATATTTTAATCTTTTCTAAGTCGGTTTCCTCACTCTATAAATACCAAGCTTCGTCAGTATGTTAATCCTTCATTTTCTTCCACACCTTTCTTCTCTTCGAAGTAAGCTGAATCCTTGACATTTTTCTGAAGCGTTCTTGTTGGTAAGTTGTTCAGACTCTTACTAATTCTGGAATTTCCATAGTATTCGATTTAGTTCATCTTTTTGAAGTTTAACTTGTTCTATTTCCCTCGCGGCCATATTCTTCTTGTTCGTTGAAGACCAGAGCTGTTCGTTGTGAGTTCTTCTTGATTCGTGAAGGACAGAGCTGAAGTTTCAAATCTCTTTAACCTTTTAGTCAATTCAAGGTTGGTTTCCTTTTTTCGTCCTTACGTTAGAACTCTGTTGTAATCTTTGTATTTCTAAAATAATCCTTGAAGACCATATAGAATCTGTTTTAAATCAATTTGGTGATGGTTTTTATCTATAAAGAAGTTTGGGTTTTAAAGAAATGAATTTAACAGTGATTTTACGTGAAAAACTCTGATTCTGGACTCTCAGACTGAGAGCCAACGCTTGGGCGTTGGGATCCAGCGCTTGGGCGCTGGGTTTCTTCGATATTTCACGTAACCAGACAGTGCCAACGCTTGGGCGTTGGGTTCTAACGCTTGGGCGTTGGAGGGCACTCTGTTCGGCCCTGTTTTACGAAAAATTCTGATTTCGACCGTTTTGAGTTATGTTTCTTTCCAGATTACATCCTAGCCTTAGGATAGTTAACTAAATGAGTTTATATGCTATTTCTAGGTTGAAGAACAAGTGTATGCAACCTAAGAGAAGGTAAGGGTAACTCAATCTTAGTATTATGGTATTATGATATTGTTGTGATTCTGATTGCAGAATACGGACTGTGATTGATTATGAGTTTGTTTGAATACTGTTGATGATAGTATGATATAACGAAAACGTTGTATGGTTATGAGATTGAATTGCTTGAATATATTTTGTAAGAAGAGCTTACTGTGTTATGTATATATTGACATAACTGTGAAACGAGTGAATCGTTATTGTTCATGAGGATTCGATTACTGTCATGACAGATGCACTGCAGGTGCACGATTTTAGGTTTTGATGTGGCGAACTATTATGCGTCGCGGGATCATGCCATGATTTTAGGTTTTGATGTGGCGAACTATTATGCGTCGCGGGATCATACCAGAGGGTGGTATGGAAATGTCTCTTCCATGTTCTAAGTCACCCTGGCCAAATACGGCAAAAACCCAATGAGCTATTGCATTATTTGTTGAAAAGCTAACAAGCATATGTGTTGTGATGAATGAGGCTTATTCTGTGAAGTTATGAATTACTAGCAGATATGTTGTGGATTGTTGTTTCAGTTATAGAACAATAGTTAATGTTGTTTACTCTATAATGTACTTCTAATACTGTATTTCTATATTCTTATATTTGAGTTAACCCTTTGCTGTTTCTGTTTGTGTCTTCTTTTATTTTGGCGCTTAACGCCAGATGACCAACGATGAGGGAAGACTTGAAGGCTGCTTTGATGCAAGCTTGAGGAACTTTTGGGGCAGATTTGAAGATGATGTTTAGTTTCCGCTATTTTGTAAACTTAGCACATGTGTGCAAGATATTACTTTCATTACGTCTTGTTTTCCTTGCTGTAATATTACTGACTATGGGCTACACTTATTAAATATATGTGAGACGTTGTTTTTGGAAAACTTGAGATGTTTTGAAAGGTTTTTATTTTCCGCGTTTTCAATGTGACTCTCGAATTAAAAATCGGGCTGTTACATTTTGTGGTATCAGAGCAATGGTTGAGATCGTCTGCCATGATATTGAGTTATGCATTGCAAATGAGTATTATAGTAATGTGCTCTGATACTATCTCTTCACGTTATTCAAATTGCTCTGATACATAGTTTTATAAAAAGCTTATATAGAATCATGTCAAGATAGAACTGATGTCTTATATGCTCTGATTCTTTTAAAATGCTCATGTTTTTCAAACCTAGAAAAATTTAATACCCAACGCTCTGATACCTTAGGTTTGATTTAAACAATAAAGCTCTGATACATTTTCACAGTAATAGATTAAACCTTTTTCTCAATGAAAATTGTCATCATAAAAAAGGGGGAGATTGTTAAGTTCAAATGATTCCATGTTTTATCATGTTTTGAATAATAACAATTTTACCTCAGGTTCAATCATGATAGATAAAAATTTCCTAAACTCTATATGTTTTAATTTCAGGAAATATCTATTCAAAGGAATGAATGTCTGTTATCACTTGAAAAATCTAAAGCAGTATGTTCAAATGCATCGTCTGAGGAAAAGAAAAAAGAACGTCTGACTACGTCCATGAAGGAACATCTGCCTTAATGATCAAACAATGAAGACTCTCAACGTCTGAATATTCAATGAAGCACTGTTTTCATCAGGATCAAGAAAGGACATATTTAATGTAAAATTATCCAGATATATGCCTACTCTCTGAATGCTCCGTACAACAAGATACTCTTCGTCAGAGTCAACGACACTATTCTCTGAACATTGTATCACCTCAACAGTCAGAATCAAATCTCAGTGATCAGAATAAAAGATATGCTTTGCTATTTTCCTTTGCATTAAATGCTCAAATAGTATTTAAGGAAACAGAGAAGAGAAGAGCGGACGATAGAAGCAACCGCATTAAATGCTGCAATTAATGCGTAGCAGGTTTGCTTTTAATGCTTCTGAAAGCTTGTCAGAAGTATCCGTTGCACCTTCAGAGAAGAAGAAATTCAAACGAAACTCCACAATCTTCCCCAGCGACAATCCTACTGAAGATATAAATAGAAGACTTGAACACTAAAATCAGTGGTGACTTACAACGAAAAATCCTCAAGCTTTCAAAGTCTTTTATTGTAATCAAGCTCTGAAATCTACTCTGAAACGAAGCGTCATACCATTCTGAGTTTAGTCGTCTGCCATAGTGTGAAATTCTTATAGAGTGAAAACTCTTATCTTCCTCACACTCCACAAACAGAGAACCCATTTTCACATCATCTCTGTAGTTTGTGCTCAAACACTTTCTACCTCACTCTTTGTGAAGAGACTCTGTAGAAACAAAATTCTTTGTAAAAGAATTTGGAGAAGTCCTGTCGAATAATTGTAAGGAGAAGTCCTACGAATACTGGGAGAAGTCTTGTTGAATACTTGTAAGGAGAAGTCCTTCGAATACTGGGAGAAGTCCAGGACAATACTTGTATTATTCGGTGTGAATAGTGGACATAGCCCTGTCGATTAAGGGGGTGAACCAAGATAAACTCTTTGTGTTATTTACTTTTCAGCTCTGTTAATTTTCTGCTGCACAAGTTTTAGAAAATAATATTTAAACTTATACTTGTTTTGAAAGAAAAGTTTTTAAAACCACACACACTATTCAAACCCCCCCTTTCTTGTGTTGTTTCGTTATTATCATAAACAAACAGGAGAAATCCAAAAATTCAAAACTTAAACTTAAACATTGTCAACTGATTAAGAAACATAGATATAATGAGATGGATTAAAGGGTGGAAGTTGATTGACCAGGATCATCTCTCTTCCTCTTCCTGGAAATGATGTCCAATATCGCACCAAGAGAGCCACAGGAGCTTGTTGTGGAGGTGGACGTGGAGCTGGGAGTATCGATATCCGGATCAACATCGATGTGAATGATTCCTCCAGCAGCATGTTCCCCTTGTGCAGCCCTTTCTGCAGCAGCAACCACATGTTGAGTTCCAACACCATCCCCCTTTGTTCCGGCATCATCTTCTCCATGGTCGTCATAATCGCCATCATCTTCATCATCAGCAATGGCACTGTCTTCACCATGGTCATCGTCATCATCAACATCGGCATTGTTTTCACCGTGTTCGTCGTCCCCGCCATCATCTTCATCATCAGCATCGGCATTTTCATCCTCATGACCACCATCCTCCTGTCCAGGAATGAGAAGGCCTTGAGTCTCTAGGTAATGCTTTGTGGTGAGAGTCCATTTTTCTTGAATAAAATGGCACTTTGTAAGGGGTCGAGCAACCATTCTCCTCAGAAGGTGTGTGAGTATAAATCCATACAGAATAGCAAAGGTAGAGTTTGACATCACAAGTCTCAGATGATCATGAACAAGATGTACGAGGTCTAACTTCATGTTTTTCAGGTTGTGGTACATTATGAACTTATCCTTATCAAGGATGTAGCCATGGAGTTTCCTTCTAGGGCAAAACACATTCACAATGAGTACGTGGATCTGCATCGCAGCAGAAGTCAGACAAGAAACTCTGGTGGCATCCTCATCTAAGATTCGTCCCCTACTAAACATTGTCTGGTTGATATCAATGGAGTCCAAGTCAACACTCCACCCCACTTAGAATTGTTCTCCTTGGAGCGGTGATCCGAGAACTCCTGAAAGAGTACCCATGTTAAAGTCCAACCTGTAGTCAAGAACACGTCCATAAAAACCTGCAGGTTCAGCAAAATGGATAGAACCCCAGAACTCTGAAACAATCTCTGGATAAGTGATTGTGATAGCAGCATCGTTGATAAAGTTGACTGAAGACGTATGAGGTTATCAGCACCCGGAATATTCCAGTGAACAAGTTCGTCCAAATCGTAGTAGATGTTTTGGCAAAGAGCTCAGTGTGCCATTTCAGAAGATGAATGAAAATGATAAGGTTGGAAAAATATAAGAGTCCTGGAAGTCATATGCCAGCAAAAACAAAAACAACATTCTACAGAAATGGTGGAACCCAAAAGGGGAAGTTATCTTCGGTTAATTGCTTGAATAAACTGACACTAACTATATGCCATTTACAGTAACTAAAGATAGTGCGATACACTACAGTTGAATAAGTTTAAAATGGAGGATCATGGTTAGAAACTAAAAACACACAGCCACATAATTAAGGGGCATAGGTAAAGGGAACAAGGAATAAATTTCAAGTATGAATCAGCACCTGTGGGGGGTGGGAGTAAACATTAGAATGAATAACGGATAACCATCAAATAAATTGAAGAACAAAAACCCTGAAATTTAATAAAATGGCACATAACATAATAAGGGCGCAACCAAAGGGATGAGAAATGGAAGAAAATATCTGTGGTACAGCCAGATTTCATCTAAAACAGCGAATCACTCGATAAATTAAAAGCATGGATAAGCATCAAATGTCTTTACAAGCTGTTGACTTGTAAAGAGGGGAGAAGAAAAAGAAGAAGAAGAAGAAGATCCGGTTTTCACGGTTGAAGATGAAGAACGCAGCAGCACGAGATGAATGAAGATGGATTTGGGGATTTTGGGGGTTTAGGGTTTGTTTTTTTAGTGGGGTTATTATTGTAACTTCAAGTGTTTTATTAATATAATTTATTTTAATTTCTGAGTTGTAAATTCCACATATGCATCATTTACCTTGTCAGCATGCCACGTAATCAGTGGCCTGAGCTCCGGTCACCGGCGAGGACCCACTTAAAACTAATTACAAACACAGGGACCTTTTGCTAAGATTTTTCCGATGAGGGACTTAGATCAAATCCGGTCACAAACACAGGGACCACTTACTTGATAATCCCTAATTTTAATATTTATATTTATACGATTTATAATAATATTAATTAAAAATATTTTTTACTTAAACAAAATATTAATTTTATTACTTATCAATTACTAGTTGTTGTTGTTAAGTTAAAATTATTTTAATTGTTTGTTTAATACTTATCAATTTTCGTTATTTATCTTGTAATAAAAATACACAAAATAATTCTTCACTAACAATAAAATAGGCTACTCACATATAAATATTAATTTTTTAATAGTAAATATAAACTAATTTTATATTATCATATGCTATTATTTAAAATTATTTCTCTACTTATGTAATTGTAATTAATAATTTAAATATAAATTATTTTTGAAAGAATAATATCTTTTAACATTTTTTTAAAAATTTAATTAATTTTTAATGTTGATCACTCACCCCTACTAAGTTTAAACCCATTGGTTACATATATAATAATTTTAATTAAAATAGACTCCGTTAAAAAAATTAAAATAGCTCCAGGTGTTGGTGCCTTCGCCGGATGATGTCTCCATGCCTCCGGGTGTTCTGATGAGGGCAAGGCATGCTCTTGCGATCGCCGAGTAGGTTGGCGTTGTTTTCGAGGATTCTAATGAGGTTGCGTTGAACCACTTTGTGGCTCACATTAGGTCGAGCAGATCTTCTTAGTGTGGTTTTTTGTGCTGGGTTGGTTTTGTGGGGTTCTTGTCTTTCTGGCGCTTTTTGGGTAGGCTCGCGGGGTGTTTTTTGGTTTAGGTTTGGGCAGGCTTTTTGGGTTTCCTCTTGCTGTTGTGTATAGGGAGCTGCTTTCTGTTTGGGGTTCTGTTTTGCTCTTTTTGGTTTGTATTTTTGTCTCCCCTTCTCCTTTTGTTGAGGTTGGCTGGCTGACCTTGTACTAGTTATATATATATATATATATATATATATATATATATATATATATATATATATTTATATCGTTGTGCTTTCTAAAAAAAAATTAAAATAGATGAATTAATAAAAATTAGTCTATCCTAAAATGTTACTAAGCTTTACATTAGTCTAACCTAAAAGCTTACGTACTAATGAGGGAACCTTTAAGGATGACACTCATCATGTCACATACAAAGAATTTGAAATGTTAAGTGCCAAAGAAGATGCAAACAAATGGCAACGAAAATAGACAACACTTAATGAAAAAATCATATCCAATGTCTTTAAAAGACACTAAATGACATGCCAAATGATGCCAAATGATGTTTTAGGCAAGTTTACCTTAACAACTCTAATACACTTGGTAAGGCTTGAGAACAAGCTCCCTCAAGTGAGCAAAGATTACATCAACAAACAAAGATAAGACAGAATTTTAAGCTGCTTAACGATGACCAAAAGCTACTAAACATGCCACTCAAAACAACCAAAGGAACCAAGAAACAAAAACCAAAGGATGGAGAAGGCAGAGCACCACAACAGAGACCTGGATTAAAATCTATGCAGCACAGATACCCAACAACAGCGGCAATCTTGTACATCCTTCCGGAGCCTGAATAAGTCAAACACCAATTTTCTTCTTGGGATAATCATTCCAATGCTTGAAAGTTGAAGCAATGATCTCATTAGTAATTTGGTTGTGCTATTTTAAGACTAAATCCACTGCAATCCTCATTCTTGTATCGTTTCCGACCTATGTTTATATATGACAACGATAATAGTTAATTTTCTTTTAGGCAGTTTTACAATTCAAGTTATTCAATAATTAACATAAACTTACCACAATTTGGTAATTGTCCGCCCAGAAATCATCTGTCATCCAGGTTATGACCCACACACCACAGTCGTTTCTGTCATAGGGTATTGCATAGTGAGGCATCTCATAATGGATTTGGTTATTTCTTATGATCCTGGTGCCTGCTGTCCAAGGTTTTTTGGTAAGACAGCTTCGAACTCATATAGCACGGGCGTGGACTTGTAGGCATCAAAAGCTGGGAGCAGAAAGCATTCATCTAAGAAAATTGCCTGCATGAAAATGAATTGTTAGATTATAAAGATGAATGTGGCTCGTAATCATTACATGGATTCTTACCACGTTAAGGACATCTCTCTTCCTGTGAACTGTTCTTGATGAACATGGAAGAGAGTCCAGCATAATGACTTTACGATGTTCTACGTCAAAAACAGCGAGGTACCAATGTGAATTCTCATCATTCATTGGAACGAAAATCTGTATACATGCACATTGGCAGAGCCTGTTACACAAATGTTTTAAACTGAATATGTTGGGATGTAAACAATCAAAACGACCTTTTTGACTTTGCAAGATCTCCCATGAATGTATCCTTGTACCACTTCACAAGGGTCTCTTTCCTTGATTGAGCAGGTTGTTGCATTGCATATTGTTGTAATTTAAAAGAAATGTTAAACATATATGATGCATAAGTCTATTTTGTTCACAATATACACGACTAAGGTCAGAGTTTAGGAATAGATTACCACAAACAAGGTGGGTAAGTACCACCTTGTCCTAATCTAGAAAAGTTCACTATCTTTATGCGTTATCATGCTCACAGCTAGGTTGATGATCTGCATATGCAAACAAACATATGAGGTATATTATTGCCACTTTGTTTCACAAAAATGTTGACAATCAAAGCAGACTTACTTCCTGGTCCACCCATCCCATGGGGCAGAGTGTTTTGAGGGTTGCTCTATCTCCATGAAAATAAGATTCTTTGACAAATCTCTCCTTCTTGCAACACCCCCCGTGTAATTGAATAATACAGCACACCATTTAATAAAATTTTACAAATAAATTTAAAAGATAACAAGGACTAAAAATTAAGATACCCATCAAGCCTAGAAATATTGTTGCCCGCAAATACAAATGTAGCAACAACAACCTCAACTTGGTTTAGAACCATTATGTCTGGAGGTCTACATACCACTGGGAGCCACTTCACAACATAATTCACCGAATTAGATTAGTGTTGTGACCATCTAAAATATCAAAAAACATTAACAATTAGAACTTAAACTAATTGGATCACCTCAAGTACTCTTACTCCCTCTGTCAGACCAACATTAACACCATGAAGTGGCTCAAAGTTGGTGTATTCAAATGCATTTCCTTGACTGATATTTAACTTCTTCCCAGGCATTTTGCATCTTCCAAGCGTTTTGTTGTCCTTGTTTTTGAAACATGGGGCTGAAAACGAGTTTCGATGTTCCAACCCTGCCAGTCTCGTGATGGTTGATTCCCTTTGGCTTGATGGAGTCACTTGGGGGCTTTGTTGAAACACCACTTTGACCAGTCTGTTGACAACTTCTTTAATGACATCAACGAATTCCTTCATGTCTGCAATGTCTTTGATGAGATGGTCAACTCCCGGAGATTCAATTGGTGCTTCATGCTTAGGCTTGGGTACACTTTCATGAAAACTGAAGTGAAGGTTAGCCAATAACAAAGTCAAAATTGTTCGTTTCTAATATTGTCACAACCACAAAAAGATGAATCCCATTTAATCATCAGTAATCCCCCCTCCTGAACTACAAAAAAAAGTGCTAGCATTTCCCCCTTCATTGCCCTAAACAAGTGAAGATGGACTAACCTCGATGAAATTTCTATCATGTCTTCATTTTTTCTTTGATTCCTGGAGGTGTCTTAGTCTGTTTATGAGGGTTTCGTGCCTTTCTTCCTTTTCCACCACCAGCCATGATTAACCTCTTCAAAGTGATGATAGAAACTCGCTTCTAGCTGGTAAGGACAATGGCTAGAAATGTCTAGTTTAAATAGGCGTTCCATATTGAAGAACGAGGTTGATGAAATGTCGAAAGAGAAGATATGATCGTAGGCTGAGAGGAGGTTTCTGCCTTTTGGGTAAGTGTGCATTTTACGAGGAAGAAATGAGATGATGATTGTGCCTCGAGTTGACATCTACCTAGTCTATCACACTTTCACTTGCTCCACTTACATAGCCCTATATCAAAACCTGCGTGCTCCTACTCCGGAAGATTATTGTGCCTCGAGAAGATGGTTTTTGGATTCAGTGGTGTGAAGGTATTCTCAGATAAGGTGGAACTGTGTGAATACCATCGTTGGATCGACATCGAACGGTTACGGATCCGGTAGTATATGGAACGATGTACTATATAGCTACAGGGGATCAGGCGCAGAAATTATAACTATTAACTACTAAACACCACTTTAAACCCAACATATGCCGTTCAAAAAAAAATCCCAACACATGAATCCTTTTTTCTCCCCAGCCGTTCTTTTTACTTAATTTTATTTTTGGTACAAGGAAAGAAAAAAAAATATTTATTTAATTAGACCTAATTAAGATGAATTTGTAGTTTTTTCTACTAACTTTCCTAAGTTGCCCTCATTTAAAAGTTTATCATTTCAATTATTTTCTCTCTCTATACTAACATTCCACTATCAGAAAAAGGGTAAACATGGAAAAATCACCATTAACCAACGTATAGATATACTAAAGTGACTTATATTTTGGGACAAAGAAATTTCAAAAACAATGACTTATAATAAGCGAAGGACGGAGAATATTATTTGAGGGACATGAAAATGTAATTTCTTTTTACCTATATTATTTCAGGGACGTGATCCCAAAAAATAAGGGTCCACCCTTATTTATACCTAAATTTATATATGGCAAAAAAGACTTATTGTGAAAATTCTGTGATGATAAGTTAGCGCGTCGGTCAAGTGATGAGTCATGATGATTAGTAGGGCCAAGCATGTCGCCTATGAGTGTGGGAATATTAAACTTAGGGATCATAAGTAGGGCCAAGCGCGTCGGTCAAGTGATGAGTTGTGGTGCTGAGTAGGGCCAAGCGCGTCGCCTATGAGTGTGGGAATATTATACTTAGGGATCATACGTAATGCCAAGCTCGTCGGTCAAGTGATGAGAAGTAGGGCCAAGAGCATCGCCTATGAGTGTCGGAATATTATAATTAGGGATGATAAGTAGGGCCAGGCGCGTCGGTCAAGTGATGAGTCACGATGACAAGTAGGGCCAAGCGTGTCACCTACGAGTGTGGGAATATAATACTTAGGGATGCTGAGTAGGGCCAGGCGCGTCGCCTATGAGTGTGGGAATATTACACATAGGGATCATAAGTAGGGCCAAGCGCGTCGGTCAAGTGATGAGTCGTGATGCTAAGTAGGGCCAAGCACGTCAACTATGATTGTCGGAATATTATACTTGGGGATTATATGTAATGCCAAGCACTTCGGTCAAGTGAGGAGTCGTGATGATAAGTAGGGCCAAGAGAGTGTGGGAGTATTACACTTAGGGATGCTAAGTAGGGCCAGGCGCGTCGGTCAAGTAATGAGTCGTGATGATAAGGAGGGCCAAGCGCGTCGCCTATGAGTGTGGGAAAATTATACTTAGGGATGCTAAGTAGGGCCAAGCGCGTCGGTCAAGTGATGAGTCATGATGATAAGTAGGGCCAAGCGCATCGCCTGTGAGAGTGCGAATATTACACTTAGGGATCATAAGTAGGGCCAATCGCGTCGGTCAAGTGATGAGTCGTGATGATAAGTAGTGGCAAGCACATCGGTCAAGTGATGATAAGTAGGGCGAAGCGCGTCGCCTATGAGTGTGGAAATATTATACTTAGGAATTCTAAGTAGGGCCAAGTGCGTCGGTCAAGTGTTGAGTCGTGATAGTAAGTAGGGTCAAGCTTGTCACTAGTGAGTGTGGGAATATTACACTTAGGGATCATAACTAGGTCCAATCGCGTCGTTCAAGTGATCAGTCGTGATGATAAGTAAGGCCAAGCGCGTCGGTCAAGCGATGAGTCGTTGTTAGAGAAGTGTATCGTCTGCTGTGAAGAAATACCCAGTATCGTCTGCGGTATCGTCTGATACAGTGTTCTGTCATTTGATCCTATCATCTGAGTAGGATCATCTTCACAAGGGAGCAATGGATCTTCTGCCATACTAGGCCGTCTGGCCAGAAGTATCGTCTGACCTGTACGGTGCCAGCCGCATACCACTAGTAATAGTTAATATTATCTTGTAACCGGGATATCCGAGATATTATCTTGTATTTATTATTGTTTATGATTCCCAATGTAATAGTTTCAATTGTTGACCTCGGAATATCCGTCGGTCTCTCTGTATAAATACAGAGCTTGTAACCTTGAATAATTAGGAATTGAAGATTGCATAATGAATAAGTAAATAAACAGCGTTCGTCCCTTTTTGCATCTTCGATTTCTTAAATTGTTCAAGAACTAACTTTGGTTCTTAACATGGTATCAGAGCCAGTCTGGTCCATGGTTTTCTTTTTCTTCATTCTTTTCTTCCATGGCTGAAACTCCGCCTTCATGTCAAGCTTTATCTTTTACTGTATTTAAACTTTCAAAGCTAAGATTCATGAACATAGGGGTAACACCTGTTAAAATTTTTCTAAACTCAAGCTTTTATCCTTTACGACTTTCTTGTTATTACTTTTCAACATTGAGATTCATAAACAAAGGGCTAACACTTGTTAACGTTTCCCTGAATTCAAGCTTTATATTTCCTATCCCTTTCCTGATTTAGCCTCTTAACACTGAGACTCACGAGTAGAGGGGTAACACTTGTTAAAATTCCTCTGAGCTCAAGCTATTGCAGCTATAAGGCCTTTGAGACTCAGATGCAGGAGCCCAAGTCAACAACCTAAGAGGTTCCCACTGCAGTACAAGCCCAGGAAAAACTTCCTCGGACTGGCACGGAAAGATCATTGCTCCGAAGAGCCTTTCCGAAACCAAAAATATGTATTTTTCTTTGCCTTTTTCTTTGTCTTGGTGAAGTATATATGGTGGATCTGGTTGAAGCAGCACAATTCATCTTCCATGTTCTTCATCTCATGCCCTAAGCCTTCACTTCGAGGACAAGCATCAATGTCAAAGGAGCGCAACTTTTCCTAGCATTATATTTCCACCCTTGTTCATGATGTCTGCAAGGGATGTACAAGCAAGAAAGTTGCAGCAAAGAAGGTCAAACTCAATGTGTTTTATGAAGGTTGTCTTCCTTCTCAACCACATTCAGTTTGCGGGGGGATGTTAGAGAAGTGTATCGTCTGCCGTGAAGAGATACGCAGTATCGTCTGCGGTATTGTCTAATACAGCGTTCTATCATTTGATCCTATCGTTTGAGTAGGATCATCTACCCGAGGGAGCAATGGATCGTCTGCTATAATAGACCGTCTGGTCAGAGGTATCGTCTGACCTCTACGATGCCACTTGCATACAACTAGTAATAGTTAATATTATCTTGTAACTGGGATATCCGAGATATTATCTTGTATTTATTATTGTTTATGATTCCCAATGTAATAGTTTCAATTGTTGACCTCGGAATATCCATCGGTCTCTCTATATAAATACAGAGCTTGTAACCTTGAATAATTAGGATTTGAAGATTGAAGAATGAATAAGTAAATAAACATAGTTCGTCCCTTTTTGCATCTTCAATTTCTAAAATCTTTAAGAACTGACTTTGGTTCTTAACAGTCTTGATGATAAGTAGGGCCAAGCGCATCGTTCAAGTGATGAGTCATGAAGCAGAGTAGGGCCAAGCGCGTTACCTATGAGTGTGGGAATATTATACTTAGGGATCATATGTAATGCCAAGCACGTCGGTCAAGTGATGAGTCGGGATAATAAGTAGGGCCAAGCGTGTCGCCTATGAGTGTGTGAATATTATATTTAGGGATGCTAAGTAGGGCCAGGCGCGTCGGTCAAGTGATGAGTCGCGATGACAAGTAGGGCCAAGCTTGTCGCCTATGAGTGTGGGAACATAATACTCAAGGATGCTAATTAGGGCCAAGCGCGTCGCCTACGAGTGTGGGAATATTACACTTAGGGATCATAAGTAGAGCCAAACGCGTCGGTCAAGTGATGAGTCGTGATGCTAAGTAGGGCCAAGCACGTCAACTATGATTGTGGGAATATTATACCTAGGGATCATATGTAATGCCAAGCACTTCATTCAAGTGATGAGTCGTGATGATAAGTAGGGCCAAGCGCGTCGCCTAGAGTGTGGGAATATTACACTTAGGGATGCTAAGTAGGGCCAGGCGCGTCGATCAAGTGATGAGTCATGATGATAAGTAGGGCCAAGCGCGTCGCTCAAGTTATGAGTCGTGATGATAAGTAGGACCAAGCATGTCGCCTGTGATTGTGGGATTTTTACACTTAGGGATCATAAGTAGGGCCAATCGTGTCAGTAAAGTCATGAGTCGTGATGATAAATAAGGCCAAGCGCGTTGCTTGTGAGTTTGGGTATGTTACAGTTAGGGATCATAAATAGGGCCAATCGAGTCGGTCAAGTGATGAGTCGTGATGATAAGTAGGGCCAAGCGCGTCGGTCAAGTGGTGAATCGTGATGATAAGTAGGGCCAAGCACGTCTCCTATGAGTGTGGGAATATTATACTTAGGGATGCTAAGTAGGGCCAAGCACGTCGGACAAGTAATGACTCATGATGATAAGTACGGCCAAGCGCGTCGCCTATGAGTGTGGGAATATTACACTTAGGGATCTTATGTAGTGTCAAGCGCGTCGGTTAAGTGATGAGTCGTGATGGCAAGTAGGGCCAAGCGCGTCGCCTATGAGTGTGGGAATATTATACTTAGTTATTATATGTAGGGTCCATCGCATCGCCTATGAGTGTGGGAATATTATACTTAGGGATGCTAAGTAGGGCCAAGAACTCGGTCAAGTGATGAGTCGCGAACGATAAGTTGGGCCAAGAGCGTCGCGTGTGAGTGTGGGAATATTATACTTATGGATGATAAGAAGGGCCAAGTGAATCGCCTATGAGTGCATGGGATATTTTATTTGAGAATGATATTATACAAATCATATGCACATATCAAAAAGATTAAAAAAAACATATAAGGATAATGTTGGAACAAGTTTCATGGATCGATTTTCGCCTTATCGAAATTATTACTTTCAAGATAATGATGATCACAAAACGAAAGTTGTGATTGCAGCGGAATTAAGGATTGCTTGAAAGTAAAAGATGAAGGGAAGAGGAAATCACACACGAGATTTTATCCTGGTTCACCTTCTATCCATCGAAGGCTACGTCCAGTCCCTCAAGAAACCCCTTGAGGATTTTTCCACTATGATCAAGATTTCTTACAAGTACTTACACCAAGAACCTTAAGAACTCTTGTGAAACCTCAGATGGAAAACCACCAACTGATGACGCCGAAACCTACGGCGGACTTTGAATCAAACCCGATTCAAAGGACCTTTTCCACAATCACCGAACCCTACGGTGGACTTTAAATCAAACCCGATTCAAAGGACCTTTTCCACAACCATCGAACACCACGATGGACCTTTTTACAACCACCGAAAACCACGGTGAATGAATCAAACCGATTCAACAGATGAAGAAGAAAATGCCTTTATAATGGCTGATTCAATCCTTTAGACAAGATGGATTGATCTTAGTTTGTATGCTCTAGGAAATTACAATGAAGGATCTTTTATTCTGAGTTTCTCAAAAGATGAACAACATGTGTGTTCTTATGAAAATGAGAGAACATAAACTCAGAATGATGACTTTAATGAATATGAAAGTTATGGACCAAGTCGTTGATGTTTCTGAGCGTCTATGGACTTTATATAGGCACTAGAGGCCGTCCATGAACTAACACAACCTTTCCCAAACATTTTGAGACACAATGGTTCATGAAATAACACATCTGTCGACCTGGTAATCGATTACAAAAGCCTGGTAATCGATTACACTAGCCGTTGCAGTTTGAATTCAAAATTCAAACTGTGTAATCGATTACACTAATATGGTAATTTATTACTGCCTTCCTGTAATCGATTACACACAACCTGTAATCGATTACAGATAGTCTGAAACTCAGTTTTAACCATCTCAAGCCCTAATTGAGTGTTCCTACCAAGTTTTACTTGTGAGAACATATCGTACTCAATTAGTTGATCTTTTATGAGCCTTCAAGTGAAATTAAACCTTAATAAAGCATAGCACACTAAGTTGACAAGACTTACTTAAAACAAGAACCTTGATGATTGATCTTGACGTTCTGAGCCGGTTCTTGAAGTCTTTCCTTTCTTTCTTGAAGTCTTTCTTGAAGTCTTTCTTTCTTGAACTCTTCTTGAAGTCTTTCTTCTTTTTTTGATGTGTTTGTCTTCATCAAAACCTTAGCCGAGTCCAAGGACGAGACCTTCTTCACAATCTCCCCATTTTTGATGATGACAAACATCATGCTTGAACATTGATTGATCATTTGACTTTCTCTCTTGTCTTGTATCTCCCCCTTGATTTTGCAACTATATCTCCCCCTTTGTTTTGTAATAGAAGCACAGTATCCTGAAAAATGATCAAGCATGCACAAGACTTTTCTCTCCCTTTTGACATCATCAAAAAGAAGAAAAAGCCATACAAAATATTCCAGGATAATCGAAATAAAGAGAAGGATAATATTTATCAGAACTATTCTCCCCATTTTTGTTCCACTTGTAGCTTTCCTTGTAAATAAACTTTACAAAGCACATGACCCTTTCTCCCCCTTTTGACTTCATAAAAAAGATGAGTCCAAGCATACTCCATACATGCTAACAAGTAGTATAGACATTTGAATCGTAGGGAGTGGGGGTAAGCAAGACAGAATTTTGAAACTTGTGCATCACACGCAATTAAGGCATAACCAGATAAGTTCAGAATACATAATTAAACATGCAAGCAGAAATCAAACCAATCCAAAAGTTATGTCTAAACTATTACAACCCAAAATATAAATAGTCTGAATAAAAATAAAAATAGAAAAAAATCTAGAGGTCTTCAGACCCATCGGAGAAATGGAGAGGTGAACGAGTCATCTGATCTACACGAAGGCTTAGACTGTCCATATCTGCACGCAAGGTAGTGTACATGGACTCGACCCGGCCTTCCATGCGATCAAAGCGTTGGTTGATGAAATGCTTCATGCTATCAATATGTGAAAGAATAAGCTGTGTAGAAGCATCAGTACCAGAAGATGACGATGGAGCACTCTCAGACGGAGGAAAGAAGGCTGCAGGAGTAGGAACAGGATGATCCTCAGATGTCAGGTCAGATTTGTTCCTGAAGGACCCATCAACATCCTGAATGAATCCCATCTTGTTCAGAATGTTCAGATCGATGCGCTGAGCCTTACCATCCATTTTAACGGAGTACTCGCCATGAGTAGAAACACCCTTCTTCTTCAGAATGATGGAGATTGTAGAAGCAAATGGAAGAGGGCTAGTTCTTTCCTTGTGTAGCATCATATGTATCATTACCAAATAAGCCCAATTAATAGACTTTTGATTAATCATGCCATATAGAATTTGTAACTCTAGATCGCTTATCTGAGCATGATTTAAACTCTGAGCTAAGATCACATAACTGAGTAAATAGTGAAGCAGTCTGTTTTCAACAGTGAGAAACCCAACAGCAAGGGTATCTCTAGAACGGTTTGCATCAACCCGCTGCTTCTTAGACTGAATTTGCTCTTCAGAGAAGCGTCATAGAGATAAGTAGAATGATCTCTTATCATATTCTTCCCAAGGGCAAGGCAATTCAGAACCTAATTTTTCTCCGGTGCTGGGAATAGAAAGAAATTCTCCCAACTCATCAAGGGTCATAGAGATGTCAATACCCTTGACAGATGTGCAAATTTTGCCACCACGTTTAATCAGATTACAATGGAAGACTTTGACAAGTTCGGGATAGAATTTACCTTTTATTTCAATGAACGAGTCAAGTCCTTGATGATCAAACAAAGTGGGAAATGTCATCCCTGCTGTCATGAAGGAATCCAGGGCACCATATTTTGGTGTGAGAACTGGCCGATCAAGAAAGTGAACAAGGAAGTGTTGCTTCTATTCTTCGGTTGCCAACAGCCTTGAGAGGTCCAAAGCATCCATGGATGGGTTCTTAGAACGATGAGGTTTACGTGAGGAAGAAGCCATGGAAGCTGAAATTGACAATTCTCGAGTTCTAGGGTTTAACATTGGGGCTTTTTAATCCAGACCAATTCAACAACAATTGGTAGGATGAATAGATAGAGACGGAAACTAGGAGCAAAACCCACAAAGAATTCTTGAAAACGAACAAGAATTGAAGGAGATATGGAGATTTTATGATATCTGGTGTCGCACGAGAAAGAGAGAGAGGAAAGGAAATGTAATCGATTAAGAACTGAAAAACCCAGGTTTATATACTATCGGGAATGTAATCGATTACTCCTTCCATGTAATCGATTACATGATGAAAAATTTGAATACAGATTCAAATTTCGAGGAGGTAATCGATTATACTATCTGGGTAATCGATTACCTACCTTTCTGGAAAAGAAACAGGGCCAAAGAAATTCCTCTAATAGGTCGAATGTACATGTCAATGGCTTCTTGTTGTTCCATCTTTTTGAGTTCAAGTTCATGTTCTTGCAACTTGCCAAAAAGTGAAGCCAATGTCATTTTTGAAAGACTCTTCTTTTCAGAAATTGCTGTTACCTTTGGTTGCCATTCTCTTGATAATGATCTTAGGACTTTTAAGTTCAAATCACTGTTGGAGAAATTTCTTCCAAGAGCAATTAGATGGTTGATCAAGAGAGTGGACCTTTTCTGCAGATCTAGCACCGTTTCCCTTGGTAACATTCTGAACATCTCATACTCTTGTGAAAGAGTATTGATCTTTGATCTCTTCACTTCTTCAGTGCCTTCATGAGTTACCATTAGAGTATCCCATATTTCCTTTGACGTTTTGCACATGGATACTCTGAAGAACTCATCCATGCCAAGAGCAGATGAAGGATATTCATTCTTTTAAGATCATACTGAACCTTCTTCTTTTCTTCTTTACTCCAAGTACTTTCTGGTTTTGGTTGTGTGCTATCACCCACTTCAATCATAGGAATAAATGGACCTTCTTCAATGGCTCTCCATATTTCCACGTCTAATGACCTTATAAAGATTTTCATCTTGATCTTCCAGAAGTCATAGTGGTCTCTATTGAAGTATGGTGGTCTGTTTATATTGAATCCCTCACTGGTTCCATGATAGGAGGAGGATGCCATCTTCTCCCGGATCTTAGGAGAAAATTACCTAAACCAGGCTCTGATACCAATTGTTAGCCTAGATAGCAACCTGAGAGGGGGGGTGAATCAGAGTTGCACGATTTTTGCCTTATCGAAATTATTACTTTCAAGATAATGATGATCACAAAACGAAAGTTGTGATTGCAGCAGAATTAAGGATTGCTAGAAAGTAAAAGATGAAGGGAAGAGGAAATCACACACAAGATTTTATCCTGGCTCACCTTCTATCCACCGAAGGCTACGTCCAGTCCCTCAAGAAACCCCTTGAGGATTTTTCCACTTTGATCAAGATTTCTTACAAGTTCTTACACCAAGAACCTTAAGAACTCTTGTGAATCTCAGATGGCAAACCACCAACTGATGACGCCGAAAACTACGGCGGACTTTGAATCAAACCCGATTCAAAGGACCTTTTCCACAATCACCGAACCCTACGGCGGACTTTGAATCAAACCCGATTCAAAGGACCTTTTCCACAACCATCGAACACCACGATGGACCTTTTTACAACCACCGAAAACAACGGTGAATGAATCAAACCGATTCAACAGATGAAGAAGAAGATGCCTTTATAATGGCTGATTCAATCCTTTAGACAAGATGGATTAATCTTAGTTTGTATGCTCCAGGAAATTACAATGAAGGCTCTTTTATTTTGAGTTTCTCAAAAGATGAACAGCATGTGTGTTCTTATGAAAATGAGAGAACATAAACTCAGAATGATGACTTTAATGAATATGAAAGTTATAGACCAAGTCATTGATGTTTCTGAGCGTCTATGGACTTTATATAGGCACTAGAGGTCGTCCATGAACCAACACAACCTTTCCCAAACATTTTGAGACACAATGGTTCATGAAATAACACATCTGTCGACCTGGTAATCGATTACAAAATCCTGGTAATCGATTACACTAGCCGTTGGAGTTTGAATTCAAAATTTAAACTGTGTAATCGATTACACTAAGATGGTAATCGATTACTTCCTTCCTGTAATCGATTACTGCCTTCCTGTAATCGATTACAGGTGTAATCGATTACAAATAGTCCGAAACTCATTTTTAACCATCTCAAGCCCTAATTGAGTGTTCCTACCAAGTTTTACTTGTGAGAACATATCGTACTCAATTAGTTGATCTTTTATGAGCCTTCAAGTGCAATTAAACCTTAATAAAGTATAGCACACTAAGTTGACAAGACTTACTTAAAACAAGAACCTTGATGATTGATCTTGACGTTCTGAGCCGGTTCTTCAAGTCTTTCCTTTCTTTCTTGAAGTCTTTCTTGAAGTCTTTCTTCTTTTTTTGATGTGTTAGTCTTCATCAAAACCTTAGCCGAGTCCAAGGTCGAGACCTTCTTCACACGTATGTTGCATGGATTTGGTTCACCATGTCCATGCTGTCGTGTGATTTACACCAAACAGATACTTATTAATG
The DNA here is from genome assembly GCA_030819835.1 of Acmispon strigosus. Taxonomy (NCBI): domain Eukaryota; kingdom Viridiplantae; phylum Streptophyta; class Magnoliopsida; order Fabales; family Fabaceae; genus Acmispon; species Acmispon strigosus. The sequence goes on from JAUAMA010000001.1 coordinate 28,133,101, forward strand.
ACATTATTTTAAAATTAAAAAATGTGTTACAATTGGTACCGTTGAATGAGCACAAGTGTGTCGTGACCGTTGGATCTTCATTATCAGGTCAGAGTCAAATTATGGGGTTTACTTCTGAACCGTGTGATATTGATCACGCGACCCAACACTGAAGCATGTTATTATATATCTATTAACCAACATACGGTAAAATGTAAACCATAGTAAACGCTCATGATGAAGGAAATCGAAAGGTTTTGAATTTTGATGGTTTCGTCTTTCTCCAAACCTGTGATAATTGCTCTGTGGAAATAACGAGAACGTTTGTAGAACCTTGGAGAAATGTTTCTTTCACCAACAAGGCCGGTGATTCCAGAGTTGAATTCCCTTTCACTTTGATCCTCCTAAGTGTGGGTCTTGTTCCCATTAAGGAGAAGGTTAGTTCACTATTCTATTTCTCTATAGATGAATTCCAATTTATTTTTAAGGATTTAGGGTTTGCATATTGCATGGTATGATTACGATGAACTTTTAACTTGTTAGATTCAAACGATTTCATAAATTACTATATTTTGATAAATAACAATTTCACTCAAGGTTTAATATCGTTAGATAAAGATATTCTAATACTTTGATTAATTCATACTCAGGAACATCTATCTACTTGAAGATAAACTACATACATACATACAAGGCATTACCAAAAGTAGATCTTCAAAGAAAAGCAAAGAAGAGGTGTACGTCTGGCAACCAATTGAAGACCTATTCTGCCAGTTGAGTGCGTCTTCCAAAAGAGTACATCCGGCTATGGAGTATGTCTAGCCACACACCCAGTTGAGTATGTCCGCCTTCTGACAACGTTTGGCAACTACTGAAGAGTTCGTTCGCCTAAAAGTGCTGAAAAGCTAGTTTGACAAAATGTCTCAAACATTAAAGATTATCGACCTCGTCAACGCATTAAATGAAGCACTGTTGATTGTAGAATGAAGAAAGGGACATAATCAATACTGTATTCCTCGTTCCTGCAAAAACTCTGACATTCCTTAAATCATGCAACTTTTTCAGAGTCAACAGCGTGATTTCCTGAACATCGGATCCCCTCAACGATCAAATTCAAATCTCTTGTTCAGAGCATTTAATGTTCTTCTTGCTGGCATTCACGAGCATTTAATGCCCAAACTAAAGCTCAAGGCTGAAAGCATTGAAGAGCCAGATGATTTCAACAAAAGCAATTAATGCTGCAATAAATGCATGGTAGAATGCATTTAATGCTGTTTCAGGGATGCAGAAGTATGCGTTACTCACAAGGAAGAAGGTGATGGCCAAATCCGCAAGTGTACGGTGGTTACCGAAGTAGTATAAAAGATATCGTCTCCTCAGGGATAGGTGTTTTTAAAATCTAAAATCAAATTGTTTAGAACTTAATGCAGAAATTGTAAAAGGTTTGTTTTTGAAACAGGTTATGTTTAGAACTTGAAATAACAATTCGCAAAGGAAATATAATGATAAAACTTAAGAACTTGGGCTGATTAAATAGCTTATAGTATATTCTCATAGAATAAATTTTATACCTGAAGTTTTGTGCAAGAAAACATGATGTTCTAGCCTAGTTTCTTTACAAGTTAATTCCTTAAACATGCAAAGCTTCCTTCTAAATTACTAAGTCTAATTCCTTAGAGTTTTAGTTAATTTAAGAAGAAGATGAAGATAGTATTCTGGCCAACATAAACAAAGCCTATCCTAATGCCTTGGTGATATGCAAATGTTCTTTCAAATCCTATTTCCCTTATTACTTAACAATTATCATTGAGTAAGAAATAAGCAAAAGCACTTGTGTACAACAAGATGAAAATAAGAACAAGGAAATGAAACATGAAAAGCACTTTATTCAGATATAAGAAAGAAACTTAAAACACAACTATAAGCTAAAACACAACCCAAGAACTTAAAAAGAACTTAGCCAAGCATGGCTAAGAGAGGCATTATATTAACCTGGACTAGGAGCTCAAGAATGGCTTCCCACAATTCCCAGGAAATAATGCTCTAAAGGAAGAAAGAAAGAATCACTTGTTGTGTTATGGTGTGTTTTTGTGTGTTTTCCAAAGGCAAAATACAGTCTTATTTATAGCCTCTAACCGCTTCCCAGCGCTTGAGCACTGGGATCCCCAACGCTTGAGCGTTGGCTCATTTATTCTATACATTGCTAAACAAGGGCCCAACGCATGAGCGTTAAGCCTTCCAACGCTGGAGCGTTGGCTCACATTAATCACTGGACTTTAATTTAGAGTGCCAACACATGAGCGTTGGGACTCCAACGCTTGAGCGTTGGCACGTCTGATGGCAGTTCTTCTTGGATGCTTTTTCTCTTCAATTTGTGGAATTAATGATCTTTATTGGCCTACCTTTTGTCCCCTTTTTAATTCTGAAACAGCCAAAGGTATTATTTCTTCATTCAAGCCTCATTTCCCATGTGCTAAATTAGCAATGGTGCTTCCTCTTCCAACTCTTCACTTTTGGTCCTTTATTTGCTGAGACTTCACTTCTAGTCCTTCCTCTTTTGAACTTTACACTTTGGCCCTTCCATTATTGAAGTTTACCGTTTGGTCCCTGGATAAAATGACTAATTCTACCAGCTTTTCTAAAAGTCTAAAATACTAACAAAAATTCCTAAAAAAATATAAAAATAAAGTTTAAAAAACAAATAAAAGCTAATCTATATGAAAATGCAAAAATAAATGAAAAATATAAATAAAACGGTCTTGCTACTGACCCTAAAAACATCATACAAAATCCAGTCATCAGCATGAATTCTAACGGAACTATTTTTCAAATCTTCATCAAGCTTACAGGGCACATCCTACTGAAGATATCAATAGATCACTTAGCATCCGGATTCAATTGGAGACTTCCAAACGATCAAAGCATTCAAATCTTTCTAAGTCCATTGCAATCTGTTTAATAGCCAAAACTCAGAAACTTAAAGTCATCTTTTATCTATGTTAAGTCGTCTGCCAGTGTGATGTATTCATAGAGTGCTACTCTCATTGTGAAGAAGGTCTTTCTCCTGACCCTGGCTGAGGTTTTGATGACGACAAACTCATCGACAAAAAGAAGAAAAGAAGACTTAGAGGAAACATCGCTACAAAGTTTATCAAATACCTAGAAGTCCTAGTTTAGGTGAGTTATGCTTCTAAAGGTCTATTAAAGCATAAAGGCTCTTTAAAACACCTAAACTAATCAAGCTTAATGTTTTCATAACTTAAAAGAAGTAGAAAACCTTAAGCCGGTCTCAAAAGATCAAGTTTCTGTAAGATAGACTTCAGTGTAATCGATTGCAGCTTTCTGGTAATCGATTACACATAGGCAAGTAATCGATTACCACTTGCTTGTAATCGATTACATGTTTGAATTTGAAATTCAAACTGAAACGGCTATTAGTGTAATCGATTACACTAAGTGATGTAATCGATTACCAACACGAAAAGTTGCATCTTTTCATGAACCATTGTGTCTCAAACCTTTTGGGAAAGGTTGCATTGGTTCAAGGACGTTTCCCTTGCCTATATAAAGTCCATTTGAGTCCAGAGCACAACAACACATGAGAATACAACATTAGGCCAAAGCTTTGTCAAAATTAGTTCATTAAGTCCTTTAGAACTTAAACTTTCAAGAGCCTAAATTCTGAGTTCATGATCTTCATGTTTATAAGAACACTCTAGTTGTTCATATCTTGAGGAACTCAGAATCTTGTTATGCTTAAAAGCCTTAAAGCATAAATTCTCATGATCAATCCACTTGTATGATTGATTCAGCCAATTGTAAACTCTTCTTCATCTCTTTCTGTAAGATTGAGTGTTCACCGTGGATCTCGGTGAAGGGTTGTTGGTACTGAAAGTGGTATACTTTCAGGGTGTTGATTGAAGGTGGTTTAGCGTTCAAGGTCTGAGGGTGGTTTGCCTTCAGGAACTGAAAGTGGTTTGCTTTCAGGGGCTATGGAAAGCGGTATACTTTCACAGGAAGTTGATAGAAATTCTTACGGTCCTTCGTGTAAGAACTTGAAGAGATTTTTATCAATAGTGGAAAAATCCTCAAGGGATTTTCTTGAGGGAATGGACGTAGCCTTCGGTGGATAGAAGGTGAACCAGGATAAAATTATGTGTGTGTGAATTCTTCTATCCTTCATCTTTACTTTCAAGCTACGCTTAATTCCGCTGCAATCACAACTATCGTTTCGTGATCATCATTATCTTGAAAGTATTAATTTCAATAAGGCGAAAATCGGGGCAACTCTGATTCACCCCCCCCCCCTCTCAGGTTGCTATCTGTACTAACAATTGGTATCAGAGCAGAAGTTTAGGTAAGTTATTCCTAAGATCCGGGAAAAGATGGCATCCTCTTCTAATCATGGAACCAGTGAAGGATTCAACATAAACAGGCCACCATTCTTCAATGGAGAACACTATGACTTCTGGAAAATCAAGATGAAAATATTCATAAAGTCATTAGACGGAGGAATTTGGAAAGCCATTGAAGAAGGTCCCTTTGTGCCTGTATCAGAAGTAGAAGGAAGTTCACAACAAAAACCAGAAAGTACTTGGAGTGAAGAAGAAAAGAAGAAGGTTCAATATGATCTCAAAGGAATGAACATTCTTACATCTGCTCTTGGCATGGATGAGTTTTTCAGAGTATCAACGTGCACTTCATCGAAAGAAATATGGGATACGTTGATGGTGACTCACGAAGGAACAGATGAAGTCAAGAGATCAAAGATCAATACTCTATCTCAAGAATATGAAATGTTCAGAATGCTTCCAGGAGAAAAGGTATTAGATATGCAAAAACGATTCACTCATTTGATTAACCATTTGATTTCTCTTGGAAAAAAAATTTCAAACAGTGACTTGAACATGAAAGTTCTAAGCTCACTTACAAGAGTATGGCAACCAAAAGTTACAGCCATCTCAGAGAAGAAGAGTTTATCAAATATGTCTCTTGCAACTCTCTTTGGAAAACTCCAAGAACACGAGTTGGAATTGAATCGTTTAGAAGAGAGCATGAACAACATGAGAAGAATTATCGATCCATTTCCCTAAAGGCAAAAGAAAGCATCAAAGATGATTATGATGCAGATTCTGAAGAAGAAGACAATGGAAACTTGAATCTTCTAGTAAAGAAATTTGGAAAGTTTCTTAAAAGAAAAGGTATGAAATTTAACAACAACGGATATTTCCAAAGAAACAATGAGTCTTCTTCCTCTCAAAAGATCACATGCTTCGAATGTGGCAAGCCTGGACACATGAAGTTAGAATGTCCAAATCTTCAAAATAAGAAACATGGTCTAAAGGACAAATTCGAAAAGAATGATCAATCCACACGAAGAGCATACTTGGCTTGGGATGATAATGAAGTAAGTTCATCATCAGATTCTGACAAAGAAGAGGCACAAGTCGCATTGATGGCCTCACATGATTCAGATGTTGAAGATTCCCAGGTTAGTGGCAATTCTATGTCTTTTCATGATTTAAAGTTTACTATGAAAAATATGTTTAAATTGTGTCAAGAATTTTCTAAGGTTAGCAATAGGCAAAATGATTTAATTTCATCCTTAGAAAGTAAGTGTAGAACTTTACAAGAAGAACTAGACGTACTAAGTGTAGTTCTTTAGAAGAAAGATAGATAATCATCAACAAAGAGTTCATAAATTCAACACAGGAAAACAGAAGTTAGATGATATTCTAAGTGTGCAAAGGCATTCAAACAATAAGTCAGGTCTAGGATATACTTCTCCCCCAAAGACAAAAGAAGTCAAGAAAACAGTGTTTGTAAAACCAAACAAAGTGGAAGGATCTTCTAAAAACACTAAGACTAATTCTTTTAGGAGTATGAACAATAGAAATAGTAATCCTCATAAACCTCCTAAGAAGATTCATCTCTCTCCTAGACAAACATCTAGTTACAATTATTATTCTTGTACTTATTATAACAAAATAGGACATACCCCTAGTAGATGTTACTACAAAAATGTTGGAGTACCAAATAGGGAATACATATGGGTTAGAAAGGATGTTAACTTAGAAGGACCCAAAACTTGTTGGGTTCCTAATACCCATGTCTGAACTTTGTCATGTAGGTGTGTATGAAAGCAGCAAAGGATTTATGGTATCTTGATAGTGGCTGCTCATCACACATGACAGGAGACAAAACCAAGTTTTCTTTTCTTATACCTAGGGAAAAAGGTTTTGTCACATATGGAAACAATCAAAAGGGAAAAATACTCGGTATTGGAAGAATAGGCACACCCCCTCAAACAGTCATCGATAAAGTTCTTTACGTTGATAGTTTGATGCATAATCTTCTGAGTATCAGTCAACTATGTGACAAAGGTTTGAAAGTTGGTTTCATTGATAATATATGTGTAGTAAAAGATGTGAAAACTAAAGAAGTTAAGTTTTCTGGTTATAAAGTCAATAAAGTCTTCATGATCTCCTTGGAAGAAATTCCACAAAACGTAAGATGTCTTTTGGCCAAGAACAATAGGGATTCATGGCTATGGCATAGAAGACTTGCTCATATACACATAGATCATTTAAACAAACTAGTCAAGCATGATCTAGTTGTTGGGCTTCCAAAGATAAGATTCCAGAAAGACAAGCTTTGTGATGCATGTCAAAAAGGGAAGCAAACCAGAACGTCTTTCAAACCAAAGAACATAGTCTCGACTTCAAGACCCCTTCAATTGCTACATATGGATTTGTTCGGACCTACAAGAACAAAAAGCCTCGGAGGTAATTTCTATGCACTTGTTATTGTTGATGATTTCTCTAGATTTAGATGGACATTATTTTTGCCTCATAAGAATGAAGCCTTCAATGTATTTAAGAGATATGCAAGGCTAGTTCAAAATGAGAAGTCTTTAAAGATCTCTTCTATTAGAAGTGATCATGGTGGAGAATTTCAGAATCATCAATTTCAAGAACTATGTGATGAAAATGGAATATCACATAATTTCTCTACTCCGAGAACACCACAACAAAATGGTGTTGTAGAAAGGAAGAACAGACTACTTGAAGAATTAGCAAGGACCATGCTAAGTGAATCAAGTCTTCCTAAATATTTATGGGCTGATGTTGTAAGTACTGCTTGCTATGTTTCCAATAGAGTTCTTATTAGACTAATTCTAAAGAAAACCCCCTATGAACTCTACAAAGGAAGGAAACCAAATATCTCTCATCTACATGCTTTTGGATCCAAATGCTTTGTCTTGAATAATGGAAAGGAAAACCTTGGTAAGTTTGATGAAAAATCTGATGAAGGTATATTCCTTGTTTATTCTCTAACAAGTAAAGCATATAGAGTCTTTAACAAGAAAACTCTATCTGTGGAAGAATCCATACATGTCTCCTATGATGAGTCTAAATCTTCAATAGAAGATACAGTCAATCTTCCAGATAATGAAGAAGAAAATATCATTATCAATGAAGACTCTCAAAAGGAAAGAGATCAAAATCCAATACAAGAAGAGCACATTGAAGATAATACTTTTCAACTTCCGAAGGAATGGAGAACCCATAGGTATCATCCAGTTGATAATATCATTGGTGATATTTCTAGAGGTGTTTCTACAAGGCTACGCTTAAATGATTCTGTCTTGAATATGGCCTTTGTCTCAAATAGAACCCTCAAAAGTAAATGATGCTCTGGAGGATGAGTATTGGATTGTGGCAATGCAGGAAGAATTAAACCAATTTGAAAGGAATCAAGTTTGGGAACTTGTTCCTAAGCCTAGTGATAAGCATGTTATTGGAACAAAGTGGGTATTCAGAAATAAGTTAGATGAAAATGGTATCATAGTTAGGAACAAAGCAAGGTTAGTTGCACAAGGTTATAATCAAGAAGAAGGCATAGATTTTGATGAAACCTATGCACCAGTAGCAAGGTTGGAAGCCATAAGACTTTTGTTGGCTTATGCTTGTTCTCTACATTTCCCATTATATCAAATGGATGTAAAAAGTGCTTTCCTGAACGGATACATTCAAGAAGAAGTCTATGTGAAGCAACCTCCTGGATTTGAAGATCCCAAGTTTCCCTCACATGTCTTCAGATTAAAGAAGGCACTTTATGGTCTTAAGCAAGCCCCTCGTGCATGGTATGATAGATTAAGCACATTCCTTTGTGAGAAAGGATTCCAAAAGGGTAAGGCCGACACAACCTTGTTTATCAAGAAAACCAAAGGTAATACCTTATTAGTTCAAATATATGTTGATGATATTATTTTTGGTGCAACTAACGAATCTCTATGTAAGGATTTCTCTAACATGACGCAAGAAGAATTTGTGATGTCTATGATGGGACACTTAAATTTCTTTCTAGGATTGCAAATTAAGCAATCACATGATGGAATATTCATCAATCAATCAAAGTTTTGCAAGGAATTATTAAAGAAATATGATTTGGATGATTGCAAAGCCATAGCCACACCAATGGGGTCTAACACATATCTAAATCAAGATGAATCCGGTGTTCAAGTAGACATTACCAAATACAGAGGTATGATCGGATCTCTTCTATACTTAACTGCAAGTAGACCTGATATTATGTTTAGTGTGTGTCTATGTGCTAGATATCAAGCATCTCCTAGGGAATCACATTTGAGTTCAGTCAAACGGATTTTCAAATATTTGAGAGGAACTACAAATGTTGGTTTGTGGTATCCCAAAGGGAGTGTTTGTGATTTGATTGGATATTCTGATTCTGATTATGCTGGATGCAAAACTGAAAGAAAAAGTACAAGTGGTACTTGTCACTTGTTAGGAAATGCCCTTGTTTCTTGGTCTTGCAAGAAACAAGCATGTGTTGCTCTAAGTACTGCTAAAGCAGAATACATTGCTGTAGGAAGTTGTTGTGCACAAACTCTATGGCTCAAACAACAACTCAAAGATTATGGCTTAGAGTTGGGCTGCATTCCAGTCAAATGTGACAACACAAGTGCCATTAATCTCAATAAAAACCCCATCATGCATTCTCGAACTAAGCATATTGACATAAGACATCATTTTCTTCGAGATCATGTCATGAGAAAGGATATTGAGATTTCATTTATAGATACACATAACCAATTAGCTGATATTTTTACTAAACCTCTTCCTAAGGATTCATTCTTTAAGATTAGAAGAGAATTAGGCATATTAGATGAGCATGACATTTAAAGTAACATGTTATTTGCATAATCTTTGTGATATTATATGATTATATGTATTTAAATTGATTATGTGCTTAAGTGTTCGTTTGGAAATGTGTTACATAGGCATTTATAGGTTAGAACTTATAAAAATGTCCTAGTAATCGATTACCATAGATCCTGTAATCGATTATCCCTGCTCTCAGTCCTCGTGCCTGTTAGAAACTTCTAAGTAATGGATTACCCTAACTGCTGTAATCGATTACCTGCTCGAAAAACTGCCAGAATTTCAAATTTCCCTCTATCTTTTGAAATTCAAATTCTGGAAAACTGTCCTGTAATCGATTACATGCACAAGCTATATAATCAAAGCATTACATATCATTCGAAATTTCCTTCCAAGACCAATTTCTATCATTTTAATCTTTGATTACTTACATCCTGAAACCTTTTCCTCTCCCTACGAGCTATCTAATCATGGGGTCTCTTCCTCGTCCTTCAACTGTTTCCTCTCCTGTCAATATTACTAGAAGGGATACTCCTCTTGATCCTCAAGTGCATCATCGGTATCGCATAGACATCCAAACCAATGCTGCATCCGCTGGATTGTCTCCTTTCTACAGTATTCCTTCCAATCTCTCACAGGAAACCAAGGTCATCCTTGAATGAATGGACATCCTGTCACTTCGTCTTTCTCAAAGATTGGGTCAACTGGAAGATACCATTCGATCTCGATTTCTGGTTGTGGAAAATCGCATAGAGGCAGTACACTCCTTCATGCGTAAGGAAATTGAGAGTCTCCAAGATCTTGACCCCTCTGAGAATTCTGAGGATTCAAGTCAACCATAAATCCTGATCAACCTTGTCCTTGGTTGTACTATAAACTCTACTACTTATGTTTGTAATGCATTTACCACATGTAACTTCTGCATTTGCTTCCATATATATAAAATAAGCGTTGGTTGTGATTTATCATTGTTATACATCTTTATCCCCATACCCTTGCTTTATTTCGAAATATATACTTGTATGGATGTATGTCTGTTTCTTATTTTATTTTTTTTGGCCTTTTCTTCTTTTTGATGAAGTCAAAAGGGAGAGAAAGGTTCTGTGTCTCTTAAAGATAATATGCAGGAATTCAACAAGTGAATTTGAAAGGGGGAGAAATACTGGATTACATCAAACAGGGGGAGTTCTTCAACAGAAATGCATATATGATCTTCAAGTATCAAGAATGTGTTTGCCATCATCAAAAAGGGGGAGATTGTGAAGAAGGTCTTGCTTCTGACCCTGGCTGAGGTTTTGATGACGACAAACTCATCGACAAAAAGAAGAAAAGAAGACTTAGAGGAAACAGCGCTACAAAGTTTATCAAATACCTAGAAGTCCTAGTTTAGGTGAGTTATGCTTCTAAAGGTCTATTAAAGCATAAAGGCTCTTTAAAACACCTAAACTAATCAAGCTTAATGTTTTCATAACTTAAAAGAAGTAGAAAACCTTAATCCGGTCTCAAAAGATCAAGTTTTTGGAAGATGGACTTCAGTGTAATCGATTGCAGCTTTCTGGTAATCGATTACACATAGGCAAGTAATCGATTACCACTTGCTTGTAATCGATTACATGTTTGAATTTGAAATTCAAACTGAAACGGCTATTAGTGTAATCGATTACACTAAGTGATGTAATCGATTACCAACACGAAAAGTTGCATCTTTTCATGAACCATTGTGTCTCAAACCTTTTGGGAAAGGTTGCATTGGTTCAAGGACGTTTCCCTTGCCTATATAAAGTCCATTTGAGTCCAGAACACAACAACACATGAGAATACAACATTAGGCCAAAGCTTTGTCAAAATTAGTTCATTAAGTCCTTTAGAACTTAAACTTGCAAGAGCCTAAATTCTGAGTTCATATCTTCATATTTATAAGAACACTCTAGTTGTTCATATCTTGAGGAACTCAGAATCTTGTTATGCTTAAAACCCTTAAAGCATAAATTCTCATGATCAATCCACTTGTATGTTAAAGGATTGATTCAGCCAATTGTAAACTCTTCTTCATCTCTTTCTGTAAGATTGAGTATTCACCGTGGATCTCGGTGAAGGGTTGTTGGTACTGAAAGTGGTATACTTTCAGGGTGTTGATTGAAGGTGGTTTAGCCTTCAAGGTCTGAGGGTGGTTTTCCTTCAGGAACTGAAAGTGGTTTGCTTTCAGGGGCTGTGGAAAGTGGTATACTTTCACAGGAAGTTGATAGAAATTCTTAGGGTCCTTGGTGTAAGAACTTGTAAGATATTTTTATCAATAGTGGAAAAATCCTCAAGGGATTTTCTTGAGGGACTGGACGTAGCCTTCGGTGGACAGAAGGTAAACCAGGATAAAATTCTGTGTGTGTGAATTCTTATATCCTTCATCTTTACTTTCAAGCAACGCTTAATTCCGCTACAATCACAACTATCGTTTCGTGATCATCATTATCTTGAAAGTATTAATTTCAATAAGGCGAAAATCGGGGCAACTCTGATTCACCCCCCCATTTCAGGTTGTTATCTGTACTAACACTCATCCTTCTCAACAGCCCAAACAGAGAACCAACTTCCCTATCCTCTCTGTATTTTGTACTTCATTTTTCTACCCATTCTTGCTGAAGAGAAATAGTAGAAACACAAAATTTATTTGCGAAAAGACTTGGGAGCTGTCTTGTCGAATACTGAGTTACAAGAAGTCCTGTTCAAAACTTGTAAAGGAGAAGTCCTTTGAATACTAGGAGAAGTCCTGTAGAATAATTGTACTATTTTGTGAAAATAGTGAAAATCTTGGTGAAGCCAAGGACTAGACGTAGCCCTGTCGATTAAGGGGGTGAACCAGGATAAATATCTTGCATGCTTTACTTTTCAGTCTTAAGATATTTTCCGCTACACTTACTCTTAATAATATTTGAAACTAATAGCTGCTTTTAACTGCAAAGAATTTTTAAAAATCACACACACAATTCAAACCCCCTTTCTTGTGTGCTTTATTACTATCAGAACTGTGTTGTGCACTTTGGGAGAAAATAAATCATGTTCAACTATCGTTGGTTCAATAATCATGTTGTGTTGTTAATGGTAGTAGCTTCGATGTACTTGTTTTTTGTTAGTAGGTGTGTGTAGTCATAGTTAATATCTGAGTTATTAGACACAATGTGGGGATTTTCCGTGGGCATAGGGGTAAGGAAGCACATGATTATTGTTCCTCCATGGCTTCTTATTATTCAGAACACTGTAGGAATTGCCAATGTTATTTGTGTTGGAAAAATGTACTAATGTCACTCATATTTTTTATTGATTCGAAGGCAATGGGTCATTCTGGTAGTAGCAGTGGAGGACATGAAACGAGGGTTACCATTCCAATAGACTTAAGATCGGTAATTTGGGCATTCACCTGTGTTAATTTTGGCTATTTGTAATTGCTTGGCATTCATTTTGTGGTGAATCTTAATCCTACCTTCCATTTTCTGAATACATATCACAGGAGCACTTGGTAATTCCTACAAATTTTATCAAAGAAATAAAGCTAAAATAGGATCCGTTGTTGAGGTAACTGATCCAATGGAAAACTGCGTGGAACATCAATTGAAGGTTGGGGGTGATGGAGCTGTTCTATGGGATGTTGTCCCAAACATGAGACATATTTATGGATTAAAACAAAATCATGAAATGGTGTTTGAATATGCGAGCATAAATAGATTTAGAGTTGAGATTCTTGATGAGGCCATGAAACATATCCCCTACCATATCTCTAGAAGTCAAGAGACACAAGACAAACCTAGTGAAGATGTGGTTGAATCAGGTCAGGTAGGTGGTCATGTTGAAGCTGGGGTAGGACATGGGGGCAAATCTACAACCAACTTAAGATTTTCAAAGGACGTAACAACTTCAATTGCAAAAGGAAACTAGACCTTGGTAGGCCTTTGTATTGCATTTACCTTTTACAATAATGTTTACTGTCTAACTGAAATATGTGCATTTACTTGTGTTATGTTTGTTGTTTTTTCCTCTTCCTTAAAAGCCTCTGCCATGTGCATTTATTTGTGATTGTCTTCATCCAGACTGGGAAACAATTCTACTGAAGAGTGTTGATAGGGTCACTTATACGTGCAGTCTGCTTTGGATGAAGTGAGATGGTAAATATATTGATTGTCATCTTGGTCATTCGTAAAGGACAACCATGAGTGGTACAAGCTTCACTTCAAGTCTCACAATGGTTTCAATAACATGGTCCATGTTAGGATTGCATGTCGTATGAGAATGACGGGAAGTCGTAACTGAAGACATGCTGCTTGATCCACTTGCTTTTTGTTCCCTTTTATCTTAACAAATGTTGGTTATATGACAATTTATCTTTCTTGACAATTTTCTGTTTTTAGTGTCGAATGGCAATGTCCTTTTGGTTATCATTTGAATGGCAATTTATGTTTCTAGACAAATTTAGGTTTTTTTTGTTGAATGGCAATTTCCTTTTGGTAATTGGTTATGATTTGAATGGCAATTCATGTTTCTTGACAAATTTCTGTTTTTAGTGTTGAATGGCAATTTCCTTTTTAGGTTTGAAATTTTTTTAAAAGAGCATTCGTTAAACTAATGATTTTTTTTAAAACAACAAGATTTATATTTATTTACTTCTGAAAAGAAAATCTCTACTTTTCAAAACCAGGAAAAAACATTACAAATAGTTTTTTTAGGAAAAAATGTTTGGTAATGGGCTAGGAAACCAATAATGATTGAGTAACATCAAAAAGTGTCAACATTAATTGGCAATCACTTTAAAATTCTTGAATCTGAGAATTTATTGAGAAACATTGTTGAGTAACTCATGTTTTCATGATCTTAAAGGTAAGAATTATATTGTTGTCCCCCTTCCAAATACGTCCAGAAGCATGGGTGGATTAGTGATACCAAAATGGCTTGTCCTTCACATGATCCTGTGCATTCTTGAACAAGTACCATGCACAGAGTCGATGTGATGCTTTCGAAAACAGTTGCCTGATCGCCTCCTTCATAGTAGGATCTCCGTCGGTCACAACATATTTGGGGTGTTTTCGCACATTGCTTCCAGGAAAGTCTCCAACACCCACACATACGTATCTATAGTATCATCACCAACAAGAGCACATGCAAATATAATAGTCATGGAATGATGATTACATCCGAAAATATAACCAGTGGTTGGTTATATTTTGTCTTTCCATATGTGCTGTCAAACGCCTAAACATCCCCGAAGCACTGGAAATCTATTCTACTAACACCATCTACCCATAGAAGGTTTTTCATTCTATTGTCCTTCGTGGTTGTGTATTTTGAAAAAAACATGGGATTTGTATCAGCCTTCGCTCTAAGAAACGTTATAGCACCTTTGGCATCCGCACCTTTTATTTTATGATTTCTCTGCCTATTAACATAGTTGTACAAGTCTTCTTTCAAGAGGTTAAGCCTAGAGAATCTCCCTTTCTGTGATGCCGTGTAACCCATGATATGGTACAGTAAGCCTGGAGAATCCCCCACTTGAGCTTTATCTGCATCAGTCATCGTACAGTAAGCATCAATCACCGAAACATATTTGGACAGAGTTAGTTCATGGTTTTGATCCTCCACAAACAATACCACCTTCCATTTCGACGTTTGGTACTCAATGTATTCGGATCTTAGCTCGACATTTTTTGTGAGTTCGTGCTCTATGGTCTCTTTGCCTATCCCTAATGAAGTACTTTTTTTCCATCAACCCCTCTCTATTACAGACAAATATCTACATTACGACTTTGCCATCTGCATCTCGTGCCCGTACATCTTTCCTCACCACAAATCCAACACCTTTCGCATAAGTGGAGTACCAATTGTAAGCATTGGAATCACGGGTAAACTTTAACCTTATTATTTCATCACCTATAAGTTGTAATAAATTCTTGAATGGGAATTCACCATCTGAAGATTCTATGTCTGTGTCTTCACTGCCATCCCCTTCACTGTCAACCCTTTTACCTTTATCCTCCTCCTCATGGAGTCCTTCATTAAGATTCCTCTTTAGCTCCCCATCATCCTCCGATGAAGACATTTGCACCCTTTCGCGGTCAACACATTATTTCGATGTCACAAGCAATGAATATTCTTCCTATTCCAATCAATTAAACAATAATACTTAATTAAACACAATCCATAAAAGAAATAACACTGAAATAACAAGAAGAACACCAAATAGCGGAGGCGACGGAAGATGATCTTCGTGATTGTCCTGAAATGTTCAACAGGTTGAAAACTGATGCGAAGACGCCTCTTTATGAAGGATGCTCTAAACTCACAAGATTGTCTGCGGTCTTAAAGTTGTACAACCTGAAAGCTAGCAATGGATGGACCGATAAGAGCTTCACCGACCTACTTTCTCTCTTAAAAGATATGCTTCCGAAGGAGAACGTTCTTCCCGGTCGAACATATGAGACTAAACACATGCTTTCGTCTATTGGAATGAGTTATGAGAGGATTCATGCATGTCCTAATGATTGTATTTTGTTTCGTGATGAATATGCATCTCTGGATACATGTCCTAAATGTAAAACTCCATGATATAAGAAGGAAAAATCAGGTCCCTTAAAGGTGTTATGGTATTTCCCCGTAATACCTAGATTTCGGCGCATGTACCGTAGTGCTGAAATTGGGAAACACCTGACATGGCGTAAAGATAGAGGGGATGGTGATGGAATTCTTCGACACCCGACAGATTCTCCAAAGTGGAAAAAAACTAATGCGGACTATCCTAAATTTGGCATAGAGGACATAAACCTACGCCTTGCATTGTCTTCTGATGGAATAAATCCATATAGCCTTCAAAGTAGCACCCACAGTATATGGTCGGTGATACTAGTGATCTACAACCTACCTCCTTCGCTTTGTATGAAGCACAAGTATATGATTTTATCTATGTTAATCCGGGCCTCAGCAACCCAGAAATGATATAGACATATACTTGGTCCCTCTAATTGAAGACCTGAAGAAATTATGGGATGTAGGTGTAGAGGTGTATGATGGGTCAAGGGATGAAACTTTCAGGCTGAGGGCTATGTTGTATGGTACGATCAATGATTTTCCGGCATATCGCAATTTGTCGGGATATAGTGTAAAATGAAAGCTTGCATGCCCTATATGTGAAGATGGTACAACTTCAATGCGATTAGAACATTGTAAAAACATTGTTTCCTACAACATCGTAGATTCTTGCATACAAGACATCATTATCGGAGCTGGTCAAAAGCTTTCAATGGAAATATAGAAGAAGGTAGAGATCCCAAGCCACTGAAGGGTGTTGATCTATTTTCCAAGGTGAAAAAATTGAGGTGTACATTCGGCAAGACTTTCAAAAACCAAGTTCCTAATAGTGGTTGGAAGAAAAAGTCAATTTTCTTTGAGTTGCCATATTGGGAGTCACTCTATGTGAGACATTTTATTGATGTGATGCATGTTGAGAAGAATATTTTTGAAATTGTTGCTAGTACTTTGCTAAATGTGTCAGGAAAGTCTAAAGATAGCATCAATTCAAGGCTTGATTTGGTTAGCATGGGAATAAGAAAAGAATTAAGACTAGTGAAGAAGGGAAAACGTACGTATCTCCCTCCAGCGGCCTATACTCTGAGCAGGAAAGATAAACTTTCTTTGTGCAAGTTTCTTAGTGGTGTTAAGGTTCCACAGGGGTACTCTTCAAATATCAAGAACGTGGTATAAATGAAAGACCTTAAGTTGAAGGGATTGAAGACTCATGATTGTCATATTCTTATGGAGAACTTGCTACTGGTAGTTATACGCTCGATTTTGCTCAAAAAAGTGTGAGGTACCTTAACAAGCTTGTGCCTATTCTTCAAGGCTATTTACAGCAAAGTGATTGACCCTTCTAAGTTGACAGCATTGCAGAGAGAAATTTCTACAACTTTGTGTGAGCTTGAGATGTACTTTCCACCTTCTTTCTTTGATATAATGGTTCGTCTAACCATTTACTTGGTTAGAGAGATACAATTATGCGGGCCAACTTATATGAGAAGGATGTACCCTTTTAAACGTTACATGAAGATTTTAAAAGGCTATGTAAAAAACTGAACCATGCCAGAGGGGTGCATGGTTGAACGATACTTAGTAGAAGAAACTGTTGAATTTTGTAACGAATACCTGTCCAATGTGGATTGCATTGGGCTTCCAAAGTCTCGTCACACAGGATGAATAGAAGGGAAGGGTTGTTTAAATGTGAAATAGTAACCGTTCAGACCAAAGAATGGCAACAAGCTCACTTATTTGTTTTGAATAATGCAGATGAGGTTGGGCCATATGTTGATATGGACAAGGATGAGATTAAGATGTTGAACCCCAATAGGTTTGAAAATTGGTTAGCAAAGGAGCACAATAGGACTTTTATCCCATGGCTAAAGGATCACATTTATCAGGAGTAGAAAGAAGATCATATCTCTATTTCAGACAGATTGAAATGGTTGTCGAAGGGTCCGAGTATACATGCCTTTTCTTACAACGGCTATGTAATTAATGGCTATACATTTTATACGGAAGCCCAAGATGATCGGAGTACAATGCAAAACAGTGGTGTGACTCTTTTTGCTAGAGCTATGCATATCTCTAGCGCCAAAGGTAGAAACCCCATATATGCAAACATGTCATACTTTGGGGTAATTCAACACATATGGGAGCTGGATTACAAAACATTCTAGGTTCCTGTGTTTGGCTGTAAGTGGGTTGACAATAACTCTAGAGTTCAGATTGATGACTCAGGGTTCATTCAGGTAGATTTTAATAAGGTGGGGTCCACGGATGATCCACTTATTTTGGCATCCCAAGCAGAGCAAATATTTTATGTCTCTGATCCCCCTGACAATAAAAGGTCCATTGTTCTTTTATCAAATAAGGCGCATATCAACAACAATGATGGACAAGACCTTCATGGAGAAAATGCTATTGAGGATGACCCATTCTTCGCATTACAACAACCAATCGACCCTGATTTAGATGAAGATGATTGTTTGTATGTCAAAGATGATCATGAAGAGGGAACTTGGATGAATATAGCATTCCATGAAAAAATAGGAAAAACACGTATGCACCTTTTGAAACAAAAGAGGAAAAGATCTAGTAAAACAAGTTAAAGAAGTATGCATTTTTTTATAATGAATGTATGCTAGATATATTTCATATGTATGTAACATAATTGTATTTGTCACTTACACTTTTGACATGTTGTTTCAAGAAAATGGATCCTTAGCAAGGCAGTGGTGATCTAGTGTTAGACAAGTTTGTAATTACTGGCGGCTAAAGTGTGTATAGGGGGTCTGCACATATTATAATTTGTACATATTTGATTGGTTGTACATATTATATATAGTGCTTGTACATTATGTTGTCAGGGTTTTTTCCATTGCATTGCAGGTCATGGTTATAATTTGTTTACTGTTTGAATTGCATGAGTTTGATTGTACGTAGCTCAAATAATAAAATACACATATTACCACGGTTCATACAGGACCGTGGTAATAGAACTTAAAAAAAAAAATTTATTACCACGCTTCATAAAGGAACCGTGGTAACATAGGGACAAAATACCACGGTTCCTCCTATAACCGTGGTAACAGAGGCCTGATATTACCACGGTTCAGCGTAGAACAGGGTATTTCTGAGGTATGATGTTACCACGGTTCCGCCTTGAACCGTGGTAATTTATCTATTACTTCAATGACTGATACCACGGTTTAACTGTGGTAACAGGCTGCCCAAAACCATGGTAATATGGCATTTCTGTAGTAGTGATGGTTTTATTTCTTTGGAAAATCTAGATTTTTAGAAATAATAAGTTTTAGTTTGAGTTTAGCTTAAAGTTGAGTTGTTAGAGTTTGTTCTTCATCAAAGTTGAACGAAATTCCTTGATCTTTACTTCTCTGGAAGTATTTCTTTGAAAAACTCTTTTAAAGTGACTTTGGTTTAAAGATGTTAGCATTTTTCATTTTCTCTTCTTAAAAGTTCTTAGGAACAACTAGAACAACAACCTCATCAACTTTGTTTTTCAAACATTTGGTTCAAAAGTGTTTTGAGTTTTTAAGTTTAGCTTTTCGCTTTTAGCCTTCACCAAAGTGATATAGAATCTCTTGATCAATTCATGAGTATATTTTATTTTTGGAAAAGTTGAGTTTTTGAAAAGTGATTATTTTCAAAGAAGTGATTTTGAAACTTCTAATTTGATTTCTACCATAGATATTGCTTAACTTAGCTAGTGTATAATTTCTTTTTGAAAAAAAATTGGACCTTGGTCTTGTTCTTGGTATGGCCCAACCTAGACATTTACTTTGGGGGTGAGACTTTTTATTTTTTGACTATGTATTTTGTAGGAAAAATATTTATTTGGGTAAGATAAAATTATTGGTGGAGGAAAGAATTTTTTTGGGTAAATATAGAGAGAAGGCCGAGAGCAAAAACAACATTTTGGGGTTTGAAAAATTGATTCTTGAACTTGTTTTGGGTGATATAATGTTAAAGCTATAATTTGGGGACTAAAACTTGTTTTTGAGAAATTTAAAGTTTTGATCTTGAATGAAAATAAATGATTTTTGAATATGTTAAAGAAAAGATTTTAAGTTGTTGGGTTAATGAAAAAGTTAAGTTATTTAGTTTCGGTTGCAAAATGGTTTCCCTGTAGTTGGATGACTAAAAAGAGATTTAATTAAAGTTTAATGACTAGAAAATGGTTTATTGAAAATTTAGGGACTTGAAGGTAAATTGAGTGTTTTGGGTCTGGAAAGTAGTTATTTAAAGCATGTGGCTGAATTGTGAACCTTAAAAAGATCTAAGGATTTGTTTTGGATTTGACCGAAAAAGAATTAAAAATAGAAATTGTTTTTAAATCATAAAAGTCCTTGAGTTGTGTGAGTATAGACATAGAATGGTCTAGCTCGTAGATCTCAAGTATAGAGTACTAGCTAGTAACATAGTTGAGCATACTTGTGAAGGTACACCGGTCGAGGCAAGGATACACTCAGGCGAGCATTTCAGAATTAAGTCAAACGATGATGAGGGCACTTCGCTTTATTAAGCTTTATGCATTTTATATAAATGCATATTATGTATATCTTAGGATATATTTTGGAATGTTGTGGTTGACAACGTCTTTGGGTGACCTGATGTTTGATCTTGATTGTTCCGTGTGGGATGCTTATGATATAGGCTTAATTGCAATTTTAGTCTATTATCTATCACGATTGTGCGATTCGGGTCCCTGATGTTCAAAATCTGCGATTTAAGTCTTGGAATTTTTTTGTGTGCCAATTAAGTCATGTTGTTAGTTCTCTATCCAATCGTTAACGGAGGTTGCCTACGTGTTCCCGTTTTGTGACGTGGAGTGTGGGAAAAAAAAATGAAAAACGAAATTGAAAAATGAAAAATTAGTATAAAACAAAAACCAACCTTAATTTCCCAAATAAAGAAAAAAATAGCAACTGAGTGTGAATTCAAAAGAACGAAGGTGCGATTATAGCCCTTGAAGAACTCTTCACTCTCATCTCATCGTAGGAGGTGGGTTGGTCGAACGGTGAAGCTTGAAGATTCTCGAATGGCAGACGGTTCCAGACCGTGTGGGAGGAGAAGTGAAGCACAAGGAAAGAATTCAGAGGGTAGCTCATATGTGGTCCCTGGCCAAAGAACATGCGAGAAAACCTCTTTTGACAAGGCTTTGTTGGGAAGGAAGAAACTACCGGAATATATGTGCTTTAGGTACGTTTCATTACTTTATCTTGTCCATCATATCATTTCCTACAACACTGTATACTTGTTGTGAAGAAGGTCTTGCTCCTGACCCTGGCTGAGGTTTTGATAACGACAAACTCATCGACAAAAAGAAGAAAAGAAGACTTAGAGGAAACAGCGCTACAAAGTCTATCATATACCTAGAAGTCCTAGTTTAGGTGAGTTATGCTACTAAAGGTCTATTAAAGCATAAACGCTCTTGGGAAAGGTTGCATTGGTTCAAGGACGTTTCCCTTGCCTATATAAAGTCCATTTGAGTCCAGAACACAAGACACAACACACAACACATGAGAATACAACATTAGGCCAAAGCTTTGTCAAAATTAGTTCATTAAGTTCTTTAGAACTTAATCTTCATGTTTATAAGAACAATTTAGTTGTTCATATCTTGAGAAACTCAGAATCCTATTATGCTTAAAAGCCTTAAAGCATAAATTCTCATGATCAATCCACTTGTATGTTAAAGGATTGATTCAGCCAATTGTAAACTCTTCTTCATCTCTTTCTGTAAGATTGAGTATTCACCGTGGATCTCGGTGAAGGGTTGTTGGTACTGAAAGTGGTATACTTTCAGGGTGTTGATTGAAGGTGGTTTAGCCTTCAAGGTCTGAGGGTGGTTTGCCTTCAGGAACTGAAAGTGGTTTGCTTTCAGGGGCTGTGGAAAGTGGTATACTTTCACAGGAAGTTGATAGAAATTCTTAGGGTCCTTGGTGTAAGAACTTGTAAGAGATTTTTATCAATAGTGGAAAAATCCTCAAGGGGTTTTCTTGAGGGACTGGACGTAGCCTTCGGTGGATAGAAGGTGAACCAGGATAAAATTCTGTGTGTGTGAATTCTTCTATCCTTCATCTTTACTTTCAAGCAACGCTCAATTCCGCTGCCATCACAACTACCGTTTCGTGATCATCATTATCTTGAAAGTAATAATTTCAATAAGGCGAAAATCGGGGCAACTCTGATTCACCCCCCCCTCTCAGGTTGCCATCTGTACTAACAATTGGTATCAGAGCGGAAGTTTATGTAATTATTCCTAAGATCCGGGAAAAGATGACAACCTCTTCCAATCATGGAACTAGAGAAGGATTCAACATAAACATGCCACCATTCTTCAATGGAGAACACTATGACTTTTGGAAAATCAAGATGAAAATATTCATAAAGTCATTAGACGCAGGAATTTGGAAAGCCATTGAAGAAGGTCCCTTTGTGCCTGTAGCAGAAGTAGAAGGAAGTTCACAACCAAAACCAGAAAGTACTTGGAGTGAAGAAGAAAATAAGAAGGTTCAATATGATCTCAAAGGAATGAACATTCTTACATCTGCTCTTGGCATGGATGAATTTTTCAGAGTATCAACGTGCACTTCATCGAAAGAAATATGGGATACGTTGATGGTGACTCATGAAGGAACAGATGAAGTCAAGAGATCAAAGATCAATACTCTATCTCAAGAATATGAAATGTTCAGAATGCTACCAATAAAGGTGCAGAAAACATACAAGAAAGGGGGGGGGGGTTTGAATTGTGTGTTTCATTCTACAAAATTCTTTTATCATGTATTACATATAACTCATTCATCATCTTTCATCTATATTTGACATGGATCATTTATGTAAGAAGTCATGAAATTCATTTTATAAGTTATGAACAACATTTGTTTGGTTTCCACAAATGTTTGGACGATACAAACAAAAAGAAAGGCACGCAGCGGAAATGCAATAAAATGAAAATAAAACACATGATTTTATCCTGGTTCACACCCAAATCGACAGGGCTACGTCCAGTCCTTGGCTTCACCAAGATTTTCACTATTTCAACAAATAGTATAAGTATTATCAGGGACTTCTCCCGACAAGTATTCTAAGGACTTCTCCTATCAAGTATTCGAAGGACTTCTCCTTACAAGTATTTGAAGGACTTCTCCTTACGAGTATTCTTAGGACTCCTCGTTACAAGTATTATCAGGACTTCTCCTATCAAGTATTGTCAGGACTTCTCCTATCACCTTTTCAAGATTTTTCTTTTCTACAAAAATCTCTTCTTGATAAGAGTGGGTAGAAGAAATGAAGCTTAATGAACAGAGAGATCATAAGCAAGCTGATCTCTTGTCCAAAGTTATGTGTGTAGAGTATGATGAGAGTAACACTCTATAAGGTTTCTACACACATAAGCAACACAGCTCAAGTTTAGATGTGACTTGAAGTTTGCTGAGCTGAGACCAAGGTTGCCTTGGTCTTTGGACGAACTAGATTGAGTTGTGTATAATTTAGTTCTAGTCGCCAAGTCACTACGGGAGCAAGGTTCTCTATATATATCTTCAGATGAAGATCTTCGTACATTCTCCACAGTAGGAGTGAAACCCTGCCCGCAGTGCTTCTTCCTCTCTGGAAAGCACATAACGGCTAATTCTGCATCTCTCAGCAGGCGTAAGTCACGATCAGAGGCTTTTCTGCAAGCATAAGATATGATTTGGAAATCATCAGTACTTCTGGGTTGATGTCGTCTGGCTCCATCTTGAGCAAGTAGCTTTGAGCTGGTTTCTTTGTATATAACGTGTAAAAGTTCAGCGGTGAGGACTGCTTTGACTCTTTTACCCCATTGCTTGACAGCTAATACTCATCACGTGCCTTGATCAGATTTTTGAATTTCGACCGTTGAGAGTGTACGATGCTCAGAGATTCTTGCCGTTGATTTAGCGATGTCAGCTTGATTTTAGGAAAATCAGAGAAGTAGTGGGACCAAGAGGTATTGATTTTACTGAGTCCCATCTTTCTTTCTGTGATTGCCAGGTTTTGATAACTGTGCAGACGGGGATAAAAGTAATTATTCAAAAGAATAATTTCTTTAATACTTTTGTTGACTTGATCTCCTCGAAAGACGTACTCATTTATCTTTGTATCTTTGGCGCGATTTATACTTTGGTGGACAGATTCTTTCATTCAGCTTTGGCAGACGCAGTCTCCATTGAATGCTTGAAGTTCCGTGATTGGCCCGTATTGCCAAACAAATTTCCTTCAGTCAGTTCTTTTCTAAGAAACAGAATATTCTTGTCTGAATTCTTTCTTTCACTGAAGTTCTTCATCGGAGAGAGTTGATCCACAACTCCTTTATATGACGCTAGAGAGGTTTCAAGGCAGACGGAGTTTCTTCAAGATTGTTATACTCTTTCATCTTAAAACAATACAGTCTTTGCATTTAATCTTTGTAGATTCAGGTGAGAAGATTTCCATCAGGTGGTCGTAAGAAGAGACGCTGGTCTTTTGAAGCTTGTTGATTCATCAGACAATCTTGTACTTTGAATATCTTACTTTCTAGCGCCATCAGACTGATTTATACGAACCGGACGAACTCTCCTTGATAAGGCAATGGTGTTTATTCATTCCTTCCAGAGATGGTTATTCCTGTACATGATAATTTTCACTATGTTAGAAATTTTTATCTTTAACGTTATTGAAAAGAAATTGTTAATTATCAAAACATAATAATCCATTTAATTATTTGATCTAACAACCAGGAGAAAAGGTATTAGATATGCAAAAATGATTCACTCATTTGATTAACCACTTGATTGCTCTTGGCAAACAATTTTCAAACAGTGACTTGAACATGAAAGTTCTAAGATCACTTACAAGAGTATGGCAACCAAAAGTTACAGCCATCTCAGAGAAGAAGAGTTTATCAAATATGTCTCTTGCAACTCTCTTTGGAAAACTCCAAGAACACGAGTTGGAATTGAATCGTTTAGAAGAGCATGAACAACATGAGAAGAAGTATCGATCTATTTCCCTAAAGGCAAAGGAAAGCGTCAAAGATGATTATGATGCAGATTCTGAAGAAGAAGACAATGAGAACTCGAATCTTCTAGTAAAGAACTTTGGAAAGTTTCTTAAAAGAAAAGGTATGAAATTTAACAACAACAGATAATTCCAAAGGAACAATGAGTCTTCTTCCTCTCAAAAGATCACATGCTTCAAATGTGACAAGCCTGGACACATGAAGTTAGAATGTCCAAATCTTCAAAAGAAGAAACATGGTCTTAGAGAAAAATTCGAAAAGAAGGATCAACCCACCCGAAGAGCATACTTGGCTTGGGATGATAATGAAGTAAGTTCATCATCGGATTCTGACAAAGAAGAAGCACAAGTCGCATTGATGGCCTCACATGATTCAGATGTTGAAGATTCCCAGGTTAGTGACAATTCTATATCTTTTCATGATTTAAAGTTTACTATGAAAAACATGTTTAAATTATGTCAAGAATTTTCTAAGGTTAGCACTAAGCAAAATGATTTAATTTCATCCTTAGAAAGTAAGTGTAGAACTTTACAAGAAGAACGAGACGTAGTAAAATCTAAGTTAGATATTATACATAAATGTACTAAGTGTAGTTCTTTAGAAGAAAAGATAGATAATCTTCAACAAAGAGTTCATAACTTCAACACAGGAAAACAGAAGTTAGATGATATTCTAAGTGTGCAAAGGCATTCAAACAATAAGTCAGGTCTAGGATATACTTCTCACCCAAAGACAAAAGAAGTCAAGAAAACTGTGTTTGTAAAACCAAACAAAGTAGAAGGATCTTCTAAAAACACTAAGACTCATTCTTTTAGGAGTATGAACAATAGGAAGGGTAATCCTCATAGACCTCCTAAGAAGATTCATTCCTCTTCTAGACAAACATCTAGTTACAATTATTATTCTTGTACTTATTGTAACAAAATAGGACATACCCCTAGTAGATGTTACTACAAAAATGTAGGAGTACCAAATAGGGAATACATATGGGTTAGAAAAGATGTTAACTTAGAAGGACCCAAAACTTGTTGGGTTCCTAATACCCATGTCTGAACTTTGTCATGTAGGTGTGTATGAAAGCAGCAAAGGATTTATGGTATCTTGATAGTGGCTGCTCATCACACATGACAGGAGACAAAACCAAGTTTTCTTTTCTTATACCTAGGGAAAAAGGTTTTGTCACATATGGAAACAATCAAAAGCGAAAGATACTCGGTATTGGAAGAATAGGCACACCCCCTCAAACAGTCATCGATAAAGTTCTTTACGTTGATGGTTTGATGCATAATCTTCTGAGTATCAGTCAACTATGTGATAAAAATTTGAAAGTTGGTTTCATTGATGATATATGTGTAGTAAAAGATGTGAAAACTAAAGAAGTTAAGTTTTCTGGTTATAAAGTCAATAAAGTCATCATGATCTCCTTGGAAGAAATTCCACAAAATGTAAGATGTCTTTTGGCCAAGAACAATAGTGATTCATGGCTATGGCATAGAAGACTTGCTCATATACACATAGATCATTTAAACAAACTAGTCAAGCATGATCTAGTTGTTGGGCTTCCAAAGATAAGATTCGAGAAAGACAAGCTTTGTGATGCATGTCAAAAAGGGAAGCAAACCAGAACGTCTTTCAAACCCAAGAACGTAGTTTCGACTTCAAGACCCCTTCAATTGCTACATATGGATTTGTTCGGACCTACAAGAACAAAAAGCCTCGGAGGTAATTTCTATGCACTTGTTATTGTTGATGATTTCTCTAGATTTAGATGGACATTATTTTTGCCTCATAAGAATGAAGCCTTCAACGCATTTAAGAGATATGCAAGGCTAGTTCAAAATGAGAAGTCTTTAAAGATCTCTTCTATTAGAAGTGATCATGGTGGAGAATTTCAGAATCATCAATTTCAAGAACTATGTGATGAAAATGGAATATCACATAATTTCTCTACTCCGAGAACACCACAACAAAATGGTGTTGTAGAAAGGAAGAACAGACTACTTGAAGAATTAGCAAGAACCATGCTAAGTGAATCAAGTCTTCCTAAATATTTCTGGGCTGATGCTGCAAGTACTACTTGCTATGTTTCCAATAGAGTTCTTATTAGACCAATTATGAAGAAAACTCCCTATGAACTCTACAAAGGAAGGAAACCAAATATCTCTTCTCTACATGCTTTTGGATCCAAATGCTTTGTCTTGAATAATGGAAAGGAAAACCTTGGTAAGTTTGATGAAAAATCTGAAGAAGGTATATTCCTTGGTTATTCTCTAACAAGCTAAGCATATAGAGTCTTTAACAAGAAAACTCTATTTGTAGAAGAATCCATACATGTGTCCTTCGACGAGTCTAAATCTTCATTAGAAGATACAGTCAATCTTCCAGATAATGAAGAAGAAGATATCATTATCAATGAAGACTCTCAAAAGGAAAGAGATCAAAATCCAATACAAGAAGAGCACATTGAAGATAATACTTATCAACTTCCGAAGGAATGGAGAACCCATAGGGATCATCCAGTTGATAATATTATTGGTGATATTTCTAGAGGCGTTTCTACAAGGCTACGCTTAAATGATTCTGTTTTGAATATGGTCTTTGTCTCTCAAATAGAACCCTCAAAAGTAAATGATGCTCTGGTGGATGAGTATTGGATTGTAGCAATGCAGGAAGAATTAAACCAATTTGAAAGGAATCAAGTTTGGGAACTTGTTCCAAAACCCACAGATAAGCATGTTATTGGAACAAAGTGGGTATTCAGAAACAAGTTAGATGAAAATCGTATCATAGTTAGGAATAAAGCAAGGTTAGTCGCACAAGGTTATAATCAAGAAGAAGGCATAGCTTTTGATGAAACCTATGCACCAGTAGCAAGGTTGGAAGCCATAAGATTTCTGTTGGCGTATGTGATAGGGAAAATTGCAAGTGTACAATTTACTATCGCATAATAAAAATGTTCGAACCCAAAGGATAGGTGTTCTTGTTAATATTAAGTTTAGTACTTAAACAGAAAAATTAAAAAAATGTATTTGTTGGAAGTTTGTTTAAGGTAGCACATGGAAATAGAAATAAAATAGAAAAGAATAAGATGATAGCAAATAAGCTTCTTGGGTTGGTTTACATAGTCTATATAATATGCTAGCAAGTTCCTACTTAATTTCTGAATTATAAATCTAACTTCATGATGCTATAGCCTAATTATCTACAAGTTAATTCCTTACACATTGTAGAACTTTCTTTCTAATTACTAAATTCAACTCCTTGCAACTTAGTTAACTAGAGAAGAAGATGAAGAAGAAATTCAGGCCAACATAAAGTTACGTCCTTCCTAATTCCTTAGTGAAGTATACTTATAACCTTTTTTAGATCCTAGGTCCCTTACTACTTACCAATTTCCATTCGAATAAGTAATAAGCAAGAAATCTTTTGCGCATAAGAAGAATGAAGAGCAAGGAAATAAAACATGAAATAGAAATAATATTCAGAAAGGTAAAAACAAACTAATACATAAATATAAACTACTACAACCCAAGAAACTTAAAGAAGAATTAGCCAAGCATGGCTAAAAGAATCATTGAATTACCCTGGATAGGAGCTCAAGTTTGGCTTCCCACAATTCCTAGGAACAATGATCTTTGAGGGAGAAAGAGAGAATACTTGTTGTATTCTATGAAGGTGTGTCTTACAAGTGAAGAAAAGGGCCCTATTTATAGTAAAATTCCAGCCTCCAGCGCTTGGGCGCTGGCATTCCCAACGCATGGGCGCTAGGATGCATTAAAAATCCACTTTATGTCCGAGGCCCAGCGCTTGAGCGCTGGCTTTCCAACGCTTGGGCGCTGGGTCAACATCTGACTCATCATCTAGTCAGAACCCCAGCGCTGGAGCGCTGGGATCCCAACGCTTGAGCGCTGGGACGCTGCTTCTTCATCTTCAAGCTTTTCCTTCCTTCTTCATTCATGGTAGTGGGTTTTGATGGCCATAAAAAGCCACTAACCAGCCTTGATCAATTCTGAAACCCTTCCTCCACTAACATCAATTCTTTAAACATTTTTTCCATGTGCTAAATTAGAGAGTGATTCTTCATATTCTTCTTTTTCACTTTGGTCCTCCCTTGGTTAGCACTTCAATTCAAGCCCTCATATTCTCTCAATCTCCACTTTAAGTCCTCCACTCTTGAACTTTTACAATTTGGTCCCTGACTTCCTGAAACTTTACACATTGGTCCCTGGACAAAAATGATAACTAAACCAGCTTTTTCTAAAAATACAAAATAACTAGAAAAATTCCTAAAAATATAAAATAAAGCTAGAAAATCTAATAAAATCTAATCTACATGCAAAATGCAAAATAAATATAAAATCTACATAAAAACAATAAAAAAACCTACATGAGACTCAAAAATAATAAAATAAAAAGACTAAAAATAGCCTAAAAACATCATATAAAATCCACTCATCACACCACTATACCCAACGACAGCTTGTCCTCAAGCGACAAAACTTAAAGAAAAACTCGTCCCTGGGTTTTGAGAAAGTTTTATCTGATTACAACTTGAAGCACAGAAACCTTTCAAAGAAAGCTTAGCAGAAAAGGAAGACATGCATGTTTTATAGACAAAGAATCAAGAGAGTTAGGCTTGGCTTTTAACATGTTTGAGTTCATCAATTAAGCTCACAAAATAATATTCTCCATGAACACAAGAAAGCTCAATAATTCTGCCTATCATTCAAATCAAAACTGAAGTAAAGCAACCAAGTGATTTTGAAGAGATTTTTGAAGGTTGTAACTTGGCCAAAGGGTTGAACAATTTAAGGTATGGATTTCAAGACTTGGCAACTCTATTGGCTGACTCAGAATCTGTTGTTAAGTGATTTTTCCTTGACTAAGAGCTCAACAATTCAACACAAGGGTCCTCTCATCTTTTTCTTTTTCTTTTCTTTTTTTTTTGAACAAAGTAGTGGAATGTATGGGATGAATGACTTGAATTTTACTCCCCTCACACTCTTTCTCACCCCACTACCTCATTATTTTTTCCTTTTTTTTTCTAAGGCACATACCTTATATTTTTTCCAACTTTTTTCCTTCTTTTCTAGAGAGAAACCCAACAAACTTAGCTCTAGCAATTTCAGCACATGAATCACAATAACAACTTCAAGAATTATCACACAAAGTAGGCTCCAAAGAATGACTCTTTTAAGGCTCAAAAGGGGCTACTAGTGGATATAACATTTCAAGCAAAAATCTGAGTTTTCAAAAATGCCTATAATCTCTTCTCAACTCACAAAGTGTACAAAACTCCAATCAACATGCAACACAAGGCAGAAAAATTTCACAATCAAGATTTCAGAGACCTCAGCTCTCAGAAAAAGATTGGGTAAGTGGTACCCTTTTTAGAACTCAGAAAAAGACTTTGCCAACAACCAAAACAATCAAGATATCAAAAATCCTTTCTACAGCATGCAATCCTAACTGCTTAAAAACATAGAACTTTTACAAAGCAGTTCAATCAGATAAAGCATTTCACAAAGCTATAGCAATATTCAGAATGGATAATATACCCAAGACTCATGCAAAAATAAAAAATAAAACTAAACTAAAAATATAACTAAAAACTATAAAAAGAAAAAAAAACAAAAACTAACAAGCTGGTATAGTAACAAATTTTCCACAAAGGTCCAAGGGAACCTCAATGTAAAAATCAATTTGAACACTTAAGTTCAAGAGGGTTCTTCCTCCTTTTGGTACCTATCCTGTAACATTGAACAAACAAAAGTCTCACAAGTGAAAACTTGCTTGACTTGTTAGTTCCAAAATCAGCACAAAAGCTCATGAGTTGAAAAATTTGTGTCCACCTTAAAAACAAAAATTCTTGAGTTCCCAAAAATTAAAACTAGTTTAGGACCAAGGGAAAACTCATAGAACCTTAAAACTTCCAGAAAATGGTGTACACAAAATTTATTAAAAACTAAAAACAGAAGCAAAAACAGCAAACTGCCCGAGCTCCAGCGCTTGAGCGTTGGGGATGCCAACGCTTGGGCGCTGGAATTAAAATAAAAACTGGGCATCAGAGGTCCCAGCGCCTGAGCGCTGGGTTCCAACGCTATGGCGCTGGAAAATAGAAAATAAAAAACTGGGATTCCAGGAGCCTAGCGCATGAGCGCTAGCCCTCCAACGCCTAAGCGCTGGGATCAACTGGAATCAGAGGTTATGAAGCAGGGGCCTAACGCATGAGCGTTGGCCTCCAGCGCTCGAGCGCTGGCCTCGCCTGCAGCAGAAACATAAAATTTCTTTTCTTTTATTTATGTACAAGAGTTGTGCAAAAATTAAAAAGGCAGAAACATAAACTATCCTAAGTTGGGTTGTCTCCCAACCAGCTCAATGTTAAGGTCCGAGATAGACCCTTCCCCTTAATCAATTGGGGGTACTTTTTCTTTTCTTGCTACAAAAATAATCTTTGAACTCATCCTCACTTTCAGACTCATAGTGCTTACTAGTACGGAATACAGAAAACTTCACTTTTTCATCCCCTACCTTCAAAGATAGGAGGCCTTCTGCTACATTAATCTTGGCGTTTCCCGTAGCAAGGAATGGCCGCCCAAGAATTAATGGTACCTTGGAGTCTTCTTCCATGTCAAGTATCACAAAATCTACCGGGAAGACAAACTTGTCAACCCTTACCAAAACATCTTCAGCCACCCCATAGGGGTACTTAATTGACCTGTCCGCCAATTGTAAACACGTCAAAGTTGGAGTGGCCTCTCCCATGTCCAATTTCCTAAACATGGAGAGTGGCATGAGGTTTATAGAAGCTCCTAAATCACAAAGAGCTGTTGCATTAGGTAGTCCCTCAATTTCCACAGGCAAAGTGAAGCTCCCTGGATCCTTCAATTTTTGGGGCAACTTCCTCAAAACCATAGCTGAACACTCCTCAGTTAACATCACAGTTTCATCCATCTCACTTAATTTCCTCCTTCTAAATAGAATGTCCTTCATAAACTTAGCATAAATTGGCATTTGTTCCAAAGCTTCAGAAAATGGAATGTTAATTTGAAGCCTTTTAAAAATCTCAAGAAATTTCGAGAATTGTTTTTCCAAATTCTTTTTGAAAGCTTTAGGAAAAGGAACTTTGCCAATTTTCTTAGAAGGAGGAATTACATTTTCAGCAATTTTTTCAACAACAATAGGCACATTCCTTTCTTCTTCTTTTTCTTCACCACTTACCTCTTGTTCAATTTCCACTACCCTTTCGGGCATAGTCTTACCACTCCTAAGAGTGATGGCAGAAACATTCTCAACATTTTCCTTTGGATTGACAAGAGTATCAGACGGAAAAGTACCTGGAATCCTTTCTGAGATGGTCTTGGCCAGCTGGCCTACCTGGACCTCCAAATTTCTAATGGAGGCTTCATGATTCTTAGCACTTGTCCGGGTCTCATTCATAAATTGCACAGTTTGTTGGCCTATTTCACCAACAATTTCTTCCAAACTCTTCCTTCCCTGGTTTGGATTCAAAGGCATTGGTGGCCTCTGATTCTGGAATGGCCTCTGAAATTGTTGCCTGGCTTCACCTTGACCACCCCCTTGATCTCTCCAAGAAAAATTGGGGTGGTTTCTCCAGCTTGGGTTATAGGTGTTGCCATAGGAATTTTGAAAATTCCCCATAGCTTTTACCTCAGCTTCTAATTCAGCCTCCTCCGGGCTCAGTTGAACCCCCTCCATTCTTTTGACCATTGCATCAACTTTCCTGGATAGAAGTTTATTTGAAGCAACAATGGACTCAAAAGAATCAACCTCATAAATACCTTTCCTGATTGCCCGGTCCTGGTTTGAATGAGCAGCTCTTGCAGCAAGTTTGTTGATAAGATCAAGAGCTCCTTGTGGTGGCAAAGCATCGAATGCCCCACTTGCTGCAGTATCCAATTTGTCCCTGGTATAATCATTCAAAGCAGCATAAAATTTCTCTACCTGATCTGCGATAGAGATGTTATGACCTGGGCACCTTCTGAGAAGTCCTTTGAACCTCTCCCATGTCTCATACAGGTTTTCAGCATCTTGTTGAATGAAGGAGTTGATTTCCTGCTTCAACTTCCTTATGCGGTTGTAAGGAAAAAATTTGGCCGTGAATTTTTCAGCCAAATCATCCCATGAAGTAATGCTTCTGAGTGGTTGAGAAGAAAGCCACTCCTCTGCCACATCTCTTAAGGAAAATGGAAACAGCATAAGTCTTACCGTATCCAAGTGAGCATCATTTCTCCTTAAGGTGGAGCATTGCCTAGTGAATCGCTCCAGATGTGTATGGCAGTCTTCATTTACACTTCCACCAAATTGGTTTTGACTTACCAATGAGATGAAGTGTGGAGGAATCTAGAAATTTGGCAAAGCATCCTCCGGAACCACAATACTCCCTTCAAAATTGTAATCTACCTGGGGAGCTGTGATATCACGAAGAGAGCGATTAGCATTTTGCTCTTCCTCCTCCTCTCTCAACCTTTGAAGTCTAGCTTGGACTTCATCTTCTACCCTTGCATTGTATTCAGCAAGGAGGCGCTCCTCCATTTGAGCTTGTGTTTCAGCCATGGCCCTTGCAAGTCTCCTTTGCTCCGCTAATCTGCGATGCAAAGTTCTTTCAATTTCAGGGTCCAATTCAAAATGTCCTACCATGCAAACAAGCCAAAGAAGTTAATAGCACCTATACAATACAATTTTTTTTTTTTTTTTTTTTTTTTTAATGTATAAACAAGAAGTACTAAATAAAATAAAAACAAGAACTTGAAAGAACCTATCCCCGGCAACGGCACCAAAAACTTGATAGGGAAAATCGCAAGTGTACAATTTACTATCGCGTTATAAAAATGTTCGAACCCAAAGGATAGGTGTTCTTGTTAATATTAAGTTTAGTACTTAAACAGAAAAATAAAAAAAATGTATTTGTTGGAAGTTTGTTTAAGGTAGCACATGGAAATAGCAATAAAATAGAAAAGAATAAGATGATAGCAAATAAGCTTCTTGGGTTGGTTTACATAGTCTATATAATATGCTAGCAAGTTCCTACTTAATTTCTGAATTATAAATCTAACTTCATGATGCTATAGCCTAATTATCTACAAGTTAATTCCTTACACATTGTAGAACTTTCTTTCTAATTACTAAATTCAATTCCTTGCAACTTAGTTAACTAGAGAAGAAGATGAAGAAGAAACTCAGGCCAACATAAAGTTATGTCCTTCCTAATTCCTTAGTGAAGTATACTTATAACCTTTTTTAGATCCTAGGTCCCTTACTACTTACCAATTTCCATTCGAATAAGTAATAAGCAAGAAATCTTTTGCGCATAAGAAGAATGAAGAGCAAGGAAATAAAACATGAAATAGAAATAATATTCAGAAAGGTAAAAACAAACTAAAACATAAATATAAACAACTACAACCCAAGAAACTTAAAGAAGAATTAGCCAAGTGTAACACCCCAATTTTGGGTTGAGGGTTACATGGTAAATACGCGGAAATTAAAAACCTCTCAGAAAATAACTCATTTTTCTTAAAAGGTTTTCGTCTCTCTTAATTACTTAAAAATAATATAAGTAATAATTTTCCCCATAAAATAATAATTACTACGCGGAAGCAAAACGAGGAAAATATTACAATAAAGAAAATTGCTCAACAGCGAGCCCAAAAATAAAATAAACTAAAATAGCGGAAAATATTAAGACATCAATCGTCTTCTTCAAATTTCTTCCACGATTCCGCTGCGCACTCTGATTCCGTAAAGCTTCTTCGAGAGATGACTATCAACACCCTGTCTATTTTCTGGCGTTAAGCGCCCAAACACAAACAGAAAGGGTTAACTCTTAAACAAACAACAAATACCAATCAACATAAATACAATTACAGTATTCGCAACATTCAGTACAACATCACCATAATAATCCTCAGATCCTCATAATCAACAACTCAAATCATACTCATGATTCCAACAATGCAACTACATGCACAACTACATGCTCAACAACTTTGGCCAAGATACATCGTTCCAAACGGGAGTGACTTCGTTCCAAACGGGAACAGGGAGATCATGTGGCAATACCGTCCACTCCACCGCCCTTCCGGTCACGTGGCAATTACCGTCCACCCCACCGTCATCATGGTCACGTGGCAATTACCGTCCACCCCACCACTATCATGGTCACGTGGCAATTACCGTCCACCCCACCATTCCAACCTAGAATATGCATATGCCATGCCAAAATATGCAACATCAATCATGAATCAACAATCTCAAGAACGTTATAAATATAACATATTTAACTTCATCAACATCATCAACATTATCACGTCTTAACATCAATTCTCAAATCCAAACATGTATCACAAAACCAATAATTCCATCACAACAACCAGAATGGTTTCCAACAGCAAAATCATATGTAAAGCAAAACTGACTCTATCTAGACCCAGAGTTACCCTTACCTTTTAATCCTTTGCTTGGTCTTGTCCTTCAACCTAACATGATAAAACATGTCCACAATCATCAACAATCAAGGAAAAGACCAGAAACCGATTTTACAAGAACTAAACTCAAAACTAGCAAAACAGCAACTTGCTGTCAGGGGCCTAGCGCCCAAGCGTTGGCTTCCAACGCTCAAGCGTTGGGTCCCTGTCTGGCAACACGATCTGGGCAGAACTTCAACGCCCAGGCGTTAGGAGTGCAGCGCTCATGCGTTGGCTCCCTGCCAGAAACCCTGAAAAAGTGTTTTTCATCCCAAAATCAATTCCAAACTCTAATTTTCGAAAACCAACTTCTTCCATACTCAAAACCCATTATAAAACTGATTAGAATCATTTCCTAAACCAAAATCCAAAGGTCTCTAGTTTCTACAAAACTATTTGCACAAAGAGGATTACTAGGTTTCAAACCGAAGGATGAGAGTGGATACTAACCTTATCGAGAGAATCGGTCAAGGTACAAATCCCAGACCTTCAGGAGTGCAAGGAACCTCAGGGACTAAGAAGGTTGCACGTGGTCTTACTCCTTCCCAATACGAAAACGCAGCACCAAAACAAAAGGAGAAGACAGCAGAAGAGAATGCAGCAAAAGACTAACGTGCAGAAGAGTTTTGGAGGCAGCAGCAAGGGAATAGAGTTAGGGTAAAAATCTGAATGTGGAGGCTCCTAAGGTGCACGAAATTCACCTTAATATCCAGCCAAATCCTCAGCCATAACACCCCTCATAACTCACCATTATCCCCATTAAATCACTCATTAACTCTCCATTACTCACATGTTTAAATTTCAAATTTAAATCTGATTGTAACTCCTATTAAACTCCATTTAAACCCATTTATTGCTCATTAATTTCATGTCTCAATTCAAATTCGAATTTCAGCCTTTAACCACCCAAAAATCTGATTAAAATTAAAACATACCTCACTAGGATTCGAACACAAGCCTTGCCTATCAAATGCTTAAGTCTCCACCACTAACCCAAGAATCTTCTTGTTAAAACTCTTACACTATTATTCTTTTAAGCCTCTAACTCGAACCATCATGTTCCCATCTCAAATTTGAATTCCAAAACCTCCTTAAAAGCTCTTAAATGCGGAATTCCAATGCAGCCTTGACTAGTCCAAGGACTAAAATGCAAATATCCAAACTTAAAGGACCAAAACCTATTTATAAAATCTCCAAGGACCAAAATATAAATACTCAAAATAGAGGGCTAAATGAATCATTGAATTACCCTGGATAGGAGCTCAAGTTTGGCTTCCCACAATTCCTAGGAACAATGATCTTTGAGGGAGAAAGAGAGAATACTTGTTGTATTCTATGAAGGTGTGTCTTACAAGTGAAGAAAAGGGCCCTATTTATAGTAAAATTCCAGCCTCCAGCGCTTGGGCGCTGGCATTCCCAACGCATGGGCGCTAGGATGCATTAAAAATCCACTTTATGTCCGAGGCCCAGCGCTTGAGCGCTGGCTTTCCAACGCTTGGGCGCTGGGTCAACATCTGACTCATCATCTAGTCAGAACCCCAGTGCTGGAGCGCTGGGATCCCAACGCTTGAGCGCTGGGACGCTGCTTCTTCATCTTCAAGCTTTTCCTTCCTTCTTCATTCATGGTAGTGGGTTTTGATGGCCATAAAAAGCCACTAACCAGCCTTGATCAATTCTGAAACCCTTCCTCCACTAACATCAATTCTTTAAACATTTTTTCCATGTGCTAAATTAGAGAGTGATTCTTCATATTCTTCTTTTTCACTTTGGTCCTCCCTTGGTTAGCACTTCAATTCAAGCCCTCATATTCTCTCAATCTCCACTTTAAGTCCTCCACTCTTGAACTTTTACAATTTGGTCCCTGACTTCCTGAAACTTTACACATTGGTCCCTGGACAAAAATGATAACTAAACTAGCTTTTTCTAAAAATACAAAATAACTAGAAAAATTCCTAAAAATATAAAATAAAGCTAGAAAATCTAATAAAATCTAATATACATGCAAAATGCAAAATAAATATAAAATCTACATAAAAACAGTAAAAAAACCTACATGAGACTCAAAAATAATAAAATAAAAAGACTAAAAATAGCCTAAAAACATCATATAAAATCCACTCATCAATATGCTTGTTCTCTAAATTTCCCATTATATCAAATGGATGTCAAAAGTGCTTTCCTGAACGGATACATTCAAGAAGAAGTCTATGTGAAGCAACCTCCAGGATTTGAAGATCCCAAGTTTCCTTCACATGTCTTCAGATTAAAGAAGGCACTTTATTGTCTTAAGCAAGCCCCTCGTGCATGGTATAATAGACTAAGCACATTCCTTTGTGAGAAAGGATTCCAAAAGGGTAAGGCCGACACAACCTTGTTTATCAAGAAAACCAAAGGTACCTTATTAGTTCAAATATATGTTGATGATATTATTTTTGGTGCAACTAACGAATCTCTTTGTAAGGATTTCTCTAACATGATGCAAGAAGAATTTGAGATGTCCATGATGGGGCAATTAAATTTCTTTCTAGGATTGCAAATTAAGCAATCACATGATGGAATATTCATCAATCAGTCAAAGTTTTGCAAGGAATTATTAACGAAATATGACTTGGATGATTGCAAAGCCATAGCCACACCAATGGGGTCTAACACATATCTAGATCAAGATGAATCCGGTGTTCATGTAGACATTACCAAATATAGAGGTATGATCGGATCTCTTCTATACTTAACTGCAAGTAGACCTGATATTATGTTTAGTGTGTGTCTATGTGCTAGATATCAAGCATCTCCTAGGGAATCACATTTGAGTTCAGTCAAACGGATTTTCAAATATCTGAAAAGGAACTACAAATGTTGGTTTGTGGTATCCCAAAGGGAGTGTTTGTGATTTGATTGGATATTCTGATTCTGATTATGCAGGTTGCAAAACTGAAAGGAAAAGTACAAGTGGTACTTGTCATTTGTTAGGAAATGCCCTTGTTTCTTGGTCTTGCAAGAAACAAGCATGTGTTGCTCTAAGTACTGCTGAAGCAGAATACATTGCTGCAGGAAGTTGTTGTGCACAAACTCTATGGCTCAAACAACAACTCAAAGATTATGGCTTAGAGCTAGGCTGCATTCCAATCAAATGTGACAACACAAGTGCCATTAATTTCACTAAACACCCTATCATGCATTCTCGAACTAAGCATATTGATATAACACCCTATTATGTTTAGTGTGTGTCTATGTGCTAGATATCAAGCATCTCCTAGGGAATCACATTTGAGTTCAGTCAAACGGATTTTCAAAAATCTGAAAAGGAACTACAAATGTTGGTTTGTGGTATCCCAAAGGGAGTGTTTGTGATTTGATTGGATATTCTGATTCTGATTATGCTGGTTGCAAAACTGAAAGGAAAAGTACAAGTGGTACTTGTCATTTGTTAGGAAATGCCCTTGTTTCTTGGTCTTGCAAGAAACAAGCATGTGTTGCTCTAAGTACTGCTGAAGCAGAATACATTGCTGCAAGAAGTTGTTGTGCACAAACTCTATGGCTCAAACAACAACTCAAAGATTATGGCTTAGAGCTAGGCTGCATTCCAATCAAATGTGACAACACAAGTGCCATTAATTTCACTAAACACCCTATCATGCATTCTCGAACTAAGCATATTGATATAAGACATCATTTTCTTCGAGATCATGTCATGAGAAAGGATATTGAGATTTCATTTATAGATACACATAACCCATTGGCAGATATTTTTACCAAACCTCTTCTTTAAAGATTCATTCTTTAAGATTAGAAGAGAATTAGGCATATTAGATGAGCATGACATTTAAAGTAACATGTTATTTGCATAATCATTGTGATATTATATGATTATATGCATTTGAATTGATTATGTGCTTAAGTATTCGTTGGAAATATGTTACATAGGCATTTATAGGTTAGAACTTATAAAAATGTCCTAGTAATCGATTATCATAGGCTTGTAATCGATTATCCCTGCTCTCAGTCCTCGTGCCTGTTAGAATCTCCTAGGTAATCGATTACCATAACTGTTGTAATCGATTACACATTCAAAATTTGAAATTATTCAAATTTAAACTGCCGGTAATCGATTACCATAACTGTAGTAATCGATTACCAGTTCGAAAAACTGCCAGAATTTCAAATTTCCCTCCATCTTTTTGAAATTCAAATTCAGGAAAACTGATCTGTAATCGATTACCTAACTGCTGTAATCGATTACACACAGGAGTTATATAATCCAAGCTTTAAGTGTTGATCACATATGCCTTCCAACATTCAATCATCCTTGAAACCGTGATTTAACCATGTCTTCCTCCTCCTTCCTATCTTCGGCCTTTCATCCTCCTCATCCCTTGAATCTTTCTCGTCTCCTTCCAACTTCTGAAGAGAAAACTCGATTTCTCTCTCACTTTGTCAACCAAACTGTTCGAACCCCAACCTATGCTGATCTAAACTCCTTCATTGAAACAGGCCTAACTTTTCCTGCTTTACTAGGGAATCAATATCTTGATGATTTCATCACATCAACCACTCCCTACTAGCATTAAATCGTCTGTTAAAGGGTCTACTGTTCAGTACTCTGTTATCTCTCTTGGAAAATGTGTGGGTCTTCCATCCTCTGGTGCAAATTTAGGACATCATTTACCCTGTCCTTGGCCAGACTATAATTCTGAGTCTTTCTATCAAACCTTATGTCGCTTTACTCCTTCCGAGATAAAGAAACTTCACCCACCTCGCACCAAATCCTGTCCTTTTCATGTTGATGTCCTTACCACCACCAACCACTTGCTTCATTACTTCATTCATCAGATTATTCTGCCTAAGGAAGATCTTCTCGCTCACATTAGTGAGTTAGAACTACAAATTTTGTATGGCATCCTTAATTGTCATGCCATCAACTGGACTTTCCTGGTGATGCATCATATGCTCACATGCAAAGATGAAGCACAATCCTTTCCGTACGCACCCATTATCACTCGTCTTCTCCTTCATTCCGGAGTACCCATCTCTAATCTTTATGATGTCCGGTCCTCAAATTACAAATGTGTTGATACAAAGATTTTGTCCCATCTAGGACTATTTCATGACTACGGAATTGATACTCTGTCATGGTTGCTTCATTATGACGGTATTGACCCTTCGACAGATGAAGACGACGTGTCAGAAGATTCTTAGTTTTCTAGGCTAGTTTCCAGTTCACTGTTGAAGTTTGTAATATTTTTTTTTCTTTTTCTCCTTGTATAATTTTCTGTTTGTTGTTGTTGCTTGCACTTTACCCCATACCCTTGCTTTATTTCGAAATATATACTTGTATGGATGTATGCCTGTTTTTGGCCTTTTCTTCTTTTTGATGAAGTCAAAAGGGGGAGAAAGGTTCTTGCTCTTAAAAATAATATGCAGGAATTCAACAAGTGAATTAGAAAGGGGGAGAAATACTGGTTTACATCAAACAGGGGGAGTTCTTCAACAGAAATGCATATATGATCTTCAAGTATCAAGAATGTGTTTACTATCATCAAAAAGGGGGAGATTGTGAAGAAGGTCTTGCTCCTGACCCTGGCTGAGGTTTTGATGACGACAAACTCATCGACAAAAAGAAGAAAAGAAGACTTAGAGGAAACAGCGCTACAAAGTCTATCATATACCTAGAAGTCCTAGTTTAGGTGAGTTATGCTTCTAAAGGTCTATTAAAGCATAAAGGCTCTTTAAAACACCTAAACTAATCAACTTAATGTTTTCATAACTTAAAAGAAGTAGAAAACCTTAAGCCGATCTCAAAGGATCAAGTTTATGGAAAATGGACTTCAGTGTAATTGATTTCAGGTTTCTGGTAATCGATTACACGTGTGCATGTAATCGATTACCACTTGCTTGTAATCAATTACATGTTTGAATTTGAAATTCAAACTGAAACGGCTATTAGTGTAATCGATTACACTAAGTGATGTAATCGATTACCAGAACGAAAAGTTGCAACTTTTCATGAACCATTGTGTCTCAACTCTCAAACCTTTTGGGAAAGGTTGCATTGCTTCAAGGAGGTTTCCCTTGCCTATATAAAGTCCATTTGAGTCCAGAACACAAGACACAACACACAACACATGAGAATACAACATTAGGCCAAAGCTTTGTCAAAATTAGTTCATTACGTTCTTTAGAACTTAATCTTTCAAGAGCCTAAATTCTGAGTTCATGATCTTCATGTTTATAAGAACAATTTAGTTGTTCATATCTTGAGGAACTCAGAATCCTATTATGCTTAAAAGCCTTAAAGCATAAATTCTCATGATCAATCCACTTGTATGTTAAAGGATTGATTCAACCAATTGTAAACTCTTCTTCATCTCTTTCTGTAAGATTGAGTATTCACCGTGGATCTCGGTGAAGGGTTGTTGGTACTGAAAGTGGTATACTTTCAGGGTGTTGATTGAATGTGGTTTAGCCTTCAAGGTCTTAGGGTGGTTTGCCTTTAGGAACTGAAAGTGGTTTGCTTTCAGGGGCTATGGAAAGTGGTATACTTTCACAGGAAGTTGATAGAAATTCTTAGGGTCCTTGGTGTAAGAACTTGTAAGAGATTTTTATCAATAGTGGAAAAATCCTCAAGGGGTTTTCTTGAGGGACTGGACATAGCCTTCGGTGGATAGAAGGTGAACCTGGATAAAATTCTGTGTGTGTGAATTCTTCTATCCTTCATCTTTACTTTCAAGCGACGCTCAATTCCGCTGCTATCACAACTACCGTTTCGTGATCATCATTATCTTGAAAGTAATAATTTCAATAAGGCGAAAATCGGGGCAACTCTGATTCACCCTCCCCCCTCTCAGGTTGCTATCTGTACTAACACTTGTGACATGTGCGTGCAACAGGAATATA
The DNA here is from genome assembly GCA_030819835.1 of Acmispon strigosus. Taxonomy (NCBI): domain Eukaryota; kingdom Viridiplantae; phylum Streptophyta; class Magnoliopsida; order Fabales; family Fabaceae; genus Acmispon; species Acmispon strigosus. The sequence goes on from JAUAMA010000001.1 coordinate 28,175,241, forward strand.
TTTCCTAGGCGAATATTTCTTGGTTGATTATTGATATATTGGGTTTATGGGTTAATTAAAGGATAAAAGAGAAAAATTGAAAAATGAAATGTATATCTATATATATATTTATATAAAATGCGAGTTATATATATATACACATATATATATATATAAAATGCGAGAGCTATATATATATATATTTGAGGAGATGGGTTTGTTTTTATTTTATTGTGATAATATCTTAGATAAATAAAATTATTCTTAAAGAGATAACGGAAGAAGTGTGAAGAGATAAGAAATTTTATACGAGGATGTATCTTATGAGAAAAACGTTTTTATAGAGAACGTAAAAATAAATCACAGTCGTTAAATGGCCGATACACAATAAAAGATGCTCACTTCTGTTCAAAGTTAAAACCACACTGTTATATGGTTTTTCCTTCAATTTCGATATTTGCTTCGAAAAATATAAACTGCAAGAACTTTCATTTGCTCTGTCACTAGTTTGCATGCTTAACACTTGGAACAAATAAACTACTATATCATGACAGCCACCTATAATTTATGACATTTCCACCAAAATCTCACCTATCGGAAACACTCGTCAACATTCTCATATACCAAAAATTAAAGTCAAGCATCTTTCTTTCCTTAATGAAATCTTCTCTATCCATGCATTCTGTGAGATTAAACCCCCTGTGTATTTTTTCTTAGGTTGAGAATTAGATTTCATGTGCAAGGTAAACCGTAAGTTGTTTGTTCACACTCAAACTACATTTACACTAAACTAAAAGAGAAATAAATGAAAGAGAAATTAGAGATATTATAGGTGTTGTGATAGGAAAAGGAAAAAGATAGATAAAAAAATAGGTAGAAATGAGATAGAAGAAAAAGAAATGTGTGAATAAATTAAAAATCAAAAACCCAAGGTAAATAACACTTCTAGCTTAACAGAGAGAAACACATGCCAAAAAACCCAGAAGAAAAACTTCAACAATATACTAGCTAAATTTGTTCTAAAAAATCTTGCACAAACTTGGGGGTGATCAGGTCCCTGTAGGTCGCCCCCGCCCCCGACCATGCTTGGAAGCTTTTCCAAACTTTTCATATCCTTCAGGGGGTTGTCATAGTCCTCGCATGACTTGCATCAGCATTTTGAAGCTCTAATCCATCCAACCTAGCTCAGGGATCCATCTAGAGTCATGTCCATCTCCCTTGCTATGAGTTTTGCGAGAAAATAGTGAAATATTTGGAGAGATGGAAGGATGATAAAAATATATATAAGTTTTGGCCTTTTATAGATGTATTTTTGCCAAAATCATGCTAAACATCCTTAAATCATCACCAACATCTTTTTCCTTCAAGAGGAAGACTCCTAAGTGCTCATCACCTTCTTCTAGGTGCTCAACACCTTTGTTTGGGTGCTCAGCACCCTATTTCCTTCAAGCAAGGGTTTTCTAAGCCACCTAGAGTGCTGAGCACCCTTTATTTCATACTGAGCGTGATTTGTCCAACAAAGGAGAATGAGTTCCTTCTCTTCCTAAATGGTGCTCAACACCTATAGGCTGGTGCTCTGCACCCAGCCTTCTTCAAATCTTCATTTTAAATTCGAACTTGGATTTTCCGTGAATTTCTTCCCTACAACAAAACTCCAAGTTAGAACATTAAATTTATAATATTTACATTATTTCTAGGCTAAAATCAAGTATCTATTAAATTAACTACTTTGGGGGATAAAGTGATCAATAATGCAAGCATACAGACCAAATAAGTGTCTAAATGATATTCAAATACAAGTAAAAATGGTACTTATCAATGAACTAAATGAAATTCCACTTTTTTAATGGGAAGTTCTGAGTTAGAATATAGGTTTATTCAAAATATTGTTGAAGAAGTCTCAAAAAAGATCTATCGCATTCCTTTGCATGTTGTTGATAACCCAGTTGGTCTAGACCCTGTTTTGGTAAAAGTGTGAACTCTCCTTGGACTTGGATCTGAAGTGGTAATGGTAGGTATTTATGGATTCGATGGACAAGGAAAAACAACAATTGCTCGTGCCGTGTATAATGTAATTGCTGATCAATTTGAAAGTCTATGTTTCCTTGCTACTATAAGAGAAATGGCAATTAGTAAGAATGGCCTTGTACAACTCCAAGAAATTCTCCTTTATGAATTACTTGAGGAGAATGGTATGGAAGTAAGAAATGTCAATCAAGGAATTCCAATAATTAGAAGGAGGCTCCAACAAATGAATGTCCTTTTGGTTTTGGATGATGTTCACAACCTGGCACAGTTGAAGGCACTCACAGGAGGACATGGTTGGTTTGGCTCTGTCAGTAAGATCATTATCACAACAAGAAACAAACAATTGCTAGCTACTCATGGTGTAGTAAGATTACACGAGGTTAAACTCTTGGGCGAGGAAAAAGCTCTTAAATGGTTTAGTTGGCATGCCTTTAAAAGAAATGAAGTTAATCTCATTTATGTGGAAATTGCAAATCGTGTAGTTTCTTATGCACATGGCCTTCTATTGGCTTTGGAAGTGATAGTTCTCACTTATGGGATAAAAGTTTAGATGAATGTAACTCTACATTGGATAAATATAAAAAAGTTCCTCATGAAAATATCCATGAAATTGTTAAAGTAAGCTTTGATGGTTTGGGGGAAGATGAGAAAGGTATTTTCCTTGACATTGCTTGTTTCTTCAACAAAGAAGAAATTGTGTTTGTCAAACAAATGTTACATGCTCATGGATTTCATGCAGAAGATGGTATTAGAGTATTAGTTGATAGATCATTTATAAAGATTGATGATGTTGGTTTAGTGAGAATGCATGACTTAATTCAAGACATGGGTAGAGAAATTGTAAGACAAGAATCAACCTACAAGCCCGGTGGACGAAGTAGATTATGGTTTGATGAAGACATCATTCATGTTTCAGAAGAAAATACGATATGTAAGAAATTATAACCATCTCTACATGGTATTTCTTCTCTTTTCATTTCTTTATTTATCATTTTTTATTAATATCTTCTAGATCTCCATATTCTTATTTTCCTTTTTCCCAATTTCATGTTCAAATTGCACTTGAAGGGAACTGAGAAAGTTGAATTCATAAAGCTTGACCTGTGCAACACCAAAGAAGTGCAGTGGAGTGGAGAAGCCTTCATGGAAATGAAAAAGCTAAGAATTCTAATGACTAAAAATGCATTGTTTTCTACAGGCTCCAAATATTTACTAAATAGTTTGAAGGTGCTAGGTTGGAGTAGTTATCCATCAGAGTTTACCATCTGATTTCAATCCTAAACAGCTTGAGATGCTAAATATGCCTGAAAGTTTCCTTAAATTCTACCAACCTCCCAAGGCATGTAGCAGTTTCAAAGTTGTTAGGTTCGATATGAATTTTTCTCTCATAATGATAACTAACTTGAGTCGTTTTCCTTTATTTTGCAGATGTTGATATCCTTAACTTTAATTAATTTTGAAGATTGCAAGTTGTTAACTGAATTGCCAAGCCTAAGTGCAGCACCACTTATAATGAATTTATGCATTGATAACTGCACAAATTTAGTAAAAATTCATGAGTCAGTTGGGTTTCTTGAGAATATTTGTTCTTGGAGCGCTAGAGGGTGCAACAAACTAGAAATTCTGGTGTCCTGCATCAATTTGACATCTCTTGAATTTCTGGATCTCTAGGGGTGTTCATGTCTAAAGACATTCCCGGAAGTATTGGAAACGATGGAGAAAATAAGAGAAATTAATTTGGATAAGACTTCCATAGACAAGTTGCCATTTTCTATTGGAAATCTTGTTGGGCTTGAACGATTGTACCTCAAGGAATGCAAAAAGCATGTAATTAAACTACCGGGAAGTATTCATGCATTGGCTAAAGCATTGGTGTTTCCGTGGGGCTTTGAATTTTTTGAAGGGCACCAAGAGAACGAAAGGCTAAGCTTAGAACTATCACCTAATGCAATGGTTGTTTTTCACCGAGATGGAGAAGAAAGTGGTGATTTTACTACCTTCGATGTGCATTATCAGTACATGAGCCCCAATAATGTCATCCAAGTATGCGCTCCCAATCCGCTATTGCATCATGATTTTGAAAGGTTGTTCCAAAAACTAGAGACCGATTACTCTAAGGAATTCTTGAAATCATCAACACATTTCTTGTTCCGAAAGAAATTCCCCAAGATAGCTCTATGTTACTGTGTAACTCCAAGCTTAAGCGAAAGCGTAATGTTGGATATGAAGTTCAGCGTACTCATCAATGGGGCCAAACAATTCAGTTCTTCATGTACCTACGTAGCTCATCCGATGAAGGGCCTAACATTTTGGTGTAATCTACAAAGCAAAGTGGAAGGAGAGGTATTTTCAGAACACGAATGAAATCAAGTTGAAATTTTATGGGAGTCGAACAAACCCAGATTATATAATAAATCGAGGTAGAGAATTATTGTGGGCCCTAATTGGTGCCTACAAGGAACGGAACAACGAGGACAAAATTGAATTAAAAAATCTCATGTTAGATTGTCCATTACCCTACTGCTTCTACTGCACTCTTACTGGTGATGGGGCATCTCCCCTCCTTTATTCGTAATATCATGGACTAGACACTACAACATTCGTGTTCCACAGCAACAGTCGAATGTGTAGCCCAATACCAAAAAATAGTTCCCTTTGGTTTCCAAAACGGTTTCTGATCCATCGTAGTCTAAGGCGTTGCCTATTCTTTCTGAAACGGTTTTACTGATTTTGGGCAACATTGGCAGAAAATCATTCTCTATTGTACGCTACATACAACGATTTTTTAGTAATCTATGGCAACGTTTTTCACTCGTTTTCAATGATGTCATAGAAAAACCGTTCCCTACTCTCTACGGTAACTATACTAATGAATAAGAATAAACAAATAATACATCACATGGAACACAAAATCAGTAGCTACAAGCAGTTGGACCCGATCAAAAATAAAAACCTTCAAATCTTCAAGATTATACTTCATCTGATCCTTGAAGTGGAGTGTCCCGTTTTTAACTCTATTGCACTAATACAAAGTTGACAAACACTATCAGAGGTCATTAAGGCTCATTCATTCATCCAACAAAATTGTAGCTTAAACAAGCAAGCACTTATAGTCTTATTCTCGCACTAAATTATTTAGCTCCAACAAAATTGTAGCATATTTCTCATGCAATTACAAAACTTAAACTGCATAACAAAAATGCAAATCTAGTAAGCCAACTGAATCTAAAAAAGCAAAATAATTACTAGAGAAATGGATACCGACATGGATTTTATCATGAGTATCAATATCTGTGGAAGTATCATCAGTCAGTTGACTATTGTCTGCCATGGCTAAATCAACTCAATTCTCAACATGATCATTCTCCATAGGCAAGGTGGCCATGGCAATTCCCTAGGGATGCATGAGCTGATGCATTGTGTCCAAGCACCCTGCCCCGGTTGAAGCAATCTACGAATACCCAAGATTCTGCAGGATTAAAAATTTAAGAAAATAAGCAAATATGGCAAATAAGTAGCATTGAAAATGCTTTTAAAAAAAATTGCACTGAAAATACAGATTCTACTAAGCCAGATAAAAACAAACCTGAAGCAAGCTCAAAAAACTACCAAACGGAATGCTGAGAGTCATGGAAGCATGTCACCCTCAAAATAGGGGACAAGATATAATGCAAAGCATTGGCGTTGCAGGCAGCTATCAGTGGCCAAACTAATTGCCAGTTGTGAGCACGATGCTATGATGCACACTGTGGACACAGAACGCATAGGAGGAGTAGCCTGTGAGTTTCTAGGATAATCATCTTTTTAAAATTAAAAGCCCCTTGTAACCGCTTATCATGGAATTAATAGATAAATTTCGTGAGAACAGAGCTTTGGACACAAAGGAAAGAGTGCAGTAGATACAGAAACTAGGAAGAAAGAAAAGAATCCCTGAAATAACTATTTAACATAAATAGAGTGAAAGTTGACAGCTAAAAAATGCTACTTAACAGCAGCAAAGAGATAAACCATCACACATAAACTCCCTTGTGCGAAGCTACACAAGATGATAAATTAGTATATTCAACCTAATAAAGATAGAAAATATGTCAAATAGTGAAATGTCATATGCATTATAAAACAACAAACATCACAAACTGCTTCTACCCTCACCTGGTAAACAAATGAATCAAGGCTTTGTTCTGAACCACCAACCATAAGAATCATAGCTTCCATCACATAAGTCTTCCGTTCCTTCAATAGATGCTTCTCATAAATCTCAAAGAGAAGACAAATGTATTCCACATTGTTCCCAATATAACTACAATGCATACCTACAAGGAGTGTTCTTTTTTACTTGATGATTCCGAGTTCATCTGCTTCTTCAATTTTTCCAAAAACCAAATGGGCCACCCAGAAGTTAGTTGAAAGGGGCACAAGGATTAATGGCTTACAGGAACGAAGACTTTTGCTGAAGAGAAATAGAAATTTGTAGGTTAATTGATGTTTCTAAAAAAGGGGCACCTTTGGATGTCGCTCACATCCAAGGGGCACTCAGATCCATCCCCATTGATTCCCTTGAAAAAGAAGTCCATGGCCTCTTTTATATTAAAACACTCCCTTCAATAAACAAGAAAAGAATTATACAAATCAAATGAAACCAATCAAATCAGATAGCATGCTGCACCATTGTGCAAGTATCTAACTTTACATAAATTAATACACCGTGCAACTTGAGACAGAAACAGAGCAACTAAAAGCAAATGAAGATGATAAATAACATGATTACACAGTTAGCACCAACGAACTATTACAGAGATAGCAAAGGGAATGGGTTGACAAGTATCTAATCTCTTAATCACTATAATCTAAATTAAACAACAAATTACAATTTTCACTCAATTGTATTGTAAATCAAAATGAAGCCTGTTTTTTCCACAAAGGAGCTAAAAGAAAGGAGCAATTCAGATATTAGACACATCAGAGGAAGTTATACACAATAAGAAATCATGTCAAAACGTTTACTTGATTACAAAAAAAAAATTCATGTTCTTCCATGACTACAATATCAGAGAATATTTGGAATCTGCTAGAGATACACATACACATGAATTAGAATAAATAGTTATAATTAAATAAATAAGAAGAAAATTGTTCCGTCCATGGTTTAAGCAAAGGAACTATCAGAGAACTCGTCTATAGTAGAACAATTAATCCTAAACTCTATGCAATCCACCGCAAGCCTCGCTATTTACCTCTACAATCTCATGAAACAAAGCGACTGAAGACAAAAGAAGAAACTGCAACCCACTTAATAGGGATCTATCAACAAGAAGAGAGACGAGACTCAATAATTATGACCTGAACTGAAATTGTTGATAGCAGCTTCGAGCTATCTTCACACTTCACACACGAGTCAGCTTCTTCATCAAGCTCTTGTTAGAGACATTGTGCCTTGCCGCAATAAGAGGTATTGCTGTTAATCTTTGCATTGATTTGTACCTGAATTGTTGTTAATCTTCAATTCTGAACGTTGTGCAACAAAATTCGATGGTGCCAATAAAAGGAATATAGCTAGGGTTTCTGTGAAAATTGGGAATTAGAGAAGAAATGGAAGAAAAAACTCACCTTTTTACTGATTAGCATTTAGTCAGTAACTCTTCCAAGTTCCAAGTGCATATGTGATAAAGAAAACATTGGAAATAAGCAGCAAACCTTAAGAATTTGATCCTACAAAAATAGACAAAGGGAGAAGCACTTACAGAAAGCTGATGTTTTCTCTCTAACCAAATGCCATTAATCAATGTCAAACATAGCAAGATGGTCTATGCTTTTTGTTTCCTCACTTTTCAGCAATTTAACAATTTCAAAGTGAAGTTGATGGGGATAATACAAATGACACTGCACGTAAAAAGAAGCCAGAACATTGATATGTAATAGAAAAAAACAACTAAAAAGCAGTTTCATTAAAATTCAAGAAAATAAGAGGGTAAAGAGTGCTAAAAAAAATGATAAAATTGACAAAAAAGCAGCACTCATCTTTGTTCCAGAATCACAAAAATAACTAGATAACTGACATTAACTGTAACGGTCATGGCATTTAAGTTTAACAAAGTTCATTATTTCATTCATCCGCAGTCCTAACAAAAAAAAAAACAGAAAAGAAAATCAAAGTGCAACACATATATTTACCTCGATTAAATTGTACAAATAAGGAACTACATTTGAGAAAATGCTGGTAGTTGTTAAAGGAGGATCAAAAGAATGAATAATTAGAAAAGAAAAATGGATAGATTAATGCTGAAGAGGGAAAATTGAAATCAAACAAGGGAAATAGCCCTTTGGTGTTGAGAGTGAGGGTGACGGCTTTGGGATCTGAAGAGAGAAAGAGCGAATGAAGCGATGAGGATGCGATCATATGTATATACTATATATCTCCTAGCCATGAAGAACTTGAGAACAAGGGAAAAACACAATCTACCCTCTAGTTGTAAGAGGGCGGTTCTTTTTTTTCCTTCAACTTCCCAACTTACATAAGCTAAGCTAGTGTATCTATCAGCAAAAGAACAAATAGACTAAATGTGAAAACTGAAAAGTATTTAGACATTATTTTGAAGAACATCACCTACCAGACAAGAAATTGTGAAGAAGTCAAACTTGACAGCAATCCTTTTAGAGTTAAGAGGAACTATTGGCAGTGGCATGCCACAATAGTGGAATTACTCAGCAAGGTTATCTTTGGTTAAGAACCTGTGATGAAATATAAAATTACTCAAGGTACTAGACATTATTTAGAATGCATATGAATGTAGCAGTCTTATCAGTGAATGAATCAGGAGGCACTAAGTGTAGTTTGATGCTCGGTTATTCACAAAAACCATGACTCTCATGCTTAAAAATGATCAAGAACCTAACGCACCAAACTATATCAATATCCACAATTTCAAATTTTGACAGATTTATACAAGCAGCAAGCTGCAGTGCAGTTGGTAATTATAATTTCCACAGGATAAACACTGCTAGATAATCTCAAATTTAGCAAAGGGTAAAGTCGTGAACAACTAAAAGTTAATCAATTTTCGTATTCAACAAATGTCATACACAAATAAAGATGAGGCTTGAGCATTGCAATATTAATTTACATGTTCCTCCTTGACATCAAGGAAATATGATGAAACTTTCCATATTATTTTGCCCAAGGCTTGATCAATCGAATGATTAACATTGCACTTGCATAAATACAAAGAAACAATTTCCTAAACATATATGGTTAAATTAACAAATTGGAAGTGGGGCACCGTTCCACTCCCCAAGGCATTCCAAAAGAGGATCAATAATTTTACCCTGGCATATTGCAGTGAATAGTTTGTCACACTCCTCGCCAGGTGACCTGACCTTTTCTCCGGTTAGCAACTCAGTTCCCAACTCCTCTCTCACAAACTTGTACAGTGGGTAAGATCTACATTCATTGATCTTGTTTGGAATTGTTGGACATCCACTATCATATGCAGCCCTAGAACTCTCAACCTCCTTTGGCAAGAGACTCTTCAACTCATCCTCAAAAGTTGCAATCTTTTGAAAGATTGACGTGTTTAGGTTCTTCTCACTTTCTCCATTTACTAATGCATGATCCACAAGCACTTGCCTTAGTTTTTGCATCAACGGGTATGTAGCGCTGCAGGGGTCATCAATGTAGGCAAATACAGTTTCCCTATCAACCAGCTTCAGCAAATCTTTTTCACAAAATCTAGAAGGATGGAGTTCTCCATTGACACCCGTGGTAAGAGTCCTCTTGGCAACTTGACTCACAGTTCTCTTCACCGAGTGTTTCAAGTTCTCCTCCAAATGCCTCAAGTCAATTGCTTGGCAAAGCGCAATCAAGAATGTGGAAGACATGAGCTTAAGGATCTCAATGGCTTCGTTGGTTTTTCTAGAAGAAATCAGACCCAAAGAGTTCACATCCTGGTTGTGTTGCTCCGCACTTTGGACATGGGTTGTGACGGGATTGGCAAGATATTGGAGTTCGGAGCAATAAGAAGCCATGGCAATTTCAGCTCCCTTGAGACCATAATCCAAGCTGGGATTTCTACTAGCAGTGAGATTTGAAGGTAAGCCGTTGTTGTAATGATCATCGACAAGCTCAGTGAACTGAGCAAACATGAGTTTGCCAATTGCTGCAAGAGCGAGACGTGTGTTGTCCATGGAAACTCCAATAGGGGTTCCTTGGAAATTACCGCCATGCAAGGCCTTGTTTCTGGAAACATCAATCAAAGGGTTGTCGTTCACAGAGTTGATCTCTCTCTCGATCGACTTTGTTGAGAATCGAATCACTTCAATCAGAGGACCAAGCCACTGTGGGGAAGTTCTCAGAGCATATCGATCTTGTTTTGGCTTTTGCAAAGGATCCACCTCGTGCAACTTCTTTGCTGCTTTCATGTAGGAACTTCCATCCAAAATGTGCTCCATGATAGCGGCAGCCTCAATTTGGCCAGGGTGGTGCTTTAACTTATGTGTCAAGTGGTCAGTAAATTCAGGCTTCCCTTGCATCACTTCGGCAAAAATAGCTGACAGAACTTCAGAAAGTATGGCCAAAATGTTAGCCTCAAAGAGAACAATAGAAGCTAACCCAGAACCAACAGCGGTGCCGTTAACAAGGGCAAGCCCTTCCTTAGGCTGCAATTCAAAGAACCCGGAGTTGATGCCAGCCAATTGGAAAGCTTCCTTAGCATTAAGTACCTCTCCGGAGGGTCCAACAGCTTTGGAGTTTGGTCGGCCGGTAAGCAAGCCAGCAATGTAAGAAAGAGGGACCAGATCACCAGAAGCGGTGACGGTACCACGAAGTGGTAAGCATGGTGTGATGTTGTTGTTGAGGAGGTTGGTGATGGCTTCTAGGATTTCAAATCTAATGCCAGAGTATCCTTGGAGAAGAGTGTTGATCCTCACTAGCATGGCTGCTCTAGTAGCATCCTGTGGGAGCGTGTAACTTGAGCCAGTAGCGTTGCCAAATATTCCAGCATTCAAAAACCTGAAGAACAAGAAGAATATATAAACTTTTATATAATGATGAATGTAATAGTAAATATGATGATTAGTTAATTAATTAATTAGGAGTAAATTAGAAGTGGATTAATTAGGAAGTGGATACTGGATGGAAAATAGTAATTATAAAGAGGTAGCTAAGAGTGTGTGGAATTGAGTGAAGTAGTACCTGATGAGTTCTAGCTGCAGAGCATTGCCATTTTTGGTTCTGCGATGGGAGGTGGCACCGAAGCCGGTGGTGACACCGTAGCTGTCAGTGCCGTTGTTCATGCTGTTCATGACCCAGTCACTGCTGGCCTTAACGCCAGCTCTAGCTGATTCGCAAAGCTCAACGCTCACTCGTTGATCTTGTGCGGTGGCAATGGCAGCCACCTGAGCTATCGTCAGCGTCTCTCCGCCGAGCCTGACCACCGGGTTCCGGTACTCCGCCACCATGCGCTTGACCTCGTCGAGGTGGCTCCCCTTCATTGATTCGGCGGCCAGTCCCCAATTCAAGGGATCACTACTTGCTTTAGCAGCAGTGCTGCAGAAGAAGGAACCGTCGTTGGTGTTTGGTGCCATCTGATTAAATTCGATTCGAATGATTCAATGGAGCTGCTGGGTTAAAGAATGTAGTGTATTGTGTATTGTGTATTGAAGGGAAGAGTGATTGGGTACTTATATACAAATTAAGATGAGTTGGGGATTCTTTTTCTTCTAAATAAATAAACTCTATCTAATGTGTGCTGTGCTAGTTGGAAGGAAGGAACCAAGCAACGCCAACCAACGACGGAAGTCCAACTCCAAACGCTGGTCAAGTGAGTCAAGTCTCTACATCACACACTATTCACGGCTTCATTAATTGGTTTTTTTATTTTTTCAATCAACATGACTATCACACATCAATTTATCTAATATTTTAATAAGCTTCATCGTTTTCTTTGTTTATTCAGTAAGCTTAACTGCTAAAACATGTGCATCGGGGTCAAGTTTTGTCTACATATAATTAATTATCTAGTATTTCATTTTATTGGTAAATATTAGTTGTTAGATGTTGTTGACACCTAAATATCTGCAACGGCTAGTGAGGAGCCGAAGGGATCTGCTAAAGCAAATCGAGTGTAAGCACTCGATTTTGTGAAAGTGGTTACGAATTAGCCGAGGCAACGAGGGACAGCTGAAACAAAGCCTCTAGGCTGACAAGGAGAGAGGGAACGACGATTCCCCACGATCTTGTAAGCACTTGTAATGATTGGAGAACGTGGGGTGTCGCATGTTCCTTCCAACCGCTAAGTAGTTAGCCGATTTACCTCTGTAAATAGAGGAATGGTTGTCAGCACCCAATTTTGTCCGGCCCTTTTATTATATTTTTTCTTTTCTTTTTTAATCTTGTTCTGTTTGTGTCTTTTTCGGTTTCCGTTTCTGTTTCTGATTCTGTTTCTATTTCTGTTTTTCTATTTTCTGTTTCTGTTTCTATTCCTGTTTCTATTTCTGTTTCTGTTTCTGTTTTCTATTTTCTGTTTTCTATTTTTGTTTCTGCGCGTAAAATCAATAAATGCGAATGTGATGCGAGGTATCGACTGTTGGCTAGTAGGATGTTGTTCCTCATACTATTTTAGCTCATTTTCATCAAAAACTAAAAATCAATTTAAGTCTTGATAGATGTCGTGAGAGACTTGGTGTCTACGCGTCAATTAATGATTCACCATTCACATGATTACCGGTCATTTAGCTATTTGTTGTGAGAGGCCTAGTGTCTACGCGTCAAATAGTTTGATCATCGGGTCCTTGTCTGTGTGACGAGGGTAATTTGGCGACCTTTAGCTATGTGAGATGTAGATCCATCCCCATCACTATACTAGTTGTCTAACCTTAGTCAATCAATTGGATTAGGTCACTCCATCTCTATAATAATCCGACCTTTATGGTTAAGAAAATAATTTTAGTTGGGGGCTCCTTCTCTCTCGGAGTTCGTCGTTTTCCTGTCTCTGTAAATAAATTCTTTTTTTTTTCTTATTCATCGTTATCAAAAAAATCTCAAAACAAAAATATTTTGTACATTTCCCTTCCACTTATCATTCTTCTTTTTATTTCTTATTTTCAATTTCTATCTCTTTTTTTGTTTTCTAAAAAAAATTTTAAAAAAAAAATTCTTTAATTATCTGCCTTTGGTTTTATTTTCTTTTTTAATTTTCACCATTGCATCATAACATTCAATTTCAGGTTCATTTTCATTCGCCATCTCATAATTCCTTCATTCACATCTCATAATCCTTCATCTCTTCCATTTCTACAATTAACCTTCGCTTTTATGAACCTCAGTTTCTTTCTAATCCACACTTGTCTCCTTCGTTCATTTATCCCTCCTTCATAAACCATCTTTAAACATCCATTTTTTCAAAGGGAAAGATGAAAGGAGCAAATTTGCACAGTCTGAAACTTTTGCCCTAAAGTTAAAGCTTTCGAAAATAAGCAATCAATTTTTGAAATGAAATTTGGCCATTTTTTTCTCTATCCAAAAAAATAAAAAAAATATTATCCCTTGCTATCCACTTTGAGCCTTAAATTTCTTTTTCTTCATTTAACCCTGGACAATGATCAACCCTACACTGGGGGCTAGTGCAATAGTTCTCCATCTATATGACTCATTTCACTGCAGCTGATATCCCATCTGTTTCACTTGTTACCCCCACATCGCGGGCCAGCCCAGTTTGAGTGTTTCTCTAAAAGTTTTCACGAATTTCCTCAACACTTGGGGGCTTTTTATGGTGTTTGAAGACAGTTAAATCATTTTTCTGCTACAAAAAAAATATAAAAAAGCAAAAAATGCAGAGAATGAAAAAAGAATATGGTTTGAATAAACGTCTTTCATCCATCACATTGCACTAGAGATCATTTGTCCTAATTAACCCTTAAAAACTTTCTTTGAGCCTTTATACCCTTTCTTTCATCACCCATTACCCCTTAGCCACATTACAAGCCAATAAAGTCCATTCTGATCAAATATTGATTGCTCTTATTTTCTTAAACTTTGATTTTGAGACAATAAGTTTGCACTTGTGTGTTTTTGCTCCTTAAAAAAATTCAAAAAAAAAAGGAGAAAAGAGAAAATTGGAGTGATGAGACCTATATTCTTCCTTGATTGAAGATGGGCCTGAAGCAAGTTAGACTCTGGGTTTGCCCCTCATACATGACAGATCTTCAAATTGATGCTTATCGCACTTAGGGCTTATCGACTTTTCTCGCCTCTCAGCATAGTAAAAATGATAAGCATCTGTTCCTTACATTGATGTCAGACTTAGGGGCTTGTTACAAGCCTAATCTCCATTACCCTCCACAAATCTTATTCTATTTCTTCCATCCAAAACCCATCCCTTTATCCACTAGCTTTGACCAGTGTTGTCTTGCAATGGCGAAGATAAAATCTTTTGAAAATCACAAATCTGTTTGTTTGAAAATATTTTAACTCTCTTTTTTCACATGATCATTAAAAAATTCAAAAAAAATCTCTTGCATTGCTAGGTATTTCTGCCTAGTTCTCTCTTCCAGGGTATGGCCCACAGCTATCTATTCTCATATTTTCTTTTTCAGGGTATTGTGACGTCCGCTTGGTATTGTGACGCCAAGTTTTCTTTTTGGGGTGTTCATGTCTAAAGACATTCCTGGAAGTATTGGGAACAATGGAGAAAATAAGAGAAATTAATTTGGACAAGACTACCATAGACAAGTTGCCATTTTCTATTGGAAATCTTGTTGGGCTTGAACGATTGTCCCTCAAGGAATGCAAAAAGCATGTAATTCAACTACCGGGAAGTATAAATGCATTGGCTAAAGCATTGGTGTTGACGTGGGGCTTTGAATTTTTTGAAGGGCACCAAGAGAACGAAAGGCTAAGCTTAGAACTATCACCTAATGCAACGGTTGTTTTTCACCGAGATGGAGAAGAAAGTGGTGATTTTACTACCTTTGATGTGCATTATCAGTACATGAGCCCCACTAATGTAATCCAAGTATGCGCTCCCAATCCGCTACTGCATCATGATTTTGAAAGGTTGTTCCAAAAACCAGAGACCGATTACTCTAAGGAATTCTTGAAATCATCAACACATTTCTTGTTCCGAAAGAAATTCCCCATGATAGCTCTATGTTACTGTGTAATTCCCAGCTTAAGCGAAAGCGTAATGTTGGATATCAAGTTCAGCGTGCTCATCAATGGGGCCAACCAGTTCAGTTCTTCATGTACCTACGTAGCTCATCCGACGAATGGCCTAACATTTTGGTGTAATCTACAAAGCAAAGTGGAAGGAGGGGTATTTTCAGAACACGAATGGAATCAAGTTGAAATTTTATGGGAGTCGAACAAACCCAGATTATATAATAAATCGAGGTAGAGAATTATTGTGGGCCCTAATTGGTGCCTACAAGGAAGGGAACAACGAGGACAAAATTGAATTAAAAAATCTCATGTTAGATTGTCCATTACCCCACTCTTACCGGTGATGGGGCATCTCCCCTCCTTTATTCGTATTATTATGGACTAGACACTACAACATTCACGTTCCACAGCAACAGTCGAATGTGTAGCCTAATACCAAAAAATAGTTCCCTTTGGTTTCCAAAACGGTTTCTGATCCGTGGTAGTCTAAGGTGTTGCCTATTCTTTCTGAAACGGTTTTACTGATTTTGGGCAACACTGGCAGAAAATCATTCTCTATTGTACGCTACATACAACGATTTTTTAGTAATCTATGGCAACTTTTTTCACTCGTTTTCAATGATGACATAGAAAAACCATTCCCCACTCTCTATGGTAACAATACTAATGAATAAGAATAAACAAATAATACATCACATGGAACACAAAATCAGTAGCTACAAGCAGTTGGACACGATCAAAAATAAAATCCTTCAAATCTTCAGGATTAGACTTCATCTGATCCTTGAAGTGGAGTGTACCGCTTTTAACTCTATTGCACTAATACAAAGTTGACAAACACTATCAGAGGTCATTAAGGCTCATTCATTCATCCAACAAAATTGTAGCTTAAACAAGCAGGCACGTATAGTCTTATACTCGCACTAAATTATTTAGCTCTAACAAAATTGTAGCATAGCAATTACAAAACTTAAACTGCATAACAAAAATGCCAATCTAGTAAGCCAACTGAATCTAAAAAAGTAAAATAATTACTAGAGAAATGGATACCGACATGGATTTTATCATGAGTATCAATATCTGTGGAAGTATCATCAGTCAGTTGGTTATTGTCTGCCATGCCTAAATCAACTCAATTCTCAACATGATCATTCCCCATAGGCAAGGTGGCCATGGAAATTCCTAGAGGATGCATGATCTGATGCACTGTGTCCAAGCACCCTGCCCCGGTTGAAGCAATCTACGAAGACCCAAGATTCTGCAGGGTTAAAAATTTAAGAAAATAAGCAAATATGGAAAATAAGTAGTACTAAAAATGCTTATAAAAAAAAATTGCACTGAAAATACAGATTCTAGTAAGCCAGATAAAAACAAACCTGAAGCAAGCTCAAAAAACTATCAAACGGAATGTTGAGAGTCATGGAAGCATGTCACCCTCAACATACGGGACTAGATATAATGCAAAGCATTGGCCTTGCAGGCAGCTATCAGTGGCCAAATTAATTGCCAGTTGTGAGCACGATGCTATGATGCACACTGTGGACACAAAACACATAGGAGGAGTAGCCTGTGAGTTTTTAGGATAATCATCTTTTTAAAATTAAAAGCCCCTTGTAACCGCTTATCATAGAATTAATAGATAAATTTCGTGAGAACAGAGCTTTGGACATAAAGGAAAGACTGCAGTAGATACAGAAACTAGGAAGAAATAAAAGAATCCCTGAAATAACTATTTGACATAAATAGAGTGAAAGTTGACAGCATAAAAATGCTACTTAACAGCAGCAAAGAGATAAACCATCACACATAAACTCCCTTGTGCGAAGCTGCACAAGATGATAAATTAGTATATTTGTCAGCACCCAATTTTATCCGCCTCTGTTAAATATTAATTTTAATAGATATTTATATTTTACTTCTTAATTTTACCGTTTAATTATGTGAAATCCAATTTGTGCTTTTTTTAATTATTATTATTATTATTATTTATTATTATTATTATTGTTAAAAAAAACAACAAACAAAAAAGAAAAAAGAAAATGAAAAAAAGAAGGTTACGTGAGTAACCAGGAAAAGAACGAAAAGAGGAGAAAATTATGATGGTGGCAGCAGTGCAAGAGCAAAAATGGTTTGTTCTTTCCTTCAAGCCATACCATAATAAGCAATACTCTTCCTGCAACAAGAAAAACTCAAGGCTCAAGAAATTGCTTTCAATCTCAATCTAATCAGAAGATCCAACAAGCAAAAGAAGGGGATTTGAGCAAGAATTTGAGTATAAAAGGAGGAAGAAGCATAACATTTAAGAGGAGGGAGAAACCAGCACTCAGACTCATCTTCATCACCCTTCACCGTCTCCCTCAACTCCGCCCACCGCCACCATCTCCTTCCCTTTTTGAACCACCGATTCTCCACACCAAATCCTTCAATCAACCACCATTTCCTCCTTCTGCTCCACCTTCACCATCAACCTTCACTCATTAGCAGCCTCCTTTCCCCATTTTCTCTCCCTCATCAAAGCCGGTGACCACTGTCTCTTCCACTCAGCCGCCACCACCGTTGTGTTCCTCACCTCGTCCGCAAGAAAACCTACCGCTCTGTTCATCCTCTGGTCGCGCCGCCGCTGTCGCCACCTGCTCTGTTCCGCTCTTCCGCCTCGCGCACCACTCTCTGGCCGCCGCCGTTCCTCCTCGCCGTCGCCTCCTCGCGCGTTCTCTCTCGCGGTTTTCTCTCTCTCCCTCGATCCCCTTTCTCTTTCTTGCTCTCATTTCACGTCTGTTCCTATCTGTTTGCAGAAGTGTTTTTGATTTTTGATTTTTTCCTATTTAGTGTTAAATGTATTATATCTGATTGTGTGTTCTTATTAACATTATTATGTGTGTGGGTTAAGCTAGTGTGTGTTTTTTAATATGTGTGGTTATTAGTGTTAATGTGTGGATTGTTAGTAATAATTCTTAATCGATTTTAATATTCTAAATATTTGGCATTTTCCTATTTTTAATTAGTTGGACCGTAGACTTTAAAAAAATTCTAAAAAATAACAATTTTGTTTAGGCAAATCAACAATGATAATGAAGTAGCATTTCTACTCATTATCTCATAAATATCACTGACTATCCATTTGATAGCATGATATCACAAAATTATAAAATGAACAAAAATCTTTTCTCAAATAAATCAACGGTGGTAATAGAATAGCATTTCTATCATTTACCTCGTATTGTTCCTATGACTACCCATTTGGTAGCATGAACAACTTCAAAATTAAAACCCAATAAAAACTCTAAAAATAAAGAAAATCTTTTCAAAATTAAAAACATCAAATTTAAAATCAATTTAAACCTTAAGAACTACGTAGCCTTGATTTCTCTTCGGAGATACGTAGGACCGGGCAACTCCCCGCCAGGCACATCAAATTAAAAATCACTTTAATCACCTTAAGAACTACGTAGCCTTGATTTCTCTTCGGAGATACGTAGGACCGGGCAACTCCCCGCCAGGCACATCAAATTAAAAATCACTTTAATCACCTTAAGAACTACGTTGCCTTGATTTCTCTTCAGAGATACGTAGGACCGGGCAACTCCCCGCCAGGCACATCAAATTAAAAATCAATTTAAACCTTCAGAACTACGTAGCCTTGATCTTCTTTTTGAAAGGAAGTACGTAGGACTGGGTTCACACCTATCAGGCTAAATAAAATAAAATAAATATTTTTGTTTTTTTAAGTAATCTCATTTTCTTTGTAAATAATAAGTCTTTTAATAATTTATGCACAGTCAATCTAAGGTACCGTTCTAACGGGCGCTGTGGGGTGCTAACACCTTCCCCATGCGTAACCGACTCCCGAACCTAGATTTTAGGTTTCGTAGGCCTTTTATTTTCTTTTTAGGTTTTCTAGTGTTTTCCTTTAAAAAAAACATTAGTGGCGACTCTGTCTGTTTATATTGCTTTAGCGCCGTCCCCGCCGCGACCCTGGTTGCGACAGATGGCGACTCTGCTGGGGACATTTAGAGAGTCAGGCCTATATGATTGATTGTGCATTTTCTTGTTTTTCACTTTATCTGTTTTATCTTATTATTTGTTTATTGCCCTTTTGTATATATATTTTCTTTAGCTTGTATATGTACTCTCTATCGCATGCGGTCTTAGGGTAGATGACAATCTATGTTCTTCTTGATATTTGATATATTATATATGTGTCGCTCCCTGCAGATGGGTTAGTTTGTAGGATTGTATGCATCTAACACACATCATACTTTCACCTATCTCACACACTTTTTGGGCTCTATACCCGAGTCTATGCAAACTAGGGAGCGTAGGGGTGTCTTGACAGTTTTCGTGAGGGGCCTAGTGCTCACGTGACAATTGTTGAATCACCACTCAGATTATTACTGATTTGTGGATTATTCGTATTGAGAAGGTTTATCCTTACGGGCGATTAACTCATGAATCGGGTCCTTGTCTGTATGACGAGGGTAATCTGGGAACCTTTAGCTATGTGAGATCAAGATCCATCCCAATCACTACACTAGTTTCTAACCCTAGTTGCTAACCCTAGTTTGTAGCTTGTATTAGGTCTCTTCATCTCTAGAATAATCCGACCTTTATGGTTAAGAAAATAAGCCTTTAGTCGGGGGCTCCTTCTCATTCTCTTTCGGAGTCCCCCATTTTCTCGTCTCCGTAAATAAATTTATTTCTTCTATTTTTTTTAATCATTATTCCATTATTCCTCCTTATAAAAGAAATTCAACAAAAAACATTTCGTACATTTATCTTCCACTTATCAATCCTTCTTTTTTTCTCTTTTTTCATTTCTTATTTTGATATTCTATCTCTTTTTATTTTAAAAAAAAAAACTTTGAAAAAATGTTTTCTTCAAATACCTTCCTTTGGTTTTAATTTCTTTTTTAATTTTCACCATTGCATCATAATACTCAATTTGAGGTTCATTTTCATTCACCATCTCATAATTCTTCATCTCTTCCATTTCTACACTTAAACTCCACTTTTATGAACCTCAATTTCTTTCTAATCCACACTTGTCTCATCCATTCATGTATCTCTCCTTTGTTAACCATCTTTAAACACCTATTTGTTTAACCCCCAATTTTGGAAGTCTTTGACCGATGTTGAAGAGGGCGTTGCAGAAAATTGAGATCATACACTGTGGAATTTGTTAGCTTCTGTAAAACAGTATTGGTCCATCATCTTGTGTCTCATCTTCCTAAAAAAAAATTGAAAAAAAAAAGATGAAAAAATGAAAAAATGAAAGGGGAAAATTTGCAAAGTCTAAAACCTTTGTCCTAAACTCAAAGCTTTTGAAAATAAGCAATCAATTTTCGAAATGAAGTTTGGCCATTTTTCTCTATCCCAAAAAAAAAAATCATGAAAAATATTATCCCTTGCTACCCACTTTGAGCCTTAAAATATTTTTTTCTTCATTTAACCCTGGGCAAGGATCACCCCTACACTGGGGGCTAGTGCAGTAATTCTCCATCTATATGACTCATTTCGCTGGGATTGATATCTCATTCGTTTCACTTGTTACCCCCCACACTGGGGGCTTACCCAGTTTGATTGTTCTTCAAAACGTTCGTGATTTTCCCCAACAAAATGGGACCTTTTTATAATGTTTGATAACAGTTAAATCATTCTTCTGCTATCAAAAATTCAAAAAAATTGAAAAAAATCAAAAATAAAAAAAAGCAAAAGCAAAAAGAAAGAAAAAAGCAAAAAAGCAAAAAGCAAAAATGCAGAGAATGAATAAAAGAATACTGTTTAAATAAATGTCTTTTATCCATCACATTGCACTAGAGATCCTTTGTCTTAATTAACCCCTAAACACTTTTTTGAGCCTTTATATCCTTTCTTTCATCACCCATTACCCCTAGCCACATTACAAGCCCACAAAGTCCATTTTGATCAAACTTTGATTGCTCTTTATTTTCTTAAACCTTGATTTTAGGACAATGAATTTACACTTGTGTATTTTTGCTCTAAAAGAAAAACCAAAAAAAAAAAGATTCAAAAAAAAAACAAAACAAAAAAGAGAAAAGAAAAATTGGAGTGATGACACATATACTCTTCCTTGATTGAAAATGAACCTGAAGCAAGTCAAAATCCATGTTCGCCCTTCTTTCCATGACAAACTGTCAAGTTGGCTTTACCATATTTGGGGGCTTGTTACAAGCCTTAATCTCCATCACCTTCCACAAACTTATCCCATTTCGTCCGCAAAAACTACCCTTGGGTCCACCAGTTTTGACTAGTGTTGTGTTGCAATGGTGAAGATAAAATCTTTTTTTAAAATTAAAAACATGTTTATTTGAAAAATCTTTCAACTTTCCTTTTCCACATGATCATCCAAAAATTCAAAAAAATACCAATCTTTGCTAGGTTTAGGCACCTAACTATCTGTTTCAGAGTAACCAACCTCTGCATTGTCTGTTTCAGGGTAACCAACCCCTGCTGTCAATTTCAGGGTAACCAACCCCTGCATTCTTTCAGGGTAACCAACCCCTGCACTGTCAATTTCAGGGTAACCAACCCCTGCATTCTTTCAGGGTAACCAACCCCTGCACTGTCAATTTCAGGGTAACCAACCCCTGCTGTCAATTTCAGGGTAACCAACCCCTGCATTCTTTCAGGGTAACCAACCCCTGCTGTCAATTTCAGGGTAACCAACCCCTGCATTCTTTCAGGGTAACCAACCCCTGCTGTCAATTCCAGGGTAACCAACCCCTGCATTCTTTCAGGGTAACCAACCCCTGCACTGTCAATTTCAGGGTAACCAACCCCTGCTGTCAATTTCAGGGTAACCAACCCCTGCATTCTTTCAGGGTAACCAACCCCTGCTGTCAATTTCAGGGTAACCAACCCCTGCATTCTTTCAGGGTAACCAACCCCTGCACTGTCAATTTCAGGGTAACCAACCCCTACTGTCAATTTCAGGGTAACCAACCCCTGCATTCTTTCAGGGTAACCAACCCCTGCTGTCAATTTCAGGGTAACCAACCCCTGCATTCTTTCAGGGTAACCAACCCCTGCACTGTCAATTTCAGGGTAACCAACCCCTGCAGTATCCAACCCCTACACTCCTTTAGGGTTCAAACCCCTAGCTCAATTTTTTCAGACCTTAGATTTCCTCGTAAGTCTATCTTTATCTTCTTAGCCTAGATATTAGAATTCCACAATCGTGTTGTCAAGTATCTAGTGCTTTATCACATTAGCTCCAGCTTTTGTTACTTTTACTAGTATCTCATGTTCTTGATCCACCTGTTGATGGGTCCGGATCGATCATTGTTTGTTATTCTTCATGCGTTTGTTTATTTGGCCAAAATTGACTGCTTTTGAATTTGCTTTAACTTTCTTATCGAAAGTCAAGCAAATGGGGGCTTCTGTCAGCACCCAATTTTGTCCGCCTCTGTTAAATATTAATTTTAATAGATATTTATATTTTACTTCTTAATTTTACCGTTTAATTATGTGAAATCCAATTTGTGCTTTTTTTTAATTATTATTATTATTATTATTATTTATTATTATTATTATTGTTAAAAAAAAAACAACAAAAAAAAAAGAAAAAAGAAAATGAAAAAAAGAACGTTACGTGAGTAACCAGGAAAAGAACGAAAAGAGGAGAAAATTATGATGGTGGCAGCAGTGCAAGAGCAAAAATGGTTTGTTCTTTCCTTCAAGCCATACCATAATAAACAATACTCTTCCTGCAACAAGAAAAACTCAAGACTCAAGAAATTGCTTTCAATCTCAATCTAATCAGAAGATCCAACAAGCAAAAGAAGGGGATTTGAGCAAGAATTTGAGTATAAAAGGAGGAAGAAGCAGAACATTTAAGAGGAGGGAGAAACCAGCACTCAGACTCATCTTCATCAGCCTTCACCGTCTCCCTCAACTCCGCCCACCGCCACCATCTCCTTCCCTTTTTGAACCACCGATTCTCCACACCAAATCCTTCAATCAGCCACCATTTCCTCCTTCTGCTCCACCTTCACCATCAACCTTCACTCATCAGCAGCCTCCTTTCCCCATTTTCTCTCCCTCATCAAAGCCGGTGACCACTGTCTCTTCCACTCAGCCGCCACCACCGTTGTGTTCCTCACCTCGTCCGCAAGAAAACCTACCGCTCTGTTCTTCCTCTGGTCGCGCCGCCGCTGTCGCCCCCTGCTCTGTTCCGCTCTTCTGCCTCGCGCACCACTCTCTGGCCGCCGCCGTTCCTCCTCGCCGTCGCCTCCTCGCGCGTTCTCTCTCGCGGTTTTCTCTCTCTCCCTCGATCCCCTTTCTCTTTCTTGCTCTCATTTCACGTCTGTTCCTATCTGTTTGCAGAAGTGTTTTTGATTTTTGATTTTTTCCTATTTAGTGTTAAATGTATTATATCTGATTGTGTGTTTTTATTAACATTATTATATGTGTGGGTTAAGCCAGTGTGTGTTTTTTAATATGTGTGGTTATTAGTGTTAATGTGTGGATTGTTAGTAATAATTCTTAATCAATTTTAATATTCTAAATATTTGGCATTTTCCTATTTTTAATTAGTTGGACCGTAGACTTTAAAAAAATTCTAAAAAATAACAATTTTGTTTAGGCAAATCAACAATGATAATGAAGTAGCATTTCTACTCATTATCTCATAAATATCACAGACTATCCATTTGATAGCATGATATCACAAAATTATAAAATGAACAAAAATCTTTTCTCAAATAAATCAACGTTGGTAATAGAATAGCATTTCTATCATTTACCTCGTATTGTTCCTATGACTACCCATTTGGTAGCATGAACAACTTCAAAATTAAAACCCAATAAAAACTCTAAAAATAAAGAAAATCTTTTCAAAATTAAAAACATCAAATTTAAAATCAATTTAAACCTTAAGAACTACGTAGCCTTGATTTCTCTTCGGAGATACGTAGGACCGGGCAACTCCCCGCCAGGCACATCAAATTAAAAATCACTTTAATCACCTTAAGAACTACGTAGCCTTGATTTCTCTTCGGAGATACGTAGGACCGGGCAACTCCCCGCCAGGCACATCAAATTAAAAATCACTTTAATCACCTTAAGAACTACGTAGCCTTGATTTCTCTTCAGAGATACGTAGGACCGGGCAACTCCCCGCCAGGCACATCAAATTAAAAATCACTTTAATCACCTTAAGAACTACGTAGCCTTGATTTCTCTTCAGAGATACGTAGGACCGGGCAACTCCCCGCCAGGCACATCAAATTAAAAATCAATTTAAACCTTCAGAACTACGTAGCCTTGATCTTCTTTTTGAAAGGAAGTACGTAGGACTGGGTTCACACCTATCAGGCTAAATAAAATAAAATAAATATTTTTGTTTTTTTAAGTAATCTCATTTTCTTTGTAAATAATAAGTCTTTTAATAATTTATGCACAGTCAATCTAAGGTACCGTTCTAACGGGCGCTGTGGGGTGCTAACACCTTCCCCATGCGTAACCGACTCCCGAACCTAGATTTTAGGTTTCGTAGGCCTTTTATTTTCTTTTTAGGTTTTCTAGTGTCTTCCTTTAAAAAAAACATTAGTGGCGACTCTGTCTGTTTATATTGCTTTAGCGCCGTCCCCGCCGCGACCCCGGTTGCGACAATATTCAACCTAATAAACATAGAAAATATGTCAAATAGTGAAATGTCATATGCATTATAAAACAACAAACATCACAAACTGCTTCTACCCTCACCTGGTAAACAAATGAATCAAGGCTTTGTTCTGAACCACCAACCATAAGAATCATAGCTTCCCTCACATATGTCTTTCGTTCCTTCAATAGATGCTTCTCATAAACTCTCAAAGAGAAGACAAATGTATTCCACAGTGGTCCAAATATAACTACAATGCATACCTACAAGGAGTGTTCTTTTTTACTTGATGATTCCGAGTTCTTCTGCTTCTTCAATTTTTCCAAAAACCAAATGGGCCACCCAGAAGTTAGTTGAAAGGGGCACAAGGATTAATGGCTTACAGGAACGAAGAATTTTGCTGAAGAGAAATAGAAATTTGTAGGTTAATTGATGTTTCTCAAAAAGGGGCACCTTTGGATGTCGCTCACATCAAAGGGGCACTCAGATCCATACCCATTCATTCCCTTGAAAAAGAAGTCCATGGCCTCTTTTTTATTAAAACACTCCCTTCAATAAACAAGAAAAGAATTATACAAATCATATGAAACCAATCAAATCAGATAGCATGCTGCACCATTGTGCAAGTATCTAACTTTACATAAATTAATACACCGTGCATCTTGAGACAGAAACAGATCAACTAAAAGCGAATGAAGATGATAAATACCATGATTACACAGTTAGCAACAACGAACTATTACAGAGATAGCAAAGGGAATGGGTTGACAAGTATCTAATCTCTTAATCACTATAATCTAAATTAAACAACAAATTACAATTTTCACTCAATTGTATTGTAAATCAAAATGAAGCCTGTTTTTTCCACAAAGGAGCTAAAAGAAAGGAGAAATTCAGATATTAGACACATCAGAGGAAGTTATACACAATAAGAAATCATGTCAAAACGTTTACTTGATTACAAAAAAAAATTTCATGTTCTTCCATGACTACAATATCAGAGAATAATTGGAATCTGCTAGAGATACACATACACATGAATTAGAATAAATAGTTATAATTAAATCAATAAGAAGAAAATTGTTCCGTCCATGGTTTAAGCAAAGGAACTATCAGAGAACTCGTCTATAGTAGAACAATTAATCCTAAACTCTATGCAATCCACCGCAAGCCTCGCTATTTACCTCTACAATCTCATGAAACAAAGCGACTGAAGACAAAAGAAGAAACTGCAACCCACTTAATAGGGATCTATCAACAAGAAGAGAGACGAGACTCAATAATTATGACCTGAACTGAAATTGTCGATAGCAGCTTCGAGCTATCTTCACACTTCACACACGAGTCAGCTTCTTCATCAAGCTCTTGTTAGAGACATTGTGCCTTGCCGCGATAAGAGGTATTGCTGTTAATCTTTGCACTGATTTGTACCTGAATTGCTGTTAATCTTCAATTCTGAACGTTGTGCAACAAAATTCGATGGTGCCAATAAAAGGAATATAGTTAGGGTTTCTGTGAAAATTGGGAATTAGAGAAGAAATGGAAGAAAAAACTCACCTTTTTACTGATTAGCATTTAGTCAGTAACTCTTCCAAGTTCCAAGTGCATATCTGATAAGGAAAACATTGGAAATAAGCAGCAAACCTTAAGAATTTCATCCTACAAAAATAGACAAAGGGAGAAGAACTTATAGAAAGAAGATATTTTCTCTCTAACCAAATGCCATTAATCAATGTCAAACATAGCAAGATGGTATATGTTTTTTGTTTCCTCACTTTTCAACAATTTAACAATTTCAAAGTGAAGTTGATGGGGATAATACAAATGACACTGCACGTAAAACGAAGCCAGAACATTGATATGTAATAGAAAAAAACAACTAAAAAGCAGTTTCATTACAATTCAAGAAAATAAGAGGGTAAAGAGTGCTAAAAAAATGATAAAATTGACAAAAGAGCAGCACTCATCTTTGTTCCAGAATCACAAAAATAACTAGATAACTGACATTAACTATAACGGTCATGGCAGTAAAGTTTAACAAAGTTCATTATTTCATTCATCCGCAGTCCCAACAAAAAAAAAACAGAAAAGAAAATCAAAGTGCAACACATATATTTACCTCGATTGAATTGTACAAATAAGGAACTACAGTTGAGAAAATGCTGGTAGTTGTTAAAGGAGGATCAAAAGAATGAATAATTAGAAAAGAAAAATGGATAGATTAATGCTGAAGAGGGAAAATTGAAATCAAACAAGGGAAATAGCCCTTTGGTGTTGAGAGTGAGGGTGACGGCTTTGGGATCTGAAGAGAGAAAGAGCGAATGAAGCGATGAGGATGCCGATCATATGTATGTACTATATATCTCCTAGCCATGAAGAACTTGAGAACAAGGGCAAAACACAATCTACCCTCTAGTTGTAAGAGGGCGGTTCTTTTTTTTCCTTCAACTTCCCAACTTACATAAGCTAAACTAGTCTATCTATCAGCAAAAGAACAAATAGACTAAATGTGAAAACTGAAAAGTATTTAGACATTATTTTGAAGAACATCACCTACCAGACAAGCAATTGTGAAGAAGTCAAACTTGACAGCAACCCTTTTAGAGTTAAGAGGAACTATTGGCAGTGGCATGCCACAATAGTGGAATTACTCAGCAAGGTTATCTTTGGTTAAGAACCTGTGATGAAATATAAAATTACTCAAGATACTAGACATTATTTAGAATGCATATGAATGTAGCAGTCTTATCAGTGAATGAATCAGGAGGCACTAAGTGTAGTTTGATGCTCGGTTATTCACAAAAACCATGACTCTCATGCTTAAAAATGATCAAGAACCTAACGCACCAAACTATATCAATATCCACAATTTCAAATTTTGACAGATTTATACAAGCAGCAAGCTGCAGTGCAGTTGGTAATTATAATTGCCACAGGATAAACACTGCTAGATAATCTCAAATTTAGCAAAGGGTAAAGTCGTGAACAACTAAAAGTTAATCAATTTTCGTATTCAACAAATGTCATACACAAATAAAGATGAGGCTTGAGCATTGCAATATTAAATTACATGTTCCTCCTTGACATCAAGGAAATATGATGAAACTTTCCATATTATTTTGCCCAAGGCTTGATCAATCGAATGATTAACATTGCACTTGCATAAATACAAAGAAACAATTTCCTAAACATATATGGTTAAATTAACAAATTGGAAGTGGGGCACCGTTCCACTCCCCAAGGCATTCCAAAAGAGGATCAATAATTTTACCCTGGCATATTGCATTGAATAGTTTGTCACACTCCTCGCCAGGTGACCTGACCTTTTCTCCGGTTAGCAACTCAGTTCCCAACTCCTCTCTCACAAACTTGTACAGTGGGTAAGATCTACATTCATTGATCTTGTTTGGAATTGTTGGACATCCACTATCATATGCAGCCCTAGCACTCTCAACCTCCTTTGGCAAGAGACTCTTCAACTCATCCTCAAAAGTTGCAATCTTTTGAAAGATTGACGTGTTTAGGTTCTTCTCACTTTCTCCATTTACTAATGCATGATCCACAAGCACTTGCCTTAGTTTTTGCATCAACGGGTATGTAGCGCTGCAGGGGTCATCAATGTAGGCAAATACAGTTTCCCTATCAACCACCTTCAGCAAATCTTTTTCACAAAATCTAGAAGGATGGAGTTCTCCATTGACACCCGTGGTAAGAGTCCTCTTGGCAACTTGACTCACAGTTCTCTTCACCGAGTGTTTCAAGTTCTCCTCCAAATGCCTCAAGTCAATTGCTTGGCAAAGCGCAATCAAGAATGTGGAAGACATGAGCTTAAGGATCTCAATGGCTTCGTTGGTTTTTCTAGAAGAAATCAGACCCAAAGAGTTCACATCCTGGTTGTGTTGCTCCGCACTTTGGACATGGGTTGTGACGGGATTGGCAAGATATTGGAGTTCGGAGCAATAAGAAGCCATGGCAATTTCAGCTCCCTTGAGACCATAATCCAAGCTGGGAATTCTACTAGCAGTGAGATTTGAAGGTAAGCCGTTGTTGTAATGATCATCGACAAGCTCAGTGAACTGGGCAAACATGAGTTTGCCAATTGCTGCAAGAGCGAGACGTGTGTTGTCCATGGAAACTCCAATAGGGGTTCCTTGGAAATTACCGCCATGCAAGGCCTTGTTTCTGGAAACATCAATCAAAGGGTTGTCGTTCACAGAGTTGATCTCTCTCTCGATCGACTTTGTTGAGAATCGAATCACTTCAATCAGAGGACCAAGCCACTGTGGGGAAGTTCTCAGAGCATATCGATCTTGTTTTGGCTTTTGCAAAGGATCCACCTCGTGCAACTTATTTGCTGCTTTCATGTAGGAACTTCCATCCAAAATGTGCTCCATGATAGCGGCAGCCTCAATTTGGCCAGGGTGGTGCTTTAACTTATGTGTCAAGTGGTCAGTAAATTCAGGCTTCCCTTGCATCACTTCGGCAAAAATAGCTGACAGAACTTCAGAAAGTATGGCCAAAATGTTAGCCTCAAAGAGAACAATAGAAGCTAACCCAGAACCAACAGCGGTGCCGTTAACAAGGGCAAGCCCTTCCTTAGGCTGCAATTCAAAGAACCCGGAGTTGATGCCAGCCAATTGGAAAGCTTCCTTAGCATTAAGTACCTCTCCGGAGGGTCCAACAGCTTTGGAGTTTGGTCGGCCGGTAAGCAAGCCAGCAATGTAAGAAAGAGGGACCAGATCACCAGAAGCGGTGACGGTACCACGAAGTGGTAAGCATGGTGTGATGTTGTTGTTGAGGAGGTTGGTGATGGCTTCTAGGATTTCAAATCTAATGCCAGAGTATCCTTGGAGAAGAGTGTTGATCCTCACTAGCATGGCTGCTCTAGTAGCATCCTGTGGGAGTGTGTAACTTGAGCCAGTAGCGTTGCCAAATATTCCAGCATTCAAAAACCTGAAGAACAAGAAGAATATATAAACTTTTATATAATGATGAATGTAATAGTAAATATGATGATTAGTTAATTAATTAATTAGGAGTAAATTAGAAGTGGATTAATTAGGAAGTGGATACTGGATGGAAAATAGTAATTATAAAGAGGTAGCTAAGAGTGTGTGGAATTGAGTGAAGTAGTACCTGATGAGTTCTAGCTGCAGAGCATTGCCATTTTTGGTTCTGCGATGGGAGGTGGCACCGAAGCCGGTGGTGACACCGTAGCTGTCAGTGCCGTTGTTCATGCTGTTCATGACCCAGTCACTGCTGGCCTTAACGCCAGCTCTAGCTGATTCGCAAAGCTCAACGCTCACTCGTTGATCTTGTGCGGTGGCAATGGCAGCCACCTGAGCTATCGTCAGCGTCTCTCCGCCGAGCCTGACCACCGGGTTCCGGTACTCCGCCACCATGCGCTTGACCTCGTCGAGGTGGCTCCCCTTCATTGATTCGGCGGCCAGTCCCCAATTCAAGGGATCACTACTTGCTTTAGCAGCAGTGCTGCAGAAGAAGGAACCGTCGTTGGTGTTTGGTGCCATCTGATTAAATTCGATTCGAATGATTCAATGGAGCTGCTGGGTTAAAGAATGTAGTGTATTGTGTATTGTGTATTGAAGGGAAGAGTGATTGGGTACTTATATACAAATTAAGATGAGTTGGGGATTCTTTTTCTTCTAAATAAATAAACTCTATCTAATGTGTGCTGTGCTAGTTGGAAGGAAGGAACCAAGCAACGCCAACCAACGACGGAAGTCCAACTCCAAACGCTGGTCAAGTGAGTCAAGTCTCTACATCACACACTATTCACGGCTTCATTAATTGGTTTTTTTATTTTTTCAATCAACATGACTATCACACATCAATTTATCTAATATTTTAATAAGCTTCATCGTTTTCTTTGTTTATTCAGTAAGCTTAACTGCTAAAACATGTGCATCGGGGTCAAGTTTTGTCTACATATAATTAATTATCTAGTATTTCATTTTATTGGTAAATATTAGTTGTTAGATGTTGTTGACACCTAAATATCTGCAACGGCTAGTGAGGAGCCGAAGGGCCACTCGAGTCGATTGAGGAACATGATCAAATAAAATAGTAGCCGATTCAAGTGGGTCTAGCCGATTGGAAGCACAAGTGATCTGCTAAAGCAAATCGAGTGTAAGCACTCGATTTTGTGAAAGTGGTTACGAATTAGCCGAGGCAACGAGGGACAGCTGAAACAAAGCCTCTAGGCTGACAAGGAGAGAGGGAACGACGATTCCCCACGATCTTGTAAGCACTTGTAATGATTGGAGAACGTGGGGTGTCGCATGTTCCTTCCAACCGCTAAGTAGTTAGCCGATTTACCTCTGTAAATAGAGGAATGGTTGTCAGCACCCAATTTTGTCCGGCCCTTTTATTATATTTTTTCTTTTCTTTTTTAATCTTGTTCTGTTTGTGTCTTTTTCTGTTTCCGTTTCTGTTTCTGATTCTGTTTCTGTTTCTGTTTTTCTGTTTTCTGTTTCTGTTTCTATTCCTGTTTCTGTTTCTGTTTTCTTTTTCTGTTTCTGTTTCTGTTTTCTATTTTCTGTTTTCTGTTTTTGTTTCTGCGCGTAAAATCAATAAATGCGAATGTGATGCGAGGTATCGACTGTTGGCTAGTAGGATGTTGTTCCTCATACTATTTTAGCTCATTTTCATCAAAAACTAAAAATCAATTTAAGTCTTGATAGATGTCGTGAGAGACTTGGTGTCTACGCGTCAATTAATGATTCACCATTCACATGATTACCGGTCATTTAGCTATTTGTTGTGAGAGGCCTAGTGTCTACGCGTCAAATAGTTTGATCATCGGGTCCTTGTCTGTGTGACGAGGGTAATTTGGCGACCTTTAGCTATGTGAGATGTAGATCCATCCCCATCACTATACTAGTTGTCTAACCTTAGTCAATCAATTGGATTAGGTCACTCCATCTCTATAATAATCCGACCTTTATGGTTAAGAAAATAATTTTAGTTGGGGGCTCCTTCTCTCTCGGAGTTCGTCGTTTTCCTGTCTCTGTAAATAAATTCTTTTTTTTTTCTTATTCATCGTTATCAAAAAAATCTCAAAACAAAAATATTTTGTACATTTCCCTTCCACTTATCATTCTTCTTTTTATTTCTTATTTTCAATTTCTATCTCTTTTTTTGTTTTCTAAAAAAAACTTTAAAAAAAAATTTCTTTAATTATCTTCCTTTGGTTTTATTTTCTTTTTTAATTTTCACCATTGCATCATAACATTCAATTTCAGGTTCATTTTCATTCGCCATCTCATAATTCCTTCATTCACATCTCATAATCCTTCATCTCTTCCATTTCTACAATTAACCTTCGCTTTTATGAACCTCAGTTTCTTTCTAATCCACACTTGTCTCATTCGTTCATTTATCCCTCCTTCATTAACCATCTTTAAACATCCATTTTTTCAAACCCCCAATTTTTTCATGCACGGTGAATTGTTTTGCTTCAATAAGAGTTTTTGAACCATCAACTTGTGTCTCATGTTCCAAAAAAAAAGAGAAAAGTAAAAAAAAAAAAGGGAAAGATGAAAGGAGCAAATTTGCACAGTCTGAAACTTTTTCCCTAAAGTTAAAGCTTTCGAAAATAAGCAATCAATTTTTGAAATGAAATTTGGCCATTTTTTTCTCTATCCAAAAAAATAAAAAATATATTATCCCTTGCTATCCACTTTGAGCCTTAAATTTTTTTTTCTTCATTTAACCCTGGACAATGATCAACCCTACACTGGGGGCTAGTGCAATAGTTCTCCATCTATATGACTCATTTCACTGCAGCTGATATCCCATCTGTTTCACTTGTTACCCCCACATCGCGGGCCAGCCCAGTTTGAGTGTTTCTCTAAAAGTTCTCACGAATTTCCTCAACACTTGGGGGCTTTTTATGGTGTTTGAAGACAGTTAAATCATTTTTCTGCTACAAAAAAAATATAAAAAAATATAAAAAAAGCACAAAGAAATGAAATGGAAAATCAAAAAGAAAAATGAAAAAAAAGCAAAAAATGCAGAGAATGAAAAAAGAATATGGTTTGAATAAACGTCTTTCATCCATCTCATTGCACTAGAGATCATTTGTCCTAATTAACCCTTAAAAACTTTCTTTGAGCCTTTATACCCTTTCTTTCATCACCCATTACCCCTTAGCCACATTACATGCCAATAAAGTCCATTCTGATCAAATATTGATTGCTCTTATTTTCTTAAACTTTGATTTTGAGACAATAAGTTTGCACTTGTGTGTTTTTGCTCCTTAAAAAAATTCAAAAAAAAAAGGAGAAAAGAGAAAATTGGAGTGATGAGACCTATATTCTTCCTTGATTGAAGATGGGCCTGAAGCAAGTTAGACTCTAGGTTTGCCCCTCTTCCATGACAGATCTTCAAATTGATGCTTATCGCACTTAGGGCTTACCGACTTTTCTCGCCTCACAGCATAGTAAAAATGATAAGCATCTGTTCCTTACATTGATGTCAGACTTGGGGGCTTGTTACAAGCCTAATCTCAATTACCCTCCACAAATCTTATTCTATTTCTTCCATCCAAAACCCATCCCTTTATCCACTAGCTTTGACCAGTGTTGTCTTGCAATGGTGAAGATAAAATCTTTTGAAAATCACAAATCTGTTTGTTTGAAAATATTTTAACTCTCTTTTTTCACATGGTCATTAAAAAATTCAAAAATAATCTCTTGCATTGCTAGGTATTTCTGCCTAGTTCTCTCTTCCAGGGTATGGCCCACAGCTATCTATTCTCATATTTTATTTTTCAGGGTATTGTGACGTCCGCTTGGTATTGTGACGCCAAGTTTTCTTTTTGGGGTGTTCATGTCTAAAGACATTCCTGGAAGTATTGGGAACAATGGAGAAAATAAGAGAAATTAATTTGGACAAGACTGCCATAGACAAGTTGCCATTTTCTATTGGAAATCTTGTTGGGCTTGAACGATTGTCCCTAAAGGAATGCAAAAAGCATGTAATTCAACTATCGGGAAGTATTCATGCATTGGCTAAAGCATTGGTGTTGCCGTGGGGCTTTGAATTTTTTGAAGGGCACCGAGAGAACGAAAGGCTAAGCTTAGAACTATCACCTAATGCAATGGTTGTTTTTCACCGAGATGGAGAAGAATGTGGTGATTTTACTACCTTTGATGTGCATTATCAGTACATGAGCCCCACTAATGTAATCCAAGTATGCGCTCCCAATCCGCTACTGCATCATGATTTTGAAAGGTTGTTCCAAAAACCAAAGACCGATTACTCTAAGGAATTCTTGAAATCATCAACACATTTCTTGTTCCGAAAGAAATTCCCCATGATAGCTCTATGTTACTGTGTAATTCCCAGCTTAAGCGAAAGCGTAATGTTGGATATCAAGTTCAGCGTGCTCATCAATGGGGCCAACCAGTTCAGTTCTTCATGTACCTACGTAGCTCATCCGACGAATGGCCTAACATTTTGGTGTAATCTAGAAAGCAAAGTGGAAGGAGGGGTATTTTCAGAACACGAATTGAATCAAGTTGAAATTTTATGGGAGTCGAACAAACCCAGATTATATAATAAATCGAGGTAGAGAATTATTGTGGGCCCTAATTGGTGCCTACAAGGAAGGGAACAACGAGGACAAAATTGAATTAAAAAATCTCATGTTAGATTGTCCATTACCCCACTCTTACCGGTGATGGGGCATCTCCCCTCCTTTATTCGTATTATTATGGACTAGACACTACAACATTCACGTTCCACAGCAACAGTCGAATGTGTAGCCTAATACCAAAAAATAGTTCCCTTTGGTTTCCAAAACGGTTTCTGATCCGTGGTAGTCTAAGGCGTTGCCTATTCTTTCTGAAACGGTTTTACTGATTTTGGGCAACACTGGCAGAAAATCATTCTCTATTGTACGCTACATACAACGATTTTTTAGTAATCTATGGCAACTTTTTTCACTCGTTTTCAATGATGACATAGAAAAACCATTCCCCACTCTCTATGGTAACAATACTAATGAATAAGAATAAACAAATAATACATCACATGGAACACAAAATCAGTAGCTACAAGCAGTTGGACACGATCAAAAATAAAATCCTTCAAATCTTCAGGATTAGACTTCATCTGATCCTTGAAGTGGAGTGTACCCCTTTTAACTCTATTGCACTAATACAAAGTTGACAAACACTATCAGAGGTCATTAAGGCTCATTCATTCATCCAACAAAATTGTAGCTTAAACAAGCAGGCACGTATAGTCTTATACTCGCACTAAATTATTTAGCTCTAACAAAATTGTAGCATAGCAATTACAAAACTTAAACTGCATAACAAAAATGCCAATCTAGTAAGCCAACTGAATCTAAAAAAGTAAAATAATTACTAGAGAAATGGATACCGACATGGATTTTATCATGAGTATCAATATCTGTGGAAGTATCATCAGTCAGTTGGTTATTGTCTGCCATGCCTAAATCAACTCAATTCTCAACATGATCATTCCCCATAGGCAAGGTGGCCATGGAAATTCCCAGAGGATGCATGATCTGATGCACTGTGTCCAAGCACCCTGCCCCGGTTGAAGCAATCTACGAAGACCCAAGATTCTGCAGGGTTAAAAATTTAAGAAAATAAGCAAATATGGAAAATAAGTAGTACTAAAAATGCTTATAAAAAAAATTGCACTGAAAATACAGATTCTAGTAAGCCAGATAAAAACAAACCTGAAGCAAGCTCAAAAAACTATCAAACGGAATGCTGAGAGTCATGGAAGCATGTCACCCTCAACATACGGGACTAGATATAATGCAAAGCATTGGCCTTGCAGGCAGCTATCAGTGGCCAAATTAATTGCCAGTTGTGAGCACGATGCTATGATGCACACTGTGGACACAAAACACATAGGAGGAGTAGCCTGTGAGTTTTTAGGATAATCATCTTTTTAAAATTAAAAGCCCCTTGTAACCGCTTATCATAGAATTAATAGATAAATTTCGTGAGAACAGAGCTTTGGACACAAAGGAAAGACTGCAGTAGATACAGAAACTAGGAAGAAATAAAAGAATCCCTGAAATAACTATTTGACATAAATAGAGTGAAAGTTGACAGCATAAAAATGCTACTTAACAGCAGCAAAGAGATAAACCATCACACATAAACTCCCTTGTGCGAAGCTGCACAAGATGATAAATTAGTATATTTGTCAGCACACAATTTTGTCCGCCTCTGTTAAATATTAATTTTAATAGATATTTATATTTTACTTCTTAATTTTACCGTTTAATTATGTGAAATCCAATTTGTTCTTTTTTTTAATTATTATTATTATTATTATTATTATTTATTATTATTATTATTGTTAAAAAAAAAACAACAAACAAAAAAGAAAAAAGAAAATGAAAAAAAGAAGGTTACGTGAGTAACCAGGAAAAGAACGAAAAGAGGAGAAAATTATGATGGTGGCAGCAGTGCAAGAGCAAAAATGGTATATTCTTTCCTTCAAGCCATACCATAATAAGCAATACTCTTCCTGCAACAAGAAAAACTCAAGACTCAAGAAATTGCTTTCAATCTCAATCTAATCAGAAGATCCAACAAGCAAAAGAAGGGGATTTGAGCAAGAATTTGAGTATAAAAGGAGGAAGAAGCAGAACATTTAAGAGGAGGGAGAAACCAGCACTCAGACTCATCTTCATCACCCTTCACCGTCTCCCTCAACTCCGCCCACCGCCACCATCTCCTTCCCTTTTTGAACCACCGATTCTCCACACCAAATCCTTCAATCAGCCACCATTTCCTCCTTCTGCTCCACCTTCACCATCAACCTTCACTCATCAGCAGCCTCCTTTCCCCATTTTCTCTCCCTCATCAAAGCCGGTGACCATTGTCTCTTCCACCGTTGTGTTCCTCGCCTCGTCCGCAAGAAAACCTACCGCTCTGTTCTTCCTCTGGTCGCGCCGCCGCTGTCGCCCCCTGCTCTGTTCCGCTCTTCCGCCTCGCGCACCACTCTCTGGCCGCCGCCGTTCCTCCTCGCCGTCGCCTCCTCGCGCGTTCTCTCTCGCGGTTTTCTCTCTCTCCCTCGATCCCCTTTCTCTTTCTTGCTCTCATTTCACGTCTGTTCCTATCTGTTTGCAGAAGTGTTTTTGATTTTTGATTTTTTCCTATTTAGTGTTAAATGTATTATATCTGATTGTGTGTTCTTATTAACATTATTATGTGTGTGGGTTAAGCCAGTGTGTGTTTTTTAATATGTGTGGTTATTAGTGTTAATGTGTGGATTGTTAGTAATAATTCTTAATCAATTTTAATATTCTAAATATTTGGCATTTTCCTATTTTTAATTAGTTGGACCGTAGACTTTAAAAAAATTCTAAAAAATAACAATTTTGTTTAGGCAAATCAACAATGATAATGAAGTAGCATTTCTACTCATTATCTCATAAATATCACTGACTATCCATTTGATAGCATGATATCACAAAATTATAAAATGAACAAAAATCTTTTCTCAAATAAATCAACGGTGGTAATAGAATAGCATTTCTATCATTTACCTCGTATTGTTCCTATGACTACCCATTTGGTAGCATGAACAACTTCAAAATTAAAACCCAATAAAAACTCTAAAAATAAAGAAAATCTTTTCAAAATTAAAAACATCAAATTTAAAAAAAAATTAAACCTTAAGAACTACGTAGCCTTGATTTCTCTTCGGAGATACGTAGGACCGGGCAACTCCCCGCCAGGCACATCAAATTAAAAATCACTTTAATCACCTTAAGAACTACGTAGCCTTGATTTCTCTTCGGAGATACGTAGGACCGGGCAACTCCCCGCCAGGCACATCAAATTAAAAATCACTTTAATCACCTTAAGAACTACGTAGCCTTGATTTCTCTTCAGAGATACGTAGGACCGGGCAACTCCCCGCCAGGCACATCAAATTAAAAATCACTTTAATCACCTTAAGAACTACGTAGCCTTGATTTCTCTTCGGAGATACGTAGGACCGGGCAACTCCCCGCCAGGCACACCAAATTAAAAATCACTTTAATCACCTTAAGAACTACGTAGCCTTGATTTCTCTTCAGAGATACGTAGGACCGGGCAACTCCCCGCCAGGCACATCAAATTAAAAATCAATTTAAACCTTCAGAACTACGTAGCCTTGATCTTCTTTTTGAAAGGAAGTACGTAGGACTGGGTTCACACCTATCAGGCTAAATAAAATAAAGTAAATATTTTTGTTTTTTTAAGTAATCTCATTTTCTTTGTAAATAATAAGTCTTTTAATAATTTATGCACAGTCAATCTAAGGTACCGTTCTAACGGGCGCTGTGGGGTGCTAACACCTTCCCCATGCGTAACCGACTCCCGAACCTAGATTTTAGGTTTCGTAGGCCTTTTATTTTCTTTTTAGGTTTTCTAGTGTTTTCCTATAAAAAAAACATTAGTGGCGACTCTGTCTGTTTATATTGCTTTAGCGCCGTCCCTGCCGCGACCCCGGTTGCGACAATATTAAAACCTAATAAAGATAGAAAATATGTCAAATAGTGAAATGTCATATGCATTATAAAACAACAAACATCACAAACTGCTTCTACCCTCAGATGGTAAACAAATGAATCAAGGCTTTGTTCTGAACCACCAACCATAAGAATCATAGCTTCCCTCACATAAGTCTTTCATTCCTTCAATAGATGCTTCTCATAAACTCTAAAAGAGAAGACAAATGTATTCCACAGTGGTCCAAATATAACTACAATGCATACCTACAAGGAGTGTTCTTTTTTACTTGATGATTCTGAGTTCTTCTGCTTCTTCAATTTTTCCAAAAACCAAATGGGCCACCCAGAAGTTAGTTGAAAGGGGCACAAGGATTAATGGCTTACAGGAACGAAGAATTTTGCTGAAGAGAAATAGAAATTTGTAGGTTAATTGATGTTTCTCAAAAAGGGGCACCTTTGGATGTCGCTCACATCAAAGGGGCACTCAGATCCATACCCATTCATTCCCTTGAAAAAAAAGTCCATGGCCTCTTTTTTATTAAAACACTCCCTTCAATAAACAAGAAAAGAATTATACAAATCATATGAAACCAATCAAATCAGATAGCATGCTGCACCATTGTGCAAGTATCTAACTTTACATAAATTAATACACCGTGCAACTTGAGACAGAAACAGATCAACTAAAAGCGAATGAAGATGATAAATACCATGATTACACAGTTAGCAACAACGAACTATTACAGAGATAGCAAAGGGAATGGGTTGAAAAGTATCTAATCTCTTAATCACTATAATCTAAATTAAACAACAAATTACAATTTTCACTCAATTGTATTGTAAATCAAAATGAAGCCTGTTTTTTCCACAAAGGAGCTAAAAGAAAGGAGAAATTCAGATATTAGACACATCAGAGGAAGTTATACACAATAAGAAATCATGTCAAAACGTTTACTTGATTACAAAAAAAAATTTCATGTTCTTCCATGACTACAATATCAGAGAATAATTGGAATCTGCTAGAGATACACATACACATGAATTAGAATAAATAGTTATAATTAAATCAATAAGAAGAAAATTGTTCCGTCCATGGTTTAAGCAAAGGAACTATCAGAGAACTCGTCTATAGTAGAACAATTAATCCTAAACTCTATGCAATCCACTGCAAGCCTCGCTATTTACCTCTACAATCTCATGAAACAAAGCGACTGAAGACAAAAGAAGAAACTGCAACCCACTTAATAGGGATCTATCAACAAGAAGAGAGACGAGACTCAATAATTATGACCTGAACTGAAATTGTCGATAGCAGCTTCGAGCTATCTTCACACTTCACACACGAGTCAGCTTCTTCATCAAGCTCTTGTTAGAGACATTGTGCCTTGCCGCGATAAGAGGTATTGCTGTTAATCTTTGCACTGATTTGTACCTGAATTGCTGTTAATCTTCAATTCTGAACGTTGTGCAACAAAATTCGATGGTGCCAATAAAAGGAATATAGTTAGGGTTTCTGTGAAAATTGGGAATTAGAGAAGAAATGGAAGAAAAAACTCACCTTTTTACTGATTAGCATTTAGTCAGTAACTCTTCCAAGTTCCAAGTGCATATCTGATAAGGAAAACATTGGAAATAAGCAGCAAACCTTAAGAATTTCATCCTAAAAAAATAGACAAAGGGAGAAGCACTTATAGAAAGAAGATGTTTTCTCTCTAACCCAATGCCATTAATCAATGTCAAACATAGCAAGATGGTATATGCTTTTTGTTTCCTCACTTTTCAACAATTTAACAATTTCAAAGTGAAGTTGATGGGGATAATACAAATGACACTGCACGTAAAACGAAGCCAGAACATTGATATGTAATAGAAAAAAACAACTAAAAAGCAGTTTCATTACAATTCAAGAAAATAAGAGGGTAAAGAGTGCTAAAAAAATGATAAAATTGACAAAAGAGCAGCACTCATCTTTGTTCCAGAATCACAAAAATAACTAGATAACTGACATTAACTATAACGGTCATGGCAGTAAAGTTTAACAAAGTTCATTATTTCATTCATCCGCAGTCCCAACAAAAAAAAACAGAAAAGAAAATCAAAGTGCAACACATATATTTACGTCGATTGAATTGTACAAATAAGGAACTACAGTTGAGAAAATGCTGGTAGTTGTTAAAGGAGGATCAAAAGAATGAATAATTAGAAAAGAAAAATGGATAGATTAATGCTGAAGAGGGAAAATTGAAATCAAACAAGGGAAATAGCCCTTTGGTGTTGAGAGTGAGGGTGAGGGCTTTGGGATCTGAAGAGAGAAAGAGCGAATGAAGCGATGAGGATGCCGATCATATGTATGTACTATATATCTCCTAGCCATGAAGAACTTGAGAACAAGGGCAAAACACAATCTACCCTCTAGTTGTAAGAGGGCGGTTCTTTTTTTTCCTTAAACTTCCCAACTTACATAAGCTAAACTAGTCTATCTATCAGCAAAAGAACAAATAGACTAAATGTGAAAACTGAAAAGTATTTAGACATTATTTTGAAGAACATCACCTACCAGACAAGCAATTGTGAAGAAGTCAAACTTGACAGCAACCCTTTTAGAGTTAAGAGGAACTATTGGCAGTGGCATGCCACAATAGTGGAATTACTCAGCAAGGTTATCTTTGGTTAAGAACCTGTGATGAAATATAAAATTACTCAAGATACTAGACATTATTTAGAATGCATATGAATGTAGCAGTCTTATCAGTGAATGAATCAGGAGGCACTAAGTGTAGTTTGATGCTCGGTTATTCACAAAAACCATGACTCTCATGCTTAAAAATGATCAAGAACCTAACGCACCAAACTATATCAATATCAACAATTTCAAATTTTGACAGATTTATACAAGCAGCAAGCTGCAGTGCAGTTGGTAATTATAATTGCCACAGGATAAACACTGCTAGATAATCTCAAATTTAGAAAAGGGTAAAGTCACGAACAACTAAAAGTTATTCAATTTTCGTATTCAACAAATGTCATACACAAATAAAGATGAGGCTTGAGCATTGCAATATTAAATTACATGTTCCTCCTTGACATCAAGGAAATATGATGAAACTTTCCATATTATTTTGCCCAAGGCTTGATCAATCGAATGATTAACATTGCACTTGCATAAATACAAAGAAACAATTTCCTAAACATATATGGTTAAATTAACAAATTGGAAGTGGGGCACTGTTCCACTCCCCAAGGCATTCCAAAAGAGGATCAATAATTTTACCCTGGCATATTGCAGTGAATAGTTTGTCACACTCCTCGCCAGGTGACCTGACCTTTTCTCCGGTTAGCAACTCAGTTCCCAACTCCTCTCTCACAAACTTGTACAGTGGGTAAGATCTACATTCATTGATCTTGTTTGGAATTGTTGGACATCCACTATCATATGCAGCCCTAGCACTCTCAACCTCCTTTGGCAAGAGACTCTTCAACTCATCCTCAAAAGTTGCAATCTTTTGAAAGATTGACGTGTTTAGGTTCTTCTCACTTTCTCCATTTACTAATGCATGATCCACAAGCACTTGCCTTAGTTTTTGCATCAAAGGGTATGTAGCGCTGCAGGGGTCATCAATGTAGGCAAATACAGTTTCCCTATCAACCACCTTCAGCAAATCTTTTTCACAAAATCTAGAAGGATGGAGTTCTCCATTGACACCCGTGGTAAGAGTCCTCTTGGCAACTTGACTCACAGTTCTCTTCACCGAGTGTTTCAAGTTCTCCTCCAAATGCCTCAAGTCAATTGCTTGGCAAAGCGCAATCAAGAATGTGGAAGACATGAGCTTAAGGATCTCAATGGCTTCGTTGGTTTTTCTAGAAGAAATCAGACCCAAAGAGTTCACATCCTGGTTGTGTTGCTCCGCACTTTGGACATGGGTTGTGACAGGATTGGCAAGATATTGGAGTTCGGAGCAATAAGAAGCCATGGCAATTTCAGCTCCCTTGAGACCATAATCCAAGCTGGGATTTCTACTAGCAGTGAGATTTGAAGGTAAGCCGTTGTTGTAATGATCATCGACAAGCTCAGTGAACTGAGCAAACATGAGTTTGCCAATTGCTGCAAGAGCGAGACGTGTGTTGTCCATGGAAACTCCAATAGGGGTTCCTTGGAAATTACCGCCATGCAAGGCCTTGTTTCTGGAAACATCAATCAAAGGGTTGTCGTTCACAGAGTTGATCTCTCTCTCGATCGACTTTGTTGAGAATCGAATCACTTCAATCAGAGGACCAAGCCACTGTGGGGAAGTTCTCAGAGCATATCGATCTTGTTTTGGCTTTTGCAAAGGATCCACCTCGTGCAACTTCTTTGCTGCTTTCATGTAGGAACTTCCATCCAAAATGTGCTCCATGATAGCGGCAGCCTCAATTTGGCCAGGGTGGTGCTTTAACTTATGTGTCAAGTGGTCAGTAAATTCAGGCTTCCCTTGCATCACTTCGGCAAAAATAGCTGACAGAACTTCAGAAAGTATGGCCAAAATGTTAGCCTCAAAGAGAACAATAGAAGCTAACCCAGAACCAACAGCGGTGCCGTTAACAAGGGCAAGCCCTTCCTTAGGCTGCAATTCAAAGAACCCGGAGTTGATGCCAGCCAATTGGAAAGCTTCCTTAGCATTAAGTACCTCTCCGGAGGGTCCAACAGCTTTGGAGTTTGGTCGGCCGGTAAGCAAGCCAGCAATGTAAGAAAGAGGGACCAGATCACCAGAAGCGGTGACGGTACCACGAAGTGGTAAGCATGGTGTGATGTTGTTGTTGAGGAGGTTGGTGATGGCTTCTAGGATTTCAAATCTAATGCCAGAGTATCCTTGGAGAAGAGTGTTGATCCTCACTAGCATGGCTGCTCTAGTAGCATCCTGTGGGAGCGTGTAACTTGAGCCGGTAGCGTTGCCAAATATTCCAGCATTCAAAAACCTGAAGAACAAGAAGAATATATAAACTTTTATATAATGATGAATGTAATAGTAAATATGATGATTAGTTAATTAATTAATTAGGAGTAAATTAGAAGTGGATTAATTAGGAAGTGGATACTGGATGGAAAATAGTAATTATAAAGAGGTAGCTAAGAGTGTGTGGAATTGAGTGAAGTAGTACCTGATGAGTTCTAGCTGCAGAGCATTGCCATTTTTGGTTCTGCGATGGGAGGTGGCACCGAAGCCGGTGGTGACACCGTAGCTGTCAGTGCCGTTGTTCATGCTGTTCATGACCCAGTCACTGCTGGCCTTAACGCCAGCTCTAGCTGATTCGCAAAGCTCAACGCTCACTCGTTGATCTTGTGCGGTGGCAATGGCAGCCACCTGAGCTATCGTCAGCGTCTCTCCGCCGAGCCTGACCACCGGGTTCCGGTACTCCGCCACCATGCGCTTGACCTCGTCGAGGTGGCTCCCCTTCATTGATTCGGCGGCCAGTCCCCAATTCAAGGGATCACTACTTGCTTTAGCAGCAGTGCTGCAGAAGAAGGAACCGTCGTTGGTGTTTGGTGCCATCTGATTAAATTCGATTCGAATGATTCAATGGAGCTGCTGGGTTAAAGAATGTAGTGTATTGTGTATTGTGTATTGAAG
Source organism: Acmispon strigosus (assembly GCA_030819835.1). NCBI lineage: Eukaryota > Viridiplantae > Streptophyta > Magnoliopsida > Fabales > Fabaceae > Acmispon > Acmispon strigosus. Next base: position 28,219,148 of record JAUAMA010000001.1, read on the forward strand.
GGAAGAGTGATTGGGTACTTATATACAAATTAAGATGAGTTGGGGATTCTTTTTCTTCTAAATAAATAAACTCTATCTAATGTGTGCTGTGCTAGTTGGAAGGAAGGAACCAAGCAACGCCAACCAACGACGGAAGTCCAACTCCAAACGCTGGTCAAGTGAGTCAAGTCTCTACATCACACACTATTCACGGCTTCATTAATTGGTTTTTTTATTTTTTCAATCAACATGACTATCACACATCAATTTATCTAATATTTTAATAAGCTTCATCGTTTTCTTTGTTTATTCAGTAAGCTTAACTGCTAAAACATGTGCATCGGGGTCAAGTTTTGTCTACATATAATTAATTATCTAGTATTTCATTTTATTGGTAAATATTAGTTGTTAGATGTTGTTGACACCTAAATATCTGCAACGGCTAGTGAGGAGCCGAAGGGATCTGCTAAAGCAAATCGAGTGTAAGCACTCGATTTTGTGAAAGTGGTTACGAATTAGCCGAGGCAACGAGGGACAGCTGAAACAAAGCCTCTAGGCTGACAAGGAGAGAGGGAACGACGATTCCCCACGATCTTGTAAGCACTTGTAATGATTGGAGAACGTGGGGTGTCGCATGTTCCTTCCAACCGCTACGTAGTTAGCCGATTTACCTCTGTAAATAGAGGAATGGTTGTCAGCACCCAATTTTGTCCGGCCCTTTTATTATATTTTTTCTTTTCTTTTTTAATCTTGTTCTGTTTGTGTCTTTTTCGGTTTCCGTTTCTGTTTCTGATTCTGTTTCTATTTCTGTTTTTCTGTTTTTCTGTTTTCTATTCCTGTTTCTGTTTCTGTTTTCTATTTCTGTTTCTGTTTCTGTTTTCTATTTTCTGTTTTCTATTTTTGTTTCTGCGCGTAAAATCAATAAATGCGAATGTGATGCGAGGTATCGACTGTTGGCTAGTAGGATGTTGTTCCTCGTACTATTTTAGCTCATTTTCATCAAAAACTAAAAATCAATTTAAACCTTTAGAACTACGTAGCCTTGATTTCTCCTTGGAGATACGTAGGACCGGGCAACAACCCCGCCAGGCACATTTTTTTAAAAATCACCCTTTTTTAAATCAATTTAAATCTTCAGAACTACGTAGTCTTGATCTTACATTTGAAGGAAGTACATAGGACTAGGTTCACACCTATCAAGCTAAATAAAATAAAATAAACATTTTTCTTTTGTAAATAATATCATTTTCTTTGTAAATAATAAGTCTTTTAATAATTTTTTGCACAATCAATCTTTGGTATCGTCTTTGATGGGCGTTGTGGGGTGCTAACACCTACCCCACGCGTAACCGACTCCCGAACCTAGAATTTTAGGATTCGTAGGCCATTTTATTTTCTTGTTAGGTTTTCTAGCGTTTGCCTCTTAAAAAACGTTACTGGCGACTCTGTCTGTTTTATTTATTTTTAGCGCTGTCCCCACCACGACCCCGGTTGCGACAGATGACGACTCTGCTGGGGACTTTTGAGAGTGAGGACTATATGGTTGATTGTGCATTTTTTTTGTTTTTCTCCTTATTTTGATTTATCTATTATTTATTTCTTGTCTTTTTGTATATATCTTTTCCTTATCTTGTATATATGCTTTCTTTTGATTCTATTATATTTATTTCACCTATCTCACACACTTTTTGGGCTCTATACCCGGGCATGAAAACTAGGGAGCGTACGGGTGTCTTGATAGATGTCGTGAGAGACTTGGTGTCTACGCGTCAATTAATGATTCACCATTCAGATGATTACCGGTCATTTAGCTATTTGTTGTGAGAGGCCTAGTGTCTACGCGTCAAATAGTTTGATCATCGGGTCCTTGTCTGTGTGACGAGGGTAATTTGGCGACCTTTAGCTATGTGAGATGTAGATCCATCCCCATCACTATACTAGTTGTCTAACCTTAGTCAATCAATTGGATTAGGTCACTCCATCTCTATAATAATCCGACCTTTATGGTTAAGAAAATAATTTTAGTTGGGGGCTCCTTCTCTCTCGGAGTTCCTCGTTTTCCTGTCTCTGTAAATAAATTCTTTTTTTTTCTTATTCATCGTTATCAAAAAATCTCAAAACAAAAACATTTTGTACATTTCCCTTCCACTTATCATTCTTCTTTTTCTTTCTTATTTTCAATTTCTATCTCTTTTTTTGTTTTCTAAAAAAACTTTAAAAAAAAATTCTTTAATTATCTTCCTTTGGTTTTATTTTCTTTTTTAATTTTCACCATTGCATCATAACATTCAATTTCAGGTTCATTTTTATTCGCCATCTCATAATTCCTTCATTCACATCTCATAATCCTTCATCTCTTCCATTTCTACAAACCTTCGCTTTTATGAACCTCAGTTTCTTTCTAATCCACACTTGTCTCATTCGTTCATTTATCCCTCCTTCATTAACCATCTTTAAACATCCATTTTTTCAAACCCCCAATTTTGGAAGTCATGGATCGATGTTGAAAAGGCGTTGTGAAAATTTGAGATCATGCACGGTGAATTGTTTTGCTTCAATAAGAGTTTTTGATCCATTAACTTGCGTCTCATGTTCCAAAAAAAAAAAGAGAAAAGTAAAAAAAAAAAAAAAAAGGAAAGATGAAAGGAGCAAATTTGCACAGTTTGAAACTTTTGCCCTAAAGTTAAAGCTTTCGAAAATAAGCAATCAATTTTTGAAATGAAATTTGGCCATTTTTTTTCTCTATCCAAAAAAATAAAAAAAAAAATATTGTCCCTTGCTACCCACTTTGAGCCTTAAATTTTTTTTTCTTCATTTAACCTTGGACCATGATCACCCCTACACTGGGGGCTAGTGCAATAGTTCTCCATCTATATGACTCATTTCACTGGAGCTGATATCCCATCTGTTTTACTTGTTACCCCCACATCGCGGGCCAGCCCAGTTTGAGTGTTTCTCTAAAAGTTCTCATGAATTTCCTCAACACTTGGGGGCTTTTTATGAAGTTTGAAGACAGTTATATCATTTTTCTGCTAAAAAAAAAATAAAAAAATAAAAATAAAAAAGCAAAAAAAACAAATGGAAAATCAAAAAGAAAAATGAAAAAAAAGCAAAAAATGCAGAGAATGAAAAAAGAATATGGTTTGAATAAACGTCTTTCATCCATCACATTGCACTAGAGATCATTTGTCCTAATTAACCCTTAAAAACTTTCTTTGAGCCTTTATACCCTTTCTTTCATCACCAATTACCCCCTAGCCACATTACAAGCCAATAAAGTCCATTCTGATCAAATATTGATTGCTCTTATTTTCTTAAACTTTGATTTTGAGACAATAAGTTTGCACTTGTGTGTTTTTGCTCCTTAAAAAAACTTCAAACAAAAAAATAAAAAAAAAGGGAAAAGAGAAAATTTGAGTGATGAGACCTATATTCTTCCTTGATTGAAGATGGGCCTGAAGCAAGTTAGACTCTGGGTTCGCCCCTCTTCCATGACAGATCTTCAAATTGATGCTTATCGCACTTGGGGCTTACCGCCTTTTCTCTCGTCTCAGCACAGTAAAAATGATAAGCAGTTGTTCCTTACATTGATGTCAGACTTGGGGGCTTGTTACAAGCCTAATCTCCATTACCCTCCACAAATCTTATTCTATTTCTTCCATCCAAAACCCATTCCTTTATCCACTAGCTTTGACCAGTGTTGTCTTGCAATGGTGAAGATAAAATCTTTTGAAGATTACAAATCTGTTTGTTTGAAAATATTTTAACTCTCTTTTTTCACATGATCATTAAAAAATTCAAAAAAAATCTCTTGCATTGCTAGGTATTTCTTCCTAGTTCTCTCTTCCAGGGCTTGGCCCACATCTATCTATTCTCATATTTTCTTTTTCAGGGTATTGTGACGTCCGCTTGGTATTGTGACGCCAAGTTTTCTTTTTGGGGTGGTGGGGCATCTCCCCTCCTTTATTCGTATTATTATGGACTAGACACTACAACATTCGTGTTCCACAGCAACAGTCGAATGTGTAGCCTAATACCAAAAAATAGTTCCCTTTGGTTTCCAAAACAGTTTCTGATCCGTGGTAGTCTAAGGCGTTGCCTATTCCTTCTGAAACGGTTTTTCTGATTTTGGGCAACACTGGCAGAAAATCATTCTCTATTGTACGCTACATACAACGATTTTTTAGTAATCTATGGCAACGTTTTTCACTCGTTTTCAATGATGTCATAGAAAAACCGTTCCCCACTCTCTATGGTAACTATACTAATGAATAAGAATAAACAAATAATACATCACATGGAACACATAATCAATAGCTACAAGCAGTTGGACCCGATCAAAAATAAAAACCTTCAAATCTTCAAGATTAGACTTCATCTGATCCTTGAAGTGGAGTGTCCCGTTTTTAACTCTATTGCACTAATACAAAGTTGACAAACACTATCAGAGGTCATTAAGGCTCATTCATTCATCCAACAAAATTGTAGCTTAAACAAGCAGGCACTTTTAGTCTTATTCTCGCACTAAATTATTTAGCTCCAACAAAATTGTAGCATATTTCTCATGCAATTACAAAACTTAAACTGCATAACAAAAATGCAAATCTAGTAAGCCAACTGAATCTAAAAAAGCAAAATAATTACTAGAGAAATGGATACCGACATGGATTTTATCATGAGTATCAATATCTGTGGAAGTATCATCAGCCAGTTGACTATTGTCTGCCATGGCTAAATCAACTCAATTCTCAACATGATCATTCTCCATAGGCAAGGTGGCCATGGAAATTCCCTAGGGATGCATGAGCTGTTGCATTATGTCCAAGCACTCTGCCCCGGTTGAAGCAATCTACGAATACCCAAGATTCTGCAGGATTAAAAATTTAAGAAAATAAGCAAATATGGCAAATAAGTAGCAGTGAAAATGCTTTTAAAAAAAATTGCACTAAAAATATAGATTCTACTAAGCCGGATAAAAACAAACCTGAAGCAAGCTCAAAAAACTACCAAACGGAATGCTGAGAGTCATGGAAACATGTGACCCTCAAAATAGGGGACTAGATATAATGCAAAGCATTGGCGTTGCAGGCAGCTATCAGTGGCCAAAGTAATTGCCAGTTGTGAGCACGATGCTATGATGCACACTGTGGACACAGAACGCATAGGAGGAGTAGCCTGTGAGTTTCAAGGATAATCAACTTTTTAAAATTAAAAGCCCCTTGTAACCGCTTATCATGGAATTAATAGATAAATTTTGTGAGAACAGAGCTTGGGACACAAAGGAAAGAGTGCAGTAGATACAGAAACTAGGAAGAAAGAAAAGAATCCCTGAAATAACTATTTAACATAAATAGAGTGAAAGTTGACAGCATAAAAATGCTACTTAACAGCAGCAAAGAGATAAACCATCACACATAAACTCCCTTGTGCGAAGCTGCACAAGATGATAAATTAGTATATTCAACCTAATAAAGATAGAAAATATGTCAAATAGTGAAATGTCATATGCATTAAAAAACAACAAACATCACAAACTGCTTCTACCCTCACCTGGTAAACAAATGAATCAAGGCTTTGTTCTGAACCACAAACCATAAGAATCATAGCTTCCCTCACATAAGTCTTTCGTTCCTTCAATAGATGCTTCTCATAAACTCTCAAAGAGAAGACAAATGTATTCCACACTGGTCCAAATATAACTACAATGCATACCTACAAGGAGTGTTCTTTTTTACTTGATGATTCCGAGTTCTTCTGCTTCTTCAATTTTTCCAAAAACCAAATGGGCCACCCAGAAGTTAGTTGAAAGGGGCACAAGGATTAATGGCTTACAGGAACGAAGAATTTCGCTGAAGAGAAATAGAAATTTGTAGGTTAATTGATGTTTCTCAAAAAGGGGCACCTTTGGATGTCGCTCACATCAAAGGGGCACTCAGATCCATACCCATTCATTCCCTTGAAAAAGAAGTCCATGGCCTCTTTTTTATTAAAACACTCCCTTCAATAAACAAGAAAAGAATTATACAAATCAAATGAAACCAATCAAATCAGATAGCATGCTGCACCATTGTGCAAGTATCTAACTTTACATAAATTAATACACCGTGCAACTTGAGACAGAAACAGATCAACTAAAAGCGAATGAAGATGATAAATACCATGATTACACAGTTAGCAGCAACGAACTATTACAGAGATAGCAAAGGGAATGGGTTGGCAAGTATCTAATCTCTTAATCACTATAATCTAAATTAAACAACAAATTACAATTTTCACTCAATTGTATTGTAAATCAAAATGAAGCCTGTTTTTTCCACAAAGGAGCTAAAAGAAAGGAGAAATTCAGATATTAGACACATCAGAGGAAGTTATACACAATAAGAAATCATGTCAAAACGTTTACCTGATTACAAAAAAAAAATTCATGTTCTTCCATGACTACAATATCTGAGAATAATTGGAATCTGCTAGAGATACACATACACATGAATTAGAATAAATAGTTATTATTAAATCAATAAGAAGAAAATTGTTCCGTCCATGTTTTAAGCAAAGGAACTATCAGAGAACTCGTCTATAGTAGAACAATTAATCCTAAACTCTATGCAATCCACCGCAAGCCTCGCTATTTACCTCTACAATCTCATGAAACAAAGCGACTGAAGACAAAAGAATAAACTGCAACCCACTTAATAGGGATCTATCAACAAGAAGAGAGACGAGACTCAATAATTATGACCTGAACTGAAATTGTCGATAGCAGCTTCGAGCTATCTTCACACTTCACACACGAGTCAGCTTCTTCATCAAGCTCTTGTTAGAGACATTGTGCCTTGCCGCAATAAGAGGTATTGCTGTTAATCTTTGCACTGATTTGTACCTGAATTGCTGTTAATCTTCAATTCTGAACGTTGTGCAACAAAATTCGATGGTGCCAATAAAAGGAATATAGGTAGGGTTTCTGTGAAAATTGGGAATTAGAGAAGAAATGGAAGAAAAAACTCACCTTTTTACTGATTAGCATTTAGTCAGTAACTCTTCCAAGTTCCAAGTGCATAACTGATAAAGAAATCATTGGAAATAAGCAGCAAACCTTAAGAATTTCATCCTACTAAAATAGACAAAGGGAGAAGCACTTATAGAAAGAAGATGTTTTCTCTCTAACCAAATGCCATTAATCAATGTCAAACATAGCAAGATGGTATATGCTTTTTGTTTCCTCACTTTTCAACAATTTAACAATTTCAAAGTGAAGTTGATGGGGATAATACAAATGACACTGCACGTAAAACGAAGCCAGAACATTGATATGTAATAGAAAAAACAACTAAAAAGCAGTTTCATTACAATTCAAGAAAATAAGAGGGTAAAGAGTGCTAAAAAAAATGATAAAATTGACAAAAGAGCAGCACTCATCTTTGTTCCAGAATCACAAAAATAACTAGATAACTGACATTAACTGTAACGGTCATGGCAGTAAAGTTTAACAAAGTTCATTATTTCATTCATCCGCAGTCCCAACAAAAAAAACAGAAAAGAAAATCAAAGTGCAACACATATATTTACCTCGATTGAATTGTACAAATAAGGAACTACAGTTGAGAAAATGCTGGTAGTTGTTAAAGGAGGATCAAAAGAATGAATAATTAGAAAAGAAAAATGGATAGATTAATGCTAAAGAGGGAAAATTGAAATCAAACAAGGGAAATAGCCCTTTGGTGTTGAGAGTGAGGGTGAGGGCTTTGGGATATGAAGAGAGAAAGAGCGAATGAAGCGATGAGGATGCCGATCATATGTATGTACTATATATCTCCTAGCCATGAAGAACTTGAGAACAAGGGCAAAACACAATCTACCCTCTAGTTTGTCGCAACCAGGGTCGCGACGGGGACGGCGCAAAAAACAAATTGGTAATCAGCTAGAGTCGCCACTAACGTTTTTAAGAGGAAAACGCTAGAAAACCTAAAAGAAAATAAAATGGCCTACGAAACCTAAAATTCTAGGTTCGGGAGTCGGTTACGCGCGGGGAAGGTGTTAGCACCCCACAGCGCCCGTCAAAGACGGTACCCAAGATTAATTGTGCAAAAAGAATTTATTAATAGACTCATTATTTACAAAGACAAAAAAGGATATTTATTATTTTTTGAGATTTATTATTTACAAAGAAAAGAAACGAGATTATTTACAAAACAAAAATATTTATTTTATTTTATTTAGCCTGATAGGTGTGAACCTAGTCCTACGTACTTCCCTCAAATGGAAGATCAAGGCCACGTAGTTCTGAAGGTTTAAAGTGATTTTTAATTTGATGTGCCTGGCGGGGAGTTGCCCGGTCTGAAGGCTTAAAAGTGATTTTTAAAAAATGGTGCCTGGCGGGGAGTTGCCCGTTCTGAAGGCTTAAAGTGGTTTAAAAAAAAGGGTGCCTGGCGGGGAGTTGCCCGGTCTGAAGGCTTAAAGTGATTTAAAAAAAAAGGGTGCCTGGCGGGGAGTTGCCCGGTCTGAAGGCTTAAAGTGATTTAAAAAAAAAGGGTGCCTGGCGGGGAGTTGCCCGGTCCTGCGTATCTCCGAAGAGAAATCAAGGCTACGTAGTTCTAAAAGTTAATTAATTTTTATTTATGAAAAAGAAACAGAAATGAAAACAGTAACCAGAATCAGAGGCAATAAACAGAATACATAATGCAGAAACAGAATGCAAAACAAAAATGCAGAAAACAGAAATGCAGAAACAGGGAAACAAATACAGAAACAGTAAACAGAAACAGAAACAAAAATAGAAGCAGTGAACAGAAACACAGAAACAGAAGCAGTAAACAGAATACAGAATGCAGAAACATGGAAACAGAAGCAAAAATAGGGAAACAGGGAAACAGAAGAAAAAATAGGGAAACAGGGAAACAGAAGCAAAAATAGGGAAACAGGAAAACAGATACAGGAAAACAGAAACAGGGAAACAGAAACAGAGAAACAAAAATATAAAACAAAAAAATATAGAAACAGAAAAGAACAAATAAAAACAAGAAAACCAAAAAGAAAAGTAAGAAGCAGCATGTTGAGGATGATGGCGGGGCTTGGTGCGATAAGGTGGCGGCGCTGCGACGGCGGCCTGGGGCTTGAGGGAGCAGCGGCGGCGTGAAGAGCGGTGGCGAGGGAGAGAAAGGGACGACGACGGCGGTGCTGGATGAGGGAGGGCGAAGCTGCAGCGGCGTTTTTACGGAGGGGATGGGTCGATGGTGGTGCTCAAGTCCGAGGGGATGAGGACGGCGCAGGGGAGGTAGCGGTTGCGGTGCTGTTTGGCCGAGGGATGGAGGAAGAAGGTGGCGGCGTAGGGAGGAGGCTCAGACAGAGGAGAAGGTTTGAGAGGCTGTGAGGGTGCGAGAATAGGGGCGGCGGCCAGGAGAGAGGAAAGGAGGTGGCGGCAGTGATGTAAGAGGTGGGGGCTGGTTCTATGTGGTTAGGTTTAGGGAGAGAGAGGGAGTGTGCAGCTAGGGTTTAGGAGAGGGGGAAGAAAATGGAGGCTGCTGGTAGTGTGTGTGAATTGTGTGCGGAAACCGAGGTAGGAAAGGGATTTGTAGTGTTAGGATTAGGGTTTCAGTGGGTGTGAAGTTACAGAACTACCCCTAGGGTTTCTGCTGAAGTCTTTTTGGTCTATTTTTTGGTTTTGGGCCAGCTTGGCCCACTTTATTTGTGGGAGAAATTTGAATATTATTTATTTAAGAGAACAAACATAATTAATTAAATATAGACACAATCAATCTAAGTTTTTTTTATATTTTTCGACTCTAATTAACTTACTATTTTTTTGATTTTTTAATATAATGAAACACAATAAAAATGAAATAAAAATGAAAGACCCGGACAAAATTGGGTGCTGACAGCAGCCCCCATTTGCTTGACTTTCGGTGAGAAAGTTAAAGCAAATTCAAAAGTAGCCAATTTTAGCCAAACAAGCAAACAGAAGAAGAATAACTAAGATGGCAGATCCGGAGCCCATCAACAGGCGGATAAAAAATCATAAGATAACTGAAAGAGTGCAGGGGTTGGTTACCCTGAAAAAGTGCAGGGGTTGGTTACCCTGAAAGAGTGCAGGGGTTGGTTACCCTGAAAGTGTGCAGGGGTTGGTTACCCTAAAAGAGTGCAGGGGTTGGTTACCCTGAAAGTGTGCAGGGGTTGGTTACCCTGAAAGTGTGCAGGGGTTGGTTACCCTGAAAGTGTGCAGGGGTTGGTTACCCTGAAAGAATGTAGGGGTTGGCTACCCTAAAAGAGCCTAGGGGTTGGTTACCCTAAAAGTGTATAGGGGGTGGATACCCTAAAAGAGCCTAGGGGTTGGTTACCCTAAAAGAATGACTAGGTACCAAAACCTAGCAAAATTGATATATTTTTTGAATTTTTGAATGATCATGTGGAAAAAAGAAAGTTGAAAGATTTTCAAATAAACAAGTTTTTTTTTTTTTAACTTTCAATAGATTTTATCTTCACCATTGCAACACAATACTGGTCAAAGCTGGTGGATGAAGGGATGGGTTTTGGATGGAAGAAATGGAATAAGATTTGTGGAGGGCAATGGAGATTAGGCTTGTAACAAGCCCCCAAGTCTGACATCAATATAAGGAACAAGCTGCTTATCATTTTATCGTGCTGAGAGGAGAGAAAAGGCGGCAAGCCCTAAGTGCGACAAGCATGAATTTGAAGATCTGTCATGGAGGAGGGGCGAACCCAGAGTCTAACTTGCTTCAGGCCCATCTTCAATCAAGGAAGAATATAAGTCTCATCACTCCAATTTTCTCTTTTTCTCTTTTTTTGGACCCTTTTTTTTTTTTTTTTTTTTAAGGAGCAAGATAAACACAAGTGTAAACTTATTGTTCCAAAATCAAAGTTTAAGAAAATGAGAGCAATCAATATTTGATCAGAATGGACTTTATTGGCTTGTAATGTGGCTAGGGGGTAGTGGGTGATGAAAGAAAGGATATAAAGGCTCAAAGAATTTCATCCTACAAAAATAGACAAAGGGAGAAGCACTTATAGAAAGATGTTTTCTCTCTAACCAAATGCCATTAATCAATGTCAAACATAGCAAATGGTATATGCTTTTTGTTTCCTCACTTTTCAACAATTTAACAATTTCAAAGTGAAGTTGATGGGGATAATACAAATGGCACTGCACGTAAAACGAAGCCAGAACATTGATATGAAATAGAAAAAAACAACTAAAAAGCAGTTTCATTACAATTCAAGAAAATAAGAGGGTAAAGAGTGCTAAAAAAATGATAAAATTGACAAAAGAGCAGCACTCATCTTTGTTCCAGAATCACAAAAATAACTAGATAACTGACATTAACTATAACGGTCATGGCAGTAAAGTTTAGCAAAGTTCATTATTTCATTCATCCGCAGTCCCAACAAAAAAAAAAACAGAAAAGAAAATCAAAGGGCAACACATATATTTACCTCGATTGAATTGTACAAATAAGGAACTACAGTTGAGAAAATGCTGGTAGTTGTTAAAGGAGGATCAAAAGAATGAATATTTAGAAAAGAAAAATGGATAGATTAATGCTGAAGAGGGAAAATTGAAATCAAACAAGGGAAATAGCCCTTTGGTGTTGAGAGTGAGGGTGAGGGCTTTGGGATCTGAAGAGAGAAAGAGCGAATGAAGCGATGAGGATGCCGATCATATGTATGTACTATATATCTCCTAGCCATGAAGAACTTGAGAACAAGGGCAAAACACAATCTACCCTCTAGTTGTAAGAGGGCGGTTCTTTTTTTTCCTTCAACTTCCCAACTTACATAAGCTAAACTAGTCTATCTATCAGCAAAAGAACAAATAGACTAAATGTGAAAACTGAAAAGTATTTAGACATTATTTTGAAGAACATCACCTGCCAGACAAGCAATTGTGAAGAAGTCAAACTTGACAGCAACCCTTTTAGAGTTAAGAGGAACTATTGGCAGTGGCATGCCACAATAGTGGAATTACTCAGCAAGGTTATCTTTGGTTAAGAACCTGTGATGAAATATAAAATTACTCAAGATACTAGACATTATTTAGAATGCATATGAATGTAGCAGTCTTATCAGTGAATGAATCAGGAGGCACTAAGTGTAGTTTGATGCTCGGTTATTCACAAAAACCATGACTCTCATGCTTAAAAATGATCAAGAACCTAACGCACCAAACTATATCAATATCCACAATTTCAAATTTTGACAGATTTATACAAGCAGCAAGCTGCAGTGCAGTTGGTAATTATAATTGCCACAGGATAAACACTGCTAGATAATCTCAAATTTAGCAAAGGGTAAAGTCGCGAACAACTAAAAGTTATTCAATTTTCGTATTCAACAAATGTCATACACAAATAAAGATGAGGCTTGAGCATTGCAATATTAAATTACATGTTCCTCCTTGACATCAAGGAAATATGATGAAACTTTCCATATTATTTTGCCCAAGGCTTGATCAATCGAATGATTAACATTGCACTTGCATAAATACAAAGAAACAATTTCCTAAACATATATGGTTAAATTAACAAATTGGAAGTGGGGCACCGTTCCACTCCCCAAGGCATTCCAAAAGAGGATCAATAATTTTACCCTGGCATATTGCAGTGAATAGTTTGTCACACTCCTCGCCAGGTGACCTGACCTTTTCTCCGGTTAGCAACTCAGTTCCCAACTCCTCTCTCACAAACTTGTACAGTGGGTAAGATCTACATTCATTGATCTTGTTTGGAATTGTTGGACATCCACTATCATATGCAGCCCTAGCACTCTCAACCTCCTTTGGCAAGAGACTCTTCAACTCATCCTCAAAAGTTGCAATCTTTTGAAAGATTGACGTGTTTAGGTTCTTCTCACTTTCTCCATTTACTAATGCATGATCCACAAGCACTTGCCTTAGTTTTTGCATCAAAGGGTATGTAGCGCTGCAGGGGTCATCAATGTAGGCAAATACAGTTTCCCTATCAACCACCTTCAGCAAATCTTTTTCACAAAATCTAGAAGGATGGAGTTCTCCATTGACACCCGTGGTAAGAGTCCTCTTGGCAACTTGACTCACAGTTCTCTTCACCGAGTGTTTCAAGTTCTCCTCCAAATGCCTCAAGTCAATTGCTTGGCAAAGCGCAATCAAGAATGTGGAAGACATGAGCTTAAGGATCTCAATGGCTTCGTTGGTTTTTCTAGAAGAAATCAGACCCAAAGAGTTCACATCCTGGTTGTGTTGCTCCGCACTTTGGACATGGGTTGTGACGGGATTGGCAAGATATTGGAGTTCGGAGCAATAAGAAGCCATGGCAATTTCAGCTCCCTTGAGACCATAATCCAAGCTGGGATTTCTACTAGCAGTGAGATTTGAAGGTAAGCCGTTGTTGTAATGATCATCGACAAGCTCAGTGAACTGAGCAAACATGAGTTTGCCAATTGCTGCAAGAGCGAGACGTGTGTTGTCCATGGAAACTCCAATAGGGGTTCCTTGGAAATTACCGCCATGCAAGGCCTTGTTTTTGGAAACATCAATCAAAGGGTTGTCGTTCACAGAGTTGATCTCTCTCTCGATCGACTTTGTTGAGAATCGAATCACTTCAATCAGAGGACCAAGCCACTGTGGGGAAGTTCTCAGAGCATATCGATCTTGTTTTGGCTTTTGCAAAGGATCCACCTCGTGCAACTTCTTTGCTGCTTTCATGTAGGAACTTCCATCCAAAATGTGCTCCATGATAGCGGCAGCCTCAATTTGGCCAGGGTGGTGCTTTAACTTATGTGTCAAGTGGTCAGTAAATTCAGGCTTCCCTTGCATCACTTCGGCAAAAATAGCTGACAGAACTTCAGAAAGTATGGCCAAAATGTTAGCCTCAAAGAGAACAATAGAAGCTAACCCAGAACCAACAGCGGTGCCGTTAACAAGGGCAAGCCCTTCCTTAGGCTGCAATTCAAAGAACCCGGAGTTGATGCCAGCCAATTGGAAAGCTTCCTTAGCATTAAGTACCTCTCCGGAGGGTCCAATAGCTTTGGAGTTTGGTCGGCCGGTAAGCAAGCCAGCAATGTAAGAAAGAGGGACCAGATCACCAGAAGCGGTGACGGTACCACGAAGTGGTAAGCATGGTGTGATGTTGTTGTTGAGGAGGTTGGTGATGGCTTCTAGGATTTCAAATCTAATGCCAGAGTATCCTTGGAGAAGAGTGTTGATCCTCACTAGCATGGCTGCTCTAGTAGCATCCTGTGGGAGCGTGTAACTTGAGCCAGTAGCGTTGCCAAATATTCCAGCATTCAAAAACCTGAAGAACAAGAAGAATATATAAACTTTTATATAATGATGAATGTAATAGTAAATATGATGATTAGTTAATTAATTAATTAGGAGTAAATTAGAAGTGGATTAATTAGGAAGTGGATACTGGATGGAAAATAGTAATTATAAAGAGGTAGCTAAGAGTGTGTGGAATTGAGTGAAGTAGTACCTGATGAGTTCTAGCTGCAGAGCATTGCCATTTTTGGTTCTGCGATGGGAGGTGGCACCGAAGCCGGTGGTGACACCGTAGCTGTCAGTGCCGTTGTTCATGCTGTTCATGACCCAGTCACTGCTGGCCTTAACGCCAGCTCTAGCTGATTCGCAAAGCTCAACGCTCACTCGTTGATCTTGTGCGGTGGCAATGGCAGCCACCTGAGCTATCGTCAGCGTCTCTCCGCCGAGCCTGACCACCGGGTTCCGGTACTCCGCCACCATGCGCTTGACCTCGTCGAGGTGGCTCCCCTTCATTGATTCGGCGGCCAGTCCCCAATTCAAGGGATCACTACTTGCTTTAGCAGCAGTGCTGCAGAAGAAGGAACCGTCGTTGGTGTTTGGTGCCATCTGATTAAATTCGATTCGAATGATTCAATGGAGCTGCTGGGTTAAAGAATGTAGTGTATTGTGTATTGTGTATTGAAGGGAAGAGTGATTGGGTACTTATATACAAATTAAGATGAGTTGGGGATTCTTTTTCTTCTAAATAAATAAACTCTATCTAATGTGTGCTGTGCTAGTTGGAAGGAAGGAACCAAGCAACGCCAACCAACGACGGAAGTCCAACTCCAAACGCTGGTCAAGTGAGTCAAGTCTCTACATCACACACTATTCACGGCTTCATTAATTGGTTTTTTTATTTTTTCAATCAACATGACTATCACACATCAATTTATCTAATATTTTAATAAGCTTCATCGTTTTCTTTGTTTATTCAGTAAGCTTAACTGCTAAAACATGTGCATCGGGGTCAAGTTTTGTCTACATATAATTAATTATCTAGTATTTCATTTTATTGGTAAATATTAGTTGTTAGATGTTGTTGACACCTAAATATCTGCAACGGCTAGTGAGGAGCCGAAGGGATCTGCTAAAGCAAATCGAGTGTAAGCACTCGATTTTGTGAAAGTGGTTACGAATTAGCCGAGGCAACGAGGGACAGCTGAAACAAAGCCTCTAGGCTGACAAGGAGAGAGGGAACGACGATTCCCCACGATCTTGTAAGCACTTGTAATGATTGGAGAACGTGGGGTGTCGCATGTTCCTTCCAACCGCTAAGTAGTTAGCCGATTTACCTCTGTAAATAGAGGAATGGTTGTCAGCACCCAATTTTGTCCGGCCCTTTTATTATATTTTTTCTTTTCTTTTTTAATCTTGTTCTGTTTGTGTCTTTTTCTGTTTCCGTTTCTGTTTCTGTTTCTGTTTTTCTGTTTTCTGTTTCTGTTTCTATTCCTGTTTCTGTTTCTGTTTTCTGTTTCTGTTTCTGTTTCTGTTTTCTATTTTCTGTTTTCTATTTTTGTTTCTGCGCGTAAAATCAATAAATGCGAATGTGATGCGAGGTATCGACTGTTGGCTAGTAGGATGTTGTTCCTCATACTATTTTAGCTCATTTTCATCAAAAACTAAAAATCAATTTAAACCTTTAGAACTACGTAGCCTTGATTTCTCCTTGGAGATACGTAGGACCGGGCAACAACCCCGCCAGGCACATTTTTTTAAAATCACCTTTTTTTAAATCAATTTAAATCTTCAGAACTACGTAGTCTTGATCTTACATTTGAAGGAAGTACGAAGGACTAGGTTCACACCTATCAAGCTAAATAAAATAAAATAAACATTTTTGTTTTGTAAATAATATCATTTTCTTCGTAAATAATAAGTCTTTTAATAATTTTTTGCACAATCAATCTTTGGTATCGTCTTTGATGGGCGTTGTGGGGTGCTAACACCTTCCCCACGCGTAACCGACTCCCGAACCTAGAATTTTAGGATTCGTAGGCCATTTTATTTTCTTGTTACGTTTTCTAGCGTTTGCCTCTTAAAAAACGTTACTGGCGACTCTGTCTGTTTTCTTTATTTTTAGCGCTGTCCCCGTCATGACCCCGGTTGCGACAGATGATGACTCTGCTGGGGACTTTTGAGAGTGAGGCCTATATGGTTGATTGTGCATTTTTTTGTTTTTCTCCTTGTTTTGATTTATCTATTATTTATTTCTTGTCTTTTTGTATATATCTTTTCCTTATCTTGTATATATGCTTTCTTTTGATTCTATTATATTTATTTCACCTATCTCACACACTTTTTGGGCTCTATACCCGGGCATGAAAACTAGGGAGCGTAGGGGTGTCTTGATAGATGTCGTGAGAGACTTGGTGTCTACGCGTCAATTAATGATTCACCATTCAGATGATTACCGGTCATTTAGCTATTTGTTGTGAGAGGCCTAGTGTCTACGCGTCAAATAGTTTGATCATCGGGTCCTTGTCTGTGTGACGAGGGTAATTTGGCGACCTTTAGCTATGTGAGATGTAGATCCATCCCCATCACTATACTAGTTGTCTAACCTTAGTCAATCAATTGGATTTGGTCACTCCATCTCTATAATAATCCGACCTTTATGGTTAAGAAAATAATTTTAGTTGGGGGCTCCTTCTCTCTCGGAGTTCGTCGTTTTCCTGTCTCTGTAAATAAATTCTTTTTTTTTTCTTATTCATCGTTATCAAAAAAATCTCAAAACAAAAATATTTTGTACATTTCCCTTCCACTTATCATTCTTCTTTTTATTTCTTATTTTCAATTTCTATCTCTTTTTTTGTTTTCTAAAAAAAACTTTAAAAAAAATTTTCTTTAATTATCTTCCTTTGGTTTTATTTTCTTTTTTAATTTTCACCATTGCATCATAACATTCAATTTCAGGTTCATTTTTATTCGCCATCTCATAATTCCTTCATTCACATCTCATAATCCTTCATCTCTTCCATTTCTACAATTAACCTTCGCTTTTATGAACCTCAGTTTCTTTCTAATCCACACTTGTCTCATTCGTTCATTTATCCCTCCTTCATTAACCATCTTTAAACATCCATTTTTTCAAACCCCCAATTTTGGAAGTCATGGATCGATGTTGAAAAGGCGTTGTGAAAATTTGAGATCATGCACGGTGAATTGTTTTGCTTCAATAAGAGTTTTTGATCCATTAACTTGTGTCTCATGTTCCAAAAAAAAAAGAGAAAAGTAAAAAAAAAAAAGGGAAAGATGAAAGGAGCAAATTTGCACAGTCTGAAACTTTTGCCCTAAAGTTAAAGCTTTCGAAAATAAGCAATCAATTTTTGGAATGAAATTTGGCCATTTTTTTCTCTATCCAAAAAAATAAAAAATATATTATCCCTTGCTATCCACTTTGAGCCTTAAATTTTTTTTTCTTCATTTAACCCTGGACAATGATCAACCCTACACTCGGGGCTAGTGCAATAGTTCTCCATCTATATGACTCATTTCACTGCAGCTGATATCCCATCTGTTTCACTTGTTACCCCCACATCGCGGGCCAGCCCAGTTTGAGTGTTTCTCTAAAAGTTCTCACGAATTTCCTCAACACTTGGGGGCTTTTTATGGTGTTTGAAGACAGTTAAATCATTTTTCTGCTACAAAAAAAATATAAAAAAAGCACAAAGAAATAAAATGGAAAATCAAAAAGAAAAATGAAAAAAAAGCAAAAAATGCAGAGAATGAAAAAAGAATATGGTTTGAATAAACGTCTTTCATCCATCACATTGCACTAGAGATCATTTGTCCTAATTAACCCTTAAAAACTTTCTTTGAGCCTTTATACCCTTTCTTTCATCACCCATTACCCCTTAGCCACATTACAAGCCAATAAAGTCCATTCTGATCAAATATTGATTGCTCTTATTTTCTTAAACTTTGATTTTGAGACAATAAGTTTGCACTTGTGTGTTTTTGCTCCTTAAAAAAATTCAAAAAAAAAAGGAGAAAAGAGAAAATTGGAGTGATGAGACCTATATTCTTCCTTGATTGAAGATGGGCCTGAAGCAAGTTAGACTCTGGGTTTGCCCCTCTTCCATGACAGATCTTCAAATTGATGCTTATCGCACTTAGGGCTTACCGACTTTTCTCGCCTCTCAGCATAGTAAAAATGATAAGCATTTGTTCCTTACAATGATGTCAGACTTGGGGGCTTGTTACAAGCCTAATCTCCATTACCCTCCACAAATATTATTCTATTTCTTCCATCCAAAACCCATCCCTTTATCCACTAGCTTTGACCAGTGTTGTCTTGCAATGGTGAAGATAAAATCTTTTGAAAATCACAAATCTGTTTGTTTGAAAATATTTTAACTCTCTTTTTTCACATGATCATTAAAAAATTCAAAAAATATCTCTTGCATTGCTAGGTATTTCTGCCTAGTTCTCTCTTCCAGGGTATGGCCCACAGCTATCTATTCTCATATTTTATTTTTCAGGGTATTGTGACGTCCGCTTGGTATTGTGACGCCAAGTTTTCTTTTTGGGGTGTTCATGTCTAAAGACATTCCTAGAAGTATTGGGAACAATGGAGAAAATAAGAGAAATTAATTTGGACAAGACTGCCATAGACAAGTTGCCATTTTCTATTGGAAATCTTGTTGGGCTTGAACAATTATCCCTCAAGGAATGGAAAAAGCATGTAATTCAACTACCGGGAAGTATTCATGCATTGGCCAAAGCATTGGTGTTGCCGTGGGGCTTTGAATTTTTTGAAGGGCACCAAGAGAACGAAAGGATAAGCTTAGAACTATCACCTAATGCAATGGTTGTTTTTCACCGAGATGGAGAAGAAAGTGGTGATTTTACTACCTTTGATGTGCATTATCAGTACATGAGCCCCACTAATGTAATCCAAGTATGCGCTCCCAATCCGCTACTGCATCATGATTTTGAAAGGTTGTTCCAAAAACCAGAGACCGATTACTCTAAGGAATTCTTGAAATCATCAACACATTTCTTGTTCCGAAAGAAATTCCCCATGATAGCTCTATGTTACTGTGTAATTCCCAGCTTAAGCGAAAGCGTAATGTTGGATATCAAGTTCAGCGTGCTCATCAATGGGGCCAACCAGTTCAGTTCTTCATGTACCTACGTAGCTCATCCGACGAATGGCCTAACATTTTGGTGTAATCTACAAAGCAAAGTGGAAGGAGGGGTATTTTCAGAACACGAATGGAATCAAGTTGAAATTTTATGGGAGTCGAACAAACCCAGATTATATAATAAATCGAGGTAGAGAATTATTGTGGGCCCTAATTGGTGCCTACAAGGAAGGGAACAACGAGGACAAAATTGAATTAAAAAATCTCATGTTAGATTGTCCATTACCCCACTCTTACCGGTGATGGGGCATCTCCCCTCCTTTATTCGTATTATTATGGACTAGACACTACAACATTCACGTTCCACAGCAACAGTCGAATGTGTAGCCTAATACCAAAAAATAGTTCCCTTTGGTTTCCAAAACGGTTTCTGATCCGTGGTAGTCTAAAGGCGTTGCCTATTCTTTCTGAAACGGTTTTACTGATTTTGGGCAACACTGGCAGAAAATCATTCTCTATTGTACGCTACATACAACGATTTTTTAGTAATCTATGGCAACGTTTTTCACTCGTTTTCAATGATGACATAGAAAAACCATTCCCCACTCTCTATGGTAACAATACTAATGAATAAGAATAAACAAATAATACATCACATGGAACACAAAATCAGTAGCTACAAGCAGTTGGACACGATCAAATATAAAATCCTTCAAATCTTCAGGATTAGACTTCATCTGATCCTTGAAGTGGAGTGTACCGCTTTTAACTCTATTGCACTAATACAAAGTTGACAAACACTATCAGAGGTCATTAAGGCTCATTCATTCATCCAACAAAATTGTAGCTTAAAAAAGCAGGCACGTATAGTCTTATACTCGCACTAAATTATTTAGCTCTAACAAAATTGTAGCATAGCAATTACAAAACTTAAACTGCATAACAAAAATGCCAATCTAGTAAGCCAACTGAATCTAAAAAAGTAAAATAATTACTAGAGAAATGGATACCGACATGGATTTTATCATGAGTATCAATATCTGTGGAAGTATCATCAGTCAGTTGGTTATTGTCTGCCATGCCTAAATCAACTCAATTCTCAACATGATCATTCCCCATAGGCAAGGTGGCCATGGAAATTCCCAGAGGATGCATGATCTGATGCATTGTGTCCAAGCACCCTGCCCCGGTTGAAGCAATCTACGAAGACCCAAGATTCTGCAGGGTTAAAATTTTAAGAAAATAAGCAAATATGGAAAATAAGTAGTACTAAAACAAACCTGAAGCAAGCTCAAAAAACTATCAAACGGAATGCTGAGAGTCATGGAAGCATGTCACCCTCAACATACGGGACTACATATAATGCAAAGCATTGGCCTTGCAGGCAGCTATCAGTGGCCAAACTAATTGCCAGTTGTGAGCACGATGCTATGATGCACACTGTGGACACAAAACACATAGGAGGAGTAGCCTGTGAGTTTTTAGGATAATCATCTTTTTAAAATTAAAAGCCCCTTGTAACCGTTTATCATAGAATTAATAGATAAATTTCGTGAGAACAGAGCTTTGGACACAAAGGAAAGACTGCAGTAGATACAGAAACTAGGAAGAAATAAAAGAATCCCTGAAATAACTATTTCACATAAATAGAGTGAAAGTTGACAGCATAAAAATGCTACTTAACAGCAGCAAAGAGATAAACCATCACACATAAACTCCCTTGTGCGAAGCTGCACAAGATGATATATTAGTATATTCAACCTAATAAAGATAGAAAATATGTCAAATAGTGAAATGTCATATGCATTATAAAACAACAAACATCACAAACTGCTTCTACCCTCACCTGGTAAACAAATGAATCAAGGCTTTGTTCTGAACCACCAACCATAAGAATCATAGCTTCCCTCACATAAGTCTTTCGTTCCTTCAATAGATGCTTCTCATAAACTCTCAAAGAGAAGACAAATGTATTCCACAGTGGTCCAAATATAACTACAATGCATACCTACAAGGAGTGTTCTTTTTTACTTGATGATTTCGAGTTCTTCTGCTTCTTCAATTTTTCCAAAATCCAAATGGGCCACCCAGAAGTTAGTTGAAAGGGGCACAAGGATTAATGGCTTACAGGAACGAAGAATTTTGCTGAAGAGAAATAGAAATTTATAGGTTAATTGATGTTTCTCAAAAAGGGGCACCTTTGGATGTCGCTCACAACAAAGGGGCACTCAGATCCATACCCATTCATTCCCTTGAAAAAGAAGTCCATGGCCTCTTTTTTATTAAAACACTCCCTTCAATAAACAAGAAAAGAATTATACAAATCATATGAAACCAATCAAATCAGATAGCATGCTGCACCATTGTGCAAGTATCTAACTTTACATAAATTAATACACCGTGCAACTTGAGACAGAAACAGATCAACTAAAAGCGAATGAAGATGATAAATACCATGATTACACAGTTAGCAGCAACGAACTATTACAGAGATAGCAAAGGGAATGGGTTGACATGTATCTAATCTCTTAATCACTATAATCTAAATTAAACAACAAATTACAATTTTCACTCAATTGTATTGTAAATCAAAATGAAGCCTGTTTTTTCCACAAAGGAGCTAAAAGAAAGGAGAAATTCAGATATTAGACACATCAGAGGAAGTTATACACAATAAGAAATCATGTCAAAACGTTTACTTGATTACAAAAAAAAATTTCATGTTCTTCCATGACTACAATATCAGAGAATAATTGGAATCTGCTAGAGATACACATACACATGAATTAGAATAAATAGTTATAATTAAATCAATAAGAAGAAAATTGTTCCGTCCATGGTTTAAGCAAAGGAACTATCAGAGAACTCGTCTATAGTAGAACAATTAATCCTAAACTCTATGCAATCCACCGCAAGCCTCGTTATTTACCTCTACAATCTCATGAAACAAAGCGACTGAAGACAAAAGAAGAAACTGCAACCCACTTAATAGGGATCTATCAACAAGAAGAGAGACGAGACTCAATAATTATGACCTGAACTGAAATTGTCGATAGCAGCTTCGAGCTATCTTCACACTTCACACACGAGTCAGCTTCTTCATCAAGCTCTTGTTAGAGACATTGTGCCTTTCCGCAATAAGAGGTATTGCTGTTAATCTTTGCACTGATTTGTACCTGAATTGCTGTTAATCTTCAATTCTGAACGTTGTGCAACAAAATTCGATGGTGCCAATAAAAGGAATATAGTTAGGGTTTCTGTGAAAATTGGGAATTAGAGAAGAAATGGAAGAAAAAACTCACCTTTTTACTGATTAGCATTTAGTCAGTAACTCTTCCAAGTTCCAAGTGCATATCTGATAAAGAAAACATTGGAAATAAGCAGCAAACCTTAAGAATTTCATCCTACATAAATAGACAAAGGGAGAAGCACTTATAGAAAGAAGATGTTTTCTCTCTAACCAAATGCCATTAATCAATGTCAAACATAGCAAGATGGTATATGCTTTTTGTTTCCTCACTTTTCAACAATTTAACAATTTCAAAGTGAAGTTGATGGGGATAATACAAATGACACTGCACGTAAAACGAAGCCAGAACATTGATATGTAATAGAAAAAAACAACTAAAAAGCAGTTTCATTACAATTCAAGAAAATAAGAGGGTAAAGAGTGCTAAAAAAATGATAAAATTGACAAAAGAGTAGCACTCATCTTTGTTCCAGAATCACAAAAATAACTAGATAACTGACATTAACTGTAACGGTCATGGCAGTAAAGTTTAACAAAGTTCATTATTTCATTCATCCGCAGTCCCAACAAAAAAAAAACAGAAAAGAAAATCAAAGTGCAACACATATATTTACCTCGATTGAATTGTACAGATAAGGAACTACAGTTGAGAAAATGCTGGTAGTTGTTAAAGGAGGATCAAAAGAATGAATAATTAGAAAAGAAAAATGGATAGATTAATGCTGAAGAGGGAAAATTGAAATCAAACAAGGGAAATAGCCCTTTGGTGTTGAGAGTGAGGGTGAGGGCTTTGGGATCTGAAGAGAGAAAGAGCGAATGAAGCGATGAGGATGCCGATCATATGTATGTACTATATATCTCCTAGCCATGAAGAACTTGAGAACAAGGGCAAAACACAATCTACCCTCTAGTTGTAAGAGGGCGGTTCTTTTTTTTCCTTCAACTTCCCAACTTTCATAAGCTAAACTAGTCTATCTATCAGCAAAAGAACAAATAGACTAAATGTGAAAACTGAAAAGTATTTATACATTATTTTGAAGAACATCACCTACCAGACAAGCAATTGTGAAGAAGTCAAACTTGACAGCAACCTTTTTAGAGTTAAGAGGAACTATTGGCAGTGGCATGCCACAATAGTGGAATTACTCAGCAAGGTTATCTTTGGTTAAGAACCTGTGATGAAATATAAAATTACTCAAGATACTAGACATTATTTAGAATGCATATGAATGTAGCAGTCTTATCAGTGAATGAATCAGGAGGCACTAAGTGTAGTTTGATGCTCGGTTATTCACAAAAACCATGACTCTCATGCTTAAAAATGATCAAGAACCTAACGCACCAAACTATATCAATATCCACAATTTCAAATTTTGACAGATTTATACAAGCAGCAAGCTGCAGTGCAGTTGGTAATTATAATTGCCACAGGATAAACACTGCTAGATAATCTCAAATTTAGCAAAGGGTAAAGTCGTGAACAACTAAAAGTTAATCAATTTTCGTATTCAACAAATGTCATACACAAATAAAGATGAGGCTTGAGCATTGCAATATTAAATTACATGTTCCTCCTTGACATCAAGGAAATATGATGAAACTTTCCATATTATTTTGCCCAAGGCTTGATCAATCGAATGATTAACATTGCACTTGCATAAATACAAAGAAACAATTTCCTAAACATATATGGTTAAATTAACAAATTGGAAGTGGGGCACCGTTCCACTCCCCAAGGCATTCCAAAAGAGGATCAATAATTTTACCCTGGCATATTGCAGTGAATAGTTTGTCACACTCCTCGCCAGGTGACCTGACCTTTTCTCCGGTTAGCAACTCAGTTCCCAACTCCTCTCTCACAAACTTGTACAGTGGGTAAGATCTACATTCATTGATCTTGTTTGGAATTGTTGGACATCCACTATCATATGCAGCCCTAGCACTCTCAACCTCCTTTGGCAAGAGACTCTTCAACTCATCCTCAAAAGTTGCAATCTTTTGAAAGATTGACGTGTTTAGGTTCTTCTCACTTTCTCCATTTACTAATGCATGATCCACAAGCACTTGCCTTAGTTTTTGCATCAACGGGTATGTAGCGCTGCAGGGGTCATCAATGTAGGCAAATACAGTTTCCCTATCAACCACCTTCAGCAAATCTTTTTCACAAAATCTAGAAGGATGGAGTTCTCCATTGACACCCGTGGTAAGAGTCCTCTTGGAAACTTGACTCACAGTTCTCTTCACCGAGTGTTTCAAGTTCTCCTCCAAATGCCTCAAGTCAATTGCTTGGCAAAGCGCAATCAAGAATGTGGAAGACATGAGCTTAAGGATCTCAATGGCTTCGTTGGTTTTTCTAGAAGAAATCAGACCCAAAGAGTTCACATCCTGGTTGTGTTGCTCCGCACTTTGGACATGGGTTGTGACGGGATTGGCAAGATATTGGAGTTCGGAGCAATAAGAAGCCATGGCAATTTCAGCTCCCTTGAGACCATAATCCAAGCTGGGATTTCTACTAGCAGTGAGATTTGAAGGTAAGCCATTGTTGTAATGATCATCGACAAGCTCAGTGAACTGAGCAAACATGAGTTTGCCAATTGCTGCAAGAGCGAGACGTGTGTTGTCCATGGAAACTCCAATAGGGGTTCCTTGGAAATTACCGCCATGCAAGGCCTTGTTTCTGGAAACATCAATCAAAGGGTTGTCGTTCACAGAGTTGATCTCTCTCTCGATCGACTTTGTTGAGAATCGAATCACTTCAATCAGAGGACCAAGCCACTGTGGGGAAGTTCTCAGAGCATATCGATCTTGTTTTGGCTTTTGCAAAGGATCCACCTCGTGCAACTTCTTTGCTGCTTTCATGTAGGAACTTCCATCCAAAATGTGCTCCATGATAGCGGCAGCCTCAATTTGGCCAGGGTGGTGCTTTAACTTATGTGTCAAGTGGTCAGTAAATTCAGTCTTCCCTTGCATCACTTCGGCAAAAATAGCTGACAGAACTTCGGAAAGTATGGCCAAAATGTTAGCCTCAAAGAGAACAATAGAAGCTAACCCAGAACCAACAGCGGTGCCGTTAACAAGGGCAAGCCCTTCCTTAGGCTGCAATTCAAAGAACCCGGAGTTGATGCCAGCCAATTGGAAAGCTTCCTTAGCATTAAGTACCTCTCCGGAGGGTCCAACAGCTTTGGAGTTTGGTCGGCCGGTAAGCAAGCCAGCAATGTAAGAAAGAGGGACCAGATCACCAGAAGCGGTGACGGTACCACGAAGTGGTAAGCATGGTGTGATGTTGTTGTTGAGGAGGTTGGTGATGGCTTCTAGGATTTCAAATCTAATGCCAGAGTATCCTTGGAGAAGAGTGTTGATCCTCACTAGCATGGCTGCTCTAGTAGCATCCTGTGGGAGCGTGTAACTTGAGTCAGTAGCTTTGCCAAATATTCCAGCATTCAAAAACCTGAAGAACAAGAAGAATATATAAACATGAAAAACTTTTATATAATGATGAATGTAATAGTAAATATGATGATTAGTTAATTAATTAATTAGGAGTAAATTAGAAGTGGATTAATTAGGAAGTGGATACTGGATGGAAAATAGTAATTATAAAGAGGTAGCTAAGAGTGTGTGGAATTGAGTGAAGTAGTACCTGATGAGTTCTAGCTGCAGAGCATTGCCATTTTTGGTTCTGCGATGGGAGGTGGCACCGAAGCCGGTGGTGACACCGTAGCTGTCAGTGCCGTTGTTCATGCTGTTCATGACCCAGTCACTGCTGGCCTTAACGCCAGCTCTAGCTGATTCGCAAAGCTCAACGCTCACTCGTTGATCTTGTGCGGTGGCAATGGCAGCCACCTGAGCTATCGTCAGCGTCTCTCCGCCGAGCCTGACCACCGGGTTCCGGTACTCCGCCACCATGCGCTTGACCTCGTCGAGGTGGCTCCCCTTCATTGATTCGGCGGCCAGTCCCCAATTCAAGGGATCACTACTTGCTTTAGCAGCAGTGCTGCAGAAGAAGGAACCGTCGTTGGTGTTTGGTGCCATCTGATTTTAATAAAATAAATTCGATTCGAATGATTCAATGGAGCTGGAGCTGGAGCTGGAGCTGCTGGGTTAAAGAATGTTGTGTATTGTGTATTGTGTATTGAAGGGAAGAGTGATTGGGTACTTAACTTATATACAAATTAAGATGAGTTGGGGATTCTTTTTCTTCTAAATAAATAAACTCTATCTAATGTGTGCTGTGCTAGTTGGAAGGAAGGAACGAAGCAACGCCAACCAACGACGGAAGTCCAACTCCAAACGCTGGTCAAGTGAGTCAAGTTTCTACATCACACACTATTCACGGCTTCATTAATTGGTTTTTTTATTTTTTCAATCAACATGACTATCACACATCAATTTTTCTAATATTTTAATAAGCTTCATCGTTTTCTTTGTTTATTCAGTAAGCTTAACTGCTAAAACATGTGCATCGGGGTCAAGTTTTGTCTACATATAATTAATTATCTAGTATTTCATTTTATTGGTAAATATTAGTTGTTAGATGTTGTTGACACCTAAAAATCTGCAACGGCTAGTGAGGAGCCGGCACAAGTGATCTGCTAAAGCAAATCAAGTGTAAGCACTCGATTCTGTGAAAGTGGTTACGAATTAGCCGAGGCAACGAGGGACAGCTGAAACAAAGCCTCTAGGCTGACAAGGAGACAGGGAACGACGATTCCCCACGATCTTGTAAGCACTTGTAATGATTGGAGAACGTGGGGGTGTCGCATGTTCCTTCCAACCGCTAAGTAGTTAGCCGATTTACCTCTGTAAATAGAGGAATGGTTGTCAGCACCCAATTTTGTCCGGCCCTTTTATTTTATTTTATTTTATTTTAATCTTTTTTAATCTTGTTCTGTTTGTGTCAGTTTCTGTTTCCGTTTCTGTTTCTGTTTCTGTTTTTCTATTTTTTTTTTCTGTTTCTGTTTTTCTGTTTTCTGTTTCTGTTTCTGTTTCTGTTTCTGTTTCTGTTTTCTGTTTTCTGTTTTTGTTTGTCCACGTAAAATCAATAAATGCGAATGTGATGCGAGGTATCGAGTGTTGGCTAGTAGGATGTTGTTCCTCGTACTAGTTTTGCTCATTTTCATAAAAAACTAAAAATCAATTTAAACCTTTAGAACTACGTAGCCTTGATTTCTCCTTGGAGATACGTAGGACCGGGCAACAATCCCGCCAGGCACATTTTTTTTAAAATCACCCTATTTTAAATCAATTTAAATCTTCAGAACTACGTAGCCTTGATCTTCCATTTGAAGGAAGTACGTAGGACTAGGTTCACACCTATCAGGCTAAATAAAATAAAATAAACATTTTTGTTTTGTAAATAACATCATTTTCTTTGTAAATAATAAGTCTTTTAATAATTTTTTGCACAATCAATATTTGGTATCGTCTTTGATGGGCGTTGTGGGGTGCTAACACCTTCCCCACGCGTAACCGACTCCCGAACCTAGAATTTTAGAATTCGTTGGCCATTTTATTTTCTTGTTAGGTTTTCTAGCGTTTGCCTCTTAAAAAACGTTAGTGGCGACTCTGACTGTTTTATTTGTTTTTAGCGCTGTCCCCGCCACGACCCCGGTTGCGACAGATGACGACTCTGCTGGGGACTTTTGAGAGTGAGGCCTATATGGTTGATTGAGCATTTTTTTTTTTTCTCCTTGTTTTGTTTTATCTATTATTTATTTCTTGTCTTTTTGTATATATCTTTTCTTTATCTTGTATATATGCTTTCTTTTGATTCTATTATATTTATTTCACCTAACTCACACACTTTTTGGGCTCTATACCCGGGCATGAAAACTAGGGAGCGTAGGGGTGTCTTGATAGATGTCGTGAGAGACTTGGTGTGTACGCGTCAATTATTGATTCACCACTCAGATGATTACCGGTCATTTAGTTATTTGTTTTATTTAGTTATTCTGTTAAACCAATGATTCGTTATTGGAGCAGATAGCAACAACCATCTCATCCGGGAAAAGCCATCTTTTTCTCAACAATGTCTTTGTCATTTGATCCAATAGTGTTCCGTTAGATAGGAACATATTTGATAAATATTGATAACTCTCGGATAGAGTATTAGAACGGAAAAATCCATTAGATAATGAATTATTGGTTCTTTGTGAGAGGCCTAGTGTCTACGCGTCAAATAGTTTGATCATCGGGTCCTTGTCTGTGTGACGAGGGTAATTTGGGGACCTTTAACTATGTGAGATCTAGATCCATCCCCATCACTATACTAGTTGTCTAACCTTAGTCAATCAATTGGATTAGGTCACTCCATCTCTATAATAATTCGACCTTTATGGTTAAGAAAATAAGTTTAGTTGGGGGCTCCTTCTCTCTCGGAGTTCCTCGTTTTCCTGTCTCTGTAAATAAATTCTTTTTTTTTCTTATTCATCCTTATCAAAAAAATCTCAAAACAAAAACATTTTGTACATTTCCCTTCCACTTATCATTCTTCTTTTTCTTTCTTATTTTCAATTTCTATCTCTTTTTTTGTGTTCTGAAAAAACTTTAAAAAAAATTTTCTTTAATTATCTACCTTTGGTTTTATTTTCTTTTTTAATTTTCACCATTGCATCATAACATTCAATTTGAGGTTCATTTTCATTCGCCATCTCATAATTCCTTCATTCACATCTCATAATCCTTCATCTCTTCCATTTCTACAATTAACCTTGGCTTTTATGAACCTCAGTTTCTTTCTAATCTCACACTTGTCACATTCGTTCATTTATCCCTCCTTCATTAACCATCTTTAAACATCCAGATTTTCAAACCCCCAATTTTGGAAGTCATGGATCGATGTTGAAAAGGCGTTGTGAAAATTTGAGATCATGCACGGTGAATTGTTTAGCTTCAATAAGAGTTTTTGATCCATCAACTTGTGTCTCATCTTTCAAAAAAAAAAGAGAAAAGTAAAAAAAAAAAAAGGAAAGATGAAAGGAGCAAATTTGCACAGTCTGAAACTTTTGCCCTAAAGTTAAAGCTTTCGAAAATAAGCAATCAATTTTTGAAATGAAATTTGGCCATTTTTTTTCTCTATCCAAAAAAATAAAAAAAAAATTATCCCTTGCTACCCACTTTGAGCCTTAATTTTTTTTTTTCTTCATATAACCCTGGACAATGATCACCCCTACACTGGGGGCTAGTGCAATAGTTCTCCATCTATATGACTCATTTCACTGGAGCTTATATCCCATCTGTTTCACCTGTTACCCCCACATCGCGAGCCAGTCCAGTTTGAGTGTTTCTCTAAAAGTTCTCATGAATTTCCTCAACACTTGGATGCTTTTTATGATGTTTGAAGACAGTTAAATCATTTTTCTGCTACAAAAGAATAAAAAAAATAAAAAAAAAAGAAAAAAAGAAAAAAAATGGAAAATCAAAAAGAAAAATGAAAATAAAAGCAAAAAATGCAGAGAAATGAAAAAAGAATATGGTTTGAATAAACGTCTTTCATCCATCACATTGCACTAGAGATCATTTGTCCTAATTAACCCTTTAAAACTTTCTTTGAGCCTTTATACCATTTCTTTCATCACCCATTACCCCCTAGACACATTACAAGCCAATAAAGTCCATTCTGATCAAATATTGATTGCTCTTATTTTCTTAAACTTTGATTTTGAGACAATAAGTTTGCACTTTTGTGTTTTTCCTCCTTAAAAAAAAATTCAAAAAAAAAAAGAGAAAAGAGAAAATTGGAGTGATGAGACCTATATTCTTCCTTGATTGAAGATGGGCCTGAAGCAAGTTAGACTCTGGGTTCGCCCCTCTTCCATGACAGATCTTCAAATTGATGCTTATCGCACTTGGGGCTTACCGCCTTTTCTCTCCTCTCAGCACAGTAAAAATGATAAGCAGTTGTTCCTTACATTGATGTCAGACTTGGGGGCTTGTTATAAGCCTAATCTCCATTACCCTCCACAAATCTTATTCTATTTCTTCCATCCAAAACCCATCCCTTTATCCACTAGCTTTGACCAGTGTTGTCTTGCGCTGGTGAAGATAAAATCTTTTGAAAATCACAAATCTGTTTGTTTGAAAATATTTTAACTCTCTTTTTTCACATGATCATTAAAGAATTCAAAAAAAATCTCTTGCATTGCTAGGTATTTCTGCCTAGTTCTCTCTTCCAGGGCATGGCCCATAGCTATCTATTCTCATATTTTCTTTTTCAGGGTATTGTGACGTCCGCTTGGTATTGTGACGCCAAGTTTTCTTTTTGGGGTGTTCATGTCTAAAGACATTCCTGGAAAAATGGAGAAAATAAGAGAAATTAATTTGGACAAGACTGCCATAGACAAGTTCCCATTTTCTATTGGAAATCTTGTTGGGCTTGAACGATTGTCCCTCAGGGAATGCAAAAAGCATGTAACTCAACTACCGGGAAGTATTCATGCATTGGCTAAAGCATTGGTGTTGCTGTGGGGCTTTGAATTTTTTGAAGGGCACCAAGAGAACGAAAGGCAAAGCTTAGAACTATCACCTAATGCAATGGTTGTTTTTCACCGAGATGGAGAAGAAAGTGGTGATTTTACTACCTTCGATGTGCATTATCCGTACATGAGCCCCACTAATGTAATCCAAGTATGCGCTCCCAATCTGCTACTGCATCATGATTTTGAAAGGTTGTTCCAAAAACCAGAGACCGATTACTCTAAGGAATTCTTGAAATCATCAACACATTTCTTGTTCCGAAAGAAATTCCCCAAGATAGCTCTTCGTTACTGATAAGTGTCAAACGTTCATAGTTTTAACATTGTTTTTAGGCACTTATTATGAGTTTTAATTGTTAAAACCCCCAAGAAATGTATGTTTGCAAAGGAATGAGGAATCGCTATTAATTATGGGTTAGAAGGCACATTCTTGATGTTTAATGAAGATTTCAGTTCTAATCCCAACTTTTTGATGCAGAAATCTTGAAGCAGCCTGAGAAAAATTGCAATATCTCATTCGTTAACCGTTGGATTTAACTAAAATTTGAATATGTTGTTCCTAACTCATGGAACTTCAATATCGACGGTTGAATCTTGATTTGAAGACGTTTTCGGGGCGCTAAGCGCCGTTACAAGCCACTGAGCGGCCAGCAGGAGCAGCAGGCGGCTAAGCGCCCAGACAGAGTGGCTAAGCGCCCAGACACTGATTCCAGGCGGCTAAGCGCCCAGACAGGGTGGCTAAGCGCCCCATTAAAGGGCTTAGCGCCCAGAAGAGGAAACCAGGCGGCTAAGCGCCCCTGCGCGCCCAGGGCCTATAAAACGCGATTTTTGGCCTGTTTTGGGTATTCTTTCAACCCTAGTCTCCTCCAAACACCCCTTGGACGTGAGAGAGCTCTAATCTGAGAAGGAAAAGAGGATTTTCATCAACGGATGCTTGTATTCTTCATCGTCTCCTAATTCCTAATTGATTCTCCTTGTAAGCAAGCTAGTTTCCATTCTATGGATAACTAAGCTCTCTTTTAGTTGGATTTTGGCGTAGTATTTCATCTTGATAGGATTCTATTTATTTCTTTGTTACTTTCTATTTTTAATTTCAATTAAACAATTTTGTTCTTATTGCTTATGATTGCTTGATCACCTTTCATCTGATTTGGGATTAATTTTGTATGTGGAAGCTACTCTATTAATCTGACATAAATTGTTTAATCTAGGAGAAGCTAATTTGCTAGGAATAGCGTTAGATCACCTAGTTCCTTAACGCCTGCATATTTACAATTGTTTTGATTAATTGCCTGTGGAAGCGGTAATTAGGAAAGTAATTGAATCAACTTCTCATACTAGGAATAGGTGAGTTAGTTAAGAACTGGCGGGAATAAATTAAAGATTTTAAGTGATTGTAATCAAGAATAAATAAATCCTGGATAGTGAAATATGAAACCATAATCCAACTGTTTTCCCAATCGTTTGCTTTCTTATTTTCATGCTCTTAAATACAAGTTTCTCCAAACAAACAACTCTTATTTCTTTCTTGCTTAACTTCTTAATTAAAGAAAGGCATTCAAACTCATTGGCTCTCTGTGGATCGATAACACCCTTACTATACTGCAATTGAATCTTAAAAGAGGTTTGAGCGCAGCTTAAGTATTGGTTTTTATTAAAAGAAGTGAAAACCCTTTTAACAAAATGGCGCCGTTGCCGGGGAGCAGCGTTGTTTGAGTTTGCATTGCTTTAATTTTGTTTGTTTGAGCATTTGTGAATATTTTTATTTTTATTTTTATTTTCCTTTTATCAGCGGTCTAACACTTCTGTTTAGGTTGCTTTTCATCTTTGTTTATGCGAGGTAAGACTCCAGTTGAGGAACTTCATTTCGACCCAGAAATTGAAGCTACAGCAAGGAGGAACAACAGTAAGACAAAGAAAAGGAAGCAACTAGCTAAGTTAAGACAAGACCAGGGTACTTCTACCCCTTCACCACCCTCGCCATCTTCACCAACCCAATCTGAGCCAGACATGGCAAATCAGAATCCAAACGGTGGAGGTGCCGATCCCAATCCTGGACTTATCAATTTCACACCCAGGAACATGATCAGGATTGGTAGAGGAACTGATAATGAGAAAGCCCCAGAGATGAAGACAGGACTGGTGCAGCTGATGTATGCTAATCCTTCTGCGGGGTTAGATCATGAGAATCCTTACAACCACCTCACAAAGTTCTATGAACTCTGTGGCACAGCAGGGATGAGGCCTTCTGAAGAGGACACAGTATTCCTCAGGCTTTTTCCATTGACCTTAATTGGTCAAGCAAAGGAATGGTTCTTCGACCAACCTCACGCTATCTTGAATGACTGGTCTCAGCTTGAAAACAAATTCATGGCAAGGTACTTTTCTGATTCCAAATTTATGGATTATAAAACTGCTATCTCTTCTTTTGCTCAAGTTGCAGGTGAAAGTCTATGTGAGGCTTGGGAGAGGTACAAGTCTTTGTGCCGGAAGTGCCCAAATCATGGTTTTGATGCAAAAACCCAAGTTCATATCTTCAGGAATGGATTGCATCAACAAAGCAAGCTTATTCTTGATGCCACTGCTGGTGGTTCATTGATGTCAAAAACTCCCACTGAGGCGATGAATATCATAGAGGCTATGGCTCGGAATGACCAACAAAGCCAATATTCTAGAGGCCCAGCAAGGAAGGGAGGAGTCTTAGAGCTTGGGGTTAATGATGCTATGTTGGCCCAAAACAAGCTTCTTCAGCATCAGCTTGATGATCTGACCAAGAAACTGGATGCTTTGCCCAAAAGCATAAGGGATATGCAACAGGTGAACAGGTGTGCAGCTGAAGTACCAGGGCAACAGTCTGATTCTTATCAGCCATTTTCTGAGGAGGAGGTTCATTATCTGAATAGTCAGCAGAGGCCCTACCAGAATAACTATCCCAGGGACAATAATCAGTATAGCAATCAGCCTTGGAGGCAGGATTCAGGTCCTTCTTCTAATAGTGCTCAAAGGCAATCTTTTCAGAACCCCCCATTCCAGCAACCTCAGCAATTTCAAAATCAGCGGGAGCAGTCCCTGGAAGGTAAGTTTGATAAACTGAGTGATACTCTAACCCAGTTTATGCAAGTAACCATGGAAAGTCAAAGGAACCAGGGAGCTTCTATCAAGAATCTGGAAACTCAGGTGGGCCAACTGGCCAACCAACTTGCTGGGATGCAGAAGGGCCCATTTAATGCCAATACTGAAACCAACCCAAGAGAGCATTGTAAGGCTATTTTTACCCGTAGTGGGAAGGTAGTAGGTAATGGTATTGGTGAGCCTATTATTGTTGAGGAAGGTGAGGAGGTAGAGAAAGAACAGTCTAAAGAGTTCACAGGGGTAGAAATTGATAAGCATAATGATGAGAGTGTAGCTCTTAAGGGAACTGCAGATAAGGGAAAAGGAAAAGATGCTGAGAAAAAGAAGGGTGAGCTAAGTAAGGGGGGAGTTCCTAAGATAGTTAAGGCTCTTCCTTATCCCAAATCCCCTTCTAAGATAGATAAGGATCGTCAATTTGCTAGATTTATGGATATTTTTAAAAGTTTGCAAATTAACATTCCTTTTGCAGAAGCTCTTGAACAGATGCCTGTCTATGCCAAATTCCTGAAGGACTTGTTGACTAAGAGGCGAAAATACCAGGATGAGGAAGTAATGCAGCTTGGAGCGACCTGCAGTGCCATTATCACTAGTGGCATCCCTCCTAAGCTAGCAGACCCAGGCAGTGTCACCATTCCTCTAACCATTGGGGATATGGCTGTTGGCAAGGGCCTTGTGGATATTGGAGCCCGTGTGAGCTTGATGCCACTATCCTTGATGAAAAGGATTAGTGGGCTAGAGATGAGGCCAACCAGGATGTCCCTACAGCTTGCGGATCGTTCAACTAAACGTCCACTTGGCATAGTTGAGGACGTGCTGGTAAGAGTAGACAAATTTCTAATTCCTGTGGATTTTGTTATTCTTGATATTGCAGAGGATCCAGAGGTACCTCTGATTATGGGAAGGCCATTCATGAATACTGCAAGAATGGGGATTGACATGGGATTGGGCACCATGAAAGTTCGAGTCCATGATGATGAAGTCACTTTTAACATTTTTGAGACTCCGCCGTCCCCAAATAAAAAGGGCCAGTGTTTCCGAGTAGATGCGCTTGATGAGGTCATTAAGCAAGTTGAAAGGAAACCACAGGTAAATGATCCTTTAGAGTTAGCTCTAACCGATTCTTATGCAGGTCTTGCATATGATGATGATTCTGCAGCACAGCAACTCTTGGATGTACTGGATTCATCTCTTACAGTTCTGAATGCCACTAAGGTGGAAGAGATCCATGATCCCAGTGAGGATAAGATACCTGAGCAATGGCCAGAGCCGAAAGTTGACAAACCAGTTGCTATCAGTAGCACCCTTTCTCCTGAGAAAGTGGAGTTGGAAGATGTTACCAAGGAAGCCAATGCCGGATTGCAGAAGAGAAGAAAGACCAGGAAGAAGAAAAGACTTTCACAAGTTTGGAAAGTAGTAAAAACCTGTGAAAGCTGTTTTAAAGCTCTTGTGAAAATTGAAAAGGAACCAGAGAGGAAGAGGGGAATTACTTTCTCCTCTGGTCTTCGGCCTCCTTGATTTTATGCAGATCACACGTCAAGCTAGTGACGTTAAAGAAGCGCTTGCTGGGAGGCAACCCAGTGTGGTAACTTTTACAGTTTTTTTTTGTTTTGTTTTTGTTATGAGACTACGCACTTTGGTGTGGTTACATGTGTTGTTGCAGTGCTTACTGTAAGAAGAGAATGAGTTTTGCAAGTTTTGCGAAACCGTCTGTTGCTGGTATTGCTTGGCCTGAGGACAGTCCAAATTCCTTGGAGGGGATGAGCCTTGAAGCAATTTGGAAGCATATGAGACACATCATCATGAGGGAGTTCTTTCTACTTTGCTTTTATTGTTCAATTTTTATAGTATAGTGTGATATCACATGTTTTCCCAAGTCTCTATTGTTATTTATGTTTTGTTTTGTTAATCTGGAACCTAGATGAAGTACTAATGTATAATCCTGTTGTTCTAGAAAATCTTGGGTGAAGTTAGCAGTCTTACATGTTGTTATATTTAAGTTTTTAAACAATTATCACTGGGTTCCTAGGCTTGTTGCTTAAACTTTTTGAAATCAAGGACCCCAACCGAGTGAGGAGTGAGCCAAACACTATTTGTGAGTGAGTGAATCATCATTGTTTTACAAATTTGGTTTTGCTTGAGTCTCTTTGTTAGTGATTGCATGGTTATGAAAGGAAATGATCTTAGGCATTCGTTTCATTAGTTCTACCCTCTCTGGCCAAATAGCTTACCTTGATTAGGAACATCCCTTGCAAGCCCCTTTGAGCCTGAATTAAATTTCATTTCTTGTTTACAACCCTGAACCTTATATTGCAAATAGTTCCCACCTCTACTTTCTCAACTTAGGAGAGCATGCAAAATTAATTGTGAGAGAAAGACAGTTGGGGGGAGATTGAAAGTGGTTGTAATGGCTTGTAAGCTTCTCAATTCAAAAGAATCAAAGAAAAATAAAAAATGCAAGTGAGAAAAAGAAAGAAAAATCAAACGAAAAGCATAAAAGAGTTAAAGAATTGAGAAGTAAAAAGGTTGAGCAAGAATCAAAAGTTAAGGAAAAGGGAGAATTAAAGAAGAAAATGGGCAAAGAAAGTAAATTGTTGAAAGCAAGAACAAAAGGGAAAGAGAGTAGTGACTAAGTTTATTTTGTGTGCTCTCTTAGTTTTGAAAGTTTTTGATCCTGAAAAACCCAGTTCTTGATAGCCTAGCCCCATTTCAACCTGTTGAAAGACCTTTGAGATCCTAGAATTTCCATGCAATTTAACTAGTTTGTGAGACAGGTAGCAAAACTAATTTTTGTAACTCAATTGATGGTTTTGAGCGTAAACACTTATCCCTGAACTCGCGTTTTTGAGTTCTTTATATCCTTGATTTTGAAGGGGGAAAGATTTTTGTCTAGAACTTATGTGATTCTTGTTTAATGTTCCTTATTTATTATCAACTGTGAGGATTGCAACTTATTCCTTTTGAAAATCTTGTGTCTTTTAGACACTTTTGTGCAGGATTATATATTTGCTGAAATCCCATCTTGAGTCTTGTTCCTTTGGGTTCTGTTAATTGATTTTGAAAGTCTTTACCTTTTGTTTGAGGACAAACAAGGTCTTAAGTTGGGGGGAGTTTGATAAGTGTCAAACGTTCATAGTTTTAACATTGTTTTTAGGCACTTATTATGAGTTTTAATTGTTAAAACCCCCAAGAAATGTATGTTTTGCAAAGGAATGAGGAATTTCTATTAATTATGGGTTAGAAGGCACATTCTTGATGTTTAATGAAGATTTCAGTTCTAATCCCAACTTTTTGATGCAGAAATCTTGAAGCAGCCTGAGAAAAATTGCAATATCTCATTCGTTAACCGTTGGATTTAGCTAAAATTTGAATATGTTGTTCCTAACTCATGGAACTTCCATATGGACGGTTGGATCTTGATTTGGAGACGTTTTCGGGGCGCTAAGCGCCGTTACAAGCCGCTGAGCGGCCAGCAGGAGCAGCAGGCGGCTAAGCACCAAGACAGAGTGGCTAAGCGCCCAGACACTGATTCCAGGCGGCTAAGCGCCCAGACAGGGTGGCTAAGCGCCCCATTAAAGGGCGTAGCGCCCAGAAGAGGAAACCAGGCGGCTAAGCGCCCGTCGAGGGCGCTAAGCGCCCCTGCGCGCCCAGGGCCTATAAAACGCGATTTTTGGCCTGTTTTGGGTATTCTTTCAACCCTAGTCTCCTCCAAACACCCCTTGGACGTGAGAGAGCTCTAATATGAGAAGTAAAAGAGGATTTTCATCAACGGATGCTTGGATTCTTCATCGTCTCCTAATTCCTAATTGATTCTCCTTGTAAGCAAGCTAGTTTCCATTCTATGGATAACTAAGCTCTCTTTTAGTTGGATTTTGGCGTAGTATTTCATCTTGA
Organism: Acmispon strigosus; assembly: GCA_030819835.1. Taxonomy (NCBI): domain Eukaryota; kingdom Viridiplantae; phylum Streptophyta; class Magnoliopsida; order Fabales; family Fabaceae; genus Acmispon; species Acmispon strigosus. The sequence continues at coordinate 28,257,251 of JAUAMA010000001.1, forward strand.
TAGGATTCTATTTATTTCTTTGTTACTTTCTATTTTTAATTTCAATTAAACAATTTTGTTCTTATTGCTTATGATTGCTTGATCACCTTTCATCTGATTTGGGATTAATTTTGTATGTGGAAGCTACTCTATTAATCTGACATAAATTGTTTAATCTAGGAGAAGCTAATTTGCTAGGAATAGCCTTAGATCACCTAGTTCCTTAACGCCTGCATATTTACAATTGTTTTGATTAATTTCCTGTGGAAGCGGTAATTAGGAAAGTAATTGAATCAACTTCTCATACTAGGAATAGGTGAGTTAGTTAAGAACTGGCGGGAATAAATTAAAGATTTTAAGTGATTGTAATCAAGAATAAATAAATCCTGGATAGTGAAATATGAAACCATAATCCAACTGTTTTCCCAATCTGTTATTCTCTTAATCGTTTGCTTTCTTATTTTCATGCTCTTAAATACAAGTTTCTCCAAAGAAACAACTCTTATTTCTTTCTTGCTTAACTTCTTAATTAAAGAAAGGCATTCAAACACATTGGCTCTCTGTGGATCGATAACACCCTTACTATACTGCAATTGAATCTTAAAAGAGGTTTGAGCGCAGCTTAAGTATTGGTTTTTATTAAAAGAAGTGAAAACCCTTTTAACAGTTACTGTGTAACTCCCAGCTTAAGCGAAAGCGTAATGTTGGATATCAAGTTCAGCGTACTCATCAATGGGGCCAACCAGTTCAGTTCTTCATGTACCTACGTAGCTCATCTGACGAATGGCCTAACATTTTGGTGTAATCTACAAAGCAAAGTGGAAGGAGGGGTATTTTCAGAACACGAATGGAATCAAGTTGAAATTTTATGGGAGTCGAACAAACCCAGATTATATAATAAACCGAGGTAGAGAATTATTGTGGGCCCTAATTGGTGCCTACAAGGAAGGGAACAACGAGGACAAAATTGAATTAAAAAATCTCATGTTAGATTGTCCATTACCCCACTCTTACCGGTGATGGGGCATCTCCCCTCCTTTATTCGTATTATTATGGACTAGACACTACAACATTCGTGTTCCACAGCAACAGTCGGATGTGTAGCCTAATACCAAAAAATAGTTCCCTTTGGTTTCCAAAACGGTTTCTGATCCGTGGTAGTCTAAGGCGTTGCCTATTCTTTCTGAAACGGTTTTACTGATTTTGGGCAACATTGGCAAAAAATCATTCTCTATTGTACGCTACATACAACGATTTTTTAGTAATCTATGGCAACGTTTTTCACTCGTTTTCAATGATGTCATAGAAAAACCGTTCCCCACTCTCTATGGTAACTATACTAATGAATAAGAATAAACAAATAATACATCACATGGAACACAAAATCAGTAGCTACAAGCAGTTGGACCCGATCAAAAATAAAAACCTTCAAATCTTCAGGATTAGACTTCATCTGATCCTTGAAGTGGAGTGTCCCGTTTTTAACTCTATTGCACTAATACAAAGTTGACAAACACTGTCAGAGGTCATTAAGGCTCATACATTCATCCAAAAAAGTTGTAGCTTAAACAAGCAGGCACTTATAGTCTTATAATCGCACTAAATTATTTAGCTCCAACAAAATTGTAGCATATTTCTCATGCAATTACAAAACTTAAACTGCATAACAAAAATGCAAATCTAGTAAGCCAACTGAATCTAAAAAAGTAAAATAATTACTAGAGAAATGGATACCCACATGGATTTTATCATGAGTATCAATATCTGTGGAAGTATCATCAGTCAGTTGGTTATTGTCTGCCATGCCTAAATCAACTCAATTCTCAACATGATCATTCCCCATAGGCAAGGTTGCCATGGAAATTCCCAGAGGATGCATGAGCTGATGCATTGTGTCCAAGCACCCTGCCCCGGTTGAAGCAATCTACGAAGACCCAAGATTCAGCAGGATTAAAAATTTAAGAAAATAAGCAAATAAGTAGCACTAAAAATGCTTATAAAAAAAATTGCACTGAAAATACCAATTCCACTAAGCCAGATAAAAACAAACCTGAAGCAAGCTCAAAAAAGAATCCCTGAAATAACTATTTGACATAAATAGAGTGAAAGTTGACAACATAAAAATGCTACTTAACAGCAGCAAAGAGATAAACCATCACACATAAACTCCCTTGTGCGAAGCTGCACAAGATGATAAATTAGTATATTCAACCTAATAAAGATAGAAAATATGTCAAATAGTGAAATGTCAGATGCATTATAAAACAACAAACATCACAAACTGCTTCTACCCTCACCTGGTAAACAAATGAATCAAGGCTTTGTTCCAAACCAGCAACCATAAGAATCATAGCTTCCCTCACATAAGTCTTTCGTTCCTTCAATAGATGCTTCTCATAAACTCTCAAAGAGAAGACAAATGTATTCCACAGTGGTCCCAATATAACTACAATGCATACCTACAAGGAGTGTTCTTTTTTACTTGATGATTCCGAGTTCTTCTGCTTCTTCAATTTTTCCAAAAACCAAATGGGCCACCCAGAAGTTAGTTGAAGGGGCACAAGGATTAATGGCTTACAAGAACGGAGACTTTTGCTGAAGAGAAATAGAAATTTGTAGGTTAATTGATTTTTCTCAAAAAGGGGCACCTTTGGATGTCGCTCACATCAAAGGGGCACTCAGATCCATCCCCATTCATTCCCTTGAAAAAGAAGTCCATGGCCTCTTTTTTATTAAAACACTCCCTTCAATAAACAAGAAAAAGAATTATACAAATCAAATGAAACCAATCAAATCAGATAGCATGCTGCATCATTGTGCAAGTATCTAACTTTACATAAATTAATACACCGTGAAACTTGAGACAGAAACAGAGCAACTAAAAGCGAATGAAGATGAAAAATAACATGATTACACAGTTAGCACCAAAAAACTATTACAGAGATAGCAAAGGGAATGGGTTGACAAGTATCTAATCTCTTAATCACTATAATCTAAATTAAACAACAAATTACAATTTTCACTCAATTGTGTTGTAAATCAAAATGAAGCCTGTTTTTTCCACAAAGGAGCTAAAAGAAAGGAGTAATTCAGATATTACACACATCAGAGGAAGTTATACACAATAAGAAATCATATCAAAACGTTTACTTGATTACAAAAAAAATTTCATGTTCTTCCATGACTACAATATCAGAGAATAATTGGAATCTGCTAGAGATACACATCACATGAATTAGAATAAATAGTTATAATTAAATCAATAAGAAGAAAATTGTTCCGTCCATGGTTTAAGCAAAGGAACTATCAGAGAACTCGTCTATAGTAGAACAATTAATCCTAAACTCTATGCAATCCACCGCAAGCCTCGCTATTTACCTCTACAATCTCAGGAAACAAAGAGACTGAAGACAAAAGAAGAAATTGCAACCCACTTAATAGGGATCTATCAACCAGAAGAGAGACGAGACTCAATAATTATGACCTGAACTGAAATTGTTGATAGCAGCTTCGAGCTATCTTCACACTTCACACACGAGTCAGCTTCTTCATCAAGCTCTTGTTAGAGACATTGTGCCTTGCCAAAATAAGAGGTATTGCTGTTAATCTTTGCACTGATTTGTACCTGAATTGCTGTTAATCTTCAATTCTGAACGTTGAGCAACAAAATTTGATGGTGCCAATTAAAGGAATATAGTTAGGGTTCCTGTGAAAATTGGGAATTAGAGAAAAATTGGAAGAAAAAACTCACCTTTTTACTGATTAGCATTTAGTCAGTAACTCTTCCAAGTTCCAAGTGCATATCTGATAAAGAAAACATTGGAAATAAGCAGCAAACCTTAAGAATTTCATCCTACAAAAATAGACAAAGGGAGAAGCACTTACAGAAAGCTGATGTTTTCTCTCTAACCAAATGCCATTAATAAATGTCAAACATAGCAAGATGGTATATGCTTTTTGTTTCCTCACTTTTCAACAATTTAACAATTTCAAAGTGAAGTTGATGGGGATAATGAAAATGACACTGCACGTAAAAAAAGCCAGAACATTGAGATGTAATAGAAAAAAACAACTAAAAAGCAGTTTCATTCCAATTCAAGAAAATAAGAGGGTAAAGAGTGCTAAAAAATGATAAAATTGATAAAAGAGCTGCACTCATCTTTGTTCTAGAAGCACAAAAATAACTAGATAACTGACATTAACTGTAACGGTCATGGCAGTTAAGTTTAACAAAGTTCATTGTTTCATTCATCCACAGTCCCAAAAAAAAAAAACAGAAAAGAAAATCAAAGTGCAACACATATTTTTACCTCGATTGAATTGTAGAAATAAGGAACTACAGTTGAGAAAGTGCTGGTAGTTTTTAAAGGAGGATCAAAAGAATGAATAATTAGAAAAGAGCCCTTTGGTGTTGAGAGTGAGGGTGAGGGCTTTGGGATCTGAAGAGAGAAAGAGCGAATGAAGCGATGAGGATGCCGATCATATGTATATACTATATATCTCCTAGCCATGAAGAACTTGAGAACAAGGGCAAAACACAATCTACCCTCTAGTTGTAAGAGGACGGTTCTTTTTTTTCCTTTAGCTTCCCAACTTACATAAGCTAAACTAGTCTATCTATCAGCAAAAGAACAAATAGACTAAATTTGAAAACTGAAAAAGTATTTAGACATTATTTTGAAGAACATCACCTACCAGACAAGCAATTTTGAAGAAGTCAAACTTGACAGCAACCCTTTTAGAGTTAAGAGGAACTATTGGCAGTGGCATGCCGCAATAGTGGAATTACTCAGCAAGGTTATCTTTGGTTAAGAACCTGTGATGAAATATAAAATTACTCAAGATACTAGACATTATTTAGAATGCATATGAATGTAGCAGTCTTATCAGTGAATGAATCAGGAGGCACTAAGTGTAGTTTTATGCTCGGTTATTCACAAAAACCATGACTCTCATGCTTAAAAATGATCCAGAACCTAACGCACCAAACTATATCAATATCCACAATTTCAAATTTTGACAGATTTATACAAGCAGCAAGCTGCAGTGCAGTTGGTAATTATAATTGCCACAGGATAAACACTACTAGATAATCTCAAATTTAGCAAAGGGTAAAGTCGTGAACAACTAAAAGTTAATCAATTTTCCTATTCAACAAATGTCATACACAAATAAAGATGAGGCTTGAGCATTGCAATATTAAATTACATGTTCCTCCTTGACATCAAGGAAATATGATGAAACTTTCCATATTATTTTGCCCAAGGCTTGATCAATCGAATGATTAACATTGCACTTTCATAAATACAAAGAAACAATTTCCTAAACATATATGGTTAAATTAACAAATTGGAAGTGGGGCACCGTTCCACTCCCCAAGGCATTCCAAAAGAGGATCAATAATTTTACCCTGGCATATTGCAGTGAATAGTTTGTCACACTCCTCGCCAGGTGACCTGACCTTTTCTCCGGTTAGCAACTCAGTTCCTAACTCCTCTCTCACAAACTTGTACAGTGGGTAAGATCTACATTCATTGATCTTGTTTGGAATTGTTGGACATCCACTATCATATGCAGCCCTAGCACTCTCAACCTCCTTTGGCAAGAGACTCTTCAACTCATCCTCAAAAGTTGCAATCTTTTGAAAGATTGACGTGTTTAGGTTCTTCTCACTTTCTCCATTTACTAATGCATGATCCACAAGAACTTGCCTTAGTTTTTGCATCAACGGGTATGTAGCGCTGCAGGGGTCATCAATGTAGGCAAATACAGTTTCCCTATCAACCACCTTCAGCAAATCTTTTTCACAAAATCTAGAAGGATGGAGTTCTCCATTGACACCCGTGGTAAGAGTCCTCTTGGCAACTTGACTCACAGTTCTCTTCACCGAGTGTTTCAAGTTCTCCTCCAAATGCCTCAAGTCAATTGCTTGGCAAAGCGCAATCAAGAATGTGGAAGACATGAGCTTAAGGATCTCAATGGCTTCGTTGGTTTTTCTAGAAGAAATCAGACCCAAAGAGTTCACATCCTGGTTGTGTTGCTCCGCACTTTGGACATGGGTTGTGACGGGATTGGCAAGATATTGGAGTTCAGAGCAATAAGAAGCCATGGCAATTTCAGCTCCCTTGAGACCATAATCCAAGCTGGGATTTCTACTAGCAGTGAGATTTGAAGGTAAGCCGTTGTTGTAATGATCATCGACAAGCTCAGTGAACTGAGCAAACATGAGTTTGCCAATTGCTGCAAGAGCGAGACGTGTGTTGTCCATGGAAACTCCAATAGGGGTTCCTTGGAAATTACCGCCATGCAAGGCCTTGTTTCTAGAAACATCAATCAAAGGGTTGTCGCTCACAGAGTTGATCTCTCTCTCGATCGACTTTGTTGAGAATCGAATCACTTCAATCAGAGGACCAAGCCACTGTGGGGAAGTTCTCAGAGCATATCGATCTTGTTTTGGATTTTGCAAAGGATCCACCTCGTGCAACTTCTTTGCTGCTTTCATGTAGGAACTTCCATCCAAAATGTGCTCCATGATAGCGGCAGCCTCAATTTGGCCAGGGTGTTGTAAGACCCTCTATTTTGAGTATTTATATTTTGGTCCTTAGAGATTTTATAATTAGGTTTTGGACCTTTAAGTTTGGATATTTGTGTTTTAGCCCTTGGACTAGTCAAGGATTAATTAGGAATTCCGCATTTAAGAGCTTTTAAGGAGGTCTTGGGATTCAAATTTGAAATGGGAACATGATGGTTCGAGTTAGAGGCTTAAAAGAATATTAGTGTAAGAGTTTTAACAAGAAGATGTTGTGGCTTAGTGGTTAAGACTTAAGCATTTGATGCGCAAGGCTTGTGTTCGAATCCTAGTGAGATGTATTTTAATTTTAATAAGATTTTTGGTGGTTGAAGGTTGAAATTCGAATTTGAATTGAAACATGAGATTAATGAGCAATAAATGGGTTTAAATGGAGTTTAATAGGAGATACAATCAGATTTGAATTTGAACAAGGTAGTAATGGAGTTTAATGAGAGTAATTAGGGGATATAAATGCAGAATTTGAATATTTGATTAATGGTGAGTTAATGGGCGATTTAATGGTGTTGATGAGGGGTGAAATTCTGAGTTTATAGAGCCTTTGGCTCAGAAATTTCGTGCTCTTCCTTCCCCTCTCCCTTTCACTTTTGCTTCTCTTCCCTCTTCCAAAAATCGAGAGCCTAGAACTTAGGTTGTGTACCGATGAAGTCTGAAAACGATGATCCATGGGGAAAGGAGATGGAGAGAATACTAAGAACTAAGAAACTAGTGGAGAAGGTCCACGAAAAGATGAAGGCAAGGTTAAAGATTGAGTATGAGCAAGAGTTGGAGGATCTCTGCAAGAAATACGGTATAGATTACCGAATGTTCAAGGTTGGTGTTTCTTATTTTCTCTTTGATATTTTGTTTTTGGGAAATGTTAGGATTTTGTCTATTCAGGGTATCAAGAGTGTTTTATAATGGGTTTTGAGTATGGAAGAAGTTAGTTTTCGAAAATTAGAGTTTGGAATTGATTTTGGGGTGAAAAACACATTTTCAGGGTTTCTGGCAGGGAGCCAACGCATGAGCGCTGGACTCCTAACGCTTGGGCGCTGAGGTTCTGCCCAGTTCGTGTTGCCAGACAGGGACCCAACGCTTGAGCGTTGGAAGCCAACGCTTGGGCGCTAGGCCCCTGACAGCAAGTTGCTGTTTTGCTAGTTTTGAGTTTAATTCTTGTAAAATCGGTTTCTGGTCTTTTCCTTGATTGTTGATGATTGTGGACATGTTTTATCATGTTAGGTTGAAGGACAAGACCAAGCAAAGGATTAAAAGGTAAGGGTAACTCTGGGTCTAGATAGAGTCAGTGGTGTTTTATTTATGACCTTGATGTTGGGGACCATTATGTTTGTTGTGATGCAATTATTGGTTTTGTGATACATGTTTGGTTCTGAGAATTGATGTTAAGACATGCCAATGTTGATGAAGTTAAATATGTTATATTTATAACGTTGTTGAGATTGTTGATTCATGAAGATGTTGAATACTTTTGGCATAGCACATGCATCTTATAAATATTATTGGGTTGATGTGGCGGCACTTTGTCCCGCGGGATCAACTGAGGATTCTTAGGTTGATGGTAATCAACCGAGGGCAATGTGGTGGATCTTTGTCCCACGTGATTGTCTTGGCCCGTGAAGGGTGATGTCTTGGCCCGTGAAGGGTGATGTTTTGGCCCGTGAAGGGTGATGTTTTGGCCCGTGAAGGGTGATGTTTTAGCCCGAGAAGGGTGATGTTTTAGCCCGAGAAGGGTGACGTAATGGCCATATATATATATATAACTATAAGCATATAGTAGTAGAGAGCATTTTCACATCTTAATTGATTTTGTGAAGTGGGAGAAAAATATTGTGTTGATGTTCTTGTTCCGTTCTTGATGAATTTCCATTTATGATCTTGTGTTGTTTTATATCACAATTGATAATATGGTTGTTGTTAATTATTTTATCCCCTTTCAACATGTTGTTTGGTTTTTGTTGTTTGTAAGAGTTAACCATTTCTGTTTGTGTTTGGGCGCTTAACGCCAAAAAATAGACAGGGTGTTGATCGTCGTCTCTCGAAGCTTTATGGAATCAGAGTGCGCAGCGGAATCGTGGAAGAAATTTGAAGAAGACAATTGATGTCTTAGGATCTTCCGCTATTTTATAATATTTTATTTTTGGGCTCACTGTGGAGCAATTAACTTTGTTGTAATATTTTCCTCGTTCTGCTTCCGCGTAATAATTATTATTTATGGGGAAAGTTATTACTTATATTATTTTTAAGTAATTAAGAGAGACGAAAACCTTTTAAGAAAAATGAGTTGTTTTTCTGTGAGGTTTTAATTTCCGCGTTTTTACCATGTAACCCTCAACCCAAAATTGGGGTGTTACAGTGGTGCTTTAACTTATGTGTCAAGTGGTCAGTAAATTCAGGCTTCCCTTGCATCACTTCGGAAAAAATAGCTGACAGAACTTCAGAAAGTATGGCCAAAATGTTAGCCTCAAAGAGAACAATAGAAGCTAACCCAGAACCAACAGCGGTGCCGTTAACAAGGGCAAGCCCTTCCTTAGGCTGTAATTCAAAGAACCTGGAGTTGATGCCAGCCAATTGGAAAGCTTCCTTAGCATTAAGTACCTCTCCAGAGAGTCCAACAGCGTTGGAGTTTGGTCGGCCGGTAAGCAAGCCAGCAATGTAAGAAAGAGGGACCAGATCACCAGAAGCGGTGACGGTACCACGAAGTGGTAAGCATGGTGTGATGTTGTTGTTGAGGAGGTTGGTGATGGCTTCTAGGATTTCAAATCTAATGCCAGAGTATCCTTGGAGAAGAGTGTTGATCCTCACTAGCATGGCTGCTCTAGTAGCATCCTGTGCCGTTGTTCATGCTGTTCATGACCCAGTCACTGCTGGCCTTAACGCCAGCTCTAGCTGATTCGCAAAGCTCAACGCTCACTCGTTGATCTTGTGCGGTGGCAATGGCAGCCACCTGAGCTATCGTCAGCGTCTCTCCGCCGAGCCTGACCACCGGGTTCCGGTACTCCGCCACCATGCGCTTGACCTCGTCGAGGTGGCTCCCCTTCATTGATTCGGCGGCCAGTCCCCAATTCAAGGGATCACTACTTGCTTTAGCAGCAGTGCTGCAGAAGAAGGAACCGTCGTTGGTGTTTGGTGCCATCTGATTAAATTCGATTCGAATGATTCAATGGAGCTGCTGGGTTAAAGAATGTAGTGTATTGTGTATTGTGTATTGAAGGGAAGAGTGATTGGGTACTTATATACAAATTAAGATGAGTTGGGGATTCTTTTTCTTCTAAATAAATAAACTCTATCTAATGTGTGCTGTGCTAGTTGGAAGGAAGGAACCAAGCAACGCCAACCAACGACGGAAGTCCAACTCCAAACGCTGGTCAAGTGAGTCAAGTCTCTACATCACACACTATTCACGGCTTCATTAATTGGTTTTTTTATTTTTTCAATCAACATGACTATCACACATCAATTTATCTAATATTTTAATAAGCTTCATCGTTTTCTTTGTTTATTCAGTAAGCTTAACTGCTAAAACATGTGCATCGGGGTCAAGTTTTGTCTACATATAATTAATTATCTAGTATTTCATTTTATTGGTAAATATTAGTTGTTAGATGTTGTTGACACCTAAATATCTGCAACGGCTAGTGAGGAGCCGAAGGGCCACTCGAGTCGATTGAGGAACATGATCAAATAAAATAGTAGCCGATTCAAGTGGGTCTAGCCGATTGGAAGCACAAGTGATCTGCTAAAGCAAATCGAGTGTAAGCACTCGATTTTGTGAAAGTGGTTACGAATTAGCCGAGGCAACGAGGGACAGCTGAAACAAAGCCTCTAGGCTGACAAGGAGAGAGGGAACGACGATTCCCCACGATCTTGTAAGCACTTGTAATGATTGGAGAACGTGGGGTGTCGCATGTTCCTTCCAACCGCTAAGTAGTTAGCCGATTTACCTCTGTAAATAGAGGAATGGTTGTCAGCACCCAATTTTGTCCGGCCCTTTTATTATATTTTTTCTTTTCTTTTTTAATCTTGTTCTGTTTGTGTCTTTTTCTGTTTCCGTTTCTGTTTCTGATTCTGTTTCTGTTTCTGTTTTTCTGTTTTCTGTTTCTGTTTCTATTCCTGTTTCTGTTTCTGTTTTCTTTTTCTGTTTCTGTTTCTGTTTTCTATTTTCTGTTTTCTGTTTTTGTTTCTGCGCGTAAAATCAATAAATGCGAATGTGATGCGAGGTATCGACTGTTGGCTAGTAGGATGTTGTTCCTCATACTATTTTAGCTCATTTTCATCAAAAACTAAAAATCAATTTAAGTCTTGATAGATGTCGTGAGAGACTTGGTGTCTACGCGTCAATTAATGATTCACCATTCACATGATTACCGGTCATTTAGCTATTTGTTGTGAGAGGCCTAGTGTCTACGCGTCAAATAGTTTGATCATCGGGTCCTTGTCTGTGTGACGAGGGTAATTTGGCGACCTTTAGCTATGTGAGATGTAGATCCATCCCCATCACTATACTAGTTGTCTAACCTTAGTCAATCAATTGGATTAGGTCACTCCATCTCTATAATAATCCGACCTTTATGGTTAAGAAAATAATTTTAGTTGGGGGCTCCTTCTCTCTCGGAGTTCGTCGTTTTCCTGTCTCTGTAAATAAATTCTTTTTTTTTTCTTATTCATCGTTATCAAAAAAATCTCAAAACAAAAATATTTTGTACATTTCCCTTCCACTTATCATTCTTCTTTTTATTTCTTATTTTCAATTTCTATCTCTTTTTTTGTTTTCTAAAAAAAACTTTAAAAAAAAATTTCTTTAATTATCTTCCTTTGGTTTTATTTTCTTTTTTAATTTTCACCATTGCATCATAACATTCAATTTCAGGTTCATTTTCATTCGCCATCTCATAATTCCTTCATTCACATCTCATAATCCTTCATCTCTTCCATTTCTACAATTAACCTTCGCTTTTATGAACCTCAGTTTCTTTCTAATCCACACTTGTCTCATTCGTTCATTTATCCCTCCTTCATTAACCATCTTTAAACATCCATTTTTTCAAACCCCCAATTTTTTCATGCACGGTGAATTGTTTTGCTTTAATAAGAGTTTTTGAACCATCAACTTGTGTCTCATGTTCCAAAAAAAAAAGAGAAAAGTAAAAAAAAAAAGGGAAAGATGAAAGGAGCAAATTTGCACAGTCTGAAACTTTTTCCCTAAAGTTAAAGCTTTCGAAAATAAGCAATCAATTTTTGAAATGAAATTTGGCCATTTTTTTCTCTATCCAAAAAAATAAAAAATATATTATCCCTTGCTATCCACTTTGAGCCTTAAATTTTTTTTTCTTCATTTAACCCTGGACAATGATCAACCCTACACTGGGGGCTAGTGCAATAGTTCTCCATCTATATGACTCATTTCACTGCAGCTGATATCCCATCTGTTTCACTTGTTACCCCCACATCGCGGGCCAGCCCAGTTTGAGTGTTTCTCTAAAAGTTCTCACGAATTTCCTCAACACTTGGGGGCTTTTTATGGTGTTTGAAGACAGTTAAATCATTTTTCTGCTACAAAAAAAATATAAAAAAATATAAAAAAAGCACAAAGAAATGAAATGGAAAATCAAAAAGAAAAATGAAAAAATAGCAAAAAATGCAGAGAATGAAAAAAGAATATGGTTTGAATAAACGTCTTTCATCCATCTCATTGCACTAGAGATCATTTGTCCTAATTAACCCTTAAAAACTTTCTTTGAGCCTTTATACCCTTTCTTTCATCACCCATTACCCCTTAGCCACATTACAAGCCAATAAAGTCCATTCTGATCAAATATTGATTGCTCTTATTTTCTTAAACTTTGATTTTGAGACAATAAGTTTGCACTTGTGTGTTTTTGCTCCTTAAAAAAATTCAAAAAAAAAAGGAGAAAAGAGAAAATTGGAGTGATGAGACCTATATTCTTCCTTGATTGAAGATGGGCCTGAAGCAAGTTAGACTCTAGGTTTGCCCCTCTTCCATGACAGATCTTCAAATTGATGCTTATCGCACTTAGGGCTTACCGACTTTTCTCGCCTCACAGCATAGTAAAAATGATAAGCATCTGTTCCTTACATTGATGTCAGACTTGGGGGCTTGTTACAAGCCTAATCTCAATTACCCTCAACAAATCTTATTCTATTTCTTCCATCCAAAACCCATCCCTTTATCCACTAGCTTTGACCAGTGTTGTCTTGCAATGGTGAAGATAAAATCTTTTGAAAATCACAAATCTGTTTGTTTGAAAATATTTTAACTCTCTTTTTTCACATGGTCATTAAAAAATTCAAAAATAATCTCTTGCATTGCTAGGTATTTCTGCCTAGTTCTCTCTTCCAGGGTATGGCCCACAGCTATCTATTCTCATATTTTATTTTTCAGGGTATTGTGACGTCCGCTTGGTATTGTGACGCCAAGTTTTCTTTTTGGGGTGTTCATGTCTAAAGACATTCATGGAAGTATTGGGAACAATGGAGAAAATAAGAGAAATTAATTTGGACAAGACTGCCATAGACAAGTTGCCATTTTCTATTGGAAATCTTGTTGGGCTTGAACGATTGTCCCTCAAGGAATGCAAAAAGCATGTAATTCAACTATCGGGAAGTATTCATGCATTGGCTAAAGCATTGGTGTTGCCGTGGGGCTTTGAATTTTTTGAAGGGCACCGAGAGAACGAAAGGCTAAGCTTAGAACTATCACCTAATGCAATGGATGTTTTTCACCGAGATGGAGAAGAATGTGGTGATTTTACTACCTTTGATGTGCATTATCAGTACATGAGCCCCACTAATGTAATCCAAGTATGCGCTCCCAATCCGCTACTGCATCATGATTTTGAAAGGTTGTTCCAAAAACCAAAGACCGATTACTCTAAGGAATTCTTGAAATCATCAACACATTTCTTGTTCCGAAAGAAATTCCCCATGATAGCTCTATGTTACTGTGTAATTCCCAGCTTAAGCGAAAGCGTAATGTTGGATATCAAGTTCAGCGTGCTCATCAATGGGGCCAACCAGTTCAGTTCTTCATGTACCTACGTAGCTCATCCGACGAATGGCCTAACATTTTGGTGTAATCTAGAAAGCAAAGTGGAAGGAGGGGTATTTTCAGAACACGAATTGAATCAAGTTGAAATTTTATGGGAGTCGAACAAACCCAGATTATATAATAAATCGAGGTAGAGAATTATTGTGGGCCCTAATTGGTGCCTACAAGGAAGGGAACAACGAGGACAAAATTGAATTAAAAAATCTCATGTTAGATTGTCCATTACCCCACTCTTACCGGTGATGGGGCATCTCCCCTCCTTTATTCGTATTATTATGGACTAGACACTACAACATTCACGTTCCACAGCAACAGTCGAATGTGTAGCCTAATACCAAAAAATAGTTCCCTTTGGTTTCCAAAACGGTTTCTGATCCGTGGTAGTCTAAGGCGTTGCCTATTCTTTCTGAAACGGTTTTACTGATTTTGGGCAACACTGGCAGAAAATCATTCTCTATTGTACGCTACATACAACGATTTTTTAGTAATCTATGGCAACTTTTTTCACTCGTTTTCAATGATGACATAGAAAAACCATTCCCCACTCTCTATGGTAACAATACTAATGAATAAGAATAAACAAATAATACATCACATGGAACACAAAATCAGTAGCTACAAGCAGTTGGACACGATCAAAAATAAAATCCTTCAAATCTTCAGGATTAGACTTCATCTGATCCTTGAAGTGGAGTGTACCGCTTTTAACTCTATTGCACTAATACAAAGTTGACAAACACTATCAAAGGTCATTAAGGCTCATTCATTCATCCAACAAAATTGTAGCTTAAACAAGCAGGCACGTATAGTCTTATACTCGCACTAAATTATTTAGCTCTAACAAAATTGTAGCATAGCAATTACAAAACTTAAACTGCATAACATAAATGCCAATCTAGTAAGCCAACTGAATCTAAAAAAGTAAAATAATTACTAGAGAAATGGATACCGACATGGATTTTATCATGAGTATCAATATCTGTGGAAGTATCATCAGTCAGTTGGTTATTGTCTGCCATGCCTAAATCAACTCAATTCTCAACATGATCATTCCCCATAGGCAAGGTGGCCATGGAAATTCCCAGAGGATGCATGATCTGATGCACTGTGTCCAAGCACCCTGCCCCGGTTGAAGCAATCTACGAAGACCCAAGATTCTGCAGGGTTAAAAATTTAAGAAAATAAGCAAATATGGAAAATAAGTAGTACTAAAAATGCTTATAAAAAAAATTGCACTGAAAATACAGATTATAGTAAGCCAGATAAAAACAAACCTGAAGCAAGCTCAAAAAACTATCAAACGGAATGCTGAGAGTCATGGAAGCATGTCACCCTCAACATACGGGACTAGATATAATGCAAAGCATTGGCCTTGCAGGAAGCTATCAGTGGCCAAATTAATTGCCAGTTGTGAGCACGATGCTATGATGCACACTGTGGACACAAAACACATAAGAGGAGTAGCCTGTGAGTTTTTAGGATAATCATCTTTTTAAAATTAAAAGCCCCTTGTAACCGCTTATCATAGAATTAATAGATAAATTTCGTGAGAACAGAGCTTTGGACACAAAGGAAAGACTGCAGTAGATACAGAAACTAGGAAGAAATAAAAGAATCCCTGAAATAACTATTTGACATAAATAGAGTGAAAGTTGACAGCATAAAAATGCTACTTAACAGCAGCAAAGAGATAAACCATCACACATAAACTCCGTTGTGCGAAGCTGCACAAGATGATAAATTAGTATATTTGTCAGCACACAAATTAAAAATCACTTTAAGAACTACGTAGCCTTGATTTCTCTTCGGAGATACGTAGGACCGGGCAACTCCCCGCCAGGCACATCAAATTAAAAATCACTTTAATCACCTTAAGAACTACGTAGCCTTGATTTCTCTTCGGAGATACGTAGGACCGGGCAACTCCCCGCCAGGCACATCAAATTAAAAATCACTTTAATCACCTTAAGAACTACGTAGCCTTGATTTCTCTTCAGAGATACGTAGGACCGGGCAACTCCCCGCCAGGCACATGAAATTAAAAATCAATTTAAACCTTCAGAACTACGTAGCCTTGATCTTCTTTTTGAAAGGAAGTACGTAGGACTGGGTTCACACCTATCAGGCTAAATAAAATAAAATAAATATTTGTTTTTTTAAGTAATCTCATTTTCTTTGTAAATAATAAGTCTTTTAATAATTTATGCACAGTCAATCTAAGGTACCGTTCTAACGGGCGCTGTGGGGTGCTAACACCTTCCCCATGCATAACCGACTCCCGAACCTAGATTTTAGGTTTCGTAGGCCTTTTATTTTCTTTTTAGGTTTTCTAGTGTTTTCCTTTAAAAAAAACATTAGTGGCGACTCTGTCTGTTTATATTGCTTTAGCGCCGTCCCCGCCGCGACCCTGGTTGCGACAGATGGCGACTCTGCTGGGGACATTTAGAGAGTCAGGCCTATATGATTGATTGTGCATTTTCTTGTTTTTCACTTTATCTGTTTTATCTTATTATTATTTGTTTATTGCCCTTTTGTATATATATTTTCTTTAGCTTGTATATGTACTCTCTATCGCATGCGGTCTTAGGGTAGATGACAATCTATGTTCTTCTTGATATTTGATATATTATATATGTGTCGCTCCCTGCAGATGGGTTAGTTTGTAGGATTGTATGCATCTAACACACATCATACTTTCACCTATCTCACACACTTTTTGGGCTCTATACCCGAGTCTATGCAAACTAGGGAGCGTAGGGGTGTCTTGACAGTTTTCATGAGGGGCCTAGTGCTCACGTGACAATTGTTGAATCACCACTCAGATTATTACTGATTTGTGGATTATTCGTATTGAGAAGGTTTATCCTTACGGGCGATTAACTCATGAATCGGGTCCTTGTCTGTATGACGAGGGTAATCTGGGAACCTTTAGCTATGTGAGATCAAGATCCATCCCAATCACTACACTAGTTTCTAACCCTAGTTGCTAACCCTAGTTTGTAGCTTGTATTAGGTCTCTTCATCTCTAGAATAATCCGACCTTTATGGTTAAGAAAATAAGCCTTTAGTCGGGGGCTCCTTCTCATTCTCTTTTGGAGTCCCCCATTTTCTCGTCTCCGTAAATAAATTTATTTCTTCTATTTTTTTTAATCATTATTCCATTATTCCTCCTTATAAAAGAAATTCAACAAAAAACATTTCGTACATTTATCTTCCACTTATCAATCCTTCTTTTTTTCTCTTTTTTCATTTCTTATTTTGAATTTCTATCTCTTTTTATTTTAAAAAAAAAACTTTGAAAAAATGTTTTCTTCAAATACCTTCCTTTGGTTTTAATTTCTTTTTTAATTTTCACCATTGCATCATAATACTCAATTTGAGGTTCATTTTCATTCACCATCTCATAATTCTTCATCTCTTCCATTTCTACACTTAAACTCCACTTTTATGAACCTCAATTTCTTTCTAATCCACACTTGTCTCATCCATTCATGTATCTCTCCTTTGTTAACCATCTTTAAACACCTATTTGTTTAACCCCCAATTTTGGAAGTCTTTGACCGATGTTGAAGAGGGCGTTGCAGAAAATTGAGATCATACACTGTGGAATTTGTTAGCTTCTGTAAAACAATATTGGTCCATCATCTTGTGTCTCATCTTCCTAAAAAAAAATTGAAAAAATAAAAGATGAAAAAATGAAAAAATGAAAGGGGAAAATTTGCAAAGTCTAAAACCTTTGTCCTAGAGTCAAAGCTTTTGAAAATAAGCAATCAATTTTCGAAATGAAGTTTGGCAATTTTTCTCTATCCCAAAAAAAAAAATCATGAAAAATATTATCCCTTGCTACCCACTTTGAGCCTTAAAATATTTTTTTCTTCATTTAACCCTAGGCAAGGATCACCCCTACACTGGGGGCTAGTGCAGTAATTCTCCATCTATATGACTCATTTCGCTGGGATTGATATCTCATTCGTTTCACTTGTTACCCCCCACACTGGGGGCTTACCCAGTTTGATTGTTCTTCAAAACGTTCGTGATTTTCCCCAACAAAATGGGACCTTTTTATAATGTTTGATAACAGTTAAATCATTCTTCTGCTATCAAAAATTCAAAAAAATTGAAAAAAATCAAAAATAAAAAAAAGCAAAAGCAAAAAGAAAGAAAAAAGCAAAAAAGCAAAAAGCAAAAATGCAGAGAATGAAAAAAAGAATACTGTTTAAATAAATGTCTTTTATCCATCACATTGCACTAGAGATCCTTTGTCTTAATTAACCCCTAAACACTTTTTTGAGCCTTTATATCCTTTCTTTCATCACCCATTACCCCTAGCCACATTACAAGCCCACAAAGTCCATTCTGATCAAACTTTGATTGCTCTTTATTTTCTTAAACCTTGATTTTAGGACAATAAATTTACACTTGTGTATTTTTGCTCTAAAAAAAAAACCAAAAAAAAAAAAGATTCAAAAAAAAAAAACAAAAAAGAGAAAAGAAAAATTGGAGTGATGACACATATACTCTTCCTTGATTGAAAATGAACCTGAAGCAAGTCAAAATCCAAGTTCGCCCTTCTTTCCATGACAAACTGTCAAGTTGGCTTTACCATATTTGGGGGCTTGTTACAAGCCTTAATCTCCATCGCCTTCCACAAACTTATCCCATTTCGTCCGCAAAAACTACCCTTGGGTCCACCAGTTTTGACTAGTGTTGTGTTGCAATGGTGAAGATAAAATCTTTTTTTAAAATTAAAAACATGTTTATTTGAAAAATCTTTCAACTTTCTTTTTCCACATGATCATCCAAAAATTCAAAAAAATACCAATCTGTTTCAGAGTAACCAACCTCTGCATTGTCTGTTTCAGGGTAACCAACCCCTGCATTCTTTCAGGGTAACCAACCCCTGCTGTCAATTTCAGGGTAACCAACCCCTGCATTCTTTCAGGGTAACCAACCCCTGCACTGTCAATTTCAGGGTAACCAATCCCTGCATTCTTTCAGGGTAACCAACCCCTGCTGTCATTTTCAGGGTAACCAACCCCTGCATTCTTTCAGGGTAACCAACCCCTGCACTGTCAATTTCAGGGTAACCAACCCCTGCTGTCAATTTCAGGGTAACCAACCCCTGCTGTCAATTTCAGGGTAACCAACCCCTGCATTCTTTCAAGGTAACCAACCCCTGCACTGTCAATTTCAGGGTAACCAACCCCTGCAGTATCCAACCCCTACACTCCTTTAGGGTTCAAACCCCTAGCTCATTTTTTTCAGACCTTAGATTTCCTCGTAAGTCTATCTTTATCTTCTTAGCCTAGATATTGGAATTCCACAATCGTGTTGTCAAGTATCTAGTGCTTTATCACCTTAGCTCCAGCTTTTGTTACTTTTACTAGTATCTCATGTTCTTGATCCACCTGTTGATGGGTCCGGATCGATCATTGTTTGTTATTCTTCATGCGTTTGTTTATTTGGCCAAAATTGACTGCTTTTGAATTTGCTTTAACTTTCTTATCGAAAGTCAAGCAAATGGGGGCTTCTGTCAGCACCCAATTTTGTCCGCCTCTGTTAAATATTAATTTTAATAGATATTTATATTTTACTTCTTAATTTTACCGTTTAATTATGTGAAATCCAATTTGTGCTTTTTTTTAATTATTATTATTATTATTATTATTATTTATTATTATTATTATTGTTAAAAAAAAAAACAACAAACAAAAAAGAAAAAAGAAAATGAAAAAAAGAAGGTTACGTGAGTAACCAGGAAAAGAACGAAAAGAGGAGAAAATTATGATGGTGGCAGCAGTGCAAGAGCAAAAATGGTTTATTCTTTCCTTCAAGCCATACCATAATAAGCAATACTCTTCCTGCAACAAGAAAAACTCAAGACTCAAGAAATTGCTTTCAATCTCAATCTAATCAGAAGATCCAACAAGCAAAAGAAGGGGATTGATAATGAAATTGCAAGCGTACAATTTACTATCGCGTAATATAAAAGATTGTCGATCCCACAGGGATAGGTGTCTGATTACTAATTTGTTTAGAGCTCAAGCAGAAAAATAAAAGGATTTGTTTTGCATTTTGGTTTCTGGAACAAGAACATAAAAAGCATAAAATATAAAAGAAAAGATGATGATAAAAATAAGCATTTGGGTTGCATTGTATGACTTATAATTTATGCTAGCAAACTTCTATTTTATTTCTGAATTCCAAACAAAGATTCATGGTGCTATAGCCTAAGTTTCTACACCCTAATAGCCTTAAGAAATGTAGAACTTCCTTACCTAATTACTAACTCCATAGCCTTGGTTATTAGTTAATTAGAGAAGAAGATGAAGAAAGAATCTGAGCCAACACAAAATTACGTACATCCTTATAGCCTTAAGAAATGCAAACATATAAATTTTTTTATTTCCTATTTCCCTTACTACTTACCAAATGGCCTTATGCATAAGTAGAAAGCATGAAATCTTTTGTGCACTAAGATTAATGAAGAACAAGGTAATAAAACATGAACTTTGAATATTATTCAGAAACAAATAAAAGAAAACTAAAACATAAATTAATAAGCTAACACAACCCAAAATACTTAAAGAGAATTAGCCAAGCATGGCTAAAAGAAGCATTGAATTACCCTGGACTAGGAGCTCAAATATGGCTTCCCACAATTCCTAGGAACAATGTTCTTGAGGGAGAAAGAGGAACACTTGTTGTGTTCTAAAATGGTGTGCTTTACAAGTGCAAATTGACTCCCTATTTATAGCAAAATTCTGGGCTCCAACGCTTGAGCGCTGGCTTTCCCAGCGCTTGGGCGCTGGGAAGCATTTAAATCCCACTTTCAGATCGAGGGCCAACGCTTGAGCGCTGGCTTCCTAGCGCTGCAGCGCTGGGTGAGATTTCCAGCTCAGGTCCTAGTCAGAGTCCCAGCGCTTGGGCGCTGGGATCCCAACGCTTGAGCGCTGGGTCGTTGCTGCTTCATCTTCAAGCTTTTCTTTCCTTCATGGTAGTGGGTTTTTAATGTCTTCAATGGCCTTCATTCAGCCCTTGATCATTTCTGAAACCTTCTTCCCACTATCATCAATTCTTTGAGCATTATTTTCCATGTGCTAAATAGAGAGTGACTCTTCATATTCTTTTTTCCACTTTTGGTCCTCTCATAGTTAGCACTTCAATTCTGGCCCTTCTATTTCTTGCAACTTCAATTTTCAGCCCCCAACTCTTGTACCTTTAGACTTTGGTCCTTCATTTCTTGAACTTTACAAATAGGCCCCTGGACAAAAATGATAATTTCTACCAGCTTTCCTAATAAAACAAAAATACCTATAAAAATTCCTAAAAATATAAAATAAAGTTTAAAAACCAAATAAAAACTAATCTACATGCCAAATGCAAAATAAATAGAAAATCTACATAAAAACAACAAAAAACCTATATGAGACTCAAAAATAACAAAATAAAAAGATTAAAAAGACCCTAAAATTATCATACAAAATCCAGTCATCAAGGATTTGAGCAAGAATTTGAGTATAAAAGGAGGAAGAAGCAGAACATTTAAGAGGAGGGAGAAACCAGCACTCAGACTCATCTTCATCACCCTTCACCGTCTCCCTCAACTCCGCCCACCGCCACCATCTCCTTCCCTTTTTGAACCACCGATTCTCCACACCAAATCCTTCAATCAGCCACCATTTCCTCCTTCTGCTCCACCTTCACCATCAACCTTCACTCATCAGCAGCCTCCTTTCCCCATTTTCTCTCCCTCATCAAAGCCGGTGACCACTGTCTCTTCCACCGTTGTGTTC
This sequence comes from Acmispon strigosus, assembly GCA_030819835.1. Lineage (NCBI taxonomy): Eukaryota > Viridiplantae > Streptophyta > Magnoliopsida > Fabales > Fabaceae > Acmispon > Acmispon strigosus. Next base: position 28,278,678 of record JAUAMA010000001.1, read on the forward strand.
CTCGCCTCGTCCGCAAGAAAACCTACCGCTCTGTTCTTCCTCTGGTCGCGCCGCCGCTGTCGCCCCCTGCTCTGTTCCGCTCTTCCGCCTCGCGCACCACTCTCTGGCCGCCGCCGTTCCTCCTCGCCGTCGCCTCCTCGCGCGTTCTCTCTCGCGGTTTTCTCTCTCTCCCTCGATCCCCTTTCTCTTTCTTGCTCTCATTTCACGTCTGTTCCTATCTGTTTGCAGAAGTGTTTTTGATTTTTGATTTTTTCCTATTTAGTGTTAAATGTATTATATCTGATTGTGTGTTTTTATTAACATTATTATGTGTGTGGGTTAAGCCAGTGTGTGTTTTTTAATATGTGTGGTTATTAGTGTTAATGTGTGGATTGTTAGTAATAATTCTTAATCAATTTTAATATTCTAAATATTTGGCATTTTCCTATTTTTAATTAGTTGGACCGTAGACTTTAAAAAAATTCTAAAAAATAACAATTTTGTTTAGGCAAATCAACAATGATAATGAAGTAGCATTTCTACTCATTATCTCATAAATATCACTGACTATCCATTTGATAGCATGATATCACAAAATTATAAAATGAACAAAAATCTTTTCTCAAATAAATCAACGGTGGTAATAGAATAGCATTTCTATCATTTACCTCGTATTGTTCCTATGACTACCCATTCGGTAGCATGAACAACTTCAAAATTAAAACCCAATAAAAACTCTAAAAATAAAGAAAATCTTTTCAAAATTAAAAACATCAAATTTAAAAAAAAATTAAACCTTAAGAACTACGTAGCCTTGATTTCTCTTCGGAGATACGTAGGACCGGGCAACTCCCAGCCAGGCACATCAAATTAAAAATCACTTTAATCACCTTAAGAACTACGTAGCCTTGATTTCTCTTCGGAGATACGTAGGACCGGGCAACTCCCCGCCAGGCACATCAAATTAAAAATCACTTTAATCACCTTAAGAACTACGTAGCCTTGATTTCTCTTCAGAGATACGTAGGACCGGGCAACTCCCCGCCAGGCACATCAAATTAAAAATCACTTTAATCACCTTAAGAACTACGTAGCCTTGATTTCTCTTCGGAGATACGTAGGACCGGGCAACTCCCCGCCAGGCACACCAAATTAAAAATCACTTTAATCACCTTAAGAACTACGTAGCCTTGATTTCTCTTCAGAGATACGTAGGACCGGGCAACTCCCCGCCAGGCACATCAAATTAAAAATCAATTTAAACCTTCAGATCTACGTAGCCTTGATCTTCTTTTTGAAAGGAAGTACGTAGGACTGGGTTCACACCTATCAGGCTAAATAAAATAAAGTAAATATTTTTGTTTTTTTAAGTAATCTCATTTTCTTTGTAAATAATAAGTCTTTTAATAATTTATGCACAGTCAATCTAAGGTACCGTTCTAACGGGCGCTGTGGGGTGCTAACACCTTCCCCATGCGTAACCGACTCCCGAACCTAGATTTTAGGTTTCGTAGGCCTTTTATTTTCTTTTTAGGTTTTCTAGTGTTTTCCTTTAAAAAAAACATTAGTGGCGACTCTGTCTGTTTATATTGCTTTAGCGCCGTCCCCGCCGCGACCCCGGTTGCAACAATATTCAACCTAATAAAGATAGAAAATATGTCAAATAGTGAAATGTCATATGCATTATAAAACAACAAACATCACAAACTGCTTCTACCCTCAGATGGTAAACAAATGAATCAAGGCTTTGTTCTGAACCACCAACCATAAGAATCATAGCTTCCCTCACATAAGTCTTTCGTTCCTTCAATAGATGCTTCTCATAAACTCTCAAAGAGAAGACAAATGTATTCCACAGTGGTCCAAATATAACTACAATGCATACCTACAAGGAGTGTTCTTTTTTACTTGATGATTCTGAGTTCTTCTGCTTCTTCAATTTTTCCAAAAACCAAATGGGCCACACAGAAGTTAGTTGAAAGGGGCACAAGGATTAATGGCTTACAGGAACGAAGAATTTTGCTGAAGAGAAATAGAAATTTGTAGGTTAATTGATGTTTCTCAAAAAGGGGCACCTTTGGATGTCGCTCACATCAAAGGGGCACTCAGATCCATACCCATTCATTCCCTTGAAAAAGAAGTCCATGGCCTCTTTTTTATTAAAACACTCCCTTCAATAAACAAGAAAAGAATTATACAAATCATATGAAACCAATCAAATCAGATAGCATGCTGCATCATTGTGCAAGTATCTAACTTTACATAAATTAATACACCGTGCAACTTGAGACAGAAACAGATCAACTAAAAGCGAATGAAGATGATAAATACCATGATTACACAGTTAGCAACAACGAACTATTACAGAGATAGCAAAGGGAATGGGTTGAAAAGTATCTAATCTCTTAATCACTATAATCTAAATTAAACAACAAATTACAATTTTCACTCAATTGTATTGTAAATCAAAATGAAGCCTGTTTTTTCCACAAAGGAGCTAAAAGAAAGGAGAAATTCAGATATTAGACACATCAGAGGAAGTTATACACAATAAGAAATCATGTCAAAACGTTTACTTGATTACAAAAAAAAATTTCATGTTCTTCCATGACTACAATATCAGAGAATAATTGGAATCTGCTAGAGATACACATACACATGAATTAGAATAAATATTTATAATTAAATCAATAAGAAGAAAATTGTTCCGTCCATGGTTTAAGCAAAGGAACTATCAGAGAACTCGTCTATAGTAGAACAATTAATCCTAAACTCTATGCAATCCACCGCAAGCCTCGCTATTTACCTCTACAATCTCATGAAACAAAGCGACTGAAGACAAAAGAAGAAACTGCAACCCACTTAATAGGGATCTATCAACAAGAAGAGAGACGAGACTCAATAATTATGACCTGAACTGAAATTGTCGATAGCAGCTTCGAGCTATCTTCACACTTCACACACGAGTTAGCTTCTTCATCAAGCTCTTGTTAGAGACATTGTGCCTTGCCGCGATAAGAGGTATTGCTGTTAATCTTTGCACTGATTTGTACCTGAATTGCTGTTAATCTTCAATTCTGAACGTTGTGCAACAAAATTCGATGGTGCCAATAAAAGGAATATAGTTAGGGTTTCTGTGAAAATTGGGAATTAGAGAAGAAATGGAAGAAAAAACTCACCTTTTTACTGATAAGCATTTAGTCAGTAACTCTTCCAAGTTCCAAGTGCATATCTAAAAAGGAAAACATTGGAAATAAGCAGCAAACCTTAAGAATTTCATCCTAAAAAAATAGACAAAGGGAGAAGCACTTATAGAAAGAAGATGTTTTCTCTCTAACCAAATGCCATTAATCAATGTCAAACATAGCAAGATGGTATATGCTTTTTGTTTCCTCACTTTTCAACAATTTAACAATTTCAAAGTGAAGCTGATGGGGAAAATTGAAATCAAACAAGGGAAATAGCCCTTTGGTGTTGAGAGTGAGGGTGAGGGCTTTGGGATCTGAAGAGAGAAAGAGCGAATGAAGCGATGAGGATGCCGATCATATGTATGTACTATATATCTCCTAGCCATGAAGAACTTGAGAACAAGGGCAAAACACAATCTACCCTCTAGTTGTAAGAGGGCGGTTCTTTTTTTTCCTTAAACTTCCCAACTTACATAAGCTAAACTAGTCTATCTATCAGCAAAAGAACAAATAGACTAAATGTGAAAACTGAAAAGTATTTAGACATTATTTTGAAGAACATCACCTACCAGACAAGCAATTGTGAAGAAGTCAAACTTGACAGCAACCCTTTTAGAGTTAAGAGGAACTATTGGCAGTGGCATGCCACAATAGTGGAATTACTCAGCAAGGTTATCTTTGGTTAAGAACCTGTGATGAAATATAAAATTACTCAAGATACTAGACATTATTTAGAATGCATATGAATGTAGCAGTCTTATCAGTGAATGAATCAGGAGGCACTAAGTGTAGTTTGATGCTCGGTTATTCACAAAAACCATGACTCTCATGCTTAAAAATGATCAAGAACCTAACGCACCAAACTATATCAATATCCACAATTTCAAATTTTGACAGATTTATACAAGCAGCAAGCTGCAGTGCAGTTGGTAATTATAATTGCCACAGGATAAACACTGCTAGATAATCTCAAATTTAGCAAAGGGTAAAGTCGCGAACAACTAAAAGTTAATCAATTTTCGTATTCAACAAATGTCATACACAAATAAAGATGAGGCTTGAGCATTGCAATATTAAATTACATGTTCCTCCTTGACATCAAGGAAATATGATGAAACTTTCCATATTATTTTGCCCAAGGCTTGATCAATCGAATGATTAACATTGCACTTGCATAAATACAAAGAAACAATTTCCTAAACATATATGGTTAAATTAACAAATTGGAAGTGGGGCACCGTTCCACTCCCCAAGGCATTCCAAAAGAGGATCAATAATTTTACCCTGGCATATTGCAGTGAATAGTTTGTCACACTCCTCGCCAGGTGACCTGACCTTTTCTCCGGTTAGCAACTCAGTTCCCAACTCCTCTCTCACAAACTTGTACAGTGGGAAAGATCTACATTCATTGATCTTGTTTGGAATTGTTGGACATCCACTATCATAAGCAGCCCTAGCACTCTCAACCTCCTTTGGCAAGAGACTCTTCAACTCATCCTCAAAAGTTGCAATCTTTTGAAAGATTGACGTGTTTAGGTTCTTCTCACTTTCTCCATTTACTAATGCATGATCCACAAGCAGTGCTGCAGAAGAAGGAACCGTCGTTGGTGTTTGGTGCCATCTGATTAAATTCGATTCGAATGATTCAATGGAGCTGCTGGGTTAAAGAATGTAGTGTATTGTGTATTGTGTATTGAAGGGAAGAGTGATTGGGTACTTATATACAAATTAAGATGAGTTGGGGATTCTTTTTCTTCTAAATAAATAAACTCTATCTAATGTGTGCTGTGCTAGTTGGAAGGAAGGAACCAAGCAACGCCAACCAACGACGGAAGTCCAACTCCAAACGCTGGTCAAGTGAGTCAAGTCTCTACATCACACACTATTCACGGCTTCATTAATTGGTTTTTTTATTTTTTCAATCAACATGACTATCACACATCAATTTATCTAATATTTTAATAAGCTTCATCGTTTTCTTTGTTTATTCAGTAAGCTTAACTGCTAAAACATGTGCATCGGGGTCAAGTTTTGTCTACATATAATTAATTATCTAGTATTTCATTTTATTGGTAAATATTAGTTGTTAGATGTTGTTGACACCTAAATATCTGCAACGGTTAGTGAGGAGCCGAAGGGCCACTCGAGTCGATTGAGGAACATGATCAAATAAAATAGTAGCCGATTCAAGTGGGTCTAGCCGATTGGAAGCACAAGTGATCTGCTAAAGCAAATCGAGTGTAAGCACTCGATTTTGTGAAAGTGGTTACGAATTAGCCGAGGCAACGAGGGACAGCTGAAACAAAGCCTCTAGGCTGACAAGGAGAGAGGGAACGACGATTCCCCACGATCTTGTAAGCACTTGTAATGATTGGAGAACGTGGGGTGTCGCATGTTCCTTCCAACCGCTAAGTAGTTAGCCGATTTACCTCTGTAAATAGAGGAATGGTTGTCAGCACCCAATTTTGTCCGGCCCTTTTATTATATTTTTTCTTTTCTTTTTTAATCTTCTTCTGTTTGTGTCTTTTTCTGTTTCCGTTTCTGTTTCTGATTCTGTTTCTGTTTCTGTTTTTCTGTTTTCTGTTTCTGTTTCTATTCCTGTTTCTGTTTCTGTTTTCTGTTTCTGTTTCTGTTTCTGTTTTCTATTTTCTGTTTTCTGTTTTTGTTTCTGCGCGTAAAATCAATAAATGCGAATGTGATGCGAGGTATCGACTGTTGGCTAGTAGGATGTTGTTCCTCGTACTATTTTAGCTCATTTTCATCAAAAACTAAAAATCAATTTAAACCTTTAGAACTACGTAGCCTTGATTTCTCCTTGGAGATACGTAGGACCGGGCAACAACCCCGCCAAGCACATTTTTTTAAAAATCACCCTTTTTTAAATCAATTTAAATCTTCAGAACTACGTAGTCTTGATCTTCATTTGAAGGAAGTACGTAGGACTAGGTTCACACCTATCAAGCTAAATAAAATAAAATAAACATTTTTCTTTTGTAAATAATATCATTTTCTTTGTAAATAATAAGTCTTTTAATAATTTTTTGCACAATCAATCTTTGGTATCGTCTTTGATGGGCGTTGTGGGGTGCTAACACCTACCCCACGCGTAACCGACTCCCGAACCTAGAATTTTAGGATTCGTAGGCCATTTTATTTTCTTGTTAGGTTTTCTAGCGTTTGCCACTTAAAAAACGTTACTGGCGACTCTGTCTGTTTTATTTATTTTTAGCGCTGTCCTCACCACGACCCCGGTTGCGACAGATGACGACTCTGCTGGGGACTTTTGAGAGTGAGGACTATATGGTTGATTGTGCATTTTTTTTGTTTTTCTCCTTATTTTGATTTATCTATTATTTATTTCTTGTCTTTTTGTATATATCTTTTCCTTATCTTGTATATATGCTTTCTTTTGATTCTATTATATTTATTTCACCTATCTCACACACTTTTTGGGCTCTATACCCGGGCATGAAAACTAGGGAGCGTAGGGGTGTCTTGATAGATGTCGTGAGAGACTTGGTGTCTATGCCTCAATTATTGATTCACCACTCAGATGATTACCGGTCATTTAGCTATTTGTTGTGAGAGGCCTAGTGTCTACGCGTCAAATAGTTTGATCATCGGGTCCTTGTCTGTGTGACGAGGGTAATTTGGCGTCCTTTAGTTATGTGAGATGTAGATCCATCCCCATCACTATACTAGTTGTCTAACCTTAGTCAATCAATTGGATTAGGTCACTCCATCTCTATAATAATCCGACCTTTATGGTTAAGAAAATAATTTTAGTTGGGGGCTCCTTCTCTCTCGGAGTTCCTCGTTTTCCTGTCTCTGTAAATAAATTCTTTTTTTTTCTTATTCATCGTTATCAAAAAATCTCAAAACAAAAACATTTTGTACATTTCCCTTCCACTTATCATTCTTCTTTTTCTTTCTTATTTTCAATTTCTATCTCTTTTTATGTTTTCTAAAAAAACTTTAAAAAAAAATTCTTTAATTATCTTCCTTTGGTTTTATTTTCTTTTTTAATTTTCACCATTGCATCATAACATTCAATTTCAGGTTCATTTTCATTCGCCATCTCATAATTCCTTCATTCACATCTCATAATCCTTCATCTCTTCCATTTCTACAATTAACCTTCGCTTTTATGAACCTCAGTTTCTTTCTAATCCACACTTGTCTCATTCGTTCATTTATCCCTCCTTCATTAACCATCTTTAAACATCCATTTTTTCAAACCCCCAATTTTGGAAGTCATGGATCGATGTTGAAAAGGCGTTGTGAAAATTTGAGATCATGAACGGTGAATTGTTTTGCTTCAATAAGAGTTTTTGATGCATTAACTTGTGTCTCATGTTCCAAAAAAAAAAAAAAGAGAAAAGTAAAAAAAAAAAAAAAAGGAAAGATGAAAGGAGCAAATTTGCACAGTTTGAAACTTTTGCCCTAAAGTTAAAGCTTTCGAAAATAAGCAATCAATTTTTGAAATGAAATTTGGCCATTTTTTTTCTCTATCCAAAAAAATAAAAAAAAATATTGTCCCTTGCTACCCACTTTGAGCCTTAAATTTTTTTTTCTTCATTTAACCTTGGACCATGATCACCCCTACACTGGGGGCTAGTGCAATAGTTCTCCATCTATATGACTCATTTCACTGGAGCTGATATCCCATCTGTTTTACTTGTTACCCCCACATCGCGGGCCAGCCCAGTTTGAGTGTTTCTCTAAAAGTTCTCATGAATTTCCTCAACACTTGGGGGCTTTTTATGAAGTTTGAAGACAGTTATATCATTTTTCTGCTAAAAAAAAATAAAAAAATAAAAATAAAAAAGCAAAAAAAACAAATGGAAAATCAAAAAGAAAAATGAAAAAAAAGCAAAAAATGCAGAGAATGAAAAAAGAATATGGTTTGAATAAACGTCTTTCATCCATCACATTGCACTAGAGATCATTTGTCCTAATTAACCCTTAAAAACTTTCTTTGAGCCTTTATACCCTTTCTTTCATCACCAATTACCCCCTAGCCACATTACAAGCCAATAAAGTCCATTCTGATCAAATATTGATTGCTCTTATTTTCTTAAACATTGATTTTGAGACAATAAGTTTGCACTTGTGTGTTTTTGCTCCTTAAAAAAACATCAAACAAAAAAATAAAAAAAAAGGGAAAAGAGAAAATTTGAGTGATGAGACCTATATTCTTCCTTGATTGAAGATGGGCCTGAAGCAAGTTAGACTCTGGGTTCGCCCCTCTTCCATGACAGATCTTCAAATTGATGCTTATCGCACTTGGGGCTTACCGCCTTTTCTCTCGTCTCAGCACAGTAAAAATGATAAGCAGTTGTTCCTTACATTGATGTCAGACTTGGGGGCTTGTTACAAGCCTAATCTCCATTACCCTCCACAAATCTTATTCTATTTCTTCCATCCAAAACCCATTCCTTTATCCACTAGCTTTGACCAGTGTTGTCTTGCAATGGTGAAGATAAAATCTTTTGAAGATTACAAATCTGTTTGTTTGAAAATATTTTAACTCTCTTTTTTCACATGATCATTAAAAAATTCAAAAAAAATCTCTTGCATTGCTAGGTATTTCTTCCTAGTTCTCTCTTCCAGGGCTTGTCCCACATCTATCTATTCTCATATTTTCTTTTTCAGGGTATTGTGACGTCCGCTTGGTATTGTGACGCCAAGTTTTCTTTTTGGGGTGGTGGGGCATCTCCCCTCCTTTATTCGTATTATTATGGACTAGATACTACAACATTCGTGTTCCACAGCAACAGTCGAATGTGTAGCCTAATACCAAAAAATAGTTCCCTTTGGTTTCCAAAACAGTTTCTGATCCGTGGTAGTCTAAGGCGTTGCCTATTCCTTCTGAAACGGTTTTTCTGATTTTGGGCAACACTGGCAGAAAATCATTCTCTATTGTACGCTACATACAACGATTTTTTAGTAATCTATGGCAACGTTTTTCACTCGTTTTCAATGATGTCATAGAAAAACCGTTCCCCACTCTCTATGGTAACTATACTAATGAATAAGAATAAACAAATAATACATCACATGGAACACATAATCAATAGCTACAAGCAGTTGGACCCGATCAAAAATAAAAACCTTCAAATCTTCAAGATTAGACTTCATCTGATCCTTGAAGTGGAGTGTCCCGTTTTTAACTCTATTGCACTAATACAAAGTTGACAAACACTATCAGAGGTCATTAAGGCTCATTCATTCATCCAACAAAATTGTAGCTTAAACAAGCAGGCACTTTTAGTCTTATTCTCGCACTAAATTATTTAGCTCCAACAAAATTGTAGCATATTTCTCATGCAATTACAAAACTTAAACTGCATAACAAAAATGCAAATCTAGTAAGCCAACTGAATCTAAAAAAGCAAAATAATTACTAGAGAAATGGATACCGACATGGATTTTATCATGAGTATCAATATCTGTGGAAGTATCATCAGCCAGTTGACTATTGTCTGCCATGGCTAAATCAACTCAATTCTCAACATGATCATTCTCCATAGGCAAGGTGGCCATGGAAATTCCCTAGGGATGCATGAGCTGTTGCATTATGTCCAAGCACTCTGCCCCGATTGAAGCAATCTACGAATACCCAAGATTCTGCAGGATTAAAAATTTAAGAAAATAAGCAAATATGGCAAATAAGTAGCAGTGAAAATGCTTTTAAGAAAAATTGCACTAAAAATATAGATTCTACTAAGCCAGATAAAAACAAACCTGAAGCAAGCTCAAAAAACTACCAAACGGAATGCTGAGAGTCATGGAAACATGTGACCCTCGAAATAGGGGACTAGATATAATGCAAAGCATTGGCGTTGCAGGCAGCTATCAGTGGCCAAACTAATTGCCAGTTGTGAGCACGATGCTATGATGCACACTGTGGACACAGAACGCATAGGAGGAGTAGCCTGTGAGTTTCAAGGATAATCAACTTTTTAAAATTAAAAGCCCCTTGTAACCGCTTATCATGGAATTAATAGATAAATTTTGTGAGAACAGAGCTTGGGACACAAAGGAAAGAGTGCAGTAGATACAGAAACTAGGAAGAAAGAAAAGAATCCCTGAAATAACTATTTAACATAAATAGAGTGAAAGTTGACAGCATAAAAATGCTACTTAACAGCAGCAAAGAGATAAACCATCACACATAAACTCCCTTGTGCGAAGCTGCACAAGATGATAAATTAGTATATTCAACCTAATAAAGATAGAAAATATGTCAAATAGTGAAATGTCATATGCATTAAAAAACAACAAACATCACAAACTGCTTCTACCCTCACCTGGTAAACAAATGAATCAAGGCTTTGTTCTGAACCACAAACCATAAGAATCATAGCTTCCCTCACATAAGTCTTTCGTTCCTTCAATAGATGCTTCTCATAAACTCTCAAAGAGAAGACAAATGTATTCCACACTGGTCCAAATATAACTACAATGCATACCTACAAGGAGTGTTCTTTTTTACTTGATGATTCCGAGTTCTTCTGCTTCTTCAATTTTTCCAAAAACCAAATGGGCCACCCAGAAGTTAGTTGAAAGGGGCACAAGGATTAATGGCTTACAGGAACGAAGAATTTCGCTGAAGAGAAATAGAAATTTGTAGGTTAATTGATGTTTCTCAAAAGGGGCACCTTTGGATGTCGCTCACATCAAAGGGGCACTCAGATCCATACCCATTCATTCCCTTGAAAAAGAAGTCCATGGCCTCTTTTTTATTAAAACACTCCCTTCAATAAACAAGAAAAGAATTATACAAATCAAATGAAACCAATCAAATCAGATAGCATGCTGCACCATTGTGCAAGTATCTAACTTTACATAAATTAATACACTGTGCAACTTGAGACAGAAACAGATCAACTAAAAGCGAATGAAGATGATAAATACCATGATTACACAGTTAGCAGCAATGAACTATTACAGAGATAGCAAAGGGAATGGGTTGGCAAGTATCTAATCTCTTAATCACTATAATCTAAATTAAACAACAAATTACAATTTTCACTCAATTGTATTGTAAATCAAAATGAAGCCTGTTTTTTCCACAAAGGAGCTAAAAGAAAGGAGAAATTCAGATATTAGACACATCAGAGGAAGTTATACACAATAAGAAATCATGTCAAAACGTTTACTTGATTACAAAAAAAAAATTCATGTTCTTCCATGACTACAATATCTGAGAATAATTGGAATCTGCTAGAGATACACATACACATGAATTAGAATAAATAGTTATTATTAAATCAATAAGAAGAAAATTGTTCCGTCCATGTTTTAAGCAAAGGAACTATCAGAGAACTCGTTTATAGTAGAACAATTAATCCTAAACTCTATGCAATCCACCGCAAGCCTCGCTATTTACCTCTACAATCTCATGAAACAAAGCGACTGAAGACAAAAGAATAAACTGCAACCCACTTAATAGGGATCTATCAACAAGAAGAGAGACGAGACTCAATAATTATGACCTGAACTGAAATTGTCGATAGCAGCTTCGAGCTATCTTCACACTTCACACACGAGTCAGCTTCTTCATCAAGCTCTTGTTAGAGACATTGTGCCTTGCCGCGATAAGAGGTATTGCTGTTAATCTTTGCACTGATTTGTACCTGAATTGCTGTTAATCTTCAATTCTGAACGTTGTGCAACAAAATTCGATGGTGCCAATAAAAGGAATATAGGTAGGGTTTCTGTGAAAATTGGGAATTAGAGAAGAAATGGAAGAAAAAACTCACCTTTTTACTGATTAGCATTTAGTCAGTAACTCTTCCAAGTTCCAAGTGCATAACTGATAAAGAAATCATTGGAAATAAGCAGCAAACCTTAAGAATTTCATCCTACTAAAATAGACAAAGGGAGAAGCACTTATAGAAAGAAGATGTTTTCTCTCTAACCAAATGCCATTAATCAATGTCAAACATAGCAAGATGGTATATGCTTTTTGTTTCCTCACTTTTCAACAATTTAACAATTTCAAAGTGAAGTTGATGGGGATAATACAAATGACACTGCACGTAAAACGAAGCCAGAACATTGATATGTAATAGAAAAAACAACTAAAAAGCAGTTTCATTACAATTCAAGAAAATAAGAGGGTAAAGAGTGCTAAAAAAAATGATAAAATTGACAAAAGAGCAGCACTCATCTTTGTTCCAGAATCACAAAAATAACTAGATAACTGACATTAACTGTAACGGTCATGGCAGTAAAGTTTAACAAAGTTCATTATTTCATTCATCCGCGGTCCCAACAAAAAAAACAGAAAAGAAAATCAAAGTGCAACACATATATTTACCTCGATTGAATTGTACAAATAAGGAACTACAGTTGAGAAAATGCTGGTAGTTGTTAAAGGAGGATCAAAAGAATGAATAATTAGAAAAGAAAAATGGATAGATTAATGCTGAAGAGGGAAAATTGAAATCAAACAAGGGAAATAGCCCTTTGGTGTTGAGAGTGAGGGTGAGGGCTTTGGGATATGAAGAGAGAAAGAGCGAATGAAGCGATGAGGATGCCGATCATATGTATGTACTATATATCTCCTAGCCATGAAGAACTTGAGAACAAGGGCAAAACACAATCTACCCTCTAGTTTGTCGCAACCAGGGTCGCGACGGGGACGGCGCAAAAAACAAATTGGTAATCAGCTAGAGTCGCCACTAACGTTTTTAAGAGGAAAACGCTAGAAAACCTAAAAGAAAATAAAATGGCCTACGAAACCTAAAATTCTAGGTTCGGGAGTCGGTTACGCGCGGGGAAGGTGTTAGCACCCCACAGCGCCCGTCAAAGACGGTACCCAATATTAATTGTGCAAAAAGAATTTATTAATAGACTCATTATTTACAAAGACAAAAAAGGATATTTATTATTTTTTGAGATTTATTATTTACAAAGAAAAGAAACGAGATTATTTACAAAACAAAAATATTTATTTTATTTTATTTAGCCTGATAGGTGTGAACCTAGTCCTACGTACTTCCCTCAAATGGAAGATCAAGGCCACGTAGTTCTGAAGGTTTAAAGTGATTTTTAATTTGATGTGCCTGGCGGGGAGTTGCCCGGTCTGAAGGCTTAAAAGTGATTTTTAAAAAATGGTGCCTGGCGGGGAGTTGCCCGTTCTGAAGGCTTAAAGTGGTTTAAAAAAAAGGGTGCCTGGCGGGGAGTTGCCCGGTCTGAAGGCTTAAAGTGATTTAAAAAAAAAGGGTGCCTGGCGGGGAGTTGCCCGGTCTGAAGGCTTAAAGTGATTTAAAAAAAAAGGGTGCCTGGCGGGGAGTTGCCCGGTCCTGCGTATCTCCGAAGAGAAATCAAGGCTACGTAGTTCTAAAAGTTAATTAATTTTTATTTATGAAAAAGAAACAGAAATGAAAACAGTAACCAGAATCAGAGGCAATAAACAGAATACATAATGCAGAAACAGAATGCAAAACAAAAATGCAGAAAACAGAAATGCAGAAACAGGGAAACAAATACAGAAACAGTAAACAGAAACAGAAACAAAAATAGAAGCAGTGAACAGAAACACAGAAACAGAAGCAGTAAACAGAATACAGAATGCAGAAACATGGAAACAGAAGCAAAAATAGGGAAACAGGGAAACAGAAGCAAAAATAGGGAAACAGGAAAACAGATACAGGAAAACAGAAACAGGGAAACAGAAACAGAGAAACAAAAATATAAAACAAAAAAATATAGAAACAGAAAAGAACAAATAAAAACAAGAAAACCAAAAAGAAAAGTAAGAAGCAGCACGTTGAGGATGATGGCGGGGCTTGGTGCGATAAGGTGGCGGCGCTGCGACGGCGGCCTGGGGCTTGAGGGAGCAGCGGCGGCGTGAAGAGCGGTGGCGAGGGAGAGAAAGGGACGACGACGGCGGTGCTGGATGAGGGAGGGCGAAGCTGCAGCGGCGTTTTTACGGAGGGGATGGGTCGATGGTGGTGCTCAAGTCCGAGGGGATGAGGACGGCGCAGGGGAGGTAGCGGTTGCGGTGCTGTTTGGCCGAGGGATGGAGGAAGAAGGTGGCGGCGTAGGGAGGAGGCTCAGACAGAGGAGAAGGTTTGAGAGGCTGTGAGGGTGCGAGAATAGGGGCGGCGGCCAGGAGAGAGGAAAGGAGGTGGCGGCAGTGATGTAAGAGGTGGGGGCTGGTTCTGTGTGGTTAGGTTTAGGGAGAGAGAGGGAGTGTGCAGCTAGGGTTTAGGAGAGGGGGAAGAAAATGGAGGCTGCTGGTAGTGTGTGTGAATTGTGTGCGGAAACCGAGGTAGGAAAGGGATTTGTAGTGTTAGGATTAGGGTTTCAGTGGGTGTGAAGTTACAGAACTACCCCTAGGGTTTCTGCTGAAGTCTTTTTGGTCTATTTTTTGGTTTTGGGCCAGCTTGGCCCACTTTATTTGTGGGAGAAATTTGAATATTATTTATTTAAGAGAACAAACATAATTAATTAAATATAGACACAATCAATCTAAGTTTTTTTATATTTTTCGACTCTAATTAACTTACTATTTTTTTGATTTTTTAATATAATGAAACACAATAAAAATGAAATAAAAATGAAAGACCCGGACAAAATTGGGTGCTGACAGCAGCCCCCATTTGCTTGACTTTCGGTGAGAAAGTTAAAGCAAATTCAAAAGCAGCCAATTTTAGCCAAACAAGCAAACAGAAGAAGAATAACTAAGATGGCAGATCCGGAGCCCATCAACAGGCGGATCAAAAATCATAAGATAACTGAAAGAGTGCAGGGGTTGGTTACCCTGAAAAAGTGCAGGGGTTGGTTACCCTGAAAGAGTGCAGGGGTTGGTTACCCTGAAAGTGTGCAGGGGTTGGTTACCCTGAAAGAGTGCAGGGGTTGGTTACCCTGAAAGTGTGCAGGGGTTGGTTACCCTGAAAGTGTGCAGGGGTTGGTTACCCTGAAAGTGTGCAGGGGTTGGTTACCCTGAAAGAATGTAGGGGTTGGCTACCCTAAAAGAGCCTAGGGGTTGGTTACCCTAAAAGTGTATAGGGGGTGGATACCCTAAAAGAGCCTAGGGGTTGGTTACCCTAAAAGAATGACTAGGTACCAAAACCTAGCAAAATTGATATATTTTTTGAATTTTTGAATGATCATGTGGAAAAAAGAAAGTTGAAAGATTTTCAAATAAACAAGTTTTTTTTTTTTTAACTTTCAATAGATTTTATCATCACCATTGCAACACAATACTGGTCAAAGCTGGTGGATGAAGGGATGGGTTTTGGATGGAAGAAATGGAATAAGATTTGTGGAGGGCAATGGAGATTAGGCTTGTAACAAGCCCCCAAGTCTGACATCAATATAAGGAACAAGCTGCTTATCATTTTATCGTGCTGAGAGGAGAGAAAAGGCGGCAAGCCCTAAGTGCGACAAGCATGAATTTGAAGATCTGTCATGGAGGAGGGGCGAACCCAGAGTCTAACTTGCTTCAGGCCCATCTTCAATCAAGGAAGAATATAAGTCTCATCACTCCAATTTTCTCTTTTTCTCTTTTTTTGGACCCTTTTTTTTTTTTTTTTTTAAGGAGCAAGATAAACACAAGTGTAAACTTATTGTTCCAAAATCAAAGTTTAAGAAAATGAGAGCAATCAATATTTGATCAGAATGGACTTTATTGGCTTGTAATGTGGCTAGGGGGTAGTGGGTGATGAAAGAAAGGATATAAAGGCTCAAAGAATTTCATCCTACAAAAATAGACAAAGGGAGAAGCACTTATAGAAAGATGTTTTCTCTCTAACCAAATGCCATTAATCAATGTCAAACATAGCAAATGGTATATGCTTTTTGTTTCCTCACTTTTCAACAATTTAACAATTTCAAAGTGAAGTTGATGGGGATAATACAAATGGCACTGCACGTAAAACGAAGCCAGAACATTGATATGAAATAGAAAAAAACAACTAAAAAGCAGTTTCATTACAATTCAAGAAAATAAGAGGGTAAAGAGTGCTAAAAAAATGATAAAATTGACAAAAGAGCAGCACTCATCTTTGTTCCAGAATCACAAAAATAACTAGATAACTGACATTAACTATGACGGTCATGGCAGTAAAGTTTAGCAAAGTTCATTATTTCATTCATCCGCAGTCCCAACAAAAAAAAAACAGAAAAGAAAATCAAAGTGCAACACATTTATTTACCTCGATTGAATTGTACAAATAAGGAACTACAGTTGAGAAAATGCTGGTAGTTGTTAAAGGAGGATCAAAAGAATGAATATTTAGAAAAGAAAAATGGATAGATTAATGCTGAAGAGGGAAAATTGAAATCAAACAAGGGAAATAGCCCTTTGGTGTTGAGAGTGAGGGTGAGGGCTTTGGGATCTGAAGAGAGAAAGAGCGAATGAAGCGATGAGGATGCCGATCATATGTATGTACTATATATCTCCGAGCCATGAAGAACTTGAGAACAAGGGCAAAACACAATCTACCCTCTAGTTGTAAGAGGGCGGTTCTTTTTTTTTTCCTTCAACTTCCCAACTTACATAAGCTAAACTAGTCTATCTATCAGCAAAAGAACAAATAGACTAAATGTGAAAACTGAAAAGTATTTAGACATTATTTTGAAGAACATCACCTACCAGACAAGCAATTGTGAAGAAGTCAAACTTGACAGCAACCCTTTTAGAGTTAAGAGGAACTATTGGCAGTGGCATGCCACAATAGTGGAATTACTCAGCAAGGTTATCTTTGGTTAAGAACCTGTGATGAAATATAAAATTACTCAAGGTACTAGACATTATTTAGAATGCATATGAATGTAGCAGTCTTATCAGTGAATGAATCAGGAGGCACTAAGTGTAGTTTGATGCTCAGTTATTCACAAAAACCATGACTCTCATGCTTAAAAATGATCAAGAACCTAACGCACCAAACTATATCAATATCCACAATTTCAAATTTTGACAGATTTATACAAGCAGCAAGCTGCAGTGCAGTTGGTAATTATAATTGCCACAGGATAAACACTGCTAGATAATCTCAAATTTAGCAAAGGGTAAAGTCGCGAACAACTAAAAGTTATTCAATTTTCGTATTCAACAAATGTCATACACAAATAAAGATGAGGCTTGAGCATTGCAATATTAAATTACATGTTCCTCCTTGACATGAAGGAAAAATGATGAAACTTTCCATATTATTTTGCCCAAGGCTTGATCAATCGAATGATTAACATTGCACTTGCATAAATACAAAGAAACAATTTCCTAAACATATATGGTTAAATTAACAAATTGGAAGTGGGGCACCGTTCCACTCCCCAAGGCATTCCAAAAGAGGATCAATAATTTTACCCTGGCATATTGCAGTGAATAGTTTGTCACACTCCTCGCCAGGTGACCTGACCTTTTCTCCGGTTAGCAACTCAGTTCCCAACTCCTCTCTCACAAACTTGTACAGTGGGTAAGATCTACATTCATTGATCTTGTTTGGAATTGTTGGACATCCACTATCATATGCAGCCCTAGCACTCTCAACCTCCTTTGGCAAGAGACTCTTCAACTCATCCTCAAAAGTTGCAATCTTTTGAAAGATTGACGTGTTTAGGTTCTTCTCACTTTCTCCATTTACTAATGCATGATCCACAAGCACTTGCCTTAGTTTTTGCATCAAAGGGTATGTAGCGCTGCAGGGGTCATCAATGTAGGCAAATACAGTTTCCCTATCAACCACCTTCAGCAAATCTTTTTCACAAAATCTAGAAGGATGGAGTTCTCCATTGACACCCGTGGTAAGAGTCCTCTTGGCAACTTGACTCACAGTTCTCTTCACCGAGTGTTTCAAGTTCTCCTCCAAATGCCTCAAGTCAATTGCTTGGCAAAGCGCAATCAAGAATGTGGAAGACATGAGCTTAAGGATCTCAATGGCTTCGTTGGTTTTTCTAGAAGAAATCAGACCCAAAGAGTTCACATCCTGGTTGTGTTGCTCCGCACTTTGGACATGGGTTGTGACGGGATTGGCAAGATATTGGAGTTCGGAGCAATAAGAAGCCATGGCAATTTCAGCTCCCTTGAGACCATAATCCAAGCTGGGATTTCTACTAGCAGTGAGATTTGAAGGTAAGCCGTTGTTGTAATGATCATCGACAAGCTCAGTGAACTGAGCAAACATGAGTTTGCCAATTGCTGCAAGAGCGAGACGTGTGTTGTCCATGGAAACTCCAATAGGGGTTCCTTGGAAATTACCGCCATGCAAGGCCTTGTTTCTGGAAACATCAATCAAAGGGTTGTCGTTCACAGAGTTGATCTCTCTCTCGATCGACTTTGTTGAGAATCGAATCACTTCAATCAGAGGACCAAGCCACTGTGGGGAAGTTCTCAGAGCATATCGATCTTGTTTTGGCTTTTGCAAAGGATCCACCTCGTGCAACTTCTTTGCTGCTTTCATGTAGGAACTTCCATCCAAAATGTGCTCCATGATAGCGGCAGCCTCAATTTGGCCAGGGTGGTGCTTTAACTTATGTGTCAAGTGGTCAGTAAATTCAGGCTTCCCTTGCATCACTTCGGCAAAAATAGCTGACAGAACTTCAGAAAGTATGGCCAAAATGTTAGCCTCAAAGAGAACAATAGAAGCTAACCCAGAACCAACAGCGGTGCCGTTAACAAGGGCAAGCCCTTCCTTAGGCTGCAATTCAAAGAACCCGGAGTTGATGCCAGCCAATTGGAAAGCTTCCTTAGCATTAAGTACCTCTCCGGAGGGTCCAATAGCTTTGGAGTTTGGTCGGCCGGTAAGCAAGCCAGCAATGTAAGAAAGAGGGACCAGATCACCAGAAGCGGTGACGGTACCACGAAGTGGTAAGCATGGTGTGATGTTGTTGTTGAGGAGGTTGGTGATGGCTTCTAGGATTTCAAATCTAATGCCAGAGTATCCTTGGAGAAGAGTGTTGATCCTCACTAGCATGGCTGCTCTAGTAGCATCCTGTGGGAGCGTGTAACTTGAGCCAGTAGCGTTGCCAAATATTCCAGCATTCAAAAACCTGAAGAACAAGAAGAATATATAAACTTTTATATAATGATGAATGTAATAGTAAATATGATGATTAGTTAATTAATTAATTAGGAGTAAATTAGAAGTGGATTAATTAGGAAGTGGATACTGGATGGAAAATAGTAATTATAAAGAGGTAGCTAAGAGTGTGTGGAATTGAGTGAAGTAGTACCTGATGAGTTCTAGCTGCAGAGCATTGCCATTTTTGGTTCTGCGATGGGAGGTGGCACCGAAGCCGGTGGTGACACCGTAGCTGTCAGTGCCGTTGTTCATGCTGTTCATGACCCAGTCACTGCTGGCCTTAACGCCAGCTCTAGCTGATTCGCAAAGCTCAACGCTCACTCGTTGATCTTGTGCGGTGGCAATGGCAGCCACCTGAGCTATCGTCAGCGTCTCTCCGCCGAGCCTGACCACCGGGTTCCGGTACTCCGCCACCATGCGCTTGACCTCGTCGAGGTGGCTCCCCTTCATTGATTCGGCGGCCAGTCCCCAATTCAAGGGATCACTACTTGCTTTAGCAGCAGTGCTGCAGAAGAAGGAACCGTCGTTGGTGTTTGGTGCCATCTGATTAAATTCGATTCGAATGATTCAATGGAGCTGCTGGGTTAAAGAATGTAGTGTATTGTGTATTGTGTATTGAAGGGAAGAGTGATTGGGTACTTATATACAAATTAAGATGAGTTGGGGATTCTTTTTCTTCTAAATAAATAAACTCTATCTAATGTGTGCTGTGCTAGTTGGAAGGAAGGAACCAAGCAACGCCAACCAACGACGGAAGTCCAACTCCAAACGCTGGTCAAGTGAGTCAAGTCTCTACATCACACACTATTCACGGCTTCATTAATTGGTTTTTTTATTTTTTCAATCAACATGACTATCACACATCAATTTATCTAATATTTTAATAAGCTTCATCGTTTTCTTTGTTTATTCAGTAAGCTTAACTGCTAAAACATGTGCATCGGGGTCAAGTTTTGTCTACATATAATTAATTATCTAGTATTTCATTTTATTGGTAAATATTAGTTGTTAGATGTTGTTGACACCTAAATATCTGCAACGGCTAGTGAGGAGCCGAAGGGCCACTCGAGTCGATTGAGGAACATGATCAAATAAAATAGTAGCCGATCCAAGTGGATCTAGCCGATTGGAAGCACAAGTGATCTGCTAAAGCAAATCGAGTGTAAGCACTCGATTTTGTGAAAGTGGTTACGAATTAGCCGAGGCAACGAGGGACAGCTGAAACAAAGCCTCTAGGCTGACAAGGAGAGAGGGAACGACGATTCCCCACGATCTTGTAAGCACTTGTAATGATTGGAGAACGTGGGGTGTCGCATGTTACTTCCAACCGCTAAGTAGTTAGCCGATTTACCTCTGTAAATAGAGGAATGGTTGTCAGCACCCAATTTTGTCCGGCCCTTTTATTATATTTTTTTCTTTTCTTTTTTAATCTTGTTCTGTTTGTGTCTTTTTCTGTTTCCGTTTCTGTTTCTGTTTCTGTTTTTCTGTTTTCTGTTTCTGTTTCTATTCCTGTTTCTGTTTCTGTTTTCTGTTTCTGTTTCTGTTTCTGTTTTCTGTTTTCTGTTTTTGTTTCTGCGCGTAAAATCAATAAATGCGAATGTGATGCGAGGTATCGAGTGTTGGCTAGTAGGATGTTGTTCCTCGTACTATTTTTGCTCATTTTCATAAAAAACTAAAAATCAATTTAAACCTTTAGAACTACGTAGCCTTGATTTCTCCTTGGAGATACGTAGGACCGGGCAACAATCCCGCCAGGCACATTTTTTTTAAAATCACCCTATTTTAAATCAATTTAAATCTTCAGAACTACGTAGCCTTGATCTTCCATTTGAAGGAAGTACGTAGGACTAGGTTCACACCTATCAGGCTAAATAAAATAAAATAAACATTTTTGTTTTGTAAATAACATCATTTTCTTTGTAAATAATAAGTCTTTTAATAATTTTTTGCACAATCAATATTTGGTATCGTCTTTGATGGGCGTTGTGGGGTGCTAACACCTTCCCCACGCGTAACCGACTCCCGAACCTAGAATTTTAGAATTCGTTGGCCATTTTATTTTCTTGTTAGGTTTTCTAGCGTTTGCCTCTTAAAAAACGTTAGTGGCGACTCTGACTGTTTTATTTGTTTTTAGCGCTGTCCCCGCCACGACCCCGGTTGCGACAGATGACGACTCTGCTGGGGACTTTTGAGAGTGAGGCCTTTATGGTTGATTGAGCATTTTTTTTGTTTTTCTCCTTGTTTTGTTTTATCTATTATTTATTTCTTGTCTTTTTGTATATATCTTTTCTTTATCTTGTATATATGCTTTCTTTTGATTCTATTATATTTATTTCACCTAACTCACACACTTTTTGGGCTCTATACCCGGGCATGAAAACTAGGGAGCGTAGGGGTGTCTTGATAGATGTCGTGAGAGACTTGGTGTGTACGCGTCAATTATTGATTCACCACTCAGATGATTACCGGTCATTTAGTTATTTGTTTTATTTAGTTATTCTGTTAAACCAATGATTCGTTATTGGAGCAGATAGCAACAACCATCTCATCCGGGAAAAGCCATCTTTTTCTCAACAATGTCTTTGTCATTTGATCCAATAGTGTTCCGTTAGATAGGAACATATTTGATAAATATTGATAACTCTCGGATAGAGTATTAGAACGGAAAAATCCATTAGACTGCACGTAAAACGAAGCCAGAACATTGATATGTAATAGAAAAAAAACAACTAAAAAGCAGTTTCATTACAATTCAAGAAAATAAGAGGGTAAAGAGTGCTAAAAAAATGATAAAATTGACAAAAGAGCAGCACTCATCTTTGTTCCAGAATCACAAAAATAACTAGATAACTGACATTAACTGTAACGGTCATGGCAGTAAAGTTTAACAAAGTTCATTATTTCATTCATCCGCAGTCCCAACAAAAAAAAAACAGAAAAGAAAATCAAAGTGCAACACATATATTTACCTCGATTGAATTGTACAGATAAGGAACTACAGTTGAGAAAATGCTGGTAGTTGTTAAAGGAGGATCAAAAGAATGAATAATTAGAAAAGAAAAATGGATAGATTAATGCTGAAGAGGGAAAATTGAAATCAAACAAGGGAAATAGCCCTTTGGTGTTGAGAGTGAGGGTGAGGGCTTTGGGATCTGAAGAGAGAAAGAGCGAATGAAGCGATGAGGATGCCGATCATATGTATGTACTATATATCTCCTAGCCATGAAGAACTTGAGAACAAGGGCAAAACACAATCTACCCTCTAGTTGTAAGAGGGCGGTTCTTTTTTTTCCTTCAACTTCCCAACTTTCATAAGCTAAACTAGTCTATCTATCAGCAAAAGAACAAATAGACTAAATGTGAAAACTGAAAAGTATTTATACATTATTTTGAAGAACATCACCTACCAGACAAGCAATTGTGAAGAAGTCAAACTTGACAGCAACCTTTTTAGAGTTAAGAGGAACTATTGGCAGTGGCATGCCACAATAGTGGAATTACTCAGCAAGGTTATCTTTGGTTAAGAACCTGTGATGAAATATAAAATTACTCAAGATACTAGACATTATTTAGAATGCATATGAATGTAGCAGTCTTATCAGTGAATGAATCAGGAGGCACTAAGTGTAGTTTGATGCTCGGTTATTCACAAAAACCATGACTCTCATGCTTAAAAATGATCAAGAACCTAACGCACCAAACTATATCAATATCCACAATTTCAAATTTTGACAGATTTATACAAGCAGCAAGCTGCAGTGCAGTTGGTAATTATAATTGCCACAGGATAAACACTGCTAGATAATCTCAAATTTAGCAAAGGGTAAAGTCGTGAACAACTAAAAGTTAATCAATTTTCGTATTCAACAAATGTCATACACAAATAAAGATGAGGCTTGAGCATTGCAATATTAAATTACATGTTCCTCCTTGACATCAAGGAAATATGATGAAACTTTCCATATTATTTTGCCCAAGGCTTGATCAATCGAATGATTAACATTGCACTTGCATAAATACAAAGAAACAATTTCCTAAACATATATGGTTAAATTAACAAATTGGAAGTGGGGCACCGTTCCACTCCCCAAGGCATTCCAAAAGAGGATCAATAATTTTACCCTGGCATATTGCAGTGAATAGTTTGTCACACTCCTCGCCAGGTGACCTGACCTTTTCTCCGGTTAGCAACTCAGTTCCCAACTCCTCTCTCACAAACTTGTACAGTGGGTAAGATCTACATTCATTGATCTTGTTTGGAATTGTTGGACATCCACTATCATATGCAGCCCTAGCACTCTCAACCTCCTTTGGCAAGAGACTCTTCAACTCATCCTCAAAAGTTGCAATCTTTTGAAAGATTGACGTGTTTAGGTTCTTCTCACTTTCTCCATTTACTAATGCATGATCCACAAGCACTTGCCTTAGTTTTTGCATCAACGGGTATGTAGCGCTGCAGGGGTCATCAATGTAGGCAAATACAGTTTCCCTATCAACCACCTTCAGCAAATATTTTTCACAAAATCTAGAAGGATGGAGTTCTCCATTGACACCCGTGGTAAGAGTCCTCTTGGCAACTTGACTCACAGTTCTCTTCACCGAGTGTTTCAAGTTCTCCTCCAAATGCCTCAAGTCAATTGCTTGGCAAAGCGCAATCAAGAATGTGGAAGACATGAGCTTAAGGATCTCAATGGCTTCGTTGGTTTTTCTAGAAGAATTCAGACCCAAAGAGTTCACATCCTGGTTGTGTTGCTCCGCACTTTGGACATGGGTTGTGACGGGATTGGCAAGATATTGGAGTTCGGAGCAATAAGAAGCCATGGCAATTTCAGCTCCCTTGAGACCATAATCCAAGCTGGGATTTCTACTAGCAGTGAGATTTGAAGGTAAGCCGTTGTTGTAATGATCATCGACAAGCTCAGTGAACTGAGCAAACATGAGTTTGCCAATTGCTGCAAGAGCGAGACGTGTGTTGTCCATGGAAACTCCAATAGGGGTTCCTTGGAAATTACCGCCATGCAAGGCCTTGTTTCTGGAAACATCAATCAAAGGGTTGTCGTTCACAGAGTTGATCTCTCTCTCGATCGACTTTGTTGAGAATCGAATCACTTCAATCAGAGGACCAAGCCACTGTGGGGAAGTTCTCAGAGCATATCGATCTTGTTTTGGCTTTTGCAAAGGATCCACCTCGTGCAACTTCTTTGCTGCTTTCATGTAGGAACTTCCATCCAAAATGTGCTCCATGATTGCGGCAGCCTCAATTTGGCCAGGGTGGTGCTTTAACTTATGTGTCAAGTGGTCAGTAAATTCAGGCTTCCCTTGCATCACTTCGGCAAAAATAGCTGACAGAACTTCAGAAAGTATGGCCAAAATGTTAGCCTCAAAGAGAACAATAGAAGCTAACCCAGAACCAACAGCGGTGCCGTTAACAAGGGCAAGCCCTTCCTTAGGCTGCAATTCAAAGAACCCGGAGTTGATGCCAGCCAATTGGAAAGCTTCCTTAGCATTAAGTACCTCTCCGGAGGGTCCAACAGCTTTGGAGTTTGGTCGGCCGGTAAGCAAGCCAGCAATGTAAGAAAGAGGGACCAGATCACCAGAAGCGGTGACGGTACCACGAAGTGGTAAGCATGGTGTGATGTTGTTGTTGAGGAGGTTGGTGATGGCTTCTAGGATTTCAAATCTAATGCCAGAGTATCCTTGGAGAAGAGTGTTGATCCTCACTAGCATGGCTGCTCTAGTAGCATCCTGTGGGAGCGTGTAACTTGAGTCAGTAGCTTTGCCAAATATTCCAGCATTCAAAAACCTGAAGAACAAGAAGAATATATAAACATGAAAAAGTTTTATATAATGATGAATGTAATAGTAAATATGATGATTAGTTAATTAATTAATTAGGAGTAAATTAGAAGTGGATTAATTAGGAAGTGGATACTGGATGGAAAATAGTAATTATAAAGAGGTAGCTAAGAGTGTGTGGAATTGAGTGAAGTAGTACCTGATGAGTTCTAGCTGCAGAGCATTGCCATTTTTGGTTCTGCGATGGGAGGTGGCACCGAAGCCGGTGGTGACACCGTAGCTGTCAGTGCCGTTGTTCATGCTGTTCATGACCCAGTCACTGCTGGCCTTAACGCCAGCTCTAGCTGATTCGCAAAGCTCAACGCTCACTCGTTGATCTTGTGCGGTGGCAATGGCAGCCACCTGAGCTATCGTCAGCGTCTCTCCGCCGAGCCTGACCACCGGGTTCCGGTACTCTGCCACCATGCGCTTGACCTCGTCGAGGTGGCTCCCCTTCATTGATTCGGCGGCCAGTCCCCAATTCAAGGGATCACTACTTGCTTTAGCAGCAGTGCTGCAGAAGAAGGAACCGTCGTTGGTGTTTGGTGCCATCTGATTTTAATAAAATAAATTCGATTCGAATGATTCAATGGAGCTGGAGCTGGAGCTGGAGCTGCTGGGTTAAAGAATGTTGTGTATTGTGTATTGTGTATTGAAGGGAAGAGTGATTGGGTACTTAACTTATATACAAATTAAGATGAGTTGGGGATTCTTTTTCTTCTAAATAAATAAACTCTATCTAATGTGTGCTGTGCTAGTTGGAAGGAAGGAACGAAGCAACGCCAACCAACGACGGAAGTCCAACTCCAAACGCTGGTCAAGTGAGTCAAGTTTCTACATCACACACTATTCACGGCTTCATTAATTGGTTTTTTTATTTTTTCAATCAACATGACTATCACACATCAATTTTTTTAATATTTTAATAAGCTTCATCGTTTTCTTTGTTTATTCAGTAAGCTTAACTGCTAAAACATGTGCATCGGGGTCAAGTTTTGTCTACATATAATTAATTATCTAGTATTTCATTTTATTGGTAAATATTAGTTGTTAGATGTTGTTGACACCTAAAAATCTGCAACGGCTAGTGAGGAGCCGGCACAAGTGATCTGCTAAAGCAAATCAAGTGTAAGCACTCGATTCTGTGAAAGTGGTTACGAATTAGCCGAGGCAACGAGGGACAGCTGAAACAAAGCCTCTAGGCTGACAAGGAGACAGGGAACGACGATTCCCCACGATCTTGTAAGCACTTGTAATGATTGGAGAACGTGGGGGTGTCGCATGTTCCTTCCAACCGCTAAGTAGTTAGCCGATTTACCTCTGTAAATAGAGGAATGGTTGTCAGCACCCAATTTTGTCCGGCCCTTTTATTTTATTTTATTTTATTTTAATCTTTTTTAATCTTGTTCTGTTTGTGTCAGTTTCTGTTTCCGTTTCTGTTTCTGTTTCTGTTTTTCTATTTTTTTTTTCTGTTTCTGTTTTTCTGTTTTCTGTTTCTGTTTCTATTCCTGTTTCTGTTTCTGTTTTCTGTTTCTGTTTCTGTTTCTGTTTTTGTTTTCTATTTTCTGTTTTCTATTTTTGTTTCTGCGCGTAAAATCTATAAATGCGAATGTGATGCGAGGTATCGACTGTTGGCTAGTAGGATGTTGTTCCTCATACTATTTTAGCTCATTTTCATCAAAAACTAAAAATCAATTTAAACCTTTAGAACTACGTAGCCTTGATTTCTCCTTGGAGATACGTAGGACCGGGCTAAATCTTCAGAACTACGTAGTCTTGATCTTACATTTGAAGGAAGTACGGAGGACTAGGTTCACACCTATCAAGCTAAATAAAATAAAATAAACATTTTTGTTTTGTAAATAATATCATTTTCTTCGTAAATAATAAGTCTTTTAATAATTTTTTGCACAATCAATCTTTGGTATCGTCTTTGATGGGCGTTGTGGGGTGCTAACACCTTCCCCACGCGTAACCGACTCCCGAACCTAGAATTTTAGGATTCGTAGGCCATTTTATTTTCTAGTTACGTTTTCTAGCGTTTGCCTCTTAAAAAACGTTAGTGGCGACTCTGACTGTTTTATTTGTTTTTAGCGCTGTCCCCGCCACGACCCCGGTTGCGACAGATGACGACTCTGCTGGGGACTTTTGAGAGTGAGGCCTTTATGGTTGATTGAGCATTTTTTTTGTTTTTCTCCTTGTTTTGTTTTATCTATTATTTATTTCTTGTCTTTTTGTATATATCTTTTCTTTATCTTGTATATATGCTTTCTTTTGATTCTATTATATTTATTTCACCTAACTCACACACTTTTTGGGCTCTATACCCGGGCATGAAAACTAGGGAGCGTAGGGGTGTCTTGATAGATGTCGTGAGAGACTTGGTGTGTACGCGTCAATTAATGATTCACCACTCAGATGATTACCGGTCATTTAGTTATTTGTTTTATTTAGTTATTCTGTTAAACCAATGATTCGTTATTGGAGCAGATAGCAACAACCATCTCATCCGGGAAAAGCCATCTTTTTCTCAACAATGTCTTTGTCATTTGATCCAATAGTGTTCCGTTAGATAGGAACATATTTGATAAATATTGATAACTCTCGGATAGAGTATTAGAACGGAAAAATCCATTAGATAATGAATTATTGGTTCTTTGTGAGAGGCCTAGTGTCTACGCGTCAAATAGTTTGATCATCGGGTCCTTGTCTGTGTGACGAGGGTAATTTGGGGACCTTTAACTATGTGAGATCTAGATCCATCCCCATCACTATACTAGTTGTCTAACCTTAGTCAATCAATTGGATTAGGTCACTCCATCTCTATAATAATTCGACCTTTATGGTTAAGAAAATAAGTTTAGTTGGGGGCTCCTTCTCTCTCGGAGTTCCTCGTTTTCCTGTCTCTGTAAATAAATTCTTTTTTTTTCTTATTCATCCTTATCAAAAAAATCTCAAAACAAAAACATTTTGTACATTTCCCTTCCACTTATCATTCTTCTTTTTCTTTCTTATTTTCAATTTCTATCTCTTTTTTTGTGTTCTAAAAAAACTTTAAAAAAAATTTTCTTTAATTATCTACCTTTGGTTTTATTTTCTTTTTTAATTTTCACCATTGCATCATAACATTCAATTTGAGGTTCATTTTCATTCGCCATCTCATAATTCCTTCATTCACATCTCATAATCCTTCATCTCTTCCATTTCTACAATTAACCTTGGCTTTTATGAACCTCAGTTTCTTTCTAATCTCACACTTGTCTCATTCGTTCATTTATCCCTCCTTCATTAACCATCTTTAAACATCCAGATTTTCAAACCCCCAATTTTGGAAGTCATGGATCGATGTTGAAAAGGCGTTGTGAAAATTTGAGATCATGCACGGTGAATTGTTTAGCTTCAATAAGAGTTTTTGATCCATCAACTTGTGTCTCATCTTTCAAAAAAAAAAGAGAAAAGTAAAAAAAAAAAAAAGGAAAGATGAAAGGAGCAAATTTGCACAGTCTGAAACTTTTGCCCTAAAGTTAAAGCTTTCGAAAATAAGCAATCAATTTTTGAAATGAAATTTGGCCATTTTTTTTCTCTATCCAAAAAAATAAAAAAAATATTATCCCTTGCTACCCACTTTGAGCCTTAAATTTTTTTTTTTCTTCATATAACCCTGGACAATGATCACCCCTACACTGGGGGCTAGTGCAATAGTTCTCCATCTATATGACTCATTTCACTGGAGCTTATATCCCATCTGTTTCACCTGTTACCCCCACATCGCGAGCCAGTCCAGTTTGAGTGTTTCTCTAAAAGTTCTCATGAATTTCCTCAACACTTGGATGCTTTTTATGATGTTTGAAGACAGTTAAATCATTTTTCTGCTACAAAAGAATAAAAAAAATAAAAAAAAAAGAAAAAAAGAAAAAAAATGGAAAATCAAAAAGAAAAATGAAAATAAAAGCAAAAAATGCAGAGAAATGAAAAAAGAATATGGTTTGAATAAACGTCTTTCATCCATCACATTGCACTAGAGATCATTTGTCCTAATTAACCCTTTAAAACTTTCTTTGAGCCTTTATACCCTTTCTTTCATCACCCATTACCCCCTAGACACATTACAAGCCAATAAAGTCCATTCTGATCAAATATTGATTGCTCTTATTTTCTTAAACTTTGATTTTGAGACAATAAGTTTGCACTTTTGTGTTTTTCCTCCTTAAAAAAAAATTCAAAAAAAAAAAGAGAAAAGAGAAAATTGGAGTGATGAGACCTATATTCTTCCTTGATTGAAGATGGGCCTGAAGCAAGTTAGACTCTGGGTTCGCCCCTCTTCCATGACAGATCTTCAAATTGATGCTTATCGCACTTGGGGCTTACCGCCTTTTCTCTCCTCTCAGCACAGTAAAAATGATAAGCAGTTGTTCCTTACATTGATGTCAGACTTGGGGGCTTGTTATAAGCCTAATCTCCATTACCCTCCACAAATCTTATTCTATTTCTTCCATCCAAAACCCATCCCTTTATCCACTAGCTTTGACCAGTGTTGTCTTGCGCTGGTGAAGATAAAATCTTTTGAAAATCACAAATCTGTTTGTTTGAAAATATTTTAACTCTCTTTTTTCACATGATCATTAAAGAATTCAAAAAAAATCTCTTGCATTGCTAGGTATTTCTGCCTAGTTCTCTCTTCCAGGGCATGGCCCATAGCTATCTTTCTCATATTTTCTTTTTCAGGGTATTGTGACGTCCGCTTGGTATTGTGACGCCAAGTTTTCTTTTTGGGGTGTTCATGTCTAAAGACATTCCTGGAAAAATGGAGAAAATAAGAGAAATTAATTTGGACAAGACTGCCATAGACAAGTTCCCATTTTCTATTGGAAATCTTGTTGGGCTTGAACGATTGTCCCTCAGGGAATGCAAAAAGCATGTAACTCAACTACCGGGAAGTATTCATGCATTGGCTAAAGCATTGGTGTTGCTGTGGGGCTTTGAATTTTTTGAAGGGCACCAAGAGAACGAAAGGCAAAGCTTAGAACTATCACCTAATGCAATGGTTGTTTTTCACCGAGATGGAGAAGAAAGTGGTGATTTTACTACCTTCGATGTGCATTATCCGTACATGAGCCCCACTAATGTAATCCAAGTATGCGCTCCCAATCTGCTACTGCATCATGATTTTGAAAGGTTGTTCCAAAAACCAGAGACCGATTACTCTAAGGAATTCTTGAAATCATCAACACATTTCTTGTTCCGAAAGAAATTCCCCAAGATAGCTCTTCGTTACTGATAAGTGTCAAACGTTCATAGTTTTAACATTGTTTTTAGGCACTTATTATGAGTTTTAATTGTTAAAACCCCCAAGAAATGTATGTTTGCAAAGGAATGAGGAATCGCTATTAATTATGGGTTAGAAGGCACATTCTTGATGTTTAATGAAGATTTCAGTTCTAATCCCAACTTTTTGATGCAGAAATCTTGAAGCAGCCTGAGAAAAATTGCAATATCTCATTCGTTAACCGTTGGATTTAACTAAATTTTGAATATGTTGTTCCTAACTCATGGAACTTCAATATGGACGGTTGAATCTTGATTTGAAGACGTTTTCGGGGCGCTAAGCGCCGTTACAAGCCACTGAGCGGCCAGCAGGAGCAGCAGGCGGCTAAGCGCCCAGACAGAGTGGCTAAGCGCCCAGACACTGATTCCAGGCGGCTAAGCGCCCAGACAGGGTGGCTAAGCGCCCCATTAAAGGGCTTAGCGCCCAGAAGAGGAAACCAGGCGGCTAAGCGCCCCTGCGCGCCCAGGGCCTATAAAACGCGATTTTTGGCCTGTTTTGGGTATTCTTTCAACCCTAGTCTCCTCCAAACACCCCTTGGACGTGAGAGAGCTCTAATCTGAGAAGGAAAAGAGGATTTTCATCAACGGATGCTTGTATTCTTCATCGTCTCCTAATTCCTAATTGATTCTCCTTGTAAGCAAGCTAGTTTCCATTCTATGGATAACTAAGCTCTCTTTTAGTTGGATTTTGGCGTAGTATTTCATCTTGATAGGATTCTATTTATTTCTTTGTTACTTTCTATTTTTAATTTCAATTAAACAATTTTGTTCTTATTGCTTATGATTGCTTGATCACCTTTCATCTGATTTGGGATTAATTTTGTATGTGGAAGCTACTCTATTAATCTGACATAAATTGTTTAATCTAGGAGAAGCTAATTTGCTAGGAATAGCGTTAGATCACCTAGTTCCTTAACGCCTGCATATTTACAATTGTTTTGATTAATTGCCTGTGGAAGCGGTAATTAGGAAAGTAATTGAATCAACTTCTCATACTAGGAATAGGTGAGTTAGTTAAGAACTGGCGGGAATAAATTAAAGATTTTAAGTGATTGTAATCAAGAATAAATAAATCCTGGATAGTGAAATATGAAACCATAATCCAACTGTTTTCCCAATCTGTTATTCTCTTAATCGTTTGCTTTCTTATTTTCATGCTCTTAAATACAAGTTTCTCCAAACAAACAACTCTTATTTCTTTCTTGCTTAACTTCTTAATTAAAGAAAGGCATTCAAACTCATTGGCTCTCTGTGGATCGATAACACCCTTACTATACTGCAATTGAATCTTAAAAGAGGTTTGAGCGCAGCTTAAGTATTGGTTTTTATTAAAAGAAGTGAAAACCCTTTTAACAAAATAGCGCCGTTGCCGGGGAGCAGCGTTGTTTGAGTTTGCATTGCTTTAATTTTGTTTGTTTGAGCATTTGTGAATATTTTTATTTTTATTTTTATTTTCCTTTTATCAGCGGTCTAACACTTCTGTTTAGGTTGCTTTTCATCTTTGTTTATGCGAGGTAAGACTCCAGTTGAGGAACTTCATTTCGACCCAGAAATTGAAGCTACAGCAAGGAGGAACAACAGTAAGACAAAGAAAAGGAAGCAACTAGCTAAGTTAAGACAAGACCAGGGTACTTCTACCCCTTCACCACCCTCGCCATCTTCACCAACCCAATCTGAGCCAGACATGGCAAATCAGAATCCAAACGGTGGAGGTGCCGATCCCAATCCTGGACTTATCAATTTCACACCCAGGAACATGATCAGGATTGGTAGAGGAACTGATAATGAGAAAGCCCCAGAGATGAAGACAGGACTGGTGCAGCTGATGTATGCTAATCCTTCTGCGGGGTTAGATCATGAGAATCCTTACAACCACCTCACAAAGTTCTATGAACTCTGTGGCACAGCAGGGATGAGGCCTTCTGAAGAGGACACAGTATTCCTCAGGCTTTTTCCATTGACCTTAATTGGTCAAGCAAAGGAATGGTTCTTCGACCAACCTCACGCTATCTTGAATGACTGGTCTCAGCTTGAAAACAAATTCATGGCAAGGTACTTTTCTGATTCCAAATTTATGGATTATAAAACTGCTATCTCTTCTTTTGCTCAAGTTGCAGGTGAAAGTCTATGTGAGGCTTGGGAGAGGTACAAGTCTTTGTGCCGGAAGTGCCCAAATCATGGTTTTGATGCAAAAACCCAAGTTCATATCTTCAGGAATGGATTGCATCAACAAAGCAAGCTTATTTTTGATGCCACTGCTGGTGGTTCATTGATGTCAAAAACTCCCACTGAGGCGATGAATATCATAGAGGCTATGGCTCGGAATGACCAACAAAGCCAATATTCTAGAGGCCCAGCAAGGAAGGGAGGAGTCTTAGAGCTTGGGGTTAATGATGCTATGTTGGCCCAAAACAAGCTTCTTCAGCATCAGCTTGATGATCTGACCAAGAAACTGGATGCTTTTCCCAAAAGCATAAGGGATATGCAACAGGTGAACAGGTGTGCAGCTGAAGTACCAGGGCAACAGTCTGATTCTTATCAGCCATTTTCTGAGGAGGAGGTTCATTATCTGAATAGTCAGCAGAGGCCCTACCAGAATAACTATCCCAGGGACAATAATCAGTATAGCAATCAGCCTTGGAGGCAGGATTCAGGTCCTTCTTCTAATAGTGCTCAAAGGCAATCTTTTCAGAACCCCCCATTCCAGCAACCTCAGCAATTTCAAAATCAGCGGGAGCAGTCCCTGGAAGGTAAGTTTGATAAACTGAGTGATACTCTAACCCAGTTTATGCAGGTAACCATGGAAAGTCAAAGGAACCAGGGAGCTTCTATCAAGAATCTGGAAACTCAGGTGGGCCAACTGGCCAACCAACTTGCTGGGATGCAGAAGGGCCCATTTAATGCCAATACTGAAACCAACCCAAGAGAGCATTGTAAGGCTATTTTTACCCGTAGTGGGAAGGTAGTAGGTAATGGTATTGGTGAGCCTATTATTGTTGAGGAAGGTGAGGAGGTAGAGAAAGAACAGTCTAAAGAGTTCACAGGGGTAGAAATTGATAAGCATAATGATGAGAGTGTAGCTCTTAAGGGAACTGCAGATAAGGGAAAAGGAAAAGATGCTGAGAAAAAGAAGGGTGAGCTAAGTAAGGGGGGAGTTCCTAAGATAGTTAAGGCTCTTCCTTATCCCAAATCCCCTTCTAAGATAGATATGGATCGTCAATTTGCTAGATTTATGGATATTTTTAAAAGTTTGCAAATTAACATTCCTTTTGCAGAAGCTCTTGAACAGATGCCTGTCTATGCCAAATTCCTGAAGGACTTGTTGACTAAGAGGTGAAAATACCAGGATGAGGAAGTAATGCAGCTTGGAGCGACCTGCAGTGCCATTATCACTAGTGGCATCCCTCCTAAGCTAGCAGACCCAGGCAGTGTCACCATTCCTCTAACCATTGGGGATATGGCTGTTGGCAAGGGCCTTGTGGATATTGGAGCCCGTGTGAGCTTGATGCCACTATCCTTGATGAAAAGGATTAGTGGGCTAGAGATGAGGCCAACCAGGATGTCCCTACAGCTTGCGGATCGTTCAACTAAACGTCCACTTGGCATAGTTGAGGACGTGCTGGTAAGAGTAGACAAATTTCTAATTCCTGTGGATTTTGTTATTCTTGATATTGCAGAGGATCCAGAGGTACCTCTGATTATGGGAAGACCATTCATGAATACTGCAAGAATGGGGATTGACATGGGATTGGGCACCATGAAAGTTCGAGTCCATGATGATGAAGTCACTTTTAACATTTTTGAGACTCCGCCGTCCCCAAATAAAAAGGGCCAGTGTTTCCGAGTAGATGCGCTTGATGAGGTCATTAAGCAAGTTGAAAGGAAACCACAGGTAAATGATCCTTTAGAGTTAGCTCTAACCGATTCTTATGCAGGTCTTGCATATGATGATGATTCTGCAGCACAGCAACTCTTGGATGTACTGGATTCATCTCTTACAGTTCTGAATGCCACTAAGGTGGAAGAGATCCATGATCCCAGTGAGGATAAGATACCTGAGCAATGGCCAGAGCCGAAAGTTGACAAACCAGTTGCTATCAGTAGCACCCTTTCTCCTGAGAAAGTGGAGTTGGAAGATGTTACCAAGGAAGCCAATGCCGGATTGCAGAAGAGAAGAAAGACCAGGAAGAAGAAAAGACTTTCACAAGTTTGGAAAGTAGTAAAAACCTGTGAAAGCTGTTTTAAAGCTCTTGTGAAAATTGAAAAGGAACCAGAGAGGAAGAGGGGAATTACTTTCTCCTCTGGTCTTCGGCCTCCTTGATTTTATGCAGATCACACGTCAAGCTAGTGACGTTAAAGAAGCGCTTGCTGGGAGGCAACCCAGTGTGGTAACTTTTACAGTTTTTTTTTGTTTTGTTTTTGTTATGAGACTACGCACTTTGGTGTGGTTACATGTGTTGTTGCAGTGCTTACTGTAAGAAGAGAATGAGTTTTGCAAGTTTTGCGAAACCGTCTGTTGCTGGTATTGCTTGGCCTGAGGACAGTCCAAATTCCTTGGAGGGGATGAGCCTTGAAGCAATTTGGAAGCATATGAGACACATCATCATGAGGGAGTTCTTTCTACTTTGCTTTTATTGTTCAATTTTTATAGTATAGTGTGATATCACATGTTTTCCCAAGTCTCTATTGTTATTTATGTTTTGTTTTGTTAATCTGGAACCTAGATGAAGTACTAATGTATAATCCTGTTGTTCTAGAAAATCTTGGGTGAAGTTAGCAGTCTTACATGTTGTTATATTTAAGTTTTTAAACAATTATCACTGGGTTCCTAGGCTTGTTGCTTAAACTTTTTGAAATCAAGGACCCCAACCGAGTGAGGAGTGAGCCAAACACTATTTGTGAGTGAGTGAATCATCATTGTTTTACAAATTTGGTTTTGCTTGAGTCTCTTTGTTAGTGATTGCATGGTTATGAAAGGAAATGATCTTAGGCATTCGTTTCATTAGTTCTACCCTCTCTGGCCAAATAGCTTACCTTGATTAGGAACATCCCTTGCAAGCCCCTTTGAGCCTGAATTAAATTTCATTTCTTGTTTACAACCCTGAACCTTATATTGCAAACAGTTCCCACCTCTACTTTCTCAACTTAGGAGAGCATGCAAAATTAATTGTGAGAGAAAGACAGTTGGGGGGAGATTGAAAGTGGTTGTAATGGCTTGTAAGCTTCTCAATTCAAAAGAATCAAAGAAAAATAAAAAATGCAAGTGAGAAAAAGAAAGAAAAATCAAACGAAAAGCATAAAAGAGTTAAAGAATTGAGAAGTAAAAAGGTTGAGCAAGAATCAAAAGTTAAGGAAAAGGGAGAATTAAAGAAGAAAATGGGCAAAGAAAGTAAATTGTTGAAAGCAAGAACAAAAGGGAAAGAGAGTAGTGACTAAGTTTATTTTGTGTGCTCTCTTAGTTTTGAAAGTTTTTGATCCTGAAAAACCCAGTTCTTGATAGCCTAGCCCCATTTCAACCTGTTGAAAGACCTTTGAGATCCTAGAATTTCCATGCAATTTAACTAGTTTGTGAGACAGGTAGCAAAACTAATTTTTGTAACTCAATTGATGGTTTTGAGCGTAAACACTTACCCCTGAACTCGCGTTTTTGAGTTCTTTATATCCTTGATTTTGAAGGGGGAAAGATTTTTGTCTAGAACTTATGTGATTCTTGTTTAATGTTCCTTATTTATTATCAACTGTGAGGATTGCAACTTATTCCTTTTGAAAATCTTGTGCCTTTTAGACACTTTTGTGCAGGATTATATATTTGCTGAAATCCCATCTTGAGTCTTGTTCCTTTGGGTTCTGTTAATTGATTTTGAAAGTCTTTACCTTTTGTTTGAGGACAAACAAGGTCTTAAGTTGAGGGGAGTTTGATAAGTGTCAAACGTTCATAGTTTTAACATTGTTTTTAGGCACTTATTATGAGTTTTAATTGTTAAAACCCCCAAGAAATGTATGTTTTGCAAAGGAATGAGGAATTGCTATTAATTATGGGTTAGAAGGCACATTCTTGATGTTTAATGAAGATTTCAGTTCTAATCCCAACTTTTTGATGCAGAAATCTTGAAGCAGCCTGAGAAAAATTGCAATATCTCATTCGTTAACCGTTGGATTTAGCTAAAATTTGAATATGTTGTTCCTAACTCATGGAACTTCCATATGGACGGTTGGATCTTGATTTGGAGACGTTTTCGGGGCGCTAAGCGCCGTTACAAGCCGCTGAGCGGCCAGCAGGAGCAGCAGGCGGCTAAGCACCAAGACAGAGTGGCTAAGCGCCCAGACACTGATTCCAGGCGGCTAAGCGCCCAGACAGGGTGGCTAAGCGCCCCATTAAAGGGCTTAGCGCCCAGAAGAGGAAACCAGGCGGCTAAGCGCCCGTCGAGGGCGCTAAGCGCCCCTGCGCGCCCAGGGCCTATAAAACGCGATTTTTGGCCTGTTTTGGGTATTCTTTCAACCCTAGTCTCCTCCAAACACCCCTTGGACGTGAGAGAGCTCTAATCTGAGAAGGAAAAGAGGATTTTCATCAACGGATGCTTGGATTCTTCATCGTCTCCTAATTCCTAATTGATTCTCCTTGTAAGCAAGCTAGTTTCCATTCTATGGATAACTAAGCTCTCTTTTAGTTGGATTTTGTTGTAGTATTTCATCTTGATAGGATTCTATTTATTTCTTTGTTACTTTCTATTTTTAATTTCAATTAAACAATTTTGTTCTTATTGCTTATGATTGCTTGATCACCTTTCATCTGATTTGGGATTAATTTTGTATGTGGAAGCTACTCTATTAATCTGACATAAATTGTTTAATCTAGGAGAAGCTAATTTGCTAGGAATAGCCTTAGATCACCTAGTTCCTTAACGCCTGCATATTTACAATTGTTTTGATTAATTTCCTGTGGAAGCGGTAATTAGGAAAGTAATTGAATCAACTTCTCATACTAGGAATAGGTGAGTTAGTTAAGAACTGGCGGGAATAAATTAAAGATTTTAAGTGATTGTAATCAAGAATAAATAAATCCTGGATAGTGAAATATGAAACCATAATCCAACTGTTTTCCCAATCTGTTATTCTCTTAATCGTTTGCTTTCTTATTTTCATGCTCTTAAATACAAGTTTCTCCAAAGAAAAAACTCTTATTTCTTTCTTGCTTAACTTCTTAATTAAAGAAAGGCATTCAAACACATTGGCTCTCTGTGGATCGATAACACCCTTACTATACTGCAATTGAATCTTAAAAGAGGTTTGAGCGCAGCTTAAGTATTGGTTTTTATTAAAAGAAGTGAAAACCCTTTTAACAGTTACCGTGTAACTCCCAGCTTAAGCGAAAGCGTAATGTTGGATATCAAGTTCAGCGTACTCATCAATGGGGCCAACCAGTTCAGTTCTTCATGTACCTACGTAGCTCATCTGACGAATGGCCTAACATTTTGGTGTAATCTACAAAGCAAAGTGGAAGGAGGAGTATTTTCAGAACACGAATGGAATCAAGTTGAAATTTTATGGGAGTCGAACAAACCCAGATTATATAATAAACCGAGGTAGAGAATTATTGTGGGCCCTAATTGGTGCCTACAAGGAAGGGAACAACGAGGACAAAATTGAATTAAAAAATCTCATGTTAGATTGTCCATTACCCCACTCTTACCGGTGATGGGGCATCTCCCCTCCTTTATTCATATTATTATGGACTAGACACTACAACATTCGTGTTCCACAGCAACAGTCGGATGTGTAGCCTAATACCAAAAAATAGTTCCCTTTGGTTTCCAAAACGGTTTCTGATCCGTGGTAGTCTAAGGCGTTGCCTATTCTTTCTGAAACGGTTTTACTGATTTTGGGCAACATTGGCAAAAAATCATTCTCTATTGTACGCTACATACAACGATTTTTTAGTAATCTATGGCAACGTTTTTCACTCGTTTTCAATGATGTCATAGAAAAACCGTTCCCCACTCTCTATGGTAACTATACTAATGAATAAGAATAAACAAATAATACATCACATGGAACACAAAATCAGTAGCTACAAGCAGTTGGACCCGATCAAAAATAAAAACCTTCAAATCTTCAGGATTAGACTTCATCTGATCCTTGAAGTGGAGTGTCCCGTTTTTAACTCTATTGCACTAATACAAAGTTGACAAACACTGTCAGAGGTCATTAAGGCTCATACATTCATCCAAAAAAGTTGTAGCTTAAACAAGCAGGCACTTATAGTCTTATAATCGCACTAAATTATTTAGCTCCAACAAAATTGTAGCATATTTCTCATGCAATTACAAAACTTAAACTGCATAACAAAAATGCAAATCTAGTAAGCCAACTGAATCTAAAAAAGTAAAATAATTACTAGAGAAATGGATACCCACATGGATTTTATCATGAGTATCAATATCTGTGGAAGTATCATCAGTCAGTTGGTTATTGTCTGCCATGCCTAAATCAACTCAATTCTCAACATGATCATTCCCCATAGGCAAGGTTGCCATGGAAATTCCCAGAGGATGCATGAGCTGATGCATTGTGTCCAAGCACCCTGCCCCGGTTGAAGCAATCTACGAAGACCCAAGATTCAGCAGGATTAAAAATTTAAGAAAATAAGCAAATAAGTAGCACTAAAAATGCTTATAAAAAAAATTGCACTGAAAATACCAATTCCACTAAGCCAGATAAAAACAAACCTGAAGCAAGCTCAAAAAAGAATCCCTGAAATAACTATTTGACATAAATAGAGTGAAAGTTGACAACATAAAAATGCTACTTAACAGCAGCAAAGAGATAAACCATCACACATAAACTCCCTTGTGCGAAGCTGCACAAGATGATAAATTAGTATATTCAACCTAATAAAGATAGAAAATATGTCAAATAGTGAAATGTCAGATGCATTATAAAACAACAAACATCACAAACTGCTTCTACCCTCACCTGGTAAACAAATGAATCAAGGCTTTGTTCTAAACCAGCAACCATAAGAATCATAGCTTCCCTCACATAAGTCTTTCGTTCCTTCAATAGATGCTTCTCATAAACTCTCAAAGAGAAGACAAATGTATTCCACAGTGGTCCCAATATAACTACAATGCATACCTACAAGGAGTGTTCTTTTTTACTTGATGATTCCGAGTTCTTCTGCTTCTTCAATTTTTCCAAAAACCAAATGGGCCACCCAGAAGTTAGTTGAAGGGGCACAAGGATTAATGGCTTACAAGAACGGAGACTTTTGCTGAAGAGAAATAGAAATTTGTAGGTTAATTGATTTTTCTCAAAAAGGGGCACCTTTGGATGTCGC
Organism: Acmispon strigosus; assembly: GCA_030819835.1. Classification (NCBI taxonomy): domain Eukaryota; kingdom Viridiplantae; phylum Streptophyta; class Magnoliopsida; order Fabales; family Fabaceae; genus Acmispon; species Acmispon strigosus. Next base: position 28,318,385 of record JAUAMA010000001.1, read on the forward strand.
TCACATCAAAGGGGCACTCAGATCCATCCCCATTCATTCCCTTGAAAAAGAAGTCCATGGCCTCTTTTTTATTAAAACACTCCCTTCAATAAACAAGAAAAAGAATTATACAAATCAAATGAAACCAATCAAATCAGATAGCATGCTGCATCATTGTGCAAGTATCTAACTTTACATAAATTAATACACCGTGCAACTTGAGACAGAAACAGAGCAACTAAAAGCGAATGAAGATGAAAAATAACATGATTACACAGTTAGCACCAAAAAACTATTACAGAGATAGCAAAGGGAATGGGTTGACAAGTATCTAATCTCTTAATCACTATAATCTAAATTAAACAACAAATTACAATTTTCACTCAATTGTGTTGTAAATCAAAATGAAGCCTGTTTTTTCCACAAAGGAGCTAAAAGAAAGGAGCAATTCAGATATTACACACATCAGAGGAAGTTATACACAATAAGAAATCATATCAAAACGTTTACTTGATTACAAAAAAAATTTCATGTTCTTCCATGACTACAATATCAGAGAATAATTGGAATCTGCTAGAGATACACATCACATGAATTAGAATAAATAGTTATAATTAAATCAATAAGAAGAAAATTGTTCTGTCCATGGTTTAAGCAAAGGAACTATCAGAGAACTCGTCTATAGTAGAACAATTAATCCTAAACTCTATGCAATCCACCGCAAGCCTCGCTATTTACCTCTACAATCTCAGGAAACAAAGAGACTGAAGACAAAAGAAGAAATTGCAACCCACTTAATAGGGATCTATCAACCAGAAGAGAGACGAGACTCAATAATTATGACCTGAACTGAAATTGTTGATAGCAGCTTCGAGCTATCTTCACACTTCACACACGAGTCAGCTTCTTCATCAAGCACTTGTTAGAGACATTGTGCCTTGCCAAAATAAGAGGTATTGCTGTTAATCTTTGCACTGATTTGTACCTGAATTGCTGTTAATCTTCAATTCTGAACGTTGAGCAACAAAATTTGATGGTGCCAATTAAAGGAATATAGTTAGGGTTCCTGTGAAAATTGGGAATTAGAGAAAAAATGGAAGAAAAAACTCACCTTTTTACTGATTAGCATTTAGTCAGTAACTCTTCCAAGTTCCAAGTGCATATCTGATAAAGAAAACATTGGAAATAAGCAGCAAACCTTAAGAATTTCATCCTACAAAAATAGACAAAGGGAGAAGCACTTACAGAAAGCTGATGTTTTCTCTCTAACCAAATGCCATTAATAAATGTCAAACATAGCAAGATGGTATATGCTTTTTGTTTCCTCACTTTTCAACAATTCAACAATTTCAAAGTGAAGTTGATGGGGATAATGCAAATGACACTGCACGTAAAAAGAAGCCAGAACATTGAGATGTAATAGAAAAAAACAACCAAAAAGCAGTTTCATTCCAATTCAAGAAAATAAGAGGGTAAAGAGTGCTAAAAAATGATAAATTTGATAAAAGAGCTGCACTCATCTTTGTTCTAGAAGCACAAAAAAAACTAGATAACTGACATTAACTGTAACAGTCATGGCAGTTAAGTTTAACAAAGTTCATTGTTTCATTCATCCACAGTCCCAAAAAAAAAAACAGAAAAGAAAATCAAAGTGCAACACATATTTTTACCTCGATTGAATTGTAGAAATAAGGAACTACAGTTGAGAAAGTGCTGGTAGTTTTTAAAGGAGGATCAAAAGAATGAATAATTAGAAAAGAGCCCTTTGGTGTTGAGAGTGAGGGTGAGGGCTTTGGGATCTGAAGAGAGAAAGAGCGAATGAAGCGATGAGGATGCCGATCATATGTATATACTATATATCTCCTAGTCATGAAGAACTTGAGAACAAGGGCAAAACACAATCTACCCTCTAGTTGTAAGAGGACGGTTCTTTTTTTTCCTTTAGCTTCCCAACTTACATAAGCTAAACTAGTCTATCTATCAGCAAAAGAACAAATAGACTAAATTTGAAAACTGAAAAAGTATTTAGACATTATTTTGAAGAACATCACCTACCAGACAAGCAATTTTGAAGAAGTCAAACTTGACAGCAACCCTTTTAGAGTTAAGAGGAACTATTGGCAGTGGCATGCCGCAATAGTGGAATTACTCAGCAAGGTTATCTTTGGTTAAGAACCTGTGATGAAATATAAAATTACTCAAGATACTAGACATTATTTAGAATGCATATGAATGTAGCAGTCTTATCAGTGAATGAATCAGGAGGCACTAAGTGTAGTTTTATGCTCGGTTATTCACAAAAACCATGACTCTCATGCTTAAAAATGATCCAGAACCTAACGCACCAAACTATATCAATATCCACAATTTCAAATTTTGACAGATTTATACAAGCAGCAAGCTGCAGTGCTGTTGGTAATTATAATTGCCACAGGATAAACACTACTAGATAATCTCAAATTTAGCAAAGGGTAAAGTCGTGAACAACTAAAAGTTAATCAATTTTCGTATTCAACAAATGTCATACACAAATAAAGATGAGGCTTGAGCATTGCAATATTAAATTACATGTTCCTCCTTGACATCAAGGAAATATGATGAAACTTTCCATATTATTTTGCCCAAGGCTTGATCAATCGAATGATTAACATTGCACTTTCATAAATACAAAGAAACAATTTCCTAAACATATATGGTTAAATTAACAAATTGGAAGTGGGGCACCGTTCCACTCCCCAAGGCATTCCAAAAGAGGATCAATAATTTTACCCTGGCATATTGCAGTGAATAGTTTGTCACACTCCTCGCCAGGTGACCTGACCTTTTCTCCGGTTAGCAACTCAGTTCCTAACTCCTCTCTCACAAACTTGTACAGTGGGTAAGATCTACATTCATTGATCTTGTTTGGAATTGTTGGACATCCACTATCATATGCAGCCCTAGCACTCTCAACCTCCTTTGGCAAGAGACTCTTCAACTCATCCTCAAAAGTTGCAATCTTTTGAAAGATTGACGTGTTTAGGTTCTTCTCACATTCTCCATTTACTAATGCATGATCCACAAGAACTTGCCTTAGTTTTTGCATCAACGGGTATGTAGCGCTGCAGGGGTCATCAATGTAGGCAAATACAGTTTCCCTATCAACCACCTTCAGCAAATCTTTTTCACAAAATCTAGAAGGATGGAGTTCTCCATTGACACCCGTGGTAAGAGTCCTCTTGGCAACTTGACTCACAGTTCTCTTCACCGAGTGTTTCAAGTTCTCCTCCAAATGCCTCAAGTCAATTGCTTGGCAAAGCGCAATCAAGAATGTGGAAGACATGAGCTTAAGGATCTCAATGGCTTCGTTGGTTTTTCTAGAAGAAATCAGACCCAAAGAGTTCACATCCTGGTTGTGTTGCTCCGCACTTTGGACATGGGTTGTGACGGGATTGGCAAGATATTGGAGTTCAGAGCAATAAGAAGCCATGGCAATTTCAGCTCCCTTGAGACCATAATCCAAGCTGGGATTTCTACTAGCAGTGAGATTTGAAGGTAAGCCGTTGTTGTAATGATCATCGACAAGCTCAGTGAACTGAGCAAACATGAGTTTGCCAATTGCTGCAAGAGCGAGACGTGTGTTGTCCATGGAAACTCCAATAGGGGTTCCTTGGAAATTACCGCCATGCAAGGCCTTGTTTCTAGAAACATCAATCAAAGGGTTGTCGTTCACAGAGTTGATCTCTCTCTCGATCGACTTTGTTGAGAATCGAATCACTTCAATCAGAGGACCAAGCCACTGTGGGGAAGTTCTCAGAGCATATCGATCTTGTTTTGGCTTTTGCAAAGGATCCACCTCGTGCAACTTCTTTGCTGCTTTCATGTAGGAACTTCCATCCAAAATGTGCTCCATGATAGCGGCAGCCTCAATTTGGCCAGGGTGGTGCTTTAACTTATGTGTCAAGTGGTCAGTAAATTCAGGCTTCCCTTGCATCACTTCGGAAAAAATAGCTGACAGAACTTCAGAAAGTATGGCCAATATGTTAGCCTCAAAGAGAACAATAGAAGCTAACCCAGAACCAACAGCGGTGCCGTTAACAAGGGCAAGCCCTTCCTTAGACTGCAATTCAAAGAACCCGGAGTTGATGCCAGCCAATTGGAAAGCTTCCTTAGCATTAAGTACCTCTCCAGAGGGTCCAACAGCTTTGGAGTTTGGTCGGCCGGTAAGCAAGCCAGCAATGTAAGAAAGAGGGACCAGATCACCAGAAGCGGTGACGGTACCACGAAGTGGTAAGCATGGTGTGATGTTGTTGTTGAGGAGGTTGGTGATGGCTTCTAGGATTTCAAATCTAATGCCAGAGTATCCTTGGAGAAGAGTGTTGATCCTCACTAGCATGGCTGCTCTAGTAGCATCCTGTGGGAGCGTGTAACTTGAGTCAGTAGCTTTGCCAAATATTCCAGCATTCAAAAACCTGAAGAACAAGAAGAATATATAAACATGAAAAACTTTTATATAATGATGAATGTAATAGTAAATATGATGATTAGTTAATTAATTAATTAGGAGTAAATTAGAAGTGGATTAATTAGGAAGTGGATACTGGATGGAAAATAGTAATTATAAAGAGGTAGCTAAGAGTGTGTGGAATTGAGTGAAGTTGTACCTGATGAGTTCTAGCTGCAGAGCATTGCCATTTTTGGTTCTGCGATGGGAGGTGGCACCGAAGCCGGTGGTGACACCGTAGCTGTCAGTGCCGTTGTTCATGCTGTTCATGACCCAGTCACTGCTGGCCTTAACGCCAGCTCTAGCTGATTCGCAAAGCTCAACGCTCACTCGTTGATCTTGTGCGGTGGCAATGGCAGCCACCTGAGCTATCGTCAGCGTCTCTCCGCCGAGCCTGACCACCGGGTTCCGGTACTCTGCCACCATGCGCTTGACCTCGTCGAGGTGGCTCCCCTTCATTGATTCGGCGGCCAGTCCCCAATTCAAGGGATCACTACTTGCTTTAGCAGCAGTGCTGCAGAAGAAGGAACCGTCGTTGGTGTTTGGTGCCATCTGATTTTAATAAAATAAATTCGATTCGAATGATTCAATGGAGCTGGAGCTGGAGCTGGAGCTGCTGGGTTAAAGAATGTTGTGTATTGTGTATTGTGTATTGAAGGGAAGAGTGATTGAGTACTTAACTTATATACAAATTAAGATGAGTTGGGGATTCTTTTTCTTCTATCTAATGTGTGCTGTGCTAGTTGGAAGGAAGGAACGAAGCAACGCCAACCAACGACGGAAGTCCAACTCCAAACGCTGGTCAAGTGAGTCAAGTTTCTACATCACACACTATTCACGGCTTCATTAATTGGTTTTTTTATTTTTTCAATCAACATGACTATCACACATCAATTTTTCTAATATTTTAATAAGCTTCATCGTTTTCTTTGTTTATTCAGTAAGCTTAACTGCTAAAACATGTGCATCGGGGTCAAGTTTTGTCTACATATAATTAATTATCTAGTATTTCATTTTATTGGTAAATATTAGTTGTTAGATGTTGTTGACACCTAAAAATCTGCAACGGCTAGTGAGGAGCCGGCACAAGTGATCTGCTAAAGCAAATCAAGTGTAAGCACTCGATTTTGTGAAAGTGGTTACGAATTAGCCGAGGCAACGAGGGACAGCTGAAACAAAGCCTCTAGGCTGACAAGGAGACCGGGAACGACGATTCCCCACGATCTTGTAAGCACTTGTAATGATTGGAGAACGTGGGGGTGTCGCATGTTCCTTCCAACCGCTAAGTAGTTAGCAGATTTACCTCTGTAAATAGAGGAATGGTTGTCAGCACGCAATTTTGTCCGGCTCTTTTATTTTTTTTTCTTTTCTTTTTTAATCTTGTTCTGTTTCATTAAAAAAATGTGAATACCGGATTTAGTTCGGGCCTAATCCACCAGGAATAAGGAAAAAAATAAAAAAACGGGTGATAGTATTGATAACGAAATCTGTTACAAATAAATTCAAATATTTAACAAATTTCATCAGTTAGTTAGGATTCTGTTAACTTTATCTGCAATTTGAATTATTTGTAACAGATTCTTGTTATCAATATCATCTACTACATACATATATATACACCCATGTTCATTGGTTTGGGGAACAGACATCATTATTCACTACTCATCCCACACACCCTTATTCACTCCACTCTTCCAAACAAAAAAAGAGAAACCACTACTCACTCATCATCATCAACAGCAGCCTCCGTCATCTCCTTTCCCTCTCTCTAGCAACCAAACCCTCATCTCCTTCACTTACTCCTCATCTTCTTCGAACCCCTCTCCCTCCATCCTACTCGAAAATCCACTGTCACCACTCACCCTTCAACCACCGATTCGTCCCCAACCTCCAACCTTCCACCTCCGATTCTTCACAGCCGCCCCTGCCCTTCCTCTTCTTCATCTCCTCTGCTGAACCCACGAGCCGTCACCAGCCACCACCGTCGTCCCTTCTCTCTCCTCGCCACCGCTCTTCACGCTGCTGCTCTACTCCTCTTCGTCTCCACGCCACCGCCACCGCCGCCGCCAGAGGCTCTCGCAACAGCACCGTCTCCTTCCTCTCCATTTGAAGTTCCTCCGCCGCCGGATCTCCCCCCTCTGTTTCTGTTTCTGTTTTTCTGTTTCTATTTTTCTATTTCTGTTTTTCTGTTTTCTGTTTTTTTGTTTCTGTTTCTATTTTCTGTTTGTGTTTTTTGTTTCTGTTTCTGCGCATAAAATCAATAAATGCGAATGTGATGCGAGGTATCGACTTTTCGCTAGTAGGATGTTGTTCCTCGTACCATTTTTGCTCATTTTCATAAAAAACTAAAAATCAATTTAAACCTTTAGAACTACGTAGCCTTGATTTCTCCTTGGAGATACGTAGAACCGGCTAACAACCCCGCCAGGCACACTTTTTTTAAAATCACCCTTTTTTAATCAATTTTAATCTTCAGAACTACGTAGCCTTGATCTTCCATTTGAAGGAAGTACGTAGGACTAGGTTCACACCAATCAGACTAAATAAAATAAAATAAACATTTTATTTTTGTAAATAATATCATTTTCTTTGTAAATAATAAGTCTTTTAATAATTTTTTGCACAATCAATCTTTGGTACCGTCTTTGATGGGCGTTGTGGGGTGCTAACACCTTCCCCACGCGTAACCGACTCCCGAACCTAGAATTTTAGGATTCGTAGGCCATTTTATTTTCTTTTTAGGTTTTCTAGCGTTTGCCTCTTAAAAAAACGTTAGTGGCGACTCTGTCTGTTTTATTTGTTTTTAGCGCCATCCCCGCCGCGACCTTGGTTGCGACAATGGTCATTTGTACAAACATACACAATCAATCAATCAAAATCTACAAATTTCCCGCATTTTATCTTTATTTTACTTTTCAGCACTTTACTTTTCCGCCATTTAAATTCTTTATCGCTTTCTTCAATTTATCTTCTAGCTGATTTATAGCTTTCATTCTTTATTTTCTGTGCTGTTTTTCAGCCATTTACATTCCTTAGGAGTAGACCTAAGTTTATAGCCAAAGTCTTATTTCAAACATCCTTCCATAGTAAGGCACTAAGACCTTTTTGGAGTATCTTAGGAATCCATATTGAGGCACATAGTCCCTTCCTCAAGAAATCGCTTAATTAGGGAATCATTGTTTGTTTCCCAACCGACCACACAACTTTCAGATCGACCGAATCCATTTCCTAATCGAACAAATCTATTTTTGAACAAACAAATTGGCACGCCAAGTGGGACCACTCTCGCTATTGAAAAATTTACATCACCTTCTCACAACCTAAATTGGCGTATGCAATTGAGGTCTGGAAAGAAAATGGAGTCTTCAAGCAACCGCAGAGTCAGTAGTAGCCGTACCTTGCTCGCTAGTACCGCTTCTACCTCCACTACAATGCCAGTACATAGATGAGTAAAGGGTTTTTGGTACCTTTGCTGAAGATGGTTACTGCGACTCTACTTCCTTACGATTCAGCCAACGAAAGAGATTATTGCAGCGTCATTGATGCTGCACATGGTGGAGGCGCTATTTTCCTCGCTAAAGGGGTTGCTTTTGACACGCTACGACATGGGTGACGTAACGCGGATGATGCAGAGAAGCTGAAGTACGAGATAAAGGTCGGAACGACAATGGGCTAATGAGACTAAGCTCCGGTGGTAAGGGTTTAGATGCTTCAAAGGGGGAACTCTGGTGGTTGGGGAAGAAGCTGAATAGAAACTGAGCTGAGGTACGGGGACGACAGAGAGAAGCGGAAGTACGAGACGAAGGTCGGAACGACGACGGGATAATGAGACTAAGATCTGGTGGTAAGGGTTTAGATGCTTCAAAGGGGAACTCTGGTTGTTGGGGAAGAAGATGAATAGATACTGAGATGAGGTAGACTAAACTGATTTCTAAAAAACAATATGAGGAATTTTGAAATTGAAAATATTAGTTGTGATGAATTTTGATTTTTAAAAAAAGAAAAAAATGACCAAAGATACAAATTGAAGGACCATAAGTGAGAAAAATGGAAGTTATTAGTCAAACTGATGACATGTTTAAAAATCACATATGTCATCTCCCCACTGGTTCACATAAGAGATGCATCGCTGCATTCTATGTAAGAAGTGTCTTGGGAGAGCTACCTTATTTTGTTTTCTTATCTTTTGAGATCTTGCGGAAAGCAAGTTGGGCGAAATTATTGTGATTGGTTCAGCACAACACGAGATACCCGGTGGGATGAAACCGTGCACGAGTCAAAGGCATTCCAACGTTTTTGTTAACTAATAGCTTAAATGCTTAATTGTATTTGTTCTTTTTAAAACTTAATTGTATATTTGACGCTTCATCTATTGCGATGGTGTGATTTGAATATTTAATATTTAAAATATTTAAAACAAGTAATTTTTGTCTATAAGATTTTTAGGTGTGTAAATTGAGTCATCCCATCAAAAAACCGTCAAGTTGGTAACAATTGAACAATTGGTGTTATGAAAGAGAAATTGACCAATTATTATGGTTTTGCAAGGAGAGATGATGATCATTTTTTCGAGGAAGAATCTACTGATCGTCCTCCACTGACTTGGAAACGATCCTCCCTCACCGATTACACTCTTCCCCTTCGGCAACACATTGAATCTGACCGACCACCAATAGGCCAAGAGAGCCTCACACATCTGTACCTTTTGGCCCGCAACACTTTGCGCACCAGAGCTAGGGGGCAATTTTTCTGAAGGATAATCTACTGGTCGCCCTCCACCGACCAGGAAACAGTCCTCCATCGCCGACCACGCTCTCTCGCTCCAACGTCGGGCCAGATCCGACCACGCAGCCAAGGCTGTGTATAGTATAAGGCAATATAGGCAATTGCCTTAGGCCTCCAAAAAATAATAATTAGTACATATATAGTATATACTACTGATACTTGAAGGAGGTAATGAAACAATTAAAAATCAGATTATATTAATTGCAACGTGGGCAATGTGACGTGGCAATGGGGGAGTGCAACATGGGAAGTGCAACTTTGACCATTATTAATAGCAGTGTTTTGTATTAGCAAAGTTACATTCCCCAAAAAACTAATAAATATAAAATCTGTTATTTTTACATTTTCAAATTTTGAAAATTTATTTTGTACAAGTTTGTTCTTCACTCATTGTTTCTTCTCACAAGAAAAAGATGATAGTAATAAAACACACAAGAAAAGGGGGGTTTGAATTGTGTGTGTAACACCCGGAATTTCCCCAGTAATTAAATAATGATTTAATTATTCCAAGGTACTGTTTGGACCCGCTCGGCGGCATCGGCAAGCGATATCGTCGGCCGAAGTACCGATGAAGTATTCTTTGCGACACTTGGTAGGAAACCAAGCTAGACCTGACTTTGAATTCGGACGAGAACTAGACGTTCTCAGTATCACCACGACGATCAGTGAAGAATTTCGTGAAGAACGACTGTAATATTCATATGGTTTCCTCCCGGAGCCCGCGAATGATTTTTCGCTCTAAGGGGACTTTTAGCCAAAACTTCAACAGGTGAAACGGACAACTTCGGGACCCCGGATCGAGAATGTGAAAAGCTCCAAACGTCTTCGTTAGGAGTTTTGAGACCAATTTTGTGCAGAAGATTTTTATGAATAGTGACCAGGTGAATAGTGTTTTCGGGCAGCGTGGCGCAGACTTCGAGAAAGATCGACCCGGCCTCAAATTGTGCGGGCCCGGTACCCCGAAACCAATAAATGACCCCGGGGCAGATATTCTCAGTGACACTGAGGTACTCACTGATAACAAGAACCCGATGATGACCGGTGACTTGACGCACTGACGCATAAACGCACTGACGCACTGATGCACGAACGCGTCATGATTAAGAATTTATTAATAAACAAACCTAGATATTTATTAGAACTTTCTAAGCTTAGAGTTTAGTCCTTAAACTTTGAAAACCTTACGGTTTGGTCCTCGAACAGTAAAAGTTTTTTTACTTTAAACTTTTACCGTTTCAACTTTGGTCCCTTGGGTAAGTGAAAAATTAGACTTTCACCCCCATTTGAGCCCCATGGGCCACGGCCCACACCCTTCCTAAGGGGTTAAGTTGGCCTTTCAAGCCTGCCTTATTAGTTCATTAAGTGAAAATCTTGTAAGTTTTAGTGATTGTTAGAGAGAGAAAGGGAAGCTTTGATGAGTTCCTATTCATCTTCTTCCTCCTCATGCTTTGGCCGCCCCTTTCCTTCCTTTATGGCAGCCCTTCCTTAGCTCCTTTGTACTTGATTCTTTGAGGTAAAGTGTTCCCCTCCCCTTGATCTATATCGCTACCGATTCGGTTTTTCATTTTATTGAGTTTCAATTTTATGCATGTACTAGGATTGGAAAGTCCCTTCACAAATGTTGTTCCCACTACCTTTAACTTCGTTTTGAACCGATTGATTTTTGATTGAATGAGTTTTGGTTCTTTGAAAAAATTTAAGTTGGGATTTTGTTAGGGTTCCCTTTGGAAAAGTCATTCCCATGACATTGATCTCTGAAAATCTCTAATTTGTTTTCTTGGAAGTTTTGTTTTTGAAAAATTGATTATTTGGAAAAGTGATTTTTCAAGCCTTAGGTAATTATTTACCCTAGATTTCTTGTTGTCTTTTATGTGTACAAATTAGATTTTGAAGAAAAAATTCCCCTTGAATTAAAGTTGTTGGCTGAATTGACTAGTGTTTTAGGACTTTGGAAAATTGATTTTCTAACTAGATTTTTGTAGTGTTTAAGGCTTATATGTGAGGTTTGATACAAAAGAAAATCATTGCCCTACTTTTTAGATGGAATGGCCGAGAATTCGAAAATGTTTCAAGGGATTTGAAAATTTATTTCCATTTGGTTTTGAGAGTTAAAGTTTAGAGGGACTAAAATTGAACTCTTGGGTAAATTTGACTATGGAACTTCTAGCTTGTTTTAGGGTTTTGAAAAGTTGGGAAATAGAGAATTTAAAATTTGACAATTGAATGAATTTTGTATGATCTTGACACTTAGGGTTTTGTTGAATACAAGAGTTGGAAAATTGATTTGGAAATTTGTAGAAAAGATGAGTTTTTGTGCAAGTTGGTTTTGAAACTCATAGGCCGAATTAGGGTTTTGCACATTCTGAAAACTTGGGGAAATTGGTGTGGAAAATGGATTTAAAAGTTATGTTTTTTATTGTGTGATTGATTTGGAAATTGAGTGAAGTGTTGGGTGAAAATTTGGAAAATTTTAGGGTTTTTAGAATTTTGGGCAGAATTGAAGTTTGATAAAAATGTGTGTGTTTTTGTCTTCTAAAATCTTGATTAAGGCTTCAAAATGGTTTGTAAGAATCTAGCCTTGATGCTCTTTGAATGGTTTAAAGTTTTGAGAAGTTTTGGTTTTGTAACTTAGGTTTTTCTAAGTTCTTTTGGTAATCGTCAAAAATATTGTTTAAGTGTCTTCGACCTCCGAGCATTTCCTAAGTTGTAGAACCTTTGTCTAAGTGTTTAGACCCTTTTTTAGACCAGCCCCTTGACCATAGGTTTAAGTTCAAAGTTCTAAGCTAGGTTGTGTTTGTTGAAGGATAACGAGGCCCTGTACCGATCTAGACGCACGGAGTTTAAGTGACCACCAGGATCGACTACCTTTAAGGTAAGGGCACTTCGTATCTTTGTCTATTAGCATAAGTATAAATATATACCATGATGCACTATGATCTTTAGAATTATAGTTGACGGCGTTCTGAGAACGACCCGACTTAAACTGTATTGATTGATATATGAATGCAATCTCTGAAGGCATCTGATATGCTGGATTAGTTTTTGTGTGATGCGTGGCATTGTTGGATTGTTGTGATTTGTGGCTTGACTTATTGGATGTTTATTGCTTTGATGATAATTGAAAGCATGTTTCTTCCTTCGACATGATTTATATCTGCTTATGATATGTGCAACTGCTCTACATGATTAGTATTAATTATGAAGCTATGCTAGGCCTCGTTTAAATACGTATGAGTCCTACTTGTGTTTTGTTTTCATGTCGTGTCAAGCATGTAATCGTGAAAGTCGTCATGGTTCGGGGCTATAAAGACTCAAGAGCTAGATGACGCACCATCGGAGCGTTATAAAGAGCGTTCTCGTGTAAGTGGCAACTCTCGGCTTACCGACTTACTTTTTAGTTCATTCGGAGTTCGGGAGAGTGTCCCACCTGCCTGCGGGAGTTGGTGCATATTCAGATAAAAGTTTTTTTCTGTTCATGAGGAAGATGTGTGATAGCCAAATCCGCAAGTGCACGGATGGTTATCGCGTAGTATAAAAGATATCGTACCCAAGGGATAGGTATCTTTTTAGTAAATTATTTAGAGCTTGTGCAGAAATTAAAAAGGTGTATTTGATGTTTGGTTTTAGAACAAGGACAAGCAAAAGCATAAAATAAAATAAAAGAAAGACGATGATGAGATTTAAGCACTTGGTTTGAATTACATAGTTTATAAAATATGCTAGCAAACTCCTACTTAATTTCTGAATTCTAGAACCAATTTCATGATGCTATAGCCTAGTATTTCTACAAGTTAATTTCTTACACATTGTAGAACTTTCTTTCTAATTACTAAACTCAATTTCTTGCAATTTAGTTAATTAAAGAAGAAGATGAAGATGAAGTTCAGGCCAACATAAAGCTAAGTCTATCCTAATTTCTTAGTGATATATACATATAGCCTTTTTTAAATCCTATTTCCCTTACTACTTACCAATTCTCATTGTTATAAGCAATAAGCAAGAAACTTGTGTGCACCAAGATAAATGAAGAACAAGGAAATAAAACATGAATTGGAAATATTATTCAGAAATGTAGAAGAAAACTAAAGCATAAACTACAAACTAAAACAACCAAAGTAACTTAAAAGAATTAGCCAAGCATGGCTAAAAGAGGCATCGATTTACCCTGGATAGGAGCTCAAGTTTGGCTTCCCACAATTCCTAGGAACAATGCTCTTAAGGAGGAAAGAAGAATACTTGTTGTATTCTGAAAAGGTGTGTCTTACGAGTGAAGAAAAGACACCTATTTATAGTAAAAATCTGCCCTCCAGTGCTTGAGCGCTGGGATCCCCAACGCTTGGGCGTTGGGTGCATTAAAATCTCACGTTGCAGATATGAGCCCAGCGCTTGAGCGCTGGCTTCCAACGCTTGAGCGCTGGGATGAAAATCGTACTCAGCTCCTAGTCAGAGCCCCAACGCATAAGCGTTGGGAGTTCCAACGCTCGAGCGTTGGCTCGACTGCTGGTTCATCTTCAAGCTTTTCTCCTCTTCTTGGTAGTGGGTTTTCAATGCCTTCAATGGCCTCCACTCAGCCTCTATTAAGTTCTGAAACCTCCTCTCCACTACCATCAATCCTTCAACTTTATTTTACATGTGCTTAAATCAAAGAGTGTTGCTTCATATTCTTGATTTCCACTTTGAGTCCTCTCTTTGTTAGCACTTCAATTTCAATCCTTCAAGTCCTTGAAACTTAACTTTTCATCCTCCACTCTTGAACTTTTACACTTTGATCCTTCCTTTCCTGAAACTTACAAATCGGTCCCTAGACAAAAATGACAACTTATACCAGCTTTCCTAAAAATATAAAAATAACTATAAAAATCCCTAAAAATATAAAATAAAGTTTAAAAAAACAAATAAAAGCTAATCTATATGCAAAATGCAAAATAAATAGAAAATCTACATAAAAATAATAAAAATCCTATATGAGACTCAAAAATAATAAAATAAAAAGACTAAAAAGAACCTAAAAACATCATATAAAATCCGGTTATCAATGTGCGTGCATAAAGAGTGCTAGAGTTTTTCCATTACTTGCGTCAAATAATTGTATGCGTACTTGTTATTTGCTACCAGTTAGTTGCTTGGATAACATTTTCTAGCCGTAGGCTTTATTTGTATCCAATGTTTTATTTTGAGTTGACCCTTGCATCCGTGTGTTGTTTGTATTTTCTGGTGATCCGTCGCCAGTCGAACTACCCTTAGCCGAAAGATGCGGATGGGTAGCATTACAGGAGAAACCACAACAAGAAGTTGGGCGCATAGTGTTGGAAGACTCGTGCCGTTGCCGTATTTTTTTTATGTAATAAATATTATGTATGTTTACATGCCAGGGTAGGAGTTTTAGGTTATGTTTTTTTTAGTATAGATAGCAACCTGAGAGGGGGGTGAATCAGGTTTACCCGATTTTCGCCTTAATATCTTCTTACTTTCAAGATAAATGTAAATGCAAACAATTGCAGCGGAAATAAGCATTGCTTGAAAGTAAAGATGAAGGGTAGAAGAATTCACACACGGAATTTTATCCTGGTTCACCTTCTATCCACCGAAGGCTACGTCCAGTCCCTCAAGAAAATCCCTTGAGGATTTTTCCACTATTGATAAAAATCTCTTACAAGTTCTTACACCAAGGACCCTGAGAATTTCCATCAATTTCCTGTGAAAGTATACCACTTTCAACAGCCCCTGAAAGTACACCACTTTCAGTTCCTGAAGGCAAACCACCTTCAGACCTTGAAGGCTAGACCACCTTCAATCAACACCCTGAAAGTACACCACTTTCAGTAACAACAACCCTTCACCGAGATCCACGGTGAATACTCAATCTATCAGAAAGAGATGAAGAAAAGTTTACAATTTGGTTGTATCAATCCTTTAACATACAAGTGAATTGATCATGAGAATTTATGCTTTAAGGCTCTTAATTAGCATAATAAGATTCTGAGTTCCTCAAGATATGAACAACTTGAAGTGTTCTCTTAATCATGAAGATCATGAACTCAAAATTTAGGCTCTTTGAAAGTTTATGTGCTAAAAGACTTAATGATAAGATCTATTTTGACAAAGCTTTGGCCTAATGTTGTATTCTCATGTGTTGTTATGTTCTGGACTCAAATGGACTTTATATAGGTAAGGGGAAACGTCCTTGAACCAATGCAACCCTTCCCAAATGGTTTGAGACACAATGGTTCATGAAAAGATGCAACTTTTCGTGTGTGTAATCGATTACATCACTTAGGTAATCGATTACACTAAGAGCTGTTACAGTTTAAATTTCAAATTCAAACATGTAATCGATTACAAGCAAGGGGTAATCGATTACTTGCCTAGGTGTAATCGATTACCAGAAAGCTGAAATCGATTACACTTAAGTCCAACATCCAGAAACTTGATCTTTTAAGATCGGCTTAAGTTTTTCTACTTCTTTTAAGTTATGAAAACATAAAGCTTGATTAGTTTAGATGTTTTAAGGAGCCTTTATGCTTTGAGAAGCCTTTAGAAGCATAACTCACCTAAACTAAGACTTCTAGGTAAATGATGAACTTTATAGCGCTGTTTCCTCTAAGTCTTCTTTTCTTCTTTTTGCCGATGAGTTTGTCGTCATCAAAACCTCAGCCAGGGTCAGGAGAAAGACCTTCTTCACAATCTCCCCCTTTTTGATGATGGCAAACACATTCCTTGAAACTTGAAGATCAGATATGCTTCTTTGTTAAAAACTCCCCCTGTTTGATGTAATCCAATATATCTCCCCCTTTCTGATTCACTTGTTGAATTCCTGCATATAGTCTTTAAAGAACACAGAACCTTTCTCCCCCTTTTGACTTCACCAAAAAGAAGAAAAAGCCAAAAACAGGCATACAACCATACAAGTGTATATTCAAATAAAGCATAGGGGTTGGGGGTAAAGTTGTAAAAGAGTGATAAGCAAAAAACATCCAAACATGTTATATAGATAAAATAGAGAAACGATACAGAGTTCAACAACAAAAAATGTTACAAGAGTAAGCAAGACAAAAGAAAGCAAGAGACTCCTAGAACACTAAGTATCAACGGAAGAGTCTTCATCAGCTATGTTCTTCTTGATTGGACAATCACGACCATCGTCATGGAGGTGGCAGGTAAGAGTAAAGATGCCAAAATCATTTGAAATCCTGAGATAAGGGAGGATGGAGGTATCAATACACTTAAGATGAGAAGACCGTTCATCATAAAGTTTTGCTATTGGTACTCCGGAGTAGATAAGTATGCGGGATATGACAGAAGCGTAAGGAAAAGACTCAGCATTATCCCGACACTTCAGCATGTGATTCATGATCAGAAAGGCCCAATTGATTTTATGGCTGTTGAGAATGCCATATAAAATTTGCAATTCTAACTCACTGATGTGAGCAAGAAGGGTTTCTTGTGGAAAAAGTACTTGATTAATGAAATAATGAAGCAAATGATTATTTGTGGTGAGTACGTCAGTATGATAAGGACAAGAGGTCGTGTGAGGAGGATGGATTTTTAGAAGTTCTGACGGCTGGAATCTGCATAGAGACTGATAAAAAGACTCTTGATTGTAGTCTGGCCAGGGGCAGGGCAAGTTTGGACCCAAGAAGGCACCGGTGGAAGGAAGCCCAAGACATCGCCCAAAAGTTGAAAGGGAATAGCGAATAAGAATTCCCTTGACTAAACTTTGAAACCCATCTCTTAGAGTCTCGAGATTACAATAGAATATTTTAACCAGTTCTGGATAGTATGGATTGCTTATGGCAATGAACTCTTCTAGGTTCCTGATTCATGAGGTAGGCTGGAAAGGTGTGACCACTTTCAAAAAAAGAATCCAAGTCACCATACATGGGTTTGCGGATAATTTGATATAGGAACCTTGAAACAAACCTAGTCCGTTGGTTTGTTGAAGTAAGAAGTCTGGTTAAATTCATTGGATTGGAAGGACGAAAGTGAGATGAAGACATGATAGATTGAGTAGAAGGTTCTTAGGAATAGAATCAAGGTTTCAGGATGTTAGAAATCAAAGATTAGGATGATAGAAATGGGAATTGGAAGGCAATTTCAATTGTCATGTAATGCTGTGATTATATAGCATGCAGCAGTTGAGTAATCGATTACAGAGCGGTTTCCTTGAATTTTAATTTCAAAAAGATGGAGGGAATTTTGAAATTTTGACAGTTTTCGATGATGTAATCGATTACACCAGTTATGGTAATCGATTACTAGCAGTTTAAATTTGAATGAAATTCAAATTTTGAAAATGTAATCGATTACAGCAGTTAGGTTAATCGATTACTAGTAGATTTCAACAGGCACGAGGACTGAAAAGCAGGGGTAATCGATTACAGGATGTATGGTAATCGATTACTAGGACAGTTTTATAGGTTCTAAACTATAAATTCCTATGTAATACAATACTAGAAGAACATTTAAGCATATAAGCAACTTAGATACATGCAATCATATAAGTTCACACAAAAATTATGCAAATATTTAAGACATGTAAAACACATCACTTTAAATATCATGTTCATCTAATATACCTAATTCTCTTCTAATCTTAAAGAATGAATCTTTAGGAAGAGGTTTAGTAAAAATATTAGCTAATTGGTTGTGTGTATCTACGAAGGAAATCTCAATGTCCTTTCTCATGACGTGATCTCAAAGAAAATGATGTCTTATATCAATGTGCTTAGTTCGAGAGTGCATGATGGGGTTTTTGTGAGATTAATGGCACTTGTGTTGTCACATTTGATTGAAATGCAGCCCAGCTCTAAGCCATAATTTTTGAGTTGTTGTTTGAGCCATAGGGTTTGTGCACAACAACTTCCTGCAGCAATGTATTCTGCTTCAGCAGTACTTAGAGCAACACATGCTTGTTTCTTACAGGACCAAGAAACAAGTGCATTTCCCAACAAGTGACAAGTACCACTTGTACTTTTTCTTTCAGTTTTACATCCAGCATAATCTGAATCAGAATATCCAATCAAATCACAAACACTCCCTTTGGGATACCATAGACCAACATTTGTAGTTCCTTTCAGATACTTGAAAATCCGTATAACTGAACTCAAATGTGATTCCCTAGGAGATGCTTGATATCTAGCACATAGACACACACTAAACATAATATCAGGTCTACTTGCTGTTAAATATAGAAGAGATCCGATCATACCTCTGTATTTGGTAATGTCTACTTGAACACCGGATTCATCTTGATCTAGATATGTGTTAAACCCCATTGGTGTGGCTATGGCTTTGCAATCATCTAAATCATATTTCTTTAAAAGTTCCTCGCAAAACTTTGATTGGTTGATGAATATCCCATCATGTGATTGCTTAATTTGCAATCCTAGAAAGAAATTTAATTGTCCCATCATGGACATCTCGAATTCTTCTTGCATCATGTTAGAGGAATCCTTACATAGAGATTCGTTAGTTGCACCAAAAATAATATCATCTACATATATTTGAACTAATAAAGTATTACCTTTGGTTCTTTTGATAAACAAGGTTGTGTCAGCCTTACCCTTTTGGAATCCTTTCTCTCAAAGGAATGTGCTTAATCTGTCATACCATGCACGAGGGGCTTGTTTAAGACCATAGAGTGCCTTCTTTAATCTGAAGACATGTGAAGGAAACTTGGGATCTTCAAATCCTGGAGGTTGCTTCACATAGACTTCTTCTTGAATGAATCCGTTCAGGAAAGCACTTTTAACATCCATTTGATATAATGGGAAGTTTAAAGAACAAGCATACGCCAACATAAGTCTTATGTCTTCCAACCTTGCTACTGGTGCATAGGTTTCATCAAAATCAATGCCTTCTTCTTGATTATATCCTTGTGCAACCAACCTTGCTTTGTTCCTAACAATAATACCATTTTCATATAGTTTATTTCTGAATACCCACTTTGTTCTAATGACATGCTTGTCAGTGGGCTTAGGAACAAGTTCCCAAACTTGATTCCTTTCAAATTGGTTTAGTTCTTCCTGCATTGCCACAATCCAATACTCATCCTCCAGAGCATCATTCACTTTTGACGGTTCTATTTGAGAGACAAATGTCAAGTTCAAGACTGAATCATTTAAGCGTAGCCTTGTAGAAACACCTCTAGAAATATCTCCAATGATATTATCAACTGGATGATCCCTGTGGGTTCTCCATTCCTTTGGTAGTTGATATGTGTTATCTTCAATATACTCTTCTTGTATTGGATCTTGATCTTTTTCCTTTTGAGAGTCTTCATTGATAATGATATCTTCTTCATCATTATCTGGAAGGTTGACTATATCTTCTTTTGAAGAGTTAGACTCATCAAAGGAAACATGTATGGATTCTTCCATAGATAGATTTTTATTGTTAAAGACTCTATATGCTTTGCTTGTTAGGGAATAACCAAGGAATATACCTTCATCAGACTTTTCATCAAACTTACCAAGGTTTTCCTTTCCATTGTTTAAGACAAAGCATTTTGATCCAAAAGCATGTAGATGAGAGATATTTGGTTTCCTTCCTTTGTAGAGTTCATAGGGGGTTTTCTTCAGAATAGGTCTAATAAGAACTCTATTGGAGACATAGCAAGCAGTACTTACAACATCAGCCCAAAAGTATTTTGGAAGATTGGATTCACTTAACATGGTTCTTGCTAATTCTTCAAGTAGTCTGTTCTTTCTTTCTACAACACCATTTTGTTGTGGTGTTCTTGGAGTAGAGAAGTTATGTGATATTTCATTCTCATCACATAATTCTTGAAATTTATGATTCTGAAATTCTCCACCATGATCACTTCTAATAGAAGAGATCCTTAAAGCCTTTTCATTTTGAACTAGCCTTGCATATCTTTTGAATGCATTGAAGGCTTCATTCTTATGAGGCAAAAATAATGTCCAGGTAAATCTAGAGAAATCATCAACAATAACAAGAGCATAAAGATTACCTCCGAAGCTTTTAGTTCTTGATGGTCCGAACAAATCCACATGTAGTAATTGGAGAGGTCTTGTAGTTGAGACTATGTTCTTTGGCTTGAAAGACGTTCTGGTTTGCTTCCCGTTTTGACATGCATCACAAAGCTTGTCTTTCTCGAATCTTATGTTTGGAAGTCCAACAACTAGATCATGCTTGACTAGTTTGTTTAAATGATCTATGTGTATATGAGCCAGTCTTCTATGCCATAGCCATGAATCACTATTGTTCTTGGCCAAAAGGCATCTGACATTTTGTGGAATTTCATCCAAGGATATCATGAAGACCTTATTGTCTTTATATCCGGAAAACTTAATCTCTTTAGTTTTCACATCTTTTACTACACAGATATCATTAATAAAACCAGCTTTCAAACCTTTGTCACAGAGTTGACTGATACTTAGAAGATTATGCATCAAACCATCAACATAAAGAACTTTATCAATGACTGTTTGAGGGGGTGTGCCTATTCTTCCAATACCAAGTATCTTTCCCTTTTTATTATTTCCATATGTGACAAATCCCTTTTCTCTAGGTATAAGTAAAGAGAACTTTGTTTTGTCTCTTGTCATGTGTGATAGCCAAATCCGCAAGTGCACGGATGGTTATCGCGTAGTATAAAAGATATCGTACCCAAGGGATAGGTGTCTTTTGAGTAAATTATTTAGAGCTTGTGCAGAAATTAAAAAGGTGTATTTGATTTTTGGTTTTAAAACAAGGACAAGCAAAAGCATAAAATAAAATAAAAGAAAGACGATGATGAGATTTAAGCACTTGGGTTGAATTACATAGTTTATAAAATATGCTAGCAAACTCCTACTTAATTTCTCAATTCTAGAACCAATTTCATGATGCTATAGCCTAGTATTTCTACAAGTTAATTTCTTACACATTGTAGAACTTTCTTTCTAATTACTAAACTCAATTTCTTGCAATTTAGTTAATTAAAGAAGAAGATGAAGATGAAGTTCAGGCCAACATAAAGCTAAGTCTATCCTAATTTCTTAGTGATATATACATATAGCCTTTTTTAAATCCTATTTCCCTTACTACTTACCAATTCTCATTGTTATAAGCAATAAGCAAGAAACTTGTGTGCACCAAGATAAATGAAGAACAAGGAAATAAAACATGAATTGGAAATATTATTCAGAAATGTAGAAGAAAACTAAAGCATAAACTACAAACTAAAACAACCCAAGTAACTTAAAAGAATTAGCCAAGCATGGCTAAAAGAGGCATCGAATTACCCTGGATAGGAGCTCAAGTTTGGCTTCCTACAATTCCTAGGAACAATGCTCTTAAGGAGGAAAGAAGAATACTTGTTGTATTCTGAAAAGGTGTGTCTTACGAGTGAAGAAAAGACCCCTATTTATAGTAAAAATTTGCCCTCTAGTGCTTGAGCGCTGGGATCCCCAACGCTTGGGCGTTGGGTGCATTAAAATCCCACGTTGCAGATATGAGCCCAGCGCTTGAGCGCTGGTTGAGCGTTGGCTCGACTGCTGGTTCATCTTCAAGATTTTCTCCTTTTCTTGGTAGTGGGTTTTCAATGCCTTCAATGGCCTCCACTCAGCCTCTATTAAGTTCTGAAACCTACTCTCCACTACCATCAATCCTTCAACCTTATTTTACATGTGCTTAAATCAAAGAGTGTTGCTTCATATTCTTGATTTCCACTTTGAGTCCTCTCTTTGTTAGCACTTCAATTTCAATCCTTCAAGTCCTTGAAACTTCACTTTTCATCCTCCACTCTTGAACTTTTACACTTTGATCCTTCCTTTCCTGAAACTTACAAATCGGTCCCTAGACAAAAATGATAACTTATACCAGCTTTCCTAAAAATATAAAAATAACTATAAAAATCCCTTAAAATATTAAATAAAGTTTAAAAAAACAAATAAAATCTAATCTATATGCAAAATGCAAAATAAATAGAAAATCTACATAAAAATAATAAAAATCCTATGTGAGACTCAAAAATAATAAAATAAAAAGACTAAAAAGAACCTAAAAACATCATATAAAATCCGGTCATCAATGTGCGTGCATATAGAGTCCTAGAGTTTTTCCATTACTTGCGTCAAATAATTGTATGCGTACTTGTTATTTGCTACCAGTTAGTTGCTTGGATAACATTTTCTAGCCGTAGGCTTTATTTGTATCCAATGTTTTATTTTGAGTTGACCCTTGCATCTGTGTGTTGTTTGTATTTTCTGGTGATCCGTCGCCAGTCGAACTACCCTTAGCAGAAAGATGCGGACGGGTAGCATTACAGGAGAAACCACAACAAGAAGTTGGGCGCATAGTGCTGGAAGACTCGTGCCGTTGCCGTATTTTTTTTATGTAATAAATATTATGTATGTTTACGTGCCAGGGTAGGAGTTTTAGGTTATGTTTTTGTTAGTATAGATAGTAACCTGAGAGGGCGGGGGGTGAATCAGGTTTACCCGATTTTCGCCTTAATATCTTCTTACTTTCAAGATAAATGTAAATGCAAACAATTGCAGCGGAAATAAGCGTTGCTTGAAAGTAAAGATGAAGGGTAGAAGAATTCACATACGGAATTTTATCCTGGTTCACCTTCTATCCACCGAAGGCTACGTCCAGTCCCTCAAGAAAATCCCTTGAGGATTTTTCCACTATTGATAAAAATCTCTTACAAGTTCTTACACCAAGGACCCTAAGAATTTCCATCAATTTCCTGTGAAAGTATACCACTTTCAACAGCCCCTGAAAGTACACCACTTTCTTAGTAATAAAATCACACAAGAAAGGGGGGTTTGATTTGTGTGTGTGACTTTTGTAAAGTTTTTCGCAAAATACTCGTTATAAGTTCGAAAACGTTTAAAGATAAGTGCAACGGAAATAGACTTAGAACTTAAAGAGTAAAGCACTCAAGATATTTATCCTGGTTCACCCCCCAAAACCGATAGGGCTACGTCCAGTCCTTGGCTATACCAAGATTTTCACTATTTCAACAGAATAGTACAAGTGTTCTCAGGGACTTCTCCCAGTATTTTGAGGACTACTCCTTTACAAGTTTTCTCAGGACTTCTCCTTTATCTCTCAAGTATTCGACAGGACTTCTCCCAGTTCTTTTTCAAGAAGGTTTGTTTTCTACAGAGATCTCTTCACAAAGAGTGGGTAGAAACTATGAGGTTCTAGGTTCAGAGATGATATATAAATTGATTCTCTGAAGGGGTTGTGTGAGAAGGATAAGAGTTTTCACTCTATAGAGGTTTCACACTAGTTGGCGACTAAACTCAGAAAAATAGGAAAGCTAGAGTTGCTGAGTGTTCTTGGCTAAAGCTTGTTAAAATTATAAACAGACTTGAAGGATTTGAATGCTTTGATAGTGTGTAAGTCGCCAAGTTGAAAATGATGCAGAGGCCACTATTTATATCTTCAGTAGGATGAGAACTGGATGTGCTGATGAAGATCTTCAAAAATAGTTTCGTTGAATATTTGCTTGATTGTGAGTAACGGATACTTCTGCATCTGTTGCTTGATGAAGTCTGCCAAGTGAAGCTGATAGAGAGTGAGATCGTCTGGCAATGCTTTTTCTTCTGGTTCTCAGAGGCAACATTTAATGCATGTGTATTACAACTAATATGGCAATTAATGCTCTGACCAGAAGATTTGGATTCGGCCGTTGAGGAGATACGATGATCAGAGGATATCACCGTTAATTCAGCAAAAGCAGCTTGAATTAAGGAATGTCAGAGAATTTGAATCTTCAAGGTACATTGCGCTTAATTCTGTCTCTTTCGTCATTAATGCTCTGGTCAACCAAGAGGTGCATGACAACTCATCTTCAGTTTGAGCAAACGATCTCTTCTAAGCAGATTCTTTTTGTACCAGTCTTCAATCATTGCTCTTTAGTCAATCCATATGTTTGACGAGGATTGAACCGGACAGTCTTTCCATGCGGACGATCTTTACTCTGAAGGCGGACTCAATTCTTATAGCCGGACGGACTTTTCCTTTGCTTTTTGATAATGTTTGCAGCATGGCTTCCGTTCATAAGTGTCCCTGAATATAAAATTCTTCAAAGAAAGTTAGTGACTCTTGGCGAAATTGTTATTTATCAAAATAGATTAATTAATTTAGATATTTTACTCTAACAATCTCCCCCTTTTTGATAATGACAATTTCTAAAAACAAATGCGAGTAAGGCCTGTATAATTCCTCCCCCTAACATTTACATTTATTTCATTAGCATTTATTAGCTCCCCCTGAATATGTGATAGTTATTATCTCCCCCTAAGCATGTGTCTATCTTCTACTTAGTCATTTGTTATATAGTTTCTCCCCCTTTGACATTATCAAAAACGCAGATAAAATAGCCAATGAGATAAAATATAACAACAGAAATGTATACTAAGAGGATGGCTTAGACAGCCCTAGAAGTAAGGCAATAGAGGCCTGCAACTGAGAGAAACTAGCATCTATCTTTGCAGAAAGATGTGCATCCATGGACTCAAGACGATCATTCACAGCTTGATGTTGACTGGCCCTTTCAAGAGATAAGCGAGTAGTGAATGCTTTAACTTCCTGAGAGAGGAGGTAGACCATGGAGCGAACATCAGCAGAGTCAGACGGTGAGCATTGAGTGACCAACGAAGATGGTGGACGAGATGGCAGAATGGGAGTAAAATATGCCACAGTGGGAATGAGCGGCGCGGGAGACAGATACGGCCCAGTATAACGCAGAGTCTTCAAAATGGGTGATATCTTAGGAAGGAGTATCAGGGTCCATGATCTAAACTTTAGAACCAGGGATTCGACACTACCAGCCAGATGAAGAGGAATTGAAGCAATGTGGACATCCCTGCGAACCTGGAGCTCCCAGTCGAAATGGAAGAATTGTTGACATGAGGGCATGGATTGGGTAATGTGAGAGGCAAGACATCCATGGGGAAGCCACAATCCATCCTTAAAGCAAAATGGAAAACCGAATGCCTGAAGACAGAGATCTGATAGGAGGTGAGCATTGGGTGCATTTTTTGAGCGCTTGCGTTGGCCCAAAGTTGAGCTGGAGCTAGGAGGGTTACGGGGCATGGAGTAGATCTAAGGGAGAGACATGCCTGTATCAGTAGTGACGAAACCCGGAGGTGCAAGCTTGAGATCCAGATCCATAACTTTACAGAGAGGAGCCGGTGGGGACGGATAAGATGCATTAATAGATGCATTAATGTGAGCATCTACCCGTGGTAACATTGAATGAGCCGGTTGACTTTGACCAAGATGCAGACGAAGATCAACTTCAATATCAGTTAAGTTGAGACGGCTAAAGTCAAGATCTAAGCAAGAAAGGTCAGTGTTAAGAGTGGGATCAGGCTCAGAGTCGTCATCAAGATGGATAGGATTACCAATGCTGGGGACGTCAAATAATGAGTCCAGGAATTGCTCAGCTTCAATTTGTAGAAGATTTTTGAAATGAAGGATTTTGGATTGAAGAGGCAGTTCCCATCCTCGGGCATCAGGAGAACAATGATGCTTCCATTGAGGTGAAATAGTGGGCAGTGGAGAGTTCTCAGAAAGCTTGACGCGGACCCAGTGTCGGTTGGCAATGTTGCCCAAAACAGCAATAGTAGGAGTAGCATCAACAGGGCCAAGAAGTGGGAGATACGTGCAACACTGGTTGGGAGCTAGAGTGACTAGAACATTGCGAAACGTAGTGGCAGCTAACAACCCCATATCCGGAACTGTAAACCACTTGGACACAGGTGCAGTTTCATTTTCACTGAACGTAAGAGCCTGACACAATGTATCAATATCTTTATCAGAGCAAAATGTTTGGGAATGGAGCACACGATGAGATAGAAGTTCCTGAATGAGTAATTTGCGAACTTCTGACCAGTAATCCTGAGGGTGACCTATCCATTGAGCAAGACAGCGGAAACCACAATTGCCATCATCTTCAACATCAAAGACATCGGATATATATTTGTGAAATATTTGAGGCAGGGACTTCAAATAGTGAGCATGAGAGACTGAGATGAGTTCAGCTGTGGAGTGCACAGTTTCAGGGGGCGGTTTGGATGAAGTTGATGCATGTAAGATTGTGGGCGTAGGTAAACAGGTAGGAGACTCAGTCTGGTAAGCATGACTGGAACACTGTGGAGAATGAGTGTCCAAACGACGACGTTTGAGGCTGGCATCAGACGGAGTTGGTGAAGAAGGCTTTCGTTGTTGAGTCCTCTTGGTCCAGTCACTTAAGAGTTCTGGGGGTACTCCAGATATGTCAACAGACAGATTCATTCGGCGAACATCACTAAACTTAATCGGAGTAGCCGAGACGAAATCAGATGAAATGTATTGCACCATTTCAATAGAGGGGTTAAGAGATGAAATTAGTTGAAATTAGTCGTTTATGATGCATAAGGGCTGAGATAAGAGATCCATAGGGAAGGTTGGTGTTAGACTGTTCCAAAGTGTGGAATATGTATTGAAACAGAAGGTTAGGCCAATTGATTTTCTTGCGATGTTGTAGTTGGAATAGAGCCCATTGAGAGAACTTATTTACTAAGTCTCGAGAACCTTCTTTTGGCAATACAACCTTGCTAAGAACGGCATGGGGGAAAATGCATTCTTCAACTAGGTTTTTCACTCGCCGAGAGGTAGAGCTTTTTGGAACCTCTTTCCAGATAGTAAAGGGAGTGCTTTCAGAGCTTTCCCAAGAAGAGGAGTAGCAAATCCCTTCGAGAGGAAGGTTGAGGAGTTGAGATATGTCGCTGGTGTGGACATCGATCACTTGACCCAAACACCGTGTTCGGATGTGATTAGGGTTCATCTTGACAGCACAGTCGTAGAATTCTTGAACGAGGGGCTTGATGACTGAAGTTGTGGAGACTTCGAACAGGTTTCCCCAAGCCTGTGAGAGCAGGAGATCAAGTCCGGCCACCTTTGCATGTTCAAACAGCTTCAGATCGATATACCTAGGGTGACAAGCTTTCTGTCCCCCAAATGTTCAACCTTCACAGGACCAATTTCATCACTTTGTTGTTTACGATTGCGAGCAGTAAGATCAAGCTGTTTCTGGATGATTTGAGTCTCTTCCGTGCTTAGTACTCCTTGAGCTTTTTCATTTCTTCGTTTGTTAGGAGCCATGATTTCTGTAGAAAGGGAAAGTAGAAAGACAACTACAAATGCACAGAGTATGATGAATGAGTGTATTGAAACGGTTATTAGAGATATGTTTTCAAAAACCGTCAGTTTTTTTTTTTTTTTATGTTGGAAAGTGTAAACACTGTCTCGATTTTGTCACTCTCATGATGAATGATGCAGTTAATTAATGCGTATTAAATGATGAGAGATAAGGAGTGCCAAGATTTATGTATGCGTGCTGAGCAAGTAATACATGTGAAAAGACACAACTGTTTCAGCATTAAATGCACATTTCATGGTGGATATTGATTTTAGAGCAAACTAGCCAGACGAACATGACACAGAGATATTTATAGTGCAGGAAACATTCCTATTCTTTCTCTAAGGCATGCAAACTTATTTTCAATTAGTGGTTTAGTAAATATGTCTGCCAGTTGATCATCAGAGGGTATGTATGAAATGTCAATATTTCCTTTGGCTACATGATCACGAATAAAATGATGTTTAATTTCAATATGTTTGGTTCGTGAATGTAACACAGGGTTCTTTGTTATATTAATGGCACTTGTGTTATCACATAATAATGGGATGTTATGCTCAAAAATATTATAATCTTCTAATTGATGCTTCACCCAAAGAAGTTGGGTGCAGCAAGAACCTGCAGCGACGTATTCTGCTTCAGCCGTTGAAAGAGAACTTGTGCTCTGTCGCTTGCTTGCCCATGAAATTAGACAATGCCCTAAAAAGTGACATCCTCCACTTGTGCTTTTTCTTTCTATTCTATCTCCAGCATAGTCAGCATCACAAAATCCTCTTAGCCTGAAATCATCCCCTTTCTCATAGACTAGACCAAGATTAGTTGTTCCAATAAGATAACGAAAAATGCGTTTTACCGCACTAAGATGAGATTCTTGGGGACTTACCTGGAATCTTGCACATACACAAACGCTGTACATGATGTCTGGTCTACTTGAAGTGAGGTACAGCAGTGAACCTATCATTCCTCGATATTTGGTTGAGTCAACCGGAGTTGATTCATCCCCTTTATCTAGTATAGTTCCTGGATGCATTGGAGTTCCCATGGCTTTTGCTTTCTCCATGCAGTACTTCTTTAGTAGATCATTGATGTACTTGGTCTGATGAATGTACGTTCGAGTTCCTTCCTGTCTGATTTGTAATCCTAGGAAGAACTTTAATTCTCCCATCATACTCATCTCGAATTCACTTTGCATCAGTTTTGAGAATTCTTGGCAGACCCCAAATATTATATCATCGACGTACAGCTGTACCATAATGAAGTCCTTGGACCTCTTTCTTCTAAATAGAGTGTTGTCGATGCTTCCTCGAGAAAATCCATTTTTCATCAGAAATGAGCTCAAGCGATCGTACCACGCACGTGGTGCTTGCTTTAACCCATATAGTGCTTTTCTTAGCTTGAAGACGTAGTCTGGTAGATCCTGATCTTCAAATCCTGGAGGTTGCTTCACGTAGACTTCTTCCTCAATGTACCCATTTAGGAACGCACTCTTTACATCCATTTGAAATAATTTTATAGAGTGCTGACATGCAAATGCTAGAAGAATACGTATGGCTTCAATTCTTGCTACTGGCGCAAACGTTTCTGTATAATCGATTCCTTCTTGTTGATTATACCCTTGGGCCACTAGACGAGCCTTGTTTCTTGTGACCTTTCCATTTTCATCCATTTTATTTCTGAACACCCATCGAGTGCCTATGATGGACTTGTCTTCTGGTTTAGGCACCAAATCCCAGACTTTGCTTCTCTCAAATTGATTTAGCTCTTCTTGCATGGCTAGGATCCATCCTTCATCCTGAAGTGCTTCTCCTATGTTCTTTGGTTCTATCTCAGAGAGAAACGCACAGTTAGCATAATCATTAAAAGTAGATCGGGTTCTTACCTTTTCGTGGACATTTCCAATGATTTGCGTTGGAGGATGGTCTGGTTTAAATCTCCAGTCTCGAGGCAGTGATATACCACTGGAGGTCATAACTTGACTTGAGGAGATATCGTCAGACGTAGTTTCATCAACTTCGTCCGGTTGAGTTGAGGAAGAAATGGTTGAGTTTGTCTCTTTGCTGGACGATGATGGCTGAGCCGGATTTGATGAAGGAGCTTCATATATTTCCAGTTCATCATCTTCTGAAGTTATCGGATTTACACCCACGTGCTTATCTTCAAACTTAACATTGATAGATTCTTCAATCGCCATGGTTCTGAAGTTGTATACTCGGAATGCCTTGGAATTAGGTGAATATCCTAAGAATATTCCTTTATCTGATTTTGCATCAAATTTTCCAAGATCATCCTTTGTGTTGAGTAGAAAACATGAGCTTCCGAATGGATGAATATATGACATGTTTGGCTTTCTTCCTTTCCATAGCTCATAAGCAGTTTTCTTCAGAATGGGACGCATGAATATTCTATTTTGAATGTAACATGCTGTATGAATGGCTTCAGCCCAGAAGTACTTGGGTAGAGATGTTTCGTTAAGCATAGTCCTTGCCATTTCTTGAAGTGACCTGTTTTTCCTTTCGGCTACTCCATTTTGCTGAGGAGTTCTTAGAGCAGATACTTGATGAAATATACCATTCTCTTCGCAGTAATGATTAAATTCTTCATTTATGAATTCTCCTCCTCTGTCACTGCGGATGTTGGTGATGCAGTACCCCTTTTCATTTTGAATTCTCTTTGCAATGATTAAAAAGGACCTGAAAGTTTCATCTTTTGTTCCAAGGAATTGTACCCAGGTGAATCTGGTGTAGTCATCAACGATGACAAGACAAAATCTTTTTCCAGAACAACTAGCCGTTCTAGTGGGTCCAAACAAGTCCATGTGCAACATCTCCAGAGGTCTCTTTGTACTAACAACGTTCTTTGCATGGAAAGAACTTTTTAATTGCTTTCCTTGGAGACATGCTGAGCATGTATCATCAGATTTGAAAGACAGGTTTGGCAGACCACTTACTAAATCATGTTTGATTATTTTAGCAATGGTCTTTAAGGATGCATGCCCTAGCTTCCTGTGCCAGATCCATTTATCATCCTCTGCTGATACTAGACATGTTACCTTTTGACTTGCAAGGTTTTCCAGGGAGGTCTTATATAGATCTCCTTGTCTCTGAGCTTCAAAGATAATCTTGTCATCCTCGTTAGTGACACTACACTTCAATTTGGTGAAGGAAACAGTGAGCCCACTATCACACAATTGACTTATGCTAAGTAGGTTATGTTTCAATCCTTCAACTAGTAGAACCTTCCGAATTACTGGAAGGGGGTTCTTACCAACATTACCTTCTCTGACAATGAAGCCCTTTTGATTACCTCCAAAGTTCACTGTCCCTCCTGTCTTCTTCTCATGGATTTTTGGGAATAAAGACCTTTTTCCCGTCATGTGCCGTAAGCACCCACTGTCCAGGTACCATTGTTCTCTTTGGTTTCGAACTGTTAAGCACATCTGCAAGAGGAATAATCATAGATTTAGGTACCTAAACTTTCTTGGGTCCTTTTTTGTTAGTAATCACCTTGGGTGGACTTTTCCTCCCATGTACTATTTTTTGAGGAGTTTGTTTCTCCTTACCCTTGACTATGAAAGTTTCGGGTTGAATTTTAATAGATGGTGATGAAACATTTTTCTTTTCAGGTTGATATCTATATGGGACAGTAGAAGAATTATGTTTAATGGAAACTATATCCCAATCTTCTTCTTCTTCATAACCTAAACCTCTTCGATCATAAGCTAATCTGTTATTTCCACTTAACTTGATCAGATTATCATGACCTTGGGTAAACATGGATAAGTCTTTAATTAGGCTACTGACTCTTTGTTTTAAGAGTTTAATTTCTTTGTTTGCATCTTGTTCTAAAAGCACTTGATTTTTCTTTGTTAGCATAATGGATACTTCCTTAGATGCATGCAATTCTTTCAAGGTTTTATCATGCTTCTTTTTAAGTGAACTATATTTAATGACTAATGCATGAGCATATTCTAGTAGTTTATTGTAGTCATCAGATGAGATTTCGGGACTTACCTCATCTTGGTCATCTTCTTCGTCATTGGATTGGTCGACAGAGATCATTAGTGCCTCTGCTTCTCTGTCTGCTTCAATATCTGAAGTGTCTATGGATCCCATAAACGCACAGTATGAAGCTTCTTCATTTGCTCCCTTGGTTTCTTCTTCTTGATCAGAGTCATCTTTTGATTCATCGTTTTGGCTAGAAAAGGCCTTCTTTTTATAGAAAGTCTTTTGCGAAGGCTTGTTCCCCAGACGAGGGCAATCGGCTTTGACGTGTCCAGGTTTCTTGCACTCATAGCAGACGATCCCTCCCTTGCTTGGGATCCTTTCTTCTTCTCTTGATGAGGAAGATGGTCTTCCTTTGAACTGCTTCCTGTTTCCCACCATTTTTCTGAATCGTCTGTTGAACAGAGCCTGTTCATCATCGGATCGA
Source organism: Acmispon strigosus (assembly GCA_030819835.1). Classification (NCBI taxonomy): domain Eukaryota; kingdom Viridiplantae; phylum Streptophyta; class Magnoliopsida; order Fabales; family Fabaceae; genus Acmispon; species Acmispon strigosus. Next base: position 28,350,208 of record JAUAMA010000001.1, read on the forward strand.
TCAGATTGAGCAGTTTCCTCATCTGAGGATTCATTAGCTTTTAAAGCCTTTGATTTGTTGGCTTTAAAGGCTACAGCTTTTGTAGCAGCTGCTTTTCTTTTTATGATTGCGGCATCATTGGCAAGATCCTACTCGTGGATCTTCATTTCTCCCAGCAAGTCTTCTACTTGATATGTATCCATATTCTTTCCAGATCTTTGGGAAGTAACGAAATTTCTCCAGTTGGTGGGGAGACTTCTGAGAATCTTGACCACTTGCTCCTTATTGGTGAAAGTTTTTCCCAGATTCCTGATACCATTGTGAATGGTTTGAAGTCGTGAAAACATGGATTCAATGGACTCATTATCGTCCATCATGAAGTTTTCGTATGGGGAGGCAAGCATACTCATCTTGGTGGTTTGAACAGCAATTGTTCCTTCATGAGCGATAGCTAGTGTGTCCCAGACCTCCTTTGCGGTGCTTAGGCTGTCAACTTTGTCATGCTCACTTTTGCTGAGAGCACATATAAGAAATAGCCTCGCCTTGGCATTCCTCTGATTTTCAGTCTTTTGTTCATCTGTCCATTTGTCAGCTGGAATGGCCTTTCTTTCACTATCTGTAGGAACATAGTATCCTTTAGATATCACGTCCCATAATTTCCAATCAGTTGATTCAATGAATAGCTGCATATGCTTCTTCCAGTAGGGATAGTTTGAGCCATCGAAGAATGGTGGCTTGTTGGTTGCGGTTCCGGTTGGGTAGGCAATCCCGTCCATGGATCTTTTCACTCTACACCTGTTAAGATGTTAGTAATTCTCAGAGCGGTTAAGCTCTGATACCAATTGATAGTAATAAAATCACACAAGAAAGGGGGGTTTGAATTGTGTGTGTGACTTTTGTAAAGTTTTTCGCAAAATACTCGTTATAAGTTCGAAAACGTTTAAAGATAAGTGCAGCGGAAATAGACTTAGAACTTAAAGAGTAAAGCACACAAGATATTTATCCTGGTTCACCCCCCAAAACCGATAGGGCTACGTCCAGTCCTTGGCTATACTGATGAGTGGATTTTATATGAAGTTTTTAGGTTATTTTTAGTCTTTTTATTTTATTATTTTTGAGTCACATATAGGTTTTTTTAGTGTTTTTATGTAGATTTTATATTTATTTTGCATTTTGCATGTAGATTAGATTTTATTAGATTTTCTAGCTTTATTTTATATTTTTAGGAATTTTTCTAGTTATTTTGTATTTTTAGAAAAAGCTGGTTTAGTTATCATTTTTGTCCAGGGACCAATGTGTAAAGTTTCAGGAAGTCAGGGACCAAATTGTAAAAGTTTAAGAGTGGAGGACTTAAAGTGAAGATTGAGAGAGTATGAGGGCTTGAATTGAAGTGCTAACCAAGGGAGGACCAAAGTGAAAAAGAAGAATATGAAAAATCACTCTCTAATTTAGCACATGGAAAAATGTTTAAAGGAATTGATGTTAGTGGAGGAAGGGTTTCAGAATTAAACAAGGCTGAGTAGTGGCATTTTATGGCCATCAAAACCCACTACCATGAATGAAGAAGGAAGGAAAAGCTTGAAGATGAAGAAGCAGCGTCCCAACGCTCCAGCGTTGGGATCCCAGCGCTCCAGCGCTGGGGTTCTGACTGGATAATGAGTCAGATGTTGACCCAGCGCCCAAGCGTTGGAAAGCCAGCGCTCAAGCGCTGGGCCTCAGACAGAAAGTGGATTTTTAATGCATCCTAGCGCCCAGGCGTTGGGAATGCCAGCGCTCAAGCGCTGGAGGCTGGAATTTTACTATAAATAGGGCCCTTTTCTTCACTTGTAAGACACACCTCTTAGAATACAACAAGTATTCTCTCTTTCTCCCTCTTGAGCATTGTTCCTAGGACTTGTGGGAAGCCATATTTGAGCTCCTATCCAGGGTAATTCAATGTCTCCTTTAGCCATGCTTGGCTAAATTCTTTTTAAGTTTTTGGGTTGTTTTAATTTATAATTCATGTTCTAGTTTTCTTTTACATTTCTGAATAATATCTTCAATTCATGTTTTATTTCTTTGTTCTTCATTAATCTTTATGCGCAAAAGATTTCATGCTTTCTACTTATTCATAAGGCCATTTGGTAAGTAGTAAGGGAAATAGGAAATAAAAAAGGTTATAAGTATACATTTCTTAAGGCTATAAGGATGGACGTAGCTTTGTGTTGGCCCGAATTCCTTCTTCATCTTCTTCTCTGATTAACTAATAACCAAGGCTATGGAGTTAGTAATTAGGAAAGAAAGGTCTACATTTCTTAAGGCTATTAGGATGTAGAAACTCTAGGCTATAGCACCATGAATATGAATTTAAAGTTTAGAAATTTAGTAAGAGTTTTCTAGCATGTTTTATAGATTATGTAAATCAACCCAAGAACTTAAATTCTTATCATCTTTCCTATATTTTGCTATTGTTATCTCTTGTTCTAAAAACATCAACATATATTCTCATCTTTCAAATTTCTGTTTAAGTACTAAAAATTATAATAATAAGAACACCTATCCCTTGGGTTCGATCTTTTGTATTACGCGATAGTTTAATCGTACACTTGCGATTTTCCGCTATCATATACCAAGATTTTCACTATTTCAACAGAATAGTACAAGTGTTCTCAGGGACTTCTCCCAGTATTCTGAGGACTACTCCTTTACAACTTTTCTCAGGACTTCTCCTTTATCTCTCAAGTATTCGACAGGACTTCTCCCAGTTCTTTTTCAAGAAGGTTTGTTTTCTACAGAGATCTCTTCACAAAGAGTGGGTAGAAACTATGAGGTTCTAGATTCAGAGATGATATATAAATTGATTCTCTGAAGGGGTTGTGTGAGAAGGATAAGAGTTTTCACTCTATAGAGGTTTCACACTAGTTGGCGACTAAACTCAGAAAAATAGGAAAGCTAGAGTTGCTGAGTGTTCTTGGCTAAAGCTTGTTCAAATTATAAACTGACTTGAAGGATTTGAATGCTTTGATAGTGTGTAAGTCGCCAAGTTGAAAATGATGCAGAGGCCACTATTTATATCTTCAGTAGGATGAGAACTGGATGAGCTGATGAAGATCTTCAAAAATAGTTCCGTTGAATATTTGCTTGATTGTGAGTAACGGATACTTCTGCATCTGTTGCTTGATGAAGTCTGCCAAGTGAAGCTGATAGAGAGTGAGATCGTCTGGCAATGCTTTTTCTTCTGGTTCTCAGAGGCAGCATTTAATACATGTGTATTACAGCTAATATGGCAATTAATGCTCTGACCAGAAGATTTGGATTCGGCCGTTGAGGAGATACGATGATCAGAGGATATCACCGTTAATTCAGCAAAAGCAACTTGAATTAAGGAATGTCAGAGAATTTGAATCTTCAAGGTACATGGCGCTTAATTTGTCTCTTTCGTCATTAATGCTCTGGTCAACCAAGAGGTGCATGACAACTCATCTTCAGTTTGAGCAAACGATCTCTTCTAAGCAGATTCTTTTTGTACCAGTCTTCAATCATTGCTCTTTAGTCAATCCATATGTTTGACGAGGATTGAACCGGACAGTGCTTCCGTTCATAATTGTGCCTGAATATAAAATTCTTCAAAGAAAGTTAGTGACTCTTGGCGAAATTGTTATTTATCAAAATAGATTAATTCATTTAGATATTTTACTCTAACAACTTTCAGTTCCTGAATGCAAACCACCTTCAGACCTTGAAGGCTAGACCACCTTCAATCAACACCCTGAAAGTACACCACTTTCAGTAACAACAACCCTTCACCGAGATCCACGATGAATACTCAATCTATCAGAAAGAGATGAAGAAGAGTTTACAATTTGGCTGTATCAATCCTTTAACATACAAGTGAATTGATCATGAGAATTTATGCTTTAAGGCTCTTAAGCATAATAAGATTCTGAGTTCCTCAAGATATGAACAACTTGAAGTGTTCTCTTAATCATGAAGATCATGAACTCAGAATTTAGGCTCTTTGAAAGTTTAAGTGCTAAAAGACTTAATGATAAGAACTATTTTGACAAAGCTTTGGCCTAATGTTGTATTCTCATGTGTTGTTATGTTCTGGACTCAAATGGACTTTATATAGGCAAGGGGAAACGTCCTTGAACCAATGCAACCCTTCCCAAAAGGTTTGAGACACAATGGTTCATGAAAAGATGCAACTTTTCGTGTGTGTAATCGATTACATCACTTAGGTAATCGATTACACTAAGAGCCGTTACAGTTTGAATTTCAAATTCAAACATGTAATCGATTACAAGCAAGAAGTAATCGATTACTTGCCTAGGTGTAATCGATTACCAGAAAGCTGAAATCGATTACACTTAAGTCCAACATCCAGAAACTTGATCTTTTAAGATCGGCTTAAGTTTTTCTACTTCTTTTAAGTTATGAAAACATTAAGCTTGATTAGTTTAGATGTTTTAAGGAGCCTTTATGCTTTGAGAAGCCTTTAGGAGCATAACTCACCTAAACTAAGACTTCTAGGTAAATGATGAACTTTATAGCTCTAAGTCTTCTTTTCTTCTTTTTGTCGATGAGTTTGTCGTCATCAAAACCTCAGCCAGGGTCAGGAGCAAGACCTTCTTCACAGTTTTTAAAACTGACAGCAGGGTTTTTGAAAACAAGTTAAGTGCTTTGTAAGTAATTTCCAAGCTTCTGGTCGGTCTTCTTATGCCATATGTTTGGCTATTTGCGAATTATGTATTTATAATACTAATGCACTTTAGCATGGCATATTTAGAAGAGGAAAATGATTTCAAAAAAAATATACTCTCTCTTTTCCAAGTTTTGAAAATGCACCTGCATATTTACTTATGATTTATTTGCTACAGTAACGCCCTGGAAATCGGGGTGTTACAGTGTGTGTGATTTTTAAATTTTTTTTTAGTTATAAACAGTTATTAGTTTCAAATATTATTAAGAGTAAGTGCAGCGGAAAATAACTTAAAACAGAAAAGTAAAGCACGCAAGGTATTTATCCTGGTTCACCCCCTTAATCGACAGGGCTACGTCTAGTCCTTGGCTTCACCAATATTTTCCACTATTTTCACAAAATAGTACAAGTATTCTACAGGACTTCTCCTAGTATTCGAAGGACTTCTCATTTACAAGTTTTAAACAGGACTTCTCCTAACTCAGTATTCGACAGGACTGCTCCCAGTTTTTTAAGCAAAGAAGGTTTGTGTTTCTTCAATATCTCTTCAGCAAGAGTGGGTAGAAAGATGAAGTACAATATACAGAGAGGATAGGAAAGTTTATTCTCTGTTTGGGTTGTGTGAATAGGGATAAGAGTTACACTCTATGAATACTTCACATTGGCAGACGACTTAACTCAGGTAGAGGAATGCTTTGAGTTTCTGAGTTTTGGCTATAGAATAGATTGTAATTGATGAAATTAGAAAGATTTGAATGCTTTGATCATTTGGAAGTCGCCAAGTGAATCCGGATGCTAAGTGCCCTATTTGAATTTCTGCTTCCTTGTGACTAACGGATACTTCTGCATCCTTGAAACAACATTAAATGTATTCTACCATGCATTTATTGCAGCATTAATTGCTTTTGTTAACGTCGTCTGGCTCTTCAATGCTTTCAGCCTTGAGTTCTAGTTTGTGCATTAAATGCTCGTGCATGCCAGCAAATAGAACATTAAATTCTCTTAACAGAAGATTTGATTTTGATCGTTGAGGAGATCCGATGTTTAGGAAATTACGTTGTTGACTCTAAAAAGGTTGCTTGATTTAAGGAATGTCAGAGCTTTTTGCAGGAACGAGGAATAAAGTATTAATTATGTCCCTTTCTTCATTCTGCAATCAACAGTGCTTCATTTAATGTTTTGGCGAGGTAGATAATCTTTAATGCTTGAAGCATTTTGTCAAACGAACTCTTCAGCACTTTTAGGCGAACGAACTCTTCAGTAGCTTTGACAAACGAACTCTTAGATAGTTTTGACAAACGAACTCTTCAGGTAGTTGTCAAACGTACTCTTAAGGCGGACGTACTCCATTGGGTGTGTGGCCAGACGTACTCCATTGTCGGACGTACTCCTTTGGCAGACGCACTCAACTGAAAAACTATGTCTTCAATAAGTTCCCAGACGTACTCCTTTTCTTTGCTTTTCTTTGAAGAAGTGCATATGATAATTCCTTGTATGTATGTATACAGTTTGTCTTCAAGTAGATAGATGTTCCTGAGTATGAAATATTCAAAGTATTAGAACATCTTTATCTAACGATATTAAACCTTGAGTGAAATTGTTATTTATCAAAATATAATAATTTATGAAATCGTTTGAATCTAACAAAAGAAAGTTTTCATTGTTTCTACCTTGAAGTGAATTATCAAAGGAGATTCTTTTCAAAATGTATATATTGCATATGAAATTTTATTGGCAATCCATGTAAGAGCATCTCGTGGGATCTTATTTTGGTGTCTTAAACACTTCTGGTGGGTCTATACTGCCACATAGGATTTAAGACACTCATAAGATCCCAACCGCACATTTCGCTCCAGTGGTTGGTCTCTTATTTTACTTTTAGTTGGACCCACAATGCATAATATATTTATATTATTTATTTCCACCTAATATTAAATTAAATTAAAGTAATAATTCTATACAAACATAATCAATAATTAAAAAAGATATAATATAATTAAATGTCAATTAGATAGGAAATACATAATTAAAGTTCAACATGATATTATTTAATTGAAAATGAAAGGAAATACATATTATTGAAAAATAAATGACAATACATTTTAAATAAAATACATAATATTCCATAATAATTAATTTTCATCATTCCCATTCTCAAAACGCTCCCAAATATGTTCAAACAAGTCTGTTTGAAGTTGGTTTCTGTTGGTTGATTGTTGTTTGTATGAGAGAGAAACAATATTATTTTACTTAAGATCCCACTTTACAAAAGGAATCAGCAAAGACACCAAAATAAGATCTTAAGCCATGTCACTCCTCTCCAATGGATGAGATTTTATAAAATCCAAATCTTATTTTAAAATCCCACTTTTAAATCTCAATTGGAAATGCTCTAACAGTTGCTATTGCTGAAAAACGTTTTTCATAATTAAAATTGTTTAAATCATATTTAAGGTTAATATTAATGTTACAAGATAGATTAATGAGTTAGCTATCGTATCTATTGAAAACGAAATGTTAGAATTGCTTGATTATAAAATTCCAGTAAATGATTTCGCTGCTCAAAAATCTAAAAGATTAATATAAATAATTAATAATTTATATGATATATTATGTATCTTTAACATTCTTATCAAAATAAATCACTTTAACATTTTCGCCTTAAACCCCAAAATGTCTATACACAACCCCGCACACAGCGAGGATCTTTATCATGACAACAAAAACCTTCTAGAAGATGGACTGGAGTTACTGCCGCCTATCATGTCTACGTTCTCTCCTATCACTGCCCCTTACGTCAAAATGGAGCTCAAAGCCTAGTACAGCACACCAAGTCACATCACCACTATCTCGACAGAAATTCACAGTTCCACTTCAACCAACACCTCTCCTTGGTGATTGACTGGATTATTGTGATCAATCATATAATTGTGATTTTGCAGAACGCTTGGGTTCTTGCTGAACAAGGAAAGCTTGCTTGCAACGGGATCTTGCATAACCGCCCTGCATAAAAATGAAGACTGTAATTTTAATGTTTTGAGATTATATAAAATTACTGTAATAATTTTTTATTTAAATGAGTTTCACATAAAAATAGTTTTGCAAGAAAAACATTAAATAATTTATTACATTTATCATTACTTATTCCTATATCGTTAGGTTTAGGAAAATAATTTTTGTAGGTATAGTTCAAGAAACATAAAAAACAATATTTATGTATCCACAAAGTTATATATACTAGGATTGTACCATGCGATGCACGGAGACTTAATTCTACAATATAGGAACTTAAATTAAACCATTTAACCATTTACAAAGGATGTGAAGATATCATCATTGATTAATTTATCGATAACTATCATTAAAATAATTTATTGTTCTATCCGGCCAAAAGATCTACATATTGATACAAATGCATATAATGTAGAATCTAATGTGCTTGTAATTTAACATTTACATGTGAGTAAAACTGTAAAAGCATGGAATATAACTCAATATGTATACAAAATTAAATACAATTTTAAATATTAAATCAAACACACCGCCTATGCTTTTATAGCCGGTTTTAAGTACGGACAAATGAGGAGGGTTGTGTTCGCAAATGAGGAGGGTTGTGTTAGGCCTCGGCAGGTGACGTAAAACTCATCGATATCTTCACTATGGAACTCAAACACACCAAATGAAAAGCCTATTTAGAATGTGAACCTTCCACCAAACCCATGATTTTCGAAGCTCAGGATCAACAGGATGACTTCCCCAAGGAACAAGTCTGAAGAAGGAATATAACACTAAACGAAGTACGAAAAACTAAAGAACATAAGAAGTTGTTATTTTGTATGCAAAACTTTTACCAATATTTCTGGACCTCCCATGTGTACTTCAATCTTAAATTAGCATTAAATGTAAAGGCAAGGGAAGAGGATGGAGGAAGATAGAGGCAAAATAAGTCTACCTACGCGACTATAAAATTATCTTTTTACTACAGTTCTGGACAGCATATAACCACGGTTTGAGGTAATATCACACCTCTGTTACCACGGTTCAACACGGAACTGTGGTAATATCACACCTTTTTTGCCACGGTTCAAGGTGAAACCGTGGTAATATGTTTGTTTTTTACCTCTGTTACCATGGTTCTTGTATGAACCGTGGTAATATGTTTTTCATTTTTACCTCTGTTATGCCTTCTTAGCGCATGGGCGTTGGGAAGCCATCGCTCATGTGCTGGCATTCTGCCAAATATTTGGTCGACAACATTCTGCTCAAGTAAAACAACCTGTGATCTAATAATCTATAATGTTACATACAAATTAGAGAATAATCAAATCAAATTCATGCAACCATGGTCAACAATATGTGACAGAATATATATATATATATATACACACACCAAACATCCCCAACAAAATAATATTGTACAACCAATATAATATGTACAACCAACATATTATGTACAACCCACTTACATTTTAGGCAAAATTTTGTAATACATAACCAGCCCACTCTTCTTTAATTTCATATAGCTTGTCCTGATCGTAGGATTCGAATTGACAATTAGGGAAGTACTGCAAAATGATTGTAAAAATAACCAAAGTTAGAGTTAAAGTCAGCACTAAAATTTTGTTAGATTAGCAACAAATAAATGTAAAATAAGTGTAAAGTTTCGTACCGCATCAGGAATTGTAGTTTAATTGTGCTCAATGATGTCTCTTAGAAAGCTTAGCACATAGTACCCATAATCTATATTGTTTGTTTGAGTAGGGCACTACAAAAACAAATAAAAAATATAAGTGAGTTTGGTGGATATAATTGATGACACTTATGTAAATATATATATATATATATATATATATATATATGGGATGTATCTAGTGAGAAAGCTCTTCTTATATGAGAATGGTGAGAATAAATCGTGGGGTTAGATCTAACAATGAGTGGTCATGATTAAAAGAAATAAGTGGTCACATGACCACTTAAAAATGTCATGTGACTTTTTAAACAAGTCACGTGACTTATTTCTTTTAATCATGACCACTCATTATTAGATCTAACGGCCACGATTTATTCTCTCCATTCTCATATAAGAAGAGCTTTCTCACTAGATACATCCTATATATATATATATATATATACCTTTATAGTATTCCACTTGGCTTTGCTCCATTTAATCCTCTGATCATTGCAAGTAGCATGGTAGATCTTCATTGCGCTAACAAAATGAACAAATAACCCAATGAGTAAACATGTCGAATAGTAAGACCATATAGCACGGTTGATCTATATGCTTACTGATCAAAAATTTCTTTCATTTCTTTGTGGTTTCTTAGATCACCATGCAAAGGATCCAAGAAAAATAAGGTCCATTTGGTGGCATTGATCACCACCAACACCCAATGTCCCCTACAACACATGTTAAACGAACAAATGATCAAGTAACTAAGTTTCATATAAATTGAATACAAAGTGATAAATGGATCGTATAAATTTCTCATCATGTATTGATTGGTTGGAGATATAGTTGGTCTGGGTGTGCATGTGACTTTATTGTATCCGCAATGTACTGGGTTTGCTGCTTCACGAGGTGCGTTGTTTGATGAGGACTGAGAAATGCAAATCCCGCACACGAATTCTCAGCCACACATTGATCAAACAAGTACCTTAAATAAGATTATACAAATCATAAACGATTAACATCATTGTTGAAATAAGAAAACAGAGTTGCAGAAGTATCCGTTACTCACAATAGAGGAGAAATTCAAATGGAACTATTTTCAAATCTTCAGCAAGCTCACATTGATCATCCTACTGAAGATATAAATAGAAGACTTGGCATCGATTTCAATGGGGCGACTTTCACACAATCAAAGATTTCAAAACTTTCTAAGTTCATCATCTATGATCCTATTTTTCTAAGCCAAACACTCAGCAATCTTAAGTTGTTCATTACCTGAGTTTAGTCGCCAACTAGTGTGAAGTTTTCCCAGAGTGCTACTCTTACCTTCATTCACACAAACTTTTCAGAGAACCAATTTTCTTACTCTCTCTGTATTCTGTTCTTCATATTTCTACCCACTCTTATTGAAGAGATTTTGTAGAAACCATTTCTTCTTGAAAAAGAACTGGGAGAAGTCCTGTCTAATACTTGTAAAGGAGAAGTCCTGTTAGAATACTTGTAAAGGAGCAGTCCTCAGAATACTAGGAGAAGTCCTGAAGAATACTTGTACTATTTTGAGAAAATAGTGAAAATCTTGGTGAAGCCTAGGACTGGATGTAGCCCTGTCGATTAAGGGGGTGAACCAAGATAAATATCTTGTGTGCTTTATTTTTCAGTCTTAGATCAATTTCCGCTCCTCCCTTTAACAAACGTTTTCAAACTTATAACTGCTAATCTTCGAAAAAGAATTTAAAAATCAAAGACACAATTCAAACCCTCCCTTTCTTGTGTGTTCTTGTTACTTTCAATATTACCACGGTTCCTTGTTGAACCGTGGTAAAACGACAGGTGTATTACCATGGTTCCACCTAAAACCGTGGTAACAGAGATGTGATATTACCACGGTTCCACCTTGAACTATGGGAACAGAGGTGTGATATTACCACGGTTCCACCTTGAACCATGGTAACAGAGATATGATATTACCACAGTTACGCCTTCAGTCAAGTATTACAGAGGTATGATATTAACATGGTTCCACCTTCAACTGTGGTAATTGATCTATTACTACGCCGAGCTATACCACAGTTTAACCGTGGTACTATGCTGCCCACAACAACGACCTCTAAGGTTCCCTCTTGAGTACAAGCCCAGACAAAACAAGTCCAATTGAACTTGAGGGGGAGTGATGAAAATATGAAAAGGAAGTCCCACATTGCTAAGTTGAAGACAAAATCGATGGTATATAAGCCAGAGAGTTGCAATCTCAATTGCCTTAAGGTTTTTGAGTAAAGCTTCTACTCCAACATCTTAGGTTAACTCTCCCTGATCAAGTCCAGTCATTTTTGCCCCGCACGCTTCCGTATCCAACATTGGTATCAGAGCTGCAGATCCTTGTAGAAAAAGCAACAAAAAAATGGCTTCCACAAGCAACTCTTCTACAATCTATAACAATGTTCAAGTTCCTTTGTTTGAAGGAGAGAATTATGATTTTTGGGCTGTAAAAATGGAGACTCTATTCACCTCTTTGGATGTCTTGGAGTTAGTCTAAACGAGGTATGAAGAACCAGCACATACAACATATGAAAAAGTTGCAGAATCAACCCAACAACCTGAAGAATTGAAGAAGAAGAAGATCACAGATGTTGGATTTCATGGAATGATTCAAAGAGGATCCTCTTTATCCCTTTTCCCAAGAATTATGAGAGCATAAACATCAAAGGAAGCATAGGATATTCTACAACAAGAGTTTGAAGGAGACTCAAAGGTGAGAACTGTGAAACTTCAATCTCTTAAGAGAGATTATGAGAATGAAAGAATGAAGGAGAATGAAATTTTGAATGAATACTTTAATAGACTCTATGAATTGGTGAATCAAATGAAGGCTCATGGAGATACAGTAGATGACCACAGAATGGTGGTTATTGTAGAAGAATTTAAGGACCTATCAACTATGATTGTTCAAGGGTTGATGGGGTCTTTGAGATCCTATGAGAAAAGGTTGTTACGGCGGTCTGAAAAGTCTGTTGAGAGTGCTTTTCATTCTAAACTCAACGTTCAGCCCAATAATGGTGAAAATAAGCTCCGAACACAAAATAGAGGTAAGTGTTCTAGAGGTGGTATATTTGGAAGAGGCGATGGTAGAGGAAGAAACTTGGGAGCAAGAGGAAGATGCACCAATGGAGGACGAATGCATGAAGGAGCATCAAATAAATGGTGCAGAATTTGTAAGAGTAACACTCATCAAGAGAAGGATTATTGGAACAAAGGCAAGCCACAATGTTCCAATTGTAACATATTCTGGCACATGCAAAAAGGTTGTCGTTTTGGAAATCAGAAGCATGCTTCATTTGCAGAAGGAGAAAATGGTGAAGGTAATTTGTTCTTTGCTTGTCAAAAAGCACTTCAAGAAGATAAAATATGTGGTATGTAGACAGCAGTTGTAGCAATCATATGACCGGAAAGAAAGAAGCTTTTATCAACATTGATTCTTCATTTGGCTCAAAAGTTAAATTTGGAAATGGAGAAAATGTTGAAGTAAAAGGAAAAGGAACCATTGGAGTTACAACAAAGCAAGTAAGCAAAGTCATTCATGAAACTCTTTATGTGTCGGAGTTAGATGAGATCTTGTGAGCATTCGACAGCTTTCGGAGCATGGGTATTCTCTAAAATTTGAGAACCGGGAGTGCAGAATATTTGATTCAAAGAGAAGAATTGTTGTTGTTGTAAAGATGACAAGAAATAGAAGCTTCCCACTCTCTCTTAAAATCATCAAAAAAACAAGATAAAATACCTATTTTGGCATGAGACAAAGTATTCATAGGGCCGCAAACATCTGTGTGAACAAGTTCCAAAACTTGTTTGGCTCTCCATGCTCCTTCCTTTGGAAATGGTTGGCAGTGGTGTTTTCCAAGAATAAATCCTTCACACACACTGGATTTTTAACATCATTGTTGAAATAAGAAAACCAAAAACTTAGTTACAGTTAAGTTTAACAAAGTACCTCATGTAAACGCAAATAACTAAAGCACCCAATTCACCATGTCGGGTGATTTGACGGAGCTCTTCACAACCAATGTGCTCAAAATAAACATGGCAAAACATTCTCTCCTCCATTCGTATTGTGATAAGCTTGTCGTCAGTAAGTACCTTTTCTGCATATATGTCTAGAAATTTGCAGCTCTTAAGTGGATTGTCATTTCGTCCAATGCGAGGCCTAGGTTGATGACTTGGGGATGCAACATACTCCCTTGTCCGGTTTGTTTCAACCTCCTTCTCCTTCCCTTTCACATTCACCTTCTCATTATCCTCATATTCCGCCTTTCCCTAGTTCTTCCCTTGCGCCTGAAAATGGCAAATTCATGTATAATCAATGAATGTGAATTCAAATATATGCGATTGAGTTTATAGAATTATATCATATCATAACATACCGTGCTCTCAACTTGAAAAATGTTGGGAGGTCACACCACAATTCCACCTACTGCGTCCTGGATGGTAATCAATTCATCATACTCACCAGGCACCGGCAGTTCTGCATCACCCTCAACTGCAACTTGAATACCAACTTTTAAAAATCCGGAGGGTAGTGGGAAGTTATGGATTGTATTGCTCTCAGTGTTATACACTAAACCCTTAGCCATCACACGGAAACAAGGTGTCTCGAAACACAGAGAAAAAGGTGTAATACCCTAAATCAATAACAAAAAAGTTAATCATCAACCGTCTACATCATCACTAATGGATTGCAAACAATAACAAAACAACTTACCGTAGGAAAGTTAATGGATGGTGTTAGTGTTTCGTCCTCGGATACAAATGGCTCATTCTCGGCCCTCTTCCCCTACATGAATGAAGAAACTATTGAGGTCAATACCTTTAACGAACTATCATTAATGTATTACAATAACACAAACAACACCAATTACCTCATGAATATCAACCTGAGGTGTGAACCTATATTTCCCACTGTTGTAAGGCAGATTCACAGGCTCCTTGGCGAGCTCCCTCTCGTGCATCAAAATAGAGACTTGCTGTTGCAGGGATGCCACCACTTGTAGGAGGTGTGCGACTTCTGGTGGAGTCTCCTTGTCTTTTGCCTTCTTCTGAGCCTTGAAGTAGGTTTTTTGGCATATGGGGAAGGTCTCTCCCCTTACACGACCTGGGTGCTCGGGCTTCTACAATGCTTGGCCAAGAATATCATCTGGTGTACGTTTAGCCAAGTCCTCTTGCGATACAGATTGTGAGAGATTCTCTTGAGGCATATATAAAAATTCTCAATTATGTTCATAAGAAATAAATATTACATATATGTGAATTCATACTTACACATGTGCTGATAACTTGTGAAACATGTTCATTGTCAATTGACCCCTTCTTGGAAATCCAAGCACGCTTCCACAATTGATGGCGGGGAACAGAAGTGCACTTGATCCAGACTCCTGCAACTGAAGGTGCAAGAAACACACAAGAAAGGGGGGTTTGAATTGTGTGGGTCGTTTTTGAAATTCTTTTGATTGTTTTAGATAATTAATTTCATGATCACTTAACAACGCTAATCCACACAATATAAACATATACATGCAGCGTAAATATAACATGACTATAAACATAAAGCACACATAAATTTTATCCTAGTTCACCCCCATAATCGACAGGGCTACGTCCAGTCCTTGGCTTCATCAAGATTTTTACTATTTAAACAAATAGTACAAGTATTATCAGGGACTTCTCCCAACAAGTATTCTAAGGACTTCCCCTATCAAGTATTAGAAGGACTTCTCCTTACAAGTATTATGAGGACTCCTCCTTACAAGTATTATCAGGATTTCTCCTTACAAGTATTCTTCAGGACTTCTCCTGACACCTTTTTCAAGGGTTGGCTTCTCTATTTGGTTCTCTTCTTAGTAAGAGTGGATAGAGGAAATGAAGCTCGGTTTATACAGAGATGATAGGCGTTTAGGTTCTCTGTTTTTTGGAGGGTGTGTGAGTTGGGAACGATAAGAGTAATACTCTATGAATTTTTCTCACACAAGCTCATATACTCAGGTAGAGGTAGACTTGAGGCATCCTGAGTATGAACCAAGGTTCCTTGGCTCTTGGGACAGACTTAGTTGGCATATGGAAGTTTAAGTCTAAGTTGCCCCAGTATTTCGGAGGCAGGATTTTCTATTTATATCTTCAGTTGCTTCTTCTTCTTCAAAACGAGAGAAAACCTGTCCGAAGTGCCTCTTCCTCTCTGAGCTGCACATAACGGCTAGTTCTGCATCTTTCAGCAGGCGTAAGTCAATATCCGAGATTTCTCTGCAAGCGTAAGATATGATATGAGAATCATCAATTCGTCTGGGTTGATGTCGTCTGGCTCCATGCTGAGCAAGTAGCTTTGGGCTATGTCTTCAGTATTTAATGCGTGGAGAAACAGCAGTGAAGCTTGCTTTGACCATTTTGCCCCAGTGCTTGCCAGCTAACACTCATTATGTGCTTTGTCAGATATTTGAATTTCGACCGTTGAGAGTGTACGATGCTCAGAGATTCTTGCCGTTGATTCCGCAATGTCAGCTTGATTTGAGGGAAAGTAGAATATCAGTGGGACCAAGGAATATTGTATTAATTGTGTCCTTTTCTACTTTCTGCCGCAGCCAGTATATTAATAAATGTGTAGTCGAGGTAGAAGTCTTTTGATCCATGTAGTAATTACTCCAGATGAGGAAAATAAATTCTTTAATACTTCTGATAATCCTGATGTCCTCGAAAACCAAATTTCTTGATCTCTGTACCTTTGGCGCAATTGATACTTGAGCGGACGGATTCTTCCTTGTAGTTTGGCAGACGTAGTCTCCATTCAATGCTTGAATTTCTGCTGCAGAGAGTTTGCATTGGCGGACGAACTTTCCTTCATTCAGTCTTTCTTAACTATTGGGATCTTCTTGTCTTGTAGATGACTGAATCTTTTCTTTTGGTTCCATTGAAGTTTTTCATCTGATAGAGTTGATTCACAACTACTTTTTGTGATTCTAGAGAAACTTCGAGGCTGAAGGTGTTTCTTCATAGATTATCCTGCCCTTTCAACTTTGACTTGAGCGAGCAGACTTTGATGAAGTGTCCTCAAGACAAAATGTTGGATGTTGTTGCCGCTTTAGCTCTCTTGATTCACCGGACTGTTTTATGCAAGAGTACTTTCCTTCGTATATCTTTGACATAGTCTTCTTCATGGTGACCGGACGAGCTCCTCTGATGGACTAATGTTCTGGATGATGCTTTGAAGTTTATTCAGTCCTTTTAGAAATAGTTATTCCTGTACATGAGAGTTTTTACTGTGTTAAGAAATCTAGTTTAAACGATATTGAGCCTTAAAGAAATTGTTGATTATCAAAACATAATTATTCATTTAATTGTTTGAATCTAACAATCTCCCCCTTTTTGATAATGACAATTTCTTTCAGAAAAAGGTCTATTTGAGATTTTGATTTGTCATTTAATTACTGTTAGATAGATAAAAATGAATTTTCTTCAGAAAGATTCAGTGTATAGAAAAACATTATCGTTCTTTTAATAGTGCTAAGACTTGGACAGGGATATTCTTGTTTTAGGCGGACGATTTTGACTACTTGGGTTTGCCTACCTTTGCTCCCCCTAAATATTATATTCCCTAGTTGAAATTTTTGTAGCACATATGTTCAATAGCATATATTCCCTAGTCTAAATAAGCTCCCCCTAAGCTGATGCGTGATATGTTTAATATGTTCAATAGCAGTCAGCCTTAGGCATAATTGAGAGATATATAAGGACAAGTGCAAATAGAGTGTATCATAAAAAGAATGAGCATATATAGTAGTAGAAATAGGAAAGAATCAGTTATTTTTCTTCTGTCGAGATTCGTTGTCTTTTCGAATCATTTCTTCAATGAGTTGAAGGTGAGCATCCAACTTAGCAGAGAGGGACTGTTCCATCGTGTCAGCACGCTTGAAGATGTCGCTGCGCAGCTCCTTGTTCTCTTTGGAGTTGTTGGAGTAGGATCTTGCAAATTCTTCAGACAGCTCCCTTATAGCAGTTCTAGCATCAAAGGGCTCTTCAGTGGATGGCGTTTCATGCGGCTCCTTTTGCTTAGGGATTTCCTCAGTTGAGGAAGGATGATCGTTTGAGGAGGTGATGGTGGGTTGAGCTACTGTAGTTTCGATCTCCAGGGTTTTGTTTAAAGAATCAACAGCAGGGATTCCTCTTGGGGATAGTGAGAGAACATCATCTAGACTTTCCTCAGAGTCTGAGGAGATGACAATCACTTCTTCAGAGTCAGTTATAATATGATTTTGAGGAGAAACTGGTCCTAGCTGGGAGTAGGCAGCGATTGAAGAGAGTTCATGTGGAGGTTTATCAGCTACCAAAATTAGCGACCATGATCCATATTTGAAGATGATGCGGTCAGCACCATGAATCAATTCAGATGGAATGGTGCTTGTATGAACTTGTCTAAAAGCAGACAGTTCCCAGTTATGATGGAAGATATCATACCTTGTCCGCTGAGCGAAGATGATTGTCAACCCATCGAGAGCAGGAGGAGTCCAGATTCTAGCCTGAAGACAGAAATTGAAACCCAGTGTTTCCATGAGAAGTTGTGGGGCATGCGAAGCATTCACCATGGAGAGCATTTTGGGTACAATTGAGGAAATAGGTGCAGTGTTTCGGCGAGAACGTCTGGGTACTTGTACTGGAAAATTTTTCATTCTGCATTCCCTAGATTGAGCTGCTTGAATACTGTTCTCCTGGGTATCTTCAGATACAACACCTCCTTTGTCAGCCATTGGCTGTTCATTAAGAACATCATCCACACAAGAGGTTGTTTGGTAATACATTCCTCAGCTTCTTCTGGGTTGTTTATCTTCCTCTTCTTTGAGTTGGTTGCTCGAACTGCGCGAGACCTAACCCTTCTTCTGGCATGTTTCTTCCTTTCAGATGACTCATCTTGATTGTCAATGACCTGAGCTTGCCCAGTGGCCTTGGGTTGTGATTCAGAAACATCAGGGTTCACTTCATTGACATTGCTTGGTTCCACAGCAATCTCATCAATTTGCTTTGTTTGGAATTGGTTTGGTGGAGGACATGGGTCTTCCATTTCTGAAACGGTTGGGTTCAAATTTGATGAGTTGGGTACTGGCAGGATTGCTTGTTCTTGTTCTTCAGTGTCATCCTGGACGATCTTGACCACAGATCGCTTCCTCTTCATCTTTGTAGGACGAACATAATCTGGGTCTATAATGCTTCGATACATTATTATTCTTGATGCCATGTTCCTTCCCCATTGCTTTGCTTCCTTCTCACAGTTGGGCAGACATTGTGGTGTTGCATTGGGTAGAGAGGAGTTTTCTTTTAGAATCACCCTTATCCAGTGACGATCTTCCACATTGCATAGAACTGCGACAGGAGACAGAGTTTTCACTGGACCAGTCATTGGAAGGTACATGCAGGATTCTCTGAGGCTGAGCGTAACAAGAATATTTCTGAAGGTGGATGCAGCCAGTAATCCCATATCCAGAACAATGAACCACTTGGGTTCAAGGGCTAGTTCATTTGGACCAAGAACCAAGGCCTTTTGAATGATTTCCAGATGACCTTCAGAGTCGAATATTTTTAAGTGAAGTGAGCGTCTGTCATCAAGTTCCTTGATCATTCTTCTTCTTATCTCGGGCCATTCATTCTCGTCCATCCCTATCCATTGAGCAATGCATCTGAACCCACAGTTGCCGTCATCGTTAACATCAATTATATTTTCCACGAACTCATGGAACATAGTAGGTATGTGTGGAAGATATTTTGACATGACTGAGGATTGTTGAGGGGTTCCAGACTCAGAGCTCAGGGGAACTTTCCTGACATTCTTGACTAGTGAGGCAATAGGACGATTGTCTTCATCATCAATTTGAGAAGGGGTTGTGTCTGTAGATTGCCCAAGGTTTGATGGGAGAGCGATTTCAATCATCTTCCCAGAGCTAGAGATGTTGTGTCTTTTGGGAGGAGGAAGAAAATCGTCATCAGTGACTTCTTCTGGTCCATCATCTTGTTCCTCCACTATTCTCATTTTCTGTTGAGTTCTGCTTGCTTGTAATAGCAGTTCTAGAGGCACGTTAGTGGTGTCGATCTTCAATTTCATTCTTCTAAGGTCTTCAAACTTGATAGAAGATGAGTGGATGTAGTCGTGGATGATGAGCTCATTCTCTTCTTTTATTTTATCTATGAGATTCTTCTTTCTCATTATCTCGGAAATGAGGGCTCCGTAGGGCAAGTTAGACTCTTTGCCTTCCAAGGTTGTCATGATGTGGTTGAGAATCAGGTAGGAGAGATTGATTTTCTCCTTGACCATCATATGATAGAGCGCCCAATGAGACAGCTTGTCTACTCGATTGCAGTTTCCTTCTCTAGGGATAACTATTTTGCAAAGAACAACATAGGGGAACCTGCACTCCTCTATTAAGTTGTTAACATTTGTTCCATAGACTTCTGGGTCCTGATTCCAGATACAGTTAGGGTTAGGAGCAGATAACTCCCAAGTAGATTTGAATCTAACTCCTTCACTAATTTTGCTATCCAGAATTACTGCAACATCTCCTGGCATTATAGTTGTAATTGATCGCATGCATCTGGTCTTGATTGCGAGAGTTCCTTTCTTGACGGTGCAGTCATAGAACTCTTTAATAACAGGCTTGATGGTGGGGAGAGAGGATATTCTCATGAGGTTTGTCCATTCTTGAAATAGGACCAAGTCTAGCCCTGCAATCTTCGCATGACTGTAGAGATTTAGATCAAGATACCTTGGAGGAACTAGTTCCCTTTCTCCAAGATTCATTGCCTTCTGCTTGCCAATAAACTCTTCTTGCTCTTTTCGGTTTGCAGTAATGTTCTTGATTCTTCTGTCAATAATCTTTTGCTCAGTGGGAGTTAGTTCAGGAGTAGCAGCGATTTGTTTCTTGGATGCCATTGTGATGTTCTGCAAGTAAGGGTTAGAACGAGAGAGCAATAGACAAGTTGAAGTGAATAGAAACTGGGAGCAGGTTCGTCAGTAACAAGTATATTGCTTTTTCTTTCAAATTCCTTTTGTTAAGTTTACTTTGAATGCGAAAGGTGTTTACTTGGTTTAGGAGAGGAAATGATTAGTTCTCCACTGATGTGATATGATGATCAGCATGCGCATTAAATGAAAATCTTTAAATGTGCAGTCATGGCAGTTGGGGGATTTAATGCATGCTAAGAGAGTTTCGATATATGAAACGATACAGTTGTTTACCAGTAACCCAAGCATGTGTGATGCGAGTGATTGATCGTGTCTTATCAGTTGTTCACAGACGTTCTCTTTTGGCGGTTCCTTGGATAGTCACCAGACGATGACTTTTGTTCGCTCGATCTTTGGGCGGCAATCTTCATTTAAATAGAGTGTTGATTATTCCTTCAAGGAGGTTCCTGATGTCATCCCTTTTTGTTGTCCATTTGATACGTGTATCTATCTTCAATCCTGCAAGAGTCATTGCATAGTTCTTTGCCAAAAAATCTTATTAGTGTTACTTGGTAATCACATTTAGCTACATGCAGTGGGATGTATGTCCTTCTTAAATGAGTATAGATATGTTAGAAATGCTTCCTTTGAAAAGCTAGTTGTAGGTTTAGTCATAACAAAAAATTTATCAATATCTACCTTCATGCAAGGGGTGTTTTGATTTCCATGCATTGTTCTTGAGAGTAAAAATTTTTATTATTAAAAGGATCTAATAATGTCTAGCAAAGTCTTTCCTGAGTTAGGAAGCAATCAGAACAGTTTTAAAAAAAAAATACGTGTCCACTGGACATATTATTTTGGTGTCTATTTCTCAATGTACTGATGAGATGAAGGGTCATTTGCCACAGTTTCTACTTTTGTTTTGAGTCAATAATTGTTGACTTTGATTTTCTGAATTTGGATGTAGTTGCCTTCATGCAAATAATACTAAATGAAGGTGGAAAGGTGCTTTTATGACATACGATTTTGATCAGCATTTGTTGATCAGATCTGTAACAAATATTTTATAAACTTATGCGATCATGATGCATTAATCATTATCTAGAGTTTGTGTCTCCAAAGCATTATATTTACAATCTTAAAAATATTCTGGTTGAACTCAGAGTGAGACATTCTGTGGTTTTTAAATTGAAAATAGTATATCTGTGAGTGTGATAAGGATGTGAAGCTTATATGTTCTACTATTTATCAGAGATTCATTTATTTGATTTGTAATGACTGTAAGTGTGACAGAGTATGTTTTGTAATCTTTTTCTTTCATACAATTGAACATTTGAAGCATTTGTGACAATGAGAGGTAACAGAGTAGTAAATAATTTGCTATAAGTTCAGAGTTACCTCCCTTCCTGTTTATGAATACAGGACTTGATCATTTCTTATAGCAACAGAAGATTTCATTGATAATGTTGCTGGTTACATGAGCAGAGACACCCATATTACTCACTAGCTTTCTTTGCTAGGTAGATGTGAAGTCTTTCTTCGAGATGATCCTCAGTAGTTTGCTGGTCATCCTGTTTGCTCCTTTCTTGAAGTAGTTTCTTCGAGATGTTCTTCCTGCACTAGTGTTTGGATCATGGTGGCGTTTGTTCGAGGAGAACATATTCTTCCATAGATCTTTGTACTCAGCATCTGTGAAGATGTTAGTGCTTTTCAGAGTGGTTAGGCTCTGATACCAATTGAAGGTGCAAGAAACACACAAGAAAGGGGGGTTTGAATTGTGTGGGCCGTTTTTGAAATTCTTTTGATTGTTTTAGATAATTAATTTCATGATCACTTAACAACGCTAATCCACACAACATAAACATATACATGCAGCGTAAATATAACATGACTATAAACATAAAGCACACATAAATTTTATCCTGGTTCACCCCCATAATCGACAGGGCTACGTCTAGTCCTTGGCTTCATCAAGATTTTTACTATTTAAACAAATAGTACAAGTATTATCAGGGACTTCTCCCAACAAGTATTCTAAGGACTTCCCCTATCAAGTATTAGAAGGACTTCTCCTTACAAGTATTATGAGGACTCCTCCTTACAAGTATTATCAGGATTTCTCCTTACAAGTATTCTTCAGGACTTCTCCTGACACCTTTTTCAAGGGTTGGCTTCTCTATTTGGTTCTCTTCTTAGTAAGAGTGGATAGAGGAAATGAAGCTCGGTTTATACAGAGATGATAGGCGTTTAGGTTCTCTGTTTTTTGGAGGGTGTGTGAGTTGGGAAAGATAAGAGTAATACTCTATGAATTTTTCTCACACAAGCTCATATACTCAGGTAGAGGTAGGCTTGAGGCATCCTGAGTATGAACCAAGGTTCCTTGGCTCTTGGGACAGACTTAGTTGGCATATGGAAGTTTAAGTCTAAGTTGCCCCAGTATTTCGGAGGCAGGATTTTCTATTTATATCTTCAGTTGCTTCTTCTTCTTCAAAACGAGAGAAAACCTGTCCGAAGTGCCTCTTCCTCTCTGAGCTGCACATAACGGCTAGTTCTGCATCTTTCAGCAGGCGTAAGTCAATATCCGAGATTTCTCTGCAAGCGTAAGATATGATCTGAGAATCATCAATTCGTCTGGGTTGATGTCGTCTGGCTCCATGCTGAGCAAGTAGCTTTGGGCTATGTCTTCAGTATTTAATGCGTGGAGAAACAGCAGTGAAGCTTGCTTTGACCATTTTTCCCCAGTGCTTGCCAGCTAACACTCATTATGTGCTTTGGTCAGATATTTTAATTTCGACCATTGAGAGTGTACGATGCTCAGAGATTCTTGCCGTTGATTCCGCAATGTCAGCTTGATTTGAGGGAAAGTAGAATATCAGTGGGACCAAGGAATATTGTATTAATTGTGTCCCTTTATACTTTCTGCCGCAGCCAGTATATTAATAAATGTGTAGTCGAGGTAGAAGTCTTTTGATCCATGAAGTAATTACTCCAGATGAGGAAAATAAATTCTTTAATACTTCTGATAATCCTGATGTCCTCGAAAACCACATTTCTTGATCTCTGTACCTTTGGCACAATTGATACTTGAGTGGACGGATTCTTCCTTGTAGTTTGGCAGACGTAATCTCCATTCAATGCTTGAAGTTCTGCTGCAGAGAGTTTGCATTGGCGGACGAACTTTCCTTCATTCAGTCTTTCTTAACTTTTGGGATCTTCTTGTCTTGTAGATAACTGAATCTTTTCTTTTGGTTCCATTGAAGTTTTTCATCTGATAGAGTTGATTCACAACTACTTTTTGTGATGCTAGAGAAACTTCGAGGCTGAAGGTGTTTCTTCATAGATTATCCTGCCCTTTCAACTTTGACTTGAGCGAGCAGACTTTGATGAAGTGTCCTCAAGACAAAATGTTGGATGTTGTTGCCGCTTTAGCTCTCTTGATTCACCGGACTGTTTTATGCAAGAGTACTTTCCTTCGTATATCTTTGACATAGTCTTCTTCATGGTGATCGGACGAGCTCCTCTGATGGACTAATGTTCTGGATGATGCTTTGAAGTTTATTAAGTCCTTTTAGAAATAGTTATTCCTGTACATGAGAGTTTTCACTGTGTTAGGAAATCTAGTTTAAACGATATTGAGCCTTAAAGAAATTGTTGATTATCAAAACATAATTATTCATTTAATTGTTTGAATCTAACAGCAACTATATTAAGACAAGCAAAATAATCACAAATAACAATGTGTTAAAAGAAATTTAATACACGAGAATTGAAGGTGCATTATGTGCGTCTGTATACCATCTTTTACTGAATTCAAGCGTATCCCATACGTGATAATTTGTATGGGTACATGGGCTTCAATGCTCTTTTCCTGTTCACTTCACTTAGTTTCTGTTTCAAAACACAACATATGTATCATTACATAATTATATTCGAAACGTAATGTAAGCATAGAACGTTATACAAATAGATATTTCACCTTGAACTCCTCACTTTGATGTTGTGAAACAAATTCCATCCACTGACCAACATCAATCACTCAGGCATAAGCCACCGGTGGATGGTCAATCACGTTGCCATCTTTATGCAAGATGTGTTTGGCTAGAGTTGCCCTAAAATATCTAGCCAAAGCACCTGTTTCTTTAAGGACATAGTCCTTGCGCTTTGCATCAATGTGAAAACCAACCTGCAATAACACAAGTTCTATTGATGTTAAGCATGTTTGCATATCTAATTTAACGCACAAATTGTAAGAGTATTTATCTAACCTCAACCTCTTCCCATATGTGATCTTTGAGATCTCGGTCAACATCTGGCCACCAATTTTCAGTAATTGGAACCATAGTGCGAGTGAGATACCCAATATACCCTACCAAGTAATTTATGTTGGGGTCAATGGGTACACCATCTGCATCCCAACCAACCTAATACATTTAAGTGTTAAACATGTAAATAGAGGCATGTGAATTCAAACAAAAAACAACAGCAATATTGTATTGAATTGCTACCTCAAACTTATGTTCTTTACTCCTTGCATTGAGTACTTCTTTCATGATGGTCCTTCCGCGTCTAATTGTTCGGCTCTCACCGGTCTGACCACTACCTTGCCGTGAAGGATCCATTTTCCTAAAACAACATGTTAAAAGTGTAAGTGACAAATATGAGAATATAAGAATATATATATATATATATATATATATATATATATATATATATATATGAAATATAGTTACACATTAAATCATTATAAAAAAAAATGCATACTTCTTTAACTTGTTTTACTAGTTCTTTTCATTTTCTTCAATATGCGCATACTTGTTTTCCTATTTTTTCATGGAATGCTATATTCATCCAAATTCCATCTCCATGATCATCTCGAACATACAAACAATCTTCTTCATCTGAACAAGGGTCGATTGGTTGTGGTATCCCGAAGAAAGGGTCATCCTCAATAGCATTTTCTTCATGAAGGAATTGTCCATCATCGTTGTTGATATTTGTTTTATTTGATAAAAGGACAATGGACCTTTTACTGTCAAAGGGATCAGGGACATAAAATATTTGCTCTGCTTGAGAAGCCAAAATAAAAGGATCATCTTTGGACCCCATCCTCTTAAAATCAACTTGAATGAACCCTAAGTCGTCAATTTGAACACCAGAATTATTGTCAACCCACTTACAACCAAACACAGGAACCCGAAATATTGTGTAATCCAGCTCCCATATGTGTTGAATTACCCCAAAGTATGACATGTTTTCATATATGGGGTTTCTGATAGTAATAAAACCACACAAGAAAGGGGGGTTTGAATTGTGTGTGTGATTTTTATAAATCTTTTTGCAAGATAGTTATTATAAGTTCAAAAGCGTTTGTCAAAAGTGTGCAGCGGAAATAAACTTAAAGCTTGAACAATAAAGCACACACGATATTTATCCTGGTTCACCCCCTTAATCGACAGGGCTACGTCCAGTCCTTGACTTCACCAAGATTTTCACTGTTTAAACAAAATAGTACAAGTGTTCTCAGGGACTTCTCCCAGTATTCAGAGGACTACTCCTTTACAAGTATTCTAGGACTTCTCATTTATCTCTCGAGTGTTAGACAGGACTCCTCCCAGTTCTTTTTCAAGAAGACTTAGTTTCTACAAGAATCTCTTCAGTGAGAGTGGGTAGAAAATATGAAGAACAGAATTCAGAGATGATAGACAAGTTGGTTCTCTGAAGGGCTCGTGTGAGAAAAGATAAGAGTTTTCACTCTGCAAGAGGTTTCACACTAGTTGGCGACAGAACTCAGAAAATAGGTAGGTCAAGGTTACTGAGTATCTTGGCTTAAAGCTTGTTTAAATCGTAGATAGACTTGGAAAGTTTGAATGCTTTGATCGTGTAAGAGTCGCCAAATTGAAGCTGATGCTAAGTCCACTATTTATATCTTCAGTAGGATGATAATTGGAGGCTTTGCTGAAGATCTTCAAAATAGTTCCGTTTGAATTTCTGCTTGATTGTGAGTAACGGATACTTCTGCATCTGCTGTTGCAATCTGCCAGATAATGAATGTTTCTTCAACAATGAAAGACGGTATCGTCTGGTGATGCTTTTTTCTTCGACCCATAGAGTCTGCAATTAATGCTTATGCATTACAGCTAATTGAGTCATTAATGCTCTGACCAGAATATTTGAATTTGAGCGTTGAGGAGATACGATGATCAGAAAGTATCGCCGCTAATTCAGCAAAAGTAGCTTGAATTAAGGAATGTCAGAGGATTTGAATCTTCAAGGAATGAGGCGCTTAATTCTGTCTCTTTCGCCATTAATGCTCTGAACAACCAAGAGGTGCACGACATATCATCTTTGGGTTGAACAAACGATCACCTTCAGGATATTTCGTTTTGCACGAGTCTTCAATCATTGCTTTAGTCAACTCAAGCATTCTTCATGAATTCAGTAGCTGATCAACCAGACGTTCATCACAGGTGGACGAACTCTTCTCTAGAGGCAGACTGATTCACATAGGCGGACGGATTTCTCCACTTGCTTTTTGATAATGCTTTGTCGAAATCCTCGCAGCATGTCTCCAATTAACAAGTGTTCCTGAATATAAAATACTTTGAAGAAGTCAGTAACACTTAACAAAATTGTTATTTATCAAAATAAATTAACTCATTAAATTGTTTGTGTAAGACCCCTAATTTATTGTAATTACTGTTTAGTCCCCGAGCTAGGTTGTAATTGTTTTCTAGTCCTCGGAATTCTTTTGTTTGTAAATTAACCCTTGAGTTAATTAATGTGATGTTAGTCTTGAGTTATTTAATCTTGTTTAGAGCATGATTGCTTACCTTGAGGAATAATTGAATTACCTTGCTTGAATTGCAACAAGATGAGTTGTGGCTTAGCGGTTGAGGCTTAAGCATTTGGTTGGCAAGTCTTGGGTTCGAACCTTGATGACGAAGGTTTTGTTCTTATTTTAGTTTTTTGTGTGGCTCATCAAATTCATTTTCAAATTTCGAAATTCAGATCAAAGAGGAGTAAAGAGCATTTAAATAAGGCTTAATGTGAGGATTATAGACATTAAAGGAGGATTAGGAGTGGTTAATGGCTTGTCATCTAGGGTTTTAAAGGAGTTTTAATGTGTATTAAGGCTAAGGAAGGAGGTGGGGACGGCTCTCTCTCTCTCTCACCATGCAGCTGAATGGAGAATTAAACATGTGCCAAAACTCCATTTTGAATTTTGAAAGCCAAAACATGTGAGTAATGTGCCATGAAGGAGGTTTAATGCTTTGTCCTTTGCTTTAATGTGCCATTAGGGAAAATATTCCAAATGATGGAATATTGGTCGTCCCTCTCCCTCTCCCTATCACCCTCTCATTGCTGAAACCTTCAACCTTAAAGAATTGCTAACCTTCTCTTGCTCCTCCACTCAAAGATTTTCCGAAAATGGCCTAGAACCCCTTATTCTGTGTTTCCGAAGTGCTACTGGAATTTTGTGTTGCTTGGTCGAACCTCTCCTTCTTCTTGGTGGTGATCAAGCTCTGGATCCCTCCATTTTTCGTGGTGCTCAAACCTCACACTCAATCCCTTCAAAGGTCGTGGTGTCGGTTCAATCGGTAAGAGACCAAAACTTCCAAATTTTGAGTAACAATTTTTGCCTTCCTCTAGAACTATTTGGTTTTTGATTCCAACCTTTGATTTTCATCAAGCTCGAGTCCACTACATTCTGGAAGGGGCTAGGGTCGTGCTACACTCAAGCTTGATCAACTCTCTCAAACAAGGTTGGTATTCCATTTCCGTTCTTTCGGTTCAACACCTAGTTATCTCCCTTGAAAAATGATTTTAGGAAATTAGAAAACCTTGGTCTTTTGGATAGAAAACTCATTTGTTAGGTTATAATATAGGTTATGAACATGGAAGAATTTTAACTTTGAAAGGAATTGGTTAAAAATGGAGTTTCTGGTGAAAAACTTGATTTTTAGGGTTTCTGGTAGGGAGTCAACGCATGAGCGCTGGACCCCAACGCCTGGGCGTTAGAATTTTGCCCAGTACGTGTTGCCAGACAGAGACCCAACGCTTGAGCGTTGGAACCCAACGCTTGGGCGCTAGGCCCCTGACAGCAAATTGTTGTTTTTGCTTTTTGGGTCTATAATTCATAAGAGTTGTTTTCCGACCTTTTTCCATGTTTGTTGATGAATGTATGTATGTTTGTTTGTTTTTCAAGGTTTGGAAACACTTGCATGCAACCCTCTCGGAGGTAAGGGTAACTCGTTTTTCTTAGGTTTCTATGTTGGTTTTGGGATGGTTTGCATGTTGCTTCATGGATTCTGTTTTGGGTGATTTTGAGAGTTGTCTCTGAGGAATTGTTGGCATATTAGTATGCTGTAAATTGGTGGTAATCGAGCCCTCTTCGTGGCAAAACAAATGGTGTTGTTTCTGTGGTTTTAACTCTGCTGTATTCTGTTTTCTGTATTAAAATTGCCATTGTTTCTGTTTGTTTATAACACTGTTTTCTGTATTTTAGAGCTGCTGTTTTCTGTGTTAAAATAGCCACTGTTTTCTGTACTTTTAGTGTTGCTGTTTCTGTTTAAAAAATACACTGCTGTTTTTCTGTATTTGAAAAATTATACTGCTGTTTTGTATATAAACACTGCAGTTTTCTGTATAAAAATACTGCTGTTTTCTGTATATAAACACTGCTGTTTTTTGTATATAAACACTCCTGTTTCCACAATTTTATTAAGACTGTTTCTGTTTCTGGTATTAAAATAAGAATGCTGTTTTTTTTAAAAAAAATATAAATAAATTGAGATATATTGGTTAATTCATGGTGGAAATGTGGTTGAGTGGTGATGATTATATTTTGTATGTAGTGTGCTATGATTGAAGTTTTGTGTGGACTGTTGGTCCATGAGGAGTATGAACTTTTGCATAGTCATAGCATATGCATCCTATATATAAATATTGGGTTGATGTGGCGACACTTTGTCCCGCGGGATCAACTGAGGATTCTTAGGTTGATGGTAATCAACCGAGGGCAATGTGGTGGATCTTTGTCCCACGTGATTGTCTTGGCCCGTGAAGGGTGATGTCTTGGCCCGTGAAGGGTGATGTTTTGGCCCGTGAAGGGTGACGTTTGGCCCGTGAAGGGTGATGTTTTGTCCCGTGAAGGGTGATGTCTTGGCCCGTGAAGGGTGATGTAATGGCCATATATTATAACTATAGGCATATAGTAGTAGAGAGCATTTGCACATCTTAATTGATTTGGTGACGTGGAAATTAATTATTGTGCTGCTGTTCTTGTTCTGTTCTTGATGAATTCAGTTTTATGAACTTGTGTTTTCTTTTCTATCACATTGATAATATGTTTTTCCTGTATTTACGAGTTAACCCTTTCTTGTTTGCCTTGTTTGATTTGTTTGGGCGCTTAACGTCATAGACGATCAGGACAATGAGGTCCAGGAGCGGTGACTTGAAGATAGAACAAGTGACGAGGAAGATTCAAATAAAGTAGTTATAATTTTCTTTCTTTTTGCGATGTTTGGTATTTTGCACATGTCGGTGCCACTTTATTTATTTTGGAACTTTTTCGTGTTGAGATGATTATATTTCTATTATGGGATAATTATTAATTATTAATATCGAGTGACGCTGCTCTTTGGAACTTGAGTGTTTTTGAGAGGTTTCAAAGTATATTTTCCGCGTAATTACTATGTGACCCTCAACCCAAAATTGGGGTGTTACAGTTTGATTCTAACAGTTTCTTTCTTTGGTGCTAGAGATATGCATTGGTCTAGCAACAAGAGTCACACCACTGTTTTGCATTGTACTTCGATCATCCTGGGCTTCCGTATAAAATGTATAACAATTAATTACATAGCCGTTGTAAGAAAAGGCATGTATACCCGTGTTAGCCTGGAATTTTTCCTAAGTCTTAGCTTGGTCGAAGATTACACAATAAGATGATTTCGTCCAAAAAGAAAGGTATTTAGCTAAGGCTGATAAGACAGTTTCCAATATTCGACTAAAATAAAGACGGCATGCTGAGTCGAAGTCGAAGTCATATTGGAAGTAAGATCTTAAAATAGACAAGTGTTAGACTTGTTTTCGACTAAATCCTTGTTGTGCATAAAGTTTCATTTCGACGGAAGTTATAGACCGTTAGACTAGAACATAAGTTTAGTCAAAGTCAGAGACTAGTTGAGAATGAGCTTTAAATCAGACAAGTGTAAGGTTCATTTCGAATAGAAACTTGGCACACGAGTGAGTTTATTCTTCGACGGAAATTATTGGGCAATTAATCAAGTTGGACACATGGAAAGCTCAGAAGATTTGTCTGTTTCATGCAGTTGAAGAATCAACATATAAATAGAAGAAGCCAGCAAAAGAATCGGGGTCCTTCATTCCATTCTCAACATGTCCATAAACGTTAGTTCTCAACCCCTAACGCTATAAGTCCAAGCAACCACGACACACAGCAACAGGAACGAGTCAAACGTGAGTGACAGAGCGAGTTCGATTGACCACTTTTACATTTCATGCAAAAAAATTATGTTTTGCTGAACTTTCAATTCAATGTAGTTTTATGCTTCTTTTGACATTACCTTTGTATCGCTTTTAAGAACGTTTTACCTTTGATCTTTCTTTTAAATACTGTTTATCCAATTCGTTCAAACCACTTTCGGAAAATACCCCTTCGTCCACTCCATTTCATGATTCACGCACTAGAGAGTTTCCATATCCCAGAGCCCGTAAGAGGATCAGAATCCAGCCTCTTTATCAACATTTGGATTTTCTTGTGGTTTTACCTGATTCTATTTGTTTACCAAAAATCAGAGAAAACAAATTGGCACACCTAGTAGGACAAAAGGGATATATTTTCGTTAGAAATCTTCCCCAGTGCCTTTATTTTCTAAATTCTTAACCAAGTTTAGAAAAGTGTATGATATTACGGAGTGGTAAATTTTTCAGTATGACCAATCGTTCTAGAGGAAACCAATCTTTAGGGTCTCATGCTAAACCCAGTAACACTTCTAATGTCAATGGAGAATGTCAGACTAATACTAGCGATGGTGTTAATCCTCCAAGGATGGAAACCGTTTTCAATCCAGACATGGCAGTTGCAAATGCTACGAGTCAAACTCTACCACCGGTTTCGACTGGTCAGAATTTGACTCAACTGTTTCCTGCAATGCCTGTTGGATCAATTCCTAATCAAGTGTCAAATCCATACACGACAAGGCCAATTTTGTCACAAGTTTCGACCCCAATTCCAATTCCAAGTCCTACGGCTCCTGCCATTTCACAGGCTGTTGTTGGCATTGTTCAACCAGGTTCCTATTGAAAAATAACAGGAACCCCCAGAACATTGTTAGTCACCCTTATGGGATGCCTTTGTCATTAATTCAAGGGGTAGGAACTTATCCCTCGATTTATTCAGATAATGTGGTTTCAACGGGATCCCCGGGAAACCAATATGTAGCATCAGGATCAAGGGTAATTGGGTCGAGAAATGTGGGATCCCCGCTTTCATATTTAAATGGATCCCCATTTTCTTTGACTAGCAATATGGTAAATGTACTTAGGAAACAAATGGATGATAGTAACCATGAGTTGTTAAATTCAAATGATTAAATGAATTATTATGTTTGAATAATTAACAATTTCGTTATAGTTTGATATTCCTAAGAAGTAGAATTCCTAACTCGTTGAACATTCTTATGTCCAGGAAAAACTATCTTCATGAAGAACTGCATAAACTACAAGGCATTATCAAGTCATAGAAAAATGAAAGACAGGAAAATAAGAGGAAACAGTCTGGGTCCTTGATGACTGGATTTTGTAAGATGTTTTTAGGGTGTTTTTAGTCTTTTTATTTTCTTTTTATTGAGTATCATATAGGTTTTTTATACTTTTTATTTATATTTTCTATTTATTTTTGCATTTTCATATAGATTAGCATTTTCTTGTTTTTTAAACTTTATTTATATATTTTTAGGAATTTTTATTAGTTTTTTAGTCTTTTAGAAAAGCTAGTAGAAATAGTAATTTTGTCCAGGGACCAAAGTGTAAAGATCAGAAGGGGAAGGACTGAAAGTGAAGTCTCAACAAATAAAGTACTGAAAAAGAAGAAGGAATGTGAAGCATCATTTCTAATTGGCACATGTGGAAAAGGCCATGAGTGGAGAATTGATGAGGAAGGGAGGTTTCAGAACCAAAGGGGACAAAGAATCAAAGCCATTGAGAGCCATGAAGAGGAAGAACAAAACAGCAAGGCTGTGAAGTTGCAGAGGCACCCAACGCCTGAGTGTTGGGAAGCCAACGCTTGAGCGTTGTCACTCTGCTGAACGTGGGAATTTAATTTCTCCCAACGCCTAGGCGTTGGCAAGCCAACGCTTGAGCGTTGGGACACTGCCAGTTCTATTATAAATATGGCCTTTTGCTTCCTTTGTAAATACACATTCACACAAGAACACAACAAGTGTTCTTTCTTTCTTCCTTAGAGCATTATTTCCAGAGAATGTGGGAAGCCTTTCTTGAGCTCCTAGTCTGGGCTAATATAATGTCTCTCTTAGCCATGCCTGGCTAAGTTCTTTTTAAGTTCTTGGGTTGTTTTTTAGCTTATGATTATGTTTTAAGTTTCTTCTTTATATCTGAATAAAAGTAGTTCATATTTCAATTCCTTGTTCTTCATTTTTCTTGCAGTACTCAAGTGTTTTTACTTATTTCTTAATTAATGGTAATTGTTAAGTAATAAGGGAAATAGGAATTGAAAGAACATATGCAAATCACTAAGGCATTAGGATAAGCTTTGTTTATGTTGGCCAGTTTTAAGAACTTCATCTTCTTCTTAAATTAACTAAAAATCTAAGGAATTAGACTTAGTAATTTAGAAGGAAGCTTTGAATGTTTAAGGAATTAACTTGTAAAGAAACTAGGCTAGAATGTCATGGTTTTTCTTGCTTAAACTTCAGATATAAAAATTGATTCTAAGAGCATAAATTATAAGTTATTTTCGCAGCTCAAGATCTTAATTTTTATTGTTGTATTTCCGTTGCGAATTGCATGTTCAAGTTCTCTATCACAACAAACTCAAAACAATATTATTTTTTTTCTGCACAAGTTCCAAACAATTGAAATTAGATTTAAAACACCTATCCCTGTGGAGAACGATATCTTTTATACTACTTCGGTAACCTCCGTACACTTGCGGATTTGGACATCAAGTTTTTGGCGCCGTTGCCGGGGATAGGTTCTGTTTTGAAGTCTTTTTGATAATTGTTTAGAGTTTTTTATATGAACTGGTGCTGTTAATTTTGTCTGCTGAATTTTGTAAGGAATTATGGCTGGAACATTTGAGGCATGGTTGGCAAAGATTCGGGCTAATCTTGAAAAAGAAGATGAAAAGAAGAAGTGTGTTGTTTTCAATTTAATTGATGAGTATTACTCTGAAATAGATCGCAAACGCGCTTCGGGATCTTTGCCTAACCGGGTGCAGGAATGGAAGGCCAGAATAATCTTGCAAGGAAGGCTGAATGCAATCTTGGGGAGGCAGCCAGTAAGCCAACAAATCCCCATTGACCCGGTAAGTGAATCTATGTGTGAAGAAGGTCTTGCTCCTGACCCTGGCTGAGGTTTTGATGACGAAAAACTCATCGACAAAAAGAAGAAAAGAAGACTTAGAGGAAACAACGCTACAAAGTCTATCAAATACCTAGAAGTCCTAGTTTAGGTGAGTTATGCTTCTAAAGGTCTATTAAAGCTTAAAGGCTCTTTAAAACACCTAAACTAATCAAGCTTAATGTTTTCATAACTTAAAAGAAGTAGAAAACCTTAAGCCGATCTCAAAGGATCAAGTTTCTGGAAGTTGGACTTTAGTGTAATCGATTTCAGCCTTCTGGTAATCGATTACACCTAGGCAAGTAATCGATTACCCCTTGCCTGTAATTGATTACATGTTTGAATTTGAAATTCAAACTGAAACGGCTATTAGTGTAATCGATTACACTAAATGATGTAATCGATTACCAGCACGAAAAGTTGCATCTTTTCATAAACCATTGTGTCTCAAACCTTTTGGGAAAGGTTTCATTGGTTCAAGGAAGTTTCCCTTGCCTATATAAAGTCCATTTGAGTCCAGAACACAACAACACATGAGAATACAACATTAGGCCAAAGCTTTGTCAAAATTAGTTCATTAAGTCTTTAGAACTTAAACTTTCAAGAGCCTAAATTCTGAGTTCATGATCTTCATGTTCATAAGAACACTCTAGTTGTTCATATCTTGAGGAACTCAGAATCTTGTTATGCTTAAAAGCCTTAAAGCATAAATTCTCATGATGAATCCACTTGTATGTTAAAGGATTGATTCAGCCAATTGTAAACTCTTCTTCATCTCTTTCTGTAAGATTGAGTATTCACCGTGGATCTCGGTGAAGGATTGTTGGTACTGAAAGTGGTATACTTTCAGGGTGTTGATTGAAGGTGGTTTAGCCTTCAAGGTCTGAGGGTGGTTTGCCTTCAGGAACTGAAAGTGGTTTGCTTTCAGGGGATGTGGAAAGTGGTATACTTTCACAGGAAGTTGATAGAAATTCTTAGGGTCCTTGGTGTAAGAACTTGTAAGAGATTTTGATCAATAGTGGAAAAATCCTCAAGGGATTTTCTTGAGGGACTGGACGTAGCCTTCGGTGGATAGAAGGTGAACCAGGATAAAATTCTGTGTGTGTGAATTCTTCTATCCTTCATCTTTACTTTCAAGCAATGCTTAATTCCGCTGCAATCACAACTATCGTTTCGTGATCATCATTATCTTGGAAGTAATAATTTCGATAAGGCGAAAATCGGGGAAACGCTGATTCACCCCCCCCTCTCAGGTTGCTATCTGTACTAACAATTGGTATCAGAGCGGAAGTTTAGGTAAGTTATTCCTAAGATCCGGGAAAAGATGGCATCCTCTTCCAATCATGGAACCAATGAAGGATTCAACATAAACAGGCCACCATTCTTCAATGGAGAACACTATGACTTCTGGAAAATCAAGATGAAAATATTCATAAAGTCATTAGACGCAGGAATTTGGAAAGCCATTGAAGAAGGTCCCTTTGTGCCTGTAGCAGAAGTAGAAGGAAGTTCACAACCAAAACCAGAAAGTACTTGGAGTGAAGAAGAAAAGAAGAAGGTTCAATATGATCTCAAAGGAATGAACATTCTTACATCTGCTCTTGGCATGGATGAGTTTTTCAGAGTATCAACGTGAACTTCATCGAAAGAAATATGGGATACGTTGATGGTGACTCACGAAGGAACAGATGAAGTCAAGAGATCAAAGATCAATACTCTATCTCAAGAATATGAAATGTTCAGAATGCTTCCAGGAGAGAAGGTATTAGATATGCAAAAACTATTCACTCATTTGATTAATCATTTGATTGCTCTTGGCAAACAATTTTCAAACAGTGACTTGAACATGAAAGTTCTAAGATCACTTACAAGAGTATGGAAACCAAAAGTTACAGCCATCTCAGAGAAGAAGAGTTTATCAAATATGACTCTTGCAACTCTCTTTGGAAAATTCCAAGAACACGAGTTGGAATTGAATCGTTTAGAAGAGCATGAACAACATGAGAAGAAGTATCGATCCGTTTCCCTAAAGGCAAAAGAAAGCGTTAAAGATGATTATGATGCAGATTCTGAAGAAGAAGACAATGGGAACTTGAATCTTCTAGTAAAGAACTTTGGAAAGTTTCTTAAAAGGAAAGGAATGAAATTTAACAACAACAGATCTTTCCAAAGGAACAATGAGTCTTCTTCCTCTCAAAAGATCACATGCTTCGAATGTGGCAAGCCTGGACACATGAAGTTAGAATGTCCAAATCTTCAAAAGAAGAAACATGGTCTAAGAGAAAAATTTGAAAAGAAGGATCAACCCACACGAAGAGCATACTTGGCTTGGGATGATAATGAAGTAAGTTCATCATCAGACACTGACAAAGAAGAAGCACAAGTCGCATTGATGGCCTCACATGATTCAGATGTTGAAGATTCCCAGGTGTGTATGAAAGCAGCAAAGGATTTATGGTATCTTGATAGTGGCTGCTCATCACACATGACAGGAGACAAAACCAAGTTTTCTTTTCTTATACCTAGGGAAAAAGGTTTTATCACATATGGAAACAATCAAAAGGGAAAGATACTCGGTATTGGAAGAATAGGCATACCCCCTCAAACAGTCATCGATAAAGTTCTTTACGTTGATGGTTTGATGCATAATCTTCTGAGTATCAGTCAACTATGTGGCAAAGGTTTGAAAGTTGATTTCATTGATGATATATGTGTAGTAAAATATGTGAAAACTAAAGAAGTTAAGTTTTCTGGTTATAAAGTCAATAAAGTCTTCATGATCTCCTTGGAAGAAATTCCACAAAACGTAAGATGTCTTTTGGCAAAGAACAATAGTGATTCATGGATATGGCATAGAAGACTTGCTCATATACACATAGATCATTTAAACAAACTAGTCAAGCATGATCTAATTGTTGAGCTTCCAAAGATAAGATTCGAGAAAGACAAGTTTTGTGATGCATGTCAAAAAGGGAAGCAAACCAGAACATCGTTCAAACCAAAGAACATAGTTTCAACTTCAAGACCTCTTCAATTGCTACATATGGATTTGTTCGGACCTTCAAGAACAAAAAGCCTCGGAGGTAATTTCTATGCACTTGTTATTGTTGATGATTTCTCTAGATTTACATGAACATTATTTTTGCCTCATAAGAATGAAACCTTCAACGCATTTAAGAGATATGCAAGGCTAGTTCAAAATGAGAAGTCCTTAAAGATCTCTTCTATTAGAAGTGATCATGGTGGAGAATTTCAGAATCATCAATTTCAAGAACTATGTGATGAAAATGGAATATCACATAATTTCTCTACTCCGAGAACACCACAACAAAATGGTGTTGTAGAAAGGAAGAACAGACTACTTGAAGAATTAGCAAGAACCATGCTAAGTGAATCAAGCCTTCCTAAATATTTCTGGGCTGATGCTGTAAGTACTGCTTGCTATGTTTCCAATAGAGTTCTTATTAGACCAATTCTGAAGAGTACCCCCTATGAACTCTACAAAGGAAGGAAACCAAATATCTCTCATCTACATGCTTTTGGATCCAAATGCTTTGTCTTGAATAATGGAAAGGAAAACCTTGGTAAGTTTGATGAAAAATCTGATGAAGGTATATTCCTTGGTTATTCTCTAACAAGCAAAGCATATAAAGTCTTTAACAAGAAAACTCTATCTGTGGAAGAATCCATACATGTTTCCTTTGATGAGTCTAAATCTTCAATAGAAGATACAGTCAATCTTCTAGATAATGAAGAAGAAAATATCATTATCAATGAAGACTCTCAAAAGGAAAGAGATCAAAATCCAATACAAGAAGAGCATATTGAAGATAACTCTTATCAACTTCCAAAGGAATGGAGAATCCATAGGGATCATCCAGTTGATAATATCATTGGTGATATTTCTAGAGGCGTTTTGTAAGACCCTCAATTTTGAGTATAGTATTTTGGCCCCTGTAACTCCTATAATTATAGTTTGAATCTTTTGAAGTATATTAATTATATTTTGTCTCGAATTATTTAGTAATTCGAGTTAGTGTTTGATTGATATATTAAGTTTTATTTATGAGAAATATGTGTTTGAGTATAGAATTATGTATTGTTTAAGCCTTGGCTGAAATGGCAACGTTTTGAAAGAGAAGTTGAGATCGTCCTGTGAAATTGGTTGAGATCGTCCTGTGAAACTGGTTGAGATCGTCCGGTAAACTGGCAGACTAAGTTGGCAGACTAAGTTGGCAGACTATGTTGGCAGACTAAGTTGGCAGACCAAGTTGGCAGACTATGTTGGCAGACTAAGTTGGCAGACTAAGTTGGCAGACCAAGTTGGCAGACTATGTTGGCGGACTATGTTGGCGGACTGTTTTGGCAGACTGTTTCTCCGTTGGCAGACTATGACTCCATTTTGTCTGGTCTGGTCAGCCGCTATTGTTGACTTTAAAAGTGAGTGTCAAATACCTTGGGAATGATAAACTTCCGTTTTTATTGACTCTTAGGAGATAAAATGTCAGAAGCATTAATAAGCATTAATGGCTTGCCATTTTCTTTGACTTAGAATATTTTATTCTTTTCTAAGTCGGTTTCCTCACTCTATAAATACCAAGCTTTTCAGTACGTTAATCTTTCATGTTTCCCACACCTTTCTTCTCCTCGAAGTAAGCTGAATCCTTGACATTTTTTCTGAAGCGTTCTTGTTGGTAAGTTGTTCAGACTCTTACTAATTCTGGAATTTCCATTGTATTCAATTTAGTTCATCTTTTTGAAGTTTAACTTGTTCTATTTTCCTCGCGGCCATATTCTTCTTGTTCGTTGAAGACCAGAGCTGTTCGTTGTGAGTTCTTCTTGGTTCGTAAAGGACAGAGCTGAAGTTTCAAATCTCTTAATCTTTTAGGCCATTCGAGGTAGGTTTCTTTTCTAGTCCTTACGTTAGAACTCTGTTGTAATCTTTGTATTTCTAAAATAATCCTTGGAGACCATATAGAATCTGTTTTAAATCATTTTGGTAATGGTTTTTTATCCATAAAGAAGTTTTGGTTTTAAAGAGATGAATTTAACAGTGATTTTACGTGAAAAACTCTGATTCTGGACTCCCAGACTGTGGGCCAACGCTTGGGCGTTGGGATCCAGCGCTTGGGCGCTGGGTTTCATCGATATTTCACGTAATCAGACATTGCCAACGCTGGGGCGTTGGGTTCCAACGCTGGAGCGTTGGGAAGCACTCTGTTCTGCCCTGTTTTACGAAAAATTCCGATTTCGACCGTTTTGAGTTCTGTTTCTTTCCAGATTTCATCCTAGCCTTAAGAGAGTTAATTAAATGAGTTTATATGCTATTTCTAGGTTGAAGAACAAGTGTATGCAACCTAATAGAAGGTAAGGGTAACTCAATCTTAGTATTACGATATTATGATATTTTTGTGATTCTGATTGCAGAATACGAACTGTGTTTGATTATGAGTTTGTTTGAATACTATTGATGATAGTATAATGTAACGAATATGTTGTAGGGTGATGAGATTGAATTGCTTGAATATATTTTGTAAGAAGAGCTTATTGTGTTATGTATTGACATAATTATGAAACGAGTGAACCGTTATTGTTCATGGGGATTCGATTACTGTCATGACAGTTGCACTACAGGTGCATGATTTTAGGTTTTGATGTGGCGAACTATTATGCGTCGCGGGATCATGCCGAGGGTGGTGTGGAAAAGTTTCTTCCATGTTCTAAGTCATCCTGGCTAGATACGGCAAAAACCCAATGAGCTATGTGCATTATTCGTTGAAAGACTAACCAGCATATGTGTTGTGATGAATGAGACTTATTCTGTGAAGTTATAAATTATTGACAGATATATTGTGAATTGTTGTATCAGTTATAGTATAATGGTTAATACTGTTTGCTCTGTAATGTACTTTTAATACTGTATTTCTATATCCTTATATTTGAGTTAACCCTTTGCTGTTTTTGCTTGTGTTTTCTTTTATTTTTGACGCTTAACGCCAGATGACCAGCAATGAGGGAAGACTTGAAGGCTGTGTGGATGCAAGCTTGAGGAAACTTTTGGAGCAGATTGAAGATGACGTTTAGTTTCCGCTATTTTGTAAACTTAGCACATGTGTGCAATACATTACTTTCATTACGTCTTGTTTTCCTTACTGTAATACTACTGACTATGGGCTACACTTATTAAATATATGTGAGACGTTGTTTTGGAAAACTTGAGATGTTTTGAAAGGCTTTTATTTTCCGCGTTTTTCAATGTGACTCTCGACTTAAAAACCGGGCTGTTACATTTTGTGGTATCAGAGCAATGGTTGAGATAACCAGTGCTGTTGGGGGGTTATTACATTCTGAAATCGATTGATGGGGTGTCAATCGAAAGAAGAATTTAGTGAATAAATATTGTTGATATTAATTGCTTTAGATTGTCCTTAAGCGGACGATCTTATATCATGTTGAACTAATTTCCTTGCTGTTTCTGTTGTTGAGATTAACCGTTAGACTTTCTTAACAGGAGTAAGAGGTTAACGAATCAAAACACAGAGATGGCAGATCAGAATGCGATGAATCAAATGGCTACCGCCATTACTAACTTGACTACGCTGATGACGCACCAAGCGAATGTTGCTGCTGCTCGTGCTGAAGAGGATGCTAACCGTGCTGCTGCATCTGCTGCCGCACAGACAGAGAAAGCTGAGAGAGAGCAAGCTTCTGCTCAAACGAAGGGATTACATGACTTCAAGAGGCAGGATCCACCCAAGTTTTCTGGAGGATATGATCCAGAGGAGGCTGACTTATGGTTGCAGGAGATCGAGAAGATCTTTTCCTTCTTGCAGACCCCTGTTACAACCAGGGTGAACTACGCCACTTACTTGTTATCAGGAGAGGCTGAGCACTGGTGGAACGGTGCTAGAGCTATGATGGATGCAGATTTTCAAGCTGTTACTTGGGAGTCCTTCAAGAGGGCTTTTCTGGGGAAGTACTTTCCGAAGAGTGCTAGATCCGCTAAGGATAAGGAGTTTACAGAGCTGAGGCAAGGGATCATGTCAGTTGCTGAGTTTGCTGCAAAGTTGGAGTCGCTAGCCAGACACTACAGGTTCTTCCGAGACCAGATTGATGAGGAGTTCATGTGTGAGCGATTCATCGACGGGCTGAACTATGATTTGAAGCGTGCTGTGCAACCTTTGGGGATTGAGCGTTACCAGCAGTTAGTGGAGAAGGCTAAGGGCATCGAGGCCATCAACAACCGTAAGAGTAAGTCACAGGGAAGTGGAGGAGCGACCAGGTTCCATTCTGTTAGAGACAACAAGGGGAAGAAGCCATATCAGAGACCGCAAGCCAAGGGGCGTGCTTTTGGGTCCGACCGACTTGTTGGAGGCAACTTGGGCATTCGGGGAGCTCCGAAACCGATCGAGGATGTGGTTTGTTATAAATGCAATGGGAAAGGGCATTATGCTAGTAGCTGTACTGAGAAGACCATGACTTGCTGGAATTGTCAGAAGCTGGGGCATACTGCTAGAGATTGCCGAGAACCGAAGAAGGAGGGTGCTGTGAATGCTACGCGTGGGAAACGACATGTTGCTCACGGTAGAGTGTATAACATCTCTGGAGAGACAACTGATGATGCTGAGGGACTGATTAAGGATTGTTGTGACATATCTGGTATTCCTCTTTCTGTATTATTTGATTCAGGTGCTACTCACTCTTTTATTGCTGTTGATTGTGTGGAAAAGTTAGGTTTGCCCATGTCAGAGTTGCCGTTCGACTTGGTGGTATCTATCCCTACTGCCAAAAGCTTGACTGCAACCTCTGTTTGCTTGAATTGTCCTTTGATGTTCCGGGATAGGAAGTTCATTGCGAACTTGATCTGCTTACCGCTTAGGCACTTGGACGTGATCATAGGCATGGACTGGCTTTCTCTTCACCATGTTCTATTGGATTGCGCCAATAAGGAGGTAATTGTTCCTGATTTGAGGATGTCCGAGTTTTTGGACTCCTATCTTTCAAAGTCCTCCCTGAGAAGAGGAGCTTTGAAGGTTCTCTTAGCAGCGAGTGTTGGAGAATCATCGTCAGATGGGGTGCAGAGTATTCCGATTGTTCGTGACTTCGAAGATGTGTTTCCTAAATATGTGCCAGGATTACCACCTGTTCGTGATACCGAGTTTTCGATTGATTTGGTTCCTGGAACTGGGCCGATTTCTATCGCACCTTACCGAATGGCACCAGCAGAGTTAGTAGAACTGAAGAGTCAGATTGATGATCTCATGGCGAAGGGTTTCATCCGACCTAGTGTTTCTCCATGGGGAGCGCCAGTACTACTTGTGAAGAAGAAAGATGGTAGATCACGACTTTGTGTAGACTTCAGGCAGCTGAATAAGGTGACAGTGAAGAATCGTTATCCTTTACCCAGGATTGACGATTTGTTGGACCAACTTCGGGGAGCTGCTGTTTTCTCGAAGATCGATCTGCGATCTGGTTATCATCAGATTCGAGTTAAGGAGACAGACATTCAGAAGACTGCGTTTCGTACTCGCTATGGACACTATGAGTATCTAGTGATGCCATTTGGAGTTACAAATGCGCCAGCCGTATTCATGGACTACATAAATAGAATCTTCAATTCTTTTCTAGACAGGTTTGTAACTGTCTTTGAGTAAATCTCCAGATCTTGTATGTTTTGTGTGCAAGATCTTATTCTCTTCTTGACAGGT
The DNA here is from genome assembly GCA_030819835.1 of Acmispon strigosus. Classification (NCBI taxonomy): domain Eukaryota; kingdom Viridiplantae; phylum Streptophyta; class Magnoliopsida; order Fabales; family Fabaceae; genus Acmispon; species Acmispon strigosus. Next base: position 28,392,813 of record JAUAMA010000001.1, read on the forward strand.
TCGTGGTCGTCTTTATTGATGACATCCTAATCTATTCGAGGGGTCGAGAGGAGCACGAAGAACATCTGCGTCAGGTGTTGACCGTTCTGCGAGAGAAGGTTCTCTTTGCGAATTCAGCTAAGTGTGAGTTCTGGTTGGAGGAAGTGAAGTTTTTGGGCCATGTTATTTCTAAGGAAGGCATTGCCGTTGACCCGAGCAAGATAGATGCAGTGACTAAGTGGGAACAACCGAAGACTGCGACAGAGATCAGGAGTTTTCTGGGTTTAGCTGGTTATTATCGGAAATTCATTGAGGGCTTTGCAAATATCGCAGGACCTTTGACAAAGCTAACAAGGAAGAATCATCCTTTTGCTTGGACCGAGGAGTGTGAGTCTAGCTTCCAGGAGATGAAGAGGCGTTTGACCAACGCACCCGTTCTGATATTACCCCAATGTGTTGAACCTTACGAGGTCTATTGTGATGCTTCTTACCAGGGTTTGGGATGTGTACTGATGCAGAACAGAAAGGTTGTGGCCTATGCTTCGAGGCAGTTGAAGATCCATGAGCGGAACTACCCGACACATGACTTGGAACTTGCAGCGGTGGTTTTTGCTCTTAAGATATGGAGGCATTATCTGTATGGGAGCTCGTTTACCGTCTTCAGTGACCATAAGAGTTTGAATTATTTGTTCGATCAGAAGGACTTGAATATGAGGCAGAGGCGATGGATGGAGTTCCTGAAGGATTATGATTTTACCTTGCAGTATCATCCGGGGAAGGCTAATGTTGTGGCTGATGCTCTCAGTTGCAAGGCTATCCATGTTTCTTCACTAATGGTTAAGGAGTTGGAGTTGCTCGAAGCTTTTCGAGACCTGAGCTTAGATGTCAAAGTAACACCCGGGAAGCTGAGTTTCGGGATGGTTACTGTATCTAGTGGTTTATTGGAAGAGATCAAGGTTAAGAAGATGCAAGACAAAGAGTTGGTTGAGAAAAGAGAAATGATCGCATTGGGGAAAGCACCAGACTTTGAGGTAGGATCCGATGGTATCTTGCGTTGCAAGGGACGTGTGTGTGTTCCGAGTGATGCTGAGTTGAGGAGGATGATCCTTGACGAAGGTCACAAGAGTAGGTTGAGTCTTCACCCAGGGGCGACGAAGATGTATCAGGATCTGAGGTTACATTTTTGGTGGCCGGGCATGAAGAGGAATGTTGCTGAGTATGTTGCTGCATGTCTGACTTGTCAGAAGGCAAAGGTTGAGCATCAGAGACCCGCAGGGTTGATGCAATCTCTTGAGGTACCGGAATGGAAGTGGGATAGCATATCCATGGATTTCGTGGTTGCCTTACCGCTTACTCGAAGGAAGGTTGATTTTATTTGGGTCATAGTTGATCGTTTGACCAAATCTGCGCATTTTCTACCCGTGAAGACCACTTATAAGGTGGAACAGCTTGCAGAAGCTTATATTGCGGAGATTGTACGATTACATGGGGTTCCTTCGACTATAGTTTCTGACAGAGATCCAAAGTTTACTTCTCACTTCTGGAAGGCTTTGCAAGGAGCTCTTGGTTCGAAACTGAGTTTGAGTTCAGCTTATCACCCGCAGACCGATGGGCAGACCGAGAGGACGATTCAGTCTTTGGAGGATCTTCTGAGGGCTTGTGTGTTAGAAAATCAGGGGAGTTGGGATGAACTTTTACCCTTGATTGAGTTCACTTATAACAACAGTTTCCATGCTAGTATCGGGATGGCACCATTTGAAGCGTTGTATGGAAGGAGATGCAGGACTCCTTTGTGTTGGTTTCAGGATGGTGAGCATTTGCTAGTTGGACCAGAGTTAGTTCAGCAAACAACAGAGAAGGTGAGACAGATCAGAGAGAAAATGAGGACGTCTCAGAGCAGACAGAAGAGTTATGCAGACAACAGACGAAGACAATTAGAGTTTTCAGCAGGAGAACATGTGTTTCTTCGTGTGACACCTACTACTGGGGTTGGAAGAGCGATTAAATCCAAGAAGTTGACGCCAAAGTTTATTGGACCATATCAGATCATCGAGAAAGTTGGACCTGTAGCTTATTGTATTGCTTTACCGCCTTTCTTGTCTAAGATTCACGATGTGCTTCATGTATCTCAGTTGCGTAAATATGTTCCAGATCCTTCTCATGTTATCACTCAGGATGATGTTCAGTTGAAGGATAATTTGACGTTTGAGGTTCCTCCGATGAGTATTGCAGATCGTAGGATTAAACAGTTGAAGAACAAGCAGATTCCGCTTGTAAAGGTGATTTGGAACCAGGCGACGGGAGACGCGACGTGGGAGTTGGAAGAAAAGATGAGAGAATAATATCCCGCTTTGTTACTTGACTTGTAGTTTCGGGGGCGAAACTCTTTTAAGGGGGGGTGGTATTGTAAGACCCTCAATTTTGAGTATAGTATTTTGGCCCCTGTAACTCCTATAATTATAGTTTGAATCTTTTGAAGTATATTAATTATATTTTGTCTCGAATTATTTAGTAATTCGAGTTAGTGTTTGATTGATATATTAAGTTTTATTTATGAGAAATATGTGTTTGAGTATAGAATTGTGTATTGTTTAAGCCTTGGCTGAAATGGCAACGTTTTGAAAGAGAAGTTGAGATCGTCCTGTGAAATTGGTTGAGATCGTCCTGTGAAACTGGTTGAGATCGTCCGGTAAACTGGCAGACTAAGTTGGCAGACTATGTTGGCAGACTAAGTTGGCAGACCAAATTGGCAGACTATGTTGGCGGACTATGTTGGCGGACTGTTTTGGCAGACTGTTTCTCTGTTGGCAGACTATGACTCCATTTTGTCTGGTCTGGTCAGCCGCTATTGTTGACTTTAAAAGTGAGTGTCAAATACCTTGGGAATGATAAACTTCCGTTTTTATTGACTCTTAGGAGATAAAATGTCAGAAGCATTAATAAGCATTAATGGCTTGCCGTTTTCTTTGACTTAGAATATTTTATTCTTTTCTAAGTCGGTTTCCTCACTCTATAAATACCAAGCTTTTCAGTACGTTAATCTTTCATGTTTCCCACACCTTTCTTCTCCTCGAAGTAAGCTGAATCCTTGACATTTTTTTTGAAGCGTTCTTGTTGGTAAGTTGTTCAGACTCTTACTAATTCTGGAATTTCCATTGTATTCAATTTAGTTCATCTTTTTGAAGTTTAACTTGTTCTATTTTCCTCGCGGCCATATTCTTCTTGTTCGTTGAAGACCAGAGCTGTTCGTTGTGAGTTCTTCTTGGTTCGTAAAGGACAGAGTTGAAGTTTCAAATCTCTTAATCTTTTAGGCCATTCGAGGTTGGTTTCTTTTCTAGTCCTTACGTTAGAACTCTGTTGTAATCTTTGTATTTCTAAAATAATCATTGGAGACCATATAGAATCTGTTTTAAATCATTTTGGTAATGGTTTTTTATCCATAAAGAAGTTTGGGTTTTAAAGAGATGAATTTAACAGTGATTTTACGTGAAAAACTCTGATTCTGGACTCCCAGACTGTGGGATTCTCCGAGATTTCACGTAATCAGACATTGCCAACGCTGGGGCGTTGGGTTCCAACGCTGGAGCGTTGGGAAGCACTCTGTTCTGCCCTGTTTTACGAAAAATTCCGATTTCGACCATTTTGAGTTCTGTTTCTTTCCAGATTTCATCCTAGCCTTAAGAGAGTTAATTAAATGATTTTATATGCTATTTCTAGGTTGAAGAACAAGTGTATGAAACCTAAGAGAAGGTAAGGGTAACTCAATCTTAGTATTACGATATTATGATATTTTTGTGATTCTGATTGCAGAATACGAACTGTGTTTGATTATGAGTTTGTTTGAATACTATTGATGATTGTATAATGTAACGAATATGTTGTAGGGTGATGAGATTGAATTGCTTGAATATATTTTGTAAGAAGAGCTTATTGTGTTATGTATTGACATAATTATGAAACGAGTGAACCGTTATTGTTCATGGGGATTCGATTACTGTCATGTCAGTTGCACTACAGGTGCATGATTTTAGGTTTTGATGTGGCGAACTATTATGCGTCGCGGGATCATGCCGAGGGTGGTGTGGAAAAGTCTCTTCCGTGTTTTAAGTCATCCTGGCTAGATACGGCAAAAACCCAATGAGCTATGTGCATTATTCGTTGAAAGACTAACCAGCATATGTGTTGTGATGAATGAGACTTATTCTGTGAAGTTATAAATTATTGACAGATATATTGTGAATTGTTGTATCAGTTATAGTATAATGGTTAATATTGTTTGCTCTGTAATGTACTTCTAATACTGTATTTCTATATCCTTATATTTGAGTTAACCCTTTGCTGTTTTTGCTTTTGTTTTGTTTTATTTTTGGCGCTTACACCAGATGACCAGCAATGAGGGAAGACTTGAAGGCTGTGTGGATGCAAGCTTGAGGAATATTTTGGAGCAGATTGAAGATGACGTTTAGTTTCTGCTATTTTGTAAACTTAGCACATGTGTGCAATACATTACTTTCATTACGTCTTGTTTTCCTTACTGTAATACTACTGACTATGGGCTACACTTATTAAATATATGTGAGACGTTGTTTTGGAAAACTTGAGATGTTTTGAAAGGCTTTTATTTTCCGCGTTTTTCAATGTGACTCTCGACTTAAAAATCGGGTTGTTACACGTTTCTACAAGGCTACGCTTAAATGATTCTGTTTTGAATATGGCCTTTGTCTCTCAAATAGAACCCTCAATAGTAAATGATGCTCTGGAGGATGAGTATTGGATTGTGGCAATGCAGGAGGAATTAAACCAAATTGAAAGGAATCAAGTTTGGGAACTTGCTCCTAAGCCCAATGACTAAAAGATCATAGGAACACAGTAGGAACTATAAAAATAACAAACATAATCGTTAAGAAGATAATTTTCTTATATATCTTAAATACTTGCTTAATTTTTGGGTAAACATATATGCTTACATGCTTAATTCATGACTTAAATTTATGATTGCATATATCTGATTTACCTATGTGCTTAAACACATGTCTTATGTTAGTTCTTATCATTATATACTTGTATAATCTTTTCTTACATGATTACATGTCTTAATTGATTATATGCTTAAGTGTTCTTTTGAAAATGTGTTACATAGGATTTTATAGGTTAGAACTTATAAAATTGTCCTAGTAATCGATTACCATAGGTCCTGTAATCGATTATCCTTGCTCTCAGTCCTCGTGCCTGTTAGAAATTTCTAAGTAATCGATTACCCTAACTGCAGTAATCGATTACCTATTCAAAATTTGAATTGTTTCAAATTTAAACTTCTAGTAATCGATTACCCTAACTACTGTAATCGATTACCTGCTCGAAAAACTACCAGAATTTCAAATTTCCCTCCATCTTTTTGAAATTCAAACTTAGTAAAACCGCTCTGTAATCGATTACCCAACTGCTGTAATTGATTACATGCTCGAGCTATTTAATCAAGCCTTAGATGATGATCAAACATGCTCTCAAGTCTCATTTCTATCATTCTAAACCTCTGATTTCTAGCCTTCCCTGAAGTCCTGTTTATCCTTCTCAACACGGTCCTCCTAAATCTATCATGGCTTCCTATCATTCTCGTTCTACCCATCCAATGAACTTGACAAGACTTCTTACCTCCACAAACCAGCGGACTCGGTTTGTCTCAAGGTTCCTCAATCAACTTATCCCCAAACCCATGTACGGGGATTTGGATTGTTTTGTTGAAAGTGGAAATACCTTTCCAGCATATCTCAGATATCAAGACCTTGAAGAGTTTATATCTATCAGTAATCCCTTCTATCCAGAACTAGTTAAAGTGTTCTATTGCAATCTAGAGACTCTGCGAGATGGGTTTCAAAGTTCTGTCAAGGGAATCCTTATTCGTCATACCCTTTCCACATTTGGTCGATGTCTTGGACTCCCCTCCACTGGTGCCTTCTTAGGTCCCAACCTGCCCTGCCCCTGGCCCGACTACAATCACGAGTCATTTTATCAGTCCCTATGCAGATTTCAGTCATCAGACCTTCAAAGGATCCATCCGCCTCATACGACCTCCTGTCCCTATAATACTGATGTCCTAACCACAAATAATCATCTGCTTCACTACTTCATCAATCAAGTCATCCTGCCTCAAGAAACTCTTCTCGCTCATATTAGTGACTTAGAGTTACAAATTTTGTATGGCATTCTCAACTGCCATAAAATTAATTGGGCATTCTTGATTATGAATCACATGTTGCGGTGTCGGGACAATGCTGAGTCCTTTCCTTATGCTTCGGTCATATCCCGCATCCTTATCTACTCCGGCGTACCAATCGCAAAGCTTTATGATGAGCGGTCTTCTCATCTTAAGCGTGTTGATACCTCCATTCTTCCTTCTCTCCAGATCACCAATGACTTTGGCATATTTACTCTTCCTCACCATATTCATGATGCCGGTCGTGATTGTCTACTCATGAAGACCATAGCTGATGACGACTCCTCTATTGATACTTAGTCTTATAGGAGACTTTTCTGTGTTATTGTTTCCTATTGTATTAAGTTCTGTATGGTTTTCTCTGATATATATAAAATGTTTGGATGGTTATGGTTTATCATTGTTTTACATCTTTACCCCCATACCCTTGCTTTATTTTGAAATATCTACTTGTATGGATGCATGCCTGTTTTTGGCCTTTTCTTCTTTTTGATGAAGTCAAAAGGGGGAGAAAGGTTCTGTGTTTCTTAAAGATAATATGCAGGAATTCAACAAGTGAATTAGAAAGGGGGAGAAATACTGGATTACATCAAACAGGGGGAGTTATTCAACAGAAATGGGGGAGATTGGGCTTTTTTTGCATATATGATCTTCAAGTATCAAGAATGTGTTTGCCATCATCAAAAAGGGGGATATTGTGAAGAAGGTCTTGCTCCTGACCCTGGCTGAGGTTTTGATGACGACAAACTCATCGACAAAAAGAAGAAAAGAAGACTTAGAGGAAACAACGCTACAAAGTCTATCAAATACCTAGAAGTCCTAGTTTAGGTGAGTTGTGCTTCTAAAGGTCTATTAAAGCATAAAGGCTCTTTAAAACACCTAAACTAATCAAGCTTAATGTTTTCATAACTTAAAAGAAGTAGAAAACCTTAAGCCGATCTCAAAGGATCAAGTTTCTGGAAGTTGGACTTTAGTGTAATCGATTTCAGCCTTCTGGTAATCGATTACACCTAGGCAAGTAATCGATTACCCCTTGCTTGTAATCGATTACATGTTTGAATTTGAAATTCAAACTGAAACGGCTATTAGTGTAATCGATTACACTAAATGATGTAATCGATTACCAGCACGAAAAGTTGCATCTTTTCATGAACCATTGTGTCTCAAACCTTTTGGGAAAGGTTGCATTGGTTCAAGGACGTTTCCCTTGCCTATATAAAGTCCATTTGAGTCCAGAACACAACAACACATGAGAATACAACATTAGGCCAAAGCTTTGTCAAAATTAGTTCATTAAGTCTTTAGAACTTAAACTTTCAAGAGCCTAAATTCTGAGTTCATGATCTTCATGTTCATAAGAACACTCTAGTTGTTCATATCTTGAGGAACTCAGAATCTTGTTATGCTTAAAAGCCTTAAAGCATAAATTCTCATGATAAATCCACTTGTATGTTAAATGATTGATTCAGCCAATTGTAAACTCTTCTTCATCTCTTTCTGTAAGATTGAGTATTCACCGTGGATCTCGGTGAAGGATTGTTGGTACTGAAAGTGGTATACTTTCAGGGTGTTGATTGAAGGTGATTTAGCCTTCAAGGTCTGAGGGTGGTTTGCCTTCAGGAACTGAAAGTGGTTTTCTTTCAGGGGATGTGGAAAGTGGTATACTTTCACAGGAAGTTGATAGAAATTCTTAGGGTCCTTGGTGTAAGAACTTGTAAGAGATTTTTATCAATAGTGGAAAAATCCTCAAGGGATTTTCTTGAGGGACTGGACGTAGCCTTCGGTGGATAGAAGGTGAACCAGGATAAAATTCTGTGTGTGTGAATTCTTCTATCCTTCATCTTTACTTTCAAGCAACGCTTAATTCCGCTGCAATCACAACTATCGTTTCGTGATCATCATTATCTTGGAAGTAATAATTTCGATAAGGCGAAAATCGGGGCAACTCTGATTCACCCCCCCCCCCCTCTCTCAGGTTGCTATCTGTACTAACACTATGGACTAAATAGAGGAAAAGAAAATTGAAAAAGTGGATTGCTTAATTAAGGAAAAATCTGTTTTTCTTCCCACACCGGAAGAAAAACAACACAATTCTTTTAAACTGTCCATAGGTGATCTTATTTGGGAAAATGGTGAGGATAATGCTGAACAAGTCTGCATCATTTTGATGACTTCAAGTTGTCAAAATTTACACGACTTGAGGGGTCTTAAACATTTTTCAATAGACCCTGGTTGATTAACCAATTTCTGGAAGGAACCAAGTCTATCGAAGACTATAAAATCGAGCTTCTTGGGAGATAACCCAGGTCCAGGTTTGAGTATTTTAAATTCAGTAATTTTTAATTTTCTATTTAATTTCTATTTTATTATTTTCTGTTTCAAAAAAAAATAATAAAATTTCTTGCAGGGGGACCCAACGCTAAGGCGTTGGAGGCTCAACGCTCATGCGTTGAGCCCCTGCCTAAGTCCCAGGATTTCTAATTTATTCCAACGCTTAGGCGTTGGAGGGGCCAACGCTCAAGCGTTGGGCCCCTGGAATCCAAATCCTCGTTTTTAACGCTAACGCCCAAGCGTTGGCATCCCAACGCTGGAGCGTTGGAGGTCGGGCAGAGAGCAGTTAAGTTTTTTTTTTTTTTACTTTCTTTTCCACTTCCACTTAACTTCCTTTCACCCCTCCCCTTTTCTCACCCACGAACACAGAGCACAGTTAGCACCATCTTCACCTATTCTTCACTTCACACTTCATACAATCCACTCCTATCCACCGGGTGCTTGAAGTTTTGGTGGATTTCTTGTGCTTTCTCATCCCTAACGTGTTTTTGCTTTTGTCTGCAATCCAAGGTTAGCTTTATGCTGTTCTTTTTTTATTCTTTTTTCTTCTACCTTGAAGTTAATCAGTGAATAATTGTTGAATGGATTGTAGTAGTTGTGGTTAGGAGTTGGAATTTTCTGTTTTTGAACTTCAAAATTGTACATAATTTTCTTGTTTGTAGAAATGCCCACCAAGTGTTCGGTGAAATGTCTGAATGAAACTTTTGATTCTTTTCTGGTTTTTAAGCTTTGATTCTTGCTTTGCATGGTATTGGGAAGACTCAAGAGTGGTTTTTATGAACTTGGTTGGCAATTTTCTAATTTTTGGTTTAATTTTGGTTGGCTCTCAAAGAAGGGGTTTTGAATTAGTGTTGAACTAACTGTTTAACAAGTTTGCTTGCTTGTGGAATTGTTTTTTCTTCTTGCAGAATGGCACCCCGAAGAAGACAGAGAGTTGAGGAACCGGTTGTTGAGGAGCCCATGATAGAGGAGGAATTTGATGAGACCCGGTTTCTTTCCCTAGAACGGGAAAAGTACTTTTGGGAGTTTGTTGCCCAGAAGGAGCTGATTAGAGAAAGACCATTGGAAATTGCAGTTGGAGATGACTATGGGCTAGGAAGAGCTGTAGAGCTGAGGAGATGGCAGGTGCTATGCAAACCAATAGCTGATGGGTGTCAAAATTTGGTGAGGGAGTTCTATGCTAATGTCAGATTTGATCCCAATGAACCAACACCTGCTGGCCCTACTTATGAGTCTTGGTTCAGGGGGACCGCTGTCAGTTATGGTCCCGCTGCAATCAGGAGATTGTTACAATTACCCACAGAGGCCAAGGATAATCTGATCTTCGGCCACAATGGAGAAGGATATAATGAGTTGATTAATCATTATCCTTTTGAGGAGGTCTTGGAGACTGTGGCAATTCCCGGTGCTAGATGGGAACTTGAGGCGGATCAGGTGACACCATGTTACATTTACAAGAAGTTTGTGAAGCCTGAGGTCCGAGTTTGGGACCATTTCTTGGTGGAAACCTTGTTTCCAAGTTCTAACAAATCTGAGTTGAGGAAACAGGCTGCTTTATGTATTTATTGTTTGATAAAGGAGAAGCCAATTGATGTTTCCAGAATTATCTCATGGAGAATCCATCACGCTGTGAATTTGCAGAAACAAGGAAAACGCTTTGGCTATCCACTTCTGATTACAAAGCCTGTGCAGGCCAGGCTGGGAGTGAACTCTCATCCCATAGAGGTACACATCAGACCCCTTCCTCCCATGATCGTTGATACGACAAAGAGGACTTACCAGGATCAGGAAAGAAGGTTGGTTGGGGAGGATCCTAGAGAATTCTACCGGTAGTTAAAGAAGTCCAGGGCCAGATCTAGAGCAGCAGCTGCTAGCAGAGGATCAGAGCCAGTTCAGCCCACTCATACCACTCATTCATGGCAACAGGAGGCTTTTGGGACTATGTTCCAATATATCCCCAGTGTGGCCAACAATCAGCAGTTGATGTGGAGGCATGCTGGCTATAGTGACCCAGATTGGGAGACACTACCTGAGCCCACTGACTTGGTAACACGGTTGATGAACTTGAATGTCAGTGAGCAAGCTGAAGGCTCAAGAGCAGCTGAAGGAGAGGATGCCCCTATGCACTTTGACTAATGAACAATAATTTTACCAGCTTGTAGTTTTTTATTTGGATAATTTTTCTTTTTATTTTTCTGTTTTTATTTTGCTTTTAGACTTTTTAAAACTGCATAGTCTAGTACTTTATCCAGTTGACATGCTACTAATGCTTGTGATGCTTTATCTGATTAAACTGCTTTTTGGAAAAAATACTATGTTTTAATGCGGTTAGGATTGCATGCTGTGGAAATGAGTGGAAATCTTGATTGTGTGGCTTTGGAAAATTTTCTGAGTTCTAAAAAAGGGTACCACTTGCCCTGTGTTTTTTCTGAGTGCTGAGGACTCTGAATGCATGATTGTAAAATTTTTCTTCCTTGTGTTGCATGTTGATTGGGATTTTGTATACTTTGTAAGTTGTGAAGAGATTATAGGAATTTTTGAAAACTCAGATTCTTGCTTGAAATTGAATTTCCAATAGTAGCCCCTTTGAGCCTTGAAATGAGTCATTTTGTTGGAGCCTACTTTTGCGAAAAATTATTTGAGTTGTTAGAGTGATTCATAAATGAAAAAAATAGAGCTATGCATGTTTAGGACCCTCTTTGAAAAAAGAAAAAAAAAACTTAAGTAAGTGCTTATAATTTGAAAAAAAAAATTGTAAATATGTGAAAAATAAAGAGGTCCTAGTGCTAATTCTGTTCAAAGCTCTAAAAAGAAAAATCACCTAACAACAGATTCTGAGTCAGCCAATTAGAGTTGCCAAGTTCTTGTAATTCACACCATAATTGTTCAACCCTTTGGCCAAGTTACGACCCTCAAAAATCTCTTCAAAGTTACTTAGTTACATGGTTTCAGTTTTGATTTAAATGATAGGCAGAATTTTTGAGCTTTCTTATTTTCATGGGGAATATTCATTTGTGAGCTTAAATTTGATGAACTCAAAGAAATAAAGTACCAGGCCTAACTTTCTTGATTAATTTTTGTGGAACACGTATGCCTTCCAAATCCGCTAAGCTTTCTTGAAAATGTATCTTGTGCTTCTTTGTTAATTGGATAAACTTTTTCAAAACTCGAGGAAAAGTTTTTCTTTAAAGTTTTTACACTTGAGGACAAGCTTTTGTTGGATATAGTGGTGTGATGACTGGATTTTGTATGATTTTTTAGGGTGTTTTTAGTCTTTTTATTTTCTTTTTATTGAGTGTCATATAGGTTTTTTATACTTTTTATTTAGATTTTCTATTTATTTTTGCATTTGCATATAGATTAGCTTTTTCTTGTTTTTTAAACTTTACTTATATATTTTTAGGAATTTTTATTAGTTTTTTAGTCTTTTAGAAAAGTTGGTAGAAATAGTCATTTTATCTAGGGACCAAAGTGTAAAGATCAGAAGGGGAAGGACTGAAAGTGAAGTCTCAGCAAATAAAGTACTAAAAATGAAGAAGGAATGTGAAGCATCATTTCTAATTGGCACATGTGAAAAAGGCCATGAGTGGAGAATTGATGAGGAAGGGAGGTTTCAGAACCAAAGGGGACAAAGAATCAAAGCCATTGAGAGCCATGAAGAGGAAGAACAAAACAACAAGGCTGTGAAGTTGTAGAGACACCCAACGCCTGAGTGTTGGGAAGCCAACGCTTGAGCGTTGTCACTCTACTGAACGTGGGAATTTAATTGCTCCCAATGCCTAGGCGTTGGCAAGCCAACGCTTGAGTGTTGGGACACTGCCAGTTCTATTATAAATATGGCCTTTTGCTTCCTTTGTAAATACACATTCACACCAGAACACAACAAGTGTTCTTTCTTTCTTCCTTAGATCATTATTTCCAGAGAATGTGGGAAGCCTTTCTTGAGCTCCTAGTCTAGGTTAATATAATGTCTCTCTTAGCCATGCTTGGCTAAGTTCTTTTTAAGTTCTTGGGTTGTTTTTAGCCTATGTTTATGTTTTAAGTTTCTTCTTTATATCTGAATAAAAATAGTTCATGTTCCAATTCCTTGTTCTTCATTTATCTTACAGTACTCAAGTGTTTTTACTTATTTCTTAATCAATGGTAATTGTTAAGTAATAAGGGAAATAGGAATTGAAAGAACATATGCAAATCACTAAGGCATTAGGATAGGCTTTGTTTATGTTGGCCAGTTTTAAGAACTTCATCTTCTTCTTAAATTAACTAAAAATCTATCTTAAATTAACTAAAAATCTAAGGAATTAGACTAGTAATTTAGAAGGAAGCTTTGCATGTATAAGGAATTAACTTGTAAAGAAACTAGGCTAGAACATCATGGTTTTTCTTGCTTAAACTTCAGATATAAAAATTCATTCTAAGATCATAAATTATAAGTTATTTATGCAGCCCAAGATCTTAATTTTTATTGTTGTATTTCTGTTGCGAATTGCATGTTCAAGTTCTTTATCACAACAAACTCAAAACAATATTATTTATTTTTCTGCACAAGTTCTAAACAATTGAAATTAGATTTAAAACACCTATCCCTGTGGAGAACGATATCTTTTATACTACTTCGGTAACCTCCGTACACTTGCGGATTTGGTCATCAGTCCTCACTGAAGAACAACTGCATACACTTTCAAGAGGAACTATCAGAATGAACAACGAAAGCAACCAAGCAGAGACAGTCCGGCGACTCACTGAAGACCAAGTTTGCCTACAAGTGACAGACATCCTTTGGAAAGCACTTAAACTGCTATGTTCATTCAACACCAAAGTACACTTGACAAAGTTGAAACAGTCCGGTGTTTGAATACGTTTTGACGAACAAGAATACTCTCCAGCCAAAGCTAAGTAAGTCTGGTCACATGCCTGAAGGAACTCTTCCAGCTTTGAAGAATCTCTAGCCTCTATGCAAAGTAGTTGGGTAACAACCCATTCAAAAGGAGAATTTTAAGAGAAGCACAAACAGAGAGAACGTCTGGCAACTTACATAGCTAACAGTCTAAAAGTTGAGAACGTTCGGCTCAAGGAGTCCGTCCGTCTATATACTACGGTTGACTAACGAATAGCATATTTAGTTGGCAACTTACTTTCTGACGAACTTCTGGAAACACTGCAAAGATTACGTCTGCCATGTCATGTTGAAGAATTTGTCTTCCTAAAGCATTGAAGTGCTCAAGAGGCATAAATGCCAGAAAGCTTGTTTGCCTTGACATTATGAAGAGTCAGTCTGGCAGAAGCATTGAAGGAATCACTCAACAAAAATTCTGAAGTGCTCATTTGTCAGACACATTAAAGGAACCATTTGTTTGTCAATAGCTGCTTCAAGCATTAAAGGTTATCTACCTCGTCTGAGCATTAATGAAGCACTGTTGAAGCGTAGAATGAAGAAAGGGACACATTTAATACTTTATTCCTCGGTTCTGCAAACATATCTGCTTTTCCTCAAATCAAACTACCTTTGCGGAATCAACTGCGAGAAAATCTGAACACGGTATCTTCTCAACGGTCAAAACCAAATCTTCTGTTCAGAACATTTAATGATCCTTAGCTGGCATGCACTAGGACATGATGTCCAAATAAAAGCTCAAGGCTGAATACAATAATGCGCCAGACGATGTCAACACAAGCAATTAAAGCATGATAGAATGCATTTAATGCTAATTTAGAATTACAAAAGTATCTGTTACTCACAAGGAAGCAGAACCTCCAACGGAACTATTTTTCAAATCTTCGTCAAGCTTACTGGGAACATCCTACTGAAGATATAATAAGAGAAGTTTGCTTTCGGAACAACTTGGCAACTTGAACACAACACATCGTATATCTCTACCAAGTTGCCCAAAGAATCAAGTCACAACTCACAAGCTTATAGCCATCCGAAATTGAGTTGAGTTGTCCGCCAGTGTGAAGAACCTATAGAGTGTTACTCTTATCCTACTCACACACAAACCAAACAGAGAACCTAATTCTATATCCTCTCTGTAAAATGTGCTTCATCTTTCTACCTAATGATAGGAGAAAATCGCAAGTGTACGATTAACTATCGCGTAATACAAAAAGATCGAACCCAAGGGATAGGTGTTCTTATTAATATAAAATTTAGTACTAGTGCAGAAAATTAAAAGATGAAAATATGTTGTTGTTTTTTAGAGCAAGTAATAGCAATAGCATAAAATGATAAGAGAACAAAATGATGAGAATTAAGCTCTTGGGTTGATTTACATAATCTATAATATATGCTAGCAAGTTTCTACTTAATTTCTGAATTTCAAGTCCAAGTTCAAGATGCTATAGCCTATAATTTCTACAAGTTAATGATCTTAAGAAATGTAGAACTTTCTTCCTAATTACTAAATCCAAGATCTTGTAATTTAGTTAACCAGAAAAGAAGATGAAGAATGAATTCGGGCCAACATAAAGCTACGTCTATCCTAATGATCTTTAGAGATATATACTTATAGCCTTTTCTATTTCCTAGTTCCCTTACTACTTACCAAATGATCTTATGACATAAGTAATAAGCAAAACTTCTTGTGATCATCAAGATTAAATTAAGTACAAGAAAATAAAACAAGAACTGGAAATATAATTCAGAAAGGTAGAAGCAATACTAAAACATAAATTATAAATTATTACAACCCAAGAAACTTAAAGAAGAAGTTAGCCAAGCATGGCTAAAGGAGTCATTGAATTACCCTGGATAGGAGCTCAAATATGGCTTCCCACAAGTCCTAGGAACAATGCTCAAAAGGGAGAAAGAGAGAATACTTGTTGTATGGGATGAATGACTAGAATTTTACTCCCCTCATACTCTTTCTCACCCCACTACTTCATTATTTTTTCTAAGGCACATACCTTATTTTTTTCAACTTTTTCCTTTTCTTTTTTTTTAGAGAGAAACCCACAAACATAGCTCTAACAAATTAGCACATGAATCACAATAACAACTTTAAGAATTATCACACAAAGTAGGCTCCAAAGAATGACTCTTTTAAGGCTCAAAGAGGGGCTACTAGTGGATATAACATTTCAAGCAAAAATCTGAGTTTTCAAAAATGCCTATAATCTCTTCTCAACTCACAAAGTATACAAAACTCCAATCAACATGCAACACAAGGCAGAAAAATGTCACAATCATGCATTCAGAGTCCTCAGCTCACAGAAAAACATAGGGTAAGTGGTACCCTTTTTAGAACTCATAAAAACTTTGCCAACAACCAAAACAATCAAGATGTCCAAATCATTTCTAACAGCATGCAATCCTAACCGCTTTAAAACATAGAACCTTTTTCAAAAGCAGTTCAATCAGATAAAACATTCACAGAGCAATAATAGCATTCAGACTGGATAATATACTCAAGACTCATGCAAAAATAAAACAGAAAAACTAAACTAAAAATAAAGCTAAAAACTATAAAAAGAAAAACTAAAAAGCTGGCACAATATACAATTTTTCCACAATAAGTCCAAGGAACCTCAAAGTAATTTCAACTTTGAAAACTTAAGTTCAAGAGGGCTCTTTCTCCTTCTGGTGCCTTTCCTGCAAAATTGAACAAACAAAAGTCTCACAAGTAGAAACTTGCTTGACTTGTTAGTTCCAAAAACAGCATACTTAAGAACATGGGTTGAAAAATTTGTGTCCACCTAAAAACATGAATTCTTGAGTTCCCAAAAATCAAAACCATAAAAGAAGCAAGGGGAAACTTAAAGAATCTAAAACTTTTCAAGAAATGGTGGACACAAAATTATTAAAAACCAGAAAACAGAAAATAAAACAAAACAGAAAATCTGCCCGAGCTCCAGCGCTTGAGCCTTCGGGTTGCCAACGCTTGGGCGCTGGAATTAAAATAAAAAACTGGGTGGATTCCAGGGGCCTAGCGCATGAGCGCTAGACATCCAACGCTGGAGCGTTGGGATTAAACTGGAATCAGAGGTGTTAAGCAGGGGCCTAACGCTGGAGCGTTGGCCTCCAGCGCTGGCCTCTCTTGCAGCAAAAACATAGAATTTTTTTCTTTTATTTATTTACAAGGATGATGCAGAAAATTAAATGACAGAAATTAAACTATTCCTACGTTGGGTTGTCTCCCAACCATCTCATTGTTAAGGTCCGAGATAGACCCTTCACTTAATCATTTTTCAACCGGGGTCTATTACAAAATTCTTTAGACCCCGCAAATCATGCATATTTTGGCACATAAACATCATTGTGCCCAATGAATTTTCAGCTAACAAGGCAACAATATTCAAATTAAAAATGGAAGAGATAAATAAATTTTCCCTTCCTTGTTCTTTGCCTTTTTGTTCTGAACCTATAACATAGGTTCCTTGAGGTTCTTCTTCCTCCATCTCCAATTTATCTTCAAAGACAAATTCAAAAATGAAGGTTGCTTTCACCTCCTCTCTTTGAACCACAAGTTCACTTCCATGAACAAGTGGTTGTTGTTCATCCCTGGGCTGCCTCCTTAGAATGCTTTGGATTTTCATTTGTAGCTCCTCCATAGCCTTACATTCTTGCTCAGGGGTTGGCGAAAATCCTGCATTCCGCTTGCACTCTAAATTAGAATAGAATTTTTCAATAAGAGTGAAAGCTTCCTGCTTCTTTTTCTCATATTCTATTTCAAGTTTAGCTCGGAATTTTGCCTCCCTTTGCTCAAATGTTTCAGCCATTGCTATACCTGCCAATACTCAGCAAACAAAATTAGCAACACCAGTTCATCACACAAATAATATTTTTTTTATATTATTTTTTTTAATAAAAAGCACTAAACAAAATAATAACAAGAACAGAACCTATCCCCGGCAACGGCGCCAAAAACTTGATAGGAGAAAATCGCAAGTGTACGATTAACTATCGCGTAATACAAAAAGATCGAACCCAAGGGATAGGTGTTCTTATTAATATAAAATTTAGTACTAGTGCAGAAAATTAAAAGATGAAAATATGTTGTTGTTTTTTAGAGCAAGTAATAGCAATAGCATAAAATGATAAGAGAACAAAATGATGAGAATTAAGCTCTTGGGTTGATTTACATAATCTATAACATATGCTAGCAAGTTTCTACTTAATTTCTGAATTTCAAGTCCAAGTTCAAGATGCTATAGTCTATAATTTCTACAAGTTAATGATCTTAAGAAATGTAGAACTTTCTTCCTAATTACTAAATCCAAGATGTTGTAATTTAGTTAACCAGAAAAGAAGATGAAGAATGAATTCGGGCCAACATAAAGCTATGTCTATCCTAATGATCTTTAGAGATATATACTTATAGCCTTTTCTATTTCCTAGTTCCCTTACTACTTACCAAATGATCTTATGACATAAGTAATAAGCAAAACTTCTTGTGATCATCAAGATTAAATAAAGTACAAGAAAATAAAACAAGAACTGGAAATATAATTCAGAAAGGTAGAAGCAATACTAAAACATAAATTATAAATTATTACAACCCAAGAAACTTAAAGAAGAAGTTAGCCAAGCATGGCTAAAGGAGTCATTGAATTACCCTGGATAGGAGCTCAAATATGGCTTCCCACAAGTCCTAGGAACAATGATCAAAAGGGAGAAAGAGAGAATACTTGTTGTATTCTAAGAGGTGTGTCTTACAAGTGCAAATTGCCTCCCTATTTATAGCAAAAATCTGGGCTCCAGCGCTTGAGCGCTGGCATTACCAACGCTTGGGCGCTGGGAAGCATTTAAATCCCACTTCCAGACCAAGGGCCAGCGCTTGAGCGCTGGCTTTCCAATGCTACAGCGCTGGGTGTGATTCCAGCTCAGGTCCTAGTCAGAGTCCCAGCGCTTGAGCGCTGGGATCCCAACGCTGGAGCATTGGGACGCTGCTGCTTCATCTTCAAGCTTTTCTTTCTTCTTCATTCATGGTAGTGGGTTTTGATTGCCATAAAAAGCCACTAGTCAGCCCTTGTTTAATTCTGAAACTTTCCTCCCACTACCATCAATCCTCCAACATTATTTTCCATGTGCTAAATTAGAGAGTGTTGATTCATATTCCTTTTTTCCACTTTTGGTCCTCTCTTTGTTAGCACTACAACTTTGGCCCTTTAATTCTTTGAAACTTCAATTTTCAGCCCCCAACTCTTGAACCTTTAGACTTTGGTCCTTCAATTCTCTGAACTTTACAAATCGGTCCCTGGACAAAAATGATAACTAAACCAGCTTTTCCTAAAAATATAAAAAAGCTATAAAAATCCTAAAAATATAAAATAAAGCTAGAAAAACAAATAAAATCTAATCTACATGCAAAATGAAAAATAAATATAAAATCTACATAAAAATAATAAAAAGAACCTATATGTGACTCAAAAATAATAAAATAAAAAGACTAGAAACAACCTAAAAACATCATATAATATCCACTCATCACCTAACTCTTGTTGAAGAGAAAGTTGTAGAACAATAAACCCACCTTGAAGAGGAACCAGGGGTAGTCCTGTAGAATACTAGTTAGGAGAAGTCCTGAATAATACTTGAAAGGAGAAGTCCTCAAAATACTAGTTGAAGTCCTGCATAATACTTGTTACGAGAAGTCCTTCTAATACTGGGAGAAGTCCCGTAGAATACTTGTACTATTTTGATGAAATAGTGGAAAATCTTGGTGAAGCCAAGGACTGGACGTAGCCCTATCGGTTATGGGGGTGAACCAGGATAAATACCCTCTGTGCTTTAATTTTCAATCTTAAGTTAATTTTCCGCTGCATGCACACACTCCTATATTCATTTGAAACTAATAACTGCTTAGTACTGAAAAAGAAGTTTTAAAAATACACACACAATTCAAACCCCCATTTCTTGTGTGTTTTCTCACTATCAATTGGTATCAAAGCCTAACCACTCTGAAAAGAACTAACATCTTAACAGGTGTAGAGTGAAAAGATCCATGGCCAACACTTTATATTCCTTAGTCAAAAGCAACCATGATGTCAAGAACACAGAAGAAAACGCAATCTCAGAAAAATTGACTCAAGAAAGAAGTGAAGGATCTCTAGGAGAATCTGATGAGACATAAACAAGATCTTGCAGAATATTCTACGCTTACTCGTGAAAAGCTTGCTTGTGAAAACCATGGTATTCAGATCCAGCTCATCTCTAGCCTCAACAATGCAGAATATTCTAGCAACATACACAATGAACAAGCCCTTGTTCATAAAAGATCCAGAAAAGTAAAGCTATTTCAATTCATGACAAGGTCATGTTGGCACGATCAAATCAGGAGGATGAGGATGAAACAATACATCCTGCATTTATGGCGCTTACTGACTCTCCTAATCTTGAAGCAGACTAAGAAGTCAAGACTGTGACAAATCAATGACAAATCGTTTGACCACACTACAAAAGATAAAGATGAGGTAACATCAAACTTTCAATTGATGAGTATGATAGTTTTTCTATATTACTCACATACCTATGATGTCAAATATTGGAAATGAACAAAGAAGGTATGAAAAATTAGATAACTGCATATATCTAAACGTACATCATTTATGCAACTGAGATAGATAAAGATCCACTGAAACACATTTTATTCAAGGAAACTAATTGCTTAGGAAAAAGTTTCAGACAGCTAAATTGAGAGATCTGTTTACTATTACTATTGACCATAACATCTAAGTAGACCTGAGTTATAAGCACATAAATCTGTGATACATGTGAGTTAAGCTGTGAAACGATACATACATATTCTTATAATTAAAATTGTATTATTCTGAAAATCTATGATGTACATATTTATGCTTGAAGTAGATTATATTTCACTCACAAAAATATTCTGGAGAAATGATTCTTTCAATTATATGACTAACCAGCTGGACCCAAGGGTACCAAAAAGTATACAATGATCTATGTTGCAGAATCTCACAACAAAGGGAAACATCCACCGCAATAATGATCAACAGAAGTTGATCAATCATTGAGTCCACGTGAAATAAATTTCAATCTACAATATGAAGTTAAAAGAATGCTCTCTCTAAAAGAGTTCAGCTGCGCCCTCACTAATAGCAATTATCTTGGAGCAGTGTTAAACGCTTAAGGCTCAACATTAACCTTCACTATGACTGAAAACAAGAAGTAGAAGATCTCCCAGACGAACACATCTCGTTATCGTCCGGTCACGGGCGTATGAGTGACAAACTATCAGAAGCCAAACGGACACCTTTTTCAGTCCTGTTCTAATAACTTTCTAGTTCAAGAAGAACATTGTCAGATTCAAACCTATGCCTATCGACTCAACTATATTATCCCTATTCGGTGACCCTGTCAGCAAGTCAGAGCACCATATATCTTGAAGTAGGTTGTAATAGCAATATGACGTCCATCTTAAAACTCATAGCTCATGAGAAATGATCTCACAGGGAGTACTCTCGATTACGTATATCTGACAAGTTATATTACCAGATAGTATACTAATCCTACTGCATACAGATAATATCCCATCAAATGCTACTAATGGAGTTCTATGGCAAGAACTCTCTACAAATGCTTGCAGGACAAAGACACAGGTAGGATTGAAGCTCTTCCCAGGCTTACTAATCCATCAAGAAGATGACAATGTCCATGTCCAACAAAGAACATCTATTGAAAATATCTTGAAGAAAACCAACTCGAAGATGCTAGGAAAGGATCACCCAAAGTACATATTGGAAGAATGCTGAATTAAAAAATCCAAGGCTTCAGGTCGAATGAAATACGTGGTGGTGACGAGGTTGGAAACCGTATAAAAAGAAGAATCATAAATGGCGGTTACCAGCAACGAAAAATAATGACCAAGTACACAGGCCAATGAAATGACAAACTGTGTGAAGCCAGACAACCACCAATGTAGACAACATCTGCCCTAGACAAGGTCTGACACAAAAGAAGGATGGAACAAAACAATCAAGGATTGGTCATCGTTTGGTGATGACTTCGTCTCACAATAACTGCAACACTCAACTAAGCTCGTCTAGGAATAACTAAAAGTACATGATCTAGTGTCCACATTGCCCACGTTCGGATTATTGGTAAACAACTGTATCGTTTCATATACTAGCTTCCTCAACACGCATTAAATCTTTCAACTGTCATGACTGCACATTTAAAGACTTTCATTTAATGCGCGTGCAGCGTCAATTCTTTCTCTCACATCAACTGTAAGGCTAATCATTTCACTACGTGAAACGAGTAAAACCTTCTGCATTCCATACACACTTAACAAAAGAGCTTGAGAAAAATAAACATTGCACTTACAATTCATTTGTTATCTTCTGAATCTCTTGCTCATCTCTATCTGCACTCTAGCAACCACTAACTATTTTCAATAGAACTCACAAATGGCTCCCAAGAAGCAAATTGCAGCTAAGCCAAAGCTAACTCCTGCTCAAGAGGCTATGGTAGCACGGAGGAAGAAAAAAATTGATGAGAATCGCCGTGAACAAGAAGAGAAGATAGGGATGCAAAAGTTCCCTGAGCTAGGAGAAAGGGATCTGGTCTCACCCAGATATCTCGAACTTACACTCTACAGCTACGTTAAAGTTGCTGGACTAAATCCGGTGCTGTTCCAAGACTGGAACAACCTCATGAAGATTTCAGAGACTCTTGTTCTTGAACCCCTTGTAAAGGAGTTCTTTGATTGTGCTGTGAAGACGGGGCTTCTCTTTATCAATATCAGATGCATGAGAGTCTTAACAGATGTTTGCCCTGGAGATATAGCTGTTACTCTTAGCGTCAAGGTAGATGAAGGGGTCATTTACTCACCCAAATGGGAAACGTCTGCCGTCAACGCCAACTGCATATGGAAGGAAGACTCGAAGACACACGGAACCACTGTCAACAATCTGGTTGATGAGTGCAAATTTCCACACGTTGTGCTGAGCAAGATCGTGATTCCAAAGGAAGGGGCTCGTGATCTGGTCAACAAACTGTCTCACTGGGCTCTTTACCAAATGATGAACATGCAGAAGATCAACCTTCCATACTTGATCTTTCATCATATGGCAAACACTCTTGAAAGTTCAGCATCCAACCTCCCATATGGCGCACTTATCATTGCCATGATGGGAAAGAAGAAGCTCATCAACAAAGAAAAAGAAGAAAATGAGTTCATCGCACACGACTACATCTACCCTACCCCCATCAAGTTTGGGGATGTCAAAAAGATGAGGTTAAACATTGACACCTCCGAAGTTCCCGAGAATCTGCTGACAAACTGGGAAAAGAAACTTCGCAACAACGACTAAATAGTACAAACCAAGGAGGCAAGCCCACCGCCTCCAGAAACCAGAACCTCAATAGCAAAGAGGGATGCGTCTGCTATGTCTCCTCCACCTGGAAAACAATACCAAATCTCTGATTCTGGTAAGGTTATAGAAATAGAGTCTTCATTCGCCCCTGAACTGAAACCAAGACGTCTGATAAAGGGATACCAAGCAACAACAACCGTCACCACCACTAAACAAGATACGCCTTCCTCTGAAGATGCTGAAGATGCTATGCCAATAGCAACTTTGGTGAAGAACGTCAAGAAGCCTATTCTGGAGTTTATTCCAGAAAATGCTCAACCATCAGCCACCCTTGAAAAGTATCTTCCACACGTGCCATCCGTATTTCACAAGTATGTGGAAGACATTGTTGACGTAGAGGATGATGGTAACTGCGGTTACCGGTGCATAGCCCAATGGCTTGGCAAAAGTGAAGATGATTGGCCAGAAATTCGAAGAACAGTGCTTGAAGAGCTCTCTTCCAGACGAACTCTGCACAGAGGCACGTTTGAGTCTGAAAAACATCTTGAGGATGTGGCTATGGAGCTAAGGCTTGCTCCCAGAGAACCCGATTTCTCTCCCAAATGGTTCACGGTCCCTGACATGGGCTTACTTGTCGCAATAGCATTCAGAATCATACTGGTGACTCTGAGTCTAAGGGAGTCATGCACTTATCCACCTCTCGTGGGCCCAGTTTCTGTTCCTCCCACCATTGTTGTCATGTGCAACATTGATGATAACCACTGGGTAAGAGTGAAGTTGAGCAAAAAATATCCTCTTCCCTATGGTACACCACAATGGAGGGCTCACTGCTCAGAAGAGGCTGAAATATGGGGTAAGCACATTCTCTCAAGAATCAGGCGGTATAGGAAAATAATTGACCCAACTTATGTGCGTCCTGTCAAAACAACCAAAAATCCTTCTAACACTGGGTCCATCCGAACAAGTGACAAAAGTCCAGAGATGTTATCTCCTCCCAGGCTTACTCATTCCTCATCACTACAACCTCAGAACCACCCTTCCAGCGAAGCAACCTCTGCAAAAACCACAAGTGAAATTTGTCCACTGGACGTTAAACATACAAGCCCTGCCAAGGCAAACGCTTCAAATCAAATGGAAGCTGATGCAGCAAACCTAGTAACTGATCAGAGTGTTCGTCCGACCACAACGAAGAAAGTCAGTTCTGCTGGAACAAGAACAAAGTCACATGCTTCCAAGACCACAAATCCAAGGAAGAAGACGAGGTCTGAACAGATAGTTTAACTACTGCCAAAGAAGTATGGGACACACTAGCCATCACCCATGAAGGAAACTCTAGTATGCAGGGGACAAAAATAAGTATGCTTGTTGCACAATATGAAGCCTTCAATATGAAGGATAATGAATCCATAAATGATATGTACTCCAGATTTCAAACCATTCTAAATGGATTAAGAAATCTTGGGAGATCATACACCAATCTGGATATAATAACCAAGATCCTGAGAAGTCTCCCACCAAATTGGAGAAGTATGGTGACAGCTACCAGACAGGCCAAGGATCTCAGGACCTTGAAGATGGAAGATCTCATGGGAGCTTTGAAAGTTCATGAGATGGAGATGGCTGAAGATGCTGAGATCGAAAAGAGAAAATATGTGGCCTTCAAATCTAAATCTTCCAAAGCTCTAAAGGCTGAGGAATCGTCTGAAGAAGCTGATGAATCGTTTGACCACTCAGACGAAGAGAAAGCCCTCTTCAACAGAAGATTCAAAAAGATGTGGCTCAAAAGAAAGCAGACCAAGAAGGAGCCAAGGACACAGAAAGCTAAAGGAAAGGTCTCATCAAGCTCAAGAAAAAATGGAGAGAAGAACACCAGCAAAAAATTTGTCGTCTGCTTTGAATGTAGAAAGCCTGGTTATATCAAGGCCGACTGTCCTCATCTGTCAAAGAGACCAGCTCAGAAGAACTTCAACAAAAAGAAGGCTATTTCAAGCCAAAACGAAGAATCTGAAGAACGATTTAAAAATGAGGAAGAAGAAGAGGAAGATGATGATGAAGAGTCATACTGTGCATTCATGGTATCTGTGGACTCCTCTGATAACGAAGCCGACAAAGGATGTGAGGTCATGATGGTAACAATAGACTCGTCTAACAACGAGACAGACGAAGGAGATAAGGTAACTTCTGAAATCTCTTAAGATGACTATAATGAATTACTTGATTATTCACATTCATTATCTGCTAAGTACTGTAGCTTGAAGAAAAAATTTGCTAAACTTCAAAAAGAACTTGATGCATCAAAAGAAGTAACCTTCATGCTAATGAAGAAAAACAAAGCTTTAAAAGAACAGGACTCTAGTGAGGAAGTTAAACTCCTCAAAGAAAGAGTTAAAAGATTAATAAATGATCTTTCTACTTTCACTTTAGGCCATGATAACCTTTTCAAGCTATGCGGTAATAATCGAACTATGTACGAAAAAAGTGGTCTAGGTTTTGATACCAATAATGATAATGTTGCATCATCTAGTAATTCATCGTCTGACATACCACACTCATCATTAAAGCATGACTCATCTGAGATCAAATTTATATCGGATGATGCTAAATCATCTAAAACTAAGACGTTTGTTGTGAAATATAAGGAGAAACAAGCTCCAAGAAAACCTGTTTACGGGAGGAAAGTTCCACCCAGGGTTGAAACTAACAAACAAAGACCCAAGAAAATTTGGGTACCTAAAACTATGATTGTTCCTCTTGCAGACTTGCTTAATAGCACAAAGCCAAAAAGAACAATGGTACCTGGACAATGGATGCTCACGACACATGACGAGAAGAAAGTCTATGTTCCCAAAGATCCATGCTAAGAAAAATGGAGAAACAGTTACCTTTGGAGGTAACCATAAAGGGTTCATAGTTGGAGAAGGAGACGTTGGTAAGGCCCCTCTTCCTATAATATGGAAGGTTCATTTAGTTGAAGGATTAAAACATAATCTACTTAGCATAAGTCAATTATGTGATAGTGGTTTCACTGTTACCTTCAAGAAAGTGAAGTGTAAAGTCACAGACAACGATGACAATGGTATCTTTGAAGCTCAGAGACAAGGGAATCTATATAAGACGAACTTGAAAAACCTTGCAAGTCAAAATGAAACGTGTCTAGTGTCAGCAAAGGATGATAAGTGGATATGGCACAGGAAGCTAGGGCATGCATCCTTAAAGACCATTACAAAGATGGTCAAACATGACTTAGTATGTGGTCTGCCAAATCTATTTTTCAAATCTGATGTCACATTCTCAACATGTCTTCAAGGAAAGAAATTAAAAATTTATTTTCCCTCTAAGAGCGTTGTGAGTACAAGTAGACCTCTGGAGATGTTACACATGGACTTGTTTGGACCTACTAGAACAGCTAGTTGTTATGGAAAAAGGTTTTATCTTGTCATCGTCGATGACTACACAAGATTTACATTGGTTAAGTTCCTATCTACCAAGGACGAAGCATTCAAGTCATTTGCCATCATCGCCAAGAGAGTCTAAAATGAGAAAGGCTACTGCATTACTACTATTCGTAGTGATAGAGGAGGAGAATTTGTCAATGAAGAATTCAACAACTACTGCGAGCGAAATTGCATCTTTCATCAACTCTCAGCTCCTAGAACTCCACAACAGAATGGCGTAGCTGAAAGAAAGAACAGGTCACTACAAGAGATGGCGAGAACAATGCTAAGTGAAACTTCTTTACTTAAGTATTTCTGGGCTGAAGCCATTCACACTACTTGTTACATTCAGAACAGGATTCTTATGCGACCTTTGGTGAAGAAGACTTCATATGAGCTATGGAAAGGAAGAAAACCTGATATTTCCTATTTCTATCCTTTTGGATGCCCTTGCTTCCTTCTCAACACCAAAGACGATCTTGGGAAGTTCGATGCCAAGTCTGACAAAGGAATATTCTTGGGATATTAACCCAACTCAAAGGCATTCCATGTCTACAATTCAAGAACTATGATGAATGAGGAATCCATTCATGGGAAGTTTGATGATGTCAACTCAAGTGGAAATCAAACCTCTATTGAAGATGACTTTGATAATTTAAATCTCAATGAGGAACCATCATCTACCAGAGCTCAACCATCAAATGCAGATTCTCAATCAAAGCAGAGTGCATCGTCTCATGTTCATACAAATAAAGATGTTGTTACCTCGTCTGAGCAGACATCGTCTGATCAAGTAATGAAATCCAATGGAATGTCTCTCCCAAGAGACTGGACATTCAAACGTGATCATCCACCAAACCAATTCATATGTAGTGTCTCTGAAAAGGTAAGAACTCAATCCTCATTTCATAATTATGGTAACTGTGCATTCTTGTCTGAAATAGAACCGAAGAACATTGCTGAAGCACTACAAGACAAAGGATGGATCTTAGCTATGCAAGAAGAACTAAATCAATTTGAGAGAAGAAAAGTCTGGAACCTTATTCCCAGACCTGAAGGCAAATCCATCATAGGACGAGGGGCTTGTTTAAGACCATAGAGTGCCTTCTTTAATCTGAAGACATGTGAAGGGTACTTGGGATCTTCAAATCCTAGAGGTTGCATCACATAAACTTATTCTTGAATGAATCCGTTCAGAAAAGCACTTTTAACATCCATTTGATAAATGGAAAGTTTAAAGAACAGGCATATGCCAATAGAAGTCTTATGGCTTCCAACCTTGCTACTGGTGCATAGGTTTCATCAAAATCAATGCCTTCTTCTTGATTATATCCTTGTGCAACCAGTCTTGCTTTGTTCCTGACAATTATACCATTTTCATCCAGTTTATTTCTGAATACCCATTTTGTTCCAATGATATGCTTGTCAGTGGGCTTAGGAACCAATTCCCAAACTTGATTACTTTCAAATTGGTTTAGTTCTTCCTGCATTGCCACAATCCAATACTCATCTTCAAGAGCATCATTCACTTTTGAGGGTTCTATTTGAGATACAAAGGCCATATTCAAAACTGAATCATTTAAGCGTAGCCTTGTAGAAACGCCTCTTGAAATATCACCAATGATATTATCAACTGGATGATGCCTGTGGGTTCTCCGTTCCTTTGGTAGTTGATAAGTGATATCTTCAATATGTTCTTCTTGCACTGAACCTTGATCCTTCTGCTTTTGAGAGTCTTCATTGATAATGTTATCTTCCTCACCATTATCTGGAAGATTGACTGTATCTTCTTTTGAAGAAATAGAATCATCAAAGGAAACATGTATGGATTCTTCAATAGATAGAGTTCTCTTGTTAAAGACTCTATATGCTTTGCTTGTTAGAGAATAACCAAGGAACACACCTTCATCAGATTTTTCGTCAAACTTACCAAGGTTTTCCTTTCCATTGTTCAAGACAAAGCATTTTGATCCAAAAGCATGTAGATGAGCAATATTTGGTTTCCTTCCCTTGTAGAGTTCATAGGGGGTTTTCTTCATAATAGGTCTAATAAGAACTCTATTAGAAACATAGCAAGCAGTACTTACAGCATCAGCCCAGAAGTATTTTGGAAGGTTAGATTCACTTAGCATGGTCCTTTCTAGTTCTTCAAGTAATCTGTTTTTCCTTTCTACAACACCATTTTGTTGTGGTGTTCTTGAAGCAGAGAAGTTATGTGATATTCCATTCTCATCACATAATTCCTGAAATTGCTGATTCTGAAACTCTCCACCATGGTCACTTCTAATAGAAGAGATCTTTAAAGCCTTTTCATTTTGAACAAGCCTTGCATATCTTTTGAATGCGTTGAAGGATTCATTCTTATGAGGCAAGAATAAAGTCCAGGTAAATCTAGAAAAATCATCAACAATAACAAGGGCATAGTGGTTACCTCCAAAGCTCTTAGTCCTTGATGGTCCAAACAAATCCATATGAAGTAATTGGAGAGGTCTTGTAGTTGAGACTATATTCTTTGGCTTGAAAGATGTTCTGGTTTGCTTCCCCTTTTGACATGAATCACAAAGCTTGTCTTTCTCAAATCTTATCTTCGGAAGTCCAACAACTAGATCATGCTTGACTAGTTTATTTAAATGATCTATGTGTATATGAGCCAATCCTCTATGCCAGAGCCATGAATCATTGTTGTTCTTGGCCAGCAAGCATCTGACACTTGGTGGAATTTCATCCAAGGATATCATGAAGACCTTATTGACTTTATATCCGGAAAACTTGATTTCTTTAGTTTTCACATCCTTTACCACACAGATATCATTGATGAATCCAACTTTCAAACCTTTGTCACAGAGTTGACTGATACTTAGAAGATTATGCATCAAACCATCAACATATAGAACCTTGTCGATGACAGTTTGAGGGGGTGTACCTATTCTTCCAATACCAAGTATCTTTCCTTTTTTATTGTTTCCATATGTGACAAACCCTTTTTCTCTAGGCATAAGAAATGAGAACTTTGTTTTGTCTCCTGTCATGTATGATGAGCAGCCACTATCAAGATACCATAAGTCCTTTGCTGTTTCATGCACACCTACATGACAAAGTTCAGACATGGGGATTAGGAACCCAATTTTCTTTGGGTCCTTCTAAGTTAGTGTTTTTCCTAACCCATATATATTCCTTGTTTGGTACTCCAACATTCTTGTAATAACATCTACTAGGGGTATGTCCTATTTTGTTACAATAAGTACATGAATATTGATTGTAACTTGATGTTTGCCTCGGAGAAGAATTGATCTTCTTAGGAGGTCTATGGTAATTATTCTTCCTATTGTTCATACTCCTAAAAGAACTAGTCTTAGTATTTTCATAAGATCCTTCCACTTTGTTTGGTTCTACAAAGACAGTTTTCTTAACTTCTTTTGTCTTTGGATGAGATGTATATCCTAGTCCAACCTTATTGTTTGAGTGCCTTTGCATACTTAGAATATCATCTAACTTTTGTTTACCTGCGTTGAAGTTATGAACCCTTTGTTGTAGATTATCTATCTTTTCTTCTAAAGAACTACACTTAGTGCACTCATGTGGAATATCTAACTTAGATTTCACTGTGTCTAATTCCTCCTGTAGATTTCTACACTTATTTTCTAAAGATAAGATTAAAGCATTCTGCTTAGTACTAACCTTAGAAAAATTTTGACATAATTTAAACACATTCTCTATAGCATATTCTAAATCATGAAATGAAAAAGTATTATCACTAACCTGGATATCCTCAGCATCTTAATCATGTGAAGCTGATGACAGGATAATATATGATGTTTTTAGGTTGTTTTTAGTCTTTTTATTTTATTATTTTTGAGTCACATATAGGATTTTTAGGATTTTTACATAGATTTTATATTTATTTTGCATTCTGCATATAGATTAGCTTTTATTTGTTTTTCTAACTTTATTTTATATTTTTTAGGAATTTTTATAGCTATTTTATATTTTAGGAAAAGCTGGTATAGTTATCATTTTTGTCCAGGGACCGATTTGTAAAGTTTCAGGAAATAAAGGATCAAAGTGTAAAGGTTCAAGAGTGGAGGATGAAAAGTGAAGTTTGAAGGAGTCAAAGGGCCAGAATTAAAGTTCTAACAAAGAGAGGACTTGAAGTGAAATTGAAGAATGTGAAGCAACTCTCTTTTATTTGAGCACATGTAAAATAAGGTTGGAAGATTAATGGTGGTAAAGGGGAGGTTTCAGAACTTATTAGGGGCTGAATGAGCCTAATTAAGCCAATCAATTCCACCATTGAAGAAGAAAGGAATCCAAGAAGAAGCTGCCAGTGTTCGTCCCAGCGCTGCAGCGTTGGAATTCCCAACGCTCAAGCGCTGGACCTCTGACTAGGATGTGAGTCAGAGGCTGCACCCAGCGCTGCAGCGTTGGAAGCCAGCGCTCAAGCGCTGGGCCCATTTCTGCCCGTTGGTTTTTAATGCATCCCAACGCCCAAGCGTTGGGAATGCCAGCGCCCAAGCGCTGGAAGGCTGATTTTCACTATAAATAGGGAGCTTTTCTTCACTTGTAAGACACACCTACTCAGAATACAACAAGTGTTCTTCTTTCCCTCTTAAAGATCATTGTTCCTAGGAATTGTGGGAAGCCATACTTGAGCTCCTATCCAGGGTAATTCGATGACTCTTTTAGCCATGCTTGGCTAATTCTTTTTAAGTTTCTTGGGTTGTAGTAATTTATAATTTTATGCTTTAGTATTGTTTTTACCTTTCTGAATAATATATCCATTTTATGTTTCATTTCCTTGTTCTTCATTAATCTTGTGTACAAAAGATTTCATGCTTTCTACTTATGTCATAAGGCCATTTGGTAAGTAGTAAGGGAAATAGGAAATAAAAAAGGTTATAAGTATACATTTCTTAAGGCAATTAGGATGGACGTAACTTTGTGTTGGCCCGAATTCCTTCTTCATCTTCTTTTCTAAATTAACTAATAACCAAGGCTATGGAGTTAGTAATTAGGAAGAAAGTTCTACATGACTTAAGGCAATTAGCTTGTAGAAATTCTAGGCTATAGCACCATGGAATTGGACTTAAAATTCAGAAAATAAGTAATAACTTGCTAGCATATTTATAGATTATGTAAATCAACCCAAGAGCTTAATTCTCATCATCTTATCTCTTTATTATTTTATGCTATTGTTCTTGCTTGTTCTAAAAACCAACATCAACTATTCATCTTTTAAATTTTCTGCACAAGTACTAAATATTATAATAATAGGAAACCTATCCTTTGGGTTCGATCTTTTTATTACGCGATATTGAATCGTACACTTGCGATTTGGGTATCAGAAGCCATTAATGCAACTTGTGCTTCTTCTTTGTCAGAATCGGATGATGAACTTACTTCATTTTCATCCCATGCCAAGTATGTTAGTCTAGATAGCAACCAGATGTTAGTATAGATAGCAACCTGAGAGGGGGGTGAATCAGAGTTGCCCCGATTTTCGCGTAATAGTACCAAATGACTTTCAGTTCAATTAGAGTTGTAACGTAAGAACGTTATTGCAGCGGAATATTGTAATTGCTTGAAAGTAAAAGATGAAGGATGAGAAGAACACACAGGGATTTTATCCTGGTTCACCTTCAATTCCAGAAGGCTACGTCCAGTCCTCTGATCACACTGAGATTTTCACTATACCAACCACTTTCTGAAAATCACCGCTCACTGAATCACACAGTGAACTGATTACAACCCTCAGAACAGATCATACTGTCTGAGTCATACCCTTTACTGAATACCACAGTAAAGTCAGAACCCCTCAGAAAGATTACCACTTTCCAAAGAATCACTCCACTGAATCCCACAGTGAAGATTTACACTGATCAAGTACTCTTACGGATACTTGCACCAAGGACCCTAAGATCTCTTATCAATCTTCCCGAAGCAACCCACTTCTGATTGATCAAGTCTTCTTAGCAATACTTGTGCCAAGGACCCTAAGAGGACCTATCAAACCTCAGAAAGCATACCACTTTCTGATGACACCGAATCACCACGGTGGACTTTGAATCAAACCCGATAAAAAGAACCTTTTTACAACCACCGAAAACCACGGTGAATGAATCAAACTGATTCAATAGATGAAGAAGAAGATGCCTTTACAATGGCTGATTCAATCCTTTAGACAAAAAGGATTGATCTTAGTTTGTATGCTCCAGGCAATTACAATGAAGGCTTCTTAATAATTCTGAGTTCTCCATAACTCGTATCTCCAAGTAATACCCACATCAATGAGGATCAAGAACTTATCTAGATCAAGATGATTCATTCACTCCAGTAGAGATTACCAAATATAGAGCCCTTGTCCATACTCTCTGAAACTTTTCCTCCAAAACAAAGAAGACAAACTTGGAAGAAAATGAAGCAAGTTCATCATCTGATTCAGAAAATAGAGAAGTATGTTTCGCTTTGATGACATCACATCATTCTAATGGTGGTAATGAAGAGGTTAGTAATGCAATTTCATGTGATAATTTACAAAATATTTTTTATAGATTAATTAATTAACAAGAAACAGTCGTGCGAACCGAAACACAGGAGCAGTCAACAAAGAAAGCAGTCGTGCTCCCAGGGAACCATCGAAAAAGTAAACAGTCAAGAGAACCATAATCATGCATATGAGTTAGTGGAAACTTCACTAATCAACCCACCCAACAACAAGGGCAAAACAGTAATCTCAAGTTAATAATAACAAACACTATTAACAAGCATATATGTTCCGACATTAAATCAAGTAGCATAGGCATGTGAATATCATGTGAATAAGCATATAAGGAAAATAATCACATAGGCATATTCATAAATATCACAAATAATTCCATCTCAGGCTTATAATTTCAAAATCATATAATCATGTAGCACAATCACAAGCAGACTTTTCTAAGGACTGAGTTACCCTTACCTTGGCCTAACTTATGCTCATCCTTAAACTCCAAAACAGAGTCCTCCATAGAAGAGAGAAATCCTTCGAATAATAATATGATATACACGTATTAATTCTACGTGAAACTCATGGATGCATGCACATTCAAGCCCTAATATACCTTAGCTCCAAATTAATATTCCCCAACTTTATTAATAATCTATTAATACCTCCGATCTTTTCAAAGATTAACCCTAAAACATTATCATTTACTCTTCCTATATATATAGAGAGAGAGAATGTATCATATGAGAAAGATGTTTTTATATGAGAAAGTAAGAATAAATCATGATCGTTAGATCTAATCTTGAATGGTCAAGATGAACGATCATGATTTATTCTCATTTTATTATATAAAAACATATTTCTCATATGATACTTCCCATATATATATATATATATATATATATATATATATATATATATATATATATATATTTCATTTTTTCCTTTTTAATTTTCCACATCAAAACTAATTATCAAATCATTTATTAACACATTAAATAATATCAAACAAGATATATTCTCAAAAGAAATCTTATATCTTTATTTACATATATATATATATATATATATATATATATATATATATATATATGTATATATATAGCGCACGACTATATATACGCACACACATATAATAATTTCTATATATATATATAGGGGGCGTATCTAGTGAGAGCGATGTTTATTATGAGAGATGAGAGCGTTAAATCATGGCCGTACAACCATTCATGAGTGGTTGAGATTAAAAGTAGTTTAGTGGTCACATGACTTTTTAAAAAAGTCACATGCCATTTTGTTTTAATAAACATCGCTCTCACTTGATACGCTCCCTATATATATATATATATATATATATATATATATATATATATATATATATATATATATATATATATATATATATCCATTTATTTTTCAAATCTATCATATTTATCCATATAAAATTCTAACCGCATGCATTTCTAGTAATCTTTTAAAATTAAATGCTAACAAGATAACACATAATTCATAAATCAAATCCTATCATCATAATCAATAAGATATGAAATTTAAAATCCTAATCACCTACTAGATAGGAAATTTCGAACCATGCATGTATAATATCAATATTTTCTATCTTTTTCCAAAACTATATGTAACCAATCTAACCATATCTCCAATTTAAAAATTAACTCAAACCATATCTTAAATATAAAAAACTGATTATATTCAGATTTAAATTCAAATTTTAAAATCCTTAATCAAATAATTAATAACCAATTAACAAAATAATCAATTACTCACAAAATCTCTATCATACCATCATTTAGAGAAAAACAACTAAAAACCCTAAAAACTATACAATGAGGTCGCGACTTTAACATGTACAGGGGAAGAGTTTTTCAACTTTTTAGATCAAACCTACTATTTATTCGTTTCTCTTAAGGTATTTTATGAAGAACTATGATGAACGAAAATGATAAAAATCACAACTTTCTTACTAAATCAATTTTATTCCCAAAACCCTTACAATCAAAGTTCCTCTAACATGAATACTACATGAAACAAGACCAAACTTGTAACACCCCAATTTTCGATCAGGGGTCACATTGTAAATTCGTGGAAAATAAGTTTGATAAACCTTTCAAAAAGACTACTCAAAATTTTCAAAGAAATTCGACACTCAATAATTATTTAATCAATAAATATTAGGGTTAATGGTTAAATTAGTCCCTGATTTTGTAAGGAAGTTTGATTTTAGTCCCTCGGCGAAAAAATGACGTTTAGTGGCGGTCAAAAACTGCCAGTAATTGTAAAAATGACCGCCACTAAACGTCTTTTTCCACCGAGGGACTAAAACCAAACTCACTTACAAAATCAGGGATTAATTTGAGCATTAACCCTAAATATTATCCCCATAAATAACACAATCCAACGTGCGCAGTAAAAATAAATAATTATTCTGCACCACATTTGTGCTAAGTCATTAACAAAAGAAAAACAGCGAATAATATTATGCTTCTTTGAATCTTCACTTCTTCTTCAATTGGTCACCAACTAATCTCCATTTTGGTCCTCGCGCTGTTCATTTATGGCGATAAGCACCCAAGCAACAAACAAGACAAACAGAAAGGGTTAACTCCGGAAATTACAACGAAAATAATTATCAATCAAGGGATAGTTAAAACAAACAGAAATAGCAAAATTCGAATACAACAACAGAAAACAGTTAACAGTTTAATTAAATAGCAGTAAAACAGAATTAAATTATGTAGCAGTGAAGTTATAAACATCTCATGTGATTCTTCAACATCATGCAAGTTAGTCCTGAAATAATTACATGCATAACTATGACCAAGATTTTCCCAGAACAAGGGCAGGACAATCACGTGGGACAAAGATCCACCACGTTGCCCTAGATTGATCCCACGGGACAAAGTGTCGTCACATCAATCTTAAATAACCTACATAGTGCATATGCTATGACAAAAATATTATTATCATCATGAACCAATAGTTCACACAATTTCTCATCAGTCATAGTATGACACAATATGTTAGCGACATCAATATCACAAGAGTTCTCAATTTACATCAACATGTTATGATTTCATGTAAAACATCACCACTCAATAACTCATGTTATACAGAATATCCTTTAACTCAAAACATGTATCTCAAATCAAATAAAATCCAGAAAATCAGAAATTCCCATAGGGAATTGCACAACCAATCACAACTGACTCAATTCTAGTACTGAGTTACCCTTACCGTCAATCAGGTCGCATATACGTGCTCTCCAACCTGAGCAAAAATAACAGACGACGATCAACAATCGATGGGACAAGAAAGTACAAGAGTTTTCTCAGAGAATGTTTGATCTCATAACAACACCTTATCACCTACATGAATTTCCAGTACAAGAAAACGAGAGGAACCAACCTGAGTTCGTCAATCAAAGAAAAGGAATATGTTCGTCCTCCTCGAACTTGAGCAACGATTACAGTAACAGCTGGAACCCTTCAGTGACGAAAACCTTGGAACGAACAAGAAAAGGAACATACCATAATTAGACATCATTCCAGAAACACGGTACCACGTCCAAAACTCGCGACAAAGTTTAGAAAATGATTACTCACCGATAGTTCTTTGAGTGGAAGAGAGAAGTGAACGTCCGTGGCCTTCCAAGAAAAGAAAACAACACTCGCGCAGCAGCAGCAAGAGAGGAAGGAAATTCGGATTCTTCAAGGGAGGACGAAGGTCAACACAGTAGGTGTAGGAAGGAAGGTTTAATTCCCAAAGAGAAGAATAACTTCAGCAGTAGCGGCAAATGTAGGGAAAGGTTTCCAACACTTGAGAAAGTTAGGGTTTCACTAAAGATGCTTGGAGTGTTTGCTTGGAGAAAGATAGAAAATAACTCAGCCTTCTCCCCCTATATGCTGATCGAAACCACTAAGATATTGGGAAGTTGTTTCCAGTTTTCCTCTCCTAGTTTTTAGGCAAAATATTCATCGTATCTTAACTAGCCCAAACTTTCTTCTGATTTTCGAAAATAACAAAGTGAGCCACACGCTTAACCCAAGGAAAAGTAGGAGGAAATCGTGGATCTTCTCCCACAAAGGTGCCAAGGTAACCGAACGAATCTATTCCAACTCAAAAGGATATTCTAAATAGAGACCACTTAATGGCCAATATTCCAAAACAGAATATTCGGGAAATATCTTCCTAAAAATACAGAGACAAAAACTCTTCTC
Source organism: Acmispon strigosus (assembly GCA_030819835.1). NCBI lineage: Eukaryota > Viridiplantae > Streptophyta > Magnoliopsida > Fabales > Fabaceae > Acmispon > Acmispon strigosus. The sequence continues at coordinate 28,429,764 of JAUAMA010000001.1, forward strand.
CATTTTCGAATTCAAAACCCCCTAAAACTGTTATGGGCAATCAGACAAAGTTAAGAAAATAGTGAACAGCGAACGATGCATTGCCAAACGATATACTTCCAAGCAGTGAATGGTACTTCCCAAACGATACTCCAACGTTCTGCAGACGGCACTACCCGAACGACACCTCTGCACAAGGGCAGACAATACCTCTACACACGGGGTAGACGATGCCTCTGCGCATGGGGCAGACGATACATTTGCACATAGGGCAGACGATACTCTTGCACACAAGGTAGATGATACACATCCAATGGTAGGATCAGACAATACTTCCCAAGTAGAAAACTATGTTGTCCTTCTCGTTGCAGCGTCGCGATTCTAAGCAAGACTAATCGATACATGAATTGATTACACACAAACACAGTCTAAGATCAATGAATTCAATGCTACATCAATAAGGACCCAAACATAATTATTATCACTTGAAGGACCAAAGCATAAACATTACAACTCGAAGGACTAACACGTAAATACACGAAAATTAAGGGTCTTACAAAACTAGAGATATATCATCCAACCTCGAAAAGAAGAAAGAACGAAGAAAAACTCCACCAAAGATAGGGAAAGAACTCAAAATTGCTCTAGTTGTGAGGGAAGGGTTTTCTGCTTACTGGTGAATGGATTTTTAAGAGCTAAGAGCCTTTATTTATAGTAGAAGACTGGGCGTCGAAAAACCTGAATCGTCCTCTCCAGTAATTAGTAAAACCAATTACGCCCTTGAATAAGACGTCTAGGTTCAATTAACCTTAATTTCTGAATTCTATTTGATTTTAATTAAATAGATAATTAAGAGATTCTAAGGAATATTCCTGAAAACTATCTCATTTAATTTTTAATAAACAAAAATTATTTCCTCCACAATTATTAATTAATTTCGGCCCTTATAAAATAAAAACAATACTAGCCTAAAAATCAATAGTAGGCCTGCGGCCTACTCATCATAAAAATATGCCAATTTTATTATTTTTCTCCATCTTATATATCAACATAATATCACACTAATAAATCAATAAATATTTCCCCTAGGAAATATAACATAAACTCGCATAGCATCATAAAATAAATCTTTGTTTTAATTAAAATTTAAAATAAATTAAAGTTTATTATTCCTCCTACGTGGCGGCCTGTTGTGATTGGTTGTCAATGTAAAACTATTTTATACTGACATTGCATATCCATTAAACTCATTAATAAGTTTAATAATTAAACTAATACTATTTTATATTATTATATGAATTTCAAAAAATAATTAATCCAAGAGAATTATAAAATAATATTTACAAAATTATTAATTTAATATAAGATATATGTGTAAAAAATCTTACTTTATTATTTTATTTCTATAACCATTTATGATAGAAATCTTTACAATAATATTTATGATAGAAATACAATTTTACAAGAAAAAATTACAAACATAATTATTGAAGTATCTTTTTTCCTGTCATTTTTTAATATAATTTTAATTAAATAAAATTAAGAATAATTCAAATATATTAAATTTTTAAAAAACCCGTGCATTGTACGGGCTACTTGCTAGTTAAATGAATGGGTAAACTTATTTACAATCGTTTGAGGAAGAAGGACGGTAAAAAAGGAGAGAAGGAAGGGGATGGCTTGAAAAAATAAATTATCATAAAAAATTTAGATTATTAATTAATTCACTTTTCACTTTCTTTTTCATCTTATTTTCATTTATTTTCTCTTCCCATTTCCCTCTTCTATTCTTTTCACATCATCTATCATATCTCTCACTTCTCTTTCATTTCTTCCTTATATGGAGGTGTATTTAGTGTATGAAAGAAAGACTATTCAAATTTTTATTATGATGAGGTGTAATGTTATAACTGTCTTATACTATTAATTAAGTTTTGTTCACACTCTCAAATAAGTGTAGTTGGAGTTTAGGGAAGAAAGAGAAAGGAAGAAAAAAATATTAATGTTTGGTTCACACCTCCACTTGAGGTGGAAAGAGGTGGAAGGATAGGAAGAAAACAAAAAGAAAAAAGAGAGAGAAAATATGAGTTGTGATAGATGATATGATAGAAAATGAGGAAAGAGATAAAACGAAAAATGAGTGAAGATGAATTGGATAAAAAGTCGAGTATGAACATATCATAGTTCAGAAAAAAAAAAAGTATAAAATGGAATGAATGATATGATTGAAAAAAAAAAAAAAACTAAAGGTGAAAAAAGACGAGAGTCTGAATGAATCATAGATATATCCTATATTTCAATACCCCTCAGTTTTAATCAATAACAATGTTATTACCACAAGTAACTCATTCATTTGAAAAATGAAAGTAACTCGTATTTTCATTTCCTTAAACTTTTATTTTAGTATTATAATCAATTTGTTGACCCGCCCCAGAAGAGTCTTCCTCATGAAGAGGATTTACAATAATATACCATGTCTTGTCTCCCTTGCTATGTACGAGCATCTTCAATAGGGGATTTTAGCAAAAGTTAAGATCCGTGTTTTAGCTCAGACACTCTCAAAAGTAGGATCTTAAATAAAATAATAATTTTTTTATATCATTCAATACCAGAAACCAAGTGAAAATATGGAGGGAAATAAACTCAATGTGAAAAATATGAATTTCATTAAAAAAAAAATTACAAATCAATGGGCGGATCTAAAAAAATAACCTAAAAATTATACATGAATGAAAAAAAAAAAACCAAAAAATAATACATCAAACTCTAGAAGAAATGATCTGCCACATGTAAACTGAATCGGTGGAGGAGCGAAGCAAGGAGTGGCGAAGGAGCGAAGCAGAGGAGCTGCGGAGGAGCTGCGGCGGAGAGGTGGAGGAGCAGCGGAGGAGCGATGGAGGAGCGTGATCTGGTAGTGGAGGAGAACTGGATCGGTGAGAGGGTTGAGAGAACATATTTGGGAACGTTTTGGAAATGAGAATGATGAAATTTAATTATTATGCAATATTATGTATTTTATTTAAAATGTATTGTCATTTATTTTCAATAATATGAATTTCCTTTCATTTTCAATTAAACAATATCATGTTGGATTTTAATTATATTTTCTATCAAATTAAAATTTAATTATATTATATCTTTTTTAATTATTAATTATCTTGTATTGAATTATTAGTTTAATTTAATTTAATATTAGATGAAAATAAATAATATAAATATATTGTGTATTGTCGTCCGACTAAAAGTAAAATAAGATCTTAATCACTTAAGTGAAATATGCACCGAGATCTTATGAGTGTCTTAAATCCTATGTAGCAGTATGGATTCACAAAAAATCATCAAAAACACCAAATTAACATCTCACCATTAGAGAGATTGTAAATGAGCTAAAGCTTGGCAAAACAAGCATGAGATTAGCATTCGCAAGACCAAAATATCCAGAAAGGAAAAATTATATAAACTGATCAATTGGGAATTTAAAGAAAAAAGGAAAAAAAGGTAATATTTAGAATGATATGAAAAATGAAAATTTGAATACAAGAGAGGAACTCGCCCTTGCTAAACGCTAATGGAATCCAGTATACAAAGAAAGGCCACATATTATATCTGAATGAATGACCCAATTAACAGAAAGCTTCACTAGGTGGTCACGTCTTCTTCCTTAACAACAAGAATCACAAAGGAATGGTTCAACATGCCCCACGGTCATAACAAATTGCAAAGAGAGCACACATGCTTCAGCTGTTCCTCTTGGAAGATGATTAAACGCCATGTCGTTCATAACGGGGTCTATGCTTTCTTTCTAGCATTGCCCTGATGGTGAGGGTTCCCATCAAATAACTCGTCGATGTAAGTCTCTACATCCTCAGCCTGGTACTTAATGTACTTCTCCGTTTGCCTTCCGGGGTCCAAATACTGTGAGAATCTCCCCAGGAAAGACCGGTATGCCGGAATCACTAGCGCCGAAATCGAAACCCTCAGCTCTGACTGAAGCTGCTCGTCGCTCACCACCCACGTGCTCTGCGTCTTATGAATCTCCTCAAACAAAGTGTTGAAGGTCTTGAACCTCTCCTTCAGCACCGGCTTCTGCACCTTACCATTGTCGTTCAACCCTTTTGGGCTCAGGCACCCGAGAATCTTGCTCCACGTCTCTATCTGGTAGTTCTTGTGGTAGGTCCTTAGCTCAGACGATCTCTTCCGGGTCCAAGTCTCCCCCATTACCTGGTAGATCTCGGCTGAGCCTTTGATCTTCTGGACGATGTATCTCCCGTTGTTCATCATGAAGATGCAGCTCAGCGCAACCTCCTTGTACAGCTTCGCCTTCCCTTCGAGGTTCGTGTCTAGCAGCTCCATCACCCTCATCAGCTGTGTCGCGAACGGCGACGCCTTTTCTTTCTCCCCGTGCCTCTGCGTGTTTTCGTTTTGGTGGTGACTTTGTTCGCCTTCATCATAGTAAGGCCTGCTTGTAGAGTCGGCACGCTCAATCTTCGAATGCTCCTTGAAAACCTCCTCCAGCGTGTCCTTGTATTCACACGCCAGACGGAGGTAGTTCATGATGTACCGCGTTAGCGGGTGGACAGCACCGCCGGCGACCGGGATTCTCCCGGTTTCAGATTTGATTGAATTCTCCAGCTCGCAGAATATCAGCACCGCCGCCTCGCCAAGCCTGCATTTCGCCGAAGTTGTCTCGGCCTTCATCTCCCCGACGATATCTTCCGGGAAGAGATTCTCCATATTCGGGATCGCGTCCCTCAGGGCCTCGTACAAGTCCAGGAGCTTGAAGAGCTTCTCCCCGGCGCGCTTTGTCATCGCCACGCTCTCTGCGAAGTTGAGAAGCTGAACCGTCACGCCGCGGGAGAGGCTGCCGTAGAGGCTCGCCGCCGTGTTCGGGTGCTCAGCGAACACGGACTCCGCCAACTTTCTCTCGCCGGGGAACCACACGGCGGTGCTTTCCTTGAACGTGTTGATCCACGTCGGGATCTCCCTCTCTAGTGCCTCCCACGGCATCTTCTGGACCTCGTCGGAGCTGATCTTCTCGTACCCGAATTTGCGCAGGCTCTCCTCGAACGCGTGCTTCCTCGAAATCGCGTACACGTGGCAGCACTCGGCTTCGTAACCGCCTGATATCATCTCCCGCGCTATCTTGTTCAAACTCATAACGGCCTCCTCCGGGAAACCCGGGAAATCCGTAACCGTCTCAACAGCTTCGGAATCCAACGGTTCCGCCGCCACGTGCTTCCCTTTGGGGTCGTTGTTGCCGCCGGGTTCTGTCTTGCTTTCTTTTCTACATTCCTCCATTAACAGCCTGAACTCCTCCTCCAGATACGACATCGCACGCTGATGAATCGCGCCGATGCGGTTAACCAATAATTCCTTTTTGCTACATTTTTTCTCATCAATCTCTTTCTTTTCTGCTTTTTCTTCTTCTGTTTCTTCTTTTCCCTCTTCTTCATCTGTTTGTTTAGACTCTGTGTTCACCGATTTCATCAGCTTTGAAATGCGACTCACAGCTTCCAAAAGAAACGAATCTTCTTCCGCGATTTCGCCCAATTTGGCTTCGCCTGTGTCGTACCTCACGACCTTCTCTTCAGCCAGATCCAAGAACCTCTCGACGAAATCAGGGATCTCTGACGAGGCTTCCGTGGAATCTGTGCTTTTGTTATCATTGCTCGCCAGGAACTGATCGATGTCTTCTGAAACCTTCTCAAGACCTGGGGGAGGAGTTTCCGGCGGAACCTCAACGGTTGCTTCCTCCTTATTCTCCTCCTCTGGCTCTCCCTGAACATGATCTGCATCCGCAGGTTTTTCGGTTTCGCTGTCCGGTATGGCGTCAACATAATCTGCATGTTCCGGCACCGGCGGGTTATCGTCAGCGACGGTGTCTTCGTCTCTGCGAGCGAAACTGTCACAATGCTCAGGAAGGTTCTTGTTTGTCTCCATTATTATGGTTGTTGTGAAGACGGGTATGGTTTCCCTCAGAGAAAACAAAAAGGCAAAACGAGCTTTTCAGAATGATAAATGGCAAGACAACATTGGAGAATTATCCGCTTTGCTTTTTTGATTTTTCAATTTTCTAATTAATTTCCTCTTCACTATTTTAGTTTCTATGGTTATTAACTACTATTATTATTTTTATTTTGGTGAACTCTCTTTTTCTAAAAATTCCAGGGGTTAGGATTGAAATGGTCCTTGTTTGCTGTTCGGGTAAGAAGAGAGGGAGAAATGAATGGACAGAAAGCTCCAACGCCAAAGAAATTACAGTAGAGAACACGTCACAAAAGATAATTACAGGGTCAGAAAGGAGGCAAATCTGTTAAGAGGTAGTTGACCGTTGACCTATAATTTAATTTGGGTACTTTTCTATTTTCATTTTGTGCACCGGCGATGTATCTCTGCTTAGAGTATATGTAATGGTGATATTTTATTTTAATGTGTTAAAGATTTTTAGTGAGTCCATATATTGCTACATATGATTTAAGACATTCATATAAGATTTCACTGCACGTTTTACTACAGTGGTTGAGATTTTATTTTACTTTTAATTAGTTGGATTTACCTGTGCCTGACACATGTAACTTTGGATAGACTAAAATTATTGTGTGTGAAATGATTTTTTTTTATAACTTCTTATACACGTTGTTGTGAGGTCGACAATAGTGACCAATACTGTAGCCGTGAGAAATAGTTATTTAGCAGTAAACGGTTGGCGACAATTTGCGCTTAACTCTCATGGGCAAGGATCGAAACCCCCTTCTGCATGGTCGAGAGACAAAATTAACTAACTACCACGCCACATCCTGTGCTATGTTTAGATGTTATTTTGTCATGTTGATTCCTCGATTATTGGTATATGAATCTTTAGTCTGGAGTGCGCCGTCCTCTCTCCGGGCAACAACAGTGCTGCAAACCCACTCGAGGTATCATTAATGACAATATCACCTCTCAATCTAATGGATGCCGATAGAGTGTTCCATACAAATGTTTTAGCTGTTCCTCCGTACCCATACATGAAGAAAAAACCACTTTTGTTTAATGGAGGGAATCAGAATATTAAAATTTAATTTTAAATTTAATTTGTAACTTAATATAATTATATTTTATAATATGTAATTATTGCTAATTTTATTTGGAACATAATTAGTCATTAATGATTTTTATAACTAATGGTATATTGGAAATTTGTTTTATATTTAAATTAAAATATTTTAGAATTTATGAATTAATTAAAAATGATCAATTATTATATATAATATATTAAAACAATGTTATTTATAACATAATAAAAGTATCTACTATTTATAGCATGGTTAGAGGGTAATTCAATATTAATTAGATTGTTTAAATTTGAAAATCAAATTTAAGTTGGTTTTAAAATTTGATTTCATATTAATTTCAAAGACAACTTTTAATGGAAATAATTATTTATGTATAATTATTTGTATCAATTTTTTTGAAAATGATATTAAATCTATATCTATATACAATATAATAAAAGAAACCCCTAGCACCCCTAGGACACATGTCACTCTCTCATCAAATTGATTTCCCCCCTAAACCCACACACTACTTTCTTGTGAACCCAAACCGTTTGGTGCCTGCACATCCAAAATGCAGTTTCCTCCTCCAAAAACCGTTTCCTCTTCTCAAACTCCAAAAAAATCCCCACAAACCATTGTTACAGTTTCCTTTCCACAAACCGTTTTTACAATTCCTAATTGCACACAATCCGTCATTCTCAGTCCAAAATAACCCCTTTCTACTCTGAATCAAGTTCTCTGGCGCTCCTCCGCCCTTGGCGTCGCTGTTCCACGCCCTTCACGCTGCCGCTCCTCCGCCCCTGAAGTCGCATCTTCCGATTTGAAACTCCTGCTCCTGCGTCTTGACGCGCCGTTCCTCCGCCCTTGACGTCGCCGCTCCTACGCCCTTCACGCTGCTGCTCGTCCGCCCCTATCTTGACGCTGCTACTCCCGCCTTGAAGCTGCTGCTCCTGCGCCTTGACGCTGTCGCTCCTCCGCCCCTGAAGTCACACCTCCTGCACCCGACGCTGCTGCCCCCGCAATTTGGATTCTTCATTTTATCTCAACAGGTTTGATTCTTCTTCTTCTTTGCTGGTGAATCTTCATGTTTATGGTTTAGTGATATAACCTCTCTAAATTCTCTAATGGCTATTTTTGATTTTTCACCTGTGTTACTCAGCACCAGCAATCTCACTTCGCTACTGGTTAAAATTTCTATTTTTAAGATACCCATTTTGGTTAAAATTTCTATTTTTAAGATACCCATTGGGATTGTTGAAGGAAGTCCATTTAGGGATGTTATTTGGCGGTTAGTTTCCGTGAAAAGTAACCAGTGGGGTGCGGATCATATGTGTGACAAGCTCTAGAGGAAGAGAAGTAGCATGTTGCAGGGATTGTTGGTGGATAAACGTAGGCAAAAATCATGACTAGATAAGAGAATCATGTGCATAGAGTTGTAAGGACAACTTTTCCTCCTTATGATTAAATATTCAGAAATTCAGTGTAACTTTCCTTTTCAGAAAATGATTTATTTCCTTCTTTTAAAAGATAAGTTACTGATCATGCTTAAACTGACTGGTCAACTAACCATATTTTAATGTGTGTACTAGCCTACAAGGTGTTTCCTATATGTAATGTTTTTTAGTGTGGAGAATATCTTTGTTGGTATCATCATTTTTACAATTTGGCTTATGAAATATCATTTTGATAGACTTTAAACAATGATGCATATCTGGTGGTAATTATTGTGTTGATGGCAGTGGTACTATGGTTTAATAGGTTAATGGACCCATTGCTCCTTCCTTCTCCTTAAATCAAAATCAAAATTAATATGTAAAAATCAATTTTGATGCATGCTTTTTAGCTTTTTTGGGTTCTGCCTACTGGGTTTTGAGATTAAGGTTTGATCGTGGGTTAAGGATGGGTTGCTGAAAGTGGCTTGCTTACTTTGCTTTTTTGTGAGACTTAGTGTTAATTTTTTTCATTTCTAACCACTTTTAATGAAGCAAGCGGTTGTTTTCCAAACCGTGCCTGCACACAACTGTTAGAATAGATAGCAACCTGAGAGGGGGGGTGAATCAGTGTTGCCCCAATTTTCGCCTTATTGAAATTGTTACTTTCAAGTTTACGATGATCACGAAATGATCGTTGTGATTGCAGCGGATATGAACAATACTTGAAAGTAAATGTGAAGGATAAAGAGAATCACACACAAGATTTTATCCTGGTTCGCCTTTAATCCACCGAAGACTACGTCCAGTCCCTCAAGAAAACCCCTTGAGGATTTTTCCACTATTGATAAGAATTTCTTACAAGTTCCTAACCCAAGGACCCCAAGAACTTCTACCAATATCCTGTGAAAGCAAACCACTTTCAACAGCCCCTGAAAGCAAACCGCTTTCAGTTCCTGAAGGCAAACCACCCTCAGACCTTGAAGGCTAAACCACCTTCAATGAAAACCCTGAAAGTAAACCACTTTCAGTGAAAACAACCCTTCACCGAATACCACGGTGAAAAACTCAATCTTACAGAAAGAGATGAAGAAGATGTTACAATTGGCTGTTTCAATCCTTTAACACACAATTGGATTGAACATGAGAAGTTATGCTTTAAGGCTTTTAAGCATAATACAATTCTGAGTTCTTCAAGATATGAACAACTAAAGTGTTCTTGTAAACATGAAGATCATGAACTCAGAATTTAGGCTCCAAAAGATTTAAGTTCTAAAAGATGAACTAATTTTGAAAAAGCTTTGGCCTAATGTGTTTTTCTCATGTGTAATGTGTATATTTCGTGTGTGTTGTGTGTTGTGTGTGTTCTGGACTCAAATGGTCTTTATATAGGCAAGGGAAACGTCCTTGAACCATCACAACCCTTTTCAAAAGGTTTGGGACACAATGGTTCATGAAAAGATGCACTTTTTCGTTCTGGTAATCGATTACCATACTTAGTGTAATCGATTACACAAGTGACCGTTTCAGTTTGAATTTGAATTTCAAACATGTAATCGATTACAAGTCTTGAGTAATCGATTACTTGCCTTGGTGTAATCGATTACCATAATGGTGTAATCGATTACTTAGAAGCCCATTTTCCAGAAACTTGTTCTTTGAGACTTGCTTAAGGTTTTCTACTTCTTTTATGTTATGAAAACACTTAGCTTGATTAGATTAGGTGTTTTAAGAGCCTTTATGCTTTAATAAACCTTTGGAAGCATAACTCACCTAATTCTAAGACTTCTAGACTATTGATGGACTTGAGTGCTTGATTCTTTGAAGTCTTCTTTTCTTCTTTTTGTTGATGAGTTTGTCGTCATCAAAACCACAGCCAGGGTCAGGAGCAAGACCTTCTTCACAATCTCCCCCTTTTTGATGATGGCAAACACATTCTTGATACTTGAAGATCATATATGCATTCTTGATGCTTAACTCCCCCTATTTGATAGAATCTAGTATTTCTGATATTTCTCCCCCTTTCTAATGTACTCGTTGAATTCCTGCATATGATCTTTAAGAGCACAGAACCTTTCTCCCCCTTTTGACTTCATCAAAAAGAAGAAAAGGCCAGAAATATACAGGCATACACACAAGTATATATGGAAACATAAAGCATTGGGGGATATAGGTAGATATGTAAAACATGAACAACCAGCACTTATATATATATATATATATATATATATATATATATATATATATATATATATATAAAAGAGCAAATACATAATAGTACAATCAGTAATGGTGAATGAGACAAATAAAACTCATAGAATTAAGAGTCATCAGACATGTCTTCATCATCAGACAAGATGCCAATGCCGTCATAATGAAGTAACCAGGAAAGAGTATCAATTCCATAGTCATGAAATAAACCTAAGCTTGATAGTATCCTAGAATTAACACACTTGTAATTTAAGGAGCGAACATCATAGGAGTCGTCAATGGGAACTCCAGATTGAAGGAGAAGACGAGTGATACTAGGAGCATAGGGAAATGACTGTGCTTTAGTTCTGCAAGTAAGCATATGGTGCATTACTAAGAATGTCCAGTTAATGGCGTGACCATGAAGGATGCCATATAAAACTTGAAGTTCTAACTCACTAATATGAGCATGAAGGTCTTCTTGAGGCAGAAGGATGTGATGAACAAAGTAATGAAGCAAGTGGTTTGTGGTGGTAAGAACATCAACATGAAAGGGACAGGTTTTAGTGCGAGGAGGATGAAGTTTCTGACCTTCTGAAGGGGTAAAGCGGCACAAAGTGCGATAAAAAGAGTCAGAGTTATAGTCAGGCCAGGGACAGGGCAGATTTGTTCCCAACTCAGCACCAGAAAATGGAAGGCCCAAGCATTTTCCAAGAGAAACAAGAGAATACTGAATGGTAGTCCCTTTTACAGAAGAAGTAATATTGGTACCTGCAACTTGCAAGTTACAGTAGAATACTTTGACTAACTCTGGATAGTAGGGAGTGGTTGATGTAAGGAAAGTATCAACATATTGATCTCCGAGTAAAGCGGGAAATGTTAGACCAGCTTCGATGAAAGAATCTAAATCAGCATAAGATGGGGTTCGAACTGTTTGGGTGAGAAAGTGAGAAATAAATCGAGTTTTCTCATCAGAAGTGGGAAGAAGACGGGAGAAATTTAGTGGATTGTGAGGACAAAAGGCTGAGGATAGGCATGGAGAAAAAGACATGGTTCCTTGGATGGTAAGAATCAGAACGTAGAAGAATTTTGGAGGATATGACGAATCAATTCCTAAGGCTGGCTTAAATATCCCGAGCATGTAATCGATTACAGCAGTTTAGGTAATCGATTACAGAGCAGTTATGCCAAGTTTGAATTTCAAAAGATGGAGGGAAATTGAAATTCTGGCAATTTTTCGAGTATGTAATCGATTACTGCAGTTAGGGTAATCGATTACATCAGTTACAAATTTGAAAAATTTCAAATTTTGAATATGTAATCGATTATGGCAGTTATGATAATCGATTACTCAGATGTTTCTAACAGGCACGAGGACTTAGAACATGGATAATCAATTACAAAGCCTAGGGTAATCGATTACTAGGACATTTTATAAGTTCTAGGCTCTAGAATCCTATGTAACACATTTTCATATAAATACTTAAGCACAAAATGCATATGAATACATAATTATCATAAAAGCTTATGCAAATAACCTGTTACCTTAAATGTCATGCTCATCTAAAATTCCTAATTCTCTTCTTATCTTGAAAAATGATTCCTTAGGAAGAGGCTTAGTAAAGATATCTGCTAACTGATTATGTGTATCCACAAATGAAATCTCGATATCTTTCCTCATAACATGATCTCGAAGAAAATGATGTCATATATCAATGTGCTTAGTTCAAGAATGCATGATAGGGTTTTTAGTGAGATTAATGGCACTTGTGTTGTCACATTTGATTGGAATGCAGCCCAGCTCTAAGCCATAATCTTTGAGTTGTTGTTTGAGCCATAGAGTTTGTGCACAACAACTTCCTGCAGCAATGTATTCTTCTTCTACAGTACTTAGAGCAACACATGCTTGTTTCTTACAAGACCATGAAACAAGAGCATTTCCTAACAAGTGACAAGTACCACTTGTACTTTTTCTTTCAGTTTTACAACCAGCATAATCAGAATCAGAATATCCAATTAAGTCACAAACACTTCCCTTGGGATACCACAATCCAACATTTGTAGTTCCTTTCAAATATTTGAAAATCCGTTTAACAGAACTCAAATGTGATTCCCTAGGAGATGCTTGATATCTAGCACATAGACACACACTAAACATAATATCAGGTCTACTTGCAGATAAGTATAAAAGAGATCCGATCATACCTCTATATTTGGTAATATCAACTTGATTGCCGGATTCATCTTGATCTAAATATGTGTTAGACCCCATTGGTGTGGCTATGGCTTTGCAATCATCCAAATCATATTTCTTTAATAGTTCCTTGCAGAACTTTGATTGGTTGATGAATATTCCATCATTAGATTGCTTGATTTGCAAACCAAGAAAGAAATTTAGTTGTCCCATCATGGACATCTCAAATTCTTCTTGCATCATGTTAGAGAAATCCTTACAAAGTGATTCGTTAGTTGCACCAAAGATAATATCATCAACATAAATTTGAACTAATAGGGTATTACCTTTGGTTCTTTTGATGAACAAGGTTGTATCAGCCTTACCCTTTTGAAATCCTTTATCACAAAGGAAAGTACTTAATCTATCATACCAAGCACGAGGGGCTTGTTTAAGACCATAGAGTGCCTTCTTTAATCTGAAGACATGTGAAGGACACTTTGGATCTTCAAATCCTGGAGGTTGCTTCACATAGACTTCTTCTTGAATGTATCCGTTTAGGAAAGCACTTTTGACGTCCATTTGATATAATGGGAAATTTAAAGAACAAGCATACGCCAATAATAGTCTTATGGCTTCTAACCTTGCTACTGGTGCATAAGTTTCATCAAAATCTATACCTTCCTCTTGATTATATCCTTGAGCAACTAATCTTGCTTTGTTCCTAACTATAATACCGTTTTCATCTAACTTATTCCTAAATACCCACTTTGTTCCAATAACATGTTTGTCACTAGGCTTAGGGACAAGTTCCCAAACTTGATTCCTTTCAAATTGGTTTAGTTCTTCTTGCATTGCTACAATCCAATATTCATCTTCTAGAGCATCATTTACTTTTGATGGTTCTATCTGAGAGACGAAGGCCATATTCAAAACTGAATCATTTAAGCGTAGCCTTGTAGAAACGCCTCTAGAAATATCACCAATAATATTATCAACTGGGTGATCCCTATGGGTTCTCCATTCTCTTGGAAGTTGATAAGTATTACTTTCAATGTGCTCTTCTTGTATTGGATTCTGATCTCCATCCTTTTGAGAATCTTCATTTATAATGATGTCATCTTCTTCATTATCTGGAAGATTGACTTTATCTTCTATTGAAAATTTAGATTCATCAAAAGAAACATGTATGGATTCTTCCACAGATAGAGTTTTCTTGTTAAAGACTCTATATGCTTTGCTTGTTAAAGAATACCCAAGGAATATACCTTCATCAGATTTTTCATCAAACTTTCCAAGGTTTTCCTTTCCATTATTCAAGACAAAGCATTTTGATCCAAAAGCATGTAGATGAGAGATGTTTGGTTTCCTTCTTTTGTAGAGTTCATAGGGTGTTTTCTTAAGGATAGGTCTAATAAGAACTCTATTGGAAACATAGCAAGCAGTACTTACAGCATCAGCCCAGAAATATTTAGGGAGACTTGATTCACTCAGCATGGTTCTTGCTAATTCCTCAAGTAATCTATTCTTCCTTTCTACTACACTATTCTGTTGTGGTGTTCTCGGAGTAGAGAAATTATGTGATATTCCATTTTCATCACATAGTTCTTGGAATTGTTGATTCTGAAATTCTCCACCATGATCACTTCTTATAGAAGAGATCTTTAAAGACTTCTCATTTTGAACAAGCCTTGCATATCTTTTGAATGCATTGAAGACTTCATTCTTATGAGGAAGAAATAAAGTCCATGTAAATCTAGAGAAATCATCAACAATAACAAGTGCATAGAAATTACCTCCGAGGATTTTAGTTCTAGATGGTCCGAACAAATCCATATGTAACAATTGAAGGGGTCTTGAGGTCGAAACTATGTTCTTTGGTTTGAAGGATGTTCTGGTTTGCTTCCCTTTTTGACATGCATCACAAAGCTTGTCTTTCTCGAATTTTATCTTTGGAAGCCCAACAACTAGATCATGCTTGACTAGTTTGTTTAAATGATCTATGTGAATATGAGCAAGTCTTCTATGCCATAGCCATGAATCACTATTATTCTTGGCCAAAAGGCATCTCACATTTTGTGGAATTTCTTCCAATGAGATCATGAAGACTTTGTTTACTTTATACCCAGAGAACTTAATTTCTTTAGTTTTCACGTCTTTCACAACACATATATCATTAATAAAACCAACTTTCAAACCTTTATCACATAGTTGACTAATACTCAGAAGATTATGCATCAAACCATCAACGTAAAGAACTTTATCGATGACTATTTGAGGGGGTGTGCCTATTCTTCCAATACCAAGTATTTTTCCCTTTTGATTGTTACCATATGTGACGAAACCTTTTTCCCTAGGTATAAGAAAAGAAAACTTGGTTTTGTCTCCTGTCATGTGTGATGAGCAGCCACTATCAAGATACCATAAATCCTTTGCTGCTTTCATACACACCTACATGACAAAGTTCAGACATGGGTATTAGGAACCCAACAAGTTTTGGGTCCTTCTAAGTTAACATCCTTTCTAACCCAAATGTACTCCCTATTTGGTACTCCTACATGTTTGTAGTAACATCTACTAGGGGTATGTCCTACTTTGTTACAATATGTACAAGAGTAATGATTGTAACTAGAGGTTTGCCTAGGAGAGGGATGTATCTTCTTAGGAAGTCTATTTTGATTATTCTTCCTATTGTTTGTACTCCTAACAGAATTAATCTTACTGTTACTAGAAGATCCTAACACATGGTTTGGTCTTACAAACACAGTTTTCCTAACCTCTTTTGTCTTTGGGTGAGAAGTATATCCTAAGCCTGATTTATTGTTTGAATGTCATTGAATACTTAGAATATCATCTAACTTATGTTTTCCTTTATTGAAGTTATTTACTCTTTGTTGAAGATTTTCTATATTTTCTTCTAAAGAACTACACTTAGTGCATTTGTGAGTAATGTTTAACTTAGATTTTACTATATCTAGTTCTTCTTGTAAATTTCTACATTTACTTTCTAGGGAAGAAATTAACTCATTTTGCCTAGTGCTAACTTTAGAAAATTCTTGACATAATTTAAACATATTTTCCATGGTAAACTTTAAATCTTGAAAAGATATAGAATTATCACTAACCTGGGAATCTTCAACATCAGAATCATGTGAGGCCATCAAAGCAACTTGTGCTTCTTCTTTGTCAGAGTCTGATGATGAACTTACTTCATTATCATCCCAAGCCAAATATGCTCTCCGAGTAGGTTGATACTTTTTCTCAAATTTCTCTCTTAGACCATGTTTCTTCTTCTGAAGGTTTGGACAATCTGATTTGAAGTGTCCCGGCTTACCACACTCGAAACATGTAATCTTTTGAGAGGAAGATGATTCATTGTTCTTTTGGAAAGATTTGTTGTTGTTGAATTTCACACCTTTTCTTTTAAGAAACTTTCCAAAATTCTTTACTAGAAGATTCACATTCCCATTATCTTCTTCTTCAGAATCTGCATCATAATCTTCTTTGATGCTTTCTTTTGCTTTTAGGGAAATGGACCGATACTTTTTCTCATGTTGTTCATTTTCTTCCAAACGATTCAATTCCAACTCGTGTTCTTGGAGTTTTCCAAAAAGAGTTGCGAGAGTCATTTTTGATAAACTCTTCTTCTCTGAGATGGCTGTTACTTTTGGTTGCCATACTCTTGTAAGTGATCTTAGAACTTTCATGTTCAAATCATTGTTTGAAAATTGTCTACCAAGAGCAATCAAATGATTAATTAAATGAGTGAATCGTTTTTGCATATCTAATACCTTTTCTCCTGGAAGCATTCTGAACATCTCATATTCTTGAGATAAAGTATTGATCTTTGATCTCTTGACTTCATCTATTCCTTCATGAGTCACCATCAACGTATCCCATATTTCTTTCGATGTAGTGCACGTTGATACTCTGAAAAATTCATCCATGCCAAGAGCAGATGTAAGGATGTTCATTCCTTTGAGATCATGTTGAACCTTCTTCTTTTCTTCTTCACTCCAAGTACTTTCTGATTTTGGTTGTGAAGTTCCTTCTTCATCTGTTGTTACAGGCACAAAGGGACCTTCTTCAATGACTTTCCATATTCCTGCGTCTAATGACTTTATGAATATCTTCATCTTGATTTTCCAGAAGTCATAGTGTTCTCCATTGAAGAATGGTGGCCTGTTTATGTTATGTCCTTCACTTGTTCCATGATTGGAAGAGGATGCCATCTTTTCCCGGATCTTAGGAATAACTTACCTAAACTTCCGCTCTGATACCAATTGTTAGAACAGATAGCAACCTGAGAGGGGGGGGGGGGGGGTGAATCAGTGTTGCCCCAATTTTCGCCTTATTGAAATTGTTACTTTCAAGTTTACGATGATCACGAAATGATCGTTGTGATTGCAGCGGATTTGAACAATACTTGAAAGTAAATGTGAAGGATAAAGAGAATCACACACAAGATTTTATCCTGGTTCGCCTTCAATCCACCGAAGACTACGTCCAGTCCCTCAAGAAAACCCCTTGAGGATTTTTCCACTATTGATAAGAATTTCTTACAAGTTCCTAACCCAAGGACCCCAAGAACTTCTACCAATATCCTGTGAAAGCAAACCACTTTCAACAGCCCCTGAAAGCAAACCGCTTTCAGTTCCTGAAGGCAAACCACCCTCAGACCTTGAAGGCTAAACCACCTTCAATGAAAACCCTGAAAGTAAACCACTTTCAGTGAAAACAACCCTTCACCGAATACCACGGTGAAAAACTCAATCTTACAGAAAGAGATGAAGAAGATGTTACAATTGGCTGTTTCAATCCTTTAACACACAATTGGATTGAACATGAGAAGTTATGCTTTAAGGCTTTTAAGCATAATACAATTCTGAGTTCTTCAAGATATGAACAACTAAAGTGTTCTTGTAAACATGAAGATCATGAACTCAGAATTTAGGCTCCAAAAGATTTAAGTTCTAAAAGATGAACTAATTTTGAAAAAGCTTTGGCCTAATGTGTTTTTCTCATGTGTAATGTGTATATTTCGTGTGTGTTGTGTGTTGTGTGTGTTCTGGACTCAAATGGTCTTTATATAGGCAAGGGAAACGTCCTTGAACCATCACAACCCTTTTCAAAAGGTTTGGGACACAATGGTTCATGAAAAGATGCACTTTTTCGTTCTGGTAATCGATTACCATACTTAGTGTAATCGATTACACAAGTGACCGTTTCAGTTTGAATTTGAATTTCAAACATGTAATCGATTACAAGTCTTGAGTAATCGATTACTTGCCTTGGTGTAATCGATTACCATAATGGTGTAATCGATTACTCAGAAGCCCATTTTCCAGAAACTTGTTCTTTGAGACTTGCTTAAGGTTTTCTACTTCTTTTAAGTTATGAAAACACTTAGCTTGATTAGATTAGGTGTTTTAAGAGCCCTTATGCTTTAATAAACCTTTGGAAGCATAACTCACCTAATTCTAAGACTTCTAGACTATTGATGGACTTGAGTGCTTGATTCTTTGAAGTCTTCTTTTCTTCATTTTGTTGATGAGTTTGTCGTCATCAAAACCACAGCCAGGGTCAGGAGCAAGACCTTCTTCACAACAACCGCCTGCTTTATTTCTTAGACTCCTTCGCATAACTTTCAAACCCCCTCTCATACCCCTTTTTTCTGCTATGCTGCATTACTATTATTTAAGCATTGGGGTTACTGAAGAGGATAAGGGATTATAGGAGCATATCACCGTAATAGACAAATGAATCAGTTAAATCTATCAGTTAAGTTTCCTTTCCATTTGTTCTTATCTTCTTTTTTAGATAACTATGTGTACATTAAGCTTTGCCATGCCACTGATACATGGTTGCCTCGTGAATTTCTACGCATATATGACACTTGGAACTCTTCATTTGCCTTTACTTTCAATATAATATTAGCTAAGTTTGTTGTCTATCTTGAAACTTGCCTGACTTTTCCTTCAAGTAGACTTCTAGACCACTCTATGTTTCAATTTCATTGGTTTGCCTCTTAAACTACACACTTTGGTTTTCTAAGTTTACTTTACTTCCTCTACTCTATCTTTTCTCTGTATCCTTTGTTTTATGCACTTTTCTTCGTTTATACAGAGAGCTACTTTTGAAATCAAGGAGCTGATCTCCATTTTCTTTATTGTCAGTCTGTTATATGGCACGCAAAGTTACCGCGATCGATCAAATCAATGACTCCAATGAAACTTGGAAACTAGAAGTTAGAATAACAAATCTGATTGTCAGAGAAAAAGCTGAAAAAATAGTTGGTATGGATATGATTTTGATGGATGACAAGGTAAAGCAATTTTTTATACCATATACGATATTGCTAATCAATTACAAACTTATTCAAAATTGATATAATTTGTGCTACTGTTTCAATTGATCTCAAGTCACAATTGTTTGTTTTGTGTCTTTACTCATTGTGCCTATGACATAATATAACTGTGTTCTAAATTATTATTTTGTGTTCCGTTTTTTAATCATCCACTTATATTCTTTTCGATCACTACACAAATTGCATTCTAACTCTAAATATTGCTTTTGTGTTTTTAAATCTAGGGAGATAAAATTACGGCAATTGTGAAACAATATGACATCGCTAAATGGAAGTCTATATTGAAAGAGAACAGCATATATATTGTCCAGAATTTTGAGGTTGCAAAAAATGAAGGACAATATAAAATTTCTCCTCATCGTTTCAAGCTGATTTTTGGGAAAGGAACTATAGTTCATGAACATCATAATCCTCATATACCTCAAAATGTCTACCATTTCACCAAGTTTGAAGACATTTTATCTGTGCAAGCCACCTCTGATCAATTAGTAGGTAATGTGGTGTTTATTTATATATATCCATGTGACATTACAGGGGTTGTGTTTATTTGTAGTTATTGTTATTTAAACATTTTATTTTAGGTATTTTGATATGACATTAGTTTCTTTTTCAGATGTCATTGGCGAATTTGCAGACATACAATATAAAAAAATTACAACACCTAAGAGACTGGTGTTTGTCATGAAGGACCAAAGGTACAAGTATAGCCTCAATAATCATCATTATATATTTAAATTTAAAGTGAAACTAAACCGAACTATTTTCGCTTTCTATTGAAGGGACAACTCTATATTTTGTACTTTATGGGAGGATTATGCTGATAAGATGATAAAGTTTCTAGAGAGCCATCAATCTGGTCCTATTATTATTTTGCTAAATCTAGCAAGGATTAAAGATTCATATGGTGATGTCAATTTATTTTAATAAATATAGGTCAATACCAGTCTTGGTTTTATTAGGTACTATAATGGGAGCATATTTGTAATTATCTATTATCACAGGCAAATATCCTACATCGATACAGAAATTTATGTATGGCTCCAAAGTCCTCATTAATGAAGACATTGCAGAGATTCAACATTATAAAGATAGGTATGAAATTATCCTGGTTGGACTGAGGTTTCTTTTTCAATTCAGCAGTATAAAGATTATTAGTTTTTAACTTACTTATTTTATCTCAAGTTTTTATATTTAATTATAAAATGTAGCTTGGCCTCAAATGTTGTCTATGAATCATTTAGTGAAAGAATCACTCAGTTTTCATCAGGATCTCAAACTTCTTCTAAAGACAAATTCTTGGAAAATGCTGAAGTTAAAAGTTTAATGGAATTGGTTACTGTTCAAAAGGTATGATTTGAATTTATTTTTATTTTTTTGTATTTATAGTATATAATGCTTACATCTAATTTAAAACCATATGGATTAGTGATGACATTGATTTTTTTTCCGAATAGGATTGCTATTGTATAACTGTTGCTAAAATAGACAAACTATGTGTTAGCAATGGTTGGAGCTACCAAGCATGCTTCAAGTGTAATAAGAAGGCTAATTGTTCAACTATGCCATTTATATGTGAAGGATGTGGGAAAAAAATTTCTGAAACAGTTCCAAGGTTATAACATTAATTCACTATATTCATTTACATAATTTTAAATTTTTTAGCAACTTTCTAAATCTAACTTTTCTATTAACAGGTTCAGAGTTGAGGTTATAGTCTCCTATAAGAATGAAAATTCTAAGTTTGTACTCTGGGATCGTGAATGTATTCAGCTGATCAAGGAAACTGCTCTTGATCTTAAAAAGAAGTTATTGGATGTATGAAATAAAGTATTTTACGATTTGATAGCTAAAGTTTCATATGTTTCTTATTGCAACATACTGAATCAGTCTCTTTATCTTCTATATTATTTTTTGCAGGATGGTGAAACAGAACCAATGGCTGTCCCTGAGTCCATTGATTGCATTCTGGGAAAGGTTTTGGCATTTAAAGTAAAGGTTCAACCAGGTTACAAGCATTATTCAGTCTCTCAGATATCAGACAATAAACATAATGTGGATGGTCTACAACAAAAGATGAAGATTGATGAGGTAAATGTATTATATCATATAATATGTCATTGCTTAATGATTAAATAGATAATGATATGACAATTATTTTTAAATTTAGGATGACATTGATAGTCCAAAAAAGAAATCAACTTCTTCCATCGTCAAAGAAGGTGACTCATATGATACTGTACGTGACAATTTATACATCATTATGTCAATCTATCATTGAATACAAATTCATTTGTTTTGATTTTGATTTTCTTCTCTTAATTTTTCAGCAATCAATATCTGGATCAGCTGATTATGATCCCGGTTTAACTGGATATTTAACTCCAGCTAAGAGACGGTCCAATGATATTGAGTGTGATGATTATTATGCTGAAAAAGAATTGCCTTTTGCTCAAGTTTCTTCTACAAAATTCTCAAAGAATATCAAAACTGAGAAATTTTCTGTATAGTTGAGCTACCCAGTTCCAGTACTTTACCAGCGATCTTATTGAGCTAGATACAATTCAACTTTATTGTCTGCTATGTCGGTCCTGCCCAGCCACAAAGAATTAGAAATGCATTTTGGTGTTGCTTTGAGTAGCTTATTAGTACATGCTCTAGCTTTGGTGTAGTTTACAAGTTTTATTTTATTTGCTTCTATCTAAGAAGCATTCTAGATCTTTGGAGCAGTTCGAAGCATGTTTGTAAAAGAATGTGTTTGCTTTTGAAAACCCTATAGATCTTATTTGGTTGTTGTTAGCTGAATGTTTTTTTTTGCTATAATTTTGAAAACATTTGTTGGGCATCTTCATATTGGTGGCACATAGGAGATAATGGAATGCTATTGCTAATTAATTAGTGCATTTTCTCATTACTTACTTAGCTGTGTATCAGTGTCTTAACCCGATGGACTCCTAAAGTGCTTGCCTTAGTCCTATTTAATGGAGATACGCTATTATGAGAAACTTAAACTAGAAATGATTATTTTATGATGATTGAGTATGTAATATATATTAGATGTGTATTTCTGCAATTCACTTAACAACCTCAACTAAAAAAATTATAAACGTAAAGAGGAAAACAATGACAAAAGGATACAGAGAAAAGATTGAGAGAAGAAGATCTAGATTGGAGAAGGAGTTTACATAAAAAAAAATATTTACATAAAAAATTTATATAAAGAGAACCAACTCTTTTTAATATTTAATAGATAATAAAATATTTATATAAAGAGAACCAACTCTTTTTAATATTTAATAGATAAATTTAGTTAATAGATAAAGAGTTTGAACATTAAAAAGAACTACGTTTAAAATTAGAAATTAAGATGTAAAATGATAAAAGAATTCCATCACTACATTCTTCAATTTACATATAATGAGTTATCAACCATGCTACAATCAAAGATGAATATTCAATTATATTTTTTTTTGGTCTTGACCAAGGTATCCCCACATCTGGTTGCCGTGAGACTAATCCTTCGCCCCACGGTCAGCGCACTTAGCGGTAGGGGGCTGGCCAATGAGAATACTTGATTTATTTAATATTTGATTAAGCTTATACTTGAAATGTAGTTTACCTATTTAATATAAATTTCTACCCATAACAAACTTAACTACTAAATTTTTCTTCTTTTTCTACTTCTTCTTCTTCTTCTTCTTTTCTCTTCTAATACTTCTTCAATATCTTTTACTTTTTTTTATTCTATATAAAAAATACTAAACTACTTAAATACTTGATTAGACTTATATTTTATCATTGTAATTGTTAATTTTAATTTTAAAAAATTAAAATTAAATAGAAGTTATGCTCAATTTCAGCTATTATTATTATATTATTATATTATTATACTAAGATTCTAAGAAGAAGAAACAGTGAGTTCAAAAAAAAAAAAGAAGAAACAGATTACATGAACATGAGATTCCTGTACACAACCGCTCTTCTCATTTCAAACCCAAAAAACACTTCTTCTTCTACTTACGGTTTCATCTTTCTCTAGAAGCTGCTATCTTGAGTGCTACTGCTGCCTTGACGAAGCATAAAGGAATTGCCGCCGCCCCTATCTTGACGCTGCTACTCCTGCGTGTTCTCCTCCGCTCTTCACGCCGCTGCTCTGTACCTTGACGCTGCCGCCATTGCGCCTTTTTCCTACCGCTACACCTCCTGTGACGTCGCCGCTCTCTTCCTTGACGCTGCCGCTCCTCCGCCCTTCACGTCGCTGCTCCTGCGCTCCTAACGTCGCCTCTCCTGCACCCAATGCTGCTGTCCCTACAATTTGGGTTCTTTAATTTTATCCTTAACAGGTTCAGTTCTACTGCTTCTTAATCTCTTCCATTCCTCCTCCTCCTAAAATTAAAGTTCATGGTGTATAGTATGGAAATTGCACTTGTATCTTCATTTTTAATGTGGCCTTTCAGTTTTGGAATTGCCGGTAGACTGTAGTTAATTTAGATTGATATAAAACCGTTCAATAGTTTAGCAAAATAATTTTATCCATTGGGGCTATTCTCCTCAACAGGTTTGATTTTTCTGGTTTTTTTTCTCTTCAATTCTGTCTCCTTCTAAAATTAATGTTCATGGTGTAGAATGTGAAATTGCTGGTGAAAGTTCATTTTTAATATGGTCTTCAGTTTTGTAATTAGGTGTTCAAAGTAGTAATTGCAATAATTTAGCCACTGACAGATTATGCAAATGATTATGATCAGTTTAAGTTTTCCTTTTTCATCACCATGAACATCTTTTCCTCATGCTTTTTGTTGTTTTCTCATTAATTTTGCATAGAATTGAATAAAGGGAATGATTACTCACGCATTATTGTGAGGAATAGAGAGATCTTAGCATCAAAATATAAAACTTTTCCAAATAGTCTAGAAAAGTTACTGAATACCCATAGGAAGGACAGCGTCATGGTGTCATAGTTAAGATTTTGGGTTAAAAATCGTGGTACTTAAGCAAGAACAAGACAGGATCACAAGACATGCTTAAGAAACCAAACACTGAGATTATATATTATGTTCTTCATGTATACTTAGACCATGCATAAATCATTTAAACAAAAGATGATTTTGAAACTACTCTTTGGTTTTATTGATATCTCATTATTCCCTTTGCTATAACTTATTTTTGTTATTCTCTCTTTTTCTCATGCTTTTTGTTGTTTTCTCATTAATTTTTCATAGAATTGAATAAAGGGAATGATTACTCACGCATTAGTGTGAGGAATAGAGAGATCTCAGCATCAAAATATATAACTTTTCCAAACAGTCTAGAAAAGTTATTGAATACCCATAGGAAGGACAGTGTAATGGTGTCATAGTTAAGATTTTGGGTTGAAAATCGTGGTACTTAAGCAAGAACAAGACAGGATCACAAGACATGCTTAAGAAACCAAACACTGAGATTATATATTATGTTCTTCATGTATACTTAGACCATGCATAAATCATTTAAACAAAGTTGATTTTGAAACTACTCTTTGGTTTTATTGATATCTCATTATTCCCTTTGCTATAACTTATTTTTGTTCTTCTCTCTTTTTCTCATGCTTTTTGTTGTTTTCTCATTAATTTTTCATAAAATTGAATAAAGGGAATGATTACTCACGCATTAGTGTGAGGAATAGAGATATCTCAGCATCAAAATATAAAACTTTTCCAAACAGTCTAGAAAAGTTATTGAATACTCATAGGAAGGACAGCGTAATGGTGTCATAGTTAAGATTTTGGGTTGAAAATTGTGGTACTTAAGCAAGAACAAGTCAGGATCACAAGACATGCTTAAGAAACCAAACACTGAGATTATATATTATGTTCTTCATGTATACTTAGACCATGCATAAATCATTTAAACAAAGCTGATTTTGAAACTACTCTTTAGTTTTATTGATATCTCATTATTCCCTTTGCTATAACTTATTTTTGTTCTTCTCTCTTTTCCTCATGCTTTTTGTTGTTTTCTCATTAATTTTTCATAGAATTGAATAAAGGGAATGATTACTCACGCATTAGTGTGAGGAATAGAGAGATCTTAGCATCAAAATATATAACTTTTCACAGATTATGCAAATGATTATGATCCGTTTAAGTTTTCCTTTTTCATCACCATGAACATCTTCACTACTTTCTTCACCTGTGTTATCTCTCAAACTTTCTTTACCATTGGAAGGTCTAAACTTTGACATAGGCCCAGTTTCCATGTTTTGAACATTCACATAACCAAGTGTAGTGTTGTAGTTTTGGAATTTGAACAACAGTAAACCAAGTGTGTCGAGAGAAGTAAATCAAACCCATCAGCCTCATGGTCTCAAGGAACAGATTATGCATGGAAAGGAAAAGTTGTAGCTGCTCAAAAGTTCCAAGAGGACAATAAGAATACAAGATTATTTTTGGATTTCTAATTCAGAAGCGGACAGGAAACTAAACAAAATCAAAGAAAGAAAACTCAAAGGTGGAATGTGGTAGGTTTGATTATTGTCATTATTTTATTATATGTATCTTATATTATCCAATAATTGTTAGTTTTCTTTAGTAAGTATGGGAATGGAGTGAAGAAAAGTAGATATTGCTACAATTGAAGAAGAATGGATAAAGAAGTCTTTCATTCACATCAAGCCCATTTGAAAAGAAAAATGATTTTAAATGAGAAAAAGAAGATGAAGAAGCAGAATATTGGTGTTGAGAATCAACAACTGCATTCTGCTACCGACAAAGGTTGTACTAAAACTTGCTAATGGAATATGATAATATCATACCTTATTGTTAGTCATATATAATTTTTTAATTTACAAGTTTCAGGTTATAGTTTTGTTGATAAGGAAAAATTCGCATCATCACCTCCTATTTGTGGTAATATAAGGATGCAATCATTCAGAAGACCACTACATGATCCACCTATACAAAATATCTCATCTGCTACTCTGTTTGAGAGAGGAGATAGTTCTGGTACTTCAAATATTAATCATAATTTAACCCCAAATGAAAGCACACAACCAAACAATCGTCATGTTCATGTGGATCATATTCTGGGTAAGCACACTGTTAAACTTGCTAAATTATATATAAATATTTTATAGTTTATTATGTCCTTCACGAATTTATAATTTTTCCTTTAACTAATTGTATGAAATTTTTCATATTTTGTTAGAGAATTACTCAAGCTCTGATGATGAGTATATATTTCAAAAGAAAAGTGTTGAAGATACATACAACAAAAGACCACTAGATGATCCACCTCTACAAAATTTCTCATCTGCATCTATATTTGAGAAAGGAGAAAGTTCCGGTACTTCTAATATTTATCAATATTTAACTCCAAATGCAACCACACAACCAGATAACCATCATGTTCATGTTGATCAAATTCTAGGTAAGAACATTGTTAAACTTGGTTAAGTTATATATAAATATCTTCTAATTGATTATGTCCCTCATGAATTTTTATATCCATTGACTAATTGTATGAATTTTATTATTTTAACTTAGAGGATTACTCAAGCTCTGACGATGAATGTATATTTCAAAATGAAAGTGTCGAAGATATTGGAGTATTAAATACTGGTAATTTATAAATTATTGATATTGTTTAGGCCTTCTCACAATAGTTACTTATAATTTTTCTTCTATTTAGGCTATAGTGATGTTGGAGATCCTATAATTCAAGGTCGTTGGTGTGGAGCATTTATGTGGTATCAAGAGAGAACCAAAAAAGATAAAAATACTGCAAATCCGGAATTTCAACTTTGCTGTGGTATTGGAAAGATTCAACTTCCATTTTTGAAGAGTCCTCCTGAAGTACTTAAACATCTTCTTTTTGATCACGATTCAGTTGACAGTAGGAATTTTCAGCAGCATATTCGTTCATATAACATGATGTTTTCTTTCACATCACTTGGGGCAAAAGTTGATAGATCATTAGACAACGGTAGAGGACCGCCTTCTCTTAGAATACAAGGACAAACATGTCATCTGATTGGTAGTCTATTACCCAAGAGTGGTGATTCTCCCAAATTTGCTCAACTATATATATATATATGACACTGATAATGAGATTCAGAATAGACTATCAAGATTGGGGTACGTTTAATTTTTTTAATCATATTTGGTTTTCTTATTCATCTTCTTTATTTTCTTAGTGAGGAAATTAACTGCTATGCTTGATGAGGAAAATAATTTTGCCAAAATTTTAAGAATGGCAAAGGAAAGATTTGAAGCTTCAGACATACAGGACTGCAAATTAAAACTCATTTATATAACTTACCTACTGTTTCTGAAGTTGCTACTCTTATTGTTGGTGATATTGACACTGGATCAAATAGAGACATTATACTTGAATGGCATAGTGGTAAATTACAAAGAATTAGTGAGTTGCATGCTGGGTATTTGGGATTGCAATATCCACTTCTATTTCCTTATAGTGAAGATGGATATAGAAATGATGTGAAACATAGAAATAGAAGTGACTCTCAAACTAGAAAAAGGAATAGAGTTACTATAGAGGAATTTCTATGTTTTAGACTCCAGATGCGGAAAAATGAAGGAGAAACATTATTGAGATCCAGAAGACTATTTCAACAGTTTTTAGTAGACAGTTACAGTATGATGGTGTCTGACAGATTATATTATATCAGAAAAAACCAAAAAAGGTTGAGAGTTGACAGATATAATAATTTACAGCAAACTCAAAACCATCAAAGCCAGCCTGAAGGAGCAAATAGAGGGAAAAGAATCATATTACCCTCTACATTTGTAGGAGGTCGAAGATTCATGAATCAATTGTATTTTGATGGCATGGCTATTTGTAGCTCTATTGGATTTCCTGATTTGTTTTTGACATTTACTTGTAATCCAAACTGGCCAGAAACCCAAAGAGTTCTTGGACCATTGCATTTAACTGCACAAGATTGTCCTGATATTGTGTCTAGAGTTTTCAAAATTAAATTTGACCAGCTGATGACAGATTTGAAGAAGAAAAACATACTTGGTCGTGTCTTAGCATGTAAAAAGATATATTTTTTTATTCATAACTATGATATATTTCCTCAAACTATCCATTTGTATATAAATGTGTATAACCTTAACTTTATCATTTTGAATGCAGATATAATACTATTGAGTTTCAAAAAAGAGGACTTCCGCATGCACATACTCTTATTTTTTTGCATCCATCTAGCAAATACCCAAATGCTGAAGACATTGACAAAATTATTTCAGCTGAAATTCCTCACCAACAACATCAAAGTGGACTATATCAATTAGTCAGATCACATATGATGCATGGTCCTTGTGGTTCGGCCAACACATCATCACCGTGCATGAAAAATGGTAAGTGTTCTAAATACTTTCCTAAATAGTTTCAGCGCTTAACTTCTATAGATTCAGATGGTTATCCTATCTATAGAAGAAGAAAAAATGAAAGTACCATCGAAAAAATGGTATAACTCTTGACAACCGTTACGTTGTCCCCTACAATCCAAAACTCTTATTGAAGTATCAGACGCATATGAATGTTGAATGGTGTAATCAAAGTTACTCAATAAAATACTTATTTAAGTACATCAACAAAGGATATGATCGAATTACTATTGTTATTGTTCACACACAAGATCAAGATGGATCTCAAGTAGAAGTCACCGATGAAATAAAACAATACCTAGATTGTAGGTATATCTCAGCTTATGAAGCATGTTGGAGAATTTTTTCATTTCCAATTCATGGTAGATCTCCAACAGTTGAAAGATTATATTTCCATCTTCCAAATGAGCAGTCTGTGTATTTTAATGATGATGATGATATTGACACATTGCTTTCTAAACCAAATGTTAAAGAATCTATGTTTACTTCTTGGATACATGCAAACAAGGTATATCAGGAAGGTAAAAACTTGACTTATACACAATTTGTTTCTAAATTTGTGTATGTTGCTAAGGATAGATCTTGGAAATTGAGAAAGCAAGGATACACTATTGGAAGACTGAATTGGGTCCCTCCAAGTACAGGTGAACTGTTTTATTTAAGGATGATGTTGTGTGTTGTTAAGGGACCATGTAGTTATGAAGACATTAGAACTATGAATAATATCCACTATTTAAGTTTTCGAGAAGCATGTTGCAATTGGTTTTTTAGATGATGATAGAGAATATATTGAAGCTATTAAAGAAGCAAAAGATTGGGGATCAGGTCACTATTTAAGAAAATTATTTGTGACAATGCTTATCTCCAACAGCATTAGCAGACCTGAATATGTGTGGCAACAAACATGGAAATGGTTATCAGAAGATATCCTTTATCAACAAAGGCAATTATCAAATATTCAAGGTAAAATAATTTAGTCATTATTACATTTTAGGTGAATTACCTTACCGAAGACTTATAATATGATTAAACATGAAATCTTATAATTTCACATTGTTTTTTTTTTTGTTAAAGACTTGCAGGTTAATGATGTTGAATTGCAAAGTTTAACTCTTATACAAATAGAAGAGATGTTGCAATCAAATAGAAGAAGTCTTAGAGATTTTCCATCAATACCTTATCCACGAGAATTTGTGCATAAATACTTGGGAAACAAGCTTATCTATGCTGAACGAGACTATGATAGAGATAAATTGAATAGAGAATTCTGAAATTACTACAACTCTCTTACAGGTTTTGTATTTATTTTTTAAATTAATTGTTATTTATGTGTCTTTCATTATACAATAAATTAAAAACTATCATTTTATGCAGATGAGCAAATGACTATATTTCATCAAATCATGACAGCAGTTAATGATCAACAAGGTGGAATGTTTTTCCTATATGGCCATGGTGGTACTGGAAAAACGTTTATGTGGAAGACACTTGCTTCAGCTTTGCGCTCAAAAAGAGAAATAGTTTTGACAATTGCATCAAGCGGGATAGCATCATTGTTGTTGCCAGGAGGAAGAACAGCGCACTCAAAATTTGCTATTCCAGTGCCTTCATTAGAGAACTCCACTTGTAAAATTCACCAAGGAAGTGATTTAGCAGAATTGTTGAAAGTGGCGAAGTTAATAATTTGGGATGAAGCACCAATGGCACACAGGTATTGTTTTGAAGCGCTGGATAAAAGTCTAAGAGACATAATGTGTTGTCCTAATAACATGAATGCTCCTTTTGGAGGAAAAGTGGTTCTTTTTGGAGGAGACTTCAGACAAATTCTTCCGGTTATACCAAGAGGAAGTCGTTCTGACATTGTCAATGCAACTATTGATTCTTCATATCTATGGGACTATTGCCAGGTCATAAAGCTCACTAAGAATATGCGTCTACAGAATGATCCAAACAGCTTCAATACGAAAGATCTGAAAGATTTTTCAAAGTGGATATTGGATGTGGGAGATGGAAAAATTGGTGAGCCAAACGACAAGTATGCAACTATTGAGATTCCAAAATCATTCCTCATAAATAATTTTGATGATCCATTGGATGCTATTGTGAGTAGCACTTATCCTGATTTCCTGGAAGAATACAAAAACGAATTTTATTTACAATCTAGAGCTATTCTTGCATCAACAATTGAGGTTGTAGACAAGATTAATGATTATGTTCTATCATTAATACCAGGTCTAGAGACAGAATATCTTAGCTCAGATTCAATTGACAAATCAGAAGCTCTTCAAAATCCAGCACTTGAGATGCTTACGCCAGAATTTCTAAATACACTGAGAACATCAGGACTTCCTAATCATAAGATCAAGTTAAAAGTTGGTACTCCTATTATGTTGTTGAGAAACTTGGACCAATGTGAGGGACTATGCAATGAGACCAGATTGATTGTCACAAAGCTAGCTGATCACGTTATAGGAGCACAGGTAATTTGTGGAAAGAACATTGGAACAGTGATTTACATTCCTAGAATGTGTATGTCTCCATCTCAGTCACCTTGGCCATTTAAAATTATAAGGAAACAATTTCCTATAGTTGTATCATACTCAATGACTATCAATAAGTCACAAGGTCAATCACTATCAAATGTTGGGTTATATTTGCCTAAACGTGTGTTTAGCCACGGTCAATTATATGTGGCATTTTCAAGAGTTCAAACCAAGGAGGGATTGAAGATCTTAATACATGACAATGAAGGAAAGACAATAAACACAACTACTAATGTAGTGTTCAAGGAGGTTTTCCAAAACTTGTAATAGGTAACTCTCACATTTGTTGTTTGCTTTATACATGTTTAATTTCCTTTAGAAATATTATAAGGTTAATCTCTTTAGGTGATTGAAATTAGCTTCTGGTAATCACACAAACCTGAATGATGAGCCTTTATTTTTTTGAATGAGTACAGGAGCTTGTGTATAGGTCCAACAAGACTATTTCTGTTTTGACAGACAAGACCAAGATTGATGTTGTATTGTGGAACTTGCTAATCACTTGGAGTGAACAGTGGCAGAACCTTATCTCCCAGGTTTATACTACTAAGTCTACTTGGTAGAATTTCCTATTTTTTAATGAAAAAGTGTTCAATTCACAAAGCAATGCACAACGTCACTCACAAAGCACAGGCGGCACTTTATCATTGAACTAATTGACCCATATATTATTTTTTTCAACTTCTCACATGATCACTTTGTGTACTTCACTCCTAATTTCTTCATGTTGTTTAGCAAATCTCTTTTTTTAATCCATCGTTTTTATTGGATATAGTAGTCCTCTAGGCTCTAAGCTCCTTCATGGTGCTAACTTGACAGCTACTTTAGAGGGCTTTGTTTATTGTATTTGAGTTTGTTTCTTGTATTTGGAATATATAGCAGAACAGCAACTTTTGTTTATTTGACCAATTTTATTTCTCTTCCTTCTTTTAAAGTATCTTTCTTTGTTGTCTACCATGGTCAAGTGTTTGCTTGTGC
The DNA here is from genome assembly GCA_030819835.1 of Acmispon strigosus. Lineage (NCBI taxonomy): Eukaryota > Viridiplantae > Streptophyta > Magnoliopsida > Fabales > Fabaceae > Acmispon > Acmispon strigosus. The sequence continues at coordinate 28,461,847 of JAUAMA010000001.1, forward strand.
AATCTGCAGTTCTTCATCATCATTGGATGTGGAAGAGATTTACTTTGATTTTAGAAAACAACGCTTTGTCTATTTTCTAACTCTAAATATTGCTATTGTGTTTTTAAATGTAGGGAGATAAAATTACGGCAATTGTGAAACATTATGACATCGATAAATGGAAATTTATTGTGATATATGTGGCATTTTCAAGAGTTCAAACCAAGGAGGGTCTGGAGATCTTAATACATGACAAGGAAGGAAATGAAAAAAACACAACTACTAATGTAGTGTTCAAACAGGTCTTCCAAATTTTGTAGTAGGTAACTCTCACATTTATTGTGTGCTTTATACATGTTTAATTTCCTTTAGAAATATGTGGTATAGTTAATCTCTTTGGATGATTGAAATTATCTTTTGGTAATCACGCCAATCTGAATGATGAGATATTTTTTTGGAATGAATACAGGAACCTGTGTATGAGCCGAGCAAGGTTATTTCAGTTTGGTCACACAAGATCAAGATTGATGTTGTATTGTGGAACCTATGATTGCATCCTGTTTTGAGATTGTATTTTGCATTTGGAATAATTTATGTGTGTATAACTTTATGACATACGAACTTTTCCATATTAATTAATGACTGGTTAATATATAATTGAATAAATTTTAGATATAAACTACAGAGTCTTTCTCTTGGTTCACAGGTGTCAATTATATTTGTTTATGAAGTTGTTTTTTTTACCATTAATGGCGTAATTGCGTTTATAATAATTAGTAGGAGTTTTTTTCTAATGTGCTTGGAATGCTAATTCATACTCTTTGTATCAACTGGAGCTTACCCAACAGAATAAATGCTAGAAAATTGAAATCCTCTAACATTCTCAATATTTGTAGTGGTCATGATTGTATTCCCACGTGCACTTGGCTTAGCAACACCTATGGTTGACATAGTAGCAACAGGGGCAGCATGGACTAACAATGGATTATTAATTAAAGGAGAATCTTTGTAAAAGACTTACATGGTGAAGAATATTATTATATTTGCTAAAACATAAGGTTTAACAACACTTAATTTTGTAAAATAACAATCGTAAAAAAATAGACATATTATACTTATAATTTCACATTCGCAAGTTTCATAATAAATTTATTGTGTGTTCAATACATTTTACTCTTATACATTTAAATAGTATTTATAAAAAATATCTCATAATTATTTTCTCAAATAATTATTTAATTACCTATTTACATTAGATAAATTTTTATAAATTTAAAATTATAATGTAGTGACTTCAAATTAAATAAATTTAACGTACATAATTATAGTTACCCGTGCAATTTGCACGGGCATCTTACTAGTTTTCATATTTAAAAAAGGGTTTTAATTAAAATTAATATTTAAAATTGAAAAAAATTATTTCATCATTTATTTTACAAAATTGATTTAGGTTTTAATTACTTAATTGAATCAATAAAATTAACTATTTATTAATAAAATTATAATCATTTGACTTTAGTTTATAATTAATAGGAACTTGGAGCCAATAGTGTAACGCAATTGCTGTTGTTCAAGGTTTAAGTTATATATATATATATATATATATATATATATATATATATATATATATATATATATATATATAATTTAATTTACATAATTTTTTTTAAAATAAATATTTACAAATGTAGAATAAAGAGAACAAACTCATCGACTAAGTGGGAATCCTCTGTGGGTGATTCGAACATAGTGGTATAATTTGTGAAATTAAGTTCATATAGAATAATGTTATGATTCTCAATTGGCTTCACAGTGATGACTTGTACTTGTATGAGTTTATAGCCACGACAAAGTTGACAATCTCGTAACATATGCATTCTCTCAAAAGGCTCTCAAATTTGTTCACGTGATTGCTCCAGACGGTGCACTGTATCGTGTCGTTCTACACGAAAAATAAGTTAGACACTAATAAAACGGTTTTCCTATGACGCTAAAGAGCACAAAATCGTTCTAAAAGGAATTAAATAATTTTCAACATACCTTAGCGTCAACAAATAACATTTCAATGAAGTCTGGTGCATCAGGCTGCTTCCTATTAGGTGATCTCCATAATCGTGCAACTCTGACCACTATCTTCCACACCTTTTGAGCGTTAGAGATGTTGATGGAGGAAATTGAGTGTACTTTGAAATTCACCATGAGTTTATTCTTTTAAAACGATATAGCAGAGAAACCGTAGTGGTACAATTTATAGCATCAAGTGAGGAGACTAATTGTTAATAAAAATTCATATTTCAAAAAAATATCTTAAGATTGTATGTTCACTATTTCCTATTAAGATTTGGTTAAATATTTTGTATTAATTAGTTATGATTAATTCCTTACTTTAAAATTTGGTTAAATATTTAGTATTAATTAGTTAGGGTTCGTTCCTTATTTAACATTTGTAATCAATATCAATTTTTGTTCCTATTAAAATTTGGTATTAATTAGTTATGATTCGTTCCTTATTTAACATTTGTAATAAATTTTATAAATATTAATTATTTGAAAGATTTTTTTAAAAAAATCTTAAGATTGTAATTAGTTATAATTCGTTCCTTATTTAACATTTGTAATAAATTTTATAAATATTAATTATTCAAAATAAATTTTTTTTAAATCTTAAGATTGTATGTTAACTATTTCCTATTAAAATTTGTTTAAAATTTTGATATTAATTAGTCATGATTCGTTCCTTATTTAATATTGTAATAAATTTTTTCATCCCTTTGTTGGATTGTGGCGTGGGCTTTGTCCTCTCGAGGAGGCTGTTTTTTGGGTGTCAGCCGCTTCTCTAGGGTGTATATTCCTTCTTAATATATATATTTTATCTTTCGAATTTTTTTTTATAAATATTAATTATTTAGGGTAGGGTCTTAATGTGTAGGTCATAGTGGGGATAGTTAGAATTTATACCTTATTTTAGTGGGTAAGTGGGTATAAACCTTTTTTTATATAATATATAGATAGATATAGATTGGATCCACAATACACAATATGTTTATATACTTTTAGTATCATATATAGGGTCTGTATAGGGTGGACCACAAATAATTTGGTCCATGGTGCACCCATAATTAAACATCATTCGATACATGGTTCCTAAATTTATGGTGATAATTGAATAAATGAAGAAAGGATATACATATAAATTCAACTTGGACTCTTGGACTCTCATAGTTGAAATGACCTTCCTTCGCCATCCAGACTTGTCTAGGTTTCGAGCTCATACACTAAAGGGCACCGAAATTGTGCTTGTTGATGTGGTTCTTGTCATTGGTAGGGGTGAGAACCTTGCTCTCGTCGATGCAATGAACACATTGGCTCCAACAATCTTAATTTCAACAAAGTGTCTTGAGGGAGGGAGGGAGAGTGTAAGACTTGGATTAATTAAGAAATATTTTAATTAATTAGTAAATAAATATGACTTATTAAACGTTATTAAAATGTTATGTGTATTTTAAATTATTCGAGCGTATACTATGAAGAGTACTTTTGGGTATTTTTCTTGTCATATTAGTTATTTTTAGAGAGGACGTCAAAGGTTTTCGAACGCGTTTCGAAAAGGATTGGAAAACGACGTTTCGGCGTAGAACGTCAAACAAACCATGAATAATTATTCGGATGGAAATTTGATGACGATAATATCTTTATGATCATCCATGTTTAATTTAATGAGTTTAGAGTATTATATTGAGTATACTTTGAAACGAGAATATTTTCTGACGAGGGAAATTATTTCAGTTCAAAAACGAGACGTTGTCTTTGGCAAAAAACATGTAGGTCGAAATATATGTGTAAGACCACGAAATCTATGTGTTTGTTTGAGTGATGAACAAGTTTGATGTGGATAAGTATAAAGAGACAATAACTAGGATGCATTTAATGAGTGAAAGTGATGTTTGTTGTTCTGTAGCTAGAAGGCAAAATGAGTTGATTGTCAAAAGCGACATTTCACCACATAGTTCTGTCCTGTAGCTAAGCATCAAATGAAACATTAAATGAGGGATAGTGATCCTTGTACCTTCTTTCTTATTGTTAGAACAAGATTAAGGAAGAAAATCATCATCATCTTTTAGCTAATAGGGTTCAACATGCTTAAGAAAATAAAGACAATGTTTTGATTCATGGTTAGGACTAGTTGTATGGTCAAAGATGATAGTGACCTTGCTTGTTGGATGGGTTGATGACTAGGAGTAACATGGAAGAAGATGAGTTCAAATTAATGGAGAAATGGACATATCATTAGGAAAAAGACAAAAGACAATTAAGATGGAAATTGACCTTTGCATAGTCAAAAGATGACAAGGATAGAAGGATGATTTGAGGCTTTAATGAAAGGATAATTGAGACATTTTGGCAAGTAAAATATCTTCCGTAAACACTACATTTTCGACCAGCACACCTTCATTAGGGTGTTGGGCATTCATCTTTCATCTAAGTGAGTTTTTAGTGAGATAGAGAGAAAAACACTTCTTTTCTCATTTCTTTCTACCTTGGCCGAATCTAACACCTCTCCTAACTCCCTTGGATCAACTTTATTGATTCTCACCTCAACATCAAAGAGGTAGAACTATTTCTCATCTTTCTTTTGACATATCTTTTGTGCATTTTGGATGTGTATTGGGTTCTAAATCTTCATTTGAAGTTAAAGAGTCTTGAGTTTGGAAAAATTTCTTCACAAATGTTGTTGTTAATGAAGAGGTCTTCTTGTCCATGGTTTTAGTTTTCACAAAGCTTGAGTTTTGAGTTGAAAATGGATTTTCAAATGGGTTTTTGATACCTTTGGAAGAAAATTATCACCATCAAGAAAGCTACAAAACCCTATAATTAGTTTCATGAAAAGTTTTTTTGACCCAAAATTGATTCTAGAGTGAGATTTTCACTATACACCTTTAGGGAAAGTGATTCCCATCATCTTTATCTACACAACCGTATAATTTATTTTTGAAGAAGTTGTTTTGTATCAAGAATTAATTTTGGAAAAAGTTCTTATTTTGAAAAGTGTTCTACATGAACCTTGCTTAAAATGATGAAACAAAATCAAATGTGAAGTTCGTTTTTGAAAAAGAAAATTCCTAGCTTAATTAATGGTGATGGAATAAACTATATAGTGTTGTTGGGGTTTGGGTTTCTGATTTTCCTAAGTTGTTTTGTTGTTGTATGCTTGTTTGGGAAGTGTTTTGAAAAATTTGAGATGTTGTTAGTCATAAACATGACATGGCCGAACCTAAGATATTCTTGCGATAAATATTATGTGGTGTCTTTACTTGGAGTTGACCCTTGCAATGTTTTCTGTATGTTGTGTGGGCGCTTAACGCCAGATGATCGACGACGTGATGTCTTGTTTGTGCTGTTCGACGAGGACGATCCTTCGATGTGAGCGAATGCATATCTTCAATTAGATGCCAGGCGTAGGATTCGTAGTCCTTAGATCTCTGGTTGGTCTTTTGGGGTTGAGTCCGTACTCTCATACTATCTTTACTACTTTTTGTCATTAGTGTAAGACCCTCGATTTTTGATATTTATGTTTTGGTCCCTAAACTATTTCATATTTAGGAAATGGTCCCAGGGCTATTTTATAGTTTTGAGGTTTGGTCCCTATTGACCTTTTAGGGTTTTTGTTTGACTTATTTTGTTATGATTTCGAAATTGAGTATAGAGATGTGAGAATATCTCTGATTTTTTGAATGATATATGTTGAAGATTTGATTTCTTAAATGTGGTGATTTAATTTTTAATCAGAGCAGATTTTATTTTTTGTTTTCTATTATTATTTGAATTTGAAACCTCTAATATTTGAAGATTATTTTCTGAAGATTTGGTTTTAAAATGGTTGATATTAAGTGACAATTAATTCAGATTACAATTTTATTTAGAGCAGATTCTGTTTTGATTTAAAAACAATATCTTTAGGACTCGTTTTAATTAAAGAGTTGATGAGGCTTAAATCTGAATTAAGAAGATAATTTTGGATTAATATATTCTGAATATTTGTTGGCGATATTTTTTATTAAGTGGCAATTAATTCAGATCACATTTTAATTTGAACATATTCTGTTCGGTTTTAAAAATCCCTTAGGATTTATTTTTAAATAAAGATTTGATAGAATTTTAAAACAGAATCATGACGATTGAAATCAGAAATCCAAGTCCTCCTATCTTGTTCCTAGGGCTAAATTTTGTGTACTTCTATAAGAGTTGAGGCTGCCTCCTTTTGCTTCTATCTCAAGCTTCAAACCCTAGTCTCCAAGTGTGCTGGAAGAAGAAACCCTACTCCTTGCTCCTTGCTGCTGTTGCTGCCACCTATCCTTGTTCTTCTTAAGGCCAAGCTCTTGATTTTCCATTCCTCTCCAAGTTTTCTACTTGATAGAATTTTAAAACAGAATCATGACGATTAAAATCAGAAATGCAAGTCCTCCTATCTTGTTCCTAGGGCTAAATTTTGTGCACCTCTATTAGAGTTGAGGCTGCCTCCTTTTGCTTCTATCTCAAGCCTCAAACCCTAGTCTCCAAGTGTGCTGGAAGAAGAAACCCTACTCCTTGCTCCTTGCTGCTGTTGATGCCGCCTATCCTTCTTCTTCTTAAGGCCAAGCTCTTGATTTTCCATTCCTCTCAAAGTTTGCTACTTGTTGTTACTTTGGTAGGTTTTCGTTCTCTTTCATTTCTGTTTTCTTCCGACGGTTAGTTTCATAGTGACATCGGTTTTAATTATGTCTTTCTTTCTTCCTTTCATTCTCCTTCAAGGGTTGTTGATTGTAGACTCTGTTAGATTCAAATAATTAAATGAATTATTATGTTTTGATAATTAACAATTTCTTTAAGGTTTAATATCGTCAGAGATAAAAGTCCTAACATAGTGAAAATTCTCATGAGCAGGAATGATTATCTACTAAAGGGACTGAATGAATCCCAAAGCATCATCAAGAGAATCAGTCCGCCAGAAGAGACCATCCGGTCACCCTAAAGGAAATACTGTCAAAGATATACAAAGGAAGGCATTCATGTAAAAGACAGTCTGGTGACTCACGAGAAATAAAGCAGTAATTTTCAAATAGCCAACATTCTCTCACAAGGACACTCCATCAAACTTTGTACACTCAAGTCAAAGTCTACTTCAAGAAGCTGAAACAGTCCGCTACCTAAACCTACAGTGATCAAAAGAAAGACTGCTTCATCCAAAGCTGAAAGAGTATGACAACTCATGAAGAAACACCGTCGGCCTCGAAGCTTCTCTAGCATCATATAAAGAAGTTGTGGATCAACTCTCTCAGATGGAGAACTTCAGTGGAAGCAAAAGGAAAGAGAAGATTCAGTCTTCTATAAGCCAAGAAGATTCTAATCTTCTAGAAGAACTGAATGAAGAAAGATCGTCTGCCGATGCAAGCCACTCAGTAACGGAACTTCAAATATTATATGGAGACTGTGTCTGCCAAATTCTAAGGAAGAATCCGTCCGCTCAAGCATCAGAATACATCTAAGGTACAAACATTAAGAAATGTGTTTTACGAGGATATTAGCTCAACAGAAGCATTAAAGAAATTATTCTCCTCATCCTGAATAATTGCTTCTTGGATCAAAAGTCATCTACCTCGTCTGCGTATTTATTAAAGTACTGGCAATGGCAGAAAGTAGAAAGGGACACAATTAATACAATATTTCTTGGTCCCACTACTTTTCTACTTTTCCTCAAATTAAGTTGACATCGCAGAATCAACGGCAAGAATCTCTGAGCATCGTACACTTTCAACGGTCGAAATTCAAATATCTGACCAAAGCACGTGATGAGCATAAGCTGGCATGCACTGGGGTATAATGGTCAAAACAAATACCACAGCTGGAACTCCACGCATTAAATATAGAAGACATAGCTCAAAGCTACTCGCTCAAATGGAGCCAGACGATGTCAACCCAGGCGAATCAATGCTTCTTAGATCGTGTCTCAGACCTGCTGAAAAATGCAGAACTAGCCGTTACGTACAGCTAAGAGAGGAAGAAGCACTTCGGACAGGTTTTTTCTCCTGTTGTGAAGGAAGAACAAAGATCTTCAACTGAAGATATATATAGAGAACCCTGCCTCCGAAACAACTGGGCAACTTAGACTTAAACTTCCATATGCCAACTAAGTTTGTCCCAAGAACCAAGGAACCTTGGTTCCAACTCAGGATGCTTCACGCCTACCTCTACCTCTACCTGATTTGATGTACTTCTGTGTGAGAAATTCATAGAGTATTACTCTCATCTTATCCAACTCACACACCCCAAAAACAGAGAACCCAAATTCATATCCTCTCTGTATAAACTAAGCTTCATTTCTTCTACCCACTCTTATTAAGAAGAGAACTATAGTAGAAAAGCCAAACCTTGTAAAAGGTGTCAGGAGAAGTCCGGTATAATACTTGTAAGGAGAAGTCCTTCGAATACTTGATAGGAGAAGTCCTTAGAATACTTGATAGGAGAAGTCCTTAGAATACTTGATAGGAGAAGTCCTACGAATACTTGTCGGGAGAAGTCCCTGATAATACTTGTACTATTTTTTAAATAGTGGAAAATCTTGGTAAAGCCAAGGACTGGACGTAGCCCTGTCGATTATGGGGGTGAACCAGGATAAAAACTATGTGTGCTTTATTTTTCTTGTTATATCATATTTCCGCTGCATGCATATTCATGTGCTTTATGAATAACTCCTGTTAAGAGTAAACAAATGATTAACATTCAAAATTAATGAAAGAAACTTTAAAAATGAGTCACACAATTCAAACCCCCCTTTCTTGTGTGTTTCTTGCACCTTCAGACTCTTGGTTTTCCTCCGACACGTGGACGACTATCAAATTGAAGCTCTGGACGTGCAACCTCATCCTTAGAATAGTTGATTGAATGTTGTTTATATGCTATTGTTGGGTGGGAGATCAAGTTTATGCGTCACGTTCGACGGTAAGGGTAACTCACGTCCTAGAGAGTCTCGAGTCATGCATGCTTTATGTTTGTTTTGCTTGAGATGAACATACTTTGATTGTGATTGAATTCTCTGGAATTTTGAATATATCTCTTGTTGTGGAAAATTTGATTATACAATTGCAGTTAAGGTATTTCTTTTGAATGCTATTTCTTTTGAACATGTGTTTATATTGTGAACTGTTGGTTCATGAGGTTGATCATTATTGACATAGCATATGCATCCTTGAGGTTGAGGGTGTTCCGTGGTTGTTGTTCTATGTGGTCTACCTAAGGGTGGTAGTTTGGGTTGTCGTTCCCATGTGATCCTCCTATCCCCGTTTGGGACGAATTCGTCCCCGTTTGGGTCAATATTGTGGCCAGAGAAGAGCATGTAGTTGCATTTGAGGATTAACATGCATTGGTTGTGGAAAGAAGTCTTGTCTTCGTCTGCTGGATACGTTAGAATTTTATTATAACCTGAACATGCGTCCATTAAACTTAATATCTCATGGTTTGACGCTCCATCCACCAATCTATCTTTTTTGGGTAGCGGGTATGAACCTTTTGGACACGCCTTGTTTAAGTCAGTATAGTTTGTGCACATTCTTCGTTTTATGTTCGCCTTTTTCACCATCACTATGTTGGCGAGACAAGTTGGGTATTTAATTTCTCTTATTAATCCACCTTCCAAAAACTTCCTAGTCTCCTGTCTAATCGACTTAAATTTCTCATCACCCATTTTTATTTTCTTCTGCACAACCACCCGGTGCCTGGATTTACGGCCAACTTGTGGAATACAAAATTTGGGTCGATCCCAGGGACATCCTTCACACTCCAAGCAAAAAGATCAAGGTTCCTTGTGACCAAGTCGCCAAGTCTAGATTCTTGCTCAGGAGTTTAGTTCGCGCCTACATTCAAAGTTTTACCTTCCAAGACCAACTTCTTGGTTTCCTCTGCCAGCTGGGCTCTGTTATCTCGTAGGTCATCCCTTGGATCTAAAAAAGGGTCTTCAGGTGTGGCAATACCATATATGCGGTGCCCCTCTCTCGTCCCCCTTTGATCGTATATACTATACAACTCTAAATTTCTTGTGTAAGAATATGTCTCGCCGCTGCTTGATCTACCTTCATCACGCAAATTCTTCCTCGATAAGGCTTTAAATCCACCTCATTCAACTTCATCTTATCAAAGACGTCATCATAAATGACATTTGCTGAGCTTCCCTAATCCAACAAAACTCTTTTCATGTCATAACCATCGATGCGTAGAAGTACAACCAATGGGTCATCGTAATGGTCAAAGCCATGTCAACCCGCATGGACAAAATTCACTTGTCTAGTTTATTTCTTCCTTGTCAAGTTCATATTGCCAACCCCACAAAATCCTCTAAATATGGAGACCACTAAATCAGTTGACTCGTGCAAAGCCGGGCTGTCATTGTCAACTACAACTGCTAATACTTTGTTAGGGGCTGCTTTCTCTTCAAATCACCATCTGCAACCAGCCTTTCCAAATCTGGGTGAAGTATCCACCAATATTTTGTGACATGTCCTAGCACCCAGTGGAATTTGACACATTGATTTGGATCTGCATTCTAGGGTTCCCTTCTCACCAGTCTATGATAAGTGATCAATCTGGCCTTGCCCGCCTCCGCCAGTATTTGACTCAAGGGCGAGTTGAAATGCACCCTTCGCCTTTCACTCTCTACATTGTACACTTGTTGACCATGTTCTAAACTATTTTCTAAGCGATTTCAATACCTCCTACCTTGTTGGTGGCGAGGCTCGTAAGGGTCGAGCCAGTTGTTTCTTGGAGCATTAACTTGTCTTTGTTGCGCTGGTTGCAAGGCTCCTCCCTTCGAGGTTATCTTGGCGATATGGTCTTCACTATCTCTCACCCTTTTGTGCATGTTATCATCCTCTTCCAAGATAAATTCATGAGCCCAAGATCTGAACTCTGCCATGGTCTCAATTGGGCACCTATTTAAGTTGTTGTTCAGATTGCCTTCTTGCAAAACCAATTTTAAACGCTGCAACACACACTGCAGGCACGTGATCTTCCAAATGAACTGACAACTAATTGATTCTTGACAGATAGCTCTTGATCGTCTCGCCCTTCTTTTGCTCTGTTACCCATTCACTGCTCTGATTATTGTTTATATATGTTATAAGAATAAAGGGGGAGAGAAAAGACATGAGTTATCATTTTGAAAAAGACAGGGGGAATATATAAGTTCTTTACAAATATTTCTTTTATATTTTTACTAATGACCATATCACCAAGAACAATACTTCTATTTCGTTTGGACGGTACTTCACTTTAGCTTGTAAACGGTGCGTCTCGTTAGCTTGTAAACGGTACGTCTCTTTAGCTTGTAAATGGTATGTCTCTTGGTTGGACGATACTTCTTTTCTTTATGTACGATACTTGTCTTTTGTTTTCGGACGATAGAGATAATTCTTCTCTCTGGAAGATGGAGATAATTCTCTTCTCTGAACGATAGAGATAATTCTTCTCCGGACGATGGAGATAATTCTTTTCTAGATGATAGATATAATTCTTTTCTCTGAACGATGGAGATAATTCTTCTCTGGACGATAGAGATAATTCTTCTTGTTATCATTCAAAATATGATAAACGTTCTAAACTCGTTTGAACCTAACAATCTCCCCCTTTTTGATGATGACAATTTTACAGAGAAAAAGGTATATATGCAGACATGTAATTTCATACTTTTTCTCTTCCTCTCCCCCTTTGTTATTAGCAAAAATATAAAAGAAATCTTTGTAAAGAACTTATATATTCCCTCTGTCTTTTTCAAAATGATAACTCATATCTTTTCTCTCCCGCTTTGTTCTTAAAACATATATATAAACAATAATTAGAGCACTGAACGGGTAACAAAGCTATAAACAGATATTAGAGCAGACAATATCTTTATAAACGATCACTTTGCGAATATATGAACTAAATATTCTCCCCCTCTCTGTTCTAATAACAAATTTCTAATCATTCTCCCCCTATGTTCTTCTTTTTCTTGTCTTCTCTCTCCCTTTGTTAATTAATGTTTCTTATCATCTCTCCCCCTCTTTTAAACAGCTAATTTTTTTTTCTCTTTGTCTCCCCCTAGATCAATTAGAAAAGACATTTCTCTCTTCTTTCCCTTGTTCTGTTTTCTCTATTTTTCTCAACTACGTATTTTTCAACTTTTTCTCTACTCTCCCCCTTTGTCAATTTTCTGCTTCTCTCTGTTCTCCCCCTTTGTCAATTATGTACTTTTTCTCCAACTCTCTCCCCCTTTTTCATTATCAAACAACAACAAGATACAATACATGTAAAATGTGATAACAGTGTAAGTATAGATAGCAACCTGAGAGGGGGGTGAATCAGGTTCTTTCAATTTTCTCCTTTACGATACTTGTTACTTCCAAGATAAAAGAAATCACAATTGATGATTGTGAATGCAGCGGAATAAAGCATTGCTTGAAAGTAAAAGATGAAGGAAGAGAGAATCACACAATGATTTTATCCTGGTTCACCTTCTATCCACCGAAGGCTACGTCCAGTCCCTCAAGAAACCCCTTGAGGATTTTTCCACTATGATCAAGATTTCTTACAAGGACTTACACCAAGAATATAAAGAACTCTTGTCAAAACTCAGATGGCAAACCACCAACTGATGACGCCGAACCCTAAGGCGGACTTTGAATCAATTCCGATTCAAAGGACCTTTTCCACTATCACCGAACCCTACGGAGGACTTTGAATCAAACCCGACTCAAAGGACCTTTTCCACAACCATCGAACACTACGATGGACCTTTTTACAACCACCGAAAACCACGGTGAACGAATCAAACCTGATTCAAAGATGAAGAAGAAGTTCTTGCTGTGGTTGATGCAATCCTTTAATCTAGTTGGATTGCTCTTAGTTTGTATGCTCCAGGCAATTGAAATTACAATGAAGGCTCTTTTATTCTGAGTTTCTCAAAATATGAACAACATGTGTGTTCTTATGAAAATGAGAGAATAGAAACTCAGAATGATGAATTTAATGAATATGAAAGTTGTGGACCAAGTCATTCTTGTTTCTGAGCATCTATGGACTTTATATAGGCACTAGAGGTCGTCCATGAACCATCACAAAGCTTCCCAAACGTTTTGAGACACATTGGTTCATGAAACAACACATCTGTCGATCTGGTAATCGATTACAGCAACCTGGTAATCGATTATACTAACCGTTGCAGTTTGAATTCAAAATTCAAACTGTGTAATCGATTACATACAGCCTGTAATCGATTACAGACAGTCCATAACTCAGTTTTTGATATATCAAGACCTAATTGAGTGTTCCTATCAAGTTTTACTTGAGAGAACATATTATACTCAATTAGTTGATCTTTTATGAGCCTTCAAATGCAATATTAACCTTAATAAAGCATAGCACACTAAGTTAACAAGACTTACTAATAGCAAGAACCTTGATGATTGATCTTGACGTTCTGAGCCGGTTCTTGAAGTCTTTCCTTTCTTTTCTGAAGTCTTTCTTCTTTTTGTGATGTGTTTGTCTTCATCAAAACCTCAGCCGAGTCCAAGGACGAGACCTTCTTCACATACAGAGAAAATAGTATCAGAGCAGATGCAATTTGAGGAATTAAAGCAGATTATAGAGCATGGTCAACATATATGAATTGATAAAGTAGAAATCAGAACAATTGTTGAGAACTTGAGATAAGAAATGAAGCTATATATATATGTATATATATATATATCAAAATTAGTTGTTCAATCGCATAGTAGGTATGTAATAGAGATAGGGAAAAGAATAGTCTGAGTCTGATTGTGAGCTTTTGATCATTGTACGGTTTGTTGAGATACTTCTTTAATCGACGTGAAGCTAGCGGACGATAGACTTCATGTGATGTCATCCACGTTTGAACTTCACAATGGAAGATAGGGAGCAGACGTTGTACTTAAAATGATTTAACAGTAATCTTATTGTTTGTGTCTCTGCCGTCTCCTGCACTCTGCAAGATGATTTCGTCGAGGTTGGTTATTTCTTCAATCTTGCTTCGAATCATCAACTTTCATTTGTATGGATTCCTTCACTTCTTCTTCACCAATGATGAACTCTTCTTGATTATCACCAAAGGTGACTGTTCTTTCATTCTTTTTAGCCTGGATCCTTTGGAACGTAGACCTTCTTCCTGTTGAGTGTTGCAAGCATCCATTTTCCAGGTACCATAGTTGGTTTCTGCTTTGCCTTGTTAAATAAATCTGCAACATGCAAAATCATTGTCTTTGGCACCCAAACACTTTTGGGTTCGTTTTTGTTAGTTGAACCCTTGGGAGGAATCATCTTATCATAATATGTCCTCTCAGTAGTCTGTTTGATTCCATGTTTTACCACAAATGTCACAGGTTCAGACGATATGGCATTAGACGATACAAACTCAATCACAAACGATACAGTATTAGAAGATATAACAGTAGACGATGCACATGACATATTAGACGATGAATGTTCAAACGATGGTTCACTATATCCTAAACCACTTTTATCATATAATTCTCTATTTTCCACTTAGTTTAACTAGATTATCATGCTCATTAGTAAAATACAAAAGATCTTGAATTAAAACATTTATTCTCTTTTTAAGAGCAGTAACTTCGTCAGAGGTGTTATGCTTTTTCAAAACTTTATATTTCTCAACTAATAAAGTATTTTCATGCTTGGACATTTCTAGTTCTTTTTGCATTTGTGAAAACTTTTTCTTTAGACATTTATATTTCGAGGATAATGCATGAGATTAATCAAGTAATTCATTAAATTCTTCTTCTAAGTTTTCAAGAGATACCTGATCACCTTCGTCATCTGATGCATCAACAGATGCCATGAAAGCATAGAACTATTCATAGTCTTCATCTTCATCATCGTCTGAGCAATCTTTAGACTCCTCAATCTGGCCAATGAGTGCTTTCTTCCTCCTGTTGTGATCCTCTTCTCATCTGGAGCTTGATTGGGGCTTTCTTTGTCCATACTCCTTCTTTTGCTCCATTGAGTCATTTCTGTGACTTCGTTGTTTGAGCCACATCTTTTTAGACTTCCTGTAGAGAAGTGCTTCCTCGTCGTCAGTATCGTCTGATGATGTTTCTGCTTCTTCAAACGATGCTTCTACTTTTTGAGCTTTGGAGCTTTTAGCTTTAAACGCTATAGATTTGTTCTTTTTGCTTCCATCATACTCAGCGAGTTCCATCTCATGAACTTTTAGAGATCCCAAAAGATCTTCCATTTTCAGAGTAGTGAGTTCTTTGGCTTCTTGAATTACTGTGACTTCTGGTCTCTACTTTGCTAAAAGACATATGAGAATTTTTGTTATTTGGTCCAGGTTGTTGTAGCTCCTTCCCAAATTTCTCAGTTCGTTGATGATGATTTGGAACTATGAGAACATGTCATTGATGGACTCATCTTCTTTCATTTTGAACGCCTCATACTGAGCAACCAACATGATTATCCATGTGTGTTTGACGTTGGATGTTCCTTCATGCGCCATTGCCAATGTGTCCCAAATCTCCTTTGCTATTTCGAGACTATCTACTTTGCCATGCTCCGTTTTTCTTAGAGCACATGTGAGGAACAACTTGGCTTTGGAGTTCAGTTGATTTTCAACTTGTTGTTCATCAGTCCATTGAGCCCTCAGAATAGGTTCACCTGCATTATTTTTAGGCACATAATTACCAAACTCAATAATATCCTAAATTTTATAACTAGCAGACTCAATAAATAATTGCATATGCTTTTTCCAATAAGGATAGTTTGAGCCATCGAAGAATGGTGGCCTATATGTTGTTGCGCTTGTTGGGAATGAGAACGCGTTGCCCTTATGGATATTTTCTCTGCACATGTTAAGGTGTTAGTTTCTCAGAGCCGAAGCTATGATACCAATTGATAAAATAAGAAAAAACACAAGAAGGGGGGGTTGAATTGTGTTCGTATAAAAACTTGCTTTTCTAAAACAAATATATATTTTCAAAACCGTTTCGTAAACGATAGGTTGTTTTTAGCAGACGATAGGATAAGCAGTTTTGATGCAGCGGAAATAAAACGCGTTTTCTAGTAAACGATAAAGTAATAAAACAATAAAGCAGTAAACAACACACGTAGATTTATCCGGGTTTACCCTCTGAACAATGGGGCTACGTCCAGTCCTTGGCTTCACCAAGATTTTCACTATTCACCCGAATAGTACATGTATTATCCAGGACTTCTCCTATCAACAAGTATTATCAGGGACTTCTCCCAACAAGTATTCTACAGGACTTCTCCCAACAAGTATTCTACAGGACTTCTCCCAACAAGTATTTGAAGGACTTCTCCTTTTACAACTGTTTCTTCTACAATAAATCTCTTCTCAAAAGAGCGATGGTAGAAACAAGTTCAGGCTCGGCAAACTCTCAGTATTTGGTAGATGGTTTGACACTAAATAGTATACTCAAGGTTTGTAAAACAGAGATGAATAAACAATGATTTCTCCGTATGGTGTGAATGAATTTAGAGTGTTTGACTCTATGAGGTTTCTCACACTTGAACAATTTCACTCATTGTGTTTTGACACTGTAATCCGAGGTGAATTTCTGGTCTTTCTAAGGTTCGACTCAAATGCTCTGTTTTTCATTCATTTTCTTTTTGACTTCATTTCTCTTTTATTTTCTTCGTTGAGCTCTCTATTTCTTCGAGTCTGCAAGTACTCCTTTATACCTTGAATTCAATTTCAATTTCCTGAAGATGTTGTGTCATTGACTTGCTCTTCTCAATCAATTCTTGACCGTTCCTCAACGACTATAAGCATTGAATAGATTTGACTTTGTTGATTCTATTGAGTGTGATTTTCTCATTTCAATTGATGGCATTTATATTTTTGTTTCAAGCAGAGAGAGTCGTCGAGTAATATGATGCTTGATTCACTCCTTTGCATTTAATTCGTTCATCAATGAATTCCTTTCCTTTTCGAGAAACGACTTGTTCTGTTGACAGCGTTTTTCTTCAATCGTTTACTCTCTAACGTGTCTCTTATAAACAGTAGACTCTTCTTTGGACGGTGCTTTCCATTTTTGCATAGACAGTACGTGAAAATGGTATTTCTCACTTTTCCATAGACGGTTTGTGCAAACAGTACTTCTTACTTTTGCATAGACGGTGCATGCAAACAGTGCTTCTCCTTCGTCTGGACGGTACTTCACTTTAGCTTGTAAACAGTGCGTCTCGTTAGCTTGTAAACGGTACGTCTCTTTAGCTTGTAAACGGCACGTCTCTTGGTTGGACGATACTTCTTTTCTTTCTGTATGATACTTGTCTTTTGTCTTCGGACGATAGAGATAATTCTTCTCTCTGGACGATGAAGATAATTCTTTTCTCTGAACGATGGACATAATTCTTCTCTGGACGATGGAGATAATTCTTTTCTGGAGGATAGAGATAATCCTTTTCTCTGAATGATCGAGATAATTCTTCTCTAGACAACAGAGATAATTCCTGAAACACATAATACATAGTTCAATAGTAAAATTGTTTTCATTCAAAATATGATAAATGTTCTAAACTCGTTTGAACCTAACATAAACAATACTATGACTGCAGGTATGTAGATACATAAGTTCTATGTTAGAAAGGATTTTTCTCTTACAATTAGCAAAATTTGTTCGTTTATGTTGCTAATAGTTTGATTCGATTTTAAAATTGCAGGTACCTAACTCCATGTGAGGTGGTGTGGAGAACATTTGCTTTTGACATTCATGAAAGATGGCCATCAGTTAAGAGATTAGGCTTTCATCTTCCAAACCAGCAACGAGTTTTGTTCCATGATGATGACAACTTGCAAGATATGGTGAGAAAGTGTTCAACAAAGGATACACAATTCCTAGCATGGATGCAAGCCAACAGAGAATTCGCAGATGGAAGGGATCTTACTTATGTTGAATATCCAAATAAATTTGTTTACAATCCCAACACCCCAAAAATGGCAGCAAAGGAAAAGAGGTTTCTCAATTGGTTGACTACAGTATGTTGCTCCTGGATCGGGTGAACTCTATTATTTGCGAATTCTATTGACTGCCCAGAAAGGTTGTGTTAGCTTAGAGAGTATCAGGATGGTCGATGGGGTTCTTTATCTCACATTCCACGATGCATGTTATGTTTTAGACCTACTAGGTGATGATCGTGAGTTTCTTGATGCAATCAAAGAAGCAAGTCTATTGGGGTCAGGAAATCAATTAAAAAGACTATTTGTTTTTCTATTGGTCACAAACACAATGAGCAAGCTAAGGGAAGTTTGGGAGAAAACGTGGAGGAATCTTAACGATGGAATTTTATATGAAAAAAAAGGTCTCTAGACATTCAAGGTAAATATGATATTCATATAATAGCAATTTTTGAAAAAAATAATCTTTTAATGCTAATTAACTTGCATTTGGTTGTAGGACTCCACATAGAAGATGATGAGCTTATGAACCTTTGTTTAATAGAGATTGAGAAGCTGCTCCATTGCAATGGAAGGTCCCGGGACTTCGACAGTATGTCGTACCCTCGTCTAACTGAAGCTGTCCGGTTTGAGAATAAGTTTGTTGCTGATGAGCTGAATTACAACAAAGAAGAAATGTGAAAGTCTCATGAAGCAATGTTGAGTTCTTTAACTGCTGAACAATTTGAGGTTAATCACCAGATAATGGGTTCAGTTATGTCAGGACGTGGAGGGTTCTAGTTTCTATATGGATTTGGAGGTACAAGTAAAACCTTTGTATGGAATACTTTGTCTGCAGCAGTACGATCAAAAGGACTATTGTATTGAATGTTGCTTCAAGTAGTATACCTCTCTACTACTGCCTAGAGGAAGTACTGCTCATTCTAGATTCTCTATTCCTATATCTATCAATGATATTTCGACATGTTAATGTAAGCAAGGTTCTCCAAAGGCTGAGTTACTTCAAAAAGCAAGTCTGATAATATCGGATAAAGCTCCTATGCTTCAAAAACATTGTTTCGAAGCTTCAGATAAGACTTTAAATGATATCATGAAGACCTGTGCCAAATATGGTCATGATAAACCATTGGCGGTAAAGTTGTGGTGCTAGGAGGAGATTTTAGGCAGATTTTCCCCGTTATCTCAAAAGGTAGCCGTGCTGATATTGTAGAGTCTGCAATCAATTCTTCATACTTATGGAAGTACTGTAAAGTATTGAAGTTGACCACAACTATGAGATTAAAGTCTTCATCCTCTTCTGCTGATAATTCAGACACTAGGAAATTCGCAGAGTGGATTCTACAAGTTGGTGATGGGACAGTTAAAACAGTTGATGATGATCAGACCTCCATTGAGATTCCATCAGATCTTTTGATTGAAAATTCAGGTGACCCACTTCTAAGCTTGATTAACTTTACTTATCCTAATATGGTAGCCGGTATGGACAATCATTCATTTTTTCAAGAGAAAGCAATTCTGGTGCCTACACTAGAGAGTGTAGAGCAAGTCAATAATTTCATGCTATCCATGATTCCCGGGGAACAGAAATAATATGTGAGCTTTGACTCAACATGCTGATCTGATGAAGACTCGAGGTAGATGGGGAATGGTTCATTTCTGAGTTCTTGAACGATGTCAAATGCTCAGGAATTCCAGACCATAAGCTTATACTGAAGGTTGGGGTGCCTATAATGCTTCTTCGAAACATTGACCAGTCTGCCGGTTTCTGTAACGGAACCCGTTTGATAGTCACGGATTTGGCCCCAAATGTCATTGGAGCAACGGTTGTAACAGGTAAAAAATCAGGGAGAAACATTTTATTGCTAGAATGGACTTAATTCCATCGGACTCAGGACTCCCATTCAAATTCGGCAGGAGGCAATTTCCTGTAACATTATGCTTTGCAATGACTATAAACAAAAGTCAAAGTCAATCACTGTTCTAGACCGGTTTTCACTCATGGACAGCTTTATGTTACGTTATCAGTTATCACGTGTCATATCAAGAAAGGGATTGCAAATTCTTATTCAAGATGAAAAAGGTGTGCTTTCAAGCTCGACAAAAAATGTTGTGTAAGAAGAAGTAGTATTTGATAGCATTTGATCGGTGAGCCCTTATATTCAATTACTTGAATTGTTTGGTCATTATTATTATCATATTTTATATGACTTTAGGATGTCCTGTGAGAATGATGGATATCAAATTTATAAATTTATCCCATATGTATATGTATGTTAAAACATAATTCTGCTGCATGCTAATTATGGGATGAAGCAAAATCATCTAAATGGTTCAATTATTCATTTTTTATCCTCTGTTATATATTTTATTTCTCTTACAACTAAACCTGAAAACATATATTTTAACTCTACAGTTCAACTGGATTTTATCTGATTTTTTTTCTTTCGTTTTTGTATGATTCAAATATTACAGGGACACCTACTTGGACATGCATTTTGGACAACAAACATAATTTCTCCGTTTGAACTTTGCAAAAACTGTAGTTTGGTTAAATGAACAAATCACTATTATGTTATATTCAGTATCAAATTCAAATTCTGAACTTCATCATGAATCATTTATCATGACATGATTGTGGATTATGTTGTATCATTTATGAATACTATAATATAATAGCTTACTCGCCGTGCAAGATTTGGGTAAACAAACTAGTAATAATCAATATATAATTAATCCAACAGTACACATTCGATTCATACAAAGGATATTATAAGAATATAAATGAAAAAATAATATGAATTTACAACTTGTTACCAAAGTAACGTGGCTTAAAATTTCAAGGCACAAACAGCGACTCATCCAAAAAATCATGTCCACCTTCCTCCACCTTATAAAAATAGCCACGTCATTTTGTACATGCTGTAAAGCACAGACAACCATTATACTACACCAGTGTAATAGCCAAAGATCTAGAGAGAATCCATTGCAAACCAACACAACACAACAAACACACACACCCCCTTTCCCCCAAAAGCGAATAAAGAAGAAACCCTTACTTTGCTTCCATTGCTCTCTTCTCTGCCTTGTACCCCAAACCCTCACTCATGCCTTTTCGGTGAAAACCCATTGATTTCCTTTCCTTTCCCATTTTGCTGGTTTTCTTCGATTTCATGTGCTGTTTTGAGGTTTCCAAGTGAAAAAAGTTTCGTTCTGTAGCGGTATACGATATGTACGTTGTACCTCCACCGCAGCGATCGGATCCGGGTTCAGGATCCGGTGATTTGCGGGTTTACCAAGCATGGAAGGGTAGCAATGTGAGTTCTGGATTTGTTATGATGCTATTTCTGAACCTGTTTTGTTATCTTTTGTTCGAGCTTAGAAAATAAAATAGAAAAGTCATTATATGATAGGATTTTCTTTTGTAGACTTTTTTTTTCAGAAGCTACTATTTTTAGTTCCGGAGAAGAGAAGCTACTATTTTTAGTTTGTTTAGATTAAAATTTACAGATGGGTCATTGAAATTCTCTGTTGCTTTTCTGTGTTACTTTATAAGCTTTATAGCTGTACTTGCTGTGAACCATGTGGAGTTAGTAAAACTAAGAGAAGTGGTGCTCTTCCACCCTGGAGCCAGCATTGTCTTTGTTGTGATATGTGAAGATGAAACCTTTTTTTTTTATAAAATTAGATGCATAACATTCATAAAGTTACTGAACACCACTGTAACTGCTTCTTGATTTTTCGCAGATTCACTAGTTAAATCTTAATTTTTTAGAAATTTGAAACTTCTAATTTTGTGAGTTGAGTGATAAAATGAGTTTTTGGCAAGGACTACCAATCTCTTTAGTTGTGAAGTAGTAATTGCTGGTTATTTTAATAAGATGATATATTGAGTAATGGTTGAATGTCACTGAATTTGGACAACTTGGACTGATGTAATATCATGATAAATTCTTTATAGTGTGAGGGAAAATATTCAAATTTTATACCTTGTATTTCTTTTCATTAGTTTTTTTTTTCCCGTAAAACTTATGAAGAATAGAAATATGCTAGTGACTGTTGCTACAATTTAATTGATATATGTTTCTATTATTGTGATTTTGTAATATTGTAGATGCATATCAATTGTTTTCACTATTCATTCCCTTTCCTGCAGAAATTTTTCCTTCAAGGCAGGTTCATATTTGGACCAGATGTAAGATCGTTGGCCCTGACAATTTTTCTTATCGTTGCTCCTGTTGCAGTTTTCTGTGTCTATGTTGCCAGAAAACTGATAGATGACTTTTCTGATCACATGGGGACAAGCATAGTGACTGTTGTTGTTGTGTTCACGATTTATGTGAGATCCTCTCTCTCTGTCTCTCTCTCTCCCTCTCTGTCTCTCTCTCATATGCACAAACGCAATCTTTTCCCTTCACCCTACATTGTTCAACTGAATTGATGAGGAACTTTGTTTATAATCTTGACTCTTGAGAAGTTCCAACTCACACAGGCTTGATTGAAGTTAAGTTAGAATCTGGAATTTGGTTAGTTCTGAATGAAATATAGCTTAATTGATGCCCTTTATATTCTAATCTGCTTATTTGATAACTACAACAAAAGTAGCCATAAGGACAATGAAACTATTGTGCTTAAATTAGTGAGACTAACCCTATTTTGATCCTAAACGAAGAAAAAATGGAATACACGGGTAAGCCAAATATCGTGGGTTGATGTCATTTTGTTTAGGCTAAAGAAGGATGGACTCCCTCCTTAAACCAATACTCATTAATCCAAATACAAATGCAAGCCTACTGCAATCCTTCTTCTGCTTTGATGTATGAGAATTTTTCTAAAAACACCATGTGTTTGAGGGCTAAGTGATGCCATAGATGCAATTTATGCCATATCAAGCATAGGAATGATGGTTTCCCCTTAAGTATCTGTTCTAACTAAAGACATCAAATGTCTGCACGCATAGCACACAGCCATAAATCTTTATTCTTCTTGCTTTTGTCAAGCCTTTTAGCTTAATTGAGATAGACTACTCCAAGCAATGGGGTTGAAACATCCCTTTAAGTAAGGTTTGTCCTACAAGGAAGATGGTGGGAAGTAAAAGCTAAGGAGGGTAGAATGTAAATGAAGAGGAATATTCATGTTGATAATAATCTGGAGCAATAACCTAATGCTTAGCTGGAATGGAATAGTGGGAGTAGGGAATTTGGATTTGGGATATGAGAGTATAGGAGGTAAAGGTAGGAAGCATGAGGGTAGGCAGAAATAGATTGCGAAAAAAGTGGGTAAAGGGAGTAAACACTGTCAGTATCATTGCTGTCCTGGATTAACATAATCTAAGTTTTGACAGAAAAATTGACTGGGAAGATA
The DNA here is from genome assembly GCA_030819835.1 of Acmispon strigosus. NCBI lineage: Eukaryota > Viridiplantae > Streptophyta > Magnoliopsida > Fabales > Fabaceae > Acmispon > Acmispon strigosus. The sequence goes on from JAUAMA010000001.1 coordinate 28,485,146, forward strand.
AAACAGCATGTATCTTCAATAAACAGTATGTACCTTCGGTCATCTATTAGGTTCAAAGATTCACCAAACACAAAATCCTTCTCCATATGATTTTCTGGGTTTTGTTAATATGCAGTTTTGTCTCAATTGGAAGCTAGAACAGCACACCTCACATTTATTAGGAGACAAAGCTTTCTTAGGTATTCCTACTCCAATCCTGCAATTAACCACTTGCAGTAATTTTACTGTGGATATTTTAAATGAAGGACTGGACTTCAGCGGGAGCTCTAGGTTTCTAAAGGGACTTCTCTAGAAAGAATTTATCTGTCTGTATGAGCTCCAAAACTGGTGTTAAGATGATATTGATTCAGACCAAGTGTACTAATTCATGAAAAAGGAAGTACAGTAGGAATAGAAGAAATACAACAGTTACTTTGAGGGTCCTGCTTCCTGCTATCACAAAACTGCGCATATTTTTCCTACCATTCTTTCTCATTCCCACTACCTCTTGCAGTCTCCTCACAAATGAGACCTCCCAGGCCCCTTCATCCATTTTCATTTTAACATGAGACCATTCTGTTATGATGCAGGACACCAGTATGAATATTCATCATAATTTCCTCATTGATTCACTCATGACATGATCTTCAAGCTTCCCCCTGCTTCTCACCTTTTTCCTCCTTCAATATACCTTAATTATGTGGGTTGCGGTCTATCCATTTACAAGAAATTACACCAAATATGTCAAGCCGGGTAGAGGAAATGGAGAAGTGATTGAGGTGTTATTTGTAATAGAAAAGTACCACTTGAGCGTGAGAGAAGATTTTACTGCACAACTATAAGACCTATGACGTTATATGGGAATGAATGTCAGTCGTAGAGGAGCAATAAGAAAATATGTGCAGTGTTACTAACATGAGAATTTTATGATTGATAAGTCAACACAAGATAGAATTAAGAATAAGTGTATTAGAGAGAATGATGGTAAAACCTTAATTTATGCATGCATGGAGAGGACTTGTAGAAGTCTGAGTAAAGAGAGTAGATTAGATGGAAGGTAGTACACTACTTCGCTAGTTAACGGTAGAGGGGAGACCTATTGAACTATAGGCCAAACTATTAAACTATAGTCCATCGAAGTTTATGTTCTGGCTAATTATTACTTGGGCTCTTTCGTTATAAGGTGGAGGCATTAATGTACCAATTTTTTGGATGTAAGTGGTAATTTGCTGTACAATGAGCAATAAGATATATACTATTCAAATCCCAACTGTGTGCTGATGCTATAATTCTTGTTTTTCAGGTGTTAGTTCTTCTCTTATTAACGTCTGGCCGAGACCCTGGCATAATTCCACGCAATGCACATCCTCCAGAACCCGAAGGTTTTGAGGGTAATCTAGATGTTGGGGCTGGTCAAACTCCTCCATTGCGGATACCTCGCATTAAGGAGGTTGATGTCAATGGAATTACTGTCAAGGTCAAGTATTGTGATACTTGCATGCTCTACAGGCCTCCTCGTTGCTCTCACTGCTCAATTTGTAATAACTGTGTAGAAAGGTTTGATCACCACTGCCCATGGGTTGGGCAGTGCATTGGGCTGGTAAGTTGGGCCTTTTGTTTGACCAAGTTGATTTGTAATTGTAAATGTGATCTGCTTGGATGATAGGCAGAAAGGTTGTATCATGTATGGTATCTGGGATGAGTAGTTTCGGTTAGTTGGGAAAGTGGAATAAATGAGTAAACACTGTCAGCTTGGAAATCATAGGTTAAAATCCTTTTGGGATGTGGGGTGTAATTAATTATAGTAAGGAGATATGCTGCTACCCAATTATGTTCCACTGAACTGAAAAAGAAATTCCTTTCTATTGAAACTCTTCACTTTTAGGAAAAAAAATCAGATTTTCGGATTAAATCCAGACATGATATAAAAAGTTGTTTTTCTTTCTTAGGTGCTCAACTCATTGATACAAGTGCTTCAATTGAAGTGTTCTTTCTTGTTTGCAAATTTTGCATTTGAGCATTTTTAATGATCCTTTTATTCCCTTTCAATTGTGTACAGTTCTGGTTTGATGACTTTTAATTGTCATTTGCTACATGTCATCCTTGAATATGTAATCTGTCTGAATGTGTGCACAACTGTTTTGCAGCGTAATTATCGCTTCTTCTTCATGTTTGTCTTCTCAACTACGCTACTTTGTATATATGTTTTCGCGTTTTGCTGGGTCTATATCAGAAGAATTATGGAGTCAGAGGAGACAACAATTTGGAAGGCAATGATCAAGACTCCAGCCTCCATAGTTTTAATAATTTACACCTTCATATCAATGTGGTTTGTTGGTGGCCTCACTGGCTTTCATTTATATCTGATAAGTACAAATCAGGTAATTACTTCTTTTTGGATCTGTATGTTTAAATATAAGCTAGCTGCCCTAATGAATTTATAACTTTATATGTGCCCATTTCTCGTGCAGACTACATATGAGAACTTTAGATACCGATATGATCGACGGGCCAACCCATATAACAAAGGAGTATTCAATAATTTCAAAGAGATATTCTGCGCCAGCATACCTCAATCGAAGAACAATTTCAGGGCTAAGGTGCCATTGGAGCCAGTATTACCTGCTCGACCAGTAGGTGGAGGCTTTATGAGCCCAAGTATGGGAAAAGCTATGGAGGACATAGAGATGGGTAGGAAAACAGTGTGGGGTGACATAGGTAGTGGCATTGATCACTCTGAAGGTCAGATAACCGGTCGACAGGCTGTTAAGGACGGGGAGTTTGGTGAACTGTCTCCAGAAATCCGGACGACAGTAGATGGCAGGGGTGACGGTGCTGGAATGCATCCAAGGAGGTCTAGCTGGGGAAGAAAAAGTGGAAACTGGGAAATGTCTCCCGATGTTCTTGCTTTGGCAGAAAGGGCTGGTGAACCGAATCACGCCGGTGGAGGTAGCAGCAGTCTTGATCACTAAGAACAGACATACACGGCCACTGAAATGAATTAGCCTGGGAAAGGATTTTATTGGCACTAATTATAAGATATTACATTTCTCATGTGGGAAATCTATAGCAAAATTAATTGTTTCAGCAATGTCGGGGTTGAAGGCTTTGCAGGGTGTGTTTAATACTGTTGTTTTAGCCGTTCTGCTTCTAGGAAGTAATTGTTTTGGTGTTCAAGTGAGGTTTCCTGTGCCTGGTGTTGTATCACGCTTAATTATTAACTATTCTTTGCTGCATCTGTTTAAGTAGTTACTGATCTCTCTCTGAGTGGTAATACTAATAGTCATGGGAATTATTATTGCTGCTAACTTCGGACACTTGAAAGTAGTAATGATGATAAACTCATGGAGAAAGAGTTCCTAATCAAGGATTTGACTCCTCTAAATTGTGAGTCACTTTAAAGATCATAAAATTTTAGGAACACCATAGTTTGTTATGTGCAAGTACATGATCACCATGAGAAACCTAACTAGAAGATTAGAAGATGAAGGGGGAGAGAGAGAATCTGTTATTCTATTGTTGTTAAGCATCATTTATATATATAAGCAACAACCAATTGTGCCCGCTGTCATATTGACAGTTGGAACTTAACAGAACTGTAACTAACTAACCAATCTATACATTGTATCCTAACATTCCCCCCTCAAGCTCAGCAAGGGTGACTTGCAAAGTCAAGAATGGTGAGTTTGATACAAACAACAACTGACAGACAGTACCAAGCAAACAATACCTAGTAGACGATACTGTGCAGACGGTACCTTGCGAACGATACCAAATATATGGTACCTTGCAGACGATATCGAGCAGACCGTTCCTGAGTAGACGATACTCAACACTAGCAGACGATACCTTAGCAGACGGTTCTTTAGCAGACGGTATTGTGCAAACGGTACCTTGCGAACGATACCAAACAGACGATACTAAGCACTAGCAGACGATACATAGTAGACGGTACCTGAGCAGACGATACCATCGCAGATGATACCTGCATAGACGATACATAGCACTAGCAAACGGTACATAGTAGATAGTACCTGAGTAGACGATACAGTCGCATATGATATTGAGAACTAGCAGACGGTACCTTAGCAAACGATACCTGCTCAGACGATACCAGTACCTAGCAGACGATACATAGCACTAGCAAACGATACATAGTAGACGATACCTGAGCAGACGATAATGAGAACTAGCAGACGGTACCTTAGCAGACGACACCTTTAGCAGACGGTACCACAACAGAAACTAACTACCCTAGTTCTGTAACATCAAGAGTGCTGAGGTTGGTCTTCAAATGCTGAAATCTGGAACTGGACAAAGGCTTGGTAAAACGATCAGCAAGCTGGTTAGTGGAGGGAGCATGGATAACCTTCAACTTTCCCTGAACAACCTTCTCTCAAACAAAATAGATATCAAGCTCTGTATGCTTGGTGCGAGCATGTAGTACAGGATTATGAGCAAGAAGAACAGTACTCTAGTTGTCACAATAAATCTGGGAAATGACATAAGGAACCTTTAGATCAGAGAGAAGAGATTCCAGCCAGAGTATTCCTGATGCAGTGTTAGCCAAAGCTATGTACTCAGCCTCTGTACTAGAGCGAGCTACAAGAGTCTGCTTTCTGGACCACCAATTAACCAGATTAGAACCCAAAAATATACAAGAACCAGATGTAGACCTTCTGTCATCTGGGTCCGAAGCCCAGTAACCATCACAATAGGCTGTAATATGAAGAGGTTGAGCAAGAGATAATAGCTTCAAATGCAACCCAGTTTGCCGAGTGCCTTTGAGATACCGAAGGATCCGCTTTACAGCCTTCCAATGAGCCTCCTGTGTTAGAGAAAAATATCTAAATGAATTAATCTATTTTGATAAATAACAATTTCTCCAAGAGTCACTAACTTTCTTTGAAGAATTTTATATTCAGGGACTCTTATGAACGGAAGCCATGCTGCAAACATTATCAAAAAGTAAAGGAAAAGTCCGTCCGGCTATAAGAATTGAGTCCACCTTCGGAGTAAAGATCGTCCGCCTGGAAAGACTGTCCGGTTCAATCCTCGTCAAACATAAGGATTGACTAAGGAGCAATGATTGAAGACTGGTACAAAAAGAATCTGCTTAAGAGAGATCGTTTGCTCAAACTGAAGATGAGTTGTCATGCACCCCTTGGTTGATCAGAGCATTAATGACGAAAGAGACAGATTTAAGCGCCATATACCTTGAGGATTCAAATTCTATGACATTCCTTAATTCAAGCTGCTTTTGCTGAATTAACGGTGAAATCCTCTGATCATCGTATCTCCTCAACGGCCGAATCCAAATCCTCTGGTCAGAGCATTAATTGGCATATTAGCTGTAATATACTTGCATTAATTGCTGCCTCTGAGAACCAGAAGAAAAAGCATTGCCAGACGATCTCACTCTCTATCAGTTGAAGAAATGTTCTTCACTTTGGCAGACCTCATCAAGCAACAGATGCAGAAGTATCCGTTACTCACAATCAAGCAAATATTCAACGGAACTATTTTTGAAGATCTTCATCAGCTCATCCAGTTCTCATCCTACTGAAGATATAAATAGTGGCCTCTGCATCATTTTCAACTTGGCGACTTACACACTATCAAAGCATTCAAATCCTTCAAGTCAGTTTATAATTTGAACAAGCTTTAGCAAAGAACACTCAGCAACTCTAGATTTTCTATTCTTCTGAGTTTAGTCGCCAACTAGTGTGAATCCTCTATAGAGTGAAAACTCTTATCCTTCTCACACAACCTCTTCAGAGAATCAATTTAAATATCATCTCTGAACCTAGAACCTCATAGTTTCTACCCACTCTTTGTGAAGAGATCTCTGTAGAAAACAAACCTTCTTGAAAAAGAACTGGGAGAAGTCCTGTCGAATACTTGAGAGATAAAGGAGAAGTCCTGAGAAAACTTGTAAAGGAGTAGTCCTCAGAATACTGGGAGAAGTCCTTGAGAACACTTGTACTATTCTGTTGAAATAGTGGAAAATCTTGGTGTAGCCAAGGATTGGACGTAGCCCTATCAGTTTTGGGGGTGAACTAGGATAAACATTCTGTGTGCTTTACTCTTTAAGTTCTAAGTCTATTTCCGCTACACTTATCTTTAAAACGTTTTCGAACTTATAAAGAGTATTTTGCGAAAAACTTTACAAAAGTCAAACACACAATTCAAACCCCCACTTTATTGTGTGATTTTATTACTATCATTTGGTATCAGAGCTTAACCGCTCTGAGAATTACTAACATCTTAACAGGTGTAGAGTGAAAAGATCCATGGACGGGATTGCCTACCCAACCGGAACCGCAACCAACAAGCCACCATTCTTCGATGGCTCAAACTATCCCTACTGGAAGAAGCATATGCAGCTATTCATTGAATCAACTGATTTAAATTATGGGACGTGATATCTAAAGGAAACTACGTTCCTAAAGATGGTGAAAACAAGGCCATTCCAGCTGAAAAATGGACAGATGAACAAAAGACTGAAAATCAGAGGAATGCCAAGGAGAGGCTATTTCTTATATGTGCTCTCAGCAAAAGTGAGCATGACAAAGTTGACAGCCTAAGCACCGCAAAGGAGGTCTGGGACACACTAGCTATCGCTCATGAAGGAACAACTGTTGTTCAAACCACCAAGATGAGTATGCTCGCCTCCCAATACGAAAAATTCATGATGGACGATAATGAGTCCATTGACTCCATGTTTTCACGACTTCAAACCATTCACAATGGTATGAGGAATCTGGGGAAAACTTTCACTAATAAGGAACAAGTGGTCAAGATTCTCAGAAGTCTCCCCACCAACTGGAGAAATTTCGTTACCTCCCAAAGATCTGGAAAGAATATGGATACATATCCAGTAGAAGACTTGCTGGGAGAAATGAAGATCCACGAGCAGGATCTTGCCAATGATGCTGCAATCATAAAAAGAAAAGCAGCTGCTGCAAAAGCTGTAGCCTTTAAAGCCAACAAATCAAAGGCTTTGAAAGCTAATGAATCCTCAGATGAGGAAACCGCTCAATCTGATCGATCTGATGATGAACAGGCTCTGTTCAACAGACGATTCAGAAAAATGGTAGGAAACAGGAAGCAGTTCAAAGGAAGACCATCTTCCTCATCAAGAGAAGAAGAAAAGATCCCAAGCAAGGGAGGGATAATCTGCTACGAGTGCAAGAAACCTGGACACGTCAAAGCCGATTGCCCTCGTCTAGGGAACAAGCCTTCGCAAAAGACTTTCTATAAAAAGAAGGCCTTTTCCAGCCAAAACGATGAATCAGAAGATGACTCGGATCAAGGAGAAGAAACCAAGGGAGCTAATGAAGAAGCTTCATACTGTGCGTTCATGGGATCCATAGACACTTCAGATATTGAAGCAGACAGAGAAGCAGAGGCATTAATGATTTCTGTCGACCAATCCAATGACGAAGAAGATGATCAAGATGAGGTAAGTCCCGAAATCTCATCTGATGACTACAATGAACTACTAGAATATGCTCATGCATTAGCCGTTAAATATAGTTCACTCAAAAAGAAGCATGATAAAACCTTGAAAGAATTGCATGCATCTAAGGAAGTATCCATCATGCTAACAAAGAAAAATCAAGTACTTTTAGAACAAGATGCAAACAAAGAAATTAAACTCTTAAAACAAAGAGTCAGTAGCCTAATTAAAGACTTATCCATGTTTACCCAAGGTCATGATAATCTGATTAAGTTAAGTGGAAATAACAGATTAGCTTATGATCGAAGAGGTTTAGGTTATGAAGAAGAAGAAGATTGGGATATAGTCGCCATTAAACATAATTCTTCTACTGTCCCATATAGATATCAACCTGAAAAGAAAGATGTTTCATCGCCATCTATTAAAATTCAACCCGAAACTTTCATAGTCAAGGGTAAGGAGAAACAAACTCCTCAAAAAATAGTACATGGGAGGAAAAGTCCACCCAAGGTGATTACTAACAAAAGAGGACCCAAGAAAGTTTGGGTACCTAAATCTATGATTATTCCTCTTGCAGATGTGCTTAACAGTTCGAAACCAAAGAGAGCAATGGTACCTGGACAGTGGATGCTCACGACACATGACGGGAAAAAGGTCTTTGTTCCCAAAAATCCATGAGAAGAAGACAGGAGGGACAGTGACCATTGGAGGTAATCAAAAGGGCTTCATTGTCGGAGAAGGTAATGTTGGTAAGAACCCCCTTCCAGTAATTCGGAAGGTTCTACTAGTTGAAGGATTGAAACATAACCTACTTAGCATAAGTCAATTGTGTGATAGTGGGCTCACTGTTTCCTTCACCAAATTGAAGTGTAGTGTCACTAACGAGGATGACAAGATTATCTTTGAAGCTCAGAGACAAGGAGATCTATATAAGACCTCCCTGGAAAACCTTGCAAGTCAAAAGGTAACATGTCTAGTATCAGCAGAGGATGATAAATGGATCTGGCACAGGAAGCTAGGGCATGCATCCTTAAAGACCATTGCTAAAATAATCAAACATGATTTAGTAAGTGATCTGCCAAATCTGTCTTTCAAATCTGATGATACATGCTCAGCATGTCTCCAAGGAAAGCAATTAAAAAGTTCTTTCCATGCAAAGAACGTTGTTAGTACAAAGAGACCTCTGGAGATGTTGCACATGGACTTGTTTGGACCCACTAGAACGGCTAGTTGTTCTGGAAAAAGATTCTGTCTTGTCATCGTTGATGACTACACCAGATTCACCTGGGTACAATTCCTTGGAACAAAAGATGAAACTTCCAGGTCCTTTCTAATCATTGCAAAGAGAATTAAAAATGAAAAGGGGTACTGCATCACCAACATCCGCAGTGACAGAGGAGGAGAATTCATAAATGATGAATTTAATCATTACTGTGAAGAGAATGGTATATTTCATCAAGTATCTGCTCCGAGAACTCCTCAGCAAAATGGAGTAGCCGAAAGGAAAAACAGGTCACTTCAAAAAATGGCAAGGACTATGCTTAACGAAACATCTCTACCCAAGTACTTCTGGGCCGAAGCCATCCATACAGCATGCTACATTCAAAATAGAATATTCATGCGTCCCATTCTGAAGAAAACTGCTTATGAGCTATGGAAAGGAAGAAAGCCAAACATCTCATATTTTCATCCATTCGGAAGCTCATGTTTTCTACTCAACACAAAGGATGATCTTGGAAAATTCGATGCAAAATCAGATAAAGGAATATTCTTGGGATATTCACCTAACTCCAAGGCATTCCAAGTATACAATTCCAGAACCATGGCTGTTGAAGAATCTATCAATGTTAAGTTTGAAGATAAGCACGTAGGTGTAAATCCTATAACTTCAGAAGATGATGAACTGGAGATATATGAAGCCCCTTCATCAAATCCGGCTCAGCCATCATCGTCCAGCAAAGAGGCAAACTCAACTATCCCTTCCTCAACTCAACCAGACGAAGTTGATGAAACTACGTATGACGATATCTCCTCAAGTCAAGTTATGACCTCCAGTGGTATATCACTACCTTGAAACTGGAGATTCAAACCAGACCACCCTCCAACGCAAATCATTGGAAATGTCCACGAAAAGGTAAGAACCCGATCTACTTTTAATGATTATGCTAACTGTGCGTTTCTTTCTGAAATAGAACCAAAGAACATAGGAGAAGCACTTCAGGATGAAGGATGGATTCTAGCCATGCAAGAAGAACTAAATCAGTTTGAAAGAAGTAAAGTCTGGGATTTGGTGCCTAAGCCAGAAAACAAATCCATCATAGGTACTCGATGGGTTTTCAGAAATAAAATGGATGAAAATGGAAAGGTCACAAGAAACAAGGCTCGTCTGGTGGCCCAAGGATATAATCAACAAGAAGGAATCGATTATACAGAGACGTTTGCACCAGTAGCAAGAATTGAAGCCATACGTATTCTTCTAGCATTTGCATGTCAGCACTCTATAAAATTATTTCAAATGGATGTAAAGAGTGCGTTCCTAAATGGATTCATTGAGGAAGAAGTCTACGTAAAGCAACCTCCAGTATTTGAAGATCAGGATCTACCAGGCCATGTCTTCAAGCTGAGAAAAGCACTATATGGGTTAAAGCAAGCACCACGTGCGTGGTACGATCGCTTGAGCTCATTTCTGATGAAAAATGGATTTTCTCGAGGAAGCATCGACAACACTCTCTTTAGAAGAAAGAGGTCCAAGGACTTCATTCTGGTACAGCTGTACGTCGATAATATAATATTTGGGGCTACTAATGAAGCTCTCTGCCAAGAATTCTCAAAGCTAATGCAAAGTGAATTTGAGATGAGTATGATGGGAGAATTAAAGTTCTTCCTAGGATTACAAATCAGACAGGAAGGAACTCGAACGTACATTCATCAGACCAAGTACATCAATGACCTACTAAAGAAGTACTGCATGGAGAAAGCAAAAGCCATGGGAACTCCAATGCATCCTGGAACTATACTAGATAAAGGGGATGAATCAACTCCGGTTGACTCAACCAAATACAGAGGAATGATAGGTTCACTATTGTATCTCACTTCGAGTAGACTAGACATCATGTACAACGTTTGTGTATGTGCAAGATTCCAGGTAAGTCCCCAAGAATCTCATCTTAGTGCTGTAAAACGCATCTTTCGTTATCTTATTGGCACAACTAATCTTGGTCTAGTCTATGAGAAAGGTGATGATTTCAGGCTAAGAGGATTTTGTGATGCTGACTATGCCGGAGATAGAATAGAAAGAAAAAGCACAAGTGGAGGATGTCACTTTTTAGGGCATTGTCTAATTTCTTGGGCAAGCAAAAGACAGAGCACAATTTCTCTTTCAACGGCTAAAGTAGAATACGTCGCTGCAGGTTCTTGCTGCACCCAACTTCTTTCGGTGAAGCATTAATTAGAAGATTATAATATTTTTGAGCATAACATCCCATTATTATGTGATAACACAAGTGCCATTAACATAACAAAGAACCCTGTGTTGCATTCACGAACCAAACATATTGAAATCAAACATAATTTTATTCGTGATCATGTAGCAAAAGGAAATATTGACATCTCATACATACCTTCTGATGATCAACTGACAGACATTTTTACTAAACCACTAATTGAAAATAAATTTGCATGCCTTAGAGAAAGAATAGGAATGTTTCCTGCACTATAAATATCTCTATATCATGTTCGTCTGGCTAGTTTATTCTAAATTTAATATCCACTACGAAATATGCATTTAATGCTGAAACAGTTGTGTCTTTTCATATGTATTACTTGCTCAGCACGCATACACGAATTTTGGCACTTCTTATCTCTCATCATTTAATACGCATTAATTAACTGCTTTATTCATCATGAGAGTGATAAGATCGAGAAAATATTTGCACCATCCAACATAAAAACTGACGGTTTTTGAAAATATATTTCTCATAACTGTTCCAATACACTCATTTACCATACTCCGTGCATTTGTAGTTTTCGTTCTATTTTCCCCTTCTACAGATATCATGGCCCCCAACAAACGAAGAAATGGAAAAGCTCAAGGAGTTCTAAGCATGGAAGAAACTCAAATCATCCAGAAACAGCTTAATCTTACTACTCGCAATCGCAAACTACAAAGTGATGAAATTGGTCCTGTGAAGGTTGAACATCTGGGGGACAGAAAGCTTGTCACCCCTAGGTATATCGATCTGAAGCTGTTTGAACATGCAAAGGTGGTCGGACTTGATCTCCTACTCTCACAAGCTTGGGGAAACCTGTTCGTTGTCTCCACAACTTCAGTCATCAAGCCTCTCGTTCAAGAATTCTACGACTGTGCTGTCCAGATGAACCCTAATCACATCCGAACACGGTGTTTGGGTCAAGTGATTGATGTACACACCAGCGACATATCTCAACTTCTCAACCTTCCTTTCAAAGGAGGTTCCAAAAAGCTCTACTTCTCGGCGAGTGAAAAACCTTGTTGAAGAATGCATTTTCCCCCATGCAGTTCTTAGCAAGGTTATATTGCCAAAAGAAGGTTCTCGAGACTTAGTAAATAAGTTCTCTCAATGGGCTCTATTCCAACTACAGCATCGCAAGAAAATCAATTGGCCTAACCTTCTGTTTCAATACATACTCCATACTCTGGAACAGTCTAACACCAACCTTCCCTATGGAGCTCTTATCTCAGCTCTTATGCATCACAAACAACTAATCAACCCCTCTATTGAAATGGTGCAATACCTTTCATCTGATTATGTCTCTGCTACTCCGATTAAGTTTAGTGATGTTCGCCGAATGAATTTGTCTGTTGACATATCTGGAGTACCCCCAGAACTCTTAAGTGACTGGACCAAGAGGACTAAAAAACGAAAGCCTTCTTCACCAACTCCGTCTGTTGCTAGTCTCAAACGTCGTCGTCTGGACACTCCTTCTCAACAGTGTTCCAGTCATGCTCACCAGACTGAGTCTCCCACCCGTCTACCTACTCCCACAATCGTACATGCATCAACTTCATCCAAACCGCCCCCTGAGACTGTGCACTCCACAGCTGAACTCATCTCAATCTCTCATGCTCACTATTTGAAGTTCCTGCCTCAAATATTTCACAAATATATATCTGATGTCTTTGATGTTGAAGATGATGGCAATTGTGGTTTCCGCTGTCTTGCTCAATGGATGGGTCACCCTCAAGATTACTGGCCAGAAGTTCGCAAATTGCTCATTTAGGAACTCCTATCTGTGCTCCATTCCCATACATTTTTCTCTGATAAAGATATTGATACATTGTGTCAGTGCAAATGAACCTGCACCTATGTCCAAGTGGTTTACAGTTCCGGATATGGGATTGCTAGCTGCCACTGCGTTTCGCATTATTCTAGTCACTCTAGCTCCCAACCAGTGTTGCACGTATCTACCACTTCTTGGCCCTGTTGATGTTACTCCTACTATCGCTGTTTTGGGCAATATTGCCAACCGACACTGGGTCCGCGTCAAGCTCTCCGAGAACTCTCAACTACCCACTATTTCACCTCAATGGAAGCATCATTGCTCCCCTAATTCCCGAGGATGGGAACTGCCTTTTCAATCCAAAATTCTTCATTTCAAAAATCTTCTACAACTTGAAGCTGAGCAATTTCTGGACTCACTATTTGACGTCCCCAGCTTTGATAATCCTATCCATCTTGATGACGACTCTGAGCCTGATCCCTCTCCCAACACTGATCTTTCGTGCTTGGATCTTGACTTTTGCCGTCTCAACTTAACTGATATTGAAGTTGATCTTCGTCTGCATCTTGGTCAAAGTCAACCGGCTCATTCAATATTACCACGGGTAGATGCTCACATTAATGCATCTATTAATGCATCTTATCCGTCCCCACCGGCTCCTCTCTATAAAGTTATGGATCTGGATCTCAAGCTTGCACCTCCGGGTTTCTTCACTACTGATTCAGGCATGTCTTTCCCTCAGCTCTACTCCATGCCCCGTAACCCTCCCAAATCCAGCTCAACCTTGGGCAAACGCAAGCGCTCACAAAATGCACCCAATGCTCACCTACTATCAGATCTCTGTCTTCAGGAATTCGGTTTTCCATTTTGCTTTAAGGCTGGACTGTGGCTTCCCCATGGATGTCTTGCCTCTCACTTTATCCAATCCATGCCCTCATGACAACAATTCTTCCATTTTGACTGGGAGCTCCAGGTTTGCAAGGATGTCCACATTGCTTCAATTCCTCTTCATCTGGCTGGTAGTGTCGAATCCCTGGTTCTACAATTTCGAGCATGGACTCCGATACTCCTTCCCAAAATATCACCCATTTTGAAGACTCTGCGTTATACTTGGCCGTATTTGCCTCCCGCGCCGCTCATTCCCACTGTGGCATACTTCACTCCCATTCTGCCATCTCGTCCACCATCTCCGTCAGTCACTCACTGCTCACATTCTGACTCTGATGAAGATCGCTCTATGGTCCACCTTCTCTCTCAGGAAGTTAAAGCTTTCACTGCTCGTCTATCTCTTGAAAGGGCCAGTCAAGATCAAGCCGTGAATGCTCGCCTTGAGTCCATGGATGCGAGGCTCTCTGCAAAGATAGATGCTAGTTTCGCTCAGCTGCATGCCTCTATTGCCTTACTTTTAGGACTTTCTAAGCCATCCTCTTAATATACATTTCTGCTGTTATATTTTATCATTTCTCTTGTTATCTCATTCGCTCTGTTATCTACGTTTTTGATAATGTCAAAGGGGGAGAAATTATATAACAAATAAATAAGTAAAAGATAGCACATGCTTAGGGGGAGTTAATAAATGCTAATGAAATAAATGACTAAGTAGAAGATAGGCACATGCTTAGGGGGAGGAATTATACAGGCCTTACTCGCATTTGTTTTTAGAAATTGTCATTATCAAAAAAGGGGAGATTGTTAGAGAAAAATATCTAAATGAATTAATCTATTTTGATAAATAACAATTTCGCCAAGAGTCACTAACTTTATTTGAAGAATTTTATATTCAAGGACTCTTATGAACGGAAGCCATGCTGCAAACATTATCAAAAAGCAAAGGAAAAGTCCGTCCGACTATAAGAATTGAGTCCACCTTTAGAGTAAAGATCGTCCGCCTGGAAAGACTGTCCGGTTCAATCCTCGTCAAACATAAGGATTGACTAAGGAGCAATGATTGAAGACTGGTACAAAAAGAATCTGCTTAAGAGAGATCGTTTGCTCAAACTGAAGATGAGTTGTCATGCACCCCTTGGTTGATCAGAGCATTAATGACGAAAGAGACAGATTTAAGCGCCATATACCTTGAGGATTCAAATTCTATGACATTCCTTAATTCAAGCTGCTTTTGCTGAATTAACGGTGAAATCCTCTGATCATCGTATCTCCTCAACGGCCGAATCCAAATCCTCTGGTCAGAGCATTAATTGGCATATTAGTTGTAATATACTTGCATTAAGTGCTGCCTCTGAGAACCAGAAGAAAAAGCATTGCCAGACGATCTCACTCTCTATCATTTGAAGAAATGTTCTTCACTTTGGCAGACCTCATCAAGCAACAGATGCAGAAGTATCCGTTACTCACAATCAAGCAAACATTCAACGGAACTATTTTTGAAGATCTTCATCAGCTCATCTAGTTCTCATCCTACTGAAGATATAAATAGTGGCATTTGCATCATTTTCAACTTGGCGACTTACACACTATCAAAGCATTCAAATCCTTCAAGTCAGTTTATAATTTGAACAAGCTTTAGCAAAGAACACTCAGCAACTCTAGATTTTCTATTCTTCTGAGTTTAGTCGCCAACTAGTGTGAATCCTCTATAGAGTGAAAACTCTTATCCTTCTCACACAACCTCTTCAGAGAATCCATTTAAATATCATCTCTGAACCTAGAACCTCATAGTTTCTACCCACTCTTTGTGAAGAGATCTCTGTAGAAAACAAACCTTCTTGAAAAAGAACTGGGAGAAGTCCTTTCGAACACTTGAGAGATAAAGGAGAAGTCCTGAGAAAACTTGTAAAGGAGTAGTCCTCAGAATACTGGGAGAAGTCCCTGAGAACACTTGTACTATTCTGTTGAAATAGTGGAAAATCTTGGTGTAGCCAAGGACTGGACGTAGCCCTATCAGTTTTGGGGGTGAACCAAGATAAACATTCTGTGTGCTTTACTCTTTAAGTTCTAAGTCTATTTCTGCTACACTTATCTTTAAAACGTTTTCGAACTTATAAAGAGTATTTTGCGAAAAACTTTACAAAAGTCAAACACACAATTCAAACCCCCCCTTTCTTGTGTGATTTTATTACTATCATCCTGTGGGTGAGCCATAAATTGACAGACCTTGTTAACAGCATAACATATTTCTGGCTGTGTCATAGTAACATACTGAAGAGCCCCCACAGTGGAGCTATACAGAGTTGGATCAGGAGGAAAATCAGCCCCTTGTTTAGTGAGCTTGGTGCTTGTAACCATTCATGTAGGCTATGGTTTAGTATCTTCCATATGTACTTTAGCAAGAAGATCCATGATGTATTTGGTTTGAGAAAGCAACAAGGAACCATCTTAGAGATGTTGAACTTGAATTCCCAAAAAAATAATCTAGAGGACCTAAATCTTTGAGAGCAAACATTGCATTTAGCTTAGTAATTAGCTACTGGATTTGAGAAGGAGAATCACCTGTGATGATTATATCATCAACATAGATGAAGAGAAACAAACTATGACCATCTAAGTGTAGAGTAAGGAGAGAAGGATCACATTTACATTTCTGAAATCCTTCCTGAACCAAGGTTGTGGTCAGCCTGTCAAACCAAGCCCGGGGTACTTGTTTAAGGCCATAAAGGGCCTTTTTGAGCTTACAAACCAACTGCTTATCTGCTGACTCAAAACCAGGAGGCTGCTGCACATAGACATCCTCTGTAACGTTCCCATTCCAGAAGGCATTATTAATATCTATCTGCCTAATCTGCCACTTGTGAGACACAGCAATAGATAGAACGGCTTTGACCGTAACAGGCTTGACCACTGGAGAAAAAGTTTCTGAAAAATCAAAACCTTTTCGTTGATGATAGCCCTTAGAGCAACTCCATCCCTGCTCCCCTACAAGGTTCCTTATTCTGCTTTTTGGTGGGCCCGAACTGCCACGTAGGATTAAGCTCCCTCATAAGGAACTTTAGCAGATTTTGCTCCAACCATGGTTCCTTATTTTACTTTTTGTTGGGTCCCACAGTACCACATTAATTAATGATTTTTATTTCCACCTATTTTGATTTAAATTTATATATTAATTCAACATTATAATTTAAATATTAACTTAATTAATATTAATAGCAACAACATTATAATTAAAATTGAACACGTTACATTATATAATTAAAGACGGTACGAAACACATACTAATGATAAATAAATTACAACACAATTTAAATGAAATACATAATCAACGGTAATGACTAATTTTCATTATCATCATTTCCGAAACGCTCCCAAATATGCTCCACCAAATCTGCCTGAAGTTGGCGATGGATTGATCTTTGAAGTTGATGTGTTCTTCTTTCCAAAAATGTTGTAAAAGCAGGAATAGGACCACTTGATACTTCCGCAGACCCTACGTCATTATTAGCCTGATCGTATTCAAAATTACCTTCGTAATCCCCGCGCTCGTCTTCAACGATCATGTTGTGCAATATGATGCAAGCATACATTATCTGCTTCATGGTATTCACATGCCACTGGCGTGAAGGACCACGAACAATCGCAAATCGAGATTGCAACACTCCAAAAGCACGCTCAACATCCTTTCTTGCTCCTTCTTGTCGCTTGGCAAATAATTGTCTTTTCTCTCCTTGAGGCATTGGGATGGTCTTCACGAATGTAGCCCACTCTGGATAGATACCATCTGCTAGATAGTATCCCATACAATACGGTGTTCTATTGACACTATATTGCACCACAGGAGCTTCTCCATTCAAAACGTCGGTAAACACGGGAGATTGGTTTAAGACGTTGATGTCATTGTTAGAACCCGCAATGCCAAAAAAAGCATGCCAAATCCACAAATCCTGCGATGCCACTGCTTCAAGCATGATTGTAGGTTTTCCATGATCACCTCGTGAATATTGTCCTTTCCACGCAACTGGACAATTCTTCCATTCCCAATGCATACAATCAATGGAACCTAACATACCTGGGAATCCACGAGCTTCTCCCATTTGTAGTAGGCGTTGAGTGTCTTCGTTGTTTGGCCTCCTGAGGTACTCCGTGGAAAATATTTCATTCACAGCCGATACAAATCTCTCTAAACAATCAATAGTAGTACTTTCACCGATTCGAACATACTCATCTTGGGCGTCAGCCGGTGATCCATATGCTAACATACGAATGGCTGCAGTGCACTTTTGTAGTGGTGAAAGACTACTTCTACCAACTGCATCAACGGTCGTTTGAAAGTAAGCATCATGGTTGGCAACAACTTCTACAACTCTAAGGAACACGTGCTTCCGCATTCGAAATCTTCTTCGGAACTGGTCTTCGGTGTACACAGGATTTGGAGAGAAGTAATCATTGACCAATCGGCGTTGCCCTTCTTCACGATCTCGCTCTATGACTCTTCTTCTTCTCCTGGGCCTAGCAGTGTTGTGAGATTGTTGTTGGCTCTCTATTACATTCCTCAAGTGATCTTCTGCACTGGTGTCATTAATAAAATCATCTAAACATTGTTCAAAGAAAGCATCAAAGTTCTGGTAACTATTTGGATCCATTGTGTGATGTGTAGAATCAGAACACAATGAGAGAATTTTGGGGGTTGAAGATACGATGAAAATATGGTAGATGGAAAGAATGGTGTACATTTAGAAGAAACAAGGTGGGTATAAATAAGGCTAGTTCTCCAACGGCTAGTTTTACAACGGCTAGTTCCCCAACGGCTAGTTTTACAACGGCTACTTTTACAACGGCTAGTTTTACAACGGCTACTTTTACAACGGCTACTTTTACAACGGCTAGTTTTACAACGGCTACTTTTACAACGGCTACTTTTAAAAATAGTACATAATTATTCACTAGCAAATAATAATCTAGTACACAATTTAAAAATAGAATTACAACATTAATCTAGTACATAATTTGAAATTAAAATTACAAACATTAGCTACTACATAAATTGAAATTAAAATTACAACTTTTTTAATTCCTCCCTGACATGTGGTAATATGGCCTTATGATCCGCTAACTGTTCTTCATCCATTTGAGAGGTGTCCCGACAAAGGATATCATGAAATTTCAAGATCAATTCTTGACGCTTGATTTCCTTAAATTGCAACATCAAATCATTTTTTTCTTTCACAAGTGCTTCCGCGGATGCCAACTTGGAGTTGTCAGAAGGCACATTACCCTCGTTTAATCTAGCCTTTCTCTTGGACGCCTTTTGGCCGGGAGGGCGGCTAACCGGTTGTGGTGGTTGAATTTCGGCACAATCAATCGGCGTACTAGGGTTGGACGATGATGAATGCGATCCATCACGAGAATTCTTTTGTCTCTTCGAAGAACTCGAGATGGCTTGTCCACACCACTTTGGTTCATCTTTCACTACCCGCCATGCATGCTCATATCTGAAATCGGTTTTCTTTTCTTCCCGAAACAATGCACGTGCCTCAGACAAGATATCCTTCTCAGATTGTCCGCTTTTTTTACGATTTGTAGCTTTGTTGTAACAACCCACAAATACTTGAATTGTACCATTCAATTTATGAAAATGAGATTTAATCGTACCTGCCGTCCTCGGACGTTGATCAACGATGCGAAAATCTTCGTATTGGCTGCGATATTCTTCCAAAACTGTTTTGACTTTTGGTCAGTTCCCACAATCGGATCCTTCGAAACATTGAGCCAAGACTGAAGAAGAAGTACATCGTCTTTAGCAGTCCATGTGATGCGATTCTTCTTATTGGACGGACTCTCTTCGTCCTCAAGATCAATTTCTTCTAGCCCATCAATAGCTTCATCAAATTGTGTTTCCGGTATGCTTTCACTGGATCCAACGACATAAGGCGGTTGACTTTGAAGATGGTGTGGTGATGGATACCACGGTTGTTGGGGACTTTGAGAACTTTCGCCGGGGCGGGGTGGTGGGTTTTGAAAATAGAATGGTGGTGGGTGCATCAGATATTGTGGATTTGGGAAACTTTCACCGGTGCGGGGTGGTTGGTTTTGAAAATAGAATGGTGGTGGGTGCATCGGATATTGGGTATGTGAAGAACTCCCACCACCAATATGAGGTGCTTGGTTTTGATAATAATATGGTGGTGGGTGCATGCCATATTGTGGATTTGGCAAACTTTCACTTGAAGGAGGTGATTTGTTTTGCAATAAATTGGCATAAGATTGATAAGGATCCATTGAAAATCAAAATGGATTCAATATATAAGAAGAAGAGAAGATGTGAAGCTAAAAAATGGTTTCATTCCATATTTATAGTGTAAAAATCCTTCAATATGGACTCCCCAACGTCCATATTCCTTTTTTTCTGGTAAAAAAAAAATAAAATATAGCCGTTGGGCTGTCAGAAAAATTAAAAAAAAAAAAAAAAAGACCTGCTGGGCCGGTCATATCTGGCCCAACGGCCAGAAACCGGCTCCAACCGGTCAACCTCTACCTAAGAAACCGGCCAAGCCGGTTACCACGTATATAACATTTTGTTTCCCTTTTTTTTTCATTTTCCAACTTTTCAACTTCTTCACCTTTCATTTTCTCTCTTCTTCTGAAACCCTAGACCCCAACAGCCGCCGCCACCACCCTTTCTTCTACCTCCAGCCGCCGCCACCCTTTCTTCTTCCTCCAGCCGCCGCCACCCTTTCTTCTTCCTACAGCCGCGACCTCTCTTCTTCCTCTCTTCTCCTTCGCAAAACGGTAACGCAGCACCACCACCCCACCACCTCACCGCCTTCGGCCGCCGCCCTTCACGCAACCTCTCTTCTTCTCTTCCAAACACCATCGCAACACCACCACCCACCACTTCACCGACTCCGTCCGCTGGCATGCCATCCACCATAGCCGCACACTCACCCGCCTGGCCGCCGCAGCCACCACCCCCATCGGAGCTCCAGGCACCAAATCGGAGCTCCCCACCACCGGATCGGAGGTTCCAAGCCAACATGCAACAACTTTTTTATTTTGTGTACTGATTTGATTTTTTGGTTGTGTAATAATTTTTTTTTTATTTTAAGTTCTGTAATGTGTATTTTTATTTTTGTGATCTGAAATCTGGTTCTGGTTCTGGAATTTTATTTATTTTTGTTGTTCTTCTCCTTCCTCTGTGTTATGTTTTTCCCCCTTCTTCCCTTCCCTCTCATTTTAACAGAAATTAAGTTGATGAATGAGAGAGAAAGAATGATTTTTAATGTTAAGGACCCATAAAGCAGAGTTCCTTATGCAAGGAACTCTGCTTTAATTTAAGGAACTCTACATTCCATGTCATTCTGCTCCAACCATGAAAAAACTTAAGGAACGGAGCTTAAAACCTCCAGCTGGTTTAAGGAACCAGCGTTGGAGATGCTCTTAGCAACCAATCGAGCCTTATACTTATTTAGAGTTCCATCAGCATTTTCCTTTACTCGAAAAACCCACTTGCAACCAATAGCTTGCCTGCCGTGAGGTAAAGAAACTAAATCCGAAGTCTGATTTGCCTGCAATGCTACAAACTCAGCATGCATAGCAGCAACCCAGTCGGGATTAGCCAAGGATTCTCTAAAAGAGGTAGGTTCTAGATGAGTAAAAAACAAGGTAGGGTGTAACTTAATGAATCTCATATGAATTCTAACCCTTGAATGAAAGAGTGGTGGAAATAGAATATTGGAGTGTTCCTGCTATATGTGTTTTCTATGTTTTATTTGCCTTAAAAAGTTGATGAAAACAGAAAAAAAGAGAAAGAACCCTAAATACACTAAATAAACTATCAGTAACAATAACACAATAAATACTACAAAATTGAAAATGATTTAATTCAGCCATCCGCATTAAGCAATTGAACTAACTACAACTAGTTACATTTTGTATGCAGTCATGTCAATGTTAGGTTTTGGAATTCCTAACAGCCAAACAGCAGAGAAAACAGAAAACAGGGGTAAAGAACCAGAGGCAATTTTGTTATAAAATAATTGATGTTATTAGAATAAAGTGTGACACAAGGAAAATCTTATAAGGTCAAAACCTTTTAACTTTAATAATCAAATCTTGATTATTACCTAATTAGTAGAGACTCATATTTATGATAAACTATCGTACTCATATATATAATAAATTAAACCTACTAAGTAAATAATACTAGCCAACATAGGTACAACTCAAATAATGAAACAGACAAAAAAAATAGAGGTATAGTTACAACTTTAGTCCCCCATTTATATCGAATCCACAATTTTGGTCCTTAAAAAAATAAATTGCTTTTAGAGTCCCAAACTAAAAGCTCCGGTGGCAGAAATGGTTTTCTGTCTAGATTCTGTAAAAAATTCTAAAAAAAATTATTAAAAAATTTAAAACCCAAAAATCATGAAGGTTCATCTTCCCATTCCAAAAAACCTAGCAAATTCTTCTTCTTCATCATCATCTCCATCAAAAACCTATAAAATCCCAAAAAAATAAAAACAACCATCAACAAGAAGAACAACAACTCAAAAAGATATGGAGGTTTATCTTCTTAATCATCATCTTCAAACATCTCGAGCAACCTTCACCATCACAAAACTGACTTCTTTTCTCTTCACCAAATCCACCGCACCACCACCCCAACACCTTCATCTGCACTACCGAATATCCTCTGCTCCGCAATTGATCATTCAAAGCCTCACACCCACAAAATTAAGAACCACCACAAAACCCAGAAACACAATCAACAATCAAAGCCTCACAAGATGAGGGATTGAGGAAGCCACGATCCGGAATAACCACAAGATCTGGGTTTGGTATTGAAAAAAATAAAGATCGAGAGCTAGGACGAAGGTTTATGGGATTGAATACGAAAATCAAGGATGGGAAATAAATCAGGAAACCAGAAACGCTAAACCCCTTTGCCGTTTCCCTTTTCGAAAATCAAGGATGGGTTTGATTTTCTCCTCCTCTCCCCCTGATCCCATTTGATTATTCCAGGAAAATGTGTTAAGAAAGAGATCTTACAGAAGGAGGATGAGAGGGTTTGTCGTTGTTGTTGTCGAAGGTCAAAGATAGGGTTAAAAAGATCTGAAACAAAGTGGGCAGCTTACTCCGCAAGGATTACTTTTCCCCCATTTCTAATTGCTATTTATGGCATTGATGCGATTAATGTTCAATTTCCACCTTCCAAAAAGATAACGAAAGTTGGAAAAGAAATTAACACTTGGGTGCGTTTGTTACGCAGTATAGAATCAGATTATCAGGAATGCTTAGGTCGGGAGGCCGCGTTTGTTATAAGGTTAATAATTCACAATCATGGGTATCAATCATTCCCAGGAATGGAGCCAACATTCCCTTCATTTCATTCTCATCAATTGGGTTGGGAATGCAAGATTCCCATGGGAAATGACTTATTTTAAATATAACTTTTCACTTTCTTCACAATCTCTCATTTTTCTATTTTTAAAATTTTAAAATTAAATAAATTTAAGCACATTCCCGGGAATACTAAAAACTTACCAAATACATGTAAAAAACTTACCCAGGATTCCCAGTAATCTCATTCCTTGGAATGTTATTCTCGGGATTGTAATCTCAAACTAAACAGATCAAGTCTACCCGGAGTAGGGGAGTCGGTAGCTGGAGAGTCGGTCCGCCTGAGGCTGGTGGTCTTCCGTCGTTCCTGCGCTCGGGAGGGGGTCCTGCAAGACACTCCGATGCTAAATTTAGAGATCGGTGTCAGAGGGGATTTCCGAGTGGGTTAGAGTTAGAAGAGATGTGTGTACCTTATGGTTCGGGGGAGCCCCCTTTATAAAGAGGTTTGGGGAGGGCGCGGCCTTTGAAGACAGATGTCCGTGATCTGACCAACGGATCCCTCTGGGCCACTGGATTCTTAGCCGTGTCAGATCAATCGGGTGGTCCAATTTGTTCCGGCTCGGCACGCCCTCCGGCGCGGCTCCATGGTGGGACCAGAGATTATACGTGTAGGAGTGATTCCTCGGTAGGGTCATTGTTCGTGGGTCAATGTCTGGCGGATGGGAGGTGGGACGAGTGGCCTGGTCGTCGTTGTCCACGGTGCCTGAGAGGGTAGTAGGTTCTAGGGGATCTACTCCCAAAACAGTAGCCCCCCAGCCCAAGCTCTCGGTCACGAGTGCCTAGGGTTAAAGTGTGTTAGTGGGGTTTGTGAGTGTTGCAACGCGTTTTTGGTTAAGAATATGGTCCTCGGATCATCAGTCGAGTCTAGGAAGTGTTCGATTTTTGTTGTCCCCGTATGACCGATAGGGCTACGTTAGGCTGAGGTGGACTATATGGTCTCCCGGGCCCCCTAGCTTTGACACTCGGAGAGGGTCGAGAGATAAGGAGTTGCTTCAGGGTGCTCGCGTGAAAGTGAAGAGTCAAGTGGGAGGGGCGCGTGTTTCTGTGGATGGACACGTGGTCTATTTTGATTGAGCATGTCGTTCCAATTGCCTATGCTTCTCCATGGGCAGGTGGAAGGTCTGTCCGATGGGACGTGACCGGTCCTGACTGAACGCGTGGTGTAGTTGATTTGATGTGACGCTTCGGGGGTCGTGAAGCGTGCTTGAGGGGTAGGGGACTGTTCGGTACCTCCTACTCCCTCTATAAATACTCTTCTCTTCCCAGTTTATTTTTCAGTTCCATTTTTGTGCTGAAGCTTTGCGAAAATTATTTCTTTGCCATCGCCGTCGCTATTGTCCGTCTTCCCTCCGTGTTAGCGATTGTTCGTGCTTGTCTTCTTCAGGTAATTTCCTTTCTCTGTTGGCTGTTCCAGTTATCTTCCTGTACCTTTTTGTTATTTTCCTGGAACTGTATGGGGTGGTTAAGTGGTCCTTGGGTGGAAATGTCGCGGCAGTGGTGGTTGCGTCGCGCCACGTTCTGCGGGGGTGGGGCTGATGGCCTCACTAGTGCCCTTCCATTGACATTAGTGGTAAGGGTCCTGATGTGGGGTCCTTCCCTTGCAGATTCATGGCTGTTAGAAAAGAAAAAGGATGGTGAGGAAAAGTTCCAAACTTGAGTTTGGTGGTCCTACTAGGGATCACAAAAAGGCCGAGAGCAAGCTTCCGAAGAGTAAGATGTCGGTGAAGTTATCGAAGAAGCAACGAGAGATGAAGGAGAAAGCAGGGCCCCTCTTGGCAAGATGGATGTCGTACGACTGGGTGTGTCGGGATGTGTGATAGTAATAAAACCACACAAGAAAGGGGGGTTTGAATTGTGTGTGTGACTTTTGTAAAGTTTTTCGCAAAATACTCGTTATTAGTTCGAAAACGTTTAAAGATAAGTGCAGCGGAAATAGACTTAGAACTTAAAAAGTAAAGCTCACACGATATTTATCCTGGTTCACCCCCAAAACCGATAGGGCTACGTCCAGTCCTTGGCTATACCAAGATTTTCCACTATTTCAACAGAATAGTACAAGTGTTCTCAGGGACTTCTCCCAGTATTCTGAGGACTACTCCTTTACAAGTTTTCTCAGGACTTCTCCTTTATCTCTCAAGTATTCGACAGGACTCCTCCCAGTTCTTTTTCAAGAAGGTTTGTTTTCTACATGTATCTCTTCACAAAGAGTGGGTAGAAACTATGAAGTTCTAAATTCAGAGAAGGTATACAAATTAGTTCTCTGAAGGGATAGTGTGATGAGGAATGAGAGTTTTCACTCTATAGAGATTTCACACTAGTTGGCGACTAAACTCAGAAGATAGGAAAGCTAGAGTTACTGAGTGTTCTTGGCTAAAGCTTGTTCAAATTGTAAACTGACTTGAAGGATTTGAATGCTTTGATAGTGTGTAAGTCGCCAAGTTGAAAATGATGCAGAGGCCACTATTTATATCTTCAGTAGGATGATAACTGGATGTGCTGATGAAGATCGTGAAAAAAAATAGTTCCGTTGAGTCTTTGCTTGATTGTCAGTAACGGATACTTCTGCATCTGCTTGTTGTAGTCTGCCAAGTGAAGAATGTTTCTTCAACAGATAGAGAGAGACGTCGTCTGGCAATGCTTTTGTTCTGATTCTCGGAGGCTGCAATTAATGCATGTGCATTACAGCTAATATGGCAATTAATGCTCTGACCAGAAGATTTGGATTTGGTCGTTGAGGAGATACGATGATCAGAGGATATCACCGTTAATTCAGCAAAAGCAGCTTGAATTAAGGAATGTCAGAGAATTTGAATCTTCAAGGTATATGGCGCTTAATTCTATCTCTTTCACCATTAATGCTCTGATCCACCAAGAGGTGCATGACAAGTCATCTTCAGTTTGAGCAAACGATCTCCTCTAAGCAAATTCTTTTTGTACCAGTCTCCAATCATTGCTCTTTAGTCAACCCATGTGTTTGACAAGGATTGAACCGGACAGACTCTGCAGGCGGACGAACTTTACTCTGGAGGCAGACTCAATTCTCATAGCCGGACGGACTTTTCATTTGCTTTTTGATAATGTTTGCAGCATGGCTTCCGTTCATAAGTGTTCCTGAATATGAAATTCTTCAAAGAAAGTTAGTGACACTTAGCGAAATTGTTATTTATTAAAATAGGTTAATTCATTTAAATATTTTACTCTAACAATCTCCCCCTTTTTGATAATGACAATTTCTAAAAACAAATGCGAGTAAGGCCTGTAAAATTCCTCCCCCTATCATTAACATTTATTAGCTCCCCCTAAATATGTGATAGTTATTAGCTCCCCCTAAGTATGTGTCTATATTCTACTTAGTCATTTGTTATATAGTTTCTCCCCCTTTGACATTATCAAAAACACAGATTAAATAGCCAATGGGATAATAAGAGGTAACGATAAAATATAACAAAAGAAATGTATATTAAGAAGATGGCTTAGAAAGCCCTAGAAGTAAGGCAATAGAGGCCTGCAACTGAGAGAAACTAGCATCTATCTTCGCAGAAAGATTTGTATCCATGGACTCAAGGCGAGCATTCACAGCTTGATGTTGAGTGGCCCTTTCATGAGATAAGCGAGTGGTGAAGGCTTTAACTTCCTGAGAGAGGAGGAAGACCATGGAGCGAACATCATCAGAGTCAGAATGTGAACATTAAGTGACCAACGGAGATGGTGTACGAGATGGCAGAATTGGAGTGAAATATGCCACAGTGGGAATGAGTGGCGCGGGAGACAGACACGGCCAAGTAGAACTCAGAGTCTTCAAAATGAGTGACATCACAGGAAGAAGTATCAGGGTCCATGTTCTAAACTTTAGAACCAGGGATTCTACGCGACCAGCCAGTTGAAGAGGAATTGAAGCAATGTGGACATCCCTGCGAACCGTGAGTTCCCAGTCGTAGTGGAAGAATTGTTGGCATGAGGGCATGGATTGGATAATTTGAGAGGCAAGACATCCATGGGGAAGCCACAATCCAACCTTAAAGAAAAATGGAAAACCGAATGCCTGAGGACAGAGATCTGAGAGTAGATGAGCATTGGGTGCATTTTGTGAGCGAACATCATCAGAGTCAGAATGTGAACATTAAGTGACCAACGGAGATGGTGTACGAGATGGCAGAATTGGAGTGAAATATGCCACAGTGGGAATGAGTGGCGCGGGAGACAGACACGGCCAAGTAGAACTCAGAGTCTTCAAAATGAGTGACATCACAGGAAGAAGTATCAGGGTCCATGTTCTAAACTTTAGAACCAGGGATTCTACGCGACCAGCCAGTTGAAGAGGAATTGAAGCAATGTGGACATCCCTGCGAACCGTGAGTTCCCAGTCGTAGTGGAAGAATTGTTGGCATGAGGGCATGGATTGGATAATTTGAGAGGCAAGACATCCATGGGGAAGCCACAATCCAACCTTAAAGAAAAATGGAAAACCGAATGCCTGAGGACAGAGATCTGAGAGTAGATGAGCATTGGGTGCATTTTGTGAGCGCTTGCGTTTGCCCAAAGTAGAGCTGGAGCTTGGAGGATAATGGGGCATGGAGTAGATCTGAGGGAGAGACATGCCTGTATCAGAAGTGAAGAAACCCGGAGGTGCAAGCTTGAGATCCAGATCCATAACTTTATAGAGACGAGCCGGTGGGAACGGATAAGATGCATTAATAGGTGTATTAATGTGAGCATCTACAGCGGAATCCACAATTGCCATCATCTTCAACGTCAAACACATCTGATATATATTTGTGAAATATTTGAGGCAAGAACTTCAAATAGTGAGCATGAGAGTCTGAGATGAGTTCAGCTGTGGAGTGCACAATCTCAGGAGGCGGTTTGGATGAAGTTGATGCATGCAAGATTGTGGGCGTAGGTAAGCATGTGGGAGACTCAGTCTGGTGAGCATGATTTGAGCATTGTGGAGATGGAGGGTCCAAACGACGACGTTTGAGGCAGGCATCAGACGGAGTTGGTGAAGGAGGCCTTCGTTGCTGATTCCTCTTAGTCCAGTCACTTAAGAGTTCTGGGGGTACTCCAGATATGTCAACAGACAGATTCATACGGCGAACATCACTAAACTTGATAGGAGTAGCAGAGACATAATCAGATGAAATGTATTGCACCATTTCAATAGAGGGGTTGATTAGTTTTTTGTGATGCATAAGGGCTGAGATAAGAGATCCGTAGGAAAGGTTGGTGTTGGAATGTTCCAGAGTATGAAACATGTATTGAAACAGAAGGTCAGGCCAATTGATTTTCTTGCGATGCTGCAGTTGGAATAGAGCCCATTGAGAGAACTTATTTACTAAGTCTCGAGAACCTTCTTTTGGCAATACAACCTTGCTAAGAACAGCATGAGGGAAAATGCATTCTTCAACGAGGTTTTTCACTCGACGAGAGGTGGAGCTTTTTGGAACCTCCTTCCATATAGTAAAGGGAGTGCTTTCAGAGCTTTCCCAAGAAGAGGAGTAGCAGACCCCATCGAGAGGAAGATTGAGGAGTTGAGATATGTCGCTGGTGTGTACATCGATCACTTGACCCAAACACCGTGTTCGGATGTGATTAGGGTTCAACTTGATAGCACAGTCATAGAATTCTTGAACGAGAGGCTTGATTACTGAAGTTGTGGAGATTTCGAACAAGTTTCCCCAGGCTTGTGAGAGTAGGAGATCAAGTCCGGCCACCTTCGCATGTTCAAACAGCTTCAGATTGATATACCTAGGGGTGACAAGCTTTCTGTCCCCCAGATGTTCAACCTTCACAGGACCAATTTCATCACTTTGTTGTTTACGATTGCGAGCAGTGAGATCAAGTTGTTTCTGGATGATTTGAGTCTCTTCCGTGCTTAGGATTCCTTGAGCTTTTCCATTTCTTCGTTTGTTAGGAGCCATGATTTCTGTAGAAAGGGAAAGTAGAAAGACAACTACACATGCACAGAGTATGATGAATGAGTGTATTGAAACGGTTATTAGAGATTATTTTCAAAAACCGTCAGTTTTTATTTTGGAGAGTGTAAATATTTTCTCGATCTTATCACTCTCATGATGAATGATGTAGTTAATTAATGCGTATTAAATGATGAGAGATAAGGAGTGCCAAGATTTATGTATGCGTGCTGAGCAAGTAATACATATGAAAAGACACAACTGTTTCAGCATTAAATGCATATCTCGTAGTGGATATTGATTTTAGAGCAAACTAGCCAGACGGACATAACACAGGTATATTTATAGTGCAGGAAACATCCCTATTCTTTCTCTAAGGCATGCAAACTTATTTTCAATTAGTGGCTTAGTAAATATGTCTGCCACTTGATCATCAGAGGGTATGTATGAAATGTCAATATTTCCTTTGGCTACATGATCACGAATAAAATGATGTTTAATTTCAATATGTTTGGTTCGTGAATGCAACACAGGGTTCTTTGTAATATTAATGGCACTTGTGTTATCACATAATAATGGAATGTTATGCTCAAAAATATTATAATCTTCTAATTGATGCTTCACCCAAAGAAGTTGGGTGCAGCAAGAACCTGCAGCAACGTATTCTGCTTCAGCCGTTGAAAGAGAGATTGTGCTTTGTCGCTTGCTTGCCCATGAGATTAGACAATGCCCTAGAAAGTGACATCCTCCACTTGTGCTTTTTCTTTCTATTCTATCTCCGGCATAGTCAGCATTGATAGCGGAATCGCAAGTGCACGATTCAATATCGCGTAATAAAAAGATCGAACCCAAGGGATAGGTTTCCTATTATTATAATATTTAGTACTTGTGCAGAAAATTTAAGAGATGAATATTTGATGTTGGTTTTTAGAACAAACAAGAACAATAGCATAAAATAATAAAGAGATAAGATGATGAGAATTAAGCTCTTGGGTTGGTTTACATAGTCTATAAAATATGCTAGCAAGTTACTACTTCATTTCTGAATTTTAAGTCCAATTCCATGATGCTATAGCCTAGAATTTCTACATCCTAATTGCCTTAAGAAATGTAGAACTTTCTCCCTAATTACTAACTCCATAGCCTTGGTTATTAGTTAATCAGAAAAGAAGATGAAGAATGAATTCGGGCCAGCACAAAGTTACGTCCATCCTAATTGCCTTAAGAAATGTATACTTATAACCTTTTTTATTTCTTATTTCCCTTACTACTTACCAAATGGCCTTATGACATAAGTAGAAAGCAAGATATCTTTTGTGCACAAAGATTAATGAAGAACAAAGAAATAAAACATGAATTGAAAATATTATTCAGAAATGTAGAAAAAGACTAGAACATGAATTATAAACTAAAACAACCCAAAAAGCTTAAAGAAGAAGTTAGCCAAGCATGGCTAAAAGATTCATCGAATTACCCTGGATAGGAGCTCAAGTATGGCTTCCCACAATTCCTAGGAACAATGATCTTTAAGGAGGAAAGAAGAACACTTGTTGTATTCTGAATAGGTGTGTCTTACAAGTGAAGAAAAGCTCCCTATTTATAGTGAAAGTCAGCCTTCCAGCGCTTGAGCGCTGGCATTCCCAACGCTTGGGCGCTGGGAAGCATTAAAGTCCAACGTGCATAAATAGGCCCAGCGCTTGAGCGCTGGCTTCCAACGCTGCAGCGCTGGGTGCAACCTCTGACTCACATCCTAGTCAGAGGTCCAGCGCTTGAGCGTTGGGACTTCCAACGCTGCAGCGCTGGCAGCTTCTTCTTGGATTCCATTCTTCTTCAATGGTGGAATTGATTGGCTTAATTAGGCCACATTCAGCCTCTATTAAGTTCTGAAACCTCCCCTTTACCACCATTTAATCTTCCAACCTTATTTTACATGTGCTCAAATCAAAGAGAGTTGCTTCACATTCTTCAATTTCACTTCAAGTTTTCTCTTTGTTAGAACTTCAATTCTGGCCCTTTGACTCCTTCAAACTTCACTTTTCATCCTCCACTCTTGAACCTTTACACTTTGATCCTTTATTTCCTGAAACTTTACAAATCGGTCCCTGAACAAAAATGATAACTATACCAGCTTTTCCTAAAAATATAAAATAGCTATAAAAATTACTAAAAATATAAAATAAAGTTAGAAAAACAAATAAAAGCTAATCTATATGCAGAATGCAAAATAAATATAAAATCTATGTAAAAATAATAAAAATCCTATATGTGACTCAAAAATAATAAAATAAAAAGACTAAAAATAACCTAAAAACATCATATAATATCCTGTCATCAAGCATCACAAAATCCTCTTAGCCTGAAATCATCACCTTTCTCATAGACTAGACCAAGATTAGTTGTTCCAGTAAGATAACGAAAAATGCGTTTTACTGCACTAAGATGAGATTCTTGGGGACTTACCTGGAATCTTGCACATACACAAACGCTGTACATGATGTCTGGTCTACTTGAAGTGAGGTACAACAGTGAACCTATCATTCCTCTATATTTGGTTGAGTCAACCGGAGTTGATTCGTCACCTTTATCTAGTATGGTTCCAGGATGCATTGGAGTTCCCATGGCTTTTGCTTTCTCCATGCAATACTTCTTTAGTAGATCATTGATGTACTTGGTCTGATGAATGTACGTTCGAGTTCCTTCCTGTCTGATTTGTAATCCTAGGAAGAGCTTTAATTCTCCCATCATACTCATCTCGAATTCACTTTGCATAAGTTTTGAGAATTCTTGACATAGAGCTTCATTAGTAGCCCCAAATATTATATCATCGACGTACAGCTGTACCAGAATAAAGTCCTTGGACCTCTTTCTTCTAAATAGAGTGTTGTCGATGCTTCCTCGAGAGAATCCATTGTTCATCAGAAATGAACTTAAGCGATCGTACCATGCACGTAGTGCTTGCTTTAACCCATATAATGCTTTTCTTAGCTTGAAAACGTGGTCTGGTAGATCCTGATCTTCAAATCATGGAGGCTGCTTCACGTAGACTTCTTCCTCAATGTACCCATTTAGGAATGCACTCTTTACATCCATTTGAAATAGTTTTATAGAGTGCTGACCTGCAAATGCTAGAAGAATACGTATGGCTTCAATTCTTGCTACTGGCGCAAACGTTTCGGTATAATCGATTCCTTCTTGTTGATTATACCCTTGGGCCACCAGACGAGCCTTGTTTCTTGTGACCTTTCCATTTTCATCCATTTTATTTCTGAAAACCCATCGAGTGCCTATGATAGGCTTGTCTTCTGGTTTAGGCACCAAATCCCAGACTTTGCTTCTCTCAAATTGATTTAGTTCTTCTTGCATGGCTACGATCCATCCTTCATCCTGAAGTCCTTCTCCTATGTTCTTTGGTTCTATCTCAGAAAGAAACGCACAGTTAGCATAATCATTAAAAGTGGATCGGGTTCTTACCTTTTCGTGGACATTTCCAATAATTTGCGTTGGTGGATGATCTGGTTTGAATCTCCAGTCTCGAGGCAGTGAGATACCACTGGAGGTCATAACTTGACTTGAGGAAATATCGTCAGAAGTAGTTTCTGAAGGTGCAGAAAACACACAAGAAAGGGGGGGTTTGAATTGTGTGACCCATTTTTCAAATTTCGTTTGAAGATATTAGTTTAATGACCATCTATTAGGAGTTATTTATTTATGAAAGCATGAACTAAAGTGCAATGTGTAAGCAATGAAGGTATGAAAGTAAAGCACACGAAGTTTTTATCCTGGTTCACCCTCATAATCGGCAGGGCTACGTCCAGTCCTTGGCTTCACCAAGATTTCCACTATTTCAACAAATAGTACAAGTATTGTCAGGGACTCCTCCCAACAAGTATTCTAAGGACTTCTCCTATCAAGTATTAGAAGGACTTATCCTTACAAGTATTATGAGGACTTCTCCTAACAAGTATTATTAGGACTTCTCCTTACAAGTATTCTAAGGACTTCTCCTTACAAGTATTATTAGGACTTCTCCTTACAAGTATTGTCAGGACTTCTCCTATCACCTTTTTCAGGATTTTTCTTTTCTACGATAATCTCTTCTTGATAAGAGTGGGTAGAGGAAATGAAGTTCATAGAACAGAGAGATCATAAGCAAGTTGATCTCTTGTTCTGAGTTATGTGTGTGGGATATAATGAGAGATAAACTCTATGAAGTGTCCACACACATAAGCAACTCAACTCAGGTTGGGATATGACTTGAAGTATCCTAAGTTGAAAACCAAGGTTGCCTTGGTCTTTGGACGAACTAGATTGAAATGTGTATAATTTAGTTCTGGTCGCCAAGTTGCTACCGGAGCAAGGTTTTCTATATATATCTTCAGTTGAGGACCTTTGTTCATTCTCCACAAAAGGAGAGAAAACCTGCCCGCAGTGCTTCTTCCTCTCTGAGAAGCACATAACGGCTAGTTCTGCATCTCTCAGCAGGCGCAATTCACGATCAGAGGTTTCTCTGCAAGCATGAGATATGATCTGGAAATCATCAGTACATCTGGGTTGATGTCGTCTGGCTCCATCTTGAGCAAATACTCTTGAGCTGGTTTCTTCGTATATAATGTGTAGAGGTTTAGTGCTGAGGACTACTTTGATTCTTTTGCCCCCAGTGCTTTACAGCTAATACTCATCACGTGCCTTGGTCAGAATTTTAAATTTCGACCGTTGATAGTGTCCGATGTGCAGAGATTCTTGCCGTTGATTCCGCGATGTCAGCTTGATTTTAGGAACATCAGAGATGCAGTGGGACCAAGATGTATTGTATTTAATTGTGTCCCATCTCTCTTTCTGTGATTGTCAGGTTTTGATAGTCGTGCAGACGAGGAGAGAGGTAATTATTCAAAAGAATAATTTCTTTAATGCTTTTGTTAACTCAATATCCTCGAAGGACGAACTCACTGATCTTTTGTGTCTTTGGCGCGATTCGTACTTAGGTGGACGGATTCTTTCATTTAACTTTGACAGACGCAGTCTCCATTGAATGCTTGAAATTCCGTCATTTAGTTGCTTATTTTGCCAGACGAAATTTCTCAGTCAGTTCTCTTTTAAGAGTCAGAACATTCTTGTCCTAGAAACTTGAGTCCCTTCTTTTTATTTGTTCTTTGCTGAAGATTTCCATCTCCATCTGAGGAAGTTGATCCACAACTCCTTTATACGATGCTAGAGATCCTTTAAAGCAGAATGAGTTTCTTCAAGATTGTCATGCTCTTTCATCTTTAGACGATAACGTCTTCCCAGTTGCTTTTTGTAGATTCAGGTGGTCATCAAGCAGTCATGAGAAAAGTCGCTGGTAATTTGATTTATCTCTCTTGGTTCACCGGACGGTCTTGTACGAGAATGCTTCTTCTACATATGTCTTTGATATTGCTTCCGTTGGGTTGACCGGACGACCTCTTCTGGCGAACTGATTGTCTTGATAAGGCAATGATGTTTATTCATTCCTTTAAGAGATAGTTATTCCTGTACATGATAATTTTCACTTATGTTAGAAATTTTTATCTTTAACGTTATTGAACAGAAATTGTTAATTATCAAAATATAATAATCCATTTAATTATTTAATCTAACAGTTTCACCAACTTCGTCCGGTTGAGTTGAGGAGGGAATGATTGAGTTTGTATCTTTGTCGGACGATGATG
Organism: Acmispon strigosus; assembly: GCA_030819835.1. Classification (NCBI taxonomy): domain Eukaryota; kingdom Viridiplantae; phylum Streptophyta; class Magnoliopsida; order Fabales; family Fabaceae; genus Acmispon; species Acmispon strigosus. The sequence continues at coordinate 28,519,738 of JAUAMA010000001.1, forward strand.
GCTGAGCCGGATTTGATGAAGGAGCTTCATATATTTCCAGTTCATCATCTTCTGAGGTTATCTGATTTACACCTACGTGCTTATCTTCAAACTTAACAATGATAGATTCTTCAACCGCCATGGTTCTGGAGTTGTATACTCGGAATGCCTTGGAATTGGGTGAATATCCCAAGAATATTCCTTTATCTGATTTTGCATCAAACTTTCCAAGATCATCCTTTGTGTTGAGTAGAAAGCATGAACTTCCGAATGGATGAAAATATGAGATGTTTGGCTTTCTTCCTTTCCACAGTTCATAGGCTGTTTTCTTCAAGATGGGACGCATGAATATTCTATTTTGAATGTGACATGCTGTATGAATAGCTTCAGCCCAGAAGTACTTGGGTAGAGATGTCTCGTTGAGCATAGTCCTGGCCATTTCTTGAAGTGACCTGTTTTTCCTTTCGGCTACTCCATTTTGCTGAGGAGTTCTTGGAGCAGATACTTGATGAAATATACAATTCTCTTCGCAGTAATGGTTGAATTCTTCATTCATAAATTCTCCTCCTCTGTCACTACGGATGTTGGTGATGCAGTACCCCTTTTCATTTTGAATTCTTTTCGCAATGATTAGGAAGGACCTGAAAGTTTCATCTTTTATTCCAAGGAATTGTACCCAAGTGAATCTGGTGTAGTCATCAACGATGACAAGACAAAATCTTTTTCCAGAACAACTAGCCGTTCTAGTGGGTCCGAACAAGTCCATGTGCAACATCTCCAGAGGTTTCTTTGTACTAACAACGTTCTTTGCATGAAAAGAACTTTTTAATTGCTTTCCTTGGAGACATGCTGAGCATGTATCATCATATTTGAAAGACAGATTTGGCAGACCACTTACTAAATCATGTTTGATTATTTTAGTAATGGTCTTTAAGGATGCATGCCCTAGCTTCCTGTGCCAGATCCATTTATCATCCTCTGCTGATACTAGACATGTTACCTTTTGACTTGCCAGATTTTCCAGGGAGGTCTTATATAGATCTCCTTGTCTCTCAGCTTCAAAGATAATCTTGTCATCCTCGTTAGTGACACTACACTTCAATTTGGTGAAGGAAACAGTGAGCCCACTATCACACAATTGACTTATGCTAAGTAGGTTATGTTTCAATCCTTCAACTAGCAGAACTTTCCGAAATACTGGAAGGGGGTTCTTACCAACATTACCTTCTCCGACAATGAAGCCTTTTTGATTACCTCCAAAGGTCACTGTCCTTCCTTTCTTCTTCTCATGGATTTTTGGGAATAAAGACCTTTTTCCCGTCATGTGCCGTGAGCACCCGCTGTCCAGGTACCATTGTTCTCTTCGGTTTCGAACTGTTAAGCACATCTGCAAGAGGAATAATCATAGATTTAGGTACCCAAACTTTCTTGGGTCCTTTTTTTGTTAGTAATCACCTTGGGTGGACTTTTCCTCCCATGTACTATTTTTTGAGGAGTTTGCTTCTCCTTACCCTTGACTATCAAAGTTTTGGGTTGGACTTTAATAGATGGCGATGGAACATTTTTCTTTTCGGGTTGATATCTATATGGGACAGTAGAGGAATTATGTTTAATAGCAACTATATCCCAATCTTCTTCTTCATAACCTAAACCTCTTCGATCATAAGCTAGTCTGTTGTTTCCACTTAACTTGATTAGATTATCATGACCTTGGGTGAACATAGATAAATCTTTGATTAGGCCACTGACTCTTTGTTTTAAGAATTTAATTTCTTTGTTTGTATCTTGTTCTAAAAGCACTTGATTTTTCTTTGTTAGCATAATAGATACTTCCTTAGACGCATGCAATTCTTTCAAGGTTTTATCATGCTTCTTTTTTAGTGAACTGTATTTGATGGCTAATGCATGAGCATATTCTAGTAGTTCATTGTAGTCATCAGATGAAATTTCGGGACTTACCTCATCTTGGTTATCTTCTTCGTCGTTGGATTGGTCGACAGAGATCATTAGTGCCTCTGCTTCTCTGTCTGCTTCAATATCTGAAGTGTCTATGGATCCCATAAACGCACAGTATGAAGCTTCTTCGTTGGCTCCCTTGGTTTCTTCTTCTTGATCCGAGTCATCTTCTGATTCATCATTTTGGCTGGAAAAGGCCTTCTTTTTATAAAGATTATTTTGAGAAGGCTTATTCCCCAGACGAGGGCAATTAGCTTTGACGTGTCCAGGTTTCTTGCACTCGTAGCAGACGATCCCTCCTTTACTTGGGGTCCTTTCTTCTTCTCTTGATGAGGAAGATGGTCTTCCTTTGAACTGCTTCCTGTTTCCCATCATTTTTCTGAATCTTCTGTTAAACAGAGCCTGTTCATCATCGGATCGATCAGATTGAGCAGTTTCCTCATCTGAGGATTCATCAGCTTTCAAAGCCTTTGATTTGTTGGCTTTAAAGGCTACAGCTTTTGCGACAACTGCTTTTCTTTTTATGATTGCAGCATCATTGGCAAGATCCTGCTCGTGGATCTTCATTTCTCCCAGCAAGTCTTCTACTTGATATGTATCAAGATTCTTTCCAGCTCTTTGGGAAGTAACGAAGTTTCTCCAATTGGTGGGAAGACTTCTAAGAATTTTGACCACTTGCTCCTTGTCAGTGAAAGTTTTTCCCAGATTCCTCATACCATTGTGAATGGTTTGAAGTCGTGCGAACATGGAGTCAATGGACTCATTGTCGTCCATCATGAAGTTTTCGTATTGGGAAGTGAGCATACTCATCTTGGTGGTTTGAACAGCAGTTGTTCCTTCATGAGCGATAGCTAGTGTGTCCCAGACCTCCTTTGCGGTGCTTAGGCTGTCAACTTTGTCATGCTCACTTTTGCTGAGAGCACATATAAGAAACAGCCTCGCCTTGGCATTCCTCTGATTTTCAGTCTTTTGTTCATCTGTCCATTTGTCAGCTGGAATGGCCTTGCTTTCACTATCTCTAGGAACGTAGTTTCCTTTAGATATCACGTCCCATAGTTTCCAATCAGTTGATTCAATGAATAGCTGCATATGCTTCTTCCAGTAGGGATAGTTTGAGCCATCGAAGAATGGTGGCTTGTTAGTTGCGGTTCCGGTTGGGTAGGCAATCCCGTCCATGGATCTTTTCACTCTACACCTGTTAAGATGTTAGTAATTCTCAGAGCGGTTAAGCTCTGATACCAATTGATAGTAATAAAACCACACAAGAAAGGGGGTTTGAATTGTGTGTGTGACTTTGGTAAATTTTTTCGCAAAATACTCGTTATTAGTTCAAAAAAGTTTAAAGATAAGTGCAGCGGAAATAGACTTAGAACTTAAAAAGTAAAGCACACACGATATTTATCCTGGTTCACCCCCAAAACCGATAGGGCTACGTCCAGTCCTTGGCTATACCAAGATTTTCCACTATTTCAACAGAATAGTACAAGTGTTCTCAGGGACTTCTCCCAGTATTCTGAGGACTACTCCTTTACAAGTTTTCTCAGGACTTCTCCTTTATCTCTCAAGTATTCGACAGGACTCCTCCCAGTTCTTTTTCAAGAAGGTTTGTTTTCTACAGGTATCTCTTCACAAAGAGTGGGTAGAAACTATGAAGTTCTAAATTCAGAGAAGGTATACAAATTAGTTCTCTGAAGGGATAGTGTGATGAGGAATGAGAGTTTTCACTCTATAGAGATTTCACACTAGTTGGCGACTAAACTCAGAAGATAGGAAAGCTAGAGTTACTGAGTGTTCTTGGCTAAAGCTTGTTCAAATTGTAAACTGACTTGAAGGATTTGAATGCTTTGATAGTGTGTAAGTCTCCAAGTTGAAAATGATGCAAAGGCCACTATTTATATCTTCAGTAGGATGATAACTGGATGTGCTGATGAAGATCGTGAAAAAAAAATAGTTCCGTTGAGTCTTTGCTTGATTGTGAGTAACGGATACTTCTGCATCTGCTTGTTGTAGTCTGCCAAGTGAAGGATGTTTCTTCAACAGATAGAGAGAGACGTCGTCTGGCAATGCTTTTTTTCCGATTCTCAGAGGCTGCAATTAATGCATGTGCATTACAGCTAATATGGCAATTAATGCTCTGACCAGAAGATTTGGATTTGGCCGTTGAGGAGATACGATCATCAGAGGATATCACCGTTAATTTAGCAAAAGCAACTTGAATTAAGGAATGTTAGAGAATTTGAATCTTCAAGGTATATGGCGCTTAATTCTGTCTCTTTCACCATTAATGCTCTGATCCACCAAGAGGTGCATGACAACTCATCTTCAGTTTAAGCAAACGATCTCCTCTAAGAAAATTCTTTTTGTACCAGTCTCCAATCATTGCTCTTTAGTCAACCCATGTGTTTGACAAGGATTGAACCGGACAGACTCTGCAGGCGGACGAACTTTACTCTGGAGGCAGACTCAATTCTCATAGCCGGACGGACTTTTCATTTGCTTTTTGATAATGTTTGCAGCATGGCTTCCGTTCATAAGTGTTCCTGAATATGAAATTCTTCAAAGAAAGTTAGTGACACTTAGCGAAATTGTTATTTATCAAAATAGGTTAATTCATTTAAATATTTTACTCTAACAATGTGTTGTCACAGGAGTCCTATTGGGCCGATGACGAGGACGAGCTTCAGATCCGGAAATTCGGGCCCATTTATGAACACCATGTAGGTGATGGGTACAATATCTTCTATCCCAGAAAGGATGAGCGGATTTGCTTCAAATGTGGGAGTGGGATGTTTATGCATATTTATACGATGCGTAAACTCAAAGTTTGGTTCCCCCTCACTCGGTTCCAGATGGCGGTGCTGAGTTTCTTGGGTGTTCCCCCTTCTCAGCTTCATCCTGGTGGGTGGGCCTTTGTGAAGGTTTTCGAATGGGCGTGCCACCTGCTCGGTTACCGAGAAGCCTTCGTCAACCTCTTCTTTCACCTTTACGAGCCTCTTCATACGGAGGCTTGTGGTGGGTTTGGTCTTGTAAGTATATAGGGTCGGGGGAGGCTAGGGGGTATGTTACACTTGTATACAAATTCTTATAAAGATTTTAAGGATCTGTATTTTAAGGTTGGTCGGGAGGAAGGTGTGACGCCGTTTTGGCGCTCTTATCGGGAAGATGGTACTATGTGTTCTCGTTTTCCGTTGGCCTGGAGTGAGAGGCATTTTCAGCATGGGACGACTTGGTATAATGTTGAGGAGAACAAGTTATCGGAGTCTGAAGTGAAGCTTATGAAATTATTGAGTAAGACTGTGATTGAATGTGAAGGTCAGAGCGAATACGCTCAGTTGTTGAAGTGTTATGGTTTGATTAGCTTAGGAGTGACTGAGTACCGTAAATATTTCATTGCTGAATATGGTAATTATCGACAGTCCTCTCGTCTCTATTTTTATTTAATTAAATCTTATTCTGACATGTGCTTCCTTTGCAGAAAAATGCCCGGCCTTGATGCGGACTTGTTCGAGTGCTTGAAGCAGGTTGACTCGAGTGGGGATCCTATTCAGGCTGTTCCGGAGTTCGCGAGGACTGCTAGAGTTATCCCAGAGGTGGAAGAAGGTTTGAGTCGGAGGAAGAGGGGGTTCCGGTGTCGACCGGCCCCGGGGGTGACCTGCCCGCAACTCCATCCATGGGAGCTGGGAGTAGTTCCGGCCGCCGATCGAGTGATTCTACTTCGAATGAAGTGACTGCGTCGGAGAGTCCGAGGCCTCCTACTCCGAAGAAGAGGAAAGTATCCGTGGAGGATAAAGGCAAGTCCACCCAGGGTCATGTGTCGACTCCAAAGCGTCCTCCGGTTAAGCCATCGGTTGCCCCTGGACCTTTGGTTGTTAGTGCTAAGTCCACAGTGGGGGTGAGGACGTCGGCTGTGGAGTCAAGGTCTAGTGAAGAAGGGTCCCAGTTTCCATGTGGAATGAAGCTTCTTCCCTTTGGCCCCAGGTGATGGATAGGGTGGACAAGGCTTTGGTCACCCGAGAGGATCACGAGGTTCTCCATTCAAGTGCTGAGTCTCGGGTGGATGAGGTTCGCTTGCAGTTGCTGAGGGCCTACAACTTGGTCGGCTACCTTGGTTCTGGTTCCGTAGTTGCCAAGTCTCAACGGGTGGCCGACTTGGAAGTTGAGGTGCGTAGGTTGAAGGAAGATCTCACCAAGAGTGAGAAGGTGTCGAGGGGCTTGGCCGGTATTAATGAAGAGCTGCTGGTCAAAGTTCACGATGGTCAAGAAGCTGAGAAAGCCTGTGCGAGTAAGCATGAAGCGGAGATGAAGAAGATTTCTGTTGAGATGAATAATCTGTGGGTGAAGTTGACGGCGGCCGAGGAAAACAAGATTCGGGCCGAGGCTGACGCTTTGAAGGCGAAGCAGGATGCCGAGAGGATTGCGGCCGAGAACGGAGAGCTTAAGCGTGCACTTGCTGAAGAGAAAACTAAGTGTGAAGCTCTTGCCGACGAGATGGGTCGGGTGAGGAAGGATGCCGACGAGGCCATTGCTGCCGAGGTGCTGAAGCGGAAGGAACAGATTGGCCGGGTGTATTGAAGTCCTTTCAGAATGCTATCGACCAACTAAAAATAGTGAATCCGGATTTGAATACGGAGAACACTAGTTATCGATATGTTGTTCTGGATGGGAAGATTGGTCATCTTGAGGGTGATCGATTCGTTCCTGTCTTCCCTCTTGAGGAAAATTCTTCTTCTGCCGACCAAGCTCCTCCTTCGGCGACTTGATTTGAGGATCGTTTGTAGATTGGCACCCGAGGGAGATTTACCTGCTACCGTATTTGTTTTTTTTGAAGTGTTTTTCAGTTGCCTCCCAGGTACTGGGTGGTAGGTTTGTAATGTGTAGCCTTCGGGTGTCTTTTTTAATTAATGAGAATATTCCCATTTGTTCATGTGTCGTTTGTTTTCGCTTTCGTAGTTTCGTTTATTGTTAAAAAACCGTCCAGGTATTATATCCATGATTACCGAAAGAGAGTTTAAAGGAAGAGACCGCCTATTGTGCATTCTACTCTACCCATCATTCCTGAAAAGGAGTTTAAGGGAGGAATTTGCCGAATGAGTTCTCTACTCTACCTATGACTCCTGAAAAGGAGTTTAAGGGAGAGAGTGTCGAGTGAGTGCTCTACTCTACCTATGACTCCAGAAAAGGAGTTTAAGGGAGGAGATTGCCGAATGAGTGCTCTACTCTACCTATGACTCCTGAAAAGGAGTTTAAGGGTGGAGATTGCCGAGTCTGTTGCTGGGTAAGATTTTGTTTCTGCAAATGCCTTTCATTGATAAGTAGTTCATTACAAATTGTAGTGGCTTGCATGAGATTATAAAATTAAAAGAAAAAAGAACAAGGTAGGTCCGTCGGGCATGAGTTCCTCTAGCTGTAGTATCTTTTCAGGTTTTATGCATTCCATGTCCTAAGTATCTCCTTGCCGTCGAGGGTCTCCAGCTTATATGCTCCGGTTCCTGTTTTTCCTGTGATCCGATAAGGGCCTTCCCAGTTTGCTGCAAGCTCTACCCGTTCAGTTCCTTGGGCTCCAATGCTAGCTTTCCATAGTACGAGGTTGGCAACATTGAAGCTCCTTGGGATTACTTTCTTGTCATATCTGATTGCTGACCTTTGTTTTGCAACCATCTCTCGTAGGTTGGCCACCTTGCTTTGCTCCTCCAGAAGGTCTAGGTCCTCGGCTATTAGGGTTTCATTGCCATTTTCATCAAAGCCTTCCACCCTTGCACTAGGTTCACCAATTTCTGCTGGGATAACTGCTTCTGTTCCGTAGGTGAGGCGGAAGGGGCTTTCGCCGGTTGTGGAATGAGGCGTTGTGTGGTAGGCCCATAGGACGTGGTCTAGCTATTCGGCTTACTTTCCCTTAGCCGCCCCTAGCCTCCTCTTTAGGCCTCGAAGTATCACTCGATTGGCCGATTCCGCTTGTCCATTTGTTTGTGGGTGCTCGACCGACGTAAACTGGTGTTGGATGTGGAGGCCTTCTACTAGATCTCTGAAGCCTTATAAGGTGAACTGGGTGCCGTTATCAGTGATGAGGGTGTGTGGGACCCCAAACCGAGAGATGATGTTTTTGTAGAAAAATGTTCCACTTTTGCCGATGTGATCTTCGCTAGTGGCTCTGCCTCTATCCATTTCGTGCAGTAGTCTACAGCTATGATGATATGCTTTAGTTGGCCGGGGGCTGTGTCGAAGGGACCGAGGAGGTCCATTCCCCATTGGTGGAACAGCCATGGGATAAGGAAACTTGACAGTTGTTCTGGTGGTGCGTTGTGTAGGTCGGCATGGCTTTGGCAAGCTTGGCACTTTCGGACGTAGTCTTTGCAGTCTTGGTCCAGTGTGGGCCACTAGTACCCCGCTCTTAGGATTTTCCGGGCAAGTGATCAGATACCTGGGTGGTGGCCATAGCTTCCCTCATGGACCTCGGCTAGCACGTAGTCGGCTCTTTCTTTCGTAAGGCACTTGAGTAGAGGTGTGGAGAAGCCTCTTTTGTAGAGCGTGTCATTGACCATTGCGAACCTAGCAGCCTGTCGAACTAGTTCCTTTGCTTTCTTTCTGTCTTCCGGCAACTGGCCTCTTTCTAGGTAGTGCCGTATTGGTGTCATCCAGTCCGTCTTACTTTCAACGGATAAGCCGAGGAGTGGGGTGTTTATCCGAGGTGACGAGAGTGTCTCCTGGACTACTGATTTGTTCCCCGAGCTAGATGAACCTGCTAGTCGGGATAAGATGTCGGCCCTCTCGTTCAGATTTCTCGAGACATGGATGAATTCGGCTGACTCGAACAAGTCCTTGATCCCCTTAACGTGCTCTAAGTAGAGATGGAGGATTGGTTCTTTGGCCTGATATTCTCCTTTTATCTGTGAAACGACCAATTGGGAGTCAATGCAGACTGTTATCCTCTTCGCGCCGAGATCTGATGCCGTTATTAGGCCTGCTATACATGCTTCGTACTCTACCTGATTGTTGGTGGTCGGGAAGGAGAAACGGAGTGACTGTTCTACTACCATTCTCGTGCTGCTTACTAGGATCACCCCGGCTCCTCCGCCTTTCTTATTGTTGGAGCCATCCACGTGAATAGTCAATGTTATCTCTTGTTCGGGTGGATCGTCGTCGGTCAACTCCGAGAGGAAGTCTACCAAGGCTTGTGCTTTTATTCCTCTACGGGGCACAAAGGTGATGTCTTGTTCGGAGAGTTCTATGGCCCATCCTACCATTCTTCCTGCTAAGTCGGGCTTGTGCACGACCTGCCGAATGGGTTGGTCTGTGTGCACTGTTACGGAGTGTGACTGGAAGTATTGACGGAGGCATCTAGCTGAAGTATGTAGTGCGAAGGCCACTTTTTCCAACTTTTGGTAGCGGACTTCTGCCCCTTGTAATTCCTTGCTGACAAAGTAGATTGGCGACTGCCCGCTTGTGTCTTCTTGGAAAAGAACCGAGCTTACAGCCTTTTCTTTAACGGAGATGTATAGGTAGAGTGGCTCACCCTGTTTAGGGCTTTGCAGGATGGGAGGGGAGGAAAGTAATTTTTTAAACTCTTGGAAGGCCTCTTCAGCCTCCTGGATCCACTTGAAACTTCCTTTCTTTTTTAGTATTTGGTACAAAGGCAAGGCCCGGAGGGCTGCCCTTGGGAGGAACTTGCCGATTGCTGCAATTCTGCCCGCTAGGCACTGGACCTCCTTGATACTCCTCGGGCTCTTCATCTCTTGGATGGCTCTGCATTTGTCGGGGTTGACCTTTATTCCCCTGTGGGTCAGCATGAATCTGAGGAACTTCCCGGATTTTACCCCGAAAGTGCACTTATCGGGGTTTAGGTGAAAGTTGTATTTGCGGAGATGGTTGAACACTTCTGCCAGGTCGGCTGCATGGATTCCCCCCTTTCTTGTTTTGGCAATGATGTTGTCTATCTATACCTCGATCATCTTCCCCATCAGTTTGTCAAAAACCTTGGTCATCATCCTTGAGTCCGAATTGTAACATTGTGTAGCAGTAGGTACCTTGGTTGGTGATAAAGGTTGTCTTCTCCTCATCTTACCTTTTCATCGGAATTTGATTGTAACCCGAGTAGGCGTCCATCAGTGGTAGGTATTCGTATCCGGAAGAGTTATCTACTAGGGCGTCGATGCTCGGGAGGGGGAATGGGTCTTTCGGGCAAGCTTTGTTCAAATCTGTGTAGTCAACGCACATGCACCATTTCCCCGTTTGACTTCTTCACGAGTACCACATTCGAGGTCCAGGTGGTGTATTTAGCCTCTCGGATGATCCCAGCTTGCAGGAGTTCGGACGTTTGCTGGCGGATCACCTCTTGCTTTTCCGCGCTCACTTGCCTCTTCTTCTGGGCTACCGATCGGTGCTTTGGGTCAATCGTGAGGTGGTGTGAGCAGAAACAAGGGTCTACCCCCGGGCATGTCTGAGGCAGACCAGGCGAAGAGGTTGTAATTGGTCCGGAGTACTACCCCGGGCATGTCTGAGGCAGACCAGGCGAAGAGGTCGTAATTGGTCCGGAGCAGTTTCTCCAATCGCAAAAGTTCATCATCGGGCAGCTGGGTTGCCACATTGGTCGTCCGAGCAGGGTCCGAGGCTAATTGAAGAGGTCTTGAAACCCCATCTGTGTGAATTCTCTAGCCTTCGTCGGTGTGATCGAGGTGTGGGTCGAAGTCCGTGAGGTAGAAGGTCTCGTGCTGTCTTTCCTGGCATCTGTCGGTGCTTTTGTGTTGGTTGATGAGCGGTTTCTTGCGCGCCCGTTCTTCCCGTGCCATCCGACAGCTGGCTACGTAGCAAGTCCTTGCCAGTTCGAGACTTCCCCGGATGGAAATATAGAACTTGCTTTCGTAGACACACATAATCAACTAGCTGATATTTTCACTAAACCTCTTCCTAGAGATTCTTACTACAAAATTAGGAGAGATTTAGGCATATTAGATGAACTTGATGCTTGATTGTGTGTTTATATGTTAGATTCTCCGAAAATGAGTCCAAAATGAAGTTTCTCAAACTGAGTAATCAATTACACCATTACGGTAATCGATTACCTAGGAAAATATGGCCCAGTGTTTTGAACAGAGATATCAAGTAATCGATTACACCATAAAATTTCTGGCCCACATATTTTTCCAAAAAGTTTGAGTAATCGATTACCCAAATTTTGTAATCGATTACCTTCAAAATTTTTGCCCAAAGAAATTTCCAGAGTTTTAGAGTAACCGATGTAATCGATTACGTGTTCGCAATTTGAATTTCAAATTCGAAGATAACCTCCTGTAATCGATTACCCAACTTACTGTAATCGATTACAGTTTCGACCAGTATATATAGCACACTACTTCTCTTAATCGATTACATAAGCCTTCATCTTCTTCATTTTGAGTTCGACGCCCAACACCAAAATCAGCATAATTCCTTCATTTCTTGTTCGTTTTCAAAATTTCTTTGTGCGTTTTGATCGTGAACTCCTTCTCCTTCCAATCAACTGACCAATTGTTGTTGATTCTCTCTGCACTCAAAAACCCCAATTTAGTCGAACCAAACCCTACTCATTTTCGACTTTCATGGCTTCCTCATCCCGTCGACCTCACCGCTCCAAGAACCCCTCCATGAATGCTTTGGATTTATCTCGCCTCGTTGTTACTGAAGAACAGAATAAACGATTCCTCTCTCAATTCCTTGAGCGGCCCATTCTGACTCCCAAGTATGGTGTCATGGAATCCTTTCTTCAAGCAGGACTGACGTTCCCAACACTCCTTGACCATCAAGGACTAGAAGAGTTCGTTTCTATTACTTGTACGTACTATCCAGAACTCATTAAATTCTTCTATTGTAACTTGGTCAAGCGGGGTAGAAAAATGTACACATGTGTCAAAGGAATTGACATTGCTATGACCTTGGAGGACTTGGGAGCCTGCTTATCAATTCCAAGTGTTGGAGCCAAGTTGGGTACAAAACTGATGCGCCCCTGGGAAGACTATGACCAGAAATCCTTTTACTTGTCTCTTTGTCGGTTCTTTGAGGAGAAAATTCAGTCCAAGAAGCAACGGGTCGAGGCCAATCGTACTAGAGATATTCTGGCTGTTGGATATCTCTCTGTAGAAAACCGTATGCTTCATTATCTGCTCAGCTATGTCATTTTACCACAAAGCTTTGATCATGCACAAATCAGTGATTTGGAGTTACAAATTCTCTATGGTTTGGAGAATTGTAAATCCATCAATTGGGTTTATCTGGTAATGGCACACATGCTTCAGCACAAGGATAGGACCAGTTCACTACCCTTTTCTCCTGTGATATCCATCATTCTGAAAAACTATGGGGTCTATACCAACGGGGAATATGCCTCAGTTGTGAACGTCAAAGCTCAACGCATTGACATGGACATCTTGAACAAAATGGGGATCTTTAGGGATATTGATGGGACTTTCAGACACAAGTCTGATTTGAGTTCTGAAGGTCCTCCAGCCCCTACCCCTGCTGCCTTCTTTCCTCCCACTTCTGACAGTATTCCATCATCCTCTGCTAATGGTGATGCTTCAACTCGGATGATTCTAGCTCATATTGACAATATGAGGAATGACATGCAGCAGTTCATGACTGAATGCTTTGATCCAATGGAAGGCAGGATGGATTCTATGTAGAAAAACATGAACATTCTTTGAGTAGTATTTGATAGTAATAAAACCACACAAGAAAGGGGGGGTTTGAATTGTGTGTGTGACTTTTATAAACTTTTTCGCAATATAATTATGATTAGTTCGAAAACGTTAAAAGATATGTGCAGCGGAAATAAACTTAGAGCTTGAAGAATAAAGCACACACAATATTTATCCTGGTTCACCCCCAAAACCGATAGGGCTACGTCCAGTCCTTGGCTATACCAAGATTTTCCACTATTTCAACAGAATAGTACAAGTGTTCTCAGGGACTTCTCCCAGTATTCTGAGGACTACTCCTTTACAAGTTTTCTCAGGACTTCTCCTTTATCTCTCGAGTATTCGACAGGACTCCTCCCAGTTCTTTTTCAAGAAGGTTTGTTTTCTACAAGGATCTCTTCACAAAGAGTGGGTAGAAACTATGAAGTTCTAAATTCAGAGAGGGTATACAAATAGGTTCTCTGAAGGGCTTGTGTGAGAAAGAATAAGTGTTTTCACTCTGTAGAGGTTTCACACTAGTTGGCGACTAAACTCAGAAAATAAGAAAGCTAAGGTTACTGAGTATTCTTGACTAAAGCTTGTTCAAATTATAAACTGACTTGAAGGATTTGAATGCTTTGATAGTGTGTAAGTCGCCAAGTTGAAAATGATGCAGAGGCCACTATTTATATCTTCAGTAGGATGATAACTGGAGGCGCTGATGAAGATCTTCAAAAATAGTTCCGTTGAGTCTTTGCATGATTGTGAGTAACGGATACTTCTGCATCTGCTTGTTGAAGTCTGTCAGGTGAAGAATGTTTCTTCAACAGATAGAGAGTGATATCGTCTGGCAATGCTTTTGTTCTGGTTCTCAGAGGCTGCAATTAATGCATGTGCATTACAGTTAATATGGCAATTAATGCTCTGACCAGAAGATTTGGATTTGGCCGTTGAGGAGATACGATGATCAGAGGATATCACCGCTAATTCAACAAAAGCAGCTTGAATTAAGGAATGTCAGAGAATTTGAATCTTCAAGGTATATGGCGCTTAATTCTGTCTCTTTCGCCATTAATGCTCTTATCCACCAAGAGGTGCATGACAACTCATCTTCGGTTTGAGCAAACGATCTCCTCTAAGCAAATTCTTTTTGTACGAGTCTTCAATCATTGCTCTTTAGTCAACCCATGTGTTTGACAAGGATTGAACCGGACAGTCTTTGCAGGCGGACGAACTTTACTCTGAAGGCAGACTCATTTCTCATACGCGGACGTACTCTTCACTTGCTTTTTGATAATGTTTGCAGCATGGCTTCAGTTCATAAGTGTTTCTGAATATGAAATCTTTTAAAGAAAGTTAGTAACACTTAGCGAAATTGTTATTTATCAAAATAGGTTAATTCATTTAAATATTTTACTCTAACAATCTCCCCCTTTTTGATAATGACAATTTCTAAAAACAAATGAGTGTGAGGCCTGTACTCCCCCTATCATTAATATTTATTAGCTCCCCCTAAGTATGTGCTATCTTCTACTTAGTCATTTGTTATATAGTTTCTCCCCCTTTGACATTATCAAAAACATAGACAAAATAATCATTGAGATAATAAGAGGTAACGATAAAATATAACAAAAGAAATATATTAAGAGGATGGCTTAGAAAGCCCTAGAAGTAAGGCAATAGAGGCCTGCAGCTGAGTGAAACTAGCATCTATCTTAGCAGAAAGATTAGTATCCATGGACTCAAGACGTGCATTCACAACTTGATGCAGAACGATCCTTTCATGAGATAAGCGAGTGTTGAAGGCTTTAACTTCCTGAGAAAGGAGGGAGACCAGGGTGCGAACATCATCAGAGTCAGGATGTGAACGTTGAGTGACCAACGGGGATGATGTGCGAGATGGCAGAATGGGAGTGAAATATGCCACAGTGGGAATGAACGGCGAGGGAGAAGGACACTGCCAAGCAGAACTCAGAGTCTTCAAAATGGGTGGCATCACAGGAAGTAGTATCAGGGTCCATGTTCTAAACTTTAGAACCAGGGAGTCAACGCTACCAGCCAGATGAAGAGGAATCGAAGCAATGTGGACATCCCTGCGAACCGTGAGTTCCCAGTTGAAGGGGAAGAATTGTTGGCATGAGGGCATGGATTGGGTAATCTGAGAGGCAAGACATCCATGGGGAAGCCACAATCCAGCCTTAAAGCAGAATGGAAAACCAAATGCCTGAAGACAGAGATCTGAGAGCAGATGAGCATTGGGTGCATTTTGTGAGCGCTTGCGTTTGCCCAAAGCAGAGCTGGAGCTTGGAGGGTAACAGGGCATGGAGTAGATTTGATGGAGAGACATGCCTGTATCACAAGTGAGGAAACCCGGAGGTGCAAGCTTGAGATCCAGATCCATAACTTTATGGATATGAGCCGGTGGGGACGGATAAGATGCATTAATAGATGTATTAATGTGAGCATCTACCCTTGGTGACATTGAATGAGCAGGTTGACTTTGACCAAGATGCAGACGAAGATCAACTTCAATATCATGTAAGTTGAAACGAGCAAATTCAAGGTCTAAGCAAGAAAGGTCAGTGTTAGGAGTGGGATCAGGCTCAGAGTCGTCATCAAGATGGATGGGATTGTCAATGCTGGGGACTTCAAATAATGAATCCAGAAATTGCTCAGTTTCAATTTGTAGTAGATTTTTGAAGTGAAGGATTTTGGATTGAAGAGGCAGTTCCCATCCTCGGGCATCAGGAGAGCAATGATGCTTCCATTGAGGTGAAATAATGGGTAGCGGAGAGTTCTCAGAGAGCTTGACGTGAACCCAGTGTCGGTTGGCAATGTTGTCCAAAACAGCAATAGTAGGAGCATCATCAACAGGGCCAAGAAGTGGGAGATATGTGCAACACTGGTTAGGAGCTAGAGTGACTAGAACGATGCGAAATGCAGTGGCAGCTAATAACCCCATATCCGGAACTGTAAACCACTTGGACTCAGGTGCAGGTTCATTTTCATTGAACGTGAGAGCCTGACACAAGGTGTCAATGTCTTTATCAGAGCAAAATTTCTTGGAATGGAGCACTCTATGAGATAGAAGATCCTGGATAAGCAATTTGCGAACTTCTGGCCAGTAATCCTGAGGATGACCCATCCATTGAGCAAGACAGCGGAATCCACAATTGCCATCATCTTCAACGTCAAAGACATCCGATATATATTTGTGAAAGATTTGAGGCAAGAACTTCAAATATTGAGCATGAGAGTCTGAAATGAGTTCAGCTGTGGAGTGCACAGTCTCAGGAGGCGGTTTGGATGAAGTTGATGCATGTAAAACTGTGGGCGTAGGCAAACATGTGGGAGACTTAGTCTGGTGAGCATGACCTGAACATTGTGGAGATGGAGTGCCCAAACGACGACGTTTGAGGCAGGCATCAGACGGAGTTGGTGAAGGAGTCCGTCGTTGTTGATTTCTCTTAGTCCATTCACTTGAGAGTTCTGGGGGTACTCCAGATATGTCAACAGACAGATTCATACGAAATATGCGTTTTACTGCACTAAGATGAGATTCTTGGGGACTTACCTGGAATCTTGCACAAACACAAACGCTGTACATGATTTCTGGTCTACTTGAAGTGAGGTACAACAGTGAACCTATCATTCCTCTATATTTGGTTGAGTCAACCGGAGTTGATTCATCACCTTTATCTAGTATGGTTCCAGGACGCATCGGAGTTCCTATGGCTTTTGCTTTCTCCATACAATACTTCTTTAGTAGATCATTGATGTACTTAGTCTGATGAATATACGTTCGGGTTCCTTCCTGTCTGATTTGTAATCCTAGGAAGAACTTTAATTCTCCCATCATACTCATCTCAAATTCACTTTGCATCAGTTTTGAAAATTCTTGGCAGAGAGTTTCATTAGTAGCCCCAAATATTATATCATCGACGTACAACTGCACCAGAATGAAGTCCTTGGACCTCTTTCTTCTAAATAGAGTGTTGTCAATGCTTCCTCGTGAGAATCCATTGTTCATTAGAAATGAACTTAAGCGATCGTACCATGCGCGTGGTGCTTGCTTTAGTCCATATAATGCTTTTCTTAGCTTGAAAACGTGGTCTGGCAGATCCTGATCTTCAAACCCTGGAGGCTGCTTCACGTAGACTTCTTCCTCAATGTACCCATTTAAGAACGCACTTTTCACATCCATTTGAAATAGTTTTATAGAGTGCTGACATGCAAATGCTAGAAGAATACGTATGGCTTCAATTCTTGCTACTGGCGCAAACGTTTCTGTATAATCGATTCCTTCTTGTTGATTATACCCTTGGGCCACCAGACGAGCTTTGTTTCTTGTGACCTTTCCATTTTCATCCATTTTATTTCTGAAGACCCATCGAGTGCCTATAATAGACTTGTCTTCTGGTTTAGGCACCAAATCCCAGACTTTTCTTCTCTCAAATTGATTCAGATCTTCTTGCATGGCTAGGATCCATCCTTCATCCTGAAGTGCTTCACCTATGTTCTTCGGTTCTATCTCAGAAAGAAACGCACAGTTAGCATAATCATTAAAAGTGGATCGGGTTCTTACCTTTTCATGGACATTTCCAATGATTTGTGTTGGAGGATGATCTGGTTTAAATCTCCAGTCTCGAGGCAGTGAGATACCACTGGAGGTTATGATTTGACTTGTGGAGATATCGTCAGACGTAGTTTCACGAACATCATCTGGTTGAGTTGTGGAGGAAATGATTGAGTTTGTCTCTTTGTCGGACGATGATGGCTGAGCCGGATTTGATGAGGGAGCTTCACATATTTCCAGTTCATCATCTTCTGGAGTTATCTGATTTACACTCACGTGTTTATCTTCAAACTTAACATTGATAGACTCTTCGACTGCCATTGTTCTGGAGTTGTATACTCGGAATGCCTTGGAGTTGGGTGAATATCCCAAGAATATTCCTTTATTTGATTTTGCATCAAACTTTCCAAGGTCATCCTTTGTGTTGCGCAGAAAGCATGAACTTCCGAATGGATGAAAGTATGAGATGTTTGGCATTCTTCCTTTCCACAGTTCATAGGCTGTTTTCTTCAAGATGGGACGCATAAATATTCTATTTTGAATGTAACATGTTGTATGAATGGCTTCAGCCCAGAAGTACTTGGTTAAAGATGTCTCGTTGAGCATAGTCCTGGCCATCTCTTGAAGTGACCTGTTTTTCCTTTCGGCTACTCCGTTCTGCTGAGGAGTTCTTGGAGCAGATACTTGATGAAATATTCTATTCTCTTCGCAGTAGTGGTTGAATTCTTCATTTATAAACTCTCCTCCTCTGTCGCTACGGATGTTGGTGATGCAGTATCCTTTCTCATTTTGAACTCTTTTCGCAATGATTAAGAAGGACTTGAAAGTTTCATCTTTTGTTCCCAGGAATTGTACCCATGTGAATCTGGTGTAGTCATCAACGATGACAAGACAAAATCTTTTTCCAGAACAACTAGCCGTTCTAGTGGGTCCGAACAAGTCCATGTGTAACATCTCCAGAGGTCTCTTCGTACTAACAACGTTCTTTGCATGGAAAGAACTTTTTAATTGCTTTCCTTGGAGACATGCTGAGCATGTATCATCAGATTTGAAAGACAGATTTGGCAGACCACTTACTAAATCATGTTCGATTATTTTAGCAATGGTCTTTAAGGATGCATGCCCTAGCTTCCTGTGCCAGATCCATTTATCATCCTCTGCTGATACTAGACATGTTACCTTTTGACTTGCAAGGTTTTCCAGGGAGGTCTTATATAGATCTCCTTGTCTCTGAGCTTCACAGATAATCTTGTCATCCTCGTTTGTGACACTACACTTCAATTTGGTGAAGGAAACAGTGAGCCCATTATCACACAATTGACTTATGCTAAGTAGGTTATGTTTCAGTCCTTCAACTAGCAGAACCTTCCGAATTACTGGAAGGGGGTTCCTACCAACATTACCTTCTCCGACAATGAAACCTTTTTTATTACCTCCAAAGGTCACTGTCCCTCCTGTCTTCTTCTCATGAATCTTTGGGAATAAAGACCTTTTTCCCGTCATGTGCCGTGAGCACCCACTGTCCAGGTACCATTGTTCTTTTTGGTTTCGAACTGTTAAGCACATCTCATCTTTGTCATCTTCTTCGTCGTTGGATTGGTCGATAGAGATCATTAGTGCCTCTGCTTCTCTGTCTGCTTCAATATCTGAAGTGTCTATGGATCCCATAAACGCACAGTATGAAGTTTCTTCGTTGGCTCCCTTAGTTTCTTCTTCTTGATCGGAGTCATCTTCTGATTCATCGTTTTGGCTGGAAAAGGCCTTCTTTTTATAGAAATTCTTTTGGGAAGGCTTGTTTCCGAGACGAGGGCAATCGGCTTTGACATGTTCAAGTTTCTTGCACTCGTAGCAGACGATCCCTCCTTTACTTGGGATCTTTTCTTCTTCTCTTGGTGAGGAAGATAGTCTTCCTTTGAACTACTTCCTGTTTCCCATCATTTTTCTGAATCTTCTATTGAATAGAGCCTGTTCATCATCGGATCGATCAGATTGAGCAGTTTCCTCATCTGAGGATTCATCAGCTTTCAAAGCCTTTGATTTGTTGGCTTTAAAGGCTACAGCTTTTGCGGCAGCTGCTTTTCTTTTTATGATTGCAGCATCATTAGCCAGATCCTGCTCGTGAATCTTCATTTCTCCCAGCAAGTCTTCTACTTGATAGGTATCAAGATTCTTTCCAGCTCTTTGGGAAGTAACGAAGTTTCTCCAATTGGTGGGAAGACTTCTAAGAATCTTGACCACTTGCTCCTTGTCAGTGAAAGTTTTACCCAGATTTCTCATACCATTGTGAATGGTTTGAAGTCGTGCGAACATGGAATCAATGGACTCATTATCGTCCATCATGAAGTTTTAGTATTGGGATGCGAGCATGCTCATCTTGGTGGTTTGAACAGCGGTTTTTCCTTCATGAGCGATAGCTAGTGTATCCCAGACCTCCTTTGCGGTGCTTAGGCTGTCAACTTTGTCATGCTCACTCTTGCTGAGAGCACATTTAAGAAATAGCCTCGCCTTGACATTTCTCTGATTTTTGGTCCTTTGTTCATCTGTCCATTTGTCAGCTGGAATGGCCTTGCTTTCACTATCTTTGGGAACGTAGTTTCCTTTTGATATCACGTCCCATAGTTTCCAATCAGTTGATTCAATGAATAGCTGCTTGTGCTTTTTCCAGTAGGGATAGTTTGAGCCATCGAAGAATGGTGGCTTGTTGGTTGCGGTTCCGGTTGGGTAGGCAATGCCGTCCATGGATCTTTTCACTCTACACCTGTTAAGATGTTAGTAATTCTCAGAGCGGTTAAGCTCTGATACCAATTGATAGTAATAAAACCACACAAGAAATGGGGGGTTTGAATTGTGTGTGTGACTTTTATAAACTTTTTCGCAATATAATTATGATTAGTTCGAAAACGTTAAAAGATATGTGCAGCGGAAATAAACTTAGAGCTTGAAGAATAAAGCACACACAATATTTATCCTGGTTCACCTCCAAAACCGATAGGGCTACGTCCAGTCCTTGGCTATACCAAGATTTTCCACTATTTCAACAGAATAGTACAAGTGTTCTCAGGGACTTCTCCCAGTATTCTGAGGACTACTCCTTTACAAGTTTTCTCAGGACTTCTCCTTTATCTCTCGAGTATTCGACAGGACTCCTCCCAGTTCTTTTTCAAGAAGGTTTGTTTTCTACAAGGATCTCTTCAAAAAGAGTGGGTAGAAACTATGAAGTTCTAAATTCAGAGAGGGTATACAAATAGGTTCTTTTAAGGGCTTGTGTGAGAAAGAATAAGAGTTTTCACTCTGTAGAGGTTTCACACTAGTTGGCGACTAAACTCAGAAAATAAGAAAGCTAAGGTTATTGAGTATTCTTGACTAAAGCTTGTTCAAATTATAAACTGACTTGAAGGATTTGAATGCTTTGATAGTGTGTAAGTCGCCAAGTTGAAAATGATGCAGAGGCCACTATTTATATCTTCAGTAGGATGATAACTGGAGGCGCTGATGAAGATCTTCAAAAATAGTTCCGTTGAGTCTTTGCTTGATTGTGAGTAACGGATACTTCTGCATCTTCTTGTTGAAGTCTGCCAGGTGAATAATGTTTCTTCAACAGATAGAGAGTGATATCGTCTGGCAATGCTTTTGTTCTGGTTCTCAGAGGCTGCAATTAATGCATGTGCATTACAGCTAATATGGCAATTAATGCTCTGACCAGAAGATTTGGATTTGGCCGTTGAGGAGATACGATGATCAGAGGATATCACCGCTAATTCAGCAAAAGCAGCTTGAATTAAGGAATGTCAGAGAATTTGAATCTTCAAGGTATATGGCGCTTAATTCTGTCTCTTTCGCCATTAATGCTCTGATCCACCAAGAGGTGCATGACAACTCATCTTCGGTTTGAGCAAACGATCTCCTCTAAGCAAATTCTTTTTGTACGAGTCTTCAATCATTGCTCTTTAGTCAACCCATGTGTTTGACAAGGATTGAACCGGACAGTCTTTGCAGGCGGACGAACTTTACTCTGAAGGCAGACTCATTTCTCATAGGCGGACGTACTCTTCACTTTCTTTTTGATAATGTTTGCAACATGGCTTTAGTTCATAAGTGTTCCTGAATATGAAATCTTTTAAAGAAAGTTAGTAACACTTAGCGAAATTGTTATTTATCAAAATAGGTTAA
Source organism: Acmispon strigosus (assembly GCA_030819835.1). Taxonomy (NCBI): domain Eukaryota; kingdom Viridiplantae; phylum Streptophyta; class Magnoliopsida; order Fabales; family Fabaceae; genus Acmispon; species Acmispon strigosus. Next base: position 28,541,065 of record JAUAMA010000001.1, read on the forward strand.
TTCATTTAAATTGTTATTTCTCGTGAGGAAGATGGAGATGAGTGGTGTAGATTTTCATCTGAATCGGAGGATGTGGTAAATATATCTTGGGGTATGGTGATAGTTTGAGGCAAGGGAATAATTGGTGTATATGATGGGTGGTTATTGGGAGGTGCATTGACAGATAGCAGAGGCTCAGGTCTTGGTTTGGCAATAAGTAGGATAAGAAACCATGATCCATGTTGAACTATAATGCTTTCGACATTATGAATTAGTCCAAAAAGAATGGTGCTCAAATGAACCGGTCTGAGAACAGACAGTTCCCACTCATGGTGAAAAATATCATACTTGGACCTTGAAGCAAATGCAATTCGTATGCCATCTATCGCAGGAGGGGACCAGAGTCGAGCTTGCAGACAAAAGTTATATCCCAGAAGCTTCATCAGCAGGTGTGGAGCATATACAGCATTATCCATCTTAAGCATTCTAGGGATCTGCAAATGGGAAGGGATTACCGTCTGACGCGTCCTTCTTGGAACATGAGCAAGAAAGACTCTTGCTATGTTTTGGGAAGACTTCATGGAGGTGGAGGTTTCCTCATCATTATCCAGATTGTCCCCATGTGTTGAGGCTTCCTTGGAGACATTTTGCTGAGAGGCCAATATCTCATTTAGAGATATTTCAGGATCATCGACATGATCACTTATGTTTTCAGCTCCACTCTTCTGCTTCTTTCCCTTGGGTTGAGTCTTCTTTGAGGCTCTGGACTTTGTCCGCTTCTTAGTATTCTCTTTCGAGAAACTCTTCTTTGCAACGGTCGGAAGAAGTTCCTCCTGAACTACTAACTCTTCTCCTTCTTTATCAACTGAACATGTTGCCGTTTCTTTGTCTTCACTTGGTAGTTTGTCATCAAGTGGACGGTTCATGGCTTGAAGTGACTCTGGCTGTTGAACTGGACTTGAAGGAACTGCCGGCAGGTTTTGAGAGGATTGAGCTTGAGCTTGTGGGATCTCATCGCGGTTCAGAGAGGATTCACTTGTGGATTGGCTTTCAACACGTTGGGTTTGTTGTACATACTCAGGATCAACAATCTCTCTATATTTGAGGATCCTTGAAGAGATATGTTTCCCCCATCTCTTAGAGCTCTCCTCACAATTAGGTCTCCACAGAGGAGTGCAATATGGAAGAGGCGAATCATTTCTGAGCTTTATCCTTACCCAATGGTGGTCATTTATATTGCATAGAACAGCAATGATGGGAGGAATAAAGGCTGGACCGGCTAATGGATGATAGGTGCATGATTCCCTTAGACTTAGGGTTACCAGTATGATTTTGAAGGTGCTTGCAGCCAACAAACCCATGTTAGGGACAGTGAACCATTTGGGAGACGTGGCAAGTTCCCCCTCAGGTAAGTTCAGTGCATCCGTTATCTGTTCAAGATGTTGCCCAGATTCCATCATTCCGGCATACATAGAGTGATGAGTCTTAAGTTCTTCCCTCATCTCAGTCCTGATCGCAGGCCATTCATTTTCGTTGACCCCAAGCCATTGAGCGATGCAGCGAAATCCACAGTTTCCGTCATCTGTCACATCAATAATATCTTCCACGTATTTGTGGAAAATTGTAGGAACATATGAGAGATACTTCAAGAGAGGAGAAGAAGGATTAACCTTTGGAGCTGCCCTCAGAGGTTCTTTCCTTACTTTCCTAACCAAAGTGACTATTGGTAGGGAGTCTTCATCATCACTTGATGAAGTTGCGATTTGGTTGATGGTGTTGGACGCGGCCATCACAACGCGTCTTCGCTTGGTGCTTGGAAAGGCCGATGGCAGAACCTTGGTTGCCACATCTGGTTCCGGAGAGCTGCGCTTTTTAATTGGTGATGGTAACGTTGAGGCAGATTGCTTCTTTGCCTTTGATGCTCTTGTTTTTGGAGAGAGAGGTTGAGTTTCTTTTCCTTGTGCAGTCTCTTCGCTGTCGTCCAGTTGCTTTCTTTCCCATTTGGAGAGCAACTGTCTGGGAACTCCAGAGAAGTCAATCTTCAGATTCATTCTCTTGACATCCCCAAATCTGATGGGCGTTGGGTAAATATAGTCTTGAGCAATGAACTCAATTTGAAGTTTTTCTTCAGAAATCAAACCTTTCAGTCCCATGATCTTGGTAATGAGGGCACCGTATGGGAGATTTGACACGGGGCTCTCAATGGTTCCCACCATGTGATGAAGGATCAGAGAAGGCAGGTTTATCCTTTGCATATCACTCATCTGGCACAGTGCCCAGTGGGACATCTTGTTTACAAGGTCTCGTGCTCCTTCTTTAGGAATAACAACTTTGCTGTGAACGGCATGTGCAAATTTGTACTCTTCCACTAGGTTGTTAAATGAGTTTCCATGTATCTTGGAATCTTCTTTCCAGATACAGTTGTTGTTCATGGTTGATGGTTCCCACTTTGGAGAGTAGTGAACTCCATCGTTCACATCCACTTTTAACGCCAAAGCAATGTCTTCAGGAGAGATTTCAGTTATCACCCTCATGCATCTGCTCATGATGGTCCGAGGGTTTTTCCTCACCGCACACTGATAAAACTCTTTTACTAAGGGCTTGAGAACAGGAGTTTCTGACACTTTCATAAGTTGTGCCCAATCTTACGAAATTTAGTCCGGCAACCTTGGCGTTTTCGAAGCGATTAAGCTCCAGATATCTTGGTGAAACGAGTTCTCGTTCACCTAGGTCAGGGAATTTTTGAAACCCAATCATCATATCTTGTTCACGGCGATTGGCTTCAATATTTTTCTTTCTTAGTTCAAGAACAACCTCTTGTGCTTGAGTGAGTTTGGACTTGATAGCGATCTGCTTCTTGGGAGCCATTTGAGAAATCTGCAGAAGAAGGTTAGAGAGCACAAACAGAGAATAGCAAGGGTTATGAGATGCAAGCAATTTGAGATGTGAGTGCGAGGTTTACACTCTCAAGATCTTTTGTTAAGGTTGATTGGAAGGCAGACAGTCTTACTCGTTTTGTGGGAAGAAATGATTGCCTGTGCATTTGATGTGAGATGGCAAATATCGCATGCAAAAAAAAATCGAAAAGTGTGCAGTTATGGCAGTTACGGATTTAATGCGTGTTGCGGACGCTTTTATCAAGTGGAACGATACAGCTGTTTACCTGTGGTCCCAGACGGACTGTTTGAGTAGTGTCCTTTCGATTGGCCTTAGACGTTCTCACTTTGGATGTCTTTTGATTAACCACCGGACGATGATTTGGTCTTATGTCGATGACTTTTGATGATAGACTTCATTTTTGTAATATTTTTGGGTGCTCCACTAAGATTCACCTCCTTGATCATCTTTTGCCATTCACTCAATAGGTCCATTTCTTCATCTGCAAGCATTAATGAAGAGTGCACTTTTCCTTTTCACAGAAATTTATTAGTGCTTTTATCATACTTTTAGTTTGTCACACGCAATGAGACCTATGTGTCCAAATTCTTCATCAGATATACATAAATTAGAGATACTTCCTGTGAGCATGTTTCATTTTATGATTTGTGTTTTGTGTAGGCCAGCATGCTCTTTTATTTTCTTCTCTTGGCCTCCATGGTTGATCAAATTTTTGTTGACTGTTATTGTAGTGAGTTTCTTCACTATGAGTTCCTGCAGCAGAGGTCATTGTGTACTTTTGTGGTACCCGGATTTTAGTTGGGTCCAGTGGGTTAGTTCGTTACTTACAAGAGTGTAAGCATCAGTGTTTGAGTGACATATCCACAGTAGGATAAATCTTCAAGACTTAAGTATATATATCAATGTGTGTGCATTTCAAAATAGTAGCTGTCTATGATGATGTTTTAAAACATAACTCATGTAAGTTTGAGTATTAATAGAAATTTTGTTCCTTTAAAGTGAATGAGATTTTGACATAGTATAGGAGTTGCTTGATTTAGAGTTTATCTACAGCTAGAGATTGATTGCGTTCAGAGAATTGATATTCAGTTTTTCCTTTCTTTTAACATATTCAGTATATTGCTGATTCTAACTAACTTAGAGCAGAAGAAGAAATGAGTACAGCTTGATACTTATGAGACCAGAGTTACCTCATTTGTATTTCACATGGTTGCATAGTGCATCGACTGTTTGCAATGAATTTGATAAGTGGTCCTGCTGTTGCTTGGTCGTGTGAAGAAGGTCTTGCTCCTGACCCTGGCTGTGGTTTTGATGACGACAAACTCATCAACAAAAAGAAGAAAAGAAGACTTCAAAGAATCAAGCACTCAAGTCCATCAATAGTCTAGAAGTCTTAGAATTAGGTGAGTTATGCTTCTAAAGGTTTATTAAAGCATAAAGGCTCTCAAAATACCTAATCTAATCAAGCTAAGTGTTTTCATAACTTAAAAGAAGTAGAAAACCTTAAGCAAGTCTCAAAGAATAAGTTTCTGGAAAATGGGCTTCTGTGTAATCGATTACACCATTATGGTAATCGATTACACCAAGGCAAGTAATCGATTACTCCAGTCTTGTAATCGATTACATGTTTGAAATTCAAATTCAAACTGAAACGGTCACTTGTGTAATCGATTACACTAAGTATGGTAATCGATTACCAGAACGAAAAAGTGCATCTTTTCATGAACCATTGTGTCCCAAACCTTTTGAAAAGGGTTGTGATGGTTCAAGGACGTTTCCCTTGCCTATATAAAGACCATTTGAGTCCAGAAAACACAACAACAACATAGAACACACAACACACACGAAATAGACACATTTCACATGAGAAAAACACATTAGGCCAAAGTTCTTTCAAAATTGGTTCATCTTTTAGAACCTAAATTTTTTGGAGCCTAAATTCTGAGTTCATGATCTTCATGTTTACAAGAACACATTAGTTGTTCATATCTTGAAGAACTCATAATTGTATTATGCTTAAAAGCCTTAAAGCATAATTTCTCATTTTCAATCCAATTGTGTGTTAAAGGATTGAAACAGCCAAGTGTAATATCTTCTTCATCTCTTTCTGTAAGATTGAGTTTTTCACCGTGGTATTCGGTGAAGGGTTGTTGTCACTGAAAGTGGTTTGCTTTCAGGGTCTTGATTGAAGACAAGTTTGTCTTCAAGGACTGAGGGTGGTTTGCCTTCAGGAACTGAAAGTGGTTTGCTTTCAGGGGCTGTTGAAAGCGGTTTGCTTTCACAGGATATTGGTAGAAGTTCTTGGGGTCCTTGGGTTAGGAACTTGTAAGAAATTCTTATCAATAGTGGAAAAATCCTCAAGGGGTTTTCTTGAGGGACTGGACGTAGTCTTCGGTGGATTGAAGGCGAACCAGGATAAATCTTGTGTGTGATTCTCTTTATCCTTCACATTTACTTTCAAGTATTGTTCATATCCGCTGCAATCACAAAGATCAACTCGTGATCATCATAAACTTGAAAGTAACGATTTAAATAAGGCGAAAATTGGGGCAACACTGATTCACCCCCCCTCTCAGGTTGCTATCTGTTCTAACAGGTCGAACCAGAAGATTAGGGTTCCTCATTAGCTTCTTCTCCTTTCATGAGCATACATTTCTTTGTGCTTTCTCAGTTTATCTGCGGTTTTCTATCTTCAACTGGTACACCTCTTTCTTGGTTTGGTTTCTTTGAGATGTTCTTTCAGCACCAGAGATTGGATCATGGTTGCTTTTTGTTCGAGAAGAACATCTATGACCATAGATCTTTATACTCTGCATCTGTGAAGATGTTAGTGTTTTCAGAGTGGTTAGGCTCTGATACCAATTGAAGGTGCAAGAAACACACAAGAAAGGGGGGGTTTGAATTGTGTAATCATTTTTGAAATTTATTCGATAGATTTGGAAGGTTGATTACTTGTTTTCAAGATGATTAATTTGTGGCGCAAGCATAGATGAATATACGGAGAAAAAGCAATATAACATAAAGAATAAAGCACACATGATTTTTATCCTGGTTCACCCCCATAATCGACAGGGCTACGTCCAGTCCTTGGCTTCACCAAGATTTTCCACTATTCAAACAAATAGTACAAGTATTATCAGGGACTTCTCCCAACAAGTATTTTAAGGAATTCTCCTATCAAGTATTCGAAGGACTTCTCCTTACAAGTATTATCAGGACTTCTCCTCACAAGTATTGTACAGGACTTCTCCTGACACCTTTTTCAGGGTTTTTCTTTTCTACAAAGTCTCTTCTGATAAGAGTGGGTAGAAGAAATGAAGCACATAAAACAGAGAGATCATCAGCAAGTTGGTCTCTGTTTGAAGTTATGTGTGTGGGATAGAATGAGAGTTATACTCTGTAGATTTTCCACACACATAAGCAACTCAACTCAGGTTGTGATATGACTTGAAGTTTCCTGAGTTGAAACCAAGAATGTCTTGGTATCTTGGACGAACTAGGTTGAGATATGTAAATTTTAGTTCTAGTCGCCAAGTTGCTACAGAGGCAGGGTTCTCTATATATATCTTCAGTTGAAGATCTTTGTTCTTCCTTCACAGTAGGAGAGAAAACCTGCCCGTAGTTCTTCTTCCTCTCTAAGCAGCACATAACGGCTAGTTCTGCATCTCTCAGCAGGCGTAAGACATGATCTGAGAATCATCGATTCGTCTGGGTTGATGTCGTCTGGCTCCATGCTGAGCGAGTAGCTTTGAGCTAGTTTCTCTGTATATAATGTGTGAAGATTCAGCGGTGGAGTTTGTTTTGACCATTTTACCCCAGTGCTTGCCAGCTAACACTCATCACGTGCTTTGGTCAGATATTTGAATTTCGACCGTTGAGAGTGTACGATGCTCAGAGATTCTTGCCGTTGATTCCGCAATGTCAGCTTGATTTGAGGAAAAGCAGAAAAGCAGTGGGACCAGGGAGTATTGAATTAATTGTGTCCCTTCTTTCTTTCTGTGATTGCCAGTACTTTAATAAATGTGCAGACGAGGTAGATGTCTTTGATCCAAGAAGCAATAACTCAGGACTTTAATGCTTCTGATAACCTGATATCCTCGAAAAGCACATTTATTGATCTTTGTACCTTTGGCGCAATTGATACTTGAGCGGACGGATTCTTCCATAGAGTTTGGCAGACGCAGTCTTCATTCAGTGCTTGAAATTCCGTCACTAAGTGGCTTGTACCGGCAGACGAACTTCCTTCATTTAGACCTTCTTCGAGGAGTAGAATTTTCTCTACTCTGAATCTTTTCTTTTCTTCTGTTGCGTCTTTTGAAGTTCTCCATTCGAGAGCGTTGATTCACAACTTCATGCTAGAGATGCTTCGATGTCGAAGGTGTTTCTTCATAGGTTGTCATACTCTTTTAGCTTTTAGATGAAGCCGTCTTTCTCTTGATAGCTATTGGTTTGAGTGACAGACTGTTTTATCTTCTTGAGATGGACTCTGACTTGAGCGTACAGGCTTTGATGACGTGTCCTTGGGAGAGGATGTTGAATGTTGTTACTGTTTTAGCTTTCTTGAACCACCGGACTGTCTTATACAAGAATGCTTTCCTTCGTATATCTTTGACAGCATTTCCTTCGAAGTGACCGGACGAACTCTTCTGATGGACTAGTTCTCTTGATGCTGCTTTGATGTCTATTTAGTCCTTTTAGAGATAGTTATTCCTGTGCATGAGAATTTTCACTATGTTAGGAATTTCATCTTTGACATCATTAAATCTTAAAGAAATTGTTAATTATCAAAACATAATAATTCATTTAATTATTTGATTCTAACAGATGTGCCAGGGAAATGGGCTGTAAAGCACAAGCTGAGGGAGATTGCATGACCAGATACTACATCATTATGTCCTCCGCCCAGTAAGATTAAAACAAAGGGGAGGCCCAAGGGGCAGGCAAAGGCAACATGTACAAAATCCAAGGCAAAGGGTACAAAAGGTTCTCCTATTGGCTCCAAGAAGCGTGATCCTTCTTATTGGGAGCATGTGGATAACATCATGGACTTAGCTAACGGTAGCAACACGTTAAACAGTCCAGTGTATGTTCCACCACCCTCCCAAGGTCGCAGAAAAATGCTTACCCGCAAAGGCATTAAGCACATTGATCATTTCCCAGAGCAGTTTAAAGGTCATATTGATAACGTGGTGGACGTTATGGGGGATGGTAATTGTGGATACAGATGCATCGCTGCATTGCTGGGTATGAATGAGGAGCAATGGAATTACATCAGGGTGGAGCTGTTGAATGAGCTTACACAGTACCCCATACTCTATCAAGAACTTTATGGGTCCCCGCAAAGGTACAAGGTAATTCATGACGCACTGGCTCTCTCCACTGGCCAGCTAGCCGCTGAAGATAAGTGGATGTCTTTGCCTGACATGGGATATATTATTGCGACAAGGTTCCAACTAATATTACTTCAATTTTCGCATAGTGGAAACTGCACATTCTTGCCACTCAGGGGTAGTCCACCACCACAAGAGGAACAAAAGCTTATAACTGTTGCTCTAATCAACAAGAATCATTGGGTTCAGGTAACTATAGTTTCCTAATTTTGTTGCTTGTAATGCTGACAACTTAAACCACTTCTAAACATGCCTTCATTTTCCACCGTAGGTCTTTTTGAAGGAAGGGCATCCTATGCCGACAATAGCTTACCAATGGCGTCGTTATTCTTCAGCCCAAGCAAAGGAATGGGAAACCCCACACAAGGATCGCATAAGAGTTTATGAAGAACAGCTGCACCAACAGAGAAGGAGTGACAGTAACAGCACTGTTGGTTCTAGGCATTACATAGTCATAACACAGGATTAAATTTGATAATTTGTTTTAGCCACTGTTGTAACCATTAATTTAACAATAATATACTCAAACGCGTTGTAATAGGCTTCAATAATTTCAAATGCATGTTTTTTGAGTCATATTATGTATGTTTTATACATTACATACCTCTTTTTCCATCACAGGGACTTTTCCAAATTCCGAGTTTTATAACCCGGAATTTGATTCTTCCAACATACATTCCGGGTTTTATTTCCCGGAATGTACCTTCAACCTTTCACTTGCTTCCAGGTTCTAATACCCGGAAAACAAGTTTCATATTTTTCCGGGTTTCGTGTTCCCGGAACCTATTAAATAACCATTCCGGGTTTTGAAAATCCGGAACAAGTTAAAAACCATTCCGGTTTCAAAAAACCCGGAAGACACCTATTTTGTTAACATACATTCCAGGTTTTATTTCCCGGAATGTACCTTCCACCTTTCACTTGCTACAATGTACATATATTTCCGGGTTTCATGTTCCCGGAACCTATAAAATTAACATTCCGGGTTTTGAAAATCCGGAACAAATTTAAAACATTCCGGTTTCAGAAAACCCGGAAGACACCTATTTTGTTAACATATATTCCGGGTTTTATACCTCAGAAGTATTTCTAACAAATTTTCTTCCGAGATATATGAACCAGAACAGAATACATCACATACATTCCGGGAAAAGAAAACACGGAAGTGCTTCATATAACGTTCCGGGATTAAAAAACTCGGAAAGTAAACTTTAAAAAGGATATTTAAGACATTTACTACAACAAACTGGGGTGTTAAATTGGGTGGTGGGGGTATTAAATCTAACACCCTATTCAATTTGCCTTTCCCAATGTATAATGGACTCTCATTCCTTACTTGGTTGTAGATAAATCTTAATCATTTAGTTTTCTAAAATGAGATAAAATCAATGATAACCTCCTTTTATTTATGGTTCCCGACCAGTTGTGGTTCACATAGTAAAAAGTTAACTTATAATATTGCCATGTTTGCTATTCTTGTTCGTGTGAAGTGCAAATCATAGGCTTATTTTGAGGTTCCCTTTTAGCTTGTTTCATTAAAACAGGTTGCCAGATACACATTAATTCGTTTAATTACAACACTGGGATCATACAAACAAACATTGCCAGATCAGTTTCATTACAAAATGTTTCACGAGTATTACAGGTAGCTATCATAACCAAAGATTGGAATTTCAGTGCAAAATCTATTGAGGGGGAATAAGGACATTCCCAATGTTGTTGTGCCATGGATCAGCCAAGTGAGTAGCCAAGTTCTCCAAAGGTCCAGTGCCTGGATAAGCTGATTGCTGAACACAGAAACCCACAAAAGCCAACAGAGCAAGACGTCCTAAGCATTCAACAAGTAACACAAATCTGGTCAGTTTTCTACGCAACAAAATAACAAGGGAGATTAATGGATATTTCACTGATACTCAACCACATTATGTCACATAGGACCAAGCAATTCCATTTCTTTTTAATTTTAATCAAAATAAATATAAATTTCTGATGTGACGGAAATCAATTGTATGCATGCATGAAAATAAAGTTAACACTGGCGGTGAATCAACTATATTCTCATAACAAATATCTCTATTTATGGCTCAGAAGGCCTTACCATTCTTAATTTCTTTGACTTTGTATTCATGGAACTTTTTAGGGTCCTTGGAGTACCCCAAAGGATCAAAAGCACCACCAGGGTATTTCTTCTTCTCTGGGTCTTTCTCCATGCTTCTCTGGTGCTCCACAAAAGCAATAGCAAGGAATTCAATGACCAGAATGGTGGGGAGGGTGCCCCATGGAACAGGGTTGCCTAGGTAGGTTGCTTGTCCCCCAGGTACTGCTGCCCATTCCTGAGCTTTTACCCAGTTGCCTAAGCCCAATGCCTCTGGTACCAAAATCCCTGGCTGTAAAATATAAGACATTTTTCAGCAAACTCAAGTTTTGTTTTCAAATTTTTTCCAGAACTATATGGGACAACAAAACTGAATATCTGAAATGCTAGACAATGGTTTTTCGGCTGAAAGATTCGTTCTCTTCACTCGCAATTTGAATGAATGGTCAATTTGGTCCCGAAAAGATTTTACCATTAGTAATTAGTCCTTGAAAAAAGGAAATACGTTTGAAAGTCTCTCGATGTGTAAAACATCATTCAAATTAGTCCCTATAGGGTCTAAATTGATTGAGTTTTAGTTCACCAAATCTGATCCAAATGACTAACTTGACCGACGTTTACATATTCAGCGACAGTCAAACTCATTTCTGTTTTCCAGGGACTATGAGACCCCATTGAACATTCACTCACAATTTACAACCATATAAATGGATACTCAAAATTGCCACTAATAAAAACTTTATCAAATTGAGTCTGAGGGTATTATGCATTTTGTTCTCATAAACTATTTTCAAAGACTTCCATAGTGATAATGCTCAAAACTTCACCTTAGGGTGTGTTAGTGAGTTGAGTTCTGTAGGGGAGGGAAGACTAGAGAGAGGTTTGAGAAGCCCTCCACTTGTTTGCAAGTTTTTTATTAAGGGGGGAAGGGTTTGGGAAATTAATGGAAAGCCCTCAAAGACCCTCAGTTATTTTATGGAGTTCCCCCAACCTTCCCTTCCCCTGAAAGCCTTCACCTTCCCTCTCCCAAAAACTCACAAACACACCCTTAGTGACTCAAGCATGTAGAAATGCACTGTGCATTCATGTCTACTTGAATTCAGAAATGACAAATCTTTTAAGCACACTATCTAAGATAAGAGGGACGAAACTCATGTTTGTGCTATCATCTTACTAGATAAAACTAAACCGTTTTTCTTTTCAATATTGAAACTTACAACAGCAAGCATCGCCCATCTACAGTGAATGAGTTCTGACTCCTTGAATCTCTCAAGATTCGCCGGTACTTCACCAAGACGCAGAGGGTCGAATCCAAAGTCACTGAAACACAAAAAACATAATCAAAACGAAAACCCACAAAGAATTCAAAATCACTAACTAATCTATGATGATCTAAACAAAACATGGGAATTGATGCATACCCAGGAGCAGAGCCATCAAGGTAAGGGGGTCTAGGCTGGCCTGGCATCCAGTCAGCAGTCATGGAGAAGCGAGAAGAGGCACTGGAAGCAAAGCATGATGAGAGTGGAACTGAAGTGGCGAATCTTGATTTTGAGGAAGAGAGAAGAGAGGGGAAAGGTGAGATAGCAGAACTCGTGAGTGAGTTAGAAGCCATTCTCAAATGGGGTGAGTGTAACTGTGTGTGAGAATGGGTAATTGTTACAATAGGTGAATGAATATAGAGGAGGAGAGTGGTGTGGATATTGGCAAATCCAAAAGTGGATTTCCATTGGGTGCTGATGCTTGCTGGTGAGATGTTATTGGTCCACGTTGATATTTGTCCATCCGGTTTTATTCTTGAGCTGGAACAACTCGTGGATATCTCGGAACCTTGTATTTGTGGCGGAGGTTACATGTCAGTTGTCCCCAAGAAAAAATCAATGAGTTGTGGAGAAAGAGAAACAAGAGGAATTTAGTTGAATTTCTTATTTTCTTATAATAACTATTTTTAATAGATTATAGGTAGCTTTCTCACTTGCTATTTCTAATTTCAGTTCAGATAGGCATAGTCATTCAAGCCACGTACTAACGGGCGGAATAAAATCACCACAAACTACGAAGTTATAAAAACGTAATATTGACAATTTAAAACCGCCACTGTATTGATATGAGCGATCGGATGTTATTCTATGTAATGAGAGATTTAATGTTTGACTCACATATTTATATTTTATACATTTAGGCTGGAATAATACAATTGGGTCACTCATGTACAAAATGTTGGGGCGCCCATGTACAAAATAGGCTAATTAATATTGTGGACTCGGGTTAATGGACCTGCGAGAAGCATCTTGATATAAATAAGATTGGTCCACTCATTTGGGAGACTCATGTTCACACTCAAACACACGACTAGCGACTAGAGTTAGAATTCGTTCAACTATTCTGAACCCGATTTTTGGTCTCCTCAGTTCACTTCGTGAACATTGGCGCCCACCGTGGGGCCTAGGTAAAGATTTTTTCCTAGGCTTCAAGGATTCGTGATGCAGACGTGATCTCAAGCAAATTCGTTTGGGGACAACCATGCCAATGTTGTTCCTCCTGACAGTTTGCAAGGGATTTTGGCAGGTCTGAATGAACTTTGTAACCACAACCAAAAACTTCAAAATCAAGTGACAAATTTGACTCAGCAGCGGGATCAACAAGATGGAGAACGTCGAGCAGCAGAAGTGGTGGTTGATTTTTTAGCCATTGTCTGTTAAATTGCCAAGACGTTGGTTCCAGACAATCTCAAAACATTGGTGTTGGAATCATATTATGGCGACACTGACCCGAATGATCACGTAGTATATTTCAACACGAAGATAGTGATTTGGAGCCACCGATGCTCGAAAGTGCAAGATGTTGCCTTCAACCTCTAAAAAATCGATGATGACATGGTTTACAACTCAACCACCACGTTCTATCACCAATTTCACAGAGTTATCAGCAAGTTCTTGTCACATTTTTCATCTAATCGGGCTCAAAAAGTAACTCCTGCAGTGTTTTTTAATGTACAATAACAACTAGGTGAAACTCTGCAAGAGTTCATGGGATGTTTCAATCAATTATATGTGCATATGGAAGACAGAATGCCACAAGTTTGTATTGCGGCATTTGAAAATGGCTTGAGGGCAGGACCTTTGAATTTTGATTTGAGTAAGCGTTCAACAGCATCGATGGGCGAATTGAGGAAAATAGCATAGGAGCTTATTTAGGAGGAGCAAAGTGATTCTATGAAGAAAGGACGAGATACATGGCTGTGAGAAGGTTACTAGGCAGCGGCACAACGAGTTCAAGCTTGTGCGGTTCAAAATAGGGCGGTTAATCGAGGCGTGCGTGAAGTCCGAGATTCACAGCATCCTCTGGTACGTGTATCTGATAACCGTCCTCCTTTACAATAATCAAGGGCGAAGCATTCACACCCATATCAAAACCGTCCTCAGTTTGGCAAAAACTGTCTCCAACTTAACCCAATGACGTGGAATAGGTTCCCTAATGACTCACGTGTTTTGTTGAATGTGAGTTTCACTCAAGCATTTCGGGAGGGAGTGCAAAAAAATATTCTCAAATATCCTAGGCCGCTAAAAAAACCTCCGGCAAATGTTGATACGGAAAAATGGTGCGAGTACCATAGAGTGTTGGGTCATATATGGATGATTATTGGATGCTAGGTCGAGAGATTGAAGGTTTGATTAAAGATGGGTACATGCGAAAGTTTGTAGATGGAAGAAGTGATAATGTGGGAGAATCTTCGAGAAAGGCGAGCGATTAGTCAGAAGATGACATACGTGAAGGAGTAAAGAAATCAGGTTTGGGCGAGATAAAGGGAATAATAAACTCAATTACTGGGGGGTTTAGAGGTGGAGGATTGACTAGTTCATCCTGAACACGATATGTGAAATCTATTCATTTTGTGTATGTGGGCGATTGGATGCATCAACACCCAAATATTATTTTTTCCACAAGAGATTTTCATGGTGTCAAGCCATATGAAGATGATCCCAATGGTAGTCATCTTGTGCATAGCAGATTATGAGGTAAAAAGATTATTGCTTGATCAAGGGAGTTCAACGACATTATATATGGAGATGCATTTGAGAAGTTGGGATTGATTGAAGCTGAATTGAGTCCTTATGATGGATCTTTGGTGGGTTTTTCAGGTGAGAAGGTTTTTGTAAGAGGTTATGTTGATCTGGAGACTATTTTTGGTAAGAATGACTCGGAAAAGAAAATTTCCATAAGGTTCTTAGTTGTCAAGTGCATTTCTCCATATAATGTTTTGACCGGGCGACCCTCCTTAAACAAATTGGGCGCCATAATCTCAACATTACATTTGATAGCTTAGTATCCTCTGGACAATAGGGAATTTGGAACTTTGAAGGTTGATCAAAGGGAGACGAGGGATTGTTATTCTGAAAGCTTCAAGTTATATGGGAGGTATAGTGAAAATGGAGTCAAAGAAGGTCATCGTTGTCACGAAGTTGCTTTATCCCCTGAATTACTCTTGGATCCTTATGAGGATTTTGATGACAACAAGATGAATCCCGAGGAAGAGACAAAGCAATTTCTTGTGGGAGAGTGAAGCTTAAAAGTGGGAGTCAATTTGTTACCAGATAAAGACAGTAGGTTAGCTGAGTTGCTGGAAGCTAATTTGGATCTTTTTGCTTGGAGTGCTCGAGATGTACTAGGCATTTATCCTGATTTTATATGTCATAAGCTTTCTTTAAATCCTGGAACAAAGCCAATAGCACAGTTAAAAAGAAAGATGGGCGAATAAAAGTCTGCAGCGGTCATGGCAGAAACTAAGAACCTTTTGGGTGTTGGTGTCATAAGAGAAATTAAATATCCAATTTGGTTGGCCAATGTAGTCAGTGATAGTGCAAGAAACCACAAGAAAGGGGGGGTTTGAATTGTGTGTGTGATTTTTGAAAACTACTTTCATAATATACATCAATTATTAGTTTTCAAAAAGTGTTGTAGACTATGTGGGTATGCATGCATGCAGCGGAAAATTAACGTAAAGTAGAAAAGTAAAGCACACACGATATTTATGCTGGTTCACCCCCATAATCGTCAGGGCTACGTCCAGTCCTTGGCTTCACCAAGATTTTCACTATTTCAACAAATAGTACAAGTATTATCAGGGACTTCTCCCAGTATTATAAGGACTTCTCCTATCAAGTATTGTACAGGACTTCTCCTAGTATTCTCAGGACTTCTCCTTTACAAGTATTCTCCAGGAATTCTCCTCATTAGTATTCTACAGGACTACTCCTGATTCCCTTTACAAATTGGGTTTGTTTTTCTACAAGAATTCTCTTCAACAAGAGTGAGTAGAAGACATGAAGCTCGGGTTACAGAGAGGATAGAAATTTAGGTTCTCTGTTTGTGTTCTGCGTGACTTAAGGATAAGAGTAGTACTCTATAAGTTCTTCACACAAGTGGACGACATAACTCAGGTAAATTTTGGCTTGAAGCTTTCTGAGTTTGAACCAATGGAAGTTTGGTTCTCTGGGAAAACTTGGTTGAGATATGCAATGGGTTGAATTCAAGTCGCCAAGTTGTTCTGGAAGTTGAATTCTCTATTTATATCTTCAGTTGAAAATCTTCAGGGTTCTTTGATAGAAGGAGAGAAAATAGATCCGTTAGTGCTCCTGCTTCCTTGTGAGTAACGGCTAATTCTGTAATTCTGGAGCAGCATTAAATGTGTTCTGTCAAGCATTAATTGCTTCGGTTGACATCGTCTGGCTTGGCGCTGTGTCTAGCTTTGGGTTTTTGTTCGAACGTAATATCCCAGTGCATGCCAGCTAGGAGTCATTCAATGCTCTGAACATAAATTTGAATTTTGAATATGGAGGGAATACGATGTTCAGAATTTCTTGCCGTTGATTCCTCAAAGTCAGCTTGATTTCAGGAAAAGCAGAAAGGCAGAGAAACCAAGGAATAATATATTGATTATGTCCTTTTCTTCTTTCTGCAATCAGCAGTGCTCCATTTAATGTGCAGACGAGGAAGATGATTATTGATCCAAGAAGCAATTATCCTGGATGAACTCTTCAGAGTTATTGTTGACGATTTCTTTAATGCTTCTGTTGAACTGATTCTTCATATCCTCATGACACATGCTTTCTAGCACTTATGACTGTTGAGCACTTTGATGATCTGAGAGGACGGAATCTTTCATTATGATTCGGCAGACGCAGTCTTTATAGAATATTCAGAATTACGTCACTGAACGAGTTGCACAGGCAGACGGACTTTCTCATATCAACCTTTCTTGAAGATTAGAATATTCTTGATTTGTAGATGATTGGGCGCATCTTTCTTTTGTGTTACTGTTGAAGTTCTCCTTTTGAATTAGTTGTTACTCAACTACTTTGTATAGGGCTAGAGACACTTCAAAGCTGAGAATTCTTCTTCATGATTTGTTGCCAGACTCATTCAGCTTTTGGCAAAACAGTCTTCCTGTTGATCACTGTTTCTTCAAGCGCCAGACTGTTTCAACTCAATCAAGTGAGTTGTGACTTTGAGAGTGCATACTTGATTGAGTCCCTTCCAAAAGATGTTTGCAACTTGTAGGCAAGGTTTGGTCTTCCGTGAGCCACCAGACTGTCTCCACATGGTTGCTATCTTTGTATATTTTGACAGCTCTTCTTGAAGATGTATACAATTAGTCTTCAGTGAGGGTCGGACGGTTTCCTCTAGCAGGACTGTTTTTCTTGATAGCATCATGTGATTCATTCAGTTCTTCAAGTGGATAGATTTTCCTGGATATGAGAAATTTCAACGTGTTAGGACTTCTATCTCTAATGATATTAAACCTTAATGAAATTGTTAATTATCAAAACATAATAATTCATTTAATCGTTTGAATCTAACAATCTCCCCCTTTTTGATAATGACAATTTCTTTGGAGAAAAATGTTTAATATTAAAAAAAATTCTTAGATAAAGCACTTCATTATTTTCAGATGTAAGTAGTTTTTCTTTTTAAATTTTTTTTATTATCTAGAAAAACATGAACGATCTTTGACAGAGTTTATACACAAATGCGGCATTTTGGTTTCTTAACCTTGGACTGACGGAAACATTTTATATTTCTAGTATTTGTTTTAGTTATCCCTTAAGGCAAATGACTTAACTTCCTAGGGTTTGTTTAACTTTGCTCCCCCTAAACCTGATGTTCCTACATAGTTTACTTTAGTGAGCTCCCCCTAAACTAATGCTATAGTTTTAGCCTTGATTCTATTCTGCTCCCCTTTTTCCTATATTCTCTTCTATTACTTCTCCCCTTTTGTTCCTTGAATGTTGATGAGTGGATTTTATATGATAATTTTAGGGTCTTTTTAGTCTTTTTATTTTATTATTTTTGAGTCTCATGTAGGTTTTTTATTGTTTTTATGTAGATTTTATATTTATTTTGCATTTTGCACGTAGATTAGATTTTATTTGTTTTTTCTACTTTTATTTTATATTTTTAGGAATTTTTATAGCAATTTTATATTTTTAGGAAAAGCTGGTTTAGTTATCATTTTTGTCCAGGGACCGATTTGTAAGGTTTCAGGAAATCAAGGACCAAAATGTGAAAGTTCAAGAGTGGAGGACTTAAAGTGAGGATTGAGGGAATATGAGGGCTTGAATTGAAGTGCTAACCAAGAGAGGACCAAAGTGAAAAAGAGGAATATGAAGCAACTCTCTTCAAATTAGCACATGGAAAATAAGCTTGAAGGAATTGATGGTAGTGGAGGAGAAGTTTCAGAATTAAACAAGGGCTGAGTAGTGGCTTTTGATGGCATTTAAATCCCACTAACCATGAAGAAGGAAGGAAAACTTGGAGCTGAAACAGCAGGTCCCAGCGCTGCAGCGCTGGGAAGCCAGCGCTCAAGCGCTGGCTTTCGGTCTGGCAGTGGATTTTTAATGCTTCCAGCGCCCAAGCGTTGGAAATTCTAGCGCTGAAGCGTTGGAGGCTGGATTTTTACTATAAATAGGACCCTTTTCTTCACTTGTAAAGCACACCTTCATAGAATACAACAAGTATTCTCTCTTTCTCCCTCAAAGATCATTGTTCCTAGGACTTGTGGGAAGCCAAACTTGAGCTCCTATCCAGGGTAATTCAATGAATCTTTTAGCCATGCTTGGCTAATTCTTCTTTTAAGTTTTTGGGTTGTTTTAGTTTATAATTCATGTTCTAGTTTCTTCTACATTTCTGAATAATACTTTCAAATCATGTTTTATTTCTTTGTTCTTCATTAATCTTGTGTACAAAAGATTTTATGCTTTCTACTTATTCATAAGGCCATTTGGTAAGTAGTAAGGGAAATAGGAAATAAAAAAGGTTATAAGTATACATTTCTTAAGGCTATAAGGATGGACGTAACTTTGTGTTGGCCCGAATTCCTTCTTCATCTTCTTTTCTGATTAACTAATAACCAAGGCTATGGAGTTAGTAATTAGGAAAGAAAGGTCTACATTTCTTAAGGCTATTAGGATGTAGAAACTCTAGGCTATAGCACCATGATTTTGGATTTAAAATTCAGAAATTAAGTAGGAGATTTCTAGCATGTTTTATAGACTATGTAAACCAACCCAAGAACTTAAATTCTTATCATCTTTTCTCCTATCATTTTATGCTATTCCTTGTTCTAAAAACATCAACATATATTCTCATCTTTTAAATTTCTGTTTAAGTACTAAATATTGTAATAATAAGAACACCTATCCCTTGGGTTCGATCTTTTTATATTACGCGATAGTAAATCGTACACTTGCGATTTTCATTATCAAGTTTTTGGCGCCGTTGCCGGGGATAGGTTCTGTTCTAGTTATTATTTTGTTTAGTGCTTCTTGTTTATATATAAAAAAAAAAATATTAAAAATTGTGATGAACTGGTGCTGCTAATTTTGTTTGCTAAGTATTTTCAGGTATAGCAATGGCTGAAACATTCGAGCAAAGGGAGGAAAAAATCCGGGTAAACCTTGAAAAGGAATATGAGAAGAAAAAGCAAGATGTTTTCACTTTAGTTGACGAATTCTATTCTGATTTAAAGTGTAAGCGAAATGCAGGATTTTTGCCAACCCCTGAGCAAGAATGTAAGGCCATGGAAGAATTACAAGGGAAAATACAAAGTATTCTAAGGAGGCGGCCCAAGGATGAACAACAACCACATGTTCATGAAGGTGAACTTGTGGTACAAAAAGAGGAGGTAAAAGAAACTTCCATTGTAAAATTTGTCTTTGAAGACAAATTGGAGATGGAGGAAGAAGAACCTCAAGGAACCTATGTTATAGGTTCAGAACAGCAAGGAAAAGAACAAGGAAGGGAAAATTTATTTATTCCTTCCATTTTTAATTTAAATGTTGTTACCTTGTTAGCTGAAAATTCATTTGGCACCATGTTGTTATTGTGCCAAAATTTGTAGGATTTGCGGGGTCTAATGAATTTTGTAATAGACCCCGGTTGAAAGTAATTAGTGGAAGGGTCTATCTC
Organism: Acmispon strigosus; assembly: GCA_030819835.1. Taxonomy (NCBI): domain Eukaryota; kingdom Viridiplantae; phylum Streptophyta; class Magnoliopsida; order Fabales; family Fabaceae; genus Acmispon; species Acmispon strigosus. The sequence continues at coordinate 28,560,895 of JAUAMA010000001.1, forward strand.
GGACCTTAACAATGAGCTGGTTGGGAGACAACCCAACTTAGGATAGTTTAAATTTTTATCATTTAAATTTCTGCATCATTCTTGTAAATAAATAAAAGAAAAAAATTCTATGTTTTTGCTGCAGGAGGGGCCAGCGCTCAAGTGCTGGAGGCCAACGCTCATGCGTTAGGCCCCTGCCAGTTTCCCCTATTCCAGTTTGACCCAACGCTCCAGCGTTGGAGGTCTAGCGCTCATACGCTAGGCCCTTGGAATCCACCCAGTTTTTGTTTTAATCCAGCGCCCCAGCGTTGGCATCCTCAACGCTCAAGCGTTGGAGCTCGGGCAGTGTTGCTGTTTTGTTTTTTGTTTTTAGTTTTGAATAAATTTTGTGTTCACCATTTTCTGAAAGTTTTAGATTCTTTGAGTTTTCCCTTGGTTCTAAACTGGTTTTAATTTTTGGGAACTCAAGAATTCTTGTTTTTAAAGGGTGGACACAAATTTTTCAACCCATCTTTTGTGCTGATTTTGGAACTAACAAGTCAAGCAAGTTTTTGCTTGTGAGACTTTTGTTTGTTCAATATTATAGGATAGGTACCAAAAAGAGGAAGAACCCTCTTGAACTTAAGTGTTCAAATTGATTTTTACATTGAGGTTCCCTTGGACCTTTGTGGAAAATTTGTTACTATACCAGCTTCTTAGATTTTGTTTTTCTTTTTGTAGTTTTTAGTTTTATTTTTAGTTTAGTTTTTCTGTTTTATTTTTGCATGAGTCTTGAGTATATTATCCATTCTGAATGTTGCTATAGCTTTGTGAAATGTTTTATCTGATTGAACTGCTTTGTGAAAAGATCTATGTTTTTAAGCAGTTAGGATTGCATGCTGTAGAAAGGATTTTTGATATCTTGATTGTTGGGTTGTTGGCAAAAGTTTTTCTGAGTTCTAAAAAGGGTACCACTTACCCTATCTTTTTCTGAGAGCTGAGGTCTCTGATGCATGATTGTGAAATTTTTCTGCCTTGTGTTACATGTTGATTGGAGTTTTGTACACTTTGTGAGTTGAGAAGAGATCATAGGCATTTTTGAAAACTCAGATTTTTGCTTGAAATGTTATATCCACTAGTAGCCCCTTTTGAGCCTTAAAAGAGTCATTCTTTGGAGCCTGCTTTGTGTGATAAATTTTCAGTTGTTATAGTGATGCATATGCTGAATTTGTTAGAGCTATGTTTGTGGGTTTCTCTCTAAAAAAAAGGAAAGGAAAAAAGGAAAAAATAAGGTATGTGCCTTAGAAAAAATAATGAAGTAGTGGGGTGAGAAAGAGTATGAAGGGAGTAAAATTCAAGTCATTCATCCCATACATTCCACTACTTTGTTCAAAAAAAAAAAAAAAAAAAAAGAAAAGAGAAAAATTGAGAGAACCCTTGTGTGCATTGTTGAAGCTCTTATATCAAAGAAAAATCACTTAGCAACAAGTTTCTGAGTCAGCCACTAGAGTTGCCAATTTCTTGAAATCCATACCTTAAATTGTTCAACCCTTTGGCCAAGTTGCAACCTTAAAAAAAATCTCTTCAAAATCACTTGGTTGCTTTACTTCAGTTTTGATTTGAATGATAGGCAGGATTATTAAGCTTTCTTGTTTTCATGGAGAATATTATTTTGTGAGCTTAATTGATGAACTCAAACATGTTAAAAGCCAAGCCTAACTTTCTTGATTCTTTGTCTATAAAACATGCATGTCTTCCTTATCCGCTAAGCTTTCTGGAAAATTATCATATTTCAATCGGATAAAAACTTTCTCAAAACTCAGGGACGAGTTTTTCTTTAAGTTTTGTCGCTTGAGGACAAGCTGTCGTTGGGTATAGTGGTGTGATGAGTGGATTTTATATGATAATTTTAGGGTCTTTTTATTTTATTATTTTTGAGTCTCATGTAGGTTTTTTATTGTTTTTATGTAGATTTTATATTTATTTTGCATTTTGCACGTAGATTAGATTTTATTTGTTTTTTCTACTTTTATTTTATATTTTTAGGAATTTTTATAGCAATTTTATATTTTTAGGAAAAGCTGGTTTAGTTATCATTTTTGTCCAGGGACCGATTTGTAAGGTTTCAGGAAATCAAGGACCAAAATGTGAAAGTTCAAGAGTGGAGGACTTAAAGTGAGGATTGAGGGAATATGAGGGCTTGAATTGAAGTGCTAACCAAGAGAGGACCAAAGTGAAAAAGAGGAATATGAAGCAACTCTCTTCAAATTAGCATATGGAAAATAAGCTTGAAGGAATTGATGGTAGTGGAGGAGAAGTTTCAGAATTAAACAAGGGCTGAGTAGTGGCTTTTGATGGCATTTAAATCCCACTAACCATGAAGAAGGAAGGAAAACTTGGAGCTGAAACAGCAGGTCCCAGCGCTGCAGCGCTGGGAAGCCAGCGCTCAAGCGCTGGCTTTCGGTCTGGCAGTGGATTTTTAATGCTTCCAGCGCCCAAGCGTTGGAAATTCTAGCGCTGAAGCGTTGGAGGCTGGATTTTTACTATAAATAGGACCCTTTTCTTCACTTGTAAAGCAAACCTTCATAGAATACAACAAGTATTCTCTCTTTCTCCCTCAAAGATCATTGTTCCTAGGACTTGTGGGAAGCCAAACTTGAGCTCCTATCCAGGGTAATTCAATGAATCTTTTAGCCATGCTTGGCTAATTCTTCTTTTAAGTTTTTGGGTTGTTTTAGTTTATAATTCATGTTCTAGTTTCTTCTACATTTCTGAATAATACTTTCAAATCATGTTTTATTTCTTTGTTCTTCATTAATCTTGTGTACAAAAGATTTTATGCTTTCTACTTATTCATAAGGCCATTTGGTAAGTAGTAAGGGAAATAGGAAATAAAAAAGGTTATAAGTATACATTTCTTAAGGCTATAAGGATGGACGTAACTTTGTGTTGGCCCGAATTCCTTCTTCATCTTCTTTTCTGATTAACTAATAACCAAGGCTATGGAGTTAGTAATTAGGAAAGAAAGGTCTACATTTCTTAAGGCTATTAGGATGTAGAAACTCTAGGCTATAGCACCATGATTTTGGATTTAAAATTCAGAAATTAAGTAGGAGATTTCTAGCATGTTTTATAGACTATGTAAACCAACCCAAGAACTTAAATTCTTATCATCTTTTCTCCTATCATTTTATGCTATTCCTTGTTCTAAAAACATCAACATATATTCTCATCTTTTAAATTTCTGTTTAAGTACTAAATATTGTAATAATAAGAACACCTATCCCTTGGGTTCGATCTTTTTATATTTTCGATTGATTTGGTTCCTGGAACCGGACCGATTTCTATCGCACCTTACCGAATGACACCAGCAGAGTTAGTAGAACTGAAGAGTCAGATTGATGACCTCATGGCGAAGGGCTTCATCCGACCTAGTGTTTCTCCATGGGGAGCGCCAGTACTGCTTGTGAAGAAGAAGGATGGTAGATCACGACTTTGTGTAGACTTCAGGCAGCTGAATAAGGTGACAGTGAAGAATCGTTATCCTTTGCCTAGGATTGACGATTTGTTGGACCAACTTCGGGGAGCTGCTGTTTTCTCGAAGATCGATCTGCGATCTGGTTATCATCAGATTCGAGTTAAGGAGACAGACATTCATAAGACTGCGTTTCGTACTCGCTATGGACACTATGAGTATCTAGTGATGCCATTTGGAGTTACAAATGCACCAGCCGTATTCATGGACTACATGAATAGAATCTTCAATTCTTTTCTAGACAGGTTTGTGACTGTCTTTGAGTAAATCTCCAGATCTTGTATGTTTTGTGTGCAAGATCTTATTCTCTTCTTGACAGGTTCATGGTCGTCTTTATTGATGACATCCTAATCTATTCGAGGAGTCGAGAGGAGCACGAAGAACATCTACGTCAGGTGTTGGCCGTTCTGCGAGAGAAGGTTCTCTTTGCGAATTCAGCTAAGTGTGAGTTCTGGTTGGAGGAAGTGAAGTTTTTGGGGCATGTTATTTCTAAGGAAGGAATTGCCGTTGACCCGAGCAAGATAGATGCAGTGACTAAGTGGGAACAACCGAAGACGGTGACAGAGATCAGGAGTTTTCTGGGTTTAGCTGGATATTATCGGAAATTCATTGAGGGCTTTGCAAATATTGCAGGACCTTTGACAAAGCTAACAAGGAAGAATCATCCTTTTGCTTGGACCGAGGAGTGTGAGTCTAGTTTTCAGGAGATGAAGAGGCGTTTGACAAACTCACCCGTTCTGATATTACCCCAATGTGTTGAACCTTACGAGGTCTATTGTGATGCTTCTTACCAAGGTTTGGGATGTGGGTTGATGCAGAACAGTAAGGTCGTGGCCTATGCTTCGAGGCAGTTGAAGATCCATGAGCGGAACTACCCGACACATGACTTGGAACTTGCAGCGGTGGTTTTTGCTCTTAAGATATGGAGGCATTATCTGTATGGGAGCTCGTTTACCGTCTTCAGTGACCACAAGAGTTTGAAGTATTTGTTCGATCAGAAGGACTTGAATATGAGGCAGAGGCGATGGATGGAGTTTCTGAAGGACTATGATTTTACCTTGCAGTATCATCCGGGGAAGGCTAATGTTGTGGCTGATGCTCTCAGTCGCAAGGCTATCCATGTTTCTTCACTAATGGTTAAGGAGTTGGAGTTGCTCGAAGCTTTTCGAGACCTGAGCTTAGATGTCAAAGTAACACCTGGGAAGCTGAGATTCGGGATGGTTACTGTATCTAGTGGTTTGTTGGAAGAGATCAAGGTTAAGCAGGTGCAAGACAAAGAGTTGGTTGAGAAAAGAGAAATGACCACCTTGGGGAAAGCACCAGATTTTGAGGTAGGATCCGATGGTATCTTGCGTTGCAAAGGGCGTGTGTGTGTTCCGAGTGATGCTGAGTTGAGGAGGATGATCCTTGACGAAGGTCACAAGAGTAGGTTGAGTCTTCACCCAGGGGCGACGAAGATGTATCAGGATCTGAGGTTACATTTTTGGTGGCCGGGCATGAAGAGGAATGTTGTTGAGTATGTTGCTGCATGTCTGACTTGTCAGAAGGCGAAGGTTGAGCATCAGAGACCCGCAGGATGGATGCAATCTCTTGAGGTACCGGAGTGGAGGTGGGACAGCATATCCATGGATTTCGTGGTTGCCTTACCACTTACTCGGAGGAGGTTTGATTCTGTTTGGGTCATAGTTGATCGTTTGACCAAATCTGCGCATTTTCTACCCGTGAAGACCACTTATAAGGTGGAACAGCTTGCAGAAGTTTATATTGCGGAGATTGTACGATTACATGGGGTTCCTTCGACTATAGTTTCTGATAGAGATCCGAAGTTTACTTCTCACTTCTGGAAGGCTTTGCAAGGAGCTCTTGGTTCGAAACTGAGTTTGAGTTCAGCTTATCACCCGCAGACCGATGGGCAGACCGAGAGGACGATTCAGTCTTTGGAGGATCTTCTGAGGGCTTGTGTGTTAGAAAATCAGGGGAGTTGGGATGAACTTTTACCCTTGATTGAGTTCACTTATAACAACAGTTTCCATGCTAGTATCGGGATGGCACCATTTGAAGCGTTGTATGGAAGGAGATGCAGGACTCCTTTGTGTTGGTTTCAGGATGGTGAGCATTTGCTGGTTGGACCAGAGTTAATTCAGCAGACAACAGAGAAGGTGAAACAAATCAGAGAGAAAATGAGGACGTCTCAGAGCAGACAGAAGAGTTATGCAGACAACAGACGAAGACAATTAGAGTTTTCAGCAGGAGAACATGTGCTTCTTCGTGTGACACCTACCACTGGGGTTGGAAGAGCGATTAAGTCCAAGAAGTTGACGCCAAAGTTTATTGGACCATATCAGATCATCGAGAGAGTTGGACCCGTAGCTTATCGTATTGCTTTACCGCCTTTCTTGTCTAAGATTCACGATGTGCTTCATGTATCTCAGTTGCATAAATATGTTCCTGATCCTTCTCATGTTATCACTCAGGATGATGTTCAGTTGAAGGATAATTTGACGTTTGAGGTTCCTCCGATGAGTGTTGCAGATCGTAGGATTAAACTGTTGAAGAACAAGCAGATTCCGCTTGTAAAGGTGATTTGGAACCAGGCGACGGGAGACGCGACGTGGGAGTTGGAAGAAAAGATGAGAGAACAATATCCCGCTTTGTTTCTTGACTTGTAGTTTCGGGGGCGAAACTCTTTTAAGGGGGGTGGTATTGTAAGACCCTCAATTTTGAGTATAGTATTTTGGCCCCGTAACTCCTATAATTATAGTTTGAATCTTTTGAAGTATATTAATTATATTTTGTCTCGAATTATTTAGTAATTTGAGTTAGTGTTTTATTGATATATTAAGTTTTATTTATGAGAAATATGTGTTTGAGTATAGAATTATGTATTGTTTAAGCCTTGGCTGAAATGACAACGTTTTGAAAGAGAAGTTGAGATCGACCTGTGAAGTTGGTTGAGATCGTCCTGTGAAACTGGTTGAGATCGTCCGGTAAATTGGCAGACTAAGTTGGCAGACTAGGTTGGCAGACTAAGTTGGCAGACCAAGTTGACAGACTATGTTGGCGGACTATGTTGGCGGACTGTTTTGGCAGACTGTTTCTCCGTTGGCAGACTATGACTCCGTTTTGTCTGGTCTGGTCAGCCGCTATTGTTGACTTTAAAAGTGAGTGTCAAATACCTTGGGAATGATAAACTTCCGTTTTTATTGACTCTTAGGAGATAAAATGTCAGAAGCATTAATAAGCATTAATGGCTTGCCGTTTTCTTTGACTTAGAATATTTTATTCTTTTCTAAGTTGGTTCCCTCACTCTATAAATACCAAGCTTCGTCAGTACATTAATCTTTCATTCTTCCCACACCTTTCTTCTCTTCGAAGTAAGCTGAATCCTTGACATTTTTCTGAAGCGTTCTTGTTGGTAAGTTGTTCAGACTCCTACTAATTCTGGAATTTCCATTGTATTCAATTTAGTTCATCTTTTTGAAGTTTAACTTGTTCTATTTCCCTCGCGGCCATATTCTTCTTGTTCGTTGAAGACCAGAGCTGTTCGTTGTGAGTTCTTCTTAGTTCGTGAAGGACAGAGCTGAAGTTTCAAATCTCTTAATCTTTTAGGCCGTTCGAGGTTGGTTTCTTTTCTAGTTCTTACGTTAGAACTCTGTTGTAATCTTTGTATTTCTAAAATAAACCTTGAAGGCCATATAGAATCTGTTTTAAATCATTTTGGTAATGGTTTTTATCCATAAAGAAGTTTGGGTTTTAAAGAGATGAATTTAACAGTGATTTTACGTGAAAAAACTCTGATTCTGGACTCCCAGACTGTGGGCCAACGCTTGGGCGTTGGGATCCAGCGCTTGGGCGCTGGGTTTCTCCGAGGTTTCACGTAATCAGACATTGCCAACGCTGGGGCGTTGGGCTCCAACGCTGGAGCGTTGGGAAGCACTCTGTTCTGCCCTGTTTTATGAAAAATTCTGATTTCGACCGTTTTGAGTTCTGTTTCTTTCCAGATTTCATCCTAGCCTTAAGAGAGTTAATTAAATGAGTTTACATGCTATTTCTAGGTTGAAGAACAAGTGTATGCAACCTAAGAGAAGGTAAGGGTAACTCAATCTTATTATTACGATATTGTGATATTGCTGTGATTCTGATTGCAGAATACGGACTGTGATTGATTATGAGTTTGTTTGAATGCTGTTGATGATAGTATGATATAACGAATATGTTGTATGGTTATGAGATTGAATTGCTTGAATATATTTTGTAAGAAGAGCTTACTGTGTTATGTATTGACATAACTATGAAACGAGTGAACCGTTATTGTTCATGGGGATTCGATTCCTGTCATGACAGGTGCACTACAGGTGCATGATTTTAGGTTTTGATGTGGCGAACTATTATGCGTCGCGGGATCATGCCGAGGGTGGTGTGGAAAAGTCTCTTCCGTGTTCTAAGTCATCCTGGCCAGATACGGCAGAAACCCAATGAGCTATGTGCATTATTTGTTGAATGGCTAACAAGCATATGTGTTGTGATGAATGAGATTCATTCTGTGAAGTTATGAATTATTGATAGATATGTTGTGAATTGTTGTATCAGTTATAGTATAATGGCTAATACTGTTTACTCTGTAATGTACTTCTAATACTGTATTGCTATATCCTTATATTTGAGTTAACCCTTTGCTGTTTCTGCTTGTGTTTTCTTTTATTTTTGGCACTTAACGCCAGATGACCAGCAATGAGGGAAGACTTAAAGGCTGTGTGGATGCAAGCTTGAGGAAACTTTTGGAGCAGATTGAAGATGATGTTTAGTTTCCGCTATTTTGTAAACTTAGCACATGTGTGCAATACATTACTTTCATTACGTCTTGTTTTCCTTACTGTAATATTACTGACTATGGGCTACACTTATTAAATATATATGAGACGTTGTTTTGGAAAACTTGAGATGTTTTGAAAGGCTTTTATTTTCCGCGTTTTCAATGTGACTCTCGACTTAAAAAATCGGGCTGTTACAATAGGCGTGCCTGAATGCAGAAGTTGTAACCCAGCAGTTCCACAAGCAGATTGGGAACATATACAACATTCTCTGTTGTAAGCATCCTGGGAACCTGCAGAAAGCTTGGTGTGATAGTCCGCCGAGGCCTTTTTGGAACATGAACAAGAAAGGTTCTTGTTTCTTTCAACATAGGTTCTTTTTGGATCGATGGGTGAGAGGTTTGAGCGACATCGTCTTGTTCATCCTCTGGTGAAGAAGCTCTTGCAGTAGGTATTTGTTGGGAAACCAGAATTCCATCTAGAGATGAATCTGGATCAACTGCATGAACATCTTCATCTACATCAGCTTCCTTTTCTTCAACCCCCCTGCTTCTTCCTCGGGTTTGAGGCCTTGAATGCACGAGTTTTTGTTCCTTTTCCAGCAACTCTAACCCTCTTAGGAAGAGCATGTTCTTCTGCACCCGGACGGACCCATGCATAGGTTTCTGGGCTTGCTGCATCATTATTTATTGGACTAGTGGCAGTTGCCTCGTTGGGACTTGCTTGTTTAACGTCCAGTGGACGATGTTGGCCTTCGGACGGTATCTCCTTGGGAGTAGGATTCTCAGATGGTAGATTGGATGGTTGAGTTGGATTTTGTAGGGGCTTCATCTCTTGAACTTCAGCACTGGCGCGGACAGACTCAGTGTTAGACCTTTTCTTCTTGGATTTTGATGGACGCACATAATCAGGATCAATGATTTTCCTGTACATCACAATCCTTGACGTAATGTTCTGACCCCATTATTTAGCTCCTTGGACAAAATTTGGTCTCCATTGCGGTGTGCCAAAAGGAAGAGGGGATTCCTTTTTCAGTACTACCCTTATCCAGTGGCTGTCATCAACATTGCATAAGACAACAATGGGTGAAGGAGTAGAGACTGGGCCTATCAATTGCAGATAAGTACAGCATTCCCTTAGGCTGAGGGTGACAAGAATAAACCTAAATGTCGTTGCAGCAATTAGTCCCATATCAGGAACGTTAAACCACTTCGGAGAAAAGGATGGTTCTTCAGGAGCAAGAATCAGTACATTTCGCACTCTCTCCAGATGATCTTCAGACTCTAATGTCCTCAAGTGCAGAGACCGTCTGACATCAAGTTCTTCTATCATTCTTCTCCTTATCTCCGGCCATTCATTTTCGGTTTTTCCCTAGCCACTGGGCAATGCACCGGTAACCACAGTTACCGTCATCTTCAACGTCTACAAGGTCTTCCACATACTCATGAAACAGAGTTGGCACGTGTGGAAGATACTTTATGAGTGTGGGTGACAGTTGAGTAGTTTCTGGAATAGACTCCAGGGGGACCTTCTTGACATTCTTCACCAATGAGGCTATTGGCATGGCGTCTTCATCATCTCCAGTCGAAGGTGGGTTCTGTTTTTGTTGAGTGGTGGTGGTTACTGCTTCATACTTCTTCACCAAGCGTCTTTGTTTGGGCTCAGGGACGGACGGAGGCTCTATTTCTACCCACTTCCCGGAGTTAGAGATATAGTACAGCTTTACAGGTGGAGAAGATTCATCAACAACATCCTTCTTTGCTTTAGAAGCTCTGGTTCTTGGAGGGGAAGGATTGACCTCATTGTCATGTTCAGCGTCTTCATTCTCTCTCTGCTGCTTCTTTTCCCATTCAGTCAGTAGGTTCTTGGGAACTCCAGAGGTGTCAACCTTCAACCTCATCTTTTTGACATCGCCAAACCTGATGGGTGTAGGACATATGTAGTTGTGGACGATGAGCTCATTTTGCTCCTTTGTCTCATTGATGAGCTTTTTCTTTCCCATCATAGCGGTGATGAGAGCTCCGTATGGAAGATTTGATACTGGACTTTCAAGTGTGCTTATGATATGATGGAAGATCAGATAAGGAAGGTTGATCTTCTACATATGCATCATTTGATAGAGAGCCCAGTGAGAAAGCTTATTGACCAGATCACGGGCACCCTCCGTCGGGATCACTATTTTACTCCGCACGGCATGAGGGAATTTGCACTCGTCAACCAGATTGTTGACATTGGTTCCATGGATTTTAGGATCCTTCTTCCAAATGCAGTCAGGATTGATTGCAGATACCTCCCATTTTGGTTTGTAGATGACTCCTTCATTTACTTCGACATCTAGGGTTACAACAATGTCTCCCGGACAGACATTCGTGACAGTTCTCATGCATCTGGACTGGATGGTAATTGGCCCCTTCTTAACAACACAGTCATAGAATTATTTGACTACAGGTTTTATAACAGGGGTTGCAGAAATCTTCATGAAGTTGGTCCAGTCTTGAAAAAGCACGAAGTCCAGCCCTGCCAACTTTGCGTAGCTGTAGAGGTTGAGATCGAGATATCTAGGTGAGACAAGCTCTCTCTCTCCCATGTTCATCATCTTCTGCTTTCCGATCAGCGCTTCTTGTTCTCGTCGGTTTGCAGCAATGTTCTTGTTCCTCAGATTGATTACTTCCTGTTGAGCAGGAGCCAATTCTGGTTCAGTAGCAACTTGCTTCTTGGGGGCCATTGGAGGATTCTGCAAGGAAGTGTTAGAGGTAGCAAGAGAGCAAGCAGAGAATAGCAAGGGATTCAGAAGATTGCAAGTGAGTTGTGAGTGTGAAGTTTATTTTCTCAAGTTCTTTTGTTAAGTGTATTTAGAATGCAAAAGGTTTTACTTGTTTTACTTAATGAAATGATTAGTTTTGCGGTTGATGTGAGAGAATAGACATAGCACGCGCATTAAATGAAAATCTTTAAATGTGCAGTCATGGCAGTTGAAAGATTTAATGCGTGTTGAGAATGCTTAGTATATGAAACGATACAGTTGTTTACTAATAACCCAAACGTGGGCGTCGTGGATGTCTGATCGTGTCCTTTCAGTTATTCTCGGACGTTCTCGCTTGGAGGTTGCTTTTACTTGATCACTTATAAGCTTTGACCGAACGGAAACGAGATGTATTCGTCTGATGGGTCTTCTACTTCTTGCTCTTGATCAAGGTGACAATTGACGTCAAACTTTAAAAAACGCTTGTCATTGTCCCAACTGCAGTTGCTGTAGATGAGGGTGCAACTGGGCTCTTCTTTGAAAAGAGGATCCTTTTGGTAGCATCTCGTAAGCTGAAATTTACTTCTCTTGGACTCAATGATTAATCAGCTTCTGTTGATCATCATTGCAGTGGACCTGTCTCTTTGTTGTTGAGTTCTGCAACATTAATTATTGTACACTTTTGGTACCCATATTTTCTTGGGTCCAGATGGTTAGTTTTACATTGAAAACATCATTATCAGAATTTCATGGACAGGTTATGACAACTCTTGAATCATAAGCAAGTGAGAATATACATATGTATATGATACTGATTTTCACGACATTTCACTTGTGCTTATAACAGTGTATCTTTAATATGATATGCAGTTAGGAGCTAGATATAAATCATTATACTGACTATATGAAGGTTTAAGGTTACCTTACTTATATCTTTGATTTGTCATGCGTTGACTTCTTAGTTTGCTTCAGAATCAGGAGGGCAACGTTCATCATAAATGCATTGTGCATAGTCATCATCTCCATTCTCCTGATTTGAGTGTTTCAGTATGAGCTTGTCATAAGTCAGGATGACTTCTCCTTTTTGGGATCTTCTCTGAACAGAAGTTCGTTCATTTCAATGAATTACTAGAAGATTCAGCATTGATGACCCCAGATATGAGCTGGGTTGGAAAACCAAGGTTTTCACTAGCTTGTTCTCCTTGGATGAATATGGAATTTTCTACAGATTTCAAGTTGTGTGCAAGCAGCTTTTCCACAACATCCTTTACTCCTTTCTTGAGCCTGTTCCTTAAGAGTGTGTACTTCCTTCAATGTTCTTTTGGATCATGGTTGCTTTTGACTGAGGAAGACACCTGTTAATCATGGATTTTTTCACTCTGCATCTGTGAAGATGTTAGTAACTTTCAGAGCGGTTAGGCTCTGATACCAATTGATAGTGCAAGAAACACACAAGAAAGGGGGGTTTGAATTGTGTGTGTGATTTTTGAAAACTTATTTCATAATATACATCAATTATTAGTTTTCAAAGAGTGTTGTAGACTATGTGGGTATGCATGCATGCAGCGGAAAATTAACGTAAAGTAGAAAAGTAAAGCACACACGATATTTATCATGGTTCACCCCCATAATCGTCAGAGGTACGTCCAGTCCTTGGCTTCACCAAGATTTTCACTATTTCAACAAATAGTACAAGTATTATCAGGGACTTCTCCCAGTATTATAAGGACTTCTCCTATCAAGTATTGTATAGGACTTCTCCTAGTATTCTCAGGACTTCTCCTTTACAAGTATTCTCCAGGACTTCTCCTCATTAGTATTATACAGGACTGCTCTTGATTCCCTTTACAAATTGGGTTTGTTTTTCTACAAGAATTCTCTTCAACAAGAGTGAGTAGAAGACATGAAGCTCGGGTTACAGAGAGGATAGAAATTTAGGTTCTCTGGTTGTGTTCTGTGTGACTTAAGGATAAGAGTAGCACTCTATAAGTTCTTCACGCAAGTGGACGACATAACTCAGGTAAATTTTGGCTTGAAGCTTTCTGAGTTTGAACCAATGGAAGTTTGGTTCTCTGGGAAAACTTGGTTGAGATATGCAATAGTTTGAATTCAAGTCGCCAAGTTGTTCTCGAAGTTGAATTCTCTATTTATATCTTCAGTTGAAAATCTTCAGTGATCTTTGATAGAAGGAGAGAAAATAGATCCGTTAGTGCTCCTGCTTCCTTGTGAGTAACGGCTAATTCTGTAATTCTGGAGCATTATTAAATGCGTTCTGTCAAGCATTAATTGCTTATGTTGACATCGTCTGGCTCGGCGCTGTGTCCAGCTTTGGGTTTTGAACAAACATAATATCCCAGTGCATGCCAGCTAGGAGTCATTAAATGCTCTGAACATAAATTTGATTTTTGAATATGGAGGGAATACGACGTTCAGAATTTCTCGCCGTTGATTCCGCAAAGTCAGCTTGATTTCAGGAAAAGCAGAAAGGCAGAGAAACCAAGGAATAATATATTGATTATGTCCTTTTCTTCTTTCTGCAATCAGCAGTGCTCCATTTAATGTGCAAACGAGGAAGATGATTATTGATCCAAGAAGCATATATTCCGGATGAACTCTTCAGAGTTATTGTTGACGATTTCTTTAATGCTTCTGTTGAACTGATTCTTCATATCCTCATGACACATGCTTTTTGGCATTTATGACCGTTGAGCACTTTGATGATATGAGCGGGCGGAATCTTTCATTATGATTCGGCAGACGCAGTCTTTATAGAATCTTCAGAATTACGCCACTAAACTAGTTGCACAGGCAGACAGACTTTCTCATATCAACCTTTCTTGAAGATTAGAATATTCTTGATTTGTAGATGATTGGGCGCATCCTTCTTTTGTGTTACTGTTGAAGTTCTCCTTTTGAATAAGTTGTTAGTCAACTACTTTGTATAGGGCTAGAGACACTTCAAAGCTGAGAATTCTTCTTCATGATTTTTTTCCAGACTCATTCAGCTTTTGGCAAAACAGTCTTCCTGTTGATCACTGTTTCTTCAAGCGCCAGACTGTTTCAACTCAATCAAGTGAGTTATGACTTTGAGAGTTCATACTTGATTGAGTCCCTTCCAAAAGATGTTTGCAACTTGTAGGAAAGGTTTGGTCTTCCGTGAGCCACCGGACTGTCTCCACATGGTTGCTATCTTTGTATATTTTGACAGCTCTTCTTGAAGATATATACAATTAGTCTTTAGTGAGGGTCGGACGGTTTCCTCTTGCAGGACTGTTTTTCTTGATAGCATCCTGTGATTCATTCCATTCTTGAAGTAGATAGATTTTCCTGGATATGAGAAATTTCAACATGTTAGGACTTCTATCTCTAATGATATTAAACCTTAATGAAATTGTTAATTATCAAAACATAATAATTCATTTAATCGTTTGAATCTAACAGTTAGGGTAAATAAAAGTAATGGAAAGTGGAGTGTAAGACCCTTGATTTTTTATATTTATATTTTGGTTCCTGGACTACTTCATAATTATGATTTGGTCCCTAGACTATTTAGTAGTTTCAATTTTGGTCCCTGTTAGATATTGGTTAGTTTTGTTGAATTTTTGTTTTTGAAATAGATTCTATTTGATTATCCTACTCGAATTAGAACTGAGGATAAAATAAAATCTTCACATATTTGGTTGCTAGATTTTTTTTGGTCTTGACCAAGGTATCCCCACAGCCGATTGATTTGATTGTTAATTGATTATTTTCTGAATATCTTATATTAGAGCAGATTTTATTTTCTGATTATCTTTTATTTAGTTCATATTTTATTTCTGTTTTTTGTTACCTTATTGATTTCGAAAATAAGGAGATCAAAAGAGATGATATCTCTGATTTTGGGAAATATATTATGAATATATTTGTTCTAGAATGATAACTAAGTAATCATAATTCATAATAGTGTAAGTGCAGATAGCAACCTAAGAGAGGGGGTGAATTAGGTTCTCTCAATTTTCGCCTTATCAAAACTCGATTACTTTCAATATAATCAGAATCACAATTATTGATTGTGAATGCAGCGGAATAAGAACTTGATTGAAAGTAAAAGATGAAGATTGAGAGAATTCACACACAGATATTATCCTGGTTCACCTTCAATCAACCGAAGGCTACGTCCAGTTCCTCAAGAACCCTTGAGGATTTATCCATTATTGATAAAGAGTTCTTACAAGTACTCACACAAGAACCATAAGAATTCTTATCAACAACCAGAAAGCAAACCGCTTTCCAAGTACTACCATTCACCGAACACTATAGTGAACATTCACTCAAATCAAAATGCAAATGAAGAAGATTTTACACGGCTGAGTCAATCCTTCAACAAGACAATGTTGTGCTTGGATTGAAATACATTGTTATAACTATGTTTAATTATTATGTTGTGCTTGGATTTTCAAAATTCCAACTTGCTTTGCCCCACTCCCTATGGTTCGAAATTGTTATACTCCTTGTTAGCATTCTGGTATATATTTGGCCTTTTCTTCTTTTTGATGACGTCAAAAGGGGGAGAAAGGTCCTGTGCTGTTTAAAGATCATTTACAGGAAATGCAACATGTGAAAAAGAAAGGGGGAGTTATACATAACAGGGGGAGTCCCAATATGTGTTCCAGCAAAGCCTAAAGTATATGATCTTCAACTGTCAAGATGCGTGTTTGCCATCATCAAAAGGGGGGAGATTGTGAAGAAGGTCTTGTCCCTGACTCTGGCTGAAGTTTTGATGACGACAACACTCAATACAAAAAGAAGAAAAGAAGACTTAGAAGAACCAGCTCAACAAGCTTCAAGAACATCAAAGGGTTCCAAGAATTAGCTTTTATTTTCTGATTATCTTTTATTTAGTGCATATTTTATTTCTGTTTTTTGTTACCTTATTGATTTTTGTAACACCCCGATTTTCAGGGCGTTACTGTAGCAGATAAATCGTAAATAAATATGCAGGGGAATTTTCAAAACTAAGAAAAAAGAGAGTATATTTTTTTTTTGAAATTAATTTCCTTTTCGAAATATGCCATGTTGAGATGCATTAGTATTATAAATACCTAATTCGCAAATAGCCAAATATATGGAGTAAAATGACTGCCCAGCAACTTAGAGATTATTTACAAAACGCTTAACTTGGTTTCAAAAACTCTGCTATCAGTTGTAAAAGAAAACAAACTAAAACTCCTACCCTGATGCGTACTCATACAAGACTTATTACATAACTAAAAAGCGGCATCAACAAGTCTTCCAGCACTATGCGCCCGACTCCTGGCTATGGTTTCTCTTGGAACGACATTCGTCTGCATCTTCCGGATAAAGGCTGTCCAGCTGGCGACGAATCACCAACAACCACACAAAACATACAAGCAAGGGTCAACTTCAAAAAGAAACATCACATGTAGCATTTCCTATATGAACATACACTACTAACAAACAGATTATCTAAGCAGAGGGACAATCAAATAACATATGATGACCGAATTTTATATGATATTTTTAGGGTGTTTTTAGTCTTTTTATTTTATTATTTTTGAGTCTCATATAGGATTTTTATTCTTTTTATGTAGGTTTTATATTTATTTTGCATTTTGCATATAGATTAGCTTTTATTTGTTTTTTTGAAACTTTGTTTTATATTTTTAGGAATTTTTATAGTTATTTTTATATTTTTAGGAAAGCTGGTATAGTTATCATTTTTGTCCAGGGACCAATTTATAAGTTTCAGGAAAGGAAGGACCAAAGTGTAAAAGTTCAAGAGTGGAGGATGAAAAGTGAAGTTTCAAAGAGTTAAAGGGCCAGAATTGAAGTGCTAGCAAAGAGAGGACTTAAAGTGGAAATCAAGAATATGAACCAACACTCTCTAAATTAAGCACATGGAAAATAAGGATTAAAGGATGAGTGGAGAATTGATGGTAGTGGGAAGGAGTTTTCAAAAGTTAATTGGTGGCCAATGAAGGCCATAATGGCCATCAACTCCTCCACCATTGAAAGACAATTTTTTTGCTATAAATAGGAGTGCTCATCCTTTGTAAAAGACACACCATTTCAGAATACAACAAATATTCTTCTTTCCTCCTTAAGATCATTGTTCCTAGGAATTGTGGGAAGCCAAACTTGAGCTCCTATCCAGGGTAATTCAATGATTCTTTTAGCCATGCTTGGCTAACTTCTTCTTTAAGTTTTTGGGTTGTTTTAGTTTATAATTCATGTTCTAGTCTTTTTCTACATTTCTGAATAATATTTCCTTTCATGTTTTATTTCTTTGTTCTTCGTTCATCTTTATGCGCAAAAGATATCTTGCTTTCTACTTATGTCATAAGGTCATTTGGTAAGTAGTAAGGGAAATAGGAAATAAAAAAGGTTATAAGTATATATCTCTTAAGGCAACTAGGATAGACGTAACTTTGTGCTGGCCCGAATTCATTCTTCATCTTCTTTTCTGGTTAACTAAATACCAAGGCTATGGATTTAGTAATTAGGAAGAAAGTTCTAAGTTTCTTAAGGCAATTAGGATGTAGAAATTCTAGGCTATAGCATCATGAATTTGGATTTAAAATTCAGAAATTAAGTAGGAGATTTCTAGCATGTTTTATAGACTATGTAAACCAACCCAAGAGCTTAAATTCTTATCATCTTTATTTCTTATCATTTTATGCTATTGTTTATTTCTTGTTCTAAAACCAACAACATATATTCATCTTTTAATTTTTCTGCACAAGTACTAGATATTATAATAATAAGAACACCTATCCCTTGGGTTCGATCTTTTTACTACGCGATAGTCAATCGTGCACTTGCGATTTGGGTATCAACATACAAGTTAGTGTTTCTACTAAACCCCCAAAACCTCATTAAATTAGCATATTTGTCTCTATATGCCTAAGCCATTTGTTTTCTACGACGCTCTCGGGCGTTCCCAATTTATCCGAATGTAGCGCCAACTCCGATTCATGGGACATTTCCCCAGTGTATGTGCGACAAGGGCTGTCCATCGACCACTGTGATTCGCCACTTCTGCAGATTCGGCGTAAGCTCTCCTGCACATTATATGTATTCCAAGAAAGGCTCGAGCAACTCTGTATATAGTTACTTACCTCAAGGAACGTATATTTACCTAACAACCCAATCTAGGTCTTGTCTTTATACATTGCCTAAGTTAGCTTCATAATTAACATGAATTATGTAGAACATGGGTACATATCAACAGATATAAAACATGTGAAAGGAATAATCATGTTTTCAATTATCATTAAATTAGGAAACATCCAACAAGTCAAGCCGCAAATCAAAACAAACTCAACTATGTCACACATCAAACAATTCCTTATCCAGCACATCAGATGCCTTCAGAGACTTGCATTAATATATCAATCAATACATTTAAAAGTCAGGTCGTTCTCAGAACGCTGTCAACTACAATTTATAAAATCATAGTAGAGCATACATTTGCATAAATTAATACTTATGCTTAGCACCTAAGGAAACGAAGTGCCCTTACCTTAAAGGTAGTCGATCCTGGCGGTCACGTAAGCTCCGTGCGTCTAGATCGGTTCGGGGTCTCGTTATCCTTCAACAAACACAACCTAGATTAGAACTTTGAACTTAAACCTATGGTCAAGGGACTGGTCTAAACAGGGGTCTAAACACTTAGACAAAGGTTCTACAACTTAGGAAAATCCCTGGGAAGTCAAAAACGTTTTTAACAACTTGTCGACCGTTTAAAGAACTCAGAAAGCTCTAAGTTACAATTTTCAAAACTTTCCAAAACTCAAATCCCTTAAAGATCATCAAGGCTAAATGCTTACAAATCAATTTGAAGGCCTTAAACAAAGTTTTGAATCCAAAAACACACACCAAACCTCAAAGGGTCAATTCTGCCCAAATTCGTTAAATTCACAAAAACTTCCTATTTTTACCAAACAAGCCATTAAACTACTCAAGAAAATTTCACAAACCAAAACATAACTTCTATTTCAAGTTTTCTAGACAAATTTTTAGGTCTTGAGTTCAAAAATCCTCTAAGTGTCAAAAAACACATAATTGCATTTCAAATGCAAATTTTCCAATTTCAAGTTTTCTTAACTTATCAAAAACCCTAATTAAGCTATGAGTTCCAAAATCCAATTTACCCAAAACCTCAATTTTTAATCTTCCAATTCCAAATTTACCAAAACTTCTAGAAATCAATTTTCTAGAGTTTCAAATACACAATTTTCTCTAGGCCCTTATGCACTAATTAGGGCAAAATATTTTCTTCAAATCCAAAACTATTTTCAAGCATTTAATCACACTCAAGGCTAATAGAAAATCAAATTTCTTCCCTGCCCAAAACAGTGATGCAATTCGGCCAAAGAGCTTAAATTCCAAAATCAATTTTTCTTTCAAAACTAACTTGTACATGTCCAAGGTTACATGAAATCTATGGTGAATAATTACCTAAAGCTTGAAAAAAATCACTTTTCTAAATAATCAATTTTTCAAAAACAAAACTTCCAAGAAAACAAATTAGAGATTTTCAAAGATCAATGTCATGGGAATGACTTTTCCAAAGGGAACCCTAACAAAAACCCAACTTAAAATTTTTCAAGGAACCAAAACTCATTCAATCAAAAATCCAATCGGTTCAAAATGAAGCTAAAGGTAGTGGGAATAACATTTATGAAGGGACTTTCCAATCCTAGTACATGCATAAAATTGAAACTCAACAAAATGAAAAACCGAATCGGTAGCAATATAGATCAAGAGGAGAGGAGTAATTTACCTCAAAGGAGCAAGGGAAGAAGACAAGGGGAAGGGGCTGCCATTGGAGGAGCATGGTTCGGCCATGGAGAGGACAAGAGGAGGAAGATGATGAATAGTGGAGAGTTTCTCTTTCTCTCTCTAATTTTCTCTCCAAATCTCACTACATGACTTAAAATGAAGGAAAACAACATAAAGCCCCATATAATGGGCATGGGCCACGGCCTAAATGGGCTTGGAGGGGGCCAAATTTTAAATTTTTCACTTACCCAAGGACCAAAGTTGGAATGGTAAAAGGTTAAAGTGAAAAAAAACTTTTACTGTTCGAGGACCAAACCGTAAGGATTTCAAAGTTCAGGGTCTAAACTCTAAGCTCAGAAAGTTCTAATAAATATCTAGGTTTTTTTATTAATATATTCCCAATCATGACGCGTCAGTGCGTCAATGTGTCAGTGCGTCAAGTCACCAGTCATCATCGGGTTTTGGTCATCAATGAGTACCTCAGTGTCACTGAGAATATCTTCCCTGGGGTCATTTGTTGGTTTCGGGGTACCGGGCCCGCACAATTCGGGGCCGGGTTGATCTTTCTCGAAGTCTGCGCCACGCTGCCCGAAAACACTATTCCCAGAGTCACTATTCACAAAAATCTTCTGCACAAAATTGGTCTCGAAATACCAAACGAAATCGTTTGGAGCTTTTTAGATTTTCGATCCGGGGTCCCGAAGTCATGCGTTTCGCCTGTTGAAGTTTTGGCTAAAAGTCCCGTTAGCACAAAAAATCCTTCCCGGGCTCTGGGAGGAAACCATATCAATATTATAGTCATTCTTCACGAAATTTTCCACTGATTGTCGTGGCGATAGTGAGAACGTCTAATTCTTGTCCAAAATGAAAGTCAGGTCTAGCTTGTTTTCCTACCAAGTGTCGCAAAGAGTACTTCATCGGTACTTCGGCCGACGATATCGCTTGTCAATGCCGCTGAGCGGATCCAAACAGTACCTTGAAATAATTAAATAATTATTTAATTACTAGGGAAAATTCCGGGTGTTACAATCCTACCCCCCTTAAATTAGTTTCGTCCTCTAAACTATAGGTCGATGAAGTGTTTGGATATTTCCTTTCCCTACTTTCTCTTCGGGTTCCCACGTTGTTCCTTTCGTGGTTCGTCCAATTCTACTTGCTAGGGAAATTCTCTCCCCTTGGGACTTCTTACCGTCCTTGTCGTTAGTCTTCATAGATGAAACTATGAGTGATGAGTTTCCTTTGGGTTGTGAGGGTTCTGACTCAACAATCCTTGCATAAGCCATCCTGGCTAAATTGACTTCACGACTCCCGTTGTTGGGGTCTTTTGAGGTAAGCATATTCCTCGTTTCATGCTCTAGCCCTCTTACTGGAGTAGCTCTTATGTCCGTTCTGGGAAGCTCCCATCCTTTCCTTACTCGACTCAAACCCTTCCATGGTTTTCCGAGCAAGTTCAACTCCAAGTACCAGTTTCTACCGCCTCGGTGTAGCTCGAAACATCTCGCGTCCAGACTTCGCTTCATAGGGTCCCATCTCTGGGTTGCACGATAGTCGTTGCTGTAGATACGCTCCCTCAAAGGTAGTTGTTCCCTCTAGCTTTTTCGATGATCCAAGGCACTTGCCTTGCAAAACCTCTAGTGATTCCAATATTAGTTCAACTTTGTCTTACCGTCGAAGGGTGACAGAAGAATCTTAGTCCCATCTTCAAATACCTTCAAGCATAAAACTAGGCAAACAAGCACGTAGGTAACATTCAAGTTAACACGTAAGGCACATTCCTCACTAAAATAAATAAACGTAGTGGTCGACGGCTCTACGGTTCCTATGTGCACGTACAACTCCCCATTGTACCAAAATCCCATTAAAAGGATAGCACCAAACCTCGTAGGTTGGTGGGACACTCAACCGATTTCCGTGCGAAAAAGTGTCGCGAACAGTCGGGACTTGTCACTTACACGGGCACGTTCTGCATAAGCTCCCAAAACATTGCATCTCTGGTCCAGGGCGCTGAAAAACCCCGAACCAAGATGACTTCAAAGGGCTCGATTCGACGAGAGAGCTTTAACCCTAAGCTCTTCGGATTGCTCCCTCAAGGGCGATTGGAATATCGTTCCATGTCCGAGATGATGCTGGGCATGTTTTGTGCAGTTAAGCATCCTTTGAAAACATACTTCTGACGTCCGTTGTATGTTGAAGAATTTCTTTGCAGGTAGAGGTGAGCTGACTTGATCAATCCTCGAATACCCATATCTATCGATGTATCGTCCCACTTCCACTCGGGGACGTTAAGGGGCTGAAACATTTTTGCCAGCTCCTCATGTTCCGTCCTTGCCTTCTGACAAGTATGGTATGCCATCACACTCAGTCTGTCTGCTTCCTTGTTCATGATAGCCTGATCCAACCTCAGACCTTGAAACTGTTTGAACAATTCCATCTTTCTCACCGTCGTGGTGGAGGCATTCATTGCTGGTTGATCCAAGTCCTGGCAACCACGATGAACTCCCTCAGATGGTACTGTGGGGTAAAATTCTACTCCCTCATGGGCTTTTCCCATTCACGCCGCTTCAAGCTTCCTCCTTCAAATCAAACGAGTGTTCCAAATTCCTCGTGATAGCTGAAGGTAGTGTAGCACCTTCATAGAGGTGGCGTCTTTATATCTTGAGCGCAAACTCCACTGCGGCCAATTCCAACTGATATTCTAGATAGCTTTGCTCTGGCGTCTTTAACCGTTTCCAAATTGGCACCACCGCTCTGAGGTCCTGCTTCAGGTCACAGCCTATCCTTTGGTATACGTATCATCATCGACTACGTATTTTGCTTCCTGCTATGGTAACTAGTGTTGACGAAGTAATCCACTATTTCTCCATTCGTCGATAACAAGACTCATCCCTCTTGGTCCTTGCAAAAGGTTGGTCCTTCCCAGTGAGTCACATTCGCAGTCCCACTAGCTTTGGGAATTCTTCAGTGGAGCACCGATAGTAACTATCCCGATTGAAACAACTCTTCGTCTCAGTCGCTGCCCTCAATCGTTCCCAAGCTAACCCTCATTCCATTTGGTTGGGTCGACTGCGATTCCTTCCCTTGAAATCACATGTCAAAAGGTTTTACTCCTTCGAGTTGAACTTGGACTTGAAGGACTGTCATACCGCTTCTCCGTAATATGTGCGGTACTGGTCGGAAATAGCTTCTCCTATTCTTTAATAATCTTGGCGTGCACAAGTACGTCATCAATAATTGCGGCTACGAATGGTCCAAAAGTGGCTGAGGTCTCCCCGCCCTCGTATCCTACGAAGACGACTGGTGCATTTGTCACTCAAAGGCACCGCACGACACTCGTTCTGTCTGTGACGAGTTCTGGAAATGGTCTTGGGAACATCCTCTTCCTCAATCTAATTCTGACGATGCAGTGGTCCTGGTCGATCTTAGGGAATCACACCGCTTCTCAATTTGGTTCACCAAGTTATCGGTCCTTAGTAAGGATATTGATCTCTTACTGTCGTTCCACTCGGTTGTCGTCAATCCATACAGGGTCGGGACCTCCTGTCCTTCTCCCTTAATAGCAACGCTGGTGCTTTCCTAAAGTGAAAAACTCTACACTTGCACGACCACTCCGAGTTAATTTTGCGGGTCCATCACTCGTACTCGGTGGACGGTGCAGGCGTAATCCGTAAGTTGCATCTGAGATGGGTCTTGCATCGTCTTGCACGATTCGCATCTTCATTTCCCTTCTCCCTTCAATGCTGATCGATAGAAGAACACTGTTGGAGTCCTTTCTTCGAGCGGTTCCCACGAGGTTCTCTGTAAACATTCAGAGACACTCTGTTCTATCCTACTTAGACTATCCAGTTCCACATGGTCCTGAGATAATCGGCTCATTCAGAGGTTGTAGGGGGGATATATATATACATATATATATTTTTATAACAGACAAGAGAAGAAATTATTCTCATAATCATCAACATACAAGCACGCAACAGTTCAATAATCAAGACAACAACAATAGAAAATATTGCCAAATCGATGGCAGAGAAAAGTCACGTAGTTTCTAGCGGTCCTCGCCATTCATCAAATGTGCGAATGCACCGCTCCCTACTTAAAATAAATTGATAATGAGTCACACTCATAGAAAGTTCTGTCTCGGCACCTTGTAGTCTCTAACTGTATGCTCAGATTTTCTTCGTGACGATCACTTCAGTTCTGCCTTGGGTGTTCGACATTCTCTGGCAAAGTGTCTAGTCTTTTGGCAACGAAGACACCTCTTCTTCTCCCCTTTTCAAGTCCTGGCATAATGTCCTGCCCCTCCGCATTTGTAGCAAACCACCATTTCCTCTGGGGGTGGAACTTCTTGGCCTCTTCGAGGTGCAGCTTCCGGCTAGTGCGATCTGGTGGCCTGACCTGTCCCCTGCGAGTGCTGACATGGCCTCTTCTGATGCTCCTTCCCTTTCCTTGAACTCACTCGGTCTTGAGTTCCTAGCTGCGACGGTTCTCCTTTTCCGATCTTCCTCTTCCGCTCGTTCCTCATGGCTTCAATTTCTCTGCACTTCTCCACAAGTGGTTGGTACTGGCATATCCCCAAGGGCCTCACCAACTTCTCGATCTCGTACCGAAGCCCCTTCAAAAACCTTGAATAGAGGTAGGGTTCGTCTATCTTCCGAGCGAAGAAT
The DNA here is from genome assembly GCA_030819835.1 of Acmispon strigosus. Classification (NCBI taxonomy): domain Eukaryota; kingdom Viridiplantae; phylum Streptophyta; class Magnoliopsida; order Fabales; family Fabaceae; genus Acmispon; species Acmispon strigosus. The sequence goes on from JAUAMA010000001.1 coordinate 28,585,390, forward strand.
CGGAAATGTCTAGAAAGAGACTCCAGTTCTGCAACATACTCGTCCACTGACCTGTTCCCTTGGTAAAGCTTTAGGAATCGTGACTCCATTTCTCCATGGGCACTAGGCGGGTAATACTTCTCCAAAAAGGCATCTCGGAACATGTTCCATGTGACAGCTACCTGGTTGGCCTCCATTATTTGTCTGGCTCCTTTCCACCAGTACTCTGCATTGCCTTGCAATAGGTACGAAGTGAACTCCAGCTTGGATCCTTCCGGAGTGTTCAGGATTCCGAAGATCTTCTCAACTTGCTGAATCCAAAGATCCGCTTCCTCCGAGCCAGCTTCCCCTAAGAACCTTGGCGGATCATGACGTCGAAATTCGTTGAGTCCTTGAGTCCGAGAAAAAGCCTCTTCCTTTTCTTGTTGGCATGCAAGGCGCTCATCCTCTACTGCCTGTCGTTGAGCAGAAGCAGATTCTTGTGCTTCAGCCGTAGTAGCCTGCTGAGTAACCATGTGAGTCAAGTTGGTCATAGCTTGAGCCATCTTGTTCAGGTTGGTTTGCACTCCCTCTTCTAGGTCTGACGGTGAAGACATCTCGTTCCTGAAACACGCAAACATTCATCCAGACGAGGAATGGCTAGATTCCAAGACGTCTTGCCCTTTATATGAGCTAAATAACATGCCTTAAGATAATTCATACAACTTAGGCTCAAATATTAGTTAGTGTAGAACTAACTATTACAAAGATAACAACCAAGTACGTAGGAAGGCTTTCCACTCAAGGGATAAACCTAAGGCAGTCTACAAGTTCGGATACTTCAGGATCTCATCATGCTTGGAGCAGCCATAAGGTTAATTATACCTTACGTACCAACTCCCTAGAAATCAAAGCCGAAACATCCTAATTGCAAACACAAACAGCAAGACACTTAGCATAGAAAAACCCGTTCCCCGACAGCTCTGGTTTTATCAACCGGAGCATTGATACCACAATGTAACACCCCGATTTTCAGGGTGTAACTGTAGCAGATAAACCGTAAATAAATATGCAGGGGCATTTTCAAAACTAAGAAAAAAGAGAGTATATTTTTTTTTGAAATCATTTTCCTTTTCGAAACATGCCATGCTGAGATGCATTAGTATTATAAATACCTAATTCGCAAATAGCCAAACATATGGCATAAAATGACTGACCAGCAGCTTAGAGATTATTTACAAAACGCTTAACTTGGTTTCGAAAACTCTGCTATCAGTTGTAAAAGAAAACAAACTAAAACTCCTACCCTGATACGTACTCATACAAGACTTATTACATAACTAAAAAGTGGCAGCAACAAGTCTTCCAGCACTATGCGTCCGATTCCTGGCTATGGTTTCTCCTGGAACGGCATTCGTCAGCATCTTCCAGCTAAAGGCTGTCCAGCTGGCGACGAATCACCAGCAACCACACAAAACAGACAAGCAAGGGTCAACTTCAAAAAGAAACAACGCATGTAGCATTTCCTATATGAACATACACTACTAACAAACAGATTATCTAAGCAGAGAGACAATCAAATAAAATACAAGTTAGTGTTTCTACTAAACCCCCAAATCCTCATTAAATTAGCATATTTGTCTCTATATGCCTAAGCCATTTGTTTTCTACGATGCTCTCGGGCGTTCCCAATTTATCCGGATGTAGCGCCAACTCCGATTCGTGGGAGGCAGGACGTTTCCCCAGTGTAGGTACGACGGTGGCTTTCCATCGACCACTGTGAGTCGCCACTTCTGCAGATTCGGCGTAAGCTCTCCTGCACCTTATACGTATTCCAAGAAAGGCTCGAGCAACTCTGTATATAGTTACTTACCTCTAGGAACATATATTTATCTAACTACCCAATCTAGGTCTTACTTGTCTTTATACATTGCCTAACTTAGCTTCATAATTAACATGAATTATGTAGAGCATGGGTACATATCAACAGATATAAAACATGTGAAAGGAATAATCATGCTTTCAATTATCATTAAAGCAGGAAACATCCATCAAGTCAAGCCGCAAATCAAAACAAACTCAACTATGTCACACATCAAACAATTCCTAATCCAGCACATCAGATGCCTTCAGAGACTTGCATTAATATATCAATCAATACAGTTTAAAGTCGTGTCATTCTCAAAACGCCGTCAACTACAATTTCTAAAATCATAGTAGAGAATACATTTGCATAAATTAGTACTTACGCTTAGCAGCTAAGGAAACGAAGTGCCCTTACCTCAAAGGTAGTCGATCCTGGCGGTCACGTAAGCTCCGTGCGTCTAGATCAGTTCGGGGTCTCGTTATCCTTCAACAAACACAACCTAGCTTAGAACTTAGAACTTTGAACTTAAACCTATGATCAAGGGACTGGTCTAAACAGGGGTCTAAACACTTAGACAAAGGTTCTACAACTTAGGAAAATCCCTGGGAAGTCAAAAATGTTTTTAACAACTTGTTGACCGTTTAAAGAACTCAGAAAGCTCTAAGTTACAATTTTCAAAACTTTCCAAAACTCAAAACCCTTTAAGAGCATCAAGGCTAAATGCTTACAAATCAATTTGAAGGCCTTAAACAAAGTTTTGAATCCAAAAACACACAAAACCTCAAAGGGTCAATTCTCCCCAAATTCGATAAATTCACAAAAACTTCCTATTTTTACCAAACAAGCCATTAAACTACTCAACACAATTTCACAAACCAAAACATAACTTCTATTTCAAGTTTTATAAACAAATTTTCAGGTCTTGAGTTCAAAAATCCTCTAAGTGTCAAAAAACACAGGATTGCATTTCAAATGCAAATTTTCCAATTTCAAGTTTTCTTAACTTATCAAAAATCCTAATTAAGCTATGAGTTCCAAAAAACAATTTACCCAAAAGCTCAATTTTTAATCTTCCAATTCCAAATTTACCAAAACTTCTAGAAATCAATTTTCTAGAGTTTCAAATACACAATTTTCTCTAGGCCCTTATGCACTAATTAGGGAAAAATCTTTTCTTCAAACCCAAAACCATTTTCAAGCATTTAATCACACTCAAAGCTAATAGAAAATCAAATTTCTTCCCTGCCCAAAACAGTGATGCAATTCGGCCAAAGAGCTTAAATTCCAAAATCAATTTTTCTTTCAAAACTAACTTGTACACATCCAAGGTTACATGAAATCCATGGTGAATAATTACCTAAAGCTTGAAAAAAATCACTTTTCCAAATAATCAATTTTTCAAAAACAAAACTTCCAAGAAAAAAAATTAGAGATTTTCAAAGATCAATGTCATGGGAATGACTTTTCCAAAGGGAACCCTAACAAAAACCCAACTTAAAATTTTTCAAGGAACCAAAACTCATTCAATAAAAAATACAATCGGTTCAAAATGAAGCTAAAGGTAGTGGGAACAACATTTGTGAAGGGACTTTCCAATCCTAGTACATTCATAAAATTGAAACTCAATAAAATGAAAAATCGATTCGGTAGCAATATAGATCAAGAGGAGAGGAGTAATTTACCTCAAAGGAGCTAGGGAAGAAGACAAGGGGAAGGGGCTGCCATGGGAGGAGCATGGTTCGGCCATGGAGAGGACAAGAGGAGGAAGATGATGAATAGTGGAGAGTTTCTCTTTCTCTCTCTAATTTTTTCTCCAAATCTCACTAAATGACTTAAAATGAAGGAAAACAACATGAAGCCGCATATAATGGGCATGGGCCACGGCCTAAATGGGCTTGGAGGGGGCCAAATTTTAAATTTTTCACTTACCCAAGGACCAAAGTTGGAATGGTAAAAGGTTAAAGTGAAAAAAAACTTTTACTGTTCGAGGACCAAACCGTAAGGATTTCAAAGTTCAGGGACTAAACTCTAAGCTCAGAAATTTCTAATAAATATCTAGTTTGGTTTATTAATATAGTCCCAATCATGACGCGTCAGCGCGTCAATGCGTCAGTGCGTCAATGCATTAGTGCGTCAATGCGTCAGTGCATCAATGCATCAGTGCGTCAAGTCCCCAGTCATCATCGGGTTCTGGTCATTAGTGAGTACCTCAGTGTCACTGAGAATATCTGCCCCGGGGTCACTTGTTGGTTTCGGGGTAGCGGGCCCGCGCAATTCGGGGCCGGGTCGATCTTTCGCGAAGTCCGCGCTACACTGCCCGAAAACACTATTCACCGAGTCACTATTCACGAAATTCCTCTTCATGAATTTGGTCTTGAAACGCCAAACGAAATCGTTTGGAGCTTTTCACATTAACAATCCGGGGTCCCGAAGTCGTTCGTTTCGCCTGCTGAAGTTTCGGCTAAAAGTCCTGTTAGCACGAAAAATCCTTACCGGGCTCCAGGAGAAAACCATATCAATATTATAGTCGTTCTTCCCGAAATTTTCCACTGATCGTCGTGGTGATAGTGAGAACGTCTAATTCTTGTCCGAAATGAAAGTCAGGTCTAGCTTGGTTTCCTACCAAGTGTCGCAAAGAGTACTTCATCGGTACTTCGGCCGACGATATCACTTGTTGATGCCGCTGAGCGGATCTAAACGGTACCTTAAAATAATTAAATAATTATTTAATTACTAGGGAAAATTCCGAGTGTTACAATTTTGAAAATAAGGAGATTAAAATAAGGAGATTGCAATTTTGGGAAATATATTCTGAATATATTTGTTCTAGAATGATAACTAAGTGATCATAATTCATAATAGTGTAAGTGCAGAAATAAAATATGCACTAAATAAAAGATAATCAGAAAATAAAAGCTAATTCTTGGAACCCTTTGATGTTCTTGAAGCATGTTGAGTTGGTTCTTCTAAGTCTTCTTTTCTTCTTTTTGTAATGAGTGTTGTCGTCATCAAAACTTCAGCCAGAGTCAGGGACAAGACCTTCTTCACAATCTCCCCCTTTTTGATGATGGCAAACACGCATCTTGACAGTTGAAGATCATATACTTTAGGCTTTGTTGGAACACATGTTGGGACTCCCCCTGTCATGTATAACTCCCCCTTTCTTTTTCACATGTTGCGTTTCCTGTAAATGATCTTTAAACAGCACAGGACCTTTCTCCCTCTTTTGACGTCATCAAAAAGAAGAAAAGGCCAAATATATACCAGACATGCTAACAAGGAGTATAACAATTTTGAACCATAGGGAGTGGGGCAAAGCAAGTTGGAATTTTGAAAATCCAAGCACAACATAATAATTAAACATAGTTATAACAAAGTAGTTCAAACTTTAAACAAACAAGCAACTAAATACACATGGGAGGTAATGTTTAAGTCTAAACTTATTACAAACCAGCAGGAAATTATTCTAGTAGTTAAAGTTCTAATAATCTAATTATCAGCAGAATCTTTAGACATGTCTGACAGACTTGGTTCTTTGAGTTGTTCGATTTCATGTCGCAGAGAGGCGTATATGGACTCTAACCGTCCTTCCAGAAGGATGAATCAAGAATGAACATTTTCATTTAAATGATTCAGACGTTGAGTGATCCGTATTGCCATGACACCCAAGCGTTCGAGGATAAGTCTAGTGTCTGGAGAACAACTCGGAGGAATGGCATAGAATGTGGAAGCAGATAGACCAGCAGATACAAAATTGGTCTGAATGTCAATCGGTAACGATGATTCTCATAAGGATCACGGATTGGTCCCTACTTGGGAGGATTTGCAGGAGAAGCAGTGTTTGAGGGACGAGAACCGGAAGCCATGATGTGAAGTTGGAAGTGGGGATTTTGTCAAGGTATTGATCAAGGGCTTTGAAAACGAGAGGAGCGGGACTTAGGCGTCTAAAAGGAGAGGAAGAGCATGATGTGACCGATATAGAAGTTTATATATACAAACCATGTAATCGATTACAGTAGTTAAGTAATCGATTGCTGGAAGTTCATTTTTTGAGTTTGAATTTCAAACTATGAGAGGGAATTGATGAGGAAAACGAATTGATGAGGAAAACGAATTCAGTTGTATAAACTGATTGACGATGTAATTGATTACTGTAAGTTAGGTAATCGATTACAGGAAGTTTAATTTGAATTTGAAATTCAAATTTTGAATAGGTAATCGATTACTGATTATGGTAATCGATTACCCAAATTCTCTGGAAAAATTTCTGGGCCAAAATTTTATTGGTAATCGATTACAGACTTTGGGTAATCGATTACTCAAATTCTCTGGAAAAATTCGTGGGCCAAAAAGTTTATGGTAATCGATTACTGTATATGGGTAATCGATTACTTGATTTCTCTGTTAAAAACACAGGGCCAGAATTTTCCATGTAACCGATTACATATATGTAGTAATCGATTACTCATTTAGAGAATTTGAAATTTGGACAAATTTTCAGAGAATCATGTAAAAGGAAGATTTTTTCCTAAAAAATATAACATATAAGCACATAATCAAACATCAAATTCATCTAATATGCCTAATTCTCTCCTAGTTTTGAAAAAAAAATCTCTAGGAAGAGGCTTAGTAAAATATCAGCTAGTTGATTATGTGTATCTATAAAGGCAAGTTCAATATCTTTTCTCAAAACATGGTCACGAAGAAAGTGGTGTCTAATATCAATGTGCTTTGTTCGTGAGTGCATGATGGGATTTTTGGTAAGATTAATGGCACTAGTATTATCACATTTGATAGGAATGCAACCCAACTCTAAGCCATAATCTTTCAGTTAACAACTTCCTGCAGCTATATATTCTACTTCTGCAGTGCTTAGAGCAACACAGGCTTGTTTCTTACATGACTAAGAAACAAGAGCATTTCGACAAGTACCACGTGTGCTCTTTCTTTCAATTTTGCATCCAGCAAAATTTGAGTCGGAATATCCGGTTAAATCACAGACACCTCCTTTGGGATACCACAAACCCACATTTGTAGTTCCTTTCAAGTATTTGAAAATCCGCTTTACAAAACTCAAATGGGATTCCCTGGGAGATGCTTGATATCGTGCACATAGACATACACTAAACATGATATCAGATCTGCTTGCTGTTAAATAAAGAAGGGATCTAATCATACCTCTATATTTAGTGATTTCCACTGGAATGCCGGTCTCATCTTGATCTAGATAAGTGTTAGACCCCATTGGTATAGCTATGGCTTTGCAATCATCCAAATCATATATTCTTTAGGAGCTCTTTGCAGAATTTGGATTGAATGATGAATATTCCGTCCTTAGATTGCTTTATTTGCAACCCTAAGAAGAAATTTAGTTTTCCCATCATGGACATCTCAAATTCTTCTTGCATCATGCTTGAGAATCCCGTGCACAGAGTTTCATTAGTGGAGCCAATAATACCATCAACATAAATTTGAACTAATAAAGTGCTACCTTTGGTCTTCTTGATGAATAAAGTGGTATCTGCTTTACCTTTTTGGAAACCCTTCTCACACAGAAATGTGCTTAATCTATCATACCACGCTCGTGGTGCTTTCTTTAGTCCATAAAGAGCTTTATTTAGCTTGAAGACATGTGAAGGGAATTTAGGATCTTCAAACCCTAGTGGTTGCTTCACATATACTTCTCCTTGAATATATCCGTTCAAGAAAGCGCTCTTGACGTTCAAGAAAGCGCTTTTGCATATCAAGTACCCTTTCACTGGGCAACATTCTAAACATCTCATATTCCTATGACAGTGTATTGATTTTTTATCTCTTTACTTCATCAGTTCCTTCATGTGTAACCATTAAAGTATCCCATATTTCTTTGGAAGTTTTGCAAGTGGATACCCTGAAGAATTCATCCATGCCTAAGGCAGATGTGAGAATGTTCATGCCTTTTAAGTCATACTGAACCTTCTTTTTCTCTTCTTCACTTCATGTATTTTTTGGTTTTGGTTGTGTGCTATCACCCACATCAGTTATTGGTATAAAAGGACCTTCTTCAGTGGCTTTCCAGATTTCCACATCTAACGACCTTATGAAGATTTTCATCTTGATTTTCCAGAAGTCATAGTGGTCTCCATTGAAGTATGGTGGTCTGTTTATGTTGAAACCTTCAGTAGTACTTGGTGTAGAGGAGGCTGCCATCTTCCTGGATCTTAGGAATAATTTACCTAAACTTACGCTCTGATGCCAATTGTAAGTATAGATAGCAACCTAAGAGGGGGGTGAATTAGGTTCTCCCAATTTTCGCCTTAAAAACTCATTACTTTCAATATAATCAGAATCACAATTATTGATTGTGAATGCAGCGGAATAAGAACTTGCTTGAAAGTAAAAGATGAAGATTGAGAGAATTCACACACAGATATTATCCTGGTTCACCTTCAATCCACCGAAGGCTACGTCCAGTCCCTCAAGAACCCTTGAGGATTTATCCACTATTGATGAAGAGTTCTTAAAATTACTCACACCAAGAACCTTAAGAATTCTTATCAACAACCAGAAAGCAAACCGCTTTCCAAGTACTACCATTCACCGAACACTACGGTGAACATTCACATTGATACCCAAATCGCAAGTGCACGATTCAATATCGCGTAATAAAAAGATCGAACCCAAGGGATAGGTTTCCTATTATTATATTATTTAGTACTTGTGCAGAAAATTTAAGAGATGAATATTTGATGTTGGTTTTTATAGCAAGCAAGAACAATAGCATAAAATAATAAAGAAATAAGATGATGAGAATTAAGCTCTTGGGTTGATTTACATAATCTATAAATATGCTAGCAAGTTATTACTTATTTTCTGAATTTTAATTCCAATTCCATGGTGCTATAGCCTAGAATTTCTACAAGCTAATTGCCTTAAGTCATGTAGAACTTTCTTACCTAATTACTAACTCCATAGCCTTGGTTATTAGTTAATTAGAAAAGAAGATGAAGAAGGAATTCAGGCCAACACAAAGTTACGTCCATCCTAATTGCCTTAAGAAATGTATACTTATAACCTTTTTTATTTCCTATTTCCCTTACTACTTACCAAATGGCCTTATGACATAAGTAGAAAGCATGAAATCTTTTGTACACAAGATTAATGAAGAACAAGGAGATGAAACATGAAATAGATATATTATTCAGAAAGGTAAAAACAATACTAAAGCATAAAATTATAAATTACTACAACCCAAGAAACTTAAAGAAAGAATTAGCCAAGCATGGCTAAAAGAGTCATCGAATTACCCTGGATAGGAGCTCAAGTATGGCTTCCCACAATTCCTAGGAACAATGATCTTTGAGGAAGAAAGAAGAACACTTGTTGTATTCTGAGTAGGTGTACCTTACAAGTGAAGAAAAGCTCCCTATTTATAGCAAAAACCTGACTTCCAGCGCTTGGGCGCTGGCATTCCCAACGCTTGGGCGTTGGGATGCATTAAAATCGAACGGGCAGAAATAGGCCCAGCACTTGAGCGCTGGCTTCCAACGCTGCAGCGCTGGGTGCAGCCTCTGACTCACATCCTAGTCAGAGGTCCAGCGCTTGAGCGTTGGAACTTCCAACGCTGCAGCGCTGGTACGAACACTGGCAGCTTCTTCTTGGATTCCTTCCTTCTTCAATGGTGGAATTGATTGGCTTAATTAGGCCACATTCAGCCTCTATTAAGTTCTGAAACCTCCCCTTTACCACCATTAATCTTCCAACCTTATTTTACATGTGCTCAAATCAAAGAGAGTTGCTTCACATTCTTCAATTCACTTCAAGTCCTCTCTTTGTTAGAACTTTAATTCTGGCCCTTTGACTCCTTCAAACTTCACTTTTCATCCTCCACTCTTGAACCTTTACACTTTGATCCTTTGATTCCTGAAATTTTACACATCGGTCCCTGGACAAAAATGATAACTATACCAGCTTTTCCTAAAAATATAAAATAGCTATAAAAATTCCTAAAAATATAAAATAAAGTTAGAAAAACAAATAAAAGCTAATCTATATGCAGAATGCAAAATAAATATAAAATCTATGTAAAAATCCTAAAAATCCTATATGTGACTCAAAAATAATAAAATAAAAAGACTAAAAACAACCTAAAAACATCATATATTATCCTGTCATCACACATCAAACCAGAATGAAGATGAAGAAGATTTTACACGGCTGAGTCAATCCTTCAACAAGAGAATGGATTGAATGAGCAAGTTATGCTTTAGGCACTAACATATGAAGGCTCTTATTAATTCTGAGTTCTCAACAATTGAACACCATAAGTGTTCTTTGAAAATGAGAGCTTAAAGACTCAGGATAATGGCTCTAAATGAATATGAAAGTTGTGTGTGATTATTATTTCATTTATGAGCCTCAATGGACTATTTATAGGCACTAGGGGTCGTCCATGAACCATCACAAAGCTTCCCAAACGTTTTGGGACGCATTGGTTCATGAAACAAAACATCTGGTCGTGCTGGTAATCAATTACGTTAGTATGGTAATCGATTATGCTATTTGCCCGTTCCAGTTTGAATTTCAAATTCAAACATGTAATCGATTACAAGAATTGTGGTAATCGATTACATGCCTATGAGTGGTAATCGATTACTCAAAGCGTGTAATCGATTACACTCAAGTCCAATTTCTATTTTATGAAACTTTAAGCCCCAATTGAGTGTTTCTATCATATTTTACTTATGAAAAAGTGTTATACTCAATTTTATCAATTTTTTTATGAGCCTTCATAAGTAAAGTAACCTTTAAAAGCATAACTTACTAAATATTGAGACTTAGCTAATTCTTGGAAGCCTTTGATGTTCTTGAAGCACGTTGAGCTGGTTCTTCTAAGTCTTCTTTTCTTCTTTTTGTAATGAGTGTTGTCGTCATCAAAACTTCATCCAGAGTCAGGGACAAGATCTTCTTCACAAATAGTCATAATTGAGGGTAGAATCTTTAAACCGTTATCACTTAGAGTTGTTAGGGAAAGATTTGATAGAAGATTCTGAGCTGAATTAATGAGAAAATCTGAAACCAAATCCTCCTTATTCTCCTAGGGTTCAAACCACTATATGTGGTGGCTTCCCATTGTTTCTTTTCATTCAAAAACACAAACCCTAACTCTCTCAAGTGCTGAAAAATTCCCCTATTGCTGCTACCACTGCCGAATCCTTCTTCTTCCTTTTGAGAACCAAACATTCCTTCCCAATTCTTGTTACTGCTGTCGAGACCTTCATCCTTCCTTGGAGAATCGAAATTCTTTTTCCCCTCTTGCTGCTGTTGGTCGAGTGCTATTCCCCTTATTGGAAGACCAAAAATGTTCTCTTCTATCTTCTTTCCAAGAATTAACGGGTTCCGTCGTCAAAAGGTTCCAGTCGTTGCCGTAATCGTTGGTTGATCGTTGCTCGAGTTCCAAGTGTGCAAACATATTCCTTTGCTTCTTCATCGGTCTAAACTCAAGTTGGTCCCTTCCGTTTTCATTGTGTTGGAGATTCGAATTGTCGCTGAGTTGTTGTTTCTCGATTAAACATTTTCCTAAAACCCTTGTTACCTTCCTATCCAATAAATCTTTGTGTCTAAAGACCTCTTGTGTTTTTGAGAAAATTTCCCTTTTCAATTGATTTCTCCTTTGTTTTGTCCATGGGAAAAACCTTGTTTCGAAAAATTGGGTTTTAAAATTGATTTTTGTGAAAAACTGCTGTTTCTGGGCTCCTTGGCAGGGAGCCAGCGCCTGGGTGCTGGCTTCTCAGCGCCATGGCGCTGGGATTCTGCACTGGGCGTTTCTGCCAGATAGGGAGCCAGTGCATGGGTGCTGGGCCCCTGTCAACTCAGTTTGCTATTTTGTTTTAAATTGTTTAAAATTCTTTTGGGGTTGTTTTCCACCCTTGTTCCAATGATTGTTGATTATTGTTTTTTATTTTATCTTGCAAGGTTTGAGAGCACGTTTATGCAACCTATTCGACGGTAAGGGTAACTCATGTCCTAGAAAGTCTCGAGTCATGCATGCTTGTATGTTGTTTTGCATGAGATGAATGTGTTTTGGTTGTGATTAAGTTCCTTATTGAATTCTAGATATCTTGTGAAATTTGTGGATTGTTGTGGATTATGTTCTTGGGCTGGAATTGTTTCATGTGATATAACATGTTGATGTGGAATTAAAGGAATAATGATCATGAAACTATTTGTACTAACACTATGATCATGAGGATGGTTAAGAACTGTTGGTTCTCTTGAGGTTGTTGATGACTGTCATAGCATAAGCATCTATTGAGGTTAGGGCGGTGGGATGGATGGTTTTGCCACGTGACCATGTTTGAGGGTGGTGGGGTGGATGGTTTTGCCACGTGACCATGCTTGAGGGCGGTGGGGTGGATGGTTTTGCCACGTGACCGTGCCTGAGGGTGATGAGATGGGTTTTAGTCCCATGTGATCCTCCTGGCCCCGTTTGGGACGAATTTGCCCCCGTTTGGATCGATATATTGTTTTGGCCAGAGTCATGCATATAGTAATTGAGGAATTAACAAGCATTGTTTTGTGGAATTTAACTTGAGTTGTATGAGGGTATCAATTGCTGTATTTATCGCTACTGCTTGTGTATTGTTCCTGTATTACCGTATTTGAATTATTGCTGCTGTTTTATTAAACTGTTGTATTTGCTGCTTTTGTTTTCTATTTATTTACTGTTGTTGATGTATTAGTATTGCTGTTCTTAATTTTATGCATGTTGTTTAGTTTGTTACTGTTGTTGTTTTTTTTAGGAGTTAACCCTTTTTTCTTTTTTGGTTGTTGTTTGTGCGCTTAATGCCATAGACTTTCAGATTGAAGATTTGGCGTGGAATTTAATTATCTTGGCAAGTTAAAGGAGACTTGGATTAGCTTGAAGATCTTGGAAGATCAACCAAGAGTTGAAGAAGTTATTTTATTTTTCCGTTGTCTCCGTACTAAATGTTTTGGGCACACTGTTTGTGCAAGTTAAATATTATTTTCTTTTATTATAATGATGTTTAAAATTAATATATAAGTATAGGGTATTATTATATCTTAAATATTGAGTGACGTTTCAATTTTAAAAATTGAGTTATTTGAGAGAGGTTTATATATTTTCCGCTTATCACTATGTGACCCTCGACCTTGAAATTGGGCGTTACATGGAGGATATTCACTGACTATACTGATCTCAATAAGTTTTGCCCGAAGGATTCTTATCCTCTCCCGAATATTGATAAGTTGGTTGATAGGGCTTTTGGATTTGGAATGTTGAGTTTGATGGATGCTTATTCTGGATATAATCAAATTTGTGTGTACCCACCTGATGAAGAAAACATAGCTTTTATGACAAATCAGGCTTACTATTGTTATAAGACGATACCTTTTGGGTTAAAAAACGCAGGGCAGCATATCAGAGACTCATGGATAGAGTTTTCCTTAATCAGATTGGGAAGAACATGAAGATTTATGTGGATGACATGATTGTGAAGTATTCAAAGATGACTACACATTATTGTGACTTGTCTGAGGCATTTGGAGAGATAAGAAAGCATAACATGAGACGCAATCCAGATTAATGTTCGTTTGGAATTCAAAGTGGCAATTTTTTAGGGTTCATGATCACTCATTGAGGAATAGAAGTTAATCCAGATAAATGCAAGGAGATCGAAGATATGAAGAGCCCAAGTTCAGTAAAAGAAGTCCAAAAGCTGATGGGGAGGATAGCAGCATTATCTCATTTTCTTTCATGCCCAGGAGATAAGACTTTTACATTTTTTCAATGTCTCCAGAAGAATAAATCTTTTGAATGGCATCTGACTGTGAAAGGGTGTTTCACCAGTTAAAGAGTTACTTATCCATGCCTCATATATTGTCATAGCCGGTAAAAGCTATTCCTCTTTTGCTATATATTTCTGTTTCAGATAATGTTGATAGCTTTGTGTTAGTTTTGGAGGTGAAAGCCCAGCAGAATAAAATTTATTTCATCAATAAAGTGTTACAAGGGGCTGAGACGAGATATTAGAAAATAGAGAAAGCAGCGTTGGCAATTCTTGTGTCGGCAAGGAAGTTGAGACCGTACTTTCAGGGTTGTCAAGTGAAGGTGAAAACTGATTTACCTCTTCTCCAAATCTTACAGAAGCTAGATTATCAGGAAGGCTAGTGTCTTGGTCAGTTGAATTATCGGAATTTATCCTTGTTTACGAAAATAAGGGTCCAATTAAGGCTCAAGTTCTTGCAGATTTTGTGAATGAATTAACTATTCAAACAACAACACAACAGGTTGAGTTTACTTGGGTTTTTTCTATTGATGGGTCATCAAATGTTAGAGGAAGCGGGGCTGGGGTGATTATGGAGGGACCTGACAAAATAACTATTGAGCAATCTTTAAAATTTTACTTCAAGGCCAGCAATAATCAAAGAGAGTACGAGGCATTGATCGCGGGTTTAAATTTAGCATTGGACATGGACATTGAGTGAGTGCCTTTTGATTAAAACTGACTCCTAGTTAGTTTCAAATCAGATAAAGGGGTAATATCAGGCGAGAGATCCTCAGTTGATGAAATATTTAACAATGACTTAAGGTTTGATTGCTAAATTGACAAAGGTGGAAGTTGAGTATGTTCCAAGGGAGAAAAATGTTAGAGCCGATGTTTTGGCTAAATTAGTGAGCACCAAGAAGCTTGGAAACCATAGGTCAGTCATCCAAGAAACAATGTCTCGCCCAAGTATCAATGTTATGAACTTGATGATTGTGGCAGCGGTAACAGATTCGTGGATGAATCAAATAGTTTCTTGCTTGGACTCGGATCCAGATGACCAGATACGGTTTAGTAAAGAGGTAAGACGTGAAGTAAGTCACTATACTTTGATTGAAAATCAGTTATACCGTCAAGGAATTGGAACGCCCTTGCTGAGATGTGTGATAAAAGATGAGTCAGAGCAAATCATGAAAGAGGTCCACTAAGGTGTTTGCGCCAGTCATATTGGGGAAGGTCGCTCTAGCAGTGGAGATATTACATGCTGGATTTTATTGGCCAACTTTGAGGCGAGATTGTGTGGACTATGTGAAAAAATGTGTGAAATGTCACACTTTTGCATATTTTCACCGAGCTCTACCTGAGAATTTAACTTCTGTTATCTCTCCCTGGCCTTTCGCTATGTGGGGAGTGGATATTGTGGGATCTTTCCCTCCGGCCAAAGTGCAACTCAAGTATTCGCTGGTTGTAGTTGACTATTTTACAAAGTGGATTGAAGCTGAAACGTTGGCTACTATAACTGCGGAAAAGGTAAAGAAGTTTTATTGGAAGAAGCTTGTTTGTCAATTTGGGGTACTAGCGGTCGTCGTCTCTGATAATCGAAGACAGTTCACGAGTGGGCTTGTTAAGGATTTTTGTGATGAACTGAATATTACTATGAGATTTGCATTAGTAGAACATCCCCAATGAAATGGTCAAGTTGAGTCGGCAAATAAGGTGATTTTGAATGGGATTAAAAAATGCTTGGGTGAAGTAAAAGTTCGTTGGACAGAAGAACTTCCTATTGTCTTGTGGTCATATAACACTACACCTCAATCAACCACAGGAGAAATGCCATTCAAGTTGACTTATGGAACTGATGAAATGATCCCTTTTGAGTTAAAAGACACGACATTTTGAGTTGCAACTTTTTATATAACTCAAAATTCGACAAATATGGAAGTGGATCTGAATTTGTTGTCAGAAGTTAGGAATGAAGCACACATGCAAGAAGTTGTTAGTAAGTAGAGGGCTGAAAGGCGCTACAATTCAAAGGTTATTTCAAGGCAGATGACAGAAGGGGATTTCGTGTTACGTAGAAGGGAAAAAGACTCGACAGATAACAAGCTTTCGCCTAATTGGGAGGGGCCTTTCAGAATCTTACGAGATCTTTGTAACGCCCCAATTTTATATTGAGGGATCACAATATAGTTACGCGGAAATAAGTTTCTTAAAACCTCTCAAAAGAGTCACTCAATTACTTTTCAAAATCAAAAGCGTCGCTCAAATAAATATTTAAAATACCATAACCCATAAATCATTATAATCTAGCGGAATAATTAAAAGTAAGTAGTGACAACATATCTTCTAAGTCAAAAAAACAAAAAAAAAAAAAAACAAAACAGAAAATAAAATTCCAAGTCCTCCACGCTTCAGCTCCATCAATCTCCCGAAATCACTCAATGCGCTGCTTATCTGTGGCGTTAAGCGCCCAAGAAAACACACAAACAAAACAAGAAAGGGTTAACTTCGAAAATAAAAATATTAATCACCATTATATGATAATTAAAAGAAAACAGCACTAAATACAGCAGCGACAAATACAGTAAACAGATTACTGTACGAAATCAGGATACAACAGTAGCATAAAACAGAAACAGGATGCAGCAACATTAAATACAGTAACAGAACAGAGACAGCAGAAATAAAATACAGCAGTGAAAACAGAAACAACAGGAGCAGCAATACAGAACAGCAGTTAAAAAAATGCAGAACAACAGAATAAAATACAGCAATATAATATTCAGCAATAACAACCTCAAGGCTCAATACCATCCTTTTGAATACAATCAACTCCACTTATAATACCACAAGAAAATTAGAGCATGTTATTAATCAAGTAATGAAATGTTAGTTAGTTCTTACGTAACTATATGCATAAATCTATGGCCAAGTTTTTGCTCCATCGAGCAGGACAACCCCGTGGGACAAATATCCACCACGTTGCCCTAGTAAGGGAGATCACGCAGGACAAATATCCGCCACATCTACCCTCCGGATGATCCCACGGGACAATTCCCCGTCACATCATACCAAAACACCTAGTGATGCATGTGATTATGACAATATGAACCTCCAAAATAAATGAACCAACAGTTCTTTGAAACATAGTCATACAACCGCACATGCTTACATAAGATCTCAAATCAATTCCAACAACATGTTATACAGTGTCAATTCCAAATCCTCATCTCTTATTATCACTAGGTCTCAATTAGAACATATACAACAGCAAATTACAAACTTACCAAACCTGAGTTCAATCAAAATTTCAAAACAGGATTAAAACACTCATAGACGACAACTGGTTACTAAGAAAGAAGTTACCCTTACATTCTCGGGTTTCGCATCCAATTCCAAGTTCAACCTATTATTTAATAAGTAAAAGCCTAAATTAATATCTCATAAAAAGAATGGAAGAAAAATCCCTGAAACCAATTAATTCACAAAAACAGAAAAACAGCACTGGGCTGGCAGGGGCCCAGCGCTTGTGCACTGGGATGCCAACGCTCATGCGTTGGCTCCCTGCCTGGGAAATAATTCCCAGCGCCCAGGCGTTGAGGTGCCAACGCTCATGCGTTGAGGTGCCAACGCTCATGCGTTGGCCCTCTGTCCAGGGCGACCAGAATGTCATTTTTCCACTGTTTTAAGTCCCAAAAGTGATTTTCATGACGAATCTTTACCAGAATCAATTCCTAACTATTATACAGCATTTCCCAGGGTCTGAACATGTTAAATAAATTATTTCCTCACTTCGTTCTTCAATTTAAATTAAGTGGTAATTATAAGGATTTCAACATACGAGAGCAAGTTTGTCCAACACTATCCTAACCACATGCCAATCTATTGTGGGGAGAAGGTACCAACCTAGAATTTTGACAATTTTCAGAGAAGAATGATGGTCCACTCTGATTCTTGTCCCAGTCGTCTATGGCAACGGCGATGGCGACGGCGAATTTCCCGAACACTGAAACTTGGGGTGACGGTAGTCCTTGATGAAACCGGGAAAAACAAGACAGCAAGAGAGGCATAAGAATTTACTCAGAACATGGTTCATCAACCACGAAGTTCATGGAGTTCAGGGGTAAAATTTTCTTACCGTGGACTACAATCAAAAGGAAAGGAACGTCCTTGTGCTACTTAGAGAGTGGCTCAAAACAGCAGCAGGAAAAGTGTGAGGAACTCGAGTAGAACAGCACCTATGAGAAGGAATTATTTGGCTTGTCCTCCTCCCTCAATAAGGAAGGTTCAACAGCAACAGAGGTAGGAAACAGGGGATTTTGAAGCAGAACGCAGCAGCAGAAACAGGAACGTGCAGCAGCTCTTTTTTGACGGCAAATAGAAACAATTTGTTTTAGGGTGTAAGTTGATTGTGTGCCCCTTTATGAGCACGAAATTCACCCTAAAATATCTCTCAATATCTCAGGAATAACCACCCATGATTCCCTCTATCTTTTCCTTAATTATCTAATCGCACAAGTTCAAATTTAAATTTAAAAAAATCAGATTTTTTTCCTCTGCTAAAAAGAGCTGTTCGAAAATTATGGATTTTATAAAAGAAATCAGAAATCTCCTTCCCTTAGTTTCGAACCTTAGTCTTGTAAATCAAATGCTTAAGCCTCAACCGCTAAGCCACAACTCATCTTGTTGCAAGTAAGCAAATAAATTCCCTTAAACCAAGGGCCAGAACACAATATCAATAATTAAAGTATCAAATCTTAATTATCTTAAATTCCAAGGTCAATTGCAAACTACAAATATTTGAAAGGACCAAAGTGTAACTAAGAAAGAAAAACAAAAAAAAAATAGAGGGTCTTACAATAGTCTCCAGCGCTCCAGCGCTGGAGGGCTAGCGCTCATGCGCCAGGCCCCTCGAATCCCAACTGTTTATTTTTTATTTTCCAGCGCCATAGCGGTGGAAACCCAGCGCTCAGGCGCTGGGACCTCTGATGCCTAGTTTTTATTTTAATTCCAGCGCCCAAGCGGTGGAATCCCCAACGCTCAAGCGCTGGAGCTCGGGCAGATTTGCTGTTTTGTTTTTGTTTGCTGTTTGTAGTTTTTAAAATTTTGTGTTCACCATTTTCTGAAAATTTTAGATTCTTTGAGTTTTCCCTTATTTCTACACTGGTTTTAATTTTTGGGAAACTCAAGAATTCTTGTTTTTTAAGGTGGACACAATTTTTCAACTCATGATCTTAAGTGTGCTGTTTTTGGGACTAACAAGTCAAGCAAGCTTCTGCTTGTGAGACTTTTGTTTGTTCAATGTTACAGGATAGGTACCAGAAGGAGAAAGAGCCCTCTTGAACTTAAGTGTTCAAAATCGATTTTTACACATAGGTTCCCTTGGACCTTTGTGGAAAATTTGTGTAGCTATGCCAGCTTTTTAGCTTTTTAGTTTTTCTTTTTATAGTTTTTTTTTAGTTTTATTTTTTAGTTTTTCTGTTTTCTTTTTGCATGAGTCTTGAGTATTTTATCCATTCTGAATATTGCTATAGCTTTGTGAAATGCTTTATCTGATTGAACTGCTTTGTGAAAAGGTTCTATGTTTTGAAGTGGTTAGGATTGCATGTTGTAGAAAGGATTTTTGATATCTTGATTGTTTTGGTTGTTGGCAAAGTCTTTTTCTGAGTTCTAGAAAGGGTACCACTTACCCTATCTTTTTCTGAGAGCTGAGGACTCTGAATTCTTGATTGTGAAATTTTTCTGCCTTGTGTTGCATGTTGATTGGAGTTTTGTATACTTTGTGAGTTGAGAAGAGATTATAGGCATTTTTGAAAACTCAGATTTTTGCTTGAAATGTTATATCCACTAGTAGCCCCTTTTGAGCCTTAAAAGAGTCATTCTTTGGAGCCTACTTTGTGTGATAATTCTTAAAGTTGTTATTGTGATTCATGTGCTGAAATTGTTAGAGCTATGTTGTGGGTTTCTCTCTAAAAAAAAAAAAAAAAAAAAAAAAAAAGAGAGAAGGAAAAAGTTGGAAAAAATAAGGTATGTGCCTTAGAAAAAATAATGAAGTAGTGGGGTGAGAAAGAGTATGAGGGGAGTAAAATTCAAGTCATTCATCCCATACATTCCACTACTTTGTTCAAAAAATAAAAAAGAGAAAAATTGAGAGAACCCTTGTGTGAATTATTGAGCTCTTAGTCAAGGAAAAATCACTTAACAACAATTTCTGAGTCAGCCACTAGAGTTGCCAATTTCTTGAAATCCATACCTTAAATTGTTCAACCTTTTGGCCAAGTTACAACCTTCAAAAATCTCTTCAAAATCACTTGGTTGCTTTATTTCAGTTTTGATTTGAATGATAGGCAGAATTATTGAGCTTTCTTGTTTTCATGGAGAATATCATTTTGTGAGCTTAATTGATGAACTCAAACATGTTAAAAGCCAAGCCTAACTTTCTTGATTCTTTGTCTATAAAACATGCATGTCTTCTTTTTCTGCTAAGCTTTCTTTGAAAGGTTTTTGTGCTTCACGTTTTAATCAGATAAACTTTCTCAAAACTCAAGGACGAGTTTCTCTTTAAGTTTTGTCGCTTGAGGACAAGCTGTCGTTGGGTATAGTGGTGTGATGAGTGGATATTATATGATGTTTTTAGGTAGTTTTTAGTCTTTTTATTTTATTATTTTTGAGTCACATATAGGTTTTTTATTGTTTTTATGTAGATTTTATATTTATTTTGCATTTTGCATATAGATTAGATTTTATTTGTTTTTCTAGCTTTATTTTATATTTTTAAGAATTTTTCTAGTTATTTTGTATTTTTAGAAAAAGCTGGTTTAGTTATCATTTTTGTCCAGGGACCAATGTGTAAAGTTTCAGGAAGTCAGGGACCAAATTGTAAAAGTTCAAGAGTGGAGGACTAAAAGTGAAGATTGAGAGAATGAAAGGGCTTGAATTGAAGTGCTGACCAAGAGAGGACCAAAGTGGAAAAGAAGAATATGAAGAATCACTCTCTAATTAGCACATGGAAAATAATGTTTAAAGAATTGATGTTAGTGGAGGAAAGGTTTCAGAATTAAACAAGGCTGAGTAGTGGCATTTTATGGCAATCAAAACCCACTACCATGAATGAAGAAGGAAGAAAAAGCTTGAAGATGAAGAAGCAGCGTCCCAGCGCTCCAGCGCTGGGGTTCTGACTGGCTGATGAGTCAGATGTTGACCCAGCGCCCAAGCGTTGGAAAGCCACCGCTCAAGCGCTGGGCCTCGGATAGAAAGTGGATTTTAAATGCTTCCAGTGCCTAAGCATTGGGAATTCTAGCACTGAAGCGTTGGAGGCTGGATTTTTACTATAAATAGGACCCTTTTCTTCACTTGTAAAACACACCTTTCTTAGAACACAACTAGTGTTCCTCTTTCTCCCTCAAGAACATTGTTCCTAGGAATTGTGGGAAGCCATATTTGAGCTCCTAGATCAGGGTAATTCAATGCTTCTTTTAGCCATGCTTGGCTAATTCTCTTTAAGTATTTTGGGTTGTGTTAGCTTATTAGTTTATGTTTTAGTTTTCTTTTATTTGTTTCTGAATAATATTCAAAGTTCATGTTTTATCTCCTTGTTCTTCATTCATCTTGTGTACAAAAGATTTCTTGCTTATTACTTATACGAATGGAAATTGGTAAGTAGTAAGGGACCTAGGACTTAAAAAAGGTTATAAGTATACTTCGCTAAGGAATTAGGAAGGACGTAACTTTATGTTGGCCTGAATTTCTTCTTCATCTTCTTCTCTAGTTAACTAAGTTTCAAGGAATTGAATTTAGTAATTAGAAAGAAAGTTCTACAATGTGTAAGGAATTAACTTGTAGATTCACTAGGCTATAGCATCATGAATCTTTGTTTGGAATTCAGAAATAAATTAGAAGTTTGCTAGCATAAATTATAAGTTATACAATGCAACCCAAATGCTTATTTTTATCATCATCTCTTCTTTTATATTTTATGCTTTTTATGTTCTTATTCCAGAAACCAAAATGCAAAATATATCTTTTATTTTTCTGCTTAAGCTCTAAACAAATTAGTAATTAGACACCTATCCCTATGGGATCGACAATCTTTTATATTACGCGATAATCAATCGTACACTTGCGATTTGCTTATCACATTATACCAACTTAGGTCCATTTTCTTTTCAACTAGGCACAAGGACAGTTGAAAATTGTGCAAGTCTCAAGAATTTGAGCAATGACCAAGATTTCACCAAGCGAAAGCCTTGGCACATCCAAGAACTAGCCTCTAAATGAGAAAAAGACTTGCCAGTTAAAAAATTGACGAGCAAAAGCCTCAACTATGTTAAACAAAAGCCTTGAATTTCAAGACCGAAGTCTTGTGAACTCAAAGAATAGTTGACGAAGATAATTCAAGCCTTATGTGGCCTAAAGAGTTTGAAAATTAAGAAAATTTACTATTTCTTTTGAACGAAATTACAAGGGATGAATATCAAAAATAATTGAGAGTCGTTCAAGAAGAAAATCACTGCAGTGATTTGCATGATGGACTAAACAATTCATTCAAGAGCACCTCATTCCTCCGAGAAATTGTTGAAGGCAGTCAAATGCTCTCCCTCACCCCCGAGAGTATAAGCAAGTGGGGTGAGGCCTTCCATCAATACGTCGAACAGACGGGTGTGATCGGAAGGATTTCTTCCGGGATCCCCCCTCTTGAAGCCCCTCTCAGCCTTGATCTGACCGGAGGTATGGACTCCTTGATTTTAGGCCTGCTCACCGCGGTGACCAACGCCTTCATCTTCAAGCAAGAGGTGTTTCTTGTGTTCGAGCGTGGGTTGGCCAAGAAGGCAAAGGAGTATGACCTCCACTCCCAGCAAAACACTGAGCAACACAAGAAGGTTGAGAAGATTGATCAGGAGAACTGGAGACTCATTCAACAGGCTCAGGACCTTGTAGGTCGAGCGTCTTATGTGCCCAAGCTAGAGAAGACAAGGGATCTCCTTTCTGAGGAGATTGACATCCTGAAGGCTGAGAAGAAGGTCCTTGCAGGCCAGCTGAAGGATGTCGAGTCGAAGACCTCCGACCTCTGACCTAAGAGCTTACGTTGACAGGGTAAACTCCCAGATCGTTGCCCTCCAATCCGTGAAGGAGGATTGTTACACGAGAAGCTTCCAAAATGCGGTTGACCAGCTCCAAATATTGAACCCTGGTCTAAGGAAAGAAGGGATCTCTTCCCATTTTTTCTTGCAGAATGGCGTCAAAGGAGAACTGAGGGGTACCGTCTTCACCCCCTTAATGATCCCTTGGAACGATCCACCATCTCTTAATTGAGTGGTACTTGGATCTTCCCCTTGCAATTGCCTTCTCAAATATCAATAAAATATGGAATATTCCCTTTCTATCTCTGCTTTTTTCACATCGCTTTTTATTGCTGCTCTTACTTTTCCCTTGTGCATTCTGGGAACCCTTCTTTGTTTGAACGAAGAACTCGTACTTGCCAATTGGGCCCTTTATTGTCTGACCAAAAAAAAAATTATTTGGCTGATCGGGCTGGTAAATTTCTTGTCCCAGTGGCCTCTCCGTATGCGGTCAAGTTAGGAAATCAACTAAGTGATCCTTTCAACCCATTGTAGATGACCAAGCTAAAAAGCCTACATCCTATGGGACGAGCAACTTATTTTGAGAGATCAAGCCGAAGAGCCTTTTCTTTGAATGACCCTTAGAGATGGGAAACTCATTACAAATGACCAAGCTGAAGAGCCTTCGTTCTTTAAGTTTCTATTTTCTTTCCTTTAAGGATGGGTTCCTTTGCTTGGATTTTCTTGCACCGAGTTTCTTCTGTACTTAAAGAAATAACGTGCAATATTTTTTAATTTCAAACACTTTCATTTTGATTCTAAACGGAATCACCCTATCATTTTATTTATTGTTTTCGCCGAGCTGCACTCCCTTATGAGATTGCTTTTGCCAGACAACTCTTGTGATTCAGGAAAGATCATATAATAGATATGTTAGGTGCTCTTAATTGTTTTTAAGCGATGTCACCTTTCATATATTTATTGTTGTCGGCGAACTGAATTCCTTTGTATGGATTGCTTTTGCCGGTCAGCTTGTCCTCGAGACGATCGGGATCGTATCTCTGGAAATGGTTACTTACACCCATCGCTAGCTTTGAACGAGGCTGTATACCTTAAAAGGATTACTTGTGCTCGTCTCCACGCGCTCCTCGAGGTGGTCATGATTGTATCACTGAAGAAGGTTACTTACACCTGTTGTTCAGTTTGAACGAGGTTGTATCTCTTAAGAGGGTTACTTGTGCTTGTTGCCGAGTGGACCATATCCCTTAAGGGTCGCTGGTAAGGGTTGCTGTTTAGGCGATAGGATTCCCGTGGAAATCTTATTTCCTGATGTTGGGTCCTAGTCGATAGGCTGCTCCGGATTGTTGGCACCTTTGGTCCCGGAAGGTTCAGCCGGCGAGACCTCTCCTTTTCCTTGTCCCTCCTCTCTCGGGATTGGTGGCGTTGGTGGGTCAGGGGAGCTCTGTGCTGGGGGGCAGGCTGGGTTTGCAGCTGCATAGAAGAAGGGGGCGCCCAAAGAAATGTAAGTGCAGATAGCAACCTAAGAGAGGGGGTGATTTAGGTTCTCTCAATTTTTTTCCTTATCAAAACCGGTTACTTTCAGTATGATCAAAATTACAATTATTCATTGTAAATGCAGTGGAATAAAGACTTGCTGAAAGTAAGAGATAAAGGTTGAGTGAATTGCACACGGATTTTATCCTGGTTCACCTTCAACCACCGAAGGCTACGTCCAGTCCCTCGTTCTGATTCAGGGATTTTTCCACTATGATCAAGTAATCTTACAGATGCTTGTGCCAAGGCCCCTAAGAATACTTATCAATCTTCCTGAAAGCACACCAATTTCGATTGATCAAGCACTCTTACCGATACTTGCGCCAAGAACCCTAAGAAGACCTATCAACCCTCAGAAAGCACACCACCTTCTGATGACACCGAGCACTACGGTGGACTTTGAATCAAACTGATTCAAAGGACCTTTTTCCACTACCACCAAATACTATGGTGAATGAATCAAACCGATTCTAATGATGAAGAAGCTTTTGCTATGGCTGAAAAATCCTTCTATCTAATTGGATTGGTCTTAGTTTGTATGCTCCAGGCAACTTACAATGAAGGCTCAATTATTCTGAGTTTCTTAACAATTGAACAAAATAAGTGTTCTTTGAAAATGAGAGCTTAAAGACTCAGAATAATGGCTCTAAATGAATATGAAAGTTTTGTGTAATTCTTGTAAGTTGTTATTCGTTTCTGAGCATCAATGGACTATTTATAGGCACTAGGGGTCGTCCATGAACCATCACAAAGCTTCTCAAATGTTTTGGGATGCATTGGTTCATGAAACAACACATCTGATCGTGCTGGTAATCGATTACGTTAGTATGGTAATCGATTACACTATTTGCCCGTTGCAATTTGAATTTCAAATTCAAACATGTGATCGATTACAAGCATTGTGGTAATCGATTACGTGCCTATGAGTGGTAATCGATTACTCAAAGCGTGTAATCGATTACACTCAAGTCCAATTTCTATTTTATGAAACTTTAAGCCCTAATTGAGTGTTTCTATCATATTTTACTTATGAAAACATATTATACTCAATTAATTGATTATTTATGAGCCTTCATATGCAATGTAGCATAGCACACTAAGTAACAAAACTTAAGCTTAGAACTCGAACCTTAATAGTTGATCTTGCAATTTGAGCTGGTTCCTTTAAGTCTTCTTTTCTTCTCTTTTCTTTTTTTTTGTGATGTGTGTTGTCTTCATCAAAACCTCAGCCAGAGTCCATGGACGAGACCTTCTTCACAAGAAACAGGCTGGTTGGGGCGGGTCATGTTTGGTGGCCTTTCCCTCGGATGGGGTGTGTGGGCTTGGTGTGAAGAGGGCTCGGGGCCGGCCCAGGAAGGTGACGTCTACACGTCCAAATCCTATCATTCCTGCTGACTCAGCTCTTCCCATTGTGCCTACAGAGGTTTCACTTGAGGTTGTTGGAGCCGTAGAACGCATGCTGGTGCCTTCGCCTGCTGATATTTCTATGCCTTCGGGTGTTTTAGCGAGGGCAAGGCGTGCAATTGCGGTAGCCAAGCAGGTGGGCGTTGTTCTCGAGGATTCTGATGAGGTTGCGCTGGACTATCTTGTGGATCACATTAGGTCGAGCATGTCTTCGTAATGATGTCTTTTGCGCTAGGTTGAGGGGTTTTGTCTTTCAGGCGCATTTAGGGTAGGTTCGTGGGTGTTTTTGTTTTTGGTTTGTGCTGGCTTTTTGGATTTCCTCTTGCTGTTTTATATAGGGAGCTGCATTTTGTTAGGGGTTTTTGTTTTTGCCCTTTTCGGACTATCTTTTTTGGTTCCTCCCTCTCTTTTTGTTGTGGTTGGATGGATGTCCTTATTCTTGTTATTCATATATATATATAAATCTTTATGCTTTAAAAAAATGCAATTTTTGTCAAAATTATGATTACAACCAAAATCTAACAAAATCAATATATGAGATACGTCTACGTTCCATATATATATATATATATATTATTATTCTTTTTCTTTTTCTCTTTAATAATAAAATAATTATTTATAATAAAAAAACATATATATATATATATATATATATATATATATATATATACCGTTGCGTATATATATAATAAAATATTTCTTTAATATCATATATATCTAATATAGGTTCCTAAAATAGTTTAACCCAAAATACTCACACTAGAAGATGTATTTTCTAACAATTTTAAAAAGAAGATATATTTCACAGAACAACCTTTTTAGATATTAGAAAAATAAAATATTATAATCATACTTACACATACCCTGCGCATATCTTAACCAAATCATGAGCATCTTTTTGTTACATTCAATCTTCCAATACATACTATTCAAAATAATTAATTTTAAATACCCGAACAAAACTATTTTCTATTTAAATTATGTTATCAAAATAATTGAAAACCCAACACTCAAACCACACAAGAGTCAACAAGCAAAACACAATCAATCAAGAGTCAACAAGGGCCAACTCATATTATTATATTCTAATTAACTATATCCTGTTAGGTTATCCGCTCAAGGAACAACCTTCTCACAAACAAATCAAACAATCAATCATTGTTTCTCTTCTTTCAATTGACACCCCACCATTCGATTTCAGAGTTCAAACATCCTAACAAACAAATCTACCCAAAAGCTCTGGTTATCTTAACCATTGCTCTGATACCACAAATATAACGCCCCAATTTTGGGTTAGGGGACATTAGTAACCAAAAGAAACTTTTACAAAACCTCTCTCAAAACTCATTTTCTCAAAAGCATAACGATAACATTAATAATAAATATAATAATTCACATTACTTACAATAAAACGTTACCAACGTATAGTCAAAATAATAATAAGTCTTGCACAAACACTTGCCCAAAAGAAAACATAAGAACGACGAAAGATTTAAGCCTTCAACTCTTCATATTAATTTATCCAAGTCTTCTAGTCAATCCCATCGTCTCCTCGAGTTTAGGCTTGGAAAAACCAAATCAAGCATCATGTGGATCATCATCCTGATAATCTATGGCATTAAGCGCCCAAACAACAAAACAACAAGCAGAAAGGGTTAACTCCTTAAACGAGATAGCGTGAGCAACAGTAAACATCAACTATATGGAACACAAACGTTGCAGCAAGAACATCAAGTACACATCAATGTTACAAGGCTTAGACGGTACAACAAGAAAACATTAATTTTGTAAAGCTCAGAGGGTACAACAAGGAAACATCAATTTTGTAAAGCTTAGACGACACAGCAAGATCAACAAGTCACAACAATTTTATCAAGCTTGGACGATACAGTACAACTAGAAGTAAACATCAGATTTTAAGGCTTTGGACGACATAGCCAAACAATATCAATTAATAAAGCTTTGAACGATACAACAAATAGAACATGCTTGTTAGTCCTACCAATAACTACATGCTTAACTACGGCCAGAATTTGCCAATATGGCAGGATGGTCAGGTGGAACGACAACCAACTCACCGCCCTTAGGTAGATGACATGGAATGACAACCATCTCATTACCTTAGGAAGATCACATGGAACGATAACCATCACATCAACCCTTCCAACTCCTACAAAGATTCTTATGCCATGACAAGAACAACAATATCCAGGTGAACCAACAATTCAGTATCAAATCAACGAGTCATAGTATGTTAGCATAAGTAGGTATGATTTAATTCAATTAAATAGCCAACAATCAACATGTTATAGTTACCATCAAATATCAGGTTTCAGTCCTGGTAACATAATCCAAACAGTCCACAATCAACAAGTAATATTCAGAAATCCAAAGAAAATCAACCAAAAACAACCAATAACAGAAATCAACCACAAGCATAACAACATAAAGCATGCATGACTCGAGACACTCTAAGACCGAGTTATCCTTACTATCGTACGTAGAATCACATAAGCCTCTCATCCAACCTTGCAAGAACATGAACAATAATCAATCATTGAAAGAGACGAAACCCAATCCCCAACTATAGTCAGAAACCCAAGGCCAAAAGGCAAGGATGAAAGTAGAATCTATTTCCCAAACTTGACAAGAATTACACATGAAGAGAAAACCTACCTTGTGTGTCTTTCTCGATCAAGAAGATGAGAAAACAGTACTTCAAACTTTAGAACTTGAGAGGAGAATCGTCTAAGGTATAGGAAGAAATGCTTGTACGTCCAGAACTCGAGAAGGAATCGTCTAACGTATCGGAGGAAGGGCTGGAAGAACTTTGTGATAGAACCCTTGGACAAAGAAGGAAAGAGATGGAAACAGGATTATAATTGATTTCAGAAACATGGTTCAAACCTTAAACCCTTCATGAATTCAGAACTAGAATTTTGCTCACCTTGAACTCTTGGAAAGGAGAGTGTTTGAGCTTCAAGGAAAAGGGAATTCGTGATCAACAATAGAGAGCAAGATGTCCAGGTACTCTCACGTTTGCCTAAGTCATGTTATTTATTTTAGATGAAAACCGAGTTCAATCTCCCAAAATATGATAACAACTACTGTTACTTAACCTTATCTTCCTAAAACAAACCAAATCTATATCTTTTAATTCGAAATTAACCCACAACAACCCACTTATATCTTTCACGAAACAGAAACAGATTTCTGTTAGGAAAACATAGCATGCCCGGGATACACTCTAAGAGATATTTTCTTTTCAATTTT
Organism: Acmispon strigosus; assembly: GCA_030819835.1. Classification (NCBI taxonomy): domain Eukaryota; kingdom Viridiplantae; phylum Streptophyta; class Magnoliopsida; order Fabales; family Fabaceae; genus Acmispon; species Acmispon strigosus. The sequence continues at coordinate 28,614,273 of JAUAMA010000001.1, forward strand.
TCCTTATCTTAACCAAAACTGAAGCTATACGAGATAAGAGGAATAAACAAAACGAAAGAAAAGGGATAGAGAGAAAATAGATTTTGCGTTCTGGTACATTTCCAACCATGAGGTGGAACAGAGCATTCAGCGTTCACGATTTGATTAAAGACGATACTCATATACGTAGCAGACGATGCTCCCACCAACTGTAGACGGTACTCTCTAAACGATACTCTTTCGTGCAGTAAACGATACTCTTACGTGTAGTAAACAATACTCTCCCATCCTGTTGCAAACGATACTCTCTCATGCTGCGAACGATACTTCCACATGTCGCAAACGATACTCCCCCATCTTGTTGCAAACGATCCTCTCATGTTGTAAATGATACTCTCTAAACGATGCTATCAGACGATTCACTCACATACCGTAGACGATACTTCCCAGACGTTACTATTACGATCAATACTAAACGATACTTAAACTTAATATAATAAAACACGATCTGGGATAATATAAAGTCAACAAACCAATAGAAAGCCAACAAGGACCAAACTTCATAATATAAAATAATTCAAGGACTTACTCATAAATATTAGGAAAACGAGGGTCTTACAAGAGTATTCTCAGAGACTTCTCCCAACAAGTATTCGAAGGACTTCTTACAAGTATTCTCAGGGACTTCTCCAAACAAGTATTTGAAGGACTTCTCCTTTTACAAGGTTTCTTCTACAAAGATTCTCTTCTTGAAAGAGTAAGGTAGAAAGACATTAGGCTCATCAGACTCTAAGTGTTGTGAGAGGTTTGGCACTTGGGTAAACACTAGAGTTTCAGAAGCAGAGATGATAGACAATTGCTTCTCTATTTTCTTTGGTGTGAAGGGATAAAGAGATTTGACTCTTAGAGTATTTCACACTTTGATGACTACACTCAGTTTGTGTTTGACACTTGAGTTCGAGTGAGGTTTCAGAGCTTAGAAGATTTAAGAATAGATTGAGAGCTTGAATTTGATTTTCGTTGTCCGTTGCCCCGTTCTTCAAATCTTCAAGTCTTCCTATTTATATCTTCAGTTGAAATGAACATTGCTAAAGATTTTGAGAGTCGTTGTGTTTGTAGAATATCTTCATTGTGAGTAACGACTCTTTTCATTTAATGCTCTTGACCGTTGAAAGCTTGGAAGTTCGAATTCTGTTTGTTGTGTTCTTTGTCCTCTATGTTCTGCGTTCTGTTCTTCCTCGTTTCAGACTTCTTTCCTTAGATGATGGGTTCTTCGAAAGAATTTTCCTTGTTGCACCAAATCGTTCCATTCAGAGGAAAGAGAAAGAATAAACCCATTTTGTTTATTCGACAACGTTATTCTGCCTCTAGGGAAGATAACTGTTGAAAGTTTTTCATTTAATGCATTCGGCTTTTCATTTAACACGTTCTGACATTGTCACGTGATTCTGATCATTTCTCCTGGGTTAGTGGTTTTTGACAGCTATAGACAACTCATAAGATATTTTCTTCAAATATCACAATCTTCTGCTTGACCTTAGATGATACTGTCTCATATTGTACAAATGATGCTTCTCATCTTGTACAAACAATGCTCCTTTCTTCTTGTCTTTGAACGGTAGTTGTTCTCCGTGCGATACTTCTTGTCTTTTTCTTAGACGGTACTTTCCTTCAGACATTGATAATGCATGCAGACGATAAAGCTGTAGACTATGCCTGAGATGAAACTTCGACGTTGTAGTCTATTGCTTCTTCTTAGACGGTCCTTCTCCTGTCTTCAGGCGATGCTTCTCATGTTTGTCTGAATAAACGATGGTTGATTGAACGATACTCTTCTAGATATTTGACAATGTGAGCATATGATACATTTCCTTTCGTATAGACGATAGTGATATTTTCCGAAAATAATAAGAGTTTAGGAAATAAAATTGTTATCATTTAAAACATGATAAACGTTCTGACCCGTTTGAACCTAACAAAAACCCAATGGTTACATATATAATAATTTTAATTAAAATACACTCCCTTAAAAAAAATTTAAAATAGCCGAATTAATAAAAATTAATTTAATTTTAATTAATATTAAAACATAGGCTCATTTGTAAAAATGTAAAAAAATTAAATTTAATAGAATAATAATTTTTTTAAAAAACTATTTAGAAAATTAAATTTTAAAAAATATTATGTATTTTTTATTTGAAGAAAAATTTGATACATTTTTCATTGTTTGTATCATATTTTATTAATATCCTGTCCATCTCAAACGTAGGATAGGATAAAAGTCTAGGATACTCTTATCATATCCTTTCTTATCCAACCATTTATCATATCTCACTCTTATCCTATTCTTACCACCAAAGAAGCCCTCACTATCAATATTTTTGTTGCTGTGTTCACACTTACGCAATGTCAACATTTTCTTTTTGTTTTCACACTTCACAAATTTTGAGTTCACACGAATAGGCTTCCAACAATTTCTCTTCCAATTTTGCTGCAGTCGTGGCCTCACCAAAAGCTCCCAATTTTTACTAACATGTATCTTAGGAGATTTTTAAAAGTTAATAATTAAATGTAATTTCTTTATGTCTTTCAAAAAAAAAATGTAATTTCTTTACATTTATATATAATGATAGACAATTTTTTTTGGGATATTAAGCAAACAACTTATACTAGTTCCATTGAAGTTTTTGCCATGGAGTATTCATAATTTATATATTTTTTTTTTTGAAAGAATTCATAATTTATATTGGAGCACTCTATACTGGTTCCATTTCATTCCACCCCAAATTTCCAGCAATCTCTTAGAATAACGTGGGTTGAATAATATTCAAATTCATTTTTGATATTGAAGTGAATTCTTTCCGATCCAATCCAAATGGATGAATAGTGCGACTGAAGCAACCTCCGACGAAGTCACTCTTTCTCTCACACCTCTTCTCTTCGCCAAATCGTTCATCTTCCTCTCACAGATTCCGATCACCGCCATCGAATCACCACTCCATGAGCACGCCAACGGTTTCATGGGTGCGTACACCGCAACTGAGATTGCCATCTTCTTCTTCTTCTTGAAACGCCCTCGGATCCGTTCGATCTTGATACTTGGGCTTTCAATTCTTCAAACTTCACAATTGTTTTCCTCTTTTGATTGATTTCTTGTGGCAGGGCACGGGCCTCTTCTCTGGGTTCACTCGACTATGCAAGGGCCTTGCGGTGGTGCTGGTTGGTACTCATCTTCTGATTCATTTCTTCCCTTCAGCTGTTAACTACCTTGCTCTTATTCCCGCAAGGTACATTTAATTTTTAATTTTTATTCTGAATATGGTTTCTTTGTTTCTCTTTTTGGGTGCTTATATTCTTAGTTTTATGACGGTTACTAATTGGCTACAGTGTATCTGTGCAAGTGTTTTAGCATGTTTTGCTTTTAGTTTTGCGGAAGAAACAGTAATTGCTTTCTTTCAGGAATACAAGAATTTTTTGATGCGGTTCTTTGTAGTTTCTCTTGTCAATTCTGTGGGCGTGCCATTGTTTCTTTTTGGGTTTCTAGCCTCAGTTAGTAAGTTCTTGATGCTATTTCTAAAAGGGGGACAGAAGGCATGCTATGTTTTTTGAATTAGGAATTGAATGTTACGGGTTGCTTGAAATGTGTATTTGACTTATGGTTAATGTTTGTTCTTTCTTTTTACGTCGAATTGAATGCTATTAACTCTCCACCATTCTCAATCATTTGACTCCAATAGTCCATAGCATCTAGTTATTGAATTTCTACTATTATGTTGTGTAGAGTGTCTAGAGCTTTAAACAATTCGAAGCATGATTGTCAAAACTGGCTCCCTACCTATTACATGAGATCATCATTGTGATTGTAAAAATTTAAAATTATTTTCAAACAGTCAGTTGCGTATATGCATATGCATATAAAATAACAGATTATAATAATAGTATTTGTTACTTATCATTAAACATAAAATTGAAAACACTAAAGGGTCACATACAACTCACAAATAAGTAACCAACAGCAGCTGCACCCAAACCATCACTATCCCTACTTGTTAACATTTTCACATTAGCAAAATAGAGGAAAAAGTTATTCAAATCTAAACTACTCAGCTTGTCACCCAGTAGAGATTGAACTCGAAGTATTCATCCTGCAACAGAGATCGATGAAGAGCAAAGAAGTGGGTCATGGCTGAGAGAGATTAATGATATACTTGAATTGTAAATAGAGAACCACTAACCCTGTAACAGAGATTGGGTTCAATGGTATGACTTGAGAGATTGATGATGTACTAAGGATGATGAAGAGAACAGATTGACAAAATAGTGAGATTGACAAAGAAAATAGGTGAAGATGGATTTAGAGACAGAAGATTGAGAGTTGAGTCAAGAGAGAGGACAATGGTCAGTTCAGGTCAAACCCATTCAACAGGTCATGGGCCACCCAGCTCAAACAGCTGCCTAGGTCATCATTACCAGTGATTCAACAGTTTTCACAATCTTCATCCATAGTCTAATGACAGTCCCCCCAGTTTACAAATTACATATTTGTGTGTGAAAGGGATCAAAATCCACCATGAATACAAGTTAACATGCAATGTTGTCAACCTTGATTGGAAGTGTCTTTAAATCCTGAAAACCGGAGTCCTAAAGAATGATAGCTAATTAGACATGATGTGCGTCAATTTTTCTTTAGCTGCTTACTATATAATCTTATTTGATTTTTACTGTGCAGCTTTATTCTTATTACATTGTTTTATCCTTAACCGTATTGCTTTTTGGCAATGTAATTAAAAGCCGAAAGTCCCTCTTAATTGGAGTATGGGAAAAAGTGTTTGGTATTGGGTAGATAAAATACAGGTTGTATTTGCATATGCATAAGCATTTTGACTTAATGGATGCATCCAATCAAGTGATTTAAATTGTGGCTGCTCGAGATTCCATAAATGATTTAAGTGGGGAACCGTCTCCTAAGTTTTGCTAATAGGAGCTATCATGTAAACTCATATGAGCTGAATGATAATAATGAGGTGGATTTTGCTTCATTTCTTGTTTGTCAATGTCTATACAAGTCCTCCCATTCTTATGAAGGTTCATAGCGGTTTACTGGCCTTGATAGGGCATCTAGAATTTTGGCGGTGTATAATTGAATGTATAAGGTAGTAGATTTTATGTATCTTGGGTTTAAATTTTTTTAGCCCATTTGCATAGGCCTATAAAAGTTATTTTAAGGTTTAGGGTTTAGCCACTTCTATATCTTAATGGATGAAGATAATATTTAGGATGAAACAGAACTCAAAAGGCTACCAAACAGTAGGCTGTGCTCTAATATCATTCACTATGAACCAAATACCTAATGTTAAAACAATTTTTAAGCACGTGTATAAAGGAAGAATTTAACCACCCAAGTTCCAAATTTAAAGGAAAAGATGGGTGTTAGGGTATGTAATTTAAGTCATTAAGGCAACCTAATATTGGTAAGCTGGGCTTGAGTATTTTTTAGGTCTTGTGGTTAGTCTTTTTTTTTCTGGTACTACAATAGCATTTTTTTTCTGGTACTACAATAGCAACTTCTGTTACTACAGTGACTACTTTGCCCTAAATGTTGATTGAGTAGGGTGTGAAGTCAATGGCCTTTGATTTAAAGCTTAGTTTCACAAGTCTGTCTTCATGAGAACTTTTCCCCTCTCAATAATGGGTTGGACAGATTTGAAATAGTATCAGAAGGATATATATATATAGATAATGAATAGGTATTATTTATTGATAGAGCAGAGTTACTGAAAGTCTACTGGAAATAGTACATAACGCAGGGGTTCGAGAGACCTGCACTCTCCATTACAATAACCTTCCCAATTTCTGAACAACCCCCTAGTAACCAGCACCCTAAATTATATAACTGCATAGTGCATTTTTTATTTTGAATTTAAAATAACTTAACACACACAATAACTGCTAACTACTAAAAACTACTAACTGCTTCTGCTTCTAACCGCCTACCACATCGGAATTTCCCTCCTCCCTTTGCTGTTCTGGCTGCGCAGCAGCCTCCATGGCCACTGTGGTGGCTGCGCCACCCTCCATGGTGGTTACAGGTCTGAATTTCTTCTTTTTCCGGTGATAAACATGAATTAAAGGAGGTGTAATCTTATCTGATAATGGAAGAAATTTTTTAGCAGCATGTTTTATAATTTATACTAGTTTTTCCCGTGCCATGTAAGCTACATCTGGTCGCTAGCTATTACTACATTGGAAGTTTTCATTAGATCTGAGTATTCCTCATATAACCCACTGTCTCTGAGAAAACACATTCAGGGAGTTTTGATCCACTCTATTTTCTCCATGCTAGAACTGAGTAGTTTTCGTCTACCTTAGCCTCTTTTGCTGGAAGCTGAGAAGTTATATTTTGACACTAGCCTCTCAAGCCTCAAAGCTAGAATGTGTTGTCTAGGAACCCAGCCACTCCCTGCAAAATAGTAAATGCAGGGTGACTAGCATTATCTACGAACTCAGTATCTCGCTCTCTCATGATCTATGGTTACTATGAATGTGTAATAATGTAATGAATAACATAACAGAAAAACAGAAAGAGAGAGAGAGAGAGAGAGAGAGAGAGAGAGCGAGAGAGAGAGAGAGAGAGAGAGAGAGAGAGAGAGAGAAGAGAGAGAAATGTACTATTCTGAATATTCTATCATTAATTGGTAGTGGGTACTGTTGAGTATTACAATATATATAGTCTGCAATAGAGACTTCTAGTAGCTCACGTGATAGTCACTTGCACTACTTAACCAAGCATTTTACATGCTTTTACATATATATCCCTAACATTCCCCCTCAAGCTCAAGGGGGGTGAATAACAGAGAATCTGTCAACCACCTTGAGATTGTCTCTCAATGTTGTAAACCTAAGAGGAGATAGGGCTTTAGTGAAAATATCAGCTACTTGTGCAAAAGAAGGGACATGAGAAACAGTAAGATTCTTGCTCAAAACCTTATCCCTAACAAAGAAAATATATAGTTCCATATGCTTCGTTCTAGCATGTAAAATAGGGTTCTGAGTGAGTGCAACTGCACTCATGTTGTCACAGTACACATGTGGTGTCTTGTAGGGAATTTTCAGTTCAGCCAGTAAGGATTCAACCCAAAGAATTTACGCTGTTGTGTTAGCCAAGCTTCTGTACTCAGCTTCAGTACTAGAATGGGCAACTAAAGTTCGCATTTTGGAACTACAACTGATGAGATTGGGACCAAGGAAGATGCAGAATCCAGAAGTGGATCTTCTGTCATCAATATCAGCATCACAGTAGGCTGCTAAAGTCTGAGGTGTTTTCATAGAACTCTTCTGAATGAGTAAGCCATGTGAAGTTGTACCCTTAAGGTATCTTAAAATCCTCTTGACTGCCCTCCAATGCTCCTCTAAGGGCTGAGCCAGAAACTGACAAACTTTGTTAACAGAAAAGCTTATCTCAGGCCTAGTAAGAGTTGCATACCGCAAGGCTCCAACTATAGACCTATAAGAGGTTGGATCTAAAAGGTTATCTGCCCCATGCTTGGTTAGTTTGTGTCCACTGATCATAGGAGTAGAGATGCCCTTAGCTTCTGCCATATGAGCTCTCTCAAGAAGATCATCAATATACTTTGTTTGAGTCAAGAGAAGTGGCCCATTCTGCAATCTATGAACCTGAATGCCTAGGAAATAATCCAACTCCCCAAGCTGCTTAAGAGCAAATTCTGAGTTGAGCTTGCTTACTAGCTTACTGATCAAAGACACAGAAGAGCCTGTGATGATGATATCATCCACATATACCAGCAAATAGACACTGTCAGTCTTAGTATGCAAAGTGAACAGGGAGGGATCACACTTGCTCGGATTGAAACCATACTTAACCACGACTGCTTTTAATCTCTCAAACCAAGCCCTAGGTGCTTGTTTGAGGCAATATAAAGCTCTTTGCAGCTTGCAAACAAGAGCGTTATCTTGCTGTTCAAACCCCGGAGGTTGCATCATATAGACCTCTTCCTCAAGCAAACCATTGAGGAAAGCATCGTTAACATCTAACTGTTGAATGCACCAGTTATTAAACACTGCTAGAGTTAAGATGATTTGGATGGTAATGGGCTTGACTACAGGAGAGAAAGTTTCAGAGTAGTCTAGTCCGGCTCGTTGACTAAAACCTTTTGCCACAAGCCTGGCCTTGTATCGACTAATCGTCCCATCAGGGTTTTCTTTTGCCCAATAGACCCATTTACAACCAATGGGCTTTCTGCCATTAGGCAATGGTACTAATGTCCAGGTCTGATTATGCATGAGAGCATCAAATTCCTCCTTCATAGCCTGGAACCATTTAGGATCTGCCAAAGCTTTCCTTGTAGAAGTTGGTTCTGCAGCTTGTGTTAGCAACAAAGTAGGAAATAATCTAGGCTTCACAATTCCAGATTTGGCTCTAGTAGTCATGTTGTGTGTATTTTGAGGAGGAATAACTGGTGATAGAAAGGGAGAAGTGTTTGATTGTGTAGTACTGGTGGTGGAACTGCTAGATGATGGAGTTTGAGTGTGCAAATGGACAGGCTGTGCTGAAGTAATGGTGTTATTACCTGGGTTAGTTGCTGAAGCTTCAAGTTCTGCTGATGAAGATGTAGCTATATGCTGTGAGAGCTCGTGCTGTGAAGAGTGTGAGGGAGACACAGCTGAGGGAACAAAAATAGCAGGTGTAGGTGCTGGTGAAACCAAGGGAATCACAAAAGAAACAAAAGTGATATTTGTCTCTGTGTGTTCAGAGGAAAGCAACTCTGAATAAGGAAATCTAGTTTCATTGAATAGAACATCTTTAGAGATAAAAATTTGGCCAGAACTGTCGGGGCATTTGTAACCTTTATGACTAGAGGAGTATCCAAGGAAAACACACTCCTTGGACCTATAGGATAACTTGACATTATGATAGGGTCTAAGAAAAGGGTAGCAGGCACAATCACAAACACTTTGAGAAATTTACAATCAAAAGGTTGTTTGAAAAGCTTGAAGTAAGGTGTATCATGGTTGAGAACAGAAGTTGGTGTTCTGTTTATAAGATAGGCTGCAGTCAAAAAGGCATAATCCCAGTATGCTAAAGGGAGTTTAGCATGAGCAAGCATAGTTAACCCGATTTCAACAATGTGTCTGTGTTTTCTCTCCACACTTCCATTTTGATGGTGTGTGGGCAAGTTACTCTATGTAATATTCCTTGGTCAATGAAAAGTTTAGTTAAGGATCTAAACTCTCCTCCCCAATCACTCTGAACTGCTTTAATTTTGTGATTTAACTGAGATTCTGCCATTGTTCTAAACTGAACAAAGGCAGTATAAACAGCAGATTTGGTTCTTAAAGGGAAAATCCAAGTGAACCTTGAAAAGGCATCAACACAAGTCAAGAAATAAAAGTAACCATCAGAAGACTCTGTGGAAGCAGGTCCCCACAAGTCAATGAACACAAGTTCTAGAGGAAAATTATAAATAGTAGATGAAGAATGTGAAGGAAGTCTGTCAGACTTTCCAAGAATGTGAAGCTTGACAAACATTAACATTGCATTTAATAGGAACTGGAACATTACATTGTGTCGATGCATGTTTCAAGGCCTCATGATGAGGATGCCCATACCTAGCATGCCACAAGTCATACAAAGTAGGTCCTGTTGTGATATGTTCATAATATTTGTTTTTCTGTTATTAGGAGATATTGATATTTGTCATTATCTAGTTTGTTATCCTATTAGGAGATAGAATTCATATCTAGTTTTCTTCTATATAATGTAACCTCTTTGGAGTTTTGAGTTAAGAAATAAAATTATATTTCTCCATATTTTAAGTTGGTATCAGAGCTCTCGATCTTGAGGGCTCTGCTTCCGCATCTAAATCCTAACCGTCTTCACTACGGCATAGTTCTGAGTTTCCTTTTTTCCTTCACTGCTTCATATTTCTTGGAACATACCACAGTACCACGTCCACTGTCGCTGTTCCGGCCGCCACCGCGTACCACCACCACCTCCACCGTGCTCGCCCTGCCCAGATCGGTCAGTCCCCGAAGCCGCGTCGCCAGACCGCCCAGCACGCGCCCCCACGCGCCGCCTCCGCCTCGGCGAGTGAGATCCACGCGCAGCTTCGTCCCGCGCGCGTGAATCTCACGCGCCGCCTTCCCAGCCTCCGTTCGTGTCCGCGCCGGCACAGAACGGGTCGCCAGCCTCTCCTCTTGCTGTTCCAAGCCTCCTTTTGTCCAGATCGGCCTCCGTTTGTTGCCGCTAGTGACGTTTGATTCTTCCTCCCTTTGTAGGAGCGTAAGAAGAGGCTCGTGTGTCCAGCTTTAGAGTATTTTCTGGGTGTTCGTGAAGCCCTTTGTTTTTCCGAACGTTTTCTACTCATACGTTCACCGTTGGTGCAGCTGTTTGCTCTCGTTTGAGCCTTTGTTTCTTACCGGCTGCTTGCTGCCCTTGCTTGGTTGCAGCCTTTGAAGCCATCTTTGTTGGCGTCCTTGTTGGTGAACCTTGGAATCTTTGTTACTTTTCCGACGTTGTTGCTTTCTCCTACTGTGGGAAGGTTTGTTTCTCTTCATGGAATCCTTGAGTAAGTCCTCTGACACTAGTTCTTTCGCCATGACTGGTATGAACTCTAGCTTTTTATCTTTGAATGCTTCTTGTACGGAAGATTTCTGGATTGTTGACTCTGGTGCAACTGATCACATGACCCCTCATATGTCATATCTCTCAAATTATTCGCCTATGCCTGGTAAACGTCATATTACTGTTGCAAATGGAATTCGAGAACCGATTGCCGGTTATGGTAACCTCCACCTTAGCCCATCTCTTTACCTGAGTCATGTACTTCATGTTCCACATCTTTCTCACAGCCTTTTGTCCATCCACAAACTCACTACCGAGTTGCACTGTGCTCTAAGTTTTTTCGATAACGGTTGTGTTTTTCAGGATATTGCCACGGGGAAGACGATTGGAGTTGCTTTTGAACAGGGCGGGTTATATTATATGCCGCATAAAATAAGCAAGTGTCATCAGACAAGTTCAGACTCTTGGAATTCTTCACAAATATGGCTCCAACACAGGCGTCTTGGGCATCCTCCTTTTCGTATGCTTAAGTCTTTATTCCCTCACTTATTTAACAAAGTGTCTGTTGAGTCGTTTCACTGTGATGTGTGTCAGTATGCCAAATCTCATCGAGCAACTTATTCCCCGAGTGATACTAGGAGTGTTGAACCTTTTGATCTTGTTCACTCTGATGTGTGGGGACCTTCATCAGTTTCTAGTATTTCTGGTAAAAAATGGTTTGTTACTTTTATTGATGATTGTACTCGGGTTACATGGGTTTTTCTTATGAAAGATAAGTCTGAGGTGTTTCAATTGTTTGTTAACTTTTTCCACATGGTTAGAACACAATTTGGGAAACCTATTAAGAGGTTACGGTCAGACAATGGGAAAGAGTATGTCAATCAGAATCTTTACAATTTTCTAAAAAATAATGGTGTTGTTCATGAGTTGACTTGTGTTGACACCCCACAACAAAATGGTGTTGCTGAAAGGAAAAATCGTCATCTTCTTGAAGTCACTCGAGCATTACGCTTTCAAATGAATGTCCCTAAGTTTTATTGGGGGGACGCTGTCTTGACCTCTGCTTATTTAATCAATAGGTTACCTTCTAGGGTTTTATCTGGCGTTAGTCCCGTGCAGGTTATGACTAGTTTCTTTCCGTCAGTTCCCATGATGTCGAGTCTCAAAGGTCGTGTTTTTGGTTGTTCTGCCTTTGTGCATGTTCATGGTCCTCATCGGGGCAAGTTAGATCCTCGGGCTATTAAATGTATCTTCATCGGATATGCTTCAGATAAGAAGGGATATAAATGTTATCATCCTCCTAGTCGTCGTGTCTACAAATCCATGGATGTTACCTTTCAGGAAACAGAGCCTTTTTATCCTAGTTCTCAGCTTCAGGGGGAGAATAGTCAGGAATCTGAGTCTCTAGATTTGTCTGTTATTCCTCTAACACGGGAGCCCTTGATGCCTTCCTCGATTCCTACCACTGAGGAAAATGATCCAGAGCCAATGCCGCCGGTCCAGAATGACGATGATGACAATGATCCTGAACCAATACAGGTACAAAATAATGATGGTGATGACAATGATCCTGAACCCGTCCAGAATAATGATGGTGTTGACAGATATAGGATAACATACAAGCGGAAAGTTAAACCCGTCCTGTTCCAACAACAAGTTCAATCGTCTGAACCCGAGGTAAGTGTTCGTAACATTGAGCCTAATAATTCTTCTGAGCCTAACCTGGATGAGCTACCTATTGCCTTGAGAAAAGGAAAACGATCATGTACCAAGTATCCTATATCCCAGTTTGTGTCTACTAAAAATCTGTCTTTGGAGCATCAGAGTTTTATGTCAGCTATTGACTCTATTAGAGTCCCTGCATCACTACAAGAAGCATTAACAGATAAGAACTGGATTCAAGCCATGAATGAAGAGATGCATGCGCTAGAGAAGAATGAGACTTGGGAGATTGTTGAGAAGCCAAGTGACAAGAGGACTGTAGGTTGCAGGTGGATATATACAGTGAAGTATCGACCTGATGGCACACTTGACAGGTATAAGGCGAGACTAGTTGCAAAGGGATACACCCAGACTTATGGAATTGACTATGAGGAGACGTTTGCTCCGGTTGCAAAAATGAACACTGTAAGGATCATTCTTTCCTTAGCAGCTCACTTTGATTGGGAGTTGCAACAGTTTGATGTTAAAAATGCATTCTTGCATGGAGATTTGGAGGAAGAAGTGTATATGGAAATTCCGCCGGGCTATGATCCTACTTCAGGAAGAAATAAAGTGTGCAGATTGAAGAAGGCCCTATATGGGCTCAAACAGTCTCCCCAAGCTTGGTTTGGGAGGTTTACTCAAGCTATGGTTTCCCTTGGTTATAAACAGAGTCAAGGAGATCATACGCTCTTCATAAAACATACTCAAAATGACAAACTCACTATTCTGTTAGTCTATGTAGACGATATGATCATTGCAGGTAATGATGATCTTGAGAAGCAGAACTTGAGAAAAGAGTTAGCAACTCAGTTTGAAATGAAGGACCTTGGAAAGCTGAAATATTTCCTAGGTATGGAGGTGGCATACTCAAAACAAGGCATTTTCATCTCTCAGAGAAAGTACGTCCTTGATCTTCTCAAAGAGACTGGCAAACTGGGTTGTAAGCCCACTGGAGCCCCTATAGAGCAGAATCACAAGATTGGGAGTAATGAGGAGGACCCAAGGGTTGATAAGTCTCAATACCAGAGACTTGTGGGGAAGCTCATTTATTTATCTCACACTAGGCCTGATATAGCTTATTCAGTTAGTGTTGTCAGTCAGTTCATGCATGACCCACGAGAGAGGCACTTACAAGCTGTGAATAGAATCTTGCAGTATTTGAAGGCAAGTCCAGGAAGAGGTCTATTGTTCAAGAAAAATGAGCAGTTATCTATGGAAATTTATACTGATGCAGATTATGCAGGATCAATTGATGACAGGAGGTCCACTACAGGATACTGTATGTTCTTGGGTGGAAATTTAGTGACATGGAGGAGCAAGAAGCAAAATGTCGTTGCCAGGTCAAGTGCAGAGGCAGAATTCAGAGCCATGGCTCAAGGAGTCTGTGAGTTATTGTGGATGAAGATCATACTAGATGACTTGAAGATAAAGCGTGAAGCTCCCATGAGACTTTTATGTGATAATAAGCCTGCCATTAGTATTGCTCACAATCCAGTCCAACATGATAGAACGAAACACATAGAGATAGACCGGCACTTCATCAAAGAAAAGTTAGACAGTGGTCTTATTTCTACACAGTATGTCCCCTCAGGACTACAGTTGGCTGATGTGCTCACCAAAGGACTTCCCGTGGAACGATTTCGAGATCTGACTTGCAAGCTGGGAATGATAGACATCCATTCACCAGCTTGAGGGGGAGTGTTGTGATATGTTCATAATATTTGTTTTTCTGTTATTAGGAGATATTGACATTTGTCATTATCTAGTTTGTTATCCTATTAGGAGATAGAATTCATATCTAGTTTTCTTCTATATAATGTAACCTCTTTGGAGTTTTGAGTTAAGAAATAAAATTATATTTCTCCATATTTTAAGTGGTCCTATTACAGAAACTGACGGATCATTTGTAGAACTAACAGTAGAAACAGAATTACAAAAGGAACTTTGACTAGTGTTAGACTGTGAATCAGAAACTGCAGGAGTAGAAGCAGGATGGAAAGCTTGGAAATTATATAGCCCATCTTCACCAACTGTCCCTTGAATAAGAACTGCTTCAGTAACCTGTGATTTAACACAACAGAAACTGTCATGAAATTCAAAGAAAACACCATTATCCTTACAAATTTTTTGAACACTAACCAGATTTTTGGTCATGCTAGGTACTAATAGAAGATTTTTAAGGACAAGTGTGGTGCGTGGGGTTAATAGGAGATGGAACACAAGCTGAACCAACTTGCTTGATAGACACACCTTGACCATTCCCCATGAAAACTTGATCTGAACATGAAACTGAGGTGCCCTCTGGAAACAAGGCTGAATTATTGGTTATGTGATGTGTTGCTCTGGAGTCAGGAACCCAAGAACTAGTATCAGAAACAGGACCTGCAAGAAACCCCTGTGGAGAATAAGAAGAACCTGGTCCTGAGTCAACAAGATAGGATTGTGGAGGTCTTGGAGAGGCCCTAGCAGACCAACCACTGGAAAATTGAGAGCCTGAAGTATTCTGAGGCATCTGGGACCTCTGAGGAGTGGGAAAGCCTGGTGGATAACCTTGTGAATTCCACCTAGGTGCTGCACCATAGCCAAGTGCCATAGGAGAAAACTGTGGAGGTGCAAATTGAGAGACTGGCAATGATCCATAACCATTATGACCATAAAATGATGCACTCTGTCCAGCAGGATAGAAGTATGTGTTTCCATACCCAGAGAAGCCAACACCAGGTGCTCCAAAAGGAAATTGAGAGGGCTGAGATGGAAACTGAGAGTTCTGAGAAGGTGGCTGTGAATTCTGAGTCGATGGAGCATTGCTGTGACGATGAAAACAAACAGAGGCATCATGCCCTGTTTTGTGACAAATCTGACACTGAACATATCTGCGGCCACGGCCACGACCGGGACCTGCTCCATTCCCACGGCCACCAGAGTAATCTCCCTTGCTTTCGGTCTGATATGAGTCCTCAGCAAAATCACGATCATAAGAGGACTCATGGGACTTTGGCACGGGTGACTAATAGTTTCCCGCCGGTGGAACATAGTTTTGCGCCGGTGGTGGGTAATTAGGCGGAGGTGCCATGACTTGAGATGAAGAATTTTCAGGAGCAACAACATGAGCAACATTCGCGGAAATCAGCGACTCACCTAGCTGTTTCTTCCTCGTGCGATCAAGACGAGCCTCATGACTAACAATCATCGATTCGACTTCGTTGATGGAGCACGGAGTTCCGTGATTGTACACTAGTGTCATGAGAGCATCAAATTCCTCAGGTAGCCCATTGAAAATGATCTCCAGATGATCACAAAAGGAAACCGGATCACCAATCGAAATCAGAGTGTTAACAAGAACCTTAATCTTACGTAAGTACTCTGAAGCAGATTTGGATCCTTTGTCATCGATCGAAGCTCAGATTTGAGCTAGTCGATTGCGCGAGGCGCTGGGTTTGGAAGAAATCGTTGATTTCATTCCAAATCTGGTATGAGTGCTCGCAATTGATCACCGTCGGAAGCAGATCATCGGAAAGTGTCGACAGAAGCCAGGTGAACAGAGCTGAGTCTTGTTGCAACCATACAGAGTACGCCGGATTCTCTGTTCCTTGCGCGCGGTCTTCTTCATTGAGAAATTGTGGCAGAATCGCAGGATCTACGACGAACTTCTGGAGCTTGTGGGATCGAATCGCTCCCTCGATCTGCTGCTTCCATGAGAAGAAATTCTTCTCTACAAGCTTGATGCTCACGCTGTGCGAGAGCACTGAAGAAACCGAATCAGAGGCGGCGGAAGAGGAAATAGCCATGTCTCACTGGACGTGGTCTGCTCTTGATACCATAATGAATAACATAACAGAAAAGAGAGAGAGAGAGAGAGAGAAGAAGAGAGAGAAATGTACTATTCTGAATATTCTATCATTAATTGGTAGTGGGTACTTGATAGGGCCAGGTAATGATTGACTGAAATATATATATTATTTATGAAAATAGATGAGCTAGAGCTCTTACAATGGAAGAGAAACACCAGAGCCAATGGCTCCGACCAGAGATATTCTCTCCTGTAACAGTACTAACAATATTCAGAATGCCCCCCCCTAACACACTCACACTACATGTACCAGAATCCCTTACCGTGCAAATCTTGCCAGCTCACCCCTCCTCTAACAAACACTCATTCTCTCTCCCTGACCCCATTCTCTCTCTCTGACCCCACCTTCCTTCTTCTAGAATAAACTTGCCAGACCCTGGGCTTTTCTCTACCTGTCTCCACAATTGTTTCCTTGGGGTTAATTGGCCCATAAGTATTATTGAGTGTTCTATCATTGCCCCCCCCTGCCATAGCAGCCTTGTCCTCAAGGCGGAGATAGGAAACTGACTTAGTAGAAAAACTTCATCCTCCCAAGTAGTATCATCAATATTTCTGCCCTTCCATTTGACCAACCATTGCCTTGTCAATTGACCCCGCTTCATAGTCTGCCTAAAAGCCAGAACTTCATCTGGTGCTGCAATCTCCTCAGAGTCAACCTCCAATTCTACTGGCAGAGACGGTTCAACAGCATAATTCCCAACTGCTTTCTTTAACTGAGAAATATGGAACACGGGATGTATCCTAGCGGTGTCGGGCAGCTTCAGTTTGTAGGAAACAGCCCCAATCTTAGCTAGGATAGGGAAGGGACCAAAATATCTTGGAGCTAGTTTTTGATTAATCCGTCGTGCCACAGTTTGTTGTCGATGAGGCCTAAGCTTAATGAACACCCATTCCCCCACTTCAAACTCAAGGAATCTGCGTTTTTTGTCAGCGTATTTTTTCATCTGCTGTTGAGCACGCAGCAAATGATACTTGAGTTGCCTTAAGGCCTCATCTCTATCCGTCAATTCAGCTGCCACGGCTTCCACCCTTGTCTCTCCTTGAGAAAAACGTACCAATGGAGGCGGTTTCCGCCCATAGACTACCTCAAAAGGAGTTGTCCCTGTGGATCCATGGAAGGTAGTATTATACCATAATTCTGCCCACGATACCCAATGAGACCAATTCTTAGGCTGTTCTGAAACAAAACACCGTAAGTAAGATTCGAGACACCTGTTAACGACCTCCGTTTGCCCGTCGGTCTTCGGATGGTATGATGAGCTCATTTTCAATGTGGTACCCTGAAGGCAAAACAATTCTTTCCAGAACAGGCTCATGAATAGAGGATCCCTATCACTCACAACAGATTGAGGAATACCATGCAACCGCACAATCTCTTTAGCAAATATCTCTGCTACTTTTCTAGCTGTATAAGGGTGCTTTAGTGAAATAAAGTGCCCATATTTTGACAACCTATCCACCACTACGAAAATTGCCTCAAATCCTCTTGACCGGGGCAGGCCGGTAATAAAGTCTAAGGATATGTCCTCCCAAATCTGGTCCGGAATCGGAAGAGGTTGTAATAACCCTGCAGGAGAAGAAGCCACATACTTTTGGCGTTGACAAACATCACACTGCTTAACAAAATCTTGGATAGTTTTTTTCATGCCAATCCAATATAAGTTCCCAGCCATTCTCCTATATGTTCTCAAAAATCCGGAGTGCCCCCCTGCTGGTGAAGAATGAAACTCAGCTAAAATATCGGGAATAAGAGGCGAAGCAGCACTTAGAACTAGTCTACCCTGGTACAACAATACTCCGTGCTGCAAATTGAACCCTGTTCTAGAACTTGAATCATGCTGTAAGTCTGCCACTATCTTACTCAAAATCGGATCAGATTCAATCTCCACTTGTATCTGTTGCTTATGTAACCAGATTGGGAACGAAATAATCTCTCGCAACTCACCTTCTTCATACATTCTGGACAAGGAATCCGCAGCTTTATTTTCTGGGCCAGGTTTGTAAACCACTTCAAAATGATAGCCTAAAAGCTTGGCTATCCAATTTTGCTGGTCAGCAGTTGTTATACGTTGTTGCAAGAGATGTCCTAAACTCTTTTGATCTGAGTACACCTTGAAACTTCTTCCAAGTAAATAAGGTCGCCAGTGTTGCACCGCTAAGACAAGAGCCATTAATTCTTTTTCATAAGCAGATTTGCTCAAATTTCTTTGTGACAACGCCTTGCTAAAGTAAGAAATTGGCCTCCGGTTCTGCATCAATACTGCCCCTATGCCCGTCCCGGAAGCATCACACTCAATCTCAAATGGTTGAGAAAAATTTGGCAAAACCAGCAGTGGAGTCTGCGTCATGACTCTCTTCAAGTCCTCAAATGCTTCCGAAGCAGCAGGGTTCCAGTTGAACCCTTCTTTCTTTGTCAATTCTGTCAGAGGCTTGGCAATTTTCCCATATCCTGCAATAAATTTCCTGTAATACCCCGTCAAGCCCAAGAATCCCCTCACGCCTTTAACATTGCGTGGGACTGGCCACTCCACCACACTCTTAATTTTTTTTGGATCCACTGCCACACCTTGATCAGAAATTAAATGGCCTAAGTATTCAACCTGTCTACTTCCAAAAACACACTTTTTTTGATTTGCAACAAAGTTCTGCTGCTGTAATACAGCCATAACCATTGCCAAGTGCTTCAAGTGTTCCTCCCACTCCTTACTATAGACCAATATATCGTCAAAAAAGACTAAGACGAATTTTTTGAGATACGGTTTGAATACCTGGTTCATGGCGGCCTGGAAGGTAGCCGGGGCATTGGTTAACCCGAACGGCATAACCAAGTATTCATAGTGGCCTTCGTGCGTTCTGAAAGCTGTCTTATGGATATCTTCCTCTCTCATGCGTATTTGGTGATATCCGGATTTCAAATCCAGCTTAGAAAAGTAAGTTGCCCCATGTAATTCATCCAACAACTCTTCAACAACAGGAATGGGATATTTATCGGGAATGGTTACCTTATTCAGCTCTCTATAGTCCACACACATCCTCCATGACGCATCTTTCTTTTTAACCAATATAACAGGGCTGGAAAAAGCACTAGAGCTGTGTCGGATTATCCCTTGCTGCAACATTTCATTCACCTGCTTCTCAATCTCGCCCTTGTGGTGATAAGGATATCGATAAGGACGAACACTAACGGGACTAGCTTCTTTGTGCAGCTCTATAGAATGTACAATATCCCTTGGAGGAGGGAGTCCCTTTGGTTCTTTAAAAATTTCTGAAAACTCAGTTAATACCTGCTGAATGTCATTTCTTTGTTGAGGAGACAGCTCTTGTTCCTTACTAGATTCAGGTTCTCCCACATTTTCCTTCATTAAACTCTGTAATGATGCTGCTGGCCTTTCTTTATCCTTACAGCAACCCTGTTTCTGCCCTTGTAATTCCACTTTTTCCCCTCTCCAACAAAAACTTAGAGTCATTTCTTCCCAATCAAAAGTCACCTTCCCAAATTTCTGTAACCAGGCCACCCCTAGTATCATATCCAGATCTCCCAGTTCCAGCACGTATGATTCTACTGAAGTTGTGAATTCCCCCAATTGAACTTCCACTCCTTTGCACTTGCCTCCTGTAGCAACTTTGTGGCCATCACCCAATTTCACTCCCATAGTCTTCCCTTGCTCCACTGGAATTTCCAAGGCTGCCACTACCTGAGGTGATATGAAATTATGGCTTGCACCACTGTCAATCAATATAACCAGTGAGACCCCATTGATTTTTCCTTCCACTCGCAGTGTTGAAGGAAGGGTTCTTCCCCTCATATTGGTGTCCATCAAACCAAACACCCCCATGGAGCCACAGTCTAGAGTTTGTTCATCTTCCTCCTCTCGCACTTCAATCGCAACTATCTCACCAACTTCATTCACCGTTTCGTCGTCTCCCAATACCACCAGCCGCAGTTGCTTCTCTGCACACTGATGTAGAGGATGATACCTCTCTCCACATCTGAAACACAGCCCTTGTGCCTTTCTATTCATCAACTCAGAATAGGGGAGATGCTTGGTGCCTCGATTCCGGTCACTGGTAGAAGAACGGCGTCCATCGTCGCCGTTAGTGCGACTACCTTGCTGGACGGTGGTGCGCGACTCACTCGGAGTCGAGTTCCCCATCGAATTCCCTTTGGATAGGGTTCCCATACTTGGGCCAGGGCCGAAACCTAATTTACTAGTGTTTGGGGTTTGACCCGACCCGGTCCTGCCTTTATCAACATAACCCGAATTCCAGTCTCTGTTTCCCTTCCACATTCGTGTTCCATTCGACCCACCGCCTCTGGGAAAAGATGCTCCCTGCAATTCTGTTTCCACATCCCGAGCCAAACGCATGGCTTGTAAGCGATTCACAGGATTGAACGTTCGAACACGCATCCGAATCTCTGGCCGAAGACCTCCGATGAAGTATCCCAAATATTGTTCTTCCGGCAACCGTGTTACCTGTGATGATATGAATTCAAACTCTGCCAAATAATCTTCCACGTTCCCGGTTTGTGTCAAATCCTTAAGTTCCTCAAAGGGGTTATCACTCCGGCGACCTCCATAGCGATCAATCAACGCTCGTTTCAGTTTTTCCCAAGTCAGATTATCCTCTGTTTTACGAAGGAGGTTGAACCAGTGAATAGTTGCTCCTTCCATGCTCAGTTTGGCTAAACGTATTTTCACCTCTCCTGTTGACCCTTGCACTTCGAAATACGTCTCCGCTCGCGTGATCCATCCAACCGGATCTGTGCCATCAAACGGTGGTAGCTCCACCTTCTTTGCTGCCATTCGATACTCCGACGAAGATTCATCTTCCGACCGAGGTGACTCCCGGTGGTCCCCTTGACGGTCGTTGCGTAACTTGGCGAATTCCTCCAGGATGGATTGACGGAAATCCACCAAGGATTGGCGCAAAGACACCTCCATGGTCGATACTCGTTCCTCCAACGCATCCATTCTGTCTGCCATTTTCGGGGGCATGGACAACCGTAATGCTTCGCTAGCTCCTCTCGAATATCCGGCAGGTCGGACCAATGATAGGGCCAGGTAATGATTGACTGAAATATATATATTATTTATGAAAATAGATGAGCTAGAGCTCTTACAATGGAAGAGAAACACCAGAGCCAATGGCTCCTACCAGAGATATTCTCTCCTGTAACAGTACTAACAATATTCAGACTGCCCCCCCCTAACACACTCTCACACTACATGTACCAGAATCCCTTACCGTGCAAATCTTGCCAGCTCACCCCTCCTCTAACAAACACTCATTCTCTCTCCCTGACCCCATTCTCTCTCTCTGACCCCACCTTCCTTCTTCTAGAATAAACTTGCCAGACCCTGGGCTTTTCTCTACCTGTCTCCACAATTGTTTCCTTGGGGTTAATTGGCCCATAAGTATTATTGAGTGTTCTATCAGTACTGTTGAGTATTACAATATATATAGTCTGCAATAGAGACTTCTAATAGCTCACGTGATAGTCACGTGCACTACTTAACCAAGCATTTTACATGCTTTTACATATATATCCCTAACATAATGGATTACTCTCAAAATCACTCAAGAAGTGTGTGGTAAGTTACCATGAAATAGAAATACCTTCTATCCCAAGTATACCAAAGAGCTAGAGTTGAGAAGGGTGCAGATTTAGCTCTTTTGGTGTTGTGACCTTTCATGTTTGGAATCATTTTCTACTTAGAAAATAACCTTTATGATTTTGGAGCTTTTGGCGTATACTGGACACTCCATTTTTTACAAGCTGTCATGTTGTCATTTTGAAAATCTGTCATGTCTTGGTCCTCAGTATGTTGTTCCATATGACTCGGCTCAACTTCTGGTATGATCAACTCCATCTCGTACCAATTAACCTCTGCTCTTCTCGGGTTGTTTCCTTTTGTGTAGATGATTTGAACTTTATGTTCCTAATAATAGAACAAGTTCTCCTAAATGTTTTTATCATTAAATCAGTTGTTGTGAGTATTTTCAAGTCCTATATGGGTGCTTGAGAATACTTTGTTTAGCTTGTAAAAGTTTGTTCTGAACTTTTTGTTCTAATGCTTCTCAACTGGTGTTGATTATTTTGAACTTAGCTTTCATCTTTGATGCTCAACAAGTCTCATCATGATTTATTTCACAAGCTTTACTTCTAATTCCATATTTTAGTGACTTGGGAAGAAGTTTTATTTGTCTCTTGTTTGATCATTCTCTTGCTAATTTTTATGGGGAAGCCACCTGACAATACTTAAGTGAAGGTGTTTACTTTAATTCTCTTAGGAAATTATGGGTGCTGTGATGAACATCAACTTTGCTCTCTTTTTGAGTGTAATCTTATTGCAATATCACTTTAAAGTATAATATTAAAACACGTAATGTATTTTAGAATCTTGACACGCATAAAGTCAACAGAGAAGCAGAGTTTTGAAACTTCTAATAACTTTCAGTAATTGAAACTTCTAATAACTGTCAGTAATTGAAACTTCTCCCTTCTTTTTTGTTCTACAGAGAGCAGATAGAAGAAATTTTTTTAAGCTTTAATAGCTACCTGCAAACCACATTTCCTTATTTTTTAGGTTCTTTCATACCACAAAGATATTATATTTTTATAGATATATATAACTAATGGGAATCAATACAAAACTTATTCTTCTGAACACTGTGCATGTTCAACTCCCCAGTGTGATTATGTAGCATAGCATTGAGATTTCAAATTTTCATTTTAGAACTTAAATCTGTGTTGGATTCATTTTGCAGGACAATCCCATTTGCCTGGAACCTCATTACAGCTGGTTATATTGAACAAACTGTGTATGGGGTATGCACTTACTGTTGTTCAAACTATGTTTCTGTACACTATCATTGCATCACCTACCTGTGCATTTAAGAAAAACTTTGCATTTAACATTGTTTTGTACAATTTTATAGGTAGTGGTCAGCGCATTCAGTCTCCTATTTATTGGGAAACTGCTTGAACCAATATGGGGTTCCAGGGAATTCTTTAAGTTCATCTTTGTGGTTAACTTTCTAACTTCAGTTTGCGTATTCATCACTGCTATTGCCTTATACTACATTACAAGACAGGAGAATTACCTGTAAGTATATAATATTCATTCATATGAGATGGTATTTTCTATCTGTTGCTCATGCTGTTCTCTGTCTTACTTTCTTTCAGTATATTAGATTTCCCCCTTCCCACACATTCGCTGTGCAGTTTGGCTCTCCATTGTTTTTTAATAGAAAGCTAAAATGCTGACCCATGCTAAGTTTAATTTCTTATGGTGTTTAGCTTTAACATATGGAAAACATTGTTGGTTCAATATTTCTGCTAAAAGATTTATTGAGTACATAGTCAGTTTGATCCCTAAAATTATATTGTCGGTCACTATAGTCACTAAAAGATAAAAAATCATTTTCATCCCCTAATGATAAAAACACATTCAATTTAGTCCTTCTAGATTTTAAAATTAAATGTCTTTTTCATTTTTCGGGGATTAAATTGATCTCTCTCTTTATTTTTTTAATATCTTTGAGGGGCTAAATTGAACTCTTTTGGTCTATGTAATTTCCATCTTTCAGATGCTAAAGTATCCGACCTCATGTTTCAAGGACCAAAATGATGATTTTGTCAACATTAATTTGTTAATCATTATAATGACAGTATTGTTTTGGTAGCCCCCAGACTGTCAAGTTACTTGTTTCTGTGCTATCTGTTTAATCTTAAGAGACAATTATCTCTCATTTCCACCACCAATAATCTCTCTTAATATTCTCTTCTGGAATATTTTAGTTACATGCCACTTTCTGGATTTCATGGAGTTATATCTGGTTTCTTGGTTGGCCTCAAGCAAATTATACCTGATCAAGAGCTTCCTCTTCTAAAGATAAAAACAAAGGTTTGATTCACTCCCTGTTTCTTCTGATTTATTACTTATTAGCAACAATAGTTTTATGCAGATGCCCTAAATTTGTTTTCACTTCCATATCTCTTCAGTGGGTTCCATCTATCACTTTGTTGCTTTCAATTGCTGTTTGCTTCTGGACACTAGAGGCTACGGTATATCTTCCAACCATTGTATCTGGCACATATATAAGCTGGATTTACCTAAGATACTGGCAGAGGAAACCAGAAACAAAACATAGGGGTGACCCAAGTGAGGATTTTGCTTTCTCCTCATTTTTCCCAGAACTTTTAAGGTAATTTCTTCTTTGAGTTTGCAGCAAAAATTACTAATTGTAGGTTATTGTAATCTTTCTAAATTTGAAGTAACTTATTTTTTATTTTTGTTTTGCTGTACCTTGTAGACCGTTCATAGACCCTGTTGCATCAATATTTCATCGAATGCTGTGTGGAAGGTCTGATGCTTCTAATGATGGTCAAGATTATACTCTAGCAAGTGACCCCTTACCCGGTTCTGACTCAATCGAGGCATCTAGGAGACGGTAATTTTACATAGCTGTTCGTAAGGTTTCATTTTGTCAGTTATATATATTATCTAGTAGAAAATGCTTCTATGAAGTATGTTAACGGGGTGCAAGTGTCCAATCAGTTAGATAAATTTTTCATATCTAAGAAAGGAGAAAAAGTTTTTCACAAATATTAGGAGTGTGTTGTTCTCACAATCAATTTTTGTTTTTCACAAAGTTGCCATCTTACCCTTCTGCTCTCTCCAATCCCCATGAAACGTAAATGATATAATGGAAGTAATTAGAAACAAAGACATCGCTTCTGTCTATTAACACTTCAACTCTTCTTCATCATGGTGAACAAATACAGAATATTTCTTTTGGTTTGAAAAACTAGTAAGATCTAGGTTTTGCTGGAATCTGGATATGTAATTGATTTTGTTTGGACGGTTCATCCCACACAAGAAGCATTCTCTTTAATTATTATTAGCATTATCATTGAAAACTACTATTTCGTTCCTGATCAAACTAGGCAAATGCCCATTTTGTTTAATTGAAAATTTATGTGTGTCAATAATATCTTTTCACATAAGTGTTTATTTATAAATTTATCTGAAAAGTTCATTGAAATAAGAAGTCATAAGCTATTTTCATAGCTCAACCAAAAACCTGTTAAAGTGTTTATGTTATAAGATAAACTCAAAATTCTCGCAAACGTATCTAAAATCCTATTCAAGTAAGAAGAGGACTTTTGGGGGAAGAGTGGAGATTTTCCCCCTTTTTTTCTGTGTAAAATTCCTTGTCTATATATTAAATCACTCTTGTAGTTATCGTACTACATGAAATAATTTACAGTGATACTGTTGATGCAGAGAAAGAGGTGCACGAGCACTGGAAGAAAGATTGGCTGCGGAGAGGTTGGGTGCTGCACGGACCGCAGGGGAGTCACATAGTGATGCTGCTGAAAATGTATGATTCCTCAGCTTTTGTAAATTCGGATGAGTTCAGCCAAAACGTTATTACCAGGAGTGACATTTTCAGAGGTACTACATTGATTGAAATTTTTGTGTAGGTTTATTAAGATTTTAATGTGCATTTTGCCTTGGACCATGATCCTTACGAAATTAAAGGTCTCATCATTGAAATTCTTTTGTCAGATAAATTTAATTTACTTGCTTGTGTACTTACACAACCAAAATCCAAAGAATTTTTGCAATTGGTGCCCCTCATATCATGCAACTGTATGAGTGAAACAAGAGATATGTGGGGGTTGAACCAAATCAATTGTGTGGAGAGAAGTTATCTGAATCAATTCTAATTTTTAATCTCATCATATTGTTAGTTTGAATCTAAATTAAAATTTGATTTTATTTTATTCTCATCTTTTGGAAAAAAAAGTTCTCTGACTTAATTTAACTTTAAAGAGATTTTCTCCACTACAATTCAAAGAAAAGAGGGAAAGAGGAATCTGAGAGAGGGAGTGGGCGAAATACAGGGTATAGATATGTTGGTCTCGTTTTCTTTGACAGCAGCCCAAGGTTTTAACACTATTTGGTTGGAGGTGAATGAAGGAGAGGGGAGTTGTAATTGAGAGGGATAAAATTCCTCACAACTCAAAAAGTAAGGGCAGTTAATGTACGATTAACGATTTTAAGAAACACCTCTCTACCACTATTGAATCAAACATAAAAGGTGTAATTTTCCCCTCCATTTTTTTCAACCAAAATGATGATAAAAATTAAAATTCTACCCCTCTTCTCCATAAAAAATTATCATCTTTGGTTGAACCAAACGGACTTGAATCCTCTCATGTGAAATTTCTCTCATGTGTCATTAAGTGAGAGTTTTGTGTCTATCTCTTCTTAAACATTTAAAATACCCTACTATATCTATTTAATGCATATATGTGAAGAGAGAGATAAGAGTATCAAAATCCAAACCAAACACACCCAACTTTCTTTGAAAAAAAATTGATATCTCACGCCCATCAATTGTCGTAATAACTATGCTAGGGTACTAGTCACGAGAGAACTTCTTTGTTTTTAATATTCTACGATACCAATTAGACAAAATCGACACTCATCAGCCATGTCACTTTTTATAATATCATACATGCTGATTTAACTATATGCAAAGGAATAGATAAAAAAAGAAGAAGCCAATATATGCAAAGGAATAGATAAAAAAAATCTAAGAACTTTAACTGAGGGAGTGTCTTGTTTCAAGATTGCTCACCTAGTTGAGTGCCAAACTGACACTCAAATGTTTATGGCTTGTATTTACAGTCCAAGTTTCACCAATACCATAGGTTTCACACTTATTGCCAAAATCAAACAAACAACAAAACTACACACTCAAGATGTCTTCTATTGTCTGTAATGTGGCCTAGGTAATGTAAGAAAAAAGAAAGATAAGAAGAAAAAAAAGGAAAATAGCTAGGAATCTTATAAAAATATAACATCGAGGAATGAGATTTCACATTAAACTATTATAAAAGAGAAACAAAAATGCTAACCCATTACACCAAGAACTTTTTATTTTATTTACTTTATGCATCTCTCTCTTGATTTTGGCTTTATTACACACGTTTGTGTAATTTTCAAACATAATTACCGATCTAGTGTAACTTTATTTTTATTTACGAAGTTGGGATATATATGTTTTTACTTTTTTTAATATGTCGCCACTATGGTTGGCAATAAATATTTATTTAATTTATTTCTTCTAAAATCGCCTATAGTAATAGCGATACACACATATATATATATAGAATGTATCATATAAGAAATATGTTTTATATGAGAACGTAAGAATGTATCATGATCGTTAGATCTAATCATAAATGATTAAGATTAAAACATGAAGTCTTTAATTTTGACCATTCATGATTATATCTAACAATCGTGATTTATTCTCATTTTCTCATATAAAAACATATTACGTTTCATGATTATGTTTGACCATTCATGACATTTTATGAAGTCATGTGAATTTTTATAAAGTCACATGACTTTTTAAGTTGTTTTAATTTTGACCATTCATGATTATATCTAACAATCGTGATTTATTCTCATTTTCTCATATAAAAACATATTTCTCATACGATATATCCCTATATTATATATATATATATATATATATATATATATATATATATTCCTTCATCTTATACACGCATGAAAAATATAAAGATAGGTGTATAAGATAGACTATGTGTATAAGATAGGTCAATAAAAGTAAGTATAGAGAGAGAAAAACATTATCGAATATGTGTATAAGCTAAAGAAAAATTTATATGTATATGAATAAAGATAGGTAGATATTCAAAAGGTAAAAACTACTAGAGAGAGACAGGAAGAAATGAGAGATAAGTGATAAGTAGCCTGGTCCATAATGGGCCGATCCAAACCGAGCCCATTTTTGCGAAATCGGGCTAGTCGGGCCGAAACACGGTCTGGCGGTGACAAAGATTGATTTAAGGCGGTTTGGTTCGGTTGAAATTGATTTGGGCTGTCAACCGACCAAACTAGATCTAAATAAAAAAAAGCGATGCAGGCCTAGCCCAATATGTGTGGGTGAGAGAGTAAGGTTAAAACAAAGGCCTAGACATAACCTAACCCTTTTAAACCAAATCATTTTCAACTCAAACCCTAGCCTCATCTCCTTTCATTTCAGATAAAAAAACCCTAGTCTCACACCAGACATCGCTGTAGCCCCCTTCCCACCTTCATCAAACCCTAGCAGCCACCACCACCATGTCTCTTCTCCTCTCTTCTCCTCGCTCTTCGGCCACCAGTTCCACCCCACCACCACTTCTCTTCTTCAACGTTTCTATGCGGCTCTGAGCCTTCTCCCTCTTCCCTTTCCCAATCGGAACAACCATGCAGTGGCAGATCAGAAACATGTAGTGGAAGATCAAAAACTTGCAGTGGCAGATCTGGAAGCATGTGGCGCCAGATAAGTTCTCCTCTCTCATATGCGTCGGAGTGCATGCGGTGAGCGGCCCATTACACAATCTATCCTCAGAAGTGCCAAGCATGTTTACTAAATCTGTAATTTTCTTTATTATTGACGTATTCATTTCATCTTCTCAGTTGATTTGAGAAGGAAGTCTGTATTTTCTGTACTTTGGATGTAGTTATATGTATTTTTGGCTTGAACTCTTCCTCTCCTCATCTCTTTTTTGCGATTTTTTGTGTGGAGCCACAACCGTGCAAACCAATCGATTCCAATTTCAAGCAAAAAAAATCGAACCGGCAAACCTGATGCTACTGGGTAGACGGCGGCAGGCCAGTTGGTTTGGGGCTTTTCACTTGACAAAACCGAGGTTCACGACCCGAAACCGATCGTACCCGTCCAATCGACAGGCCTAGTGATAAGTGTAATAATTATGTGATGTGACTAGATGAAATAGATAAGGAGAAAAAAATGGTGTTTCGAGGTATCTGGTTTATATGTTCATGATCATTGCTATATATATATATATATATATATTATATATATATATATAGGGTTAATAATATGATGGGTCACTGTAGTTGTAGTGAAGTTGGTGATGTTCCCTCTTGTCAGAGTGCCAACAAGGCAGCAAAAAGGTTGAGGTTGTTGGAAACTTGAAATCGTTAAAAAATTGCATGCTTCCCACCAATGGAACCATGATAAAGATTTTCCATCCAAAGTCACCTTAACTACATAAAGCTTCTCCTCTTCTGGAATGCCACAAATTTCAAAGAACCTCTCCAATTTATGAATCGATCCATAAGTATCAATTTCTCCATCAAAGAGTAGAATTTCCAATTTTCACCACTCCACAGAGAAGTTAGCAGTGGTAGTTTCCTCCTCTAGCCTTGGACGCCTAGACTCTTCCTCTTGCCTTGGTTGTCTAATTTCTCTGTCTTGATTTCCGTGTTGGGTGCCTTCACTACTACATAATTTTCTTTTTACCACGCCCCTGTTACCATGGTTCCGTGTTGGATCGTGGTAAAAAGCTGCCCGGAGCCCTGTTACCACGATTCTGTGTTAAACAGTGGTGTTAGAACAGATAGCAACCTGAGAGGGGGGGGGGGGGTGAATCAGTGTTGCCCCAATTTTCGCCTTATCGAAATTGTTACTTTCAAGTTTATGATGATCACGAGTTGATCTTTGTGATTGCAGCGGATATGAACAATACTTGAAAGTAAATGTGAAGGATAAGGAGAATCACACACAAGATTTTATCCTGGTTCGCCTTCAATCCACCGAAGACTACGTCCAGTCCCTCAAGAAAACCCCTTGAGGATTTTTCCACTATTGATAAGAATTTCTTACAAGTTCCTAACCCAAGGACCCCAAGAACTTCTACCAATATCCTGTGAAAGCAAACCGCTTTCAACAGCCCTTGAAAGCAAACCGCTTTCAATTCCTGAAGGCAAGCCACCCTCAGACTTTGAAGACAAACTTGTCTTCAACCGGAACCCTGAAAGCAAACCACTTTCAGTGACAACAACCCTTCACCGAATACCACGGTGAAGAACTCAATCTTACAGAAAGAGATGAAGAAGATATTACACTTGGCTGTTTCAATCCTTTAACACACAATTGGATTGAACATGAGAATTTATGCTTTAAGGCTTTTAAGCATAATACAATTCTGAGTTCTTCAAGATATGAACAACAAATGTGTTCTTGTAAACATGAAGATCATGAACTCATAATTTAGGCTCCAAAAGATTTAAGTTCTGAAAGATGAACTTATTTGAAAAAGCTTTGGCCTAATGTGTTTTTCTCATGTGAAATGTGTGAATTTCGTGTGTGTGTGTGTTCTATGTTGTTGTTCTTGTGTGTTATGTTTTCTGGACTCAAATGGTCTTTATATAGGCAAGAGAAACGTCCTTGAACCATCACAACCCTTTTCAAAAGGTTTGGGACACAATGGTTCATGAAAAGATACAACTTTTCGTTCTGGTAATCGATTACCACACTTAGTGTAATCGATTACACAAGTGACCGTTTCAGTTTGAATTTGAATTTCAAACATGTAATCGATTACAAGACTAGAGTAATCGATTACTTGCCTTGGTGTAATCGATTACCATAATGGTGTAATCGATTACACAGAAGCCCATTTTCCAGAAACTTATTCTTTGAGACTTGCTTAAGGTTTTCTACTTCTTTTAAGTTATGAAAACACTTAGCTTGATTAGATTAGGTGTTTTGAGAGCCTTTATGCTTTAATAATCCTTTAGAAGCATAACTCACCTAATTCTAAGACTTCTAGACTATTGATGAACTTGAGTGCTTGATTCTTTGAAGTCTTCTTTTCTTCTTTTTGTTGATGAGTTTGTCGTCATCAAAACCACAGCCAGGGTCAGGAGCAAGACCTTCTTCACAATCTCCCCCTTTTTGATGATGGCAAACACATACTTGAAACTTTGAAGATCATTTATGCATTCGTGATTCTTAACTCCCCCTATTTGATGGAATTTAGTATTTCTGATTTTTCTCCCCCTTTCTAATGTACTTGTTGAATTCCTGCATATGATCTTTAAAGACACTGAACCTTTCTCCCCCTTTTGACTTCATCAAAAAGAAGAAAAGGCCAAAAAAGTACAGGCATACATACAAGTATATAATGCAATATAAAGCATGGGGGATGGGGGTTAAATGAGTAAAACACAACCAACATTATATATATATATATAAGAAATCAAATACATAAGTTATTCATAGTAAGACATATCAAACATATGAAGTAGAGGGATTACAATAAATAGATAAAGCCATTTTACGAAAATAGGGAAATCCTAATGGTAGATAGATAACTATATAGAGACACAAGACTTCAAAACCTAGACTTGACTAGAATCCTCAGAGTTCTCAGAAGGATCAAGTTCTTGAATGCTCTCAATTTCCTTACGCAGGAAAGAGTGCATGGCCTCGATGCGATGTTCCACAAGTATAAAACGAGACCGAATGGTATCCTCAAGTTGGCCTAACTTCTGAGAAAGTCGAAGTGACAAGATATCCATCCTTTCGAGTATAACTTTGGTTTCTTGTGAGAAGTTTGAAGGAATGGTATAAAAGGGAGATACGCCTGCCGATGCAGCATTGGTTTGAACATCAATGCGATAGCGAGACAACACTAGAGGATCTGTGGAGGATTCCCTTCGAGACACATTGATTGGAGAGGAAGCATTTGAGGGACGTGGAAGAGACCCCATGGCAACTTAAGACTTAGAAGAAGAAGGATTGTTATATGAAGAAAGGTAGGCAAAAAGGCAGAGAACAAATGCTGATTTTATAGAGAAAATCGTGCGTGTAATCGATTACGGTAGTTAAGGTAATCGATTACAGCAGTTGTAAATTTGAAGATTTTCAAATTTTTGAACATGTAATCGATTATGGAAGTTATAATAATCGATTACTCAAGTATTTCCAGCGAGCACGAGGACTTAGAACATGAATAATCGATTACAGATCCTAAGGTAATCGATTACAAGGACATTTTTACAGGTTCTAGGCTCTAGGATTCTATATAACACATTTTCATATATAAGCATTTAAACACATAATACAAATGTACATATAAAATTTATGCAAATAATATGTTACCTTAAATATCATGCTCATCTAATATGCCTAATTCTCTTCTTATCTTGAAAAATGATTCTTTAGGAAGAGGCTTAGTAAAGATGTCTGCTAACTGATTATGTGTATCCACAAATGAAATTTCAATATCTTTCCTCATAACATGATCTCGAAGAAAATGATGTCGTATATCAATATGCTTAGTTCGAGAGTGCATGATAGGGTTTTTAGTGAGATTAATGGCACTTGTATTGTCACATTTAATTGGAATGCAGCCCAGCTCTAAGCCATAATCTTTGAGTTGTTGTTTGAGCCATAGAGTTTGTGCACAACAACTACCTGCAGCAATATATTCTGCTTCTGCAGTACTTAGAGCAACACATGCTTGTTTCTTACAAGACCATGAAACAAGAGCATTTCCTAATAGGTGACAAGTACCACTTGTACTCTTTCTTTCAGTTTTACAACCAGCATAATCAGAATCAGAATATCCAATCAAATCACAAACACTTCCCTTGGGATACCACAATCCAACATTTGTAGTTCCTTTCAAATATTTGAAAATTTGTTTAATAGAACTTAAATGTGATTCCCTAGGAGATGCTTGATATCTAGCACATAGACACACACTAAACATAATATCAGGTCTACTTGCAGATAAGTATAAAAGAGATCCGATCATACCTCTATATTTGGTAATATCTACTTGATTACCGGATTCATCTTGATCTAAATATGTATTAGACCCCATAGGTGTGGCTATGGCTTTGCAATCATCCAAATCATATTTCTTTAGTAGTTCCTTGCAAAACTTTGATTGATTGATGAATATTCCATCTCTTGATTGCTTGATTTGCAAACCAAGAAAGAAATTTAATTGTCCCATCATGGACATTTCAAATTCTTCTTGCATCATGTTAGAGAAATCTTTGCAAAGAGATTCGTTAGTTGCACCAAAGATAATATCATCAACATAAATTTGAACTAATAAGGTATTACCTTTGGTTCTTTTGATGAACAAGGTTGTATCAGCCTTACCTTTTTGAAAACCTTTATTACAAAGGAAAGTACTTAACCTATCATACCATGCACGAGGGGCTTGCTTAAGACCATAGAGTGCTTTCTTTAGTCTGAAGACATGTGTAGGAAACTTTGGATCTTCAAATCCTGGAGGTTGCTTCACATATACTTCTTCTTGAATATATCCGTTTAGGAAGGCACTTTTGACGTCCATTTGATATAATGGGAAGTTTAAAGAGCAAGCATACGCTAGTAACAATCTTATGGCTTCTAATCTTGCTACGGGTGCATATGTTTCATCAAAATCTATACCTTCTTCTTGATTATAGCCTTGAGCAACTAATCTTGCTTTATTCCTAACTATAATACCATTTTCATCTAACTTATTCCTAAACACCCACTTTGTTCCAATAATGTGTTTATCACTAGGCTTAGGGACAAGTTCCCAAACTTGATTTCTTTCAAATTGGTTTAATTCTTCCTGCATTGCTACAATCCAATACTCATCCTCTAGAGCATCATTTACCTTTGATGGTTCTATCTGAGAGACAAAGGCCATATTCAAAACTGAATCATTCAAGCGTAGCCTTGTAGAAACGCCTCTAGAAATATCACCAATAATATTATCAACTGGATGATCCCTATGGGTTCTCCATTCTTTTGGTAGTTGATAAGTATTACTTTCAATGTGCTCTTCTTGTATTGGATTCTGATCTCCATCCTTTTGAGAATCTTCATTTATAATGATGTCATCTTCTTCATTATCTGGAAGATTGACTTTATCTTCTATTGAAGATTTAGATTCATCAAAAGTCACATGTATGGATTCTTCCACAGATAGAGTTTTCTTGTTAAAGACTCTATATGCTTTGCTTGTTAGAGAATAACCAAGGAATATACCTTCATCAGATTTTTCATCAAACTTTCCAAGGTTTTCCTTCCCATTATTCAAGACAAAGCATTTTGATCCAAAAGCATGTAAATGAGAGATGTTTGGTTTCCTTCCTTAGTAGAGTTCATAGGGTGTTTTCTTAAGGATAGGTCTAATAAGAACTCTATTGGAAACATAGCAAGCAGTACTTACAGCATCAGCCCAGAAATATTTAGGGAGACTTGATTCACTTAACATGGTTCTTGCTAATTCTTCAAGTAACCTATTCTTCCTTTCTACTACACCATTTTGTTGTGGTGTTCTCGGAGTAGAGAAGTTATGTGATATTCCATTTTCATCACATAGTTCTTGGAATTGTTGATTCTGAAATTCTCCACCATGATCACTTCTAATAGAAGAGATCTTTAAAGACTTCTCATTTTGAACAAGCCTTGCATATCTTTTGAATGCATTGAAGGCTTCATTCTTATGAGGTAGAAATAAAGTCCAAGTAAATCTAGAGAAATCATCAACAATAACAAGTGCATAGAAATTACCTCCGAGGCTTTTAGTTCTAGAAGGTCCGAACAAATCCATATGTAACAATTGAAGGGGTCTTGAGGTCGAGACTATGTTCTTTGGTTTGAAGGATGTTCTGATTTGCTTCCCTTTTTGACATGCATCACAAAGCTTGTCTTTCTCGAATTTTATCTTTGGAAGCCCAACAACTAGATCATGCTTGACTAGTTTGTTTAAATGATCTATGTGTATATGTGCAAGTCTTCTATGCCATAGCCATGAATCACTATTGTTCTTGGCTAATAGGCATCTCACATTTTGTGGAATTTCTTCCAATGAGATCATGAAGACTTTGTTTACTTTATATCCGGAAAACTTAATTTCTTTAGTTTTCACATCTTTCACAACACACAAATCATTTATAAAACCTACTTTCAAACCTTTATCACATAGTTGACTAATACTCAGAAGATTATGCATCAAACCATCAACGTAAAGAACTTTATCGATGACTGTTTGAGGGGGTGTGCCTATTCTTCCAATACCGAGTATTTTTCCCTTTTGATTGTTACCATATGTGACGAAACCTTTTTCCCTAGGTATAAGAAAAGAAAACTTGTTTTTGTCTCCTGTCATGTGTGATGAGCAGCCACTATCAAGATACCATAGATCCTTTGCTGCTTTCATACACACCTACATGACAAGGTTCAGACATGGGTATTAGGAACCCAACAAGTTTTGGGTCCTTCTAAGTTAACATCCTTTCTAACCCAAATATACTCCCTATTTGGTACTCCTATATGTTTGTAGTAGCATCTACTAGGGGTATGTCCTATTTTGTTACAATAAGTACATGAGTAATGATTGTAACTAGAGGTTTGTCTAGGAGAGGAATGAAACTTCCTAGAAGGTCTATTTTGATTAATCTTCCTATTGTTTGTACTCTTAACAGGATTAATCTTATTATTACTAGAAGATCCTAAAACATGGTTTGGTTTTACAAAAACAGTTTTCCTAACCTCTTTTGTCTTTGGGTGAGAAGTATATCCTAAACCTGACTTATTGTTTGAACGTCTTTGAACACTTAGGATATCATCTAACTTCTGTTTTCCTTTATTGAAGTTATTTACTCTTTGTTGAAGATTTTCTATCTTTTCTTCTAGAGAACTACACTTAGTGCATTTGTGAGTAATGTCTATCTTAGATTTTACTACATCTAGTTCTTCTTGTAAGTTTCTACATTTACTTTCAAGGGAAGAAATTATCTCATTTTGCCTAGTGCTAACTTTAGAAAATTCTTGACATATTTTAAACATATTTTCCATGGTAAACTTTAAATCATGAAAAGATATAGAATTCTCACTAACCTGGGAATCTTCAACCTCAGAATCATGTGAGGCCATCAAAGCAACTTGTGCTTCTTCTTTATCAGAATCAGATGATGAACTTACTTCATTATCATCCCAAGCCAAATATGCTCTTCGAGTAGGTTGATCCTTTTTCTCAAATTTCTCTCTTAGACCATGTTTCTTCTTTTGAAGATTTGGACAATCTGACTTGAAATGTCCCGGTTTGCCACACTCAAAGCATGTAGTCTTTTGAGATGAAGAAGACTCATTGTTTCTTTGGAATGCTTTATTGTTGTTAAATCTAACATTTCTCTTTTTAAGAAACTTTCCAAAGTTCTTCACTAGAAGATTCAGATTTCCATTGTCTTCTTCTTCAGAATCTGCATCATATTCTTCTTTGATGCTTTCTTTCGCTTTTAGAGAAATTGATCGATACTTCTTCTCATGTTGTTCATGCTCCTCTAAACGATTCAATTCTAACTCATGTTCTTGGAGTTTTCCAAACAGAGTTGCAAGAGTCATATTTGATAAACTCTTCTTTTCTGAGATGGCTGTTACTTTTGGTTGCCATACTCTTGTAAGTGATCTTAGAACTTTCATGTTCAAGTCACAGTTTGAAAATTGTCTACCAAGAGCAATCAAATGATTAATTAAATGAGTGAATCGTTTTTGCATGTCTAATACCTTTTCTCCTGGAAGCATTCTGAACATTTCATATTCTTGGGATAGAGTATTGATCTTTGATCTCTTGACTTCATCTGTTCCTTCATGAGTCACCATCAATGTATCCCATATTTCTTTTGATGAAGTGCATGTTGATACTCTGAAAAATTCATCCATGCCAAGAGCAGATGTAAGAATGTTCATTCCTTTGAGATCATGTTGAACTTTCTTCTTTTCTTCTTCACTCCAAGTACTTTCTGGTTTTGGTTGTGAAGTTCCTTCTTCAATTGTTACAGGCACAAAGGGTCCTTCTTCAATGACTTTCCATATTCCTGAGTCTAATGACTTTATGAATATTTTCATCTTGATTTTCCAGAAGTCATAATGTTCTCCATTGAAGAATGGTGGCCTGTTTATGTTGTGTCCTTCACTTGTTCCATGATTGGAAGAGGATGCCATCTTTTCCCGGATCTTAGGAATAACTTACCTAAACTTCCGCTCTGATACCAATTGTTAGAACAGATAGCAACCTGAGAGGGGGGGTGAATCAGTGTTGCCCCAATTTTCGCCTTATTGAAATTGTTACTTTCAAGTTTATGATGATCACGAGTTGATCTTTGTGATTGCAGCGGATATGAACAATACTTGAAAGTAAATGTAAAGGATAAGGAGAATCACACACAAGATTTTATCCTGGTTCGCCTTCAATCCACCGAAGACTACGTCCAGTCCCTCAAGAAAACCCCTTGAGGATTTTTCCACTATTGATAAGAATTTCTTACAAGTTCCTAACCCAAGGACCCCAAGAACTTCTACCAATATCCTGTGAAAGCAAACCGCTTTCAACAGCCCTTGAAAGCAAACCGCTTTCAATTCCTGAAGGCAAGCCACCCTCAGACTTTGAAGACAAACTTGTCTTCAACCGGAACCCTGAAAGCAAACCACTTTCAGTGACAACAACCCTTCACCGAATACCACGGTGAAGAACTCAATCTTACAGAAAGAGATGAAGAAGATATTACACTTGGCTGTTTCAATCCTTTAACACACAATTGGATTGAACATGAGAATTTATGCTTTAAGGCTTTTAAGCATAATACAATTCTGAGTTCTTCAAGATATGAACAACAAATGTGTTCTTGTAAACATGAAGATCATGAACTCAGAATTTAGGCTCCAAAAGATTTAAGTTCTGAAAGATGAACTTATTTGAAAAAGCTTTGGCCTAATGTGTTTTTCTCATGTGAAATGTGTGAATTTCGTGTGTGTGTGTGTTCTATGTTGTTGTTCTTGTGTGTTATGTTTTCTGGACTCAAATGGTCTTTATATAGGCAAGAGAAACGTCCTTGAACCATCACAACCCTTTTCAAAAGGTTTGGGACACAATGGTTCATGAAAAGATACAACTTTTCGTTCTGGTAATCGATTACCACACTTAGTGTAATCGATTACACAAGTGACCGTTTCAGTTTGAATTTGAATTTCAAACATGTAATCGATTACAAGACTAGAGTAATCGATTACTTGCCTTGGTGTAATCGATTACCATAATGGTGTAATCGATTACACAGAAGCCCATTTTCCAGAAACTTATTCTTTGAGACTTGCTTAAGGTTTTCTACTTCTTTTAAGTTATGAAAACACTTAGCTTGATTAGATTAGGTGTTTTGAGAGCCTTTATGCTTTAATAAACCTTTAGAAGCATAACTCACCTAATTCTAAGACTTCTAGACTATTGATGAACTTGAGTGCTTGATTCTTTGAAGTCTTCTTTTCTTCTTTTTGTTGATGAGTTTGTCGTCATCAAAACCACAGCCAGGGTCAGGAGCAAGACCTTCTTCACAAGTGGTAACTGAGTTTCTCTGTTACCACGGTCATATGGTAACCGTGGTAACAGAGATAGTTTTTATTAATTTTTTAATTAACATTGCTTATTACCACAGTTGGTAGGTGAACCGTTGTAATAGGTTTTATTATTTTTTAAATTAACACGGCCTGTTACCACGGTTGTTAGGGGAACCGTGGTAATATGTTTATTTTATTTCAATTAAAATTGTCTATTACCATGGTTGTTATGGGAACCATGGTAATAGAAATTATATTATTAAAAAAATGGTGATGATTTAACTAGGAAACCCTTGCTTTGAGATTGAAAACCCATGTCTTCCCCTTTCTCTTTTATGACTCCTTGGCTCTTCAGCCTCGTTTACCGCTGCTCCTCACTCCTTGCCTCTACACCTCATGATCGCCGCTCCTTGCCGCTGCACCTCATCACCGGCACTCCTTCTCTTCACAATGGCACTGCTGCTTCTCTACCTCACTCGTGAGTACTCTTGACCTGCTTCTACTTTTAGGGTTTTGTTTTGAAGATTTTTGTTGTTGTTCAGAACTAGGGTTTTTTTTCTATCATGAGAAAGTTTCCTCCATCGTCTAGTCCTGTCAGCCTTGACAGTCACGCAGTTGGACGTCTCCTCCGTCGCCTAGTCCTGTCAGCTATGTTTTGTCTTCTTAAATGCTTCAGCATGCGCCGTTTCACTATTATATCTTGTAACTGCTTCCGTCTTTACTCTGCAACTTTTCAACTTGCGTGTTTCCCACATAAGTTTCACAATTCTCAAGACATCCTCTTAACCGCCCTCTTCTTCACCCCTCATATTCCCTCGTTTACTTATAAATTCCAGAAGTATCTCTCATTTGTTCTCCATCCTTCACTAAATCATCTTCCCTGTATCCTCAGCTTCTGTGATCCTTCTTCCTTAAAAATAGAAATGGCAAACGACGTGACTATCTGTCTTCCTTTTACCGTAAATTTCCCAGAACTACAACGCTATCAAGTGCCTGGAACCAATGCTCTGCGTCACACACGTATGTCTGCATTGTGTGAGGCCTCTGATGAGTCATCGTACTCAGAACTCATCTTGGCCTTCTGGTCCTCCTTGTCCTTTGTTCACAACAGAGGCTCCGTTGGCAGAGTGTTGAATCATGACTTTTCCATAACCAGAGAGAAACTTGCTGAACTCCTCAATAGTGAGGATGAAGGACTGACGTACTCTGAATTCTGGAAAGGAAATTGTGATGAAGAAGATATTGATGCGGTCATCTATTGCATGGAAAATCCCCCCCACTCTCAGCCCTCTCTACTCATCCCTCACCTTTATTGCCAGAGCTTTACATCTACTGGTCAGAACTGTGCTTTATCCAAGAGTAGATCGTCTGAGAGACGTGCTTGACAAAGACCTGCTTATCATGTACTTAATTCTGAACGAAGAGTACATTAATGTTGTAGACATCGTCTACAATCTTCTTGCTTTCGCTCTGGTTGACAACCAGAAAGCCATTCCCTATGGTTTCCTCGTGACAAAACTGCTCAGGGGTCCAAATGGGTTGCCCTTCTTGGCTTGGAACACTTCAGAGGAGTTGGCTTCTCAGGAGATCAGAGTAGAATTCTTCCTGTCAAGGGGTCTTGACATTAATGATCCACTTCTCTCCGAAGACTCCGATGACTCTTCGGATGACTCCGATGATTCTATGGAATCGATTCTAGAATCAATATGCTCCTCCCCTTTTCCCTGATTTCTAGCACAACATGTACTGCTTGGCTATATGGTTGTATTTTTAATTTGTTCTAGAATTTCTTCAAGTTGATGTATTTTTAATTTGGAAATATAATGTCAGGAACTGTTGCTGACACCACCATTTGCCATATAACTACTGCCTTGTGCAGTTTTTATTTTAAAATAAACACATTAACTACTAACTGCTTTTAACCTCCTGCCACATTTAAATTCTCTTTCCCTCCTTGCTGACCTGGCTGTGCAGCAGTCTCTACAGTCACCATAGTGGCTGCACCACCACCCACAGTTGTGGTTGGCTTGATTTTCTTTCTCTTAAGGTTGTAAATTTGAATTATAGGTGGTTTTTCCTTATCATTCATGCTTGACTAGTTTTCCAATTGTATCATATCAAACGTTTCATTGAATGTGACCAAGCATTAATCATTTACAGAGGGAACAGATAATACAAATTTTGCTGTTTTACCCTTTCATACAAATATATTTATATTCATCCACAAATTTTATAATTGAATATAGATGTTACAAATGGTGTTGCCTCAACAAAACTATTCCTCATTCCTCACAAATGCATGAATTTGGATTCATGTACAAGCATGAATTTGATATATACTGAAGCTGTTAAGATTCCTTACTGACCTGACCAGAAATATGACTAAAAAAGGTAGAACAATGATCACCCCTGAGACCCCTGAGCCTGAGCTAGCTTTAAGCGTAGAGTTGGACCTAACCCGAATTCAAAGAGAAGCTGTACACTTGAACTGGTTGGCGATATCTACAAAGCCTAATCACTACCGGTGTGTTGCTTCTCAAAGGTAAAATCTGATACAATAATGCTGATTTCATGTCTACTAGGCAATTCTGTTGCTGAACGTTGCTCCAAAACTTCCAACTGTATCGCATCAACTCCTGTTGGGTGGTTCCTTGGGGAAGTTGAGCCTTCAACATCCCATTTTTCATTCTCGTAGTTCGATGTCCTCGGAGAAGTTTCCACACTGTCACTGCGGCCGGCAGGGTGTCTGTGAAGGAGGTGAACCGGAGACATGCCGTGTGTTGGTGTCGCCGGCCGGCTAGAGAACGGTGTGACGCTGTTAGCCTCAGAATGCTTGCCATGTTTGACCTGCCTTTTGGCTGTGTGGTGCCATTTCTTCAGTGCTTGTGCTACTCTTTCATTGAAAATTGTTGGTTTCAAGGTTGAACCCATCTGAGATTGCAGCCAAAACATTACAAAATCAGTTGCTACTTCAACCAAAAGTGCAGCAGGATGTGCTATTTTCCCGTTTTCATATTTTCTAATCGTAAACCAAACAGACTCTAAAAGAAAAATGCTTAAATGAATGCTCATGCCAAATTACCTGTGTGACAAGAGCATAAAGAGGCAAAGTCACATAACTGCATAGGATTTGTATAACAACCCTGAAAATTAAAATTGCCACTTTCATCATTAGTTACATATAATCTCAAAGTTACTAGTAATAAAATACTGGTTGTTTCTGTATATTTTTGGTATGTGCAATTTTTGTAATAGAAATAAACTTACCCCAATGTAAGTCTAATGATAATATCTACATTGGTTTCGTGGAAGCATGACCTTAGAGTGAACTCATACTGAAATAGACAAATTATGGAAAAGTTAGAACATTCTTGTAGGTTTGCTTTTTCCAGCTAAACGATATAGAATAATTGTAATCCTCTTTGACATAAGAATGGTTCACTTTTTATTTCTATGTTTCTCCAGTTACAAAGGTGTCATAGATAATAGTGTGTGTTTGGTTGAATGGTAGCCACAAAAGTCAATGTACTTCTTCTCAAAAGCTACACTTAGGAGTTTCTTGCTAGAATTGATTCTGGATCCAAATTTGTTTTCCTAAAGCTAAACTAAATGCACATCACATGGCATAAAAATGTTCATTCTTTGTTGTCCCAAATTGAAATCACATTTAATCAAAAAATTTAGGTTAGTGGCTAGATTCTTAACTCCCCATTGTTCAAACACAGAGCTATTTTGTGATTTGACTACTTAGAAATGCAAACCAAATTATGCTTGGTGGTGAACAATTTCAATTTTCAGACAACTTGCTTTTGACTCCTACACTAGTAAGGATTATCATTCTAACTTAAACAAATGATTTCACAGAAAAGAATCAACATGAAAGCATTGAAATCATCCTAAAATTAAGCATTGGTAAATTTTCACTTCAGTGCTGTCCTAATAAATAGTAAAGCACAAATTTAAATAAAATTGATCAAGATGGATAAACTTACTGTACTCCAAGAAAAGAAAGCCAGCT
This sequence comes from Acmispon strigosus, assembly GCA_030819835.1. Lineage (NCBI taxonomy): Eukaryota > Viridiplantae > Streptophyta > Magnoliopsida > Fabales > Fabaceae > Acmispon > Acmispon strigosus. The sequence goes on from JAUAMA010000001.1 coordinate 28,656,660, forward strand.
GAAACGCATTCTGCATCACAGAAGCAAACATAAATACTAGTTATTTTCCATAACACAGGAATGTTTTTCATGCCAGATTCTAACAAAAAAAATAGTGAAATTACCTGAAAGAGAACAAGATGAATCAAAAAGAGAAGGAGGCCGGGACGATTGAACCAAAACAGGTGATCTCCTGGCTCAACCACAGGTGCACCCTTGATTACTTCACCTCTGTCTTGAATCCTCAGACCCATCTTTGTTATGATCATTTGTAGCTTAGCACCCACTAACAAGATTATCTGTAAAATTTGCATTAAATCTTATAATTTAGTTCTTGAACCCATATATCAAGAAAGGAACATAATGAGTAGTCTGTGCTTACAATTAATGGGATAAATGGAAGCCAATAATAAGAATACCACCCTGTCCACATTAAACAAAAAAATTAAACTATTATTAGTAGTGTATAGTATACTAAAACTTAAGAATGTATATCTTGTGCCCAAATAACCAGCTTAAGATTGATGGTGCAGAAGTATAAGAACAAGATAGTAAGTAGGAGAAACAGTGTTAAACTAACTGAAACAACAGTGTCTGCTAAAATGTCTTTAAAACAGAAACTTTCTTTAATGATACCAAAACAACATATTTGGTCTCAATTGAATTCTACAAACTTCTTCTGGTAAGTGATTAACATAAGCATAACTTATATGTCATATTCAAATTAGATGGGAAACTTAAATATGACTTACCATGAACATTAGTCAGCAGAAATAGCACCGCAAAGAACCATATGACAGGGCTGCATGTACAACAAGGTTAAGCTTAAAGATTGATAAGAAACTTATTGAAGGCAAAGCAAAGCAATAAATGGTGTTCATACCTTATTCCTACCACAACTTTAAAGTCCTCCTCTAGTGATCTACTTATATACTTCTGGAAATCGAAATTAGCATCGTTTCCTGGTGCTAGATGTGCCTAAAACCACATAAGGTATTACATTTAGGTATGTCTACTGAAAAAGGTGCCAAAACTAGGACATATATAATTTAAAATACAAACCATGATAAATCCATGCCGTAACGCCATGTAATCAACTTTAGTAACAGATCCATAGAATTGTCTGAAGAAGCTAACCTGATTCAAACATATTACAAAGGCATTAGAAATTGAGAAACTAATTCAGGTGTCACTAACAAGTAACAACAAAAATTTGACCACTCAATTGACCACCTTTCCAATGCTGTATCTTATATTTAGTGAACGTCACATTAATTTCAAATTTCAACTAATAAGAGAGATAATGGTGGGAAGAGTGTTAGAGTGTTTTTTGCATTTCTCTTTGTGAGTAATAAAATGTATGTATTTACAATCAGTTCTAAATTTATAATCAATTCTGAAGAAAAATTTACATTAGCAGCTTTTAGGTTTCAGAATCGATTATAAGGAAAAATAAACTGATCCAAACATCTTAATAGGGTTTCCTATTTCAAACATGTGTACTTACTATCCATAAGGAAATAGATGACCGAGCCCACATGCTCAAGTGCCTTCGTCCAAAAGTTGTGTCCCTTGCAAATCTGAACCTCTCGGGATCTGAAATGCATATTTACAAATGGCGCCAACATGAGTTCATTTGAATACCAGCTTATTAAAGTTTATTTACTAGAAAATACACTAAATAAACTCAAATAAATATTCTTTGATTTGCGTAGTAACGCTTAATTTTGTTTAGCTTTTCATCCCTTGCAAGAAGTTCATATTGCTACATGTCAAAATATTATGACCACGTATTAATGTTGCTAGAATGATAAACTTAAAATCCACAGTAGAAATTAAAAAATATTGTTATATGCTGAAAAAAAATGAATATATGCTGACTTTATCAAACTATGTAATTGGGACCTTTGCTATCATCTAACAGTATGGATAGTAATTTATACTTATCATACTAAGGAGTAATGACTTTTCATCACTGTGAAAGTCATTGTAGAATATACAAACGAAAATATCTAAGAGATCAACCAAATCTGTAATAAAATAATAATTTAAATCTCCACGGTGACAGGACAATTTTTAATTTTATCTTGTTCCATGTAAATGTTTTGTCTAATTGCTATCATTGGCATTATTATAGACCACTGGCAACTGGGTAAAATATAAAATGGTTTTAATAAAAATAAGATTTCACTTATCTATTTTACTATTAGAGTAAATTTTGGTTCATGCTATCTAATTTTTATTATTTAATTTTACATATTATTTATAGTTTTAGCCATCATTGGATCTTAATATTCTACTATCAGTACTATTGATATGTAGCAATGATAATGTGACACTATGTTAGTTACTTCACCGGTTAACAATGAAGACCGAAACCAAAATTATGTGTAAAAGTATGCACTGTTTGAAGTCTCTTACCATTATAGAATTGATATTCAAAAGTCTTGGTTTCTTCTTCCCATCTCTTCCAGCGTCTCATCTGCATTCGTTGAAGCAAACAGTGAATTCTCATGTACATAAGTTCTGTGAATAAAGATTAAAAACTTTGGAGTATATTTCAGTTGAAAAAAGGAGAGGGGGAATACCTTAATCCTTCCCAAACCAAGTGTTATAATGCATTGTAGGATATGAAAAATGGCTAGCACAAAAATGAATATATGGAGCTGGTGAATCCCATATGCAGAAACTAAAGCAACTTTTCCCTGCAAATCCAAAACCACCCATCAGAACTATCTACAAGAACGTATACTATCCTTACAAGAAAATAAAAAATCATAGGCCTTGGCATGTTGGGAAACACATTAGATTTCCACATTAAAGAATAATCCATTTAGAGCTATGTGATTTGAGCTTCTGGGAGGCAGAATTGATTCTATATATGCGAACTGAACGCAAATCCAAACACGCAAGGACACAAAAACTAAAAGAGTTAGATGGTTTAAGTTTTGCTTTTAGTGAAAATGGATGTATCAAACTTGCCTTATCATGGCATTTGTCATATCCTTTCGTAGCTAGAACACGCCGCGGAATGGAGTCAAAATATTCGAGGAGTTTCCTATGATTGGCATCATCGCTGTCAGAATTTGCATGAGATTTAGCATTTGTCTTTGGTTTGGCACAAGGGTGCCAAGTGGATGCAACATTTTGTGATATGCAGATCTTAGAAATTGGATCTTGGAGCACAGTTAGGAGCAAGGATATGAACCCCATCAGCATGAGCTCTGAAAACAGAACAAACCAAATTGGAATTAAACTCCATACAAAAATAGAAACTTAGCATTAGCAACAGTGATGATGACAAAAAGAATGAAACTAATTAAGAAAACTGTTTTTTTTTTTAAAGAATTACCTCCTTTGACCATTTCTAATGCATCAAAAAGAGCATTTTTGCGCTTCTTTTTGAACCACTGCAATTAGAAAAAAGCGAAACACAGTGGAAGAGGCATTAGCACAAGCATCTAATGAGCATCAAGATTTAATATGAATTGTATATTTTGTGTTCCTTTTTTGAGTACCTTTCCAATAGCATGAATAATGTGTTCAATAATGATTGAAATAGCAAGCAGCACAAAGCACACCACTGCAACAGCCCAGGTTGGTGTTTCTTCTAGAGTTCTCTCATAAACTTTGTCTTCAGCCATTTTACTTTTTTTGTACTTTTTCAACTTTTGAGAGGAGAGGAGTATGATAATGATGCAGTGTTTCTTGAGGGTGGGGTTGTGCTTTATAATATATAGGAGGAGTGTGGAAGAGAAGATGTGAAGGTGAGGGTGTTGGCGTTGGAGAACAAGCAAGTTTGAAGACTTCATCATCACAAAGTTCGACTTATTCAATGTAATAGTTGGTCAAAGAAAGACACTCTTGCATAAGTCTGAAGGACTATCTTTATCCATGCTGCGTAAACATTTAACAGTCAACAACTTATTTCTTTATTGACTAACACTAGAAGATTGAGAAAAGAAACGTTATTTTTAAGTGTGAATAGTCACTATGTTCTTTGGAAATGTAACCCGTTAATCATTTGGTCCCTGGATGAAAAAAATTATTTTGGCCGTCCCTCAAAGTGTAAAAACGCAAACATATTAGTTATCGGAACCCAAATCTACTTCCCAATCCAAAATCCGTCACCCTCACTTAACAGACCTGCCACGGTGTGCACGTTTATGCCACGCTAGATTATCCACGTGGAAATTATGTACTTGACCGTTGGAACAATTCTTCATTTTGGTCCCTGCGATTTCTAAATAAGAGGAGAGGAGAAGATCCCTAAACCCCCAAATTGAAAAATCCTCAATCTCTCCAATCCCATTCGTTTTTGCCCCGATTTTTCATGCCTCAGGACGTGTTGAACGCGAATTTGAACCACGAGGAGTGAGGGGCAGAACTGTGGTGAAGTAGTGCAGGGTTCGCTAATTCCACACAGAGGAAGCCATCAATTCAATGGTCCAATCCTTTATTGCTACTGTGGCGAAGTGGCTCCTGTAAGGGTTTCTAGAACTGATCTAAACCCAGGAAAACCTTTCTATGCTTGTTATCTACCAAGGGTAAGTAAATGGTTATCATCCTCTGTTCTTCTCTGTTGAAACTCGATGAAAAAAATTAAAATTTGGGGATTTGTTTCATTTTTACAGAATCATGTAGCAAACTACAAGTTCTTCAAGTGGGTTGCAGATGTGAAGGATGCTATGACCCCTGGTTTGATAGGAGGCTCAATAGCTCAGTCTCAGAGTGGAGTCCAAATGGGGATGGCGAATGATGAACAAGTGTTGCTGTTGAAGGATTTGGTTAGAAATGGGGAGATGTTGATTGAAAAAAATGAGGGAAGCTAGATTGAAGAATGAGACTCAGGCTTTCATTCAAGAAATCAGGCTTTTCAGGGAAACTAGCTTGAAGAATGATACTTTTTTTTCAAGAAATGAGGTTAATGAGAGGTTGCGCTTAGGATTGGGTTTGGTTGTTTTGCTTGTGTTGATGGTGTTGGTTTATGTGGTCATTGTGTAGTAGAAGTGATAGGCTTCAAACCATGTAATTTGAAATCTTTTTTTTTTTTTTGGTAGAGTTATGAAGAACTGATTTACTTTGATAGTCTTTAATCAATGAAATGAAAATCACATTCATCATGTATGTATTGTGCTATTAATTTGATATGAGAAACTAAAAGGATGAATCTTGACAAGGAAACATATCCATTAACCAAAATGATAATTCATTGATGAAAATAACAAGATCCATAAGGCATGAGCTAATTACATCTTACAATTGCAGAGCAATGCCATAGTCTTCAAAAAGTAGTAACAAAAGGCATAAGCTAATAAATTCCAAACCATTGCCCTAATATGCCATCAACAAAAAAAGCTTCAAAAAGTAGTCAATTCCCTAAAAGCTATGTATTTCTTCATAAATGCCCTGTTATGCCATCAAAACAAAAAGTTTCAATAAGTAGTCAAAATGTCAATTCCCTAAGGCATAAAGCTATGTATTTCTTCATAAATGCCTTGTTATGCCATCAAAACAGAAAGCTACAAAATGTCAATTCCCTAAGGCATAAAGCTATGTATTTCATCATTACTGCCCTGTTATGACATCAAAATCAAAACAAAAAGCTTCCTAACTATCATACTACTTCAGTTCCTACCTAGTTCTTCATCAGATGGATTGAAAATCATTGATCCTCCTGGAGGACGTGGATGAACAGCAGGAGTTCGGATGAAACTCATTGATGCTTGTAACGCCCCATTTTGGGGTCAGAGGTCACATTAATAACCAAACGAAACTTTGTAAAACCTCTCTTAAACTCATTTTGATAGTGCGAGAAACACACAAGATATGGGGGGTTTGAATTGTGTGTGTGATTTTTGAAACTTCTTTATAGATTCAAAGCAGTTATTAGTTTCAAATGAGTATAAGAGTGTGTGCACGCAGTGGAAAATTAACTTAAGACTGAAAATTAAAGCACACATGGTATTTATCCTAGTTCACCCCCATAATCGAAAAGGCTACGTCCAGTCCTTGGCTTCACCAAGATTTTCCACTATTTCATCAAATAGTACAAGTATTCTACGAGACTTCTCCCAGTATTAGAAGGACTTCTCCTATCAAGTATTGTACAGGACTTCTCCTAGTATTCTAAGGACTTCTCCTTTCAAGTATTCTTCTAGACTTCTCCTCACTAGTATTCTACAGGACTACTCCTGATTCCCTTTACAAATTGGCTTTGTTGTTCTACAAAATTCTCTTCGACAAGAGTAGGGTAGAAAAATGAAGCGCGGATTACAGAGGATATAAATTTAAGATTCTCTGTTTGTTTTGTGTGTGACTAAGATAAGAGCAACACTCTATGGGTTCTTCACACATGTGGACGACTTTACTCTATAAGAAATAGCTTGAAGCTTTTTGAGTTAAAGTAATGGAAGCTTGGTTCTTTGGGCAACTTGGTAGAGATATGCAATAAGCTGTGTTCAAGTCGCCAAGTTGTTCCTGAAGCATCCTTCTCTATTTATATCTTCAGTAGGAAGTCTTCATTGAGCTTGACAAAGAAGAGAAAATAGATCCTTTAGTTCTCCTGCTTCCTTGTGACTAACGGCTACGTCTGTAATTCTGGATCAGCATTAAATGTGTTCTGTCATGCATCAATTGCTTTTGTTGACATCGTCTGGCGTGTTACTATATTTAGCCTTGAGATTTCGTTTGGACATTATATCCCAGTGCATGCCAGCTAAGGATCATTAAATGTTCTGAACAAGAGATTTGAATTTGAACGTTGAGGAGATACAGTGTTCAGAATTTCTCGCCGTTGATTCCGCAAAAGTAGCTTGATTTGAGGAAAAGCAAAGAAGTTGAGGAACCGAGGAATAAAATATTAATTGTGTCCTTTTCTTCATTCTGCGATCAATAGTGATTCATTTAATGTGCTGATGAGGTAGATGATCTTTAAAGTAGAAAGCCACTATGATAGATGAATTCTTCAGAATTTTGTCGAACGATTTCTTTAATGCTTCTGCTGAACTGACTCTTCATAACCTCATGGCAAACAAGCTTTCTGGGATTTATGTCTCTTGAGCACTTCAATGCTTTAGAAAGACGAATTCTTCATCATGACATGGCAGACGTAGTCTTTGCAGTATTATCAGAAGTTTGTCACTTAGTAAGTTGTCAACTGACTTGTGCTATTAGGAGTCATCTGTACTGTGTAGATGGACAGACTCCTTGTGTCAAACGTTCACAGCTGTCAGACTGTTTTTGCTATGTAAGTGGCCGGACGTTCTCTCCTTTTGTGCTTCCATTGAAGTTCTCCTTTTGAATGGGTTGTCACCCAACTACTTTGCATAGAGGCTAGAGATACTTCAAAGCTGGAAATGTCCCTTCAGGCTTGTGACCAGACTTACTCAACTTTGGCAAGACAGTCTTCCTTTTGGTCAAAGCATATTTAAGCACCGGACTGATTCAACTTTATCAAGTGTACTTTGGTGTTGAATGAGCATAGCTTCTTAAGTGCTTTCGAAAGGATGTCTGATCACTCTTAGGCAAGCTTGGTCTTTAGTGAGTCGCCGGACTGTCTCCGCTTGGTTGCTTTCTTTGTGCATTATGACAGTTCCTCTTGAAAATGTATGTGATTGTTCTTCAGTGAGGACCCGGATGGTTTCTTCTTATTTTCCTGTCTTTCATCTTTCAGTCCTTCATGAAGATAGTTTTTCCTGGACATAAAGATGTTCAACGAGTTAGGAATTCTATCTCTTAGGAATATCAAGCTATAACGAAATTGTTAATTATCAAAACACAATAATTCATTTTAATGTTTCGAATCTAACAATCTCCCCCTTTTTGATAATGAAAATTTCTTTTGAGAGAAAGGTTTAATATATATTCTTATTTGTTGAACCATAAAACGTGTTTCTTAGAGCGAGTGCTACGGTTTCTTAGATGGATTGTTTTTCTTAAAGCATTTCATTATCTAGAAAAACATGATCGATCTTGATAGTTTTTGCATAGGGAGTCTTAACTTTATTTTTAGTGAGCATGAGGTTCATAGTTTGTTATCATTAGTTCTTGGACGGACGGAGACATTATGTAACTCTGAATTTTTACCCGTCCTCTTAGAGAAATAAATTAATCTCCTAAAGTTTGTTTATATTTGCTCTCCCTAAATCTGATACTACTTCTCAATCCAAATTTACTATATTTATATTTTACTCCCCCTAAACTAGTGCTACATTTTCTCTATTATTTCTAGTTTACTCCCCCTAAACTAGTGCTAAATTTTCCCTTTTGCTCTATTCTCTTCTAATGCTATATTATCCTCTATTTTTAACCTTATGTTCTCTTTTAACCATTTTCTCTACTCTCTTCTCCCCCTTTGGCATTATCAAAAGAAAACCACGACAATTAAAACATTCAAGCATTAAGACCAGAAGTAAGACTGAATCAGATATGTATATATATAGCCAAAACTGTAGTGAAATAAGAGTAAGATTTTCAAATAAAAAACTGAGAGGAGAGTTTAGGGATCAAATGGCTTCTTCAAGTGATCAAATAGTCTGTTGAGCGTTGCTTGCACCATCCCAAATTGGGCATCTATCTGCTCCTTGATATCCTTTCGGATTTCCTGGTTTTGGCTCTTCATCTCATCACGCAGCTCCTTGGTTTCTTTAGCATGAATTGCTTGCATCTTGTCAAGTCTCTCTTTCAACAAGGAAAGCTGGGTTCTATCATCGAGTTGATCTGTGGTAAGAGCATCGGATTTGACACCGTCTTGTGCTGGAACTTCAGCTTCCTCGTGAAAGACATCTTTGGGCAAGGCAACCATATTGGTTGAGCAATGGAAATCAATTACTCAGAGCATCTTCAGGAACATCAGTGGAGATATGTTCGTGAAGAGGGCTCTGAGGAGCATCAGCAGTTGTACCCATGGAACTTGAAGGTGTGTTGAGCAAGTCTTTAGAGATTGTAACTGTTTGGGGTAGGTTTATGGTAGGCATATGGGGTGGTGAACTTTGTGTGGCTGTGGGAAATGTTGGATATGGTTGAGGTTGAGGTAGTTTGGCAATCAGAATAAGCGACCATGATCCAGATTGAATCACCACATTTTTTACGCCATGAATCAAGTTGTATGGAATGGTGCTTACATGAACGTGTCTGAACACAAACAATTCCCAATTGTGGCGGAAAATGTCATACCTTGTTCTCTTGGAAAAATTAAGTTGAATTCCATCAAGAGCAGGTGGAGACCAGAGACGCGCCGATAAGCAGAAGTTATATCCCAACAATTACACTAGCAAGCTAGGGAAGTATAATGCATTTTCAATGGGAAGAAGTCTGGGTTGCCTCCATGACAATGGCACAATACTTAATCTGGGCTTCTTGGGAATATTAATTAGAAATGTATTTACCTCTTTCTTCAAAGATTTCTTTTGAGAGGGTGAGTGAGAGGCTTGAGCGACATCGTCTTGTCCAGGCTCAGATAGAGAAGCTTTTGCCATAGGATTTTGTTGGGCAGCCAGAATCTCATCTAAAGATGGATCTGGATCGTCTGCATGGTTGGCTTCATTTACAACATCTTCTTTTTCTTTTGACATGTGCTTCTTCCTCGGATTGGTGGTCTTGGATGCACGCGATTTCTTCCTTGTTCCAATAGAGCTGATTTTCTTGGTTGTGGTTGGATGAGCACTCTCTTCCTCAGACGAACGGATGCATTGATCAGTTTCTGGGTTCGTTGCATTCGCCTTCATTGAATTTGAGGTGTTTGTTTCAGTGGGACTAGTATGTTTAACATCCAGTGGACGAACTTCACTTGTGGTGTTCGCAGAAGGTGCTTCAGTGGGAAGAGGATTCTGAGATTGTAGAGTTGATGGATGAGTAGGCTTTGGTGGAGACAGCATCTTTGGACCTTTATCACTTGTCCGGACAGACTCAGTGTTAAAAGGCTTGTTGGTGTTTTTGGCAGGACGCACATAAGTTGGGTCAATAATTGTCTTGTTCAGCCTGATTCTTGGGACAATGCTCTTACCCCATTTTTCAGCATCTTTTGAGCAGTGAGGTCTCCATTGCGGTGTACCATAGGAAAACGGAGACTTGGAGCTCAACTTTACACTTACCCAGTGGCTGTTATCAATGTTGCACATTACAGCAAGAGGAGGAGGAACAGATACTGGACCCACGAGAGGTGGATAAGTGCATGACTCCCTAAGACTCAGAGTCACCAGTACTATTTTGAATGCGGTTGCAACAAACAGGGGAGAGAGAGCAGGTTCTCCAGGAGCAAGTGTTAGTTCCATACTCACATCCTCAAGATGCTTTTCACACTCCAACGTGCTTAGGTGCAGAGATCGTCTTGCAGAGAGTTCTTCAAGAAGTGTCTTTCTTATTTCAGGCCATTCATTTTCACTTCTGCCAAGCCATTGAGCGATGCACCTGTAACCGTAGTTACCATCATCCTCAACATCAACTATGTCTTCCACATACTCGTGAAACAAAGTTGGCACGTGTGGAAGGTATTTTTCAAGTGTGGCTGATGGTTGAACATTTTCTGGAATAGACTCCTGAGTGGGCTTCTTAACATTCTTCACTAAAGCTGCTATTGGCAAAGCATCTTCATCATCTTCTGAGGAAGGCGTATTTTGTTTGGTGGTAGTGGTGGTTGTTGCTTGGTATCCTTTTACTAGACGTCTCCGCTTCGGGATCGGACGAAGGCTCTATTTCTGTCATCTTACCAGAATTAGAGATTTGGTACCGTTTTGCAAGTGGAGGAGCAACAACAGTGGTGTCCCTTTTTTCTCTAGAGGTTTTGGTTCTTAGAGGAGATGGGCTTGCCTCCTTGACTTGTACTATTTGGTCATTGTTGCGAAGTTTCTTTTCCCAATTTGTCAGCAGATTCTCGGGAACTTCGGAGGTGTCGATGTCCAACCTCATTTTTCTAACATCCCCAAACTTGATAGGGGTAGGGTAGACGTAGTCGTGCTCAATGAACTCATTTTCTTCTTTTTCTTTGTTGATGTGCTTCTTCTTTCCCATCATGGCAGTGATAAGCGCGCCATAGGGGAGGTTGGATACTGAGCTTTCAAGAGTGTTTTCCATATGATGAAAGATCAAGTATGGAAGGTTGATCTTCTGCATGTTCATCATTTGATAAAGAGCCCAGTGAGACAATTTGTTGACTAGATCATGAGCCCCTTCCTTTGGAATCACGATCTTGCTCAGCACAGCGTGTGGAAACTTTCATTCGTCAACCAAATTGTTGACATAGGTTCCGTGTGTCTTTGGGTCTTCCTTCCATATGGAGTTGGGGTTGACGATAGACGTTTCCCACTTGGGTGAGTAAATGACCCCTTCATTTACTCTGACGTCAAGAGTGACGGTAATATCTCCAAGACAAACATCTGTTATGACTCTCATACATCTGCTTTTGATGAAGAGATGCTTCGTCTTCACAGCACACTCAAAGAACTCCTTTACAAGAGGTTCAAGAACAAGAGTCTCTGAGATCTTCATGAGGTTGTTCCAATCTTGGAACAGCACCAGATTTAGTCCAGCAACTTTGACGTAGCGGTAAAGTGAGAGTTCGAGATATCTGGGTGAGACCAGATCCCTTTCTCCTAGATCAGTGAACTTCTGCATCCCTATCTTTTCCACTTGTTCAAGGCGATTCGCAGCAATGTTTTTCTTTCTCTGTGCTACAACAGCTTCTTGAGCAGGGGTTAGCTTTGGCTTGGTTGCAATTTGCTTCTTGGGAGCCATTTGTGAGTGTGAAGTTTATTTTTCTTAGGCTCTTTTGTTAAGTGTATATGGAATGCAAAAGGTTTTACTCGTTTCACCTAGTGAAATGATTAGCTTTGCAGTTGATGTGAGAGAATGGACGCTACACACGCATTAAGTGAGAATCTTTAAATGTGCACTCATGGCAGTTGAAATCTTTAATGCGTGTTGAGGAAGCTAGTATATGAAACGATACAGCTATTTACCAATAATCCGAACTTGGGCGACGTGGACACTGGATCATGTCCTTTCAGTTATTCCCAGACGTTCTCAGTTGGATGTTGCAGTTATTGTGAGATTGAGTCATCACCAAACGATGACCAATCCTTGGTTTTCTTGTCCCTTTCTCCTTTCGTGTCAGACTTTATCTGGGTCAGACATTGTCTTCTTTGGTGTTCGTTTGGCTTCACACATTTTGTCATTTTGTTGCCGCCTTAGCATTCTTTCAGTATGCATTGTGATTGTCAGCTTCATCATCTTCTTGATGAATCAGTAAGCGTGGAAAGAGCTTCAATCATACCTGTGTCTTTGTCCTGCAAACACTTATAGAGAGTTCCTACCAAAGAACTTAATTAGTAGGATTAGTATATTATCTGGTAATATTACTTGTCAAATACACGTAATTTAGAGTACTCCCTGTGAGATCATTTCTCATGAGCTATGAGTTTTAAACGTCATATTGCTATTACAGCCTGCTTCAAGATACAATTGCTGACAGGGTCACCGAGGAGTGAAAGTACAGTTGAGTTTGTAGGTAGAGGTTTGAATCTGACAATGTTCTTTCTGAGCTGGAAGAGTTATCAGAACGGAACGGAAAAAGGTGTCCGTTTGGCTTCTGATAGATTATCACTCATATTCCCTCGACCAGACAATAACGAAATGTGATCGTCCGGGAGATCTTCTCCTTCTGGTTTTCAATCGTAGTGAAGGCTGATGCTTGACTCCTAAGCACTTGTTGCGAGGCCGAATGTAATTGCTGTTAGTGAGGGCGCTGCTGAGCTCTTTTGGAAAGAGCATCCTCTTATCATCCTATTGGAAGATTGAAATATATTTCACTTGGGCTTAATGACTTATCAGCTCTTTTGTAGTGGATGTTTCTTTTTGTTATGGATTTTCTGCAGCATAAAACATTGTACATTTTTGGTACCCATATTTTCTTGGGTCCAGCTGGTTAGTTTCATGTGTATATCGTTGAGAAGATTATTTTTCTGAATATTATAAGCAAGATATAATAAGCTTTAATCATATGTGTATATACATATACATGTTATAGATTTTCAAGACAGTACATTTCTCTTCATAGCTTGACACACATGTATCATCAGTTTATATGATTATTGTTGAGGTTAGCTCAAGTGCTATATCCTAGAGTGATTATAAGAAGATTTTCTGTGAAAACTTCGTTTTATGCAATTTACTTATTTGAGTAATAGGTGTTTCAACAGGTCCTAATTTATCTCAGTTGCATAAATGAGGAACACTTAGATACATGCAGTTGTCTACTCTTTCATACTTTATTTGTTCGTTTACACTTTTTCAGCATTATAGGTAAGAAAGTAATAGATATAAATTATCATATTTATCAATTAAAAGTTTTGAAGTTACCTTATCTTTATCGTTTGTAGTGTGGTCAAACGATTTATCATCGACTTGTCATAATCTTAACTTCTTAGTCTGCTACAATATTAGGAGAGTCAGTGAGCGCCATGAACACCGGATGTATTGTTCATTCTCGTGATTCAAACGTTCTAACGTGAGCTTGTCATGAATCAAGATGACTTCTCATTTCTGGATCTTTTCTGAGAGAGAACTTGTTCATTTCATATATTTTCTAGAAGATTTAGCATTTATAAGTCCAGAGATGAGCTAGATCAGAAAACCATGGTTTTCACTAACTAGCTCTTCTTACATGAGTGAGGAATCTTCTGCAAGTTCCAATTTATAAGTGAACAGCTTCTCTATGACATCCTCTACTCCTTTCTTGAGTTGATTTCTTAGAGGTTGTACTCCCTTCAGTGTTCTTCTGATCATGGTTGCTTTTTACTGAGGAATATACCTATTAACCATGGATCTTTTCGCTCTACACCTGTTAAGATTTTAGTATCTTTCAGAGCGGTTAAGCTCTAATACCAATTGATAGTGCGAGAAACACACAAGAAAGGGGCGATTTGAATTGTGTGTGTGATTTTTGAAACTTCTTTATAGATTCAAAGAAGTTATTAGTTTCAAATGAGTATAAGAGTGTGTGCACGCAGTGGAAAATTAACTTGAGACTGAAAATTAAAGCACACACGGTATTTATCCTGGTTCACCCCCATAATCGACAGGGCTACGTCCAGTCCTTGGCTTCAACAAGATTTTCCACTATTTCATCAAATAGTACAAGTATTCTACGGGACTTCTCCCAATATTAGAAGGACGTCTCCTATCAAGTATTGTACAGGACTTCTCCTAGTATTCTAAGGACTTCTCCTTTCAAGTATTCTTCAGGACTTCTCCTCACTAGTATTCTATAGGACTACTCCTGATTCCCTTTACAAATTGGCTTTGTTGTTCTACAAAATTCTCTTCGACAAGAGTAGGGTAAAAAGATGAAGTGCGGATTACAGAGAGGATATAAATTTAAGGTTCTCTGTTTGTTTTGTGTGTGACTAAGATAAGAGCAACACTCTATGGTTTCTTCACACATGTGGACGACTTTACTCAATAAGAAATAACTTGAAGCTTTTTGAGTTAAAGTAATGGAAGCTTGGTTCTTTGGGCAACTTGGTAGAGATATGCAATAAGCTGTGTTCAAGTCGCCAAGTTGTTCCGGAAGCATCCTTCTCTATTTATATCCTCAGCAGGAAATCTTCATTGAGCTTGATGAAGAAGAGAAAATAGATCCGTTAGTGCTCCTGCATCCTTGTGAGTAACGACTACTTCTGTAATTCTGGATCAGCATTTAATGCGTTCGGTCATGCATCAATTGCTTTTGTTGACATCGTCTGGCGCGTTACTATATTAAGCCTTGAGCTTTCGTTTGGACATTATATCCCAATGCATGCCAGCTAAGGATCACTAAATGTTCTGAACAAGAGATTTGAATTTGAACGTTGAGGAGATACAGTGTTCAGAATTTCTCGCCGTTGATTCCGCAAAAGTAGCTTGATTTGAGGAAAAGCAAAGAAGTTGAGGAACCGAGGAATAAGATATTAATTGTGTCCTTTTCTTCATTCTGTGATCAATAGTGATTCATTTAATGTGCTGATGAGGTAGATGATCTTTAAAGCAGAAAGCCATTATGATAGATGAATTCTTCAGAATTTTGTCGAACGATTTCGTTAATGCTTCTGCTGAAGTGACTCTTCATAACCTCATGGCAAACAAGCTTTCTGGGATTTATGTCTCTTGAGCACTTCAATGCTTTAGACAGACGAATTCTTCATCATGACATGGCAGACGTAGTCTTTGCAGTATTATCAGAAGTTTGTCACTTAGTAAGTTGTCAACTGACTTGTGCTATTAGGAGTCATCTGTACTGTGTAGACGGATAGACTCCTTGTGTCAAACGTTCACAGCTGTCAGACTGTTTTTGCTATGTAAGTGGCCGGACGTTCTCTCCTTTTGTGCTTCCATTGAAGTTCTCCTTTTGAATGGGTTGTCACCCAACTACTTTGCACAGAGGCTAGAGATACTTCAAAGCTGGAAATGTTCCTTCAGGCTTGTGACCAGACTTACTCAACTTTTGCAAGACAGTCTTCCTTTTGGTCAAAGCATATTTAAGCACCGGACTGATTCAACTTTATCAAGTGTACTTGGGTGTTGAATGAGCATAGCTTCTTAAGTGCTTTCTAAAGGATGTCTGTTCACTCTTAGGCAAGCTTGGTCTTTAGTGAGTCGCCAGACTGTCTCTGCTTGGTTGCTTTCTTTGTGCATTCTGACAGTTCCTCTTCAAAATGTATGCGATTGTTCTTCTGTGAGGACCCGAACGGTTTCTTCTTATTTGCCTATCTTTCATCTTTCAGTCCTTCATGAAGATAGTTTTTCCTGGACATAAAGATGTTCAACGAGTTAGGAATTATATCTCTTAGGAATTATATCTCTTAGGAATATCAAGCTATAACGAAATTGTTAATTATCAAAACACAATAATTCATTTTAATCATTTGAATCTAACACATTTGTCAAAACACATAACGACAACAATATTAATAGATATAATATTCCCCATTTACTTATAAATAAAACGATATTACGAGCAGTTGAAATAATACAAAGTCTTGCACAACACACGTGCCCAAAATAAAACATAAAGAAGTACAAAATATCAGCGAAGAACATAAAGCCTCCAACTTCTCTCCATCAATTCATCCAAGTCTTCTAGTCACTTCGAGTTTAGGCTTGAAAAATCCAATCAATCCTCACATGGATCACCATCCTGATAATCTATGGTTGTATTGGCCTTATAATTGTTGTTATACTGTCGTACAACAATATACAACAATTATGTAGAGCATTAGACGATACAGCCAATACAACAATTTGCAACAATTATGTAGAAGCATTAGACGATACAACAAAGGCAACCATGCTTGATTGTCCTACAATAACTACATGCTTAATTATGGCCAGAAATTTTCCGTTATGGCAGGACGTTCACATGGAACAAACTACCATCACACCGCCTTGAAGGAAGATCACATGAGACAAAATACCATCACATCACCTTAGGAAGATCACATGAGACAAAATACCGTCACATGAACCTTTCAAAACCTACAAAGATGCATATGCCAAGACAAGAACAACAATAGTCAAAGTGAACCAACAGTTCAATATCAATCCAAAGAGTCATGGTATGTTAGCACAAGTAAGGATAATCTAGTCCAATAACCAAACCATCAACAAGTAATAATCAGAATCAAACAAGAGTCAACATATGATAATTCGAATCAAAACAGAAAATTCATTCACAATCACAAATAAGACTCGACTTTTCTAAGGCCGAGTTACCCTTGCCATCATACGTAGAATCGCATAAGCTTTGCGACCAACCTTGCAAATAGAAAAAACAAACAACAATCAATCAACATTGAAAGAAACGAAACCCAAACCCCAAACTGCCGCAAGTAACCCGAGGCCAAAAGGCAAGGAAGAAAAATGAATTTGTTTTCCAGAAAATAACAAGAATTGAACATTCTTCATAGAAAATCCAGCAAGAAGTTTGATCATAATTTTCATAAACAAGGTTTTCCAACAAACAAACTTAGTTTTTCCATTACTGAAATGGTTTCCATAAATTGATTCTTTGAAGAAGAGATGCTTAAAGTGTGAAGAATGGTGTATGATTCAATAACAGCCCAAAACTTTCATGAACAAGATAGCACGAATTGAACATAAGAGAAACCAACCTTGTGTGTCTTGCTCGATCAACAAGGAAAGAAAACAACACTGGAACTTCTAGAATTTGAGAGGAAAGTCGGCTATGGTATACGAGGATGTACTGGAAATTCATGGCAGAACTCTGAGAAAAGAAGGAAAAGAGGGAAAGAACACAGAATCAGAACCAGTCTTAGCCATGGTTAAGTCCTAACCTTTCATGAATATAAGACCAGGGAGGTGCACAACAACCTACCAGATTGCTCACCTTTGAAGTCTTGGAAGGAAGGAGAAAGAAAGAACGCTTGGTCTCTAAAAAGAAGAGAAAAACGTGGCCATCAGCAGAGAGGAGAAAATCTGATTATTCCCACAATGTCTAAGAGTTGTTATTTATGCTAGATGAAAACCGTAGACAACCCCCAAGGAGTTAACAACTTCTGTTATTTAACCTTATCTACTTAAGACAAAACAAATCTATATCTTTTAATTTCAAATTTAACCCATAATAACCCACTTATATCTCAATAGAACAGAAGCAAATCTATTGCCCAAAACAAAGCACGCCCCAAATCTTTTCTCTAAGAGATATCTTTTCAACTTTTCCTTATCTTGAAACCCCAACAGAATTTATACGAGATAAAAGGAATGACAGAACGAGGGAAGAGAGAGATAGAGGGGAGAAAGAAAATATATTTTGTATTGTGGTATGTTTCCAAACGATAAGGTGAAACAGGGCATACAGACGATTAAACACTTTTACTCGAGACGGTGGACTAGTCTGTTAGACTAGAGACTGCAGACGATGCTATATATGCTAATCAGAGGTTGTAGATGATACTCGTATATGTAGAAGACGATACTCCCACAAACTGTAAACAATACTCTAAAAAACTATAGATGATTCTCTCACGTGCTGTGGACAATACTCTCACATGCTGTAGGCGATACTCTCCCATGCTATGGATGATACTCTCACATGTTGTAGATGATACATTCTCTCAAGCTGTAGACGATACTCTCACACGTTGCAGACGATACTCTTACATGTTAACAGACGATACTCTCACATGTTGCAGATAT
Source organism: Acmispon strigosus (assembly GCA_030819835.1). Classification (NCBI taxonomy): domain Eukaryota; kingdom Viridiplantae; phylum Streptophyta; class Magnoliopsida; order Fabales; family Fabaceae; genus Acmispon; species Acmispon strigosus. The sequence goes on from JAUAMA010000001.1 coordinate 28,674,831, forward strand.
TACTATTACAACCAAGACTAAGCGATACTCTAACTTGATAGAATAAAACACAATCTGAGATAATATAAAGTCAACAAAATAATAAAAAGTCAACAAAGACCAAACTACAAAGTATAAAATAATTCAGGGACCTATTCATATATATTAAAACCAACGAGGGTCTTACAATGTTCCTAGAGGCCTATGATACACTGAAGGAGTTGGGATGAACGCCATTAATCCTCCAGCAAAGTCATGAGTAGTTGGACCGGGTGGTGGGGAACTTCTAACTTGAAAGTTTGGTTCAATTGTAGGACGTGTGGAGCTGGATGCTAAGTCAGTCTGGCAAGGGGGCCTGAAGACAGGTCCTCTGTTTGGAGAAGGCCCTCTGATTGGAGGATGTCAGTAAGTAGCAGCTGCATGCTTGTAGGTAAGAGTAGTGGGCCTATGGGATCCAGCAATGGCAGCAACACGAGTAGATGTAGCAGGAGTGTCCTGTGGAGCATTGTCCTACATATCAAATGAAGAGTAATTAGTTTGAATTAGTTTAAGCTCTAAATAGATTATGTGTTTAGAAGTTTCACCTGTTGAGGTTGTGATTGAGTCAATTCCTCTGTTGGTGCAGATTGGGGCATATCAATCTCATTCTGCTCAACATTAGGTTGATCTTCAAGCAGTGGTGTGATAAGTGTCAAATTTACGTATGTTTGGATATCATTTTAGACACTTATTCAACTTATATGCTTGAAATATTAATCATTTAATCCCTCAAAGAAGTTAATTTAGCAAATACTTAATTTTAGCCTATAGATAGTATAAATATTTGTTTTTTATGTGTTTACGTCAACTTTTTGATTGAAGGTAAGATATCTAAGAAAAACTGCTTCACCTATCGTCTTAGCGACCTATCGTCTTAGTAACCTATTGTTTGAACTAAGACGACGGAAGAACTAAGACGACAGGAACGTCCAGCAAAGGCAGCTTAGGAAACCTTCAAGCGAAGTCTTTGACTAAGCAGCTACTGTTCAACCAATTTGACAAAGGCGGTTTGACTAAGCAGCCACTTCTAAGCCTGAGCATTTTTTCAGCAGCATAAGCCTCGTCACTCCTAAGCCCGAGCAGCTTCTTAGCAGCGTAAGCCTCAGCACTCCTAAGCCCGAGCAGTTTTTCAGCAGTATAAATCTCGATACTCCTAAGCTCGAGCTGCTTCTCAGCAGCGTAAGCCTCAGCGCTCCTAAGCCCGAGCAATTTTTCAGCAGCATAAGCCTCGGCACTTCTAAGCCCGAGCAGCTTCTCAGCAGCGTAAGCCTCGGCACTCCTAAGCCCGAGAAATTTTTCAGCAGCATAAGCCTCGACACTCCTAAGCCCGAACAACTTCTTAGCAGCGTAAGCCTCGGCACTCCTAAGCCAGAGCAGCTTCTCAGCAGCGTAAGCCTTAGCACTTCTAAGCCCGAGCAGCTTCTCAGTAGCGTAAGCCTCGACACTCCTAAGCCCGAGCTCCATCACAGCAGCATAAGCCTTAGCATCCTCGAGCAGCTTTGCAGCAGCGTAAGCCTCGACATCACCGGGCAGCACTTCAGTAGCGGCCTGCCTGAGCTGCACTTCGGTAACGACCTGCTCGAGCACTCATAAGCCTCAGTCAAGCGGTGTATCGAAGAGCCCTCCCTAGCGGTCATAAGCCTCAGTTGAGTGATGTATCGAAGAGCCCTCCCGAGCATTCATAATCCTTGGTCGTACAACCCAATCGACCAACGGTTTATGCCTCCAGGACGAGGAAATCGAAACAAGTACCTCTTAGCCCACAGCTCATTGCAGCCTAGAGCTGGGGGGCTACACACCCCTGGGGGTAAAGCGGACCACCAACGCTCAAAACTGAAAATGCAACTATCGACAAAGGGCTATCAAGTTCCTGGACCGGCCAGACTTCGGTCGATTGGGAAAGGAAATAACAGTCCAAGCATATCATTTTCAATTGCAAGTTGCGGAACGCAATCGTCACCACTATGGCGTGGCGACCACTCCTGAAGTCACTTCGAAGAAGGTGACCAGAGAGATCATAAACCAGTTCATAAGCACGCACGAGGAGTCCGCGTTGAGTATAAGCATTGCCCACACCTTATAACTCTCGACATTCATAACTGAATGCCAGAGCTGGGGGGCTACTGTTCTGGGAATAACCCTCTCGGACCGGTTGAAGGAGGAAATACCCGTTGAGCGACCACACACCGACCATAATATCTTATAACTCTCAGCATCCATCACTGAATGTCAGAGCTGGGGGGCTACTGTACTGGGAGTAACCTTCTCGGCGCCTGTACCCAAACGCCCGAGGACTACCATCGACAATCACCCAAACGGGGCACTCGGACGGAAGGCCACCGAACACATGTAGCTGCTGAACGTCCGCAAACGTCCAATTACCGGCCGCACCTTCCCAAGAAGATCTCCACTGTCCAAGCTTCTGTACCCAGCAGAGGATTTAACGGCTCAGAAAGAGGCAAGTACAAAGCCACCTCACAAGCCCTCGGGGATCGTGCCGGCTCAGGACCTTTATATAAGGAGGACCCCCTCAAACCTCTAAGGTACACAATCTCTCCCACACAATCTCACTTTCCCTCAAAACCCCACGCCTCTAACTTGAGCGTCGGAGCGTTCTCGTAGGTGCCCCTCTCAGGCTCGACGGAAGATGGAGTGCCGTGAAGACCGCCGCCTCGCCTCACCGGTGCGTCGCCGTTCCCCCTCAATCAACACCTCTCGGGGTGATGTGACCGGATTAGTCTGTTCACTTTCCTATTCTTTCTACTCTTGGACAAGTTTTCTGCCTTCATCTGTACGTATTTGTTGAGATCATTCCTTATGCATTTTTGCATTGTATCTATTGCCGAGATCGTTCAATTTAAATTACAAGATACTTCCATTTTCTATATATCAATTGCTTCTTGAAATTCATGGACATGGATATTACAATAGTTGAATTATAGAGACCACGGCTACATGTAATTTGTGATGAAGCAACAATAAAGGAAATATTTTCTGAGGTGGATACAAATAATGTACTTATGCTTTATGCTTGGACGATGTATGATTATACCGGTTTGGATCTGAAATTAGTTAGCTTATGTAGTAGATTTTTAGAACACAGGTCCTCTGTTGGTATTATCACTGTTGAGTGTTTTATTCAAGATTTAGCTAATGATTAGTTAATTTTCTGTTAGTTGCTTGAATTAAACTGTTCTCCACTTACATTGGTTTGCTGATCTACATAAGTGCATTTGGTTTGGTGACTCATGAGACCAGCATCTGCTGACTCTTCATCCCAACCAACTCCTCCAGCTTCTAACACGGAACAACATCACTCCACCAAGGTATCTTGGCAAATTGGAAGCACGCGTGAGTCGCCATCTGGCATATCATCCAGGGCTAGAAAATTGAAATCCCTTGGGCTTGGGGCATTACAACAGAACTCACAGATTGAAAATAGTGGTGTCGTATCTGTTCCGAGTGGGGTTGGATTAAGAATTCCCACAATGAAGTTTTCAGATATATTGATATGGGGGAAGACGGTGATGGTTGCCTTTTATGTTAGTGGTTGGGATAGAATGATTTGTTAATTAGGTGATGTGTTAGATATTGGGAACTCTGAAAGTATGTTAGATTAGTTACTTGATTTTCAGCATATTTCTAGATTATAGAACTATATTGTATTATAAGCTCAAATCAGTTGTTGATTTTTCGTGGACATTTAAATCCTCTCTATATTGTGTTGGGTGCAAGGTTGTCAGACTCGTGAGTCTACACAGACTCGTTTTGGGTGGGTAGATTCGACTCGTCAAGTTGATTCGTAGACTCGTAAGAGTCTACCAAAAATGAAAAAGGAGAGGAAGGAGGAAGAATGTCGAAGGCTCGGCGGCAGCGGTGGAGGCTCATCAGTGGCCGGTAGAGCTCTCTCGGCAGTCCAAGGGAGGCACCACAAATCTTAATCAAGTTTCAGTGTCTCTCTAGGGTTATAAGAACCCAAAAAACCATAAATACCCCCACTAATAGATTTGGAAAACCATAAATGCCCCCACTATCACTAATAGATTTGAAAAACCAAAAGTAACCCCCAAGAATAGATCTGAAACACCAAAAGTACCCCCAAGTTATAGCCTAAGGTTATAATTATAAGAGCATTTTAGACTTTCTGGATCCTTCTTCCCCATTGTTCCAACCCTAATCCGTCTGGTGTGAAATCGTGCCGCCATGGCTGCGATTCTAGCCTATTTCTAGTGCAGCCATCGGCGCCGCTATGCCCCTCGCGACGCGACGGACTGCAACGGTGACACGACGATCCTAGGCGTCGAAATGAGGCGGCGGCGCGGCTTAGGGAAGAAGGCAGAGGTTGGGTGAAGAGCGAAGACGGCGCAGCGCAGCGAGAATGTGAGGAATGGGGTAGAAATTAGGTTTTAATTAGGTTTTAGAATTAAAAACAAAGACATGACTCGTTGACTCGGACTCAGACTCTCGAGTCAACCGAGTTTGGGCGAGTCAGACCGAGTCAGCTCCAAAAATGAGTCACACAGCGAGTCAATGCGTTTTGGGTAGGTGGACTCAGTGACTCATACGAGTCAACGAGTTGACTCGCGAGTCTGACAACACTGGTTGGATTATTGTTTATTCAAGGCCATTAGTATACTCTAATAGAGTTGAATTGCATGATCGTAGATTGAACTATTAAAGCTATGTTGCATAATGATAGATTGAGTTGTATCATTACTTGCAGGCCTTTAAAAGGGGTTGATCTAAGAAGCACAAGTGGGTTGTTTCTCCATAGCTTCATAAGGATGATTGGTAGGCCTCTTAAGTCAGGTCATTCTCTCCCAATATCCTCTCTATATGATGAACCAACATCTGATTGATTTGAGTTCTTTGTGGAAAGATTCCCAAGGAAATTAAAAAGAAGAAATATGCAGTGCAGGGTTTGAACTGTATTTTAGTATTAAAGATGGACTTTATTTTGTTTTAACTATTTGTTTTGACTCAAAGCATGATGATTTCAAGGTTGACCTAAGAAGCACAAATGGGTTGTTGCTCCATAGCTTCATAAGGATGATCACTAGAGGTGTCAATACGGGACAGCCCGACCCATACGGACTGGCCCGTGACGGGTTGGGCTGGAAACGGGTTGGGTCAGAGCAACCCGTTTCTAAGCGAGCCAGAAAAATACCAACCCAACCCGGCTCGCGGGTTGGCGGGCTGGCCTGTTTTCGCAGTGAAAAAATTAAAAAAATCTAAAAAAAAGAAAATTCAATTAAAAAATGTTAAAAAATTAATAAAAATTCATTTAAAAAATACTAACACATGCATTTCGCTAAACCTACTAATACATGATCATAATTCATTTCACCATACACTTCGTTGTGCATATGAGCATATCTAAATCCAAGTCATTCACATCCAACATTGTTGAATTAATAAATTCCAATACAAACACTACCAACATTGTTTAAAAAAATAACAAATCCACATCCAACATTGTTAAATAACAATACAAACACAATTACACAATCACTCCAAAAGTCCAAATGTAACATAGTTTAATAACAATACGAACAAAATAAATTTTTAACAACCATTCAAGTTTTAAACAAACAAGCATGTCAATGCACTCATTGTCCAATGGTTTGAACATTAGAATCAAGAACTGTCAGTGGTAGGTCTTCAAAAAGAACTTCCTCCTCCTCTTTCTCATCTTCATGATCTTCATCTACAATCACATAAGCTATGATTAATGACAACTCACAGTAACAATTTTACAAAGCTTGGAAGTTGGAATCTTGGATAAAGTAAAAGAATTTAATTTACCATATTGATCAAATGAAAAGCCCTTTAACCAATTGCGAGTTAAAATGATCGCTTGAACATTTTCAGGAAGAAGGGAAGAACGGTATTTGTTAAGAATACGAGAACCAATGCTAAAAGCCGACTCACTAGCAACTGTGGTTATTGGAATGCTCAACACCTCACATGCCATTCTACAACGGTTTGGATAACGATCAATGCGATCCCTCCAATAGGCCAACAAATCTATTTTAGAATTAAACTTTGGATCAAGGTTTGGCTCATTTAAATAACCTTCCAACTCGGATCTTTCCATGCCATCATTTTGATTCAAATGATCGATATATTCCTAAGACATGAGAAGAAAAGTAAAACAAAGAAACTAAGAGGAATATATAAATACCAATGACAAAAAGTAAACATATATAGAATGTGCATTGTGTAACTTACATATATAGGATCATAATCAGCAATCATTATGTTGGCATTTTGTTGGCTTTGAGGATTAACATGAGAACTTGATGCGGCCGATTCATTGGACCATGTCTTCACATAATCATCATATAGCTTGAACATCTTCACTTTAATATTAAGAATCTTCATTTCACAAGTAGAAGGATCAAGCTTTGAATAGTAAAATCGAAGGCCATCAAGTTTCATCCTTGGATCAAAAATTGTAGCAATTGAAAGAATGACACTATAATTGTTAGAGAAAAATATCCAAATGAATTAACCTATTTTGATAAATAACAATTTCGTTAAGAGTCACTATTTTTCTTTGAAGAATTCTATATTCAGGGACTCTTATGAACGGAAGTCATGCTGCAACCATTATCAAAAAGCAAAGGAAAAGTCCGTCCGGCTATAAGAACTGAAGCCTCTCTCAAAGTAAATATCGTCCGCCTGAAGAGTCTGTCCGGTTCATTCCAAGTCAAACATAGAGGTTGACTAAGAAGTAATGATTGAAGATTGATACGAAAAGAATCTGCTCAGAAGAGATCGTTTCACAAGCTGTAGCTGATCCCATTGAGGAAGAATGAAATTCTTGCTGATCCAGTTGAAGCAGTTCCTGCTCAAGGAATTCAACCTCCGTCTGCTCTCAACACCTATCTGGAATTTCTGCCAATCAGTTTTCATCCCTCCATTGAAGATATCTTTGATGTAAAGGATGACGGAAACTGTGGCTATCGATGCATCGCAGAGTGGTTGAACTTGGGGGAAGACAAATGGTCTGACATATGGGCTAAGATTATCTCTGAGATGGAAGAAAAAAGAGATCTACACTTGAACATATTCAGTTCCAATGCTGAATATGAATCTATCTTGAAAGCACTACGACTAGCACCAGACGAGCCTGCTCTTGAACCTTAATGGTTTTATGTTCTTGATATGGGTTTGTTTGCTGCTACAGTGATTAACATCGTCTTGGTGACTATATCTAATATGGAATGCTGCATCTACCTCCCACTTAACAGACCAGTGCCTAAAGTTGTTGTTCTTGGCAACATCAACAAAATACATTGGGTTCATGTAAAGCTTCAGGAAGACTCTCCTCTGCCCTTGGTGTACCCACAATGGGAACATCATCGTGCTGTTGATGTAAGAGATTGGAAAACCCCACTTCTTCATCGAATGGGTAAGTTCCAAAAGTCACTTGAAGCTCAAGAAGATGATTTTGTTAATATGCTATTCTTTGTACCACCCAATCTTCCTGAGTATGTAGTAATTGATGATGATGATGATGCACCAAGTCCGGTCCGTCAATCTTCTACATGTAATATGGACGTGCTATCACCTCCAGTTCTTGTTCCTCCAAAGGGTCCTTCTCCCTTGCCAATAAGTACTACATTGGATTCCTCGTCTGCTACAACCCTGGAACCCATAGTTGTTGAAAGTGCCGAAATGATTCCATCGCCTTCACCAATAACCACTGTGTTTGCTCCTTCACCTATCCGCACTATATTTGCACCCTCGTTTGCCACATCACTGGAATCCATATTTGTTGAAGCTGTTGTAAGATCTGTGTTGGTTAAAGTGCCCACAAGGAGACAATCTGCCAGTCTGCCAAGCTTTTTGAAAAGAATGAAGGTGACTCCAATGCAGAATGCTCCCTTGCTTATTTATATATCTGTAGCGATGATTGGACATCCATTTTGTTTCTTTGCACGTCTCTTGGCACCCAGTGCCTGCAAATTCATGCTATTCACCTTCTTGGATCGCCAACCAGATGATATGTATCATTTTGACTGGCCAGTTTGGCAAACTCAAGGCCATGTTGGATCTATCTCTGTGTTTCTCATTGAACATCCAGGTGCTCTTATTATCTCCATTGGCTCATGGACACTTATTCTGCTACCCTCATGAATTCCATCAATTTCTCTTCCTGCACTTCCAATCCTTTTACCCAAAAAGGAGTTTGTTTCTTTGCAGGCTGCTGAGTTGCTCTTTGCAGACGTGGTTCCATTCATCAACAGTGAAATTCTTATGTGTCATCCTTGTAAGATGGAGTCTGGTCTGGGTCACACGGGATCTAATGCTGACTATAGGGTTCAGTCCCCACCAGCTCCTATCTCTGTTGAATTTCCTGTGGATTCAACAGTCATTGAGGAACTTAAAGAAGAGCTTGCTGCTTTCAAAACTGAAGTTTATGATGAAGTCAAGGCTCTTGCTGAAGAAACTGCCAAGCAAAACACAGAGCTCGATGCCAATAACAAGCAACGCATAGAGGCGCTTAATGCTAAGCTTGATTCTAAAATCGGATCGTTGAAGGAGCTAATGTCCAAGATTTTGGAGAAGCTACAATGAAGAAATCCTTCATTTTCTTTATCCCTCACTCTCTTATTTCCTGAACAATTCCTTTTGCTGACAAGTTTTTATATAGTCTACTAAATTGTTTACATCTTTACTGTTATGATAGCTGCTTTGCTCTTTATGTTTTTTATAGCTTTTTGTTTGTTGCTATATTTTTTTTTTCTAATGACGAAGGGGGAGAATATTAGAGAAAAAGTTGTGAAAGAAATAGAAATAAAAAGCTTAGGTTTCCTATTCTTAGAAATCTTTCAACGTATTAGAAAAAGCCCTAAGTTGAGAGGGAGCTACAAGAAAAATGATCCTAGCATAACATAGAAAATTATTGCTTAAAGCGGGAGCTAAGAATCATGTTAGACTAAAATAGGTTATACATGTACGCTCGTCTGCCAAGATAATAAACTTTACGAGTTATAAAAATAACATGATTTCACATTTATGGCTCTGATACTATGTTTTCATGTTACTACGTATGCTCTTATACTATGTTTTCACGATTATCCAAAAAAATTCTCTAAAGCATAGTTTTATAAAAAGCTCATTTTTCTCTAAAACAAGAAAAGTTTATTAGATCAACGTTTTAGTCTTATTTTAAAGGACGCTTTGAATTTTTTTCGCAATAACAAATTAAACCTTTTTCTCTCAAATGAAATTTTTCATTATCAAAAATGGGGAAATTGTTAGTTTAAATGATTTTATCTTTAATCATATTTTGATAAATAACAATTTTGTCCGAGGTTTAATATTGATAGATAAAGATTTCCTAAGACCTTGAGTATTTCATATTTCAGGAAACATCTATCATTGGGAAGAAACGAACGTCTGCCTTCTATTCAAAGAATACATAAAAAAAACGCATTTGAATACGACAAAGAAGAGGACGTCTTAGTATGTTCAAGGAGTACGTCTTAGGAGTGCGTCTGAAGAGTACGTCTGAGGAGTATGTCTGAGAAATATGTATGGGGAGTACGTCTTAGTACACTCTCAACAGAGCATCTGCATCAATGCTGCTACCAACGAAGATTCACTACATCTCAGCATTTAGTGAAGCACTTTTCTCAGCAGATTCAAGAAAATGACACATTTAATATTTTATTCATCGTATCTGTGTGCCCTCTCTGACATTCCGTAAATCAAGATTACTTTTCAGAGTCAACGACACTATTCTTTGAACATCGTATCACCTCAATGGTCAGAATCAAATCTCGATGATCATAAGAAGATTCTCTTTTTTGCTTTCCTTTGCATTTAATGACCGGACGACTATGTAAGGAAACATAACAGCTAAGACCAGACGACGATAGAGGTGCATTTAGTGCTGCAATTAGTGCAAAACAGGTTGCATTTAATGCTTCTGAAGAGCTTGCCAGAAGTATCTGTTGCATCTACAATAAAGAATAAATTCAAACGGAACTTCAAAATCTTCACCAACGTTCATCCTACTGAAGATATAAATAGAAGACTTAAACACTGGAATCAGTTGCGACTTTCTACGATCAAATTCTCAAGCTTTCTAAGTCTTTCATTGCTAATAGCTCTAAAACCAACTCAGATACAAATAGCTTTATCATTCTGAGTGAAGTCGTCTACTTGTGTGAAATTTTCATAGAGTGAAAACTCTTATCCTTTCCACACACCAAAACAGAGAACCTATTTCCATATCCTCTCTGTAACTTGTACTTAAACTATTTCTACCTTCCTCTTGTCGTAAAGACTCTGTAGAAAAGAAAATCCCTCTTTGTATAAGAACTGGGAGTAGTCCTTTGTAATACTTGTAAGAAGAAGTCCTGACTAATACTTGTAAGGAGAAATCCTGCATAATACTTATAAGGAGAAGTCCTTCAAATACTAGGAGAAGTCCTGCATAATACTTGTACTATTCGGAGTAATAGTGAAAAATCTTGGTGAAACCAAGGACTGGACGTAGCCCTGTCGATTAAGGGGGTGAACCACGATAAACCTTCTGTGTGCTTTACTTTTCAGCTCTATTAACTTTCCGCTGCACTAGTTTTATAAAAGAGTTTTGAAACTTATACTTGTTTTGAAAGAAAAGTTTTTAAAATCACACACACAATTCAATCCCCCCTTCTTGTTGTTTCGTTATCATCACTGCCCCAAACCCCTTATATTATAGCATAGCATATATCTTCATTGTTGAGCTGTTACTGTGTGATGAGGAATTTTTTTTTTGTTAACGGTGAGGTTCTGTTGTAAAAATGTACATATAAATGTACATATAATAGGAGAGAATAGGGTGGAAGCAAGAAAGGAAAAATGGGCATGACTGGTGTGGTGAACTATAAGTTTGACAAGGATATAAAAGGAGAGAGAAAGGAGAAAGCAAGAAAGGAGTTTCTAAAGAGTGTGACATGAAAAGCATCATTGAAATCTGGGCAGAGCACCATCATAACATTCATCCTCCAACAAACGAAGAAGTGCCTTCAGATGATAACCCAATAGAAGGTTTAAGTTGTAAAGCAGTACCTAAAGGACACTTACCCCACTGTGATGGAGTACTTGCAGGTAAATTATTTTTATTAATTAATTTCGTTTATGAGAATTTTTCATGTCTCAGATTTAATTCATTCTCATCACGTAATGAATTTTTGGGAGAAACATGAGCGCCAAAATCACTAATCACCACCTATGAAAGAAGATAAAATGTTATACACATTACGCCAGCACCAGAGAAGGATATAAGAATCAAATATTGCAAGGGACAAAGTAAAGTAGTTAGAAATAAATGAATATAAGTTTAAAATTGGGGGAGTGGGAGATTACTACGAGAGGATTTAGGGTTTAATTTTCTGGCCTGTTTTCTAATTAAATTAAATAAATTTTACATCATTTTTATTAATACAGTCAGTCTGTCATATATACACTCGTCGGAGCTCCGGTCTCAGGTAGGGACTTATTGCAAACTTGTTGCAACTACAGGACCTATTGCAAACTTTTTTCTGGCTAAGGATCAAAGACAAATCTCAGTGAAACTATAGGGACATAGTAAACTATTAACCCAATTAATTATTCAATCTTACGTATCAAATTGCAGTAAAAAGTCCCACAAACTGCAAATGGTTATTAACAAGTGCTAATGTACATGCATGACAAGTGTCAACAAATTTACTTGCACACATCTCTGTGCTAGATGCCTCTGTTTGTTGATCGGTGAAGTTAGGTTCTCAAGATTGTCATTGAATTGACTTTTGTCAATGATTTTTGGAGTTTTGACATGCTCACTCAAAGTGCCACTAGAGTTTTCTAGCTTCACTAATATATGTATATACCAGAGAAGGAATAAATATTTGTATAATGAAATAGTCAATATGTAAATATCATCATGTCACGTTATATTTTTTAAAAAAAAAATCTTACATTTTCATTGTTCAAAGAATAATATAATTTTTACTAAAATATTAATGGATGCATAATTAGTTATTAAAGGATTCATATAAAATTTATAGCTAAACTTAAGATTAAAATTATATAGTTTAATTTATATTATATAAGGATTATTTTTTATACTGTATACTAATGTAAAGAATTATTTTAAATTCTCAATTTTTCAGATCTATTGAATATTTTAGTATAATGATATTAACAAAAGCCGCCTAAGAATACTATAAAATTAAGATAATACTTTTCATGTTTTATATTAATAGATAAATCGAACAAATATGTCCAGAAAGCTGTGCTTCATAATTCAAAGAAAATATTACTTCAATTAGTAGTAATAAAAATATAAAATGTTACTATAATTATATTCTCTCTGCGCAGCGCACAAGTGATGAATTCTAATACATTTTTTAAACAAATTTTGTAATGAACTTGGTATGAATTACAACTAAATGCAGAATAAAATTTTGGAAACTCTATCAGTTAAGTACTAATTAAAAATCATAAAGATAAATTAAAAATCCTCATGCATGCACGGATCACAATACTAATTTTACAAAAAGAAAAGTAATCATATATTCTTGACCCGTTAAAAGCCATATGTTTTTTTGTGTAGATTAAAAGCCGTATGTAACACTTCTTTTAAAATAAAAATAATCTGAAAAGTCTATGTAGTATACCAAAATTTTATTACAAAAACTTTGCACGCACGTTTAGAGAAATATAGTTTGTTTTTTGAAAACGAGAAATATAGATAAATAAACTAAAATCTGAAAAGTATAATCTATTCAAAAATTGTTTTTGACTTTTTAGGGTTTAACAAATTATTGATGAAAGCGATGGATGATGAGAAAAAGTGGGAACGGAACCTGCTTTGTTAAATTCCAGGCCAGCTAAAGTCTTCAAATTAATAGTAAACGATACAACGATTACGATAGAAAGAAACATATAATCCTTTCAAAAAAGAAAAAAGAAAGAAAGAAAGAAACATATACCCATAATAATTTACTTACGAAACTAAATGCTTGTTCAGAGGACTCAGACTTTGTCACCGATCTTAGATGAAGAAGATGAATTGATTCAAGTTTACAACAGTAACTTCGAATTAATTATTCATGGTCTGAGTTTATGATTTTTTTAGTGTTTAAATATTTGAGACTAAAATTCGATTTAATCCCTATAGATGTATCAAATTTAATTCTTTAAGAAAAATTTTTAAATTTTTTTTAAATACTTATTTTGTTATTCCTTATCCTATGTAACTATAATAAAAAATATTAAATGAGTAAAATTTTAATGATGTAATTGATAAAGTTTATTTTTAAATGACTAAATTTATAAAGTGAAGTTTAACTTTACACTATTATATTCCATAATTAATTTATAATATATTTTTTTATGTAAAGCTCATACTATGAGAAAACAACATCTACAAAGATAGCTTGATCGAGGAAGATTATCCCACAAAAGCTTTGAAGGAAAATCAATAGCTATTGAGAAGTGTGCAACATTATTTGCTTGCCTGCTAACAAAAGAAAAAAGACTTAATTATAACTTTGGTCTCCACCTACATAAAACTCACGATTTTAGTTCTCGACAAAAAAAATTACAAAAATATTCCCTCACAAAAGCTTCTGTTAGCAATTTTAGTCTTCCATTATAATTCCATCCAGTTTTTAACAGAAATGCTGACATGGTATTTTTAAATAATATTTTAATTGAAAAAATAATTTTTTTAATTAAATAAAGTTTTGGTTGTTGAAATTTTGGTCCCTCCTCCTTCAAGCACCCCTCCTCCTCTGCCACCACTAAAAATTTCCAGAATCATCGTCCTAAAAAAAAGGGTTAATGGTTTGTTAGGTTCCTGAGTTTGTACTTAAGTTTGCGATTGGTCTCTCGTCAGAAAAAAGTTTGACATAGGTCCCTCAGTTAGTACCAAAAGAGATTGATAAAAGCAGGACATGGTTTCCAAGAGCTGCTGGACAAGACTTATTTGAGTTTCAGCATACATACCTACCTAAAAGGTTTGTTGTCAATTTGGGTAACAGGAGTTGTAGTTGCAATTTCTGGGATCTTAATGGGTTCCTGTGTAGACATGCAATTGCTGCCATCGCATGGAAAGGTCATGACCTTAAGGATTACGTCCATATGTATTACAAGAGGGATGCCTATGCAAGTTGCTATTCTCACTCCATAACTACAATTGAGGGGCCTAGCCAGTGGCCAGTGACACCTGAAGATCCTAAATTGATCCTCCCCCCTGCATACAAGAGAAGTTCTGGGAGGCCCAAAAAATTAAGAAGAAGGGACCCATATGATGACCCGAATCCTGGATCACTGAAAAGAGGAGGTCATAGTGTAAGGTGTGGAAGATGCAAGGGGTATGGCCATAATGCAAAGAGTTGTCAAAACATGATACTACCTGAACCAGAACCAGAACCAGTGCATGTGCCTGTGGCTGAAGATGCACCTGTACAGGAAGGACTAGCACAGCCACCTGTTGGAAGCTCTATCCCTCAGACTTATCCTACTCCTAGAGTTGCAAAGGTTAGTACTCTATTAGTGAATTGTAATTTTTCCAGATTTTTCACATCTAATTTCCATATGTTTTTCTTGTTATAGAGAGGGTTCAATAAATGCAGCATATGCAAGTCATATGGACACAACAAGAGAAAGTGCGATTACAACGCAAGAGCTACTGCTGCCGCCACTGCTACATTTACAGCTCCTGTTCCTGTTCTAACCGATCCAGATCTAGGTGCTGAAACAGCTGCTGCCCCTATTGAAATAGGTCCAGATCCAGCTCCTCCTGCTACTGATATTCATGTAGATCTAATCGGTGCTGCTTCAATTTCAGGAAATACAGACAAGGTAAGGAATAATATAATCTTGAAATCTTAGTGTTAGAGATACAAACCTGGTTAATACTGCAATTGCTAATGTATTTCTTAATTTCCATTATCAGAATTGTGTTGAAGATGCTTTGGATAGGTGGTCTCAATTGCTTACTACAATGCATCAAGCATCACAAGGAATAGGGGCCTCTACTGTTGAAGATCCAGCTTTTGCAGCTTACCCACATGATGGGTTGATGAATGAAGGAGTCCTGCATATAAATGATGTAGATAATGTGCAAACACAAAATAGTATAGTTGATAACAGCAAGGATGGGGCAGCATTTTAATATTGGATGACATATTTTTTTTAAGCAGCTAATAGAAACAGAACCACATGTGAGTAGGGGCTTGTGTTTTTTTTGTATATTGTATAATGTGGGTGGATGCCTATGCTTATCTGACTCATTCCTGCACTGTACGGATGCTTTTATTAAAGTGGACCACCAAGTGGTATTTAACTTTTTTGACACTTAATTTGTCTTCTTTTATGGTAGTTGGTACAAGTGCATGTGGGTATGGAGTTTTCCTTTATTACAATGCACAGGCATGCCATTTGCAGGTGTTGTTGGTTGCCAACATCATTTTACAATGTCCAACACATGTGGTTCTGGCTTGGGCAGTGTGTCCTTCGAAAATGGGTTAGATAGTATGTGCATGTGGCAGGTTAATAAATGGTGTCAGCACCCAATTTTGTCCGGGTCTTTTATTTAAAAAAAGGGGGGGGGGAATAAAAGAAGAAGGAAAATAAAAAGGGCCAACACAAAAAGAAAAAAAGAGAAGAAAGGAAGAAAAATGGGTCGCGGCCCAAAGGAAAGGGGAGGAAGCAGAAACAAAGAAGGGAGGGCAACTTAGTCATTTTGCCCCTCACTCAAACCCTAATTCACCCCTATTTAAACTAACTCATCCCACAAACCCTAACACTCATATTTTTAGCCTCCATACACTCTCATCTTACAAACCCTAAAAAAAAAAAAAAACACTCCCTCACCTCTCTCTCTTCTGGCCGCCCCTCTCTCCCTCAAGCTCTCCCTTCTCACCAAAAAACCCTAATTTCCTCCTTCCCTCACCCTCTCCTTGGCCGCTGCCCCCTCCATCCTTCCTCTCACCACATTGCCGCCGCCACCCACCTTCCCTTGGGTCCAGCCGCCGCCGCATCTCCCTGTCCAGCAGCCGCCGCCACTCCTTCTCTCGCCGGACCACCGCTCCACTCCTTCATTCTCTCGCCACACCACCGCTCCACTCCTTCCAGGCCGCCGCGCCACCCTTCCTCTCCTCCAAAGCCGCCGTTCTAGATTTTCTATATTATTCTGTTTTTGTAATTTTCTGTTTCTGTAATTTTCTATTTCTGTTTCTGTTTTTGTTTTTGTTTTTGTTTGTGTTTTCTGTTTTCTGTTTCTGTTTTCTGTTTTCTGTTTTCTGTTTTTTGTTTTCTGTTTCTGTTTTCTATTTCTGTTTCTAATTCATAAATAAAAATTAATTAAACTTTAGAACTACGTAAGCCTTGAGCCCTTCAATAGAGGTACGTAGGAGCGAGAATACTCTCGTCAGGCAACCCAATAAAAAACTCTAAAAATAAAATAAAAAAATCTTTTCAAAAATAAAATAAAAAAAACATTTAAAAAATCAATTTAGACCTTCAGAACTACGTAGCCTTGATATTCCATTTGAAGGAAGTACGTAGAACTAGGTTCACACCTATCAGGCTAAATAAATAAAATAAACATTTTTGTTCCGTAAATAATATCATTTTCTTTTCTTTGTAAATAACAAATCTCAAAAAATGATAAATAAATATTTCTTTTTAAATAAAAATAAACATTTTGTTTTTTTGTAAATAATTTTGTTTCCCCTTTTTTAAGTAAATAGTAAAAAATCTTAAAAAATAATAAATAGTCTTTTAATAATTTTCGCACAATCAATCAAGGTACCGTTCTAACGGGCGTTGTGGGGTGTTAACACCTTCCCCACGCGTAACCGACTCCCGAACCTAGAATTTTAGGTTTCGTAGGCTGTTTTATTTTCCTTTTTTAGGTTTTTTAGCGTTTCCCCCTAAAAATGTTAGTGGCGACTCTGTCTGATTACTATTTTTTTTTTAGCGCCGTCCCGCCGCGACTCTAGTTGCGACAAATGGGTTACTGAGAATCATAAAAAAAAGGTGTTTATTATACACTATTTACTTATAGGATATGAGTGATAGAAATAAAGAGAATAAATAGGTAATGGTAAGATACCATTGTATAGATCACTATTTTGCTTAACAAAGACAAATCAATCATGGTTACACACAAATTACGAATGAAACAAAAACTCTCAAGTTTGTCATTAACTTCAAAAGCAAGTACATCATAAAGGTTGGTACATCAAGTTAAGTTGGGAATACAATGACATCAAATTGAATTTAAGTCCTTCCCATACAGTAACATCCTAGTGTAACTATCCAAGACAACACTGCTAAAACAACTGCAATCATCTTTTGGAATCTCTCTGCCTCAACCTTCTTCTTAAGTTTCTTGTTCTTCCTTCTCATGTCTTCAACAAAATTCCCATAATTTAACCACCGAGAGTTGATGCTCTTTGAATCTTCTACACTTTCTAGGTCACATGTAGGTCCATCTATCCAAAAGAAAAACCCACAAGTCCCTGCCCCCTTTAAATAACATGAAAAAATTTCAAGACACAGTTAATACTGGATGCAGAAAAAAGGGAAAAATTAGGAATTTGGACTCACAGATTCAAAGTACTCCAATGGGTTTAACATATTACCTGCCAATTTCTGCATCTCAGGAACCTCCGACCTGGGTTATGAGTGGTTCAAGCTGTGTAAATCATGAGGGGAACACCACATTAGCATTTAGCCCTTGAACCTGCAGATCTGCCATGTTCTATTGCCAGAATGAAGAAGAAACGCTCAAAACAAAAATACAGAAGCAGAATGAAGAGATTAAAACCCAGAAATTAGAGGAATAAAAGAAGAGGAAGAATACGAAGGAGTCTAGGATGGAGACTAGGATGAGAAGAAGAAGAAGAAATACGAAGAAGAAGGAGACTAGGATGAGAAGAAGAAGAAGAAGAAGAAATACGAAGGAGTCTAGGATGATGATAAGAAGAAGAAGGAGAACGATGAATACAAGTAGATGAAGAAGAAGAAAAACCTAGAAATTAGAGGAAAAGAAGAAGAGGAAGAAGAACAAAAAGTTAGAAAAACGATGGCAGACAGGAATGGAAGAAAAACGATGGCAGACAGGAATGGAAGAAGAAGAAGAAGAAGAAGAAAAACGATGGCAGACAGTGGATAGAAGATGAAGAACGCAGAACCTTGGGAAACTAATTGAACAAATTGAATTTTGGGTTTTTAACTTATATTTCAGAATTGATTTAGGGATTGGGGTTTAGGGGTTAATTTTAGATTTAGAATAGTTTAGAGGTTTTAAATTTGAAATGAATTTAATTATTTGGAATTTCAAAAATAATTTAAAAAAATCCACGTCAGCGCTATTAATACAGTCAGCGGTCCAAGTAAGCACCTGCCGGAGCTCCGGTCTCCGACGAGGACTAAACGCAAACTTGGTACTAACTGAGGGACCTATAGCTAACTTTTTTCCAGCGAGGGACCAATCGCAAACTTTAGTACAAACTCAGGGAAGAAGAGAAAAATAACCGAGAAAACCCCAGAAAAAGCAGAAAGTTCAGAGCTTTGATTTCTGGGGGTGGATTTGATCATTAACTAGCTCATTAGTCAATAGTGGAGAAGGTCTCTCAGTTGTTTGTCTCTCTTCATTCTAAAGGTCCTGGTAAAGAGCTGGAGCCGATTCGACCAGGCGAGTTTGCGTTTCACAGAGAGAACGACGATGGCGACGAACCTGTCGTTGATGATGGTGGTAATGTCGACAAGGATTGGGAAATCCTGCAGAGAGCGAGTAAGGATGCTGTCACACACAGTTTTTGGTGTTGAAATCCATTTCAGTGGTGGACGAGAAAAGAGCAGATCTAGAATATGAGGTTGGAACTTGGAGGTGTGGTTTGGAAAAGGAAAGTTGAAATGAAATAGTGGATTATTTGCTTATCTGATTAAGAATTATTCAATTTATGCTCTTTTTATATTTCCTTTAAGTTTGATGCAAAGGTTCAGGGAGGGTTGATGAATAGGAAGATTTTTTATATTTATGTTAATTTTCTAGATTTTGAAGAAGGGGATGAAGAAAATAATGAAGATTTTGTTTAAGGAGGAAGATGATTCTGGAAATTTTGAGTGGTGGTGGAGGAGGACCGGTGGTTGAAGAAGGAGGGACCAAAATTGCAACAACCAAAACTTTATTTAATTAAAAAATAATTTTTTTAATTCATATATTATTTAAAAATACATGTCAGTATTTCCGTTAAAAGAGAGCTTTTACTACTAATAAGGTTGATAAGCCGAAGGCTATTGCTGTTGCTCTGGAAGTTTATGTTGATTTAAAGAGAGCTTTTACTACTGATAAGGTATTTATTTAACCATGGTTACATATATTTTACTGTCATAAATAGTTGAATTTATTGACCATGACCAATGTCTTGTTGGGTGCAGATATTTGAATCTCAGGATGAGCTTATTGATTGGGCTACGAATATAGGTAAGGAAAATGGGTTTGTTGTTGTCACTGCAAAGTCTGATAATGAGAGCCTTACAAGGAAGCCAATTTTGACCTTAGGATGTGAGCGGGGTGGGAAGGACAAGCAGTACAAGAAGATGTTGAAGCATAAGGGCACGAGAACTAGAAAATGTGTGTGTCCTTTCAAGTGAAGAGGGAGACCTTGGAAGTTGGATGAATGTTGGAGGCTGAAGGTGTTATGTGGAAAACAAAATCATGAAAGAGCTGAAAGTTTAGTTGGTTATGCTTATGTTGGTTGACTAACAAGTGAAGAAAACGCGATGGTTGAAGAAATGATTGACAACAAGGTCAGTCCAGGTAACATGCTACTTTTATTGAAGAATGTCAATCCTGGTAATCTGACTATCATCAAGATAATATACAACGAAATTCAAGCCTACATTAAATCAAAGATGGGTTCTTTAAAGGAAATTCAACACCTCATGAAGTTGTTAGCAGGAGACAAGTATGCACATTGGAGCAGGGTTGAAGGTACATCCAATGTGGTTAAATCAATTTTCTGGTCACATTCACATGCTGTTCAGTTGTTTAATCAGTTTCCTACAGTTGTCCTCATTGATAGTACCTACAAAACCAACAAGTATAGGATACCCTTATTAGAGATGGTAGGTGTGACATCTACGGACCACACATTCACAATAGCCTTTGCATACAAGTCCAATCAGCGTATAGATGAAGTGACATGGGCACTGGATAGATTGAGAGGGTTGATATTGAAGGAGGACAACATACTTAAGGTCATCATTGTCACTAATAAATAGCCTGCCTTAATGAATGTTGTTGATAAGGTATTCCCTACCTCTACACACTTGCTTTGCACATTCCACATTATGAAGACTGTGAGGGCTAAGTGCAAGTTATATGTCCGTCCTATGGAGCTTTGGGAAGAAGTGTTAGACGCTTGGGACAGCTTGATGCATTCTGCATCTGAGGAGAAGTATGTGGCACATTTGGATTTTGTGCGTGGACTTACTGGTGAGCTCTCTGAATTTATGAACTATGTCAATTTTATTTTTATTAACAATCAATTTTGAACAATGTCAAAAACTAACATTACATAACTTGTAGGTGCACTTGCAGAATGGATTTCCTATGCCATCTACTGCTCCACAATGGCGTCATCGTCGTGCTCTAGAAGCTTGCGAGTGGGAGACACCCTATTTGGCCCGCATGGCTCAATATCAACAATATCTTTTTGAACTAAATACTAAAACCATCTCTGATTGTATAGATCTTAGCAAGGATTAATTGAAAATTATTTTGTTTCATGGAATTCCTTTGTTGTAATAATGCTTTTACGAAACTATATTAAGAAGCAAACTTCAATGGTTGTTTGTGTTGTTAGGTTCCTATTCACTTCTGCTAGTTTCCACATTCTATTTATCAGAATGCAGTTTAAAATGCGTCGCATTCCGCAGTTTGTAACTACGGAAAATTAACATTTTCGCAGTTGCAAATTACGGATAGAAGGTTAATTTCAGGATTTTGCAAAGTTGGGATGACGCCAATAGCTATGAGAGTGGCACCAATAACAATGCTCTAACAGATACATTGTGGATTTAGAGAGTCTTGGCTTGATTGATTCATAATAGAAATATGTGAATTTTTCTATTAGCAGCAGACTCTTCGAGCCTTCACGAAAAGAAAGAAAATTGGAATAAAATAACGGAAATCCTCGCTCGAGGGAGCCGTAATATATTTTCTACTAATCATTATTTTAAGATTGCATCAATTATTGATAAAAGGGTTAATGGTTCAACTAGTCCCTGAAGTTGTATCAAAATCTGTGTTTGGTCCCTCCTCAGAAAAATGACGATTAGTGGCGGTTTTTTTACAATTACTGGCTGTTTTTGACCGCCACTAAACGTCATTTTTCTAGGGAGGGACCAAACACAAATTTTGGTACAACTTCAGGGACCTGTTGAACCATTAACCCTTGATAAAATATAGTTCAATTATAATTGTATTTCGTGTGTTTAACTATAATGAGATTGAGCTTGTTCTTCTAAGTTGTTAAGTTCATGGCTAAGTCACTGGATCTAGGGTACCTTGGATTTAGGGGTCCTTAGATCTGGCCCGAAGCTCAGATATAGGGTTAGAATCGCTGCCTTAGGCAAAGAAAAGAGAATATGTCTTATTAAGTCACGGGTCTTGTCTTCTATAGTGGGGCTCAAACCTAATCCTAAATCTATTACATTGTGAGCTTTACTAGCTCAAACTATTACATAGGCCTTGTCTTGAGTCCACCCCATAGACTCGTCGCCACTTTTCGCCCTAACCCCACGATCCGCGCTCGCCCTAATCCTGGAAGGCCTTGTTCTTGCGCTTGGTACCTCACCCCGCCTTCTGGAGAGGCTTAGGGTACCGGTTCTCTAGTCTACAAGGAACCATGTTCGAGGCATGAGGATGAACTGTCTTTAACAAGGGACCGCCATGGTTTTGTCACCCTTGGTGTCGGGCGAGACGTCCCACACCAGTCCACTAGTCCACAAGGCACTAAGTCTGAGGCACAAGGATGAAGTGTGTTTTTAATTGCACTCGCCATCCCCTCAGTCAATCACAGTGCTCGCCTTTTCGCCACGCTCCAATCTCTGAGAAGTCTCTTAAAAAAATTTCTTTTCAATCAATTGCCCGCTCTGACGCTTGAGCTAACGTGTCACATCATCTTACTGCCAACAATCACCTTTCCCAACGAAGGTCTTGATTACACCCCTTCACGCCGCCCTTGGTTATCGCAATAGTGCAAGTTGGCAACAAGTGCGTCATTTGGCGAGTTCCCAAGTGTCTTGCAGCGATTGGCCACTAGCTTCTCAAAATCACACCTTTTTGAAATCCTAATCATGAGCATTAAATGATAAATTAATTACCATTAACTCAAATGACACCCAATCAATATGCGCATCTCTCCACATGCAACCCCCACTCCTTCGATGAGTCTATAAAAAGGCAAAGGACGACTTCTCAAAGGTTTTTTACACTTCTCTCTCTTACACACTCCTTTGTGACCTTTCGTTGTTCGTCTTCTCCAACGAGGAAAAGCACCACCCTCCAATGTCCACCACCAACCAGGCCGAGGTTCCGGCCTCCAGCGACCCTCACACCGGCAACGCCACAGAAAGCAACACTACTCCTCCACCCCCAAACACTGACGTCCAACAACAGATCATCACCCCCACCGTCCACATTGCCCATGGTATGTATTTCCTTTTTGCATCTTTTATTTTTTCTTCCTTTTTTAAGTTTCTCTTTTCTTGCTGTTCTCGTCCTCATCAACCACTCTGCGTGTGCACACCTCTTTTTTTTCCCATATATCCTTTTACCCAAATTCCTCTTTTATTTTCCATGTTCCAACGCTCCCTTCCGGGCGGTCGGGAATCCCGCCGTTGTACTGGAAATGCCATTGGCCCTCCTTGATCTTTCCTCTTCTAACAGCGATTCTGAGGGCGAAAACTCCTCTCGCCCCTCATCTGACCCTGTCAGTGTCTCTAGAGACCACATCATTGATGCCACCTTACCTAAGCTCATTGAACCTTTGTGGCATCTATCCAGCGATTTTAAAACGACGTCTATATATCTCACTTTAGAGGATGTCAGAGGCATAGGCGAAGCCGCCGGAGGTTTCTTCCGCGATGGGTATAAAGATTAGCTTAGGTTAGGATTTTGTGGTGAGATGAGTTTATTTCTTCGTCTAAACCCAAAGGGGCTCGCCCCATTAATTTTACCTTTACAAAACCCTCTTCGTCGACATGGGTTCAAGCTTCCCTTCTCCAACTTTATTTGCTCCATGCTCAATGTCATAAATATATCCCTCATCCTACTTCATCCCAACAATTGGATATTTCTTCGCTGTTATGAAATATTTTGTGACTTCCTGGGCATCACCCCATCCTACACACCTTTTTTCCATTTCTACTAGGTAAAAGGCGTGGCGAAAATGATGGCTTCATTGCTTTCCTTTTGCTCCTATAACCATAGCTCTAGGTTCAACATATATAAAAGTAACTACAAAGGCTCTTTCACCAGAAGGTTGTTCAAGGTCTTGGACAACCTTGACTTCGCCCAACTTGCAACCTACCGCGATGCCCTGTATAAATTCCCTTTCCATTAGACCGAAATGCCCAAAGCTTCCATCAAAATCGTGGCTGAAATGTTGACACCTGATGAGCTTCATGCAACTGAGTTCCTCTCAAAGTTGCCTCACTTTAATAGCCAAAAACTCATTGAGGCCTCCATAGCAGAGAAAGTCGCTGGCTTCTTTGGTAAGAGAAGGTGTCTTCTGTGTTATTGTGTTGTTTCTAAGACATATTCTGATTTTTGTTTTGTGCTTCTTTGTAGCTGAATATCCTGATGTGGATTTGGAGAATATGGAGGCTTTCCAGAAGCTCAAAGATCTTTGGAGAAAGAACAACAACTGAGGGAGATGGCTGAAGCTACAAAGAAGAAGAAGGCGAAAGCCAAAAAGAAGAAGGAGAAAACAAGTGGCGACAATGAAAATCCGGAAAACCGTCCTCAATCCGGTGAAGCTAGAAAGAAAAGGAAAAGGGGCGCATCCAAAGATTCCAACACTCCTTCCATGAAAAATTTCTAACATCAACTGAGCGCCCCGTTGAGGCTCCAAAATCTCTTGCCTCACCAGCTGTTGAGACCAGCCACGCCTCGCCCACTGTGATGGATGGTCGCAATCCTAAGCCCTCTGAGAAAGCCAAATAAGTTGTGGCCTCCACTTCTTATCATCCCAAAAAAATCCAACAAGTCATGCAGCTCCATCCTTAGTGATTTTGAAGATCTGACGCTCAATTCCACCATTTCACCTTCAGACGTGAATTTTCAAGTGACCTAGTTTGTTAATAAGTCGCTTGGCTTGGATGACCTATCCGCGAAGTTCAAGAATCTTGGCATGAGGGATAGTTTCCAAGTTATGGAGAATGAAGGTTTAAAAATTGTGAGCCTCTCAACTTCCTTGGCTAATGGTCTGGCCGCTTATGATACTAGCTGCGCAAACATAGCCGCTAAGCTCACTAAATTTAAAGAAAGGTCAGCTGAGCATGAAAATGAAATAACTCTCCTACTGAAAGAGGCTATCGATGCCAAAGCTTTGTTGGATAAGTATGACAAAATGAGGAGAAAGGTTGAGGAAGACTTGCATAGCACCAAAGAGAAATTTGGCCAAGAAGTGGGTACGCTGTTTGGTGATTTGGATAAAGTCCGCAGTGAGCTGACCAAAGCCAAAGATGAGAAGGATAGGGCTTTGCTGGAAAAGAAGCAGGAAGTTGCTTCCCTGGCCGAATCCTTCAATAGAGTTGTGGCCCTTAATGCGGACATTGCTGCTCTTGGCGCCGAAAATGCCCGCTTTACCGAGAAGAGGGTTTCCAGTGTTAGTACAGATAGCAACCTGAGAGGGGGGGTGAATCAGAGTTGCCCCGATTTTCGCCTTATTGAAATTATTACTTTCAAGATAATGATGATCACGAAACGGAAGTTGTGATTGCAGCGGAATTAAGCGTTGCTTGAAAGTAAAGATGAAGGATAGAAGAATTCACACACAGAATTTTATCCTGGTTCACCTTCTATCCACCGAGGGCTACGTCTAGTCCCTCAAGAAAACCCCTTGAGGATTTTTCCATTATTGATAAAAATCTCTTACAAGTACTTATACCAAGGACCCTAAGAATTCCTATCAATTTCTTGTGAAAGTATACCACTTTCCACAGCCCCTGAAGGCAAACCACTTTTAGTTCCTGAAGGCAAACCACCCTCAGACCTTGAAGGCTAAACCACCTTCAATCAACACCCTGAAAGTATACCACTTTCAGTTCCAACAACCCTTCACCGAGATCCACGGTGAATACTCAATCTTACAGAAAGAGATGAAGAAGAGTTTACAATTGGCTGTATCAATCCTTTAATATACAAGTGGATTGATCATGAGAATTTATGCTTTAAGGTTTTTAAGCATAATAGGATTCTGAGTTCCTGAAGATATGAACAACTAAAGTGTTCTTATAAACATGAAGATCATGAACTCAGAATTTAGGCTCTTGAAAGTTTAAGTTCTAAAAGATGAACTAATTTTGACAAAGCTTTGGCCTAATGTTGTATTCTCATGTGTTGTTATGTTCTGGACTCAAATGGACTTTATATAGGCAAGGGGAAACGTCCTTGAACCATCACAACCCTTTCCAAAAGGTTTGAGACACAATAGTTCATGAAAAGATGCAACTTTTCGTTCTGGTAATCGATTACATCATTTAGTGTAATCGATTACACTAATAGCCGTTTCAGTTTGAATTTCAAATTCAAACATGTAATCGATTACAAGCAAGAAGTAATCGATTACTTGCCTAGGTGTAATCGATTACCAGAAGGCTGAAATCGATTACACTAAAGTCCAACTTCCAGAAACTTGATCCTTTGAGATCGGCTTAAGGTTTTCTACTTCTTTTAAGTTATGAAAACATTAAGCTTGATTAGTTTAGGTGTTTTAAAGAGCCTTTATGCTTTAATAGACCTTTAGAAGCATAACTCACCTAAACTAGGACTTCTAGGTATTTGATAGACTTTGTAGCGCTGTTTCCTCTAAGTCTTCTTTTCTTCTTTTTGTTGATGTGTTTTTCGTCATCAAAACCTCAGCCAGGGTCAGGAGCAAGACCTTCTTCACATCCAGGTTTGAGGAGGGTTTTTATCACGCCAAGGTCCAAAAGAAAAAACAAATTGAACCCATGGCCCCCTTCAAAAAGATCATGGGCAACTTGAGAAAAAATGTAGCGAGACAAGAAAGGGGGGTTTGAATTGTGTCTTTTAAAAACAAATTCTTTGGTTGAATAAAAGAAGTATTGGTTTGAAACCTTTTCTTAAAATTGTGTAAGTGCAATGGATAAGATAAAGTAATAAACGATACTGAAAATAAAATACAAAAGAAAATTATCCTGATTCACCCAAAAAACGTGGGCTACGTCCAGTCCTTGGTCTCTTTACCAAGATTTTCACTACTCAACCAAGTATCAAGGACTTATCCTTCACAAGTGTTCTAAGGACTTCTCCTCAACGAGTATTCTCAGGACTCCTGCTCTACAAGTATTCTTAGGACCTCCTTTACAATTGAATGATAATTTTCCTACTACTTAGAATATCTTTAACAAGAGTGTAGTAGAAAACATTTAACACTTGTGGCTCTATAGATTTTTTCTATCAATGTTTGAATCTAAGGGAAACTACTTAGAGCTGCTTCCAGAGAAAGAAAGATGAACGTTTTTGGTTTCTCTGAGCTTGAAGTGAAGACCAAATTTTGACTTTGAGACTTTTGACACTTGATTAATTGTTCACCTTTTCAACTTGTGTTTTTATCTTCAAATTTTCAGAGTCTTCCTTTTATATTGTTCTTGACTTGAGTAATGTTGAAGCACTTTGGAATTTTCCGTCAGTTGACCATTTGAACCAAACGGCTCTCTGTTTGAGCAATAAATGCGGCAATTAATGCTTTTTTCCGTTTGATGTCCTTGGGTCAGAAGCATATCCCAAAAGGTGATACATAAGGATTGTAGAGGTCTTGGGCAGAGAATATTTCTGATTAGAGAAAGAGTTGGTAGCTGCTACTTGATGTGACATGTTGGTGTTCCACAACGTTGTACTTATGCTTTGTTCCTTGTGCCTTTTATAGCTTCAGAGAGTCACGTGAAGAGCTTTGAATATATATGATTGTTTACACGTGGACTTCAGGTTCTCTTGCTGCTTGTGATAATTGAAGCTTTCTAGGGAAGCATATGTAGGATAGTTCTTCAGACTTAGTCTCATACGTAGACTATAGCTTTCCTTGGACTGTAGATCTGTAGGCGTTACTTATGATGACAAACGATAGGAGTATAGAGATGATATATTTTCCTGAAAGAATAAACCATTAGAATTTAGGGATAATTTTGACTAAACCTTTTTAGACGTTGTTATCATTCAAAACAAAGGTGATAGGGTTATCATTCAAAACGATAGGCGTTCTTTTGCTTGGCCTATTCTGCTAAAGGAGAAAAATTTAAAAATGTTATGCTTGTTGATCCTGAATTGGCAGCATTGATGAACTTTGTCACAGGATGTTAGGGATATATGCAGAAGCATGTTAAATGCTTAGTTAAGTAGAGCACGTTTATGTGAGTATAGTTTAGTCCTGGACTTAATAGACTAGTCTACGACCTCTGTTAGATAGACTAGTCTCCAGCCCCTGTTAGAATATTGAGAATATGTTAGAACATATGTGAGTATAGTTTAGTCCTGGCCTTAATAGACTAGTCTACAACCTCTATTTGTTAGACTAGTCTACAACCTCTAGTTTAATAGACTAGTATGCTAGATAAACTAGTCTACAGCCACTAGACTAATAGACTAGCCTACAACCTCTAGTCTAATAGACTAGTCTGTTAGATATATGAGTATAGTTTGATAGTGATAAAACACACAAGAAAGGGGGGGTTTGAATTGTGTGTGTGATTTTTAAAAAACTTTTCTTTAAACACAAGTATAATTTTCAAAATACTTTTCAAGAGCTAAGTGCAGCGGAAATAAATTAAAGCTGAAAAGTAAAGCACACAAAGTATTTATCCTGGTTCACCCCCTTAATCGACAGGGCTACGTCCAATCCTTGGCTTCACCAAGATTTTTTACTATTTACTCAAATAGTACAAGTATTGTTCAGGACTTCTCCCAGTATTTTAAGGACTACTCCTTTACAAGTATTCTTACAAGACTTCTCCTCCTTTCTAGTATTTGACAGGACTACTCCCAGTTCTTTTACAAAGAAGTTGATAATGAAATTGCAAGTGTACAATTTACTATCGCGTAATATAAAAAGATCGAACCCACGGGATAGGTGTTCTTATTATTATAAAATTTAGTACTAAAACAGAAAAATAAAAGATGAATATTTGTTGTTGGTTTGAGAACTAGAAAGAAACAATAGCATAAAATAATAAAATAAAGAGATGATGAATATTAAGCTCTT
The DNA here is from genome assembly GCA_030819835.1 of Acmispon strigosus. Lineage (NCBI taxonomy): Eukaryota > Viridiplantae > Streptophyta > Magnoliopsida > Fabales > Fabaceae > Acmispon > Acmispon strigosus. Next base: position 28,703,366 of record JAUAMA010000001.1, read on the forward strand.
GGGTTGGTTTACATAGTCTATAAAAACATGCTAGAAATTTCCTACAAAATTCCTGAATTAAAAAAAACCATTATCATGATGCTATAGCCTAGTGTAACTACAAGTTAATTCCTTAAGCATTGTAGATCTTTCTTTTTAATTACTAAACCCAATTCATCAACCAATCACATGATGGGATATTCATCAACCAATCAAATTAAGCAATCACATGATGGGATATTCATCAACCAATCAAAGTTTTGCAAGGAGCTTTTAAAGAAATGTGATTTGGATGATTGCAAAGCCATAGCCACACCAATGGGGTCTAACACATATCTAGATCAAGATGAGTCCGGTGTTCACGTAGACATTACCAAATACAGAGGTATGATCGGATCTCTTCTTTATTTAACTGCAAGTAGACCTGATATCATGTTTAGTGTGTGTTAATGTGCTAGATATCAAGCATCTCCTAGGGAATCACATTTGAGTTCAGTTAAAAGGATTTTCAAATATCTGAAAGGAACTACAAATGTTGGTCTATGGTATCCCAAAGGGAGTATTTGTGATTTGATTGTATATTCTGATTCGGATTATGCTGGATTTAAAACTGAAAGAAAAATTACAAGTGGTACTTGTCACTTGTTGGGAAATGCTCTTGTTTCTTGGTCTTGTAAGAAACAATCATGTGTTGCTTTAAGTACTGCTGAAGCAGAATATATTGTTGCAGGAAGTTGTTGTGCACAAACCCTATGGCTCAAACAACAACTCAAAGATTATGGCTTAAAGCTGGGCTGCATCCCAATCAAATGTGACAACACAAGTGCCATTAATCTCATGAAAACCCCCATCATGCACTCTCGAACAAAGCATATTGATATAAGACATCATTTTCTTCGAGATCACGTCATGAGAAAGGATATTGAGATTTCCTTCGTAGATACACATAACCAATTAGCTGATATATTTACTAAACCCCTTCCTAAAGATTCATTCTTTAAGATTAGAAGAGAATTAGGTATTTTAGATGAACATGATATTTAATTAGATATTTATCTAAGTATGTGTTTATATGTTTTAATTATTTGCATGATTTTTGTGTGAACTTATATGCTTACATGCTTATTTTATGATTTAAATCTATGATTGCATGTATCAAGTTGCTTATATGTTTAATAATATGTCTTATGTGTGTTTTTACTCTTAAATATTTGTTTTAATCCATCTAGTAGTCTATTACATAGGAATTTATAGTTTAGATCCTGTAAACTGTCTTAGTAATCGATTACCATACACCTAGTAATCGATTAACCCTGCTTTCCAGTCTCCGTGCCTGTTAAAACCATCTAATAATCGATTACATAACTGCTGTAATCGATTACATTTTCAAAATTTGAATTTCTATTCAAATTTTAACTGCCTGTAATCGATTACATAACTTACCGTAATCGATTACATAAATTACCGTAATCGATTACCATTTCGATACTATATATATCTGGGATATTTCTTTAATCAATTACACACCCCTTTCTTCGTTCTCTCTTCTCGACGAAGCAGCCTCTGTTTCCCTTATTTCTCCTTCGATTCTTAACCATTTCCAAAATTTCTTGGTGGGTTTCTCTCGTCCTTCTCCTCTTTCCTCACTCAACCCATTCATATCTTCTGATTTGATTCAAACCCAAAACCCCTCTTTTCGAATACTCGAACCCTAGCATCCTAATTCCAAAAATGGCTTCCTCTTCCTCGCGCAGACATCGCTCCAAGAACCTCTCCATGAATGCTCTTGACTTATCTCGCCTTCTTGGAACAAAAGAACAGAAGGAAGGATTCATGGCTCATTTTCTTGAACGGCCAATACTCCCTCCTAAATATGGAGACATGAACTCCTTCATCAGTGCAGAGCTGCTCTTCCCAACTTTGATTGACTATCAAGGGCTTGATGAATTCGTTGGTTTCTCGGGTACGTACTATCCCGAACTCGTGAAAGTATTTTACTGAAATTTAGTCAAGAGAGGTGGTAAGATATGTTCCTCGGTCAAAGGGATTGACATTTCCTTGACTCTAGAGCAGTTGGGAACTTGTCTGTCTATTCCCTATGTTGGAGCCAAGCTTGGTCCTGAAATCCTTTTTCCCTAGGCTGATTATGACAAGAAGCCCTTCTATTTATCACTTTGTCGGTTTTCTGAGGAAGAAATACAGGTGAAGAAGCAACGAACAGAGGCCAATCGTTCTAGGGATATTCTTGCTGTTGGATATCAATTGGGCATACTTGGTCATGATCCACATGTTGCTTCAAAAAGACAGAACTGGTCCTCTTCCTTTTGCTCCTGTGATTTCTCTCATTCTGAAGAACTTCGGGGTCTCTACCAATGGTGAATATGCTCAGGTTATGGATGCAAAATCTCAGAGGATTGACATGGAGATTTTGAACAAAATGGGGATATTTAGGGATGTCAATGGTGTCTTCCGGCACAAATCTGATTTGGGCCCTGATACTACACAGGCTCCTGCCCCTGCTGCCTTCTGTCCTCCATCTTCCGAGAGTGGTCCTTCATCCTCTGCCGATGCTGATGCCTCTACCCAGCTTATTCTCTCTCATCTTGAAGACATGAAGCAGCACATTAACCAGCGTTTTGATCGCATGGAAGGCCGGGTCGAGTCCATGTACACTACTCTACGTGCTGATATGGATAGTCTTAGCCTTCGTGTCGACAATATGACTCACTCCCCTCTTAATTTTCCTGATTTCTCTGATGGGTCTGATGATATTTAGACTTTTTATGCTTTATTTGGACTTCTTTTGGGTTGTAATAGCGTAGTTTAAACTGTTGACTGTTTTGTTGGATGTTTTTGCACTGTTTGGATTATGACTCTCGAACCGTGGCATTGTTAATTATGTTGGGTTTTTCTCTTTTCATTACATTTTTACCCCCAACCCCTATGCTTTATTTGTATATACACTTGTGTGGTTTCATGCCTGTTTATGGCCTTTTCTTCTTTTTGATGAAGTCAAAAGGGGGAGAAAGGTTCTGTGTTCTTTAAAGATTATATGCAGGAATTCAACAAGTGAATCAGAAAGGGCGAGATATATTGGATTACATCAAACAGGAGGAGTTTTCAACAAAGAAGCATTTCTGATCTTCAAGGTTCAAAGAATGTGTTTTCCATCATCAAAAAGGGGGAGATTGTGAAGAAGGTCTTGCTCCTGACCTTGGCTGAGGTTTTGATGACGACAAACTCATCGGCAAAAAGAAGAAAAGATGACTTAGAGGAAATAGTGCTCTATAGTTCAAAATCTACCTAAAAGTCTTAGTTTAGGTGAGTTATGCTTCTAAAGGCTTCTCAAAGCATAAAGGCTCCTTAAAACATCTAAGCTAATCAAGTTTAATGTTTTCATAAGTTAAAAGAAGTATTATATCTCAAGCCGATCTTATAAGTTCAAGTTTATGGATATTGGACTTGGGGGTAATCGATTTCACCTTTCTGGTAATCGGTTACACCTAGGCAAGTAATCGATTACTTCTTGCTTGTAATCGATTACATGTTTGAATTTGAAATTCAAACAGCAACGGCTTTTAGTGTAATCGATTACCTAAGTAATGTAATCGATTACATACCCGGAAAGTTGCATCTTTTCATGAACCATTGTATCTCAAACCTTTTGGGAAGGGTTGCATTGGTTCAAGGTCGTTCCTCTTGCCTATATAAAGTCCATTTGAGTCCAGAAACAAAACAACACATGAGAATACATCATTAGGCCAAAGCTTTGCCAAAATTGTTCATTTATTAAGTCTTTTGATACTTAAACTTTCAAAGAGCCTAAATTCTGAGTTCATGATCTTCATTGTTAAGAGAACACTCTAGTTGTTCATATCTTGAGGAACTCAGAATCTTATTATGCTTAAGAGCCTTAAAGCATAATTCTCATGATCAATCCGCATGTATGTTAAAGGATTGATTCAGCCATATTGTAAACTCTTCTTCATCTCTTTCTGGTAGATTGAGTATTCACCGTGGGTCTCGGTGAAGGGTTGTTGAGATTGAAAGTGGTGTACTTTCAGGGTGTAGATTGAAGGTGGTTTAGCCTTCAAGGTCTAAAGGTGGTTTGCCTTCAGAGACTGAAAGTGGTGTGCTTTCAGGGGCTGTTGAAAGTGGTGTACTTTCACAGGTGGTTGATAGAAATTCTTAAGGTACTTGGTGTAAGGACTTGTAAGAGATTTTTATCAATAGTGGAAAAATCCTCAAGGGGTTTTCTTAAGGGACTGGACGTAGCCTTCGGTGGATAGAAGGTGAACAAGGATAAATTTATGTGTGTGAATTCTTCTACCCTTCATCTTTACTTTCAAGCAACGCTTATTTCCGCTGCAATCGTTTGTATTTACATTCATCTTGAAAGTAAGAAGGTATCAAGGCGAAAATCGGGTAAACCTTATTCACCCCCCCTCTCAGGTTGCTATCTAGACTAACACTTTTCTTCCTTCTGCAATGATCAGTGCTTCATTAAATGCTTTGACGAGGTAGATTAGCCTTTATTGCTTGTAGCATTTGACAAACGAAATCTTCAGCACTTAGGCGGACGAACACTCTTGGAAAACGTATTCAACTAGCAAACAAACTCCTCATAGAGCTGCCAAACGTACTCCATAGGCGGACGTACTCCTTTGTTGTGTAGCCAGACATACTCCTCAGGCGAACATACTCTTTTGATTTGTAGCTAGACGTACTCCTCAGGCGGACGTACCCAACTGGCAAAGGAATCCCTCAATGAGTTGCCAGACGTACTCCTCTTCTTTGTCTTTCTTTGAAGTACAGCTTTTGATAATGCCTTTAAGGGTGTGATCAGACTTTTTCACATAGATAGATGTTCCTGAAATTTGAAATGCTCAAGGTATTAGGAAATCTTTATCTATCAATATTAAACCTAAGGTAAAATTGTTATTTATCAAAATATATTAAATTATGAAATCGTTTGAATCTAACAATCTCCCCCTTTTTGATAATGACAATTTTCATTTGAGAAAAAGGTTTAATATGGTTATTTCAAAAACGATGTTTATCATACGAATGCATTATTTCTAGAGCCTCTAAGCGTTTTCTCTTTTCTTTAAAAACTAAGATATTCAACATTTAACTTTTTGGAATTTCTTAGCTAGAAAAACATGAACGTATCTTTTTGAACGTATATGTTACAAGGTAAGAAAAACACGGTATGGATTGATTTGAATACATGTTTTATAAAAAAACGTATGGCTAGCTTAGCAGACGAGAGCGTTTTTCTTCTTAAATTATTTTTAGCTCCCCCTAAGGAAAATAAATTTCTAAACTTGTACTAAGGTTTATTTCATTGCTCCCCCTAAGTCTGATATCTATTTTTCTGATCTATTTCCATGCCTTTTTCTCTAATATTTCTCCCCCTTTGGCATTAGCAAAAAAAGATAGGCATGATATCAGAGCAGATAATTTCAAGCAAGCAAAAAAATAAAAAAAGAACTGAAATAGCTTTAAATGTATATAAAACCAATGAAGCCTGAGCAAAACTTGTTCAACTGATAAATAAACTTAAGCATAAGAAGAAAGAGTTTAGGAATTGAAGTTATTTTTCAGGTGCTGGATGAATTGTGTCATCATGTTCTGCATTGTGTAAAACTTGGCGTCGAAGCGCTGGATCAGATCCTGTGTGATTGCTTCACTCCATTGGTCATTTGGAGCATTCATCTCCTCAATCTTCTTTACCAAAGCAAGAACGGTGCTTCGCACATCAGAGATCTCAGCCTAAACTTCATTGCGCACATTAGAAATATCTGCATGACTTTCCAGACTTCGTCCATCACCTTGATCCTTAGCCGGACTTGTACCAATCATCGGACTTGGTGCCTTCATCGGACTAGATCCTTTCGCCGGACGAAGACCTTTATCAGCAGCCAGACTATCTACTTTTTCAGCAACTTGTAGATTTGCTTCGGCCTCAGCAACCACTTAGGGTGAAGTTTGAGTAACTTCAGGCCTTGGAGGGGAAACCATTTGTTGATCATCCTCAGAGTCATCATCAATTTGAATATGATGAATGATCTTGGGCACTTCGAACAATGTGTCAATGAAGTTGTTGGAGTCTGCCTGGATGATTTCTTTGAATAGTTTCACCCTAGGAATTAGGGGAGTTCCCCATCCCTTTATAGAAGAGGTGCAATGGTGCTTCCATGGAGGGGTAATCGAGGGTAATGGAGAGTTTTCAACAAGTTTTACTCTTACCCAGTGCCTGTTGTCAATGTTGCCAAGAACAGCAATTGTTGGCTGAGTAGAGACATGACCCAGTAAAGGCAGGTAAGTGCAACATTGATTTGGTGCTACAGTAACCAGAATCATGTTGAATGCTGTGGCAGCCAACAGGCCCATGTCAGGCACCGAGAACCATTTAGGTTCATATGCAGGTTCCCTAGGGGCTAGCTTCAAAGCCATCAACACAGATTCGACCTCCTCATCGGAACTAAGAATCTGGGAGTGACGATGCCTGCGATTAATAAGTTCAACGATGAATTGTCTTCTTATTTCAGGCCAGTATTCTTCATGATGACCTAGCCATTGAGCGATGCATCTATACCTGCAGTTGCCATCATCTTGAATGTCCAAAATATCGGCAATGTATTTGTGAAAGATGGATGGCAGAAACTTCAAATAATAGGCATGAGCTGCTGAGATAAGATCAACAGTATGTTGCATTTCTTCAAGTTGTGCAACTGAAGAATTGATGGCTTCATGGTGGTGAGAGGAAGGTGGCTGTTCAGACTCTTCAGGGATGGTTGCCAGTTTGAGTTGCTACGAACTTGGCATAAAGGATGAAATGGGCATGGCATCTTCAGCTTCAGCAGACGAAGTCATCGTTTGATCATCTGTGGCCTTCACCAAACGAGGAACCTTCACCAAACATCGCCGCTTGGCCTTTGGAGAAGACGGGGGCAAGTCACTGACATTGCCAGACGGAGACACCATCATATTCAGAGCTCTCTTAGCTCTTGGTTTTCTGGCAGTAGGCAACGCCTTTGCTGCTTTTGAAGGAGACAAAGTCACTTCTCTGGCCTTCTGCTTCTTTGCCCAATCACTTAGTAGAGCTTCTGGAACTGCAGAGGTGTCAATATCCAGCCTCATTTTGCGAACATCACCAAACCGGATAGGAGTTGCGTAGATGTAGTCATGGGCCGTGAACTCCATTTTCTGCTTCTCTTCAGTAAGCAGATGGCTGTAATCAGAGAGCCATATAGAAGATTAGTGTTGGAGTTCTCCAGTGTGTGGAGCATGTGCTGAATAACAAGATGTGGGAGGTTGATATTCTGGTGATTTTGCATCTGATAGAGAGCTCAATGAGAGAGCTTGTTGACTAGATCATGAGATCCTTCTTTTGGCACCACTATTTTGCTAAGAACTGCGTGAGGAAATATGCACTCGTCAACCACGTTGTTGACATTAGTTCCAGTTGTTTTAGGATCTTCCTTCCAGATGTTGTTGGGGTTGATAGCAGAAGTTTCCCATTTAGGAGAGTAGTAGACTCCTTCATTGACATTGACACTCATGGTGAGTGCGACGTCTGTAGGATATATGTCCATAATGTGTCTCATGCACCTGGTCTTGGCACGATTGGTGCCAATCTTCACAGCACAATCATAGAACTCCTTAACAAGTGGAGCAAGGGCAGGAGTCTCTGAGATCTTGAACAAGTGGAGCAAGGGCACTTCACTTCTGACCCTTCATTTTACTGAAACTCCACTTTCAGCCCCCAACTCTTGAACTTTTGTACTTTGGCCCTTTCTTTCCTGAAATTTACAGTTTGGTCCCTGGACAAAAATGACTAATTCTACCAGCTTTCCTAAAATATAAAAATACCTATAAAAATTCCTAAAAATATAAAATAAAGTTTGAAAAACAACTAAAAGCTAATCTATATGCAAAATGCAAAAATAAACATAAAATCCTAATAAAAGAAATAAAAATCCTATATGAGACTAAAAAATAACAAAATCAAAAGACTAAAAAGTGTGAAGAAGGTCTTGCTCCTGACCCTGGCTGTGGTTTTGATGACGACAAATGTAAGACCCTCTATTTTTAGTATTATGTTTTGGTCCTTGAACTACTTAGTAGTTTCAGTTTGGTCCTTGGTTGACCATTTGACCGACTTTATTATTATTGGAATGAGCTTTATGTTAGTTAATATTATTATTTTATTATATGTTTTATTATAAATGCCTTTCTATTTAATTTAAAAAGAAAAAGGAAAAGGAAAAAGAAAATAATAATATACACGTATCTGATATATTTATTTAAATATATATTGTTTTGTTAGATTTTGGTTGGGATCATATTTTGAACACAAATTGTATTTTATCTTATCATAAAATTAAGTAGATTTGATTTGAAAATTAAGATGAACATATTACTTATTTTTATGTGATATACTAATAGCTATTTTTATCTTTGTTTTAATTAGTTATAGTTTTGTTTTAGTAAGTTTTCATATATATATATATATATGATTATAAGGAAGAAAAATAATAATAATAGCAGTACCGTATTGTCGATATATATTTATATATATATATATTAAATTCTATTTTATTATATATTGGTTATTTGAATTATGAACCTAGTTAAATTATACTAGTGTGTGTTTTATCCTATTAAGATTGAACATGAATTTTAAAATTAAGATATGCATTTTGGTGAAAAGATAAAGAATAAAAACTGAAATAACATATTCCCTCTAAAATAACAAATTCAACTATCTCTCTACTCACCACTAAAACCCCTATCCTCTTTCTCTCAACAGCAATGAATTCCCTCTCCTCCCAAGTGTAGCCGCTTCTGTGTTTCATCCTCTCACGCCGCCAACGACGCTCAACTTCTTCCTTCTTTCAACCGAAACCACAAGCAGCAGCAGCACCCAACTCCAAACCTCGACCTGCTCTTCTTCTCATCCCTGCCTAAAACGTGCTGCCAAGCCTCTTCTTCCTCCTCATCGCGCGCTCCCTTCCTCCACTCACTACACCGTTTGAGCGTCGCCGCCACTAGTTCCTCCGGCGTTGTCGCACAGCCACCGCTCATCTCTCTCTACCGCTCGTCGCCTTTGTTCTTGCCTTGGTTCCAAGCTCGCGCCGTCGCACTGTTCCAGGTTCGCGCCGTTGTTCCGCCGCTAGTCCCTCTCTCTCGCGTCGCTGCAATTCTTTCCTATGTTCAAGGTTGTGTCGCCGCTTCTCCCAGGACCTCCACCTTCGCTCTAGCAGCCATTTCTGCGAACTGGACTTCTCGTGCCGCCGTCAAAGCCACCGTGCGCCACCTCGCAGCGCCGCGAAGTTTCCGTCTGTCCCAGGAAAGGGCGTCGCTGTCTCTTCCCTACGTTCACAGTACCGCCACCGCGAGTTCATGTATGGTTCCCCTTCTTTTATTCTCTCTGAACATTCTTTTATTGTGCACTTATCACTACTAGTTACAATTATATCTTAATCCAAGTTAAGTTAGTGAATTGCTATTTAGCTTTTGATATATGTTTGTTTTCAATTTTATAAATGGTCAAATTCAAACTTGCAAACCCAGCATCAGGTTCTTACACATTTAAAAATTATTTTCACTCACATATAAACATTAATTGCAATGTTAATTCAGTGCCTGTGATGTTAATTTCGTAATGTATTAATTATGTGGTGTGTGTTATGGGTTAGTACTGGAGTTTTGCTTCCCTCTTTTATTATCTGTTTCTCCTGATTTTGGGTCTCTTGCTCTTGGTAATGAAATCAGCTTTTTAATCATAAAAATTGAATCTTGCTTCATGGGAAAAAAGAAAAGTTGTATGCGGAACTTGTTACTCTTTTACTGAAAATTATTTGATAAGTTTATTGATATTTATTTGATAAGTTTTTTTTGGTCTTAAAAGTTTACTTGTCTCCACTATCTTGCTGCCATGTTTGAATAGTTGTTGTTAAGAGTTATCATTTCGGAATTTAAACCCCAGTCTATGCATGAGTTCTTGGTGTTCTTTTCTTAGCAGTAATCGTAAAGAACTTCCGTATCTCAAAAACATGTTAATTGGGTTTAGTTTACTTCTGGACTATAAGTTGGAACTGTGATCTTAGACCTAAACCTTATTGTTCTTCCTTTTCTGTCTCTGTGACTGTGTTGAGCCTCTACAAATTTCTTATGTTTCTTTCGGTTGTTTTCTGTCTCTGCCATGTGGATGCCATGAAATCTACGTGTTCTAATGTCAGCCTTTGGTGATGATAAAGATGGTTTCAGCTCCTTCCTCATTAACTTGATTGGACGCGGAGTCGATGCGATTCTACGTTCGAAGGTAAGGGTAACTCTGGGTCTAGATAGAGTCAGTTGTGTTTACCATGATTTTATTTCTGTGAATTATTTTGTTTATGAGAATGAAATTGTTGGTATTGTGATGCTTGAAATTGAGAATTGTTTACATGATATATTGAAGATGATTATATTGTGTATGGGGTGTGCTATGACTGATGTTTTGTGTGGACTGTTGGTCCATGAGGATCATGAATTTTGCATAGTCATAGCATGTGCATCGTATATATATATATATATATATATATATATATATATATATATATATATTGGGTTGATGTGGCGGTATTTTGTCCCGCGTGATCAACTGAGGATTTTAAGGTTGATGTGACGGATCTTTGTCCCGTGGGATCGACCGAGGGCAATGTGGTGGATCGTTGTCCCACGTGATTGTCCTGACCCGGTTAGGGTGAATTAGGGCAATGTGGTGGATCGTTGTCCCACATGATTGTCTTGGCCCGCGAAGGGTGATGTTTTGGCCCGAGAAGGGTGATGTTTTGGGCCCGAGAAGGGTGATGTATTGGCCATATAAATATAACTATAAGCATATAGATATTGAGGTCATTTGCACATCTTAATTGATAATATTGTTGTTGTTAATTATTTTATTCCCTTTCAACATGCTGTTTGGTATTTGTCGTTTGTTCTCGAGTTAACCCTTTCTGTTTGTGTTTGGGCGCTTAACGCCAGAAAATAGACAGGGTGTTGATCGTCATCTTTTGAAGAAGCTTTACGAAATCAGAGTGCGCAGCGGACTCGTGGAAGAAGTTTGAAGAAGACGATTGATGTCTTAAGTTTTTCCGCTATTTTAATTTATTTTATTTTTGGGCTCGCTGTTGGGCAATTTTTCTTGTTGTAATATTTTCCGCGTAGTAACTATTATTTATGGGGAAAATTATTACTTATATTATTTTCAAGTAATTAAGAGAGACGAAAACCTTTTAAGAAAATGAGTTGTTTTTCTGAGAGGTTTTAATTTCCGCGTAATTACTATGTGACCCTCAACCCAAAAATTGGGGCGTTACAACAAACTCATCAACAAAAAGAAGAAAAGAAGACTTCAAAGAATCAAGCACTACAAGTCCATCAATAGTCTAGAAGTCTTAGTATTAGGTGAGTTATGCTTCCAAAGGTTTATTAAAGCATAAAGGCTCTTAAAACACCTAATCTAATCAAGCTAAGTGTTTTCATAACTTAAAAGAAGTAGAAAACCTTAAGCCAGTCTCAAAGATCAAGTTTCTGGAAAATGGGCTTCTGTGTAATCGATTATGCCATTATGGTAATCGATTACACCTAGGCAAGTAATCGATTACTCATGTCTTGTAATCGATTACATGTTTGAAATTCAAATTCAAACTGAAACGGTCACTTGTGTAATCGATTACACTAAGTATGGTAATCGATTACCAGAACGAAAAAGTGCATCTTTTCATGAACCATTGTGTCCCAAACCTTTTGAAAAGGGTTGTGATGGTTCAAGGACGTTTCCCTTGCCTATATAAAGACCATTTGAGTCCAGAAAACAGAACACACACAACACAACAAGAGAAAACACATTACACATGAGAAAACAACATTAGGCCAAAACTTTGTCAAAATTAGTGCATCTTTTAGAACTTAAATCTTTTGGAGCCTAAATTCTGAGTTCATGATCTTCATGTTAATAAGAACACTTTAGTTGTTCATATCTTGAAGAACTCAGAATTGTATTATGCTTAAAAACCTTAAAGCATAATTTCTCATGATCAATCCAATTGTGTGTTAAAGGATTGAAACAGCCAATTGTAATATCTTCTTCATCTCTTTCTGTAAGATTGAGTTTTTCACCGTGGTATTCGGTGAAAGGTTGTTGTCACTGAAAGTGGTTTACTTTCAGGGTTTCGATTGAAGACAAGTTTGTCTTCAAGGTCTGAGGGTGGTTTGCCTTCAGGAACTGAAAGCGGTTTGCTTTCAGGGGCTGTTGAAAGTGGTTTGCTTTCACAGGATATTGGTAGAAATTCTTGGGGTCCTTGGGTTAGGAACTTGTAAGAGATTTTTATCAATAGTGGAAAAATCCTCAAGGGGTTTTCTTGAGGGACTGGACGTAGCCTTCGGTGGATTGAAGGTGAACCAGGATAAAATCTTGTGTGTGATTCTCTTTATCCTTCATATTTACTTTCAAGTATCGTTCATATCCGCTGCAATCATAACGATCATTTTGCGATCATCATAGACTTGAAAGTAACAATTTCAATAAGGCAAAAATTGGGGCAACACTGATTCACCCCCCCCCCCCCTCTCAGGTTGCTATCTGTTCTAACAAAAAGACCCTAAAATTATCATACAAAATCCAGTCATCACACCATTATATCCAACGGTAGCTTGTCCTCAAGCGACAAAACTTAAAGAAAAACTTATCCTCGAGTTTAGAGAAAGTTTTATCCAATTAAAACATGATTGTTAGAACAGATAGCAACCTGAGAGGGGGGGTGAATCAGTGTTGCCCCAATTTTCGCCTTATTGAAATCGTTACTTTCAAGTTTATGATGATCACGAGTTGATCTTTGTGATTGCAGCGGATATGAACAATACTTGAAAGTAAATGTGAAGGATAAAGAGAATCACACACAAGATTTATCCTGGTTCGCCTTCAATCCACCGAAGACTACGTCCAGTCCCTCAAGAAAACCCCTTGAGGATTTTTCCACTATTGATAAGAATTTCTTACAAGTTCCTAACCCAAGGACCCCAAGAACTTCTACCAATATCCTGTGAAAGCAAACCGCTTTCAACAGCCCCTGAAAGCAAACCACTTTCAGTTCCTGAAGGCAAACCACCCTCAGACCTTGAAGACAAACTTGTCTTCAATCAAAACCCTGAAAGCAAACCACTTTCAGTGACAACAACCCTTCACCGAATACCACGGTGAAAAACTCAATCTTACAGAAAGAGATGAAGAAGATATTACACTTGGCTGTTTCAATCCTTTAACACACAATTGGATTGAACATGAGAAATTATGCTTTAAGGCTTTTAAGCATAATACAATTCTGAGTTCTTCAAGATATGAACAACAAATGTGTTCTTGTAAACATGAAGATCATGAACTCAGAATTTAGGCTCCAAAAGATTTAAGTTCTAAAAGATGAACCAATTTTGAAAGAGCTTTGGCCTAATGTGTTTTTCTCATGTGAAATGTGTCTATTTCGTGTGTGTTGTGTGTTCTATGTTGTTGTTTTGTTTTCTGGACTCAAATGGTCTTTATATAGGCAAGGGAAACGTCCTTGAACCATCACAACCCTTTTCAAAAGGTTTGGGACACAATGGTTCATGAAAAGATGCACTTTTTCGTTCTGGTAATCGATTACCATACTTAGTGTAATCGATTACACAAGTGACCGTTTCAGTTTGAATTTGAATTTCAAACATGTAATCGATTACAAGACTGGAGTAATCGATTACTTTCCTTGGTGTAATCGATTACCATAATGGTGTAATCGATTACACAGAAGCCCATTTTCCAGAAACTTATTCTTTGAGACTTGCTTAAGGTTTTCTACTTCTTTTAAGTTATGAAAACACTTAGCTTGATTAGATTAGGTGTTTTGAGAGCCTTTATGCTTTAATAAACCTTTAGAAGCATAACTCACCTAATTCTAAGACTTCTAGACTATTGATGGACTTGAGTGCTTGATTCTCTGAAGTCTTCTTTTCTTCTTTTTGTTGATGAGTTTGTCGTCATCAAAACCACGGCCAGGGTCAGGAGCAAGACCTTCTTCACAATCTCCCCCTTTTTGATGATGGCAAACACATACTTGACTCTTTGAAGATCATATGTGCGTTCTTGATGCTTAACTCCCCCTATTTGATAGAATCTAGTATTTCTGATATTTCTCCCCCTTTCTAATGTACTCGTTGATTTCCTGCATATGATCTTTAAGAGCACGGAACCTTTCTCCCCCTTTTGACTTCATCAAAAAGAAGAAAAGGCCAAAAAATGTACAGGCATACAGACAAGTATATTGAAACATAAAGCATGGGGGATGGGGGTAAACATGAAAAACATAACCAAAACATAATTTATATATATATATAAGAAAGCCAATACATAAAAGTACATATTAAGACATATCAAACATATGTAGTAGAGGGATTACAGTAACTAGACAAAGCCATTTTGCGAAGATAGGGAAATTCTAATAGTAAATAGATAACTATATAGAGACACAAGACTTCAGAACTTAGGCTTGACTTGAATCCTCAGAGGTCTCAGAAGGGTCAAGTTCTTGAAGGCTCTCGATTTCCTTACGCATGAAAGAGTGCATGGCCTCTATGCGATTTTCCACAAGTATAAAGCGAGACCGAATGGTATCCTCCAGTTGGCCCAACTTCTGAGAAAGACGGAGTGACAAGATATCCATCCTTTCTAGTATAACCTTGGTTTCTTGTGAGAAATTTGAAGGAATGGTATAAAAGGGAGATAATCCAGCCGATGCAGCATTGGTTTGAACATCAATGCGATAGCGAGACAATACCAGAGGGTCTGTGGAGGATTCCCTTCGAGAAACATTGATTGGAGAGGAAACATTTGAGGGACGTGGAAGAGACCCCATGGCGAAACAAGACTTAGAAGAAGAAAGATTGTATATGAAGAAAGGTAGGCAAAAAGGCAGAGGACAAATGCTGATTTTATAGAGGAAATCGTGCGTGTAATCGATTACGGTAGTTAAGGTAATCGATTACAGCAGTTGTAAATTTGAAAACTTTCAAATTTTTGAACATGTAATCGATTATGGAAGTTATAATAATCGATTGCTCAGATGTTTCTTAGCACGAGGACTTTGAACATGGATAATCGATTACAAATCCTAGGGTAATCGATTACTAGGACATTTTTACAAGTTCTAGGCTCTAGAATCCTATGTAACACATTTTCATATATAAACACTTAAGCATATAATGCAAATGTACATATAAAGTTTATGCAAATAACATGTTACATTAAATATCATGCTCATCTAATATGCCTAATTCTCTTCTTATCTTGAAAAATGATTCTTTAGGAATAGGCTTAGTAAAGATGTCTGCTAACTGATTATGTGTATCCACAAAAGAAATCTCAATATCTTTCCTCATAACATGATCTCGAAGAAAATGATGTCGTATATCAATATGCTTAGTTCGAGAGTGCATGATAGGGTTTTTAGTGAGATTAATGGCACTTGTGTTGTCACATTTAATTGGAATGCAGCCCAGCTCTAAGCCATAATCTTTGAGTTGTTGTTTGAGCCATAGAGTTTGTGCACAACAACTACCTGCAGCAATATATTCTGCTTCTGCAGTACTTAGAGCAACACATGCTTGTTTCTTACAAGACCATGAAACAAGAGCATTTCCTAATAGATGACAAGTACCACTTGTACTCTTTCTTTCAGTTTTACAACCAGCATAATCAGAATCAGAATATCCAATCAAATCACAAACACTTTCCTTGGGATACCACAATCCAACATTTGTAGTTCCTTTCAAATATTTGAAAATTCGTTTAACAGAACTCAAATGTGATTCCCTAGGAGATGCTTGATATCTAGCACATAGACACACACTAAACATAATATCAGGTCTACTTGCAGATAAGTATAAAAGAGATCCGATCATACCTCTATATTTGGTAATATCTACTTGATTACCGGATTCATCTTGATCTAAATATGTATTAGACCCCATAGGTGTGGCTATGGCTTTGCAATCATCCAAATCATATTTCTTTAATAGTTCCTTGCAAAACTTTGATTGATTGATGAATATTCCATCACTTGATTGCTTGATTTGCAAACCAAGAAAGAAATTTAATTGTCCCATCATGGACATTTCAAATTCTTCTTGCATCATGTTAGAGAAATCTTTGCAAAGAGATTCGTTAGTTGCACCAAAGATAATATCATCAACATAAATTTGAACAAGTATGGTATTACCTTTGGTTCTTTTGATGAACAAGGTTGTATCAGCCTTACCTTTTTGAAATCCTTTATTACAAAGCAAAGTACTTAACCTATCATACCATGCACGAGGAGCTTGCTTAAGACCATAGAGTGCTTTCTTTAGTCTGAAGACATGTGTAGGAAACTTTGGATCTTCAAATCCTGGAGGTTGCTTCACATACACTTCTTCTTGAATATATCCGTTTAGGAAGGCACTTTTGACGTCCATTTGATATAATGGGAAGTTTAAAGAGCAAGCATACGCTAATAACAATCTTATGGCTTCTAATCTTGCTACGGGTGCATATGTTTCATCAAAATCTATACCTTCTTCTTGATTATAGCCTTGAGCAACTAATCTTGCTTTGTTCCTAACTATAATACCATTTTCATCTAACTTATTCCTAAACACCCACTTTGTTCCAATAATGTGTTTATCACTAGGCTTAGGGACAAGTTCCCAAACTTGATTTCTTTCAAATTGATTTAGTTCTTCCTGCATTGCTACAATCCAATACTCATCCTCTAGAGCATCATTTACTTTTGATGGTTCTATCTGAGAGACAAAGGCCATATTCAAAACTGAATCATTCAAGCGTAGCCTTGTAGAAACGCCTCTAGAAATATCACCAATAATATTATCAACTGGATGATCCCTATGGGTTCTCCATTCTTTTGGAAGTTGATAAGTATTACTTTCAGTGTGCTCTTCTTGTATTGGATTCTGATCTTCATCCTTTTGAGAATCTTCATTTATAATGATGTCATCTTCTTCATTATCTGGAAGATTGACATTATCTTCTATTGAAGATTTAGATTCATCAAAAGTAACATGTATGGATTCTTCCACGGATAGAGTTTTCTTGTTAAAGACTCTATATGCTTTGCTTGTTAGAGAATAACCAAGGAATATACCTTCATCAGATTTTTCATCAAACTTACCAAGGTTTTCCTTTCCATTATTCAAGACAAAGCATTTTGATCCAAAAGCATGTAGATGAGAGATATTTGGTTTCCTTCCTTTGTAGAGTTCATAGGGTGTTTTCTTAAGGATAGGTCTAATAAGAACTCTATTGGAAACATAGCAAGCAGTACTTACAGCATCAGCCCAGAAATATTTAGGGAGACTAGATTCACTTAACATGGTTCTTGCTAATTCTTCAAGTAACCTATTCTTCCTTTCTACTACACCATTTTGTTGTGGTGTTCTCGGAGTAGAGAAGTTATGTGATATTCCATTTTCATCACATAGTTCTTGGAATTGTTGATTCTGAAATTCTCCACCATGATTACTTCTAATAGAAGAGATCTTTAAAGACTTCTCATTTTGAACTAGCCTTGCATATCTTTTGAATGCATTGAAGGCTTCATTCTTATGAGGTAGAAATAAAGTCCAAGTAAATCTGGAGAAATCATCAACAATAACAAGTGCATAGAAATTACCTCCGAGGCTTTTAGTTCTAGAAGGTCCGAACAAATACATATGTAACAATTGAAGGGGTCTTGAGGTCGAAACTATGTTCTTTGGTTTGAAGGATGTTCTGGTTTGCTTCCCTTTTTGACATGCATCACAAAGCTTGTCTTTCTCGAATTTTATCTTTGGAAGCCCAACAACTAGATCATGCTTGACTAGTTTGTTTAAATGATCTATGTGAATATGTGCAAGTCTTTTATGCCATGCCCATGAATCACTATTGTTCTTGGCTAATAGGCATCTCACATTTTGTGGAATTTCTTCCAATGAGATCATGAAGACTTTGTTTACTTTATATCCAGAAAACTTAATTTCTTTAGTTTTCACATCTTTCACAACACATATATCATTAATAAAACCTACTTTCAAACCTTTATCACATAGTTGACTAATACTCAGAAGATTATGCATCAAACCATCAACGTAAAGAACTTTATCGATGACTGTTTGAGGGGGTGTGTCTATTCTTCCAATACCGAGTATTTTTCCCTTTTGATTGTTACCATATGTGACGAAACCTTTTTCCCTAGGTATAAGACAAGAAAACTTGGTTTTGTCTCCTGTCATGTGTGATGAGCAGCCACTATCAAGATACCATAGATCCTTTGCTGCTTTCATACACACCTACATGACAAAGTTCAGACATGGGTATTAGGAACCCAACAAGTTTTGGGTCCTTCTAAGTTAACATCCTTTCTAACCCAAATATACTCCCTATTTGGTACTCCTATATGTTTGTAGTAGCATCTACTAGGGGTATGTCCTATTTTGTTACAATAAGTACAAGAGTAATGATTGTAACTAGAGGTTTGTCTAGGAGAGGAATGAATCTTCTTAGGAGGTCTATTTTGATTAATCTTCCTATTGTTTGTACTCTTAACAGGATTAATCTTACTGTTACTAGAAGATCCTAAAACATGGTTTGGTTTTACAAAAATAGTTTTCCTAACCTCTTTTGTCTTTGGGTGAGAAGAATATCCTAAACCTGACTTATTGTTTGAATGTCTTTGAACACTTAGGATATCATCTAACTTCTGTTTTCCTTTATTGAAGTTATTTACTCTTTGTTGAAGATTTTCTATCTTTTCTTCTAAAGAACTACACTTAGTGCATTTGTGAGTAATGTCTATCTTAGATTTTACTACATCTAGTTCTTCTTGTAAATTTCTACATTTACTTTCTAGGGAAGAAATTATCTCATTTTGCCTAGTGCTAACTTTAGAAAATTCTTGACATATTTTAAACATATTTTCCATGGTAAACTTTAAATCATGAAAAGATATAGAATTCTCACTAACCTGGGAATCTTCAACATCAGAATCATGTGAGGCCATCAAAGCAACTTGTGCTTCTTCTTTATCAGAATCAGATGATGAACTTACTTCATTATCATCCCAAGCCAAATATGCTCTTCGAGTGGGTTGATCCCTTTTCTCGAATTTCTCTCTTAGACCATGTTTCTTCTTCTGAAGATTTGGACAATCTGACTTGAAATGTCCCGGTTTGCCACACTCGAAACATGTAATCTTTTGAGATGAAGAAGACTCATTGTTCCTTTGGAAGACTTTATTGTTGTTAAATCTAACATTTTTCTTTTTAAGAAACTTTCCAAAGTTCTTCACTAGAAGATTTAGATTTCCATAGTCTTCTTCTTCAGAATCTGCATCATAATCTTCTTTGATGCTTTCTTTTGCTTTTAGGGAAATTGATCGATACTTCTTCTCATGTTGTTCATGCTCTTCTAAACGATTCAATTCTAACTCATGTTCTTGGAGTTTTCCAAAGAGAGTTGCAAGAGTCATATTTGATAAACTCTTCTTCTCTGAGATGGCTGTTACTTTTGGTTGCCATACTCTTGTAAGTGATCTTAGAACTTTCATGTTCAAGTCACTGTTTGAAAATTGTCTACCAAGAGCAATCAAATGATTAATTAAATGAGTGAATCGTTTTTGCATGTCTAATACCTTTTCTCCTGGAAGCATTCTGAACATTTCATATTCTTGAGATAGAGTATTGATCTTTGATCTCTTGACTTCATCTGTTCCTTCATGAGTCACCATCAATTTATCCCATATTTCTTTTGATGAAGTGCATGTTGATACTCTGAAAAATTCATCCATGCCAAGAGCAGATGTAAGAATGTTCATTCCTTTGAGATCATGTTGAACTTTCTTCTTTTCTTCTTCACTCCAAGTACTTTCTGGTTTTGGTTGTGAAGTTCCTTCTTCATTTGTTACAGGCACAAAGGGTCCTTCTTCAATGACTTTCCATATTCCTGAGTCTAATGACTTTATGAATATCTTCATCTTGATTTTCCAGAAGTCATAGTGTTCTCCATTGAAGAAAGGTGGCCTGTTTATGTTATGTCCTTCACTTGTTCCATGATTGGAAGAGGATGCCATCTTTTCCCGGATCTTAGGAATAACTTACCTAAACTTCCGCTCTGATACCAATTGTTAGAACAGATAGCAACCTGAGAGGGGGGGTGAATCAGTGTTGCCCCAATTTTCGCCTTATTGAAATCGTTACTTTCAAGTTTATGATGATCACGAGTTGATCTTTGTGATTGCAGCGGATATGAACAATACTTGAAAGTAAATGTGAAGGATAAAGAGAATCACACACAAGATTTATCCTGGTTCGCCTTCAATCCACCGAAGACTACGTCCAGTCCCTCAAGAAAACCCCTTGAGGATTTTTCCACTATTGATAAGAATTTCTTACAAGTTCCTAACCCAAGGACCCCAAGAACTTCTACCAATATCCTGTGAAAGCAAACCGCTTTCAACAGCCCCTGAAAGCAAACCACTTTCAGTTCCTGAAGGCAAACCACCCTCAGACCTTGAAGACAAACTTGTTTTCAATCAAAACCCTGAAAGCAAACCACTTTCAGTGACAACAACCCTTCACCGAATACCACGGTGAAAAACTCAATCTTACAGAAAGAGATGAAGAAGATATTACACTTGGCTGTTTCAATCCTTTAACACACAATTGGATTGAACATGAGAAATTATGCTTTAAGGCTTTTAAGCATAATACAATTCTGAGTTCTTCAAGATATGAACAACAAATGTGTTCTTGTAAACATGAAGATCATGAACTCAGAATTTAGGCTCCAAAAGATTTAAGTTCTAAAAGATGAACCAATTTTGAAAGAGCTTTGGCCTAATGTGTTTTTCTCATGTGAAATGTGTCTATTTCGTGTGTGTTGTGTGTTCTATGTTGTTGTTTTGTTTTCTGGACTCAAATGGTCTTTATATAGGCAAGGGAAACGTCCTTGAACCATCACAACCCTTTTCAAAAGGTTTGGGACACAATGGTTCATGAAAAGATGCACTTTTTCGTTCTGGTAATCGATTACCATACTTAGTGTAATCGATTACACAAGTGACCGTTTCAGTTTGAATTTGAATTTCAAACATGTAATCGATTACAAGACTGGAGTAATCGATTACTTGCCTTGGTGTAATCGATTACCATAATGGTGTAATCGATTACACAGAAGCCCATTTTCCAGAAACTTATTCTTTGAGACTTGCTTAAGGTTTTCTACTTCTTTTAAGTTATGAAAACACTTAGCTTGATTAGATTAGGTGTTTTGAGAGCCTTTATGCTTTAATAAACCTTTAGAAGCATAACTCACCTAATTCTAAGACTTCTAGACTATTGATGGACTTGAGTGCTTGATTCTTTGAAGTCTTCTTTTCTTCTTTTTGTTGATGAGTTTGTCGTCATCAAAACCACAGCCAGGGTCAGGAGCAAGACCTTCTTCACAATGATAATTTTCAAGCAGGCACAACGGATTTGGAAAGCAAGCATGTTTCACAAAAACTGATCAAGAGAGTTAAGCTTAGCACTTTCAACATGTTGAGTTCATCAAATTCAGCTCACAAAAAGATATACTCAATGAAAAACATGAAAGCTCAAATTTTTTGCCTATCATTCAAATCAAAGTTGGAACCATGCAACTATGTAACTTCAAAAGAGATTTTTGAAGGTTGAAACTTGGCCAAGGGTTAGACAATGTATGGATTCAAAAACTTGGCAACTCTATTGGCTTGACTCAGAATTCATGTTAGGTGATTCTTTTGACTAAGTGCTTTATCAAATTTAGCACATAGGTTCTCTCAATTTTTTTCCTTTTTCTTTTTTCTAACCAAGTAGTGAGATGTTATGGGATGTGTGAAAAGAATTTTACTACCCTCATACTCGTACTCACCCCACCACTTCATTATACTTTTTCCATTTTCTCTTTTTTTTCTTTCCTTTTTTTTGGAGAGAAACCTAAACATACATAGCTCTAGTATTTTTCAGCTTATGAATCACACTAATAGCTTAAAGTATCACACAAAAGTAGGCTCCAATAAATGAATCTTTTAAAGCATCAAAGAAGATTATGATGCAGACTCTGAAGAAGAAGACAATGGAAATTTGAATCTTCTAGTAAAGAACTTTGGAAAGTTTCTTAAAAGGAAAAATGTTAAATTTAACAACAATAAAGCCTTCCAAAGAAACAATGCGTCTTCTTCATCTCAAAAGATTACATGTTTCGAGTGTGGCAAACCGGGACATTTCAATTCAGATTGTCCAAATCTTCAAAAGAAGAAACATGGTCTGAGGGAGAAATTCGAGAAAAAGGATCAACCTACTCGAAGAGCATATTTGGCTTGGGATGATAATGAAGTAAGTTCATCATCAGATTCTGACAAAGAAGAAGCACAAGTTGCCTTGATGGCTTCACATGACTCAGATGTTGAAGATTCCCAGGTTAGTGATAATTCTATGTCTTCCCATGATTTAAAGTTTGCTATGGAGAATATGTTTAAATTATGTCAAGAATTTTCCAAAATTAGTACCAAGCAAAATGATTTGATTTCATCCTTAGAAAGTAAGTGTAGAACTTTACAAGAGGAATTAGACATAGTAAAATCTAAACTAGATATTACACAAAAATGTACTAAGTGTAGTTCTTTAGAAGAAAAGATAGATAATCTTCAACAAAGAGTAAATAACTTCAATAAAGGAAAACAGAAATTAGATGATATCCTAAGTGTTCAAAGATATTCAAATAAAAAATCAGGTCTAGGATATACTTCTCACCCAAAGACTAAGGAAGTCAAGAAAACTATGTTTGTGAAACCAAATCATATAGTAGAATCTTCTAGTAATAAAAAGATTAATCCTGTTAGAAGTACATACAATAGGAAAAATACTCAAAATAGACATCCTAAGAAGATCCATTCCTCTCCTAGACAAACCTCTAGTTACAATCATTACTCTTGTACGTATTGTAACAAAGTAGGACATACCCCTAGTAGATGTTACTACAAACATGTAGGAGTACCAAATAGGAGATACATTTGGGTTAGAAAGGATGTTAACTTAGAAGGACCCAAAACTTGTTGGGTTCCTAATACCCATGTCTGAACTTTGTCATGTAGGTGTGTATGAAAGCAGCAAAGGATTTATGGTATCTTGATAGTGGCTGCTCATCACACATGACAGGAGACAAAACCAAGTTTTCATTTCTTATACCTAGGGAAAAAGGTTTCGTCACATATGGTAACAATCAAAAGGGAAAGATACTCGGTATTGGAAGAATAGGCACACCTCCTCAAACAGTCATCGATAAAGTTCTTTACGTTGATGGTTTGATGCATAATCTTCTGAGTATTAGTCAACTATGTGATAAAGGTTTGAAAGTTGGTTTTATTAATGATATATGTGTTGTGAAAGATGTGAAAACTAAAGAAATTAAGTTTTCTGGGTATAAAGTAAATAAAGTCTTCATGATCTCCTTGGAAGAAATTCCACAAAATGTGAGATGCCTTTTGGCCAAGAATAATAGTGATTCATGGCTATGGCATAGAAGACTTGCTCATATTCACATAAATCATTTAAACAAACTAGTCAAGCATGATCTAGTTGTTGGGCTTCGAAAGATAAAATTCGAGAAAGACAAGCTTTGTGATGCATGTCAAAAAGGGAAGCAAACCAGAACATCCTTCAAACCAAAGAACATAGTTTCGACCTCAAGACCCCTTCAATTGTTACATATGGATCTGTTCGGACCATCTAGAACTAAAAGCCTCGGAGGTAATTTCTATGCACTTGTTGTTGTTGATGATTTCTCTAGATTTACATGGACTTATTTCTTCCTCATAAGAATGAAGCCTTCAATGCATTCAAAAGATATGCAAGGCTTGTTCAAAATGAGAAGTCTTTAAAGATCTCTTCTATAAGAAGTGATCATGGTGGAGAATTTCAGAATCAACAATTCCAAGAACTATGTGATGAAAATGGAATATCACATAATTTCTCTACTCCGAGAACACCATAACAAAATGGTGTAGTAGAAAGGAAGAATAGATTACTTGAAGAATTAGCAAGAACCATGCTGAGTGAATCAAGTCTCCCTAAATATTTCTGGGCTGATGCTGTAAGTACTGCTTGCTATGTTTCCAATAGAGTTCTTATTAGACCTATCCTTAAGAAAACTCCCTATGAACTCTACAAAGGAAGGAAACCAAACATCTCTCATCTACATGCTTTTAGATCAAAATGCTTTGTCTTGAATAATGGAAAGGAAAACCTTGGAAAGTTTGATGAAAAATCTGATGAAGGTATATTCCTTGGGTATTCTTTAACAAGCAAAGCATATAGAGTCTTTAACAAGAAAACTCTATCCGTAGAAGAATCCATACATGTTTCTTTTGATGAATCTAAATCTTCAATAGAAGATAAAGTCAATCTTCCAGATAATGAAGAAGATGATATCATTATAAGTGAAGATTCTCAAAAGTATGGAGATCAGAATCCAATACAAGAAGAGCACATTGAAAGTAATACTTATCAACTTCCAAAGGAATGGAGAACCCATAGGGATCACCCAGTTGATAATATTATTGGTGATATTTCTAGAGGCGTTTCTACAAGGCTACGCTTAAATGATTCAGTTTTGAATATGGTCTTCGTCTCTCAGATAGAACCATCAAAAGTAAATGATGCTCTAGAAGATGAGTATTGGGTTGTAGCAATGCAAGAAGAACTAAACCAATTTGAAAGGAATCAAGTTTGGGAACTTGTCCCTAAGCCTTGTGATAAACATGTTATTGGAACAAAGTGGGTATTTAGGAATAAGTTAGATGAAAATGGTATCATAGTTAGGAACAAAGCAAGATTAGTTGCTCAAGGATATAATCAAGAAGAAGGTATAGATTTTGATGAAACTTATGCACCAGTAGCAAGGTTGGAAGCCATAAGACTGTTATTGGCGTATGCTTGTTCTTTAAATTTCCCATTATATCAAATGGACGTCAAAAGTGCTTTCCTGAACGGATACATTCAAGAAGAAGTCTATGTGAAGCGACCTCCAGGATTTGAAGATCCAAAGTTTCCTTCACATGTCTTCAGATTAAAGAAGGCACTCTATGGTCTTAAACAAGCCCCTCGTGCATGGTATGATAGATTAAGTACTTTCCTTTGTGATAAAGGATTTCAAAAGGGTAAGGCTGATAGAACCTTGTTCATCAAAAGAACCAAAGGTAATACCCTATTAGTTCAAATTTATGTTGATGATATTATCTTTGGTGCAACTAACGAATCTCTTTGTAAGGATTTCTCTAACATGATGCAAGAAGAATTTGAGATGTCCATGATGGGACAATTAAATTTCTTTCTTGGTTTGCAAATCAAGCAATCAAGTGATGGAATATTCATCAATCAATCAAAGTTTTGCAAGGAATTGTTAAAGAAATATGATTTGGATGATTGCAAAGCCATAGCCACACCAATGGGGTCTAACACATATTTAGATCAAGATGAATCCGGCAATCAAGTTGATATTACCAAATATAGAGGTATGATCGGATCTCTTCTATACTTATCTGCAAGTAGACCTGATATTATGTTTAGTGTGTGTCTATGTGCTAGATATCAAGCATCTCCTAGGGAATCACATTTGATTTCTGTTAAACGGATTTTCAAATATTTGAAAGGAACTACAAATGTTGGATTGTGGTATCCCAAAGGAAGTGTTTGTGATTTGATTGGATATTCTGATTCTGATTATGCTGGTTGTAAAACTGAAAGAAAAAGTACAAGTGGTACTTGTCACTTGTTAGGAAATGCTCTTGTTTCTTGGTCTTGTAAGAAACAAGCATGTGTTGCTCTAAGTACTGCAGAAGCAGAATACATTGCTGCAGGAAGTTGTTGTGCACAAACTCTATGGCTCAAACAACAACTCAAAGATTATGGCTTAGAGCTGGGCTGCATTCCAATCAAATGTGACAACACAAGTGCCATTAATCTCACTAAAAACCCTATCATGCATTCTCGAACTAAGCATATTGATATACGACATCATTTTCTTCGAGATCATGTTATGAGGAAAGATATTGAGATTTCATTTGTAGATACACATAATCAGTTAGCAGATATCTTTACTAAGCCTCTTCCTAAGGAATCATTTTTCAAGATAAGAAGAGAATTAGTTATATTAGATGAGCATGACATTTAAGGTAACATGTTATTTGCATAAGCTTTATGATAATTATATGTTCATATGCATTATGTGCTTAAGTGTTTATATGAAAAAATGTGTTACATAGGATTCTAGAGCCTAGAACTTATAAAAGTGTCCTAGTAATCGATTACCATAGGTCCTGTAATCGATTATCCACGTTCTAAGTCCTCGTGCCTATTTGAGTAATCGATTATCATAACTGCCATAATCGATTACATATTCAAAATTTGAAATTTTTCAAAATTGTAACTGATGTAATCGATTACCCTAACTGCAGTAATCGATTACATACTCGAAAAAAAAAACTGCCAGAATTTCAATTTCCCTCCATCTTTTGAAATTCAAACTTGGAATAACTGCTCCGTAATCGATTACTTAACTGCTGTAATCGATTACATGCTCGGGATATTTAAGCCAGCCTTAAATGTTGATCAGTCATATCTTCCAAAATCATTCTATGTTCTGATTTTTACCATCCACGGCAACATGTCTTTCTCTCCGTGCCTATCCTTAGCCTTTTGCCCTCACAATCCACTAAATTTCTCCCGTCTTCTTCCCACTTCTGATGAGAAAACTCGATTTATTTCTCACTTTCTCAAACAAACAATTCGAACCCCCACTTATGCTGACTTAGATTCTTTCATCGAAGCCGGTCTAACATTTCCCGCTTTACTCGGAGATCAATATCTTGATACTTTCATTACATCAACCATACCCTACTATCCAGAGTTAGTCAAAGTATTCTACTATAACTTGGAAGTTGCAGGCACCAGTATTACCTCTTCTGTAAAAGGGACTACCATTCAGTACTCTCTTGTTTCTCTTGGCAAATGCTTGGGCCTCCCATTCTCTGGTGCCGAGTTGGGAACAAATCTGCACTGCCCCTGGCCTGACTATAACTCTGACTCCTTTTATCGCACTTTGTGCCTCTTTACTCCTTCAGAGGTTCAGAAACTTCATCCTCCTCGCACCAAAACCTGTCCCTTTCATGTTGATGTCCTTTCCACCACCAACCACCTGCTTCATTATTTTGTTCATCACATCCTTCTGCCTCAGGAAGATCTTCATGCTCATATTAAACTAAAGCACAGTCATTTCCCTATGCTCCTAGTATCACTCGTCTTCTCCTTCAATCTGGAGTTCCCATTGCCGACTCCCATGATGTTCGCTCTTCAAATTACAAGTGTGTTAATTCTAGGATACTATCAAACTTAGGTTTATTTCATGACTATGGAATTGATGACTCTTAGTTTTATAAGCTTTTGTCTCATTCACTATTGCTGTTTGTAAAATTATGCATTTGCTCTCCTATATATATATAAATTCTGTTCTATTCATGTTTTAAATATTTACCCCTACCCCCATGCTTTATATTGCAATATATACTTGTGTGTATGCCTGTACTTTTTGGCCTTTTCTTCTTTTTGATGAAGTCAAAAGGGGGAGAAAGGTTCTGTGCTCTTAAAGATCATATGCAGGAATTCAACGAGTACATTAGAAAGGGGGAGAAATATCAGAAATACTAGATTCCATCAAATAGGGGGAGTTAAGCATCAAGAATGCATATATGATCTTCAAGTATCAAGAATGTGTTTGCCATCATCAAAAAGGGGGAGATTGTGAAGAAGGTCTTGCTCCTGACCCTGGCTGTGGTTTTGATGACGACAAACTCATCAACAAAAAGAAGAAAAGAAGACTTCAAAGAATCAAGCACTACAAGTCCATCAATAGTCTAGAAGTCTTAGTATTAGGTGAGTTATGCTTCCAAAGGTTTATTAAAGCATAAAGGCTCTTAAAACACCTAATCTAATCAAGCTAAGTGTTTTCATAACTTAAAAGAAGTAGAAAACCTTAAGCCAGTCTCAAAGATCAAGTTTCTGGAAAATGGGCTTCTGTGTAATCGATTATGCCATTATGGTAATCGATTACACCTAGGAAAGTAATCGATTACTCATGTCTTGTAATCGATTACATGTTTGAAATTCAAATTCAAACTGAAACGGTCACTTGTGTAATCGATTACACTAAGTATGGTAATCGATTACCAGAACGAAAAAGTGCATCTTTTCATGAACCATTGTGTCCCAAACCTTTTGAAAAGGGTTGTGATGGTTCAAGGACGTTTCCCTTGCCTATATAAAGACCATTTGAGTCCAGAAAACAGAACACACACAACACAACAAGAGACAACACATTAGACATGAGAAAACAACATTAGGCCAAAACTTTGTCAAAATTAGTTCATCTTTTAGAACTTAAATCTTTTGGAGCCTAAATTCTGAGTTCATGATCTTCATGTTAATAAGAACACTTTAGTTGTTCATATCTTGAAGAACTCAGAATTGTATTATGCTTAAAAACCTTAAAGCATAATTTCTCATGATCAATCCAATTGTGTGTTAAAGGATTGAAACAGCCAATTATAATATCTTCTTCATCTCTTTCTGTAAGATTGAGTTTTTCACCGTGGTATTCGGTGAAAGGTTGTTGTCACTGAAAGTGGTTTACTTTCAGGGTTTCGATTGAAGACAAGTTTATCTTCAAGGTCTGAGGGTGGTTTGCCTTCAGGAACTGAAAGCGGTTTGCTTTCAGGGGCTGTTGAAAGTGGTTTGCTTTCACAGGATATTGGTAGAAATTCTTGGGGTCCTTGGGTTAGGAACTTGTAAGAGATTTTTATCAATAGTGGAAAAATCCTCAAGGGGTTTTCTTGAGGGACTGGACGTAGCCTTCGGTGGATTGAAGGTGAACCAGGATAAAATCTTGTGTGTGATTCTCTTTATCCTTCATATTTACTTTCAATTATCGTTCATATCCGCTGCAATCATAACGATCATTTTGCGATCATCATAGACTTGAAAGTAACAATTTCAATAAGGCGAAAATTGGGGCAACACTGATTCACCCCCCCCCCCTCTCAGGTTGCTATCTGTTCTAACAAAAAGACCCTAAAATTATCATACAAAATCCAGTCATCACACCACTATATCCAACGGCAGCTTGTCCTCAAGCGACAAAACTTAAAGAAAAACTCATCCTCGAGTTTAGAGCAAGTTTTATCCAATTAAAACATGATAATTTTCAAGAAGGCACAACGGATTTGGAAAGCATGCATGTTTCACAAAAACTGATCAAGAGAGTTAAGCTTAGCACTTTCAACATGTTGAGTTCATCAAATTCAGCTCACAAAAAGATATACTCAATGAAAAACATGAAAGCTCAATTTTTTTGCCTATCATTCAAATCAAAGTTGGAACCATGCAACTATGTAACTTCAAAAGAGATTTTTGAAGGTTGAAACTTGGCCAAGGGTTAGACAATGTATGGATTCAAAAACTTGGCAACTCTATTGGCTTGACTCAGAATTCATGTTAGGTGATTCTTTTGACTAAGTGCTTTATCAAATTTAGCACATAGGTTCTCTCAATTTTTTTCCTTTTTCTTTTTTCTAACCAAGTAGTGAGATGTTATGGGATGTGTGAAAAGAATTTTACTACCCTCATACTCGTACTCACCCCACCACTTCATTATACTTTTTCCATTTTCTCTTTTTTTTCTTTCCTTTTTTTTGGAGAGAAACCTAAACATACATAGCTCTAGTATTTTTCAGCTTATGAATCACACTAATAGCTTAAAGTATCACACAAAAGTAGGCTCCAATAAATGAATCTTATAAAGCTCAAAGGGGCTACTAATCGATTTTTTTTTTTAAGCAAAACTCTGAGTTTTCAAAAATGCCTATAATCTCTTCACAAATTCACAAAGTTAACAAAGACTCAACCAATATGCAACACAAGGCAGAATTTTTTTACAAGTCATGCCTCCAGAGTTCTCAGCACTCAGAAAAGATTGGAGTAAGAGGTACTCCTTTTAGAACTCAGAAAAACTTTGCCAAAACCTAACAATCAAGATTTCAGTCAATCTTAGCACCATGCAATCCGCAACCGCATTCATAAACATATTATCTTTTCAAAAGCATTATAAGTTCACTGGATAAAATACTCACAAGCAGTAGTAGCAAGATAACTGGATAAATTACTCAAGACTCATGCAACTTTAAAAACCTAAAAGCAAAACAAAAGCAGAAAAACTAAAACCTAAAACCTAAAAATAAAACTAAAAACTATCCAAAAAGAAAAACTAAAAGCCGGTACAATAGTTTTCTTCCACAAATAGTCCAGGAAACCTCATTGTAACTTCTTCTTTGCACATTCCCACTTTAGGGGGATTTTCCTCTTTGGTGCCTTTCCTGCAAAATTTGAACAAACAAGAGTCTACAAGAAAAAGCCTGTTTAGACTTGTTAGTCCTCAATCCAACAAACTTAAGTCCTTTTTCAAAAACAAGCCCAAGGGTTGGAAATGTGCCCACCTAAAACAAACAAGGGTTCTTGAATTCCCAAAGATCAAAAGCTCAAACCAATTATAAAAGCAAGGGAAGAACTCAAGAATCCCATTCACACATCTTTTCAAAAGCTGGTGGGCACAGAACAGAATTATTTATGTACATGAAGAAACATGAAGAAAAATAAAAACAGAAAAGTTGCCCGAGTTCCAGCGCTTGAGCGTTGGCTTCCCAACGCTTGAGCGCTGGAAGTAAAAGGAAAAGTGCTTTATCAAATAACAGGGGCTCAACGCATGTGCGTTGGCCCCCCAACGCCAAAGCGTTGGAAATAGGAAAATGAAACTGGGGGATTACAGGGGCTTAACACATGTGCGTTGGCCCCCCCAACGCCTAAGCGTTGGGTTTTATTCAACCCAGGGGGTCTGGCAGGGGCTCAATGCATGAGCGTTGAGCCTCCAACGCTTGAGCGTTGGCCCCTCCTGATGACTAAATCCGCAAGTGTACAGTTGATTATCGAAGTAATATAAAAGATATCGAACCCACAGGGATAGGTGTCCAATTATCAATTTGTTTAGAACTTGTGCTGAAAATTAAAATTGATTTTAACTTTGGTTTGTTCTAGAACAAGAACTTGGATTAGCATAAATATAAAGATAAGATGATGATGGAAATTAAGCACTTGGGTTGAGTTGAATAACTTATAATATATGCTAGCAAACCTCTACCTTATTTCTGAATTTTAAAACAATAGTTCATGATGCTTTAGCCTATGGTTTCTACAAGTTAATTCCTTACACATTGTAGACCTTTCTTTCTAATTACTAAACTCAATTCCTTGCAATTTAGTTAATTAAAGAAGAAGATCAAGATAGAGTTCATGCCAACATAAAGCAAAGTCTATCCTAATTCCTTAGTGATATGTCATATTGCCTCTTTTAAGTCCTATTTCCCTTATTACTTACCAATTTCCATTGACATAAGAAATAAGCATGAACTCTTGTGTACATCAAGATAAAATAAGAACAAGGAAATAAAACATGAACTTACAATATTATTCAGAAATAAAGATGTAGAAAACTAAAGAATAATTATAAGCTAAAAACAACCCAAGTACTTAAAAAGAAATTAGCCAAGAATGGCTGATAGAAACATTGAATTACCCTGGACTAGGAGCTCAAGAATGGCCTCCCACAATTCTCAGGAACAATGCTCTCAAGGAAGAAAGAAGAATACTTGTTGTATTCTGAAGTAAGGGATGTGATTTTACAAAGGATGAGCACTCCTATTTATAGCAAAAATCTGCCTGTGACCTAGTGCTTGAGCGTTGGCTTCCCAACGCTTGAGCACTAGGATTTAAATGCTCCAGACGTGTGAAACAAGGGCCTAGCGCATGAGCGCTGGCTTCCAACGCTTGAGCGTTGGCAAGGTTGATGCTTGCTATTCGTTGGCTGTTTTGATCTTCAATGGTGGAGGAGTTGATGACCATTATGACCTTCATTGGCCACCAATTAACTTCTGAAAACTCCTTCCCACTACCATCAATTCTCCACTCATCCTTTTTCTCATGTGCAAAATTAGAAGTGATGCTTCATATTCAAGCTTTTCACTTTTGGTCCTCTCTTTGTTAGCACTTCACTTCTGGCCCTTCATTTTGCTGAAACTCCACTTTCAGCCCCCAACTCTTGAACTTTTATACTTTGGCCCTTTCTTTCCTAAAATTTACAGTTTGGTCCCTGGACAAAAATGACTAATTCTACCAGCTTTCCTAAAATATAAAAATACCTATAAAAATTCCTAAAAATATAAAATAATGTTTGAAAAACAATTAAAAGCTAATCTATATGAAAAATGCAAAAATAAACATAAAATCCTAATAAAAGAAATAAAAATCCTATATGAGACTCAAAAATAATAAAATAAAAAAACTAAAAAGACCGTAAAATTATCATACAAAATCCAGTCATCACTTTCCCTACAACAGGATAAGAAAGTTGAAGCAGAAAATCAACTCCTTTATTCAACAGGACTCAGAGAACTTGTATGAGACATGGGAGAGGTTCAAAGGACTCCTAAGGCGCTGCCTAGGCCATAACATATCCACTGCTAACCAAGTGGAGAAATTTTATGCAGCCCTCAATGATTATACAAGGGACAAGCTTGATATCGCAACTAGTGGAGCCTTTGATGCTCTACCAACTCAGGGAGCCCTTGATTTAATCAACAAACTTGCTGCAAGGGCTGCTCGTTCTAACCAAGACAAAGCCATAGGGAAAGGTATGTATGAAGTGGAAGCATTTGATGTTGTTTTAGCTTCCAATAAATTACTATCTAGGAAGGTTAATGCCATGGTCAAGCGGATGAGGGAGTCCAGTTGAGTTGTGAGGAGGCTGAGTTAGAAGCTGAAGTGAAGGCTATGAGGAATTTTTAGAATAATCCCTATGGCAACACATATAATCCTAATTGGAGGAATCACCCTAAATTTTCATGGAGGGATCAGAATCAAGGACAGGCCGGTGGACAAAGACAATTCCAAAGGCCATATCAAAATCAAAGGCCTCCAGTTCCTCAAAATCCAGGGCAAGGGAAGAAGAGTCTGGAAGAGACTGTTGGTGAAATGGCCCAACAGACTACTTAAATTCATGAACGAGACAAGGACAAACTCCAAAAATCATGAAGCTTCCATAAGAATTTTGGATGTGCAGGTTGGCCAACTTTCCAAAACCATTTCGGAGAGAATCCCAAGTATGTTCCCGTCAGACACTCTTGTTAATCCAAAAGAAAAAGTAGAGAATGTATCTGCAATTACTCTTAGGAGTGGTAGAATTATGCCTGATAGGATTGTTCCTAAAATGAAAAGAGTAGTGAGGAAAAAGATAAAGAGGGTGAGGATATGATGATTAATAATGTTGCTGTGGATTCTGAAAATGAAAAGAGCAAGGTTACTTTTCCTAGTAGATGTGTTGGCAGGGTTCCTTACCCTAAAGCTTTGATTAAAAAGAATTTATAAAAATATTTTTCTAGGTTCCTTGAAATTTTCAAGAAACTTGAGATAAACATACCTTTTTCTGAAGCTTTAGAAAAAATTCCAACATACTCTAAGTTCATGAAAGATATTCTTTCTAGGAAAAGGAAACTAAGTAAGGTTGAAAAAACAATTATGCTCACTGAGGATTGTAGTGCCATTGTCCAAAGGAAATTCCCCTAAAAGATAAAGGATCCTGGGATTTTCACCATTCCAGTAGATGTTGAAGGTTTACCTAATTCCAAGGCATTCTGTGACTTAGGAGCTAGTATCAATTTGATGCCCCTTTCAATGTTCCGTCGATTGGACAAAGGGGAGGCAACTCCTACTCTCATGTCTTTGCAGCTGGCGGACAGGTCAATCAAACACTCATATGGGGTAGCAGAGGATGTATTGATAAGGGTTGATAAGTTTATCTTCTCTGTTGACTTTGTAATTCTGGACATGGAGGAAGATTCCAAAGTGCCATTGATCCTTGGAAAGCCTTTTCTTGCAACAGGTAATGCCAAGATCAATGTGGCAAAAGGCCTTCTATCTTTGAAGGTAGGAGAAGAAAAAGTTAAGTTCTCAGTGTTCAGGACTCTTAAACATTTTGAGTCCTATGAAAAAGAGACCAGTGAGTTGAGAGATGACTTGGTCATCAAGGGAAGGAAGTTTTTCCCCCTAATTGATTAAAAGGGGAAGATTATACCAAAGAATATAACATTGGGCTGCTTGGGAGACAACCCATGGAAGGTTTCGTAAGTGATTTCATTTGATTAAGGTTCTGTTTTTATTTTCTGCATTTGAAAAAAAAGAAGTTTGATTCTGCAGGTACCCAACGCCCAAGCGTTAGAGGCTCAACGCTCATGCGTTGAGCCCCTGCCAACATGCCCAGGTTTTCATAAAACCAACGCCCAAGCGTTGGGGGGGGGAGGCAACACTCATGCGTTGAGCCCCTGGAATCCCAGAATTTATTTTCTAATTCCAACGCTCAAGCGTTGAGGCTTGGGCAGGCCATAGTTTTTTGTTTTTGTTTTCAATTACCCTGTTTGTTTGTTTTCGTTTGTTGAATAAAGAAGCAGGTGGTACCAGTGACAAAAGAGCAAGTGGTTCTGATGAAGAAGAAAACCCCATGAATCTCTGAACATTGACCATAGGTTGTTTTTATTATTTTACTTTCTTTTTAGTTTTTCTTTTTAGCTTTTTGTTTTTATTTTTAGGATTCTTATTATAGGATTTTTAAGTTTGCATTTGAGTCAGTAATCTGCATCCCAGATAATGCCATGTTACTTAAACCATAAGTGGTTTTACCCTATGATAAGTTGTTTTTGGAAAATGATACCTTTGATCTTTTGCTGGGTAGAAATGCATGTTGTTAGGTTATGATTGGATTCTAGTTAACCTAGCTTTGGTATGATCTTGAGTGAGTTCTAAAAAGGGTACCAGTTACCTTATTTTTTCTGAGTGCTTTGAGGACCCTGATTACTTGTGATGGTACTTTTCTGCCTTGTGTTACATGTTGGCTGAATTCTTGAATGCTTTGCTATCTTGAGAGAGACTTTAGGAATTTTCGGAGAACTCAGAATTTGATCTTGAAAATGTAGATTTTCCTTAGTAAGCCCCATTGAGCCTTGAAATTGAGTCTATTTTTATTGGAGCCTACTATTGGAATTATTGTTAGTAGTTAAGTGATTCTGGAAAAGGAAAATGTTAGAGCTATGTATGTATAGGTTTCTCTTTGAAAAAAAATGAAAAAATTGGAAATTGAAAAATCTGAGGTATGTGCCTTATGGAAAAAATTGAAAAAAAAAAGAGAAAAGAATTAAGAGATCCTATGTGCTAAGTTGTTTGAAGGTCGTAGTAAAGAAAAATCACTTAACATGAGTCATAATCTGAGTCAGTCATTTGAGTTGCCAAGTTCTTGAAATCCATATCTGTTTCTGAACCCTTGGCCAAGTTTTAACCCTTATAGTCTCTCCGAAGTTGCACTGCTGTACTTGTTTGGTTTTGATTTGAATGATAGGCAGATTAGCTTCAATTCACTTGTTATTCATTGAGCTGTTTATTTGTGAGCTTTAATTCGTGAACTTATTCTGCTGCTTTGATCAAATACTATGCTTAAGTTTTTCTTGATGAACTTTGTTTCCCTAACATGCATGTTTTCCAACCAGCTGTGCTTTCTTTGAAAAATGTATCTTGAGCTGTTTTGTGCTAAGTTTGGGTAACTTGTTCTAAGCTTGAGGACAAGCTTTCGTTAAGTGTTTTACGCTTGAGGACAAGCTGTCGTTGGGTATAGTGGTGTGATGACTGGGATTTGTATGATGTTTTTAGTGTCTTTTTATTTTATTTTATTTTATTTTATTTTTATTGAGTCTCATATAGTTTTTATTTTATTTTGTTAGAGTTTTTACTTTATTTTTGCATTTGCATATAGTTTAGCAACTTTTTTGTTTTTAGTCCTTTTAGTTTGTTTTATTGCATTTTAGTCCTTGTTAGAGGTTCTGGTCAATTAAGGAACATTTGTGGGGATCTTGATGCAAATAAAGGAAGAATTGTGGCTGAAAATAAATGAAGAAGAAGAAGCATCAATTGTTTTTGTTTTTTAAAACATGTGGAAAAAGAATTGAAGAAGAGAGAATTGATGCTATTCAGTTGTTGAGAGACAAAGAAGTGGCTACATGATGAGCATGTATGATAATCAAGAGCCATAAAGAAAGAAGAGAAGAGAGGCAAGGCAAATGAACCATCAGACGAGCCCAACGCTTGAGCGTTGGATCCCCAACGCTTGAGCGTTGGATCCCCAACGCTTGAGCGTTGGATCCCCAACGCTCTTGTGTTGGCTCCCTGACTTGGAGTCCAGGAATTTTGTAATTCCAATGCTCAAGCGTTGGAGGGCCAATACTCATGCGTTGTACCCTGACTTGTGCCCATTTTTATTTTAATTCCAACGCCCAAGCGTTGGAAGGGCCAACACTCATTCGGTGAGCCCCTGTTTGGCCACGTCTGATGGCACATGAACCCAATGTGAAGAAGGCCTTGCTCCTGACTCTGGCTGAAGTTTTGATGATGACAACACACGTTACAAAAAGAAGAAAAAGAAAGACTTCAAGAACCGGCTCAAAACGTCAAGATCATCTATTAAGGTTCTAGCCACAAGTCTTGTTAACTTAGTATGCTATGTTTTATTAAGGTTATATTGCATTTGAAGGCTCATGAGTAATCAACTAATTAAGTACAACTTGTTTTCAAAGGCTAAAATTAAGTAGAAACACTTAATTAGAGATTGAACATCAAAGAAACCAAGTTTCAGACTGTAGTAATAGATTACCAGATTTCAGTAATCTATTACCTGTCAGTCAGGCATAGCGTAATCGATTACCAGTTTTCAATAATCGATTACGAGGCAGTCAGTAATTGATTACCAGATTTCAGTAATCGATTACCTGTTAGAAAATGGCACTCAGATCATAATGGCTATAGCGTAATCGATTACCAGAATGGTGTAATCGATTACCAAGTCGGCAGATGTGTTGTTTCATGAACCAATGTGTCTCAAAACGTTTGGGAAGCCTTGTGATGGTTCATGGATGACCTCTAGTGCCTATATATACTTGATTGATGTTCAAAAACGAAAAATGACTTGGACAACAACTTTCATATTCATTAAAGTAATCATTCTGAGTTTCTGCTCTCTCATTCTCCTAAGAATACTCATGCTGTTCAACATTTGAGAAACTCAGAATAATTGAGCCTTCATTGGAATTGCCTGGAGCATACAAACTAAGATCAATCCAACTAGTCTAAAGGATTGTATCAGCGACTGTAAAGGTTTCTTCTTCTTCATCTTGAATCGGTTTGATTCATTCACCATAGTGTTCGGTGGTTGTGGAAAAGGTCATTTGAATCGGGTTTGATTCAAAAGTCCGCCGTAGGGTTCGGCGTCATCAGCTCCGGCGACGACGACCGCCGTGGCCGTGCTTCATCTTCTCCGGTGAGCCTCTCAAGAAATAATTCCCAGAACTGCTTTTTCGAGGTAATTGGACCTCCAGAACCCATTTTTCACCTTATTTGTTCAATTTAGAACCCATAGGAACAATTTTTGAGACTTGGAATCTAGAATTTCGAAGCCATGAAGCTCAAGAACACAAGAAACTCGTGTTCTCTATTCTGGCCTGTTTAATGAACCAAATGACCTGGAAATTATTTGTGTGAGTTTCAGGAACATCAAGGAATAATTTAGGAAACCCAGAATGTAGGAAAGAACAAGAAATAACAAAGTTGAATTTTCAAGCTTTAAGATAAAATACTTGAATATGGAAGATAGTGAGATAGACGTAGGAACCTATGTAGCTTGTGATAGAAAGACTCTGCATGCTAAGGATAGTGAATTTAGGAAGGAAAAACAGAATATGAATAGAGAGAGTGATGGAAGTAAGGAATTTCACATAAAATCATAAGAAACCTAGTCTAATTATAACCAAGAACATGAGCGTATGAGATTTCTTGTACTAACACTAGGACTCAGAATTCAGAGGAAGTAGAATAAAGAAAGAAAATATAGTTTAGAAATAAAATAGGATTTTAATTGAGAAATAAAGAAATTATAGGGACTTAATTGTAAATAAAATAAAAATGAAGGACTAAAATGTAAATATGGGCATAGTTCTAACTCTAACCTATCACATAACATGGAATACGTGGTATCATGTGCAGAATATCAAGGTTTATACACAAACTCGGAAACTCAAGCTGGAAACCGAGGTAAGGGGAGTTAGACTATGCGATGTCATGTTAGGTTTCATATAAGCAGTCTATTAGAAAGATGGAATGCATATTGTTGTTATGTGTGATTGCTTGTTTGATGTGCTATGATGTTTGTGAATGAATGTTGATTGTTCTATGCTGAAAATGATTGTGAAGTTGTTACATTGAACATTAGATGGAGAACGTACACTATGGGATATAATGGTACTAGGAACTGCCGTCATAAGGCTTATTCAATATTGCTATAAGCAATATCTCTATAGCATCTGTGGTAGTAGAGCAGAGGGAAAAATCTTGAGGTAATTGTTGGCATGTCACTTGTTTATAAAACTCAGCCTACCCTATAATTGATTAGGACTCACCAGTAGGATAGATAGTTAATGGACATTACTAAATGAATTAGGTAGTTGAAACGGATTGAAAGCTTAAGTGCGGGTTGGTTACCAAGAGAACGTGGTTCCTGTGTATAAAGCTCTACTTACCTATTATATATGTTACTCAAATGTTATGAACTCATTTTATGAGATCCAATACAGATGCAACAGAGTTCATCTTAGTTATGACTCAAGATATTCAGGGAGTATAAGGGGTGAATGTTATTCAAATGTTATGAGTTTATCTTATTGTTAAAAGGGTTTTCACGTCTTTTAATAAAAACCAATACTTGAGCTGCGTTCAAACCTCTTTTAAGATTCAATTGCAGTATAGTACGGGTGTTATCGATCCACAGAGAGCAAATGAGTAAGAGTGTCGTTCTTTAGTCAAGAAGTTAAGCAGAAAAGAAATAGAAGGTGTTTGTTTGGAAAGACTTGTATTAAAAAGCATGAAAATAAGAAAGCAAAGGTTTGAGAGATAAACAGATTAGGAAAACAGTTGGATTATGGTTTCACACTTCACTATTCAGGATTTATCTTGTTCTTGATAACAATCACTTAAAACCTCTAATTCACTCCCGCCAGTTCTTAACTACCTCACCTATTCCTAGTATGAGAAGTTGATTCAATTACTTTCCTAATTGTCGCTTCCACAGGCAATTAATCAAAGCAATTGTAAACATGCAGGCGTTAAAGAACTAGGTGATCTAACGCTATTGCTAGCAAATTAGCTTCCCCTAGATTAAACAGTTTATGCCAGATTAGTAGAGTAGCTTCCACATACAAGATTAATCTCAACTCAGATGAAAGGTGATCAAACTCACATAGGCAATAAAAGCAAAACTGTTCAATTGAAATTAAAGATATAAAGTAAACAAAGAAACAATAAGAATCCCTTCAAGATGAAGTACTACGCCTAAATCCAACTAAAAGAGAGCTTAGTTATCCATAAGATGGAAACTAGCTAGCTTACAAGGAGAATCAATTGAAACTTGGGAGACGGTGAAGAATCCGAGCGTCCGTTGATGAAACTCCTCTTCTCCTTCTCAAATTCGAGCTCTCTCACGTCCAAGGGGTGTTTGGAGGTGGCTAGGGTTGAAAGAATACCCAAAACATGCTATAAAACGTGATTTTATAGGCCCTGGGCACTGCAGGGGCGCTTAGCGCCCTCGACGGGCGCTTTGCGCCCTGGAATCAGTGTTCTGGGCGCTTAGCGCCCTGGCTGCATGTTCGAGGCGCTTAGCCGCCCATAGCGGAGCTTAGCTGCCAGAATGCTCCCTGCTGGCCGCTCAGCGAGTTGTGATGGAGCTTAGCGCCCCGTAAACTTCTCCAAATCAAGATCCAACCGTCCATATTGAATTTCCATGAGTTAGGAACCACATACTCAAAGTTTAGCGAAATCCAACGGTTAACGAATGAGATATTGCAATCTTTCTCAGGCTGCTTCAAGATTTCTACATCAAAAAGTTGGGATTAGAACTGAAATCATTGGGGCTTCAGTGAATCCATGCTCTTTCTTGGATATTCAATCCTGAAACACCATTAATATGTCAAAAACATTATTAATGTGCATTCTAACCCAGAATTAATAGCAATTCATTATTCCTTTGCAAAACATACATTTCTTAGGGGGTTTTTACAATTAAAACACATAATAAGTGCGTAAAAACAATGTTAAAACTATGAACGTTTGGCACTTATCAAACTCCCCCCAACTTAGGACCTTGTTTGTACTCAAACAAAATTTAAAGACTTTAATCAAATATGCATGGAAAAACATTTTCAAAACACACATTGCAAGATTTCAAATAAATTGAATCAATGATCCAAAATAGAAACATGATGCCCACAATATAATCCACAACCTTGATACAATCACGTATTCAACTTGAAACTCAATAGGCACACAATCAATAACTATCAACTAGAGAATCACTCAATCAAGCCAAGATATAGCATGTGAATCAAGCAAGGTCAGTGTTTCACTCAAATGCATCACTGAATCACAGAAGTCAAGATTGTTACTTGTCTCTTCAATCATCTAGGTCACATGTGCAATCAAGGATCACTAAGGACTTTTTCAGGGTTGTAATGAGGCTTGGCTTCAAAGAAATTGGTTTTTCATGATATGCAAGGAACTCAACAAGCCTAAGAGAGCAATCAGATCTTACTTTCATGTAATTCACTCCTCCAAACTTGCTTTTAACCAACTCCTATTCACCATTTTCTTTCAGTTCTACCCTTTGTTCTTGTATCAATCCCTTCTTTATTCTCTTTTTGTTCTTTTTTGCTTTTTCTCTTTTCTTTTCCTTTTTCATTTGAATTTTTCATTTTGCAATTTTTCAAAGTATATACATAGAGATTGATACAGATCACACAACAACTTTGCACAAAAGCCTTCTCCCCCCAACTTGAATACAACCTACCATCATGAATGCTCTCTTAGCCTATCAAGCTAAGGTAAGACATTGTTTTTCTTTTAGACTCAGGGTTATAATCAAGAAAGTATTTTCAATTTTTAGGCTCAAAGGGGGTAGTAAATGGATATAACTTGAATAGGTAGGCTATTTGGCTAAGTGGCTATAGAACAAAATGCCTTGATCATTTCCTATCAATTCCATGCAACCAATGATATCAGAGACTCAAACAAATCAACCATGCAAAGCAGTGATGTTCTCTCAACTCACAGTGTTTAGGAACACTCCCTCACAGGCTAAAAAGTTTCAAATTTTCCTGGTTTTCAAGCAGTTTTCATGTTATTCTTCAAGAATTCCAAATGAATCATGAAATCATATCATGTCATGTAATAAATGAGTTCAAGCACAAATTCTATCATGGAATCACTAATCAATTCACTTTTAAGCACACATCAAGCAATTTTCAAACAAGCCATGCTAGCATTGAAAAAGTCAAAACAATGGAGACTTGGACAAACATGTTATATCACACTATACCATAAAAAATGAACAATAAAAGTAAAGTAAAAAGAACTCCCTCATGATTCTATGTCTCTTATGCTTCCAAATTGCTTCAAAACTCATCCCCTCCGAGGAATTTGGACTGTCCTCAGGCCAAACAATACCAGCAACAAATGATTTCTCAAAACTTGCAAAACTCATTCTGTTCTCAAAGTAGGCACTGCAACAACCCATGTAACCACACCAAAATGCATATTCACATAAAAATAAAAATAAAAAACTTAAAAGTTACCACACTGGGTTGCCTCCCAGAAAGCGCTTCTTTAACGTCACTAGCTTGACGTGTGATTTGCATAGAATCAAGGAGGCCAAAGACAAGAGGCGAAAGTAATTCCCTTCTTCCTTTCTGGTTCTTTTTCAATTTTCACAAGAGTTTTAAAACAACTTTCACAGGTTTTTACTACTTTCCAAACCTGTGAAAGTCTTTTCTTCTTCTTGGTCTTTCTTTTCTTCTGTAATCCTTCATTGACTTCCTTGTTAACATCTTCCAATTCCACCTTCTCGGAATCTCCAGTTCCTCCTCCTCTGGAAATTGTGGCTGTAAATCCGTCAAAGCTTTTTCCAAAGGATCAATGGCTTGTGGTCTCTTTTCAGCTTGCCTATTGACTTCATCAAGCAAATCTACTCTGAAGCATTGTCCTTTGTCTTTTGGGAATTGCATGGCTTCAAAGATATCAAATTGGACTTCCTCATCATGAACTCGAACTTTCAGCTTGCCGACATCCATGTCAATCCCCATTCTTGCAGTCCTCATAAATGGTCTCCCCATAATGAGGGGGACCTCAGTGTCCTCTGCAATGTCAATCACAACAAAATCAACAGGAATAAGGAATTTATCAACTCTTACCAATACATCCTCAGCTATGCCAAGTGGATATTTGATTGATCGATCAGCTAGCTGAAGAGACATCCTGGTTGGCTTCAAGTCCAATCCACTTATCCTTTTCATCAAGGACAATGGCATCAGACTCACACTGGCTCCAATGTCAACAAGACCCTTACCTACTGATACTTCCCCAATGGTCAGGGGAATGGTGACACTTCCAGGATCTGCCAGTTTCGGTGGAATGCCATTAGTGATGATGGCACTACAAGTTGCTCCAAGCTGCACTGTTACTTCTTCCTGGTACTTCCGCTTCTTTGTCAGTAAGTCCTTCATGAATTTTGCATAGGTAGGCATCTGTTCAAGAGCTTCTGCAAAAGGAATGTTAATATGCAGACTTTTAAAAATATCCATAAACCTAGCAAATTGGCGACCTCTGTCAAGTTTGGAAGGGGCCTTTGGATAAGGTAGGGTCTTCACTATCTTTTCCTTACTGTTTTGAACTCCCTACTTATTTTTCTCACCCTTCTCTTTCTCAACCTCTTTTTCTTTTTCTTTTTCTTTATCTGCAGTTTCCTCAAGAGCTACACTCTCATTATTATTCTTTTCAACTTCTACCTCAGTGT
The DNA here is from genome assembly GCA_030819835.1 of Acmispon strigosus. Lineage (NCBI taxonomy): Eukaryota > Viridiplantae > Streptophyta > Magnoliopsida > Fabales > Fabaceae > Acmispon > Acmispon strigosus. Next base: position 28,746,561 of record JAUAMA010000001.1, read on the forward strand.
TCTCTCCATTCTGCTCTTTTTCTACCTCCTCATATTCCTCATCATTGTTTTGCTCTCCAATACCTCTACCTACTACCTTCCCACTATGAGTGTATATTGCATTGCAATGCACTCTAGGGTTGGTTTCAGTATTGGCATTAAAAGGTCCCTTCTGCATCCCAGCAAGTTGGTTGGCTAATTACCCCATCTGAGTTTCCAAGTTCTTTATAGAAGCTCCCTGGTTCTTTTGACCTTCCATAGTTGCCTGCATAAATTGGGTTAGTGTATCACTCATTTTGGCAAACTTATCTTCAAGTGACTGCTCCTGTTGATTTTGGAATTGCTGAGGTTGTTGGAACTGAGGATTCTAAAAAGGCTGCCTCGGTGCTCTATTGGAAGAAGGACATGTATCTTGTCTCCAAGGCTGGTAACTGTACTGATTGTTACCACAGCTTTGATAGTTGTCCCATCAGTAATTGTTTTGGTAGGGCCTCTGCTGACCGTTCAAATAATGAACCTCTTCCTCTGAGAGTTGTTGGTAAAAATCAGATTGTTGCCTTGGCATCTCAGCATCACACCTGTTCACCTTTTGCATATCCCTTATGCTTTTGGGCAAATCATCCAGTTTCCTAGTCAGGTCATCAAGTTGTTGCTGAAGAAGCTTGTTTTGGGCCAACATAGCATCATTGACTCCCAGCTCCATGATTCCTGGCTTTCTTGATGGGCCTCTAAAGTTTTGGCTTTGCTGATCATTTAAGGCCATAGCCTCAATGATGTGCATTGCCTCAGTAGGTGTCTTTGCCATCAATGATGCTCCTGCAGTGGCATCAAGGATCAACTTGCTCTGTTGATGCAACCCATTTCTGAAGATGTGAACTTGGGTCTTTGCATCAAAGCCATGGTTTGGGCACTTCCGGCACATAGACTTGTACCTCTCCCAAGCTTCACATAGATTTTCACCAGGAGCCTGAGAAAAAGTGGAAATAGCAGTTTTATAATCCATAAATTTGGAATCAGGAAAGTACCTTGCCATGAATTTGCGTTCAAGCTGATTCCAATCATCCAAAGTGGATTGAGGTTGGTCTAAGAACCATTCCTTTGCATGACCAATTAAGGTCAATGGAAATAGCCTCAGAAATACTGTTTCCTCTTCGTTCTGTCTGATGCCTGCAGTGCCACAAAGCTCATAGAACTTGGTGAGATGATTGTAGGGATTTTCATGATCTAACCCAGCAAAGGGGTTAGCATACATCAATTGAACTAATCCCGTTTTTATCTCAGGTGGCCTTTCATTTCCTGCTGGCCTGCCAATTCTTGTCATGTTCCTTGGCGTGAAGTTAACAAATCCTGCATTGGTGTCATTGTGACCACCATTTCCTCCTTGACCTTCCATTTCTGTATGAGTTGGGTTTTCAGTGGACACTGAAGATGTTGAAGTGTCCTGCTCCTTTCTCAACTTAGCTAACTGCAACCTCACCAGAAGAGTCAGGTAACAAGATAATATGAAAGTAAAAAAAAAGTATTAACAGTATTCACAATTTCTTAAACAAACAGAACTAAAGCAATGCAAACTCAAACAACGCTGCTCCCCGGCAACGACGCCATTTTGTTAAAAGGGTTTTCACGTCATTTAATAAAAACCAATACTTGAGCTACGTTCAAACCTCTTTTAAGATTCAATTGTAGTATAGTATGGGTGTTATCGATCCACAGAGAGCAAATGAGTATGAGTGTCGTTCTTTAGTCAAGAAGTTAAGCAGAAAAGAAATAGAAGGTGTTTGTTTGGAAAGACTTGTATTAAAAAGCATGAAAATAAGAAAGCAAAGGTTTGAGAGATAAACAGATTAGGAAAACAGTTGGATTATGGTTTCACACTTCACTATTCAGGATTTATCTTGTTCTTGTTTACAATCACTTAAAACCTTTAATTCACTCCCGCCAGTTCTTAACTACCTCACCTATTCCTAGTATGAGAAGTTGATTCAATTACTTTCCTAATTGTCGCTTCCACAGGCAATTAATCAAAGCAACTGTAAACATGCAGGCGTTAAAGAACTAGGTGATCTAACGCTATTCCTAGCAAATTAGCTTCCCCTAGATTAAACAGTTTATGTCAGATTAATAGAGTAGCTTCCACATACAAGATTAATCTCAAATCAGATGAAAGGTGATCAAACTCACATAGGCAATAAAAGCAAAACTGTTCAATTGAAATTAAAGATAGAAAGTAAACAAAGAAACAATAAGAATCCCTTCAAGGTGAAGTACTACGCCTAAATCCAACTAAAAGAGAGCTTAGTTATCCATAAGATGGAAACTAGCTAGCTTATAAGGAGAATCAATAGAAACTTCGAAGACAGTGAAGAATCCGAGCGTCCGTTGATGAAACTCCTCTTCTCCTTCTCAAATTCGAGCTCTCTCACGTCCAAGGGGTGTTTGGAGGTGGCTAGGGTTGAAAGAATACCCAAAACATGCTAAAAAAACGTGATTTTATAGGCCCTGGGCGCCGCAGGGGCGCTTAGCGCCCTTGACGGACGCTTAGCGCCATGGAATCAGTGTTCTAGGCGCTTAGCCCTTTACAGGGGCGCTTAGCGCCGTTGCTGCATGTTCTGGGCGCTTAGCCGCAAGAATGCTCCCTGCTGGCCGCTCAGCGACTTGTAATGGCGCTTAGCGCCCCTTAAACTTCTCCAAATCAAGATCCAACCGTCCATATTGAAGTTCCATGAGTTAGGAACCACATACTCAAATTTTAGCTAAATCCAACGGTTAACGAATGAGATATTGCAATTTTTCTCAGGCTGCTTCAAGATTTCTGCATCAAAAAGTTGGGATTAGAACTGAAATCATTGGGGCTTCAGTGAATCCATGCTCTTTCTTGGATATTCAATCCTGAAACACCATTAATATTTCAAAAACATCAAGAATGTGCATTCTAACCCAGAATTAATAGCAATTCATTATTCCTTTGCAAAACATACATTTCTTAGGGGGGTTTTTACAATTAAAACACATAATAAGTGCCTAAAAACAATATTAAAACTATGAACGTTTGGCACTTATCACTTATGTGACAAAATACCGAAACAACAGAGTTCGTCTTTGGATATTCAGGAGAAATTAGGGGGTGATTGTTAAATAACCATACCTGGAGGGACAAGGAGTTAGAAAGCACTGTCACTACCACTGTAGGGATTATGGATTATACAGAGATACCGAGGGTGGCCATGTTCAGAGATGAATAAGCCCGGGGTATATCATGATTTCCTAAGTCTCATGTCTGGGCGGGTAGGGTCCCAGAGGGCTATTCCAGCCATGATGTTTAAGGATCAGTATTATCGAGTATATCTGCCAGTGAAGCCCTAAGTAATCCAAGTTCGATAAAGAGTGGAACAAGGGTAAATTTCATGTCCATAATTCTCGAATGGCTTTTTGAAGAGTGTAGATGCTAAAATGCTTCGGTCCTTATACATTACTAGCATTCATGATATTAAATTATAAAAAGGTCAGATCAGAGACTTTCTTCTCAGGGGTATAACCTCTGGGGAAAATGGGAAGCGAAGTCTGACTGAAATATGGAGTTATAAGGGAGGCTTGATAACCCGCATGTTTTCCATAATGAATATGTGCTTGGTGTGATCATGTGTGATGATGATATGTTATCTTGATTTGTAGTGGATCACTTATATGTTGTGTAGCATGTTTATGGTTATGTTTGACTCACCCTTGCACTTTATTTTCAATATAGATTCTGACAGGTACACCGATGAGCCGACCACCAGTCGTCTCCATCCATGCTGAATTCCCTGCAGCCTGAGGATGGTATCATGATCCCTCCACTGGATACTGTTTGTATAACGGTGTTTCAGTTTTCTGGTTTAAAAGTTACCTCAATGAAGAAGTTGGTTACCCTCTTACCTTACCCATGGCCTTTTCTTTCTACTTACTTGTGAGAGCACGTCATGTTAACCCAAGAGATTCACCTGGGCTTGAGCCTAACTCACCCCATGAGCCTGAACCGGTACCTGCAATACCCATTAGAGAGTTTCCACTAGAGGATAATAATCCCAGACGTCAACAACCTTCCGAGTCAGTCACCTCACCATCTCCTAGAAGACCTGGACCTCGTGTGAGAGTCACCTCTAGGAAGAGTATGATAGCCCAAACAAGAAGGATGACCGCTAGGGAGTATAGGAACCTGTTTAACCGTGGTGAAACCTCTCGAGCAGCAGAGGTGAGAGTGCCGGTAATCCAGATTGAGGATAGTGTTGGGATGGTGGAGGCTTGGAATAAAGCTGGTGATGGTCCGAGTGGGGCAGACAATCTTTAGCTTCTTGTTGTATTTTATGTTACTGATAACTCTGTTATGTTATTCACTATGTTTTTAACTTGTGTACTGGAAGGATGATGTGAGGGTACCTGGTGTATCCGCTGGTTGAAAACTCTATTTAAAATTTTGTCACTGTGATATATTCATTGATGTGTTTTGAATAAGTATGTTTGTGTGACTAATATATTTCGCAGATCATAGATTATCATAGTTAAGGGTTCATGATAAGTAAATGAACCGATGTGTTAGAATAAGCACAGGTAACACCGTAGCTTCCGCACATATATATAGATATACACATACACTCTAACACGCGAACGTTGTTTGGTAAGACATGGTTGGTTAAAAAAAAAACTGCGGCAATCCTTGGTTTGGGGAATAGATAGGAGAAGTAGTAACATTTATTCTGCCAGCTAAAGGAGCGTCACAATTAGGTGGTGTCAGAGCAGGTTATCCTGAAAAGCCTAGTTATGAGCCTACTATGCTGTGCTGTGAGATTTGGATGAACTAACTGATGTATGGATTTCAGGAAAGAGAATGGCAGAAATGGCTAGAGCATTAGATCGACTCACCACATTCTTGGCTGAAGAAGCAGCGAGAACAGAGCAGGGAGCTAATACAAATCGAGCAGAGGATGAAGTATACCATGGACTCGATAAATTTCTTAAGAGGGAACCACCAAAGTTCGACGGGGGATACAACTCAGGCGGAGCTTATGAGTGGATTAAAGAAATAGAAAGAATTTTTGAAACTCTAACTAGTGTCGATGTACTCAAGTGGAATTTGCTACGTATTTGTTGACAGGAGAAGCATCGATTTGGTGGGCTACTGCAAAGGGCAGAATAGCACCAGTGACGGGAGGAATAACTTGGGAAGCATTTAAGACCGCATTCCTCGAGAAGTATTTTCCAGATGATGCTAAAGGTAGGAAAGAGACGGAATTCTTGGAACTAAGGCAAGGCACCATGACGGTGGGAGAGTACGCGGCGAAATTTGAGGAGCTGTGCCGTTTCCATCCGCACTATCACCGGGCAGTTGACGACACGTCAAAGTGTATCAGGTTTGAGTATGGGTTAAGACCTGATATTAAGGATGCCGTAGGACATGATCACGTCAAAGTGTATCACGTCAAAGTGCGACATGATCCTTTGGACAAGGAAGAAACCAGAATAATGGAGTGAGATATCAGCAAGGGAATTCCAACGTCCGTGGACAGATGAATTCGAACAATGGTCGGTATTGTGTCAGATGCAAGCAGCATGGACACGTGATTCACAACTGTACAAACCAGTGGGCAAATCCGGTAGGAGCATCAGCCAGTGGGAATGGAAGTTTCAACCCAGTTAGTAACAATGCGGGGAGTGACAACCGGAATATTCCTAGGACAAATGAAGCAAGGAAACCTGGACGACCGGTCAATAAAGGGAAAGTGTTTGCTATGAGTGGGAAGGAAGTTGAAGAAACTCCAGATCTGATATAAGGTATGTGCTATGTTAATGGATTTTCTTTGAATGTTTTATATGATTCAGGTGCAACGCATTCGTTTATATCACAAGAGCGGGTCAAACAACTAGGATTCTATGAGACAGAACTAGGGTATAAATTAGAAGTTTCTACCCCAACCAACGGAGCTTGTCAGACTTCTAGTGTTTGGAAGGGATGTTTAATAACCGTGTTAGGAATAACTTTCCAACAAGATCTGATATGTTTACCCATGGAATAGTTAGATGTGATCTTAGGAATGGATTGGCTATCCAGGCATAATGTGAGGATAGATTGTTGTAGGAAGACAATTGAGTTTGCAGGGAATGATCCTGAGCGAGAAGAAAGAGTGACCTGTAGTAAGATAGGAGAAACCAAGATGTGTGTACTAGGAGCCTACCTGTATTCTTTAGAAGAAGGGAAGAAGGATCCTAAAGTGGAAGAAATTCCAGTAGTGAAGGAATTTTCGGAGGTGTTTCCAGAAGATGTGACAAAATTACCACCGAAAAGGGAAATAAAGTTTACCATAGACTTAGTACCAGGAACAGGACCTATTTCCATAGCACCTTATAGGATGTCACCTATGGAATTAGAGGAACTTAAGAAGCAAGTGGAGGAGTTGATGCAAAAATAATTTATACGTCCAAGTGTGTCTCCGTGGGGAGCACCCGTGTTATTGGTGAAGAAGAAGGATGGAAGTATGAGATTGTGTGTAGATTATAGGTAGTTGAACAAAGTGATAGTGAAGAATAAGTACCCTTTACCTAGGATAGATGATCTGATGGATCAGTTGAAGGGAGTAGCAGTATTTTCTAAGATAGATTTGAGGTCAGAATATCACCAAATAAGGGTTAGAAGAGAGGACATACCAAAGACAGCTTTTAGGACGCGGTATGGACACTATGAATATTTAGTAATGTCGTTCGGAGTCACGAACGCACCTTCTATATTCATGTATTACATGAACCGTATCTTCAACCCGAACTTGGATAAATTTGTAGTGGTGTTCATAGACGACATCCTGATATACTCAAGGAGTGAGAAAGAACATGAAGAGAACCTTAGGATAGTACTAGGAATTTTGAACGATAGACAGCTAATTGTCAAGTTGTCAAAGTGTGAATTCTGGTTAGAGTCGGTGCAATTCCTAGGACATGTGGTAATAAAGCTGGAATAGCGGTAGATCCAAATAAAGTGGAGGCGGTGATTGCTTGGAGCACACCAAAGACCGTGACGGAAGTCCGTAGTTTTCTCGGTTTAGCTGGATATTACCGAAGATTCATAGAAGGATTTTCGAAGATAGCTACCCCATTGACCAAACTAACTAGAAAGAACCAGCCGTTTAATTGGACACAAGAATGTGAGGAGAGTTTTCAAAATTTGAAGAAAAAGTTAACTATTTCACCAGTATTAGTGTTACCAGACTCAGAAAAGGAATTTGAAGTGTACTGTGATGCTTCAAAGTTAGGATTAGGATGTGTGTTGATGCAAGAACGTAAGGTAGTAGCGTATGCATCAAGGCAGTTGAGGCCACATGAATTAAACTACCCTACCCATGATCTAGAGCTAGCAGCCGTAGTATTTGCATTAAAGATATGGAGGCATTACTTGTACGGTGCAAATTTCATGGTGTTTAGTGATCATAAGAGTATGATGTACTTGTTTGATCAGAAGGATATGAACATGAGACAGAGGAGATGGGTAGAATTTTTTAAAGGATTATGATTTTATGTTGCAGTATCACCCAGGGAAGGCCAATGTAGTAGCAGATGCCTTGAGTCGGAAGAGTCTACATATCTATGGAATGATGATGAGAGAGCTTAAGCTGATATAGGAATTCAGAGACTTAAGTCTAGCAGTAGGAGTTGGACCTAGGAGGATACATTTTGGAACAATAGTGTTGACCAATGAATTTTTAGAGGAAGTTAGAAAGGAACAAGAGAATGATGATAGATTCCATGAATTGATACAAGGATACCAGAGGAAAGAGAAGGGAGAGTTTGTCAAAGGAAATGACAGACTATGGAGATTTAGTAAAAAAGTATGCATACTAGAAGGATCAGACTTGCGGAGTAGAATTTTGGAAGAAGCCCATAGGAGTAATCTTAGTATACACCCTGGATTCACTAAGATGTACCAAGACCTTAAGAAGAGATTTTGGTGGGCAGGAATGAAAAAGGATATATGGAATCAGGTAATGACATGTTTAGTATCTCAGAAAGCTAAGGCAGAGAGCATAGGAAACCATCGGGAGAACTAAAGCCTTTAGAAATTCCAGAATGGAAATGGGAGAGTGTGTCAATGGGTTTTGTGACAGGATTACCAAAAACACGATCCGAAAATGATGCAATTTGGGTAATGTGGATAGATTGACTAAAAGTGCTCATTTCTTGGCAGTGAACATGACACAATCTTTAGAGAAGTTAACCCAGATGTATGTGAAGGAAATGGTGAGATTACATGGAGTACCATCTAGTATAGTATCTGATAGAGATCCTAGATTCACATCACAATTTTGGAAAAGTTTGGATGGAGCTTTAGTGTCTAATTTGAGGTTTAGTTGTACACTTGAGAGTCAAGGTAGTTGGGAGCAATACTTACCATTGGTGGAATTTTCTTATAACAATAGTTATCATTCTAGTTTTTAGATGGCACCATTTGAGGCACTGTAGGGGAGAGAGTGCAAAACACCTTTGTGTTGGTTTGATGAGGGAGATAAGTTGGTACTAGGACCAGAGATAGTTCAAGAGATGTCTTAAAAGGTCAAAGAGATTAGGGAGAGACTTAGAATAGCCCAAGATACGCAAAAGGTATACCATATTTGACCGTAGGAAGAAGCTGATAGCCGAATCGCAAGTGTACGATTAACTATCGCGTAGTAAAAAAGATCGAACCCAAGGGATTGGTGTTCTTATTAATATAAAATTTAGTACTTGTGCAGAAAATTAAAGATTAAAATATGTTGTTTGTTTTAGAACAAGCAAGAATAATAGCATAAAATAAAGAAGAGATAAATATGATGAGAATTAAGTTCTTGGGTTGGTTTACATAGAATATAAAATATGCTAGCAAGTATCTACTTAATTTCTGAATTTTAAATCCAAGTTCAAGATGCTATAGCCTATTATATCTACAAGTTAATCTCTTACACATTGTAGAACTTTCTTTTTAATTACTAAACCCAATTTCTTGCAATCTAGTTAACTAAAGAAGAAGATGAAGATGAAGTTCCGGCCAACATAAAGCTACGTCTATCCTAATCTCTTACCGATATATACTTATAGCCTTTTTTAATCCTAGATCCCTTACTACTTACCAATTCTCAAGTATGGTTTCCCACAAATCCTAGGAACAATGCTCAAAAGGGAGAAAGAGAGAATACTTGTTGTATTCTAAGAGGTGTGTTTTACAAGTGCAAATTGCCTCCCTATTTATAGCAAAAATCTGGCCTCTAGCGCTTGAGCGCTGGCATTCCCAACCCTTGGGCGTTGGGATGCATTAAAAATCCACTTTCTGTCCGAGGCCCAGCGCTGGCCTTCCAACACTTGAGCGCTGGGTGAGAATCTGACTCATCTCCTAGTCAGAGTCCTAGTGCTTGAGCGCCGGGATCCCAACGCTGGAGCGTTGGGACGCTGGAGCGTTGCGACGCTGCTGCTTCATCTTCAAGCTTTTCTTTCTTCTTCATGGTAGTGGGTTTTGAATGCCTTAAAAAGCCACTATTCAGCCCTTAATCAATTCTGAAACCTTCTTCCCACTACCATCAATCCTTCAACATTATTTTCCATGTGCTAATTTGAAGAGAGTTGCTTCATATTCTTCTTTTTCACTTATAGTCCTCTCTTTACTAGCACTTCAATTCTGGCCCTTTAATTCTCTCAATCTTCACTTTTAGTCCTCCACTCTTGAACTTTCACATTTTGGTCCCTGATTTCCTAAAACTTTACAAATTGGTCCCTGGACAAAAATGATAACTAAACCAGCTTTTCCTAAAAATATAAAATAGCTATAAAAATTCCTAAAAATATAAAATAAAGTTTAAAAACCAAATAAAAGCTAATCTATATGCCAAATGCAAAATAAATAGAAAATCTACATAAAAATAATAAAAATCCTATATGTGACTCAAAAATAATAAAATAAAAAGACTAAAAACAACCTAAAAACATAATATAATATCCACTCATCACACCACTATACCCAACGACAGCTTGTCCTCAAGCGACAAAACTTAAAGAGAAACTCGTCCCTGAGTTTAGAGAAAGTTTATCTGATTAAAACTTGAAGCACAAGAACCTTTCAAAGAAAGCTTAGCAGATAAGGAAGACATGCATGTTTTACAGATAAAGAATCAAGAAAGTTAGGCTTAGCTTTTAACATGTTTGAGTTCATCAATAAAGCTCACAAAATGATATTCTCCATGAAAAACAAGAAAGCTCAATGATCCTGCCTATAATTCAAATCAAAACTAAAATAAAGCCACCAAGTGATTTTGAAGAGATTTTTAAGGTTGTAACTTGGCCAAAGGGTTGAACATTTCAAGGTGTGGATTTCAAGAAATTGGCAACTCTAGTGGCTGACTCAGAAACTGTTGCTAAGTGATTTTCTTGACTTAAGAGCTTTGAACAAATTACAAACAAGGGTCCTCTCAATTTTCTCTTCTCTCTTTTTTTTTTTTTTTTTTTTAAACAAAGTAGTGGAATGTATGGGATGAATGACTTGAATTTTACTCCCTCCATACTCTTTCTCACCCCACCACTTCATTTTTTTCCTAAGGCACATACCTTATTATTTTTCAATTTTTTTCTTCTTTTTCTAGAGAGAAACCCAACAAACATAGCTCTAACAATTTCAGCACATGCATCACTATAACAACTTAAAAATTATCACACAAAGTAGGCACCAAAGAATGACTCTTTTAAGGCTCAAAAGGGGCTACTAGTGGATATCAATTTCAAGCAAAACTCTGAGTTTTCAAAAATTCCTATAATCTCTTCTCAACTCACAAAGTATACAAAACTTCAATCAACATGCAACACAAGGCAGAAAAATCTTACAATCATGCAATCAGAGTCCTCAGCTCTCAGAAAAACATAGGGTAAGTGGTACCCTTTTCAGAACTCAGAAAAAGACTTTGCCAAAAACTAAAACAATCAAGATATCAAAAATCCTTTCTACAGCATGCAATCCTAACCGCTTTAAAACATGTAACCTTTTCAAAAGCAGTTCAATCAGATAAAGCATTCACAAAGCTATAGCAATATTCAGAATGGATAAAATACTCAAGACTCATGCAAAAATAAAACAGAAAAACTAAACTAAAAATAAAACTAAAAACTATAAAAAGAAAAACTAAAAAACTAAGAAGCTGGCATAGTACACAAATTTCCACAAAAGTCCAAGGGAACCTCAATGCAAAAATCAAATTGAACACTTAAGTTCAAGAGGGTTCTTCCTCCTTCTGGTACCTATCCTGTAACAATGAACAAACAAAAGTCTCACAAGCAGAAAACTTGCTTGACTTGTTAGTCCCAAAAACAGCACACTTAAGATCATGGGTTGAAAAATTTGTGTCCACCTTAAAAACAAGAATTCCTGAGTTTCCCAAAAATTAAGACCATTGTAGAAACAAGGAAAAACTCACAAAATCTAAAACTTTTCAGAAAATGGTGGATACAAAATTTTATTAAAAACTAAAAATAGCAAATAAAAACAAAACAGCAAGACTGCCCGAGCTCCAGCGCTTGAGCATTGGGGATACCAACGCTTGGGCGCTGGAATTAAAACAAAACTGGGCATCAGAGGTCCTGAGCGCTGGGTTTCCAACGCTGTGGTGCTGGAAATTAGAAAAATAAAAACTGGGATTCCAGGGGCTTAGCGCATGAGCACTAGCCCTCCAGCGAGCGCTGGAATTAACTGGAATCAGAGGTTAAAGCAGGGGCCTAACGCTTGAGCGTTGGCCTCCAGCGCTGGAGCGCTGGCCTCTCCTGCAGCAAAAACATAGAATTTTTTTCTTTTATTTATTTACAAGAGTGATGCAGAAAATTAAAAAGACAAAAATTTAAACTATCCTTAGTTGGGTTGTCTCCCAACCAGCTCATTGTTAAGGTCCGAGATAGACCCTTCCCCTTAATCAATTGGGGGTACTTTTTCTTTTCTTGATACAAACATCATCTTTGAACTCATCCTCTTCTTCGGACTCATAATGTTTACAAGTCCGGAATACAGAAAACTGTTAGATTTAAATAATTAAATCAATAAGTATATTTTGATAATCAACAATTTCTTTAAGGTTCAATACTGTATTAAACGAGATTTCCTAACACAGTGAAAATTCCCATGTACAGGAATAACTATTTCTAAAAGGACTGGGTAAACTTCAAAGCGTCATCAAGAATACCAGTTCATCAGGAGAAGTTCGTCCGGTCACCATGAAGAAAACTATGTCTGGTGAATCACAAGCGTCTAAAGCGTATCAACAACCAACATCTGAGAACACCTGATAAAAGTCTGCAAGCTCTAAATCAAAGCCTATCTTGAGAAGACAAAACAGTCTGCCACTTGAGAAAATTGCTCAAATCAAAGGACAGGTTAACGTATGAAGAAGCTCTTTTAGCTTCAAAGATTGTCTAGCATCACAAAAGGAAGTTGTGAATCAACTCTATCAGATGAAAGAACTTCAGTAAGATCAAAGGAAGAGACTCGGTCATCTACAAGACAAGAAGATCCTGACAGTTAAGAAAGACTAAATAAAGGAAACTTCGTACGCCAATCCAAATCACTGTGCAACAGAACTTCAAGCATTGGATGGAGACTACGTCTGCTAAGCTACAAGGAAAAATCCGTCCGCTCAAGGTAACAATTGCGCCAAAAGAACAGAGATCAAGAAATGTGGTTTTCGAGGACATCAGGATTATTGAAGTATTAAAGATTCTATTTTTCTCATCTGAAGTAATTACTTCGTGGAATTAAAAGACTCCTACCTCGTCTACACATTTATTAACATACTGGCTGCAGCAGAAAGTAGAAAGGGACATAATCAAATACAATATCTCTTGGTCCCACTACATCTCTACTTTTCCTAAAATCAAGCTGACAACGCGGAACCAACGGCAAGAATCTCTGCACATCGTACACTATCAACGGTCGAAATTCAAAATTCTGATCAAGGCACGTGATGAGTATTAGCTGTCAAGTACTGGGGTAAAAGAGTCAAAGCAGTCCTCACCGCTGAAGTTTTACACGTTATATACGAAGAAACCAGCTCAAAGCTACTTGCTCAAGATGGAGCCAGACGACATCAACCCAGAAGTACTGATGATTTCCAAATCATATCTTATGCTTGCAGAAAAGCCTCTGACCGTGACTTACGCAGGTTGAAAGATGTAGAACTAGCCGTTACGCACAGCTCAGAAGGGAAGAGGCACTTCAGACAGCTTTTCTCTCTTTCTCAAGAAGAAGAAGCAACTGAAGATATAAATAGAAGATTCTTTCTCCGAAGTACTTGGGCAACTTAGACTTAAACCTCCATATGTTAACTAAGTCTGTCCCAAGAACCAAGCAACCTTGGTTCATACTCAGAATGCCTCAAGATTATCCCTATCTGAGTGTATAAGTTTGTGTGAGGAAAATCCATAGAGTGTTACTCTTATCTTTCCCAACTCACACACTCTTCTAAACAGAGAACTCAAATTTTTATCATCTCTGTAAACTAAGCTTCATTTCCTCTGCTCACTCTTATTAAGAAGAGAACCATGTAGAGAAGCCAACCCTTGAAAAAGGTGTCAGGAGAAGTCCTGTATAATACTTGTTAGGAGAAGTCCTCATAATACTTGTAAGGAGAAGTCCTTCTAATACTTGTTAGGAAAAGTCCTTAGAATACTTGTTGGGAGGAGTCCCTGACAATACTTGTACTATTTGTTGAAATAGTGGAAATCTTGGTGAAGCCAAGGACTGGATGTAGCCCTGTCGGTTATGGGGGTGAACCAGGATAAAATCATGTGTGTTTTATTTTCATGTTGTTAATTTTACGCTGCTTGCTCATTCGTACGTTTGCAACTTGCAAATGTTTATGGAGAACAAATAATCATCGTTTTAATTCTGATGAAAGGAATTTCATGCTTTCCTACAAAAGTGATCCATGCCAAATTTAAATAACAAAATGTATATATATATATATATATATATATATATATATATATATATATATATATTATTTATAATGTATGATATAAGAAATTTAAAATAAGCCACACAATTCAAACCCCCCCTTTCTTGTGTGTGTCTTGCACCTTCAAAAACTTCACTTTTTCATCCCCTACCTTCAAAGATAGGAGGCCTTCTGCCACATTAATCTTGGCGTTTCCTGTAGCAAGGAATGGCCGCCCAAGAATTAATGGTACCTTGGAGTCTTCTTCCATATCGAGGATCACAAAATCAACCGGGAAGAATTTGTCAACCCTTACCAGCACATCTTCAGCCACCCCATAGGGGTATTTTATTGATCTATCTGCCAACTGTAAACACATCAAAGTACGAGTGGCCTCTCCCATGTCCAATTTCCTAAACATGGAGAGTGGCATGAGGTTAATACTAGCTCCTAAATCACAAAGAGCTGTTGCATTCGGCAATCCCTCAATTTCCACGGGCAAAGTAAAGCTCCCCGGATCCTTCAAATTTTGGGGCAACTTTCTTAAAACCATTGCTGAACACTCCTCAATTAGCATTACAGTTTCATCAATTTCACTCAACTTCCTCCTTCTAGATAAAATGTCCTTCATAAACTTGGCATAAGTAGGCATTTGTTCCAAAGCTTCAGAGAAAGGGATATTTATTTGAAGTCTTTTGAAATCTCAAGAAATTTTGAGAATTGTATTTCCAAATTCTTTTTTAAAGCTTTAGGAAATGGTACTTTGCCAATTTTCTTAGAAGGAGGAATATCATTTTCAACAATTTTTTCAGCAACAATAGGCACACTCCTCTCCTTTTCTTTTTCTTCACAACTTACCTCTTGTTCAATTTCCACTACCCTTTCGGGCATAGTTTTACCACTCCTAAGAGTGATGGAAGAAAAATTCTCAACATTCTCCTTTGGATTGACAAGAGTATCAGATGGAAAAGTACCTGGAATCCTTTCTGAGATGGTCTTGGCCAACTGGCCTACCTGAACCTCCAAATTTCTAATGGAGGCTTCATGATTCTTAGCACTTGTCCTGGTCTCGTTCATGAATTGCACAGTTTGTTAGCCTATTTCACCAACAATTTCTTCCAAACTCTTCCTTCCCTGGTTTGGATTCAAAGGCATTGGTGGCCTCTGATTCTGGAATGGCCTCTGAAACTGTTGCCTCACTTCTCCTTGACCACCCCCTTGGTCCCTCCAAGTAAGGTTGGGGTGGTTTCTCCAGCTTGGGTTATAGGTGTTGCCATAGGAATTTTGAAAATTCCCCATAGCTTTTACCTCAGCCTCTAATTCAGCCTCCTCCGGGCTCAGTTGAACACCTTCCATTCTTTTGACCATTGCATCAACTTTCCTGGATAAAAGTTTATTTGAAGCAACAATGGACTCAAAAGAATCAACCTCATAAATACCTTTCCTTATTGCCCGGTCCTGGTTTGAATGGGCAGCTCTTGCAGCAAGTTTGTTGATTAAATCAAGAGCTCCTTGTGGTGGCAAAGCATCAAATGCCCCACTTGCTGCAGTATCCAGCTTGTCCCTGGTATAATCATTCAAAGCAGCATAAATTTCTCTACCTGATCTGCGATAGAGATGTTATGACCTGGGCACCTTCTGAGAAGTCCCTTGAACCTCTCCCATGTCTCATACAGGTTTTCAGCATCTTGTTGAATGAAGGAGTTGATTTCCTGCTTCAATTTTCTTATGCGGTTGTAAGGGAAAAATTTAACCGTGAATTTCTCGGCCAAATCATCCCATGAAGTAATGCTTCTAAGTGGTTGTGAAGATAACCACTCCTCTGCCACATCTCTTAAGGAAAATGGAAACAGCATAAGTCTTACCGTATCCAAGTGAGCATCATTCCTCCTTATGGTGGAGCAATGCCTGGTGAATCGCTCCAGATGTGTGTGGCAGTCTTCATTGACACTCCCACCAAATTGGTTTTGACTAACCAAAGAGATGAAGTGTGGAGGAATCTGAAAATTTGGCAATGCATCCTCCGGAACCACAATACTCCCCTCAAAATTGTAATCTACCTGGGGAGCTGTGATATCACGAAGGGAGCGGTTAGCATCCCGCTCATCCTCCTCCGCTCTCTGCCTTCGAAGTCTAGCTTGGACTTCATCTTCTACCCTTGCATTGTATTCAGCAAGGAGGCGCTCCTCCATTTGTGCTTGTGTTTCAGGCATGGCCCTTGCTAATCTCCTTTGCTCCTCTAATCTGCGATGCAAAGTTCTTTCAATTTCAGGGTCGAATTCAAAATGTCCTACCATGCAGAAAAGCAAAAGAAGTTAATAGCACCTACTCAATACAAATTTTTTTTTTAATATATGAACAAGAAGTACTAAACAAAATAAAAACAAGAACTTGAAAAGAACCTATCCCCGGCACCGGCGCCAAAAACTTGATAGCGGAATCGCAAGTGTACGATTAACTATCGTGTAGTAAAAAAGATCGAACCCAAGGGATAGGTGTTCTTATTAATATAAAATTTAGTACTTGTGCAGAAAATTAAAGATTAAAATATGTTGTTGGTTTTAGAACAAGCAAGAATAATAGCATAAAATAAAGAAGAGATAAATATGATGAGAATTAAGTTCTTGGGTTGGTTTACATAGAATATAAAATATGCTAGCAAGTATCTACTTAATTTCTGAATTTTAAATCCAAGTTCAAGATGCTATAGCCTATTATATCTACAAGTTAATCTCTTAC
Source organism: Acmispon strigosus (assembly GCA_030819835.1). NCBI lineage: Eukaryota > Viridiplantae > Streptophyta > Magnoliopsida > Fabales > Fabaceae > Acmispon > Acmispon strigosus. Next base: position 28,763,234 of record JAUAMA010000001.1, read on the forward strand.
ACATTGTAGAACTTTCTTTTTAATTACTAAACACAATTTCTTGCAATCTAGTTAACTAAAGAAGAAGATGAAGATGAAGTTTCCGGCCAACATAAAGCTATGTCTATCCTAATCTCTTAGCGATATATACTTATAGCCTTTTTTAATCCTAGATCCCTTACTACTTACCAATTCTCATTCGTATAAGTAATACGAAAGAACACTTGTGATCATCAAGCGAAAATTAAGAACAAGGAATTAAAACAAGAATTGGAAATAATATTCAGGAAGGTAGAAACAAAACTAAAACATAAATTTATAAACTACTACAACCCAAGAAACTTAAAGAATAAGTTAACCAAGCATGGCTAAAGGAGTCATTGAATTACCCTAGATAGGAGCTCAAGTATGGCTTCCCACAAATCCTAGGAACAATGCTCAAAAGGGAGAAAGAGAGAATACTTGTTGTATTCTAAGAGGTGTGATTTACAAGTGCAAATTGCCTCCCTATTTATAGCAAAAATCTGGCCTCTAGCGCTTAAGCGCTGGCATTCCCAACACTTGGGCGTTGGGATGCATTAAAAATCCACTTTCTGTCCGAGGCCCAGCGCTTGAGCGCTAGGTGAGAATCTGACTCATCTCCTAGTCAGAGTCCCAGCACTTGAGCGCTGGGATCCCAACGCTGAAGCGTTGGGACGCTGCTGCTTCATCTTCAAGCTTTTCTTTCTTCTTCATTGTAGTGGGTTTTGAATGCCTTAAAAAGCCACTATTCAGCCCTTAATCAATTCTGAAACCTTCTTCCCACTACCATCAATCCTTCAACATTATTTTCCATGTGCTAATTTGAAGAGAGTTGCTTCATATTCTTCTTTTTCATTTATAGTCCTCTCTTTACTAGCACTTCAATTCTGGCCCTTTAGTTCTCTCAATCTTCACTTTTAGTCCTCCACTCTTGAACTTTCACATTTTGGTCCCTGATTTCCTGAAACTTTACAAATTGGTCCCTGGACAAAAATGATAACTAAACCAGCTTTTCCTAAAAATATAAAATAGCTATAAAAATTCCTAAAAATATAAAATAAAGTTTAAAAACCAAATAAAAGCTAATTTATATGCCAAATGCAAAATAAATAGAAAATCTACATAAAAATAATAAAAATCCTATATGTGACTCAAAAATAATAAAATAAAAAGACTAAAAAAAACCTAAAAACATCATATAATATCTACTCATCAGAAGCCTCTAGAATGTCAGGAAGGAGACCATTTTTTTCTTAAAGTTGCCGAAACGAGAGGGATTGGTAGAGTTATTAAGTCTAGGAAACTTACTCTGAAGTACTTAGGACCTTACCAGATCCTTAGGAGAATAGGAACTTCAGCTTATCAGATAGCATTACCTCAAAATATGTCAAATTTACATGATGTATTTCATGTGTCTAAGATGATTAGATATCTCTCGGACCCCTCTCATGTGATAAATCCTGAACATATACAACTCAAAGAGATTTTAACATATGCAACTATGCCAACCAAGATCTTGGATAGAAGGATAAAGAAGCTTATGAATAAGGAAGTAGTGTTGGTAAAGGTAGCTTGGGATGATGCAATGAGTGAACAGATAATGTGGGAGTTGGAAGATAAGATGAAGGAAACATACCTGCAAACTTTTGAAAGTGAGAGTAGAATTTCGGGACGAAATTCCTAAAAGGAGGGGAGAATGTAACATCCCGTATTTTCATAAGGTAATTGCTTTAAGCTATTACCATAACTACTAACTATGAGAGAAAGAAACCCTAGATCTATCTCAGTAACTATAAAATATATTTATACAGTATCTGTGTGTATGGATGAATTGATTGCTAATTATAGTAATAAATATGATTATTAGGAAAGTGTTGGCATGACATTGGCAATAGGAACCCCAAATTACTCCGATTAACTCTTTTGACAATAGTCGGTATTGTCTCGGAGTGATCGTAACCAAACCGAGCCAGTTAATTGAGAGTACTAACTACAAATGATTCGGGACTTTGAGATAGGGAAATAATTCAGGTGAAACATTATTGGATAGGGTTTACTTGGGAATAGTGTCATTTTCGTACTGTAGTGACGACATGACGGTATGTGCGACCAGTACGGTGCTACCAGTCACTATGTCTGTTGTACATGTCACTATGCACATCAACTCAAATTAATTTTCAGACTCCATTAAACACAAAATCAGCCCTAATTTCGTGCATCATCAACAGAATGCATGGAAAGAAACCCTAAGCACCTTGCATGAAAAGCTATTGGTGGTACAATTTCATTAACATGGAAATCTTGGTTCATTAGCTTAACACCCATTCAGCCTATAAATATAGCTTCCTGGACATCAAAGCAACTCAGGGAAATGGTATGAGAAGGTCCAGAGGGTTCGAGCAAGGAAGAGGGCCCTGGTTTTCTCACAAAACCGAGGAGCCTTGTTCAAACTTTTCTTCTTCGATTCTTCATTTCTAGAGTTTTTTAGGACTTCAAATATTTTCCATTAGATCTCTGGAAGGTCTAGGAAGGATTCTGGAAAGTTTTCCTGAAGTTTTACTCGAAGAAACGAAGGAAATAAGGCTCTGAAATTTTTTCCCAGTTTCCGGCGTGATTTTCTAGAATCCGGTGGCCGGAAAATTTCTTCTTCTGTGTTTTCCGGTGTAACCAAGAGGAATAAGGACAAACCACCACCACCACTGAGTTTCTGGAAGCTTGAGGAATCAGGACCATCGTGCATCTTAGCTTCGGCGACGACGATCGCCGTGGCCGACGCCGTGCTTCATCTTCTCCGGTGAGCCTCTCAAGAACAAATTCCCAAAACTTATTTTTCGAGGTAATTGGACTTCCAAAACTCATTTTTCACCTTACTTCTTCAATTTAGAACCCCTAGGAACAATTTTTGAGCCTTGGAAACTAGAATTTTGAAGCCATGAAGCTAAGAACACAAGAAACTCGTGATCGCTATTCTGGCCTGTTTAATGAACCAAATGACCTGGAAATGATTCGTGTGAGTTTCTGGAACATCAAGGAGTATTTTAGGAAACCAAAAATGTAGGAAAGAACAAGAAATAACAAAGTTGAATTTTCAAGCTTTAAGCTAAAATACTTGAATATGGAAGATAGTGAGATAGATGTAGGAACCTATGTAGCTTGTGATAGAAAGACTCTGCATGCTAAGGATAGTGAATTTAGGAAGGAAAAACAGAATATGAATAGAGAGAGTGATGGAAGTAAGGAATTTCACATAAAATCATAAGAAACCTAGTCTAATTATAACCAAGAACATGAGCGTATGAGATTTCTTGTACTAACACTAGGACTCAGAATTCAGAGGAAGTAGAATAAAGAAAGAAAATATAGTTTAGAAATAAAATAGGATTTTAATTGAGAAATAAAGAAATTATAGGGACTTAATTGTAAATAAAATAAATATGAAGGATTAAATTGTAAATATGGACATAGTTCTAACTCTAACCTATCACATAACATGGAATACGTGGTATCATGTGCAGAATATCAAGGATTATACACAAACTCGGAAACTCAAGTTGGAAATCGAGGTAAGGGGAGTTAGACTATGCCATGTCATGTTAGGTTTCATATAAGCAGTCTATTAGAAAGATGGAATGCATATTGTTGTTATGTGTGATTGCTTGTTTGATGTGCTATGATGTTTGTGAATGAATGTTGATTGTTCTATGCTGAAAATGATTGTGTAGTTGTTACATTGAACATTAGATGGAGAACGTACACTATGGGATATAGTGGTACTAGGAACTGTCGTCATAAGCGCTATTCAATATTGCTATAAGCAATATCTCTATAGCATCTGTGGTTGTAGAGCAGAGGGAAAAATCTTGAGGTAATTGTTGGCCTGTCACTTGTTTATGAAACTCAGCCTACCCTATAAGTGATTAGGATTCACCAGTAGGATATATAGCTAATGGACATAACTAAATGAATTAGGGAGTTGAAACGGTTTGAAAACTTTGCAGGCTGGTTACCAAGAGAACGTGGTTCCTCTGTGTAAAGCTCGACTTACCTATTATATATGTTACTCAAATGTTATGAACTCATTTTATGAGATCCAATACAGTTGCAACAGAGTTCATCTTAGTTATGTCTCTTGATATTCAGGGAGTATAAGGGGTGAATGTTATTCAAATGTTATGAGTTTATCTTATGTGACAAAATACAGAAACAACAGTTCGTCTCTGGAAATTCAGGAGAAATAAGGGGGTGATTGTTAAATAACCATACCTGGAAGGACAAGGAGTAAGAAAGCACTGTCACTACCACTATAGGGATTGTGGATTATACAGAGATACCGATGGTGGCCATGTTCAGAGATGAATAAGCCCGGGGTATATCACGATTTCCTCTCATGTCTGGACGAGCAGCCTCAGGATGGTATCATGATCCCTCCGCTGGATACTGTTTGTATAACGGTGTGTCCGTTTTCTGGTTTAAAAGTTACCTCAATGAAGAAGTTGGTTACCCTGTTACCTTACCCATGGCCTTTTTTTTCTACTTACTTGTGAGAGCACGTCATGTTAACCCAAGAGATTCACCTGGACCTCAGCCTAACTCACCCCTTGAGCCTGAACCGATACCTGCAATACCCATTAGAGAGTTTCCACTAGAGGATAATAATCCCAGACGTCAACAACCTTCTGAGTCAGTCACCTCACCATCTCCTAGAAGACCTGGACCCCATATGAGAGTCATCGCTAAGAAGAGTTTGATAGGCCAAACAAGAAGGATGACCGCTAGGGAGTATAGGAACCTGTTTAACCTTGGTGAAACCTCTCGGGCAGCAGAGGTGAGAGTGCCGGTAATACAGATTGAGGATAGTGTTGGGATGGAGGAGGCTTGGAATGAAGCTGGTGATGGTCCGAGTGGGGCAGCCAATCTTTAGCTGCGTGTTGTCTTTTATGTTACTGATAACTCTGTTATGTTATTCACTGTGTTTTTAACTTGTGTACTGGAAGGATGATGTGAGGGTACCTGGTGTATCCACTGGTTGAACACTCTACTTAAAATTCTGTCACTGTGATATATGTAAATATAGATAGCAACCTGAGAGCGGGGGGATGAATCAGGATTGCACAATTTTCGCCTTAACAAAACTTGTTACTTTCAAGATAAAGATAATCACAAATAATGATTGTGAGTGCAGCGAAATCAAACGATATTGAATGTAAAAGATGAGAGTTAGGAGAAATCACACACGAAATTTATCCTGGTTCACCTTCAAACCACAGAAGGCTACGTCCAGTCCCTCAAGAAACCCTTGAGGATTTTTCCACTATTGATAAAAACTTCTTACAAGTGCTTACACCAAGAACTTTAAGAATTTCTATCAACAACCTGAAAGCACACCACTTTAAGAACCTGAAAGAAAACCACTTTCAGATAGCCAACCTTCACCGAACCCTACGGTGAATTTTCACTCAACCAGAATGAGGAAGAAGAAGATTTCTATACATCTGATTCAATCCTCTAACATAGAACGGATTGAGTATAGAAGTTATGCTTTTAGGCACTTATCATATGAAGGCTCTTTCTTATTTTGAGTTCTTCAATAGTTGAATAGCATAAGTGTTATTTGACAATGAAGAATAAGAAACTCAGAATATTGGCTCTTTTTGAGTATGAAAGTTGTAGAACAAATGTTTAATTGTATATGAAAGTCTTGTTCAAGTGTACTCAAGTGTATTTCGTTTTTGAGCCTAAATGGACTATTTATAGGCAGAAGAGATCATGCATGAACCAACACAAGGCTTCCCAAACATTTTGAGACACAATGGTTCATGAAATAATGCAACTTGTCGAGCATGTAATCGATTATAGTACATGTAATCGATTACAAGCAAGCTGTAATTGATTACTTGCCTTTGTGTAATCGATTACCATAATGGTGTAATCGATTACACTCAAGTCCACTTTCTAGATAATGAAACTTTAAGTCCAACTTGAGTTTTTCTATCACTTTTATCTTATGAAAAAGGTTAAACACAATATGTTATTTTATCTTTGAGCCTTCATACTTAAAGAAACCTTAGAAGCATAACTTACCTAAATTGTTAGACTTAGTTAAAGCTTGAAGTGAATATAGCTTTGAAGTATGTTGAGCCGGTTCTTCTAAGTCTTCTTTTCTTCTTTTTGTACACGAGTTTGTCGTCATCAAAACATGCCTTTGTCTTTGAAGATCATTATTGTTGTGGTTATGTCAGAACTCCCCCTATCGGATGCAACTCCCCCTTTTTGTTCCACTTGTAGCATTCCTTGTAAATGATCTTTAAAAGCACAGGGCTTTTGTCCTGCTTTTGACGTCATCAAAAAGAAGAAAAGGCCTAATATATTCCATACAGGCTAACAAGCAAGATAATCGTTGAAACCATAGGGAGTGGGGGTAAACAAGTCATAATTTGAAAATCATGCACCACAACTAATTATATATAACATAGTTAGTTTACACACTTAACGGAAGCAAATAAACAAGCACACTACACAATACTTAAGTTGATGCATATTATAATCCAAACGAAAAACTATTATAGTAGTGAAATAATTATGAAACTAAACATTAGTAGACCCCTCAGACATTTCTGACACATCAAGTTCTTTGAGTTTGTCGACTTCTTGGCGCAGAAAGACGTTCACAGACTCTATTTGATTTTCCAGAAGAATAAAACGAGAATGAATAGTATCTTCTAAATGAACCAATCTTTGTGTAAGACGAAGGGCAAAGGTGTCCATGCGTTCAAGAATGACTCGAGTTTCTTGAGAGCAATTTGAAGGAATTGCATAGAATGGAGATAGTCCAGCAGACACGGCATTTGTTTGTATGTCCACTAGATAACGATGATCGACATAGGAATCATGGATTGTATCTCGCCTTGGAGGATTTGCAGAAGAGGTAACATTGGAAGGACGAGAATCAGAGGCCATGACAGAAAGTTTGAAGAACAAAAGTGGCACGATTTTAGGCTAAGAGATTGAAGATGAAAGGAACTTGAACATGTAAGAGGATTATAATATGAATTCGGTTTATAAGGACAGAGCATGTAATCGATTACAGTGGATATGTAATCGATTACTTGACAGTTTTTGTGAATTTTGAATTTCAAAAAGAATATGAGGGAAAGGAGTTTTGGTTCAGATATATGCCTGTTTCGAACGTCTAATCGATTACTACAAGTTTGGTAATCGATTACAGACAGTTAAGATATGAATAGAAACACTAAATTTGAATAGGTAATCAATTATGTAACATGGTAATCGATTATCGGAATTCTCTGGAAATTTTCCTGGGCCAAAACAATTGTAGTAATCGATTACTACTCTTTGAGTAATCGATTACTCAAACTCACTAGAAAAACACGTGGTCCAGAATTCTTATGTTAATCGATTACAAATTATGTGTAATCAATTACTTGAAATCTCTGTTTTAAAAACTGGGCCATATTTTCCTACGTAACCAATTACCAGAAAGGTGTAATCGATTACTGAGTTTGATAAACTACTATTTGAGCTTATTTTTCAGAGAATCTAACATGTAAACACATAATCAAACATCAAGTTCATCTAATATGCCTAATTCTCTCCTAATTTTAAAATATGAATCTTTAGGAAGAGGTTAAGTGAAAATATCAGCTAATTGGTTATGTGTGTTTACAAAAGAAAATTCTATATCAGCATCCCGCTCTTCCTCCTCTTCTCTTTGCCTTTGAAGTCTAGCTTGGACTTCATCTTCTACCCTTGCATTGTATTCAGCAAGGAGGCGCTCCTCCATTTGTGCTTGTGTTTCAGACATGGCCCTTGCTAATCTCATTTGCTCCGCTAATCTGCGATGCAAAGTTCTTTCAATTTCAGGGTCGAATTCAAAATGTCCTACCATGCAGAAAAGCAAAGAAGTTAATAGCACTTACTCAATACAATTTTTTTATTTTCTTTTTTTTTATATATGAATAAGAAGTACTAAACAAAATAAAAATAAGAACTTGAAAGAACCTATCCCCGGCAACGGCGCCAAAAACTTGATAGCGGAATCGCAAGTGAACGATTAACTATCGCGTAGTAAAAAGATCGAACCCAAGGGATAGGTGTTCTTATTAATATTAAATTTAGTAATTGTGCAAGAAATTAAAAGATGAATAGAAGTTGTTGTTTTTAGAACAAGAAATAACAATAGCATAAAATGATAAGAGATAAAATGATAAGAATTTAAGCTCTTGGGTTGGTTTACATAGTCTATAAAACATGCTAGAAATCTCCTACTTAATTTCTGAATTTTAAATCCAAAATCATGGTGCTATAGCCTAGAGTTTCTACATCCTAATAGCCTTAAGAAATGTAGACCTTTCTTTCCTAATTACTAACTCCATAGCCTTGGTTATTAGTTAATCAGAAAAGAAGATGAAGAAGGAATTCGGGCCAACACAAAGTTACGTCCATCCTAATTGCCTTAAGAAATGTATACTTATAACCTTTTTTATTTCCTATTTCCCTTGCTACTTACCAAATGGCCTTATGACATAAGTAGAAAGCAAGATATCTTTTGTGCACTAAGATTAATGAAGAACAAGAAAATAAAACATGAATTGAAAGTATTATTCAGAAATGTAGAAAATAACTAGAACATGAATTATAAACTAAAACAACCCAAAAACTTAAAGAAGAAGTTAGCCAAGCATGGCTAAAGGAGTCATTGAATTACCCTGGATAGGAGCTCAAATATGGCTTCCCACAAGTCCTAGGAACAATGCTCAAGGGGGAGAAAGAGAGAATACATGTTGTATTCTAAGAAGGTGTGCTTTACAAGTGAAGAAAATGGTCCTATTTATAGTAAAAATCCAGCCTCCAACGCTTCAGCGCTAGCATTCCCAACGCTTGGGCGCTAGGACGCATTAAAAATCCACTTCCAGACCGAGGGCCAGCGCTTCAGCGCTGGCTTCCCAGCGCTGCAGCGCTGGGCACTGCTGTTTCAGCTCCAAGCTTTTCCTTCCTTCTTCATGGTAGTGGGTTTTGAATGCCTTAAAAATCCACTTATCAGCCCTTAATCAATTCTGAAACCTTCTCCCCACTACCATCAATCCTTCAACATAATTTCCCATGTGCTAATTTGAAGAGAGTTGCTTCATATTCCTCTTTTTCACTTTTAGTCCTCTCTTGGTTAGCACTCCAATTCAAGCCCTTTAATTCTCTCAATCTTCACTTTTAGTCCTCCACTCTTGAACTTTCACAATTTGGTCCCTGATTTCCTGAAACTTTACAAATCGGTCCCTGGACAAAAATGATAACTAAACCAGCTTTTCCTAAAAATATAAAATAGCTAGAAAATTCCTAAAAATATAAAATAAAGGTAGAAAAGCAAATAAAATCTAATCTACATGCAAAATGCAAAATAAATATAAAATCTACATAAAAATAATAAAAAACCTATATGTGACTAAAAAATAATAAAATAAAAAGACTAAAAACTACCTAAAAACATCATATAATATCCACTCATCACCCAGCTCTAAGCCATAATCTTTGAGTTGTTGTTTGAGCCATAACGTTTGTGCACAACAACTTCCTGCAGCAATATACTCTGCTTCTGCAGTACTTAGAGCAACACATGCTTGTTTCTTACAAGACCAAGAAACAAGAGCATTTCCTAGTAAGTGACAAGTACCACTTGTGCTCTTTCTCTCAGTTTTGCATTCAGCAAAATCTGAGTCAGAATATCCCACTAAATCACAGACACCTCCTTTGGGATACCATAAACCTACATTTGAAGTTCCTTTCAAGTATTTGAAAATCCTTTTAACAGAACTTAAATGAGATTCCTTGGGAGATGCTTGACATCTAGCACATAGACATACACAGAACATAATATCAGGTCTACTAGCTACCAAATAAAGAAGAGATCCAATCATACCTCTGTGTATTTGGTAATATCTACTGGAATTCCAGACTCATCTTGATCTAGATAAGTATTTGACCCCATTGGTGTAGCTATGGCTTTGCAATCATCCAAATCATATTTCTTTAAGAGCTCTTTGCAGAATTTGGATTGATTTATGAATATTCCATCTCTAGATTGCTTGATTTGCAATCCTAAGAAGAAGTTTAGCTTTCCCATCATAGACATTTCAAACTCTCCTTGTATCATGTTTGAGAATTCCTTGCATAAATTTTCGTTAGTGGAACCAAAAATAATATCATCTACGTAAATTTGAACTAATAACGTATTACCTTTGGTCTTCTTTGTTGGAACAGATAACAACCTGAGAGGGGGGGGGGTGAATCAGTGTTGCCCCAATTTTCGCCTTATTGAAATCGTTACTTTCAAGTTTATGATGATCACGAATTGATCGTTGTGATTGCAGCGGATATGAACAATATTTGAAAGTAAATGTGAAGGATAAAGAGAATCACACACAAGATTTATCCTGGTCCGCCTTCAATCCACTGAAGACTACGTCCAGTCCCTCAAGAAAACCCCTTGAGGATTTTTCCACTATTGATAAGAATTTCTTACAAGTTCCTAACCCAAGGACCCCAAGAACTTATACCAATATCCTGTGAAAGCAAACCGCTTTCAACAGCCCCTGAAAGCAAACCGCTTTCAGTTCCTGAAGGCAAACCACCCTCAGACCTTGAAGGCTAAACCACCTTCAATGAAAACCCTGAAAGTAAACCACTTTCAGTGACAACAACCCTTCACCGAATACCACGGTGAAAAACTCAATCTTACAGAAAGAGATGAAGAAGATATTACAATTGGCTGTTTCAATCCTTTAACACACAATTGGATTGAACATGAGAAATTATGCTTTAAGGCTTTTAAGCATAATACAATTCTGAGTTCTTCAAGATATGAACAACTAATGTGTTCTGGTAAACATGAAGATCATGAACTCAGAATTTAGGCTCCAAAAGATTTAAGTTCTAAAACATGAACTAATTTTGAAAGAGCTTTGGCCTAATGTGTTTTTCTCATGTGAAATGTGTATATTTCGTGTGTGTTGTGTTTTCTGGACTCAAATGGTCTTTATATAGGCAAGGGAAACGTCCTTGAACCATCACAACCCTTTTCAAAAGGTTTGGGACACAATGGTTCATGAAAAGATGCACTTTTTCGTTCTGGTAATCGATTACCATACTTAGTGTAATCGATTACACAAGTGACCGTTTCAGTTTGAATTTGAATTTCAAACATGTAATCGATTACAAGACTGGAGTAATCGATTACTTGCCTTGGTGTAATCGATTACCATAATGATGTAATCGATTATACAGAAGCCCATTTTCCAGAAACTTGTTCTTTGAGACTTGCTTAAGGTTTTCTACTTCTTTTAAGTTATGAAAACTCTTAGCTTGATTAGATTAGGTGTTTTAAGAGCCTTTATGCTTTAATAAACCTTTGGAAGCATAACTCACCTAATACTAAGACTTCTAGACTTATGATGGACTTGAGTGCTTGATTCTTTGAAGTCTTCTTTTCTTCTTTTTGTTGATGAGTTTGTCGTCATCAAAACCACAACCAGGGTCAGGAGCAAGACCTTCTTCACATTCTTGATGAATAGCATCGTATCAGCTTTACCCTTTTGAAATCCTTTTTCACAGAGGAATGTACTTAGTCTATCATACCATGCTCGGGGGGCTTGCTTTAGACCGTATAGGGCTTTCTTCAACTTAAAGACATGTGAAGGATATTTAGAATCTTCAAACCCTAGTGGCTGCTTCACATATACTTGTTCTTGAATGTATCCATTTAAGAAAGCACTTTTAATATCCATTTGATATAATGAAAAGTTTAATGAGCAAGCATACGTCAACAGAAATCTAACAATTGGTATCAGAGCGGAAGTTTAGGTAAGATATTCCTAAGATCCGGGAAAAGATGGCATCCTCTTCCAATCATGGAACCAATGAAGGATTCAATATAAACAGGCCACCATTCTTCAATGGAGAACACTATGACTTCTGGAAAATCAAGATGAAAATTTTCATAAAGTCATTAGACGCAGGAATATGGAAAGCCATTGAAGAAGGTCCCTTTGTGCCTGTAGAAGAAGTTGAAGGAAGTTCACAACCAAAATCAGAAAGTACTTGGAGTGAAGAAGAAAAGAAGAAGGTTCAATACGATCTCAAACGAATGAATATCCTTACATCTGCTCTTGGCATGGATGAGTTTTTCAGAGTATCAACATGTACATCATTGAAAGAAATATGGGATACGTTGATGGTGACTCATGAAGGAATAGATGAAGTCAAGAGATAAAAGATCAATACTCTATCTCAAGAATATGAAATGTTCAGAATGCTTCCTGGAGAAAAGGTATTAGATATGCAAAAACAATTCACTCATTTGATTAACCATTTGATTGCTCTTGGTAAACAGTTTTCAAACTGTGACTTGAACATGAAAGTTCTAAGATCACTTACAATAGTATGGCAACCAAAGGTTACAGCCATTTCAGAGAAGAAGAGTTTATCAAATATGACTCTTGCAACTCTCTTTGGAAAACTCCAAGAACACGAGTTGGAATTGAATCGTTTGCAGGAGCATGAACAACATGAGAAGAAGTATCGATCCATTTCCCTAAAGGCAAAAGAAAGCATCAAAGATGATTATGATGCAGATTCTGAAGAAGAAGATAATGGGAACTTGAATCTTTTAGTGAAGAACTTTGGAAAGTTTCTCAAAAGAAAAGGTATGAAATTTAACAATAACAGATCTTTCCAAAGGAACAATGAGTCTTCTTCCTCTCAAAAGATCACATGCTTCGAATGTGGCAAGCCTGGACACATCAAGTTAGAATGTCCAAATCTTCAAAAGAAGAAACATGGTCTAAAGGACAAATTCGAAAAGAAGGATCAATCCACACGAAGAGCATACTTGGCTTGGGATGATAATGAAGTAAGTTCATCATCAGATTCTGACAAAGAAGAAGCACAAGTTGCATTGATGGCCTCGCATGTTTCAGATGTTGAAGATTCCCAGGTTAATGACAATTCTATATCTTTTCATGATTTAAAATATACTATGGAAAATATGTTTAAATTATGTCAAGAATTTTCTAAGCTTAGCACTAAGCAAAATGATTTAATATCATCCTTAGAAAGTAAGTGTAGGATTTTACAAGAGGAATTAGATGTAGTAAAATCTACGTTAGATATTACACATAAATGCACTAAGTGTAGTTCTCTAGAAGAAAAGATAGATAATCTTCAACAAAGAGTTCATAACTTCAACACGGGAAAACAAAAGTTAGATGATATTCTAAGTTAGATGATATGCAAAGGCACTCAAACAATAAGTCTGGATTAGGATATACATCTCACCCAAAGACAAAAGAAGTTAAGAAAACTGTGTTTGTAAAACCAAACAAAGTGGAAGGGTCTTTTAAAAACACAAAGGCTAATTCTTTTAGGTGTATGAACAATAGGAAAAGTAATCCTCATAGACCTCCTAAGAAGATTAATCCCTCTCCTAGGCAAACATCCAGTTACAATCTTTATTCTTGTACTTATTGTAACAAAATAGGACATACTCCTAGTAGATGTTATTACAAAAATGTTGGAGTACCAAATAGGGAATACATATGGGTTAGGAAGAATGTTAACTTAGAAGGACCCAAAACTTGTTGGGTTCCTAATAACCATGTCTGATCTTTGTCATGTAGGTGTGTATGAAAGCTGCAAAGGATTTATGGTATCTTGATAGTGGCTGCTCATCACACATGACAGGAGACAAAACAAATTTTTCTTTACTTATACCTAGGGAAAAAGGTTTTGTCACATATGGAAACAATCAAAAGGGAAAGATACTTGGTATTGGAAGAATAGGCACACCCCCTCAAACAGTCATCGATAAAGTTCTTTATGTTGATGGTTTGATGCATAATCTTCTGAGTATCAGTCAACTATGTGACAAAGGTTTGAAAGTTGGTTTCATTAATGATATATGTGTAGTAAAAGATGTGAAAACTAAAGAGATTAAGTTTTCCGGATATAAAGTCAATAAAGTCTTCATGATCTCCTTGGAAGAAATTCCACAAAATGTAAGATGTCTTTTGGCCAAGAACAATAGTGATTCATGGCTATGGCATAAAAGACTTGCTCATATACACATAGATCATTTAAACGAACTAGTCAAGCATGATCTAGTTGTTGGGCTTCCAAAGATAAGATTCGATAAAGACAAGCTTTGTGATGTATGTCAAAAAGGGAAGCAAACCAGAACATCTTTCAAGCCAAAGAACATAGTTTCAACTACAAGACCCCTTCAATTGCTACATATGGATTTGTTCGGACCATCAAGAACAAAAAGCCTCGGAGGTAATCTTTATGCACTTGTTATTGTTGATGATTTCTCTAGATTTACTTGGACATTATTCTTGCCTCATAAGAGTGAAGCCTTCAACGCATTCAAAAGATATGCAAGGCTAGTTCAAAATGAAAAGGCTTTAAAGATCTCTTCTATTAGAAGTGATCATGGTGGAGAATTTCAGAATCATCAATTTCAAGAATTATGTGATGAAAATGGAATATCACATAACTTCTCTACTCCGAGAACACCACAACAAAATGGTGTTGTAGAAAGGAAGAACAGACTACTTGAAGAATTAGCAAGAACCATGCTAAGTGAATCAAGTCTTCCTAAATACTTCTGGGCTGATGCTGTAAGTACTGCTTGTTATGTTTCCAATAGAGTTCTTATTAGACCTATTATGAAGAAAACCCCCTATGAACTCTACAAAGGAAGGAAACCAAATATCTTTCATCTACGTGCTTTTGGATCCAAATGCTTTGTCTTGAACAATGGAAAGGAAAACCTTGGTAAGTTTGATGAAAAGTATGATGATGGTATATTCCTTGGTTATTCCCTAACAAGCAAAGCATATAGAGTCTTTAACAAGAAAACTCTATCTATGGAAGAATCCATACATGTTTCCTTTGATGGGTCTAACTCTTCAAAAGAGGATATAGTCAATCTTCCAGATAATGAAGAAGAAGATATCATTATAATGAAGTCTCTCAAAAGGAAAAAGATCAAGATCCAATACAAGAAGAGCACATTGAAGATAATTGTTATCAACTACCAAAGGAATGGAGAACCCATAGGGATCATCCAGTTGATAATATCATTGGTGATATTTCTAGAGGTGTTTCTACAAGGCTACGCTTAAATGATTCAGTTTTAAATATGGCCTTTGTCTCTCAAATAGAACCCTCAAAAGTAAATGATGCTCTAGAGGATGAGTATAGGATTGTGGCAATGCAGGAAGAACTAAACCAATTTGAAAGGAATCAAGTTTGGGAACTTGTTCCTAAGCCTACTGACAAGCATGTCATTGGTACAAAGTGGGTATTCAGAAACAAATTAGATGAAAATGGAATTATTGTTAGGAACAAAGCAAGGTTGGTTGCACAAGGTTACAATCAAGAAGAAGGAATAGATTTTGATGAAACCTATGCACCAGTAGCAAGGTTGGAAGCCATAAGACTTCTGTTGGCTTATGCTTGCTCTTTAAACTTCCCATTATATCAAATGGATGTCAAAAGTGCTTTCCTGAACGGATTCATTCAAGAAGAAGTCTATGTGAAGCAACCTCCAGGATTTGAAGATCCCAAGTTTCCTTCACATGTCTTCAAATTAAAGAAGGCACTTTATGGTCTTAAGCAAGCCCCTCGTGCATGGTATGATAGATTAAGCACATTCCTTTGTGAGAAAGGATTCCAAAAGGGTAAGGCTGACACAACCTTGTTTATCAAGAGAACCAAAGGTAATACTTTATTAGTTCAAACATATGTAGATGATATTATTTTTGGTGCAACTAATGAATCTCTATGTAAGGATTTCTCTAACATGATGCAAGAAGAATTTGAGATGTCCATGATGAGTCCGGTGTTCATATAGACATTACCAAATACAGAGGTATGATCGGATCTCTTCTATATTTAACTGCAAGTAGACCTGATATTATGTTTAGTGTGTGTCTATGTGCTAGATATCAAGCATCTCCTAGGGAATCACATTTGAGTTCAGTCAAACGGATTTTCAAATATCTGAAAGGAACTACAAATGTTGGTCTGTGGTATCCCAAAGGGAGTGTTTGTGATTTGATTAGATATTCTGATTCTGATTATGCTGGATGCAAAATTGAAAGAAAAAGTACAAGTTGTACTTGTCACTTGTTGGGAAATGCCCTTGTTTCTTGGTCTTGTAAGAAACAAGCATGTGTTGTTCTAAGTACTGCTGAAGCAGAATACATTGCTGCAGGAAGTTGTTGTGCACAAATTCTATGGCTCATACAACAACTCAAAGATTATGGCTTAGAGCTGGGCTGCATTTCAATCAAATGTGACAACACAAGTGCCATTAATCTCACTAAGAACCCCATCATGCATTCTCGAACTAAGCATATTGATATAAGACATCATTTTCTTCGAGATCATGTCATGAGAAAGGATATTGAGATTTCATTTATAGATACACATAACCAATTAGCTGATATTTTTACTAAACCTCTTCCTAAAGATTCATTCTTTAAGATTAGAAGAGAATTAGGCATATTAGATGAACATGATATTTAAAAATAATGTAATATTTGCATAATCTTTGTGTGAACTTATATGATTACATGTATCTAAATTGAGTATATGCTTAAATGTTCATCTAGAAATATGTTACATAGGTATTTATAGCTTAGAACCTATAAACCTGTCCTTGTAATCGATTACCATAGGTCCTGTAATCGATTACTCCTGCTCTCAGTCCTCGTGCCTGTTAGAATCTTCTAAGTAATCGATTACCATAACTACTGTAATCGATTACATATTCGAAATTTGAAATTTTACAAATTTAAACTGCAAGTAATCGATTACCCTAACTGCTGTAATCAATTACCTGCTCGAAAAATACCAGAATTTCATATTTCCCTCTTTTTATTCAAATTCAAATCATCTTGTAATCGATTACCTAACTGTCATAATCGATTACGCATACAGTTTTCTCTATAAAATCAGCATATGCCTCTTGTTTTTTTTTTTCATCTACCTATCCACATACATCTCCTATCTTCATCTTCGAATCTTGTACCAGCCATGGGGTCTCTTCCTCGTTCTTCAAATGTCTCATCTCCAGTTAACACTCCTCGAAGGGACTCTTCCTACGATCCCTATGTGCATCATCGGTACCGCATAAACGTCCAAACCAATGCTGCATCTGCTGGATTGTCTCCATTCTATGCTATACCTTCCAACTTTTCTCAGGAATCAAAGGTCATCCTTGAACGAATGGATATCTTGACACTTTGTCTCTCTCAAAGATTGGGTCAACTAAAGGATACCATTCGCTCTCGATTCCTGCTTGTGGAAACTCGCATAAAATCAGTGCATTCCTTTATGCGTAAGGAAATTGAAAGTATCAAGGATCTTGACCCCTCTGAGATGTCTGAGGATTCCAGTCGTGCATAAATCCTGACAAACTCTGTCCCAATATAGTACTATAACTAATAATAGGATTTCTCCATATCTACTAATAGGCTTTCTCCTTGGTTGTAATATAAACTCTACTACTTATGTTTGTAATGCATTTGCCATATGTAACTTGTGCATTTCCTTCCATATATATAATATAAGTGTTGGTTGTGGTTTATCACTGTTTTACAACTTTACCCCCATCCCCTATGCGTTATTTCGAAATATATACTTGTATGGATGTATGCCTGTTTTTGGCCTTTTCTTCTTTTTGATGAAGTCAAAAGGGGGAGAAAGGTTTTGTGTTCCTTAAAGACAATATGCAGGAATTCAACAAGTGAATTAGAAAGGGGGAGAAATACTGGATTACATCAAACAGGGGGAGTTTTCTACAGAGAAGCAAATATGATCTTCAAGTATCAAGGAATGTGTTTGCCATCATCAAAAAGGGGGAGATTGTGAAGAAGGTCTTGCTCCTGACCCTGGCTGAGGTTTTGATGACGACAAACTCATCAGCAAAAAGAAGAAAAGAAGACTTAGAGAAAACAGCGCTATAAAGTTCATCAATTACCTAGAAGTCTTAGTTTAGGTGAGTTATGCTTACAAAGGTCTCTCAAAGCATAAAGGCTCTTTAAAACACCTAAACTAATCAAGCTTAATGTTTTCATAACTTAAAAGAAGTAGAAAAACTTAAGCCGATCTTAAAAGATCAAGTTTCTGGAAGTTGGACTTCAGTGTAATCGATTGCAGCTTTCTGGTAATCGATTACACATAGGCAAGTAATCGATTACCACTTGCTTATAATCGATTACATGTTTGAATTTGAAATTCAAACTGTAACGGCTCTTAGTGTAATCGATTACCTAAGTGATGTAATCGATTACACACACGAAAAGTTGCATCTTTTCATGAACCATTGTGTCTCAAACCTTTTGGGAAAGGTTGCATTGGTTCAAGGACGTTTCCCTTGCCTATATAAAGTCCATTTGAGTCCAGAACACAAAAACACATGAGAATACAACATTAGGCCAAAGCTTTGCCAAAATTAGTTCATTCATTAAGTCTTTTAGAACTTAAACTTTCAAGAGCCTAAATTCTGAGTTCATGATCTTCATGTTTATAAGAACACTCTAGTTGTTCATATCTTGAGGAACTCAGAATCTTGTTATGCTTAAAAGCCTTAAAGCATAAATTCTCATGATCAATCCACTTGTATGTTAAAGGATTGATACAGCCAATTGTAAACTCTTCTTCATCTCTTTCTGATAGATTGAGTATTAACCGTGAATCTCGGTGAAGGGTTGTTGGTACTGAAAGTGGTGTACTTTCAGGGTGTTGATTGAAGGTGGTTTAGCCTTCAAGGTCTGAAGGATAGAAATTCTTAGGGTCCTTGGTGTAAGAACTTGTAAGAGATTTTTATCAATAGTGGAAAAATCCTCAAGGGATTTTCTTGAGGGACTGGACGTAGCCTTCGGTGGATAGAAGGTGAACCAGGATAAAATTCTGTGTGTGTGAATTCTTCTATCCTTCATCTTTACTTTCAAGCAACGCTTTATTCCGCTGCAATCATTTGCATTTACATATATCTTGAAAGTAAGAAGTTGTTAAGGCGAAAATCAGGTAAACCTGATTCAGCCCCCCCTCTCAGGTTGCTATCTATACTAACATTTGCTTCAATCCATATGTAGCTTTGGTCTGACGACCGGATCACCGAACGAGGACAGTTCTGCTGAGCCGGATGGAATAGATTTGAATCTGACAATATCTTTCCGAACGAGTGTGTTACCAGAACAAGACTTAAAAAGGTATCCATCTGGCTTCTGATAATTTGATGCTTATCAGAATTCATCGAGAACGAGATGTGTTTGTCTGAGAGATCTGTAACTTCTTGTTTAAGATTTTGTGAAGGTGGTCTCTGGAGTAATATCACTTGTGGATCAAACGCGCACCACTACGCCAAAATCAGTTGCTGTTAGTAAGGGCACAACTGCAATCATTTAGAGCGAGCAGCCATGCTATACATTGAATGCCACACGGCAGGCATGAGGTTGGTTTACTTAGGCTTGACAATTTATCAGCTTCTGTTGATTGTTGTTGCAGTGAAGGTTTGTCTCCAGATTTGAAGATCTGCAACATAAATTACTGTAGACTTTGGTACCCATGCTCTCTTGGGTCCAGCTAGTTAGTTGCATAATTGAGAAAACCATTTTTCCTATACATTAGTTTAAATGCTGCAAGATGCACTTCATATATGGATACATATATATATATATATATATATATATATATATATATATATATATATATATATATATATCTATGTATTTATAAGCCTGGGAGATTCCAAATGATACATTTCTAATTATAGAGGTTCATCAATTATCTTCTTCATAGCCTAGACCTCATGTACCACATGTTTATTGTTGTTAACACTTAGATTTACTCAGTTGTCATGGCCTAGAGTGAATGTAGATAGATCTTCTAATTGGGCTGATGACACTTTGTTCTAAACACTTCCTTGATTGAGACCTGTTTTAGCAAGATCTTATTTTTCTTGGTCAGCATAAGTGATGTACCTTTAGATGCATGCAATTCTTTTTCTGGTTTACCATATCTTTCCGTTAAGTTACTATTTTTGACAGCTAAGATATGAGAGAAACAACGTTTATTATAATCATCATTTAAACTCTTCAGATGTTACCTCATCTTATTCATTTGTCTCGTGGTCAGACGGATTCTCATTGATTATCATGGCTTTAGCTCCTTTGTCTGCTTCATTTTCAGACGAGTCAACGGACGCCATAAGTGCATGATTTATTATTTCATCTCCATCCTCCTGTTTTGATTGTTCCGCAGAGTCCTTGTACTGAGTTGAGATGGCTCTTTCTTCTAGATCTTTTCTCTTTGTATCTCTCTGGATTTAATGTGAATTTCACCTTGATCCGTTTTTCTTTCACCACCAATTTCTTAAGTCTTTCGTTGAAGACAGTTTGTTCATCATATGTGTTCCCAGGCGATTCACCAGCTTCATCAGACGATTCAGCATTTTCTTCTGTATCCTTGGGATCATGGTTGCTTTCATCTGAAGGATATGCAGTGTTGTCCATGGATCTTTTCACTCTACACCTGTTAAGAGGCTAGTACTTCTCAGAACGGTTTTGTTCTAATACCAATTGATAGTGATAAAATACACAAGAAAGGGGGGGTTTGAATTGTGTATGTAGTTTTTAAACTTCTTTTTAGTTATAAACATCTAAGTGGGTTCATATAACAATAACAGTGTGTGCAGAGGAATTTAGTTTAAACTGAATAGTAAAGCACGCACAGTATTTATCCTGGTTCACCCCCATAATCGACAAGGCTACATCCAGTCCTTGGCTTCACCAAGATTTTCACTATTTGATCAAAATAGTACAAGTATTCGGCAGGACTTCTCCTAGTATTCTAAGGACTTCTCCTTGCAAGTATTATACAGGACTTCTCCTATTATTCGAAGGACTTCTCTTTGCAAGTATTATACAGGACTTCTCCTAGCTAGTATTCTGCAGGACTACTCCAGATTCCTTTTCAAGGTTGCTTTGGTGTTCTACAACAATCTCTTCAACAAGAGTTAGGTAGAAAAATGAAGAATATTTTACAGAGAGGATATAGATTTGGGTTCTCTGTTTAGGTTGGCATGTGGGTAGGATGAGAGTAACACTCTATGACCTATTCACACTGGTAGACGACTTAACTCAATTTAGGATGGCTTTAAGCTTGTGAGTTATGGCTTTGTTATGTGGGCAACTTGGTGAGAATAAGAGATAATTTAGTATTCAAGCCGCCAAGTTAATCCGAAAGCGAAGTCCTCTATTTATATCTTCAGTAGGATGTTCCCAGCAAGCTTGACGAAGATTTGAAAAATAGTTCCGTTGGAGCTTCTATTTCCTAGTGAGTAACTGACACTTCTGTAATTCTGAAACAACATTAAATGCATTCTGTCATGCATTCATTGTAGCATTAATTTCTTTTGTCGACTCCGTCTGGCCCTTTAATGCTTTTAGCCTTGAGCTTTTTGATGAGTGGATTTTATATGATAATTTTAGGGTCTTTTTAGTCTTTTTATTTTATTATTTTTGAGTCTCATGTAGGTTTTTTATTGTTTTTATGTAGATTTTATATTTATTTTGCATTTTGCATGTAGATTAGATTTTATTAGATTTTCTAGCTTTATTTTATATTTTTAGGAATTTTTCTAGTTATTTTGTATTTTTAGGAAAAGCTGGTTTAGTTATCATTTTTGTCCAGGGACCACTTTGTAAAGTTTCAGGAAATCAAGGTCCAAAATATGAAAGTTCAAGAGTGGAGGGCTAAAAGTGAAGATTGAGAGAATTCAAGGACTTGAATTGGAGTGCTAACCAAGAGAGGACTAAAAGTAAAAAAGAGGAATATGAAGCAACTCTCTAAATTAAGCACATGGAAAAAAGGATTAAAGGATGAGTGGAGGATTGATGATAGTGGAGGAGAGGTTTCAGAATTGATTAAAGGGCTGATAAGTGGGTTTTTATGGCATTCAAAACCCACTACCATGAAGAAGGAAGGAGAAGCTCGAAGTTGAAGAATCAGTAGCCAGCGCTGCAGCGCTAGAACCCAGCGCTCAAGCGCTGGGCCTCGGTCTGGAAGTGGGATTTAATTGCTGAGGCCAGATTTTTGCTATAAATAGGGAGGCAACTTGCACTTGTAAAACACACCATCTTAGAACACAACAAGTGTTCCTCTTTCTCCCCCAAGAACATTGTTCCTAGGAATTGTGGGAAGCCATATTTGAGCTCCTAGTCCAGGGTAATTCAATGCTTCTTTTAGCCATGCTTGGCTAATTCTCTTTAAGTATTTTGGGTTGTGTTAGCTTATTAATTTATGTTTTAGTTTTCTTTTATTTGTTTCTGAATAATATTCAAAGTTCATGTTTTATTAACTTGTTCTTCATTAATCTTAGTGCACAAAAGATTTCATGCTTTCTACTTATGCATAAGGCCATTTGGTAAGTAGTAAGGGAAATAGGAAATAAAAAAGGTTATAAGTATACATTTCTTAAGGCTATAAGGATGGACGTAGCTTTGTGTTGGCCCGAATTCCTTCTTCATCTTCTTTTCTGATTAACTAATAACCAAGGCTATGGAGTTAGTAATTAGGAAAGAAAGGTCTACATTTCTTAAGGCTATTAGGATGTAGAAACTCTAAGCTATAGCACCATGAATCTTTGTTTGGAATTCAGAAATAAAATAGAAGTTTGCTAGCATAAATTATAAGTTATACAATGCAACCCAAATGCTTATTTTTATCATCATCTCTTCTTTTATATTTTATGCTTTTTATGTTCTTGTTCCAGAAACCAAAATTCAAAATATATCCTTTTATTTTTCTGCTTGAGCTCTAAACAAATTAGTAATCAGACACCTATCCCTGTGGGATCGACAATCTTTTATATTACGCGATAGTTAATCGTACACTTGCGATTTCCTTATCAAGTTTTTGGCGCCGTTGCCGGGGATAGGTTCTTTTTAAGTTCTTTTTATTAATTTGTTTAGTGCTGCTTTTTGTATATATAAAAAAAAAGATAAAAAAAAAATATATTAACTTGTGTGGTGAATAGGTGCTACTAATTTTGTCTGCTGTAATTTTGTAAGGAAATATGGCTGAAACATTTGAAGAATGGTTGGCAAAGATTCGGGCTAATCTTGAAAAAGAAGATGAAAAGAGGAAGCGCATTGCTTTCAATTTAATTGATGAGTATTACTCTGAATTAGATTGCAAGTGCGCTTCGGGATCTTTGCCCAACCGAGTGCAAGAATGGAAGGTCAGAATAATCTTGCAAGGAAGGCTGAATGCAATTTTGGGGAGGCAGCCAGTAAACCAACAAGTTCCCATTGACCCGGTAAGTGATTCTATGGACAAAATAGAGGAATAGAAAATTGAACAAGTGGATTGCTTAGTTATTGAAAACTCAGTTTTTCTTCCCACACTGGAAGAAAAAAAACAAAATTCTTTTAAATTGTCCATAGGTGATCTTATTTGGGAAAATGGTGAGGATTATGCTGAACAGGTTTGCATTATTTTGATGACTATAAGTTGTCAAAATTTTCATGACTTAAGGGGTCTAAAACAGTTTGCAATAGACCCCGGTTGATTGAACAATTTCTGGAAGGAACCAAGTCTATCGAAGACTATAAAATCGAGCTTCTTGGGAGACAACCCATGTCCAGGTTTGAGTATTTTAAATTCAGTAATTTTTAGCTTTCTTTTATTTTCTTTATCTGTGTAATTTCTGTTTTCTTCTTATTGCAAAAAAAAAAAAAAAAAAAAAACATGAAAAAAAGATAAGAAATTGATTCCTTGCTACAGGAAACGCTAAGATTAATGTGGTAGAAGGCCTCCTATCTTTGAAGGTAAGGGGTGGAAAAATCAAGTTTTCTGTATTCCGGACTCTTAAGCATTATGAGTCCGAGGAAGAGGATGATTTTAAAGATATGTATTCACCAAAAGAAAGAAAACTTCCCCTAATTGATTAAAAGGGAAGGGTCTATCTCGGACCTTAACAATGAGCTGGTTGGGAGACAACCCAACTTAGGAATAGTTTAAAATTCTGTCATTTAATTTTCTGCATCATCCTTGTAAATAAATAAAAGAAAAAAAATTCTATGTTTTTGCTGCAGGAGAGGCCAGCGCTCCAGCGCTGGAGGCAAACGCTCATGCGTTAGGCCCCTGCTTAACACCTCTGATTCCAGTTTAATCCCAACGCTCCAGCGTTGGATGTCTAGCGCTCATGCGCTAGGCCCCTGGAATCCACCCAGTTTTTATTTTAATTCCAGCGCCCAAGCGTTGGCATCCCCAACGCTCAAGCGCTGGAGCTCGGGCAGATTTGCTGTTTTGTTTTTATTTGCTGTTTTTAGTTTTTAATAAAATTTTGTGTTCACCATTATCTGAAAGTTTTAGATTCTATGAGTTTTCCCTTGTTTCTACAATGGTTTTGATTTTTGGGAACTCAAGAATTCTTGTTTTTAAGGTGGACACAATTTTTCAACCCATGTTCTTAATTGTGCTGTTTTTGGAACTAACAAGTCAAGCAAGCTTCTGCTTGTGAGACTTTTGTTTGTTCATTGTTACAGGATAGGTACCAAAAGAGGAAGAGCCCTCTTGAACTTTAGTGTTCAAATTTGATTTTTACAGTGAGGTTCCCTTGGACCTTTGTGGAAAATTTGTTACTATACCAGCTTCTTAGTTTTTGTTTTTGTTTTTATAGTTTTTAGCTTTATTTTTAGTTTAGTTTTTCTGTTTTTCTTTTTGCATGAGTCTTGAGTATATTATCCATTCTGAATGTTGCTATAGCTTTGTGAAATGCTTTATCTGATTGAACTGCTTTGTGAAAAATTCTATGATTTTAAGCAGTTAGGATTGCATGCTGTAGAAAGGATTTTTGATATCTTGATTGTTTTGGTAGTTGGCAAAATCTTTTTCTGAGTTCTAACAAGGGTACCACTTACCCTATCTTTTTCTGAGAGCTGAGGTCTCTGATTACATGATTGTGAAATTTTTCTGCCTTGTGTTACATGTTGATTGGAGTTTTGTATACTTGGTGAGTTGAGAAGAGATTATAGGCATTTTTGAAAACTCAGATTTTTGCTTGAAATGTGATATCCACTAGTAGCCCCTTTTTGAGCCTTAAAAGAGTCATTCTTTGGAGCCTACTTTGTGTGATAAATCTTGAGTTGTTATTGTGATTCATGTGCTAAATTGTTAGAGCTTTATTTGTGGGTTTCTCTCTGGAAAAAAAAAAAAAAAAAAAAAACAAAGGAAAAAATTAAAAAAATAAGGTATGTGCCTTAGAAAAATAATGAAGTAGTGGGGTGAGAAAGAGTATGAGGGGAATAAAATTCAAGTCATTCATCCCATACATTCCACTACTTTGTTCAAAAAAAAAAGAGAAAAAGAAAAGGAAGAAAATTTGAGAGAACCCTTATGTTAATTGTTGAAGCTCTTAGTCAAGAAGAATCACTTAACAACAAGTTTCTGAGTCAGCCACTAGAGTTGCCAATTTCTTGAAATCCATACCTTAAATTGTTCAACCCTTTGGCCAAGTTACAACCTTAAAAATCTCTTCAACATCACTTGGTTGCTTTACTTCAGTTTTGATTTGAATTATAGGCAGGATCATTGAGCTTTCTTGTTTTCATGGAGAATATCATTTTGTGAGCTTATTTGATGAACTCAAACATGTTAAAAGCCAAGCCTAACTTTCTTGATTCTTTGTCTATTAAACATGCATGTCTTCCTTATCCGCTAAGCTTTCTGGAAAATTATCACATTTCAATCGGATAAAAACTTTCTCAAAACTCAGGGACGAGTTTTTCTTTAAGTTTTGTCGCTTGAGGACAAGCTGTCGTTGGGTATAGTGGTGTGATGAGTGGACTTTATATGATAATTTTAGGGTCTTTTTAGTCTTTTTATTTTATTATTTTTGAGTCTCATGTAGGTTTTTTATTGTTTTTATGTAGATTTTATATTTATTTTGCATTTTGCATGTAGATTAGATTTTATTAGATTTTCTAGCTTTATTTTATATTTTTAGGAATTTTTCTAGTTATTTTGTATTTTTAGGAAAAGCTGGTTTAGTTATCATTTTTGTCCAGGGACCACTTTGTAAAGTTTCAGGAAATCAAGGTCCAAAATATGAAAGTTCAAGAGTGGAGGGCTAAAAGTGAAGATTGAGAGAATTCAAGGACTTGAATTGGAGTGCTAACCAAGAGAGGACTAAAAGTAAAAAAGAGGAATATGAAGCAACTCTCTAAATTAAGCACATGGAAAAAAGGATTAAAGGATGAGTGGAGGATTGATGATAGTGGAGGAGAGGTTTCAGAATTGATTAAAGGGCTGATAAGTGGGTTTTTATGGCATTCAAAACCCACTACCATGAAGAAGGAAGGAGAAGCTCGAAGTTGAAGAATCAGTAGCCAGCGCTGCAGCGCTAGAACCCAGCGCTCAAGCGCTGGGCCTCGGTCTGGAAGTGGGATTTAATTGCTGAGGCCAGATTTTTGCTATAAATAGGGAGGCAACTTGCACTTGTAAAACACACCATCTTAGAACACAACAAGTGTTCCTCTTTCTCCCCCAAGAACATTGTTCCTAGGAATTGTGGGAAGCCATATTTGAGCTCCTAGTCCAGGGTAATTCAATGCTTCTTTTAGCCATGCTTGGCTAATTCTCTTTAAGTATTTTGGGTTGTGTTAGCTTATTAATTTATGTTTTAGTTTTCTTTTATTTGTTTCTGAATAATATTCAAAGTTCATGTTTTATTACCTTGTTCTTCATTAATCTTAGTGCACAAAAGATTTCATGCTTTCTACTTATGCATAAGGCCATTTGGTAAATAGTAAGGGAAATAGGAAATAAAAAAGGTTATAAGTATACATTTCTTAAGGCTATAAGGATGGACGTAGCTTTGTGTTGGCCCGAATTCCTTCTTCATCTTCTTTTCTGATTAACTAATAACCAAGGCTATGGAGTTAGTAATTAGGAAAGAAAGGTCTACATTTCTTAAGGCTATTAGGATGTAGAAACTCTAGGCTATAGCACCATGAATCTTTGTTTGGAATTCAGAAATAAAATAGAAGTTTGCTAGCATAAATTATAAGTTATACAATGCAACCCAAATGCTTATTTTTATCATCATCTCTTCTTTTATATTTTATGCTTTTTATGTTCTTGTTCTAGAAACCAAAATGCAAAATATATCCTTTTATTTTTCTGCTTGAGCTCTAAACAAATTAGTAATCAGACACCTATCACTGTGGGATCGACAATCTTTTATATTACGCGATAGTTAATCGTACACTTGCGATTTCCTTATCACTTTTGTTTGGGCATTGAATGCTAGTGCAAGCTAGCTAAGAGAGCATTAATTGTTATGAATAAAAGATTGGTTTTGAACGTTGAGAAGATACTATGTTTAGAAAGACCCGTTGTTGACTCTGAAAAGATTGCTTGATTTCGGAACAGTAGAGAGGTTTGCAGAAACGAGGAATAAAGTATTAATTGTGTCTCTTTCTTTATTCTGCAATAAACAGTGCTCCATTTAATGCTCTGATGAGGTATATGTTCTTTAATGCTTGAAGCAGTTATGACAAACAAATTCTTCAAAATCTTTGTCGAACAATCTCTTCAATGCTTTTGCCAAAAGAACTCTTCAGAGTGTCTAGGCAAACAAACTCTTCACCAGAATCGCCAAACGTATTCTTCAATAGTGTTGCCAAACGAATTCTTCAGATGTTTTCCAAACGTTCTTCTAAGCTTGACTTGGCAAACGAACTCTTCATAGTGAGTTCCCAGACGTACTCCTTTGGATGAGTTGTTAGACAAATGCATTGTCTGAGTAGAAACACGTACTCCTCAACAGGAAGTACTCTTTACGGCGAATGTACTTAGAAGACTGACTCTTTGAT
Source organism: Acmispon strigosus (assembly GCA_030819835.1). Lineage (NCBI taxonomy): Eukaryota > Viridiplantae > Streptophyta > Magnoliopsida > Fabales > Fabaceae > Acmispon > Acmispon strigosus. The sequence continues at coordinate 28,791,193 of JAUAMA010000001.1, forward strand.
GAGTGGCCAGACGTACTCAGATGGATGGTTTGTCAAACAAATACTTTGTTGAAATGCCGGATCTGCTCAAACTTGTGACCAAACTTGCACTGCTTCTGGAAAGTGTACTCTTTTTGTCAAAGTGAATTCAAACATCGGACGATCTCAACTTGTCAAGTGTATCTCAGTGTTGAATGAGCACAACTACCCAAGTGCTTTTAAATGGATGATTGTCACAGTAGGAAAATTGGTTCTTTGATGAGTTGTCGGACGATCTCCACTTATCTGCTTTCTTTTCAACTTCTGCATTTTGATAATGCCTTGTGAGAATGTATGCAATTTTTCTTCAAGTAGATAGATGTTCCTGAGTGTGAGAATATTCAAGAGGTTAGGAATTCTATCTCTTACACTATCAAGCCTTGAGCAAAATTGTTATTTATCAAAACATAATAATTCATTAAATAATTTGAATCTAACATCAACTACCAAGTCAAGCAATCCACTCAATGACTCTTTGGTCCGACCAGTGATTCATTGACTTAATGCCTCGGCCGAGTCGATGGCCGAGTCAAGTCTTAAAACACTGGTTTTGAGCATCTGGTCAATTCTAGCAAGGCGTTGATCCACATAATTATGATGCTCTTAAAGAGCAGGCTCCCAAGCAGCTGCAACACCAATTGAAATAATTCCCGTGGATGTATCAGCTTCAGCCTCGTTCATCAACTCATCAGCAGCACCAATTGAAATAATTCCTGTGGATGTATCAACTTCAGCCTCGTTCATCAACTCTACTTGTTCCTCCAGCTCTGGTTCATTAATGGCATTGTCCTCAGTAACCTCCAAGAGGGATGCTGACACCATGAAAGGCAGAGCCTGTTGTCTGAGTGGAAACTTGTTGGCCTCAGCAAAAAGAAAGGGAAGTTCATAATCTGCAATAAAAAGAATGAAAATCTAGGGTCCAACAGTGACAATGAGAGGGCCTGGTCCGGATAGGTAGTAAATTGGCATTGGGCCAACATATGCATTAACAGCTTCGATGGACCACAGTTTTCAATCATAGACCTTCTGCAATTCCTTGGGGACAAATTCATCCTTTCTGGCATACAGAGTATAGTACTCTAATGCCTCAGAAGAAGAGTTCCACTTGAGAATAGCATAGCCAAAGTCTGAAACATTAATCTGATCAATCAACTTGCTGAGAAATTTTTGCTGTGAGGATGCCCTAGGGACTTGAACTTTCTTCGTGAGCAAGGTGGTGCAAGCAGCAAAGAGAAACTTCTTCTTACGAGCTTTGGAAATAGAAAAACCAACATAAAATGGTGCCTTGGAGATTGAGGCAGTGTCTCATTGAGATTAAGGGATGTGAGGAGAGTGTCGTTTTGAAGGTGATAGTTGAGGAGATGGAAAATGAGTGTTTGTGGCATGAGTTTGGTCTGGTGGGGGAGGGAAAGTGATGATGGGCTCAACTATAGTAGCAGACAGTGGTGGTGAAATGAGAGAATTATCAACGGGATTCAAAAGTGTTTCAGTTTCAGTGGATGTTTGGGGTGAGAGAGAGTAAGCAGTGGCGGTGTGGTCATCTGGATTATCCACAAATAAGTTATCTAGGAAAGAAGTAGTTGGTGACGATACATGGTTTATCTATGGTGGAGTAAGAGTTTCCATTTGCTAAGGAATTTTGACACTGACTTCATCTTCATCGTCTAACTCTTCTTGGAGATTCCCAGGTGTGTATGAAAGCAGCAAAGGATCTATGGTATCTTGATAGTGGCTGCTCATCACACATGACAGGAGACAAAACCAAGTTTTCTTTTCTTATACCTAGGGAAAAAGGTTTCGTCACATATGGTAACAATCAAAAGGGAAAAATACTCGGTATTGGAAGAATAGGCACACCCCCTCAAACAGTCATCGATAAAGTTCTTTACGTTGATGGTTTGATGCATAATCTTCTGAGTATTAGTCAACTATGTGATAAAGGTTTGAAAGTAGGTTTTATTAATGATATATGTGTTGTGAAAGATGTGAAAACTAAAGAAATTAAGTTTTCTGGATATAAAGTAAACAAAGTCTTCATGATCTCATTGGAAGAAATTCCACAAAATGTGAGATGCCTTTTGGCCAAGAATAATAGTGATTCATGGCTATGGCATAGAAGACTTGCACATATTCACATAGATCACTTAAACAAACTAGTCAAGCATGATCTAGTTGTTGGGCTTCCAAAGATAAAATTCGAGAAAGACAAGCTTTGTGATGCATGTCAAAAAGGGAAGCAAACCAGAACATCCTTCAAACCAAAGAACATAGTTTCAACCTCAAGACCCCTTCAATTGTTACATATGGATTTGTTCGGACCTTCTAGAACTAAAAGCCTCGGAGGTAATTTCTATGCACTTGTTATTGTTGATGATTTCTCTAGATTTACTTGGACTTTATTTCTACCTCATAAGAATGAAGCCTTCAATGCATTCAAAAGATATGCAAGGCTAGTTCAAAATGAGAAGTCTTTAAAGATCTCTTCTATTAGAAGTGATCATGGTGGAGAATTTCAGAATCAACAATTCCAAGAACTATGTGATGAAAATGGAATATCACATAACTTCTCTACTCCGAGAACACCACAACAAAATGGTGTAGTAGAAAGGAAGAATAGGTTACTTGAAGAATTAGCAAGAACCATGTTAAGTGAATCTAGTCTCCCTAAATATTTCTGGGCTGATGCTGTAAGTACTGCTTGCTATGTTTCCAATAGAGTTCTTATTAGACCTATCCTTAAGAAAACACCCTATGAACTCTACAAAGGAAGGAAACCAAATATCTCTCATCTACATGCTTTTGGATCAAAATGCTTTGTCTTGAATAATGGAAAGGAAAACCTTGGTAAGTTTGATGAAAAATCTGATGAAGGTATATTCCTTGGTTATTCTCTAACAAGCAAAGCATATAGAGTCTTTAACAAGAAAACTCTATCCGTGGAAGAATCCACACATGTTACTTTTGATGAATCTAAATCTTCAATAGAAGATAAAGTCAATCTTCCAGATAATGAAGAAGATGACATTATTATAAATGAAGATTCTCAAAAGGATGGAGATCAGAATCCAATACAAGAAGAGCACATTGAAAGTAATACTTATCAACTTCCAAAAGAATGGAGAACCCATAGGGATCATCCAGTTGATAATATTATTGGTGATATCTCTAGAGGCGTTTCTACAAGGCTACGCTTGAATGATTCAGTTTTGAATATGGCCTTTGTCTCTCAGATAGAACCATCAAAAGTAAATGATGCTCTAGAGGATGAGTATTGGATTGTAGCAATGCAGGAAGAACTAAATCAATTTGAAAGTAATCAAGTTTGGGAACTTGTCCCTAAGCCTAGTGACAAACATGTTATTGGAACAAAGTGGGTGTTTAGGAATAAGTTAGATGAAAATGGTATTATAGTTAGGAACAAATCAAGATTAGTTGCTCAAGGGTATAATCAAGAAGAAGGTATAGATTTTGATGAAACATATGCACCAGTAGCAAGGTTGGAAGCCATAAGACTATTATTGGCGTATGCTTGTTCTTTAAATTTCCCATTATATCAAATGGACGTCAAAAGTGCATTCCTGAACGGATATATTCAAGAAGAAGTGTATGTGAAGCAACCTCCAGGATTTGAAGATCCAAAGTTTCCTTCACATGTCTTCAGACTAAAGAAAGCACTCTATGGTCTTAAGCAAGCCCCTCGTGCTTGGTATGATAGATTAAGTACTTTCCTCTGTGATAAAGGATTTCAGAAGGGTAAGGCTGATACAACCTTGTTCATCAAAAGAACCAAAGGTAATACCCTATTAGTTCAAATTTATGTTGATGATATGATCTTTGGTGCAACTAACGAATCTCTTTGTAAGGATTTATCTAACATGATGCAAGAAGAATTTGAAATGTCCATGATGGGACAATTAAATTACTTTCTTGGTTTGCAAATCAAGCAATCAAGTGATGGAATATTGATCAATCAATCAAAGTTTTGCAAGGAACTATTAAAGAAATATGATTTGGATGATTGCAAAGCCATAGCCACACCTATGGGGTCTAATACATATTTAGATCAAGATGAATCCGGTAATCAAGTAGATATTACCAAATATAGAGGTATGATCGGATCTCTTTTATACTTATCTGCAAGTAGACCTGATATTATGTTTAGTGTGTGTCTATGTGCTAGATATCAAGCATCTCCTAGGGAATCACATTTGAGTTCTGTTAAACGAATTTTCAAATATTTGAAAGGAACTACAAATGTTGGATTGTGGTATCCCAAGGGAAGTGTTTGTGATTTGATTGGATATTCTGATTCTGATTATGCTGGTTGTAAAACTGAAAGAAAGAGTACAAGTGGTACTTGTCACCTATTAGGAAATGCTCTTGTTTCATGGTCTTGTAAGAAACAAGCATGTGTTGCTCTAAGTACTGCAGAAGCAGAATACATTGCTGCAGGAAGTTGTTGTGCACAAACCCTATGGCTCAAACAACAACTCAAAGATTATGGCTTAGAGCTGGGCTGCATTCCAATTAAATGTGACAACACAAGTGCCATTAATCTCACTAAAAATCCTATCATGCATTCTCGAACTAAGCATATTGATATACGACATCATTTTCTTCGAGATCATGTTATGAGGAAAGATATTGAGATTTCATTTGTGGATACACATAATCAGTTAGCAGACATCTTTACTAAACCTCTTTCTAAGGAATCATTTTATAAGATAAGAAGAGAGTTAGGCATTTTAGATGAGCATGATACTTAAGTTAACATGTTATTTGCACGATCTTTATGATAAATGTGTGTTTACATGCCTTTAGATAGATTATGTACTTAAGTGTTTTATAGGAAAAGTGTTACAAAGGAATCTAGAGCCTAGAACTTGTAAAAATGTCCTAGTAATCGATTACCCTAGGATTTGTAATCGATTATCCATGTTCTAAGTCCTCGTGCTCATTAGAAACATCTGAGTAATCGATTATTCAAACTGCCATAATCGATTACACATTCACAATTTGAAAATTTTCAAATTTGTAACTGATGTAATTGATTACCCCAACTGCAGTAATCGATTACATACTCGAAAAATTGCCAGAATTTCAATTTCCCTCCATCTTTTGAAATTCAAACTTGGCATAACTGCTCCGTAATCGATTACTTCAACTGTTGTAATCGATTACATGCTCAGGATATTTAAGCCAGCCTTAGATGTTGATCAGTCATACCTTCCAAAATCATTCTAAGTTCTGATTTTTAACATCCACGGCAACATGTCTTTCTTTCCATGCTTATCCTCAGCCTTTTGTCCTCACAATCCACTAAATTTCTCCCGTCTTCTTCCCACCTCTGCCGAGAGAACTCGATTTATTTCTCACTTTCTCACCCAAACGGTTCGAACCCCCTTTTATGCTGACTTAGAATCTTTCATCAAAGCCGGTCTAACCTTTCCCGCTTTACTTGGAGATCAATATGTTGATACCTTCCTTCAATCTACCACACCCTACTATCCCGAGTTGGTCAAAATATTCTACTGCAACTTGGAAGTTGAAGGCACAAGTATTACCTCTTCTGTGAAAGGGACTACCATTCAGTACTCTCTTGTCTCTTTTGGCAAGTGCTTAGGTCTTCCATTTTCTGGTGCCGAGTTGGGAACAAATCTACCCTGCCCCTGGCTTGAATATAACTCTGATGCTTTTTACCGAACTTTGTGTCGCTTTACCCCTTCCGAAGTTCAGAAGCTTCATCCTCCTTGCACCAAAACCTGTCCTTTTCATGTTGATGTTCTTACCACCACCAACCACTTGCTTCATTACTTTGTTCATCACATCCTTCTTCCTCAAGAAGACCTTCATGCTCATATTAGTGAGTTAGAACTTCAAGTTTTATATGGCATCCTTCATGGTCATGCCATTAACTGGACATTCTTAGTAATGCACCATATGCTTACTTGCCGAACTAAAGCACAATCATTTCCCTATGCTCCAAGTATCACTTGTCTTCTCCTTCAATCTGGAGTTCCCATTGACGACTCCTATGATGTTTGCTCTTTAAATTACAAGTGCGTTAATTCTAGGATACTCTTAAGCTTAGGTTTATTTCATGACTATGGAATTGATACTCTTTCCTGGTTACTTCATTATGACGGCATTGGCATCTTGTCCGATGATGAAGACATGTCTGATGATTCTTAATTCTATAAGTTTTAATTGTTTTATTCACCATTCCTGTTTGTACTTTTATGTATTTGCTTTCTTATATATATATATAAATGCTGGTTGTTCATGTTTTACATTTTTACCCCTATTCTCCCATGTTTTATGTTTCAATATACTTGTATGTATGCCTGTACATTTTTTGGTCTTTCTTCTTTTTGATGAAGTCAAAAGGGGGAGAAAGGTTCCGTGCTCTTAAAGATCATATGCAGGAATTCAACGAGTACATTAGAAAGGGGGAGAAAAATCAGAAATACTAAATTCTATCAAATAGGGGGAGTTAAGCATCAAGAATGCACATATGATCTTCAAAGTTTCAAGTATGTGTTTGCCATCATCAAAAAGGGGGAGATTGTGAAGAAGGTCTTGCTCCTGACCCTGGCTGTGGTTTTGATGACGACAAACTCATCAACAAAAAGAAGAAAAGAAGACTTCAAGGAATCAAGCACTCAAGTCCATCAATAGTCTAGAAGTCTTAGTATTAGGTGAGTTATGCTTCCAAAGGTTTATTAAAGCATAAAGGCTCTCAAAACACCTAATCTAATCAAGCTAAGTGTTTTCATAACTTAAAAGAAGTAGAAAACCTTAAGCAAGTCTCAAAGAATAAATTTCTGGAAAATGGGCTTCTGTGTAATCGATTACACCATTATGGTAATCGATTACACCAAGGCAAGTAATCGATTACTCCAGTCTTGTAATCGATTACATGTTTGAAATTCAAATTCAAACTGAAACGGTCACTTGTGTAATCGATTACACTAAGTATGGTAATCGATTACCAGAACGAAAAAGTGCATCTTTTCATGAACCATTGTGTCCCAAACCTTTTGAAAAGGGTTCTGATGGTTCAAGGACGTTTCCTTTGCCTATATAAAGACCATTTGAGTCCAGAAAACAAAACAACAACATAGAACACACAACACACACGAAATATACACATTTCACATGAGAAAAACACATTAGGCAAAAGCTCTTTCAAAATTGGTTCATCTTTTAGAACTTAAATCTTTTGGAGCCTAAATTCTGAGTCCATGATCTTCATGTTTACAAGAACACACTAGTTGTTCATATCTTGAAGAACTCAGAATTGTATTATGCTTAAAAGCCTTAAAGCATAATTTCTCATGTTCAATCCAATTGTGTGTTAAAGGATTGAAACAGCCAAGTGTAATATCTTCTTCATCTCTTTCTGTAAGATTGAGTTTTTCACCGTGGTATTCGGTGAAGGGTTGTTGTCACTGAAAGTGGTTTGCTTTCAGGGTTTCGATTGAAGACAAGTTTGTCTTCAAGGTCTGAGGGTGGTTTGCCTTCAGGAACTGAAAGCGGTTTGCTTTCAGGGGCTGTTGAAAGCGGTTTGCTTTCACAGGATATTGGTAGAAGTTCTTGGGGTCCTTGGGTTAGGAACTTGTAAGAAATTTTTATCAATAGTGGAAAAATCCTCAAGGGGTTTTCTTGAGGGACTGGACGTAGTCTTCGGTGGATTGAAGGCGAACCAGGATAAATCTTGTGTGTGATTCTCTTTATCCTTCACATTTACTTTCAAGTATTGTTCATATCCGCTGCAATCACAACGATCAATTCGTGATCATCATAAACTTGAAAGTAACGATTTCAATAAGGCGAAAATTGGGGCAACACTGATTCACCCCCCCCCCTCTCAGGTTGCTATCTGTTCTAACAACCATGTATTAGGATCTTCTAGTAACATTAAGACCAATCCTTTTAGGAGTATGAACAATAGGAAGAATAATCAAAACTGACCTCCTAAGAAGATCCATTCCTCCCCTAGACAAACATCTAGTTACAATCATTATTCTTGTACTTATTGTAACAAAATAGGACATACCCCTAGTAGATGTTACTACAAACATGTAGGAGTACCAAATAGGGAGTACATTTGGGTTAGAAAGGATGTTAACTTAGAAGGACCCAAAACTTGTTGGGTTCCTAATACCCATGTCTGAACTTTGTCATGTAGGTGTGTATGAAAGCAGCAAAGGATTTATGGTATCTTGATAGTGGCTGCTCATCACACATGACAGGAGACAAAACCAAGTTTTCTTTTCTTTTACCTAGGGAAAAAGGTTTTGTCACATATGGTAACAATCAAAAGGGAAAGATACTCGGTATTGGAAGAATAGGCACACCCCCTCAAACAGTCATCGATAAAGTTCTTTACATTGATGGTTTGATGGCACACCCCTTCAATTGCTACATATGGATTTGTTCGGACCTTCAAGAACAAAAAGCCTCGGAGGTAATTTCTATGCACTTATTATTGTTGATGATTTCTCTAGATTTACATGGACGTTATTCTTGCCTCATAAGAATGAAGCCTCCAATGCATTCAACAGATATGCAAGGCTAGTTCAAAATGAGAAGTCTTTAAAGATCTCTTCTATTAGAAGTGATCATAGAGGAGAATTTCAGAATCAACAATTTCAAGAACTATGTGATGAAAATGGAATATCACATAATTTCTCTACTCCGAGAACACCACAACAAAATGGTGTTGTAGAAAGGAAGAATAGATTACTTGAAGAATTAGCAAGAACCATGCTAAGTGAATCAAGCCTTCCTAAATATTTCTGGGCTGATGCTGTAAGTACTGCTTGCTATGTTTCCAATAGAGTTCTTATTATACCTATACTTAAGAAAACCCCCTATGAACTCTACAAAGGAAGGAAACCAAATATCTCTCATCTACACGCTTTTGGATCAAAATGATTTGTTTTGAATAATGGAAAGGAAAACCTTGGTAAGTTTGATGAAAAATCTGATGAAGGTATATTCCTTGGTTACTCTCTAACAAGCAAAGCATATAGAGTCTTTAACAAGAAAACTCTATCTGTGGAAGAATCCATACATGTCTCTTTTGATGAATCTAAATCTTCAATAGAAGATAAGGTCAATCTTCCAGATAATGAAGAAGAAGATATCATTGTCAATGAAGATTCTCAAAAGGATAGAGATCAAAATCCAATACAAGAAGAGCACATTGAAGATAATACTTATCAACTTCCAAAAGAATGGAGAACCCATAGGGATCATCCAGTTGATAATATTATTGGTGATATTTCTAGAGGCGTCTCTACAAGGCTACGCTTAAATGATTCAGTTTTGAATATGGCCTTTGTCTCTCAAATAGAACCATCAAAAGTAAATGATGCTCTGGAGGATGAGTATTGGATTGTAGCAATGCAGGAAGAACTAAACCAATTTGAAAGGAATCAAGTTTGGGAACTTGTTCCAAAACCTAGTGATAAGCATATTATTGGAACAAAGTGGGTATTTAGAAATAAGTTAGATGAAAATGGTATCATAGTTAGGAACAAAGCAAGATTAGTTGCTCAAGGTTATAATCAAGAAGAAGGTATAGATTTTGATGAAACCTATGCACCAGTAGCAAGGTTGGAAGCCATAAGACTTCTATTGGCGTATGCTTGCTCTCTAAATTTCCCATTATATCAAATGGACGTCAAAAGTGCTTTCCTGAACGGATACATTGAAGAAGAAGTCTATGTGAAGCAACCTCCAGGGTTTGAAGATCCAAAGTTCCCTTCACATGTCTTCAGATTAAAGAAGGCACTCTATGGTCTTAAGCAAGCCCCTCGTGCATGGTATGATAGATTAAGCACATTCCTTTGTGATAAAGGATTCCAAAAGGGTAAGGCTGACACAACCTTGTTCATCAAAACGACCAAAGGTAATACTTTATTAGTTCAAATTTATGTTGATGATATTATCTTTGGTGCAACTAACGAATCTCTTTGTAAGGATTTCTCTAACATGATGCAAGAAGAATTTGAGATGTCTATGATGGGACAATTAAATTTCTTTCTTGGATTGCAAATCAAGCAATCACGTGATGGAATATTCATCAATCAATCAAAGTTTTGCAAGGAGTTATTAAAGAAATATGATTTGGATGATTGCAAAGCCATAGCCACACCAATGGGGTCTAATACATATTTAGATCAAGATGTATCCGGTGTTCCAGTAGACATTACTAAATATAGAGGTATGATCGGATCTCTTCTATACTTAACTGCAAGTAGACCTGATATTATGTTTAGTGTGTGTCTATGGACTAGATATCAAGCATCTCCTAGGGAATCACATTGGAGTTCCGTTAAACGGATTTTCAAATACTTGAGAGGAACTACAAATGTTGGTTTATGGTATCCCAAAGGGAGTGTTTGTGATTTGATTGGGTATTCTGATTCTGATTATGCTAGTTGTAAAACTGAAACAAGCATGTGTTGCTCTAAGTACTGCTGAAGCAGAATATATTGCTGCAGGAAGTTGTTGTGCACAAACTCTATGGCTCAAACAACAACTCAAAGATTATGGCTTAGAGCTGGGCTGCATTTCAATTAAATGTGACAACACAAGTGCCATAAATCTCACTAAAAATCCCATCATGCATTCTCGAACTAAGCATATTGATATAAGACATCATTTCCTTCGAGTTCATGTTATGAGGAAAGATATTGAGATTTCTTTTGTGGATACTCATAATCAATTAGCAGATATCTTTACTAAGCCTCTTCCTAAAGATTCATTCTTTAAGATTAGAAGAGAATTAGGCATATTAGATGAGCATGACATTTAAAGTAACATGTTTTGTTGCATAATCATTGTGATAATATATGTTTATATGCATTTAACTTGATTATGTGCTTCAATATGTATTTAAAATGTGTTACATAGGATCTAGAGCCTAGGACTCATAAAAATGTCTTAGTAATCGATTACCATAGGTCCTGTAATCGATTATCCTTGATCTCAGTCCTCGTGCCTGTTAGAAATCTATAAGTAATCGATTACCCCAACTGCTGTAATCGATTACACATTCAAAATTTGAATATTTTCAAATTTAAACTTCCAGTAATCAATTACCCTAACTGTTGTAATCGATTACCCTAATTGCCATCAAATTAACTGGGCATTTTTGGTCATGAATCACATGCTGCGATGTCGTGACCATGCGGAATCCTTCCCTTATGCTTCGGTCATTTCTCGCATTCTTATTTACTCCGGAGTCCCTATTGCCAAACTATACGATGAGCGGTCTTCTCATCTAAAAAGGGTTGATACTTCCATTCTTCCCTCTCTCCGGATCAATAATGATTTTGGCATATTCACTCTTCCTTATCTTGTTCATGATGCTGGTCGTGATCCTCCAATCTCACAAACCATGGTAGATGAAGACGTGTCCGATGATTCTTAATTTTCTAGGCTAGTTTCCCCTTCCCTGTTATAGTTTGTAATGTTTCTTTATGTAATTTTCATTCTGTTGTTGATTGTACTTTCCTTATTTTCTATAAGATGTTTGGATGGTTGTGCTTTATTCTTGTTTTACGTCTTTGCCCCTGTAAGACCCCTAATTTCTTGTAATTACAGTTTAGTCCCCGAACTTGGTTGTAATTATTTTCTAGTCCTCGGACTTCTTTTGTTTGCAAATTAACCCTTGAGTTAATTAATGTGATGTTAGTCTTGAGTTATTTAATCTTGTCTAGAGCATGATTGCTTGCCTTGAGAATATTTGAATTACCTTGCTTGAATTGCAACAAGATGAGTTGTGGCTTAGCAGTTGAGGCTTAAGCATTTGGTTGGCAAGTCTTGGGTTCGAACCTTGATGAGGAAGGTTTTGTTTTTATTTTAGTTTTTCGTGTGACTCATCAAATTCACTTTCAAATTTCGAAATTCAGATCAAAGAGGAGTTAAGAGCATTTAAATAAGGTTTAATGTGAGGATTATAGGCATTAAAGGAGGATTAGGAGTGGTTAATGGCTTGTCTAGGGTTTTAAAGGAGTTTTAATGTGTATTAAGGCTAAGGAAGGAGGTGGGGACGGCTCTCTCTCTCACCATGCAGCTGAATAGAGAATTAAACATGTGCCAAAATTCTATTTTGAATTTTGAAAGCCAAAACATGTGAGTAATGTGCCATGAAGGAGGTTTAATGCTTTGTCCTTTGCTTTAATGTGCCATTAGGGAAAATATTCCAATTGATGGAATCTTGGTCGTGCCTCTCCCTCTCCCTATCACCCTCTCATTGCTGAAACCTCCAACCTTAAAGAATTGTTAACCTTCTCTTGCTCCTCCACTCAAAGATTTTCCGAAAAAGGCCTAGAACCCCTTATTCTGTGTTTCCGAAGTGCTGCTGGAATTTTGTGTTGCTTGGTCGAACCTCCCCTTTCTTCTTGGTGATAATCAAGCTCTGAATCCCTTCAACTTTCGTGGTGCTCAAACCCCACACTCAATCCCTTCAAAGTTCGTGGTGTCGGTTCAATCGGTAAGAGACCAAAACTTCCAAATTTTGAGTAACAATTCTTGTCTTCCTCTAGAGCTATTTAGTTTTGATTCCAACCTTTGATTTTCATCAAGCTCGAGTCCAATACATTCTGGAAGGGTCTAGGATCGTGCTACACTCAAGCTTAATCAACTCCCTCAAACAAGGTTGGTATTCCATTTCCGTTCTTTCGGTTCAACACCTAGCTAACTCCATGAACAAATGATTTTGAGAAAATTAGAAACCTTTGATTTTATGGGTAGAAAACTTATTTGTTAGGTTATAATATAGGTTCTGAACTTATTTCTGTTTCTATATTTTTCTAAGAACAACAGAATTTGTATTAAAATTGCCACTGTTTCTGTTTTTCTTTAGTGCTGCTGTTTCTGTATTAAAAACAGCTACTGTTTTTCTGTATTAAAAAAAAAAATACTGCAGTTTCTGTACTTAAAATTTCTGCTGTTTCTGTTTTAAAAATACACTGCTGTTTTCTGTATTTGAAAATACACTGCTGTTTACTGTATATAAACACTGCTGTTTTCTGTATATAAACAATGCTGTTTCTGTTTTAATATTAAAATAAGAATGCTGTTTTTTTAAATAAATGAATAAATTGAGATATATTGGATAATTCATGGTGGAAATGTTGTTGTGTGGTGATGATTATATTGTATATGTGGTATGCTAAGACTGAATTTTTGTGTGGACAGTTGGTCCATGAGGAGTATGGATTTTGCATAGCCATAGCATATGCATCTTATAAATATTATTGGGTTGATGTGGCGGCACTTTGTCCCGCGTGATCAGCTGAGGATTATGGGGTTGATGTGGCGGTATTTTGTCCCGCGTGATCAGCTGAAGATTATTGGATTGATGTGGCGGTAATTTGTCCCGCGTGATCGACTGAGGATGTAAGGTTGATGTGACGGATCTTTGTCCCGTGAGATCAACCGAGGGCAATGTGGTGGTACTTTGTCCCACGTGATTGTCCTGGCCCGGTTTAGGGTGAATAATGGCCATATTTATGCATGTAGATATTGAGGATCATGCACGTTTATTCGAATTCGCCGAATGAGGAAATATGCTTTGTGGATATCATTATTGTGTTAAAATGATTCTGGTTGGTTAGTGATGTTGTTGTTGTTTTTATCACAATTGTTGTATGATATTATTCTTGATTTCCGAGTTAACCCTTTCTGCTTGTTTTGTTTGATTTGTTTGGGCGCTTAACGCCATAGACGGTCAGGACAATGAGGTCCAGGAGCGATGACTTGAAGGGAGAATCAGGAGGCGAGAAAAGTTCAACAAAATAATGAAGAAGCTGTAATTTTCTTTTATTTTATTTTAGCGACGTTTGGTTTGTCTGCACATGTCGGTGCAACTTTATTTATTTTGAAAATTTATCGCGTTGAGATGATTATAACTCTATTATGGGATAATTATTAACTATTAATATTGAGCGTCGTTGTTTTCTTGGAAATTGAGCGTTTTGAGAGGTTTTCAAAGTATATTTTCCGCGTAATTACTATGTGACCCTCAACCCAAAATTGGGGTGTTACAGCCCCCATACCCCTATGCTTTATTTTGCAATATATACTTGTATGGATATATATGCCTGTATTTTTTGCCTTTTCTTCTTTTTGATGAAGTCAAAAGGGGGAGAAAGGTTCTATGCTATTAAAGATCATATGCAGGATTTCAACAAGTCCATTAAAAAGGGGGAGAAATACTAGATTACATCAATCAAGGGGAGCTCTTCAACAGAATTGCAAATATGATCTTCAAGTATTAAGAATGCGTTTGCCATCATCAAAAAGGGGGAGATTGTGAAGAAGGTCTTGCTCCTGACCCTGGCTGTGGTTTTGATGACGACAAACTCATCGACAAAAAGAAGAAAAGAAGACTTCGAAGAAACAGCACTACAAAGTTCATCAATAGTCTAGAAGTCTTAGTTTAGGTGAGTTAAAGGTCTATTAAAGCATAAAGGCTCTTAAAACACCTAAACTAATCAAGCTAAGTGTTTTCATAACTTAAAAGAAGTAGAAAACCTTAAGCCGATCTCAAAGGATCAAGTTTCTGGAAGATGGACTTCAGTGTAATCGATTTCAGGATTCTGGTAATCGATTACACCTAGGAAAGTAATCGATTACTTGTTGTTTGTATTTGATTACATGTTTGAATTTCAAATTCAAACTGAAACGGCTATTAGTGTAATCGATTACACTAAGTGATGTAATCGATTACTAGAACGAAAAGTTACATCTTTTCATGAACCATTGTGTCCCAAACCTTTTGGAAAGGGTTGTGATGGTTCAAGGACGTTTCCCTTGCCTATATAAAGTCCATTTGGGTCCAGAACACAACAACACATGAGAATATAACATTAGGCCAAAGCTTTGTCAAAATTAGTTCATCTTTTAGAACTTAAACCTTCAAGAGCCTAAATTCTGAGTTCATGATCTTCATGTTTATAAGAACACTTTTGTTGTTCATATCTTGAGGAACTCAGAATTATATTATGCTTAAAATCCTTAAAGCATAATTTCTCATGATCAATCCATTTCTATGTTAAAGGATTGATACAGCCAATTGTAAACTCTTCTTCATCTCTTTCTGTAAGATTGAGTTTTCACCGTGGTATTCGGTGAAGGGTTGTTGTCACTGAAAGTGGTATACTTTAAGGGTATTGATTGAAGTTGGTTTAGCCTTCAAGGTATGAGGGTGGTTTGCCTTCAGGAACTGAAAGTGGTTTGCTTTCAGGGGCTGTTGAAAGTGGTTTGCTTTCACAGGTTATTGGTAGAAATTCTTGGGGTCCTTGGGTTAGGAACTTGTAAGAGATTTTTATCAATAGTGGAAAAATCCTCAAGGGGTTTCTTTGAGGGACTGGACATAGCCTTCGGTGGATAGAAGGTGAACTAGGATAAAACTCCGTGTGTGAATTCCTCTCATCCTTCATCTTTTACTTTCAACCAATCCTCAATTCCGCTGCAATCACAACTATCGGTTCGTGATCATGATTATCTTGAAAGTAATAATTTCGATAAGGCGAAAATCGGGGCAACTCTGATTCACCCCCCCCCTCTCAGGTTGCTATCTGTACTAATAATACCTGTGTTGTGTTCGTCTGGCTAGCTTACTCTAAAAACAACATCCACTACAAGATATGCATTTAATGCTGAAACAGTTGTGTCTTTTCATATGCATTACTTGCTCAGCACGCATACATAAATCCTGGCACTCCTTATCTCTCATCATTTAATGCGCATTAATTAACTACATTATTCATCATGAGAGTGATAAGGTCGAGAAAATATTTACACTTTCCAACATAAAAATTGACGGTTTTGAAAATATATCTCTAATAACTATTTCAATACACTCATACTTCATACTCTATGCATTTGTAGTTGTCTTTCTACTTTCCTCTTCTACAGAAATCATGGCTCCTAACAAACGAACAAATGGAAAAGCTCAAGGAGTCTTAAGCACGGAAGAGATTCAAATCATTCAGAAACAGCATGATCTTACTGCTCGCTATCGTAAACAACAAAGTGATGAAATTGGTCCTGTAAAGATTGAACATCTGGGGGACAAAAATCTTGTCACCCCTAGATATATCGATCTGAAGCTGTTTGAACATGCGAAGGTGGCCGGACTTGATCTCCTACTCTCACAAGCATGGGGAAACTTGTTTGAAATCTCCACGACTTCAGTAATCAAGCCTCTCGTTCAAGAATTCTACGATTGTGTTGTCAAGATAAACCCTAACCACATCCGAACACGGTGTTTGGGTCAAGTGATCGATGTACACACCAGCGACTTGTCTCAACTCCTCAACCTTCCTCTCGATGGGGTCTGCTACTCCTCTTCTTGGGAAAACTCTGAAGGCACTCCCTTTACTATCTAGAAGGAGGTTCCAAAATGCTCCACCTCTCGACGAGTGAAAAACCTAGTTGAAGAATGCATTTTCCCTCATGCTGTTGTTAGCAAGGTTGTGTTGCCTAAAGAAGGATCTCGAGACTTAGTAAATAAGTTCTCTCAATGGGCTCTATTCCAACTACAGCATCGCAGGAACGTTAATTGGCCTGACCTTCTGTTTCAATACATGTTTCATACTCTGGAACAATCTAACACCAACCTTCCCTATGGATCTCTTATCTCAGATCTTATGCATTACAAGAGATTAATCAATCCCTCTATTGAAGTGATGCAATACATCTCATCTGATTATGTCTCTGCTACTCCTATCAAGTTTAGTGATGTTCGTCGTATGAATCTGTCTGTTGACATATCTGGAGTACCCCCAGAACTCTTAAGTGACTAGACTAAGAGAAATCAACAACGACGGACTCCTTCACCAACTCCGTCTGATGCCTGCCTCAAACGTCATCGTTTGGGCACTCCATCTCCACAATGTTTAGGTCATGCTCACCAGACTGAGTCTCCCACATGCTTGCCTACGCCCACAATCTTGCATGCATCAACTTCATCCAAACCGCCTCCTGAGACTGTGCACTCCACCGCTGAACTCATTTCAGACTCTCATGCTCAATATTTGAAGTTCTTGCCTCAAATCTTTCACAAATATATATCGGATGTCTTTGACATTCAAGATGATGGAAATTGTGGATTCCGCTGTCTTGCTCAATGGATGGGTCATCCTCAGGATTACTGGCCAGAAGTTCGCAAATTTCTTATCCAGGAACTTCTATCTCATTGAGTGCTCCATTCCAAGACATTTTGCTCTGATAAAGACATTGACACCTTGTGTCAGGCTCTCACGTTCAATGAAAATGAACTTGCACCTCAGTCCAAGTGGTTTACAGTTCCGGATATGGGGTTATTAGCTGCCACTGCATTTCGCATCATTCTAGTCACTCTAGCTCCTAACCAGTGTTGCACATATCTCCCACTTCTTGGCCCTGTTGATGATGCTCCTACTATTGCTGTTTTGGGCAACATTGCCAACCGACACTGGGTTCGCGTCAAGCTCTCCGAGAACACTCCGCTACCCACTATTTCACCTCAATGGAAGCATCATTTCTCTCCTGATGCCTGAGGATGGGAACTGCCTCTTCAATCCAAAATCCTTCACTTCAAAAATCTACTACAAATTGAAGCTGAGCAATTTCTGGATTCATTATTTGAAGTCCCCAGCATTGACAATCCCATCCATCTTGATGACGAATCTGAGCCTGATCCCACTCCTAACACTGACCTTTCTTGCTTAGACCTTGAATTTGCTCGTCTCAACTTACATGATATTGAAGTTGATCTTCGTCTACATCTTGGTCAAAGTCAACTGATAATGAAATCGCAAGTGTAGGATTAACTATCGCGTAATATAAAAGATTGTCGATCCCACAGGGATAGGTGTCTAATTACTAATTTGTTTAGAGCTTAAGCAGAAAAATAAAAAGATATATTTTGCATTTTGGTTTCTGGAGTAAGAACATAAAAAGCATAAAATATAAAAGAAGAGATGATGATAAAAATAAGCATTTGGGTTGCATTGAAAAACTTATAATTTATGCTAGCAAACTTCTATTTTATTTCTGAATTCCAAACAAAGATTCATGATGCTATAGCCTAGTATATCTACAAGTTAATTCCTTACACATTGTAGAACTTTCTTTCTAATTACTAAATTCAATTCCTTGCAACTTAGTTAACTAGAGAAGAAGATGAAGAAGAAATTCAGGCCAACATAAAGTTACGTCCTTCCTAATTCCTTAGCGAAGTATACTTATAACCTTTTTTAAATCCTAGGTCCCTTACTACTTACCAATTTCCATTCGTATAAGTAATAAGCAAAAGATCTTGTGTGTACCAAGATGAATGAAGAAAAAGGAAATAAAACATGAACTTTGAATATTATTCAGAAACAAATAAAAGAAAACTAAAACATAAACTAATAAGCTAACACAACCCAAAATACTTAAAGAGAATTAGCCAAGCATGGCTAAAAGAAGCATTGAATTACCCTGGACTAGGAGCTCAAATATGGCTTCCCACAATTCCTAGGAACAATGTTCTTGAGGGAGAAAGAGGAACACTTGTTGTGTTCTAAGAAAGGTGTGTTTTTCAAGTGCAAGTTGCCTCCCTATTTATAGCAAAAATTCTGGCCTCAGCAATTAAATCCCACTTCCAGACCGAGGCCCAGCGCTTGAGCGCTGGGTTCCCAGCGCTGCAGCGCTGGGTGCTGCTTCTTCACCTTCAAGCTTTTCTTCCTTCTTCATTTATGGTAGTGGGTTTTGAATGCCATAAAAAGCCACTACTCAGCCTTTAATCAATTCTGAAACCTTCCTCCCACTACCATCAATCCTTCAACATTATTTTCCATGTGCTCATTTGAAGAGAGTTGCTTCATATTCCTCTTTTTCACTTTTAGTCCTCTCTTGGTTAGCACTCCAATTCAAGCCCTTTAATTCTCTCAATCTTCACTTTTAGCCCTCCACTCTTGAACTTTCACATTTTGGAGCTTGATTTCCTGAAACTTTACAAAGTGGTCCCTGGACAAAAATGATAACTAAACCAGCTTTTCCTACAAATATAAAATTGCTATAAAAGTTCCTAAAAATATAAAATAAAGGTAGAAAAACAAATAAAATCTAATCTACATGCAAAATGCAAAATAAATATAAAATCTACATAAAAATAATAAAAAACCTATATGTGACTCAAAAATAATAAAATAAAAAGACTAAAAACTACCTAAAAACATCATATAAAATCCACTCATCATCAACCTGCTCATTCAATGTCACAAAGGGTAGATGCTCACATTAATACATCTATTAATGCATCTTATCCGTCCCCACCGTCTCGTATCCATAAAGTTATGGATATGGATCTCACGCTTGCACCTCCGGGTTTCCTCATCCATCAAATCTACTCCATGCCCTGTTACCCTCCAAGCTCCAGCTCTGCTTTGGGCAAACGCAAGCGCTCACAAAATGCACCCAATGCTCATCTGCTCTCAGATCTCTGTCTTCAGGCATTTGGTTTTCCATTCTACTTTAAGGCTGAATTGGGGCTTCCCCATGGATTTCTTGTCTCTCAGATTACCCAATCCATGCCCTCATGCCAACAATTATTTCACTTCAACTGGGAACTCACGGTTCGCAGGGATGTCCACATTGCTTCAATTCCTCTTCATCTGGCTGGTAGCGTTGACTCCCTGGTTCTAAAGTTTAGAACATGGACCCTGATACTACTTCCTGTAATGCCACCCATTTTGACGACTCTGAGTTCTGCTTGGCAGTGTCCTTCTCCCTCACCGTTCATTCCCACTGTGGCATATTTCACTCCCATTCTGTCATCTCGCACATCATCCCCGTTGGTCACTCAACGTTCACATCCTGACTCTGATGATGTTCGCACCATGGTCTCCCTCCTTTCTCAGGAAGTTAAAGCCTTCAACACTCGCTTATCTCATGAAAGGATGGTTCTGCATCAAGCTGTGAATGCACGTCTTGAGTCCATGGATACTAATATTTCTGCTAAGATAGATGCTAGTTTCACTCAGCTGCAGGCCTCTATTGCCTTACTTCTAGGGCTTTCTAAGCCATCCTCTTAATATATTTCTTTTGTTATATTTTATCGTTACCTCTTATTATCTCAATGATTATTTTGTCCATGTTTTTGATAATGTCAAGGGGGAGAAACTATATAACAAATGACTAAGTAGAAGATAGCACATACTTAGGGGGAGCTAATAAATATTAATGGTAGGGGGAGTACAGGCCTTACTCTCATTTGTTTTTAGAAATTGTCATTATCAAAAAGGGGGAGATTGTTAGAGTAAAATATTTAAATGAATTAATCTATTTTGATAAATAACAATTTCGCTAAGTGTTACTAACCTTCTTTAAAAGATTTCATATTTAGGAACACTTATGAACTGAAGCCATGCTGCAAACATTATCAAAAAGCAAGTGAAGAGTACGTCCGCCTATGAGAAATAAGTCTGCCTCCAGAGTAAAGTTCGTCCGCCTGCAAAGACTGTACGGTTCAATCCTTGTCAAACACATGGGCAGACTAAAGAGCAATGATTGAAGACTCGTACAAAAAGAATTTGGTTAGAGGAGATCGTTTGCTCAAACTGAAGATGAGTTGTCATGCACCTCTTGGTGGATCAGAGCATTAATGGCGAAAGAGACAGAATTAAGCGCCATATACATTGAAGATTCAAATTCTCTGACATTCCTTAATTCAAGCTGCTTTTGATGAATTAGCGGTGATATCCTCTGATCATCGTATCTCCTCAACGGCCAAATCCAAATCTTCTAGTCAGAGCATTAATTGCCATATTAGCTGTAATGCACATGCATTAATTGCAGCCTCTGAGAACCAGAACAAGAGCTTTGCCAGACGATATCACTCTCTATCTGTTGAAGAAACATTCTTCACCTGGCAGACTTCAACAAGCAGATGTAGAAGTATCCGTTACTCACAATCAAGCAAAGACTCAACGGAACTATTTTTGAAGATCTTCATCAGCGCCTCCAGTTATCATCCTACTGAAGATATAAATAGTGGCCTCTGCATCATTTTCAACTTGGCGACTTACACACTATCAAAGCATTCAAATCCTTCAAGTCAGTTTATAATTTGAACAAGCTTTAGTCAAGAATACTCAGTAACCTTAGCTTTCTTATTTTCTGAGTTTAGTCGCCAACTAGTGTGAAACCTCTACAGAGTGAAAACTCTCATTCTTTCTCACACAAGCCCTTCAGAGAACCTATTTGTATACCCTCTCTGAATTTAGAACTTCATAGTTTCTACCCACTCTTTGTGAAGAGATCCTTGTAGAAAACAAACCTTCTTGAAAAAGAACTGGGAGGAGTCCTGTCGAATACTCGAGAGATAAAGGAGAAGTCCTGAGAAAAATTGTAAAGGAGTAGTCCTCAGAATACTGGGAGAAGTCCCTGAGAACACTTGTACTATTCTGTTGAAATAGTGGAAAATCTTGGTATAGCCAAGGACTGGACGTAGCCCTATCGGTTTTGGGGGTGAACCAGGATAAATATTGTGTGTGCTTTATTCTTCAAGCTCTAAGTTTATTTCCGCTGCACATATCTTTTAACGTTTTCGAACTAATCATAATTATATTGCGAAAAAGTTTATAAAAGTCACACACACAATTCAAACCCCCCCTTTCTTGTGTGGTTTTATTACTATCAGAAGCATGTCTCGCTTTGATTACAACACATCATTCTGATGATGAAAATGAAGAAGTTAGTAATGCAATTTCATATGTTAAATTACAAAGTATCTTTGATAGATTGCTTGATAGTTTCTTGAATATTTATGAAGTATATACATATCAAAGTAGGATCATCTCATCTCTACAAAGTAAAACTAAAAACATGCAAGATGGTTAGATCAAGTAAAGTCTAGAGTAGATATTCAAAGTGATTTTGCATCTTTAGATCCATGCATAACCCTTGAGTCAAAGATTGATAAATTAACACAAGTGGTAAACAAAGGTAAAGATGATATGGATAAGTTGTCATGTTATCAAAGACATGCCTTTCATAAAAGTGATTTAGGTTTATCTGATCATAGTCATCCTAGTGGTGTTAAGAAAATCACTTTTAGACCAAGTAGTTCATATAACTTTGGTCACACAAGGAGAGTACATGATGGTGTTCAACATAGAAAGGCATATATCAAATCTTTCTATCATCTTAAAGAGAAAGTGCCTAACATGAAATTTAAGTGTTCCTGTTATTCTCCTAGTTATCAAAGAAATGATGGAGTTCCCAATGAAAGATTCATATGGGATATGAAAGATACTAACCCAAAAGGACCCAAAGACAATTGGGTACCTCGAAAATACCATTAAGCTTATTGTGAAAATGTGCTTGAAGACCTTGTGATAAAAAATGTCATATACAAAGGATGGTCTTTCAAGACACAGTATTAGAATATGGTATTGGTAAGAGAAATTCTAAAACCTTACATCTTTCAAATGGTATTGGTAAGAGAAATTCTAAAACCTTACATCTTTCAAAAGGTATTAAGTAGAATAGTAATGCAATCTTAGGCATCTGCATTTACATCATATTTCTCTGTTAGATATATCATTCATGCAGTGCTTATCAAGTCTAGAGTTTCAAGTTTCTGGATACAATAATTGATTACTGGAAGTCTATAATCGATTACATCAGGGCTAATATGGAAAATAGATGACTTTCAAAGTTTGGCTTATATTTTCATATATTCTGTCTTGCTTAACCCCCACTCCCTACGATTCAAATGTCTATACTACATGTTAGCATGTATGGAGTATGCTTGGACTCATCTTCTTTTTTATGAAGTCAAAAGGGGGAGAAAGGGTCCTGTGCTTCCTGTGCTTTGAAAAGTTTTTTTACAAGGAAAGCTACAAGTGGAACAAAAAGGGAGAGAATAGTTATGATATATATTATCCTTCTCTTTATTTCGATTATCCTGGAATATTTTGTATGGCTTTTTCTTCTTTTTGATGATGTCAAAAGGGGGAGAAAAGTCTTGTGTATGCTTGATCATTTTTCAGGATAATGTGCTTCATTTGCAAAACAAAGGAGGAGATATAATTGCAAAACCAAGGGGGAGATACAAGACAAGAAAGAAAGTCTATTGATCTATCAATGTTCAAGCATGATGTTTGTCATCATCAAAAAGGGGGAGATTGTAAATCAGGTCTCGTCCTTGGACTTGACTGAGGTTTTGATGAAGACAAACACATCACAAAAAGAAGAAAGACTTCAGAAAAGAAAAGGAAGACTTCAAGAAGACTTCAAGAAAGATAGGAACAAAAAGAAGAAAGACTTCAAGAAGACTTCAGAAAAGAAAAGAAAGACTTCAAGAAGACTTCAGAAAAGAAAAGAAAGACTTCAAGAAGACTTCAGAAGAGAAAAACTTCAAGAACCGGCTCAGAACGTCAAAGATCAAACATGAAGGTTCTTGCGTTTAGTAAGTCTTGTCAACTTAGTGTGCTATGCTTTATTAAGGTTTAATTGCACTTGAAGGCTCATGAAAGGTCAACTAATTGAGTACGATATGTTCTCACAAGTTAAACTTGGTAGGAACACTCAATTAGGGCTTGAGATGGTTAAAACTGAGTTTTAGACTTGCAGTAATAGATTACCTGGAAGTCAGTAATCTATTACCTGTCAGTCAGGCATAGCGTAATCGATTACCAGTTTTCAGTAATCGATTACCAAGCAGTCAGTAATCGATTACCAGATTTCAGTAATCGATTACCCGTCAGGAAATGGCACTCAGATCATAACGGTTATAGAGTAATCGATTACCAGAATGCTCTAATCGATTACCAGGTCGACAGTTGTGTCTTTTCATGAACCATTGTGTCTCAAAACGTTTGGGAAAGGTTGTGTTGGTTCATGGACGACCTCTAGTGCCTATATAAAGTCCATAGACGCTCAGAAACATTAATGACTTGGTCCATAACTTTCATATTCATTAAAGTCATAATTCTGAGTTTATGTTCTCTCATTTTCATAAGAACACACATGTTGTTCATCTTTTGAGAAACTCAGAATAAGAGAGCCTTCATTGTAATTGCCTGGAGCATACAAACTAAGATCAATCCATCTTGTCTAATGGATTGAATCAGCCATTGTAAAGGCATCTTCTTCTTCATCTCTTGAATCGGTTTGATTCATTCACCGTGGTTTTCGGTGGTTGTAAAAAGGTCCATCGTGGTGTTCGATGGTTGTGGAAAAGGTCCTTTGAATCGGGTTTGATTCAAAGTCCGCCCTAGGTTTCGACGTCATCAGTTGGTGGTTTGCCATCTGAGGTTTGACAAGAATTCTTAAGGTTCTTGGTGTAAGTACTTGTAAGAAATCTTGTTCATAGTGGAAAAATCCTCAAGGGGTTTCTTGAGGGACCGGACGTAGCCTTCGGTGGATTGAAGGTGAACCAGGATAAAATCTTGTGTGTGATTTCCTCTTCCCTTAATCTTTTAGTTTCAAGCAGTCCTTAATTCCGCTGCAATCACAACTATCATTTTGTGATCATCATTATCTTGGAAGTAACAATTTTGATAAGGCGAAAATCGTGCAACTCTGATTCACCCCCTTCTCAGGTTGCTATCTATACTAACAAAGATGATATTATCAATGAAGACTCTCAAAAGCAAAAGGATCAAGGTTCAGTACAAGAAGAGCATATTGAAGATAACACTTATCAACTACCAAAGGAATGGAGAACCCACAGGGATCATCCAGTTGATAATATCATTGGAGATATTTCAAGAGGTGTTTCTACAAGGCTACGCTTAAATGATTCAGTATTGAATATGGCCTTTGTCTCTCAAATAGAACCCTCAAAAGTGAATGATGCTCTTGAAGATGAGTATTGGATTGTGGCAATGCAGGAAGAACTAAACCAATTTGAAAGGAATCAAGTTTGGGAATTGGTTCCTAAGCCCACTGACAAGCATGTCATTGGAACAAAATGGGTGTTCAGAAATAAACTGGATGAAAATGGTATTATTATCAGGAACAAAGCAAGACTGGTTGCACAAGGATATAATCAAGAAGAAGGCTTTGATTTTGATGAAACCTATGCACCAGTAGCAAGGTTGGAAGCCATAAGACTTTTGTTGGCATATGCATGTTCTTTAAACTTTCCATTGTATCAAATGGATGTTAAAAGTGTTTTCCTGAATGGATTCATTCAAGAAGAAGTTTATGTGAAGCAACCTCCAGGATTTGAAGATCCCAAGTACCCTTCACATGTCTTCAGGTTAAAGAAGGCACTTTATGGTCTTAAACAAACCCCTCGTGCATGGTATGACAGATTAAGCACATTCCTTTGTGAAAAAGGATTTCAAAAGGGTAAGGCTGACACAACCTTGTTTATCAAGAAAACCAAAGGTAATACTTTATTAGTTCAAATTTATGTGGATGATATTATTTTTGCTTCAACTAACGAATCTTGTGTAAGGATTTCTCTAATATGATGCAAGAGGAATTTGAGATGTCTATGATGGGACAGTTAAATTTCTTTCTAGGATTGCAAATTAAGCAATCACATGATGGGATATTCATCAACCAATCAAAGTTTTGCAAGGAGCTTTTAAAGAAATATGATTTGGATGATTTCAAAGCCATAGCCACACCAATGGGGTCTAACACATATCTAGATCAAGATGAGTCCGGTGTTCACGTAGACATTACCAAATACAGAGGTATGATCGGATCTCTTCTTTATTTAACAGCACGTAGACCTGATATCATGTTTAGTGTGTGTTTATGTGCTAGATATCAAGCATCTCCTAGGGAATCACATTTGAGTTCAGTTAAAAGGATTTTCAAATATCTGAAAGGAACTACAAATGTTGGTCTGTGGTATCCCAAAGGGAGTGTTTGTGATTTGATTGGATATTCTGATTCAGATTATGCTGGATGTAAAACTGAAAGAAAAAGTACAAGTGGTACTTGTCACTTGTTGGGAAATGCTCTTGTTTCTTGGTCCTGTAAGAAACAAGCATGTGTTGCTTTAAGTACTGTTGAAGCAGAATACATTGCTGCAGGAAGTTGTTGTGCACAAACCCTATGGCTCCAACAACAACTCAAAGATTATGGCTTAGAGCTAGGCTGCATCCCAATCAAATGTGACAACACAAGTTCCATTAATCTCACGAAAAACCCCATCATGCACTCTCGAACGAAGCATATTGATATAAGACATCATTTTCTTCGAGATCACGTCATGAGAAAGGATATTGAGATTTGCTTCGTAGATACACATAACCAATTAGCTGATATATTTACTAAACACCTTCCTAAAGATTCATTCTTTAAGATTAGAAGAGAATTAGGTATTTTAGATGAACATGATATCTAATTAGATATTTATCTAACTATGTGTTTATATGTTTTAATTACATTGCATGATTTTTGTGTGAACTTATATGCTTACATGCTTATTTTATGATTTAAATTTATGATTGCTTGTATCTAAGTTGCTTATATGTTTAATCATATGTCTTTTGTGTGTTTTTACTCTTAAATATGTGTTTTAATCCATCTAGTAGTCTATTACATAGGAATTTATAGTTTAGATCCTGTAAACTGTCTTAGTAATCGATTACCATACACCTAGTAATCGATTAACCCTGATCTCTAGTCCTTGTGCCTCTTTAGATACTTAAGGTAATCGATTACCTCTATTTCTGTAATCGATTACATTGTCGAAAACTGCCAGTTTCTTAAAAAATTCCCTCCTTAATTTGAATTTCGAATTCAAAGAAATCGTTTCGTAATCGATTACCCAACCTCTGTAATCGATTACATACTCGTGCTATATAATCAAAGCATGAAATTTCAATAGGAATTGCCTTCCAAGTCCTAATTCTATCATCCTCAATCGTTGATTCCTTATACTCTGCAACATTGTTCTTTTTCCTAAGTACTCTGTGAACAATCAATCATGTCTTCCTCTCCTTTCCTCTCATCGGCTTTCTGTCCTTCTCATCCCTTGAATTTTTCCTGTCTTCTTCCAACTCCTGCTGAGAGAACACGGTTTGTTTCTCATTTTGTGAATCAAGCAATTCGAACACCCATCTATGGAAACTTGAATTCGTTCATTGAAGCAGGTCTCACCTTTCTTGCTCTTTTCAGAAACCAATCTCTTGATGCATTCATCACAATGAATAATCCCTACTACCCTGAGTTAGTCAAGACCTTCTACTGTAATCTGGAAGTTCAAGGCAACGGGATTAAATCCTCTGTCAAAGGTACTACAGTTCAGTATTCCCTTACCACCCTTGGCAAATGTTTGGGTCTTCCATCCACTGGTGCGAAGTTAGGAACTCATTTGCCATGCCCCTGGCCTGATTATAATTCAGAATCCTTTTATCAATCTTTGTGCCGTTTCAGTCCATCAGAAATACAGAAAATTCATCCACCTCGCACCAAATCCTGTCCCTTCCATGTTGATGTTCTTACCACAACAAACCACTTGCTTCATTAGTTCGTCCATCAGATTCTCCTGCCCCAGGAAGAACTTCTTGCTCACATCAGTGAGTTAGAAATACAAATCTTGTATGGCATCATCAATTGTCATGACATCAACTGGACTTTCCTGGTGATGCACCACATGTTCACATGCAGAAATGAAGCACAGTCCTTCCCATATGCATTAGCTATAACCCGTCTTCTCATTCATTCTGGTGTCCCCATCGCCAAACTGTATGATGTGAGGTCCTCTAACTACAAGTGCGTTGGTACCACTATTCTGTCTCATCTGGGCTTATTCCATGGTTACGGTATTGATACTCTTTCATGGATGCTTCATGATGACGGACATGAACCATCAACGGATGATGACGACTCCTCTGCTGACTCTTAGTCTTCTAGAATGTTGTTTGTTTTCTTTGTTACTAAATTTGTAATATTTCACTTAGCCTCATCTACCTAAAACAAACCAAATCTATACCTTTTAATTTGAATTTAACCCTAACAACCCACTGACATCTTTAACAAAACATAAACGGATTTCTGTTAAAAAATAGAGCATACCCGAGATATGCTCTAAGAGATATTTTCTTTTCAATTTTTTCCTTATCTTAACCAAAAAAAATCTATACGAGATAAGAGGAATAAACAAAACGAAAGAAAAGGGATAGAGAGAAGATAGATTTTTCGTTCTGGTACGTTCCCAACAATAAGGTAAAACAGAGCAAACAACCTTCGCGTTTTAATTAGAGACGACAGACTAGTTTGCTAGACTAGGGACTTTAGACAGTACTCCCACCAACTATAGAAGGTACTCCTTAGACGATACTCTTAAGTGCTAAAGACAATGCTCTCTAGACGATGGTATCAGACGATACACTCACATGCTGTGGACGATACTTCCTAGATGATATTATCAGATGATACACTCACATGTTGTGGGTAAGACCCTCGTTTTTCTAGTATTTATGAACAAGTCCCTGAATTATTGTACTTTTCAGTTTGGTCCTTATTGATTTCTATTGGATTTGTTGATGTCAAATTGTGTTTTACTTCTTCAAGCTTGAGAATCGTTTAGTCTTGGTCGTAATAGTATCATGTAGATCTTAGTTACTTATGAAACTATCGTCTGTTGTATGTGTGAGCATCATCTGATAGCATCGTCTGGATAGTATCATCCACAGCTTGACGAGGTATCGTTCGAAGAGTATCATCCACAGCATGGGAAGTATCGTCTGCAGCATGTGTAAAAGTATCGTCCAGGAAGTATCGTCTGCGGAAAGTGGGTTAGTATCATCTGGGAAGTATCGTTTACAGCTTGTGAACGTATCGTCTGACAACATCGTTTAGGGAGTATTGTCTACATCACATAAGGAGTATCGTCTGCAGTTGGGGAAGCATCGTCTGCTGTGAATCGTTCTGGACCAAATCGTGAATGTTGTGCTCTGTTTTCATCTCATCTTCGAGAACATTCCAGAACGAAATCTATCTTCTCTATTCTGTTTTCCTTCATTATGTTATTTCCTCCTATCTCTAATAGATTCTGTTTTAGTTAAAGATGAGGGAAATTTAAATGAATATATATTCTAGAGCATATCTCGGGTATGCTCTGTTTTTGCAACATAAAATCTGTTTCTATTGTTACAAGATCTTTGGGTTGTTAGGAGATAAATTCGAATTAACAGATAAAAATTAGGAAGATAAAGTTAAGGAATAGAATTGTTATATCTCTTAGGAGTTTTGAACTCGGTTGTCTCATATAAATAAATAGCAACACTTAGGCAACATAAGAGCACTTGGATTCTCCTGAGCACGTTTCTCTCTCGAAGATCAATGTTCTTTCCCTCTCTATCCGGAGTTCAAAGGTGAGAAAATTCTAAGTTATATTTCACGTAAGGGTTCAAAGTTTAGATCATAGATTCTAATTCCTTTTTCCTTCTATCCAAGGGTTCTATCATGAAGTTTTCTAGCCTTTCCTTCGACAATTCATTCTCGAGTTCTGAACGAACAAGAACTGCTTCTTTCCTTCTTGATTGAGTTGACACAAGGTAGGTTATTTCCCTTGTTCAACTTTTTCCAAGTTCTATAAAATAATCCCTGTTTCTTCCATGTCTTTTGTACTCAGATTTCTGGGTATAGTTGGAGTCTTTTTTAGTGTTTTTGATTGTGGTTTATATATCCTTGCAAGGTTGGAGATCAAGCTTATGTGATTCTTCGTTCGACGGTAAGGGTAACTCGGTCTTAGAGTGTCTCGAGTCATGCATGTCTTATATTGTTTTGCTTGTGGTTGTTCTCTGTTTGTTGTGTTGGACGATGTGATCTCAAAATGAATTTCCTAATTGAGTATGTTATTACCTGCTGTTGTGATTATTGTATTGAACGATGTGTCTTAGAATTGAATGTCTTAATTGATTCTGAATATTACCCATTGACAATGGACTGTTGTATTATGTTACTGAGGCTGAAACTTATTACTTGATCATAACTATAACATGTTGATATTGTTTACTGAACTGAATTAATTATACTACATATGCTATTACTATGACCTTTTGGATGTTATGAACTTTTGGTTCATTTGATGATGATTTTTATCATAACATATGCATTATGTAGGATTTTTAAGGTTGATGTGACGACACTTTGTCCCGTGGGATCTTCCTAAGGTGATGTGGCAGCACTTTGTCCTGCGTTATCTACCTTGAAGGTGAAGTGGTGGTAGTTTGGCCTACGTGATTGTCCTGACCCCGTTTGGGTGAAATTATGGCCATAGTTAAGCATGTAGCTATTGATAGGACTAACAAGCATGTTCTGTTGTTGTATCGTTCAATATTGAAAATTGATATCCTGATTGATTGTATCGTCCAATGTTGATAATTTCTGTTTTGCATCGTCCAATGTTGATAAATTCTTTTTTGTATCGTCCAATCTTGATAATTCTATTTTGTATCGTTCAATGATGATAACTCTGTTTTGTATCGTTCAATGTTGATAATCTTGTAATTTTATTGTTCAATATGTAATTTGATATTCTGATGATATAATGTTCAATGTGGAAAACTAATATTCTGTTCCTTATGGTTTAGAGTTATAATTTATGTTTGCTTCCAGAATTCCTGTATCATTCAGGGCTTTATAAACTGTGGTTACTTGTTGTTCTTACTATAATGTTTGAATTGATGGTAAGTTGTTGCTCATGCTATCTTGTTTTAAGGAGTTAACCCTTTCTGCTTGTTTTGTTTGTTGTTCGGGTGCTTAACGCCATAGATTTTCAAGAGGATGTTTCTCGTGATGAATGGCTCTGTTGCTAAGCTTATGAAGACGCTGGAATAACAAGAAGATTGGGAGGATTGGATGATGAAGAGTTGAAGATAATTTTGCTGTTTTCTTACTTGATATTTTGGGCACGTTATTTGTGCAAACTTGAGAATTATTTATTTATTTTAGTCAGACGTTTTTATTACTTAATATATTTATGGGTAT
This sequence comes from Acmispon strigosus, assembly GCA_030819835.1. Classification (NCBI taxonomy): domain Eukaryota; kingdom Viridiplantae; phylum Streptophyta; class Magnoliopsida; order Fabales; family Fabaceae; genus Acmispon; species Acmispon strigosus. Next base: position 28,822,174 of record JAUAMA010000001.1, read on the forward strand.
TGTTATATCATATTAATTGAGTTGACACTTGTTTTCAAAACTGAGTTTTTGAGAGAGGTATTTCATGAAAGTTTCCGTATTTACTATGTGTCCCCTGACCCAAAATTGGGGTGTTACGTTTGTGGTATCAAAGCAATGGTTAAGATAACCAGAGCTGTTGCGTAGATTTTTTTGTTAGGATGTTTGAACTCTGAAATCGATTGATAGGGTGTCAATCGAAAGAAGAGTAATATAGATTTCATGTTTTTTATTGTTTTGATTAGTTTGAGATCATTCCTTGAGTGGACGATCAAATTGTAGGTACTTAGTTAGAGTAGTTATCTAACTTTTTGCTATTTCTGTTTCTAGATTATTGTTAACTATTCTTATAAATAAGAATAAGAGGTTATCTAGTCAAGATACAGAAATGGCCGACCAGAACAACATGAATCAGATGGAAGTCGCCATCACTAATTTATCCATGTTGATGACATATCAAGCTAACGCTGCTGCGGCACGTGCTGAGGAGGAGGCGAATCGGGCTGTTGCTAATGCTGCTGCATAGGCACAGCAGGCGAAGCGGGAGCAAGCTACTGCTCTGACGAGAGGACTGAATGACTTCAAGAGACAGGATCCTCCTAAGTTCTCCGGGGGGTATGATCCTGAAGAAGCTGATATGTAGCTGCAGGAGATCGAGAAGATCTTCACTTTTCTGCAAACCCCTGCACCAATCAGGGTGAACTATGCAGTGTATCTATTGACTGGGGAGGCTGAGAGCTGGTGAAATGGTGCTAGGGCGATGATGGAGGCAGACCATCAGGCTATTACTTGGGAGAAGTTCAAGAGAGCTTTGCTGGGAAATTATTTTCTTAGGAGTGCCCGAGCTGTCAGAGAAAAGGAGTTCACGGAACTCAAGGAAAGGAGTATGTCCGTAGCTGAGTTTGCTGCCAAGCTGGAGTTTTTGGCTAGGCATTTTCAATATTTCCGAGGTCAGGTTGATGAGGAGTATATGTGCGAGCGTTACATCGATGGACTGAATTACGAGATGAAGAGAGCAGTGCAACAATTGGCCATCAAGCGTTACCAGATGCTGGTGGAGAAGGCAAAGGGCATAGAGGCTATTGACAACCGTCGAGACAAATAACAAGGGAGTGGTGGACCAGCCAGGTCTCAACAAGGGAAGAACGACAAGGCTAAGAGGTCGTATCAACGTCCTCAAGCCAAAGGACGCACGCATGGGCCAGACCGACCTGTTGGAGTTAACTTGGGCATTCATGGAGCATCGAAGCTGCTAGAGGAGATCGTGCGTTACAAATGCAATCAGAAGTGGCACTACGCCCACACTTGCACCGAGAATACGATTCTCTGCTAGAACTGTAACGAGCTGGGGCACACTGCGAGTGATTGTCGGACTCCGAAGACTGAAGGTACTATGAATGGTGTTCGTGGGAAGCGTCCTGTTGCTCATGGTAGAGTCTACAACATCACTAGTGAAGCAGCTGACAACACTAAGGGGTTGATTAAAGATCGTTTCGATATCACAGGTACATCTCTAACTGTACTTTTCGATTCGGGTGCTACTCACTCTTTTATTGTCGTTGATTGTGTGGAAAAACTAGGTTTGCTTGTGTCAGATTTGTCGTTCGACTTGGTTGTATTTATCCCTATTGCCAAAAGTTTGAATGCAACTTGTGTTTGTTTAGATTGTCCTTTGATGTTCCGGGATAGGAAGTTCGTTGCGAACTTGATCTGTCTACCCCTTAAGTATTTGGATGTGATCATAGGCATGGACTGGATTTCTCATCACCATGTTCTATTGGATTACGCCAATAAGGAGGCAGTTGTTCCTGATGTGAAGATGTCAGAGTTCTTGAAATATTACCTTTCGAAGTCCTCCCTAAAAGGAGGAGCTTTGAAGGTTCTGTTAGCGGAAAACGTGGGAGAATTGAAGTCAGATGGCATGAAGAATATCCTGATAGTTCGTGTTTTTGAAGACGTGTTCCTGAAGGACGTGTTGGGAATACCCCCTGTTCGTGATATAGAGTTCTTGATCGATGTAGTTCCAGGAACCGGACCGATTTCAATAGCACCGTACCGAATGGCACCTGCAGAATTGGCTGAGCTAAAGAATCAGATTGACGACCTCACGGCGAAGGGTTTCATTCGACCCAGTGTTTCACCATGGGGAACACCTGTGCTGCTTGTGAAGAAGAAGGACAGAAGATCGCGACTCTGTGTTGACTACCGGCAACTGAACAAAGTAACGGTCAAGAATCGTTTTCCTTTAGCCATAATTGATGATTTGATCATCATATTCAAGGAGCAGCTATTTTCTCGAAGATCGACTTGAGGTCTGGGTATCACCAGATTCGAGTCAAGGAGGCGGATATACAGAAGACTGCTTTTCGTACTCATTATGGACACTACGAATACTTAGTGATGCCATTTGGAGTTACGAACGCGCCTGCCATGTTCATGGATTATATGAATATAATTTTCAATCCTTTTCTTGACAGGTTTGTGGTCGTGTTCATTAACAACATATTAATCTACTCGAAGAATCGAGTGGAGCATGAAGAGCATCTACGATAGGTGTTGACAATTCTTCGGGAGAAGGCCCTCTTTGCTAACTCAGCTAAATGTGAGTTTTGGCTTGAAGAGGTGAAGTTCTTGGGGCATGTTATTTCCAAGGAAGGCATCACCGTTGATCTAAGCAAAGTTGATGCTGTGACAACGTGGGAGCACCTGAAGACCGCAACAGACATTAGAAGTTTCATTGGCTTAGCTGGATACTATAGGAGGTTCATCGAAGGTTTTGCAAAAATTGCAGGACCTTTGACGAAGCTTACGCGGAAGAATCAATCGTTCGCTTGGACTGAAGAATGTGAGTTGAGTTTCCAGGAGATGAAGAAGCATTTGACAACCGCACCAGTATTGGCGCTACCACAATGCGATGAACCTTACGAGGTTTATTGTGATGCTTCTTACCAGGGTTTGGGTTGTGTGTTGATGCAGCACCGGAAGGTTGTGGATTATGCATCAAGGCAGCTGAAGATTCATGAGCGGACTATCTGACGCATGACTTAGAGCTTGCGGCGGTGGTTTTTGCGCTCAAGATATGGAGACATTATCTGTATGGGAGCACGTTCACCATCTTTAGTGATCACAAGAGTTTGAAGTACCTCTTCGACTAGAAGGATCTGAACATGAGGCAGAGGCGTTGGGTGGAGTTTCTAAAGGACTACGACTTCACTTTGCACTATCATCCGGGGAAAGCTAATGTGGTGGTAGATGCCCTAATTCGCAAGGCGATCCATATATCCTCGTTGATGATCAAGGAACTAGAGATGCTTGAGGCGTTCTGAGACCTTAGTCTAGATGTCAAAGTGACACCCGAGAAGCTGAGTTTCGGGATGATCACTGTTTCCAGTTATTTTCTTAAAGAGATCAAGACCAAGTAGTTGCAAGACCGGGAGTTGATCGAGAAGAGGGAGATGATCAGTTTGGGGAAAGCGCCATACTTTGAAGTTGGACCTGATGGCATTTTGCGTTGCAAATGACGAGTTTGTGTGCCGAGTGACGCTGAGCTGAGGAAAATAATCCTTGACGAAGGTCACAAAAGCATACTGAGCCTTCATCCGGGCGTAACGAAGATGTATCAAGACCTGAAGTTGCACTTTTGGTGGTCGGGCATGAAGAGGAGTGCCGTTGAGTATGTTGTTGCGTGCCTGACTTGTGAGAAAACGAAGATAGAACATCAGAAACCCGTCGGGACGTTGCAGTCACTTGATGTGGCAGAGTGGAAGTGAGATAGCATATCCATGGATTTCGTGGTAGCCTTACCACTCACACAGAAAATATTCGATTCTATCTGGGTTATTACGGACTGTTTGACGAAATCAACACACTTTCTACCTGTGAAGACGACGTCCAAAGTGGAGCAGCTTGCGGGAGTCTACATTGCTGAGATTGTACGACTACATGGAGTGCCTTCTGTTAGTGCAGATAGCAACCTGAGAGGGGGGTGAATCAAAGTTGCCCCGATTTTCGCCTTATTGAAAATGTTACTTTCAAGATAATGATGATCACGAAACAATTGTTGTGATTGCAGTGGAATTAAGCGTTGCTTGAAAGTAAAGATGAAGGATAGAAGAATTCACACACAGAGTTTTATCCTGGTTCACCTTCTATCCACCGAAGGCTACGTCCAGTCCCTCAAGAAAACCCCTTGAGGATTTTTCCACTATTGATAAAAATCTCTTACAAGTTCCTAACCCAAGGACCCTAAGAATTTCTATCAATATCCTGTGAAAGCAAACCACTTTCAACAGCCCCTGAAAGCAAACCACTTTCAGTTCCTGAAGGCAAACCACCCTCAGACCTTGAAGGCTAAACCACCTTCAATCAATACCCTGAAAGTATACCATTTTCAGTACCAACAACCCTTCACCGAATGCCACAGTGACAACTCAATCTTACAGAAGAGATGAAGAAGAGTTTACAATTGGCTGTATCAATCCTTTAACATAGAAATGGATTGATGATGAGAATTTATGCTTTAAGGCTTTTAAGCATAATATAATTCTGAGTTCCTCAAGATATGAACAACAAAAGTGTTCTTATAAACATGAAGATCATGAACTCAGAATTTAGGCTCTTGAAGGTTTAAGTTCTAAAAGATGAACTAATTTTGACAAAGCTTTGGCCTAATGTTGTATTCTCATGTGTTGTTGTGTTCTGGACTCAAATGGACTTTATATAGGCAGGGGAAACGTCCTTGAACCATCACAACCCTTTCCAAAAGGTTTGGGACACAATGGTTCATGAAAAGATGTAACTTTTCGTTCTGGTAATCGATTACATCACTTAGTGTAATCGATTACACTAATAGCCGTTTCAGTTTGAATTTCAAATTCAAACATGTAATCGATTACAAGCAATGGGTAATCGATTACTTTCCTAGGTGTAATCGATTACCAGAAGGCTGAAATCGATTACACTGAAGTCCAACTTCCAGAAACTTGATCCTTTGAGATCGGCTTAAGGTTTTCTACTTCTTTTAAGTTATGAAAACACTTAGCTTGATTAGTTTAGATGTTTTAAAGAGCCTTTATGCTTTAATAGACCTTTAGAAGCATAACTCACCTAAACTAAGACTTCTAGACTACTGATGAACTTTATAGCGCTGTTTCTTCGAAGTCTTCTTTTCTTCTTTTTGCCGATGAGTTTGTCGTCATCAAAACCACAGCCAGGGTCAGGAGCAAGACCTTCTTCACAATCTCCCCCTTTTTGATGATGGCAAACACATTCTTGATACTTGAAGATCATTTATGCATTTCCGTTGAAGAACTCCCCCTGTTTGATGTAATCCAGTATTTCTCCCCCTTTCTAATGTACTTCTTGAAATCCTGCATATGATCTTGAACAGCACAGAACCTTTCTCCCCCTTTTGACTTCATCAAAAAGAAGAAAAGGCCAAAAGTACAGGCATACTACCATACAAGTATAGAATTTGAAATAAGGCATAGGGGTATGGGGGTAAAGATGGAAAAAACCATGATAAACAGCAAGCATATTATATAAAAGAAAAAGAACATACATATGGTGATGACATAGATAAAACTCTTAAATAAAAGAAAATTACAAGAGAAATCATGAAAGACTCCTGGCATACTAAGTATCAATAGAGGAGTCATCATCAGCGATGGTCTTCGGAAGTAGACAATCGCGACTGGCATCATGGATATGGCAAGGAAGAAGAAATATGCCAAAGTCATTAGTGATCCGGAGGGAGGGAAGAATGGAGGTATCCACACGCTTAAGATGAGAGGACCGCTCATCGTAAAGCTTAGCGATGGGAACGCCGGAGTAGATAAGGATGCGGGAGATGACCGAAGCATAGGGGAAGGACTCAACATTGTCACGACATCGCAGCATGTGATTCATGACCAAGAACGCCCAATTAATCTTATGGCAATGAAGAATGCTATACAAAATTTGTAACTCTAATTCGCTAATGTGAGCGAGAAGAGTTTCTTCAGGCAGAATCACTTGATTGATGAAGTAGTGGAGCAGATGATTATTTGTTGTGAGAACGTCAGCATTATAAGGGCAAGAAGTTGTATGAGGCGGATGGATCCTTTGAAGGTCGACTGACTCAAATCTACAAAGTGATTGATAAAAGGAGTCATGGTTGTAGTCAGACCAGGGGCAGGGCAGGTTGGGACCTAAGAAGGCACCAGTTGAGGGGAGTCCAAGACAACGACCAAAGGTGGAAAGGGAATGACGAATAAGGATTCCCTTAACAGAGCTTTGAAATCCATCTCGCAGAGTCTCTAGATTGCAATAGAAGACTTTAACTAGTTCTGGGTAGAAGGGATTACTTATAGAGATAAATTCCTCAAGGTCTTGAAATCTGAGATATGCCGGAAAGTTGTGACCATCTTCAACAAATGAGTCCAGATCACCGTACATAGGCTTACGGATAAGTTGATTGATGAACCGTGAGACAAACCGAGTTCTTTGATTTGTGGATGTAAGAAGTCTTGTGAGGTTCATTGGACGAGTAGAACGAGAATGATAGGGATCCATGATAGTTTTAGGAAGATAGTGTTGAGAAGGATCAGCAGAACTTTAGAGAAGACTTGAAAACAGAGTTTAGAGTGATAGAAATGGAATTGGAAGGCAATTGGAATCATCATCTAATGCTGCGTTTAAATAGCACGAGCATGTAATCGATTACGGCAGTTGGGTAATCGATTACAGAGCAGTTGTCCTGAATTTGAATTTCAAATGAAGGAGGGAATTTTGAAATTCTTGCAGTTTTTCGAGCAGGTAATTGATTACAGCAGTTATGGTAATCGATTACTGTGAAGATTTTAACAGGCACGAGGACTAAGAGCAAGGATAATCGATTACAGGGCTTATGGTAATCGATTACTAAGACATTTTTATAAATTCTAGACTCTGGAATCCTATGTAACACATTCTTAAATAAATATTTAAGCACATAATCAATCTAAATGCATATAAACATATAACATCACAAAGATTATGCAAATATCATGTTACTTTAAATGTCATAATCATCTAATATGCCTATTTGAAATTGTTGATTCTGAAATTCTCCACCATGATCACTTCTAATAGAAGAGATCTTTAAAGACTTCTCATTTTGAACTAGCCTTGCATATCTCTTGAATGCATTGAAGGCTTCATTCTTATGAGGCAAGAATAAAGTCCATGTAAATCTAGAGAAATCATCAACAATAACAAGTGCATAGAAATTACCTCCGAGGCTTTTTGTTCTTGAAGGTCCGAACAAATCCATATGTAGCAATTGAAGGGGCCTTGAAGTTGAACCTATGTTCTTTGGTTTGAAAGACGTTCTGGTTTGCTTCCCTTTTTGACATGCATCACAAAGCTTGTCTTTTTCGAATCTTATCTTTGGAAGCCCAACAACTAGATCATGCTTGACTAGTTTGTTTAAATGATCTATGTGTATATGAGCAAGTCTTCTATGCCATAGCCATGAATCACTATTATTCTTGGCCAAAAGACATCTTACGTTTTGTGGAATTTCTTCCAAGGAGATCATGAAGACTTTATTTATTTTATACCCAGAAAACTTAACTTCTTTAGTTTTCACATCTTTTACTACACATATATCATCAATGAAACCAACTTTCAAACCTTTGTAACATAGTTGACTGATACTCAGAAGATTATGCATCAAACCATGAACGTAAAGAACTTTATCAATGATTGTAACTAGTTGTTTTCCTAGGAGAGGAATGAATCTTCTTAGGAGGTCTATTAGGATTGATCTTTCTATTGTTCATACTCCTAAAAGAATTGGTCTTAAAGCCTTTAGAAGATCCTTCCACCATGTTTGGTTTTACAAACACAGTTTTCTTGAATTCCTTAGTCTTTGGGTGAGAAGTATATCCTAAACCTGACTTATTGTTTAAATGTCTTTGTACACTTAGAATATCATCTAACTTCTGTTTTCCCTTATTAAAGTTATGGACTATTTGTTGAAGGTTATCTATCTTTTCTTCTAAAGAACTATACTTAGTGCATTTATGTGTAATATCTAACTTAGATTTTACTATGTCTAGTTCTTCTTGTAAATTTCTACACTTACTTTCTAAGGATGAAATCAAATCATTTTTCCTAGTGCTAACCTTAGTAAATTCTTGACATAATTTAAACATATTTTCCATAGTAAATTTTAAATCATGAAAAGACATAGAATTGTCACTAACCTTGGAATCTTCAACATCTGAATCATGTGAGGCCATCAAAGCAACTTGTGCTTCTTCTTTATCAGAGTCTGATGATGAACTTACTTCATTATCATCCCAAGCCAAATATGCTCTTCGTGTGGGTTGATCCTTCTTTTCGAATTTTTCTCTTAGACCATGTTTCTTCTTTTGAAGATTTGGACATTCTGACTTGAAGTGTCCAGGCTTGCCACATTCGAAGCATGTGATCTTTTGAGAGGAAGAAGACTCATTGTTCCTTTGGAAAGATTTGTTGTTGTTGAATTTCACACCTTTTCTTTTAAGAAACTTTCCAAAGTTCTTTACTAGAAGATTCACATTCCCATTGTCTTCTTCTTCAGAATCTGCATCATAATATTCTTTGATGCTTTCTTTTGCCTTTAGGGAAATGGATCGATACTTCTTCTCATGTTCTTCATTCTCTTCCAAATGATTCAATTCTAACTCGTGTTCTTGGAGTTTTCCAAAAAGAGTTGCAAGAGTCATTTTTGATAAACTCTTCTTCTCTGAGATGGCTGTTACTTTTGGTTGCCATACTCTTGTAAGTGATCTTAGAACTTTCATGTTCAAGTCATTGTTTGAAAATTGTCTACCAAGATCAATCAAATGATTAATCAAATGAGAGAATCGTTTTTGCATATCTAATACATTTTCTCCTGGAAGCATTCTGAACATTTCATATTCTTGAGATAGAGTATTGATCTTTGATCTCTTGACTTCATCTGTTCCTACGTGAGTCACCATCAACGTATCCCATATTTCTTTCGATGAAGTGCACGTTGATACTCTGAAAAATTCATCCATGCCAAGGGCAGATGTAAGAATGTTCATTCCTTTGAGATCATATTGAACCTTCTTCTTTTCTTCTTCACTCCAAGTACTTTCTGGTTTTGGTTGTGAACTTCCTTCTACTTCTGCAACAGGCACAAAGGGACCCTCTTCTATGGCTTTCCAAATTCCTGCGTCTAATGACTTTATGAATATTTTCATCTTGATCTTCCAGAAGTCATAGTGTTCTCCATTGAAGAATGGTGGCCTGTTTATGTTGAATCCTTCACTGGTTCCATGATTGGAAGAGGATGCCATCTTTTCCCGGATCTTAGGAATAACTTACCTAAACTTCCGCTCTGATACCAATTGTTAGTGCAGATAGCAACCTGAGAGGGGGGGTGAATCAGAGTTGCCCCGATTTTCGCCTTATTGAAAATGTTACTTTCAAGATAATGATGATCACGAAATGATTGTTGTGATTGCAGCGGAATTAAGCGTTGCTTGAAAGTAAAGATGAAGGATAGAAGAATTCACACACAGAGTTTTATCCTGGTTCACCTTCTATCCACTGAAGGCTACGTCTAGTCCCTCAAGAAAACCCCTTGAGGATTTTTCCACTATTGATAAAAATCTCTTACAAGTTCCTAACCCAAGGACCCTAAGAATTTCTATCAATATCCTGTGAAAGCAAACCACTTTCAACAGCCCCTGAAAGCAAACCACTTTCAGTTCCTGAAGGCAAACCACCCTCAGACCTTGAAGGCTAAACCACCTTCAATCAATACCCTGAAAGTATACCACTTTCAGTACCAACAACTCTTCACTGAATACCACGGTGAAAACTCAATCTTACAGAAAGAGATGAAGAAGAGTTTACAATTGGCTGTATCAATCCTTTAACATAGAACTGGATTGATCATGAGAATTTATGCTTTAAGGCTTTTAAGCATAATATAATTCTGAGTTCCTCAAGATATGAACAACAAAAGTGTTCTTCTAAACATGAAGATGATGAACTCAGAATTTCGGCTCTTGAAGGTTTAAGTTCTAAAAGATGAACTAATTTTGACAAATCTTTGGCCTAATGTTGTATTCTCACGTGTTGTTGTGTTCTGGACTCAAATGGACTTTATATAGGCAGGGGAAACGTCCTTGAACCATCACAACCCTTTCCAAAAGGTTTGGGACACAATGGTTCATGAAAAGATGTAACTTTTCGTTCTGGTAATCGATTACATCACTTAGTGTAATCGATTACAATAATAGCCATTTCAGTTTGAATTTCAAATTCAAACATGTAATCGATTACAAGCAATGGGTAATTGATTACTTGCCTAGGTGTAATCGATTACCAGAAGGCTGAAATCGATTACACTGAAGTCCAACTTCCAGAAACTTGATCCTTTGAGATCGGCTTAAGGTTTTCTACTTCTTTTAAGTTATGAAAACACTTAGCTTGATTAGCTTAGATGTTTTAAAGAGCCTTTATGCTTTAATAGACCTTTAGAAGCATAACTCACCTAAACTAAGACTTCTAGACTACTGATGAACTTTATAACGCTGTTTCTTCGAAGTCTTCTTTTCTTCTTTTTGCCGATGAGTTTGTCGTCATCAAAACCACAACCAGGGTCAGGAGCAAGACCTTCTTCACACCTTCGACCATAGTTTCCGATAGATATCTGAAGTTTACTTCTCACTTTTGGAAGGCTCTGGAGGGAGCTCTTGGTACAAAGCTGAGTTTGATTTCCGCTTATCATCCACAGGCGGATGGGCAGACTGAGAGGACAATTTAGTCATTGGAGGATCTATTGCGAGCTTGTGGGCTGGATAATCAAGGGAGTTGGGATGAGCTTTTGCTGTTGATCTAGTTCACGTACAACAACAATTTTCATGCTAGTATTTGGATGGCACCTTACGAAGCACTGTACGGAAGAAGATGCAGGACCCCTTTGTGTTGGTTTCAGGATGGAGAGCACTTGCTAGTTGGACCAGAGTTAGTTCAACAGACGGTAGAGAAGGTAAATTAGATCAGATAAAAGATGAAGACGTCCCAGAGTAGACAGAAGAGCTACACGGACAACCGACATAGGGAGTTGGAGTTTTCACTTGGGGATCACGTGTTTCTTCGTGTTACACCTACTATCGAAGTTGGGAGAGCAATCAAGTTGAAGAAGCTGATGGCGAAGTTCATTGGGCTATATCAGATCATCGAGACAGTTGGACTGGTGGCTTATCGTATCGCTTTACCACCTTTCTTGTCCAAAATTTACGATGTTTAGCATGTGTCTCAATTACGCAAGTACGTTCCGGATTCTTCACATGTTATCACTCAGGGTGACATTCGGAAAAAGGATAATCTGACCTTTTAAGATCCACCTATGAAGATCGAAGATCGAAGAGTCAAGCAGTTGAAGAACAAGGAGATCTCGTTGGTGAAGTTGATTTGGAATCAAGTCACGGGATATACTACGTGGGAGTTAGAGGATAAGATGAGGGAGCAATACCCTAATTTATTTCTAGACGTTTAGTTTCAAGGACGAAATTCTTTTTAGGGGGAAGTATTGTAAGACCCTCATTTTCTAGTATTTATGAACAAGTCCTTGAATTATTGTACTTTTGCAATTTGGTCCTTATTGATTTCTATTGAATTTGTTGATGTTAAATATTGTTTTACTTCTTCAAGCTTGAGAATCGTTTAGTCTTGGTCGTAATTGTATCGTGTAGATCTTAGTTACTTATGAAACTATCGCCTGTTGTATGTGTGAGCATCATCTGATAGCATCGTCTGGATAGTATCATCCATAGCTTGACGAGGTATCGTCCGAAGAGTATCATCCACAACATAGGAAGTATGATCTGCATCATGTGTAAGTGGGTTAGTATCATCTGGGAAGTATCGTTTACAGCTTGTGAACGTATCTTCTGAAAACATCGTTTAGGGAGTATCATCTACATCACATAAGTGTATTGTCTAAGGAGTATCGTCTGCAGTTGGGGAAGCATCGTCCGCTGTGTATCATTCTCAACCAAATCGTGAACGTTGTGCTCTGTTTTCATCTTATCTTCGAGAACGTTCCAGAACGAAATCTATCTTCTCTATTCTGTTTTCCTTCGTTATGTTATTTCCTCATATCTCTAATATATTCTGTTTTATTTAAAGATGAGGGAAATTGAAATGAATATATCTTCTAGAGCATATCTCGGGTATGCTCTGGCTTTGTAACAAAAAAATTGTTTTTGTTGTTACAAGATCTGTGGGTTGTTAGGAGATAAATTTGAATTAAGAGATAAAAATTAGGAAGATAAAATTAAGTAACAGAATTATTAATATCTCTTAGGAGTTTTGAACTCAACTTTCTCATCTAAATAAGTAGCAACACTTAGGCAACATAAGAGCACCTCGATTCTCCTGAGCACGTTTGTAATAGCCCAATTTTTGACGTCGAGTGTCACATTGTAACCATGCGAAAATAACACTAAGTTTAAACCTTTCAAAACATCTCATATTTTCAAAATGTTTATCACTCATAATATACATAGATAGTGTAGCCCATATAATACATTTCATAATTGCAAAGAAAATAAGACGTAATGAAAGTATTATCTTGCACAACATGTGCTATTCTTTCACAAAAGAGGGTACAACTCATTTAAACACAAAATAAGTAAAAGCTCCAGTCTTTAACCTTCTAAAGTTGTCGTCGTCTGCCTCTAGAAGCAGTCCTCGTTTTCCCCTGATCAACAGCAGACGAATACCTACTAGTGACCGTCTGGCGATATACGCCAAAATAAAGAAATACAAACAAGAAAAGGGTTAACTCCAATATAAGTAAAATCAGTAATCATAATGATTTGGCAGATGATATCACCGGTTATACTGATAAAACCCACAGTTAGTTCCACGACATTCATAAGTCAATTCATAATCACACTTGGTGATTTTCAGTAACTAATTATATATTCATAGCTCATTGTTTTGCCTTATTTTGGACAGGATGATTACGAGGACGAGACTCTTCCACGCCACCCTCGGATGATCCCGCGGCACATAATAGTCTGCCACATCAAACCAAAAAAGTTTATCATGATGGCCAGTCACATTTCTTCATGAACAAATACGATTCACTCGTTCCCTTAAACCCAGTAGGTTACATAATATAATTCAATCTGGAAGCATTTCCAGTATTCACTCACAGTCTTCACGTTATAGAAGTAACTAACACAATTATCACTGTAGATACTAAGATTAGTTAACATATGAGTTACCCTTACCTTCTCGTAGGTTGAAGACTCAAGGATTCATAGAATCTAAAACTGAATAAAATTAGGAACTTGGTATTTATAGTACGAGGAAAACCAACTCTCAGGGTAAACATTTAATGAACAATGGTCAATGAAAGTGGCAGGTCATTAATGATCTTGACATATATTCAAAGTCAACAAAAATGGAAGTTTACCATTTCCAAGACATCTGACACGTATCTTTTAAGGTCAACAAAAGCGGCTAACTAACCAAACGAGTACCAACCGACTCACTACACGGTTACACTTGAGTCTTCAACCTTCTTAAGTTCGAACACAACTCAAAGAATTGAATCTGGAAGAAGAATGAACAAGAACAGGAACTCCAGAAAGATGTCTAAGAGAGATTTCTTCAAAGTGAGGAAAGTAGTAAGGATTCATAGAATCTAAAACTGAATAAAATTAGGAACTTGGTATTTATAGTACGAGGAAAACCAACTCTCAGGGTAAACATTTAATGAACAATGGTCAATGAAAGTGGCAGGTCATTAATGATCTTGACATATATTCAAAGTCAACAAAAATGGAAGTTTACCATTTCCAAGACATCTGACACGTATCTTTTAAGGTCAACAAAAGCGGCTAACTAACCAAACGAGTACCAACCGACTCACTACACGGTCACATCAAATGAAGACCAACTAATCAATTCAAACGAGAACAAAAAGGTGTCCCATCATATGAGTACCTAAAACAATTCACCAAACGAACTTTCCAATTAATGTACCAGTTGAATACAACATAATTTGTCGGACGAGCACAAATGAGATTTGTCAGACAAATACGGACATGATCCGCCAGACGAAAACCAACAATTAACATTAAAATATGTCAAACTTAATCAACATGTATTCAATATATTTTCACACACATATATAAATATAACCCTTATATTTATAAAAAGAAAAGGGTCTTACAACATTTTTCTCTCGAAGATCAAACTTTCTTTTCCTCTCTTTCCAGAGTTCAAAGGTGATAAAATTCTAAGTTCTGTTTCACGTATGGGTTCAAAGTTTAGACCATAGATTCTAATTCCTTTTTCCTTCTATCCAAGGGTTCTATCACGAAGTTTTCCAGCCTTTCCTTCGACAATTCATTATCGAGTTCTGAACGAACAAGCACTGCTTCTTTCCTTCTTGATTGAGCAGAATGTTAGAGAAATAAAGTATCGTTTGCTGTTGTAGAAATAAAGTACCATCTTCTATTAGTGAAATAAAGTATCATCTGCCCTGCTTAGCATTCTATCGTCTTCCTAGTTGAATCATTTGTATAATTGTATCGTCTTGTCAGTCAGTCTATACTAGCTGTCCGAGTGTGACAAGTGACCCAGAATTATCCGGGATCGTGTCTGATTGTGTTGACCCGGAATATCCGGGATCTTGTCTGTTTGTCTGTTTTCTCTCTGTATAAATACAGAGCTTGTAACCGTGAATTAATCATAATAGAAAGTACCTTCAACTTCTTTCGATTTCTCACTTTTTCCTTTTCTTAGAGAACCCTTGGTTCTTAACATAGACACAAGGAAGGTTCTTTCTCTTGTTCAACTTTTTCCAAGTTCTATAAAACAGTCATTGTTTCTTCCTTGTCTTTTGTACTCAGATTCTTGGGTATATTTGGAGTCTCTTTCAATGTTTTTGATTGTGGTTTATATATCCTTACAAAGTTGGAGATCAAGCTTAAGCTGTGAAGAAGGTCTTGCTCCTGACCCTGGCTGTGGTTTTGATGACGACAAACTCATCAACAAAAAGAAGAAAAGAAGACTTCAAAGGAACAAGCGCTACAAGTCCATCAATAGTCTAGAAGTCTTAGTATTAGGTGAGTTATGCTTCCAAAGGTCTATTAAAGCATAAAGGCTCTTAAAACACCTAATCTAATCAAGCTAAGTGTTTTCATAACTTAAAAGAAGTAGAAAACCTTAAGCCAGTCTCAAAGAATCAAGTTTCTGGAAAATGGGCTTCTGTGTAATCGATTGCAGCTTTATGGTAATCGATTACACCTAGGCAAGTAATCGATTACCACTTGTTTGTAATCGATTACATGTTTGAAATTCAAATTCAAACTGAAACGGTCATTAGTGTAATCAATTACACTAAGTGTGGTAATCGATTACCAGAACGAAAAGTTGCATCTTTTCATGAACCATTGTGTCCCAAACCTTTTGGAAAGGGTTGTGATGGTTCAAGGACGTTTCCCTTGCCTATATAAAGTCCATTTGAGTCCAGAATTCATAACATACACAAGACACAACAAGAGACAACACATTAAACATGAGAAAACACCATTAGGCCAAAACTTTGTCAAAATTAGTTCATCTTTTAGAACTTAAACCTTTTGGAGCCTAAATTCTGAGTTCATGATCTTCATGTCTATAAGAACACTTTAGTTGTTCATATCTTGAAGAACTCAGAATTGTATTATGCTTAAAATCCTTAAAGCATAATTTCTCATGATCAATCCAATTGTATGTTAAAGGATTGATACAGCCAATTGTAAAATCTTCTTCATCTCTTTCTGTAAGATTGAGTTTTCACCGCAGTATTCGGTGAAGGGTTGTTGTCACTGAAAGTGGTTTACTTTCAGGGTTTCGATTGAAGGCGGGTTAGTCTTCAAGGTCTGAGGGTGGTTTGCCTTCAGGAACTGAAAGCGGTTTGCTTTCAGGGGCTGTTGAAAGTGTTTTGCTTTCACAGGATATTGGTAGAAATTCTTGGGGTCCTTGGGTTAGGAACTTGTAAGAGATTTTTATCAATAGTGGAAAAATCCTCAAGGGGTTTTCTTGAGGGACTGGACGTAGCCTTCGGTGGATTGAAGGTGAACCAGGATAAACTCTTGTGTGTGATTTCCTTTATCCTTCATATTTACTTTCAAGCATCGCTCAATTCCACTGCAATCATAACGATCATTTTGTGATCATCATAAACTTGAAAGTAACAATTTCAATAAGGCGAAAATTGGGGCAACACTGATTCACCCCCCCTCTCAAGTTGCTATCTGTACTAACATAAGCGATTCTACATTTGATGGTAAGTGTAACTCAGTCTTCGAGTGTCTCGAGTCATGCACGTCTTATATTGTTTTGCTTGTGGTTGTTTCTCTGTTTGTTGTGTTGAACGATGTGATCTCAAACTGAATTTCCTAATTGAGTATGTTATTACCTGCTGTTGTGATTATTGTATTGAACGATGTGTCTTAGAATTAAATGTCTTAATTGATTCTGAATATTACCCATTGACAATGGACTGTTGTATTATGTTACTAAGACTGAAACTTATTACTTTATCGTAACTATAACATGTTGATGTTGTTTACTGAACTGAATTGATTATACTACATATGCTATTATTATGACCTTTGGGATGTTATGAACTTTTGGTTCACTTGATGATGATTATTGTCATAGCATATGCATTATGTAGGATTTTTAAGGTTGATGTGATGACACTTTGTCCCGTGGGATCTTCATAATGTGATGTGGCGGCACTTTGTCCCGTGTGATCTACCTTGAGGGCGATGTGGTGGTAGTTTGTCCCACGTGATCGTCCTGGCCTCGTTTGGGTGAAATTCTGGCCATAGTTAAGCATGTAGCTATTGATAGGATTGACAAACATGTTCTGTTATTTTATCGTTCAATATTGCAAATTGATATCCTGATTGATTGTATCGTCCAA
The DNA here is from genome assembly GCA_030819835.1 of Acmispon strigosus. Lineage (NCBI taxonomy): Eukaryota > Viridiplantae > Streptophyta > Magnoliopsida > Fabales > Fabaceae > Acmispon > Acmispon strigosus. The sequence continues at coordinate 28,839,176 of JAUAMA010000001.1, forward strand.
TGTTGATAAATTCTGTTTTGTGTCGTCCAATGTTGATAAATTCTTTTTTGTATCGTCCAATGTTGATAGTTCTGTTTTGTATCATTCAATGATGATAACTTTGTTTTGTGTCGTTCATTGTGTAATTTGATATTCTGATGATATGACGTTCAATGTGGAAAACTGATATTCTGTTCCTTCTCGTTCTGAGTTATAATTGATATTTGCTTCCAGATTTCCTGTATCATTCAGGGCTTTATAAACTATTGTTACTTGTTGTTCTTACTGATAATAAAATTGCAAGTGTACAATTTACTATCGCGTAATATAAAAAGATCGAACCCACGGGATAGGTGTTCTTATTATTATAAAATTTAGTACTAAAACAGAAAAATAAAAGATGAATATTTGTTGTTGGTTTGAGAACTAGAAAGAAACAATAGCATAAAATAATAGAATAAAGAGATGATGAACATTAAGCTCTTGGGTTGGTTTACATAGTCTATAAAAACATGCTAGAAATTTCCTACTAAATTCCTGAATTATAAAACCATTATCATGATGCTATAGCCTAGTGTAACTACAAGTTAATTCCTTAAGCATTGTAGATCTTTCTTTTTAATTACTAAACCCAATTCCTTGGTACCTAGTTAACTAAAGAAGAAGATGAAGAAGATGTTCAGGCCAACATAAAGTTACGTCCTTCCTAATTCCTTAGCGAAGTATACTTATAACCTTTTTTATTACCTAGTTCCCTTACTACTCACCAAATGGCCTTATGTAATAAGTAATAAGCAAAACCTCTTGGGATCCACAAGATAGAAATAAAGCATAAGGTAATAAAACATGAATGGAAATAAAATTCAGAAATGTAGAAAAAGACTAGAACATGTATTATAAACTAAAACAACCCAAAAACTTAAAGAAGAAGTTAGCCAAGCATGGCTAAAAGAATCATTGAATTACCCTGGATAGGAGCTCAAGTTTGGCTTCCCACAATTCCTAGGAACAATGATCTTTGAGGGAGAAAGAGAGAATACTTGTTGTATTCTATGAAGGTGTGTCTTACAAGTGAAGAAAAGGGCCCTATTTATAGTAAAATTCCAGCCTCCAGCGCTTGAGCGCTGTCATTCCCAACGCATGGGCGCTAGGATGCATTAAAAATCCACTTTCTGTCCGAGTCCCAGCGCTTGAGCGCTGTCTTTCCAACGCTTGGGCGCTGGGTCACCATCTGACTCATCATCCAGTCAGAACCCCAGCGCTGGAGCGCTGGGATCCCAACGCTGGAGCGCTGGGACGTTGCTTCTTCATCTTCAAGTTTTTCCTTCCTTCTTCATTCATGGTAGTGGGTTTTGATGGCCATAAAATGCCACTACTCAGCCTTGTTTAATTCTGAAACCCTTCCTCCACTAACATCAATTCCTTTAAACATTTTTTCCATGTGCTAAATTAGAGAGTGATTCTTCATATTCTTCTTTTTCACTTTGGTCCTCCCTTGGTTAGCACTTCAATTCAAGCCCTCATATTCTCTCAATCTCCACTTTAAGTCCTCCACTCTTGAACTTTTACAATTTGGTCCCTGACTTCCTGAAATTTTACACATTGGTCCTTGGACAAAAATGATAACTAAACCAGCTTTTTCTAAAAATACAAAATAACTAGAAAAATTCCTAAAAATATAAAATAAAGCTAGAAAATCTAATAAAATCTAATCTACATGCAAAATGCAAAATAAATATAAAATCTACATAAAAACAATAAAAAACCTACATGAGACTCAAAAATAATAAAATAAAAAGACTAAAAAGACCCTAAAAACATCATATAAAATCCACTCATCACTTACTGTAATGTTTGAATTGATGATTCATTGTTGCTCATGCTATCTTGTTTTAAGGAGTTAACCCTTTCTGCTTGTTTTATTTGTTGTTTGGGCGCTTAACGCCATAGATTTTCAAGAGGATTTTTCTCGTGATGAATAGTTTTGTTGTTAAGCTTATGAAGATGCTGGAATAACAAGAAGATTGGGAGGATTGGACAATAAAGAGCTGAAGATATTTTCCGTTTTTTTTCTTACTTGATATTTTGGGCATGTTATTTGTGCAAGCTTGAGAATTATTTATTTATTTTGCTCAGAAGTTGTTATTACTTAATTTATTTATGGGTATTGTTATATCATATTAATTGAGTCGAAGCTTGTTTTCAAAATTGAGTTTTTGAGAGAGGTTTTTCATGAAAGTTGCCAGATTTACGATATGACACCTGACCCAAAATTGGGGCATTACACTGTGGACGATACTTCCTAGACAATACTATCACAAGTAACAAAACTGTAAACGATACAATTACAACCAGGACTAAACGATACTCAAACATATAGCAGACAATATTATTACCACCTAGTCTCAACAATGCTCAACTTTATAAAATAAAACACAATCTGGGATAGTTTAAAGTCAACAAACCAATAGAAAGTCAACAAGTACCAAACTACAAAGTATAAAATAATTCAGGGACCTATTCATAAATATCAGAAAAATGAGGGTCTTACAATATGCAACAACAAAATTGCCAAAATGAGAATCTTTTCCATTTCAAATTCCAGTTCCTGGTAGGTTACATTACATTTGAACTGTACACTAGCAAAACATTACATTTTCTTCCCCTTCAATTACATTTCATCCTAACCTTACACCTACTTCTACTTCATTATTTTCATCATCAGAATTATAGAAAACAACAGAACAAAGGAAAATAATGACCACCTAACTATACACAACTTGATCAGCACAACTTGCTTCTACTTCATCCCTTCAATTTTACGGAGAAGGCATGCAATGACCTTCTTATCACGTGGGCTACCTTCAACTTCATCATACCACACAAAAAAGTCACATACCCTCTTGTTCTGTTCCTAGGAAAATGAAAATTGTATAGAAAATTTCAGCAGCAAAACAAGAACTTGGGATTGGTATTCAAGATTAAGAAATTACCTTACACCTTCCGCATCCATAGAAACTCCTTCCAATATTGCCATTTTCGTTCGCCGAAGTGGTCACCACCGGGGCTTCAACAAGGGACCCCCTCTGAGAACCGTATATGAGAATTTCATCTCGTACGGCTCAAGCCACTAAAAGACTCTACTGAGACAAAGGACAAAGATAGGCTGTCAAGAACACTGCCGAGCTACAAGTCCCATGACACAGGAGCGAGATTCTCTAAAAAGCTGACGGTCGCGGGTGGCCAAGAGGGTATTATCTATTAAAAATTACATAAAAAAAGGGTTTCCTCTCATCCCGCTCAAGTAGTTACACAAAATTAATAAAAAAAGGGGGTTTCCACTTTCAAATTTTATAAAATCTCTAATCTAAACTAAAAAATAGTAATAGGAAACATGCTTTCTTCTTCGAACAGACCCACTGGTGACAGAGCTCCCTTACGAAAACATGCTTTCTCCAGCCATAGTACTTCACTTCTGGCATGCCGTTCTTCTTCGTCGTCTCTCCCCTTGTGATGTTCTTCTTCTTCGTTCTTCTTAGGGTTCTAAGAAATTGGGGATTTCAATTTCCCCATTCTGAACATGCGCCCTTCACATGGCTAATTTTCAGATTTTTTATAAAAAAAAATGTAAGCTTAATTTTTTTATTTTTTCAGAGTTAACTATTTTTTAATTGATCCAGTATCCATGTGCACTGCTCACGTCACTAAAAATTGTCCACACAAGCCTCTTTCGTCCATATTTTAATAGTAGACTGACGGAAGGGAAAACGTTGCTCATCTGAAATTCAATGAAGGTACACTTCGTGTCAAAAAAACTAAGGGGGATCGTTTTGCACAAGTGTGAAACGTCAGGGACCAAAACTTCTTTTTAGCCTAATAATATATAATAGTACTGGAAAGACCAAAATACCTGTTCTGGGAATAGAACAGTATAGGGGAGAAGTAGACAAATATTATTGATTAGTGAAAATGTCAACCCTTTTACAGGAGCCTCCCTTGGCTATTTATAGGGAGGAGAGCCATAAATGACAATTAATTAGCACCAAGCCTATGGGCCGCTAAAGTTTGGCCCAACATATTACAAAGTCCAACCCCCCATACATATTACAAGTTTACCCCCATATCCTAAACTAAAGCCGCCCTTTGTCTAGACGGGCGCCCTTCCCTTCACTGTGAAGGGAAACTGGATCGCCCTTAGTAGTACATGGGCGCTCGCCCTGTCCACAAGCCCACAAGACATGAGCTTAAAGTCTGAAAGCGAAGTGTCTTTAACTTGCCTCAGAAGGATGCTTCGAAGATATGCCAGACCATGGGCACCAGCCCACAAGCCCACAAGACACAAGCTTGAAATCTGAAAGTGAAGTGTCTTTAACTCTCCTCCGATAACTTTGTTTCTGAAAAGTGCTTTGAAGACATTCCGAACTGTGGGCGCCAGCCCGTTAGCCCAGAAGACGAGTTTGAAGTCTGAAAGCGAGATGTCTTTAAAGAGTGCTCGCCATGTAATTCGAACCAACGCTTCCTTTGGGCGGTCATCCCTATAGAGCATGCCTCATTAAAACCTTCCCAGGCAAAACCCAATGGGACAAAAACCTGGCGAAGGAAAAAGAGTACAGCTTTCTAGAGAAATGAGTCGCCTTAGGCTTGGGCGTGGTGAATGATTAGATGGCCACTTTGGATAAAGTGAGCATGTCAACAGAAGACGCCTAGAGGAAACGGCTCGTCCTTCAAAGTGTGACGCCAGCCCACAAAAATGCAACCTGATCCTTTGTCGCGCCTCATCTTATCCTCTTGTCCCTGGCCCTGTGTTGGTATCGCCTATAAAAGTAACACGCCATTATCTTAAAAATAATTAGCAATTTAATTTAATTACCTTGGTATTCGCCTCGCCTGGTATTCCACTCGCCCTATTTACACGTCAACATTTTGACCCTTGGTCTTCTCTTGTCCTTTCTTTCCTCTCGTACCAACTCTCTGACTGCTGGTAACCCCCTACCTAGGGTTCCACACCTCATGCGCCGTTTCTGCCTTGATTGTAATCATTTCTCTTGAAAACATAACTGCCTAGGGCGACGTGGCTCAATGATGTGACTTAATTGTACCTCGGGATCTGTTTTTCATTAATTTTTTCCACTCACGCACTCCCAACCGTTGTGCCCTTTCTTCTTCCCCACAGAACCGTTGCTACACCTTCATCTTCCAGATCGCGTGCGATTTCAGACCTCCAGTTTCCCTTTCAGCCTCACTTCTTGCTTCCACCGCGTCGGAGTTGTGCAAACTTCGCTTCCTTTCCACCATTAGTACGTTCTCTGTTCCCTTTGTCATCTTTTCTTGATTTTATTCTGTAATATGGATTCTGAGATGGTTGGCCCCTCTTCTTCTGGTGGCGGAAATTACCAAAACCCCGAAAAGCAACCCCTTTCTTCTTCCCCCGGTGACCGGTCCGGCACCGGAACCTCCAACATGCCCCCCAAAAAAGCACCATTATCCCCCAAAACCAAACTTTAAATTTACGAGGATTCCCTCCCCAAACCTGTTCAAGAAGGTCTCGTCTCGACCAAAGTAACCTCAATTCCCCCCTCCTTCACCGACGCACAAAACCTAAACAACTTTATCACGCACATTGGCGGGCTCTGTACAAATAATTATGACGTCAATTTAATAACCCGCCCTTGCTCCCTGACTGACCGCGTTTGCGATACACGGGCGACCGCCCGTTCCCCTCATTTCTTCTTCGCCTACTTGTACATGTTCGAAGATTTTGGCATCCGCCTTCCTTTCTCTTCTTTTATCTGCGATGTTCTTAGCGCCCTGCAGGTCGCCCCGTCCCAACTAACTCCTAATTCTTGGGGGTTCATTCGGGGATTCGAGATTTTGTGTGAGGCCCTTGGAATTACCCCTAAATATGAATATTTTTTCTATTTTTACAAATGTGTCCCACCTAATAAGAAGGGATTATCCGTAGCGCCCACTAGCTCATGGGTAATCCTTGCTGCCAAGCCATCCAAAGCCAGATTTAAGGCTTGGAAAAGTAACACCCACGACCAATGGAAGTCATGATTCTTTAAGGTCGTTGACAGTCCTGGAATTCCACACCTTCTTCGCCGTGACGACGTTGGCGTCATGCGCTTTCCACCCTACTGGACCGAATCGCCCAAGTATACCCTCAATGTGGAAGATGGGGCCCTAACTTGGGAGGATTGGGCGATCATTAAATACCTTGGAGGCGCCTCCCAAATTGACCTTATCGAGCTGCTTCTTGCAGAGGGTACAGGCACCGCCGAGGACTACTTGTGCGAGTTTTATTTATATGCAACAAATATATTTATCGTGCAGTTACGGATTTGTCACTCTCTCCCTTTCTTTTTTTATAGTGAAGAAGCATCAACTCTCAAGGGCTGACCTCGCCCGCCTGGCGAAAGAGGCAAAGAAGAAGGCAGCCGAAAACCCAACTGCTCCCACGGCTCCCCCGCCTACAAGCCAAGCCACACCTGCGCGCCAAACTGGGTCCCAATCCGCCCCACCTTCACAAGCTGGCACATCAAGTCATGGTCCGTCTGGAGGTGGCCCAATCCGAGAAACCACTGTGTGGAAGTCAGTTCCTGACCAAGCTGCTCCAGCGCCGAAGCGCCACAAATTTCAACATGCTGAAGAGCCAAAGAGGGCTGTTGCTGAGGAACCCGCCACGGCCGCGGGCAGTGATGCTGCTGCTGAGGAGCATGTGGAGAACGCTGAAGAAGATGCTGAGGAGTTTCAAGACTTGGCCTTCTTTGAAGACAACTTATGCTTCGATAAATACCTGGCGCACTCGATTATTAACAATCCGCGCGCAGTAGGAGACAGGATTATGCGTAACAGCGTTGCGGTCGTCGGCTGGAGTTACACGCTGATGAAAAGACACGGGGAAGCAAAGAAGGTCCTCGCCCAGCGCACTAAGCAGATTCAATCCTTAACTACCAAGGTCACAAACTTGTCGACGACCATTGAGCAACGAAGGAGGGATCTTTCTGATGCTAATGTCTGTCCCCGCCTCGCCCGGGAGATGGCCTCTGAGTTGGAGACCTTAAGAGCTGAGAAAGTTGACTGGCAAAAGCAAGCATCTGATGCAGAGGCTCGCCATCAGGAGGCCCTGGCTGCTGAGAAGGCTACTTGGGACGCTGAGTTTTTGGCTATGAAGAGAGAACTGGAAACCATGTTTGCGGCCAAGAACAAAACCCTCGAGGAGACGACTGCAAAAGCCAAGGTTGAAGCTGAAAAGATAAAACTGGCGGCCAACAATGCCGTTGCAGAGGCTGAGCAAAAACTCAAGGTCGCCAACGAGGAATGCTCCAAGGCGAAAGGGGAAGCCGCCTCGTTCTCTGCAGAGTTGGCTGTCTTGAAGGAGGAGTTTGGCGTCGAAAGTCTGAAGCAGTACACCATAGGTTTCAATACTGCTAAGACCCAAGTGCGATTTCTTCTTCCCGAGGCTGACCTTTCTGCATTGGGGAAATGGAAGAACGTCACAGCCAATGGGCTTCAAGGCGAAGATTCTGGGGACGAGGCAGTGGACACTGCCATTGATGGCGAGCAGAATTAAACATCGTGGGCGGGAATTGTTCTGCAGTTTTCCTCTTTTTATTTTTGTCTCGTTTGTAATGCTGACCGCCAGCGGTCCACCTCTTGTACCTTCGTGCGCAATTTTAAAGAAATATTTTGTCTAACACTTTGTAGTCATCGTCATGCTAAGAACTGAATTTTCGTTTATCAATACAAATCATAATAATTTTCGCAAACACGGATACGTAACCTTCGTGGATCGCCACTCCAAACTTTTCACAAATAATATGGTTTTCTTAAATACTTATCTGTATGCCATGAAGAGATTACCTTTACGCTCGCCACTATTATCAATATTTTTGTCAAGAAAATAATAACGCCCTTAAGCTGCCAATTTTGAAAACGTGTGAAAATCATCAATTGTAAATGGGTGTAAACGATTGAATTGAGAGTTATTTGAGGGTGCGCCTAGGCCCTTATTTGAAAAGAATTAACTTATGAAGGCGCATCTAAGCCATAATAAAAGTGTTGTTTCTAGGCCAGCGTTGGACCTTTGTTGCACGCATGGTTTCCGCTCGCGTAAGGAGTCGTACTTGCATGGCCCTTCTAACGAGGCTTGGGGTGCTCGGTCTTACGCAACTAGGGCGGCCTGAGGCTAGAAATTTTATGAATCACGTGGTGATCCGCACGCCCTGTGTTTGTGCTATTTGTTTGTTATGAGGCTTTGGCCCGCTCGAGGCGGGGCTTTCGCTCAACCTTATTCCGGTGAGACTTTGGCTTGATTTAATTCGATCAAGGCTTTTTCTCACACAGCGAGACTTTTGCTCAATGAGACTTTTGCTCAGATCCCAGTGGCCACAGGGGATGCCCGAGGCTTGGCTCAATAGACGTGCTCGATTTAATTCGATCAAGGCTGGGCTTTCTTCTCCGTATCGCACAAGGGTCGCGCCCCACCGTTCCAAGCGAACCACCATTCACGCACCGCGCCTTCCCGCCTGGAAAGCGAGACGATGCGCCAGGCTAGGGAGTACGATTCCCCCCTTGGCTTCTTGCAAACGGCAAAAGAAATTTGCTTTGTCGCCACTGGACTACTTAATTGTAATTGTGTTATTTAGACCACCTCTGGGCCTTGGAATTTAGACCGCTACTGGGCCTTGAGATTTAGACCGTTTTATGGCCTTGGGATTTAGACCGCCACTGGGCCTCGGATTTCAAGCGTGCTTATTCGGGCGATCCCATACTAGCGTCAATTTGCATTGTATTGACATATGGGGCGGCCAAATTTTGTTACAAGGGTCGCCTCATCAGACTTTACCTCAGGAAGTCCTTAAGACTATTGGAAAAGTCCTCCACGCCCTTGCTTTGTACCTGCAAAAGTTCTGGTTTTTGACTGGGCCATCTTAAGGCCCAATTATTGACCTTTTCATAGGCTGAATTTATTATCTTTATTGAATGGAATTGAATCACTATTAATCCAATACTAGGCCGCCACCACAAGGGAGCCGCCTTTATTTTTCTCGTAAGAGTTCTTCCTTACACCACACATACTCAACTGTAATAATGCCTTAGGTGAGTGGCGTTCCAAGACCTTGGGACTCTCTTGCCAAACAAATCTGCTAAGTGATACGCTCCGTTGCCTAGAGCCTCTGTGATCTTGAAAGGGCCTTCCCAATTAAGTGTTAACTTGTTAACATCCGTGGTACCTGTTCGTCTACGAAGTACTACATCGCCGATGCGCATTGTCCGTGGAACGACCCGTGAATCATATCTTCTAGATATACGCTGTTTCATGGCCTCTCCTCTGAGGCGAGCCTCTTCTCGTATTTCTGGGGCCAAGTTCAAACTTACCAGCAAGTTGCTTTGATTATGCTCCGGGTCTGTTGCCACCGCCTGCCACGCTTTATTCTTTATTTCGACCGGCAACATGGCATCTGCTTCGTAAGTTAACTTAAAGGGCGTTTCTCCCGTAGTCGACTGAGGAGTAGTATTGTATGACCAGAGGACAATGGGCAACTCTTCTAACCAGCGCCCCTTTGCTTCATTAAGACGTCTCTTTAACCCTGCCAAAATCACTTTAATAGCGGCCTCTGCTTGCCCATTTGTTTGAGGATGTTCCACCGAAGTGAAACGATTCTGAATTCCCCATTCCTCACAGAAATCCTTAGTCACCTGACTTGAAAATTGAGTCCCATTATCAGAGATAATTGCTTGAGGCACACTAAACCTGCAGATAATTCTTTGGAAATAAAACTTTTTAATTTTCTCAGAAGTAATGGAGGCGAGTGGTTTTTCCTCTATCCATTTGGTGAAATAATCTACCGCCACCAAAATGTATTTGAACTGCGACTTTGCAGATGGGAATGGTCCAACTAAATCCACTCCCCAAAGAGCGAATGGCCATGGAGAGGATATAGTCGCCATCAACTCAGGGGGTGCCCTATGAAAATCTGCAAATATCTGACATTTGTCACACTTCTTCACATAGAGCTAACAGTCCTTCCTCAAGGTTGGCCAATAGAACCCAGCTCTTAAGATTTTTTCTCCCAACGACCTGCCCCCAATTTGGCTGGCGCACGTTCCTTCATGAACTTCCTTCATCAGGTCCTGAGCCTGGCCCTCAGTGACACACTTTAGCAAAGGCGCTGAGAAACCCCGCCTATACAACTCGCCTTGTATCATCGTGAAATAACTAGCCGCCCGCCTCCTTTCTGACGTGGCCGTGGTCATTCCCCCTGAAGATTCAGTCAATACTTCTATTATTGGCGACATCCAAGTGTTCCCTTCGGCCACAACACACACCTGCTCCGCCCTTTCAATACTCGGGGAATGCATTACTTCATGGATAACGGATCTGTAATTTCCCGGTCGCCTTGTGCTAGCTAGTTTGGCGAGTAAGTCAGCCCGCTGGTTTTGCTCTCGAGGGACGTAACTGATTCCCACAGTTTGAATCTCCTTCATCAAATCCTGAGCCCGACTCAAATACTTTTCCAATAACGGATCCTTAACCTGGTAAACGCCATTTATTTGATTGGTCACCAGGAGAGAATCGCTTCGGATCTCCAGAGTTTCTATTTCCAATTCCTTCGCTAAACTCAAACCCGCCAATAACGCCTCGTACTCAGCCTGGTTATTACTGACTTTGAACTCAAACCTAAGGGATTGCTCGATCTGCACTTCTTTTGGGCCACTCAATATAATGCCCGCCCCACTGCCACGCGAGTTGGACGAGCCATCAATGTGTAAGACCCATGCCTTAGAGCCTGGTTCCTCTCCCGCCATCGTTAATTCGGCTACGAACTCCGCTAGCCTTTGCGGCGAGACCTTTCCCCTCGCCTCATAGATTAAATTGTACTCTGACAACTCCACGGACCAACCGACCAGACGTCCGGAAATGTCAGGCTTCTGAAACACCTACATTAATGGTAAATCCGTTTTGACCTTTACCTGAAAGCTCTGAAAATAAGGTCGTAATCGACGGGCTGTAACTAGAACCGCCTAGGCCGCCTTCTCAATTCATTGATACCGCTTTTTGGCTCCCTGCAATGTGTGACTTACAAAATAAATGATACATACCTCGCCCTCTACCTCTTGCGTAATTACGGAACCCAAAGCGCGATCAGTGATAGCAAAGTAAAGCAATAAGGGCTCCCCCTCTATTGGCTTTTGCAGAATTGGCAGTTTAGACAAAAACTGCTTCAACTGCTTAAACGCCTCTTCACACTCGGTCGTCCATTCAAATTTCGAGCTCTTCTTTAGACATTTGAAGAATGGAGCCGCCCTCTCTCCTGCGTGTGGTAGAAAACGGGCTAGAGAGGCAACCTTTCCAGCTAAGCACTGGACCTCCTTGACCGAGGACGGGCTTGCCATCTCTAGGATCGCCCTGCATTTTTCGGGATTAATCTCGATGCCCCTGACTGTCACCATAAAACCCAAGAACTTGCCTCCCAAAATCCCAAAGGAACATTTGTCTGGGTTCAAGCGCATGTTGTAATGCCGCACTCGCCCAAAGGCCTCGCCTAGATCGGCCAGATGATCATCTGCCTTTATGGACGTCACAATCATATCGTCCACATACACCTGCATATTTCTTCCTACCTGCTCCTCAAACACTTTATCCATCAATCGTTGGTAGGTTGCCCCAGCGTTCTTAAGCCCAAAAGGCATTGTTTTGTAGCAATAATTGATTTTTGGGGTCATGAATGCTGTCTTCTCTTCATCTTGTGGGTGCATACATATTTGATTATAACCCGAAAAAGCGTCCATCAGGCTAAGAACTTCATTTCCAGACGCCCCATCAACCAACTTATCAATGTTGGGTAAAGGATACGCATCTTTTGGGCACGCCGTATTCAAGTCTGTGTAATCAGTACACATGCGCCACTTTCCATTTGCCTTCTTGACTAGTACCACATTTTCCAACCAAGTAGGGTATTTAACCTCCCTAATAAAGTTTTCCTCCTTAAGCTTTGCAGTCTCCACCTCAACCACCTTTGTTCGTTCTTCCCCCATTTTCCTTCTTGTTTGTGCGACTGGTTTAACTTCCTCCTTGATTGCCAACTTATGACAAATCACACTCGGACTAATTCCCGGAACATCCTTAACCGTCCAAGCAAATAAGTCCAGGTTCTCCTCCAGCAGGCGGGTCAGGCGGTCTTCCTGTGTAGGGGTCAATTGCGTTCCTACTTTCAACATTCTTTGCCCTACCTTCACCGTTTTTGTTTCTTCAATGGGGCGAGGACGGGAACCCGGTGTCTCCATCCTGGGATCAAGTGTGCTTCCTGATAGCGAAATCGCAAGTGCACGATTGTCTATCGCGTAGTAAAAAGATCGAACCCAAGGGATATGTGTTCTTATTAATATAATATTTAGTACTTGTGCAGAAAAATTAAAAGGTGAATATATGATGTTGGTTTTTAGAACAAATAAGAACAATAGCATAAAAAGATAAGAAATAGAGATGATGAGAATTAAGCTCTTGGGTTGGTTTACATAGTCTATAAAACATGCTAGAAATCTCCTACTTAATTTCTGAATTTTAAATCCATTTTCATGATGCTATAGCCTAGTGTAACTACAAGTTAATTCCTTAAGCATTGTAGATCTTTCTTTTTAATTACTAAACCCAATTCCTTGGTACCTAGTTAACTAAAGAAGAAGATGAAGAAGATGTTCGGGCCAACATAAAGTTACGTTCATCCTAATTCCTTAGTGATGTATACTTATAACCTTTTTTATTTCCTAGTTCCCTTACTACTCACCAAATGGCCTTATGTAATAAGCAATAAGCAAAACCTCTTGTGATCATCAAGATAGAAATTAAGCACAAGGAAATAAAACATGAAAGGAATTATTATTCAGAAATGTAGGAAAAGACTGGTACATGAATTATAAACTAAAACAACCCAAAAAACTTAAAGAAGAAGTTAGCCAAGCATGGCTAAATGAGTCATTGAATTACCCTGGATAGGAGCTCAAATATGGCTTCCCACAAGTCCTAGGAACAATGCTCAAAAGGGAGAAAGAGAGAATACTTGTTGTATTCTAAGAGGTGTGTTTTTTACAAAGGATGAGCACTCCTATTTATAGCAAAAATTTGCCTTTCAATGGTGGAGGAGTTGATGGCCATTATGGCCTTCATTGGCCACCAATTAACTTTTGAAAACTCCTTCCCACTACCATCAATTCTCCACTCATCCTTTAATCCTTATTTTCCATGTGCTTAATTTAGAGAGTGTTGGTTCATATTCTTGATTTCCACTTTAAGTCCTCTCTTTGCTAGCACTTCAATTCTGGCCCTTTAACTCTTTGAAACTTCACTTTTCATCCTCCACTCTTGAACTTTTACACTTTGGTCCTTCCTTTCCTGAAACTTACAAATTGGTCCCTAGACAAAAATGATAACTATACCAGCTTTCCTAAAAATATAAAAATAACTATAAAAATTCCTAAAAATATAAAATAAAGTTTAAAAAACAAATAAAAGCTAATCTATATGCAAAATGCAAAATAAATATAAAATCTACATAAAAAGAATAAAAATCCTATATGAGACTCAAAAATAATAAAATAAAAAGACTAAAAACAACCTAAAAACATCATATAATATCCACTCATCACTTCCCACACTAATCTCGTAGCATCGGTGGCCAACCTTGGCATTCTGCTTCCCGCAATCAGCAACGCTTTCCCTGTAGCATTCTCGCGCTCTGATCTGATCAACTGCCAGCGTTCCTATCCGCCCATTGGCCAACGGATACTTCACCTTTAAATGCTTGGTGGAAATAACTGCACAAATCTGATTTAGAGTGTCACGGCCAATTAAAACATTATAAGATGACTTACACGCGAGCACAATGTACTTGACGGTGACCGCCCTAGCAAATCCGTCCGAGCCAAAAACTGTCTTCAGCTCCACGCATCCCCTGGGCACCACATGCTCGCTAGTGAACCCAATCAGCGCTCCAGTGTAAGGCGACAATGCTTCCTCCTTGAGACCCATCTTCTCAAATGCATCGCCATATCTAATGTCAGCTGAACTTCCTTGGTCCAGAAGCACCCGCCGCACATCATAATTGTTAATTCTCAGTTGTACCACAACGGGGTCGCCCTTGTGCGGTAGTACCCCTTTGAAATCCTCACTGGTAAATACAATATTGGGATGTTTGAACCCAAATTCTTCTTCCTGAACAGAATGCACCGTCGTATGTGCCTGACGTACATACCTCTTACGACTTGCACTTGAATCATCATTGAAGCCTCCGGAAATGCAATTGACGGTTCCCGCTGGATCTCCCATTGGCGCCTCGCCATCCGCCTCATCGTAATCGTCATTTGGGGGAGCGTGTCCCGATCGCCCTACACCTTGTACGGGCGCTGTCTTGACATATTGGTCGAAGTGGCCCGCCTTTACCAATCGCTCCACTTCCCGTTGCAGGGTAACACAATCATCTGTATCATGGCCCAAAGCACCATGATACTCACACCATCTCCGGGTGTCTACGTTCGTTGGGGGGCGTTTAGGGGGATACGGGCGAGCTATCAGATTAGTCTCTCTGTTGTCCGTCAATATTTGAGAGAGACCAACCGACAGCGGCACCTTTGCCCGGTGGGCCACTGGTGAGTAACGAGGTACTGGAGGCGCTGGCTGCTGTGCCTGTCGTTGGGGTGCTGGCCGCCGTACAATTTCTGGGCGGGTTACGTTGTTTCGACGCTCCTGATTAGCAAAGGCGGCTGTCTGATATGGGTTACTACGGTTTCCCCTTGGAAAATCCCGAGGCTGTTCCCGTTGAGCGAACACATCCACCTGCTTTCCTCGCCCTTCATGCCTTCTTGAAGGCGCATCTAGTATGTCCCGCGCTCTCTTCTGTTCGTCATCCTCTTCCTCCAATATAAAGTCATGGACTCGGGCTCTGAGGTCCGCCATGTCTCGTTGCGGGCGCCTACTAAGTTTATTATTCAAAGTACCTGCCCTCAAGCCTTGCTTAAAGGCATTTACACAGGTTTCTTGAGGCGGATCTTCAATTCTCACCAACGTGGCATTGAACCTCGCCATGTACTATTTCAGGGTTTCCGATGCGCCCTGACGAATATTGAATAAAGCGCCTGTCGTTACCCTCTGGCTCCTACTTGCTGTAAAGTGTGATAAAAACTTACATGAGAACTCTGTGAAGCTATTTATGGAATGCGATGGCAATTTTGAAAACCAAGCTAATGCTGTTCCCTTCAATGTTGAAGGAAACAATATGCATCGGACCGCATCGGACGCCTGACTAATCACCATTTTAGTCATAAACGATTGCAAATGTTCCTTAGGATCCGATTCGCCAGAGTATGTATCCAATACGAGTTGTTTCACGACGTCCGGTATGGGGACCGCCTGGATGGCGGGCGAAAAGGGTTGAAAGTCCACCACACTCTCAGCTTCCCTGAGACTCTCCATGCCAGGGTCCTTCTGCTGACAAAAATACTCCAGCTGAGCTTGCAAGTGTTGATTTTGCTGCTGCACAAAATCCAGGGCACCACATACGCTATTCCATTCAGCCACAGAGATGGTGAAAGGAACCTGGTTAGGCGCACCACCGGCCGATGCGTCCGCCTGAGGCGATCCAAGGTTAGGGGTGGGGCTCGGCGGTGGTGGGGGAGGCGGCACAGGTTGACCGCCTGCCGTTCGTCCTCCCCGACCACGGCCTCGCCCTCGACGACCAGTGCCTGACATAGCTACCTCTCGAGTTCGTAGGGTTTAATTTACCGTTTCCCCACAGACGGCGCCAAAATGTTCCGTGAAAGACCCTCTATTTTTCTTAGTTACACTTTGGTCCTTTCAAATCTTTGTAGTTTGCAATTGACCTTGGAATTTAAGATAATTAAGATTTGATACTTTAATTATTGATATTGTGTTCTGGCCCTTGGTTTAAGGGAATTTATTTGCTTACTTGCAACAAGATGAGTTGTGGCTTAGTGGTTGAGACTTAAGCATTTGATTTACAAGACTAAGGTTCGAAACCAAGGGAGGGAGATTTTTGATTTCTTTTATAAAATCTATAATTTTCGAACAGCTCTTTTTAACAGAAAAAAATCTGATTTTTTTCAAATTTAAATTTGAACTTGTGTGATGGGATAATTAAGGGAAAGATAGAGGGAATCATGGGTGGTTATTCCTGAGATATTGAGAGATATTTTAGGGTAAATTTCGTGCTCATAAAGGGGCACACAATCAGCTTACACCCTAAAACAAAATTACTCCTATTTGCCGTCAAAAGAGCTGCTGCACGTTCCTGTTTCTGCTGCTGCGTTCTGCTTCAAAGTTCCCCTGTTTCCTACCTCTGCTGCTGTTGAACCTTCCTTATTGAGGGAGGAAGACAAGCCAAATAATTTCTTCTCATAGGTGCTGCTCTACTCGAGTTTCTCACACTTTCCCTGCTGCTGTTTTGAGCCACTCTCTAGGTAGCACAAGGACCTTCCTTTCCTTTTGGTTGTAGTCCACGGATTTCCGTCACCCCAAGTTTCAGTGTTTGGGAATTCGCCGTCGCCATCGCCGTTGCCATAGACGACTGGGACAAGAACTCAGAGTGGACCATCATTCTTCTCTGAAAATTGTCAAAATTCTAGGTTGAACTTGGAATTGGATGCGAAACCCGAGAAGGTAAGGGTAACTTCTTTCTTAGTAACCGGTTGTCGTTTGTGAATGTTTTAATCCTGTTTTGAAATTTTGATTGAACTCAGGCTTGATAATTTTGTTATTTGTTGTGGTATATGTTCTAATTGAGACCTAATGATAATAAGAGATGAGGATTTGGAATTGACACTGTATAACATGTTGTTTGAATTGATTTGAGATCTTATATAAGCATGTCCAGTTGTATGACAATGTTTCAAGAACTGTTGGTTCATTTATTTTGGAGGTTCATATTGTCATAATCACATGCATCACTAGGTGTTTTGGTATGATGTGACGGGGAATTGTCCCGTGGGATCATCCGGAGGGTAGATGTGGCGGATATTTGTCCCGCGTGATCTCCCTTACTAGGGCAACGTGGTGGATATTTATCCCACGGGGTTGTCCAGCTCGATGGAGCAAAACTTGGCCATAGATTTATGCATATAGTTACGTAAGAACTAACTAATATTTCATGACTTGATTGATAACATGCTCTAATTTTCTTGTGGTATTATAAGTGGAGTTGATTTCTATTCAAGAGGATGGTATTGAACCTTGAGGTTGTTATTGCTGAATATTATACTGCTGTATTCCATTCTGTTTTCTGTTTTTTTAAAACTGCTGTTCTGTATGGCTGTTCCTGCTGTTCTGTTTTCACTGCTGTATCTGTTCTGTTACTGTATTTTAATACTGCTGCGTCCTGTTTCTGTTTTATGCTACTGCTGTATCCTGATTTCGTACAGTAATCTGTTTACTGTATTTGTTGCTACTGTATTCTGCTGTATGCTGTATTTAGTGCTGTTTTCTTTTAATTATCACATAATGGTGATTAATATTTTTGTATGCTGTATTTAGTGTTGTTTTCTTTTAATTATCACATAATGGTGATTAATATTTTTATTTTTCGAAGTTAACCCTTTCTTGTTTTGTTTGTGTGTTTTCTTGGGCGCTTAACGCCACAGATAAGCAGCGCATTGAGTGATTTCGGTAGATTGATGGAGCTGAAGCGTGGAGGACTTGGAATTTTATTTTCTGTTTTGTTTTTTTTTTTTTTGACTTAGAAGATATGTTGTCACTACTTATTTTTAATTATTCCGCTAGATTATAATGATTTATGGGTTATGGTATTTTAAGTATTTATTTGAGCGACGCTTTTTATTTTTAAAAGTAATTGAGTGACTCTTTTGAGAGGTTTTAAGAAACTTATTTCCGGGTAATTATATTGTGATCCCTCAATAAAAATTGGGGTGTTGCATTTGTGGTATCAGAGCGATGGTTGAGATAACCAGCGCTGTGGGGAAATTGCGTTCTGAGATCGGTTGACGGGGTGTCAATCGAAGGAAGAACTTGTGACTAATTGTTAAGTACACCTTTTGCCGGTGGTGATTGATTGTTTTCTTAGTAGGCGATCTAAGTGTTATGTACCTGATTAAGTTTATTTTCTTTCATTTTTGTTCCTCTGTTTAACCGCTAGTTTCCCTATGAGCAGGAGTAAGAGACTAGCGAATCAGAATACGGAAATGGCAGACTCTAACGCAATGAATCAGGTAGTCGCCGCCCTTAACAGTTTGACCGCACTGTTGGCGCAACAGGCAACCGCTAATGCTACTCGTGCGGAGGAAGAAGCCAACCGGGCGAATGCGGAGGCTACTGCTCGTGCCGAGGAAGCGGCCAACCGTGCGACTGTGGCTGCTGCTGCACAGGCTCAGCAGGCCGAGAGAGATCGAGCTGCGGCCGAGATCAAGGGGCTGAATGACTTCAAGAGGCAAGACCCGCCGAGGTTCTCGAGAGGCTTTAACCCGGAGGAGGCAGATCTGTGGCTGCAGGAGATGGAGAAATTTTTTTCCTTTCTTAAGACCCCTGCTGCAACCAGGGTGAACTACCCTGCGTACTTGCTGTCAGGAGAAGCTGAGCACTGGTGGCACGGTGCTAAGGCGATGATGGAGGCCGATTTTCAGGATATCAATTGGGAGTCCTTTAAGGGGGCATTCTTGGCCAAATACTTCCCCATGAGTGCCAGAGCTGCCCGCGAGAAGGAATTTTCTGATCTTAAGCAGGGGAGCATGTCTGTGGGTGAATATGCTGTTAAGTTGGAATCTTTAGCAAGACATTACAGGTTTTTCCGAGACCGGGTCGATGAGGGTTACATGTGCGAACGATTTATCGACGGGCTGAACTATGAGATTAAGCGTGCGGTGAAACCATTTGGTTTTGGTCACTACCAGCAGTTGGTGGAGAAGGCCAAGGACATTGAGATTATTGATGCACAACAGAGCAAGTCACAGGGAAGTAGTGGACCAGCCAGGTCCCAACCAGTCAGAGTAGACAAGGGAAAGAAGCCGTACCAGAGGCCCCAGGCTAAGGGGCGTGCTTTTGGGTCCAACCGGCCAGCTGGAGGCAACAGGGTATTTCGAGGAGCTCAGAGACCGATGGAGGATGTTGTCTGTTTTAAGTGCAACCAAAAGGGGCACTATGCGAATAGCTGTGGAGAGAAGTCCCTCATTTGCTGGAATTGTCAGCAACCGGGCCATGCCGCCAGGGATTGTCGTGTACCAAAGGTCGAGAGTACAGTGAATGCAGTTCGTGGAAAGAAACCAGTTGCACACGGCAGAGTCTACAACATTACCGGTGAAGCTACTGAGGATTCTGAGGGCTTGATTAAGGATCACTGCGATATCGCAGGTACGTCTTTGACTGTATTGTTTGACTCGGGTGCTACCCATTCGTTCATTGCTATTGATTGTGTGGAAAAACTTGCTTTGCCTGTGTCGGAGTTGCCGTTCGACTTGGTGGTGTCTATCCCTGCCGCCGAAAGTTTGACTGCAACCTCGGTTTGTTTGAATTGCCCCTTGATGTTCCGGGATAGAGAGTTCGTTGCGAACTTAATTTGCCTGCCCCTTAAAAAATTGGACGTAATCATAGGCATGGACTGGCTTTAACATCACCATGTGCTACTGGATTGCGCCAATAGGGAGGTAGTCTTCCCTGACACGAAGATGTCAGAGTTTCTTCACTCCTACCTTTCAAAGTCCTCCCTTAGAAGAGGAGCTTTGAAAGTCTTGTTGGCAACAAGCGTCAGAGAATTACCAGCAGATGGCATACGAGATGTTCAGGTAGTTCGTGACTTTGCAGATGTGTTTCCAAAGGATGTGCCGGGAATACCCCCTGTCCGTGACGTGGAGTTTTCCATTGACGTGGTTCCAGGAACCGGGCCGATATCCATTGCGCCGTATCGAATGGCATCGGCAGAGCTAGCAGAATTGAAGAGCCAGCTCGATGACCTTTTGGCGAAAGGTTTCATCCGACCTAGTGTTTCTCCATGGGGAGCACCTGTGCTACTTGTGAAGAAGAAGGATGGCAGGTCAAGACTGT
Source organism: Acmispon strigosus (assembly GCA_030819835.1). Lineage (NCBI taxonomy): Eukaryota > Viridiplantae > Streptophyta > Magnoliopsida > Fabales > Fabaceae > Acmispon > Acmispon strigosus. The sequence continues at coordinate 28,859,217 of JAUAMA010000001.1, forward strand.
GCGTTGACTACAGACAACTGAACAAGGTGACGGTGAAGAATCGTTATCCTTTGCCTAGGATCAACGACTTGATGGACCAACTTCGAGGAGCGGCTGTTTTCTCGAAGATCGACTTGCGATCTGGGTATCACCAGATTCGGGTAAAGGAAGTTGATATTCAGAAGACGGCATTCCGTACTCGCTATGGACACTATGAGTATCTAGTGATGCCATTTGGAGTTACGAATGCACCAGCGGTATTCATGGACTATATGAATAGAATCTTCAATTCCTTCCTAGACAGGTTTGTGACTGTCTTCTCAATGAATCTTTTGATCTTGTATGTTTGTGCACAAGATCTTAACCTTTTCCTTGCAGGTTCGTAGTCGTTTTCATCGACTACATTTTGATCTATTCGAGGAGTCAAGAGGAGCACGAGGAACATCTGCGTCAGGTGTTAACTGTTCTGCGTGAGAAGACGTTCTTTGCGAACGCGGCCAAGTGCGAATTCTGGTTGGAGGAAGTTAAGTTCTTGGGTCATGTAATCTCCAAGGAGGGTATTGCTGTCGACCCAAGTAAGGTTGAGGCAGTCATGTTGTGGGAACAGCCGAAGACCGCTACTGACATCAGAAGTTTTGTGGGTTTAGCTGGTTACTATCGAAGGTTCATCGAAGGTTTTGCAAAAATCGCAGGGCCTTTGACGAAGCTGACAAGGAAGAATCAGCCGTTTGCTTGGACAGAAGAGTGTGAGCCCAGTTTTCAGGAGATGAAGCGACGTTTGACAACTGCACCTGTGTTGGCACTACCACAGTGTGAAGACCCTTGCGAGGTTTACTGTGATGCTTCCTACTCGGGTTTGGGTTGTGTGCTAATGCAGAATCGGAAGGCAGTGGCCTATGCTTCAAGGCAGCTGAAGGTTCATGAACGAAACTATCCAACGCATGATCTGGAGCTTGCAGCGGTGGTCTTTGCTCTCAAGATTTGGAGACACTACTTGTATGGGAGCACGTTCACGATCTTCAGCGACCATAAGAGTTTAAAATACTTGTTTGATCAGAAAGACCTAAACATGAGGCAGAGACGCTGGATGGAGTTCTTAAAAGATTATGAGTTCACCTTGCAGTATCATCCAGGTAAGGCGAACATGGTGGCCGATGCCCTCAGTCGTAAGGCTATTCATGTTTCCTCTCTGATGATTAAAGAGCTTGAGTTGATCGAGACTTTTCGTGATTTGAGTTTGGATGTCAAGGTGACCCCCGGGAAGCTGAGTTTCGGGATGGTCACAGTTTCCAGTGATTTGTTACAGAAGATCAGAGACAAGCAGATGCAAGACAAGGAGCTGATTGAGAAGAGAGAGATGGTTAATGCTGGTAAGGCACCAGATTTTGCAGTAGGTGCTGATGGTATTTTGCGTTGCAAGGGACGAGTGTGTGTCCCAAGTGATGCTGAGTTGAGGCGAGTGATCCTTGACGAAGGTCACAAGAGCAGGCTGAGTCTTCATCCCGGTGCAACGAAAATGTATCAGGATCTAAAGATGAACTTTTGGTGGTCAGGTATGAAGCGAAATGTCGCTGAGTATGTTGCTGCATGCCTGACTTGTCAGAAGGCGAAGGTTGAGCATCAGAAGCCCGCAGGGCTGATGCAATCTCTGGAGGTACCCGAGTGGAAGTGGGACAGCATCTCCATGGATTTTGTGGTTGCTTTACCGCTTACTCGGAAGAGATTCGATTCCATATGGGTGATCGTTGACAGGTTGACGAAGTCTGCACACTTTATACCGGTAAGGACCACTTATACGGTGGAACGGCTTGCCGAGGTCTATATTGCAGAGATTGTGCGTCTACACGGGGTCCCCTCGACCATAGTTTCCGACAGAGATCCGAAGTTCACTTCACACTTCTGGAAGGCTCTGCAGGGGGCTTTTGGTTCGAGGTTGAGTTTGAGTTCTGCTTACCATCCGCAGACTGACGGACAAACGAAGAGGACGATTCAGACACTAGAGGATCTCCTTTGGGCTTGCGTGCTTGATAACCAGGGGAGCTGGGATGAGTTACTGCCATTGATTGAGTTCACCTATAACAACAGTTTCCATGCCAGCATTGGGATGGCTCCATACGAGGCTTTGTACGGGAGGAGATGCAGAACACCGTTGTGTTGGTTCCAAGATGGGGAACATTTGCTAGTTGGGTCAGAGTTGGTCCAACAAACGACAGAGAAGGTGAGGCAGATAGAGGAGAAAATGAAGACATCTCAAAGTCGGCAGAAGAGCTATGCCGACAACCGGCGAAGGGAGTTGGAGTTTGCACCAGGAAAGCACGTATTCCTTCGTGTTACCCCAACTACTGGAGTTGGGAGTGCAATTAAATCAAAGAAGCTGACACCGAAGTTTATCGGGCCATATCAAATCATCGAGAGAGTTGGATCGGTGGCGTATCGCATTGCCTTGCCACCCTTCTTGTCCAAGATACACGATGTTTTGCATGTGTCTCAGTTGCGGAAGTACATTTCCGACCCATCGCATGTCATCACCCAGGATGATGTCCAGTTGAGAGAGAACTTGACGTTCGAGGTTCCGCCGATCACGATTGCTGATCGGAGGGTGAAACAGTTGAAGAACAAAGAGATTCCGTTGGTGAAAGTGATTTGGAACCGAACCACGGGAGATGCCATATGGGAGTTGGAAGAAAAGATGAAAGAACAATACCCCGATTTATTTCTTGGTTCTTAGTTTCGAGGACGAAACTTGTTTTAGGGGGGTGGAATTGAAAGACCCTCTATTTTTCTTAGTTACACTTTGGTCCTTTCAAATCTTTGTAGTTTGCAATGGACCTTGGAATTTAAGATAATTAAGATTTGATACTTTAATTATTGATATTGTGTTCTGGCCCTTGGTTTAAGGGAATTTATTTGCTTACTTGCAACAAGATGAGTTGTGGCTTAGTGGTTGAGACTTAAGCATTTGATTTACAAGACTAAGGTTCGAAACCAAGGGAGGGAGATTTTTGATTTCTTTTATAAAATCTATAATTTTCGAACAGCTCTTTTTAACAGAAAAAAATCTGATTTTTTTCAAATTTAAATTTGAACTTGTGTGATGAGATAATTAAGGGAAAGATAGAGGGAATCATGGGTGGTTATTCCTGAGATATTGAGAGATATTTTAGGGTAAATTTCGTGCTCATAAAGGGGCACACAATCAGCTTACACCCTAAAACAAAATTACTCCTATTTGCCGTCAAAAGAGCTGCTGCACGTTCCTGTTTCTGCTGCTGCGTTCTGCTTCAAAGTTCCCCTGTTTCCTACCTCTGCTGCTGTTGAACCTTCCTTATTGAGGGAGGAAGACAAGCCAAATAATTTCTTCTCATAGGTGCTGCTCTACTCGAGTTTCTCACACTTTCCCTGCTGCTGTTTTGAGCCACTCTCTAGGTAGCACAAGGACCTTCCTTTCCTTTTGGTTGTAGTCCACGGATTTCCGTCACCCCAAGTTTCAGTGTTTGGGAATTCGCCGTCGCCATCGCCGTTGCCATAGACGACTGGGACAAGAACTCAGAGTGGACCATCATTCTTCTCTGAAAATTGTCAAAATTCTAGGTTGAACTTGGAATTGGATGCGAAACCCGAGAAGGTAAGGGTAACTTCTTTCTTAGTAACCGGTTGTCGTTTGTGAATGTTTTAATCCTGTTTTGAAATTTTGATTGAACTCAGGCTTGATAATTTTGTTATTTGTTGTGGTATATGTTCTAATTGAGACCTAATGATAATAAGAGATGAGGATTTGGAATTGACACTGTATAACATGTTGTTTGAATTGATTTGAGATCTTATATAAGCATGTGCGGTTGTATGACAATGTTTCAAGAACTATTGGTTCATTTATTTTGGAGGTTCATATTGTCATAATCACATGCATCACTAGGTGTTTTGGTATGATGTGACGGGGAATTGTCCCGTGGGATCATCCGGAGGGTAGATGTGGCGGATATTTGTCCCGCGTGATCTCCCTTACTAGGGCAACGTGGTGGATATTTGTCCCACGGGGTTGTCCAGCTCGATGGAGCAAAACTTGGCCATAGATTTATGCATATATTTACGTAAGAACTAACTAATATTTCATGACTTGATTGATAACATGCTCTAATTTTCTTGTGGTATTATAAGTGGAGTTGATTGCTATTCAAGAGGATGGTATTGAACCTTGAGGTTGTTATTGCTGAATATTATACTGCTGTATTCCATTCTGTTTTCTGTTTTTTTAAAACTGCTGTTCTGTATGGCTGTTCCTGCTGTTCTGTTTTCACTGCTGTATTTTATTTCTGCTGTATCTGTTCTGTTACTGTATTTTAATACTGCTGCGTCCTGTTTCTGTTTTATGCTACTGCTGTATCCTGATTTCGTACAGTAATCTGTTTACTGTATTTGTTGCTACTGTATTCTGCTGTATGCTGTATTTAGTGCTGTTTTCTTTTAATTATCACATAATGGTGATTAATATTTTTGTATGCTGTATTTAGTGCTGTTTTCTTTTAATTATCACATAATGGTGATTAATATTTTTATTTTTCGAAGTTAACCCTTTCTTGTTTTGTTTGTGTGTTTTCTTGGGCGCTTAACGCCACAGATAAGCAGCGCATTGAGTGATTTCGGTAGATTGATGGAGCTGAAGCGTGGAGGACTTGGAATTTTATTTTCTGTTTTGTTTTTTTTTTTTGACTTAGAAGATATGTTGTCACTACTTATTTTTAATTATTCCGCTAGATTATAATGATTTATGGGTTATGGTATTTTAAGTATTTATTTGAGCGACGCTTTTGATTTTGAAAAGTAATTGAGTGACTCTTTTGAGAGGTTTTAAGAAACTTATTTCCGGGTAATTATATTGTGATCCCTCAATAAAAATTGGGGTGTTACATTCTGGGAATAGAACAGTATAGGGGAGAAGTAGACAAATATTATTGATTGGTGAAAATGTCAACCCTTTTACATGAGCCTCCCTTGGCTATTTATAGGGAAGAGAGCCATAAATGACAATTAACTAGCACCAAGCCTATGGGCCGCTAAAGTTTGGCCCAAAATATTACAAAGTCCAACCCCCCATACGTATTACAAGTTTACCCCCATATCCTAAACTAAAGCCGCCCTTTGTGTAGACGGGCGCCCCCCCTGCACTGTGAAGGGAAACTGGATCGCCCTTAGTAGTACATGGGCGCTCGCCCTGTCCAATACCCTTAGACTATTTTCTAGGGTCTTACAAGGATCCCCGCTAAGCATCATGGATGAATGGTTGAAGCGATAAAATGTGTATAAAAAATATCAAGGGCTATAGCTCAGTTGGTAGAGCACCTCGTTTACACGCGCGCCAATGACTTTTTTTAATAGGTGTCTATCATGTAATGAAAAGAACAGATCTGATTGAGAAATCGATGTCTTACTCCATTTTAGGAAATAAGAGAACACCTAGGATTCTATTTTATCATCAATCCAATCACTATTCACGTTTTTTACTTTTCTTATCACTAAATAGATCGCTTTACTTGTATGACTTGGATGTCTCAGATTCTCGAAAAAATGATTCGATTTATGGGATTTGGTATGATACTTATGAGATCAAACACACATCATCATGAAGACATTGAAAAATTCAAATTCCTGCTCTAATAATATTCGGGGTTAATTGGCGTCTCTATGACCAAGCGTCATTTCCAAACTTTTTCAGAAAGCGAACGAATCTCTTGATGTCGTTCTAAACCATAACATTCTAATGATATCCTCATTTAATATGAATCATAAATATTTTATTCCCTTTAAAAATAGCACAAACTACTTGTCACATCAAACTTATGCTTAATAGCGTTTTACACGAACAGACAGATAATTTAATTTATTACATATTCTTTAAAATATTTTGGGTCTTACAGTTGGCATTCGCATTTATTTGAACAAATGCAAGGTAAAATGGTGTCGGAATTGCCTTTTTACAACGCCCCTGTTACCCCAGTTTAGTGTCGGACCGAGGTAAAATGGTGCCCGGAGCTTTGTTACCATGGTTCCGTGTTGAACCGAGGTAACTGAGGTTCTCTATTACCCCGGTTGCACGTCAACCGTGGTAACTAAGATAGTTTTTATTATTATTTTAATTAAAAAAGACTATTACCACGGCTGCAAGGAGAACCGAGGAAATAGAGTTTATTAGTTTATTATTTTATCATCTGGCATTGTCTATTACCACTGTTGTCAGGGGGACCGTGGTAATATTTATTATTTTATTAAAAATATGGTCATCTGAAGCCTGGTATAGCAATAGAAAACCATTTTCTCGACATAAATCCTTCATCTTCCCGCTTCTCTGTCTGGACTCAATCGATCTTCAACATCGTCACTGCCACTCGACATTCCTTCCTTCTGCACCCCATTACCTTCGCTCCTTGCCTCCTGTTGCAGCACGTCATCACTGACGCTCGTTCTCTTTACATTCGCTTCGTAACTGCTTTGCTCGTCGCGACTACTCCTTCTCTTACTCGCGGCCTCCCCCTTTGTCTGCGCACAAAGCTCGTCCCTCCGGAAACTCAGCTCGTTCATCTTGCTTCCACAACTCACTTGTGAGTCCTCTTGACCTGCTTCTACTTCTAGGGTTTTCTTTCGTTTGAAGATTTTGGTTATTGTTCAGTACCTTGCTCGCTTGTGCTTTTAAATTTTTGTGGAATTTAAGGAGCTTATCTGTTTGATACCAGTTCTTATGCATTTGCTATTGTTGTTCAGTACATTTTGTGGAATGTTTATTCTGTTGAAGATTTTTGTTGTTCAGTACATTTCGTGGAATATATGTGTACTCTGTTTTGCGAGGTCATGTGGTAATTGCATGTAGACATTAACATCTTTCGATCATGTACTACACTTTGACATGTTTCAGGAAAATGGATCCTTCACAGCAAGGAAGTGGTGAGACTGGTGAGCACAGGACAATCAGGCGGACGGACCATCATGAAAGCAGTCCGTGCTATGAGGAGTAAAGGACTGAAGTTTGAGGTAACAATTTAAGGCAATATAGAAAGTGCATTTATGATAAATTCTCTGCTTTCTTCTTGTTTTGCACCAATGGCCCTTCATTCTTCATTCCTACATAAAAAATTGTGACTATAGTCATCATTTAACACCTATATTATGGATTCTAAGAAATTGACTAAGTTTAAACTCTACTAACTTGTTTAACATTTACATGTATTAAGTTGGTTAGAATTAAGATGGTGTACCCGTTGACCCCAGCAAGAAATATTTCGTTGGCTATATTGGGTTCCTTGCTCGCACAGAGGTTCCAATTACTGAAAATTGGTGGCCAAATGTGGACGGAGCACTCAAAAAATACATATGGGAAGAATTTGAGGTTAGATACATAGTACTCTTACAATTTGTGCATTAAAATATTTATTTAAACATACTTAACATCAATATAACTTGTGTTGTTGTAGGCTGGCTTTCACCTTGATCCAAAGCACAGAGACTATGTGCTCAAGGAAACAGGTGCTTTGGCTAGATATTTTCGCAAGCAACTAGCCAAACAAATCTTTGATAAGATGGTAATCTGATTGGCCATCCACCGCACGCTTATGCCCGAGTGATCGATGATAGCCAGTGGAGAGAATTTGTTGCCCAACACCAAACCGAAGAGTTCAAGGTGAAATATCTATTCATGAGATGTGTCATGCTTACACTATGTTTTGAATATAATTATGCAATGAAACATATATATCTTGTGTTTTGAAATAGAAACTCAGCGAATCGAACAGGAAACGAGCACAGAAGCCGAAGTACCCATACAGATTATCTCGTATGGGATACGCTAGCCTACAACAACAGATGGTATACAGACACACATAATGCACTTTAATTTCAACTATCGTGTATTAAATTTAAATAATTAAGTGATTTTTGTGATTTTTTTCTTCTCTTAATATAGTTGCAGGAGTCTGGATCGGACGCCACATCCGTTCCTCGCCATCTGTTGTGGAAGCGTGCTCGTGTTTCCAAGAAAAGGAAAATCCAAGATGAATTTGTTGAAGAAGTGATCAGTACATGTGTAAGTACGAATTCCAAAATAAATAATAATCATTTATTATACCCATAATTGAGAATTTTTATATTTAATTTGCTTTAGGAGGCTCTCTCACAATTTGTCTCCCAAGAGGACTTGGCCAAGCGTACACCAGATGACATTCTTGGCCAAGCACTGAAGACTCTCGAGCACGCAGGTCGTGTAAGGGGAGCCTCATTTCCCATTTTCCAAAGAACCCACTTCAAGGTTCAAAAGAAGACAAAGGGCAAGGAGACTATCCCAGATGTCACACGCCTTCTGCAAGTGGTGTCATCCCTGCAACAACAAGTCCATGTATAGATGCAGGAGAGGGAGGTCGATAGTAGAAATGACCCTCTGCAGTCGATTTACCACGGTGGGAGGGGTAGTTTCACACCTCAGGTAATAGTGTTGTTTCTGTTTTTTTGTAATAGATTAATGATAGTTCGTTAAAGGTAGTGTCATCAATAGTTTCTTTTCATGCATGTAAGGGTAGGGGTTCAAGAAAGAGCCACATGTATCTGATCACAATGACATGGATATGCCTACACCACCACCAAAACACATACAAATATTCCCTAAGGTAAGTTTTTTTGTTAGTGTTTGCATTCTATTATATATTTTTTTTATCTTTTTCTTCAATGATAAACGTTTTTTGTCATTTTCTTAGGGAATTACTAAATTTTCGTTGTGTTTGTAGCATCCCCAGTTTCGCGTGGTTGCAAAAGGTAGAGTGCATACCCGCCCAATTTCGGTCGGCTATGCAAAGGTTGGTGTAGATGTTGCGGTCGAGGCTGATGCAGCACTGCTAGTGCCTGATAACAACGGCGAATTGGTATGCATCCAGGACGCAATAGGTGCAACTATGGCATGGCCTGTCAGCCTTGTACATATTGTAAGTAAGGTAATATGATATAATTCTACAAACTCAACACATAATGTTTGTATTCAATCATTAATTAGACATGAACTTATAATTTTCAGGCGCAAGAGATGAACAATGGCAAGGTCCAAGAGAAGGTGGATGTGAAAGGGAAGGGGAAGGAGGTTGAGACAAAATTGACAAGGGAATCTGTTGCATCCCTTAGTCATCAATAGAGGCCTTAGATCCGTAAAAATGAATATCCTCTCAAGAGCTGCAAATTTCTGGATGTATATGCAGATAAGTTCCTTACTGACAACAACCTCATCATAGTACCAATGGAAGAAATAATGTTTGGCTACGCCTGTTATGAGCATATTGGTAGAGATGAGATCCGTCAGCTCACTCAACATGGTGAGCTAGGTGCTTTAGTGATATGCATTTACATGAGGTACTTTATTAAACTTAAGTGCACACAAATTTTTGGTTTGCTAAGTTCAACAATGATGTTTATTGTATATGATTTGTATAATCTTATTTCAGGTACTTGTTTGACCAATGTGTGACTGAGAATCTCTTAGAGAGATTTGCATTTCTCAGCCCGCATCGAACAACCCACCTCGTGAAGAACCAGAGCCAGTACATTGCGAACACAATAAATGAACATGCACGCCCATACCAGTTATATCTCGCCCCAACAAATATAGGGTGAGAAATTTATATGATCAATTTATAACTTTATAATCAATTTAATTATATGAAACTTATAGTTACTTGATGGTTTGTTCGTTTAACATGTGTTGTAGGGGACATTGGGTGTTGGTGGTGATCAATGCCACCAGAGGGACCTTATTTTATTTGGATCCCTTGCATGGTGAACTTAAAAACCACAAAGAAACGAAAGACGTATTTGATCGGTAAGCATGTAGATCTATCTTGCTATATACTCTTTTGTCTACTATGTTTACTCATTATTAATTTGTTCATCTTGTTAGTGCGATGAGGATCTACCGTGCTACTTGCGGTAGTAACAGGATCAAATGGAAACAAGCCAAGTGGATTGTTATAAAGGTATATCCATATTTACATATATAACCCAAACCAATTACATACACACCAAATCACTTATATTTTTTATTTGTTTTTGTAGTGCCCTCGACAAGCAAATAACATCGATTGTGGGTACTATGTCCTCAACTTTCTATGTGACATCATTGCGCACAATCAATCCACAATTCCTGATGCGGTATGAAACTTTCAATTTATTTGTTGTTTATATAACAAAATTCTTATCTTTTTATATTTTTAATTTGTAATCTAACTCTAACTCTATTTATTTTTACTATCATTTTGCAGTACTTTTTTGATTGTCAGTCTGACTCCTATGATTAGGACCAGCTCAATGTAATTAAAGAAGAGTGGGCTAGTTATCTGTTTGACAATTTTGTAATTAATTCATAGGGATTAAAATGTGTATAGGGGGTCATACATATTATAATTTGTACATATTTCCTGATTTGTTGTACATATTATATATATATATATATATATATATATATATATATATATATATATATTGCTTTTGTAGATTATATTGTCAGGGTTGTTTCCATTGCATTCCAGGTCATGGTTTTATTGTTTGAATTGCATGTTTTTGATTGTACGTAGCACAAAAAAAAATTAACATATTACCACAGTTCGTAAAGGAACCGAGGTAACAGAGGTAAAAAAAAGCAAACATATTACCACAGTTGATAAAGGAACCGAGGTGACAGAGTGACAAATTACCCCGGTTCCTACTACAACCATGGTAACAGATGCATATTATTACCACGGTTCAGTGTGGAACCAGGTTTTTCAGAGGTATGATGTTACCACAGTTCCGCCTTGAACTGTGGTAATTTATCTACTACTTCGATGTCTGATACCACGGTTTAACCGTGGTAACAAGCTTCTCGGAACCGTGGTAACATGGCAATTCTGTAGTAGTGTTAGAAATTGATTGAGAAGATCAAGTCAACGACAACACATTCAACAAATCAGATTCAATTCGAAGGTATAAATAGGACATTTGAAGAATCGAAGAAGACAGAGCAGACCAACACAAGTGAACTCACAACTGTACAGAACACACAACAACATCTGTGAAAAATCAAGTGAAAAACAGAGTAAAGAAACCGAGCCAAAAACAGAGTCAGATTTATCCAGTTTTATTCATCTCTGTTCTAGCCAAACCTTGAGTGTACTGATTAGAGTCAAACCATATACACACTCTTGTGAGAAGAGAATTTCTGCAGAAGGAATCCTTTGGGATTAGGAGAAGTCTTGTACAATACTTGTTGGGAGAAGTCCCTGAGAATACTTGTTGGGAGAAGTCCTGTAGAATACTTGTTGATAGGAGAAGTCATGTAGAATACTTTTACTATTCGGGTGAATAGTAAAAATCTTGGTGAAGCCAAGGACTGGACGTAGCCCCATCGTTATGGGGGTGAACCAGGATAAATCCTCGTGTGTTGTTTACTACTTTATCATTTTATTGCTTTATTGTTCAACTGCACACACGTTGATATTTCCGCTGCATCAAGACTGTTTATTCTGTCGTTTGATAAAAGTTACCTATCGTTTAAGAAATAGTTTTAAAAAATATATATTTGTTTTAGAATAACAAGTTTTCAAACGAATACAATTCAACCCTCCCTTCTTGTGTTTGTCCTTATTTTATCATTTGGTATCAGAGCTTCGGCTATGAGAAACTAACACCTTCATAGGTGTAGAGAAAAGATCCATGGAGGGCAACACATTCTCATTCCCAACAGGCGCAGAAGCAAACAGGCCACCATTCTTCGATTGCTCAAATTATCCTAATTGGTATATGCAATTATTTATTGAGTCTACTAGTTATAAAATTTGAGATATTATTGAGTTTGGTAAATATGTGCCTAAAAATATTGCAGGTGAACCTATTCCACGTGCGCAATGGACCAATGAACAAATAGTGGAAAATCAACTAAATGCCAAAGCCAAATTGTTTCTCACCTATGCACTGAGCAAGTCAGAATACGACAAGATAGACAGCCTTGACCCAGCAAAGGAGATTTGGGACACACTTGGAATGGCTCGTGAAGGAACGTCCAACGTCAAACACACAAGGATAGGCATGTTGGTCGCCCAATATGAAGCATTCAAGATGAAGAAGTATGAGTTTATTGATTATATATTCTCAAGATTTCAAATCATCATCAATGGACTAAGGAATCTGGGAAGGAGCTACAACAACCTGGACCAAATAACAAAAATTCTCAGATGTCTTTTAGCAAAGTGGAGACTAAAAGTCACAACAATTCGAGAAGCCAAATAGCTTATTACTCTGAAAAGGGAAGATCTTTTAGGATCTCTAAATTTTCATGAGATGGAACTGGCTAAGCATGTTGGAAGAAAAAAGAGCAAATCCATAACATTTAAAGCCAAAAGCTTCACAGCTCAAAACATAGAAGCATCGTCTGAAGAAGCAGAAACATCACCAGACGATACTGACGATGAGGAAGCACTTCTCCATAGGAAGTTTAAAAATATGTGGCTCAAACAACGAAGAGGCAGAAATGACTCAAATGAGCAAAAGAAGGAGTCTGGACAAAGAAAGCACCAATCAAGATGAGAAGAGCATCGCAACAGGAGGAAGAAAGAACTCATTGGCCAGAGTGAGGAGTCTGAAGATTGCTCAGACGATGATGAAGATGAAGACTATGAATCGTTTTGTGAATTCATGACATCCGTCGATGAACCAGACGACGATGAGGAAGACCAGGTAACCTCTGAAACTCTTGAAGATGATTATAATGAACTTCTTGAATATTCTCATGCTATATCGTGTAAGTATGCATGTCTAAAGAAAAAGTTTTCACAAATGCAAAAAGATCTAGAAATAGCTAAGCATGAAAATGTATTACTTGTTGAGGAAAATAAAACCTTAAAAGAAAATAATTCTTCAGAAGAAGTTATTGCTCTTAAAAAAGAGAGTTTAGATATTAATTCAAGGTCTTTCATCATTCACAAATGGGCATGATAACTTGGTTAAGTTAAGTGGAAACAACAGAGAAATTTATGACAAAAGTGGTTTAGGATATAATGAAACATCAACTGAACATGCATCTTCCAATATGTCATGTGCATCTTCTACTATTATATCTGCATCGTTTGACATTAAGTTTGTATCGTCCAATGCCATTTCGTCTGAACCCGTGACATTCATGGTAAAACGTAGTCCTAAACGGACAACAGAAAGGACATCATATCATAAGAAGGTCCCACCCAGAACCACAACTAACAAGTCAAGACCAAAAAGTATTTGGGTACCAAAAACTATGATTGTTTCTGTTGCAGATGTATTCAATAGGGCAAAGCAGAAACCAACTATGGTACCTGGAAAATGGATGCTTGCTACACTCAACAGGAAGAAGGTCTACATTCCAAAAGAGCCATGCTGAAAAGAATGAAGGAATAGTCACCTTTGGTGATGATCAAGAGGGGTCCATCATTGGTGAAGAAGAAGTGAAGGAGTCCACACAAATGAATGTTAATGATATTCGAAGCAAAATTGAAGAGATAACCAACTTCGACGAAGTCATCTTGTAGAGTGCAGCAGACGACAAAGACACGAACAATACGACTATCGTTTAATCAGTCTAAATGCAACGCCTTCTCCCTATCATTCATTGTGAAGTTCAAACATGGATGACATCACATGAAGTCTATGTTCGCTGGTGTCGCGTCAATTACAGAAGCTGCTCAACAAAGCTTACGAGTATCAAAAGCACACAGTAAGACTAAGACTATCTTTTCGTCATCTCTCTTGATTTATTTACAACCCGGCAAAAGAACTCCATGAAGTCACACAATCTCAGCAATGTAGACCTCCGCAAGTTTCTCCGCCTTGTATGTCATCCTCACAGGTAGAAAATGCGTTGATTTTGTCAAACGGTCGACAATAACCCAAATAGAATCGAATCTCCTCCGTGTTAGTGGCAAAGCAACCACGAAATGCATGGATATGCTATCCCACTTCCACTCCGGCACATCCTGGTGGGTTTCTGATGCTCAACCTTCGCCTTCTGACAAGTCAGGCATGCAAAAACATACTCAGCAACATTCCTCTTCATGCCCGACCACCAAAAGTGTAACCTCAAGTCCTGATAAATCTTCGCCGCTCCCGGATGAAGGTTCAGTCCGCTTTTGTGACCTTCGTCAAGGATAAATCTCCTCAACTCAGCATCACTCGGCACACACACTTGTCCTTTGCAACGCAAAATGCCATCAGTCTTATCACATAGAATTGGAATTTTGAAGAGGTTGGATTCAACTTCAGCATGTGCACCATATTTCTTACTCAACATCCTACTTATATACGAAGTGACGAGATTTACCTATGTGAGACCTCTGCCAACAATTTAGGTGGATATTTGAAATGGTGAGTTAAAACATGGATGGTTGATGTTTCATTTCTGATTTGAGTGATGCTATCTAGTGCTAATTCTACACCTATTATGGGAATCCAAAGTTGGTATGAAAGATGAAATGGGAATACTATATAAAGAAGGACCTCAATCAATTTAACATTATGCTGCTAGGTTTTGGCTTGCCCAATGGTTGACTTTTGGATCCCCATACGAGCTCTCACATTGAAAGTTTTCAGAATGTGGTGGTCCTTTATTGAAAGAGGGTAGCCCATCTTTATGTACCGAACCCTCCAAAAATATGTTGACAAGTGGTATGTGTGCATAATTATATGAATTTAAGGTCGTATGTATTTTCTATGTTCATTTAATTCATTGCTTAGCCATAAAATTCAATGTGCATTTATTAATAAATTCTCAGCAATTTAAAAGATTTGCAAGCTTTAAATTGCAGCGAGAAGCCTCAAACCCTAGGTCTTCTTCAGATCCGCCGCTTCTCTTTTCGCTGGGGTAAGGGAACTGAATGCTTTTACATAATTTTCGAGTTTAGTGGATTTTGTTGTGTTTGATGTTGTTGAGTTATCTCTTTTCTCCTGCTTGTTGTTTCTTCCTTTGCAGGTAGTTCACATGCCTTTAGAATTTTATTTTCAATGTTTAAACAATTTTCAAGGTTGTATAATTAATCTGGGTCAATTTATATGGAATGAAATATGAGTGAAATGAATGTGCAGATTCTCTTGGATTTCTCTTTGATTGTAATTGTTTAAAAGGTTTTAAATTGTGGTTGTGATTGCATTGCTATTGAGTTATGGCTGTTGTTAGTTGACGTGGGATGATGCGGTCTGTGATTTTGAGAAGCATCAATGGGTATCAGATACGTATTCGATACGAATACTCTTGGATACTTTATTATGCTTAACTCGGGAGGATGTTGTTAGGGGAGAGACATGGATCTCTTGAAAATCTTGGAAATTTATATGTATAATATATGCTTGCCTGACTTAGTTCTGCACCCATGTCGGTAAAGATTTGGGAATTAGATCTTTCTCAATAGTATTCAATTTTACTGTTTCTCTGGTCCAATTTTATCAGATATTGGTTTGGTTGATCAATGTTATACAAATAAAGAGCTATTAGTATAGCACATTGCATTATAGTACTTGAATGTAATACTTTTTGAGTAAAACTTCATTTCCTACTCACTCATCAATTTTCTCACCCAGGTCTATTTCTCAGTATTGACTCTCTAAGATGGAATCATCCGAATTCCAGACAGTTGAATCAAGGAACTATAGCCCAATAGATCGTATCAATGTTTTGGTTGTTGATCCTCAGCTAACACGCCGTGAAATTGTATCAGACATGCTTCGTTCCCGTGGACATGAAGGTGATTGGTAGTGAACATATATTATGGAAACTTAGGCGTTTTTTTTAATATACATTTGTGGCTTATATGCTGCTAAAATTCATTTAGATATTTTTGCAACTTCAAAGTTTCAGATATTCCATAGTAGAGTTGTTATATTTACTAAACTTTTATCATGTCGCTTTTTAACTACTAGTTATGACTGCTACACGAATTTCTGATGTGTTACCAATTCTTGAGAGAATGAGGAATAAGATTAACCTTGTACTTCTAGAGGCTCACTTGCCTTACATGGAAATATATGAGCTCACACAAAAAATGAGAGAAAGATCGTCTCATCCTTTATCTCTTTGTAAGTTTCAAGATTAGCTTTTTCTTCTGTTCACTTGAAGCGTACAAATGTTTCCTGTCACGACGTCATTCATTAACTTGTGGTATTTATTCATTGCTTATGTAGTTTTGACTCTTAACGATATTCAACATATGGCTTCTCACACAAAAGTGCTTCGTGAAGGAGCTAAAATGTGTCTCACAAATCCAAATATGTTCTCTTATCTAAGAGGCGTGTGGCGATTCTTATTGGGAAATGAAACAGGTTATGGGGGAGAAAAAGTACTGAAAAGGGAAAATTTTACCATGATTGATGGTAGTATACGAAACAAGTTATTCGAAGCTTTTGATTCAGTAGGAATCGATGGTGAGTTTGAGCTCAATATTGTTTATGTATTACTGCCATAGCTACTAGCTTTTGTACAGTAAAAATAACGATTGTTGCCTTTCTCTTCAGAAGCTCCTTCGAATGAAATATATCAGCGCATGAATGTGCCACAACTTAGAGAGGAGGAGATTCCAAGCTGTTTACAGGTTTGTTCTTTCTAAAAGGGAATTAATTCATATGTATTATTTGTGCAACTCTTTTTCTATGAGTTTTTCACTCATTTTTTTTCTTATTAATTGAGATTAATTTAAAATCTGAAACTCAAAATAGGCACAATTGGGTAAACAATGTAAAGACTCCCACCATTTGGGGACTTGGGGTAGGGATGACAAAGGGAGTTTGACCCAACATGTCAACTCACCTAATTTGCCAGGTGGGATGGGTTGGATGATTCAACCAATCGGTTCATCTTATCCTTTTTGAAGAAAGTATATTTTATGTTTTTTCAATGCTTAGGGCAGGTTTTGAAGGGTCAAATTGTGGGCCAACCTACCTCTTTTTAATTTTTTATGCCATATTATTAATTTTTCCTGGCTTTCCAACCGAGGTGGGTTAGTATTCCAATGTACTCTTCCTGGTGGGTTGGGGACGGTCAATTGTATCCGACCACCCAAAGTTATAAGGCAACAACCTTAGTGTTGTGTTGAGGATCAACGTCTCAAAATTGACAGATCAATATAATTGAAAACTAATTATGCCAATTGAAACTTCTGTAAGTTTCAGTTTCTTACGCATTATATTTCCCAATTAAGAAAAGGTGTTATTTTACTAAATAGTGACTAATTTGTTTCGATATAGTTACACTTATTTGTTTTAGAAGGCGCCTTAGTATGTTGAAACATTCTATAAGTTAGTCTTCAATTCTAGATATTGTTTGTGCATTTGTCATGCAATATTGAATCATCTGCATGTAGCATTTGTCTAATAACTTAAATTTCTGGCATTATTAGTTGTTTAACATGATATTAGACCCTCTATAACTAAGTGGTTTAGAGTTCGATCCCCGCAGCCCTAAATTCTTCTAATAAAAGTTGAATTTCAGTACATGATAAGTGAGACTGTGTATTGTCACGCTTCAAGTCTAAAAGGCTCTTGTGTGAGGGGACATGTTAGAATATAATATAAAATCATTCATGTCACAATTAATTGGTTCTTTGACAATCTCCTAATTGGATACTTTACTATTTCAGAACCAATCTCTGTTCATGAAACAAGAAGCTGATGATGATGCAACTCTGCAGAACTGGAATGGATGTTCATGTTTTTCGAATTTAAGATCACACCAACAACACCCTCTATTTTTAAACGAGTTAGGTGTGCCCAACAGTCAGAAGTTTCTCTGTAATTGCATGTCTCAGCAAAATCAATGGCCTCTGGTAGGTAATAATCTGCAAGGTGTTGCTGCACACACCACATCTGGCTCTAGTGAGGTTGGAGATAATATTGATGGAAAATCAGTAAAAGAGGAATCACTTCTCTGCTATGAGGATTTTGCTGCAACCGCTTTCAAGGATATGAGCAAAGATATTTCCCCAAAAAATGAAGATGTCATTTTTGGGGCTAAAGCTGATAAGATTGGTGCAAGTCTTTCTGGCTCAGAAGAAACTCATCAGTTCAGTGATGAGGAACTAGAAATGTTGATTCAAGAGTTAATTTCAGGTATAATGAGCATGCAAGTCTACTAATTTTTTCCTTTGGCAAATTGCATTGAAATCCTTTGAAATTTACCATTATTGCACTCACATCTCATCTATTGTGCGAAATGAAAGCCATCTCCTCTATCATACACTATTTAGAATATTATTAGGATGTTAAGTGTTATAATAATAAATATTGAGGGAGGTCATTGCAATAATGATTAAAATTAGGGAAGATCAGTGTCATGTTCCTAACAAAATAAGGGGATTAGCTTCTGATTAAATAATAGAGGTGAGGTAAGTGCAATAATAAAAAACGAGATATTAGTGCGATTTGATTTTTTTTATGTATCTATTTGCTCTTTTCTTTTACATTCTCTTTGTGTTCCTGTTATTATTGAAAACTATTAGTATTATCTTTTTTTCTAAACCAGTATTATCCTTTATTATCTTTTTTTTTTGACTTTTGTAGGGGACTATTCTGTGGGAGAAAAGCTTTGAATGGTGCTTCTGTCCAAGGTTGTGGATGAGTAGAGCTTATGAATTGCTGTGGTTTCATTTTTTCTGGGGTACTTATGAATTGTTGGATTTTTATTAAAGTTGCTACATATGATGGAACCTGATAATACAACCAGGAACATCAATAATAATAATTAATGAATAAATGAATAAATAAATAATAATAATATTAATGATGAATTTCTGTTTGTCCAACATAAATTATGAACACCAGAACAGAGAACAAGTTCCCATATTTTCATCCCACTCATTATTTGTTCGTGGATTCTAACTATTTGAACCATAAAAAATAATTACTGCGACTGAACATATCCGGGGCAGATAATCCTGTCAAAATATAAGGTTTGATTGTTGTTTTGTAAAATACTTTTAAATTTTTAAAAATATAAAAAAAATATGCTTGATATAGGACCGTCTGTTTCTACTTTAAAAATAAGTGATTTTACCTTAGAATAAAAAATTGATTTTAATTTAAGTGATTTTTTGAAAAGCGAAAATTCATTTTAGTTTGTTTACATATATAATAAGTGATTTTCACTTTAAAAGTGGTTTTAAGCTGTTTGGATATAAAACCATAAAATTAATTATTTTCATATATTAGTACATTAAAGGGCATAAAAAGTATTTTTCATATTATTTTAAATAATTTAAGGTTAAAATTGTAAATTTGAAATCAAAGTTGTGTACCATGAAAGTATGATTGAATTTCTTTCTCTTCAACCATAATTTATTATTTCAAAGGCTACTCAAAATAGCTTAAGTAGATAATCACTTAACTGTTTTTTTTTTTCAAAATTACACACAATCACATAAAAATACACATAAGTGATATTTTTTTTTTAAATAAGTGATTATATCATCGACAACCACCTGAATCTCAAGACGTTCTTCGAACCAATCATAGACTTTATTGAGATAATAAGTAAACCAAGGGACCACCTCGTCTTTTGGGCTTGAATCGAGGGTATTTTCTTTTTCTTTTTACTTACGGGCATGTTGGATCATGTACATATACAGATACAAAACTAGATGAATAGAAGATTTACAAAGGAACTATTCTTCTTGGATGAACTGTTAAAGGAATGTTCAGAAACCCGTCTTCAAATCCTTCGTATTTCAACAAAATAAGCTGAAACAAACAAATTCATAAATTGTTTTTAAAAATATTGTTTAAACATAATGCTTATTTTTACATTATAAAACGAAAATTTTAAAATATCTTACAAAAAAAATTTGTTTTATTTTTAGCTTTTAAGTCATAGGTCTTTCAGCTTTATAAAACATCTTCTAAATGTTGAGTGAATGCTCAATTTCATCCTTGAAAGTGTAAATGTGGACAAGTTAGTCTCTATAAGAAAATATCCTACAATCTGTTATTGTATAAAATGTCAGTCAACTTGACTGGCATTTTATCTGACCACAGAGACTAACTTGTCTGATATTTTAATAAATCAGGGACTGCGAGGGATATTTTCTTCTTCCGGGGACTAACCTGCCCGACATTCACACTTTTAGGGACGAAATTAAGTATTTACTCAAATGTTTTCTTTCCTTTCTTCTAAAATAGGTTTTAACTTTTTTCTTCCAAAAATAGTTTTTAAATTCATAAAATTGAGAAAAGAATCAAACAAGACCTAACAATTTACAAAATTGTTTGGTTCACCCTTTCTTATCTTCATGAAGTAAACTTGTAGATAGAGGCATTGAATGCGTATTCGGATCAAAATTTAGAGAACTGATTTTAGGCATAATTGATTCTAATAAAATTGAGCTTAAAATGATGTTATTTATGCTTCGATACCACAAAAGTGAAATTTTTCCATATAATGTTGTTTGGTAATTTTTTTAGCATTGTTTTCAGGAGTGTAATGAAGAAAAAAGTATTAATATACATATAATATAATTTAACTTTATAATATTATTAATTTGTCAAAATAATGACAATATATTACTATTTTTACTGTTTTAAAAATGCATTCTACTAGCAAATGAATGAAAGGAGAACTTGACTTTAAAAAAAATGCATTCGACTAAAACTTATAAACAATATGAAATGGAAATAAATAAAGTATCAAATTAGCATATAAGACAATACAAATTAGCTAAGTTAAACGTACCAATAATAAATAAAAAAGGAAGAAGTAAATTTTGATGTAGACATGAAAATAAGATGAAAAAATACAATAGAAAAAATATAAGAGGAAAGAATGTAAAAAATAAGTAATTTTAAATCGTTTTGGATTGAGATAAAAAAAAAATAGAGAATGGAAGAAAACACGAGAGTAATGTTTACATAAATTCTATTTTACCTCTTATATATTGTAAAAAAACTAGATACCAATTTTTAAATATATATACGAAACTTTAAAGTGATTTTTAATTATTATTATTAACTTAAAAGTTATTAATTTACTTTTTGTTTTATATTTCAAATGAGTATTATATATATATTTCATATTTAAATTATAATTACAATATGTCATTGGCTGTTTTTCTTTGCCGGTGGGGTTGTGTAACCATATAAATGGCATGATTAATAGATTTTGGTGGGGAAGCAAGTAAGGGGAGAGGAAGATTCATCAGGTAAATTGGAATAAAATTTGCTCTTCCAAACGAGAGGGAGGAATGGGCTTTCGCTCTTTCAAGGCTTTTAATGATGGCTTTCAAGCGAAACAAGGATGGAGATTAACACATTTCCCGGAGTCTTTGATGGCTAGAGTTTTGAAAGCGAGGTATTTTCCGATGTCTAATTTCATAATTAAATTGAACTCCGGGGATTTTTTTAGGGGTTAGAATTGGCACCCCCATCACCTAATTCTATACCTCAGGGTATTTTCATAAATACCAATAATACCCCTTTCCGGGTTTTAAATCCCGGAATGTAGTTCGGACAATAGAACTATCGGGATATAAAACTCGGTAGTTAACTTCACTGCACCATTTTTCCGGGATATATATCCCAGAACAGGGTTGGCCTTCCGGGATTTAAAACCCGGAAGCGTAATTGCACTATATATATTCCTGGACTTCGTATTCTCCACCATTCTTCATACAGTCTTATAAGATCAATTCCGAAAAGTATAATCCGGAACCTAATTACATTCCGGGATTTCAAAACCCGGAACGCATGTGTATTCACAGATCCCGGAATGCAATTTTAATTGATTCCAAGATTTGTAAACTCGGAATAACAATAATTCTTCATACATGTTCCGAGTTTTATATCCCGGAACGTGGTTTCTGTTAAACATTACCTTCCGGGTTTTAAAATCCCGGAAGAGAAATCAAAATATTATTTCGGGTTTTAAAATCCGGTACGTTCTAATGCTCCTTGGTTCCGGGAATATTAATCCTGGAACGCATGCAATTTGGTCTCCGGGATTTTAAATCTCGGAAGGTATTTCGTAGGAGGGGTATATATAAAAATTACTATAAAAAAGTGGGGTGCGATTTTGGGTGCTGGGGGTGTTAAATCTAACACCTTTTTCCCAGCTACACATGGAGAAGTATTCAGCAGGCTAGTTGGATTATTAAACGAGGGAGTTATTGGATGGTGGGAAGAGGTATTTCCATTAAGTGCTGGGAAGATCATTGGCTACCTAAACAAATTATGGTCTCCAAAGCCATCGCACTGTAATGTGACTCATGAGTTTCAACTCATCTGGCAGTCTCCAGTCCAGGGGGTGCTGATGCTGCTCAACATGCACATGGTTCTACGTGACTGGAGGGGCGAAGCTAGATTGGCTGCGTTCGATAACTCTTACCTTGGTTTGCTGGTGGATGATATAAAGCATTTAGTTTCTTCTTTTACTTTTATTTCTTTTTCTCATGTGTTTAGGGAATAATAAGGTTGCTCCTAGGGTTGGCAATATGGGCTAGGCCCGTTGGATCAGCCCGTTTGGCCCGTCTTTTTTATGGGTTGAGTTAGAAAATTCAACACACATAATTATTTCTGACGAGTTTGGCCGATCGAAGGCGGGCCAGCCCGTCGGGCCTGCACCTTTTTATTTTTATTTTTTTGAACGAAACACCCTTTTTTTTACTTAAATTTTAATTTTTTTTATTATCATTTATATGGATCTAAAGACTAAAAAGGGACAACACGAGGGAGGAATGATCAACTTTTTTGAAACTTTGTTGCAGAAGTATATGAATTTAACTATTTTGTCCTTCAATAGTTATATGTAGATGATAATGGTGATGATGAAAGTTTGAAAAGAGGCTGCTTCCAAGATCTAATGTTTTGATTTGAACTAAGGCTATGTTAGACCTTAGAATTTTAAACTACGACTTTGTTATTGTGAGAGTGTAGAACTTTTTTGGTTTGTACTTGCTTTTGTTGTTTTAAAAGACAATTATGAGTTGTGACTTGTGTTATTTGTGTATTTCTGCAACTTGTGAGAATGTAGAACTTTGTTGGTTTGTGCTTGCTTCTCATAACTATTCTCAGGTGAGAAGTTATGGTAGACACAACATTCGCAACACAGCAAGCAGTAATTGAGGATTTTTCATCAAAACAATCTCCAATTTAAGTGCTTCCGCATTTTTATTTTGTTAACTACATTTTTATGAAATCAATATATCTTAGTTATTGCAGTAATTCCAAAAATGTTAAAATCATAATTAAATTGAGATGGAAATGATCCAGCAAGCAAAAATTGCTTTTATTTTCCACTACATTACATTTTGGCGGGGTTGCCCGCCAACCCGCTTACTCGCCAAAATGTGGGTTGGGTTGAGACATTCAACCCAAAAGCGGGCCAACCCAACCCAACCCGCATTTTGCGGACTTTTGGCAGGTTGGGTCTGGCCCGCCCCGCGTGCCCATATTGCCACCCTAGTTGCTCCTATGGTTCTTTCGAGAGTCAGATATGGGTCTCCTCCCTCCCTGTCAGCTTTCATCCTTGTATTTGTTGAGATATTTTTCGGCTTTAGTGTCAATAAATTTTCCTTCTTCCGTAAAAAAATATTTAATTTTTTACTAATATAATGTAGAATTTATGTTTCATTAATTATTGTTGTCAATAGTTTCAAAAATAAAATATTATTATTAGTAGTATTAATATGTAATTTATTTATTAAGTTCGATACATACATTATTGGCATTTCATATTTCTAATTTCTTGTAAAAAAATTGGGCCATGATAGACTATTTATTATTTACACTAATGACAGCCTCAATTTCATTTTCACGGCAAGGTCGAGAAGAAAACTGAAATGCCATAGTCGTGTACAGTTTTCTCATCAATTTCAATTCTATGTCTGCCTAACACATCACCATCTCAGTTCAAAAAAAAAAACACATCACCATCTAGTTTAGCCATTTTTTACGGATTTCCGTAATCAGCATAAATTAATAACCTGATATGCTAGGTCATCAGGTAAAAAAAAAATTAAAAAAAAGAAATTAATTATAGAGAATTAAATAAAAATAAGAAAAGAAAATAAAAATCAAAAGAAAACAGAGGCCAAATCCATCATCTCCTTAGCGACCACCCACACTCCATCTTCCTTTTCATCAACCAGCTCACCGCCTCAATCACCCTTTGAAAATGCACATAATGAACGGAGAATTCTACGGTAAGTCAGTACTTTAGGTGATATACCGTATATTACTTCTGTAGAAGCATTTTGGACCACAGAAAAATATCAAAAAATAATTCTATAACTAAAATAAAAACTAGTGGCTGAAAATATTATGAGTAAGTTACCATTATGTCCAACCCCAAATTACCATTACATCCCTTCTCTTTTATTTCTTTTGCAGAAATACCATTATACCCCTCATTCCTTCACCTCTCTCTCTCTTTGTGTCAGAAATTGGATTCTATCCAAACCAAAAGCAATAACGCATTTTCATGTTGCCTTCAATCTCAATTCCAATTTTATTTGCCAGATCCTTTCTTTGTTAGGTAAATATATATATTTGACTTCAATTCGTTAAAATTGACCAATTTCACATAATTTGTAGCAAAAATTAATTTTATTTTTTGTTGACAGCTAAATTAGCTTTTTAATCAATGCTCTTTCTTTATTTACAAGTGACACTTTTTACTTAAATCACCAATATCTTTTTAGGTGACAATTATACATATACTTAAATTTGTATTTATCCAACTATCAACCGCAATAGTCCGGCATAAAGAAGAGTTTAACTATTACAAGCCCATTAAGCAAATGTTTAGGATATGAAAGATTGCGTACTTATCGAACTATCGCCTACAATAGCTCGACCTTAAAGAGGGTTCTATTACTACATCTACTAACTAAATGTTTATGACTTGGAGGGTTGTGTATATATTGTTGGAAATTCAAGCGAGAGTTGGAGTCTCACAATAATTAAGAATGAGTGAGGTGAAAACAATATAAAAGATGTGAGTCATAAACCCAAAACCTTAAGGTTGGGTAAAAATGTAGTGTTCAAATCTCCTAGTGATCATGTGTGTTGGCTATTCATGCTATCACCTAGGGTTGAGCAAAAAGCCCATTTCGACCTGAATCTGACAAAACCCAAGCAAAAAAAAAAACAATGTTGGCTTAAGTCGAGTCAGAGGTTGAAGTTTATTATGTAGACTCTTATTGGGTCCACTGATGATAAAAGTAAGACTTTATTATATCTGAGACTCTTAGTGGGCCCTAATTTTCTTAGAGGGCCCAACAAGGGTTGGTGGTAGGACTCTATCAAGTTTGCCACTCTTAACGGGCCATCATTTCCACGTAGGGCCCACCAAGGGTTGACGTTGGGCTCTGTCGTGTTTGAGACTCTTAATGGGCTAACATTTCCTTTGTGGGCCCAATAATGGATGAGGTCAGAATATTTCATGTTTACGTCTCTTAATGGGCCATCGTTTCCTTATTGGGCCCAATAACGATTAAGGTTGTATTTTGTCATGTTTGAGACTTTTATTGGGGCAATCATTCCTCATTGTCCCCAATGTTTGTTACGGTTGCACTTTGTCAATTAGGGTTAGCTTATTTGCACTTTTTGTGGATTCGTCAAAAAGTGAAATATAATCTTTACCACAGGAGTGAAATGTGCATTGAGATCTTATGAGTGTCTTAAATCTTATTTGACAGTATGGACCTACCAAAAGACTTTAAAAAACCAAAATAAGTTCTCACCGTTGGAGGTGCTCTAACACTCAATCACTTAAGGCTGCTATTTCTCACTGCTAGAAAATATATCATCTAGTGTGAGTATTTTGGGTTAAACCATTTCAGAAACCTATATTATATATATATATATATATATATATATATATATATATATTATGTTAGAGAAATCACTTTTCACTAAGCTAACCCACCAGCAGCCTAAAGAGAGTCCAAAATCATTTCTGCTCTCTCTTTTCCTAAAAACAGAAGAAACCCTAAATCCCTCTTTTCCTAAACTCGATAAATGTGTACGAAAGGCCTTGTATTGTTTGGGTTATAATCATGATCAGTTAATGTCTATTTGATGTTTAGGTTCTGTTCTTATAGTATCAGCTCTTGAAATCTCTAATCATGTTTTGTCCTACTTGTCTATATGGTATTTTCTTAATTTCTTTGTCACCTGAATATCTTTGCATAGTCTAAGTTTCAGTTGTTTTGTTTGTGCTCTTCCTATTTTAGGGAGGAAAGATGCGCTATAAACTTGTGTTCTTAATCATTCATTTTGTCAGTTATTTACATCCCATATGAAGTTACGAAATAATTAGTTAAATTCTTTCCAGGTAACCAGTTAGGTACCATAGTTAACCATAGTAGAACATACTGTTAACCACTCAAATCCAGTCCAATGTGCTCTTTTTTTCCCCAATCCCCAACAAAATATTATTCAAATTTGATCAAAGGACAGTCAATAATGTGCATTTTATCAGTTGATTTCATCCTATATGAAGTAACCAAATAAGTAGTTAAAATGTTTCCAGGTAACCAGTTAGGTACCTTAGTTAACCATACTAGAACACACTGTTAACCACCCATATGCAATCCCATGTGCATTTTCTTTTCAATACCCAGTATAATATGATGCAAATATGATCAAAGGATCAGTCAATTATGTTCTTAATCGTGCATTTTGTCAGTTTTTTTCATCCTATATGAAGTTACCAAATAATTAGTTAGATTATCCCCAGGTGACCAGTTAGATAGCTTTGTTAACCACATGGGAACACACAGTTAACCACTGAAAGACAGTCCAATTTGCATTTTTTTCCCAATCCCCAACAAAATATGATTTAAAGTTGATTAAAGGACAGTCAATAATGTGCATTTTGTCAGTTGTTTTCATCCTATATAAGTTATTAAATAATTAGTTAAATTCTTTCCAGGTAACCAGTTAGGTGCTTGAGTTAACCACAAGAGAACACATAGTTAACCACCCAAAGGCAGTCCAATGTGCTCTTTTTTTTTTCCAATCCCCAATAAAATATTATTCAAATTTGATCAAAGGATCAGTCAATAATGTGCATTTTGTCAGTTGTTTCATCCTATATGAAGTTACCAAATAATTAGTTAATTTTTGGCTTAATTGCAATTTTAGTCCCTCATGTATCACGTTTGTGCGATTTGGGTCCCCCGATTTTTAATTGCGTGATTTCAGTCCTTGAACTTTTTTTATGTGCGATTTTAGTCCAGCCGTTAGTCTTGGTTAAATTCCAAACAGAATATTCTTATCTAGATTCCTTTTTACTAACCGCACCCCTCATTTTACTAACTACACCCCTCACATAAATATAAAACATAAAAAATAAATTAAATAATTAAATGTAATTAATAGAAAAATATTATTTTTATAAATAAAAGAAAAATAAAAAGCTGAAACCCTGCTTCTTCTTCTCTTCCTTCACCTTCTTCTTCTTCTTCCTCCTCTTCTTCTTCAACCCTCACTCACACAACCAGAACCACCACCGCCACCCACAACCCCCCACCCCCACCCACCCCAAACCACCTCCAATTTCATCCTCAAAACCAACACCTAAACAAGCACAAATCCTCGTCGCACCTCTGCAGCGCCCCCAGCAGCTTCCGCCTCTTCTCCGCCACCGAATCCGGCGAAGCTGGCACCGCCTCCAGCCCCATCAGCCTCGCCTCCAGCCCCAACTTACTGGGAAATCTTCAAAGCTAGTCCAAATTACATCAAGAGACAAACTACTTACCATATAAATTACAAGTAAAAAACTTTCATACACGCAAAAGTGCCAAATCCTGCGTCAGCGTTGAAAGAGATAAAAACCCATATCATCATCACATGATTTAGTTTTAATCAATAGCAAAGCTCTGACTTTGCATGTTTAATTTTCCAACTTAAGCAGTTAGGGTAAAAAAACAGTAGTTGCTGAAACAGAAAACTGCGTGAATATTCTCACAATAAAAATTAAAGGATCAAAAAAAGAGAGAATCACGGAGGAAGATAGAAGAATGTGCTAGGCTACTAACTAAGAAACCAGCTAGTACGGACAATTTCCACATTACGTCAACTCACACAAGCAGATTTTAAAAAATCAAATTTTTTTTGTTCTTTGTGTGTCTTGTAAAATCAATTCTGCAGTATGCAACAAAGGAGCAGGTTTTTCGATTCTAAAAAAGAGGGTGCTAGATTACCCCCATTGGTCGAAACAGCAGTTAACGGAAGCAGCAGTGGCGATCGGCGATGAATGAAGATGGCAGATCCAAATTCGCTATCACTGGCTACAACGTTCGAGCATTCCTTATCTGATATCAACTGTTCCTCGGATGCTTGGTCGATTTTTATTCACATCGAGTGAGAGAGAGATCGATGGCAAAATTGGAGGCGGCAGGGGAAGCCGAACCACCGAGTGAGAGAGAGATCGATGGCAAAATTGGAGGCACGGCGAGGTGCCGTTTGCCGTTCGCGGAGGTGGAGCGGTGGTGTGCGTGGCGGTAGTGGAGGAAGCCCAAAGAGGACGAGCAGTGGAGGTGGAGCAGTGGGTTTGGGGGTGAGGGTTCCGTTTGGGGTGGGTTGAAGAAGAAGAGGAGGAAGAAGAAGAAGGTGAAGGAAGAGAAGAAGAAGCAGGGTTTCAGCTTTTTATTTTTCTTTTATTTATAAAAATAATATTTTTCTATTAATTATATTTAATTATTTAATTTATTTTTTATGTTTTATATTTATGTGAGGGGTGTAGTTAGTAAAATGAGGGGTGCGGTTAGTAAAAAGGAATCTAGATAAGAATATTCTGTTTGGAATTTAACCAAGACTAACGACTGGACTAAAATCGCACATAAAAAAAGTTCAAGGACTGAAATCGCGCAATTAAAAATCGGAGGACCCAAATCGCACAAACGTGATACATGAGGGACTAAAATTGCAATTAAGCCTTAATTTTTTTACTGGTAACCAGTTAGGTACCTTAGTTAACCATAGTAGAACACACAGTTAACCATTCAAATGCAGTCCCATATGCATTTTTTTCCAATACCCAGTATAATATGATCAAGGGATCAATAATTATGTTCTTAATCAATAATTGGTGGTGGCGGTTTCAGAAGAGGGTGAGTGTTTCACAGTGGAGAAGTGTATGGCGGCGCTGGGGTGAGGGAGAAGATGGTTGGGGGAGACGAAGGAAGGTTCGGTGGTGGTTGGGTGAAGAGGAAGGGTGGTGGTCGGCGTTGTGCAGAGAAGGCAATTCAGTTGAGAGGTTGGGAAGGAAATGATAGTGGTGGCGGCTCTGGTAAGGTAGGAGGAGTTAGGTGGGCGACGCCAGGTGGGGTTGCAACGGGCGGCAGAGCCGGTGGTTGATTGATGAAGAGATAGGAGAGACTCGGTGGTTGATTGATGAAGAGAAATGGCAGAACCGTGGAAGAAGAGAATGGGGGAAACCATGAGGGTGTAATGGTAAAGAGGGAAAAGAGGGAGGGGTATAGTAGTCTTATGAGCAAGGGATATAATAGTAACTTTAGTAATTAATAAATTTATTGAATTATTTTTTATAAAATTTGTGTGGTCCATATTTAATGTTGCAAGTGATATACGGTATATCACCTAAAGTAGTGACTTACCGTAGCCTTCACCATAATGAACATAGAATGAAGATTTGGTCCCTGTTACAAATGTGCTTTTACATGAAAGGAAATTTTGCTAAAAGAATAAGGGAAGAAGTGAATGAAAAGACCAGAGAAAAATTAGACTGTACAGACACTCAATCGAACACTGGTACACATTCTACATCATATCTTTTCTCATACATAAGCTCAGATTTTTCTTCAGAAATAACAACAGACACAAACCCAGAATCACACACTGACACAAGCTCAGACATTGTTGTGGACACTTCTTTAGAATATCCCAAACGCACTTGAACAATACATTCTAAAATCTTCACTTCCAGGGACCAAAACCAAACACCACCTAAACCCCCAAAATCCTGAACATCAACTCACCGTCACCCACCCAGGACCTCCATCCATACTCCCAGGAAACCTCACCACCACTGTGAGCCTCCGATCAGGGCAACCGCTGCCACAAGCTTCGCCGCCGCGTGAACAGGAACTTTGAAACCATCAGCCTTGCCTTGCCGCATCACCTTTGTACCCACGACGTCGACCTTGCTTTAGCCTTCCTTCTTGATTTCAAATCATGATCATATTCCTCTTCTCAATCAACTCTCTGTCTTGCATCTGCTTGACCTTGATCTCCTTCAACAGATCACTGAAAACAGTGATCATCCCGAAGCTCAACTTCCCGGGTGTCACTTTGACATCCAGACTCAGATCACGGAACGCCTCAAGAATCTCTAACTCCTTGATACTCAACGAGGATACATGGATCGCCTTGCGACTTAGGGAATCTGCCACCACATTAGCTTTTCCCGGATGATACTGCAAGGTAAAATTGTAGTCCTTCAGAAACTCCATCCAATGCCTCTTCCTCATGTTTAGATCTTTCTGGTCGAAAAGGTACTTCAAACTCTTGTGATCACTGAAGATGTTGAGCGTGCTCCCATACATATAATGTCTCCATAACTTGAGCGCAAAAATCACCGCAGCAAGCTCCAAGTCATGCGTCAGATAGTTCCGTTCATGAATCTTCAGTTGCCTCGATGCATAAGCCACAACCTTCCGGTGCTGCATCAACACACAACCCAAACCCTGGTAAGAAGCATAACAGTAAACCTCGTAAGGTTCATCACACTGTGGTAGCGCCAAAACTAGTGCGATTGTCAAACGCCTCTATTTCTGCATACTATTTGCTTTTGGACCCTATATGTTTTCCTTTTATACATATATATATCGTGTATTGCTTGTTGTTTATCACACTTTTACGTGTTTAACCCCCAACCCCTATGCTTTATTTGTATATACACTTGTGTGCTTGTATGCCTGTTTTTTTTTTTTTTTTTGCCTTTTCTTCTTTTTGATGAAGTCAAAAGGGGGAGAAAGGTTTTGTGTTATTTAAAAGATTATATGCAGGAATTAAACAAGTGAATCAGAAAGGGGGAGACATATTGGATTACATCAAACAGGGGGAGTTTTCAACAAAGAAGCATCTTCGATCTTCAAGGTTCAAAGAATGTGTTTGCCATCATCAAAAAGGGGGAGATTGTGAAGAAGGTCTTGCTCCTGACCCTGGCTGAGGTTTTGATGACGACAAACTCATCGGCAAAAAGAAGAAAAGAAGACTTAGAGGAAACAGTGCTATATGATTCAACATCTGTCGTAAAGTCTTAGTTTAGGTGAGTTATGCTTCTAAAGAGTTCTCAAGCATAAAGGCTCCTTAAAACATCTAAGCTAATCAAGTTTAATGTTTTCATAAGTTAAAAGAAGTAGTATATCTCAAGCCGATCTTAAAATTTCAAGTTTCTGGATGTTGGACTTGAGTGTAATCGATTTCACCTTTCTGGTAATCGATTACACCTAGGCAAGTAATCGATTACTTCTTTCTTGTAATCGATTACATGTTTGAATTTGAAATTCAAACAGTAACGGCTTTTAGTGTAATCGATTTCCTAAGTAATGTAATCGATTACATACCTGAAAAGTTGCATCTTTTCATGAACCATTGTGTCTCAAACCTTTTGGGAAGGGTTGAATTGGTTCAAGGTCGTTCCTCTTTCCTATATAAAGTCCATTTGAGTCCAGAAACAAAACAACACATGAGAATACATCATTAGGCCAAAGCTTTTCCAAAATTGTTCATTCATTAAGTCTTTTTGATACTTAAACTTCCAAAGAGCCTAAATTCCGAGTTCATGATCTTCATTGTTAAGAGAACACTCTAGTTGTTCATATCTAGAGGAACTCAGAATCTTATTATGCTTAAGAGCCTTAAAGCATAATTCTCATGATCAATCCGATTGTATGCTAAAGGATTGATACAGCCATATTGTAAACTCTTCTTCATCTCTTTCTGGTAGATTGAGTATTCACCGTGGGTTTCGGTGAAGGGTTGTTGTTACTGAAAGTGGTGTACTTTCAGGGTGTGGATTGAAGGTGGTTTAGCCTTCAAGGTCTGAAGGTGGTTTGCCTTCAGGGACTGAAAGTGGTGTGCTTTCAGGGGCTGCTGAAAGTGGTGTACTTTCACTTGGTGTAAGGACTTGTAAGAGATTTTTATCAATAGTGGAAAAATCCTCAAGGGGTTTTCTTGAGGGACTGGACGTAGCCTTCGGTGGATAGAAGGTGAACCAGGATAAATTTCTGTGTGTTTGAATTCTTCTACCCTTCATCTTTACTTTCGAGCAACGCTTATTTCCGCTGCAATCGTTTGTATTTATATTCATCTTGAAAGTAAGAAGGTATCATGGCGAAAATTGGGTAAACCTGATTCACCCTTCCCCCCCTCTCAGGTTGCTATTTAGACTAACAAAAAGAGCATTGAAGAAGAGAGTGAAGGCTGAATGGTTTTGAATTGAAGGAGGAGATGAAGAATCAAGCTTGTTTAACATGTGCTAAAATGGAGAAATGATGAAGAATGAAGGTTTCAGCAGTTGCAAAACATCCTTGAAAGCCACAATGAAGTCCCTTAGGGCCTGTTTGATTGCAGCTTTTGAAAACTGTTTTAAAAACAGTTTTTAGAAACTCTTTTTGAAAACTGTTATCCAAAAGAAAAGCAGAAAAAAAACTGTTGAATGAGATGTTTTCCAACATTTAAAAAATTGAAATTTGAAAACTAAAAACAGAAACTGAAAACATCTTTTAGCTTTTCTGGTATTTTAGTTTTTAAAACTGAAAATAAGAACTGTTTTCAAAAACAGTTTTCAAAAACAGGTTGTGCCAAGCAGGTTTTTAAATTTTTCAGTTTTTGATAACAGAAA
This sequence comes from Acmispon strigosus, assembly GCA_030819835.1. Lineage (NCBI taxonomy): Eukaryota > Viridiplantae > Streptophyta > Magnoliopsida > Fabales > Fabaceae > Acmispon > Acmispon strigosus. The sequence goes on from JAUAMA010000001.1 coordinate 28,892,068, forward strand.
ACAGTTTTTAAAAACCGTAATCAAACAGACCCTTAATTGCATTGATGAAAGGAATCAAAAGAGAAGAGAAAGAGCAAGAAAATGAGGAGTTTGGCGACGTACCAACGCCTGAGCTTTGGAAACCCAACGCTTATGCGTTGGCTCTCTGCCAGAAGGCAAGAAGTTCACTCTTTTTCCAACGCACAATCATTGCATTCCAACGCCCAGGCGTTGGCCTATTAAATTCGGTTCTTGGATTTTCTTTTGTATCAATCCTGGAACCTTGTACTTGGCTGAGTTCCTTCCTTTGTAGCTTTGTTCTTGAATCTTGTAAGAGGCCTTTGGAGCCCTTGTATCCAGGTTTATATTATTAGCTTTATGTTTAATCTAGATATGCTTGACTAGTGCTTTCTAGCATTCAAGTTTGTAGTGAATCCTTTCTCCAGTTATGTTTTAAACTTCTGTTTTCACATGAATAAAAGTCATTGTTCTCCGTATCTTCTTCCCCATGCTTAATTATGCTTAGTGCACACAAGTTTAACATGCTTTCTCTTGCACAATAGTAGTTGGTAAGATTAAAGGGAAATGGGATTAGATTGATGGTTTATCTGCTGACGACTGGATTTCATATGATGTTTTTAGGGTCTTTTTAGGTTATTTTATTTTATTTTTATTGAGTCTTATATAGATTTTTGTACATTTTATTAGGATTTTCTATTTATTTTTGCATTTGCATATAGATTAGCTTTTATTTGTTTTTTTAAACTTTATTTATATAATTTTAGGTATTTTTTATTAGTTTTTAGTCTTTTTAGAAAATTGGTGAAATTAAGCATATTTGTGGAGACCAAGGTGCAAATTTCAAGAGATGAAGGACTGAAAATGAAGAAGAAATATGAAGCACCATTTCTAATTGGCACATGTGAAAAATGCCATGAGTGGAGAATTGATGAAGAGGAATTAATCACAAAGGTGAAGGGTTACAAAGTTAATGGAGAAATGGAGCATCAATGACTTGTTTACCATGTGCTAAATAGAAAGAATTCAAGTGCTGCAGCAGTTTTGGAATGGGGAAGAAGCCATTGATGGCCATCAAGTCCATGCCATCAAAGAGCCAAGAAGAGAAGAAGAATATGAAGCAACAACGAGGCCAACACTTGAGGGTTGGTAATCCAATGCTTGAGCGTTGGGACGTGGCAGATTTTATTATAAATAGGCCTTTGCTTTCCTTTGTAAACACACACCTTCACACCCTTGATACCATCTTTCTTCTTGTTTCAGAGCAATTTCCTGGACTTGTGGGAAGCCTCCTTGAGCTCCCAATTCAGTTTTTTCTCTTTATGTTTTCATTAGCCATGCTTGGCTAATTTCTCTTGTATTTGGGTTGTTATGAATTTTCATAAAACTATGCTGTAAGTCTTAATCTTTATATATGAATGAAGTTCTTGTTCTTAGTATTTTCTCCCCATGCTTAATTAATCTTGGTGCACACAAGTTCACTTTGCTCAATTCCTGCACAATGGTAATTGGTAGGATTTGAGGGAAATGAGATTAAATTAATGGATTATTCATCACTTAGGTATAAGGATGGAAATCAATTGTGTTGGCTAGAACTAAGAACACTAATGCTTCAATTTGATTAACTAATCACTAAGGTATTAGGCTTAGTAATTGGATTGAAAGTTCTATTTGATTAAGGCATTAACAAATAGAAATCCTAGGCTAAAGCACCTAAGAACTAGTTCTAATTTCATATGTAAAAGTGATTCTGAAAAGCTAAGTTAAGTGAACTGAAATTCAACCCAAATACTTGTTTTATCGTTTTATCATTTTATTGTTTTTAGTCTTTATTCTATCACAATATCAAAACAAAAACATCTTTTATTCTCCAACTCTGAAAACCAATTATAGAATCGAACCAATCCCTGTGTTGACCTGATTAAAAGAACTTATTCTTCAATTGAATTGACTAGACACTAAGGTATTAGGTTTAGTAAACGAAGATTTAATGATTTGCTTGATTAAGGCATTAACAAGTGAAGGTTTAGGCTAAAGCACCTTAGGATGATTTCTGAGTTCATATGATTTTCAGTTTGTAAGAGACATAATTTAGTTAGGTGAAACTCAAATCCGAGTGTTATTTTTACCATAGTTTTCTTTCTTCTAGCATCACGTTATCATAATCACAAAAACAACCAAAATATATCTTTTTGTTTTCTGCTCTAACAATTGAGTTTAAAGTCCAAAATCAATTCATATCCCTGTGGAGAACGATATCTTTTATATTACTTCGATATATTATATACACTTGTAGAATGACTATCAGCACTCAATGACCAGAAATTAATATTAACACAAAGGACTCAAAGACTAACTAAGACAAACTCAAAAAGAATAAAAACACTACAAATGACAAAAAAAACAAGGTAAAAAGACTCAACTAGCACTAAATGCAGAAAATAAGCCAAAACAAGGCTAAAAGTATTAAAAACACTACATGAGACAAGGGAAACTAACGAAATAAAAACATGAAAAACCAAAAAATCCCCCGGTCATCACTAGGGTTTGAGAGTTTTTTTAAACTTGATATTATGGTTGTTATCTTCATAATTAATTATTTGTATTGTTTCAATAATAAGAGATTGATACAGAATTTGAATTTAAATTCAGTTATATAATTGAATTTAAATTTCGAAGACATATGAGCTATATTAAATTAGATTTGTTATTTTTTAGAAGGGGGTATAATTTTAGATATGTTTTAAAGATGATAGGATTTTACAAAATAATTAGACATAACATATATATATATACACACACACGAATAGCATGTATATATATATATATATATATATATATATATATATATATATGGGGCTTGAGTTTTAATTTTAAATCTAATTTAAGGTTCTGATAAGGTTGTTAGAATTTGAATTATCACCATAACTTAATTAGATATTAGTTAGTTTATTTGTGATAATAAGAAAATTGAAATTGGATATAGATAAATAGGTATATAGTTCGAATATCACCTAGAGAAGGAGGTTAGGATTTTAAATTTAATTGTGATGATATGATATGATAATATATAGTTTTTTTTTTTAAATATTCGACAGGCTGTTTCAAAATTGGGTTAGAAGAAAGAAATATATATATATATATATATATATATATATATATATAATTTTGAGTATCTATATATATAAAGAGAGAGAAGGGAGTAGATATTTAACTAAAATATATGGTTGTTAGAATATAGATCTTAGAATAATCGAAAATAAAATTAGATGGTATAACATATGTATGTCTCAAAAATACATATATGATATATAAGCTTTGGCTTTTAATTGTGATATAATAAAAGAGTATATGAGTATATAATATTTATATATGTATGTTTTGGGCTAGTTATTGGGAAATAAAATAAAGTTAGAGAATTAAATATAATTTTGCATGCGCATGCATGCGGATAGAGTACGTAAGATTGATACGTTGTGTGGTTGTATAATTGTTTGAAGGGCTTGTATATTCTTCGGAGGATTTTTCTTGTGGATCTAGGTTGGAATTTTTAATAGGCCAAGGTAAGGGTAACTCAGTCCTTATACGTGTCTGCTTGTGAAGAATGCTATGTGATTATTTTGTGCTTGTTGATATCATATGCTTGATTTTGTGATTACTTGATTTATTTCCTAAGTGTTATCACATGCTATTGCTTAGGAATATTTTTTATGTGCTTGATGCTATTAACTGTTTAACATTGATGTTGTCATACCATGCTATATTGTTGATATTATTTATATATCCTTGTCGTTGGATATGTTTTGGACGTTGTTGGGCAGTTCAGTTTTGAGATGGTTGGTTAACATCATGGCATATGCATCTTTTGGTTCACCCAGTTGTTGTCGTCCGACTGTGGATTGTTCCTGGTTTTTGGTTTGCCCGGTAGTTGTCATCCGGTGGTTCCTGTTAAGTGGCTGACCTTGCAAATGGCCTTGTTGTCCCTCTTTTTCGTCAGAGGAGTCGTGGTCGTCCCATCATTCTTGAGTGGTTGACGTTAAATATCCGGATCATTGTTTTTTGTACAATTGGTTACTGAGCATTGCATACCTAGACTGAGCCTAGGTTTTCCCTTGAGATATTGTTGACTTACATTGTTGTTATCTTGCTTGTTTATCTTGATATATGCCTCACATGTTGAATATTTGTGGTGTCATCATTTGGAGTTGACCCTTGGTTGTTTGAATGCTTGTTGCGTGGGAGCTTAATGCCAGACGATGAAGACTGGAGCGTTTCGAGGGATTTCGTTCCCGAGAGGCGAGTAGGTACATCTACTTGATCATGGGACATGTCAGCGTGGAGCTTTAGCCGCGTTTCACGGATGTCGAATTATTGATGTTGGATGCGAACTGTACAGAGCGGTCGCTATGGATATGTTGTGGGCGTGCACTACTATAAGGGTTCTATGATTATTACTATTTCACCGCGACCCTTTTTAGACTTGATATGTCTATTCGATGATGAGATGCAGAGGCATGTTGTCAGTGGTGCTGATCGTCAGGAGGTCACTAGTACCTTGGAAAGTGATGCTGAGTCGATTGATTTTTGGCTCAGTAGGGAGCGATAGTGGAGAGCGCAACGTGCTAGGATGTACATGGAGCGTGAGTAAGAGTTGGAATTTAAGACAATTGGTCGTAAATTATCGTGGGGTTTTAATCCATAGTGTGTCTAGGGCTTGTTCAGTTGATCGATTCTGTACCGTACTTTGTCCTTATTGCTTTTCAGATATTAGGGTTGCACTGTTCTGGAAGTCTTCCTGTGTGTTGGCTCGGAAAGTATGATATAATTTCTCTTCTTATCTTCATGTCTTGAATAATTGTCCTTTGAGAATTTTATTTAATAGTTATCTTTGGTTCAAATCTTTATGTTGTTTCATTATTCTTTCATTTTATTTGATATTTAGGATAATAACCCTCGTGAGAATTGGGGTGTTACAAAGTTCATCTTCATCATCTTCTCCATAAAAATGTCACAACCCAAAACTTTACTTCTATTACAAGTTTCTAAAACAAATTCCAAGCCTTGAACTCAAGAATCCTCTAAGTGTTAAAAACACAAAATTTCCATTCAAAATGCAAATTTTCAAATTCTAAGTTTTCTTAATTTAGCAAAAACCCTAATCAAGCTATGAGTTCCAAAATCCAATTTACTCAAAAGCTCAATTTTAATCTATCAAATACCAAGTTCCCAAATCCTTTAGAAATCAATTTTTCAAAGTCTTAAACAAGCAATTTCTTCTAGGCCCTTTTTCACTAATTAGGGAAAAACTTTCCTTTACACCCACATTTCACATACAAGCTTTAAACACAAAAAAAAGCTATGTCTAATCCATGACACGTCATATGCGTCAGTGCATCAATGCATCATAATTCCTATCGTCATCTGTATCCGGTTGTCAGTATGTTTCCTAACGTTACTGAGAGTATCTAATACCAGTTACTCATTTTCTTTGAACCTTGCTCTCGTACAAATCAAGCCTGGGTCATTTCCCTAGAAATTCGTGCCAATTTCGGCCAAAAAATACTATTCACGAGAAAGCTGCTTGTGAAACACTATTCACAAAAACACTATTCATGAATAGTTTTTATCGCGTATCTGGACCCTGTTAGATTCAAACGATTGAATTAATTATTATATTTTGATAATTAACAATTTCATTAAGGTTTAATATCATTAGAGATAGAATTCCTAACTCGTAGAAATTTCTCACATCTAGGAAAATATATCTACTTGAGGAACGGAATGAATCACAAGGTGTTATCAAGAAGAACAGTCCTGCAAGAGGAAACCGTCCGGCCCTCACTGAATACTAACTGCATACACCTTCAAGAAGAGCTGTCAAAATATACAAAGAAAGCAACCATGTGGAGACAGTCCGGTGGCTCACAGAAGACCAAACCGTGCCTATAAGTTACAAACATCTTTTGGAAGGCACTCAATCAACTATGCACTCTCAAAGCCAAAACTCACTCGATAGAGTTGAAACAGTCCCGTTCTTGAATAAACAATGATCAACAGGAAGACTGTTTTGCCAAAAGCTGAATAAGTCTAGCAACAAACTATGAAGAAACATTCTCAGCTTTGAAGTATCTCTAGCCCTATACAAAGCAGTTATGTAACAACTTATTCTAAAGGAGAACTTCAACAGTAGCACAAAAGAAGGAAGCGCTCAATCATCTACAAATCAAGAACACTCTAATCTTCAAGAGAAATTGAGATGAGAAAGTCCGTCTGGCTGTGCAACTCGTTCAGTGACGTAATTCTGAAGATTCTATAAAGACTGCGTCTGCCGCATCTTAATGAAAGATTTAGTCTGCTCAGATCATCAAAGTGCTAAACGGTCATAAATGCTACACAGCATGTGTCGTGAGGTTATGAAGAATCAGTTCAACAGAAGCATTAAAGAAATTGTCAACAATAACTCTGAAGAGTTCATCTATTATCATTTCTTCTTGGATCAAGAATCATCTACCTCGTCTGCACATTAAATGGAGCACTGTTGTTCGCAGAAAGAAGAAAAGGATATAATTAATATATTATTCCTTGGTTTCTCTGTCTTTCTGCTTTTCATCAAATCAAGCTGACTTTGCGGAATCAACGGCGAGAAATTCTGAACATCATATTCCCTCCAAATTCAAAATTCAAATCTTATGTTCAGAGCATTTAATGACTGTTAGATAGCACGCACTGGAATATATGGTCAAACAAAAACCCAGAGCTCGAAGCAGCGCCAAGCCAGACGATGTCAACCCAAGCAATTAATGCTTGACAGAACGCATTTATTGCTGCTCCAGAATTACAGAATTAGCCGTTACTCACAAGGAAGCAGAAGCACTAACGGATCTATTTTCTTTCCTTCTATCAAAGACCATTGAAGATTTTCAACTGAAGATATAAATAGAAAATTCAGCTTCCGGAACAACTTGGCGACTTGAATTCAATCCATTGCATATCTCAACCAAGTTTTCCCAGAGAACCAAGCTTCCATTGGTTCAAACTCAGAAAGCTTCAAGCCAAAATTTACCTGAGTTATGTCGTCCACTTGTGTGAAGAACTTATAGAGTGTTACTCTTATCTTAAGCCACACACAACACAAAACAGAGAACCTTAAATTCCTATCCTCTCTGTAACCCGAGCTTCATTTCTTCTACTCACTGTTATTGAAGAGAATTCTTATAGAAAAACAAACCCAATTTGTAAAGGGAATCAGGAGTAGTCATGTAGAATACTAATGAGGAGAAGTCCTGGAGAATACTTGTAAAGGAGAAGTCCTGAGAATACTAGGAGAAGTCCTGTACAATACTTGATAAGAGAAGTCGTTACAATACTGGGAGAAGTCCCTGATAATACTTGTACTATTTGTTGAAATAGTGGAAAATCTTGGTGAAGCCAAGGACTGGACGTAGCCCTGACGATTGTGGGGGTGAACTAGGATAAATATCATGTGTGCTTTACTTATCTACTTTACGTTAATTTTCCGCTGCATGCATGAATACACACATAGTCAATAACACTCTTTGAAAACTAATAATTGATGGATATTATGAAAGAAGTTTTCAAAAATGACACACACAATTCAAACCCCCCCTTTCTTGTGTGTTTCTTGCACTATCAATTGGTATCAGAGCCTAACCGCTCTGAATGTTACTAACATCTTCACAGATGTAGAGCGAAAAGATCTATGATTAACAGGTGTCTTCCTCAAGCAAAAGCAACCATGATCCAAAGAATATTGCAGGAAGTACACTCTCAACAAACAGGTTCAAGTAAGGAGTAAAGGATACTGTGGAAAAGCTGCTTGCACACAACTTGGTATCTGTAGAAAATTCCATACTCATCCAAGGAGAACAAGCTAGTGAAAACCTTGGTTTTCCAACCCAGCTCATATCTGGGGTCATCTATGCTGAATCTTCTAGCAATTTTGTGAAGTGAATAAACTCTGTTCAGAAAAGATTCCAAAAAGGAGAAGTCATCCTGACTCATGACAACGCCATGACAAACCAAAGATAAAAGGAAGGTAACCTTAAATCTTCATATAGTCAGTATAATGATTTATATCTAGTTCTTAACTGCATATCATATTAAAGATATACAAACAAGCAAACAAGGAATTAAAGATTAGAAAACAGCATGCATCCAAACTATCATCACTTATGCAACGGAGGTAGAGTTAAATCTATTTCAAAACACATACTATCTCTAGTAAGCAAAACGCATAAGAACTAAGCCTCCACTGCAAAATCAAGCATCTGCATACGTTTACTCACATGAATGTAGATACATTGTCATAGGTACAAGTGCATTGCTTTGAAAACTAGTGTCATGTACACATGCATATTCACACTTGCTTATGGTATACAAATTATCATATCCTATTCATGACATTCTGATAATGATACTCTCAATCATATGAATGTATAACTAACCATCTGGACCCAAGAAAATATGGGTACCAAAAGTGTACAATAATTAATGTTGCAGAACTTCACAACAAAGAGACAAGTCCACTGCAATGATGATCAACAAAAGCTGATTAATCATTGAGTCCAAGAGAAGTAAATTGCAGCTCACGAGATGATGCCAGAAGGATGCTATTTTCAAAGTAGAACCAAGTTGCACCCTCATTAACAGCAACTGCAGTTGGGACAATAACAAGCGTCTTTAAACATTTGACGTCAACTGTCATCTTGATCAAGAGCAAGGAGCAGAAGACCCATCAGACGAATACATCTCGTTTCCGTCCGATCAAAGCTTATAAATAACTAAACCATGATTAGTCAGACGGATACCTTTTTCAGTCTTGTTCTGATAACTTCCCAACTCAAGAAGAACATTGTCAGATTCAAACTCACAATTGCTGACTAAATTGAAGCATCTTCGTTCAATAAGTCAAAACATCACATATCTGAGAACATGTGATAATGGGACTATGACATTCATCTCAAGGCTCATAGCTCATGAGAAATGATTTCACAGGGAGTATTTTCAATAGCTTATATTTGTCAAGAAGGGATCATACAAATATTTTTATATACAGTCAAATAGAATTCTACTAATAAAGCTCTATGGCAAAGAATTATGTGTAAATGTTTGCAGGACAAAAGACACATGCAAGATTGAGGATGCATAATGAAAGGATGAAAGGTGGCAGTAAGATAATCAAAGGTGTGAAGCCAGACAAACACTCAAGAGGACAACGTCTGATCCAAATAGAGTTTGGTGCCAAAATAAATTGAAACAAGGATTGGTCACTGTCTGGTGACTACTCAGACTCACAGTAAAAGCAACATTCAGTTGAGATCGTCTGGGAATAACTGAAAGGGCACGATCAAACATCCACAACGCACACGTTTGGTATATTGGTAAACAGCTGTATCGTTTCATATACAAAATGTTCTCAACACGCATTAAAACTTTCAACTGCTATGACTGCACATTTAAAGATTTTCATTTAATCCGCATGTTGTGTCCACTCTCTCACATCAACTGCAGGACTAATCACTTCATTACGTAAAACAAGTAAAACCTTTTGCATTCTGAATACATTTAACAAAAAGACTTGAGAAAAGAGAACACCACACTCACATTCTACTTGCAACCTTTTGAACCTATTGCTATTCTTTGCCTATTCTCTTGCTTTCGCTAACCCTTCCCTGCAGAATCCTCCAATGGCCCCCAAGAAGCAAGTTGCTACTGAACCAGAACTGACTCCTGCTCAATAGACAGTAATTAATCCGAGGAACAAAAACATTGCTGCAAACCGACGAGAACAAGAAGCGCTGATCGGAAAGCAGAAGATGATGAATATGGGAGAGAGAGAGAGAGAGAGAGAGAGAGAGCTTGTCTCACCAAGATATCTCGATCTCAACCTCTACAGCTATGCAAAGCTGGCCGGACTGGACTTCGTGCTGTTTCAAGACTGGTCCAACCTCATGAAGGTTTCTCAAACCCCTGTCATCAAACCTGTAGTCAAAGAATTCTTTGATTGTGCTGTCAAGAAAGGGCCAATCACCATCCAGTCCAGATGCATGAGAACTGTTACTAATGTCTGTCTAGGAGACATTGTTGTAGCCTTAGATGTCGAAGTAAACGATGGAGTCATCTACAGGCCAAAATGGGAAATATCTGCACTCAACCCTGACTGCATTTGGAAGCAGGATCCCAAGATCCATGGAACCAATGTCAACAAAATCGTTGACGAGTGCAAATTCCCTCATGTCGTGCTGAGTAAAATAGTGATCCCGAAGGAGGGTGCCCATGATTTGGTAAATAAACTTTCTCACTGGGCTCTCTATCAAATGATGCATATGCAGAAGACCAACCTTCCTTATTTGATCTTCCAACATATAATAAGCACGCTCGAAAGTCCTGTGTCAAATCATCCATACGGAGCTCTCATCACCGCTATGATGGGAAAGAAAAAGCTCATCAACGAGACAAAGGAGCAGAATGAGCTCATCGTTCACGATTACATCTACCCTACCCCCATCAGGTTCGGTGATGTCAAAAAGATGAGACTGAAGGTTGAAACCTCTGGAGTTCCCAAGAACCTGCTGACTGAATGGGAAAAGATGCAGTAGAGAGGAAATGAAGATAAGCAACATGACAAGGAAGCAAGCCCGTCTCCTCCAAGAACCCGGGCTTCCAAAGAAAAGAAAGATGATTTTGATTCGGATGACTCTCCTCCACCTGTAAAGTGGCACTATATCTCTGACTCCGGAAAGAGGGTAGAGATAGAGCCTCAGTCCGACCCTAAGCCCAAACGAAGACGCTTGGTGAAGAAGCATGAAGCAGCAATCACTATCACTCAGCAAAAACAGAACCCACCTACGACTGAAGATGATGAAGACACTGTGCCAATAGCCTCATTGGTGAAGAACATGAAGAAGGTCCCTCTGGAATCCATTCCAGAAAACACTCAACCGTCGCCCACAATCACAAAGTATCTTCCGCACGTGCCAACCTTATTCCATGAATATGTGGAAGACATTGTCGATGTTGAAGATGACGGTAACTGTGGTTACCGGTGTATTGCCCAGTGGCTAGGGAGAAACGAAAATGAATGGTCGAAGATAAGAAGAAGAATGATTGAAGAGCTTGATGTCAGACGGACTCTGCACTTGAACACATTAGACTCTGAAGAACATCTGGAGTAAGTGCGTAATGCACTAATCCTTGCTCCTGAAGAACCAGCTCTGTCTCCGAAGTGGTTCAATGTTCCTGACATGGGACTAATCACTACAACTGCATTCAGGTTCATTCTTGCCACCCTAAGCCTAAGGGAATGCTGCACTTATCTGCCTTTGATAGGCCCAGTCTCTACTCCTTCACCCATTGCCGTCTTGTGCAATGTTGATGACAGCCACTGGATAAGGGTAGTACTGAAAAAGGAATCCCTTCTTCCTTTTGGCACATCGCCAAAGATTGTGATGTAAGGCAAATCGTTGATCCTGATTATGTACGTCCATCTAAGTCTAAGAAGAAACGGTCTGAAACTGACTCCGTCCGGGCCAGTGCTGAAGTTCAAGAGATGAAGCCCCTGCAAAATCCAACTCAACCAACCAATTCACCATCTGAGAATCCTACTCACAAGGAGATACCGTCCGAAGACCAAACTCGTCCACTGGACGTTAAACAAGCAAATCCCGACAAGGCAACTGCCACTAGTCCAATAAATGCTGATGCAGCAAGCCCGGAAACCTGTGAATGGGTTCGTCCGGATGCAGAAGAACATGCTCTTCCTAAGAGGGCAAGAGTTTCTGGAAAGATAACTAAAACTCGTTCAGTCAAGGCCTCAAACCCGAGGAAGAAACAGAAGGTTGAAGCCAAGAAAGCTGATGTAGATGAAGATGATCATGCAGCTGACCGAGACTCCTCTTTGGATGAGGTTCTGGCCACTCAACAAATACCTACTGCAAGAGCTTCTTCACTTGAGGATGAACAGGAGGATACCGCTCAAGCTTCTCAACCAAAGGAACCTATGCGGAATGAAGTCATAACCTTTCTTGTTCATGTTCCAAAAAGGCCTCGGCGGACCATCACACCAATCTCACTGCAAGTTCACAGAATGCTTACAACATAGAATGCTGTATATGTTCCCAATCTGCTTGTGGAACTGCTGGGTTACAACTTCTGCATTTAGGCACGACTATGGTCTCCGCCTGCCCTAGATGGTATTCAAGTTTCAATTGCTGAAAGGACCAGGTATGATATCTTTCATCATGAGTGGGAACTGTCTGTCTTCAGACATGTTCACATAAGCACCATTCCATTCAACTTCATTCGTGGCGTTAAAAACATCGTGATTCAACATGGATCATGGTCGCTTATTCTACTTGCTACAAGACCGCAACCTCAACCTTGGCCAACTGCTCATGCACCCTCACAAAACTCCCCATCATATACACCAACCATTCCTCTGCCTCAAGTGGTCACTATATCCAGAGACATGTTTGTGAAATCTTCTGACTCTGAGGATATAACTGATGATGCATCTCCACACTCACCTCATGATCCTGCTTCAACTAACATTCCTGAAGATGCTTTGAGTGATGCGATCACCGATGCTCAACCTATATCAGTAGTTCCACCAAAGGTTGATCTTCATGAAGATGCGGAAATTCAGGCACAAGAGCATGCTAATGCTAATCCGTCCGCTGAAGATCACTTTGATACTAAGGCTGAGTTGGTTCTACTGAAAGAAACGCTTCTGGAAGTACAAACAACTCATGCCAAGGAAACTCAGGAGCCTAGGGAGGAAATGAGGAGCAGAACTGAAGCAGCACAACAAGCCATCAATGAAAAGATGGATGCCAAGTTCGGAATGATGCAAGAGATGATGAACAGCTTCGTTGAACAGCTGAAGAAGAAATAGATTCCTCATCCTTACACTTCAGTCATTTAATTTGAACTATTTTATTTCGCTTTTACAGCACTTTTTATCTATACATCTCTATTTTCGCCTTAAGTTCTCTTCTTACTGCTCTATATATCATAACTGTCTTTTTGATAATGCCAAAGGGGGAGAAGTAATAGATAGAGAAGAAGGCTAATAAGTAATAGGGAAACAAGGAAGAAGAATAGAGGGAGAAGTAATGGAAGAAATAGGAAAAGGGGGAGAAGAATCAGATTAAAGTTAAAAGAACAAAACGGAGGAGGATTAAAACTTGGTAAGATAGGCTAAAACTATAGCATTAGTTCAGGGGGAGCTCACTAGAAAAGAATCTATGGAGAAACTGAACTATGTAGGAATATCAGATTTAGGGGGAGAAAAGTCAAACAAACCCTAGGAAGTTAAGTTATTTGCCTTAATGGATAATTAAAATTAATTAAAACGTCTCTGTCCGCCCAAGAACTAAGAATAACAAATCAAAATGCTCTATACCAGTCAAGAACAATGTTAAGGGATAAAAACGCACTTGTGTATAAACTCTGTTGAAAATCGTTCATGTTTTTCTATATAATAAAACACTTTAAAGAAAAACAATTTACATCTGAAAATAATAAAGTGCTTAAGATTTTCTTAAATATTAAACCTTTTTCTCCAGAGAAATTGTCATTATCAAAAAGGGGGAGATTGTTAGATTCAAACAATTGAATGAATTATTATGTTTTGATAATTAACAATTTCATTAAGGTTTAATATCATTAGAGATAGAATTCCTAACTCGTTAAAATTTCTCACATCCAGGAAAATCTATCTACTTGAGGAACTGAATGAATCACAAGGTGTTATCAAGAAGAACAGTCCTACAAGAGGAAACCGTCCGGCCCTCGTTGAAGACTAACTGCATACACCTTCAAGAAGAGCTGTCAAAATATACAAAGAAAGCAACCATGTGGAGACAGTCCGGTGGCTCACAGAAGACCAAACTATGCCTACAAGTTGCAAACATCTTTTGGAAGGCACTCAATCAACTATGCACTCTCAAAGCCAAAACTCACTCGATAGAGTTGAAACAGTCCGGTGCTTGAATAAACAATGATCAACAGGAAGGCTGTTTTGCCAAAAGCTGAATAAGTCTAGCAACAAATTATGAAGAAACATTCTCAGCTTTGAAGTATCTCTAGCCCTATACAAAGCAGTTGTGTAACAACTTATTCTAAAGGAGAACTTCAACAGTAGCACAAAAGAAGGAAGGGCTCAATCATCTACAAATCAAGAACACTCTAATCTTCAAGAGAAATTGAGATGAGAAAGTCCGTCTGCCTGTGCAACTCGTTTAGTGACGTAATTCTGAAGATTCTATAAAGACTGCGTCTGCGGAATCTTAATGAAAGATTCCGTCTGCTCAGATCATCAAAGTGCTCAACGGTCATAAATGCTACAAAGCATGTGTCGTGAGGTTATGAAGAATCAGTTCAACAGAAGCATTAAAGAAATCGTCAACAATAACTCTGAAGAGTTCATCTATTATCATTGCTTCTTGGATCAAGAATCATCTACCACGTCTGCACATTAAATGGAGCACTGTTGTTCGCAGAAAGAAGAAAAGGACATAATTAATATATTATTCCATGGTTTCTCTGTCTTTCTGCTTTTCCTCAAATCAAGCTGACTTTGCAGAATCAACGGCGAGAAATTCTGAACATCGTATTCCCTCCAAATTCAAAATTCAAATCTTATGTTTAGAGCATTTAATTACTCTTAGCTAGCACGCACTGGAATATATGGTCAAACAAAAACCCAGAGCTCGAAGCAGCGCCAAGCCAGACGATGTCAACCCAAGCAATTAATGCTTGACAGAACGCATTTATTGCTGCTGCAGAATTACAGAATTAGCCGTTACTCACAAGGAAGCAGAAGCACTAACGGATATATTTTCTCTCCTTCTATCAAAGATCACTGAAGATTTTCAACTAAAGATATAAATAGACAATTCAGCTTCCGAAACAACTTGGCGACTTGAATTCAATCCATTGCATATCTCAACCAAGTTTGCCTAGAGAACCAAGCTTCCATTGGTTCAAACTCAGAAAGCTTCAAGCCAAAATTTACCTGAGTTATGTCGTCCACTTGTGTGAAGAACTTATAGAGTGTTACTCTTATCTTAAGCCACACACAACACAAAACAGAGAACCTTAAATTCCTATCCTCTCTGTAACCCGAGCTTCATTTCTTCTACCCACTGTTTTTGAAGAGAATTCTTGTAAAAAAAAAACCCAATTTGTAAAGGGGATCAGGAGTAGTCCTGTAGAATACTAATGAGGAGAAGTCCTGGAGAATAGTTGTAAAGGAGAAGTCCTGAGAATACTCGGAGAAGCCCTGGACATAGCCCTGACGATTATGGGGTGAACCAGGATAAATATCGTGTGTGCTTTACTTTTCTACATTATGTTAATTTTCCGCTGCATGCATGCATACACACATAGTCAATAGCACTCTTTGAAAACTAATAATTGATGGATATTATGAAAGAAGTTTTCAAAAACGACACATACAATTCAAACCCCTCCTTTCTTGTGTGTTTCTTGCTCTATCAGACCCGTCACGTCAAACAGAGTCGTTTGGTGATTCCCAAATTTTCAATCCGAGGTCCTGAAGTCGCCCGTTTCGCTTGCTATTTTTTCGACTGAAAGTCTCGCTAACGAGAATTTCCCTTTTCGAGCTCTGGGAGGAAAACATATCAATATTACAGTCGTTTTTCACAAAATTCTTCATTGAACGTCATGGTGATAGTGAGAACGTCTTATTCTCGCTTGAATTTCAAATCCGGTTAAGATCGGACCTACGACGAACTGTCGTTTGGAAAGCATCGCTACGATGATCTAAATAGCTCTTGACCTTAACTCTTGCCTGAAAGTATCCCTAGGTATGCTTTGGCTAATTAAATTCCCTTGGAAGGCGTTGGAGAGCGATGAACCTCGTGACTCTGCTTTCCTCTATTGTTTTCTTGTACTGACTGCTTCTCTGAGAAGTGAGGAGCTTGATGGTGATTTGGGTGAGGAGAGATTGGACTCGGAGAGGTGGGAGGAACCTGGGAGTTTTTGGGGTTCCTGAATTGGATTGTTGGGAAGTTGGTGTTTTTGAGTTTTTGGGGTTTCTTTCATTGTCTGATGCTGTAGAGGTAGTATGTTGGATGGTAACAGGAGAAAGACAAGCCACAAGGATCTGTGGCTTGTACTTGAAAGTTATATTGAAGCAAGACATAGAATTCTTTGATACTGAAACAACAACCGGTGAAGTAACTGGGAGAATGTCAGGTGAAAAAAAATCCAAACTTGGAAGTGATTTTGGGAATTTGAATTGTGAGGTTGTCTTCTTGTTTGTTTCTCTGTTAGATGATGATGAAGGTTGTTTAAAGAAGATGTGGGAGATTATTTTCTTTGTTGGATGTTTCTTTCTTTGAATTGTGAGAGTTTTTCTAGATTTTTTTTTGGTAAGATGATGAAGTTGATGATGAAGGTTGTTTAAAGAAGATGAGCATTCATCATTTTCTAGGTATTTACTCTTTTAAATTATTAATTAATTATTAAAATCTAAAAACTGTTAGTCAAGATTGAAATCTATTTTTTTTCGCCGGTATTTCAATTTTTTAAATGTTTTCAGATCAGTTAATAACTCAATCAAGACACGGAACTAATAAGTCTGTGATAGAACAGTGAGTCACCTTCTCGATTTTTTAGGACTATTTTTTTTCCATTAAAAAAGCGTGTGGAATTTCTTTTATTCAATGAGTGTTACAACTGTACATGTGTAATCAAGACTATTTTATTTCAGGGTTAACGGCTAAATTAGTCTCTCATTTTGTAAGTGAGCTTAGTTTTAGTCCTTTGACGGAAAAATAACATTTAGTGGTGGTCATTTTTACATTTACTGGCTGTTTTTTACTACCACTAAACGTCATTTTTCCATCAAAAGACTAAAATCAAACACCCTTACAAAATCAGGGACTAATTTAACCTTTTATTTCATATTTGATGTTTTATGGTAATCATAAACTTCTTATATAAAACTAGATCATAAGCAGATAGTTAAATGTGGTAAAGTACGTCCCTGGTCTCATAAGCAGATAGTTAAATGTTTGGATATTAACTTTTATGAATAGAAAAAAATATTATTAGTTAATCACCTACACCTTTGTCGGTAAACTGCGGAGTGAGAAATTAATCCATAAACTATAAATACTTTGGTCAAAGACAAACAATCATATGAACCGTTGGGATTAAAAGTAGTATATTAATGGGCTAATATTTTTAAAATATCATATAACTAGATCATGAATGTTGACGCACCTCATGGCATGGAAGGTTTTTTTTTTTTGGACGTTTAGTAAGGAAGGTTGAATGGGATGGTTTTTTATTTTTTATTTTTTATTTTTTGGTTTTTAGCGTTTGGCTGAGAGTGTATTCGAATCTGATCTGAATAGACGGCAGTATTTGTCCACATCGCAAAACTCGGATCCAGAACGTGATTGAGTATAGGTAGTAGTAGAGTTAAAATATGCAATGGCATACCAGTGAAGCTAAACGTGGCACATGATCCAAATTCATATGTGAAATATATCCATGAGAGTATAAAACTAGCTACCATACACCCAAAAATAGTTCTGAACCGCATCTTGTGCCGTGAAAGAGGGACTCCATCATTTCTGATCGGTGCCATTGCAACAATGAGTAGTGATAACAAGACCAGCAACAAGGGCAACGAGAGAGACCTTGAGCTTTCGTTTAACGACGAAGCTTTCGAAGGTGATCATTGGGATAATAATGAAAAGGCCAAGAAGTTCGAGAGTGAAAGCAGCAGTGAAGGTGGCAGTAGTGATGATGAAGGAAATCCTACAACACAGCTTGAGTCTTTCACTTCAAATCAATGGCCTCAAAGTTACAAGTAAGAACTTCAATAGCATTCTTTCATCTTTCTGCCATCACTTTGAAAACTTGTGTTTCTGTTATCAGTGTTTTGTCTTTTAGTCATAATATTGGAATAAAACATATGTATGCCAAATCCATTTGCTAATGGATTGATGGCAACATAATGAAATGTAGGGGTGTACGCCGGTTAGGACGGTTTTAGTTAATCCCTACCCGGCCCTAAATAGCTTGCGGTTGGTTTTATAGACTTTGATCCGTCCACAAACTCGAAACAACCTGCTAATTCTTGAGTCCAATTAGGACCGGATTAATGTAGGACGAACTAGATTGACCCGAAGGATAATAAGAAGCTCGAGGAAAAAAATCACATGAATAACTTTTATCCAAAAAAATTAATAACTAGAATGGCCTGCGCTATTGCTATTGAGTCTGCAAGTAGAGAAAAAATCTCAACCACAGAACAAATGACCTGCTATTGAGTCTGCAACCTTGAGCCATTACACTGTATAAAAATGGCCTTGCTATTGAAAAGATTCAAAAATAACTAAATATACTACGCATGAGTTTTTAAATAAGCTACAACAACAACTAAATAGTAAACAAGATTCAAATAACTGCATAATTATCATTCATTAGCATGAGTTTTTACACACATATACTTCTAAGTTAGACTTGTACATAGCAAAATATATACCAAATTAAGCTGCAGCAATATATTACAAAATAAACTGGAGCATTACACAGTTTTGAATGATTCTAAGTCTACTAGCCCTATAAACCAATTAAAGACCATATTATAAACTGCACACCTGTATACAAAAAGACATGCAGTTATATTTGACTTTGATATTCACTATAAAGTTCAAACATGTAGCCAATGTTCAGTCGATTCCTCCTTCATAAAAGTAATCAAGATCAGTCAATGTTCATGGCTTCTTGCTTGTCATTCTCTCCTTGCGACTCAAGAATTTTAGAAGAAACATCTGCAAAACATATAAAATCAATCCATATTGAATGCATATTTTAATGGACTTAAACAACAATGAATAAAGAACTAAATTTACCATCAATAATTTTTTCAATGTTGTCAAATTGATCAAAATCGTCATCAAACTTACAACCCGCATGTTGTAACCAGTTTTGAGCACAAATAAGAGCTTCGGTCATCTTGAAAGATAAAGAACTACAAAATACATCCAGTACACGACCACTAGTGCTAAAGCAAGACTCAGACGCCATAGTCGAATTTTCAATAGCCAATACATCACGAGCTATCATAGAAAGAATCCTATACTTGACATAATTCATCTTCCACCAATCCAAGATATTAAACTCATCATTCTCATTTCAATCCAAGGTATCCTCTGCCAGATATATCTCAAGATCACATTTGTCTAAACTAGCTTTAGCCCTTTTTTGCTTTTTCCAATTTCGCACTTTATTCTCAGTTACACCTTTCACACCTAATGTCCTTTTAAGTTTATCATCAACAACTACACTTTGGGAAGAATCCCCATCTTCACCTTCTTTTTGTTCAGCAATTCCTTTTGCATAGAATTTGCATAAACCATCTAAGGTGTCCATCACCAATGTAGTCAATTTTGCTTCCAAGTCCTCATTATATATATCCTCTATGGTATAAGTGACATACTCAAGTTTATATTGGGGATCCAATACAACAGCAACAAACAACAATGGATTAATATTTTCTAAATCTCCCCAATATTTGTCAAACTTTTCTTTCATTGAACAAGCTATAAACGAACTAGAGAAATTTATTTGATGTATTGATGCAATTTCATGGAAGCATTTATTTGATGTCACATGCAAAGAACTAGAGAAACACAATGTCACATCATAGAAAATTTTCAAAAACTAAATAATTATCATTGCATTCTGCCAATCAGCTTTCGTAGGTGGACCAACCTTCTATTTTCCTTTCTCATCTTTATGAAACCACTTTTGAAATTCAGCTTCTACATCATCAAGTCTATCAAAAGCTTTTTCAAAATTTTCAGCACATTCCAACATCATGTAAGTGGAGTTCCACCTAGTTGTAACATCCAAACAAACAAGACTTTGAGACTTAATCATTTCAGCCTCAATGCATTATTTAAAATTTTTTAGTTTTTGGGGAGAAGACCTCACCTCACCCAACGACAACATTCCTAATGCCATCAATTGAAGATTGTTGTTCCTTTAAGCCGTCATTTACAACCAAATTCAGAATGTGGGCACAACACCTCATATGCAAATATTTACCACCATACACTAATCCACCCGTAGCATCTAATTTCCTTTGAAGGTATGTTATGGCCCCATCATTTGTACTAGCATTATCAACAGTAATTGTAAATACATTGTCAATTCCCCCATTGTCACCTCTCAATTTCTCTTCCAATGGTTTCACCCTTGTGGTTTTCAATTAAAGAAAATTTCAAAATTCTTTTATGTAGCTTCCATTCTTCATCAATGAAGTGTGTCGTCAAACACATACAGGACAAATTTTGATTTAATGTCCAACAATCTGTTGTTAGACAAGCACGAACACATGACTTATTGAACCAAGATTTTAACAACTTCTTTTCATCTAAAAATAATTGGTAACAGTCCCTTGCAATTGTAACCCGAGATGGAACTTTAAATATGGGTTCTAATCGATTCATCATTCTACGAAAAACGCGCCCTTCTACAACCTTAAATGGAATCTCATCACATATAATGAATTCAGCCACGACCCTTCTACAATCCTCCAAATTATAGCCAACAAAATTTTGGGTAGCAAACAAATCTTCTCCTTCAGTTACGTTTGGCATATATCCATGAAGTGTCACTTTCTTGCCCACTTTCTTGAATATCCATTCATGAACCCTATGCAAGTGTTTGTTCAAAGAATTTGTGCCATGTTTATTCGAGTGACAACTATACACTACACGACAATGGTTGCATTTAGCCTTATGTTCACCCTTTGTCTCTTTTAATGGAAGCTTAGTGAAATGAAGCCATAAAATAGATTTCCTACTCTTGTTACCCTGAGTACCCTCTCCCTCAACTAATGCTTTATCACCCTCTACTTCAATTTCATTTTCTGTTTGTATAGTAGCACCAATAGTAGGATTTGTGTTCATTTGAGGGACTGAATTACAAGTTTCAATTATTGGTGTGGTAGACTTTTCCCCTTCCATCTCTTATAACTAAACCTAAAGAACAATGAAAAGGAATAACAATTCATCACTACTCAATGAGAGAAAACCATCATGTGAAAATGATATACGATTTAGATATATAAAAATTTAAGCACACAACACATTTCAGCAATCAGTATCTCATCAAAAGACAATCCATGTATGATTAATGAAGATAACCATGACCAATGGATTTGCAATAACAGAGAGAGATGCTGTTTCTTACAGATAGAACACAAGCAATCTTCCAACAATTTGCAAGTTTATTATTATGACTATTTTCTAATGTAGTGTTTCAAAGGTAAGAACAAGAAAAGAAGATTAATATATAGCAACACAGGTTTTTTAAAATGGCAGGACAAAGAGAGTTTGTGAACCTTTACTTGCCCAATGGACCCAATCGATGAGGTGTAGAATCTGCAGTAGCAACCACAGAAGTAACGAACAGGTCTGCTTCTGCGGAAATGAGCACAAAAGAAGTCTCGAACAGATCCGATTCAGTTGGAACTGCAATAACAACCCATCGGATCGGTGATCTAAGAGACAAGAAGTGTTATTCCTGCAAAATAGAACGAAGCAGAAGAAAAAATTTAACACGCAGAGAGATGATTTGGGATGGGGATGAATGAATCAGGTGATGATGGTCCATGAATCACAAATTTGCATGAGAAAGAGGGAGTTTTGTTGTTACAAGATGAAACCCTAAGCAGTGCGCATCGCACACGTAGACAGAGGGAGAAAGACACAAATTCAGACTTTAGAGATAAAGAGATATTTTATTGGGTTCTGACCACTTAAACTCTGTCTTTTTTTTTTTTTTTTAAACAGAAACTATCTTGGGTATTACATCAGTTATCATGCATATTGTATAATATAATTATAACATGTATAATAAGTTATCTATTTGGGACGGGCCGGGTGACCCGAGCATCAACCCGAACCCGTCCCAACCTGGTACCGGGTCTAGTTGCGGACAGTCTTTTTTGTCCCTCTTCAATGTTTCAGGTCGGGTAAAACCCGGTTTAGCTTGATCGGGGCGGGGCGGGTTTTAAACACCCCTAATGAAATGGAACGAAATGAAAAATAATGGAATGGACTAGAATAAAAATTAAATAGAATAAAAAGAACGAAACAAATTTACTATTTTATTGTTTGGACAAATCGACAAAGCAAAATGAATTATAACTTTTTTATTAAAATATTATATTTATTTTTAAAACAAAGATATTGAATATATAATATTGACAAATGGTCCAACGGGGAACAAGAATTTCCAAGAACATTTGGACCATTTCATTTCTAAGTAGAATAGCCGTTTTCAAGTAGTGTTCGATCGATTACGTATTAATCAATATTCGATTGATTGGTATGAGGTTTAGTTAGAAAAATAATTTTAGTATTAACAGTTATGAGAATTTTCATTCCATACCCTTCATTCCAAATTGATGGGTAAGGGATTGTCTAAATTAATGATAAATAATGGAATGAGATGAAATGGATTCTATCACATTTTATCAAATTACATCCTCATTTAACTTAACCAAAAATGAAATTTAAAAACATTTCATTCTATCACATTTTATTCCATTCCCTACTATCAATCTAAAATAGAGTTATCTAGATTTTAGTTTCACTGGGCTTCCTTAATTTTTAACAATAACCTGAATGAGCTAAGATATTCTTCTCTTTTATTGTTGCTGCACAGAGAGACTATAGATTCTTACACAATTGCTACAGCTCCAAATTTTGAGTCAATTCTACGAGGACCGAGTTTTCTTTATTCAAGTTTTCACAACCATTCAAAGAGTAACTTAGACATAGATGGAAAGACTCCTTTTCTATCAGGCCAGGAAGGCATTACTCAATCAACATGGTGGCATAAAGATTCAGTGCAAAAAAATATTACTGGAGATTGCCCTACTTCTTATGGATGCAGCTTCACTCAAACAGTTATTAATGGTATGTTATTATATTTCTAACTCATCCCATCATGCAAAAAACTCTTTTAAAACGTGAACCATGCACATGCTCACCTTTTATGTTTTCTTTTTATAGACAAATGTTAGTTGTTACAAAGGTTCTTTCTCCACAGTTTGAACTCTGACTCTTCACCTTCCATCACTCTTTAGCTCAACCAAGTGAGCTACCCCTCCCCTTATTATGTGCTTAAATTTAAATTTTTATTAGAAGAATTGTGTGCAGCAAGGATCCAACTTCATTAGTGTTAGCAAAAGCACCTGGAAAACAAAAGAGTATAGAGAAAACGCGATCAAGAACACACGGAAGTTTGTTCATGCAGTTCGGAAAAATGTGCCTACCTCGGCGGCTATAGAGTAGCTATAGCTCCGTCTTATTGATTAGCAAAATCAATCTATTGATTAGGGTTACAATGTTACAGATACTTAAAGGAGATGATACTAATAATCCACATATTACTATAATATCTCTGTAAATCCTTACACAATCCTAATAAACTGAACAAATTTGGCTCAAAATTAGAATGAGTCACACTCCAACAATCTCCACCTTGTCGAATTCTGAAGCCCTTATGAAGATCCACTACTCAATTTCAGAATCCTGACTTTCGGAATTGTGCCTCTCTTCTTCTTAACACCAAGAAATATGTAACAAGTCCAAGCAATGCTTGAACTTTTCGCTGGTGACTGGCTTAGTCAACATATCAGCTGCATTCTCTAAAGTATAAACCTTCTCAAGCCGTATCTGTCCAAACACAAGCATCTCTCTGATCTTGTGAAACCTCACATCAATGTGTTTTGTCCTAACGTGATACGCCTGATTGTTTGCTAAGAAAACGACACCTTCAAAATAATAACCATAGTAATTCTTCTTAATATATGTTCATAAGCAAATATAAATTCAGTATTAAATCGTAATAATATCATAATCATAATAAAATACAATTGGTAGATGCAAGCTAACTATCAGTGTTGTTAGACTCGCGGGTTGACTCGTAGACTCGTACGAGTCAGCGAGTCTATATGTGAAAAAAGGGTCGACTTGCACACAGACTCGTTTTAAGACCTGACTTGGTCTGACTCGGTCTGACTTGGTTGATTTGCGGGTTTGAAGGCGAGTCACCGAGTCAAGTGTTTTTTTATTCCCCAAATTAAACCCAATTTTAACCTAAATTCATCTACCCCTTACCTCACAAATCAAAATCCTCTGCGCCGTGAAGTCTGCTTCTTCCCCTTTCATCGCTCGTCGCTCTTCCTTCGACCCTTGTCGCTCTTCTCTCAGCCGCGCCGCCACTGTCGAAACTCATCGCGCCACCGTCGAAGCCTGTCGCGCCGCTGTCGAAGCCCATCGCTCGTCGCTCTTCCTTCCACTCTTCGCTCTTCCTTCGACACTCATCGCTCTCCTCTGCTTTAGTAAGGTTCTCTTCCTTCATTCCTTCTCCATCTTTTCTTCCTCTTCTCCTACCTTGATGCTTATTTCTTCTCCTTCCTTGCTTCTTATTTCTTCTGTGTTGTGCTGAAGTCTTCACTCTTCACTGCTTCTTATTTCTTATGTGTTGTAGTCTTCACTGCTTCATACTTCTGCTTCATCCACCATTGGTTATCATCTTCCTACTTGTTGTCTTCTTCATCCTACTTCTTAAATTGTTCATAGATTCTGATTTTTAGTTTTTGATAATGTGTGGGGCAGAATTGAAATGTATGGGGTAGAGCCTTCAAACAACACTGACACTGCTGCATCAAATTCAAATGCCTCTACCGGAAGAAAGAATTACCCTGGAAGAAGAACTGATCCTGGGTAGAAACATGGAGTAGATGTGGTTGGAAATGGAAAAACAGTTAGATGCAAGTATGTAACTATTGTGCAAAAGCAAATCATGGAGGAATAAATAGGCTCAAGCATCACCTTGCTGGTTCCGGCATAGATTCAGAACCATGTGCTAGTGTCCCTGATGAAGTGAGGGAATTGATGAGGAACCTTGTGGCGGAGGCAGCAGCGGCGTTCAGGAAAAATAGACAATTGATTGACATTAGTGATGGAGATGAAGTGGAGGATGCGGTTGCTAGGCCTCAAATTGTAAGTAAGGGGAAAAGTATTTTCAGCTTGGCACCAAAGGGAAAGAGTACTGGAGGAGGGGTTCAACAAGTTCTGAACGTAATGATGAAAAAGGACTTGAAGGAGCAAGCTTATGATCAAATTGCTCAATTTTTCTACACAAGTGCTATTCGTTTTAATGTGGTGAAAAATCCTGATTTTGTTGTTGTGGTACTTTGGCTATGTACTTTTGGTACTTAATGTTATAGTACTTTGTTTTGACACTTATGATGTGGTATATTTGATTAAAATGTCTCTTTGATGGTCATATATGTTATATTTGTTCATTATGACAGGTTTTATATAGTATTTTTTCATTTTTGATTGACTCTTACAAGTTTACGAGTCAACTCACTAGTCGAGTCTACCTACCCAAAACGAGTCTGCTTAGACTCACGAGTTTGACAACCTTGCTAACTATAGCTTTAACAGGCGGCATGCTATGAGAAGATTGATGAATTTGAAGCTTCATTATGTGCATGCAGCTCTTCCCCAATCTTGGAACTTTTTGGTTGCTTGCCTTAATAAACTATTTTTATACAGAGTTCCAACAAAAGCCCCCATATTAATATTACTTGAATAATTAGTTTGTATTAGTAGTTTGCTTATGAGATTATGATGTGCCTTGGCAGCGATAAATGTGATGGTTGGAGTTGGGCTTCTATCGACACCTTACACAGTGAAAGAAGCAGGGTGGGTGAGCATGGCCCTGATGGTGCTTTTTGCAATTATTTGTTGTTACACAGCCAACCTTATGAGACACTGCTTTGAAAGCAAAGAAGGAATCAATAGCTACCCAGATATAGGAGAGGCTGCATTTGGAAGATACGGTCGTATTTTCGTATCAGTGAGTTTATCTATTTCTTGCTTCAAAATGCTTTCTTATTGGGGTTTATATTTTATTTGCGGTTAAACTCCTCTCTTCCAGATCTAGTTTTCGACATTTTCTCTTTTCTCTTGAATGAATGATGTTTAACTCTAAAAAAAATAGATAATTTATTTTTGAGATTTTTAAGAAAAGCATAAGTTAGATTTGTATTTGGTTACATTAGTTAAATCATTTTTTTATCTTCTCTCATCTACAATAATAGACATTCACGATAGACTAATGAAGTAGCTTTTAGGAATAATATTTTTTCATTGATTTTAGTTTTTTTTTTAAGGGTTAGTGGTCACATTGCCCCTGAGTTTGTAAGGACATTTGGTATATATAGATCCCTCCCAGAAAAAAAGTTTGGCATTAACCCTTGCGTGTGCAAATGTATTGGGAGGAGCCCCTGCTGTAGACTGGAACTCCGGTGAAGCTGCTTAGTGGCAGGCAAGGAGCGACGTGACATGCTGACGTCATTAATGAAACTGGCGTGGTATTAAATTTTTTTAAACATGTCCGGATCAATAAAAATTAAATTTTTAATTCTAATTAAACTTAAATTAATTCCTAAATGACTAATAAAAATCAAATCCCTAAACCCCAAACTAATTTCAGGGGCAAATACTAAATTAACCTAAACTTTTTCCGTTCCCTTCATCTTCTTCTACTGACAAAAGACTGAAGCCATTCATCTTCTTCTTCTTCTTCTTTGGTTCTTCTTCTCCATTCGCGTCTTCTTCTTCGACCCCCGAAAGAGAAGGGATTGATGCTAGATAAGAACAAATCAACACTTCCAAATGAAATCAAGATCGAGATCGAGATCTGGGTTTGGTTTCGAACAAAGCATAAACACACACACAGTCACATAAGCACAAGATATGGGTTTGTTTTCGAACGAAATCAAGATCGAGAGTGAAGTGAAGAGTTGGATCATCACAAAGCTCCAACCATTTTCTTCATCCTTCATTCTCTCTAGACTTAGAAAAAGCCCATATATGTTGTTGTGGGAGGAGTTTCATTCTGGAAATCAATTGAATCATCACGCGACCTCTATGACGTTGAAGCCTTTGATTGAAGGTTCTTGAAATTGTGGCATAGAGAGCACCTAGTAGAAGACAGGATTAACTTTATCATTTGAGACCACTTTGAGGTTGTCAATCTCCATCGTCACGAACACCATTGCGAGGCAACCAACAACCATCGCTCCATCTCGTAGAGTCCTCGCAGCTTCCCTTTGTCTCAATGTTCGTCCTAACCCATAAGCAGACAATAGTGGAAGAAGAAGAACTCATTTGGGCGTTTCTGGGTTTCTTGGGGGAGTAGACGATGGGGGGGGGGGAGTAGACGATGAGTGTTTTTGGGTCCATCGTCTACTCCCCCATCGTGTACTCCCCCAAATCCAAAAACAAGAACAACAAACCCAAAACAAAAACAACAAACCCAGAAACAAAAACAAAAACCTAGAAAATTAAACCCCAAAAACCATGCCTTTAGCAATTAGTCAAAATCACAGAAAATCAAAGAAACATTTTTTAATCTCCAGATCCATCCTCATCATTGTCTCCATGGCATCTATCAACCTAGAAAATCAAAACCCCTAAACAACAAACCCAGAAAATCGAACCCAAAAGCAAACCCATTCTTAGAAAATTAAACTCATTTCGAGAAAATCACACCCATTCTCTATCACCTGATTCTTTTTCTTCTTTTTTCCCGTGCTCACCAGATCCATGGAAGGCGTGGAAGGAGGATCTCAAGGTGAAGGACGAGGTGCTGCTCTTGTCCGACGGCAACGACGACTTCACCAGAGCCATGGGGTCGGAGCTCGATTTGAGCGATAAGCCTGTTGGGTTGGGTGTTAGGTCAAGGCGATATGCGATCTTGGCGGAGGATGGGGTTGTCAAGCTCTTCAATTTGGAGGAAGGTGGTGCCTTCACCTTTAGCGGTGCTGATGATATTCTAAAACTCCTCTGATAGGATTAAATTAGATTAATTGGTGTTAACAATTAAAAATTCTAATTTAGGTTTATTTTAATTTAAATGGAAAAGAAAAAAAAACCATGTCAGCTGATTAATTGATGTGGATGGACTACGTCACTCCGGTGATGCCAAATCATCAAGTTGGCTGGAGCCACCACTTCGGCCAGGGCTCCTCCCATTTGCAATCACAGGGATTAATGCCAAACTTTTTCCAGGGAGAGGCCTATACCAAATGTCCTTACAAACTCAGGGGCCAATGTGACCATTAACTTTTTTTTAAAAACAATGATTTTTTTAAAAACTTAAACAAACATTTAAAAAGTTGAAAAAATTGATTTTTTAATTAAAGAAAAGTTATTTTTAAGGAAAAAAGCTGAAACATATGCACTCAAATGCATTGTTCCGATGCACAAGTAATTAGCGGTTCAACTAATCAATGTTTACTAATAATGATATTTATTGCAGATCATTTTGTACATCGAATTATATGTAAGTGATACAACCATTTCTATTGTTTCTTATGAAAATACATTATTCTTGTTTCAGCATTGTATACTTTAGATCTCTTTTCATGGTTGCAGTCATGTTGTGTGGAATTCATCACCTTGGAAGGAGATAACCTCACTGGTCTGTTTCCTGGAACATCCTTAGATCTGGGTAGTTTACACTTAGACTCCATGCACTTGTTTGGAGTTTTGACTGCACTTATTATTCTTCCTACTGTTTGGTTGAAGGATCTTCGGATAATCTCTTATCTATCAGGTTCTTTAATTAAACTCTAGTACAGATTCCTCCTGTTTTCAATTTTTACAACTTATAGTGTGTTTGGATTCACGTTTGGAGAGACCAAACGTGGATCCAACAATCCAAAAGCAACTATTTCTTGTTTCTGGAAACGTGGTTTCAAGCCAAACGTGGTTTCAGACTGGTAGTATGTCCTAATCGAAACTTTCATTGCAATCTGCAGCTGGAGGGATAGCCGCAACATTAATCATCATTATCTGTGTGTTTAGTGTTGGTGCAACTGTTGGATTCCATCACACTGGTCAACTGGTAAATTTGAAAGGAATTCCATTTGCTCTTGGGGTCCATGGATTTTGCTTTGCAGGACATTCGGTTTTGCCGAATATATACCAGTCTATGGCTGACAAAAAACAATTTACTAAAGTTGTAATAACATGGTATGGTGCCTAACTTTTTTTCTGGTTTATGCTTTATGAATCTCTGATTCATCAACTCATATCTTTGTGTCCAGTTTCGTTTTGGCTGTTTTCATATATGGAAGTGTGGCAATCGTTGGATTCCTCTTGTTTGGTGATGGCACTTTGTCTCAGATAACATTGAATATGCCACCAGGTGCATTTGCTTCCACTATTGCACTGTGGACAACAGTAAGTATTACTCCTTAATTCCGTTCTTTTTTATAAGAACTTGCTTGAAATTTGTAGTGTATTAATTATTTTTTGACAAACTTATCTTTGTTTAATTAGATTTTCTCTTTCCACTATGTAATGTATTAATGATCAATAAAAATTTTAAAAAGTAAGTTGGGGCAATTTTGGAAAGTTGATGTAAATTGAGAACAAATTAAATGTTAACGACCACCTTAACTACTTTTCTTAAGGGGTATGTAATAGTTATTTGGTTCTTATAAAAAGAAACGTAGGGAGTATATTTTTTGGTCTCTTAATGATATTTCAATAATTTCATTCTAAGGAATAATTGCTTGATTCTATGTAACTTGGTGTTCCTTTCTCTTCTTTCAGGTAATTAACCCATTCACTAAATATCCTTTTTGCCACAAACTAGTTCTCTATGAAAGAAAAAAAAAGGTGGTGGCTTGATAATATTCTGGACTCATTTTAGTTCCAGTTTTCCTTAATAAAAAACACGTATGCTTTGTTGATGAATCCACTAGCAAGGAGTCTAGAGGAATTGCTGCCAAATAGAATTTCAAGTACTTATTGGTGTTTTATTCTTCTGAGAACAACACTGGTTGCATCTACAGTTTGCGCTGCTTTTCTGATCCCCTTTTTTGGTAAGTCTTGGACTTCCTCTCTTTAATACATTGATTTTAATATGACCTCTCAATTAGTCAAGGATACCCCAGAAGATAATTTGGCTGTTTGTCAACATATTTATATTCAATTCTCTTTTGCATTTACTTGCTTTTGCTCTTATAAATATAAATGAGTGTATGATACATTAGTGACATGTACCACTGAAATAAATACACCTAACCTAATATGGATAAGTGAGTAATGACTTAATATTATTTACTAATTTATACTCATTGTTTCAGTATTTGCTCCATGACCTTTTATTTCAATCACCAATCAAGTGTTCTTCATTTTCATATTTTTCATCTTCATGTTCTTTCATCTTTTTCTAATCCTCGTTACCAGAGCTCAACACACTCAATCTCAATTCATTTTCACTTTCTCAATTCCACTCCAAAAGACAACTCGGAAACCCTTCAAACCTGAAACCCCTCCAACCAGAAACCATCCACCAATTGCTTTCTTTTTGAACAATGGACACGTCAGATGCCCATTTCCATGGTTCAATATTTTGAGCTAAAATTAGATTCACATGCCCACTTCCCAGATCCAAGATCTAAGGTTCAAATGCACCAAAATGATATACATTACAAAAAATTAGATGATGGATGCGATGGATTTTTATTTAGGAATCTATAGAGAGAGTACTTGTATTTCTTCGAGACCCTGTTCACCTAAGCTTTCCTATATCCTGGGCAAAATGATAGTGGGTTATAGATTAGTGCGTTTTTGAACACCAATCTCACATTAGAGACAAAATTCATGTTCCTCAAATCTCCAGCCACCAACGAGGCGTTTCAGAACTAGATGAATTTCATTGGAATCGCTGCACATGATCCCTAACCAGCGACGAATTTAGGGGCTCTGACAAAATCTTGAGATTGAATGCGACCAATGAAGCCAGTTGAAGCATCTATCTTTTGGTTCGATGGTTGGGACCACCGATGCCTCTTAGCACATGCGATTACTTGGTGTGTCGAGTTGGATGCGACTGCAAAATGCGAGGCGAGGTAGTGATAAGGAAGAAAGAGGTAGAAGAGAGAGAACATAGAAATAAAGGGAAAGAAAGAGTGAATTCAGAAAGAATGAGATTCTATTATTCAACAACCGACTATTACAACTACCAATTCTAGTATTTAACCACTAACAGAGTTACAACTAACTTCCCGCCAAACTAGCTAACTCATCTCTTATTCACTAACCAATTATTCATATCAAATCCCTCCCCTTAAATTCCTCCTTGTCCTCAAGGAGCAGCAACAACATTAAACATTGAGAATTTCAACTTCAAATCATACAACAATTCCCAAGTAGCTTCCTCAACTGGTTCATGCTCCCATTGAACAAGCACCTTAGTAACGGCTCGATGATTTCGCTGAACCATACGACGATCCAGAATCTTAAGAGGGACCCGAAAATGATCCAAATTGTTCCACGTCTCAGGCAACATGCGACAATGAATAGAAGGGTCAATACACGCCTTCAAAAGAGAGACATGAAATGTGGGATGAACCTTGTAATTAGGAGGTAACTGCAAGGTATAAGTCACTTCACCAACACGATGAAGAATCTGATAAGGTCCATAATAGTGAGGAGATAACTTTTCAGTGGCACGAAACTGCACTGAATGCTGCCTATAAGGGTGCAATTTCAAGAAAACCCAATCTCCCACATTGAAAACCCGTTCAGATCTGTGTTTATCAGCAAATTGCTTCATCCGAGCTTGAGCTTGCGTCAGGTTAAACGTCAATTTATTGATCATAGCCTCCCTATCCGCAAAACTGCGGTCCACTGATCCAACCATGGTACTTTGAGGAAAATATGGAAGATGGATAGGTGGTGACTGCCCATACAACACCTCATAAGGAGTCATTTGAATTGCAGTGTAATAAGTGGTATTGTACCACCATTTCGCCAATGGCAACCAAGTAGCCCACTCTCGAGGCCATTGCCAAGTCATGGACCTCAAATAATGCTCCAAACAGCGATTGAGCACTTCACTCTGATCATCGGATTGAGGATGGTATGCTATGGACAAGCTCTGAGAAACACCCAATTGCTGTAGAAAAGCAGCCCAAAATTTACTAGTAAAAAGAGGATCCCGATCACTGACTATATTAGCAGGGGTCCCATGTAATCGATAGTCATCCTTGATGAAGATCTCAGCCAAATCTGAAGCTGAAAATGGATGAGAGAGAGCAATAAAATGGGCATACTTGCTCAATCTATCAATAACCACCCATATAGTATCATTTCACTTGGACTTTGGTAGCCTCTCAATAAAATCCATTGAAATGCTAACCCATACACCATCTGGAATAGGAAGAGGTTGAAGTAAACCAGGACTGGCCGCAGCATCATACTTGCATCGCAGACAAGTTTCACACCTCTGCATAAAGGAAGTGACATCTTTACGTAAACCCTTCAAATAAAACATAGATTTTACTCTTTGAACAGAAGCATGAAGGCTTGAATTCCCCCCTTGATGTGATGTATGTAACCATTGCAAGATTAAATTCCTGACATCAGAATCATACGGTACTAAAAGCTTGTGTCCCCTGGAGATTAAGCCATCCACCAACTTGTACTTAGGTTTCAAAGCTGGAGAGTGTAGTAAATCAGTCTTTATGCCTTGCCAACCCTCATTAGCAACTGTAGCCTGTAAGAATTTATCCCACAATTATGAAGAAATTCCTGAAGCAGTTAACTGCAATAATTCTCCATGAGAGACTCTAGATAATGCATCGGCAGCTACATTTTCCTGGCCCTTCTTATACTGGATGACATAGGATAAACCCATCAACATAGTAACCCATCTGTATTGAGCTGGTGTTGAAACCCTTTTCTCTACGAGATACTTTAAACTTTGTTGATCAGTTAAAATAGTAAAGGGTAAAGCTGAGAGATACTGGTGCCATTTAGACACGGCATGAACTAGAGCAAGCAATTCTCTATCATAAACAGATAACAATCTGTTTCTAGGGGACAACACCTTGCTAATAAAAGCAACATCGTGCTTGTGTTGCATAAGTATTGCACCTATCCCAGTGGTTGAAGCATCCGTTTCAATGAGGAAAGGTTGGTTCATGTCAGGAATAGCCAACACAGGTGCATTGACTAAAGCAGTCTTGAGCTGAAAGAAAGCAACATCAGCACTTTCAGACCATGAGAATGCATCTTTTCTAAGCAAAATTGCAAGGGAAGATGCAAGGATGCTATAATTCTTAATTAACCTTCTATAGTATCCTGTTAATCCCAAGAAACCCCTCAATTGCTTAACATTATGAGGTGAAGGCCAATCATGCAGAGCTTGAATCTTGGCTGGGTCAGTAGAGACTCCTTCGGCTGTGATAAAATGTCCAAGGTACTCAATTCTAGGAGTGAAGAAATCACACTTGCTTCTCTTAGCAAGGAAATTGTTGTTTCTCAAAATAGAGAAAACATGTCTCAAATGAATCAAATTTTTTGTATGAGAAGAACTATAGACAAGGATGTCATCAAAAAATATTAAAACACATTTCCGCAAGAGTTCCGCAAATATAACATTCATAGTGCCCTGAAAGGTAGCTAGGGCATTAGACAACCTTAAGGGCATCACCACATATTCATATTGCCCTAAATGAGCTTGAAATGCTGTCTTCTCCACATCTTCAGGTCTCATCCTGATTTGATGGTAACCGGATCTAAGGTCCAACTTAGAAAACACCTTAGCATTGCCGAGCTCATCCAACAGGTCCTCTACTAAAGGAATGGGAAATTTGTCCTTAATTTTCATGTCATTAAGTCTCCTATAATCCACACACATTCTCCAACTGCCATCTTTCTTTTTAACTAAAACCACAGGTGAAGCAAAGGGAGAAGAATTATGCTGTATTACACCAGTATCCAACAACTCCTTCACCATCTTGTCTATAATGTCTTTCTGTGCAGGTGGATGCATATAAGGCCTCGAACATGTGGGATTGGAGCCCTCTTTCAAGACAATGCGATGATCATGCAAGTCCCTAAAGGGTGGTAGCTGCTTTGGCTCTTCAAACACATTCTGGTACTTGGCTAGCAACTCTTCTTTAACTTCATCATACTGACAGCTCTCCTCCATTCCAGTTAAAACAAAACAACAAACCAAGTTATTAGAACATGGTAACAATTGCAGCATTAAGCAATGCTTTTCTTCAACCAGAAGTTTATTCAATTTTGCAGCAGGTACTACTTTATTGTCCTTCATTTTATCTGCAACTGAATGAACTTTAGTTTTTCCAACCCAAATTCCATTATCAAATTTACAAAATCCCAAGAAATGGTACCATAGTACCCCATTGCCTCAACCACTACATTCCCAAAATAAAATCATAACTATCTAAAGGAATAGCAATAGAAGAAGTTTGTAACTCATACCCTTGCATTTTCCACTCGATGCCTTCACATTTACCATGGCCCTGAATAACTCCACCAATAGCCACTATTACCTGAACAGCATGAAGGGTCTGCAATTGACCAATGCCCGCTTGACACAATATTTGATTGACAAAGTTATGGGTGCTGCCTGTATCAATGAGGATAAAAATCTGCTTCTTGCCAATCCATTCTGTAATCATCATCATAGGATATAAGTTCTTGAATGGCATTTAAGGACACCTTGGGAGCACCTTCTGCAACTTCAGGGAATGCCAATTTCTCAGTCTCATCAAGTACCACTGAGTTATCATCCTCTTCTACTTCCATTAAGAAAACCTACAAGTTCTTTCTTTGAGGGCAGTCATGATTAGGTGAAAATTTCTCATGACAGAAGAAACACAAATTCTTTTCTCTATGTTCATCCATCTCCTTAGGGGTTAGCTTCTTCTGAAAGGTATAGCTTGGTTTGCCCAGAATTCCCTTTTGGTCCAGCTTTCTTTTCCAACTTTTCACCCTTTTTGTCAAAAGAAGAAGTTCCTCCTTTTCTACTTCGCCAAGGAAAAAAATTAGTAGAGCTTTGTGCTCGTTTCTGTAGCAACATAATGCTTCATTCTTGCAATCTCACAATACAAGTAGCTTCTAACAAATCCCGTGGAGCAAACGGCTTAACATTATTATTAAGTTCTGGATTCAACCCTTCAAGATAACATTGTAACTTATGAGGCTCAGCCAATTTTGTACGACAAGCCAATCCATATATACACAGGCTGTTTTCCTAAGTAAGAGGATCCTTAGTCTCCCTCAGAAAATAATGTAGTGGATGGTATACCAATCCATATATACTAAATTTGGCCAACTTTATCTTTAATTCCTCTGAAATATTGTTACTTCAAAGTAAGTTTCAGCCCTTGCCATCCATCCAATATGGTCATCTCCATAAAAAGGTGGTAATTCTACCTTGTTAACAAACATAAAATATTCATCTAATCCCCCTTGTCAGAATCTGTTGTCTTATCAATGGAACTCTTCTTCATTCTGCTATAATTTCCTTGTTCATCTTCATTGCACTTTCCCAAGTCTTTGTAATTTCTGCCAAAAGACTTTCCTTCAAAGCTTCTATTTCCTCCTCCACATTGGACATCCTTTCATCAATATTGGTCTTCATCTCCATGAATTTTTTCTACAAGGGATCCACTATGTCTGTCACCCTAGCCATGGTTAATGATTAAATTTGCTTGTTGTAGTTCTTCACCTTCAAATCCAACATGTCATTCCATGTTGATAGAGCACTAGAAATTAACTGATGAAATATATTTTACTGAACACAAATAACATATATCCCCCATAGCTTCATATCGTGTTTTATTTGACTCAATTAATCAATTTTGCTTGTTTTCTGTACTTGTTTGTTGTATTTTAATGAATGATGACTTAGGAGTGTACAATGACTTGTTTTGTCATAATATAGAAAATTCAGCATATAAAATCTTTATTTTCAAGGCTTTAATGATATGTCCATATAAAAAAATTTGGAGGGAAGGAAAGGGAGGGTAAATTTTTATTTCAAATAAATATTATCCAATTTGATAATTTTTAGAATACAAGAAATAAAATGATAGATTACCATAACATGAAATATTCTAATCCTTTAATTATTTTCATAGACATTGTATAATTCTCTTAATTTAAAAATGAAAACTTTCTTTTCTTCCATTCCTCTCCATTATCCTACATGCTAATGTACCCTATTTACATTCTAAGCGGAAATTGAGTGTAGGATTGACAAGAGAAGTTACATTGTCCTCTATGCTTCTAAATAGTTTTACATAATCCTATAAGTATAATTACAAGCTAATTAATATTACTACTACATTGCTTAAAATATCTGATTAATTAAATGCACTTTAAGAATATGGAATAAAAATTGCCTGGACATAGGAAGCAAACACAAGACCATATCAACATATGATTGTTATCGTACCACCACATTCATTGGTTTTTGGCTTGTTTTGTATTTTTCAAAGATATATATTACAAGTCTTGCAGGAATGTGTAAATTTGTGACAGTTGCACCACAGTTCTTACCTCAGTTGAAGAGCTAATTTTCGTATCTTGATTCACTTCCAGCGAGAAATACATCAAATAGTTTCAAAAATAGAATTCTATGTTAAATATGAAGCTGGTAATATGTGTCAAATGAACAATATGACTAATATTGTTTTAATATAATTTCAGGCCTTGTGCTGGCTTTAACTGGTTCTCTCTTCTGCATTCTCGTGGTAAGAAAAACACTCTTTTATGTGTCTATGTAACACCTCAATTTTCATGGAACTATAGTCATGACCAAAACAATAATTTAAATATGATAACAAATTTTCGAGGTTATAAAATGCAAGGATAATTTTTTTCAAAACATGCAAAGGCGGAATGCATAACATAATATCCCATATATTTACATCATCATCATTTTCAATGAGTTATGAGAAGTAGTGAAAGTAGTTAAGTTATATTACAACCAACTAAGCAAGGAAATATATCAAATATATGAAACCTAAGCACTAGACCTCATAAGTCCGATATACTTTCCTGTGGTCTTCACATAAGAAGCCCACAAAAAAGCAAAGCATCAGGGACCTACCCTTCCCCTAAATAAATACAAACTGCTCAACAAAAAAGAAGGCAGACCTATACGACCTAGAAGTCCTAACCCAGCCCGAAATCACTAACCCTCAATGTCTGGGGCTGCAACCCCCTCCTCCTCCTTGGGATCCTCCCAGTCACCATAGGATCCCACCATTCCTCCATCTCCACTCTCAACTAGGGCCTCCTCGTCAGAGTCCTCAATATGGATAACCTGGGTGTCCACATTGGTGAAGGTCGTGGTCACGGTCGTCTCCACCTCAAGTACCAAGGTTACGATCATATAATGCACTAGAGAGGCGGGGGTGTAATAAGGATACGGGGTGTGGGGCAGCAACAACAACGGGGGGTGCCGGTATAGCAGCCGTCCCGACGTCCAAGCGCCAGAACTCCCGAAGCTAGGGAGAGGAGGTAGGGGAAAATCGTAAGTGATACGGTAGATCTGCCGCCCGTACTGAGTGCCTAGACAATTTGTCCTATCATCGGCTACTCAGCCTGTGTACCAGACTCGCCACGATAGCAAGTTGACTGTCTATGATGTCGGATCCTCACGATGAACGAAGTGGAAAATCACTTCCCCCAGGGGGAGAAGGCCTGCAGATAGATACTCCGGCTATTTTCCCATCATGATCTGATGAAGCGTCCAAGATTCATCTGAATAAACATAGAAAAGAAAAAGGGTCACTTTCAGAACAACAACATATATAAGCAAGGCAAAGCATATAAATATACATGTTATCATTTATCAAAACATCACATAAACCCAATTTAAGCCACAAGTGATCGATGATCCTACGACTCCTTATATGCACGTACAATCCCCCATTGTACAAAAAAATTCACTCGGATGTAACACCAACTCCCGTAGGCAGGTGAGACACTCGACCGAACTCCATATTAGACTATTAGTGCTGCTGGTAAGTCGATGAGTTGCCTCTTATACGGGTATGCTCTTTTTATCACCCCGATATTTTCCATCTCTAGTCCGGTGCTATGTGTAACCCCGAACCACAAAGACCCTAAAAATATGCTTGACGCAACATGATAAACAACAATAAACCAAGTTATAGAGACGTGTATTTATGAACCCGAACTTGTATTCAAAAGCGCATTCGTTCGTAGACGTTGCCTCACATAACTTCATCAATAACGAAGTGATCATAAAGAGCATGTGAACATATCCATAATTATGATATAAATAATGTCATAAGAAGCATGCTATCACTTAAAAATTTGCAAGGAAGCATGTATAAGTCAAGTATAAATCAATCATTCAAGCAATATCACAAAAGTAAGCAATGACTACCAAACAATCAGGTATTCACTTAGTGCCGTCAGCTACCAGTTCCCAGGGTCACAATATATTTATATTTATATTTATATTTATATTTATATCTATATCTATATCTATATCTATATCTATATCTATATCTATATCTATATCTATATCTATATCTATATCTATATCTATATCTATATCTATATCTATATCTATATTTATATTTATATTTATGTGTGCTATGATAGCTAAATAAGTAGCGAAGTTCCCTTACCAAAGTTGCGATTTCTTCGGAATGCTACGTTCGCTCCAAAAGTTCCTAAGTTCCGTGAGGTTTTACAAAAACATAATCTAAAACATAACCTAGTTTAGCGTTTCTTAAATTAAGTTCTATGTTCTAAGCTAAGGTATTAAGGAAGCTTCTAATACTTAGGCAAACTTAATGTTCTAAGTTCCTAAGTCCCGTGAGGCTTTACAAAAACATAATTCTCAAGAATTAAAACCAAAGAAGAAGATTTTTGGCAAACTTTAAAACCTTCAAAAGCTTTGCAAATCTTCAAATTAAGACATCAAAACTCACTCAAAACTTTAAAACTTCAAATGAAAAACTTAAGTAGAGTGAAAACTTAAACATTTAGAAGCTTAAAACAATATTTTGAAGACAAAATCCAGCTCAAAATCTTAGTGCATCAATTCAGCCATAGGCCTCAAAATGTGATAAAATTTTCCTTTTTCCTGACAAGCGACATGCAAGAGTCTTAAAACACATTTTCAAGCCCAAAACTCAAACATTTCTACAAGTTTCCAAAATCACGTTTCTCTTGAATTTCATTCAAAAGTCCTAAGTGTCAAAAGTCACAAAAATACTTTCAAGTTAAATTTTTTAATTCTTTCAAATCTCAATCTCTCAAAGAACCCCTAAAGCAAGCTTAATGCTTCGAAATCAATTTAACCCCAAAGTTTGATTTTAGTCCCTCAAACACTTAACTCTCAAAACCAATTTTAAAATCATTTTTCCAAGCTTCAAAATCCTCACCTAGCTCTCGGCCTCACCATAATCCCTAGGGATTTTTTTTCTTTTCATCATCTTCACATACAAGCTTTAAACACATGAAAATCAAGTTAAAAATCAAATGATCCAACCCTAGATTCGGCCATAACCATTTAATTGTCAAGATCATTTTTTTTCTTCAAATCAACTTGTACACATCAAAGGCATAAGGAAATCTATGGTGAAAACCAAATTAGATTTTTAAATTTTTTTCCAAAATAAACACTTTCAAAACTCAACTTTTGGAAAAAAAAACTACAAATTCCTAAAGATCATTTCGGAACAACTTTACCAAAAAAAAACTAGATAAAAATCTCTACTAAAAATCATCATAGGGAAAAAAATCAAACTTTTAAAAAAACTAATTGGTTCATCATGAAGAGGAAGATAAAGGGAGTAAAATTAACAAAATCAGTTAGAGATTCCAAGTACTTTCATCACCCCCAAACTTCTCCTTCTTGAAAACTAAAACCATGGTTGTGAACAGATTTTAGAGGAGAACATTTTACCTCAAAGAAGCAAGAATAGAAAACAAGTGGATGATGGTGAGAATCGAAGATGAAGTTGCAGTTGGAGAGGTGGAAGAAGATGATGTTCTTGAGCTTCTTTCTCTTTCTCTTATGTAATTACTATTCTCGACATAATTACTTTTCACTTAATTGATTGCTAAAGCTTGAAGTATTAAAAGTCAAAGGGACCAGAGTATAAGGTTGGGGAAGTTGGGCTAAAATATCTTGATTAAACTATTATTAAAAGTCCAATCCGTCTTACGCCAAGTTTAATCGAGTCACTAATCGCGTCATGCGTTAAAGATGTAGTCTTAATCTCACTCTTCCAAAAAGATTCTGAGGTGACTAACATCGTTCACTTGATCATCCCAAACCAATCAATCATTTAATTCGAGCACCGGTTGCAAAAATAAGCCAGGTTGTTTTCCTCAGGATTCGGTCTGCTTTCGGCCCAAAAAACAATATTCACCAAAATATTTTTATCATATATTTGGATTTGTTCGAAGTTTGGAATTGTTTAATGATTCTAATATTTTCAATCCAAGGCCTCAAACACCTCCGTTCGTTTCCCAGAAGTTTCTACCGTGAATTGCGACGGCGAGGAAAATATTTTCCCCCAGCTCCGGAAGGAAACCCTATCAATATACCAGTCATTCTTTACGAAATTCTCCATTGATCGTTGTAAAGATAAGCAGAAATTTTTATTCTCTCTCAATGTAACACCCCAATTTTTAGGGCGTTACTGTAGCAAATGAATAGTAATTACACATGCAAAAACGTTTTCGAAATGTAGAAAGAGGATACATATATATATATATATATATATATATATATATATATATATATATATATATATATATATATCAACGGACAGATATATCTACATCGAGAGGATGTAGGAAAACAAAAATGATAAACATACAAGCTATACAGGGTAATTTACAAGCAAACATCGATCATAACAGAAGTAGAATTGCGACCAAAATACACTCAATAAGGAGCTCAGAACACGCATAGCAATCATGTTACAATCAATCAAGATGTCATGATCCAGTTAAGGTGTATATGATCCGATTACTCGGTTTGTTGCAAAGAGTTGGCACACGGTCTCCACACAACCTCCACACAGCCTTCCACACAGCATTCCACACAGCATTCCACACAGCATTCCTCACAGCCTCCACATAGCCTCCACACAGCATTCCACACAGTATTTCCACACAGCACTCCACACGGTATTTCCACACAGCATGTTGGATGGATGGCCTGCCATTCCATCCAGCTGTATAATGACGACAGCGCCGTCTTGAGGAACATTCCTGCATACAAGATTTATGAACAGACAACGACAACAATATGAACGGGTTCCTCATTCCATTTCCCCACCTAGCGGAGACATTGTTTTTACGTGTCTGGATCCCTCTTTCGAAGGCGGTGTCATCCTTGTCGGAGTGCCCGTCTACTTCGAGGGATTGTGATCGCCTGAACCCTCCTGGTCTAGTGATATCTCGTCGGTAGCTGCCGAAGCGTAAAACGCCCGCTACTTCCAACGAAGGCCTTACCGAATAAGCTACCCATGTTTCTTGAGAAAACATCTCTTGAAATATTTTTGTAAAGGTCTTTAAAGGCTTTCAGAAACATGTCTTATGATTCCTCGTGAGGAAGTTCTTAAAGTTCTCTTTCCAAGAAGTGACTTAGTTTTCTTTTCAAGATAAAACTTGTAGAAAAGAAATGGAATCGTCCTTAAGTTCATAAAAGGGTTGATGAATTCCTTTAGTACATTATGAATTTTCCTTCAAGAAAGGTAGGACAGGTTCGTTTTGAAAGCTCACGGTTTAACTGCAGGTTCCCTTGAAAGCATTTTCCAAAACGTTCATTAAGTTTCTAAAAGAAAGTTTCTCTTCTTACTCTTTTCGAAACTGTTAAGCCTTTACTTTTCAAAAAAAAGTCTGCATACTTTATTTTGAAAGTAACCTCATTCCCATGGTAGCTTATACTAATTCCCCGGCTAGCGCACACAATAACAATTGGTGGTAAGGTATAGCAATGTTGCAACAAGCAAGGTCAAGGGAGACAATAATTCAATCAACATGATATCAACATAAAAGGGTATACATAATCAGGTATGGCTTGCTCTTTTCGTATGAGCTAAATAGCATGCTTCATAATCAACAATAATCATGTAGAGCATGGTTACATATCTAAACAGATATAAAACATGTGCCGGAATGAGATCATGCTTACAATTAACAGCAAGAACTTCAATCAATTCAAGACGCACATACAAGCAAACATCAAACAATTTTAATCCAACATATCAGATGCCTTCAAATACTTGTAATCAAATTCAAGAAATTTAAAGTCGGGTCATTCTTAGAACACCGCCGAATAACAATCAGCATCATAGTACATGATTATATACATATGCTTAATAACTAATGTAACGAAGTGCCCTTACCGAAGAACTGTTCGATCCGGGTAATTACGTAAGCTTCGATCGTCCTGGCCGGTCCGAAGTCTCGTAAACCTTCAAGAAACATAGTCGAGCTTAGAATTTGAAACTCAATCCTAAGATCCTTGCTACTAGCCCTACATGGTTTCTATTCCTTAGAAAATGGTCCTAACTCTTAGGAAAAATTTGGAAGTCCAAGATGGTTTTTAACAACTTTGACGTCCATCGAAAGAACGCGGAAAACACTAAGTTACAAATTTTCCAAGAAAACTAATTGGAGAAAACCATAGATCAATTTAATGGGAACAACGTTCCTAAAGGCAACCCTAGCAAAAGCTCAACTTGAAAGTTCTCTAGGGACAAAAACTCAACCAATAGAAATCCCAATCGATTCAAATTGAAGCCTAAGGTCATGGGAACAACATTAACAACGGGAGTTCAAGGTTCTAACAACTTCATAAAAATCCAAACTCAACCTATCAAAAATCCGAATCGGAAGAACCGTAGATCGGGACGAGGGGAGTAACTTACCTCAAGTGAACCAGTGAAGAAGATGAGTGGAAGGGGCTGCCATGGAGGAGAAGGAGGTGCGGCCATGGAGGGGAGAAAGGAAGAAGAAGGTGAATAGTGTGAAGCTCTCACTTTCTCTCTCTAATTTTCTTTCCAAATTTTCACTTAATGGCTTAATGAACAAAACTCAACATAAACCCCTTATTTAAAGAGGGAGAGCCACGACCATGAGGGGTAAAGAGGGTGAAATTCAACTCCTAATTAACCCTAGGGACCAAAGTGTGAAGGGTAAAAGGTTAAAGTAAAAATCTCTTTTTACTATTTGAGGACCAAAGTGTAAACTCTCAAAGGGCAAGGACTAAACCATAAACTTTGAAGGGGCAATGACCAAACTAGGATTATGGAAATATTAGAAAAATATCTTGAATATTTTATTATTATATTCCTAATCCATGACGCGTCAGTGCGTCAACACGTCATTGCGTCAGCGCGTCAATGCGCCATTGCGTCAGGTCACTAGTCGTCATCTGATTCTGGTCATCAATGAGTATCTCAGTACCACTGAGAGTATCAGCCCCGTGGTCATTTATGGTTTCGGGGTGTCGGGCCCGCACAATTCGGGGTCGGGTCGATCTTTTTTCGAAGTTCGCTCCACGCTGCCCGAAAACACTATTCACCGGGTCACTGTTCATGAAATTTGTCATCACGAGCGGATCCAAACAGTACCTTAGAATAATTAAATAATTATTTAATTACTAGGGAAAATTCCGGGTGTTACACTCAAACTTCAATCGAGTTAAAATTAGTGTTTTATAGCGAATCGTCGCTTCAAAACATTGCATCGATAATCCGAGTAGTTCATGGCATTGAGTTATGCTTGAAAGAATTCCAAAATATACATTGGAAAATTAAATAACTATTTAATGATTTAATTAATTCACAGTCTTACAATACTACCCCCCCTTAATCTAGTTTCGTCCTCGAAACAATAGGTCGAAAAACAGTTCAAGGTATTGTTCCCTCACTATTCTTCCAATTCCCATGTTGCATCTCTCGTTGTCTGGTTCCATATCACTTTGACCAAAGGGACTTGCTTCGTCGCAATTGCTTAACGCACCTTGTTGGCAATCACAGGGACACAACAAGGGGTGTTGGATTGTGTCTATGAAAACGCTATGCGATTGG
Organism: Acmispon strigosus; assembly: GCA_030819835.1. Taxonomy (NCBI): domain Eukaryota; kingdom Viridiplantae; phylum Streptophyta; class Magnoliopsida; order Fabales; family Fabaceae; genus Acmispon; species Acmispon strigosus. The sequence continues at coordinate 28,936,106 of JAUAMA010000001.1, forward strand.
CAATATTTAAGAATTAGGGTTGGATTGCTCTAGCGATATTCGCTCGTGTGCTATATTCTAAATTAGACTGTAGCGGATAGACGATGAGTGTTTGAAGACAGAGTTAGAGTGTTAGAAGAAGACACATGATATTTATACTGGGTCACCCTTAATTAATGGGCTATGTTCAGTTCTTGGCTATTACCAAGATTTCAACTCATCACAACGAGTATTATCAAGACTCCTCCTACAAGTAGTAAACGGGACTTCTCCCTACAAGTATTCTAAGGAATTCTCCTATCAACAAGTATTCTCTAGGACTCCTCCTAGTAAGTATTCTTTTCAAGCCTCTTCAGGCTTCAACAAGTATTCTGAGGACTCCTCCTGACATCAAGTATTCTCAAGGACTCATCCTAGCAAGTATTCTCAAGGACTCCTCCTAGAAAGTATTCTTAAGGACTCCTCCTAACTCCAAGTATTTTTTCCCAAGCCTCTTCAGGCTTAACAAGTATTCTCAGGACTCCTCCTTATACTGAGTATTCTTAGGACTCTTCCTTGCTGAGCATTCTTTCCAAATCCTCTTCAAGATTTCTATAAGTATTCTGATGACTCCTCCTATTCACCAAGTATTATAAGGAATCCTCCTATCTCGCGAGTATTATGAGGACTCCTCCCATCTCCAATTATTGTTTTGCAAGCCTCTTTAGGCCTAGGCAAGTTATGTTGGGGGTGTTGAAGAAGTAGTTCTCTTGTCGTCTATGAGCGTATGTTTAATATATCATGGTTGCAGCCTTCATAGAGCAATGATTGGATAGACATTGAATATCCCTTATAGCTCACTATCCTAATCTTTCTTAGACTTTGATCAATATTAGTTTTATAGACATAGTGGATTAGTTGATCAAAGCTATCTTACTACTTTTATCTCTTTGGCTCAGAGCATGTATCTTTTCATTAAGCCTTTCTATTTTTTCTCTCATGATTTTTCTGAATGATTATGGTAAGTTCTAATCTAAAGAATAAGTCGGAAGAGGATGTGTTTGAAAATGAATTTCAAAAAAGAGTGAGTTTTTCATAATCATAGGCAACCAACAAGATATGAATGAAATTCTTGTTGCCAACACAAACCTTGTAGCTTCACCCCAATTGCTTGAACTACATTTTTTCTATTGAGCTTAGTTCAAACTTGCTCTCAATGCATGTTATCCTTGCAATCGTACTCACGCACACTACTTCAATGAAGTGTGTATTTATAGGCAGAGGAGAAAATGTGACCATTAGAATTTGAAGCTCCATCGAATATTCTTCTTTAAGTGCATTGTAGTTCCAACCGCTCTTTTCTTTTGATTACTCAAGTTGTCAGATGTTTTACACTTGAGTCTTCCTGTTGAGCGTAGCTTGCTTCATTGATTCAGCTCCTTATGTATTCTTGATGTTGCGTGAATCCTTCGCCTGTACATTATGAACCAAAACACGTAGAGGTAGGTTGGAGGTGATGCTTGGAGAGAGAAACCACCAGAGAGTACACCGCAGCAGCAGTAAATAGTTGTTTGTCAGATCAAGGAAATCGAGTGCTTCTACTTTGAGAGAGAGGGAGAAAACACGTCTTTGGAAAAGGGTTCCTATTCTTCCACATTGTACTTGTCTTGTTGAGAGTGTAACTAAAGATTAAAATATTCTTTTTCCAATGTCAGAAAAATTCTTTAGTGACAACTACTCAAGATTCATTCACGTGTTTGATGAAAGAGCCCAGTGGTCTATTCTTCTGGTAGACACTGCTTCTAGAACTCTTCATGAAGTGTAGACATCCGTGATTTGTACCTGGCTTCCAGTGTATTTGATCAATTCTTCATACCGGTCCATCTTCTTTACCAATAATGAAATGATATGACTTGATGAGCAAATCATTATTGTAAACTTCATTGAGATTCATAGAACCTTTGGATATAGCAAGGATGGGAGATTCTATGCAACTCAATTTGATAGAGTAAGTTAGACTAAATAAGGAAATGTCTCCTGCTGACTTCGTAGTCTATCAGACAAATAGGTTGGGATGCCTATCGCTAGCTTCAGATCTTGAATGTCTTATGAGTGATCTCCTCAACCTTTGTACAGAAGATAGGAGCTCAAATGAACCATCTTGTGAATTAGCTTCGTCTTTTGGGTCCTTCTCTAGTAACCTTTTCCTTTTGATGATTTAGACTTGTTAAGTCATGAATTTAGATTGAGAAAAATATGTACTTCTTTTAGGAGAAAGTTGGACCTTGAATTTACACGACTGCTGAAGTTTTTGATGTGATGATGGATTGTCTTTAGGTTTCCCATGTAAGTCACCTTAATTCAGCTGAGAGTTGTTTCTGTGTTTTCCAGGATTGAACTTCTTTGATTATGATGGTTTTATTTACCCTCTACATACTTCCCCTATACCATACCCTTAGTTAAACTGTCGTACCCTCTAGATGCCCTTCCTATGTGACCAATTTTATCACCTTATAGGAAAATATTTTCACCAACGGTATTTCTTCAACTAAATAGGGAGAGATGAAAATCAACACTTAACATGCTCTTAAAACTTCATTTTCTAACTCTTTTACCTCCCCACATATGATGCATAATAGACTCTAATAACATTAAAGGTTCGTTGTCCCATTATAAACTTTAGAGCTATGAATCTTTTAGTTGATTTCCATGTACAACTTATTTCATCTCGTGCTTATGTGTAATAATGTCTACCCCATTTCTAGGTTTTATCTTCCATATGTTCCAAAGATTACATCCCGAGTTATAAAGTCCTTTTACTTTTCAAGTACCTTCTTAGCTATTTCTAAGTGTAAAAAATTTATCTTCTAGTAATTATATCTACTATTTTCGTTGATTTACTTGTTAGCATACCCACACTCCAAGTTTCAAAACAAAAATACTACACTCCTGAACTAGCAATAATAATAATAATAATAATAATAATAATAATAATAATAATAATAATAATAATAATAATAATAATAATGAAAGGAGAATACATGATGATGAACCAAAGAACCTATACTAACTGCTATGATGATGATGGTGGTGATGGTGATGGTGATGTCCATGATGTCTGAATTATAAAAGATTCATTTTCATGAAAGAAACTAGAAGGTCATGGGGGACCAAGATATTTGGAGGTGAAGGCTACCATGTGTTCCACGATGTGGAACCATGTTTTCAAAATTTAGCAAGACTCTTAAAATTTATAAAAAAGTCCTTAATATTTTCATTTCAATCCTTATTAACATGCTGTCTACCTACTATGTTGTGGAGAAAAACTAAATAGGTAACTCCCACATTCAACCTCACCATCCCCTACAGTGTAACTTCCAAAAATACCTTCAGAATTTTATAAAATTAAAATATTAAATGCGGTATGTTAAAAATTTTATGTTCCTCATTGTAAAAAGTGGTACCTTAAATAGTCGTTTACCTTCCGTAATCTTAATTTTGTGGTATACAAAAATTGAAATGTATTCCGCATTTTCAATTTTACAAAATTACTTAATGCAAGTCTATATTAGTAATAATTATGAGAGGTCAATTATTGTCTTTAATAGTCAATGCTTTCATTTTATCAAATGCCCAAACAAAATCATCTCTAAACACAATATGCAAGAAAGAAAAAACTATGGAGAACGTCATTCTTATTGGTGTGAGACCCACTATTTCAAGTAGTGAAATCATATACTTGTTTATTTTATAAGTACTATCAATAAGCCTAACAGTAGGAAAATAGTTAAAAATAAGAATGGCATCAGGATGTGACCAGAAAGTGTCTCTAACAACAAGGGCATGTGTCATTTACTCTTCGAATCATGTATTTTTCAAGTTTCAACAAATTTATCAAATGTTACATTTCTGTTAGTGACCCCTTTTTTATGCAAGATACACTTGACAAACATGGTATACTTATTTGATGGTTATGTGGTTTCCTAGGTTATTCTCCTTTGTTGAGATCAACATGTAGTTTGGGTTGACCATGTTATCAATCATATCTTCAACCAAAAACTATTCTTGATCTGTTAATTGACCAGTATATGTGTGACCAAGTAATGCCTTGTCTATTTTATGGTTATGAGTACCACATAAAACTTGCAACCTCCAATCTCCTTCTACCTTCCTAGCTCTTCCACTTAGCTTAAAAGGACACTTAAGTCTTCTACTTACAATGTTTTTACGTTTGAATATCAACATGTTCTTATACAGATAGTACTTCCCACTCCGCTCACATCCTAAAGTAATAAGTGTGTTCCTTTTAAGGCTTCCATAATCATACCTTGTAAAATAAAACCATTTTTCCTCTCTACCGCCGAGCCCAGACAAATAGATGATCTTGAGATGTAAATATCTACATGAAAAAATATGACATAATATTCAATTATCATCATTACGTAGTCCAGTGTCTATAATATAGTAACTTCTATGAAATGAATACCTACACAATGGTAAAAACATTTGTATAGTCATCAAGGACATTAGGAGATTGAAAATTACTATATTTCTCATTGTCACGTCATAACATAAATCCTAATTAATTAAATTCAATAAAAAAAGTAAAAAAATGGTATCATAGTTACACAATGCCTCATTAATATTTACAAAGGAAGAGGAAAAATGAAACATTATATGCTAAAATAATGTTATATATTTACATTAGTTATGAATCACATCACCAAATGTGATGTCAATTATTTTCCTGTCTTGTGGAGTTTTATTGGTTTGAGAAGTGGAAATATTTTGCTTTATTAAGACATGTTTTGATTACTTTTATTTCATAATTGTGGGTTTAATAATACTTGATTGTCTACTTACCTTGTTTTGCATAAAATTTGTATGCTTACTTTTACTTTTAGAAGCATAATAGAAAATGTAAGTGGGAGAAAAACTATACTTTGAATTTTAATATGCTTATTTTGATTTTACATTCTTCTTAGCATTACACACAATGTGCCTTGAATTGAGTCACTCCTATCATTGTGATAGAGCTAGCATACTTTTCTGTATATGTTGTGTTTGTTATATGAATTATATGTTCTTTTCACTGAAACTGAGAAATACGTTTCTCAAAACTTTCTATAGTACTAATAAAACATTTGGTTTACTTTATATTTTAGATTGATTTTCCCGGACCCATGATGATACTTGTTTGGAGAATAATACATATATAATTGTTTCCTAGTTATTTTTATTTATATATAACTTTGGTCTACCTTTATATTTGTTGGAAACAATTTTAATTGACCTATAATCATCTATAGTGCATTATGCTTTTCTTTTTCGTGTTGCTACAATTGTTTATGAGGAATTCCATTGAAACTCATCTAATATAGAGAATGCAAACTTTTCAGTCGATGATAATGCCAAGTTTATGTTTTCTAAAAATTGTGGGGAAAAAAGCTACGAATACACAGGTAACAACAATGCTACTGATCTTATATTTAATATTTGATTGTGATTTTCTTTATTTTTTATATCATAATATCCTAGAAATTACAAAGTATGAATAAATTATATTTCATGTTTGCGGCAAATATTTCATAGTCTAATACAAATAAACAAATGTGTTTAATATTTATGTCAGAGTGTTCTCAAGAGAAAAATACCTTAATGTGTTTTTTCCTTTAAATTTAGTTTGTGTTATATTTTCTTAAAATATAAGTCCACTTATAAATAGTATTGAAACACGATCCTTTAACTAGCATTTATAGTCCTTCTATTATATTGAATTTTTTCTTTTGTGGTACTGATAGGTTGCACTGAGCATCATAATTGCAGTATGGGGAATCATTTGTGGACTCCTTGGAGCATATACCAATATGTTGGATATTTTATATAATTATTAAAACCTTTAATATCTCAAATATCGAGATTTGGGTTATTGTGGTAACAGTATGATCTTTTCCCCCAAAAATTTCATTTTTTTTTTTTGAATTTTCTATTGAAATATGTATGTTTTGGAATTGTATTTCCATGTAATCAACAAATACTCACCCTTGTAGTAGGCCATTTGAAGTTTTATTTTTGGTTATGACATGTTTTAATCGTTGACTATAAAGTTGTCACGGAATGAGCTTTATTTAAGAATCATGGAATGTGTTTAGTTAAGTTTGTAAGAATACCTTATAATTTATTTTTAAGCTTTTTTAAGTTTTTTTCAACTAACTTTACAAATAAGTTTATAAAAATTAGCTTATACGTTATCTTGTAGTATATGTTTACTAAGTATTTTAATCTAATGTGTCATATAAGACATTGAATTAAATTAGATAATTAAATAATTATTTAACTATCCGAAAATGTACATTGGAAAAGCTTTCAAACGTAAGTCAATTCTAGAGCCTACTCAGAGTATTGGTGCAATGTCTGAGACAACAGTTTATCGTAGGGCCATGATCTTAACTCAACCGACGTTCGAACGAGAATAAGGCTTTCTCAGTATCCGTGTAAGACCCTGGGTATTATGAATGACTATGTAAGTATTTAACTATCCCAAAGTAGGTAAAGACTGTATTAAGGAATTGAACATAGGCAACAATGTTGGATGGAGTTCATTGAGGACTATGACTTCACACTGCAGTACCGCCCGAGAAGGCGAATGTCGGGGCAGATGCCCTAAGCAGGAAGGCAATCCATGTTACAGCTATGATGGTGCGAGAGATGAAATTAGTTGAGGAATTTCGAGATCTCAGTGTAACACTCGGAATTTTTGCCAGTAATTAAATAATTAGTTAATTATTCCAAGTACTGTTTGGACCCGCTCAGCGGCATCAGCAAGGGATATAGTCGGCCGAAGTACCGATGAAGTATTCTTTGCGACACTTGGTAGGAAACCAAGCTAGACCTGGCTTTGAGTTCGGACGAGAATAAGACGTTCTCACTATCACCATGTCGTTCAGTGAAGAATTTCGTGAAGAACGACTATAATATTGATATGGTTTCCTCTCGGAGCCCGGGAAGGAGTTTTCGCGCTAACGGGACTTTTAGCCGAAACTTCAGCAGGCGAAACGGACGACTTCGGGACCCCGGATCGAGAATCTAAAAAGCTCCAAACGATTTCGTTTGGCGTTTCAAGACCAATTTTGTGCAGAAGATTTTTTGTGAATATTGACTCGGGGAATAGTGTTTTCGGGCAGCGTGGCGCAGACTTCGAGAAAGATCGACCCGGCCCCGAATTGAGCGGGCTCGGTACCACGAAACCAATAAATGACCCCGGGGCAGATATTCTCAGTGACACAGAGGTACTCACTGATGACCAGAACCTGATGATGACCGGTGACTTGACGCACCGACGCATTAACGCAGTGACGCAGTGACGCACTGACGCGTCATGACTAAGAATTTATTAATAAACAAACCTAGATATTTATTAGAACTTTCTAAATTTAGAGTTTAGTCCCTGAACTTTGAAAACCTTACGGTTTGGTCCTTGAACAGTAAAAGTTTTTTTTACTTTAACCTTTTACCGTTTCAACTTTGGTCTTTAGGGTAAATGAAAAATTAAAGATTCACCCCCCATTTGAGCCCAAACCCACGGCCACATGCCCTTCTTAAGGGCCCAATGTTGTTTTCTTTCCATTCCAACTTCATTAAGTCATTTTAGTGAGATTTAAGAGAGAAATGGAGAGAGAAAGTGACTATTCATCATCTTCTTCCTCTCCTCTTCACCATGGCCGAATCCTTTAACCTCCATGGCAGCCCCTTCCTCTTGTCTTCTTCACTTGCTCCTTTGAGGTAAAGTGTTCCTCTCCTCTTGATTTATATTTCTACCGATTTGGTTTTTCAATTGATTGAGTTTGGATTTTATGCATGTACTAGGATTCGAAAGTCCCTTCACAAATGTTGTTCCCACTACCTTTAGCTTCATTTTGAACCGATTGGATTTTTGATTGAATGAGTTTTGGTTCCTTGAAAAATTTTAAGTTGGGTTTTTGTTAGGGTTCCCTTTGGAAAAGTCATTCGCATGACATTGATCTTTGAAAATCTCTAGTTTGTTTTCTTGGAAGTTTTGTTTTTGAAAAATTGATTATTTGGAAAAGTGATTTTTCAAGCTTTAGGTAATTATTCACCATAGATTTCTTGTTGTCTTTGATGTGTACAAATTAGATTTTGAAGAAAAAAATTTCCTTGAATTAAAGTTGTTTGGCTGAATTGACTAGTGTTTTAGGACTTTGGAAAATTGATTTTCTAACTAGATTTTTGTAGTGTTTAAAGCTTGTATGTGAGGTTTGATGCAAAGGAAAATTAATTGCCCTATTTTTTATGGAATGGCCGAGAGTTACAAAGTGTTTAAAGGGCTTGGAAAATTTATTTTCATTTGGTTTTGAGAGAAGGACTAAAATTGAACTCTTGGGAAAATTTGATTATGGAACTTCTAGCTTGTTTTAGGGTTTTGAAAATTTGGGAAATTGAGAGTTTAAAAGTTGACAATTGAATGAATTGTGTTTGTTCTTGACACTTAGGTTTTGTTGAGTTTAAGAGTTGAAAAATGGATTTGGAAACTTGTAGAAAAAGTTGAGTTTTTGGGCAAGTTGGTTTTGGAACTTATAGTTCAAATTAGGGTTTTGAACATTCTGAAAACTTTGGGAAATTGGTGTCAAAATAGATTTAAAAGTTATGTTTTTGATTGTGTGATTGATTTGGAAATTAAGTGAAGTGTTGGGTGAAAATTTGGAAAATTTTAGGGTTTTTAAAATTTTGGGCAGAATTGAAGTTTGATGAAAATGTGTGTGTTTTTGTCTTCTAAAATCTTAATTAAGGCTTCAAAATGGTTTATAAGCATCTAGCCTTGATGCTCTTAGAATGGTTTAAAGTTTTGAAAAGTTTTGCTTTTTGTAACTTAGGGTTTTCTAAGTTCTTTTGGTAATTGTCGAAAATCTTGCTTAAGTGTCTTCGACCTCCAAGCATTTTCTAAGTTGTAGAGCCTGTGAAGAAGGTCTTGCTCCTACCCTGGCTGTGGTTTTGATGACGACAAACTCATTGACAAAAAGAAGAAAAGAAGACTTCGAAGAAACAGCGCTACAAAGTTCATCAATAGTCTAGAAGTCTTAGTTTAGGTGAGTTATGCTTCTAAAGGTCTATTAAAGCATAAAGGCTCTTAAAACACCTAAACTAATCAAGCTAAGTGTTTTCATAACTTAAAAGAAGTAGAAAACCTTAAGCCGATCTCAAAGGATCAAGTTTCTGGAAGATGGACTTCAGTGTAATCGATTTCAGGATTCTGGTAATCGATTACACCTAGGCAGGTAATCGATTACTTCTTGCTTGTAATCGATTACATGTTTGAATTTGAAATTCAAACTGAAACGACTATTAGTGTAATCGATTACACTAAGTGATGTAATCGATTACCAGAACGAAAAGTTAAATCTTTTCATGAACCATTGTGTCCCAAACCTTTTGGAAAGGGTTGTGATGGTTCAAGGACGTTTCCCTTGCCTATATAAATTCCATTTGAGTCCAGAACACAAGAGACAACAAACAACACATGAGAATACAACATTAGGCTAAAGCTTTGTCAAAATTAGTTCATCTTTTAGAACTTAAACCTTCAAGAGCCTAAATTCTGAGTTCATGATCTTCATGTTTATAAGAACACTTGTGTTGTTCATATCTTGAGGAACTCAGAATTAGATTATGCTTAAAAGCCTTAAAGCATAAATTCTCATGATCAATCCACTTCTATGTTAAAGGATTGATACAGCCAATTTTAAACTCTTCTTCATCTCTTTATGTAAGATTGAGTTTTCACCGTGGTATTCGGTGAAGGGTTGTTGTCACTGAAAGTGGTATACTTTCAGGGTATTGATTGAAGGTGGTTTAGCCTTCAAGGTCTGAGGGTGGTTTGCCTTCAGGAACTGAAAGCGGTTTGCTTTCAGGGGCTGTTGAAAGTGGTTTGCTTTCACAGGATATTGGTAGAAATTCTTGGGGTCCTTGGGTTAGGAACTTATAAGAGATTTTTATCAATAGTGGAAAAATCCTCAAGGGGTTTCTTTGAGGGACTGGACGTAGCCTTCGGTGGATAGAAGGTGAACCAGGATAAAACTCCGTGTGTGAATTCCTCTCATCCTTCATCTTTTATTTTCAAGTAATTCTCAATTCCGCTGCAATCACAACTATCATTTCGTGATCATCATTATCTTGAAAGTAATAATTTCGATAAGGCGAAAATTGGGGCAACTCTGATTCACCCCCCCTCTCAGGTTGCTATCTGTACTAACAATTGGTATCAGAGCCTGGTTTAGGTAAGTTATTCCTAAGGTCCGGGAAAAGATGGCATCCTCTTCCAATCATGGAACCAGTGAAGGACACAACATAAACAGGCCACCATTCTTCAATGGAGAACACTATGACTTCTGGAAGATCAAGATGAAAATATTCATAAAGTCATTAGACGCAGGAATTTGGAAAGCCATTGAAGAAGGTCCCTTTGTGCCTGTAGCAGAAGTAGAAGGAACTTCACAAGTAAAACCAGAAAGTACTTGGAGTGAAGAAGAAAAGAAGAAGGTTCAATATGATCTCAAAGGAATGAACATTCTTACATCTGCCCTTGGGATGGATGAATTTTTCAGAGTATCAACGTGCACTACATCTAAAGAAATATGGGATACGTTGATGGTGACTCATGAAGGGACAGATGAAGTCAAGAGATAAAAGATCAATACTCTATCTCAGGAATATGAAATGTTCAGAATGCTTCCAGGAGAAAAGGTATTAGATATGCAAAAACGATTCACTCATTTAACTAATCATTTGATTGCTCTTGGTAGACAATTTTCAAACAGTGACTTGAACATGAAAGTTCTAAGATCACTCACAAGAGTATGGCAACGAAAAGTAACAGCCATCTCAGAGAAGAAGAGTTTATCAAAAATGACTCTCGCAACTCTTTTTGGAAAACTCTAAGAACATGAGTTGGAATTGAATCGTTTGGAAGAAAATGAACAACATGAGAAGAAGTATCGATCCATTTCCCTAAAAGCAAAAGAAAGCATCAAAGAAGATTATGATGCAGATTCTGAAGAAGAAGACAATGGGAATGTGAATCTTCTAGTAATGAATTTTGGAAAGTTTCTTAAGAGAAAATGTGTGAAATTCAACAACAACAAATCTTTCCAAAGGAACAATGAGTCATCTTAATCTCAAAAGATCACATGTTTCAAATGTGGCAAGCCTGGACACTTCAAGTCAGAATGTCCAAATCTTCAAAAGAAGAAACATGGTCTAAGAGAAAAATTCGAAAAGAAGGATCAACCTACACGAAGAGCATATTTGGCTTGGGATGATAATGAAGTAAGTTCATCATCAGACTCTGACAAAGAAGAAGCACAAGTTGCTTTGATGGCCTCACATGACTCAGATGTTGAAGATTCCCAGGTTAGTGACAATTCTATGTCTTCTCATGATTTAAAGTTTGCTATGGAAAATATGTTTAAACTGTGTCAAGAATTTTCCAAGATTATCACTAAGCAAAATGATTTGATTTCATCCTTAGAAAGTAAGTGTAGAATCTTACAAGAAGAACTAGACATAGTAAAATCTAAATTAGATATTACACATAAATGCACTAAGTGTAGTTCTCTAGAAGAAAAGATAGATAACCTTTAACAAAGAGTCTATAACTTCAATAAAGGAAAACAGAAGTTAGATGATATTCTAAGTGTACAAAGACATTCAAACAATAAGTCAGGTCTAGGATATACCTCTCACCCAAAGACTAAGGAAGTCAAGAAAACTGTGTTTGTAAAACCAAACATGGTGGAAAGATCTTCTAAAGGTATTAAGAAAAATTCATTTAGAAGTATGAACAATAGAAAGAACAATTCTAATAGACCTCCTAAGAAGACCCATTCCACTTCTAGACAAACAACTAGTTACAATTATTATTCTTGTACTTATTGTAACAAAGTAGGACATACCCCTAGTAGATGTTACTACAAACATGTAGGAGTACCAAATAGGGAGTATATTTGGGTTAGAAAGGATGTTAACTTAGAAGGACCCAAAACTTGTTGGGTTCCTAATACCCATGTCTGAACTTTGTCATGTAGGTGTGTATGAAAGCAGCAAAGGATTTATGGTATCTTGATAGTGGCTGCTCATCACACATGACAGGAGACAAAACCAAGTTTTCTTTTCTTATACCTAGGGAAAAAGGTTTTGTCACATATGGTAACAATCAAAAGGGAAAGATACTCGGTATTGGAAGAATTCGCACACCCCCTCAAATAGTCATCGATAAAGTTCTTTACGTTGATGGTTTGATGCATAATCTTCTGAGTATCAGTCAACTATGTGATAAGGGTTTGAAAGTTGGTTTCATTGATGATATATGTGTAGTAAAAGATGTGAAAACTAAAGAAATTAAATTTTCTGGGTATAAAGTAAATAAAGTCTTCATGATCTCCTTGGAAGAAATTCCACAAAATGTGAGATGCCTTTTGGCCAAGAACAATAGTGATTCATGGCTATGGCATAGAAGACTTGCTCATATACACATAGATCATTTAAACAAACTAGTCAAGCATGATCTAGTTGTTGGGCTTCCAAAGATAAAATTCGAGAAAGACAAGCTTTGTGATGCATGTCAAAAAGGGAAGCAAATCAGAACGTCCTTCAAACCAAAGAACATAGTTTCGACTTCAAGGCCCCTTCAATTGCTACATATGGATTTTTTCGGACCTTCAAGAACAAAAAGCCTCGGAGGTAATCTCTATGCACTTGTTATTGTTGATGATTTCTCTAGATTTACATGGACGTTATTCTTGCCTCATAAGAATGAAGCCTTCAATGCATTCAAAAGATATGCAAGGCTAGTTCAAAATGAGAAGTCTTTAAAGATCTCTTCTATTAGAAGTGATCATGGTGGAGAATTTCAGAATCAACAATTTCAAGAACTATGTGATGAAAATGGAATATCACATAATTTCTCTACTCCGAGAACAACACAACAAAATGGTGTTGTAGAAAGGAAGAACAGATTACTTGAAGAATTAGCAAGAACCATGCTAAGTGAATCAAGCCTTCCTAAATATTTCTGGGCTGATGCTGTAAGTACTGCTTGCTATGTTTCCAATAGAGTTCTTATTAGACCTATTCTGAAGAAAACCCCCTATGAACTCTACAAAGGAAGGAAACCAAATATCTCTCATCTACATGCTTTTGGATCAAAATGCTTTGTCTTGAATAATGGAAAGGAAAACCTTGGTAAGTTTGATGAAAAATCTCATGAAGGTATATTCCTTGGTTATTCTCTAACAAGCAAAGCATATAGAGTCTTTAACAAGAAAACTCTATCTGTGGAAGAATCCATACATGTGTCTTTTGATGAATCTAAATCTTCAATAGAAGATAAAGTCAATCTTCCTGATAATGAAGAAGAAGATATCATTGTAAATGAAGATTCTCAAAAGGATGGAGATCAAAATCCAATACAAGAAGAGCACATTGAAGATGATACTTATCAACTTCCAAAGGAATGGAGAACCCATAGGGATCATCCAGTTGATAATATTATTGGTGATATTTCTAGAGGCGTTTCTACAAGGCTACGCTTAAATGATTCAGTTTTGAATATGGCATTTGTCTCTCAAATAGAACCATCAAAAGTAAATGATGCTCTAGAAGATGAGTATTGGATTGTAGCAATGCAGGAAGAACTAAAACAATTTGAAAGGAATCAAGTTTGGGAACTTGTCCCTAAGCCTAGTGATAAACATGTTATTGGAACAAAGTGGGTATTTAGGAATAAGTTAGATGAAAATGGTATCATAGTTAGGAACAAAGCAATAATAGTTGCTCAAGGTTATAATCAAGAAGAAGGTATAGATTTTGATGAAACCTATGCACCAGTAGCAAGGTTGGAAGCCATAAGACTTTTATTGGCGTATGCTTGTTCTCTAAATTTTCCATTATATCAAATGGACATCAAAAGTGCTTTCCTGAACGGATACATTCAAGAAGAAGTCTATGTGAAGCAACCTCCAGGATTTGAAGATCCAAAGTTTCCCTCACATGTCTTCAGATTAAAGAAGGCACTCTATGGTCTTAAGCAAGCCCCTCGTGCATGGTATGATAGATTAAGCACATTCCTTTGTGATAAAGGATTTCAAAAGGGTAAGGCTGATACAACCTTGTTCATCAAAAGAACCAAAGGTAGTACCTTATTAGTTCAAATTTATGTTGATGATATTATCTTTGGTGCAACTAACGAAACTCTTTGTAAGGATTTCTCTAACATGATGCAAGGAGAATTTGAAATGTCCATGATGGGACAATTAAATTTCTTTCTTGGGTTGCAATTCAAGCAATCACATGATGGAATATTCATCAATAAATCAAAGTTTTGCAAGGAATTGTTAAAGAAATATGATTTGGATGATTGCAAAGACATAGCCACTACAATGGGGTCTAACACATATCTAGATCAAGATGAATCCGGTGTTCAAGTTGATATTACCAAATATAGAGGTATGATCGGATCTCTTCTATACTTAACTGCAAGTAGACATGATATTATGTTCAGTGTGTGTCTGTGTGCTAGATATCAAGCATCTCCTAGGGAATCACATTTGAGTTCTGTCAAACGGAATTTCAAATATTTGAAAGGAACTACAAATGTTGGTTTGTGGTATCCCAAAGGAAGTGTTTGTGATTTGATTGGATATTCTGATTCTGATTATGCTGGTTGTAAAACTGAAAGAAAAAGTACAAGTGGTACTTGTCACTTATTAGGAAATGCCCTTGTTTCTTGGTCTTGTAAGAAACAAGCATGTGTTGCTCTAAGTACTGCTGAAGCAGAATACATTGCTGCAGGAAGTTGTTGTGCACAAACTTTATGGCTCAAACAACAACTCAAAGATTATGGCTTAGAGCTGGGCTGCATTCCAATCAAATGTGACAACACAAGTGCCATTAATCTCACTAAAAATCCTATCATGCATTCTCGAACTAAGCATATTGATATAAGACATCATTTTCTTCGAGATCATGTTATGAGGAAAGATATTGAGATTTCATTTGTGGATACACATAATCAATTAGCAGATATCTTTACTAAGCCTCTTCCTAAAGATTCATTCTTTAAGATTAGAAGAGAATTAGACATATTAGATGAGCATGACCTTTAAAATAACTTGCTATTTGCATAATTTTTGTTATGATTATATGTTTATATGCATTTAGATTGATTATGTGCTTAAATATTTATTTAAGAATATGTTACATAGGATTCTAGAGTCTAGAACTTATAAAAATGTCATAGTAATCGATTACCATAGGATCTGTAATCGATTATCCCTACTCTCAGTCCTCGTGCCTGTTAGAAATCTCTAAGTAATCGATTACCCTAACTGCTATAATCGATTACCTTTTCAAAATTTGAATTGTTTCAAATTCAAACTTCCAGTAATCGATTACCCTAACTGCTGTAATCGATTACCTGCTCGAAAAACTGCCAGAATTTCAAATTTCCCTCCATCATTTGAAATTCAAATTCAGGACAACTGATGTAATCGATTACAAGTTCCAGCTATTTATATCAGAATTAGTTGGTGTTCCATCATATCTTCAAAAACCCTGAATTCTAGCATCCTCTGCAATATGTCTTTCTCACCTTGCCTATCTTCGGCTTTTTGCCCTCACAATCCTTTGAACTTCTCCCGTCTTCTTCCCACTTCTGCTGGGAAAACTTGATTCATCTCTCACTTTGTCAAACAAACCATTCGCACACCCACCTATGACGACCTCAATTCCTTCATTGACGCAGGCCTCACGTTTCCTGCACTTCTAGGGAATCAATATCTCGATAATTTTCTCACATCCGCTACTCCCTACTATCCAGAGTTAGTTAAAGTTTTCTACTGCAATTTGGAAGTTCAAGGAAATGGCATCAAATCGTCTGTTAAAGGGACTACTGTTCAGTACTCTCTTACATCTCTTGGCAGATGTTTGGGTATTCCAACCTCTTGGGCACAATTGGGAACTCATTCGCCCTGCCCCTGGCCAGACTATAATTCGGAGTCATTTTATCAGACTTTATGTCGCTTTACTCCTTCTGAGATAAGGAAACTTCATCCACCTCGCACCAAAACTTGTCCTTTTCATGTTGATGTTCTTACCACCACCAACCATTTGCTTCATTACTTCATTCATCAAATTCTTCTGCCTCAGGAAGATCTTCTTGCTCATATTAGTGAGTTAAAACTCCAAATATTGTATGGCATTCTCAATGGTCATGCCATCAACTGGACATTCCTGGTGATGCACCATATGCTCACGTGCCGAAATAATGCGCAGTCTTTTCCATACGCCCATAGCATCACTCGTCTTCTCCTTCACTCTGGAGTTCCCATTGACAACATGTATGATCTGCGATCTTCTAACTTCAAGTGTGTTGATACGAAGATCCTATCTAGTTTAGGATTGTTTCATGACTATGGAATTGATACTCTTTCATGGTTGCTTCATTATGACGGCATTAACCCATTAACAGATGATGAAGACATGTCCGATGATTCTTAGTTTTTCTAAGATAGTTTCTCATTCACTGTTGAAGTTTGTTATGCTTCTACTATATGTAACTTATGCATTTGCTTTCTTATATATATATAAGTACTGGTTATGCTTTATTCATGTTTCACATATTTACTCCCATTTCCCATGCTTTATTTCGAATTCTATACTTGTCTGGATGTATGCCTGTATTTTTGGCCTTTTCTTCTTTTTGATGAAGTCAAAAGGGGGAGAAAGGTTCTGTGCTCTTAAAGATCATATGCAGGAATTCAACAAGTACATTAGAAAGGGGGAGAAATACTAGAGAAATACTAGATTCCATCAAACAGGGGGAGTTATTCAACAAAATGCATATATGATCTTCAAGTATCAAGAATGCGTTTGCCATCATCAAAAAGGGGGAGATTATGAAGAAGGTCTTGCTCTTGACCCTGGCTGTGGTTTTGATGACGACAAACTCATCGACAAAAAGAAGAAAAGAAGACTTCGAAGAAACAGGGCTACAAAGTTCATCAATAGTCTAGAAGTCTTAGTTTAGGTGAGTTATGCTTCTAAAGGTCTATTAAAGCATAAAGGCTCTTAAAAAACCTAAACTAATCAAGCTAAGTGTTTTCATAACTTAAAAGAAGTAGAAAACCTTAAGTCGATCTCAAAGGATCAAGTTTCTGGAAGATGGACTTCAGTGTAATCGATTTCAGGATTCTGGTAATCGATTACACCTAGGCAGGTAATCGATTACTTCTTGCTTGTAATCGATTACATGTTTGAATTTGAAATTCAAACTGAAACGGCTATTAGGGTAATCGATTACACTAAGTGATGTAATTGATTACCAGAACGAAAAGTTACATCTTTTCATGAACCATTGTATCCCAAACCTTTTGGAAAGGGTTGTGATGGTTCAAGGACGTTTCCCTTGCCTATATAAAGTCCATTTGAGTCCAGAACACAAGAGACAACAAACAACACATGAGAATATAACATTAGGCCAAAGCTTTGTCAAAATTAGTTCATCTTTTTGAACTTAAACCTTCAAGAGCCTAAATTCCGAGTTCATGATCTTCATGTTTATAAGAACACTTGTGTTGTTCATATCTTGAGGAACTCATAATTATATTATGCTTAAAAGCCTTAAAGCATAAATTCTCATGATCAATCCACTTCTATGTTAAAGGATTGATACAGCCAATTGTAAACTTTTCTTCATCTCATTCTGTAAGATTGAGTTTTCACCGTGGTATTCGGTGAAGGGTTATTGTTACTGAAAGTGGTATACTGATAGGGAAAAATCGCAAGTGTACGATTTACTATCGCGTAATAAAAAGATCGAACCCAAGGGATAGGTGTTCTTATTATTATAATATTTAGTACTAAAACAGAAAAATAAAAGTTGAAATTTGTTGTTGGTTTAAGAACTAGAAAGAAACAATAGCATAAAATAATGAAATAAGATGAGAAGAATTTAAGCTCTTGGGTTGGTTTACGTAGTCTATAAAACATGCTAGAAATCTCCTACTTAATTTCTGAATTTTAATTCCAAAATCATGGTGCTATAGCCTAGAGTTTCTACATCCTAATAGCCTTAAGAAATGTAGACCTTTCTTTCCTAATTACTAACTCCATAGCCTTGGTTATTAGTTAATCAGAAAAGAAGATGAAGAAGGAATTCGGGCCAACACAAAGTTACGTACATCCTTATAGCCTTAAGAAATGCAAACTTATAACCTTTTTTATTTCCTATTTCCCTTACTACTTACCAAATGGCCTTATGAATAAGTAGAAAGCATGAAATCCTTTGATCACAAGATTAATGAAGAACAAAGAAATAAAACATGAATTGAAGATATTATTCAGAAATGTAAGAGAAAACTAGAACATGAATTATAAACTAAAACAACGCAAAAACTTAAAAAGAATTTAGCCAAGCATGGCTAAATGAGTCATTGAATTACCCTAGATAGGAGCTCAAATATGGCTTCCCACAAGTCCTAGGAACAATGCTCAAGAGGGAGAAAGAGAGAATACTTGTTGTATTCTAAGATGGTGTGTTTTACAAGTGCAAGTTGCCTCCCTATTTATATCAAAAAATCTGGCCTCAGCAATTAAATCCCACTTCTAGACCGAGGCCCAGCGCTTGAGCGCTGGGTTCCCAGCGCTGCAGCGCTGGGTGCTGCTTCTTTAACTTCAAGCTTTTCCTTCCTTCTTCATGGTAGTGAGTTTTAAATGCCATAAAAAGCCACTACTCAGCCCTTAATCAATTCTGAAACCTTCCTCTCACTACCATCAATCCTTCACATAATTTCCCATGTGCTAATTTGAAGAGAGTTGCTTCATATTCTTCTTTTCCACTTTTGGTCCTCTCTTGGTTAGCACTCCAATTCAAGCCCTTTAATTCTCTCAATCTTCACTTTTAGCCCTCCACTCTTGAACTTTCACATTTAGGACCTTGATTTCCTGAAACTTTACAAAGTGGTCCCTGGACAAAAATGATAACTAAACCAGCTTTTTCTAAAAATATAAAATAGCTAGAAAAATTCATAAAAATATAAAATAAAGCTAGAAAAACAAATAAAATCTAATCTATATGCAAAATGCAAAATAAATATAAAATCTACATAAAAACAATAAAAAACCTATATGTGACTCAAAAATAATAAAATAAAAAGACTAAAAATAACCTAAAAACATCATATAAAATCCACTCATCACACCACTATACCCAACGACAGCTTGTCCTCAAGCGACAAAACTTAAAGAGAAACTCGTCCCTGAGTTTTGAGAAAGTTTAACTGATTACAACTTGAAGCACAAAAACCTTTCAAAGAAAGCTTAGCAGAAAAGAAAGACATGCATGTTTTATAGACAAAGAATCAAGAAAGTTAGGCTTGGCTTTTAACATGTTTGAGTTCATCAATTAAGCTCACAAAATGATATTCTCCATGAAAACAAGAAAGCTCAATAATTCTGCCTATCATTCAAATCAAAACTGAAGTAAAGCAACCAAGTGATTTTGAAGAGATTTTTAAGGTTGTAACTTGGCCAAAAGGGTTGAACAATTCAAGGTGTGGATTACAAGAAATTGGCAACTCTAGTGGCTGACTCAGAATCTGTTGTTAAGTGACTTTTTTGACTTAAGAGCTTTAAACAATTCAACACAAGGGTCCTCTCAATTTTTCTCCTTTTTTTTTTTTTTTTTTTGAACAAAGTAGTGGAATGTATGGGATGAATGACTTGAATTTTACTCCCTTCATACTCTTTCTCACCCCACTACCTCATTATTTTTTCTAAGGCACATACCTTAATTTTTCCAATTTTTTCTTCATTTTTTTTTAGAGAGAAACCCACAAACATAGCTCTAACAAATTCAGCACATGCATCACTATAACAACTTAAAAATTATCACACAAAGTAGGCTCCAAAGAATGACTCTTTTAAGGCTCAAAAGGGGCTACTAGTGGATTTAACATTTTAAGCAAAAATCTGAGTTTTCAAAAATGCCTATAATCTCTTCTCAACTCACAAAGTGTACAAAACTCCAATCAACATGCAACACAAGGCAGAAAAATTTCACAATCAAGATTTCAGAGTCTTCAGCTCTCAGAAAAAGATAGGGTAAGTGGTACCCTTTTTAGAACTCATAAAAAGACTTTGCCAACAACCAAAACAATCAAGATATCAAAAATCCTTTCTACAGCATGCAATCCTAACTGCTTCAAAACATGTAACTTTTTCACAAAGCAGTTCAACCAGATAAAGCATTCACAATGCTATAGCAATATTCAGAATGGATAAAATACTCAGGACTCATGCAAAAAGAAAAACAGAAAAACTAAACCAAAAATAAAGCTAAAAACTATAAAAAGAAAAACAAAAAACTAAGAAGCTGGCATAGTACACAAATTTTCCACAAAGGTCCAAGGGAACCTCAATGTAAAAATTGAACACTAAAGTTCAAGAGGGTTCTTCCTCCTTTTGGTACCTATCCTGTAACATTGAACAAACAAAAGTCTCACAAGCAGAAGCTTGCTTGACTTGTTAGTTCCAAAAACAGCACACTTAAGATTATGGGTTGAAAAATTGTGTCCACCTTAAAAACAAGAGTTCTTGAGTTCCCAAAAATCAAAACCAGTGTAGAAACAAGGGAAAACTCATAGAATCTTAAAACTTTCAGAAAATGGTGAACACAAAATTTATTAAAAACTAAAAACAGCAAACAAAAACAAAACAACAAATCTGCCCGAGCTCCAGCGCTTGAGCGTTGGGGATTCCAACGCTTGAGCGCTGGAATTAAAATGAAAAATTGGGCAAATAACAGGGGCTCAACGCATGTGCGTTGAGCCTCCAACGCTTGAGCGTTGGGGTGCCTGCAACAGTTTATTCAACATAACAAAATAAAATAAAAGCAATAGAAACACTTAGGTTGTCTCCCAAGAAGCCCAATGTTATAGTCTTTGGTAGACTTTTCACTAATCACTTTTCAACCGGGGTCTATTACAAAATTCATTAGACCCCGCAAATCATGCAAATTTTGGCACAAAAACATCATGGTGCCAAATGAATTTTCAGCCATCAAGCCAACACTAATAAAATTACAAATAGAAGGGATAAGACAATTTTTCCCTTCTTGTGCTTTGCCTTGATTTTCTGAACCTATGACATAGGTTCCTTGAGGTTCTTCTTCCTCCATTTCCAATTTGTCTTCAAAGACAAATTCTACAATGAAGGTTGCTTTTACCTCTTCTCTTTGAACAACAAGTTCATTTTCATGAACTGGTTGTTGTTGTTCTTCGCTGGGCTGCCTCCTTAAAATGCTTTGTATTTTCACTTGTAGCTCTTCCATGGCCTTACATTCTTGCTCAGGGGTTGGCAAAAATCCTGCATTCCGCTTGCACTCTAAATTAGAATAGAATTCGTCAATAAGAGTGAAAGCTTCCTGCTTCTTTTTCTCATAATCTTTCTCAAGTTTAGCCCGGAATTTTGCCTCCCTTTGCTCAAATGTTTCAACCATTGCTATACCTGAAAATACTCAGCAAACAAAATTAGTAGTACCAGTTCATCACAAATTTTTTTTATATTTTTTTTCTTTTTTTTATATATGAACAAGAAGTACTAAACAAAATAAAAATAAGAACTTGAAAAGAACCTTTCCCCGGCAACGGCGCCAAAAACTTGATAGGGAAAAATCGCAAGTGTACGATTTACTATCGCGTAATAAAAAGATCGAACCCAAGGGATAGGTGTTCTTATTATTATAATATTTAGTACTAAAACAGAAAAATAAAAGTTGAAATTTGTTGTTGGTTTAAGAACTAGAAAGAAACAATAGCATAAAATAATGAAATAAGATGAGAAGAATTTAAGCTCTTGGGTTGGTTTACATAGTCTATAAAACATGCTAGAAATCTCCTACTTAATTTCTGAATTTTAAATCCAAAATCATGGTGCTATAGCCTAGAGTTTGTACATCCTAATAGCCTTAAGAAATGTAGACCTTTCTTTCCTAATTACTAACTCCATAGCCTTGGTTATTAGTTAATCAAAAAAGAAGATGAAGAAGGAATTCGGGCCAACACAAAGTTACGTACATCCTTATAGCCTTAAGAAATGCAAACTTATAACCTTTTTTATTTCCTATTTCCCTTACTACTTACCAAATGGCCTTATGAATAAGTAGAAAGCATGAAATCCTTTGATCACAAGATTAATGAAGAACAAAGAAATAAAACATGAATTGAAGATATTATTCAGAAATGTAAGAGAAAACTAGAACATGAATTATAAACTAAAACAACGCAAAAACTTAAAAAGAATTTAGCCAAGCATGGCTAAATGAGTCATTGAATTACCCTGGATAGGAGCTCAAATATGGCTTCCCACAAGTCCTAGGAACAATGCTCAAGAGGGAGAAAGAGAGAATACTTGTTGTATTCTAAGATGGTGTGTTTTACAAGTGCAAGTTGCCTCCCTATTTATATCAAAAAATCTGGCCTCAGCAATTAAATCCCACTTCTAGACCGAGGCCCAGCGCTTGAGCGCTGGGTTCCCAGCGCTGCAGCGCTGGGTGCTGCTTCTTTAACTTCAAGCTTTTCCTTCCTTCTTCATGGTAGTGAGTTTTAAATGCCATAAAAAGCCACTACTCAGCCCTTAATCAATTCTGAAACCTTCCTCTCACTACCATCAATCCTTCACATAATTTCCCATGTGCTAATTTGAAGAGAGTTGCTTCATATTCTTCTTTTCCACTTTTGGTCCTCTCTTGGTTAGCACTCCAATTCAAGCCCTTTAACTAAACCAGCTTTTTCTAAAAATATAAAATAGCTAGAAAAATTCCTAAAAATATAAAATAAAGCTAGAAAAACAAATAAAATCTAATCTATATGCAAAATGCAAAATAAATATAAAATCTACATAAAAACAATAAAAAACCTATATGTGACTCAAAAATAATAAAATAAAAAGACTAAAAATAACCTAAAAACATCATATAAAATCCACTCATCATATACTTTCAGGGTATTGATTGAAGGTGGTTTAGCCTTCAAGGTCTGAGGGTGGTTTGCCTTCAGGAACTGAAAGCAGTTTGCTTTCCGGGGCTGTTGAAAGTGGTTTGCTTTCACAGGATATTGGTAGAAATTCTTGGGGTCCTTGGGTTAGGAACTTGTAAGATATTTTTATCAATAGTGGAAAAATCCTCAAGGGGTTTCTTTGAGGGACTGGACGTAGCCTTCGGTGGATAGAAGGTGAACCATGATAAAACTCCGTGTGTGAATTCCTCTCATCCTTCATCTTTTACTTTCAAGTAATTCTCAATTCCGCTGCAATCACAACTATCATTTCGTGATCATCATTATCTTGAAAGTAATAATTTCGATAAGGCGAAAATTGGGGCAACTCTGATTCACCCCCCTCTCAGGTTGCTATCTGTACTAACAGAGCCTATGTCTAAGTGTTAGACCCTTGATTAGACCAGCCCCCTTACCTTAGTTTTGATTTCAAAGTTCTAAGCTAGGTTGTGTTTGTTGAAGGATAACGAGACCCCGAACCGATCTAGATGCACGGAGCTTACGTGACCGCCAGGATCGAATACCTTTAAGGTAAGGGCACTTCGTTTCCTTAGCTACTAGCATAAGTATAAATTATGCGAATGTATGCTCTACGATTTTCTGAAATTGTAGTTGACGGCGTTCTGAGAACGACCCGACTTTAGACTGTATTGATTGATATATGAATGCAAGTCTCTGAAGGAATCTGATATGCTGGATTAGGAATTGTTTGATGTGTGACATAGTTGAGTTTGTTTTGATTTGCGGCTTGACTTGTTGGATGTTTCATGCTTTACTGATAATTGAAAGCATGATTATTCCTTTCACATGATTTTTTTTTTATATCTGTTGATATGTACCCATGCTCTACATAATTAATAATAATTATGAAGCTAAGTTAGGCAATGTATAAAGACAAGTAAGACCTAGATTGGGTAGTTAAGTAAATATACGTTCCTTGAGGTAAGTAACTATATACAGAGTTGCTCGAGCCTTTCTTGGATTACGTATAAGGTGTAGGAGAGCTTACGCCAAACCTTCAGAAGTGGCGAATCACAGTGGTCGATGGAAAGCCACCGTCGTACCTACACTGGGGAAACGTCTCGCCTCCCACGAATCGGAGTTGGCGCTACATCCGGATAAATTGGGAACGCCCGTGAGCGTTGTAGAAAACCAATGGCTTAGGCATATAGAGACAAATATGCTAATTAATGGGTTTCGGGTTTGGTAGACACTAACTTGTATGTTATTTGTTTGTCCCTCTGCTTAGATAATCTGTTTGTTAGTAGTGTATGTTCATATGGGAAATGCTTCATGTGTTGTTTCCTTTTGAAGTTGACCCTTTCCTGTCTGTTTTGTGTGGTTGCTGGTGATTTGTCGCCAGCTGGACAGCCTTTAGCCGGAAGATGCAGACGAATGCCGTTACAGGAAAACCATGACAAGAAGCCGGGCGCATAGAGCTGGAAGACTTGTGCCGCCTCTTTTACTATTATGTAATAATATTTTGTATGATAATGTGTCAGGGTAGAATTTTTAGGTTGCTTTTTACGACTGACAGCAGGGTTTTTGAAAACGAGTTATATGCTTTGTAAGAAATTTCCAAACTGCTGGTCGGTCAATTTATGCCATATGTTTGGCTATTTGCGAAGTCTATATTTATAATATTAATGCATCTTGTCATGGCATATTTCGAAAAGGAAAATGATTTCAAAATAAAATATACTCTCTCTTCCAAGTTTTTGAAAGGGTGCCTGCATGTTTATTTACTGTTTAATTGCTACAGCAACGCCCTGAAAATTGGGGTGTTACACTCAGCCTAGAAGTAGAAGTAGCTCCAAGAGACTTGTGCTTTGAGAGGGTAGCTGTCACTAGTAATCTTCTGGGAGAGATCAGAGACAAACAACTGAAAGACGAACAGATGATGGAAAAGAGAACCTGGATTGTTCTGGGGAAGGAGCCAAACTTCGAAGTAGGAAAATACAATATCCTATGTTGCAAGTGGCGTGTTTGCGTACCAAATGACACTGAGATGAGGAACTTGATCCTGGATGAGGGCCACAAAAGTAAACTGAGCATCCACCCAGGAGCAACGAAGATGTATTAGGACCTGGAGTTGATCTTCTGGTGGCCTGGAATGGAGAAGCAAGTGGCTGAGCATGTGTTGCATGTTTGACTTGCCAGAAGGAAAAGGTTGAAGATCAGAAGTCTGCGAGATGATTCAATATCTTGATGTTCTTGAATGGAAATGGGAAAATGTATCGATGGATTTTAGGGTTGCATTACCACGAACGCAGAAAAAGTAAAGCAGGCTAATGGGAAGACGGAAGCTTCTCAGAGCCGGCAGAAGAGCCACGCCGATAAGAGGCGAGACAGAAACTTCTTCGAGTGACACCGACGACGGGGGCCGGGAGGACTATTAAGCCGTGGAGGCTTACGCCTAAGTTTATCGAGTTAGATGACACTCAACCCGAGTACAACTTATAGTACAAGGTCCCACCTATGAAGATAGGGGGCAGGAGCGTTAAGCAACCGCGGGAGGAGCAAGTCCTTTCGGTCGAAGTAATATGGAATCATACGACAGGTGATTGGAACGTGGGTTTTTGAAGGGGGATAAGGGAAAAGTAGCCGGACAGTTTGTCAACCTCTAATTTTTAGGACGAAACTATTTTAAGGGGGTGGAATTGTAAGACCCTGAGTTAAATTAAATAATTAAATAATTATTTAATTATCCAAAAATATACATTTCAAATTCTTTCAAATGTAAGTCAATGCCAGAGCCTACTCGGAGTATCAGTGCGATGTCTAAGATGACAGTTTATCGTAGGGCCTTGATCTTAACTCGAGCGACGTTGGAACGATAATAAGAATTTCTCACTATCCGTGGTATTATGAATGACTATGTAAGTATTTAACTATCCTGAAGTAGGTAACGACAATATTAAAACCCTAGTTAATTCCATGAATAACTGTCTTTCTTATGAGAAGTTTCAGCGATGTCTGTCCACCGTAAGGAAGTAGATTGAACCTCGGCCGCCGTTCAAGGAAGAATAAGGTTAAAACCTTATATGTATGATTATTAGTGCATAAGTTCATGAAGATCGACTGTAAGGTCGATGGGGTTTGGTTCCGAAGCTTGGAAAAGTTCTCGACACGCAGTAAAATGCCGGTTTAGGCCTCGTGCAAGAACGGGGCAGTTTAAGACATTTCTAAAATCTTCGAATGAGATTTAAAGTCTTATAATGTTGTAAGGAACCCGTTTATGGAGTAAAGCCATTTTCGATGAATAATTATTTTGGGACGGAAATGACCGGAATCACGACGAAAATATTCTAAGATATTTTTGGTGATGGACGCCTGAGTTTCACGAGCGTCGGAGCCAAAACGAACAAATGGTCGATGATAGTGCAAATAGGATTTTTGACAGAATGTGCCCAAAAAGGTGAATAGAGTTAGAAGTGATGGTTATGACAAGATTAGAGGTGTGTAAGTGAGATTAGACTTTTAATCTTTTCCTAATCTGGGTATTTTTAAAAAATCTTTTCCATCCTTCCACTTTAGTCCCAAAGTTTTAAAAATAATCAAAATCCTCCCCCTTTGAGTGCCCAAACCCGCGGCCATCCCACCTTAAGTGAGGGTTTTATTTTATTTTCTTCCAACTTGGTTCATTTGAGACATTGTTGAAGAGTTTAGAGAGAATTTAGTGAGAGAGAAAAAGAAGGTAAGAAAGCTCCATCATCTTTCTTCTTCTCCATGAGGGATGAACCTCTTCCACCCCCAAACACCCTCTTCACTTCTCTTTTTCTTCTCCTTGCGTTGAGTTAAAATGTTGCGCTCATGGAGCTCTTACTTTTGATGGTTCGTGTTTTGTGTTTGGATTTTTGGAATGATGATCTTACTTGAATCCCTATGCTTATTTTATGTCTATTTCACTCCATATCTTACTCTTTCAAATCATGTAAAAATCTTTGAGAAAAGTTGAGTTTGGTCAAAAGTGATTTTGGAAAATAAGTGATTTTGAGAAGTTGTCTTCACAAAAGATGATCCTTGATGTTAGGTTTAGAAAACCCCTAAATCTATTTTTGTAGAAGTTGATGTTTTGAAAATTTATTATTTTGGAAAAGTGATTTTCGAAATTCTAGGTTGGTTTTCACCATAGGTTTTGGCTTGCCTTTAGTGTGTACCATTTGGTTTGGGAAAAAAAAATTCATCTTGGGTATTTATGAAGCTTGGCCGAATCCATAGCTTAGTTTTAGGGCTTGGAAGTTTTATTTTATCACTTGCTTTCATGTGTTTAAAGCTTGTTGAAGTTTAAGAAAAAAGGAAAATTATTCTCATGTTTTGAAGCTTGGCCGAATTTCATTACATGCTTGGGGTTAGGGTTTTTGACTTGAAAACTTGTCTACGACTAGATGTTTTGTGCATCAGAAGTTTATTATGATGTTGAAGAAGCTTTGATAGAAGTTTCATCAATAAATTAGTTCTAGGCTAGGTTTAAATTCCTCTAAGAAACCTTGTGTTTGTCTTAGTGTAATGCCTTAGGAAATCTTAGTTAAAAAGAGAAAAGTTTGGGTGATTTAGGACTGAACTATTTTAGTTTTGTGTGAAGGATCGTGGAGCACACGAACCGTAAGAGCATCCGACGAGCGTGGACTTGGAAACACTAGTGGTAACTGTAAGAATAGATAGCGACTTTAGAGGGGGGGTGAATCAGGTTTGCACAATTTTTGCCTTAACAAAACTTGTTACTTTCAAGATAAAGATAATCACAAATGATGATTGTGAATGCAGGGGAATCAAATGTTGCTTGAAAGTAAAAGATAAGGGTTAGGAGAAATCACATACATATTTTATCCTGGTTCACCTTCAAACTATAGAAGGCTACGTCCTGTCCCTCAAGAAACCCTTGAGGATTTTTCCACTATTGATAAAAACTTCTTACAAGTGCTTACATCAAGGACTTTAAGAATTTCTATCAACAACCTGAAAACACACCACTTTTAGAATCCCAACCTTCACCGAACCCTACGGTGAAATTTCACTCAACCAGAATGAAGATGTAGAAGATTTATACACAGCTAAATCAACCCTCTAACATAAGAACGGATTGATCATAGAAGTTTTCTGAGTTCTTCAACAGTTGAACATCATAAGAAACTCAGAATTTTGGCTCTTAATGAATATGAAAGTTGTATAACAATGGTTTCAATTGTGTTTTCATGTGTGTTTTGTTTCTGAAGATAAATGGACTATTTATAGGCACTAGGGATCATCCATGAACCAACACAAGGCTTCCCAAATGTTTTGAGACACAATGGTTCATGAAATAATGCAACTGTCGAGCAGGTAATCGATTATAGTACTTAGGTAATCGATTACGCTATGTGACCGTTGCTGTTTGAATTTCAAATTCAAACATGTAATTGATTACAAGAAATCTGTAATCGATTACTTGCCTCTGTGTAATCGATTACCTTAAGGGTGTAATCGATTACACTCAAGTCCATTTTCTAGATAATGAAACTTTAAGTTCTAATTGAGTTTTTCTACCACTTTTAACTTATGAAAAGGATTAAACTCAATTACTTTTAATTGTCTTCGAGCCTTCATACTTAAAGAAACCTTAGAAGCATAACTTACCTAAAATGTAAGACTTAGTCAAAACTAGAACCCTTGAGGTTGCTTGAGATATGTTGCACTGGTTCTTCTAAGTCTTCTTTTCTTGTTTTTGTACACGAGTTTGTTGTCATCAAAACTTCAGCCAGGGTCAGGGGTAAGACCTTCTTCATAGTAAGGGCAATTCGTTATCTCTGTATCTACTTATAGCTTATATGGTTACAGAAAATTGTATGTGGTTAAGTCTTAGAATTGCATGGAGCTGAAAGCATCTGATATGTTGGATTAGAATTGATTGATTGATTGATTTCCTATGAAAGGAAAGATTGAATGAAAGTCGTTATGTTCCTTAGTTGTAGGAAGTGAATGGTAGTATGCTAAGTATCATGCTTAATAGCAAAGTTGATCAATGAGGAAATGCTATATGGTATGAGAACTTGCTTTATGATATAAGCTTGATTCCATGATTAGTGAAATCCATTAACATGCTGTTTACCTCGATTTTTGTTAAACAGATAGAAATCCAAATGTTGATAAAGAGGCTGATTTTGATCCTCTTTGGGTTCTTTGCGGGAAAATGTTTAAGTGTCGTTTCCGGGTTTTTTTGTTGTAGAACAGTACAAAGTTCTTCAACGATGAAGAAGAAGTGCAGTAGAAAAGTAGAAGATTGAAAGAAAAGAGAAATAAAGTTGAATTTAAAAGAGAAAAGGGATCGAAAGGAAAAGACAAATCAAAATGAAAAGAGAAATCAAAATGGCAGAAGTAAATAACATTGAATTAAAAGTGAGAATCACAACACCTTCGAGTTCTCTTTGCTAGCCGTCTGTCACATGAGACCTTGTAGGAATCTTAGAGAGTTTTTAGTAGTTTTGTGAATGTCCATATTTCTACAATGAAAGGTCCTATTTATAGACCAGAAATAAAACTACTACTCTAATCCTATGGTGGAGATTAAATCTTAGAAAATAACTCCTAAGACTAGAGCCACACACTTGGCACATTTACAAAGTAAAATAACTTCCAATAACCGCTACTGATGACTCCTCATGCAACACTTCCACTCTAATTTGTTATGCTAGAAAATTTGAGATGTCTTGCTAGTCTTCGAATTTTCTCTTGTTTCTTCGATCCAAAACACTTTGAACTAATTTTGAACTCACCTAGTTCGACCAACTTTACACAGAATGGTCAAATATTTGATTTGGCTCTTGATATTAAGAAACAACCATTCAAAAAGCTATTAATATATTGGTCGAAGAACCACAGTCATTGCCGATGATGTAGACGATGCAGACATTGCAGACGATGGTTGAGCAGACGATGTAGTAGTAGCAAACAACACTGGAGCAGACGCTGCAGCAAATGATAGAGAAGACGATGCTGGCATGCATGCATGCATGGAAACTCCACGTTCAGAATCTTCAAGTATTTGTCAATTTGACACATAATTTCGAGAAATATTTCCAACACCATATTTTGACAAAGAAATTAAACTTAGCACCACTTATTATCTTTGATTTCTTGGTATTTCGACCGAGATAAAATTCTAGGATTAACACATGCATGCTTGTGTATTGCTTTTGATAGTGGTTCAAAGTAGAGTCATTGGTAAGTAAGGCCAAATCACAAAACGTTGAGTTATAAGACGGAAAAGGCTCCGCGTTCGTAAGGAACCCAAATTCACGATTAAAGCGGTTTCAGTTAACTAGATTAAAGGTCTTAATCTTGTTTATACGCCTGATTAAAGTGGTTAATTTTGGTGATATGCTTGGCTAAATATGTTAATCTTGCCTGTGTGATGGATTCTACATGTCGGATGTTCGAGAGGGTGCTTTACCGAGCTGTCCTGAGATTTCCTACACATTTCCCGAGGGGGCGGAGATGGGATAGAACTTTGACTTCGGGCCCAATGAGAGGTCATCCAAGACCTCCTCCCTCCATAAGCAGCAATTCGTCTTCTTTGTTGGACCTGAAGCCGACGTAGATTCCTTTATACTCCGCGTACTACATTCCTCGGTGCAGCTATCCCTATGCCTTGAGACCCCGTGAGCGGCTGATGGTCTCTTGAGTCTGCACTCTCATCGAGCAACGACGAGGATGGGGTAGTGGGAGGAGTGGAGCCTGCACCGGCACTAGAGTCTGAGTCAGAGGAGCCGTCGGAGGCGGACTAAACACCGTCTCTGGAGGAGCTTGCTGTGATAGACCCTGTTGCAGGTTGCTGGAGGGTGGGTTTGTACATTTATAGGACTAGGGACAGGGTAGATCTCGAATAACTATACTTTTGCGTGGCCACCCTGTGTGGGGCTGCTGGAGGCATCCCAATGTTAGGATTTCTAGACTAGGCCTCATAGCGGAGGTATATATTTATTTTGGTTTCTCAATGTCGGGTTGTATAGTTAACTACTTTTACCAATATCGGTTCCACTACTATACTTATGCCATGTGTTTGGCTAGTTTTTGAAACAGGCATATTATATTCGTAATGCATGATACAGTTGCATGTTTCGAAAAAGGAAAAGAAATATACTATGCATTTTAGGCATTTAAAACTAATCAACATGTTTAATTTACTGTTGAGGCACCACTTTAGCGCCCTAGAAATCTAGGTGTTACATGTCTTATATTTCTTGGGGAAACATCACATTAGTGGCTAATGTTTTATAGATAGAGAATGATCATCTTGGCTTTTCATGTACGCCAAGAATACCATAACCCGAGTTCGCCTCTTAAATAAAGCATGGAGAATCTACTTAGACTATACATGGTATCCTTTAATATGTAAACCATATATCCCGTTCATTATTGGAGCTGCATAGGTCATCAACATTTGGGGTGGTCAATCGACCACGCTGACCAGTCATCCTCATCAAGGAAGTCGAAGTCCCTAATGCCACGGTTGGGGAGTCGGCTCCAGTTGTTGTCCATTTGGTGAAAGTCGCCCAAATACATACAACAAAACAGGGTGCAAGGTTCTCTTCCTAAACAACATAATGTGCATATACATATATACAAAACAATGTGCAAAATATTTTCACATAGAGGAAACCAGAGCATATTCCATGGCACACAAAGTTACATTCACAAGGAAACACTTAGGTCAGGAGAATGAGATGATTATTTTAATGTCATGCCCATGCACATGAGCCATTCGCAAACGACCTTTATCCAAATATAGCAATGCCCGATGTACGGGAAGTGAGACATAATTTCCCAGATATGGTTAGATCAGCACGATCTTCGACCCTTGGAGCTGTCACGTTCATAGGCAGGACTTGTGGTTGTCCCTGATGTTTCACAAAAGTGCAAAATTTACCCCTAACCTTTTTTGGCACGAAGTGTACCCTCAATATTGAAAAAAAGAGCGAAAGTTTCCCTTCCATCAAAAAATGGGTGACATGGCTATTAACTGCTGACCACATTAAATGTTACCACGTCAGCATCCTACATGGCATGACACATTATTAATAAAATTTAGAACTTGGAAAAGGGGTGGGGGACATTCGAACCTGGGTCTTGAAAGTGGCAAAACACAACATTTTCCAGTTGAGCTACACAATGAATTAGATAATATATGAACACACTTATATTTAAAGGTCGTTTCGTGGAAACTCTTTCTTTGACCTCATCTTCATCAATTCATCATCTTCATCTTCTAGAATATCATCATCACTTCATCAATTCATCACCCTTCTTCATCCTCATCTTCAGCGGTTCATCTTCCACCCAAAAAACTTCATCAATTCATCAATTCATCTTCTAGAAAACCCAACAGCACCCAAAAAAACCAAACACAAATCCAAACAACAAAATCCACCGGGGCTAGTGCCGGAAATCGCCCTTTATGGAGGTGCACGGTGGCTAGAGCGACGAAGTAGAAATTGGATAAGGGGTTTGTAGCGGCCACAATGAGGATCGCGATGGCAGTGTTCGTTTCCTCAGAAGCCATCAAAATCGGCCGGAAAATGGCATTGCAGGCAGCGGTGGTGGTGATTGACGGCATCCGAATGACATTCTGAACCATGGGTTTTGTTGCGGACCTCGTGGGTGTTCCAACGGTGGTGGTGGTTTCTCCAAACGACTTGCGGTTTGACCGGAATCAAAGAAAGAAGGTCAAAGGAACGATGGTATGAGAGGATGGTAATCTGTTACCGGTCAAGAACAATCTTCAAGAAACTCAGAAATTTACAACAGAAATGATTCCAGAGATGAGTCAAGATATACAAAGAAGCATATACATAATATACAAAGATCCTATAACATATATTATATCAATTAATCACGAATTCATGCAAAAACCCAAATTAAGAACCCTAGAACATTCATATTGCAAAAATATAAAAGATATAAGGGTTGAAGAAGATGACACTATGATTTTTATCCTGGTTTGTTCTCCAACTGAACTACATCCAGACCCCAGCGTGCAATGATATTTGCTGATCGCTATCAATTGTCGAGGTTCATACAAGACTCACAACAAGTCACTCACAATGAACCTAGAAACCCAAAAGCCCAATATGCAAGACACCCTTGCACATATGCAGACACACACCAAACCATATGGTGCCATCAATTTCACCAATTGATTACAAAGAAGAAGAAGCAATCTCAGCAAGATGGAATCCGAAGTGATATTTGCTGATCACTAAACCCAACTAGGAAATAGAAAACCTAAAGATGAAGACTCTCAAGAACATGAAGACTTTGCTTTCAAATCTGAAATTTCTCAATGAAAACTCAATCAATGTGTTTCCTTCTTATTCTTGTGTTTCACACTACTGCAAAGCCTTCTATAGAAGTGTAGAAAACCTATAGGAACCAGATAATTAGCACAATGTAAAGGGAAAACAAATAGAGAAGGAAAGAATCCGATTTTAACTAAAACTGCCCAGGGTAATCGATTAAAACCCCGTGGTAATCGATTACCACTTAACCATTTTCTCTCTCAGTAATCTGTTAATCAAACTAGTAATATGTTACCCAACTGGTTAAGCTTCCATTTTAAAAACACTATTCAAAAGCAATTTTCCTTGGGTTTCTAAGACTTTTATTTATGAAAACAATTAAACCTTATTAAACAAAATTTTACTAATATCTAGAGAGCAAAGATGATCAAAGAAATTGAAAGCTCTTCCTAAGAAATTCATGACCTAAAAAGCTAGAATGCAATAAAATATTAATTCCAAACAATAAGCATAAAGGTCTTCATTTATTCATCAATGTCGGTGTTGTTTTGGAAGCATCAAAACCTCTTGCAATGGTAGGAGATAATCCTTCTTCACAATCTCCCCCTTTTTGATGATGACAAAACACACCTTGAAAGTTCAATCCAACTCTGAGCTAACACCCCCTTTATTTTTCACTTCATGATCCTCTTTGCAAAATGAGAATATATACCCTGAAAAACAACACAACAAAAAACCAACCTTTCTCCCCCTTTTGACATTATCAAAAAGTAGAAAAAGTGTAAAAATATCCAAGGTACAAAGTATAGAGGATACTTCGAAAAATAAAGTATACGTGCGAAGGAGAAGCTTGAAACAACAATAATATGAAAATTCAAGCTAGAACGGGCAATAATAGCAAACATAGGATAAAAACCAAAATAACATATGCTATCATCATCACATGAATCATTAAACAAAGACGTAGCCAATATAAAGTCCATCATAGTCATAAAGAATCTAAAGAAAAAAGTACCATGTCTAGCTATTATATTTATCCATGAATCCAAAAGAAACATAATCCCGAGTACGGTTATCCATGACTAGGCATAAAGAAAAACAAGAAACTACATATGATCATAAACGTCTTTCACAAGACCATGCATACCAGAAAGTGTAGTCTCCATCGCCTCCATGCGAGTATCAGTAGCTATGAAGCGCTCATCAACATAAGTCTGAAATGAGTCAAGGAGGCGGTCCACATGAATCTGAAAAGAGTCCAATCTATCTAGGACAAGCTAAACAGAAGCAGGAGTAGAATCAGAGTCTGAACTAGGACAAGCAGATGAAGAAGCAGGAACATCATAAGCAGAAATCAGTGCGGTGTTTGCAAGTCTTAGATTCCTTATCAAACACAATATCCATCTTAGTCACGATGTCATGATCAATCAGATGATCCTTAGCATCAATCTCAGCACACAACTCATTAGTAACAAAAACTCTAGCATGCTCAAGAATGTGAGAAATCAACCTTGGATAAGGAAAATGGGTCTTGTTCTCCCTACCTTGGACATGTGACTCTTCATAATGAAAACCTAGTCAACCGCTATACAATTCTTAATAGCATACAGCAAGAGAAACTCAAGCTCATTAAGCTGAGCATGATTTGAACCAGTAGGAATAATGATGTAGCTCAGAAAATAATGAAGTAAGTGGTCATTAGGATTAAGATTTCCAACAGTTAACACTTTCTTAGCCCTAATGTCAGTTTACTTTCTCTTCTTAGTTTTCATTTCCTCTCGAGAATTAGTACACATAGAGTAGTAAAACTATTTCCTATCAAAATCTTCCCAAGGACACTTGTTAGTTTCAAATGAGTTAGATCATTGATCATGTTTTGAATGACAACAATTTTATTTCCTAAACTCTTATTATTATTTTCAGGAAATATCCCTATCATCTAGACAAAAGGAAAAATATCGTTTGCTCACATTGTAAGCAAAGAAGAACTATTGTTCAAAGAAGAAGTATAGTTCAGTGAAGAAATATCGTACAAATACAAGATGAGATAGCATCATTTTTGAAAAGCATCTCAAGCATAGTCTACAACTCTATCATTTGCTTGCATTATCAACGTCAGAACAACTATCGTTCAAAGACAAGAAGCAAGGAGCATCGTTTGCATGCAAGGATGAGAAGCATCGTTTGTACAAGAAGAGAAAGCATCATCTGATAGAGAACGAAAGTATCATTAGAGCAAGAATAAGAAGCATCGTCTGAAGACATGATGAATATTGTCTGAAGTACAAGACAAGGAAAGCATCGTTTGACGAAATGGACAACATCGTCTGATCAATTAAGAATACATCGTCTGATGAAAAGAGATAGCATCGTCCAAGGTTAAGAAGAATATGCTTTATTCGAAGATAATATGCTTTATGAGTTGTCTAGAGCTGTCAAGATCACAAACAGAGGAGAAGAGCTCTGAATCACGAGGCAACGTCAGAGAAGATCAACGACTCTATTTTTTTCTCTCTACAACAGCATTAAATGCTCTGTTCTTGAGACAAGGAAAAAGTCAGAATGCATTAAATGAGAAGCAGAATGCATCGAATGAAAAGCTTTCAACGGTCATTATTCCAAGTTTGAAATGAGGAAGAACAGAACACAAGGACGAAGCAAACACTGTTTCATCTGAACACCTGCTTCAAGCTATGCCTCTGTTCAAAAGCTTTCAACGGTTGCATTAAATGAAAGGATTCGTTGAAGCCTGAAGGAAGAAGAAGAAATCGTCTCACACTCACGATCTTCAGCAACAGAATTTTGAAGAGAAGATATAAATAAGAAGACTTAAAGACTGAAGAACTTGGTGACTTACAACGAAATTCAAATTCAAACTCTCAATCTTTCTGAAATCTTCCAAGCTCTGAAACCTCACTCGAACTTAAGTGTCAAACCCACAATGAGTGAAATCGTCCAAGTGTGAAATTTCCTAAGAGTCAAATCTCTTCATCCATTCACATCCAAACAGAGAAACTACATCTATTCATCTATGTTCACTTCTACTGAATTGTCATATTACCACGGTTCCTGGCAGCCTTTTACCATGGTTAAACCGTGGTATCAGCCGGCGAAGTAATAGATAAATTACCACGGTTCAAGGCAGAACGGTGGTAATATCACATATCTATTACCACGGTAGAAGGCGTAAAATGGTAATATCGCAGCTCTGTTACCACAGTTCAGCACGGAACCGTGGTAATATCATAGATCTATTACCACAGTTCATTGCTGAACCGTGGTAATATCTCTTCCTATTACCACGGTTCAACAATGAACAGTGGTAATAGGTCTATTTTTTTTTTGGTTTTTCTTATATTCTCTCACCTTAATTAATTGTACGTGCAAATAAAAAAACAGTCTATTATATTGCCAAAATAACAAATTAACTAAAACATGGTCTACAAGAAACTATAAATACCAAATTACCAAATAAACTATATATACTACTACATAATTTCCTTTTTACCACGCCCTTGTTACCACTGTTCTGTGTCGAACCGCGGTAACTAAGGTTCTCTATTACCACGGTTCCTTGTCAACCGTGGTAATTGACATAGTTTTGATTATTTTTTCAATTAAAAAAGACTATTACCACGGTTGATACCTTAACCGTGGTAATAGAGTTTATTATTTTTTATTCGAAATTGTCTATTACCACCGTTGTCAGGCGAACCGTGGTAATAGGTATTATATTATTAATAAAATGTTAATTTATTAACTACAAAACCGTAGTTTACAGATCGATAATCCATTTGTGAACCCTTTCTCTATTGCACCTAATGATCGTTAATTTATTAACTACATCACCGGCCCTCGTTCTCTCCACAATGGCACCGCCGCTGCTTTGCATGCTCATCGGCGCCAAGCCCGTCTCTGCCAATCGTACTCTTGCTCGCAGCCACGGCAGCTACGCTGTCTCCCTTTTCGGGCGTCGCCGTTCCCATCTTCACCCATTGGCCGCTCTTCTCTACCTCACTAGTGAGTCCTCTGAGCCTACTTCTACTTCTAGGGTTTATGTTTTGAAGATTGTTGTTGTTGTTTAGTAATAAGGTTTTGTTTTCCCAGAACACAAGAAGCATGTGCCGTTTCCCTCTTAAATGCTTCTCTCTCCACCCACTTAATGGTCTCTTCATAAATGCTTCCCAGCGGCGTTTCTCCAGCATGTGTGGTTGTTAGTACAGATAGCAACCTGAGAGGGGGGGTGAATCAGAGTTGCCCCGATTTTCGCGTAATAGTACCAAATGACTTTCATCGCAATTAGTGTTGTAACGTAAGAACGTTTTTGCAGCGGAATATTGTAATTGCTTGAAAGTAAAAGATGAAGGATAAGAAGAACACACAGGGATTTTATCCTAGTTCACCTTCAAACCCAGAAGGCTACGTCCAGTCCTCTGATCACACAGAGATTTTCCACTATACCAGAAAGCAAACCACTTTCTGAAAATCACCACTCACTGAATCACACAGTGAACTGATTACAACCCTCAGAACAGATTACACTGTCTGAGTCAAACCCTTTACTAAATACCACAGTAAAATTAGAATCCCTCAAAAAGATTACCACTTTCTGAACAACCACTCCACTGAATTCCACAGTGAAGATTTCCAATGATCAAGTACTCTTACAGATACTTGCACCAAGGACCCTAAGATATCTTATCAATCTTCCCGAAGCAACCCACTTCTGATTGATCAAGTCTTCTTAGCAATACTTGTGCCAAGGACCCTAAGAGGACCTATCAAACCTCAGAAAGCAAACCACTTTCTGATGACACCGTATTACCACGGTGGACTTTGAATCAAACCTGATTCAAAGGGCCTTTTTACAACCACCGAAAACCACGGTGAATGAATCAACATGATTCAAGAGATGAAGAAGAAGATGCCTTTACAATGGCTGATTCAATCCTTTAGACAAGAAGGATTGATCTTAGTTTGTATGCTCCAGGCAATTACAATGAAGGCTCTTCCATTCTGAGTTTCTCAAATGTTGAACATCATGAGTGTTCTTGTGAAAATGAGAGAACCGAAACTCAGAATGATGACTTTAATGAATATAGAAGTTATGGACCAAGTCATTGATGTTTCTGAGTGTCTAAGGACTTTATATAGGCACTAGAGGTCATCCATGAACCAACACAACCTTTCCTAAACGGTTTGAGACACAATGGTTCATGAAAAGACACATTTGTCGACCAGGTAATCGATTACAACAGTTAGTGTAATCGATTACACCATGCCGTTGAAGTTTGAATTCAAATTTAAAACTTGGTAATCGATTACACACTTGTGGTA
Organism: Acmispon strigosus; assembly: GCA_030819835.1. Classification (NCBI taxonomy): domain Eukaryota; kingdom Viridiplantae; phylum Streptophyta; class Magnoliopsida; order Fabales; family Fabaceae; genus Acmispon; species Acmispon strigosus. Next base: position 28,974,798 of record JAUAMA010000001.1, read on the forward strand.
ATCGATTACACACATCCTGTAATCGATTACACACATTTGTAATCGATTACAGACAGTCCAAAACTCAGTTTTTGACTGTTTAAAACCTAATTGAGTGTTCCTACCAAGTTTTACTTGTGAGAACATATCGTACTCAATTAGTTGATCTTTTATGAGCCTTCAAGTGCAATTTAAACCTTAATAAAGCATAGCACACTAAGTTGACAAGACTTACTTAAAACTAGAACCTTGATGATTGATCTTGACGTTCTGAGCCGGTTCTTGAAGTCTTTCTTCTCTAAAGTCTTCTTTGAAGTCTTCTTAAAGTCTTCCTTCCTTTTATGAAGTCTTCGTGAAGTCCTTCTTCTTTTTGTTCCTTTCTTTCTTGAAGTCTTCTTGAAGTCTTCCTTTTCTTTTCTGAAGTCTTTCTTCTTTTTGTGATGTGTTTGACTTCATAAAAACCTCAGCCGAGTCCAAGGACGAGACCTTCTTCACAATCTCCCCCTTTTTGATGATGACAAACATCATGCTTGAACATTGATTGATCATTAGACTTTCTTTCTTGTCTTGTATCTCCCCCTTGGTTTTGCAATTATATCTCCCCCTTTGTTTTGCAAATGAAGCACAGTATCCTGAAAAATGATCAAGCATACACAAGACTTTTCTCCCCCTTTTGACATCATCAAAAAGAAGAAAAAAGCCATACAAAGTATTCCAGGATAATAGAAATAAAGGGAAGCATAATGACAAATATTTTGATGTCAAAACGATAATGTGTATCAGCACTTTTCTCCCCCTTTTTGTTCCACTTGTAGCTTTTCTTATAAGTAAGTCTTTACAAAGCACATGTGACCCTTTCTCCCCCTTTTGACTTCATCAAAAAGAAGATGAGTCCAAGAATACATTGCTAACAAGTAGTATAGACATTTGAATCGTAGGGAGTGGGGGTGTGCAAGACAGTATTTTGAAACTTATGCATCACACGCAATTAAAGCATAACCATAGAAGTTCAGAATACATAATTAAACATACAAACAGAATTCAAACCATCTAAAAGTTATGTCTAAACTATGACAACCCAAAATATATGAAAACATAAGCCAAACTCTGAAAGTTAACTATTTTCCATTTTAGCCCTGATAGAATTGATTATAGACTTCCAGTAATTGATTACTGAAGCTTTCTGAAATAAAAACCTGGGCCAAAATATCCCTGTAACCGATTACTGACTTTATGTAATCGATTATCATGTCTGAAAACTTGAAATTCCAGACTTGATAGGTACTGCATGAAAAATATATTTAACATGATGTGAATGCAGATGCCTAAGAATGCATTACTCTTGTACTTAATATCATTTGAAAGCTATAAAGTTTTTAGAATTTCTCTTACCAATACCATAGTCTAAATTTGTGTTTTGAAAGACCATCCTTTGTATATGACATTTCAGATCACAAGATCCTCAAACACATTTGCACAATAGGCTTAATGGTATTTTAGAGGTACTCAAAAGACTTTGGATCCTTGTGGATTAGTTCCTTTCATATCCCATTTGAATCTTTCATTGGGGACCTCATCGTTTCTTTGATAACTAGAGAATAATAGGAACACTTAAATTTCACGTTAGATACTTTTTCCTTAAGATGATAGAAAGATTTGATATGTGCCTTTCTAAGTTGAACACCGTCATGTATTCTTCTTGAGTGACCAAAGTTATATGAACTTCTTGGTCTAAAAGTGATTTTCTTAACATCACTAGGATGATTATGATCAGATAAACCTAAATCACTTTTATGAAAGGCATGTCTTTGATTACATAACAACTTATCCATATCATCTGTACCTTTGTTTACCACTTGTGTTAATTCATCAATTCTTGATTCAAGGATTATGCATGAATCTAAAGATGTAAAAAAAATTTGAATATCTATTCTAGATTTTACTTGATCTAACTCATCTTGCATGTTATTAGTTTTACTTTGTAGAGATGAGATGATCCTACTTTGATATGCATATATTTCATAAGAACTTAAGAAACTATCATGCAATCTATCAAAGATTCTTTGTAATTTATCATATGAAATTTCATTACTAACCTCTTCATTTCCATCATTAGAATGATGTGTTGCCATCAAAGCGAGACATATTTCTCCATTTTCTTACTCGGATGATGAACTTGCTTCATTGTCTTCCAAGTTTGTCTTCTTTGTTTTGGAGGAAAAAGTTTCAGAGAGTATGGACAAGGGCTCTATATTTGGTAATCTCTACTGGAGTGAATGATTCATCTTGATCTAGATAAGTACTTGATCCTCATTGATGTGGGTATTACTATGTAATCATCCAAGTGATATTTCTTCAGAGGTTCTTTATAGAACTTGGATTGATTGATGAATATCCCATTTTCAGATTGCTTAATTTGCAATCCATGCCCGTAGTGCTTGCTTTAGATCATATAGATCTTTCTTTAAGATGAGGACATGTGAAGGGAACTTTGGATCTTCAAAGCCAGGAAGTTGCTTCACATAGACTTCTTCTTGAATGTATTCATTCAAGAGACCGCTCTTAACATCCATTTGATATAGTTGGAAGTTAATCGAGTAAGCATACTCTAATAGAAGTCTAATTGCTTCTAACCAAGCAATTGGTACATATGTCTAATCAAAATCTATACCTTCTTTCTGATTATAACCTTGTACTACTAATCTATCCTAATTTCTAATTATGATTCCATGTTCATCTAATTTGTTCCTAAACATTTATTTGGCTCTAATGATATACTTGTCAATAGGATAGGAAACCGATATACATACTTGGTTTTTCTCAAACTAGTTCAACCCTTGTTGCATGGCTTGAATCCAATACTTATTTCCTAAAGCATTATGTACTTTAGATGGCTCTATTTAATATGATTTGAGAAGGCGTACCTATTTTCCCTATGCTAAGTAATTACCCCTTTTTCATTATTCTCATATGCTACATATCCCTTTTCTCAAGGTATGAGATATAAAAATTTTGTTTTGTCTCCAATCATGTGTGATGTGCAGCCATTATCAAGATATCATAAACCCTTTGCTACTTTCATACACACTTACAAAACAAATTCTCATAAAGGAATGTTAAGTACCTAAGTTGCTTTGGGTTCTAGGTTATTGATTGTCTTCTCCACCCACATATATTGCTCACTTGATATTCCTATATTCCTCTAATAACATCTACTAGAGGTATGTCCTATTCTATTGCAATAACTACAAGCATATAATCTATAGCCTTCATTATATATTATATCTAAGCATATCATAATATCTCCTAGGATGTCTTGGAGCATTTTGAGAAAAATTCCTATTGAAATTTTATGCTTTGATTATATAGCATGAGTATGTAATCGATTACAGCAGTTGGGTAATCGATTACTAGTAGTTTAAATTTGAAAAACTTCAAACTTTGAATATTTAATCGATTATAGCAGTTATGGTAATCGATTACTTAGAAGACTCTAATAGGCACGAGGACTGCGAACAAGGTTAATCGATTACAGGACCTATGGTAATCGATTACAAGGACATTATTATAGGTTCTAAAACTATCAAGTCCTATGTAACAAAATTCTAGATAAACATTTAAGCACATAATCAATGCAATCATGTAAGTTCATACAAAGATTATGTAAATACCACATTATTTTAAATATCATGGTTATCTAATATACCTAATTCTCTTCTAATCTTAAGAAATGAATTTTTAGGATTGTTTTGGGACATTTTGTGGGTAGTTCCTATAGTTCATATTTTTAGAAGAGCTAGCATGCATGTGTTTACTCCTAAGAGATTTAACTTCATCTAATACCTTTTGAAGCATTTGACATTTTTTTTCTAAAGATGAAATAATGTTTATCACTAAATTTAGAAGTGCTACGACACATCTTAAAAAGGCTTTCTATAGCGTATTCTAAATCATTAAAAAAATGTTGGTACTAACCTGGATATTTTCCTTGTCAGAATTCTGAGATGCCATCAATGCAAGGTGTGCTTTTTCCTTCTCTGATTCTGAGTCTGAGCCTACGTCATTGTCATCCCAAGCGATGTATACTCTTCTGGAGTTTGAATCCTTCTTTTCATACTTCTCTTTTAGTCCATGCTTCTTCTTTTGAATGTATGGACATTCAGACTTGATGTGACCAGTTTTTTCATACTCATAACATGTGATCTTTTGTGAAGAGGAGGAGGGTTCATTTCCCTTTTGAAAACTTGTAGACTTCATACCTTTTCTTTGTAAGAACCTTCGAAAGTTCTTGACTATTAAGACCATGTTCTCATCATCTTTTGACTCTGCATCATATTCATCATTGATGCTTTCTTTGGCTTTTAGAGCAATAGACCAGTGTCTCTTTTCGTTGTTCTCATATTGCTCGAGTCTGTTTAACTTCAATACATGTTCTTGAAGTTTTCCAAAAAGAGTAACCAGAGTCATGTTGGAGAGACTCTTCTTCTTTGAGATAGCAGTGTCCTTTGGTTGCCATGTTCTTGTAAGGGATCTTAACACTTTCATGTTTATGGCATTATAAGAGAATTCCTTACTAAGAACAATCAAGTGATTCAATATACGTGTGAACCGCTTTTGCATATCAAGTATGCTTTCTCCAGGCAACATTCTGAACATCTCATATTCTTGTGATAGAATATTGATCTTGAATCTTTTGATTTCATCAGTCCCTTCGTGTGTAACCATTAAAGTATACTTTAAGGAATTTCTTCATACCAAGGGCTGAAGTCAAGATGTTGATACCTTTTAATTCATGTTGAACTTTCTTCTTTTCTTTGTCACTCCATGTGTTTTCTGGTTCTGATTGTGAACTTCCTTCAACTTTTATTACAGGCCCAAGGAGATCTTCTTCAATGACTTTCCAGATTCCCGCGTCTAATGGCTTTATGAAGATCATCATCTTGATATTGCAAAAATCGTAGTGTTCTCCATTGTAGAATGGTGGCCTGTTTATGTTGAATCCTTCATTGGTACTTGTTGTAGATGAGGATGCTATCTTTTCCCGGATCTTAGGAATAACTTACCTAAACTTCCGCTCTGATACCAATTGTTAGTACAGATAGCAACCTGAGAGGGGGGGGGGTGAATCAGAGTTGCCCCGATTTTCGCGTAATAGTACCAAATGAATTTCATCGCAATTAGAGTTGTAACGTAAGAACGTTGTTGCAGCGGAATATTGTAATTGCTTGAAAGTAAAAGATGAAGGATAAGAAGAACACACAGGGATTTTATCCTGGTTCACCTTCAAACCCAGAAGGCTACGTCCAGTCCTCTGATCACACAGAGATTTTCCACTATACCAGAAAGCAAACCACTTTCTGAAAATCACCGCTCACTAAATCGCACAGTGAACTGATTACAACCCTCAGAACAGATTACACTGTCTGAGTCAAACCCTTTACTGAATACCACAGTAAAGTTAGAATCCCTCAGAAAGATTACCACTTTCTGAAGAACCACTCCACTGAATTCCACAGTGAAGATTTCCAATGATCAAGTACTCTTACAGATACTTGCACCAAGGACCCTAAGATATCTTATCAATCTTCCCGAAGCAACCCACTTCTGATTGATCAAGTCTTCTTAGCAATACTTGTGCCAAGGACCCTAAGAGGACCTATCAAACCTCAAAAAGCAAACCACTTTCTGATGACACCGTATTACCACGGTGGACTTTGAATCAAACCTGATTCAAAGGGCCTTTTTACAACCACCGAAAACCACGGTGAATGAATCAACATGATTCAAGAGATGAAGAAGAAGATGCCTTTACAATGGCTGATTCAATCCTTTAGACAAGAAGGATTGATCTTAGTTTGTATGCTCCAGGCAATTAAAATGAAGGCTCTTCCATTCTGAGTTTCTCAAATGTTGAACATCATGAGTGTTCTTGTGAAAATGAGAGAACCGAAACTCAGAATGATGACTTTAATGAATATAGAAGTTATGGACCAAGTAATTGATGTTTCTGAGTGTCTAAGGACTTTATATAGGCACTAGAGGTCGTCCATGAACCAACACAACCTTTCCCAAACGGTTTGAGACACAATGGTTCATGAAAAGACACATTTGTCGACCTGGTAATCGATTACAACAGTTAGTGTAATCAATTACACCATGCCGTTGAAGTTTGAATTCAAATTTAAAACTTGGTAATCGATTACACACTTGTGGTAATCGATTACGCACATCCTGTAATCGATTACACACATCTGTAATCGATTACAGACAGTCCAGAACTCAGTTTTTGACTGTTTAAAACCTAATTGAGTGTTCCTACCAAGTTTTACTTGTGAGAACATATCTTACTCAATTAGTTGATCTTTTATGAGCCTTCAAGTGCAATTTAAACCTTAATAAATCATAGCACACTCAGTTGACAAGACTTACTTAAAACTAGAACCTTGATGATTGATCTTGACGTTCTGAGCCGGTTCTTGAAGTCTTTCTTCTCTGAAGCCTTCTTTGATGTCTTCTTAAAGTCTTCCTTCCTTTTATGAAGTCTTCGTGAAGTCCTTCTTCTTTTTGTTCCTTTCTTTCTTGAAGTCTTCTTGAAGTTTTCCTTTTCTTTTCTGAAGTCTTTCTTCTTTTTGTGATGTGTTTGACTTCATCAAAACCTCAGCCGAGTCCAAGGACGAGACCTTCTTCACAGTGGTTTCCTTCTTCTAAACAGTCACGCCGGTTCTCCTTCCCATATGAGTTTCACATTTCTCAATACATCCTCTTTACTCTGAACTTTTGAACATTCATGGCGTTTACTCTTCTCTATCCTGTTTCACTTTCCTCGTTTACTTATAAATTCCAGAAGTATCTCTCAGTTCTCCATCCATCACTCCATCATATTCCCTGCATCCTTCTTTTTCTGTGTTCATTAATCTTCATTAAAAACAGAAATGGAAAATGGTTTCGAAATCTGTCTTCCTTTTACTATAAATTTCCCAGAACTAGAGCGCTATCAAGTTCTCCGCACCAATTCTTTGCGTAACACACCATTCCAAGCATTGTGTGATGCCTCTAATGAGTCAATGTACCTAGACCTCGTCTTCGCCTTCTGGTCCTCCTTAACATTTGTACACAATCGATGCTTTGTTGCAACAGTGCTGGATCATGAGTTTTCCCTTACTAGAGGGAAACTTGCTGATCTCCTCAATAGTGAGGATGAAGGAGAAACGTATTATGAATTCTAGAAAGCAGAATACGATGGAGAACATATAAATGAAAGCATCTATATGATGGAAAATCCATTTGTTTATGAGCGCTGTCTCTACTCGTTCCTCAACTGCCGTTCCAGAGTTTTACATCAATTGGTCAGTAAAGTGCTTTGTCCAAGAGTCAATCTTCTGGAAGACGTGCTTGACCAGGACCTGTACTTCATGCACATGATAATGAATAATGAGCATTTTAATGTTGTAGACATCGTCTACAATCACCTTACTTCTGCTCTGGTTGACAACCAGCAAGCCATTCCATATGGTTTCCTCATAACAAAACTCCTCAGGGGTCTAAATGGGTTGCCCTTTTTGGCTTGGAACCGTTTAGAGGAGGTGGATTTTCAGGTGATCGGAGTAGAATTCTTCCGGTCAAGGGGTATTGAGATTGGTGTGCCACTGGATGAACCCTCCGAAGTCTTGGATGACTCTTCTTCGGATGACTCCTCCGATGATTATATGGAATCATTAGGCTCCAACTCTGGTCCCTGATTTTTAATTAAGCCAAGAAGTACATGTTGTACCTTTTTTTAAATTTGGTTGTATGATTGTTAAATTTGGCTGTACAATTATTCTTCAAGTGAATAAATTTTTTCTTCAAGTTAATATTTGGCTGATATTGTTCATCCAAGTTAATATATGCTCCATCTCTTTTTATTCATTGTTATATTTTTTGGAAATATATTGCCAGGAACTATTCGGAATGACTTAGCAGTATATTATTTACATAAGGAATGGCTTAGCAGCATATTACGCATGCTTAGCAGCATTCCGGGCTCGGAGATACATTGAAGGCGATGTATCAAAAGCAATTTGGAGCACAAGCAGGAGCACTAGTATCAGTTGAAGATGTTATGATATAAATGTATTCTACTGCTAAATTGTTTTTTTTTGAATGGACTGCTGAACTGTTTTGGCATTCAGGTAACGGGATATTAGGATAGTTTCCAATAGACCATGTTTTAATTAGTTAATTACCTTTTCCTGGGTGGTGATCCATAAGCATGTTATATATAGTTTATTTGGTAATTTGGTATTTATAGTCTCCTGTAGACCATGTTTTAGTTGATTTGGTATTTTGGCAATATAATAGACTATTTTTTATATGCACGTACAATTAATTAAGGTGAGAGAATGTAGGAAAAACCAACAAAAATATTACACCTATTACCATATTTCAGTGTTGAGCGGTGGTAATAGGAAGGGATATTGCCACGGTTCAGCAATGAACCGTGGTAACGGATGTATAATATTACCACGGTTCCTAGTTGAACCGTGGCAACAGAGCTACGATATTACCCCGGTTACGCCTTCAACCGTGGTAATATGGCAATTATGTAGTAGTGATATAACATGCATATGAATCACCACCCAAACAAAAGAAAATGGCCCAATGCCCAGGAAAAAGGTAATTAACTAAAACATGGTCTATAGGAAACTATCCTAATATCCCGTTACTTCAATGCCAAAATAGTTCAGCAGTCTATTCAAAAAAAAAAAAATTCAGCAGTAGAACACAGTTACAACATAACATCTTCAACTGATCTTAATGCTCCTGCTTGTGCTCCCAACTGCTTCTGCTGCATCGCCTTTAATGTATATCCGAGCCCGGAATGCTGCTAAGCATGCGTAATATGCTGCGAAGCCACTCCTTATGTACATAGTATACTGCTAAGCCATTCCGAACAGTTCCTAGCATTATATTTCCAAAAAATATAACAATAAATAAAAAGAGAAGATTATTAGGAATTAACAAGATCAGCCATATATTAACTTGAGGAAAAATTATATTCACTTGAAGAAAAATTGTACAACCAAATTTAACAATCATATAGCCAAATATTAAAAAAAAAGGTACAACATGTACTGCTTGGCCGAATTAAAAATCAGGGACCAGGATTGGAGCCTAGCGATTCCATAGATTCATCGAAGGAGTCATCCGAGTCTTCGGAGGATTCATCCAGTGGCTCACCAATGTCAATACCCCTTGACCGGAAGAATTCTTCTCCAATAACCTGACAAGCCACCTGCTCTAAAGGGTTCCAAGCCCAAAAGGGCAACCCATTTGGACCCTTGAGGAGTTTTGTTACGAGGAAACCATAGGGAATGGCTTGCTGGTTGTCAACCAGAGCAGAAGCAAGGTGATTGTAGATGACGTCTACACCATTAAAAAACTCATCATTTATAATCATGTACATGATGGAGTGATGGATGGAGAATTGAAAGATACTTCTGGAATTTATAAGCAAACGAGGAAAGTGAAACAGGATGAAGAAGAGTAACCGCCATGACTGTTCTGAAGTGTAGAGTAAATAGGATGTATTGAGAAATGTGAAACTCATGTGGGAAGGAGAATCTGCGTGACTGTTTAGAAGAAGGAAACCGCGCATGCTGGAGAAACCGCGCTGGAAGCATTTATGAAGAGACCATTAAGTGGGTGGAGAGACAAGCATTTACAAGGGAAATAGCGCATGCTTCTTGTGCTCCCTGAAAACAAAACCCTAGTACTGAACAACAACAACAGCAATCTTCAAAGCAAAACCCTAAAAGTAGAAGCAGGTCAAGAGGACTCACCAGTGAGGTAAAGAAGAGCGGCCAACGGGAGAAGATGGGAACGGCAATGCACGAAGACGGAAACGGGGTGACTGTCACGGCTGCGAGTAAGAGTGCGATTGGCGGAGACGAGATTGGTGTTGATGAGCATGAAAATCAGGGGCGGTGCCATTGCAGAGAGAAGGAGGGCCGGTGATGAGGTGCAGCGGCCAGGATTGACGGTCATGAGGTGCAATAAAGAAAGGGTTCACAAATGAGATTTCGATCTGCAAACTAGGGTTTTCTAGTTTACAAATTAACATTTTATTAATAATATAATACCTATTATCACTGTTCACCTAACAACCATGGTAATAGACAATGTCAGATAAAAAATAATAAAATCTATTACCACGGTTAAGGTATCGACCGTGGTAATAGGAAATGTTAATTAAGAAATAATAAAAACTATCTCAGTTACCACGGGTGACTTGGAACTGTGGTAATAGAGCACCTCAGTTACCACGGTTCCACACGGAACCATGGTGACAGAGCTTTGGGCACCATTTTACCACGGTTCATCATGGAACCGTGGTAACATGGGCATGGTAAAAAGGTAATTCTGTAGTAGTGGTTTCACCAAACCTCAAGTATATTCTTAAGAGTCATATCCTCTACCATAAATACTTAGAGTTTGTTTGTTCTTAATCACTCTTTCTGAAGAGACTTTGTAGTAGTGTAAATGTGAAGAAGGTCTTGCTCCTGACCTTGGCTGAGGTTTTGATGACGTCAAACTCGTGAACAAAAAGAAGAAAAGAAGACTTAGAAGAACCAGTGCAACATGTCTCAAGCAAATATCAAGGGTTCAAGATAAACTAAGTCTTATGTAATTAGGTAAGTTATGCTTCCAAGGCTTCTCTTAGCATAAAGGCTCTAAGACATCTAAAAGTATTTGAGTATAACCCTTTCATAAGTTAAAAGTGGTAGAAAAACTCAAGGGTATCTCAAAGTTTCATTTTCTGGATAATGGATTTGAGTGTAATCCATTACACCTTTAAGGTAATCGATTACACAAAGGAAAGTAATCAATTACAGCTTGCTTGTAATCGATTACATGTTTGAATTTGAAATTCAAACAGCAACGGTCTCTTAGTGTAATCGATTACCTAAGTATTGTAATCGATTACATGCTTGACATGTTGCATTATTTCATGAACCATTGTGTCTCAATTCGTTTGGGAAGGGTTGTGTTGGATCATGGATGATCCCTTATGCCTATAAATAGTCCATTTGAGTCCAGAAACATAACACACACGAAATAGGCCAAAAAACACAAATTGAACAACTCTTTCATAATCATTTAATCTTTGTTCTTAAACTTTCAAAGAGCCTATATTCTGAGTTCGATATTCTTCATTGTAAAAGAACACATGCTATTCAAATATTGAAGAACTCAGAATTAAAAGAGCCTTCATATGCTTGAGAGCCTAAAAGCATAACTCCTATGATCAATCCACTCTTGTATTAAAGGATTGATTCAGCCGGTTAGAATTTCTTCTTCATCTTCATTCTGGTTGAGTGAACGATTCACCGTAGGGTTCGGTGAAGGTTGATTATTTGAAAGTGGTTTGTGAAGAAGGTCTTGCTCCTGACCCTGGTTGAGGTTTTGATGACGACAAACTCATCGACAAAAAGAAGAAAAGAAGACTTAGAGGAAACAATGCTACAAAGTCTATCAAATACCTAGAAGTCCTAGTTTAGGTGAGTTATGCTTCTAAAGGTCTATTAAAGCATAAATGATCTTTAAAACACCTAAAATAATCAAGCTAAGTGTTTTCATAACTTAAAAGAAGTAGAAAACCTTAAGCCGATATAAAAGGATCAAGTTTCTGGAAGTTGAACTTCAGTGTAATCAATTTCAGCCTTCTGGTAGTCGATTACACCTAGGCAAGTAATCGATTACCACTTGCTTGTAATCGATTACATGTTTGAATTTGAAATTCAAACTGAAACGGCTATTAGTGTAATCGATTACACTAAGTGATGTAATCGATTACCAGAACGAAAAGTTGCATCTTTTCATGAACCATTGTGTCCCAAACCTTTTGGAAAGGGTTGTGATGGTTCAAGGACGTTTCCCTTGCGTATATAAAGTCCATTTGAGTCTAGAACACAACAAGACATGAGAATACAACATTAGGCCAAAGCTTTGTCAAAATTAGTTCATCTTTTAGAACTTAAACCTTCAAGAGCCTAAATTCTGAGTTCATGATCTTCATGTTTATAAGAACACTTTAGTTGTTCATATCTTGAGGAACTCAGAATCTTACTATGATTAAAAGCCTTAAAGCATAAATTCTCATGATCAATCCACTTGTATGTTAAAGGATTGATACAGCCAATTGTAAACTCTTCTTCATCTCTTTCTGTAAGATTGAGTATTCACCGTGGTTTTTGGTGAAGGGTTGTTGGTACTGAAAGTGGGATACTTTCAGGGTGTTGATTGAAGGTAGTTTAGCCTTCAAGGTCTGAGGGTGGTTTGCCTTCAGGAACTGAAAGTGGTTTGCGTTCAGGGGCTGTGGAAAGTGGTTTGCTTTCACAGGAAATTGATAGAAATTCTTAGGGTCCTTGGGATAAGAACTTGTAAGAGATTTTTATCAATAGTGGAAAAATCCTCAAGGGGTTTTCTTGAGGGACTGGACGTAGCCTTCGGTGGATAGAAGGTGAACCAGGATAAAACTCTGTGTGTGAATTCCTCTATCCTTCATCTTTACTTTCAAGCAACGCTTAGTTCCGCTGCAATAACAACTACCATTTCGTGATCATCATTATCTTGAAAGTAACAATTTCAATACGGCGAAAATCGGGGCAACTCTGATTCACCCCCCCACTCAGGTTGCTATCTGTACTAACAATTGGTATCAGAGTGGAGGTTTAGGTAAGTTATTCCTAAGATCCGGGAAAAGATGGCATCCTCTTCCAATCATGGAACCAGTGAAGGATTCAACATAAACAGGCCACCATTCTTCAATGGAGAACACTATGACTTCTGGAAGATCAAGATGAAAATATTCATAAAGTCATTAGACACAGGAATTTGGAAAGCCATTGAAGAAGGTCCCTTTGTGCCTGTAGCAGAAGTAGAAGTAAGTTCACAACCAAAACCAGAAAGTACTTGGAGTGAAGAAGAAAAGAAGAAGGTTCAATATGATCTCAAAAGAATGAACATTCTTACATCTGCTCTTGGCATGGATGAGTTTTTCAGAGTATCAAAGTGCACTTCATCGAAAGAAATATGGGATACTTTGATGGTGACTCACGAAGGAACAGATGAAGTCAAGAGATCAAAGATCAATACTCTATCTCAGGAATATGAAATGTTCAGAATGCTTCCAGGAGAGAAGGTATTAGATATGCAAAAACGATTCACTCATTTGATTAATCATTTGATTGCTCTTGGCAAACAATTTTCAAATAGTGACTTGAACATGAAAGTTCTAAGATCACTTACAAGAGTATGGCAACCAAAAGTTACAGCCATCTCAGAGAAGAAGAGTTTATCAAATATGACTCTTGCAACTCTTTTTGGAAAACTCCAAGAACACGAGTTGGAATTGAATCGTTTAGAAGAACATGAACAACATGAGAAGAAGTATCGATCCATTTCCCTAAAGGCAAAAGAAAGCATCAAAGAAAATTATGATGCAGATTCTGAAAAAGAAGACAATGGGAATTTGAATATTCTAGTAAAGAACTTTGGAAAGTTCCTTAAAAGAAAAGGTGTGAAATTCAACAACAACAAATCTTTCCAAAGGAACAATGAGTCTTCTTCCTCTCAAAAGATCTCATGCTTCGAATGTGGCAAGCCTGGACACTTCAAGTTGGATTGTCCAAATCTTCAAAAGAAGAAACATGGTCTAAGAGAAAAATTTGAAAAGAAGGATCAACCCACACGAAGAGCATACTTGGCTTGGGATGATAATGAAGTAAGTTCATCATCAGACACTGACAAAGAAGAAGCACAAGTTGCATTAATGGCCTCACATGATTCAGATGTTGAAGATTCCCAGGTTAGTGTTAATTCTATGTCTTTTCATGATAAAGTTTACTATGGAAAATATGTTTAAATTATGTCAAGAATTTTCTAAGGTTAGCACTAGGCAAAATGATTTGATTTCATCCTTAGAAAGTAAGTGTAAAACTTTACAAGAAGAACTAGACGTAGTTAAATCTAAGTTAGATATTACACATAAATGCACTAAGTGTAGTTCTTTAGAAGAAAAGATAGATAATCTTCAACAAAGAGTTCATAACTTCAATAAAGGAAAACAGAAGTTAGATGATATTCTAAGTGTGCAAAGACATTCAAACAATAAGTCAGGTCTAGGATATACTTCTCACCCAAAGACTAAGGAAGTCAAGAAAACTGTGTTTGTAAAACCAAACCTAGTGGAAGGATCTTCTAAAGGCATTAAGACCAATTCTTTTAGGAGTATGAACAATAGGAAAAGTAATCCTAATAGACCTCCTAAGAAGATTCATCCCTCTCCTAGGCAAACAACTAGTTACAATCATTATTCTTGCACTTATTGTAACAAAATAGAACATACCCCTAGTAGATGTTACTACAAAAATGTTGGAGTACCAAATAGGGAATACATATGGGTTAGAAAGGATGTTAACTTAGAAGGACCCAAAACTTGTTGGGTTCCTTATACCCATGTCTTAACTTTGTCATGTAGGTGTGTATGAAAGCAGCAAAGGATTTATGGTATCTTGATAGTGGCTGCTCATCACACATGATAGGAGACAAAACCAAGTTTTCTTTTCTTATACCTAGGGAAAAAGGTTTTGTCACATATGGAAACAATCAAAAGGGAAAGATACTCGGTGTTGGAAGAATAGGCACACCCCCTCAAACAGTCATCGATAAAGTTCTTTACGTTGATGGTTTGATGCATAATCTTCAGAGTATCAGTCAACTATGTGATAAGGGTTTGAAAGTTGGTTTCATTGATGATATATGTGTAGTAAAAGATGTGAAAACTAAAGAAGTTAAGTTTTCTGGTTATAAAGTCAATAAAGTCTTCATGATCTCCTTGGAAGAAATTCCACAAAATGTAAGATGCCTTTTGGCCAAGAACAATAGTGATTCATGGCTATAGCATAGAAGACTTGCTCATATACACATAGATCATTTAAACAAACTAGTCAAGCATGATCTAGTTGTTGGGCTTCCAAAGATAAGATTCGAAAAACACAAGCTTTGTGATGCATGTCAAAAAGGGAAGCAAACCAGAACGTCTTTCAAACCAAAGAACATAGTTTCGACTTCAAGGCCCCTTCAATTGCTGCATATGGATTTTTTCGGACCTTCAAGAACAAAAATCCTCGGAGGTAATTTCTATGCACTTGTTATTGTTGATGATTTCTCTAGATTTACATGGACATTATTTTTGTCTCATAAGAATGAAGCCTTCAACGCATTTAAGAGATATGCTAGGCTAGTTTAAAATGAGAAGTCTTTAAAGATCTCTTCTATTAGAAGTGATCATGGTGGAGAATTTCAGAATCATCAATTTCAAGAACTATGTGATGAGAATGGAATATCACATAATTTCTCTACTCCGAGAACACCACAACAAAATGGTGTTGTAGAAAGGAAGAACAGATTACTTGAAGAATTAGCAAGAACCATGCTAAGTGAATCAAGCCTTCCTAAATATTTCTGGGCTGATGCTGTAAGTACTGCTTGTTATGTTTCCAATAGAGTTCTTATTAGACCAATTCTGAAGAAAACCCCCTATGAACTCTACAAAGGAAGGAAACCAAATATCTCTTATCTACATGCTTTTGGATCCAAATGCTTTGTCTTGAATAATGGAAAGGAAAACCTTGGTAAGTTTGATGAAAAATCTGATGAAGGTATATTCGTTGGTTATTCTCTAACAAGCAAAGCATATAGAGTCTTTAACAAGAAAACTCTTGATGACAGGATAATATATGATGTTTTTAGGTTGTTTTTAGTCTTTTTATTTTATTATTTTTGAGTCACATATAGGATTTTTAGTATTTTTACATAGATTTTATATTTATTTTGCATTCTGCATATAGATTAGCTTTTATTTGTTTTTCTAACTTTATTTTATATTTTTAGGAATTTTTATAGCTATTTTATTTTATTTAGAAAAAGCTGGTATAGTTATCATTTTTGTCCAGGGACTGATTTGTAAGTTTCAGGAATCAAAGGATCAAAGTGTAAAGGTTCAAGAGTGGAGGATGAAAAGTGAAGTTTGAAGGAGTCAAAGGGCCAGAATTGAAGTTCTAACAAAGAGAGGACTTGAAGTGAATTGAAGAATGTGAAGCAACTCTCTTTGATTTGAGCACATGTAAAATAAGGTTTGAAGGATTAATGGTGGAAGGAAGGAGTTTCAGAACTTATTAGGGGCTGAATGAGCCTAATTAAGCCAATCAATTCCACCATTGAAGAAGAAAGGAATCCAAGAAAAAGCTGCCAGTGTTTGTCCCAGCGCTGCAGCGTTGGAAGACCCAACGCTCAAGCGCTGGACCTCTGACTAGGATGTGAGTCAGAGGGTGCACCCAGCGCTGCAGCGTTGGAAGCCAGCGCTCAAGCGCTGGGGTCTGTTTCTGCACGTTGGATTTTAATGCTTCCCAGCGCCCAAGCGTTAGGAATGCCAGCGCCCAAGCGCTGGAAGGCTGATTTTCACTATAAATAGGGAGCTTTTCTTCACTTGTAGGACACACCTATTCAGAATACAACAAGTGTTCTTCTTTCCCTCTTAAAGATCATTGTTCCTAGGAATTGTGGGAAGCCATACTTGAGCTCCTATCCAGGGTAATTCGATGACTCTTTTAGCCATGCTTGGCTAATTCTTTTTAAGCTTCTTGGGTTGTTTTTAGTTTATAATTTATGTTTTAGTTTTGTTTCTACCTTTCTGAATAATATATCCAGTTCTTGTTTTATTTCCTTGTTCATATTTCTATCTTGATGATCACAAGTGTTTTTTGCTTATTGCTTATATGAATGAGAATTGGTAAGTAGTAAGGGACCTAGGATTAAAAAAAGGCTATAAGTATATTTCGCTAAGAGATTAGGAAAGACGTAGCTTTGTGTTGGCCGGAACTCTATCTTCATCTTCTTCTTTAGTTAACTAGATTGCAAGAAATTGGGTTTAGTAATTAAAAAGAAAGTTTTACAATGTGTAAGAGATTAACTTGTAGATATAATAGGCTATAGCACCTTGAACTTGGATTTATAATTTAGAAATTATGTAGATACTTGCTAGCATATTTTATATTCTATGTCAATCAACCCAAGGACTTAATCTTCATCATATTTATC
Organism: Acmispon strigosus; assembly: GCA_030819835.1. Lineage (NCBI taxonomy): Eukaryota > Viridiplantae > Streptophyta > Magnoliopsida > Fabales > Fabaceae > Acmispon > Acmispon strigosus. The sequence goes on from JAUAMA010000001.1 coordinate 28,991,919, forward strand.
TCTCTATTATTTTATGCTATTGTTCTTGCTTGTTCTAAAACCAACAACAAATACTCATCTTTTAAATTTTCTGCACAAGTACTAAATATTATAATAATAGGAAACCTATCCCTTGGGTTCGATCTTTTTATTACGCGATATTGAATCGTACACTTGCGATTTGGGTATCAACTCTATCTGTGGAAGAATCCATACATGTTTCCTTTGACGAGTCTAAATCTTCAATAGAAGATAAAGTCAATCTTCCAGATAATGAAGAAGAAGATATCATTATCACTGAAGACTCTCAAAAGGAAAGAGATCAAAATTCAATACAAGAAGAGCACATTGAAGATGATACTTATCATCTTCCAAAGGAATGGAGAATCCATAGGGATCATCCAGTTGATAATATCATTGGTGATATTTCTGGAGGCGTTTCAACAAGGCTACGCGTAAATGATTCTGTGTTAAATATGGCCTTTGTCTCTCAAATAGAACCCTCAAAAGTAAATGATGCTCTTGAGGATGAGTATTGGATTGTGGCAATGCAGAAAGAATTAAAGCAATTTGAAAGGAATCAAGTTTGGGAACTTGTTCCTAAGCCTAGTGATAAGCATGTTATTGGAACAAAGTGGGTATTTAGAAATAAGTTAGATGAAAATGGTATCATAGTTAGGAACAAAGCAAGGTTAGTTACACATGGTTATAATCAAGAAGAAGGCATAGATTTTGATGAAACCTATGCACCAGTAGCAAGGTTGGAAGCCATAAGACTTCTGTTGGCGTATGCTTGCTCTCTAAATTTCCCATTATATCAAATGGATGTCAAAAGTGCTTTCCTGAACGGATACATTCAAGAAGAAGTCTATGTGAAGCAACCTCCAGGATTTGAAGATCCCAAATTCCCTTCACATGTCTTCAGATTAAAGAAGGCACTTTATGGTCTTAAGCAAGCCCCTCGTGCATGGTATGATAGATTAAGAACATTCCTTTGTGAGAAAGGATTCCAAAAGGGTAAGGCTGACACAACCTTGTTTATCAAAAGAACCAAAGGTAATACTTTATTAGTTCAAATATATGTTAATGATATTATCTTTGGTGCAACTAACGAATCTCTCTGTAAGGATTTCTCTAACATGATGCAAGAAGAATTTGAGATGTCCATGATGGGACAATTAAATTTCTTTCTAGGATTGCAAGGAATTATTAAAGAAATATGATTTGGATGATTGCAAAGCCATAGCCACACCAATGGGGTCTAACACATATCTAGATCAAGATGAAACCGGTGTTCAAGTAGACATTACAAAATACAGAGGTATGATCGGATCTCTTCTATACTTAACTGCAAGTAGACCTGATATTATGTTTAGTGTGTGTCTATGTGCTAGATATCAAGAATCTCCTAGGGAATCACATTTGAGTTCAGTCAAACGGATTTTCAAATATTTGAAAGGAACTACAAATGTTGGTTTGTGGTATCCCAAAGGGAGTGTTTGTGATTTGATTGGATATTCTGATTCTGATTATGCTGGATGCAAAACTGAAAGGAAAAGTACTAGTGGTACTTGTCACTTGTTAGGAAATTCCCTTGTTTCTTGGTCTTGCAAGAAACAAGCATGTGTTGCTCTAAGTACTGCTGAAGAAGAATACATTGCTGCAGGAAGTTGTTGTGCACAAACTCTATGGCTCAAACAACAACTAAAAGATTATGGCTTAGAGCTGGGCTGCATTCCAATCAAATGTGACAACACAAGTGCCATTAATCTTACTAAAAATCCTATCATGCATTCTCGAACTAAGCATATTGATATAAGACATCATTTTCATCGAGATCATTTTATGAGAAAAGACATTGAGATTTCTTTTGTGGATACTCATAATCAGTTAGCAGATATTTTTACTAAACCTCTTCCTAAAGATTCATTCTTTAAGATAAGAAGAGAATTAGGCATATTAGATGAGCATGACATTTAAAGTAACATGATATTTGCATAATCTTTGTGATGTTATATGATTAAATGCATTTAGATTGATTATATGCTTAAATATTCATTTAAGAATGTGTTACATAGGATTCTAGAGGTTAGAACATATAAACATGTCCTAGTAATCGATTACCATAGGCCCTGTAATCGATTATCCCTGCTCTCAGTCCTCGTGCCTGTTGAAAACTTCTAAATAATCGATTACTATAACTGCTGTAATCGATTACATACACGAAATTTGAAATTTTTCAAATTTTAAAACTGCTGTAATCGATTACTCGAACTGTCATAATCGATTACACACACAATTTTCTCTATAAAATCAGCATATGCCTCTTGTATTTTCATCTACCTATCCACATGCACAACCTATCTTCATCTTCAAGTCTTGTACTAGCCATGGGGTCTCTTCCTCATCCCTCAAATGTCTTATCTCCGATCAATACTCCTCGAAGGGATTCCTCCAATGATCCCTATTTTCATCCTCGATACCGCATAAATGTCCAAACAAATGCTGCATCGGCTGGATTATCTCCATTCTATGCTATTCCTTCCAATTTCTCACAGGAAACCAAGGTCATCCTTGAACAAATGGACATCCTGTCACTTCGTCTTTCTCAAAAGTTGGGACAACTGGAAGATACCATTCGATCTCGATTGCTGCTTGTGGAAAATCGCATCGAGGCAGTACACTCCTTCATGCGTAAGGAAATTGAGAGTCTCCAGGATCTTGACCCCTCTGAGAATTCTGAGGATTCTAGTCAAACATAAGTTCTGATGAACTTTGTCCCAGTATAGTTATATAACTACTAATAGGATTTCCCCATTTCTACTAATAGGCTTTCTCCTTGGTTGTACTATCGACTCTACTACTTATGTTTGTTGTGCTTCTACCATATGTAACTTATGAATTTGCTTCCATATATATATAATATAAGTATTGGTTATGGTTTTAACCTTATTTTATATCTTTACCCCCATACCCTTGCTTTATTTTCGAAATATATAATTGTATGGATGCATGCCTGTATTTTTGGCCTTTTCTTCTTTTTGATGAAGTCAAAAGGGGGAGAAAGGTTCTGTGCTCTTAAAGATTATATGCAGGAATTCAACAAGTAAATTAGAAAGGGGGAGAAATACTAGATTACATCAAACAGGGGGAGTTCTTCAACAGAAATGCATATATGATCTTCAAGTATCAAGAATGTGTTTGCCATCATCAAAAAGGGGGAGATTGTGAAGCAGGTCTTACTCCTGACCCTGGCTGAGGTTTTGATGACGACAAACTCATCGACAAAAAGAAGAAAAGAAGACTTAGAGGAAACAGCGCTACAAAGTCTATCAAATACCTAGAAGTCCTAGTTTAGGTGAGTTATGCTTCTAAAGGTCTATTAAAGCATAAAGGCTCTTTAAAACACCTAAACTAATCAAGCTAAGTGTTTTCATAACTTAAAAGAAGTAGAAAACCTTAAGCCGATCTCAAAGGATCAAGTTTCTGGAAGTTGAACTTCAGTGTAATCGATTTCAACCTTCTGGTAATCGATTACACCTAGGCAAGTAATCGATTACCACTTGCTTGTAATCGATTACATGTTTGAATTTGAAATTCAAACTGAAACGGCTATTAGTGTAATCGATTACACTAAGTGATGTAATCGATTACCAGAACGAAAAGTTTCATCTTTCCATGAACCATTGTGTCCCAAACCTTTTGGAAAGGGTTGTGATGGTTCAAGGACGTTTCCCTTGCCTATATAAAGTCCATTTGAGTCCATAACACAACAAGACATCAGAATACAACATTAGGCTAAAGCTTTGTCAAAATTAGTTCATCTTTTAGAACTTAAACCTTCAAGAGCCTAAATTCTGAGTTCATGATCTTCATGTTTATAAGAACACTTTAGTTGTTCATATCTTGAGGAAATCAGAATCTTACTATGCTTAAAAGCCTTAAAGCATAAATTCTCATGATCAATCCACTTGTATGTTAAAGGATTGATACAACCAATTGTAAACTCTTCTTCATCTCTTTCTGCAAGATTGAGTATTCACCGTGGTTTTCGGTGAAGGGTTGTTGGTACTGAAAGCGGGATACTTTCAGGGTGTTGATTGAAGGTGGTTTAGCCTTCAAGGTCTGAGGGTGGTTTGCCTTCAGGAACTGAAAGTGGTTTGCTTTCAGGGGCTGTGGAAAGTGGTTTGCTTTCACAGGAAATTGATAGAAATTCTTAGGGTCCTTGGGATAAGAACTTGTAAGAGATTTTTATCAATAGTGGAAAAATCCTCAAGGGGTTTTCTTGAGGGACTGGACGTAGCCTTCGGTGGATAGAAGGTGAACCAGGATAAAACTCTGTGTGTGAATTCCTCTATCCTTCATCTTTACTTTCAATAAACGCTTAGTTCCGCTGCAATCACAACTACCATTTCATGATCATCATTATCTTGAAAGTAACAATTTCAATAAGGCGAAAATCGGGGCAACTCTGATTCACCCCCCCTCTCAGGTTGCTATCTGTACTAATATGGTTTGCTTCCAGGGACTGAAAGTGGTTTGCTTTCAGGGTTGTTGATAGAAACTCTTAAGGTACTTGGTGTAAGCACTTGTAAGAAGTTTTATCAATAGTGGAAAATCCTCAAGGGGTTTCTTGAGGGACTGGACGTAGCCTTCGGTGAATTGAAGGTGAACCAGGATAAAATCTCGTGTGTGATTTCCTCTATCCTTCATCTTTTACTTTCAAGCAATCCTTAATTCCGCTGCAATCACAATTGTCGCTTTGTGACAACCATTATCTTGAAAGTAATAATTTTGATAAGGCAAAAATCGTGCAACCCTGATTCACCTCCCCTCTCAGGTTGCTATCTATACTTATAGTAAATTCTTTTAAAAGAATTAGGAGAAGTCCTGTATAATACTTGGGAGAAGTCCTGTCGAATACTTGGGAGAAGTCCTATTGAATACTTGGGAGAAGTCCTATTGAATACTTGGGAGAAGTCCTGTCAAATACTTGGGAAAATGTGAAGAAGGTCTTGATCCTGACTCTGGCTGTGGTTTTAATGATGACAACACACGTTACAAAAAGAAGAAAAGAAGACTTAGAAGAACCAGCTCAGCATACTTCAAGCACTATCGAAGGGTTCAAGTTTCAGTCTAAGTCTCGTTTGTAAAGTAAGTCATGCTTTACTTTGGTCTCTCTTTTCATGAAGGCTCATGAACTTAGATAATTGAGTAAAAAATGGTTTCATAAGTTAAAAATGGTAGAAACACTCAATTAGGACTTAAAAGTTCATAAAACGAAGTTCTGGACTTATTGTAATCGATTACACAAGTTACAGTAATCGATTACCACAATGTTGTATCTATTACATAGTTTGAATTTTGAATTCAAACCACAACGACTAGTAGCGTAATCGATCACCCAATAGCTGTAATCAATTACACACACGAATAGGTGTGTTGTTTCGTGAATCAATGCATCCCATACCTTTTGGGAAGCCTTGCAATGGTTCATGGACAGTCACTAGTGCCTATATAAAGTCCATAACACGTTCAGAACGAGAAGGTCATGCAATCCACAACTTTCATATACTGAATTGCTGTCAGTCTGAGTTCCTGTTCTCATAATTTCAAAAGAACACTCATGCTGTTCAACTTCTGAGAACTCAGATTAATAAGAGCCTTCATGTTAGAGTGTCGTAGTGCATAACTTACATCATCAATCCATTCTAGTATTGAAGGATTGATTCAGCCTTTTAAAAGCTTCTTCTCTTCATTCTGTTTAGAGTGAACTTCACTGTGGTGATTCAGTGAGGGGTTATTCAGAAAGTGGGATTCTTTCTGAATGTTGTAAAATTCACTGTGACGATTCAGTGAAGGGGTTATTCAGAAGGTGACGATTCTTTCTGAATGTTTTGTACTTCACTGTGACGATTCAGTGAAGGGTATTACTCAGAAGGCGGTAATTCTTTCTGAGGGTTGTAACATTCACTGTGATGATTCAGTGTATGGTGTTATTCAGGAAGTGGTTTACTTTCTGTTATAGTGGATAAATCTCTGTGTGATCAGAGGACTGGACGTATCCTTCTATGGTTTGAAGGTGAACCAGGATAAAATCCTTGTGTGATCTTCTTATCCTTCATCTCTTACTTTCAGCATTACCTTACTCCGCTGCATTAATGTTTATACGTTGTGATTCTGATCACGCTGAAAGAAGTTTGAGTTTTATAAGGTGAAAATTGGGGGAACCTAATTCACCCCCCTGTTAGGTTGCTATCTGTACTTACAGAAAAGTCATGTTTAATACATGTACTGTTCTAGGCTGAATAGTGGAAAATCTTGTTGAAGCCAAGGACTGGACGTAACCCTATCATTCAGGGGGTGAACCAGGATAAATCTCTCGTGTGCTGTTTTTATTACTTGCATCGTTTACTGCTTGCACTGTCTACGCCTTTATTGCTAGCATCGTTTACTAGTTGCATCGTCTACACTAGCACACATTTCACTTCTTCTTCATGAACTGATATGTCCTATCATTTACAAAAGTTTGGGGCGTTTATAGCTTTATCGTTTACACTTTGATCAATTGTTTTCCGCTGCCATCGTTTATGAAAAGCTTTTGTGAACTAATATTTGTTTTTGAAAGCCAAGTTTTATACGCACACAATACAACCCCCGTTATTGTGTCATTTCATTATTTATTAACATTGTGTACCAAAGCCAACTCTAACACCCTTATAAGGCAATGAACAAACTCTACCAAAATTAGAATGAGACAAATCAATTGAAATGCCTTTAACTTGTGAGCTTAGAGTATTGTTCTTCACCTTCAAGTTGAAATAAAGTACTCTAAACAAGTCAGGATAATACTTTCCAGTTTCCTCACAAAGTTCCTCTAGCCCTTGTTCCCTCAGTAATGCAGGAAAAGAAAACCCACCCTCTTCAAAAGATGAGTGAATACCGTATTTGGGCACGGTGAGAGGACGACCAAGAAAGAACTCTGTGAAAAGGGATTCTTGGTTCTCCCCTCAAAGAAAATGAGACAAATCAAGAGGATGTTGGCCTTCCTTCTTCTTGGCCTTGTCCTTCCCTCGCTTGATAATCAATTTTGTAGCCATCTTGAAGATTAGGGATTTGGGGATTGGGGTTTTCCAAACGGAGAGGAATTTTAAAATTCTAATCGGTGGAAAATATTCAGAACTTTGAGGATATATGAAATCAAGCTTTGATTTACTACATTTGGTCAAGAATTGAGTGATTTAGGGGAATAGAGAGGTTTGAAATTGCAAATTTTCGGGGGGACGTCGATTAGATTGGAAAACTGAGGAAGAAAAACGTATTTTTCCATTTATAGGGAACATGGTAATCAATTAGCACGAGTGGTAATCAATTACTGACCCTGAAGATACAGGGTAATCGATTACCGATTAGTGGTAATCGATTACTGAAAATCGCTGGAATTTTTCTAGGTCAAAGTTTTTTTGGTAATCAATTAGAATATGTTGTAATCGATTAGCCAAAAATGCTAGAAAATTCCATGAGCCAAAATTGAGCTGGATTAATGCTTTGTGGTAATCGATTACTGAAATTCTCTGTTTGTTTGCAGGAACTACCAGTGGCTGGTAATCAATTACGAGCTTATAGTAATCGGTTACTGACCCTAAAAATTCATTAAAATGAAATTTTTTCTCAATCAATTCAATCAAACATCCATTCACACATATAATCAGTATATTATGAAAATTCAGATCTAAACATGTTATAACTCAAGAATAATATAAAAAATAGTAGAAGCATTATAAGTTAGATAGGGAATCATGTCATTTAATATCACACTCATCAAGGATACGAAGTTCCCTTCTAATCTTGTAAAAAGGTTCCTTAAAAAATGATTTTGTAAAAATATCATCAAGTTGTGCATGTGTATCAACAAATTCTAGTATCACATCCTTTTTAAGTACATGGTCCCTTAGAAAATGATGTCTAATATCAATGTGTTTTGTTCTAGAATGCATAACCGGATTTTTAGTCAAATTAGTAGCACTTGTATTATCACATCTAATAGGAATGCAACCAAGATCTAAACCATAATCACTCAATTGTTTCTAAAGCCATAATATTTGAGCACAAAAACTACCGGCCGCAATGTATTCGGCTTCGGCGGTGCTTAAAGCAACGCAAGCTTGTTTCTTACAAGCCTAAGAAACTAATGCATTTCCTAGTATATGACAATTACCACTAGTTTTCTTTCTTTCAGTTTTACAACCGGAAAAATCCAAATCAGAATAACCAATCAAAGAACAAACACTTCCTTTTGGATACTATTGATAGGGGAAATCGCAAGTGTACGATTTACTATCGCGTAATATAAAAAGATCGAACCCAAGGGATAGGTGTTCTTATTTTTATAATATTTAGTACTTAAACAGAAATTAAAAGATGAATAGATGTTGTTGTTTTTTAGAACAAGATATAGCAATAAAATGATAAGAAATAAAGATGATAAGAATTAAGCTTCTCGGGTTGATTTACATGGTCTATAAAAATGCTAGCAAGTTCCTACTTATTTTCTGAATTTTAAATCCATGTTCATGATGCTATAACCTAGAATTTCTACATCCTAATGATCTTAAGAAATGTAGAACTTTCTTCCTAATTACTAAATACATGATCTTGTAATTTAGTTAACCAGAAAAGAAGATGAAGCATGAATTCGGGCCAACATAAGGTTACGTCTATCCTAATGATCTTTAGAGATATATACTTATAACCTTTTTTAGATCCTAGTTCCCTTACTACTCATCAAATGATCTTATGACATAAGTAATAAGTAAAACTTCTTGTGTACAGCAAGATAACAATATGAGCAAGGAAATAAAACAAGAACTGAAAATAAAACTCAGAAAGGTAGAAACAAAACTAAAACATAATTTATAAACTACTACAACCCAAGAAACTTAAAGAAGAATTAGCCAAGCATGGCTAAATGAGTCATTGAATTACCCTGGATAGGAGCTCAAATATGGCTTCCCACAAGTCCTAGGAACAATGCTCAAAAGGGAGAAAGAGAGAATACTTGTTGTATTCTAAGAAGGTGTGTTTTTTACAAAGGATGAGCACTCCTATTTATAGAAAAAAAAATTGCCTTTCAATGGTGGAGGAGTTGATGGCCATTATGGCCTTCATTGGCCACCAATTAACTTTTCAAAACTCCTTCCCACTACCATGAATTCTCCACTCATCCTTTAATCCTTATTTTCCATGTGCTAATTTGAAAAGAGTTGCTTCATATTCTTCTTTTCCACTTTTGGTCCTCTCTTGGTTAACACTTCAATTCTGGCCCTTTAATTCTCTCAATCTTCACTTTTAGTCCTCCACTCTTGAACTTTCACATTTTGGTCACTGATTTCCCAAAACTTTACAAATTGGTCCCTGGACAAAAATGATAACTAAACCAGCTTTTCCTAAAAATATAAAATAGCTATAAAAATTCCTAAAAATATAAAATAAAGCTAGAAAAACAACTAAAACCTAATCTACATGCAAAATGCAAAACAAATATAAAATCTACATAAAAATAATAAAAAACCTATATGTGACTCAAAAATAATAAAATAAAAAGACTAAAAACTACCTAAAAACATCATATAATATCCACTCATCACACCACTATACCCAACGACAGCTTGTCCTCAAGCGACAAAACTTAAAGAGAAACTCGTCCCTGAGTTTTGAGAAAGTTTATCTAATTAAAACTTGAAGCACAAAAACCTTTCAAAGAAAGCTTAGCAGATAAGGAAGACATGCATGTTTTATAGATGAAGACATGCATGTTTTATAGATAAAGAATCAAGAAAGTTAGGCTTGGCTTTTAACATGTTTGAGTTCATCAATTAAACTCACCAAAAATGATATTCTCCATGAAAACAAGAAAGCTCAATGATCCTGCCTATAATTCAAATCAAAACTGAAGTAAAGCAACCAAGTGATGTTGAAGAGATTTTTAAGGTTGTAACTTGGCCAAAAGGGTTGAACAATTTAAGGTGTGGATTTCAAGAAATTGGCAACTCTATTGGCTGACTCAGAAGCTGTTGTTAAGTGATTTTTTTTTTCCCTTGACTTAGATCTCAACAATTCACACAAGGGTTCTCTCAATTTTTTTCCTTTTCTCTTTTTTTTTTTTTTGAACAAAGTAGTGGAATGTATGGGATGAATGACTTGAATTTTACTCCCTTCATACTCTTTCTCACCCCACCACTTCATTATTTTTCCTAAGGCACATACCTTATTTTTTCAATTTTTCCTTCATCTTTTTTTTTTAAGAGAGAAACCCACAAACATAGCTCTAACAATTCAGCACATGAATCACAATAACAACTTTAAGAATTATTACACAAAGTAGGCTCCAAAGAATGACTCTTTTAAAGCTCAAAAGGGGCTACTAGTGGATATAACATTTCAAGCAAAACTCTGAGTTTTCAAAAATGCCTATAATCTCTTCTTAACTCACAAAGTGTACAAAACTCCAATCAACATGCAACACAAGGCAGAAAAATTTCACAATCAAGAATTCAGAGTCCTCAGCTCTCAGAAAAAGATAGGGTAAGTGGTACCCTTTTTTAGAACTCAGAAAAAGACTTTGCCTACAACCAAAACAATCAAGATATCAAAAATCCTTTCTACAGCATGCAATCCTAACTGCTTAAAAACATAGAACTTTTCACAAAACAGTTCAATCAGATAAAGCATTTCACAAAGCTATAGCAACATTCAGAATGGATAATGTACTCAAGACTCATGCAAAAATAAAATAGAACAACTAAAAATAAAAACTAAAAGCTATAAAAACAAAAACTAAGAAGCTGGGGTATAGTAACAAATTCTCCACAAAGGTGCAAGGGAACCTCAATGTAAAAATCAATTTGAACACTTAAGTTCAAGAGGGCTCTTCCTCCTTTTGGTACCTATCCTGTAACAATGAACAAACAAAAGTCTCACAAGCAGAAGCTTGCTTGACTTGTTAGTCCCAAAAACAGCACAAACAAGATCATGAGTTGAAAAATTTGTGTCCACCTAAAAACAAGAATTCTTGAGTTTCCCAAAAATTAAAACCAATGTAGAAGCAAGGGAAAACACACAGAATCTAAAACTTTTCAAGAAATGGTGAACACAAAATTATTTATAAACAAAGAAAACATAAAAAACATAAAAGCTTGCCCGAGCTCCAGCGCGTGAGCGTTGGGTTTCCAACGCTCGGGCGCTGGATTAAAATGAAAAACTGGGCATATAACAGGGGAAACTTACAGGGGCTCAACGCTTGAGCGTTGGCCTCCAGCGCTTGAGCGCTGGCCCCTCCTGCAGCAAAAACATAGATTTTTTTTCCTTTTATTTATTTACAAAGGTTGGTGCAGAAAATTAAATGACAGAAATTTAAACTATCCTAAGTTGGGTTGTCTCCCAACCAGCTCATTGTTAAGGTCCGAGATAGACCCTTCCAAAAATCACTTTTCAACCGGGGTCTATTACAAAATTCATTAGACCCCGCAAATCATGCATATTTTGGCACAAGTACAACATGGTGCCCAATGAATTTTCAGCCAACAAGGCAACAATGTTCAAATTAAAAATGGAAGGAATAAATAAATTTTCCCTTCCTTGTTCTTTTCCTTGCTGTTGTTCTGAACCTATAGCATAGGTTTCTTGAGGTTCTTCTTCCTCCATTTCCAATTTGTCTTCAAAGACAAATTTTACAATGGAAGTTTCTTTTACCTCCTCTCTTTGAACCACGAGTTCATTTTCATGAACAAGTGGTTGTTGTTCATCCCTGGGCTGCCTCCTTAGAATGCTTTGTATCTTCACTTGTAACTCCTCCATGGCCTTACATTCTTGCTCAGGAGTTGGCAAAAATCCCGCATTTCGCTTGCACTCTGAATTAAAATAGAATTCGTCAATTAGTGTGAAAGCTTCCTCCTTCTTTTTCTCATATTCTATTTCAAGTTTAGCCCGGAATTTTGCCTCCCTTTGCTCAAATGTTTCAGCCATTGCTATACCTGACAATACTCAGCAAACAAAATTAGCAGCACCAGTTCATCACACAGATAATATTTTTTTTTTTTTTTTATATATATAAACAAGAAGCACTAAACAAAATAATAACAAGAACTTGAACCTATCCCCGGAAACGGCGCCAAAAACTTGATAGGGGAAATCGCAAGTGTACGATTTACTATCGCGTAATATAAAAAGATCGAACCCAAGGGATAGGTGTTCTTATTTTTATAATATTTAGTACTTAAACAGAAATTAAAAGATGAATAGATGTTGTTGTTTTTTAGAACAAGATATAGCAATAAAATGATAAGAAATAAAGATGATAAGAATTAAGCTTCTCGGGTTGATTTACATGGTCTATAAAAATGCTAGCAAGTTCCTACTTATTTTCTGAATTTTAAATCCATGTTCATGATGCTATAACCTAGAATTTCTACATCCTAATGATCTTAAGAAATGTAGAACTTTCTTCCTAATTACTAAATACATGATCTTGTAATTTAGTTAACCAGAAAAGAAGATGAAGCATGAATTCGGGCCAACATAAGGTTACGTCTATCCTAATGATCTTTAGAGATATATACTTATAACCTTTTTTAGATCCTAGTTCCCTTACTACTCATCAAATGATCTTATGACATAAGTAATAAGTAAAACTTCTTGTGTACAGCAAGATAACAATATGAGCAAGGAAATAAAACAAGAACTGAAAATAAAACTCAGAAAGGTAGAAACAAAACTAAAACATAATTTATAAACTACTACAACCCAAGAAACTTAAAGAAGAATTAGCCAAGCATGTCTAAATGAGTCATTGAATTACCCTGGATAGGAGCTCAAATATGGCTTCCCACAAGTCCTAGGAACAATGCTCAAAAGGGAGAAAGAGAGAATACTTGTTGTATTCTAAGAAGGTGTGTTTTTTACAAAGGATGAGCACTCCTATTTATAGAAAAAAAAATTGCCTTTCAATGGTGGAGGAGTTGATGGCCATTATGGCCTTCATTGGCCACCAATTAACTTTTCAAAACTCCTTCCCACTACCATGAATTCTCCACTCATCCTTTAATCCTTATTTTCCATGTGCTAATTTGAAAAGAGTTGCTTCATATTCTTCTTTTCCACTTTTGGTCCTCTCTTGGTTAACACTTCAATTCTGGCCCTTTAATTCTCTCAATCTTCACTTTTAGTCCTCCACTCTTGAACTTTCACATTTTGGTCCCTGATTTCCTAAAACTTTACAAATTGGTCCCTGGACAAAAATGATAACTAAACCAGCTTTTCCTAAAAATATAAAATAGCTATAAAAATTCCTAAAAATATAAAATAAAGCTAGAAAAACAAATAAAACCTAATCTACATGCAAAATGCAAAACAAATATAAAATCTACATAAAAATAATAAAAAACCTATATGTGACTCAAAAATAATAAAATAAAAAGACTAAAAACTACCTAAAAACATCATATAATATCCACTCATCACACCACTATACCCAACGACAGCTTGTCCTCAAGCGACAAAACTTAAAGAGAAACTCGTCCCTGAGTTTTGAGAAAGTTTATCTGATTAAAACTTGAAGCACAAAAACCTTTCAAAGAAAGCTTAGCAGATAAGGAAGACATGCATGTTTTATAGATAAAGAATCAAGAAAGTTAGGCTTGGCTTTTAACATGTTTGAGTTCATCAATTAAACTCACCAAAAATGATATTCTCCATGAAAACAAGAAAGCTCAATGATCCTGCCTATAATTCAAATCAAAACTGAAGTAAAGCAACCAAGTGATGTTGAAGAGATTTTTAAGGTTGTAACTTGGCCAAAAGGGTTGAACAATTTAAGGTGTGGATTTCAAGAAATTGGCAACTCTATTGGCTGACTCAGAAGCTGTTGTTAAGTGATTTTTTTTTTCCTTGACTTAGATCTCAACAATTCACACAAGGGTTCTCTCAATTTTTTTCCTTTTCTCTTTTTTTTTTTTTTGAACAAAGTAGTGGAATGTATGGGATGAATGACATGAATTTTACTCCCTTCATACTTTTTCTCACCCCACCACTTCATTATTTTTCCTAAGGCACATACCTTATTTTTTCAATTTTTCCTTCATCTTTTTTTTTTAAGAGAGAAACCCACAAACATAGCTCTAACAATTCAGCACATGAATCACAATAACAACTTTAAGAATTATTACACAAAGTAGGCTCCAAAGAATGACTCTTTTAAGGCTCAAAAGGGGCTACTAGTGGATATAACATTTCAAGCAAAACTCTGAGTTTTCAAAAATGCCTATAATCTCTTCTTAACTCACAAAGTGTACAAAACTCCAATCAACATGCAACACAAGGCAGAAAAATTTCACAATCAAGAATTCAGAGTCCTCAGCTCTCAGAAAAAGATAGGGTAAGTGGTACCCTTTTTTAGAACTCAGAAAAAGACTTTGCCTACAACCAAAACAATCAAGATATCAAAAATCCTTTCTACAGCATGCAATCCTAACTGCTTAAAAACATAGAACTTTTCACAAAATAGTTCAATCAGATAAAGCATTTCACAAAGCTATAGCAACATTCAGAATGGATAATGTACTCAAGACTCATGCAAAAATAAAATAGAACAACTAAAAATAAAAACTAAAAGCTATAAAAACAAAAACTAAGAAGCTGGTATAGTAACAAATTCTCCACAAAGGTCCAAGGGAACCTCAATGTAAAAATCAATTTGATATCTAGAACACAAGCATACATAAAACATTATATTGGGTCTACTAGCAGTGAGATAAAGTAGTGAACCAATCATACCTCGATAGTTAGACATATTTATGGCTTTACCGGGTTCATCCTTGTCAAGATAAGTACTTGAGGCCATGGGAGTAGTTATTTCCTTACAACCATCCATCTCAAAACTCTTTAAGTGTTCCTTGTAGTACTTGGATTGGTAGACAAATATCCCATTCCTTGTTTGCTTAATTTGCAACCCAAAAAGAAATTGAGCTTTCCCATCATAGACATCTCAAATTCACCTTGCATCATTTGAGCAAACTCACTACATAAAGATTTGTCAGTAGATCCAAATATAATATCATCAAAATATACTTGAACTAATAATGTTTGATTTTTAATCCTTTTCAAAACCTGTGTCACATACGAAATTATTCAATCTATCATACCAAGCACTAGGTGCTTGTTTTAACCCAAAAAGTTCTTTATTTAACCTATACACATGAGAGGGATTATTATAATATTCAAAACCCGGAGGTTGATCAACACACACTTCCTCTTGTATATAACCATTTAAAAATTCACTTTTCACTCCATTTGGTACAATTTAAAGTCTAAAGAACATGCATAGGCTAGCAACAATCTTATTGCTTCCAGTCTAGCTACGGGTGCATAAGCTTCATCAAAATCTATTCCTTCTTCTTGATTATACCCTTTAGCTACAAGCCTAGACTTGTTTCTAAAAATTATACCATTTTCATGAAGCTTGTTTCGAAAAACCCATCTTGCCCCTATAATGGTTTTATTACTAGGTTTCAGAAATAATTCCGACACGAAATTTCTTTCAAATCGATTTAGTTCATCTTGCATAGCCAATATCCAATGTTCACTTTCTAGAGCATCATCTATTTTAGAAGGTTATACTTGAGAAACAAAAGCCATATTTGACATAGCATAATCAAGATTAATTCTAGTAGAAACTCCCTTATTTATATCTCCAATGATATTGTCAATTGGATTATCTCTATGAGTTCTCCATTTCTTTGGTAGATCGGTGTAAACTTGATCTTGATCTCGAACTTGTAATTCCTAAAGTTGTGGTTCAAGATTCTCTCGTTGACTTGATTCACCAACCTCATTGGATACTTTAGGCATGACTTCTAAATCATCATCATTAGAAACAAACTTTTCCTCTTTCAAGTGATTAGACTTATCAAAAATAACATGCATAGATTCTTCCAATACTAAAGTTCTCTTGTTGAAAACTCTATATTCTTTGCTTGTAAGAGAATAGCCAATAAAGATACCTTCATCGGATTTAGCATCAAATTTACCAAGGTTATCTTTACCATTGTTATGAACGAAACATTAACAACCAAAAACATGTAGATGAGAAATATTTGGTTTCCTCCCCCTAAGTAACTCATAAGGAGTCTTCTTTAGAATAGGTCTAATAAGAACCCAGTTGTTAACATAGCAAGCGGTGCTAACGACATCGGTCCAAAAGTATTTAGGAAAAATTGTTTCATTTAACATAGTTCTAGCAAGTTCTAACAACTCCATTTTGTTGTGGAGTTCTAGGAGCGAAGAAATTATGACTTATACCATACTCATCACAAAAAATTTCAAATTCTTCATTTTGAAATTCACCACCATGATCACTTCTACTAGAAACTATTTTCAAGGACATCTCATTTTGGACAAGTTTTGCATATTTCTTAAAAGATACAAAATCATTACTTTTACTAGTCAAAAATATGTCCAATTATAGCATGAGAAATCATCTACTATAGCAAAATCGTAGTTATTACCACAAATACTTTATGTCCTTGAAGGACCAAATAAATTCATATGCAATAGTTGAAGAGGCCTATTTGTAGATACAACGTTTTTAGGTTTAAAAGATGTCTTAGTTTGTTTACCTTTTTGACATGCATCACATAGTTTGTCTTTGACATATTTAAGTTTGGGTAAACCAACTACTAGGTCATGCTTGACAAGTTTATTCAAATGATCTATATGAATATGAGGAAAAAGTCTATACCAAAACCAAGAATCATCATTTGGACACATTAGGCATTCAACATTTAATTGCATATCATTAAGATTATTCACATAAGTGTCATGGTGATCAATTTCATCTCTAACACTGCATCCACGTTTTTTAAAGCATGTTTCATGTCCTTTATCTCATAATTGACTAATGATTAACAAGTTATGTTTCAAGCCACAACATAAAGCACATTATCAATCATAGTTTGAGAAGACTTACCAATCCTTCATATACCAAGAATTTTACCTTTAGTGTTATCACCATATGTGACATGTCCTTTTGACCTTGGAGTAATATGTGTGAATTTGGACTTATCACCGGTCATGCGCTTTGAATTTCCACTATATAATACCAATATTTTCCCTTGTAGTCGGTGTGAACATTCAAGCACACCTACAATAAAAGTTTAGAGAGTGAATTTTGGTACCCAAGATTCATTGGGTCCTTTAGGGTTAGTAGTAGGGATAGATCCCTTTCTTCTCCAAATTTACTCACCACTAGGTACATCATGTAGTCTAATATAGCAAGCATTGGGTGCGTGACCTACTTGATTGCAATAGAAACATGTATGCATTTCAGTTGGTGCTTTACTAGGTGGAACAAAAATTGTCATAGACTTATCATTAGACTTAGAATGAATGAAGGTAACCTTCTTACTTTGAGACTTAGTAGATGGTACAAAGGTTATATTTCTAGTGACTCTAGATTTATCAAAACTAGAAAAACCAAGATCACTTCTATCATTAGAATACCTTTGTCTACGTAACACATCATCAAAATCATTGGTACCTTGGATTCAAATAAATGACATTTATCACATTTCATATCATTCTTAGAAATATCATTTCTAAGCTTATTCTTATCCAATTCATCTTGAATCACTTTATTTCTACCTTCTAGAAATTTAATAGCATTGTTTTACTCAGCGCACAACCTATAGAGGCGTAAGCATTCTTCATGTAATTCACCAAAAGCATTTTGCAAATCATCATACGAAGGTTGAAACATAGAGTCAGAGTCACTTACCTCATCATCACTATCATGAGTAGCCATCAAGGAGATATTTTCTACGTCTTTGTCATTGTCGGAGCTTGAGGTTGAACTCAACTCACTACATTCCCATGCAATGTAAGCCCTTCTTGGTTTCTTGTCTTTCTTAGTCTTGAAGTCATTTTTCTTTTGTAGTGAAGGACAATCAAACTTAATGTGCGCTGGCTTGACACATTCAAAGCATGTGAAATTGTTGCTTGAAGTAGGAGCATCATTTTTCTTGGTGAACCTCTTGAATTGAGTGGATTTCCTTGCTTTGTTCCTTCTAAAAAAATTTCCAAACTTCTTAACAAGCAATATGAGACTTTCATCATTCTCATCGTCTTGAGAGTCATCACTAAGTGAGCCATCACTAGCAATAGTCTTTTCCTTTAGAGAGATAGTCCTCTTTTTCTTCTCAAGAACTTCACTTTGTTCCAATCGGCCTAACTCCAATTCATGCTCTTGTAGCTTTCCAAACAAAGCCACCAAAGTCATTTTGGATAGACTTTTCTTTTCGGATATTGCAGTCAACATTGGTTGCCAAGCCCTTGTCAAAGATCTAAGTACCTTCAAATTCAAATCACTATTAGAAAACACTTTGCCAAGAGCAATCAAATGGGTAGTCAAGTGGGTAAACATTTTTCGTAGATCTAAGATTCTTTCTCCCGGTTTCATTCTAAACAGCTCATACTCTTGGGAAAGGGTGTTTAGCCTAGACCTCTTAACTTCTTTGGTTCCCTCATGGGTAACCTCTAAGGTATGCTACATTTTTTTAGCCGATGCACAATTTGAAACTCTAAAGAACTCATCAAAACCTAAAGTGGCGGCTAAGATATTTTTAGCCTTAAGATCATATTGCACATTTTAATTTTCATCGCCATTCCACAAAGCCTTAGGCTTAGGTTGATTCACACCTTCAACAACAATACTTGGTACAAAAGGGCCTTCCTCTATAGCATTCCACACATCTAAGTGATGATTGGATTTTATATGATGTTTTTGCTATCTTTTTATTTTATTTTATTTTTGTTAAGTCTCATATAGTTTTTATTTCATTTTGTTAGAGTTTTCACTTTATTTTTGAATTCGCATATAAATTAGCAACTTTTGGGTTTTTAGTCCTTTTAGTTATGTTTTATTGCATTTTTAGTCCTTGTTAGAGGTTCTGGTCAATTAAGGAGCATTTTGGGGGATCTTGGTGCAAATAAATGAAAGAGTGTGGCTGATGTTTAAGAATAATAAGAACTATCAATCCTCCTATGCTTGTTTAACATGTGCCTAATTGAAAAAATTAAAGAAGGAGATGAAGAATCAAGCAATTAGCATGTGCTAAAATGGAGAAATGATGAAGGAAATTAAGGCTTCAGCTGTTGCAAAAAGGAGAATGAAGCCACACGAAGGCCCTTTAATGAATTGATTAAAGGAATCAAAAGAGAAGGTTAAGAACAAGAAAATGAGGAGTCTTCCGTGCTCCCAACGGCTGAGCGTTGGCATCCCAACGCTCATTCGTTGGCATTCTGTCTGAAGATAGGAATCGAATGCAGTCTCCAGCGCCCAAGCGTTGGAACCCATGGTAATTGATTAACACCCCGTGGTAATCGATTACCACTTAACCGTTTTCTCTCTCAGTAATCTGTTAATGAAACTGGTAATCTTTTACCCAACTGGTTAAGCTTCCCTTTTAAAAACACTATTCAAAAGCAATTTTCCTAAGGTTTCTAAGACTTTTAGTTATGAAAATAATGAAACCTTATTAAACACAATTTTACTAAGATCTAGAGAGAAGATGATCAAAGAACTTGAAAGCTCTTCCTAAGAAATGCATGACCTAAAAAGCTAGAATGCGATAAAATATTACATTCCAAACAATAAGCATAAAGGTCTTCATTCTTCATCACTGTTGTTTTGGAAGCATCAAAACTTCTGTCAATGGTAGGAGATGATCCTTCTGCACACTTATGAATTTCAATGTGGGTACAATTCGTGCAAACGCTGCTCATCTAAAATTAAATGAGGGTACAATTTGTGCCAAGAAACTGGGGGGGGTACGTTTTGCACCAGTGTGAAACATCAAGGACCAAAAATGCTTTTGAAAAGGAAATAGAATGAAAAGAAGATACGGAAACACAAGAATTTATGGACCTAAATAGTTCATTTCATTGAATTATAAAAAAAACATGATAGGTCTAAAGTACACAGTTTTTAGTCGTGGCAATACAACCAAACATTACTTTTTAGAGGTTACATCATAGAATGGTTCAAACTTTCTAGTTTCCTAGAGGCTCCTTGCAAGTGCAAATGGATTTGGGCTCTCCATCATCCTCTCCTATGGCATAGATCCTCAAGTGAAGCAGAGGACCTTTGTTAACTATAATTGCTAGTGTCGCGAACGTCTCCTTTAGGTGTGGAATTGGCCTTTGATCATTGCAAATGGGCCAGCCCATTGTCTTCTCATCCACTTCTGGTTTGTACCCCAGCACAATCTTGTCCTTCTTCTTCGAGACTTTTACCGGTTCTTTAATCCCTTAGAGTTCTCGGCCCAATCCTTTGCTTTCTTGATAGCCATTTTTCTTCTTGATCCGCTGAATCACCTCGCAAGCATCAGGTACCATGACATGAGTTGGGTTCATCAGTACCCACGTATGGCATGGACACAGGTTGGGTTAACCATATCTCCGTGTCCCCACGAACCGTGATGATTTCAATGTATTTAACAGCCTGATGATAAGTGTAGGTAAATGCATGAGTTGTATGTATCCAGGGCCTCCCCAAAAGCATGGTGTATGAGGTTTTCATATCCATAACTTGGAATGGAATGTTGAATAGACTGGGTCCAATCTCCAAAGGTTGTAAAATCTATCCTGGAGTATTTCTACGAGCACTGTCATAAGCTAAGACGACCATCACTTGCGGGTTCACATAATCCATTCTCAATGACAACCTCAACAACGTACTCTTTCCAGAACATTTGATGTTGATTCCCCGTCAAGCAATACTTTTGCAACCTCGAAACCTTGGGATTTGAGGGTGATATAAAGAGCTTGCGGCTTCTTCTTGGAGTCAACAGGGTCCTCCTTTTCAATGAATGCCAGTAAGCCAACATGCTGTAGACAATCCACCATCCCTATCATTTTAACGGGTGTCAGATCAGGTTTGACATAAACCCGCTTCAAGACTTTCAGTAGCGCTTTTCTGTGTGATTCAGAAGTCAGTTTCAGCGGTAAGATCGAAATCCTTGCCTGAGTTTTCTTAAGCTGTTCCACCACTTCAAACTCACTATGCTTGACTATTCTGAGAAACTCATCCTCAAGGTCATCTTCCTTTCCGGTGGATTCTAGTTGTTTCTTTCCTTTATCACTTTCTTCAGGACTGTAAACACATCCGGTATAAGTTATTACGCCTATTTCTGCTTCATTAATGGCCTCATTCTCTTCGGGCTCTGTTACTGTTCCAGATGATAGTCCCCCTACAGTTTCCACTTTTGTGTCATACCTCCAAGGTATAGCATGAGTGTTGTCAAAAGGGAAGGGATCGGGTTTCACTATCTTGAATACAACCTTCTCTGATAGAGGAGTTGTCTACAAGAGTGGAATCTTGATTATCAAGCGCTTTGTAACATTCACCTCTTCCTTGAAGGATGATCTCTTGCAGACTCGTATCATTCCCAAGGTCATCGAGCTCTGGACCTTCACTTTGCAGTCCCCACAATTTTCAATATCATGCCCTAGAGCTCCATTGCGAGCAGAAGGATTCTTCATCACGAATGTCAATCTCTCGCATTGATTCCACTGGTACCCTGACATCGTTCCCCATTTCGCTCATAGACATAAATAAATTTATCATGGGGGTCTTGAGATCTTGAACCTTCTTCACTTCACACTTTGCCACTAGTACTCTGACATGATTCGTTAGACCATGAGTAGGCATTGGGTTGTCGATGATGTTTGGGCCTTTCTCTTCTTCAAACCCAATCTTTCCACACGCCACGAGTTTTTTTCATAGCCGTTTTGAAGGCTTCACAACTCTCAATAGAGTGCCCGAGGACGTTCATGTGATAAGCGCAGGTCAAGTCAGGGTTGTACGTGGCAGGGAAAAGTTGCTCGTAAGGGCGAACAAGATTTCCAGCCACCAAATGTGCATCACTAGATGCTGAAAAACCTTGGCATTGATTATGGAAAGCTTTGGGAAGGGTGGGAGGTCTGGAATGTAATTTGGGTTCTGTTTGGCTTAATATGGGCGGTTTTGTCGGTGAGCTGGTGGGTAGTGATTATAAGTCAGACGTTGTGGAGGAGTAAGGATGTTATTTACTGAGGTTCCGGAATTTGGTGGGGGTGTTTGTTGAGAGCTCATTTTTGGGTATGAGTTGGGCGGGTAGTTATTCGGGATTTGGTGGAAGGGGGCCCTTTATGAAGGGTACTACGGGGAGTACTTACGGTTACGGCAACAAGGTCTCTGAATCTCGTTCACTTCAGTTTCTTTCTTTCTAGGTATAAACCCTTTCTTTTGAATGTTCTCTCCAATGAGCGCTAAATTCCCCAACTTAAACATCATTTCAATTCTTTCTCCTATCGCGACTAGCTCGACAAAGTCTCTATATGCTGCCCCCACCATTGCTGAAACATATGGAGTCTCCAAGGTGCCCAGGAAGTAAGAGCACAACTCTGAGCGGCCAGTGGTCTCCATCTCTGCGCATACTGGTTGAAGGCTTCCATTTTTCTTCTGCATTATTGTCAGCTACTCATAGGTTGGTGCCATATCTATATTGAACCCGTATTGTGCCATGAGCAGATCAGTCAAATCTTGCTAGAATGACAACTTGGAGTTATCCAATTTCATATACCATTCTAAGGATGGCCCTGTGAGGCTCTTCTAAAAGATAGCAATGAGGAATTTTTCGTCTTTTCACCATATTGCCATCTTTGCAACATATGACTTTAGGTGTAGGATAGGATTTGTACTTCCGTCATATTTGTTAAACTAAGGGACCTTGAAATCCTTCGGGACAGGTACGCCATCACTGGGAAACATCCCCTCAATGTCTAGTGATCTGTAGGTGGACAACCCTTAAATATCTCTGACTTTATCCTCCATTTTCTCCTTCTAATCGTTCATTTCCTTCTTCTTCAGGCAAGGACCTTCACCTGATGGTGGTACTTCAACTTCGATGGGTCCAGAGTATCCCTCCTCATTAATTTCATGCTACCCTTCTCCGATTGAAATTACAAATGGTGTCTGGGCGACTGCTGCATTAGACCCTCCTTGATTGTATAGCGGTAGTGGGGGTGGAAGTGTCCTCTCGGTCAGCAATACGCTCAAAACGTCTTTCATAGTGATTAGCGTCTCTTCAATTCTTGATTGAGTCTCATATACCTGACCGACCCTTCCTTTGAGTTCATCAAATTCAACCCCAAAATTTCTTTCAGCTGACATTCTCCTTTCCTGAAGTCTAGTCCAATGAACACGAGGTTGCCTGCCTGATCATTTCCTTGCTCGACCATTGATTGAATTTTTTTTTGTAAAACAATAGAAAAGGAGAAGGACATACAAATAGACTTATTAGTAAAAGGCAAAAAAAAAAACTATCTAGAGCTTGTTAGTGAAACGAGAGGGAGGCCTTGAGAATGCAACGCGAGCAGCTTAGAAAAACAACATGCTTTATCTTTTCTTTTCGAACAAAAACAACCACAGACACCCTAAAGTCCTTCGATTTCCTGTCAAGCTTTTCCCCATAAAAAAGCAGCAATAATATAAATGAAGCAAAAAGAATAAAGGTGTTCTCCCTTTGTCCTGTGAGGGTAAAACCTAAAGGATGAGGAATACTACATTGGCCAAAATCTTAATTAGGTGGGGGATTATGGTCAAATTATGTGAACCCTCCAAGGTTAGTTCTAGACTTCTAAAAGGTCCCAAGATTACCCTCACCACATAGACAAAGTCCCGGTGATCGAACAAATTGACAAGTTGACATTAGGCCTATCACATCAAATAGCTCAATGACCAATAATAATCTGAGTGGCGACTCAATAATTGACGAGTAGACACTAGGTCTCTCACGCCAGCTATCAAGACACCCCTACTCCTATGCTCGCACAGGCTCAGGTATAGAGCCCAAAAAATATGTGTCACGCACAGTGATGGTACAATGTGTATTGGGAGCATACCAACCTTTTGGTACAATGTGTGTCTCGCACAGTGTTGGTGTTCTTGGAGTGGCCCTCCCGGCCCTGCGTCAGGTCCCTCAGGCCTCCCGAGTGGCCCCGAACGAACCCAGACCAGCCAGAGAAGCGCGAGCACTCCCTCGACCCTACGAGGACAGGTTGAGAGGCCCTAGCAAGTGCACTGGCCGTAAGTTGCTTCTATATGTCAAATCAGCAATGCTCCCACTAGGCTACCCTCGGAGGTGAACAGCTCTAGGATCTACAATGACTTCTCGAGGAACCCTACAACGTCCGATCCTCTAAACATAGCAGGAGATCCAATGACCCAGGGAAAGGCATGTGCAATGTTATCATCACAAACCCTTGAAGATCGTGCAGCTCTCCAACCTCTATATAAGGAGGAGTTCATTAAGCCATAAGTTACACAATCTCTAATACTCCCACTTTCCCTAAAAACACCTCCCCTCTAACTTGAGCGTCAAAGTATTCTCACAGGGACCCCTCTCGGGCACGAAGACGACAGACGACTGCCACCCTACAAGAGGATCCAACTTCCCGGAAGGAATCTAGCACCCTCTTTACCGCCCCCACCACCCTTCAACCACCATCCACGATGGTCCGAACAGGCTTAGCCTATTCAATTGGCGTCATTTGTGGGGAATGGTAAAACCTCAACCTTGACCACCATGGGAAAATCCAAAACCTCGAAGCAACACCACTCTAAAAGACAGCCCACCCTGGAGGGACATGTGGAGTCCCTGGATGGAAGAGGGCACTTCTTCCTTTACCAACCTCAAACTGCTTCTGTGCCGGCAGGAGATGCCGCCGTCCAGAAAACCAGGGTGGCAAGCCAAGCCCAGCGTAGCACTGCAGTAGCAAAACATAACCCTCCGCGTGCACCTTCTTCCTCGGACCTGAAAATCCCTCCACGGGCCGCTAGGTTGGCGTTGGAACAACTCAATCAACGAGTAATCGCAATGGAACAGAGACGTACCCACAACGGGAGGGAAGCCCAACCCCTCGGCGCAGAATCCCTCGCCCTTATACAGCAGATGCAGTCCCAAATCCGACAACTGGAACAGGAGCGCGACCAGCTCTAATCTGAAATGGACATGGCTGGGGCAGAAGCCAGCCAGAGCAACGACAGATCACCCGTGCTTCGTGACGAAGGATCCGTGCATATCCTCGGGCAGGGGAACAAGCCCTTAACTACTGACCATGTAGGCAGGTCGGTACCTCCCCCGGTCACTTTGGCCTCCCCTCCGGTGCATGGCCTCTTCGCCCTAGAAATCATCCTGAGGCCTTGGCCTCGAGGCTTCGTCCGACCCTTTTTCAGACACCCGTACGTTGGTACCACCAATCCCCAAATCCACCTTAACTTTTATTTGGGTTCCATGCAGTGTGCTGGTGCCGACGAGCTCCTCATGTGCCGGTGATTCCCGCTCAGCCTTGGGGAGAAACCGATGGCTTGGTTCCAGTCCCTTCCTGCTGGGTCCATCAAACACTAGGACGATCTCACCCAGTAGTTCTTGAGACGCTACGCCACCACCCGACAGCTACCAAGGACCACTTAGACGTTGGCCCTAATTATACAAGGACCCACCTAACCTCTCCGTAGCTACCTCAATAGGTTCTATGACGAGGATAGTTGGGTGCCCAATCTACAGGAGCAGATGCAGCTGCCACTTGTTCAGCAGGGCCTCCTGGAACCCAGCCGTCTACTGTCCTCCCTAGACAAAAACAAGCCAACTATGATGCAAGAGTTTGTCACCTGGTCAGAGAAATTCTTGAATTAGGAGGACACCGAAGCGGCTCGGAAGCTTGTGAATGAGATTGCCCAGTAAATCCCCTCAGGACCGCCTTCAAATAACATGCCCAATGTGGCATCGCCTACCACTATAGGGATAGAGCCGGCCGACCCGTGCAAGTTCAACAAACGTTTTGACAGCTATTCCCCTCTTAATACCTCACTGTTCCAGATCTTTCGGGAGAACCAGCACTGGGATATGAAGGACAGACCACCCCCCTGAGAAACCAAAAGAACGCAAACGGCTCCATGTTCTGCGATTATCATGCCAGGCACAGCCACTCCACTAACGAATGTAGACCCTGAAGTGCAAGATAGAGGAGCTCATCCAGGAAGGCCACCAGAAGAGGTACGTGAACTCCAACGATCGTGGAGCCCCTACCAAAATCGGCCCCAACCGAGAGAAAATGGCCACTAGAAAGGGAGGGACAACCGCAAGGCAATGTTCGCCGCAATGACTACCAAGGGGACCGAGGCACCAACTGCGCTGATGACCGACGAGACGATCCCTAGTATGACCGACCATACCGCCACCATCAGAACTTCTCGATTGCGGGTGGCTTTTCCGGGGGAGGCACCGGAAGTAGCTCCCAGAGGACACACCCGAAGAATGTGATGAAAGCAGATGTGCAAAAGCCAAAGCAAAAGAAACTAGACCCCCTCTAGGAGGTTCCCATCACCTTCTCGAAAGAAGACTACGATCGAGAAATAGGGGAAGACAACAAACCCATTGTGATCAAAGCCATAGTGGCAAACCAAAGCCTCAAAAGGGTCCTCGTCGACACAAGGAGCTCGGCAGATATCATGATTCACAGGACGTACAAATCTCTTCACCTTCCAAATAGAGATCTAATCCCTTACGATAACGAGTTGATCGGCTTCACAAGTGAGCAAGTGACCTCCTGATGACAGGATATTATATGATGTTTTTAGGTTATTTGTAGTCTTTTTATTTTATTATTTTTGAGTCACATATAGGATTTTTATTATTTTTACATAGATTTTATATTTATTTTGCATTTTGCATATAGATTAGATTTTATTTGTTTTTCTAACTTTATTTTATATTTTTAGGAATTTTTATAGCTATTTTATATTTTTAGGAAAAGCTGGTATAGTTATCATTTTTGTCCAGGGACCAATTTGTAAAGTTTCAAGAAATAAAGGATCAAAGTGTAAAGGTTCAAGAGTGGAGGATGAAAAGTGAAGTTTTAAGGAGTCAAAGGGCCAGAATTGAAGTTCTAACCAAGAAAGGACTTGAAGTGAAATTGAAGAATGAGAAGCAACTCTCTTTGATTTGAGCACATGTAAAATAAGGTTGGAAGATTAATGGTGGTAAAGGGGAGGTTTCAGAACTTAATAGAGGCTGAATGTGGCCTAATTAAGCCAATCAATTCCACCATTGAAGAAGAAAGGAATCCAAGAAGAAGCTGCCAGTGTTCGTCCCAGCGCTGCAGCGTTGGAAGTCCCAACGCTCAAGCGCTGGACCTCTGACTAGGATGTGAGTCAGAGGTTGCACCCAGCGCTGCAGCGTTGGAAGCCAGCGCTCAAGCGCTGGGCCTATTTCTGCACGTTGGATTTTAATGCTTCCCAGCGCCCAAGCGTTGGGAATTCCAGCGCCCAAGCGCTGGAAGTCAGGTTTTTGCTATAAATAGGGAGCATTTCTTCACTTGTAAGACACACCTATTCAGAATACAACAAGTGTTCTTCTTTCCTCCTTAAAGATCATTGTTCCTAGGAATTGTGGGAAGCCATACTTGAGCTCCTATCCAGGGTGATTCGATAACTCTTTTAGCCATGCTTGGCTAATTCTTTTTAAGCTTCTTGGGTTGTTTTAGTTTATAATTTATGTTTTAGTATTGTTTCTACCTTTCTGAATAATATATCCAGTTCTTTTTTTATTTCCTTGTTCATAATTCTATCTTGATGATCACAAGTGTTTTTGCTTATTGCTTATACGAATGAGAATTGGTAAGTAGTAAGGGAAATAGGAATTAAAAAAGCTATAAGTATATATCGCTAAGAGATTAGGATAGACGTAGCTTATGTTGGCCTGAACTTCTGCTTCATCTTCTTCTTTAGTTAACTAGATTGCAAGAAATTGGGTTTAGTAATTAAAAAGAAAGTTCTACAATGTGTAAGAGATTAACTTGTAGATATAATAGGCTATAGCATCTTGAACTTGGACTTAAAATTCAGAAATTAAGTAGGAACTTGCTAGCATATTTTATATTCTATGTTATTCAACCCAAGAACTTAATCTTCATCATATCTATCTTTCTATTATTTTATGCTATTGTTCTTGCTTGTTCTAAAACCAACAACAAATATTCATCTCTTAAATTTTCTGCACAAGTACTAAATATTATAATAATAGGAAACCTATCCCTTGGGTTCGATCTTTTTATTACGCGATATTGAATCATGAACTTGCGATTCCGCTATCAAGTTTTTGGCGCCGTTTCCGGGGATAGGTTCTGTTCTTTTTATTATTTGGTTTAGTGCTTTTTGTTTATATCAAAAAAAAGAATAAAAAAAAATATTATTTGTGTGATGAACTGGTGCTGCTAATTTTGTCTGCTGATTTTTGTAAGGAATTATGGCTGGAACATTTGAAGAATGGCTGGCAAAGATCCGGGCATATCTTAAAAAAGAAGATGAAAAAAAGAAGTGTGATGCTCTCAATTTAATTGATGAGTATTACTCTGAATTGGATTGCAAGCATGCATCGGGATCTTTGCCCAACCGAGTGCAAGAATGGAAGGCCAGAATGATCTTGCAAGGGAGGCTGAATGACATTCTGTGGAGGCAGCCCAGGGATGAACAACAACCACTTGTTCATGAAAATGAACTCATGGTTCAAAGAGAGGAGGTGAAAGAAACCTCCATTGTAGGGTACCTTGATTCCCACCTGTCGCTCGGAGACTCGGGCATCAACCGGACGATTAAGACCCGATTTATAGTGGTCGACTGCCCGACAACATACGACGTCATCCTCGGGCGACCTTCCATGAACACATTCAAAGAAATCATCTCCACCATCCACCTCATGTTGAAATACCCCTACAACGGGAATGCCATATCTGTCCGGGGAATGCTTGAGCTTGTCAGGAGTTGTTACACTGTTAGCTGTAGAATGGCCAAGGAAGAGCGAGACGAGGTCCGGGGAGGCCTCGAGGTAGGCACCACGAAGCCCTCTTTCTCACGGACTTCGACCCCATAATCGACCGTTCGGACGAGGGATAAAGGGTGTGCCCGGAAGGATACTCCCGGCCATTCCAACTTGGCAGAGACCCGACCAAGACCACCAACAACGTCGTCAAGCTCCCGGACGAGGAGCTCATCAGGATGGAAAAGCTCCTCCGATCCAACCATGACCTTTATAAAATAATAACAAACACAAGAGGGGGGTCGAATTGTGTTCGTATAAAAACATACTTTTCTAAAAACAAATATATATTTTCAAAACCGTTTCATAAACGATAGGTTGATTTTATCAGACAATAGAATAAACAGTTTTGGTGCAGCGGAAATAAAACGCATGTGATGGTAAACGATAAAGCAATCAATAGTAAACAACACACGTAGATTTATCCTGGTTCACCCCCTGAACGATAGGGCTATGTCCAGTCCTTAGCTTCACCAAGATTTTTACTATTCACCAAAATAGTACAAGTATTATCCAGGACTTCTCCTATCAACAAGTATTCTCAGGGACTTCTCCCAACAAGTATTATACAGAAATTTCCCTTTTCACAATAGATCCTTCTACAGAAGTTCTCTTATGAAAAGAATAATGGTAGAAGAAAACTTAGGCTTGGAAAACTCTCATTATTTGTATAAGGTTTGACTCTAAACAGTATACTAGAGGTTTGGCTTAAACAGAGATGAATAAAAAATGGTTTCTCTATTTCATGAAAGCTTGATAGATATGACTTTGTTTTTCACTCAGTTTTTCTGCTCTATTTTTCTCTTGAGGTTTCAAAAATTATTGTGCATTTTTCTCTGACTTGTTGTGTTGTTTTTCAAATCTTCAATTCTCCTCTTTTATACCTTCAGTTCAAATATGATTCACTGAGTCTGATTTGTCGTTGACTTGATCTTCACATTGAATTCCTGACCATTCAGCAACGGCTATAAGCCTTAAGTATATTTGACTTTGTTGATTCTGTTGAGCTTGATTTTCTCCTTTTAATTTATGATACTTATGTCGTTGATTCAAGGAGAGACAATTGTCGAGTAATATTTTGCTTGATTCACTCTATTGTAATAAATTCGTTCATCAATAAATTCCTTTACTTTTTGAGACACGACTTAATCTGTTCCGGTTCTTTGGTTGTATCGTTTACTGGCTGACTTATGTAGACAGGAGAGTATAGACGGTACGTTACTTTTGCCTCCGGAAGATACTTCACTTTTGCCTTCGGACGATACTTCACTTTTTCCTCCGGACGATACTTCAATTTTGCCTCTAGACAATACTTCACTTTTTCCTTGGACGACACTTCACTTTGGCCTCTGAACGATACTTCTCTTTCTGTCTTCGATACTTCTTGTCTTTTTAACATCGGATGATACTTCACTTTCTTTTCTTCGAACAATCCTTCTTTTCTTTCTATGTCTATATAATATTAAATTTAAGCATGCAGAAGGTCCTTCCTTTGAATCATGTACAGTAATGATATTTTTTGAAAAACATAGTATACAGTGTAGTAGTAAAATTGTTATCACTCAAAATTACGTGAACTTGTTTGAACCTAACAGACTTGTTCTCTTGGCCAGCCTCAGACATGCCCGGGGTAGACCCTTTATTATGCTCCCATAATCTCACCATAGACCCCAAGCATAAGCCGGTGGCCCAGAAGAAGAGGTAGGTGAGCACGGAGAAGCAAGAAGTTATCTACCAGCAAACCTCCAAGTTGCTGAAGGCTGGGATCATCTGGGAAGTCAAGTACACTACTTGGCTCTCTAATGTTGTCTTAGTAAAGAAGGCCAACGGTAAGTGGCGCATGTGCGTGGTTTACACCGACGTCAACAAGGCCTGCCCGAAGGACCCTTTTCCCTTGCTGAGCATTGATGCCCTAGTTAAAAATTCTTCGGGGTATGAGTACCTCTCTCTGATGGACGCATATTCGGGTCACAATAAAATCCCCATGAACCTTAGAGACGAGGAGATAACGACACTCATCACCAACCAGGGCACCTACTACTATACAATGTTGCCTTTAGGTCTGAAAAACGATGTGGCTACCTACCAGGAGATGATGACCAACGTATTTGGGGATCTAATTGGGAAGACGTTTAAGTTGTATATTGACGACATCATTGTCAAGTACAAGAAGGTGGGAACCATGCCGCAGATCTAGCAGCGGTTTTCAACCAGCTAACAAAATACAACCTCTGGTTGGTGGTGAGTCGAGGCCAACCCCGACAAATGCGAAGCCATACGGTAGATGAGAAGTCCGAGGACAATTAAGGAGGTCCAGCGCCTTGCAGGGAGGATCGTGGCAGTCGGATGTTTCCTCCCGAGAGCGGCCCTCCGAGCTCTTCCCCTCTATAAAGTATTACAGAAGGGGGGAAGTTTCGAGTGGACCGACGAATTGGAAAAGGACTTAGAAGAGCCGAAGAAATGTAAGATCCTCAATTTTGAGTATTTACACTTTAGTCCTTTGAGTTTTGAATAATTGCATTTTGGTCCTCCTAGTTTGAATAATCGCAATCTAGTCCTCCATTTTCTTGTAATCAAAACTTAGTCCTTCAAATCCTATTAAATAAATTCTAGCCTTGGGCTATTCAGATATATATTTGGGTCATGTTGGTTTTGCATGGAGGATCATAAAAAAATATTTTCGCTTGAGTTATAACTAGATTGGCTTTGGCTTAGTGGTTAAAAAATATGTATTTCGTTTACATGGTAAGGATCATTCGTTTACATGAATCTTGGTGAGATAAGTTTTTCTTTTGGTTCAGAATTTGTGTGGCTTGATAGGTTTTGAATTTCAAATTTGAATTGGAGACAAGAGAGTTAATTAGAGACAATAGACTTAATGAGATTAATATGGTCAATGGGTGTATTAATGGGGTTGATTGGGGACTTTATGGTATTAATGGGAGATGTTTCTGAGTTAAGAGGGATGCTATTATTCTCCTTAAGAGCAGAGGATTTCGTGCTCCTTCTTCCATGTGCTTCTACTCCGTTTTGTTTTCACCAAAGAGCAAAACCCTAGTCCAAAATTCTACTGCTGTATTGCTGCCATTTCTCTGCTGTCTTTCTTCTTCTGTGTTCCCGTGTTCCTCTTATTGGGGAAGACAATTGGCTCTCCAAATCATTTTCCTTCAAGGTTTCTTGAGTGCTCTCCGGTTTGATCACGTGATTCTCTTTGGATCCCTCGTGACGTGGACGAGAATCAAGGTGTGGTAGACGAGCACAAGCTACGCAGTCAGATTCGGGATCGCAATCGAGGTTGGTTCTCTAAAAAACTCTTGTTAGTAGCTTTAGGGTTTTGACCATATAATTATTAATTTAGGAAAAAATGATATCTTGACATGTTAGAACCCTAGATAATGATGTTAGATGTTGTACAAATGATTTCTATGAAAGCTTTTCATGAAAAATCCTTTCTGAACCCATAATCGGTGCAAAATTGTGTTTTGGACGTACAGGATAGAGAGCTAACGCATGAGTGCTGGCACATGGCACCAAGGCGTTAGGATTGATGTTCCCATGAAGGTAGCCAACACATGAGCGTTGGCATCCCAACGCACATGCGTTGGGTCTCTGCCTGCCCAGTGTTGTTTTTTGTTTAATTTGGTTTAAGTGGTTTTTAGGGTTTCTTCCTTCTTCCTTATGATTGATTGAGTGTATTACATGTTTGTTATGATAGGTGGGACTTGAATTTCATGCAAATTATTAGAAGGTAAGGGTAACTCGTTATAGGAATTGTCTGAACGGTTTGTGATTGTTTTGTAGTTTTGTTTTGAGGATTTGGGTTGTGCTTCGTGTTGGACTTACTCTAGATTGGATGGCAATGCTATAACATGATTAATATGGTTTATATGTTGTTGAAGTTTGGGGAAAAGAATTGGGCTATTGTGATATAAACATGATGATACTATGACTATTGGATATGTAGTGTGAACTGTTGGTTCACGAGGTTGTTAATTGGCATGGCATATGCATCTGCTGAGGCTGAAAGCGGTGGGGTGGACGGAGTTTGCCACGTGACCGTGCCTAAGGGTGATGAGATGGGTTTTAGTCCCATGTGATCCTCTTGTCACCGTTTGGGAGGAAATCGCCCCCGTTTGGGTCGATATATGATGATGTGGCCAAAGCATGTAGTTGATTTTTGAGGAATTATAAACATGTTTATGTGATGATTTAAGATAAGGATATCGTGAATATTATGTTCTTGATGTTGCCATATTTTCATGGTTTTGTTTACTATTTATTATTACTGCTTTCGCTTTTATTACAATGCTGTTAATTATTTCTTTTGTTTGGAGTTAACCATTTCTGCTTTGTTGTCTTGTTGTTTGGGCGCTTAACGCCATAGATTTACAGCGTAAGGAGGTAAATGAAGAATAACTTGTGAGTTTTAGGAGATGATAAAGGATGACTCGAAGATCATGAGGAGATTATAATTTCCGCTGTTTATTTTGCCTTAGCACAAGTGTGGTGCAAAAGTAATATTAATTTTTATTGTGCAATGATTATTTATTTTATGGGAATATTAGTAAGTTATAGAATTGTTGAGCGTCGAAAATTCTTTTGAAAATTGAGTTGTGTTCTACGAGGTTTTTAATTTCCACGAAATTACTATGTGACACCTGACCTTGAAATTGGGGCGTTACAAGAAACTCCTCATCACTCCCCCCATCCTCCAAAGTCCAAAAGAAGGAGAAACACTCTACTTGTACCTCTCGATAAGAGAAAAGGCTGTGAGTTCAGTCCTAGTCTGGGAGGACCAAGACAGCTAGTGGCCTATCTACTTCATGAGCAAAGCTCTTCATGGAGTAGAGATTCAGTATCAAAAGCTGGAAAAGGTAGCCATTTCCCTACTGATCTGCGCTAGACGCCTCCGTCGATATTTCGAAGCTCACTTAGTGGTGGTACAAACTGACCAGCCTATCCGACAGATCCTCCACAAACCGGACCTAGCAGGCAGAATGGTCAGGTGGTCGATTGAGCTCTCAGAGCACGAAATTAGCTACGAGCCAAGATGAGCGATTAAGGCCCAAGCCTTGGCCGATTTCCTCTCCGAACTAACTGACGAGGAGCCCGGTGAGCAAGAGGTCACTTGGAGCGTCCATGTTGACAGGTCCAGTAACAAGAAAGGAGGAGGAGCCGGAGTAGTTTTGGTGAGCAGCATCAGAATAACTGTAGAACAGTCTCTTCGATTTGCCTTCCCCACAACCAACAACCAGGCCAAGTAAGAGGCATGCATAGTCGGCCTGGTAACGACATCCGACTTAGGGGCCAAAAGAGTAGTCGTCTGCAGTGACTCCCAACTCGTGGTCTCCCAGGTCAATGGGGAATACCGCCCATTCTTCAGCTCTATCTCGAACACCTCAAAGGAATCCGCGATTCGTTCCACACCTTGAAATGTACAACCCTTTGGCCAAGTTACAACCTTAAAAATCTCTTCAACATCACTTGGTTGCTTACTTCAGTTTTGATTTGAATTATAGGCAGGATTATTGAGCTTTCTTGTCTTCATGGAGGATATTATTGTGTGAGCTTAATTGATGAACTCAACATGTTAAAAGCCAAGCCTAACCTTCTTGATTCTTTGTCTATAAAACATGCATGTCTTCCTTATCTGCTAAGCTTTCTTTGAAAGGTTTTTGTGCTTCATGTTTTAATCAGATGAAACTTTCTCAAAACCCAGGGACGAGTTTTTCTTTAAGTTTTGTCGCTTGAGGACAAGCTGTCGTTGGGTATAGTGGTGTGATGAGTGGATTTTATATGATGTTTTTAGGCTATTTTTAGTCTTTTTATTGTATTATTTTTGAGTCACATATAGGTTTTTTTAGTCTTTTTATATAGATTTTCTATTTATTTTTCATTTTGCATGTAGATTAGATTTTATTAGATTTTCTAGCTTTTTTTTTATATTTTTAGGAATTTTTTCTAGTTATTTTGTATTTTTAGAAAAAGCTGGTTTAGTTTTCATTTTTGTCCAGGGACCGATATGTAAAGTTTCAAGAAGTCAGGGACCAAAGTGTAAAAGTTCAAGAGTGGAGGACTTAAAGTGAAGATTGGGAGAATATGAGGGCTTGAATTGAAGTGCTAACCAAGAGAGGACCAAAGTGAAAAAGAAGAATATGAAGAATCACTCTCTAAATTAGCACATGGAAAATATTGTTGAAAGAATTGATGTTAGTGGAGGAAGGGTTTCAGAATTAAACAAGGCTGAGTAGTGGCATTTTATGGCCATCAAAACCCACTACAATGAATGAAGAAGGAAGGAAAAGCTTGAAGATGAAGAAGCAGCGTCCCAGCGCTCAAGCGTTGGGATCCCAGCGCTCCAGCGCTGGGGTTCTGACTGGATGATGAGTCAGATGTTGACCCAGCGCCCAAGCGTTGGAAAGCCAGCGCTCAAGCGCTGGGCCTCGGACAGAAAGTGGATTTTTAATGCATCCTAGCGCCCATGCGTTGGGAATGCCAGCGCTCAAGCGCTGGAGGCTGGAATTTTACTATAAATAGGACCCTTTTCTTCACTTGTAAGACACACCTTCATAGAATACAACAAGTATTCTCTCTTTCTCCCTCAAAGATCATTGTTCCTAGGAATTGTGGGAAGCCAAACTTGAGCTCCTATCCAGGGTAATTCAATGATTCTTTTAGCCATGCTTGGCTAATTCTTCTTTAAGTTTCTTGGGTTGTAGTAGTTTATATTTATGTTTTAGTTTGTTTTTACCTTTCTGAATATTACTTCTATTTCATGTTTTATTTCCTTGCTCTTCATTCATCTCATGCGCAAAAGATTTCTTGCTTATTACTTATTCGAATGGAAATTGGTAAGTAGTAAGGGACCTAGGATCTAAAAAAGGTTATAAGTATACTTCACTAAGGAATTAGGAAGGACGTAACTTTATGTTGGCCTGAATTTCTTCTTCATCTTCTTCTCTAGTTAACTAAGTTGCAAGGAATTGAATTTAGTAATTAGAAAGAAAGTTCTACAATGTGTAAGGAATTAACTTGTAGATAATTAGGCTATAGCATCATGAAGTTAGATTTATAATTCAGAAATTAAGTAGGAACTTGCTAGCATATTATATAGACTATGTAAACCAACCCAAGAAGCTTATTTTCTATCATCTTATTATCTTTTATTTTATTGCTGTTCCATGTGCTACCTTATGCAAACTTTCAACAAATACATCTTTTTAATTTTTTCTGTTTAAGTACTAAATTTTATATAAATAAGAACACCTATCCTTTGGGTTCGATCTTTTTTATTACGCGATAGTAAATTGTACACTTGCAATTTCATTATCAAGTTTTTGGCGCCGTTGCCGGGGATAGGTTTTTTTTAAGTTCTTGTTTTTATTTTATTTAGTACTTCTTGTTTATACATAAAAAATATAAAAAAATAAAAAAAAAATAAAAAAAATTGTATTGAATAGGTGCTATTAACTTCTTTGGCTTGTTTGCATGGTAGGACATTTTGAATTCGACCCTGAAATTGAAAGAACTTTGCATCGCAGATTAGCGGAGCAAAGGAGATTAGCAAGGGCCATGGCTGAAACACAAGCACAAATGGAGGAGCGCCTCCTTGCTGAATATAATGCAAGGGTAGAAGATGAAGTCCAAGCTAGACTTCAAAGGCTGAGAGAGGAGGAGGAAGAGCAGAATGCTAATCGCTCTCTTCGTGATATCACAGCTCCCCAGGTAGATTACAATTTTGAAGGGAGTATTGTGGTTCCGGAGGATGCTTTGCCAAATTTCCAGATTCCTCCACACTTCATCTCTTTGGTAAGTCAAAACCAATTTGGTGGAAGTGTAAATGATGACTGCCATACACATCTGGAGCGATTCACCAGGCAATGCTCCACCTTAAGGAGAAATGATGCTCACTTGGATACGGTAAGACTTATGCTGTTTCCATTTTCCTTAAGAGATGTGGCAGAGGAGTGGCTTTCTTCTCAACCACTCAGAAGCATTACTTCATGGGATAATTTGGCTGAAAAATTCACGGCCAAATTTTTTCCTTACAACCGCATAAGGAAGTTGAAGCAGGAAATCAACTCCTTCATTCAACAAGATGCTGAAAACCTGTATGAGACATGGGAGAGGTTCAAGGGACTTCTCAGAAGGTGCCCAGGTCATAACATCTCTATCGCAGATCAGGTAGAGAAATTTTATGCTGCTTTGAATGATTATACCAGGGATAAATTGGATACTGCAGCAAGTGGGGCATTCGATGCTTTGCCACTACAAGGAGCTCTTGATCTTATCAACAAACTTGCTGCAAGAGCTGCTCATTCAAACCAGGACCGGGAAATCAGGAAAGGTATTTATGAGGTTGATTCTTTTGAGTCCATTGTTGCTTCAAATAAACTTTTATCCAGGAAGGTTGATGCAATGGTCAAAAGAATGGAGGGGGTTCAACTGAGCCCGGAGGAGGCTGAATTAGAAGCTGAGGTAAAAGCTATGGGGAATTTTCAAAATTCCTATGGCAACACCTATAACCCAAGCTGGAGAAACCACCCCAATTTTTCTTGGAGAGATCAAGGGGGTGGTCAAGGTGAAGCCAGGCAACAATTTCAGAGGCCATTCCAGAATCAGAGGCCACCAATGCCTTTGAATCCAAACCAGGGAAGGAAAAGTTTGGAAGAAATTGTTGGTGAAATAGGCCAACAAACTGTGCAATTTATGAATGAGACCCGGACAAGTTCTAAGAATCATGAAGCTTCCATTAGAAATTTGGAGGTCCAGGTAGGCCAGTTGGCCAAGACCATCTCAGAAAGGATTCCAGGTACTTTCCCGTCTGATACTCTTGTCAATCCAAAGGAAAATGTTGAGAATGTTTCTGCCATCACTCTTAGGAGTGGTAAGACTATGCCCGAAAGGGTAGTGGAAATTGAACAAGAGGTAAGTGGTGAAGAGAAAGAAAAAGAAAGGAGTGTGCCTATTGTTGTTGAAAAAATTGCTGAAAATGTAATTCCTCCTTCTAAGAAAATTGGCAAAGTTCCATTTCCTAAAGCTTTCAAAAAGAATTTGGAAAAACAATTCTCGAAATTTCTTGAGATTTTTAAAAGGCTTCAAATTAACATTCCATTTTCTGAAGCTTTGGAACAAATGCCAATTTATGCTAAGTTTATGAAGGACATTTTATTTAGAAGGAGGAAATTGAGTGAGATGGATGAAACTGTAATGTTAACTGAGGAGTGTTCAGCTATGGTTTTGAGGAAGTTGCCCCAAAAATTGAAGGATCCGGGGAGCTTCACTTTGCCTGTGGAAATTGAGGGACTACCAAATGCAACAGCTCTTTGTGATTTAGGAGCTTCTATAAACCTCATGCCACTCTCCATGTTTAGGAAATTGGACATGGGAGAGGCCACTCCTACTTTGATGTGTTTACAATTGGCGGACAGGTCAATTAAGTACCCCTATGGGGTGGCTGAAGATGTTTTGGTAAGGGTTGACAAGTTTGTCTTCCCGGTTGATTTTGTGATACTTGATATGGAAGAAGACTCCAAGGTACCATTAATTCTTGGGCGGCCATTCCTTGCTACGGGAAACGCCAAGATTAATGTAGCAGAAGGCCTCCTATCTTTGAAGGTAGGGGATGAAAAAGTGAAGTTTTCTGTTTTCCGTACTTGTAAGCACTATGAGTCTGAAAGTGAGGATGAGTTCAAAGATGATGTTTGTAGCAAGAAAAGAAAAAATACCCCCAATTGATTAAGGGTAAGGGTCTATCTCGGACCTTAACATTGAGCTGGTTGGGAGACAACCCAACTTAGGATAGTTTAATTTTTGTCATTTAAATTTCTGCACAACTCTTGTACATAAAATAAAAGAAAAGAAATTTTATGTTTCTGCTGCAGGCGATGCCAGCGCTCGAGCGCTGGAGGCCAACGCTCAAGCGTTAGGCCCCTGCTTCACAACCTCTGATTCCAGTTGATCCCAGCGCTTTAGCGTTGGGGGGCCAGCGCTCATGCGCTAGGCCCCTGGAATCCACCCAGTTTCTTTTTTTTTTTTTCTAATTTCCAACGCCATAGCGTTGGAAACCCAGCGCTCAGGCGCTGGGACCTCTGATGCCCAGTTTTTATTTTAATTCCAGTGCCCAAGCGTTGGTATCCCCAACGCTCAAGCGCTGGAGCTCGGGCAGTTTGCTGTTTTTGCTTTTGTTTGCTGTTTTTATGTTTTTAATAAATTTTGTGTTCACCATTTTCTGGAAGTTTTAAGGTTCTTTGAGTTTTCCCTTGGTTCTACTCTGGTTTTAATTTTTGGGAACTCAAGAATTCTTGTTTTTAGGTGGACACAATTTTTCAACCCATCTTTTGTGCTGATTTTGGAACTAACAAGTCAAGCAAGCTTCTGCTTGTGAGACCTTTGTTTGTTCAATGTTACAGGATAGGTACCAAAAGGAGGGAGAGCCCTCTTGGACTTAAGTGTTCAAATTGATTTTTACATTGAGGTTCCCTTGGACCTTTGTGGAAAATTTGTTACTATACCAGCTTATTAGTTTTTATTTTTGTTTTTATAGTTTTTAGTTTTTGGTTTAGATTTTCTGTCTTCTTTTTGCATGAGTCTTGAGTATATTATCCATTCTGAATGTTGCTATAGCTTTGTGAATGCTTTATCTGATTAAACTGCTTTGTGAAAAGTTCTATGTTTTTAAGCAGTTAGGATTGCATGCTGTAGAAAGGATTTTTGATGTCTTGATTGTTGGGTTGTTGGCAAAAGTTTTTCTGAGTTCTAAAAAGGGTACCACTTACCCTATCTTTTTCTGAGAGCTGAGGACTCTGAATTCTTGATTGTGAAATTTTCCTGCCTTGTGTTGCATGTTGATTGGAGTTTTGTACACTTTGTGAGTTGAGAAGAGATTATAGGCATTTTTGAAAACTCAGATTTTTGATTGAAATGTTATATCCACTAGTAGCCCCTTTTGAGCCTTAAAAGAGTCATTCTTTGGAGCCTACTTTGTGTGATAATTCTTAAAGTTGTTATTGTGATTCATGTGCTAAATTGTTAGAGCTTTGTTTGTGGGTTTCTCTCTGAAAAAAATGAAAAAAAAAAGAAAAAGAAAAAAAAAGGAAAGAATAAGGTATGTGCCTTAGAAAAAATAATGAAGTAGTGGGGTGAGAAAGAGTATGAAGGGAGTAAAATTCAAGTCATTCATCC
The DNA here is from genome assembly GCA_030819835.1 of Acmispon strigosus. Lineage (NCBI taxonomy): Eukaryota > Viridiplantae > Streptophyta > Magnoliopsida > Fabales > Fabaceae > Acmispon > Acmispon strigosus. Next base: position 29,032,049 of record JAUAMA010000001.1, read on the forward strand.
CATACATTCCACTACTTTGTTCAAAAAAAAAGGGAGAAGAAAAGAGAAAAAGTTGAGAGGACCCTTGTGTTGAATTGTTAAAGCTCTTAGTCAAGAAAAATCACTTAACAACAAGTTTCTGAGTCAGCCATTAGAGTTGCCAATTTCTTGAAATCCACACCTTGAAATGTACAACCCTTTGGCCAAGTTACAACCTTAAAAATCTCTTCAACATCACTTGGTTGCTTACTTCAGTTTTGATTTGAATTATAGGCAGGATTATTGAGCTTTCTTGTCTTCATGGAGGATATTATTGTGTGAGCTTAATTGATGAACTCAACATGTTAAAAGCCAAGCCTAACCTTCTTGATTCTTTGTCTATAAAACATGCATGTCTTCCTTATCTGCTAAGCTTTCTTTGAAAGGTTTTTGTGCTTCATGTTTTAATCAGATGACACTTTCTCAAAACCCAGGGACGAGTTTTTCTTTAAGTTTTGTCGCTTGAGGACAAGTTGTCGTTGGGTATAGTGGTGTGATGAGTGGATTTTATATGATGTTTTTAGGCTATTTTTAGTCTTTTTATTGTATTATTTTTGAGTCACATATAGGTTTTTTTAGTCTTTTTATATAGATTTTCTATTTATTTTTCATTTTGCATGTAGATTAGATTTTATTAGATTTTCTAGCTTTTTTTTATATTTTTAGGAATTTTTTCTAGTTATTTTGTATTTTTAGAAAAAGCTGGTTTAGTTTTCATTTTTGTCCAGGGACCAATATGTAAAGTTTCAGGAAGTCAGGGACCAAAGTGTAAAAGTTCAAGAGTGGAGGACTTAAAGTGAAGATTGGGAGAATATGAGGGCTTGAATTGAAGTGCTAACCAAGAGAGGACCAAAGTGAAAAAGAAGAATATGAAGAATCACTCTCTAAATTAGCACATGGAAAATATTGTTGAAAGAATTGATGTTAGTGGAGGAAAGGGTTTCAGAATTAAACAAGGCTAAGTAGTGGCATTTTATGGCCATCAAAACCCACTACCATGAATGAAGAAGGAAGGAAAAGCTTGAAGATGAAGAAGCAGCGTCCCAGCGCTCAAGCGTTGGGATCCCAGCGCTCCAGCGCTGGGGTTCTGACTGGATGATGAGTCAGATGTTGACCCAGCGCCCAAGCGTTGGAAAGCCAGCGCTCAAGCGCTGGGCCTCAGACAGAAAGTGGATTTTTAATGCATCCTAGCGCCCATGCGTTGGGAATGCCAGCGCTCAAGCGCTGGAGGCTGGAATTTTACTATAAATAGGACCTTTTTCTTCACTTGTAAGACACACCTTCATAGAATACAACAAGTATTCTCTCTTTCTCCCTCAAAGATCATTGTTCCTAGGAATTGTGGGAAGCCAAACTTGAGCTCCTATCCAGGGTAATTCAATGATTCTTTTAGTCATGCTTGGCTAACTCTTCTTTAAGTTTCTTGGGTTGTAGTAGTTTATATTAATGTTTTAGTTTATTTTTACCTTTCTGAATATTACTTCTATTTCATGTTTTATTTCCTTGCTCTTCATTCATCTCATGCGCAAAAGATTTCTTGCTTATTACTTATTCGAATGGAAATTGGTAAGTAGTAAGGGACCTAGGATCTAAAAAAGGTTATAAGTATACTTCACTAAGGAATTAGGAAGGACGTAACTTTATGTTGGCCTGAATTTCTTCTTCATCTTCTTCTCTAGTTAACTAAGTTGCAAGGAATTGAATTTAGTAATTAGAAAGAAAGTTCTACAATGTGTAAGGAATTAACTTGCAGATAATTAGGCTATAGCATCATGAAGTTAGATTTATAATTCAGAAATTAAGTAGGAACGTGCTAGCATATTATATAGACTATGTAAACCAACCCAAGAAGCTTATTTTCTATCATCTTATTATCTTTTATTTTATTGCTGTTCCATGTGCTACCTTATGCAAACTTTCAACAAATACATCTTTTTAATTTTTTTTGTTTAAGTACTAAATTTTATATAAATAAGAACACCTATCCTTTGGGTTCGATCTTTTTTATTACGCGATAGTAAATTGTACACTTGCAATTTCATTATCAGACATCCTTTCCCGGTTAGCAAGCACATCCAAATCAGGGAATAATCGTTCAGTGGTTCAAGAGACTCTCTGCTCACCAAGGTTCAGTCCTCCAACGTTGAGCCTGCCCGTCGAAGAAAGTGTTGACTGGATGATTCCCATCTGCCAGTATCTCGAAAATGGGCAACTCCCAGCTGACAGGAAGAAGGCTAGGGAGTTGACCCGATAAGCTTCCCGGTGCACAATCGTCAACAACACTCTATATAAGAGGGGATTTTCCACACCTCAGCTGAAGTGCTTGGATAGAGAAAGGGATGATTACTCATCACCGAGATGCACGAAGGGAGTTGTGGTCACCAACCGAGTAGTCGTTCCCTAGCCCGAAAGATTCTCCAAGCAAGGTACTACTAGCCCACACAAGACGAAGACTCCAAAACCTACGTCAAAAGGTGAAAAGACTGTCAATATCACGCCTATCTCCATAATGTGAAGAAGGTCTTGCTCCTGACCCTGGCTGTGGTTTTGATGACGACAAACTCATCAACAAAAAGAAGAAAAGAAGACTTCAAAGAATCAAGCACTCAAGTCCATCAATAGTCTAGAAGTCTTAGTATTAGGTGAGTTATGCTTCCAAAGGTTTATTAAAGCATAAAGGCTCTTAAAACACCTAATCTAATCAAGCTAAGTGTTTTCATAACTTAAAAGAAGTAGAAAACCTTAAGCAAGTCTCAAAGATCAAGTTTCTGGAAAATGGGCTTCTGTGTGTAATCGATTACACCTAGGCAAGTAATCGATTACTCATGTCTTGTAATCGATTACATGTTTGAAATTCAAATTCAAACTGAAACGGTCACTTGTGTAATCGATTACACTAAGTATGGTAATCGATTACCAGAACGAAAAAGTGCATCTTTTCATGAACCATTGTGTCCCAAACCTTTTGAAAAGGGTTGTGATGGTTCAAGGACGTTTCCCTTGCCTATATAAAGACCATTTGAGTCCAGAAAACAAAACACAACAAGAGACAACACATTACACATGAGAAAATCACATTAGGCCAAAGCTTTGTCAAAATTAGTTCATCTTTTAGAACTTAAATCTTTTGGAGCCTAAATTCTGATTTCATGATCTTCATGTTTATAAGAACACTTTAGTTGTTCATATCTTGAAGAACTCAGAATTGGCTTATGCTTAAAAGCCTTAAAGGATAATTTCTCATGTTCAATCCAATTGTGTGTTAAAGGATTGAAACAGCCAATTGTAATATCTTCTTCATCTCTTTCTGTAAGATTGAGTTCTTCACCGTAGTATTCGGTGAAAGGTTGTTGTCACTGAAATTGGTTTGCTTTCAGGGTTTCGATTGAAGACAAGATTGTCTTCAAGGTCTGAGGGTGGTTTGCCTTCAGGAACTGAAAGTGGTTTGCTTTCAGGGGCTGTTGAAAGTGGTTTGCTTTCACAGGATATTGGTAGAAATTCTTGGGGTCCTTGGGTTAGGAACTTGTAAGAGATTTTTATCAATAGTGGAAAAATCCTCAAGGGGTTTTCTTGAGGGACTGGACGTAGCCTTCGGTGGATTGAAGGTGAACCAGGATAAAATCTTGTGTGTGATTCTCTTTATCCTTCACATTTACTTTCAACTATCGTTCATATCCGCTGCAATCACAACGATCATTTCGTGATCATCATAAACTTGAAAGTAACAATTTCAATAAGGCGAAAATTGGGGCAACACTGATTCACCCCCCCCCCCTCTCAGGTTGCTATCTGTTCTAACAATTGGTATCAAAGCGGAAGTTTAGGTAAGTTATTCCTAAGATCCGGGAAAAGATGGCATCCTCTTCCAATCATGGAACAAGTGAAGGACATAACATAAACAGGCCACCATTCTTCAATGGAGAACACTATGACTTCTGGAAAATCAAGATGAAGATATTCATAAAGTCATTAGACGCAGGAATATGGAAAGCCATTGAAGAAGGTCCCTTTGTGCCTGTAACAACAGATGAAGAAGGAACTTCACAACCAAAATCAGAAAGTACTTGCAGTGAAGAAGAAAAGAAGAAGGTTCAACATGATCTCAAAGGAATGAACATTCTTACATCTGCCCTTGGCATGGACGAATTTTTCAGAGTATCAACGTGCACTTCATCAAAAGAAATATGGGATACGTTGATGGTGACTCATGAAGGAACAGATGAAGTCAAGAGATCAAAAATCAATACTTTATCTCAGGAGTATGAAATGTTCAGAATGCTTCCAGGAGAAAAGGTATTAGATATGCAAAAACGATTCACTCATTTGATTAATCATTTGATTGCTCTTGGAAAACAATTTTCAAACAGTGATTTGAACATGAAAGTTCTAAGATCACTTACAAGAGTATGGCAACCAAAAGTTACAGCCATCTCTGAGAAGAAGAGTTTATCAAATATGACTCTCGCAACTCTCTTTGGAAAACTCCAAGAACATTAGTTGGAATTGAATCGTTTAGAAGAACATGAACAACATGAGAAGAAGTATCGATCAATTTCCCTAAAGGCAAAAGAAAGCATCAAAGAAGATTATGATGCAGACTCTGAAGAAGAAGACAATGGAAATCTGAATCTTCTAGTAAAGAACTTTGGAAAGTTTCTTAAAAGGAAAAATGTTAAATTTAACAACAATAAAGCCTTCCAAAGAAACAATGAGTCTTCTTCATCTCAAAAGATTACATGTTTCGAGTGTGGCAAACCGGGACATTTCAAGTCAGATTGTCCAAATCTTCAGAAGAAGAAACATGGTCTAAGAGAAAAATTCGAGAAAAAGGATCAACCTACTCGAAGAGCATATTTGGCTTGGGATGATAATGAAGTAAGTTCACCATCAGATTCTGACAAAGAAGAAGCACAAGTTTCCTTGATGGCTTCACATGACTCAGATGTTGAAGATTCCCAGGTTAGTGATAATTCTATGTCTTCCCATGATTTAAAGTTTGCTATGGAGAATATGTTTAAATTATGTCAAGAATTTTCCAAGATTAGCACTAAGCAAAATAACTTGATTTCATCCTTAGAAAGTAAGTGTAGAACTTTACAAGAGGAATTAGACATAGTGAAATCCAAACTAGATATTACACAAAAATGCACTAAGTGTAGTTCTTTAGATGAAAAGATAGATAATCTTCAACAAAGAGTAAATAACTTCAATAAAGGAAAACAGAAGTTAGATGATATCCTAAGTGTACAAAGACATTCAAACAATAAATCAGGTTTAGGATATACTTCTCACCCAAAAACTAAGGAAGTCAAGAAAACTGTGTTTGTAAAACCAAACCATATAGTAGAATCTTCTAGTAACAAAAGGATTAATTCCGTTAGAAGTACACACAATAGGAAGAATACTCAAAATAGACATCCTAAGAAGATTCATCCCTCTCCTAGACAAACCTCTAGTTACAATCATTACTCTTGTACATATTGTAACAAAGTAGGACATACCCCTAGTAGATGTTACTACAAACAGGTAGGAGTACCAAATAGGGAATACATTTGGGTTAGAAATGATGTTAAATTAGAAGGACCCAAAACTTGTTGGGTTCCTAATACCCATGTCTGAACTTTGTCATGTAGGTGTGTATGAAAGCAGCAAAGGATTTATGGTATCTTGATAGTGGCTGCTCATCACACATGACAGGAGACAAAACCAAGTTTTCTTTTCTTATACCTAGGGAAAAAGGTTTCGTCACATATGGTAACAATCAAAAGGGAAAAATACTCGGTATTGGAAGAATAGGCACACCCCCTCAAACAGTCATTGATAAAGTTCTTTACGTTGATGGTTTGATGCATAATCTTCTGAGTATTAGTCAACTATGTGATAAAGGTTTGAAAGTTGGTTTTATTAATGATATATGTGTTGTGAAAGATGTGAAAACTAAAGAAATTAAGTTTTCTGGGTATAAAGTAAATAAAGTCTTCATGATCTCCTTGGAAGAAATTCCACAAAATGTGAGATGCCTTTTGGCCAAGAATAATAGTGATTCATGGCTATGGCATAGAATACTTGCTCATATTCACATAGATCATTTAAACAAACTAGTCAAGCATGATCTAGTTGTTGGGCTTCCAAAGATAAAATTCGAGAAAGACAAGCTTTGTGATGCATGTCAAAAAGGGAAGCAAACCAGAACATCCTTCAAACCAAAGAACATAGTTTCGACCTCAAGACCCCTTCAATTGTTACATATGGATTTGTTCGGACCATCTAGAACTAAAAGTCTCGGAGGTAATTTCTATGCACTTGTTATTGTTGATGATTTCTCTAGATTTACATGGACTTTATTTCTTCCTCATAAGAATGAAGCCTTCAATGCATTCAAAAGATATGCAAGGCTTGTTCAAAATGAGAAGTCTTTAAAGATATCTTCTATAAGAAGTGATCATGGTGGAGAATTTCAGAATCAACAATTCCAAGAACTATGTAATGAAAATGGAATATCACATAATTTCTCTACTCCGAGAACACCACAACAGAATGGTGTAGTAGAAAGGAAGAATAGATTACTTGAGGAATTAGCAAGAACCATGCTGAGTGAATCAAGTCTCCCTAAATATTTATGGGCTGATGCTGTAAGTACTGCTTGCTATATTTCCAATAGAGTTCTTATTAGACCTATCCTTAAGAAAACTCCCTATGAACTCTACAAAGGAAGGAAACCAAACATCTCTCATCTACATGCTTTTGGATCAAAATTCTTTGTCTTGAATAATGGAAAGGAAAACCTTGGAAAGTTTGATGAAAAATCTGATGAAGGTATATTCGTAGGGTATTCTTTAACAAGCAAAGCATATAGAGTCTTTAACAAGAAAACTCTATCTGTGGAAGAATCCATACATGTTTCTTTTGATGAATCTAAATCTTCAATAGAAGATAAAGTCAATCTTCCAGATAATGAAGAAGATGATATCATTGTAAATGAAGATTCTCAAAAGGATGGAGATCAGAATCCAATACTAGAAGAGCACATTGAAAGTAATACTTATCAACTTCCAAAAGAATGGAGAACCCATAGGGATCACCCAGTTGATAATATTATTGGTGATATTTCTAGAGGCGTTTCTACAAGGCTACGCTTAAACGATTCAGTTTTGAATATGGCCTTCGTCTCTCAGATAGAACCATCAAAAGTAAATGATGCTCTAGAAGATGAATATTGGATCGTAGCAATGCAAGAAGAACTAAACCAATTTGAAAGGAATCAAGTTTGGGAACTTGTCCCTAAGCCTAGTAATAAACATGTTATTGGAACAAAGTGGGTATTTAGGAATAAGTTAGATGAAAATGGTATTATAGTTAGGAACAAAGCAAGATTAGTTTCTCAAGGATATAATCAAGAAGAAGGTATAGATTTTGATGAAACTTATGCTTGTTCTTTAAATTTCCCATTATATCAAATGGACGTCAAAAGTGCTTTCCTGAACGGATACATTCAAGAAGAAGTCTATGTGAAGCAACCTCCAGGATTTGAAGATCCAAAGTTTCCTTCACATGTCTTCAGATTAAAGAAGGCACTCTATGGTCTTAAACAAGCCCCTCGTGCATGGTATGATAGATTAAGTACTTTCCTTTGTGATAAAGGATTTCAAAAGGGTAAGGCTGATACAACCTTGTTCATCAAAAGAACCAAAGGTAATACCCTATTAGTTCAAATTTATGTTGATGATATTATCTTTGGTGAAACTAACGAATCTCTTTGTAAGGATTTCTCTAATATGATGCAAGAAGAATTTGAGATGTCCATGATGGGACAATTAAATTTCTTTCTTGGTTTGCAAATCAAGCAATCAAGTGATGGAATATTCATCAATCAATCAAAGTTTTGCAAAGAATTGTTAAAGAAATATGATTTGGATGATTGCAAAGCCATAGCCACACCAATGGGGTCTAACACATATTTAGATCAAGATGAATCCGGCAATCAAGTTGATATTACCAAATATAGAGGTATGATCGGATCTCTTTTATACTTATCTGCTAGTAGACCTGATATTATGTTTAGTGTGTTTCTATGTGCAAGATATCAAGCATCTCCTAGGGAATCACATTTGAGTTCTGTTAAACGGATTTTCAAATATTTGAAAGGAACTACAAATGTTGGATTGTGGTATCCCAAAGGAAGTGTTTGTGATTTGATTGGATATTCTGATTCTGATTATGCTGGTTGTAAAACTGAGAGAAAAAGTACAAGTGGTACTTGTCACTTGTTAGGAAATGCCCTTGTTTCTTGGTCTTGTAAGAAACAAGCATGTGTTGCTTTAAGTACTGCAGAAGCAGAATACATTGCTGCAGGAAGTTGTTGTGCACAAACTCTTTGGCTCAAACAACAACTCAAAGATTATGGCTTAGAGCTGGGCTGCATTCCAATCAAATGTGACAACACAAGTGCTATTAATCTCACTAAAAACCCTATCATGCATTCTCGAACTAAGCATATTGATATACGACATCATTTTCTTCGAGATCATGTTATGAGGAAAGATATTGAGATTTCATTTGTGGATACACATAATCAGTTAGCAGATATGTTTATTAAGCCTCTTCCTAAGGAATCATTTTTCAAAATAAGAAGAGAATTAGGTATATTAGATGAACATGACATTTAAGGTAACATATTATTTGCATAAACTTATGATAATTATATGTTCATATGCATTATGTGCTTGAGTGTTTATATGAAAAATGTTACTTAAGGTTCTAGAGCCTAGAACTTATAAAATTGTCATAGTAATCGATTACCATAGGTCTTGTAATCGATTATCCACGTTCTAAGTCCTCGTGCCTGTTAGAAATATCTGAGTAATCGATTATCATAACTTCCATAATCGATTACATGTTTAAAATTTGAAAATTTTCAAATTTGTAACTGATGTAATCGATTACCCCAACTGCCGTAATCGATTACATACTCGAAAATTGCCAGAATTTCAATTTCCCTCCATCTTTTGAAATTCAAACTTGGTTTAACTGCTCAGTAATCGATTACTTAACTGTTGTAATCGATTACATGCTCGGGATATTTAAGCCAGCCTTAGATGTTGATTAGTCATATCCTCTAAAATTCTTCTATGTTCTGATTTTTACCATCCACGGCAACATGTCTTTCTCTCCGTGCCTATCCTCAGTTTTTTGTCCTCACAATCCACTAAATTTCTCCCGTCTTCTTCCCACTTCTGATGAGAAAAATCGATTTATTTCTCACTTTCTCAAACAAACAATTCGAACCCCCTCTTATGCTGACTTAGATTCTTTCATCGAAGCCGGTCTCACATTTCCCGCTTTACTCGGAGATCAATATATTGATACTTTCATTACATCAACCACACCCTACTATCCAGAGTTAGTCAAAGTATTCTACTGTAACTTGGAAGTTGCAGGTACCAGTATCACCTCTTCTGTAAAAGGGACTACCATTCAGTACTCTCTTGTTTCTCTTGGCAAATGCTTGGGCCTTCCATATTCTGGTGCCGAGTTGGGAACAAATCTGCCCTGCGCCTGGCCTGACTATAACTCTGACTCTTTTTATCGCACTTTGTGCCGCTTTACCCCTTCAGAGGTTCAGAAACTTCATCCTCCTCGCACCAAAACCTGTCCCTTTCATGTTTATGTCCTTACCACCACCAACCACTTGCTTCATTATTTTGTTCATCACATCCTTCTGCCTCAAGAAGATCTTCATGCTCATATTAGTGAGTTAGAACTCCAAGTTTTATATGGCATCCTTCATGGTCATGGCATTAACTGGACCTTCTTAGTGATGCACCATATGCTTACTTGCAGAACTAAAGCACAGTCATTTCCCTATGCTCCTAGTATCACTCGTCTTCTCCTTCAATCTGGAGTTCCCATTGCCGACTCCCATGATGTTCGCTCTTCAAATTACAAGTGTGTTAATTCTAGGATACTATCAAACTTAGGTTTATTTCATGACTATGGAATTGAAACTCTTTCCTGGTTACTTCATTATGACGGCATTGGCATCTTGTCCGATGATGAAGACATGTCTGATGACTCTTAGTTTTATAAGCTTTTGTCTCATTCACTGTTGCTGTTTGTAAAATTCTGCATTTTCTCTCTTATATATATATAAGTTATGTTCTATTCCCGTTTTACACATTTACCCCTACCCCCATGCTTTATATTGCAATATATACTTGTGTGTATGCCTGTACTTTTTGGCCTTTTTCTTCTTTTTGATGAAGTCAAAAGGGGGAGAAAGGTTCTGTGCTCTTAAAGATCATATGCAGGAATTCAACGAGTACATTAGAAAGGGGGAGAAATATCAGAAATACTAGATTCCATCAAATAGGGGGAGTTAAGCATCAAGAATGCATATATGATCTTCAAGTATCAAGAATGTGTTTGCAATCATCAAAAAGGGGGAGATTGTGAAGAAGGTCTTGCTCCTGACCCTGGCTGTGGTTTTGATGACAACAAACTCATCAACAAAAAGAAGAAAATAAGACTTCAAAGAATCAAGCACTCAAGTCCATCAATAGTCTAGAAGTCTTAGTATTAGGTGAGTTATGCTTCCAAAGGTTTATTAAAGCATAAAGGCTCTTAAAACACCTAATCTAATCAAGCTAAGTGTTTTCATAACTTAAAAGAAGTAGAAAACCTTAAGCAAGTCTCAAAGATCAAGTTTCTGGAAAATGGGCTTCTGTGTAATCGATTACACCATTATGGTAATCGATTACACCTAGGCAAGTAATCGGTTACTCATGTCTTGTAATCGATTACATGTTTGAAATTCAAATTCAAACTGAAATGGTCACTTGTGTAATCGATTACACTAAGTATGGTAATCGATTACCAGAACGAAAAAGTGCATCTTTTCATGAACCATTGTGTCCCAAACCTTTTGAAAAGGGTTGTGATGGTTCAAGGACGTTTCCCTTGCCTATATAAAGACCATTTGAGTCCAGAAAACAAAACACAACAAGAGACAACACATTACACATGAGAAAATCACATTAGGCCAAAGCTTTGTCGAAATTAGTTCATCTTTTAGAACTTAAATCTTTTGGAGCCTAAATTCTGAGTTCATGATCTTCCTGTTTATAAGAACACTTTAGTTGTTCATATCTTGAAGAACTCAGAATTGGATTATGCTTAAAAGCCTTAAAGCATAATTTCTCATGTTCAATCCAATTGTGTGTTAAAGGATTGAAACAGCCAATTGTAATATCTTCTTCATCTCTTTCTGTAAGATTGAGTTCTTCACCGTAGTATTCGGTGAAAGGTTGTTGTCACTGAAAGTGGTTTGCTTTCAGGGTTTCGATTGAAGACAAGATTGTCTTCAAGGTCTAAGGGTGGTTTGCCTTCAGGAACTGAAAGTGGTTTGCTTTCAGGGGCTGTTGAAAGTGGTTTGCTTTCACAGGATATTGGTAGAAATTCTTGGGGTCCTTGGGTTAGGAACTTGTAAGAGATTTTTATCAATAGTGGAAAAATCCTCAAGGGGTTTTCTTGAGGGACTGGACGTAGCCTTCGGTGGATTGAAGGTGAACCAGGATAAAATCTTGTGTGTGATTCTCTTTATCCTTCACATTTACTTTCAAGCATCGTTCATATCCGCTGCAATCACAACGATCATTTCGTGATCATCATAAACTTGAAAGTAACAATTTCAATAAGGCGAAAATTGGGGCAACACTGATTCACCCCCCCCCTCTCAGGTTGCTATCTGTTCTAACACATAATGCCCCACCCAAGCAGTTATCTAGCTTCGTTGTCCCCTGGCCTTTCCACCAATGGGGGGTGGACCTCCTCAGACCCTTCGACGCTTCCCCCGGCCAGTTAAAGCATTTGGTGGTAGCAGTAGACTACAACACCAAGTGGGTAGAGGAAAAACCCTAGCAAAGATCACCTCTTCTAAAATCAAGCGCTTCTTCTAAAAAAATGTCATCTCTTGATTTGGTATCCCACACACCCTGATAACTGACAATAGCACGCAATTCATATCTCGAAGCTTCAAAGAACTCGTCGGTGGCCTGCACATCCAACAACAATTCACCTCAGTGGAGCATCCCCAGACGAATGGCCAAGCAGAAGCGGCCAACAGAGTAATTCTACGAGGGCTCAAGAGAAGACTAGCTGGGGCAAATGGAAAATGGGTCGAACAGCTCAACCATGTTCTATGGGCCTACCGGAGAACCCCTTACTCCACAATCGTGGAGAGCCCTTTTTGTCTCACTTATGGGACAGAGGCTGTAATCCCCGCTAAAATAGGGGAAATGAGTGCCAGGGTTGAAGGTTTAAATGAACAAGGAAACGACACCCTGATAGCTGAGGACCTGGACCTATTGGAAGAAACGAGGAAAGTACCTACGAGAGACAGTGGCCAAGCAGAGAGCAACAATGCGGTACAACAAGAAAGTAGTGCCAAGGAACGTCAACATCAACGACTTGGTACTTCGCAAGGCCAACATCGAAGCAAGAACAACTGAGCGGGGAAAGCTGGCAGTAAATTGGGAGGGACCCTACAAGGTGACTAGCGCGATTAGCACGGGAGCCTACAAACTAGAGACCTTAGATGGTCAGGAGATTCTGAGAACGTGGAATGCGTAGAACTTAAAGAAATACTACAGTTAGTTACTTCCACTTATCGAACCCATCTCCTTTTTTGGTTAACTATATTTTTTCAATTAAGCATGCACAGGTGACCCGCCACCTATACGGCCGAACGGGAACACATTTTTGTAAAGGCAATGATTATTGAGAGTAGTTCGAAAATTTCAAGTAATGCTTTGCAGCATCAATTGCACTTAACTCCTCACACAGCTTCTTAGGAGCCCGTGGTTGATGCTAATCGATTACATCCTTAGAGCTCAAAGAAGACCCAAGCACATCCTCAGAAAGAGCGTAACTGAGTACACCCTCAGAGCTCTAAGAACCCGATCACATCCTCAGAAGGAGCGTAACTGAGTACATCCTCAAGGCTCGAAGAAGACCCCAGTACATTCTCAGAAGGAGCGTAACTGAGTACATCCTCAGAGCTCCAAGAAGACATGGGCACATCCTCGGAAGGAGCGTAACTGAGTACATCCTCCGACCTCCAAGAAGACCCGAGCACATTCTCGGGGTGTTACTCCCTTAAAATTCTTTTTAACAGTCATAGGTAGAGGCCGAGCACATCCTCGGGGCGTTACTCCCTTAAACTTCTTTTCAGAAGTCATAGGTAGAGTCTGAGCACAACGACGACACTGACTCCCTTAAACTGCTTGTCAACAGTCATAGGTAGAGTCTGAGCACATCCTCGGGGTGTTACTCCCTTAAATGCTTTTCAGCAGTCATAGGTAAAGTCCGAACACATAGATGACACTTACTCCCTTAAACTGCTTTTCAGCAGTCATAGGTAGAGTCCGAGCACATCCTTAGAGAAAGACTCCCTCACTGCTTTTCAACGGCCACAGGTCGAGTAAACTGAGTACATCCTCAAAGTGAGACACTCCTTCTCAACCCACAGGTTGAGTAAACTGAGTACATCCTGCGATTTAGAAAAACCGAGTACATCCTCGAAGCGAGGACAACCGAGTACACCCCGTAGCTCAAAGAAGAACTGAGTACATCCTCGGAACTACGAAACGGAGTACTTTTCGAGACGAATCTAACCGAGTAAATCCTCAGGATATGACTTAATCAACTTAATCTCTCTAAATGCTTCTTAGCAGGACGTGGTCAATAACAAGGTACATCCTTAACGCAACAACATCCGAGTGCATCCTAGGGGCGAAACTTAATCCCTCTAACTGATTCTTAGCAGATTGTGATCGATAACTGAGTACCTACTCAGAACGATGAACCATCTCACGTCGTGGAACACAATGGAAAATAAAAAACAAAGTGCTGAAACACGTGAATCAAAGACAATAAAAGAAGGAAAGGTAAAATTTCATTAATATAAATTAAGGTCTGAGGGCTACAATTTCAATACCCTCGGTGCCCGAAGGCTACATAACTCTCATCTTACAAAACTAAGAAGGGGGGCCTGCTCCGGGGGAGGGAATACGGAAATAAATTCTTCATCCTTCTAGTGCCCAATCTTCCCATGAGAAACCATGTAGCGGAAACTAGTGTTCTTGGTCTTCAGATCGGGATTCACAAACTTCAGCTGATCCATGGCATTTTGGAAAGACTTCAAATACACCCTCCCAACTTGTGCTTCAAACTTCGCCTTCTGCGCAGCAAGGGCCTCCTCGGTGGCTTTCCTCTCAACTTCAACAACACTCTTGATCTCCGCTTTGAACTTCTCCCTCTCAGCAAGAAGAGAAGCCTTCAACTCATCAACAGTCCCCTTCAGTTGGACGTTCTCTACTTTCTGCTCTTTCGCGGCTGATACCCAAATCGCAAGTGCACGATTCAATATCGCGTAATAAAAAGATCGAACCCAAGGGATAGGTTTCCTATTATTATAATATTTAGTACTTGTTGATAAGGAATCGCAAGTGTACGATTAACTATCGCGTAATATAAAAGATTGTCGATCCCACAGGGATAGGTGTCTAATTACTAATTTGTTTAGAGCTTAAGCAGAAAAATAAAAAGATATATTTTGCATTTTGGTTTCTGGAATAAAAACATAAAAAGCATAAAAAATAAAAGAAGAGATGATGATAAAAATAAGCATTTGGGTTGCATTATATAACTTATAAATTATGCTAGCAAACTTCTATTTTATTTCTGAATTCCAATCAAAGATTCATGATGCTATAGCCTAGTGTAACTACAAGATAATTCCTTAAGCATTGTAGATCTTTCTTTTTAATTACTAAACCCAATTCCTTTGCACCTAGTTAACTAAAGAAGAAGATGAAGAAGATGTTCAGGCCAACATAAAGTTACGTCCTTCCTAATTCCTTAGCGAAGTATACTTATAACCTTTTTTAAATCCTAGGTCCCTTACTACTTACCAAATGGCCTTATGTAATAAGCAATAAGCAAGAGATCTTGTGTGCACCAAGATGAATGAAGAACAAGGAAATAAAACATGAACTTTGAATATTATTCAGAAACAAATAAAAGAAAACTAAAACATAAACTAATAAGCTAACACAACCCAAAATACTTAAAGAGAATTAGCCAAGCATGGCTAAAAGAAGCATTGAATTACCCTGGACTAGGAGCTCAAATATGGCTTCCCACAATTCCTAGGAACAATGTTCTTGAGGGAGAAAGAGGAACACTTGTTGTGTTCTAAGAAAGGTGTGACTTACAAGTGCAAATTGCCTCCCTATTTATAGCAAAATTCTGGGCTCCAGCGCTTGAGCGCTGGCTTTCCCAGCGCTTGGGCGCTGGGAAGCATTTAAATCCCACTTTCAGACCGAGAGCCAGCGCTTGAGCGCTGGCTTCCCAACGCTGCAGCACTGGGTGTGATTTCCAGCTCAGGTCCTAGTCAGAGTTCCAGCGCTTGAGCGCTGGGATCCCAACGCTTGAGCGTTGGGTCGTTGCTGCTTCATCTTCAAGCTTTTCTTTCCTTCATGGTAGTGGGTTTTTAATGTCTTCAATGGCCTTCATTCTGCCCTTGATCATTTCTGAAACCTTCTTCCCACTATCATCAATCCTTCAAACCTATTTCCCATGTGCTAATTTAGAGAGTGATTCTTCATATTCTTCTTTTCCACTTTTGGTCCTCTCTTGGTTAGCACTTCAATTCTGGCCCTTTTACTTCTTACAACAATTTTCAACCCCCAACTCTTGAACCTTCAGACTTTGGTCCCTTATTTCTTGAACTTTACAAATAGGCCCCTGGACAAAAATGATAATTTCTACCAGCTTTCCTAAGAATACAAAAATACCTATAAAAATTCCTAAAAATATAAAATAAAGTTTAAAAACCAAATAAAATCTAATCTATATGCCAAATGCAAAATAAATAGAAAATCTACATAAAAATAACAAAAAACCTATATGAGACTCAAAAATAACAAAATAAAAAGACTAAAAAGACTCTAAAATTATCATACAAAATCCAGTCATCACACCACTATACCCAACGACAGCTTGTCCTCAAGCGACAAAACTTTAAAGAAAAACTTGTCCTCGAGTTTAGAAAAAGTTTTATCCAAAAAGAGATGATAATTTTCAAGAAAGCATGGCGGATTGGGAAAGCAATCATGTTTCAAAAGAACTTGATCAAGAGAGTTTAAGCTTGGCACCTGTAACACATTGAGTTCATCAAAATTAGCTCACAAAAAAAAGATATCCTCAATGAAAACATGAAAGCTCAAAAATTCTGCCTATCATTCAAATCAAAGTTGAAACCATGCACTATGCAACTTAAGAAGAGATTCTAAAAGGTTGAAACTTTGGCCAAGGTTCAAACAAGGTATGGATTCAAAAAAACTTGGCAACTCTATTGGCTTGACTCAGAATTTTTTGCTAGGTGATTCTTTTGACTAAGAGCTTTAATAATTTCAACAACAAAGGTTCTCTCAATTTTTTTTCTTTTTCTCTTTTTTTTTTTTAAACAAAGTAGTGAAATGTATGGGATGAATGAATTGAATTTTACTCCCCTCATACTCTTTCTCACCCCACTACTTCATTATTTTTTCTAAGGCACAAACCTTATTATTTATATATATATATATATATATATATATATATATATATATATATATATATATATATATTTTAGAGAGCAACCTAGACATACATAGCTCTAGTATTTTCCATTTTATTGAATCACACTAACACCTTATAACATCACACAAAAGTAGGCTCCAAAAATTACTCTTTTAAGGCTCAAAGAGGCTACTAGTGGATTTTTCTTTTCCAATCAAAAATATGAGTTTTCAAAGAAAGCCTACAATCTCTTCACAATTCACAAAAGTTAACAAGATTCAACCAACATGCAACACAAGGCAGAATAATTTTACAAATCATGTATCAGAGTTCTCAGCACTCAAAAAGATTAGAGTAAGTGGTACTCCTTTTCGAACTCAGAAAAACTTTGCCAAAACTTTCCAATCAAGATTTCAGTTCATCCTAGCAACATGCAATCCCTAACCGCATTCCAAAACATATTATCTTTTTGAAAGCAATATTAGTTCAATGGATAAAACCCCACAAGAAATCAGCAATAGCAGAATGTTAACTGGATCAAGTACTCAACCATGCAGTTTAAAAATCCTAAAAGCAAAAATTAAAGCAGAAAAAATAAAAACAAAAATTGTCCAAAAATCTACAAGCTGGTAAAAATTAGTCAAATTCAATCAAAATGCATCGGGGCCTCCTCTTCTGCAGCAGCTCCTGAACCTTCAGCCTGTTCAGTGATGTGCAAACCCATCAATCTCCTTTCCAGATCAGTTGGGGCAGGACACCTCTGCCAGCTGGGATCACTATAGCCTGCATAATCCCACATCAGTTGCTGGTTATGAGATATCCTGTGCATATGCTGGAACATGGTTCCAAAAGCTTCCTCCTGCCAAGTGTTGGTGGAGGACTGAGATGATTCCCCTGCATTTCTGGATCGAGCTCTAGTGTTGGTTCTGGGCCTGGGCTCTGCATAACGGGCTTCAGAAGGGTCCCCTTGCCTCTCAAGGGAAGCAGCATGATCTCTGTAGATCCTATCAGCACCATCAATGGACATGACGGGAAGAGGATGGATGTAGATCTCAATAGGGGGCATGGCAGCCACCCCAAGCTTAGCCTGCACAAGCTTAGTAATCAATGAAGGATAACCAAACCTCTTACCCTTTTTGTCCAAGTTAACAGAATAGTGGATCCTCCAAGCAATTATCCTTGCTGTATCAATAGATCTTTTGTTCAGCAAGCAGTAAATGCAGAGAGCACTCTGCCTCCTTAATTCTGATTTGTTAGAACTAGGGAAGAGAGTGTCTCCCAAGAAATGGTCCCAAACTCGGACCTCTGGCTTCACAAATTTCCTGAAAATGAAGCTTGGAGTGACCCCATCTGCTTCAGTCTCCCATTTAGCTCCTGGTACAGCAAGAGCTATCAAAATCTCAGCGTGAGGGTAGTTGTTCAGCATCTCATTATAGCTGGCCCTATTCTGTCCAAACTTAGCCCTATCCTGGGCCTCAGCTGGAAGCTTCAGAAGCCTCCTGATCACATCCGCTCTATAGTTGATTGTGGTTCCCCGGAACCATGATTTATAGGTGGGAATGGCGGGGATCTCTTCATCAGAATCATAGTGGGCATTAGCATAAAACTCCCTCACGAGAGTTTGACAAGCATCATGGATTGGAGCACAGAGTTGCTCCCACTTCCTTTCGAGCACGGCCTCTTGGATCCCCCATGGGTCCATCCGATCAAAATGGAGAGGCCTCTCCCGGACCAGCTCCTTCTGTAATAGCTTCCCTTTGAAAAATTTCTCCTTTTCAAAGGAGAGGAAGCGGTTATAATCAAACTGCTCCTCCTCCTCTTGAAGGAATTCTTCTACCGCCCTTCTTTTGGGTGCCATAATCTGCAAAATGAGCAAACAATTCCACAAGCAAGCCACTTTAAAATGTTAGTTCAAATACAAATCCAACATCCTCTCTTTGAACAACCTCCAAAATCACAATCAAAAATAGCAAATTGCCCACCAAGTTTAAAAAAAAACCATCCTTGAGTCTTCCATTAACCATGCAAAGCAAGAATCAAAAGCTTAAAAACCAGGAAAGAATCAAGAACTTCATTCAGACATTTTACCAAACACTTGGTGGGCAAGCCAAAAACAGCAAAGATTATGAACCAGAGAAACATGCAAAAACAGAACATCTACCAAGACCCAGCAAATAACTACAACCCATGAACCATATCAACTACACCCTACTTAATATGTGCAATTTAAACAACAAGGTAAAAGAAGAAGTTTTGAGAAAAACAGAAACAGACCTTGAAGTTCCAAAAGTCGCACACAAACAAGAGGGAGAAGCTGAGAGTGATTCGAACAAGCACTTGAAGGAAGTGGGTTGTAGTTGAGAGAAGAGAAATGTGAGAAAGAAAGGTGAAAAAGAGGTGCTGGGTTCGTGGGTAAGAAAGGGTTTAGGAATAGATAAGATAAAAAGTGAAAAAGTGAAAAGAAATTTGAACTTAAAAGGCCCCTGCCCGAGCCCCAGCGCTTGAGCGTTGGGTTGGCCAACGCTTGAGCGCTGGTAAGTGAAACAAAACAGTGGCTTCCAGGGGCCTAGCGCTCATGCGCTAGGCCCCCAATGCTTGAGCGTTGGTAAAAAACTGGAAACTGGGACTTTAGGCAGGGGCTCAACGCATGAGCGTTGAGCCTCCAACGCCTTGGCGTTGGGTCCCCCTGCAAGTAAATTTTTTATTTTTTATTTTTTTTATTTTATTTTATTTTATTTAAAAAAGAAAATAAAGCAGAAAAATTAAAACTAATCCTAAATTGGGTTGTCTCCCAACCAGCTCAATTTTTTAGTCTTTGATAGACTTCTTCAATAATCACTTTTCAGCCGAGGTCTATTACAAAATTCCTTAGACCCCGCAGATCATGTAAATTTTGACAACACTTACACATCAAAATGATGCACAAGTGTTCAGCTTTAACCTTACCGCTTTTCTGCACAAGATCACCTATGGACATTCCTTTTGGGAAGTCTTGTTCTTCCTCCTCCGGGGTGGGAAGAGGAAAATTTTTTACAATCACAACATAATTCTCCTTTTTCCCAACTTTGAATTTTTCAACTTGGTCCATAGGTTCACTTACTGGGATTGTGGATAGTTGATCACTAACTGGCTGCCTCTTCAAAATACCTTGTATCATGACTTGTAGCTCCTCCATGGCCTTACATTTTTGCTCAGGAGTTGGCAAAAATCCGGTTTTGTACTTACATTCTAAATCAGAGCAAAACTCGTCAATTAGAGTGAAGGCATCTTGTTTCTTCTTTTCATATTCCTTTTCAAGCTGAGCCCGAATTTTTGCCTCCATTTGCTCAAATGTTTCGGCCATTACTGTACCTGAAAATACTCAGCACCCAAGTTAGCAGCACCAGTTCTTCACACAAGTATAAATTTTTTTTTTTATATAAAAGAAAAGCACTAAACAAAATAATAAAAAGACTTAAAAACCTATCCCCGGCAACGGCGCCAAAAACTTGATAAGAAATCGCAAGTGTACGATTAACTATCGCGTAATATAATAGATTGTCGATCCCACAGGGATAGGTGTCTAATTACTAATTTGTTTAGAGCTTAAGCAGAAAAATAAAAAGATATATTTTGCATTTTGGTTTGTGGAATAAAAACAAAAAAAGCATAAAAAATAAAAGAAGAGATGATGATAAAAATAAGCATTTGGGTTGCATCGTATAACTTATAATTTATGCTAGAAAACTTCTATTTTATTTCTGAATTCCAAACAAAGATTCAGGATGCTATAGCCTAGTGTAACTACAAGATAATTCCTTAAGCATTGTAGATCTTTCTTTTTAATTACTAAACCCAATTCCTTGGCACCTAGTTAACTAAAGAAGAAGATGAAGAAGATGTTCAGGCCAACATAAAGTTACGTCCTTCCTAATTCCTTAGCGAAGTATACTTATAACCTTTTTTAAATCCTAGGTCCCTTACTACTTACCAAATGGCCTTATGTAATAAGCAATAAGCAAGAGATCTTGTGTGCACCAAGATGAATGAAGAACAAGGAAATAAAACATGAACTTTGAATATTATTCAGAAACAAATAAAAGAAAACTAAAACATAAACTAATAAGCTAACACAACCTAAAATACTTAAAGAGAATTAGTCAAGCATGGCTAAAAGAAGCATTGAATTACCCTGGACTAGGAGCTCAAATATGGCTTCCCACAATTCCTAGGAACAATGTTCTTGAGGGAGAAAGAGGAACACTTGTTGTGTTCTAAGAAAGGTGTGACTTACAAGTGCAAATTGCCTCCCTATTTATAGCAAAATTCTGGGCTCCAGCGCTTGAGCGCTGGCTTTCCCAGCGCTTGGGCGCTGGGAAGCATTTAAATCCCACTTTCAGACCGAGAGCCAGCGCTTGAGCGCTGGCTTCCCAACGCTGCAGCGCTGGGTGTGATTTCCAGCTCAGGTCCTAGTCAGAGTTCCAGCGCTTGAGCGCTGGGATCCCAACGCTTGAGCGTTGGGTCGTTGCTGCTTCATCTTCAAGCTTTTCTTTCCTTCATGGTAGTGGGTTTTTAATGTCTTCAATGGCCTTCATTCTGCCCTTGATCATTTCTGAAACCTTCTTCCCACTATCATCAATCCTTCAACCCTATTTCCCATGTGCTAATTTAGAGAGTGATTCTTCATATTCTTCTTTTCCACTTTTGGTCCTCTCTTGGTTAGCACTTCAATTCTGGCCCTTTTACTTCTTACAACTTCAATTTTCAACCCCCAACTCTTGAACCTTCAGACTTTGGTCCCTTATTTCTTGAACTTTACAAATAGGCCCCTGGACAAAAATGATAATTTCTACCAGCTTTCCTAAGAATACAAAAATACCTATAAAAATTCCTAAAAATATAAAATAAAGTTTAAAAACCAAATAAAATCTAATCTATATGCCAAATGCAAAATAAATAGAAAATCTACATAAAAATAACAAAAAACCTATATGAGACTCAAAAATAACAAAATAAAAAGACTAAAAAGACCCTAAAATTATCATACAAAATCCAGTCATCACTTGTGCAGAAATTTTAAGAGATGAATATTTGATGATGGTTTAGAACAAGCAAGAACAATAACATAAAATGATAGGAGATAAAGATGATGAGAAATAAGCTCTTGGGTTGAATTACATAGTCTATAAAATATGTTAGCAAGTTCTACTTAATTTCTGAATTTTAAATCCATGTTCATGATGCTATAGCCTAATATATCTATAAGTTAATTCCTTACACATTGTAGAACTTTCTTTCTAATTACTAAATTCAATTCCTTGCAACTTAGTTAACTAGAGAAGAAGATGAAGAAGAAATTCAGGCCAACATAGAGTTACGTCCATCCTAATTCCTTAGTGATGTATACTTATAACCTTTTTAAATCCTAGGTCCCTTACTACTTACCAATTTCCATTCGTATAAGTAATAAGCAAGAATTCTCATGCGCATTAAGAAGAGTGAAGAACAAGGAAATAAAACATTAAAGGAAATATTATTCAGAAAGGTAGAAGCAAACTAAAACATAGATATAAACTATAACAACCCAAGAAACTTAAAAAGAATTAGCCAAGCATGGCTAAAAGAGTCATCGAATTACCCTGGATAGGAGCTCAAGTATGGCTTCCCACAATTCCTAGGAACAATGATCTTTAAGGAGGAAAGAAGAACACTTGTTGTATTCTGAATAGGTCTCCCTTACAAGTGAAGAAAAGCTCCCTATTTATAGTGAAAATCAGCCTTCCAGCGCTTGGGCGCTGGCATTCCCAACGCTTGGGCGTTGGGATGCATTAAAAACCAACGTGCTGAAATAGGCCGAGCGCTTGAGCGCTGGCTTCCAACGCTGCAGCGCTGGGTGCAACCTCTGACTCATATCCTAGTCAGAGGTCCAGCACTTGAGCGTTGGGACTTCCAACGCTGCAGCGCTGGGACGAACACTGACAGCTTCTTCTTGGATTCCTTTCTTCTTCAATGGTGGAATTGATTGGCTTAATTAGGCCACATTCAGCCTATATTAAGTTCTGAAACCTCCCCTTTACCACCATTAATCTTCCAACCTTTTTTTACATGTGCTCAAATCAAAGAGAGTTGCTTCACATTCTTCAATTTCACTTCAAGTCCTCTCTTTGTTAGAACTTCAATTCTGGCCCTTTGACTCCTTCAAACTTCACTTTTCATCCTCCACTCTTGAACCTTTACACTTTGATCCTTTATTTCCTGAAACTTTACAAATCGGTCCCTGGACAAAAATGATAACTATACCAGCTTTTCCTAAAAATATAAAATAGCTATAAAAATTCCTAAAAATATAAAATAAAGTTAGAAAAACAAATAAAATCTAATCTACATGCAAAATGCAAAATAAATATAAAATCTACATAAAAATACTAAAAATCCTATATGTGACTCAAAAATAATAAAATAAAAAGACTAAAAATAACCTAAAAACATCATATAATACCCTGTCATCACACCACTATACCCAACGACAGCTTGTCCTCAAGCGATAAAACTTAAAGAGAAACTCGTCCCTGAGTTTAGAAAAAGTTTATCTGATTAAAACTTGTAGCACAAAAACCTTTCCAAGAAAGCTTAGTGGAAATGGAAGACCTGCATGTTTAAAGATATAGAATCAAGAAAGTTAGGCTTTGCTTTACAACATGTTTGAGTTCATCAAATTAAGCTCACAAAATAATATTCTCCATGAAAAACAAGAAAGCTCAATAATCCTGCCTATCATTCAAATCAAAACTGAAATAGTGCAACCAAGTAATTTTGAAGAGATTCTTGAAGGTTGTAACTTGGCCAAAGGGTTGAACAATTTAAGGTGTGGATTTCAAGAAATTGGCAACTCTAATGGCTTGACTTAGAATTTGTTGTTAAGTGATTTTTTGATTAAGAGCTTCAACAAATTAACACAAGGGTCCTCTCAATTTTTCTTTTTCTCTTCTCTTTTTAAACAAAGTAGTGGAATGTATGGGATGAATGACTTGAATTTTACTCCCCTCATACTCTTTCTCACCCCACCACTTCATTATTTTTTTCCTAAGGTACATACCTTATATTTTTCCTCTTTTTTCCTTCTCTTTTTTCTTTTTTTGGAGAGAAACCCACAATCGTAGCTCTAACAATTTCAGCACATGAACCACAATAACAACTTTAAGAATTATCACACAAAGTAGGCTCCAAAGAATGACTCTTTTAAGGCTCAAAAGGGGCTACTAGTGGATTTAACATTTCAAGCAAGAATCTGAGTTTTCAAAAATGCCTATAATCTCTTCTCAATTCACAAAGTATACAAAACTCCAATCAACATGCAACACAAGGCAGAAAAATTTCACAATCAAGAATTCAGAGTCCTCAGCTCTCAGAAAAAGATAGGGTAAGTGGTACCCTTTTTAGAACTCAGAAAAACTTTGCCAAAAACCAGAACAATCAAGATATCCAAAATCAATTCTAACAGCATGCAATCCTAACCGCTTCAAAACATAGAACCTTTTCAAAAGCAGCTTAATCAGATAAAGCACTCACAGCAATAGCAGCATTCAGACTGGATAATATACTCAAGACTCATGCAAAAATAAAATAGAAAAACTAAACTAAAAATAAAGCTAAAAATTATAACAAGAAAAATAAAACTAAAAAGCTGGCACAATCACAAATTTCCCACAATAATCCAAGGGAACCTCAATGCAAAAATCAATTTGAACACTTAAGTTCAAGAGGGCTCTTTCTCCTTATGGTACCTATCCTGTAACAATGAACAAACAAAAGTCTTACAAGCAGAAAGCTTGTTTGACTTGTTAGTTCAAGAAACAACACAAAAAGGGTTGAAAAAAAATTTGTGTTCACCTTAAAAACAAGAATTCTTGAGTTCCCAAAAATCAAAACCATTGTAGAAACAAGGGAAAACTCAAAGAATCTAAAACTTTCAGAAAATGGTGAAAACAAAATTTATTAAAACAGCAAAAAGAAAAACAAACAGAGAGTCTGCCCGAGCTCCAGCGCTTGAGCGTTGGGGTTGCCAACGCTTGGGCGCTGGAATTAAATCAAATACTGGGCATCAGAGGTCCCAGCGCCTGAGCGCTGGGTTTCCAACGCTCTGGCGCTGGAATTAAAGAAAATAAACTTGAGATTCCAGGGGCCTAGCGCATGAGCGCTGGCCCCCAACGCCTAGGCGTTGGTAAACACTGGAATCAGAGGTGGTTTGGCAGGGGCCTAGCGCATGAGCGCTGGCCTCCAGCGCCTGAGCACTGGCCCTCCCTGCAGTAAGAAACATAAAATTTCTTTTCTTTATTTATTTACAAGAGTGGTGCAAAAAATTAAAAAGACAGAATTATAAACTATCCTAAGTTGGGTTGTCTCCCAACCAGCTCATTGTTAAGGTCCGAGATACACCCTTCCCTTTAATCAATTAGGGGCATCAAGAATAGCAAAAACATCTTGTCTTTCATAATCTCCACCCAAGTATGGTTTCAATCTTTGTCCATTGATAGTGAATACATTCTTTGTAACCTCATTTTCCAACTCAACCGCACCATGGGGAAAAACTTTAGTGATCCTAAATGGTCCTGTCCACTTTGACCTCAACTTTCCAGGAAACAATCTCAGTCTTGAGTTATATAATAACACAAGTTGTCCTGGACTAAATTCTTTTGGCACAATTTTCTTATCATGCCACTTTTTGGTCTTCTCCTTGTAGATCCTAGCATTGTGATATGCTTGGAGTCTAAATTCATCCAGCTCATGTACCTGTACCTGTCTTTTATCCCCAGCTTCTTTGGGGTCCATGTTCAAATGTTTCAAAGCCCAAAAGGCTTTATGCTCAAGTTCCACAGGTAAATGACAAGTCTTACCATAAACCAACTGGTAAGGAGAGGTTCCAATAGGAGTTTTAAACGCAGTTCGGTAAGCCCACAATGTGTCATCTAATTTTTTTGACCAATCCTTCCTTGAGGTACCAACTGTTTTTTCCAAAATCCTTTTTAACTCCCTATTAGAAACCTCTACTTGTCCACTAGTTTGGGGGTGATAGGGGGTAGCAATTTTATGATTAACACCATATTTTTTCAAAAGAGTTTCAAAAGCTTTATTACAAAAATGCTTACCTCCATCACTGATAATTGCCCTTGGCACCCCAAATCTAGTGAAGATCTTTTTCTTCAGCAAATCCAGAACCACTTTGCCATCATTTGTGGGAAGGGCTGATGCTTCAACCCACTTAGAAACATAGTCAACAGCAACCAAAATATACTGGCAACCAAAAGAAGGTGGAAAAGGTCCCATGAAATCAATGCCCCATACATCAAAAAGCTCAACTTCCAAAATCATTTTTTGGGGCATCTCATTCCTTCTTGAGATATTACCAGTTCGTTGACAGCGATCACACCTTACCACAAATTCTCTACTATCTTTGAAGATAGTAGGCCAATAAAAACCACTTTGGAGGACTTTGGCTGCAGTCCTCTCACTTGAAAAATGGCCTCCATAATCGGAGCCATGGCAATGCCATAAAACAGCCTCAAATTCTTTTTCTGGAATACACCTTCTAATGATCCCATCAGAACATTCTCTAAACAAATAAGGTTCATCCCAGAAAAAGAATTTGGCATCATGCAGAAATTTCTTCTTTTGTTGCCAAGTCAAATCAGAAGGCAACACACCAGCAGCTTTAAAATTAGCTAAATGTACATACCAGGGAGCTATTTCTTGAACAGCTAAGAGCTTCTCATCTGGGAACTCCTCTTGAATAGGAATTGGGCTGGAGCTCCCCTCTTCGATTCTTGACAAATGGTCTGCTACACCATTGTCTTTCCCTTTTCTATCCACAATTTCAAGATCAAACTCTTGCAATAGTAAGATCCACCTGATCAACCTGGGTTTAGCTTCCTGCTTAGCAAACAAGTATTTCAATGCAGCATGGTCAGTATGCACAATAACTTTAGTACCCAAAACGTAAGGTCTGAATTTATCTAAAGCATAAACTACACTCAACAACTCCTTTTCAGTTGTAGCATAATTTTTCTGAGCTTCATTCAGAACCTTACTAGCATAGTAAATTACATGCAAATCTTTTCCATTTTTCTGACAAAGAACAGCCCCTAATGCATTATCACTAGCATCACACATAACTTCAAAAGGCAAATCCCATTGGGGAGCAATAATGATAGGAGCTGAAACAAGTTTTTCCTTCAATAATTTAAAAGCAGCCAAACACTCATTATTAAAGATAAAAGGAGCCTCTTTTTCAAGGAGATTTGTCATAGGCTTAGCAATTTTAGAAAAATCTTTTATAAACCGCCTATAAAAACCTGCATGACCAAGAAAGCTTCTTATACCTTTAACATTGGTGGGGGGAGGTAGATTTTCAATAATCTCAGTTTTAGCTTTATCTACCTCAATCCCTTTTTCAGAAATCTTGTGCCCAAGCACAATGCCATCTTTTACCATAAAATGACATTTTTCCCAATTAAGTACCAAATTCTTTTCTTGGCACCTAACGAGAATCCTTTCCAAATTGCCCAAACACTTGTCAAAATTGGGGCCATACACAGAAAAATCATCCATGAACACTTCCATACATTCACCAATTAAATCATAAAAAATAGCAAACATACATCTTTGGAAGGTTCCTGGAGCATTACACAAGCCAAAAGGCATTCTTTTATAAGCAAACACCCCGAAGGGACAAGTAAAAGCAGTTTTCTCTTGATCCTTGGGATCAACAACAATTTGATTGTATCCTGAATATCCATCCAAGAAACAATAGTACTCATGGCTAGCCAACCTGTCAAGCATTTGATCAATAAAGGGAAGGGGGAAATGATCTTCCCGGGTGGCAGAATTTAGCCTCCGGTAATCAATACAAACCCTCCATCCAGTTACCTTCCTGGAGGGAATCAATTCATTATTTTCATTGGGAACCACTGTAATTCCCCCTTTTTTGGGAACTACCTGAACGAGACTAACCCATTCACTATCAGAAATGGGATAGATGATCCCTGCATCAAGCAATTTAATTACCTCTTTCCTTACCACCTCTTTCATGGCAGGATTAAGTCTTCTTTGGGGTTGGACTACAGGTTTAACTTGTTCTTCTAAACAAATTTTATGCATACAAACAGTGGGGCTTATGCCCTTAATGTCCTCAATAGTCCAACCCATAACAGATTTATGAGCTCTAAGAATTCTTACCAGTTTTTCTTTTTCAAGAGGAGAGAGGGAACTACTCACAATGACGGGTTTATTGTTACCTTCCTCAAGAAAAACATACTTAAGGGTGGAAGGTAAGGGCTTCAATTCCCTCTTTTCCTCTTGAACTTCTTCTTCTCTTTTCAGCTCCTCTACCCAATTTTTTCTTAAAGGGAAAAAATGGGCAGCTTCCAGGTATCTTGCCATTTCAATGACCTGTTCGTCATTGCTTTCAATATTTTCAAAATCCAACCCCTCAGAGTTTATAGTCTCTAAAGGATCTTCTTTCCACATGGCAACAAATTGTTAGGCAGAAATATATTTTTTTATATTTTTTTTAATATAAAAAGCACTAAACAAAATAATAACAAGAATAGAACCTATCCCCGGCAACGGCGCCAAAAACTTGATACCCAAATCGCAAGTGCACGATTCAATATCACGTAATAAAAAGATCGAACCCAAGGCATAGGTTTCCTATTATTATAATATTTAGTACTTGTGCAGAAATTTTAAGAGATGAATATTTGATGATGGTTTAGAACAAGCAAGAACAATAACATAAAATGATAAGAGATAAAGATGATGAGAAATAAGCTCTTGGGTTGAATTACATAGTCTATAAAATATGTTAGCAAGTTCTACTTAATTTCTGAATTTTAAATCCATGTTCATGATGCTATAGCCTAATATATCTACAAGTTAATTCCTTACACATTGTAGAACTTTCTTTCTAATTACTAAATTCAATTCCTTGCAACTTAGTTAACTAGAGAAGAAGATGAAGAAGAAATTCAGGCCAACATAGAGTTACGTCCATCCTAATTCCTTAGTGATGTATACTTATAACCTTTTTAAATCCTAGGTCCCTTACTACTTACCAATTTCCATTCGTATAAGTAATAAGCAAGAATTCTCATGCGCATTAAGAAGAATGAAGAACAAGGAAATAAAACATGAAAGGAAATATTATTCAGAAAGGTAGAAGCAAACTAAAACATAGATATAAACTATAACAACCCAAGAAACTTAAAAAGAATTAGCCAAGCATGGCTAAAAGAGTCATCGAATTACCCTGGATAGGAGCTCAAGTATGGCTTCCCACAATTCCTAGGAACAATGATCTTTAAGGAGGAAAGAAGAACACTTGTTGTATTCTGAATAGGTCTCCCTTACAAGTGAAGAAAAGCTCCCTATTTATAGTGAAAATCAGCCTTCCAGCGCTTGGGCGCTAGCATTCCCAACGCTTGGGCGTTGGGATGCATTAAAAACCAACGTGCTGAAATAGGCCGAGCGCTTGAGCGCTGGCTTCCAACGCTGCAGCGCTGGGTGCAACCTCTGACTCATATCCTAGTCAGAGGTCCAGCGCTTGAGCGTTGGGACTTCCAACGCTGCAGCGCTGGGACGAACACTAACAGCTTCTTGTTGGATTCCTTTCTTCTTCAATGGTGGAATTGATTGGCTTAATTAGGCCACATTCAGCCTCTATTAAGTTCTGAAACCTCCCCTTTACCACCATTAATCTTCCAACCTTATTTTACATGTGCTCAAATCAAAGAGAGTTGCTTCACATTCTTCAATTTCACTTCAAGTCCTCTCTTTGTTAGAACTTCAATTCTGGCCCTTTGACTCCTTCAAACTTCACTTTTCATCCTCCACTCTTGAACCTTTACACTTTGATCCTTTATTTCCCTAAACTTTACAAATTGGTCCCTGGACAAAAATGATAACTATACCAGCTTTTCCTAAAAATATAAAATAGCTATAAAAATTCCTAAAAATATAAAAATTTCTAAAAAGTTAGAAAAACAAATAAAATCTAATCTACATGCAAAATGCAAAATAAATATAAAATCTTCATAAAAATACTAAAAATCCTATATGTGACTCAAAAATAATAAAATAAAAAGACTAAAAATAACCTAAAAACATCATATAATACCCTGTCATCAGCGGCCTCCGTCGCTTTGTTGACCCCTTCTTCAGCCTCGACGATCTTCTCTTCAGCCAGGGCAAGTCTCGCCCGAATCGTAGCATCCCCATCCATTACCTTCTTTGTTTCCAACTCTTGTTTAGAAAGATGGTACTGGGCTTTCCTAGTAGCTTCATCGGCCATCGAGTATTTGCTACTGAACTCCTCATTCACCTCAGTGAACTTCATCACATGACCTTGGAAATCTTCAAGGTGCTCCTTATGCTTGACCACTTTGGCCTCAATCTCGGAAACCCTTTTTGACTTAGAAGCTTTCGAGCTCGAACCTAGTTGACCCGGCAAGCTGTAAGCCTGAAGCAGCTGAACACAAACCTCGTCCACCCTTGACTCGGCACACGAACGGAGATATTCTTGGTGTTCGAAGGAGAACAAGTTTTTGTCTACCCGACCAAGAGTGCGGGCCAGAGATACGCTTGCTCATTCCATAGGGAAATGGGGGACTCCCACTTCCCGATTTAGACCCAACAAACACTCTTTCCGACTAGGCCCTCGACCTACCGGGTTGGGCCTTCAAAATTGAATCACCACCTATTTTCAACACCCTCTTGCCACTAGGACCTTTATTCCCAGTATGAGGAACCTCAACAGCAGTAGCCTTTCCCCTCTCGACCTTCTCGAAGGCCTTAATCAACCTTTGTCGCTTAGGGGCCGAACCCCTCTTACTCCTCGGGTCACTCCTGGACCCACTTTTCGTTCCAATCGCCACTGGGCTCTCTAAGGCAGCCTCCTCAACCGTAGTAGGCTCGCTTGAGGGCTCTTCTGTATTCGTATTGATCACACTGAGAGAGGGTGTATCATGGATGTGGACTGCGTGATCCCCAATGGGTTGGACAGGTTTTTCTTCCTCTGAGGCCGCAAATCCATCCTTGGGTAGCGACAAGGGCCCAGCAATTGAAGGCACCTCGAGCACCATTTGCACGGGGTTTAGACCTGAGTCCACGATCGACAAACAGGCCATTAAGTCAGCATTAAGGCCCTCCATTGAATCTGCAAATTTGAAGAAGAATGATCAGCAAAACCAAGAAATGGTTGAAAGTGAAGACAAACGATGTCTTACCAAGTTGTTGTATAAACTCATACCCCGGACTCACGTGATGCTCGTAGATGGGACCGTTCTTCTGGATATGGAGGTGGTCCTCGTAATTTTCCTAGTGAGACTTCAAGTCCACCATCTCTCGGCAGACCCAGTCGTATGGCATCAACTCCGGGGGCTACGGGCCGTACATCTCTTTGAGGGAAAGCTTTTCCTTCGGCATCTGCACTAGCAGGTACCTCTTCGGCACTTTCTCCTCTGGTTGCTTAAGTGCCGAGAAGGTCCACCCATCTCCAGCCGAGAACTCTTTTTGCCCATCTTTATCTACAATATCTGCAAGGGCAAGGTCACCGCATCAGAACCCTTACCACCAACAAAAATTGAAGGGCACTAGTGAGACACGCGGCCCCATCCCCGCAAAAATTATGCTGCGCCACCAATGCCATCGCGTTACATTCATAAAACCTCGCTGGAGCCACCCCAACTCCGGCCAGAAAAACTAGAAAAAGGAAAACACACCAAGAAAAAAAAAAGGACAACACACAAGATTTATCCTGGTTAACAACATTCATCAAACTCCTATTTTGATTTCATGATTAGTATGTGGAACTAATCTTCCTTGTACTAGGGGAGATAGATTTAGTTATGAACATAGTTTTGATAAAACAAGGACAACACAAGAAAGGGAGGGTTTGAATTATGTTCGTACTAAAACTTGCTTTTCTAAAAAAAAAAAAATTTCATAAACTTTTTCGTAAATCATAGGATACTTTCAGTAAACGATAGAATACTTTCGGTTTAAGATAGAATAACCAGTTTTGATGCAGCGGAAATAAAACGTGTGTAATTGTAAACGATGCAAGTAGAAAAGACAGCACACAAGATTTATCCTGGTTCACCCCTTTAAGGAATAGGGCTACGTCCAGTCCTTTGCTTTGTTAGAATCAAATGATTTAATGAATTATTATATTTTGATGAATAACATTTTCGTTAAAGTCTTCATCTCGTTGAAGATAGAATTCCTAACTTCTCAATGATTTTCATACTCAAGAATATCTATTTACTTGGAGAAAAACTGCATGGACCTCTACAAAATCATTATCAAAAGCAGATATTCAAGAAAAGAATAGAAGAAGAATCCGTCCGCCTACAGCTCTTGGAAATCAGTCCGTCAGTTGACAATGTTTGCCTCAGAGAGTTCGTCCGGCTAGGGTGAACGTCTAGTCACTCAATCATTGGGTATATCTGAAACTCTGACAGAATGTTTGTTTGACTAACAACGTTGGTCTTGGAGCTCGTGCAAGAGAAAATCCAAAGGTGATCGTTTGTCCAACCCAGGATGAGCTGTCAAGCACTATTTGTTCCTTCAGAGCATTCATGGCGAAAATGACATAATCAATACTTTATTCCTCGCAAATTCAAATTCCCTGATATTCCTTAATTCAAGCTGCTTTTGCGGAATCAGCGGCTAGATTTTCTGATCATCAACGTTCAAATTCAAATCCTCTGAACAGAGCATTAATGGTTCCCTTAGCTGGAATGCATGAGCATTAATTGCAGAAGTTATAGCTCAAGGAAAAATGCCTTGAAGAGCAAGACGATGTCAACTTCCGCCATTGAAGATGTATTAAATGCATGGAAGATTGCATTAAGTACTGAAACAAAGATGCAGAAGTATCCGTTACTCACAATAGAGGAGAAATTCAAACGGAACTATTTTCAGATCTTCAGAAAAGCTCCCATTGATCATCCTACAGAAGATATAAATAGAGGACTTGGCATTAAATTCAAATTGGCGACTTTCACACGATCAAAGCTATCAAAACTTTCTAAGTTCATCATCTGTGATCTTATTTCTCTAAGCCAAACACTCAGCAATCTCAACTTGTTTATTACCTGAGTTTAGTCGCCAACCAGTGCGGAATTTCTCATAGAGTGCTACTCTTATCCTAATTCACACAAACCCTTCAGAGAACCAACTTGCTTATTCTCTCTGTAATTTGTTCTTCATATTTCTACCCACTCTTATCGAAGAGATTTTGTAGAAACCAATTTTTCTTGAAAAATAACTGGGAGAAGTCCTGTCTAATACTTGTAAAGGAGAAGTCCTGCTAGAATACTTGTAAAGGAGTAGTCCTCAGAATACTGGGAGAAGTCCTGAAGAATACTTGTACTATTTTGATAAAATAGTGGAAATCTTGGTAAAGCCAAGGACTGGACGTAGCCCTGTCGATTAAGGGGGTGAACCAGGATAAATATCTTGTGTGCTTTATTATTTCGTCTTAGATTGAATTCCACTGCACTCTTCAACTAACGTTTTCAAACTTATACCTGCTGATTTTCGAAAAAGAAGTTAAAAATCACACACACAATTCAATCCCCCCCTTTCTTGTGTGGTTTCGTTACTATCAATTGGTATCAGAGCTTAACCGCTCTGAGATATACTAACATCTTAACAGGTGTAGAGCATAAAGATCCATGGACAACATCGCATATCCGACCGGAATAGCAACCAATAAGCCACCGTTCTTTGATGGCTCAAATTGTCCATACTGGAAGAAGCACATGCAACTCTTCATTGAGTCAACTGACTGGAAGCTTTGGGATGTGATAGCCAAAGGAAACTACGTCCCCAAAGGCAGTGAAGATAAAGCCATTCCAGCTGATAAGTGGACTGACGAGCAGAGAACGGAAAACCAAAGAAACGCCAAAGCTAGGCTATTCCTCATATGTGCCTTGAGCAAAAACGAACATGACAAGGTAGACAGTTTGAGCACTGCCAAAGAAGTCTGGGATACTGTCGCAACCGGGGTCGCGACGGGGACGACGCTAAAAACAAATAGTAAACAACTAGAGTCGCCACTAACGTTTTTAAGAGGAAAACGCTAGAAAACCTAAAAGACAATAAAATGGCCTACGAAACCCTAAATTCTAGGTTCGGGAGTCGGTTACGCGTGGGGAAGGTGTTAGCACCCCACAGCGCCCGTCAAAGATGGTACCAAAGATTGATTGTGCAAAAATTATAAAAAAAAACTTATTATTTACAAAGAAGATTTATTTATTATTTTTTGAGATTTACTATTTACAGAAACACACTAATAAAAAGAAACAGGGTATAAACAGAATAATAAAAACACTAACAAAAACATAATTAGAACCTTAACCATAATCAGTAAGAACAGGAGAAGAAATTAAACCAGAAACAAAAATTAAATTGCAGAGAAGGAAGTGGTGGCGGCGCTATGGACGAAGGGAGAAGATGGTGATGGCGGTGCCATGGTGCTGGGTGGTGGTGCTGCAGCGGCGGGCAGGGAGTTGGGAGGAAGGCTGAGCGGCGCGAGGTGCTAAAGGGAGGCGCGGCGGCGCGAAGAAGCTTGGGGGAAGGGCGGCGGCGCGAGGAGGCTTGAGACAGGAGCGGCGGCGCGAGGAAGGGAAGGTGATGGCTTGGCCGCGGCGGCCAGGGAGGAGAGCGTGGCGGCTGAGATGATGGGGATTTGAGGGGCGGCTAGGGTTTGAGAGAGTAGAGAGAGGGGGATGGAGGCTGGTTGTGTGTGGGAGGTTAGGGTTTTTTGGAGTGGAAAGGAAAAAAGAAGAAAGAGAAAAAAAGGGTGCAGTTTTTTTGTTTTTTTTATTTTTTTTATTTTTTTTTTGGAGTGTGGAGGCTAGTGAATGATGGGTGGTTAGGGTTACTGAGAGTAGGCTTTATATAGAGGAGAATTAGGGTTTGAGTGAAGGGGAAAATGAAAGAAATACCCCTGGGGTTTGCTTTGGGCCAGTTTGGCCCATTTTTTTATTTTTTTATTTTTTTGAGAAACTAAAGTAATTAAAAAAAACTCAATTAATCTAAACGCCCTATTTTTTATATTTTCACTAACTACTTAGCTAACTATTTTTTTTTTATTTTTAATAAAATGAAACACAATAAAAGAAAAAAATAAAAGACCCGGACAAAATTGGGTGCTGACAGATACCTTAGCCATTGCTCATGAAGGAACCTCAGCTGTGCATGATACCAAGATGAGCATGCTGGCCTCTCAATATAAGACCTTCATGATGGAGGATAATGAGTCAATTGACTCCATGTTTGCTAGACTTCAAACCATTCACAATGGGATGAGGAATCTAGGAAAGAGCTTCACTAACAAGGAACAAGTGATTAAGATTCTCAGGAGTCTCACTCCCAACTAGAGGTCGTTCATTACTGCTCGACGAGCTGGAAAGAATTTTGATCACTACCAGGTGGAAGATCTCTTGGGAGAGCTGAAGATTCACGAGAAGGATCTCGCAAATGATGCTGCTATCATGCGGGGGAAATCGTCCACCACTAAAGCCGTAGCCTCCAAATCTAATGACTCCAAAGCATTGAAGGCTAACGAGTCGTCTGACGAAGGTATTGCACCGTGTGATCATTCTGATGATGAACAGGCTCTGTTCAATCGAAGATTCAGAAGAATGATGGGGAACAGGAAGCAGTTCAAAGGAAAACCGTCCTCGTCATCAAGAGATGGAGAAAAGATTCCAAGCAAGAAGAAGGCTTTCTCAAGCCAGAATGATGAGTCAGAGGAACAGTCTGACCAAGAAAAAACTGAAGGAGACAATGATGAGACCTCATACTGTGCATTCATGGGATCTATCGACTCGTCTGACATTGAGGCAGACAAAGAGTCAGAAGCATTGATGATCTTTGTTGATATATCCAACTACGAGGAAGACGACAAAGATGAGGTAACCCCTGAAATCTCTACTAATGACTATAATGAATTATTAGAGTATTACATGCATTAGAAGTCAAATATAGCTTACTCAAAAAGAAGCATGATAAAATTGAAAAAGAACCGCATGCCCCAAAGGAAGTTTCAATCATGCCAACCAAGAAAAATCAAGCCCTGATGGAACAAGATACAAATAAAGAGGTCAGATTTTTAAAACAAAGAGTAAATAGTTTGATTAAGGATCTATCCACTTTCACTCAAGGGTATCATAATTTAATTAATCTAAGTGGAAACAATAGGTCAGCATATGATCGTAGGGGTCTAGGATTTGAAGAAGAAAATTGGGATATTACTGCAATAAAACATCTTCTACTGTTCCATATCTTTACCAACCCGATATAAAACCTGCATCATCTCTATCTCAACCAAGTAAACCTAAGACAATTGTTGTCAAGGGTAAGGAGAAACAAACTCCTCATAAAATAGTACACGGGAGGAAAAGTCCACCCAAAATTGTAACTAACAAGAAAGGACCCAAGAAAGTTTGGGTACCTAAATCAATGATTGTACCACTTGCAGATGTGCTTAACAGCTCAAAGCCAAAGAGAGCTATGGTACCTGGACAGTGTGTGAAGAAGGTCTTGCTCCTGACCCTGGCTGAGGTTTTGATGACGACAAACTCATCGACAAAAAGAAGAAAATAAGACTTAGAGGAAACAGTGCAACATGATTCAATATCTGCCTAAGTCTTAGTTAGGTGAGTTATGCTTCTAAAGGCTTCTCTAGTATAAAGGCTCTTTAAAACATTTAAGCTAATTGAGTTTAACCTTTTCATAATTTAAAAGAGGTAGAAAAACTCAAGCCGTTCTTAAAGGTTTCAGTTTCTGGAATTTGGACTTGAGTGTAATCGATTACACCCTTAAGGTAATCGATTACACATAGGCAAGTAATCGATTACAGCTTGCCTATAATCGATTACACGTTTGAATTTGAAATTCAAACAGCAACGGTCACATAACGTAATCGATTACCTAAGTACTGTAATCGATTACATGCTCGACAAGTTGCATTATTTCATGAACCATTGTGTCTCAAATCGTTTGGGAAAGGTTGTGTTGGTTCATGGACGTTCTCTCATGCCTATAAATAGTCCATTTGAGTCCAGAAACACAACACACACAAAATAGGCCAAATTACTCTTGAATTGCTCTTTATGTTCATTTAGCCTTTGTTCTACAACTTTCAAAGAGCATAGATTCTGAGTTCATATTCTTCATTGTTTAAAGAACACTATTGCTGTTCATATATTGAAGAACTCAGAATTGAGAGAGCCATCTTATGCTAAAGAGCCTTAAAGCATAATTCTTATGATCAATCCACTTGTACATTAAAGGATTGATACAACCAGTTGTAAAATCTTCTTCATCTTCATTCTGGTTGAGTGAACATAGGAACCGTAGAGCCATCAACCCCATTGTTCATTTATTTGGGTGTGGAATGTGCCTTACGTGTCAACTTGAATGTTACCTACGTGCTTGACTGCTTAGTTTATGCCTAACGGTATTTGGAGACGGGACCAAGATTCTTCTGTCACCCTTCAACAGCAAAGCAGAACTAAACAGATATTGGGATCACTAGAGGATTTGCAAGGCTTGTGTTTTGGACCATTGAAAAAGCTGGAGGGAACAGCTACATTTGATGGAGTTTATCTTCAGCAACGACTATCGTGCAACCCAGGGATGGAACCCTGGGAAGCGAAGTGTGAATGCGAGATGTTTCAAGCTACACCGAGGCGGTGGAAGCCAATAATTGGAGTAGACTCGTTCAGCAAACTATGGAAGGGTTTGAGTCGAGTAAAGAAAAGATGAGAACCTCTCAGAGCAGGCATAAGGACTAAGCCAGTAAGAGGATTGGAGCATGAAACGAGGAACCTGCCTACCTCGAAAGACCCTGACGACGGGAGTCGGGAAGGCAATTAAGCTGGGAAGGCTTATGCATAGTTGTTGAGTCAGAGCACTCGCAACTCAAGGATGACCTATCATTCATAGTGTCATCTATGAAGATCGAGAACAAGAACGGTAAGAAGTTCCAAGGGGAGAGAATTTCCCTAGCAAGTAGTATTGAACGAACCACGAAAGGAACAACGTGGGAACCCGAAGAGAATGTAGGGAAAGGAAATACTCAAGCACTTCGTCGACCTATAGTTTCGAGGACAAAACTAATTTAAGGGGGTAGGATTGTAACACCCGGAATTTTCCCCGGTAATTAAATAATTATTTAATTATTCCAAGGTACTGTCTGGATCCGCTCGGCGGCACCGGCAAGCGTTATCGACGAGCGAAGTACCGGTGAAGCATCTTTTACAGCACTTGGTAGGAAACCAAGCTAGACCTGACTTTGAGTTCAGACGAGAATGAGATGTTACCACTATCACCATGATGTTCCCGGGAAGGATTTTTTCGTGCTAACGGGACTTTTAGCCGAAACTTCAGCAGGCGAAACGAACGACTTCAGGACCCGGATCGAGACCGAATTCATGAAGAGGAATTTCGTGAATAGTTACTCGGTGAATAGTGTTTTCGGGCAATGTGGCGCAGACTTCGAGAAAGATCGACCCGGCCCCGAATTGTGCGGGCCCGGTACCCCGAAACCAATAAATGACCCTGGGGTAGATATCCTCAGTGACACAGAGGTACTCATTGATGACCAGAACCTGATGATGACCGGTGACTTGACGCACCGACGCATTGATGCATTGACGCACTGACGCATTGACGCAATGACGCATTGACGCACTAACGCGCTGACGCACTGACGCGCTGATGCACTAATGCGTCATGATTAAGAATTTATTAATAAACAAACCTAGATATTTATTAGAACTTTCTAAGCTTAGAGTTTAGTACCTGAACTTTGAAAACCTTACAGTTTGGTCCCCGAACAGTAAAAGTTTTTTTTACTTTAACCTTTTACCATTCCAACTTTGGTCCTTTGGGTAAATGAAAAATTAGACTTTCACCCCCTTTAGGGCCCAATAGCCACGGCCCAACACCCTTCTTAAGGGTTAAACATGATTTGTTTTTCTTCAAAGTTCATTTGATCAAGTTTAAGTGAGGTTAAGTGAGAGAAAATGAGAGTTTTCTCACTATTCATCATCTTCATCCTTCCCTCTTCCTCTTGGCCGAACCCTCACCTCACCATGGCAGCCCCTTCCTCTTGTCTTCTTCACTTGCTCCTTTGAGGTAAATTACTCCTCTCCTCTTGATCTACACTTCTAACGATTCGATTTTAAAATTTGTTGAGTTTGGTTTTTATGCAAGTACTAGGATTTGAAAGTCCCTTCACAAATGTTGTTCCCACTACCTTTATCTTCATTTTGAACCGATTGGATTTTTGATTGAATGATTTTTGGCTCTTTGAAAAATTTCAAGTTGGGTTTTGTTAGGGTAGCTTTTAGAAAAGTCATTCCCATTGAGTTGATCTTTGAAAATCACCAATTAGTTTTCTTGGAAGTTTTGTTTTTAAAAAAATTATTATTTGGAAAAGTGATTTTTCAAGCCTTAGGTAATTATTCACCATATATTTCTTGTTGTCTTTGATGTGTACAAATTAGATTTTGAAGAAAAAAATCCCCTTGAATTAAAGTTGTTGGCCGAATTGTTGTAGTGTTCTGGGACATTGGAAAATTGATTTTTTAACTAGCTTTTGGATGTGTTAAAGTACTTGTAAATGATTTTGGGTATTGAGAAAATGTTTTGTCACAATTTTTTAGCATTGGCCTAGAAAATTTTGAGTGTTAAAGACTTGGAAAAAAAAATTGGTTTTGGAATTTTTGTTCCTTGGCCGAATTTGGACAGAATGTAAACAAGGGTAGAAAATTGATTTTCAATTACTTTTGTGTGTGTTTAAAAGCTTGAAAATGGTTTTGGTTTTGTAGGAAAGGTTTTGCCCTAATTGGTGCAAAAGGGCCTAGAGAAAATTGTGTATTTGAAACCCTAGAAAATTGATTTCTAGAGCACTTTGGAAATTTGGAATTTGAAGTTTGAAGATGAGATTTTGGGCAAATTGGATTTTGGAACTTATAGTCCAAATTAGGGTTTTGCACATTCTGAAAACTTGGGGAGATTTCGTGTGGAAAATGGATTTAAAAGTTATGTTTTTGATTGTGTAATTGACTTGAGAATTGAGTGACGTGTTGGGTGAAAATTTGGAAAATTTTAGGGTTTTTAAGAACTTGGGCAGAATTGAAGTTTTATGAAAATGTGTGTTTTTGTCTTCTAAAATCTTGATTAAGGCTTCAAAATGGTTTGTAAGCATCTAGCCTTGATGCTCTTTGAATGGTTTAAAGTTTTGAGAAGTTTTGGTTTTTGTAACTTAGGGTCTTTTTGAGTTCTTTTGGTAATCGTCGAAAAATCCTATTTAAGTGTCTTTGACCTTCGAGGGTTTCCTAAGTTGTAGAGCCCTTGTCTAAGTGATTAGACCCTGTTAGACCAGCCCTTTTCCTTAGGTTTGAGTTCAAAGTTCTAAGCTAGGTTGTGTTTGTTGAAGGATAACGAGACCCC
This sequence comes from Acmispon strigosus, assembly GCA_030819835.1. Taxonomy (NCBI): domain Eukaryota; kingdom Viridiplantae; phylum Streptophyta; class Magnoliopsida; order Fabales; family Fabaceae; genus Acmispon; species Acmispon strigosus. Next base: position 29,072,195 of record JAUAMA010000001.1, read on the forward strand.
GAACCGATCTAGACGCACAGAGCTTACGTGACCTCCAGGATCGACTACCTTTAAGGTAAGGGCACTTTGTTTCCTTAGCTACTAGCATAAGTATAAATTATGCAAATGTATTCTCTACGATTTTCTGAAATTGTAGTCGACGGAGTTCTGAGAACGACCCCGACTTTAGACTGTATTGATTGATATATGAATGCAAGTCTCTGAAGGCATCTGATATGCTGGATTAGGAATTATTTGATGTGTGACATAGTTGAGTTTGTTTTGATTTGCGGCTTGACTTGTTGGATGTTTCCTGCTTTACTGATAATTGAAAGCATGATTATTCCTTTCACATGTTTTTTTTTTATATCTGTTGATATGTACCCATGCTCTACATAATTAATAATAATTATGAAGCTAAGTTAGGCAATGTATAAAGACAAGTAAGACCTAGATTGGGTAGTTAGGTAAATATACGTTCCTTGAGGTAAGTAACTATATACAGAGTTGCTCGAGCCTTTCTTGGATTACGCATAAGGTGCAGGAGAGCTTACACCGAACCTGCAGAAGTGGCGAATCACAGTGGTCGATGGAAAGCCACCGTCGTACCTACACTGGGGAAACGTCCCGCCTCCCTCAAATCGGAGTTGGCGCTACATCCGGATAAATTGGGAACGCCCGAGAGCGTTGTAGAAAACAAATGGCTTAGGCATATAGAGACAAATATGCTAATTAATGGGTTTCGGGTTTGGTAGACAACTAACTTGTATGCTTAGATAATTTTCCTGTTAGTATTACATATGAGTTGCTTATTTGTATTGTTGTTTAGAAATTGACCCTTGCATTTGTGTGTTGCTTGTGTTTCTGTTGAACCGTCGCCAGTCGGACTAACTTTAGCCGGAGGACGTAGAGGGATGCCGTTCTAGGAGAAATCAAGACATGAAGTCGGGCGCCTAGTGCTGGAAGACTTGTTGCTTCCGTTTTTTTTTATTGTGTAATTATTATCATTGTATGCTTAAGTTTCTAAGTAGAGAGTTAGTTTATTTTCCTTACATCTGGCAGCAAGCTTTTTGAACTCAGATAATTGTTTTGTAAATCTATTTATAAGCTACTGGCTAGTCACTTTATGCCACATGTGTGGCTATTTACGAATCAGGGTATTTATACCGTTAATGCACCTCAGCATGGCATATTTCGAAAAGGAAAATGATTTCAAAAAAAAATACTCTCTTTTCCAAGTTTTTGAAAAGGTGCCTGCATGTTTATTTACTGCTTAATTGCTACAGTGACGCCTTGAAAATCGGGGTGTTACATTGTGGTATCAGAGCTCCGGTTGAGGAAACCAGAGCTGTCGGGGAACGGGTTTTTCTATGCTAAGTTGCTTGTTGTTTGTTTTTGCAATTAGGAAGTTTCGGCTCTGATTTCTAGGGAGTTGGTACATAAGGTCAGATCAACCTTATGGCTGCTCCAAGCATGATGAGATCATGAAGTTTCCGAACTTGTAGGCTACCTTAGGTTTATCCCTTGAGTGGAAAGCCTTCTTGTGTACTTGGTTGTTATCATGTAATAGTTAGTTCTGCACTAACTAATATTTGAGCCTATGTTGTATGAATTATCTTAAGGCATGTTATTTAGCTCATATAAAAGAGCAAGACGCCTTGGAATCTAGCCATTCCTCGTCTGGATGAATGTTTGTGTGTTTCAGGAACAAGATGTCTTCATCATCAGGCCCAGAAGAGGGAATGCAGACCAATCTGAACCAGATGGCTCAAGCAATGACCAATTTGACTCACGTGGTTGCTCAGCAGACTACTACAGTTGAAGCACAAGAATCTGCCTTGTCATCATCGATGACTACACAAGATTTACATGGGTGCAATTTCTTGGAACCAAGGATGAAACGTTCAAGTCATTTCTAATCATTGCAAAAAGAATTTAGAATGAAAAAGGTTACTGTATTACTAGTATACGTAGTGATTGAGGAGGAGAGTTCATAAATGAAGAATTCAAATGCTACTGTGAGGAGAACGGAATATTCCATCAAGTATCTGCTCCAAGAACTCCTCAGCAAAACGGAGTAGCTGAAAGAAAGAATAGGTCACTTGAAGAAATGGCCAAAACTATGCTCAGTGAAACTTCTCTACCAAAATACTTCTGGGCTGAAGCAATTCACACTACATGTCATATTCAAAATCAAATTTTCATGCGTCCTATCTTGAAGAAAACTGCATATAGCTATGGAAGGGAAGAAAGCCAAGTATTACCTACTTCCATCCATTCGGATGTCCATGCTTCCTACTTAACACAAAGGACGATCTCGGGAAGTTCGATGCAAAATCAGACAAAGGAATATTCTTAGGATATTCGCCCAACTCGAAAGCCTTTCGGGTATACAACCCCAGAACAATGGCTGTTTAAGAATCTATTAATGTCAAGTTTGATGATAAACACACAAGTGGAAGTCAAACAACATTGGAAGACGAATTCGACGATCTGGAAATAAATGGAGAGCCTTCCTCAACTCCAGCTCAGCCATCAACATCTGACAAAGTTACTGACTCAAGTATCTCATCTTCCATTCAACCAGACGTTAACAGTGTAACTCCGTCTGGCGATGTCTCCACTGATCAAATCATGACCTCCAGTGGCATCTCTTTACCCAGAGATTGGAGGTTCTAGCCAGATCATCCACCCACACAAATAATTGGCAACATACATGAAAAGGTAAGAACTAGATCTACGTTTAATGATTATGCTAACTGTGCGCTATTGTCTAAAATAGAACTAAAGAACATAGGTGAAGCCTTACAAGATGAAGGATGGATCCTAGCAATGCAAGAAGAGCTAAATCAATTTGAAAGAAGCAAGGTATGGGAATTGGTGCCTAGACCTAAAGAAAAATCCATCATTGGCACTAGATGGGTATTCAGAAACAAGAGGGATGAAAGTGGGAAAGTCACAAGAAATAAAGCCATATTAGTTGCACAGGGATATAATCAGCAAGAAGGTATTGACTACACAGAGACCTTCGCCCCTGTGTCAAGAATTGAAGCCATTCGCATTCTATTGGCATTTGCATGTCAGCATTCCATAAAGCTGTATCAAATGGATGTGAAGAGTGCATTTCTAAATGGCTATATCAGACATGAGACCACTAGAACTTACATCCATCAGACGAAATACATCAATGATCTTCTGAAGAAATATGGCATGGAAAAGGCCAAGGCAATGGGTACCCCAATGCACCCTGGAACTGTGCTTGACAAAAGTGACGAATCTACGCTAGTTGATTCAACAAAGTACAGGGGGATGATTGGATCATCATTGTACCTCACTTCAAGCAGACCAGACATTATGTATAGCGTCTGTGTATGTGCAAGGTTCCATGTAAGTCCTCAAGAATCTCACCTCAATTCTGTAAAACGTATATTTAGATATCTCATTGGTACCACTAATCTTGGTCTAGTATATGAGAGAGGTGAAGATTTCAGGTTAAGAGGATTCTGTGATGCTGATTATGCCGGAGATTGAATAGAAAGAAAAAGCACAAGTTGCGGCTGCCACTTGCTATGTGATAACACAAGTGCCATTAACATCACTAAAAATCCTGTTTTACATTCAAGAACTAAACACATTGAAATCAATCACCATTTTATTCGTGATCATGTAGCTAAAGGAAATATTGATATTTCATATATACATACTAATGATCAACTAGCTGACATATTCACAAAACCCCTTATTGAAAATAAGTTCACTTGCCTTAGAGAATGAACTGGCATGTTTCCTGCGTTATAATTTACTTGCATGCACTAACATTACCTTGCAGGAGCAATCGAGCACAGTCTCGTACACGCATTAAAAATGCTGATACATATTCTGCTTGGCCATGAAAAGGATTACTTTTCATACGTGACATTGAAAAGGCCTCTAATATCGTTTCTGTTTGCATTTTTAAACCATTCGCATTATTTCTAAACGAATTATCTTCATCATACTTGCTCTTGCATCTGCATTAACCTCTGCTGTAGAGAGAATGGCACCCAAAAGAAAGAAACAGGCAAAGCCTCAAGAACCTCTCAACGAAGTTGAACAACGAATTGTTGAACTTCAAACAGAATACATTATTCAAAATCGGAAGGAGAAAACATCCAGGATTGGCCTTGTAAAGATTGATCACCTTGGAGATAGAGAGCTCGTCACCCCTCGATTTCTTGATTTGAAGCTATATCAACATGTAAAGGTTGCAGGTCTGGACATGGTGTTATCTCAGGATTGGGGAAGCTTGTTCAATACTTCAGCAGCTCCAGCACTCTCTCCTCTTGTAAAGGAACTCTATGACTGTGCTGTCAAACTGAATCCCAACCTCATCCGAACACGATGTTTGCGACATGTTGTAGATATTCAGTCCAGCGATGTGTCTGCCTTATTAGGCATTCCCCTTGAAGGAGTCTGTTACAACACCTCATGGGAAGCTTCTGAAAGTAATCCTTTCACTATCTGGAAGGATGTACCCAAGGGCTCTAAGTCACGCTGTGTAAAGAATCTTGTTGAGGAATGTGTCTTTCCACATGCTATTCTTAGCATGGTTGTGTTACCTAAAGAAGGCTCTCGTGACCTGGTCAATAATATTTCTCAATGGACTCTATTTCAGATGCAGCATCATTGGAAAATAAATCTGTCTGATCTCATCATCCAGTATATACTTCAAATTCTAGAAAATTCTAACACGAATCTTCCTTATGGCTCACTCATAACAGCTCTAATGCGTCAGAAGAAGCTGCTTCCCCAAGAAAAGGAAGAAACAGAGTTCATTGCTCGCGACTTCATATCTGCCTCTCCCATCAAGTTTGGAGATGTTCGACGAATGCACCTCCATATCGATGTCTCTGCTGTCCCTGAAGAACTCTTGGGAAACTGGGCAAAGAAGAACAAGACTAACAGTGTGCCTCCATCCTAAAAGCTTCCAATATAAGGAAAGCCACGAGCAAAAAGGACTCTGCCTGAATCGACACCGTCTGCCACTTGCTCTATTGAGTTTGCCAAACGTCCTCACTTGGATAGCACTCCTCGTCTGGTCCTAGATGCACCTCACCAGACTGTTTCTCCAGTCGTGTTGTCTACTGAAGAAACTTTGCCTACCTCTACCCCTTCTAAACGCGCTCCAGAAGCAGTACATACTACTGCTGAATTAATCTCGGATGCCCATGTGAAGAAGGTCTTGCTCCTGACCCTGGCTGTGGTTTTGATGACGACAAACTCATCGAGAAAAAGAAGAAAAGAAGACTTCGAAGAAACAAGCGCTACAAAGTTCATCAATAGTCTAGAAGTCTTAGTTTAGGTGAGTTATGCTTCTAAAGGTCTATTAAAGCATAAAGGCTCTTTCAAACATCTAAACTAATCAAGCTAAGTGTTTTCGTAACTTAAAAGAAGTAGAAAACCTTAAGCCGATCTCAAAGGATCAAGTTTCTGGAAGTTGGACTTCAGTGTAATCGATTTCAGGATTCTAGTAATTGATTACACCTAGGCAAGTAATCGATTACCCATTGCTTGTAATCGATTACATGTTTGAATTTGAAATTCAAACTAAAACAGCTATTAGTGTAATCGATTACACTAAGTGATGTAATCGATTACCAGAATGAAAAGTTACATCTTTTCATGAACCATTGTGTCCCAAACCTTTTGGAAAGGGTTGTGATGGTTCAAGGACGTTTCCCTTGCCTATATAAAGTCCATTTGAGTCCAGAACACAAGAGACAACACACAACACATGAGAATACAACATTAGGCCAAAGCTTTGTCAAAATTAGTTCATCTTTTAGAACTTAAACCTTCAAGAGCCTAAATTCTGAGTTCATGATCTTCATGTTTATAAGAACACTTTAGTTGTTCATATCTTGAGGAACTCAGAATATTATTATGCTTAAAAGCCTTAAAGCATAAATTCTCATGATCAATTCACTTGTATGTCAAAGGATTGATACAGCCAATTGTAAACTCTTCTTCATCTCTTTCTGTAAGATTGAGTTTTCATCGTGGTATTCGGTGAAGGGTTGTTGTCACTGAAAGTGGTATACTTTCATATTGATTGAAGGTGGTTTAGCCTTCAAGGTCTGAGGGTGGTTTTCCTTCAGGAACTGAAAGTGGTTTGCTTTCAGGGGCTGTTGAAAGTGGTTTGCTTTCACAGGGTATTGGTAGAAATTCTTAGGGTCCTTGGGTTAGGAACTTGTAAGAGAATTTTATCAATAGTGGAAAAATCCTCAAGGGGTTTTCTTGAGGGACTGGACGTAGCCTTCGGTGGATTGAAGGTGAACCAGGATAAAATTCTGTGTGTGAATTCTTCTATCCTTCATCTTTACTTTCAAGCAACGCTCAATTCCGCTGCAATCACAACGATCGTTTCGTGATCATCATAATCTTGAAAGTAACTTTTTCAATAAGGCGAAAATCGGGGCAACACTGATTCACCCCCCCCCCTCTCAGGTTGCTATCTATACTAACAATTGGTATCAGACTGGAGGTTTAGGTAAGTTATTCCTAAGGTCCGGGAAAAGATGGCATCCTCTTCCAATCATGGAACCAGTGAAGGACACAACATAAACAGGCCACCATTCTTCAATGGAGAACACTATGACTTCTGGAAGATCAAGATGAAAATATTCATAAAGTCATTAGACGCAGGAATTTGGAAAGCCATTGAAGAAGGTCCCTTTGTGCCTGTAGTAGAAGAAGAAGGAACTTCACAAGTAAAACCAGAAAGTACTTGGAGTGAAGAAGAAAAGAAGAAGGTTCAATATGATCTCAAAGGAATGAACATTCTTACATCTGCCCTTGGGATGGATGAATTTTTTAGAGTATCAACGTGCACTACATCGAAAGAAATATGGGATACGTTGATGGTAACTCTTGGTAGACAATTTTCAAACAGTGACTTGAACATGAAAGTTCTAAGATCACTTACAAGAGTATGGCAACCAAAAGTAACAGCCATCTCAGAGAAGAAGAGTTTATCAAAAATGACTCTCGCAACTCTTTTTGGAAAACTCCAAGAACACGAGTTGGAATTGAATCGTTTGGAAGAAAATGAACAACATGAGAAGAAATATCGATCCATTTCCCTAAAGGCAAAAGAAAGCATCAAAGAATATTATGATGCAGACTCTGAAGAAGAAGACAATGGAAATTTGAATCTTCTAGTAAAGAACTTTGGAAAGTTTCTTAAAAGAAAAGGTGTAAAATTCAACAACAACAAATCTTTCCAAAGGAACAATGAGTCTTCTTCCTCTCAAAAGATCACATATTTCGAATATGGCAAGCCTGGACACTTCAAGTCAGAATGTCCAAATCTTCAAAAGAAGAAACATGGTCTAAGAGAAAAATTCGAAAGGAAGGATCAACCTACACGAAGAGCATATTTGGCTTGGGATGATAATGAAGTAAGTTCATCATCAGACTCTGACAAAGAAGAAGCACAAGTTGCTTTGATGGCCTCACATGACTCAGATGTTGAAGATTCCAAGGTGTGTATGAAAGCAGCAAAGGATTTATGGTATCTTGATAGTGGCTGCTCATCACACATGACAGGAGACAAAACCAAGTTTTCTTTTCTTATACCTAGGGAAAAAGGTTTTGTCACATATGGTAACAATCAAAAGGGAAAGATACTCGGTATTGGAAGAATAGGCACACCCCCTCAAACAGTCATCGATAAAGTTCTTTACGTTGATGGTTTGATGCATAATCTTCTGAGTATCAGTCAACTATGTGACAAAGGTTTGAAAGTTGGTTTCATTGATGATATATGTGTAGTAAAAGATGTGAAAACTAAAGAAATTAAGTTTTCGGGATATAAAGTAAATAAAGTCTTCATGATCTCCTTGGAAGAAATTCCACAAAATGTGAGATGCCTTTTGGCCAAGAACAATAGTGATTCATGGCTATGGCATAGAAGACTTGCTCATATACACATAGATCATTTCAACAAACTAGTCAAGCATGATCTAGTTGTTGGGCTTCCAAAAAGGGAAGCAAACCAGAATGTCTGTGATGCATGTCAAAAAGGGAAGCAAACCAGAATGTCTTTCAAACCAAAGAACATAGTTTCGACTTCAAGGCCCCTTCAATTGCTACATATGGATTTGTTCGGACCTTCAAGAACAAAAAGCATCAGAGGTAATTTCTATGCACTTGTTATTGTTGATGATTTCTCTAGATTCACATGGACATTATTTCTGCCTCATAAGAATGAACCCTTCAATGCATTCAAGAGATATGCAAGGCTAGTTCAAAATGAGAAGTCTTTAAAGATCTCTTCCATTAGAAGTGATCATGGTGGAGAATTTCAGAATCAACAATTTCAAGAACTAAGTGATGAAAATGGAATATCACATAATTTCTCTACTCCGAGAACGCCACAACAAAATGGTGTTGTAGAAAGGAAGAACAGATTACTTGAAGAATTAGCAAGGACCATGCTAAGTGAATCAAGTCTTCCTAAATATTTCTGGGCTGATGCTGTAAGTATTGCTTGCTATGTTTTCAATAGAGTTCTTGTTAGACCTATTCTGAAGAAAACCCCCTATGAACTCTACAAAGGAAGGAAACCAAATATCTCTCATCTACATGCTTTTGGATCAAAATGTTTTGTCTTGAATAATGGAAAGGAAAACCTTGGTAAGTTTGATGAAAAATCTGATGAAGGTATATTCCTTGGTTATTCTCTAACAAGCAAAGCATATAGAGTCTTTAACAAGAAAACTCTATCTGTGGAAGAATCCAGACATGTCTCTTTTGATGAATCCAAATCTTCAATAGAAGATAAAGTAAATCTTCCAAATAATGAAGAAGAAGATATCATTATAAATGAAGATTCTCAAAAGGATGGAGATCAAAATCCAATACAAGAAGAGCACATTGAAGATAATACTTATCAACTTCCAAAGGAATGGAGAACCCATAGGGATCATCCAGTTGATAATATTATTGGTGATATTTCTAGAGGCGTTTCTACAAGGCTACGCTTAAATGATTCAGTTTTGATTATGGCCTTTGTCTCTCAAATAGAACCATCAAAAGTAAATGATGCTCTAGAGGATGAGTATTGGATTGTAGCAATGCAGGAAGAACTAAACCAATTTGAAAGGAATCAAGTTTGGGAACTTGTCCCTAAGCCTAGTGATAAACATGTTATTGGAACAAAGTGGGTATTTAGGAATAAGTTAGATGAAAATGGTATCATAGTTAGGAACAAAGCCAGATTAGTTGCTCAAGGTTATAATCAAGAAGAAGGTATAGATTTTGATGAAACCTATGCACCAGTAGCAAGTTTGGAAGCCATAAGACTTTTATTGGCGTATGCTTGTTCTCTAAATTTTCCATTATATCAAATGGATGTCAAATGTGCTTTCCTGAACGGATACATTCAAGAAGAAGTCTATGTGAAGCAACCTCCAGGATTTGAAGATCCCAAGTTCCCTTCACATGTCTTCAGATTAAAGAAGGCACTTTATGGTCTTAAGCAAGCCCCTCGTGCATGGTATGATAGATTAAGCACATTCCTTTGTGATAAAGGATTTCAAAAGGGTTAGGCTGATACAACCTTGTTCATCAAAAGAACCAAAGGTAATACCTTATTAGTTCAAATTTATGTTGATGATATCATCTTTGGTGCAACTAACGAATCTCTTTGTAAGGATTTCTCTAACATGATGCAAGAAGAATTTGAGATGTCCATGATGGGACGATTAAATTTCTTTCTTGGATTGCAAATCAAGCAATCACATGATGGAATATTCATCAATCAATCAAAGTTTTTCAAGGAATTGTTAAAGAAATATGATCTGGATGATTGCAAAGCCATAGCCACACCAATGGGACCTAACACGTATCTAGATCTAGATGAATCCGGTGTTCAAGTTGATATTACCAAATATAGAGGTATGATCGGATCTCTTCTATACTTAACTGCAAGTAGACCTGATATTATGTTCAGTGTGTGTCTATGTGCTAGATATCAAGCATCTCCTAGGGAATCACATTTGAGTTCTGTCAAACGGATTTTCAAATATTTGAAAGGAACTACAAATGTTGGTTTGTGGTATCCCAAAGGAAGTGTTTGTGATTTGATTGGATATTCTGATTCTGATTATACTGGTTGTAAAACTGAAAGAAAAAGTACAAGTGGTACTTGTCACTTGTTAGGAAATGCCCTTGTTTCTTGGTCTTGTAAGAAACAAGCATGTGTTGCTCTAAGTACTGCTGAAGCAGAATACATTGCTGCAGGAAGTTGTTGTGCACAAACTTTATGGCTCAAACAACAACTCAAAGATTATGGCTTAGAGCTGGGCTGCATTCCAATCAAATGTGACAACACAAGTGCCATTAATCTCACTAAAAATCCTATCATGCATTCTCAAACTAAGCATATTGATATAAGACATCATTTTCTTTGAGATCATGTTATGAGGAAAGACATTGAAATTTCATTTGTGGATACTCATAATCAATTAGCAGATATCTTTACTAAGCCTCTACCTAAAGATTCATTCTTTAAAATTAGAAGAGAATTAGGCATATTAGATGAGCATGACATTTAAACTAACTTGATATTTGCATAATCTTTGTGATGATTATATGTTTATATGCATTTAGATTGATTATGTGCTTAAGTATTTATTTAAGAATATGTTATATAGGACTCTAGAGCCTAGAGCTTATAAAAATGTCATAGTAATCGATTACCATAGGTCTTGTAATCGATTATCCCTACTCTCAGTCCTCGTGCCTGTTAGAAATTTCTCAGTAATCGATTACCCTAACTGCTGTAATCGATTACCTCTTCAAAATTTGAATTGTTTCAAATTCAAACTTCCAGTAATCGATTACCCTAATTGCTGTAATCGATTACCTGCTCGAAAAACTGCCAGAATTTCAAATCCTCTGAGAACTCTGAGGATTCTAGTCAAGCCTAAGTTCTGAAGACTTGTGTCTCAATATAGTTATCTCCCTTCTATTAGGATTTCCCAATTTTCGCAAATAGGCTTTATCCCTTGTTGTAATCTCTCTACTACGTATGTTTGTTATGCTTCTAATATATGTAACTTATGCATTTGCTTTCTTATATATATATAAGTACTGGTTATGCTTTATTCATGTTTTACATATTTACCCCCATTCCCCATGCTTTATTTCGAATTCTATACTTGTATGGATGTATGCCTGTATCTTTTGGCCTTTTCTTCTTTTTGATGAAGTCAAAAGGGGGAGAAAGGTTCTGTGCTCTTAAAGATCATATGCAGGAATTCAACAAGCACATTAGAAAGGGGGAGAAATGCTAGAGAAATACTAGATTCCATCAAACAGGGGGAGTTATTCAACAACATGCATATATGATCTACAAGTATCAAGAATGTGTTTGCCATCATCAAAAAGGGGGAGATTGTGAAGAAGGTCTTGCTCCTGACCCTGGCTGTGGTTTTGATGACGACAAACTCATCGACAAAAAGAAGAAAAGAAGACTTCGAAGAAACAAGCGCTACAAAGTTCATCAATAGTCTAGAAGTCTTAGTTTAGGTGAGTTATGCTTCTAAAGGTCTATTAAAGCATAAAGGCTCTTTAAAACATCTATACTAATCAAGCTAAGTGTTTTCATAACTTAAAAGAAGTAGAAAACCTTAAGCCGATCTCAAAGGATCAAGTTTCTGGAAGTTGGACTTCAGTGTAATCGATTTCAGGATTCTGGTAATCGATTACACCTAGGCAAGTAATCGATTACCCATTGCTTGTAATCGATTACATGTTTGAATTTGAAATTCAAACTAAAACGGCTATTAGTGTAATCGATTACACTAAGTGATGTAATCGATTACCAGAATGAAAAGTTACATCTTTTCATGAACCATTGTGTCCCAAACCTTTTGGAAAGGGTTGTGATGGTTCAAGGACGTTTCCCTTGCCTATATAAAGTCCATTTGAGTCCAGAACACAAGAGACAACACACAACACATGAGAATACAACATTAGGCCAAAGCTTTGACAAAATTAGTTCATCTTTTAGAACTTAAACCTTCAAGAGCCTAAATTCTGAGTTCATGATCTTCATGTTTATAAGAACACTTTAGTTGTTCATATCTTGAGGAACTCAGAATCTTATTATGCTTAAAATCCTTAAAGCATAAATTCTCATGATCAATTCACTTGTATGTCAAAGGATTGATACAGCCAATTGTAAACTCTTCTTCATCTCTTTCTGTAAGATTGAGTTTTCACCGTGGTATTCGGTGAAGGGTTGTTGTCACTGAAAGTGGTATACTTTCAGGGTATTGATTGAAGGTGGTTTAGCCTTCAAGGTCTGAGAGTGGTTTACCTTCAGGAACTGAAAGCGGTTTGCTTTCAGGGGCTGTTGAAAGTGGTTTGCTTTCACAGGGTATTGGTAGAAATTCTTTGGGTCCTTGGGTTAGGAACTTGTAAGAGAATTTTATCAATAGTGGAAAAATCCTCAAGGGGTTTTCTTGAGGGACAGGACGTAGCCTTCGGTGGATTGAAGGTGAACCAGGATAAAATTCTGTGTGTGAATTATTCTATCCTTCATCTTTACTTTCAAGCAACGCTCGATTCCACTGCAATCACAACGATCGTTTCGTGATCATCATAATCTTGAAAGTAACTTTTTCAATAAGGCGAAAATCGGGGCAACACTGATTCACCCCCCCCCTCTCAGGTTGCTATCTATACTAACAGCCCATGCATACTATCTGAAGTTCTTGCCTCCACTCTTCCATAAATATATTGCAGATGTCTTCGATGTCGAAGATGATGGAAAGTGTGGCTTCAGATGTTTTTCTCAATGGCTGGGGCATCCTCAAGAACATTAGTCAGAGGTTCGCACACTCCTGATTCAGAACTTCTCTCTAACAGGGCGCTTCATTCTCGAACCTTTAGTTCCGATGAGGATGTAGATATTGTTCGTATGTCTCTCACATTGACTGATGGTGAACGTGCTTATGAACCTAAATAGTTTTCAGTTCCAGACATGGGTTTACTTGCTGCAACAGCTTTCCGTATCATTCTGGTTACGTTAGCACCAAACCAATGTTGCACATACTTACCTCTTCTAGGCCCTGTTACTAAAACACCTACCATTGCAGTATTGGGTAATATCGCTAACAGGCATTGGGTTCAAGTAAAGCTTACTGATAATTCACCCTTGCCAACCATCTCGCCCCTATGGAAACATCATTCCTCTGCAGATGGTCGTGCTTGGGAGATTCCTCTTCAGTCAAGAATTTTGCACTTCAAAGGACTATTACAAGGCGAAGCTGAGAAATTTCTAAACACCTTGTTTGACGTTCCAAAAATTATTCATCAAATTGATCTTGATGATGACTCTGAAGAAGAACGTGACATTACTTCTCTTCAAAATACAGTTGCCTCTTCGACCCCTGGTGTGCCTGTGCATGAAGATATTCCTGCTTCCTCCTCAACTACAACTTCAGTTCAGAAGCATCCTGCTGCATCATCATCCAATACATCTCAAATTTGGGAAAGTCAACTTGACTCAGCCGTCCCTAATGATTTACTTCATGCCTTGGAAATATTTCAACTACATGATACTGATCCTTGTCAACAACAATATTAATGCATCTTATCTGTCACCAACTGCACCCACCAGTTCTTCAAGCAATATTTCTTTCCATAAAGATCTAGATCTAGATCTCATGAAAAAACTTCCTGCTCATTCCTTTCGTGTTCCACCTCCACCTCTTCACAGCATGCAACCATCCATCAAGATGGTCAAGCCCAACTCCTTTACTGCTTTAGCTGGCCACTGTTGTCCTTCTAATAGCCAGATCTCCTTCATGCCCAGATTTACTCACAGATCTCGATCCGCTTTGGGAAAGCGCAAACACTCACAGTCTGCACAAAATGAACACATACTTCCAGATGTGTCTCTGCAGGTTCTTGGTTTTCCTTGTTTCTTTCATTCAGGTTTGTGGATTCCCACTGGATGCCATGATCTCCAGATTTTTTAGTCCCCGCCTCATTGCCGTATGTTCTTTCACTCTGATTGGCACCTGACGATCTCTAGAGTCACTCACGTGGCCTACATTCCTCTTCATTTGGCTGGCCGAGTAGATCCCCTGATGCTGGATTTCAAGACCTGGAAATTGGTTCTTCTTCCAGCCCTGCCCAAAGAGCTGAAGGCATACGATTTCATTTGGCCCTGCGCCCATCCTTCACCACTGATACCTACTGTGGCACCTTCCACTACAATTTTTCCTTCGGCCTCTTACTTTGCTGTTCCTGGGCTCTCATCGTCTTCCGCTACACAGCCGGCCCATACTACTTTCACTTCCAAGGAATTGCCTTCCGCTACCGGTGCTCATTCGTCCACCCCCTCTGAGCAGAATGAGATTCGTTCCTTAGTGACCATGCTCACTCAAGAGATTCAGGAAGTGCGTGCTATCACCTCTCAAGAGACTCGTGATCTTCGTCAAGATGTGAATGCCCGCATTGATGCCATGCATCATAATATAACAGAGACCATGGATACTCCTTTTGAACTGCTGCAGCACGCGATGAACTTGCTCTTTGAGCACTTGAAGACATCCTTCACTCCCTAATTCTTATTTTTCTTGTCCTTTACCTTGTTCACATTCACTCTATTTTAATGATTATTCCTCTTAATCTTGCTTTATCTGTGTTACTTTGTTTCATTTTGATATTGCCAAAGGGGGAGAAAGAGTAAGTAACTGAGAATGAAAAAGAGCAAATAGAGCACTAATTTAGGGGGGGAAAATATTAAGGATTCTTAAACTCAAGGGGATTCAATTTTTATTATCCTTAAAATCTTTTTCTCGAAAGAAATTTTCATTATTAGAAAGGCGGTGATTGTTAGAATCAAAAGATTTAATGAATCATTATATTTTGATGAATAACAATTTCGTTAAAGTCTTCATCTCGTTGAAGATAGAATTCCTAACTTCTCAATGATTTTCATACTCAGGAATATCTATTTACTTGGACAAAAACTGCATGGACCTCTACAAAAGCATTATCAAAACCAGATATTCAAGAAAAGAATAGAAGAAGAATCTGTCCGCCTACAGCTCTTGGAAATCAGTCCGTCAGTTGACAACATTTGCCTCAGAGAGTTTGTCCGGCTAGGGTGAACGTCTAGTCACTCAATCATTGGGTACATCTGAAACTCTGACAGAATGTTTGTTTGACTAACAATGTTGGTCTTGGAGCTCGTGCAATAGAAAATCCAAAGGTGATCATTTGTCCAACCCAGGATGAGCTGTCAAGCACTATTTGTTCCTTCAGAGCATTAATGGTGAAAAGGACATAATCAATACTTTATTCCTCGCAAATTCAAATTCCCTGACATTCCTTAATTCAAGCTGCTTTTGCGGAATCAGCGGCTAGCTTTTCTGATCATCAACGTTCAAATTCAAATCCTCTAAACAGAGCATTAATGGTTCCCTTAGCTGGAATGCATGAGCGTTAATAGCAGAAGTTATAGCTCAAGGAAAAATGCCTTGAAGAGCCAGACAATGTCAACTTCCGCCATTGAAGATGTATTAAATGCATGGCAGATTGCATTAAGTGCTGAAACAGAGATGCAGAAGTATCCGTTACTCACAATAGAGAGAAATTCAAACGAAACTATTTTCAGATCTTCAGAAAAGCTCCCATTGATCATCCTACTGAAGATATAAATAGAGGACTTGGCATCAAATTCAAATTGGCGACTTTCACACGATCAAAGCTATCAAAACTTTCTAAGTTCATCATCTGCGATCTTATTTCTCTAAGCCAAACACTCAGCAATCTCAACTTGTTTATTACCTGAGTTTAGTCGCCAACCAGTGTGGAATTTCTCATAGAGTGCTACTCTTATCCTAATTCACACAAACCCTTCAGAGAACCAACTTGCTTATTCTCTCTATAATTTGTTCTTCATATTTCTTCCCACTCTTATCGAAGAAATTTTGTAGAAACCAATTTTTCTTGAAAAAGAACTGGGAGAAGTCGTGTCTAATACTTGTACAGGAGAAATCCTGCTAGAATACTTGTAAAGGAGTAGTCCTCAGAATACTGGGAGAAGTCCTGAAGAATACTTGTACTATTTTGATAAAATAGTGGAAATCTTGGTAAAGCCAAGGACTGGACGTAGCCCTATCGATTAAGGGGGTGAACCAGGATAAATATCTTGTGTGCTTTATTATTTCGTCTTAGATTGAATTCCACTACACTCTTCAACTAACGTTTTCAATCTTATAACTGCTGATTTTCGAAAAAGAAGTTAAAAATCACACACACAATTCAAACCCCCCCTTTCTTGTGTGGTTTCGTTACTATCATGCTTAACCAAGATTTTCACTATCATGTATTCAACAGGACTTCTCCCAACAAGTATTCGACAGGACTTCTCCCAACAAGTATTCGACAGGACTTCTCCTTACAAGTATTTGACAGTACTTCTCCCATCAAGTATTCGACAGAACTTCTCCCAACAAGTATTTGAAAGACTTCTCCTTTTACAACGGTTTCTTCTATAATGAATCTCGTTTCGAAAGAGTGAGGTAGAAACTGTAACACCCGGAATTTTCCCCAGTAATAAAATAATTATGTAATTATTCCAAGGTACTGTTGGATCCGCTTGGCGGCATCGGCAAGCGTTATCGTCGAGCGAAGTACCGGTGAAACACCTTTTTCAGCACATGGTAGTAAACCAAGCTAGACCCGACTTTGAGTTTGGACGAGAATAAGACGTTCTCACTATCACCATGATGATCGGTGGAAAATTTCGTGAAGAACGACTGTAATATTGATATGGTTTCCTCCCGGAGCCCGGGAAGGATTTTTCGCGCTAACGGGACTTTTAGCCAAAACTTCAGCAGGCGAAACAGACGACTTTGAACCCCGGATCAAGAATCTTAAAAGCACCAAACGATTTTGTTTGGCGTTTCGAGACCAAGTTTATGAAGAAGATTTTGGTGAATAGTGACCCGGTGAATAGTGTTTTCGGGCAGCGTGGAGCGAACTTCGAGAAAGATCGACCCAGCACCGAATCGTGCGGGCCCGATACCCCGAAACCAATAAATGACCCCGGGGAAGATATTCTCAGTAGTACTGAGGTACTCATTGATGACGACCAGTGACTTGATGCACTGACGCAGTGACGCACTGACGCGTCAGTGAAGGGAATTTTGGTTGTGAAGTTCCTTCTTCATCTGCTGTTACAGGCACAAAGGGACCTTCTTCAATGACTTTCCATATTCCTGCGTCTAATGACTTTATGAATATCTTCATCTTGATTTTCCAGAAGTCATAGTGTTCTCCATTGAAGAATGGTGGCCTGTTTATGTTATGTCCTTCACTTGTTCCATGATTGCAAGAGGATGCCATCTTTTCCCGGATCTTAGGAATAACTTACCTAAACTTCCGCTCTGATACCAATTGTTAGAACAGATAGCAACCTGAGAGGGGGGGGTGAATCAGTGTTGCCCCAAATTTCGCCTTATTGAAATCGTTACTTTCAAGTTTATGATGATCACGAATTGATCGTTGTGATTGCAGCGGATACGAACAATACTTGAAAGTAAATGTGAAGGATAAAGAGAATCACACACAAGATTTATCCTGGTTCGCCTTCAATCCACTGAAGACTACGTCCAGTCCCTCAAGAAAACCCCTTGAGGATTTTTCCACTATTGATAAGAATTTCTTACAAGTTCCTAACTCAAGGACCCCAAGAACTTCTACCAATATCCTGTGAAAGCAAACCGCTTTCAACAGCCCCTTAAAGCAAACCGCTTTCAGTTCCTGAAGGCAAACCACCCTCAGACCTTGAAGGCTAAACCACCTTCAATGGAAACCCTGAAAGTAAACCACTTTCAGTGACAACAACCCTTCACCGAATACCACGGTGAAAAACTCAATCTTACAGAAAGAGATGAAGAAGATATTACAATTGGCTGTTTCAATCCTTTAACACACAATTGGATTGAACATGAGAAATTATGCTTTAAGGCTTTTAAGCATAATACAATTCTGAGTTCTTCAAGATATGAACAACTAATGTGTTCTTGTGAACATGAAGATCATGAACTCAGAATTTAGGCTCCAAAAGATTTAAGTTCTAAAAGATGAACTAATTTTGAAAGAACTTTGGCCTAATGTGTTTTTCTCATGTGAAATGTGTATATTTCGTGTGTGTTGTGTGTTCTATGATTTCTGGACTCAAATGGTCTTTATATAGGCAAGGGAAACGTCCTTGAACCATCACAACCCTTTTCAAAAGGTTTGGGACACAATGGTTCATGAAAAGATGCACTTTTTCGTTCTGGTAATCGATTACCATACTTAGTGTAATCGATTACACAAGTGACCGTTTCAGTTTGAATTTGAATTTCAAACATGTAATTGATTACAAGACTGGAGTAATCGATTACTTGCCTTGGTGTAATCGATTACACAGAAGCCCATTTTCCAAAAACTTGTTCTTTGAGACTTGCTTAAGGTTTTCTACTTCTTTTAAGTTATGAAAACTCTTAGCTTGATTAGATTAGGTGTTTTAAGAGCCTTTATGCTTTAATAAACCTTTGGAAGCATAACTCACCTAATACTAAGACTTCTAGACTATTGATGGACTTGAGTGCTTGATTCTTTGAAGTCTTCTTTTCTTCTTTTTGTTGATGAGTTTGTCGTCATCAAAACCACAGCCAGGGTCAGGAGCAAGACCTTCTTCACAGTATCAGGGTAGGAGTTTTAGTTTATATTCTTTCAACATACAGCAAAGTTTTCAAACCCAAGCTAAATGTTTTGTAAATAATCTCTAAGCTGCTGGTCGCTCATTTTATGCCATATGTTTGGCTATTTGCGAATTAGGTATTTATAATACTAATGCACCTCAGCCTGGCATATTTCGAAAAGGAAAATGATTTCAAAAAATATACTCTATTTTTACAAGTTTTGAACATGCCCCTGCATATTTATTTAGGGTTTATTTGCTACAGTAACGCCCTGGAAATCGGGGTGTTATATTGTGGTGTCAGAGCTCCGGTTGAGAAATACCAGAGCTGTCGAGGAACGGGTTTTCTACGCTAAGTTGTGTGCTGTTTGTGTTTGCCATTAAGATATTTCGGTTGATTGCTAGGGCGTTGGATTGTAAGGCCTAATAAGCCTTATGGCTATTCCAAGCATGACAAAATCCTGAAGTAGCCGAACTTGTAGATTGCTTTAGGTTTATCCCTTGAGTGGTAAACCTCCTTATGTATTTGGCTGCTATCTTTGTAGTAGTTAGTTCTACACTAGCCTATGTTGTATGAATTATCTTAAGGAATGTTATTTAGCTCATATAAAAGAGCAAGACGCCTTGGAATCTAGCCATTCCTCGTCTGGATGAATGTTTGTGTGTTTCAGGAACGAGATGTCTTCACCATCAGGCCCAGAAGAGGGAATGCGGGCCAACCTAAACAAGATGGCTCAAGCAATGACCAATTGGACTCACGTGGTTGCTCAGCAAGCTGCTACGGCTGAAGCACGAGAATCTGCCTCTGCTCAACGAATGGCAGTGGAGGATGAGCGTCTTGCACGCCAGCAAGAAAGGGAAGAGACCTTGGCTCGAACTCGAGCACTTAACGCCTTTCGACGGCATGACCCGCCAAGGTTCTTGGTGGAAGCTGGCTTGGAGGAAGCGGATCTTTGGGTTCAGCAAATTGAGAAGATCTTCGGAATTCTAAACACTCCGAAAGGATCCAAGTTGGAGTTCGCTTCGTACCTACTGCCAGGCAATGCAGAGTATTGGTGGGAAGGAGCCAGACAAATCATGGAGGCCAACCCGGTAGCTGTCACATGGAACACGTTCCGAGACGCCTTTTTGGAGAGGTACTACCCGCCTAGCGCCCGTGAAGAGATGGAGTCTCAATTGCTGGAGCTGTGCCAAGGAAGCATGTCGGTGGACGAGTATGCTGCAAAGCTGGAATCTTTGGCTAGACACTTTCGATTCTTTGCATGTAGGTTAGACGAACCCTACCTCTGTTCAAGGTTTATGAGGGGACTTCGATACGAGATCAAGAATTCAGTGAGGCCCTTGGCTATTTGCCAGTACCAGCCACTTGTGGAGAAGTGCAGAGAAATCGATGCCATGAGGAACGAGCGTAAGAGGAAGATCGAAAGAGGTGGACAATCCCAGCTAAGGACACATGACCGAGAGAGTCTAAGGAAAGGGCATCAGAAGAAGCCATATCAGGATAGGCCGGGCGACAGGACCACTCCATCCAGAAGCTGCACCCGGGAGAGGCCAAGCAGTTCCACCCCCACAGGGAAGGGTGGTTTGCTACAAATGTGGAGAAGCATGACATTTTGCAAGGACTTGTAAAGGAAAAAAGATGAGGTTTCTTCGTTTCTTGAAGAATGGACACCTTGCCAGGGAATGTCGAATGCCCAAGGTAGAGCCGAAGTGATCGTCACGAAGGGAACTGGGCATACAGTTAGTGATTGCAAGGTGCCGAGACAGGACCTTATATGAGTGTGTGACTCATTACCAATTCCTTTTAAGTAGGGAGCAGTGCATTCGCCCATTCGATGAATGGCGAGGACCGCTAGAAACTACTTGACTTTCCCTACCATTTATTTGGTAGTATTTTCTGTTGTGGTTGTTTTAATTATTGTTAAACTATTGCGTGTTTTTATGCTGATGATTGTGAGAAGAACCTCTTATCTTGTCTGTTTTAAAAAATGAATATATATATATATATATATGTGTGTGTGTGTGTGTGTGTGTGTGTGTGTGTGTGTGAGTGTGTGTGTGTCTGTGTGTGTGTGTGTGTGTGTGTGTGTGTGTGTGTACATCCCCCTACAATCTCTGAATGAGGCGATTATCTCAGAACCATGTGCAACTGGATAGTCTATGTAGGATAGGACAGAGTGTCTCTGAATGTTTTACAGAGAACCTCGTAGGAACCGCTCGAAGACAGGACTCTGGCAGAGTTCTTCTATCAGTCAGCAATGAAGAGAGAAGGGAAATGGAGATTTGAAGCGTGCAAGAAACACAAGACCCATCTTAGATGCAACTTACGGATTACGCCTGCGCCGTCCACCGAGTACAAGTGATGGACCCACGGAGTGGTCATGCAAGGGTAAAGTTTTTTTCTTTGGGAAAGCACCAGCGTTGCTGTTAAAGGAGAAGGACAGGAGGTCCCGACCCTGTATGGATTAACGACAACCGAGTAGAATGACAGTAAGAGACTAATATTCTTACTAAGGACCGATGACTTAGTGAACCAACTTGAGAAGCAGTGTGGTTCCCTAAGATCGACCAAGACCACTACATCGTTAGAATCGGATTGAGGAAGAGGATGTTCCCAAGACCATTTCCAGAACTCGTCATGGACAGAACGAGTGTCGTGCGGTGCCTTTGAGTGACCAATGCACCAGTCATCTTCGTAAGATACGAGGACGGGGAGACCTCAGCCACTCTTGGACCATTCGTAGCCGCAATTATTGATGACGTCCTTGTACGCGCCAAGATTTTTGAAGAACAAGAGAAGCTATCTCCGACCAGTACCGCACGTATTACGGAGAAGAAGCGGTATGCCAGTCCTTCAAGTCCGAGTTCGACTCGAAGGAGTAAAACCTTTTGGACATGTAATTTCAAGGGAAGGAATCACAGTTGACCCAGTCAAGTGGAATGAGGGTTAGCATGGGAATGTCTGAAGACAGTGATTGAGACGAAGAGTTGCTTCGATCTGGATGGTTACTATCGGTACTTCACCAAAGGACTCTCGAAGCTAGTGGGACCACGAATGCGACTCACTAAGAAGGACCAACCTCTTGCAAGGACCAAGAGGGGTGAGTCCAGTTATCGACGAATGAAGAAGCAGTGGACGACTTCGTCAGCACTAGTTACCATAGCAGGGAGCAAAATACGTAGTCGATGTTGATACGTATACCAAAAGAAAGGTTGTGTTCTGAAGCAGGACCTCAGAGTGGTGGTGCTTGTTTGGAAACGGTTAAAGACACCAGAGCAGAGCTGTCCAAGATATCAGTTGGGATTAGCCGCAGTGGAGTTTGCGCTTGAGTTATGAAGACGCCACCTCTATGAGAGTGCTACACTCCCTTCAGTTATCACGAGGAATTTAGGATACTTGTTTGATTTGAAGGAGGAAGCTTGAAGCATCATGAATGGGAAAAACCCATGAGGGAGTGTGACCTCAGCCAGCAATGTCATCCAAGGAAGGTCATCGTGGTTGCCAGGTCTTGGATCAACCAGCAATGAATGCCTCCACAATGACGGCGAGAAGGATGGAATTGTTCAAGCAGTTTCAAGGTCTGAAGATGGACCAGGTTATTATGAGCAGGGAAGCAAACAGACTGAGTGTGTGATGACATGCCTTACTTGTCAGAAGGCAAGGGCGGAACATGAGGAGCTTCCAGAAATGTTTCAACCCCGTAACGTACCCGAGCAGAAGTAGGACAATACATCGATGGATATGGGTAATCGTGGATTGAACAAGTAAGCTCACCTCTACCCAAAAATAAAATCTTCAACGTACGACGGGCGTTAGAAGTATGCTTTCAAAGGATGCTTAACTGCACAGAACGTGCCCAGCATCATCTCGGATATGGAACGATATTCCAATGGCCCCTGAGGGAGCGATCTGAAGAGCTTAAAGTTGAAGCCCTCTCGTCGAATCGAACATTTTGAAGTTGTTACAATTAGGGTTAAGAAGAACCCTAGACTAGAGATGCAATCTTTCTGGAACGTTATCAAAACGTACCCGTGTAAGTGACAACTCCCAACTGTCCGCGACACTTTTTCGCACGGAAATTGGTTGAGTGTCCCACCAACCTACGAGGTTTGGCGCTATCCTTTTTTAATGGAATTTTTGTACAACGGCGAGTTGTACGTGCACATAAGAATCGTAGAGCCATCGACCACACTGTTTATTTATTTTGGTGTGGAATGTGCCTTACGTGTTAACTTGAATGTTACCTACGTGCTTGTTTGCCTAGTTTTATGCATGACGGTATTTGAAGACGGGACCAAGATTCTTCTGTCACCCTTCGATGGCAAGACAAAGTTGAACAAATGTTGGAATCACAAGGGGTTCTGCAAGGCATGTGCGTTGGACCATCGTAGAAGATGGAAGGAATAGCTACCAAGCACAAGAAAAAATTTATGCAATGTATGCACTATGATTTCTGAAATTGTAGTTGACGGCGTTCTAAGGACGACCCGACTTTAAACTATATTGATTGAAATATTAATGTAAGTCTCTGAAGGCATCTGATATGCTGGATTAGGAATTGTTTGAAGTGTGTCAATGTCGGAATTGATTTGGATTGTGGCTTGACTTATGGAATGTTTATTGCTTTAATAATAATTGAAAGCATGATTCTTTTCGACATGATTTATATCTGCTTCAGATATGTGCAACTGCTCTACATGATTAGTATTAATTATGAATCTATGCTAGGCCTCGTTTAAATACGTGTGAGTCCTACTTGTGTTTCTGTGTCATGTCGTGTCAAGCATGTGGTTGTGAAAGTCGTATGGTTCGGGGCTAATAAAGAGTCACGGACTAGATGGCGCACGATCGGGGTGTTATTACAGAGCGTTCTCGTGTAAGTGGCAACTCTCGACTTACCGGCTTACTCTCTAGTCCATTCAGAGTTCGAGAGAGTGTCCCACCTGCCTGCGGGAGTTGGTGCATATCCGGATAAAACTTTTTTTGTACATGAGGAAGGTGTGCGTGCATATAGGAGTCCAAGAGTTTTTCAACTACTTGCTTCAAATAACTGTATGTGTATTTGTTATTTGCTACATGTTGATTGTTTGGATATTATGTGTTTGTCGTGGGCTTTATTTTGTATCCAACGTTTTATTTGAAGTTGACCCTTGCATTTGTGTGTTGTTGTATTTTTTGGTGGTCCGTCGCTAGTCGGACTACCTTTAGCCGGAAAATGTAGATGAATGCCGTTACAGGAAAAACCATAACAAGAAGTCGGGCGCATAGTGCTGCAAGACTTGTGTCGCCGCTTTTATTGTTATGTAATAATATTTTGTATGCTTACGTATCAGGGTAGGGGTTTTAGTTTATATTCTTTCAACTAACAACAGAGTTTTCGAACACAAGCTAAATGTTTTGTAAATAATCTCTAAGCTGCTGGTCACTCATTTTATGCCATATGTTTGGCTATTTGCGAATTAGGTATTTATGATACTAATGCACCTCAACATGGCATATTTTGAAAAGGAAAATGATTTTAAAAAAAAATTACTCTCTTTTTCCAAGTTTTGAAAATGCCCCTGCATATTTATTTACGGTTTATTTGCTACAGTAACGCCCTTGAAATCGGGGTATTACAGAAAAAAATTCAGGCTCAACAAACTCTCAGTATTTGGTAGATGGTTTGACACTAAACAGTATACTCGAGGTCTGGCAGAAAGAGATGATAGACGGTAGGTTCTCTGTATGTGTGAATAACTTGATAGTATTTGACTCTGCTTTTTGATCAGTTTTTGTTCTCTGTTTTTCGTTGTTCTATATTGTTATCTCTGTTGTTTTTCTTCAAATCTTCAGGTCTTCCCTTTTATACCTAGAGTTCATTTTTTGATTTGCTGAAGATGTTTGTCATTGACTTGATGTAATCATTGAATTCCTAACCGTTCAGCAACGGCTATAAGCATTGAATAAATTTGACTTTGTTGATTCTGCTGATCATTGAGTAATTTGTGGCGCGATCTTCTCCTTTAAATTGACAACATCTATGTTGTTGTTTAAGCAGAGTAGGTTGTCAAGTAATGTAATGCTTGATTTACTCATTTGCATTTAATTCGTTCATCAATGAATTCCTTTCTTTTTTGAGAAGCGATTTGATCTGTTGCAGCATTGTATTGTATCGTTTACTCTTTCACGTTATGGCTTCGCAAGCTGTAGAGTTAGACAATACTCAAAGTGTCCCTTGCTCTTCATTAGACGATACTTCACTTTTGATCAAACGGTACTTTCCATATGTTTTACAATACAGCAGACGATGCTTCGGTTTTGATCAGACGATACTTTTCATATGTTTGACAATACAGCAGACGATACTTCATTTTTTATCAGATGGTACTTTCCATATGTTTGACATTACAGCAGATGATACTTCACTTTTGATCAGACGGTACTTTGTCATTTGATCAGACGATGCTTTGCTTGTGTTTGGATAAAATAATGTACGCAGACGATACTTTCTTTGAGTCATAGACGATAGAGATACTATGTCTTTCAAGTATATTTGACAGACGATAGGGATAATTTCCTGAATGTAATACACATAGATTTGGAATTAAAATTGTTATCACTCAAAATATAATAAACGTTCTAGACTCATTTGAACTTAACAAGTTTGATACTCTTAATTTAATATATAAGTAGTTTATTTTCTTCTACATGTTTCTTTTTTTCTTTGATTGAATTGGGAGTGCACGTTGATCTTAACTGGCACTGCATAAGAGGGGTCTTTTGAAGGGTGTCTGTAGTTGCAAAGAGGAAGACTGGAGAAAGCCCTTACTGGACTATCTGCTAAACCCATCGTCTAAGGTTGAAGACAGACTTAAGAAACAGGCGCTGAAGTTTGTTTTGCTGGACCAAGATCTCTACAAAAGTTTGGCTGAGGGGTTGTTGCTAAAATGCATAGGCCCTAAAGAGTCACTCAAGGTTATGGGAGAAACACATGAGGGAATCTACGGATTGCATAGGCCTGGGCCAAAGATGAGATTGTTAATACATCGATATGGATATTTTTAGCCTACCATATCCGCCGATTGCTTCAGGTACGCCAAAGGATGTGAAGAATGCCAAAAGCATGGACCTCTTCATAATGTCCCTACCGAGGAATTACATCCTATTATCAAACCATGGCCATTTAGGATATGAGCATTGGATATCATTGGTAAGATCAATCCTCAATCCTCTAAAACCCATGCCTTTATCTTGGTGGCCACAAATTACTTCACCAAATGGGTGGAAGCTGAGGCATACCAGAATGTTCGGAACCAGAAAGTGATTCAATTCATTAAGAATCGTATTATTTACAGGTTTGGATTTCCTCAAACCCTTACTACTGACCAAGGTACTCCTTTACCAACATTAAGGTGAAGGATTTTTCCCAACGGTTCAGAATCAAGATGGTGCATTCATCACCATACTATGCACAAGCAAACGGACAAGCTGAAGCAGCTAACAAGATCATCATCAAGCTAATCAAGAATAACATAAAGGGAAAGTCGAGAGAGTGGCATAAAACGTTGCCTGAAGTCTTATGGCCTTACAGAAATTCTAAGAATAATGTAAAGAAAACTACTCATTTTCGGCTAACCTATAGTCAAGATGCATTCTTCCCACTGGAGATCATAGTGCCTTCCCTAAGGGTGGAAAGTCTGAATCAGGCACAAACGGAGAAGTTTTACCAAGCCATGCCCATGGAGCTAGAACCAATCGATTATGATAGACTCGTGGCACTAGAAAACATATGATTGAACAAAATCAAGGTAGCAAAAACAAACAACAAGCACATGAAAGCAAAAGCGTTTGGCGAAGGCAATCTGATTTGGAAAACCATTCTCCACGTGGGAGTTAAAGACCCAATTCTCGGCAAATGGACGCCGAATTGGGAAGGCCCTTATGTTGTTAGTCATGTGATCCTAGGAGGGGCCTATCAGCTAGCAGATATAAACGAATACGAGTTCGACAGAAATATAAACGTGAAGCATCTCAAGAAATACTACCCTTCCTTATGGGAGCATTTTTAAAAACATAAGAGAATCTTGTCCATAAATTGTGACCACAAGTCGGTCACGTAACCCCTTAAGAAAGTTGTGAATGACAACAATTACTAGTTACCTAGATCGGGATTCGAGGGGGTAATCTCGGCAACTTTGGGGGATACTTCTTAGGAAGCAACTAGAGGCAGGGTCTCAGGGAGCACATCGGCGAAGACATTATCAGGGCTTGCTGAATTAGCAGTATTATCAACTAAGGGCCTTAGAGCATGGGACAGTTGGCCTTTGAAGCTATCCCGTTACTGGTAAGCTCTGGCTATCATGTGTTCCCCATTCCTGAGGTCTTCCTCGAGCAGGACCTTTTGTTTGGAGAGTGGGTCTAGCTCTGTGTCAATAGCTTTAGGTGACTTGCATTGGTCACTCGCTTGCCTCATACGTCGTTTCGTGAAAATATCTCAACGATCCTATCGAGATCCGGCTCCAACTCTAAATCTGGCTCCGGGTGGCGATAATATTTTCATAACATTCATGGAATCCTCTCAACATTCTAAGACTTTCTATCTTGTTGGGAAATCCTAAAAATATCCTTATCTACTTCATTTCCTTACATCGAGGTTTCTATAAAATCCTTTGCGAGACGCGGGGAGCTTCCCGGGGCTTCGGATGAAAACCATATCAATGTTATAGTCAAAATAGTCCAAATCACACACACATTAACATTCAAATATTGGGAATGTCTTATTCCAGCTCTAACTTTAGTCAGGTCAAAATTAGGGTTTCTACCCTTCAGTAGTTTGTCATTTTTCGACTGTTTTAAGACAAAACTGAAATCTTTCAATGGTGTAGTGAATCGTTACTCTAATAATGACCTCAATATCATTGAGTTATGAATATTACTATTCATTTATTCAAAAAATTCATGCCAAAATCCTCTTGATAGCGTTTATCACTTACGGATAAATAATTACTTCACAATTAATTAATATTCTTATTATTTAAATTCTTCAAGGCCTTACACAACACATACTTGCATGATTGTATCCATGCACGCGAGATTTAGACCAGAGTTGGGGTTCCGCTAGATCTAGCTTTCTTCCATGCTTGTTCATGGACCTAGGCTGAGTTTCTTATTCATAACAGGCACCATCGAAAGTTTGCTATTATCTTATGGTGGCTTTGACGTTGGCGTAATAATGCTATCTTTGAGGATTCCCTGTGGATTGTGGAGTTTGTCCTTCAGCAAATCGCGACTTCGATTGCATAGTATGATGAGTTCTTGAGCCCTCCTTCTGTCTCGGTTTCTTCCCCATTCTAGCTAGCTTCTTAGGTCTTGTCTGAGGGGTGGTACATTTAAGCTTGACACTCATGGAAGCTTTGATATGAACAAGAAGCTTATTGGTTTTGGTGGCCTTGTTCACAATGCTCCTGCTTCTTGACTGGGTGGTTTTTCGGACTCTTCCAATGGGTCTTTTGCGCTCTTGGCTGAGTTGATAGACATCAAGCATGGTCTCCTCATAGCTTAGGAGTTGAGTTTTTCAAATATCCTTTGTGAGAGTGACTCGCTTGATGCTGTTAGAATGTTGGAGTCTCATTCCTTCACATCACACTTGAAAGCTTTGTTGAAGGAGATAGTTGATATTTCTACTTGTTTGGGGCGTGTTCGCCTCCAGCATGTTCTGCGCGAGGCTAATATGTGTGCTGGCAAACTTGCTTCTTTGGGTTTGCGCTTTCAGATTGGTCTCCAAAATCAGTCTGTGCCCCCAATTGATCTGAGTCTGCAACTTGCTTCTGACCGGCGTTGTTGAGCTGGTCTAGTTTCATTGTTTGTTTTGTTGTATGTCTTTTTAATTCATTTTATTCACCAGAAAATATGAGAAATATGTTTTAATATCAGCATGTAAGAATAAACCACAACTGTTAGACCTATTCATGAACGTAAGAATAATTTTGTTTAAGTAAATATAAATAAATATTATGAAATTAATTAAGTTTTAAAATCTTAGTATTTAAATAAATGTAATGAAATAAATATAAACAAAATTCATGACAAAGATCTCCATAAAAATAAGTTTCTTTGAAATGCAGTAATATCAATCATTATATTATTTGTAAAAGAGACTTGAACTTTTGTATTAAATACATTAAGCAATACAAATCTTCATACCTTTATAAAATAGTAGTTACGAACAAATTTGAATAAATTTAAATTTTATAAGTTACTCTATTAAAGTTGTAACTTATTTTAATTATAAAATTTAGAATTAATTTATTGTTGATAAAATGTATAACAAAAGATGACTTATAACTTATTTGATGATATTAAAAATTCATTACTCAATTTAAAATATTTCAAATCCAATTAAAAAAATTTCGTATTGTTAAATTAATAAATTGTTAAAATTACTCCAATGCTAATTATTAAATATTAATTATTAAATTTGAGTAATATTAGTTATTTACACGAAGAAAACTCTAAAACTATTAATTGAAACGTCTTTAGTACCATTATTTTTATTTTATTATATTTAATAAGTAAAAACTATTTTAGTATTTATTTATTAATTTATTTAAATAATAATAATTTTTATATAATGTTAAAAAATATTGTAGATAAATCGGTGGAACACACGAATATTATATCTAGCATACTAAAAAAGCATTTTGAAAATACATCCATCAATTTGAAGCAGCAATGACTTTCGTGACTTCTCAAGCCTATAATGACTTCTCAAGCCGTAAAAGTGAATCTTTAATAGCTTCTCAGATAATCACTTCTCTGAAAATTTACTAAGTTTTCAAACATGTTGTCCCTTATCCTTACAGAACCCAAGAACGGTTCTATTGCTGCTACGCTAAAAAAGCTGTTCCCTCTTGTCATGCCACCATCTCCAGCTGTAGGGAAAAGCAGAGCAAAAGCATTAGTTAGCAGTCAAAAGCTAAGGGCATCTTCGTGTGCATTTCACATGTTGTGTTAGAATATTTACCACTCACATTTTTAACAAAGAAGGTAAAGCTGCTACACAACTCACTATGCATAAAAAGTGTTAGACAAAAATCTTTGAACCTGTAATTTTAATTTCTTTAAAGCATTTTGAAATATTTTGACCATAAATGTTTGTTTTTAATTTCGTTCAAAGTTATAAATTGTAGTTCTACAACCGCGATTATGTTCACAACGTAAAAAGTTTTGAAGTCCTACATCAGCATCGCGATTGTAATTGCAGCCACGTCAATTTACATTTATCCGCAATCGTACAATGTAGCCCTAACTGCAACTCACGATCGTAATTTAAAAACTTAATTTCTTTACCTTTTTGTCTTGCGGAAAACTCATCCTTAATATTTGAATGAAACATAAACAATTTAAAGTGTACTTTTGAGTGAATGCTCAATTTCGTCCATGACAGTGTAAGCGTCGGGTGGCTTAGTCCATATAAGTGTAGAAGTATAATTCAGTTTGGCTTAAAATAGGATTAGTAGCCTGATTACTTGTGATTAGGAGATTGTTGTTAATTGCTGTTGTTTACTCACTACTACAGAATTGTCATTTACCATGGTTCTGGGCAACATATTACCATGGTTAAACTGTGGTATTGCTCAGCGTAGTAATAGATCAATTACCCGCTGCGTCGTTTTGCTCAAGCCCAAGGCGGTTCTGGTCGACAGCGTGAGCCGCATGAAGGAGTACAAGGAGGATCTGGAGGTCGACGATGTGAGCGGCGTGGAGGAGGACGAGGAGGTCGACAACGTGAGCTGGGGTCGGTGGATCTGGATCTCCTCACATGATCTGGAGCTGGGTCTTGGGGACGGAGAAGGGTGAATTTGGAGTGGAGGGTGAAAACGGTAGTAACGTTTTGGGGTTTACTAAACTCTATTACCGTAGTTCATAATCCCAACCGTGGTAATAGGTAATTGTTTTTTAAAAAATATTTATTTTTGCTTAGTTACTATAGTTACTAAATGACCGTGGTAATAGAGAACCTCATTTACCATGGTTCAACACAGAACCGTAGTAACATAGCTTATAACCTCTTTTTACCACTATTCGACACAAAACTCTGGTAACAGGGGCGTGGTAAAAAGACCATATGTAGTAGTGACTGTTACTATAAATAGTGACATGTATGAGTTGTATTAGTTAGAGGAAATAGTGTTGATAATAATGACAGAAAAGTTTTTCCCCAATTCTATCTCTCTCTCTCACGAGTCTTTCTCTCCCTCATCTCTCTTTGTGCATGACTCTGGTTCTTGAATCAGTGATTAAGCTCCAACAGTGGTATCAAGAGCTTCCTAGGATCCAGGGAGACAGCGTGTGGAAGAAATCAATTGCTAACCCATCGATCGATGACGAACAACAATGGAGGATTCACGATGACCTTACCCACTCTAGATGACAAGAATTACGATCGATGGAAGGTGAAAATGAAGGCAATTCTAGGTTATCAAGAAATTTGGGATATCGTTCAAAGTGGCTACCAAGCTATTGGGGAAAATGCGAATGAAGCCCAGGGAACCCAGTTCCGTGATTCGAAGAAGAAGGACTGCAAAGCGTTGTTCTTGATGCACCATGGTAGAAGACTTAGTAGCTATAGGGGCTAGATAAAGGATTATGCTTAGTTTATTTTTAATTTTATCAGCACTAATTAAAATGTCTTAGTTTAATTATTATTTGCTGTTTGTCTTTTATTTAGTATTGGACTGCCAGTGTTGGGCCCAGATCCATTAGTTCTTGTACTCCTATTTAAAGGAGAGAACCCTAAAAATCCGGTACCAGAAAATTAATCCAAAGTCTTTTTTTCTTCTTCTTAGTGTAGCTGCTATTGTTTTCTATTGTTACTTTCATTGGTTGAAGAAATTGATTTTTCTTCATACCAATTTGGTGCTTTCATTGCTGTTCACAAGCCTCCAACATGCTGCATCTAGAAAGGTTTCGACCAGATTTGCTTCAGCCTGCTGTGGTTGCGGCCATTAATGGCAGTTCTTCTTCCACGGCCAACAACCTTGCTGTCTCTAAGCTATGGAATCAGGTAACCCCCTTCCACAATCAACCACCCATTCCACCCCAACCACCTCCTTCTCCATTTACCTTCCACGAAGACACTTCTGCACCTCTTGGGCCAGTTTCATCCCATTATTCTTATTACCCACATCAGCTCGTACCTACGCCCCCCATTTCATCTCCTATCCATAAACTCACTGTATTCTCTGGCGAAAATCCTATTATGTGGTTGTTGAACACTGACTGTTATTTCATGCTAAACCCCTGCCCCTTGGAAGCGCGTTTTCAAATCATTGCCAAGTATTTGCAAGGGAAAGCCCTAATCTGGTTCAGATTATGGGAACACCAGCTTGACTCATGTGAAAAATTTAGAGATATGTTCAAGTTCCAATTTGCAAATCTCATGCCTGGGCAGTATCAATACTCAAATTCTATTGTGTTAAAGAGCACAACTGTGGTTGTGTCTCACCCCAAGTCTGAGCAGATTCAGCAGAACACCGTTGAGTTTAACGTGGTAGATGAACCCAAAATCAGCTCTTTGGTAATCTCGAAGGATGAATCTCAGGTCACATCACAACCAACACCAAGCTTTGAGGAAACAATGGTGGTTGAGCCTCATACTCCTTTTCCTTTTTTGCTGTCTCCTCAACATTCCACAAAGGTGATTTCGAACCTTCGTAGGATATGTACTGATTGTTTACATTCTGATTCGAATCACTGTTCTCTTGACACAAATTCTAATTCTTCATATGTTGTTGCATACAATGTGTTTGTGAAAATGCATGAACCAAATGGATCAACTGTTTATTCCAACTCATTTCCTAGGCCACTTGCTCCCATGTCGCACAAATTGGTTGTTGAGTTGATTCTTCCAATGTGCACCCATGTCCTTCATGTGGTACCAACTGATTCCACAAATGTGGTACACAGTGGGATCCATTATGTTCAGCATCAAATTGCTATCATTTTGTCTTTGCTTGCTCAGCATCAATTCCTTTCATCGTCAAAAAGAGAGCAGATATTCAGAGCCAACACCAAACTTGAACAATCTACAAAAAAAACAGAGTTTCTCATCTCTCACCAGTGCTCAAACGGTGACTGATCTTCACGAGGTTGGGAAATTTGTTCCAAAGATGTGCAACTCTTTTACTGTGGCAGACTACTCTGAGCTAGGAATAGAGATTTTAAAGTCTCGGAGTTCAACTCTAATCTTTGGTGGCCTGTCTCCTCCTAGTTTCCGGGAGTTCTCTGCGGCGACTCCGTCACTTGTTCACCCCGCATGTGAAGTCTGCACCACATGGTTTGTTCATTTGTTTGGCTTAGACGCCCCAAAACCTCTGCACTCTTCATCCTCGCAGGTTCACTTCAACCCCCTCCTCTTCATTGTGAAAGCTATGACATTGCACATGGTAAATGACCAAGCGTTGGATTCAAATGAATTTGAACTAGTTGGACTTGGGTTTGTGAATGCATTGAGTGAGACACCAACAGGTTTGAACTTAAAGACTCCACCAGTTTTAGCGAAACTCCAAGCACATGAGCATCCTAGAGTGGAGTTTCAAAACCATGAATTTAATGAGTTTGAAGATATATCAGATACTGGTTTGCTTTGGATGCAGACATTGGGCTATACAGATTGGAGCATGGCACGTATTGCTGGCCTATGTGCATCGAGTCCTACCAATTTGACCAAGCCTCTTGGTAAAATAGTACCATACATATCGTTCAAGACTGGACAGATTGTTGCTAGAATACATGTTCTACATGAATTTTATCCTCCATTATTTGACCCTGGAATTAAGAATGCTTCTCCTATAGCATATGGTGACCACTCTACATGGAGTAAAAAGCTATTAACTACATTGCCCTCCTCTCTGAAGTCTGGTCTCTTCTATACCTCCAATGGCACGCCCAACACTCCAGTGATGAATTGTATTTCATATGCCAATCAAAATCAAGCAAAGTTAGATGTGGGCCCCTCACCACTAGCATTACACCAATGCCCTTCTTTGTCTTACTGGGCTCATCTTAAGGGCCATCACTTAATTCCATTTTCTGGTAAGACCAACCCAAGTGCTAGCATTCCTTTGGCAAATTCATATCTGACCATTCACAAGGAAAACACCTTGTTTCCACGCACCCCTCATGGATCAATTTGGGATACAAGGCACATATTATAAATTGGTTCCTTTACTCCAACATTATGGACTTGCTAATCCTGAAGTTGATGGTGCCTTCATATATTTGCTGGCTGTTGTTGCCGCTATTGCGTTTCAATATGGAAATCCATATATATTATGCAAGCCTCTGGTTACAGCTAAAAAGGGTGGCATGATTTGGTGCCTAATGAACAAATGCAAAACACAACACAGCTCAACTTAGGTGTTTTATTTGCTCCTGTCTTTGGTCTTCAATCTTTCTACAATCTATTCAAGGTTGGCGTAACTTCTCGTGCCGGTGGTGGCCTTGCGGAGGCACATACCTTATGGTTTGAGCACCAGGGACATCAATTCTTTCAATCGCTAATTACTTCAATGCCTCACACCCATGTCACTGATTGTGCTCTTCTTAACTGGATTCTTATCATTGCTTGGCTTTCCCACTTGGTGTGTTTAATGTGCCAATTCAAGCTTCAAATTATTTTCACCTTGCTCTCATGTCATGCAAAATTCTCTTATAGCCTTGAGGACAAGGCTAATCTGAAGGGGAAGGGAATTGGTAGAAGACTTAGTAGCTATAGGGGCTAGATAAAGGATTATGCTTAGTTTATTTTTAATTTTATCAGCACTAATTAAAATGTCTTAGTTTAATTGTTATTTGCTGTTTGTCTTTTATTTAGTATTGGACTGCCAGTGTTGGGCCTAGATCCATTAGTTCTTGTACTCCTATTTAAAGGAGAGAACCCTAAAAATTCGATACCAGAAAATTAATCCAAAGTAGCTGCTATTGTTTGCTATTGTTACTTTTGAAGAAATTGATTTTTCTTCACACCACACCAATGTGTAGACCTAGCAAATTGTCAGAAGATCTCGAATGCTTCAATGGCGAAGGAGGCTTGGGACATCTTACAGAGAAGCCATGCCGGTGCAGAGAAGGTTAAGAAGGTGCGTTTGCAGACCATGCAGAGACAATTTGAATCGCTTCTGATGGAGGATCAAGATACGGTATCTGAATACCATACTTGAATTGTTTCTTTGGTTAATTCGATGAAATCAAATGGGGAGCAGATCAAGGATCAATTGGTTGTTGAGAAAATTGTATGAACTCTCACACCCAAATTTGATCACATAGTTGTAGCCATTGAGGAGTCCAAAGACCTTGATACTCTGAAAAATGAGGAACTGCAGAGTTCACTTAAAGCACACGAACAAAGATTGAAGGAGAGATATGCAGACAGTCCTGGTGATCAAGCATTACAGGCACAGACAAGAAGAAAGCATTCTGGTCAAGCTGATAGATACAAGAAGGGGAAAGGAAAATGGAAACCAGATGAGTGGAGGAGCAATGATGAAGGTAAGAGGGACTAAGGGTGCAGTTACCACAGAGGAGAATCCAGTTATGGTGATTAGAGGAATTCCTTTGGACAACAAGGCAAAGATTCATACCATCAGAAGAAATTTGATGGCAAGAACAGTGGTCAGAGGAAGAAAGACCGAAAAAAGATCCAGTGTTACAATTGCTCAAATTTTGGGCACTTTGCCAGAGAGTGAAAGTACAAGAAAGGATCCAATAAAGATGCAGAAGCAAGACTTGCTTAGGAAGATGATTCAGGATATGATGAAGTCTCAATGTTAATGGTTACAACCAAGACTGAGAATGTTGAGGATAATTCCTAGTACTTGGATACCGGTTGCTCGAACCACATGACAGGCCATGAGGAGTGGTTCATTTCTCTTGATGAAACTATGAAGAGCAAGGTAAAGTTTGCAGATCACAATTCAATTCAATCTGAAAAAGTGGGTAATGTACTCATCAAGAAGAAAAATGGAAAGTAGTGTTCTGAAAATGAGAAGTAATTTTCTCAGCTTGGGACAATTGTTAGAAAAGGGATATACCATGAGAATGGAGAACAAAGCACTGAAAGTGGTTGACTAAAGTAGGAAATTTCTACTGAAGGCACCACTGTCAAGTAACAGAAATTTCAGAATTGGCATCTCAGTTCATGCTCACAAGTCTCTGAAAACATCCTCAACTGTTGATGATTGGATTTGGCATCAAAGGTACGAACACTTAAATTTCAAGAGTTTAAGTTTTCTTGGTAAAAATGGTGTGGTAATTGGGTTTCCTAGCATAGAAGCTCCTGAGAATTTGTGCATTGAGTGTCTTACTAGTAAGCAAGCAAGGAATTCTTTTGTGTCATATGTTCCATCTAAGACTGTGAAGCCCCTTGAAGTGATCTATTCTGATGTGTGTGGTCCCATGGAGGTAAATTCAGTAGGATGAAATAGGTACTTTGTTTCCTTCATTGATGATTTCACTCGGAAAGTGGAGATTTACCTCACTAAAAGGAAAAGTGAGGTGTTTGACATTTTTCAAAAATTTCAAGGCTCAAGTTGAGAAGCAGTCTACAGAGGTATTGAAGTTACTGAGAACAGATGGTGGTGGAGAATATGTCTCCAATGGGTTTCAGCAATTCTGTGATAAGGAGGGAATTATTCATGAGGTAGTGGCTCCTTATACACCTCAACACAATGGGGTTGCAGAGAGTGAAAACGGGACAGTGATGGATATGACAAGGAGTATGATGAAAACAAAGCTACTTCCTAAAAGGTTCTGGGGTGAGGCAGTATCTACTGCTGTGTATATCTTGAATAGATGTCCATCAAAAAGGTTGGAAGGGAAAACTCCTGAGGAAGCTTGGTCTGGCAGAAAACCATGTGTGAGTCATTTTGATATTTTTGGCTCTCTGCTTCAGACATGTTCCTGAAAGTAAAAGACAAAAATTAGATGACAAAGGGTAACTACTGATCTTCCTGGGGTATCATTCAACAGGTGCATACAGAGGATATGATCCCATCACCAAGAAAGTGGTGGTTAGTAGGGATTTAAAGTTTGATGAGTCTAAGAATTAAGACTGGGACTTGAACGGTGAAGTTAGTAAAAAGTCATCAGTTATGCAGTTTAATGAAACTGATGATGACATTCAATTGAGATCAGTTCCAGAACAAGGAACTCCAGTTCTTGAACTGAGACCTCAAAGAAATAGAGGTTTGCCTCAGAAGTTGCAAGATTATGAGTTGTACTCTAATTCATCAGTGAATGCACAATGAGATTTTGTACATATGGCTCTCTTGGTTAAGATGGAGCAAATAAGCTTTGCACAAGAAATGCAGAAGACTCAATGGCTAGATGCAATGAAGGAAGAGCTTATGTCTTTTGAAAAAAACAAGACCTGGGAATTGACAGATTTGCCCAGTGACAAGAAGGCTATTGCAGTCAAGTGGGTATACAAGATAAAGCTAAAGCCAAATGGAGAGATTGCTAAATATAAAGCCAGGTTAGTGGCAAAAGGCTTTCTTCAGAAAGCTGGACTGGATTATGGTGGAGTTTTTGCTCCTGTTGCAAGAACTGAAACCATTAGATTGGCTGTTGTATTAGCATGTCAGAATCACTGGTCA
Source organism: Acmispon strigosus (assembly GCA_030819835.1). NCBI lineage: Eukaryota > Viridiplantae > Streptophyta > Magnoliopsida > Fabales > Fabaceae > Acmispon > Acmispon strigosus. The sequence continues at coordinate 29,109,573 of JAUAMA010000001.1, forward strand.
ATGCGTCAAATGGATGTGAAATCTGCATTCTTGAATGGTCCTTTGGAAGAAGAAGTGTTTGTTTCTCAGCCACCAGGTTCGTGATTTTAGAGAGAGAGAGACAAGTTTATAGGTTGCATAAAGCACTGTATGGATTGAAACAAGCTCTAAGAGCTTGGAATAAAAGGATTGATACCTGTCTAATTGATCTGGCTTTTCAGAAATGCACTACTGAACATGGATTATATGTTAAGGGTGAGAGTTTAAATAAACTCTTACTTGTGTGTCTCTATGTTGATGATCTATTGGTAACCGAAAGCAGTGATCTTGAGATAGCCTCATTCAAGGAGAGCATGAAGTCAGAATTTGACATGACAGATATGGGGGTGTTTTCCTATTTTCTGGGTTTAGAGTTTGTTCTCACCAAGCATGGTACTTTCATGCATCAAAACAAATACTCAATTGATGTTTTGAAGAGGTTCCACATGCTAGAGTGCAACTCAGTTTCAACTCCTGTTGAAACTGGCATCACTTTCGAAGGGACTGAGTCTGATCAATTGGTGGACACAACTCTCTACAGATAGATGGTAGGCTCATTGAGGTACATCTACAATAGTAGACCAGATTTGGCTTATGGTGTTGGACTTGTAAGTAGATATATGGAGCACCAAAGTAAGGTCATTTGCTCGCAGTTAAGAGGTTGCTGAGATATGTGAAAGGCACACTTGTATGGGGTTTGATGTTTTCTTCTGGTGCAAGAGGGTCTGAAGGGAAGCTAGTTGGCTACTCAGATTCAGATTGGTGTGGTGATAAAGGTGACAGGAAGAGCACAAGTGGATATGTTTTCATGCTTGGAAGTGCACCAGTTTCATGATGCTCAAAGAAGCAGTCCATTGTTGCACTTTCATCTTGTGAGGCAGAATATGTAGCTGCGCCTGCATGGGAGCTTGTCAAGCTCTTTGGTTGGATACACTGCTATCTAAATTGAAGATGAAGACTGATGAGGTTTTGGTTCTAAGAATTGATAACAGGTCTGCTATCAATTTAGCCAAAAACCTTGTTGCACATGGAAGGTCTAAGCACATTGAGACAATGTTCCATTTCTTGAGGAGTAAGCAAGGAAAAGCTGAAGCTTGAGTTTTGTAGGACAGATGATCAAGTAGCTTATATACTCACTAAGCCCTTGAAAAGGGACAGATTTGAAGTGCTTAGAAACAGGATTGGTGTTGTGAGTCCTGTAAAACCGAATTAAGGGAGAGTATAGAAGTATAATTCAGTTTCACTTAAAATAGGATAAGTAGCCTAATTACTTGTAATTAGGAGATTGTTGTTAATTGCTGTTGTTTACTATTACTAGAAATAGTGACATGTATGAGTTGTATTAGTTAGAGGAAATAGTGTTGGTAATAATAAATGAAATGTTTTTCCTCAATTCTATCTCTCTCTCACGAGTCTCTCTCTCCCTCTTCTCTCAGTGATTAAGCTCCAACAAAAAGAAGGAAATACTCTCGCGGTCCTCAATTGTGTCAAAGGCCGATCACCAATGTTTTATGTTTTATAGGAACTAACTTGACCATATTTGACACAATTAAATACCACATTGATATTTTCTTCTTCTAGAAATTAATTTATCTCACCCTTGCACTCTGTGGAATGAAATTCAGTGTTTTTTTGACTCACCAATAGTAGTCAAAAGTGGTACTATTAGGTGGCTTGGGAATCTTTTCTTTTGTTGAATGGAAAATAAACAAGTTAAAGAGTATTTTTGACTCACCAATAGTAGTCCCATCTGGGTTTGACTTTGGTCATGCGATTTTCACCATGTGGATAATCAGTTTCAGCTCTTCTGGCGTTTCTGAAAGCGCAACACCCAATGGAATATATGCCTATGAGAAACACGAGTACGACGATGTTGAGAACAGAGATCTTGTGCCAATCTCTTCTAATGTTTTCAAGAACACCAGCTTTGCAGGAATCACAGTCGTAGCAGAGGAAAGCAGGGGCGTTGTTCCAATGGTAGCAATCTGGGTCTTGGGTAACCATTGTTTCCATGCTGTTGTAATTGCATGCTGTTGGTGGTTTACAACATCCAGACTGCATTAATTAACCAAGAGATATCATTTAGTGTTCCTAATTTGTTTTTAGTGAACTTAGATTTTTTTTTTAAAGTATATCACAACCGATAAACATGAGACTAATCCTTGATGCCCACATTAGATTAAGTGGGTCAGTCTCTCCCAACAAATGATTTTCCATACGCACCGCCCAGGCGTTGAACCCTGAATTAGATGTTAAGGAGTCCAACTATCTTTGTAAACCTTTAAATGTTTAGAATTATTCAATATCATAAATTAAAACTAAAATAAAATGATAAACATATTTTGATAATTAGATAGAAATGGAGAGCGCAAAGTAATTTTTCAGTGAAATAATGAACTTGGTGGTCTTTTCCCTAATTGTTTTTTTTTAAATGAATGGTCAAATTGATCCCTGAAAATGTTGGGCGCTTAATAATTCAACCCTAAAAGAAGGAAATATTTCTCATGGTCCCTTATTGTGTAAAATGTCTGACATTTTATTTGACCACAATGATAATTTATCGATATTTACACAATCAGAAGCTACAACAAGTTATATTAACTTGATTGAAATTGTACAAGTGGGTCGAATTTAAAATAATAATTGCAGAATTGCACCTTTAATCCCAAGTTTTATGAGGTGATTTTGATTCCTATAGTTTTAATTGCCCAAATTAAGTCTCTCTATTTTTAAAATTAAACAAATTTAATCAAGATAAATTAATATAGAAAGTTGACATGAATCATAATTTTTTGACATGAATGACAATTTTAGATAATTTACATCATTTTTAAACATTCAAAATTGTGATATTTAACAATTTTTTCATTAGTAAGTCAATATTGGAATCAAATTTTAAAAATAGAAGGATTTAATTTGAACAATTAAAATTATAAGGACCAAAATTATGAATTTTAGAAATTGTAGACTAAAAATATAATTAAACCAATAATAATACACGCATATATAACTAATAACCGTTCATGTAATTGGTGGTAACATACTAACATCATATATGATAACTATGGCATTTTCCATTTTCACAAAAGAAAAATGAAAGGTGTGAGAAGGGAAGAGCAAATATTGCTACATTTTTTTTTTTATGAGCAAAATTTCTCCTTTAAAAATTGAACTCTGAAAATTTCCCTCCTAACCCGTATGTGCCCAACTCTAACCATTTGAGTTATCCATAAAGCTTTGTGTAAAAGTAATGTATCACTGTCAAAACCTTTTACTTAATTAGTCATATTGTTTTCCTTTTATAACAATTAGTCATAGTGTTAGTTTGAAAAAAATATAGTCATATTGTCATTTTATTGGATGAGTCCTTGAAGACTTTAAAATAGCGAAAAAGAACAGGAGATGAAACGCAGACTTTCTATCGGGGTCCGGAAGGCAATTCAAAGATTACTACAAATTTTTAACATGATTCACCATCAAATGAGAAAAGGTTGTTCTCAGTTTTACCTATATATATATATATATAAATATTCTTTTGCTTTAAAAAAAATATTTGAAAAATGGGACCGAGAACACGGTAGAAGAACTTATTTTCTATGGCTTAAAAAATACATTGAAAAATCTTATCAATAATATAAAAAAACGCAGCCGTAGCACAGGCAGAAAAATTATTAAAATATGAAAAAATAAAAATTCCTAATACACCTGAAGTCATCTCTATAGTTTAATTAGCTTAACTTGATTACCTCTCAACTTTAAAATTTTGTTTTGCATATGCACCTATATAAACCAAAATAACAAACTTGTTCTTCTTTCCAATAAAAAACGCAACTACAGAATCTGATACCGGCCATAACTTTAAATAAAGGTCTAGAATTTCAATTACAGTCAAACATCAAAATTTTCCAGTCTCTTTAATTACCCTCATTGCAACCACAATTATATTAATTCCATTTATTCTCAATTTCCATAATTTAAGAATTTAACATAATAATGCTGAAAACACGTAAAACATAGACATCATCTTCTCACTCCCAACATTTGCAATTTGTGACGTTGTCTGACAGTGACAAATTGCAAAGTTTTAAAAAAATAAACTCAGCAATTCGTAGCCATTAGAAACCGACACAAATTGAAGGGTTGGGTGATTATTTTCACGAAAACAATTACCAAAATGCAATAATATTGAACCCCACAAACTATTAATTAGTTAGTGTACCTGAATTGGAGACATATCCCTCTGCACATAATCAAGAGAATTCCAAGAAGCAAGGTTAGCACAAGTGTTCGACCCCAAAACGCAGCTCCTAATAGTGCTCCAATAACTCGGATCCTTAATCCTTTTCCTGAACCACGGCGAATAATCCTGAAGACGATACTCCATGTAAACCCTACCAGGCACTTCCACTCCCCTACCCTGACTCGTCACAACAAATCCAAACACAGTCAAACCCAAAAGCGCCGCCATGAGGAACAACATAACCACCAAGTACAACCACAGTGCCCACGCCACATGAAAACATGCTCCTATGAACCCTGCTAGTGAAATCACCAGCACCACGAAGCCGATCACGAGAAGCGGGGTTTGGAGGAAATTTTCACATGTTGTGCTGCTTCTTGCCATCCATAGACCTGCACCGATGATGGGTATTGATGCTAAGAGGGTGAAAAAGTTGAGGAATCCGATCACTGAGTTGCTGAACCTTTGCATCTCGCTCGCTCACACCCTCTCTTTTCTCTCTGTTGGTTTGGTTCTTTCTGATTCTTGCGTTGTCTTCATGCTTTCTTATTCTCTTTTAAAGGGACAGGGAAGCAGCATGCAATTGTTTTGATTTGTTTATGTCACACTGCATAAAGCTGACAGAATCTCAAACATTTCTATCTCCTTTTCGAAATATGCTTGCTTTCCTCCATAGGGTATTTTGGAACATTTATTTGTGTGATAAATATTGTGAAATTGTATTTCACCATTCTTAGCTATTAAGCTACATCATTTTTCAAATTTTCAAATAATAAAAATTTAAGAATATATAATTATTTTAAAAAATAAAATGGTTGCAAGTAGTTCGATTGCTTCATTAGGCTATGTTTAGGGTGATTTTTTATTTTAAGATTTGAAAATTTAAAAAACAGAAAGGGTGTTATTAGCGTCGAAATTTTGCGTCGGCCATGACACCGACGCTAGCCGACGCGAAGCACATTATTTAAAAAAAAAAAACTTGAAACCTATGAGCTGGTCAAGCCTACGTTAACTTGTGTTGACTAAATGGTATTTAGCGTTGGTTTAAGCTGACACTAAACCCACTGACTAAGCTAGCGCCGGCTCCCGGTAACGTCGCATCGGTTTTCGTTCGACGTTATAGTTGCTAATGTGAACCAAATTGGACTTTGGAGAGCTTTGCAAGATGATTAAATATTTGCATGGGAGCCGGCGTGAAATGCGTTTTAGCATTTTAATATTATATGTATTAAATAAATGCGTTTTGGCATTTTATTTTAATAAATAAATTCGACCTAGATGTTTTACGCGTTTAATTATTATTATTGTTGTGTTGTATTAATACTTAATATTATATTTATCTCTTGACGGTTGGTGTTAGACGAAGAATATTATGTATGATGTATTATTATCATCGTTATTTAATAATATACGGCGTGACGTTTAATTCCCGACAAGAAAAAAAGCGCAGTGCTAATAAATCCATGAGATATTATTTGTAAAATGGCATCGTTGAGCCCCGTATCACTTATAGAACCTATTCCTATAATTAGGAAACTCATATGAGATACTGAGGATAGAAAGGGAACATATGCTTTCTTTTTTGCCATTTTTCGTCTTTAAGGAATTCAACTTCATCTCATTCGTAAACTCTATCTGATAATAATCTTTCTATCAAGCATAGTTCTATTACAAGTTAGACAGCCCGCCCTAAGAACAGAAGACAGTGTTGGTTGTAAAAGGTGTGAATCCGCTTACCCAACGGATTTCTTAAGTCTCGAAGCATCTAGCTTATTGATTGATACATTTCACAAAACAGCACACGAATATTCTTGAATGATACCTGTTGATGCTTTTTCTTTTAATTTGACAAAATGTAAGTGAAAGAAGGAATCAAAGGAATAACTTGATTTCCATCTTCCAAATGTTGCAATAGAAATATATTATATAACACCTCGACTTTCAAGGCATTACTGTAGTGACTGAACAGTAAATAGACATGCAAAACATCCTTCACGGTTATGAAAATGGGAGTATATTTTTTTTTCCAAAACATGCAAAGGCGGAATGCAATACATATCCTCATATACCCGAGCATGACTTATTGCAACACAATATTATATGTATACATATCACTCATGGAAGGACCAGTGCTCAAGCACCTATCAGTGTCGTGAAAGAGTATTCCCTGTCCTTATGCCCTCCATCTTCACCGGGTACCCTTCCGCTAGCAGCTACTCAGCTGGCGATGAATCACCCAGACACAAGCGGTAATTAATGTGCAAGGGTCAACTTCTTAATAATAAACACCCCATGCAAGCACATGGGTAAAACAACAATAGTCTCCATACATAAGCATGTCAAGTGATGTCCATTGCATTGCAGTTATATATACTAAGCAATTTCAACTACAGCTATGCATAGAAATTCACAAATCAAGCATCTTTTATAGTGCAAGCAGAATTGCATACCAAACCTTCCAAACCACACTCAACAATCAATTCAAGGCACACATAGCAACCATCTTAGAAACAGTCTAGATGTTATGATGCTGCTAGTGTATAATATGACCCGGGTATCCACGTTACTACAGTGAGCCAGCACTTAGGTGATTTGGAATAATCTTGTTATCCCAATCGTATTGTCCAGACCTAGTTCACACAGTCTTCACATAGTTCACACAGTCTTCACACAGTCTGCACACAAGCCGATGGATGAATATGATAATAATAGAACCACACAAGAAAGGGGGGGTTTTAATTGTGTGTGTGATTTTTAAGCTTCTTTTTGCGAAATAGCAATTATAAGTTCAAAAACGTTTGTTAAAGAAGTGCAGCGGAAATAATCCTACAACTGAACATTAAAGCACACACGATGTTTATCCTGGTTCACCCCCTTAATTGACAGGGCTACGTCCAGTCCTTGGCTTCACCTCTGAGGCTGACCAAGCGAAAAAGTCGTGGTTAGACCGGAGAAGCTTTTCCAGCCTGATGAGCTCCTCGTACGGGAGCTTGACGGAAATGTTTGTCGTCTTGGTTGAGTCTTTGACAATTTGGAATGGCCTGGAGTCTCCGTCAGGGTGTATTCTTTGACCCTCGTCTGAATGGTCGATTCTTGGGTCAAAGTCTGTGAGAAAAGGGGCTTCGTGGTGCCTCCCCCGGGATCTCGCCGGATGTTCATCTTGGTCTTTCTGCGGCTTCTTTCACGCTCGCTCTTCTTTTGCCATCCTGCAACTTGCGGTATAACAGATCCTCGCAAGGTCAAGGATTCCCCTAACAGAGATGGCTTTCCCTTTGTAGGGGTATTTCAACATGAGGTGGATGGTGGAGATGATAGCCTTGAATGTGTTCAGGGAAGGCCGCCCGAGGATGATGTCGAATGTTGTTGGGCAATCAACCACTATGAATCGGGTCTTAATCTTCCTGTTGATGCCCGATTCGCCGAGTGATAGGTGAGCATCAAGGTATCCCAGGGGGTCACTCGGTCTCCGGTGAAGTCGATCAGCTCGTTGTCATAGGGGATCATTTCACTGTCCGGAAGGTGCAGAGATTTGTACGCCCTGTGGAACATGATATCTGTTGGGCTTCCTGTGTCGACGAGTTCTTGCTTGAGGCTTTGATTTGCTACCACGGCCTTGATCAATCTCGGGTCGTCATCTTCCCCTGTCTCTAGACCATAGTCCTCTTTTGAGAAGGTGATGGGTACCTCCTCGAGGGGGTCTCGCTTCCTTTGCTTTGGTCTTTGCACCTCCGCCTTCATGACACTTCTCAAATGTGTCCTCGAAGAGCTGCTTCCAGTTCCTCCCCCGACAAAGCCACTCGCAATAGAGAAGTTTTGGTGGTGGCGGTGCTGCTAGTTGTACCGAGGTTTGTTTCATCGGTCATCAACACTTTTGGCGCATCGGTTTCCTTGGCTGTCTTCGCGTCGCGTATCCCTGCGGTCATCGCGACGATTATCTCTTCTGTTTGGGTAGTTCCCCCTTCGTTCGTCCCTTCCTCTCCACCGGTCATTATCACTCGGTCGGGCCTGATCTCGATAGGGGCTCCGTGGTCGCTAACGGCTAGGTGTGTAGAGATGGTTGGAGTTCATGTACCTTTTCAGGTGGCCTTCTCGGATGAGCTCCTCAATCTTGCTCTTCAGGTTCCGGCACTCGTTAGTGGGGTGGTCATGCCCAGCATGATAATCGCAGTACGCGGAGACACTCGCGTTCTTTTGGTTGTTCAAGGGGGCTGGTCGTTCCTTGAGATCTACGTGCTGGTTCCCACGGAGGATCTGGGATAGTGAGGAGTTGAGAGGGGAGTAGTTGTCAAAATGTAAGTTGAAGTTGTGTGGGTCGAAAGGTCCCTTTCCCGCTGCAGTCGGAGGTGCAACATTAGGCATGTTATTCTGTGGGGGCCCTGGGGGGACTGACTGAGCAATCTCCTTCACAGTTTTCTGGGCTGCCTCGCCGTCTTCCTGGTTCAAGAATTTTTCTGAATGGGTGACAAATTCCTGCATCATCTTTGGCTTGTTTTTGTCCAGGGAAGATAGTAGACGGTTGTGTTCCAGGAGGCCCTGTTGAATGAGTTGTAGTTGCATTTTCTCTTGCAGATTGGGCACTCGGCTACCCTCGTCGTAGAATATATTGAGGTAGCAATGGAGAGGTTCGTTGGGTCCCTTTTTAATTAGGGCCAACGTTTGAGTGGTCCTTAGTAGTTGTCTAGAGGTGGCGTAGCATCTCAAGAACTACTGGGTGAGATCGCTCCAGCGGTTGATGGATCCCGTAGGAAGTGACTAGAACCAGGCCATTGGGTTCTCCCCAAGGCTGAGCAGGAAGCATCGGCACATGAGGAACTCGTTGGCCCCAGCACACTGCATGGACCCAAGTGAAAGTTCAGGTGGATTTGGGGGTCGGTTGTCTCGGCGTAAGGATGCGTGAACTGTTAGAGTAAAAAACTTAATGAATTAACCTATTTTGATAAATAACAATTTCGCAAAGTGTTATTGACTTCCTTAAAAGTTTTCATACTCAGGAACACTTATGGACTGAAGACATGCTGCGAAGATCTCGACAAAGCATTATGAAAAAGCAAGTGAAGGAACCGTCCGCATATGTGAAATAAGTCTGCCTTCAAAGAAGAGTACGTCCGCTAGCAAAGATCGTCCGATTGGTCAGTTGCTCAACTCTTGAAGAAATACTTGGGTTGACTAAAGAGCAATGATTGAAGACTCGTTCAAAACGAATTATCCTAAAGGTGATCGTTTGCTCAAACCAAAGATGAGTTGTCATGCACCTCTTTGTGGTTCAGAGCATTAATGGCGAAAGAGACAGAATTAAGCGCCTTATTCCTTGAAGATTCAAATCCCCTGACATTCCTTAATTCAAGCTACTTTTGCTGAATTAACGGCGATATCTTCTGATCATCGTATCTCCTCAACGGTCAAATTCAAATATTCTGGTCAGAGCATTAATGACTGAATTAGCTGTAATGCATATGCATTAATTGCAGTCCCTGTAAACCAGAGCAAAAGCATCACCAGACGATACCGTCCTCTGTCTATTGAAGAAACATTCTTTACCTGGCAGACTACAACAGCAGATGCAGAAGTATCCGTTACTCACAATCAAGCAAAAATTCAACGGAACTATGTTTGAAGATCTTCACCAAAGCCTCCAGTTATCATCCTACTGAAGATATAAATAGTGGACTTTGCATCAGCTACAACTGGGTGACTTATACACAATCAAAGCATTCAAACCTTCCAAGTCAATCTACGATTTGAACAAGCTTTATACCAAGAACACTCAGTAACCTCAACCTTCTTACTTTTTGAGTTCTGTCGCCAACAAGTGTGAAATCTCTTACAGAGTGAAAACTCTTATCCTTTCTCACACAAGCCATTCAGAGAACCAATTTGTATATCATCTCTGATCTTAGCTCTTCATATTTTCTACCCACTCTTTTAGAAGAGATTCTTGTAGAAAACAAATCTTCTTGAAAAAGAACTGGGAAGAGTCATGTCAAACACTCGAGAGATAAAGGAGAAGTCCTGAAATACTTGTAAAGGAGTAGTCCTCAGAATACTGGGAGAAGTCCCTGAGAACACTTGTACTATTCTGTTGAAATAGTGAAAATCTTGGTGTAGCCAAGGACTGGACGTAGCCCTGTCGATTAAGGGGGTGAACCAGGATAAATATTGTGTGTGCTTTATTCTTCTAGCTTTAAGTTTGTTTCCGCTGCACATATTGTCAAACGTTTTCGAACTAATAATAACTAACTCGCGAAAAAGGTTTAAAAATCACAAACACACAATTCAAACCCCCCTTTCTTGTGTGGTTTTATTACTATCAATTGGTATCAGAGCTTAACCGCTCTGAGAATTACTAACATCTTAACAGGTGTAGAGTGAAAAGATCCATGGACGGCATTGCCTACCCAACCAGAACTGCAACCAACAAGCCACCATTCTTTGATGGCTCAAACTACCCCTACTGGAAGAAGCACATGCAGCTATTCATCGAATCAACCGACTGGAAGCTATGGGACGTAATATCGAAAGGAAATTATGTTCCCAAAGATAGTGAAAGAAAAGCCATTCCAGGTGATAAATGGACAGATGAACAGAAGACAGACAATCAAAGAAATGCCAAGGTGAAGCTGTTCCTCATATGTGCTCTTAGCAAAAATGAGTATGACAAAGTTGATAGCCTGAGCACTGCAAAGGAAGCCTGGGATACATTAGCTATTGCTCACGAAGGAACCTCTGCCGTACAAGACACCAAGATGAGTATGCTTGCATCTCAGTACGAAAACTTCATGATGGATGACAATGAATCCATTGACTCCATGTTCGCACAACTTCAAACCATTCATAAGGAGCAAGTGATCAAGATTCTCAGAATCCTTCCCACCAATTGGAGAAACTTCGTCACTTCCCAAAGAGCTGGAAAGAACCTTGATACCTATCAAGTAGAAGACCTGCTGGGAGAGATGAAGATTCATGAGCAGGATCTTGCTAACGATGCTGCTATCATACGAAGAAAAGCATCTGCCGCGAAAGCCGTAGAATTTAAAGCCAACAAATCAAAGGCTTTGAAAGCTAATGAATCCTCAGATGAGGAAACTGTGCAGTCTGATCGCTCCGATGATGAACAGGCCCTGTTCAATAGAAGATTCAGAAGGATGATGGGGAACAGGAAGCAATTCAAAGGAAGACCATCTTCCTCATCAAGAGACGAAGAGAAAATCCCAAGTAAAGGAGGGATCGTCTGCTACGAGTGTAAGAAACCTGGACATGTCAAAGCCGACTGCCCTCGTCTGGGAAACAAGCCTTCCCAAAAGAACTTCTATAAGAAGAAGGCCTTTTCCAGTCAAAACGATGAGTCAGAAGACGACTCCGACCAAGAAGAAGAAACTAAGGGAGCTAATGAGGAAACTTCATACTATGCGTTTATGGGATCCATAGACACATCAGACATCGAAGCAGATAAAGAAGCAGAGGCACTGATGATCTCTGTTGATCCATCCAACAGCGAGGAAAATGACAAAGATGAGGTAAGTCCCGAAATCTCATATGAAGACTACAATGAACTGTTAGAGTATGCTCATGCATTAGCAATCAAGTATAGCTGACTCAAGAAAAAGCATGATAAAACTGTAAAAGAATTGCATGCATCTAAAGAAGTATCTATTATGCTAACAAAGAAAAATCAAATACTCTTAGAACAAGACGCAAACAAAGAAATCAAATTTTTAAAACAAAGAGTAAGTAGCCTAATCAAAGACCTGTCCACCTTCACTCAAGGTTATGATAACCTAATTAAGTTAAGTGGAAACAACAGATCAGCTTATGATCGCAGAGGTTTAGGTTGTGAAGAAGAAAGTTGGGATATAACTGCCATTAAACATAATTCTTCTGCTGTTCCATACAAATATCAACCTGAAAAGAATAATGTTTCACCTCCATCTATTAAAGTCCAACCCAAAACTTTCATAGTCAAGGGTAAGGAGAAACAAACTCCTAAAAAAAATAGTGCATGGGAGGAACAGTCCACCCAATGTGATGACTAACAAGAAAGGACCCAAGAGAGTTTGGGTACCTAAATCTATGATTATTCCTCTTGCAGATGTGCTTAACAGCTCCAAGCCAAAAAGAGCAATGGTACCTGGACAGTGGGTGCTCACGACACATGACGGGAAAAAGGTCTTTATTCCCAAAGATCCATGAGAAGAACACTAGAGGGACAGTTACCTTCGGAGGTAATCAAAAGGGGTTCATTGTCGGAGAAGGTAATGTTGGTAAGAATCCCCTTCCAGTAATACGGAAGGTTCTGCTGGTTGAAGGACTGAAACATAACCTACTTAGCATAAGTCAATTGTGTGATAGTGGGCTCACTGTTTCCTTCAACAAAGTGAAGTGTAGTGTCACAAACGAGGATGACAAGATTATCTTTGAAGCACAGAGACAAGGGGATCTATATAAGACATCCTTGGAAAACCTTGCAAGTCAAAAGGTAACATGTCTAGTATCAGCAGAGGATGACAAATGGATATGGAACAGGAATCTAGGGCATGCATCCTTAAAGACCATTTCTAAGATAATCAAACATGATTTAGTAAGTGGTCTGCCAAATCTGTCTTTCAAATCTGATGATACATGCTCAACATGTCTCCAAGGAAAGCAATTAAAAAGTTCTTTCTATGCAAAGAACGTTGTCAGTACCAAGAGACCTCTGGAGATGTTACACATGGACTTGTTCGGACCTACTAGAACGGCTAGTTGTTCTGGAAAAAGATTTTGTCTTGTCATCGTTGATGACTACACTAGATTTACATAGGTACAATTCCTCGGAACAAAAGATGAAACTTTCAAGTCCTTCCTAATCATTGCAAAAAGAGTTCAAAATGAAAAAGGATACTGCATTACCAACATTCGTAGTGACAAAGGAGGAGAATTTATAAATGAAGAGTTCAACCACTACTGCGAAGAAAATGGAATATTTCATCAAGTCTCTGCTCCAAGAACTCCTCAGCAAAATGGAGTAGCCGAAAGAAAGAACAGGTCACTTCAAGAAATGGCCAGGACTATGCTCAACGAGACATCTCTACCCAAATACTTCTGGGCTGAAGCCATCCATACAGCATGCTATATTCAAAATCGAATATTTATGCGTCCTATCTTGAAGAAAACAACCTATGAGTTGTGGAAGGGAAGAAAGCCAAACATCTCATACTTCCATCCATTTGGATGCCCATGCTTTCTACTTAACACAAAGGATGACCTTGGAAAATTTGATGCAAAATCAGACAATGGAATATTCTTAGGATATTCACCTAACTCCAAAGCATTCCGAGCATACAACTCTAGAACAATGGCATTAGAGGAGTCCATCAATGTCAAGTTCGAAGATAAACACATAGGTGTAAATCAGATGACCCCAGAAGAAGAATATGATGAACTGGAAATATGTGGAGCTCCCTCATCAAATCCAGTTCAGCCATCAACGTCTGATAAAGAAACAAATCCAATTACTCCCTCTTCAACTCAACCAGACGATGTTTGTGAAACTACGTCTGACGACAACTCCACAAGTCAAGTCATGATCTCCAGTGGCATCTCTCTACCTCGAGACTGGAGATTCAAACCAGATCATCCTCCTACACAGATAATCGGAAGTGTACATGAAAAGGTAAGAACCAGATCCACTTTTAATGATTATGCTAACTGTGCGTTCCTCTCTGAAATAGAGCCGAAGAACATAGGTGAAGCATTACAGGATGAAGGATGGATCCTAGCCATGCAAGAAGAACTGAATCAATTTGAGAGAAGCAGAGTCTGGGATCTAGTGCCCAAACCAGAAGACAAATCCATCATCGGCACAAGATGGGTATTCAGAAATAAAATGGACGAAAATGGAAAAGTCACCAGAAACAAAGCTCGTCTGGTGGCACAAGGGTATAATCAACAAGAAGGAATTGATTATACAGAAACATTTTCCCCCGTAGCAAGAATTGAAGCTATTCGCATCCTACTGGCATTTGCATGTCAGCACTCCATAAAGCTGTATCAAATGGACGTGAAAAGTGCGTTCCTAAACGGATATATTGAGGAAGAAGTATACGTGAAGCAGCCTCTAGGCTTTGAAGATCCGGATCTACCAGACCACGTCTTCAAGTTAAGAAAAGCATTATATGGACTAAAGCAAGCACCGCGTGCATGGTACGATCGTTTGAGTTCATTCCTGATGAACAATGGATTCTCACGAGGAAGCATTGACAAGACTCTGTTTAGAAGAAAAAGGTCCAAGGACTTCATTCTGGTGCAGCTTTATGTTGATGACATCATCTTTGGCGCCATTAATGAAGCTCTCTGCCAAGAATTTTCAAAACTGATGCAGAGTAAATTCGAGATGAGTATGATGGGAGAATTAAAGTTCTTCCTAGGATTGCAGATCAGACAGGAGGGAACCCGAAACTACATTCATCAGACCAAGTACATTAATGATCTCCTGAAGAAGTATTGCATGGAGAAAGCCAATGCAATGGGAACCCCTATGCATCCTGGAACTATACTAGATAAGGGTGATGAGTCAACTCCGGTCGACTCAACAAAATACAGAGGAATGATAGGATCACTGTTGTATCTTACTTCAAGCAGACTAGACATTATGTACAACGTTTGTGTTTGTGCCAGATTCCAGGTAAGTCCTCAAGAATCTCACCTACGCACAGTAAAACGCATATTTCGTTATCTCATTGGAACAACTAATCTTGGTCTAGTTTATGAGAAAGGTGAAGATTTCAGGCTAAAAGGATTCTGTGATGCTGACTACGCTAGAGACAGAATCGAAAGAAAAAGCACAAGTGGTGGTTGTCACTTTCTAGGGCATTGCCTAATATCGTGGGCAAGCAAGCGGCAAAGCACAATCTCCCTCTCAACTGCTGAAGCATAATATGTGGCTGCAGGTTCTTGCTGCACCCAACTTCTTTGGGTGAAGCATCAATTAGAGGATTATAATATTTTTGAGCATAACATTCCATTATCATGTGATAATACAAGTACCATTAATATTACAAAGAATCCTGTGTTGAATTCAAGGGAGCTGGTCGTTCCTTGAGATCTGCGTGCTGGTTCCCACAGAGGATCTGGGATAGTGAGGAGTTGAGAGGGGAGTAGTTGTCAAAATGTTTGTTGAAGTTGTGTGGGTCGACAAGTCCCTTTCCCGCAGCAGTCGGAGGTGCAACATTAGGCATGTTATCTGTGGGGGCCCTGGGAGGACTGACTGAGCAATCTCCTTCACGGTTTTCCGGGCTGCCTTGCCGTCTTCCTGGTTCAAGAATTTTTCTGAATGGGTGACAAATTCCTGCATCGTCTTTGGCTTGTTTTTGTCCAGGGAAGATAGTAGACGGTTGTGTTCCAGGAGGCCCTATTGAATGAACTGTAGTTGCATTTTCTCTTGCAGATTGGGCACTCGGCTACCCTCGTCGTAGAACATATTGAGGTAGCAGTGGAGAGGTTCGCTGGGTCCCTGTTTAATTAGGGCCAACGTTTGAGTGGTCCTTAGTAGTTGTTTGGAGGTGGCGTAGCGTCTCAAGAACTACTGGGTGAGATCGCTCTAGCGGTTGATGGATCCCGTAGGAAGTGACTAGAACCAGGCCATTGGGTTCTCCCCAAGGCTGAGCAGGAAGCATCGGCACATGAGGAACTCGTTGGCCCCAGCACACTGCATGGACCCAAGTGAAAGTTCAGGTGGATTTGGGGGTCGGTTGTCTCGGTGTAAGGATGCGTAACTGTTAGAGTCAAAAACTTAATGAATTGACCTATTTTGATAAATAACAATTTCGCTAAGTGTTACCGACTTCCTTAAAAGTTTTCATACTCAGGAACACTTATGGACTGAAGACATGCTGCGAAGATCTCGACAAAGCATTATCAAAAAGAAAGTTAAGGAACCATCCGCATATGTGAAATAAGACTGCCTTCAAAGAAGAGTACGTCCGCCTGTAAAGATCGTCCGATTGATCAGCTGCTCAACTCTTGAAGAAATACTTGGGTTGACTAAAGAGCAATGATTGAAGACTCGTGCAAAACGAATTATCCTAAAGGTGATCGTTTGCTCAAACCAAAGATGAGTTGTCATACACCTCTTGGTGGTTCAGAGCATTAATGGCGAAAGAGACAGAATTAAGCGCTTTATTCCTTGAAGATTCAAATCCTCTGACATTCCTTAATTCAAGCTACTTTTGCTGAATTAACGGCGATATCTTCTGATCATCGTATCTCCTAAACGGCCAAATTCAAATATTCTGGTCAAAGCATTAATGACTGAATTAGCTGTAATGCAATGCATTAATTGCAGTCCCTGTAAACCAGAGCAAAAGCATCACCAGACGATACCGTCCTCTGTCTATTGAAGAAACATTTTTTACCTGGCAGACTACAACAGCAGATGCAGAAGTATCCGTTACTCACAATCAAGCAAAAATTCAACGGAACTATTTTTGAAGATCTTCACCAAAGCCTCCAGTTATCATCCTACTGAAGATATAAATAGTGGACTTTGCATCAGCTACAACTTGGCGACTTATACACAATCAAAGCATTCAAACCTTCCAAGTCAATCTACGATTTGAACAAGCTTTATACCAAGAACACTCAGTAACCTCAACCTTCTTACTTTCTGAGTTCTGTCGCCAACAAGTGTGAAATCTCTTACAGAGTGAAAACTCTTATCCTTTCTCACACAAGCCATTCAAAGAACCAATTTGTATATCATCTCTGATCTTAGCTCTTCATATTTTCTACCCACTCTTGTAGAAGAGATTCTTGTAGAAAACAAATCTTCTTGAAAAAGAACTGGGAAGAGTCATGTCAAACACTCGAGAGATAAAGGAGAAGTCCTGAAATACTTGTAAAGGAGTAATCCTCAGAATACTGGGAGAAGTCCCTGAGAACACTTGTACTATTCTGTTGAAATAGTGAAAATCTTGGTGTAGCCAAGGACTGGACGTAGCCCTGTCGATTAAGGGGATGAACTAGGATAAATATTGTGTGTGCTTTATTCTTCAAGCTTTAAGTTTGTTTCTGCTGCACATATTGTCAAACGTTTTCGAACTAATAATAACTAACTCGCGAAAAAGGTTTAAAAATCACACACACACAATTCAAACCCCCTTTCTTGTGTGGTTTTATTACTATGATGAACTGGGGTCGGACCAAGCTCCGGGGCCAGGGCCGTAGGATGATTTCGGGGGAAAAGGGGCCATGCACTAGAAGGGAGGCCAATACGACTGGAGGAGGCTCGGTCCTGTCTGCATGGCCGCGGGCCGAGGGCTCGTTCCTCTTCCCGAGTATCTGTACAGACCCTTTGTTGCAGAGCGAGGGTGACCGGTCATTGCTCTGGCTAGCCTCGGTCTGAGCTATGTCCCTCTCCGATCAAAGCTGGTCGCGCTCCTATTCGAGTTGTCGAATTTGGGACTACACTTGTTGGACGAGGGCGAGAGACTCTATGCCGAGCGGTTGGGCCTCCTACCCGTCTTGCGTACGTCTCAAATTCGAAAGGTATATAATAATTTATTGTTTGTTAGATACCATCCACCTAATGATACCATACCTATATATGCTTATGTTAGTTCCTTCTAATGTTTTTAAAATCGGACCGATTATTGAACCAGCTGAGATACTGATTCATGGTTTTGATGGTCGAAACGTGATTAGACTAAATTGTGATTAAACAGGTACTAAGTAAATAAATTTTTTAATATTATTTACTACAATATATAATATATTTAGACAAAATATTAAGATGCTTAGACTAATTAAATTTCAAATTATTATATACCTTTCATATTCTATATTTTATATGAAACAAAATAAACAATAAAGAGTCAAGTTTTTTAAATGAAGAAAAATCTGGTCAATTCAACCCGGTTATCATTACGGGTTCTTGACTGTTTTTCACCATTTTTGGACCGGTTCAACCGGTTTTGATAATTTCTTAAATCTACTAGTTTTTCCAATTATCTGAATCGATCACCAGAACGATTCCTAGTTGAACCGATCAATTCGGTTTGATTTTCATAAAATTGGTTCTTGCACAACAAGGAAGGCATATTGCACACACTTATTGTCTATTTTTCTATACTTGCGCTTCGATTCAAAATTGAAATTTGAAGTTTATTTTCTCGCCAAGCTAGTGATATTACAGATTATGATCTTTTGTCCATAAATCACAAATGTAAGTTTATAACAGTTATATTTACGTCTTTATTAACACTAATATGACGTAATTAAATTGATGGAACATGAAATAAGACAACAAATGGGAACATGAGATTTCAGTCGTGAAATTACATCCATTTTAATTATACGCTAAATTTCTGAGCACTTGAAGTCTTAAATTATGCTCCAAATTTCAGCAAAATGACCTCTAGTTAAAAATTGTACATAATTAAGTTTAGGCTTAATAGCACTTTTGGTCCCTCACTTATCATGATTTGGCACTTTTGGTCCCTAACAAAAAAAATTAGCCTAAATGGTCCTCAACCTTTACAAACTGTTGCAGTTTTGGTTTTCCATCCAAAACCGTTAATGATTTAACGGAATATTCCTTTAAATAAATTAAAAATCAGAAAATTTACTAACTTATTCATCTTCTTGAAACATCTTCAAACATTCATCATTTTCTTCAACCATTCAAACCAGAATTATAAAATTCTTCAACAAATCAACCCAGAATTACAAAAAATTTCAACTCAACCCAGAATTACAAAATTCTTCAACTCAACCAGAATTACAAAAATCTTCAACAAACAAAAATCTTCAACAACTCAGATCTTCAAACATTCATCATCTTCTTCAACCCATTCAACCCAGAATTTCAAAAATCTTCAACAAACAAAAATCTTCAACAACTCAGATCTTCAAACATTCATCATCTTCTTCAACCCATTCAACCCAGAATTTCAAAAATCTTCAACAACTCAACCCAAAATTACAAAAAATTCTTCAACAAATCAACCCAAAATTTCAGATCTGGAGTTTTCAAACCCTAGATCTTCCCCAAATCAACCCATGACCGAGAGAAGGGGACATATCACTCACACCCAAGTCAGTTCGCCGCCACTGGAACCTCCCGTCTTCACCGCGCCACCGTTCGTCGCGCCACCGTCCGCTCTTCCTCTCTGCCGAAGCTTTTCCGACGCCGTTCCCGATCTTTACCTCTCGGTCGCCGCCGCTAGCACTGGGACCTGTCGAAGCTTCCGCCGCTGTGTCCTCTCCTCTCGGTTGCCGCTCCGTCCTCTCGTCGCCGCTCCGTCCTCTTGTCGCCGCTCCGTTCTCGATCTTCACTTGGCATCATTCTCTTCTCTTCCGTCAATCTGCTTCTCCTTCTTCTCTCGATCTCCCTCTGTTTCTCCCTCTCTCTCGCCTTTGTTACTTTTTCTCTCACCCTCCCTTTTCTCCCTTTTTTCTCCCTTTTCTTTCACCTCTCTCTCGCCTCTGTTTCTCTTTCTCTCACTCTCCCTTTTCTCCCTTTTCTTTCATCTCTCTCTCTCTCTCGCTGCTTCTGATGATCTGTTCCTCTTCCTTTTTTTATTATTTATTTCTTATTTTTCCTTTTTTCCTCTTTTTTACGGTAAATGGACCAAAGTTTACTTTTCTGGACTTTTTTATTTAATTTTGAAGATGATGATGAACATGGTTGAATATGATGATGAATTGATGAAAATTCTGGAAAAAAAATTTAAAAACCCAGAAACCGTTAATTAATTAACTGAATTGGATGGAAAACCAAAACTGCAACAGTTTGTATAAGTTGAGGACCATTTAGGCTAATTTTTTTTGTTAGGGACCAAAAGTGCCAAATCATGATAAGTGAGGGACCAAAAATGCTATTAAGCCTTAAGTTTAAAATACATCATTTTACCCTAAATATCACGAAATTTCAATGTAAGCAAGAATTACTAACATGACCATAATTTTAAGAGATTACAACTTACGTAATCTTTTGGACAGTCTTATTTCTTAAACACGTTGAACTTTTTTTTTTGCTGAGACTAGGCTATTCGCTGTCGATATTAGTGACAAATTTCCCCGTGCGTGCATACTCTTGCCCTACACAGTGAACGAATGACTACAAAATGTGTTTTATTCGCATGAGTGATGATTGACCTCTCAGTTTGATAGTTAAGACACAAATGAGGAACAACCAAACCGAGCAAATTTTTAGTATGTATTACTGTAGTGCTGAAGTTTTAGTACACCCCCTCTCAAACCTAGATAGTTATGATCTGTTTTTAAAAAATTGGAAAAAATCTAATAGGGTTAATGGTTCAACAGATCCCTGAGTTTGTACCAATATATGTGATTGGTCCCTCGCCGAAAAAAAGTTTGTGAAAGGTTCCTCAGCTTGCAGTAAGTTTTTATTTAGTCCCTACCAAAGACCAGAGATCCGACGAGAGTGCTGAGTGGCAGGACAGAGATGACGTAGCAATATCCACGTCATTTTTAATTAAATTGTATATCACGTGGATAATTAATTAATAACTAAAATTAACTTAAATTTATTAATTAGAAATAAAAATTTCAAAAAATCATTAATTCATAAAAATTAACACAAACACTAATTCATACAATTCTTCATCAGCTCTTCATCTTCTTCATCTTCTTCATCTTTTTTCATCTTCTTCATACATTTTCATAAGTTTTCATAATTCTTCAATTCTCAAATTCAATCAAAACATTTAACAAATACTGGATTAAAACAGTAACACTCAATTAGCCACCGCCATGTCCGCTCGCCGCTGCGGCAGAGGGGGCGGCGCCTCTTCTCATCCCCGTTGACAGAGAACAATCCTCGGCGAGCTAAAGGCCCAGAATCATAGTAAGAATACAAAAATCCTAGTCATCTTTCTTAAACACTTTCAGTAAAATACCCTCAGGATCTGCTTTTCATTTCATCTGCATAATCTACCCATAAACTCAGATTAAGAGAAAGAATATAGAACATAAAATCTGGTTGCTCAAAGAATATGAATTACAGATAATAAAAAGCTTGAATCCAGATAAAAGTTAAATATTTACATGAATGTGTTGCTCAAAACTAAGAAAATTGATTACAGATCTGAGAAATTTATCCAACCAAGTACCAACCACAACTGAAACAACATATCTGGAATAAAGAGAGATCGCGAAAGATTGAGAAGCTTGATACCAACAGCAATAACAAAGGGGAACTTGGGAGTTTTAATCGACTCAAAACTGCACAAACCCACAAACCCAAAATCTCAAAATCGCAGCACCACTTACTGTTGAGGAAAAGCTGCGAACTTGGTCATCTAAAGAAAGAGATAGAAGGGATGGTGGCGGTGGCGCAAAAAATCAGTGGTCGCGACGTAGATCGACGTTGGAGGGTGGATCTGGTCTGAAGGGTGTGAGAAAGTGTATTGGATCGCGTTTGAGGGTTGAACCGAGACAGAGGTAGAAGGGCTCAACTCCGATCTGGACCAGGTTGTCTCCTTTGCCGTCGCAACTCCTGTCGGTGAAAGGACGAGGTAGATCTGGTTGTGGTGGTTGTGGAGGAGGGCAAGGAGGTTGAGGGATGGAAGAAGAGTGTGGGTTTAGGGAAGAAGAATGGGTGGTCGTGGCTGTGTTAAGGAGAAAAGAAGAAGTTATGGTTTTGGTTGAAAGAAGGAGGCAAAGAGGGAAGATGCGGTGGAAAATGAGAAGGGAGAGAGATGAGGGTTTCTGGTGTGCTGGGTGAGAGAGAAGGAGAAGGAGGCTATGGTTCAGGGACACCCACATTTTGAAATAGTGGGGTTGGGGTGTTGGGTTTGAGATGAAGAACACTCATCTATGGTGAAGAACATTGACGAAGATGAAGAGTAGAATAGATTATTACAATTTAAAGAAAAATAAAAAATGGGTGGATTTGAAGATGAAGATGATGAAGGTTGCTGTGAAGATGAAGATGATGAAGGATTAAATTTAGTGATTAAGTTTTTATTAGTTTTTATTTTTTAACTAATAATTATAATTTACTTTAATTTAATTACTAATTATATATGTGGAATTTAACATTTAATTAAAAATGATATGGATAATGCCATGTCATCTCTGTCCTGCCACATATGCCCTCGCCGGAGCTCCGGTCTCCAGCAGGGACTAAATAAAAACTTGGTGCAAACTGAGGGACCTTTAGCAAACTTTTTTCTGGCGAGGGACCAATTGCAAATATTTGTACAAACTCAGGGACCTGTTGAACCATTAACCCAAATTAATATTGGGTAAAACTAAACATTAACTGGATGGAGGGATCAAAATCGCTCACGACTCAAAGATTCATGACCTGGACCGCTCGTTTGACCATGGGGGATGACTTTTATAAAATCGTGATAAATCAGGGACAAAATCTTCATTTAAGCCTTCAAAATAATACTTTAATATTTCAAGTAAAGTTTTCAGGCATTTAATATTTTCGACCTACAATTTATCGTTGCATCGACTTTTAAATTAATAAGGAAAATATATAAATGACTGTTGCGTCACAAGATGAGTATTGCATTTCATAATTTCCTTTAACTCATATTTATCGCCTGAAAAAACTCATTAGGTTTGACATTTTCACATGGCTGGATTACTATTGATCCAAGCAATATCTAAAAATAATTTTTATATATGCTCCTTATATTTCTATATTTTGATAGCACTTGTTGAGGAGATAGAGGAAGCCCAAAGCAGGATATTTTGCACCAATGTGTGAGTCTAATTCATACTTGAACTCTCAATATTCTCACCCTCAAAGGTGAGCCACTACCACATTACCATGCTCCTCATTGGAAGCTATTGACAATTGCACCGCAATTTGCTTCATCGTCAAGTCAAAAGGACACGCCACCTAACTACCACATTGTGTCAGAAAGACTTTTGATACGAGGAGTTGTTACCATGGCCACACCAACTTAAAAATGAGTAGTCAAGATTAAAAGTTAATGCATGGTCACATAACAACATAAAAATGTCTCATGTGGTTTTTAAAAAAAAAATAATGTCAACTAAGTTAATATTTTAATCTTAACCATTCAATATTAGATCTAATGGCCATGATTTATTCTTTTATTCACATATAAGAGCATATTTCTCATAAAAGAAACCACATATATATTATTATTTTTAAAATAAATAATAAAATACTTATTTATATAATAAAATATAATAATATTAGAAATTTAAAATATACATATTAATATAATATATTTTTATTTTATTAATATAATATATTTTTATTTTATTAATATAATATATTTTTATTTTTATTAATATAATATATTTTTATTTATATTAATATAATATATTGTTATTTATATTAATATAATATATATTATTTAAACAATATTATTTTCCGGAAGTTGTCGTTTTATATTAAATTAAATAAATAATAAATAAAATAGATTTGAATGTAGAAAACAGAAGACGGTTGTAAACCTAATCTGCACTTATAAAAGGGCATCCGAGCGCCATCCATGAAATATCGTCTCTGCTAGATTCAAAGTGAGAAAAATGCCGAACACATCTCGATCCCAAGGTCCAAGGTCAAGCAATCGACGAGGGAACGCTCCAGATCCTCGTGGTATTACATGTTTCTTAATTTGTCTTTTCTTCACTTTTAATATAGTTTTCCTCCTTTTACTACATCAACTCTGATCACCTCTTATCTTGGTGTTACAATGATCGGTCGTACAGGATCTTCATTAACCCTTTCCGGCGAAGGCATTGCAACAAATTTAGGAGGGGATGATATGAGGGTGAAGGTCACAGAAATCGGTTAGGAGCATGATCATTCTTTTGATTTTAGACAACTGAAATTTAATGTTGGGAGAAATACGTTGGTGACAAGAGGCCTAAATCCCCAGCTATTCCAAAACACTAGATGAGTTTTTTAGCAAATGTTTTAACATAATTTGTTTTATAAGATTAATCTGTCCAAAAATAATTTTGATAAGCAAAATACGCACTAAAAAACATTTCTATAAAAGTATATCTGGAGGGGGCGTATATAGGAAGACAAGGAAAAAGTAATTTAACCTATGAAGAAGTATAATTAATGCATATAGTATAGGTTCCAATTAATTGTCATAATTTTTTAACTTTAATTTTGCAGGATCAAATGATAGTTTTATTAAAGCAAGGACAATCGTTGCGCACTGCTCGGAGTCTGAGGTGCTTCTACTTTTCCTTATCTCCATTAGTATCCTTCTTAATTAACCTAATTAAGAATAATTACTATTTTATAGTAACATTTTTTAGGAAAAATAATCATTTTTATTTCATAAGTCATCAAAATCTTTTTTTTTTATATTTTATTTTCAGGATATTTTAGCAAGTTTAATACCGCTGGCTGAAAAGGAAGATCTGTGTATCATTGCAGCGACTGGGACTGTATCGCATGTTGAATTTCTCAATAGACAAGGAACTCCAGTACCTGTTCAGGTTTGTATCTTTTGTCTTTTTTTCATCGGAAAACTCTTTTCTTCATTTCTTTTACTTTAACCTTTTATAATTTCTCAATTAAAAAAAACCATTTCTAAATTCTTTTTTTTCAAATTCAAGTTCTTATCATATTTTTTAAATATATAAGTATTTATTAATTTCTATCACAATTAAATTTACTAATATATTTTATCTATGCTTTGAAATATTTTAATTTAGTAAAAGTTAACAAGTTTTTGTGAGTAGAGACGTACTTTAAGTTTTTTAGAAGTAAATTAATTATGATTTGTAAAAACGGTTGAAAAAGAGGTAAATATTTAATTAATAAAACTTAAGTGGTAGTTTTACTTTTTTCTTTCTTTTTCAAAACCGGATATGTGCATGTGGCTCAAATAAACGGATCAAGAATATCATAGTTTATAAATAAAAAAACCTTATTTCTTTAATTGTGAGAATAAACTTTTTATTTTGAATAATACTACAACATAATATATATTTTTCATTGATATTTCCTTAGATAAGTGGTTTTCATTATTCATAACAAAGATATAAACCTCTACAAAATCACACTAGATGTTAATTATTGATTAAGTAGGTGCTTACCATTTCATTTATCAAACAATTAGTAACTTTTTAATCTATGCTTATAGAAATTCAATCATAGACTAATAAATTAAACCCACATGCAGAGAGATTTTCAAATTCTGTCACTTGAAGGCACTGTTGTATATCCAAAAGAAAATGGTAAGAACTCACCAAGCTGGGCAACAGTTATATTGGCTGGAGAAAATGGTCTTCGAGGAGGACCAGTGAAAAGCTTAATTGCTAAATCACCTGTTCAGGTTTTATTTTCAATCCTTATTATTGTTTTTAATCTAGTTTTTTGGCTTTTAATTAATTTAACATATATATATCTTTATTCTTTCAGGTTTTTCTTAGTACAGTTGGTAAATCAAATCTGCAGAGCAAGGCAACTGAAGATATGGTGAAAGATGAAAAATTTGTTGTATTCATGAACCATGTAAATGGTGCGAATGAAGTGATGGATAAGGTCTATGAAGAAACCTTGAAGGAGCTCAATCAGCCATGATATATGTTCTAATTGGATTATGTGGACCTTAATTTAGTTTTAATTATGGTTTGTTTATTGCGTAAGGTTATATGGACATTTTAATTGTGTTTAAGTTTATCAGCATTTTATCCAGACATTTGATGTTTTTATTTTAAATTATATATGCTATTACATAATTATGACAATTGTTCGAAGTTTATTCGCGTGATTTTTGTGTTATTTACCTTAATACTTTGCACTTCAACTAGTTGAGAAATCCTCCAATTTTCTTGATATTATTTTTTCATGAACCACCTATTTTTAACCTTTTCAAACAAATATATCTCTCAAGATTCAAAGGTAAGTTGAATGATTCTGATATTCAACATACAAAAGTAACACATCCAGCTTATGGTGGCGATTATGTGCTTGACACCATTTCACTTGTTATAAAATATTTTTTACTTGTTTAAAAAAATTAAAATAAAAATGAAGTTTACAAAAATACCCTTTGCTTCTCGAAATTTCCAACCACTAAGTTGCAGGACTCAGCAACCAGGGTACAACCTGACTCCGCCGTTACTCTTTTACCGCTCGCCGCTACAGGAACTATTCAGATCTGTGGCGGAGCATCCTCGATCTGCAAGCAGCACACAAATTTATTCTGTGGCGGAGCCGCCTCTAACGCGACCAGATCCAGATCCAGATCCATGGCAGACCTGTTTGGAGCTGCGGCAACAGGTTCCTTCATCTGAATCAGAGAATGGAAAGGTTGGAACTTTACATGTCCATTGTTGACACCAGAAAGGTTCGATCATTTGGGTAGAGAGGACGAAGAACAATTTTTGGCTGAGGGGTTCCAATTTGCTTCTGTATGTAGTTTTGGTTGAACATTCTGGAATAGCATGGTGAAATGAACTAGATCTGGTGCTTTGTGTACAAATACTCAAGCAAAGCATAAAAGCTATGGACACTGGTTGTTTTAATCATGGCTGAGAGGTTCCAATTTGCTTCTGTATGTAGTTTTGGTTGAACATTCTGGAATAGCATGGTGAAATGAACTAGATCTAGTGCTTTGTGTACAAAGATTCAAGCAAAGCATAAAAGCTATGGACACTGGTTGTTTTAATCATGACTTTGTTCTAAATTTTGGTATTTAGTTTTACCTTTTGTTTTGTTTGTTAGTATACTGTTCAAGATAAATTGGTTGCCAATTCATGAATCTGTTTTTCCATCTTCACAAAAATTTATGGTGAAGATGATGAAGCAGCGGAGCTCGGTGGTGGTTTCCGGTGGTTCTAGAGGTTGCGGGTGACAACATTCAATACATTAAAAGACATATCTATAAAAACATAAATAAAATTTAAATAAACCATAATTACACTTTTCCGGATTCAAATGGTAATAGATGTAGCATCTTTATGGAATATTCTATTTATGTGGTTATAAAGACGTCATGCACCGATGCAAGACTTAGGCACTATTGCACCTTTAGAGAGGGCCCAACTTATGCATCAGTGCCCTATACCAACCCATTTAATTTAATTGCTAAAATGGACTCAAATCAACTACCTAGATGCAAGTTGGGCTTGGGCTAAAAGACATAGATAGTGTTCAACGAACTTGTGAGTTCAATATGCACGTCCTGCAAAGTTGGCACCAAATTATTGTTTGTTAGATAACATCCACCTATTGATACCATACTTATATATTGCATACTTATATATGCTTATGTTAGTTCCTTCTAATATTTTTAAAATCGGGCCGATTATTGAACCAGCTGAGATACTGATTCATGGTTTTGATGGTCGAAACGTGATCCGACTAAATTGTGATTGAACAGGTACTAAGTAAATGAGTTTTTTAATATTCTTTACTACAATATACAATATATTTAGACAAAATATTAAGATGCTTAGAATAATTAAATTTCAAATTATTATATACCTTTCATATTCTATATTTTATATGAAACAAAATAAACAATAAAGATTTAAGTTTTTTAAATTAAGAAAAATCTTGTCAATTCAACCCGATTATCATTACTGGTTCTTGACTGTTTTTCACCATTTTTGGACCGGTTCAACCGGTTTTGATAATTTCTTAAATCTACTAGTTTTTCCAATTATCTGAATCGGTCACCAAATCGATTCCTAGTTGAACCGATCGATTCATTTTGATTTTCATAAAATTGGTTCTTGCACAACAAGGAAGGCATATTGCACACACTTATTGTCTATTTTTCTATACTTGCGCTTCGATTCAAATTTGAAATTTGAAGTTTATTTTCTCGCCAAGCTAGTGATATTACAGATTATGATCTTTTGTCCATAAATCACAAATGTAAGTTTATAACAGTTATATTTACGTCTTTATTAACACTAATATGACGTAATTAAATTGATGGAACATGAAATAAGACAACAAATGGGAACATGAGATTTCAATCGTGAAATTACATCCATTTTAATTATACGCTAAATTTCTGAGCACTTGAAGTCTTAATTTAAGCCCCAAATTTCAGCAAAATGTCCTCTAGTTAAAAATTGTACATAATTAAGTTTAAAATACATCATTTTACCCTAAATAAATATCACATAATTTCAATGTAAGCAATAATTACTAACATGACCATAATTTTAAGACATTACAACTTACGTAATCTTTTTAACAGTCTTATTTCTTAAACACGTTGAACTTTTTTTTTTTGCTGAGACTAGGTTATTCGCTGTCAATATCGTGACGAATTTCCTCGTGCGTGCATATTCTTGCCCTACACAGTGAACGACATACTACAAAATGTGCTTCATTCGCATGAGTGATGATTGAACTCTTAGTCTATAATTAAGACACAAATGAGGAACAACCACAACGAGCAAATTTTCAGTGTTACTGTAGTACTGAAGTTTCAGTACATCCCCTCTCAAACTTGATAATTATGATCTTTTTTAAAAAAATAGGAAAAAAATAATATTGGGTAAAACTAAACATTAATTGGATGGAGGGATCAAAACCGCTCACGACTCAAAGATTTATGACCAGGACCGCTCGTTTGAACATGGGGGATGACTTTTGCAAAATCGTGATAAATCAAGGGTGAAATATGCATTTAAGCCTTCAAAATAATACTTTAATATTTCAAAAATGACATAGATAATGCCATGTCATCTCTGTCCTGCCACATATGCCCTCGCCGGAGCTCCGGTGTCCGGCAGGGACTAAATAAAAACTTGGTGCAAACTGAGGGACCTTTAGCAAACTTTTTTCAAGCGAGGGATCAATTGCAAATATTTGTACAAACTCAGGGACTTGTTGAACCATTAACCCAAATTAATATTGGGTAAAACTAAACATTAACTGGATGGAGGGATCAAAATCGCTCACGACTCAAAGATTCATGACCTGGACCGCTCGTTTGACCATGGGGGATGACTTTTATAAAATCGTGATAAATCAGGGACAAAATCTGCATTTAAGCCTTCAAAATAATACTTTAATATTTCAAGTAAAGTTTTCAGGCATTTATTATTTTCGACCTACAATTTATCGTTGCATTGACTAAAAGTAAATAAAAACCTTCAAAGACTTTTAAATTAATAAGGAAAATATATAAATGACAGTTGCGTCACAAGATGAGTATTGCATTTCATAATTTCCTTTAACTCATATTTATCGCCTGAAAAAACTCATTAGGTTTGACATTTTCACATGCCTGGATTACTATTGATCCAAGCAATATCTAAAAATAATTTTTATATATGCTCCTTATATTTCTATATTTTGATAGCACTTGTTGAGGAGATAGACGAAACCCAAAGCAGGATATTCTGCACCAATGTGTGAGTCTAATTCATACTTGAACTCTCAATATTCTCACCCTCAAAGGTGAGCCACTACCACATTACCATGCTCCTCATCGGAAGCTATTGACAATTGCACCGCAATTTGCTTCATCGTCGTGTCAAAAGGACACGCCACCTGACTACCACATTGTGTCAGAAAGACTTTTGATACGAGGAGTTGTTACCATGGCCACACCAACTTAAAAATGAGTAGTCAAGATTAAAAGTTAATGCATGGTCACATAACAACATAAAAATGTCTCATGTGGTTTTTAAAAAAAAAATAATGTCAACTAAGTTAATATTTTAATCTTAACCATTCAATATTAGATCTAATGGCCATGATTTATTCTTTTATTCACATATAAGAGCATATTTCTCATAAAAGAAATCACATATATATTATTATTTTTAAAATAAATAATAAAATACTTATTTATATAATAAAATATAATAATATTAGAAATTTAAAATATACATATTAATATAATATATTTTTATTTTATTAATATAATATATTTTTATTTTATTAATATAATATATTTTTATTTTTATTAATATAATATATTTTTATTTATATTAATATAATATATTGTTATTTATATTAATATAATATATATTATTTAAACAATATTATTTTCCGGAAGTTGTCGTTTTGTATTAAATTAAATAAATAATAAATAAAATAGATTTGAATGTAGAAAACAGAAGTCGGTTGTAAACCTAATCTGCACTTATAAAAGGGCATCCGAGCGCCATCCATGAAATATCGTCTCTGCTAGATTCAAAGTGAGAAAAATGCCGAACACATCTCGATCCCAAGGTCCAAGGTCAAGCAATCGACGAGGGAACGCTCCAGATCCTCGTGGTATTACATGTTTCTTAATTTGTCTTTTCTTCACTTTTAATATAGTTTTCCTCCTTCTACTACATTAACTCTGATCACCTCTTATCTTGGTGTTACAATGATCGGTCGTACAGGATCTTCATTAACCCTTTCCGGCGAAGGCATTGCAACAAATTTAGGAGGGGATGATATGAGGGTGAAGGTCACAGAAATCAGTTAGGAGCATGATCATTCTTTTGATTTTAGACAACTGAAATTTAATGTTGGGAGAAATACGTTGGTGACAAGAGGCCTAAATCCCCAGCTATTCCAAAACACTAGATGAGTTTTTTAGCAAATGTTTTAACATAATTTGTTTTATAAGATTAATCTGTCCAAAAATAATTTTGATAAGCAAAATACGCACTAAAAAACATTTCTATAAAAGTATATCTGGAGGGGGCGTATATAGGAAGACAAGGAAAAAGTAATTTAACCTATGAAGAAGTATAATTAATGCATATAGTATAGGTTCCAATTAATTGTCATAATTTTTTAACTTTAATTTTGCAGGATCAAATGATAGTTTTATTAAAGCAAGGACAATCGTTGCGCACTGCTCGGAGTCTGAGGTGCTTCTACTTTTCCTTATCTCCATTAGTATCCTTCTTAATTAACCTAATTAAGAATAATTACTATTTTATAGTAACATTTTTTAGGAAAAATAATCATTTTTATTTCATAAGTCATCAAAATCTTTTTTTTTATATTTTATTTTCAGGATATTTTAGCAAGTTTAATACCGCTGGCTGAAAAGGAAGATCTGTGTATCATTTCAGCGACTGGGACTGTATCGCATGTTGAATTTCTCAATAGACAAGGAACTCCAGTACCTGTTCAGGTTTGTATCTTTTGTCTTTTTTTCATCGGAAAATTCTTTTCTTCATTTCTTTTACTTTAACCTTTTATAATTTCTCAATTAAAAAAAACCATTTCTAAATTCTTTTTTTTCAAATTCAAGTTCTTATCATATTTTTTAAATATATAAGTATTTATTAATTTCTATCACAATTAAATTTACTAATATATTTTATCTATGCTTTGAAATATTTTAATTTAGTAAAAGTTAACAAGTTTTTGTGAGTAGAGAAGTACTTTAAGTTTTTTAGAAGTAAATTAATTATGATTTGTAAAAACGGTTGAAAAAGAGGTAAATATTTAATTAATAAAACCTAAGTGGTAGTTTTACTTTTTTCTTTCTTTTTCAAAACCGGATATGTGCATGTGGCTCAAATAAACGGATCAAGAATATCATAGTTTATAAATAAAAAAACCTTATTTCTTTAATTGTGAGAATAAACTTTTTATTTTGAATAATACTACAACATAATATATATTTTTCATTGATATTTCCTTAGATAAGTGGTTTTCATTATTCATAACAAAGATATAAACCTCTACAAAATCACACTAGATGTTAATTATTGATTAAGTAGGTGCTTACCATTTCATTTATCAAACAATTAGTAACTTTTTAATCTATGCTTATAGAAATTCAATCATAGACTAATAAATTAAACCCACATGCAGAGAGATTTTCAAATTCTGTCACTTGAAGGCACTGTTGTATATCCAAAAGAAAATGGTAAGAACTCACCAAGCTGGGCAACAGTTATGTTGGCTGGAGAAAATGGTCTTCGAGGAGGACTAGTGAAAAGCTTAATTGCTAAATCACCTGTTCAGGTTTTATTTTCAATCCTTATTATTGTTTTTAATCTAGTTTTTTGGCTTTTAATTAATTGAACATATATATATCTTTATTCTTTCAGGTTTTTCTTAGTACAGTTGGTAAATCAAATCTGCAGAGCAAGGTAACTGAAGATATGGTGAAAGATGAAAAATTTGCTGTATTCATGAACCATGTAAATGGTGCGAATGAAGTGATGGATAAGGTCTATGAAGAAACCTTGAAGGAGCTCAATCAGCCATGATATATGTTCTAATTGGATTATGTGGACCTTAATTTAGTTTTAATTATGGTTTGTTTATTGCGTAAGGTTATATGGACATTTTAATTGTGTTTAAGTTTATCAGCATTTTATCCAGACATTTGATGTTTTTATTTCAAATTATATATGCTATTACATAATTATGACAATTGTTCGAAGTTTATTCGCGTGATTTTTGTGTTATTTACCTTAATACTTTGCACTTCAACTAGTTGAGAAATCCTCCAATTTTCTTGATATTATTTTTTCATTAACCACCTATTTTTAACCTTTTCAAACAAATATATCTCTCAAGATTCAAAGGTAAGGTGAATGATTCTGATATTCAACATACAAAAGTAACACATCCAGCTTATGGTTGCGATTATGTGCTTGACACCATTTCACTTGTTATAAAATATTTTTTACTTGTTTAAAAAAATTAAAAATAAAAATGAAGTTTACAAAAATACCCCTTGCTTCTCGAAATTTCCAACCACTAAGTTGCAGGACTCAACAACCAAGGTACAACCTGACTCCGCCGTCACTCTTTTACCGCTCGCCGCTACAGGAACTATTCAGATCTGCGGCGGAGCATCCTCGATCTGCAAGCAGCACACAAATTTATTCTGTGGCGGAGCCATCTCGAACGCGACCAGATCCAAATCTATGGCAGACCTGTTTGGAGCTGCGGCAACAGGTTCCTTCATCTGAATCAGAGAATGGAAAGGTTGGAACTTTACATGTCCATTGCTGACACCAGAAAGGTTCGATCATTTGGGTAGAGAGGGCGAAGAACAAGTTTTGGCTGAGGGGTTCCAATTTGCTTCTATATGTAGTTTTGGTTGAACATTCTGGAATAGCATGGTGAAATGAACTAGATCTGGTGCTTTGTGTACAAAAATTCAAGCAAAGCATAAAAGCTATGGACACTGGTTGTTTTAATCATGGCTGAGAGGTTCCGATTTGCTTCTGTATGTAGTTTTGGTTGAACATTCTGGAATAGCATGGTGAAATGAACTAGATCTAGTGCTTTGTGTACAAAGATTCAAGCAAAGCATAAAAGCTATGGACACTGGTTGTTTTAATCATGACTTTGTTCTAAATTTTGGTATTTAGTTTTACCTTTTGTTTTGTTTGTTAGTATACTGTTCAAGATAAATTGGTTGCCGATTCATGAATCTGTTTTTCCATCTTCACAAAAATTTATGGTGAAGATGATGAAGCAGCGAAGCTCGGTGGTGGTTTCCGGTGGTTCTAGAGGTTGCGGGTGACAACATTCAATACATTAAAAGACATATCTATAAAAACATAAATAAAATTTAAATAAACCATAATTACACTTTTCCTGATTCAAATGGTAATAGATATAACATCTTTATGGAATATTCTATTTATGTGGTTATAAAGACGTCATGCACCGATGCAAGACTTAGGCACTATTGCACCTTTAGAGAGGGCCCAACTTATGCATCAGTGCCCTATACCAACCCATTTAATTTAATTGCTAAAATGGACTCAAATCAACTACTTAGATGCAAGTTGGGCTTAGGCTAAAAGACATAGATAGTGTTCAACGAACTTGTGAGTTCAATATGCACGTCCTGCAAAGTTGGCACCAAATTATTGTTTGTTAGATACCATCCACCTAATGATACCATACTTATATATTGCATATTTATATATGCTTTTTGTTAGTTCCTTCTAATATTTTTAAAATCGGACCGATTATTGAACCAGCTGAGATACTGATTCATGGTTTTGATGGTCGAAACGTGATCAGACTAAATTGTGATTGAACAGGTACTAAGTAAATGAGTTTTTTAATATTATTTACTACAATATACAATATATTTAGACAAAATATTAAGATGCTTAGACTAATTAAATTTCAAATTATTATATACCTTTCATATTCTATATTTTATATGAAACAAAATAAACAATAAAGATTTAAGTTTTTTAAATTAAGAAAAATCTTGTCAATTCAACCCGATTATCATTACTGGTTCTTGACTGTTTTTCACCATTTTTGGACCGGTTCAACCGGTTTTGATAATTTCTTAAATCTACTAGTTTTTCCAATTATCTGAATCGGTCACCAAATCGATTCCTAGTTGAACCGATCGATTCGTTTTGATTTTCATAAAATTGGTTCTTGCACAACAAGGAAGGCATATTGCACACACTTATTGTCTATTTTTCTATACCTGCGCTTCGATTCAAAATTGAAATTTGAAGTTTATTTTCTCGCCAAGCTAGTGATTTACAGATTATGATCTTTTGTCCATAAATCACAAATGTAAGTTTATAACAGTTATATTTACGTCTTTATTAACACTAATATGACGTAATTAAATTGATGGAACATGAAATAAGACAACAAATGGGAACATGAGATTTCAGTCGTGAAATTACATCCATTTTAATTATACGCTAAATTTCTGAGCACTTGAAGTCTTAATTTAAGCCCCAAATTTCAGCAAAATGTCCTCTAGTTAAAAATTGTACATAATTAAGTTTAAAATACATCATTTTACCCTAAATAAATATCACATAATTTCAATGTAAGCAAGAATTACTAAGATGACCATAATTTTAAGACATTACAACTTACGTAATCTTTTTGACAGTCTTATTTCTTAAACACGTTGAACTTTTTTTTTTTGCTGAGACTAGGTTATTCGCTGTCGATATCGTGACGAATTTCCTCGTGCGTGCATATTCTTGCCCTACACAGTGAACGACATACTACAAAATGTGCTTCATTCGCATGAGTGATGATTGAACTCTTAGTCTCATAATTAAGACACAAATGAGGAACAACCACAACGAGCAAATTTTCAGTATTACGGTAGTACTGAAGTTTCAGTACATCCCCACTCAAACTAGTCTAGTTATGATCTTTTTTAAAAAAATTGGAAAAAATTAATATTGGGTAAAGCTAAACATTAATTGGATGCAGGGATCAAAACCGCTCACGACTCAAAGATTTATGACCAGGACCGCTCGTTTGAACATGGGGGATGACTTTTGCAAAATCGTGATAAATCAATGGTGAAATATGCATTTAAGCCTTCAAAATAATACTTTAATATTTCAAGTAAAGTTTTCAAGCATTTGATATTTTCGACCTACAATTTATCGTTACATCAACTAAAAGTAAATAAAAACCTTCAAAGACTTTTAAATTAATAAGGAATATATATAAATGACAGTTGTCACAAGATGAGTATTGCGTCTTGTGAAATATTGTTTGTTAGATACCATCCACCTAATGATACATACTTATATATGCTTATGTTAGTTCCTTCTAATGTTTTTAAAATCGGACCGATTATTGAACCAGCTGAGATACTGATTCATGGTTTTGATGGTCGAAACGTGATCAGACTAAATTGTGATTAAACAGGTACTAAGTAAATAAATTTTTTAATATTATTTACTACAATATATAATATATTTAGACAAAATATTAAGATGCTTAGACTAATTAAATTTCAAATTATTATATACCTTTCATATTCTATATTTTATATGAAACAAAATAAACAATAAAGCGTTAAGTTTTTTAAATTGAGAAAAATCTTGTCAATTCAACCCGATTATCATTACTGGTTCTTGACTGTTTTTCACCATTTTTGGACCGGTTCAACCGGTTTTGATAATTTCTTAAATCTACTAGTTTTTCCAATTATCTGAATCGGTCACCAAATCGATTCCTAGTTGAACCGATCGATTCGTTTTGATTTTCATAAAATTGGTTCTTGCACAACAAGGAAGGCATATTGCACACACTTATTGTCTATTTTTCTATACCTGCGCTTCGATTCAAAATTGAAATTTGAAGTTTATTTTCTCGCCAAGCAAGTGATTTTACAGATTATGATCTTTTGTCCATAAATCACAAATGTAAGTTTATAACAGTTATATTTACGTCTTTATTAACACTAATATGACGTAATTAAATTGATGGAACATGTAATAAGACAACAAATGGGAACATGAGATTTCAGTCGTGAAATTACATCCATTTTAATTATACGCTAAATTTCTGAGCACTTGAAGTCTTAATTTAAGCCCCAAATTTCAGCAAAATGTCCTCTAGTTAAAAATTGTACATAATTAAGTTTAAAATACATCATTTTACCCTAAATAAATATCACATAATTTCAATGTAAGCAAGAATTACTAAGATGACCATAATTTTAAGACATTACAACTTACGTAATCTTTTTGACAGTCTTATTTCTTAAACACGTTGAACTTTTTTTTTTGCTGAGACTAGGTTATTCGCTGTCGATATCGTGACGAATTTCCTCGTGCGTGCATATTCTTGCCCTACACAGTGAACGACATACTACAAAATGTGCTTCATTCGCATGAGTGATGATTGAACTCTTAGTCTCATAATTAAGACACAAATGAGGAACAACCACAACGAGCAAATTTTCAGTATTACGGTAGTACTGAAGTTTCAGTACATCCCCACTCAAACTAGATAGTTATGATCTTTTTTAAAAAAATTGGAAAAAATTAATATTGGGTAAAGCTAAACATTAATTGGATGCAGGGATCAAAACCGCTCACGACTCAAAGATTTATGACCAGGACCGCTCGTTTGAA
Organism: Acmispon strigosus; assembly: GCA_030819835.1. Lineage (NCBI taxonomy): Eukaryota > Viridiplantae > Streptophyta > Magnoliopsida > Fabales > Fabaceae > Acmispon > Acmispon strigosus. Next base: position 29,146,612 of record JAUAMA010000001.1, read on the forward strand.
CATGGGGGATGACTTTTGCAAAATCGTGATAAATCAATGGTGAAATATGCATTTAAGCCTTCAAAATAATACTTTAATATTTCAAGTAAAGTTTTCAAGCATTTGATATTTTCGACCTACAATTTATCGTTACATCAACTAAAAGTAAATAAAAACCTTCAAAGACTTTTAAATTAATAAGGAATATATATAAATGACAGTTGTCACAAGATGAGTATTGCGTCTTGTGAAATATTGTTTGTTAGATACCATCCACCTAATGATACATACTTATATATGCTTATGTTAGTTCCTTCTAATGTTTTTAAAATCGGACCGATTATTGAACCAGCTGAGATACTGATTCATGGTTTTGATGGTCGAAACGTGATCAGACTAAATTGTGATTAAACAGGTACTAAGTAAATAAATTTTTTAATATTATTTACTACAATATATAATATATTTAGACAAAATATTAAGATGCTTAGACTAATTAAATTTCAAATTATTATATACCTTTCATATTCTATATTTTATACCTTTCGAATTTGAGACGTACGCAAGACGGGCAGGAGGCCCTTTTGCAACGTCTCTATTCCATGGCTATTACTCGCTAGTTAGGCTGTTCTAGTGTCAACCTGGCGGACCATGGGGGTATCGTCAGGCCTAGGGGAGGGGGTGCGAGTGGAGGGTTTCGTCCTGTTGCTGCGACGCTGCGCTGGGCTTGGCTAGCGCCCGGGTTACCCATACAGCAGCATCTTCTCCCTACTCAAAGGCGGTTTGAGCTTGGTAGTGGAGGGAGTGTCCTTCTCTATCCAAGGACTCCACATGTCCCTCCGAGGTAGGTTGTCTTTTAGAGTGGTGGTGCTTCGAGGTTTTGGATTTTCCCATGGTGGTGAAGGTTGGAGTTTATCGATCCCCACAGGTAGTGCCAAATGAACAAGCTAAGCCTGCTCGGACCACCGGAGTGGTGGTTGAAGAGATTGTGGGGGCGGTAGAGAGGGTGTTGTATTCCTTCCGAGAGCTTGGGTCCTCCTGGGGGGGTGGCGGTCGTCCATCGTCTTTGTGCCCGGGAGGGGTCCCTGCGAAGAGACTCTGATGCCAAAGTTAGAGGTCGGAGTGAGAGGGATAAATAACCTGTTTCAGGGATTAGAAGTGTGTACATTATGTCTTAGTGAACTCCTCCTTATATAGAGGTTCGGGGGTTGCACGATCATCGAGGGTTTGTAATGATGATAATGCTCACGCCTTCCTTGGGTCGTTGGATCTCCTACCGTATTCAGAGGATCGGAGGGTGTAGGGTTCCTCAAGAAGCCATTGTAGATCCCTGGTTTTCCCACCTACGAGGGTAGCCTGGTGAGAAAATTGCTGATTTGACATATAGGAGCGGTTAGCGGCCGGTGTACTTGTTAGGGCCTCTCAGCCTGTCGGCGTAGGGTTGAGGGAGTGTGTGTGCTTCTCTAGCCGGTCAGGGTTCGTCAGTGACTGTTTCCCGAGGTCCGAGGGACCTGACGTGGGGTCGGGAGGGTTACTCCTAGAACAGTAGCCCCCAGCCCGGGTACTCGGTTACTAGTGTCTAGGTTAAGTTGGGAGCGTTTGGCCGGTGCTTCTCGGAGTGTCCTCTTCCACGTGATCGCATTCAGAGCAAAGAGAATTTGCAGAAAAGAATGATAATCAATTCCCTCGAAGACTCTTTTTGCAACTTTTCTAATCTTGAGGTGGAATCAAGTTCTCACCTCCTATTTTCTTGCTCGTTCTCAATGGAAGTATGGCGGTCTTGCTATTGTTGGCTTGTGATAGCAATTCTACAAGTGCACATATTGTATCGAAGTAATATAAAAGATATCGTTCTCCACAGGGATAGGAATTGGTTTTGGACTTTAATTTTAATCGTTAGAGCAGAAAATAAAAAGATATATTTTGGTTGTTTTTATAATTGTGATAACATGAAGCAAGAAGAAATAAAACTATGATAAAAATAACACTCGGGTTTGAGTTTCACCTAACCAAATTATGTCTCTTACAAACTGAAAAATCATATGAACTCGGAAATCGTTCTTAGGTGTTCTAGCCTATGGTTTCTACTTGTTAATGCCTTAATCAAATAGAACTTTCAATTACAAATACCAAACCTAATACCTTAGTGTTTAGTTAATCCAATTGAAGCATTAGTGTTCTTAGTTCTGGCCAACACAACAAGTTCCCACCCTTATACCTAAGTGGCGGATTATCCGATTAATCTACTCTTATTTTCCTTAAATCCTACCAACTACCATTGTGCAAGAATTAAGCATGATAAACTTGTGTGCACGAAGCATAATAAACATGGGGAGAATATACAAAGAACAAAGACTATCATTCATATGAAAATAGAGGTTTAAAACATAGATAGAGAAAGGATTGGATTCACTACAAACCCAAATGCTAGAAAACTTAGCCAAACATGACTAAGGAAAACATAGAATTAAACCTGGATAAAAAAGGCTCCAAAGGGCTCTTACAAACAAAGGAAGGAACTCATCCAAGTACAAGGTTCCAGGGTTGATACAAAAGAAAAGCCCAAAACCGAATATATAGCCAAACTGCCAGCAAGCCAACGCTCAAGCTGGAAACTGCATTAATTCCCCAGCTTCAGACAGAATGCCAACGCATGAGCGTTGGCATTCCAACGCTCAGGCGCTGGGAGCATGACAGACTCCTCATTTTCTTGTTCTTAACCTTCTCTTTTGATTCCTTTCATCAATGCTTTAATGAGGCATTATGGTGGCTTCAAGGAAGGTTTGAAACAGCTGAAACAACCATTCTCTCCATCATTTCTCTATTTTAGCATATGTTTCGTGCTTGATTCTTCATCTCCTTCTTTAATTTCTTCATTTAGGCACATGTTAAACAAGAGAAGTGAGATTGATGCTTCTTCTTCTTCTTCTTTAATTCAGCCATACTTCTTCATAAATTGCATCAAGATCCCCACAAATGTTCCTTAATTGGCCAGAACCTCTAACAAGGACTAAAACTACAATAATACATAACTAAAAGGACTAAAAACATAAAAGGTGCTAATCTATTTGCAAATGCAAAAATAAAGTGAAAACTCTAACAAAATGAAGCAAAAACTATATGAGACTCAATAAAAATAAAATAAAAAGAAAGAAAAAGATAGCAAAAACATTATATAAAATTCAGTTATCACACCACTATACCCAACGACAGCTTGTCCTCAAGAGTAAAACACTTTGAGAAGAGCTTGTCCTCAAGCTCAGAACAAATCACCCTGCTAGAAAAACAAAGCACAAGATACATATTTGAAGAAAACACAGCTGGTTAAGTACATGCATGTCAAGGGAGAAAAATTCACCAAGAAATACGAGCACAAAATGATCAAAGAAGCAGAAATGAGTTTACCAATTAAGCTCACAGAAAAATATCTCATGAATATCCAAGTGAAATGAAACAAATCTGCCTATCGTTCAAATCTAAACCAAATAGGTACAACAATGCAACTTGGAGAGACTATCAAGGATTGAAATTTGGCCAAGGGTTCAGAAACAGGTATGGAATTGAAAAACATGGCAACTCTAATGGCTGAAACTCAGACTCATGACTCATGTTAGGTGATTCTCTTTTCAGAACAAGAGCTTAAAAAATTACAGCACATAGGTTCTCTCTAATTTTTTTCTCTTTTTTTTTTTGGAATAAAGTAGTGGAATGTATGGGATGAATTGAATTTTACTCCCCACCACTTCATTATAATTTTTTTCTTTTTTCCTAAGGCACATACCTTAGTTTTTTTTTTTTTATATTTTTCAGAGAGAATCCTAACATACATGGCTCTATCATCATAATTTTTCCATTACCCAACAACTCATAAACAATTCCAATAGTAAGCTCCAAAGAAATAGACTCAAGGCTCAATAGGGCCTACTAAGGGAAAATGATACAAATCAATAAAAAGTTCTGAGTTCTCAAAAATTCCTAAAATCTCTCTCAAAGTAACAAAGTATGCACAAATCCAGTCAACATGTAACACAAGGCAGATAAATACAAGCACAAGTAATACAGAGTTCAGTCTAAGCACTCAGAAAAGATAGGGTAAGTGTACCCTTTTTAGAACTCAAAAACATGATCAATTTAGTACTCAGAAATCAAGGATCCATTCACAACCCCTAACAGTATGCAACTCTACCCAGCATAAAAAAACAGATGTATCATTTTTTCCAAAATACTAGCAAGAGTGAAACTACTTGAGAGTTTAAGCAAACATGGCATGATAAACAAGAGTAAAAATAACTGACTCAATCTATCCTACATGCAAGACTCAAATTCTAAAAATTAAAATCCTAAACTAAAAAGGAAATAAAACTAAAAAGAAAAATAAAAACTAATAACAAAAATGAAAACACTACACTGGTCAAGTTCAAGTATTCATGGGATCTTCCCCATCACCAGCTCTTGCTTCCAGCTTTGTCAACCTGCCCTTTTTATTTAAAAAGAAATAAAACAAAATAACTGAAACCAAAAGAAAACAAGTTAATATTGACCTGCCCAAGCCTCAACGCATGAGCGCTGGGGTGCCAACGCCTGGGCGTTGGTGACACCCACAAGGTTGGGATTCCAGTGGCTCAACGCATGAGCGTTAGCCCCTCCAACGCTTGAGCGTTGGATTTATGAAATCCTGGGAAATTTGACAAGGGCTCAACGCATGAGCGTTGAGCCTCCAACGCTTGGGCATTGGGGTTCCTGCAGCTGTTTATTCAACACACACAAAATAAAAGATGCACTTGGGTTGTCTCCTAAGAAGCCCAATGTTATAATCTTTGGTAGGATTTTCTCACTAATCAATTTTCAACCGGGGTCTATTAAAAAATTCATTAGACCCCGCAAATCATGCAAATTTTAGCACAAAAACATCATGGTGCCAAATAAATTTTCAGTCATCAAGGCAACAACAGTAAATTTACAAATGGAAGGGATAAGAAAATTCTCCCCTTCTTGTTCTTTGCCTTGCTCTTCTGAACCTATGACATAGGTTCTTGGTCCTTGAGGTTCTTCTTCCTTCACCTCCAATTTATCTTCAAAGACAAATTCTACTATGGACGTTTCTTTCACCTCCTCTCTTTGAACCATGCGTTCAACCACTGGCTGCCTCCGCAAAATGTAGGCTATCCTTCCCTATAAAGAAACTAAAGCTTCCCATTCTTGCAATCAATTGGGCAAAGATCTGTTAGCGCGTTTACATTCCAATTCAGCATAATGCTCATCAATTAAATTGAAAGCATCACGCTTCTTCTTCTCATACTTTTTTTCAAGCTCAGCCCTAATCTTTGCCAACCTTTTCTCAAATGTTTCATCCATAGTTGTGTCTTGTACAAACTCATCAAACAAGGATTAGAAACACCAGTTCAAAATAGCATAAAATCTGAAAATAAAAACAAAAGCTCTAACAACAAAGACAAAAGTCTAAATCAATAAAACATAACCCCGACAACGAAGCCAAAAACATGATAGAAATTCTGCAAGTGCACAGATTGTATCAAAGTAATATAAAAGATATCGTTCTCCACAGGGATAGGAATTGATTTTAAAGTTAATCGTTAGAGCAGAAAATAAAAAGATATATTTTGGTTGTTTTTATAATTGTGATAACATGAAGCAAGAAGAAATGAAACTATGATAACAATAACACTCGGGTTTGAGTTTCACCTAACCAAATTATGTCTCTTACAAACTTAAAAATCATATGAACTTGGAAATCGTTCTTAGGTGTTCTAGCCGATGGTTTCTACTTGTTAATGCCTTAATTAAATAGAACTTTCAATTACAAATACCAAACCTAATACCTTAGTTTTTAGTTAATCTAATTGAAGCATTTGTTCTTAGTTCTGGCCAACACAACAAGTTCCCACCCTTATACCTAAGTGGCGGATTATCCGATTAATCTACTCCCATTTCCCTTAAATCCAACCAACTACCGTTGCGCAAGAATTAAGCGTGATAAACTTGTGTGTGTGAAGAAGGTCTTGCTCCTGACTCTGGCTGTGGTTTTGATGACGACAACACATGTTACAAAAAGAAGAAAAGAAGACTTAGAAGAACCAGCTCAGCATACTTCAAGCACTATCAAAGGGTTCAGGTTTCAGTCTAAGTCTCGTTTGTAAAGTAAGTCATGCTTTACTTTGGTCTCTCTTTTCATGAAGGCTCATGAACTTAGTTAATTGAGTACAAAATGGTTTCATAAGTTAAAAATGATAGAAACACTCAATTAGGACTTAAAATTTCATAAAACTAAGTTCTGGACTTAGTGTAATCGATTACACAAGTTATAGTAATCAATTACATCATGTGAGTAATCGATTACCACAGTGTTGTAATCAATTACATAGTTTGAATTTTGAATTCAAGCCATAACGGCTAGTAGCGTAATGGATTACTCAACTGCTATAATCGATTACATGCTCGACAGGTTTAAAAATCTGTATTATTTTCTGTTCATTTCCTCAAGCCTTTGTCTATTCTCTCTGGAACTCGTTTCCTAGACATCAAAATCATAATCCTCTTCTACTACAGAGTCTCGAAAATGCCATCCTCACCCTTTCTTTCCTCTGCTTTTCGACCTCCTCATCCTTTTAATCTGTCAAGACTGTTGCCTAATCAAGAGCAACACTCTCGCTTTCTTTGCCGCTTCATGGAAAGGTCCATTATGACTCCCAAATATGGAGACTTACGTTCTTTTTCTAATGAAGGTTTCACCTTCACAACCTTGCTTGAATATCAGTCCTTGGAACAGTTTGTGCAAATGCAAAACTCCTATTATCCAAAACTGGTTAAAGTGTTCTACTGCAATCTAGTTGTTCAAGGAGATGTGTTGACTAGTTCCGTCAAAGGTGTTCATATACATCTTTCTCTAAAAAACTTTTCCAAATGGTTAAATGTTCCTTATCATGGTGCAAAACTTGGAACAAGTCTCCTCTGTCCTTGGGCTGATTATGATAAGCAAACTTTCTACCATTTTCTGTGTCGTTTTGGGCAAGCTGAAATACAGGAAACACTATGTTCCCAAGACTCTTCACGTTTACAGAATGTTGGTGTGCTAACTCCTGACAATCGCATGCTCCATTACTTTCTCAGCCATATCATTCTGCCTCAGCATGCCAATCATGCTCATATCAGCGATTTGGAACTCCAAATTCTTTTTGGCATGATTCACTTCCGACACATCAATTGGGCTTATTTGATGATGCATCACATGCTGCAGTATCGTGATCGGGCTGTTTCCATCCCATTTGCTTCTATCATATCTATCATTCTTGAGAACTCTGGGGTTCTTGTTGATCACGAACGTGTTGTGGATTATAACAAAATGCCATGTGTTAACATGACTATCCATCCAACACTTGGTATTATCAGAGATCGTCATGGTATCTACCGTTATCGGAGTAACATCTAGACGAACTATGGCTCTGATGATTCGTTTGTATCCACATTCTCCGCACATTCTCCCCACTGTTCTCCAGCAACCAAACATGTTCTGGAACATCTGGACGTCATGGATATTCGTATCACTCAACGTCTCGATCAACTGGAGGCAAGTTTTCGGTCACATCTTACTCTTTTGGAGGGACGCATAGTTTCTATATCTGTTCAGTTGCAAAATGCCATTGAGCAAATCAGGGCAAGGCTTCCTTCCTCTCCACTCCATCCATCTGACATGTCAGAAGATCCTGCTGATTATTTGATCGTCTGATGTTTCTATGGTCTTTATAAGTTTCTGTTTTTTTTTCCCATGACAATTTCTTTGGTTTGTAGTAGCTTTAGGATTAACTGTTGCTTTCTGTTGTGTGTTTGATATTTGGACCAATTTCATGCTTTATCGTTTGAGTGTTATTATTATCCAAATATCGTCTTGAATTCCCCGCTCCCTATGCTCCGATGTACTATATCTGTTCGCTTGTATGGTATATATATTTGGCCTTTTCTTCTTTATGATGAAGTCAAAAGGGGGAGAAAAGGTCCTGCGCTGTTAAAGATCATTTACAAGAAATGAAATGCTACAAGTGAAACACAAAGGGGAAGTTGCATAAGACAAGGGGAGTTTCAATAGAGTCTCAACACAATGATCTTCAACGCTTAAGACACGTGTTTGCCATCATCAAAAAGGGGGAGATTGTGAAGAAACTCTTGCTCCTGACTCTGGCTGTGGTTTTGATGACGACAACACACGTTACAGAAAGAAGAAAAGAAGACTTAGAAGAACCAGCTCAGCATACTTCAAGCACTATCAAAGGGTTTAGGTTTCAGTCTAAGTCTCGTTTGTAAAGTAAGTCATGCTTTACTTTGGTCTCTCTTTTCGTGAAGGCTCATGAACTTAGTTAATTGAGTACAAAATGGTTTCATAAGTTAAAAATGGTAGAAACACTCAATTAGGACTTAAAAGTTCATAAAACTAAGTTCTGGACTTAGTGTAATCGATTACACAAGTTATAGTAATCGATTACATCATGTGAGTAATCGATTACCACAGTGTTGTAATCGATTACATAGTTTGAATTTTGAATTCAAACCACAACAGCTAGTAGGGTAATCGATTACCCAATAGCTGTAATCGATTACACACATGAACAGGTATGTTGTTTCGTGAGTCAATGCATCTCATATCATTTGGGAAGCCTTTCAATGGTTCATGGACAATCACTAGTGCCTATATAAGGTCCATAAAAGGTTCATAACATAAGGCATTGATCCCACAACTTTCATATACTAAATTGCTGTCATTCTGAGTTCTTTTTCTCATAATTTCAAAAAGAACACTCATGCTGTTCAACTTTTGAGAACTCAGATTAATAAGAGCCTTCGTGTTAGAGTGACTTAGTGCATAACTTACATCATCAATCCATTCTAGTATTGAAGGATTGATTCAGCCTTGTAAAAGCTTTTTCTCTTCATTATGTTTAGAGTGAACTTCACTGTGACGATTTAGTGAAAGGGTTATTCAGAAGGTGACGATTCTTTATGAATGTTTTGTACTTCATTGTGACGATTCAGTGAAGGGGTTATTCAAAAGGTGACGATTCTTTCTGAATGTTTTGTACTTCACTGTGGCGATTCAGTGAAGGGTATTACTCAGAAGGTGGTAATTCTTTCTGAGGGTTGTAACATTCACTGTGATGATTCAGTGAATGGTGTTATTCAGGAAGTGGTTTACTTTCTGTTATAGTGGATAAATCTCTGTGTGATCAGAGGACTGGACGTAGCCTTCTGTGGTTTGAAGGTGAACCAGGATAAAATTCTTGTGTGATCTTCTTATCCTTCACCTCTTAAATAATTTATTCAGTTGAGAAAGGTCAGACAAAGATCCCCCTTTACATGAGTCTCCCCTGGCTATTTATAAAGAGGGGGAAGCCATTAATGGTATTAAAGGTCATAAACAACATTAAAATCCTAGAATACATGATACGGGCCACTGGACCACGAAACGCTGGCCCAACAGCTTCAGCTTGTCTTCTCTTGGCTCGCCTTGCTCACCACTCACTAGTTCTCGCTTCGGTCGCCAAGTCATCCTTATTTGGGCAGAGTGCTTGCCCAATCCACAAGCTCACAAGACACCAAGCTTGAAGTATGAAAGCGAAGTGTGTCTTCATAAGTCCTCATACTTTGGCACCAGGGGAAAGTGCTCGCCTGGTCCACAAGCCCACATGACACCGTGACTGAGGCACAAAGATGAAGTGTGTCTTCCTACAGAGCTCGCCATGGAATCCTAACCAACGCTTCCTTCACCGATCATACCTATAGAATGTGCCTCGTTAAAACCTTCCTAGGAAAAACCCTGTGGGATAAAAACCTAGTGAAGGAAAAAGAGTACAACATCTTATAGAGAAATGAGTCTCCTAAGGCCTGGGAGCAGCAGTCGTCAAATTAATTTCTGGCTGGCCAGAAAGAAGTCATTCACCACACAGGGTTGCAAGCAGTCCATGAGTCTTGGAAGCCCTCTTGCTATTGAATCGCTTGCCAAGGAATCACTCGCCTAGTGGCTCCTTGCTTCCTGTTACCTGTTTCGCCTTCCCCCAAAGCAAACATAATTATTAGTTCTCAAAATAACTGAATATCTTACCTATACTTGTGAATGCTCGCCTCGGCGTTCCTGATCGCTCGCGACATGCCAGTTGCCCATTAGCTCGCTTTTCAGCGACGTACTCTCATTCTCTTTCAATATACTATGACGTCATAAGTAATTTAACTGTCTCTCCTGGGCGGCCCGTTGGTGCTAGCCTATCACGCCTGTACTTGTTTCGATTCTGTCTTTGTCGCGAGTACTCTGCTGGTTGATGTGACCCATAACTGCTTTCTGGAATTTTAGAGCCACACGCCGCTTCGCATTAAATGCTCAATCATCACATTACGCAAATCGATGCGGCGTGGAACATGGTGCATAATGATGAGATTTAGTCGGATTTGATTTCCCACTAACTCGTTTTTCGTGCCTATCTTCATACTTTCCCCTTTCTCTCCTTCCTCTATATAAACAACCCTCCTTCTCGCAGTACCACCTTTCCTTCCCCTGTGATTTCCTTCCCTGCGATTTCTGGTGATCTCTTCCCTTCACGCTTCTTTGCTCCACCACAAAATCCTATGGTCCACCCTTGTCTGCCGCGTCTACCGCCTTGTTCCCTCTTTGTTTCCTTTAGTTGCCAGTACGTTCTCTTCCTCTCTATTCTTTTTTTTTCTTTGTATTAGTTTAAAGTATGGACCCTGCCCCAGCACCGCTGAGAACCAACAACCACCTTCGTTATCTCCGGCCACTCACGCCTGAAACTTTGAGGAGTCACTCCCTCGACCAGTCCAAACTGGGCTGGTTGATAGTGAAATTGCAAGTGTACAATTTACTATCATGTAATAAAAATGTTCGAACCCAAAGGATAGGTGTTCTTGTTAATATTAAGTTTAGTACTTCAACAGAAAAATAAAAAGATGTATTTGTTGGAAGTTTGTTTAAGGTAGCACATGGAAATAGCAATAAAATAGAAAAGAATAAGATAAAAGAAACTAAGCTTCTTGGGTTGGTTTACATAGTCTATATAATATGCTAGCAAGTTCTTACTTAATTTCTGAATTATAAATCTAATTTCATGATGCTATAGCCTAATTATCTACAAGTTAATTCCTTACACATTGTAGAACTTTCTTTCTAATTACTAAATTCAATTCCTTGCAACTTAGTTAACTAGAGAAGAAGATGAAGAAGAAATTCAGGCCAACATAAAGTTACGTCCTTCCTAATTCCTTAGTGAAGTATACTTATAACCTCTTTTAGATCCTAGGTCCCTTACTACTTACCAATTTCCATTCGAATAAGTAATAAGCAAGAAATCTTTTGCGCATAAGAAGAATGAAGAGCAAGGAAATAAAACATGAAATAGAAATAATATTCAGAAAGGTAAAAACAAACTAAAACATAAATATAAACTACTACAACCCAAGAAACTTAAAGAAGAATTAGCCAAGCATGGCTAAAAGAATCATTGGATTACCCTGGATAGGAGCTCAAGTTTGGCTTCCCACAATTCCTAGGAACAATGATCTTTGAGGGAGAAAGAGAGAATACTTGTTGTATTCTAAAAAGGTGTGTCTTACAAGTGAAGAAAAGGGTTCTATTTATAGTAAAATTCCAGCCTCCAGCGCTTGAGCGCTGGCATTCCCAACGCATGGGCGCTAGGATGCATTAAAAATCCACTTTCTGTCCGAGGCCCAGCGCTTGAGCGCTGGCTTTCCAACGCTTGGGCGCTGGGTCAACATCTGACTCATCATCCAGTCAGAACCCCAGCGATGGAGCGCTGGGATTCCAACGCTTGAGCGCTGGGACGCTGCTTCTTCATCTTCAAGCTTTTCCTTCCTTCTTCATTCATGGTAGTGGGTTTTGATGGCCATAAAATGCCACTACTCAGCCTTGTTTAATTCTGAAACCCTTCCTCCACTAACATCAATTCCTTTAAACATTTTTTCCATGTGCTAAATTGGAGAGTGATTCTTCATATTCTTCTTTTTCACTTTGGTCCTCTCTTGGTTAGCACTTCAATTCAAGCCCTCATACTCTCTCAATCTTCACTTTAAGTCCTCCACTCTTGAACTTTTACATTTTGGTCCCTGACTTCCTGAAACTTTACACATTGGTCCCTGGACAAAAATGATAACTAAACCAGCTTTTTCTAAAAATACAAAATAACTAGAAAAATTCCTAAAAATATTAAATAAAGCTAGAAAATCTAATAAAATCTAATCTACATGCAAAATGCAAAATAAATATAAAATCTACATAAAAAAGACTAAAAAACCTATATGTGACTCAAAAATAATAAAATAAAAAGACTAAAAATAGCCTAAAAACATCATATAAAATCCACTCATCACACCACTATACCCAACGACAGCTTGTCCTCAAGCGACAAAACTTAAAGAAAAACACGTCCCTGGGTTTTGAGAAAGTTTTATCTGATTACAACTTGAAGCACAAAAACCTTTCAAAGAAAGCTTAGCAGATTAAGGAAAACATGCATGTTTTATAGACAAAGAATCAAGAAAGTTAGGCTTGGCTTTTAACATGTTTGAGTTCATCAATTAAGCTCACCAAAAATAATATTCTCCATGAAAACAAGAGAGCTCAATAATCCTGCCTATAATTCAAATCAAAACTGAAGTAAAGCAACCAAGTGATGTTGAAGAGATTTTTAAGGTTGTAACTTGGCCAAAGGGTTGTACAATTTAAGGTATGGATTTCAAGAAATTGGCAACTCTAGTGGCTGACTCAGAAATTTGTTGCTAAGTGATTCTTCTTGACTAAGAGCTTTTAAACAATTCACACAAGGGTCCTCTCAATTTTTTCCTCTCTTTTTTTTTTTTTTTTTTTTTTGAACAAAGTAGTGGAATGTATGGGATGAATGACTTGAATTTTACTCCCCTCATACTCTTCCTCACCCCACTACTTCATTATTTTTTCTAAGGCACATACCTTATTTTTTCAATTTTTTTTTTTTTTAGAGAGAAACCCACAAACATAGCTCTAACAATTTAGCACATGAATCACAATAACAACTTTAAGAATTATCACACAAAATAGGCTCCAAAGAATGACTCTTTTAAGGCTCAAAAAGGGGCTACTAGTGGATATAAATTTCAAGCAAAAATCTGAGTTTTCAAAAATGCCTATAATCTCTTCTCAACTCACAAAGTATACAAAACTTCAATCAACATGTAACACAAGGCAGAAAAATTTCACAATCATGCATCAGAGACCTCAGCTCTCAGAAAAAGATGGGGTAAGTGGTACCCTTTTTAGAACTCAGAAAAAGACTTTGCCAACAACCAAAACAATCAAGATATCAATGATCCTTTCTACAGCATGCAATCCTAACTGCTTAAAAACATAGAACTTTTCCAAAAAGCAGTTTAATCAGATAAAGCATTTCACAACGCTATAGCAACATTCAGAATGGATAATATACTCAAGACTTATGCAAAAATAAAACAGAAAAACTAAACTAAAAATAAAAACTAAAAACTAAAAAAAACAAAAACAAAAACTAATAAGCTGGTATAGTAACAAATTATCCACACAGGTCCAAGGGAACCTCAATGTAAAAATCAATTTTGAACACTTAAGTTCAAGAGGGCTCTCCCTCCTTTTGGTACCTATCCTGTAACATTGAACAAACAAAAGTCTTACAAGCAGAAACTTGCTTGACTTGTTAGTTCCAAAATCAGCACAAAAGATCATGGGTTGAAAAATTGTGTCCACCTAAAAACAAGAATTCTTGAGTTCCCCGAAAATTAAAAACAGTTTAGAACCAAGGGAAAACTCATAGAACCTTAAAACTTCCAGAAAATGGTGAACACAAAATTTATTAAAAACTAAAAACAGCAAACAAAAGTAAAAACAGCAAACTGCCCGAGCTCCAGCGCTTGAGCGTTGGGGATGCCAACGCTTGGGCGCTGGAATTTAAAATAAAAACTGGGTGGATTCCAGGGGCCTAGCGCATGAGCGCTAGACATCCAACGCTGGAGCGTTGGGATTAACTGGAATAGGGGAAACCAAGCAGGGGCTCAACGCTTGAGCGTTGGCCTCCAGCGCTTGAGCGCTGGCCCCTCCTGCAGCAAAACATAGAATTTTTTTATTTATCTATTTACAAAGATGGTGCAAAAAATTAAAAGACAGAAAATTAAACTATCCTAAGTTGGGTTGTCTCCCAACCAGCTCATTGTTAAGGTCCGAGATAGACCCTTCCACTAATCACTTTCAACCGGGGTCTATTACAAAATTCATTAGACCCCGCAAATCATGCAAATTTTGGCACAACAACATCATGGTGCCCAATGAATTTTCAGCTAACAAAGCAACAATATTCAAATTAAAAATGGAAGAGATAAATAAATTTTCCCTTCCGTGTTCTTTGCCTTGCCATTGTGAACCTATAGCATAGGTTCCTTGAGGTTCTTCTTCCTCCATTTCCAATTTGTCTTTAAGGACAAACTCTACAATGAAGGTTGCTTTCACCTCCTCTTTTTGAACCACAAGTTCATTTTCATGAACAAGTGGTTGTTGTTTATCCCCGGGCTGCCTCATTATAATGCCTTGTATCTTTACTTGTAGAATCTCCCTGGCCTTACATTCTTGCTCAGGACTTGGCAAAAATCCGGATTTCCTCTTGCAATCTATATCAGAGTAAAACTCGTTAACTAGAGTGAAGATATCCTGCTTCGACTTCTCATATTCCTTTTCAACCTCAGCCCGGATTTTTGCCTTCCTTTGCTCGAATGTTTCAGCCATTGCTATACCTGACAATACTTAGCAAACAAAATTAGCAGCACCAGTTCATCACAACTTTTTTTTTATATATATTTTTTCCTCTTTTTTTTATATAAACAAAAAGTACTAAACAAAATAATAACAAGAACTTGAAAAGAACCTATCCCCGGCAACGGCGCCAAAAACTTGATAGTGAAATTGCAAGTGTACAATTTACTATCGTGTAATAAAAATGTTCGAACCCAAAGGATAGGTGTTCTTGTTAATATTAAGTTTAGTACTTAAACAGAAAAATAAAAAGATGTATTTGTTGGAAGTTTGTTTAAGGTAGCACATGGAAATAGCAATAAAATAGAAAAGAATAAGATAAAAGAAACTAAGCTTCTTGGGTTGGTTTACATAGTCTATATAATATGCTAGCAAGTTCTTACTTAATTTCTGAATTATAAATCTAATTTCATGATGCTATAGCCTAATTATCTACAAGTTAATTCCTTACACATTGTAGAACTTTCTTTCTAATTACTAAATTCAATTCCTTGCAACTTAGTTAACTAGAGAAGAAGATGAAGAAGAAATTCAGGCCAACATAAAGTTACGTCCTTCCTAATTCCTTAGTGAAGTATACTTATAACCTCTTTTAGATCCTAGGTCCCTTACTACTTACCAATTTCCATTCGAATAAGTAATAAGCAAGAAATCTTTTGCGCATAAGAAGAATGAAGAGCAAGGAAATAAAACATGAAATAGAAATAATATTCAGAAAGGTAAAAACAAACTAAAACATAAATATAAACTACTACAACCCAAGAAACTTAAAGAAGAATTAGCCAAGCATGGCTAAAAGAATCATTGGATTACCCTGGATAGGAGCTCAAGTTTGGCTTCCCACAATTCCTAGGAACAATGATCTTTGAGGGAGAAAGAGAGAATACTTGTTGTATTCTAAAATGGTGTGTCTTACAAGTGAAGAAAAGGGTTCTATTTATAGTAAAATTCCAGCCTCCAGCGCTTGAGCGCTGGCATTCCCAACGCATGGGCGCTAGGATGCATTAAAAATCCACTTTCTGTCCGAGGCCCAGCGCTTGAGCGCTGGCTTTCCAACGCTTGGGCGCTGGGTCAACATCTGACTCATCATCCAGTCAGAACCCCAGCGCTGGAGCGCTGGGATTCCAACGCTTGAGCGCTGGGACGCTGCTTCTTCATCTTCAAGCTTTTCCTTCCTTCTTCATTCATGGTAGTGGGTTTTGATGGCCATAAAATGCCACTACTCAGCCTTGTTTAATTCTGAAACCCTTCCTCCACTAACATCAATTCCTTTAAACATTTTTTCCATGTGCTAAATTGGAGAGTGATTCTTCATATTCTTCTTTTTCACTTTGGTCCTCTCTTGGTTAGCACTTCAATTCAAGCCCTCATACTCTCTCAATCTTCACTTTAAGTCCTCCACTCTTGAACTTTTACAATTTGGTCCCTGACTTCCTGAAACTTTACACATTGGTCCCTGGACAAAAATGATAACTAAACCAGCTTTTTCTAAAAATACAAAATAACTAGAAAAATTCCTAAAAATATTAAATAAAGCTAGAAAATCTAATAAAATCTAATCTACATGCAAAATGCAAAATAAATATAAAATCTACATAAAAAAGACTAAAAAACCTATATGTGACTCAAAAATAATAAAATAAAAAGACTAAAAATAGCCTAAAAACATCATATAAAATCCACTCATCACTGGTCGCCCCTAAAGACGCTGGCGCCTGCTCCACTTGGCTCAACCCCTTCATGATAGAGTGCTTTCGCAAAAAAGTTGGCAGGCTATGTTTGGACATTTATGACCCTGACCTAGTCGTCGTTCCGTGTACTGCCCACGAGCGTGTGTGTGACGCCAAATAGGATGAGGGCGACCCTCACTTTTTCTACGTCTATGCTTTTTTATTTAAAGATTTTGGGATCAAACTTCCCTTCTCCCCTTTCATCTGTGAGACTTTAAAAGCCCTCTGTGTCTCCCCCACTCAATTGAATCCCAACTCTTGGGCCTTCATTCGTTGCTTTGAAATTCTTTGTGAAACCTTCGGGTTCGCCCCCACATACAACCTTTTCTTTTTCTTTTACAAATGCGTCACACCGAGCAAAAAGGGCCTGAACGTTGCGCCCACCAGCTCATGGTCACCATCTCCACCAAATTTCTCAAAGCTAGATTTAAAACCTGGAAAAGCAACACCCACGACCTCTGGAAAGGTCGCTTCTTTAAGGTCGTCGACAGCCCTCTCATTCCCCACCTATTCAAAAACGTCACCGATGGGTGTGCCAAATTTCCTATTTACTGGACTGAGTCACCGAAGTACACTCTCTGTAACACCCCAATTTTGGGTTGAGGGTCACATAGTAATTACGCGGAAAAATATTCTTTGAAACCTCTCAAAGACACTCAAGTTCCAAAGATCAACGTCACTCGATATTAATAAATAATTATTAACCCATAATAGAATTATAATCATCTCAACGCGATAAAATCCAAAATAAATAAAGTGGCACCGACATGTGCAAAATAAACCAGTCGTCGCAAAATAGAAAATTACAACTTCTTTATTCTTCTTGAATCTTTCTCGTCACTTGTTCTATCTTCAAGTCACCGCTCCTGGACCTCATTGTCCTGATCGTCTAGGGCGTTAAGTGCCCAAACAAAATCAAACAAACAAGCAGAAAGGGTTAACTCGAAAATCAAGAAAATAACATAGTCAAATTGTGATAGAAACAACAAGATAAATACTAAAACAAAACGATACAACAAAACAATAACTTCAAGTATCGCATATCTTCGCATACCACAATTCAAATAAGTATGTTCATGATTCTCAATATCTACATGCATAAATATGGCCATTATTCACCCTAAACCGGGCCAGGACAATCACGTGGGACAAAGTACCACCACATTGCCCTCGGTTGATCCCACGGGACAAGGATCCGTCACATCAACCTTAACATCCTCAGTTGATCACGCGGGACAAAATACCGCCACATCAACCCAATAATCATCAGTTGATCACGCGGGACAAAGTACCGCCACATCAACCCAATAATCCTCAGTTGATCCCGCGGGACAAAGTACCGCCACATCAACCCAATATATATATATATGTATGTATGTATGTATAAAATGCACATGCTATGACCATACAAAACTTATAATCCTCATGGACCAATAGTCCTCACAATGCCTCAGTCATAGTACACCACATGCACAATATAACCATGACTCCACAAAAATCATTTCCACCAAGAATATCCAAATAACTCACTATAATTTCACCAAGTCACTTCCTTAAATATAATAAATAAATTCACCAGCAAGTAGCGACAATTATTGCGACACATTCAATATATATATAAAAAAAACAGCATCCTTATTTTAATATTAAAACAGATACAGCATTACGAAATTTACAAAAAACAGTATATATATATATTTAAAAAAAAAAACAGAATTTGTTCTAAAACTGTAAACAGCAGTATTTTTTTAAATACAGAAACAACAGTATTTTTAATACAGAAACAGCAATGTTTTGTTAAAATACAGCAACAGCAGGATTTTCCAAAATACAGAACAGTAGTGTTTTTAATACAGAAAACAGCAAGGTTTTGCTAAAATACAGCAAACAGCAGGATTTTCTAAAATACAGAACAGCAGTGTTTTTAATACAGAAAACAGCAAGGTTTTGCTAAAATACAGTAAACAGTAGGATTTTTTTTCCAAATTACAGAACAGCACTGTTCTTAATAAAGGAAGCAGTAAGGTTTTGCTAAAATACAGCAAACAGCAGGATTTTTTACTTTAAAATACAGAACAACAGAATATAGAGTTAGTAACAACAACAAAAAACAGCACTATTTATTTCACCTCAAAGAGGGCTCGATTATCATCACTTTACAGCATACCAATTTGCCAACAATACCTTTGAGACAATTCTCAAAAATCACCCAAAACAAAATCCATAAAACAACATGCAAAACCATCACAAAACCAACATAGAAACCTAAGGAAAACGAGTTACCCTTACCTCCGAGATGGTTGCATGAAAGTGTTTCCAAACCTTGTAAGACAAACAAACATACATACATTCATCAACAAACATGGAAAAAGGTCGGAAAACAACTCATATGAATTCTAGACTAAAGAAGCAAAAACAACAATTTGCTGTTAGGGGCTTAGCGCCCAAGCGTTGGGTTCCAACGCTCAAGCGTTGGGTCCCTGTCTGGCAACACGTACTGGGAAAAATTCCAACGCCCAGGCGTTGGGAGTCCAGCGCTCATGCGTTGGCTCCCTGCCAGAAACCCTAAAAATCAAGTTTTTCACCCGAAACTCCATTTTTAACCATTTCCTTTCAAGACTAAAATTCTTTCATGTTCAGAACTTATATTATATCCTAACAAATAAGTTTTCTACCCAAAAACTCAAAGGTCTCTAAATGAAGGCAACTAGGTATTGGACCGAAAGAAAGGAATAGAATACCAACCTTGTTTGAGAGTTTTGGTCAAGGTAGGTTGCACCACGAATCCAGAACCTTCTAGAGGGTAGGAAACTCGAGCTTTATGAAAAACAAAGGTTGGAACAACAATCAATTATCTCTAGAAAGAGGACAGGAGTTTAACATCAAGAAATTCAGAATTTGGAAAATTAAATCTGTTACCGATTAAGCTATCACCTGGACACTTGAAAGAGGTTTAAGAAACAAGAGTGAGGACCACAATAGAAGAAGAGAATCAACCCACACAGGCACCAAGGTTCAGCAGCTCTTCAAGGAAACACCACAAGAGTTCTAGGTATTTTTTGGCAAAGTTCTTTGAGTGAAAGTGCAAGAGGTTGATGGCAATTCTTTAAAACCTAAGGTTTCAGCTATGAGAGGGTGAGAGGGAGAGGAGAGGCACGACCATAACTCCTTTTTTTCAGATTAATTCTCCTTCATGACTCATTAAGCTATAGACAAAGCATTAACTTCCATAACTCCTCTCTTATGCATAATTGGCTTTTTAAATTTCAAAGGAATCCTAGTATCAATGCTTGGTTCAGTTTTTCAGCACCAAAATGAGGAAGAGGAGCCGCCCATCATCATCACATTTATCCTTAATACTCATTTAAACTCCTTAAAACCTAGACAAAACCATTAACCACCATTATCTCTCCTCAAACTCCATAACTCCCTCTTTAAACCTGATTTTCAATGCTCATTTATCCCTCACCATTCAAATTTCGAATTTGATTTATAGAAATCATGAGTCACATGAAAAACTAAAATAAAATCAAAACCTTCCTCATCAAGGTTCGAACACAAGACTTGCAGATCAAACGCTTAAGCCTCAACCGCTACGCCACAACTCATCTTGTTGTAATTCAAGCAAAGTAATTTAGATGTTCCTCAAGGTAAGTAATCATGCTCTAAACAAGATTAAATAACTCAAGGCTAACATCACATTAATTAACTCAAGGGTTAATTTACAAACAAATGAAGTCCGAGGACTAGAAAACAATTACAACCAAGTTCAGGGACTAAACTGTAATTACAATAAATTAGGGGTCTTACACTCTCAGTGTAGAGGATAAATCCCTAACCAACGAGGAATGGGAGATCGTTGAGTATCTTGCCACCTCGGAACCTATCAATTGCGGTGGGCTCCTACATGCCCATCAAAAAGGCAACGCTGCCAAGTTTTTTCCTAAGTTTGTCCTCAATTTCTATGCCTTCTTCAAGTGTCGTTGTTTTTCTTAACTCTGCTTTTCTCTTTCAGTGGCTAGCTAGGGGATCTCCAAGGAAGAGTTGGCTCGCCGGGCTCAGGCTCGCCGTGAGTCAAGCTCCAAAAACACCCAACATTCCAAAGATGGCCCCGCGAGGAAGAAAGCTCGTCATGATACCTCTCTTCTTGAGGGCGCCACTCGCCCTGAAGCAGCAAACCACGTGGTTTCACACTCCCAAAGCTTTACTAGACAGGCTCCGACATGGCATGAGGTCCCTTGCCCTGAAGGTTCCAACCGCCAAGACCCAGTGAGGCAAGATCCCCCGAGGGCTAGTCAAAAGAACAAGTACAAGTCTTCCTCTCGCCAGACTCATGACCCAGACATCACTGACTCCAATAGAGGGACCAATGCAGCGCCCGCCACCGAGGTAAAAGCCCCCACCATTGTGGATCTTGACGAAGGGTGTAGTGGTGCGCCTGTCAGCGTTGGTGAAGGGGGAACGTAGAGACCTCCCACGGCGGCGATGAAAGAAGACAGCCCATATGCCTTAGACTTTGTGGAAACGCACTCGTCCTTGGATACCTATCTTCAGGATCTCCTCAACAATGAATTTATGGGCGTTGGAAACAATAGAGTTTTTTTTTTTTTTTTGAATATAGGAAAAAATTTGTCAGTTTGGGGTACATTGGAAAGTATTTGTCAAAATGGGGTAGTTTTTGAAACCTGGCTCAATCTAGGCATGTTCAAACATGACTCAATCTAGGCTTGTTCAAACTTGACCCAATCTGGGCGTGTTCTAGATAGGACAAAAATAGTGGGAATCAAAATCAGAATATTAACTGTGTAAGGGAACATGATGGGATGGGGGAGGCAGTGCACAGAAGCACGTGAACGAGACATGACTGGATCTAGGCGTGTCTCAAACACGCCTCGATTTGGGCATATTCAAACACGCCTCCTTCTAGGCGTGTCCCTTCTGATTGGTTCCCTTGGGTGGCAGCACGTTCCCCACCCCCAACACTTTCCCACCCTCATATCTTCCCAACCACCCATTCTGCTCCTTCCCCATGCACGACCCACCCCACCCCGACCCCTTCTCTCCCAATATAAACTCATCTTCTAACCCACCTTCTTCCTCACCAATCCTACCTAACTATCACACACACTCCTTTCATCTCTTGTTCTATCTTTTTTTTAGTCTCTCCTTTATTTCACCATATTTTTCTCACATTTTTTTTTACATCCGTTATTCCGTTATGGTTGGAAAGAATGTGATAAACCCTGGTCCACTGAACCCTTCACTTTTGACGCTGCAATCTATACACGTTTCGAAGAAGGTGTGGAGTGGGACCTATGAGGAAAGAATTCTAAAAGTCCAGCGGGCTCGTGACTCCAAGTCTATTGAAGACAGAATATTCGGCGTTGTTCCGACTGAAATTGTTGGGCACCTCAGACGTGCTGGATTTTATGAGTGTGCGTTGGTGGGTGACGTCCACCCGGACCATCACCTGCTATCGGCATTAGTGGAGCCCTGGAG
Organism: Acmispon strigosus; assembly: GCA_030819835.1. Lineage (NCBI taxonomy): Eukaryota > Viridiplantae > Streptophyta > Magnoliopsida > Fabales > Fabaceae > Acmispon > Acmispon strigosus. Next base: position 29,168,662 of record JAUAMA010000001.1, read on the forward strand.
ACCGGAAACGCACACGTTTCACCTTCCCGTCGATGAAGCCACTATAACATTAGAAGATGTTGCAATGCAACTCAGGCTGAGGATCGATGGCAGGGCGGACACACGGTGACTGGAAGGAGTTGATCCTGGAGCTTCTAGGAAAAGAAATCACAGATGCGGACATCTTCGGTAACCGGTTGAAGATGCGGTGGCTGAACAAAAATTTCCATGATGTAAATGAGTTCCAAGGTGAGTTGTGGTTGGAGAAGTTTGCTCATTCTTACATTTTACGCATGATGGGCGGCCTCCTTTTCACTGATAGTTCCGGTTCCGAGGTAGCATTGAGTTATTTGTTGTTGCTACGCGACATGGATATAGCTGAAACTTACAGCTGAGGCTCAGCAGTCTTGTCTCACCTATACCATTCGCTATGCAAGGCAACTGACTACTCCTGCGCAGATCTTATTAGATGCACACTGCTTATTCATTTTTCGGCATGGGAGAGAATTCGCAGCACAGGTCCAAAATGTTTGCCACCCTTGAACGTAGGAGCACCCCTTGGCAAAAGGTATGAACACATTTACAATAACATCTTTCGACCGGCTTGTTAGTGTTCCCATGAATGTAAACAATTATTATTTTAACAGGTGGACTCAAAAAGTGAAGGTGGACATGTATCCAATATGGTGGTACCGCAACAAGCTAGACGTGATGACCGAGAACGACATAAGTGTTTGCCCGTAAAATTTTATGTTGCTGATTATCTTCTACTCATTCGATAAAATAATTTGTAACTTACGTGCAATTCATCTGGACCCCGTACTCTGAGGTCATGGCCTATCTTCCCCACCAGTGTGTGCAAGACCAAGGGTTGTTTAGGGCACTTGTACCGATGTTCCTCTACAACCTCGTTGAGTGGCATCAACCCGATCGTGTGATGATGCAATTTGGGATGAGTCAACCTCAACCTAGCGCACCTTGCAAGATGACAGTCTGCATGACGTCTCAAGAAGGGGGAAGACACATTTGAATTGGACTAATGAGTCAAGGGGGTACATTGCATTGTGGGATGACAGACACGGAGCAGTGGTGCCACCTACACCGCCAATGACGGGGCTCGGGCCAGGCGATGAATACATGTTATGGTACATAATGCACACACATCACTGGATGACACCATCAGTTGCTGCGAATACACTAGTGGTTAGTTCTTAATCCACCAATAGTCATGGTTTAGTTAGTAAAATATTAATATTGATAAATATTTCATTTGTAATGTAGGCTGAGAGGTTACATCATTTGTGGACCATGTCCGCGCCAGGAAACCGTCAGCAGTTACCGCGCGATTATATTCATCAGGAGATGGGTATATGCCTTGCGATCACAAAGGAGCTTAACCGGATTATTGTTCCATCTAGACCAGCTCCGGAAGTGACCTTGGACATGCCACAACCTACTCCTGGTATGCGGCCCAAGGTTGGGAAAAAGGAAGGTGTAGGCCTTGCGCGTAGGCGGAAGACTGTTGTTTCTCCCGATGTGACCTTTGAGACTTCGATACGACCCGAATACAGGCAGTATTATTATCCAGAAGGTCAGGCGGTAGATAACCCATACGGGTCATATCAATATCCCTTCACTGGGGATACCTATGCAGAGCAGCATGCGGGGGGCAGCAGTTTCCCACCGCAGGTTGGGTGGTCTAGCTACCAGCAGGCAGGTGGTAGTTCCAGTTACTTCGACCCTCAGCACGATACCATGTACAACCAACCTTCGCCTCATAGGGTATTCGACGGTTTCGACTTTCCACCCCAATCTACACCGTCAGTATTTCCGGATGTGGTCACACAACAGTCATACTACATGGCAGATTACCTCACTCCAGATATGCCGGAAGATGCATCTGTTCCAAAGACTCCAGGCGCGCCGATAGCACATCGATACTTCAACAACGATCTTGGTAGTTTCATGGATACGACTCCTATTGCTGGATTCTTCACAGGGGACCTACCAACCCAGTTGCAGGCGGAGTTAGAGTTATCTTTGTCACAGAGGACCTACCAAACCCTTCGAATCCGTCCGCATCCCCTGCCCGAAGAAGAAAAAACCCTCCTTGAGGTGCTGGATGTTGTTGATTGTGTCATTATTAATAGAACAAACGTTGAGATTAATAAACTTTTGAAATAGTTTTTTTGTTATTTTCAATTTTTAATTATTTTCTCAAGCATATACGTGTCATACATTATCTTTTGCACACCATCGTTCACGCGTAAATAATAAAAAGACAAGTACAAAGTTTATTATTATACACCCGATAAACAGATTAAAAAAAAAAGAAAACAAATGTACGTACAATTAGAGTTTTCAGGCACTTTTACCTTCTAATATGTTAATATACTCCGTAATCACTGTGTTATAGCAGTCCTCAATCCAGTCTATCAAACATGCATCTAGTCCTGCACGTAACTAGTTAATTTCTCAACATCTATTATTATATGTTAGTAACTAGTTAATTTTCCAACATCTATTATTATATGTTAGTAACAATCAAAACATATTCACCAAGTTAATTTCCCCACGTAACTAGTCCTGCACAGAAATTATTTCTCAACGTGTTGCAGCCCCATGCAACCAATCAAGTCAAACACGTCTCAATCGAGTCATATTTCAAACACGCCTTAACCGAGTCATGTTTCAGTCACGTTTTTCTGTATCCTGCTTCCCACGTCCCATCTTGTCTCCTTGCACAGTGCAAGATTCTGATTCTTTTAGTGGAACACGCCCAGATTGAGTCAAGTTTGAATAAGCCTAGATTTAGTCAGGTTTGAACACGCCTAGATTGAGTCATGTTCCACAAACTACCCCATTATGACAAATACTTTCCAATATACCCCAAACTGACAAATATTTTTTTTCCTATATTCAAAAAAAAAACTCGAAACAACATGATCAGGCACAACCTGATCTCTACTAGCTGGGGGGCTATCATGGTGTGCAAGCACAAAGATTCCCTTAGAGCTTTGGCCGATCGCGAAAAGCAGGTGGGAGAGCTGAGCGCTGAGAATAAAGCTTTAGCGACCTCCAAGAGAAAACTGGAGAAGGCTATGTCTGATGGTGAGGCCCGCCATAGGCGCGCGAAACAAATGGCCGCCGAGATTGGGACCTTGCTTTCAACCAAGTCCAACTTGGAGAAGATGTTGGCGGACAGTGAGGCTCGCCAGGCACACGTCCTAGCTGTTCAAAAAGCTTCCTTGCAGGACGAGTTCGCTGACAAGAAGAAAAACTTGGAGGAGACCTTCTCCAAGTCTTTGGAGGATCAGAGAAGAACTGCTAATGCTGATCTCGTCGCAGTCAAAATGGAGCTCACCGAGGTTAAGGGGGAGCTCAGCAAAGCCAACGGGGAGGTCTCCGAGATCAAGGAAGAGCTCACCAAGGTTAAAGGTGAGCTTGAAGTTACTTCAGCTAACATGGGGGCTCTGCGAGAGGACTTTTATGATGAATGCTCCAAGAAGTTCGAAGAGGGCTTTGGGTCCGCCAAGTCATAGGTGTGATATTTCGAGCCCAACTTTGATTTGTACCGGCTGGGGTCTTGGAAAGAAGTCACGCCCGATGGCCTTGTGGGGCCGGATTCTGAGGGCGAGGTTGAAGATGATGGCGCTGAAATGAACAATCAAGTCAACAATGTTTCCCCCGCCGATGGGCCTGCCGTTGACAATAAAGATGATCAAGCTAGGGCTTAGTTTTTCCTGTTCCTCTTTGTTGTTGTTTTTTCTTTTATTTTATTGCAAGGCGTCGCCATCTTTGGTAAACCAGAAAAATGAATATGTTAATGAAACATTTATCACCTTTTACCTGCGCATCTTTTCTTTGCATTTTAAATGTGCTTAATTTCGAGGTTGCCACTGGACCATATTATTATTACACCGCTGCTATAGTTGCGTTCATGGTTTCAGCTCACGTAGCGAGTCTTACTTCCATGGCTCTTCTAACGAGGTTTTTTGTGGCTTGGGCTTACGCATCTAGGGCGGCCAAGGCTTAATTTTATGAGTCATGTAATGACTCGCACGCCTTGTGTTTGTGCTATTTGTCTATTTTGAGGCTTTGGCCCGCCTAAGTGCGGCTTCGCTCAACCTTATTCCGGCAAGACTTTGGCTTTATTTAATTCGATCAAGGCTTTGGCTCGCATGGCGAGGCTTTTGCTCAGTGAGACTTTTTCTTGGATCCCAGTGGCCACTAGGGTTGCCCAAGGCTTGGCTCAAAGACGGGCTCGATTTAATTCGATCAAGGCTAGGTACTTCACCGTATCGCACAAGGGTCACGCATGCCGTCCCAAGGAAACCACTGTGGTGACCCCCAACACTCGCCCTGTAGACGACTTGAGGACGCCAAAGATAGGGGTTTTTTGAGCCCCTTGGCTTCTTCGAAGCAGCTGTTCTCATTCTTATAGATTTAGATTGCCTCTACACTGAGAATATGTTTTTGGGTCGCCACTGGACCATGCACAAATAATATTTATAAAAATGACTTTATTCAAGACCACCACTAGGCCAATTTGTAAGTATATTTTTATTCAAGGCCTCCACTGGGCCGATTTATAAGAACAACTTGTACACCCAACCACCACTGGGCTGACAATCCAAAGTAAAGAAGAGGGTCGCCACTTCAAAAAACCTCCATTAAGGAAGAAAAAATTGTGCCCTTGCACACTCAACTGTAATAATGTCTCAGGTTAGAGGCGTTCCAGGACCTTGGAACCTCCTACCCGACAACTCCTCTAGATGATACGCGCCTTGTCCCAGAGATTCTAAAATCCTTTATGGTCCCTACCAATTAGGCGTCAATTTGCTGACATTCGCGGCTCTTGTGCGCCTGCGAAGCACGAGATCGCCAACGCGCATACTCCGCGGGACTACGTGAGCATCATACATCCTCGCCACTCTTTGGTTCATGGCCACTTCCCGCAAGCATGCCTCTTCTCTAACCTCGAATTCCATATCCAGATTAATCAACAAATTACTCTCGTTATGCTCTTGTGTCATTATAGAAACTCTCCAAGCTCTATTCTTCAATTCTACTGGCGACATGGCATCTTTTCCATACGTTAGCTTGAAGGGCGTCTCGCCCATGGTCGATTGTGGCGTCGTATTGTACGACCACAATACGATGGGTGATTCATCTACCCATCGCCCCTTAGCATCATCCAATCGCCTTTTTAACCCTGCTAGTATGATCTTGTTCGCCGCCTCTGCCTTTGTGGATGCTTTACAAAAGTGTATCTGGTCTGAATGCCCCACTCCTCACAGAAATCCCGAGTGGCCTTCCTAGCGAACTGCATTCCATTATCTGAGATGATTGCTTGTGGCACACCAAACCTGCAAATGAGCTTCTTCCAGTAAAAAAAAATTATTTTCTCCGAGGTTATTGACGCTAGAGGCTCTGCCTCTATCCACTTAGTGAAGTAATCAACCGCCACTTATATGAACTTCGCCTGATCTCGGCCAACTGGAAAAGGTCCTACCAAGTCGACTCTCCACAGAGAGAACGGCCATGGAGAGGAAATAGTCACCAGCAACTCCGGCGGTGCCCTGTGGAGATCCGTGAATACCTGACACTTCACACATATCTTAACATAATCCTAGCAATCTTTCCTGAGGGTAGGCCAATAGAATCCTGCTCTCAATATCTTGGCATCCAGAAATCTCCCTCCAATGTGGCTAGTGCAGACTCCCTCGTGACCCTCGTGCATCAGCCCAAGAGCCTGTTGTTCGGATACGCACTTTAGCAAGGGCGCCGAGACACCCCATCTATATAACTCCCCTTCATTCAAGGTGTAATAGCTAGAAGCTCACCTTAGTTCCTTCGAAAACCTCACCACATCCCCCGAGTCGCTCTCAAGGATCTCATATATTGGCGACATCCAAGTCGACTGTTGCGTCACATTACATACCATCTCGGCTTCTACGCTTGGTCCTTGAATAGTTTCATGGATGAAATATGTATAATTCCCCGAACTTCGCGTGGTAGCCAGTTTGGCGAGCAAATCTGCCCGCTGATTCTGTTCCCTGGGGACATACTCTATGGAGACACTATGAATACCATTCATCAAATCTTGCACCCGCCGCATGTACTTCTCCAGCAAGGGGTCCTTAACCTGATAAGTTCCTTTGATTTGATTGGTCATCAAAAGCGAGTCACTTCTAATTTCAAGGTCCTCAATTTCCAATTCCTTGGAGAGTCTTAGGCTCACGATCAAGCTTCATACTCCTCTTGGTTATTACTCGCTTTAAACTCAAACCATAAACACTATTCTATCTGTACCTTGTTTGGACCGCTCACAATTATTCCCGTGCCGCTTCCTCGCACATTTGATGACCCGTCCACAGATAATACCCACTTTTTTTCTTCGAGCTCGCCTCCCGTGGCGGTCAACTCAGCCACAATATCAGCCAGCCGCTGAGCTGAGACCTTTCCTCTCGTCTCGTAGAGAAAATCGTATTCGGACAATTCTACTGACCAGCTCACCATGCAACAAGATAAATCTGGCTTTTGTAATACCTGCCTCAAGGGTAAATTAGTTTTTACCTTGACCTGGAAGCTCTAAAAGTATGGCCGCAAATGATGGGCAGTTACGAGGACCGCCAGAACCACCTTCTCAATTTGGTGGTATGTCTACTCTACGCTCTGAAGTGTGTGGCTAACGAAGTAGATGATCTTCAGCTCCCCGCATATATCTTGTAAGATGAATGAACCGATGGCCTGATCATTCACCGCAAAATAACGGAGTAAGGGCTCGCCAGGTGAGGGTTTATGGAGGACGGGCGACGCGGAAAGGAGTTGTTTCAGTCGCCCGAAGGCTTCTTCTCACTCAGTTGTCCACTCAAAACTGACATTCTTCTTCAAGCACTTAAAGAATGGAGCCGCCTTTTGCCCTGCATTTGGCAAGAAAGGAGTTAAGGCGGCGATTCGCCCAGTCAAGCGTTGCACCTCCTTGACCGTCTTCGGGCTGCTCATGTCTTGAATGGCCCTACACTTTTCTGGGTTAATCTCAATGCCCCTTTTTGTAACCATAAAACCCAAGAACTTACCTCCGATAATTCCAAAGAAACATTTCTCAGGATTCAGGCACATATTATAGCACCTGATTTGGCCAAACGCTCCTGAAGATATGAAAAATGGTCACCTGCCTTGGACGAAGTCACAATCATGTCGTCCACATAAACTTGAATGTTTTTGCCCGCCTGATCCTCGAACACCTTGTCCATTAATCTCTGATAAGTTCCCCCTGCATTCTTCAGACCAAATGGCATCGTGCGATAGCAGCAGTTAACCTGGGGGGTCATGAAAGTTGTTTTGTCTTCATCCATTGGGTGCATGCGGATTTGATTATATCCTAAATATGCATCCATCAAACTGAGCATTTCGTTTCCCGACGCCCCATCAACCAGTTTGTCAATATTCGGCAAAGGATAGGAATCTTTGGGGCACGCCTTGTTGAGATCGGTCTAGTCCGTACACATTCGCCACTTCCCGTTGGCCTTCTTCACCATAACTACATTTTCCAGCCAGGTTGGGTATTTTATTTCTCTGTTGAAATTGCCTTCTAATAATTTAGTCGTCTCCACCTTGACAGTTTGTCCTTTTCACTGCCCATATTTCTTCTTATTAGGGCGACTGGCTTGGCGTCCGCTGGAAGTGCTAGCCTGTGACAAATTACATTTGGATCGATGCCAGGCACATCTTTAATAGTCCATGCAAAAAGGTCCAGGTTCACGCCCAACAAGTGAGTTAGGCACTTCTCTTGGCTGGCGGACAACTGTGTCCCCACCTTGAGCGTTCTGCCACTCAGTTCCAACGTCTTTGTTTCCTCAACCGACTTCGTGCGTTCATCTTTTGCGTTGACCTGAGGGTCCAAAATGTAGGCTTGACTAACTCGAAACAAAGGGTACAACTGTGTCCCCACCTTGAGCGTTCTTGGCGTTCACTTTGCCATATGTAGCAACGCTCTCCCTATAACATTCGCGCGCCCGGATTTGGTCAACCTTTAGAGTCCCCACCTTGCCATTGGTTAGTGGGTACTTAACGGCCAAATGCTTGATCGAGATGACCGCACAAAGGGTATCGCGCCCAATCAACAGGTTGTACGAGGATTTGCAAGAAAGTACGATATACTTAACCTTTAGTGCCTTTGCGGACCCATCCTGACCAAAGATGGTTATCACCTCGACACAGCCCTTTGGCAGCACATGCTTGCCCATGAATCCTACCAAGGTCCCAGTGTATGGCGAGAGGTCACTTTCCTTCAAGCTCATTTTCTCAAAGGCATCACCGTATATAATATCCGTTGAACTCCCCTGATCGAGGAGTACCCTCTGCACGTCATAATTATTCACCCGCAATTGCACAACAATAGGATCGCCCTTGTGTGGTATAACTCCTTTAAAATCATCCTTTGTAAAGACAATTTGCGGGTGGTCAAAACCGAAAGCCTCCTCCTCAATGGAGTGGACCACGGCGTGTGCCTCGTGAATGTACCTTTTCCTCGTCGCACTAGATTCTCCTTCACCGAAGAGGTGTGAAGAAGGTCTCATCCTAGGACTCTGGCTGAGGTTTTGATGAAGACAACACACATCACAAAAAGAAGAAAAGAGAAGAAAAGAAGACTTAAACCAGCCAAATTGCAAGATCAACTATTAAGGTTCTAGTTCTAAGCTTAAGTCTTGTTACTTAGTGTGCTATGCTTTATTACGGTCACATTGCATATGAAGGCTCATAAATAATCAACTAATTGAGTATAATATGTTTTCACAAGTAAGACTTATTAGAAACACTCAATTAGGGTTTAAACTTTCATAAACTGAGTTATGGACTAGGAGTAATTGATTATAGGAGCTGAGTAATCAATTACACATGTTAGTAATCGATTACCCATGTCAGTAATCGATTACTCAGTTGAAAAAATTGGCACATTACTACAACGGCTAGTAGTGTAATCGATTACCAAGTTGCAGTAATCGATTACACAGTTCAAATTTGAAATTTGAACTCCAACGACTAGTGTAATCGATTACCAGAATGCTGTAATTGATTACCAAGTCGACAAATGTGTTGTTTCATGAACCAATGCGTCTCAAAATGTTTGGGAAGCCTTGTGATGGTTCATGGACGACCTCTAGTGCTTATAAATAGTCCATTGATGCTCAAAAACGAAACAACAACTTACAACAACTTGAACAACAACTTCCATATTCATTAGAAACATTATTCTGAGTAATTGCTCTTTCATTTTCATAAGAACACTTATGTTGTTCAACATTTAAGAACTTAGAATAATTGAGCCTTCATTGTAAGTTTCCTAGAGGATATAAACTAAGATAAATTCAGTCTTATATTCAAGGATTGTTCAGCCATAGAAAAAGCTTCTTCATCTTGAATCGGTTTGATTCATTCACCATAGTGTTTGGTGGTAGTGGAAAAAGGTCCTTTGAATCGGTTTGATTCAAAGTCCACCTTAGTGTTCGGTGTCATCAGAAGGTGGTGTGCTTTCGGAGGGTTGATAGGTCTTCTTAGGGTTCTTGGCGCAAGTATCGGTAAGAATGCTTGATCAATCGGAAGTAGTGTGCTTTCGGGAAGATTGATAAGTACTCTTAGGGTCCTTGGCATAAGCATCTGTAAGATTACTTGATCATAGTGGAAAAATCCTTGAATCGGAATGGGGTACTGGATGTAGCCTTCCGTGTGTGATTCTCTCAACCTTTATCTCTTACTTTCAGCAAGTCTTTATTCCGCTGCATTTACAATTAACAATTGTGATTCTAATCATACTGAAAGTTATCGGTTTTTGATAATGCGAAAATTGAGAGAACCTAATTCACCCCCCTCCTCTTAGGTTACTATCTGTACTTACAATTGGTATCAAAGCGTAAGTTTAGGTAATTTGCTCCTAAGATGCAGAAAGATGGCATCCTCTTCTACACCTAGTACTAGTGAGGGATTCAACATAAATAGACCACCATACTTCAATGGAGACCACTATGACTTTTGGAAAATCAAGATGAGAATCTTCATAAGGTCATTAGATGTGGAAATCTAGAAAGCCACTGAAGAAGGTCCTTTTATACCATTAGTTGATGTGGGTGGTAGCACACAACCAAAACCAGAAAATACATGGAGTGAAGAAGAGAAAAAGAAAGTTCAATATGACTTGAAAGGCATGAACATTCTTACATCATCATTAGGCATGGATGAATTCTTTAGAGTATCCACTTGCAAAACTTCCAAGGAAATATGGGATACTCTAATAGCTACTCATGAAGGAACTGATGAAGTAAAGAGATAAAAAATCAATACATTGTAACAAGAGTATGAAATGTTTAGAATGTTACTCAGAGAAACTATTCTAGATATGCAAAAAATGTTCACACTCTTGACTAACCATTTAATTGATCTTGGCTTAAAGAAGAAATTTGAGAAAAAGAACTTCAGATCAAAGAATGCATACATGGAAGACAATGAAGCAAGTCCATTATCCGATTCAGAAAATGAAGAAGCACATCTCGTTTTGATGGCAACACATCATTTTGATGATGAAAATGATGAGGTTAGTAATGATAAATTTTCATATGATGAATTACAAAATACCTCTAATAAATTGCATGATATTTTTTTAAATATTTCTAAAGTATATGCAAAACAAAATAAGATCATCTCATCTCTACAAAGTAAAACTAAAAGCATACAAGATGAGTTAGATCAAGTAAAAACCAAAGTGGAGATTCAAAGCAATTTTATAACTTTATATAAATGCATAACCCTTGAGTCAAAGATTGATGAATTAACTCAAGTGGTAAATAAAGGTACAAATGATATGGATGAGTTGTCAAATAAACAAAGATATGTTACTTACAAAAGTTATCTAAGTTTGTCTGATCAAAGTCATTCTAGTGGTATTGAGAAAATCTCTTTTAGACCAAGTGATTCATGCAACTTTGATCACACGAGGAGAGTACATGATGATGCTCAACCTACAAAGGCATATTTTAAAACTTTCTATTATCCTAAAGAGAAAGTGCCTAACATGAAATATAAGTGCTCCTACTATACTCCTAATCAATGTTATTATAGAAATGATGGAGTCCCCAACAAAATGTGTATTTGGGTTGAAAAAGGAACTAACTTATTAGGACCCAAAGACTATTGGGTACCTGGAAAATACCATTGATTTTATTGTGCAGGTGTGCTTGAGGACCTTGTGATTAGAAATGTTATATACAAAGGATGGTCATTCAAGACACAAATATACAATATGGTATTGGTAAGGAAAATCTTTAGATAAGAAGCTAAAATCTATTACTTTCAAATGGTATTGTGAAGAAGAGTAAGAATTATAAGCATATGAATTTGCATCATAGCTCTTTGTTAGGTAATTCATTCATACAATGCTTACCAAATCTGAAAAAATCAAATTTCTGGATACAGTAATCGATTACATAGAGTGAGTAATCGATTACAAAGAAAATTTGGCCAGAACGTTTTCTAGAGAATTTCAGTAATCGATTACCTAAGTCTAGTAATTGGTTACCATGAAAATTTTGGACCAGGGAATTTTCCAGAGATTTCCAGTAATCGATTACTCTGAAAATTTTGGCCCAGAAATATTTCTAGAGATTTTCAGTAATCGATTACTGGAATAATGTAATCGATTACATCAGGGCAAAAATGAAAAATAATTGATTTTCAGACTTTGGCTTGAATTTTCATATATTTTGGTTTGCTTAAAATAACCCCTATAATGTACTATGATTATGCACTACATCTTTGCCTTTCTGCTTCCCTTTATTCTTTTATCTAGGAATATTTTGTACGGCTTTTTCTTCTTTTTGATGATGTCAAAAGGGGGAGAAAAGCCTTGTGTATGCTTGATCATTTTCAGGATACTGAGCATTAATTGCAAAACAAAGGGAGAGATATACAAGACAGGGGGAGAAAAGACAAATGATCAATCAACTTTCAAACATGTTGTTTGTCATCATCAAAAAGGGGGAGATTGTGAAGAAGGTCTTGTCCTGGGACTCTGGCTGAGGTTTTGATGAAGACTACACACATCACAAAAAGAAGAAAAGAGAAGAAAAGAAGACTTAAAGGAACCGGCTCAAATTGCAAGATCAACTATTAAGGTTCTAGTTTTAAGCTTAAGTCTTGTTACTTAGTGTGCTATGCTTTATTAAGGTCACATTGCATATGAAGGCTCATAAATAATCAACTAATTGAGTATAATATGTTTTCACAAGTAAGACTTAGTAGAAACACCCAATTAGGGTTTAAACTTTCATAAACTGAGTTTCGGACTAGGAGTAATCGATTACAGGAGTTGAGTAATCAATTACACATGTTACTAATCGATTACCCATGTTAGTAATCGATTACCCAGTTGAAAATATTGGCACATTACTACAACGGCTAGTAGTGTAATCGATTACCATGTTGCAGTAATCGATTACACAGTTCAAATTTGAAATTTAAACTACAAAGACTAGTGTAATCGATTACCAGAATGCTGTAATCGATTACCAAGTCGACAAATGTGTTGTTTCATGAACCAATGCGTCTCAAAACGTTTGGGAAGCCTTGTGATGGTTCATGGACGACCTCTAGTGCCTATAAATAGTCCATTGATGCTCAAAAATGAAACAACAACTTACAACAATTTTCATATTCATTAGAAACATTATTCTGAGTAATTGTTCTTTCATTGAACACTTATGTTGTTCAAAATTTAAGAACTCAGAATAATTGAGCCTTCATTGTAAGTTGCCTGGAGCATACAAACTAAGATAAATTCAGTCTTAGATTGAAGGATTGTTCATCCATAGAAAAAGCTTCTTCATCTTAAATCGGTTTGATTCATTCACCATAGTGTTTGGTGGTAGTGGAAAAAGGTCATTTGAATCGGTTTGATTCAAAGTCCACCGTAGTGTTCGGTGTCATCAGAAGGTGGTGTGCTTCATGAGGGTTGATAGGTCTTCTTAGGGTTCTTGGCGCAAGTATCGGTAAGAACGCTTGATCAATCGGAAGTGGTGTGCTTTCGGGAAGATTGATAAGTACTCTTAGGGTCCTTGGCGCAAGCACCTATAAGATTATTTGATCATAGTGGAAAAATCCCTGAATCAAACCGGGGTCTGGCCGTAGCCTTCGGTGGTTGAAGGTGAACCAGGATAAAATTCGTGTGTGATTCTCTCAACCTTTATCTCTTACTTTCATCAAGTCTTTATTCCGCTGCATTTACAATTAACATTTGTGATTCTAATCATACTGAAAGTAATCGGTTTTTGATAAGGCAAAAATTGAGAGAACCTAATTCACCCCCCCTCTTAGGTTACTATCTGTACTTACAAGAAGCCCCCTGATATGCAGCTTACCAGTCCAGATGGGTCGCCCAATGGGTTTGCATCATCCGATTCTTCCACATCCACTTCCCGGTACGACCGGCAACCAGGCTGAGGATCTGGGTCTCACCTGACGTACTGTCTAAGATGGCTTTCTTGAATCAACCTTTCGATCTCTTTCTACAAGGTCACACAATCGTCTATATGGTGTCCTAGAGTTTTGTGAAAATCGCACCATTTCTTGGTATCAATATTCTGAGGCGGCCTTTTAGGAGAGGGCGAGTGCATGATAAGATCAGTTTCCTTGTTGTCCGCCAAAACCGTGAAGCTTACGCGAGAAATCCGTGAAGCTTGTTATTGAGTGATGACTAGATTTTATATGGTCTTTTTAATGTCTTTTTATTTTATTTTATTTTATTTTTGTTGAGTCTCATATACTTTTTATTCCATTTTGTTAGAGTTTTCCCTTTATTTTTTCATTTGCATTTAGTTTAGCTTTAATTTGGCTTTTAGTCCTTTTTAGTTGTTTTTATTAGATTTTAGTCCTTGTTAGAGGTTCTGGTCAATTGAGATGCATTTGTGGGGATCTTGATGCAAATAAAGGAAGAAATGTGGCTGAAATAAAGAAGAAGAGGAAGCATAAATCCCTCCCTTGCTTGTTTAACATGTGCTTAATTGGAGAATTGAAGATGGAGGTTGAGTGCTTTAGCAGTTCCAGAACAAGAAATGGGCTACATGAAAGCCGTTCAATGTCATTAGAGCATAGCCATCAAAGAGCAAAGAAGAAAGAAAGAATTTGAAGCGGCAGACGATGCCAACGCCTGAGCGTTGGGAAGCCAACGCTCATGCGTCGGCACTCTACCTGAATGCCAAGATATCACTTATTTCCAACGCTTGAGCGTTGGAAGTCAGGCAGCATTTTTTTATAAATATAACCTTTGTTTTAGGTTAGAAGATCTATCTTTTTATCATTTATCATTTTATATTTTGTTCAAGCTTTATTCCTGGAGTTGTAAGAGGCCCTTTGGAGCCCTTGTTTCAGATTTTGCTTTTGATTTTCTTTATATTTATTTAATCTAGCCATGCTAGGCTAGTTTCTTTTAGCATTTGGGTATTATGTGAATCTTTGCTAAGTTTTGCTTTAAGCTTTCTGTTGATCTATTTGAATGAAGTTATCTTTTCATGTATCATGTCCCCATGTTTATTTTGCTTGAGCCGACGCAAGTGCCATGCTTTCTTCTTGCACAACGGTAGTTGGTAGGATCAAAGGGAAATAGGATTAGCTTAATTGGTTAATCTGCCACTTAGGCATAAGGGTGGAATCAATTCTGATGGCCAGAAATAAGAATTCTAATGCTTCAATTGGAATAACTAAATACTAAGGTATTAGGTTTGGAAATTGTAATTGAAAGTCTATTTGGTTAAGGTATTAACAAGTAGAAATTCTAGGCTAAATCACCATGAAATGATTTCTAAATTCATATAGTTATCTGATTGTGAAAAGCTTAATTTGGTTAGGTGAAGCTATTACCCAAGTGCTGTTTTTATTAGAATTGCTTTTAGTTTTTATGCTGTCTCAAAATCAAACCAAAAATATCTTTTCCAACTCTAAAAAATAAATTTTAAGTCAAACCAATCCCTGTGGAGACAATAATCTTTTATATTACTTCGATACAATCTGTACACTTGCAGAATTGCTATCATTGAGTGCAAGGGTAATTTGGAAAACCACGCTTGCGCCGTTCCCTTGAATGTTGAAGGGAATAGGCGACACTTCACCGCGCCAGACGCCTGACTGATCACCATCTTCGTCACGAAATACTGTAAGTTCTCTTTCAGATCGGAGTCACCTGAATACGTTTTGAGCGTTAATGTTTTCAATGCGTCTGGCATTGGTACCGCCGCTACAACAGCCGAAAAAGGCTAAAACTCTACAACAGTTTCGGCTTCTCTGTAACTCGCCATGTTATGATCCTTCTGTTGACGGAAGTACTCCAATTGGGCATGGAGGTGTTGATTTTGTTGTTGAATGGCATCAATGGTGCCACACACTCGGTTCCACTCTTCTGGAGAAATAGTAATCACGGCTGGTTGGCCGGCGCCTGTCACTGCCTACGCAACCTGGTTCTGTGTTGTTGTTGCTGCGTTAGGGTCTGGGGGCGGTGGTTCCGGATTAGGTGAAGGAGGAGGAGACAGTGGCCGCTCCACCCTCGCCGCTCGCCTTCCACCACGCCCTCTTGTCTGAATGTCTAACATAGCTTCGCTCCTTCGGGTCGCAGGGATTAGTTTACCAGTCAATCCCCACAGACGACGTCAATTGTTCCAGTAAAGCAACCAGAGGGAACGAAGGAGTAACAAACAGAGATGGAGGAGCGAATATGTAATTTATTCAGTTGAGAAAGGTCAGAAAAAGATCCCCCTTTACATGAGCCTCCCCTAGCTATTAATTTTCATAAAAAATTAAAACTCGTTTGTTTTTCTAAATCCTTCTCCAAGAGAGCGAGGAATGTAGGTCAACAGCGGGAGCGGTGCGCCGATATTCAAGGCAAGGCCGGTGGAGAAACCGCTGGATATTCCAGCCCGGAAACCGACTTTCAAGGAGAAGGTGCTGGGTGTTTCAACTGAGACGGAGACGGGCTTTCGTGACCTACTCGCAGAAGGGCTCATGAAGGTGACGTTGGTAGAGGAAAATGAGTTCTTTCCTATGTTTGACATTGAACCTCAGGCGTATGTCAACATTTGCAAGCCGTGGGAGGACTGTTTAGTGGTGAAATTGCTGGGAAAACATATTGGATATGGTGCCCTACGTGCGAAGCTAAAAACCTTGTGGAAACTCTCTGGTGGTTATGAGGTCTGTGATGTACATCATGGATACTTCCTTGTCATGTTTGATCAAGATTAGGACAAGGAAGAGGTTATGATGGGTGCTCCTTGGATGATATATGATCACTATCTTGCGGTTAAGCCATGGACACCGGATTTCGTCGCTGCAAATTCAAAGATCAGCACCACGATGGTGTGGATTCTTATCCCAGGGCTAGGATTCCAGTTCTATGACAAGAATATCTTATCAACGTTAGCTTCCGCAATAGGGAAACCTATTAAGGTGGATACGAACACAACAGACATGCAAAGAGGGAAATACGCACGAATTTGTGTTGAGATCGACCTTACGAAGCCTGCCAAAGGTGTGATTGGTCTTCATAATACTTGGTATAATGTTGAGTATGATGGGCTTCATCTTCTATGCTCCAGATGCGGTTGCTATGGTCACATGGCGAGGAACTACGTTAACCCTCCGGTGGCGGTTAAGAAGACACCTATGGCGGCTGTGGCCACTGCTGACTCTACGGCCCCCTCAGCACCTGCTATGGAGGAAGAAACGGCAACCCTAGCTGCAACCACTACGCTGCTCGACAGAAACGAAGATGGTGGCGTGATTTCCGCAGGGACAACCGCGACTGTTACGTGTCCTGATTATGCGCATGGAGAGTGGCTGCTTGTTGAAAAAAAAGGGGGGAAAATTAATGCTAATAATAGCCATAAAGCATACAATAATTCAAATTTAAAAGTGAAGCAAGCAGGGGCGGAAATGAAGCAAGTCAATTATGGTAATATTTCGGTTGCACCTGCTAATATTTCTGCTACAATTTCTCATAGAAATAATGGAAGCAAGTCAAATGCACCTGCTATTATTTCCCTTGGCAACTATGGAATTAATTTGAATGATCTTGCCAATAATTCTGCTACAACTTCGCATATCAATTATGGAAGCAAGTCAAATACACATGCTATTATTTCCCATGACAATTATGGAAATAATTTGAATGAACTTGCTACAGTACCGCAATTTCAGCCTTTAATGCAGGACGTGGTGAATGAAAATGCTAATATCTCTAATTCTCCTGCTCCTACTTCGCGATCCCATGCATTGAATCTGGACGTGGAGAAGGATGTTATCTATAATGCAGGAGTGATTATGGAGTCCAATAATTATGATGTGTCTATCAAGAATGGGAAGAAGAGAATCAGGAAGGATATTACCAAATCTGAAGAAAAGGTGCATGCTCTAACGTCTAATTATGACTATTGATGTTCATGCCCAGGCAGTTTTTGTGTCGCTGAGCCACGGACATAGGAAATGGATTTACACCATGGTCTATGCCAGCCCATTCCATCTAGGAGGGATGAACTTTGGGGGCATCTTGTTAGTCTCCGCCAACGGTTTCTTGATCCATGGCTTTGCCTGGGAGACTTCAATGAGATTTGTTCCCCACCGGAGGTAATAGGAGGGCAGTTTTGTGAAGCTCGAGCTCTACGAGTGCTGGATGTGATGGAGGGATGTGATTCCATTGACTTAGGTGCAATTGGTGGGAAATTCACTTGGGAGAGAAGTTTGAATGGAAGGAGGACGATGGCGAAACGTCTTGATAGAGCTCTGGGAGATATATCTTGGAGGCACTCGTTTCCGGAAGCTTATGTGGAACATCTTGCCCGAGTGTACTCGGATCACTGCTCTATCCTTGTCAGATGCGATGCTGAGGCCCAGAAGCGAGGGGATCGTCCCTTTCATTTCCAAGGTTCTTAGTCTACGCATCCTTTGTTTGAGACTTTAGTAAAGGATACATGGGCCTGACCGCCTAGTGGCGTGGTGGGTAAACTCCTCAAGGTCAAGGAGGCGTCTCTGGTGTTCAATAAAGAAACGTTTGGTAGCATCAGCTTGAGGAAGAGGAGGGTGGAGCGAAGTTTACAGGGCTTACGCAAGGAGCTGGATTGGAGGATCACTGAGTCAACACTAAGGCTGGAAAAAACCCTTCGCGAGGAATATGAGCAGATTCTGTTACAGGAGGAATTGATGTGGTTCCATAAATCTAGGGAGAATTGGGTCAGATTTGGGGACCGGTTTACTAAGTTCTTCCACACAAAGACTATTGTAAGGAGGAAAAGAAAAAAGACCCATGGCCTTTTCTTGGGGACCAACGATTGGTGTACTAATGCAGAGGTGCTGAAGGTGGCAGCCCAAACCTTTTTTACTAACCTCTTCTCTGCTGATTTTCAAGTTACCAGGAATGTTATCATGGAGAACTCGACCCCCACCATTCGGGAGGTAGATAGGGCATCCTTGGTTAGCCTCGTCTCTCTTGAGGAGGTCTGCCTAGCCATCATGGCAATGCATTCATACAAAGCTCCAGGAGTGGATGGCTTCCATGCGTTTTTCTACAAACAATACTGGCATATCTTGAAACATGATCTTCATATGTTGGTTGCCGATGCATTTTGCAATGGTAGGGCGGATGATTCTCTTTTGGAGACTATAATTATGCTCATTCCCAAGGTGGATGGTCCCCTTCAATTTAAGGACTTCCGGCCAATTAGTCTCTGCAACGTGGCATATAAACTCATCAAGAAGGTTTTCGTTAATAGGTTCCGATCTTTACTTTTTGAGCTCGTGGGCCCACTTCAAGGGAGTTTCATCCCGGGTAGAGGGACGAAGGATAACATCATTCTAGCCCCCAAGAAGTTATGCATACTCTTCATACTCATAAGAAAAAAGGGGGTTTGGTAGCTCTCAAAATTGATTTGGAGAAGGCTTATGACCGTGTCAGTTGGGACTTCCTGCGGGCTACTCTTTTTTTTATTTTGGTTTCCCTCCTGCTATTGTTCGCTTAATAATGTGGGGTGTGCAAGAGGCGTCCATTTTGATCCTTTGGAATGGGTCCAAACTTCCTCCTTTCACTCCTCAAAGAGGTCTCGGGCAGGGCGATCCACTATCTCCTTACCTCTTTGTTCTTTGCATGGAGCGTCTTGCCATTCACATTCAGAAATTGGTAGATGTAGGGGTCTGGCATCCGATCAAAATCACCAGAGAAGGGATTGGTATCTCCCACCTTTTCTTTACAGATGATGTGTTATTATTTTGCCAAGCCATCAAGCAGCAGATGCATGTTGTTGCCAATGCTTTGAAGGACTTTTGCGATGCTTCTGGCATGAGAGTTAATCTAGAGAAATCTCGGATGTTCTGCTCCAAGAATATAGACCATAATGTGCAGCAAGAGTTCTCTCGCATTTTGGGCATTAATCGAGCTAGAAATTTGGGCAAGTATCTGGGGTTGCCTCTTTTGAAAGGTAGATTAACAAGGGAAGTCTTTCCTCCGATAATTAATAAAGTTACTTCGAGGCTTGCTTCTTGGAAGACTAGGCTCTTGAATAGAGAGGGTCGGTTATGTCTGGCTAAATCCGTATTATCCTCCCTTGTTGTTTACTCCATGCAGGCTCTCTGGCTTTCGGAATCAATTTGTGATTTTGTGGACAAGAAGATCCGTAATTGTATTTGGGGTAAGGGGGAAAATACAAGGAGTTGGAACCTGGTTCCGTGGAAAGAGATCTCATGCCCGAAGGACAGGGGTGGGCTTGGCCTCTGTTGTGCTCGTCTCAATAATATCGCCATGCTTGGGAAGTTAGTTGAGAGTCTTCTATGCGACAGAGGGAAGCCGTGGGTAATAGCTTTATCTCAGAAGTATTTGGCCAATGAGATCGTTCTGGATGGGGAATACAAAGCAGGGAACTCGTATGTTTGGAAGGGCATTGTTAGGGCCAAGGATTATTTACACCATGGATTTCAGGCACAACTAGGGGACGGAGGTGCGTCACTTTGGTATGAAAACCGGTTGGGGTCTGGTAAACTCTGTTTTAGAGTTCCGTTTGTTCATGTTTCAGACACTGGACTCAGGGTGGCAGATTTATGGTTGGGTTCGTCATGGAATTTTGAGCAGTTGTACACCGTGTTACCTTTGGATGTCAAGGAGGAGATCAGTGTTGTTAGGGTGCCTACCTTTTCAGTGGGGCTCGACGTTATTCGTTGGGCAGCCGCAAACGACGGCAGGTATAGTGTGTCCTCGACATATGCAATCTTGGGCGACTTCGACGCAATTGATTCAGGGCCTTGGAAGCATGTGTGGCGCTGTAAGGTTCCTGAGAAAATTAGATTTTTTCTATGGCTACTTATGAAGGAAGGACTTCCCACTAATGAGAAGAGGTATCAGAATCATCTCAGCGAGTCAGCTTCTTGCTCACGTTGTGGTGCAGCTGCAGAGAGCTTGTCGCATCTCTTTCGCAAGTGCCCCCGCTCTTGTTTGCTCTGGCGTCAATTTGGGTCAATTCTACCACCTCTTGATTCCAATGTCCCGCTCTCTTATTGGCTCGTAAGTCTTCTTAAGCAGCAGCAATGTCTCTTGGGGGTGGCTGTGTTATGGTGGGGATGGAGATGGAGGAATGAACAATGTTTGGGAGAGAATAAGTGGGAGCTGAACCAAGTTCTGCGGCGGTTTCTATCGGATGTAACTGCCTGGCGGACGTATCTCTGTTCACAGCATACATCTCCTTCAGCGGCAACTGTGAGCATGGCGCCTTTTCAGCTGTTGGTTGATGGGAGTTGGATTCCGGGTTGTGCGACTATCACTACCAGAAATTTTGTTAATTGTGGCGGTTCTGGGTACATTTTGCAGCGGTTCAAACCGCCGCAAAATGTATGTGAGAGGCGGTTGCCCAACCGCCGCAATTACAAGCGTCGAGAGATACATTTGCGGCGGTTTTGGCTAACCGTTGGAATAACCGCCGTTGGCATGTAGCAGCGGTTTTTAACCGCCGCAGTGTTTAACTTATTTGAGACGGTTTGGAACCGCCGCAGTATAGTGCTACTTTAGTGTTTATTTGCTGCGGATCATTAGCATAAAAAAAGCCAAAAAAATGCTTCATCAGCAGTGCTTCTTAATTTCAGCATAAAAAAGAGTCAAAAGAATATGGGAAAGAAAGAACAAAGCATTTTAGCTAAAGCACAATGAGATGATCAATAGTCTAAGAAAAATGTATACTAAGCTAGAAGGTTAGCACTTAAAACATCATTTTCTTGCTACAAAAGTACTTACTAAGTTACTATACCTTCATTTGTGACAAATTTTGTCTACATCTCATTTCATATCTCTTATTTCCATATATTTTCTCCATATATCTCTATAGATGTAGTTCGAAAATAAATTTAAAAGTAACATTTTCCTTTCGTAAGATATACAACTTCCTATTGTAATGGATAAACTTTGTTGAACCTGTTTAGTAAAGTACATGGGTATGAAAAATTTAAGGCATGGTAGATATATAAACAAGTAGGCGAGTAGCTATTATGATTTCTAGTGGTAGTTCTTATTCACAGTGCGTTGTTCTAATTCAAGGAAGAAACTGTTTGCCAAAAGTAGATAAAAAACAGCATAATGCATTTGATTTCTGCATGTTACCTCTTCTAGAATAAAAGAATATCTACTACTACAGCTTGAGAAAATAATTTTTAGCTGAATTCATCAAGTTAAAACAGATTATTTTCTCAAGTTGCGCAAAAGATCATACCTGAACAACATACTTTCAAGATTTGTTTAAAACTCAAAGAAACTTACCATGAAAATTCAGAAAAATACAGCATAAGGCATATATCCAGAGAGGCACACTGTAGAAACAGTACAGATGAAGTTATCAAAAAAAATTCAAGAACCATAACAGAAAGTAATGCCATAATGAAAAAAGATGCAAAATTAAGCCTTCAAAATAAGTGAATGTGAACTTCAATGCTACAAGAATATTATCAGAGTTGATACAGGGAATTAGATAATCTTTAGACTATTGTTTGAATTATGTAACTTGCATAGTCCCACCATTCCTCTATTTAATTAAGCTAGTAGTTCTGAAAGTCTAATTAGTATTACACTAACAAAATTATTATGCTAAATTAAAGATTCACCAAATTCATCTGAATAAAGAAAAGTACCTAACACCAACTATATCACGGAATTCATCATCCATGCTTCGAAGCATATAGTTGTGGAAATCATATGTTAGGGGAAGCTCATGGTTCTGAAAAACACCAGAAAAAAAAGCAGAAATATAAGGTTATTGTGATAAACTAATAAAAGCTCATTCAGTTGAAAATTATACTTGTAAAATACACCTTTCTTCTGAAGAAGTTAAAGTTATATTGTGATAGAAGTTACTCACGGTTATGAAGCCTAAACGCAATGCCGTGTAATCAGCTTGGCTAATAGAACTCCAGAATTGACGGCTCAAACATAGCTGCAAAATAGGTTCTTCAATATTCTAAGAAGCAAAGAGACTTTAAATGAAGAAAAAGCATGTGTAAACATAGATGCAATGCAGGATCATCACTTGTAAATCAATATTTTAGGCATTTTTAAAGATCTTATGCATGATGAGAAAATAAGACAGCAATAAAAAGACTGTGTAGAGTACCAGTCAAACAAGAACTTTGTGATGACTCCAAGGATGGGACGTGTGGTGAAAGATGAATGTATTAAGTCGTCTCAATCTTGTACTTTGTGAAGTGTCTAAACTAAGACAATAAGATCAAAAGGTTTATTATTTTATCAAGATTAATGTATTGTAAAAAAAACTAATCATTGGCTCTTTGTAGTTATCAGATTCTCAAAACCTAGTAAGCTTTGTAGAGCAATGGTCTTTGCTTCATTTTCCCATTCTCTCCAGCTATATATCTGAATAAACTAAAACAAGTTAGTTAGGTACTAATCACAACAATTAAAATAGGAAGAAAGTTTGATCATGAGTCATGACTATTTAACCTTGATTATGGCCAGGGCAACAGCAACAAAGCTATAGGAAACATGAGTGATCCCAAGAACAAACACAGAGCGATGAAGCTGCTCAAGGCTTTCTTGAGAAGCGAATGATTCGTGACCCTGCGAAACAAGTAACAAGATTTAAGTGAAATGTGCACCTAAGAAATCCACTTCAAATTCGAACTACTAGTCAAAACCAAATTACTCAGAACAATTGTTTTAATTGCATTACAAACCAAAGGCCAGAAGCATGGTGTACTTACACTCGATACGTCCTACAATGTGAACTAGAAGGGATAGAAAAAGTACCGCAGGACAATAATTATGCCAGCCATTGCACACTTGCTCTTTAAGAACTGTTCTATTTGAATTCGACAAGAAAAAACGTTCCATTGTTCCGAAATTCTTTCCCATTGCACATGGAAAAAATCTGCTGCTCAAAACTGATGACTTAACGCAAATCTATAATCTCTAATTCCTGAACAAAAAACAAATCAAACAAGAGAGAAACGAGTTTGCTTCGTTACCTTCGATTCGCAGCAAAAATGAGAGAGGTGAGAGCGGCGGAGGCGATGAGAGAAGGCGGAGCGATGAGAGCAGAGCGGGGGAGCGATGAGAGCGGAGCGGCGGAGGCGATGAGAGAAGGCGGAGCGATTATAGCGGAGCGGCGGAGCGATGAGAGCGGAGCGGCGGAGCGATGAGAGCGGAGTGGCGGAGCGATGAGAGAAGGCGATGAGACGGCGATGAGAGAACCTTTCTCTTTCTCTTTCTCTTTCTGCAGTAAAAAATAAGAGAAGGCTTAAAGTAAAATATATATATTTAAAACAAGCGGCGGTTGGGGAAACCGCCGCAGAAACCGCCTCTAAGCGACAAATTGCGGCGGTTTTAGTGTAACCGCCGCAAATTGTCCGCCCCAAAACAAACATTTTCTGGTGGTGTATGGTGCGGCTACTGTGTTAGTGGATTCTTCTCGTGGTTGGCACTTCGTAGTGCAGCGAGTTCTTCCCGTGGGAACGCGTTTCTCGCAGAGTTGTGGGCAGTGGAGTTGGGTTTGGCCCATGCTTGGGAGCTAGGTGTTCGTGATGTCGTCTGTGCGTGTGACTGTGAGGATGTGGTTCAGGCATTACAGATTCGTAATGACATCAGTACCTTCTGGGATAGGGAGGTGATCGCCAAGGTGAGGGATATGCTTAGTTGGGATTGGAATGTTTCCGTTATCCATGTCGCAAGGGAGGAAAATAACACTGCGGATTGCCTAGCAAGACAAGGGGTGCGGGATGGAGCTC
Source organism: Acmispon strigosus (assembly GCA_030819835.1). Taxonomy (NCBI): domain Eukaryota; kingdom Viridiplantae; phylum Streptophyta; class Magnoliopsida; order Fabales; family Fabaceae; genus Acmispon; species Acmispon strigosus. The sequence goes on from JAUAMA010000001.1 coordinate 29,192,941, forward strand.
CTCGGCGGGTCTGGAAGCAGCCTCCGTCTTTTGTCTATGCGTCTATGTACCTTGACGCGTTGAATAACTAGTTTTGTTTTTCTTTTTTCATTTCCTCTTGTAACCAAAAAAAAAGGGTCATAAACAGCATTAAAATCCTAGAATACATGATACGGGCCACTGGGCCACGAAACGCTGGCCCAACAGCTTCAGCTTGTCTTCTCTTGGCTCGCCACTCATTAGTTCTCGCTTCGGTCGTCGAGTCGTCCTTATCTGGGCAGAGTGCTCGTTCAATCCAGGTTTGGAAGGAATAAGAACCAGCAGAGGGGAATCTCAGCGATTTGGATGGCTGCAGTGTGGTCCTTGTGGCTGATTCGAAATGAAGTTATCTTCAGAGAGGGTGTTGCAGATTTAACAAAGACGGTGGAAATGATTAAATGGAGGTCATGGCGATGGATAAAGGCTCGAGTGGCTGGCTTCAGTTATTCACTTTTTGAATGGTCATCAAATCCGTAACTGTGATCCATGGTGGGTTGGTTGCTAGCTGAATTGATGATAGCGTGATTGGCTTCTTTGCTAGTTCTGTTGCATTGTGTACAAAGATGCTTGAATATAAATAGGCATGTTAGTGGATGCCATTTGAAGTTGGAAGCTGAGAATTGCTTATAGTGGGCTGGCAGTAATATTGTTGGGGTCGTTGATTAGAACTTCAAATATCCCCCCTCCTTTTTGTTTTTGTTTATTATGCCGGTAATATTTTCCATTTTCTCTTCTCTTTCTTCTTCTCTAATTGTATTATGGGTTGGAGTACCCCACGTACTCTCTATTAATACATCTTTGACTTAAAAAAAACTAATAGAATAATGCAAAATTAAGTTTAAGTTTTTATGTAAGGGGGTTGCGTTTGACGCTCCCCTTTTGCGCCTTACGTCTCCCCTCTTTTTTCATAATTTCCAAATTATCCATGTGAAGGAAAAAGAAAAGTTTAAAAAAAAAACCCCAATAATCTCATACCTCAACCCCAATCCTCTCCAATTCACCACCTTCACCGTTTACTTCCCACTATTTCCCTGCCATGCCCTTTTATATTGTCCTGGATGGAAGGAAGAAGCAAGAAACCAAGGTGGGTTCTTCCGATGGAAAGAAAAAACTTGCATCGTATTTTTTTTCGAGATCTGGTTATTATTCGCACAATGAAGTGCGAAATATGCTTAAAATCGCAATCGAAAACCATGTTAAAATCAAATTTTAAATTGCCATTTCTGGAAATATTAATTGCAATCGCATTCAAGGATGCGATTTCAACCTTAGAATCGCATCCTCAAGTGCGATTTATAATTATATCTTTTAAATCGTATTTAATTCAAATTTTAAATTTCCATTTCTGGGAATATTAATTGCAATCGCATTCAAGGATGCGATTTCAACCTTAGAATCGCATCCTCAAGTGCGATTTTTAATTATTTCTTTTAAATCGTATTTAATTCAAATTTTAAATTGTCATTTCTGGGAATATTAATTGCAATCGCATTCAAGGATGCGATTTTGACCTTAGAATCGCATCCTCAAGTGCGATTTATAATTATTTCTTTTAAATTGTATTTAATTCAAATTTTAAATTACCATTTCTGGGAATATTTATTGCAATCGCAAGTGCGATTTATAATTATTTCTTTTAAATCATATTTAATTCAAATTTTAAATTGTCATTTCTGGGAATATTTATTGTAATCGCACTTCTAAGTGCGATTATGTCCTCGACAAAATCATCCATAGAAAACGAATAACAATTAGGGGGATGGATCATACCTCACACGAATACGAAATGGAAAATGGAAAGAATAATATGTTGATAACTACTTGTTTTGCAAGAGAATGGTAGTAAGTATGGTGGTAGGAAGATGAAGGAGGTGGTGGTTACGAGATGAAGGATATGGTTGTAAGAAGATGAAGGTGGTGGTTGTTAGAAGATGAAGGTGGTGGTTACAAGTTTGGAGGTGGTGGTTACAAGTTTGGAGGTGATGGTGGTGACAAATTGGGGGATGAGGGGGGTGGTGGAGAAGATTGAAAAAGGGGGTGGAGAAAATAGAATGGGAATAGGGAGTGATGAAGAAGATGGATATGTTGGAAATTTTTTTAAGGGTAAAAAGGTAAAATGATCAAATAGGAGGCGTAAGGCGTAATAGAGGGCGTTAAACGCAACACCTTTAGGTAAGAGGTCTGATTGTTTAATTTTATTTTAGGTGACGTTTCTTCATTACAATGCATGATAACATGCAGCCTTGATGACATTCCGAAATAAAGTTATGGCCATGATCATAATAGTAATAGAACATAAAATTTAATATAAGTATTTATGAGAACCAATTATTCCTAATCTACACATAATTAGCAAAAACTAGTACGTGGGTGGTCAATCACAAAATAGGTTTAGTTGCATAGAAAGAGAATGGAAGGTAAATGGTGAAAAAACCCACACCGGAGATGATGCATGATGATTGAAGTGTAGTGAGCCTCCCATGAGAAGGGAGATTAGAATAATACTCAATCGCGTCGCTGCAGATGTTGGAATGAGAGAAAGCAAATTAGGATCGAGCTAATTAGAAAAATGTTCGAAGCCAATAAACTAACCTATTTTATATGAACTTATTTAATCATTAACACCTATTCAAGCTTGATAGTTACATTTGTTAACTTTATCTCACTCTTTACATTTTTCCCAATGTATCTCCACGTAATAATAAGACTAATACCATCAAAACTTAGAAATTGCATTAAGTTGGTAGGTCTCTCTCATCAGGGACGGACCCACATGGTCCAGTGGGGGGCACGTGCCCCCACACAAACTTTCTGAAAAAAAATTTTAATATTAATATTACTAATATAATATAATTATTTTTTATTACTTTCCTAATAATTTCCAAACCCTACCCTCTTTCTCTTTCTTCTTCCTCTTTCAATCTTCCTGTGCGCCGTTCTGCCTCCCCTGTTCAGCCTCCACGCTCGCGCCGCCCGCGCCGCCGCGTCGCACGGCCTCCTCCCATCCTTGCTCGCGCCGCCGCGTCCGGCCTTCTCCCGTCCTTGTCCTCGCTCGCGCCGTCGCGTCTTCGGCGTCCTCCCGTCCTCGTCCTCGCTCGCGCCGTCGCGTCTTCGGCGTCCTCCCGTCCTCGTCCTCGCTCGCGCCGTCGCGTCTTCGGCGTCCTCCCGTCCTCGTCCTCGCTCGCGCCGCCGCGTGTTCAGCGTCCTCCCGTCCTCGTCCTCGCTCGCGCCGCCGCGTCGGGCCTCCTCCCGTCCCCGTCCTCGCTCGCGCCGCCGCGTCGGAAGAAGGCAGTACAGGAGGCAGCTGAATAAGCTTTGCCATAAGCCCGTATCAATTTTACCATATTCTTTGATTAATTAGGATTCACGAGCAGTGAGGGATTCACGAGCTTTGATTAATTGTGCTGTGTTGTGTTGTGCCTACTCTTACTCAGTCTTGAATCTTGATTTTGTGGTTTTCCTTTTCTAGACGATTTTCTTCATCTGGGGACTGGTTCGCATTATCTGGTTGGCTTTTTCGCATTCTGATAATTGCAACTTGGGTGCTTCCATTTGTTGGACCTCTTCTCATCGGCACATTGGCCAACAATTTGGTTATTAAGGTAACGACCGCACCCTTCATTGGCCAACAATTTGGTATTTGAATTACTTTGAAATGTGAATCTGAATCCTGTTTTTTTGTGGTGTGTCACCATTTGTGGTGTTTCTTTTTTTCTTTAACTTTATCCAGCAATGGAAAAATATTTCAAAAGAAAAATATTTTTGTGCCCTCCCATACTTAAATTCCTGGATCCGTCACTGTCTCTCATCAAATCATTCTTCATATTAAGTGTTTGGGAATCAACCTCTAAACTAATTATTTAAGAAGCCCACCTATTGTGCTAAATCTTGTTGACTAATGTATCTCTTTTACTACTAAAGTAAAAATTAAAGCAAATATTTTTACATAGACCACGTACCTCCCCTATTTATATTTTAAAAAATGTTCCACCTTTAGAAGTATTGGAATAAAAGAGACAGAAATATGTGATATGATAAGTGATGTAATGTAATAAAAGAGAGAAATAGAAAGAAAAATAGGTGAAAATGGTATGTAAAAAAAAAAAAGAGGTGTGCATATATGAGAATTCTTGGGCATGTTTGATTGCAAGTTTTGAAAACTGTATTTAAAAATAGGTTTTAGAAACTGTTTTTGAAAACTATTTTTGAAAATTAAAGCAGAAAAAAAACTGTTGAATAAGATGTTTTCCAACATTTAAAAAATTGAAAATTGAAAACTAAAAACAAAACTGAAAACATCTTTTAGCTATTCTGGTATTTTAGTTTTTAAAACCGAAAACAAGAACTGTTTTCAAAAACAAGTTTTGCCAAGCAGGTTTTTAAATTTTTAGCTTTTGAAAATAGAAAACAGTTTTTAAAAACTGTAATCAAACATGTCTTCCCTACTTACATAACCCATCTCGCTCCATTCTCCTTCTCTGCGTTTCTTTTTGTTCAATTGATTTTCTGATTTGTCATCAAAGTTAATAGTTTAGGTTTTGGCAAATCAAAATCCTTATCACCAAAAAGAAAGGTATCTTTAGCAGTTTAGTTTTAGGCAAATCAAATCCTTGTCACCAAAAAGAGAGATTGCGTTTTCCAAGCACTATCTACCAACACCATACACACGTCAGCAAGAAAGGTACGTAACTCTAAACGTTTGGACCACTCTATTCATACCGACTATAACTAACCTGTTAGTGAAAATTGTACCTAAATACTCAAAGCTTCTCCTCAAGACTTTATTTGTCAAAATCTGCTGCTCAATATCACACAAGTAAAGGAGGAGGGTTACCGACACTTACTTTAACATTCCCTTATCAACACTTTCTATTATTAGTTAAAAAGAAATAATGCTATTAACACTCACTTTAACACTCTCTTACCAACAATCTATCTTTTATTAGTTAAAACCTATATAGAATGTACTAAATTATATGGCCTAAGCTCCCAAATTGGTAAAGATCTACATGAAGTAAATTTTATTAAAGAGTGCTTGTTTGGTTGAGGAGAGAAAGAGAGAACAAAGATAAGTAGAGAAAAGGATGTAAAAAATGAAGTAGATTTTGTAGGTTGTTTGGGTATGATAAGAAGAGAAAGAGAAGAGGAAGAATTAGATTAACACTATCTCTGCTTGTTTGATTGAATAGAAAGTGAAGAGAATATTGATATAAATAAAGATTGGTGGACATCCAAATGGTGTAGACCACTAGAAAAGGATAGGAAGAGAGGAGAGATAAGTGTGATATATAATATGATGTAATTGAAAAAAAAAGATAGAGAGAAGAAAAAAAAGTATCCAAAAGTGTCTGAACTATTTGGGTGTAGATCAATCTTTGCTGTATTGATATTATGTAAAATGAGAGCTTTGGAGAGAGCGATATAAGAGGAGGAGAGAAGAGACTAGATAGGCAGAGAGAAAGACATAAGAGAGTAAATTTTGTAGGTAATTTTGTATAATTGAAAGAAAAGAGAAAGAATAATATGCAACCCACCACTCCCCCTCTTCCCTTACCAAACAAGGGTGGTTATGGTCTCTATTCTTTATCTCTCTCCCCTCTTTCTCTCTCTTCACAAGCTCTCATACAAAACATTTGTTAATAAATATAATAATAATAGAGGGATAAAATGAGTAAGTAGGTAAAAAGCACACACTCTCTCCCACTTTCTCTTATGTTTGTGGAGACCACAAAAGGTGATGGGCCCCACCCCTTTTTCTCTTTTCCCTGTCTCACTCCCTCCTACCAAACAAGGTTGGACTACTCTCTCATCTCCAACTCTCTTCACTCTAACTCTCTTAACAAAATGACCCCTACCAAACAAGTTAGTATTACCCTAACCGAATTATCCATTCTAATCTCTTCTATAGTTAATTAGATTAGTAAAAAAGAACGCGAGATTATGGTCGAAATAACCAGTGATGGCGCGAAGGGGTCGCAAACAGCAATTGTCTTCTGAACTTCCTCCAGAGATTATTGGTGTATATGAAATACAACAAATGCAAAGCAGCTCCCAGATTACAAACACATGCTCCTTTCGCAATGAAAAAAAGGCTCAAGAACCTGTCCAATCGCCCTATCATTTATAAACTTTAACAACTATAAACCCAAAATATATAAAAATAAAGACTCTAAACAAGAACTATAAATACAGGGGCAAAAGGGTATCTTTGCCGCTCAGAACATCTCTACCACAGACTGAACATCTACCACTATAAATACTCTAAGATTCATCCTTACTAATGATATTCCCAGTCTGAACGCCAGAATGAGCAGCATTGGAATAATGCATTTTGATGGCTGCCACAGGATCTGAGACTCCACTGCTTAATCCTCCTCCCACGTTCATTGCCGCCATTCCCTCACCCTGCTGCAGTAAACTTGGGATTGTTTCAAAGCCGTTTCTTCTCTGCATCTCAGAGGAGGCGACATCTTGGCAATGCTTTACATCTACCACAGAAGGCTGCGCTTTCAGACCATCCCTATTCCTGAAACCATTGCTACCATTGACAGATGGTTCATTCCCATGCTGTTGATTCTTCGCGAATACCGGAAATGGCTGTCCCAAAATGGCAGAATCAAGTATTGAGAAACCAGACGTTATTCTGTTCCCGTCCCAAATACTCGTGAAGGAAATATTTTCAAGGCTCTGGCAATCATTATGTTCAATCTTCAGACTAGTTGATTTCACATCAGAATTATGATGGCTGGAAAATTTCAAGCTAGAAGATGAATTAGGCTCCTGGGTGGATGAAGGATGGGTTAGTATCTTCCCAAATAATTTCACATCACCACTTCTGGAAGTTTTTTCGGAATCGGACAAACACTGCAACTGTGTTTCTTGATGATCATCAGCTTGTTCAATCTTAACAGGCAACTCAGTCACTGAACTGCTGCGGCTCATACCCACATTTACATTCTTAAGAGGCACTCGCAACGGATAGCGCTGAAGTATTTTAGCAGCCTCAGCAAAGTCTAATAGATTCCCAGGATTATGAACATGATAGTCACCATTGCTACTGGAATTATGACCGCTGATATCTCTACTTCCCTGAAAATCACAAGTAGAGGACAATAGATTTTGGCTACCTGTTTTCTCAGGTTGCAAAGAAGCACTAGCAGTATCCTGCAACACTGAATTTGCAGTTGTAGGAGGATCCTCCAATGATCCTGAGAAATGAGGTTTTTCATCAAGGCAAGGCTGGGGCTGAAATTCAGCATCAGAACTTAATCTTGGACACGAAATTCCTACAGGAGATACAGAAGTATTTCCTGTAGTGCTTGAATCATAGCCTTTGTTTTTCAATTCATCTGCATCAGCTTCATGTAAATTATCTATATCAAGACAAGTAAGTGACCCCTCCAATTCATTTCCACGACACTCAGAAGAAACCTCAGAAACCAGTCTGTCCTCAGCAACAGAATTAGAGTGGCATGGTTCAATTATCTCTGAAGCAGGCACCAATTCTGTATCTGTACCTCCCATTTCATTCAGTTTATCTTTTTCAATTTCTATGCTATCTGACACAATCATAGCTTTCTCATCCCTGACTGAATCAGACTTATCAGAACTGTACAAGACATCCACATCACGATCAGTGTCCAGTATGGACTTGCCCTTAGTTACATATGCATCAGAATCCATATTTACATCTTCAAGATCTACTTCTTTCCCATTAATTTCCTTTGATTCATTTAAGTCAGCTGAAACATTCCTGGCTTCCACAGGATTGGATTCATGGTATCCATTCATGACAGATGAAGCCAGTTCCTCACCTGCTTTAATACCCGACGTATCAGTGCCAATGACTGAACCTGCCTCCTCGTTGCATGCATCATCTGAGTCACTCCTGCCACCATTTGCATCACCATTCACTAGCGATCCAATATTTTCAGATATGGGGGGATTCATTCTAAGGCTTTTCTGAGCCTTGCTGAAAAAAACTTTGCACTGATCCTGGGACTTCGTTCCAACACACTGCGCAATCATTGTGAAATCCTTCCCAAAAGATGATACAGCCTGAAGCAAGACTGCTTTCTCCCCATCTGTCCAATCAGTAGGATCCACTTCACCACCACTCCCTTCGGAACAAGTATCATCATCAACATTCTGAGTAACATCAGGCATCAAAGGTTGTTCGCATAGAGACCTCACTTTCATGCACTTCCTGTCATTGTTACCTTCCACAGGCTGAACAGAACTTGTCATGCAGGAACTCATAGCCTCAGATGAAAGAGAACCACATATACCAGCCAATACATCAGCTGCAACGGTCTCTCTTTCATCTTGAAGAATGTCAAAACTGCTTGATCTCTCTCTGATGCTCTCATTGCGCCTTGATGTTTTCATATCACTGTGTCCCCTCCAAAGGGATCTTCCTGAACGCAATTTTCGATTACGTGCAATGCCATCTGCCATCACCGAAGCTGCATTCAACATCTCAAGTGAAGCAGCATTCACTTCACGATTACACCTTTTACCTGATGTTATCAAGTCAGTTTTGGCCCTAAACAACTTCTTGAGTTTACCACCATCTTTTTTCTTAATTTTCTGAAAATAATGGGACTTGTGATTTTTGTAGTAGAATTCAACACAGTCAGCCGTTGTCTTGTAGTCAAGGAAAGAAGCAATTTTCCGAAAATCTTTTCCAAAGGCTGCAAATTTCTCCAGGAAAATCGATCTCTCTTCTGATGTCCAAGGGTTGATCATAGACCTTTCTTTCTCAATAGCCAATGGATCTTCAACCAGACCATTACTAGATAAGAACTTTGAAATCATTTTCTCCTTCGCATCCAAAATTAATGCTGGCATCTTCAAAGTGCTGCTCGGAATTATATCTTGTGATTCTGAAAGCAGTTGGCTTGTACAATTAATCAGCTCAGATGTTGGAACCAAGTTAAGTGGATTTCCTGCAGCAAATATGGAAGGAAATATACAAAAAATTAACAGTTATTATCACAACAAAAAGCTAAATTTGAACAGAACACTGTAGAATGTAACTTCATGAGTCAAAATATAAACAAGTAGTCCATAGCAGAATGCAGAATAGAGCAACAACCTCCAGTAACACTAACAGAACAATCATGAGTCAACATATAAACAAGTAGTCCATAGAAGAATGCAGAATAGAGCAACAACCTCCAGTAACACTAACAGAAGAAGATACAACAGAGTGGCTGTCGAAACAGAATTGGAGCTACAACAAAAATATTCAAGAAACTTGTAAAACCCGTAATTGATAATGCTAATAGGTTTGAAATTTTAATATTAAAAATAAACAAAATTTCAAGATTCAAAACTAATGAGTGCAGTTTTTACCATGGAGCTGTTGGCAAGGATGGGATTACCAATTTCCACATGGGCAAAACTCGGGTATAATTCCATAGGTGCAGTTTTTATTGTTCTTCAATTATAACATGACACATTAAAAAATAGAAAATCGAGGGAAATTATTAGATTAATAAGTACTAGGAAAGTGGGCAAGTGGGTTTTTATTGGGCAACAGGATAAACAGTAGCTATTGTACTGTACCTAAGTTTTATCATTTCCAAATCTACCACCTCAGAATCCTTCCCCTAAATTCGGGTACAACTGCTTCTAATCTTTCATATGTTATGTGGCACCGAAAGTTAGGGGATCTCAATGCCGCCATCTTACATTATGTACTTATACCTTTGTAATATGCATGAGAATTAGGGCTTACCTTACTAGCCCAAGCATCTCTCCTAACAAGTTGTGGCATCATGATTATTCCACTACTACTTGCCTCATTAATAGATTACCAACAAGTCTTTACAGTCTGTTTTTACCTATGTCAAATTATTCAAAAGCTTGCCTGATTATTACCTAGTCAAGGTCTTTGATTGCTTTTGTTTTCCCATCTCAGACCATATAATTCTAATAAGATGCAAGTCAGATCCCACGAGTGTATATTTTAGGTTACTCCACTCCTCACAAAGACTAAAAATACCTCAATCCACAAGGGAATCTTATCACTCAAAGCATGTGATCTTAAATGAGTCATCCTTTCCTTATTCTCACTTGTTTTCTCCAGTTAATCTCATTCAGGATCTTCCACCCCAGCCTCTACTCCCCTAGCTACTTCTTTGTCATAAATCACTACATCAACTCATGTTTCCTCCACTACCTCACCCTTCTATAGCCTCATCTATGCAAATGAGCACCTGTAGCAGCCACCGGCTGCAATGCAACATGGCAACACTAAAACACAGCTATCTTGGGAAATTAATAACTATTTTCACCCCGTTTGAAATAGAAGACACAGTCTGCATTTCTCAAAAATAGCCTACTGTTTTGGGCATAATGAACTAAATTTCAAAACAAACACACAAAATACACTTACGCGAAACCCACTTTGGTGATTTTTACGCCTTGAAAAGGATCTGTCTGGCTTTTCCCTTGAGAACACAGTTGGTGCATACCAAAATAGTAATAATAATAATGATGATGATAATAATAATAATAATAATAATAATAATAATAATCAACAGTCACAATATAACTAGCTATCAGCATCAATCTGACGCATAATTCACTATAAGCGCAAAGAAAACAAAGTAATGTGATAGAAAAAGGAAGACAAAGGAATAAATAGGAAACAAAGAGGGATGTAACATAAAAGTAAGCGGAACATAGGGAATATGAAGAACTCACTCACTACAAAACACACACACAAAAAAACAAAATAGAAAACTGCAACAAAGGGGCATGAATTTTATTAATGGAAAGGAAGTGTGAAATTAATGAGCAAGAAATCCTCCATAAACAACCAAGAAGAGAAAAAATCTGACATTAGATCCCCCAGACCTGCCATATCGACCTAATAAACCACCAGAAGGATTCCATATATTGAATTAAAACATTTTTATCCTACAGCAACTTAAGGATAAGGAAGCTTTTGTTCTCTGACAGTCAAAACTGAAATATTTTAAAAGGATAAGGAAGCTATTGTTCTCTGACAGTCTGACTCCAAGAGCAATAATATACGTGCATGTTTTCAGTCAGCAAATTTCTTTATCTGCACTAATAATTATAGACCAACTAAATATAAATGACATAAACACTAAATTCCCAACTCACTCACTATGCATATCCCCCATTTGGCAGTTCCACTGCTCTGTTTTCATTATTCAAACACAGGTTTCACAAAGTCACTCTTCCACTATGCACACCTTTATTTGGCTATATTATTGCTTGCTCTATTGTTATTCTTACTTATGATTTTGTCTTAAACTTAATAAATTGAGCACTATATATCATAATATGAAACATCAAGCTATTTTACATTGTCGCTCAAAATTATAAAATTTCAATTTACCATTCATGATTCAAAAGTTAGCTTGACAATTCATGATTTAAATCACAAATGAATTTCATAACATTTTCTACAAAAGTACCAATATTTCATTTGAGCGCACCGGGAAATAAGTTTATGAATCAAGCAGCATGCACCAAAAGACACAAAGTACAGATGTGGTGTACCGAAATTATCATCATGATTAAAAACCGAGTCATTGAAAAGAACTGGGCTATATTAAGCATAAGATATCACAAGGTGTGATCAGCTAAATTGATCAAAGACAGGCACCATTGAGCTCTCTTAAAAACCAAATTTTCAAGAACGGAAAATTATATATTATTCCCAAATTCAACCAAAAATAATGAATTCTTTGTTATACCCCATCCCCCCTTAAACAAAGCATCTATTGCCAAATGAAATCACAATGAAGGCAAGCATAATTCAGCTATATGAACTAAATGACCATGTGTTGAATCCACCATAACAGCAAGAAATATATGAAAAGAAAGACACACTAAAATCAATGACATATGTTAAGCAGAAACTGTCCGAAAGATTCATATTCATACCAGGGATGGGAAAATGAAAACGAATAGATGAACGTTTCTTCTGATGAGCATTCCTGATAGTTCGTAGGCCTAATTGAGGCTTCTTGTGAGATTTTGGACGGCATTTCCTAATAGACAATGCGCGCATATCTTTTTTCCACAGGTGATGCAAGGCTTTAAACTTGAGTGCTAAAACTCTCTCCTTAAATCTTGCAAACCGCTTTTTCTTTGCAATCTTTTCCATAGTGAATGCACCATCTTTTGAGAAAGAGTCACTGGTAGCTCCAATATTACTGATCTTACCACAATCTTCTGGCAATAATTTAGCAAATACTTCACATGCTGTTTTAGCAGTTTCTCTATTGCAAGACATAATTGTGCGGTATAAAGTATCGTCAGAGCTGGGATAAAAGCTTGCACCAGAGTTAGCATCCATGCCATCTTTAAACTCCATAGATGAATTTCCATCAAAACAAGCAAATGCACTGGCAGCTTTCCTATTAGTACAGGGAACTAAGCATTTCACTGCTTTTGACTGAATTACATCCATGTCTTCCAAGCAAGTGCCGAATCTCCTCACATTACATGAAGAAACTTCATTAATCAAGGGCAAGGGCACCACAAACTTAGACATTGCAGTTCCAGGCCTATTGATACCATCACCATTGCCATTATTATGTATACAATGCGAGTTAGTAGAATGAGCCATCTTCTCCATATTAGGGTCATTAGAAGAAACCATTTCCAATGATTCTGGACAAGCAACGTTATGGGAGCCTCCAACATGTTCATCACAAAATTTTGAATTGTAACATAGCAGATGGGAGTCAACTGCTGCTGAAGATGGAAATTTATCCCCAGGCTCAGATTTTAGCGACTTCAGTTCATTTTCAAGTAAATCAATTTCAGTTTCAGTCACCTCCAATATCTTTGAAATGTCAGCTTTCAACATCAGCAACATATTCATTCGGCTGGATCTTAAGATAGTAGAATCTGCAGTGCTCAAATCATCAGACTGTACCAATTCAAGAAGTGAAGAGGCCAAACCACTCAATGAGTCAACATCCACCTTCTCTAAATTGAAAGAAAACACCTGTGGATAATTTTGAGACCCAGGATCTGGTGAACTTCTCAAGTTACTGACATCATTGTCCACAGCTGAAGCTTTTCCAAACAATTTATCATCCAGACCTGCCACAAGGTGAAAATGAGGTATTGGCAACAAATAGAGCAACAAAACGAAATAGCATATATAATATATAATATATAATATATAAAACATCCGGACACCAGAATAAATTAGACTGACAAGAGACTATTTCCTATTCCTACAATATACTATATGATCAAGGATAAGCAACCTGATGAGTCAGAGATGTAAATTCACTACCAGCAACGTTTCAAAAAAAAAATCAATACCAGCAGGAAACATTATACTCTTTCAGATGAAGGGTAAAGAGGATTATAAACAGCAACAAAAAATCGAACATACCTGGAGGGGAGCTGCACGCAACAGTAGATTGAGTTGCAGGAGCTGCACAATCAGAAAATATTGAAACTTTGGGGCTTTTATCTACTACGCTGGGATGGAGAATATTACCAGGTTCCATATTAATAAGAGACGTGACAGGGCCATCTTCGTTGGAACTGACATCTGGCCCCTCCACTTTCTTCTTTTCAAACTTTGCAAGTCCCTCACCCCAATTTAGCCTAGGCTTCTTCCTTGAATGTATCTCATCATACGTAGCAGATGTCTCACATGCAGCAGCTTCCCCAGAATTTGACTCTAGGACAGTAGCATTTTTTTGTTGCAAACCAGCCTTCCTTTCACAGGAATCTGTCGCTCCTATGCTCCTTGATCTACTTGAACGTCTAAGGCCAGAGTCTCTCGAGGACAGGCCTCCAGGACGGGTCCATTTAAGGGGCTTCCAGTCAATCAAACCCAGAGAACTCTCCCTATCAGGTCTCCGGCCCCTGCCGAACACATTAACACCACCACCCATCCTATTATGCTGGTCTCTGAAGTGGCGCTGCTGCCAAGTGTTTGCAAAGTTGGAATGTGGATGAGAGGAGTACGGTAGCATATCATCAACTGACCTCCTATCATTATTCGCACCAGGATGCCTTCGGGGAAAACCGAGAGCGCTAATATTGGTTTGCCATGGATGTTCTCTCCAATCTCTCCGGCTAAAGGATCCTCTACTTTCCCTATAGCTCCTTCCATACTTTCCATCCCCTCGAGAAACAGATGACCGCCAGTTATCTTCCTCCACCATCTTGTCACAGGACCGAGAAGACGCATACCCATGACCAGAATCTTCTTGAAACAGGTGCCAACCGCTCTGCTTGCCATGTCCTTCAGAAAATAATAAAACCAAAAAGGGGAAAACAGAAAAGAAAAATAAATCAACACAACCGAAGTGTAAATATTCTCTCAACCAGAAGAAGAAAGTTTCGCCTACTCATTCAATTAACGTTCCAACCACAACTACGGACCCAGATCTTCAAAACAAAACAAAAAAATCCAGAGATATGATTCAATAAAATAAACAGAAGTTTGCAACCATTCAGATAAACCAAGTCATAAACAGCATAAGTATTATGAAGCTGCAATTAAAACTAGTTACTATCAGAAAACAATAACTAAGAGATTCTTCTTGAAACAGGTGCAAACCACCCTGCTTGTCATGTCCTTCAGAAATAATCAAACCAAAAAGGGAAAAACAGAAGAGCAAAAAAATTCATCCCAACCGAAGTATATAAATTACCTAAACCAGAAGAAGAAAATTCACCCACTTGTTAAATTAACATAACAACAACTACATACCCAGATCTTCAAAGCAAAGCAAAAAAATCCAACGATTTAAACCAATAACAACATAAAAGTTCGCAGCCATTCAGATAAACCAAGCCATAAACAGCATAAGTGCAAAATAAACTGCAATTAAAACTAACAACTATCAAAATTAAAGAACAAATAAATCAAGTAATCGGAGAAGCGCAATTAACAGCGATTTAAAAGGAAAAAATTTAAAAAAATAATAATAATAAACTCACCTGCGGGTCGCCGAAACTCGGGCGATCCCCATCGTCTGAACTCGCGGGAGCTGCTGTGATGAGTGGACGAGTCTCTCCATCTCGCCACGGGCCCAAGCGACTCAGACCTGTCGCGCTTCCTGTCCTTGAAATAGTCCTTTCGATCCCATGGCACCGGTTCCAGCGGCATGAAAATCCAACCCTAACAACAACAACGAAATACAACACGGATTAATCAGAACGAACAGCACAGCACAGAATCCAAAATCAAACACCGGAAACCAAACCACACTGAAACTTACGGCAGCGTAGGTTCGCTGCTCTCCACGGGATCGAAGCTAGGGGTTTCGGGAACGGGAAAAACCTCGGAAACAACGCGAAACCTTGTGTGGTTTCGCGAAATCAAAAGGGGATGGGAGTAAACAGCATGGATTATGGGGTTGAGGCGTAGCTGTTTTAAAAGGTTTTTGTGGGTGTGAGGTGCAGTGTGGCCTTGTTGTCTGACCTCACTCGCTCCGAAATCTCGGAGTTTTGTATCCGTTTCCTGGGAAAACGAGGGCAGTCGCGAGAGACAATGAGGAACGGTAGAGGACAATGATAACCGAGAACCAAGAGATGGAGGGAGGGAGGGACGAACGAAGGAAGAAAACTAGCTGCGGATCTCAACGATGCTTTTATGCTCTTTTCCGGGTTCAATTTGGAATCCGATAATAATAAATTCCTTTTTTAACAAATATATATATATATATATATATAAAAATATATATTTATGATGTATCAGGTAAGAAAGATGTTTTTATATTATAAAGTAAGAATAAATCATGACCGCTAGATATAATCATAAATGGTCAATATTAAAACATGAAGTCACATGACATTTTTAAATAGTCATATCATTACTAAGTTGTTTTAATCTTGACCATTCATGATTATATCTAACGGTCATGATTTATTCTTACTTTCTTATATAAAAACATTTTTTTTATATAATGCAAATTACACCCCTCCATAATTTTTTATATAATGCAAATTTAATTAATCCAAACCGTTTAGTTGAATGATTTTATAGAGTAGAACAAATTTACAAAATTTCATATAAATAAAATATTATTTTCTACTTCATCATACCACTTTATTTTAACGTATAATATTTTATTTAAATATAATAAAATGTTTATTATTTTTTTTTTGTTACAAAAATGTTTATTATTTGATTGCATGCCTATGAATATCCAAACTTTATAAAAGTTTATATGCATGATAATTAGCATAATATAACATGATTCAATGGTTTGGATTGATTAAATTTGCGTTATGAGAAAAATTATAAAGTGGTGCAAGTGCACACCTAGTGCTGTTTGATCCCTTCCTTATATATATATATATATATATATATATATATATATATATATATATTATGGAGTGTTTCAAGTGTGAATAATGTTTATTGTGACCATTAAATCTAACATGAATGGTTAAGATTAAGACAGAAAGTCACATGACCTGACATTAAATCTTGACCATTCATGTTAGATTTAATGCTCTCATCTCTTACAATAAGCATTGCTCTCACTTGATACACTCCCTATATATATTCAAATTAATAAATTCTAATTGCTTTTTTAACTTTTAGTGAATTATAATAATTGAACTCAATTATTTCTTCATCCCCGAATGATAGCTCAAGTGATAGGAGCTGCAGGGACAGAGATAAAAAATAGGATTATAGATCCAATTTCATCCTTGAAACGTATGAAGCCAGCCAATTTACAGTGTGTTTGGATTTACGTTTGGAGAGGCCAAACGTGAATCCAGCAATCCGAAAGCAACTATTTTTTTCCTCTGCAAATGTGGATCTAGCCCTTTTTTCCAAACATGCACTTAATCTATTAATCTATCAATGATGAAGATAAGTATATATTTTAAAAATGAAAAGTGGTCAATTTTGTTTATAAAAATGAAAATTGTAATTCATTTATTTCTTGAAATATGAAAACTGTGATCAAATTTAATCCTTCATAGGTGAATTGAATTTATTTTTTTCGTTTTTCAAAAACTACTTTGTCTATTTCTTTAGTTGGAGACTCACTCACAAAGTCATTCAAGAATAAAAGTTATTATTCAGTTTAAAAAGAAAATAAAAAGGGAAAAGAAGAAAAGTGAGATGTGGGATTTGAATTCTTTGTAATGTGATAGTCATAGGAGGAGAAATAAAAATATAGATAAAAGGAAAAAAATAGGTGAAAATAGGTGTGAAAGAAGAAAGTGAGATAAATAAATAAGAAATTAAGATTATTTTCTATTCATGTTGAATTTTCTCACACTTAATTTCACATTTGTTTTCATTTCAAAAAAAACCAAATTTGTTCATCTCAAAATAAAAAATTCACATTTGTTGATCCAAAATGTGTTGGTCTAATAGTAGGTAAGCAAGATCCTCGTAAGGTAGAAGACACAAATTCAAACCACAAAAAAGTCATTTGTCAGAATCAACTAACACAATTTTCCGAACGAATTTACCTTATTAAAGATCTAAAAGGAAAAAAATCACATTAGTTGACTTTTTAACTATTTATGTGAACATGTTAATGAGTCATTAAAAAAGCTTGTCGTGTTGTAATTAAATAAAAGAGGTGCTATTGTATCACTTTAATGAGGCTCTCTTTAATGTGAGAAACATGTAGTGTTGCCACGTGCTTAGATGTGTGATGGACAAAACTCCAAAGCACTTAGTGAAAAAGCTTCATATTATAGCTTATGTGTTAACATAATTTTAGGGTCTAACGTGCGGAAAAAATAAATTTTTTATAAGATTATTTTCTATTGAGATCACATTCTGACACTTAGGGTTTGCTTGACTTATTTTTAGTTTTTTTATTTAAAATAGTCTTTCAGAATAGTTTTTAAAACCTTTTTTTTAAAGTAAAAAAGAAAAAATTGTTTGAATTAAATGTTTTTTAACGTTTAAAAAAACTATAATTTAAAAACTAAAAGAAAAAATACAAAACATCTCTGAGATATTGTGGATTTTAGTCTTAAAAATACAAACTGTTTTTGAAAACAAATTGCGAGTAACAAGTTTTTCAACTTTTTAAGTTTTTAAAAACAGAAAACAGCTTCCAAAAACTGCAAATAATAATGGTTATTAAAATTTGTTTTGACAACAAATTATGACAAACAAGTTTTTTAATTTTCTAAAAACTGAAAACAACTTTCAAAAACTGAAACAAATTTGACCTTAAATTTAACCTATTTTGACTTTATCATTGAAATTATATGGAGATATTAATGAGTGATTTACAAAGTTTGACATGTAATAATTAAATAAAAGATGGGTCATGGTATCACATTAATGATACTCTCTTTAATGTGAGAAACCTAGAGTAATTTATTGAATTTTCTTAGCCCTCTTGTCCTCATTCCCTTGAGGATGAGGACACAAGTTTGAATCTTGAATAATTCATTTGTTGGAAGGGGCTGCCACAATTATCGAACGAGTTTGCCCTATCAAAGACTAAAAAGGAAAAACATCACATTTGTTAAATTTTTAACCGTATATATGAACATATTAGTGAGTCATTAAAAAAGTTTTTCTTGTTGTAATTCAATTAAAGGGGTGTTATTGTATTACTTTAATTAGACTCTCTTTAATGTGAGAGTGCTGCAACGTGCTTGGATGTGTGTTGGACAAACACTCCAAAGCACGTTAGCACTCCATATTATAGCTAACATCATGATTTTAGGATTTAACGTGAGAAAAATAAATTTTTTATAAGATTATTTTCTATTAAGATCACATTCTCGCACTTAGGGCTTGATTGACTTGTTTTTAGTTTTTTATTTTTAAAATAGTCTTTCAGAATAATTTTTAAAATCTTTTTTTAAAATAAAAAAGAAAAATTGTTTGAATTAAATGTTTTATAATGTTTAAAAAAACTATAATTTAAAAACTAAAAGAAAAAATAGAACCGTATACATGAACATATTAGTGAGTCATTAAAAAAGTTTTTCTTGTTGTAATTCAATAAAAGGGGTGTTATTGTATCCCTTTAATTAGACTCTCTTTAATGTGAGAGTGTTGCAACGTGCTTGGATGTGTGTTGGACAAACACTCCAAAGCACGTTAGCAAAGAAGCTCCATATTATAGCTAACATCATGATTTTAGGATTTAACGTGAGAAAAAATAATTTTTTTATAAAATTATTTTCTATTGAGATCACATTCTCACACTTAGGGCTTGTTTGATTTCTTTTTTTAGTTTTATCTATTTAAAAATAGTTTTCCGAAAAAGAATTAAAATCTACTTTTCAAAAGTATAATTTGAAAACTCAAAATTGAAGCAAAAAACATCTCTAAGATGTTTTGAGATTTAAGTGTTAAGAATTGAAAATAAGAAAAGTTTTTAAAAATTGTTTTTTTAAAACAAATTACGACAAACAAGTTTATTTAATTTTTCAGTTTTTTTTTAAAATAAAACAAACTTTCGAAAACTCCAAATAAAACAGGACCATAATTTAACATTTGTTGACTTTACAATTGTATCTTTATGGAGATATTAATGAGTCTTTTAAAAAGTTTCACCGGTTGTAATTGAATAACAAATGTGTCATGGTATCAATTAAGTGATGCTCTCTTCAATGTCAGAAACCTAGAGTCATTTCTTAAATTGTTAGCCCCTCCCCCAAATCACTATTTCACCTTGCTTATAAAAATGAAAATTGTAATTCATTTATTTCTTGAAATATGAAAACTGTGATCAAATTTAATCCTTCATAGGTGTATTGAATTTATTTTTTTTGTTTTTCAAAAACTACTTTGTCTATTTCTTTAGTTGGAAACTCACTCAAAAAGTCATTCAAGAATAAAAGTTATTATTCAGTTTAAAAAGAAAATAAAAAGGGACAAGAAGAAAAGTGAGATGTGGGATTTGAATTCTTTGTAATGTGATAGTCATAGGAGGAGAAATAAAAATATAGATAAAAGGAAAAAAATATGTGAAAATAGGTGTGAAAGAAGAAGGTGAGATAAAAAAAAATTAAGATTATTTTCTATTCATGTTAAATTTTCTTACACTTAATTTCACATTTGTTTTCATTTAAAAAAAAACTAATTTGTTCATCTCAAAATAAAAAATTCACATTTGTTGATCCAAAATGTGTAGGTCTAGTAATAGGCAAGCAAGATCCTCATAAGGAAGAAGACGCAAATTCAAACCTCGAAAAAGTCATTTGTCGGAATGAACTAACACAATTTTCCAAACAAGTTTACCCTATTAAAGATCAAAAAGGAAAAAAATCACATTTGTTGACTTTTTAACCTTTTATGTGAACGTATTAATGAGTCATTAAAAAAGTTTGTCGTGTTGTAATTAAAAGAAAGAGGTGCTATTGTATCACTTTAATGAGGCTCTATCTAATGTGAGAAACATTTAGTGTTGCGATGTGTGTTGGACAAAACTCCAAAGCACGGTAGTGAAAAAGCTTCATATTATAGCTTATGTATTAACATAATTTTAGGGTCTAACGTGCGGAAAAAAAATTATAAGATTATTTTCTATTGAGATCAAATTCTGACACTTAGGGCTTGTTTGACTTCTTTTTAGTTTTTTGTATTTAAAATAGTCTTTCAGAATAATTTTTAAAATTTTTTTTTAAAGTAAAAAAGAAAGAATTTTTGGATTAAATGTTTTATAACGTTTAAAAAAACTATAATTTAAAAACTAAAAAAAAATAGAAAACATCTCTGAGATATTTTGGATTTTAGTCTTGAAAATACGAACTGTTTTTGAAAACAGATTGTGAGTAACAAGTTTTTCAACTTTTTAAGTTTTTAAAACCAGAAAACCGCTTTCAAAAATTGCAAATAAGAATGGTTATTAAAATTTGGTTTTGAAAACAAATTATGACAAACAAATGTGATATTTATTTAACATATTTTGACTTTATCATTGAATTTATATGGAGATATTTTACAAAGTTTGACATGTAATTGAATAAAAGATGGGTCATGGTATCACATTAATGATGCTCTCTTTAATGTGAGAAACCTAGAGTAATTTATTGAATTTTCTTAGCCCTCTTGTCCTCATTCCCTTGAGGATGAGGACACACGTTTGAATCTTGAATAATTCATTTGTTGGAAGGGGCTGCCACAGTTTTCGAACGAGTTTGCCCTATCAAAGACTAAAAAGGAAAAAAATCACATTTGTTAAATTTTTAACCGTATATATGAACATATTAGTGAGTCATTAAAAAAGTTTTTCTTGTTGTAATTCAATAAAAGTGGTGTTATTGTATCACTTTAATTGGGCTCTCTTTAATGTGAGAGTGTTGCAACGTGCTTGGATGTGTGTTGGACAAACACTCCAAAGCACGTTAGCAAAGAAGCTCCATATTATAGCTAACATCATGATTTTAGGATTTAACGTGGGAAAAAATAAATTTTTATAAGATTATTTTCTATTGAGATCACATTCTCACACTTAGGGCTTCTTTGATTTCCTTTTTAGTTTTCTGTATTTAAAAATAGTTTTCCAAAAAAGAATTAAAATCTACTTTTCAAAAGTATAATTTAAAAACTAAAAATTGAAGCAAAAAACATCTCTAAGATGTTTTGAGATTTAAATCTTAAGAATTGAAAATAAGAAAAGTCTTTAAAAATTGTTTTTTCAAAACAAATTATGACAAACAAGTTTATTTAATTTTTCAGTTTTTTTTTTTAAAAAAAAAACTTTCGAAAACTCCAAATAAAACAGGACCTTAAATTAACATTTGTTGACTTTACAATTGTATCTTTATGGAGATATTAATGAGTCTTTTAAAAAGTTTCACCGGTTGTAATTGAATAACAAATGTGTCATGGTATCAATTAAGTGATGCTCTCTTTAATGTCAGAAACCTAGAGTCATTTCTTAAATTGTTAGCCCCTCCCCCAAATCACTATTTCACCTTGCTTATAAAAATGAAAATTGTAATTCATTTATTTTGAAATATGAAAACTGTGATCAAATTTAATCCTTCATAGGTGAATTGAATTTATTTTTTTTGTTTTTCAAAAACTACTTTGTCTATTTCTTTAGTTGGAAACTCACTCAAAAAGTCATTCAAGAATAAAAGTTATTATTCAGTTTAAAAAGAAAATAAAAAGGGACAAGAAGAAAAGTGAGATGTGGGATTTGAATTCTTTGTAATGTGATAGTCATAGGAGGAGAAATAAAAATATATATAAAACGAAAAAAATATGTGAAAATAGGTGTGAAAGAAGAAGGTGAGATAAAAAAAAATTAAGATTATTTTCTATTCATGTTAAATTTTCTTACACTTAATTTCACATTTGTTTTCATTTAAAAAAAAAAACTAATTTGTTCATCTCAAAATAAAAAATTCACATTTGTTGATCCAAAATGTGTAGGTCTAGTAATAGGCAAGCAAGATCCTCATAAGGAAGAAGACGCAAATTCAAACCTCGAAAAAGTCATTTGTCGGAATGAACTAACACAATTTTCCAAACAAGTTTACCCTATTAAAGATCAAAAAGGAAAAAAATCACATTTGTTGACTTTTTAACCTTTTATGTGAACGTATTAATGAGTCATTAAAAAAGTTTGTCGTGTTGTAATTAAATGAAAGAGGTGCTATTGTATCACTTCAATGAGGCTCTATCTAATGTGAGAAACATTTAGTGTTGCGATGTGTGTTGGACAAAACTCCAAAGCACGGTAGTGAAAAAGCTTCATATTATAGCTTATGTATTGACATAATTTTAGGGTCTAACGTGCGGAAAAAAAATTATAAGATTATTTTCTATTGAGATCAAATTCTGACACTTAGGGCTTGTTTGACTTCTTTTTAGTTTTTTGTATTTAAAATAGTCTTTCAAAATAATTTTTAAAATGTTTTTTTAAAGTAAAAAAGAAAGAATTTTTGGATTAAATGTTTTATAACGTTTAAAAAAACTATAATTTAAAAACTCAAAAAAAATAGAAAACATCTCTGAGATATTTTGGATTTTAGTCTTGAAAATACGAACTGTTTTTGAAAACAGATTGTGAGTAACAAGTTTTTCAACTTTTTAAGTTTTTAAAACCAGAAAACCGCTTTCAAAAATTGCAAATAAGAATGGTTATTAAAATTTGGTTTTGAAAACAAATTATGACAAACAAATGTGATATTTATTTAACATATTTTGACTTTATCATTGAATTTATATGGAGATATTTTACAAAGTTTGACATGTAATTGAATAAAAGATGGGTCATGGTATCACATTAATGATGCTCTCTTTAATGTGAGAAACCTAGAGTAATTTATTGAATTTTCTTAGCCCTCTTGTCCTCATTCCCTTGAGGATGAGGACACACGTTTGAATCTTGAATAATTCATTTGTTGGAAGGGGCTGCCACAGTTTTTGAACGAGTTTGCCCTATCAAAGACTAAAAAGGAAAAAAATCACATTTGTTAAATTTTTAACCGTATATATGAACATATTAGTGAGTCATTAAAAAAGTTTTTCTTGTTGTAATTCAATAAAAGTGGTGTTATTGTATCACTTTAATTGGGCTCTCTTTAATGTGAGAGTGTTGCAACGTGCTTGGATGTGTGTTGGACAAACACTCCAAAGCACGTTAGCAAAGAAGCTCCATATTATAGCTAACATCATGATTTTAGGATTTAACGTGGGAAAAAATAAATTTTTATAAGATTATTTTCTATTGAGATCACATTCTCACACTTAGGGCTTCTTTGATTTCCTTTTTAGTTTTCTGTATTTAAAAATAGTTTTCCAAAAAAGAATTAAAATCTACTTTTCAAAAGTATAATTTAAAAACTAAAAATTGAAGCAAAAAACATCTCTAAGATGTTTTGAGATTTAAATCTTAAGAATTGAAAATAAGAAAAGTCTTTAAAAATTGTTTTTTCAAAACAAATTATGACAAACAAGTTTATTTAATTTTTCAGTTTTTTTTTTTTTAAAAAAAAAACTTTCGAAAACTCCAAATAAAACAGGACCTTAAATTAACATTTGTTGACTTTACAATTGTATCTTTATGGAGATATTAATGAGTCTTTTAAAAAGTTTCACCGGTTGTAATTGAATAACAAATGTGTCATGGTATCAATTAAGTGATGCTCTCTTCAATGTCAGAAACCTAGAGTCATTTCTTAAATTGTCTTAGCCCCTCCCCCCAAATCACTATTTCACCTTGTTTATAAAATTGAAAATTGTAATTCATTTATTTCTTGAAATATGAAAACTGTGATCAAATTTAATCCTTCATAGGTGAATTGATTTTATTTTTTTCGTTTTTCAAAAACTACTTTGTCTATTTCTTTAGTTGGAGACCCACTCACAAAGTTATTCAAGAATAAGAGTTATTATTCAGTTTAAAAAGAAAATAAAAAGGGAAAAGAAGAAAAGTGAGATGTGGGATTTGAATTCTTTGTTATGTGATAGTCATAGGAGGAGAAATAAAAATATAGATAAAAGGAAAAAAATAGGTGAAAATAGGTGTCAAAGAAGGTGAGATAAAAAAAAAATTAAGATTATTTTCTATTCATGTTGAATTTTCTTACACATAATTTCACATTTGTTTTCATTTCAAAAAGAAAACTAATTTGTTCATCTCAAAATAAAAAATTCACATTTGTTGATCCAAAATGTGTTGGTCTAGTAATAGGCAAGCAAGATCCTCGTAAGGAAGAAGACATAAATTCAAACCTCAAAAAAGTCATTTGTCGGAATGAGCTAACACAATTTTCCAAACGAGTTTACCCTATTAAAGATCAAAAAGGAAAAAAATCACATTAGTTGACTTTTTAACTATTTATGTGAACATATCAATGAATTAATAAAAAAGTTTGTCGTGTTGTAATTAAATAAAAGAGGTGCTATTGTATCACTTTAATGAGGCTCTATTTAATGTGAGAAACATGTAGTGTTGCGATGTGTTTAGATGTGTGTTGGACAAAACTCCAAAGCACGTTAAGTGAAAAAGCTTCATATTATAGCTTATGTATTAACATAATTTTAGGGTCTAATGTGCAGAAAAAAAAATTATAAGATTATTTTCTAATGAGATCTCATTCTGACACTTAGGGCTTGTTTGAATTCTTTTTAGTTTTTTGTATTTAAAATAGTTTTTCAGAATAATTTTTAAAATCTTCTTTTAAAGTAAAAAAGAAAGAATTATTTGAATTAAATGTTTTATAAAGTTTAAAAAAACTATAATTTAAAAACTAAAAAAAATAGAAAACATCTCTGAGATATTTTGGATTTTAGTCTTGAAAATACGAACTGTTTTTGTAAACAGATTGCGAGTAACAAGTTTTTCAACTTTTTAAGTTTTTAAAAACAGAAAACAACTTTCAAAAATTGCAAATAAGAATGGTTATTAAAATTTGGTTTTTTGAAAACAAATTACGACAAACAAGTTTTTTAATTTTCTAAAAACTGAAAAGAACTTTCAAAAACTGAAACAAATGTGATATTTATTTAACATATTTGGACTTTATCATTGAAGTTATATGGAGATATTAATGAGTGATTTACAAAGTTTGACATGTAATTGAATAAAAGATAGGTCATGGTATCACATTAATGATGCTCTCTTTAATGTGAGAAACCTAGAGTAATTTATTGAATTTTCTTAGCTCTCTTCTCCTCATTCCCTTGAGGATGAGGACACAAGTTTGAATCTTGAGTAATTCATTTGTTGGAAGGGGCTGCCACAATTTTCGAATGAGTTTGCCCTATCAAAGACTAAAAAGGAAAAAAAATCACATTTGTTAAATTTTTAACCGTATCTATGAACATATTAGTGAGTCATTAAATTTTTTTTTCTTGTTGTAATTCAATAAAAGGGGTGTTATTGTATCACTTTAATTGGGCTCTCTTTAATATGAGAGTGTTGCAATGTGCTTGGATGTGTGTTGGACAAACACTCCAAAGCACGTTAGCAAAGAAGTTCCATATTATAGCTAACATCATGATTTTAGGATTTAACGTGAGAAAAAATAAATTTTTTATAAGATTATTTTCTATTGAGATCACATTCTCACACTTAGGGCTTCTTTGATTTCTTTTTTAGTTTTCTGTATTTAAAAATAGTTTTTCAAAAAAGAATTAAAATCTACTTTTCAAAAGTATAATTTGAAAACCAAAAATTGAAGCAAAAAACATCTCTAAGATGTTTTGAGATTTATGTCTTAAGAATTAAACATAAGAAAAGTTTTTAAATTTTTTTTTTCAAAACAAATTACGACAAACAAGTTTATTTAATTTTTCAGTTTTTTTTTAAAAAGAAAAAAACTTTCGAAAACTCCAAATAAAACAAGACCTTAATTTAACATTTGTTGACTTTACAATTTTATCTTTATGGAGATATTAATGAGTCATTTAAAAAGTTTCACCGATTGTAATTGAATAACAAATGTGTCATGGAATCAATTTAGTGATGCTCTCTTCAATGTCAGAAACCTAGAGTCATTTCTTAAATTGTCTTAGCCCCTCCCCCAAATCACTATTTCACCTTGTTTACTTTGATTTTTTGTAAACAAATAGAATCAGATAAAACCACAAGAAAATCCAAATGTTGATCAAGAGGCTGGATTCCGATTCTCTTACGGGCTCTGGGATATGAAAACTCTCTAATGCGTGAATCGTAAAATGGAGTGGATGAAAGAGGTATTCGTCGAAAGTGGTTCGACCGAATTGGATAAGCGAATTTAAAAGAAAAACTGAAAGTAAAGGTGCTTAAAAGTAATAAAAAGGTAAAGGAAAAAGAAACATAAAATTGCATTGAATTTAAAGTGCAGGAAACATAAAGTTTGCATGAAATGTAAAGGCGGTCAATCGAATACGCTCAGTCACGTACGTTTGACTCTTTCCGTTGCTGTGCATCACGGTTGCTTGGTCTTATAACATTGGGTTTGAGAATTAACGTTTATGGACGTGTTGCGAATGGAACGAAGGACTCCGATTATGTGTTTTTTTCTTCTATTTATAAGTAGAATCTCTAACTGCTTGCAACGGTCGAATTTTCTGATCCTGACATGTGTCTTGTGCCTGCTTCTTTGCTCTCCACGCGTCCTGCTTGATTAACTGCCTATAAATTCTGTCGAAATGCAACCTCATGCACATCAAGGCTTTAGTCAAAAAAAAGTTTAACACACTACTATAGAATTGCCATGTGACCACGGCCTTGTTACCCCAGTTTAGTGTCGGATCGAGGTAAATTGGTGCCCGGAGCTCTGTTATCACGGTTCCGTGTAAACGTGGTAATAGAGTGCCTCAGTTACCACGGTTCCATTTCAACTGTGGTAACTGACATAGCTTTTATGATTTTTTAATTAATAAATACTATTACCACGGTTGATACCTTCAACCGTGGTAATATATATTATATTATTAATAATATGTTGATTTTTTTACTAGTAAACCCTAGTTTGCAGATCAAAAACCCATTTGTGAACCCTTTCTCCGTTGCACCTCATGACCGCCATTCCTGGCTGCTGCACCTCATCACCGGCCCTCGTTCTCTCCGCAATGCCACCGCCGCTGCTTTGCATGCTTGTGCGTCGCTGTTCTCGTCTTCTCCCGTTGGCCGCTCTTCTCTACCTCACTAGTGAGTCCTCTTGACCTGGTTCTACTTCTAGGGTTTTGTTTTGAAGATTGTTGTTGTTGTTTAGTACTAGAGTTTTGTTTTCCCGGAGCACAAAAAGCGTATGCCGTTTTACTCTTAATTTCCTTTCTCTCCAACCACTTAATGGTCTATTCATAAATGCTTCCCAGCACAGTATCTCCAGCATGCGCGGTATCCTTCTTCTAAACAGTCACGTCGGTTCTCCTTTCCCATACGAGTTTCACATTTCTCAAAACATCCTCTTTAATCTGCACTTCTTAACAGTCATGGCGGTTACTCTTGTTCTTCCTGTTTCACTTTCCTCGTTTGCTTATAAATTCCAGAAGTATCTCTCAGTTCTCCATCTATCACTCCATCATCTTCCCTGCATCCTTCTTTTCCTGTGTTCAGAAATCTTCATTAAAAACAGAAATGGCAAACGGTTTCAAAATATGTCTTCTTTACACCGTAAATTTCCCAGAACTTGAGCGGTATCAAGTTCTTAGCACCGAATCTTTGCGTAACACACATTTCCAAGCATTGTGTGATGCCTCTAACCAGCCAATGTACACAGACCTTGTCTTTGCCTTCTGGTCCTCCTTAACATTTTCTCACAACAGAGGCTTCGTTGCAACAGTGGTGGGTCATGAGTTCTCCCTAACCAGAGGGAAACTTGCTGAACTCCTCAATAGTGAGGACAAAGGAGACATGTAAACTGAATTCTGGAAAGAAGAATGCGATGGAGAAGATATAGATGAAAACATCTATATGATGGAAAATACATCCGTTTATGAGTGTCGTCTCTACTCATCGCTCAACCACCGTTCCAGAGTGCTACATCAATTGGTCACTAAAGTGCTGTGTCCAAGAGTCGATCGTTTGGAAGACGTGCTTGACCATGACTTGTATATAATGTACATGATTATGAATAATGAGCGTTTTAATGTTGTAGACATCGTCTACAATCACCTTGTTTCTGCTCTGGTTGACAACCAACAAGCCATTCCCTATGGTTTCCTCGTTAAAAACTCCTTAGGGGTCCAAATGTGTTGCCCTATTTGGCTTGGAACCCTTTAGAGGAGGTGGCTTGTTAGGTGATGGGAGTAGAATTCCTCCGGTCAAGGGGTATTGACATTGGTGAGCCATTACTGGATGAACTCTCCGAAGACTCGGATGACTCCTCTTCGGATGACTCCTCCAATGATTATATGGAATTGATGAGCTCCAATTATGTACCCTGATTTTTAACTCATCCAAGCAGTACATGTTGTATAGCTTATTTTAGTAATGGTTGTATGATTGTTAAATTTGGCTGTACAATTTTTCTTCAAGTTATTATATGGCTGATCTTGCTAATTCCTAATAATCTCCTTCTCTTTTTATTCATTGTTATATTTTTTGGAATTATAATGCCAGGAACTGTTCGGAATGGCTTAGCAGTATATTATGTACATAAGGAATGGCTTAGCAGCATATTACGCATGCTTAGTAGCATTATGGGCTCGGAGATACATTAAAGGCGATGTATCAGAAGTAGTTGGGAGCACAAGCAGGAGCAATAAGATTAGTTGAAGATGTTATGATGCAACTGTTGTGATCTACTGTCCAATTTTTTTATTTTTTATTTTTAGAATTAATGGACTGCTGAGCAGTTTTGGCATTGAATTGTAACGAGATATTATGATGGTTTCCTATAGAACATGTTTTAGTAATCCCATATGCATGTTATATATAATTTATTTGGTAATTTGGTATTTATAGTTTTCTGTAGACCATGTTTTAGTTAATTTGGTATTTTGGTAATATAATAGACTGTATTTTTATTTGCACGTACAATTAATTAAGGTGAGAGAACATAAGAAAAATAAAATAAAAATAAAAATAAACCTGTTACCACGGTTAAACCCTGAACCGAGGTAATAGAAAGAGATGTTACCACGGTTCAGAAAGGAACTGTGGTAACATAGCTGTAATGTTACCACGGTTAATCCTTCAATCGTGGTAACAAAGCTGCAATGTTACCACAGTTACATCTTCAACCGTGGTAACAGAGCTACAATGTTACCACGGTTTCGCCTTGAACCGTGGTAATTTATCTATTACTTCGATGCCTGATACCACGGTTTAACCGTGGTAACATGCTGCCCGGAACTGTGGTAACATGGCAATTCTGTAGTAGTGACACTTGTCTGTTTTAAGATCTTATCTCCAATACGAATTTGACTTCGACTCAGCATGCCGTCTTTATTTTAGTTGAATATTGGAAACTGTCTTATTAGCCTTAGCTAAATATCTTTCATTTTGGTCGAAATCATCTCATTGTGTAATCTTCGACCAAGCTAAGACTTAGGAAAAATTCCAGGCTAACATATGTCCCCCAAAATATCATACTTCGAAGAATTTCTTTGCTGAGAAGTGTGATATTTTTAACTAAATAAAAGACAAATTTAATTAACTTCTATTTAATTAATTAAAAGGAGATTGACAGTTTACTCATGATAGGGGAACAGTTAATAGCCCACTATGCTAGTAAATAGGTAATGATGAGTATTGGGTTTCCAAAGCACCAATCCACGTGACTGAAAAGAATTAATCATTTTTAAATGACTTTTTAATTCCATCAATCCCACCAAGACCTTTCCGTTTCCCTCTTCTTTTCTTATAAATAAAGGAATTTCATACGCTTTTCTCTACCTCAAACCTTTTCTCTCTCTTCATCTTCTTCCTTTCTGATTATGAGTTCTTTAAAACCTGGTTCAATGGCTTCTAACTCCATAAAGTGATTTTCTCCATCATCTTCTCAACAGAAGACCTCTACTGTTGAGAAACGGATAAAAACTGTGGGGTTGCAAACCTGTATTTCAGATTCCGTTGCCCGAGATGATGCACTCAAACCGCTGGAACTTCCTTTCATAGAAAAAAGACACTTAATTGGACCAACATTCAAAGAACGTCTTGCCAAATTTAAAGCCAACAGGAGAATTACTCTTGACAATTTGGCAAGAATGGCAAAGTATTATCCAGAATTAATGAAGGAGGAGGACCTTGAACTTGTTAAAGTGAACTTTCTTGAGATAAAGATTACGCTTGCAATTCCTATGCAGTGGGAGAAGACATCCAGACCTGTGATTTCCATGGATGCATTTATCTCCAACTTCAAAAAAGGAACAGACACGGAATCACCACCATTGGTGTAATGCCCCAACTTTTGGGTTGAGGGTCACATAATAAACCTCTCTCAAATAACTTAATTTTCAAAACAAATTTCGTTGCTCAATAATTATTTAATCATAATAATAATTCCCAAAATTAATTAAACACCGCACAATAAAATAAATAAGTGTTGCACCACATTTGTGCTAAAACATTTAACAAATAGGCAGCGGAAAAATAATAAGTGATCTCCAAGTCTTCAACCATTTCCTGCCCACTTCCTCAACCGCTCCAATTAAATCTTCCTTAGAACCTCGCGCTGTAAATCTATGGCGTTAAGCGCCAAAACAACAAATAGCAAACAGAAAAGGGTTAACTCCTGAAACAAATCATCATAACATGAAGATAGGATATAAAAACAGAAACAACATTACTAAAACAATTTTAATTCCAATTCATAAGTCAATACAATAGCAAAACAACAATAACTTCAATTCAATAATTGAATACAGTAACAACAACAATAAATATATTATCAAGGCAAAACGTATTTTATGCTCCACCTTCGAGGACTACAACCTCATCCCCAAAACCACATGGACTACAACCATTGAGGAATGGACTACAACCATTGTTCACATGGACTACAACCATCGCTTACATGGACTACAACCATTGTTCACATGGACTACAACCATAGTATATTCTCAAGAGTTTCCAATATCATCATGCTCAAATTTCATAAAAACATTATTCTCAAATAACCAACATGTTATACAATTTTCATCCTCCAACACAAACCAATAATTCCAGCATTCATAATCAAAATAGTTTCCAAAAGTAAAACACAACTGACTCGATCTATTACTAAGTTACCCTTACCTTGGATTTCTTTGCATGCACTTCAAGTCCAACCTATCATATAATGAATAATAATCCTAAGTCAATCATCGGAAGAATGACAAAACCCCTAAAATCTGATTTAAACCAAAGAACGTCAAAACAGCACTGGGCTGGCAGAAGCCCAACGCATGTGCGTTGGGATGCCAATGCTCATGAGCTGGCTCCCTGCCTGGGAACCCAGTTCCCAATGCCCAGGTGCCAGGAGCCAGCGCTCATGCGTTGGCTCTCTATCCAGGACGACCAAAAACACCGTTTAAGACCCGAAAAGAGATTTTTACCAAGGGTTTTTATAAAAATTGATTCTTCATCATTTAAACATCATTGAACAAAGTTTGACATGCCAAAAATCAATTCTTTCAATTTAAAGTTTCAACGTCCCAAAAGTCTTAAATTAGCTAGAATGATGGAATAAGGGTGTAGAGCGGAACCAACCTCGAGTATGGCTCCGGAAACGAGCGTTCAAGCTGGTGTTTGTCTTCCACGCTCCAACGCTCGTCCTAGTCTCAGCAATGAAGAGAATTTCGTGCTCAGTCTCAGAAATGAAGAGAATTTTGTGCTCCACCTCCGGCTCAGAGAAGGAAAATCCGAACCCCAAAACAGAAACGGTTTCGGGTTAAAACCGAGCTTTCAAACAAGAGAAGAACTCAGAAATGTGTTGAGGAAGAAAGGCTTACCAAGAACACAATGAGGGCCTCTGTAAGAGAATGATAGATAACTCCAAATCCTTCTCCAAGAGGAACACAATAGAAACAAGGAGAGAAATGACAGCTGAAGATGTAGAAGAACTTAGCAACAGCAAGAGGAAAATGTGTTGCACTTGGCTGGGGTTTTCTTTCAGAAACTTAAACGTGTTTAAGTTAGAGAATGGAAGTTGGTTTCTGAATTCTCCCCCTCTATATGATGCACGAAATTTTGGGTGAGTGGGAGGTTACAACTTCAGCTCTTGTTCCTATTTTCAAGCAGCATCTTCTAATCTAACAAAACTATTCTATTTTCAAATCAATTAAAGAGGAAGAAATGAACAAATGGTGGCTGACCAGGTACAAGGGATGCACGAATTCAGCCGTAAGAAATAGGGAAAAGCAACCAACTCTTCCTCCTTTAAAGGTTCTAGCAACAACCGAATGAATCCGGTCTTGTTTTCGGTCAAATTAGTTCTATTACTCAATATAATTATTTATTTACTAGCAAATAAATTCAGAAATGAAATACCTAAGTCAACCACTAAACCAAAGCTCACCTTGTTTTAACTCAACCTCGAGTATGGCTCCGGAAACGAACGTTCAAGCTGGTGTTCATCTTCCACGCTCCAATGCTCGTCCTAGTCTCAGAAATGAAGAGAATTTCGTGCTCCACCTCCGGCTCAGAGAAGGAAAATCCGAACCCCAAAACAGAAACGGTTTCGGGTTAAAACCGAGCTTTCAAACAAGAGAAGAACTCTAAATGTGTTGAGGAAGAAAGGCTTACCAAGAACACAATGAGGGCCTCTATAAGACAATGATAGATAACTCCAAATCCTTCTCCAAGAGGAACACAACAGAAACAAGGAGAGAAATGACAGCAGAAGATGTAGAAGGACTTAACAATAACAAGAGGAAAATGTGTAGCACTTGGCTGGGGTTTTCTTTCAGAAACTTGAACATGTTTAAGTTAGAGAATGGAAGTTGGTTTCTGAATTCTCCCCCTCTATATGATGCAAGAAATTTTGGGTGAGTGGGAGGTTACAACTTCAGCTCTTGTTCCTATTTTCAAGCAACATCTTTAAAGCATCTTCTAATCTAACAAAACTATTCTATTTTCAAATTAATTAAAGAGGAATAAATGAAAAAATGGTGGCTGACCAGGTACAAGGGATGCACGAATTCAGCCCTAAGAAATAGGGAGAAGCAACCTACTCTTCCTCCTTCAAAGGTTCTAGCAACAACCTAATGAATCCCGTCTTGTTTTCGGTCAAATTAATTCTGTTACTCAATATAATTGTTTATTTACTAGCAAATAAATTCAGAAACTCTCTCTAAGCATAAAAGAGTATTCCCTCTTCAATTCTCCCTCTAAAATTCAAATATTAATAAGAAAAGAACAAGAAATAAAATCAGCACTAACCAAGACTCAAACCCTCGCCATGTAAACGAAATACCTAAGTCTCAACCACTAAACCAAAGCTCATCTTGTTTTAACTCAAGCAAAAACATACTTTCAATCAAGTATCAATCAATTCCATAAAGATTCCATTCATATCAACTCTCAACAGACAATACCACCAAATATAATTCAAACAAGGGTCTACAAGGACTAAATTTGAACTATAAAATAGTTCAGGGACCAAAATACAAATAATTCAAACTCAGGGACCAAAAATATAAATACCAGAAATAGAGGGTCTTACAATTGGCGAAGATGAAGTAATCACCATGACTCGAGAGAATCGAGATTGCAAAACGGTAGTTCCGCCAGTTTAGAATCAAACCGTTTTGTGATCCTTTTGTAGTCAAGTTTAGTTTTTAATCATTAGCCATGTTTACGGCTTAGTTACAAAGATAATGTTGTAATTCGACTATTTTATCCACCAACTTTTACGGTGATCAGTTTATCTTGATTTTATGCAATGTTGGTTTATATCTCTTTAAATATTTTCTGTTTATGTTAAAGATTTGTCGATCTGCACCAATCTCTTGAATTGAATATGCATTACCGAAAAATACTTTTGTAACCTTGAAAGGTACTTCCCAATTTGTAGACCATTTACCATACATTTGATCTCGTTTATCCATAGGTAAAATGACTTTCCAAACCAAATCACCAATGGTAAAAACTTTCGACTTAACTTTCTTGTAATAAGCTCTAGTCACCTTTTCCTTTTAACGTATGATAGACTCCAAAGCTGAAAGTCGCTCTTCGTCTAAATCAATCAATTCGTCTAACATCATATTCCAATAATGTTTGACGGGAATCTCCATTTGTCTTTGTACGCGGGCTGATTGTAGATATATTTCGACTGGTAGCACTACTTCATGCCCATAGGTTAGTCAAAATGGATATTTTCTTGTAGCTTCTCAAGGAGAAGTTCGGTAAGCCCATGAAACTTCATCTAAAGTTCTATGCCAACCTTTCGGTTTTTGATCTATGTGTCTTTTAATCAAACCGATAATAACTTTATTGGCCACTTCAACTTGACCATTAGCTTGGGTATAATACGGAGTGGAATTCATTAACTTGAACCCCAATTCATTGGCGAACTCTACTTTTTGACCAACAAATAATGACCCTTGGTCAGATGTCAAAGTTTCAGGAATCCCATAACGTGACACAATGTATTTTTGCATGAAATCAATCACGCTATCTTGAGTCACTATTCTCAAAGGGATTGCTTCGACCCATTTGGTAAAATAATCAATAGCCACAGTAATGTACTTGTGGCCTTTAGAAAAAGAAGGACTGATTTCACCAATCAAATCAATAGCCCAACCTCTAAAGGGCCAAGGCTTACTTATTGAATGCAGTTCACTTGTCGGAACATGCTGGATTCCTGCATGCTTTTGACAATCTTGACAAGACTTAGAGTATTCAATACAATTTTTTAACATAGTTGGCCAATAAACACCTTGTCAAATCAATAACCACTTCATTTTATGGTCAACTTGATGAGCATCGCAAGATCCACTATGCACTTGCGAAACAACAATTAGAGCTTCGTCTTCATTAAGACACCTTAGCAAATTTCCAAGAGCATTCTGAAAGCAAACCGCTTTCAACAGCCCCTGAAAGCAAACCGCTTTCAGTTCCTGAAGGCAAACCACCCTCAGACCTTGAAGACTAACCCGCCTTCAATCGAACAACCCTTCACCGAATACCACGGTGAAGTTAGGATCCCTCAGAAAGATTACCACTTTCTGAAGAACCACTCCACTGAATTCCACAGTGAAGATTTCCCATGATCGAGTACTCTTAACGAATGCTTGCACCAAGGACCCTAAGATATCTTATCAATCTTCCTGAAGCAACCCACTTCTGATTGATCAAGTCTTCTTAACGAATGCTTTTGCCAAGGACCCTAAGAGAAACCATCATGCCTCAGAAAGCAAATCACTTTCTGATGACACCGGATTACCACGGTGGACTTTGAATCAAACTTGATTCAAAGGGCCTTTTTACAACCACCGAAAACTACGGTGAAAGAATCAACATGATTCAAATAGAAGAAGAAGAAGAAGAAGATGCCTTTTCTATGCATGATTCAATCCTTTTGACAAGAAGGATTGATCTTAGTTTGTATGCTCCAGGCAATTACAATGAAGGCTCTTCCATTCTGAGTTTCTCAAAAGTTGAACATCATGAGTGTTCTTATGAAAATGAGAGAACCGAAACTCAGAATGATGACTTTTATGAATATGAAAGTTATGGACCAAGTCATTGATGTTTCTGAGTGTCTAAGGACTTTATATAGGCACTAGAGGTCGTCCATGAACCAACACAACCTTTCCCAACGGGTTTGAGACACAATGGTTCATGAAATAACACATCTGTCGACCTGGTAATCGATTACCACAGTTAGTGTAATCGATTACACCATGCCGTTGAAGTTTGAATTTGAATTTCAAACTTGGTAATCGATTACACACTTGTGGTAATCGATTACACACTTCATGTAATCAATTACACACATCTGTAATCGATTACAGACAGTCCAGAACTCAGTTTTAACCATCTTAAACCCTAATTGAGTGTTCCTACCAAGTTTATCTTGTGAGAACATATTGTACTCAATTAGTTGATCTTTCATGAGCCTTCAAGTGCAATTAAACCTTAATAAAGCATAGCACACTAAGTTGACAAGACTTACTTAAAACTAGAACCTTCATGTTATGGTCTTGACGTTCTGAGCCTAGTTCTTGAAGTCTTTCTTCTCTTAAGTCTTCTTGAAGTCTTCTTGAAGTCTTTCTTCTTTTTGTTCCTTTCTTTCTTGAAGTCTTCTTGAAGTCTTCCTTTTCTCTTCTGAAGTCTTTCTTCTTTTTGTGATGTGTTTGTCTTCATCAAAACCTCAGTCGAGTCCAAGAGCGAGACTTGATTTACAATCTCCCCCTTTTTGATGATGACAAACATCATGCTTGAACATTGATGGATCATTAAACTTTCTTTCTTGTCTTGTATCTCCCCCTTGGTTTTGCAATTATATCTCCCCCTTTGTTTTGCAAATGAAGCACAGTATCCTGAAAATGATCAAGCATACACAAGACTTTTCTCCCCCTTTTGACATCATCAAAAAGAAGAAAAAGCCATACAAAGTATTCCAGGATAATGGAAATAAAGGGAAGCATAATGACAAATATTTTGATGTCAAAACGATAATGTGTATCAACACTTTTCTCTCCCTTTTTGTTCCAGTTGTAGCTTTTCTTATAAGGAAGTCTTTACAAAGCACATGTGACCCTTTCTCCCCCTTTTGACTTCATCAAAAAGAAGATGAGTCCAAGCATACATGGCTAACAAGTAGTATAGACATTTGAATCGTAGGGAGTGGGGGTGTGCAAGACAGTATTTTGAAACTTATGCATCACACGTAATTAAAGCATAACCATAGAAGTTTAGAATACATAATTAAACATACAAGCATAATTCAAACCATCTAAAGGTTATGTCTAAACTATTACAGCCCAAAATATATGAAGACATAAGACAAACTCTGAAAGGTAACTATTTTCCATTTTTAGCCCTGATAGAATTGATTATATACTTTCAGTAAACGATTACTGAAGGTTTCTGAAATAATCCTGGGCCAAAATAACCCTGTAACCGATTACTGACTTTATGTAATCGATTATTATGTTTGAAAACTTGAAATTCTAGACTTGATAGGTATTGCATGAAAAATATATCTAACATGATGTAAATGCAGATGCCTAAGAATGCCATTACTCTTGTACTTAATATTATTTGAAAGATATGAAGTTTTTAGAGTTTCTCTTACCAATACCACATTTTAACTTTGTGTTTTGAAAGACCATCCTTTGTATATGACATTTCAGATCACAAGGTCTTCAAACACACTTGCAGAATAGGCTTAATGGTATTTTAGAGGTACCCAATAGTCTTTGGATCCTTTGGGATTAGTTCCTTTCACATCCCATATGAATCTTTCATTTGGGAATTCCGTCGTTTCTTTGATAATTAGGAGAATAATAGGAACACTTAAATTTCATGTTAGACACTTTTTCCTTAAAATGATAGAAAGATTTGATACATGCCTTTCTAAGTAGAACACCATCATGTATTCTTTTTGAGTGACCAAAGTTATATGAACTTCTTGGTCTAAAAGTGATTTTCCTAACATCATTAGGATGACTATGATTAGATAAATCTAAATCACTTTTATGAAAGGCGTGTCTTTGATTATATAACAACTTATCCATATCATCTTGTTCCTTTGTTTACCACTTGTTTTAATGCATCAATCCTTGACTCAAAAGTTATGCATGTATCTAAAGATGAAACATCACTTTGAATATCTATTCTAGATTTTACTTGATCTAATTCATCTTGCATGCTTTTAGTTTTACTTTGTAGAGATGAGATGATCCTACTATGATATGCATATACTTCATAAACACTCAAGAAACTATCATGCAATCTATAGAAAGTACTTTGTAAATTATCATATGAAATTGCATTACTAACCTCTTTATTACCATCATTAGAATGATGTGTTACCATCAAAGCAAGAAATACTCCTCCATTTTCTGAATTGGATGATGAACTTGATTTATTATCTTCCAAGTTTGTCTTCTTTGTTTTGGAGGACAAGTTTCAGAGAGTGTAGACAAGGGCTCTACATTTGGTAATCTCTACTGGAGTAAATGATTCATCTTGATCGAGATAAGTGCTTGATCCTTATTGATGTGGGTATTACTTTGTAATCATCAAAGTCATATTTGTTCAGAGGTTCTTTATAGAACTTGGATTGATTGATGAATATCCAATTTTCAGATTGCTTGATTTGCAATCCATGTCCATAGTGCTTGCTTTAGATCATATAAAGCTT
Source organism: Acmispon strigosus (assembly GCA_030819835.1). NCBI lineage: Eukaryota > Viridiplantae > Streptophyta > Magnoliopsida > Fabales > Fabaceae > Acmispon > Acmispon strigosus. The sequence goes on from JAUAMA010000001.1 coordinate 29,231,614, forward strand.
TCTTTAAGATGACGACATGTGAAGGAAAACTTTGGATCTCCAAAGCCAGGAGGTTGCTTCACATAGACTTCTTCTTGAATGTATCCATTCATGAAACCGCTCTTAACATCCGTTTGATAAAGTTGGAAGTTAAGCGAGTAACCATACTCAATAGAAGTCTAATTGCTTCTAACCAAGCAATTGGTACATATGTCTAATCAAAATCTATACCTTCTTTCTGATTATAACCTTGTACTACTAATCTATCCTAATTTCTAACTATGATTCCATGTTCATCTGGTTTGTTCCTAAACACCCATTTGGTTTCAATAATATGCTTATCATTAGGTCAGGGGGCCAATATCCATACTTGGTTTCTCTTAAACTGGTTCAACTATTCTTGCATGGTTAGAATCCCGTTCTCATCTTCTAAAGCATTATGTACTTTAGATGGCTCTATTTAATATTGTTTGAGAAGGCGTACCTATTTTTCCTATGCCAAGTATTTTCCCTTTTTCATTATTCCCATATGTTACATATCCCTTTTCTCAAGGTATGAGATGAAATTTTTGTTTTGCCTCCAAACATGTGTGATGAACAGCCATTATCAAGATACCATAAATCCTTTACTGCTTTCATACACAAAAACAAATTTTTCAGAAGGGAATGTTTAGATGCTCAATTTGCTTTGGGTCCTATGTTATTTGTTGTATTCTCAACCCACATATATTTCCCACTTGATAATCCTATTCCTATAATAACATCTACTAGAGGTATGTCCTATTCTATTTCACTAACTACAAGCATATAGTCTATAACCTCCATTATATCTAAGCATATCATAATTTCTCCTAGGTTGTCTTGGAGCATTTTGAGAATAATTCCTATTGAAATTTCATGCTTTGATTATATAGCATGAGTATGTAATCGATTACAGCAGTTGGGTAATCGATTACTGGCAGTTTTAAATTTGAAAATTTGAAAGTTTTGAATACGTAATCGATTACAGAAGTTATGGTAATCGATTACTTAGGAGATTCTAACAGGCACGAGGACTGAGAACAGGGGTAATCGATTACAGGATCTATGGTAATCGATTACAAGGACATTTTTATAGGATCTAAACTATCAAGTCCTATGTAACAAATTTCTAGATGAACATTTAAGCACATAATCAATTTAAATGCAATCATGTAAGTTCACACAAAGATCATGCAATTATCACATTATTTAAAATATCATTTTTATCTAATGCCTAATTTTCTTCTAATCGTAAAGAATGAATCTTTAGGATTGTTTTGGGACATTTTATGGGTAGTTCCTATAGTTCATATTTCTAGAAGAACTAGCATGCATGTGTTTACTACCAAGAGATTTAACTTCATTTGTTGTAGATTTTCTACTTTTACTTCTAAAGAACTATATTTAGTACATGCATGTGTAACATCTAATTTAGATTTAACATCATCTAATTCCTTTTGAAGCATTTGACATTTTTCTTCTAAAGATGAAATAATAGCATTTCGTTTAACACTAACTTTAGAAGTACTATGACACATCTTAAAGAAGACTTTCTATAACATATTCTAAATCATTAGAAAAAGAAGTGTTGGTACTAACCTGGATATTTTCCTTGTTAGAATTCTGAGACTGAGCCAACGTCATTGTCATCCCAAGAAATGTATGCTTTTCTGGAGTTTGAATCCTTCTTTTCAAACTTCTCCTTTAGTCCATGCTTCTTCTTTTCTTTGTAAGAACCTTCGAAAATTCTTGACTATTAAGACCATGTTCTTTTCATCTTGTGACTCTTGCATCATATTCATCATTGATGCTTTCTTTGGCTTTTAGAGCAACAAACCGATGTCTGTTTTTTTTTTTTTTTGTTCTCATATTGCTCAAGTCTGTTTAACTTCAAATCATGTTCTTGAAGTTTTCCAAAGGAGTAGCCAGAGTCATGTTGGAGAGACTTTTCTTCTTTGAGAGAGCAGTGTTCTTTTGGTTGCCATGTTCTTGTAAGGGATCTTAACATTTTCATGTTTATGGCATAATAAGAGAATTCCTTTTTAAGTCATGATGAACTTTCTTCTTTTCTTTGTCACTCCATGTGTTTTCTGGTTCTGATTGTGAACTTCCTTCAACTTCTACTACAGGCCCAAGGAGATTTTCTTCAATGACTTTCCAGATTCCTGCGTCTAATGGCTTTATGAAGATCATCATCTTGATTTTCCAGAAGTCATAGTGTTCTCCATTGAAGAATGGTGGCCTGTTTATGTTATGTCCTTCACTTGTTCCATGATTGGAAGAGGATGCCATCTTTTCCCGGATCTTAGGAATAACTTACCTAAACTTCCGCTCTGATACCAATTGTTAGAACAGATAGCAACCTGAGAGGGGGGTGAATCAGTGTTGCCCCAATTTTCGCCTTTTTGAAATCGTTACTTTCAAGTTTATGATGATCACGAATTGATTGTTGTGATTGCAGCGGATATGAACAATACTTGAAAGCAAATGTGAAGGATAAAGAGAATCACACACAAGATTTATCCTGGTTCGCCTTCAATCCACTGAAGACTACGTCCAGTCCCTCAAGAAAACCCCTTGAGGATTTTTCCACTATTGATAAGAATTTCTTACAAGTTCCTAACCCAAGGACCCCAAGAACTTCTACCAATATCCTGTGAAAGCAAACCGCTTTCAACAGCCCCTGAAAGCAAACCGCTTTCAGTTCCTGAAGGCAAACCACCCTCAGACCTTGAAGACTAACCCGCCTTCAATCGAACAACCCTTCACCGAATACCACGGTGAAGTTAGGATCCCTCAGAAAGATTACCACTTTCTGAAGAACCACTCCACTGAATTCCACAGTGAAGATTTCCCATGATCGAGTACTCTTAACGAATGCTTGCACCAAGGACCCTAAGATATCTTATCAATCTTCCTGAAGCAACCCACTTCTGATTGATCAAGTCTTCTTAACGAATGCTTGTGCCAAGGACCCTAAGAGAAACCATCATGCCTCAGAAAGCAAATCACTTTCTGATGACACCGCATTACCACGGTGGACTTTGAATCAAACATGATTCAAAGGGCCTTTTTACAACCACCGAAAACTACGGTGAAAGAATCAACATGATTCAAATAGAAGAAGAAGAAGAAGAAGATGCCTTTTCTATGCATGATTCAATCCTTTTGACAAGAAGGATTGATCTTAGTTTGTATGCTCCAGGCAATTACAATGAAGGCTCTTCCATTCTGAGTTTCTCAAAAGTTGAACATCATGAGTGTTCTTATGAAAATGAGAGAACCGAAACTCAGAATGATGACTTTTATGAATATGAAAGTTATGGACCAAGTCATTGATGTTTCTGAGTGTCTAAGGACTTTATATAGGCACTAGAGGTCGTCCATGAACCAACACAACCTTTCCCAACGGGTTTGAGACACAATGGTTCATGAAATAACACATCTGTCGACCTGGTAATCGATTACCACAGTTAGTGTAATCGATTACACCATGCCGTTGAAGTTTGAATTTGAATTTCAAACTTGGTAATCGATTACACACTTGTGGTAATCGATTACACACTTCATGTAATCAATTACACACATCTGTAATCGATTACAGACAGTCCAGAACTCAGTTTTAACCATCTTAAACCCTAATTGAGTGTTCCTACCAAGTTTAACTTGTGAGAACATATTGTACTCAATTAGTTGATCTTTCATGAGCCTTCAAGTGCAATTAAACCTTAATAAAGCATAGCACACTAAGTTGACAAGACTTACTTAAAACTAGAACCTTCATGTTATGGTCTTGACGTTCTGAGCCTAGTTCTTGAAGTCTTTCTTCTCTTAAGTCTTCTTGAAGTCTTCTTGAAGTCTTTCTTCTTTTTGTTCCTTTCTTTCTTGAAGTCTTCTTGAAGTCTTCCTTTTCTCTTCTGAAGTCTTTCTTCTTTTTGTGATGTGTTTGTCTTCATCAAAACCTCAGTCGAGTCCAAGAGCGAGACTTGATTTACAATCTCCCCCTTTTTGATGATGACAAACATCATGCTTGAACATTGATGGATCATTAAACTTTCTTTCTTGTCTTGTATCTCCCCCTTGGTTTTGCAATTATATCTCCCCCTTTGTTTTGCAAATGAAGCACAGTATCCTGAAAATGATCAAGCATACACAAGACTTTTCTCCCCCTTTTGACATCATCAAAAAGAAGAAAAGGCCATACAAAGTATTCCAGGATAATGGAAATAAAGGGAAGCATAATGACAAATATTTTGATGTCAAAACGATAATGTGTATCAACACTTTTCTCCCCCTTTTTGTTCCAGTTGTAGCTTTTCTTATAAGGAAGTCTTTTCAAAGCACATGTGACCCTTTCTCCCCCTTTTGACTTCATCAAAAAGAAGATGAGTCCAAGCATACATGGCTAACAAGTAGTATAGACATTTGAATCGTAGGGAGTGGGGGTGTGCAAGACAGTATTTTGAAACTTATGCATCACACGTAATTAAAGCATAACCATAGAAGTTTAGAATACATAATTAAACATACAAGCATAATTCAAACCATCTAAAGGTTATGTCTAAACTATTACAGCCCAAAATATATGAAGACATAAGACAAACTCTGAAAGGTAACTATTTTCCATTTTTAGCCCTGATAGAATTGATTATATACTTCCAGTAAACGATTACTGAAGGTTTCTGAAATAATCCTGGGCCAAAATAACCCTGTAACCGATTACTGACTTTATGTAATCGATTATTATGTTTGAAAACTTGAAATTCTAGACTTGATAGGTATTGCATGAAAAATATATCTAACATGATGTAAATGCAGATGCCTAAGAATGCCATTACTCTTGTACTTAATATTATTTGAAAGATATGAAGTTTTTAGAGTTTCTCTTACCAATACCACATTTTAACTTTGTGTTTTGAAAGACCATCCTTTGTATATGACATTTCAGATCACAAGGTCTTCAAACACACTTGCAGAATAGGCTTAATGGTATTTTAGAGGTACCCAATAGTCTTTGGATCCTTTGGGATTAGTTCCTTTCACATCCCATATGAATCTTTCATTTGGGAATTCCGTCGTTTCTTTGATAATTAGGAGAATAATAGGAACACTTAAATTTCATGTTAGACACTTTTTCCTTAAAATGATAGAAAGATTTGATACATGCCTTTCTAAGTAGAACACCATCATGTATTCTTTTTGAGTGACCAAAGTTATATGAACTTCTTGGTCTAAAAGTGATTTTCCTAACATCATTAGGATGACTATGATTAGATAAATCTAAATCACTTTTATGAAAGGCGTGTCTTTGATTATATAACAACTTATCCATATCATCTTGTTCCTTTGTTTACCACTTGTTTTAATGCATCAATCCTTGACTCAAAAGTTATGCATGTATCTAAAGATGAAACATCACTTTGAATATCTATTCTAGATTTTACTTGATCTAATTCATCTTGCATGCTTTTAGTTTTACTTTGTAGAGATGAGATGATCCTACTATGATATGCATATACTTCATAAACACTCAAGAAACTATCATGCAATCTATAGAAAGTACTTTGTAAATTATCATATGAAATTGCATTACTAACCTCTTTATTACCATCATTAGAATGATGTGTTACCATCAAAGCAAGAAATACTCCTCCATTTTCTGAATTGGATGATGAACTTGATTTATTATCTTCCAAGTTTGTCTTCTTTGTTTTGGAGGACAAGTTTCAGAGAGTGTAGACAAGGGCTCTACATTTGGTAATCTCTACTGGAGTAAATGATTCATCTTGATCGAGATAAGTGCTTGATCCTTATTGATGTGGGTATTACTTTGTAATCATCAAAGTCATATTTGTTCAGAGGTTCTTTATAGAACTTGGATTGATTGATGAATATCCAATTTTCAGATTGCTTGATTTGCAATCCATGTCCATAGTGCTTGCTTTAGATCATATAAAGCTTTCTTTAAGATGACGACATGTGAAGGAAAACTTTGGATCTCCAAAGCCAGGAGGTTGCTTCACATAGACTTCTTCTTGAATGTATCCATTCATGAAACCGCTCTTAACATCCGTTTGATAAAGTTGGAAGTTAAGCGAGTAACCATACTCAATAGAAGTCTAATTGCTTCTAACCAAGCAATTGGTACATATGTCTAATCAAAATCTATACCTTCTTTCTGATTATAACCTTGTACTACTAATCTATCCTAATTTCTAACTATGATTCCATGTTCATCTGGTTTGTTCCTAAACACCCATTTGGTTTCAATAATATGCTTATCATTAGGTCAGGGGGCCAATATCCATACTTGGTTTCTCTTAAACTAGTTCAACTATTCTTGCATGGTTAGAATCCCGTTCTCATCTTCTAAAGCATTATGTACTTTAGATGGCTCTATTTAATATTGTTTGAGAAGGCGTACCTATTTTTCCTATGCCAAGACTTACTTAAAACTAGAACCTTCATGTTATGGTCTTGACGTTCTGAGCCTAGTTCTTGAAGTCTTTCTTCTCTTAAGTCTTCTTGAAGTCTTCTTGAAGTCTTTCTTCTTTTTGTTCCTTTCTTTCTTGAAGTCTTCCTTTTCTCTTCTGAAGTCTTTCTTCTTTTTGTGATGTGTTTGTCTTCATCAAAACCTCAGTCGAGTCCAAGAGCGAGACTTGATTTACATAATCGATTACACTAATAGCTGTTTCAGTTTGAATTTCAAATTCAAACCTGTAATCGATTACAAGCAAGTGGTAATCGATTACTTGCCTATGTATAATCGATTACCAGAAAGCTGCAATCGATTACACTGAAGTCCAACTTCCAAAAACTTGATCTTTTAAGATCGGCTTAAGTTTTTCTACTTCTTTTAAGTTATGAAAACATTAAGCTTGATTAGTTTAGGTGTTTTAAAGAGCCTTTATGCTTTAAGAGACCTTTAGAAGCATAACTCACCTAAACTAAGACTTCTAGGTAATTGATGAACTTTATAGCGCTGTTTCCTCTAAGTCTTCTTTTCTTCTTTTTGTCGATGAGTTTGTCGTCATCAAAACCACAGCCAGGGTCAGGAGCAAGACCTTCTTCACAATCTCCCCCTTTTTGATGATGGCAAACACATTCCTTGATACTTGAAGATCATATATGCTTCTCTGTTGAAAACTCCCCCTGTTTGATGTAATCCAGTATATCTCCCCCTTTCTAATTCACTTGTTGAATTCCTGCATATTATCTTGAAGAAACACAGAACCTTTCCCCCTTTTGACTTCATCAAAAAGAACAAAGGACCAAAAACAGGCAAATATCCATACAAGTATAGATTTCGAAATAAAGCATAGGGGATGGGGGTAAAGTTGTAAAACAGTGATAAACCACAAACATCCAAACAGCTTGTATAGAAAGTAGAGAAATTATACGGAGGTTAACAACATATATAACAAAAGAAAAAAATACAAGCGTAAGCAATAAGAAGAAAGCGAAAGACTCCTAGAACACTAAGTATCAACAGAGGAGTCGTCATCGACTATGGTCTTCGTAAGTAGGCAATCACGACCGGCATCATGAAGATGGCAAGTAAGAGTAAAAATACCAAAATCATTTGAGATCCCGAGAGAAGGGAGAATGGAAGTATCGACACACTTAAGATGAGAAGACCGCTCATCATAAAGTTTGGCGATGGGTACACCGGAGTAAATAAGGATGCGGAATATAATAGAAGCATAAGGAAAAGACTCCGCATTGTCCCGACATTTCAGCATGTGATTCATAATAAGGAATTCCCAACTAATCTTATGGCAGTTGAGAATGCCATATAAAATCTGTAACTCTAACTCACTAATATGAGCGAGAAGATTTTCTTGGGGTAGAATAACTTGATTTATGAAATAGTGAAGCAGATGATTATTCGTGGTGAAAGCGTCAGTATTGTAAGGGCAAGAGGTAGTGTGAGGTGGGTGGATCTTTTGAAGGTCTGACGGCTGAAATCTGCATAGGGACTGATAAAAGGACTCTTGATTGTAGTCTGGCCAGGGACAGGGCAGGTTTGGACCCAAGAAGGCACCAGTGGAAGGGAGTCCAAGACAGCGCCCAAAAGTTGAAGGGGAATGACGAATGAGGATTCCCATGACAGAACTTTGAAATCCATCTCTTAGAGTCTCGAGATTACAATAAAACACTTTAACCAGTTCTGGATAGTAAGGATTGCTTATGGCAATAAACTCTTCTAGGTCCTGATACCTGAGATAGGCTGGAAATGTGTGATCACTTTCAACAAACGAATCCAGGTCACCATACATGGGTTTGCGGATAAGTTGATACAGGAACCGTGAAACAAACCTAGTCCGTTTGTTTGTTGAAGTAAGAAGTCTGGTTAAATTCATTGGATGGGAAGAGCGAGGGTGAGACATGGTGAATGTGGTAGTTGGTTCTAAGAAATAGAAACTGGATTGCAAGGATGATAGAAATCAAGGTGTAGAATGATAGAGATGGAATTGGAAGGCAATTTCGATCATCATCTAATGCTGTATTTAAATAGCTCGAGCATGTAATCGATTACAGCAGTTGGGTAATCGATTATAGAGCAGTTTTCCTGAATTTGAATTTTAAAAGATGGAGGGAAATTTGAAATTCTGGCAATTTTCGAGCAGGTAATCGATTACAGCAGTTAGGGCAATCGATTACTGGCAGTTTAAATTTTCAAATTTTCAAATTTTGAATATGTAATCGATTACAGCAGTTATGGTAATCGATTACTTTGAAGATTCTAACAGGCACGAGGACTGAGAACAGGGGTAATCGATTACAGGACCTATGGTAATCGATTACTAAGACATTTTTAGAAGTTCTAGCCTATAAATTCCTATGTAACACATTTCTTGATGAACATTTAAGCACATAATCTATTTAAATACATGCAATCATATAAGTTCACACAAGGATTATGAAAATATTATATTACCTTAAACGTCATGTTCATCTAATATGCCTAATTCTCTTCTAATCTTAAAGAATGATTCTTTAGGAAGAGGTTTAGTAAAAATATCAGCTAATTGGTTATGTGTATCTACAAATGAAATCTCAATATCCTTTCTCATGACATGATTGTTAGAGAAAAATACCCAAATGAATTAACCTATTTTGATAAATAACAATTTCGTTAAAGAGTCACTAATCTTTCCTTGAAGAATTTTATATTCAGGGACTCTTATAAACAGAAAGGACGCTGCAATCATTATCAAAAAGCAAAGGAAAAGTCCGTCCGGCTACGAGAACTTCGTCCGCCTAAAGGGACTGTCCGGATCACTCCAAGTCAAACAGAGAGGTTGACTAAGAATTAATAATTAAAGACTGACACGAAAAGAATCTGCTCAGCAGAGATCGTTTGTCTAAAGAATCAGCTGTCAAGCACCTCCTGTGGATCAGAGCATTAAATACGAAAGAGACAGAATTAAGCGCCATATATCTTGAAGATTCAAATTCTCCGACATCCCTTAATTCAAGTTGCTTTTTACTGAATTTACGGTGAAAATCCTCTGATCATCGTATCTCCTCAACGGTAGAATTCAAATCCTCCGGTCAGAAGCATTAATTGCTGTCTCTGGAAACCAGAAGAAAAAGCATTGCCAGACAAACTCACTCTCTACCGGTTGAAGGAACGTTCATCACTATGGCAAACCTTCTTTAGCAACAAGTTGCAGAAGTATCCGTTACTCACAATCCAGCAAATCTCCAACGGAACTATTTTTGAAGATCTTCATCAGTTCATCCGGTTCTCATCCTACTGAAGATATAAATAGTGACCTCTGCATCACTTTCAACTTGGCGACTTACACAATATCTAAGCATTCAAATTCCTCAAGTCAATTCACAACTTAGACAAGATTTTGCCAAGAACACTCAGTAACATTAGAATTCCTATCCTTCTGAGTTTAGTCGCCAATTAGTGTGAACTCTCCATAGAGTGAAAACTCTCATTCTTCTCACACTATCCCTTCAGAGAACCAAACTTAACAATCATCTCTGAACCTAGAACCTTATATTTTCTACCCACTCTTTGTGAAGAGGTTCTTGTAGAAAACCAACCTTCTTGTAAAAGAATTGGGAGAAGTCCTGTCGAATACTTGAGAGATAAAGGAGAAGTCCTGAGAAAAATTGTAAAGGAGAAGTCCTTAGAATACTGGGAGAAGTCCCGGAGAACACTTGTACTATTCAGTCGAAATAGTGGAAAATCTTGGTACAGCCAAGGATTGGACGTAGCCCTATCGATTTTGGGGGTGAACCAGGATAAATATCTTGTGTGCTTTACTATTTATGCTCTAAGTACATTTCCGCTGCACGTTTATTTAAACGTTTTCAAACTTATAAATAGTATTCTGCAAAAAACTTTCAAAAGTCACACACACAATTCAAACCCCCCTTTCTTGTGTGATTTTATTACTATCAATTGGTATCAGAGCTTAACCGCTCTGAGAATTACTAACATCTTAACAGGTGTAGAGTGAAAAGATCCATGTACGGAATTGCCTACCCAACCGGAACCGCAACAAACAAGCCACCATTCTTCGATGGCTCAAACTATCCCTACTGGAAGAAGCATATGCAGCTATTCATTGAATCAACTGATTGGAAACTATGGGACGTGATATCTAAGGGAAATTACTTTCCTAAAGATAGTGAAAACAAGGCTATCCCAGCTGACAAGTGGACAGACGAACACAAGACCGAAAACCAGAGGAATGCCAAGGCAAGGCTATTTCTTATATGTGCTCTCAGCAAAAGTGAGCATGACAAAGTTGACAGCCTGAGTACTGCAAAGGAGGTATGGGACACGCTGGCCATTGCTCATGAAGGAACAACTGCCGTTCAAACCACCAAGATGAGCATGCTCGCCTCTCAATACGAAAACTTCATGATGGATGATAATGAGTCCATTGATTCCATGTTTTCACGACTTCAGACCATTCACAATGGTATGAGGAATCTGGGCAAAACATTCACCAACAAGGAGCAAGTGGTCAAGATTCTCAGAAGTCTTCCGACCAACTGGAGAAATTTTGTCACCTCCCAAAGATCCGGAAAAGATATGGACACATATCAAGTAGAAGATTTGCTGGGAGAAATGAAGATCCACGAGCAGGATCTTGCAAATGATGCTGCGATTATAAAAAGAAAAGCAGCAGCTGCAAAAGCTGTAGCCTTTAAAGCCAACAAATCAAAGGCTTTGAAAGCTAATGAATCCTCAGATGAGGAAACAGTTCAGTCTGATCGATCCGATGATGAACAAGCCTTGTTCAACAGACGATTTAGAAAAATGGTGGGAAACAGGAAGCAATTCAAAGGAAGACCATCTTCTTCATCAAGAGAAGAAGAAAGGACTCCAAGCAAAGGAGGGATCGTCTGCTATGAATGCAAGAAACCTGGTCACGTCAAAGCAGATTGTCCTCGTCTAGGAAATAAGTCTTCGCAGAAAACTTTCTATAAAAAGAAGGCATTTTCCAGCCAGAACGATGAATCAGAAGATGACTCAGATCAAGAAGAAGAAGCCAAGGGAGCCAATGAAGAAGCTTCATACTGTGCGTTCATGGCATCCATAGACACTTCCGATATTGAAGCTGACAGAGAAGCAGAGGCGTTAATGATTTCTGTCGATCAAGCCAATGACGAAGAAGATGATCAAGAAGAGGTATGTCCTGAAATCTCAGCTAATGACTACAATGAACTGCTAGAATATGCTCATGCATTAGCTATTAAGTACAGCTCTCTCAAAAAGAAGCATGATAAAACATTGAAAGAACTGCATGCATCTAAGGAAGTATCCATCATGCTTACTACGAAAAATCAAGCGCTTTTAGAACAAGACGCAAATAAAGAAATTAGGATTTTAAAGCAAAGAGTCAGCTACTTAATTAAAGACTTATCCATGTTTACTCAAGGCCATGATAATCTAATCAAATTAAGTGGAAATAATAGACTAGCTTATGATCGAAGAGGGTTAGGATATGAAGAAGAAGAAGACTGGGATATAGTTGCCATTAAACATAACTTGTCTACTGTTCCATATAGATATCAACCTGAAAATAAAAATATTTCATCAGCATCTATCAAAATTCAACCTGAAACTTTCATAGTCGAAGGTAAGGAGAAACAAACTCCTCAAAAAATAGTGCATGGGAGGAAAAGTCCACCCAAGGTGACTACTAACAAAAGAGGACCCAAGAAAGTTTGGGTACCTAAATCAATGATTATTCCTCTTGCAGATGTGCTTAACAGTTCGAAACCAAAGAGAACAATGGTACCTGGACAGTGGATGCTCACGGCACATGACGGGAAAAAGGTCTTTATTCCCAAAAATCCATGAGAAGAAGACAGGAGGGACAGTGACCTTTGGAGTTAATAAAAAAGGTCTCATTTTCGGAGAAGGTAATGTTGGTAAGGACCCTCTTCCAGTAATCCGGAAGGTTCTTCTAGTTGAAGGATTAAAACATAACCTACTTAGCATAAGTCAATTGTGTGATAGTGGGCTCACTGTTTCCTTCACCAAATTGAAGTGTAGTGTCACTAATGAAAATGACAAGATTATCTTTGAAGCTCAGAGACAAGGAGATCTATATAAGACCTCCCTGGAAAACCTTGCAAGTCAAAAGATAACATGTCTAGTATCAGCAGAGGATGATAAATGGATCTGGCGCAGGAAGCTAGGGCATGCATCCCTAAAGATCATTGCTAAAATAATCATACATGATTTAGTACGTGGTTTGCCAAATCTATCTTTCAAATCTGATGATACATGCAAGCATGTCTCCAAGGAAAGCAAGTAAAAAGTTCTTTCCATGCAAAGAACGTTGTTAGTACAAAGAGACCTCTGGAGATGTTGCACATGGACTTGTTTGGACCCACTAGAACGGCTAGTTGTTATGGAAAAAGATTTTGTCTTGTCATCGTCGATGACTACACCAGATTCACATGGGTGCAATTCCTTGAAACAAAAGTTGAAGCCTTCAAGTCCTTTCTAATCATCGCAAAAAGAATTCAAAATGAAAAAGGATACTGCGTCACCAACATCCGAAGTGACAGAGGAGGAGAATTCATAAATGAAGAATTCAATCATTACTGCGAAGAGAATGGTATATTCCATCAAGTGTCCGCTCCAAGAACCCCTCAGCAAAATGGAGTAGCAGAAAGGAAAAACAGGTCACTTCAAGAAATGGCAAGAACTATGCTTAATGAAACCTCTCTGCCCAAGTATTTCTGGGCTGAAGCCATCCATACAGCATGTTATATTCAAAATAGAATATTCATGCGTCCAATTCTGAAGAAAACTGCCTACGAGCTATGGAAGGGAAGGAAGCCAAGCATCTCATATTTTCATCCATTCGGAAGCTCATGTTTTCTACTCAACACAAAGGATGATCTCGGAAAATTTGATGCAAAATCAGATAAGGGAATATTCTTAGGATTTGAAGATAAGCACGTGGGTGTAAATCCTATATCTTCAGAAGATGATGATCTGGAAATATATGAAGCTCCTTCATCAAATCTAGCTCAGCCATCATCGTCCAGCAAAGAGTCAGACTCAACTATTCCTCTCTCAACTCAACCAGACGAAGTTGATGAAACTACATCTGATGATATCTCATCAAGTCAAGTTATGACCTCCAGTGGCATATCACTACCTCGAGACTGGAGATTCAAACCAGATCACCCTCCAACGCAAATCATTGGAGATGTCCACGAAAAAGGTAAGAACTCGATCTACTTTTAATGATTATGCTAATTGTGCGTTTCTTTCTGAGATAGAGCCAAAGAACATAGGAGAAGCACTTCAGGATGAAGGATGGATCCTTGCCATGCAAGAAGAACTGAATCAATTTGAACGAAGTAAAGTCTGGGATCTGGTGCCGAAACCAGAAGACAAATCCATCATAGGCACTCGATGGGTCTTCAGGAATAAGATGGATGAAAATGGAAAGGTCACAAGAAACAAAGCTCGTCTGGTGGCCCAAGGGTATAATCAACAAGAAGGAATTGATTATACAGAGACGTTTGCACCAGTAGCAAGAATTGAAGCCATATGTATTCTTCTAGCATTTGCCTGTCAACACTCCATAAAGCTATTTCAAATGGACGTAAAAAGTGCTTTCCTGAATGGATTCATTGAGGAAGAAGTCTACGTAAAGCAACCTTCAGGATTTGAAGATCAGGATCTGCCAGACCATGTCTTCAAGCTGAGAAAAGCTCTATATGGATTAAAGCAAGCACCACGTGCATGGTACGATCGCTTGAGCTCATTTCTAATGAAGAATGGATTTTCTCGAGGAAGCATCGACAATACTCTCTTTAGAAGAAAGAGGTCCAAGGACTTTATTCTAGTACAGCTATATGTCGATGATATAATATTTGGGGCCACAAATGAAGCTCTTTGTCAAGAATTCTCCAAGCTAATGCAAAGTGAATTTGAGATGAGTATGATGGGAGAATTAAAGTTCTTCCTAGGACTACAAATCAGGCAGGAAGGAACTCGAACTTACATTCATCAGACCAAATATGTCAATGATCTACTAAAGAAGTACTGCATGGAGAAAGAAAAAGCCATGGGAACTCCAATGCATCCTGGAACTATACTTGATAAAGGTGATGAATCAGCTCCGGTTGACTCAACCAAATACAGAGGGATGATAGGATCGCTATTATATCTCACATCAAGCAGACCAGACATCACGTACAGTGTCTGTGTATGTGCAAGATTTCAGGTAAGTCCTCAAGAATCTCACCTTAGTGCCGTAAAACGAATCTTTCGATATCTTATTGGCACAACTAATCTTGGTCTAGTCTACAAGAAAGGTGATGATTTCAGGTTAAGGGGATTCTGTGATGCTGACTATGCCGGAGATAGAATAGAAAGAAAAAGCACAAGTGGAGGATGTCACTTCTTAGGGCATTGTCTAATCTCTTGGGCAAGCAAAAGACAGAGCACAATCTCCCTTTCAACGGCTGAAGCTGAATACGTCGCTGCAGGTTCATGCTGCACCCAACTTCTTTGGGTGAAGCATCAATTAGAAGATTATAATATTTTTTAGCATAACATCCCATTATTGTGTGATAATACAAGTGCAATTAATATAACAAAGAATCCTGTGTTACATTCACGAACCAAACATATTGAAATCAAGCATCATTTTATTCGTGATCATGTAGCAAAAGGAAATATTGACATCTCATACATACCATCTGATGATCAACTAGCAGACATTTTCACAAAACCCCTAATTGAAAACAAGTTTGCATGCCTTAGAGAAAGAATAGGAATGTTTCCTGCATTATAAGCATCTTCTTATCATATTCGTCTGGTTACTTTCATAATATTTACTTCGTGATATACATTTAATGCTGAAACAGTTGTGTCTTTTCATATGTCTCACTTGCTCTGCACGCACACACAAAGGTTGGCATTTATTATCTCTCTTCATTTAATGCAAGTTAATGAACTGTATTACTCATCATGAGAATGATAAAATCGAGACACTATGCCCACTATTTCACATAAAACTGACGGTTCGTGAAAATATATCCCCTTTCAACTGCCTCAATACATCCATTCAACCTACTCCGTGCATTTGTAGTTGTCGTTCTGTCTTCCCTCTCTACAGTCCTCATGGCTCCCAACAAACGAAGAAACGGAAAAGCTCCACGAGCTCTAAGCATGGAAGAAACTCAAATATACCAGAATCAGATCAATCTTATGACTCGAAATCGCGAGCTTCAAAGTTATGAAATTGGTCTTGTCAAGGTTGAACACCTAGGGGACAGAGAACTTGTCACCCCTCGGTATTTTGATCTGGAGCTATTTTCACATGCAAAGGTGGCCGGACTTGATCTCCTGCTCTCTCAAACTTGGGGGAACATGTTTAGTATATCCACATCTTCAGTCCTCAAGCCTCTCGTTCAAGAGTTCTACGACTGTGCTGTCGAGATGAACCCTAACCACATCCGAACGCGGTGTTTGGGTCAAGTAGTTGATATACTCACAACTGACATATCTAGACTTCTCAACCTTCCTCTACATGGAACGTGCTACTCCTTATCTTGGGAAAGCTCTGAGAGCTCTCCTTTCACTATCTGGAAGGAGATCCCTAAAAATTCCACCTCTAGGCGAGTGACAAACCTAGCTGAAGAATGCATTCTTCCCCATGCTGTTCTTAGTAAGGTCATTCTGCCAAAAGAAGGTTCTCGAGACTTAGTAAATAAGTTCTCTCAATGGGCCTTGTTTCAACTTCAACATCGCAAGAATGTCAACTGGCCTAATCTTGTGTTTTAATACATCCTCCATACTCTGGAAAAACCTAACTCCAACCTTCCCTATGGAGCCCTTATCTCTGCTCTCATGCGCCACAAGCAGTTAATCAACCCTTCTATTGAGTTAATGAACGATACTTCATCTGACTATATCTTTGCTACTCCGATTAAGTTCAGTGATGTTCATCGAATGAATCTGTCGGTTGATATATCTGAAGTACCCACTGAACTCCTCAGTGAATGGACCAGGAGGGTTCAAAAACGAAAGCTCTCTTCATCAACTCCGTCTGCTGCCAGTCTCAAACGACATTGTTCAGACGAGCCTTCCTCACAGTATTCGAGTGCTCCAACAATCCTACATGCATCGACATCATCTAAGCCACTTCCAGAAACTGTGCACTCCACTGCTAACCTCATCTCAATCTATCATGCTCACTATTTGAAGTTCTTGCCTCAAATGTTCCACACTTATATATCTGATGTTCTTGATGTTGAGGATGATGGTAATTGTGGTTTTCGTTGTCTCGCTCAATGGATGGGCTACTCCCAGAGTTACTGGCCAGAAGTTCGCAGATTGCTCATTCAAGAACTTCTATCTCATCGCGTGCTTCATTCCCAAACACTCTCCTCTGATAAAGATGTTGATCGTCTGTGTGAGGCTCTCACATTCTGTGGAAATGAACCTGCACCCATAGCCAAGTGGTTTACAGTTCCTGACATGGGTCTGCTTGCTGCCACTGCCTTACGTATGGTTCTAGTAACCTTATCTCCTACTCAATGTTGCACATACCTACCTCTTCTTGGCCCCGTTCATGATCCACCCACCATTGCTGTACTGGGTAACATTGGCAATCGTCACTGGGTTCGAGTCAAGCTTTCACATAACTCACCACTGCCTACTGTTTCACCTCAATGGAAGCATCATTGCTCTCCTGATGCCCTCGGATGGGAATTGCTTCTTCAATCCAAGATTCTTCACTTCCAAAATCTTCTCCAACTTGAAGCTGAGGAATTTCTTGATTCTTTATTCGTTGTCCCCAACCATGAAAATCCTATCCACATTGTTGACGATTCTGAACCTGATTCTCACACTGACATCTCTTGCTTAACTCTTGATTTCAGTCGTCTCAATTTAACTAATGTTGAAAGCGATCCTCGTCTGCCTCTTGGTCAAAGTCAACCGACGCTTTCACTGTTACCCCAGGTAGATGCTCACTTTAATGCAACTATTAATACAACCTACCTGTCTTCACCGGAATGTCTCCTTAAAAGTATGGATCTGTATCTCAAGCTTGCACCTCCGGGTTTCTTCCCTACTGGTTCAGGCATGTCTTCTCCTCCGATCTACACCATGCCCGGTAACCCTTCTAAACCCAGTTCTGCTTTGGGCAAGCGCAAGCGTTCACCTGATGCACCTAATGCTCACCTCCTATCAGATCTCTGTGTTCAAGCATTTGGGTCCCCATTCTCTCTTTACCCACTCCATGCCATCTAAACGTCAATTCTTCCATTATAACTGGGAAGTTCAGGTTCGCAAGGATGTTCACACTGCCTCAATTCCTCTTCATCTGGCTAGCTGTGTTGACACCATGGTTCTCAAGTTCAGCACATGGACTCTGATTCTTCTTCCTCAGATATCTCCCATGTTGCAAACTCTGCGCCCCACTTGGCTGCATCTGCATCCTGCGCCGCTCATTCCCACTGTGGCATCCTTTACGCCTATACTGCCATCTAGCTTCTCATCTTCGTCAGTCGATCAATGCTCCCACTCCGACTCTGAAGATGACCGCTCTCTGGTCCACCTTCTCTCTCAGGAAGTTAAAGCATTCACTACTCGCTTATCGCTGGCACAGGATCGTCGAGAACAAGCTGTGAATGATCGCCTTGAGTCCATGGATGCTAGGCTCTCTGCCCAGATCAATGCTAATTTCGCTGAAATGCATGCCTATATGGCCTTACTTTTAGGATTGTCTAAACCATCCTCATGAATAAATGCTTCTCGTATTATTTATGTTCCATTTTTTTTTCTTCTTTTTGATAATGTCAAAGGGGGAGAAAATATATAACAAATGAAAACGTGCACCAGCTTAGGGGGAGCTAATTTCGCTAATGAAATGAATGACTAAGTAAAAGAAAGGCACATACTAAGGGGGAGAAATCACATTTTTTTTGAAATTGTCATTATCAAAAAGGGGGAGATTGTTAGAGAAAAATACCCAAATGAATTAACCTATTTTGATAAATAACAATTTCTTTAAAGAGTCACTAATCTTTCCTTGAAGAATTTTATATTCAGGGACTCTTATAAACAGAAAGGACGCTGCAATCATTATCAAAAAGCAAAGGAAAAGTCCGTCCGGCTACGAGAACTTCGTCCGCCTAAAAGGACTGTCCGGATCACTCCAAGTCAAACAGAGAGGTTGACTAAGAAGTAATAATTAAAGACTGACACGAAAAGAATCTGCTCAGTAGAGATCGTTTGTCTAAAGAATCAGCTGTCAAGCACCTCCTGTGGATCAGAGCATTAAATACGAAAGAGACAGAATTAAGCGCCATATATCTTGAAGATTCAAATTCTCTGACATCCCTTAATTCAAGTTGCTTTTTACTGAATTTACGGTGAAAATCCTCTGATCATCGTATCTCCTCAACGGTAGAATTCAAATCCTCCGGTCAGAAGCATTAATTGCTGTCTCTGGAAACCAGAAGAAAAAGCATTGCCAGACGAACTCACTCTCTACCGGTTGAAGGAACGTTCATCACTATGGCAAACCTTCTTTAGCAACAAGTTGTAGAAGTATCCATTACTCACAATCCAGCAAATCTCCAACGGAACTATTTTTGAAGATCTTCATCAGTTCATCCGGTTCTCATCCTACTGAAGATATAAATAGTGACCTCTGCATCACTTTCAACTTGGCGACTTACACAATATCTAAGCATTCAAATTCTTAAAGTCAATTCACAACTTAGACAAGATTTTGCCAAGAACACTCAGTAACATTAGAATTCCTATCCTTCTGAGTTTAGTCGCCAATTAGTGTGAACTCTCCATAGAGTGAAAACTCTCATTCTTCTCACAGTATCCCTTCAGAGAACCAAACTTAACAATCATCTCTGAACCTAGAACCTCATATTTTCTACCCACTCTTTGTGAAGAGGTTCTTGTAGAAAACCAACCTTCTTGTAAAAGAATTGGGAGAAGTCTTGTCGAATACTTGAGAGATAAAGGAGAAGTCCTGAGAAAACTTGTAAAGGAGAAGTCCTTAGAATACTGGGAGAAGTCCCGGGGAACACTTGTACTATTCAGTCGAAATAGTGGAAAATCTTGGTACAGCCAAGGACTGGACGTAGCCCTATCGATTTTGGGGGTGAACCAGGATAAATATCTTGTGTGCTTTACTATTTATGCTCTAAGTACATTTCCGCTGCATGTTTATTTAAACGTTTTCAAACTTATAAATAGTATTCTGCGAAAAACTTTCAAAAGTCACACACACAATTCAAACCCCCCTTTCTTGTGTGATTTTATTACTATCAATGATCTCGAAGAAAATGATGTCTTATATCAATCTGCTTAGTTTGAGAATGCATGATGGGGTTTTTAGTGAGATTGATTGCACTTGTGTTGTCACATTTGATTGAAATGCAGCCCAGCTCTAAGCCATAATCTTTGAGTTGTTGTTTGAGCCATAGATTTTGTGCACAAAACTTCCTGCAGCAATGTATTCTGCTTCAGCAGTACTTAGAGCAACACATGCTTGTTTCTTACAAGACCAAGAAACAAGGGCATTTCCCAACAAGTGACAAGTACCACTTGTACTTTTTCTTTCAGTTTTGCAACCAGCATAATCAGAATCAGAATATCCAATCAAATCACAAACACTCCCTTTGGGATACCACAGACCAACATTTGTAGTTCCTTTCAGATATTTGAAAATCCGTTTGACTGAACTCAAATGTGATTCCCTAGGAGATGCTTGATATTTAGCACATAGACACACACTAAACATAATATCAGGTCTACTTGCAGTTAAGTATAGAAGAGATTCGATCATACCTCTATATTTTGTAAATCAAGTCTCGTCCTTGGACTCGACTGAGGTTTTGATGAAGACAAACACATCACAAAAAGAAGAAAGACTTCAGAAGAGAAAAGGAAGACTTCAAGAAGGCTTCAAGAAAGAAAGGAACAAAAAGAAGAAAGACTTCAAGAAGACTTAAGAGAAGAAAGACTTCAAGAACCAGGCTCAGAACGTCAAGATCAAAACATGAAGGTTCTAGTGTTAAGTAAGTCTTGTCAACTTAGTGTGCTATACTTTATTAAGGTTTAATTGCATTAGAAGTCTCATGAAAGATCAACTAATTGAGTACGATATGTTCTCACAAGTTAAACTTGGTAGGAACACTCAATTAGGGTTTAAGATGGTTAAAACTGAGTTCTGGACTGTCTGTAATCGATTACAGATGTGAGTAATCGATTACAGGATGTGTGTAATCTATTACCACAAGTGTGTAATCGATTACCAAGTTTGAAATTCAAATTCAAACTTCAACGGCATGGTGTAATCGATTACACTAACTGTGGTAATCGATTACCAGGTCGACAGATGTGTTATTTCATGAACCATTGTGTCTCAAACCCGTTGGGAAAGGTTGTGTTGGTTCATGGACGACCTCTAGTGCCTATATAAAGTCCTTAGACACTCAGAAACATCAATGACTTGGTCCATAACTTTCATATTCATTAAAGTCATCATTCTGAGTTTCGGTTCTCTCATTTTTCATAAGAACACTCATGATGTTCAACATTTGAGAAACTCAGAATGGAAGAGCCTTCATTGTAATTGCCTGGAGCATACAAACTAAGATCAATCCTTCTTGTTTAAAGGATTGAATCATGCATAGAAAAGGCATCTTCTTCTTCTTCTTCTATTTGAATCATGTTGATTCATTCACCATAGTTTTTGGTGGTTGTAAAAAGGCCCTTTGAATCAGGTTTGATTCAAAGTCCACCGTGGTAATACGGTGTCATCAGAAAGTGATTTGCTTTCTGAGGCATGATGGGTCCTCTTAGGGTCCTTGGCACAAGCATTGCTAAGAAGACTTGATCAATCAGAAGTGGGTTGCTTCAGGAAGATTGATAAGATATCTTAGGGTTCTTGGTGCAAGCATTCGTTAAGAGTACTCGATCATGGGAAATCTTCACTGTGGAATTCAGTGGAGTGGTTCTTCAGAAAGTGGTAATCTTTCTGAGGGATTCTAACTTCACCGTGGTTTTCGGTGAAGGGTTGTTCGATTGAAGGCAGGTTAGTCTTCAAGGTCTGAAGGTAGTTTGCCTTCAGGAACTGAAAGCGGTTTTCTTTCAGGGGCTGTTGAAAGTGGTTTACTTTCACAGGATATTGATAGGAATTCTTGGGGTCCTTGGGTTAGGAACTTGTAAGTAATTTTTATCAATAGTGGAAAAATCCTCAAGGGGTTTCTTTGAGGGACTGGACGTAGCCTTCGGTGGATTGAAGGTGAACCAGGATAAAACTCTCCGTGTCATTTCCTTCATCCTTCATCTTTTACTTTCAAGCAATTACAACATTCCGCTGCAACAACGTTCTTACGTTACAACTCTAATTGCGCTGAAAGTCGTTTGGTACTATTACGCGAAAATCAGGGCAACTCTGATTCACCCCCCCCTCTCAGGTTGCTATCTGTACTAACATATTTGGTAATGTCTACTTGAACACCGGATTCATCTTGATCTAGATATGTGTTAGACCCCATTGGTGTGGCTATAGCTTTGCAATCATCCAAGTCATATTTCTTTAACAGTTCCTTGCAAAACTTTGATTGATTGATGAATATCCCATCATGTGATTGCTTGATTTGCAATCCTAGAAAGAAATTTAACTGTCCCATCATGGACATCTCAAATTCTTCTTGCATCATGTTAGAGAAATCCTTACATAGAGATTTGTTAGTTGCACCAAAAATAATATCATCTACATATATTTGAACTAATAAAGTATTACTTTTGGTTCTCTTGATAAACAAGGTTGTGTCGGCCTTACCCTTTTGGAATCCTTTTTCACAAAGGAATGTGCTTAATCTATCATACCATGCACGAGGGGCTTGCTTAAGACCATAGAGTGCCTTCTTTAATCTGAAGACATGTGAAGGAAACTTGGGATCTTCAAATTCTGGAGGTTGCTTCACATAGACTTCTTCTTGAATGTATCCGTTCAGGAAAGCACTTTTGACATCCATTTGATATAATGGGAAGTTTAAAGAACAAGCATAAGCCAACAGAAGTCTTATGGCTTCCAACCTTGCTACTGGTGCATAGGTTTCATCAAAATCTATGCCTTCTTCTTGATTATAACCTTGTGCAACCAACCTTGCTTTGTTCCTAAAAATAATTCCATTTTCATCTAGTTTGTTTCTGAATACCCATTTTGTACCAATGACATGCTTGTCAGTAGGCTTTGGAACAAGTTCCCAAACTTGATTCCTTTCAAATTGGTTTAATTCTTCCTGCATTGCCACAATCCAATACTCATCCTCCAGAGCATCATTTACTTTTGAGGGTTCTATTTGAGAGATAAAGGCCATGTTCAAGACAGAATCTTTTAAGCGTAGCCTTGTAGAAACACCTCTAGAAATATCACCAATGATATTATCAACTGGATGATCCCTGTGGGTTCTCCATTCCTTTGGTAGTTGATAAGTGTTATCTTCAATGTGCTCTTCTTGTATTGGATTTTGATCTCTTTCCTTTTGAGAGTCTTCATTGATAATGATATCTTCTTCTTCATTATCTGGAAGATTGACTATATCTTCTATTGAAGATTTAGACTCATCAAAGGAAACATGTATGGATTCTTCCACAGATAGAGTTTTCTTGTTAAAGACTCTATATGCTTTGCTTGTTAGAGAATAACCAAGGAATATACCTTCATCAGATTTTTCATCAAACTTACCAAGGTTTTCCTTTCCATTATTCAAGACAAAGCATTTGGATCCAAAAGCATGTAGATGAGAGATATTTGGTTTCCTTCCTTTGTAGAGTTCATAGGGGGTTTTCTTCAGAATAGGTCTAATAAGAACTCTATTGGAAACATAGCAAGCAGTACTTACAGCATCAGCCCAGAAATATTTAGGAAGACTTGATTCTCTTAGCATGGTTCTTGCTAATTCTTCAAGTAGTCTGTTCTTCCTTTCTACAACACCATTTTGTTGTGGTGTTCTCGGAGTAGAGAAATTATGTGATATTCCATTTTCATCACATAGTTCTTGAAATTGATGATTCTGAAATTCTCAACCATGATCACTTCTAATAGAAGAGATCTTTAAAGCCTTCTCATTTTGAACTAGCCTTGCATATCTCTGGAATGCGTTGAAGGCTTCATTCTTATGAGGCAAGAATAATGTCCAAGTAAATCTAGAGAAATCATCAACAATAACAAGTGCATAAAGATTACCTGCGAGGCTTTTTGTTCTTGATGGTCCGAACAAATCCATATGTAGCAATTGAAGGGGTCTTGAAGTCAAAACTATGTTCTTTGGCTTGAAAGACGTTCTGGTTTGCTTCCCTTTTTGACATGCATCACAAAGCTTGTCTTTCTCGAATCTTATCTTTGGAAGCCCAACAACTAGATCATGCTTGACTAGTTTGTTTAAATGATCTATGTGTATATGAGCAAGTCTTCTATGCCATAGCCATGAATCACTATTGTTCTTGGCCAAAAGACATCTTACATTTTGTGGAATTTCTTCGAAGGATATCATGAAGACCTTATTGACTTTATATCCGGAATACTTAATCTCTTTAGTTTTCACATCTTTTACTACACATATGTCATTAATGAAACCAACTTTCAAACCTTTGTCACATAGTTGACTGATACTCAGAAGATTATGCATCAAACTATCAATGTAAAGAACTTTATCGATGACTGTTTGAGGGGGTGTGCCTATTCTTCCAATACCAAGTATCTTTCCCTTTTGATTGTTTCCATATGTGACAAAACCTTTTTCCCTAGGTATAAGTAAAAAAAACTTTGTTTTGTCTCCTGTCATGTGTGATGAGCAGCCACTATCAAGGTACCATAAATCCTTTGCTGCTTTCATACACACCTACATGACAAAGATCAGACATGGGTATTAGGAACCTAACAAGTTTTGGGTCCTTCTAAGTTAACATTCTTCCTAACCCATATGTATTCCCTATTTGGTACTCCAACATTTTTTTAGTAACATCTACTAGGGGTATGTCCTATTTTGTTACAATAAGTACAAGAATAATGATTGTAACTAGATGTTTCCCTAGGAAAGGGATTATTCTTCTTAGGAGGTCTATGAGGATTACTTTTCCTATTTTTCATACTCCTAAAAGAATTAGTCTTAGTGTTTTTAGAAGATCCTTCCACTTTGTTTGGTTTTACAAACACAGTTTTCTTAACTTCTTTAGTCTTTGGATGAGATGTATATCCTAGTCCAGACCTATTGTTTGAGTGCCTTTGCACACTTAGAATATCATCTAACTTTTTTTTTCCTGTGTTCAAGTTATGAACTCTTTGTTGAAGATTATCTATCTTTTCTTCTAAAGAACTGCACTTAGTGCATTTATGTTTAATATCTAACTTAGATTTTACTACATCTAATTCCTCTTGTAAAATCCTACACTTACTTTCTAAGGATGATATTAAATCATTTTGCTTAGTGCTAACTCTAGAAAATTCTTGACACAATTTAAACATATTTTCCATAGTATATTTTAAATCATGAAAAGACATAGAATTGTCACTAACCTGGGAATCTTCAACATATGAATCATGTGAGGCCATCAATGCAACTTGTGCTTCTTCTTTGTCAGAATCTGATGATGAACTTACTTCATTATCATCCCAAGCCAAGTATGTTCTTCGTGTGGATTGATCCTTCTTTTCGAATTTGTCCTTTAGACCATGTTTCTTCTTTTGAAGTTATGGACATTCTAACTTGATGTGTCTAGGCTTACCACATTCGAAGCATGTGATCTTTTGAGAGGAGGAGGAATCATTGTTCCTTTGGAAAGGTCTGTTATTGTTAAATTCCATACCTTTTCTTTTGATAAACTTTCCAAAGTTCTTTACCAGAAGATTCAAGTTCCCATTGTCTTCTTCTTCAGAATCTGCATCATAATCATCTTTGATGCTTTCTTTTGCCTTTAGGGAAATGGATCGATACTTCTTCTCATGTTGTTCATGCTCCTCCAAACGATTCAATTCCAACTCGTGTTCTTGGAGTTTTCCAAAGAGAGTTGCAAGAGTCATATTTGACAAACTCTTCTTTTCTGAGATGGCTGTAACTTTTGGTTTCCATACTCTTGTAAGTGATCTTAGAACTTTCATGTTCAAGTCACTGTTTTCCAAGAGCAATCAAATGGTTAATCAAATGAGTGAATCGTTTTTGCATATCTAATACCTTTTCTCCTGGAAGTATTCTGAACATTTCATATTCTTGAGATAGAGTATTGATCTTTGATCTCTTGACTTCATCTGTTCCTTCATGAGTCACCATCAACGTATCCCATATTTATTTTGATGAAGTGCACGTTGATACTCTGAAAAACTCATCCATGCCAAGAGCAGATGTAAGAATGTTCATTCCTTTGAGATCATATTGAACCTTCTTCTTTTCTTCTTCACTCCAAGTACTTTCTGGTTTTGGTTGTGAACTTCCTTCTACTTCTGATACAGGCACAAAGGGACCTTCTTCAATGGCTTTCCAAATTCCTGCGTCTAATGACTTTATGAATATTTTCATCTTGATTTTCCAGAAGTCACAGTGTTCTCCATTGAAGAAAGGTGGCCTGTTTATGTTGAATCCTTCATTGGTTCCATGATTGGAAGAGGATGCCATCTTTTCCCGGATCTTAGGAATATCTTACCTAAACTTCCGCTCTGATACCAATTGTTAGTATAGATAGCAACCTGAGAGGGGGGTGAATTAGGTTTACCCGATTTTTGTATTAACAACTTCTTACTTTCAAGATATATGTAAATGCAAACGATTGCAGCAGAATAAAGCGTTGCTTGAAAGTAAAGATGAAGGATAGAAGAATTCACACACACGGAATTTTATCCTGGTTCACCTTCTATCCACCGAAGGCTACGTCCAGTCCCTCAAGAAACCCTTGAGGATTTTTCCACTATTGATAAAAATCTCTTACAAATTCTTACACAAAGGACCCTAAGAATTTCTATCAATTTCCTGTGAAAGTATACCACTTTCAACAGCCCCTGAAAGTATACCACTTTCAGTTCCTGAAGGCAAACCACCCTCAGACCTTGAAGGCTTGACCACCTTCAATCAACACCCTGAAAGTACACCACTTTCAGTACCAACAACCCTTCACCAAGATCCACGGTGAATACTCAATCTATCAGAAAGAGATGAAGAAGAGTTTACAATTGGCTGTATCAATCATTTAACATACAAGTGGATTGATCATGAGAATTTATGCTTTAAGGCTTTTAAGCATAATAATATTCTGAGTTCCTCAAGATATGAACAACTAGAGTGTTCTTATAAACATGAAGATCATGAACTCAGAATTTAGGCTCTTGAAAGTTTAAGTTCTAAAAGACTTGATGAAATGATTTTGACAAAGCTTTGGCCTAATGTTGTATTCTCATGTGTTGTGTATGTTCCGGACTCAAATGGACTTTATATAGGCAAGGGAAACGTCCTTGAACCAATGAAACCTTTCCCAAAAGGTTTGAGACACAATGGTTCATGAAAAGATGCAACTTTTCGTGTGTGTAATCGATTACATCACTTGGTGTAACCGATTACACTAATAGCCATTTCAGTTTGAATTTCAAATTCAAACATGTAATTGATTACAAGCAAGTGGTAATCGATTACTTTCCTTTGTGTAATCGATTACCAGAAAGCTGCAATTGATTACACTGAAGTCCAACTTCCAGAAACTTGATCTTTTAAGATCGGCTTAAGTTTTTCTACTTCTTTTAAGTTATGAAAACATTAAGCTTGATTAGTTTAGGTGTTTTAAAGAGCCTTTATGATTTAAGAGACCTTTAGAAGCATAAGTCACCTAAACTAAGACTTCTAGGTAATTGATGAACTTTATAGCGCTGTTTCCTCTAAGTCTTCTTTTCTTCTTTTTGTCGATGAGTTTGTCGTCATCAAAAACACAGCCAGGGTCAGGAGCAAGACCTTCTTCACACAATTCAAGGTTAGCTTCATGCTATTTATTAGTTCTATTTAATCTACCTTGAAGTTAATCATAGAATATGTGTTGAATTTGGATTGTTGCTTCTGTGGTAGTGCTTGTTTTGAAGTGAAATTTTCTGTTTTTGAACTTCAAAATTGTACATAATTTTGCTGTTTGTAGAAATGCCCACCAAGTGTTCGGTGAAATGTCTAAATGGAACTTTTGATTCTTTTCTAGATTTTTAGCTTTGATTCTTTCTTTGCATGATATTGGGAAGACTCAAGGGTGGTTTTTATGAACTTGGTGGGCAATTTTCTAATTTTTGGTTTAACTTTGCTTGGCTCTCAAAGAAGGGGTTTTGAATTTGTGTTGAACTAACTGTTTAACAAGTTTGCTTGCTTGTGGAATTGTTTGTTCTTCTTGCAGAATGGCACCCCGAAGAAGAGAGAGAGTTGAGGATTCGGTTGTTGAGGAGCCCATGATAGAGGAGGAGTTTGACTACAACCGATTTCTTTCCCTTGAAAAGGAGAAATACTTCAAGGGGAAAGTGGTGCAAAAGGAGCTGGTCAGAGAGAGGCCCCTCAATTTTGAAAAGGTCGATCGATGGGGGGTCCATGAAGCCATTGTTGAAAGGAAATGGGAGCAGCTCTGTGCTCCAATTGCTGATGGGTGCCAAACCCTTGTGCGGGAATTTTATGCCAATGCTTGCTATGACTCCGATGAGGAGATCCCCGCCATCCCAACCTACAAGTCATGGTTTCGGGGAACCACAATCAGCTATGGTGCAGAGGTAATCCGAAGGCTTCTGAATTTGCCTACTGAGGCCCAAGACCGAGCCAAATTTGGAGGAAATGGGGCTAGTTGCAACGAAATGTTGGATAACTACCCCTTTGCTGAAATTCTTGAGGCACTTGCTGTACCAAGAGCCCGTTAGGAGACCGAGGCGGATGGGATCACTCCGAGTAACATTTACCGGAGATTTGTGAAGCCAGAAGTTCGAGTATGGGATCATTTTCTTGGGGATACTCTTTTTCCTAGTTCTAACAAATCAGAACTTAGGAAACAAAGTGCTCTCTGTATCCATTGTTTGCTAAACAAGAGGCCGATTGATGCAGCGAGGATCATAGCTTGGCGGATTCACTTTGCTGTCAATGTGGATAAAAAGGGTAAGAGGTTTGGTTACCCTATGCTGATTAATAAACTGGTGCAAGCTAAGCTTGGGATAGCAGCAATGCCTCCCATTGAAATCCACATCCATCCTCTTCCTCTCATGAGTTTTGAAGCTGCCAGGAGGATCTACAATGAACATTCTGATGCCCTTGAGAAGCAGGGTGATCCTTCTGATGCACGTTATGCACGTCCTAGGTCCAGAACTAACTTCAGAGCAAGAACCAGAAATGTGGGAGAATCATCATCTCAGCCCTCTTCCAACACTTGGAAAGAGGAGGCTTTTGGAACAATGGTCCAACATATGCACAGGATTTCCAGCAACCAGCAACTGATTTGGGATCATGCATGCTATAGTGATTCAAGCTGGCAAAGGTGTCCTGCCCCCACTTATCTGGAGAGGAGGTTGATGAACTTACATGTCACTGAGCAGGCTGAAGGCTCAGGTGCAGCTGAAGGAG
Organism: Acmispon strigosus; assembly: GCA_030819835.1. Lineage (NCBI taxonomy): Eukaryota > Viridiplantae > Streptophyta > Magnoliopsida > Fabales > Fabaceae > Acmispon > Acmispon strigosus. The sequence continues at coordinate 29,260,729 of JAUAMA010000001.1, forward strand.
AAGAGGCCCCCATGCATTTTGACTGATGAACTATTATTTACCAGCTTTAGTTTTTCTTTTATTTGGATAATTTTTATTTTTCTGCTTTTATTTTGCTTTTAGAATTTTTAAAATTGCATAGTCCAGTACTATATCTAGTTAACATGCTACTAATGCTCTTTGAATGCTTTATCTGATTAAACTGCTTTTTGGGAAGAGATACTATGTTTTGATGTGGTTAGGATTGCATGCTGTTAGAAATGATTGGAAATCTTGATTGTTTGGCTTTGGAAAATTTTATGAGTTCTAAAAAGGGTACCACTTACCCTATATTTTTTATGAGTGCTGAGGACTCTGAATGCATGATTGTAAAATTTTTCTGCCTTGTGTTGCATGTTGATTGGGATTTTGTATACTTTGTAAGTGTTAGAGTAAAATATTTAAATGAATTAACCTATTTTGATAAATAACGATTTCGCTAAGTGTTACTGACCTCTTTAAAAGTTTTCATATTCAAGAACACTTATGGACTGAAGACATGCTGCAAAGATCTCGACAAAGCATTATCAAAAAGCAAGTGAAGAAACCGTCCGCCTATGAGAAATTAGTCTGCCTTCAGAGAAAAGTTCGTCTGTCTGTAAAGACCGTCCGGCTTAACCACTGACGAACACATGGGCTAACTAAAGAGAAATGATTGAAGACTCGTGCAAAAAGAATTATAATAAAGGTGATCGTTTGTTCAAACCGAAGATGAGCTGTCATGCACCCCTTGGTGGTTCAGAGCATTAATGGCGAAAGAGACAGAATTAAGCGCCTTATTCCTTGAAGGTTCAAATCCTCTTACATTCCTCAATTCAAGCTACTTTTCCTGAATTAACGGCGATATCCTCTGATCATCGTATCTCCCCAACAGCCAAATTCAAATCTTTTGATCAGAGCATTAATTACTAGATTAGCTGTAATGCATATGCATTAATTACAGCCTCTGTGAACCAGAACAAAAGCATCACCAGACGATACCGCTCTCTATCTGTTGAAGAAACATTCCTCACCTGGCAAACTACAACAGCAGATGCAGAAGTATCCGTTACTCACAATCAAGCAAAAATTCAACAAAACTATTTTTGAAGATCTTCATTGAAGCCTCCAGTTATCATCCTACTGAAGATATAAATAGTGGACTTTGCATCATCTTCAAATTGGCAACTCATACACTATCAAAGCATTCAAACCTTCCAAGTCAGTTTACCATTTGAACAAGCTTTAGTCAAGAACGCTCAGTAACCTTAGCTTTCTCATCTTCTGAGTTTAGTCGCCAACTAGTGTGATGTAAGACCCTCAATTTTGAGTATAGTATTTTGACCCCTGTAACTCCTATAATTATAGTTTGAATCTTTTGAAGTATATTAATTATATTTTGTCTCGAATTATTTAGTAATTAGAGTTAGTGTTTGATTGATATATTAAGTTTTATTTATGAGAAATATGTGTTCGAGCATAGAATTATGTATTGTTTAAGCCTTGGTTGAAATGGCAACGTTTTGAAAGAGAAGTTGAGATCGTCCTGTGAAATTGGTTCAGATCGTCCTGTGAAACTGGTTGAGATCGTCCGGTAAACTGGCAGACCAAGTTGGCAGACTATGTTGGCAGACTAAGTTGGCAGACCAAGTTGGCAGACCAAGTTGGCAGACTATGTTGGCAGACCAAGTTGGCAGACCAAGTTGGCAGACTATGTTGGCAGACTAAGTTGGCAGACTAAGTTGGCAGACTAAGTTGGCAGACCAAGTTGGCAGACCAAGTTGGCAGACTATGTTGGCAGACTAAGTTGGCAGACCAAGTTGGCAGACCAAGTTGGCAGACTATGTTGGCAGACTATGTTGGCGGACTGTTTTGGCAGACTGTTTCTCCGTTGGCAGACTATGACTTCGTTTTGTCTTGTCTGGTCAGCCGCTATTGTTGACTTTAAAAGTGAGTGTCAAATACCTTAGGAATGATAAACTTCCGTTTTTATTGACTCTTAGGAGATAAAATGTCAGAAGCATTAATAAGCATTAATGGCTTGCCGTTTTCTTTGACTTAGAATATTTTATTCTTTTCTAAGTCGGTTTCCTCACTCTATAAATACCAAGCTTCGTCAGTACGTTAATCTTTCATTTTTCCCACACCTTTCTTCTCTTCGAAGTAAGCTGAATCCTTGACATATTTCTGAAGCGTTCTTGTTGGTAAGTTGTTCAGACTCTTACTAATTCTGGAATTTCCATTGTATTCAATTTAGTTCATCTTTTTGAAGTTTAACTTGTTCTATTTCCCTCGCGGCCATATTCTTCTTGTTCGTTGAAGACTAGAGCTGTTCGTTGTGAGTCCTTCTTGGTTTGTGAAGGACAGAGCTGAAGTTTCAAATCTCTTAATCTTTTAGGCCATTCGAGGTTGGTTTCTTTTCCAGTTCTTACGTTAGAACTCTGTTGTAATCTTTGTATTTCTAAAATAATCCTTGAAGGCCATATAGAATCTGTTTTAAATCATTTTGGTAATGGTTTTTATCCATAAAGAAGTTTGGGTTTTAAAGAGATGAATTTAACAGTGATTTTACGTGAAAAACTCTGATTCTGGACTCCCAGACTGTGGGCCAACGCTTGGGCGTTGGGATCCAGCGCTTGGGCGCTGGGTTTCTCCGAGATTTCACGTAATCAGACATTTCCAACGCTGGGGCGTTGGGTTCCAACGCTGGGGCGTTGGGTTCCAACGCTGGGGCGTTGGGTTCCAACGCTGGAGCGTTGGGAAGCACTCTGTTCTGCCCTGTTTTACGAAAAATTCCAATTTCGACTGTTTTGAGTTCTGTTTCTTTCCAGATTTCATCCTATCCTTAAGAGAGTTAATTAAATGAGTTTATATGCTATTTCTAGGTTGAAGAACAAGTGTGTGCAACCTAAGAGAAGGTAAGGGTAACTCAATCTTAGTATTACGATATTTTTGTGATTCTGATTGCAGAATACGAACTGTGTTTGATTATGAGTTTGTTTGAATACTATTGATGATAGTATAATGTAACGAATATGTTGTATGGTGATGAGATTGAATTGCTTGAATATATTTTGTAAGAAGAGCTTACTGTGTTATGTATTGACATAACTATGAAACGAGTGAACCGTTATTGTTCATGGGGATTCGATTACTGTCATGACAGGTGCACTACAGGTGCATGATTTTAGGTTTTGATGTGGCGAACTATTATGCGTCGCGGGATCATGCCGAGGGTGGTGTGGAAAAGTCTCTTCCATGTTCTAAGTCATCCTGGCCAAATACGGCAAAAACCCAATGAGCTATGTGCATTATTCGTTGAAAGGCTAACCAGCATATGTGTTGTGATGAATGAGACTTATTCTGTGAAGTTATAAATTATTGACAGATATATTGTGAATTGTTGTATCAGTTATAGTATAATGGTTAATACTGTTTGCTCTGTAATGTACTTCTAATACTGTATTTCTATATCCTTATATTTGAGTTAACCCTTTGCTGTTTTTGCTTGTGTTTTCTTTTATTTTTGGCGCTTAACGCCAGAGGACCAGCAATGAGGGAAGACTTGAAGGCTGTGTGGATGCAAGCTTGAGGAAACTTTTGGAGCAGATTGAAGATGACGTTTAGTTTCCGCTATTTTGTAAACTTAGCACATGTGTGCAATACATTACTTTCATTACGTTTTGTTTTCCTTACTGTAATACTACTGACTATGGGCTACACTTATTAAATATATGTGAGACGTTGTTTTGGAAAACTTGAGATGTTTTGAAAGGCTTTTATTTTCCGCGTTTTTCAATGTGACTCTCGACTTAAAAATCGGGCTGTTACATTTTGTGGTATCAGAGCAATGGTTGAGATAACCAGTGCTGTTGGGGGGTTATTACATTCTGAAATCGATTGATGGGGTGTCAATCGAAAGAAGAATTTAGTGAATAAATATTGTTGATATTAATTGCTTTAGATTGTCCTTAAGTGGACGATCTTATATCATGTTGAACTAATTTCCTTGCTGTTTCTGTTGTTGAGATTAACCGTTAGACTTTCCTAACAGGAGTAAGAGGTTAACGAATCAAAACACAGAGATGGCAGATCAAAATGCGATGAATCAGATGGCTACCGCCATTACTAACTTGACTACGCTGATGACGCACCAAGCGAATGTTGCTGCTGCTCGTGCTGAAGAGGATGCTAACCGTGCTGCTGCATCTGCTGCCGCACAAACAGAGAAAGCTGAGAGAAAGCAAGCTTCTGCTCAAATGAAGGGATTACATGACTTCAAGAGGCAGGATCCACCCAAGTTTTCTGGAGGATATGATCCAGAGGAGGCTGACTTATGGTTGCAGGAGATCGAGAAGATCTTTTCCTTCTTGCAGACCCCTGTTACAACCAGGGTGAACTACGCCACTTACTTGTTATCAGGAGAGGCTGAGCACTGGTGGAACGGTGCTAGAGCTATGATGGATGCAGATTTTCAAGCTGTTACTTGGGAGTCCTTCAAGAGGGCTTTTCTGGGGAAGTACTTTCCGAAGAGTGCGAGATCTGCTAAGGATAAGGAGTTTACAGAGCTAAAGCAAGGGATGATGTCAGTTGCTGAGTTTGCTGCAAAATTGGAGTCGCTAGCCAGACACTACAGGTTTTTCCGAGACCAGATTGATGAGGAATTCATGTGTGAGCGATTCATCGACGGGCTGAACTATGACTTGAAGCGTGCGGTGCAACCTTTGGGGATTGAGCGCTACCAGCAGTTAGTGGAGAAGGCTAAGGGCATTGAGGCCATCGACAACCGTAAGAACAAGTCACAAGGAAGTGGAGGAGCAACCAGGTTCCATTTTTCCAGAGACAACAAGGGGAAGAAGCCATATCAGAGGCCGCAAGCCAAGGGGCGTGCTTTTGGGTCCAACCGACCTGTTGTAGGTAACTTGGGCATTCGGGGAGCTCCGAAACCGATCGAGGATGTGGTTTGTTATAAATGCAATGGGAAAGGGCATTATGCTAGTAGCTGTACTGCGAAGACCATGACTTGCTGGAATTGTCAGAAGCTGGGGCATACTGCTAGAGATTGCCGAGAGCTGAAGAAGGAGGGTGCTGTGAATGCTACGCGTGGAAAACGACCTGTTGCTCACGGTAGAGTGTATAACATCTCTGGAGAGACAACTGATGATGTTGAGGGACTGATTAAGGATCGTTGTGACATATCTGGTATTCCTCTTTCTGTATTATTTGATTCGGGTGCTACTCACTCTTTTATTGCTGTTGATTGTGTGGCAAAGTTAGGTTTGCCCATGTCAAAGTTGCCGTTCGACTTGGTGGTATCTATCCCTACTGCCAAAAGTTTGACTGCAACCTCTGTTTGCTTGAATTGTCCTTTGATGTTCCGGGATAGGAAGTTCGTTGCGAACTTGATCTGCTTACCCCTTAGGCACTTGGACGTGATCATAGGCATGGACTGGCTTTCTCTTCACCATGTTCTATTGGATTGCGCCAATAAGGAGGTAATTGTTCCTGATTTGAGGATGTCCGAGTTTTTGGACTCCTATCTTTCAAAGTCCTCCCTGAGAAGAGGAGCTTTGAAGGTTCTCTTAGCAGCGAGTGTTGGAGAATCGTCGTCAGATGGGGTGCAGAATATTCCGATTGTTCGTGACTTCGAAGACGTGTTTCCTAAAGATGTGCCAGGATTACCACCTGTTAGTGATACCGAGTTTTCGATTGATTTGGTTCCTGGAACCGGGCCGATTTCTATCGCACCTTACCGAATGGCACCAGCAGAGTTAGTAGAACTGAAGAGTCAGATTGATGATCTCATGGCGAAGGGTTTCATCCGACCTAGTGTTTCTCCATGGGGAGCGCCAGTACTACTTGTGAAGAAGAAAGATGGTAGGTCACGACTTTGTGTAGACTTCAGGCAGCTGAATAAGGTGACAGTGAAGAATCGTTATCCTTTGCCTAGGATTGACGATTTGTTGGACCAACTTCGGGGAGCTGCTGTTTTCTCGAAGATCGATCTGCGATCCGGTTATCATCAGATTCGAGTTAAGGAGACAGACATTCAGAAGACTGCGTTTCGTACTCGCTATGGACACTATGAGTATCTAGTGATGCCATTTGGAGTTACAAATGCGCCAGCCGTATTCATGGACTACATGAATAGAATCTTCGATTCTTTTCTAGACAGGTTTGTAACTGTCTTTGAGTAAATCTCCAAATCTTGTATGTTTTGTGTGCAAGATCTTATTCTCTTCTTGACAGGTTCGTGGTCGTATTTATTGATGACATCCTAATCTATTCGAGGAGTCGAGAGGAGCACGAAGAACATCTGCGTCAGGTGTTGACCGTTCTGCGAGAGAAAGTTCTCTTTGCGAATTCAGCTAAGTGTGAGTTCTGGTTGGAGGAAGTGAAGTTTTTGGGCCATGTTATTTCTAAGGAAGGCATTGCCGTTGACCCGAGCAAGATAGATGCAGTGACTAAGTGGGAACAACCAAAGACTGCGATTGAGATCAGGAGTTTTCTGGGTTTAGCTGGTTATTATCGGAAATTCATTGAAGGCTTTGCAAATATCGCAGGACCTTTGACAAAGCTAACAAGGAAGAATCATCCTTTTGCTTGGACCGAGGAGTGTGAGTCTAGTTTCCAGGAGATGAAGAGGCGTTTGACAAACGCACCCGTTCTGATATTACCTCAATGTGTTGAACCTTACGAGGTCTATTGTGATGCTTCTTACCAGGGTTTGGGATGTGTGCTGATGCAGAACAGTAAAGCTGTGGCCTATGCTTCGAGGCAGTTGAAGATCCATGAGCGGAACTACCCGACACATGACTTGGAACTTGCAGCGGTGGTTTTTGCTCTTAAGATATGGAGGCATTATCTGTATGGGAGCTCGTTTACCGTCTTCAGTGACCATAAGAGTTTGAAGTATTTGTTCGATCAGAAGGACTTGAATATGAGGCAGAGGCGATGGATGGAGTTCCTGAAGGATTATGATTTTACCTTGCAGTATCATCCGGGGAAGGCTAATGTTGTGGCTGATGCTCTCAGTCGCAAGGCTATCCATGTTTCTTCACTAATGGTTAAGGAGTTGGAGTTGCTCGAAGCTTTTCTAGACCTGAGCTTAGATGTCAAAGTAACACCCGGGAAGCTGAGTTTCGGGATGGTTACTGTATCTAGTGGTTTGTTGGAAGAGATCAAGGTTAAGCAGATGCAAGACAAAGAGTTGGTTGAGAAAAGAGAAATGATCACCTTGGGGAAAACACCAGATTTTGAGGTAGGATCCGGTGGTATCTTGCGTTGCAAAGGGCGTGTGTGTGTTCCGAGTGATGCTGAGTTGAGGAGGATGATCCTTGACGAAGGTCATAAGAGTAGGTTGAGTCTTCACCCAGGGGCGACGAAGATGTATCAGGATCTGAGGTTACATTTTTGGTGGCCGGGCATGAAGAGGAATGTTGCTGAGTATGTTGCTGCATGTCTGACTTGTCAAAAGGCGAAGGTTGAGCATCAGAGACCCGCAGGATTGATGCAATCTCTTGAGGTACCGGAGTGGAAGTGGGACAGCATATCCATGGATTTTGTGGTTGCCTTACCACTTACTCGGAGGAGGTTTGATTCTATTTGGGTCATTGTTGATCATTTGACCAAATCTGCGCATTTTCTACCCGTGAAGACCACTTATAAGGTGGAACAGCTTGCAGAAGTTTATATTGCGGAGATTGTACGATTACATGGGGTTCCTTCGACTATAGTTTCTGACAGAGATCCGAAGTTTACTTCTCACTTCTGGAAGGCTTTGCAAGGAGCTCTTGGTTCGAAACTGAGTTTGAGTTCAGCTTATCACCCGCAGACCGATGGGCAGACCGAGAGGACGATTCAGTATTTGGAGGATCTTCTGAGGGCTTGTGTGTTAGAAAATCAGGGGAGTTGGGATGAACTTTTACCCTTGATTGAGTTCACTTATAACAACAGTTTCCATGCTAGTATCGGGATGGAACCATTTGAAGCGTTATATGGAAGGAGATGCAGGACTCCTTTGTGTTGGTTTCAGGATGGTGAGCATTTGCTAGTTGGACCAGAGTTAGTTCAGCAGACAACAGAGAAGGTGAAATAGATCAGAGAGAAAATGAGGACGTCTCAGAGCAGACAGAAGAGTTATGCAGACAACAGACGAAGACAATTAGAGTTTTCAGCAGGAGAACATGTGTTTCTTCGTGTGACACCTACTACTGGGGTTGGAAGAGCGATTAAATCCAAGAAGTTGACACCAAAGTTTATTGGACCATATCAGATCATCGAGAAAGTTGGACCTGTAGCTTATCGTATTGCTTTACCGCCTTTCTTGTCTAAGATTCACGATGTGCTTCATGTATCTCAGTTGCGTAAATATGTTCCAGATCCTTCTCATGTTATCACTCAGGATGATGTTCAGTTGAAGGATAATTTGACGTTTGAGGTTCCTCCGATGAGTATTGCAGATCGTAGGATTAAACGGTTGAAGAACAAGCAGATTCCGCTTGTAAAGGTGATTTGGAACCAGGCGACGGGAGACGCGACGTGGGAGTTGGAGGAGAAGATGAGAGAACAATATCCCGCTTTGTTTCTTGACTTGTAGTTTCGGGGGAGAAACTCTTTTAAGGGGGGTGGTATTGTAAGACCCTCAATTTTGAGTATAGTATTTTGGCCCCTGTAACTCCTATAATTATAGTTTGAATCTTTTGAAGTATATTAATTATATTTTGTCTCGAATTATTTAGTAATTCGAGTTAGTGTTTGATTGATATATTAAGTTTTATTTATGAGAAATATGTGTTTGAGCATAGAATTATGTATTGTTTAAGCCTTGGCTGAAATGGCAACGTTTTGAAAGAGAAGTTCAGATCGTGCTGTGAAATTGGTTGAGATCGTCCTGTGAAACTGGTTGCGATCGTCCGGTAAACTGGCAGACCAAGTTGGCAGACCAAGTTGGCAGACTATGTTGGCAGACCAAGTTGGCAGACCAAGTTGGCAGACTATGTTGGCAGACTAAGTTGGCAGACTAAGTTGGCAGACCAAGTTGGCAGACCAAGTTGGCAGACTATGTTGGCAGATTAAGTTGGCAGACCAAGTTGGCAGACTATGTTGGCAGACTATGTTGGCGGACTGTTTTGGCAGACTGTTTCTCCGTTGGCAAACTATGACTTCGTTTTGTCTGGTCAGCCGCTATTGTTGACTTTAAAAGTGAGTGTCAAATACCTTGGGAATGATAAACTTCCGTTTTTATTGACTCTTAGGAGATAAAATGTCAGAAGCATTAATAAGCATTAATGGCTTGTCGTTTTCTTTGACTTAGAATATTTTATTCTTTTCTAAGTCGGTTTCCTCACTCTATAAATACCAAGCTTCGTCAGTACGTTAATCTTTCATTTTTCCCACACCTTTCTTCTCTTCGAAGTAAGCTGAATCCTTGACATATTTCTGAAGCGTTCTTGTTGGTAAGTTGTTCAGACTCTTACTAATTCTGGAATTTCCATTGTATTCAATTTAGTTCATCTTTTTGAAGTTTAACTTGTTCTATTTCCCTCGCGGCCATATTCTTCTTGTTCGTTGAAGACCAGAGCTGTTCGTTGTGAGTTCTTCTTGGTTCGTGAAGGACAGAGCTAAAGTTTCAAATCTCTTAATCTTTTAGGCCATTCGAGGTTGGTTTCTTTTCTAGTTCTTACGTTAGAACTCTGTTGTAATCTTTGTATTTCTAAAATAATCCTTGAAGGCCATATAGAATCTGTTTTAAATCATTTTGGTAATGGTTTTTATCCATAAAGAAGTTTGGGTTTTAAATAGATGAATTTAACAGTGATTTTGCGTGGAAAACTCTGATTCTGGACTCCCAGACTGTGGGCTAACGCTTGGGCGTTGGTATCCAGCGCTTGGGCGCTGGGTTTCTCCGAGATTTCACGTAATCAGACATTTCCAACGCTGGGGCGTTGGGTTCCAACGCTGGAGCGTTGGGAAGCACTCTGTTCTGCCCTGTTTTACGAAAAATTCCGATTTCGACCATTTTGAGTTCTGTTTCTTTCCAGATTTCATCCTAGCCTTAAGAGAGTTAATTAAATGAGTTTATATGCTATTTCTAGGTTGAAGAACATGTGTAGGCTTTGTGCAGACTTTGTGTAGGCTATGTGGAAACTATGTGTAGGCTTTGTGCAAACAATACGATTGGGATAACAAGCTTATCCTCAATCAGCTATGTGCCGACTCAATTCAACAACCCGAATGTTCGGATCATATTACACCTTAACTGCATCATGACATCCAGATTGTTTGTAACATGATTTCTATGCGTGTCTTGAGCTGCTTATTGAGTGCGTTTTGGTTGCAATTCTACTTGTATTATAATCAATTCTTGTTTGTCAATTACCCTGCATAACCGTAGTTTAAATTGCTTAGTTTTTATATATATATATATATAGGGAGCGTATCAAGTGACATCGATGTTTATTATGAGAGATGAGAGCGTTCAATCTTAGCCATTAGATCTACCATGAAGGGTCAAGATTAAAACAAAATGGCATGTGACTTTTTTAAAAAGTCATGTGATCACTAAACTACTTTTAATCTCAACCACTCATGAATGGTTGTACGGCCATGATTTAACGCTCTCATCTCTCATAATAAACATATAAACTGCAATGAATGGACATCGTTTGACATGCTTATATATGCTGATGAATGTTGTCTCACCCATGTTCTCGCATGAGGAGTTATTGTTTTGAAGTTGACCCTTGCACCTTTTTTGTTGTTTGTGTTTTCCTGGCGATCCGCCGCCAGCTGGACCACTACTAGTCAAAAGTACTTGGAGGATGCTGAGTCGAAGACAATTTGGGGGAGTAGGATGGAGATCTTGCCACTTGAAGGTCAGAGATATTTATTTAATTCTTGTGTTCGTACATGAGCATGCTCAAGGGTAGGGTAGAGTTTCGGAAAAACGCACCTTTATGCGGTCGCCCTGCGTGGCATCGTAGGACGTATGCCGGAGTAGGAGGCCTGAGTCGGGTTTTATTTGTGACAGCATGATTTTCTTTTACAAACGAGTCTTTTGATTTTGAAACTATTTTCACTAATGATGTTCACTTAAACTAAGTGCATTACATGCTCCGTTAAATTGAGTATCTACATATATAAATAATGCATGTTGTCTTTAACATGGTTTGAAAAAAAAATACACTTACATTTTCGTATGCAGAACCATTAGAGTTAGAGCTGAGTTTTGTGGCAACATCTAGCATGTGCGTATATCCATAAATTAGTAAATGTTCTGACCTCTGCGTGTAATATACTAATATATGATATATAGGTTATTTCTCTACCTTGTATTCCCCACTTAAATATGATTATTTTTGATGTTTTTGCTTTCTTCATATCCATTTTAGGTTCATTGGAAGGGTTATGAATCTGATGCAGACACTTGGGAGCCAATTGATGGCTTAAGCTACAATCAATTTTGCTAATGGCTATTTATTGCAGCAAGTGAAAAACGTAACAAAAAGTATTACTGATGATGTGAATAATCATTTACGATTATAATTTGATAGTTTTTTCATATCATGATAATTGATAGAACTTTTACACTGTTTAATAAAAAATAACATAACAGTTTACACAGGAAATTAAAATGTCATAAATCAAGTTCTTAAATGTTATAATTTGTTCGATACAAGCCGAACGAGTACTCGGACGGGTGGTGATCGGGGTGAGGGGCGGTGCTCCGACGGTTGTTACGCTGGTGCTCCGGGGATCTCCTTCAACCGGTCGGTGGGTGTACCTGCAAAGACACTCCGACGCTCGGACGTTCTAGAGATGAGAATTCGTACCTCGTGCAGTAATGAGGCTGGGTTTTATAGTGGAGGGGCCTCCTGACACCCAGTTGCTTATCCCGAAGATTGTCAGGGGCCCCAGCTGTCGCTAGCAACCTGTTCGGCCTTCCTTCGTTCGGCCGATCCGACCACTAGGTTAACCGGTCATCTAGTGGCTACGGTAGTCGGTGCCGGCTGAGTGAGAGTTGTGGGTCGTTGACCGGTCTCCATTCCGATGATCGGGTATCCGGTCAGAACAGTTGCCCCCTGGCTCTACCGAGTCTGTCACAGCTCGGTAAGAGTCATAAGTCACGGCCTTGGTCAATCAACCGTGATCGGGCGCTCGTTGGTTTTCGAATTTGTTACGACAGACTTGCTCTGACGACCGTGTTGCAGGCCGATGGTTGCCCCCGGTCGGTCGCCGGTGACGGTGTCAGCGACGGGCGAGCGCAGTGGTGTTCGACTGGGCGCGGCGATTGGGTAGGGGGTTGAAGAGTCGCGTGATGATTGGGAAGTGTGATCATTTCACTTTGGTAATCGTGCCGGTGTGTTTTCGTGACGTGAGGATGTGACTGTTGGAATCTTCTACGCGTGCCCCCTGACGATTGGTTTCCCAATTGCCCCCTCCGTGGGTAATTAATGCGACCTTTCGTATGGTCGTTGGTTGGCCTATATAAGTTGCTCATTTTTTCGCTCTTCGTACCTTCGATCGGTTGCAGAGCTAATATCTCGAGTATAATTGATTCCAAATGCTTGTCTCCTTACATTTCCTGTTTCTGCCATTTACCAGGTTCGTCTTCTCTGTTCCTTTGTCTCCGTTTGATACTTTTTTATTGACGTCCTATTTTCCTTTCCCGTGGTAGTCGCGATTAGGAGGAAGGGGGCCGAGTGTGGTTCCTTACTTCGAATAGTCGCTGACCCTCTCGGACCCCCTTTCAGGTACCGACGATGGTGCGTACAAAGGACGTAACCTACCAGGGTATTAAACTCAAACCCGCGCGGCCGGTTAAGGTTTCGAGAAGAACTGCGAAGGACCGGGCGAAGTACCCGGACTTGGTTGATGACATGTTCCGGTATAACGAATTTTGTTGTAATATTCTCGACATGCCCTCTCGGCTGGCGAACGCTGATCCGGAGTATCTCGAGAAGAAGAACATCGTGACACGGGCTGAAGTTGGGGACAGTCCCGCCATCCACGCCCCTTCTCCTGACGATCGGCTTTGCTTCGAGTCGGCCTCCAGTTTTTTCGTGCATCTGGTGGTCTTCTGGAAGTTGGGAATTCGACTGCCGTTCTCTAACTTCATGGTACAGGTGCTAAAGTATTTGGAGGTGGCGCCTTCGCAGTTGCACCCGGGTGGTTGGGCCTTCGCTCACTCGTTCGAGGTGATGTGCGAAGTACTCAGGCGAAATCCGTCCGTGGATTTATTTTTCCACCTGTTCGTCCCGTCTCATACGCACGACGCCGGGGGCCACGGTATGGTTAGCATCAAATCTCGGACGACTAAGGTGCTCCAGAACTTCACCGATTCGTATAAGGACTTCAAGAAGGACTTCTTCCGAGTGACCACGACTAGCGAAGGCCGCTCTTGGTGGTTCCGAACGAATTCAGTGGGGACCGTCTTCAAGCGGTTCCCCCTCTGTTGGAGTGACAAGCATTTCGAATTGAATGCTAGTCAGTATGGGAGTGACGATCCGGACACGTTGAAGCCGGAGGATCGTGAGTTGTTGGCCATCCTGGAGAAATCGGTGGTGGTCGACGACGAGGGTACCCTGCGGTTCCTGTTTAAATGTCAGGATCTTTGTAGGCACCCGGTCTCTGTATTGAGGAGCCATTACTGTGAGTATTTTGTATTCGCGTCGTGTTTATTTTTTGAGTAGAAGTTTAACCCATTTATTCTATGTGTTTTTCAGTGAAGATGGAGATCGACCCTTCTCTTCAGGAGCTGATCCGTTTGATGCAGGCCGAGAGTCCGTGATACCCAAATCGCAAGTGCACGATTGACTATCGCATAGTAAAAAGATCGAACCCAAGGGATAGGTGTTCTTATTATTATAATATCTAGTACTTTGAACAGAAAAATTAAAAGATGAATATATGATGTTGGTTTTAGAGCAATCAAGAACAAAAGCATAAAATGATAAGAAATAAAGATGATAAGAATTTAAGCTCTTGGGTTGGTTTACATAGTCTATAAAACATGCTAGTAATCTCCTACTTAATTTCTGAATTTTAAATCCAAATTCATGATGCTGTAGCCTAGAATTTCTACATCCTAATTGCCTTAAGAAATGTAAAACTTTCTTCCTAATTACTAAATCCATAGCCTTGGTATTTAGTTAACCAGAAAAGAAGATGATGTTAGTATAGATAGCAACCTGAGAGGGGGGGTGAATCAGAGTTGCCCCGATTTTCGCCTTATCGAAATTATTACTTTCAAGATAATGATGATCACGAAACGATAGTTGTGATTGCAGCGGAATTAAGTGTTGCTTGAAAGTAAAGATGAAGGATAGAAGAATTCACACACACAGAATTTTATCCTGGTTCACCTTCTATCCACCGAAGGCTACGTCCAGTCCCTCAAGAAATCAAGAGCTCATAAATACCTTTCCTTATTGCCCGGTCCTGGTTTGAATGGGCAGCTCTTGCAGCAAGTTTGTTGATTAAATCAAGAGCTCCCTGTGGTGGCAAAGCATCAAATGCCCCACTTGCAGTGTTATCCAGCTTGTCCCTGGTATAATCATTCAGAGCTGCATAAAATTTCTCTACCTGATCTGCGATAGAGATGTTGTGACCTGGGCACCTTCTGAGAAGTCCCTTGAACCTCTCCCATGTCTCATACAGGTTTTCAGCATCTTGTTGAATGAAGTAGTTGATTTCCTGCTTCAACTTCCTTATGCGGTTGTAAGGGAAAAATTTAGCCGTGCATTTCTCGGCCAAGTCATCCCATGAAGTAATGCTTCTGAGTGGTTGTGAAGATAACCACTCCTCTGCCACATCTCTTAAGGAAAATGGAAACAGCATAAGTCTTACCGTATCCAAGTGAGCATCATTTCTCCTTAAGGTGGAGCAATGCCTGGTGAATCGCTCCAGATGTGTGTGGCAGTCTTCATTGACACTTCCACCAAATTGGTTTTGACTAACCAAAGAGATGAAGTGTGGAGGAATCTGAAAATTTGGTAGTGAATCCTCCGAAACCACAATACTCCCCTCAAAATTGTAATCTACCTGGGGAGCTGTGATATCACGAAGGGAACGGTTAGCATCCCGCTCTTCCTCCTCCGCTCTCTGCCTTCGAAGTCTAGCTTGGACTTCATCTCCTGCCCATGCATTGTATTCAGCAAGGAGGCGCTCCTCCATTTGCGCTTGTGTTTCAGACATGGCCCTTGCTAATCTCCTTTGCTCCGCTAATCTGCGATGCAAAGTTCTTTCAATTTCAGGGTCGAATTCAAAATGTCCTACCATGTAGAAAAGAAAAAAAAGTCAATAGCACCTATTCAATACATTTTTTTTTTTATATATGAACAAGAAGCACTAAACAAAATAAAAACAAGAACAGAACCTGTCCCCGGCAACGGCGGCAAAAACTTGATACCCAAATCGCAAGTGCACCATTGACTATCGCGTAGTAAAAAGATCGAACCCAAGGGATAGGTGTTCTTATTATTACAATATCTAGTACTTTGAACAGAAAAATTAAAAGATGAATATATGATGTTAGTTTTAGAGCAATCAAGAACAAAAGCATAAAATGATAAGAAATAAAGATGATAAGAATTTAAGCTCTTGGGTTGGTTTACATAGTCTATAAAACATGCTAGTAATCTCCTACTTAATTTATGAATTTTAAATACAAATTCATGATGCTATAGCCTAGAATTTCTACATCCTAATTGCCTTAAGAAATGTAAAACTTTATTCCTAATTACTAAATCCATAGCCTTGGTATTTAGTTAACCAGAAAAGAAGATGAAGAATGAATTCGGGCCAGCACAAAGTTACGTCTATCCTAATTGCCTTAAGAGATATATACTTATAACCTTTTTTATTTCCTATTTCCCTTACTACTTACCAAATGGCCTTATGACATAAGTAGAAAGCAAGATACCTTTTGTGCATAAAGATGAATAAAGAACAAAGAAATAAAACATGAAAGGAAATATTATTCAGAAATGTAGAAAAAGACTAGAACATGAATTATAAACTAAAACAACCCAAAAACTTAAAGAAGAAGTTAGCCAAGCATGGCTAAAAGAATCATTGAATTACCCTGGATAGGATCTCAAGTTTGGCTTCCCACAATTCCTAGGAACAATGATCTTTAAGGAGGAAAGAAGAATACTTGTTGTATTCTGAAATGGTGTGTCTTACAAGTGAAGAAAAGGCCCCTATTTATACTAAAAATTCACCCTCCAGCGCTTGAGCGCTGGCATTCCCAACGCTTGGGCGTTGGGATGCATTAAAATTCCACTAACAGACCGAGGCCCAGCGCTTGAGCGCTGGCTTTCCAACGCTTGAGCGCTGGGTGAGAATCTGACTCATCTCCTAGACAGAGTCCCAACGCTTGAGTGTTGGGATCCCAACGCTTGAGCGTTGGGTCGCCTGCTGCTTCATCGTCAAGCTTTTCCCTTCTTCATGGTAATGGGTTTTCAATGCCTTCAATGGCCACCACTCAGCCCTTAATCATTTCTAAAACTTCCTTCCCACTACCATCAATTTCTTCAAGCTTATTTTCCATGTGCTAAATTGAAGAGAGTTGCTTCATATTCTTCTTTTTTCTCTTTTAGCCCTCTCTTTACTAGCACTTCAATTCTGGCCCTTTAATTTTTTCAATCTTCACTTTTAATCCTCCACTCTTGAACTTTCACATTTTGATCCCTGATTTCCTGAAACTTTACAAATTGGTCCCTGGACAAAAATGATAACTATACCAGCTTTTCCTAAAAATATTAAATAGCTATAAAAATTCCTAAAAATATAAAATAAAGTTAGAAAAACAAATAAAATCTAATCTATATGCAAAATGCAAAATAAACATAAAATCTACATAAAAATAGTAAAAATCCTATATGTGACTCAAAAATAATAAAATAAAAAGACTAAAAACAACCTAAAAACATCATATAATATCCACTCATCAGTCCGGAAGGCCATTCTGGAGGTGACCCGATCGTGCCGCCCCCCCTGTGAATCTCGCTAACGCAGTTACCGTAAGCGATGAGGAGGTCGATCAAGAGCCCCTTGCAGCTTGGAAGAGGAAGCTGGCCTGCGCTGTAGAGTCTGGGCCGAGTAAGCAGCCGAAGGTTGTTGCTATGGTGAGGCCTAACGTTCGCACCACCATTTCCTTTCGCCCTCCCCCTGTTTCCACCCCGTCGGCACCTGAAGAGGTGATTGAAATCAGTTCTAAGTCGGATCAGAATGTCGAGACTGACGGGGTTGACAGGGGCGAGTCAGGTTCTTCGTCGAGTAGCAGCGATTCAGAGACTCCCGAACGGCGAAGGCCCCGGAAGTCCTCGGTTCGTGAAGTTCAAGCCGAGGGGGTTTTGGTTTCCGGAGCTGCAGCTGACGAGTATGTCAGGGGTCCGAGCATATGGGATGATCGCGCTTTCGACGTAGTTGAGTATGTGCGGAGGGTGGACCGATTGGTCTACCAGGAGGAGGATGTGCGGCGCATGGGCGACCTCCCGACCGACGAGTTGTGCGGCGCATGGGGACCCTCCGTGCCCGGAACCGAGAGGCAAAATATCGCGAAGCCCACTTTGCTGAGTTTGAGCAGATCAAGAAACAGTTGGTGGGATGTGTTGATCAGTTGAAGGGGGAATTGGCCGTTAAGGAGGGTCAGGTTGCCCAACTGGATGCCGAGAAGGCGGAGATACAAAGTTTGGCAACGGAACGGGATGCCGATCTGAAGGGTGTTCAGGACCGTCTTGCCGGGCGTGAGGCCGAGGTGGAAACTCTCGATCGTCGCCTGATCGACGCTGATGAGGTCATTAAGGCCTTGAAGCAGGATTTGGAACGAGAGGTCAACGAGAAGGCAAGTCTTTCCGGGCAGGTGGAGAGCCTGACCGTGGCCAACTCGAAGCTCCAAGACGAGGTCGACCATCACCGTGCCGATGCGGCTAACTGGGCGACCCAGAAGTCTCGGTTGGAGGAGATGATGAAGAAGGTCGGAAAGGCCTCGTTCAAGAATGCCGTGGATCAGTTGAGTATCCTCAATCCCGGCATCTCTTTGGCCGACGTGTCTTCGAGGCGGGTCGTGTCGAACGACCAAGCGGGTGATCTGATCAGGGGCGAGTTCAGGCCTATCAACCTACCCGTTCAGGGGGCCGCCGAGGGTGCTACTCCAACTCACCAGGGCGGCGAGTGAAATTTTCTTTTTTGTTTATTATTATTTTTTGTAGTGTTGTGACCGATCAACGTACCCAACCGTGCGTTGAAATTTTGAATTCTGTGTATGAACCTTTTTTCTTTTGGTCCGATTATATGAAGTAGCGTTGTTTCCATTTTGATATTTTGTTGTGATTGCTTCCCTCATACTCGCGTTTGCACTATGTTTTTTCCTTCGACCGCACAGCGTAGCTCGCTTAGGACGTCCCCTTACCGTTAGTGTAGGATTTTTCCCTTTGCGATTGCTTTCTTTACACTCGCGTTTTCATTTTACTCATTTCTGGCATTTATATTTGTCCGTTCGACACCGTAGTCGATCGGTGAACCCTTACGAGGGTGGCTCGGATCCGTCCTCTTGGTTCAGACGAACGCTTGCGTTAGACGCCAAGGGAGATCTGTGAACCCTTACGAGGGTGACGAGGATCCGTCCTCTTGGTTCGGACGAACGCTTGCGTTTGACGCCAAGGGCGATCGGTGAACCCTTACGAGGGTGACGAGGATCCGTCCTCTTGGTTCGGACGAACGCTTGCGTTTGACGCCAAGGGCGATCGGTGAACCCTTACGAGGGTGACGAGGATCCGTCCTCTTGGTTCGGACGAACGCTTGCGTTTGATGCCAAGGGAGATCGGTGAACCCTTACGAGGGTGACGAGGATCCGTCCTCTTGGTTCGGATGAACGCTTGCGTTCGACGCCAAGGGCGATCGGTGAACCCTTACGAGGGTGACGAGGATCCGTCCTCTTGGTTCGGACGAACGCTTGTGTTCGACGCCAAGGGAGATCGGTGAACCCTTATGAGGGTGACGAGGATCCGTCGTCTTGGTTCGGACGAACGCTTGCTTTCGACACCAAGGGCGATCGGTGAATCCTTACGAGGGTGACGAGGATCCGTCCTCTTGGTTCGGACGAACGTTCGCGTTCGACGCCAAGGGCGATCGGTGAACCCTTACGAGGGTGACGAGGATCCGTCCGCTTGGTTTGGACGAAACCTTGCGTTCCACGCCTAGGGCGATCGGTGAACCCTTACGAGGGTGACGAGGATCCGTCCTCTTGGTTCGGACGAACGCTTGCGTTCGACGCCAAGGGTGATCGGTGAACCCTTACGAGGGTGATGAGGATCCGTCCTCTTGGTTCGGATGAACGTTTGCGTTCGACGCCAAGGGCGACCGGTGAACCCTTACGAGTGTGACGAGGATCCATCCTCTTGGGTTGGATGAACGTTTGCGTTCGACGCCAAGGGCGATCGGTGAATCCTTACGAGGGTGACGAGGATGCGCACTCTTGGTTCGGACGAACGCTTGCTTCGACGCCTAGGGCGATCATTGGTAGTATTAGAAGTTCCTTTAATCTGATTGTCATTGAATAGTTTTCAAAAAAGTAAATTACATTGTTATGCGAAAAGCGAGAGGCCACTACTTAACTGTAGTAGCGCCTAAGGTTCATGGCATTCCAGTATCGTGGCACTTCGGACCCGTCCAGACGCTCCAACTTGTAAGCTCCGTTCTCTGCAGAGTGTAGTACCCGGTAGGGCCCCTCCCAATTTGCCGCTAGCTTACCCTGGCTTTCCGGTCGAGATCCGACGCTCGCACGGTGTAGGACGAGTTGGCCGGGCGAGAAACACCAAGATATCACTTTCTTGTTATACCTGAGGGCCACATACTGTTTGATTACCATCTGCCGTAGGTTGGCCGCTTGTCTTTTTTCTTCTGCTAGGTCTAGTTCCTCGGTTAGTCGTCTGTTGTTTGTATCCACATCGAAGTTGAGCACCCGGGCACTGGGTTCACCGATCTCGGCCGGTATGACCGCTTCTGTCCCGTAGGTCAACCTGAACGGGCTTTCCCCCGTCGACTACTGGGGGGTAGTTCGATAGGACCAGAGAACATGGTCGAGCTGCTCAGCCCACTGTCCTTTAGCTGTGCTGAGTCTCTTCTTGATCCCTTTGAGGATGACCTTGTTGGCCGACTCCGCCTGCCCGTTCGTTTGTGGGTGTTCTACTGAAGTAAAATGTTGTTTAATGTGGAGTCCTTCCAGTAGTGCTCGGAAGTTTTTATCAGTGAAATGGGTCCCATTGTCTGTGATCACCGATCGGGGTACTCCAAAACGGCTGATGATGTGTTTGTAAAAGAAACGTTGTATCCGGGCTGAAGTAATGGTAGCGAGCGGTTCGGCCTCGATCCACTTGGTATGGTAATCGACCGCAACCACTAAGAACTTCAACTGTCCCGGTGCCTTTGGAAAAGGGCCGAGGAGATCCATGCCCCATTGGTGGAAGGGCCACGGTGCTACTAAACTGGACAACTCGTGGGGCGGCACCCGGTGTAGGTTGGAGTGTTTTTGGCAAGCGTCGCAGTGTTTCACATGGTTCATGGCATCTTCTTTCATGGTAGGCCAGTAGTAGGCAGCCCTAAGGACTTTCTTGGCCAGCGTCTGGCCTCCCTGGTGGTGGCCGCAACTGCCTTCGTGGATCTCGGCCAGGACATATGAAGCCTTGTCACCGCTCAAACACTTGAGGAGAGGGGTGGAGAAGCCCCTTTTGTACAGTTGATCCTCAATTATTGTAAACCACGGAGCTTGCCGGGTGAGTTTCCTCTTTTCTAGCTCGTCCGCAGGCAGGCAGCCGGTGAGGATGTGATTACGGATCGGAGTAGTCCAGTCTTCTCCAGCTGAAAGTTGACCGACGGTTGGGGGGGGGGGGGGGGGCGAATGCTCGGACTGCTGATTGTTTCTTGTATAACATATCGGTTGTTCTCGGGCTTCTTCGTGCTTGCAAGGCGCGATAGAATGTCGGCCCTTTCGTTCTCCGCACGGGGCACATGGACGAACTGAACCTTGTCAAATTGGAGGCATGCTTTCTTCAAATGTTCCAGGTAGTGCTGGAGGATTGGTTCTTTAGCTTGGTAGTCTCCGTTGACTTGGGAGACTACTGATGAGTGGATTTTATATGATGTTTTTAGGTTATTTTTAGTCTTTTTATTTTATTATTTTTGAGTCACATATAGATTTTTTATTGTTTTTATGTAGATTTTATATTTATTTTGCATTTTGCATGTAGATTAGATTTTATTAGATTTTCTAGCTTTATTTTATATTTTTAGGAATTTTTCTAGTTATTTTATATTTTTAGGAAAAGCTGGTTTAGATATCATTTTTGTCCAGGGACCAATGTGTAAAGTTTCAGGAAGTCAGGGACCAAATTGTAAAATTTCAAGAGTGGAGGACTTGAAGTGAAGATTGAGAGAATATGAGGGCTTGAATTGAAGTGCTAACCAAGGGGGGACCAAAGTGAAAAAGAAGAATATGAAGAATCACTCTCCAATTTAGCACATGGAAAAATTGCTTAAAGGAATTGATGTTAGTGGAGGAAGGGTTTCAGAATTGATCAAGGCTGGTTAGTGGCTTTTTATGGCCATCAAAACCCACTACCATGAATGAAGAAGGAAGGAAAAGCTTGAAGATGAAGAAGCAGCGTCCCAGCGCTCAAGCGTTGGGATCCCAGCGCTCCAGCGCTGGGGTTCTGACTAGATGATGAGTCAGATGTTGACCCAGCGCCCAAGCGTTGGAAAGCCAGCGCTCAAGCGCTGGGCCTCGGACATAAAGTGGATTTTTAATGCATCCTAGCGCCCAGGCGTTGGGAAAGCCAGCGCTCAAGCGTTGGAGGCTGGATTTTTACTATAAATAGGACCTTCCTCTTCACTTGTAAGACACACCTTCTTAGAATACAACAAGTATTCTCTCTTTCTCCCTCTTGAGCATTGTTCCTAGGACTTGTGGGAAGCCATATTTGAGCTCCTATCCAGGGTAATTCAATGACTCATTTAGCCATGCTTGGCTAATTCTTCTTTAAGTTTCTTGGGTTGTAGTAGTTTATAAATTATGTTTTAGTTTTGTTTCTACCTTTCTGAGTTTTATTTTCAGTTCTTGTTTTATTTCCTTGCTCATATTGTTATCTTGCTGTACACAAGAAGTTTTACTTATTACCTATGTCATAAGATCATTTGATGAGTAGTAAGGGAACTAGGATCTAAAAAAGGTTATAAGTATATATCTCTAAAGATCATTAGGATAGACGTAACCTTATGTTGGCCCGAATTCATGCTTCATCTTCTTTTCTGGTTAACTAAATTACAAGATCATGTATTTAGTAATTAGGAAGAAAGTTCTACATTTCTTAAGATCATTAGGATGTAGAAATTCTAGGTTATAGCATCATGAACATGGAGTTAAAATTCAGAAAATAAGTAGGAACTTGCTAGCATTTTTATAGGCTATGTAAATCCACCCGAGAAGCTTAATTCTTATCATCTTTATTTCTTATCATTTTATTGTTATATCTTGTTCTAAAAAACAACAACAAATTTTCATCTTTTATTTTTCCTATCTTAGTACTAAATTTTATATTAATAAGAACACCTATCCCTTGGGTTCGATCTTTTTGTATTACGCGATAGTAAATCGTACACTTGCGATTTCATTATCAACTACCAGTTGGGAATCGCTCCGCATAGTCGCCCGACGAACACCTAGGTCGGCGGCCGTGAGCAGGCCGGCAATGCAGGCTTCGTACTCGGCCTGATTGTTAGTCGTGGGGAATTTGAACCGGAGTGATTGTTCCACCGAAATTCCAGAGGTGGACTCGATCACTATCCCAGCGCCACCTCCCCTGCTGTTGCTGGAGCCGTCCACATGGATCGTCCAGGTGACCTCGCTCGAGTCTTCTGCTTCTTCCTTCATCTCTGCCAAGAATTCGGCCAACGCTTGTGATTTAATGGCCTGCCTAGGTTCGTACTGAATGTCTTGCTCAGATAGCTCTATCGACCATCCGATCATCCGTCCCGGTAGATCCGGCTTATGCAGCACTTGCTTGATGGGTTGGTCTGTTCGGACAACCACAGTGTGACCTTGGAAGTACTGTCTCAGTCGTCTGGCTGTTGTGAGGAGAGTGAAAGCCACTTTTTCTAACTTCTGATACCTGAGTCCTGGCCCTTGCAGGGCCCTGCTTACGAAATAAACGGGGTGCTGGTCCCCTTGATCTTCTCTCACTAGCACGGCGCTGACCGCCCTTTCCCGCACAGCTAGATACAGGTAGAGTATCTCACCCTTGATCGGACTGGAGAGGACAGGGGGTGACTGCAGTGTTTCCTTGAATTCTTGAAATGCTTTCTCTGCCTCCGGAGTCTATTCAAAGGCCTTCCCCTTCTTGATGAGTTCGTAAAGGGGGAGTGATCATAGGGCGGCCTTGGGCAGAACACGGCTCAGAGCAGTCAATCGGCCCGCCAGCTGCTGCACTTCTTTGACGGAGCTGGGGCTCCTCATGCTTCTGATCGCCTCGCACTTGTTCGGGTTCGCCTCTATTCCCCTTGATGTCAACATAAACCTGAGGAATTTGCCCCCTCGGACCCCGAACATACATTTCTCCGGGTTCAGCCTCGTGTTGTGTTTCCTTAACTGCCTGAAGACGGCCCTGAGATCGGCCGTGTGATCACCTTCCTTCGGTGTCTTCACGATTATATTATCTATGTATACCTCGACGGTCCGACCTTGCAGGCCCTCGAAGACCTTGGTCATCATCCGCTGGTAGGTGGCTACGACACTCTTCAATCCGAAAGGAAGCATGGTGTAGCAGAACGTCCCCTAGTCGATCACGAATGCCGTCTTCTCTTCATCCGGACGGAACATAGGTATCTGGTTATACCCAGAGTAGGCATCCATCAGTGAAAGAGATTCATAACCTGCCGAATTGTCTACCAGGGCATCAATACTAGGTAGGGGGAAAGGGTCCTTAGGGCATGCTTTGTTGAGGTCGGTATAGTCAACGCACATGCGCCACTTCCCATTCGCTTTCTTAACAAGCACCACATTTGACAACCAGGTCGTGTACTTGATTTCTCTAATGATCCCTGCCTTCAACAGCTCGCTCGTTTGCTCCTTGATAACGGTTTGCTTCTCCACACTCATAGGTTGCTTCTCCTTAATAAGAACACCTATCCCTTGGGTTCGATCTTTTTGTATTACGCGATAGTAAATCGTACACTTGCGATTTCATTATCAAGTTTTTGGCGCCGTTGCCGGGGATAGGTTCTTTCAAGTTCTTATTTTTATTTTGTTTAGTACTTCTTGTATATAATATAAAAAATATAAAAAAAATATTACTGCCTAACAGTTTGTTGCCATGTGGAAAGAAGATCCTTTAGAGACTATAATCTCTGAGGGGTTGGATTTTGAAGATATAGACAGCAATGACGAACAGGTCATTGAAATGGCAAGATATCTGGAAGCTGCCCATTTTTTCCCTTCAAAAGGAAATTGGGTAGAGGAGCTGAAAAGAGAGGAAGAAGTTCAAGAGGAAAAGAGGGAATTGAAGCTCTTACCTTCCACCCTTAAGTATGTATTTCTTGAGGAAGGTAATAACAAGCCAGCCATTGTGAGTAGTTCCCTCTCTCCTCTTGAAGAAGAAAAACTGGTAAGAATTCTTAGAGCTCATAAATCTGCTTTGGGTTGGACTATAGAGGATATTAAGGGCATAAGCCCCACTGTTTGTATGCATAAAATTTGTTTAGAAGAACAAGTTAAACCTGTAGTCCAACCCCAAAGAAGACTTAATCCTGCCATGAAAGAGGTGGTAAGGAAAGAAGTGATTAAGTTGCTAGATGCAGGGATCATCTATCCCATTTCTGATAGTGAATGGGTTAGTCCTGTTCAGGTAGTTCCCAAGAAAGGGGGAATTACTGTGGTCCCAAATGAGAACAATGAATTGATTCCCACCAGGATGGTAACTGGATGGAGGGTTTGTATAGATTACCGGAGGCTAAATTCTGCCACCCGGAAAGATCATTTCCCCCTTCCCTTTATTGATCAAATGCTTGACAGGTTGGCTGGCCATGAGTACTATTGTTTCTTGGATGGTTATTCAGGATATAACCAAATTGTTGTTGATCCTAAGGATCAAGAAAAAACTGCTTTTACTTGCCCCTTCGGGGTGTTTGCTTATAAAAGAATGCCTTTTGGCTTGTGTAATGCTCCAGGAACCTTCCAAAGATGTATGTTTGCTATTTTTTATGATTTAATTGGTGAATGTATGGAAGTGTTCATGGATGATTTTTCTGTTTATGGCCCCAATTTTGACAAATGTTTGAGCAATTTGGAAAGGATTCTTGTTAGGTGCCAAGAAAAGAATTTGGTACTTAATTGGGAAAAATGTCATTTTATGGTAAAAGATGGCATTGTGCTTGGGCACAAGATTTCTGAAAAAGGGATTGAGGTAGATAAAGCTAAAACTGAAATCATTGAAAATCTACCTCCTCCCACTAATATTAAAGGTATAAGAAGCTTTCTTGGTCATGCAGGTTTTTATAGGCGATTTATAAAAGATTTTTCTAAAATTGCTAAGCCTATGACAAATCTCCTTGAAAAAGAAGCTCCTTTTATCTTTAATGATGAGTGTTTGGCTGCTTTTAAATTATTAAAGGAAAAACTTGTTTCAGCCCCTATCATTGTTGCTCCCCAATGGGATTTACCTTTTGAAATTATGTGTGATGCTAGTGATAATGCAATAGGGGCTGTTCTTTGTCAGAAAAATGGAAAAGTTTTGCATGTGATTTATTATGCTAGTAAGGTTCTGAATGAAGCTCAAAAAAATTATGCTACAACTGAAAAGGAGTTGTTGAGCGTTGTCTATGCTTTAGACAAATTCAGACCTTACGTTTTGGGTACTAAAGTTATTGTGCATACTGACCATGCTGCATTGAAGTACTTGTTTGCTAAGCAGGAAGCTAAACCCAGGCTGATCAGGTGGATCTTACTCTTGCAAGAGTTTGATCTTGAAATTGTGGACAGAAAAGGGAAGGACAATGGTGTAGCAGACCATTTGTCAAGACTTGAAGAAGGGAACTCCGATCCAATTCCTATTCAAGAGGAGTTCCCAGATGAGAGGCTTTTATCTGTCCAAGAGATAGCTCCATGGTATGTACATTTAGCTAATTTTAAAGCTGCTGGTGTGTTGCCTTCTGATTTGACTTGGCAACAAAAGAAGAAATTTTTGCATGATGCTAAATTCTTTTTCTGGGATGAACCTTATTTGTTTAGAGAATGTTCTGATGGGATCATTAGAAGGTGTATTCCAGAAAAAGAATTTGAGGCTATTTTATGGCATTGCCATGGCTCCGATTATGGAGGCCATTTTTCAGGAGAAAGGACTGCAGCTAAAGTCCTCCAAAGTGGTTTTTATTGGCCTACTATCTTCAAAGATAGTAGAGCATTTGTGGTAAGGTGTGATCGCTGTCAACGAACTGGTAATATTTCAAGAAGGAATGAGATGCCCCAAAAAATGATTTTGGAAGTTGAGCTTTTTGATGTTTGGGGCATTGATTTCATGGGACCTTTTCCACCTTCTTTTGGTTGCCAGTATATTTTGGTTGCTGTTGACTATGTTTCTAAATGGGTTGAAGCATCAGCCCTTCCCACAAATGATGGAAAAGTGGTTCTGGACTTTTTGAAGAAAAAGATTTTTACTAGATTTGGGGTGCCAAGAGCAATAATCAGTGATGGAGGTAAGCATTTTTGTAATAAAGCTTTTGAAGCTCTTTTGAAAAAATATGGTGTTAATCATAAAATTGCTACCCCCTATCACCCCCAAACTAGTGGACAAGTAGAGGTTTCTAATAGGGAGTTAAAAAGGATTTTGGAAAAAACAGTTGGTACCTCAAGGAAGGATTGGTCAAAAAAATTAGATGACACCTTGTGGGCTTATCGAACTACGTTTAAAACTCCTATTGGAACCTCTCCTTACCAGTTGGTTTATGGTAAGACTTGTCATTTACCTGTGGAACTTGAGCATAAAGCCTTTTGGGCTTTGAAATATTTGAACATGGATCCCAAGGAAGCTGGGGATAAAAGACAGGTACAGGTACATGAGCTGGATGAATTTAGACTCCAAGCATATCACAATGCTAGGATCTACAAGGAAAGAACAAAAAGGTGGCATGATAAGAAGATATTGCCAAAAGAATTTAGTCCAGGACAGCTTGTGTTATTATATAACTCAAGGCTGAGGTTGTTTCCTGGAAAGCTGAAGTCAAGATGGACAGGACCATTTTTGGTCACCAAAGTCTTCCCTCATGGTGCAGTTGAGTTGGAAGATCAGGTTAAAAAGGAAACATTTCTTGTCAATGGGCAAAGACTGAAACTGTATCTAGGGATAGATGATGAAAGACAAGTGATGACAGTTGAGCTTGCTTCCCCAATTGATTAAGGGGAAGGGTCTATCTCGGACCTTAACAATGAGCTGGTTGGGAGACAACCCAACTTAGGATAGTTTATTTTTATGTCTTTTTAATTTTCTGCACAACTCTTGTAAATAAATAAAAGAAAAGAATTCTATGTTGTTGCTACAGGAGGGGCCAGCGCTTAGGCGCTGGAGGCCAACGCACGAGCGTTAGGCCCCTGTAAAAGCCCCCTGGTTCCAGTTGATCCCAGCGCTTAGGCGCTGGAGGGCTAGCGCTCATGCGCTAGGCCCCTGGAATCCCAGTTTTTTTTTATTTTAATTTCCAGCGCCATAGCGTTGGAACCCAGCGCTTAGGCGCTGGGACCTCTGATGCCCAGTTTTTATTTTCTAATTCCAGCGCCCAAGCGTTGGCATCCCCAACGCTCAAGCGCTGGAACTCGGGCAGTTTGCTGTTTTTACTTTTATTTGCTATTTTTAATTTTTAATAAATTTTGTGTTCACCATTTTCTGAAAGGTTTTAGATTCTATGAGTTTTCCCTTGTTTCTACACTGGTTTTAATTTTTGGGAACTCAAGAATTCTTGTTTTTAGGTGGACACAATTTTTCAACCCATGATCTTAAGTGTGCTGTTTTTGGGACTAACAAGTCAAGCAAGTTTCTACTTGTGAGACTTTTGTTTGTTCATTGTTACAGGATAGGTACCAAAAGGAGGAAGAACCCTCTTGAACTTGAGTGTTCAAAGTGATTTTTACATTGAGGTTCCCTTGGACCTTTGTGGGAAATTTGTTACTATACCAGCTTGTTAGTTTTTATTTTTCTTTTTATAGTTTTTAGTTTTATTTTTATTTTTAGTTTAGTTTTATTTTTGCATGAGTCTTGAGTATATTATCCATTCTGATGTTGCTATAGCTTTGGGAATGCTTTATCTGATTAAACTGCTTTGTGAAAAATTCTATGTTTTTAAGCAGTTAGGATTGCATGCTGTAGAAAGGATTTTTGATATCTTGATTGTTGGGTTGTTGGCAAGGTCTTTTTCTGAGTTCTAAAAAGGGTACCACTTACCCTATCTTTTTCTGAGAGCTGAGGACTCTGATTCTTGATTGTGAAATTTTTCTGCCTTGTGTTGCATGTTGATTGGAGTTTTGTACACTTTGTGAGTTGAGAGGAGATTATAGGCATTTTTGAAAACTCAGATTTTTGCTTGAAATGTTATATCCACTAGTAGCCCCTTTTGAGCCTTAAAAGAGTCATTCTTTGGAGCCTACTTTGTGTGATAATTCTTAAAGTTGTTATTGTGATTCATGTGCTGAATTGCTAGTGCTATGTTTGTTGGGTTCCTCTCTAAAAAAAATGAAGGAAAAATATTGGAAAAAATAAGGTATGTGCCTTAGAAAAAATAATGAAGTAGTGGGGTGAGAAAGAGTATGAGGGGAGTAAAATTCAGGTCATTCATCCCATACATTCCACTACTTTGTTTAAAAAGAGAAGAGGAAAAAAAGAAGAAAAAAATTGAGAGGACCCTTGTGTTGTATTGTTTTAAGCTCTTAGTCAAGGAAAAAATCACTTAACAACAAATTTCTGAGTCAGCCACTAGAGTTGCCAATTTCTTGAAATCCATACCTTAAATTGTTCAACCCTTTTGGCCAAGTTACAACCTTCAAAAATCTCTTCAAAATCACTTGGTTGCTTTACTTCAGTTTTGATTTGAATTATAGGCAGGATCATTGAGCTTTCTTGTTTTCATGGAGAATATTATTTTTGGTGAGCTTAATTGATGAACTCAAACATGTTAAAAGCCAAGCCTAACTTTCTTGATTCTTTGTCTATAAAACATGCATGTCTTCCTTCTCTGCTAAGCTTTCTTTGAAAGGTTTCTGTGCTTCAAGTTGTAATCAGATAAAACTTTTTCAAAACCCAGGGACGAGTTTTTCTTTAAGTTTTGTCGCTTGAGGACAAGCTGTCGTTGGGTATAGTGGTGTGATGAGTGGATTTTATATGATGTTTTTAGGTTATTTTTAGTCTTTTTATTTTATTATTTTTGAGTCACATATAGATTTTTTATTGTTTTTATGTAGATTTTATATTTATTTTGCATTTTGCATGTAGATTAGATTTTATTAGATTTTCTAGCTTTATTTTATATTTTTAGGAATTTTTCTAGTTATTTTATATTTTTAGGAAAAGCTGGTTTAGATATCATTTTTGTCCAGGGACCAATGTGTAAAGTTTCAGGAAGTCAGGGACCAAATTGTAAAAGTTCAAGAGTGGAGGACTTGAAGTGAAGATTGAGAGAATATGAGGGCTTGAATTGAAGTGCTAACCAAGGGGGGACCAAAGTGAAAAAGAAGAATATGAAGAATCACTCTCCAATTTAGCACATGGAAAAATTGCTTAAAGGAATTGATGTTAGTGGAGGAAGGGTTTCAGAATTGATCAAGGCTGGTTAGTGGCTTTTTATGGCCATCAAAACCCACTACCATGAATGAAGAAGGAAGGAAAAGCTTGAAGATGAAGAAGCAGCGTCCCAGCGCTCAAGCGTTGGGATCCCAGCGCTCCAGCGCTGGGGTTCTGACTAGATGATGAGTCAGATGTTGACCCAGCGCCCAAGCGTTGGAAAGCCAGCGCTCAAGCGCTGGGCCTCGGACATAAAGTGGATTTTTAATGCATCCTAGCGCCCAGGCGTTGGGAAAGCCAGCGCTCAAGCGTTGGAGGCTGGATTTTTACTATAAATAGGACCTTCCTCTTCACTTGTAAGACACACCTTCTTAGAATACAACAAGTATTCTCTCTTTCTCCCTCTTGAGCATTGTTCCTAGGACTTGTGGGAAGCCATATTTGAGCTCCTATCCAGGGTAATTCAATGACTCATTTAGCCATGCTTGGCTAATTCTTCTTTAAGTTTCTTGGGTTGTAGTAGTTTATAAATTATGTTTTAGTTTTGTTTCTACCTTTCTGAGTTTTATTTTCAGTTCTTGTTTTATTTCCTTGCTCATATTGTTATCTTGCTGTACACAAGAAGTTTTACTTATTACCTATGTCATAAGATCATTTGATGAGTAGTAAGGGAACTAGGATCTAAAAAAGGTTATAAGTATATATCTCTAAAGATCATTAGGATAGACGTAACCTTATGTTGGCCCGAATTCATGCTTCATCTTCTTTTCTGGTTAACTAAATTACAAGATCATGTATTTAGTAATTAGGAAGAAAGTTCTACATTTCTTAAGATCATTAGGATGTAGAAATTCTAGGTTATAGCATCATGAACATGGAGTTAAAATTCAGAAAATAAGTAGGAACTTGCTAGCATTTTTATAGGCTATGTAAATCCACCCGAGAAGCTTAATTCTTATCATCTTTATTTCTTATCATTTTATTGTTATATCTTGTTCTAAAAAACAACAACAAATTTTCATCTTTTATTTTTCCTATCTTAGTACTAAATTTTATATTAATAAGAACACCTATCCCTTGGGTTCGATCTTTTTGTATTACGCGATAGTAAATCGTACACTTGCGATTTCATTATCAACTACCAGTTGGGAATCGCTCCGCATAGTCGCCCGACGAACACCTAGGTCGGCGGCCGTGAGCAGGCCGGCAATGCAGGCTTCGTACTCGGCCTGATTGTTAGTCGTGGGGAATTTGAACCGGAGTGATTGTTCCACCGAAATTCCAGAGGTGGACTCGATCACTATCCCAGCGCCACCTCCCCTGCTGTTGCTGGAGCCGTCCACATGGATCGTCCAGGTGACCTCGCTCGAGTCTTCTGCTTCTTCCTTCATCTCTGCCAAGAATTCGGCCAACGCTTGTGATTTAATGGCCTGCCTAGGTTCGTACTGAATGTCTTGCTCAGATAGCTCTATCGACCATCCGATCATCCGTCCCGGTAGATCCGGCTTATGCAGCACTTGCTTGATGGGTTGGTCTGTTCGGACAACCACAGTGTGACCTTGGAAGTACTGTCTCAGTCGTCTGGCTGTTGTGAGGAGAGTGAAAGCCACTTTTTCTAACTTCTGATACCTGAGTCCTGGCCCTTGCAGGGCCCTGCTTACGAAATAAACGGGGTGCTGGTCCCCTTGATCTTCTCTCACTAGCACGGCGCTGACCGCCCTTTCCCGCACAGCTAGATACAGGTAGAGTATCTCACCCTTGATTGGACTGGAGAGGACAGGGGGTGACTGCAGTGTTTCCTTGAATTCTTGAAATGCTTTCTCTGCCTCCGGAGTCTATTCAAAGGCCTTCCCCTTCTTGATGAGTTCGTAAAGGGGGAGTGATCATAGGGCGGCCTTGGGCAGAACACGGCTCAGAGCAGTCAATCGGCCCGCCAGCTGCTGCACTTCTTTGACGGAGCTGGGGCTCCTCATGCTTCTGATCGCCTCGCACTTGTTCGGGTTCGCCTCTATTCCCCTTGATGTCAACATAAACCTGAGGAATTTGCCCCCTCGGACCCCGAACATACATTTCTCCGGGTTCAGCCTCGTGTTGTGTTTCCTTAACTGCCTGAAGACGGCCCTGAGATCGGCCGTGTGATCACCTTCCTTCGGTCTCTTCACGATTATATTATCTATGTATACCTCGACGGTCCGACCTTGCAGGCCCTCGAAGACCTTGGTCATCATCCGCTGGTAGGTGGCTACGACACTCTTCAATCCGAAAGGAAGCATGGTGTAGCAGAACGTCCCCTAGTCGATCACGAATGCCGTCTTCTCTTCATCCGGACGGAACATAGGTATCTGGTTATACCCAGAGTAGGCATCCATCAGTGAAAGAGATTCATAACCTGCCGAATTGTCTACCAGGGCATCAATACTAGGTAGGGGGAAAGGGTCCTTAGGGCATGCTTTGTTGAGGTCGGTATAGTCAACGCACATGCGCCACTTCCCATTCGCTTTCTTAACAAGCACCACATTTGACAACCAGGTCGTGTACTTGATTTCTCTAATGATCCCTGCCTTCAACAGCTCGCTCGTTTGCTCCTTGATAACGGTTTGCTTCTCCACACTCATAGGTCGCTTCTTTTGGGCGACCAGTTTGCATTTTGGATTGACCGTCAGCTTGTGGCAAGCCAGGTCAGGGTGTACACCGGGCATGTCGGACGACTGCCAGGAAAAGAGGTCCCTGTTAGCCTTGAGGTGTCGCTCCAGACGTTCTGCTTGTTCGGTGGTAAGTTCGTCTGCCATTTTCGTGACGTGTTTCTTAGAGCTCCCGACTTGCACGGCCCTAGTTTTCCCCTCGAGGTGCAGGTGCAGGTCGGCTTCCGAGTGGTCAATTCTTGGGTCGACATCCATTACGTCGAAGGTCTCTTGATGTCTTCTATCCGACCTTTGCTTCTTCCTGATCCGGTCTTCTTTGGCAATGCGGCAACTAGCAGTATAGCAACTTCGTGCCATCTTGAGGTTTCCTCTTACGGTCACTACTCGACCCTGATGGGGGTACTTCAGCATTAGGTGAGGGCAGGATATGATTGCTTTAAATGCATTGATGCTTGGTCGTCCAAGAATGACGGTATAGGCTGTTGGGCAGTCCACAACGATGAAATGAGTCTTGACAGTCTTGCAAGTTTGGGGATCCCCTAGGGATAGCCATGTGTCGAAATATCCGAGGGGGGTGACCCGGTCCCCCGTGAATCCGACCAGGTCGTTATCGTAGGGTGTGAGGTCTTTAGCAGATTGGCCAAGGGCCCTGTAGGTGGCGTAGAATAGGATGTCGGCCGAGCTTCCAGTGTCGACGAGGGCTTTAGTTACATGCTGATTGGCTGTCATCGCGCTGCACACGATCGGGTCCCTGTCCTCCCCAGTTTCCCGGCCGTAGTCGGTATTGGAGAAGGTTATGGTAGCCTCATCTCGGCAGTAGTTCCTTCCTGCGTCCTGGCTTAGCTCGGCCCTCATGACAGCTCGTAAGCCTCTTTTCCTCGAGCCGTTGCTGCTGCCGCCACACAGGAAACCTCCCGCTATGGATAGCGTGAAGTGTGGGTCCCCCCTCGAATGTCCCCGGTCGTCTCTTTCCCGCGCCCTCTGCGGGTGGTCGGCCTGCCGGCCTTGCTCTCTACCTCAGTATTCAGGCCTGCGATATTCTCGGTAGGTGTATCCCCTGTCTCTACCTCGGGGCGGGCTCCGGGTGCGGATGGCCTGACGACCGGCGGTGGGAGCTGTGGTCTGGACGTACTTTGACAAGCGTCCTTCCCTCACAAGTCTCTCGACATTATCCATAAGTTGAATGCACTCGTCCGTTTCGTGGCCGAGGCTACCGTGGTACTCGCAGTACTTGGACGATTGGGCCACATTCCTCAAACGGATCGCTGGCGGTCGCTCCCTCAACTCAGTGTGAGCGTTCTCCCTATAAATCCGGGAAAGGGGGCGTTCAGAGGTGCATAGCGGTCGAACGTAGTCCTTGGTTTGTACAGTTCTTTCTTCTCGCTCGGTTTATCCGTCCTGCGATCTTCCTTAACAGGATTGGGACGAGGAAGGCTCCTATGACCAGTTGAAGAGTCTCCTTCCATCCGGAGGGTATTCTCGGCGTCTTCTTGGTTGATAAATTTTTCCGATCGCCGCTGGAACTCGGCGATGGTCTTCGGGCGGACGCCACTCAAGGATTTCCATAAGGGACCGGTCTGTTAGCCCTTCCGGGCAAATATTAAGTGGACTTCCTCGGAAAGCCCAGGGGTGAGATTGGCTTCTTTTATTGAATTTGGTGAGGTAACTCCGGAGCGACTCCCGATGTCCTTGTTTGATTTGCTCTAGAGTCTCGACCGTCTTGGGCAATTCCTTGCTCGACGCAAAGTGTTGTGTGAATAGACGGACGACGTCCGCCCATTGTTGAATGGTCCCCTCGGGTAGGGACTGGAACCACCTCTGGGGCACTCGTTCCAAACTCATCGGGAAGAAGCGGCAACAAAGCAAGTCTGTTGCTCCTGCGCACATCATCGTGCTCCTAAAATGGTCCAGGTGAGCCCATGGATCGTCGGTCCCGTCGTACTGCTGCATTTTCGGGGGCCGAATGAAGTTGGGAGGCATAGGTTCCTTCATGACCGCCGAGCCTAGGGGGTTCCCATGGATCGTTCCCAAATTCAGTCCGGTGGGAGGAGGTCGCAGGATCGGCTCTTGCTGAGGGCCAGTGCCTCCCCCGGCTTGTCGGGGTGGAGATCGGTGGTGGTGGCTCGAGTTCCATCCTTGTTCCTTCTCCTCTTCTAAGCGCTGAATATGCTCCTTTAGGAGCTGGATCGTGGTATTTTGGTCTTCCGTGCTTTTCTGTCCTTGCTCTTCCATTGCCGCCATCCGGGTCTCCAGGCGGATAAGGGCCTCCCGATCGTTCTGGGCTTGAGCTACTTCCTGGTTGCCTGGCCGAGGAGTCTCAGGGGTGATCTGAACGGCCCGGTCTATGTGTTGTTCGTGTTCTCCTCCAGACATGTCGTTTTCGCCGATAGTCTCTACCTGAACAGAATCTTCTTGTGCCGCTCGCGAGGATTGCCTGGTATCTTTCTTCGGTGCCATGCTGGTAGTCGGAGGTAGTTTACCGTCCCCACAGACGGTGCCAATGTTCGATACAAGCCGAACGAGTACTCGGACGGGTGGTGATCGGGGGTGAGGGACGGTGCTCTGACGGTTGTTACGCTGGTGCTCCGGGGATCTCCTTCAGCCGGTCGGTGGGTGTACCTACAAAGACACTCCGACGCTCAAGTTAGTGATCGTCTCGAGAGAGAGTAACGTTCTAGAGATGAGAATTCATACCTCGTGCAGTAATGAGGCTGGGTTTTATAGTGAAGGGGCCTCCTGACACCCAGTTGCTTATCCCGAAGATTGTCAGGGGCCCCAGCTGTCGCTAGCAACCTGTTCGGCCTTCCTTCGTTCGGCTGATCCGACCACTAGGTTAACCGGTCGTCTGGTGGCTACGGTAGTTGGTGCCGGCTGAGTGAGAGTTGTGGGTCGTTGACCGGTCTCCATTCTGATGACCGGGTATCCGGTCACAACATAATTCATTATAACCACTGCTCCAGTTGAACAGAATAGAGAAGAACAAGCAGAATTGTATTTGCACAAACGTATGAGTCATGTGCTATGAAAATGGGTTGGGCCATGACACCAATTATTTGTCTTCTCCCCCTCCATTTTGCTGCCAGTGGCATGGCACCATGTGAATGGTGTTGTCACAGCCCATCATCTGAAATCCACCATGTATGTCATCTTATAAATAATCAGCTTCACTGTACTGCCATGGTGCCACCATAACCAATAGTTAATAATGCTGCCTACAATATCTTTGTAAATAAAAATGAGCTTGTATATACCACTTGTTCATGCTTACTATTGGAAGTATGGGGTTGTAAGTAATTAGGTACCACTTAGGAAAATAGGTGTTTTTGTTGAAATAGCAGGCAACGTATTATTTTATGTATATGGACAACAGTCACAACGTTCTAATGAATAAAGGTTGGTAGACATTTAAAGGGTGTAGACAATTAGAGAGAGATAGGAAGAGAGGAGAGATAAGTGTCATATATGATGTGATTTAATTGAAGAAAGAGATAGAGAGAAAAAAGAGGTGTCCAGAGGTGTTTGTATGTGTACACGAATAATTGCCCTTGACTAATTAGCAGTGCAGTTGTATTTGATTGAAATTCCTTTACACGATGAATAGTGGTGCCTTTTGTTGGTTGAAGCTTAACTAGTTTAAATATTCTCATCTCAACAGTAATTGCAAGGAAAAAATAAAGGATTTTGTCACTCAAGGCTTCAAGTTGAATATTTTACCATTGCCCTGTAAGAATGTGTTTGGTTTCACGTTTGGAGAGGCCAAATGTGGGTCTAAGAATCCAAAAACAATTATTTCTTGCTTCTGGATACGTGGATTTAGTCCAAACGTGAATTCAGACAGCATTTTCCAAACATGCACTGTAGTATATCATATGGTTCACTATTTCAAAATGCAATGAATCTAGGGTGATGTTGATGTCATATGTGGTGGACCTCCTTGCCTAGGAATTAGTGGTTTCAACCGCTTCCGGAACAAAGATAACCCACATGACGTTATAGTAAGGGGTGTCATTCCTGTGGAGTTTGAGGTATGTGTAGATGGACATAAGTCTTCAACCACATTTTTTTTATTGGAGTAATGCTAGATGAGGTGTAATAGAAAAGCACATTGTTTCACATCCTTGTGTCTTGATGTAATAGTAGTGCGGGTGGCATGGAAGATGCTATTTCTGACCTTCCTCCGGTAACTATTCATTCTGTTATGGTTGTTGTGGCTATTTTCTTTTTTGTTTCTTGCTCTTTAGATTTTTGTGTCACCTCACAATGATATATTTTGCGAATGTATTCTGATTGAAAATAGTGAAAGGCGAGATGAGATGCCATATGGCAAGCATCCCCAGACCGAGTTCCAGAAATTCATTAGATTAAGCAAAAATGGTAACACATTATTAAATGTTTATGTTTTTTGATAAAAAATCTATTGTGTGCTTGTGCTTGTGCTTGACAAGCTATATTTTTGGAAGAATTAGTTCTTTTCATGGTATTATAGTTGTTTAAATTGATTTATCAACAATTTGATAAATTGTGTGGTTAAGCCAGCTGGTTTGATCTTCTTTTCTAACCAATGCTTGTATCATACACATTAGTACTAAATATATATGAACAATCTTCCTCTACTAGCTTTTCATTGGGATCTTCCTCTACTAGCAAACTAAGTGGCTGGTTTGTAATTTGTTTAATGAATCTGCAGAAATGCTGGGTATTTCAATTAGAAAAAGTTCAAAGTCTATGCTTCATGATCATCATTCACTAGAATTAAAGGCGGATGATTATCAACGCGTGTGTCGGATTCCTTAAAAGAAGGTTTTTGTGATCCTCTTTGCTTTTGTTTGCTACAAAATAAGGTTATTATCCATCATATCATGTAAGAACCATGGTTAATAGAGGAACAAAATTACTACGGTTCCGTCCTGACCCGTGCTAACAGATAAATGTATGATATTAGCACGATTCTTTGATTGCAACCACAGTAACAAGTGAACAATTATCACAGTTCCGTCTTCAACCGTGATAATCAATCTATTACCGCGTCGAACAATACCACAGTTGAACCGTGGTAACCGGCCGCAACAAACCCTCACTCACACCACAACCACAACCATCTCCATCCGACTCCCTTCCTCCTCTGCTCAACTGAATCATCCTCTCACCCTTTCCATCACCACAGAACCATAGTCCATCTTCTTCACCAGCCCTGAAACGCAACCACCTCCCTCCTTCTTCCTCTCCAGAAACCGCAAACACAACCTCTGATTCATCACCTCAGCATCAAGACCGAAGCTCCCTCTTCTTCTGCACCTCTGATTGTGACTAAGACATCGTGGCCGCCCATCGTCGTGGCTAACCTCTTCGGTTCGCTTCCATGCTCAAGCGACTCGGCGGCGAGGCTTTGCGCCGTCCCAACTGAAGCTCCGCCGCAAGGCCAGGTTCGCCCCTCATCTGTAGTCGCGGCTTAGCCATCACCACCTCGCAGCTTCCGGACCTTTGTTTCCTCTGTTGGTTGGTGCATTCATTTCCCTTTAATCTCTGGTTTATGATTCATGAGTTTGCCTACTGGGATGTCTTCCCCCTTTCTTTATTATTATCATGATTAATTTGCGTTTTTTATCTGTGTTGTAACGAAAAATCTCTAATCTCTTTTGCGAGTTCCCTAAGATATATATCATGCTTTGTGAGTTTTGCCGTGATGAGGTTACTAGCTTTTGTTCCATACTAGTGGCTGGTTGGCTGGTTGTTTATTCAATGGGACATTTCTTATTGTTTCGATTGTTATCTCATCTCATGATTTTGTTTTGTGGGTATTGCTTGCTTTCACTGTTCGATGATGTTCTAGGTAAAAATTGCTCCTTGACAAAAATGATCTCTTGTTCTTGACAGTGTGAGTGGTAATAGAAATGAGTTTTTGGTTGGTTAGTTCTGTCTCATTAATATCTGTCTTTGATAAAAATTGGCTCTTGGAAAAAATTGATTCTTGATGATAAAAATTGGTTCTTGAAAAAATGGGTTCTTGTTCTTGAAAGTGTGACCTATAGTAAGTTCTTTGGTTTTGGTCTCATTAGTATTCACTTGTCTTGGTTCTGTTTCAGTTTGGAATAATAATGAGAATGAAGTATTGATGGTTGTGCTTTTTTCTTAGTCCCAGAAATTTGTTATATCAATGATAGCATAGCATCCATGTTTGATTATTAAAAGTGAATGTATCAATTTGCCATGTATCAAAGTGAATGTATCAATTCGGTTGTACTTCCTCTTTGATTATGCGAGGTGTTTC
The DNA here is from genome assembly GCA_030819835.1 of Acmispon strigosus. Classification (NCBI taxonomy): domain Eukaryota; kingdom Viridiplantae; phylum Streptophyta; class Magnoliopsida; order Fabales; family Fabaceae; genus Acmispon; species Acmispon strigosus. The sequence continues at coordinate 29,299,452 of JAUAMA010000001.1, forward strand.
CTTTTATGGTCGAAAAGCGATTGCGATTTTGTTTGTATGTTGTCACACTCAGCTGTTTCGGTTTGTGTTAACGCGCCTTTGATCAAGCACTCCGCTTTGATTAATCCTCTCCTATGAATCATATAAAGAGTGAGAGACGCAAATACAATATGAGGTCTCGGCTGTCCACATAGGATGTCGTGTCTCATTTTCTTTTGTTTTAAAAAATTAAAATTAAAAAGTAAGTGTGTTGTGGGGTTTCGGCTCTTTGCATAGGAGGTCGTCTCTTACAAAACATTTATGGCTGTCATGAATAATGATTTAAGGTTTCAGCTCTTTACATAGGAGGTCGTGTCTTACGGCGCATTTATGTTTTCCTAAATAAAAACCTTAAAACTAATTTGCAAATATGTTATAAGGTCTCGGCTTTTTGTGTAGGAGGCCGTGTCGTACAGCATGTTTTCTTTTCTAAATTTAAAACAAGAACTGCGTAAGCCTTGATCTTCCTTTTAAAAAGAAGTACGTAGGACTTGGTTCGCACCTATCAGGCTAAATAAATAAAATAAAATATCTTGTTTCTCTTTTAAAAATAATTAATAATAAAAAGCAATAAAAGGGCAAAATAGGTCAGGGTAAAATAAATAACAAAGAAAGCTTAATAAAATTGCGCAATCAATCTTAGGTACCGTCTAGATGCGCTATGGGGGCTAACATCTTCCTTATGCGTAATAGGCTCCCGAACTTAGTTTCTAGGTTTCGTAGGCTTCTTTTTTTATTTTAGGCTTTTTCTAGTATTTTTCCTTTTAAATAAAATATTAGTGGCGACACTGTAACTGAAATAGATAATTAATTAGTTAGCGTCGTCCTGTCGTGACCCCGGTTGCGATAGTGGGGTGTAGTTCTCAACATATTTCAATCATCAAGAGTGAGGAATGAAGCAAAGAGGATGACTGATGGGGTAGGAAAGGAGCAGTACAAACACCTGAGGAGTTATGCAGATGAACTACTTAGAAGCAACCCAAATAGTCCTATCATCATCAAAAGTACTGTGGGGGGAAGATGGGCCTGTTTTTGAGAGAATGTATGTGTGTTTTGCTGCATGCAAGATGGCTTTTGCTACCACTTACAGACCCCTCATTTGACTTCATGGGTGTTTCCTGAAAGGTGTGTATGGTGGGCTGCTGCTAAATGTTGTTGGTAAGGATGGGAACAACCAAATGTTCCGTATTGCATTTGCGGTTGTGGAAGCTGAAACTAGGGGGTCATGGGAATGGTTTGTAGCCTTGTTGTTGGATGACCTAAACAGTATTAAGGCTAAGCAATGGTCATTTATATCAGATCAATAGAAGGTACTAGAATTTTAATGTTTTTTTTTTTTTCATTTCTATTCATAATCATGTGATTTGATGCTAAAATGATGCGTAATTTCTAAACTCTCACTTACTTGATTTCAAATACAGGGCTTGGTTCCTACTTTACAGTCATTGGATGAAAATTTGGATCATAGAGTGGGTGTCAAACACCTTTATGGGAACTAGAAGAAGAAGTATCCTGGCGAGACGATGAAAGGGACTTTATGGTCTGCTGCAAGAGCAAGCATAGTGCCACAATTTGATAGGGCCATGCAGAATTTGAAGGAGTTGAAGGAGGAAGCTTGGAAAGACATGACTGGCATAACTCCAAAGCAATGGTCTAGGTCAGCCTTTAGCACTTATCCACTTTATGACCTACAAGTCAACAACATGTGCTAGGTATTCAACAAGGCAATATTGGAACATAGAGAGAAACCAATAATATCACTCATAGAAGGATTGAAGTACTACATCAGTTGTAGGATTGTGAAGCAGAGGGATCTAATGTTGAGGTACAGGGGAGACATATGCCCCATGATTCAACAGAAACTGGAGGTAAATAAGAAGGCAGCATATGGTTGGTCACCTATGTGGTGTGGGAATGCATAGTACTCAAAGTTCGAGGTCTCCAATGGAATAAAAATTATCCTGTGGAGTTGAAAGCCAAAACTTATGCATGCAGAAGATGGGATTTGTCTGGAATCCCATGCTGCCATGCTATTGCTTGCATGTGGTATAACCATGGAATTCCTGAAGAATATGTGGGCAATTACTATAGGTAAATTAATTTTCTATGTTTTTAAAATTGATTTTAACTGGCTATGCTTCTGATTTGTTATATTTTTTGTCAAAATATAGGAGAGCAACATTTCTTTCAACCTATGGCTATATAATCTTAGCATCAAATGGTCCCAAGCTTTGGGCAACTAGTAATGCACCACCACTAAATCCACCATATGTGGGCACCTGGAAGGCCAAAGACGCAGCAGAACAAAAAGAATGATGAACCAAAAAATCCATACAAACTAAGAAGGAATCAATCTAGAATTAAGTGCACCAAATGTGGGAACTGGGACCACAATGTTAGGATTTGTGGTGGCAAGACTGGTGCTGATAGGACCATTCCAAAATGAGGAAACAAGGTAGTTAATTTACTTGTGATATTTGTTTTATTCGCTAAATAATAACTATAGCTACCATGTGTTTTAAAACTCCCAGAAAAACTCAAAGATGGTATCAGCCACGAGAAAGGGCAAGTGGAAGTGGAACCAAACCTGGTATAAGAAGTGCAGCTGCTAGAACTACTAGCTCTGGTACAACAACTCAGAAACCACCTTAGAAACCACCACACTACAAACCTGTTGCTAAATGAAAGAGGAAGGTTGCTCAGCCTGCACCATCACAACCTGCAGTATCACAACTTGTACCATCACATCCACAATCTGCACAGACATCAACACAAGACAACTCAATAACAGCTTGCATACCCCCTGTTGGTGCAACTAGAAGGGGTAGAAAGGGAGTAAGAGATGTTGTGGGAACTCAAGAGAGCATGATCCGATGGCATTCACTGTTGGAAGCATTCACTACTTTGATGTATTTTTTTGGAGCAATTTGTACTTGCTTATGTTATGGAACAATATGTAATTCAACTTATTTATGTTTTGTGACAATTTGTATTGGAACACATTAAGTGGGTTGCTCATCTATGACACATAACCATGTTATGTTTTGTGACAATTTTGCTAATGTATGTCATAGATCCATATAATTTTTGTTGATGTATGACACAGACCCATCTTATTTGCATGATCGTATGCTTGTTTGTATGACACAGATCCATGCTTATTTCATCAATTTTGCTAATGTATGTCACAAATCGATGTTTGTATGGTACAAAATCTTATTTGAGGAATCTTATGCTTGGCCATCTTATCAGAACCATCTTATTTGAGGAATCTTATGCTTGGCCATCTTATCAGAACCATCTTATTTGAGGCATCTTATTTTAGACATCTTATTTGAACCATCAAATCATAGTGATAATTATAGAAACATTTCAAGATTACCAAAAAAAAATTGACTGAAACACAACTCTACAATATCCAAAACATCATTGCCAAAATGATATTTTTTTCCATTTCAAATTTCAGTGCATCATGCATATCATTTGAATATTACATGCCAAAACACTACATTATCCAAACATTACATTTGCTTCCCCTTCAATTACATTTCATCCTAACCTTACACCTACTTGTACTTCATGTTCGTCATCAAAATTACAGATAAAACTAGAACAAAGGCAAATAACGACCATCCAACTACACAACACTTGATCAACATAGTTTGCTTCTTCTTCATCCCTTTAATTTTACGGAGAAGATCTGCAATGACCTTCTTGTCACATGGGTTGCCTTCGACCTCATCATGCCACACAAAGTATTCACATACCTTCTTCTTCTGTTCCTGGGAAAATGAAAATTGGACATAAAATTTCAATGGAGGAGAAGAACTTGGGATTAAGATTCTTGATTAAGAAATTGCATTACTGTTACCTTAAACCTTTGACACCCATAGAAAAGTATTCCAATATTTCCGTTTTCATTCGTCCAACAGGTCACCACAGGGGCTTCAACTCCACAGTAGCATAATCTACCTCTTCTTCGAACAGACCCACCAGTGATGGAGCCCCCTGAAGAAAATTGGCTTTCTCCTCCCATCGTACGACCTTCAATCCGTCCTACGTCTCTCCCCTTGCACTTATGTTCGAACGATTTCTTCTTCTTTGCTCCCGTTCTCCCCTTCTGTGTTTTTAGGGTTTGCAAAATTGGGGATTTCAATTTCCCCAATTTAATCCCCAATTAGAGAGCATGTGCCCCTCACATGCTTAATTTTATGATTTTGTTGAATTAAAAAAATTGTTAACTTGTTTTACTATCCACGTGGACTATTAAAACAAATATTAAATTGTTAACTGTTGCCACATCAGCCAGGTCCGTCACTTTTCTAACAGAAGATTAATGGTAGGACAAAAATTACTCGGTTTTGCAACATTGTAGGTAAAATGTGCTTATTTTAAATATAGGGGGTCACTTTTACACATTTTTGAAAAATAAGGGACAAAAAGAGTGTTCTCAAATTTAATCCCTCAAAAGATCAAATTGAATACTTTTCCATCTTTAAGTAACTATTTTGTCTATTTGTTTTTGTTTGAGTAAACTTACCAACTCACAAATTTATTAAAGGACCAAAGTTATTATTCTATCTTGAAAGAAAATACAATGAAACTTTCTAACTGTATCATCTATATGGAGATATTATCGAGTCATTATAAATTTTGTCGTATTGTAAGTGAATAAAATAGACGTTATTGTATCACTTTAATCGGACTCTCTTTAATGTGAGAAACCGAGAGTGTTGCAATGTGCTTAGATGTGTTGGCCACACATTCCAAAGAATTTTAGCAAAGAAACTTCATATTATAACTTAATTATTTTTTTCACATGATTTTAAGGTCTAACATGAATTGTTTTAGCCCCAATCACTACTTCGCCCAAAACATTGTTGAAAGATATGAAGTCGACCACTTTAATCCGAAAAAGATGAAAATAGGTTTAAATTTAAAAGATGAAAGTGATCAATTTAGTTTCTTGATAATAGTATCAAGATGTACCTCACTCGCACATCCTTGATAAATTTGAATCTATGCAATTGTGAGCATGTCAATCACAAATTTCTTACGATGTATGCAACATATGCATGCATTGAGTGAAATTATATTTAAGAATGCTTTTAAGTGAGTGGAAGATTAAATATTATGTTGAAAAATTTATGCAACAATACCATATAAAGACATTCACACAAATCTTAGCATTCTATGATTCTCAAATCACGAGTCACAAAATCAACCATCATTGAGATTAAGTAGATAAATTCCTTTATTAAAGAAATTCCTTTATTAAATAAAAGTCATTGCTAAAATAATCTTTCAATATTTTACGTAACACAATAGTAATCATGTCTTAAACAAGTAACTTGAATTAAATTAAACATACATTAGGTATATATAAATTTTTATAATAATTCACATGCTATAAATGAAAGTTATCTATTACCATGGAAAGTTGATTTTTTAACCTCTTTAAAGACTAAGGTTTTTTTTGGTACATTTAAAGACTAAGAGGTACGGCTATAAGAATATAAAACAATCAAAGTTTGTAATTTACAAATTATATTTAAAAATTCCTTAAATTTAATTACAATACTTGAAATAAATAGCGATAAGATCTAATTGATATTTATATAATAACTTAACTTCTTAACCCCGTAAATTAGATTTGGAAAGATCATATTCGATACTATCAATGTAAGAAAACTAAAATTTATAGTTTTACTGAAACAATAATAAATTAACCTTTTTAGTGAATAAAATACTACTTATTTTATTTTAAATAAGTTAAATTATGGGTTGCATGTCTTATTAAAACGACAACTCAATGATTATCAAAGGAATTAAATTAAATTGAAATATATTCTTACATAATAGGAATATAACTGCATATACATTTATGTGCATATATGCTTTTCAAATAAAATGTTATAATCTTAAACATTTCAATAAGATATCGTCATATTTGTAGAGATAGACCATTCTTATCGAGCTCAACTCATGTAATAATATAGTTACAAAATAGTTAACTTGTGTGGAAATTGAGTGCACGATAATAAATAAAGGCAAGTATACATTTTCACAATATATAAAATGAGTATTGTTGGTTCAAATAAATTTGATCAGTGAATAGCCGTATTGGGCCAATCAAGAAGTTGATAGAGGTTTTTTTCTTGTTTGTATTTCTTTGGAAATAAACCCTTAAGATTCAATCGTAGTAAAGAAGATACATTTTTTGTCGTCTTCTAAGAAGTGTAATACTTATGTCGTTCAATAGTTAACAAATTTAAATTATGGTTGCCCAAGAGTTTCAAATTTGTTTAAACATGAAAATATAAAGAAAAACAAATAAAATGATGGAGAAACAACAAGGATGACAAGCTTGCCTGGATTTGACTTTATTAATTGATTGATCTTTTTACATTCTAGTGATTTAAATACAAAACAAGTCTAAGCACATGATTCATCTACTCCAGTTCAACCCTACTTCATCGATTTCTCACATGAGTGAATAGCAACAACTCTCTAATCCTAAACATTGATGTCTCACATGATTAAGAAAGATTTTTATCATGAAGCTTAGGTTTTTTAGTGACTAACGAAACTAATCATATGTCTAGAAATTAGGATTATTAGGTGATTAACTCTAGTTTGAACTCAAAACACTGTAGCTTTCCCTCACAAGTGGAATCAAGTAAAATATCCTAGGTGATCAATTTAAGATAGAGCATAAAGATCAAGAGAAAACCACTAAATCATTGCACAGCTAAGCTCCGCCGTCCGAAGTTCACGCACGAACAATAGCCATATGTTTTGTTTTTCGAAAAATTCAGTTTTAGTTTTGTAGAGATTTTGAAGTTGAGTTGTTGAGTGGTTTCTCTTGTTAAAGTAATTATTGGTATCTTGAGCGTTTAGAAAACTCTATTGGATGATGTTTTGAAAAGAAAATTTTACCCTTGGAGTGTTTGTTGGCTGTAGGTTTATGGCTTTATTGGGGGGTTGATTTGGACATAGAAAAACTTTTTTTAAGGCGTTGTGTAACGTTGATTTGAAAACAAAAGAAATTTCTGTCTTTAGGTGTTATAGGTCGCGACCTCGTGCTGGTTTTTGGGTTGAAAAATTGTTTTCAAACTTGTTCTTTTTGGTTTGAAAAACCCTGGGTTGGTTGAGGACCGAATTGGGAAATTTTGAAGAAGTTTGGGGACCGAACTGTAAACATTAAATGTTTTGGGACTCGTTCATAAACATTGAAAAGTTGAAGGACCTTTTTAAAAGAATGGAAGTTAATTAACCTTTAGTTCTTAATGCATGTAGTTGCTTATAGTAAGTTAGAAACTCTAAAAGATATAGTTTAGCTATAATCTAAGACAGTTTAAAGGAACCTAGTTAGAACATATCTTGTGAAGGTACGATGTTTGGATCCTAGTTCGACGAGGGATCAAGCTTATGGGAGATTATCGGCCAAGGTAAGGGCAATTGTGTATTTCGGGCAACTCTTGCCATGCGCTTGTGTATTTGTTGTTAAGTATGTTTGTATGATGTGAGGTCACTAGGTCTAGACTGTCTGCTTGTGTTGTATGCTTGTTGTCTATTGGTGGTAAATGACTTGATGTATGCAAATAACTACTTATTGTCATGAGTGTTGGATCATGTATGTCATGAACTATATATGATGTGTTCTAGTTATTTGTCATGATGTGATAACATGATGTTGGTATGCATGATTGAACCTATGATATATATATATATATATATATATATATATATATATATATATATATATATATATATATATTTGTCGACTGCTGTGAGTTTTTTGGGCACCTTTGGTAATGGACCCTGCTCGTGGAGCTTTGGAACGAACATCAGAGGACGGACCGGGTTATGCGACTAACTTAGCATGGCATGTGCATCTTTTTGGACGATCGCGGATCGTGCCTGTGAAGTGACAATTAGACCGAGGTGCGTTGACGTTGGCTAACCCCAATTGTGGAGTTGTATGAGTGATTCAACGACGATGCGTTAGTGTGGACTAACCCCAATTGTGAATTTGTGTTTGTCCCGCCTCCCGTGTATCGACTTTTGGCATTATATCTGGATAACTTTTGTTGTCTAAGGGTTGACCATGACATGCAGACTGACATACTAATTATTGATTGTTTAGTGCCAGTACCCAAGTTGATTATTGGCGTGACTTAACTTAATTTGGTGGTGACATGTGATGTCTTGACTGTATTGTTTGTGTTTTGCATGGTTAGAGTGATTCCCATATGCTTAAAGTAGTTGACCCTCGCATGCTTTGTTTGTTATTGTTAGAGAAATACACCATCGTCTGCTCTACTCAACATTATATCGTCTGCCTGTCTCAGCATTCAATCGTTTTCCTTACAGCTTTGTCTACCTAGCTGAATCAATTGCATAATGCATCGTCTGGCCAGTAGTCATGTCAGCCGATTTCGTTGACCATGCGTGATAGGTGTCAGATCTTATTAATATGATTGATGACCTGCTATTTATGTTGACCTGGAATATTCAGGATCTTGTCTGTTTGTCTGTTTTCCTGTATAAATACCGAGCTTGTAACATGGAATATTCGGTATCTTTGGTTTCTCATATTTTCCTTTTCAAAGAACCCTTGGTTCTTAACATGGTATCAAGATCTAGTCTCGATCTGTGATTTTTTTCTTCGCTTTCCGCCATGGCAGAAGCTCTGACTTCATCTTTGCCTTCATTTTCTCATATGTTTCAATCAAACTTGATGAAACAAATTTCCGTTCATGGGTACAACACGTTGAAGGTCAAACCAGAACTATGACTCGTCTGGTGATTGTCGTGGCTCTGGTAGCCGCTCTGGTGGCCGTGGCGGCTGTGGGCGTTGTTAGATTCAAATAATTAAATTATTATGTTTTGATAATTAACAATTTCTTTGAGGTTTAATATCACTAGAGATAGAATCCCTAACACAGTGAAGTTTCTCATATCCAGGGATATCTACTGAAGACACTGAATGAATCTCAAAGCATCATCAAGAGAATCAGTCTGCCAGGAGAAACCGTCCGGTCATCACTACATGCATCCTGAAGGAAATGCTGTCAAAGACATACAAAGGAAAGCACTCATGTGAAGACAGTCTGGTGACTCATGGAAGATAAAGCAGTGACTTCAAATAGCAAACATCCTTCTCGTAGACGCTTTATCAACTATGCACTCTCAAGTCAAAGTCTACTTCAGGAAGCTGAAACAGTCCGGTGCCTGAACCAACAGTAATCAACGGGAAGGTTGTTTCATCTAAACGAGTATGACAAATCATGAAGAAATTCCTCTAGCCTTGAAGCTTCTCTAGCATCATACAAAGAAGTTTTAAATCAATCCACTCAGATGAAGAACTTCAGTGGAATCAAAAGAGAAGGAAAGATTCAGTCTTCTATAAGTTAAGAAGATTCTCACTCTTAAGAAGGACTGAATAAAGAAAGATCGTCTGCCGATGCAAGCCATTTAATAACGAAATTCTAAATAATCTATGGAGACTGCGTCTGCCAAATCCTAAGGAAGAATCCGTCTGCTCAAGCATCAGAATGCGCCAAAGGTACAAACATCATAAAATGTGCATTACGAGGATATTAGCTCAACAAAAGCATTAAAGAAATTATTCACCTCATCTGGAATAATTGCTTCTTGGATCAAAAGACATCTACCTCGTCTGCGTATTAATTAAAGTACTGGAAATGGCAGAAAGAAGAAAGGGACACAATTAATACAATATTCCTTGGTCCCATTGCTTTTCTACTTTTCCTCAAATCAAGCTGACATTGCAGAATCAACGGCAAGAATCTCCGAGCATCGTACACGTTCAACGGTCGAAATTCAAAAATCTGATTAGAGCACTTGATAGGCACTAGCTGGCACACACTAGGGTATAATGGTCAAAACAAATACCACAGCTGGAACTCCTGGCATTAAATATAGAAGACATATCTCAAGGCTACTTACTCAAATGGAGCCAGACGATGTCAACCCAGGCAAATCAATGCTTCGCAGATCGTGTCTCAGACCTGCTGAAAAATGCAGAACTAGCCGTTACTCTCAGCAGAGGAAGTAGGAGCACCACCGAGCAGGTTTTCTCTCCTTTTGTGGAAGAAGAAGGAAGATATTCAGTTGAAGATATATATAGAGAATCCTGCTTCCGTAGCAACTAGGCGACTGGAATTCAATCTCACATATCTAAACCAAGTCTGCCCAAAGAACCAAGACATCATTGGTTCCAACTCAGGGAACTTCAAGTCATATCCTACCTGAGTTGAGTTGCTCATGTGTGTGAAGAACTTATAGAGTATCACTCTCATCCTATCCCACACACAAAACCCAAAACAGAGAACCAACTTGCTTATGATCTCTGTTTTCTATTCTTCATTTCTTCTACCCACTCTTATTTGAAGAGAATCATTGTAGAAAAGCAAAACATTGTAAAAGGTATCAGGAGAAGTCTTGCATAATACTTGTAAGGAGAAGTCCTGATAATACTTGTAAGGCGAAGCCCTGATAGGAGAAGTCCCTAATAATACTTGTACTATTTGTTGAAATAGTGGAAAATCTTGGTGAAGCCAAGGACTGGACGTAGCCCTGTCGATTATGGGGGTGAACCAGGATAAAAATCATGTGTGCTTTACTTTTCATGTTATGTTATGATTTCCGCTGCATACATGTATATTTTCTTAAATCAATAACTCTCTTTGAAAACCAATAGTTGACGTTTATCATTGAAAGAAATTTTTCTAAATAAGTAACACAATTCAACCCCCCCCCCCTTTCTTGTGTGTTTCTTGCACCTTCAGGCGTGGTCGTGGTGGACACTCCTCTATTCAGTGCTGAATCTGCTACAAGTGGGGTCATGACGCCAACACTTGTTATCATCGAGTCCCATCTGCCAATTTTCTAGGAATTGTTGGCTCATCACCATATGGTGGTCAGTTTAATCAAGTTCCTCAACAGACCGATGCCTTTGGAGGTTTCGCACTACCCCTTCCCAATTTTCAACAAGCAGGACTTGGTCCACCACCCTTCTACAATCTTCAACCAACTAGGCCCTCCCAATTACCTTTTCCCAATGCTGGTCCGAAGTCTGATCCATGTGAATATCCCTCAGGGATTGCTTATCTCCGTTTGCTGGACATGTAAATGGTTATTTCCAGCAAACGATGCACGCCCCTACGTTTCAGTCTCCCCAGCAGATGTTTGGCCCTTCTCCCTTTGCACAGCAACAAACAGGCCAAGTGTTCCCACAGAAGACGATGGGACACACTCTGCTCACTGCCTCTGCAGGCCCAAGTCAAGGGACCTAGTTACCAGACACTGGAGCAACTCATCATGTCACCCATGATGCCACTGCCTTCTCCAATCCCACGCCCATGCAAGGAAATGATCACATCCTCATGGGCAATGGTCAAGGTTTGCCTATTCACTCTGTTGATACAGTCTCTTTTAAATCACCATGTCAAACACATGCTACTCTTTCTCTTCGTGATTTATTGCTAGTCCCTTCAATCACTAAAAATCTTGTCAGTGTTAGTAGGTTTTCCAGGGATAATCATGTTAAATTTGAGTTTGATCATGCTCATTGTCTTGTCAAATCTCAGGTTAATTGTGACATTCTTCTTCACGGGACTATTGGGGTTGATGGTCTCCACTATTTTGATGCCATGCATACTTCCAAGTTCTTCAAGAACAAGTCTTTTGTCATGCCAGCTCCCTCCTCCTCCTCCTTTAGTTCACCTAAAACACATGTAACCACAAGCACTAATAGTTCACTAGTAGGGCCCACCTCCTATGACCTTTGACATCATCGTCTGGGTCACCCTACTCATGAAATTTTACATTTTGTTCTGTCTAAATGTAATATTTCAATTCCTTCTCGATCTATTTCTCGTGTTTGTAGTGCATGTTGTATGGGCAAATCTCATAGATTTCCCTCTTCTCAATCAAATACAGTTTATTCTCATCCTTTAGGACTTGTGTTTTCTGATCTATGGGACCAGCCTCCATTGAATCCTCTGCTGGTTATTCTTATTTTCTAACTTGTGTTGATGCATACACACGGTATACGTGGATTTTCCCCTTTAGGAAGAAGTCAGAAACCTATGCCACTTTTCTTGAAGTTCAAGCAATGATAGAATTGCAACTAAATCTCAGTTCTAACTTTTCTCAATCAGAAATTGTTCATCGCCTGGCTTGCCCCCACACACATGATCAAAATGGCAGTGTGGAACGCAAGCACAAACATGTGGTTGAAACCGGCCTCTCCTTGCTGGCTCAAGCCAAAATTTCACATCAATATTGGGATCATGCCTTTCTCACAGCTACCTTTCTAATAAACAGATTTCCTATCTCTGTCTTAGGCAATGTTATCCCTTACTATAAGCTTCACAATGTCCACCCAGATTACAAATTCTTGAAAGTCTTTGGGTGTGCATGCTATCCATTTCTCCGTCCTTATAATGTGTCCGAAATTCAATTTAGGTCCCGGGAATGTGTCTTTCTTGGTTATTCCCTTGCTCACAGAGGTTATAAGTGTTTAGATGCCAGTGGGAAATTTTTTGTGTCCAAGGATGTTATTTTCAATGAGTACAGGTACCCATACACTGATATATTCCAAGGTTCACATCCCTCTAACCCCATGGAAGGACCTTCTCTAACATCATTTATTCCAAGGTATGATGTACCTTCACATCAAGGGGGCCATCTCTACCTGTTCATCCAGTTACAACATCGTCTGGTACCTTTGAACTGTCTGCCGTTCCTTCATCAACTGGTACTCCAGAATCCTCTGGTGTTATAGAACCGTATGGCAGTTAGCAAGCACCGGTTAACACTCATGCCATGCAAACAAGATCCAAAGCTGGGATTACTCGAACTCAGACATCCTCCGTTCTGGGATCTCCTCCAGTCAGAACGCACACTATGCAAACTCGTTCAAAGAATGGCCCTATTCAGCCACAACTTCATCTAGCTCAGGTTGCACCCACCTCCTACAAGAAGGCTTTTCAAGATCCTCACTGGAAGCAGGCTATGCAGGCTGAGTTTGATGCCTTGCAACAAAACACCACCTGGTCTTTAGCCTTCCTACCACCAAACAGAAAATCTATAGGTTGCAAGTGGGTGTTCCTTGCGTTGCAAGTGGGTGTTCCGAATCAAGCAAAAGGCTGATGGAACTGTTGAAAGATACAAGGCTCGGTTAGTGGCCAACGGATACAATCAGATTCAAGGTTTCGACTATTCCGAAACTTTTTCCCCTGTTGTAAAGCTAATCACTATCCGCCTAATTTTGTCCTTAGCTATCACTAAACGCTGGCATATTCATCAACTTGATGTCGACAATACCTTCCTGAATGGCACACTTGATGAAGATGTCTACATGGACCAGCCACCGGGGTTTCAAACTAATGATCACACCTTAGTCTGCAAGCTCCACAAAGCTCTCTATGGTCTCAAACAAGCTCCCCGAGCTTGGTTTGACAAATTAAAAGGGGCTCTGGTTCGATTTGGCTTCAAGACTAGTTGCTACGATCCATCTTTATTTGTCTATAGTACAGCTTCTTGTTGCATTTACATTTTGGTCTATGTTGATGATATCATCATCCCTGGCAGCTCCTTATCTCTTATTCAGCAGATTACCACCCAGCTCAATATAGAGTTTTCACTCAAACAACTGGACATGTTGGATTACTTTCTTGGAGTTCAGTTTCAGCATCTGCAGGATGGGTCTCTTCTTTTATCCCAATCCAAATACATAAGAGATCTTCTCTCGACCCAACACTTTGTAGCAATGAAGACCAAACTCAATGTGTTCGAAAAGGCTGCTCCTTTTCACCCACCTTGAATTTGAGGGGGGCTATTAGAGAAATACAACACCGTTCGCTCTACTCAACATTATATTGTCTGCCTATCCCAACATTCAATCGTCTGCCTTACAACTTCGTCTGCCTAGCTGAATCGATTTCATAGTGCATCGTCTGGCCAGTAGTCATGTCAGTCGGTTTCGTTGACCAAGCGTGATAGGTGTCTGATTTCATTAATATGATTGATGACCCGCTGTTTATGTTGACCCGGAATATCTGGGATCTTGTCTGTTTGTCTGTTTTCTCTCTGTATAAATACAGAGCTTGTAACAATGACATAATCAGAATAGAAAGATCATTTCAGTATCTTTGATTTCTCGTATTTTCCTTTTCAAAGAACCCTTGGTTCTTAACAGTTATGTTTGTGTTTGAGCAGTCGGCAACCACCAGACGATGGTGTGATCAAGTGCTATACTTTTGGGGAAGTCTCGTTCGTGCTGCTTGACGAGGAGGATCAATCAATGTGGGTGATAGATCATTGTAGCTGGAGCTTGAGGTATTTAGATTCCGACGTTTCAACCGACAAGTGTGAAGAAGGTCTTGCTCCTGACCCTGGCTGAGGTTTTGATGACGACAAACTCGTGAACAAAAAGAAGAAAAGAAGACTTAGAAGAACTAGTGCAACATGTCTCAAGAAATCTCAAGGGTTCAAGATTAACTAAGTCTTATGTAGTTAGGTAAGTTATGCTTCCAAGGCTTCTTTTAGTATGAAGGCTCTAAGACAATTTAAAGTATTTGAGTTTAACCTTTTCATAAGATAAAAGTGGTAGGAAAACTCAAGTTGTTCTTAAAGTTTCATTTTCTGGAAAATGGACTTGAGCGTAATCGATTACACCCTTAAGGTAATCAATTACACAAAGGCAAGTAATCGATTACAACTTGCTTGTAATAAATTACATGTTTGAATTTGAAATTCAAACAACAACGGTCACTTAGTGTAATCGATTACCTAAGTATTGTAATCGATTACATGCTCGACTAGTTGCATTATTTCATGAACCATTGTGTAATCAAATCGTTTGGGAAGGGTTGTGTTGGTTCATGGATGATGCAAACGCAACACATATGACATAGGCCAAAAAAACACATTTGAACAACTCTTTCATATTCAATTAAGCTTTGTTCTTAAATTTTTAAGAGCCTATATTCTGAGTTCATTATTCTTCATTGTAAAAAGAACACACATGCTATTCAAATATTGAAGAACTCAGAATTAAAAGAGCCTTCATATGCTTAAGAGCCTAAAAGCATAACTCCTATGATCAATCCATTCTTGCATTAAAGGATTGATTCAGCCGGTTAGAAATTCTTCTTCATCTTCATTCTGGTTGAGTGAAAGATTCACCGTAGGGTTCAGTGAATGTTGATTGTCTGAAAGTGGTTTTCTTTCAGGGTTGTTGATAGAAATTCTTAAGGTTCTTGGTGTAAGCACTTGTAAGAAGTTTTTATCAATAGTGGAAAAATCCTCAAGGGGTTTCTTGAGGGACTGGACGTAGCCT
The DNA here is from genome assembly GCA_030819835.1 of Acmispon strigosus. Taxonomy (NCBI): domain Eukaryota; kingdom Viridiplantae; phylum Streptophyta; class Magnoliopsida; order Fabales; family Fabaceae; genus Acmispon; species Acmispon strigosus. The sequence continues at coordinate 29,314,846 of JAUAMA010000001.1, forward strand.
TCGGTGGATAGAAGGTGAACCAGGATAAATTTCGTGTGCGATTTCTCCTATCCCTCATCTCTTACTTTCAAGCAACCCTTATTTTCGCTGCAATCACAATTATCGTTCTGTGAACACCATTATCTTGAAAGTAATAATTTTGTTAAGGCGAAAATCGTGCAAACCTGATTCACCCCCACTCTCAGGTTGCTATCTATACTTACAACAAGGAGAGATCTTCAGAAGAGGAATAGAGTCTAGAGTAAGGCTAGGGCCTTTTGGTAGAGACCTTACCGTTTTTTGGTGGAGCTTGTAGGGTGACCTGTATGTGTGTCTGTATTTTCATGCTTTAGGATCAAGATAGTTTACCCACAACAACATTTTTGACTTTCGGCCACACTATTCTGTTCCACGGACAAAAAACCGTGGGCTAAAATTGGTATGGGCTGCGATTTCAGAACCGTAGGATTTTTTAACTGAACTTAAAATCTGAACACAGGAATCCGTAGCCCATACTCTATAAACCATGACTTGGTACCCATGGCTATATTGTGGCTGTGTTTTGCCAACTGTGGACCTTTTATTCCACTCTCATCCAACCGCGCCAGTAGGATTTTTAGATTAAAACGTGGGCAATGCCAATTAAAATTTTGAAGGTTTGTTTTCTAATTTGTGCTCTTTCGAGTTTGATATGTGCATAAACAGACATGACCATTCTCTTGTTTATTTTTCCCATGCCATGTATCCTTGATATTCTGTCACATATACAAAGAGTTAGTTATCAACATCTCTTGCTGAAATTGCCACTTGAATTACAACTAGCACACCCTAAAATTCCAAAAAATTAGGGATCTAAATGTATATCAATAGCAAACAACAACATTTGACTATTAAAATGGACTTAATGTGCTCGGAGGGGTTTGCCAGTGTGCCTTTGCTCTTGTTTTGTGTTAGGATATTTTAAATAGTGAGTTGTCAAGTTTTGGGTCTGCTGCTTTGTTCTTGTAGGTTTAATTGTTTCTCTTTGGTTCTTTTTCTTTTAATGGTTGCGCATTTTCAAGTTTATTTTACCAAGAATCTTAACTAACAGTCTCAGTCTTGTCTAAAGTTTATTTTACCAGGAAATGCAAGTACGAATGCTTCATAAATTATGCGTTTTCCCCTTATAGTTTTTCTTAGAACCTTTAATCATTATGTAATAAGACTTCAAGAACCAAAGCAAGGTATTAATTTATGCTTATCTGTTTATGACTTTATGTTATCATTTGAGATTGGTATCTCACAGATTCTCATCTCATTTCCTTATGGTACAAATGAACATTTATGGTTTCCTATTATTGCTTTTCTATCTCTACACCAGTTCTACCAATTCTCATGTATACTCTGGATTTTGGATAAAGTAATTGGATTGCTTGTAAATGATCTCCTTCTGCTGGTTATATGGACCTGGTACAAGATTTTCTGACATTTATGATTGTTTGCAACTGCAAGTGTGGATCTGAAACTCCTCCATTGGTTCGCTTAAGCAACAAAAGAATTTAGCAATTCCACATGATAAGGTGACCTTTTCTTCTCTGATTGATATTATAATTAATTTAGACTTGCATTTTATTGCTTCATAAAACTATTAATTCAGCAGCTCATCAAATTGGCAGTACCCTCATTTCTTTGTTCTCGTGGCTAGACTTAGAGCTTGCATATTACTTTGAGGAGAACAAGTAATCTCTTTACCCCTTTCAATTATAAATTGTTAATTGGGTGATTTGTTTAAGATGTTAAATTTGAATAATTGTCTTGGTTTTTGGTTTCTTGAGATAAAATGTGTAAGCCAAGCAATTTTCAATTTTGCAAAGCATGTGCACATATAAATTTAGAAGGAAATAATATTTTGTTTAGTTAAGTCAATTTAATATCAAAATTATCTTCTATGCATTGTTGTCAAATCATTTTTGGATAAACTCACATGTGTTGGTAGAGCTGATCAAACTTACATGATTTGGTGAGTTTTTGTTTGATTCGATCACTATTTTAGTGATTGAGCTATTGTGCTAAACTTTATTTGTGTAAGATCTTATTCATATAATTATTTGTTGTATGTATTGAGTTATATATTAAATATTAAATTACGAATTTTTAATTCATTTTAGATTAAAAAAGTGATGGACAAAGAGTGGACTAAACATCCAAGGTTTAGTCATGAGTACATTGAGGGTGTTCGTCGATTTTTAGAATTGTCCTACACTAATGGAAGACCTCAAAGAGATGAGCTTTTATGCCCTTGTGCTAAGTGTAAAAATTTGTATTGGACAACAAGCGATGTGATTTTGGATCATTTAATAGCCAAAGGTTTTCTAAAAGGTTATGATGTTTAGGTTCACCATGGGGAGAGAACACAAAGGCCTATGGAAATTAGCGATGATATGGAAGATGAAGAGGACTCACATGATGACATTGCTGGCTTATTGTATGACACATTTAGAGATGTGGCAGAAGAACATGGAGTTCGTGAGGGTGCCAATGAGGATGCTAGAAAGTTTTACAACTTGATTAATGAGGCAGAACATGAACTATAACCTGGATGCAAAGGCTTCTCTACTCTATCATTCATGATTCAACTATACTTGTTGAAATGTCTTCACAGGTGGAGCAATGCCTCATTCACTGCTCTCTTGGAATTGATGAAAGAAGCGATGCCTGATTTAAACATTCCCGAAGCTTTTTACCAGACAAAGGCCATGGTTAGTAATTTAGGTCTTGACTATAAAAAGATCCGTGCATGTCCAAACGATTGCATGCTATTCTGGAAAGAGCATGATGATGACAATTCTTGCCACAAGTGTGGAGCTTCACGGTGGAAGGAAAATGCTCAACCTGAAGGATGTGAGTCCGAGAAATCGAAAGATGATTATAGAGTTCCTGCAAAAATTCAGAGGTACTTTCCGTTGATTCCCAGACTTGAAAGGTTGTTCATGTGTTCAATGACAACCGAGTCAATGAGATGGCATGAAGAAGAGCACTCAAAGGATGGGAATTTTAGGCATCCTGCTGATGGTCAAGCGTGGAAGGACTTTGACGGGCTCCATCTTGATTTTGCTCGTGAGTCTCGTAACGTACGACTTGGCTTAACGAGTGATGGATTCAGTCCATTTAGGACAATGAGCTTATCTCATAGTACATGGCCTATCTTGATGATGGAATACAACACACCACCTTGGCTGTCCATGAAATCTAAATACACAATGTTGTCATTATTGATTCCTGGACTAAAATCACCAGGAAATGATATTGATGTTTACCTTCAGCTACTGATAGAGGAGCTAAAGGAATTATGGGAATCAGGTGTAGAGACATAAGATGCCTGAAGAAATCAAACATTTCAAATGCATGCAGCTCTTTTGTGGACCATCAACGACTACCCTGAGTATGTTGTGTTATCAGGCTGGAGCACCAGAGGAAAATTGGCATGTGCATGTTGTAATTAAGGCACCAATTCATTCTACCTCAAACACAGTCATAAGATGTTTTATATGGGCCACCGTGTCTTTTTGCCGATGAATCATCATTAGAGAGAGAATGGCAAGTCGTTTAATGTAGAAGAAGAATATAAGACTCCACCATCCTTGTTAGAAGGGACATAAACCCTAGAAATCTTAAAAACTTTCAGCAATGAATTCGGGAAGAAGAAAAAGAAGAAAGTTGATGGACCATGGAAGAAGAGATCAATTTTTTTTGAGTTTCCTTATTGGGCTCAAAATACATTATGTCATAATCTTGATGTAATGCACATTGAAAAAAAACATATGTGATAGTATTATTGGGACTCTTTTAGACATCCCAAGGAAGACAAAAAATCATATTAATGCCCATTTTGATTTGCAATATATGGGAATTAGAAAAAGACTTCATCCAAGGGAGATTGGTGGAGGGTGTTCGGAGTTTGCAAAAGCATGTTTCTCAATGAATCTGGATGAGAAGTTTATTTTTTGTGGAGTTATTAAGGATGACAAATTACCAGATGGGAGTGCATCAAATATTTCAAAATGCGTTCAAGTTGGTGATAAAAAAATATTTGGTTACAAGAGTCATGATGCACATTTCATGTTGCACTACTTGTGCAATTAGCAGTAAGAAGCACAATGCCTAATGTAGTGGCAACCCCGCTAATCCGTGTTCGTTCTTTTTTCCGCTCTCTATGTCAAAAAGTTATCGAAGTGCAAGATTTGGCTTACTTAGAAGAGGAGATCGCAGAGATACTTTGTCAATTGGAGATGATTTTTCCTCCTAGTTTGTTTGACATCATTGTTTACTTGCCTATTCATCTGGTAAATGAAGTCAGATTGGGTGGTCCTGTTCAATTTCGATGGATGTATCCCACTGAAAGATACTTATGTAAACTTAAGAATTATGTCCGCAATAGAGCTTACCCAGAAGGTTCTATTGCTGATTGGTATTTGGCTGAAGAAGCTATAACATTTAGCTAAAGATATTTGCATAACAATGTAGAGACAAGGTTGAATAGGAAGAGTCAGAATTATGATAATAGTGATTCACTTGAAGCAGATTTAGCTGATTACTTTACAAGTATTGGTCGTCCTTTAGGGGGGCAAGTGAACCATTTTCTCTAGATTTAAAATCAAAGGTTGATGCCCATCAATATCTCTTATTCAATTGCGATGAAGTTGACAAGTACATTAGGTACCGCAATAGCTTTTTGTCCTCCTATCTATCTATTAAATCTATTTTAGAGTTATATTAACAAATAACATTGTTCTCTTTGTAGAGAGCATGATGATAGTGTTAATACTAACATAAAAAAGCGGAAGTGGACTGATAAGTGTCAAATATGCATAGTTTTACAGCCTTTAATTGACACTTATATTGATCATTTGATAGATATTCTGTGTTAAACTCCTCTAATTTTGTATATATTTGGAATTCTGCCAAGAATGGGTCTATATTGGATTTTATTATGTTTTATGCCCATTTTTTATGCAGAAATGAAGTTTTGGATGGATTTTCATAAAGACATAAAGAACTGGGCAAAGAGTACAAGTTTCTGGTCACTCAGCGACCTAGGACAGCCGCTCAGCGACTAGAGTACCCTCTCTGGCCGCTTAGCGCCTCAGGACAACTGCTCAGCGAGTAGAACACCTTCTCTGGCCGCTTAGCGATACAGGACATCCGCTCAGCGCCCAAAGACCCCTCTCTGGCCTCTCAATGCCCCAGGAAACCGCTCAGCGACCAAGGAGGTGCAAAGAAACCCTTCATTAAGGGTAACAGGTCGCTCAACGACCTATGCTGCTTTTTCCCATATAAAATGCTTCGTCCAGGACAGAAGGCATCATCCAAAACTTTTACCTTTCAGCTTAGTTTTTGTTTTCCTTTGAGATTTTGAGGAAGGAGAAGATCCTAGAGAGAGGAAGTGAATGAGGAGAGAGAAAGGAAGGCCTTTGAGCTCCGGTACGTCACCGTCAAGGTGGAGACACGTTGTCGACATCGCCAAGCTTCTAGTTTTCCATATTTCTTCTTATAATCTTATAGCATCCATGAAAATGGATAGCTAAACCTCTCTTGTTGGGATTATTTGTAACCTTTTGACCTTTGTGGTGTATTCTTATGGATATTCATATATAAGTCGATGTTTATATGTTGTGATTCAATGATTTTACCGTATGTCTAATGCTTGTTTTGGATTGATCACTTACAACATGGTTTTAGATTTTATAGGATGGTGAGAACTGGCTATTTGAATCTGAACTAGGTAAAATCATCTAATGGCTCTAAGTTCTAGAGATGGGGTTAGATCATTAGTCTATTCAAACACCCATGTCTAATGCTTCTTGCTTGTTAATCAATCAAGAGATTGAGGGTTAATTTAGTCGAGTTGATAATATTCTACGCCGGGAGACTGGGTAGAAAGATAAGAAATGATGGGAGGAATCAATTGCATAGTCAATACAACATGTGGAAGTTAATTGCTTGTTAATCGATCAAGGGATTGAGGGTTAATTTAGTAGGATGAGAATCTTCGCACTGGGGGACCATGTGGAAGTTAAGAACTGATGTTAGAACAAGGGTTATGTATGAATTCATAGAATGCATGAAGGTTAATCGGTGAAAGCTAATCCCAACAGTTTAATCAACTTGCTTCTAAATCTTTTTTATCGCTTTGTTTATGTTTCTTAGTTCAAACAACTTTCAATCTATCATTTTATCCATTGTTTAGTTAATTATACTAAAGAACGGCTTTTGTCCGCAATTCTCTGTGGTTCGACAATACCCGTTGCTATACTACATTCAGATTTTGAAAAGGATTTTGATAGTAGTTAAGTGACACTTTATAAATTCTTTGTGAACGGTTTTTGAAAAGTAAAGTGAAATCCTGTTTCAACATGGACCAAGGCCAAAACTCAAAGTAAAGATTTTGGTGAATGGTTTAAAACTCGTGCCCTACAAGATGATGTGCCATTACAACTTAAACAGTTCTCTAGAGGTCCAAATTTTGTGGCAAAGAGGTATCCATGCTACCTTATTAATGGATATAGGTTCCATATTATGAAACGAGATGCAAATCGCAAAACTCAAAATTCTGGTGTAACTTTAGTTTCATTGACTCCAAGCTTTGCTAACTCCAAGGATGAAAATCCTAGGACAGAACCCAACACTTATTTTGGAGCAATTGATGATATAATTGAGTTAGACTACTATTGACACTTCGACTTTGTACTGTTTAAGTGTGATTGGTCTGAGGTTGAAGAAGACAAATTCGAACTTACTTTTGTGCGTTTCAACATAAAAATTTGCCAGACTGATCCTTTTGTGCTACCTTCTCAAGTTCACCAATGTTATTATGTCCTAGACCCTTTTGATGCAAATAGGCATTATGCTTTGTAAACAATTCCAAGGTATTTCTTTAACATGGGTGACCCATAAGACTTACAAGCTAAATAATTGCTTGATGATATTACAAATACAAATGGACCAAATAATGATGGTGAACTCGATTGGGTTAGTACCTGCAATAGTAGTTGAGACACCTTCTCATGAAGTGAAAGAAGCTGAAAATGAAGAGGATTCTGATTACGATGACACTTTATATGACTTCATGGATTGATGTATAGGTTGCTAGGTGGATGTAGGCTAGGATTGATTTTCAGTACTCAATTTTTTATTGTTAAAATTGTGGAACCTTTCAACTTATTGCGCAATTATTGGAGATAACTATTTCTTATTTTCATGTTAGTTTTATTTGTGCAAAATTGCAACTGTGTTCTTAATTGGGAAATGAATGCATATTGTCTTCATTTTCAATTGCGTGTTTTGTGAGTCCTCTCTATGGTTATGGGTATTTATCCCTCATTAATGGGAAGTCTTTGTGTTTTAGCTTGATAAAAAAATATTGAATTTGTTCTTTTGTTGAGGTCAATGAGGCATAAATTGAGTTGATAATTTAGCTTTAAAGTTGGGGATTTGTCTTATGTTTTGATTGTTACTTTGTTACATTGGTTACTTTGTTGTAATTAGGTTTAACTTTGATTTGCGGAAGATGAAAGCACCATGTCTGAAAATGCTTTTTCAAAATCAGATCATTGGAAAGTGGTACTGAAAAAGATGAATGTTGTTTTTTCCTTCTAACCTGATTTAATCTCATGTTTTTCTCAACATAAACGGAAAATGAAGAAGGGAGCAAACTTGAAGAATAAGATGAATGCAACACAAAATGGTGAACAAAGTACATCCAGTTTTCATCTACCTCAAGTCAGATCTAGTACTGAGTTGCTAAAGCAGTTTCAAATCAAGCGTGAGAAGATAAATAACAATCCCGAAGGACCTAGTAACAACCAGCACATAGGAAAAGGAATCAACAGACCTTCATTTGCATCTCGGGAACAATTCAAGCTATCTAACTTTGCAACTACTAGACAAGCAAGTGAAAATTCAAACAATGTGCTTCATCCATCCAAAAGGAGTCCTAGCCTTGGTAGCAAGACTCAACCAAGTGGTCAAGATTCAACTAGGCAACCCATGAGAAAACCAGTGATTGAAGTTGACAATTCAAAGACCAAGCAACAATCTTTAGAAAAGAGAGTACCTGAATACGACAATTCCATGGCAAGGAAGCAAGCTTTGAAAAAGACAGTGGCTAAACATGACACCTCAAAAGCAAACCAGCAAGTTATGAAAAGTGATGACAGGATAATATATGATGTTTTTAGGTTGTTTTTAGTCTTTTTATTTTATTATTTTTGAGTCACATATAGGATTTTTAGGATTTTTACATAGATTTTATATTTATTTTGCATTCTGCATATAGATTAGCTTTTATTTGTTTTTCTAACTTTATTTTATATTTTTTAGGAATTTTTATAGCTATTTTATATTTTAGGAAAAGCTGGTATAGTTATCATTTTTGTCCAGGGACCGATTTGTAAAGTTTCAGGAATTGAAGGATCAAAGTGTAAAGGTTCAAGAATGGAGGATGAAAAGTGAAGTTTGAAGGAGTCAAAGGGCCAGAATTAAAGTTCTAACAAAGAGAGGACTTGAAGTGAAATCGAAGAATGTGAAGCAACTCTCTTTTATTTGAGCACATGTAAAATAAGGTTGGAAGATTAATGGTGGTAAAGGGGAGGTTTCAGAACTTATTAGGGGCTGAATGAGCCTAATTAAGCCAATCAATTCCAACATTGAAGAAGAAAGGAATCCAAGAAGAAGCTGCCAGTGTTCGTCCCAGCGCTGCAGCGTTGGAATTCCCAACGCTCAAGCGCTGGACCTCTGACTAGGATGTGAGTCAGAGGTTGCACCCAGCGCTGGGCCCATTTCTGCCCGTTGGTTTTTAATGCATCCCAACGCCCAAGCGTTGGGAATGCCAGCGCCCAAGCACTGGAAGGCTGATTTTCACTATAAATAGGGAGCTTTTCTTCACTTGTAAGACACCTATTCAGAATACAACAAGTGTTCTTCTTTCCTCCTTAAAGATCATTGTTCCTAGGAATTGTGGGAAGCCATACTTGAGCTCCTATCCAGGGTAATTCGATGACTCTTTTAGCCATGCTTGGCTAATTCTTTCTTTAGTATCTTGGGTTGTTTTAGTTTATAATCTATGTTTTAGTTTTCTTCTACTCTTCTGAATAATATTGCTATAGTTCATGTTTTATTTCCTTGTTCTTAATATCTATCTTGATGATCACAAGTGTTTTTACTTATTGCTTATAACAATGGAAATTGGTAAGTAGTAAGGGACCTAGGATTTAAAAGAAGTTATATGACATATCACTAAGGTATTAGGATAGACTTAACTTTATGTTGGCCTGAAAATTCTTTCTTCATCTTCTTCTTGGTTTTTTCTAGATTGCAAGGTATTGAATTTAGTAATTGAGAAGAAAGTTTTACAATGTGTAAGGTATTAACTTGTAAAAACATTAGGCTATAGCATCATGACTTGGTACTAAAATTCAGAATTCAAGTAGTAGTTGCTAGCATATTTATAAATTATATAAATCAACCCAAGTGCTTAAGACTCATCATCATCTCTTTCTTTATTATTTTATGCTATTGTTCTTGCTTGCTATAAAAACCAACATCAAATACTCATCTTTTAAATTTTCTGCACAAGTACTAAATATTATAATAATAGGAAACCTATCCCTTGGGTTCGATCTTTTTATTACGCGATATTGAATCGTACACTTGCGATTTGGGTATCAAGTTTTTGGCGCCGTTGCCGGGGATAGGTTTTATTCTTGTTATTATTTTGTTTAGTGCTTCTTGTTTATATATTAAAAAAAAAAATTTAAAAAATTGTGATGAACTGGTGCTGCTAATTTTGTTTGTTGAGTATTGTCAGGAATTATGGCTGAAACATTCGAACAACGGGAGGCAAAAATCCGGGCTGAACTTGAAAAGGAATATGAGAAGAAAAAGCAGGATGTCTTCACTCTAATTGACGAGTTTTACTCTGAATTAGATTGCAAGAGAAAAACTGCATTTTTGCCAAGTCCTGAGCAAGAATGTAAGGCCAGGGAGATTCTTCAAGGAAGAATACAAAGCATTCTAAAGAGGCCGCCTAGGGATGAACAACAATCACCTGTTCATGAAAGTGAACTTGTGGTTCAAAGAGAAGAGGTAAAAGAAACCTTCATTGTAGAATTTGTCTTTAAAGACACATTGGAGATGGAGGAAGAAGAACCTCAAAGGACCTATGTTATAGGTTCAAAAGATCAAGGCAAGAAAGAAGAAGGGGAAGTTTTTCTTATCCCTTCCATTTGTAATTTGATTGATGTTGCCTTGAAAGCTGAAAATTCATTGGGCACTATGTTGTATTTGTGCCAAAATATGCATGATTTGCGGGGTCTAATGAATTTTGTAATAGACCCCGGTTGAAAGTGATTAGTGGAAGGGTCTATCTCGGACCTTAACAATGAGCTGGTTGGGAGACAACCCAACTTAGGATAGTTTAATTTTCTGTCTTTTAATTTTCTGCACCATCTTTGTAAATAAATAAATAAAAAAATTCTATGTTTTGCTGCAGGAGGGGCCAGCGCTCAAGCGCTGGAGGCCAACGCTCAAGCGTTGAGCCCCTGCTTGGTTTCCCCTATTCTAGTTAATCCCAACGCTCCAGCGTTGGAGGTCTAGCGCTCATGCGCTAGGCCCCTGGAATCCACCCAGTTTTTGATTTAATTCCAGCGCCCAAGCGTTGGCATCCCCAACGCGCAAGCGCTGGAGCTCGGGCAGAGGCTCTGTTTGTTTTTCTTTTTGCTGTTTTAATAAATTTTTGTGTTCACCATTTTCTGAAAATTTTAGATTCTTTGAGTTTTCCCTTGTTTCTACAATGGTTTTAATTTTTGGGAAACTCAGGAATTCTTGTTTTTTAAGGTGGACACAATTTTTTTTCAACCCATGTTCTTAATTGTGCTATTTGTGGAACTAACAAGTCAAGCAAGTTTCTACTTGTGAGACTTTTGTTTGTTCAAATTTTGCAGGAAGGAGAAAGAGCCCTCTTGAACTTAAGTGTTCAAAATTGATTTTTGCATTGAGGTTCCCTTGGACTTTTGTGGAAAATTTGTGATTGTGCCAGCTTTTTAGTTTTTGTTTTTCTTGTTATAATTTTAGCTTTATTTTTAGTTTAGTGTTTCTATTTTATTTTTGCATGAGTCTTGAGTATATTATCCAGTCTGAATGTTGCTATTGCTGTGAGTGCTTTATCTGATTAAACTGTTTTTGAAAAGGTTCTATGTTTTGAAGCGGTTAGGATTGCATGATGTTAGAATTGATTTTGGACATCTTGATTGTTTTGGTTGTTGGCAAAGTTTTTCTGAGTTCTAAAAAGGGTACTACTTACCTTATCTTTTTCTGAGAGTTGAGGACTCTGAATTCTTGATTGTGAAATTTTTCTGCCTTGTGTTACATGTTGATTGGGATTTTGTTTACCTTGTAAGTTGAGAAGAGATTATAGGCATTTTTGAAAACTCAGAGTTTCGGTTTGAAAAGCAAAAATCCACTAGTAGCCCCTTTTGAGCCTTAAAAGAGTCATTCTTTGAAGCCTACTTTGTGTGATATTTTTAAGTTGTTATTGTGATTCATGTGCTGAAACTGTTAGAGCTTTTATTGTGGGTTTCTCTCTAGAAAAAGAAGAAAAAGATTGAGGTATGTGCCTTAGGAAAAAAACAAATAATGAGGTAGTGGGGTGAGAAAGAGTATGAGGGGAGTAAAATTCAAGTCATTCATCCCATACATTCCACTACTTTGTTCAAAAAAAAAAAAAAAAAAAAAAGAGAAAAAGAAAAAGAAAAAAATTGAGAGGACCCTTGTGTTGATTTGTTGAAACTCTTAAGTCAAGAAAAATCACTTAACAACAGATTCTGAGTCAGCCATTAGAGTTGCCAATTTCTTGAAATCCATACCTTGAAATGTTCAACCTTTGGCCAAGATACAACCTTCAAAAAATCTCTTCAAAATTACTTGGTTGCACTATTTCAGTTTTGATTTGAATGATAGGCAGGATTATTGAGCTTTCTTGTTTTTCATGGAGAATATTATTTTGTGAGCTTAATTTGATGAACTCTAACATGTTGAAAAGCCAAGCCTAACTTTCTTGATTATATATCTTTAAACATGCAGGTCTTCTTAATCCGCTAAGCTTTCTTGGGAAGGTTTTTGTGCTTCAAGTTGTAATCAGATAAACTTTTTCTAAACTCAGGGACGAGTTTCTCTTTAAGTTTTATCGCTTGAGGGCAAGCTGTCGTTGGGTATAGTGGTGTGATGACAGGATAATATATGATGTTTTTAGGTTGTTTTTAGTCTTTTTATTTTATTATTTTTGAGTCACATATAGGATTTTTAGGATTTTTATATTTTAGGAAAAGCTGGTATAGTTATCATTTTTGTCCAGGGACCGATTTGTAAAGTTTCAGGAATTGAAGGATCAAAGTGTAAAGGTTCAAGAGTGGAGGATGAAAAGTGAAGTTTGAAGGAGTCAAAGGGCCAGAATTAAAGTTCTAACAAAGAGAGGACTTGAAGTGAAATTGAAGAATGTGAAGCAACTCTCTTTTATTTGAGCACATGTAAAATAAGGTTGGAAGATTAATGGTGGTAAAGGGGAGGTTTCAGAACTTATTAGGGGCTGAATGAGCCTAATTAAGCCAATCAATTCCACCATTGAAGAAGAAAGGAATCCAAGAAGAAGCTGCCAGTGTTCGTCCCAGCACTGCAGCGTTGGAATTCCCAACGCTCAAGCGCTGGACCTCTGACTAGGATGTGAGTCAGAGGTTGCACCCAGCGCTGCAGCGTTGGAAGCCAGCGCTCAAGCGCTGGGCCCATTTCTGCCCGTTGGTTTTTAATGCATCCCAACGCCCAAGCGTTGGGAATGCCAGCGCCCAAGCGCTGGAAGGCTGATTTTCACTATAAATAGGGAGCTTTTCTTCACTTGTAAGACACCTATTCAGAATACAACAAGTGTTCTTCTTTCCTCCTTAAAGATCATTGTTCCTAGGAATTGTGGGAAGCCATACTTGAGCTCCTATCCAGGGTAATTCGATGACTCTTTTAGCCATGCTTGGCTAATTCTTTCTTTAGTATCTTGGGTTGTTTTAGTTTATAATCTATGTTTTAGTTTTCTTCTACTCTTCTGAATAATATTGCTATAGTTCATGTTTTATTTCCTTGTTCTTAATATCTATCTTGATGATCACAAGTGTTTTTACTTATTGCTTATAACAATGGAAATTGGTAAGTAGTAAGGGACCTAGGATTTAAAAGAAGTTATATGACATATCACTAAGGTATTAGGATAGACTTAACTTTATGTTGGCCTGAAAATTCTTTCTTCATCTTCTTCTTGGTTTTTTCTAGATTGCAAGGTATTGAATTTAGTAATTGAGAAGAAAGTTTTACAATGTGTAAGGTATTAACTTGTAAAAACATTAGGCTATAGCATCATGACTTGGTACTAAAATTCAGAATTCAAGTAGTAGTTGCTAGCATATTTATAAATTATATAAATCAACCCAAGTGCTTAAGACTCATCATCATCTCTTTCTTTATTATTTTATGCTATTGTTCTTGCTTGCTATAAAAACCAACATCAAATACTCATCTTTTAAATTTTCTGCACAAGTACTAAATATTATAATAATAGGAAACCTATCCCTTGGGTTCGATCTTTTTATTACGCGATATTGAATCGTACACTTGCGATTTGGGTATCAAAAAGGGTAGAGGGTGAAGGTGACAATTCAAAGACAAAGCAGCAGCCTTTGAAAAAAGCAGTGACTGAATGTGACAACTCCATGGCAAGGCAGCAATCTTTAAAAAGGACAGTGGCAACAAATGGCAATTCAAGTGCAAACCAAAAACTTATGAAAAAGGTAATGGTTGAAGATGCTTATTCAAGGTCAAAGCAGCATCCTATGAAAAGGGTAATGGTCGAAGATAATGACAATTCAATGACAGTGCAGGAAGGTGCTAGGAAGAAGGCAAAAAGAATCCCAATCTGCAGATCAACCTTAATTGAAGAATTTCTTAAAGAAAATGGAGAAGTTAGTGAAGAGGAAGAAGAACTAAGAAATGGAAGTTATGAGGAAGAAGAAGATTTCATTGGAGAAGAAGAAAGCCCAGAGAAAATGGAAGATGGTGAAACATATGGTAATAAAAATTTCTTGTCTTATACATTATTTCTAATTAATTTTTTATTTAAGTTATACATGCTCCTTTTAATATTTTATCTGACATAGGGACAAGTAAGAAAAGGACACGTGGACCAACACAATGCTTGAAAATTCATTCAAGAAAGAATCATGAGCGTGAAGAGGTTGTCTTGGACAATGATGGAGAGCCTATTGGACCCAATGACCAAATTGTGTCGGACTTGAGTTATTTCCTTGGCACTATCGCGAGGAATTCAAACTTGTGTCCCTTGATTTATACAAACTTCAGAGCATTGGTCAAAGATTACGAAGAAATTATATGGGACTTTGTTAATGCATGAGAAATGTAGTGTCATTTATCTAAATATACTCAATCATTTATGAAAATATTATGAATAATTCCTTCTTTGTTGTAGGATAAGTTCATTATTTCTGAAAAAGGAAGAAAAACAGGTTTTTCTCGCATAAATGATGCTTGGAGGCGTTACAAGCGCAATATCAAGAAGAGCTATTTTTTTAAGTACTCTAATATGAGGGAAAGATTGAAACATTGCCCCCCAACTATACCTAAAGCTCATTTCAAGCAATTGGTAACCTATTGGAAAAGTAGTACTATCCAGATAAGACAATCTTATGACTAGTTGATTACAATATTAAATTTTATTATCTAACTATTTACTCATCCACAATGCAGAGAATTAGCCAAATAAATGTTGTGAATAGGGCTAAGCTATATGAATCATATGGGGCCAAAAATATTTGCTAGGATTCATGCACAATTGGTAGTGTGTTTATACATTCTGAAATGTATGATTGATTTGTTGAAAGCTTCATAATTTATAATTGTTTGTGTTTAATATCCAATCATTGTAGCGTGCAAAGAAGGATAATGGAGAGGAAATAAGTTAAGCTGAAATGTTTATAGAGACTCGACAAAGCCGAAAAGGAAATAAAGTGAATGAGGAAACCCAAACTGTAATTGTAAGTTTATTGTGTTTTACACTCCATTATTTAAGTCTTAGATTTCATCTTTGACATTTATTTGTTTTGATTAGGATAAGCTCCGAGACTCTATCCAGAACTCAAGCGAATCTGAATCTTTTAAGTCATTGTTTAGGAAAGAAAAGCCTGGTAGAGTTCGTTGCTATGGAAGAACCGCCACACCATCCATGATAAAAAGAAATGAAGAAATTTCTATTATTAAAAAGAAAAATAGCAATGAAATGACTTGCATGGAGAGGGAGGTGGATGGAATGAAGACACTTGTAAAGAACATGCTGAAGCAACAACACCCAAATTGGAGCGAAGAAGTTCTTGCTAATATGATGGCAGCTGCTATGGGCAGTGATAATAGTGCTGCTCCACATTCGTCTACATCAACCCATATCCCTCAAGAGGTATACTTTTATTTTTCCATCATGGACAAACCAATAGGCTAATATGTTAAAGAATAGGATTGTTAATTTTCAAAGCTACTTCTTGTTTTCTCTCTTTGGCTTGCTTTTTTATCTCTTTGGTTAAAGAAAAAAGGAGGAAGAAAGAGTAGATATATATAGAGTGCAGAAAAAAATAGATTTTTCACCTTTAGTTACTAGGATTGTACTTCTTCGCCATTTTGATTAGCACCCAGAAAGTATAACTTTTCAGTTTAAAGCTATTTGTCTTTGCCTTGTTGCTTCAATTAATGAATGTAGTTTAATGATTAACAACAAGGTATTATGTCTCTCTGCAACAATTTAATTGGTACGTCTTAGGTCTTTGTCTATGGTGCTTGAGTTTTTGGCTTTTGTTTTCCTTTTTCTTTGATTAGTCTCTCTGCAACAACTAAATTGGTCTTTGTGTATGGTGCTTCAATTTTTGGCTTTTGTTTCCTTTGTGTATTGGTGGATTATGTCAAAAAAAGCATTGTAATTATTTGGATGGTTTGCTTATAAATGCTTGCTGTCTTTATCTTTGTTTTCCTTTAGCATATGTGGGGATTGTATCTTAAACTTTTTAAAGACATTTTTTTCTTTTTACATATCACATGTTCACCTACCTGCTCGAATTTGGTGAATACATACTTTATAGGAGAGATCCTAATTTATGTGTTTTAGATTAACCAACTTGTCATTATCAATTCTTGTTTATTGCTTATGTTACTAATTTATATATCACATTCATTGTAGAATGAGGAGGAAGAAGTTTTCCGTGAAGGTGTAGACAAACAAGGAGGAGTAGGAGAAGAAGAAGAGGAAGAAGAATATGATGCATGAGTTGTTTGAAAATGATGCTTTATGTTCTATCTCTTGGAACCTTTGTTTTGAAAAGACTATTACCACGGTTACATGGTGAACCGTGGTAATAGAGTTTATTATTATTTTTATCTGACATTGTCTATTAACACGGTTGTTAGGGGACCATGGTAATATGGCATTATTTTATTATGAATATGGTCATTTTCGACTACCTCCTGTTATAGCAATAGGAAACCCTTTTCTCGAGAAAAAGCTTTTGTCTTCCCGCTTCTCTGTCTCGACTCCATCGATCTTCAACATCGTCACTGGCACTCGACATTCCTTCCTTCTGCACCCCATTACCTCCCCTCCTTGCCGCCTATCGCTACACGTCATCACTGGTGCGCGTTCTCTCTGCATTCGCTCTGTAACTGATTTGCCCGCCGCAACTAATTCTTCTCTTGCTCGCGGCCTCCCTCTTTGTGTGCTCACTGGCATTTTAATTTTTGTGGTAGTTAAGGAGCTTATCTGTTTGATAATTACCAGTTCTTATGCCTTTGCTGTTGTTGTTCATTACGTTATGTGGAATGTGTATTCTGTTGAAGATTTTTGTTGTTGTTCGATCAGTACATTTCGTGGAATATTTGTGTACTCTGTTTTGTGAGGTCATGTTTGATTTTAAGGATTATGCGAGGATACTAACTGGTAGCTGTTTATTTAACGCTAGCTTCTAATGCCCCAAATATTACATATATTACAATAGCATAACATGAATTTTAGAATCCCGGCTAGAATAGGAACCTTCCCCTCTGAATTTTAAGAGGTTCATATTTGTAGACATTAACATCTATTGATCAGGTACGTATGGATCGTAAATGGATGTTTGCTAATCGCTTATCTGCTGAATATGCGGCCGGAGTGAAAGAGAGTTTGTTTCCTTCGCGGTTCAACGGGAAAAGAATCCCAATAGCATGTTATCTCCCTGTTTACGTTGTTGTCATGGTCTTAGAGTTAACCCACTTGAATTGGAAGGACATTTAATCTGTAATGGAATTGATAAGAACTATATGTGTTGGACAAATTATAGTGAGCCCGGATTTGATTCTAGCAATGCAACAAATACTCTGGGATGTGCCTCAGTTGATATGGAGAAAGATGGATGTGAGCCTGACTGTGTTGATGAAATAACGGAGGTGGTGGAAGATAATCTTCATGATTGTCCTGAAATGTTCGAGAGGTTGAAAACTGAAGCGAAGACGCCTCTTTATGAAGGATGCTCTAAATTCACAAGATTGTCTGCGGTCTTAAAGTTGTACAACTTGAAAGATGGCAATGGATGGACCGATAAGAGCTTCACCGACCTACTTTCTCTCTTAAAAGATATGCTTCCAGAGGAGAACATTCTTCCCGGTCAAACATATGAGGCTAGACAAATGCTTTCGTCTATTGGAATGAGTTATGAGAGGATGCATGCATGTCCTAATGATTGTATTTTGTTTCGCAATGAATTTGCATCTCTGGATACGTGTCCTAAATGTAATGCTTCACGATATAAGAAGGAATAATCAAGTCCCTTGAAGGTGTTATGGTATTTCCCCATAATATCCAGGATTAGGCGCATGCACCGTAGTGCTGAAATTGTGAAACACCTGACATGGCATAAAGATAGAGGGGATGGTGATGGAATGCTTCGACACCCAGTGAATTCTCCCCAGTGGAAAAAAATTGATGCGCACTATCCCCAATTTGGCACAGAGGACAGAAACCTACTCCTTGCATTGTCTACTGATGGAATAAATCCACATAGCCTTTAGAGTAGCACCCACAGTACATGGCCGGTGATACTAGTGATCTACAACCTACCTCCTTTGTTTTGTATGAAGCGCAAGTATATGATGTTATCTATGTTAATTTTTGGGCCTCAGCAACCCGGAAATGATATTGACATATACTTGGCCCCTCTAATTGAAGATCTGAAGAAATTATGGGATGTAGGTGTAGAGGTGTATGATGGGTCAAGGGATGAAACTTTTAGGCTGAGGGAAGTGTTGTATGGTACGATCAATGATTTTCCGGCATATGGAAATTTGTTCGGATATAGTTTAAAAGGAAATCTTGCATGCCCTATATGTGAAGATGGTACAACTACAATGCGATTAGAACATTGTAAAAAGACTGTTTTCCACAACATCGTAGATTCTTGCATACAACACATCGTTATCGGGGCTGGTCAAAAGCTTTCAATGGAAATATAGAAGAAGGTAGAGCTCCCAAGCCACTGAAGGGTGCTGATCTGTTTGCCAAGGTGAAGAACTTGAGGTGTACATTCGGCAAGACTTTAAAAAAACAAGTTCCTAAAAATGGTTGGAAGAAAAAGTCAATTTTCTTTGAGTTGCCATATTGGGAGTCACTCTATGTGAGACATTTTATATGTTGAGAAGAATTATTTTGAAAGTGTTGTTGGTACTTTGCTAAATGTTGTTAGGCAAGTCTAAAGATAGCATCAATTCAAGGCTTGATTTGGTTAACATGGGCTTAAGAAAAGAATTAAGACCAGTGAAGAAGGGAAAATGTACGTATCTCCCTACAGCAGCCTATACTCTGAGCTGGAAAGAGAAACTTGCTTTGTGCAAGTTTCTTAGTGGTGTTAATGTTCCACAGGGGTACTCTTCAAATATCAAGAACCTGGTATCAATGAAAGACATAAAGTTGAAGGGATTGAAGACTCATGATTGTCATATTCTTATGGAGAACTTGCTACCGGTGGCTATACGCTCCATTTTACCCAAAATATTGCGAGGTACATTAACAATATTGTGTCTCTTCTTCAAGGCTATTTGCAGCAAAGTGATTGACCCTTCTAAGTTGACAGCACTGTAGAGCGAAATTGCTACAACTTTGTGTGAGCTTGAGATGTACTTTCCACCTTCATTCTTTGATATAATGGTTCATCTAACCATTCACTTGGTTAGAGAGATAAAATTGTGCGGGCCAACTTATATGAGATTGTTAGAGATAAGAATCGCCTGCTGCTGGAGGCATGCAGAAACGGCCAGAGCATCGTCTAGGATCGTCTACCGCATTGACTGACAAAGGAATGCATCGTCTGATGTTGGAACAATGGATCGTCTACCAAAGACAAGATATATCGTATGACTAGACATGTCGTCTGAGTCCACACCAGCTGAAGTCATGTTTATCCAGTAACAGTAGTAATCCCGGGATATCTGAGATATTATCTTGTATTTATTATTGTTTACATTTCCCAATGCATTTACGTTTCCAATGTAATAGTTTGACCTCGGAATATCCATCGTCACTCTGTATAAATACAGAGCTTGTAACCGAGAACTATTAAGTTAAGAAACTGAAGTGTAGTACATTACAAATAACGCATCTTCATTCTTTTCTTCAAAAACCTCTCCACCATCCCTTCCGCCTTCGAGAACCTACCCTGGTTCTTAACATGGTATCAGAGCTAGTTTTATCCATGGTTTCATTTTCATCCTTCTTTTCTCCCATGGAAAAAGCTCCGCCTTCGTGTCTAGCTTTATCATTGTCTTTATATGCTCATGTCTCCTTATCTCCAGCTAAGACCCAAGAACAGGGGGCTAACCCCTGCTGACGTTTCCTTGAACTCAAGCTTTATATTTTCTATCCCTTTCCTGATTTAGCCTCTTAACACTGAAAATCATGAACAGAGGGATAACCCCTGTTAACATTCTTCTGAGCTCAAGACAGGCACCCAAAAACACAAATTTATATTTTCCTTCACATGTTGCTTCAGATTTCGTGGATCTGGCCAAAGAGTCTGAATCATCTTCCATGTTCTTCATTTCTAGCATCATGCCCCAAGCCTCTGCTCCGAGCACACCGTCAGCGTTAAAGGAGCGCAACTTATCAAGCAACATAAGGCCACTCTTGCTCTTTATGACCGCAAGAGATGCAAAGTTGCAGCGTAAAGCAAGTTGCGGCTATGGAGTTCAAGCTCAAAGTTTTGCAAATTAAGCAATCACATGATGGAATATTCATCAATCAATCAAAGTTTTGCAAAGAACTGTTAAAGAAATATGACTTGGATGATTGCAAAGCTATAGCCACACCAATGGGGTCTAACACATATCTAGATCAAGATGAATCCGGTGTTCAAGTAGACATTACCAAATATAGAGGTGTGATCAGATCTCTTCTATACTTAACTGCAAGTAGACCTGATATTATGTTTAGTGTGTGTCTATGTGCTAGATATCAAGCATCTCCTAGGGAATCACATTTGAGTTCAGTCAAACGGATTTTCAAATATCTGAAAGGAACTACAAATGTTGGTCTGTGGTATCCCAAAGGATGTGTTTGTGATTTTATTGGATATTCTGATTCTGATTATGCTGGTTGCAAAACTGAAAGAAAAAGTACAAGTGGTACTTGTCACTTATTGGGAAATGCCCTTGTTTCTTGGTCTTGTAAGAAACAAGCATGTGTTGCTCTAAGTACTGCTGAAGCAGAATATATTGCTGCAGGAAGTTGTTGTGCACAAACTCTATGGCTCAAACAACAACTAAAAGATTATGGCTTAGAGCTGGGCTGCATTTCAATCAAATGTGACAACACAAGTGCCATTAATCTCACTAAAAATCCCATCATGCACTCTCGAACTAAGCATATTGACATAAGACATCATTTTCTTCGAGATCATATCATGCGAAAGGATATTGAGATTTCATTTGTAGATACACATAACCAATTGACAGATATTTTTACTAAGCCTATTCCTAAAGAATCATTCTTTAAAATTAGAAGAGAACTAGGCATATTAGATGAGCATGACATTTAAAGTAACATGTTATTTGCATAATCTTTGTGATATTATATGATTATATGTATTTAAAGTTGATTATGTGCTTAAATGTTCATTTAGGAATATGTTACATAGGATTTTTTAGTTTAGAACCTTTAAAAATGTTCTTGTAATCGATTACCATAGGTCCTGTAATCGATTATCCTTGCTCTCAGTCCTCGTGCCTGTTCAAATCTTCAATGTAATCGATTACCATAACTGCTATAATCGATTACCTATTCAAAATTTGAAATTTTTCAAATTTCAACTGCTAGTAATCGATTACCTTAACTGCTGTAATAGATTACCTGCTCAAAAAACTGCCAGAATTTCAAATTTCCCTCCATCTTTTGAAATTCAAATTCAGGATAACCGCTCCGTAATCGATTACCCAACTGCTGTAATCATTACGTCCACAAGCTATATAATCAAAGCATTACATATCATTCGAAATTGCCTTCCAAGACCAATTTCTATCATCCTAATCTTTGGTTACTAACATCCTGAAACCCTTCTCCTATTCCTAAGAGATATCTAACCATGGGATCTCTTCCTCGTCCTTCAAATGTATCATCTCCTGTAAGTGCTCCTCGAAGGGATTCCTCCAATGATCCCTTTATGCATCCTCGATACCGCATAGATGTCCAAACAAATGCTGCATCGGCTGGATTATCTCCATTCTATGCTATTCCTTCCAATTTCTCACAGGAAACCAAGGTCATCCTTGAACGAATGGACATCCTGTCACTTTGCCTTTCTCAAAAATTGGGACAACTGGAAGATACCATTCGATCTCGATTTCTGCTTGTGGAAAATCGCATAGAGGCAGTACACTCCTTCATGCGTAAGGAAATTGAGAGTCTCCAGGATCTTGACCCCTCTGAGGATTCTAGTCAAGCATAAGTTCTGATGAACTTTGTCCCAATATAGTTCTATATCTACTAATAGGATTTCCCATTTCTACTAATAGGCTTTCTCCTTAGTTGTACTATAAACTCTACTACTTATACTTGTAATGCATTTACCATATGTAACTTCTGTTTTTGCTTCCATATATATAATATAAGTGTTGATTGTTGTTTATCACGGTTTTACAACTTTACCCCCGTATCCCTTGCTTTATTTCGAAATATATACTTGTATGGATGCATGCCCTGTTTTTGGCCTTTTCTTCTTTTTGATGAAGTCAAAAGGGGGAGAAAGGTTCTGTGCTCTTAAAGACAATATGTAGGAATTCAACAAGTGAATTAGAAAGGGGGAGATATCCTGGATTACATCAAACAGGGGGAGATTTCAACAGGAAAGCATATATGATCTTCAAGTATCAAGAATGTGTTTGCCATCATCAAAAAGGGGGAGATTGTGAAGAAGGTCTTGCTCCTGACCCTGGCTGTGGTTTTGATGACGACAAACTCATCAGCAAAAAGAAGAAAAGAAGACTTCGAAGAATCAGCGCTATAAAGTTCATCAATTGTCTAGAAGTCTTAGTTTAGGTGAGTTATGCTTCTAAAGGTCTATTAAAGCATAAAGGCTCTTTAAAACACCTAAACTAATCAACTTAATGTTTTCATAACTTAAAAGAAGTAGAAAACCTTAAGCCGATTTCAAAGGATCAAGTTTCTAGAAGATGGACTTCAGTGTAATCGATTTCAGGATTCTGGTAATCGATTACACCTAGGCAAGTAATCGATTACTTGTTTTTTGTAATCGATTACATGTTTGAATTTGAAATTCAAACTGAAACGGCTATTAGTGTAATCGATTACACTAAGTGATGTAATCGATTACTAGAACGAAAAGTTGCATCTTTTCATGAACCATTGTGTCTCAAACCTTTTGGGAAAGGTTGCATTGGTTCAAGGACGTTTCCCCTGCCTATATAAAGTCCATTTGAGTCCAGAACACAAGAGACAACACACAACACATGAGAATACAACATTAGGCCAAAGCTTTGCCAAAATACTTCATTTTCATTAAGTCTTTAGGACTTAAACTTTCAAAGGGCCAAAATTCTGAGTTCATGATCTTCATGTTTATAAGAACACTCTTGTTGTTCACATCTTGAGGAACTCATAATTCTATTATGCTTAAAAGCCTTAAAGCATAAATTCTCATGTTCAATCCACTTGTATGTTAAAGGATTGAAACAGCCAATTGTAAACTCTTCTTCATCTCTTTCTTGTTGATTGAGTATTCACCGTGGATCTCGGTGAAGGGTTGTTGGTACTGAAAGTGGTGTACTTTCAGGGTGTTGATTGAAGACGGTCAAGTCTTCAAGGTCTGAGGGTGGTTTGCCTTCAGGAACTGAAAGTGGTGTACTTTCAGGGGCTGTTGAAAGTGGTGTACTTTCACAGGAAGTTGATAGAAATTCTTAGGGTCCTTGGTGTAAGAACTTGTAAGAGATTTTTATCAATAGTGGAAAAATCCTCAAGGGTTTCTTGAGGGACTGGACGTAGCCTTCGGTGGATAGAAGGTGAACCAGGATAAAACTCTGTGTGTGAATTTTTCTATCCTTCATCTTTACTTTCAAGCAACACTTAATTCCACTGCACTCATTTGCAATTACATATATCTTGAAAGTAAGAAGTTGTTAAGGCGAAAATCGGGTAAACCTGATTCACCCCCCCTCTCAAGTTGCTATCTACACTAACACGATGATGGACAAGACCTTCATGGAGAAGATGCTATTGAGGATGACCCATTCTTAAGGATACAACAACCAATCGATCATGATTCAGATGAAGATGATTGTTTTCATGTCCGAGATGATCATGAAGAGGGAACTTGGATGAATATAGCACTTCATGAAAAAATAGGAAAAACATTTATGCGCCTTTTGAAATATAAGAGGAAAATATCTAGTAAAACAAGTTAAAGAAGTATGCATTTTTTTTATAATGAATGTATGTGTAGATATATTACATATGTATGTGTAACATAATTGTATTTGTCACTTACACTTTTGACATTTTGTTTCAGGAAATTAAATGGATCCTTCACAGCAAGGCAGTGGTGATCTGGTGGTTAGACAAAGTTTGTAATTGCTGGAGGCTAAAATGTGTATAGGGGGTCTGTACATATTATAATTTCTACATATTTGTTTGGTTGTACATATTATATATATTGCTTGTACATTATGTTGTCATGGTTTTTTCCATTGCATTGCAGGTCATGGTTATAATTTGTTTACTGTTTGAAATGCATGTCTCTGATAGTACGTAGCACCAAAAAAAACCACACATATTACCACGGTTCATAAAGGAACCGTGGTAATAGAACTTAAAAAAAAACAATTTTATTACCACGGTTCATAAAGGAACCGTGGTAACATAGGGACAAAATACCACGGTTCCTCCTGCAACCGTGGTAGCAGAGGCCTGATATTACCATGGTTCAGCGCAGAACCAGGTATTTCAGAGGTATGATGTTACCACGGTTCTGCCTTGAACCGTGGTATTTAATCTATTACTTTGATGCATGATACCACGGTTTAACCGTGGTAACAAGCTGCCCGGAACCGTGGTAACATGACATTTTTGTAGTAGTGAACGTTTCAAACCGTGGTATATTAGCATAGGCCAGGCCACGGGCATATATCCCACAGACTGGAATCCGCGGCAAAATTGTGGTCAAAGCGTACAACCACTGTTTTTTTTGCATATAGCCGCTATTTCCTGGACGCGGCCTAAGGCTGAATTTGTTGTAGTGACCAATGCTTGCGCATGGTTTGCCCTACATGGTGACATACGAAGTGGTTGGAGTTTAGGAGTTTTATTTTAAAGTTTTCAATTACCTTGTTGTCTTCTTAAACAATGGTTCGTCCAGTGGCCAAAGTTTTTGTTTTTCCACACGTCTACTTTAATGAAGGTTTCATTAAATGGTTTTTAAAAGACCACCGTCTTGATATTCGTTAAAATTACTTAAGTGACCCTTGAGAAATTGGGGCGTTACATTGTGGTACTAGGGCTCCAGTTGAGAATACCAGAGCTGTTGGGGTAGGTCTTCTGTGTTGGGTTGTGCGACTTCTGTGTTGTGTGTAACACCCTTATTTCTCAAGGGTCACTTAGTAACTTTTAGCAAAATTTTAGGACTGTGATCTTTTATAAACCATTTAATGAAACCTTAAAGTAAACTTATGGAAAACCAAAACCTTTGGTCACACTGACATTGTTTAAGAAGACAGGAAGGTAATTAAGAACAATAAATTAAAACTCCTAAACTCAATCTACTTCCTGTGTCACCATGCAGGGAAAACCACATGAAAAAATCTGAAGACTACCCTGATCCCAAAGCAAGAAAATACAGACACACATACAAGTCACCCTATAAACTTCACCAAACAACAGTAAATTCTCTACCCAAAAGGCAGAAGCCTCATGATCTATCAATGATTTATGCAAATTATTTGTGATATTCTAGGCTTGATTACATTGTTTTCATGTATTATTTGTGTGACATAGTTGAGTACTGACCTCTTACACTTATTTGGGTTTTTTTATGGAAAAGTGCTTAATCTTTCATTTTTAGCTTCTATAACCATTTGTACTAGAATAGGTTGTATCTGGAGCTACAGTGGTTAGAACGAGACGAAAAATATGTTGATTGAAATCTAGAAGAATTCTCCACAGGTTTCATGTTTAGCTCCACGGGTGAATCTGTCTCTAACTTGGTCAAAATCTAGTTACAAGCTTGCAGCTGCTACAACTTGTGAGTCTGAAATAGTCTGGACTAAAACAATAATATATTGGGCTATGAAACTCAGAATTGGATGCGTCAGAAGCTGCGCCAAGCTATCTTACAGGAATACAAGTTTCATGAAGAGACCAATTGAATATTAGGTCGGCATGCCTATCTCGAAATGGGTCAAAGTTAGCGGAGCTTCGTGCATGTTAATGGGTCGTCTGAGCATTGGGCTACTTGCTTCCATTGGGCTTGAACTCATAGCAGCTGAAGATAAGCAGAGAATACTTGAAGGACAAGTCGATTGGCTTGGAGAACAAGCTGGTTTATGGTTATAAATAGGCTATGTTGAGACCTTTATTAATTTTGTGGTTTGCTAAACTCGTAGTCAATCTTAGGGTTTTTAATCTTCTTTTTTATGTAAACCTGAGGTTTCGCTCTTAATTATATATTTCATCTTTTGATTAAAGTATATTTTCGTTCTTTAACTTGTTTCTTTGAATACGCTTTTGGTTCATGTCGGTTTGATTCAAAATTTTATTCCATTTTAATTGTTTATCTAAGCGAGTTGAATTAGTTAATTGATTCTTTATTTGATGGGACGATGAAGCGATTGTGAATTCTGTTCTCCAAAGAACTCAAATCTATAATGCCGATTGGTTATTAGCTTTGAGGATTATATGACCAAAGATTGTTCTCGTACTACGAATCGACGATTGTTCTTTCCTAACTTGAACTAATCGAATTCTGGACGATATTCTAGTAGAGAATCTGATCTTCCGACTCATGATTGTGAGTCGAGGTTCACACAAAGACTTTAATAGAAAGTGAAATCAATCTTTTATAACCAAGGACAGTTTGCTATACTTGAATGATTAAAACCTGAGGATTGATGCTTTCTCATTTGATTCTTAAATCTTTTATTTTCTGTTTACTATTTTTCTGCAACCAACCAACCAACCCCCCCCCCCTTTATTTATTTTTGTCTTACTCTATATATAATTAATACTTCACCAAGTCCTTGTGAGAATGATCCTGGTGACTCAACACCTTGTACTGCACTCTATTGAAAAATTACTTTGACGCGCACCCGCGAAAATGCACTCGTCACCTCACCTTAGACGCTACTCCTCATCCAAAGAGCTTTCCTCATCACTCACGTCCCACTCTGTATACCCCAAGCTCCCGCTACAACGATCTATCACCCACATTGATGGATCCTCCTCGTCGAGGAGAACGAACGATACTTGTACAAAAGTATAGAACTTGATCACGTCATTTTCTTCCATCGTCTAGCGTTTGTCGACTGAACACAAACATAACAAACACAAACAACACAGCCAAGACATCACATCTCGTCATTAACTTAAGCTAAGCATCATTAACTTAGGCTAAGTCATGTCAACAGCCAACTGGGGTACTATCACTAAACAGTCAAAGTTAGTATGCATGTATGCACGTACAACCTCGTTGTACAAATCAAAGTAAATTTGGATATACACCAACAACTGATATATGGGAGGCGGGACAATACGACTCCACATTGGAGTTAGACCACGCTAATGCACTGTCTTTGAATCACTCACACGACTCCACAATTGGGTTTAGTCAAAACCAACGCACCGCTGCCTATTTTCAACTTCACAGGTTTGATACATGATGGACCAAAAGATGCGTATGCCAGGCTAGTTAGTCACAACAAAACGGTATGATCTCTAACGTCCTAATCCAAAGCTCCACGAGCAAAGGTATATGTCATAGGTAATTCATGCATATCAACATCATGTTATCTCAACAATAACATACATGAATACAACATGTTAACAACTCACAAATCCTTCAAAACTGGAAACATATCATATCATATAAAAGGATATAGCATGTTCCAAGTCATATTCAACAACAGACATATAGCACATGTCACAAGTAGACAATCTAGACTGAGTGCCCTCACACCATACAAACACAATTAACAACAAACACACATACGCATGGCAAGAGCTGTTCGAAAACGTGTAATTTCCCTTGGCCGTTAAACTCCCCTAAGCTTAATTTATGCTCGATCTCGAATCAAAACTTCATACCTTCACAAAATATGCTCTAACTAGGTTACCAAGAAAGATTATAGCTTAACTAGTCCCTTATAGGGTGTTTCTATAAGTAACTACTTGCACTAAGGTCTAAAATTATTTAAGAATTAACTCTAAATATTTTTAAAGATCTTTCCATTTTTCAAAAACACACTTTGGTCTCTTTTAAAATAGTTCCTATACTAAAACTAGCATTTTAATCATCAAAAGCACGTTTCAAAGCAAATTTCCAATCCAAATGCAACCAAGAGACCGCGACCTACAGTGCCCAAAATCGCAAAATCTATCGTTTTCAAAACATATTACACAACGCCATAAAATAGAGTTTTTTAATGGTGGGAACAATCCCCCAAAACCAGCCTATATCCACGGTCCATAACACTTAAAAACAACAATTTTCTTCCTTTTTAAGATCAAACATCACGTAACGTAACAAAACAAAAATTTTAATGATCAAAACGAGATTTTAGAATGAACAAGAAAATCCTCTCTAGAACATAAAAACATTAGTTTCCCTAAGAACTTCATGATTCTCGATGGAAGAAGAAAACAGAAGAACTATAATAAAAAGAATTGGAACAAGGAAAATACTAGGAAAATTCATGGCTCTAACCTCAATCAAAAGAAAGAAGAAAAACAAAGAAAACCCTTGCAGAAGATGAAGATAGTGTGCAGCCAACAAGGAGAGAAAGGGTGAGGATTTTCAACTTGACTTTTCAGGTGACAATCTAAGGTATTGGTGAAAAACGAGGTTTTCCCCATCCCCAAGTAAGTATTTTCAGCCTTTTTTATTTAAAAATGGAATTTTTCTGATTTAATCATTTTCCTAAAAGACAATGTTGTTAAGTTGCAACAAAACCTAATTAACAAACTATGTATCCAGCCCTAATTTGGTATAACCCTATTTAAAAATAAAAGATAATAATCAATTATCCAAATCCTAACTGATTTTAATCTCAACAATAGACTATTTATTTAAAATAAATAAATTTCCTCTCATCAACTATTTGTTTATTTGAAATATCACCATAAGGATAATATCTTCTCCAAAATACTCTTTTCTTAGTTTCAAACAAATCTATCTCTAATTATTTAATAATTCCTATTTAAAATAAAAAAGGAATAACCCTCAACAAAATCAAGCCATCAACAAAATAAACATTCCTTCTAGAATATATACACATGGCTGCCATTCATCTTAATTATGGGGTAAATATCGTCTCTAACCAACTTATCTCAAATCTCTAAAAAAAATCCGATTTTAATTATCTAATATTTCTTATTTTAAATTAAAAGGAATTATTTTAAATAAATTCCAAACATTATCAAAACACTATCTCAAATAAAATCTAGCTATTATCTTGATTTAAAACAGCAAATATTCTTTCTAGAATTATTCAAAAACATGCCCCACACTCCTCCTAAGCATGGTCCGCAAAATCTTTTTATGTATCTTGCCACGTCATAGATACAGTACTAGAATCTTTTCTCCAAAAAATCTCCGTAATATTACCATAGCAATACTACTATCAAAATTCTTAGAATCTCGACTACATTATCATAATAATAAACAAAACTTCAATTCCACCCTCAAATGATATTTGAGGTTTAGCTGATCAACTTTTACGACAACTGTCGTTATCACAATCACACAAATACGCTTAATAGCGTTCAAGTCACAAAAACAATAATAAAACATGGACAATGTAAGACCCTCAATTTTGAGTATTTATGCTTTGGTCCCTGAACTATTTCATATTTATGAAATGGTTCCTGAACTATTTCATTGTCTTGAGTTTGGTCCCTGTTGACCTTTTAGGGTTTTGTTTGACTTATTTTGTTATGGTCTCGAAATTGAGTGTAGAGATATGAGAATATCTCTGAGTTTTTGAATGATATATGTTGAAGATTTGATTTCTTAAATGTGGTGATTTAATTTTAATTAGAGCAGATTTTATTTTTTGTTTTCTGTCATTATTCGAATTTGAAGATAGGAGATTATCTCTAATATTTGAAGGTTATTTTCTGAATATTTGTTTTGGATGTTGTTTATTAAGTGATAGTAAATTTAGAATATCTTTTATTAATAACAGATTTGGTTTCATTTTAAAATATCTCTAAGATGCGTTTTCGAATAAGGACTTGAAAGAAATTCGAAACAGAATCTTAAAGATAGGAAATCAAAAACTAAACCCTCCTTCTTTCCCTAGGGTTAAAATTTCGTGCACCTTTATAAGTGTAGAGGCTTCCCATTGTTGTTCTTCATCCAAGCACTAAACCTTAACTTTCTCCTAAGTGCTGAAAATTTCCCTATTGTTGCTACTGCTGCCAAACCTCTTCTTCTTTCCTTTGAGAATCAAACCTTCCTTCCTTATTTTTTCTGTTGTGATCGAGACCTTCTTCCTTCCTTGGAGAATCGGAATTCCTTCTTTCTCTTGTTGTTGTTTGCTCGAGTATTCTTCTATTCTTGGAAGACCGAAGACGTTTCTTCTCTTTTCTTCCTGAGAATTAACGGTGAGTAATCCTTATTCTAAGTTTCGTTTAGAGTGGTGATCGTTGGACCATGATTCTGGAATGATTCCTAATTTTTTTCTGTTCGTTGGTTTCTCGTTTCGTTCCAAGGGTTCCGTCATCGAAGGTTTCAGCCGTTCCCGTAACAATTTGACGATCGTTGTTCGAGTTTCGAGGTGGACAAGTGTATTCCTTTACTTTGATAAGTATAATCTCAGGTTGGTTCCTCTAGTTTCTCATAGCGTTGCAAATTTGTATTGTTTTTGAGACATTGTTCCATGATTAAACCTTTTCCTCAAACTCTTGTACCTTCTTATTCAAGCTACCCTTGTGCTTAAAGAACCCCTTGTGTTTTTTAGAAAAATTTTGTTTCCAATTGATTCCTCTATTTATTATGGCCATGGAAAAGCTTTGCTTTCAAAGAATTGGGTTTTAAAATTGATTTGGTATGAAAAATCTGTTGTTTTCTAGGCTCCTGGCAGGGAGCCAGTGCCTGGGCACTGGCCTCCCAGCGCCATGGCGCTAGGATTCTGCCTCTGTTCGACCTGCCAGACAAGGAGCCATCGCCAGGGCGCTGGCATCCCAGCGCATGGGCGTTGGGCCTCTATCAGCCAGAATTCTTTTTTTGTTTAAATTTCCTAAAAATCCTTTTGGGGGTTGTTTTCCACCCTTGTTTCAATGATTGTTGATTGTTGTTCATTATTCTATCTTGCTCAGGTGGGAGAACAAGTTTATGCAACCTAATCGATGGTAAGGGTAACTCAAGTCCTAGAGAGTCTCGAGTCATGCATGCTTTATACTATTTTTCTTGTGGTTGTTTCTCTGTTGTTGTGTTGAATGAAGTGATTGAAAACTGAGTTTTTAATTGATTTTGCTATTCCTACTGTTGTGTATTTGTATTGGACGATGAATGCCCGAATTGTTTCTGAATATTTTTTATGGATGATGGACTGTTGGATTATGTTACTGAGGCTGAGATATTTCTTTTGAATGCTATTGTAACATGATGTTGAGGATTGAGAAATTGAATTATAAATGCTAACACTATGAACATGAGGATGTTAGGAATTGTTAGTCTCCCAAGGTTGGTGATTACTGGCATAGCATATGCATCTTTTGAGGTTGAGGGTGATGAGATGGGTTTTAGTCCCATGTGATCCTCCTGTCCCCGTTTGGGACGAATTCGCCCTTGTTTGGGTCGATATATTATTTGTGGCCAGAGATGAGCATGTAGTTGCATTTTGAGCAATTACAAACATTGTTTTGTGGAATTTAACTAGGGTTGTAAGAGGATATCAACTTCTGTTGTTGTTTCTATTATCTAAATGTTTAATGTTGTTCTGTATAATGTTGTTGTTGCTAGTTTGAAGAACTGTTGTATCTGTTGTTTATGCTCTCTGTTTATATTTTGTTGCTGTTGTATTTAGTAATGTTGTTACTGTTTTATTATTTATGCATGTTATTCGTTTGTTGCTCTTGTTGATTGCTTTAGGAGTTAACCCTTTCTGTTTGCTTGTTTGTTGTTTGGGAGCTTAATGCCATAGATTTACAGCGGATGGCTCAAAGGCTTGAAGAATATTTATTTCCGCTGTTTGTTTTAATGACTTAGCACATTGTGGTGTAAAATTATCATATATTTTTATTGTGCGATGATTAATTATTTATGGGAATAATATGATGATTAAATATTTATTGAAAGCCGAATTCTTTTTGAAAATTGAGTTATTTGAGAGAGGTTTATATATTTTCCGCTTATTACTATGTGACCCCTGACCGGAAATTGGGGCGTTACAGACAATAAATATATTTATATTTTTTTAAATATACTCATATTCTTAAAAACTCGATCACATTGTGCTTGTTTGATTGTATAAAGGTTTTTCATGTGTGAAGATCCTACTTTGAATGTTTGTTGTTTCCATGAGTAAAACCTAGTGTGCCCTGTGCACTGTTTCTTGTTTTGGATGCTCATGGAGGTGAATCAGAAAGTTGTGGCGTGGGCCTCTTTTCGAAGAGTTTTTATGAACAAGTATTTTCCGGTGAGTGACAGGGCGGAGCAAGAGTCACAATTTTTTAAGCTTCACCGAGGAAACATGTTTGTGGCTGAATATGCGACAAAGTTAGAATCTCTGGCCAGGTACTTCCGTTTCTTCAATGCTAATGTGGATGAGGATTATATGTGCACCCTCTTTACCGATGGGATGAGGTACGAGATAAAGAAATATGTGGGACCACTAGGAATCCAACGGCTCCAACTTCTTGTTGAGAAGTGCAGGGGAATTGAGGCCATGGATATTTAGAGAAGCAACCGACAAGACAGTGGAGGACCGATCAGGCTGATTCATTAAAATTATGAGGGACATAACAAGGGGAAGCATCCCCAGAAGAAACCCTACGACCATTATCAGGGTAAAGTTTAAACTCAAGCCCAGCACCGACCCATGGTTGCAGCCCTAGGAGACCGAGAGAACCAAGCTCGGAAGGAAGACATGACTTGCTTTAAGTTAAGGAAGGTGGGTCACTACGCTGACTCTTATGAAGAAGACACACGAGTGTTCTTTAATTTCCGGAAGCCGGGGAATCTTGTGAAGGATTGTTGAGTACCGAAGGCAGAGGCTACGGTGAATGATGTGAGGGGGACACACCCGAATACCCAAGGAAGGGCATACACCATGAATTATTAGGGGGCTACTGACGCATAGCATCATTGGTGACCTTGTTGTCATCGTGCTATTGACTTAGGCATGATGTACTCATTCGAACTCTGTGGACTGTACTTCCTGTATCCACCCTATTTTTTGTCGTAGTGGTTGCTACTTTTGTCATTTCATCTCTGATTTCATATAGGAGCCCCTTCATGAACCTTGAACAGAGGTAGGGTTCATCTATCTTCTGAGCAAAGAACCGGAAATGCTTAAAGGCAAGAGATTCCAGTTTTGCAGCATATTCGTCTAGTGACATGATCCCTTGGTACAACTTCAAGAATCGAGACTCCATCTCTAAAACTCACTTAACTTCCTTACTTATTCACTTAATGGAAAAACAAGTGGAATTGGCCAACTTAAACAAGCTTGGCCCTGGATTATTCAAGCCAAGGGGGCCAATTTTCAATCTTTCTTAAACCCTAGGGACCAAAATTGAAGAGTTGAAAAGTTTCCCAAATATCTAGTTACTATTTGAAGGACCAAACTCTAAAGTTTCAAAGTATAAGGACTAAACTCTAAAGTTTAAAAAGTTTAGGAAAATATCTAGGATTAGTTTAATATTAAATGTCTAATCCACTTACGCGTTGTCATGTCGAGCATCATATGCGTCATTCACGTCATATGCGTCATAACTCTCATCTTTATCCAAATTCGGTCATTGGCTCATTTCCCAACGTCACTGAGAGTGACTAACACTGGTTACTTAATTTTTTTGGACCTCGTGCTCGTACAACTCGAGCCTCGGGTCGTTTTCCTTGAAATTCGTGTCGATTCCGGCCTGAAAACACTATTCACGGAAACACTGCTCATGAAACACTATTCACTAAAAAAAAATTATCGCATATCTGGACCAGTCACATCAAACAGAGACTGTTGGTGATTCCCATATTTTTTATCCGAGGTCCCAAAGCCATCCGTTTTGCTTGCTAGATTTTCGACTGAAGGAAACCATATCGATATTACAGTCGTTATTCTAGAAATTCTTCATTGATCGTCATGGAGATAGTGAGAATATCTTATTCTCGCTCAAACTCAAATCGAGTTAAGATTGGTCCTACTACAAGTCGTCGTTTGGAAAACCTCGCTGCGATGATCCGAATAGTACTTGGCCTTAACTCTCTCCTGCAAGCATCCCTAGGTATGCGTTAGATGATTAAATAATTATTTATTTAATTTATTCAGGATCTTACAATATTGTTATGTCTGATTCATGTTGATTGGTGTTCTACTGCATCTATGCAGCATGTGATACTTACCTTTAGATGCTTAAGGATGCTTTTGGGATTAGTTGGTTACCCAACCACCAACTTCTCTTGGTTATAACGCAGGGGCAGTATTTTTCCCGAGTTAGGGTGTCCTAGATACCTAATGGTTATCCGCTTGAGCATCTCCTTGCATAAGGAATCTAAGGAGTTGCGCATGTTATCGGACTGTGGATAGTGTAGTAGGAGCGCATTGTCTAGCTTTACCAGTTATTCTTCTAATTGCTATGTTACTGGATATTAAGCTTGATAAACTTAATACTAATTTGTGGGATGTGGAATCATAAGTGGTATCGGTATATGAAGGGAACGCTAGGCTCTGGGATATTGACCACCTACAGTGGGTTGATGTGGAAACTAATTTGAACGTGTGACGTGAGAGAAAGTAAAGCGTTCTTCTGGAGGCAATCTAAGTATATCAAGAATGGGAGCCGAATTTGTACTCAAGAAGGAAGAGAGGAGATGCGAAGTGTAGTGCTGTGTGTCTAAATTTTCAGAAAGTATAGTGGGCACAAGATAACATCTCAACGGAGCTGGTGGTATGTCGGTAGGATTACCGGCAGGCTCGTGTTCCAAAATCGACGGCAGAATTACCGACAGACTTAACCCTCAGAAAATGCGTCAGAAACTGTCGGCGAGAATACTGACAGTTAATCCGTCACAAATCCCGTCAGTAACTTTCCTGCGTATGTCTTCACGTAGGAAAAATTGGCGCCACTTTTCCCTCCAGTTACCGAAGGCTTTATCCGTCACTAAATTTTATTTTTTTGTTCTAGAACAGGATCTTATTTACCGACGGTTTTCCCGTCGGTAATTGATGAGATTACCTAGAGTTATGAAGTCTAGTCTTAGGTTTCATAGAAGCGGTATATCTTTTATTTGGATGAGTCGAGTTGTACTTATAACTATCGCATCCCAGTTTTTAATTACTAGTATAGACTCTTTGCTGAGTAAATTATTAAATAAATGATTAGTTAGTTGTTGAAAATATTAGTATTATTATTATAGCTATTATTATTATTATTATTATTACTACTATTATTATTATTATTATTAGAGGAGGGACCAAAGTGAGAATAAAGAAAAGTTAGAATTTTAATTCTAGCTAACCACTCCCTCCCATCACCATACCTCATGCGATGATGAGTTTCTCATTCATGATCACCTAGTAGCAGCATGAATAGTAACCTGAAAGACCTAGGGAATAGGTAAGAGCCATGATGAAAATCCATGAGCTTTAAGTGGTGAAACATGGAGTCATGAAGCAAAGTTTGGTCTCACATAAAAGGTGTTCAAGCTAAGGCTATAAATAGCCATAACTGTTGTTAAGAACACCATACCATCATCATTTTCTTGTTTCTGAGTTCAAAGAAAGAGAGAGAACTCTCGTTCTCTCTCCCTCACCCGAAACCTTCATCACCATCATCTTCGACCCTATTCTTCATTTGATCACCACCAATATTCTTCATTTCGTCTCCTTTGTAGCTTGCAAGTCTTGCATGTTGATTCTGAGCGAGGAGGAGGACATGATTTGAAGACCCTTGGTTTGCGTCACCGCCGTGATCGCTGTCGTGGCCGTCATGCTCCGGTCATCTTCTCCGACAGGTCAGTCGGAGAATTTTTCCAAAATTTGATTTTAACTATACCATTCGAATCCTTATGTTATGTAGGTTCTAAATATCATGTTTGTTTTGAAATTGGATAAGTTTTTCATGATGAACCAAGAACCTTAGGGTTTTGGCCTTGTACTACTTTGCATGTGGGTTTCTTGATGATCAAGGCCATGATATCTATGAAAAATTGCTTCTGAGAACTTGTAGAACTCTATAGAGCCCTTGCATGTAGGTTTCTAGCTCTATAATGGAAAGAAGAGGGGAGAGGGATGCTCTAAAACCCTCGGGTTACTACGAGCTCTCATGGAGATGCTCAAACCTCATGATCAGAGGCTAATAATCCAAGTAATCTAGTCCCAGAACATGAATAAAGAAGAAATTGGGGCTGAATTGTAAGAATTTGGGAAGAAGGAATTTTAATGTAATTTTCATATAATTAGGCAACTTTGATATTGGAATTTGACAAGGTTAGGACTTGAATAAGCCAAAATGAATGTCCATGTGAAGAAGGTCTTGCTCCTGACCCGGGCTGAGGTTTTGATGACGACAAACTCATGGACAAAAAGAAGAAAAGAAGACTTAGAAGAACCAGTGCAACATGTCTCAAGCATCCTCAAGGGTTCAAGCATTAACTAAGTCTTATATAGTTCGGTAAGTTATGCTTCCAAGGTCTCTTTAAGTACGAAGGCTCTAAGACATTTAAAAGTAATTAAGTTTAACCTTTTCATAAGTTAAAAGTGGTAGGAAAACTCAAGTTGATCTTAAGGTTTCATTATCTAAGAAAATGGACTTGAGTGTCATCGATTACACCTCTAAGGTAATCGATTACAGAAAGGCAAGTAATCGATTACAGCATTCTTGTAATCGATTACATGTTTGAATTTGAAATTCAAACAGCAACGATCACATAGCGTAATCGATTACCTAAGTACTGTAATCGATTACATGCTCGACAGTTGTGATTTTTCATGAACCATTGTGTCTCAAAACATTTGGGAATGGTTGTGTTGGTTCATGGATGATCCCTTATGCCTACAAATAGTCCATTTGAGTCCAGAAACAAAAAAACACTTGACATAGGTTTAAAAAACACTTGAACTACTCTTTCATATCAAATTAAACCTTTGTTCTTAAACTTTCAAGAGCCTATATTCTGAGTTCATTATTCTTCATTGTAAAAGAACACACATACTGTTCAAA
The DNA here is from genome assembly GCA_030819835.1 of Acmispon strigosus. NCBI lineage: Eukaryota > Viridiplantae > Streptophyta > Magnoliopsida > Fabales > Fabaceae > Acmispon > Acmispon strigosus. Next base: position 29,352,077 of record JAUAMA010000001.1, read on the forward strand.
TATTGAAGAACTCGGAATTAAGAGCCTTCATATGCTTAAGAGCCTAAAAACATAATTCCTATGATCAATCCATTCTTGTATTAAAGGATTGATTTAGCCGGTTAGAAATTCTTCTTCATCTTCATTCCGGTTGAGTGAAATATTCACCGTAGGGTTCGGTGAAGGTTGGTTGTTCTGAAAGTGGTTTGCTTTCAGGTTCTGAAAGTGGTTTGCTTTCAGGGTTGATGATAGAAATTCTTAAGGTTCTTGGTGTGAGTACATGTAAGAAGTTTTTATCAATAGTGGAAAAATCCTCAAGGGATTTCTTGAGGGACTAGACGTAGCCTCCGGCGGATTGAAGGTGAACTAGGATAAAACCTGCGTGTGCATTCTCCTAACCTTTATCTTTTACTTTCAAGCAACGCTTATTTCCGCTGCATTCGCAATTATCGATTGTGATCATCTTAATCTTGAAAGTAATAAGTTGTATTAAGGCAAAAATTGGGACAACCTGATTCACCCCCCCCCTCTCAGGTTGCTATCTATACTTACAATTGGTATCAGAGCGTAAGTTTAGGTAATCTACTCCTAAGATCCGGGAAAAGATGGAATCCTCTTCTAGTCATGGAACTAGTGAGGGATTCAACATAAACAGGCCACCATACTTCAATGGAGACCATTATGACTTCTAGAAAATCAAGATGAAGATTTTCATAAGGTCATTGGATGTGGAAATATGGAAAGCCATTGAAGAAGGTCCGTTTATACCAATGAATGAAGTGGGTGATAGCAGACAACCGAAACCAGAAAACACATGGAGTGAAGAAGAAAAGATGAAAGTTCAATATGATCTTAAAAGCATGAACATTCTTACATCTGCTCTTGGCATGGATGAATTCTTCAGAGTATCAACGTGCACAACTTCAAAAGAAATATGGGATACATTGATTGTAACCCATGAAGTAACAGATGAAGTCAAGAGATCAAAAATCAATACCCTATCACAAGAGTATGAATGTTCATAATGCTTCCTGGTGAAAAGGTATTAGATATGCCAAAACGCTTTACTCATTTGACTAATCATTTGATTGCACTTGGTAAAGAATCTTCCAGGAGTGACCTAAACATGAAAGTTCTAAGATCACTCACAAGAGCATGGCAACCAAAGGTTACAGCCATTTCTGAAAAGAAGAGTTTGTCTAATATGACTCTAGCAACTCTCTTTGGAAAACTCCAAGAACATGAATTGGAGTTGAACCGTCTTGAAGAACATGAACAACATGAGAAGAAGTATCGATCCATCTCTGTAAAAGCAAAGGAAAGCATCAAAGAGGAATATGATGCAGATTCTGAAGAGGACGTCAATGAAAGTATGAATCTTCTTGTGAAGAATCATGGAAAGCTATTCAAAAGGGAAGGTATGAAGTTTAATAATAATAGAAATTTCCAAAAGAATAGTGAGCCTTCCTCCTCTCAGAAATTTACATGCTTTGAGTGTGGAAAACCGGGACACATCAACATGGAGTGCCCAAACCTTCAAAAGAAGAAACATGGTTTGAAGGATAAGTTTGAAAAGAAAGATTCAACCTCTCAAAGAGCTTATATCGCATGGGATGAAAATGAAGTGAGTTCTTCATCCGACTCTGAAAAGGAAGAAGCACATGTGGCTTTAATGGCCTCTCATGACTCAGATGATGAAGATATCGAGGTTAATAGCAATGGTATTTCTTTTCATGATTTATAATTTGCCATATAAAATGTGTTTAAATTATGTCAAAGTTTCTCTAAAATTAGTAGTAAGCAAAATGCTATTATCTCTTCATTAGAAATTAAGTCTTGTTGGAACAGATAGCAACCTGAGAGGGGGGGTGAATCAGTGTTGCCCCAATTTTCGCCTTATTGAAATCGTTACTTTCAAGTTTATGATGATCACGAGTTGATCTTGTGATTGCAGCGGATATGAATAATGCTTGAAAGTAAATGTGAAGGATAAAGAGAATCACACACAAGATTTATCCTGGTTCGCCTTCAATCCACCGAAGACTACGTCCAGTCCCTCAAGAAAACCTCTTGAGGATTTTTCCACTATTGATAAGAATTTCTTACAAGTTCCTAACCCAAGGACCCCAAGAACTTCTATCAATATCCTGTGAAAGCAAACCGCTTTCAACAGCCCTTGAAAGCAAACCGCTTTCAATTCCTGAAGGCAAACCACCCTCAGACCTTGAAGACAAACTTGTCTTCAACCAGAACCCTGAAAGCAAACCACTTTCAGTGACAACAACCCTTCACCGAATACTACGGTGAAAAACTCAATCTTACAGAAAGAGATGAAGAAGATATTACACTTGGCTGTTTCAATCCTTTAACACACAATTGGATTGAACATGAGAATTTATGCTTTAAGGCTTTTAAGCATAATACAATTCTGAGTTCTTCAAGATATGAACAACTAATGTGTTCTTGTAAACATGAAGATCATGAACTCAGAATTTAGGCTCCAAAAGATTTAAGTTCTAAGGATGAACTTGTTTTGAAAAAGGTTTGGCCTAATGTGTTTTTCTCATGTGAAATATGTAAATTTCGTGTGTGTGTGTGTTCTATGTTGTTGTTCTTGTGTGTTGTGTTTTCTGGACTCAAATGGTCTTTATATAGGCAAGGGAAACGTCCTTGAACCATCACAACCCTTTTCAAAAGGTTTGGGACACAATGGTTCATGAAAAGATACAACTTTTCGTTCTGGTAATCGATTACCACACTTAGTGTAATCGATTACACAAGTGACCGTTTCAGTTTGAATTTGAATTTCAAACATGTAATCGATTACAAGACTGGAGTAATCGATTACTTGCCTTGGTGTAATCGATTACCATAATGGTGTAATCGATTACACAGAAGCCCATTTTCCAGAAACTTATTCTTTGAGACTTGCTTAAGGTTTTCTACTTCTTTTAAGTTATGAAAACACTTAGCTTGATTAGATTAGGTATTTTGAGAGCCTTTATGCTTTAATAAACCTTTAGAAGCATAACTCACCTAATTCTAAGACTTCTAGACTTATTGATGAACTTGAGTGCTTGATTCTTTGAAGTCTTCTTTTCTTCTTTTTGTTGATGAGTTTGTCGTCATCAAAACCACAGCCAGGGTCAGGAGCAAGACCTTCTTCACAATCTCCCCCTTTTTGATGATGGCAAACACATACTTGAAACTTTGAAGATCATTTATGCATTCGTGATGCTTAACTCCCCCTATTTGATGGAATTTAGTATTTCTGATTTTTCTCCCCCTTTCTAATGTACTTGTTGAATTCCTGCATATGATCTTTAAAGACACTGAACCTTTCTCCCCCTTTTGACTTCATCAAAAAGAAGAAAAGGCCAAGAAATCTACAGGCATACACACAAGTATATATTGCAATATAAAGCATGGGGGAATGGGGGTTGTTCTCGAATTGAGAGAGCATAGAGAGAATAAGTGTTATTAGAATAAGAGAATTCAGGTCCCATTTACATGAGTCTCCCTTGGCTATTTATAGGGAGGAAGGCCATAAATTACATTTAATGCAGACTAAGCCTATGGGCCTCAAAGATCAGGCCCAATATCCTATGTATTACAAATTAGCCCCTGGGTCGCCATTCTGGGCCGCCCTTTACTAATGTTGGTCGCCCTCTTACTGTCGTGGGGCGCTCGCCCTGTCCACAAGCCCACAAGACACCGAGCTTGAAGTATGAAAGCGAAGTGTCTTCATAAGTCTTCATGGCCCGCCACCGGGGGGAGGCACTCGCCCAGCCCACAAGCCCACAAGACACCAAGTCTGAGGCACGAAGATGAAGTGTGTCTTCAAAGAGTACTCGCCATGTAATTCCAACCGACGCTTCCTTTGGGCGGTCATCCCTATAGAACGTGCCTCGTTAAAACCTTCCTAGGAAAAACCCTGTGGGATAAAAACCTAGTGAAGGAAAAAGAGTACAACATACTATAGAGAAATGAGTCGCCTAAGGCCTGGGCGCGGTGAATAAATATGTCGCCAATCCTAGTATGAAAATGTGAGTGAATGTGAGACTGGGTGGGGTCGACACGCCTAGTGTGGAATGAAGTGATCATCATGTCAACTGGAGCCGCCAGGAAGAAGTCGCTCGCTTGCAACTTGATCGCCAATCTTGAAAGTGTAAGTATGATGGAGAATTACTCGCCAGGTTGGGCTGGGGTTACTCGCCCAGCTGTGCCTCATGCTTTCCTCATCCTGTTACCTGTTTTCTATATTTCTCACCTGCAAACACAGTCATTAGTTCTTCAAGTCGCTACTGGACCATTTTGAAAGAAATAATTTTCAAGGTCGCCACAGGGGCATTATTCTGAAATAACTTTTGGGTCGCCACTGGACCATTGCTTTGAAAGAAATAAATTTTGATGTCGCCTCGGGATCATTGTTTTGAAGAAACCAAGTTTGATGGCGTCCCTGGGCCATTATTTTGAAGGAAATAAAGTTTAAGGGCGCCTCTAGGCCACTATTTTGAATGAAGTTTGAGGGCTCGTCTAGGCCACTGTTTTGAAAGAAATAAAGTTTGAAATCGCCATTGGGGCATTGTTTTGAAAGAAATAATTTTGAGGGCACTTCTGTAAGCCATTGTTTTCAAAGAAATAAAGTTTGAGGGCGCTTCTAGGCCATGGTAAAAGTGATACTGTAGGCCGCCTTTGGACCTTTGTTGCACGCATGGTTTCCGCTCGCGTAACGAGTCGTACTCGCATGGCTCTTCTAACGAGGCTTGGGGGTGCTCGGTCTTACGCAGCTAGGGCGGCCAGAGGCTAGAAATTTTATGAGTCACGTGATGACCCGCACGCCCTGTGCTTGTGCTAGTTGTCTGTTATGAGGCTTTGGCCCACTCAAGGCGGGGCTTTCGCTCGACCTTATTCCGGTGAGACTTTGGCTTGATTTAATTCGATCAAGGCTTTTGCTCGCAAGGCGAGGCTTCTGCTCAGTGAGACTTTTGCTCAGATCCCAGTGGCCACTGGGGTTGCCCGAGGCTTGGCTCAATAGACGTGCTCGATCTTCTTCGATCAAGGCTGGGCTTTCTTTGCCGTATCGCACAAGGGTCGCGCCCCACCGTTCCAAGAGAGCCACCGCTCACGCACCGCGTCTTCTCACCTGGAAAACGGGACAGTGCGCCGGGCTAGAGAGTGCAATTTCCCCCTTGGCATCTTGGAAGCGGCAAAGAAATTTATTTTGTCACTACTGGACCACTTAATCTGTAAATGGAATTTAGACCCTCTATGGACCTTGGGATTTAGACCGCCACTGGGCCTTGGAATTTAGACCACTACTGGGCCTTGAGATTTAGACCATTTTATGGCCTTGGGATTTAGACCGCCACTGGGCCTCGGATGTCTAACGTGCTTATTCGGGCGATCCCATACTTGCGCCAATTTGCATTGTATTGACATATGGGGCGGCCGAATTTTGTTACAAGGGTCGCCTCGTCAGACCTTACCCTCTGGAGTCCTTAAGACTATTAGGGAAGTCCTCCGCGCCCTTGCTTTGTACCTGCAAAAGAAAAGTTTGGGTTTTTGGCTGGACCATCTTAAGGCCCAATTTGTGACCTTTTCATATACTGAATATGCTACCTTTATTGAGTGGAATGAAATCACCAGAATGAAATAACTACTAGTTCAGAGCTTGGCCGCCAACACAAGGGCGCCAACAAAATACATAATTAACTGTAATAATACTCTAGATTCAGAGTGTTCCTTGGAATCCTTGTAACTGATAATTTCTCCAGGCGCCTTGGCCCAGGAATTGCATGTATTTCTTATCTCCACCGTGCCTGAAAGAAACATAAAACAGGACCGCCCAAAAACAACAAGAAAAGTTGCATACAAATTCCATGGCAGCCTCCATTAGATCACCCTTCCACCCATACTCAAACGCCCTCATCTCCTAAACAAAAACTTCATCCTAAACCAACACCTCCTTTCAACCAAAACTCCAACGCCATCATCCCCCTAAACCAAAACCTCGCCCTAAACCAAACCACCACCAAATGCTACCATGGAATTTTTCACAAACAAAGGGCGGTCACTTGCAAGAGGATCGCCAAATGGCGGTTGCCCGGGAAACATTAGCGAATCAGAAGATCATTTGATATGTTCTCTTAGTTCTGAATAAGCATTCTGCAGAAGCTCTTTTACAATGTTGCTTGGGGTTTCGAAATGCTCTTTGCTCTGAAGAAAATTATTGCTTTTCCTATGCTTAACTTGCCTCAAATTGTTAGTTAAAAACAAAATATACATATTCATTAACATATTCATAATAATGCAATGTATATACTCAAAACTCCATGAACATACTACTGCATAGTAACCACTATCAGCACATTATGCAATTAGGCTTAAGAATCAATTTTGTAATATCCTGAAGTTTACAAAATAGTTTAAATAAATTACAATCTCGACTAATCATACTACTATCCATGCATATAAGGAATATTATCTATACTCAAAATTAATTAAACTAAGCAGAATAAAACTACTTCAGGCTCAGAAAGATAGCAAACAGCAATACTATTCACATTGAATTGTGAATCTGACATGAAATCATTGTTTCTAAATTCATACTAATATTCAAATTATTCATAAAATTGTGTAACTTATCCATATAATCCATTTTCGTCAACAATTGACTTATTTGATTTTCCAGAATCACTTTTTAATAATACAATTTGACAATTTACCATAAGACATAAGCTACCAGCTACTAACATATCTACCTTTTAAGAGGTGAACCTACAAAAACAAGTATTCTTTTGTGGAATTCCTGGAAATTTTACTCATTTCAGTTTCAAAACTACACCTTTAAAATTCTAATACCAAAAGAACTTACCCAAAGGATAATTAACTAGTTACATTCTGCCTTCCAAAACAAAATATTATGACCAGCTACTGAAATATGAATATTCATGTGCAATAGGAAGAATTTCGGAAGGCAACATAAAGGAAAATCATTCAGTTAATTAATGAGATAGTATTAGTGCATTAGGAACACAACAAAGATATAAACAGCACTCAAAATAAGGTTTCTCATGAGTCAAACCGAGAGAGTTGACCTTACAAAAGCGAGAGACCGGTCAAGACACACTATAGATTCTAAATCATAAAACATATCATTACTGTCCAAGCAGTTAATTCATGTTAAACAAGCAATAAATCAGTCTCAATTCTCAAAACAGCACCCTTAAAAGTAACCATGTCTCAAATTAAATTCCAAGGAATGGCTATATATATATAAACCTCAAAAGTACCTCTCAACTTAATAGATCAATAAGAGAAGGGGCTACAACAAAATAAAAAGAATTGCCAAATTCGAAAATCAAAAGTACAGTCTCTCTATATCTTGTTAAGATCATTAGGCTCACGCACATGAGTTTATAGACAATCAAAATATGATGCTAAACATGGTTCAAAAAAGGAGTTCAAATAGGCCCATATACTTCATATGAATTCTTAAGGTTGTAAACGCAGGTGAGAAATTATGATAAAACATGTACACTATATCATATGAACAGTTGGACCAGTCAAAAAGCTATGTAGTACTATTTTTATATTTTGGATTAAGCAAAATCCCATTTTACAAGTAAACTGAACCTACAATCTCTACCCAAATCCCATTTTAGTTTTAAAAAGTACATGCCTAAAACCAAATTGCTTTAACCAAATAAAATACAGCACCCTGCCAAAGATAACCGTGTACCTTCTTATGATAACCAGATGATAAACATGCTTTAAATCTTAATCAGAAATACTCTCCTATTATTAAAACCCAAACTGCTGACCCAATCAAGAGCTGCTAGTAGTACCAAGAGTGACATGGAAAGCTAGAATTTACAAATTTCATCAACACATGAGAGGAAAACCTCTTGAATACTCATTTTCTCACCATTACAAAGTAAGATACAATGACAATCAGACCTTTAACAAGCAATTAAAAAGGCAAGTATACACAGCTTCAAGTATACACAGCTTTATACATGGGAAACGTTTGCAATTTCTATTTCATGATTCACAACCTAAGAACAAAACTGCAGTACATCATTTTTAAAGCACTTTACGGTTAACAGAATAAGAAGAAAATTGTCTCAGATAAGAAGGCATGATTCAAAACAGCTTTCAGAATTATCATTTTCTTATGACTAATTATTTATTCCTGCACAAATGATCCACAAAATTTCACACTTACAAACTAGAGAACGCACATGCCGAATAAGCTGCTAATCCAGATGAACACAGAAAAAGGGAACATGCTAATGTGAAAAAACTTGCCCAAGTGCCTTGTTGCTTTACAGCAGAATCACAGTATCAAGACAATTTAGGCGTGAAACCAAAAGTAATAAGTATAGATAGGAATAATAGATAATAAAAAACTAGAAGATCATAAGAATTTATTTAGGAGCATTAAGTACAATTAATTTAAAAGATTAACCACATTAAGTACAAATCAAGATATAACCAAAGTCGCTGAGACATACAATAAGAGTGATTTTTAAGCATGCTCCTCTACTTTCTTTCATTTAGATAAATTACAAACCTAGTGTTAATCAAGTAAAATTCCATAAGAGATGAAAATCAGGAGGCCATATAAATAAACAAGAAGGAATACGAAAACAAGGGTTAACACCAAAGCCATGCATGCAAGGCCATAAACTCAGCGACGAGTCTAGGTAAAGCATGAGCTGCTATTATATGCATTGTTGGCCAAAACTATAAAACAATTGATAGCGGAGAAGAGTGCAGCTTAACCAAAGTTGAACGAACTCAAATAAGTAGAGATAAATACACGGAGCAGTTATCACATAACTGTAGCAGTCGTCATAAAATATTAAGTACACCTTAGTTTACATGAAATAAGGGGTTTAGAAGCATTGTGAATCAAAGGAGTCATCACATGGAATAAAGCATTCAAGAGAAACATTAATGTTTATGCAAATTTCCTTTGAGCATTTCGTCAAACACCTGAGGGCAAACTGACTTTACTTTCTTTAAAGATCATGAAGTAACACCTTTGCTGGAAAAGCATGAGTTCACACTCAAACATTTTTTCTCAAAATAGATTCAGTCCAAGCAACTTATCTAGCCTCATCTCTAACACCAATTATCAGAAATTTAATGAATAATTCCTATACTAGAAAACTCAAGCTCTCAGAAATCCCTTTTTCATGCATGGGAATATATATCAAAACTATCCCAAAGACTAGTAATCCTGTTGTTATACTAACAATAATCAAAAGCAAACAATAATCAGAACTTCAGATTATGAGGTATTTTAATCAAAATGTCGTACTAACTTGGCGGGGTGTCTCCGGTCCAATAACCTAAGCACTGGGCAAGCTGGCGACGAACCAGCGACAAAAAATGGAGCGATTTCATGAACTGCACTCCTGAAAAACCAAGTCGCCTTCCTCGTTTTCGGCCGGCGCTATCAGAGGTAGGAGAATGAAAATCAAGAGATAGTGTAGACCCAACGTGTTATTTCAGTTCCTGCTCCCACGTCCTAATTTCGCATCTTCATTGCTGTATCAAATTCTGAGAATTTTCTGAGAAGCATCTTCTTACTGGAGCTGCATATTTGCCACTGATTCCTTTTACTCCCAAAGTTGAGACCACGGCGGGCACGGCAATCTGGTTTGTGTGAGTCGCCACCTCGCTCTCTTTCTCCCTTTCTTCCTTCTATTCTAGTTTGGAGATTGAATGTTGCCATGGGCTGCGATCGAAAACATGAAGAAAAAGAAAGGAACTTCGGTCAAGCATTTAATCAAACAGATAGCAGGCATCAAAACCACAATGAAAATATGGAAAAGAAACGGTAAAAGATAATTCGAATGATTGCAGGGTCGTAGTTTCTCAGAGTCCGAAAGTGTCACGGCTTCAGACTTGAGTCACCGCCGCTGGCCGCTGTGCTTGGCTCTTCTCTTCTCTTCTCTTTTACATGAAGCTTCGGTTTTGAGGTGTTGCTCGTGAAGTGAAGGAGTGACCAATAGGAAGCCCTGGTTCTGTGCAAGGAGATAGACGTCTGTGTTGGTGTCGCATCACACGCCTTTGGTGCTACGGCGAGGCAGTCTGATTTGCATCGCCCAGGTTTCCTTGCTCCAATTTCTGATCTGAATCGTGAACCATGTTGACACGGCAGAGCTGAACCACGTCAACACTGTCCGCCATCGCTTCCTCGCCACCGGTTCTCTCCCCCTCTTCTTCGTTCCACGGTTCCTTTCTCCCCCTTCTCTTTTCTCGACCTTCCTCTCTCTCGCCCCGTCACCTTGTTCCACCACGCCCTCACCGATTTCGCCCTCCGTCGCCGTCATCCGCGACTTCAACATCACGAGGCCCTCGCCCATATCACCATCACGCATCGCCGCTGAGAAACGGGTCGAGATTCTGGGTTTCGTGAAGACGGTTGGTGGCGGCTGGTTAAGAGAGTTTAGGGTTTCGATTGGGACGGACGAGGAGAGGAATTATGGTGGCGGCCCTGAAGGCCAGCATTGGGAGAGGAGTGGCGGTAGATTGACAAAGGAGGCAAGAAGAGGATGAGGAGGATGACGGCCAGGCTTGGTGACGGCGCTGGGTAAGGATTAGGGTTCTTTCTTTCTTTCTCTTTTTTTTTTTTTTTTTTTTTTGTTCTCACTTCCCACTCAGTGAGTAGAATACGAAACTTTTTCGTGGTAGCGGGAAAAGTTTTACCTTTCCCCACAGACGGCGCCAAATGTTCTCGAATTGAGAGAGCATAGAGAGAATAAGTGTTATTAGAATAAGAGAATTCAGGTCCCATTTACATGAGTCTCCCTTGGCTATTTATAGGGAGGAAGGCCATAAATTACATTTAATGCAGACTAAGCCTATGGGCCTCAAAGATCAGGCCCAATATCCTATGTATTACAAATTAGCCCCTGGGTCGCCATTCTGGGCCGCCCTTTACTAATGTTGGTCGCCCTCTTACTGTCGTGGGGCGCTCGCCCTGTCCAGGGGTAAACATGTAAAACAGGAACAACCAGTACTTTATATATATATAAGAAAGCAAATACAGAAGAGTACAAATTAAGACATAGTAAACATATGTAGTAGAGGGATTACAATAACTAGATAAAGCCATTTCGCGAAAATAGGGAAATCCTAATGGTAGATAGATAACTATATAGAGACACAAGACTTCAAAACCTAGACTTGACTAGAATCTTCAGAGTTCTCAGAAGGATCAAGTTCTTGAAGGCTCTGTGCATGGCCTCGATGCGATGTTCCACAAGTATAAAACGAGACCGAATGGTATCCTCCAGTTGGCCTAACTTCTGAGAAAGCCGAAGTGACAAGATATCCATCCTTTCTAGTATAACCTTGGTTTCTTGTGAGAAGTTTGAAGGAATGGTATAAAAGTGAGATAGTCCTGCTGATGCAGCATTGGTTTGAACATCAATGCGATAGCGAGACAACACCAGAGGATCTGTGGAGGATTCCCTTCGGGACACATTGATTGGAGAGGAAACATTTGAGGGACGTGGAAGAGACCCCATGGCAACTTTAAGACTTAGAAGAAGAAGGATTGTATATGAAGAAAGGTAGGCAAAAAGGCAGAGGACAAATGCTGATTTTATAGAGAAAATCGTGCGTGTAATCGATTACGGTAGTTAAGGTAATCGATTACAGCAGTTGTAAATTTTGAAAATTTTCAAACTTTTGAACATGTAATCGATTATGGAAATTATAATAATCGATTACTCAAGTATTTTCAGCGAGCACGAGGACTTTGAACATGGATAATCGATTACAAATCCTAGGGTAATCGATTACTAGGACATTTTTACAAGTTCTAGACTCTAGAATCCTATGTAACACATTTACGTATATAAACACTTAAGCACGTAATGTAAATGAACATATAAAGTTTATGCAAATAACATGTTACCTTAAATATCATGCTCATCTAATATGCCTAATTCTCTTCTTATCTTAAAAAATGGATCTTTAGGAAGAGGTTTAGTAAAGATGTCTGCTAACTGATTATGTGTATCCACAAATGAAATTTCAATATCTTTCCTCATAACATGATCTCGAAGAAAATGATGTCGTATATCAATATGCTTAGTTCGAGAGTGCATGATAGGGTTTTTAGTGAGATTAATGGCACTTGTATTGTCACATTTAATTGGAATGCAGCCCAGCTCTAAGCCATAATCTTTGAGTTGCTGTTTGAGCCATAGAGTTTGTGCACAACAACTACCTGCAGCAATATATTCTGCTTCTGCAGTACTTAGAGCAACACATGCTTGTTTCTTACAAGACCATGAAACAAGAGCATTTCCTAATAGGTGACAAGTACCACTTGTACTCTTTCTTTCAGTTTTACAACCAGCATAATCAGAATCAGAATATCCAATCAAATCACAAACACTTCCCTTGGGATACCACAATCCAACATTTGTAGTTCCTTTCAAATATTTGAAAATTCGTTTAACAGAACTCAAGTGTGATTCCCTAGGAGATGCTTGATATCTAGCACATAGACACACACTAAACATAATATCAGGTCTACTTGCAGTTAAGTATAGAAGAGATCCGATCATACCTCTATATTTGGTAATATCTACTTGATTACCGGATTCATCTTGATATAAGTATGTGTTAGACCCCATTGGTGTGGCTATGGCTTTGCAATCATCCAAATCATATTTCTTTAATAGTTCCTTGCAAAACTTTGATTGATTGATGAATATTCCATCACTTGATTGCTTGATTTGTAAACCAAGAAAGAAATTTAATTGTCCCATCATGGACATTTCAAATTCTTCTTGCATCAAGTTAGAGAAATCTTTGCAAAGAGATTCGTTAGTTGCACCAAAGATAATATCATCAACATAAATTTGAACAAGTAAGGTATTACCTTTGGTTCTTTTGATGAACAAGGTTGTATCAGCTTTACCTTTTTGAAATCCTTTATCACAAAGGAAAGTACTTAACCTATCATACCATGCACGAGGGGCTTGCTTAAGACCATAGAGTGATTTCTTTAGTCTGAAGACATGTGTAGGAAACTTTGGATCTTCAAATCCTGGAGGTTGCTTCACATACACTTCTTCTTGAATATATCCGTTTAGGAAGGCACTTTTGACGTCCATTTGATATAATGGGAAGTTTAAAGAGCAAGCATACGCTAGTAACAATCTTATGGCTTCTAATCTTGCTACGGGTGCATATGTTTCATCAAAATCTATACCTTCTTCTTGATTATAGCCTTGAGCAACTAATCTTGCTTTATTCCTAACTATAATACCATTTTCATCTAACTTATTCCTAAACACCCACTTTGTTCCAATAATGTGTTTATCACTAGGCTTAGGGACAAGTTCCCAAACTTGATTCCTTTCAAATTGGTTTAGTTCTTCCTGCATTGCTACAATCCAATATTCATCCTCTAGAGCATCATTTACTTTTGATGGTTCTATCTGAGAGACAAAGGCCATATTCAAAACTGAATCATTCAATCGTAGCCTTGTAGAAACGCCTCTAGAGATATCACCAATAATATTATCAACTGGATGATCCCTATGGGTTCTCCATTCTTTTGGAAGTTGATAAGTATTACTTTCAATGTGCTCTTCTTGTATTGGATTCTGATCTCCATCCTTTTGAGAATCTTCATTTATAATGATGTCATCTTCTTCATTATTTGGAAGATTGACTTTATCTTCTATTGAAGATTTAGATTCATCAAAAGTCACATGTATGGATTCTTCCACAGATAGAGTTTTCTTGTTAAAGACTCTATATGCTTTGCTTGTTAGAGAATAACCAAGGAATGTACCTTCATCAGATTTTTCATCAAACTTTCCAAGGTTTTCCTTTCCATTATTCAAGACAAAGCGATTTGATCCAAAAGCATGTAGATGAGAGATGTTTGGTTTCCTTCCTTTGTAGAGTTCATAGGGTGTTTTCTTAAGGATAGGTCTAATAAGAACTCTATTGGAAACATAGCAAGCAGTACTTACAGCATCAGCCCAGAAATATTTAGGGAGACTAGATTCACTTAACATGGTTCTTGCTAATTCTTCAAGTAACCTATTCTTCCTTTCTACTACACCATTTTGTTGTGGTGTTCTCGGAGTAGAGAAGTTATGTGATATTCCATTTTCATCACATAGTTCTTGGAATTGTTGATTCTGAAATTCTCCACCATGATCACTTCTAATAGAAGAGATCTTTAAAGACTTCTCATTTTGAACTATCCTTGCATATCTTTTGAATGCATTGAAGACTTCATTCTTATGAGGTAGAAATAAAGTCCAAGTAAATCTAGAGAAATCATCAACAATAACAAGTGCATAGAAATTACCTCCGAGGCTTTTAGTTCTAGAAGGTCCGAACAGATCCATATGTAACAATTGAAGGGGTCTTGAGGTCGAAACTATGTTCTTTGGTTTGAAGGATGTTCTGGTTTGCTTCCCTTTTTGACATGCATCACAAAGCTTGTCTTTCTCGAATTTTATCTTTGGAAGCCCAACAACTAGATCATGCTTGACTAGTTTGTTTAAATTGATCTATGTGAATATGTGCAAGTCTTCTATGCCATAGCCATGAATCACTATTGTTCTTGGCTAATAGGCATCTCACATTTTGTGGAATTTCTTCCAATGAGATCATGAAGACTTTGTTTACTTTGTATCCAGAAAACTTAATTTCTTTAGTTTTCACATCTTTCACAACACATAAATCATTAATAAAACCTACTTTCAAACCTTTATCACATAGTTGACTAATACTCAGAAGATTATGCATCAAACCATCAACGTAAAGAACTTTATCGATGACTGTTTGAGGGGGTGTGCCTATTCTTCCAATACCGAGTATTTTTCCCTTTTGATTGTTACCATATGTGACAAAACCTTTTTCCCTAGGTATTAGAAAAGAAAACTTGGTTTTGTCTCCTGTCATGTGTGATGAGCAGCCACTATCAAGATACCATAGATCCTTTGCTGCTTTCATACACACCTACATGACAAAGTTCAGACATGGGTATTAGGAACCCAACAAGTTTTGGGTCCTTCTAAGTTAACATCCTTTCTAACCCAAATATACTCCCTATTTGGTACTCCTATATGTTTGTAGTAGCATCTACTAGGGGTATGTCCTATTTTGTTACAATAAGTACAAGAGTAATGATTGTAACTAGAGGTTTGTCTAGGAGAGGAATGAAACTTCCTAGAAGGTCTATTTTGATTAATCTTCCTATTGTTTGTACTCTTAACAGGATTAATCTTATTATTACTAGAAGATCCTAAAACATGGTTTGGTTTTACAAAAACAGTTTTCCTAACCTCTTTTGTCTTTGGGTGAGAAGTATATCCTAAACCTGACTTATTGTTTGAATGTCTTTGAGCACTTAGGATATCATCTAACTTCTGTTTTCCTTTATTGAAGATATTTACTCTTTGTTGAAGATTTTCTATCTTTTCTTCTAGAGAACTACACTTAGTGCATTTGTGAGTAATGTCTATCTTAGATTTTACTACATCTAGTTCTTCTTGTAAGTTTCTACATTTACTTTCTAGGGAAGAAATTATCTCATTTTGCCTAGTGCTAACTTTAGAAAATTCTTGACATATTTTAAACATATTTTCCATGGTAAACTTTAAATCATGAAAAGATATAGAATTCTTACTAACCTGGGAATCTTCAACCTCAGAATCATGAGAGGCCATCAAAGCAACTTGTGCTTCTTCTTTATCAGAATCAGATGATGAACTTACTTCATTATCATCCCAAGCCAAATATGCTCTTCGAGTAGGTTGATCCTTTTTCTCAAATTTCTCTCTTAGACCATGTTTCTTCTTCTGAAGATTTGGACAATCTGACTTGAAGTGTCCCGGTTTGCCACACTCAAAACATGTAGTCTTTTGAGATGAAGAAGACTCATTGTTTCTTTGGAAGACTTTATTGTTGTTAAATCTAACATTTTTCTTTTTAAGAAACTTTCCAAAGTTCTTCACTAGAAGATTCAGATTTCCATTGTCTTCTTCTTCAGAATCAGCATCATATTCTTCTTTGATGTTTTCTTTTGCTTTTAGAGAAATTGATCGATACTTCTTCTCATGTTGTTCATGCTCTTCTAAACGATTCAATTCTAACTCATGTTCTTGGAGTTTTCCAAAGAGAGTTGCAAGAGTCATATTTGATAAACTCTTCTTCTCTGAGATGGCTGTTACTTTTGGTTGCCATACTCTTGTAAGTGATCTTAGAACTTTCATGTTCAAATCACTGTTTGAAAATTGTCTACCAAGAGCAATCAAATGATTAATTAAATGAGTGAATCGTTTTTGCATGTCTAATACCTTTTCTCCTGGAAGCATTCTGAACATTTCATATTCTTGAGAAAGAGTATTGATCTTTGATCTCTTAACTTCATCTGTTCCTTCATGAGTCACCATCAAAGTATCCCAAATTTCTTTTGATGAAGTGCATGTTGATACTCTGAAAAATTCATCCATGCCAAGAGCAGATGTAAGAATATTCATTCCTTTGAGATCATGTTGAACTTTCTTCTTTTCTTCTTCACTCCAAGTACTTTCTGGTTTTGGTTGTGAAGTTCCTTCTTCAATTGTTACAGGCACAAAGGGTCCTTCTTCAATGACTTTCCATATTCCTGAGTCTAATGACTTTATGAATATTTTCATCTTGATTTTCCAGAAGTCATAGTGTTCTCCATTGAAGAATGGTGGCCTGTTTATGTTGTGTCCTTCACTTGTTCCATGATTGGAAGAGGATGCCATCTTTTCCCGGATCTTAGGAATAACTTACCTAAACTTCCGCTCTGATACCAATTGTTGGAACAGATAGCAACCTGAGAGGGGGGGGGTGAATCAGTGTTGCCCCAATTTTCGCCTTATTGAAATCGTTACTTTCAAGTTTATGATGATCACGAGTTGATCTTGTGATTGCAGCGGATATGAATAATGCTTGAAAGTAAATGTGAAGGATAAAGAGAATCACACACAAGATTTATCCTGGTTCGCCTTCAATCCACCGAAGACTACGTCCAGTCCCTCAAGAAAACCTCTTGAGGATTTTTCCACTATTGATAAGAATTTCTTACAAGTTCCTAACCCAAGGACCCCAAGAACTTCTATCAATATCCTGTGAAAGCAAACCGCTTTCAACAGCCCTTGAAAGCAAACCGCTTTCAATTCCTGAAGGCAAACCACCCTCAGACCTTGAAGACAAACTTGTCTTCAACCAGAACCCTGAAAGCAAACCACTTTCAGTGACAACAACCCTTCACCGAATACTACGGTGAAAAACTCAATCTTACAGAAAGAGATGAAGAAGATATTACACTTGGCTGTTTCAATCCTTTAACACACAATTGGATTGAACATGAGAATTTATGCTTTAAGGCTTTTAAGCATAATACAATTCTGAGTTCTTCAAGATATGAACAACTAATGTGTTCTTGTAAACATGAAGATCATGAACTCAGAATTTAGGCTCCAAAAGATTTAAGTTCTAAAGATGAACTTGTTTTGAAAAAGGTTTGGCCTAATGTGTTTTTCTCATGTGAAATATGTAAATTTCGTGTGTGTGTGTGTTCTATGTTGTTGTTCTTGTGTGTTGTGTTTTCTGGACTCAAATGGTCTTTATATAGGCAAGGGAAACGTCCTTGAACCATCACAACCCTTTTCAAAAGGTTTGGGACACAATGGTTCATGAAAAGATACAACTTTTCGTTCTGGTAATCGATTACCACACTTAGTGTAATCGATTACACAAGTGACCGTTTCAGTTTGAATTTGAATTTCAAACATGTAATCGATTACAAGACTGGAGTAATCGATTACTTGCCTTGGTGTAATCGATTACCATAATGGTGTAATCGATTACACAGAAGCCCATTTTCCAGAAACTTATTCTTTGAGACTTGCTTAAGGTTTTCTACTTCTTTTAAGTTATGAAAACACTTAGCTTGATTAGATTAGGTATTTTGAGAGCCTTTATGCTTTAATAAATCTTTAGAAGCATAACTCACCTAATTCTAAGACTTCTAGACTTATTGATGAACTTGAGTGCTTGATTCTTTGAAGTCTTCTTTTCTTCTTTTTGTTGATGAGTTTGTCGTCATCAAAACCACAGCCAGGGTCAGGAGCAAGACCTTCTTCACAAGTCTAACCTTACAAGATGAACTAGATGTAGTAAAATCTAAATTAGACATTCCACAAGAATGTACCAAGTGTAGTTCATTAGAAGAGAAAATAGATAGTCTTCAACAAAGAGTTCATAACTTCAATATAGGAAAGCAAAAACTAGATGATATCCTAAGTATACAAAGAAACTCTAGTAATAAAGTTGGATTAGGATACTCATCTCAGTCAAAGACAAAAGAAGTTAAGAAAACTATCTTTGTTAAACCAAACAAAGGTGAAGGAACTTCTAAACATGAGAATACTAGTTTTTCTCAAAATAATAAGAAGAATTATCATCAGAAATACACTAAGAAGATCAATCCTATTCCTAGGCATACCTCAGGATACAATAAATATTCGTGCACTTATTGCAATAAAATAGGACATACCCCTAACAGGTGCTATTACAAGAATGTAAGAGTACCAAATAAGGAATACATGTGGATTAAGAAAGTCACTAACATTGAAGGACCCAAAGCACATTGGGTACCTAACACCCAAGTTTAAACTCTGTTTTGTAGGTGTGCATGAAAGCAACAAGCGACTTATGGTATCTTGATAGTGGTTGCTCATCACACATGACAGGAGACAAAACAAAGTTCTCATATCTTACGCCTAGAGAAAAGAGCTTTGTCACATATGGTAATAATGAGAAAGGAAAAATACTTGGTATCGGAAGGATAGGTACGCCCCCTCAAACTATCATTGATAAAGTTCTCTATGTTGATGGTTTGAAGCATAACCTGCTAAGTATTAGTCAACTATGTGACAAGGGCTTGAAAGTTGGTTTTATAAATGATATATGTGTGGTAAAAGATGTGAAAACTCGGGAAATCAAGTTTTCTGGATATAAAGTCAATAAAGTCTTCATGATATCTCTGGATGAAATTCCATCGAATGTTAGATGCTTATTAGCCAAGAACAACAATGATTCATGGCTTTGGCATAGAAGACTGGCTCATATCCACATGGATCATTTAAATAAACTAGTCAAACATGATCTAGTTATTGGTCTTCCAAAGATAAGATTCGAAAAGGATAAGCTTTGTAATGCATGTCAGAAAGGAAAGAAAACCAAGGTATCATTCAAACTCAAGAATATAGTTTCAACTACAAGACCACTCCAACTACTTCACATGGATTTATTTGGACCATCAAGGACTAGAAGTTTTGGAGGTAATTATTATGCTCTAGTAATTGTTGATGATTACTCAAGGTACACATGGACTATATTCTTATCTCATAAGAATGAGGCCTTCAATTCATTTAAGAGATATGCAAAGCTTGTTCAAAATGAAAAAGCTTTGAAAATTTCTTCTATAAGAAGTGACCATGGTGGAGAGTTTCAGAATCATCTATTTCAAGAATTATGTGATGAAAGTGGAATTTCACATAACTTCTCTGCACCAATAACACCACAACAAAATGGTGTTGTAGAAAGGAAGAACAGGTCACTAGAAGAACTAGCAAGGACCATGCTAAGTCAATCCAATCTCCCTAAATACTTTTGGGCTGATGCAGTAAGTACTGCATGCTATGTATCCAACAGAGTACTTATAAGGCCCATACTGAAAAAGACTCCTTATGAATTGTACAAAGGAAGGAAACCCAACATTTCTCACTTGCATGCTTTTGGATCAAAATTCTTTGTCTTGAACAACGATAAGGAAAACCTTGGTAAGTTTGATGAAAAATCTGATGAAGGTATATTCCTTGGCTATTCTCTGACAAGCAAAGCATATAGAGTCTTCAACAAGAAAACTCTAGTTATTGAAGATTCCATTCATGTCTCTTTTGATGAGTCTAACTCTTCAAATGAAGATAAAGATGTTTTATCCGATTATGATGAAGAAGAAAACATAATCAAGGATGATCATCAAAAGCAAATGGAGCAAAGTTCTGAACCAACAGAACAAGTTGAAGATGCCACTTATGAGTTGCCAAAAGAATGGAGAACACATAGAGATCATCCCATTGACAACATCATAGGTGATATATCAAAAGGAGTTTCAACAAGACTACGCTTAAATGATTCAGTTTTGAACATGGCATTTGTTTCTCAAGTAGAACCTTCTAAGGTAAACGATGCTTTAGAAGATGAGTAGTGGATAGTAGCAATGCAAGAGGAGTTGAACCAATTTGAAAGAAACCAAGTATGGGAATTGGTTCCTAAGCCTATTGATATACATGTCATTGGAACAAAGTGGGTGTTCAGGAACAAGTTAGATGAAAATGGCATCATAGTCATAAACAAGGCAAGGCTGGTTGCACAAGGTTATAATCAAGAAGAAGGAATTGACTTTGATGAAACCTATGCACCAGTTGCTCGATTGGAAGCCATAAGACTTCTATTGGCTTATGCTTTCTCATTAGACTTCCCATTATATCAAATGGATGTCAAAAGTGCCTTCTTGAACGGATTTATTCAAGAAGAGGTATATGTGAAGCAGCCACCAGGATTTGAAGATCCTAAGCATCCTTCACATGTCTTCAAATTGAAGAAAGCTCTTTATGGTCTCATGCAAGCCCCAAGAGCATGGTATGCCAGATTGAGTACATTCCTTTGTGAAAAAGGATTTCAAAAGGGTAAGGCTAATACAACGCTATTCATTAAGAAGACCAAAGGTAATACATTATTAGTTCAAATTTATGTAGATGATATTATTTTTGGTTCAACTAACGAATCTCTATGCAAGGATGCAAGAAGAATTTGAGATGTCTATGATGGGAAAGTTAAACTTCTTTTTAGGATTGCAAATCAAGCAATCTAAAGATGGAATATTCATAAATCAATCCAAATTCTGCAAAGAGCTCTTAAATAAATATGATTTGGATGATTGCAAAGCCATAGCTACACCAATGGGGTCAAATACTTATCTAGATCAAGATGAGTCCGGAATTCCAGTGGATATTACCAAATACAGAGGTATGATCGGATCTCTTCTTTATTTGACAGCAAGTAGACCTGATATTATGTTCAGTGTATGTCTATGTGCTAGATATCAAGCATCTCCTAGGGAATCTCATTTGAGTTTTGTGAAAAGGATTTTAAAATATTTAAGAGGAACTTCAAATGTTGCTTTGTGGTATCCCAAAGGGAATGTTTGTGATTTGATTGGATATTTTGATTCAGATTTTGCTGGATGCAAAACTGAGAGAAAAAGTACAAGTGGTACTTGTCACTTACTGGGAAATGCACTTGTTTCTTGGTCGTGTAAGAAACAAGCATGTGTTGCTCTAAGTACTGCAGAAGCAGAGTATATTGCTGCAGGAAGTTGTTGTGCACAAATGATATGGCTCAAACAACAACTCAAAGATTATGGCTTAGAGCTGGGTAATAACCAAACCGCAAGTGTACGGTTGAATATCGCGTAATACAAAAGATATCGATCCCACGAGGATAGGTTTCCTATTATTAACTTGTTTAGTGCTTAAGCCGAAAAATAAAAAGATGTATTTTGGATTTGGTTTTTAGAACAAGAACAAGAAAAAGCATAAAATAAAACAGAGAAAAGATGATGATAAGAATTAAGCACTTGGGTTGAATTACATAGCTTATAAAATATGTTAGCAAACTCCTACTTTATTTCTGAATTTTAAATCCAAGTTCATGATGCTATAGCCTATTATTTCTACAAGTTAATTCCTTACAAATGTAGACCTTTCTTCCTAATTACTAAATTCAATTCCTTGCAATTTAGAAAAAACTAGGAAGAAGTTGAAGAAAGAATTCAGGCCAACATAAAGCTAAGTCTATCCTAATTCCTTAGTGATATATCATATAGCTTCTTTTAAGTCCTATTTCCCTTACTACTTACCAATTTCCATTGTTATAAGAAGTAAGCTTAAACTCTTGTGTACATCAAGATAACATAAAGAACAAGGAAGTAAAACATGAACTTATAGCAATATTATTCAGAAGAGTAGAAGAGAACTAAAACATAAATTAAAAGCTAAAACAACCCAAGTAACTTAAAGAAGTTAGCCAAGCATGGCTAAAAGAACCATCGAATTACCTGTTAGAATCAAATAATTAAATGAATTATTATATTTTGATAATTAACAATTTCTTTGCTATCTAATGACGCTATAAATGAATTTCCTAACACAATGAAAATTATCATGTACAGGGATAACCATCTCTGAAAGGAGTGAATAAACAGCATAGTCATATCAAGAAAATTAGTCCGCCAGAGGAGTTCGTCTGCCAGAAGAATTCGTCCGGTCACATCAAAGATATACGTAGAAAAGCATTCTCGTATAAGACAGTCCGATGGCGCAAGAAAGGAAGTTATTCAAGTACAAGATTGTCAGGTGACTCAAGAGAGATAAACCAACAGTCTCAAATTATCAGCATCCTCTCTCATGGATACTCGATGGAAATGTGCACACCAAACCAAGCCTATTTAAAGCAGCTGAATCAGTTCGATATCTGAAGCTACAAAAATCAAATGAAAAGACGGTGCTACTTAAAGGAGAAAAAGTGAAAGAGCATAGAAACCTATGAAGAAACACCCTCCGCCTTGAAGTCTCTCTAGCATCATGTAAAGGAGTAATGAATCAACTCTCTCAGATGGAGAACTTCAGTGAAGAACAAATAGAAATAAATGATTCAGTTCTCTAAGACAAGAATGTTCTGTTTCTTAAGGAAGAACTGACTGAAGGAAATTCGTTTGACAATGAAAATCACTCAATGATGGAACTTCAAGCATTCAATGGAGACTGCGTCTGCCAAAGCTCAATGGAAGAATCCGTCCACCAAAGTATAAATCGCGCCAAAGATACAAAGGTCAATAAGTACGTCTTTCGAGGACATCAAGTCAACAGAAGTATTAAAGAAATTATTCTCTTGAATAATTACTTCTTTCCTCGTCTGCACGATTATCAAAGTTCTGGAAATCACAATTAATCTAATACTTCTTGGTCCCACTACTTTGCTGTTTTTCCTCAAATCAAGCTGACATCGCGAAATCAACGGCAAGAATCTATGAGCATCGTACACTCTCAACGGTCGAAATTCCAAAATCTGACCAAGGCACGTGATGAGTATTTGCTGGCAAGCACTGGGGCAAAATGGTCAAAGCAAGCTTCATGGCTATTCTTCTACGCATTAAATACTGAAGGAATAGCTCAAAGCTACCTGCTGAGCATGGAGCCAGATGACATCAACCCAGACGAACTGATGATTTCCAGATCATATCTTACGCCTGCAAAGAAGCCTCTGATCGTGACTTACGCTTGCTGAGAGATGCATAACTAGCCGTTATGTGCTTCCCGGAGAGGACGAAGCACTACGGGCAGGTTTTCTCTCCTTCTGTGAAGGAAGAACAAAGATCTTCAACTGAAGATATATATAGAGAACCCTGCTTCCGTAGCAACTTGGCGACTAGGACTAAATTGTACACATCTCAATCTAGTTCGTCCAAAGACCAAGGCAACCTTGGTCTTCAACTCAGGATACTTCAAGTCATATCCTAACCTGAGTTGAGTTGCTTATGTGTGTGGAAACCTTATAGAGTTTAACTCTCATCATATCCCACACACATAACTTAGAACAAGAGATCAACTTGCTTATGATCTCTCTGTTCTATGAGCTTCATTTCTTCTACCCACTCTTATCAAGAAGAGAATATTGTAGAAAAGAAAAATCCTGAAAAAGGTGTCAGGAGAAGTCCTGTATAATACTTGTAAGGAGAAGTCCTGATAATACTTGTAAGGAGGAGTCCTAATAATACTTGTAAGGAGAAGTCCTTCGAATACTTGTTAGGAGAAGTCCGTAGAATACTTGTTGGGAGAAGTCCCTGATAATACTTGTACAATTTGTTGAAATAGTGAAAATCTTGGTGAAGCCAAGGACTGGACGTAGCCCTGTCGATTATGGGGGTGAACCAGGATAAAAACTATGTGTGCTTTACTTTCATGCTTTATTGCTTTCTCGCTGCACATGCTTTATTGTTCATACTTTCATAAATAAATTATCTTGAGAATCAAATGATTAACTTTCAACAACCGTTAAATATTTCACTCATTCCTACTTATTTCATAGAATATCTTGTAATGAAAATAAATGAACTTAAACGGATGATTAATAAACAAATGTCTACAAAAGAAATTTAAAAAAGGGTCACACAATTCAAACCCCCCATTTCTTGTGTTTTTCTTACACCATCATTACCCTGGACTAGGAGCTCAAGTTTGGCTTCCCACAATTCTCAGGAACAATGCTCTTAAGGGAGAAAGAAGAATACTTGTTGTATTCTGAATAGGTGTAATGGTGTGTTTTACAAGTGAAGCAAAGGGCCCTATTTATAGTAAAATTATGTCCTTCAGCGCTTGGGCGTTGGAATCCCAACGCTTGGGCGTTGGGTGCAATTAAATTCCCACGTTCAGACAGAGGCCCAGCGCTTGAGCGATGGATTTCCAACGCTTGAGCGCTGGGTGCACTTTCCTACTTAGATCCTAGTCAGAGTCTCAACGCTTGAGCGTTGAGCTTCCAACGCTTGAGCGTTGGGTCATCTGCTGGTTCATCTTCAAGCTTTTCCCTTCTTCATGGTAGTGGGTTTTTAATGTCTTCAATGGCCTCCACTCAGCCCTTAATCACTTCTGAAACAGCCTTCCCACTACCATCAATCCTTCAACCTTATTTTCCATGTGCTTAATTTAGAGAGTGTTGGTTCATATTCTTCTTTTTCACTTTTGATCCTCTCTTTGTTAGCACTTCAATTCTGTCCCTTTAACTTCTTGAAACTTCACTTTCCATCCTCCACTCTTGAACTTTTGCACTTTGGTCCTTCCTTTCCTGAAACTTACAAATTGGTCCCTGGACAAAAATGATAATTCTACCAACTTTCCTAAAAATATAAAAATAAATATAAAAATTCCTAAAAATATAAAATAAAGTTTAAAAACCAAATAAAAGCTAATCTATATGGAAAATGCAAAATAAATATAAAATCTACTTAAAAAGAGTAAAAATCCTATATTAGACTCAAAAATAACAAAATAAAAAGACTAAAAAGTCCCTAAAAACATCATACAAAATCAAGTTATCACTAGGCTGCATCCCTACCAAATGTGATAATACAAGTGCCATCAATCTTACCAAAAATCTCGTCATGCATTCTAGAACGAAGCACATTGATTTTAGACATCACTTTCTTCGAGATCATGTTCTGAGAAAAGATATAGAGCTTTCATTTGTAGATACACATAACCAATTAGCTAACATATTTACTAAACCTCTTCCCAAAGATTCATTCTTTAAAATTAGAAGAGAATTAGGCATATTAGATGAACCTGATATATGATTATGTGTCTTACATGTTTGATTTTCTGTTTATAAGCTTCTATATGTGATTCTCTATTTCAGTAATCAATTACACCTATCAAGTAATCGATTACATAAGAAAGTATAGTCCAGATCTTAAACAAAGATTTCAAGTAATCGATTACCCATATTCTGTAATCGATTAACATAAGTGTTCTGGTCCTCGTGATTTTCCAGAAAAATCTGGGAATCGATTACCATAATCTGTAATCCATTACCCATTCGAAGTAAGTAGTTCTATTCTTACCTTAACCGTCTGTAATTGATTACCAAACTTGCAGTAATCGATTACACATTCGAAACAGTCATATATTCGAACTAAAATTCCTTTCCCTCCTATTCTTTTTGAATTTCAAATCCTCAAAAACTGTCAAGTAATCGATTACACAACTTCTGTAATCGATTACATACCCGATTTATATAAAAAAATTGTTTCATTTACATCAGAATCCTCTTACAGACACCAGTTCCTATCATCTTCAACCTCTTAGCCTGAAAAATCCTGAACTTTCAATCTTGTACATGTTTCCTCACAAGATCAAACATGTCGTCCACCCCATTCCTCTATTCTTCATTCAGACCTCCTTATCCCATGAACCTATCTCGCCTTCTAACGACACAAGAAAAACGAACTCGATTCGTCACTCGGTTTCTTCATCAAACTATCAGGAAACCAGTGTATGGCGACTTAAGTTCCTTCATTGAGGCAGGCTTCACATTTCCCGCTCTTTTGGGAAATCAATCTCTTGAGGAGTATTTTATTGCAATCTGGACATTCAAGGAGATGGTCTTATAAGTTTTGTCAAAGGCACTACCATTCAACTCACCCTTACCACCTTCGGATAGTGTCTGGGTCTTCCATCTCATGGTGCCAAATTAGGCACAAATTTGCCTTGTCCTTGGCCTGATTACAATCAAGATTTGTTCTATCAATCCCTTTGCAGCTTCAGGCCTTCTGAACTGCAAAAGATTCATCCTCCACATACAACCTCGTGTCCTTATCATGTGGATGTCCTCACAACAACCAATCATCTGCTCCACTACTTCCTCCATCAGATCATCTTGCCCCAGGAAGATAATCTTGCTCACATTAGTGAGTTGGAGTTGCAGATTCTATATGGTATTATTCACTGCCAAAGGATCAATTGGGCGTTTCTTGTCATGAATCACATGATGAAATGCAGAGATGATGCTGATCCCTTTCCTTATGCCTCTGCCATATCTCGCATCCTCATCCACTCTGGAGTACCCATTGCAAGGCTGTATGACGTGCGGTCTGCTACTTTCAATGTGTCAACTCTACCATTCTCTCTCATCTCGGTCTATTTCATGACTTCGGTATTGACACACTTTCTTGGATACTCCACGATAGTGGCCATGACATTCGCGTGCTCGAGCCCAACGATTCTGATGATTCCTCTACTGACCGTTAAACTTTTATAGATTTTATAATTTGTGTTTCAGTACTGGTCTGTAATAACTTTTATCTTTGATTGTTTGTTTGAACTACTTGTTTCTTATATTTAATTAAGTGAGATGTTTGTTTTTCAAGTTATTACCTACTTACCCCCACTCCCTACATTTTAAATGACAATATTCCTTGTTGGCCTGTATAGAATATATTAGGTCTTTTCTTCTTTTTGATGATGTCAAAAGGGGGAGAAAGGCTCTGCGCTTTTTTTAAGATCATTTACAGGAATGTTACAAGTGAAACACAAAGGGGGAGTTGCATCTGACAGGGGGAGTTGCATCTGACAGGGGGAGTTCTGACATAAACAACAATGATGATCTTCAAAGACTAAAGCATGTGTTTGCCATCATCAAAAAGGGGGAGATTTTGAAGAAGGTCTTGCTCCTGACCCTGGCTGAGGTTTTGATGACGACAAACTCATGGACAAAAAGAAGAAAAGAAGACTTAGAAGAACCAGTGCAACATGTCTCAAGCATCCTCAAGGGTTCAAGCATTAACTAAGTCTTATATAGTTCGGTAAGTTATGCTTCCAAGGTCTCTTTAAGTACGAAGGCTCTAAGACATTTAAAAGTAATTGAGTTTAACCTTTTCATAAGTTAAAATTGGTAGGAAAGCTCAAGTTGATCTTAAGGTTTCATTATCTAAGAAAATGGACTTGAGTGTAATCGATTACACCTCTAAGGTAATCGATTACACAAAGGCAAGTAATCGATTACAGCTTTCTTGTAATCGATTACATGTTGAAACAGCAACGGTCACATAGCGTAATCGATTACCTAAGTACTATAATCGATTACATGCTCGACGGTTGTGATTTTTCATGAACCATTGTGTCTCAAAACGTTTAGGAATGGTTGTGTTGGTTCATGGATGACCCCTTATGCCTATAAATAGTCCATTTGAGTCCATAAACAAAAACACACATGACATAGGCTTAAAACACACTTGAACTACTCTTTCATATCAAATTAAACCTTTGTTCTTAAACTTTCAAGAGCCTATATTCTGAGTTCATTATTCTTCATTGTAAAAGAACACACATGTTGTCCAAATATTGAAGAACTCAGAATTAAAAGAGCCTTCATATGCTTAAGAGCCTAAAAGCATAACTCCTATGATCAATCCATTCTTGTATTAAAGGATTGATTCAGCCGGTTAGAAATTCTTCTTCATCTTCATTCCGGTTGAGTGAAATATTCACCGTAGGGTTCGGTGAAGGTTGGTTGTTCTGAAAGTGGTTTGCTTTCAGGTTCTGAAAGTGGTTTGCTTTCAGGGTTGTTGATAGAAATTCTTAAGGTTCTTGGTGTGAGTACTTGTAAGAAGTTTTTATCAATAGTGGAAAAATCCTCAAGGGGTTTCTTGAGGGACTGGACGTAGCCTTCGGTGGATTGAAGGTGAACCAGGATAAAACCTGCGTGTTCATTCTCCTAACCTTTATCTTTTACTTTCAAGCAACACTTATTTCCGCTGCATTCACAATTATCGATTGTGATCATCTTAATCTTGAAAGTAATAAGTTGTATTAAGGCAAAAATTGGGAGAACCTGATTCACCCCCCTCTCAGGTTGCTATCTATACTTACAGTCCAAACGTAACTTCTGATATGTTGTAGATGCTTAGAAATGAGTTTTTTTTTCAGAAAATCTAAAATTGATTTTTAGAATCAATTCTGGGTGAAAAATAGCTTATTAGCTATATTTTCACTATGAGCCAAACATGGCCTTAGGGCAGAAGTGATTCTGGACTAGAAAGTGATTTTGGAAACATGGGAATATGAATTTAAGGCTTATTCTATCTTGAACTGTATAGTTTGAAGGTTTGGTAATTGATTGTAATATTACTGCTATATTGCAGAGGATTTACAGCTTGCGGAACACACTGCTCCGGCTCACCAACCACCAGGTAACGGGGGTTGCAGTGTAGATAGAGCCTAAGGGGTTATATATTGATACCTGCCAGACAAATGGTGGACATGTGATTAAATTATCTATTAAGTCGATTACTTGTGTTTGAAGAAAAGTTAATGGTGATTAGTTGATTGACTATCTACTGTTCTTTGATTAGTTGGTATGACTTGATAAAATGAAAAGTCTATATGTGCTTGCTTAGTGTAAATCATGGCTTGATAAAATGAAAATGGATATTGTATTGTTGTCTTGATTGTACCTCATGACTTGAAAAGCAAGAATGGATATTGTATAGTTGTCTTGATTATATGTTATGGCTTGAAAAGCAAGAATGGATATTGTATAGTTGTCTTGATTATATGTTATGGCTTGAAAAGCAAGAATGAATATTGTATAATTTCTTGAGTATATGTTATGAGATCATTGGAAGAATTATATTGAGTGTTGCTTATTAGGTATGGTTATGATTGAGCCTTGTTGCTGGTTTATGATATCTCTGCATAATGTGATTATTGCTCAATGCAAGAAAACAATTATGGATGGAGATTATGCCAGCTGTGTATAGCTGAGGAAAGGAGAATAACAGGTACATGTAAAGGTATCAGGTAACCTAAGTCAAGGAATGACAACATGAGAAATGTGCTCTGGCTTATGGAAAACATATGGTTTGGAATATAGGTTTAATGAATCTAATTAATGCTCACTTAGAATAATGCATTGAATATTTTTCATGATCTTGTTGTATAGCCATTTCTCATGTGTTGGCAGAATTCCAAGGACATGATTTGAGGTCGACCTTTATTTCATGTTACTCCCAACTTGTAGTTGGTGGAGATGAGTTGCCGAGTGATCCCCGTAATGGCAGGTGAATATAGACCAAGCCATGGATGTATATGAAACATCAACATTGGTTGTGATATGCAGAGGTTATAAGGGGGAGATGATTGCTCCGTATGTGATTGATTGTTATGCATCCACTGTGGATAGGCCGGTGTGCACACGGTGTGGATACCCGAGATACCTAAGGCGGCATCTCAAAGATGGGGTGACCTGGGGATGACTCAATCGAGCGACTCAGCACTAGGCCGTTTAGTTTGGGATCCCCTGTGTTCCTGCTAGTGGAGTGGGAAGCTCGCGAAAGGCTACATCATCCCGACTGAAAGCCAAGAGGATAATCATTGCTCGGTAAGAGGAATGAGACCAAAGTAACATGCCCATGTGCCCAAGGGGCCCATCATTCATGTGAATATTGGTTAAGGATGAATGAATCATTCTTCAGTGAAGAATGAGGACACAGAGACGGGGGCATGCATTGCATAATGTTTTTTTATTGTGATTGTGCTTGATGAATAATGTGATTGCGTGCTTGACTTGATGTCTGTCCTGTTTCCTTATATAGTTGTTTATGCTTTATTTTATCTGTATCTCACCCTTACAAATTGTTTTACAGAGGAGTTACAATATCTCCCGGATGGCACAACCAGTCGTGGAGACCATCATAGCTGAATTTTCTACGCCCGAGGGCTGGTCGTGGATCCAGCCATAGGCCTATGCCGGTCTGTAGGGATGTGTATATTCTGGTACTGGCAGCTCGACGTGACGTGGTCTGGATATCCTATTGTGATGCCTCGTTCCTTTTCATTCTACTTGCCTCGCCATTATCTCTCTTCCTGTTTATTATGTTGATCCAGATGTTCCACCACCACCACCCCCAGAAAATTAATCTTAGGCAATTTATATCAATCCTTAGGAGATGCAGTAGCTCATCTTCAGATCAAATCTCCAAAAGCATTTTCCCCAGATGGCCCTCTTTGGCTTTTTCAATTATGGATAAATGCCATTTCCTAGTCGAAACTATCAACTGCATACCCAAGAGATATTTACAGAAAAATTGATGGTACTCGACTGAGCCACTTCACTCGAAAATCTGAGAAGAAAGATGCTAAGGAGGACTTCAAAAAATTATTTTCCTACTTTCTCGAGCTAAAAGAACACACTTAGGAAATGGCACCTTTTAGTGCTAAAAAATGTGGTCCTGAATGGTTTACCAGGCCATTCCCATCTTGGCTGAATTTTTGACTCCTACTATCTTCGTCTCTAGGCTTGTGTCAAATGAACGCTATCTTTTCGACTACCAACCTCAATTTATTGCTAGACAATTTGGGTTAGGCCAATTTTTACCAACTCCCATTTTCGATCAGCAACAAGCCATCTTCTTTTCCCATTCGGATATCATTCCCAACATCATTGGTAAAGATCTTCAATATTATGGAAAAAGAGCTGCAACATTGACCCCTTGTCATTTCGGGCCTTCATACCACTGCACCAAACTCTTCGACAAGTGGTGGTGCAATTATTATTTTTCCATTAGCCTATCTCTAGGCGAATGTATTGAAAGAATGACTGCAACCTTTTCCAACATGGAGACCAAAGATGCAAGGAAGAAATCTCGGGGTACGCACATCAAGAAGATAAAGGCTTTCCATAAATATTTTGAAGTTGTTTATTTACCTAGTCAAATTGACCATGTAATTCCACAAGTGGCTAATTTGAAAAGGTATTTCCAAAAGTTCTTTCCCCCAAATATAGACAAATATTTGTTTGTTTTAAAATGTCATTGTCCAAAATTTCCCCCCTTCGCCAAATTGTGAAATTTCTATGGCTATTCTGACTGCCATTCCAATTCCCAGTTGGCTTATTGTTAATTTCATGGAATGTACAAGAATGAATCTAAATCTCCTACCAAAAGGTTCACTTCGAGTAAGTATAATTTATACACTTACCCTAGCTATATCCACGTTGATGAATGCTACGTCAAGGTTCTCGAACCCATTGGCCAAGGTAAATCTAAATAGAAACAACTCATACTTCAATTAGATTTTAACTTGTACTAACCTTTTCATGGATACATCTCTACCTCTTCCTCCTAAAGATAACGTTGTCGATGACGACGATAACGACGATGATGATGACAGGTCATCAAAGACCAAGAGCTCAAGGAAGACTTCTCAGGTAAAAACTCCACTTTTCACCTAATTTCTTTTTCTTCGAGCTTTGGCTAAAAATATCTGTAAATGCCAGATTCGAAAAAGAAGCGCCCAGAACATTTCTTCAAATATTCCGAAGAGACGTAAGGGTAAGCAACCTGAACCTGACTCTCTAAAAGAAGACAAGTTAAGTAGAGGTTACACTCGAATTTTTGAGAATTTGAGTCCTAAGAAAGAAGCTCCTGAACAGGTAACTGTTCAAGTTCATTCATATTCGATTTAACTTGAATTTACTTTGCACAATTTATTAAGTTCAAATTTCGACTTTCAGAGAACTCGCGTTTCCAAGACTTCTAGTCCTCAAGGCTCAAAACCACAAGTAATTGAACTGTCTTCATCATTTTCTTCTACTTATTTGAGTGACTTAGGTTCTTTGAGCAACATAAATCTCCCAGAACTTCCTCCATTTCTCCAAAAATTACTTCAACAATCACTTCCTTTAGCCTCTCAGCACCTTGGGTGTAACATTGTTTATCATTCTCGTTTCGCTGATCGAACTCCTTTTCCTCCATGGGACATACCAACCACCACCGCCAAAGATACATAAGCAAATCCCAACCTTGAAGATTCCAATTTCTAAAAAGAAAACACCAACTCCCTCAGTTGAAGCTACAAAAGATACGTCCAATACTCAAAGCTCTGCTCAAACTCATCTTTCAGTCGAAGACGTTGACAAATATGCGGATGATCCACTAGCTTTGATACAGAAGTACTTTGTGGCTGACATGACAGTTGCTTCTAGCAAAGGTTAACCTACCATTGAGGTCAAATATCCCACTCCACATAACAATGTGAACTAAGTTTTGGCCAAACTCAGACACTTAGATTTTGAGCATGACATGCTTGAAGACCTTCACCCTTCACAAGGATCCCCATTCGGCTATTGAAATCAAAGACCTCACTCATATCATAAGTGACAAGAAGCTCACTGAACAACAAGAACAAGTTATTTTTGAGTTTCAAACATTCATGAATGATGCCTTGGCTAATTTCAATCAGCTCAAAGTTTGTCCACATAACTTAGCTTCTAACAGACGGCTGAATAAACTTCTAAAGGTAAGGTTTCAATGATCCAAGCCACAATCGCCGAAACTGAAGCCGTAGAAGAAAGGGCTGCCAAAAGGCTTCCTGTGATTGATCAAGCCATCGGAAAACTTCTGAAAGAAAAGGAAAATCTTCTGGAAAGACGTCAAGATTAGTAGCTAAAAAGACAGAAGTCGCTTCAAAAGCAGTGCTAGAAATCAAAGAGAGCGTAAGGTTGGCCAACGCAATTGCAGAGGACGAGTCGAAAGAGGCAATCATCCAGAATAAAATTAAGAGGCTGAAGAGACGTTTTACCCCTTTCAACGAAAATCCTGCTTTTTAGATTTATAGCCAAATTCTAATAACAGCCATGTAATAGCTTCTTTATAATGACAATTTCTTTTTATTTCAGCTCGACTTTGTTTCTTGCCAAACTTTGTGGTAGCTACAATTTTATTTTAATTTCATGTAGCAAAGGTTTATATATTTTCAAATATTTTTCATTTAACGTTAAAGTTCGACTGTTCACACCGACCTCTTGAATGAAATAGGCATTACTAGAAAATACTTTCTACTACAAATGGTCCTTCCCAACTTGGTGACCATTTACCATAATCTCAATCTCTCTTATCCATTAGTAAAATAACTTTCCACATTAAATCATCCACCTGAAAATCCTTAAACTTGACCTTTTTATTATAGGCCTTGGCTATTCTTTCCTTTTGAAGAATAATAGCTTCTAAAGCGCTAAGTATTTCTTCATCTAAATCGACCATTTCATCCAACATCATGGCCCAATAATGATTAGTTGGAATTTCCATTTGCCTTTGTAAACGCGTCGACTGCCGATAAATTTCAACTAGCAACACAGCCTCCTGGCCATAAGTTAGTCGAACATGTTGCTTCTCGAGGGGAATTCCTATATGCCCATAGCACTTTTTCTAAAGTTTTATGCCAACTTTTGGGCTTTCACGCCACGTGTTTTTTTTATCAAATTTATAATTATGTTATTGGCAGCTTCCACTTGACCATTAGCCTTAGCATAATCAGGGGTCGAAGTTAGTAACTTCACTCCCAACTCATTATCATATTTCGGCCTGTAAATACTGACCCTTGGTTAGTAGTTAAAGTCTCAGGAATTCCATACCGAGACACTATGAACTTTTATATGAAGTCGATCACGACGTCTTGGGTGACATTTCTTAAAGGAATTACTTCCACCCATTTGGTAAAATAATCATGACCACAATAATAAACTTACGATTTTTCGATGATGAGGTTTTAATCTCTCCAATTGGATCTAGAGCCCATCCTCGAAAAGCCCAAGGTTTAATTATTGAATGCAACTCACTGGCAGGAACATGTTGAATGTCTGCAGGCTTCTGAGAAGTCTGGAAAGACTTAGCATATTCAATGCAATCTTTCAAAATTGTTGGCCAATATACTCCTAGTTGATATAACAACAATTTCATTTTTTGCCTAACCTGATGAGCGCCACATGATCCAACATGAACTTGTGAAACCGCGACGAGGGCTTCGTCTTCATTCAGCCATTTCAACAACGTTATGTCTGCATTCCTCTTAAATAATTCATTACCCATGATCATGTAATTCAAAACTCTATACTTGACATTTCGACCAACAGGTCTATTAGGATCCTGCAAGTATTCGATTATAGGCCTTCTCCAATTGTTTGCAGCCAAATTGTCAAAAGTTAGCACTTCAAATTGCTTTGGAGTTAGCTTCGCTCTAATATTTATTAATTCCTTTAACTTCTTTTTAGACACTTTATATCCCGAAGCAATTTGAGCCAACTCATTGTCTTCCTGATTCTTGACTCGTATGTTGAATTTCGACCTTGTCAATTTTTTTCAACAAACGAAGGACCTTAACGAAATACTTCATCAAATTTTCACTTGTGCACTTATATTCATTAGTCAACTGCTTAACTACTAATTGTGAATCACCTTTGATCACCACACCTCTTGCTCCTAAAGCCAATAGAATTTCAAGACCAGCAATCAAGGCCTTAACAATTTCTAAACAATTTCAAGACCCACTGAGCGTGCCAATTTGTTTACCTAGAATTTTGGTAATCAAAGAAATCTAAATTTTGATAAAGAGGTTGAATTTTAATTCTCTTTGGGTTCTTTAACTGAAATTAACATGCCTTTAGATGTAGAATTAAACAAAAGAAAACTCAAAGTTCTTCAAAGAACTCAACCAAGAATAGAAAACAAATATTGCAATAGGATAATTTGTAGTAAACAAGGGTAAAGATGAGCTGAAAGGGTAAATTTACATTAATTTGAAAGTGGTTTTGCTTGATACATACTCAAAAACTCTGTAATTTGCTATTGGTCACATTTACTTGGACTTTGAGCAACGTTAGAGTTTTTTGAGCAATAGATTGCGAACCCCGAAATCAGACCTGAAATCCTCTATTTATAGGCCTAACTTCTAACCGAAATCTAACAGTCGAAACATCTTAACATTACACGTGCCCTAAACATCTTAACATCTTAACTGCTTCATACTGTCGGTCGAAATGTGCATCTTCACATTTGATTGATTTATCTTCTAGGTCAAGCTTCATGCTTCGACCAACATCTTCTCTTATACCATATTTGGTCGAAATACATTAGTGGTCAAATAAAACTTCGACAACACTTTTAAAAGAATTTTCATTCTTTATTCCTTCACAACTTTCGACCACTTGGTAAAATTTCAAGCTAACACTATCTTACCACAAATTTACATTATAATATTGTTGACTTTGCTATAACATGCTAAGAGAAAAAAGTATATAATGATGTAATAAAGTCTACGAAATGGGCACAATGAAAGCCCGAAAGAAACATGAATGTGTGTTGGAGTCATTATAGTCATCGAAAACAGGAAGTTCGTATAAAATCTTTACAAGATGCATGCTGTTCCATTTCACAACCACAAGAAACTAAAATTGTATCAGTTAGGCTAATGATGTTGACAAATTGATCAGCAAAAACTAAAGCTATGGAGGTTGCTTAATCGCCAGATTTTCTGTATTCAGGCTTCAGTTCATAGGTGCCTTGATTAGTTCCTTTGTTATTGTAGACACATAGGTCTTTCAGTATATCTTTCAGAAATTGCTGCAGAAAAGGAGTTAGATCCAAGACATTAGTTAAAATAAGCACTATTAAAATACCAGCAGAAAAAGTATAGCTTCAAATTCAAATAAATAACTATCAGGTGGAGAAATATATGTATAACTTCAAATAACGATCTTCGACCAAAATTTTCAAATTACAAATAACTATCAAGTGGGGACTAACCTATTAAACCAAAAAAGTTACATAAACAACTAGTCTGTCAAGCAAGAATATCTATTATTTTCCTCACTTCTGATCAAAAGCATAAAGAATACAGCTATACATCTCCTGAAAATGATATAAACAATACTTCTAACTTATGAATCTATCCAGACATGCATGTCTACTAGAAGCAACAAACTTTCATGGTTGGAATACATTTTTTATGTATGTGTATCTACAAAAGTGTTTAATGACTACCCAGAAAAATATCAAAAGGTGGTAGTATCCAATAAACTAAAACTGGGTTTTAAGAGAAAGATATTACTCAAAGCACATACTTCAGGTTGGTCGGTTTCTTGAACGAGGTTTCTTAAACTCCAATTGGGCTGCCTTTCAAATAGCTTGAACACAATCTCTTCCATTTCTCCACGGTCTCTTCTTGTTCTCTTCGTCTCTGTTGTTTTGGCTGGAGTTTTCTTCTTATCCTAATCCAATACAGAAATTTCTGTTACATCTGAAGTGTAAGTCAATGAAAAATATACGTAGAACTGCATAAGACTAGAAATATAGTCCTCAATTCCACCACTTCATCCCCCTATTATATCATAGCTATACACTCCTAATGCATGTGCTCCTCAATATTTTTAAAGGAAATCTTGGCTCTGTCATTTTTATCTCATTATTAAACTGAAAAAAGTGAGAAAAATGATATGATAGGTAAGTTATAACTATGAAGTGCAGCACATGATGCAAGAAGAAGGGATGTTTCTCTTAGCATGCAAATATTGAGGACTGAAATTGCTAACAGGAAGAAGAATAAGCCACTTACACTTGGCCCAGGAACCGAGAAACTGATCATCCCTGGCATTGGCCTCATATGAGCCCCAGTGTCATTGTCAATAACCTGAAGATAGAAATCAGGAGTCAAATGTAAAGAACATCTTTGCCCAAATTATTGGAACAATTTATTAGAATAGAGCCATATTATAACCTGTATCTGTCTATTTTTGACCATATATTTATTTGTCCTTTCACGGCAGAGTTTCCCATATAGCTCAAGACTTTGATTATGGGGCCTCATGTCAAACTTGTTCAGTATTTTTCCCTCCACAGAGATCTTTCCTACAATACGGCAGAAATCTCAGGTGATAGACCTACACTTTGCTTAATTAGATTTGACAGAGTAGATTTATGGAGCTTCATGTATCAACTCAAATACTGCCTAGCATAAAGAGCTATATCCTTAATAATCGACTATTTTGAAAAACAAAAGACCAAATTTCTTCAAACAGTAAATAAAATATAGTAGGAACTGAGAAATAAATAAATTATAAATCAAAATAAACAAGGACAGCAAATGAATGAAAAAAAGACACTCTATCACGCATCCCACAAAGAAACCACGAAAAGTTAACACAAAGAAGATAAGAGAAGACCACTCAAATCCTATAAAAGTGTCCCAACCAAAAGGTGATAGCATCATCAATTGCATAGCCTATGTTAGAGATGTAAAATAAAACAACTCATATACCTTCACCTAATACCCAAAACTTTTGAGTATTTGATTTATGACATAGTATAAGAGAAGTATGACCAATTTGTCTGGAGTTCCATCCTTATTGCTCTCATTCTTCTAATAAAAAGTTAAATTTTCAGCACAAAATAGATTGAGCTTGAGCTATGTCCAAGTTTCCAGCACAAGGGCTTTATTGAGAAGGGATATATGTTACAGACATAAATAAAACTACTCATATATTTGCATAAAAAATTCAGCATTCAACATAGTTGCTTCGTGACACCTTAAGAGAGGATTTGCGTCTTTGTTATTTCAAAAACCTTTTTCAAATTACCTAAAAGCCCCTCTCTTGATAATTATCTCAAGTGTATTTTTGTCTTTTACCCCCTCAATTCCTTCTTTTTCTGTTTATAGACATGGAGGCTGAAGCCTCCTACACAGCAAAAGAAGTAATATTCCTCCTCCATATACTCTCTCTAACTCTTTAGTCAGAATAATATCAATCATAATTCATAAATAAATGATACCCTAGATTTTCTAAGTGACGAAAGAACAACTATCAAAATATTGTTTCTCTTTCTTAATTATGGATTCAATGGACACCATCAGACCTTACAGCATATTTTACAGGTAATGTAAATAAACAGCTTTATGATTCTCCCTTCAAACTGCTCTGTTTTTTTTCAGCCAAAGTAATTAATTACAGGTTCAGTTTCAAAATTCTATGCTTTGTTAAAACGAAATTACTCGTGTTGGAAAGTCCAATTCGTAACTAATGAAATAGAAAATGGACACGTATCTTAAATTGATAACTTATTCTGACTTGTTGTAAATATATGAATCATAGCCATTATACAAGATGAAGACTTACATTTCTTACAATGAAGGAACAGACTTTCTTAAAATCGAGATCATTTAATGAGATGATAATAAGAGGAAAATAAGGGGACTTATATTGCCAAGTTATAAAGAGTGTTCATTTACTCTAAGCAACATCATGTCAAACCAAGATGTAAATTAACAGCTCATTTAACCACTAATGTAAGTTCTAATCAAGTCAAACGACTTTCACTGAAGGATGAATATTTACCTTGCTGTGTGTTTGAAAACACAGACATAGGAATGAAGTCTTTAGACATATCCATGGCATAACATTTGGGTATATTTCCAGCTTCAGTTCCAGCCAACTCCATAGTAAACTGAGCATTTTAACTAAGCAATCAATTTAAAAGGACAAACAATACAGGGAAAGTGTCATTCGTAAGTCATAACTATTCAAGAAAATTTATTTTCATATATGGTACATGGTATATCCCTTTTGTGAACAAAAAGACAGCATTTTTAAAGCAACTGAAAAAGTGAAGCAGAAGAATGGTGACCTGTACCGTTCTCTTAGATTGAGTGGATAGAGTAAAAAATAACAGATATAACAAAATTATTTACATCCAAAACTATGGCCTGGAGTAAAACTGAATTATATTGTATTTTCCACCTTCATATCCTTTTGTTAATATGAGCTGGATGTGATTTTCATTCACCTATCACCTTCCCACTTCACTTTCCGCCTACCCAACTAAGTAGAGCTTAGTGGGCACTTTTCAATGGATTCAAAGAAAATTGAGAGTGCCATATTCCATAAGTTATTTCTCAATAACTAATATGAGTTGAGAACAACAACCAATGGATATAAGGCTATCAAATAACCCAGATATATGAGGCTATAACCACTGTAACCAGGGTTTTAAATTGCAAGCTGCATTATATAATGTAGCCACAACATCTCAGTAGCAGTAGCCACTGCAACCACCATCATGTTGTGATTGTGAACCACATAAGTAATAATTGACCTGGGTCAGGCTGCAATGCAATTGCAACCAGGGCTAACCACAACTCAACCAAAACTGCAATTTAAGGCCTAAACTGTTTTCGGTTTCAACTCCAGCCACTTAATCTCAACAATCAAAATAAAAAGTTATACATTAATATTATATTGCCAAGTTATTAAGCAAAAGTTTCAATAAGACTAGTTATATGACAATGAAAAATTAACAATTTTGCTAATAACTAATTTCAATTAAATCACCAATATATTTAAATAATTTAAAAAAAAAAACATATACCAGCAAACAATAAACAGTTTTCTGAGCAATGAATTTACATATTAGTACCCTTGGCTTTCATTATTATCCTGGTGTAACAATGGCGACATGATTTTGAAAATAAAAACAATTTTGGAAGTCCACCTTTCTCCTTAAATTATCAGTAATATTGTATTAAATGAGATTCATATGCCATCGAGCAAGGTAGTAAATCTCAATGGTGAATAACATGCTTAAAGCAATCGGGGATTTTAATGCCCTGATGTGAGAGACCTTGAAAAGCACCCCCCCCCCCCCCCAATTGAAGAAAGGGAATAACATTGCAAATACGAAAACAATAAAATATTTGACTGTTATGCATTACTTTATCATACAGATTAGCAGATAAACTAACCAAGCATAACTTTCGCAGGAAAAAAGAAGAGATTATAATGTTCAATTTTCAAAATTACCAAGTTCCAGAAACTCACAATTAATTATCAAATTAGGTGGCTCTTTTCAGTTTATAAAGTTATCAAGAAGGCACTAAATGAGTGTCGTTCCTAAACCAGAGGACTCCTAAGGCATGTGCCTCACTAAAGGGTAGCAGTAGCACTTCATCTAACAACACATTACGGACCCCTAGTCCTATCTATTTATCTAACCTTAAAGCCTTAGGTGCCTGTTGGCACCTTTGACTATATTGCCTTTAAATCCTATATCATACATGAACCCTTTCTCAATTTTCATTAATTCATTTGAATCCCATTCTGAAGGACCAAATGGCAATTAAGATAAAGTGATTGCACTAACAGACTAACTCGTTAGGTAAGAGATCCAAGCTAAGCTTCCATATTCTACAGCATCCTATCCTCATATCTTCTTTTTCTTTCTGTTTTCTTCGCAAAAAAGAATTCTGTTGACTGTAAGATGAATGGAAATATTTGTGATCACCCAGTAAGAAAATTGGCTTTCCAAAGGTTATGAGCTATATCTATCCTAAATAACCCAATAATGCAAAAACTGGGAAACTCACCAATATTATAAGCATTCTTGCTCCAGAAATCCATTAAAGTTAAATGTTTGTTTTGACATTGAATAGTCACTACCCTCTGACCCTAATTGAAACTTTAAATGGAAACTTTGGTCTACAATTCATTAATTTGTCCCCACAATAGTAGACTTCCAGGTTCTTTTAACTCTTCCAACCAAGTAACCAACCATACAGAGCATAAACAATTGCACCCACCACAACTTCATTGGCTTCAACCGGATAAGCATTTGAAAAAAAATAATATCAAACAAGAGTAGTTCTATACTTTGCAAATATCCTTTTACAAAACAGATGAAATGGTGATGTGCTGTGATGGGAGAAAATTTGGGGAAATAAGAATAATACAGGAGTGAATTTGATCGGAAGAATGGAAAAATAACAGTGACTCACCTTCAGAAAAAAAAAAAAAAAAGCATTCCTCTACCACATTTTATCTAAGTGTTATGTTTGTTAGTTGTTAATACACAGTACACACACTAGGGCAACAGATATTACTTGTCACATTAAAATGTCTTCTGAAATTAATAGGATTCATTTGACCGTGAACCCTAGCCATCTGTATAAACTAACGCAACTCTTGATCGAAAAGCAAATTAGAGAAACATGCATGCCGACTTCGAAAGAAAAATAGAATCGAAGACATCGGAAAACAACAATGACGAAGATGAAGCTAATAATTTGTCAAATAAAAAAAATTACACAAAACGAGTAATTTAGGGTTTATGTGGTGAGATAAATGCCACAATGTAATCTGATTTCAAAGGTTTGCATGAAAATAGTGGAAACGGCGCAATTTGGATGGAACAGGGAGAATGAAGAAGATGCAATGCAGTTGAGTTGGAAGGAGAAGGAGGAGAGGGGGGAACCTGGGGAGGAGAATCGTCGTCGTTGGAGTTGAGGGGGTCGATGGAGACGACGACTTTAGCGACGGGGCGGGAAGGGTCGGAGGGAGGGGCGCAGAGGGAGCGAGAAACGAGGGGCGGACACTTCATGAGCCACACCGCTCTGTCGGCCTTGGAGGTGTCGACGTGGCCGCCCATCCCTTTGTTGCTCTGCTTGATGTTATATTTGCCTTGCTCCTCCATCGCCATCGCAAAAAGAAGAAGAAGTTGAAGAAGAGAGCGAGTTTGCTCTGTTCTGCTGCCTCCCAACTTTCGAAGGCCGAAAAATATGGGAACCGTTGCGTTGCGTCCAGACCAGTTACTATAAGTACAAAAAAAAATTATGTTCCCACTTCAAATACACTCACCCATAAAAATAAAAATAAGTGATGTAATACAAAACCATAAAAGTGAGACGCAAAAAGGAAACTAAGTGTACATATATCAAAACTCTATATACGCCGCGCACTCGAAGGGAAAATAGTTTATAGTCACCTCAATTAGACCTCCACGTAGAGCCGTATAAAAATAAAAATATACCACAAAGCAAGTAGTAATTAAAAAAAGAATGAGGTTATTTAAGATTTACCTTGAGTAAAATCGCAACGTCCTATTAGTATTTTGACATGTGTTTAGAAAGTTCTAACTCATAACACATGTATTATTGGTCAATCTAAGACTATGGTGATTTTGCCTAATATTTACTTAGGGTAATTTAGGCAATCTCAAAAAGGATAAGTGGTTGACTAAGTTTTTTCAATAAATGTTGATTCACACTCCTCCACCTCTCCACCTTATGAGAGAAAGGAGGAAAAAAGAGAGAATGAAAGATTTCAAAGGTGATGTGATAGAAACTAGAGAGAGACCGGAAGAAAAATGGATAGGAATGAATTGTAAGGTAAAGTACAGTGTGAACATATCACAACACAAGTTTTTTATCCCTATAAAATAAGTGAGCTTTTGTTTTATTTCCCAACCGGCATAAAGTTGGAAAATCATCTTCTCATTTTAGGAAAAGCTTAGTTATAGTCATCGCCAGCGTCCAAGCTCTGGCCACTTTGTCATGTGTCAAGTCAAAGCTTACGTGGG
This sequence comes from Acmispon strigosus, assembly GCA_030819835.1. NCBI lineage: Eukaryota > Viridiplantae > Streptophyta > Magnoliopsida > Fabales > Fabaceae > Acmispon > Acmispon strigosus. The sequence continues at coordinate 29,394,948 of JAUAMA010000001.1, forward strand.
ATGCCAAGAGTAAATTTTAATTAATATAGACTTTACAGTGTTAACTAATAATTAAACTTAATAATTAAAAAATAAAAATAACAAAAAAAATCTTAATCATTAATTATCGATGTTCATCGAACTCAGAAACTCTCCCTCATCAAATAAAACCCATAGAGAAATCTCAAACCCAGAAGCTTGACTTCATTATCATCTCGACCCCAAATCTAGAAAGCTCATATTTCCACCCCCAAAACCAGAAACTGATTTCGATCAAGGCACCATTGCACCACCACTCCTTTTTCCGACTTCACCACCGCCCAACCATCTCCACCTCGTAACCATCACCGAGCTTGAAACTTTTCTCCAATAAAAACCTCACACTCGCACCCATAGCCAAGAGAGAAGATGGATCAAACATGAAGGTGGTGATTGGGGAAGGGTTAAGCTTGGAGAGCATGAATCGAGCATCGGAGAAGATGGATCAAGTGTAACACCTAGACGACCTGAATGCAATTTGGCCACTTTAAAACGCTTTTAAGAAAATATTCATACAAAATATAAAGAAAAGTTTGTCGAGTCTCCTCCTTTAAAAAAAAATTAAGTCGAACAAAATTAATTTTATTCTTACTAAAAGAAATTGTTCTAGTTGTCTCTTCAGCCATACGATCCAACGACGTTGCAGCCGACCCACTAGGGATGCTCTTAAGCATACACCTAAGAAGCAGCTTGCACGACCTGGCTTACGGATGAGCACTCCCGGCTTAATGGTACCTTATCCGACCAGCTCAGACAAAGGCAGAAGGGAAAACGCTTCAAAGGCTGCTCGCCGTACAACTACTCCTGCTTGGAAGCCTCACTTATGAGTTTCCCAAACACTTGCAAAGATACCTTTGGGGCATACAAATACCAGGTTCTATCGTCTCAGTCGGGGCTTTTACTTTGGACTTCTGCTTCTTCTACGCTTCTTACTCACTCCTTACATTACAAGTTTGTTATGCATTCTTACATATTTGAGTTGAGCTCTTGGATGCTCTCGGAGCTCCCTTATTGACTTGAGCTCCGGAGTGTCTTCTGCAGGTCCCCCCTATAATGCCCTGATTCTCACGAGGGTTGTTATAGTAAATATCAACAAATAAAGAACTTGCAAAAAGCAGCAGAAATTAAAATCGAAATGGAACTTATATATAAACCGCCTCAAGGAAAAGATAAATCAAGAAAGGAAGTAAAGAATGAAAATTAAAATATAGTCAACACAACCAAGAACCACACGCAGGTAGATCCTTCAGAAGTGATAATGCTAAAAACAGAATACTGTGCAATAGAACCCCGGGAAACCCTACGTTGTGCCACCAATTGCTCCAACCTCTCACGCCAACGCTGCAGGTCCCTCCTCTGTCTATGCAACAGGGTCAGTCGCTCAGTAGTCACCAATGACAGAAGGTCCTCCTCAGAAGAAAATGTCACTCGCCTGTCGACCGGTGGATCCTCTGGCCGTTGCCCACAGAAAACATCATCGAAAGAATAAATAGCGTCCAGTATACATCGTGGAGGAACTGTAAGACCCTCAATTTATTGTAATTTCATTTTAGTCCCTGGAAATTCTTGTATTTGTGAATTGATCCCGAGTTAATTAATTAAATTCTAGCCTTGGGCTATTTAGACAATTTTTTGGGTCATGTTGATTTTCCTTGAGGATCATTAGAATAGCTTCGCTCAATTTATAACAAGATGAGCTTTGGCTTAGTGGTTAAGACTTCTGTATTTCGTCTACATGGTAAGGGTTCAAATCTTGGTGAGGTAGGATTTAATTTTGGTCCAAGATTTTCGTATGGCTAGATATTTTTTAAAGTTCAAATAAGAATATTTGTTTTAATGGTGGTTAGTTTTCAGATTTTAAGTGTAGTAATGGGTTGTTAAGAAGGACTAATGTTGGTTAATGGATTGTCTAAGGCTTTAATGGGCTTTGAAGGAAAATCATGGTGAGTAAAGGCCTTGTTGGGCGGTCCTCTCACTCTTCTTTGGTGCTGACTTCTGATCAGCTCATGTGTTAGAGTTGTTTTTGAATTTTGAAAGCCAACAAGTGTATTAAGGTGGTATAATTTGAGTTAATTACCTTATCCTTAGCCTTGATGAGCCTTGAAAGCAAATTATTCAGAGTTATGGAGGCATGGGGAGTCCCTCTCTCTCTTCCTTGCTGCTGAAAAACTGAGTTATATGCTTAGCCTTCTTCCTTGTTAATTTCACACAAAAGTTTCTAAATACCTAGAACACAAAAGCTGAAAATTCTCTGAAGTTGTGTTGCTTGTGCCGCATCTCCTTCCTCCTCTCTTGGTGTTCAAACCTTGCTCTTTAATCCTCTTCAAGTGCTCTTGTGTTGGTTCAATTGGTAAGTGATCAAACCCTTCTAAAATTATGAGTTTTTAGTGTTCTATTCCTTGCTCTCTTCTAGGGTTTGATTGGTTTCATTTTCAGCCCTTTCCCCTCATCAAACTCGAGGTTTCTCTGCACTCCTGAAGGACTAGGGTCGAGCTTCAAGTTCCCTTGATCAAACTCTCATAACAAGGTTGGAGTTTAATTGCATGCAACCCTCTCGAAGATAAGGGTAACTCGTCTTAGGACTTATTCATGTCGGTTTATGATGGTTTGTGTTCTGTTTTGTGACTCTTTTTAAGATGCTTTGAGAACCATTTCTGAATTATTGTTGGCAACATGATATGTTGTAAGTGTTTATGTGTTTATGAAGTTTTTGAGAAAAGTGACATGTGTTATTTGATTATAACATGAGGAAAATGATTTTGAGAAGTTGATGAATAAGCATATGTAAAGCTATGACTGAGAATTTGTGTGCACTGTTGGTTCATGAGGATGTTGATATATTGTTGTCATAGTATATGCATTATATATAGTATTTTTAGGTTGATGTGACAGTAATTTGTCCCGTGGGAAACCGAGGGCAATGTGGTGGTAATTTGTCTCACGTGATTGTCTTGGTCAGGTTAGGGTGAATTCTAGTCATAGTTATGCATATAGATATTGAGGATTATAAACATGTTTATGTGACATTGTAAAATGAGAATTTGTGACTATCTTTGTATTGTTGTTTTTTAATTAACTCTGTTTTTTATGTTTATTTAACTGTTGGTTTATGTCACAAATATTGTATGTTATTTTCTTGATTTTCGAGTTAACCCTTTCTGCTTGTCTTGTTTGATTGTTTTAGGCGCTTAACGCCATAGATAACTAGGGCAATGAGGTTCAAGAAGGATGATCTTGATGCTAGAACGAGATGGTGAAGAAGGCTCGAAGGGTTGAAGAACTTTGTAGAAGATTGTTTCTGTTTTTTCGCTATTTTGATTTTAGCACTTGTATTGCAACTTTATTTATTTTGAAATACCTCTCACTGTTTTGTGATTTTTAATAATCTATTATGGGTTGAATATTAATTATAAATATTTGAGAGACATTCCCTTTTGAAAACTTGAGTGTTTTGAGAGATTTTGAAGTTTAAATTCCGCATATTTACTGTGTGACCCTCAACCCAAAATTGGGGTGTTACATTTGTGGTATCAGAGTGATGGTTAAGATAATCAGTGTTGTTGGGTAATTGTTATTCTGAAATCGATTGATGGGGTGTCGATCGAAAGAAAGATATTGTGTTTTGATTGTTTGTTAGATTTAATTTGTTGAGATTGTCCTTTAAGCGGACGATCTAAATATTTGTGTTTGACTAACATCTTTTGTTGTTTCTGTTTTCTGATTTAACTGTTAGTTTTCTTATGAGCAGAAGTAAGAGACTAACTAGTCAGAACATAGAAATGGTGGACCAAAATGCTATGAATCAGATAGCTTCTGCGATCACCAATATGATGACGTTGATAACTCATCAAGCGACTGTTGTTGCTGCCTGTGCAGAGGCGGAAGCTACCCAAGCTAATGCTGCTGCTGAGGCTCAGGTTCAACAGGCTGAGAGGGAGCAGGCTTCTGCTCTGACTCGAGGACTTCATGATTTCAAGCGTCAGACCGATCGATTTGGTTCCTGGAACCAGACCGATCTCTATTGCACCTTACCAGATGGCAATAGCGGAGCTAGCAGAGCTGAAGAGCCAGTTAGATGATCTCATGGGGAAAGGTTTCATTCGACCTAGTGTTTCTCCATGGGGAGCACCCGTGCTGCTTGTAACGAAGAAAGATGGAAGATCACGACTTTGCATGGACTACAGACAGCTAAATAAGGTTACCGTGAAGAATCGTTATCCTTTGCCTAGGATTGACAACTTGATGGATCAGCTTCGAGGAGCGGCTATCTTCTCGAAGATCAACTTGCGATCTGGGTATCACCAGATTCGGGTTATGGAAGCAGATATCCAGAAGACTGCTTTTCGTACTCGCTATGGACACTATGAGTATGTAGTGATGCCATTTGGGGTTACGAACACGCCAGCGATATTCATGCATTACATGAATAGAATCTTTAATCCCTTCCTTAACAGGTTCGTGGTCATTTTCATCGACGATATCCTGATCTACTCGAGAAGTAGAGAGGAGAACGAGGACCACTTGCATTAGGTGTTGTCCATTCTTCGCGAGAAGACCTTATATGTGAACGCAGCTAAGTGTGAGTTCTGGTTGGAGGAGGTAAAGTTCCTTGGCCATGTCATTTCTAAGGAAGGCATTGTCGTGGACCCAAGCAAGGTGGATGCAGTGACGAAGTGGGAGCAGCCGAAGACTAAGACAAATATCTGAAGTTTTTTGGGCTTAGCAAGATATTACTCGAGATTCATTGAGGGTTTTGCGAATATTGTAGGGCCTTTGAAGAGGCTGACTCGGAAGAATCAACCTTTTGCTTGGATTGAGGAGTGTGGGTCCAGTTTTCAAGAGATGAAGCGACGTTTGACAATCGCACCAGTCTTGGCATTACCGTAGTGTGATGAACCTTACGAGGTTTATTGTGATGCTTCTTACTAGGGCTTGGGCTATGTATTGATGCAACATCGAAAGGTTGTGGCCTATGCTTCGAGGCAGTTGAAGATCCATGAACGTAACTATCCGACACATGATTTGGAGCTTGCGGCGGTGGTCTTTGCTCTCAAAATGTGGAGGCACTACTTATATGGGGGCACGTTCACCATTTTCAGCGATCACAAGAGCTTGAAATATCTTTTTTATTAGAAGGACCTTAACATGAAGTAGAGACGATGGTTGGAGTTCTTGAAAGACTATAATTTTACCTTGCAGTACCATCCAGGGAAGGCTAATATTGTGGCTAATGCTCTCAATCGCAAGGTTATTCATGTTTCTTCCCTGATGATTAAGGAGTTGGAGTTGTTGGAGGCTTTCTGTTATCTGATTTTGGATGTTAAAGTGACACCCGAGAGGCTGAGTTTCAGGATAATCACCGTGTCCAGTGGTTTTTTGGAGGAGATCAGAACTAAGCAGATGCAAGATATAGGATTGATTGAGAAGAGAAAAATGATCAGTGCAGGGAAGGCACCGGACTTTGAGGTAGGAGCTGGTGGCATCTTGTGATGCAAGGGACGTGTGTGTGTCCCGAGTGATGCTGAGTTGAGGAGGTTGATCCTTGACGAAGGTCACAAGAGCAGGTTGAGTCTTCATCCGGGTGCATCAAAGATGTACTAGGATTTGAGGTTATACTTCTGGTGGCCAGATATTAAGAGAAACGTTGCAGAGTATGTAGCTGCTTGTCTAACTTGATAGAAGGCTAAAGTTGAGCATCAGAAACCAGCAGGGTTGATGCAACCTCTTGAGGTCCCTGAGCGGAAGTGGGGCAGCATCTCCATGGATTTCGTAGTTGCCTTACCACTCACTCGGAGGAGGTTTGTTTCCATCCGGGTCATTGTGGATCATTTGACGAAATCTGCGCACTTTTTACCAGTGAAGACCACTTACAAAGTGGAATATCTTGCAAAGGAATATATTGTAGAGATTGTGCGATTACACGGGGTTCCTTCGACCATAGTTTCTGACAGGGATCTGAAGTTCACTTCACACTTCTGGAAGGCCCTGTAGGGAGCCTTTGGGTCGAGATTGAGTTTGTGTTCTGCATATCACCTGTAGACGGACGACCAGACTGAGAGGACGATTCAGTCTTTGGAGGATCTTTTGCGTGCTTGTGTTTTGGATAATCAGGGGAGCTGGGATGAGCTGTTTCCTTTGATCGAGTTCACTTATAATAACAGTTTCCATGCCAGCATTGGGATGGCACCATACGAGGCTTTGTATGGAAGGAGATGTAGGACTCCTTTATGTTTGTTCCAGGACGGGGAACATTTAATTGTTGGGCCGGAGCTAGTCAAACAGACGACTGAGAAGGTTAAACAAATTAGGGAGAAAATGAAGGCGTCCAGAAGTAGACATAAGAGCTACTCAGATAACCGGCGAAGGGATTTGGAGTTTGCACCGAGGGAACATGTGTTTCTTTGTGTGAACCCAACTACCGGAGTCGGGAGGGCGATTAAATCAAAGAAGCTGACGCCGAAATTTATCGGACCTTATCAGATTATTGAGAGAGTTGGACCGGTGGCCTATCGTGCTACCTTGCCACCCTTCTTGTCCAAGGTTCATGATGTGCTGCATGTATCTCAGTTGCGGAAGTACATTCCGGACCCTTCACATGTTATCGCTCAGGATGACATCCAGTTGAAGGATAATCTAACTTTTGAGGTTTCATCGATAAGTATTGTAGATCGCAAGATCAAACAGCTGAAGAACAAGCAGATTCCGCTTGTGAAGGCGATTTGGAACCAGGTCACGGGCGAAGCTACCTGGGAACTAGAGGAGAATATGCGGGAGCAGTATCCCGATTTATTTCTTGACATGTAGTTTCGGGGACGAAACTCTTTTTAGGGGGTGGTATTGTAAGACCCTCAATTTATTGTAATTGCATTTTAGTCCCTGGAAATTCTTGTATTTGTGAATTGATCCCTTGAGTTAATTAATTAAATTCTAGCCTTGGGCTATTTAGACAATTGTTTGGGTCATGCTGATTTGCCTTAAGGATCATTTGAATAGTTTCGCTCAATTTATAATAAGAAGAGCTTTGGCTTAGTGGTTAAGACTTCTGTATTTCGTCTACATGGTAAGGGTTCAAATCTTGGTGAGGTAGGATTTATTTTTGGTCCAAGATTTTCGTATGGCTAGATATTTTTTAAAGTTCAAATAAGAATATTTGTTTTAATGGTGGTTAATTTTCAGATTTTAAGTGTAGTAATGGGGTGTTAAGAGGGAATAATGTTAGTTAATGGATTGTCTAAGGATTTAATGGGAATTTAAGGAAAATCATGGTGAGCAAAAGCCTTGTTGGGCGGCCCTCTCACTCTTCTTTGGTGCTGATTTCTGATAAGCAAATGTGTTCGAGTTGTTTTTGAATTTTGAAAGCCAACAAGTGTATTAAGGTGGTATAATTTGAGTTAATTACCTTGTCCTTAGCCTTGATGAGCCTTGAAAGCAAATTATTCAGAGTTATGGAGGCATGGGGCGTCCCCCTCTCTCTTCCTTGCTGCTGAAAAACTGAGTTATATGCTTAGCCTTCTTCCTTGTTAATTTCACACAAAAGTTGCTAAAAACCTAGAACACAAAAGCTGAAAATTCTCTGAAGTTGTGTTGCTTGTGCCGCCTCTCCTTCCTCCTCTCTTGGTGTTCAAACCTTGCTCTTTAATCCTCTTCAAGTGCTCTTGTGTTGGTTCAATTGGTAAGTGATCAAACCCTTCTAAAATTCCGAGTTTTTGGTGTTATATTCCTTGCTCTCTTCTAGGGTTTGATTGGTTTCATTTTCAGCCATTTCCCCTCATCAAAATCGAGGTTTCTCTACACTTCTGAAGGACCAGGGTCATGCTTCAAGATCCCTTGATCAAAATCTCATAACAAGGTTGGAGTTCAATTGCATGCAACCCTCTCGAAGGTAAGCATAACTCGTCTTTATTCGTGTCGGTTTGTGAACTCCGTTTGAGATGCTTTGAGAACCATTTCTGAATTGTTGTTGGCAACATGATATGCTATAAGTTTTTATGTGTTGATGAAGTTTTTGAGAAAAGTGACATGTGTTATTTGATTATAACATGAGGAAAATGATTTTGAGAAGTTGATGAATAAGCATATGTAAAGCTATGACTGGGAATTTGTGTGAACTGTTGGTTCATGAGGATATTGATATATTATTGTCATAGTATATGCATTGTATATAGGATTTTTAGGGTGAATTCTGGTCATAATTAAGCATATAGATATTGAGGATTATAAACATGTTTGTGTGACATTGTAAAATGAGAGTTTGTGACAATCTTTGTATTGTTGTTGTTTAATTAACTTTGTTTTTTATGCTTATTTTACTGTTGGTTTATATCACAAATGTTGTATGTTATTTTCTTGATTTTTGAGTTAACCCTTTCTGCTTGTCTTGTTTGATTGTTTTGGGTGCTTAACGCCATAAATAACCAGAGCAATGAGGTTCAAGAAGGATGACCTTAATGCTAGAATGAGATGGTGAAGAAGGCTCATAGAATTGAAGAACTTTGTAGAAGATTGTTTCTGTTTTTCCGTTGTTTTGATTTTAGCACTTGTAGTGCAACTTTATTTATTTTGAAATACCTCTAGCTGTTTTGTGATGTTTACTAATCTATTATGGGTTGAATATTAATTATAAATATTTGAGAGACGTTACCTTTTGCAAACTTGAGTGTTTTGAGAGGTTTTGAAGTTTAAATTCCGCATATTTACTATGTGACCCTCAACCTGAAATTGGGGTGTTACATGAACCGTAATGCAAATAGTCCCTTGCTGATAACAAGTATCCATGGTCAAACCATGACGGTCTCGTCAGGCAGTCCTAATCCATCCAGTATACGTAACAGTGCGGTGGATACGACTGAAACTCCACACATCGCCAACATCACGCTCAAGCAACTGGATCTCGTCGTGCCTCAGGTACGATACCTGGTCAAACGGGTACTCCTCCATCTGGTGATAAGTGCCCACACAATAAGCATTCAAACAAGAAAGGGCCAACTCAACAAACAAAGACCCCATAAATAATCTTGTGCATAGATATCAAGATAATTAACAACCAACATTTAATAAGTCATTTATGGAAGTTCAATTATGAAAATGCCACTAGGGTTAGTCTAGGATGCCACTAAAACTAAATGACCGCGATAAGGTTTTATATCAACACTGGGAAGACGGGACGACCACAGCACCTCCAGGAAACGAGGGTAAACTCCGCTTGCATGGTACGCCACTTAAACAGGAACCACCGAATGACAACTACTGGGCGAACCAAAATCACAGGAACCACCGACAAAGAAACAGTCGTGCAAACCAAGAATACAGTAGCAATCGACAACGAAACAGTCGTGCGCCCAGGGAACCACCGACAAAGAAATAGTCATGCGAACCCAAAACCATGCATATGAGTTAGTCAAAATATCATTAGCCAAATCACCCAAACATTAAGGGCAAAACAGTAATCTCAAGTTAATAATCAAAACCATTATTAATAGGCATAGATATATTCCGATATTAAGGAAAATACATAGGCATGAGAATATCGATTAAATAAGAATATAAAGCATATAATCACATATGTATATATTCAACATCATATTCACATAACATACAAGCAACATATAGCACAATCACATGCAGACAAGACTACGACTGAGTGCCCTTAGTCAACATACAGACAATATATATCAAGCATATGATATGAACAATATTCACATAAATCCAAAATAAACCACAAGAATCACATAGCATTCCACACATGTAGACATTTCTAGAACCAAGTGCCCTTACCTTAGCCTAACTTACGCTCGTCCTTAAAAATCCAAAACGGGGTCCTCCGAAGGAGAGGAAAATCCTTCAAACAATAATTATAACATGCACGTATTAATTCTACGTGAAACTCATGCATGCATGCACATGAAAACCCTAATAAGCCTTAGCTTAATTTTAATATAATTCCTCAACCTTATAAAATAAATATTTAATCATATATATTATTTTCTTTTTAATTTCCAAAGCTATATTAAATACATACTCATTTAATAATACAATAAATAATGCCAACAAAGATAAATTCTTATTTTATTTCAAGAAAAACTTCTTCCTCTTCATACATATATATATACACACACACACACACACTATACACACACACGCATATATATATATGGTCGTTTGCAGGACGAGGCTTCCGCGGTGGTGTCTCCTGGTGCTAATGATGGCTCTTCCAGCGAAATCTCCTTGCTCTTGGATAAGAGTGAAGAGTGCCGTGGTGAGGAGATGCGTGGTTCTCAGGAAGGGATGACCCTGCAGTCTCCTAGAAGACGGGGTCGTCCAAAGAAACTGGATGGTTCAGGCAGTTCCAAGGGGGTATCAGCTTCAGCAGGTAGGGTTCGTGGACTGGGGGTCAAGCGGCCCCGTGGCCGGCCCAGGAAGGAGGCAAGGTGTATGGAGCCATCGTCTTCTTTTTGCTCTTTTTTGGAGGCTGGGGCGGGAGGTGATAGAGACGATGGTCTCGTTTCCGTGCCTGTCGCGCCCGAGACTCCAGTGCCTTCGAGTGTGATGACGAGATCTAGGCGTGCTATTGCGGTTGGTAAACAGGTGGGAGTGGTTTTTGAGTGCCCTGACAGCGTGGCAGTTAAGCATATTGCGGCTCAAATTATGGAGCGTAGGACGGCGTAGGTCGTTTCTCTCTGTGCAGGAGTCGTTTTTTGGGATCTTGTTGTATAGGTGGGGTTTCTCTTTCTGTTTGGGGCTGTGCTTAGGAGACCGGTGAGGGTGCAGAAAACACACAAGAAAGGGGGGGTTTGAATTGTGTGTGGCTTATTTTAAATTTATTTTCTACAATAATTACTTCTTGATAATATATATATATATATATATATATATATATATATATATCATCTTTAATTTAAATTTGGGATGGATCACTTTTGTAGGAGAGCATGAAATTCATTTCATAAGATTTAAAACGATGATTATTTATTTTCCATGATCGTTTACAAGTTGCAAACGTATGAATGAGCATGCAGCGGAGAATCAACAACATGAAAATAAAACACACATGATTTTATCCTGGTTCACCCTCATAACCGACAGGGCTACATCCAGTCCTTGGCTTCACCAAGATTTTCACTATTTCACCAAATAGTACAAGTATTCTCAGGGACTTCTCCCAACAAGTATTCTAAGGACTTCTCCTATCAAGTATTCGAAGGACTTCTCCTTACAAGTATTATGAGGACTTCTCCTAACAAGTATTATACAGGACTTCTCCTGACACCTTTTTCAAGGGTTGGCTTCTCTACATGGTTCTCTTCTTAATAAGAGTGAGCAGAGGAAATGAAGCTCGATTTACAGAGAGGATATGAGTTTGGGTTCTCTGTTTTGAAGGATGTGTGAGTTGGGAAAGATGAGAGTAATACTCTGTGAATTTTCCTCACACAAACTTGTATACTCAGGTAGGGATAGACTTGAGGAATCCTGAGTATGAACCAAGGTAGCTTGGCTCTTGGGACAGACTTAGTTGGCATATGAAAGTTTAAGTCTAAGTTGCCCAAATGCTTTAGAGAAGGGATCTTCTATTTATATCTTCAGTTGCTTCTTCTTCTTGAGAAAGAGAGAAAAACTGTCCGAAGTGCCTCTTCTCTTCTGAGTTGTGAGTAACGGCTAGTTCTGCATCTTTCAACATACGTAAGTCACGATCAGAGGCTTTTCTGCAAGCATAAGATATGATCTGGAAATCATCAGTACTTATGGGTTGATGTCGTCTGGCTCCATCTTGAGCAAGTAGCCTTGAGCTGGTTTCTTCGTATATAACGTGTAAAAGTTCAGCGGTGAGGACTGCTTTGACTCTTTTACCCTAGTGCTAGACAGCTAATACTCATCACGTGCCTTGGTCAGGATTTTGAATTTCGACCGTTGAGAGTGTACGATGCTCAGAGATTCTTCCCGTTGATTCCGCAATGTCAGCTTGATTTAAGGGAAGGTAGAATGTCAGAGGGACTGAGGAATATTGTATTAATTGTGTCCCTTTCTACTTTCTGCTGCAGCCAGTATGTTAATAAATGTGTAGACGAGGTAGGAGTCTTTATTACTTCGATAATTCTGATGTCCTCGAAAACCACATTTCTTGACATCTGTACCTTTGGCGCAATTGTTACGTTGAGTGGACGGATTCTTCCTTGTAGCTTGGCAGACGTAGTCTCCATTTAATGCTTGAAGTTCTGCTGCAAAGTAATTTGGATTGGCGGACGAACTTTTTCTTCATTCAGTCTTTCTTAACTATTAGGATCTTCTTGTCTTGTAGATGACTGAATTTCTTCCTTGGATCTTACTAAAGCTCTTTCATCTGATAGAGTTGATTCACAACTTCCTTTTGTGATGCTAGAGAACCTTTTATGCAGGAAGAATTTCTTCATGAGTTAACCTGCCCTTTTTAACCTGACAAGAATAGTCATCTTGAGTGGCAGACTGTTTTGTTTTCTTGAGATGTGCTTTGACTTGAGCGAGTAGACACTGATGAGGATTTCTCATATGTTGGTTGTTGTTGCCGCTTTAGCTTTTATAGTTTGCCAGACTGTCTCAGCAAGAGTGCTTTTCTGCGTCTATTTTTGACATAGTCTTCTTTATGATGACCGGACGAACTTCCTCTGATGGGCTGGTATTCTTGATATTGCTTTGTAGTTTACCTATTTCCATTGGAAATGATTGGTCCTGTACATGAGAGTGTTCAATGTGTTAGGAAGTCTATTTTAACACAGTATTAAACTTTAAAGAAATTGTTGATTATCAAAATATAATTATTCATTTAATTACTTGAACCTAACAATCGGGCTTAGAGGTGGTGGATGTTGTGTTTTGTTGGTTTGCTGAAGCGGCGGTGTTCCTGGTTGAGGCGCTTTTTCTTGGTTTGGAGTAGGTCATAGGGCCTGCCGTTGGAGTTTTGGGCTCCTGGGTGTGTGTGTTTTGGGTGCTGTCTGTTTTGGGTGGGGCTTTGTATATTCTCTTTTTGACTGGTGCTGCCTTCCCTGTCCTGTTTTTGTGGTGGGAGGGCAGCACTCTTGGTGTTTTGGCGATCTCTGCTATATTAATATATAATTTCGCTTTCTAAAATATATATATATATATATATATATATATATATATAATCAAAATAATAAACTATTAACTCAATAATTTAAAATAATTATTTTTCTAAAAAATTAACCAAAGATATCATGCTCAAAAATTAAAGAAAAAAAAATCTCCTATAATTAACCATATGGCCCACTGCCATTATACATATAATTTTTTTTTCAATTTTCTAGCTACCAAAATAACCACTTAATCTCAAAATTAATTTTAAATATTAACATAATATCTCCTCAAGTTCAAATTTGAAATTCTACTCATCAAATTTATGAAAATTTTGCATGTGCTATATTTATATACATATCTCTATTTTTCCAAACAAAATCCTAATCGCATGCATTTCTAGTAAATATTCAAAATTAAATCTTAATAAAATATCTAATAATTCAAAAATACAAATCCTAATCACATAATATCTAAGATATGAAATTTAAAATCCTAACCTCATGCATAATATGATTTTCGCAATACGTATATATTTATTAGCCATTATTTAATTTTTCTCCAACAACTAAATCTAATTTAATTAATAATATCTCAAATTGAAACTAAATCTAATCATATTTTAAACTTAATAACTGATTATTTTTTAGATTTAAATTCAAATTTAAAGTTCCGAATATAGATAATAACAACCAAATAATATAACAACCAAATAATTACAAAATCTCTATCATAAAACCATTAAGAGAAAAAGCAATTAAAACACTAAAAATATACGCATAGGTCGCGGGTAATAACACATCTTGAGATATTTCATGAAGAACTATGGTGAACAAACAAAAACTTCAACGTTCATAAGAAAATAAACATTTAATCCCAATCCCTTATGATCTTAATTCTTCTAATATGATCACTACATAGAAGCATAGGGGAAATAATTCTCCAATCACAAGAAAATAGAAGAAAAACTCCTCCAACAAAAAGTGAGAGATTCGAACTAGAGAGAGGAAGAAAAAGGTTATGAGCAACTCTAACAATCTGAAAAAATGAAAAGAGAACTCTCTCGATGTGAGAGAGAACTCGAGTCGCTCTCTAAAGTGAGGGGAAGGGGTTTCTGCTCACTAGTGAATGAATTTCCCAAGAGTCAAGACCTCTATTTATAGTAGAGATCTGGACGTCGAAAAACCTGAACCGTTCTCTCTAATAATTAATAAAACCAAATATGCTTTTGAATAAAGCATCTGTTCATTTAATCTTTATTTCAGATATCAATTTGATTTTAACTAAAAGAGGTAATGAAACTTCCATGGAATACTCCTCAGAATTATCCCATTCCATTTTTAATAAAACAAAAACTATTTTCTCCTTATTTAATAATAAAATTCAGCTCTCTCATGATAATATACCAATATTATTATTATTTTTTTATATCTTATATATCCCCATAATATCATACTGATAAAACAAGAAATATTTCCCTTAGGAAAATATGGCATAATTCGCATACATAAGAAAATAAGGAAAAATATTTTCCTTTTACCTTAATTAAATAACTAAAGGTCAAACATCACAATAATATTCATAATAGCATCCAATAATATTAATAATAATAATAATAAAACTATTAATATCTAATAATATTTAAGGTATTGGAAAAGACTAAAATACCCTTAGGGCCCGTTTGGTGGACATGATAAGCAGACAGGATAGGATAGCAATAATTCTATCCTGCTGTAATCTGTTGTTTGTTGCGCTAGCAGGATAGGATAACACGATCATGTCCTTTATCCTATCCTGTCCATCATGTGTGAAAGTTATTCTGAGGGGGAGTTGGGATAGAAATTATCCTGACAGAATAGGATATCAGTTTTTTGTTTGTTTATTGCCATAACTCAAAATTAATTTCAATACTTATATTTTATATAATTTATAATAATATTAATTAATAAACATAATTTTTTTTGATTTTATGGTCCGTTTGGTGGTCAGGATAGGATAATAGCAGGATAGGATAAATGGTTGGATAAGGACAGGATATGATAAGAGCAGGATAAACTCTTATCCTATCATGCGTTTGAGGTGGACAAGATATTGACAGGATATGATACAAACAAAGAAAAATGTTTCAAATTTCCCTTAAAATAAAAATATACATAATATTTTTTAAAATTTAATTTTTTAAATAGTTTTTAAAAAAAAACAGTGATTATTCTATTAAATTTAATTATTTTTACATATTTATAAATGAGTATATATTTTAATATTAACTAAAATTAAATTAATTCGGCTATTTTTTTTAAGGGAGTCTATTTTAATTAAAATTATTATATATGTAACCAATGAGTTTTAACTTAGTAGGGGTAAGTGATAAACAATAAAAATTAATTTAATTATTAAAAATTATTAAAATATATTATTCTATCAAAATTAATTTATATTTAAATTATTAATTATAATTATATAAGTAGAGAAATAATTTTAAATAATAGCATATGATAATATAAAATTAGTCTATATTTACTATTAAAAAATTAATATATATATATATATATATATATGTGTGTGTGTGTGTGTGTGTAGCCTATTTTATTGTTAGTGAATAATTATTTTGTGTATTTTTATTATAATACAAATATCAAAAAATAATGTTAACTAAGTAGTAGTAGGTGATAGTGAAAATTTTATTTTATTTTATATGAGTAAATCCAATATTTTCATCATTTATAAATCAATTGATTTTTTAATTAAATTTATAAGTAACTAAATAATTTTAACTTAACAATAACAACTAGTAATTGATAAGTAATGAAATTAATATAATATTAAAATAAATAAAAAATTTATTAATTAATATTATTATAAATTATATAAAATATAAATAGTGAAATTAATTTTAAGTTATGGTAATAAAGAAACAAAAAACTGATATCCTATCCTGTCAGGATAATTTCTATCCCAGCTCCCCCCTCAGGATAACTTTTACACATGATAGACAGGATAGGATAAGGGACAGGATAGTGTTATCCTATCCTGCTAGCGCAACAAACAACAGATTACAGCAGGATAAGATTACTGCTATCCTATCCTGTCTGCTTATCATGCCACCAAAGGGTCCCTTTGTAACACCCGGAATTGTAAGACCTTTTATTTTTGTAAATTGCCTCTTGATCCTTGAACTATTTGTAATTGTGTTTTAGCCCTTGAGGCTTATGATATTATGATTTGACTCCTTGAGTATTTGATATTGAAATGTGATCACTGGTTGAAAATACTTATTTTGGATGGCTTCTAACAAGATGAGCCTTGATTTAGTGGTTAAGACTTGAATATTTCGCTTACGGAGTGAGGGTTTGAATCTTAATGAGAACGGATTTTAACCGAACGAACCTTGACACCGAACAAGACCCGATTCACTTTCTGTTAGAGAAAAACTGAACCACTTCTTACTCCATCATCATACACGTTCAGCGTAAGAAGGTGGAAAACAAAACTCTTCCGGGCTGTTCCTATCTCCTTCCTTTCTTGCACTGTTCGACCAGCCTCCTCCCTTGGTGTGTGAGACTGAAATTCAATTTTCTTCAAGGTTCCGGGATAGAAATCCACCGGTAAGTGTCCGTCCTTGTTTAATTTCTGAGTTCTTTGTGGATTCATGGTTTTCGAGCCATGCCTTGTCGGACTCTAATTCCTTTCTTCTGTCTCATTTGTTCAGGGACTCCGCCGTTTGAAGGTCTTCGCCGTCGACCTCGAACCCTGTTGTACACTTCTCTGTCCCTGAATCGGAACATCTCATCCTCTCATCTCGCTGTGCTTCTCTTCCCTCCGGTTAGTTCTTTACTAGCACCTCCATAATTATATGTATTGATGATAGGTGAAGGTGTTTTAGCTTTTATGTGTACTGTCGAATTTGTAAGTTGTAACGCAAATCCATGAAATCTGTGTGTTAAATATAAAGGGAAACAAAACCTGTTGATGGGCGCAAACTTTCTTGGAAAATTTAGAACGTTGATTATTTTTAACCATAGAAGCTCTTAGTCTGTTTCGAACTAATCTATATGGGTGCACTTGGAGGGATGAATATTATTTTTAACATGTTAATTACCAAGTTGAAAACTAGTTATGTTTACAATACATATTTAGTATTATAATTCAGTAGTAATATGAGGTTTACTTACCCTACCGAATTTATCTAGTCACAAGAACGTAGTATGGTTAGATATGTTAATCACTAGATTACATTTTTCTTGTGTGAATATCTATCTAAGATTATGTTGTCCTGACTGTTTGTTGATGCATACTTCATGAATTAATTTCTTGATATAAAAGGGCATGAGAGAAAGGAAAAATTTTAGAAGGTTCTTGTGTAAGTTTAGAAAGGGAAAAAAATCTGGAAGTTTCTTTTATTTGGTTAGTTTGTACTTTTAGTTTAGAAAATTGATTCTTGATAGTAAACGTTGTTTCCTTGACACTATTTGGGGATTGGGTTTCATACCTTCAACGGTATTGATTATTGCCTGTACGTTTTTCGTAAGGTTGGACGTGGAGCCTGTACGACACTACCTTCGATAGTAAGGGTAGCTCGTTTTAGGTAGATTTTTTCTTGATTTGTGATTGCGTGAATTATGTGACGCCATGCTTCTGTTTTGCCATGATTCAATTGCTGGAAATTTTTGGATTGATAGCATGATGTTACTGGAATATGGCTTGTAATTTGATTCATGTCTTGAAATTAAATTATAGTATTAACGTGCTGTTTTGGTTGCAAATCATGTGATATGATATTTGAGCACGTTGAGGATTATTGATATATTAATTTAGTGCATATACTATGATCTTTTGAAATTTTATATGGACAGCTAGTTCATGAGATTGAGAATTATTTGAGTTAGATCATATGCATTACTTAGGTTTGTTTAGACTTTGATGTGTCGGGTACTTGTCCCGTGGGATCAGGTCGAGGGTAATGTGGTGGGTACTTGTCCCACGTGATTATCCTGCCCTTGTTTTGAGAAAATTTGGCCATAGATGTAGATATCTTAGGAATGTTTTGCATAATAAAAAGAAAAAAATTATTATAAATATATGTGTTACAAATGGAAAATTGGACGTGCTGTTGTGTTCGGTTTTTTTTTTTATATTTTTTTTTTATTTCCAATTTGTTTTATTATTGTATTTAATAATTATTAATTATTGTGGATTGATATTATTATTTGTTTTCGAAGTTAACCATTTTCTGCTTGTGTGTATGTTGTTTGGGCGCTTAACGCCACAGAGGAACAACGTGAAGCGTAGATTGAAGAGGCAAGGTGGGGTGAGGAAGAGAAGATGAAGTTGTGAAGATGAATTGGAGCTTTGTTTGATTTCAAAGACTTAAATGAATTTTATGTCATTGATACTTTATTTTATTTTCCGTTAGATTTTATGTTAACTATGAGATTATATCTGTTAAATATTTATTTGAGCGACGAGTTTGATTTTTCAAAAAGAGGGACCCTTTTGAGAGGTTTTACGAAACTTATTTCCGCGTATTTACAATGTGATCCTCAATTCAAAATTGGGGTGTTACAGGAATTTTCCCTAGTAATTAAATAATTATTTAATTATTCCAAGTTATTGTTTGGATTCCGCTCGGCGGCATCGGCAAGCGATATCGTCGGCCGAAGTACCGACGAAGTATTCTTTGCGACACTTGGTAGGAAACCAAGCTAGACTTGACTTTGAGTTCGGACGAGAATAAGACGCTCTTACTATCACCACGACGTTCAGTGGGAAATTTCATGAAGAACGACTATAATATTGATATGGTTTCCTCCCGGAGCCCAAGGAGGATTTTTCGCGCTAACGTAACTTTTAGCTGAAACTTCAGCAGACGAAACGGACGATTTCGTGACTCTGGATTGAGAATCTGAAAAGCTCCAAACGATTTCGTTTGGCATTTCGAGACCAAATTCATGAAGAATTTCATGAGTAGTGACTCGGTGAATAGTGTTTTCGGGCAGCGTGATGTGAACTTCGAGAAAGATCGACCCAACCCTGAATTGTGCGGGCCCGGTACCCCGTAGCCAATGAATGACCCGGGGAAGATACTCTTAGTGACACTGAGGTACTCACTGATGACCAGTGATCTGACGCACTGACGCATTGACACACTGACGCGCCGACGCACTGACGCGTCATGAATTAGAAATATAATAATTAAATATTCAAGATATTTTCTAATCTTTCATAATCCTAGTTTGGTCCTTGCCCCTTCAAAGTTTATGGTTTAGTCCTTGCCCTATGAGAGTTTAGACTTTAGTCCTCAAATAGTAAAAAGATATTTTTACTTTGACCTTTTACCCTTCACACTTTGGTCCCTAGGGTGAATTTAGAATTGAAATCGGGCCCCCAAGCCCACCAAAACCGTGGCCCACACCCTTTTAATGAGGGTTCCATGTAGTTTTTTTCACTTA
The DNA here is from genome assembly GCA_030819835.1 of Acmispon strigosus. Classification (NCBI taxonomy): domain Eukaryota; kingdom Viridiplantae; phylum Streptophyta; class Magnoliopsida; order Fabales; family Fabaceae; genus Acmispon; species Acmispon strigosus. Next base: position 29,414,474 of record JAUAMA010000001.1, read on the forward strand.
AACCTTCATTAAGCGAATTTTAGAGAGATTTAAGAGAGAGAAAGTGAGAGCTCTTCATCTCCTTCCTCCCTAAACCTCCATGCCCGAATCCTTGCTCCTCCATGGCAGCCCCTCCCCTTCATCATCTTCACTTGATGCTTTGAGGTAAGTTACTCACCTCATCCCGATCTACGGTTCTACCGATTCGGATTTTTGATAGGCTGAGTTTAAATTTTTGTGAAGTTGTTAGAACCTTAAACTCTCTTTGTTAATGTTGTTCCCACTATCATAAGCTTCAATTTGAACCGATTAGATTTTTGATTGGTTGAGTTTTGGTCCCTTGAAGAATTTTAAGTTGAGCTTTGCTAGGGTTGCCTTTAGGAAAGTTGTTCCCATTAAATTGATCTATGGATTTGTCCAATTAGTTTTCTTGGAAGTTAAGTTTTTGGAAAATTGATTATGTGAATAAGTGATTTTCAAAATTTGAAATTTAGTTTTACCGTAGATTTCTTGTAACCTTTGATGTGTACAAGTTAGTTTTGAAAGAAAAATTGATTTTGGAATTGTTGGTTGTTGGCTGAATTGCTTGCTGTTTTGGGGCAGGGGATAATTTGATTTCCAACTAGCTTTGAGTGTGTTTAAATGTTTGAAAATGGTTTTGGGTTTGTAGGAAAGGTTTTGCCCTAATTAGTGCATAAGGGCCTGTGGAAAATTGTGTATTTAAAACCCTAGAGAATTGATTTCTAGAGCACTTTGGAAATTTGGAATTCGAAGTTTAAAATTGAGCTTTTGGGTAAATTGGATTTTGGAACTCATAGCTTAATTAGGTTTTTTGCTAAGTCAAGAAAACTTAGGATTTGGAAAATTTGCTTTTGGAATGGAATTTTGTATTTTTGACACTTAGAAGATTTATGAAACTCAAGACTTGAAAATTTGTTTAGAAAACTTGAAATAGAAGTTATGTTTTGGTTTGTGAAATTGTGTTTGGTAAAAATAGGAAGTTTTTGTAAATTTAAAGAATTTGGGCAGAATTGACCCTTTGAGGTTTTGTGTGTGTTTTTTGACTCAAAACTTTGTTTAAGGCCTTCAAATTGATTTGTAAGCATTTAGCCTTGATGCTCTTTAAAGGTTCTGAGTTTTGGAAAGATTTGAAAGTGTTAACTTAGAGTTTTCCACGTTCCTTCGACGGACGTCAAAGTTGTTTGAAAACATTTTTGACTTCCAAATAATTTCCTAAGAGTTAGGACCATTGTCTAAGGATATAGAAACCATGTAGGGCCAGTAGCAAGGACCTTAGGATTGAGTTCAAATTCTGAGCTAGGCTATGTTTCTTGAAGGTTTATGAGACTTCGAACCGGCCAAGACGATCAGAGCTTACATAATTACACGGATCGAACGGTTTTTCAGTAAGGGCACTTCGTTATATTAGCTATTAAGAATATGTATATAATGACTATTTTAGCTGTTAAACGGGTAAAAAATATTTTAAAAGTGTTTTATGACGTTATAATGACTATTTTCAATCAAATTTGTTTTATAGGGACTAAAAATTATGCAAACATTTTATAGTGACCATTTTAGATTGGGATGTATAAGTTAGGAACTAAAAACATATTTAACCGAACTAAATATATCACATATTCGAACCTAAGGTGTCCTATAATGAGCACCTTAATCACAATGTCAAACGCCTCGGTTTGACTTAACATTATGATACATGTCACTATTATCTCTCACGTAGAGAATGTAGTAGGTTTTTTTATTTTTTGTCATCAGTGCTTAGATTAAAGATTGCCCAACGTCACTTAGATCAATGACACTTACATGAGCGGGAGTGCAATCTCAATAAGTGATTATGCAACACATAACAGATACCAATTAAGATCAAAGCATGCTCACTCACGTTGATACAAGTAATCAACAAACTAAGGAAAACCATACAAGACCTTAAATTCCTAAGAATCGCAGTGATAAGCTTGACTTTCCGAGCAGTAGTATTTCTTCATTTATAGACAGCCGCTCCTATTGCAAATCATCCGACTCTGACAGAGTTGCGAACTGAAAAGCCTTCAATGAAGCAGTAGCACTGGTACCACAAAAAAGGGAACCTGCAGATCTACCCATAAGCAGTACAAAATAGAAGGAGAGAGGATGGAAGTGTCTGATGAGGAGATGTCACGATTGAGATCCAGCGACATCACGAAGGCGAGGCAAAGCTTCCAAAAAATCAGGACAAGCTGAAGATCTCCCCTTTCAACCCAGGCTTATACCAGAGAGACGATGGAGAAGAAGGCCTCGGGCCTGGGTTGTAAAGGAACTCACGGTAGCGGTGACGGCGAGGTGAAGGCCGCGATGTCTTAACCCTAGATCTGCGACTCAGATCATGGTGGTTTATGGAGGCGAAGAAAATGGCCGAGGTGGAGGCAAAGTCGGTGAAGATGGAGGAAGTGGTGACCAAGGAAAAGAAGAAAACCAAAAATGCAAGACAAAACTCACTTATTTGGGTAGCAAGTCCACCTACTGTGGAGGAATCCCACCTATTGTGGAGAGAAAACAACCTACCTAGTAGGAAAGAAACCTCCTTAGAGGAGGAGGAGCCCCCCAAAAAAGAAGAGCCACCAAGGGGGGAGGCAGCACTGCAAACCTGTTTGCTAACCTCTGGCAGAACTTTTTCTTATTTTAGTTCCAACCTCGCTAGAACTGTTTTATGAAATTGGGCGTAGAAGTTTAAGTAGCCTATTTAATGATGATTACATGATTATGGACAAAAGGTTAATAAAAAAAGCCATTCAATCCCATCCATGTCTAAAATGTAAAAACAAAAACAAAAATCCAAGTTTAAAAAATTATTCAATCTAGTCCATATTTTTTTAAAAAAAAAAACCCAAATTTCACTCTTTAATCCCCGATGAGTTCAAGATAAATTTAATTTTTGTCTAATGCGCCCAATCAACTATGTTAAATATCCTTTAGAATCAAATCTTCCTTCCAAATTGTTCACTGCCCTGGAAAAAATTCAAAATTGTTTCAATCAGTGAGTTTTTTTACAATAATCTTGTTGTACGACGAGGAAGTATTTATGCTAATGGTTGACTTATTATCACAAGACAAGATCATTGGATCATGATACTTTACTCTGAGGTCATCAAGTATGATCTTTATCCATAAGAGCTCGCAAATCCTTCGAGTCACAATTGTAACTCTGCATTTGCACTTGACATTGCAACAACATTTTGTTTATTAGTTTTCCATGAGATTAAGAATCCGTTTGGTATATTGTATAGTATAAGCTGAATAATATAAGGTTTGATAGTATTTAGTCTGATATGATAAGACTTAATAAAATATTAATACTATACAGTGTTTGGTCATATAATCCTATGTTTAGTGAAGTATTAAATAATGATAGACAGTATGAAAATAAAATTTTTAACAAAAATTCTCTTTAATTAAAAATACACTAATTTTTATTTTTGGTGGTAGCGACAGTGTTGTAGGGCGGTGGTGACCACAATGGCGGTGGCAGTGGTTGTAGTGGGGGAGGAGGGTGATGGTAGCAATGGCAGTGGTGGTTGAGACTGTCGTGGTGGCGATGTTGTAAGGCGGTAGTGGAGGATGGTGGTGGCAGTGGTGGGGGTAATGGTTTTGGTGGTATAGGTGGCGGTGGTGGTGGCTGTGGTGGAGGATTGTGGTGGTGGTGGCGGCTGTGGTGGAGAAAGGTGATAGTGGCAGTGGTGGTGACGGCAGTGGCGGTGGTGGAGGGTGGTGGAGGGTGGTGGTGATGGTGGCAGCAGCTGTTGTGGTGACAGTGACGGTGGCAATGTGGAGGTGGTGGTGCATTAAATATTTTCAAGGAACTTATACGTCAAAACATTATTAGACCTTATCTCCCATCCATAGGCTGGATTAAATTATTCATCTATAAGAGTTGATTGATGGGTAAGCCTATACAATCTATGTTAGCACCAAGCAACTGATAAACCCATAATGTATTGTATAAGATTATACAACCAGGCCTAATACGGCGTACCAAACAAGCCCTTAGTTTCCTTCCAAAAACATGTAATATCTTGTTGTGGATCTTCTGCCGATCACTGACCCTGCATAATCTTCATTCGTATTGACCTCTAGAGACAATTTTTCTCCACTTTTGAATAAAATACCTCTCTCTGGGCTACTCTTCAGATACTGAAGGATCTTGGATACTGTCTGTAAATCTCTCTCTCTCTCTCTCTCTATCTCTCTCTCTCTCTAGGATCATGCATGAATTGACTAACCATATTGACTGAATATGTTAATCCCAACCTGGTGTGGGCTAAATATATTAATTCTCCAGGAGTTCTTTATTGATCCTTCTCTACCGTTGGGCTTTCCTCTTCACCTCTGATTATGTGATTCTGCTCTATGGGATATCTAATGGTCTTGTAACCCAACTCTCCTGTTTCTTTGAGAAGATCAAGAAAATATTTTCTTTGGGAGATAAATATACCTTGTTTGGTGTATGCTACCTCTGTCCGAAGGAAGAATTTGAGCTTTTCCAAGTCCTTCATCTCAAACTCAGAAGCTAAACTCCTCTTAAGGGCCATAATTTCAGTTTCATCATCACTTGGCCTAATCATGTCATCTAAATAGACCAAAATAAGAGTGAATTTTCCTTCCGAAGAATGTTTACATAAAAAATGTGGTCACCTTGGCTTTGCCCGTTTCCCAAGGATATCATAGCCTTAGTGTCAGGAAAACCAAGCACAGGGAGACTGCCTAGTCCCATATAGAGCTTCCTTGAAACGACATACTTTATTTCCTCCATCAATTGCACCATATCTAGGTGGGATCTCCATGTGTACCTCCTCCTCAAGATATCCATGCAAGAAGCCATTTTTTACACCAAATTGGTGTAACTCCCAGCCAAAATGGGCAGCTAAGGATAAAATATTTCTGATGGTGTTCAACTTTTCCACAAGAGAAAAAGTATACTCAATCTATTCCATATGTTTGAGTATATCCCTTTGCTAAAAGTTTTTCCTTATATCTCTCCAAAGTCCCATATACTCGATGTTTCACTATATATATCCATCTACATCCTAATGTTATTATGTGAAGAAATGATGCAGAAAGAATGCTATTAGGAGCTATACATAATCTACATAAAGTTCATGTGATATTTTAACATATTAAAAGGATAGTGATAAGTGTAATACCCCGATTTCTCGAGGGTTATTATCGGAAATATTGACCAACACCTTAAAATCAGAGTTATATTTTTTTTTTCAAAAACATAAGATAAAAGAAAACATCAATAACCATTACCAATATTATAACATCGCCCGCCAGTCATAATTTATTTCGAAACTGAGGATTAAACAAGATGAAAGATCTCTAACTCCAAACACCCCATGTGTCAGCACGTAGGGCAACCACACGAAAGCATTGGAAGACTACCCTGTTCCAAAAGCAAGAAAATACAGACACACATAAGGTCACCCTACGAGCATCACCAAACAACGATGAGCTCTCTAACCAAAGGCACTAGTATCGCCCTAGACGGTACTCTTCCTCCAAAGAGCTCTCATCGTCGGTCGAAACCTCCAACTCTGAAAACCTCAAGCTCCGATACAGTGATCTATCACCCACGCTGAAAGATCCTCCTCGTTGAACAGCACGAACGAGATTCCCCCATAAGTGTAATAACATCGTCAACCATCTTGTCGCTAAACACCCACAAAGCAAGCAAACAAACAAGCAAGGGTCAACTACAAGAATACAAAACAACATACGTGGTGTGTGACCAACAACATTATAGGGTGTTCAATAATACAGCTTAGGTACAACAAAGCTATCACAGTTAACATAAATATCACAACTTAATTCTAACAAATACTGCACATAGAACTATTCAACAATCACAACAAACAAGATACCACACATTCAGAACAACCATAGCTAAATCAAGTCATCAGACAATTGGGGTACTATCACTATCAGCCAAGAGTTAGAATGCGTGTGTGCACGTCAAGGTCCACCCCCTCGACAACAAAATGTTCTGGATATAACGCCAGCAGCCGCGCATGGGAGGCGGGACAAACACACGAACACCCAGTCTACTAGCCTCAGCACTAGCAACCTACCGTTGAATTGCCACTTCTTTAGGCACGCCATTCACGTCCTGGTATAACCCACATTGTCGAACCTACCCGGTCCTTGGCACACAGATGGTCGCCCCGGTTACCTATTTAGAACCTACGTTGGTCCAAACTTTGTTATCCCTTATGCATATGCTATGATAATTAGTCACGACTCAAGACAACATCAACAACAAGGTCCATCCTCTGACGTCCAATATCAAAAGCCCAAAGGCCAAGCCCAATAACAAGGGTTCAAGTTCAACAACAACAACAATAACAATAATAATAATAATAATTCACAATTATAATCTCATGGTAACAACAATATCATAACAACAATATTGTCAACGAGAATATCTCAAGCATATCACGTATAGAAACCGCATACATTCAAAACAAGTCATCCTTGATAAAGACAACAACATATCAATTTATAATTATATCAATAACATTCGAATAACCAGAACATTAACAAGTAGCATAATCACCTGCAGACATTCTAGACCGAGTGCCCTTACCTTTGCCACTTTCCTTCCCAAGAACTTGCCCTAGATTCACAACCATATATTTCATATATATTTTTAAACCGACCCGAATTAATGATATCCTACAAGATTTTCCCATCCAAAACTTCCATAATAACCGCCCCTTTTTCATAAACACTGTACACATAATTTCCTTAGAAACTCAAGATCCAATCGAATTTAGAAAGTTTTGTGAAGAACATGGGAAGAACAAGAGATGAACATAAGAACTTTTCTTCAAAAACTTCAACTTAAAAATAGAATTTCTCCATCGTAACTTCATAAAACTAAAGAAAAACTTAGAGAAAACTTAGTAACGAAGTCTCAGCATTCGGGTAAGATCGTGCATGAAAAATCCACGGTCGCTCCAAACGCCAAGCCGGCATCTGAAAGAGTGCCCATTCGGGTCTTGGATAGCGATGGAGGTCCCAAAGGAGTCGTGCCACGTTCTCCAGAAGTTCGTTGGTATGTACAATGAACCACACTATTAAGAAGAAACAATGGTTATGGGGTTGAAATAAAATTGGGAGGATGAAGTAGTAAAGGAATGATAAAACGAGGAATGGATGAATCTGCTTATGAATGGATGACAACCCGCAACTGGCGCCATTCGGTTCCCCATCCATAGCCAGCCATTGCTTATGAAGGGATGAATCTGCTCAATAACAACTTCAATGAGGGAAGAGTATTGGATGAACTCAGTCTTCATTATAATGCCCTATTTATAGTGTAATTGGTGAGAGTGTATGCCTGTTCAGATTAATTGAATGGGTACTCTTCCATTTATGAGTGCTGGTTTACGAAGGGTTGGGATTTTATTTTCATGAAGCATCTCCATGTAAAGGGATGTTTATCAAAATGCCTGTTCAGGATGCATCTCCCTGTGAAGGGAAATGCTTGTTCAGGAGGCATCTCACTGTAACAAGTTGTTTATCCAAATGCATATTCATTTCAGCCTAGGTTGACATCATAATTAACTTTCATCTTCGAATCTCGTGGGATGGGATGAAACGCTTGGGGAATGAAAATTGAATAGGAGGAAAGGAAAAGAAAAAGCTGTTGTCGTGAAAGAACGCGCCCATTAATGTTGGTTGGTCGGCGCACACACCACCATAAAAATGGGCGGCGCAATATTGACCAGATTGTCAATCACTTAAGGCTGTTGAGCGCTTATTCCTCTCTCAACTCCCAAGTGTGCTGCAGAAGTAAAAAATGTGTGATTAATTTTATTTTTTTTCAATCTTACGGCCTTATCCTTGGCAATAAACTAATGGGCCTGGACCTTAATCTATAGTCCATAACTTGATTGAAGAAAAAACATAAAATAGTAAGATGAAATTAATACATATTGTAGTGTTGAAAATATAAAGTATACTAAGCATAGTCCTTCATCCGTACCTGTTTGGTTTTTTTTTTGCTTAACTAATTTTTTTAATTTTTTTTGGTAGACAATCTACTTAACTCAAGCCAAATTAAGAATCAACAACATTAATCACTCTTCTGAATCGTATGGTAAAATAGTAATTGTAAACTGCATCTAAGAGTGAAATTCAACAACATTAATCACTATTCTGAATCTTTACAAGAAATACATGAATATTCACAGCATTACATTTACAAGTGAAATAAGTGTAAATCAAGTCTCGTCCTTGGACTCGACTGAGGTTTTGATGAAGACAAACACATCACAAAAAGAAGAAAGACTTCAGAAGTAAAAAGGAAGACTTCAAGAAGACTTCAAGAAAGAAAGGAAAAAAAAGAAGAAAGACTTCAAGAAGACTTAAGAGAAGAAAGACTTCAAGAACCAGGCTCAGAACGTCAAGATCAAACATGAAGGTTCTAGTTTTAAGTAAGTCTTGTCAACTTAGTGTGCTATGCTTTATTAAGGTTCATATTGCATTTGAAGGCTCATAAAAGATCAACTAATTGAGTACGATATGTTCTCACAAGTAAAACTTGGTAGGAACACTCAATTAGGTTTTAAACAGTCAAAAACTGAGTTCTGGACTGTCTGTAATCGATTACAGATGTGTGTAATCGATTACAGGATGTGTGTAATCGATTACCACAAGTGTGTAATCGATTACCACGTTTGAAATTCAAATTCAAACTTCAACGGCATGGTGTAATCGATTACACTAACTTGGTAATCGATTACCAGGTCGACAGATGTGTTATTTCATGAACCATTGTGTCTCAAACCGGTTGGGAAAGGTTGTGTTAGTTCATGGACGACCTCTAGTGCCTATATAAAGTCCCTAGACACTCAGAAACATCAATGACTTGGTCCATAACTTTCATATTCATTAAAGTCATCATTCTGAGTTTCGGTTCTCTCATTTTCATAAGAACACTCATGATGTTCAACATTTGAGAAACTCAGAATGGAAGAGCCTTCATTGTAATTGCCTGGAGCATACAAACTAAGATCAATCCTTCTTGTCTAAAGGATTGAATTAGCCATAGAAAAGGCATCTTCTTCTTCTTCTATTTGAATCATGTTGATTCATTCACCATAGTTTTTGGTGGTTGTGAAAAGGCCCTTTGAATCAGGTTTGATTCAAAGTCCACCGTGGTAATACGGTGTCATCAGAAAGTGGTTTGCTTTCTGAGGCATGATGGGTCCTCTTAGGGTCCTTGGCACAAGAATTGCTAAGAAGACTTGATCAATCAGAAGTGGGTTGCTTTAGGAAGATTGATAAGATATCTTAGGGTCCTTGGTGCAAATATCCGTAAGAGTACTTGATCATGGGAAATCTTCACTGTGGAATTCAGTGGAGTGGTTCTTCAGAAAGTGGTAATCTTTCTGAGGGATTCTAACTTCGCCGTGGTATTCGGTGAAGGGTTGTTGATTGAAGGTGGTTTAGCCTTCAAGGTCTGAGGGTGGTTTGCCTTCAAGAACTGAAAGCGGTTTGCTTTCAGGGGCTGTTGAAAGTGGTTTGCTTTCACAGGATATTGGTAGAGATTCTTGGGGTCCTTGGGTTAGGAACTTGTAAGAGATTTTTATCAATAGTGGAAAAATCCTCAAGGGGTTTCTTTGAGGGACTGGACGTAGTCTTCGGTGGATTGAAGGTGAACCAGGATAAAACTCTGTGTGTCATTTCCTTCATCCTTCATCTTTTACTTTCAAGCAATTACAATATTCCGCTGCAACAACGTTCTTACGTTACAACTCTAATTGCGCTGAAAGTCGTTTGGTACTACTAAGCGAAAATCGGGGCAACTCTGATTCACCCCCCCCTCTCAGGTTGCTATCTGTACTAACAATAAGCTTAAAAATTAAGTTTATTTTCTTCATATCATCCTCAAAAGCTTCATTTGAAGGTTCTAATGACTTCAAAGAAAGTAACTCCTCCAGTCGCAAATGCAGCTGCATTTTGTTGAAAATATCTGCCAAATCTACATTTTCAGAAAAGCCTTCTTCATACAGGACCAGTTACATGATGCAACCTCTGGTTCACTCTTTAAAAATGTTCCAATAATCAAGACCTGAATGGTTTTGAATATGATAAGATGTCAGTCAAACTATAGATGGATTCTCTTCATTTCATATTGTAGCAGAAAAACCCAAAGAAATAGGAGTAACGCATAAATTACATATGAAGTTCTACTTCTAAAGCAAAGAAAATTATCAGAACCCATCATGAAATACAAGAAATATTATCATAACACAGAACCATAAATCCAAGTTTATTTTCTTTCACTTTGACTTTTTTTAATCAAAATTTTTACACACAATTACCTCAATTCCCGCATTCATCTGCATTCCATTCAATACCATGGGGAAGACTGCATTTGCAGATCATCTACTGCTGCAAGTTCTTTAGTAGTCCACCCAAAGAAGCTATCAACCTTCTTCAGGCTCTCCTCTTCACCCAATAATGCATGCTTCATGGTCAAGGGATAGCTGATACATCCTTCACCAGGAACTTCATGCCCAGATTTCAGTGCATGCTGAGATTTCAGTGCATGCCCAAATTTCACTTTAATTTCACTTATTCACAGCATCACATTTATTTGTCCCTTTTCTTAGTCAGGCCCTTCTTCGTCACTTCATGCTATGTGTGATTATAACCGCCACCAGCCTGAGCACCTTGACCAGCAGTCTGAATCTGTTAAAAGGGAAATGAATTTGTTATGTTGAAAACAAAAAAACAATTATTTTGATTTTTGAGTTTAAACATCAAAATAAGCAAGGTATACCAGACCTGAGGATTCTGTGGCATCACAGGCAATATACCATAATAAGGTTGCATTGGCATGCAATGAGGTTGAATGCCATAACCATATGTCAGGTTGACCTCTTTAAAAAATTTCCGCGTGAACACTTTCGCAGCATCGCTCTCAAATTTGTATAGTTGGTTAAGGCACACAGGTTCTGTATAAATAGACTTGTAATCAGCAGCCAACTCGTTGTGCCTGTATCCCATTAAAGCCAACTCAATATTGTGCATAAACTCAACAAGACTATTTCTTTTGTTGACATAGGGCTTTATACGGGCATTAATAGCTTCGCACCGCGATGTCGTGCGTATACCAGCAAAAAACTGATCACGGAGGTAAGCAGTGGCCCACGTTGTCCTTTTCTCGCACGCGGCTTTAACCCATTTGTCATTTTGGAGTCCATGTTTGGCAACCATTTCCACCCAAAATTCCTCAAAATCGTCAATTGTAAAATGTAAATATAGCGCTTTCTCGAAGTCATCCAAAAAAGGCTTGTTTTTCACATGATCCTGTGCATTCTTGAACAGGTGCCAGACACATAGTCGATGTGATGCATTTGGAAACACTTTCCTAATCGCCTCCTTCATACAAGGATCTCAGTCTGTCACAACAGATTTGGGGTGTTTGCCACACATTGCTTCCAAGAAAGTTTCCAAAACCCACACATATGTATCTATTTTCTCATCACCAACAAGAGCACATGCAAATATTACTGTCATTGAATGATGATTACATCCGGAAAAGATAACAAGTGGTTGGTTATATTTTGTCTTACCATATGTGCTGTCAAACGCCAAAACATCCCCGAAGCACTGGAAATCTGCTCTACTAACACCATCTGCCCATAAAAGGTTTTTCATTCAATTGTCCTCGGTGGTGGTGTATTTTGAAAAAAACATGGGATCTGTATCAGCCTTCGTTCTCAGAAAAGTTAGAGCACCTTTGGCATCCCCACCTTTTAATTTTTTATTTCTCTGCCTATTAACGTAGTTGTACAGGTCCTCTTTCAAGAAGTTCATCCCTGAGAATCCCCCTTTCTAGGCCGCCATGTAACCCATGATGTGACATGTTCTAACACCAGATGAATGCAGGCTATCCACCTGAGCTTTATCTGCATCAGTCATTGTACGGTAAGCGTCAATTACAGGAACATATTTGGACGGAGTAAGTTCATGGTTGTGATCCACCACAAACGACACCACCTTCCATTTCGACGTTTCGTATACAAAACGTATCCTCAGCTTAGCTCGACATTTTGTGCGAGTTAGTGCTCTGTGATCTCTTTGCCTGTCCCTAATAAAGTACTTATTTTCCCTCAACCCCTCTCTATTGCATACAAATTGCCGCATTACGACTTTGCCATCTGCATCTCGTGCCCGCACATCTTTTCTCACCACAAATCCAACCGCTTTTGCATAAGCGCAGTACCAATTGTAAGCATTGACATCACTAGTAAAATTTAACCTTCTTATTTCTTCAGCTGTCAGGTTTAATAAACTTTTGAATGGTAATCCGCCCTCAGAAGAATCTACATCTGTGTCTTCACCGCCATCCCCTTCACTGTCATCCCCTTCATTTTCAAACCTTTCACATTTATCCTCCTCCTCATGGAGTCCTTCATCAAGATTCCTCTTTAGCTCCCCATCATCCTCCGATGAAGCCATACGCACCCTTTCGCGGTCAACAATTTAATTCGATGTCACCTACAATGAACGCTCTTCCTATACCAAACAATTAAAAAAAAAATTCATAAAAAAACTGAACTAACAAGAAGAACAACAAAAGCAACTACAAAGGTTTTCCAAACCATTTAACAAACAGTTGGTGTGCAAAGAATCTATGACATCAAAAACCCATAACAAGACCCAAATAACAGTACACATAGAAGACAACAAAAGATATTCATCCAAATAACAAAACCCAAATAACACTTTTCCATTTAAGCAGAGGGTATTTTATACCTTTGGTTCGAAAGAGATTATTGCAGCGTTTGCACCGTCATTGGTGCAACACATTGTGGGGTAGCAATTTTCCACGCTAAAGGGGCTGCTTCACACACGATTGAAGTACGAGATGATCATCGACTCGACAATGTGCTTACGATGGAAAGGGTTTCGATGCTTCAAAGGAACCAAATTGCTAGTTGGGGAAGAAGCTGAATGGAACCCTTCTCTTACGCACGAGGACGACGAAGAGAGGCAGACGTGCAGGACGAAGATCGGAACGCCGGGGGAACTCTGATGGTTTCGCTTTCGACGACTGAAAGGGGAACTCGAGCTCCGGTGGTAATGGTTTGGGAAGAAGATGAACTCAGGTGGTTTGGGAAGAAGATGAACTCAGGTGGTTTGGGAAGAAGATGAACTCAGTTGGTTTGGGAAGAAGATGAACAGATACAGGAAGAACTGAAGTGAGATAATCAATTTAATTAATGAAATTTGAATTTTGATTTGTGAAAATAAATTTTATGAGTTGTGAAAATAAATTTTATGAGTTGTGAAATTGAAAATGAATTTTAATTTTAAAAAACAAAGGCTAGGACTGAAAATGGTAACAGATATAAATATAGAAGGGCCAAAAGTCAAAATAATGAAAGTTATTAGTCAAACAGCTGACGTGTTTAAAAAACACACATGTCATCTCCTCATTGGTCCACATAAGAGATGCATTGCTGCATCCTAACTAAGAAGTGGCTTGGGAGAGTTACCCTTAAAAAATAAAAAATATTACGCATCACCTCCTACCTGCCATTACCTATCTCATGGACCGCCACTGATCAACTTGGTTAAAGGACGAGAATTAATTAACTCAATGAGTTAAGGGATGTAATTCAATAAAAAAAATTCATTAGGGATAGTAGTTAAATATTCACTAAATATTCGCTATAATTCACGGAAGAAAAACATAATAATCCGAAATTTATACCGATGATCACTACCAAATTTCTGAGCTATGTCTATTTTTTTCATTATTTTCAATTTTTTTTAAGTCCAGACAGAAAAATATGGTGTTCACATAAAAAAACTTGACAACCAAAAAATTGCCAAACTAATTACAGAACGAGTTTGCATAGTTGTTGACTCTAGAATTGATAAATGACCGCTACTACTTTACTCATCCAATAACCATCATTGAATGTAGCATTCAAATTTCTAACAACTTTTTCCATGCTATAAGGTAATATCAATATTCGCAGAACCGAACCGGACATCGAATCGTTCGAGCTACCAGTTCACGGTTTTTATGGTTCAATAGAAGTTGAACTATAATTGAACCGATTGTAATTAAATAATATTTTTAATGAATATAATACATAATTACACATATATATATATATATATAATTATATACATGAAATGAAAATTACATATGAAATTAAAATTTTCAACCTTCAGAAGGTTGAGACATCATTTTCATATCAATTTTCATTTTCACTTTTTTTTTTTACAAAACAACTAAACCGGTCAAACCGATTTTTGTCCAGTTTTTTCAGATTCGTGACCGGTTCAATACTCCACCGGTTTCAAGTGTCAATCGAACCGGTCTGACATGTGATTCCTAGTTTTTCTGGTCGAACCGGCCGATCCGGTTCAGTTTTACCAACATTGGGCAATACAACTTACATAAATAAATGGAAGAGTATAAAATTCATTCACATCTCAACATATAATTTTTTAATCTCATTTTTTCTATCACATTACCGATCACACATCTCCTTTCTTTCTTGTTTATTCTTATCTCCCTCTTGCATGTATATAGGTGTCAACCTCGGACGGATGCATGTACATGGCTAAGGGGCAAATGCGCTCACTAAATTTTCTGATATTAGACAATTAGTATATATAATATTAGAATATTGAGTATTATACTGCCTCCACAAAGGTAGAAGTGTCTCATACAGCTTAGATCTAATGTTTTATTAGATTTATGAGAGAAAGTGAGAAGATGAATAGGGAAAAAGTGATGGGAATAAAGAGAGGTTTTATATGTTGTTTGATATAGTAGAAAAAGAGAACAGAAATTAAGTATGATGTGTCTCTTTTCTCCTTTTATTTAGTTGGGTAGAGAATGGAAAGACAGAAAATTACTTTATACTCCCTCCGTCCCAAATTATAAGACCCTTTAAAGACAAATTCGGTGTCCCAGATTATAAGACCCCTTCTAGATTTTAGGAAAAAAAAAATAAGTTTTTCCTTTTTTACCCCTTGCATTCATTATATTTTAAATTCCAAAACTTTAATTACCACATCTACTAATTACTTCTTTCATATTCCCAACCAACTTTTGGTATATCCAATACTCACATTAACAATTTCCAGATTTTTTTAAATAGGGGCATATTTGGAAGATTTGTACAAAAAGTAACAAAACCAACATATTAATTAGCTTATTACATGTTTTCTTAATAGGCGTGATTGTCTGAAAAGGACCCTATAATATGGGACGGAGGGAGTATAAAATAATATTCTTATTGTAAATATATTAATATTTACACATAAGTATAATAATATTTGATGGAAATTGAGTAAGTTAAAAATTACACACTCTAATTTTCTCTTCACATCGGTGAGGTAAAAAATAATCATGATCTC
Organism: Acmispon strigosus; assembly: GCA_030819835.1. Taxonomy (NCBI): domain Eukaryota; kingdom Viridiplantae; phylum Streptophyta; class Magnoliopsida; order Fabales; family Fabaceae; genus Acmispon; species Acmispon strigosus. The sequence goes on from JAUAMA010000001.1 coordinate 29,429,912, forward strand.
AGATGTTTCTCTCTCTTTCCTCTCCCACTCGTCCCTATCAAACAAGCTTAGCTTCATCTCTCATCCGTAACTCTCCTTATGATATTATCTCAACCATTAGTATATTTTTTTTTACTTTTTAAGCTTTAACTTCTATTTTCAATTTTCTTTTTTTGTTGAAGGGAGGGGCTACGCCCCACTTCTTTGTGTGTTATTCACTTGTGCATAAAATATATTGGACTATAGCTTGGTTCTTTATTTTACTCTTATTTTTTTTCTCTAACAGTACAAAGCTAAGAGCTCCTATAATCTCAACCTCACTTCTTCATTTCTATTTCAGCTAGAACCAAGTTAGGTTTAATACTACAAGTAGTAGTATATGCAACAATTGAAAGCCGCTATGAATATAATTAAGAATTACGTGCGAAATCATGTAGAAGATGACTGGTTAAATAACAGTTTAGTTCCTTATATAGAAATAAATATTTATAATATTGTTGAATATGAAAAAATTGTGCAGTCTCTATAATATGTAAAACTATAAAGAACAATTATAATGTATTTTAAAATTTTAAGACTAATATGTTATGTTTTTAATGTTACAAGTTTATACGTGTGAACCAAAAAATTTCAGAGAATATTAGACATGCAAAATATGTGGCAGTATATCTGATACTCTAGCATGACAAATACTTGAACAAACATGAAAAGAATTTACCGAACACTATGATCAAGACAAAGTGTATGGGAAACTCACGCATAAGACCACCCAATCCGAAATTAAGTTATTTAAAGATCATCCAAGATTCCCATAACATAGCCATTGTTCATAGCAAGAAATTAGCATAGTCGAAGAGAAACATCTATGATTTAACCATTGCAAAATGCAGAGTACTTACATGGGTCCATCTATCAGTGGCAAAACACCACCAAATGGATCAGGTGGAAACAAAAACAAAATGCCTTCAAAACTTCTGGGTTACATCTCAAGGATTTCTTTGAGAGCAGAACCGAGTCGCTGGAAAAGGCTATGGTTGGCATAAGACTTGTGGGAGTAATACAAACTTGTGCCACTTTCCAAGAAAAGTCCTTCAAACTTGTAGGTTTGTTTCCTGAATTGTACGTCGGGCATCGGCACTTGCTCGAGACAACCAAAAAGCAGCGTAATCATCTTCAAGTCGGCTTCTTGCTCCTCTTCTTTGAGGTTTTGGCGATAGCATCACATAACTCTCTTTTACGTTTGTTGTTGCTCTGATTTTCACTGCCACCGACACCTCCTGAATTCTTGCCCTGGACTTCTAAAGCATCTTTAGCGAAAAACTTCAATCTCCACAAGGTGGACTCGCTCTGCTTAAGGAACAAAGCATACTTACTAACATAACCATAATATCAATTTTCGACAAATAGCTATAATTCAATCTGAGAAAAAATAATTCTATTTTTCTCTTCTCTCTTTCCCTTTATTTACCATTTTAAACAATGTTAGTATAATAACACCTTGAATGAAAAATGTAAGTAATGACCTGAGTATCCATGTCAAGATCCACCTCTTCAGCAGTTGCTTGGAAGCTTGGATTATTTTGGGCAACAATTTCCAATGCTTTGCTTAGATCTTCCGGAGACAATCTGGTAAGCGCTATTCCAAGCTTTCTTTTTTCTTCAATTGACATTTTTCTGCAACCAATTTTCTCAGATTTAGCTTCGCAGGAGTGAAAAGTAAAGGCTTCTTGAAAAAGGAGGGCAGAAAAGTAATTGGAATGCAGATGGGGCAAGGCCAGTGCAGAAGTTGGGTATGATATGAAGGGTAGAATCATTCAACAATTAAGTTAATTGTGTATACTCTTTAGCCATGCTATAAATTTCTATAGTTCTGAAAACCACTCACGCAATGAGAATAACAATATTTAGGTTTGAGTAGAGGTGCGAGAGCAAATTTAGTTAAACCTGAAGTTGCTTAAAGACAATATGGTCAAAGAATGATTTGGAGCAAATGTCCATTTTAATCATACAAAAAGATATAGGTGACATTATATTGGACCGACAATAATAAAAGTACCAAATTGGTCCTTCAATCCTATAACACATTCTTTCCATCGAAGTGAAAATGATACTGTATTGATTCTTCAAGGATAATGAAATTTTAGGCATCAATTATCTTTATGGACTGAAGTGATGCCATGAATATCTTTGGAGGACCAAAATGGGTATTTTCCTTGATTGACTTTTACAATTTAGCACAAGATTTTGATACTTATTTTTTGAATAGGGCTTAAAAAAAATATCAAAAGGGCTTTTGAAATCCGTAAATGCTTCTGCAGTTTAATTTCTTCCAATCACAAGAGAAAACTTAAGTTTTCTAAACTATAATTCCTCATTTGGTCAGTATGCATAATGTTAAACTTTTTCAGGGTGAAGAATTCTACAATGCACCTCATACTTGACATAACTGCAAGGAAAAAGGAATGAATTTACCATTCCTAAGTGTTGTGATATGTTGTAATTAGTATTAATTGTAGAATAGTTGTTTTTTATTATTAGGAGATATGTTTCATTATTAAGAGAATTGTTCTCTTATTAGGAGATTGAGTACATATTTACTTTCTTCTATATAATGTAATTACTTTATAGTTTTGATTCAAGAAATAAAATCATATTTCTGCATATTTCAAGTTGGTATCAAAGCTCTCGATCTGAGGGCTCTGCTTCCGCGTTCTAAACCCTAGCCGTCTTATTACGGCCTTAGTTCTTGGTCAAGGTTCCACTCACTTGGAACCCTAGTGACCCGTGTTGCTGTTCTGTCTGGCCACCGCTTCATTCATGGTGCATTCACCTCACATCGCTGTTCAGTCGCTATGCTCTGTCGCCGGTCTGTGCCCAGCCTTCACCACCACCTCCACCGTGTTCGCAAGGCTCCGATCAGCCTTACCCAGACGCCGCACCTCCATAAACTGTTCCACGGGCCCTCACGCGTCGCGCCTTCCTCGGCAAGTCAGATCCACTCGCAGGCCCGTCACCGGCGTGTGAGTTCCACACGCCGCCCTCCCAGCCTCCATTCACGACCACGATTGCACAGACTTGGTCGCCTACACCTCATTGTTCTGTATCCGAGGTCTTTTTTTCCAGATCATCCTTCCTTGACATCCTATTAGGGGTGTTTGGTTCGTTCCCTAGGTTGTTGAAGTGTTGACGTGGCTGCTGCCAGTTTTGTTGCTGGCAGTTTTTTTTTTTTTTTTCTCTGTTGCAGGCCCTTTTATATCCTCACTATGTCAGGAGAAGAGGAGATATCGAAGTCTGAACTGGAGAAAATCACCTCAAGTGGGAAGACTACATCTCTTCCACCCTTATCTCACAGTGATCACCCGATATTGCAAGGATCATATCGCTTGGATGTGCGCAATTACCTCCAATGGTTCGAGATGGTCCGTCACACTCTCATAAGCCGCAAGAGAATCAATTATATTGAAGGAAAAGCTCATGCTCAAACTAATCCCCAGTATGAGACGTGGCGTGAAGAGGATTCTCTTATTATGACTTGGTTTTGGCACTCCACGATTCCGGAGATTAGTCGAAACTCTATGTTTTTTCCTATTACACAAACAGATGGCCAATCGAAGGCAGTTAACTGATGTTCAAGACCTATTTGAGGTTCTTTGCTGGGAATAAACCCAAGCAATGGCCACTTTGGCTCAGCTGTGTGAAACATTGGTTTAACGCCAATTATAATAGTTCTACCAAAATGACTCCTTTTCAGGCTTTGTATGGTCAAGATCCCCCTGTCCTAGTTGAGAGAAACACTTTTCCATCAAATGTAGAAATTGTAAATCAACTCACAACTGACCGAAACCAGATACTTTCAGAATTGAAGTTTAACTTGAATATAGCCCAGTCGAAAATGAAGGAGCAAGCTGACAAGAAGTAGAGGAAGTTGATCTGATAGAGCAGAGATACCAATTAACAGAACAGATATAGCAATTAGAATGAAAAGAAGTTGCAGTATGAATGATAGAATAGAAATCAGGAGAAAACAACCAGAGCAAGGCTCCTCAGTAAAGAGAGAGAGAGACTCCCTAACTGCCTAACCACAAGGGTGGATACAAGAATGAATTCCCCCCTCTAACAGAATCCCACTATGATACTTATTGTGGGAATATCCTAACAAACTACTGCCAGCTCAGCACAGTTGCTAGCACACTATTTCTTACTCCTCCTCTCATACACACGCCACACTTTGGGCTTGACATTCTCTTGGTGAACCAGCACATCCCCTTCTGTATTTGCAGGCCCATTCTCATTCCTATCATGATCACATTGGAGGTTGGTGTATGTTAAAGCCCAACCTTACAGGTGGCACACCTTGGTTAAGAGGCGAAATGAGAAACTTAGGCCTAGGTTTTATGGTCCATTTCAGGTGCTTGAAAAAGAGGGGAAGTGGCTTATACGCTGCAGCTGCCTAGTAAAAGCAAAATTCATTTTTGTTTCATGTCAGTAAGTTGTTCCAGCCCCGTATAGTCCCCAACCACTACCTGATGTATCGACTGAAGAGTGGGAAATGCAAACCCAGTCTGAGATGTTTTGGAAGTTCAATACAATAATAATGGAGATGCAGAGTTTTAGTGAAATGGCAAGGACTTCCCAGCTGTGACAGCACTTGGGAACTCTTCACCAAACTTCTTCAACAGAGCTTTCCTGCATTTCCCCTTGAAGACAAGGTGAAAGCTTTGGGGGGGGGGGGAGTATTGATAGTGTGCCAATTATTAAAAGGGTGTAAAGCAGGAAAGATGGGCGCAACACAGGGGATCACAACCCAACTAACTGAATTGTAGTGCTTTGCGCATCATCACACTGGTCAGTAGGTGGTTATATAGGACGAGTTGGGTAAGAATTGGATTAGTCTTGGAAGAGATATATTACTTGTTACTGTTTTTCTCCTTATTTCTTCTTTATTACTGGTTTGAGTCTATAAACAGTGCACAGTTGAAAGCAAAAACAAGTACAATTTAAGAATGAACTACCAAAAGATAGAATGAATATCCAGTTCGATAAGCACATGAATAAAAGTTGACAACTTACTTTTTATCTGCCATTTTAATACTAGCAAATCAACACTAATTTGAGACTCAGTTTTACTTTTCACAACTGAAAAAGACCCCAAAACTGCCAAAATTATCTATGAAGTCATGACAATACAAAGATGAATAATAGATTTTTCTATCAGATGCCATTGATGTCAACACTTATACTATTTACAACAGCAGAGGAGGCAAAATCTTCCCGCCCAATTAACAACGAAGTAGATATAATATAATGCACAAAACAAGCATAGAATTTCATAACTAAGAACATACAAAAACTTAGGGAAAAATGTATGACAAAAGGTTATATTTTGGATTCATTATCAGGAAATGTATGATGCAACTGCTAACCTGCATTGTTTAACAACCATCTCTCTTAGCTCTTCTAAATGCACATCAACTTCATCCAGCTGATAAAAAAAACACAATGTACATAACTTTATCCAAGTTTCATATGGAGCAATACTATCATATTAGATGTATCTTTATTAAGATTGAAAAAGTATAGATAACAATCTCATGGTCCCATAGTAAACCACTCAATAAGGTTGTAAACATCTTACGAATACCTCATTACTCAAGTCTCTAGTCATTTTAGCATGAGCTGCTTCTTGAGCAACTTGCATGGCTAATTGTACTTCAGCTTCTTCCTCTTCTCGTCTTGTTTCCTACAATACAATAACCCCAGATGATAATAAGTGTCAAGACAGTTCTTAGAAAAGAAAATATACGGAGTAATCAAATTATAATCCTACACAACGATTGGTCTAAGAAAACAATTCATTGGAATTAAGTTACCTCTTCAGTAACTTTAGGCAAAAGTTGCAACCATTTCTCCTCAAACTTATCCAGCAAAGTTTTTGCCATCACATGAACATCACTTCTTTCATCATTATATTTCATAGCATTCTTAAAAACCAACCTTACATCAGCACATATTTCCCGCACATGCTTGTACCCAGTACCATCCTTAGCCTCCATTTGGTTCTTAATGGTACTGAAATCCATGGGCTTGTCAATGATCTAGCATTCACCATACACAACAGATCAATCGAAGGCATAAAAAGAGTGACATAGAAAATCAGATTAGGAAAACACAAACTAGTGCATAAAAGATTCAATCAATTCATAAAGGGCAGACCATTTGTTAAGCATAAAAAGGTGATTCAGTTTTTTTGTAGAGCTTTTAATTGAATAAGCATTTTATCTTTAAAAATAGCAAAAACAAAGGGACCCTAAGTGTATTAATTCACAACCACAAATTCACATCAAGTATGTAAAAAAAATTAAAAAAACTTTGCATAGCATTTATTTAAGAGAATGAGTTACATTACTTCAAGCTTCAATAAAGCCAGGAAAGGTCAAAGACTAAGCAAAACAGTTGCAGAGTCTCATTCAAAGAGCTGATGTTGCGGTGAAGTCAAAAGAGAGTTCTGAGTTCACAACGTTCGAAGATTAAAAATTTAAAATATAAGAAAACCTCAAAACAAAGAAAAGAGAATTCCCCAATAAAGTACATTAGAAAACTTGTATCCATATATGAACCATACCTCATAATAATCATGTAAGCCAAGGCCCTCTACATCCACAGGTTGCATAAAAGGCCAAGCCCACTTGTGTTGTGTGATCTAATGGAAACAGACAAATTATTAGAGGACTGATTTGTAATAAAAAAGAGATGGAGACATGCATTACCCAAACCTCATCTTGACCACTCAAATATTTCCACAAAATTGCATGGGCTTATTAGAGGTAGAGGTGTGACACATGGCTATATGGTGTGCTTCATCACATGTTAGCTGAGTCACTGTTAGTTAGTGACAGTTAGTGCCAGCTGTTCATAGCTGGCTTAGGCTTCCATATAAGATAGCTTCTCTCTTGTATTCAGTTGAGAATTATGAAATAACAAACTATAACAGATTCAGTTAGAATCTCTCTCTCTCTCCCCCCCTCCCTCTCTCTCTTCCTTCTCTCTCTTTCTCTTTCTTCAACCTCTGTAAGGTTTCTAATATGGTATCCAGAGCTTGATCACCAGCGAAAATGGCGACCAGAGAACAAACGCAACCGCAGCCATCACCGACACGGCGAGGCACGCCACCGATTCAAGTGACACCACTCTCTGCAGTGTCTTCTTCTTCCACGGTTACTTTTCCACACACCATTGCTGAAAAGCTAACCGATTCGAACTTCCTCTTATGGAAGCAACAGGTTGATCCTGTTATCACTTCACACCGAAAGCATCTTTTTCTTGTGGATCCAGTGATTCCGCCTCAGTTCCTGAATGATGCAGATCGTGTGCTCTGGAGAATTTTTCTCTGGCGTATCTTGTTTGGGAGCAACAAGACGCTCATCTTCTTTCTTGGCTTCAGTCCACACTTTCGAAGGATGTTCTGTTTCAGATGATCGGTTGCAAGCACTCGCATCAACACTGGGAGCGCTTGCATAGTGGCTTCTTCTCTCGCACTGAAGCGAAGGCTCAACAATTGCGCACAGAGCTTCGCGATTTGACACTAGGCACACAGTGATTCCAAGTACCTTAGCGTATCAAAACGCTTTCTGATTCACTCAGTGCTATTGGCGACCCTGTTTCGTACAAAGAACAGGTTGATGTTGTTCTTGAAGGACTTCCCAGCGAGTTCGAATCGCTTGTGAATCTTGTTGCTATGAGTAGCAAGTTCCAAACGCTTTCCATTCAGGAGATTGGCGTGCTGTTGCTCGCACAAGAGGCGCGAAATGAGAAGACAAAACGAGCTGCAGCAGTGGAATTCACTGTATATGCTGCCATAACCGGATTGTTGCCAGCGAATTCGGGTCCTCAGAATTCGGGTTCGGGTTCTGCATCTTCTGGCGGTTTTGGACCCTTGGATTTCAAAACCAATCCTTCCTATCATCAATTGACCAGCTCCACTGTGGTCAATGACCAATACTCCGCCTCTGATACAGAGGATTACTCTAGAGGAGGTCGTGGTGGCCGTGGTCGCGGCCGCGGAGGTTGTGGACGAGGCAGAGGCTATGTTCAATGCCAAGTTTGTTTCAAATCAGGTCACACTGCTGCACTGTGCTATCACCGCTTCAATCAAAACTACTCTCCACAACCTCCCGCTACTACTCAGTTCTCTGGTCCATCAGGTCCTTTCTTTGGCTCCATGGAAATGAAGGCCAATCCAGCTTATCAGCATCTTGTGAATTACTATGCACCACCACCTACTCATTCCATTGCACAGCCACCTCAGCAGTACTCTCTGCCTTCTCCACAGCAGTACACTCTAACTCCTTTGTTGCCTACACCTGCACATTTTCAGCACCCTTCATCACATGGATCAGCACCTTTTCAGGCTCACTATTTGTACTTTGGACCACCACCATATCAGGCTTACATAACAACAAGTGGTCATGTTCCAGCAGTACCCTCTGGTTCTAGCAAGCACTCAGGTCTTGGCTCAGTTTAGTATCCTGATTCGGGTGCTACTCAGTACTCACCATGTGACTCCAACAGAACAGAATATACAGCAGGATCAATCTTTTGAAGGCATAAACCATGTGTATGTGAGAAATGGGCAAGGTTTATCCATCTCCTCTCATAGTTCTTCTTGGTTTAAATCCCCATTTAATCCCAATTTTAATCTTGTTCACAAAAACTTGCTGCATGTGCCTTCTATCACTAAGAATCTGTTAAGTGTTAGCCAGTTTGCCAAAGATAACAAAGTGTTTTTTGAGTTTCATGAAGCTCACTGTGTTGTCAAATCTCAGGTTTCTGAGGAGGGGCTGCTTTATGGCTCTCTTGGCCCTGATGGACTATACCATTTCCCTTCACTTCTGGTTTCCAAGACACCTTTTTGTATTCCTAGTACTAAGAATTCTCTATTTCCTGTTTTAAATTCAGTTTCCTTTACAACTTGGCATTCAAGGCTAGGTCACCCTGATATCAATTGAATGAAGCAAGTTCTTCAATCTTGTAATATACCCATTCCACATAAGAATGAATGAGTTTTGTTCAGCTTGTGCTATTGGTAAATCACATAGATTACATTCACCATTGTCTACTTCTGTTTATCATAAACCTTTAGAACTGATTTTTACTGATCTGTGGGGCCCAGCACCTTTTGTTTCATCCTGTGGTTATCAATACTATGTTTCTTTTGTTGATGCCTATAGTAGGTATACTTGGATCTAGCTTCTAAAAGCAAAATCAGAAACTATAACCATTTTTCAACAATTTAAGAAGCATGTAGAAATGCAATTTGGTTTGCCTATCCTTGCTGTCTAGTCAGATTGGGGGGGAGAATACAGACCTCTATCCAAGTATCTTGTCGACCATGGAATAAAAATAGGGTTGCTTGTCCTCACACACACCATCAAAATGGTGTTGTGGAGAGAAAGCATAGGACCCTATAAGTACTGGGATCAAGCCTTCCTAACCTCTACTTATCTTATAAATAGACTTCCCACATCCTCTCTTGAGTTTCAAGTTCCTTATACCAAATTATTTGGAACAAAACCAGATTGCACCAACCTTCATGTTTTTGGCTGCTCATGCTTTCGTCATCTCAGGCCATATAATAGACACAAGCTAGAGAAGATGAGGGACTGTTTGGGACAGGATACTGCGGAGACCCAGCAGGTACAACAACAGGTATAGAAGCTGAAAAGGGACTAGGCTGAGTTTCAACAGGGGTGGTAGTGAAAATCTTGTTATATGGAAAAACTGTCTCATTAAAAACATCTTTTGAGACTATGATTTTCCCATCAGGCGTGAGACACTTAAACCCCTTGTGCATTGTTGAATAACCACCTCAGCAGTTTCCTTGTCTCAGCAAGATCACTCTGTCACACACAGGAAACACATGACCCTGAAAATACTGACACATCTAGTTCCCCTCTAGAAACAGTGTCTTCCTTACCTATTAGTCATGTTCCTGATGCTCAAACTGCTCCCTTTGTGTCGAATCACCATAACATGTAAACAAGGTCAAAAAATGGGATTTTTATACCAGGATTGCAACCACCTTTACTGCTTACTACTGTTGAGCCTTGTAATGTGAAGCAGGCCTTACAAGATCCAGGTTGAACAGCAGCTATGCAAAAAGAACATACTGCTCTTCATAACAATGGCACATGGTCTCTAGTCCCTCTTCCTCACAACAGAACCCCTATTGGTTGTAAATGGGTCTTTCGAGTGAAGCAGAATCCTGATAGGACAGTGAACAAACTCAAAGCAAGGCTTGTTGCTAAGGGTTTTCACCAGCAGCACGGTTTTGACTACAATGGGACTTTCTCACCTGTTGCCAAGCCAGTAACTATTCGTGCTATTCTAACTTTGGCCCTAACCAAGAAGTGGTGTCTTCAGCAACTTGATATTAACAATGCCTTTCTTAATGGCATGCTTGAGGAGGAGGTTTATATGTCACAACCACCAGGATTTGTAAGTAAGGACAAGACCTTGGTCTGCAAACTTCATAAGGCACTTTATGGGCTGAAGCAGGCCCTTAGGGCATGGTATGAGAAGCTTCGATCTGTTTTCTTGCAATTTGGGTTTGCAGAAAGTAGGTGTATCCCTCTTTGTTCATCTACACTTCTGCAACTACAACCATGTAAGCCTTTGTCTCAAAGTTAAAAGGCTGTTTTTGCTCTCAAAGATCTGGGCCAGTTGGATTATTTCCCAGGCATAGAGGTTAAGCATCAATCTGATGGTTCACTCTTGCTATCTCAACGCAAGTACATCAGAGATCTCTTAGTTCGTGCCAAAATGGAAGATTGTAAGCCAATTTCCTCTGGCATGGTAGCTGGATTGAAGCTTACTCAGACTGGTGGGACTCCTGTTCAGAATCCCTCTTTGTATCGTTCAATTGTAGGAGCTCTGCAATATATCACCATCACCAGGCCAGAATTGAGCTTTTCTGTCAATAAAGTATGTCAATTTATGTCAGATCCTCATGAAAATCACTGGCTGGCTGTGAAGCGGATCCTTCCCTATCTAAAAGGCACTCAGCACTTTGGTTTGCATCTCAAGCCTGCTCCATCTCATGTGCCTCTCGCCTTGATCAGCTACTGTGATGCAGATTGGGCTACGGATCCTGATGATCGTAGATCAACCTCTGGTGCATGTATTTTCCTTGGTCCTAACTTGTTGACTTGGTGGTCAAGAAAACAAACAGTGGTGGCATGCAGCAGTGGTGAGGCTGAGTATCGCAGTCTAGCACATGTTACTGCTGACCAACTCTGGATTCAGTCCCTTCTTCATGAGCTCAAGGTTGTCATACCAGTTCCAACACTGTTTTGTGAATATCAAAGTGCTGTCATGCTTGGACATAATCCTGTGCAGCACACTTGCACTAAGCACATGGAGCTTGACCTTTTCATTGTTCGAGAGAAGGTCTTGGCTAAGCAATTAAATGTTCAACATGTCCCAGCTCAAGCTCAGCTTGCTGATGTTCTAACAAAACCCTTGAGTTCCTCTGCTTTTCAGGACATAAGAAGCAAACTCACTGTGACTGATCTTCCCAGCTGAGTTTGAGGGGGGAGTATTAGAGATAGAGATGTGACACACGGTTATATGGTGTGCTTCATCACATGTTAGCTGAGTCACTGTTAGTTAGTGACAGTTAGTGCCAGCTGTTCATAGCTGGCTTAGGCTTCTATATAAGATAGCTTCTCTCTTGTATTCAGTTGAGAATTATGAAATAACAAACTATAACAGATTCAGTTAGAATCTCTCTCTCTCTCCCTCTCTCTCTCTCTCTTTCTTCAACCTCTGTAAGGTTTTGTAATAGGGCTCAACCGCTCGAGTTACAAATATACAAGAAAAATAAATAAAGTTTACAGCAAAATCAGAAGGAAAAATGCAAGTAATCACATCACATGACATAACCAAATGATGATTACACTTTGCATATATTGTTCTCCGAAATAAATCTCCACATCACGTATGAAATGTTTTTAACAAATGATTCAAAATAGAGGCACAATAAAATGCATCTCTCCATTTTATCAGCAAAAAATATAGAACCAAGTCAACAAGCGGTTGAAGGTATCTGTGTTTTGCATATTAATCAAACAATTCCGAGTGAAAGGGGCATGGCCCAATTCACCTCTCTATAACTTGAGAAGTTTAGGGGGGAAATAGCTTCAAAGTTGGTTTAATATTCAAATAAAAAGACAAATAAATAAATAAATAAATAAGAGCCTCAATACATTCGACTATTTGAGTATTCCCGATCTAAGTGGAATCCTCTGGAGATGTTTAATAGTCAATGCAATGCTACCAAGGGAACTGGTCCCACTTGTCCTATTGCAAGCGTTTCATTTGTGCACATGGTCCGTTTAACATCCATGTCGTCTACAACTATTATACTCTAAAGTTGAAACCCCTTTCATAGTTCTAAATAATTTGAAATTGAAGAAATTGATTTTTTTTAATCACATATAGTATTGGTTTTTTGTGAATCCTTGATTATGTTATTTTGGAATATCACGTAGAAGGAATTCCATCTTCAAAAAAGTATTCATGCAAGGAACTTTTGCATGAGCTACACATCAAAGTAAATTGTTGTCTGCACTAAAAGGTTATAGAAATAAGAGAAATGAAACATAAGCCCAAAAAAATTACCATAATTTATATTTTTGAAGGAAAAAGGATTAAAAGCTAAAAGATGAAAAAAAAGAGTTTATAATCTTTGAATGAGTAGCGGACCCACTAGTGGAAAAGGCTTGATTGTTGCTGTCGTTCTTGTTATAATCTTAAAAATTGTTCCTTGGCAATTGATAGTATCATGAATTGAAACAGATGATGCAAAAGACATTGAAAGTTACATGACCATATGTGAAAAGAACAAGGTAGTTAATGATAGCACAAAGACTCAAGATAAGCAAAAATCATACCCAAACAAATAGACAATAACACATAAGTGCACCCAGATGACATGTTTCACAACCACAGCATGCCACAACAAATATTAAAAATAAATGACAAGAATTTACTTGGCGTAATATTGTGCCAAACTGGCGTATAAGATCTTGCATTCTTTTTGTAGCAGCCACTTCTCTACGTGATGCGTCCTGCTGTTGCTTCCTAATACTTGGAATATGTTTCTCCTTATCTTTATCCTTTGTAGCTGAGTTACCTTTAGGCATGATTGTTTGCTTTTTATTCGCAATCGAGTAAAAATTATCTATATCATGCACCTTCTGCTCAAGCTGGAAGAAGAAAGCCATATTAGGGAAAACTTCTTGGAGTATAAAATTAAACAAGAGCAATCATAAACATACATAACGAAGAACCTTTGATAACCTATACAGATTAAAACAATCATAAAAGCTTCTTTCAAAGCAAGGAACACACTAAAACCTCTGATAAACATTTATAATATGATTTACCAAAAATTTATATTTTATCATTTCAAACATAACCATAAAGAAGCATTATTTGGCTAAAAACAGTGATTCACTGCAACTGTTTCAATTAATTGTATAATCACAATCACAAACATAGCATTAAGGAAAATAATTATACATGAATCATGTTAGGTCGGGGGTTCCAATTAGATCAATATTATTTTACTGTGAGCAAAAATAATCCTAAGTGCACAGGTGTTTTTGCAAAAGATTGGGCAACCAAGAAATTTTTCAAGCTGTTGAATGCAAACACTCATCAGCAAAGTGATAATTGTATTTTCCCTGACATTATCAATTTCCCTGGTTCCTCTGATCCTTTTCTTCATCAAATATCGAATTTCCCATTTCCGCGTACTGGAAATCAAATGTCCACGAGTCATGCAACAAACGCATACTATTTGACTAATAAGTGAGGCAGCACAAAGCAGCAGGTAACCCAATAATTACAAGTTCTACAGGTCACCCATTTTGAACAGAGTACATATTTATGGTTTGTGGCACATGTAATGAAGTCAAACATTGCAAGAGGGCATTTACTTGTCAATCTTACATAGTGCTCTTACTATATAGCATGCCAAAAAAACCGTAGCACCTCTTTCTCAAAGGCTTAACTAATTTTACCACAGATGTGCATGGTGCAAGAAGCACATTCAACATTATTTAAGCCACATGAACAATATTAGTATTTCCTTGAACTATCGAAAGAAAAGCAAAACCTATTTACAATATCAATTGGAGCCGCATTTGTATGCAATGTATCGCAATTTCTAGAATCATGACTCAACCGCGACCACAACCACAATTGAAATCCATGCTTATCACGTGATACCAACCACATGAGTAGATTCTGATTTTGGAGTAAAAACATGTAAATGCTTAATGGAGGGTGATAAAACAACCCCATAAAATATCAATCAAATAACATGTTCAAAACTAACATATATGATACACTAACCGGTTCGTAACTCTCACTATAATACTTGCCTTATCAACCTTAGACATTAGCTCGTCAACACGATGCTTGTAACCCTCCATTTCAACCAAACCGTTATTAGGATTTCCTGTTGCGATGTTTGCATCGAATGTTTCCATCTGACACAAGAACACTTGAAAAATCAAGAAAAAGAATTGCAACTAACTATATGGGTTCCGTTCTATATATTTTGAACAAACAGAAATTGGAAAGAAAAAAAGGAAAAAAGTGAAGTTTCGGTCTTTTTTATTTATTTAATTTGGTACAGATGAATCACTGAGTAGCTAATACAAAGAGCCACTTGCTGTGTGTGTGAGAATCCAGAATGGGAAAGAACAGAAAGAGAATAATAGTGTACCAGAGAGAAAAGAGCGATGAAGAAAACACAAGGGGTGACCGGAAGAGACAAAATTTGAGGTTGCACGGTGCTTGTTTCGAGTTACCCCTTGTTCAATTGGACGTTGCGGCGGCTGAATAACGCCTAATGACGACGTCGTTTTGCTTGGTGGATTGCTAAAGGAAATATGTCCAGTTAGACGAAGTCACGAAAAGTCGAGGAAGTGTTAGAATTTTAATATAGGGGTTGCTCCGTTTTCTTTTTTTACTCTTATAAAAATAAAAGGTTTGATATTTTTTAGTTTATTGTTTAAAATCAATTTATATATATATGGGACTTATTTTTTTGGATTAAATACATTAAATTCCTACCTTTATATTTTTTTAGGTGAAAATACATTAAGCAATAAAAAAATTTCTTTGTGATCAAATATATTAAATGATAAAATTTGAAACTGAAAAAAAAAAAATTGTATTGTCAAAAGCTATTCAACTACCTGAATTAAGAAATAAGATTTATTAACTTATAAATTCACTTGACTTTTACTTTGGTTACAAGATATATAAGTTATTTATTGTCATTTTCATTATTTTTATATATTAATCGTAAAACTTTGTATAAATATAATTACTAAAAAATTAAAAATAAGAAGTTGTTAAAATATTAATTATTGACCTAGAAAAAATTAAAATTATACAAACTAATATTTTTATATAAAATAATCATATTAAATCAATCAATATCAATTGTCGATACCAACTCCCACTGCCGATGTGAGGGCGGTGTTGGTTAGCGATCCGTAAGTATCTTTGTAAGCAACCGAAAATCCTGTAAGCCTGCCCTAGCTGGTAATGGTGACCGGAGCCAAACCACCCAAACTTTTTGTAGCAAAAAAAATATCAACTATCGAGATATATATATATATATATATATATGTGTGTGTGTGTGTGTGTGTGTGTGTGTGTGTAGGGGATGTATCATATGAGAAAGATGTTTTTATATGAGAAAATGAGAATAAATCACGATCGTTAGATATAGTCAAGATTAAAACAACTTAATAGTCACATGACTACTTAAAAGTGTCATGTGACTTTTTAAAAAGTCACACGACTTCATGTTTTAATCTTGACCATTCATGATTAGATCTAACGGTTATAATTTATTCTTACTTTCTCATATAAAAACATCTTTCTCATATGATATATCCTCTATATATGTATATATGTGTATATATATAACATAAACCTTTGTATTAAAATACGTACATTAAGCAATAATAAATATATTAAATAATGAAATTAATAACTGAAAACAATTGTATTGTCAAAAGCTATTCAACACAACTACTAACATTAAAAAATAACATTTATAATCTTAAAACTTGACTTAATTTTTGCATTGGTTACAAGAGTAACAAGTTATTTATTGTAATTTTCATTAATTTTAGATGTTATTTTTAAACTTCTTATACACATAACTAAAAAAAATCAAGGAGTAGTTAAAATATTAATTATGGACCTAAAGTTGAGAAAAAATTAAATTATACAAAGTAATATCTTTTGTACAAAATAAATATATGAAATAATGTAATTAGTCAATTCGCAAATGATTTTTTAAACAAATGAAATTCTAAATATTATTATAATAATGATAAAGGCTTGAGAACAACTCTCTCAAGTAGGATAACCGTCAAACATATTTACAAACAAAACTCCTAAAGTGGGATAACTCTGTCACACCCTGACATAGCAAAATAAACTGCTACACCATTGTCAGCACCCAATTTTGTCCGTCTTAGTTTAATTTTATTTTTTCATAGATATTTATGTTTTACTTCTTAATTTTACCCTTTAATTATGTGAATTCCAATTTGTGCTTTTTTAATTATTATTATTATTATTTACTATTATTATTATTGTTGAAAAAAAAAACAACAAACAAAAAAAGAAAAAAAAATAAAAAAAGAAGGTTACGTGAGTAACCAGTAAAAGAAAGAAAAGAGGAGAAAATTTTGATGGTGGCAGCAGTGCAAGAGAAAAAAATGGTTTGTTCTCTCCTTCAAGCCATACCATAATAAGCAATACTCAAGGCTCAAAAAATTGCTTTCAATCTCAATCTAATCAGAAGATCCAACAAGCAAAAGAAGGGGATTTGAGCAAGAATTTGAGTATAAAAAGGAGGAAGAAGTAGAACACAGGGGGGGAGAACCAACACTGAGAATCACCTTCACCATTATTCACCATCATCAACAGCACTATTATCATCTTCTTCAATCACAATAAACCACATTTTCTGCCATCAACCACCATAACCTTCATCTCTTCTTCACCCCTTTTCCAATCTGTCTCCATCTTCACTCACAAAATCAAACCCAAATCATCTCAGTCACAACTCTCCTTCCCACGCTATTCTGAATCGGCGTTGCCTCCCCGTCCCTCCATCGAACCTCGCCGGTGACCACTGTCCCTTCCACTCAGCCGCCACCACCGTTGTGCTCCTCACCTCGTCCGCAAGAAAACCCACCGCTCTGTTCTTCCTCCGGTCGCGCCGCCGCCGTCGCCCCCTGCTCTGCTCCGCTCCTCGAACCACCACCGTCACTGCTGGCTTCATCCTCCTTCCTCTCTCTCTCTGCTCGCGACGCGCCGCCGTCGTCCTCCTCCATTCAACACCATCACTGCGCCGCGCTGCGCCACCCTCTGGCCGCCGCCCCTCCTTTCCTCTTTATCTTCTTTCACCGCCTCTCTCTTCGATCTGTTCTGCTACATGTGAAGGTACCCTCTTTTCTTTTTCTTTCTTTTTAGGATAGTACTGAGTTACTGTTAGCTAATGTTAAAATTTTAAATTATTAGTAATTGTATGTGAGTGTGTTGGGTTTCTGGGCAATGAGCATAGGGTCTGTTTGTTATTTAATTTTCGTGTGGTATTGGGTTTTGACCCAATGATATCATTTCACATGTGAGTTAATTAATTCTTATTGTAGTGTTGTTGGTCCTTAGTTCAATCTTGTAAATATTAGCTTAGATGATCATCTTCCTATGAATATTATTCATTGTTGATTATAAAAGAAAAAATCCAAAGAAAAATAATAACTTTGTTTAAGCAACGTCAATAAATAGTACTGGAGTAGCATTTCTACCCATTACTTCATCAAAATCCTTGACTACCCATTTGGTAGCATGAACAACTTTAAAATTAAAACCCAATAAAAAACTCTAAAAAACAAGAAAAAATTTCAAAATTAAAAACATTAAAAAATCAATATAAACCTTTTAGAACTACGTAGCCTTGATTTCTCTTCGGAGATACGTAGGACCGGGCAACTCCCCGCCAGGCACCCTTTCTTTTTAAATCAAGCCTTCAGACCGGGCAACTCCCCGCCAGGCACCCTTTTTTAATCACTTTAAGCCTTCAGACCGGGCAACTCCCCGCCAGGCACCATTTTTTAATCACTTTAAGCCTTCAGACCGGGAAACTCCCCGCCAGGCACCCTTTTTTTTAAATCACTTTAAGCCTTCAGACCGGGCAACTCCCCGCCAGGCACATCAAATTAAAAATCACTTTAAACCTTCAGAACTACGTAGCCTTGATCTTCCATTTGAGGGAAGTACGTAGGACTAGGTTCACACCTATCAGGCTAAATAAAATAAAAATAAACAATTTGTCTTTTTTGTAAATAATTTTATTTCCCCTTTTTTATGTAAATAGTAAAAAATCTTAAAAAATAATAATAATTTCGCACAATCAATCAAGGTACCGTTTTAACGGGCGCCGTGGGGTGCTAACACCTTCCCCGCGCGTAACCGACTCCCGAACCTAGAATTTTAGGTTTCGTAGGCCATTTTATTTTCTTTTAGATTTTCTAGCGTTTTCCTCTTAAAAACGTTAGTGGCGACTCTAGCTGATTAACAAATTTGTTTTTTAGCGCCGTCCCCGCCGCGACCCCGGTTGCGACAACCATTAACTTCCCTGTAAATATGCATAACACCCCGACAATTTATTTCTCGGCTTAGCATATCAATCAAATGCAAATCCCCTAGCAACTTAAAAGGACGATTAGATTTGCAAGTGTGGATACTGGATTTAGTCTGGGTCTATTGAAAAAATAATAAAAAAGAAAAAAAGAGAGAAAAAAAAGAGGAAAAAAAAAGAGGCCCAGCAAAAAGAAAAGAAGAAGAAGAAAGGAAGAAAAATGGGCCACTGCCCAAGGAAAAAAAGAGAGGAAGTAGAAGCAAAGAAAGAAGGGCAACTTAGTCATTTCACCCCTCACACAACCCTAATTCTACCCTATTTAAACCAACTCATCCCACAAACCCTAAAACACATTTTTGGTAGCCTCCATATACACTCATCTTTCGGTCCTAACCCTAGCCGTCATTCTCCTCCTCTCTCAAAAAACACTAATTTCTCTCTCTCTCTCTCTCAAGTCCCTGGCCGCCCCCATCCTTTGCTTCTCCTCCTTCAACCAAAAAAACCTCTCCTCCCCGCTCTCTCTATCAACCCACGCCGCACCACCTCCTGCGCCGCCACCACGCTCGGTCTCCAGTGCCACCACTCCTCTCTTCGGCCTCCAGCGTCGTTGCTCCTCCCTCAAGCCCCTAGCCACCGCCGTTGTATCTTTTCTTTTCTTTTTGGGTTGGTTTATTTTCTCTTCTCTAATGTAATAACTTTTGTTGATGATGAAGCTTGTATGCTTGATTTAATTTTCTGATTTGATTCGAAAGTTTGATTATTGATAAATAGAAGTTGGGTCTTGATCGTAATCTTTATTTGCTGGATGATAGAGGTAGCTTCTTGATTATCAAAGTCAAACATTGATTCATAAAAAAATAAGAAAGAAAAGGTGTTCGAATGCAATGCGCGGTATCAACTGTTCACTTGTGGGATGTCGTTCCTCGTGTTGTTTCGTTCTCCTTTCCTTTTCTTCTCACCAATGTGCAAAATAAAAACTAATTAGAATTAATTGCGAATGTGATACAAGAGATCGACTGTTCACTAGTGGGATGTCGTACCATTTTTGCTCGTTTTCATAAATAAAAATTAATTAAAATCAAGATCTGCGTATGCCTTGATCTTCCATTTTAGGGAAGTATGTAGGACTAGGTTCACATATATCAGGCTATAAAAAAAAAATTTTATTCTCTTCTTTTTTTTAGGAATAATTAGGAATTAAATAGTAAAAAAGTAAAAATAAATAAGGGTAAAATTAATAGTGTAGAAAACTAAGAAAATTACACAAGCAATCTCAGGTACCGTTTAGACGGGCGCTGTGGGGTGCTAACACCTTCCCCATGCGTAATAGACTCCCGAACCTAGATTTTAGGTTTCGTAGGCTATTTATCATTTTTTAGGTTTTTCTAGTGTTTTCCTTCAATAAACATTAGTGGTGACTCTGTTTGTTTGACATATTATTTTTCGCGCCGTCCCGCCGTGACCCCGGTTGCGACAGATGGCGACTCTGCTGGGGACCCTTTGAGAGTCAGGCCTTTCTTGATTGTTTGTGTTCTTATCTTAGCTTTCTTTTTATTTTATTTTACCCTTTCATTTATTTATTTCCTTGTACATATTTTCTCTATCTTGTATATAATTTGTCTTCAGCATGCGGTATTAGGGTAGATGACCAATTTAAATAAATTGCTATATCTGGTATTTTCTAGCTATGTTGCATGCGGGGTAGTTTTTTTTAGGTAGGGTTTCTTGAAAAAGGTTGGTATGCTCCCAACGCACACACTTCACTTTCACTTTGTGAGACACACACTTTTGGGCTCTATACCCGAGCCTGTGTGAGCCTAGGAGTAGCGGTGCCTCGGTACTTGTCGTGAGAGACCTAGTGTCTACGCGTCAACTATTGAGTCACCACTCGGATTATTACCGGTCATCGTGCTATTTGTCGTGAGAGGCCTAGTGTCTACGCGTCAAATAGTTTGATCATCGGGACCTTGCCTTCGTGATGGGGGTAATCTGGGGGCCTTTTAGGAGTCTAGAACCTACCTTGAAAAGTGCACTATAATCTGACAATAGTCCCCACCAATTAAGTTTTTGGCCAATGTAGTATATCTCACCCTTTAGGTCTTTACCCCTTGTAGGACAAATGGGAGCATTCTCTTCTTTTTATTCTATTCATTTTCATATCATCATCATCATCCCGTATGCCATGCATCATCCATCTCATATAAAAAAAATCATAAAAACCATGCTCATGCATTTCACGGCATTTTACATGATTCATTCTTAACATTAAATCAAATTTTGTTAACGGTCCAAATGGAGGGGGTTCAAGACCAAGTTGTGCCTGTCCTGAAGAAGAACACCAAGGTTTCGACCTTAATAGATGACTTCGGGAACCTCAAAGAAATATGCAGAAAAGTGCCACGAGAAGTGCTTGCTGACAAAATCTTGGTGTTTGACGTTACTGCCTAGACATAAGTTCTGTAGGGGTATTTCCCACATGAATGACTGTCAACCATGTTTTAACCCAAGGGGTCTTTCTCTGGCGTTCGAACATGGGGAACCCCCATCTGCTGGATGCGTTAACAAATTTGTCTTTTTAGTTTTTCTTATAATGTTTCTCGTCCCTAAAAGGAACTTCCTCTAAAAAATATAAATAATGAGCAGGTAATCTGAAAAGAACAAGGTGTATCCTCGACATCCTTACAAGACTCATCTCCAAGCAAGGCTCATGGAAGGAGAACACAGAAGGGATTCCCTAAAGTGGTGATGGAGAATAGGCAAACACGCCACCACACCCACCGGGCTTTGAACGACCACAACCCTTGGTAATGACCTCCCAAGGAGTACTTATGCAGTCATCATAGCCACAAGGCTTCACTGAGACAGCACAAGGGACAGGACAACCGTTTGTGCCACTCTATGGCCTCCCTCGAGGTTTTGTACCCTAGAGCAACGCTAACTCCTTCTTTGTGACTGGAACTGGGGCAAACTTGGCTGAGCACCACACTGCCAACTTGCAGAATGCTACCCAATCTCATGAACACGCGTCTGTTAACGTGGAAAATCCCACTGTGCTAACAACTCTTCCTCCTCCACATGCCCACTACACTACCTCTGCTCGTATGCCGATTCCTCTTTTTGTTCCTCAAGAAATTGCTGCTCCTCAGACGACTATCGTGTCAAATCCTCAAGATGCCATCCATTCTCAAATTCCACATGTAAGCCCAGTGGCTGCACCAACCGATTATGTGCCTACTGCCCGCCTCCCACATATGGAAGATGTTCTTTGTCAAGGAAATTACGCTATTTTGGAAGAAAGACTGCGAGCAATAGAGGGGAATACGTATGGGATTATGAACACTGCTGATCTATGCTTGGTGCCTGATGTGGTCATTCCTCCAAAATTCAAGGTGCCCGAATTTGAAAAGTACAAAGGAGCCTCTTGTCCGAGGAATCACCTGACCATGTACTGCAGAAAAATGGCGTCCTATGTTCATGATGAGAAGCTGCTTATCCATCTCTTCCAAGACAGTCTGTCTGGGGAAACTTCAAGCTGGTATACATAGCTGGAGCGGAGTCATATCCGTTCTTGGAAAGATCTGTCATATGCTTTCCTAAGGCAGTACAAGTACAACCTGGATATGGCCCCTGACCAGATACAGCTCCAAAATATGGTGAAGAAAGGGAACAAAACTTTCAAAGAGTATGCTTAAGTCTACCCGCCCGTGACAGAAAAAGAGATGATTGCCATGTTCGTGGAAACCCTCCATCCTCCATTCTATGATCGGATGGTAGGAAGTGTATCCTCTAACTTCTCAGACATGGTGACCATTAGGGAAAGAGTGGAGAACGGATTGAGAAGCGGAAAAATTACTCAAACCACTGACGGAGCCGCGAAGAAGTCTTCTTTTGGCGGAGGAAAGAGAAGGGAAGGTGAAGCACACGCTGTGACCTTCGATGGGCAGGGAA
Source organism: Acmispon strigosus (assembly GCA_030819835.1). Lineage (NCBI taxonomy): Eukaryota > Viridiplantae > Streptophyta > Magnoliopsida > Fabales > Fabaceae > Acmispon > Acmispon strigosus. Next base: position 29,452,581 of record JAUAMA010000001.1, read on the forward strand.
GACAATCCTCCAGCTACCAATATCCCCCTCACCCGCAATATAACCACCACCCTCAATCTCAACACCAAACAGTAGCCAATATACCACCAGCCCCAGCTCAAACACAACCCCCACCTCCTAGGCAAAACCCCAGGTAGAACCAAGGTTCGTGGGTAAACACAAACCAGAGAGGATGGGAAAGGAGAACCCATTTTGACCCGATCCCCAAAACCTACACAGAAATCTTGCCACACCTCATTAATAATGCACTGATTGCCAGCTCTCCAGCAAGACCAGTTGAGCCACCGTATCCTAAGTGGTATGATCCAAATTCCAAATGTGATTTCCACTCGGGAGTGGTGGGTCACTCCACCGAAAACTGTTATACCTTGAAGAATAGGGTACAAGCGTTGATTGATGCAAAGTGGCTGACCTTCACAGAGGAAGATGATCCTAGTATCGGGAAAACCCCTCTTCCAAATCACACAAGGGCATCTACCAATGTGATTGAGGACGACCTAGAAATCAAAGTTGGTAAAGAGTATAGATGAGATCAAGACTCCAATGAAGGTGATTTTTGCTGAGATGGTTAAATTTGGAATGATTAGCAGCAGTCTGAATGAGGAAGAAATGTGCGGATTTTATCCCAACGCAAATCATTTAATTCAAGACTGTGCAGAGTTCAAGATAGTCCTCCAGAAGCTAATTGATGAAAGTCAGTGCAGATTGGACATAAGGTGGATAATGATGATGCTTGCATGGATGAAGAGCATGCGCCTCCTAACACAAGACCTTTGGTGGTCCGATATGCAAAAGTCACTCCTGTCGACGCTCCTAGAAAGTCGATCCCTCTTCTGATACACATGCCAGCTCCTTTCCCTTATAAGGACAGTATGGCGGTACCCTTGAGGTATGAAACAGAAATTTGTCCACGAACTCCCGGGACGGAGATTTCTAGCCCTAGTACACCCACGGGCGCCCCTGTTGTCACTAATGTTACGGGGATTGGGGGAATGACCCGAAGTGGGCGAATCTTTAGCCCACCTGAGAATGGGAAAGAGGAAGCTAAGAAGAATTCAGAGAAGAAAAACGATAAAGAAAATTCAGAGGCGGTTGGTGATGAAAATCTTGAGCAAGTAATACGAGAACTCAAGAAGTTTGATCCCAATGAAGAAGCATACGAGTTCTTAAAGTTCATCAGACAGAGTGAATATGCCATCGTAGATCAGCTGAGTCATTTACCAGCTAAGATCTCCCTCTTAGCCCTCGTGATGAATTATGAACCTCACAGGAAGGCATTGTTAAAGGTTTTAAATGAAGCGCATGTAAACCAGAATATATCTGTTGATAATTTTGAAGGGAATGTTGGCAACATTACCGCTAACAACTTCCTTGCTTTCTCCGATGCTGAGATCCCACCCGAAGGGGTGACACATAACAAAGCGTTGTACATTTCACTCAAGTACACATACCACATGGTGTCTAAAGTCCTTGTAGATAATGGCTCCTAGGTGAATGTGTTACCTAAGCCAACGCTGGAGAAGTTGTTAGTGGAGGGATCATTCATGCAACCTAGTGCAATGGTGGTAAGGGCCTTCGACGGCGCCAGGAGGGAAGTAATGGGGGAGATTTATCTACCTATTCAGGTTGGTCCAGTAACATTCATAACAACCTTTCAAGTGATGGACATGATGCCAGGATGTGAAGAAGGTCTCGTCCTTGGACTCGGCTGAGGTTTTGATGAAGACAAACACATCACAAAAAGAAGAAAGACTTCAGAAAAGAAAAGGAAGACTTCAAGAAGACTTCAAGAAAGAAAGGAACAAAAAGAAGAAAGACTTCAAGAAGACTTCAGAAGAGAAAGACTTCAAGAACCGGCTCAGAACGTCAAGATCATACATGAAGGTTCTAGTTTTAAGTAAGTCTTGTCAACTTAGTGTGCTATGCTTTATTAAGGTTTAATTGCACTTGAAGGCTCATGAATGGTCAACTAATTGAGTATCATATGTTCTCACAAGTAAAACTTGGTAGGAACACTCAATTAGGAGTTAAGATGGTTAAAACCGAGTTTCAGACTTGCAGTAATAGATTACCTGGCAGTCAGTAATCTATTACCTGTCAGTCAGGCATAGCGTAATCGATTACCAGTTTTCAGTAATCGATTACCAGGCAGTTAGTAATCAATTACCAGATTTCAGTAATCGATTACCTGTCAGGAAATGGCAGTTAGATCATAACGGTTATAGCGTAATCGATTACCAGGATACATCTGTCTTTTGGGGAGACCTTGGTTGCATCCTGCAAAAGCTGTGCCATCAACACTCCACCAGAAGGTCAAGTTCATCACTGACAATAACTTGCCATAGTGTCGGCCGAAGAAGACATGCTGATAAGTAAGCCAACATCGATCCCATATGTGGATGTTGTGGAAGGAACCCTAGAAACCTCATTGCAATTTTTGGAGATTGTCAGCACTCCTCAAGAAAAAGGAAAGTCTCCAATGATTAAGACATAATTATCTGGGCCATGGCAGCTAGGGTGATGATGGAAAAAGGATACCGTTATGGTAGTGGATTGGGCAAAGAAGGCCAAGGAAGGGCTAGCCCGATAGAGCTTCCTGACAACCAAGATCGTGCTGGGCTGGGATATACACCCACACTTTCAGACAAAAGAAGGATTGCAGCAGAGAAAGGAGAGAAAAGGGCTGCCGAGCGAGAAAGTAGAGAAGCTATGACTCGGGGAATCCCTATTTGTGACATCCGCCAGAGCTTCCAAAGTGCGGGATTTGCTGTGTTAAGCCAGGTTGCGGTGGCTGCAGAAGAAGTGCTTGAAGACGAACTTGTGGATCTCATCTTTCCCTGTGCGCTGGATGCCGAGCTTGACAACTGGGAGATATTTGAACTCCCTGTGGTTCTTAAATCTGAAACAAATTAATTTGTAGTGCCACTCCTATTGCTCTGCCCAAGGCTTTAGGATAGACTTTTATAATAAGTGAAGTATCACCCGGAGGCAAAAGTGAAGTATTGTCCGGAGGCAAAAGTGAAGTATCGTCCGAAGACGAAAGTGAAGTATCTTCCGGAGGCAAAAGTGAAGTATCTTCTAGAGGCAAAAGCGACGTACCATCCACTGAAGAACAAGAGACAACTCAAGTATCGTCTATACTCTACTGTCTGCATACGTCAGCCAATAAACGATAGAACCAAAGCACTGGAACAGATTAAGTTGTCTCTAAAAAAGGAAAGGAATTTATTGATTAACGAATTTATTACAAAGGAGTGAATCAAGCAACATATTACTCGACGACTGTCTCTTCTTGAATCAACGACATAAGTATCATAAATTGAAAGGAGAAAGTCACGCTCAACAGAATCAACAAAGTCAAATCTACTTAAGGCTTATAGGCGTTGCTGAAGGGTCAGGAATTCAATGTGAAGATCAAGTCAATGAAAAATCAGTCTCAGTGAATTAGATTTGAACTGAAGGTATAAAAGAGGAAAATTGAAGGTTTGAAATACTACACAACAAGTCAGAGAACAACGCACAATATTTTTTGAAACATCAAGAGAAAAATAGAGCATAAAAATTGAGTGAATAACAGAGTCATATCTATCAAGCTTTCACGAAACAGAGAAACCATTGTTTATTCATCTCTGTTTAAGCCAAACCTCTAGTATACTGTTTAAAGTCAAACCATATACAAATACTAAGAGTTTTCTGAGCCTAAGTTTGCTTCTACCATTACACTTGTGAGAAGAGAACTTCTGTAGAAGGATCTATTGTGAAAAGGAGAAGTCATCTATAATACTTGTTAGGAGAAGTCCCTGAGAATACTTGTTGGGAGAAGTCCCTGAGAATACTTGTTGGAAGAAGTCCCTGAGGATACTTGTTGATAGGAGAAGTCCTAGATAATAGTTGTACTGTTCTGGTGAATAGTGAAAATCTTGGTGAAGCCAAGGACTGGACGTAGCCCCATCGTTCAGGGGGTGAACTAGGATAAATCTGCGTGTGCTGTTTACTGTTTATTGCTTTATTGTTTTATCATTTTCTATCACACGCGTTTTATTTCCGCTGCATCAAAACTATTTATCCTATCGTCTGCTAAAAGCAACCTATCGTTTACGAAATAGTTTTGAAAATATATATTTGTTTTTAGAAAAGAAAGTATTTATCCAAACACAATTCAACCCCCCTTCTTGTATTTGTTCTTATTTTATCAGTATGTGTTTGGGCGACTCGTCGCCAGATGGACGACGGATGGGACAAACTCCCCAACAGGGGGATGATGGACTACACCTTCCTAGATGAAGGGGACTGGTCAGCATGGGAGATTCACCGCCCCATGCATCATATGACCTAATCTGGTCGTATAGCTGAGGACCGCGTGGACATTATAGGCCGTATATACAAACAGTCCCTATATCGAGCTTCCATGAGACTACCGATGCCGCCACGTGGCTTGTTGAGAGATGACGATGCATCCATTTCCCGTGCTGTTAGGAGACGCCGTTCCTCATCCTCTTCCATGAGTCATAGATCTTCATCCTCTAAGCTGAATTCAAAGTGGCCGGTGTGGACTTAGCCCTTCTCCCCCTACTACATTCCTTGGTGCCGTTACCGTTATGGGGTGAGGCCTCGTGAGAGGGTTGTGGCCATGATAGTGTTAGAACAGATAGCAACCTGAGAGAGGGGGGGTGAATCAGTGTTGCCCCAATTTTCGCCTTATTGAAATTGTTACTTTCAAGTTTACGATGATTACGAAATGATCGTTGTGATTGCAGCGGATATGAACGATACTTGAAAGTAAATGTGAAGGATGAAGAGAATCACACACAAGATTTTATCCTGGTTCACCTTCAATCCACCGAAGGCTACGTCCAGTCCCTCAAGAAAACCCCTTGAGGATTTTTCCACTATTGATAAGAATTTCTTACAAGTTCCTAACCCAAGGACCCCAAGAACTTCTACCAATATCCTGTGAAAGCAAACCACTTTCAACAGCCCCTGAAAGCAAACCGCTTTCAGTTCCTGAAGGCAAACCACCCTCAGACCTTGAAGGCTAAACCACCTTCAATGAAAACCCTGAAAGTAAACCACTTTCACTGACAACAACCCTTCACCAAATACCACGGTGAAAAACTCAATCTTACAGAAAGAGATGAAGAAGATATTACAATTGGCTGTTTCAATCCTTTAACACACAATTGGATTGAACATGAGAAATTATGCTTTAAGGCTTTTAAGCATAATACAATTCTGAGTTCTTCAAGATATGAACAACTAAAGTGTTCTTATAAACATGAAGATCATGAACTCATAATTTAGGCTCCAAAAGATTTAAGTTCTAAAAGATGAACTAATTTTGACAAAGCTTTGGCCTAATGTGATTTTCTCATGTGTAATGTGTATGTTATGCGTGTGTTGTGTGTTCTATGTTTTCTGGACTCAAATGGTCTTTATATAGGCAAGGGAAACGTCCTTGAACCATCACAACCCTTTTCAAAAGGTTTGGGACACAATGGTTCATGAAAAGATGCACTTTTTCGTTCTGGTAATCGATTACCATACTTAGTGTAATCGATTACACAAGTGACCGTTTCAGTTTGAATTTGAATTTCAAACATGTAACCAATTACAAGACATGAGTAATCGATTACTTGCCTAGGTGTAATCGATTACCATAATGGTGTAATCGATTACACAGAAGCCCATTTTCCAGAAACTTGATCTTTGAGACTTGCTTAAGGTTTTCTACTTCTTTTAAGTTATGAAAACACTTAGCTTGATTAGATTAGGTGTTTTAAGAGCCTTTATGCTTTAATAAACCTTTGGAAGCATAACTCACCTAATTCTAAGACTTCTAGACTATTGATGGACTTGAGTGCTTGATTCTTTGAAGTCTTCTTTTCTTCTTTTTGTTGATGAGTTTTTCGTCATCAAAACCACAGCCAGGGTCAGGAGCAAGACCTTCTTCACAATCTCCCCCTTTTTGATGATGGCAAACACATTCTTGATACTTGAAGATCATATATGCATTCTTGATGCTTAACTCCCCCTATTTGATGGAATCTAGTATTTCTGATATTTCTCCCCCTTTCTAAAGAACTTGTTGAATTCTTGCATATGATCTTTAAGAGCACAGAACCGTTCTCCCCCTTTTGACTTCATAAAAAAGAAGAAAAGGCCAAAAATGTACAGGCATACACACAAGTATATATGGAAACATAAAGCATTGGGGGATAAGGGTAAATGTGTAAAACATGAACAAAAACAGAAGCACCCAAACATAGCATTCAAACGAAAAAGTTACATACAAGATAAGCACATTACAAGAAGAAACAAAGAAACATGAAAAACTCCTAGAAGACTAAGTACTAGAAGGAGAGACGACATCAGCAATGGTATGCACGGGTACGAAATCCCGACCAGCATCATGAATTTGACAAGGAAGAAGAAAGAGGCCAAAGTCATTTGTGATGTTGAGCGAAGGAAGAATGGATATGTCTACAAGTTTGAGATGAGAGGACCGCGTGTCGTAAAGCTTGGCGATAGGCACTCCGGAGTAGAGAAGGAGGCGGGTGATGATCGATGCATAAGGAAAAGATTCCGCCGAGTCACGACTTCGCAGCATGTGGTGCATGACTAAGAATGCCCAATTTATTTTGTGACAATGAAGAATACCATAAAGAATTTGTAACTCAAACTCACTAATGTGAGCAAGAAGAGTTTCTTCAGGCAGAACCACTTGATTAATGAAGTGATGTAGAAGATGATTGTTTGTCGTGAGGACATCAGTGTTGTAGGGGCAAGAGGTAGTATGAGGTGGGTGAATTCTTTGGAGGTCCACTGACTCAAATCGACAAAGAGATTTATAAAAGGAGTCATGGTTGTAGTCAGACCAGGGGCAGGGGAGGTTAGGACCTAAGAGAGCACCGGATGAAGGAAGTCCAAGAAAACGACCAAAAGATGAGAGGGAGTGTCGAATAAGAATCCCCTTGACAGAACTTTGAAATCCATCTTGCAAAGGTTCTAAGTTGCAATAAAAGACTTTTACTAGTTCGGGGTAGTAGGGATTGCACATAGAGATAAACTCCTCAAGGTTTTGACAACGGAGATAGGCGGGAAATGTGTGACCATTGTCAACGAAGGAGTCCAAATCCCCAAACAAAGGTTTACGGATGAGTTGATTTATAAAGCGTGAAGCAAACCTAGTTCTTTGGTGTGTGGAAGTGAGGAGTCTTGTAAGGTTCATAGGTCGAGAGGAATGTGAGGGATAGGGATCCATAGAGGTTGAGGATGAGGCTAGGGAGGAGGAGTAGCAGCACCGTAAAAGGATTTTAAGGACATGACTAATCAATTCCTAAAGCTGACTTAAATATCCCGAGCATGTAATCGATTACAGCAGTTTAAGTAATCGATTACGGAGCAGTTATGCCAAGTTTGAATTTCAAAAGATGGAGGGAAATTGAAATTCTGGAAATTTTTCGAGTATGTAATCGATTACTGCAGTTAGGGTAATCGATTACATCAGTTACAAATTTGAAAAATTTCAAATTTTGAATATGTAATCGATTATGGCAGTTATGATAATCGATTACTCAGATAGTTTTATTAGGCACGAGGACTTAGAACATGGATAATCGATTACAGGGCCTATAGTAATCGATTACTAGGACATTTTTGTGAGTTCTAGGCTCTAGAATCCTATGTAACATATTTTCATATAAATACTTAAGCACAAAATGCATATGAATATATAATTATGCAAATAACATGTTACCTTAAATGTCATGCTCATCTAAAATTCCTAATTCTCTTCTTATCTTGAAAAATGATTCCTTAGGAAGAGGTTTAGTAAAGATATCTGCTAACTGATTATGTGTATCCACAAATGAAATCTCAATATCTTTCCTCATAACATGATCTCGAAGAAAATGATGTCGTATATCAATATGCTTAGTTCGAGAATGCATGATAGGGTTTTTAGTGAGATTAATGGCACTTGTGTTGTCACATTTGATTGGAATGCAGCCCAGCTCTAAGCCATAATCTTTGAGTTGTTGTTTGAGCCATAGAGTTTGTGCACAACAACTTCCTACAGCAATGTATTCTGCTTCTGCAGTACTTAGAGCAACACATGCTTGTTTCTTACAAGACCATGAAACAAGAGCATTTCCTAACAAGTGACAAGTACCACTTGTACTTTTTCTTTCAGTTTTACAACCAGCATAATCAGAATCAGAATATCCAATCAAATCACAAACACTTCCCTTGGGATACCACAATCCAACATTTGTAGTTCCTTTCAAATATTTGAAAATCCGTTTAACAGAACTCAAATGTGATTCCCTAGGAGATGCTTGATATCTAGCACATAGACACACACTAAACATAATATCAGGTCTACTTGCAGATAAGTATAAAAGAGATCCGATCATACCTCTATATTTGGTAATATCAACTTGATTGCCGGATTCATCTTGATCTAAATATGTGTTAGACCCCATTGGTGTGGCTATGGCTTTACAATCATCCAAATCATATTTCTTTAATAGTTCCTTGCAGAACTTTGATTGGTTGATGAATATTCCATCATTTGATTGCTTGATTTGCAAACCAAGAAAGAAATTTAATTGTCCCATCATGGACATCTCAAATTCTTCTTGCATCATCTTAGAGAAATCCTTACAAAGAGATTCGTTAGTTGCACCAAAAATAATATCATCAACATAAATTTGAACTAATAAGGTATTACCTTTGGTTCTTTTGATGAACAAGGTTGTATCAGCCTTACCCTTTTGAAATCCTTTATCACAAAGGAAAGTACTTAATCTATCATACCATGCACGGGGGGCTTGCTTAAGACCATAGAGTGCCTTCTTTAATCGGAAGACATGTGAAGGGAACTTTGGATCTTCAAATCCTGGAGGTTGCTTCACATAGACTTCTTCTTGAATGTATCCGTTCAGGAAAGCACTTTTGACGTCCATTTGATATAATGGGAAATTTAAAGAACAAGCATACGCCAATAATAGTCTTATGGCTTCTAACCTTGCTACTGGTGCATAAGTTTCATCAAAATCTATGCCTTCTTCTTGATTATACCCTTGAGCAACTAATCTTGCTTTGTTCCTAACTATAATACCATTTTCATCTAACTTATTCCTAAATACCCACTTTGTTCCAATAACATGTTTATCACTAGGCTTAGGAACAAGTTTCCAAACTTGATTCCTTTCAAATTGGTTTAGTTCTTCTTGCATTGCTACAATCCAATATTCATCTTCTAGAGCATCATTTACTTTTGATGGTTCTATCTGAGAGACGAAGGCCATATTCAAAACTGAATCATTTAAGCATAGCCTTGTAGAAACGCCTCTAGAAATATCACCAATAATATTATCAACTGGGTGATCCCTATGGGTTCTCCATTCTTTTGGAAGTTGATAAGTATTACTTTCAATGTGCTCTTCTTGTATTGGATTCTGATCTCCATCCTTTTGAGAATCTTCATTTATAATGATGTCATCTTCTTCATTATCTGGAAGATTGACTTTATCTTCTATTGAAGATTTAGATTCATCAAAAGAAACATGTATGGATTCTTCCACAGATAGAGTTTTCTTGTTAAAGACTCTATATGCTTTGCTTGTTAAAGAATACCCAAGGAATATACCTTCATCAGATTTTTCATCAAACTTTCCAAGGTTTTCCTTTTCATTATTCAAGACAAAGCATTTTGATCCAAAAGCATGTAGATGAGAGATGTTTGGTTTCCTTCCTTTGTAGAGTTCATAGGGTGTTTTCTTAAGGATAGGTCTAATAAGAACTCTATTGGAAACATAGCAAGCAGTACTTACAGCATCAGCCCAGAAATATTTAGGGAGACTTGATTCACTCAGCATGGTTCTTGCTAATTCCTCAAGTAATCTATTCTTCCGTTCTACTACACCATTCTGTTGTGGTGTTCTCGGAGTAGAGAAATTATGTGATATTCCATTTTCATCACATAGTTCTTGGAATTGTTGATTCTGAAATTCTCCACCATGATCACTTCTTATAGAAGAGATCTTTAAAGACTTCTCATTATGAACAAGCCTTGCATATTTTTTGAATGCATTGAAGGCTTCATTCTTATGAGGAAGAAATAAAGTCCATGTAAATCTAGAGAAATCATCAACAATAACAAGTGCATAGAAATTACCTCCGAGGCTTTTAGTTCTAGATGGTCCGAACAAATCCATATGTAACAATTGAAGGGGTCTTGAGGTCGAAACTATGTTCTTTGGTTTGAAGGATGTTCTGGTTTGCTTCCCTTTTTGACATGCATCACAAAGCTTGTCTTTCTCGAATTTTATCTTTGGAAGCCCAACAACTAGATCATGCTTGACTAGTTTGTTTAAATGATCTATGTGAATATGAGCAAGTCTTCTATGCCATAGCCATGAATCACTATTATTCTTGGCCAAAAGGCATCTCACATTTTGTGGAATTTCTTCCAAGGAGATCATGAAGACTTTATTTACTTTATACCCAGAAAACTTAATTTATTTAGTTTTCACATCTTTCACAACACATATATCATTAATAAAACCAACTTTCAAACCTTTATCACACAGTTGACTAATACTCAGAAGATTATGCATCAAACCATCAACGTAAAGAACTTTATCGATGACTGTTTGAGGGGGTGTGCCTATTCTTCTGATACCGAGTATTTTTCCCTTTTGATTGTTACCATATGTGACGAAACCTTTTTCCCTAGGTATAAGAAAAGAAAACTTGGTTTTGTCTCCTGTCATGTGTGATGAGCAGCCACTATCAAGATACCATAAATCCTTTGCTGCTTTCATACACACCTACATGACAAAGTTCAGACATGGGTATTAGGAACCCAACAAGTTTTGGGTCCTTCTAAGTTAACATCCTTTCTAACCCAAATGTACTCCCTATTTGGTACTCCTACATGTTTGTAGTAACATCTACTAGGGGTATGTCCTATTTTGTTACAATAAGTACAAGAGTAATGATTGTAACTAGAGGTTTGCCTAGGAGAGGGATGAATCTTCTTAGGAGGTCTATTTTGATTATTCTTCCTATTGTTTGTACTCCTAACAGGATTAGTCTTACTGTTACTAGAAGATCCTAACACATGGTTTGGTTTTACAAACACAGTTTTCCTAACCTCTTTTGTCTTTGGGTGAGAAGTATATCCTAAACCTGACTTATTGTTTGAATGTCTTTGAACACTTAGAATATCATCTAACTTCTGTTTTCCTTTATTGAAGTTATTAACTCTTTGTTGAAGATTTTCTATCTTTTCTTCTAAAGAACTACACTTACTGCATTTATGAGTAATGTCTAACTTAGATTTTACTATATCTAGTTCTTCTTGTAAATTTCTACACTTACTTTCTAGAGATGAAATTAACTCATTTTGCCTAGTGCTGACTTTAGAAAATTCTTGACATAATTTAAACATATTTTCCATGGTAAACTTTAAATCATGAAAAGATATAGAATTATCACTAACCTGGGAATCTTCAACATCTGAGTCATGTGAAGCCAACAAGGCAACTTGTGCTTCTTCTTTGTCAGAATCTGATGATGAACTTACTTCATTATCATCCCAAGCCAAATATGCTCTTCGTGTAGGTTGATCCTTTTTCTCGAATTTTTCTCTTAGACCATGTTTCTTCTTCTGAAGATTTGGACAATCTGACTTGAAATGTCCCGGTTTTCCACACTCGAAACATGTAATCTTTTGAGATGAAGAAGATTCATTGTTCTTTTGGAAAGATTTGTTGTTGTTGAATTTCACACCTTTTCTCTTAAGAAACTTTCCAAAATTCTTTACTAGAAGATTCACATTTCCATTATCTTCTTCTTCAAAATCTGCATCATAATCTTCTTTGATGCTTTCTTTTGCTTTTAAGGAAATGGATCGATACTTCTTCTCATGTTGTTCATTTTCTTCCAAACGATTCAATTCCAACTCGTGTTCTTGGAGTTTTCCAAATAGAGTTGCGAGAGTCATTTTTGATAAACTCTTCTTCTCTGAGATGGCTGTTACTTTTGGTTGCCATACTCTTGTAAGTGATCTTAGAACTTTCATGTTCAAATCACTGTTTGAAAATTGTCTACCAAGAGCAATCAAATGATTAATTAAATGAGTGAATCGTTTTTGCATATCTAATACCTTTTCTCCTGGAAGCATTCTGAACATTTCATATTCCTGAGATAGAGTATTGATCTTTGATCTCTTGACTTCATCTGTTCCTTCATGAGTCACCATCAACGTATCCTATATTTCTTTCGATGTAGTGCACGTTGATACTCTGAAAAATTCATCCATGCCAAGAGCAGATGTAAGGATGTTTATTCCTTTGAGATCATGTTGAACCTTCTTCTTTTCTTCTTCACTCCAAGTACTTTCTGATTTTGGTTGTGAAGTTCCTTCTTCATCTGTTTTTACGGGCACAAAGGGACCTTCTTCAATGACTTTCCATATTCCTCCGTCTAATGACTTTATGAATATCTTCATCTTGATTTTCCATAAGTCATAGTGTTCTCCATTGAAGAATGGTGGCCTGTTTATGTTATGTCCTTCACTTGTTCCATGATTGGAAGAGGATGCCATCTTTTCCCGGATCTTAGGAATAACTTACCTAAACTTCCACTCTGATACCAATTGTTAGAACAGATAGCAACCTGAGAGGGGGGGGGGGGTGAATCAGTGTTGCCCCAATTTTCGCCTTATTGAAATTGTTACTTTCAAGTTTACGATGATTACGAAATGATCGTTGTGATTGCAGCAGATATGAACGATACTTGAAAGTAAATGTGAAGGATGAAGAGAATCACACACAAGATTTTATCTTGGTTCACCTTCAATCCACCGAAGGCTACGTCCAGTCCCTCAAGAAAACCCCTTGAGGATTTTTCCACTATTGATAAGAATTTCTTACAAGTTCCTAACCCAAGGACCCCAAGAACTTCTACCAATATCCTGTGAAAGCAAACCACTTTCAACAACCCCTGAAAGCAAACCGCTTTCAGTTCCTGAAGGCAAACCACCCTCAGACCTTGAAGGCTAAACCACCTTCAATGAAAACCCTGAAAGTGAACCACTTTCAGTGACAACAACCCTTCACCGAATACCACGGTGAAAAACTCAATCTTACAGAAAGAGATGAAGAAGATATTACAATTGGCTGTTTCAATCCTTTAACACACAATTGGATTGAACATGAGAAATTATGCTTTAAGGCTTTTAAGCATAATACAATTCTGATTTCTTCAAGATATGAACAACTAAAGTGTTCTTATAAACATGAAGATCATGAACTCAAAATTTAGGCTCCAAAAGATTTAAGTTCTAAAAGATGAACTAATTTTGACAAAGCTTTGGCCTAATGTGATTTTCTCATGTGTAATGTGTATGTTATGCGTGTGTTGTGTGTTCTATGTTTTCTGGACTCAAATGGTCTTTATATAGGCAAGGGAAACGTCCTTGAACCATCACAACCCTTTTCAAAAGGTTTGGGACACAATGGTTCATGAAAAGATGCACTTTTTCGTTCTGGTAATCGATTACCATACTTAGTGTAATCGATTACACAAGTGACCGTTTCAGTTTGAATTTGAATTTCAAACATGTAATCGATTACAAGACATGAGTAATCGATTACTTGACTAGGTGTAATCGATTACCATAATGGTGTAATCGATTACACAGAAGCCCATTTTCCAGAAACTTGATCTTTGAGACTTGCTTAAGGTTTTCTACTTCTTTTAAGTTATGAAAACACTTAGCTTGATTAGATTAGGTGTTTTAAGAGCCTTTATGCTTTAATAAACCTTTGGAAGCATAACTCACCTAATTCTAAGACTTATAGACTATTGATGGACTTGAGTGCTTGATTCTTTGAAGTCTTCTTTTCTTCTTTTTGTTGATGAGTTTGTCGTCATCAAAACCACAGCCAGGGTCAGGAGCAAGACCTTCTTCACAGATAGTGTACACCACTTACATTGATTTGGATGTACTTGTGGTCCACATCCTAAGCAGTGACGATGAGGAGGGGACTGACGGTGGAGTTACACCGGAGCACGCCATGGAGATCGAGGAGGAGGAGGACCCAGAGCCTGTGGAGGATCCGTTGTACGAGCATTCTCCCGAGGAGCCAGAGATAGTGGATCCAGCTGGAGGGCATACCAGGGCGGGTTGGCTAGTCGTGTGGTGTCTCAGTGTAGGGTTTAGTTTTTTTTTTTTGGTGGTCTGTATATTTCATATGACTAGGGACAGGGTAGTTCCCGGTTAAATATACTTTTTGTGTGGTCACCCTCCGTGGGATCGCTGGAGGTATACCAGTGTTATGAGGTCTAGTTTTGGGTTTCATAGCTTGGGTATATTTTCTTCTTTTGATGACGATAATCTGTATGATATAACTACTTTCTACTGATGCTGGTTTTGTAATATGTTATTCCTATGGATGGGATCCTCGTATATTATTAACGCATGGTCGTATCATATTTCAAAAAAATAAAATTATGCATTTTCTCGTCTTGAAAAGTTAGCCTGTATATAGTATTTACTGTTCAAGTCTCTACTGTAGCATCCCGAAAATCGGGGCGTTACATGAGGAGTAACCTTCGGGTCTCTATCGGCGGCGATGCTCGAAAGCACTCCATGAAGTCACACGATCTCCACGACATAAGTTTCTGCCAACTTTTGTACATCGTAGGTAGCCTTTACTAGAAGGAAATGAGCCGGCTTGGTCAACCAGTCCACGATTACCCAAGTCGAGTCGAACTTCTTTTGTGTTCATGGTAAGGCTACAACAAAATCCATGGATATGTTGACCCATTTCCACTTGGGCAAATCTAGAGATTGAATAATCCCTGCAGGCTTCTAATGCTCCACCTTTTCTTTTTGGCATGTCAAACATGTAACCACTTGCTTCTTCATTCCCTGCCACCAGAAGTTTAACTTCAGATCCTGATATATCTTAATTGCTCCTGGGTGAATGCTTAGCGTAACTGTAAGACCTGTATATTTTTGGGAATTAGATATATTTAATTTAAATAAATATATTATTTTCTTAATGATATTTGCTTGATTTATGTGTGATTTGAAAATAGTTTCTTTTCAACTAAAAAGAAAAATATATATATAGGATATTTACATATACATACATACATACATACATACATATATATATATATATATATATATATATATATATATATATATTAGGGGAATATATATTTGTTTTTTGAGATCATTAATTAAAATAAAATAGGATTTGGTTGATAAATAAATATAAATTTTTTAAGAAAATATTTCCTACATATGGAGTATGGGGCGTGTTCTTCTAGAGGGTTTTAGAAGGAAATTTGTATTTTTTTTATAGTTATATTTAAGAGGGTTTCTTTTATTTTAAATTGAAGATAATTGAAAAAATAGAAAAAGAATTTTGATTGAGAAAAAAAAAAGGATTTTGAAGGAAAATATCACTGAAGTATATATAGGGCGTGACACACCTTCTAGATGGGGAGAAATTATTTTTGTAATTTTTAATAGTATTTACTTGATTTAAATTGACAATTAAGAGATAAGGTTTTTAAATTAAATCTGAAATTAATTTAAATAAATATATTTCTGATATTAGAAGTGTTTTATGATAGAGGTTAATCAGTTATTTTAAGGAAAAATAATAATTATTTTCGAAATTCATATATGTATATTTTGTGGAGAAAATTATTTTGTTTTGTTAAAAGTGAGTTCAGTTAGAATCCGACACAGTTTTAATAATTGTTTTATTTTAAATAAATATGAAATTAATTCTTAAGTGATATTAGCATGTTCTAGATATTGAGAAAATTGTTTATAATAATATAAAGTATAAGTTATTTTGAAAGATTGAGTTTTATATTGTTTAAATTAAATTAGTGTTATTATTAAAAAAGATCATCTTTTGATATTATCTTTTAGTATTAAAGATAATTAGGAAAATATCTTTTCTGGACAGTTTTGCACTGTGTGGCTGAATCTTCACCTCTCATTGGTTGATGGGATTAATTTCTGCTCAGTTAATTTTATTTTAAGCAGAAGAAGGCACACGAGTTTTTATACTGGTTCACCCTTAGTCAATAGGCTATGTCCAGTCCTTGGCTACCACAAGATTTCCACTAATCACTTCGAGTATTATCTAGGACTCCTCCTACAAGCATATTCGAAGGGACTTCTACATACAAGTATTCTAAGGACTTCTCCTATCAACGAGTATTCTCAAGGACTCCTCCTAGCAAGTATTCTCAAGGACGGCTACTCCTCCTAACAAGTATTCTCAAGGACTCATCCTAGCAAGTATTCTTTCCAAGTCTCTTCAGGCTGATCAAGTATTATCAGGACTTCTCCTCACAACGAGTATTCTTAGGACTTCCCCTTACAATGAGTATTCCCAAGACTCCTCCTAGCTGAGTATTCTTTCAAAAGTCTCTTCAAGCTTTCTCTAAGTATTCCGAGGACTTATCCTATTCACCAAGTATTCTGAGGACTCATTCTATCACCAAGTATTCTTGTGCAAGCCTCTCTAGTCTATCTCCAAGTATTGTGAGGACTTCTCCTTATCTTCAAGTATTCTTGTGCAAGCCTCTCCAAGCTTAGGCAAGTTGTATTGGAGGTTTTAGAAGCTTGTCTCTTGATATCTATGAAGGTTCTTATGATATCTATGAAGGTTCTTATGATACAACATGGTTGCATCCTTCATAGAGCAATGCTAGGATATAAAAAGATTATGCATTAACGCTCTCTATCCTATTCTTTGGGAGACCCCAGAAAATAGTCTGAGGGTATCTTAGTATTTTCCAATATATTAAATATTATTAGATATTAATAGAATTATTATTATTATTATTATTATTATTATTAATATTATTGGATGCTATTATGAATATTATTGTGATGTTTGAACTTACTTATTTAATTAAGGTAAAAGGAAAATATTGTCCTTAATTATATGATGATATGTAAATTGTGTGCTATATTTCCTACGAGAAATATTTCTTGTTTTATTAGTATAATATTATGTGAAAATATAAGAGAGAAAATAATAATAATATATGCATATATGCTAGGGGGGCAGCGACCTACTCATTAATTTGAGTAGGTTTCGGCTATTTTGTGTTTAAGTCAATTTTATGCGGATTTTTGTCTAATTAAGTGTTTTAATTAAATTATAATTAAAAACATTCTAGAGAAGGAATGTTCCTTGGAATCTAGGGTTTCAATTCTGATTTTGTTGTTAATTAATTGATTTTAATTATAAACGATATTGAGGCTACTTGATAGACAAGTAGGCCTAACTTGGGTTTTCAGTTATAAGTAGTCTGCAAACCCTCCTTGTTTCTCATTCACCAGGAAGCAGGAAATCCTTCCCCTCACTCTATAGAGAAATTTGAGTTCTCTCTCACCCGGGAGAGTTCTCTTTTTCATTTTTCAGTTGTTTGAGTTGCTCATAGCCTTCTTTCTCTATCTAGTTCGAATATCTCTCTTGTTGGAGGAGTTTTTCTTCTTTTATTCTTGTGATCAAGGTTGGTGAATTCTTTCCCTATGATTAATTCACAGTTTGCATGTAATGATTGTTAGAAGTATCAAGATCATGAGGGTTTGGGGGTTTAGAAGTTGTTTTCTCATGAACGTTGAAGTTTTTGTTGTTTGTTCATCATAGTTCTTCATGAAAATTCTCAAGAGGTTGGAATAAGTTGTGAGTTTGATCTAAAAATTTGAAAAATCTCTCCCCCTATGTGTTAATAGCCGCGGCCTATAATGCAACTTTTAGGTTTTAGTTGCTTTTTCTCTTAGTGATTTTATGATAGAGATTTTGAAATTAATTCGTTATTATATTAATTTTTGATAATTATCTATTTTAGAAAATTTGAATTTGAATTCAAAACTGAAAATAATCAATTACTATGTTTAAAATATGATTATTATTTAGTTTCTTTTTGAAATATTATTAATTAAGATTAGATTTGGTTGTTGGAAAATTTGGATATTGGTTAATAAATATATATGTTATTCGAAATTCATGATATGCATGAGGATAGAATTTTAATTTTCATATCTTAGATATCATTCGATTATGATTTATATTTTTGAATTATTAGATATGTTGTTAAATTTTAATTTTTAATATTTACTAGAAATGCAGGCGGTTAGGATTTTGTTTTAAAAAAATAGAGATATGCTTATAAATATAGTTCATGTGAATTTTATAATGTTTTTATGAGTATATTTTTTAAATTTTGAATCTTGATGCGATATTGTGCAAATATTTAAAATTAATTTTGAGTTTAAGTTGTTATGGTAGTTAGAAATGTTGTGGGCCATATATAAAATAAATGAAATATTTTCTTTTAATTTGAGCATGATATTTGAGGTTATTTTGTTAGGAAAATAATTATTTAAATTATTGTGTTAATAATTAATAATTTTGAATAAGTATATATATATATATATAAATATATGTTGTGTAGCGTGTATTATATATATATATATATATATATATATATATATATATATATATATAGGAAGAAGTGATTCGTAGCAAGTGTGGTTGTGGGATGGCGACTGTTTCGGTGATTCAGAAGAAAGGATGCGAGTCTGAGGTTTGGAAAGGCATTCGCCAAATATGGTCTTCCTTGGAGCAAGGGTTGCGTTGGAAGCTTGACGATGGGCGAATGTTAAAGTTTTGGAAGGATAGTTGGCTTAACTCTGGGATTATTATTCACCAAGTAGCGAATGGTCCATTTCCGAATGATGTGTTGGAGTATTCGGTTTCTTATTTTTACGATGGTGGGTATGGGTGGAAGGTGTGGTGGTTCGAAGGTCTTCTCCCACTAGCAGTAGTGCATGGAATTGTTCTTATTTCAGGCCCTGTTTTGCAACGGGGTGCAGATGTTCCCTTGTGGGCAGCCACTTTTGATGGGATTTTCTCTACTAAATCTGTATATGATCTGATATGTGATAATGCAGCCACTTTTTGGGACGGAACATACTAATTCATCGCAAGTTTGGGATGGAATATACTTGTTTATATTTTTTAATATAATAATTTTGCGACAGAGTTGGGGACGGAAATAATGATGTTTTGCAATGACGGAATTCGTAATACCATAGTCCGTCCTGAATTTTGCGACGAAAATATGGATGGAAATAATGATTTTTTTAATGACGGAATTCAAAATAACATAGTCCGTCCCAATTTTTGCGACGATTTTGTTTTGTCACAAAGTTGTGATGATTTGAAAAGTTAGTACTAGTTCCGTTGCAAATGTATAATTTTGTGACGGAAAATCTCATCTGAGATTTCATGACAAATATATTTACTTTTCCTGTTCAGTTTAGTTATTATAAATAAATTCGTAATAAATATCATAAATTTTGAAAAGTAAAAACTGAGCTGAATCATAAAACAACATTCATATTTAAATAAATCCATCAATCGACATATCCAAATTTAATCATAATTATCCAGTCATAAGTATAAGTAAGTATCTCAAAATGATTTAAAACATAGAAGTTTCATCCATAAATAAAAAACCATGATCTATAATAATATGTAGCCATTAAGTCATCAAATCTGTCAATCACTCTGATTGTTATTTGAAGCACCACTTCCTGGAACATCATGAGGATCATCTTCATCCAAATCCATTGCATCCAAATCAATGTTTGCATGTCTTGCTAATAAAGCCATTATTTTATTTTGTCGAGCAAGGGTAGCACTTATGTTGTCAATTGTTTGTTGTTGCTCCGTAAGTTTCTGTCTTAGTTTTGCCTCAACCTCAGGACTCATACCTCGGACAATATCAGTGTAGTTAGCATATTGTGATTTGAAAGTTAATGCACTAGCACGCATCCTTCCATCCAAACTAAGACCATATAGTATTCCCTTAGCATTTCTTCCCCCAACCGCATCAATCATAATTGCATCATAATTAATTGGTTTTGGTTTACTTGAACTCCCACCATCACCAGCTTGTGATTGAGTCTCAGCTTGTGCACAAGCATTAAAAAAGTTGTCCTAAGATGACACAAGCATTAAGAAAAAAAGAATTACTGAAAATTGAATAAATTGTTACACTTGAATTAGATAACGCTTACAGTATAAATGCCTTAGTACTTACACAAGCATCACTTGATCTTTTATCCATAAAAACCTGTGTCCCCTTCTTAATATGAAACTTCTTGAATAGTTCTCCCTTATTTGGCATTCTTCGCAATGTCTTAGCCTGCACTTGTTTAAACATATAGGCGTATGCTAAAAATATTAAAGACAAGGGTCAAATGAAGTAAAACAATGTTCCCATTTCAATATTTCAATATCTGTTATGACTTGTTCACTAGAAAATTCAACACAAAGCAGTAAAGCAGTGCATTCCACTATGATAACTAGCAAATAAACTCAATCACATAAACCTAATCTTTGGAGAGTTGTATATAAAACTTGCTACATATTAGTACTCAACAACATCAAAAGATCATAGGTACTACATTTTAATCGAAGGTTGGACATAATAAAAATAGCAAATAATTGTAACCATCACAACCTCTATCAATTCACCAGTAAGTCATATATATCTAATATAATCATGTTATCCAAATGGTTACTCGTGCAACACAGATTTTGCAAAGCTTACTTTATGTACGGTAACCACTAAACACTTTCATTATGAGTATATGCAAATTATGCTACCAATTAGACTTTTTTTTCCGGCAATTCTAAACTTATTTCAATACTTAATTCAGAAATGTTTATTTTTATTAAAGCTACCAAGTTCAGCACGACAATTAACGAACCATACCTACTAACTCATTAACTAAAAATAACCATATCTTGTATTGACTATATTACATATACACTAGTCACCAAAGAAATATTTGGAATATAACTCACCAATTCAAGTTCATGCTTAAACTGATTCATAGATCCTTGGGTATGCAATAAACCACCAGTATCAGAATGACGATTTGCAGATGCCACACATTGTAATGTTTGATAGTTTTCATCTTCCCACATAGCAAGCAACCTAGCCCACACATCATCAGGAATCCATGAAGGTTTTGATGAAATACTTTCACGTGCTCTTGCCATTATCTTTCTGAGAAAGTCTTTTGCCTTTGATTCCCACATAGCCTTAATAGTTGAGTCATGTTCACCAATCCCTTTGTAATTTTTCTAGAATTATTAAAAAACAATAAATATTTAAATTCAACAACAAATTACAATTTTAATAGTATACACAACAATAAGAAGTAACATATTCACATTACCGTCCACTTAGCAAACCAGAATTTTTTGATTTGATCGGTGCAACATTTCCAGTTGTTGTAAGGGCCATCAAACATAGATTTAATTGCCTTTGATATGTCTTTAGTAGCATTATCATCAGGATAAAAGCTGTAAAGGTGACAAAAGAAATACATTACATATCGAGTATGAAAGCATATTAAGCGCAATAGTTTTACTATTAAATACTTCACTTACTATCCACGTAGAGGATAAATCCAGACTTTGTTATTTGAAGGATCCTTGCCCCATGGTAGGTGTGTGTTATGAGGACCGGGTAAAGTGGGATCTCCAAATGGGATTGTTTGTTGGGGTTGGCTGTTATGATCATTATCATCTTGTGTAGGTTCCACAATCTCAGACTCATCATTTGTTGGTTGCATAGGATACTCTGGAGTCGGCGTCCTTTCTACAGTAGGAGATAGTAGGGGTGAAGTATTGGCAGGAACCTGTGAATTATTAGATGGTGCAGATGGTGTACTTTGAGGTGACTGAGCCATATATTGAGTAACATTCCTTTGTTGTAAACTGGAATGGTCAGATGTAACCTTACTCTTACCTCTACCTCCAAAACATGAGGTCGTCCTCTAGGTCTACTAGTAAAATAACAATTAAATGATAAATTGTTTAACCATGTCATATATGTAAATATATGTATGCAATTACATACCATCCAACAAAAATACGACATTACATGTGCTAAGAATTCTTCCAAAAAATACTAAAAGATAGACAATTTATCAAATAAAAGAAAAAAAAACAACAACTAATCTAGCCAATCATCATGAGATTCAGCATAGTCTGCTCGAACTTCTTCATTAGTTGAATCGCTATCATCAAAGTCTTCTTCAACTTCTTCATTTTTGTCCTGTTCATCCATGAGCATGTCATCTTCTTCTTCATAATCATTATCATCACCTCTCAAGTTATCAATTTGTTCAATTTCTGACATGTCATCTTCTTTCATAACCACTTGCCTCAATAATGCTTCTTGCTTTTGTCTTGATAACTACCCACCAATTTGAATTATCACGCCGCCTTTCAGGATGTGGTGTGTAATAAACTTGGTTTGCTTTTGAGCAATAATAAATGGTTCATATTTTGAATAACACCTTTGTGAATCAACTTCAATAATTCCATGATGCTTATGGAATCTTGTTCCAACATTAGGGGTTGGATAAAACCATATGCACTTAAACAACACAACTCTCTTAATTGGTTCACCTTGATACTCACTCCAATTGTACAATTTCATCAAGTGCGCCGTAGTAATCATTTTCACACTGCCCAAAATCAGCTCCTCTAACACAAACACCATTATTAGAAGTAGCTTTTCCTTCGCTCCATGGTGTTGTGTGTAACTTAAATCCATTAACAAAATAGATAGGCCATGTGTGAAATGTAGCCAATGGCCCCCAAGCAATGTCATGTATAAACTGACTATGAGTTTTGTTGCTTGATTGATGCACCTATTCGATAAAAAGTAAAGTTTAAGTTCATTTATAATGTTATGGTGACTGCAAAATTTGTTTCTCTTCCCACACCGGAGGAGGAAGAACAAAATTCCCTAGAAGAGATGTCCATAGGTGAACTTGAGCGAGAAAGTGGCGAGGTTGAGGCTGAACAAGTTTGCTACATTTTGTAATAGACCCTGGGTGACTGATTTCTGGAAGGAACTAAGTCTATCGAAGACTATAAAATCGAGCTTCTTGGGAGATAACCCATGCCCAGGTTTGAAGTATTTAATTCAGTATTTTATTTAGTGTTTAAATTTTCTTGTTAAGTGCTTATTTGAAAAAAAAATGATTTTGTTGCATGAGGGACCCAACGCCTAGGCGTTGGAGGCTCAACGCGTTGAGCCCCTGCCAAAGTCCCACAATTCCAATTAATTCCAACGCCTAGGCGTTGGAGGGGCCAACGCTCATGCGTTGAGCCCTTGGAATCCAAAACCTTGTTTTTAACGCCAACGCCTAGGCGTTGGCAACCCAACGCTTGAGCGTTGGAGCTCGGGCAGAGCAGTAAAGTTTTAATTTTTCCTTCCTCTTCCCACTATCTTTTCAACTCCTTTCAACTTTCTTTTCACCCACCAAACACTTCAATTCACCATTTCACTTCCTTTGCTTCACTTCACACAACCACAATTCACTTCATTTCACTTGGTTGTTGAGTTCTTCTCTGCTGCAAATTGCTCCTACTTCAACCTCTGTGTGTTTCTGCCTATTGAAATTCAAGGTTAGTTTTGTGCTTTTTCTTAGTTCTTTTTCTTCTACCTTGAGGTTTAATCAGAGAACACATGTTGAATATGGATTGTTGTTGCTGTGCTGGGATGTTATTGCTTGTTTGGGATTGAAATTTTCTGTTTTTGAATTTATAAATTGTACATAGTTTTCTGTTTTTAGAAATTGCCCACCAACTGTTTGATATTTTGTCTAAATGAAACCCTTGGTTCCTTTTTGGATTTTCTTGACTGATTCTTACTTTTCATGATTTTGGAAAGGCTCAAGGGTGGTTTTTATGTAATTGGTGGGCATTGTTCTAATTTTTGGTTTGGGTTTTAGTTTGGCTCTCAAAAGGAAGGTGATAGCCAAACCGCAAGTGCACGATTGACTATCGCGTAGTATAAAAAGATCGAACCCAAGGGATAGGTGTTCTTATTAATATAATATCTAGTACTTGTGCAGAAAAATTAAAAGATGAATATATGATGTTGGTTTTTAGAACAAGCAAGAACAATAGCATAAAATAATAAAGAGATAAGATGATGAGAATTAAGCTCTTGGGTTGGTTTACATAGTCTATAAAATATGCTAGCAAGTTACTACTTAATTTCTGAATTTTAAGTCCAATTTCATGATGCTATAGCCTAGTGTAACTACAAGTTAATTCCTTAAGCATTGTAGAACTTTCTTTTTAATTACTAAATCCAATTCCTTGGCACCTAGTTAACTAAAGAAGAAGATGAAGAAGATGTTCACAACATAAAGTTACGTCCATCCTAATTCCTTAGTGATGTATACTTATAACCTTTTTTAAATCCTAGGTCCCTTACTACTTACCAAATGGCCTTATGTAATAAGCAATAAGCAAGATATCTTTTGTACACAAGATGAATGAAGAACAAGGAAATAAAACATGAAAGGAAATATTATTCAGAAATGTAGAAAAATACTAGAACATAAATTATAACTAAAACAACCCAAAAACTTAAAGAAGAAGTTAGCCAAGCATGGCTAAAAGAGTCATTGAATTACCTTGGATAGGAGCTCAAGTATGGCTTCCCACAATTCCTAGGAACAATGATCTTAAGGAGGAAAGAAGAACACTTGTTGTACTCTGAATAGGTGTGTCTTACAAGTGAAGAAAAGCTCCCTATTTCTAGCAAAAACCTGACCTCCAGCGCTTGGGCGCTGGCATTCCCAACGCTGGGGCGTTGGGATGCATTAAAAACCAACGTGCAGAAATAGGCCCAGCGCTTGAGCGCTGGCTTCCAACGCTGTAGCGCTGGGTGCAACCTCTGACTCACATCCTAGTCAGAGGTCCAGCGCTTGAGCGTTGGGACTTCCAACGCTGCAGCGCTGGCACGAACACTGGCAGCTTCTTCTTGGATTCCTTTCTTCTTCAATGGTGAAATTGATTGGCTTAATTAGGCTCATTCAGCCCCTAATAAGTTCTAAAACTCCCTCCTTCCACCATTAATCCTTCAAACCTTATTTTACATGTGCTCAAATCAAAGAGAGTTGCTTCACATTCTTCAATTTCACTTCAAGTCCTCTCTTTGTTAGAACTTCAATTCTGGCCCTTTGACTCCTTCAAACTTCACTTTTCATCCTCCTCTCTTGAACCTTTACACTTTTGATCTTTATTTCCTGAAACTTTACAAATCGGTCCCTGGACAAAAAATGATAACTATACCAGCTTTTCCTAAAAATATAAAATAGCTATAAAAATATAAAATAAAGTTAGAAAAACAAATAAAATCTAATCTATATGCAAAATGCAAAATAAATATAAAATCTACATAAAAATAATAAAAATCCTATATGTGACTCAAAAATAATAAAATAAAAAGACTAAAAATAACCCAAAAACATCATATAATATCCTGTCATCAGAAGGGATTTGGCTTAATATTGAACTAACTTTCTAACAAGTTTGTTGATTGTGAATTGATTGTTCTTTTTGCAGAATGGTACCCCGAAGGTGACAAAGGGTTGAAGAACCAAGAGTGGAGGAAGATATCATAGAGGAAGATTTTGATGGTGGCTGAGTGATGCAAACTCTAGAGGAGTCCAAGGTAGGCTATGCTACTTACCTACTGCTAGGAGATGCTGAGTATTGGTGGCGAGGTGCTCGAAAAATCATGGATGCAAACCATGTTGTTGTGACCTAGAATTATTTTTAGAGAGTTTTCGTGGAAAGGTATTTCCCAGTTAGTGCAAGGGAAGAAAAGGAATCTTAGTTCAAGAAGTTGCGTCAAGGGAGTATGACTGTAGCCGAGTACGCTACAAAGATGGAGTCGTTATCCAGGTATTTCCGTTCCTTTAATTGAAAAGTGAATGAGGAT
Source organism: Acmispon strigosus (assembly GCA_030819835.1). Lineage (NCBI taxonomy): Eukaryota > Viridiplantae > Streptophyta > Magnoliopsida > Fabales > Fabaceae > Acmispon > Acmispon strigosus. The sequence continues at coordinate 29,478,477 of JAUAMA010000001.1, forward strand.
TTCCTTTGTAATCATTTCGTTAGAGGGCTGAACTATGAGATCGAGAAGGCTGTGAGACTACAAGGAATACGACATTTTTGACCGCTTGTGGAAAAGTAAAAGTGAGGTCAAAGCCATGCTGAGAGGAAGAGGGAATCAATAAGGCTCAAGAGGACCAGTTAGGTCTAACCATCAGAGCTTAGGAAACCATAAAGGGAAGAAACACTACAAGAAGTTGTATGGACGTTTCTAGGAGAAAGGCTCATCTTGTGGGAAAAATCAATCAACACCGGCTCAAATGGAGGCCAAGGAACCCAATGGGAAGTGACTTGCTTCAAGTGCAGAGAGAAAAGGCCATTATGCTAGCACATGCAATGCAAGTCAGGGAAAAGGACTAGAGTTCTATAATTTTCACAAGTTTGGACGTCTTGCTAGAGACTGTAAGGCACCAAAGGAAGAAGAGTCTATGGGAGCTACTAATGGGAATCGCCCAGTTGCTAGGGGATGAGTTTTTTCCATGAGCACAGTGAAAGTTGCGGAAGGGGACGGTCTTATTCACGGTACGTGAAATATTGCGAGTATCGTTTGTTTTGTTTTGTCTGATTCGGGCGCGACGCACTCGTTCATCTCAACGGGTTGTGTGAGGCTTCTGAATTTTCTTGTTTCTACTTTTCTTTTTGATTTAGTAGTTACTACCCCTGCTAGGACAATGACTGCTAATTCTGCTTGTTTGAGTTGTCCGGTGAAGTTTCAAGAACGAAACTTCTTGGTCAATTTTATATGTTTGCCTTTAGACGGATTGGAGATAATATTAGGGATGGATTAGTTGTATGACCATCATGTGTTACTGGATTTCTCCTGTAAGACGGTAATCTTTCTAGATTCGGGGGTTGTCGCATACATGATCTCCAATCTCATGAGAATTTCATTGAAAGAGGGATCTCATGAGTACCTGCTATCGGCAATCGTGAAAAAGAAGAAGGTGGTTGAAGTGCTCAACATACTAGTGGTGCAAGACTTTGAGGACGTTTTCCATGGAGATGTATCGGGATTACCACCTGATAACAATTTCTGCAAGTACACATATTGTATTGAATTAATATAAAAGATATTGTTCTCCACTGGGATAGGAATTGATTTTAGACTTCAAACCCAATTGTTAGAGCAGAAAACAAAAAGAAATATTTTGTTGTTTTTGTGATTATGATAATGTGAAGCAAGAAGAAAGACAACTATGGTAAAAATAACACTCGGGTTTGAGTTTCACCTAACCAAGTTATGTCTCTTACAAACTGAAAATCATATGAAATTGGAAATCTTTCTTAGGTGCTCTAGCCTAGAATTTCTACTTGTTAATACCTTAATCAAATAGAACTTTCAATTACATTACCAACCCTAATACCTTAGTGATTATTTAATTCCAATTGAAGCATTAGTGTTCTTAGTTCAGGCCAACACAATTGATTCCCACCCTTATACCTAAGTGGCGGAATAACCGATTAATCCAATCTCATTTCCCTTTAATCTTACCAGTTACCATTGTGCAAGAGAAAGCATGATAAACTTGTGTGCACCAAGAATAATTGAACATGGGGGGAAGATACAGAGAACAATGACTTTATTCATATGAAAACAGAAAGCTTAAAGCATAAATGGAAAAAGGGTTCACTACAAACCCGAATGCTAGAAAATACTAGCCAAGCATGGCTAGATTAAACATAAAGAAAATAAAATGAAAAACTTGAAACAAGGGCTCCAAAGGCCTCTTACAAGCTTCAAGAACAAGGATACAAAGGAAGGAACTCAGGTTCTAGGGATAGATACAAAATAAAAGCCAAAAACCGAATTTGTAGCCAATCTGCCAGCAGGCCAACACTCAAGCGTTGTGTTCCAACGCTTGGGCGCTGGAGACTACAATAAATCCTCAGCTTCAAACAGAATGCCAACGCATGAGTGTTGGTATTCCAACACTCAGGCGTTGGGAGCACGACAGACTCCTCATTTTCTTGTTCTTAACCTTCTCTTTTGATTCCTTTCATCAATGCATTAAAGGGCCTTCATGTGGCTTCATTCTCCTTTTTTCAATAGCTGAAACCTTCATTTCCTTCATCATTTCTCCATTTTAGCACATGCTAATTGCTTGATTCTTCATCTCCTTCTTTAATTTCTTCAATTAGGCACATGTTAAACAAGCATAGGAGGATTGATGCTTTTTTTTTTTTTAACTTCAGCTACACTCTTTCATTTATTTGCACCAAGATCCCCACAAGTGTTCCTTAATTGACCAGAACCTCTAACAAGGACTAAAACTACAATAAAACATAACTAAAAGGACTAAAAACACAAAAGTTGCTAATCTATATGCAAATGAAAAAATAAAACAAAAACTCTAACAAATTAAATAAAAATTATATGAGACACAACTAAAAATAAAATGAAATCAAAGAAAAACATAGCAAAAATATCATATAAATCCCGGTCATCACCACCTGTTCGTGAAACCGAGTTCACCATAGATATCGTTTCGGGAACAGGACCGATTTCTAGTGCACCATATCGGATGGCACCAGCGGAGCTAACTGAGTTGAATAACTAGTTATAGGATCTTACGAGGAAGGGATTCATTCGACTGAGTGTTTCACCTTGGGGAGCGCTAGTGCTGGTAGTGAAGAAGAAGGACGAAAAGTCGAGGTTGTGCGTGGATTACCGACAACTCAACAAAGTGACGGTGAAGAATCTCTATCCGTTACCGAACATCAAAGATTTGATGGATCCGCTACGAGGAGCTGCAGTGTTCTCGAAGATAGATATGAATTCGGGCTATCATCAAATCAGGGTAAAGGATGAAGATATCCCTAAGACTGCATTTAGGACTCGTTATGGTCATTATGAGTTTCTTCTAATGCCATTCAAAGTTACCAATTCACCCACTGTATTCATGGACTACATGAAAAGGATCTTCCATAAGTTTTTGGATCCGTTTTTCGTGGCGTTTATCAACGACATACCGTCTATTTGAGGAGTCATGAGGAGCATGAGGAAAATCTACGAGAAGTACTATAATTTTCTAAAGAAAAGGAACTATATACTAATCCCTCAAAGTGTGAGTTTTGGCTAGAGGAAGTCAAGTTTCTTGGGCATGTTATCCCAAATGAGGGGATTGTTGTAGACCCATCCAAAGCAGAAGCGGTGTTAGCTCGGGAACAACCAAAGACCGTGACGGATATAAGGAATTTTGTAGGCTTGGCAGGTTATTACTGACGCTTTATTGAAGGTTTTGCTAAGATCGATGGACCTTTGACTCAATTCACCAGGAAGGATCAGCCCTTCGCGTGGACGGATGAGTGTGAGGTGGGTTTTTATAAGATGAAGAAAGGTTGACAACTTCAGCTGTGTTTCCTTTTCCACAAGAAAATGAACAGTGTGACGTGTATTGCAACGCTTCACATCAAGGTTTGGACTGCGTGTTGATGCAAGATCATAGAGCATTTGCTTATGCATCGAGGCAGTTGAGAACACATGAACGTAATTAACCAACGCATGACCTTGAGTTTGTTGTGATCGTGTTTGAACTCAAGATATGGAGGCATTATCTATACGGGTGTATGTTCCCAATCTTCAGTGATCATAAGAGTTTAAAATACTTGTTTGATCAGAAGGAGCTCAACATGAGACAACGACATTGGTTGGAATTTCTGAAGGACTATGAGTTTACTCTATAGTACCACCTAAGAAAGTCTAATGTTGTAGCTGATGCTTTGAGTAGGAAGGAGATTCATATATCTTCAATGATGGTGAAGGATATGGAGTTGCTGGAACATTTTAAAGACCTTAGTCTGGATGTCCAAGTTTCACCAGGAAAACTAAGTTTCGGAAAGGTTACGATGATCAGTGATCTGCTGCAGGAGATCCACAAGTAACAAATACAAGATGAAGAGCTTTAGGAGAAGAGGAAAATGATCTTTTTTGGAAAAGCACCAAAATTTGAAGTAGAAGTGGACGATATTCTGCAATGTAGAGGAAAAGTTTGTGTACCAAACGACACGGAAATGAAGAAGCTGATTCTAGATGAAGGACATAAGAGCAGATTGAGTGTTCATCCGGGAGTGAGGAAGATGTATCAAGATTTAAAGTTGTTCTTCTAGTGGTCAGGAATGAAGAAGCACGTTGCGGAGTATGTGGCTGCATGTTTAACATGTCATAAGGTGAAAGTGGAGCATTAGAAACCTGCTTGAGTGATGCAATCTCTAATCATGCCAGAATGGAAGTGGGATAGTATATCCATGGACTTTGCGCTTCCCTTACCATAAACTAAGAAGTATGATTCTATCTGGGTAATTGTCGATCGATTGATGAAGTCGGCGCATTTTCTTCTAGTTAGGACTACCTATAATATGGAGAAGTTGGCGAAGGTATACGTAGCAGAGATAGTGAGGTTACATGGGGTACCTGCGAGTATCGTTTTCGATTGTGATATGAAGTTCACTTCACATTTCTAGGGAGCGTTGCAAGAGGGTTTAGGAATGAAGCTAAGGTTGAGTTCAGCTTATCATCTGCAAACCGATGGACAGAACGATGGACAGACCGAGAGGACAGTACAGTCGCTTGAGGACTTGCTACGAGCTAGTGTACTCGACAACAGTGGAAGTTGGGATGACTTGCTACCGTTGATAGAGTTTACCTATAATAACATTTATCTTGATAGTATAGGCATGGCACCCTATGTGGCTATATAAGGACGTAAGTTATGTACGTCGTTGTGTTGGTACCAGAATGGGGAGAACTTAATTGTTGGACCTGAGTTAGTACAATAGATGACGGAGAAGGTGAAATAGATCAGAGAAAAGATATAGTCTTTGAAAAGTAGGCAGAAGAGCTACGCGGATAATCGACGAAGAGATCTAGAGTACAACGAAGGGGACCATCTATTCCTTTGTGTTACACCTTTCACAGGTGAGGGAAGATCCATTAAGTCGAAGAATTTTACGTCGAAGTTCATCAGACCGTACCAGATTATTAGAAGAGTTGGACCTGCGACGTACCAAATTGTGTTGCCACTTTTTCTTGAAGTGATAGTGATATTGTTTATGGTTATATATAGCAAGATAAAAAAGATTCTATTTTTGTTGGGTGTTGGTCGACTAGAGATAGTAGGATTAGGGTTGTTTTCTATTTTCCTATAAATAACACTCTCTAGTCACTTGTGAAAAACACCTTGGAGTTTCTCTTTTTCCCCTTTAGGTCGCGGCATACATCATCTTCATTAGGAGTTCGTTTTCATTTTTTCTCTTTTTCCCAAGAGTGTAAGGTAGGGTTTTTCTTGAAGCTTGCATGTTTTCTTCTTGTTCTTTTTAACTATGGGGTTTTGCTAGTGGTTCTATGTTTTAAATTCTCTTGTTTAATCTCTTTCTTTCTCTTTGTTTTGGAAAACTTTGGGAGTCGAAGTAGCTGTTTTTCTTTGAGGCTTTAATGGAAAAAAAATTCACTTGTTTTAGAAGGAGTGATGCTTAATTGAACCTTGTTTTATAAGACTTATGTGCCATGGTTTTGTTAAAGAAGAAGAAAATTTCTGCTTTGTTTTAGGGCTTATAGGCCGCGGGTATATGCATGTTTTGGGGGCTTGAAAAATTGTTTTTCATACTCGTTTTTCTTTACGTTGAGACTGTTGGTATAAGGTTCTCCGGGAATGAGGTTTTGATCGTTTTCTCAATTTTTTTTATGATTTAATGGTTAGTGATTCTTTAGTAATTTTGTTTGAAGGTTCGTTCGAGTTTGCTCGCGTTGTGAACCATTATCAAGGCGAACGTGAGGGTGACTTCAGTCCTAGAGGGTCTGAATGTTTGCATGGTTGTTGGTGATGATTCTGTGAATGTTTATTTGCTGGATTTTCCTTTGGTTTATGATATTATAATGCTAAAAAGTTTATGTTACGCCAAATACATGTGCTGAATTTTATTTGGCATTATTTTGTCGGTTCAAAACTTGAACTAGTGTTTTTAGTATTTTTTGGAGACTTTGATGCTTGCTAATATTTGTATGGAGACACGAGATTATGATGTTTGTTTTTCATTATTATGATGATTTAATGATGTTAGAGGATTCTGTTTGAGTAAGTTGTTTTGAGAATTCTTATTCATGACATAAAGAAAATTGTCATGATGTTGTTGTGAAGAAGGTCTTGTCCCTGACTCTGACTGAAGTTTTGATGACGACAACACTCATTACAAAAAGAAGAAAAGAAGACTTAGAAGAACTAGCTCAACATACTTCAAGATCATCAAAGGGTTCTAGAATTAGCTAAGTCTCATTATTCGGTAAGTTGCACTTTTAAGGTTACTTTACTTTTGAATACTCATAAACAATTTGATTAATTGAGTATAACACTATTTCATAAGTAAAATATGATAGAAACACTCAATTAGAACTTAAAGTTTTATAAACTAGAAATTGGCCTTGAGTGTAATCGATTACACGCTTTGAGTAATCGATTACCACTCATAGGCACGTAATCGATTACCACAAAGCTTGTAATCGATTACATGTTTGAATTTAAAATTAAAACTGCAACGGGAAAATAGCGTAATCGATTACCCTACTAATGTAATCGATTACCTGCACGACCAGATGTGTTGTTTCATGAACCAATGCATCCCAAAACGTTTGGGAAGCTTTGTGATGGTTCATGGACGACCTCTAGTGCCTATAAATAGTCCATTGATGCTCAGAAACGAAATAACAATTACACACAACTTTCATATTCATTAGAGAAATCATTCTGAGTCTTTAAGCTCTCATTTTCAAAGAACACTTATGCTGTTCAACTGTTGAGAACTCAAAATTGAAAAGAGCCTTCATATGTTAGTGCCTAAAGCATAACTTGCACATTCAATCCATTCTTATGTTGAAGGATTGACTCGGCTGTGTAAAAATCTTCTTCATCTTCATTCTGGTTTGAGTGAAAGTTCACCGTAGTGTTCGGTGAATGGTAGTACTTGGAAAGCAGTTTGCTTTCTGGTTGTTGATAAGAATTCTTAAGGTTCTTGGTGTGAGTACTTGTAAGAACTCTTTATCAATAGTGGATAAATCCTCAAGGGTACATGAGGGACTGGACGTAGCCTTCGGTGGATTGAAGGTGAACCAGGATAAAATCTGTGTGTGATTCTCTCAATCTTTATCTTTTACTTTCAAGCAATTCTTTATTCCGCTACACTCACAATCAACAATTGTGATTCTGATTATATTGAAAGTAATCCGGTTTTGATCAGGCGAAAATTGAGAGAACCTCATTCACTCCCCCTTTTAGGTTGCTATCTGTATTTACAATTGGCATTAGAGCGTAAGTTTAGGTAATTTGCTCCTAAGATCCAGGAAGATGGCATCCTCTTCTACACCTAGTACTAGTGAGTGATTCAACATAAATAGACCACCATACTTCAATGGAGACCACTATGAATTTTGGAAAATCAAGATGAAAATCTTCATAAGGTCATTAGATGTGGAAATCTGGAAAGCCATTGAAGAAGGTCCTTTTATACCAGTAGTTGATGTGGGTGGTAGCACACAACCAAAACCCAAAAATACATGGAGTGAAGAAGAGAAAAAGAAAGTTCAATATGACTTGAAAGGCATGAACATTCTTACATCAGCCTTAGGCATGGATGAATTCTTTAGAGTATCCACTTGGAAAACTTCCAAAGAAATATGAGATACTCTAATGGTTACTCATGAAGGAACTGATGAAGTGAAGAGATAAAAATCAATACATTGTCACAGGAATATGAATTGTCCAGAATGTTGCCTGGTGAAATGGTACTTGATATGTAGAAGCGTTTTACACATTTGACTAACCATTTAATTGCTCTTGGTAAAGATTTCTCTAACAGTGACTTAAACATGAAAGTGCTGAGATCACTCACAAGAGCATGGCAACCAAAGGTGATGGCGATTTCAGAAAAGAAGAGCCTATACAACATGACTCTGGCGACCTTATTTGGAAAACTTCAAGAACATGAATTGGAGTTGAATCGCCTAGAGCAAAATGAACTACATGAGAAGAAGCATCGATCCATTTCTCTAAAAGCAAAGGAAATCATCAAAGATGAATATGATGCAGACTCTAAAGAAGACTTCAATGAAAACATGAATTTGTTGGTGAAGAATCTTGGAAAGCTTTTCAAAAGAAAAGTTATGAAATTTAATAATAATAGAAATTTCCAAAAGAATAGTGAGCCCTCTTCATCTCAAAGGTTCACATGCTTTGAGTGTGGAAAACCTGGACATATCAAATCGGAATGTCCAAATCTTCAAAAGAAGAAACATGGGTTGAAGGAAAAGTTTGAAAATGAGTCAAACTCAAGAAAATCCTATATTGCATGGGATGATAATGATGTAAGCTCTTCATCGGATTCTGGAAAAGAAGAAGCACACGTTGCATTGATGGCCTCACACATTTCAGATGACGAAGACATCGAGGTTAGTAATAATAGTATTTCATTCGATGATTTAAAATTTGCAATAGAAAATGTGTTCAAATTATGTCATAGCTTTACTAAAGTAAGTAGCAAACAAAATACTATTATCTCATCATTAGAAGATAAATGCAAGACTTTACAAAGTGAACTAGATGTTGTCAAAACTAAGTTAGATATACCACATGAATGCACTAAGTGTAATTCACTAGAAGAGAAGATAGATAATCTTCAACAAAAGGTCCATAACTTTAATCTAGGTAAACAAAAGTTAGATGATATCCTAAGTGTTCAAAGACACTCAAATAACAAAAATGGACTAGGATTTGCACCCCTAAAGAAAACAAAAGAAGTTAAGAAAACTATCTTTGTTAGAGCTAACAATGAAGTTAGAACTTCTGATAAATATTTGCATGCAAGTACTTCTAAAAATATGAACAATAGGAATATTTATAATCAAAGATATTCTAGGAAGAATAATTATATACCTAAGCATACCTTATATTACAATAAGTATGCATGTAGTTATTGTAATAAAGTAGGACATACCCCAAACAAGTGTTATTACCAGAATGTTGGGGTACCTAATCAAAGATACATATGGGTTGAGAAGGTAACTAACAACAAAGGAACCAAAGCACATTGGGTACCTAACACCCCATTTAAAAATCTGTTTTGTAGGTGTGTATGAAAGTAGCAAGCGACTTATGGTATCTTGACAGTGGCTGCTCATCACACATGATATGAGACAAAACAAAATTTTCATATCTCATGCCTAGAGAAAAATGATTTGTCACATATGGAAACAATAAAAAGGAAAAATACTTGGCATTGGAAGAAAAGGTACGCCTCCTCAAACCATTATTGATAAAGTTCTTTATGTTGATGGTTTGAAGAATAATTTGCTAAGTATAAGTCAACTATGTGACAAAGGATTAAAAGTTGGCTTCATAAATGACAGATGTGTGGTAAAAGATGTGAAAACTCGTGAAATTAAGTTTTCTGGGTATAAAGTCAACAAGGTCTTCATGATATCATTAGATGAAATTCCATCCAATGTTAAAATGCTTAATAGCCAAGAACAACAATGATTCATGGCTATGGCATAGAAGACTAGCACACATCCACATGGATCACTTGAACAAGTTGATCAAACATGACCTTGTCATAGGTTTACCAAAGATGAAATTCGAGAAGGACAAGTTGTGTGATGCATGTCAAAAAGGTAAAAAAACTAAGGTCTCATTCAAACCAAAGAATATAGTCTCAACTACAAGACCACTCCAATTAATTCACATGGATTTATTTGGACCTTCAAGGACCAGAAGTTTTGGAGGAAACTATTATGCTCATGTTGTTGTTGATGATTATTCAAGGTTTACATGGATAATATTCTTAACACATAAGAGTGAAGCCTTTAATGCCTTTAAAAGATATGCTAAGCTTGTTCAAAACGAAAATTCTGTGAAAATCTCTTCAATAAGGAGTGATCATGGTGGAGAATTTCAAAATTATCTATTCCAAGAATTATGTGGTGATAATGGAATTTCACATAACTTCTGCGCTCCTAGAACACCACAACAGAATGGTGTTGTAGAAAGAAAGAGTAGGTCACTGGAAGAACTTACAAGGACCATGTTGAGTGAGTCCAATCTTCCTAAGTACTTTTGGGCTGATGTTGTAAACACTGCGTGATATATGTCTAATAGAGTACTTATAAGACCTATTTTGAAGAAAACTCCCTATGAGCTTTATAAAGGTAGAAAACCTAACATTGCTCATTTACATGCTTTTGGAACTAAATGCTTTGTCTTGAATAACAGAAAGGAAAGTCTTGGCAAGTTTGATGAGAAATCTGATGAAGGCATTTTCCTTGGTTATTAACAAGCAAGGCTTTTAGAATCTTCAATAAGAGAACACTGGTTATTGACGAATCCATTCATGTTTCTTTTGATGAATCTAACTCCTCAAATGAGAACAAAGTTGTTTTTCCTGATAACGATGATGAGGAAAACAAAATCAAGGATGGTCATCAAGAGCAAAAGGAACAAAGCTCAGAACCAGTAGAGCAAGATAAAGAAACCACTTATGATCTACCTAAGGAGTGGAGAACACACAGAGATCATCCTATTGACAACATCATAGGTGATATATAAAAAAGGAGTATCAACAAGACTAAGTCTCAATGATTCAGTCTTGAATATGGCCTTTGTATCTCAGGTAGAACCTTCTAAAGTAGGAGATGCTTTAGAAGATGAATATTGGATATTAGTCATGCAGGAAGAGTTGAATCAATTTGAAAGGAATCAAGTATGGGAGTTAGTTCCTAAACCGAATGATAAGCATATCATCGGAACGAAATGGGTATTCAGGAACAAATTGGATGAAAATGGGATCATAGTCAGAAATAAAGCTAGACTGGTAGCCCAAGGGTACAACCAAGAAGAAGGCATAGACTTTGATGAAACCTATGCACCGGTTTCCTTCTTAGAAGCTATTAGACTTCTGTTAGCGTATGCTTGTTCACTGAACTTTCAACTATATCAAATGGACGTTAAGAGCGCTTTCTTGTATAGATATATTCAAGAAGAAGTATATGTGAAGCAACCACCAAGGTTTGAAGATCCCAAATTCCCTTCACATGTCTTCAAGCTAAAGAAAACTCTTTATGGATTAAAGCAAGCACCGCGAGAGTGGTATGATAGATTAAGCACATTTCTATGTGAAAAAGGGTTTCAAAAAGGTAAAGCGGATACCACTTTATTCATCAAGAAAACTAAAGGTAATACTTTTTTAGTTCAAATTTATGTTGATGATATTATTTTTGGATCCACTAATGAAACTCTGTGCAAGGAATTCTCAAGCATGATGCAACAAGAATTTGAGATGTCTATGATGGGAAAACTAAATTTCTTCTTAGGGTTGCAAATAAAGCAATCTAAGGACGGAATATTCATCAATCAATCCAAATTCTACAAAGAGCTCCTAAAGAAATATGATTTGGATGATTGCAAGGCCATAGCTACACCAATGGGGTCTAACACTTATCTAGATCAAGATGAATCTGGCATTCCTGTGGAAATCACTAAGTATAGAGGTATGATCAAATCCCTTCTTTATTTAACAGCAAGTAGACCTGATATCATGTTTAGTGTGTGTCTGCTTGATATCAAGCATCTCCTAGGGAATCCCATTTGAGTTCTGTAAAGCAGATTTTCAAATACTTAAAAGGAACTACAAATGTGGGGTTGTGGTATCCCAAAGGAGGTGTTTGTGATTTAACTGAATATTTTGACTCAGATTTTGCTGGCTGCAAAACTGAAAGAAAGAGCACAAGTGGTACTTGTCACTTGCTAGGAAATGCACTTGTTTCTTGGTCATGTAAGAAACAAGCCTGTGTTGCTCTAAGCACTGCAGAAGCGTAATATATAGTTGCATGAAGTTGTTGTGCATAGACATTATGGCTAAAACAACAACTGAAAGATTATGGCTTAGACTTGGGTTGCATTCCTATCAAATGTGATAATACTAGTGCCATTAATCTTACCAAGAATCCTATCATGCACTCACGAACAAAGCATATTGATATTAGACATCATTTTCTTCGTGATCATGTTTTGAGAAAAGATATTGAACTTGCCTTTCTGGACACACAAAATCAATTAGCTGATATTTTTACTAAACCTCTCCCTAGAGATTCTTTCTTCAAAGTTAGGAGAGAGTTAGGCATATTAGATCAATTTGATGTTTGATTATGTGCATATATGTTAGATTCTTAGGAAAAATCTTCCTTTTACATGATTCTCTGAAAATTTGTCCAGTTTGAAAATTCTCTAACAGAGTAATCGATTACTACACATATGTAATCAATTACATGGAAAATTCTGGCCCAGCTATTTTAACAGAGAATTAAAGTATCAATAAAATTTATTGGCCTACGAATTTTTCCAGAGAATTTGAGTAATCGATTACTCCAAGTTTGTAATCAATTACCAATAAAATTTTGGCCCATATAATTTTCCAAAGAATTTGTGTAATCGATTACCATTGTCAGTAATCGATTACCTATTCGAAAATTTGAATTTCAAATTCAAATTTAACTTCCTGTAATCGATTACTTAACTTACTGTAGTCGATTACATCCTCGATCAGTACGTATACTTGACTTCGTTTCTAAATCAATTCCCTCTTATATTTTGAATTTCAAATTCAAAATAAACTTCCAGTAATCGATTACTTAACTACTGTAATCGATTACATGTTCTATACATATAAACATTTGCATTGGTCACCATAAGCTTTCATCTTCTTCCTCTCCTTTTAGACGCACAAGTACAATTCCTCTCGGTTCCAAAACCTTAATCTTTGACCAATACCTTAAAAATCCCTACTTCCAACTTCACATCATGGCATCTGGTTCTTGTCACTCCAACGTTGTTTCTCTTGTGAATCCTCCCAAACAGGGAACAATCCGCGATCCTCATGAAAACTACCGTTACTGAATTGACATCCAGACCAATTCCGTATCTGCTGGTCTATCTGCTTCCACATTCTATGCCATTCCTCCTAGTTTCTCTCCAGACACTAGACTTATCCTAGAACGCTTGGATGTTATGGCAATACGGATCACTCAACGTCTGAATCATTTAGATGAAAATGTTCGATCTCGCTTTATCCTTTTGGAAGGACGGTTAGAGTCCATATATGCCTCGTTGCGACATGAAATCGACCAACTCAAAGAACCCAGTCTGTCAGACATGTCTGAAGATTCTGCTGATGTTTAGATTGTTTTGACTTTAACTACTATGATACTTTCCTGTTAGTCTGTGATAAGTTTAGACTTAACATTACTTAACGTGTGTGTTTATTTTCTTGTTTGATGTTTGAAATACTTTATTATAATTATCGTTTGGATTTTCACATTACCAATTTGCTTTACCCTGCTCCCTATGATTCGAAATTGTTATACTACTTGTTAGCATGTATGGTATATATATGGCCTTTTCTTCTTTTTGATGACGTCAAAAGGGGGAGAAAGGTCCTGTGCTGTTTAAGATCATTTACAGGAAATGCTACAAGTGGAACAAAAAGGGGGAGTTGCACATGATAGGGGGAGTCTTAACATGACTACAGCAAAATGATCTTCAACTGTCAAGATGTGTGTTTGCCATCATCAAAAAGGGGGAGATTGTGAAGAAGGTCTTGTCCCTGACTCTGGCTGAAGTTTTGATGACGACAACACTCATTACAAAAAGAAGAAAAGAAGACTTAGAAGAACCAGCTCAACATACTTCAAGATCATCAAAGGGTTATAAAATTAGCTAAGTCTCATTATTCGGTAATTTATGCTTTTAAGGTTACTTTACTTATGAAGGCTCATAAACAAATTGATTAATTGAGTATAACACTATTTCATAAGTAAAATATGATAGAAACACTCAATTAGGACTTAAAGTTTTATTAACTAGAAATTGGCCTTGAGTGTAATTGATTACACGCTTTGAGTAATCGATTACCACTCATAGGCACGTAATCAATTACCAATCATAGGCATGTAATCAATTACCACAAAGCTTGTAATCAATTACATGTTTGAATTTGAAATTCATACTGCAACAGGCAAATAGCGTAATCGATTACCCTATTAATGTAATCGATTACCTGCACGACCATGTGAAGAAGGTCTTGCTCCTGACCCTGGCTGAGGTTTTGATGACGACAAACTCATCGACAAAAAGAAGAAAAGAAGACTTAGAGGAAACAACGCTATAAAGTCTATCAAATACCTAGAAGTCCTAGTTTAGGTGAGTTATGCTTCTAAAGGTCTATTAAAGCATAAAGGCTCTTTAAAACACCTAAAACTAATCAAGCTAAGTGTTTTCATAACTTAAAAGAAGTAGAAAACCTTAAGCCGATCTCAAAGGATCAAGTTTCTGGAAGTTGGACTTCAGTGTAATCGATTTCAGTCTTCTGGTAATCGATTACACCTAGGCAAGTAATCGATTACTCATCGATTACATGTTTGAATTAGTGTAATCGATTACACTAAGTGATGTAATCGATTACCAGAATGAAAAGTTGCATCTTTTCATGAACCATTGTGTCCCAAACCTTTTGGAAAGGGTTGTGATGGTTCAAGGACGTTTCCCTTGCCTATATAAAGTCCATTTGAGTCCAGAACACAACAACACATGAGAATACAACATTAGGCCAAAGCTTTGTCAAAATTAGTTCATCTTTTAGAACTTAAACCTTCAAGAGCCTAAATTCTGAGTTCATGATCTTCATGGTTATAAGAACACTTTTGTTGTTCATATCTTGAGGAACTCAGAATCATATTATGCTTAAAAGCCTTAAAGCATAAATTCTCATGATCAATCCACTTGTATGTTAAAGGATTGATACAGCCAATTGTAAACTCTTCTTCATCTCTTTCTGTAAGATTGAGTATTCACCGTGGTATTCGGTGAAGGGTTGTTGGTACTGAAAGTGGAATACTTTCAGGGTGTTGATTGAAGGTGGTTTAGCCTTCAAGGTCTGAGGGTGGTTTGCCTTCAGGAACTGAAAGTTGTTTGCTTTCAGGGGCTGTGGAAAGCGGTTTGCTTTCACAGGAAATTGTTAGAAATTGTTAGGGTCCTTGGGTTAAGAACTTGTAAGTGATTTTTATCAATAGTGGAAAAATCCTCAAGGGGTTTTCTTGAGGGACTGGACGTAGCCTTCGGTGGATAGAAGGTGAACCAGGATAAAACTCTGTGTGTGAATTCTTCTATCCTTCATCTTTACTTTCAAGCAACACTTAATTCCGCTGCAATCACAACTATCGTGTCGTGATCATCATTATCTTGAAAGTAACATTTTCAATAAGGCGAAAATCGGGGCAACTCTGATTCACCCCCCTCTCAGGTTGCTATCTGTACTAACAATTGGTATCAGAGCGGAAGTTTAGGTAAGTTATTCCTAAGATCCGGGAAAAGATGATATCCTCTTCCAATCATGGAACCAGTGAAGGATTCAACATAAACAGGCCACCATTCTTCAATGGAGAACACTATGACTTCTGGAAGATCAAGATGAAAATATTCATAAAGTCATTAGACGCAGGAATTTGGAAAGCCATTGAAGAAGGTCCCTTTGTGCCTGTAGCAGAAGTAGAAGGAAGTTCACAACCAAAACCAGAAAGTACTTGGAGTGAAGAAGAAAAGAAGAAGGTTCAATATGATCTCAAAGGCATGAACATTCTTACATCTTCTCTTGGCATGGATGAGTTTTTCAGAGTAACAACGTGCACTTCATCGAAAGAAATATGGGATACGTTGATGGTGACTCACGAAGGAACAGATGAAGTTAAGAGATCAAAGATCAATACTCTATCTCAGGAATATGAAATGTTCAGAATGCTTCCAGGAGAAAATGTATTAGATATGCAAAAGCGATTCACTCATTTGATTAATCATTTGATCGCTCTTGGCAAACAATTTTCAAACAGTGAATTGAACATGAAAGTTCTAAGATCACTTACAAGAGTATGGCAACCAAAAGTTACAGCCATCTCAGAGAAGAAGAGTTTATCAAAAATGACTCTTGCAACTCTTTTTGGAAAACTCCAAGAACACGAGTTGGAATTGAATCGTTTAGAAGAGCATGAACAACATGAGAAGAAGTATCGATCCATTTCCCTAAAGGCAAAAGAAAGCATCAAAGAAGATTATGATGCAGATTCTGAAGAAGAAGACAATGGGAATTTGAATCTTTTAGTAAAGAACTTTGGAAAGTTTCTTAAAAGAAAAGGTGTGAAATTCAACAATAACAAATCTTTCCAAAGGAACAATGAGTCTTCTTCCTCTCAAAAGATCACATGCTTGGAATGTGGCAAGCCTGGACACTTCAAGTCAGAATGTCCAAATCTTCAAAAGAAGAAACATGGTCTAAGAGAAAAATTCGAAAAGAAGGATCAACCCACACGAAGAGCATATTTGGCTTGGGATGATAATGAAGTAAGTTCATCATCAGACTTTGACAAAGAAGAAGCACAAGTTGCTTTGATGGCCTCACATGATTCAGATGTTGAAGATTCCCAGGTTAGTGATAATTCTATGTCTTTTCATGAATTAAAGTTTACTATGGAAAATATGTTTAAATTATGTCAAGAATTTTCTAAGGTTAGCACTAGGTAAAATGATTTGATTTCATCCTTAGAAAGTAAGTGTAGAACTTTACAAGAAGAACTAGACGTAGTAAAATCTAAATTAGATATTACACATAAATGCACTAAGTGTAGTTCTTTAGAAGAAAAGATAGATAATCTTCAACAAAGAGTTCATAACTTCAATAAAGGAAAACGGAAGTTAGATGATATTCTAAGTGTGCAAGGACATTCAAACAATAAGTCAGGTCTAGGATATACTTCTCACCCAAAGACAAAGGAAGTCAAGAAAACCGTGTTTGTGAAACCAAACAACATGGAAGGATTTTCTAAAGGCATTAAGACCAATTCTTTTAGGAGTATGAACAATAGGAAGAACATTCATAATAGACCTCCTAAGATGATTCATTCCTCTCCTAGGAAAACAACTAGTTACAATCATTATTCTTGCACTTATTGTAACAAAATAGGACATACCCCTAGTAGATGTTACTACAAACATGTTGGAGTACCAAATAGGGAGTACATTTGGGTTAGAAAGGATGTTAACTTAGAAGAACCCAAAACTTGTTGGGTTCCTAATACCCATGTCTGAAATTTGTCATGTAGGTGTGTATGAAAGCAGCAAAGGATTTATGGTATCTTGATAGTGGCTGCTCATCACACATGACAGGAGACAAAACCAAGTTTTCTTTTCTTATACCTAGGGAAAAAGGTTTTGTCACATATGGAAACAATCAAAAGGGAAAGATACTCGGTATTGGAAGAATAGGCACACCCCCTCAAACAGTCATCGATAAAGTTCTTTACGTTGATGGTTTGATGCATAATCTTCTGAGTATCAGTCAATTATGTGACAAAGGTTTGAAAGTTGGTTTCATTGATGATATATGTGTAGTAAAAGATGTGAAAACTAAAGAAGTTAAGTTTTCTGGGTATAAAGTAAATAAAGTCTTCATGATCTCCTTGGAAGAAATTCCACAAAATGTAAGATGTCTTTTGGCCAAGAACAATAGTGATTCATGGCTATGGCATAGAAGACTTGCTCATATACACATAGATCATTTAAACAAACTAGTCAAGCATGATCTAGTTGTTGGGCTTCCAAAGATAAGATTCGAAAAAGACAAGCTTTGTGATGCATGTCAAAAAGGGAAGCAAACCAGAACGTCTTTCAAACCAAAGAACATAGTTTCGACTTCAAGGCCCCTTCAATTGCTACATATGGATTTGTTCGGACCTTCAAGAACAAAAAGTCTCGGAGGTAATTTCTATGCACTTGTTATTGTTGATGATTTCTCTAGATTTACATGGACTTTATTCTTGCCTCATAAGAATGAAGCCTTCAACGCATTCAAGAGATATGCAAGGCTAGTTCAAAATGAGAAGTCTTTAAAGATCTCTTCTATTAGAAGTGATCATGGTGGAGAATTTCAGAATCAACAATTTCAAGAACTATGTGATGAAAATGGAATATCACATAATTTCTCTACTCCGAGAACACCACAATAAAATGGTGTTGTAGAAAGGAAGAATAGATTACTTGAAGAATTAGAAAGAACCACGCTAAGTGAATCAAGCCTTCCTAAATATTTCTGGGCTGATGCTGTGAGTACTGCTTGCTATGTTTCCAATAGAGTTCTTATTAGACCTATTCTGAAGAAAACCCCTTATGAACTCTACAAAGGAAGGAAACCAAATATCTCTCATCTACATGCTTTTGGATCCAAATGCTTTGTTTTGAATAATGGAAAGGAAAACCTTGGTAAGTTTGATGAAAAATCTGATGAAGGTATATTCCTTGGTTATTCTCTAACAAGCAAAGCATATAGAGTCTTTAACAAGAAAACTCTATCTGTGGAAGAATCCATACATGTTTCCTTTGACGAGTCTAAATCTTCAATAGAAGATAAAGTCAATCTTCCAGATAATGAAGAAGAAGATATCATTATCACTGAAGACTCTCAAAAGGAAAGAGATCAAAATCCAATACAAAAGGAGCACATTGAAGATGATACTTATCAACTTCCAAAGGAATGGAGAATCCATAGGGATCATCCAGTTGATAATATCATTGGTGATATTTCTAGAGGTGTTTCAACAAGGCTACGCTTAAATGATTCAGTTTTGAATATGGCCTTTGTCTCTCAAATAGAACCATCAAAAGTAAATGATGCTCTAGAGGATGAGTATTGGATTATGGCAATGCAGGAAGAACTAAACCAATTTGAAAGGAATCAAGTTTGGGAACTTGTTCCTAAGCCTAGTGATAAGCATGTTATAGGAACAAAGTGGGTATTTAGAAATAAGTTAGATGAAAATGGTATCATAGTTAGGAACAAAGCAAGGTTAGTTGCTCAAGGTTATAATCAAGAAGAAGGCATAGATTTTGATGAAACCTATGCACCAGTAGCAAGGTTGGAAGCCATAAGACTTCTGCTGGCGTATGCTTGCTCTCTAAATTTCCCATTATATCAAATGGATGTCAAAAGTGCTTTCCTGAACAGATACATTCAAGAAGAAGTCTATGTGAAGCAACCTCCAGGATTTGAAGATCCAAAGTTCCCTTCACATGTCTTTAGATTAAAGAAGGCACTTTATGGTCTTAAGCAAGCCCCTCGTGCATGGTATGATAGATTAAGCACATTCCTTTGTGAGAAAGGATTCCAAAAGGGTAAGGCTGACACAACCTTGTTTATCAAAAGAACCAAAGGTAATACTTTATTAGTTCAAATTTATGTTGATGATATTATCTTTGGTGCAACTAACGAATCTCTCTGTAAGGATTTCTCTAACATGATGCAAGAAGAATTTGAGATGTCCATGATGGGACAATTAAATTTCTTTCTAGGATTGCAAATTAAGCAATCACATGATGGAATATTCATCAATCAATCAAAGTTTTGCAAGGAATTATTAAAGAAATATGATTTGGATGATTGCAAAGCCATAGCCACACCAATGGGGTCTAACATATATCAAGATGAATCCGGTATTCAAGTAGACATTACCAAATACAAAGGTATGATCGGATCTCTTCTATACTTAACTGCAAGTAGACCTGATATTATGTTTAGTGTGTGTCTATGTGCTAGATATCAAGCATCTCCTAGGGAATCACATTTGAGTTCCGTCAAACGGATTTTCAAATACTTGAGAGGAACTACAAATGTTGGTTTGTGGTATCCCAAAGGGAGTGTTTGTGATTTGATTGGATATTCTTATTCTGATTATGCTGGTTGTAAAACTGAAAGAAAAAGTACAAGTGGTACTTGTCACTTGTTAGGAAATGCCCTTGTTTCTTGGTCTTGCAAGAAACAAGCATGTGTTGCTCTAAGTACTGCTGAAGCAGAATACATTGCTGCAGGAAGTTGTTGTGCACAAACTCTATGGCTCAAACAACAACTCAAAGACATTGATATAAGACATCATTTTCTTCGAGATCATGTTATGAGAAAAGACATTGAGATTTCATGTGTGGATACTCATAATCAGTTAGCAGATATCTTTACTAAACCTCTTCCTAAAGATTCATTCTTTAAGATAAGAAGAGAATTAGGCATATTAGATGAGCATGACATTTAAAGTAACATGATATTTGCATAATCTTTGTGATGATTATATGATTAAATGCATTTAGATTGATTATGTGCTTAAATATTCATTCAAGAATGTGTTACATAAGCATTTATAGGTTAGAACTTATAAAAATGTCCTAGTAATCGATTACCATAGATCCTGTAATTGATTATCCCTGCTCTCAGTCCTCGTGCCTGTTAGAAATCTCTAAGTAATCGATTACCCTAACTTCTGTAATCGATTACCTATTCAAAATTTGAATTGTTTCAAGTTTAAATTTCCAGTAATCGATTACCCTAACTGCTGTAATCGATTACCTGCTCGAAAAACTGCCAGAATTTCAAATTTCCCTCAATCTTTTGAAATTCAAACTCAGATTAACTGCTATGTAATCGATTACCCAACTGCTGTAATCGATTACAGGCTCGAGCTATTTAAATCAGCATTAGATGGTACTCAATCATGTCTTCCAGGTCTCATCTCTCTCATTCTAAATCCTGATTTCTAGCATTCACTGCAATATGTATTTCTCCCCTTGCCTATCCTCGGCTTTTTGTCCTCACAATCCCTTAAACTTCTCACGCCTTCTCCCCACTTCTGCTGAGAAAACTCGATTCATCTCTCACTTTGTCAAACAAACTATTCGCACACCCACCTATGCCGACTTCAACTCCTTCATCGACGTAGGCCTAATGTTTCCTGCTTTACTAGGGAATCAATATCTCGATAATTTTATCACATCAACCACTCCTTACTATCCAGAGTTAGTCAAAGTTTTCTACTGCAACTTGGAAGTTCAAGGCACTGGCATCAAATCTTCTGTTAAAGGGACTACTGTTCAGTACTCTCTTATATCTCTTGGCAGATGTTTGGGTCTTCCAACCTCTGGTGCACAGTTGGGAACTCATTTGCCCTGCCCCTGGCCAGACTATAATTCCGAGTCGTTTTATCAAACTTTATGTCGCTTTACTCCTTCTGAGATAAAGAAACTTCATCCACCTCGCACCAAAACTTGTCCCTTTCACGTTGATGTCCTTACCACCACCAACCACTTGCTTCATTACTTTATTCATCAAATTCTTCTGCCTCAGGGGAAGATCTCCTTGCTCATATTAGTGAGTTAGAACTCCAAATATTGTATGGCATCCTTAATTGTCATGCCATCAACTGGACTTTCCTGGTGATGCATCATATTCTCACGTGCAGAAATGAAGCGCAGTCCTTTCCATACGCACACAGCGTCACTCGCCTTCTCCTTCACTCTGGTGTTCCCATCGACAACCTGTATGATGTGCGATCTTCTAACTACAAGTGTGTTGATACAAAGATACTGTCTAGTTTAGGACTATTTCATGACTATGGAATTGATACTCTTTCATGGTTGCTTCATTATGACGGCATTGACCCATCGACGGATGATGAAGTGTATCAGATGATTCTTAGTTTTCTAGGCTAGTTTCCCGTTCACTGTTGAAGTTTATAATCTTTCTTTGTATAACTTTCCTTTTGTTGGTGCCTGCACTTTCTTTCTCTTTTATATACGATGTTTGGATGATTGTGTTTTATCCGTATTTTACATCTTTACCCCCATACCCCCATGCTTTATTTTCGAATTCTCCACTTGTATGGATGTATGCCTGTTTTTGGCCTTTTCTTCTTTTTGATGAAGTCAAAAGGGGGAGAAAGGTTCCGTGCTCTTAAAGATCATATGCGGGAATTCAACAAGTACATTAGAAAGGGGGAGAAATACTAGATTACATCAAACAGGGGGAGTTCTTCAACAGAAATGCATATATGATCTTCAAGTATCAAGAATGTGTTTTCCATCATCAAAAAGGGGGAGATTGTGAAGAAAGTCTTGCTCCTGACCCTGGCTGAGGTTTTGATGACGACAAACTCATCGACAAAAAGAAGAAAAGAATACTTAGAGGAAACAACGCTGTAAAGTCTATCAAATACCTAGAAGTCCTAGTTTAGGTGAGTTATGCTTCTAAAGGTCTATTAAAGCATAAAGGCTCTTTAAAACACCTAAAACTAATCAAGCTAAGTGTTTTCATAACTTAAAAGAAGTAGAAAACCTTAAGCCGATCTCAAAGGATCAAGTTTCTGGAAGTTGGACTTCAGTGTAATCGATTTCAGTCTTCTAGTAATCGATTACACCTAGGCAAGTAATTGATTTCTCCTTGCTTGTAATCGATTACATTTTTGAATTTGAAATTCAAACAGAAACGGCTATTAGTGTAATCGATTACACTAAGTGATGTAATCGATTACCAGAACGAAAAATTGCATCTTTTCATGAACCATTGTGTCCCAAACCTTTTGGAAAGGGTTGTGATGGTTCAAGGACATTTCCCTTGCCTATATAAAGTCCATTTGAGTCCAGAACACAACAACACATGAGAATACAACATTAGGCCAAAGCTTTGTCAAAATTAGTTCATCTTTTAGAACTTAAACCTTCAAGAGCCTAAATTCTGAGTTCATGATCTTCATGGTTACAAGAACACTTTTGTTGTTCATATCTTGAGGAACTCAGAATCATATTATGCTTCAAAGCCTTAAAGCATAAATTCTCATGATCAATCCACTTGTATGTTAAAGGATTGATACAGCCAATTGTAAACTCTTCTTCATCTCTTTCTGTAAGATTGAGTATTCACCGTGGTATTCGGTGAAGGGTTGTTGGTACTGAAAGTGGAATACTTTCAGGGTGTTGATTGAAGGTGGTTTAGCCTTCAAGGTCTGAGGGTGGTTTGCCTTCAGGAACTGAAAGTGGTTTGCTTTCAGGGGCTGTGGAAAGCGGTTTGCTTTCACAGGAAATTGGTAGAAATTCTTAGGGTCCTTGGGTTAAGAACTTGTAAGAGATTTTTATAAATAGTGGAAAAATCCTCAAGGGGTTTTCTTGAGGGACTGGACGTAGCCTTCGGTGGATAGAAGGTGAACCAGGATAAAACTCTGTGTGTGAATTCTTCTATCCTTCATCTTTACTTTCAAGCAACACTTAATTTCGCTGCAATCACAACTATCGTGTCGTGATCATCATTATCTTGAAAGTAACATTTTCAATAAGGCGAAAATCGGGGCAACTCTGATTCACCCCCCCTCTCAGGTTGCTATCTGTACTAACAGACCAGATGTGTTGTTTCATGAACCAATGCATCCCAAAATGTTTGCGAAGATTTGTGATGGTTCATGGATGGCCTCTAGTGCCTATAAATAATCCATTGATGCTAAAAAACAAAATACCAATTACACACAACTTTCATATTTATTAGAGCAATCATTCTGAGTCTTTAAGCTCTCATTTTCAAAGAACACTTATGCTGTTCAACTGTTGAGAAATCAGAATTGAAAAGAGCCTTCATATGTTAGTGCCTAAAGCATAACTTGAACATTCAATACATTCTTATGTTGAAGGATTGACTCAGCTGTGTAAAAATCTTCTTCATCTTCATTCTGGTTTGAGTGAAAGTTCACCGTAGTGTTCGGTGAATGGTGGTACTTGGAAAGAGGTTTGCTTTCTGGTTGTTGATAATAATTCTTAAGGTTATTGGTGTGAGTACTTGTAATAACTCTTTATCAATAGTGGATAAATCCTCAAGGGTACTTGAGGGATTGGACGTAGCCTTCGGTGGATTGAAGGTGAACCAAGATAAAATCTGTGTGTGATTCTCTCAATCTTTATCTTTTACTTTCTAGCAAGTCTTTATTCTGCTGCACTCACAATCAACAATTGTGATTCTGATTATATTGAAAGTAATTCGGTTTTGATCAGGAGAAAATTGAGAGAACCTAATTCACCCCCCTCTTAGGTTGCTATCAGTACTTACAGTTGTTGACTAACGTGACAGTCTGTTGAGTTTTTAGTCGCGTGGCATGTGCATTAAGGGCCTAGCGGTGTTGAGACTGAGATGGTTCAACGGTAAACCGGGGTGACCATCCGACTTCTAGGGACCGCGTAGGTTTGATATGATAGGTTCAACCAAAACGTGAGAGGCGTGCCTGAAGAAGTGGCAATGGAAGACGATAGTGTGTTAGTATGGACTAACCCCAATTGCTGAGTCGTATGTGAGATGCATACGACATTGCATTATAGTAGAATAACCCAAATCGTGGGGTATTTATTATCCCATCACTCCTGAGGGTTGGTGATGTTGATATCTGGATCATTTTTGTGCAACTAGGTTGTAATGCATTCATATAGTGGCTAAGTACTAACCATATTTTTTTATGTTTTCAAGATATGATGAGAATTTTATATGATGATTTAATATGTTGTATTTGTGCTATTGTTATGATGCTTAGATTCTTGTTAGCTTACCATGATTCTATTTTCATTGCTGTGGTGTTTTCAGAAGTTAACCCTCTCAGTTTCCTGTTTTTTGTTTGGGCACTTAACACCATTAGTTAGCAAGGATGTGGAGACAAACCCAACCAGTGTTGAGAACCAATTTTTAGTTTCTTGAGAAGGATATACCTTCTGCCTGGACTGTAGACCACGCCATGCGGATAGGCACTTACAATGGTCATTATTGTGAGGCTGTTCACGATGATGGAGATTTGAAGACTGTACGCTACTTGTTTGGGCTGTTGCACTTCGAGTTTCCGCCGCTGGAATGTTCAACATTGGAGAGCAAGTTGTTAATGCAGAGGAGCTGCCACAATCCCCTGTCATGTGGCCTACTCCAGAATCTTCCTCGGAGCGTGATGTTACACCTGAGGTGGATGTGATGGTGTATGACAAGGAGGACCCTAACGAGGAGTGTGTGGAAGAATGCATGGAGCGGGTTCTTAACCCGAAGCTTGCTACTTTTTGGGATGACGTTCAAGGCCTTGTAACGGGGGAACTTGCTAGAAGGGCGTGATGTCTTGGTTTTTCTTGATCTTGGCTGTTTCTCTTTGAAGTTTTTATCGTTTTCAGTTTTGGACTTAAAGCTTTTGTGCGTAGCTGTTTGGCACGAGGGAGAGTTATTTTCTTGAAGTATTTATGTTGAGTTATTATGTCACTATTTATGGGTATTTATGTTAATAGTTATTATGTTAGTTTGATGTTGGTTTCAAAAAAAAAATAGGCCCCATTTTTTGGAGGTTTTCTTTCTAGTTACTATGTGTAATTCCCTGAGTAAAATTGGGGTGTTACATGAATCCTCTTGCAATGGAGCTTACAGTCGCTCTAACTGTTGTACCATTTCCTTCGTCATCGGAGGATGAAGATCCCTTTTCGTGCTTGGACTTCTTTTTGGAGTCATCCTTGCCTACTTGACGAGGCGAAGATTCAAACTTTTCATGCTTCCTCGGGGATCGGTTCTTACCCGATCGGTAGGATTCCCTGAAGATCAGACTTCGCGATCATCTTTCATAATCATTTCGTCCGCCTGCATCGACATCCTTGTACTCAAACTTTTTGAGCTTTCCCTCTCTAATGAGTTGCTCAATTGCATCTCTTAGCTGTATAAAATCATCAATGTTGTGACCATGACTCTCATGGTAAGAAAAGAATTTTTTCATGTTCAGATACTTATTGTTTTTCCTCAGAGTGCGGGGCAAGGCCTGTGAGCAAAGATAGTATGCGCAACCTTCTTGTAAATCCGAGCGGGACTAGTGTTGAGGATTGAGTAGCTCTCATACTTTTTTTCCGTAGATTTTTGCATAGTTGTTCTTGTCACTTCCTCTATGGTCATATTCTCGTTCTTTTTTGCCCGAGTGTTTGCTTTCATGCAACTCATCCTTTAGTCCGCTTGTTCCAACCAAACTATCCTCCGTGGACATATTTTGTTGATTGTCTTCGAAATTCATCCATGTCAACCGGTGGTGATTTTGCCAATAAGGTGTGGAATGGTGTTCCAACTCGGATAGCTTCACATGTCAAGTGAAACTTCACATTTTCATCCAAATTTGGCACTAGCATCGCTTCTTCGTAGAATTGTAAAGAGATCCCTCAGCGATTCACCTTTCGCTTGCCTCGTCTTGCCAAGAGTGTGAGATGTCTTTGGAAATCCCTTGCTCCTTATGAAATGATGAACAAACAGTTGTCATTGTTCCTTCCAGCTTTTAATCCAGTTCGCAGCCAATGATTGGAACTAATGCAACACCACTTTTCTCAATGTTAGAGGAAAAATCCTACACATTAGTGCATCGGTTGCTCCAAGAAATGTTACTATCGTGATATATGTTTCCAAGTGTTTTGTTGGATCGGTTTCCCCAATATAAGGCTTAACGCTAACCGGCTTCTTAAGATCCTTGGGAATTTGGCATTCGTAATTTCTGCATAAAACGGAGTCAGTAACCTTGCATTGACTCCATCCTTCAAAGTATACTCTCCTTCCAAATCCTCTTGTCCTCCATGCGCATGACTGAGTCCACGGTCAGGAGGTTTTCTTACTCTTTCTTGTCGTACTTCGCGATTTGGAGAATCAAAGACATGCCTACTGGAAGTTTCATGCTGCGGTTCATGTAGAGATCTTTCCAGTTCATGAATCCTTCGTTCCATCTTACACAAGAGTTCCTCCTCATTTGTCCGCGTTTGATGCTCTAGAAATCTTCCCTGCGAAGTTTCCTCTTGCTGCGAAGGTTCTCTCTGGTTTGGAGTGCGTCACAGTGGCGACATAATTCTCTGTGAATTGTTCTCCTGCGCTATCATTCCTTTTGAATTCACTTACTGCTGCCTTTGTGTTTGCACCATCACAAAGCTTCGAAGAATTGCGAATTGTTAGTTTCGTAGTAGAGAATGGCCTCTGATTAGTGTCAAATATGCATAGTTTTACAGCCTTTAAATGAAACTTATCTTGATCGTTTAAGGAATATTCTGTGTGAACTCCTATTAATTTGAATATATTTGGAATTCTGCCAAGGATGGCCTTGTATTGGATTTTATTATGTTTTATGCCCATTTTTTATGTAGAAATGAAGTTTTGGATGGATTTTCACAAAGGCAGAAGAAATGGGCAAAGAATGCAAGTTTCTGGTTGCTCAACAACCTAGGACAACCACTCAACAACCAGAGAACCCTCTCTAGCCGCTCAGCGCCTCAAGCCATCCGCCCAGCGACAAGAGCACCCTCTCTAGCCGCTCAGCGCCTCAAGTGGACCGCTCAGCGACCAAGTTGGTTGAGGAAACCCTGCCTTGAAGAAACAGGTCGCTCAGCAACCTTTACAAGTCGCTCAGAAACTTAAGCAGAATCAAAAGTCTATAAATACAAAGCTTCGTCCAGACTTCCAGAGCACTTATCACTTGTTACTTCATAGTTAGTTTTTACATTCATAATTGAAGAGAATTTGAGTTAGAAAGAGAATCCAATAGTGAGGAAGCAAGCTAGGAGTGAGAGTGAAGGTCTTTGAAGTACGGTTCTACGTTGCCGAGGTGGACACACAACGCAGACGTCGCCAAGCTTCCGGATTCCCTTCTCCCTTCTTGTAAGCTTATGGAATCCATGAAAATGGATTGCTAAACCTCTCTTGTTGGGATTTAGTGTAGTATTACAATTCAAATGTATCCATGATGTTTTAATGTATATGAATCTATGTTATATCTATTGATGTTCATGATGTGAGTTTAATTCTAATGCTTGTTCTGAATTGGCCGTTTAGAACATGATCTTAGGTTCTTGTTATACTTTACTTTATAGTATAGTATAGTAGCATTGTTTGCCTAATTGCTTAATTGATTACTTGATCCAATTCTTTTTGAATAAGCATAGGCAATGAAAAGTCAAGCAAATGCATGATTTTTGTTTTGTGAAAAGCATGATTTGATAATCACTGTAAATTGCATTCACATGTTGATTTTGTTTTGTGAAAAGCATGATTTGATAATCACTGTAAATTGCATTCACATGTATTTTTGAACAGAAATTCATAGACTTTCATGTAAAATCGTAAGCATTGCTTTTGAAACATTTTTTGAGTCATAAAGGAATTTCCAAAGCCTAAACCGGGTGAGAGAGTGTTTCCATACAGAGTAAGTGAGAGATTCACCATTGTTTTGTACAACTAATTTTGTTCGAGTCTCTGTTTTATTACAAACTGCATGGAAATGAAAGGAAATGATCAAGGCATTCTATTCATTAGAATATACAACCATTTTTACCAAAAATCCTACCCTCACTAGGATGTATCTTTGTTAACTCCTTTGAGCCAAAAATTTGAAAATTTTCTTCTTAATATAACCTTGAGCCAAAAGGAAAAACCATGACCTACCCAAGCTTAAATAGGTCAAGAGAGCTTTCATGATTATGGTTATATGCAAGTTGGAGGGCGAAAAGGGTTATTTTGTGCTAAGCATTGAAAAGTTCTTCAATCAATCTCTTTAAATGTTTAAAATCTTTTTGTGAAAAAGGAAAAAGAAAAAGCAAAAAAAAAAAAAGAAAGAAAAGAAAGAAAAGAAGAAAAAGAGAATAAAAAGAGATTGATGATTTTGAAGAAGAAAAAATAATGAAATGAATTGAATGGGGGATTGGGAAAGTTAAGAGAAATGAATTACTTGAATTTATAATGATTGCTCTCTTAGTTTATCTAGCTTCTTTGTTTATCTTGAAAAACCCTAATTCTTTGAAGCCAAGCCCCATTACAAACCTTAAAAGTCCTTAGTGATCCTTGATTAACCATGCAGGAATAATGATGCAGAGACAGGTAACAAAGTCAAGTTTATAATTCAATGGTTGATTGAATGATTGAGTGAAACACTGACCTTTTGTCAGAGCTTAATTGCAATATGCTTCTGGGTTGGAATTGAAAGAACATTTGATTGTGTACTGAAGGTGCAAGAAACACACAAGAAAGGGGGGGTTTGAATTGTGTGACACATTTTTCGATTTCTTTTCTACAATAGTTACAAGTTATTTATTTATCATCTTTCATTTAAGTTTGACATAAATCAGTTTTGTAAATATGTGAGAATTCATGAGATTCGTTTGATAGGTTTTAAACGTTGATTATTTATTTTTCACGATTGTTTGCAAGTTACAAACATATGAATGAGCATGCAGCGGAAAAGCAATATAACATGAAAATAAAACACACATGGTTTTTATCCTGGTTCACCCCCATAATCGACAAGGCTACATCCAGTCCTTGGCATCACCAAGATTTTCACTATTTCAACAAATAGTACAAGTATTATCAGGGACTTCTCCCAACAAGTATTCTAAGGACTTCTCCTATCAAGTATTCGAAGGACTTCTCCTTACAAGTATTATTAGGACTCCTCCGTACAAGTATTGTACAGGACTTCTCCTGACACCTTTTTAAAGGTTGGCTTCTCTATTTGGTTCTCTTCTTAGTAAGAGTGTATAGAGGAAATGAAGTCCAGTTTTACAGAGAGGATAGGAGTTTGGGTTCTCTGTTTGGGAGGATGTGTGAGTTGGGAAAGATAAGAGTAACACTCTATGAATTTTCCTCACACAAACTCATATACTCAGGCAGGAATAGGCTTGAGGCATCCTGATCATGAACCAAGGTTGCTTGGCTCTTGGGACAGACTTAGTTGGCATATGGAAGTTTAAGTCTAAGTTGCCCAAGTACTTAGGAGACGGGATCTTCTATTTATATCTTCAGTTGCTTCTTCTTCTTGAGAAAGAGAGAAAAACTCTCCGAAGTGCCTCTTCCCTTCTGAGCTGTGCGTAACGGCTAGTTCTGCATCTTTCAACATACGTAAGTCAATATCTGAAATTTCTCTGCAAGCATAAGATATGATCTAGAAATCATCAGTTCATCTGGGTTGATGTCGTCTGGCTCCATGTTGAGCGAGTAGCTTCGAGCTATGTCTTCAGCATTTAATGCGTGGAGGATTAGCAGTGAAGCTTTCTTTGACCACTTTGCCCTCAGTGCTTGCCAGCAAATATTCATCATGTGTTTTGATCAGATATTTGAATTTCGACCGTTGAGAGTGTACGATGCTCAGAGATTCTTGCCGTTGATTCCGCAATGTCAGCTTGATTTGAGGGAAAGTAGAATATCGGTGGGACCAAGGAATATTGTATTAATTGTGTCCCTTTCTACTTTCTGCCACAGCCAGTACGTTAATAAATGTGTAGACGAGGTAGGAGTCTTTTGATCCACGAAGTAATTTCTCCAGATGAGAAAAAAATAGATTCTTTAATACTTCGATAATCCTGGTGTTCTCGAAAACCACATTTCTTGATCTCTGTACCTTTGGCGCAATTGATATTTGAGCGGACGGACTCTTCCTTGTAGCTTGGCAGACGTAGTCTCCATTCAATGCTTGACGTTCCGCTGCAAGGTAGTTTGGATTGGCGGACGGACTTTCCTTCATTCAGTCTTTCTTAACTATTAGTATCTTCTTTTCTTGTAGATGACTGAGTCTCTTCTTTTGATATTATTAAAGTTCCTTCATCTGATAGAGTTGATTCACAACTTCTTTTTGTGATGCTGGAGAACCTTTGAGGCTAAAAGAGTTTCTTCAAAGATTGACTTGAGCGAGTAGACTCTGATGAAGTATTCTAAGATGTTGGATGTTCTTGCCGCTTTAGCTCTCATGGTTCACCGGACTGCATGAGTACTTTTCTCCGTATATTCCTGACATAGTCTTTTTCATGGTGACCGGACGAACTCCTCTGATGGACTAATATTCTTGATGATGCTTTGAAGTTTACTCAGTCCTTTTAGAGATAGTTATTCCTGTTCATGAGAGTTTTCACTGTGTTAGGAAATCCAGTTAAGAACAATATTGAACCTTAAAGAAATTGTTGATTATCAAAATATAATTATTCATTTAATTATTTGAGTCTAACAATCTCCCCCTTTTTGATAATGACAATTTCTTTCAGAAAAAGGTCTATTAAGATTATGAATATTATGGTTTTTCTTCAGAAGCATTATCGTAAGACTTAGGCAGAGATATTCTTGTTTTAGGCGGACGATTCCGATTAATTTGATAGTCTGCCTACTTTTGCTCCCCCTAAATGTGATATTCCCTGGTTGAGGTTTTTGTATAACATATTTATCTAAATAAGCTCCCCCTAAGTTAATGCGGGACATGTTTAGTAGTGGTCAGCTTTTACCTAATCCTTTATGTTATTAATTCTTTACTCTCACCTCACTTACTCCTTTTTCTTTACCTAACTCGTAACTTAATTCTTTACTTTCACCCCACGTTACTCCTTTTTCTTTACTTCTCCCCCTTTGTCATTATCAAAAGAAATATAATGTAAGCAAAAGAGAAAAGGATCAGTTGAGTTAAGCAATAGAAAGAGATAATCAGAATATAATGGAGATGCTGAATATATATATATATATATATATATATATATATATATATATATATATATATATAAGAATAGGGGCAAAAAGCGTGCATAAAAGAAAAGAAGCAAAGAGAGTGGTAGAAAGAAGGTATAATCAGCCATCTTTCTTCTGTCGAGACTCGTTATCTTTGCGGATCATTTCTTCGATGATTTGAAGATGAGCCTCCAACTTAGCAGTGAGGGACTGTTCCATCTTATCAGCTCGTTTGAGGATGTCACTGCGCATTTCTTGAGTTGCCTTGGAGTTGTTGGAGAGAGATCTTGCAACACCTTCAGACAATTCCTTTATAGCAGTTCTGGCATTGAATGGTTCTTCAGCGGATGGCATATCATGTGACTCCTTTTGCTTAGGAATTTCCTCAGTTGAGGAAGGATGATCGCTTGAAGACGCATTGGTGGGTTGAGCTACTGTGGTTTCCATTTCCAAGGTTTTGTTCAAAGTATCAGCAGTGGGTGTTCCTCTTGGAGATAGTGTTAGAGCGTCAACTAGACTTTCCTCAGAGTCTGAGGAGATGACAACCACTTCTTCAGAATCAGTTAAAATATGAATTTGATGAGTGACTGATTCTTGCTGTGAGCAGGTAGCAGTTGAAGATAGTTCATGTGAAGGTTTGTCTGCTATTAAGATAAGCGACCATGATCCAAACTTGAGAATGATGCGTGCAGCACCATGAATCAACTCGGATGGAATGGTACTTGTATGAACTTGTCTACAAGCAGACAGTTCCCAGTTATGATGGAAGATGTCATACCTTGACCGTGGAGCAAAAATGAGTGTCAACCCATCAAGAGCAGGAGGAGTCCAGATTCTTGCTTGAAGGCAGAAGTTGAAACCAAATGTTTCCATGATAAGTTGTGGGGCATGCGAAGCATTCACCATGGAGAGCATCCTGGGCACAATTGAGGAGATTGGTGCAGTGTTTTGGCGCGATCGTCTGGGCACGTGTATTGGAAAACTTTTCATTCTATATTCCCTTGTTTGAGCTGTTTGAATGCTGTTCTTCTGAGCTTCTTCAGATATAACACCTTCTTGATCCGCCATTGGTTGTTCAGCAGAAACATCATCCATACACCTGAGTTGGTTGACAGCACATTCCTCAGCTTTTTCTGGGTCGTTTCTTTTCCTCTTCTTAGAAAGCGTTGCTCGAACTGCGCGAGACTTAACCCTTCTTCTGCCATGCTTCACTTGTTCAGATAACTCATCTTGATTTTCAATGACCTGACCTTGCCTAGTAGCCTTTGATTGTGATTCAGAGATATCAGGATGCACTTCATTTGCATTGCTTGGTTCTTCAGCAATCTCATCATTTTGTTCTGTTTGAGGTTGGTTTGGTGAGGGACAAGGGCCTTCCTTTTCTGAAATAGTTGGGTTTAAATTTGATGAGTTGGATGCTGGCAGGATTACTTGTTCTTGTTCTTCAGTGTCTTCCTGGACGATCTTGACCACTGGTCGCTTCCTCTTCATCTTTGCAGGACGAACATAGTCTGGGACTCTAATGCTTCGATACATTATTATCCTTGGACCTATGTTCCTTCCCCATGGCTTTGCTTCCTTCTCACAGTTGGGGAGCCATTGTGGGGTTGCATTAGGTAGTGGAGAATTTTCTTTCAGAATCACCCTTATCCAGTGCCGATCTTCCACATTGCATAATACTGTCACTGGACCAGTCATTGGGAGATACACGCAGGATTCCCTTAGACTGAGTGTAACCAGAACGAATTTGAAGGTGGATGCAGCAAGTAATCCCATGTCCGGAACGATGAACCACTTGGGTTCAAGGGCCATTTCATTTGGGCTAAGAACCAAAGCCTTTCTGATGACTTCCAGATGACCTTCAGAGTCGAATATTTTCAAGTGTAGAGAGCGTCTGTCATCAAGTTCCTTGATCATCCTTCTTCTTATCTCAGGCCATTCGTTCTCGTTCATCCCTATCCATTGAGCAATGCATCTGAACCCGCAGTTGCCGTCGTCATCAACATCAATAATATTTTCCACAAACTCATGGAACAAAGTAGGTATGTGTGGAAGATACTTTGATATGACTGAGGATTGTTGAGGGATTTTGGATTCAGAACTCGAGGATGTTTTTCAGACGTTCTTGACCAGTGAAGCTATTGGACGATTATCTTCATCGTCAGGTTGTGAAGAGGTTAAGTCTGCGGGTTGTTCAGGTTCTGAGGGAGGAACAATTTCAATTGTTTTCCCAGAACCGGTGATTTGTAACCGCTTGGGAGGAGGGGTACCATCATCATCAGCGTCCTCTTCTGATTCATCATCTTCTTCTTCTTCCACAATCTTCTCTTTCGGTTGAGGTCTGCTTGCTTGCAACAGCAGTTCTAGAGGCACATTAGTAGTGTCAATCTTCAGCCTCATTCTTCTGAGATCATCAAACTTAATTGGAGATGAGTGGATGTAATCATAAGCAATGAATTCATTTTCCTCCTTTGTTTTGTTTATGAGATGCTTCCTCATCATCTCAGAGATAAGAGCTCCATATGGCAATTTTAACTCTTTTCCTTCCAGAGTCGTCAGGATGTGGTTGAAGATGAGATAGGAGAGATTGATTTTCTCCTTATGCATCATGTGGTAGAGCGCCCACTGAGACAACTTGTCTACCCTATTGCAGTTCCCTTCTCTAGGGAGAACTATCTTGCAAAGTACAACATAGGGAAATTTGCATTCCTCTATTAAGTTGTTGACATTTGTTCCATGGACCTCTGGGTTCTGTTTCCAGATACAGTTAGGATTGGGGGCAGACAGCT
The DNA here is from genome assembly GCA_030819835.1 of Acmispon strigosus. Classification (NCBI taxonomy): domain Eukaryota; kingdom Viridiplantae; phylum Streptophyta; class Magnoliopsida; order Fabales; family Fabaceae; genus Acmispon; species Acmispon strigosus. Next base: position 29,512,672 of record JAUAMA010000001.1, read on the forward strand.
CCCAAGTAGATTTGAATTTGACCCCTTCGTTTATTTTGCTGTCCAGAATCACTGCGATATCTCCTTGCATAATGGTTGTGATTGATCGCATGCATCTTGTCTTGATTACAAGAGTTCCGCTCTTGACGGCGCAGTCATAGAACTCCTTAATAACAGGCTCAATGGTGGGGAGAGAAGATACTCTCATGAGGTTTATCCATTCTTGAAATAGGACCCAGTCTAGCCCTGCAATCTTCGCGTGACTGTAGAGATTCTGATCAAGATACTTTGGAGGGACTAGTTCCCTTTCTCCAAGATTCATTGCCTTCTGCTTTCCGATGAACATTTCTTGCTCTTTTCGATTTGTAGCAATGTTCCTTATTCTTCGCTCAATGATCTTTTGCTCAGTAGGAGTAAGTTCAGAAGCAGCATCGATTTGTTTCTTTGAAGCCATTGTAGTAATCTGCAAATAAGGGTTAAAAAGAGAGAGAGACCAATAGACAGATTGAAGATGATAGGAGTTTGAAGTAAGTTTGTAAGTAGTGAGTGTATCACTTCTTCCTTCAGAATCCTTTTTGTTAATTTTTCGTTGAATGCGAAAGGTGTTTTACTTGGTTTAGGAAACGAAATGATTAGTTCTCCACTTGATGTGATAGGGTGATCAGCATGCACATTAAATGAAAATCTTTAAATGTGCAGTTGATGAGTGGATATTATATGATGTTTTTAGGTAGTTTTTAGTCTTTTTATTTTATTATTTTTGAGTCACATATAGGTTTTTTATTATTTTTATGTAGATTTTATATTTGTTTTGCATTTTGCATGTAGATTAGGTTTTATTTGTTTTTCTAGCTTTATATTATATTTTTAGGAATTTTTATAGCTATTTTATATTTTTAGGAAAAGCTGGTTTAGTTATCATTTTTGTCCAGGGACCAATTTGTAAAGTTTCAGGAAATCAGGGACCAAAATGTGAAAGTTCAAGAGTGGAGGACTAAAAGTGAAGATTGAGAGAATTAAAGGGCCAGAATTGAAGTGCTAACCAAGAGAGGACCAAAAGTGGAAAAGAAGAATATGAAGCAACTCTCTTCAAATTAGCACATGGAAAATAAGGATTAAAGGATGAGTGGAGAATTGATGGTAGTGGGAAGGAGTTTTCAAAAGTTAATTGGTGGCCAATGAAGGCCATAATGGCCATCAACTCCTCCACCATTGATTTTTTACTATAAATAGGGGCCTTTTCCTCACTTGTAAAACACACCTTCATAGAATATAACAAGTATTCTCTCTTTCTCCCTCTTGAGCATTGTTCCTAGGACTTGTGGGAAGCCATATTTGAGCTCCTATCCAGGGTAATTCAATGACTCCTTTAGCCATGCTTGGCTAATTCTTCTTTAAGTTTCTTGGGTTGTAGTAGTTTATAAATTTATGTTTTGGTTTTGTTTCTACCTTTCTGAATATTATTTCCAGTTCTTGTTTTAATTCCTTGCTCATATTGTTATCCTGCTGTACACAAGAAGTTTTGCTTATTACTTATACGAATGAGAATTGGTAAGTAGTAAGGGACCTAGGATTAAAAAAGGCTATAAGTATATTTCGCTAAGAGATTAGGAAAGACTTAGCTTTGTTTTGGGCGGAACTCTATCTTCATCTTCTTCTTTAGTTAACTAGATTGCAAGAAATTGAGTTTAGTAATTAAAAAGAAAGTTATACAATGTGTAAGAGATTAACTTGTAGATATAATAGTCTATAGCACCTTGAACTTGGATTTATAATTTAGAAATTAAGTAGATACTTGCTAGCATATTTTATATTCTATGTCAATCAACCCAAGGACTTAATTCTCATCATATTTATCTTTTTTTTATTTTATGCTATTGTTCTTACTTGCTCTAAAACCAACAACATATATTTTTAATCTTTAATTTTCTGCACAAGTACTAAATTTTATATTAATAAGAACACCTATCCCTTGGGTTCGATCTTTTTACTACGCGATAGTTAATCGTACACTTGCGATTTCGCTATCAAGTTTTTGGCGCCGTTGCCGAGGATAGGTTCTTTCAAGTTCTTGTTATTATTTTGTTTAGTGCTTTTTATTAAAAAAAAATATAAAAAAGAATTATTTGTGTGATGAACTGGTGCTGCTAATTTTGTTTGCTGAGTATTGGCAGGTATAGCAATGGCCGAAACATTTGAGCAAATGGAGGCAAAAATCCGGGCTCAGCTTGAAAAGGAATATGAAAAGAAGAAACAAGATGCCTTCACTCTAATTGACGAGTTTTGCTCCGATTTAGAATGTAAGTACAAAACTGGATTTTTGCCAACTCCTGAGCAAAAATGTGAGGCCATGGAGGAGCTACAAGTCAAGATACAACGTATTTTGAAGAGGCAGCCAGTTAGTGATCAACTATCCACAATCCCAGTAAGTGAACCTATGGACCAAGTTGAAAAATTCAAAGTTGGGAAAAAGGAGAATTATGCTGTGATTGTAAAAAATTTTCCTTTTCCCACCCCGGAGGAGGAAGAACAAGACTTCCCAAAAGAAATGTCCATAGGTGATCTTGTGCAGAAAAGCGGTAAGGTTAAAGCTGAACACTTGTGCATCATTTTGATGTGTAAGTGTTGTCAAAATTTACATGATCTGAGGGGTCTAAGGAATTTTGTAATAGACCCCGGTTGAAGTGATTATTGAAGAAGTCTATCAAAGACTATAAAATTGAGCTGGTTGGGAGACAACCCAACTTAGGATAGTTTATTTTTCTGTCTTTTTAATTTTTACACTACTCTTGTACATAAATAAAAGAAAAGAAATTTTATGTTTTTGCTGCAGGAGAGGCCAGCGCTCAAGCGCTGGAGGCCAATGCTCAAGCGTTAGGCCCCTGCTCATCACCTCTGATTCCAATTTATTCCAACGCTCCAGCGCTAAGCCCCTGGAATCCCAGTTTTTTATTTTCTGATTTCCAGCGCCATAGCGTTAGAAAACCAGCGCTCCAGCGCTGGGACCTCTGATGCCCAGTTTTTGTTTTAATTCCATCGCCCAAGCATTGGCATCCCCAACGCTCAAGCGCTGGAGCTCGGGCAGATTTGCTGTTTTGTTTTTATTTGCTGTTTTTAGTTTTTAATAAAATTTTATGTTCACCATTTTCTGAAAGGTTTTAGATTCTATGAGTTTTTCCTTGTTTCTACACTGGTTTTAATTTTTGGGAAACTCAAGAATTCTTGTTTTTAAAGGTGGACACAATTTTTTCAACCCATGATCTTACTTGTGCTGATTTTGGAACTAACAAGCCAAGCAAGCTTCTTCTTGTGAGACTTCTGTTTGTTCATTGTTACAGGATAGGTACCAAAAGGAGGAAGAACCCTCTTGAACTTAAGTGTTCAAATTGCTTTTTGCATTGAGGTTCCCTTGCACCTTTGTGGAAAATTTGTGTACTATGCCAGCTTCTTAGTTTTTATAGTTTTTCTTTTTATAGTTTTTAGTTTTATTTTTAGTTTAGTTTTTCTGTTTTCTTTTTGCATGAGTCTTGAGTATATTATCCATTCTGAATGTTGCTATAGCGTTGTGAAATGCTTTATCTGATTGAACTGCTTTGTGAAAAGTTCTATGTTTTTAAGCAGTTAGGATTGCATGCTGTAGAAAGGATTTTTGATATCTTGATTGTTTTGGTTGTTGGCAAAGTCTTTTTCTGAGTTCTAAAAAGGGTACCACTTACCCTATCTTTTTCTGAGAGCTGAGGACTCTGAATGCATGATTGTAAAATTTTTCTGCCTTGTGTTGCATGTTGATTGGAGTTTTGTACACTTTGTGAGTTGAGAAGAGATTATAGGCATTTTTGAAAACTTAGAGTTTTGCTTGAAATGTTATATCCACTAGTAGCCCCTTTTTGAGCCTTAAAAGTGTCATTCTTTGGAGCCTACTTTGTGTGATAATTCTTATAGTTGTTATTGTGATTCATGTGCTGAAATTGTTAGAGCTATGTTGTGGGTTTCTCTCTAAAAAAAAAGAAAAGGAAAAAAGAAAAAAATAAGGTATGTGCCTTAGGAAAAAATAATGAAGTAGTGGGGTGAGAAAGAGTATGAGGGGAGTAAAATTCAAGTCATTCATCCCATACATTCCACTACTTTGTTCCAAAAAAAAAAGAGAAAATTGAGAGGACCCTTGTGATTGAATTGTTGAAGCTCTTAAGTCAAAGAAAAATCACTTAACAACAAGTTTCTGAGTCAGCCACTAGAGTTGCCAATTTCTTGAAATCCACACCTTGAAATGTTCAACCTTTTGGCCAAGTTACAACCTTAAAAATCTCTTCAAAATCACTTGGTTGCTTTACTTCAGTTTTGATTTGAATTATAGGCAGGATCATTGAGCTTTCTTGTTTTCATGGAGAATATTATTTTTGGGAGCTTAATTTGATGAACTCAAACATGTTAAAAGCCAAGCCTAACTTTCTTGATTCTTTGTCTATAAAACATGCATGTCTTCCTTATCTGCTAAGCTTTCTTGGAAAGGTTTTTGTGCTTCAAGTTTTAATCAGATAAACTTTCTCAAAACTCAGGGACGAGTTTCTCTTTAAGTTTTGTCGCTTGAGGACAAACTGTCGTTGGGTATAGTGGTGTGATGAGTGGATATTATATAATGTTTTTAGGTAGTTTTTAGTCTTTTTATTTTATTATTTTTGAGTCACATATAGGTTTTTTATTATTTTTATGTAGATTTTATATTTGTTTTGCATTTTGCATGTAGATTAGGTTTTATTTGTTTTTCTAGCTTTATTTTATATTTTTAGGAATTTTTATAGCTATTTTATATTTTTAGGAAAAGCTGGTTTAGTTATCATTTTTGTCCAGGGACCAATTTGTAAGGTTTCAGGAAATCAGGGACCAAAATGTGAAAGTTCAAGAGTGGAGGACTAAAAGTGAAGATTGAGAAAATTAAAGGGCCAGAATTGAAGTGCTAACCAAGAGAGGACCAAAATAGGAAAAGAAGAATATGAAGCAACTCTCTTCAAATTAGCACATGGAAAATAAGGATTAAAGGATGAGTGGAGAATTGATGGTAGTGGGAAGGAGTTTTCAAAAGTTAATTGGTGGCCAATGAAGGCCATAATGGCCATCAACTCCTCCACCATTGATTTTTTACTATAAATAGGGGCCTTTTCCTCACTTGTAAAACACACCTTCATAGAATACAACAAGTATTCTCTCTTTCTCCCTCTTGAGCATTGTTCCTAGGACTTGTGGGAAGCCATATTTGAGCTCCTATCCAGGGTAATTCAATGACTCCTTTAGCCATGCTTGGCTAATTCTTCTTTAAGTTTCTTGGGTTGTAGTAGTTTATAAATTTATGTTTTAGTTTTGTTTCTACCTTTCTGAATATTATTTCTAGTTCTTGTTTTAATTCCTTGCTCATATTGTTATCTTGCTGTACACAAGAAGTTTTGCTTATTACTTATACAAATGAGAATTGGTAAGTAGTAAGGGACCTAGGATTAAAAAAGGCTATAAGTATATTTCGCTAAGAGATTAGGAAAGACTTAGCTTTGTTTTGGCCGGAACTCTATCTTCATCTTCTTCTTTAGTTAACTAGATTGCAAGAAATTTGGTTTAGTAATTAAAAAGAAAGTTCTACAATGTGTAAGAGATTAACTTGTAGATATAATAGGCTATAGCACCTTGAACTTGGATTTATAATTTAGAAATTAAGTAGATACTTGCTAGCATATTTTATATTCTATGTCAATCAACCCAAGGACTTAATTCTCATCATATTTATCTTTTTTTTATTTTATGCTATTGTTCTTACTTGCTCTAAAACCAACAACATATATTTTTAATCTTTAATTTTCTGCACAAGTACTAAATTTTATATTAATAAGAACACCTATCCCTTGGGTTCGATCTTTTTACTACGCGATAGTTAATCGTACACTTGCGATTTCGCTATCAGCAGTCATGGCAGTTGGGGGATTTAATGCGTGCTAAAGGAGTTTTGATATATGGAACGACACAGTTGTTTACCAATAACCCAAGTGTGGGTGATGCGAGTGATTGATCTTGCCTGATCAGTTGTTCACGGACGTTCTCTCTCTTGGTGGTTCCTTAGATAGTCACCAGACGATGACTTTCATTTGCTTGATCTTTGGGCGGCAATCTTTATTTAGGTCGAGTTTTGGTCATTTCTTCAGGAAGGTGCCTGATGTCATTCTTCTAGTTGTTCAAGCAATATGTGTATATATCTCCAAGCCTGCAAGAGTCATTGCATAGTTCCTTTGCCGAAGGATCTTATTAGTATTTCCTGGTTATCGCAATTAGTTACATGCAATGGGATGTATGTTCTACTTCAACGAGTATATATATATGTATGGAATACTTTCTCTGAAAGATTAGTCGTGGAATTTATAAAGAAGCTTATCAACATTTATCCTTATGCAAGAGGAATTTTGTTTTTCCATGCAGTGTACTTGTCAGTACATTTATAATTATCAAATAGATCTAATAATGTTTATCAACGCCCTTCCTGAGTTGAGAAGTTACCAAAACCGGTTTAATGAGATACGTGTACACAGGATTCATGTACTGATAATATGAAAAGTCATTTGCTACAGTTTCTATTTTTGCTTTCAGTCAATGTCTATTGACTTTGATCTCTTGAATTTGAATGGGATTTCCTTTATGCAGATATAATAAATGAAGATGGAAAGGCATATAATTTTGATCAGTGTTTGTTGATCAGATCTACAACAAATATTTTGTAAGTTTATGCGATCATGATGCAATGATCATTATCTAGGAATTTGTGTTTTCAAATTGTTATATTGGTAAGCCCAAGCATATTCTGGCTAAGCTTATAGAGAGACACTCTTTAGTTTTTAAGTGGGAATTAGTAGATCTGAGAGTGAGATAAGAATATAGAGCTTGAATGATCTCCTATTTGTTAGAGATTTATTCATTTAATTTTTTATAACAATGATTGTGTCAGAGTATGCTTTGTAATTCTCTTAATTATTCAAACCATGTGAGAGATAACAGATTAATAAATAATTCATTATGAGTTTAGAGTTACCTCCCTTCCTATTTCTGAGAACAGGACTTGATCATTCCTCATAGCACCCGAAGATTTTATCAATAATATATTGCTGAATGCGTGAGCAGCGGTATCCATATTGATCACTGGCTTCCTCTGCTAGGTTGATGAGAGATCTTCCTTTGAGATGATCCTTAGCAGTTTGTTGATCATCCTGTTCACTCCTTTCTTGAAATCGTTTCTTCGAGATGCTCTTCCTGTACCAGTATTTGGATCATGGTTGCATTTGTTCGAGGAGAACATATACTTTCATGGATCTTTGAGCTCTGCTTCTGTGAAGATGTTAGTGTTTTTCAGAGAGGTTAGGCTCTGATACCAATTGAAGGTGCAAGAAACACACAAGAAAGGGGGGGGGTTTGAATTGTGTGACACATTTTTCGATTTCTTTTCTACAATAGTTACATGTTATTTATTTATCATCTTTCATTCAAGTTTGACATAAATCAGTTTTGTAAATATGTGAGAATTCATGAGATTCGTTTGACAGGTTTTAAACGTTGATTATTTGTTTTTCACGATTGTTTGCAAGTTACAAACATATGAATGAGCATGCAGCGGAAAAGCAATATAACATGAAAATAAAACACACATGGTTTTTATCCTGGTTCACCCCCATAATCGACAGGGCTACATCCAGTCCTTGGCTTCACCAAGATTTTCACTATTTCAACAAATAGTACAAGTATTTTCAGGGACTTCTCCCAACAAGTATTCTAAGGACTTCTCCTATCAAGTATTCGAAGGACTTCTCCTTACAAGTATTAGTAGGAATCCTCCTTACAAGTATTGTACAGGACTTCTCCTGACACCTTTTTAAAGGTTGGCTTCTCTATTTGGTTCTCTTCTTAGTAAGAGTGTATAGAGGAAATGAAGTTCAGTTTTACAGAGAGGATAGGAGTTTGGGTTCTCTGTTTGGGAGGATGTGTGAGTTGGGAAAGATAAGAGTAACACTCTATGAATTTTCCTCACACAAACTCATATACTCAGGCAGGAATAGGCTTGAGGCATCCTGAGCATGAACCAAGGTTGCTTGGCTCTTGGGACAGACTTAGTTGGCATATGGAAGTTTAAGTCTAAGTTGCCCAAGTACTTCGGAGACGGGATCTTCTATTTATATCTTCAGTTGCTTCTTCTTCTTGAGAAAGAGAGAAAAACTGTCCGAAGTGCCTCTTCCCTTCTGAGCTGTGCGTAACGGCTAGTTCTGCATCTTTCAACATACGTAAGTCAATATCTGAAATTTCTCTGCAAGCATAAGATATGATCTAGCAATCATCAGTTCATCTGGGTTGATGTCGTCTGGCTCCATGCTGAGCGAGTAGCTTCGAGCTATGTCTTCAGCATTTAATGCGTGGAGGATTAGCAGTGAAGCTTGCTTTGACCGCTTTGCCCTCAGTGCTTGCCAGCAAATATTCATCATGTGTTTTGATCAGATATTTGAATTTCGACCGTTGAGAGTGTACGATGCTCAGAGATTCTTGTCGTTGATTCCGCAATGTCAGCTTGATTTGAGGGAAAGTAGAATCTCGGTGGGACCAAGGAATATTTTATTAATTGTGTCCCTTTCTACTTTCTTCCGCAGCCAGTACGTTAATAAATGTGTAGACGAGGTAGGAGTCTTTTGATCCACGAAGTAATTGCTCCAGATGAGAAAAAAATAGATTCTTTAATACTTCGATAATCCTGGTGTTCTCGAAAACCACATTTCTTGATCTCTGTACCTTTGGCGCAATTGATATTTGAGCGGACGGACTCTTCCTTGTAGCTTGGCAGACGTAGTCTCCATTCAATGCTTGACGTTCCGCTGCAAGGTAGTTTGGATTGGCGGACGGACTTTCCTTCATTCAGTCTTTCTTAACTATTAGTATCTTCTTTTCTTGTAGATGACTGAGTCTCTTCTTTTGATATTATTAAAGTTCCTTCATCTGATAGAGTTGATTCACAACTTCTTTTTGTGATGCTGGAGAACCTTTGAGGCTAAAAGAGTTTCTTCAAAGATTGACTTGAGCGAGTAGACTCTGATGAAGTATTCTAAGATGTTGGATGTTCTTGCCGCTTTAGCTCTCATGGTTCACCGGACTGCATGAGTACTTTTCTCCGTATATTCCTGACATAGTCTTTTTCATGGTGACCGGACGAACTCCTCTAATGGACTAATATTCTTGATGATGCTTTGAAGTTTACTCAGTCCTTTTAGAGATAGTTATTCCTGTACATGAGAGTTTTCACTGTGTTAGGAAATCCAATTAAGAACAATATTGAACCTTAAAGAAATTGTTGATTATCAAAATATAATTATTCATTTAATTATTTGAGTCTGACATGTACTGCTTATGATATCATGATGAATCAGTATGCAATTCTTGTCAAGAACATTCTGCGTGTGCATGAATAGTATTTGAATTGAGTGTATTTTGCAATCATGCAGAACTTTGAGTTATTTTACTCATGTTTAACCTTTGTATATACCTTTTTTGTGGATCATTACATTTTGTTTGAGGGCAAACAAAGTGCTAGGTTGGGGATAGGGTTCTCTGAGTAGAAAGAGGAAAATGATGTGGAGTCATTGTGAGTTTCATCTTCAAAATAGAGGAAGAATGACGTAGAATTTTCGAATCTTCCCACATAAGGCGCCAAATGTTCGTGCATGAACTCTGGACGGTTGATGAGTGGATATTATATGATGTTTTTAGGTTGTTTTTAGTTTTTTTATTTTATTATTTTTGAGTCACATATAGGATTTTTATTATTTTTATGTAGATTTTATATTTATTTTTCATTTTGCATGTAGATTAGATTTTATTTGTTTTTCTAACTTTATTTTATATTTTTAGGAATTTTTATAGCTATTTTATATTTTTAGGAAAAGCTGGTTTAGTTATCATTTTTGTCCAGGGACCAATTTGTAAAGTTTCAGGAAATCAGGGACCAAAATGTGAAAGTTCAAGAGTGGAGGACTAAAAGTGAAGATTGAAAGAGTTAAAGGGCCAGAATTGAAGTGCTAGCAAAGAGAGGACTTAAAGTGGAAATCAAGAATATGAACCGACACTCTTTAAATTAAGCACATGGAAAATAAGGATTAAAGGATGAGTGGAGAATTGATGGTAGTGGGAAGGAGTTTTCAAAAGTTAATTGGTGGCCAATGAAGGCCATAATGGCCATCAACTCCTCCACCATTGAAAGGCAAATTTTTGCTATAAATAGGAGTGCTCATCCTTTGTAAAAAACACACCTCTTAGAATACAACAAGTATTCTCTCTTTCTCCCTTTTGAGCATGGTTCCTAGGACTTGTGGGAAGCCATATTTGAGCTCCTATCCAGGGTAATTCAATGACTCCTTTAGCCATGCTTGGCTAACTTCTTCTTTAAGTTTTTGGGTTGTTTTAGTTTATAATTCATGTTCTAGTTTTTTCTACATTTCTGAATAATACTTTCAATTCATGTTTTATTTCCTTGTTCTTCATTAATCTTGTGTACAAAGTACAAAAGATTTCATGCTTTCTACTTATGTCATAAGGCCATTTGGTAAGTAGTAAGGGAAATAGGAAATAAAAAAGGTTATAAGTATATATTTCTTAAGGCAATTAGGATGGACGTAACTTTGTGTTGGCCCAAATTCCTTCTTCATCTTCTTTTCTGATTAACTAATAACCAAGGCTATGGAGTTAGTAATTAGGAAAGAAAGTTCTACATTTCTTAAGGCTATTAGGATGTAGAAATTCTAGCACCATGAATTTGGATTTAAAATTCAGAAATTAAGTAGGAGATTTCTAGCATGTTTTATAGACTATGTAAACCAACCCAAGAGCTTAAATTCTTATCATTTTATCTCTTATCATTTTATGCTTTTGTTATTTCTTGTTCTAAAAACAACCTCAAACATATCATTTTATTTTTTCTGCGCAAGTACTAAATTCTATATTAATAAGAACACCTATCCCTTGGGTTCGATCATTTTTACTACGCGATAGTAAATCGTACACTTGCGATTCCGCTATCAAGTTTTTGGCGCCGTTGCCGGGGATAGGTTCTGTTCAAGTTCTTGTTATTATTTTGTTTAGTACTTTTTGTTTATATATAAAAAAAATATAAAAAATATAAAAAATTGTGATGAACCGGTGCTGCTAATTTTGTTTGCTGAGTATTGTCAGGTATAGCAATGGCTGAAACATTTGAGCAAAGGGAGGAAAAATTCCGGGCTAAACTTGAAATAGAATATGAGAAAAAGAAGCAGGAAGCTTTCACTCTAGTTGACGAATTCTATTCTAATTTAGAGTGTAAGCGCAATGCGGGATTTTTGCCAACTCCTGAGCAAGAATGTAAGGCCATGGAGGAGCTACAAGTAAAGATACAAGGCATTCTGAGGAGGCAGCCCAGGGATGAACAACAACCACATGTTCATGGAATTGAACTCGTGGTTCAAAAAGAGGAGGTGAAAGAAACCTCTGTTGTAGAATTTGTCTTTGAAGACAAATTAGAAATGGAGGAAGAAGAACCTCAAGGAACCTATGTCATGGGTTCCGAACGGCAAGGCAAAGAACAAGGAAGGGAAAATTTATTTATCTCTTCCATTTTTAATTTAAATATTGTTGCCTTGTTGGCTGAAAATTCATTGGGCACCATGATGTATTTGTGCCAAAATTTGCATGATTTGCGGGGTCTAATGAATTTTGTAATAGACCCCAGTTGAGAATTGATTAGTGAAAGTCTACCAAAGACTATAACATTGGGCTTCTTGGGAGACAACCCAAGTGCATATTTTATTTTATTATGTTGAATAAATAGCTGCAGGAACCCCAACGCCCAAGCGTTGGAGGCTCAACGCACATACGTTGAGCCCCTGTTTCTTGCCCAGTTTTTCATTTTAATTCCAGCGCTCCAGCGTTGGCATCCCCAACGCTCAAGCGCTGGAGCTTGGGCAAATTCTTTGTTTTGTTTTTATTTTCTGTTTTTCTGGTTTTTAATAATTTTGTGTTCACCATTTCTTGAAAAGTTTTAAATTCTTTGAGTTTTCCCTTGCTTCTATAATGGTTTGATTTTTCGGAACTCAAGAATTCTTGTTTTTTGGTGGACACGATTTTTCAACCCATGATCTTAAGTGTGCTGTTTTTGGAACTAACAAGTCAAGCAAGCTTCTGCTTGTAAGACTTTTGTTTGTTCAATTTTGCAGGATAGGTACCAGAAGGAGAAAGATTTCTCTTGAACTTAAGTGTTCAAATTTGATTTTTGCATTGAGGTTCCCTTGGACTTTTGTGGAAATTTGTATACTGTGCCAGCTTCTTAGCTTTTTAGTTTTTCTTTTTGTAGTTTGTTAGTTTTATTTTTAGTTTAGTTTTTCTGTTTTCTTTTTGCATGAGTCTTGAGTATTTTATCCATTCTGAATGTTGCTATAGCTTTGTGAATGTTTTATCTGATTGAACTGCTTTTGAAAAAGTTCTATGTTTTGATGTTGTTCGGATTGCATGCTGTTAGAAATGATTTGGACATCTTGATTGTTTGGTTGTTGGCAAAGTTTTTCTGAGTTCTAAAAGGGTACCACTTACCCTATGTTTTTTGATAAGCAAATCGCAAGTGTACGATTGATTATCGCGTAATATAAAAGATTGTCGATCCCACAGGGATAGGTGTCTAATTACTAATTTGTTTAGAGCTTATGCAGAAAAATAAAATGATATATTTTGCATTTTGGTTTCTGGAATAAGAACATAAAAAGCATAAAATATAAAAGAAGAGATGATGATAAAAATAAGCATTTGGGTTGCATTGTATAACTTATAATTTATGCTAGCAAACTTCTATTTTATTTCTGAATTCCAAACAAAGATTCATGATGCTATAGCCTAGTGTAACTACAAGATAATTCCTTAAGCATTGTAGATCTTTCTTTTGTAATTACTAAACCCAATTCCTTGGCACCTAGTTAACTAAAGAAGAAGATGAAGAAAATGTTCAGGCCAACATAAAGTTACGTCCTTCCTAATTCCTTAGCGAAGTATACTTATAACCTTTTTTAAATCCTAGGTCCCTTACTACTTACCAAATGGCCTTATGTAATAAGCAATAAGCAAGAGATCTTGTGTGCACCAAAATGAATGAAGAACAAGGAAATAAAACATGAACTTTGAATATTATTCAGAAACAAATAAAAGAGAACTAAAACATAAACTAATAAGCTAACACAACCCAAAATACTTAAAGAGAATTAGCCAAGCATGGCTAAAAGAAGCATTGAATTACCCTGGACTAGGAGCTCAAATATGGCTTCCCACAATTCCTAGGAACAATGTTCTTTGAGGGAGAAAGAGGAACACTTGTTGTGTTCTATGAAAGGTGTGTTTTTCAAGTGCAAGTTGCTTCCCTATTTATAGCAAAAAAATCTGGCCTCAGCAATTAAATCCCACTTCCAGACCGAGGCCCAGCGCTTGAGCGCTGGCTACTGATTTTTCAACTTCAAGCTTTTCCTTCCTTCTTCATGGTAGTGGGTTTTGAATGCCATAAAAACCCACTTATTAGCCCTTTAATCAATTCTGAAACCTCTCCTCCACTATCATCAATCCTCCACTCATCCTTTAATCCTTTTTTTCCATGTGCTTAATTTAGAGAGTTGCTTCATATTCTTCTTTTCCACTTTTAGCCCTCTCTCGGTTAGTACTCCAAATCAAGCCCTTTCATTCTCTCAATGTTCACTTTTAGCCCTCCACTCTTGAACTTTCACATTTTGGACATTGATTTCCTGAAACTTTACAAAGTGGTCCCTGGACAAAAATGATAACGATACCAGCTTTTCCTAAAAATATAAAATTGCTATAAAAGTTCGTAAAAATATAAAATAAAGGTAGAAAAACAAATAAAATCTAATCTACATGCAAAATGCAAAATAAATAGAAAATCTACATAAAAATAACAAAAAACCTATATGTGACTCAAAAATAATAAAATAAAAAGAGTAAAAAGACCCTAAAATTATCATATAAAATCCAGCCATCACACCACTATACCCAACGACAGCTTGTCCTCAAGCGACAAAACTTAAAGAGAAACTCGTCCCTGAGTTTAGAGAAAGTTTTTATCCGATTGAAATATGATAATTTTCCAGAAAGCTTAGCGGATAAGGAAGACATGCATGTTTAATAGACAAAGAATCAAGAAAGTTAGGCTTGGCTTTTAACATGTTTGAGTTCATCAAATAAGCTCACAAAATGATATTCTCCATGAAAACAAGAAAGCTCAATGATCCTGCCTATAACTCAAATCAAAACTGAAGTAAAGCAACCAAGTGATGTTGAAGAGATTTTTAAGGTTGTAACTTGGCCAAAGGGTTGAACAATTCAAGGTGTGGATTTCAAGAAATTGGCAACTCTAGTGGCTGACTCAGAAATTTGTTGTTAAGTGATTCTTCTTGACTAAGAGCTTAAACAATTCAACACAAGGGTCCTCTCAAATTTTTTTTTTTTTTTTGAACAAAGTAGTGGAATGTATGGGATGAATGACTTGAATTTTACTCCCTTCATACTCTTTCTCACCCCACCACTTCATTATTTTTTCCTAAGGCACATACCTTATTTTTTTTCAATTTTTTTCTTTATTATTTTTTTAGAGAGAAACCCACAACATAGCTCTAACAATTTCAGCACATGAATCACAATAACAACTATAAGAATTATCACACAAATTAGGCTCCAAAGAATGACTCTTTTAAGGCTCAAAAGGGGCTACTAGTGGATATCAATTTTCAAGCAAGAATCTGAGTTTTCAAAAATGCCTATAATCTCTTCTCAACTCACAAAGTGTACAAAACTCCAATCAACATGCAACACAAGGCAGAAAAATTTCACAATCAAGAATTCAGAGACCTTAGCTCTCAGAAAAAAAACATAGGGTAAGTGGTACCCTTTTTAGAACTCAAAAAAAGACTTTGCCAACAACCAAAACAATCAAGATATCAATAATCCTTTCTACAGCATGCAATCCTAACTGCTTTAAAACATATAACCTTTCACAAAGCATTTCAATCAGATAAAGCATTTCACAACGCTATAGCAACATTCAGAATGGATAATATACTCAAGACTCATGCAAAAAGAAAATAGAAAAAACTAAGCTAAGAAAATAAAACTAAAAACTATAAAAAGAAAAAGAAAAACTAAGAAGCTGGTATAGTAACAAATTTTCCACAAAGGTCCAAGGGAACCTCAATGTAAAAATCAAATTGAACAATTAAGTTCAAGAGGGTTCTTCCTCCTTTTGGTACCTATCCTGTAACATTGAACAAAAAAAAGTCTCACAAGCAGAAGCTTGCTTGACTTGTTAGTTCCAAAATCAGCACAAAAGATCATGGGTTGAAAACTTGTGTCCACCTTAAAAACAAGAATTCTTGAGTTCCCAAAAACCATTGTAGAAACAAGAGAAAACTCAAAGAATCTAAAACTTTCAGAAAATGGTGAACACAAAACTTATTAAAAACTAAAAACAGCAAACAAAAACAAAACAACAACACTGCCCGAGCTCCAGCGCTTGAGCGTTGGGGATGCCAACACTTGGGCGCTGGAATAAAAACTGGGCATCAGAGGTCCTAGCGCCTGAGCGCTGGGTTTCCAACGCTATGGCGCTGGAAAAATGAAAAATAAAACTGAAGACTCCAGGGGCCTAGCGCATGAGCGCTGGCCCCCAGCGCCGGAGCGCTGGAATTAACTGGAATCAGAGGTTGTGAAGCAGGGGCCTAACGCTTGAGCGTTGGCCTCCAGCGCTTGAGCGCTGGCCTCTCCTGCAGCAAAAACATAGAGTTCTTTTCTTTATTTATTTACAAGAGTAGTACAGAAAATTAAAAGACAGAATTGAAACTATTCCTAAGTTGGGTTGTCTCCCAACCAGCTCATTGTTAAGGTCTGAGATAAACCCTTCCCTTTTAATCAATTAGGGGAAGTTTTCTTTCTTTTGGTTAATACATATCTTTAAAATCATCCTCTTCCTCGGACTCATAATGCTTAAGAGTCCGGAATACAGAAAACTTGATTTTTCCACCCCCTACCTTCAAAGATAGGAGGCCTTCTACCACATTAATCTTGGCGTTTCCTGTAGCAAGGAATCAATTTCTTTTCTTTTTTTTTTCTTGTTTTTTTTTTTTTTGAAATAAGAAGAAAACAGAAATTACACAGATAATAAAACAGAAAATAAAAGAAAGCTAAAAATTACTGAATTTAAAATACTCAAACCTGGACATGGGTTGTCTCCCAAGAAGCTCGATTTTATAGTCTTCGATAGACTTGGTTCCTTCCAGAAATTGTTCAATCAACCGGGGTCTATTGCAAACTGTTTTAGACCCCTTAAGTCATGCAAATTTTGACAACTTATAGTCATCAAAATAATGCAAACCTGTTCAGCATAATCCTCACCATTTTCCCAAATAAGATCACCTATGGACAATTTAAAAGAATTTTGTTATTTTTCTTCCGGTGTGGGAAGAAAAACTGAGTTTTCAATAACTAAGCAATCCACTTGTTCAATTTTCTTTTCCTCTATTTTGTCCATAGAATCACTTACCGGGTTAATGGGAACTTGTTGGTTTACTGGCTGCCTCCCCAAAATTGCATTCAGCCTTCCTTGCAAGATCATTCTGGCCTTCCATTCTTGCACTCGGTTGGGCAAAGATCCCGAAGCGCGCTTGCAATCTAATTCAGAGTAATACTCATCAATTAAATTGAAAACAATGCACTTCCTCTTTTCATCTTCTTTTTCAAGATTAGCCCGAATCTTTGCCAACCATTCTTCAAATGTTCCAGCCATATTTCCTTACAAAATTTCAGAAGACAAAATTAGTAGCACCTATTCACCACACAAGTTAATATTTTTTTTTATTTTTTTTTATATATACAAAAAGCAGCACTAAACAAATTAATAAAAAGAATAGAACCTATCCCCGGCAACGGCGCCAAAAACTTGATAAGCAAATCGCAAGTGTACGATTGATTATCGCGTAATATAAAAGATTGTCGATCCCACAGGGATAGGTGTCTAATTAATAATTTGTTTAGAGCTTAAGCAGAAAAATAAAAAGATATATTTTGCATTTTGGTTTCTGGAATAAGAACATAAAAAGCATAAAATATAAAAGAAGAGATGATGATAAAAATAAGCATTTGGGTTGCATTGTATAACTTATAATTTATCCTAGCAAACTTCTATTTTATTTCTGAATTCCAAACAAAGATTCATGATGCTATAGCCTAGTGTAACTACAAGATAATTCCTTAAGCATTGTAGATCTTTCTTTTTTAATTACTAAACCCAATTCCTTTGCACCTAGTTAACTAAAGAAGAAGATGAAGAAAATGTTCAGGCCAACATAAAGTTACGTCCTTCCTAATTCCTTAGCGAAGTATACTTATAACCTTTTTTAAATCCTAGGTCCCTTACTACTTACCAAATGGCCTTATGTAATAAGCAATAAGCAAGAGATCTTGTGTGCACCAAAATGAATGAAGAACAAGGAAATAAAACATGAACTTTGAATATTATTCAGAAACAAATAAAAGAGAACTAAAACATAAACTAATAAGCTAACACAACCCAAAATACTTAAAGAGAATTAGCCAAGCATGGCTAAAAGAAGCATTGAATTACCCTGGACTAGGAGCTCAAATATGGCTTCCCACAATTCCTAGGAACAATGTTCTTTGAGGGAGAAAGAGGAACACTTGTTGTGTTCTAAGAAAGGTGTGTTTTTCAAGTGCAAGTTGCTTCCCTATTTATAGCAAAAAAATCTGGCCTCAGCAATTAAATCCCACTTCCAGACCGAGGCCCAGCGCTTGAGCGCTGGATTCGAGCGCTGCAGCGCTGGCTACTGATTTTTCAACTTCAAGCTTTTCCTTCCTTCTTCATGGTAGTGGGTTTTGAATGCCATAAAAACCCACTTATCAGCCCTTTAATCAATTCTGAAACCTCTCCTCCACTATCATCAATCCTCCACTCATCCTTTAATCCTTTTTTTCCATGTGCTTAATTTAGAGAGTTGCTTCATATTCTTCTTTTCCACTTTTAGCCCTCTCTCGGTTAGTACTCCAATTCAAGCCCTTTCATTCTCTCAATGTTCACTTTTAGCCCTCCACTCTTGAACTTTCACATTTTGGACATTGATTTCCTGAAACTTTACAAAGTGGTCCCTGGACAAAAATGATAACTATACCAGCTTTTCTTAAAAATATAAAATTGCTATAAAAGTTCCTAAAAATATAAAATAAAGGTAGAAAAACAAATAAAATCTAATCTACATGCAAAATGCAAAATAAATAGAAAATCTACATAAAAATAACAAAAAACCTATATGTGACTCAAAAATAATAAAATAAAAAGACTAAAAAGACCCTAAAATTATCATATAAAATCCAGCCATCATTTTTCTGAGAGCTGAGGACTCTGAATTCTTGATTGTAAAATTTTTCTGCCTTGTGTTGTATGTTGATTGGGATTTTGTATACTTTGGGAGTTGAGAAGAGATTATAGGCATTTTTGAAAACTCAGATTCTTGCTTGAAAATTGATATCCACTAGTAGCCCCTTTTTGAGCCTTAAAAGAGTCATTCTTTCGAGCCTACTTTGTGTGATAATTCTTAAAGTTGTTATTGTGATGCATGTGCTACAATTGTAAGAGCTATGTTTGTTGTGTTTCTCTCTAAAAAAGAAAGAAAAAAGTTGAAAAAATAAGGTAAGTGCCTTAGAAAAAATAATGAAGTGGTGGGGTGAGAAAGAGTATGAGGGGAGTAAAATTCAAGTCATTCATCCCATACATTCCACTACTTTGTTCAAAAAGAAAAAGGAAAAAATTGAGAGAACCCTTGTGTTGAATTGTTTAATCTCTTAGTCAAAAAATCACTTAACAACAAATTCTGAGTCAGCCACTAGAGTTGCCAATTTCTTGAAATCCACACCTTGAATTGTTCAAACCCTTTGGCCAAGTTACAACCTTCAAAATCTCTTCAAAGTTACTTAGTTGCACTGTTTCAGTTTTAATTTGAATGATAGGCAGGATTATTGAGCTTTCTTGTTTTTCATGGAGAATATTCATTTTGTGAGCTTAATTTGATGAACTCAACATGTTAAAAGCCAAGCCTAACTTTATTGAGTAAATATCTGTAAACATGCATATCTTCCAAATCCGCTAAGCTTTCTTGGAAAGGTTTTTGTGCTTCAAGTTTTAATCAGATAAACTTTTTCTAAACTCAGGGACGAGTTTCTCTTTAAGTTTTGTCGCTTGAGGACAAGCTGCCGTTGGGTACAGTGGTGTGATGAGTGGATATTATATGATGTTTTTAGGTTGTTTTTAGTCTTTTTATTTTATTATTTTTGAGTCACATATAGGATTTTTATTATTTTTATGTAGATTTTATATTTATTTTTCATTTTGCATGTAGATTAGATTTTATTTGTTTTTCTAACTTTATTTTATATTTTTAGGAATTTTTATAGCTATTTTATATTTTTAGGAAAAGCTGGTTTAGTTATCATTTTTGTCCAGGGACCAATTTGTAAAGTTTCTGGAAATCAGGGACCAAAATGTGAAAGTTCAAGAGTGGAGGACTAAAAGTGAAGATTGAAAGAGTTAAAGGGCCAGAATTGAAGTGCTAGCAAAGAGAGGACTTAAAGTGGAAATCAAGAATATGAACCAACACTCTCTAAATTAAGCACATGGAAAATAAGGATTAAATGATGAGTGGAGAATTGATGGTAGTGGGAAGGAGTTTTCAAAAGTTAATTGGTGGCCAATGAAGGCCATAATGGCCATCAACTCCTCCACCATTGAAAGGCAAATTTTTGCTATAAATAGGAGTGCTCATCCTTTGTAAAAAACACACCTCTTAGAATACAACTAGTATTCTCTCTTTCTCCCTTTTGAGCATTGTTCCTAGGACTTGTGGGAAGCCATATTTGAGCTCCTATCCAGGGTAATTCAATGACTCCTTTAGCCATGCTTGGCTAACTTCTTCTTTAAGTTTTTGGGTTGTTTTAGTTTATAATTCATGTTCTAGTTTTTTCTACATTTCTGAATAATACTTTCAATTCATGTTTTATTTCCTTGTTCTTCATTAATCTTGTGTACAAAAGATTTCATGCTTTCTACTTATGTCATAAGGCCATTTGGTAAGTAGTAAGGGAAATAGGAAATAAAAAAGGTTATAAGTATACATTTCTTAAGGAAATTAGGATGGACGTAACTTTGTGTTGGCCCAAATTCCTTCTTCATCTTCTTTTCTGATTAACTAATAACCAAGGCTATGGAGTTAGTAATTAGGAAAGAAAGTTCTACATTTCTTAAGGCTATTAGGATGTAGAAATTCTAGGCTATAGCACCATGAATTTGGATTTAAAATTCAGAAATTAAGTAGGAGATTTCTAGCATGTTTTATAGACTATGTAAACCAACCCAAGAGCTTAAATTCTTATCATTTTATCTCTTATCATTTTATGCTTTTGTTATTTCTTGTTCTAAAAACAACCTCAAACATATCATTTTATTTTTTCTGCGCAAGTACTAAATTCTATATTAATAAGAACACCTATCCCTTGGGTTCGATCTTTTTTACTACGCGATAGTAAATCGTACACTTGCGATTCCGTTATCAACGGTGATGCTCTCGACGGAGTTGTGGCAGTGCTCAGCCTTGCTCTGGCATGATGAGGTGGAGTCTTCGATTCATGATGCATTGGGGGGACCTGTAAAAGGCAATTCGACACTCAAGTCAGTATGGGAGCGATAAGAGCACCCAAAGGATCAGCTCAAACATGTAAGAATGTATAGAAAACTTGTAATGTAAGTAATGAGTTAGAGGCGTCCTAAGAGGAACATTGGAACCTATATTTATAGGCGTCGGAGGTTCTCTGCAAGTGTTGGGGAAGCTATTAAATGAGGCTTCCAAGCAGGAGTGGCTGGTTAGCCGAGCGGGCATGTAGCGCTTCCCTCAGCCTTTGTCCGAGCCGGTCGGTTGATGGGCCAGTAAGCCAGGAAGGATCGTCCCTAGCCCAGGTCATGCAAGCTTCCTCTTAGGTGTTTGTTGAAGAGCATCTCTAGTGAGCCAGTTGTCATGCCGTCGAGTCATATGGCTGAAGAGCTGACCGGAACAGATACCAACAAGGCCTTCCTCATTGGTGATCTTTTTGAGGAAAATTATATGGACGTTCCCCACAGCCACAACTATAATGTTGGGGGGAACCTTGCTTCTAGACTCAAAAAATCAATTTATGGATTTAAGCAAGCTTCAAGGCAGTGGTTCACTAAGTTTTCATCTGCCCTACTCAGTCATGGTTTTGTTCATTCTCTTCACGACTATTCATAGTTTACCAAGGCACTGGTGCTTCATTCATTGCTTCCCTTGTGTATGTAGATGCTATTATAATTGTCGGAGCAAATCCTCAAGTTGTTGACACAGTTAAAGACATTTTAAAGTCAGCCTTCAAGTTAAAGGATTTAGGCATATATATTTTCTGGGTTTAGAGATTACACATTCCAATAAAGGGATTTCTCTTTCACAAAGGACTTATATATACTCTTCTTCTCTTGTCAACACTAGTTTATCTGATTGTAAACCTTCATCTATGTGTATGGATACTAATTTGAAATTGTCAACGGAGGGAGGAGTTCCCTTAGTTGAGAGTGCTTAGTAAAGAAGGTAAATTGGAAAGTTGTTGTACTTTACAACTTCAAGACCTGATAATGCTTTCACAGTGAACAAGTTCAATTAGTATATGATACATCCTACTTCAACTCATTTGGAAACACACCATGATCTTCTTAGATATATTAAAGCAAGCCCAGATTAAAGATAGTTTTTCTCCAAAACTTCTAAGCTCTCTTTGACTACATATATCGATGTTGATTGGGGCAGTTGTATATATACACGAAGGTCAACAACTGGGTTTTGTGTAAATTTTGCGGAATCATCGATCTTTTGGAAGTCCAAGAAACAAGCTATAGTTTCTTAGTCCTCAGCAAAGACCGAGTATCAGGGCATTGGCAGCAGTCACAAGAGAACTCACATGGCTTTTAGGTCTTTTAAAGAATTTTCATATTGAATGTCCCGTAGCCATGGTCCTATGTGATAGTTAGTTAACCATACATATTGCTTCCATGAAAGAACAAAGCACATTGCCATTAATTGTCATTTTGTGCGAGAAAATGTTCAAACTTAGCTAATCAAGCTTATTCATGTTTGCTCCAAGCAACAGTTGACTGTACTAACCAAATTGACTCCTCTTGTTGCTTTCCAATCTCTTCTATCCAATATGGGCTTTGATCAACATATATGCTTCATCTTGAGGGGGAGTATTGAAGTATTGTGTACATAGATTGAATAAAAGAGATCAAGTGTTAGTAAACGTTCTATTATTATTAGGAAGTTAGTCGCTGGTGGTTGTTATAACTGTATTTTGAGTCTATTAACCGTTAGCTAGTTTTGTTGTTTAAAGCTGTGTAATTCATCTTCAGTTAATTAGAAATTTGTACTTCTCAATTAATGGATTCTATCCACAATACCATGCCAAGTGGTACGATGTTAGTAAAAAATGACTTACAATAATAATGACAATAGTAATTTTATAAAATTGAAAATTCGTTTTAATTTTAAATTTTCAACATAGAAAATTAAAAATCACTCCAAAAATGGCCTAAAATTTTATTTTTTTTTGAAAATAGGCTTAAAACTCACGACTATCATAAATGAAAGATTCTAATAATAATAATTAAAAATATTATCTAGAAGGCCAAAATGAAATTGCCAATAAACTAATCACATAAATTCAATTTTTTCTACGCCGTCCAGCGCACTGTCAAACAAGTGTAAGCTGAAAACAGCCGAACGACAGCGTTGGCGCAGCATTCAACAAGTGAAAGCTCTGACTCTGACCTTTCCGCCTCAATGGCCTGTCCAAACGCCACCGCCGCCAACAACCTTTCCCGGCACCACCCGGCACCGTTTCGCCGTCACGATCCGCCGATAACTTTGGCAACAGCGCCGGTTCCTGCAGTTCCTGCTGTCTCTTCCTCATATCACTCAGGTCCATTTGCACCGGGAACTTCACCACCCCGAACAAGCTGTGCAAGCGCCTCCACCCGCTGTTGCTCCTCCGCAACCGGCTATCCCTCGCCGCCGGTAACCGTAGCGACCCCGAACGCAGATCTCGGCCCGCAGAAAACCCGTTGAGTTCACGGCGCGAGTTCGGGTTACTGAAAGACTCGGATCTCACTAGGAACGGGTTTCGTTCAGTTTTTGGGGTTATGACTTTGCCGCAGAATACGACGTCGTTTTGAAGTGCGGGTTCAATTGCAGGTTTGGGGAATTCGAAGTCGAAAAAATGGCATGTGTCAAGTGAATTCGCGTTTTGCGTCATTGCACTGATCATTGTTGACAAAGAGCTAGAGCAGTTGCTGCTGTGAGAGGTTAAGAACGCAATGGCTGATCCTTATAAATTAATAGTATTATTACCGACAGAGTGACGGTGCATAAGCGTGTTCTTATGTTTCTTCTAGAGGACAGAAAATCAATTCACAACCAAGATCTGATTGCTCTTATTCTAGAACAAAATAAGAAGTAAGAACTGTGAATGAATACAGAACAATTTCTGCTTCTTCTAGAAGAGAGAGAATTTTCAAATTCAATTTTTTTATTATTTATACGGATTTGTTATTTGTATGAAAAATTCCTATATAAAATTTCAGAATAAGTTTCTTTCAATGAAATATATTTTATATTAATGTAGAAAGCAAATTACTAGTATATATCCTTTAAAAAAATTACTAATGAAAAATAAAATAAAATTACTAGTTTATATTGTACTATGTTAGATATTGTACGCTCGATCGATACTCGATACGAGGGCGACCGGGATTTGGAACCTTCACTCGGATTGCACGGTGGACGTCTCTGGTCGAACGCCGAAGTCCTCCAACGAAAGAGGGGGTACCTGCAATGACACTCTGATGCCTAAGTCAGTATTAGGGGCAGAGAGGCGATCAAAGCGGAATAGATTTCTTACCTTCAGGGAGTCTGCATGTGGGGTATTTATAGGAGTCTCAGGCCCTTGACAGGTGTACTTGTCTGGACACGTGTGGTTTCGTTAGTGGGGGGGGGGGGGGGGGGGGCGAGCGAGGTAGGAGTAGAGGGTATTAGGGTCTTGCCGGTCTGAGCAACGATCGACTTAAGGATTTCTTGAGGGTGGAAACCGACCGGTGCAACCGGTGCAGTATGTGCCGATCGGCACATACGAACAGTTGCCCCCTAGCTTCGTCATGCGTGGTTACATGATGGAAGCTACACTTGTCAGGTACCGGTTGTAAAAAATTCTGTTTTGGAGGTCCACGGTCGTCGTATCTACTGGTTGCCCCCCAGTCGACCGGGCAATGAGCTTAAAGGTCGGTCAGATGAAGGAACTAAAACGACGCGCTCCTTGGTCCGGCTGTTCGAGGCCTAATCATTGTCTCTTGGGAGGCGAAAAGGTGGGCGTGCGTCTCTTTAAGGTGTCACGAGGCTCGAGGTGTCTGTTCGCATGTCACTTCAGCAGGTAGTGCGCCTGACATGTTGGTTGGGTCATAAATGCGTCGATTCGTTTCCCGGTTCTTTTCAGCTATATAAGGCCCATTAGATGTTGTGTTCGGTCTAGAGTTTTGGTGGCTTGAGTTCTGATACGAGCATTCATTTGCGATTTGATCGATCGGAGCTTTCCTTGACTTGCCGAGTTAACTTTCGCCGTTCAGGTAATTCCTCTTCTCTATCTTTTTTCCTATTTTTACAGTTCACATAGTCGTCTTAGGTTAGGCGGGGGCCGGGCGGCGTTTTGTTGTGCCCCTTACTTTCCGTTCGTCCGTGCTTCACGGTCGGCTAACGCCTTCCCTGTGCCCCCCTTTTCAGGTTCAGGATGGTTCGTGGAAAGGAGGTTGGTTATTCTGGTATTCGTCTAAAACCCGCTCGCGCTGCTGTTGCAACTAAGCGGACGAAGAAAGATAAGGCTAAATACCCTGATCTGGAAGACGACATCTTCCAGTACAACGAGTTTTGCCGGGATATCTTAGACATACCGTCTAGGCTGGCCAACGCTGACCCGGGCTATTTAGAGCGATCGCGCATCGTGTGCGCGGCAGAACTGGGTGGAGACCATGAGGTGCATGCCCCCAGCCCTTCCGATCGAGTGTGTTTTGATCCCCCATCAGGGTTTTACTTACACTTAGTTGTAATCCGTCAACTCGGGGTGCGGCTCCCCTTCTCGGACTTTATAATGAGGGTGCTGAACTTCCTACAAGTTGCTCCCTCGCAATTTCACCCCGGTGGTTGGGCATTTACCCGGGCTTTTGAGAAGGTTTGCGCCGTCTTTGGTCCGAAACCTTCTCTTGACTTGTTCTTCCACTTGTTTCTTCCATCCCATACGCATGGTGCCGAAGGTCATGGTATGGTGAGTTTGAAGTCCCGAGTGAGTAAAGTTCTCCAGAACTTTACGGATTCGTACAAGGACTTTAAGAAGGATTACTTTAGAGTGACGACTGCTGGCCCAGACCGATCGTGGTGGTTCCGTACGAATTCCGCGGGAACGGTCTTTAAACGTTTTCCCTTTAGCTGGAGTGTTAAGCATTTTGAGAAAAATGCCACTCAATATGGGAAAGACGATCCCCGGACCCTGTCTGCCGCCGATCAGGAGTTCCTCGCCGCTCTTGAGAAGACAGTTATTATTGATGAAGAGGGGAACCCACAGGTCATGTTGAAGTGTCGGGAACTAGTTCTTCATCCGGCTTGCGTACTCCGAAGTCGTTATTGTAAGACCTGTCTCTAAACGTTGAGGGTTTTTTTTATTATTGTTCTGATCGGTTTTCCCGTTTCTTTGTTTTTATTTTCAGTGAAGATGACGATCGACCCAACCCTAGTTGCCTTGCTGCAAGCTGCCAGCAGTGATGATGAGGCCGGGCCTGCTGCGGAGAATGTGGTGATTTCACCAAGGGTGGAAGAAGACGTTCAACAAAGAGTGGAGCTGCCAGTGGTCGTCTCGTTAGCGAGTGATGATGACGAGGATGTTGTTGATGAGGAGCCTCTTGCTGCGCGCAAAAGAAAACTTGCTCCCGAGTATGAGGGCTCGACCAAGCAGATCCGATTAATACAGCTGATTGAGGCAGTGGTGGGTGCCCCTAGCACCAGTCGTCTTTCTGAAGCGCCCGAGGCGGTCTCTCGATCCCCTAATGAGGGTGATCGGAACCCCGGGGATGAGGAGGTCTTTGAAGGTGAGCGAGATGGGTCCTACTGTGATTCGGTGGATGGTTTGCCTCAAGGGGCGGGTAAGGGCAAGGGTGTTATGGGTGATCCTCCTCATCCATCCAACCTGGAGGCGGTTGTAGAGATTGATGGAGGCCCTTGGGGGATTAGCGTATGGAACGACGAGTCCTTTGATATGCAAAGGTATCTGAAGGTGATTGATGAAGTCGTCTTTCGTGATATGGACGTGGAACAGATGGATACCTTTCCAGGAAATCAAATGTTCGATCATTGCCAATAAACTATTGGAAGGGTGTCATCCGTTCTTCGTTACAGCCAGTGTAAGTTGATGAAGAGGGTGAATGAGCTCAACCGTCTTTGCCAGGATCACCGGTCTGTCATTCGTGAACTGGAGAACGCTTGTCAAGAAGTGGAGCGTGCAAATGATGGATTAAGACAAGACCTATCGGATCGGGACGGGCGGATTACAGAGTTTGAAGCTGAAGATAACCGCCTCCAAGGTCGTCTGACTGAGCAACTCGGACTAGTGGAGGAATTGCGTGGGCAGCCGAGGGCTCGGGATGCCGAGCTTGCCGCCGTGCGGGGTCAAGTGGTGGAATCGGAGAGAGTTGGGGCCTCTTTTTAGTCTGAACTAGAGCAAGTCACAGCCGATCGTGATGGCCTCTTGGGGCAGAACCGCTCTTTGGTTGCCGAGAAGCAGGAGCTGGAGAGGTTGGCTGATCAGTACGCAACCGAGCGAGACACCCTGAGTTTGGCCAAGAAGGGCTTAGAAGAAAATTTGAGGCGGGTTGGCAAAGCCTCTTTCTAGAATGCTGTTGACCAACTGGTTGTGGTCAACCCTAACCTAAATACCGACCACATAAGCTATCGTCGGGTTGTGGTCGGTGGGCAGGTTGGGAACTTGGTCGGAGGCGAGTTTCAACTTGTTTATCCCGTGCCCAATTCTGTTGTTCCGACCGAAGAGCCCTCAGCCGGTGTCCCGAATGCTGAAGTTGAAAATGAAGAAGCTGGTGGCCCCGTTGAGGGATAAAGATGTCGTTCGCCCTGTCGAACGTTCTGTACTTTGTCGTTTTTTTTTTGTAGTAAGACTTAAATATGTAATTTGAACTATGTTTTTCCTGCGATATACATTGATGTTTCTATTTAGTTCGATAAGTGTTGTTGCGCCATTTCTGACTTCCGCCTTGTATGTTATTATGTTTGACTTGAGTTGTCACGTTCTATTTTTGCTTGGTTGCCGTTTGCTTATGACTTCTTGTTCTGATTTACGCGATGAGAAGGTTTTTCCTCCTTTTTAGGTCGGCAATGAACGCGGACGTTCGTCATCGAGGTCGACTCAACGTCATTTCACGGTCTCACCTTGGTTTCACGAACGCGGACGTTCGTTGCTAAGGTCGACTTGAAGTTCTTTCGCGGTCTCACCTTGGTTCAACGAACGTGGACGTTCGTTGCCAAGGCCGATTGGAGATTCTTCCGTGGTCTTACCTTGGTTCAACGAACGAAGTTCGTTGCCAAGGTCGACTTGAAGTTCCTTCGTGGTCTCACCCTGGTTCAACGAACGCGGACGTTCGTTGTCAAGGCCGACTGGAGGTTCTTTCGTGGTCTCACCTTGGTTCAACGAACGCGGACGTTCGTCATCGAGGTCGACTCAACGTCATTTCACGGTCTCACCTTGGTTCAACGAACGAGGACGTTCGTTGCCAAGGTTGACTTGTAATTCTTTCGTGGTCTCACCCTGGTTCAACGAACGCGGACACTCGTTGCCAAGGCCGACTGGAGGTTCTTTCGTGGTCTCACCTTGGTTCAACGAACGCGAACGTTCGTTGCCAAGGTCGACTTGAGAGGTTGGTGATTATTGAAAACCTGCGAATTTTCATTCATTCCATATTAAATAAAAACGGGAATTACAAGTTTAAAGATAGAATTCCTCTAACTGTAGTAGCGCCTCAGGTTGGTAGCATTCCAATGCCTTGGAATTTCTTTCCCGCTCAGATGCTCCAGTTTGTAAGCCCCGTTTCCTGTTGATTCTGCTACCCGATATGGTCCTTCCCAGTTTGCTGCTAGCTTACCTTTTTCTTCTGTACTTGCCTCCACGCTTGCTCGGCGCAAGACTAGATCCCCGGGCGAGAATTGTCTCTTGACCACTTTGCGGTTGTACCTGTGGCTGACCTTCTGCTTGACGATTGTCTCTCGCAGGTTCGCTGCGTTCCTCTGCCAGGTCGAGTTCTTCAGCTATCAGTTTACCATTCGTGGCTTGGTCAAAAGCGAGGACTCTTGCACTGGGTTCACCTATCTCTGCCGGGATCACCGCCTCTGTCCCATATGTCAAACGGAACGGGGTTTCACCCGTAGACGACTGAGGAGTAGTCCTATAAGACCATAGAACATGGTCTAGCTGCTCGGCTCACTGTCCTTTGGCCGTTTTCAATCTCTTCTTTATGCTTTTTAAGATGACTTTGTTCGTGGATTCAGCTTGGCCGTTCGTCTGAGGGTGTTCGACCGAAGTGAAACGTTGTTTAATGTGAAGACCTTCCAACAACTCTCTGAATTTCTTGTCTGTGAACTGTGTGCCGTTATCTGTGATGACCGTGTGTGGTACCCCGAAATGGCTGATGATGTTCCTATAGAAGAAGCGCTGGATCCGGGCTGACGTTATGGTGGCCAGAGGCTCTGCCTCGATCCATTTCATGCAGTAGTCTACAACTACTACCAGGAACTTTAGTTGTCCCGGGACTTTAGGAAAGGGCCCCAGCAGGTCCATGCCCCATTGACAGAACGGCCAGGGGGCAGAAATGCTTGATAGTTCATGTGGCGGTGCCCGATGGACGTCTGCGTGCTTCTGACAACAGTCACACTTCTTAACGTAATCGGTCGCATCCTGATTCATGGTCGGCCAGTAGTACCCTGCCCGCAAGATCTTCTTTGCCAGGGTTTGGCCACCCGGTGGTGACCGCAGCTTCCTTCGTGTACTTCGGCCATCACATAGGTAGCTCGGTCTGGTGTGAGGCACTTCAGGAGGGGTGTGGCAAAACCCCGTTTGTACAGATCCCCATTGATGATTGTGAACCAGGCCGCTTGCCGGACGAGCTTCCGTTTCTCGACCCCATCATCGGGTAGCCAGTTGTTGTTGATGTGCTTCTTGATCGGTGTGGTCCAATCTGTTGTCCCTCCAGTTTGCGTGACGAGGACTTGTGGATCTACACTCGTTGCGTTGAGCGTTTCTTGAATCACTGAGCGGTTGTTATGGGGCTTCTTCGTGCTCGCCAAGCGGGAGAGGATGTCGGCGCGTTCATTCTCCGAACGTGGTACATGGGTGAAAGTCACCTTCACAAATCGCTGGCAAAGTTTCTGTAAATGTCCCAAGTACAGCTGGAGGACGGGTTCCCTGACATGATACTCGCCTTTGGCCTGAGAAATCACCAACTGCGAATCACTGTGCACTACAACCTCTTTGGCTCCTAGATCCCATGCTGTCCGGAGCCCTGCTATGCAGGCCTCATACTTAGCCTGCTTGTTTGTAGTTGGGAAATTGAATTGGAGAGATTTTTCAACTGAGATGCCTGTCGGGCATTCGATCACTATGCCGGCTCCTCCGCCCTTGCTGTTGGTCGAGCCATCCACATGAACCGACCAGATGGGAGGGTCGTCACTATTGGTTTCAGTCATTTCGGCCAGGAACTCGGCCAAAGCCTGTGACTTGATAGCTTGCCTTGGCTCGTAGTGAATATCATGCTCGGAAAGCTCAATCGACCAAGTTATCATCCGACCTGCCAAGTCTGGTTTGTGTAGGACCCGTTTAATCGGTTGGTCGGTCCTCACGACGATCGTATGAGCTTGGAAGTATTGCCTTAGTCTCCGAGCAGTTGTTAACAAGGCATATGCTACTTTCTCTAACTTCTGATACCTCACTTCTGGACCTTGCAGGGCTCGGCTAACAAAATAGACCGGATGCTGCTCTTCTTTGTCCTCCCTGACCAGAACTGCGCTGACCGCCCTGTCTCTTACTGCCAGGTACGTGTATAATTTCTCCCCTTTGAGCGGGGAGGAGAGGATGGGTGGCCTTTGGAGAGTCTCCTTAAATTCTTTGAAAGCCTGCTCGGCTTCTGGGGTCCACTCAAAAGCCTTCTTCCTTCTAATTAGGTCGTATAGCGGAAGCGATCTCAAGGCTGCCGAAGGGATGAAACGATTGAGGGAGGCCAAACGTCCAGCTAGTTGTTGCACCTCCTTAACTGAAGTGGGGCTCCTCATTTTCTAGATGGCCTGACACTTGTCCGGGTTAGCCTCGATTCCCCGTTCTGTGAGCATGAAACCGAGAAACATACCCCCTCGGACGCCGAACGTACACTTTTCTGGGTTGAGTCTGAGGTTGTGTCTTCTCAGCTGTCTGAAGACGTCTCTCAAATCGGCTGCATGGTCCCCTCCCTGGGGGGTTTTGACTATAATGTCGTCGATGTAGACTTCCACCGTCCGTCCGATCAGGGCGTCGAAAACTTTGGTCATCATTCGTTGGTAGGTCGCTACAGCGTTCTTTAGGCCAAAAGGGAGCATGGTGTAGCAGAAAGTCCCATAGTCTGTGACGAATGCCGTTTCTTCCTCGTCGGGAGAAAACATTGGGATCTGGTTGTATCCCGAGTAAGCATCCATGAGTGACAAGAACTCGTAACCCGAGGAATTGTCCACCAGCGCGTCAATGCTCGGCAGTGGGAATGGGTCTTTTGGGCACGATTTGTTAAGATCAGTGTAGTCTACGCACATGCACCACTTCCCATTCGCTTTCTTAACCAACACAACATTCGACAGCCAGGTCGTGTACTTAATCTCCCTGGTTATACCAGCCTTAAGCAATTCTGTCGTCTGCTCCTTGATAATTGCTTGTTTCTCTGCACTCGTCCGCCTTTTCCTCTGGGCTACCGACTTGTGGATTGGGTCTACCGATAAGCGATGACAAGCCAGGTCTGGGTGGACTCCCGGCATGTCACCCGGTCCCCAGGCGAAGAGATCTTCGTTGGCCCGAAGTAGCCTCTCTAGGCGCTCGGTCTGTTCTATGCTCAGATCTTTGGCTAACTTAGTGGTGTGGGACTCGGACTTCCCGACCTGTACCGGTCGTGTCTCCCCGTTAGGATGCAGTCTCAGATCGGCTTCGGAATTGTCAATTCTCGGGTCTGTGTCCATAAGCAAAAAAGATTCCTGCAGGTTTCTTGGTTTTGACCGTTTCCTCACCCTGTCCTCTCGGGCCATCCGGCAGCTGGCCGTGTAGCAACTCCTTGCCATTTGTAGGTTTCCCCGTACCGTTATCACCTTACCTTTATAAGGGTATTTGAGCATCAGGTGCAGGCATGAGATGATTGCTTTAAATGCGTTGATGCTCGGCCGCCCGAGGATGACAGTGTAAGCGGTCGGACAGTCAACAACTATAAATCGGGTCTTAACCGTCCCACAGTTGCCTGGATCCCCTAGGGATAGCCACGTGTCAAAATATCACAACGGGGTAACCCGGTCTCCCGTGAAGCCAATTAGATCGTTGTCATAATGTATCAAGTCGCTGTCCGACTGGCCCAGAGCCTTGTATGCTGCGTAAAACAGTATGTCAGCCGAGCTTCCTGTGTCGATCAGGGCCTTTATAACACGCTGGTTCGCAATCAAGGCACTGCACACGATTGGATGTCCATCCTTTCCCTTGTCCACCTTGTAGTCTTCTTCCGAAAAGGTGATCGGGGGTTCTCGAGCTCGAGTCTGACCATCGTTCCTCGGGTGGGTTTCCGCTCTCATTACTGCTCTGAGGCTATTCTTCCTCGAGTTCGCACTCGTCTCCCCACGCCAGAACCCTCCTGCAATGGAAAGGGTGAACTGAGCTGGTCTTGTAGACCGGCCTCTGTTGTCTTCTCCTCTCGACCGTTCTCGGCTTCTACGATGCTCGGTTCTCTCCGGAGGTCTTCCTCCCCGCCGAAATCGCTCATGGTCGGGGCTATGTCTTCGGCCAGGTTGATCGTGGGAAGCTGGTGCCTCTCGTCTCGGGAGAGTATGGGTCGTCTGCCGCACATACTTAGCTAACCTCCCCCCTCGGACCAACCGTTCCACGCTGTCCATCAGCTGCACACACTCGTCCGTCGTGTGACCCAAACCACCGTGGTACTCGCAATATTTCGATGTCTCCGTTATGTGCTTTGACCTGATTGCAGGTGGTCTATCCCTAAGATCTCCATCGGCATTCTCC
The DNA here is from genome assembly GCA_030819835.1 of Acmispon strigosus. NCBI lineage: Eukaryota > Viridiplantae > Streptophyta > Magnoliopsida > Fabales > Fabaceae > Acmispon > Acmispon strigosus. Next base: position 29,545,186 of record JAUAMA010000001.1, read on the forward strand.
TTGATAATCCGGGACAATGAGGTTTTCAAAGGGGCGTAGCGGTCGAACTTGCCCTTTGGTTTGTAGACCTCTCTCCGATCGCCCCGTTTATCAGGTTGTCGATCTCCTGCTTTCGCCAATGTCGGGGCTGCCGTCCTACTGTCGAGCAGGGTTCGTGGGCTTCCTAATCCTAGGGTCTTCTCTGCATCCTCCTGGTTAATAAATTTTTTCGACTGCTTCTGGAATTCCGCTTTGGTTTTCGGCTTTACACCGCTGAGGGATTTCCAGAACGGGCCGGGTAGAAGACCCTTCCGAGCATACAGAAGGTGTAGCTCTTCCGAGAGGCCAGGGGTAAGATTGGCCTCTTTGTTGAACCTTGCCAGGTAGCTTCTCAGTGATTCTCCTACCTCTTGTCGAACTTGCTCTAGCGTCTCAATTGTCCTCGACAGCTCCTTACTAGACGCGAACTGTTGAGTGAACAGGTCCACTATATCATCCCATTTCTGAATGGAGCCAATCGGCAGCGACTGGAACCAGCGCTGGGGAACCCTTCCAAGACTCATGGGAAAGAATCTACAACAGAGGAGGTCAGACGCTCCAGCGCACTGCATAGTGCCCCTAGATCCTAATGTGCCCACGGATCGTCAGTGCCGTCATATTGTTGCATTTTCTCGGGTTTTATGAAGTTAGGAGGCATTGGCTCTTGCATAATCTCCTGACCCAGGGGATTTCCTGTCTGTACCTGCCGTATCCGGTTTGGCTTTCGGGTTTGGAGTTCCGACCCCCGCTCGTGTTGATCACAAGGGGGGTCAGTCACTGCCACCCGTGAACGGTTGGGCGAATGAGGGTGTCCTTGACTCCATCCCTGATCACGTTCTTCCTCTAACTGCTGGATGTATTCCTTCAGCCGCTGAATGGTCGTATTCTGGTCCTCGGTTCCCTACTGCCCCTGTTTCTCCATGGCCGCCATACGCTCCTCCAATCGGAGGAGTGCCTCTCGGTCGTTTTGGGCTTGAAGTGCCGAGGACCCTTGGGCCTGGGGTGACTTTGGAGATTTCGGAGCTATCCCAATGATCGGATGCGTCTGCTCCGCCGAATTAGACACTTGTTCTCGTCCACGGTCTCCACTTGGACTGAGCCTTCTCTTTCCGTTCTCAAAGCTTGCTTGATGTTCTTCTTGGGTGCCATGCTGTCGGTCCGAGGAAAGTTCTTCAAAACGATCCCCACAGACGGCGCCAATGTACGCCCGATCAATACTCAATACGAGGGCGACCGGGATCTGGAACCTTCACTCGGATTGCACGGTGGACGTCTCTGGTCGAACGCCGAAGTCCTCCAACGAAAGAGGGGGTACCTGCAATGACACTCCGATGCCTAAGTCAGTATTAGGGGCAGAGAGGCGATCAAAGCGGAATAGATTTCTTACCTTCAGGGTGTCTGCATGTGGGGTATTTATAGGAGTCTCAGGCCCTTACATGTGTACTTGTCTGGACACGTGTGGTTTCGTTAGTGGGGGGGGGGGGGGGGGCGAGCGAGGTAGGAGTAGAGGGTATTAGGGTCTTGCCGGTCTGAGCAACGATCGACTTAAGGATTTCTTGAGGGTGGAAACCGACTGGTGCAATATGTGCCGATCGGCACATACGAACAGATATGAACGCTGAGTTAAGATGAAAAAATAAAGTAATTGTTATAGCAGTATCGTACAGCATGTAATTTATTATTATGCGTAATAAATTTGTGATTTATTTATTAAAACTTCTAGCACTTAATTATAAACCTTGTTCCTGGTTTCTAGAACTTAATTGTTATAGGAGCAAGACTGATTTGGCAACTAATTTTGTTCCTGGTTTAAGTGGGAAATAAAAGATCAAGAAAGGAAACTCCCAATCCCAAACTAGGGGAGAATGAACGAGCCATAGTGCTGCATGATAATACGAGTTCGATGACTATTCCTAGTCCTAGCACGAGGCCGTTATCCGCAGGGAATAAAAAGAAACAAACACATGTACTAACAAAAATGATTTATAAATATAAACAGTGCAAACACCCATAAATATCTTCATTTTTTTCTATCTCTCTTGTTATCACATCAATTATATATCACATTCATTACTTATCTCTCTTCTCTTCCTTTCTCTCTCTGAGTGTCTACACCTAAAAGATATCTATGAATCATAACTCCACATAGTAAAGATGATTGGATATAAGAAGATTTAAAGTTTTTTTTTTAATAATGGAAAAAAAATTTATTTGTCAAAATGGGGTAGGTTGGAAAGTATTTGTCAAAATGAGGTTGTTCGAAGATTAGTCTTGTTTAAGGCGAGTTACAACTAGTAAAAAATGAGGATTGTTCAAATTAGTTATAATCTGGGTGTGTTGTAGAAAAAGACAAAGGAGTGGGCATCAAAATCTGCACTATGTGATGGGATGTGGGGAGCAGACTGCTTTGCAGTCGGGACGTGTCAGAACACGCCTTAGATATGGCTTGTTGTAACACGTATTATGTAAGGCGTTTTTGAAGTAGGTTTAAACAAGGCTTATTGTAACAAGCCTTAAACAAGGCATGGTGCATGCCATTAGCTGCATGCACGACAGGCAGACCTCTCTCTTCCTATATATTCATCATCTTCCACACTTTCAACACACACCTTCACTCTCATCCACTTCTTCTCTATTATCTCTGTTAGTTATTAGAGGTTCTTGATCGATGGCTCAAGTTGTTAAGTTCAAACGATTCCATGTTTTATCATGTTTTGAATAAATAACAATTTTACCTCAGGTTTAATCATGATAGATAAAGTTTTATAAACTTTATGTCTTAATTTCAAGAAATATCTATCAAATGAAAAGGAGTGTAAGACCCTCAAGTTTTGAATAATTATACTTTGGTCCTTGGAGATTTTATAATTAGGTTTTGGTCCTTTAAGTTTGGATATTTACATTTTAGTCCTTGGACTAGTCAAGGCTGAATTGGAATTCCGCATTTAAGAGCTTTTAAGGAGGTTTTGGAATTCAAATTTGAAATGGTGACATGATGGTTCGACTTAGAGGATTATAAGAGTATTGTGTCAAGAATTTTAACAAGAAGTGCCTTGGTTTAGTGGTTGAGTATTAGGCATTTGATGGGCATGGCTTGTGTTCGAATCCTAGTGAGGTATGTTTTAATTTTAATTAGATTTTTGGTGGATTAATGCTGAATTTGAATGGTGGACAAGGTAGTTAATGGAGTTTAATGAGAGTAATTAGGAGTTATAATCAGATTTAAATTCGAAATTTGAACATGTGAATAATGGTGAGTTAATGAGTGATTTAATGGGGATAATGGAGAGATAATGCTGAGTTATGAGGGGTGTTATGGCCTGAGGATTTGACTGGATATTAAGGTGAATTTCGTGCACCTTAGGAGCCTCCACATTCAGATTTTTACCCTAACTATATTCCCTGCTGCTGCCTCCAAAACTCTTCTGCACGTTAGTCTTTTGCTGCATTTTCTTCTGCTGTCTTCTCCTTTTGTTTTGCTGCTGCATTTTCGTATTGGGAAGGAGTAATACCACGTGAAACCTTCTTAGTCCCTGAGGTTCCTTGCACTCCTAAAGGTCTGGGATTTGTACCTTGACCGATTCTCTCGATAAGGTTAGTATCCACTCTCATCCTTCGGTTTGAAACCTAGTAATCCTCTTTGTACAAATGGTTTTGTAGAAACTAGAGACCTTTGGATTTTGGTGTAGGAAATGATTCTAATCAGTCTTAAAATGAGTTTTGAGTATGGAAGAAGATGGTTTTCGAAAATTAGAGTTTGAAATTGATTTTGGGGTGAAAAACACATTTTCAGGGTTTCTGGCAGGGAGCCAACGCATGAGCGCTGGACACCTAACGCCTGGGCGCTGAGGTTCTGCTCAGTTCGTGTTGCCAGATAGGGACCCAACGCTTGAGCGTTGGAAGCCAACGCTTGGGCGCTAGGCCCCTGACAGCAAGTTGCTGTTTTGCTAGTTTTGAGTTTAATTCTTGTGAAATCGGTTTCTGGTCTTTTCCTTGGATGTTGATGATTGTGGACATGTTTTATCATGTTAGGTTGAAGGACAAGACCAAGAAAAGGATTAAAAGGTAAGGGTAACTCTGGGTCTAGATAGAGTCAGTTGTGCTCTACATATGATTTTGCTGTTGGAAATTACTTTGTTTGTTGTGATGCAATTATTGGTTTTGTGATACATGTTTGGTTCTGAGAATTGATGTTAAGACATGCTAATGTTGATGATGTTGATGAAGTTAAATATGTTATATTTATAACGTTGTTGAGATTATTGATTCATGAAGATGTTGAATACTTTTGGCATAGCATATGCATATCCTAGGTTGGAATGGTGGCGTGGACGGTGATTGCCACGGGACCATGATGACAGTGGGGTGGACGGATGATTGCCACGTGACCGGAAGGGTGGTAAGGTGGACGGTATTGCCATATGCTTCCTTGTTCCCGTTTGGAACGAAGTCGCTCCCGTTTGGAACGATGTATCTTGGCCAAAGTTGTTGAGCATGTAGTTGTGCATGTAGTTGTATTTGTTGGAATCATGAGTATGATTTGAGTTGTTGGTTATGAGGATCTGAGGATTATTATGGTGATGTTGTACTGAATGTTGCGAATACTGTTATTGTATTTATGTTGATTGGTAATTGTTGTTTGTTTTAAAGAGTTAACCCTTTCTGTTTGTGTTTGGGCGCTTAACGCCAGAAAATAGACAGGGTGTTGATCGTCGTCTCTTGAAAAAGCTTTATGGAATCAAAGTGCGCAGCGGAATCGTGGAAGAAATTTGAAGAAGATGATTGATGTCTTAGGATTTTCCGCTATTTTATTTTATTTTATTTTTGGGCTCGCTGTTGAGCAATTTTCTTTGTTGTAATATTTTCCTCGTTTTGCTTCCGCGTAGTAATTATTATTTATGGGGAAATTATTACTTATATTATTGATAAAATTTGTGAGTGACGAAAACCTTTTTGAAAAATTGAGTTGTTTTTCTGAGAGGTTTTAATTTTCGCGTTTTTACCATGTAACCCTCAACCCAAAATTGGGGTGTTACATTTGTGGTATCAGAGCTTTTGTTGAGAAAACCAGAGCTGTTGGGTGGTTGCATTCTGAAATCGATCGTTGGGGTGACAATCGAAAGAAGAATGATGTGACTTAAATTGATTATTAGTTGATTTGCTTGCTTTTCTGTTTCTAGATTTATTGTTGACTTTCTTACAAGTAGAAGTAAGAGGTTAGCAAGTCAAGATACAGAAATGACCGTTTAAATGATTGATGTTTTGATTTGTTTGGGAATATCTGTTTTGTTTCCCGACTTTTAGTTTCGGGGACGAAACTCTTTTTTAGGGGGGTGGTATTGTAAGACCCTCAAGTTTTGAATAATTATACTTTGGTCCTTGGAGATTTTAGAATTAGGTTTTGGTCCTTTAAGTTTGGATATTTGCATTTTAGTCCTTGGACTAGTCAAGGCTGAATTGGAATTCCGCATTTAAGAGCTTTTAAGGAGGTTTTGGAATTCAAATTTGAAATAGTGACATGATGGTTCGACTTAGAGGATTATAAGAGTATTGTGTCAAGAATTTTAACAAGAAGTGCCTTGGTTTAGTGGTTGAGTATTAGGCATTTGATGGGCATGGCTTGTGTTCGAATCCTAGTGAGGTATGTTTTAATTTTAATTAGATTTTTGGTGGATTAATGCTGAATTCGAATTTGAATGGTGGACAAGGTAGTTAATGGAGTTTAATGAGAGTAATTAGGAGTTATAATCATATTTAAATTCGAAATTTGAACATGTGAATAATGGTGAGTTAATGAGTGATTTAATGGGGATAATGGAGAGATAATGCTGAGTTATGAGGGGTGTTATGGCTGAGGATTTGGCTGGATATTAAGGTAAATTTCGTGCACCTTAGGAGCCTCCACATTCAGATTTTTACCCTAACTCTATTCCCTTGGTGCTGCCTCCAAAACTCTTCTGCACGTTAGTCTTTTGCTGCATTTTCTTCTGCTGTCTTCTTCTTTTGTTTTGCTGCTGCATTTTCGTATTGGGAAGGAGTAAGACCACGTGCAACCTTCTTAGTCCCTGAGGTTCCTTGCACTCCTAAAGGTCTGGGATTTGTACCTTGACCGATTCTCTCGATAAGGTTAGTATCCACTCTCATCCTTCGGTTTGAAACCTAGTAATCCTCTTTGTACAAATGGTTTTGTAGAAACTAGAGACCTTTGGATTTTGGTGTAGGAAATGATTCTAATCAGTCTTAAAATGAGTTTTGAGTATGGAAGAAGATGGTTTTCGAAAATTAGAGTTTGAAATTGATTTTGGGGTCAAAAACACATTTTCAGGGTTTCTGGCAGGGAGCCAACGCATGAGCGCTGGACTCCTAACGCCTGGGCGCTGAGGATCTGCTAAGTTCGTGTTGCCAGATAGGGACCCAACGCTTGAGCGTTGGAAGCCAACGCTTGGGCGCTAGGCCCCTGACAGCAAGTTGTTGTTTTGCTAGTTTTGAGTTTAATTCTTGTTAAATCGGTTTCTGGTCTTTTCCTTGGATGTTGATGATTGTGGACATGTTTTATCATGTTAGGTTGAAGGACAAGACCAAGCAAAGGATTAAAAGGTAAGGGTAACTCTGGGTCTAGATAGAGTCAGTTGTGCTCTACATATGATTTTGCTGTTGGAAATTACTTTGTTTGTTGTGATGCAATTATTGGTTTTGTGATACATGTTTGGTTCTGAGAATTGATGTTAAGACATGCTAATGTTGATGATGTTGATGAAGTTAAATATGTTATATTTATAACGTTTTTGAGATTGTTAATTCATGAAGATGTTGAATACTTTTGGCATAGCATATGCATATCCTAGGTTGGAATGGTGGGGTGGACGGTGATTGCCACGGGACCATGATGACGGTGGGATGGACAGATGATTGCCACGTGACCGGAAGGGCGGTAAGGTGGACGGTATGTCCATATGCTTCCCTGTTCCCGTTTGGAACGAAGTCGCTCCCGTTTGGAACGATGTATCTTGGCCAAAGTTGTTGAGCATGTAGTTGTGCATGTAGTTGTATTTGTTGGAATCATGAGTATGATTTGAGTTGTTGGTTATGAGGATCTGAGGATTATTATGGTGATGTTGTACTGAATGTTGCGAATACTGTTATTGTATTTATGTTGATTGGTAATTGTTGTTTGTTTTAAAGAGTTAACCCTTTCTGTTTGTGTTTGGGCGCTTAACGCCAGAAAATAGACAGGGTGTTGATCGTCGTCTCTTGAAAAAGCTTTATGGAATCAGAGTGCGCAGCGGAATCGTGGAAGAAATTTGAAGAAGATGATTGATGTCTTAGGATTTTCCGCTATTTTATTTTATTTTATTTTTGGGCTTGCTGTTGAGCAATTTTCTTTGTTGTAATATTTTCCTCGTTTTGCTTCCGCGTAGTAATTATTATTTATGGGGAAATTATTACATATATTATTTATAAAATTTGTGAGTGACGAAAACCTTTTTGAAAAATTGAGTTGTTTTTCTGAGAGGTTTTAATTTCCGCGTTTTTACCATGTAACCCTCAACCCAAAATTGGGGTGTTACAAGGAGCGTAATGGTTACACCTACCTTAAAAGAATTGGAAAAGCAGAATCTTCAAATGTATCGCTCAAGAGAATATGAAGAAAGTATGTCTGCCTACTCTAATGAAGGGACGTCTGGCTATGTTCAATAAGGAACGTCTGACTACGTTCAAGAAAGAACATCTGCCCATATTCAAGATGGAACGTTTGCCTCAATGTTCCAACAATGAAGGCTTGCAAAAGTCTGAATATTAAGTGAAGCACTGTTCGTACTAGAATTAAGAAAGAACATGTTTAATAGAAAAATATTCCTCATATCTGCCTGCTCTCTGAACGCTCCGTACAACAAGATACGCATTTTCAGAGTCAACGACACTATTTATGAATATCTTATCACCTCAACGGTTGGAATCAAATCTCGGTGATCATAATAGAAGATACCATTTTTTATTCCCTTTGCATTAAATGCTCAAACAGTATTTAAGGAAACAAAGCAGAGAATAGCGAACGATAGAAGCAACCGCATTAAATGCTACATTTAATGCATAGAGGGTTTGCATTCAATGCTTCTAAGAGAAGAAGAAATTCAAACGGAACTCCACAAACTTCACCAACGGCAATCTTACTGAAGATATAAATAGAAGACTTGAACACTGAAATCAGGGGCGACTTACAACGAAAAATCCTCAAGCATTCTAAGTCTTTTATTGCTACCAAAATCTCTGTAACACCCCAATTTTTGGTTGAGGGTCACATAGTAATTAGCGGAAATTAATAAACTTCTCTCACAACAACTCAATTTTCAAAAGGAATTTTCGTCGCTCAATAATTATTTAACATAATAATAATCCCCTTAAATAAATAATCAATGCATAATAAAATAAATAATAAAACTGCACCACATGTGCTAAGACATTTTAAAGAAAACAGCGGAAACACTTGTTCTTCAAGACTTTCGAGTCATTCTCTACCATCTCCTTCAGCTATTCACAACTTGCTCTCCAATAAAATCCTCATGCTGTAAATCTATGGCGTTAAGCGCCCAAACAACAAAGCAGAAATGGTTAACTCCTAAAACAAACATCAAGCAATAACGAGCAGCATGCTTAAAAGAAATTATAAACAATACAACAAATACAGCAGTAGCAGAAAACATATACAACTTATAAACCATAATAAGTATTGTCAACATCACACATAATTCATGCTTGTTAGTTGATAGTAATTCTGCAAGTGTACAAATTGTATCGAAGTAATATAAAAGATTATCGTCTCCACAGGGATTGTTGTGCTGGGAACTGGTGCTTCTAATCTTTGTTTGTTGAGTTTATACAAGGTGCATCTATGGCTGAAACATTTGAGCAAATGGTGGCAAAGATCCATGCTGAACTGGAAAAAGAGTATGAGAAGAAGAAGCGTGATGCTTTCAATTTAATTGTTGAGCATTATGCTGAATTGGAATGTAAACTTGTTAGCGGGTCTTTTCCAAATCGGTTGCAAGAATGGGAAGCCTTGGTTGCCTTACAGGGAAGGATACAATGCATATTACGGAGGCAGCCAGAGATTGAGCTATCACCCACAATTCATGAAAGTGAACTTGTGGAGCAATGTGAAGAGCTCAAAAATGAAGAGAATGGGGATTGTGAATTGATGGAAGAAAAGCCCTCCTTTCAAACTTTGGAGGAGGAAGAAAAATCTCTGAAGGAAGTCTCCACAGGTGATCTTGAGCTGAAAAATGACAATGAAAAGGGTGAGCTCAAAGTAGCTGAAAGCGCATGCAATACCTTGATGAGCATGTGCAAAAAATTTCATGTGTTGAGGGGTCTAATGAAATTTGCAATAGACCCTGGTTGAGCAGTGATTTCGAAGAGTCTATCGAAGACTATAAAATCGAGCTTCTTGGGAGAAAATCCATGTTAGGTATCAAGTTTTTAGCTTTTGATTTCTTTGATTAAGTTCTGTTATTTTGCTTTCTTGAAGAAAAAAAGAAGTTTGATTTTGCAGGCACCTAACACCCAAGCGTTGGAGGCTCAACGCTCATGTGTTGAGTCTCGGGTAGGTAACTTAAGTTGTTTTTTTTTTTCTTTGTTTTGAATAAAAGGACAGGTTGTTCAAGAAGCAATGGTGCTAGAGAAACTGGAGGTTGTGATGAAGCTGGAGCTGATGTGGAAGACCCTTGAAAATATGATTAATGACCAGTGTAGTGTTTTTATTTTTGTTTTTAGTTTTTATTTTTTATTTTCTTTTTAGTTTTTAGTTTTTATTTTTCTTTTTAGTTTAGAATTTTTTGTTTTTAGAATTTGAGTCTTGCATGTAGGTTAAATTGAGTCAATTAATATATATCCTTGTTTATTTGTATCATGTATGTCTAACTCTCAAGTGGTTTCACCTTTAGCTAGTGTTTTTGGAAAATTGATACATGTGTTTTAAAAATGCTGGGTAGAATTGCACGTTGTTAGGGGTTGTGAATGAATTCTTAATTTCTGAGTTTGTTATTGATCATGATATGAGTTCAAAATAGTTACACTTACCCTATTTTTCTGAGTGCTTTGAGTGACCTCTGACATATTTGTGTAAGCTTGATTCTGCCTTGAATTGCATGTCAACTGAATAATGCATGTTTTATGATTTTTTGTGAGGGACTAATAGGATTTCTTTGAGACCTCAGACTTTGTTCTTGAAATATTTTCCCTTAGTATCCCCATATTAGCCTAGATTGAGTAATTTCTTTGGAGCCTACTATTGTGACTAATTTGTGTGGTTAGAGTGATCTGAATTGTTGTTAGAGCTGATTATGTAATAGGTTTCTCTTTGAAAAATAAAAGTGAAAAAAAAGTAAGGTATGTGCCTTAGAGAAAAAAAAATCGATGAGGTAGTGGGGTGATTAAGAGTATGAGGGTAGTTAAAATTTCTTTTCATACATCACATAACATTCCACTACTTGGTTCAAAAAAATAAATAGAGAGAACCTTTGTGCTAAAATGAATAGCTCTTGTGCTGTAAAGTTGATCACCTAACTAATTTGAGTCTGAGCCCCTATAGTTGCCAAGTTCTTCAATTTTTCCCACCTATCATTGTATCATTGGCCAAGTTTCAACCTGAAAAAGTCTCTCCAAATTGCATTACTGTTTTGTTTGGTTTTGATTTGAATGATAGCCAGGTTTGATGCATTGCACTTGTATGGTCATGAGCTTTGTTTAGCGAGCTTAATTGTGAACTCTTTTCTGCTTCTGTGATCAATTTCCATTCTCTAGGTTTTTGATGAATTTCACCCTCTTAACATGCATGTATTTGAACCAGTTGTGCTTCTTTGAAAATGTATCTTATGCTTCATTTTTTTGGCTAGGGTAATTTGTTCTGAGCTTGAGGGCAAGCTTTCTTTAAGTGTTTTACGCTTGAGGACAAGCTGTCGTTGGGTATAGTGGTGTGATGACTGCGATTTATATGATTTTTTTAGCATCTTTTTCTTTGATTTTATTTTATTTTTATTGGTGTCTCATATAATTTTTATTTAATTTGTTAGAATTTTTGTTTTATTTTTGCATTTTCATATAGAATAGAAATTATTGTGTTTTTAGTCCTTTTAGTGTTGTTTTAATGTAATTTTAGTTCTTGTTAGAGTGCTAATCATTATTAAGTGTTTAGTTGGTGATTTTATGGAAGAATTGATGAAGAATGGTGGCTAATTATTATAGAACAAGAAGCATCAATCTCCCTATGCTTGTTTAACATGTGGGAATTGAAGAATAGAAGAGGGAATTGATGAAGAATTGTTGTTTCAGAACAAAAGGGAGGCCACATGAAGAGCCTTTATTGCCATCAAAGAGCCATCAAAGAAGGAGTGCAACAGAGAAAAGGAGTTGTAACATCAGATGTGTCCAACGCCTGAGCATTGGGAATCTAACGCTCATGCGTTGGCTCTTTGTCTGATTGTCCAAAATTGTGTTAAATCCCAACGCCCAAGCGTTGGGTAGCCAACGCTCATGCATTGGCTCTCTACCAGACGTGATGTTTTAAGTTAAATTCCAACGCTTAGGCATTGGAAGCTAACGCTCATGCGTTAGGGTGCTGGCAGGAAACTGTTATAAATAGCTGCTTCCATTCCTTTGTAAAAACACGCTTATAGACCTAGACACCATTTGATACTCTTGTTTCTGAGCTATTCCTGGAGTTGTGGAAGGCCACCTTGAGCTCCCAATTCAGGTTTTTATTTTTATGTTTCTCTTAGCCATGTTAGGCTAAGCTTTTCTTGTATTTAGGTTGTAGTGAATCTACATTGAACTATGCATTAGGTTTCTGGTTTATATATGAATAAAATTTCAAGTTCTTAGATTCTATTCCATGCTTTATATTACTCTTGTTGTACACAAGTGTTCATGCTTAATTCTCACGCAATGGAAGTTGGTAGGAATTGGGGGAAATGGGAATAGAATGAATGATTGTATGCCACTTAGGTATAAGGGTAGACATTGTTAGTGTTGGCCTGAACTTGGATTGTATCTTCAATTTGATTAACTAATCACTAAGGCATTAGGTTTAGTAATTGAATTGGAAGTTCTATTTTCTTAAGGTATTAACAAGTAGAAACCCTAGGCTAGAACACCTAAGAACATGTTCTGATGTTCATATATAGAATTGATTCTGAATAGCTTAGCTAGAGGCTGTGAAAATCAACCCAAGTACTTGTTCTATCAAGCAATTATCTTTGTCTTTATGTTGATGTCTAAATTCCAAAAACAAAACAAAAATATATTTTCTGTTTCAAACTCTAGAAAACCGATTTCAAGTCAAACCAATCACTATGGAGACGATAATATTTTATATTACTTCGATACAATCTATACACTTGCAGAATTGCTATCAACTAACAAGCATGAATTATGTGTGATGTTGACAATACTGATTATGGTTTATAAGTTGTATATGTTTTCTGCTACTGCTGTATTTGTGTACTGTTTATAATTTCTTTTAAGCATGTTGCTCGTTATTGCTTGATGTTTGTTTTAGGAGTTAACTCTTTCTGCTTTGTTGTTTGTTTATTTGTTGTTTGGGCACTTAACGCCATAGATTTACAGCATGAGGATTTTATTGGAGAACAAGTTGTGAATAGCTAAAGGAGATGGTAAAGGATGAATCGAATGATCTTGGTGCAAATAAATGAAGGAGTGTGGCTGAATTTAAAGAAGAAGAAGAAGAAGATGATGATGATGATGATGAAGAAGAAGCATCAGTTTCCTTTTTAAACATGTGGGAAATAAAGAAATTGAAGAAGGAATTGATGGAAATGAGTTGTTTCAGAATGAAGGAGACAAGAAAGGGGCTACATGAAGAGCATTAATGGCAATCAAAGGCCATCAAAGAATGAGTGCAAAAGAGCAAAGGAGTTGTAACATCAGACGTGTCCAACGCCTGAACGTTGGGAATCCAATGCTCATGCATTGGCTCTCTATCTGATTGTCCAAAATTGTGTTAAATCCCAATGCCCAGGCGTTAGGTGGCCAACGCTCATGCGTTGGCTCTCTGCCAGACGTGCTATTTTAAGTTAAATTCCAACGCCTAGGCGTTGGAAGCCAACGCTCATGTGTTGGGGTGCTAGCAGAAAACTGTTATAAATAGATGCTTCCATTCCATTGTAAAACCAAACCTATAGACCTAGATACCATTTGATACTCTTGTTTCTGAGCTATTCCTGGAGTTGTGGGAGGCCACCTTGAGCTCCTAATTTAGGTTTTTATTTTTATGTTTTTCATAGCCATATTAGGCTAAGCTTTTCTTGTATTTAGGTTGTAGTGAATCTACATTGAACTATGCATTAGGTTTCTGGTTTATCTATGAATAAAAGTTCAAGTTCTTAGATTCTATTCCATGCTTTATATTACTCTTGTTGTACACAAGTGTTCATGCTTAATTCTCACGCAATGGAAGTTGGTAGGAATTGGGGGAAATGGGAATAGAATGAATGATTGTATGCCACTTAGGTATAAGGGTAGACATTGTTAGTGTTGGCCTGAACTTGGATTGTATCTTCAATTTGATTAACTAATCACTAAGGCATTAGGTTGAGTAATTGAATTGGAAGTTCTATTTGCTTAAGGTATTAACAAGTAGAAACCCTAGGCTAGAACACCTAAGAACATGTTCTGATTTTCATATGTAGCATTGATTCTGAATAGCTTAGCTAGAGGTAGTGAAACTCAACCCAAGTACTTGTTCTATCAAGAAATTATCTTTGTCTTTATGTTGTTGTCTAAATTCCAAAAACAAAACAAAAATATCTTTTCTGTTTCAAACTCTAGAAAACTGATTTCAAGTCAAACCAATCCTTGCGGAGACGGTAATCTTTTATATCACTTCGATACAATCTGTACACTTGCATAATTGCTATCAAATATGCTAACAGTCAACTCTACCCAACCGCTCTAGTTTTCTCAACCAAAGCTCTGATACCACAACACTATCATTCATCAAGGTATATCTTTAGCAATCAATCATGTTATAAAAACATACCACAAAACATCTCAAACTCAATCATATAATCCAGAACAATTTGCAGCAACATAGCATATTCAACATACAATAGAAACTCAGTCACAATTATCTCATTTCAATCAACATACAACATGCATGACTCAAGACTCTCTAGGACGTGAGTTGCTCTTACCTTCAAATAGGTTGCATGCGCTTCTTCTCCAACCTAACAAGATAAAAAAACATTTACATAACAATCAACAACCATTGGAAGGGTGGAAAACCAACTCAAAAGGATTTAAAACCATTTAAAACAAAACAGCAAAAACTACTGTCAGGGGCCTAGTGTCCATGTGCTGGGATTCCAATGCCCTAGCATTGGCTCCCTATCTGGCGAGTAAAATTTTGGTAGAACCCCAACGCCATGTGTTAGTATAGATAGCAACCTGAGAGGGGGGGTGAATCAGGTTTACCCAATTTTCGCCTTAACAACTTCTTACTTTCAAGATATATGTAAATGCGGACGATTGCAGCGGAATTAAGCGTTGCTTGAAAGTAAAGATGAAGGATAGAAGAATTCACACACACAGAATTTTATCCTGGTTCACCTTCTATCCACCGAAGGCTACGTCCAGTCCCTCAAGAAACCCTTGAGGATTTTTCCACTATTGATAAAAATCTCTTACAAGTACTTACACCAAGGACCCTAAGAATTTCTATCAATTTCCTGTGAAAGTATACCACTTTCAACAGCCCCTGAAAGTATACCACTTTCAATTCTTGAAGGCAAACCACCCTCAGACCTAGAAGGCTTGACCACCTTCAATCAACACCCTGAAAGTACACCACTTTCAGTACCAACAACCCTTCACCGAGATCCACGGTGAATACTCAATCTATCAGAAAGAGATGAAGAAGAGTTTACAATTGGCTGTATCAATCCTTTAACATACAAGTGGATTGATCATGAGAATTTATGCTTTAAGGCTTTTAAGCATAACAAGATTCTGAGTTCCTCAAGATATGAACAACTAGAGTGTTCTTATAAACATGAAGATCATGAACTCAGAATTTAGGCTCTTTTGAAAGTTTAAGTTCTAAAAGACTTGATGAAAGAACTATTTTGGCAAAGCTTTGGCTTATGTTGTATTCTCATGTGTTGTGTGTGTTCTGGACTCAAATGGACTTTATATAGGCAAGGGAAACGTCCTTGAACCAATGCAACCTTTCCCAAAAGGTTTAAGACACAATGGTTCATGAAAAGATGCAACTTTTCGTGTGTGTAATCTATTACATCACTTAGGTAATCGATTACATTAAGAGCCGTTACAGTTTGAATTTCAAATTCAAACATGTAATCGATTACAAGCAAGTGGTAATCGATTACTTGCCTATGTGTAATCGATTACCAGAAAGCTGCAATCGATTACACTGAAGTCCAACTTCCAGAAACTTGATCTTTTAAGATCGGCTTAAGTTTTTCTACTTCTTTTAAGTTATGAAAACATTAAGCTTGATTAGTTTAGGTGTTTTAAAGAGCCTATATGCTTTGAGAGACCTTTAGAAGTATAACTCACCTAAACTAAGACTTCTAGATAATTGATGAACTTTATAGCGTTGTTTCCTCTAAGTCTTCTTTTCTTCTTTTTACCGATGAGTTTGTCGTCATCAAAACCTCAGCCAGGGTCAGGAGCAAGACCTTCTTCATACCATGGCGCTGGGAGGCCAGTGCCCGTGCACTGGCTCTCGGCCAGAGAGCCCAGAAGCAGTGTTTTTCACCCCAAAATCAATTCTAAACTCTACTTTTTGAAACCAAAGCTTTTTCCATGATCAAACCACTTTATATACTGATCAAAGGCCATTTTATTTCAAGAACTCAAAAGGATTTTACAAAACACAAAATGTGTGAACCAGGAAATATCAAGGATTTCTACACATGAATACTGAAGAGAACCAGCCTTGCTTGGCTTGGTTAATCAAGAGAGAGTGAACCCCAACCCTTGCCCTTTAGTGGAGCAACAAGAACTCGAGTTTAATGAGGAAGAATGGGCTGGAAAAAGTCAAATCAAAACCCTAAAAAGAGAGAAGGGAAAAACCAAAGAGAATTCAGAAATTGGAAGAGTTAAACAACCTACCAATGGACCAACTCCAAGCACTCTTGGAAGGAGAAGGAGAAGCAACCTTGATCACCAAAGGAAGAAGAAGGAGAGGCGGCAGCAGCACTAGCATTTTAGAGAGTTTTAGGTTTGGAAATGAAGGAAGAAACAAGAAGAAACCACTCATATAATGAATCAGAAATGCAGCCCCAGGGAAGAGATAAATTCAACCAACACTAATGACTTAGCTTCATATTCCATAAAATCTCATTAAACCCCTAGACAAGAACTTTAAACCTCATCAACAACCACCATTTTCATTCAAATTCAGCTTTCAACCACCATTAAGCCCATAAAACCGAATTCTAATACCCTTAATTTTCCGCTGTACAAGTTTTAGAGAAGAGTATTTAAACTTATACTTGTTTTAAAAGAAAATTTTTTGAAACCACACACACAATTCAAGCCCCCCTTTCTTGTGTTGTTTCGTTATTATCAATTGGTATTAGAGCTTAACGGCTCTGAGAAACTAACATCTTAATAGGTGTAAGAGTTAAAGATCCATGGGGAACAACACATTTTCGACTGGCACGGCTACAAACAAACCGCCATTCTTTGATGGCTCCAACTACCCTTATTGGAAGAAGCACATGCAACTGTTTATAGACTCAACAAGCTATAAACTCTGGGAGATTGTGGAGCAAGGAAACTACGTTCCTAGAAATGCTGTAGGAGAAGCCATTCCCAGAGCACAATGGACAGATGAACAACGCAATGAGAATCAACTTAACTCAAAAGCGAGGTTGTTTCTCACATGTGCTCTGAGCAAAATTGAACACGACAATGTTGACAGTTTAGATACTGCCAAAGAAATATGGGACACGCTAGCCATGGCGCATGAAGGAACATCAAGCTTACAGCAGCCCAGAATAAGTATGTTGGTCACACAATATGAAGCCTTCAAACTGAAGGACAAAAAATCCATCGATGACATGTTCTCCAGATTTCAAATCATCCTTAGGGCCCGTTTGGTGGACAGGATAAGCAGACAGGATAAGATAGCAATAATCCTATCCTGCTATAATCTGTTATTTGTTGCGCCAGTAGGATAGGATAACACTATCCTGTCTCTTATCCTATCATATCCATCATGTGTAAAAGTTATCCTGAGGGGGGGCTGGGATATAAATTATCGTGACAGGATATGATATCATTTTTTTATTTGTTTATTATCATAACTCAAAATTAATTTCAATATATATATTTTATATAATTTATAATAATATTAATTAATAAATATAATTTTTTAATTTTAATAATATATTAATTTTATTACTTATCAATTACTAGTTGTTATTGTTAAGTTAAAATTATTTAGTTGCTTATAAATTTAATTATAAAATAAATGGATTTATAAATGGTGAAAATATTGGATTTACTCATATAAAATAATAAAACAATTTGGATCAGATAACCAAGATCTTAAGATTACTTTCACCCAAATGGTGGCCAATGGTGACTGCTACACGACAAGCCAAGGATCTCACCACCGTGAGAATGGAAGATCTGCTCAGAGCTCTGAAAGTTCATGAGATTGAGCTTGCTGAAGATGCTGAGGCTAAAAAGAGCAAATATATAGACTTTAAATCCAAATCCTCGTAAGCTCTAAAAGCTGAAGAGTCATCTGAAGAAACTGAAGAATCGTCTGATCATTCAGACGATGAAGAAGCCCTCTTCAAAAGAAGGTTCAAGAAGATGTGGCTCAAAAGAAAGCAGGCCAAGAATGAGCCAAGGAGAGAGCAAGGAAAAGGAAAAATCTCATCTAGATCCAGAAGAGATAGAGAGAAGAACTCCAGCCAAGGCTCTATCGTCTGCTTTGAGTGCAGAAAGCCTGGTCATATCAAAGCCGAGTGCCCACGACTTTCAAAGAGACCAGTTCAGAAGAACTCCAACAGGAAAAAAAAGGCTCTCACATGTCAACATGAAGAATCTGAGGAATGCTCAAAAAATGAAGAGGAAGAGGAAGATGATGAAGAATCGTTCTTTGCTTTCATGGCGTCTGTGGACTCGTCTGACGATGAAGATAATGAAGAAGACGAAGGAGATGAGGCAACTTATGAAATTTCTCAGGAAGAGTATAATGAATTGCTTGATTATTCATATTCGTTATCTGTAAAATACAGTAGTTTAAAGAGAAAGTTTGCAAATCTACAAAAATAACTTGATGCCTCAAAGGAAGAAACTATCTTGCTAATCAAGGAAAACAAAGCTTTGAAAGAACATGACTCATGTGAAGAGATTAAAAACCTCAAGGAAAGAGTTCAAGTCCTAATGAATGATCTTTCATCTTTCACCCTGGGTCATGAAAATCTAGTCAGACTTGGTGGAAATAACTGAACTTTATATGATAAAAGTGGTCTAGGATTTGATAATAATGATGATATAGTTGTATTGTCTAAAAATGCCTCTCGTAAAATGTCTCATCATCATCATCCAAGCATACATTGTCTGAGATTAAATTCATATCATCTGGTGTTGTATCATCCAAATCCGTGACAATTTCACTAAAGCACAAGGAGAGACAAACTCTAAGGAGAACCTATTATGGGAGGAAAGTTCCACCCAAAACAAAAGCTAAAAAATCAAGACCCAAGAAAATTTGGGTACCTAAAACTATGATTGTTCCTCTTGCAGATATGTTTAACAGGACAAAGCAAAAGAAAACAATGGTACCTGGGAAGTGGATGCTTGCGACATATGACAAGAAGAAAGTCTATATTCCCAAAGATCCATGCTAAGGATAATGGGGGAACAGTTACCTTTGGAGGTAACCAAAAAGGCTTTATCGTCGGAGAAGGCGACGTTGGTAAGGCCCCTCTTCCTATAGTATGGAAGGTTCTTTTGGTTGAAGGATTAAAACATAACCTACTTAGCATAAGTCAATTATGTGATAGTGGACTCACTATTACCTTCAAGAAAGTGAAGTGTAAAGCTATGGATGACGATGACAATGTTATCTTTGAAGCTCAGAGACAAGGGAATCTATATAAGACGAACTTGGAAAACCTTGCAAGGAAAAATGTAACATGTCTAGTGTCAGCAAAGGATGATAAGTGGATTTGGCACAGGAAGCTAGGGCGTGCCTCCTTAAAGACCATTACAAAGATGTTCAAACACGACTTAGTACGTGGTCTACCAAAACTATCTTTCAAATCTAATGTCACATGCTCAACATGTCTTCAAGGAAAACAATTAAAAAGCTCTTTTCCCTCAAAGAGCGTTGTGAGTACAAGCAGACCTCTGGAGATGTTATACATGAAATTGTTTGGACCTACTAGAACGGCTATTTGGTCTGGAAAAATGTATTGTCTTGTCATTGTTGATGACTACACGAGATTTACCTGGGTTCACTTCCTAAGTTCCAACGATGAAACTTTCAAGACCTTCGTTATCCTCGCTAAAAGAGTTCAAAATGAGAAGGGATACTGCATCACATCTATCCGAAGAGATAGAGGTGGAGAATTTTTCAACGATGAGTTTAACAACTACTATGAGTAGAGCGACATCTCTCATGAACTGTCAGCTCCAAGGACACCACAACAAAATGGCATAGCCGAAAGGAAGAACATGTCTTTACAAGAGATGGCCAGAACAATGCCAAGTGAAACTTCTGTGCCAAAGTATTTTTGGGCTGAAGCTATTCACACTGCCTGCCACATCTAGAACAGGATTCTCATGTGACCTATTCTGAAGAAGACTCCATATGAACTATGGAAAGGAAGGAAACTTAAAATTTCCTACTTCCATCCTTTTGGATGTCCATGCTTCCTACTCAACACAAAAGATGATCTCGGAAAATTTGACGCCAAGTCTGATAAAGGAATCTTTCTGGGATATTCACCTCACTCAAAAGCATACCGTGTGTACAATCCAAGAACGATGATGATAGAAGAGTCTATTCATGTGAAGTTTGATGACTTCAGCTCTTGTAGAGATCAAGCTACTCTCGAAGATGACTTTGAAGGTATAGATCTGAATAACGAACCATCATCTACAAGTGTCCAACCATCAAATGTATGTGCACCATTGAAGCAGGTTGGACCGTCTGTTGGTCAACCATCAACAAAGGAAGATGCTACTCCATCTTCTAATCCAGCATCGTCTGACCAAGTCATGACATCCAGTGGACTCTCTTCCAAGATATTGGAGATTCAGACCTGATCATCATCCTAATCAGGTCATTGGAAGCATCTCAGAAAATGTTAGAAATCGTTCTTCATTTCACAACTATGGGAACTGTGCATTCATTTCTGAGATAGAACCAAAAAATGTAGTCGAGGCACTACAAGATGAAGGTTGGATTCTTGCTATGCAAGAAGAACTCAACCAATTTGAGAGAAGCAAAGTATGGAATCTTGTTCCCAGACCTGAAGGAAAATCCATCATCGGAACCAAGTGGGTCTTCAGAAACAAAGTAGATGAAGATGGAAAAGTGAAAAAAAATAAAGCTAGGCTGGTAGCTCAAGGGTACAATCAACAAGAAGGCATAGACTACACAGAGGCGTTCGAACCTGTTGCTCGCATTGAAGCCATCCGCATCCTTCTTGCATTTGCATGTCAACACTCAATCAGGCTCTATCAAATGAATGTGAAAAGTGCCTTTCTGAATGGATATATAGAAGAAGAAGTATATGTGAGACAGCCTCCGGGTTTTGAAGAACCATCAATGCCAGACCATGTGTACAAGCTTAGGAAAGCGTTGTATGGATTGAAAGAAAGCTCTCATGGCATGGTACGAGAAGGCTAAGCTCATTCCTCATGAGTAATGGATTTACCAGGGGAAAGGTAGACAATACATTGTTTAAACGAAAGTTAAACAATGATTTCATTTTGGTACAGTTATATGTTGATGATATTATTTTCGGTGCCACTAATAAAAATTTATGCAAGAAATTCTAAAGCTTGATGCAGAGTGAATTTGAAATGAGCATGATGGGAGAATTGAAGTTCTTTCTAGGTCTGCAGATTCGTTAGGAACAAGGAAGGACATACATCCATCAGACGAAATACATCAAGGATCTTCTGAAGAAATATAGCCTGAGCAATGCCAAAGAGATGAGCACTCCTATGCATTTTGGAGCTATATTAGATAAAAGTGATGAATCAACACCTGTTGATCCTACCAAATATAGAGGCATGATTGGATCACTTATCTATCTAATGTCTCGCAGGCCAGACATTATGTTCAGTGTCTGCCTATGTGCTAGATTTTAGGTAAATCCTCAAGAATCTCACCTAAGTGCTGTCAAACGAATATTTAGATATCTATTAGGTACTACTAATCTTAGCCTAGTGTACGAGAAAGGTGATGATTTCAGGTTAAGGGGATTCTGCGATGCAGGTTACGCTAGTGATCGCATAGAAAGAAAAAGCACAAGTGGTGGATGCCACTTTCTAGGATATGGCTTGATATCATGGGCAAGCAAAAGACAGAGCACAATCTCACTGTCTACAGCTGAAGCCAAATATGTTGCTGCAGGATTGATGATTGGATTTTATATGATATTTTTAGGGTGTTTTTAGTCTTTTTATTTTATTATTTTTGAGTCTCATATAGGATTTTTATTATTTTTATATAGATTTTCTATTTATTTTTCATTTTTCATATAGATTAGTTTTTTTTGTTTTTCTAACTTTATTTTATATTTTTAGGAATTTTTATAGTTATTTTTATATTTTTAGGAAAGCTGGTATAGTTATCATTTTTGTCCAGGGACCAAATTGTAAAGTTTCAGGAAATGAAGGATCAAAGTGGAAAAGTTCAAGAGCGGAGGATGAAAAGTGAAGTTTCAAGGACTTAAAGGATTGAAATTGAAGTGCTAGCAAAGAGAGGACTTAAAGTGGAAATCAAGAATATGAACCAACACTCTCTAAATTAAGCACATGGAAAATAAGGATTAAAGGATGAGTGGAGAATTCATGGTAGTGGGAAGGAGTTTTGAAAAGTTAATTGGTGGCCAATGAAGGCCATAATGGCCATCAACTCCTCCACCATTGAAAGACAATTTTTTTTGCTATAAATAGGAGTGCTCATCCTTTGTAAAAATGACACCTTAATAGAATACAACAAGTATTCTCTCTTTCTCCCTCAAAGATCATTGTTCCTAGGACTTGTGGGAAGCCATACTTGAGCTCCTATCCAGGGTAATTCAATGATTCTTTTAGCCATGCTTGGCTAACTTCTTCTTTAAGTTTTTGGGTTGTTTTAGTTTATAATACATGTTCTAGTCTTTTTCTACATTTCTGAATTTTTATTTCCATTCATGTTTTATTACCTTATGCTTTATTTCTATCTTGTGGATCCCAAGAGGTTTTGCTTATTACTTATTACATAAGGCCATTTGGTGAGTAGTAAGGGAACTAGGTAATAAAAAAGGTTATAAGTATACTTCGCTAAGGAATTAGGAAGGACGTAACTTTATGTTGGCCTGAACATCTTCTTCATCTTCTTCTTTAGTTAACTAGGTGCCAAGGAATTGGGTTTAGTAATTAAAAAGAAAGATCTACAATGCTTAAGGAATTAACTTGTAGTTACACTAGGCTATAGCATCATGATAATGGTTTTATAATTCAGGAATTTAGTAGGAAATTTCTAGCATGTTTTTATAGACTATGTAAACCAACCCAAGAGCTTAATGTTCATCATCTCTTTATTCTATTATTTTATGCTATTGTTTCTTTCTAGTTCTCAAACCAACAACAAATATACATCTTTTTATTTTTCCTATTTAAGTACTAAACTTAATATTAACAAGAACACCTATCCTTTGGGTTCGAACATTTTTATTACGCGATAGTAAATTGTACACTTGCAATTTCCTTATCAAGGATCATGTTGTACCCAACTCTTGTGGGTAAAACACCAATTAGAAGATTATGGTATTTTTTAGCATAGAATTCCATTATTATGTGATAATACCAATGCTATAAACATAACTAAAAATCTTGTTCAGCATTCAAGAACAAAGCACATAGAAACTAAGCATCATTTCATTCGTGATCATGTTGCAAATAAAAATATTGATATATCATATGTGCATACTGATGATCAACTAGCTGATATATTTACCAAACCTTTGATTGAAAATAGGTTCATAAATTTGAGGAAAAGTATTGGCATGTTTTCTATTCCATAAAATATATCGTCTATACTAACCCTTGTGCAGAGGTTAACAGAAAATCAGACGACAGAATTTTTCTCAAGTTCATCAAGCTTATCGTCTAATAACTAGGATCATCTGACGGCAACAAGGATAATTGTAAAGTTCAAACGACGTAGTTTGAAGGCTCACTCACTGATTCACTACATGTGAATATAAACAGTGCACGTCGTTTCAGTAACTATTCTCTCTCACACGTTTCTATTATTATATCATTGTTATTGATGCATTAATCACACCGCATTAAATGCGCGTGGGGTTTTACATTTCTCTCTCTTGAAAATTCAAAAAGTAATTGTAGCTTGCACAAAAACCTAAAAACTCTTTGCATTCCATGCAAAATTGTCAAAACTGAGTTACTGAAGAATTGCTCAACACTTTTGCTTCTTCTCACATCTGAAACCCTAGCACTCTCTCTCGTTTCTTTGTGCACGCTAACTCTCTTTGCAGAAAATTAACAATGGCACCCAAGAAGATGACAAAGAAACAGATGGAATCATCTACCAAGCTTACCAAAGAAGAAGAGCTGATTATCAGAAATAGAAACAGCTGTACCGCCATCAACTAGAGAGACCAGGAAGCAAGCATAGGGAAACCAGTGATTGCGAACCTTAGAGATAGGCCTCTTGTATCACCTAGATACGTGGACCTAAACATGTTCTACCATATAAAGATTCCAAGCATAGACGAGCTCTTATTTCAAGATTGGGAGAAATTTTACCTGGTGTCTCATAATGCTGCAGCCATCCCAGCGGTAAAGGAGTTCTATGACTGTGTAGTGAAGCACAGTGTGAACCACATTCGCACTCGCTTTCAGAGGGAAATCATAGACATCACACCCTCTCATATTGCTATTGCTCTGGACATGGAAGTCAGAGATGGAGAACACTACAGCTCTTGCTGGATGGATAATGTATCTGATACCAACTGCATATGGAAGCAAGATCCCAAAGTTGGTGGTGTTGCTGTAAGCAAACTAGTGGAACCATGTATCTTCCCTCATGGTGTGATCAGCAAGGTCCTTCTTCCCAAAGAAGGTTCAAGAGACTGTGTCAACAAGCTGGCGCAGTATGCATTGTACAAGCTGATGAAGAAAGTGAAGGTCAACCCAGTTCACCTCATTCTCCAATACATGATCAACTTTCTTGATAGTGCCCATGGCAACTTGCCATATGGGTCACTAATCACGGTGATGCTTTCGAAGCTTGGAAAGTTGACACTGGAGATAGAGAAAAATATCTTCACCACTCAAGACTTCGTCTTTCCTACTCTAATCAAGATTGGAGATGTGAAAAGAATGAAGGTGGAGGTAGACGCATCCAATGTGCCCAAGGAAATGTTGGGTAAATCTGTGAAGCAGACTACAGGCTCACGCTCAATGAGAACTTCGTCTTCTAAACAAAAGTCTCCACAAGTTGAGGAAATTCAACCTTTGTCTGCCCCCAAGCCAAAGAGAAGACGTTTGGTAAAAGGAGTGGTAAAGGGAACAACAGAGAAGATTATCTCTCCTTTTAAAGCTAAAAAGCCTGAAGTTGCACCGATTGAAAAGGGTGAGGATGCACCTGCTAAATACACTGAAGCAGCACCCGTTGAAGAGGGTGAAATTACATATGCTGAAATGCATGCAGAACCTGAACAAGCAGTTCAAGCTACATAAACCTATCCCTCAGCACTTCATATGTATCTGCCCCTACTGCCAAGCATATTTCAAACCTTCATCGAAAATATCTTCGATTTATAGGATGATAGAAATTGCAGTTTCCGATGCATTGCCGAGTGGCTTGGAATGGAAGAAAGTATGTGGTTCGATATTCGAACTAGGATGATAGCTGAGATGGAATGGAGAAGAGAGCTTCATAAGAAGATTTCGAGCTCAGCAGCAGAATATCATATGGTGTTGGAAGCCATAAGGATAGCTCCTCAAGAACCATCATTCAAACCTAAGTGGTTTTCAGTCCCAGACATGGGGTTTATAGCAGCTACTGTTTTCAACATTGTCTTGGTGACTCTATCCAACAAAGAAAGCTGTACTTACCTTCCTCTAACTGGATCAGTGCCCCCTTCTCCAAAGATGGTTGTTCTTGGCCTTATAAACAACAATCACTGGGTTCGCATCAAGCTTCAGGAGGGCTCTCCTTTGCTGCCAACTTACCCTCAGTGGCCATATCATTGTGTTGTAACAGCTGCTGGATGGGAAACCCCTCTCCTTCCAAGGATGGGCATATACAAGAAATTTCTTCAAGATCAGCTTAACTCATTCGTGCACACTCTCTTCTCTGAACCTGAGTTTGTTCCATATCACTCCCCTGTATACGAAGAAGAGCCAAGTCCTCTTCATTCCTCCAAAGTGGCTGAGATGGTTACTCCCCCACATGCTGTGATCTTCGATCAACTATACTCGCCATCACCACTTCAGATTTCTGAAGACCTCGTCATTCCTGTTCAGTAACCACAAGAACTTCAACTCTCAACAACGTCTGTGGCTCCAATTTCCTTGACAAGGAGACGTTCTTCTAGTATGCCAAGTCTGTTGAAGCGCCAAAAGAGGATCAAGCCTAAGAACTCTCGAGTTCTACCGATTATATCCATAGAAACTTTTGGATATCCTTTCTGCTTTGCTGCACAGCTATGGGCACCTTGTTCCTGCTCTCTCATGCAACTCAAGTTTCTAGAACGACATCAAAATGACCTATTTCATTTTGATTGGGCTGTTTGGAAATCTCAAGGACACATTGGCTATGTTTCAGTATTCATTCTTCAGAATCCTGGAGCTCTTATTGTCCTTCTTGACTCATGGACGCTCATTTTGTTGCCCTCTTGGGAATCAGACATCTCTCTTCCTGCGACTCCAGTCATGGTATCAAAGGAGGATTTCGATCTGGTTATGGCCCTTGAGCTAACTTCAGCTTAAGTAGTTCCATTCATCTGCAGTGCTATCATCATTGTTCAATCTCTTCATATGGGCTTTGGTTCAAGTCATCAAGGTTCTGCCGCTGAATATAGGGTTGAGTCACCACCCACTCCAATTTCCGTCGAAGCTCCAATGGATGAAACGGTTATAGAAGAGCTCAAGGAGGAGTTTGCTGTCTTCAAGGATGAAATCCGCGAAGAAGTTAAGGCTCTAGCTGCGACAAATGCAAAGAAAAATGCTGAATTGGATGCCAACAAGAAGAAGCGCATGGACGAGTTAAATGAATAGATGGACTCACTAAAGATGATGATGTCCAAGATTTTGGAAAACCTGGGCTGAAGCAATCCTTCAACTTTTCTATCCTTACCTCATTTACTTACTGCACAAATCTTTTACGCTAACAAGCTTATATAGTTTGTTAAATGGTTTATATCATTTTTTTTGCTATGCTCTGTTATCTTTATTTGTTGCTCTGATAGCCTTGTTTACCATTATTTGTTTTGCTAATGACAAAGGGGGAGAGAGAGAGATTAGAGAAAAAGAATTATAGAGGGAGAGAATATAGAGAAAGAAAGACTAGTAAAAAAGGGAAGAGATTAATAAGAGAATAGAAAAAGCTTAAAATGAGGGGGAGAAAAGAGAAAAATAACCCTAGCATAACTTAGAAAATTATTACTCTAAGGGGGTGCTATGAATCATGTTAGACTAAAATAGATTATACATGAAAGAAGGAGAGTTTGACCGTCTGCCTCTTTAGACCGTTTGCTGTGATATTGAGTTATGCGTTGCAAATGAGTATTATAGTAATATGTATAAAATCATGGCTCTGATACTATGTCTTCACGCTTTTCAAATTGCTCTAGTACATAATTTCATAAAAAGATAGAACTGACATTTATATGCTCTGATAAAATGCTCATGTTTTTCAAACCTAGAAAAGTTTAATGCCCAACACTCTGATACCTTACGTTTGATTTAAACAAGAAAGGTCTGATATATTTTCATAATAACAGATTACACCTTTTTCTCAATGAAAATTGTCATCATAAAAAAGGGGGAGATTGTTAAGTTCAAACGATTCCACGTTTTATCATGTTTTGAATAAATAACAATTTTACCTTAGGTTTAATCATGATAGATAAAGTTTCCTAAACTCTATGTCTTAATTTCAGGAAATATCTATCAAATGAAAAGGAATGCAATGGCTACACCTACCTTAAAAGAATTGGAAAAGCAGAATGTTCAAATGTATCGTTCAAGAGAATATGAATAAAGAACATCTAATTACTCTGATGAAGGGACATCTGCCTATGTTCAATAAGGAATGTTTGACTACGTTCAAGAAAGAACGTCTGCCCATATTCAAGATGGAACGTCTGCCTCAGTGTTCCAGCAATGAAGGCTTTCAAAAGTATGAATATTAAATGAAGCACTGTTCACACCAGAATCAAGAAAGGACATATTTAATACAAAAATATTCCTTGTATCTGCCTACTCTCTGAACGCTCTGTACAAAAAGATACGCCTTTTCAGATTCAACGGAACTATTTTCTGAACATCGTATCACCTCAACGGTCAGAATCAAATCTCGGTGATCAGAATAGAAGATACACTTTGTTGTTTCCTTTTGCATTAAATGCTCAAACAGTATTTAAGGAAACAAAGCAGAGAATAGTGGACGATAGAAGCAACCGCATTAAATGCTGCATTTGATGTGTAGTAGGTTTGCATTCAATGCTTCTAAGAGCTTGTCAGAAGTATCCGTTGCACCTTCAGAGAAGAAGAAATTCAAACGGAACTCCACAATCTTCACCAACGCCAATCTTCCTGAAGATATGAATAGAAGACTTGAACACTGAAATCAATGGCGACTTACAACGAAAAATCCTCAAGCATTCAAAGTCTTTTATTGCTATCAAACTCTGAAACCTACTCAGAAACTAAGTGTCATACCATACTGAGTTGAGTCGTCTGCTTTAGTGTGAAATTTATAAAGAGTGAAAACTCTCATCCTCCTCAAACTTCAAAAACAAAGAACACATTCTCACGTCATCTGTAACATGTGCTCAAACAGTTTCTACCTTAATCTTTGTGAAGAGACTCTGTAGAACCAAAACAAAATTCTTTGTAAAATAATTAGGAGAAGTCTTGTTGAATACTTGTAAGGAGAAGTCCTACGAATACTGGAAGAAGTCCTGTTGAATACTTGTAAGGAGAAGTCCTTCGAATACTGGGAGAAGTCCTGTACAATACTTGTATTGTTCGATGTGAATAGTGGAAAATCTTAGTGAAGCCAAGGACTGGACATAGCCCTGTCGATTAAGAGGCTGAACCAGAATAAACTCTTTGTGTGCTTTACTTTTCAGCTTTGTTAAATTTTCGCTGCACAAGTTTTAGAAAAGAATATTTAAACTTATACTTATTTTGAAAGAAAAGTTTTTAAAACCACACACACAATTCAAACCTCCCCTTTCTTGTGTTGTTTCGTTATTATCAGAAGTTGTTGCTCTAATCTACTACAATGGTAGAAAATTCGAAGGCAGTGAAGGGAAAATGTTCGAAGGTGATAGGAGAACCACACGACTCAAACACGGCATGAGCATACAACTTGAAGAAGAAACTTCATAACAAGTTGAAGCTTGGTCGCAACCAGCTTATATCTTCCGTGACCTGTAGATTTTTGGCTTCACGCAATCTAAGGCAATACATTGGTCTTGAAGTATGCGACACCGAAGATGTGGAAATCATGATGGACACATTTGCGCAACAAACATTTGTGGCAGTGCTAGAATTGTATGTTGACATTGATGAGGCCAGTAGCTCATCCAAACCTGCCCCACCCGATCTGATGAACATACAACAACCATTACCCTATGATGAGACATACGGTGGAGAAGAACATGATAGTCAAGCTCTCACCATTCATTTGGCAGATGATGATGACAACAATAATTTTAATGTCGAGCCTGACGCCTATTACTCCATAGATGATGATGAACGTGATGATGATCACCTTCTAGATGAGGATTTGTCAGATGCGAAAGGTCTGATGGCACCGGTCTCCCCTTCATCCCCAATCCTTGTGGAAGTACCGATCAACATCCATCCAAGAACAAAAGGTACGTGACATTTTTTACCTTCACACACCTTATTGTTTATGTTCAGATGGGTCTACCGTCCCATTTTGGAATGATACTTCGCACTATACATACATTAATTGGGAACACCCAGATCAAGAACCAAATCGAGATTGTTTGGACGTGCTTGGCAATTCGGAGGCTGGATGAGTTGTACGTTGGCCTTCGCTTTGATTCCAAAGAAGTTGTTCAACATGCTTTGAAGCACTGTGTGGTGAAGATTCACCAATCTTTTCGTGTGGTTGAATCCAAACCAAACGTCTATTATGTAAAATGCTCGAATTCCACATAGGAACACCTTTGTCCATGGAGAATGAGGGCAATCTTATCTAAAAGATCTACAAAATGGGGGATAACAAGATGGGACGGACAACACACGTGCATCAACCAGATGTATAGTCAGGACCATAGCAAGTGTAGTTCCGACTTCATATGCTCATGCATAATTGGTAAAGAACCTATTTGACATTGTTGATATTTTGCTGTGAGATTTGTTAAAAAAAATTCCTAATATTTTGTTGTAATATTTTCATAGGTATGGTCAAGGAAGATCCATCAATATCCATTCATCTTATACAAGAGAGGGTGAATGGAATGTTTGGCTACTCAGTTTCCTACACTAAAGCATGGAAGGCCAAACAAAAAGCACTTGCAAAGGCGTTTGGTGATTGGGAGGAGTCCTACGATGAACTTCCGCGATGGATGGAGTATATGCTGTCGTTTGCACCTGGTTCCGTCTACAAAGTCGTCACTCACGAGTACATACAAAATGGCGTTGTTGACCCTCATTATCGAATTTTTAGCTAGGTATTTTGGACGTTCAAGCAATGCTGTGAGGCGTTCAACTATTGCAAGCCCATCATAAAAATTGATGGTACCTTCCTTTACGGGAAGTATCGAGGTACCTTGCTCATTGCCACTACACAAAATGGGAATGCTAATATCTTACCCATTGCTTTTGCAATTGTAGAAGGTGAAACGTGGAGCGCTTGGTCATGGTTCTTGCGGTTGATATGCCTCCATGTGACTGCGGGGCAAGGTATATGCCTCATTTTTGATAGGCACGCAAGTATCAAGTTGGCCGTAGCAGCTTCTCCCGAATGGCAGCCACCGAATGCTCACCATGTTTACTGCATCTGACACATTTCTAGTAACTTCAACCATAAATTCAAAAACAAACCGATGAAGGATGAGTTGGTTGACATAGGTAATTTTATATTTCCTTTGTCTTATTCCAAAGAAATTGTTTGATGATGAAAATGTTGACTTTGTTTGATCCATTGGTGCAGCTTATGACCCCTGTCCGTATTATTTTGAGATGAGGTTGGCCCACTTCCGTGCAAAGGCTAGCCCGGCCATCCGCGAATGGATTGACAACATAAGAAAAGAGACATGGATCCTTGCTTGCGACGAAGGTGGTCATAGATACGGACACATGATGACCATCCTATCTGAAGTTGTTAACAAAGTTTTGAAGGGTGCTAGAAATCTACCAATCACAGCTTTGGTGAAATGTACTTACAGCCGATTAGTTACATTTTTTGTTAATAGGAGTGGTCATGCAAGAGCAGAGTTGGCAGAGGGCAAAGTTTTTTGCGATGAGGTTGATGAGTGGATTTTATATGATGTTTTTAGGCTATTTTTTAGTTTTTTTATTTTATTATTTTTTAGTCACATATAGGTTTTTTATTGTGTTTATGTAGATTTTATATTTATTTTGCATTTTGCATGTAGATTAGATTTTATTAGATTTTCTAGCTTTATTTTATATTTTTAGGAATTTTTCTAGTTATTTTGTATTTTTAGAAAAAGCTGGTTTAGTTATCATTTTTGTCCAGGGACCAATGTGTAAAGTTTCAGGAAGTCAGGGACCAAATTGTAAAAGTTCAAGAGTGGAGGACTTAAAGTGAAGATTGAGAGAGTATGAGGGCTTGAATTGAAGTGCTAACCAAGAGAGGACCAAAGTGAAAAAGAAGAATATGAAGAATCACTCTCTAATTTAGCACATGGAAAAAATGTTTAAAGGAATTGATGTTAGTGGAGGAAGGGTTTCAGAATTAAACAAGGCTGAGTAGTGGCATTTTATGGCCATCAAAACCCACTACCATGAATGAAGAAGGAAGGAAAAGCTTGAAGATGAAGAAGCAGCGTCCCAGCGCTCAAGCGTTGGGATCTAGAGCGCTCAAGAAGAAGGAGCGCTGGGATTCTGACTGGATGATGAGTCAGATGTTGACCCAGCGCCCAAACGTTGGAAAGCCAGCGCTCAAGCGCTGGGCCTCGGATAGATAGTGGATTTTTAATGCTTCCCAGCGCCCAAGCGCTGGGAAAGCCAGCGCTCAAGCGTTAGAGCCCAGAATTTTGCTATAAATAGGGAGGCAATTTGCACTTGTAAAACACACCTTCATAGAATACAACAAGTATTCTCTCTTTCTCCCTCAAAGATCATTGTTCCTAGGAATTGTGGGAAGCCAAACTTGAGCTCCTATCCAGGGTAATTCAATGATTCTTTTAGCCATGCTTGGCTAACTTCTTCTTTAAGTTTTTGGGTTGTTTTAGTTTATAATACATGTTCTAGTCTTTTTCTACATTCTGAATTTTATTTCCATTCATGTTTTATTACCTTATGCTTAATTTCTATCTTGTGGATCCCAAGAGGTTTTGCTTATTACTTATTACATAAGGCCATTTGGTGAGTAGTAAGGGAACTAGGTAATAAAAAAGGTTATAAGTATACTTCACTAAGGAATTAGGAAGGACGTAACTTTATGTTGGCCTGAGCATCTTCTTCATCTTCTTCTTTAGTTAACTAGGTGCCAAGGAATTGGGTTTAGTAATTAAAAAGAAAGATCTACAATGCTTAAGGAATTAACTTGTAGTTACACTAGGCTATAGCATCATCATAATGGTTTTATAATTCAGGAATTTAGTAGGAAATTTCTAGCATGTTTTTATAGACTATGTAAACCAACCCAAGAGCTTAATGTTCATCATCTCTTTATTTTATTATTTTATGCTATTGTTTCTTTCTAGTTCTCAAACCAACAACAAATATTCATCTTTTATTTTTCTGTTTTAGTACTAAATTTTATAATAATAAGAACACCTATCCCGTGGGTTCGATCTTTTTATATTACGCGATAGTTTAATCGTGCACTTGCGATTCGATTATCAAGTTTTTGGCGCCGTTGCCGGGGATAGGTTCTTTCAAGTTCTTATTTTTATTTTATATAGTACTTCTTGTTTATACTTAAAAAAATATAAAAAAAAAAGAAGAAAAAAAAAGAAAAAATTGTATTGAATAGGTGCTATTAACTTCTTTGGCTTGTTTGCATGGTAGGACATTTTGAATTGGACCCTGAAATTGAAAGAACTTTGCATCGCAGATTAGCGGAGCAAAGGAGATTAGCAAGGGCCATGGCTGAAACACAACCACAAATGGAGGAGCGCCTCCTTGCTGAATACAATGCAAGGGTGGAAGATGAAGTCCAAGCTAGACTTCAAAGGCTGAGAGAGGAGGAGGAAGAACAGAATGTTAATCGCTCTCTTCGTGATATCACAGCTCCCCAGGTAGATTACAATTTTGAA
The DNA here is from genome assembly GCA_030819835.1 of Acmispon strigosus. Taxonomy (NCBI): domain Eukaryota; kingdom Viridiplantae; phylum Streptophyta; class Magnoliopsida; order Fabales; family Fabaceae; genus Acmispon; species Acmispon strigosus. Next base: position 29,578,167 of record JAUAMA010000001.1, read on the forward strand.
GGGAGTATTGTGGTTCCGGAGGATGCTTTGCCAAACTTCCAGATTCCTCCACACTTCATCTCTTTGGTAAGTCAAAACCAATTTGGTGGAAGTGTAAATGAAGACTGCCATACACATCTGGAGCGATTCACTAGGCAATGCTCCACCTCAAGGAGAAATGATGCTCACTTGGATACGGTAAGACTAATGCTGTTTCCATTTTCCTTAAGAGATGTGGCAGAGGAGTGGCTATCTTCTCAACCACTCAGAAGCATTACTTCATGGGATGATTTGGCTGAAAAATTCACGGCCAAATTTTTTCCTTACAACCGCATAAGGAAGTTGAAGCAGGAAATCAACTCCTTCATTCAACAAGATTCTGAAAACCTGTATGAGACATGGGAGAGGTTCAAGGGACTTCTCAGAAGGTGCCCAGGTCATAACATCTCTATCGCAGATCAGGTAGAGAAATTTTATGCTGCTTTGAATGATTATACCAGGGACAAATTGGATACTGCAGCAAGTGGGGCATTCGATGCTTTGCCACCACAAGGAGCTCTTGATTTAATCAACAAACTTGCTGCAAGAGCTGCTCATTCAAATCAGGACCGGGCAATCAGGAAAGGTATTTATGAGGTTGATTCTTTTGAGTCCATTGTTGCTTCAAATAAACTTTTATCCAGGAAAGTTGATGCAATGGTCAAAAGAATGGAGGGGGTTCAACTGAGCCCGGAGGAGGCTGAATTAGAAGCTGAGGTAAAAGCTATGGGGAATTTTCAAAATTCCTATGGCAACACCTATAACCCAAGCTGGAGAAACCACCCCAATTTTTCTTGGAGGGATCAAGGGGGTGGTCAAGGAGAAGTCAGGCAACAATTTCAGAGGCCATTCAAAAATCAGAGGCCACCAATGCCTTTGAATCCGAACCAGGGAAGAAAGAGTTTGGAAGAAATTGTTGGTGAAATAGGCCAACAAACTGTGCAATTTATGAATGAGACCAGGACAAGTGCCAAGAATCATGAAGCCTCCATTAGAAATTTGGAGGTCCAGGTAGGCCAGTTGGCCAAGACCATCTCAGAAAGGATTCCAGGTACTTTTCCGTCTGATACTCTTGTCAATCCAAGGGAAAATGTTGAGAATGTTTCTGCCATCACTCTTAGGAGTGGTAAGACTATGCCCGAAAGGGTAGTGGAAATTGAACAAGAGGTAAGTGGTGAAGAAAAAGAAAAAGAAAGGAATGTGCCTATTGTTGTTGAAAAAATTGCTGAAAATGTAATTCCTCCTTCTAAGAAAATTGGCAAAGTTCCATTTCCTAAAGCTTTAAAAAAGAATTTGGAAAAGCAATTCTCAAAATTTCTTGAGATTTTTAAAAGACTTCAAATTAACATTCCATTTTCTGAAGCTTTGGAACAAATGCCAATTTATGCTAAATTTATGAAGGACATTTTATTTAGAAGGAGGAAATTGAGTGAGATGGATGAAACTGTAATGTTAACTGAGGAGTGTTCAGCTATGGTTTTGAGGAAGTTGCCCCAAAAATTGAAGGATCCAGGGAGCTTCACTTTGCCTGTGGAAATTGAGGGACTACCAAATGCAACAGCTCTTTGTGATTTAGGAGCTTCTATAAACCTCATGCCACTCTCCATGTTTAGGAAATTGGACATGGGAGAGGCCACTCCTACTTTGATGTGTTTACAATTAGCGGACATGTCAATTAAGTACCCCTATGGGGTGGCTGAAGATGTTTTGGTAAGGGTTGACAAGTTTGTCTTCCCGGTTGATTTTGTGATACTTGACATGGAAGAAGACTCCAAGGTACCATTAATTCTTGGGCGGCCATTCCTTGCTACAGGAAACGCCAAGATTAATGTAGCAGAAGGCCTCCTATCTTTGAAGGTAGGGGATGAAAAAGTGAAGTTTTCTGTATTCCGTACTTGTAAGCACTATGAGTCTGAAAGTGAGGATGAGTTCAAAGATGATGTTTGTAGCAAGAAAAGAAAAAGTACCCCCAATTGATTAAGGGGAAGGGTCTATCTCGGACCTTAACATTGAGCTGGTTGGGAGACAACCCAACTTAGGATAGTTTATGTTTCTGTTTTTTTTAATTTTTGCACTACTCTTGTACATAAATAAAAGAAAAGAAATTTTATGTTTCTGCAGGCGAGGCCAGCGCTCGAGCGCTGGAGGCCAACGCTCAAGCGTTAGGCCCCTGCTTCACAACCTCTGGTTCCAGTTTATTCCAGCGCTGGAGCGCTGGAGGGCTAGCGCTCATGCGCTAGGCCCCTGGAATCCCAGTTTTTTATTTTTTAATTTCCAGCGCCACAGCGTTGGAACCCAGCGCTCAGGCGCTGGGACCTCTGATGCCCAGTTTTTATTTTAATTCCAGCGCCCAAGCGTTGGCATCCCCAACGCTCAAGCGCTGGAGCTCGGGCAGTTTGCTGTTTTTGCTTTTGTTTGCTGTTTTTAGTTTTTAATAAATTTTGTGTTCACCATTTTCTGGAAGTTTTAAGGTTCTATGAGTTTTCCCTTGGTTCTAAACTGGTTTTAATTTTTGGGAACTCAAGAATTCTTGTTTTAAGGTGGACACAAATTTTTCAACCCATGATCTTATTTGTGCTGTTTTTGGGACTAACAAGTCAAGCAAGCTTCTGCTTGTGAGACTTTTGTTTGTTCAATGTTACAGGATAGGTACCAAAAGGAGGAAGAACCCTCTTGAACTTAAGTGTTCAAATTGATTTTTACATTGAGGTTCCCTTGGACCTTTGTGGAAAATTTGTTACTATACCAGCTTCTTAGATTTTGTTTTTCTTTTTATAGTTTTTAGTTATATTTTCAGTTTTTCTGTTTTTGCATGAGTCTTGAGTATATTATCCATTCTGAATGTTGCTATAGCTTTGTGAAATGCTTTATCTGATTGAAATGCTTTGTGAAAAAGTTATATGTTTTTAAGCAGTTAGGATTGCATGCTGTAGAAAGGATTATTGATATCTTGATTGTTTTGGTTGTTGGCAAAAGTTTTTCTGAGTTCTAAAAGGGTACCACTTACCCTATCTTTTTCTGAGAGCTGAGGACTCTGATGCATGATTGTAAAATTTTTCTGCCTTGTGTTGCATGTTGATTGGAGTTTTGTATACTTTGTGAGTTGAGAAGAGATTATAGGAATTTTTGAAAACTCAGATTTTAGTTTGAAATGTTATATCCACTAGTAGCCCCTTTTGAGCCTTAAAAGAGTCATTCTTTGGAGCCTACTTTGTGTGATAATTTTTTCAGTTGTTATAGTGATGCATGTGCTGAAATTGTTAGAGCTTTGTTTGTTGGGTTCCTCTCTAAAAAATTGGAAAAAATAAGGTATGTGCCTTAGAGAAAAATAATGAAGTAGTGGGGTGAGAAAGAGTATGAGGGGAGTAAAATTCAAGTCATTCATCCCATACATTCCACTACTTCGTTCAAAAAAAAAAAAAAAAAAAAGTGAAAAATTGAGAGAACCCTTGTGTGAATTGTTGAGCTCTTAGTCAAGGAAAAATCACTTAACAACAAATTTCTGAGTCAGCCACCAGAGTTGCCAATTTCTTGAAATCCATACCTTAAATTGTTCAACCCTTTTGGCCAAGTTACAACCTTTAAAAATCTCTTCAACATCACTTGGTTGCTTTACTTCAGTTTTGATTTGAATGATAGGCAGGATTATTGAGCTTTCTTGTTTTCATGGAGAATATCATTTTTGGTGAGCTTAATTGATGAACTCAAACATGTTAAAAGCCAAGCCTAACTTTCTTGATTCTTTGTCTATAAAACATGCATGTCTTCCTTTTCTGCTAAGCTTTTTGAAAGGTTTTTGTGCTTCAAGTTTTAATCAGATAAACTTTCTCAAAACTCAGGGACGGGTTTTTCTTTAAGTTTTGTCGCTTGAGGACAAGCTGTCGTTGGGTATAGTGGTGTGATGAGTGGATTTTATATGATGTTTTTAGGCTATTTTTTAGTTTTTTTATTTTATTATTTTTGAGTCACATATAGGTTTTTTATTGTTTTTATGTAGATTTTATATTTATTTTGCATTTTGCATGTAGATTAGATTTTATTAGATTTTATAGCTTTATTTTATATTTTTAGGAATTTTTCTAGTTATTTTGTATTTTTAGAAAAAGTTGGTTTAGTTATCATTTTTGTCCAGGGACCAATGTGTAAAGTTTCAGGAAGTCAGGGACCAAATTGTAAAAGTTCAAGAGTGGAGGACTTAAAGTGAAGATTGAGAGAGTATGAGGGCTTGAATTGAAGTGCTAATCAAGAGAGGACCAAAGTGAAAAAGAAGAATATGAAGAATCACTCTCTAATTTAGCACATGGAAAAAATGTTTAAAGGAATTGATGTTAGTGGAGGAAGGGTTTCAGAATTAAACAAGGCTGAGTAGTGGCATTTTATGGCCATCAAAACCCACTACCATGAATGAAGAAGGAAGGAAAAGCTTGAAGATGAAGAAGCAGCGTCCCAGCGCTCAAGAAGAAGGAGCGCTGGGATTCTGACTGGATGATGAGTTAGATGTTGACCCAGCGCCCAAGCGTTGGAAAGCCAGCGCTCAAGCGTTGGGCCTCGGATAGATAGTGGATTTTTAATGCTTCCCAGCGCCCAAGCGCTGGGAAAGCCAGCGCTCAAGCGTTAGAGCCCAGAATTTTGCTATAAATAGGGAGGCAATTTGCACTTGTAAAACACACCTTCATAGAATACAACAAGTATTCTCTCTTTCTCCCTCAAAGATCATTGTTCCTAGGAATTGTGGGAAGCCAAACTTGAGCTCCTATCCAGGGTAATTCAATGATTCTTTTAGCCATGTTTGGCTAACTTCTTCTTTAAGTTTTTGGGTTGTTTTAGTTTATAATACATGTTCTAGTCTTTTTCTACATTTCTGAATTTTATTTCCATTCATGTTTTATTACCTTATGCTTAATTTCTATCTTGTGGATCCCAAGAGGTTTTGCTTATTACTTATTACATAAGGCCATTTGGTGAGTAGTAAGGGAACTAGGTAATAAAAAAGGTTATCAGTATACTTCGCTAAGGAATTAGGAAGGACGTAACTTTATGTTGGCCTGAGCATCTTCTTCATCTTCTTCTTTAGTTAACTAGGTGCCAAGGAATTGGGTTTAGTAATTAAAAAGAAAGATCTACAATGCTTAAGGAATTAACTTGTAGTTACACTAGGCTATAGCATCATCATAATGGTTTTATAATTCAGGAATTTAGTAGGAAATTTCTAGCATGTTTTTATAGACTATGTAAACCAACCCAAGAGCTTAATGTTCATCATCTCTTTATTTTATTATTTTATGCTATTGTTTCTTTCTAGTTCTCAAACCAACAACAAATATTCATCTTTTATTTTTATGTTTTAGTACTAAATTTTATAATAATAAGAACACCTATCCCGTGGGTTCGATCTTTTTATATTACGCGATAGTTTAATCGTGCACTTGCGATTCGATTATCAAGTTTTTGGCGCCGTTGCCGGGGATAGGTTCTTTCAAGTTCTTATTTTTATTTTATATAGTACTTCTTGTTTATACTTAAAAAAATATAAAAAAAAAAGAAGAAAAAAAAAGCAAAAATTGTATTGAATAGGTGCTATTAACTTCTTTGGCTTGTTTGCATGGTAGGACATTTTGAATTGGACCCTGAAATTGAAAGAACTTTGCATCGCAGATTAGCGGAGCAAAGGAGATTAGCAAGGGCCATGGCTGAAACACAACCACAAATGGAGGAGCGCCTCCTTGCTGAATACAATGCAAGGGTGGAAGATGAAGTCCAAGCTAGACTTCAAAGGCTGAGAGAGGAGGAGGAAGAACAGAATGCTAATCGCTCTCTTCGTGATATCACAGCTCCCCAGGTAGATTACAATTTTGAAGGGAGTATTGTGGTTCCGGAGGATGCTTTGCCAAACTTCCAGATTCCTCCACACTTCATCTCTTTGGTAAGTCAAAACCAATTTGGTGGAAGTGTAAATGAAGACTGCCATACACATCTGGAGCGATTCACTAGGCAATGCTCCACCTCAAGGAGAAATGATGCTCACTTGGATACGGTAAGACTAATGTTGTTTCCATTTTCCTTAAGAGATGTGGCAGAGGAGTGGCTATCTTCTCAACCACTCAGAAGCATTACTTCATGGGATGATTTGGCTGAAAAATTCACGGCCAAATTTTCTTCCTTACAACCGCATAAGGAAGTTGAAGCAGGAAATCAACTCCTTCATTCAACAAGATGCTGAAAACCTGTATGAGACATGGGAGAGGTTCAAGGGACTTCTCAGAAGGTGCCCAGGTCATAACATCTCTATCGCAGATCAGGTAGAGAAATTTTATGCTGCTTTGAATGATTATACCAGGGACAAATTGGATACTGCAGCAAGTGGGGCATTCGATGCTTTGCCACCACAAGGAGCTCTTGATTTAATCAACAAACTTGCTGCAAGAGCTGCTCATTCAAATCAGGACCGGGCAATCAGGAAAGGTATTTATGAGGTTGATTCTTTTGAGTCCATTGTTGCTTCAAATAAACTTTTATCCAGGAAAGTTGATGCAATGGTCAAAAGAATGGAGGGGGTTCAACTGAGCCCGGAGGAGGCTGAATTAGAAGCTGAGGTAAAAGCTATGGGGAATTTTCAAAATTCCTATGGCAACACCTATAACCCAAGCTGGAGAAACCACCCCAATTTTTCTTGGAGGGATCAAGGGGGTGGTCAAGGAGAAGTCAGGCAACAATTTCAGAGGCCATTCCAAAATCAGAGGCCACCAGTGCCTTTGAATCCGAACCAGGGAAGAAAGAGTTTGGAAGAAATTGTTGGTGAAATAGGCCAACAAACTGTGCAATTTATGAATGAGACCAGGACAAGTGCCAAGAATCATGAAGCCTCCATTAGAAATTTGGAGGTCCAGGTAGGCCAGTTGGCCAAGACCATCTCAGAAAGGATTCCAGGTACTTTTCCGTCTGATACTCTTGTCAATCCAAAGGAAAATGTTGAGAATGTTTCTGCCATCACTCTTAGGAGTGGTAAGACTATGCCCGAAAGGGTAGTGGAAATTGAACAAGAGGTAAGTGGTGAAGAAAAAGAAAAAGAAAGGAATGTGCCTATTGTTGTTGAAAAAATTGCTGAAAATGTAATTCCTCCTTCTAAGAAAATTGGCAAAGTTCCATTTCCTAAAGCTTTAAAAAAGAATTTGGAAAAGCAATTCTCAAAATTTCTTGAGATTTTTAAAAGACTTCAAATTAACATTCCATTTTCTGAAGCTTTGGAACAAATGCCAATTTATGCTAAATTTATGAAGGACATTTTATTTAGAAGGAGGAAATTGAGTGAGATGGATGAAACTGTAATGTTAACTGAGGAGTGTTCAGCTATGGTTTTGAGGAAGTTGCCCCAAAAATTGAAGGATCCAGGGAGCTTCACTTTGCCTGTGGAAATTGAGGGACTACCAAATGCAACAGCTCTTTGTGATTTAGGAGCTTCTATAAACCTCATGCCACTCTCCATGTTTAGGAAATTGGACATGGGAGAGGCCACTCCTACTTTGATGTGTTTACAATTAGCGGACAGGTCAATTAAGTACCCCTATGGGGTGGCTGAAGATGTTTTGGTAAGGGTTGACAAGTTTGTCTTCCCGGTTGATTTTGTGATACTTGACATGGAAGAAGACTCCAAGGTACCATTAATTCTTGGGCGGCCATTCCTTGCTACAGGAAACGCCAAGATTAATGTAGCAGAAGGCCTCCTATCTTTGAAGGTAGGGGATGAAAAAGTGAAGTTTTCTGTATTCCGTACTTGTAAGCACTATGAGTCTGAAAGTGAGGATGAGTTCAAAGATGATGTTTGTAGCAAGAAAAGAAAAAGTACCCCCAATTGATTAAGGGGAAGGGTCTATCTCGGACCTTAACATTGAGCTGGTTGGGAGACAACCCAACTTAGGATAGTTTATGTTTCTGTTTTTTTTAATTTTTGCACTACTCTTGTACATAAATAAAAGAAAAGAAATTTTATGTTTCTGCAGGCGAGGCCAGCGCTCGAGCGCTGGAGGCCAACGCTCAAGCGTTAGGCCCCTGCTTCACAACCTCTGGTTCTAGTTTATTCCAGCGCTCCAGCGCTGGAGGGCTAGCGCTCATGCGCTAGGCCCCTGGAATCCCAGTTTTTTATTTTTTAATTTCCAGCGCCACAGCGTTGGAACCCAGCGCTCAGGCGCTGGGACCTCTGATGCCCAGTTTTTATTTTAATTCCAGCGCCCAAGCGTTGGCATCCCCAACGCTCAAGCGCTGGAGCTCGGGCAGTTTGCAGTTTTTGCTTTTGTTTGCTGTTTTTAGTTTTTAATAAATTTTGTGTTCACCATTTTCTGGAAGTTTTAAGGTTCTATGAGTTTTCCCTTGGTTCTAAACTGGTTTTAATTTTTGGGAACTCAAGAATTCTTGTTTTAAGGTGGACACAAATTTTTCAACCCATGATCTTATTTGTGCTGTTTTTGGGACTAACAAGTCAAGCAAGCTTCTGCTTGTGAGACTTTTGTTTGTTCAATGTTACAGGATAGGTACCAAAAGGAGGAAGAACCCTCTTGAACTTAAGTGTTCAAATTGATTTTTACATTGAGGTTCCCTTGGACCTTTGTGGAAAATTTGTTACTATACCAGCTTCTTAGATTTTGTTTTTCTTTTTATAGTTTTTAGTTATATTTTCAGTTTTTCTGTTTTTGCATGAGTCTTGAGTATATTATCCATTCTGAATGTTGCTATAGCTTTGTGAAATGCTTTATCTGATTGAAATGCTTTGTGAAAAAGTTATATGTTTTTAAGCAGTTAGGATTGCATGCTGTAGAAAGGATTATTGATATCTTGATTGTTTTGGTTGTTGGCAAAAGTTTTTCTGAGTTCTAAAAGGGTACCACTTACCCTATCTTTTTCTGAGAGCTGAGGACTCTGATGCATGATTGTAAAATTTTTCTGCCTTGTGTTGCATGTTGATTGGAGTTTTGTATACTTTGTGAGTTGAGAAGAGATTATAGGAATTTTTGAAAACTCAGATTTTAGTTTGAAATGTTATATCCACTAGTAGCCCCTTTTGAGCCTTAAAAGAGTCATTCTTTGGAGCCTACTTTGTGTGATAATTTTTTCAGTTGTTATAGTGATGCATGTGCTGAAATTGTTAGAGCTTTGTTTGTTGGGTTCCTCTCTAAAAAATTGGAAAAAATAAGGTATGTGCCTTAGAGAAAAATAATGAAGTAGTGGGGTGAGAAAGAGTATGAGGGGAGTAAAATTCAAGTCATTCATCCCATACATTCCACTACTTCGTTCAAAAAAAAAAAAAAAAAAAAAAGTGAAAAATTGAGAGAACCCTTGTGTGAATTGTTGAGCTCTTAGTCAAGGAAAAATCACTTAACAACAAATTTCTGAGTCAGCCACCAGAGTTGCCAATTTCTTGAAATCCATACCTTAAATTGTTCAACCCTTTTGGCCAAGTTACAACCTTTAAAAATCTCTTCAACATCACTTGGTTGCTTTACTTCAGTTTTGATTTGAATGATAGGCAGGATTATTGAGCTTTCTTGTTTTCATGGAGAATATCATTTTTGGTGAGCTTAATTGATGAACTCAAACATGTTAAAAGCCAAGCCTAACTTTCTTGATTCTTTGTCTATAAAACATGCATGTCTTCCTTTTCTGCTAAGCTTTTTGAAAGGTTTTTGTGCTTCAAGTTTTAATCAGATAAACTTTCTCAAAACTCAGGGACGGGTTTTTCTTTAAGTTTTGTCGCTTGAGGACAAGCTGTCGTTGGGTATAGTGGTGTGATGAGTGGATTTTATATGATGTTTTTAGGCTATTTTTTAGTTTTTTTATTTTATTATTTTTGAGTCACATATAGGTTTTTTATTGTTTTTATGTAGATTTTATATTTATTTTGCATTTTGCATGTAGATTAGATTTTATTAGATTTTATAGCTTTATTTTATATTTTTATGAATTTTTCTAGTTATTTTGTATTTTTAGAAAAAGTTGGTTTAGTTATCATTTTTGTCCAGGGACCAATGTGTAAAGTTTCAGGAAGTCAGGGACCAAATTGTAAAAGTTCAAGAGTGGAGGACTTAAAGTGAAGATTGAGAGAGTATGAGGGCTTGAATTGAAGTGCTAACCAAGAGAGGACCAAAGTGAAAAAGAAGAATATGAAGAATCACTCTCTAATTTAGCACATGGAAAAAATGTTTAAAGGAATTGATGTTAGTGGAGGAAGGGTTTCAGAATTAAACAAGGCTGAGTAGTGGCATTTTATGGCCATCAAAACCCACTACCATGAATGAAGAAGGAAGGAAAAGCTTGAAGATGAAGAAGCAGCGTCCCAGCGCTCAAGAAGAAGGAGCGCTGGGATTCTGACTGGATGATGAGTTAGATGTTGACCCAGCGCCCAAGCGTTGGAAAGCCAGCGCGCAAGCGCTGGGCCTCGGATAGATAGTGGATTTTTAATGCTTCCCAGCGCCCAAGCGCTGGGAAAGCCAGCGCTCAAGCGTTAGAGCCCAGAATTTTGCTATAAATAGGGAGGCAATTTGCACTTGTAAAACACACCTTCATAGAATACAACAAGTATTCTCTCTTTCTCCCTCAAAGATCATTGTTCCTAGGAATTGTGGGAAGCCAAACTTGAGCTCCTATCCAGGGTAATTCAATGATTCTTTTAGCCATGCTTGGCTAACTTCTTCTTTAAGTTTTTGGGTTGTTTTAGTTTATAATACATGTTCTAGTCTTTTTCTACATTTCTGAATTTTATTTCCATTCATGTTTTATTACCTTATGCTTAATTTCTATCTTGTGGATCCCAAGAGGTTTTGCTTATTACTTATTACATAAGGCCATTTGGTGAGTAGTAAGGGAACTAGGTAATAAAAAAGGTTATAAGTATACTTCGCTAAGGAATTAGGAAGGACGTAACTTTATGTTGGCCTGAGCATCTTCTTCATCTTCTTCTTTAGTTAACTAGGTGCCAAGGAATTGGGTTTAGTAATTAAAAAGAAAGATCTACAATGCTTAAGAAATTAACTTGTAGTTACACTAGGCTATAGCATCATGATAATGGTTTTATAATTCAGGAATTTAGTAGGAAATTTCTAGCATGTTTTTATAGACTATGTAAACCAACCCAAGAGCTTAATGTTCATCATCTCTTTATTTTATTATTTTATGCTATTGTTTCTTTCTAGTTCTCAAACCAACAACAAATATTCATCTTTTATTTTTCTGTTTTAGTACTAAATTTTATAATAATAAGAACACCTATCCCGTGGGTTCGATCTTTTTATATTACGCGATAGTTTAATCGTGCACTTGCGATTCGATTATCAGAGGTCATGAAAAAACTACATAGAAATCAGAAGCTTGCTGGTCGTTTCCATGAAGTGTCATATGACCTATCCAGATCAAAATTTGAGGTACAGGAACAAGTAGATCCACTCACTCAAGGTAGTGGCATGAAATGGCGAGTCATCTTGAATGATAAATACTTTGAGTGTGGACGCTTTTAGGCCTACAAGTTTCCATGCGCCCATGTTATAGCCGCATGCACTCGTGTAGCGGTCAACTACTTCCAGTACGTGGACCTTGTTTACAAACTGGAGAATGTAGCACATGCTTATGGACAGGTGTGGAATCCAATTGGTAACAAATTAAACATCCCTGTAAGCAATGGGCCTCGTATTGTACCTGATCCTTCTATAGTTCGTGGTAAGGGGCGTCCAAAGTCAACTCGTATCCAGAACGAGATGGACTTGTCGAAGGGTCAGTCTTTAAACAAATGTGGGAACTGCCACGGGTGAGGTCACAATAGAGTCGGTTGTCCGATTATAGCAGCTCGTATGAGTACATTGTTTGATGATGATCATGTTGATTCAACTTGAATAAAATTAGTTGATTGTAATTTAAGGTCTTAATTGTATCGTTTATTATTTATTTCAATTAGAAAATCCCTTTGTTGTGTTGCTTTAAAAATAATTAGGGGCGTTACAACGTTCATGTGTTCACGATAATGTATGAGATTTATATGCTAGAGAAATTAGTAAAAAAATGGAACATAACATAAATAATTATTACAATAGTTTTATAACTACAAATAAGTCATAATCAAGGACCTCCCGCTCCTCTAGCTGGATTTCTCCTTCTTCGGGCGGGGGATGCGGAGGGCTCTAGAGCTGGGCTCTAGGATCCTCCTGCTACAGCTAATGACAATGACAGCTCTAACTCCGACTGCAACTGGGTTGGATTATCGCCATAGAAAAAGCCAGGTCCTGGAGCCGTATCCATGAAGCCACAAACGTCGTAATTGTAGTAGCTGATAGTGCGAGAAACACACAAGAAAGGGGGGGTTTTGAACTGTGTGTGTGATTTTTTGAAAACTTCTTTTCTAATACATCATAGTTATTAGTTTCAAAGGGTGTAAGAGTGTGAGTGCATGCAGCGGAAAATTAACTTAAAACAAAAAATTAAAGCACACATGATATTTATCCTGGTTCACCCCCATAATCGATAGGGCTACGTCCAGTCCTTGGCTTCACTAAGATTTTCCACTATTTCATCAAATAGTACAAGTATTCACAGGGACTTCTCCTAGTATTAGAAGGACTTCTCCTATCAAGTATTGTACAGGACTTCTCCTAGTATTTTCAGGACTTCTCCTTTCAAGTATTCTCCAGGACTCCTCCTCACTAGTATTCTACAGGACTACTCCTGATTCCCTTTACAAATTGGGTTTGTTGTTCTACAAGAATACTCTTCAGTAAGAGTGGGTAGAAAGATGAAGCTCGGATTACAGAGAGGATATGAATTTAAGGTTCTCTGTTTTGTTTTGTGTGTGACTTTAAAATAAGAGTAACACTCTATGGGTTCTTCACACAAGTGGACGACTTAACTCAGTAAAGGATGGCTTGAATCTTTTTGAGTTTAAACCAATGGAAGTTTGGTTCTTTGGGAAACTTGGTTGGGATATGCAATATGTTGTATTCAAGTCGCCAAGTTGTTCCGAAAGCTGATTTCTCTATTTATATCTTTAGTAGAAGGTCTTCATTGAGCCTTGACGAAGAAGAGAAAATAGATCCGTTAGTGCTCCTGCTTCCTTGTGAGTAACGGCTAATTCTGTAATTTTGGAACAGCATTGAATGTGTTCTGTCAAGCATTAATTGCTTGTGTTGGCATCGCCTGGCTCATTGCCGTGTTCAGCTTTGGGCTTTTGTTTGAACATAATATCCCAGTGCATGCCAGCTAAGGAACATTAAATGCTCTAAACAGAATATTTGAATTTGAACATTGAGGAGGTACGATGTTCAGAATTTCAGGCCGTTGATTCCGCAAGATCAGCTTGATTTGAGGAAAAGCAGAGAAGCAGAGGAACCGAGGAATACAATATTAATTATGTCCTTTTCTTCTTTCTGCAATCAACAGTGCTTCATTTAATATGCTGACGAGGTAGATGATATTTAAAGCAAGAAGCAATTTTGATAGATGAATTCTTCAGAATTTTGTCGACCGATTTCTTTAATGCTTATGTCAAACGGATTCTTCATAACCTCATGGAAAACATGCTTTCTGGCATTTATGTCTCTTGAGTGCTTTGACGCTTTAGGCAGACGGAGTCTTTATTATGACATGGCACACGCAGTCTTTACAGAATTATTCAGAAGTTCGTCACTGAGTGAGTTGTCAACTGTACTGTATAGGCGGACGAACTTACTTATGCCAAACTCTCTCATCTGTTGGACTCTTTTTTCTATGTAGGTGGCCGGACGCTTTCTCCTTTTGTGCTTCTGTTGAAGTTCTCCTTTTGAATGGATTGTCATCCAACTATTTTTCAATAGGGCTAGAGATACTTCAAAGTTGGAGACCTTTCTTCAGGCTTGTGACCAGACTTACTCACCTTTGGCAAAAAAGTCTTCCTGTTGGTCAGAGTGTATTCAAGCATTGGACTGTTTCAACTTTATCACATGCACTTTTGGTGTTGAATGATCATAGTTTCTTTAGTGCTTTCCAAAGGATGTCTGTTTACTTTTAGGCAAGCTTGGTCTTTAGTGAGTCGTCGAACTGTCTCCGCTTGATTGCTTTCTTTATGCCTTGAGACAGTTCCTCTTGAAAGCGTATGCAGTTGTTCTTCAGTGAGGACCCGGACGTTTTCCACTTATTTGGCCTATCTCATATTTCTGTGACTTGATAATGCCTTGTGGTTTTATGCAGTTCTTTATGAGGATAGTTTTTCCTGGACATAAAGGTGTTTAGCAAGTTAGGAATTCTACCTCAGAAATATCATATTATAAAGAAATTTTTAATTATCAAAACATAATAATTATTTGAATCTAACAGTAGCAAGGTGCCATTGGTGCTCCTGGAGTAAGTGGAACAAATGAGTCCGCCGACATGTATGGAGTGGCAAATCAGGGATGTAATCTGATTGCTGCGTGACCACATCTGGGAATACGGAAGGTGTAGACTGAGTTTGGAAGTCTAAACCGTCAAAGAAACTGGGGCTACCCTGCTGCTGGTAAATGCTACCCCCGGCATGCTGCTGGAAACTGCTACCCCCGGCATGCTGCTCAGTGAAGGGGTATTGATATGGCACATATGCTTGGGTGTCTCCCCGCTGACCATCTGGATAGAAATACTACTCCAGCCCTGGCTGTATAGAAGTCTCAAAAGTAACGTCAGGGGCAACGACAGTCTTTCATCTACGCCCAATGCCCACACCTTCCCTTTTCCCGAGCCTTAGATTTGGGGTAGGTTGTGGCATTTCCAAGGTCGGCTCAGGAGCTGGTCTGGATGGAACAAGTATTCAGTTGAACTTCAAATTGATCGCAAGGCATGTACCCATCTTCTGCTGAATATCTTCAAGTGAGATATTGTGACAATTTCCAAGTGCGGACATGGTCCACAACTGGTGAAACCTCTCAACCTACAATACCGAATATAGATTGATTAATATTAACATTAACATTAACCATATTTTTTTAAGTTGATACCATAACTTATAAAAAAAATCACTAACCACGAGTGTGTTTGCAGAAACCGACAGCGTCATCCAACGACGCGTGTGTAACCTGTACCACAGCAGATACTCATTTCTTGGCCCGGACCCTGTCATCAGTGGTGTAGGTGGCACAACTAAGATCTATCTGGCATCCCACATCTCTATGTAACCCCGCATCTCGTTTGTCCAGTTCACATGTACCTTCCCCCTCCTCGAGACATCATGCAGACTGTCATCCTGTAAAGGTGCGTAAGGAATATGTTGACTCATCCCGAATTGTCTGAGCACACAGTCGGGTTGACGCCACTCAACAAGATTATAGTGGATCAACATTACAAGTGCCCTGAACAAATGTTGATCCCGCACACATTGCTCGGGGAGATAATCCACCACCATAGAGTAAGGGGTCCACACGAACTGTACGTAAAATTATAATTTTTTTAACGAATATATATGAGAGAATCATCATCATATAATTTTATGGACAAACACTTATGTTATTCTCGGTCAACAAGTCTAGCTTGTTTCAGTACTACCAGATGGGATACATATCCACCTTCGGTTTTTGGATCCACATGTTACAATAATAATCTATTCAATTCTAATTTATTGAATAACTGCAGTATGTAAATTAAAACATGTATGTAATGTAGGTAAATACGTTCATACCTTCCACCGAGCAGTGCTCCTACCTGCAACGAAGGCAAGGTTTTTGGGCCTACACTAGGAATTCTCGCCCATGCCCATAGCTGCAAAAGTAATGTGCGTCCAATAAGATCAGCACGGGTGTAGTCAGTAGCCTTGCACAATGAATTATAGAGGGGAGATAAAATAGCTGAACCCCAGCTGTAAGTTCCGGCTGTATCTAAGTCTCGTAGAAATAGCAAGTAGCACAGCGGTACCTCAGAACCGGAACTATCTATGAAAAGGAAACCTCCCATCATCCGTAAAATGTACGCCTAAGCAAACTTCTCCAACCAAACCTCACCCTGGAACTCATTTACATTGTTAAAACTTTTACTCGGCCACCTCATCTTTAACCTATTCCCGTTGATGTCCGCATCATCCACCTCATTTCCAAGTAATTCGAGAATTACCTCCTTCCAATCACCGTGTGCCTGCCCATTAACCGCCTGACCATCGATCCTGAGCCCAAGTTGCAATGAAACATCTTCTAACGTTACAGTGGCTTCGCCTACGGGGAGGTGAAACATGTGCGTTTCAGATCTTTAGCGCTCCACTAACGCGGATAGAAGATGATGGTCCACCATGACATCCCCCACCAACACGCACTCATAAAATCCTGCATGCCTGAGGTGGCCAACGATTTCATCAGGAACATTTCTCAAGATTTGCCCTTCAATGGCCTTCGATTCACGAGCCCGTCTAACTTTTAAAATCCTGTCTTCAAAATTCCCGCTCCAAACCTGCTCCGACACGTGTACAGATTGTTGGGTCAATAGTGAAGGATTCAAGGGCCCGGGGTTAATCACATTTTCTCCGGCCATAATGAACACAACTACAAATTTAAGAGAAAGGAATAGGATGAGAAGGGGTTGGGGTGGGGGTGGGACGAAATGGGGAAGGGAAGTTTGCTGAGTGAGGAGATTGGTGAGGGGTGGGGGTGGGACATGGGGAAGAGGGAACCTCGCCATACAACCAATGGGTTGCAACTAGGCATACATAAGGCGTGTTACAAAACGCCATGCCAAGGCGTGTTACAAAATGCCATGCCCAAGGCTGCTTCAAAAACGCCTTCTTTAAGGCGTGTTTTGACAAGACAGACCTGCTTTCTGCTCCTCACATCCCATTACATAGTGCAGATTCTGATTCTCACTCCTTTGTCTTTTTTCTACAACATGCCCAAATTACAGCTAGTTTGAACAATCCTCATTTTTGACTAGTTGTAACACGCCTTAAACAAGGCTAGTCTTACAAACAACCCCATTTTGACAAATACTTTCCAACCTACCCCATTCTGACAAATAAATTTTTTCCATTATTTAAAAAAAACTCGAAGATTTACATGCATGAAGATGGGCCCAAATCCCCAAAACACTTTGCATGTTCAACGTCGAGGTGGTAATCGGTATACTCTTCTTGATGGCGATAATGAACTGCAACGTCTAGGAGGAACAATGGTGCTTCACACTTCTGGTGGGACCCCTTTTGATCCCAGAGCAACTAGTTCTGGTGGTCGTCAACCTTAGCGAACGTGATAGTCCTGTTTGGCCACATCTCTTCACATTTTTTAGGATAATACATCTCTTAGCGTTTTAGCTTGGAATGTTCGTGGGGAGCGAGAGCTCGTGGCCAACGACAGGTGAGGATTTAATTCGTACCTTTCACCCATCCATCTTTGCTAAGTTTGAAACTCATTGGCGCTTTAATGAAGTGGCCTCCTTCTGGCTGGGAATGGGTTATGAGTTATGTGGTGTTTCAGAAGTAGTGGGACATAGCGGAGGCATCTGGATTCTGGCTCCAGCGAATAGAACTTTCACAATTCAGGTTGTGGACAACACAACTCAAGCTATCACTTTTTCTATCTGTTTGAATAATCAAAAGTGGGTGTATACAACCATCTATGCTAGCCCGAATCCATCTCAGAGGGAGGAGCTTTGGGCACACCTGGTCAGTTTGCGTCAGAGTATCCTTGAGCAGTGGCTGTCTATAGGGGATTTTAATGAAATATGCGCACCATCTGAGGTGGTGGGAGGAAATTTTAGTGAATCTCGGGCATTGTGTATGTTGTATATGATGGAAGCATGTGAGTTATTGATCTTAGAGCCACAGGGAACAAGTTCACATGGGAGCGGGCACATAATGAACGGAGAGTCATAGCTAAACATCTTGATAGGGCTCTAGGTGATGTTTCTTGGCGCCACAATTTCCCTGAGGCTTATGTCAAGCATTTATCAAAGGTCTGCTCTGATCATTAGCCAGTGTTGGTATGATGTACATCAACGTCTGGTGATCATACCTTGTGACCTTTCTGTTTCCATGCGGCAAGGTCAACGCACCCATGGTTTGAGCACCTGGTGCGTGACACTTGGAGGGAACATCCTCCCTCTTTAGTGGGTAAACTGTATAATATCAAGACTGCGGCCATCACCTTCAATAAGAGCGTTTTTGGCAACATCACCCTGAGGAAGAAAAGAGTTGAGAGGCGGTTGCAGGGGCTCCAGAAAGAACTGGATTCGAGGGAGACAGAATCATTTATGCACCTAGAAAGGAGCTAAGGAAGCACTATGAACATATCTTGTTGCAAGAGGAGTTGACTTGGTTCTAGAAGTCTAGAGAGAATTGGGTTAATTTCGGGGACCGCAACACAAAATTATTTCACACTCAAACAGTTGTCAGGAGGAAGTGAAATAAAATACATGGCCTATTTGTCGGGGATGAGTGGTGTACGGAGCCGGAGGTGCTGCAGGAGGAGGCCCAAAGGTTTTTTACTAATATTTTTTCTGTTGATTGACAGGTATGCAAAAGCCATATTATGGAGCTCAAGACACCTTCTATCTCAGCTATAGACAGGATGATTTAATTCGCTCAGTTTTTCTTGAGGAAGTGTATCAGGACATTATGTCTATGCATTCCTTAAAATCCCTAGAAGCATATGGTTTTCAGGTGTTCTCTTGTAAACGATATTGGAATATTCTTGGCCTTGATCTTCATCACATGGTTGCAGATGCATTCATGCATGGCAAGGGTGACCCTGCTCTCGTGGAAACCTTGATTTTTTTCTTCCCATAGGTGGACAGTCCTCTCCATTTCAAAGATCATCGCCCAATAAGACTGTGAAATGTGGCTTACAAAGTCATTATCAAGGTGTTGGTGAATAGATTCAGACCCCCCTTGGAAGGTCTTGTTGGCCCTCTCTGGGGAAGTTTTATTCTGGGACGTCGCACTAAGGACAACATTATTATGGCTCAGGATGTTATGCATTACCATCCATACACACAAGAAAAAAGGTGGACTATGACCCTGAAGGTGAACTTGGAGAAGGCCCATGATCGTGTAAGTTGGGATTTTCTCCGTGCTACTTTGTATGATTTTGGCTTTCCTCCACCTATCATGGATTTGATCATGTGGGGAGTGAAATCAGCTTCTATCTCTATTTTATGGAATGTATCTAAGCTTGTGCCTTTCTGACCACAAAGAGGACTTCGTCAAGGGGATCCCCTCTCTCCTTACCTCTTTGTTCTTTTCATGGAGAGGCTTGCAATCCATATTTAGAATCATGTTGATAATGGTACTTAGCGTCCTATCCGAATCACCAAGGAAGGCATTGGTATTTCTCACCTATTTTCTTGCAGGTGATGTCTTGCTGTTTTGCTCGGCTAGAGAGGACCAATGCACTTGGTAGCTAATACATTAAGAGAATTCTATGATGCGTCAGGGATGAGGGTTAATTCAGATAAATCTAGAATTTTTTATTCCAAAAATATTGCTCAACATGTCCAGCGTGAGCTTTTGAGCATCTTGGGTATCAGCCAGACAAGAAACTTAGGCAATTATCTTAGCCTACCACTTCGGAAAGGGCAGGTCACTAAGAATGGTTTTGCACCTATCCTTGACAAGGTTAGTGCGCGCTTAGCCTCTTGGAAAAAAAAATTGTTGAATAGGGTGGGCCGACTATGTTTGGCAAAATTGATCCCAACATCCCTCCCGGTCTACTCTATGTAGGCTCTTCCGCTTCCTGAATCAGTTTGTAATTTTTTGGACAAACGACTCCGCAATTGTATTTGGGCTAGGGGAGGCCAGACTCAAAGCTGGAATTTGGTTTCCTGGGATACTGTTACATTTCCCAAAGAGAATGGCGGTCTTGACATCCAAAGTACACGGCTGAACAACATTGCAATGCTTGGGAAGATGGTGGATAGCTTCCTCCATGAGCGTCATAAACCTTGGGTGCAAGCCCTTTCTCAGAAGTACTTGGCCAATGATTTGATATTTAGAGGTAAATATAAAAGTGGTGATTCTTATATTTGGAGGGATATAACCAAAGCTATGGAGTATGTAGCTAGCGATTTCAGTCCACTTCTTCGGGTCGGCAATCCCTCAGTTTGGTACGATAATTGGCTTGACTCAGGTAAAATTTGCTACCGTATTCCTTTTGTCCACATATTAGACACCTCTCTCACCGTTTATGATTTATGGGCCAATGGAGCTTGGGATTTTTCTGGTTTGAGCACGGTGTTGCCACAACAAATATTACAGGAGATAACTGTAGTTGAGATTCCTACTTATGGTACTGGTTCTAATTCGGTGCGTTGGGCTCTCACTCATGATGGATGTTATACTACTAGTAGGCGTACCACTTTCTCTTGGGGCCTAGTGATGGTTCCCTTGGCTCTTGGAAGAGGATATTGCCTATTAAAGTTCCGGAAAAAATCAACACTAAATAAAAATGCTAATAATCGACGGCCAAAAGTCGACAGTAAGCCCAAAACACTGTCGGTAATGCTTAATTACCGACGACCAAAAATCTGTCGTTATATGGCTCGTCGATAATGTTTTCTGACGGTTTTCAAAAACTCGTCGGTAATTACCAACGGCTTTTTCCATCGCTAACTTTGCGATGACTTTTTCCGTCGCCAATTACTAAAGGAATTTTCTGTCGCTAACTTACCGATGGCTTTCTCCGTCTCTAACTACCGACGATTTTTTCCATTGCTAAATTACCGAAAAAATTTCCGTCGCTAAATTACCGACGGCTTTTTCCTGTCAGTAATTGATTTGGTCTGCAAAAAAACTCCTTTTGTTGCAAATAAAAATGTCGAGGTGACATTCTTATATGCAACAAAAGGAGCATTTTATGGTGTTTAGAATTATCATTATTTATAGTTTATAAAAAGTGAGAAAGAAGAAGAAGACGCAAAAGGAGAAGAAGATAAAGGAGATGAAGAAGGAGGAGGAATGTCACACCCCGATTTCTCAAGGGTTATTCTCGTAATACCAGCCACTTATTTAAGACAGAGTTTTTTTTAAAAAACAATAGATAAAAGAAACCATCATTAATTATTACCTATATTAAACTATCATCCGTAAACTGGGACTTTATTCAAAAGCAAAAGATAAATCAAGTTGAAAATCACTAAACTCCAAACACCCCCGGTGTCACCACGCAGAGCAAACCACATGAAATCATAGGAAGACTACCCTGATCCCGAAGTAGGAAAATACAGACATACATAAGGTAACATTGCAAGCATCACCAAACAATGGTAAGCTCTCTATCCAAAGGCACAAGCCCCACAATAGACTCTACTTTGAAAATCTCAAGCTCCGCTACAACAATCTATCGCCCACGTCGAAAGATCTTTCTTGTTGAACAGCACGAACGTAATATCCCAGAAGTGTAGTATTCAAACACATCGTCGACCATCATGGCATTAAGCATCCACACAGCAAGAAAACAAACAAGCAAGGGTCAAGTCCAAGAATACAAGACAACATACGTGGTGTGTGAACAGTAATATCATAGGGTATACAGTACAACAATATAGGTACAACAAAACAATCATAGACAAACAATCAATATATCACATGTTCTCAACAACCACAACCAAGTCAAGTCCAAAAATTAATTTGGGTACTACTACTAAATATTCAAAAGTTAGTATGCGCGAATGAACATCAAGGTCCATACCCTCGACAACAAAATGATCCGGATAAAATGCCAACAGCCGCACACGGGATGCGGAACAATAACACCGATACCCAGTCTACTAGTCTCAGCTGTGGCGCTCCCTCGCCCGAGAACAACGTTCCCATCCGAATCCTATCAATTCCACAAACGAGGACTATCACTATGTTTTTTCCTTTATTTCTCCTTCATAAGTCTACCATCGTTACTTGATTCCTCTATTAATTACTATTACTAAGTATATCAAACTAAGAATTATTGGACTTGCGGAAACTCAGCTTAGCTTTACTTAACCGTTAGTAACTTTACCTTTCATATTCCGTCCTACTGACCTCGGCATTTTCCGTATATGGCGTACTAAATACCTGAACACAAATCATTAACCACACAACAAGCATGCACATCATATAATATGGATATTATACAATGATAATATGAAAGTCTGAGCTACGCAACTTAGAGAGTACTCAAGGAAACTTTATCTAGTATTCAAAAAACTAACACCAAGTACGAATTCAAAAAGTAAGATTACAAGTACATAACATCATCATCACAGACTAAAATAACAAACAACTAACAACTACACTGCACCATCTCCGTTATCCGGCTGACTTCTAGCTTCTTCAAGATCCTCGTCCATCTCCCTACTCTCCTCCACCTGTACGTATGTAACCCTCATCTCTGCTACTCTGGAAGTATCTCCTTGGGTTAACAAATCTCCATAATCCCTATTTGTCATTCTCCTACGCTGGGGTCTGACACTCTTCCTAGCAGTATACCTCATCCGAGGTCCTGGACCTCTAGGTGAAGGTGAAGTGATGAAATCAGATGGTCTGGGGCATCTAGGAGACTCATCTCCAGGGACACACTCTCTAACAGGGACAATAGGTATAGGCTCAGGATCAGGTGATGGGGCAGGTGGTAGTGGTCCTAGTGAGTCTCCTAAATGGATATGGAGAGCATGCAAAGGTAGGAAAAAGGAAAAAGGCACAGGTGTTAGTACAGATAGCAACCTGAGAGGGGGGGTGAATCAGTGTTGCCCCGATTTTCGCCTTATTGAAATTGTTACTTTCAAGATAATGATGATCACGAAATGTTCGTTATGATTGCAGCGGAATTGAGCGATACTTGAAAGTAAATATGAAGGATAACGGAAATCACACACAAGATTTTATCCTGGTTCACCTTCAATCCACCGAAGGCTATGTCCAGTCCCTCAAGAAAACCCCTTGAGGATTTTTCCACTATTGATAAAAATCTCTTACAAGTTCCTAACCCAAGGGCCCCAAGAATTTCTACCAATATCCTGTGAAAGCAAACCACTTTCAACAGCCCCTGAAAGCAAACCGCTTTCAGTTCCTGAAGGCAAACCACCCTCAGACCTTGAAGGCTAAACCACCTTCAATTGAAACCCTGAAAGTAAACCACTTTCAGTGACAACAACCCTTCACCGAATACCACGGTGAAAAACTCAATCTTACAGAAAGAGATGAAGAAGATGTTACAATTGGCTGTATCAATCCTTTAACATACAATTGGATTGATCATGAGAAATTATGCTTTAAGGCTTTTAAGCATAATACAATTCTGAGTTCTTCAAGATATGAACAACTAAAGTGTTCTTATTGACATGAAGATCATGAACTCAGAATTTAGGCTCCAAAAGATTTAAGTTCTAAAAAAAGAACTAATTTTGACAAAGTTTTGGCCTAATGGTGTTTTCTCATGTGTAATGTGTTGTCTCTTGTTGTGTCTTGTGTATGTTATGTTTTCTGGACTCAAATGGACTTTATATAGGCAAGGGAAACGTCCTTGAAGCATCACAACCCTTTTCAAAAGGTTTGGGACACAATGGTTCATGAAAAGATGAACTTTTTCGTTCTGGTAATCGATTACCACACTTAGTGTAATCGATTACACTAATGACCGTTTCAGTTTGAATTTGAATTTCAAACATGTAATCGATTACAAGCCATGAGTAATCGATTACTTGCCTAGGTGTAATCGATTACCAGAAAGCTGCAATCGATTACACAGAAGCCCATTTTCCAGAAACTTAATTCTTTGAGACTGGCTTAAGGTTTTCTACTTCTTTTAAGTTATGAAAACACTTAGCTTGATTAGATTAGGTGTTTTAAGAGCCTTTATGCTTTAATAGACCTTTGGAAGCATAACTCACCTAATACTAAGACTTCTAGACTATTGATGGACTTGAAGTGCTTGTTTCTTTGAAGTCTTCTTTTCTTCTTTTTGTTGATGAGTTTGTCATCATCAAAACCACAGCCAGGGTCAGGAGCAAGACCTTCTTCACAACAGGTATAGCAACGAGAAAACCAACATCATGAGACAAAGGACTACGACACCAGAATATGGAAACACCACTGTACAAACAATAACCTGTGGCTGGGTCATGACGCCAACCGGGCGCATAGGGGAAGTCAACATTGATGGAGATCACCGTGTGAAGAAGGTCTTGCTCTTGACCCTGGATGAGGTGTTGATGACGACAAACTCATCGACAAAAAGAAGAAAAGAAGACTTAGAGGAAACAGCACTACAAAGTCTATCAAATACCTAGAAGTCATAGTTTAGGTGAGTTATGCTTCTAAAGGTCTATTAAAGCATAAAGGCTCTTTAAAACACCTAAACTAATCAAGCTTAATGTTTTCATAACTTAAAAGAAGTAGAAAACCTTAAGCCGATCTCAAAGGATCAAGTTTCTGGAAGATGGACTTCAGTGTAATCGATTACAGCTCTCTGGTAATCGATTACACATAGGCAAGTAATCGATTACCACTTGCTTGTAATCGATTACATGTTTGAATTTGAAATTCAAACTGAAACGGCTATTAGTGTAATCGATTACACTACGTGATGTAATCGATTACCAACACGAAAAGTTGCATCTTTTCATAAACCATTGTGTCTCAAACCTTTTGGGAAAGGTTGCATTGGTTCAAGGACGTTTCCCTTGCCTATATAAAGTCCATTTGAGTCCAGAACACAACAACACATGAGAGTACAACATTAGGCCAAAGCTTTGTCAAAATTAGTTCATTAAGTCTTTAGAACTTAAACTTTCAAGAGCCTAAATTCTGAGTTCATGATCTTCATGTTTATAAGAACACTTTAGTTGTTCATATCTTGAGGAACTCAGAATCTTGTTATGCTTAAAAGCCTTAAAGCATAAATTCTCATGATCAATCCACTTGTATGTTAAAGGATTGATTCAGCCAATTGTAAACTCTTCTTCATCTCTTTCTGTAAGATTGAGTATTCACCGTGGATCTCGGTGATGGGTTGTTGGTACTGAAAGTGGTATACTTTCAGGGTGTTGATTGAAGGTGGTTTAGCCTTCAAGGTCTGAGGGTGGTTTGCCTTCAGGAACTGAAAGTGGTTTGCTTTTAGGGGCTGTGGAAAGTGGTATACTTTCACAGGAAGTTGATAGAAATTCTTAGGGTCCTTGGTGTAAGAACTTGTAAGAGATTTTTATCAATAGTGGAAAAATACTCAAGGGATTTTCTTGAGGGACTGGACGTAGCCTTCGGTGGATAGAAGGTGAACCAGGATAAAATTATGTGTGTGTGAATTCTTCTACCCTTCATCTTTACTTTCAAGCAACGCTTAATTCCGTTGCAATCACAACTATCGTTTCGTGATCATCATTATCTTGAAAGTAATAATTTCAATAAGGAGAAAATCGGGGCAACTCTGATTCACCCCCCCTCTCTGGTTGCTGTCTGTACTAACAATTGGTATCAGAGCGGAAGTTTAGGTAAGTTATTCCTACGATCCGGGAAAAGATGGCATCCTCTTCCAATCATGGAACCAGTGAAGGATTCAACATAAACAGGCCACCATTCTTCAATGGAGAACACTATGACTTCTGGAAAATCAAGATGAAAATATTCATAAAGTCATTAGACGGAGGAATTTGGAAAGCCATTGAAGAAGGTCCTTTGGTGCCTGTAGCAGAAGTAGAAGGAAGTTCACAACCAAAACAAGAAAGTACTTGGAGTGAAGAAGAAAAGAAGAAGGTTCAATATGATCTCAAAGGAATGAACATTCTTACATCTGCTCTTGGCATGGAAGAGTTTTTCAGAGTATCAACGTGCACTTCATCGAAAGAAATATGGGATACGTTGATGGTGACTCACGAAGGAACAGATGAAGTCAAGAGATCAAAGATCAATATGTTAGAGAAAAATACCCAAATGAATTAACCTATTTTGATAAATAACAATTTCGTTAAGAGTCACTAATTTTCTTTGAAGAATTTTATATTCAGGGACTCTTATAAACGGAAGGGACGCTGCAATCATTATCAAAAAGAAAAGGAAAAGTCCGTCCGGCTATGAGAACTGAAGCCTCTCTCAAAGTAAACTTCGTCCGCCTGAAGGGTCTGTCCGGTTCACTCCAAGTCAAACACAGAGGTTGACTAAGAAGTAATAATTAAAGACTGACACGAAAAGAATCTGCTCAGCAGAGATCGTTTGCCTAAACCATGATAAGCTGTCAAGCACCTCCTGTGGATCAGAGCATTAAATACGAAAGAGACAGAATTAAGCGCCATATATCTTGAAGATTCAAATTCTCCGACATTCCTTAATTCAAGTTGCCTTTTACTGAATTTACGGTGAAATCTTCTGATCATCGTATCTCCTCAACGGTAGAATTCAAATCCTCTGTTCAGAAGCATTAATTGCCTTATTAGCTGGAATTCACTCACATTAATTGCTATCTCTGGAAACCAGAAGAAAAAGCATTGCCAGACGAACTCACTCTCTACCGGTTGAAGGAATGCTCATCACTATGGCAAATTTTTTTTTAGCAACGAGTTGCAGAAGTATCTGTTACTCACAATCTAGCAAATCTCCAACGGAACTATTTTTGAAGATCTTCATCAGTCCATCCAGTTCTCATCCTACTGAAGATATAAATAGTGACCTCTGCATCACTTTCAACTTGGTGACTTACACAATATCTAAGCATTCAAATTCTTCAAGTCTATTCACAACTTAGACGAGATTTTGCCAAGAACACTCAGTAACATTAGAATTTCTATCCTTCTGAGTTTAGTCGCCAATCAGTGTGAAATCTTCATAGAGTGAAAACTCTCATTCTTCTCACACTATCCCTTCAGAGAACCAAACTTAACAATCATCTCTGAACCTAGAACCTCATATTTTCTACCCACTCTTTGTGAAGAGAACCTTGTAGAAAACCAACCTTCTTGTAAAAGAATTGGGAGAAGTTCTGTCGAATACTTGAGAGATAAAGGAGAAGTCCTGAGAAAACTTGTAAAGGAGTAGTCCTCAGAATACTGGGAGAAGTCCCTGAGAACACTTGTACTATTCAGTCGAAATAGTGGAAAATCTTGGTATAGCCAAGGACTGGACGTAGCCCTATTGATTTTGAGGGTGAACCAGGATAAATATCTTGTGTACTTTACTATTTATGCTCTAAGTATATTTCCGCTGCACGTTAGATAAACTCTTTCAAACTTATCAATAGTATTCTTTTGAAAAATCTCAAAAGTCACACACATAATTCAAACCCCCCCTTTCTTGTGTGATTTTATTATTATCAATTGGTATCAGAGCTTAACCGCTCTGAGAATTACTAACATCTTAGCAGGTGTAGAGTGAAAAGATCCATGGACGGAATTGCCTACCCAACCGGAACCGCAACAAACAAGCCACCATTCTTCGATGGCTCAAACTATCCCTACTGGAAGAAGCATATGCAGCTATTCATTGAATCAACTGATTGGAAACTATGGGATGTGATATCTAAGGGAAATTACTTTCCTAAAGATAGTGAAAACAAGGCTATCCCAGCTGACAAGTGGACAGACGAACACAAGACCGAAAACCAGAGGAATGCCAAGGCAAGGCTATTTCTCATATGTGCTCTCAGCAAAAGTGAGCATGATAAAGTTGACAGCCTAAGTACTGCAAAGGAGGTATGGGACACGCTGGCTATTGCTCATGAAGGAACAACTGCTGTTCAAACCACCAAGATGAGCAGGCTTGCCTCCCAATATGAAAACTTTATGATGGACGATAATGAGTCCATTGATTCCATGTTTTCACGACTTCAGACCATTCACAATGGTATGAGGAATTTGGGAAAAACATTCACCAACAAGGAGCAAGTGGTCAAGATTCGCAGAAGTCTTCCCACCAACTGGAGAAATTTCGTCACCTCCCAAAGATCCGGAAAGGATATGGACACATACCAAGTAGAAGATCTGCTGGGAGAAATGAAGATCCACGAGCAGGATCTTGCAAATGATGCCGCGATTATAAAAAGAAAAGCAGCAGCCGCTAAAGCTGTAGCATTCAAAGCCAACAAATCAAAGGCTTTGAAGGCTAATGAATCCTCAGATGAGGAAACAGCCAAATCTGATCAATCCGATGATGAACAAGCCTTGTTCAACAGACGATTTAGAAAAATGGTGGGAAGCCGGCAATTCAAAGGAAGACCATCTTCCTCATCAAGAGAAGAAGAAAGGACTCCAAGCAAAGGAGGGATCGTCTGCTATGAATGCAAGAAACCTGGTCACGTCAAAGCAGATTGTCCTCGTCTAGGAAATAAGTCTTCGCAGAAAGCTTTCTACAAAAAGAAGGCATTTTCCAGCCAGAACAATGAATCAGAAGATGACTCTGATCAAGAAGAAGAAGCCAAGGGAGCTATTGAAGAAGCTTCATACTGTGCATTCATGGCATCCATAGACACTTCTGATATTGAAGCCGACAGAGAAGCAGAGGCATTAATGATTTCTGTCGACAAATCCGAAAACGAAGAAGATGATCAAGATGAGGTATGTCCTGAAATCTCAGCTGATGACTATAATGAACTGCTAGAATATGCTCATGCATTAGCCGTTAAGTACAGCTCTCTAAAAAAGAAGCATGATAAAACATTGAAAGAACTGCATGCATCTAAGGAAGTATCCATCATGCTTACCAAGAAAAATCAAGCGCTTTTAGAACAAGATGCAAACAAAGAAATTAGATTTTTAAAGGAAAGAGTCAGTTACTTAATTAAAGACCTATCCATGTTTACTCAAGGACATGATAATCTAATCAAATTAAGTGGAAATAATAGATTAGCATATGATCGAAGAGGGTTAGGATATGAAGAAGAAGAAGACTGGGATATAGTTGCCATTAAACATAACTTGTCTACTGTTCCATATACAGTCTGAAAAGAAAAATATTCCATCAGCATCTATCAAAATTCAACCTGAAACTTTCATAGTCAAGGGTAAGGAGAAACAAACTCCTCAAAAAATAGTGCATGGAAGGAAAAGTCCACCCAAGGTGATTACTAACAAAAGAGGACCCAAGAAAGTTTGGGTACCTAAATCAATGATTATTCCTCTTGCAGATGTGCTTAACAGCTCAAAACCAAAGAGAACAATGGTACCTGGACAGTGGATGCTCACGGCACATGACGGGAAAAAGGTCTTTATTCCCAAAAATCCATTAGAAGAAGACAGGAGGGACAGTGACCTTTGGAGGAAATCAAAAAGGGTTCATTGTCGGAGAAGGAAATGTTGGTAAGGACCCCCTTCCAGTAATCCGGAAGGTTCTTCTAGTTGAAGGATTAAAACATAACCTACTTAGCATAAGTCAATTGTGTGATAGTGGGCTCATTGTTTCCTTCACCAAATTGAAGTGTAGAGTCTATAATGAAAATGATAAGATTATCTTTGAAGCTCAGAGACAAGGAGATCTATATAAGACCTCCCTGGAAAACCTTGCAAGTCAAAAGGTAACATGTCTAGTATCAGCAGAGGATGATAAATGGATCTGGCACAGGAAGCTAGGGCATGCATCCCTAAAGACCATTGCTAAAATAATCAAACATGATTTAGTACGTGGTTTGCCAAATCTGTCTTTCAAATCTGATGATACATGCTCAGCATGTCTCCAAGGAAAGCAAGTAAAAAGTTCTTTCCACGCAAAGAACGTTGTTAGTACAAAGAGACCTCTGGAGATGTTGCACATGGACTTGTTTGGACCCACTAGAACGGCTAGTTGTTATGGGAAAAGATTTTGTCTTGTCATCGTCGATGACTACACCAGATTCACATGGGTGCAATTCCTTGGAACAAAAGATGAAGCCTTCAGGTCCTTTCAAATCATCGCAAAAAGAATTCAGAATGAGAAAGGATACTGCATCACCAACATCCGTAGTGACAGAGGAGGAGAATTCATAAATGAAGAATTCAATCATTACT
Organism: Acmispon strigosus; assembly: GCA_030819835.1. Taxonomy (NCBI): domain Eukaryota; kingdom Viridiplantae; phylum Streptophyta; class Magnoliopsida; order Fabales; family Fabaceae; genus Acmispon; species Acmispon strigosus. The sequence continues at coordinate 29,608,068 of JAUAMA010000001.1, forward strand.
GCGAAGAAAATGGCATATTCCATCAAGTGTCCGCTCCGAGAACTCCTCAGCAGAATGGAGTAGCAGAAAGGAAAAACAGGTCACTTCAAGAAATGGCAAGAACTATGCTTAATGAAACCTCTCTGCCCAAGTATTTCTGGGCTGAAGCCATCCATACAGCATGTTATATTCAGAATAGAATATTCATGCGTCCAATTCTGAAGAAAACTGCTTATGAGCTATGGAAGGGAAGGAAGCCAAACATCTCATATTTTCATCCTTTTGGAAGCTCATGCTTTCTACTCAAAACAAAGGATGATCTTGGAAAATTTGATGCAAAATCAGATAAGGGAATATTTCTGGGATACTCACCTAATTCTAAGGCGTTTCGGGTATACAACTCCAGAACCATGGCAGTTGAAGAATCCATCAATGTTAGGTTTGAAGATAAGCACGTGGATGTAAATCCGATATCTACAGAAGATGATGATATGGAAATATATGAAGCTCCTTCATCAAATCCAGTTCAGCCATCATCGTCCAGCAAAGAGTCGGATTCAAACATTCCTCAACCAGACGAAGTGGATGAAACTATGTCTGACAACCTCTCATCAAGTCAAGTTATGACTTCCAGTGGCATATCACTACCTCGAGACTGGAGATTCAAACCAGATCATCCTCCAACACAAATCATTGGAGATGTCCACGAAAAGGTAAGAACTCGATCCACTTTTAATGATTTTGCTAACTGTGCGTTTCTTTCTGAGATAGAGCCAAAGAACATAGGAGAAGCACTTCAGGATGAAGGATGGATCCTTGCCATGCAAGAAGAACTGAATCAGTTTGAACGAAGTAAAGTCTGGGATTTGGTGCCAAAACCAGAAGGCAAATCGATCATAGGCACTCGATGGGTCTTCAGGAATAAGATGGATGAAAATGGAAAGGTCACAAGAAACAAAGCTCGTCTGGTGGCTCAAGGGTATAATCAACAAGAAGGAATTGATTATACAGAGACGTTTGCACCGGTGGCAAGAATTGAAGCCATACGTATTCTTCTCGCATTTGCATGTCAACACTCCATAAAGCTGTTTCAAATGGATGTAAAAAGCGCTTTCCTGAATGGATACATTGAGGAAGAAGTCTACGTAAAGCAACCTCCAGGATTTGAAGATCAGGATCTGCCAGACCATGTCTTCAAGCTGAGAAAAGCTCTATATGGATTAAAGCAAGCACCACGTGCATGGTACGATCGCTTGAGCTCATTTCTAATGAAGAATGGATTTTCTCGAGGAAGCATCGACAATACTCTCTTTAGAAGAAAGAGATCCAATGACTTTATTCTAGTACAGCTATATGTCGATGATATAATATTCGGGGCCACAAATGAAGCTCTTTGTCAAGAATTCTCCAAGCTAATGCAAAGTGAATTTGAGATGAGTATGATGGGAGAATTAAAGTTCTTCCTAGGATTACAAATCAGGCAGGAGGGAACTCGAACATACATCCATCAGACCAAATATGTCAATGATCTGCTAAAGAAGTACTGCATGGAGAAAGCAAAAGCCATGGGAACTCCAATGCATCCTGGAACTGCACTTGATAAAGGTGATGACTCAACTCCCGTTGACTCAACCAAATACAGAGGAATGATAGGATCATTATTATATCTCACATCAAGCAGACCAGACATCATGTACAGCGTCTGTGTATGTGCAAGATTCCAGGTAAGTCCTCAAGAATCTCATCTTAGTGCCGTAAAACGAATTTTTCGATATCTTATTGGCACAACTAATCTTGGTCTAGTCTATGAGAAAGGTGATGATTTCAGGCTAAGAGGATTCTGTGATGCTGACTATGCCGGAGATAGAATAGAAAGAAAAAGCACAAGTGGAGGATGTCACTTCTTAGGGCATTGTCTAATCTCTTGGGCAAGCAAAAGACAGAGCACAATCTCCCTTTCAACGGCTGAAGCTGAATACGTCGCTGCAGGTTCATGCTGCACCCAACTTCTTTGGGTGAAGCATCAATTAGAAGATTATAATATTTTTGAGCATAACATCCCATTATTGTGTGATAATACAAGTGCAATTAATATAACAAAGAATCCTGTGTTACATTCACGAACCAAACATATTGAAATCAAACATCATTTTATTCGTGATCATGTAGCAAAAGGAAATATTGACATCTCATACATACCATCTGATGATCAACTGGCAGACATTTTCACCAAACCCCTAATTGAAAACAAGTTTGCATGCCTTAGAGAAAGAATAGGAATGTTTCCTGCACTATAAACATCTCCTTATCATATTCGTCTGGTTATTTTCATAATATCTACTTCGTGATATACATTTAATGCTAAAACAGTTGTGTCTTTTCATATGCCTCACTTGCTCTGCACGCACACACAAAGGTTGGCATTTATTATCTCTCTTCATTTAATGCAAGTTAATGAACTGTATTACTCATCATGAGAATGATAAAATCGAGACACTATGTCCACTATTCCACATAAAACTCACGGTTCGTGAAAATATATCCCTTTACAACTGCCTCAATACATCCATTCAACCTACTCCGTGCATTTGTAGTTGTCGTTCTGTCTTCCCTTTCTACAGTCCTCATGGCTCCCAACAAACGAAGAAACGGAAAATCTCAACGAGCTCTAAGCATGGAAGAAACTCAAATATACCAGAACCAGATCAATCTTATGACTCGAAATCGAGAGCTTCAAAGTTATGAAATTGGTCCTGTGAAGGTTGAACACCTAGGGGACAGAGAACTTGTCACCCCTCGGTATTTTGATCTGAAGCTATTTGTACATGCAAAGGTGGCCGGACTTGATCTCCTGCTCTCTCAAGCTTGGGGGAACATGTTCATTGTCTCCACATCTTCAGTCCTAAAGCCTCTTGTTCAAGAGTTCTACGACTGTGCTGTCGAGATGAACCCTAACCACATCCGAACTCGGTGTTTAGGTCAAGTAGTTGATATACTCACAACTGACATATCTCGACTTCTCAACCTTCCTCTCCATGGAACGTGCTACTCCTCATCTTGGGAAAGCTCTGAGAGCTCTCCTTTCACTATCTGGAAGGAGATTCCCAAAAATTCCACCTCTAGGCGAGTGACCAACCTAGCTGAAGAATGAATTCTTCCCCATGCTGTTCTTAGCAAGGTCATTCTGCCAAAAGAAGGTTCTCGAGACTTAGTAAATAAGTTCTCTCAATGGGCCTTGTTCCAACTTCAACATCGCAAGAATGTCAACTGGCCTAATCTTGTGTTTCAATACATACTCCATACTCTGGAAAAACCTAACTCCAACCTTCCCTATGGAGCCCTTATCTCTGCTCTCATGCGTCACAAGCAGTTAATCAACCCTTCTATTGAGTTAATGCACTATACTTCATCTGATTATATCTTTGCTACTCCGATTAAGTTCAGTGATGTTCGTCGAATGAATCTGTCTGTTGACATATCTGAAGTACCCACTGAACTCCTCAGTGAATGGACCAGGAGGGTTCAAAAACGAAAGCTCTCTTCATCAACTCCGTCTGCTGCCAGTCTCAAACGACATTGTTCAGACGATCCTTCCTCACAGTATTCCAGTGCTCCAACAATCCTACCTGCATCAACGTCATCTAAGCCACTCCCAGAAACTGTGCACTCCACTGCTGACCTCATCTCAATCTCTCATGCTCACTATTTGGAGTTCTTGCCTCAAATGTTTCACACTTATATATCTGATGTTCTTGATGTTGAGGATGATGGTAATTGTGGTTTTCATTGTCTCGCGGATTGCTCATTCAAGAACTTCTATCTCATCGTATGCTTCATTCCCAAATGCTCTCCTCTGATAAAGATGTTGATCGACTGTGTGAGGCTCTCACATTCTGTGGAAATGAACCTGCACCCATATCCAAGTGGTTTACAGTTCCTGACATGGGATTGCTTGCTGCCACTGCCTTTCGCATGGTTCTAGTAACCTTATCTCCTACTCAATGTTGCACATACCTACCACTTCTTGGCCCCGTTAATGATCCACCCATTATTGCTGTACTGGGTAACATTGGCAACCGTCACTGGGTTCGAGTCAAGCTCTCAAATAACTCACCACTGCCAACTGTTTCACCTCAATGGAAGCATCATTGCTCTCCTGATGCCCTCGGATGGGAACTGCTTCTTCAATCCAAGATTCTTCACTTCCAAAATCTTCTCCAACTTGAAGCTGAGGAATTTCTTGACTCTTTATTTGATGTCCCCAACTTTGACAATCCTATCCACATTGATGACGAATCTGAACCTGATCCTCACACTGACATCTCTTGCTTAATTCTTGATTTCAGTCGTCTCAATTTAACTAATGTTGAAAGCGATCTTCGTCTGCCTCTTGGTCAAAGTCAACCGACGCTTTCACTGTTACCCCAGGTAGATGCCCACTTTAATGCAACTATTAATACCTCCTACCTGTCCACACCGGAATATCTCCTTAAAAGTATGGATCTGGATATCAAGCTTGCACCTCCGGGTTTCTTCCCTACTGATTCAGGCATGTCTTTTCATCCGATCTACCCCATGCTCGGTAACCCTTCTAGATCCAGTTCTGCCTTGGGCAAGCGCAAGCGTTCACATGATGCACCTAATGCTCACCTCCTATCAGATCTCTGTGTTCAAGCATTTGGGTTTCCATTTTGCTTTAAGGCTGGTTTGTGGCTTCCTCGCAGATGTCCCCATTCTCTCTTTACCCACTCCATGCCATCTGAACGTCAATTCTTCCATTATGACTGGGAAATTCAGGTTCGCAAGGATGTTCACACTGCCTCAATTCCTCTTCATCTGGCTGGCTGTGTTGAATCCTTGGTTCTCAAGTTCAGCACATGGACCCTGATTCTCCTTCCTCAGATATCCCCCATGTTGCAGACTCTGCGCCCCACTTGGCTGTATCTGCATCCTGCGCCGCTCATTCCCACTGTGGCATCCTTTACGCCCATACTGCCATCTAGTTTCTCATCTCCGTCAGTCGATCACTGCTCACACTCCGACTCTGATGATGATCGCTCTATGGTCCACCTTCTCTCTCAGGAAGTTAAGGCATTCACTACTCGCTTATCGCTGGCACAGGATCGTCGAGATCACGCTGTGAATGATCGTCTCGAATCCATGGATGCTAGGCTTTCTGCCCAGATCGATGCTAATTTCGCTGAAATGCATGCCTATATGGCCTTACTTTTAGGATTGTCTAAACCATCCTCGTGAATATATGTTTCTCTTATTATCTATTATTCCTTCTCTAACTTCTCGCTGTGTTTCAATTTTTTATTTTTTTTTTGATAATGTCAAAGGGGGAGAAAATATATAACAAATGAAAAAGTGCACAAGCTTAGGGGGAGCTAATTTCGCTAATGAAATGTATGACTAAATAAAAGAAAGGCACATACTAAGGGGGAGAAATCATACAGACTCTACTTGCATTTTTTTTTCAGAAATTGTCATTATCAAAAAGGGGGAGATTGTTAGAGAAAAATACCCAAATGAATTAACCTATTTTGATAAATAACAATTACGTTAAGAGTCACTAATTTTCTTTGAAGAATTTTATATTCAGGGACTCTTATAAACGGAAGGGACGCTGAAACCATTATCAAAAAGCAAAGGAAAAGTCCGTCCGGCTATGAGAACTGAAGCCTCTCTCAAAGTAAACTTCGTCCGCCTGAAGGGTCTGTCCGGTTCACTCCAAGTCAAACACAGAGGTTGACTAAGAAGTAATAATTAAAGACTGACACGAAAAGAATCTGCTCAGCAGAGATCGTTTGCCTAAACCAAGATAAGCTGTCAAGCACCTCCTGTGGATCAGAGCATTAAATACGAAAGAGACAGAATTAAGCGCCATATATCTTGAAGATTCAAATTCTCCGACATTCCTTAATTCAAGTTGCCTTTTACTGAATTTACGGTGAAATCTTCTGATCATCGTATCTCCTCAACGGTAGAATTCAAATCCTCTGTTCAGAAGCATTAATTGCCTTATTAGCTGGAATTCACTCACATTAATTGCTGTCTCTGGAAACCAGAAGAAAAAGCATTGCCAGACGAACTCACTCTCTACCGGTTGAAGGAATGCTCATCACTATGGAAATTTTTTTTTTAGCAACGAGTTGCAGAAGTATCTGTTACTCACAATCTAGCAAATCTCCAACGGAACTATTTTTGAAGATCTTCATCAGTCCATCCAGTTCTCATCCTACTGAAGATATAAATAGTGACCTCTGCATCACTTTCAACTTGGCGACTTACACAATATCTAAGCATTCAAATTCTTCAAGTCAATTCACAACTTAGACGAGATTTTGCCAAGAACACTCAGTAACATTAGAATTTCTATCCTTCTGAGTTTAGTCGCCAATCAGTGTGAAATCTTCATAGAGTGAAAACTCTCATTCTTCTCACACTATCCCTTCAGAGAACCAAACTTAACAATCATCTCTGAACCTAGAACCTCATATTTTCTACCCACTCTTTGTGAAGAGAACCTTGTAGAAAACCAACCTTCTTGTAAAAGAATTGGGAGAAGTCCTGTCGAATACTTGAGAGATAAAGGAGAAGTCCTGAGAAAACTTGTAAAGGAGTAGTCCTTAGAATACTGGGAGAAGTCCCTGAGAACACTTGTACTATTCAGTCGAAATAGTGGAAAATCTTGGTATAGCCAAGGACTGGACGTAGCCCTATTGATTTTGAGGGTGAACCAGGATAAATATCTTGTGTGCTTTACTATTTATGCTCTAAGTATATTTTCGCTGCACGTTAGATAAACGCTTTCAAACTTATCAATAGTATTCTTTTGAAAAATCTCAAAAGTCACACACACAATTCAAACCCCCCCTTTCTTGTGTGATTTTATTATTATCACAATACTCTATCTCAAGAATATGAAATGTTCAGAATGCTTCCAGGAGAAAAGGTATTAGATATGCAAAAACGATTCACTCATTTGATTAACCATTTGATTGCTCTTGGCAAACAATTTTCAAACAGTGACTTGTACATGAAAGTTCTAAGATCACTTACAAGAGTATGGCAACCAAAAGTTACAGCCATCTCAGAGAAGAAGAGTTTATCAAATATGTCTCTTGCAACTCTCTTTGGAAAACTCCAAGAACACGAGTTGGAATTGAATCGTTTAGAAGAGCATGAACAACATGAGAAGAAGTATCGCTCCATTTCCCTAAAGGCAAAAGAAAGCATCAAAGATGATTATGATGCAGATTCTGAAGAAGAAGACAATGGGAACCTGAATCTTCTAGTAAAGAACTTTGGAAAGTTTCTTAAAAGAAAAGTTATGAAATTTAACAACTGTTAGTACAGATAGCAACCTGAGAGGGGGGGGTGAATCAGTGTTGCCCCGATTTTCGCCTTATTTAAATTGTTACTTTCAAGATGATGATGATCACACGATAATTGTTGTGATTGCAGCGGAATTGATTGTTGCTTGAAAGTAAATGATGAAGGATGAAGGAAATAACACACAAGGATTTATCCTGGTTCACCTTCAATCCACCGAAGGCTACGTCCAGTCCCTCAAAGAAACCCTTTGAGGATTTTTCCACTATTGATAAAAATCTCTTACAAGTTCCTAATCCAAGGACCCCAAGAATTTCTACCAATACCCTGTGAAAGCAAACCACTTTCAACAGCCCCTGAAAGCAAACCACTTTCAGTTCCTGAAGGCAAACCACCCTCAGACCTTGAAGGCTAAACCACCTTCAATTACAACCCAGAAAGTATACCACTTTCAGTGACAACAAACCTTCACCGAATACCACGGTGAAAACTCAATCTTACAGAAAGAGATGAAGAAGAGTTTACAATTTGGCTGTATCAATCCTTTATCATAGAAATGGATTGAACATGAGAAATTATGCTTTAAGGCTTTTAAGCATAATACAATTCTGAGTTCTTCAAGATATGAACAACTAAAGTGTTCTTATGAATATGAAGATCATGAACTCAGAATTTAGGCTCCAAAATGTTTAAGTTCTAAAAGATGAACTAATTTTGACAAAGCTTTGGCCTAATGTTGTTTTCTCATGTGTAATGTGTTGTCTCTTGTTGTGTCACGAGTTCTGGACTCAAATGGACTTTATATAGGCAAGGGAAACGTCCTTGAACCATCACAACCCTTTTCAAAAGGTTTGGGACACGATGGTTCATGAAAAGATGTAACTTTTCGTTTTGGTAATCGATTACATCACTTAGTGTAATCGATTACACTAATAGCCGTTTCAGTTTGAATTTGAATTTCAAACATGTAATCGATTACAAACAACAAGTAATCGATTACTTGCCTAGGTGTAATCGATTACCAGAATCCTGAAATCGATTACACTGAAGTCCATCTTCCAGAAACTTGATCTTTTGAGATCGGCTTAAGGTTTTCTACTTCTTTTAAGTTACGAAAACATTAAGCTTAATTAGATTAGGTTTTTTAAGAGCCTTTATGCTTTAATAGACCTTTAGAAGCATAACTCACCTAAACTAAGACTTCTAGACTATTGATGAACTTTTGTAGCGTTGTTTCTTCGAAGTCTTCTTTTCTTCTATTTGTCGATGAGTTTGTCATCATCAAAACCACAGCCAGGGTCAGGAGCAAGACCTTCTTCACAATCTCCCCATTTTTGATGATGGCAAACACATTCTTGATACTTGAAGATCATATTGGTAATTCTGTTGAAGAATTGGTAATTCTGTTGAAGAACTCCCCCTGTTTGATGTAATCTAGCGTTTCTCCCCCTTTCTAATGGACTTGTTGAAATCCTACATATTATCTTTAATAGCACAGAACCTTTCTCCCCCTTTTGAATTCATCAAAAAGAAGAAAAGGCCAAAAAGACAGGCAGATATATCCATACAAGTATATCGCAAAATAAAGCATGGGGGTATGGGGGTAAAGATGTAAATCAAGAATAAAATACAAATGACGCACAACCATCCAAACATAGCAAATAAAACGAAAACATCCAACAGTGCAGTGGAGAGTTTTAAACTAGGCTATTACAGACCAAATAAATCAAGTAGTCAATAAAACACATAAACAAATCTAAAGATCAAATTCATCAGAGGAATCAAAGGAATCATGAGGAGAGGGAGCCATGAGATCAACACGAAGACTGAGACGATCCATATCCGCACGGAGAGTAGTGTACATTGACTCGACCCTTCCCTCCATGTGATCAAATCTCTGATCAAAGTGTGTCCGCATGTCAGCCAGATGGGAGAGGATGAGTTGTGTAGAGGCATCAGCATCTGCAGAGGACGAAGTTCCTCCCTCAGAGGATGGTGGACAGAAAGCAGCAGGATCAGGAGTCTGGGTAGTGTCAGGACCCAAATCTGATTTGTGCCTGAATGTACCATCAACATCTCTGAAAATCCCCATCTTGTTCAGAATTTCCATATCAATCCTCTGAGCCTTAGCATCCATGACCTGTGCATACTCTCCATGTGTAGAAATTCCAAAGTTCTTTAAAATAAGAGTGATAACAGGAGCATAAGGGAGAGGCCCAGTGCGGTCCTTATGAAGCAGCATGTGTATCATAACCAAGTAAGCCCAGTTAATGGCTTCATTATGCTTCAAACCATATATGATTTGAAATTCTAAATCACTAATCTGAGCATGGTTAGAGGATTGAGGAAGAAGAACATAGCTTATCAGATAATGGAACAACCGATCCTCTATAGTGAGATAGCCAACACCGAGAATATCCCTAGAACGGTTAACCTCCGGCTGCTTCTTCAGTTGTATCTCTTCTTCAGAGAAACGACACAGTGATAGATAAAATGACTTTTTGTCATAATCAGCCCATGGACATGCATTCTCCGGGCTAAGTCGTGCTCCAACATAGGGAATTGTCAGAAGAGTTCCCAATTGTTCTTGAGTCAAAGAAATATCAACCCCTTTGACTGATGAGCAAATTTTTCCACCTCTCTTGACCAAATTACAGTAAAATACTTTGACCAATTCAGGATAATACGTACCCGTTAGGCCAAGAAATTCATCAAGTCCTTGGAAATCAAGGAGAGAAGGAAAGAGCAGACCAACATTGATGAAGGAGTTCATATCAGCATACTTTGGAGGAAGAATCGGCCTTTCCAAGTAATAAGCCAAGAACCGTTCCTTTTGTTCCTCCGTGATAAGAAGACGTGAAAGGTCAAGAGTGTTCATGGAAAGGTTCTTCGAACGGTGTCTGCGAGAAGAAGAAGCCATTTTTCGGACTTGGAGCAGTTAGGGTTTGAGAAAGGGCTTTTGGGTAGAGTCCGAATTGAACAATTCGAAAGGGTGGAGCAGAAAGAGAGGGTAGAGCCGAGCAAAACCCACCAATTTGTTCTGAGTTTCAGCAAGAAACAAGGGAGAATGATGGGAAGGACTGGTTCGAAGTCGAAGAGAGGAAAGGGTTGAAGAGCAGTGTAATCGATTATGCTTTCTGACCAGATGTATTTATTTTATTGAGTTGGTAATCGATTACAGTCAGTTGTGTAATCGATTACCACTATTCGAATTTTAAATAAAATTCAAAATGGCAGATGTAATCGATTACAGCAGTTAATGTAATCGATTACCTCCAGTCAAAATTTGAAATTTTTCAAATTTTGACTATGTAATTGATTATAGCAGTTAATGTAATCGATTACTTTAGAGGATTTCAATAATCAATAGAGCTAAGAACAAGGGTAATCGATTAACCAACCTATGATAATCGATTTCAAGGATATTTTATAAGTTCTATCCTATGTAACACAGTTTCATATAAACACTTAAGCACAAAATCAAATATGTCAAGTAATCATGCAAGAAATGATTAGACAAGTACCACTAATACTTATTTCAGGTCATGTATCTAATTAATTTCTAGATGTAACATATGTCATAAAGATATATATAGGTATAACCATAACTCTAAGATATAAGTATATGTTCACCTAGTATCTAAATAATCAATTCTCTAACCAGAGTAAGTACATACCTAGAAGAATATCTTACTAATAGTCTTATAGACACTAATTTTATTATACCTACTGTTTTTCCTATGATTTCCTAGACATTGGGTTTAGGAGCAAGTTTCCAGACCTGATTTCTTTCTAACTGATCTAGTTTTTCCTGCATTGCTACAATCCAATATTCATCTTTCAGAGCATCATTTACTTTTGATGGCTCTATTTGAGAGACAAAGGCCATATTCAAAACTGAATCATTTAAGCGTAGCCTTGTAGAAACGCCTCTAGAAATATCACCAATAATATTATCAACTGGATGATCCCTATGGGTTCTCCATTCCTTTGGAAGTTGATAAGTATCATTTTCAATGTGCTCTTCTTGTATTGGATTTTGATCTCCATCCTTTTGAGAATCTTCATTGACAATGATGTCTTCTTCTTCATTATCTAGAAGATTTACTTTATCTTCTATTGAAGACTAAGATTCATTAAAAGAAACATGTATGGATTCTTCCACAGATAGAGTTTTCTTGTTAAAGACTCTATATGCTTTGCTTGTTAAAGAATAACCAAGGAATATACCTTCATCTGATTTTTCATCGAACTTACCAAGGTTTTCCTTTCCATTATTCAAAACAAAACATTTTGATCCAAAAGCATGTAGATGAGAGATATTTGGTTTCCTTCCTTTGTAGAGTTCATAGGGGGTTTTCTTCAATATAGGCCTAATAAGAACTCTATTGGAAACATAGCAAGCAGTACTTACAACATCAGCCCATAAATATTTAGGAAGGCTTGACTCACTTAGCATGGTTCTTGCTAATTCTTCAAGTAACCTGTTCTTCCTTTTTACGACACCATTTTGTTGTGGTGTTCTCGGAGTAGAGAAATTATGTGATATTCCATTCTCATCACATAGTTCTTGAAATTGTTGATTCTGAAATTCTCCACCATGATCACTTCTAATAGAAGAGATCTTTAAAGACTTCTCATTTTGAACTAGCCTTGCATATCTCTTGAATGCATTGAAGGCTTCATTCTTATGAGGCAAGAATATTGTCCATGTAAATCTAGAGAAATCATCAACAATAACAAGTGCATAAAAGTTACCTCCGAGGCTTTTTGTTCTTGAAGGTCCGAACAAATCCATATGTAGCAATTGGAGGGGCCTTGAAGTCGAAACTATGTTCTTTGGTTTGAAAGACATTCTGGTTTGCTTCCCTTTTTGACATGCATCACAAAGCTTGTCTTTTTCGAATCTTATCTTTGGAAGCCCAACAACTAGATCATGCTTGACTAGTTTGTTTAAGTGGTCTATGTGTATATGAGCAAGTCTTCTATGCCATAGCCATGAATCACTATTATTCTTGGCCAAAAGGCATCTTACATTTTGTGGAGTTTCATCCAAGGAGATCATGAAGACTTTGTTTACTTTATACCCAGAAAACTTAATTTCTTTAGTTTTCACATCTTTTACTACACATATATCATTAATAAAACCAACTTTCAAACCTTTGTCACATAGTTGACTGATACTCAGAAGATTATGCATCAAACCATCAACGTAAAGAACTTTATCGATGACTGTTTGAGGGGGTGTGCCTATTCTTCCAATACCGAGTATCTTTCCCTTTTGATTGTTACCATATGTGACAAAACCTTTTTCCCTAGGTATAAGAAAAGAAAACTTGGTTTTGTCTACTGTCATGTGTGATGAGCAGCCACTATCAAGATACCATAAATCCTTTGCTGCTTTCATACACACCTACATGACAAAGTTCAGACATGGGTATTAGGAACCCAACAAGTTTTGGGTGCTTCTAAGTTAACATCCTTTCTAACCCAAATGTACTCCCTGTTTGGTACTCCTACATGTTTGTAGTAACATCAACTAGGGGTATGTCCTATTTTGTTACAATAAGTACAAGAGTAATGATTGTAACTAGAGGTTTGTCTAGGAGAGGAATGAATCTTCTTAGGAGGTCTATTTTGATTATTCTTCCTATTGTTTGTACTCCTAACAGGATTGATCTTACTGTTACTAGAAGATCCTAGTACATGGTTTGGTTTTACAAACACAGTTTTCCTAACCTCTTTTGTCTTTGGGTGAGAAGTATATCCTAAACCTGACTTATTGTTTGAATGTCTTTGAACACTTAGGATATCATCTAACTTCTGTTTTCCTTTATTGAAGTTATTAACTCTTTGTTGAAGATTTACTATCTTTTCTTCTAAAGAACTACACTTAGTGCATTTATGAGTAATGTCTAACTTAGATTTTACTATGTCTAGTTCTTCTTGTAAAGTTCTACACTTACTTTCTAAGGATGAAATTAACTCATTTTGCCTAGTGCTAACTTTAGAAAATTCTTGACATAATTTAAACATATTTTCCATAGTAAACTTTAAATCATGAAAAGATATAGAATTATCACTAACCTGGGAATCTTCAACATCTGAATCATGTGAGGCCATCAAAGCAACTTGTGCTTCTTCTTTATCAGAATCTGATGATGAACTTACTTCATTATCATCCCAAGCCAAATATGCTCTTCGTGTGGGTTGATCCTTTTTCTCGAATTTCTCTCTTAGACCATGTTTCTTCTTCTGAAGATTTGGACAATCTGACTTGAAGTGTCCCGGTTTGCCACATTCGAAACATGTGATCTTTTGAGAGGAAGATGATTCATGGCTCTTTTGGAAAGATTTGTTGTTGTTGAATTTCACACCTTTTCTCTTAAGAAACTTTCCAAAGTTCTTTACTAGAATATTCACATTCCCATTATCTTCTTCTTCAGAATCCGCATCATAATCTTCTTTGATGCTTTCTTTTGCTTTTAGAGAAATGGATCAATACTTCTTCTCATGTTGTTCATTTTCTTCCAAACGATTCAATTCCAACTCGTGTTCTTGGAGTTTTCCAAAAAGAGTTGCGAGAGTCATTTTTGATAAACTCTTCTTCTCTGAGATGGCTGTTACTTTTGGTTGCCATACTCTTGTAAGTGATCTTAGAACTTTCATGTTCAAATCACTGTTTGAAAATTGTCTACCAAGAGAAATCAAATGATTAATTAAATGAGTGAATCGTTTTTGCATATCTAATACCTTTTCTCCTGGAAGCATTCTGAACATTTCGTATTCCTGAGATAGAGTATTGATCTTTGATCTCTTGACTTCATCTGTTCCTTCATGAGTCACCATCAACGTATCCCATATTTCTTTTGAAGTAGTGCATGTTGATACTCTGAAAAATTCATCCATTCCAAGGGCAGATGTAAGGATGTTCATTCCTTTGAGATCATATTGAACCTTCTTCTTTTCTTCTTCACTCCATGAACTTTCTGGTTTTACTTGTGAAGTTCCTTCTAATTCTGCTACAGGTATAAAGGGGCCTTCTTCAATGGCTTTCCAAATTCCTGCGTCTAATGACTTTATGAATATCTTCATCTTGATTTTCCAGAAGTCATAGTGTTCTCCATTGAAGAATGGTGGGCTGTTTATGTTATGTCCTTCACTGGTTCCATGATTGGAAGAGGATGCCATCTTTTCCCGGATCTTAGGAATAACTTACCTAAACTTCCGCTCTGATACCAATTGTTAGTACAGATAGCAACCTGAGAGGGGGGGTGAATCAGTGTTGCCCCGATTTTCGCCTTATTTAAATTGTTACTTTCAAGATGATGATGATCACATGATAATTGTTGTGATTGCAGCGGAATTGATTGTTGCTTGAAAGTAAATGATGAAGGATGAAGGAAATAACACACAACGATTTATCCTGGTTCACCTTCAATCCACCGAAGGCTACGTCCAGTCCCTCAAAGAAACCCTTTGAGGATTTTTCCACTATTGATAAAAATCTCTTACAAGTTCCTAATCCAAGGACCCCAAGAATTTCTACCAATACCCTGTGAAAGCAAACCGCTTTCAACAGCCCCTGAAAGCAAACCGCTTTCAGTTCCTGAAGGCAAACCACCCTCAGACCTTGAAGGCTAAACCACCTTCAATTACAACCCTGAAAGTATACCACTTTCAGTGACAACAACCCTTCACCGAATACCACGGTGAAAACTCAATCTTACAGAAAGAGATGAAGAAGAGTTTACAATTTGGCTGTATCAATCCTTTATCATAGAAATGGATTGAACATGAGAAATTATGCTTTAAGGCTTTTAAGCATAATACAATTCTGAGTTCTTCAAGATATGAACAACTAAAGTGTTCTTATGAACATGAAGATCATGAACTCAGAATTTAGGCTCCAAAATGTTTAAGTTCTAAAAGATGAACTAATTTAGACAAAGCTTTGGCCTAATGTTGTTTTCTCATGTGTAATGTGTTGTATCTTGTTGTGTCACGAGTTCTGGACTCAAATGGACTTTATATAGGCAAGGGAAACGTCCTTGAACCATCACAACCCTTTTCAAAAGGTTTGGGACACGATGGTTCATGAAAAGATGTAACTTTTCGTTCTGGTAATCGATTACATCACTTAGTGTAATCGATTACACTAATAGCCATTTCAGTTTGAATTTGAATTTCAAACATGTAATCGATTACAAACAACAAGTAATCGATTACTTGCCTAGGTGTAATCGATTACCAGAATCCTGAAGTCCATCTTCCAGAAACTTGATCTTTTGAGATCGGCTTAAGGTTTTCTACTTCTTTTAAGTTATGAAAACATTAAGCTTAATTAGATTAGAGTTTTAAGAGCCTTTATGCTTTAATAGATCTTTAGAAGCATAACTCACCTAAACTAAGACTTCTAGACTATTGATGAACTTTTGTAGCGTTGTTTCTTCGAAGTCTTCTTTTCTTCTTTTTGTCGATGAGTTTGTCGTCATCAAAACCACAGCCAGGGTCAGGAGCAAGACCTTCTTCACAACAACAACAGATCTTTCCAAAGGAACAATGAGTCTTCTTCCTCTCAAAAGATCACATGCTTCGAATGTGGCAAGCCTGGACACTTCAAGTTGGAATGTCCAAATCTTCAAAAGAAGTAACGTGGTCTAAGAGAAAAATTCGAAAAGAAGGATCAACCCACACGAAGAGCATACTTGGCTTGGGATGATAATGAAATAAGTTCATCATCAGATTCTGACAAAGAAGAAGCACAAGTCACATTGATGGCCTCACATGATTCAGATGTTGAAGATTCCCAGGTTAGTGACAATTCTATGTCTTTTCATGATTTAAAGTTTACTATGGAAAATATGTTTAAATTATGTCAAGAATTTTCTAAGGTTAGCACTAGGAAAAATGATTTAATTTCATCCTTAAAAAGTAAATGTAGAACTTTACAAGAAGAACTAGACGTAGTAAAATCTAAGTTAGATATTACACATAAATGCACTAAGTGTAGTTCTTTAGAAGAAAAGATAGATAATCTTCAACAAAGAGTTCATAACTTCAATAAAGGAAAACAGAAGTTAGATGATATTCTAAGTGTGCAAAGGCATTCAAACAATAAGTCAGGACTAGGATATACTTCTCACCCAAAGACAAAAGAAGTCAAGAAAACTGTGTTTGTAAAACCAAACAAAGTGGAAGGATCTTCTAAAAACACTAAGACTAATTCTTTTTAGGAGTATGAACAATAGGAAGAGTAATCCTCATAGACCTCCTAAGAAGATTCATCCCTCTCCTAGACAAACATCTAGTTACAATCATTATTCATGTACTTATTGTAACAAAATAGGACATACCCCTAGTAGATGTTACTACAAAAATGTTGGAGTACCAAATAGGGAATACATATGGGTTAGAAAGGATGTTAACTTAGAAGGACCCAAAACTTGTTGGGTTCCTAATACCCATGTCTGGACTTTGTCATGAAGGTGTGTATCAAAAGCAGCAAAGGATTTATGGTATCTTGATAGTGGCTGCTCATCACACATGACAGGAGACAAAACCAACTTTTCCTTTCTTATACCTAGGGAAAAAGGTTTTGTCACATATGGAAACAATCAAAAGGGAAAGATACTCGGTATTGAAAGAATAGGCACACCCCCTCAAACAGTCATCGATAAAGTTCTTTACGTTGATGGTTTGATGCATAATCTTCTGAGTATCAGTCAACTATGTGACAAAGGTTTGAAAGTTGGTTTCATTGATGATATATGTGTAGTAAAAGATGTGAAAACTAAAGAAGTTAAGTTTTCTGGTTATAAAGTCAATAAAGTCTTCATGATCTCCTTGGAAGAAATTCCATAAAACGTAAGATGTCTTTTGGCCAAGAACAATAGTGATTCATGGCTATGGCATAGAAGACTTGCTCATATACACATAGATCATTTAAACAAACCAGTCAAGCATGATCTAGTTGTTGGGCTTCCAAAGATAAGATTCGAGAAAGACAAGCTTTGTGATGCATGTCAAAAAGGGAAGCAAACCAGAACGTCTTTCAAACCAAAGAACATAGTTTCGACTTCAAGACCCCTTCAATTACTACATATGGATTTGTTCGGACCTTCAAGAACAAAAAGCCTCGGAGGTAATTTCTATGCACTTGTTATTGTTGATGATTTCTCTAGATTTACATGGACATTATTTTTACCTCATAAGAATGAAGCCTTCAACGCATTTAAGAGATATGCAAGGCTAGTTCAAAATGAGAAGTCTTTAAAGATCTCTTCTATTAGAAGTGATCATGGTGGAGAATTTCAGAATCATCAATTTCAAGAACTATGTGATGAAAATGGAATATCACATAATTTCTCTACTCCGAGAACACCACAACAAAATGGTGTTGTAGAAAGGAAGAACAGACTACTTGAAGAATTAGCAAGAACCATGCTAAGTGAATCAAGCCTTCCTAAATATTTCTGGGCTGATGCTCTAAGTACTGCTTGCTATGTTTCCAAGAACTCTACAAAGGAAGGAAACCATATATCTCTCATCTACATGCTTTTGGATCCAAATGCTTTGTCTTGAATAATGGAAAGGAAAACCTTGGTAAGTTTGATGAAAAATCTGATGAAGGTATATTCCTTGGTTATTCTCTAACAAGCAAAGCATATAGAGTCTTTAACAAGAAAACTCTATCTGTGGAAGAATCCATACATGTTTCCTTTGATGAGTCTAAATCTTCAATAGAAGATACAGTCAATCTTCCAGATAATGAAGAAGAAAATATCATTATCAATGAAGACTCTCAAAAGGAAAGAGATCAAAATCCAATACAAGAAGAGCACGTTGAAGATAACACTTATCAACTTCCAAAGGAATGGAGAATCCATAGGGATCATCCAGTTGATAATATCATTGGTGATATTTCTAGAGGTGTTTCTACAAGGCTACGCTTAAATGATTCAGTTTTGAATATGGCCTTTGTCTCTCAAATAGAACCCTCAAAAGTAAATGATGCTCTGGAGGATGAGTATTGGATTGTGGCAATGCAAGAAGAATTAAACCAATTTGAAAGGAATCAAGTTTGGGAACTTGTTCCTAAGCCTAGTGGTAAGCATGTTATTGGAACAAAGTGGGTATTCAGAAACAAGTTAGATGAAAATGGAATCATAGTTAGAAACAAAGCAAGGTTAGTCGCACAAGGTTATAATCAAGAAGAAGGCATAGATTTTGATGAAACCTATGCACCAGTAGCAAGGTTGGAAGCCATAAGACTTCTGTTGGCGTATGCTTGCTCTCTAAATTTCCCATTATATCAAATGGATGTCAAAAGTGCTTTCCTGAACGGATACATTCAAGAAGAAGTTTATGTGAAGCAACCTCCAGGATTTGAAAATCCCAAGTTTCCTTCACATGTCTTCAGATTAAAGAAGGAACTTTATGGACTTAAGCAAGCCCCTCGTGCATGGTATGATAGATTAAGCACATTCCTTTGTGAGAAGGGATTCCAAAAGGGTAAGGCCGACACAACCTTGTTTATCAAGAAAACCAAAGGTAATACCTTATTAGTTCAAATATTTGTTGATAATATTATTTTTGGTGCAACTAACGAATCTCTATGTAAGGATTTCTCTAACATGATGCAAGAAGAATTTGAGATGTCCATGAGGGGGCAATTAAATTTCTTTCTAGGATTGCAAATTAAGCAATCACATAATGGAATATTTATCAATCAATCAAAGTTTTGCAAGGAATTATTAAAGAAATATGATTTGGATGATTGCAAAGCCATAGCCACACCAATGGGGTCTAACACATATCTAGATCGAGATGAATCTGGTGTTCAAGTTGACATTACCAAATACAGAGGTATGATCGGATCTCTTCTATACTTAGCTGCAAGTAGACCTAATATTATGTTTAGTGTGTGTCTATGTGCTAGATATCAAGCATCTCCTAGGGAATCACATTTGAGTTCAGTCAAACGGATTTTCAAATATTTGAGAGGAACTACAAATGTTGGTTTATGGTATCCCAAAGGGAGTGTTTGTGATTTGATTGGATATTCTGATTCTGATTATGCTGGATGCAAAACTGAAAGGAAAAGTACAAGTGGTACTTGTCACTTGTTAGGAAATGCCCTTGTTTCTTGGTCTTGCAAGAAACAAGCATGTGTGAAGAAGGTCTTGCTCCTGACCCTGGCTGTGGTTTTGATGACGACAAACTCATCAACAAAAAGAAGAAAAGAAGACTTCAAAGAAATCAAGCACTCAAGTCCATCAATAGTCTAGAAGTCTTAGAATTAGGTGAGTTATGCTTCTAAAGGTTTATTAAAGCATAAAGGCTCTCAAAATACCTAATCTAATCAAGCTAAGTGTTTTCATAACTTAAAAGAAGTAGAAAACCTTAAGCAAGTCTCAAAGAATAAGTTTCTGGAAAATGGGCTTCTGTGTAATCGATTACACCATTATGGTAATCGATTACACCAAGGCACGTAATCGATTACTCCAGTCTTGTAATCGATTACATGTTTGAAATTCAAATTCAAACTGAAACGGTCACTTGTGTAATCGATTACACTAAGTATGGTAATCGATTACCAGAACGAAAAAGTGTGTCTTTTCATGAACCATTGTGTCCCAAACCTTTTGAAAAAGGTTGTGATGGTTCAAGGACGTTTCCCTTGCCTATATAAAGACCATTTGAGTCCAGAAAACAGAACAACAACATAGAACACACAACACACACGAAATAGACACATTCCACATGAGAAAAACACATTAGGCCAAAGTTCTTTCAAATTTGGTTCATCTTTTAGAACCTAAATCTTTTGGAGCCTAAATTCTGAGTTCATGATCTTCATGTTTACAAGAACACATTAGTTGTTCATATCTTGAAGAACTCAGAATTGTATTATGCTTAAAAGCCTTAAAGCATAATTTCTCATGTTTAATCCAATTGTGTGTTAAAGGATTGAAACAGCCAAGTGTAATATCTTCTTCATCTCTTTCTGTAAGATTGAGTTTTTCACCGTGGTATTCGGTGAAGGGTTGTTGTCACTGAAAGTGGTTTGCTTTCAGGGTTTCGGTTGAAGACAAGTTTGTCTTCAAGGTCTGAGGGTGGTTTGCCTTCAGGAATTGAAAGCGGTTTGCTTTCAAGGGCTGTTGAAAGCGGTTTGCTTTCACAGGATATTGATAGAAGTTCTTGGGGTCCTTGGGTTAGGAACTTGTAAGAAATTCTTATCAATAGTGGAAAAATCCTCAAGGGGTTTTCTTGAGGGACTGGACGTAGTCTTCGGTGGATTGAAGGCGAACCAGGATAAATCTTGTGTGTGATTCTGCTTATCCTTCACATTTACTTTCAAGTATTGTTCATATCCGCTGCAATCACAAAGATCAACTCGTGATCATCATAAACTTGAAAGTAACAATTTCAATAAGGCGAAAATTGGGGCAACACTGATTCACCCCCCCCCCCTCTCAGGTTGCTATCTGTTCTAACAACTGGTATCAGAGCGGAGGTTTAGGTAAGTTACTCCTAAGATCCGGGAAAAGATGGCATCCTCTTCCAATCATGGAACAAGTGAAGGACACAACATAAACAGGCCACCATTCTTCAATGGAGAACACTATGACTTCTGGAAAATCAAGATGAAGATATTCATAAAGTCATTAGACTCAGGAATATGGAAAGTCATTGAAGAAGGACCCTTTGTGCCTGTAACAATTGAAGAAGGAACTTTACAACCAAAACCAGAAAGTACTTGGAGTGAAGAAGAAAAGAAGAAAGTTCAACATGATCTCAAAGGAATGAACATTCTTACATCTGCTCTTGGCATGGATGAATTTTTCAGAGTATCAACATGCACTTCATCAAAAGAAATATGGGATACTTTGATGGTGACTCATGAAGGAACAGATGAAGTTAAGAGATCAAAGATCAATACTCTATCTCAAGAATATGAAATGTTCAGAATGCTTCCAGGAGAAAAGGTATTAGACATGCAAAAACGATTCACTCATTTAATTAATCATTTGATTGCTCTTGGTAGACAATTTTCAAACAGTGACTTGAACATGAAAGTTCTAAGATCACTTACAAGAGTATGGCAACCAAAAGTAACAGCCATCTCAGAGAAGAAGAGTTTATCAAATATGACTCTTGCAACTCTCTTTGGAAAACTCCAAGAACATGAGTTAGAATTGAATCGTTTAGAAGAGCATGAACAACATGAGAAGAAGTATCGATCAATTTCCCTAAAAGCAAAAGAAAGCATCAAAGAAGACTATGATGCAGATTCTGAAGAAGAAGACAATGGAAATCTAAATCTTCTAGTGAAGAACTTTGGAAAGTTTCTTAAAAAGAAAAATGTTAGATTTAACAACAATAAAATCTTCCAAAGGAACAATGAGTCTTCTTCATCTCAAAAGACTACATGTTTCGAGTGTGGCAAACCGGGACATTTCAAATCAGATTGTCCAAATCTTCAAAAGAAGAAACATGGTCTAAGAGAGAAATTCGAGAAAAGAGATCAACCTACTCGAAGAGCATATTTGGCTTGGGATGATAATGAAGTAAGTTCATCATCTGATTCTGATAAAGAAGAAGCACAAGTTGCTTTGATGGCCTCACATGATTCTGATGTTGAAGATTCCCAGGTTAGTGGGAATTCTATATCTTTTCATGATTTAAAGATTACCATGGAAAATATGTTTAAAATATGTCAAGAATTTTCTAAAGTTAGCACTAGGCAAAATGAGATAATTTCTTCCCTAGAAAGAAAATGTAGAAATTTACAAGAAGAACTAGATGTAGTAAAATCTAAGATAGACATTACTCACAAATGCACTAAGTGTAGTTCTCTGGAAGAAAAGATAGAAAATCTTCAACAAAGAGTAAATAACTTCAATAAAGGAAAACAGAAGTTAGATGATATCCTAAGTGTTCAAAGACATTCAAACAATAAGTCAGGTTTAGGATATACTTCTCACCCAAAGACAAAAGAGGTTAGGAAAACTGTTTTTGTAAAACCAAACTATGTTTTAGGATCTTCTAGTAACAGTAAGATTAATCCTGTTAAGAGTACAAACAATAGGAAGATTAATCAAAATAGACCTCCTAGGAAGATTCATTCTTCCCCTAGACAAACCTCTAGTTACAATCATTACTCTTGTACTTATTGTAACAAAATAGGACATACCCCTAGTAGATGCTACTACAAACATATAGGAGTACCAAATAGGGAGTATATTTGGGTTAGAAAGGATATTAACTTAGAAGGACCCAAAACTTGTTGGGTTCCTAATACCCATGTCTGAACTTTGTCATGTAGGTGTGTATGAAAGCAGCAAAGGATCTATGGTATCTTGATAGTGGCTGCTCATCACACATGACAGGAGACAAAACCAAGTTTTCTTTTCTTATACCTAGGGAAAAAGGTTTCGTCACATATGGTAACAATCAAAAGGGAAAAATACTCGGTATTGGAAGAATAGGCACACCCCCTCAAACAGTCATCGATAAAGTTCTTTACGTTGATGGTTTGATGCATAATCTTCTGAGTATTAGTCAACTATGTGATAAAGGTTTGAAAGTAGGTTTTATTAATGATATATGTGTTGTGAAAGATATGAAAACTAAAGAAATTAAGTTTTCTGGATATAAAGTAAACAAAGTCTTCATGATCTCATTGGAAGAAATTCCACAAAATGTGAGATGCCTATTAGCCAAAAACAATAGTGTTTCATGGCTATGGCATAGAAGACTTGCACATATTCACATAGATCATTTAAACAAACTAGTCAAGCATGATCTAGTTGTTGAGCTTCCAAAGATAAAATTCGAGAAAGACAAGCTTTGTGATGCATGTCAAAAAGGGAAGCAAACCAGAACATCCTTCAAACCAAAGAACATAGTTTCGACCTCAAGACCCCTTCAATTGTTACATATGGATCTGTTCGGACCTTCTAGAACTAAAAGCCTTGGAGGTAATTTCTATGCACTTGTTATTGTTGATGATTTCTCTAGATTTACTTGGACTTTATTTCTACCTCATAAGAATGAAGCCTTCAATGCATTCAAAATATATGCAAGGCTAGTTCAAAATGAGAAGTCTTTGAAGATCTCTTCTATTAGAAGTGATCATGGTGGAGAATTTCAGAATCAACAATTCCAAGAACTATGTGATGAAAATGGAATATCACATAACTTCTCTACTCCGAGAACACCACAACAAAATGGTGTAGTAGAAAGGAAGAATAGGTTACTTGAAGAATTAGCAAGAACCATGTTAAGTGAATCTAGTCTCCCTAAATATTTCTGGGCTGATGCTGTAAGTACTGCTTGCTATGTTTCCAATAGAGTTCTTATTAGACCTATCCTTAAGAAAACACCCTATGAACTCTACAAAGGAAGGAAACCAAATATCTCTCATCTACATGCTTTTGGATCAAAATGCTTTGTCTTGAATAATGGAAAGGAAAACCTTGGTAAGTTTGATGAAAAATCTGATGAAGGTATATTCCTTGGTTATTCTTTAACAAGCAAAGCATATAGAGTCTTTAACAAGAAAACTCTATCCGTGGAAGAATCCATACATGTTGCTTTTGATGAATCTAAATCTTCAATAGAAGATAAAGTCAATCTTTCAGAAAATGAAGAAGATGACATCATTATAAATGAAGATTCTCAAAAAGATGGAGATCAGAATCCAATACAAGAAGAGCACATTGAAAGTAATAATTATCAACTTCCAAAAGAATGGAGAACCCATAGGGATCATCCAGTTGATAATATTATCGGTGATATTTCTAGAGGCGTTTCTACAAGGCTACGCTTGAATGATTCAGTTTTGAATATGGCCTTTGTCTCTCAGATAGAACCATCAAAAGTAAATGATGCTCTAGAGGATGAGTATTGGATTGTAGCAATGCAGGAAGAACTAAACCAATTTGAAAGAAATCAAGTTTGGGAACTTGTCCCTAAGCCTAGTGATAAACACATTATTGGAACAAAGTGGGTGTTTAGGAATAAGTTATATGAAAATGGTATTATAGTTAGGAACAAAGAAAGATTAGTTGCTCAAGGCTATAATCAAGAAGAAGGTATAGATTTTGATGAAACATATGCACCCGTAGCAAGATTAGAAGCCATAAGATTGTTATTAGCGTATGCTTGCTCTTTAAACTTCCCATTGTATCAAATGGACGTCAAAAGTGCCTTCCTAAACGGATATATTCAAGAAGAAGTGTATGTGAAGCAACCTCCAGGATTTGAAGATCCAAAGTTTCCTACACATGTCTTCAGACTAAAGAAAGCACTCTATGGTCTTAAGCAAGCCCCTCGTGCATGGTATGATAGGTTAAGTACTTTCCTTTATGATAAAGGATTTCAAAAAGGTAAGGCTGATACAACCTTGTTCATCAAAAGAACCAAAGGTAATACCTTACTTGTTCAAATTTATGTTGATGATATTATCTTTGGTGCAACTAACGAATCTCTTTGCAAAGATTTCTCTAACATGATGCAAGAAGAATTTGAAATGTCCATGATGGGACAATTAAATTTCTTTCTTGGTTTGCAAATCAAGCAATCAAGTGATGGAATATTCATCAATCAATCAAAGTTTTGCAAGGAACTATTAAAGAAATATGATTTGGATGATTGCAAAGCCATAGCCACACCTATGGGGTCTAATACATATTTAGATCAAGATGAATCCGGTAATCAAGTAGATATTACCAAATATAGAGGTATGATCGGATCTCTTTTATACTTATCTGCAAGTAGACCTGATATTATGTTTAGTGTGTGTCTATGTGCTAGATATCAAGCATCTCCTAGGGAATCACATTTGAGTTCTGTTAAACGGATTTTCAAATATTTGAAAGGAACTACAAATGTTGGATTGTGGTATCCCAAGGGAAGTGTTTGTGATTTGATTGGATATTCTGATTCTGATTATGCTGGTTGTAAAACTGAAAGAAAGAGTACAAGTGGTACTTGTCACCTATTAGGAAATGCTCTTGTTTCATGGTCTTGTAAGAAACAAGCATGTGTTGCTCTAAGTACTGCAGAAGCAGAATATATTGCTGCAGGTAGTTGTTGTGCACAAACTCTATGGCTCAAACAACAACTCAAAGATTATGGCTTAGAGCTGGGCTGCATTCCAATTAAATGTGACAACACAAGTGCCATTAATCTCACTAAAAACCCTATCATGCACTCTCGAACTAAGCATATTGATATACGACATCATTTTCTTCGAGATCATGTTATAAGGAAAGATATTGAGATTTCATTTGTGGATACACATAATCAGTTAGCAGACATCTTTACTAAGCCTCTTCCTAAAGAATCATTTTTCAAGATAAGAAGAGAATTAGGCATATTAGATGAGCATGATATTTAATGACACATGTTATTTCCATAAACTTTATATGTACATTTGCATTGTATGCTTAAGTATTTATATATGAAAATGTGTTACATAGGATTCTAGAGCCTAGAACTTGTAAAAATGTCCTAGTAATCGATTACCCTAGGATTTGTAATCGATTATCCATGTTCTAAGTCCTCGTGCTCATTAGAAACATCTGTGTAATCGATTATTCAAACTGCCATAATCGATTACACATTCACAATTTGAAAATTTTCAAATTTGTAACTGATGTAATCGATTACCCCAACTGCAGTAATCGATTACATACTCGAAAAATTGCCAGAATTTCAATTTCCCTCCATCTTTTGAAATTCAAACTTGGCTTAACTGCTCTGTAATCGATTACCAAAACTGCTGTAATCGATTACATGTTCGGGATATTTAAGCCAGCCTTAGGAATTGATCAGTCATACCTTCCAAAATCATTCTAAGTTCTGATTTTTTAACTTCCATAGCAACATGTCTTTCTTTCCATGCTTATCCTCAGCCTTTTGTCCTCACAATCCACTAAATTTCTCCCGTCTTCTTCCCACCTCTGCTGAGAGAACTCGATTTATTTCTCACTTTCTCACCCAATCAGTTCGAACCCCATTCTATGCTGAATTAGAATCTTTCATTGAAGCCGGTCTAACCTTTCCCGCTTTACTTGGAGATCAATATGTTGATACTTTCCTTCAATCTACAACACCCTACTATCCTGAATTGGTCAAAGTATTCTACTGCAACTTGGAAGTTGAAGGCACAAGTATTACCTCTTCTGTAAAAGGGACTACCATTCAGTACTCTCTTGTCTCTTTTGGCAAGTGCTTGGGTCTTCCTTTTTCTGGCGCCGAGTTGGGAACAAATCTACCCTGCCCCTGGCCTGAATATAACTCTGATACTTTTTACCGAACCTTGTGTCGTTTTACCCCTTCTGAAGTTCGAAAGCTTCATCCTCCTCGCACCAAAACCTGTCCTTGTCATGTTGATGTTCTTACCACCACCAACCACTTGCTTCATTATTTTGTTCATCACATCCTTCTTCCTCAAGAAGACCTTCATGCTCATATTAGTGAGTTAGAACTTCAAGTTTTATATGGCATCATTCACGGTCATGCCATTAACTGGACATTCCTAGTAATGCACCATATGCTTACTTGCCGAACTAAAGCACAATCATTTCCCTATGCTCCAAGTATCACTCGTCTTCTCCTTCAATCTGGAGTTCCCATTGACGACTCCTATGATGTTTGCTCTTTAAATTACAAGTGCGTTAATTCTAGGATACTCTCAAGCTTAGGCTTATTTCATGACTATGGGATTGATACTCTTTCCTGGTTACTTCATTATGACGGCATTGGCATCTTGTCCGATGATGAAGACATGTCTGATGATTCTTAATTCTATAGGTTTTAATTGTTTTATTCACCAATCCTGTTTGTACTTTTATGTATTTGCTCTCTTATATATCTATGTAAGTGCTGGTTATTCATATTTTACACATTTACCCCCATTTCCCCCATGATTTATATTGCAATATATACTTGTATGTATGCCTGTACATTTTTGGCCTTTTCTTCTTTTTGATGAAGTCAAAAGGGAGAGAAAGGTTCAGTGTCTTTAAAGATCATATGCAGGAATTCAACGAGTACATTAGAAGGGGGGAGAAAAATCAGAAATACTAAATTCCATCAAATAGGGGGAGTTAAGCATCACGAATGCATAAATGATCTTCAAAGAGTCAAGTATGTGTTTGCCATCATAAAAAAGGGGGAGATTGTGAAGAAGGTCTTGCTCCTGACCCTGGCTGTGGTTTTGATGACGACAAACTCATCAACAAAAAGAAGAAAAGAAGACTTCAAAGAAATCAAGCACTCAAGTCCATCAATAGTCTAGAAGTCTTAGAATTAGGTGAGTTATGCTTCTAAAGGTTTATTAAAGCATAAAGGCTCTCAAAATACCTAATCTAATCAAGCTAAGTGTTTTCATAACTTAAAAGAAGTAGAAAACCTTAAGCAAGTCTCAAAGAATAAGTTTCTGGAAAATGGGCTTCTGTGTAATCGATTACACCATTATGGTAATCGATTACACCAAGGCACGTAATCGATTACTCCAGTCTTGTAATCGATTACATGTTTGAAATTCAAATTCAAACTGAAACGGTCACTTGTGTAATCGATTACACTAAGTATGGTAATCGATTACCAGAACGAAAAAGTGTGTCTTTTCATGAACCATTGTGTCCCAAACCTTTTGAAAAGGGTTGTGATGGTTCAAGGACGTTTCCCTTGCCTATATAAAGACCATTTGAGTCCAGAAAACAGAACAACAACATAGAACACACAACACACACGAAATAGACACATTCCACATGAGAAAAACACATTAGGCCAAAGTTCTTTCAAATTTGGTTCATCTTTTAGAACCTAAATCTTTTGGAGCCTAAATTCTGAGTTCATGATCTTCATGTTTACAAGAACACATTAGTTGTTCATATCTTGAAGAACTCAGAATTGTATTATGCTTAAAAGCCTTAAAGCATAATTTCTCATGTTCAATCCAATTGTGTGTTAAAGGATTGAAACAGCCAAGTGTAATATCTTCTTCATCTCTTTCTGTAAGATTGAGTTTTTCACCGTGGTATTCGGTGAAGGGTTGTTGTCACTGAAAGTGGTTTGCTTTCAGGGTTTCGGTTGAAGACAAGTTTGTCTTCAAGGTCTGAGGGTGGTTTGCCTTCAGGAATTGAAAGCGGTTTGCTTTCAAGGGCTGTTGAAAGCGGTTTGCTTTCACAGGATATTGATAGAAGTTCTTGGGGTCCTTGGGTTAGGTACTTGTAAGAAATTCTTATCAATAGTGGAAAAATCCTCAAGGGGTTTTCTTGAGGGACTGGACGTAGTCTTCGGTGGATTGAAGGCGAACCAGGATAAATCTTGTGTGTGATTCTGCTTATCCTTCACATTTACTTTCAAGTATTGTTCATATCCGCTGCAATCACAAAGATCAACTTGTGATCATCATAAACTTGAAAGTAACAATTTCAATAAGGCGAAAATTGGGGCAACACTGATTCACCCCCCCCTCTCAGGTTGCTATCTGTTCTAACAGCATGTGTTGCTCTAAGTACTGCTGAAGCAGAATACATTGCTGCAGGAAGTTTTTATGCACAAACTCTATGGCTCAAACAACAACTCAAAGATTATGGCTTAGAGCTGGGCTGCATTCCAATCAAATGTGACAACACAAGTGCCATTAATCTCACTAAAAACCCTATCATGCATTCTCGAACTAAGCATATTGACATAAGACATCATTTTCTTCGAGATCATGTCATGAGAAAGGATATTGAGATTTCATTTATAGATACACATAACCAATTAGCTGATATTTTTACTAAACCTCTTCCTAAAGATTCATTCTTTAAGATTAGAAGAGAATTAGGCATATTAGATGAGCATGACATTTAAAGTAACATGTTATTTGCATAATCTCTGTGATATTATATGATTATATGTGTTTAAACTGATTGCGTGCTTAAATGGTCATTTGAGAATGTGTTACATAGGATTTTATAGGTTAGAACTTATAAAAATGTCCTAGTAATCGATTACCATAGGTCCTGTAATCGATTATCCCTGCTCTCAGTCCTCGTGCTGTTAGAAACTTCTAAGTAATCGATTACTCTAACTGCTGTAATCGATTACCTGCTCGAAAAACTGCCAGAATTTCAAATTTCCCTCCATCTTTTTGAAATTCAAACTTAGTAAAACTGCTCTGTAATCGATTACCCAACTGCTGTAATCGATTACATGCTCAAGCTATTTAATCAAGCCTTAGATGATGATCAAACATGCTCTCAAGTCTCATTTCTATCATTCTAAACCTCTGATTTCTAGCCTTCCCTGAAGTTCTGTTTATCCTTCCCAACTCTGTTTTCCTAAATCTATCATGGCTTCCTATCATTCTCGTTCTACCCATCCAATGAACTTGACAAGACTTCTTACCTCCACAAACCAGCGGACTCGGTTTGTCTCAAGGTTCCTAAATCAACTTATCCCCAAACCCATGTACGGGGATTTGGATTGTTTTGTTGAAAGTGGAAATACCTTTCCAGCATACCTCAGATATCAAGACCTTGAAGAGTTTATCTCTATCAGTAATCCCTTCTATCCAGAACTAGTTAAAGTGTTCTATTGCAATCTAGAGACTCTGCGAGATGGGTTTCAAAGTTCTGTCAAGGGAATCCTTATTCGTCATTCCCTTTCCACATTTGGTCAATGTCTTGGACTCCCCTCCACTGGCG
Source organism: Acmispon strigosus (assembly GCA_030819835.1). Classification (NCBI taxonomy): domain Eukaryota; kingdom Viridiplantae; phylum Streptophyta; class Magnoliopsida; order Fabales; family Fabaceae; genus Acmispon; species Acmispon strigosus. Next base: position 29,638,103 of record JAUAMA010000001.1, read on the forward strand.
CCTTCTTAGGTCCCAACCTGCCCTGCCCCTGGCCCGACTACAATCACGAGTCCTTTTATCAGTCCCTATGCAGATTTCAGTCATCCGACCTTCAAAGGATCCATCCGCCTCATACGACCTCCTGTCCCTATAATACTGATGTCCTAACCACAAATAATCATCTGCTTCACTACTTCATCAATCAAGTCATCCTGCCTCAAGAAACTCTTCTTGCTCATATTAGTGACTTAGAGTTACAAATTTTGTATGGCATTCTCAACTGCCATAAAATTAATTGGGCATTCTTGATTATGAATCACATGTTGCGGTGTCGAGACAATGCTGAGTCCTTTCCTTATGCTTCGGTCATATCCCGCATCCTTATCTACTCCGGCGTACCAATCACAAAGCTTTACGATGAGAGGTCTTCTCATCTTAAGCGTGTTGATACCTCCATTCTTCCCTCTCTCCGGATCACCAATGACTTTGGCATATTTACTCTTCCTCGCCATATTCATGATGCCGGTCGTGATTGTCTACTCACGAAGACCATAGCTGATGACGACTCCTCTATTGATACTTAGTATTCTAGGAGTCTTTCATGTTTTATTGTTTTCTCTTGTAATTTTTTTATCTATGTCGTTCAATTATGTATGGTCTTTCTTTTTTGTATAAAATGTTTGGATATTTGTGATTTATATCTTTACCCCCGTACCCTTGCTTTATTTCGAAATATATACTTGTATGGATGCATGCCTGTTTTTGGCCTTTTCTTCTTTTTGATGAAGTCAAAAGGGGGAGAAAGGTTCTGTGCTCTTAAATATAATATGCAGGAATTCAACAAGTGAATTAGAAAGGGGGAGAAATACTGGATTACATCAAACAGGGGGAGTTCTTCAACAGAAGTGCATATATGACCTTCAAGTATCAAGAATGTGTTTGCCATCATCAAAAAGGAGGAGATTGTGAAGAAGGTCTTGCTCCTGACCCTGGCTGAGGTTTTGATGACGAAAAACTCATCGACAAAAAGAAGAAAAGAAGACTTAGAGGAAACAGCGCTACAAAGTCTATCAAATACCTAGAAGTCCTAGTTTAGGTGAGTTATGCTTCTAAAGGTCTATTAAAGCATAAAGGCTCTTTAAAACACCTAAACTAATCAAGCTTAATGTTTTCATAACTTAAAAGAAGTAGAAAACCTTAAGCCAATCTCAAAGGATCAAGTTTCTGGAAGATGGACCTTTAGTGTAATCAATTGCAGCTCTCTGGTAATCGATTACACATAGGCAAGTAATCGATTACCACTTGCTTGTAATCGATTACATGTTTGAATTTGAAATTCAAACTGAAACGGCTATTAGTGTAATCGATTACACTAAGTGATGTAATCGATTACCAACACGAAAAATTGCATCTTTTCATAAACCATTGTGTCTCAAACCTTTTGGGAAAGGTTGCATTGGTTCAAGGACGTTTCCCTTGCCTATATAAAGTCCATTTGAGTCCAGAACACAACAACACATGAGAATACAACATTAGGCCAAAGCTTTGTCAAAATTAGTTCATTAAGTCTTTAGAACTTAAACTTTCAAGAGCCTAAATTCTGAGTTCATGATCTTCATGTTTATAAGAACACTTTAGTTGTTCATATCTTGAGGAACTCAGAATCTTGTTATGCTTAAAAGCCTTAAAGCATAAATTCTCATGATCAATCCACTTGTATGTTAAAGGATTGATTCAGCCAATTGTAAACTCTTCTTCATCTCTTTCTGTAAGATTGAGTATTCACCGTGGATCTCGGTGAAGGGTTGTTGGTACTGAAAGTGGTATATTTTCAGGGTGTTGACTGAAGGTGGTTTAGTCTTCAAGGTCTGAGGGTGGTTTTCCTTCAGAACTGAAAGTTGTTTGCTTTCAAGGGCTGTGGAAAGTGGTATACTTTCACAGGAAGTTGATAGAAATTCGTAGGGTCCTTGGTGTAAGAACTTGTAAGAGATTTTTATCAATAGTGGAAAAATCCTCAAGGGATTTTCTTGAGGGACTGGACGTAGCCTTCGGAGGATAGAAGGTGAACCAGGATAAAATTCGGTGTGTGTGAATTCTTCTATCCTTCATCTTTACTTTCAAGCAACGCTTAATTCCGCTGCAATCACAACTATCGTTTCGTGATCATCATTATCTTGAAAGTAATAATTTCAATAAGGCGAAAATCGGGGCAACTCTGATTCACCCCCCCTCTCAGGTTGCTATCTGTACTAACACACCGGAGGACGGTTCATCGAAATTCTTGTCAAGATCTATAAAATAAAGTGGAAGGGTGAGTCAAACACAACAATGTACATGTTACACCCCATATAAGTGGTCCATTACAAATCAAGATAACATATCATCATCATCTACAATCACAAGCAAACACACATATAGTGATGCAATCATGCTGGTTATCAAACCCCCCTTGTTTCTAATCTTCAGTCGTACTTCTCTTCCAATTACCCCAATGAATAAATCCACTGAGAAGAAAGTCCATAATCCGACCTTTTTAATTATCAATGTTATGAATGCTGATAGTGTATAAGGCCCGAAGCATAAGCTTCTACACTCTTTGGAAAGCCATCCGGGAATAATTGACATGACCATCGTTCCACTCTTTACCAGATTTGATTACCCTTAGGCTTCTCCATTAGATATACCCAAAAAAATTGATCCTTAAACATCATGTCTCATACATGCCTCTAGGATCCTGCTCGTTCAGACAGAGAGGTAGGAAATCGATGTATATCTCGGGCCTATTCATCTCTGAACATGGCCACCTCGGGTATCCTTGTATCATCCACAAACCCACTATGGTAGTGACAACATTTTTTACTCCTTATTTCTCCATATATGTTATTACATCATAAACATCACCCCCTGACGCTTCCTTAATTTTCCAAAGATTCATAACTAAGATGAACTTTGTTCTTGCATCTGTATCCTAACTCATGGAATAAGTAAACCTCTAAAGGGAAAAAGGTTGGATATATATACACTAGGTCAGTAGAGTTTTACTCACAGGAACCAAGTTCTCTTGGTAATCAGCATGCACTCAAGCTTTTCAAAACAGGTTTCTCTTCCTACTTCATTTATCCTCTTATATCCATTAACTATCTAACCTAATGGTATTTCCTATACAATTATAGGGTAGGTTTATTTTCCATAAACAAGTGATATGCCTGGAATTACCTGTGGATTTTTCCCTCTTCTCTACTACCACAGATGCCATAGGAACATTGCTAAGAGCAATTCCAATTCAAGCATATTGGTTGCATTTCCTAGTATCACTATATCCCATAGTGTACTTCGTCTTTTCTAATATTCAATGAATCATCACAATAATCAATCCAATCACAACATCTCATAATCAATCTCAAACAACAATATCACAATATCAATCATCAAAAAAAACAAATATATACAATAACAATATGCACTCTATCTTTCTAATAGACTGCTTACATAAAACCTAACATGACATGGCAGAGTCTAACTCCTCTTACCTATGGATTTAGTATTACAGTCAGTTTTAGGGGCATGCCCTTGCTCTTCTACATTTTAATCATACAATTATCACTATATGACTTTTATTATTTAAAATCCTTTAATTATTCTTTTCCTTAACTATTTCTGAAACTTAATTATTATTGTTATTGCAATTTCAATCCTCTTATTGTTACTATTTTTAGTCCTTATATTTTTATTATTTTCACTTTAGTCCTTATACCTTATAAAAATTGATTTTAGTCCCTTAACTTTCCTTACTAGCTTTCTTATTCCCAACTTATATTTTCCTTTGCATTTTCCTTTCATATTCGGATCCATCATCACTAATCTAAGGTCAAGCTCTATTTTAAACTTTAATCACATTCATTAAGCTTAATTAACCTACTTATTTCTTGATTATGTGATTTTATGATGAAAACTCACCTTATTCATGAAAACTTCTAAACTACTTTGGTTTCTTCTCTGATCTACTTGGTTCTTACCTAATCATGAACTCTAACACAACTTACATCTACTCATCATCCTTGCTTCATCTAGGGTTTAGGGTTTTCAAAGCTTTCCTTCTTCATGCACAACGGTCTTCTTCTTTTTCTTTCACTAAGGCTCTCTGGTTCAGCCTAAGAACTCATTATTATGGACATGCAAAGCTTAATATCACAGTTTCCAAAAGCTATAACATCAAGTCCACTATTTTCTAAGCTAAGCTCATGTTATTCAAAACCTTGAATAGCCAAAACCTTATACCTCAGTCTCTTTCTACTTTCTAGGTTTCTAAACATGTTCAACTATGTCCCAGAAGCTTAAACAAACCATTCCAGAGGTCATTAGCTTGCTTGCAGTTCTGATATACCGAATTATCGCACGCATATGTTTTTCCTTTCGTTCCTTGATCCTTACAATTATAGGGCTAATAACTTGTGGATTCATGCTTTAAATGAAAGAAATAAGGTCAAGAATAAGTCCTAAAGGTCCAAATACCTCAAAATCAAAATTCTAGAAAAATCTAGGTTGAGACTCATCGGAGAAGATGAAGATGAGGTGGCAGTCACGGTGGTTGACGTCGCCAGAGCAGAACTGGCAGTAGAGCCCTCTTCGTCTCGACGTGAGGAAGAGAATGGTGGTGATGGGGTGTGCTTAAAAGTCATAGTGTCGCCGAAAAACTCAGTTGCAGGTCATTACAGTCGCCGGAATTTGGAAAATTGTTGCCGGAAAACTTGAAGCTTCTTCATTCTTATGATTTATTGCCCATAGCTTACAAGAAACTACCCAAAATCCATCCTAGGCTACCCAGAAACACATTTGAGAAAGAATTTCACAACGAAAATGTCACATCCCGCTAATACACCAACTAACTTAAGCATGATAATATATATGTGTGTGTGTGTGTTGTGTGGTGTGCTTGTTTGATCATGACGTAATTAGTCTCTCTAAATAAAAGTAAATAATGGATTAGTATGATTATATTATAAAAATAATTAGAGGGACCAAAGTTCAAAGTAGGGTTTTGCAGGGACTAGAATTTGAATCTAGTCAACTACCTTCTTCCATCACCATACCTCATGTAATCATGAGTTTTTCTTCATCATGAGCAATCCTAGTTCAGAACTGATATTCCAATTAAGTATAAGAGTTGTTGACTTGAGCCATGATGAGAAACTTTGAGCTTTGAGTGGAACAATGTCACATAGAGAGATAAGTTGAACTCACTTAGGTGAGCGTGGCTACTACCTATATAAGGTCAGAGCCATACTCTTTCAATCTTATAACTCACTTCAGAAGCCTCAGAGAAGGCAGAGGAAGAGAGAGAACCTATGCCCTCTCTCCTCACGATCATCATCGTCATCATAATCATCATCGTCACCCATCACCACCTTCGTCCTTCATTTCCATTGAGCCTTGAGACCTGAAAGATTCTCCATTACACTCCTAGGACTCTACATGTGTGACCTAGACAGGTAGAAGGAACGAAATCAAGCAGAATCAGAGGTTTGGATTTGAGCTTCAAAGAGCTCGAAACCCGCAACTCGAGATTTCTTCTATTCCAGTGTGTTTAAGCTCGAACCACCACCACCACTATGTTCCTAGAAGCAAGGAGAAGAGGTCCCTGAGCTCCTTTTCCATCGCTACCATGAGCGCCGCCATGGACCTCGGTCTCCGGTCATCTTCTCCGGTAGGTTCGTCGAAAAATTCCCAGAAACTCGCTTTCTTTACAGCATTCGATTCCTTACCTTATGTAGAGCCTGAATATCAAGTTAGTTTTCAGAAATAACAAGTTTTACATAGTGATCATGTTAATTCAGGGTTTTTATTAGATAACTACATGAATGCTTGTATCTTGATGATCGAGACCCTCTGAGCCATGAAACTTACTTTTGAGAGATGGTAGATCATTATAGGACCCGTGCATGTGACTTTTGAGGCCTGGAATCAACAGAAAGAGAAGGGAGAGAAAATTTCACCTTCTCGGGTTCATGGAGACTCCATGAAGGAGCTCGAACCCAGCCTCCTGAGACATAGATAATCTCTAAAATGAACTCCAGGACTAGGAAATGATGATGAAATGGACTGAAATTGGATTGGATTGAAGACTGAATCAAGAAAATAATTTTTTAATATTTGAGCAACCTTGAATTGAGAGTTTCTCAAATTAGAGAATGACTAAGGCCAAAAGAACCCTCAAACGTGACTTAGAATAATTTTAGGAAGCTTATAAAGTAATTTGTTTCCTGAAATGCTGAAATTGATTCTGGAGAATCAATTATGTAAAGAAAATATCTTATTGGCTCTATTTTTTACCTAATCAAATATGGCCTTAAGAGAAAAGTGACTTTGGACTCAAAAAGGCATTTTAGAATCAATTAGATAGAAATTCGGGGCTGAAAATAAAGTCTATGTAGTGTTTTGATGTTTGGGAGTTGATTTATGTATTCCTGCTAAATTGTAGAGTATTGTCACCTCTCAGAAAACCCTTCTCCATCACTCAAACCACCAGGTAAGGGGGATTAGAACATAAGAGGGTATGTACTAAGACTTGCTAGATTTATATTGGGCTTGTGATTGAATTATTCATCATGTCTATTGTTGTGCCTGATGTTTGACCGTTATATCTGTATACCTGTGGACTGGATTCTGTATTGTTGGAATAATTGCTTGAATATGATTAATCTGAACTGAACTAAACTGTGTATAAGATTCGGCTTGTATTGTCAATAAAGAAATAAAACCTTGGACAAGGGCTCAAGGGACCTCTTACAACTCGAGGAACAAAGCTTAGTCAAAATACGAGATGTCTAGGTATCCAGGCTGTGTTTTCAGAGAAAGGAAGAGCAGCTATTTAACAATTTCCTGACAGCCTCCCAACGCTCAAGCGTTGGTATTCCAATGCTCAGGCGTTGGAATTAAGTGAATCCAGATGAGGCAAGTCAGGGGCTCAACGCATGAGCGTTGGCCCCTCCAACGCCCGGGCATTAGAATAAATGAATTTCTTGGCTCACGTCAGGGAGCCAACGCATGAGCGTTGGCTTGCCAACACTCAGGCGTTGGGCACGTCTGATGTTACATCTCCTTTGCTCTTTTGCTCTCCTTCTTTGATGGCAATAAAGGCTCTTCATGTGGCCTCCCTTTTGTTCTGAAACAACAATTCTTCATCAATTCCCTCTTCAATTCCCACATGTTAAACAAGCAAAGGGAGATTGATACTTCCTCTTCTTCCATAATTCAGCCACCATGCTTCAAATTAATTTGCATCAAGATCCCCACAAATGACCTAATAATGACCAGAACTCTAACGAGGACTAAAACTCTAATAAATTACAACTAAAAGGACTAAAAACAGAATATTACTAGACTATATGCAAATGCAAAAATAAAATAAAAAATCTAACAAAATAAAATAAAATCTATATGAGACTCAAATAAAATAAAATAAAATAAAATAAAATAAAGAAAAAGATAGTGAAAAGACACATATAACCCTGGGTCATCACATCTCATATGCATTGTTATGGAGGGATAAGGAGTAAGTCCGCACGACAACTTCCACTATATGATAGACCGGCATGCACTCGGTGTGGATGTCTGAGATACCTGCGGTGGCATCCCAGAGATGGGGTGGCCTGGGGATGAATCAGTGGAGTGATTCAGCACTAGGCCGTTGATTTTGGGATCCCTTGTATTCGGGCTAATAAAGTGTGAAGCCCGAGAAATGCTGCGTCATCCTAACTATAAGCCAAGAGGGTAATCAATACTCATTAAGAGAGGGTTGATAGCGAAATCGCAAGTGCACGATTGACTATCGCGTAGTAAAAAGATCGAACCCAAGGGATAGGTGTTCTTATTAATATAAAATTTAGTACTTGTGCAGAAAAATTAAAAGATGTGTTTGATGTTGGTTTAGAACAAGATGAAAATAATAGCATAAAATGAAAATAAATAAGATGGTAAGAATTTAAGCTCTTGGGTTGGTTTACATAGTCTATAAAACATGCCAGAAATCTCCTACTTAATTTCTGAATTTTAAATCCAAAGTCATGGTGCTATAGCCTAGAATTTCTACATCCTAATAGCCTTAAGAAATGTAGAACTTTCTTCCTAATTACTAAATCCTTAGCCTAGGTATTAAGTTAACCAGAAAAGAAGATGAAGAAGGAATTCGGGCCAACACAAAGTTACGTCCATCCTAATTTCCTTAAGAAATGTATACTTATAACCTTTTTTATTTCCTATTTCCCTTACTACTTACCAAATGGCCTTATGACATAAGTAGAAAGCAAGAAATCTTTTGCGCATAAAGATTAATGAAGAACAAAGAAATAAAACATGAAAGGAAAATATTATTCAGAAATGTAGAAAAAGACTAGAACATGAATTATAAACTAAAACAACCCAAAAACTTAAAGAAGAAGTTAGCCAAGCATGGCTAAAGGAGTCATTGAATTACCCTAGATAGGAGCTCAAATATGGCTTCCCACAAGTCCTAGGAACAATGCTCAAGAGGGAGAAAGAGAGAATACTTGTTGTATTCTAAGAAGGTGTGTTTTACAAGTGAAGAAAAGGGTCCTATTTATAGTAAAAATCCAGCCTCCAGCGCTTGAGCGCTGGCATTCCCAACGCTTGGGCGCTAGGGAGCAATTAAATCCCACTACCAGACCGAGGCCCAGCGCTTGAGCGCTGGGTTCTAGCGCTGCAGCGCTGGCTACTGCTTCTTCAACTTCAAGCTTTTCCTTCCTTCTTCATGGTAGTGGGTTTTGAATGCCATAAAAAGCCACTACTTAGCCCTTAATCAATTCTGAAACCTTCTTCACACTACCATCAATCCTTCAACTTAATTTCCCATGTGCTCATTTGAAGAGAGTTGCTTCATATTCCTCTTTTTCACTTTTAGTCCTCTCTTGGTTAGCACTCCAATTCAAGCCCTTTTATTCTCTCAATCTTCACTTTTAGCCCTCCACTCTTGAACTTTCACATTTTGGACCTTGATTTCCTAAAACTTTACAAAGTGGTCCCTGGACAAAAATGATAACTAAACCAGCTTTTCCTAAAAATATAAAATTGCTATAAAAATTCCTAAAAATATAAAATAAAGGTAGAAAAACCAATAAAATCTAATCTACATGCAAAATGCAAAATAAATATAAAATCTACATAAAAATAGTAAAAAACCTATATGTGACTCAAATATAATAAAATAAAAAGACTAAAAACTACCTAAAAACATCATATAATATCCACTCATCAAGGGTCGACGTACCAAACCCATGTTTCCAAGTGGAATTCTAAAGAGGATAGCTTTATGTCAGCCAATGGGCCCAGCATTCATGGAAAAGTTTGAGAAGTGGATGAGTCGTCCTTCTGAGAAGAATAAGGACACAAAGAAAAGGGTGGCATGCATTGCACTATTGGTATTTTGTGTGATTGATGAATGATTTACATACAATGCTTGGCTTGAAATCTGTCTTGTTTCTGTATATGGTTGTTTATGTTTTATATGCTTTGTGACTCACCCTTGCAGCTTTATTTTACAAACAAGGTGTTAGTTCCTCAAGATGGCGCAGCCTCCTGTTGCATCCACATAGCAGACTTCGCAGTGCCTGCGGGTTGGTCCACAAGCTATTGTGGCTACGAGGGCATGTCCATATTCTGGTATTGGCAGTCAGGTGCAGCTTGGCCTGGTTAGCCAGTAGATATGCCCAGATCTTCCTCTTTTTATCTGCCACGTATATACCTTACTCCTGTGTATTATGCAGATGCTGATGTACCACCAGCTCTCCTCCACCACCTGAGATCCTTTAGCCAGCACCAGATGTACAGATACCACCAGAGCTTGCTCCAGAGGTCCCCGATGTTGATTCTACACCTTAGCGGAGTGGTCCCCGCTGGAGAGTTACCGCTAGGAAGAGAGTGCCTACACCAAGGAGGACTAGAGGAGATGCTCGTGCCTACCGCTGTCTATTCCATAGGGTTGGTCCTTCCGGAGGGTCGCGAGAGTCGGTGGGAGATAATGGGAGCTTGGACGGAGACAAGGATGGACATGGGTCCCAAGGGGATGTTGAGGGTGGTGGTGTGGTTTCCTGATCTTCTGTTAGTGACTCTGTTTAAATTTATGTGCAAAATGGTTTTTCAATCAAGCATAGTACCCGGTCTCACTGTATTGGTCACACGTATAGTCGTGTCTCCAAAACAGCCCAAAAATGACATTATTCACTAGTCAACTCTCTGCAGAAAAAGGAATTGAGAGTATTTTCATCTCTCAGAGTCCAGAGTCATGGCATATTAGTCGTCAGAAGTCTCAGTTAACTGACACGGTATAGATTAGGATTACTCTGAGACAATATCAACTATCGTCATGAGAGTTAATCAGAGTTCTTCATAAAGCCGTTAGGGTTCTTATTTCCAATGTCATATCTATATATATGATCAAGTATACTAATACTACTAGTAAGTATATTTATCATAGTATTCATTAGTCAGCAACATCATCCAGTCACACACACACAGATATTTAAAGTGTCACGGAGATAGGTTCAGAGTTTCTATCTCTTCGAGTTAGTAGTTAAGGTAACAAGCTTAAGGCGGTTACCTGTTTAACAAAAATGTGGGATGTTACATCAGCACTAGCAACCTACCATTAAATTTCTCTTCTTTGGGAAGGCCACCCACGTCTTGGTATAACCCACCTTTTCAAACCTACCTGGTCCCTGACATACGGATGGTCGCCCCGGTTACCTGTTTAAAAGCTACATCGGTCCAAATTCCGTTGGCCTTTATGCATATGCTATGATAATTAGTCACAACAACATCAACAACAACAAGGTCTGTCCTTCGACGTCCTAAATCAAAAGCCTAAAGGCCAAGCCCATCAACAAGGGTTCAACAAAAATAATAATAATAATTCACAATTATTATCTCATGGAAACAACAATATCATAACAACAATATTTTCAACAAGAATATCTCAAGCATATACTCAAAACAAATCATGCTTGATAAAGACAACAACATATCAATATATATATATATATATATATATATATATATATATATATATATATATATCAACAACATTCGAATAACAACAGCATTATCAAGTAGCACAATCACATGCAAACATTCTAGACCAAGTTCCCTTACCTTAACCATTTTCCTTCCCAAGAACTTGCCCTAGATCCACTTGTGGGATATGCCCATTGTTCTTATGCCTTATTATGTGACTATAACCTGAAATACTCACTGTTTTGAATTCGAGAATTTTCTGAGGAGAAAACCCTTGCCGTTGGGATTTTCGTCAATTGCTAGTGGTTGTGAAATTGACTGTTTTTGTTGACATTTGTTCCCCTCTGACACCGATCTCTGACTTTAGCATCGGAGTGTCTTGCAGGACCCCCTCCCGGGCGCAAGAACGACGGAAGACCACCACCCTCAGGCGAACCGACCCTCCAGCTACCGACTCCCCTACCCCGGGCAGACTTGGTCTGTTCATTTGGCACCGTCTATGGGGATTTCGGTAAAGTTTCACCTCCACCACAATGGGAAAATCCAAGACAACCAGACAACAAAACTCCAAAGGACAACAACCCACACCAGAAGGACACGTGGAAAGTCTAAACGAAGGGGTAGATTCACATCACTCCCTGGCACGCCCCCCTCGGAGCGGGAGCGAGAAACAACCGGAGTCACCCGAGCGGCCAGCCGCACCAACCGAGCCCCTCACGATCCCCGGTCGTCCAAGAACTGTCTTTTTCCCCGAGGGACGCCCAACTGACCCTGGAACTACTCAATGAATGGGTTTTAGCTATGGAAGGAAGGGACAAGCCTGCGGACAGGGTGGAGGCACAACCCTTGTGCGACGAGTCCCGCGCCCTTTTCTTACAAATGAAGGACCAAATCAGACAGTTAGAGCAGGACAATCAACAACTGAGGTCCGAAAGGGTCCAAGTCCAATCGGAAGCCAGCCAAAGCAGCAAGCAGTCGCCTCCCGTCCGCGACGAAGGATCCATTCGGGTTCTAGGGAAGGAGAAGATTCCAGCCACTAAATGTCGATCGGGGGATCCAGAGTTACAACAAATCCCTAAATCGGCACCAATAGTGTGGGGTCCTTTTTGCAGAGATATAATCCTAAGACCCTGGCCCCGCGAATTCGTCAGACCAACCTATACGAATCCCTACACCGGGACAACCGACCCAAAGATTCACCTGAACTTCTACTTGGGCACTATGCAGTGTGCCGAAGCCGACGAGGTCCTCACCTGCCGCTGCTTCCCACTCAGTCTGGGAGAGAACCCCATGGCTTGGTTTAAGTCCCTACCAGCCGAGTCCATCACCCGTTGAGACGACCTGGAACAACTATTCCTCAAGCGCTACGCCACAGCCAGACAACTCCCACGAACTACTCTGACTCTAGGTTTAATCAAGCAGGGACCGAACGAGCCTCTACGTAGCTACCTCAACCGTTTTTACGACGAGGCTAGCCGAGTGGGTAACCTACCCGACATCGTCCAACTACCTCTAATACAACAAGGTTTGTTGGAACCTAGTCGCTTCCTATCTGCTCGTAAGATGGTAAAAGAGATCGCTCAAGCGATTACCCCGAGTATCGCCCCAAACAACCCTCCGAGCACGACGCCTAGACCGAGTAGAGTGCCGAACCCCAAAGACTTCAACAAACACTTTGAAAACTTCTCCCCTCTGAACTCCCCCCTCTCCCAGATATTCCGAGAGAACCAGTATGCCGAGTTGAAAGATCGCCCCCCACTGATTAAGAGTACGAAGAATGCAGATAGCTCAGTGTACTGCGATTATCACGCAGCCCCCGGCCATCACACTGATGAATGTCAAACCCTGAAATTCAAGGTCGAGGAACTCATCCGAGGAGGACTACTGAAGAAATACGTCAATTCCAGCCAGCTCTACACTCCCAATCGGCAGAGCTCAAGAAACCCGTACAAGAGGAGGCCGCCTCCAAGAGATAATTACAAGTGGAGAGGAAGGGACGACCGGAGAGGAAACAATTCCGGAAGGAGAAAGGACTGCCGTCGGGACAACCGCAAGGTCGACCGACACGATGACAGATGATACCCAAATCGCAAGTGCACGATTTAATATCGCGTAATAAAAAGATCGAACCCAAGGGATAGGTTTCCTATTATTATAATATTTAGTACTTGTGCAGAAAATTTAAAAGATGAATATTTGATTTTGGTTTTTAGCAGGAACAATAGCATAAAACAATAAAGAGACAGATATGATGAAGATTTAGTTCTTGGGTTGAATAACAAAGAATATAAAATATGCTAGCAAGTTCCTACTTAATTTCTGAATTTTAAGTCCAAGTTCAAGATGCTATAGCCTATTATATTTACAAGTTAATCTCTTACACATTGTAGAACTTTCTTTTTAATTACTAAACCCAATTTCTTGCAATCTAGTTAACTAAAGAAGAAGATGAAGAAGAAGTTCAGGCCAACATTAAGCTACGTCTATCCTAATCTCTTAGCGATATATACTTATAGCCTTTTTTAATTCCTAGGTCCCTTACTACTTACCAATTCTCATTCGTATAAGTAATAAGCAAGAACACTTGTGATCATCAAGATAAAATAAGAATAAGGAAATAAAACAAGAACTGGATATATTATTCAGAAAGGTAGAAACAATACTAAAACATAAATTATAAACTATAACAACCCAAGAAGCTTAAAAAGAATTAGCCAAGCATGGCTAAAAGAGTCATCGAATTACCCTGGATAGGAGCTCAAGTATGGCTTCCCACAATTCCTAGGAACAATGATCTTTAAGGAGGAAAGAAGAACACTTGTTGTATTCTGAATAGGTGTGTCTTACAAGTGAAGAAAAGCTCCCTATTTATAGTGAAAATCTGCTTTCCAGCGCTTGGGCGCTGGCATTCCCAACGCTTGGGCGTTGGGATGCATTAAAAACCAACGTGCAGAAATAGGCCCAGCGCTTGAGCGCTGGCTTCCAACGCTACAGCGCTGGGTGCAACCTCTGACTCACATCCTAGTCAGAGGTCCAGCGCTTGAGCGTTGGGACTTCCAACGCTGCAGCGCTGGAACGAACACTGGCAGCTTTTTCTTGGATTCCTTTCTTCTTCAATGGTGGAATTGATTGGCTTAATTAGGCTCATTCAGCCCCTAATAATTTCTGAAACTCCTTCCTTCCACCATTAATCCTTCAAACCTTATTTTACATGTGCTCAAATCAAAGAGAGTTGCTTCACATTCTTCAATTTCACTTTACGTCCTCTCTTTGTTAGAACTTCAATTCTGGCCCTTTGACTCCTTCAAACTTCACTTTTCATCCTCCTATCTTGAACCTTTACACTTTGATCCTTGATTTCCTGAAACTTTACAAATCGGTCCCTAGACAAAAATGATAACTACACTAGCTTTTCCTAAAAATATAAAAAAAACTATAAAAATTCCTTAAAATATAAAATAAAGTTAGAAAAACAAATAAAAGCTAATCTATATGCAGAATGCAAAATAAATATAAAATCTACATTAAAATAATAAAATTCCTATATGTGACTCAAAAATAATAAAATAAAAAGACTAAAAACAACCTAAAAACATCATATAATATCCTGTCATCAATAGACGCCGAGATCGCCATTCCGATCATGGCGATGATGGAAGAAGAGAGCATGGCAACGACCAGCGACAACACCACCACCACAACTTCTCCATCGCAGGGGGTTTTGCTGGAGGCGGAACCGAGAGCAGCTCTTGCAGAACCCACCTGAAGAATGTCATGAAGGCCGACATACAAAAACCAAGGAGGAAGAGAGACCCTCTCGAGGATATATCCATCACCTTCGCCAAGGAGGACTATGGTCAGGAAACAGGCGAGGACGGCGATCCATTAGTGGTCAAAGCTGTGGTGGCAAACCAATGCCTCAAACGGGTACTGGTAGACACCGGGAGTTCCGCAGACATAATGTTTCAAGAAGCGTTTAAGACTCTACACCTGTCTGACTACGACCTGGTACCCTACGACAATGAGCTGGTCGGGTTTACCGGAGATCGGGTAACTCCCCTCGGATACCTAGATGCACACCTCTCGCTAGGTCACTCAGGTAGCTGCAAGAGAATTAAGACCAGGTTCATAATGGTAAATTGCCTGACCGCGTACGACATAATACTCGGTCGCCCATCCATCAACAAGTTCAAAGTCATCATCTCCACCCTCCACCTAATGAAGAACGAGCGCGTAAAAAACCACTCATCGGCCAACACAAGAGCACCGACAGATGCCAGGAAAGACGACACGAGACCTTCTACCTCACAGACTTCGACCCAAGAATCGATCACACCGATGAAGGCCAAAGAATTCACCCGGACAGGGATTCAAGACCTCTTCAATTAGCCTCAGACCCCACTCGGACGACCAATGTGGCAACCCAACTGCCCGATGATGAACTTTTACGACTGAAGAAGTTGCTCCGAACCAATTACGACCTTTTCGCCTGGTATGCCTCGGACATGCCCGGGGTAGACCCCTGTTTCTGTTCGCACCACCTCACGATCGACCCAAAACACCGACAGGTAGCCCAGAAGAAGAGGAAAGTGAGCACATAAAAGCAAGAGGTGATCCACCAGCAAAAATCTGAACTCCTAAAAGCTGGGATCATCCGAGAGGCTAAATGCACCACCTGGCTCTCCAATGTGGTGCTCGTGAAGAAGTCGAACGAGAAATGGCGCATGTGCGTTGACTACACAGATTTAAACAAAGCTTGCCCAAAAGATACATTCCCTCTCCCGAGCATCGACGCCCTAGGGGAAAACTCTTCTAGATACGAATACCTATCACTGATGGACGCCTACTCGAGTTACAACCAAATCCCGATGAACAGGGGAGGGGAGGAGAAAACAACCTTTATTACCAACCAAGGTACCTACTGCTACACTATGTTACCATTCAGACTCAAGAACGTAGTAGCAACATACCAGAGGATGATGACCAAAGTTTTTGATAAACTGATGGGAAAGATGGTCGAGGTATACATTGACGACATCATCGTCAAAAAAAAGGGGGGGAAACCATGCCGCCGACCTGGCAGAAGTGTTCAGCCATCTCCGCAAATACAACCTTCGGCTAAACCCCGATAAGTGCACTTTCGGGGTAAAATCCGGAAAGTTCCTCGGATTCATGCTAACCCACAGGGGAATAGAAGTCTACCCCGACAAATGCAGAGCCATCCAAGAGATGAAGAGCCCGAGGAGTATCAAGGAGGTCCAGCGCCTAGCAAGCAGAATTGTAGCAGTCGGCAGGTTCCTCCCAAGGGCAGCCCTCTGAGCCTTGCCGTTGTACCAAATATTGAAGAAAAAATGAAGTTTCGAATGGACCTAGGAAGCCGAAGAGGCCTTCCAAGAGTTGAAAAAACTACTTTCCTCCCCTCTCATCCTGCAGAGCCCTAAACAGGGTGAGCTCCTCTACCTGGACCTCTCCGTTAAAGAAAAAGTCGTAAGCTCGATCCTTGTCCGGGAGGACACGAGCGGGCAGTCACCAATCTACTTTGTCAGCCAAGCATTTCAAGGGGCAGAAGTTGTTAAAATCAAATAATTAAATGAATTATCATATTTTGATAATTAACAATTTCTTTAAGATTTAATGACGTCAAAAATGAAGTTCCTAACATAGTGAAAATTATCATGTACAGGAATAACCATCTCTGAAAGGAATGAATAAACATCATAGCCTCATCAAGAGAATCAGTCCACCAGAAGAGTTCGTCCGGTCACCTCGAAGGAAACGATGTCAAAGATATACGAAGAAAGCATTCTTGTATGAGACAGTTCGGTGGCTCAAGAAAGGAAGACATTCAAGTACAAGATTGTCCGGTGACTCAAGAGAGATAAATCAACAGCCTCAAATGACCGGCATCTTCTCTCATGGTCACTTGATGGAAATATGCACACTCAAATCAAAGTCTACTTGAAGCAGCTGAATCAGTCCGCTACCTAAATCTACAAAGATCAAATTGGAAGACTGTGTCGCTCAAATGTGAAAGAGTATGACAACCTATGAAGAAACACCTTCTGCCTCGAAGCCTCTCAAGCATCATATAAAGAAGTTGTGGATCAACTCTCTCAGATGGAAAACTTCAGTGGAAACAAATAAAAGGAAAGGATTCAGTTCTCTAAGATAAGAATATTCTGTTCCTTAAAGAAGAACTGACTGAAGGAAGTTCGTTTGCCGATGCAAGCCACTCAGTGACGGAATTTCAAGCACTGAATGGAGACTGCGTCTGCCAAAAATCTATGAAAGAATCCGTCTGCCCAAGTATAAATTGCGCCAAAGGTACAAAGATCAAGAAGTATTTCTTTCGAGGATATCAAGTCAACAGAAGCATTAAAGAAATTATTCTCCTTCTCTTGAGCAATTGCTTCTTGGATCAAAAGACTACTACCTCGTCTGCACATTTATTAAAGTACTGGCAATCACAGAAAGAAAGAAGGGACACAATTAATTCAATACTTCTTGGTCCCACTACTTTTCTGCTTTTCCTCAAATCAAGCTGACATCGCGAAATCAACGACAAGAATATCTGAGCATCGTACACTCTCAACGGTCGAAATTCAAATATTTGACCAAAGCACGTGATGAGTGTTAACTGTCAAGCACTGGGGTAAAATGGTCAAAACAATCTCCACCGCTGGATCTTCACACATTATATACAGAGAAACTAGCTCAAAGCTACTCGCTCAGTATGGAGCCAGACGACATCAACCCAGACAAACTGATGATTTCCAGATCATATCTTACACTTGCAGAGAAACCTCAGATCATGACTTACGCCTGCTAAGAGATGCAAAACTAGCCGTTATGTGCTTCCCGGAGAGGACGAAGCACTACGGGCAGGTTTTCACTCCTGCTGTGGAGAATGAACGAAGATCTTCAACTGAAGATATATATAGAGAACCCTGCTTCCGTAGCAACTTGGCGACTAGAACTAAATTATACACATCTCAATCTAGTTCGTCCAAAAGACCAAGGAAATCTTGGTCTCAACTCAGGAAACTTCAAGTCATATCACAACCTGAGTTGAGTTGCTTTTGTGTGTGGAAAACTTACAGAGTTTAACTCTCATCATATCCCACACACATAACTTAAAACAGAGATCAGCTTGCTTATGATCTCTCTGTTTTATAAGCTTCATTTCTTCTACCCACTCTTATCACAAGAGAATTTTGTAGAAAAGAAAAACCCTGAAAAGGTGTCAGGAGAAGTCCTGTATAATACTTGTAAGGAGAAGTCCTGAGAATACTTGTAAGGAGGAGTCCTAACAATACTTGTAAGGAGAAATCCTTCTAATACTTGATAGGAGAAGTCCTTAGAATACTTGTTGGGAGAAGTCCCTGATAATACTTGTACTATTTGTTTAAATAGTGAAAATCTTGGTGAAGCCAAGGACTGGACGTAGCCCTGTCGATTATGGGGGTGAACCAGGATAAAAACTATGTGTGCTTTAGTTTCATGTTATATTGCTTCCTCGCTGCACACTCATTCATGCTTTCATAAATAAATTATCTTGAGAACAAGTAATTAACTTTCAGAATCTATTAAATAAATTTCACTTATTCCTACATATTTCATAGAATATCTTGTGATAAATATAAATGAATACTAATAGATGATTAACGTACAACTCTTTAGAAAAGAAATTAAAAAAATGGGTCACACAATTCAAACCCCCCCCCCCCCCTTTCTTGTGTGTTTCTTGCACCTTCAGAAGTCCGCTACTAGAAGCTGAAAAAGGTGGCCTTCGCACTACTTACTTCAGCTAGACGCCTCCGTCGGTACTTCCAGTCACACTCCGTGACAGTACGCACGGACCAACCCATTCGGCAAGTCCTGCACAAGCCTGACTTAGCAGGAAGAATGGTGGGATGGGGCATCGAACTCTCCGAACACGAAATCACCATTGAACCACGCAGAGCAATAAAAGCACAGGCCTTGGCAGACTTCCTCTCGGAGTTGACCGACACGACCCATCCGAACAGGATATAACATGGACTATTCACGTGGATGGCTGTAGCAATAAGAAGGGCGGAGGAGCCAGGGTGGTCCTAGTGAGCAGCACGGGAATGGTGGTAGAACAGTCACCCTGTTTCGCCTTCTCGACCACCAAAAATTAGGCAGAATACGAAGCATGTATAGAAGGCCTAATAACGGCATCAGACCTCGGCGCAAAAAGGATAACGGTCTGTAGTGACTCCCAATTGGTCGTTTCACAGTTAAAAGGAGAATATCAGGCCAAAGAACCAATTCTCAAACTCTAATTAGAACACCTTAAGGGGATCAAGGACTCGTTTGAGTCAGTCGAGTTAGTCCACGTCCCGAGAGACTAGAACAAGAAGGCCGACATCTTATCCCGACTAGCAAGTTCGTCTAGCTCAGGGAACGAATCAGTAGTCCAGGAGACACTCTCGTCACCTCGGATAAACACCCCACTCCTTGGCTTATCCGTTGGAAGCAAGGCGGACTGGATGACACCAATACGACACTACCTAGAAAGAGGCCAGTTGCCGGAAGACAGAAAGAAAGCAAAGGAACTAGTCTGACAGGCTGCTAGATTCACAATGGTCAACGACACACTCTACAAGAGAGGATTCTCCACACCTCTACTCAAGTGCCTTACCAAAGAAAGAGCCGACTACGTGCTAGCCGAGGTCCATGAGGGAAGCTGCGGCCACCACCCAGGCTGCCTATCACTTGCCCGAAAAATCCGAAGAGCGGGGTACTACTGGCCCACACTGGACCAGGACTCCAAGGATTGCGTCCGAAGGTGCCAAGCTTGCCAAACCCACGTCGACCTACACAATGCACCACCAGAGAAACTGCCAAGTTTCATTATCCCATGGTCGTTCCACCAGTGGGGAATGGACCTGCTCGGTCCCTTCGACACAGCCCCCGACCAACTGAAGCATCTCATCATAGCAGTAGACTACTTCAGGAAATGGATAGAGTCAGAGCCTCTAGCGAAGATCACACCGGCAAAGGTGGAAAGTTTTTTCTACAAAAACATCATCTCTCGGTTTGGGGTCTCACACACCCTCATCTCTGATAACGGCACCCAATTCGCCTCACAAGGCTTCAGAGAGCTAGTAGAAGGCCTCCACATCCGACACCGATTTACGTCAGTCGAGCATCCACACAAAAATGGACAAGCAGAATCGGCCAACCGAGTGGTACTCCGAGGCCTAAAGAGGAGACTAGGGCAGCTAAGGGAAAGTGGGCCAAACAGCTAAACCATGTCCTATGAACCTACCACACAACACCTCATTCCACAACCAGCGAAAGCCCTTTCCGCCTCACCTATGGAATAGAAGCAGTTATCCTAGCAAAAATTGGTGAACCCAGTGCAAGAGTAGAGGGCTATGATGATAACGGCAACGACACCCTAATAGCCGAAGACCTGGAATTTCTGGAGGAACGAAGGAAGGTGGCCAACCTACGCGAGATCGTGGCAAAACAGAGGTCACCAATCAAATACGACAAGAAAGTAATCCCAAGAAGCTTCAACGTTGACGACCTAGTACTACGAAAAGCTAGCATTGGAGCCTAAGGAACGAACGGGGAAAGCTTGCAGCAAACTGGGAAGGCCCTTATCGGATCACAGGCAAAACAGGAACTGGATCATATAAGCTAGAGACCCTCGACGGCAAGGAGATACCTAGGACATGGAACGCATCATACCTAAAAAGATACTACAGCTAGAGGAACTCATACCCGACGGACCTACTTTGTTCTTTTTTGCTTTTCAATTTTCTAATCTCATGCAAGCCGCTACAATTTGTAACGAACTACTTATCAATGAAAGGCATTTGCAGAAACAAACCTTACCTAGCAGCATTCACGCAGCAATCTCCTCCCTTAAACTCCTTATCGGGAGTCATAGGTAGAGTAGAGCACTCACTCGGTAGTCTTCTCCCTTAAACTCCTTTTCAGGAGTCACAGGTAGAGTAGAGAGCTCACTTGGCATTCTCCTACCTTAAACTCCTTTTTAGAAGTCATAGGTAGAGTAGAGCGCACAATCGGCAATCTCCTCCCTTAAACTCCTTTTCAGGAGTCATAGGTAGAGTAGAGCGCACAATCGGCAATCTCCTCCCTTAAACTCCTTTTCAGGAGTCATAGGTAGAGTAGAGCACTCACTCGGCAGTCTCCTCCCTAAAACTCCTTTTTAGGAGTCATAGGTAGAGTAGAGCGCACAATCGGCAGTCTCCTCCCTTAAACTCCTTTTCAGGAGTCATAGGTAGAGCAGAGCGCACAATCGGAAATATCCTCCCCTAAACTCCTTTTCAGGTGTCATAGGTAGAGTAGAGCGCACACTCGGCAATCTCCTCCCTAAAACTCCTTTTCAGGAGTCATAGGTAGAGTAGAGCGCACACTCGGAAGTCTCCTCCCTAAAACTCCTTTTTAGGAGTCATAGGTAGAGTAGAGCGCACAATCAGCAGTCTCCTCCCTTAAACTCCTTTTCAGGAGTCATAGGTAGAGTAGAGCGCACAATCGGCAATCTCCTCCCTTAAACTCCTTTTCAGGAGTTATAGGTAGAGTAGAGCACTCACTCGGCAGTCTCCTCTCTTAAACTCCTTTTCAGGAGTCATAGGTAGAGTAGAGCACTCACTTGGCAGACTCCTCCCTTAACTCCTTTTCAGGAGCCATAGGTAGAGTAGAGCACTCACGCAGCAGCCTTCTCCCTTAAACTCCTTTTCAGGAGTCATAAGTAGAGTGGAGCGTGCAATCAGCATCTCCTCCTTTAAACTCCCTTTCAGGCATCATGGGTAGAGTACCCACACGTTTTCTAAACAATAAATGAAACTACGAAGGAAAAACAAATGACCCGGGAACAAAGGGAAATATTCTCATTAATTAATAAGGATACCCAAAGGCTACACATTACAAGTTACCACCCGGTAACTAGGAGGCAAATAAACAACACTTGAAAAGAAAAAAACTAGCACGTAAACCTCCCTTCAGGGCCAATCTTCAACCGATCACCATATCAAGTCACCGAAGGAGGAGCTTGGTCAGCAGAAGAAGGATTTTCATCAAGAGGGAAGACAGGAACGAACCGATCACCCTCAAGACGACCAATCTTCCCATCAAGAACAGCATATCGATAACTAGTGTTCTCCGCATTTAAATCCGAATTCACTATCTTTATTTGGTCGATAGATTTCTGAAAGGATTTCAGATACACCCGGGCAATCTGTTCCTTCCGCTTTAGCAACGGCCTTGTCGGCATCTTTCCTCACTTGACCCATCTCGTTAGCAAGAGCTTCACACTTAGCTTTCTCTTCAGCAAGTTCACGCCTAAGCTCTCCATTCTTGGCTGCAATCCTCTCGGCATCCTGCTTCGCCTTCAAAGCGCCAGCCTCGGCCCCAACCTTTTTCTCCCCGGCCGCCGTCAACTTCACTCGCAAATTATTCATATCAACATAAATCTTCTTCATCTCGCTTCATGCTAACTCGCGCGAGCCTTCTCGGCCTTTTGACCATCATGGACCTTCACCAACAGCTCTTCATTAATAGTGGCCAGGCCCCTCGCCACCTTTTCACTCTCGGTGAGGTCCTCCTTCAGCTTGCTTAACTCAGCTTCCAAGTCGGCTACCCGTTGAGACTTGGCAACCGCGAAACCAGAACCAAGGTACCTGACCAAGTTGTAGGCCCTCAACAACTTCAAGCGAATCTCATCCACCCGAGACTCAGTGCTCGAGTGGAGAGCCTCATGATCCTCTCGGGTGACCAAAGACTTGTCCACCCTATCCATCACCTGGGGCCAAAGAGAAGAAGCTTCATTCCACACGAAAATTGGACCCCCTTCTTCACCAGACCTTGACTCCGCAGCCAACTTCCTCACCCCCACTGTGGACTTAGCACCAAGAACCAAAGGTCTAGGAGAAACTGATGGCTTAACCGGAGGACGCTTTGGAGTCGACACACGACCCTGGGTGGACTTGCCTTTATCCTCCACGAATACTTTCCTCTTCTTCAGAGTAGGTGGCCTCGGACTCTCCGACACAATCACTTCAATCGCAGTAGGATCACTCGAATGACGATCGAAACTTGACCCAACTCCCATAGATGGAGTTGCAGGCAAATCACCCCCGGGGCCGGTCGACACCGAACCCCCCTCTTCCTCCGACTCAGAACCTTCTGATAGTGCAAGCAACACAAAAGAAAGGGGGGTTTGAATTGTGTGTTTCATTTTTGAAAACTTCTTTCATAATAAACATCAATAATTAGTTTTCAAAGAATGTTATAGACTATATATGTATGCATGCATGCAATGGAAAATTAACGTAAGATAGAAAAGTAAAGCACACACGATATTTATCATATTTCACCCCCATAATCGTCAGGGCTACGTCCAGTCCTTGGCTTCACCAAGATTTTCCACTATTTCACAAATAGTACAAGTATTATCAGGGACTTCTCCCAGTATTATAAGGACTTCTCCTATCAAGTATTGTACATGACTTCTCCTAGTATTCTCAGGACTTCTCATTTACAAGTATTCTCCAGGACTTTTCCTTATTAGTATTCTATAGGACTACTCCTGATTCCCTTTACAAATTGGGTTTTTTTTTCCTACAAGGATTCTCTTCAATAAGAGTGAGTAGAAGAAATGAAGCTCGGGTTACAGAGAGGATAGGAATTTAGGTTTCTCTGTTTTGTGTTGTGTGTGGCTTAAGATAAGAGTAACACTCTATAAGTTCTTCACACAAGTGGACGACATAACTCGGGTAAATTTTGGCTTGAAGCTTTCTGAGTTTGAACCAATGGAAGCTTCGTTCTCTGGGCAAACTTGGTTGAGATATGCAATGGATTGAATTCAAGTCGCCAAGTTGTTCTGGAAGCTGAATTCTCTATTTATATCTTCAGTTGAAAATCTTCATTCATCTTTGATAGAAGGAGAGAAAATAGATCCGTTAGTGCTTCTGCTTCCTTGTGAGTAACGGCTAATTCTGTAATTCTGGAGCAGCATTAAATGCGTTCTGTCAAGCATTAATTTCTTGGATTGACATCGTCTGGCTCGGCGCTGTGTCTAGCTCTGGGTTTTTGTTTGACCATGATATCCCAGTGCGTGCTAGCTAAGAGTCATTAAATGCTCTGAACATAAGATTTGAATTTTGAATTTGGAGGGAATACGATGTTCAGATTTTCTCACCGTTGATTCTGCAAAGTCAGCTTGAGTTGAGGAAAATCAGAAAGACAGAGAAACCAAGGAATAATATATTAATTATGTCCTTTTCTTCTTTCTGCGAACCACAGTGCTCCATTTAATGTGCAGATGAGGAAAATGATTATTGATCCAAGAAGCAATTATTCTGGATGAACTCTTCAGAGTTATTGTTGGTGATTTCTTTAATGCTTCTGTTGAACTGATTCTTCATATCCTCATGACATATGCTTTCTGGCATTTATGACCGTTGAGCACTTTGATGATTTGAGCAGACGGAATCTTTCATTAAGATTCGGCAGACGCAGTTGATGAGTGGATTTTATATGATAATTTTAGGGTCTTTTTAGTCTTTTTATTTTATTATTTTTGAGTCTCATGTAGGTTTTTTATTGTTTTTATGTAGATTTTATATTTATTTTGCATTTTGCATGTAGATTAGATTTTATTAGATTTTCTAGCTTTATTTTATATTTTTAGGAATTTTTCTAGTTATTTTGTATTTTTAGGAAAAGCTGGTTTAGTTATCATTTTTGTCCAGGGACCACTTTGTAAAGTTTCAGGAAATCAAGGTCCAAAATGTGAAAGTTCAAGAGTGGAGGGCTAAAAGTGAAGATTGAGAGAATTCAAGGGCTTGAATTGGAGTGCTAACCAAGAGAGGACTAAAAGTAAAAAAGAGGAATATGAAGCAACTCTCTTCAAATTAGCACATGGAAAATAAGCTTGAAGGAATTAATGGTAGTGGAGGAGAAGTTTCAGAATTAAACAAGGGCTGAGTAGTGGCTTTTGATGGCATTCAAATCCCACTAACCATGAAGAAGAAGAAAAACTTGAAGTTGAAGAAGCAGTGCCCAGCGCTCAAGCGCTGGCCTTCGGTCTGGCAGTGGATTTTTAATGCTTCCAGCGCCCAAGCGTTGGGAATTCTAGCGCTGGAGCGTTGGAGGCTGGATTTTTACTATAAATAGGACCCTTTTCTTCACTTGTAAGACACACCTTCATAGAATACAACAAGTATTCTCTCTTTCTCCCTTTTGAGCATTGTTCCTAGGACTTGTGGGAAGCCATATTTGAGCTCCTATCCAGGGTAATTCAATGACTCATTTAGCCATGCTTGGCTAATTCTTCTTTAAGTTTCTTGGGTTGTAGTAGTTTATAAATTATGTTTTAATATTGTTTCTACCTTTCTGAGTTTTATTTTCAGTTCTTGTTTTATTTCCTTGCTCATATTGTTATCTTGCTGTACACAAGAAGTTTTACTTATTACTTATGTCATAAGATCATTTGATGAGTAGTAAGGGAACTAGGATCTAAAAAAGGTTATAAGTATATATCTCTAAAGATCATTAGGATAGACGTAACCTTATGTTGGCCCGAATTCATGCTTCATCTTCTTTTCTGGTTAACTAAATTACAAGATCATGTATTTAGTAATTAGGAAGAAAGTTCTACATTTCTTAAGATCATTAGGATGTAGAAATTCTAGGTTATAGCATCATGGACATGAATTTAAAATTCAGAAAATAAGTAGGAACTTGCTAGCATTTTTATAGACTATGTAAATCAACCCGAGAAGCTTAATTCTTATCATCTTTATTTCTTATCATTTTATTGCTATATCTTGTTCTAAAAAACAACAACATCTATTCATCTTTTAATTTCTGTTTAAGTACTAAATATTATAATAATAAGAACACCTATCCCTTGGGTTCGATCTTTTTATATTACGCGATAGTAAATCGTACACTTGCGATTTGGGTATCAAGTTTTTGGCGCCGTTGCCGGGGATAGGTTCTTTCAAGTTCTTATTTTTATTTTATTTAGTACTTCTTGTTTATATATAAAAAAAATTTATAAAAAAAATATATATAAAAAAAAAGTTGTGATGAACTGGTGCTGCTAATTTTGTTTGTTGAGTATTGTCAGGAATTATGGCTGAAACATTCGAGCAAAGGAAGGCAAAAATCCGGGCTGAGGTTGAAAAGGAATATGAGAAGTCGAAGCAGGATATCTTCACTCTAGTTAGAGAGTTTTACTCTGATATAGATTGCAAGAGGAAAACCGGATTTTTGCCAAGTCCTGAGCAAGAATGTAAGGCCAGGGAGATTTTACAAGAAAAGATACAAGGCATTCTAATGAGGCAGCCCGGGGATGAACAACAACCACTTGTTCATGAAAATGAACTCGTGGTTCAAAAAGAGGAGGTGAAAGCAACCTTCATTGTAGAATTTGTCCTTAAAGACAAATTGGAGAAGGAGGAAGAAGAACCTCAAGGAACCTATGCTATAGGTTCAGAAAAGCAAGGAACATAACAGGGAAGGGAAAATTTATTTATCTCTTCCATTTTTAATTTGAATGTTGTTGCCTTGTTAGCTGAAAAATCATTTGGCACCATGTTGTACTTGTGCCAAAATATGCATGATTTGCGGGGTCTAAAGAATTTTGTAATAGACCCCGGTTGAAAAGTGATTAGTGGAAGGGTCTATCTCGGACCTTAACAATGAGCTGGTTGGGAGACAACCCAACTTAGGATAGTTTAAGTTTCTGTCTTTTTAATTTTCTGCATCATTCTTGTAAATAAATAAAAGAAAAAATTCTATGTTTTTGCTGCAGGAGAGGCCAGCGCTCCAGCGCTGGAGGCCAACGCTCAAGCGTTAGGCCCCTGCTTTACACCTCTGATTGCCCAGTTTTTGCTTTTATCCAGCGCCCAAGCGTTGGCATCCCCAACGCTCAAGCGTTGGAGCTCGGGCAGTTTGCTGTTTTTGTTTTTATTTGCTGTTTTTAGTTTTTAATAAATTTTGTGTTCACCATTTTCTGGAGTTTTAAGGTTCTATGAGTTTTCCCTTGGTTGTAAACTGATTTTAATTTTTGGGAACTCAAGAATTCTTGTTTTAAAAGGTGGACACAATTTTTCAACCCATGTTCTTAATTGTGCTGTTTTTGGAACTAACAAGTCAAGCAAGTTTTTACTTGTGAGACTTTTGTTTGTTCAATGTTACAGGATAGGTACCAAAAGGAGGAAGAACCTTCTTGAACTTAAGTGTTCAAATTGATTTTTGCATTGAGGTTCCCTTGGACCTTTGTGGAAAATTTGTTACTATACCAGCTTCTTAGTTTTTGTTTTTCTTTTTATAGTTTTTTTAGTTTTATTTTTAGTTTAGTTTTTCTATTTTCTTTTTGCATGAGTCTTGAGTATATTATTCATTCTGAATGTTGCTATAGCTTTGTGAAATGCTTTATCTGATTGAACTGCTTTGTGAAAAGTTCTATGTTTTTAAGCAGTTAGGATTGCATGCTGTAGAGAAGATTATTGACATCTTGATTGTTGGGTTGTTGGCAAAAGTTCTTTTTCTGAGTTCTAAAAAGGGGTAACACTTACCCTATCTTTTTCTGAGAGCTGAGGTCTCTGAATTCTTGATTGTAAAATTTTTCTGCCTTGTGTTGCATGTTGATTGGAGTTTTGTACACTTTGTGAGTTGAGAAGAGATTATAGGCATTTTTGAAAACTCATATTTTTGCTTGAAATGTTATATCCACTAGTAGCCCCTTTTGAGCCTTAAAAGAGTCATTCTTTGGAGCCTGCTTTGTGTGATAAATTTTCAGTTGTTATAGTGATGCATATGCTGAATTTGTTAGAGCTATGTTTGTGGGTTTCTCTCTAAAAAAAAAGGGAAAGGAAAAAAAGGAAAAAATAAGGTATGTGCCTTAGAAAAAATAATGAAGTAGTGGGGTGAGAAAGAGTATGAAGGGAGTAAAATTCAAGTCATTCATCCCATACATTCCACTACTTTGTTCAAAAAAAAAAAAAAAGAGAGAAGAAAAGAGAAAAATTGAGAGAACCCTTGTGTGCATTGTTGAAGCTCTTATGTCAAAGAAAAATCACTTAACAACAAGTTTCTGAGTCAGCCACTAGAGTTGCCAATTTCTTGAAATCCATACCTTAAATTGTTCAACCCTTTGGCCAAGTTGCAACCTTAAAAAAATCTCTTCAAAATCACTTGGTTGCTTTACTTCAGTTTTGATTTGAATGATAGGCAGGATTATTGAGCTTTCTTGTTTTCATGGAGAATATTATTTTGTGAGCTTAATTGATGAACTCAAACATGTTAAAAGCCAAGCCTAACTTTCTTGATTCTTTGTCTATGAAACATGCATGTCTTCCTTATCCGCTAAGCTTTCTGGAAAATTATCATATTTCAATCGGATAAAAACTTTCTCAAAACTCAGGGACGAGTTTTTCTTTAAGTTTTGTCGCTTGAGGACAAGCTGTCGTTGGGTATAGTGGTGTGATGAGTGGATTTTATATGATAATTTTAGGGTCTTTTTAGTCTTTTTATTTTATTATTTTTGAGTCTCATGTAGGTTTTTTATTGTTTTTATGTAGATTTTATATTTATTTTGCATTTTGCATGTAGATTAGATTTTATTAGATTTTCTAGCTTTATTTTATATTTTTAGGAATTTTTCTAGTTATTTTGTATTTTTAGGAAAAGCTGGTTTAGTTATCATTTTTGTCCAGGGACCACTTTGTAAAGTTTCAGGAAATCAAGGTCCAAAATGTGAAAGTTCAAGAGTGGAGGGCTAAAAGTGAAGATTGAGAGAATTCAAGGGCTTGAATTGGAGTGCTAACCAAGAGAGGACTAAAAGTAAAAAAGAGGAATATGAAGCAACTCTCTTCAAATTAGCACATGGAAAATAAGCTTGAAGGAATTAATGGTAGTGGAGGAGAAGTTTCAGAATTAAACAAGGGCTGAGTAGTGGCTTTTGATGGCATTCAAATCCCACTAACCATGAAGAAGAAGAAAAACTTGAAGTTGAAGAAGCAGTGCCCAGCGCTGCAGCGCTGGGAAGCCAGCGCTCAAGCGCTGGCCTTCGGTCTGGCAGTGGATTTTTAATGCTTCCAGCGCCCAAGCGTTGGGAATTCTAGCGCTGGAGCGTTGGAGGCTGGATTTTTACTATAAATAGGACCCTTTTCTTCACTTGTAAGACACACCTTCATAGAATACAACAAGTATTCTCTCTTTCTCCCTTTTGAGCATTGTTCCTAGGACTTGTGGGAAGCCATATTTGAGCTCCTATCCAGGGTAATTCAATGACTCATTTAGCCATGCTTGGCTAATTCTTCTTTAAGTTTCTTGGGTTGTAGTAGTTTATAAATTATGTTTTAATATTGTTTCTACCTTTCTGAGTTTTATTTTCAGTTCTTGTTTTATTTCCTTGCTCATATTGTTATCTTGCTGTACACAAGAAGTTTTACTTATTACTTATGTCATAAGATCATTTGATGAGTAGTAAGGGAACTAGGATCTAAAAAAGGTTATAAGTATATATCTCTAAAGATCATTAGGATAGACGTAACCTTATGTTGGCCCGAATTCATGCTTCATCTTCTTTTCTGGTTAACTAAA
Source organism: Acmispon strigosus (assembly GCA_030819835.1). Taxonomy (NCBI): domain Eukaryota; kingdom Viridiplantae; phylum Streptophyta; class Magnoliopsida; order Fabales; family Fabaceae; genus Acmispon; species Acmispon strigosus. The sequence goes on from JAUAMA010000001.1 coordinate 29,667,722, forward strand.
TTACAAGATCATGTATTTAGTAATTAGGAAGAAAGTTCTACATTTCTTAAGATCATTAGGATGTAGAAATTCTAGGTTATAGCATCATGGACATGAATTTAAAATTCAGAAAATAAGTAGGAACTTGCTAGCATTTTTATAGACTATGTAAATCAACCCGAGAAGCTTAATTCTTATCATCTTTATTTCTTATCATTTTATTGCTATATCTTGTTCTAAAAAACAACAACATCTATTCATCTTTTAATTTCTGTTTAAGTACTAAATATTATAATAATAAGAACACCTATCCCTTGGGTTCGATCTTTTTATATTACGCGATAGTAAATCGTACACTTGCGATTTGGGTATCAGCAGTCTTCATAGAATCTTCAGAATTACGTTACTGAATGAGTTGCACATGCAGACAAACTTTCTCATCTCAATTTCTCTTGAAGATTAGAGTGATCTTGATTTGTAGCGCTTCCTTCTTTTGTGCTACTGTTGAAGTTCTCCTTTAGAATAAGTTGTTACACAACTGTTTGTATAGGGCTAGAGATACTTCAAAGCTGAGAATGTTTCTTCATAATTTGTTGCCAGACTTATTCAGCTTCTGGAAAAACAGTCTTCCTGTTGATCATTGTTTATTCAAGCACCGGACTGTTTCAACTTTATCGAGTGAGTTTTGGCTTTGAGAGTGCATAGTTGATTGAGTGCCTTCCAAAAGATGTTTGCAACTTGTAGGCATGGTTTGGTCTTCCGTGAGCCACCAGACTATCTCCACATGGTTGCTTTCTTTGTGCATCTTGACGGCTCTTCTTGAAGGTGTATGCAATTAGTCTTCATTGAGGGCCGGACAGTTTCCTCTTGCAGGACTGTTTTTCTTGATAACACCTTGTGATTCATTCAGTTCTTCAAGTAGATAGATTTTCCTGGATGTGAGAAATTTCAACGTGTTAGGAATTCTATCTCTAATGATATTAAACCTTAATGAAATTGTTAATTATCAAAATACAATAATTCATTTAATCGTTTGAATCTAACACCTTCTTCCACCTCGGGTATACCTCCAGCAGTCCTTGGAACCTCCGGAACAGCTTGAACAGGATCCCCGCTCGGGTCAACCTGCTTCAAGCACTCGAACAAGTCCGCATTAAGGCCGGGCATTTTTTCTGCAAAGGAAACACACAAGTAAAAAAAAATTAATTAAATAAAAATAAAGACGAGAGGACTATAGATAGTGCCCAATCACCATTACCATATTCGGCAATGAAATATTTACGGTACTCGGTGACTCCTAAGCAAATCAGACCATAACACTTCAGCAACCGAGCGTATTTGCTCTGACCTTCACATTCGATCACAGTCTTACTAAATAATTTCGTAAGCTTCACATCAGACTCCGAAAACTCATTCTCCTCAATATTATACCAAGTTGTCCCATACTGGAAATGCCTTTCACTCTTGGCCAAGGGAAACCGAGAGCATATAGTACCATCTTCCAGATAAGAGTGCCAAAACAGTGTCACACCTTCCTCCCGACCAACCTTAACATACAGATCCTTAAAATCTTTATAAGAATCTGTATATGGGTGCAACACACCCCCCAGCCTCCCCCGACCCCGTATACTTACAAGACCAAACCCACCACGAGCCTTATATGAAGAGGCTTGTGAAGGTGGAAGAAGAGATTGATGGAGGCCTCTCAGTAACCGAACAGGTGGCATGCCCATTCGAAACCCATCACAAAGGCCCACCCACTAGGATGAAGCTGAGAAGGGGCGACACCCAAGAAACTCAACACTGTAAATCAGGTCTCGTCCTTGGACTCGGCTGAGGTTTTGATGAAGACAAACACATCAAAAAAAGAAGAAAGACTTCAGAAAAGAAAAGGAAGACTTCAAGAAAGAAAGGAAAAAAAAGTAGAAAGACTTCACGAAGACTTCAGGAAAGGAAGGAAGACTTTAAGAAGACTTCAAAGAAGAGTTCAGAGAAGAAAGACTTCAAGAACCGGCTCAGAACGTCAAGATCAAACATGAAGGTTCTAGTTTTAAGTAAGTCTTGTCAACTTAGTGTGCTATGCTTTATTAAGGTTTAATTGCATTTGAAGGCTCATTAAAGATCAACTAATTGAGTATAATATGTTCTCACAAGTAAGACTTGGTAGGAACACTCAATTAGGGTTTAAGATGGTTAAAACTGAGTTTTGTACTATCTGTAATCGATTACAGGTTGTGTGTAATCGATTACACAGTTTGAAATTTGAATTCAAACTGCAACGACAAGTGTAATCGATTACACTAACTGCTGTAATCGATTACCAGCACGACAAAAGTGCTTTTTAATGAACCAATGTGTCTCACAACATTTGGGAAGCATTGTAATGGTTCATAGGCAACCTCTAGTGCCTAATATATGTTGTTTCACGAACCAACATGTCCCAAGTCATTTGGAAAACATTGCAATGGTTCATTAACAACCTTTAGTGCATTGGATGTGTTGTTTCATGAACCAATGCATCCCAAGTCTTTTGAGAAGCATTGCAATGGTTCATGAACAATCACTAGTGCCTATAAATAGTCCATGAATACTCAGAAACAAGTATGACTTGTGCCACAACTTTCACATTTATTAGAGTCATCATTATGAGTTCTTGTTCTCTAAATGTCAAAGAACACTTATGCTGATCAACTATTGAGAACTCAGAATTACTAAGAAGCCTTCATTGTAATTTCCTGGAGCATACAAACTAAGATCAATCCATCTTGTCTAAAGTATTGAATCAGCCATTGTAAAGGCATCTTCTTCTTCTTCTATTGAATCGTGTTGATTCATTCACCGTGGTTGTCGGTGGTGGTAAAAAGGTCCATCGTGGTGTTCGATGGTTGTGGAAAAGGTTATTTGAATCGGGTTTGATTCAAAGTTCGCCGTAGGTTCGGTGATAGTGAAAAAGGTTCTTTGAATCGGGTTTGATTCAAAGTCCGCCGTAGGTTTCGGCGTCATCAGTTGGTGGTTTTCCATCTGAGGTTTGACAAGAGTTCTTAGGGTTCTTGGTGTAAGAACTTGTAAGGAATCTTGATCATTGTAAAGCTTCACTGTGTGATTCAGTGGAGTGGTTTTTCAGAAAGTGGTTTGCTTTCTGGTATAGTGGTAAATCTCTGTGTGATCAGAGGACTGGACGTAGCCTTCTGGGATTGAAGGTGAACCAGGATAAAATCCATGTGTGTTCTTCTCATCCTTCATCTTTTACTTTCAAGCAATCCTCAATTCCGCTGCAATCACAACTATCGTTTCGTGATCATCATTATCTTGAAAGTAATAATTTCGATAAGGCGAAAATCGGGGCAACTCTGATTCACCCCCCCCCCTCTCAGGTTGCTATTTGTACTAACAATTGGTATCAGAGCGGAAGTTTAGGTAAGATATTCCTAAGATCCGGGAAAAGATGGCATCCTCTTCCAATCATGGAACCAGTGAAGGATTCAACATAAACAGGCCACCATTCTTCAATGGAGAACACTATGACTTCTGGAAGATCAAGATGAAAATCTTTATAAAGTCAGTAGACGTGGAAATATGGAAAGCCATTGAAGAAGGTCCATTTATTCCTATAAATGAAGAAAGCACACAACCAAAACCAGAAAGCACATGGAGTAAAGAAGAAAAGAAGAAGGTTCAGTATGATCTCAAAGGTATGAATATTCTTACATCTGCTCTTGGCATGGATGAATTCTTCAGAGTATCCACGTGCAAAACGTCAAACGAAATATGGGATACTCTAATGGTAACTCATGAAGGCACTGAAGAAGTGAAGAGATCAAAGATCAACACTCTTTCACAAGAGTATGAGATGTTCAGAATGTTACCAAGGGAAACTGTGCTAGATATGCAGAAAATATTCACTCTCTTGATCAACCATCTAATTGTTCTTGGAAGAAGTTTCTCCAAAAGTGATCTGAACTTCAAAGTCCTAAGATCATTATCAAGAAAATGGCAACCAAAGGTAACAGCAATTTCTGAGAAGAAGATTCTTTCAAAGATGACATTGGCTTCACTTTTTGGCAAGTTTCAGGAACATGAACTTGTACTCAAAAAGATGGAACAACAAGAAGCAATTGACAAGTTCATTCGACCTATTGCTTTGAGAACTAAAGTCACAAGATGTGATAGTACACAAGAGGAAGATTCTCAATCCGACAGTGATGATGATGATGAGGACTTAAGAATCATTGTGAAGAATCTTTACAAAATCCTCAAAAATAGAGATTGTCATAATCTTCAAAGAAAGAAGCATGGCTTGAAGAAGAAATATGAGAAAAAGGTTTCCAAATCAAAGAAGGCTTACGTAAGAGAAAATGAAGCAAGGTCATCATCCGATTCAGAAAATGGAGAAGCATGTCTCGCTTTGATTACAACACATCATTCTGATGATGAAAATGAAGAGTTCCAAAATTTTGTCTTGCTTACCCCCACTCCCTACGATTCAAATGTCTATACTACATGTTAGCATGTATGGAGTATGCTTGGACTCATCTTCTTTTTGATGAAGTCAAAAGGGGGAGAAAGGGTCCTGTGCTTTGAAAAGTTTATTTACAAGGAAAGCTACAAGTGGAACAAAAGAGAATAGTTCTAATGTATATCATGCCTCTCTCTATTTTAATTATCCTGGAATTCTTTGTATGACTTTTTCTTCTTTTTGGTGATGTCAAAATGGGGAGAAAATTCTTGTGTATGCTTGATCATCTTCAGGATACTGTGCTTCATTTGCAAAACAAAGGGGGAGATATAATTGCAAAACCAAGGGGGAGATACAAGATAAGAAAGAAAGTCTATTGATACAAGACAAGAAAGAAAGTCTATTGATCCCTCAATGTTCAAGCATGATGTTTGTCATCATCAAAAAGGGGGAGATTGTAAATCAGGTCTCGTCCTTGGACTCGGCTGAGGTTTTGATGAAGACAAACACATCACAAAAAGAAGAAAGACTTCAGAAAAGAAAAGGAAGACTTCAAGAAGACTTCAAGAAAGAAAGGAACTAAAAGTAGAAAGACTTCACGAAGACTTCAGAAAAGGAAGGAAGACTTTAAGAAGACTTCAAAGAAGAGTTCAAAGAAGAAAGACTTCAAGAACCGGCTCAGAACGTCAAGATCAAACATGAAGGTTCTAGTTTTAAGTAAGTCTTGTCAACTTAGTGTGATATGCTTTATTAAGGTTTAATTGCATTTGAAGGCTCATTAAAGATCAACTAATTGAGTATAATATGTTCTCACAAGTAAGACTTGGTACGAACACTCAATTAGGGTTTAAGATGGTTAAAACTAAGTTTTGTACTATCTGTAATCGATTACAGGTTGTGTGTAATCGATTACACAGTTTGAAATTTGAATTCAAACTGCAACGACTAGTGTAATCGATTACACTAACTGCTGTAATCGATTACCAGCACGACAAAAGTGCTTTTTAATGAACCAATGTGTCTCACAACATTTGGGAAGCATTGTAATGGTTCATAGGCAACCTCTAGTGCCTAATATATGTTGTTTCACGAACCAACATGTCCCAAGTCATTTGGAAAACATTGCAATGGTTCATTAACAACCTTTAGTGCATTGGATGTGTTGTTTCATGAACCAATGCATCCCAAGTCTTTTGAGAAGCATTGCAATGGTTCATGAACAATCACTAGTGCCTATAAATAGTCCATGAATACTCAGAAACAAGTATGACTTGTGCCACAACTTTCACATATATTAGAGTCATCATTCTGAGTTCTTGTTCTCTAAATGTCAAAGAACACTTATGCTGTTCAACTATTGAGAACTCAGAATTATTAAGAAGCCTTCATTGTAATTTCCTGGAGCATACAAACTAAGATCAATCCATCTTGTCTAAAGGATTGAATCAGCCATTGTAAAGGCATCTTCTTCTTCTTCTATTGAATCGTGTTGATTCATTCACCGTGGTTGTCGGTGGTGGTAAAAAGGTCCATCGTGGTGTTCGATGGTTGTGGAAAAGGTTATTTGAATCGGGTTTGATTCAAAGTCCGCCGTAGGTTCGGTGATAGTGAAAAAGGTTCTTTGAATCGGGTTTGATTCAAAGTCCGCCGTAGGTTTCGGCGTCATCAGTTGGTGGTTTTCCATCTGAGGTTTGACAAGAGTTCTTAGGGTTCTTGGTGTAAGAACTTGTAAGGAATCTTGATCATTGCAAATCTTCACTGTGTGATTCAGTGGAGTGGTTTTTCAGAAAGTGGTTTGCTTTCTGGTATAGTGGTAAATCTCTATGTGATCAGAGGACTGGACGTAGCCTTCTGGGATTGAAGGTGAACCAGGATAAAATCCCTGTGTGTTCTTCTCATCCTTCATCTTTTACTTTCAAGCAATCCTCAATTTCGCTGCAATCACAACTATCGTTTCTTGATCATCATTATCTTGAAAGTAATAATTTCGATAAGGTGAAAATCGGGGCAACTCTGATTCACCCCCCCCTCTCAGGTTGCTATCTGTACTAACAAACACATCCATCTGGAACCGAATGAGGGGGAACCAAACCTTGAGTTTACGCATAGTATACATATGAATAAACATCCCACTCCCACACTTGAAGCAAATCCGCTCATCCTATCGAGGAGAGAAGATCTCATACCCCTCACCTACATGATGTTCATAAATGGGCCCTAATTTCCGGGTCAGAAGAGGGTCCTTGTCATCAGCCAAGTAGGACTCCTGTGACAACACGTCCCGACACACCCAGTCGTACGACACCCATCTTTCCGGGAGGGCCCCCGCTTTCTCCTTCAACTCTCGTTGCTTCTTCGATAACTTCATAGGCATCTCACTCTTCGGAAGCTTGCTCTCGGCCTTTTTGTGATCCCTAGAAGGACCACCAAACTCAGGTTTGGAACTTTTCTTCACCATCCTTTTTCTTTTTCTAACAGCCACGAATCTGCAAGGGAAGGACACCACATCAGGACCCTTACCACTAATGTCAATGGAAGGGCATTGGTGAGGCCATCAGCCCTACCCCCGGAGAACTTGGCGCGACGCAACCACCACCATCGCGACACTTCCACCCAAGGACCACTTAGCCACCCCATACAATTCCAGGAAGATAACAAAAAAGGTATAGGGAGATAAAACAACCAAACTAGAACAACCAAAAGAAAAAGGAGGTTACCTGAAAGGAACAGGCAGAGACTGATGAGTGGATTTTATATGATGTTTTTAGGCTATTTTTAGTCTTTTTATTTTATTATTTTTGAGTCACATATAGTTTTTTTAGTCTTTTTATATAGATTTTCTATTTATTTTTCATTTTGCATGTGGATTAGATTTTATTAGATTTTCTAGCTTTATTTTATATTTTTAGGAATTTTTCTAGTTATTTTGTATTTTTAGAAAAAGCTGGTTTAGTTATCATTTTTGTCCAGGGACCAATATGTAAAGTTTCAGGAAGTCAGGGACCAAATTGTAAAAGTTCAAGAGTGGAGGACTTAAAGTGAAGATTGAGAGAATATGAGGGCTTGAATTGAAGTGCTAACCAAGAGAGGACCAAAGTGAAAAAGAAGAATATGAAGAATCACTCTCCAATTTAGCACATGGAAAAAATGTTTAAAGGAATTGATGTTAGTGGAGGAAGGGTTTCAGAATTAAACAAGGCTGAGTAGTGGCTTTTTATGGCCATCAAAACCCACTACCATGAATGAAGAAGGAAGGAAAAGCTTGAAGATGAAGAAGCAGCGTCCCAGCGCTCAAGCGTTGGGATCCCAGCGCTCCAGCGCTGGGGTTCTGACTGGATGATGAGTCAGATGGTGACCCAACGCCCAAGCGTTGGAAAGCCAGCGCTCAAGTGCTGGGCCTCGGACAGAAAGTGGATTTTTAATGCATCCTAGCGCCCATGCGTTGGGAATGCCAGCGCTCAAGCGCTGGAGGCTGGAATTTTACTATAAATAGGGCCCTTTTCTTCACTTGTAAGACACACCTTTTTAGAATACAACAAGTATTCTCTCTTTCTCCCTCAAAGATCATTGTTCCTAGGAATTGTGGGAAGCCAAACTTGAGCTCCTATCCAGGGTAATTCAATGATTCTTTTAGCCATGCTTGGCTAATTCTTCTTTAAGTTTCTTGGGTTGTAGTAGTTTATATTTATGTTTTAGTTTGTTTTTACCTTTCTGAATATTATTTCTATTTCATGTTTTATTTCCTTGCTCTTCATTCTTCTTATGCGCAAAAGATTTCTTGCTTATTACTTATTCGAATGGAAATTGGTAAGTAGTAAGGGACCTAGGATCTAAAAAAGGTTATAAGTATACTTCACTAAGGAATTAGGAAGGACGTAACTTTATGTTGGCCTGAATTTCTTCTTCATCTTCTTCTCTAGTTAACTAAATTGCAAGGAATTGAATTTAGTAATTAGAAAGAAAGTTCTACAATGTGTAAGGAATTAACTTGTAGATAATTAGGCTATAGCATCATGAAGTTAGATTTATAATTCAGAAATTAAGTAGGAACTTGCTAGCATATTATATAGACTATGTAAACCAACCCAAGAAGCTTATTTGCTATCATCTTATTCTTTCTATTTCATTGCTATTTCCATGTGCTACCTTAAACAAACTTCCAACAAATACATCTTTTTATTTTTCTATTTAAGTACTAAACTTAATATTAACAAGAACACCTATCCTTTGGGTTCGAACATTTTTATTACGCGATAGTAAATTGTACACTTGCAATTTCATTATCAGAGACAACTACAAACACAGAGGAAGAACGAACACCAACAGCGATGGCGGCGGAGGAATTATTTTTGTAGAGCTTCAGCACAAAAATGGCAACTGAAAAATGAACTGGGAAGAGAATAGTATTTATAGAGGGAGCAGAAGGTAGTGAACAGTCCCCAACCCCTCAAGCACGCTTCACGACCCCCGAAGCGTCACACCCAATCAAATTACACCACGCGTCTAGTCAGGACCAGTCGCGTCCCATCGGACAGACCTTCCACCTGCCCACGGAGAAGCATAGGCAACTGGAATGACATGCTCAATCAAAAAATACCATGGGTCCACCCACAGAAACACGTGCCCCCACCTAACTCTTCACTTTCACCCGAGCACCCTACAAGCAACTCCTTACCTCTCGACCATCTCCGAGTGTCAGAGCTAGGGGGCCGGGAGACCATATAGTCCACCTCAACCAAAAGTGACCCCACCGATCATACGGGGACAACAAAAATTGAACATACTAATCCCTACACCCTCATGGCCAAGAATCTAGACTCAAAGACTATTGATCCGAGGACCATAATCTTGAGCAAAAACACGTTGCAACACTCAGAAACCCCACTAGAACACTCTAACCCTAGGCACTCGTAACCGAGAGCCTGGGCTGGGGGGGCTACAACATCATTGTTGGATATTTGGCATTGGCATCATATGCATTTGTAGGAGTCGGGAGGTTTGATATGATGGTTGTCTTTCCATGTGATCATTTTCCCTAAGGTGGTTAGATGGTTGTCTTTCTATGTAACCTACCTAAGGGCAGTGTGTTGATTGTCTTTCCATGTCACTGTCCTGCCTTGATTGGTGAACTTTTGGCCATAGTTGAGCATGTAGTTGCAATTGTAGGGCTCTCAATGCATGAACTCTTTGTTGTCATGTATGCTGTTTTTATTACTGTTGTTTCTGTTTTACAACTGGTGCTGTTCCTTTTTAATAAAAAAATTGTTTCCTAAAATTGTTGTTTGCTTCTGTTTTATAACTACTATTTTTTGTTTTTGTTTTTTTCTTCATAATTGTTGTAATTACTCTTGTTGTTTGTTTTTAGGAGTTAACCATTTCTGCTTCTTTTGTTTGTTGTTTGGGCGCTTAACACCATAGACTTTCAGAAAGATGATTTGCGTGGAGATTAATTGTCCTTGCAAGCTAAAGGAGAGTTTGGATTAACTTGAAGCTTTTGGAAGATCAACTAAGAGTTGAAGGATTTTATTTTTCCGCTGCTATTCGTAATTAATGTTTTTGGGCACACTGTTTGTGCAAGCAGTATTATTATCTTGACTATGCAATGTTTTTAATTAAAATAAGTATAAGGATTTATTATATCATATTATTTGGGTTGACGTTCTGTTTTCAAAATCTGAGTTGTTTTGGAGAGAGGTGTATAAAGTTTTCATTAATTACTATGTGACCCCTGACTGGAAATTGGGGCGTTACAGATTTGGTGTTACATCCAAATGAATCTTTTTGTACAATGAGGGATTGTACGTGCATAAAGGGAGTCGTACGGTCATCGGCCACTCGCATTTTAATTCAGGATTATATGATATTTACTATGTGATAACATGTATTCTTATATGTCTCCTAATGCTTATACATGTTGTATTTGAATTTAAACCTTGCAAATTTTTGCTTTGTTTGTATTTGAGGTGGTCCGTCGCCAGCTAGACAACTACTAGTCAAAGAGTAACCGGATGATGCTAAGCCGAAGGAAGTTTGAAGAAGCAGGACAAATAGCTTATTACTTGAGAATATAGATAGATAATCAATTATTATGTCTGTACTCAAGCATGCCAAGGGCAGGGTAGAGTTCCTAGACTATATGCCTTTATGCGGTCGCCCTACGTGGGATCGTAGGAGGTATACCGGAATAGTAGGTCTTGGTTTGGAGTTTTATTTGTGGCAGCATCATGTTTCCTTTTATAAACAAGTCAGTTGATTATGAAACATTTTCACCAATGCACCTAACTATGTAACTTATACACTTTTTGCCGAACTGAGTCTATATACGAGTATTGCATGTTGTTCATGGCATGTTTTGAAAATAGAAAAAATATGCTTGCATTTCCACAACTTTAAAAAATAACTTGCATGTTTAAATTACTGTATGGATTACTACTGTAGCGTCTTAAAAATCGGGATGTTTCGATTCTCATCATCATAGCTCGTGCCAACTCAACTCGTCATCAGAATAAGGTGAAAAGGCCATAGGCCTCGTAAGCTGCCATATATATATTTTTGAAACATTGTCTAATTCAAACTTATTTATAAATTATTTTATCAAATATATTTTTCTCATATTTTTTTGACGGTAAAATGAATATTTTTCTTATATTTATACTATAATAATAACTAATATACACTTTAAAAAAAACTAATATACGATAAGGGTCTGCCTTAGACAAAGTCTGACACAAATGAGAAGGGGTCAAACGATCACAGCTTGGTTCTCGTCTGGGGTGACTCCGTCTCACGATGATTGTACTATTCAAACTAACTCCGTCCGGGAGTAACTGAAAGGTCATGGTTTGGTGCCCACGTCGCTCACGTTCGAGTAATTGGTAAACAGCTGTATCGTTTCTGAGTATGAAGTGTTCAAAATATTAGAAACAGTGATATTAAACCTAGAATGAAATTGTTATTTATCAAAATACATAAATTACGAAATCGTTTGAATCTAACAATCTCCCCCTTTTTGATAATGACAATTTCTTTTGAGAAAAAGGTTTAATATTTTTACTCTGAAAAATTAATCTTAGAGCAAGAGCGTTGTTTTCAAAAATGAGTCATCATTTGAAACAATATGTTATTTTCCTCAAAGTATTTCTTTGTCTAGAAAAACATGAACGTTTTTGACAATTTTTGCAGACATGAAAGCTTTAGATTTTTAACATTATTTTTAGACAGACAAGGACGCTTTGTGACTTAAATTTTTTTAACTCTCCCTGAGAAAAATAATTTAATTCCCTAAGATTTCTTTCTGTTTGCTCGCCCTCAACAGGATGTGCTCCCCCTAAGCCTGATATATAATTTGTCCAAAGGAGATTTCTAATTTTCTACCCTTGACATAAGCTTCTCCTAATTTCTCTAATCTTTATTTCTAATAAATTTTCCTTTTTTGGCATTAACTAACAGATGAGAAAGACATTTTTATGATTATCACTAGTGCTCTTTCTAAGTTAGTTCTAACTGATACTTTTTCTCTATCCAAAATTTTCACTACTTTTTCTCTATCCATTTCCAAAATCTTCACTATCCATTCTCCCCCTTTGGCATGATCAAAAGAAATAGAAATAGCTCAACAAAACAGAGAAAATGCAGTTTAAACATATAAGCATTAAGATCATGGCATGAACTGAAATGTATCAAGATTATATATAAATAACCAAAAATGTAACAAAACCATAAGTAAATTGTTCCAGGGAAATTTAAAGAGAGATTTTAAGGATTGAAGGGTTTCTTCAGGTGATCAAATAGTTTGTTGAGAGTCTCCTGCACTAGCCCAAATTTGGCATCCATGTGGTCTTTTGTCTCTTTGTGAAATTCCTCATTTCGGCCCTTCATCTCTTGACGCAGTTCCTCAACTTGCTTATCGGCTACCGCTTGCATCTCTTCAAATTTCTTTTCTAACAGAGAAAGTCTGTCATTATCGTCTGGCTGCACTGTGGTAAGAGCATTTGTGTCAACTTCTTCGAGCACTTGATCTTCATGGTCTTCAACCGTTTGTGATTGAGCAGCATCCTTAGGCAAAGCAACCAAAACCACTTCAGCCAAGTTATCATGAGGCATGTCGCCTAAAACAGGATCTTGAACGGAACTGTGAAGTTCATCACCGGTTGAACCCATGGAATTTGACTTTGAGCCCAACAAGTCTCTAGAGATGGTAACAGCGCGGGGTAGCTGAATTGTCAGCATGACGGTTGGTGAACTCTATGGAAATGTGGTGAAGGATGGATATGGCTGAGGCTTGGGCATTTGGGCTACCAGAATAAGCGACCATGATCGTGATCTAATCACCACGTGTTTGACTCCGTGGATCCAGTGATATGGAATGGTGCTCACATGAACATTTCTGAAGTCAGATAGCTCCCAATTATGATAGAAAATGTCATACCTGGTCCACCTAGCGAATGAAAGTTGGAGATTGCTACAAGCAGGCGGTGCCCATATTCTAGCTTTGACACTAAAGTCGTAGCCCACAAGCTCTGCAATTAAACTAGGAAAGCATATAGCATTTTCCATAGGGAGAAATCTTGGTTTCCTCCACGAGGTTGGCATCATGCTGAGTCGTGGCTTCTTTAGAACATTGATTAGGAAGGTCCTAACCTCTTTTTCCACATACGTTGAAGCAGTCGTAGGCTTTGATTGAGCGGACAGAATCTCATTAAGAGATGGATTCGGATCACATGTAGAGTTTGCTTCATCTATAGAGTCTTCTGCTTGTTTAGAACTTGTATCCTGCTCCTGATTGGCCACGTTGGATTTTCCTTCCAAATGCAGTTGGGATTGACAGCAGACGTTTCCCACTTTGGTGAGTAGATTACTCCTTCATCTACTTTGACATCTAGGGTAACAGCAATATCCCCAAGACAGATATCAGTTACGACTCTCATACACCTGGTCTTGATGTAGATTCGCCCATGCTTTACAGCACAATCGAAGAATTCCTTAACCAGAGGTTCAAGTACGGGCGTTTCTGAAATCTTCCTAAGGTTGGACCAGTCTTGAAATAACACAAGGTTCAGGCCAGCCAGTTTGACATAACTGTAGAGAGTGAGGTCAAGATATCTGGGTGTAACAAGATCCCTAGACCCCAGGTTGGAAATCTTTTGCATTCCAACTTTCTCTTCTTGTTCAAGCCGGTTGGCTACGAAGTTTTTCTCCCTCTGAGTGATTACAGCTTGTTGAGCAGGAGTCAACTTAGGCTTAGTAGGAACTTGCTTCTTGGGAGCCATAGAGAAGATTTTTCTGTAGATGAGTTAGAGAGAAAGAGAGAGCACAACAACAAGAGCAATCGAAGGCAATAGTATTGTGATGGTGCAAGTGTAGTGAAGGTGAGTTTCAGAAGTGCTTTTGTTCAAATTATTGTGGAATACTGAAAGGCTTTCTTGATATTGGAAATGGAATGATTAACATTAAAGTTGATGTGATAACAGAGAGGTATAGCACGCGCATTAAATGTAGGATTATAAACGTGTAGTCATGGCAGTTGAGAATTTAATGCGTGTTAGAAAAGCAAGTAATTGAAACGATACAGCTGTTTACCAATTACTCGAATGTGAACGACATGGGCACCAAACCATGATCTTTTAGTTACTCCCGGACGGAGTTAGTTTGAATAGTACAATCATCGTGAGACGGAGTCACCACCAGACGAGAACTAAGCTGTGATCGTTTGACCCCTTCTCATTTGTGTCAGACTTTGTCTAAGGCAGACGTTGCATGCATTTGTGTTTGTCTGGCTCCACACAGTTTTATTTGGCAACGAGATTATTGTTAGAACAGATAGCAACCTGAGAGGGGGGGTGAATCAGAGTTGCCCCGATTTTCGCGTAGTAGTACCAAACGACTTTCAGCGCAATTAGAGTTGTAACGTAAGAACGTTGTTGCAGCGGAATATTGTAATTGCTTGAAAGTAAAAGATGAAGGATGAAGGGAATGACACACAAAGTTTTATCCTGGTTCACCTTCAATCCACCGAAGGCTACGTCCAGTCCCTCAAAGAAACCCCTTGAGGATTTTTCCACTATTGATAAAAATTACTTACAAGTTCCTAACCCAAGGACCCCAAGAATTCCTACCAATATCCTGTGAAAGTAAACCACTTTCAACAGCCCCTGAAAGCAAACCGCTTTCAGTTCCTGAAGGCAAACCACCCTCAGACCTTGAAGACTAACCCGCCTTCAATCGAACAACCCTTCACCGAATACCACGGTGAAGTTAGGATCCCTCAGAAAGATTACCACTTTCTGAAGAACCACTCCACTGAATTCCACAGTGAAGATTTCCCATGATCGAGTACTCTTAACGAATGCTTGCACCAAGGACCCTAAGATATCTTATCAATCTTCCTGAAGCAACCCACTTCTGATTGATCAAGTCTTCTTAACGAATGCTTGTGCCAAGGACCCTAAGAGAACCCATCATGCCTCAGAAAGCAAATCACTTTCTGATGACACCGCATTACCACGGTGGACTTTGAATCAAACTTGATTCAAAGGGCCTTTTTACAACCACCGAAAACTACGGTGAAAGAATCAACATGATTCAAATAGAAGAAGAAGAAGAAGAAGATGCCTTTTCTATGCATGATTCAATCCTTTTGACAAGAAGGATTGATCTTAGTTTGTATGCTCCAGGCAATTACAATGAAGGCTCTTCCATTCTGAGTTTCTCAAAAGTTGAACATCATGAGTGTTCTTATGAAAATGAGAGAACCGAAACTCAGAATGATGACTTTTATGAATATGAAAGTTATGGACCAAGTCATTAATGTTTCTGAGTGTCTAAGGGCTTTATATAGGCACTAGAGGTCGTCCATGAACCAACACAACCTTTCCCAACCGGTTTGAGACACAATGGTTCATGAAATAACACATTTGTTGACCTGGTAATCGATTACAGCATTCTGGTAATCGATTACGCTATAACCGTTATGTTCTAACGGCTATTTCCTGACCGGTAATCGATTACTGAAAACTGGTAATCGATTACGCTATGCCTGGTAATCGATTACTGGAAACTGGTAATCGATTACGCTATGCCTGACTGACAGGTAATAGATTACAGACTGCCTGGTAATCTATTACTGCAAGTCTGAAACTCAGTTTTTAACCATCTCAAGCCCTAATTGAGTGTTCCTACCAAGTTTAACTTGTGAGAACATATCGTACTCAATTAGTTGATCTTTCATGAGCCTTCAAATGTAATTAAACCTTAATAAAGCATAGCACACTAAGTTGACAAGACTTACTTAAAGATAGAACCTTAATGATTGATCTCGACGTTCTGAGCCGGTTCTTGAAGTCTTTCTTCTCTGAAGTCTTCTTGAAGTCTTCTTAAAGTCTTCCTTCCTTTTCTGAAGTCTTCGTGAAGTCTTTCTTCTTTTTGTTCCTTTCTTTCTTGAAGTCTTCCTTTTCTTTTCTGAAGTCTTTCTTCTTTTTGTGATGTGTTTGTCTTCATCAAAACCTCAGTCGAGTCCAAGGACGAGACCTGATTTACAATTATGTATAACTTGATGTTTTACTCATAAGAGCTGAGTGTAACAATATCCTGCTGCAATATATTAGGCTTTAGCAATAGATAATGAGAACGTGTTTGTCTTTTTGTTAGCCCATGATATCAGACTTTGTCTTTAGAAGGTGGCAATCACCGTTTGTGCTTTTTCTTTCTATCCCATTTCCAGCATAGTCACCCTTATACAATCTTCTTGACCTGACATCTTTCATCTTTCTCGTACACTTTGTCCAAGATTAGTAGTGACAACAAGAATATTTAGAAATTCGTTTTTACAGGATTGAGGTAATGTTCCTGAGAACTTACCTGGAACTTTGCACATGCACTAATCTAGCACATTACGTCTGGTCTGCTTGAAGTGATGTAGAGTAGTGATCTTACCCTCCTGCTGTGCTGGGTTCAATCTACGAGAGCAAGTTCATCACTTTTAATTAAGTATTCTTCCATAATGCATTTAAGTGCTCATCTCCTAAGCCTTTTCATGCTATTTTTCTTCAAGAGATCTTTGATATATTTTGCTGGTTGAACATAAGCCTTGACATTCTCTTGATGGATTTGTACTCCTAGGAAGAGCTACAGTTCTTCCCATTATATTGATTTTGTTTTCATCCTGCATGAGCTTAGAAAACTCTTGACATAGAACTTCATTAATAGCACTGAATGCAGTATCATCAACATATAGTTGTATTAGTATAACATCAAAGATACTTCTTGTGAACTTATTATTCATGAGAAATGAGCTTAGATAGTAATGTCATATTATTTGAGTTTGCTTCACGCCATATGGAGCTTTGGTTTGACGACAGGATCACCGAATGAGGAAAGTTCAGCTGAGTCTGACGAATTAGATTTGAATCTGACAATATTTTTCCTGACTAGTGTGTTACCAAGACAGGACTGAAAAAGGTATCCATCTGGCTTATGATAATTTGATGCTTATGAGAACTCATCGAGAACGAGATGTGTTCGTCTGAGAGATCTGCAACTTCTTGTTTCAGCTTTAGTGAAGGTGGTATCTAGAGTGATCTGTTTGGACTTTCAGCGCTTACCACCATGCCACAATTAGTTGTTGTTAGTGAGAGCACAACTGAATTCTTTTAGAGCGAGCAGCCATGCTATACATTGAATGCCTCATGGCAGGCATGAAGTTGGTTTACTTAGGCTCGCCAATTGATCAGCTTCTGTTGATCGTTATCGTAGTGAAGGTTTGTCTCCTGATGAGAAGATCTACAACATAAATTACTGTAGACTTTGGTACCCATACTCTCTTGGGTCCAGCTGGTTAGTTATATAATCGAGTGAACCATTTCTCCTATACATTGGTTTAAATGATACAAGATTCACTTCAGATATATATATATATATATATATATATATATATATATATATATAAGTATAGGAGATTCCAAATGATACATTTCTAATTGTAGAAGTACATCAATTATCTTCTTCATAGCCTAAACTTTATGCACCATAGGTTTATATTGTTAGGTTTACTTAGTTGTCATGGCCTGGAGTGAATGTAAATAGATCTTTTTATTAGGCTAATGACACTTTGTTCTAAACACTTAATTTCCTTGAATTAGACATGTTTCAGCAAGTCCTTATTTTCCTAGGTCAGCATAAGTGATGTACTGTTAGATGCATGCAATTCTTTTTCTAATTTATCATACCTTTCCTTATACTTGACAGCTAAGGTATGAGAGTACTGAAAAGAATTCATTATAATCATCATTTGAAGTTTTAGATGTTACCTCATCTTTGTCGTTTGTCTCGTGATCAGACAAACTCTCATTGATTATCATGGCTATAGCTTTTTTGTCTGCCTCATTGTCAGACGAGTCAATGGATGCCATAAATGCATGAAATGCTATTTCATCTTTATCCTCCTGTTTTGATTGTTCCACAGTGTCCTTTCCTAGATGATTCACCAGCTTCATCAGATGATTCAGCATTTTTAGAGCCTTGGATGAGCTGGATTAGAAAACTAGAGTTTTACTAACTGGCTTTCCTCGAGTAAGCACAGCATTTTCTGCAAGATCTTGTTCATGTATCTTATCAGCTTCCCCCTGAGACCCTTCACTCCTTGCTTGAGATGATTTCTCCAAGTTTTCTCAAGCCATTCAGAATTGTTTGAAGCTTTAGTATTCTGCGCAGCAGAGGTTCCTTCAAGGACCATCTGTCCATTGTTCTCCGGAGTTGCATTTTCTTCTGTATCCTTGGGATCATGGTTGCTTTTAACTGAGGGATACGCAGTGTTGCCCATGGATCTTTTCACTCTACACCTGTTAAGATGTTAGTACTTCTCAGAGCGGTTAGGCTTTTAAACTTCTTTTCAGTTATAAACAGCTTAGTGGATTCATATAATAATAAGAGTGTATGCAGTGGAATTTAGTTTAAACTAAAAAGTAAAGCACGCACAGTATTTATCCTGGTTCACCCCCATAATCGAAAGAGCTACATCCCGCCCTTGGCTTCACCAAGATTTTCACTATTTGATCAAAATAGTACAAGTATTCTGCAGGACTTCTCCTTGAAAGTATTATACAGGACTTCTCCTAGTATTCTAAGGACTTCTCCTTGCAAGTATTATACAGGACTTCTCCTAACTAGTATTCTGTAGGACTACTCCTGGTTCCTTTTCAAGGTTGCTTTGGTGTTCTACAATATTCTCTTCAAAAAGATTAGGTAGAAAAATGAAGAACATTTTACAGAGAGGATATAGATTTAGGTTCTTTGTTTGGTTTGCGTGTGGGTAGGATAAGAGTAACACTCTATGAGCTCTTCACACTGGCGGACGACTTAACTCAATTTAGGATGGCTTTAAGCTTTTGAGTTAAGCTTGGTTCTGTGGGCAACTTGGAGAGAATAAGAGATGTTTTAGTATTCAAGTCGCCAAGTCAATCCGAAAGCTAACTCCTCTATTTATATCTTCAGTAGGATGTTCCCAGTAAGCTTGACGAAGATTTCAAAAATAGTTCCGTTGGAGGTTCTGCTTCCTTGTGAGTAACGGATACTTCTGCGATTCTGAAATAGCATTAAATGCATTCTGCCATAATGCAGCATTAGTTGCTTTTGTCGACTCCGTCTGGCTCTTAAATGCTTTTAGCCTTGAGCTTTTGTTTGGGCATTGAATGCTAGTGCAAGCCAGCTAAGTGAGCATTAAATGTTCTAAACAGGAGATTTGATTTTGATCATTGAGAAGATACTGTGTTCAGAAGGACCCGATGTTGACTCTGAAAAGGTTACTTTATTTTCGAAACGACTGAGAGATTTGCAGAAACGAGGAATAAAGTATTAATTGTGTCCCTTTCTTCATTCTGCAATCAACACTGCTTCATTTAATGCTTTGACGAGGTAGATGTTCTTTAATGCTTGAAGCAGTTATGACAAACGCATTCTTCAGAATTTTTGTCAAACGAACTCTTCAATATGTCTTGGCAAACGAACTTTTCAATATGTCTTGGCAAACAAACTCTTCAGAGTTGCCAAACGTATTCCATTGGTTGTGTTGCCATACTAACACATTGCTGAGAACCCAGACGTACTCCATAACGCAAACGTACTCAACTGGCAGACCAACTCTTGATGGTTGGCCAGACGTACTCCTTGAGCGGACATACTTTTTTGAATGAGTTGTCAAACAAACACTTTGCTAAAAAGTCAAACGTACCCCAAAGCCGGATGTACTTCTTCAGGTTTGTGATCAGATTTACTCTACTTTGACAAGTGTACTCCTTTTTGTCAAGGCGTTTTCAAACACCAAACGATCTCAACTTGTCAAGTGTATTTCAGTGTTGACTAAGCACGGCTTCCCTAGTGCTTTTAAATGGATGACTGTCACAGCAGGCAAATTTGCTCTTCAGTGAGTTGTCGGATGTTCTCCACTTATTTGCTTTTCTTTGAACTTCTGCATTTTGATAATGCCTTGTAAGGATGTATGCAGTTTTTCTTCAGATAGATAGATGTTCCTGAGTATGAAGTGTTCAAAATATTAGAACATCTTTATCCAGTGATATTAAACCTAGAATGAAATTGTTATTTATCAAAATACATAAATTATGAAATCATTTGAATCTAACGAACAGTAATCTTATCCTCCTGTAATATGTTGTTTGTTGCGCCAGCAAGATAGGATAACACTATCCTATCCTGTCCATCATATGTAAACGCTATCCTAAGGGGGAAGTTAGGATAAAAATTATCCTGACAGGATAGGATATCAGTTTTTTTCTTGTTTATTACCATAACCCATTTCAATATTTTATATTTTATATAATTTATAATAATATTAATTAATAAATATAAATTTTTGATTTTAATAAAATATTTATTTTATTACTTATCAATTACCAGTTGTTATTGTTAAGTTAAAATTATTTAGATACTAATAAATTTAAATAAAAAATGAACTGATTTATAAATGGTGAAAATATTGGATTTACTCATATAAAATGATTAAATTTTCATCATCACTTACTACAACTTAGTTAACATTATTTTCCGTTATTTATATTATAATAAAAATACACAAAATAATTCTTCACTAACAATAAAATAGGCTACTCACATATATTCTTTTTAGAAAGTGAAATGATATATTAATAAGGGGAAAACAATTACAAAACAGACCACCACAAAAAAAGAGGGAGAGCTGCCCGTCCGCCTAAAAAACAAGCCTCAACAATAGGAGAGAGACAACGCCTACGCCTCAGGCCAGGAAAAAAATATACAAAACCCCACCCCAAAAAGAGAAAACCTAAAAAAATCTCGACACGGAAAATCCCAAAAGGCACCACCAGCACAAAAAGAACCCACTCCTACGAAATTCTATGCTCCATAATTTGAGCCGCAATCTGATTAACTGCCTCGTCCTCAGTACAGTCAAATACAAGACCCACCTGCTTACCCACTGAAATGGCACGCCTAGCTCTTATCATGACACCTGGAGGCACTTGAGAGGCAGACGGTAACAAGGAGGGACGGTTACCATTGCTATTATCGTCTCCCGCCCCTACCTCCGTAAGAGGACAAAAAGGAATGGAGCTGACCAGATTGCACATCTCCTGACATCCGTTCTCCTTTCTGGGTCGGCCCCGAGCCTTCTTTACCCCATGGCCACGAACCCTGACAGCCGGAACCACCTTAGAACCACCTATACCCCCCAGTTTCTTGGGACGTCCATGACCTCTAGTAGGCTGCAAAATCAACCCCTTCTTGACACCACTCACCTCCGCCCCGTCCTCAGGAATAGAGTGGATTTCCTCGACGATAGAGCCGACCGACAAGGGACCAATTTCTGGAAAAATAAAAACATCAGGAGTTCTTTCAACAGAGAAACACTCCTTGTCAGATCCCAGAACCAAAGCCACCTCCCGAACAGCTGAAGCAAAAAGATTCACCACAAGGGCCTCCTTCCACGAGCGGAGGCGGCCAGCACTGCCTGCCACCCCACAGACTCTGACCCTAACCCTGGGAGAAACATCCCCCATCGGACTCTCGTCAAGCAAAGACCGCGACGCAGAGCAATGCGGAGAATCCCTGGGAAACTTTGTCGGCGCCACCGACAGAAACGCCCCACCCACCTTGAGGCCATCCAAAGCATCAGTTGCAGAGATAGCTTGTTTCTTGGAGGAAAAGCGGACAAAATCGAAGCGAAATCGACGCCCAGATTTGCATTTTCGTTGAATGAAAACATTCAAAATCCTACCAAAAAGGGAGAACAAGCCACGGATATGATGGTAGCCAATCGCCTCCTCGATGCCGTCAATGAAAAGGATGGTACAACAACGGCGAGGGGCGACGCGAGTCCGAAGACAAACACCCCCTATAGCCACGGTTTCCCTGAGATCCGCCGAGGCACCGTCTAGAGCAATCGGACCACCAAGCCCCTCCGTCGGCTCATCCTCTGCCGCCTCATCGCCTTCAGCCGCCAACCCATGCCTTGAGCCACCAATCAGAGCTGCCGAGCAAGACAGGGAAGGGGAAACCGAAACAGAGCAAGAAGATTCCATTGCTTATGACCGATTGAAACGAGACCAAAAAGCACGCAGCAGGTCACAAGAACAGGACGCAGAGCAGGACGAAGGAAACTGATCAGAAGCAGGCCACACCCTTGTGGTCAATCAGAGCAGAAGTGCAGCCACGATGCAGGTTGAAAGGACTGTGTCACGAAGCAGAATGAGCCAGCTTCGAGAGAGGCAGATCGAGCAGCGGGGAGCACAGCAAGAAGCGTCACGGGGGCGGTGCAGTGGAGAGAGGTGGCCGCCGGCCAGGGAACCGCCGCCGCCAAGGGAGAAGAAGTTTCGAAACCCTACCAGAGCATGGTAGCAGCATATGATATTATTTAAAATTATTTAATTTTTAAATAGTAAATATAGACTAATTTTATATTATCATATGATATTATTTAAAATTATTTATCTACTTATATAATTATAATTAATAATTTAAATATAAATTACTTTTGAAAGAATAATATCTTTTAATAACTTTTTAAAAATTTGATTAATTCTTTTTATTGATCACTTACCCCTACTAAGTTAAAACTCATTGGTCAAATATATAATAATTTTAATTAAAATAGACTCCCTTCGGAAAAATTAAAATAACCGAATTAATAAAAATTAATTTAATTTTCGTTAATATTAAAACCTAAGCTCATTTATAAAAATGTAAAAAAATTAAATTTAATAGAATAATCACTTTTAAAAAAAAAACTATTTAGAAAATTAAATTTTAAAATATTATGTATTATTTATTTCAAAGAAAATTTGATACATTTTTCATTGTTTGTATCATATCCTATCAATATCTTGTTCACCTCAAACGCATGATAGGATAAGAGTCTATCCTGCTCTTATCATATATTGTCCTTATCCAATCTTTTATCCTATCTTGCTCTTATCTTACCCTGACCACCAAACGGGCCCTAAAAATTATAAAACTGTATAATTTCTTTTTGATAAGCTACCCACATGCACGGTTATTAGTTATTACCATTAGAGCCGTCAATACAGGCCAGCCCGGCCCATATGGGTTGGCCCGTCATGGGTTGGGTTCAATACGGGTTAGGTTAGAGTAATTCGTTTCTAAACGAGTCAAGAAAATATGAACCCAACCCGGCTCGCGGGTTGGTGGGCTGGCCCGTATAAGTAAAGTTGAATAAATAAAAAATCTAAAATCACTCCACACACAGCAGAAAGCAGTATAACAACTTCTCAAGCTCAGTCCCAGCTCATAACAAAATCGAATCGAATTCCAGAAGTACCAAAACACATTGTGACGAAAGCAGACATATATATTGAAATCAACCAGTGACATTCAAAGATGAAAATCAACGAATAATGAAAATTTGGCAAAGTGAAACGCAGAAAGTGTAAAGACGGTACCTTTGTATATTGCTTGTTGAAGTTCAATGGTTTGGAACACAAAGCAACCCTAAGACCTAAACGAAATGAGAGATGAGGGCTCCGAGCAGAGGCCTTTCGAAAAAGAAACCCCGGGAAGCTGAGAAACGAAAACGCCGAGCAGGTGCATGCGTGCGCTAAGCCAGAACTACAAGAGCAGAGACTGCGCAACAGAAGCGACGACAGCAGCGCGGGGGGAAGCAGCGTGATTTCTGTCAGGTCGCACCGTCGTGGGTTCCACTTCCAATCTACCAGGCTCCACCGCTCCACGGCTCCAGCCTTGCAATTCCTTCGAATTGCGTTTTCTGATTTTCTCTACTTCTTAGCCTTCCAAGTTCCAACCCTAGATCTAGCTGTGATGTGATGAATTTTTTTTGGTGCACTACAATCTGCAGATTCACTCTCAAACAAAACAAGGCCCAAAAAAATTATTATTTTTTAATTGTCCCAACCTGCGGGTTGGCTCGCTTGACCCGTGGACTGACCCGTTTAACCCGCAGGTTAAACGAGTTGGGTTGTTCTGACTCATATTCTATCTGGGCTGTGATTTAATCAACCCAAGCCGGACTGACCCGCGAGTTGGAACTCATATTGAAAGCTCTAATTAGAATATATCTAAAAAAAATATAATAACAATAATAAAATAATTTTTTTTTTGTTTGCAAAGAAGACTGGGATTGTACACTGTACAATTCACTCCATTGGCCTTGCAGTCCTGATTCACCAATTGGGCCGCCCCTACTTAACACTTCATAACCATTTTTCACGCCAGCTCCTCCTCTCCTCTCTCGCCGCTCTTGCAGAAATTAGGGTTTTGAGCAGTTTGCTCAACTACCTCTAATTCCTTTTCCAAGATGGTGAGTAACATCTCCTTATCTTATTTTCGTATTAGATCTGAGATTGTGCGTTGTACGTTTTGCATCGTTTCGTATTGTGTTTTCAATCTTCCACTTTCTCCGTAATTTGTTTCATCTGAAGTTTGTAATTACAAATATTAACAATACACACTTTTTCTCGAATATTTTGCTTCCTTGAGAACGTAGACGCAATGTGCTGTATTTCGTTTTCATTATCTGTTATGATGATTGTCTCTGTTTTTTTAGTTAAATTTGCTGCGTGGATTTTGAGAACATAGTTTTATTTTTTTTGTTTTGTTTACTGCCTTGAATCTGAGCAGGTTCTTCAGAATGATATTGACTTGCTAAATCCCCCAGCTGAGTTGGAGAAGAGAAAGCACAAGCTTAAGCGTCTTGTTCAGTCACCAAACTCTTTCTTCATGGTATTACATGCTCTTTTATATTCTTTCATTGAAAAATAAAAATTTGCTCTAGTAAACTATTTTTGCAATTAAATGTTGTCTCTCTGGTTTTTTTTACTGGAGTCTTCATAAAGTTTCTGATATGTTAAGCTATAATTCATTTTCTCTTTTTTTGCAGGATGTGAAGTGTCAGGGTTGCTTCAACATGTAAGTGTTGGACCTGAATGAGAGAACTCACAAGAATAGAGAAAGAAACTGAATTAAAATTTTCTCTAAGTGTTTACGCAGTTCTCACATACACGTTCATGTGCTCTACTACTCTACAAAGTACATGCCTCTGTATTTATAGTGTTGGGCAACACTCTAAACTAACACTAAATGCTGACATCAACTAACTATGATACACGCATAGATTCGTACTCGTCTGGTTACTAATCTACTAACAGACGTGGTCCCCGTCTGCTATGTCTAACATGTTTACCAAACATGCTACTTGTCTACTATGTCTAACATGTTTACCAGACGAGACCAAAACAGACACATACAGACTTAGGCATTTGAATTGATTCACAACACTCCCTCAATTCAAATAAGATCAAACAATAACAACACCATTCTTGTGTTTCAGCTTCTCGAATTGATCTCCCTTTACTGCCTTCGTTAGTAGATCTGCAACTTGCTCAAGTGTTCCGCTAAACACCAGCTCTAACTTCTTCTTCTCCACGTGTTCTCTGATGAAGTGGAATCGTGTCTCTATGTGCTTGCTCCTTCCATGTGATATTGGGTTCTTGGCTAGGTTGATTGCAGATTTGTTATCTATATACAACTTGGATTCTTCAACTTCACACCCAGGTCTGTGAGCAGTGTACTAAACCAAGCAGCTTGCATAGCAGCAAAACACCCAGCCATATACTCTGCTTCACAAGAGGAAAGTGCAACTACTGGTTGCTTCTTGGAGGTTCAAGAGATTGGAGCTCCTTGAAACATAAACAAGTAGCTTGTGGTGCTTTGTCTATCAAGCTTATCACCACACCAGTCAGAATCTGAAGAACCAACCAAACCTTCAACACCTTTGTTTTCCTATGTAGGAAACCAAATCCCAAGACTCACAGTACCTTCCACATATCTCAACACTCTCTTAGCTGCCAGCAAATGAGACTTAGGTTCGTTCATGAACCTACTCAGCATCCCAACAACAAAACGTATATCTGGCCTACTGTTGCACATATATCTCAAAGAGCCAACCAGTTGCTCAAACTCGGTTGCGTCAACCCTTTCTTCATCATCTGTCCCTTCAAGGTTCTGATTTGTTTCAGCAGGTGTTCTTGATGGATTACAATCTGTCATATTGAATATGCTCAAAATCTCCTTGACATACTTTTCTTGATGTAGCAGTACACCCTTTTCTGTGTACTTTAACTTCACTCCAAGGAAATAAGTCACTCTCCCTAAATTAGTCATCTCAAATTCTGATTTAAGCAATTGCTTAAGTGCATTAATCTCCTCAATTGAATCACTCGTGATTAACAAATCATCAACATATAGACAGACTAGGGGAAGTTTCTGTTCCTTACCTCCTTTAGCATACAGTTCATATTCCACTGAACACTTCTTAAAACCATGCTTCAAGAAGAACGAATCTATCTTCCTGTTCTAGGCTCTTAGTGCCTGTTTTAGCCCATACAAAGCTTTGTTCAGTTTGTATACCATATGTTCTTTCCCTTTTTGGACAAAACCTGGAGGTTGTGACACATAGACTTCTTCCTTCAATGGTCCATTCAAAAATGCAGACTTTACATCTAGGTGGAATAGAGACCAACCTCTCTCACAAGCTAAGGCCACAACTAGCCTAATTGTCTCATGTTGTGCCGCATGTGCAAATACTTCAAAGTAATCAATACCTGGTTTCTGTAGAAAACCTTTTGCAACCAGCCTGGCTTTATGCTTTACTATCTCCCCTTGTGGTGATAGTTTTACTTTGAAAACTCATTCCACACCTATAACTTTCTTCTCAGAAGGTAGACTGACCAACTACCATGTATTATTTCTTTTCAATTGATTTTAACTCTTCTTTCATAGCATCAACCCAGACCTATTCCTTCAGCGCTTCCAAATGCGAAATAGGTTCTGAATCAGCTAGCATGACATATTGAATAAGCTCACCTTCTTCACTAACAACATTGTCCAAGACGAGCTCATAGTCTTGTAACCTTGAAGATAACCCGCATCTTCGCGCTCCACTGGTCCCAGTTCTTGCCATCAAAAACCGGAAAATTCGTCAATGAAATTCCATTACTTCCCATTTTTTTCAGTGAAGATTGATCGCAAAAAAACTGACGCTCTGTTTCAGCAACCTAACACAAAGGCTTTGCACGAAGAAAAGAATCACAGAACGGAGGAATTTCTGTTTTCCCTTTCTTGATCCCCACGATCGTAGAAAGCTCTAGATACCACTATGTTGGAACTGAATGAGAGAACTCACAAGAATGGAGAAAGAAATTGAATTAAAATTTTCTCTAAGTGTTTACGCTACACAGTTCTCACATACACGTTCATGTGTTCTACTACTCTACAAAGTACATACCTCTATATTTATAGTGCTGGGCAACACTTTAAACTAACAATAAATGCTGACATCAACTAACTATGATACATGCATAGATTCGTACTCGTCTGGTTACTAATCTACTAATAGACGTGGTCCCCGTCTGCTATGTCTAAGATGTTTACCAGACATGCTACTCGTCTAACATGTTTACCAGACAAGACCAAAACAGACACATACAGACTTAGGCATTTGAATTGATTCACAACAGTGAGTTTGAGTTTTTTATTCTCTCTTTATTTTTTTAATTTGATTTAAATAATATTTATATAGCTTAATTGGAGTAAATTTGAGGATATGATGTTTTCAACTTGGATGCAGTACCACTGTCTTTAGTCACTCTCAGACAGTTGTGGTATGTGGCAACTGCCAGACTGTGTTATGCCAGCCAACCGGCGGTCGAGCGAGGTTAACTGAAGGTTGCTCATTTAGGAAGAAGGGAGACTGAATGGTGTGCTGACTTTTTATTCCATGATTGAAGAGTTTCACCTTCAGATGTCAAAGTCTAAGTTTGGAATCGTTTTTGGTCATTATATTTTAATTTTGGTACATTGTAAGACTTTATTTGCCAACCTTCTCAACCTGGATTTTCTCTTTACTGAAATGGATATGGTTTTGTTGGATATTTATGTTAACAAAACCTGTTATTGAGTATGCGTTAGCATTTGTTTGTTCATTTGATGTGCTTGTGATATTTGAATTATTGCAAAATATGTTCCACCAAATGTGACATCTTGCTAATGCTCCCTTCTCTGTTTTATATTTGGAATATTTTACGCATGATAGGAGCAATCAGAAATTGGAATTGGAATTGTTTGCTGGTATTTGGCTGTCTTTTTTCTATATGAATTGTCCAATTTGTTACATTGGTAATATGTAGCTAGGGATTCTAGTAGGAAGCAACTATGCACATTTGCTCTATTTGTTTTCTAAGGCAGTTCATTAATTTGTGTCATCTCCTTCGGCTCCTCCAGTATTGGTTTTCTTTGTTTATAATTATATGTTCTTGCTTTTGTGAACACTATTGTTTGCCCCCGCGCTTTCCCTCTCTTGTTTCGTTTTCCGCTTTAGTTTATGCTTTTGATTCATTCACGCCCATTTTCTTTTCTATCCCATTGTCACGGACATTTTTTTCTTCCTATATCTTATTTTCTTGTTACATTACCTATTATATCTTGCATTTCTCTCATATTTCTATCTCTCCCGGGCGGAGATGAAATTGGGGTGATGCTCCCAATTTCCTTCCAAGTCTCTGAAGTGGAGCATAGCTGCATAGGTGGCTGGGCATTCGTTGAGTACGTCATGAGTTCAAGTAATTAATAATGATAACTTGTTGATGCACTAAAAACATGGTCCCTTATTTTGTTTGTGTTTAATCCTGCCAACCCATTGAGCTATAAGAACATAATTTTGGTTTCAGAATCCCTTCCACTATTTCCCCCTTTCGCTGAAGACAGAGCACCCCATACTGAAATAGGTACTTCGCCCTTTAATGATGCGATTTTAAGATGCTACTTTTGGCTTGTAATCTTTAGAAACATGGTGGATTCTACTCTAACTACCTTGTGTCTAACTGATATACTAGTTCACCATCTAGAATTACCCACTACCCTACATAGCCGTGCATGTTTGGCAAATTTTAGAATTGATTCTAAAGTCGTAATCAATTTGAGGGAGTAGGCTATGTGAGTAGATTTTGGGTATTTGATTGAGGAATAAGAAGCTAATTCAACCATGCAATTAGAGGATTGTGTTTCGTAATAACCTTGTGCTTTCCTATCTTAATATGTAATTGCCAAGGAACAAAACAAATGTACCTGTTGTCCCTACGTTGTGTTTTACTTATTTATCAGAATAATAAACACCCTCAGAACTAGTTTTTAAATGTTTTGGTCTATGCTTTTTCGGAATATTCGGCTCAACCATAACTTCAATGTGTTTAATTGACACACTGAACAATTGTTTTTTTTTTTTGTTATACATCTCTCATGCTCTGCGTTCTTAAACCTTGTTAGTGTAAATGATTTTGCCACACTTTTAAGGAGAAACATGTGAGTAGCTTCTGTGTATTTAAAAAAGAAGAGGATTGTGTTCTGTATTAAGCTAATTCAACCATGCTATTAGAGGAATGTTATTTTGATCATATCTCGAGTTATCCATGAATGCACAATTTGAACTATGAATCACAAATTCACTGTTTTGAATTCCAAAATTTCATGTTCAATATCCCTTTATTTTTCATGTTATATCACATAATAAGGCGTCAGATCTTGTCTACCATCTCCCCTACTAATCTTCCAGTTTGCTTGACTATTGTGAGTTTTCTTGGATCTGTAGGTTCCTAATATTGCCACATGGCAGTAGATTCTTTATGATGTGTACTTTGCTATGATTGGGTATGTGTTGTTGGCTACTCGGGCTTAGGTGCACTCTCTTTTGGATGAGTTTTCCTGACTACAGTTTGGCGTCTGCATATGCCTGAGAAGGTCATTTTTTTTGTTTGGCAGGCTTGCCACGATGCTCTTCCTCCGGGTGATTTTCTCTTCCATGGGAGGGTAATTCCTAATCCCTTTTTTCAAGTGTGTAAGTTGCATTCTGAGTTCTCCATGCATTGTCTCCATGATTGTCGTATTGCCCGACAAGTTTGGTTAGTTAGGGATTTTTGTGGGGTGGATGGTTTCTAGGCTGCTACGTTGTCAATCGTGACGACAACTCTTTCGGTAATCCTGGTGCAGCTAGTTATGGGGAAGTGGTTTGTGCAGACTGATGTTTGGTTGGTAGGCTTCTCGAGGAATGCTAGTTTCGTGGCAATCATCCATATGGAGCTTTTTGCATTGTTCCATGGACTTCACTTCTGCTGGAATTCTGGTTTTCATCATGTGGTTGTTCGTTCGAACTACTTGTTTGCTCTTTCTCTGATTTAGAGGGAGGTTTCTTCCTTCCATAGGTATGTGCCTATCATTAATAGCATCAAGGAGCTTTCTGCACGAGATTGGGTGCTTAGATTTAAGCATTGTATTTAATTCAAGTTTTGCTCAACGATGTTCTTCCCACTACTCCTATTGTTTCAATTTAGAAAAAAATAATTTTTTTTAAAAACCTAACATAAGCTTTGAAAAAAATTTAGAGTATATTGTTATGAGAAAATCATGGTTCCCTTGGTTAATTTTAAAATAAGTTACTATCGAATCCCTCCCCAAAGTCACAGGGTGTGTTACGTTCAAAACGATCTTAGATTTATACATGAAAGTGGAAAACAATTTTAATAGTGAAAACCATGTAAAATACTATCAGAATGCACACACCAAAACATCAGTCATATCATACGTAATATGGAGGAGTCACATGGCACGTGTCCAAAAAAGGCTAAGAGGGGAGTTGCAGGTCATCTCTTTTCGGCATAACAAGTGCAGTGACCAAGTACAGACGATACAAGTAGCAACCAATAAGTTATAAGTTCAAACAGTGATACAAATATGATAAGTCAGACGTCAGAAAATTCAAAGTCACTTCTCAAAATAATCACTTTTTCAAAAATACAACTTTTTAAAAAATTGATTGAGGGGTTTTTCAAACCTATCCTATAGCACCATACTTTGTGAGGACAAGTTGTGAAAAACTAACTTTTTCTCAAAATCAATTTTGAACAAAACAACTTCTTGAGAAACAAATACACCATTGTGAAGCTAATATCATGGGAGCAAGAAAATCAAAAGGGCCATGGGGTTTCAGGATCTGGATTTAGCCATTGCTCTTTAGTGGAGAAACATGATGGTGGTTTGGGTTTCGAACTTCGGCTTGATGATGCAGGTTTCGGTTTTCTATTATGGGTGGCCGAGGTGGGGGTTTGGTGGTCCCCGGAGGTTCATGGCCATGGTCACAACTAGATCTAGTTCAATTTGGGTTGTTGAGCTGATAAATGTAAAGTATGGGTAGAAAATAATTGTTTTTCTTATTTTAATTGTATACATGTGAGGCCTTTATTATAGTATAATACAAAGCGAATTATGGTAAATATTACACATTAACGGTAGGAATATTTTCTCCTTGATTGTAGCTAATCATCCTCCTTAATTGCAGCTAATATTATTCTCCTTGATCGCAGAATATTCTAACACTCCCCTTCAAGTTGAGTAGTGGGATCTCCAATATTCAACTTGCACAATACTGATTCTAAAATCCTTCCTATCACTGCCTTTGTGAGAATGTCTGCCAATTGGCTTTCAGATCTCACAAAGGGAAGCTCAACAGTGCCATCTTCGATCTTCTCCTTTATGAAATGCTGATCCACTTCTACGTATTTTGTTCTGTCATGTTGTACAGGGTTTTCTGAAATGCTAATTGCTGCCTTATTGTTACACATCAGCTGAGTCGGAAGCTTTAGTGGAAACCGATTTCATTCATCAGTTTCTTCAGCTAAAGAATCTCTGTGATCCCTTTTATAATGCCCCTGAATTCTGCTTCTGCACTTGATAATGCTACTGCCTTCTGTTTTTTTCTTTTCCAAGTGACCAGGTTCCCTCCGACTAGGGTAAAATACCCTGCAGTGGATCGTCTATCATTTGGGTTACTAGCCCAATCAGCATCAGTATAGGCCTCAATGTCTAGATGTCCATTCTTTCTGAAAATGATACCTCTTCCCGGAGTGCCTTTTAGGTACCTAACGATCCTTATGGCTGCTTCCATGTGATCTACCTGAGGTTGGTGCATGAACTGGCTTACCACTCCAACGGCGTAAGAAATGTCTGGTCTGGTATGGGCTAGGTAGATTAGCTTTCCCACCAACCTCTGATACTTCTCTCAATCTGCTAGCTCAGTTCCCTCAACCTATGATACTTCCCACACAGTTAAGTTCCTTTGTCACCTGGCTAATTGACAACAATTTGGAAGATAATGTTGGGACATATAAGCAGTTATTCAATTTCATTTTATCAAAAAACACAATAGAGCCCCCTCCTTTCACGGTCACAAGTTCTCCACTAGCGGTCTCAATATGAGACTTAGACGGTGATGATAAGTTTAAAAAATCTTTGGGGTCATAGGTGTCAGCACCCAATTTTTGTCCGGGTCTTTTTATTTCTTTCTTTTATTGTGTTCATTTTATTAAAAATAGAAATAAAAAATAGTTAGCTAAGTAGTTAGTGAAAATATAAAAAAAATAGGGCGTTTAGATTAATTGAGTTTGTTTCTTTACTTTAGTTTCTCAAAAAAATAAAAATAAAAATAAAAATGGGCCAAACTGGCCCAAAACAAACCCCAGGGGTATTTCTGTCATTTTTCCTTCACTCAAACTCTAATTCTCCCCTATATAAAGCCTACCCTCACTAACCCTAACCACCCATCATTCACTAGCCTCCACACTCCCAAAAAAAAAAACAAAAAAAAAACAAAAAAAACAAAAAATCTGCACCCTTTTTTTCTTTCTTTTTCCACTCCAAAAACCCTAATCTCCCTTTCCCCTTCCCTCTTGCGCAGCCACCATTCAGCTCTCTTTTTCACACACCCACCAGCCTCTGTCTCCCTCTCTCTCAAGCCGCCACCCTTTCCTCCTTCATCAAAACCCACAACCACCAAAACCTTCGACCTCTCCCTCCATCCATCTCGCTCCACGGCGCTGCTTCCCTCCTCCCTCAAGCCGCCTCATGCCGCCGCTCCCTTCACTGCCCTCACGCCGCCGTTCCTCTCCCTTCTCCCGCCGTCATCGACCCACGCCGCACCACCTTCAGGCCGCCGCACCACCGCTCCTCTTCCTCTCCTTCCTGGACGTCGCTGCACCACACACCGCCTCCTGCACCCTCTGCTTCCCTTCGTCCATAGTGTCATATTATTGTTCTTAGTTTACTGTTTTTGGTTTGCTGTTTTTGCTATTCTGTTTCTGTTCCGTTTTAAATCCTGTTTCTTTTTTATTAGTGTTTTATTTTTCTGTTTCTGCTGTTTAAATTCTAATTCTGTTTCTCTGTTTCCTTGTTTCTGTTTCCCTGTTTCTGTTTTTTTCTTTCTGTTTCCCTGTTTCTTTTTCCCTGTTTCTGTTTTTTTCTTTTTTTCTATTTCTCTGTTTCTGTTTCTCCTTTAGAACTACGTAAGCCTTGAGCCCTCCAATAGAGGTACGTAGGAGCGGGAACACTCTCGTTAGGCAACCTAATAAAAAAACTCCAAAAAAAATAAAAAAATAAAAAAAACCTTTTCAAAATTAAAAAAACATTAAAAAAATCAATTTAAACTCTCAGAACTACGTGGCATCTTCCATTTGAGGGAAGTACGTAGGACTAGGTTCACACCTATCAGGCTAAATAAAATAAAATAAATATTTTTGTTTTGTAAATAATCTCATTTTCTTTTCTTTGTAAATAATAAATCTCAAAAAATAATAAATATCTTTTTTTTCGTAAATAATGAGTCTATTAATAATTTCTTTTTGCACAATCAATCTTGGGTACCGTCTTTGACGGGCGCTGTGGGGTGCTAACACCTTCCCCACGCGTAACCGACTCCCGAACCTAGAGTTTTAGGTTTCGTAGGCCGTTTTCTTTTCTTTTTAGGTTTTCTAGCGTTTTCCTCTTTAAAACGTTAGTGGCGACTCTAGCTCTTTACTAAATTGTTTTTTGCGCCATCCCCGCCGCGACCCCGGTTGCGACAGATGGCGACTCTGCTGGGGACTTTTGAGAGTCAGGCCTATATGATTGGTTGTGCAACTTCTTATTTTTCTTTGTTTATTTCATATTATTATTTATTTCTCGTCTTTTTTTTTATATATCTTTATTTTTATCTTGTATATATCTATTCTTTTGATTCTATTATGCTTATTGTGCATTTTTTTTTGTTTTTTTTTTCCCTTGCTTTGTTTTATCTTATTATTTATTTCTTGCCTTTTGTATATATTTCCTTATCTTGTATATATTATCTCTATTGGTTACTGTATTTATTTCACTATTTCACACACTTTTTGGGCTCTATACCCGAGCCCACAAACTAGGGAGTGTAGGGGTGTCTTGATAATTGTCGTGAGAGACCTAGTGTCTACTCGTCAATTATTGATTCACCACTCAGATTATTACCGGTCATTTAGCTATTTGTCGTGAGAGGCCTAGTGTCTACGCGTCATATAGTTCGATCATCGGGTCCTTGTCTGTGTGGCGAGGGTAATCTGGGAACCTTTAGCTATGTGAGATCTAGATCCATCCCCATCACTGTACTAGTTGTCTAAATCTTAGTCAATTAATTGGATTAGGTCTCTCCATCTCTATATTAATTCGACTTTTATGCTTAAGAAAATAAGCTTAGTTGGGGGCTCCATCTTTCTCTCGGAGTTCCTCATTTTCATGTCTCTGTAAATAAATTCTTTTTTCTTATTCATCCTTATCAAAAAAAAAATCTAAAAAAAAAACATTTTGTACAGTTCCCTTTCACTTATCATTCTTCTTTTTCTTTCTTATTTTCAATTTCCATCTCTTTTTTTGTTTGCTAAAAAAACATTAAAAAAATGTTTTTTCTTTAATTTTCTTCCTTTGGTTTTATTTTCTTTTTTTAATTTTCACCATTGCATCATAACCTTCAATTTGAGGTTCATTTTCATTCACCATCTCCTCATAATCCTTTCATTTACCATCTCATAATCCTTCATCCTTTCCATCTATACAAATTACTCCGCACTTCTATGAACCTCAATTTCTTTCTAATCCACATTTATCTCATCCATTCACTTATCCCTCCTTCATTAACCATCTTCAAACCCCCAATTTTGGAAGTTATGGACCGATGCTGAAGAGAGCGTTACCAAAATTTGAGATCATTAGTCCATCATCTTGCATCTCATCATCCTAAAAAAAAAAGTAAAAAAATAAAAAAAAAGAAAAAAAGAAAAAGAAAAAAGGGAGCAAATTTGCAAAGTCTAGAACTTTTGTCCTAAAGTTATATCTTTTGAAAAGGAGCAATCAATTTTTTGAAATGAAGTTTGGCCATTCTTTCTCTATCCAAAAAAAAATCAAAAAATATTATCCCTTGCTACCCACTTTGAGCCTTAAAATATTTTTTTCTTCATTTAACCCTGGACAAGGATCACCCCTACACTGGGGGCTAGTGCAATAGTTCTCCATCTAACTCATTTCACTGGAGCTGATACCCCATCTGTTTCACTTGTCACCCCCACATCGAGGGCCAGCCCAGTTTGAGTGTTTCTCTAAAAGTGCTCATGGATTTTTATGATGTTTGAATCATTCTTCTGCTGAAAAAAAAAAAAACTCAAAAAATAGAAAAAAGAAAAAGAAAAGCAAAAAAAATGGAAAAGCAAAAAAAATGGGAAAGCAAAAAAGGAAAAATGAAAAAATGCAGAGAATGAAAAAATATTGTTTGAATAAATGTCTTTCATCCATCACATTGCACTAGAGATCCTTTGTCCTAATTAACCCTTAAACACTTTCTTTGAGCCTTTATACCCTTTCTTTCATCACCCATTACCCCCTAGCCACATTACAAGCCAATAAAGTCCATTCTGATCAAATATTGATTGCTCTAATTTTCTTAAACTTTGATTTTGGGACAATAAGTTTACACCTGTGTGTTTTTAATCCTTTAAAAAAAAAAGAGAAAAAAAAAGAAAAGAAAAAAGAAAAAAAAGAAAAAGAAAATTGGAGTGATGAGACTTATATTCTTCCTTGATTGAAGATGAGCTTGAAGCAAATTAGACTCCGGGTTCGCCCCTCTTCCATGACAAATCTTCAAATTGATGATTGTCGCACTTAGGGCTTGCCGCCTTTTCTCTCCTCTCAGCACAATAAAAACGACAAACATTTGTTCCTTACATTGATGCTAGACTTGGGGGCTTGTTACAAGCCTAATCTCCACTACCCTCCACAAATCTTATTCCATTTCTTCCATCCAAAACCCATCCCTTCATCCACTAGCTTTGACTAGTGTTGTGCTGCAATGGTGAAAATAATTTTTTTTGAAAATCACTAATCTGTTTGTTTGAAAATCTTTTAACTCTCTTTCTTCACATGATCATTAAAAAATCAAAAAAATCTCTCTTATATTTTTCTTTTTCAGGGTATTGTGACGCCCGCTAGGTATTGTGACGCCTAGTTTCTTTCTCTTTAAGGGTATTGTGACGCCCGCTTGGTATTGTGACGCCAAGTTTTCTTTTTCAGGGTATTGTGACGCCCGCTAGGTATTGTGACGCCTAGTTTCTTTCTCTTTCAGGGTATTGTGACGCCCGCTTGGTATTGTGATGCCAAGTTTTCTTTTTTCAAGGTATTGTGATGCCCGCTAGGTATTGTGACGCCTAGTTTCTTTCTCTTTCAGGGTATTGTGACGCCCGCTTAGTATTGTGACGCCAAGTTTTCTTTTTTAGGGTATTGCGAGGCCCGCTAGGTATTGTGACGCCTAGTTTCTTTTTCTTTAAGGGTATTGTGACGCCCGCTAGGTATTGTGACGCCTAGTTTCTTTCTCTTTCAGGGTATTGTGAAGCCCGCTAGGTATTGTGACGCCTAGTTTCTTTCTCTTTCAGGGTATTGTGAAGCCCGCTAAGTATTGTGACGCCTAGTTTCTTTCTCTTTTAGGGTATTGTGACGCCCGCTAGGTATTGTGACGCCTAGTTTTTTTCTTTTTTCAGGTTATTGTGACGCCCGCTAGGTATTGTGACGCCTAGTTTCTTTCTCTTTTAGGGTATTGTGAAGCCCGCTAGGTATTGTGACGCCTAGTTTCTTTCTCTTTAAGGGTATTGTGAAGCCCGCTAGGTATTGTGACGCCTAGTTTCTTTCTCTTTCAGGGTATTGTGACGCTCGCTTGGTATTGTGACGCCAAGTTTTCTTTTTTAGGGTATTGTGAGGCTTGCTAGGTATTGTGACGCCTAGTTTCTTTCTCTTTAAGGGTATTGTGACGCCCGCTAGGTATTGTGACGCCTAGTTTCCTTCTTTTTCAGTTGTTTCATGATTTTTGATCCACCCATTGATGGGCTCCGGATCTGGCATCTTTGATATTCTTCTTCTGTTTGTTTGTGTGGCCAAAATTGGCTGCTTTTGAATTTGCTTTAACTTTCTCACCGAAAGTCAAGCAAATGGGGGTTGCTGTCAGCACCCAATTTTATCCGGGTCTTTTTATTTCTTTCTTTTATTGTGTTCATTTTATTAAAAATAGAAATAAAAAATAGTTAGCTAAGTAGTTAGTGAAAATATAAAAAAAATAGGGCGTTTAGATTAATTGAGTTTGTTTCTTTACTTTAGTTTCTCAAAAAAATAAAAATAAAAATAAAAATGGGCCAAACTGGCCCAAAACAAACCCCAGGGGTATTTCTGTCATTTTTCCTTCACTCAAACCCTAATTCTCCCCTATATAAAGCCTACCCTCACTAACCCTAACCACCCATCATTCACTAGCCTCCACACTCCCAAAAAAAAAAACAAAAAAAAAACAAAAAAAACAAAAAAAATCTGCACCCTTTTTTTCTTTCTTTTTCCACTCCAAAAACCCTAATCTCCCTTTCCCCTTCCCTCCTGCGCAGCCACCATTCAGCTCTCTTTTTCACACACCCACCAGCCCCTGTCTCCCTCTCTCTGAAGCCGCCACCCTTTCCTCCTTCATCAAAACCCACAACCACCAAAACCTTCGACCTCTCCCTCCATCCATCTCGCTCCACGGCGCTGCTTCCCTCCTCCCTCAAGCCGCCTCACGCCGCCGCTCCCTTCACTGCCCTCACGCCGCCGTTCCTCTCCCTTCTCCCGCCGTCATCGACCCACGCCGCACCACCTTCAGGCCGCCGCACCACCGCTCCTCTTCCTCTCCTTCCTGGCCGCCGCTGCACCACACACCGCCTCCTGCACCCTCTGCTTCCCTTCGTCCATAGTGTCATATTATTGTTCTTAGTTTACTGTTTTTGGTTTGCTGTTTTTGCTATTCTGTTTCTGTTTCCGTTTTAAATCCTGTTTCTTTTTTATTAGTGTTTTATTTTTCTGTTTCTGGTTTAAGTTCTGTTTCTGCTGTTTAAATTCTATTTCTGTTTCTCTGTTTCCCTGTTTCTGTTTCCCTGTTTCTGTTTTTTTCTTTCTGTTTCCCTGTTTCTTTTTCCCTGTTTCTATTTTTTTCTTTTTTTCTATTTCTCTGTTTCTGTTTCTCCTTTAGAACTACGTAAGCCTTGAGCCCTCCAATAGAGGTACGTAGGAGCGGGAACAATCTCGTCAGGCAACCTAATAAAAAAACTCCAAAAAAATTAAAAAAATAAAAAAAACCTTTTCAAAATTAAAAAACATTAAAAAAATCAATTTAAGCTCTCAGAACTACGTGGCCTTGATCTTCCATTTGAGGGAAGTACGTAGGACTAGGTTCACACCTATCAGGCTAAATAAAATAAAATAAATATTTTTGTTTTGTAAATAATCTCATTTTCTTTTCTTTGTAAATAATAAATATCTTTTTTTTCGTAAATAATGAGTCTATTAATAATTTCTTTTTGCACAATCAATCTTGGGTACCGTCTTTGACGGGCGCTGTGGGGTGCTAACACCTTCCCCACGCGTAACCGACTCCCGAACCTAGAGTTTTAGGTTTCGTAGGCCGTTTTATTTTCTTTTTAGGTTTTCTAGCGTTTTCCTCTTTAAAACGTTAGTGGCGACTCTAGCTGTTTACTAAATTGTTTTTTGCGCCATCCCCGCCGCGACCCCGGTTGCGACAATAGGTCATAGTATCTGTAGCTCCACAATCAAAAATCCAGTCAACTGATTATCTAGGGCAAAAAATGGTTGCAGATTGGGTTTGATAGGCTTTGGGCTTTGGATTAATTTTTTTTTCTGGGTTGAGGAGTCACAAGGTGGCCCATTTTGTTCACTATCCTCATACTCATAAAAAAAAAATTTGGGTTTAAAAAATTGTGGGTTAACAATTGTCGCGGGTCATTCCCATAGCCGTGTCCCAACACCGTGTTGCGTTGCCTTGCTGTTCTGATGGTCCTAGCTTGGTTCCGGTCTCGTGGTTGCTCGCGGCGGTGGCTGTGGCGGTGACTTTGCCACTGTTCACGCGCTGTTCTGGTTTCTATATGTGGTTGTACTCCCACCACTCTGGGTAACCCACGATCCTGAAGCATGTTTCTTTAGTGTGCTTCTTCATCCCGCAATGGGTGCACACAAGTTTCGACTTGTCTTCTTTGTCCCTATTTCGCTGTGAATCTGAATGGAATTTAGCTTTGCCGGCCGCCTTTCCCGAGTCTCTGTTGCTTCGTTCCCCTGCTGTTCTGGCTATCAGACCAACACCAATCCCCGATGATGAGTCGATCTCTGAGGATGCCGCTTTCAAAATGTGAAGCCTGACGACCTCCCGCCGTACAGTGGCGTAAGCTATTTCGACTGAGGGGAGCGGATCCCGCTTCAGATTGTCCCGTTTAATTGGTTCGAACCTATCATCGATGGCTGTTAACAGTTGGTAAAGTCTCTGCTCTTGAATTTTATTACTGTAGATCTGGATATCTTCAGGATCCTTCATTGGGTTTGGATCTCGTCGACCGATAGCTATCCAGATACTCTGCAATTTGTTCCAGCAGTCTTCTAAGGTATCTCCACCTTGTCTCAATGAATTTGCCTTCCTGTGAAGGTCAAATACTTGCAATGAATCGGTTCTAGAGCCGTATGTCACTGCCAGCCCATCCCATAGGTTTTTTTGCAGTCGGGTATTGTGAGACGTTATTCACCAGATGTGATTCAATATTTTGAATCAGCCAGGTAAATACGCACTGATCATCTTGTTCCCAGCGTGTATACGCTTGATCTGTTTTTGACGGAGGTGCAGGTTCTCTAGTGATATGAGCATTTCTCCCTCTGCGTCCAATAACTTTCTTCATCAAGGTTGCCCATAATGAGTAATTATCTCCACTGAGTTTGATTCTAAGAGACAGATTCTCGGAATTGGTTGTTGCAGGCTGTGCTCCAAGGCTGTTCCGCAGCAGCGCTACGATTTGGAGCGTTAATTCATCAGGGATGTTGGTTGAATTTCGATTTGTATTGATGTCAAAGTTTTCACTAACTTCTGACATGTTTTGGGTTTTGGTTGCAGGTTCTAGTTAACTCAGGTCGAAGGATAAGAGGGAAACGATGATGGAATTCTTCTGAGTTCCCAAAATCAAAGAACACTGCTTTGATACCATATTGAGCTGATAAACGTAACGTATGGGTAGAAAATCATTGTTTTTCTTATTTTAATTGTATACATGTGAGGCCTTTCTTATAGTATATTACAAAGCTAATTATGGTAAATATTACACATTAACTATATGAATATTTTCTCCTTGATTGTAGCTAATCATCCTACTTGACCTTGATTGCAGAATATTCTAACTGTGGTAGTGTTGAAAGCTTCTTTAATTTTTTTAGGGTTAATGGTTTACTGGGTCCCTGTAGTTGCACCAAGATTTGGAATAGGTCCCTGGCCGGAAAAAAGTTTGCAATAGGTCCCTGTAGTTGCACCAAGTTTGCAATAAGTCCCCGCCGGAGACCGGAGCTCCGGTGAGTGCATATTTGGCATGCTGACTGGATTAATGAGGCTGAGGTGGATTTTATTAAATTTAAATAAAAACAGGTCACAAATTAAAGAAACCCTAAATCCCCAAATTAAAACCCCTCACCCCCAAATTCCTTAATTCACACTTGATTATTGTACCCAAATCAACTCTTTAACTTACAAATCAAAATTAGAAACTAAAAAACCCCAAAAATCCCTAACACAGTAGCTGTTCAATGTTCAATTCTTGGAATGAAGCACGTGAGGAAGATGAAGGGTTGAAGCACGTGAGGAAGATGAAGAAGAATTGGCCATGTTCAATTCTTGGAATGAAGCACAAAAACCCAACAAAGATACTGGAACAGATCTGAACGAAGAGGAATAACACAGAAGCAGGAACGAAGAGGAAGAAAACGAAGAAAGAACAAGGATACGAAAATGGGTAACTCATGCCCTGTGGGAAGATGGGAAGAATGCCCACAATGAGAGAGAACAAGCACCAAGGAGGAAGAAGAAGAAGAAGAAGAAAATCGTGTAGCCCAGATGACAAGAAGAAGGAGAAGAAACGCAGCAAGAGGAGGACGAAGAAGACCATAAATTGGGGGTGAGGGGTTTTAATTTGGGGATTTAGGGTTTCTTTAATTTGTGACATGTTTTTATTTAAATTTAATAAAATCCACCTCAGCCTCATTAATCCAGTCAGCATGCCAAATATGCACTCACCGGAGCTCCGGTCTCCGGCGGGGACTTATTGCAAACTTGGTGCAACTATAGGGACCTATTGCAAACTTTTTTCCAGCCAGGGACCTATTCCAAATCTTGGTGCAACTACAGGGACCCAGTAAACCATTAACCCATTTTTTTACTATTTGTGATTAACTTTGCATATGTTCAAGCTTGGTTTCTAATGATGAATATTGTACTGTTTCGTGTTCAAGATTCTTCCTTTTTATTCTCACAATATTGTACTGAATCAGTTGGGCATAACAGTGTTTTTTTATGAATCTTGTCACTGCAGCTGTGGAAGGGAAGGAGAAGAAGAAGAAGAAGTGGTGCATTGAGAAGGGAGTAGTGATATGTTTTGATCGAATATCTAGATAGTGAAAATTATTGTGGATCTAGTTTTTTAGGATCGGGATCTATACAAAAGTGAATATTAAATATTGAAATTGGGAATTAGTTTTAATGCCATCCCATTAATCCTTATGTCACCCTATAATTTTTAAAATTCCAAAATACC
Organism: Acmispon strigosus; assembly: GCA_030819835.1. Classification (NCBI taxonomy): domain Eukaryota; kingdom Viridiplantae; phylum Streptophyta; class Magnoliopsida; order Fabales; family Fabaceae; genus Acmispon; species Acmispon strigosus. The sequence goes on from JAUAMA010000001.1 coordinate 29,709,695, forward strand.
CCTCACGTAAAAAAAAATTATCGTTATTTTCACACTTAATTAAGTGTGAAAATATGTACCCTTCTTCTCAATTTCGCACCTAGAGTGCGAAAATATGTTTTTTTTTTCTAATTTTCGCACATTTGAGTGCGACTTTTTAAAAAAAAACTAATTTGTTTCAGAATTGATTATTTAACGCACTCATGAGCGCGAATAAAGTCATTTTTTTTCTAAATTTCGCACCTTTGAGTGCGAATTGGTATTTTTTTTAATTTTTTTTCCAAAACTAATCATGTATGCACACTTCAGTGTGAATAAAATATTTTTTTTATAAATTTCACACCTATAAGTGCGAAACAGAGGCTGCGTTTGCTCAATGAACGTTGATTCGCACATAATAATTGCGAAAATTAAACGCACTTATTAAGTGCGAACTTAAAACGGGGTAATAAAATATGTTAGGAATGAAATTAATTTTTAAGAGTATTTAAGTAAAATACTATTAAAATGGGTGACATAATAATCAATAGGGGTGGCACCATAACTAATACCTATTGAAATTTAAATAAAAACTAAAACTAATAAAAAAATCATGGAGCAAAAATATAAATAAAATTAAATTTAAAATGGGGCATTCCGAGAATTGAACTCGGGACCTCTCGCACCCTAAGCGAGAATCATACCACTAGACCAAATGCCCATTTTGTTCGTGAACGACCAGACATATTACTAAAAACAATTTAACCACCAACACCACTCATTTTTTCAATATGGCCCTAGACCTTGTGTGAACTGAGACTGAGAGTGAAACTTGGTTGCATTAGCATAGCAATGGCGAGAGCGGCTCTCCTTCATCTTCTGCGGTCACACAACAAGTATCACTGTTCCACAAGAACTCCTTCAGGTTCTCTTCGTCTTCTCTATTCTTCACGCCCTTTCTCTTCTTCATGTGCTTTTCGATTTTTCCTTGTAAACGATCCTCATTTCCGTGGGTTCTTGATTTCTTTCACATCCCAGGAACCGGGTTGGTTAAATTCCGAAATGAATTTCTGTTTTACACTGAATGAAGAAAACATGGGTAAAGGGAATTTTGAATCTGTTGCTTTTGCATTAGGGTTTTTCATATTTGATGGGAATTTAATGTGGAATGCAGAATCTAAGAGCAAGTAATAATCTTTGTTCGATTGAGTTCAAGTTATTAGTGAATGCTTCTGATAATGAAAGTGTTAGTGGGGTTGTGTCAGTTAAGAACCTGCTTGTGACTTTCTTTTCTACATGCCGAGGGTGAGAAAGAAGGCTTAGCAGATCTATGTGACCTTTGACCGCGATTATAATTTTTGTGAACTTTCATTTAACCTTGGAAAATAGCTGTTTGACAAGAAAATGGATGAAAGAAATGAGAGGTTGTTTTCATCAATATCAATCCAGTATCTTGATTAAGATAGTCTTATTAGAAAGAAGTGATGGAAACTGCAACTAATAGGAGGGTAAGAAATTCACCAAAGAATAAATAGCAAAATACATACACAGAAAATGAAGCATAAAGTGTAGCAAAGTTTTCCAACAACCACTTTACAAGACAGAGTAGTAGGCAACTGTTTTGAAACAGCTATAAGGAGAGCACCATAAGGAAGCCAAGATCATGATCCCAACTCATAGTAAATTTAAGGGATGACAAACAACCCTAAGAATGTGAGCATTCATGGACTGCACAAGGGCACGGCCAAGTTTTTTTCCTTGATTTTGCTGAAGACAGTTGAACTTAGTACGTGTTTGGAGAATCGATTTTAAAGACAAAATCGATCATAGGGAGAAGCTTAGTGAGCAGCTTCTGGGTCCCGGAATTGATTATGAAAAAGAGAAGCTGATCCAAACCTGCTATTAGTCGATAAAAATTGTTTTGAAGTAGGAAGACCAACAATTAGATTATAAAGGACTCCCAATCAGATTGTCATATCAATATAAATTTAATGACAAACTAAAAAGATGTTTTGGTTTGTTGTCCAGTAGTTAAGCCCTAAAAAATTATGTCTCATATCATATGTACTAAGATCCGTGGCATTATGGATGGTGGAAAGAGATGAATGGTTACAATTCCATCACCCTTTCATATGTAATAAGATCTGTGGCATTATGGACGGTGGAAAGAGATGAATGGTTACAATTCCATCACCCTTTCATCTGTAAAATTTGTTGACTTGATGTATATCCCTTCAAACTTTAGTATCTAAGATGTGGGCTCTTCTAAAATAGCCCTTGTCTGTGGGGAGTAATTCTGAATTTCTATATCTCTTTAGGATTGTGGATACTGGATACTACTGTCTATGATGCTCTATCAATGGGGTGCTTCTCTTAGTTCTCCACTCAGTATTTCAACGACCAAATCTTAAGAATATAATACCCTTTACTTCAAAATATGTTACTTTAGATTTTTGTTATATAGACTTCCTATTTCTAATTTATTTGTCCCAGTTATTCATAGATCCAAAGGAGTTCATCGCCCAAGTTTGCCTGATCTTGAGGCTTAATAGAACTTGAGCTGAACTGACCTCTTGTGGTCCTAAATTTTTGAAACCAAACTGAACCATTGGAGATGTTATGGAACTCGCTGAATCAAATCCTTGTTTGTTGTTTCCATGCCATGATTTGTTGTTGGTCCAATTCTTGCCAAATTCTAATACTTTTTCAACTGTAACAAAAACCCATCAAAAGACACAAAATAGTAGTACATAGCAGAATCTGATTAGTTTGTACATAACTTCAAATTAGGATGTATAAATAACTCTATACACCGCGATCTCATAATCTAGAGTTAAACTTGTTAGGGTCATGCTTATATTGAACCAACAATCACTCATGTAATGAATTTAGTTGTTCCAGACATGTGATGCCCTCTTTTGGATACACCTCTTTTATCATGCTCCGTATGTTCTGAAAGATTTAATTGTTTATTTCCCTTTTTCTTCTTGTGTCGCTCATTTTCTATTCAGTACTCTGAATTATATCACACCTAATAATTCCTATTTAGCAAAACTAAATTGGTTGTGTTGTTAAATAAATATCGAGCTTTCTCTTGGATGTTTTTTCTGAATTGAAGGCTGGTTAGAAATAGAATGCCAACTCTATTTTAAGTTCGTTTATTGTAAATATAACTAATAATATTTTTGTTTGTATACATTTGTTTCCATGGTTCAGTCTATCATTGTTTTAGGTCCTCAACTAGTGGATGGCCAGTTAGTACGAATCCAACATTCAAAACTCCGATTAATACTAATCCGACATCCAAAACATCCTCCCAACTTGCTGGTCCCCAAGTAAGATGGGCATCTCAAGCCACAACTAGAGAGGAAGACAACAAGATTAGCATTGGACCTGCTGGTGGAGGACAATCTGGGGAAGATGAAAAGGAAGCCGGAATTGTTTATCACGGTCCGATCTCATCTACCATAAAGAAAGTAAAACTTCTGTCGCTCTCGACTTGCTGCCTCTCGGTATCTCTGGGTCCAGTCATAACCTTCATGACATCCCCTGACATGAATGTCATCCTGAAGGGTGCAGTAGCATCAACTGTGATATTCTTGAGTGCTTCAACGACTGGCGCCCTTCACTGGTTTGTTAGCCCGTACATCCACAAACTTCGGTGGCAGCCGGGTTCGGACACCTTCGACGTGGAGATGTTGTCCTGGCTGGCGACACCCATTCCAAAGACTCTAAAGTTTTCTGATATTCGACCACCGGAAACCAATAGGCCTTTTGTGACTTTTAAGGCTGATGGGAATTTCTATTTTGTGGACACAGAGCACTGTCACAACAAGGCACTTCTGGCCAGACTCACCCCACAAAAAGTTACTCATGAGTCGGCTTTCAAAAACTTGTGATCATCTGAAACATTCTGCTGTGAACTCTCAGGTAATTATCTTTTAGGATAAATCTGAGGAAAACTGTTGCACTTCAAAAAATTTAGTCTGGTTGGAATTTTAATATCTTGAGGTTTATTATATTTTGTTATGAGAGCATAAACTGTTTAGGTTTGATTAATAAAGTCCTCAATGTGGTATTTTTGTAACATCACGTCTGAGGAGTGGTTGATACTTTTATTTAGTCTTGTCAAAATTATTAATTTTTGGTTCCATGAGACTAATCCTACAAGGCTTTGAGATCACGTTAAGTGGGTAGGTCTCCCAACAAATGTTTCTCTATACTCACCGCCCGATGATCGAACCTGGACTAGATGCTTAAGGAGTTCAAGTATCCACCACTCATGCTACAATTATTAATGCTACAATTATTAATGCTACAATTATTAATAGGTCATTCTTCGTTGGTGCTTCTATATGCATAATAATATGACGAAATAAGTAACTTTTGATCATATAAAGTAATATAAGGTCAAGAGAGGAGGGATAATTTATAAAGGTGTAAGTTTTAAGCGCTTTTAATAATTTTAAGGCTTAATTGCAACTTTGGTCTTTCACTTACACACTTTTTATGATTTTGGTCCCTAACAAAAATAAATTACACTTTTAGACCCCAACCAAAGCCTTTGGTGGCACTTTTGGTTTCCTGTCTCAATTCTATCCAATTTTTAATGGAAATGTTGACGTTGCATTTTTTAATAATATTTTTATTAAAAAAATTTATTTTTTAAATTAAAAAATGTTTTGTTTGTTGCAATTTTGGTCCCTCCTCCACCACCACTCATAATTTACGGAATCATCATCCCCCTTAAAAAAAATCTTCACCATCTCCATTCCCTTCTTCATTATCGCGAAAATCAACATAAACATAAAAACTCTTCCTCTTTTTCATCAACTCATGAAACATCAAACTTAAAGGGGTCCCAAATCAAGAACGAGACCTCCATAATGAAGAGACAAATCAACACTCTATATCACTTCTCCCCTTAATCAACTTAAGGAATTTTTTTAAATGAATTAGGGGTAAAAAAGTTGTTCCTTTAAATGATAGACTATGTGTCATAAAAAAACAAAAAAATTTAAAAAGATAAAATTGCAACCTATTGATCAAGTAAACTGAGGATAATTACAAAAATACCTATATAAAAAAAAATCTGCAAGTAAGCCTTAGTGAAAAAATTTATATCTTTTCATTAAAAATATAAAAATGCCCATGACACATGATAATGTGATATTAGATAAAATATGTGGAAAAATGACAAGATTAGAATATAATAATAGACTAGAATTACAAAAAGAAATACTTAAAAGATATATAACAACTCGTATAAAATTTATAGAAAGAAGGCAAATTTTTGAAGAAATTAAGAAAGATTTTAAACTAAGATTAAGTTTGTATAGAAAATTGTACGAAACCTTTGATGAACATACATAAAAAATAAAAATGACCTTAAATGAGAGATTAGAATTAATAATCCCTTTATTACAGCAAGCAGTAGAAGACTTACACAATATTAAAAAGGAAATAATAGAATTCTATAGCAAAAATAGAGACTACAAAATAGATGACATACATAAAGACATTGAAAAATTAAAAAATAAGCTAAAAGGAAAAGAAACTGAACCAAGTAAAAATTTATGTGAAGAATTACAAGAAAATCTAAAAAACCTAAAGGATCTAATAGTTAAGAAACAAAATGAAAAATGTGTTACTCTAGGAGAACTAAAAGAAATAATAACTAAGCAACACAAAGAAATAATAATTTCTAACGACTCTATAAAATTTATGTTACCTAGACCACCACTAATATAATGGAAGAAGTAGAAAGCAACATAAAAAACCAAATAAATTCCGCAACAGGATTAGAAGAAATAATACAACTAATTGAACAATTAAAAATTTTAAAAGAAGAAAATCAAACCGAAGAAATAAAAATTTCTACAGAAGGGTTTGAATCTAGTGAAGAAGATGATGAAGAAAATGATGAGATCATCATAGGATATGAAGATTCAGAAGATGAACATATTCATGTAGATAGAGTTCCTAAAACAGAAGAGGGAGAAACTTCTTATCAAAACAGAAAAAGAAATTTTGATGAATATTATCAACAGAATTGGAAGTACAAAACTGAAGAACCACAAAATCCACCACCTAAAAAGTATGGAATACCTGAGAAATATACACCAAAAAGAGGAGTAATACAAAATAGAAATATTGATTGTTCAAAAAATAGAAAAGAAATATTAATAGAATGGTTGAATGAAATGACCTTATTAGTAGTATCCAAAGACTATGAAGGAATAAATAAGCAAGATATAATAAGACTCGCTATATATAAGAGGAGTGAGATATTAAGAACATGGTTAACTGAATTAAAACCAGAGAATTTACCGGGAAACTTTGATCCTGAAATAATAGATCCGACAAAAGAAATAAAAATAAACCTATGAACTATACAAAAAGAGGCAGAGAAGAGTTTGCGAAAGATATAGAAGAATTAGAAAGAGATGGACTTATAAGAAAATCAACAAGTAAATATAGTAGCCTAGCATTCTATGTGGAAAAAGAATCAGAGAAGAAAAGAGGAAAAAGAAGAATGATAATAAATTATAAAAAGATCAATGAACAAACAATAGGAGATGCATATTATCTTCCCAATAAAGAAGAATTGATAGAAAAATAAGAGGAAATAAATATTTCTCTACACTAGATTGTAAGTCAGGATTTTATCAAATTAGATTGACAGAAGAGAGTAAACCTCTAACAATATTTAGTTGTCCACAAGGGCAATATGAATGGAATGTACTGCCTTTTGGCATGAAACAATCACCAAGTATTTTTTAAAGATACACAGATACAACCTTAAAAGACTTAAAAAATATTTGTTATGTATATGTGGATGGCATAATTATATTCTCCAAAACATTGGAAGAGAATTATGAAAGACTAGAAAGAGTTATAAATCGATGCATAGAAAAATGAATAGTATTGTAAAAAAAGAAAGCTGTTATAAGAAAGACCAAAATAAATTTCATAGAATTAGAAATAGAAGAAGGGCAAATCTGAATACAAGATCATGTAGTAACAAAAATAAGAGATTTTCCTTCAAAAATTGAAGATAAAAAACAATCACAAAGGTTCTTAGGATTATTAACTTACTCGGAAGGCTATATTCGAAACTAGCGGAAATAAGAAAACCTTTACAACAAAAATTAAAAAATAATGTGAAATGAGAATGGAAAGATTCAGACACTAAGTATCTAGATACTATAAAAAGAAAATGTGAAAAACTACCAAAATTATATCATCCTAACCTAGAAGATGAATTAATCATAGAAATAGATGCTTCTGGTTAATATTGGGGAGGAGTATTAAAAGCCCGTCATAAAGGAAAAGAAGAAATATGTAGATACACATCTAGGAGTTTTAAAACCCATGGGTTAAATTACCATATCAATGAAAAAGAAACTCTTGCTATAAAGAATTTATTGTCAGGACTGATTCTACTTACTTCTTATATTTTTTAAGAACTAATATTCAGAGAGATTATAAGTAGAGTCGTCTACTCAGATGGCAACAATGATTTAGTTATTACCAGTTCGAAGTAGAACTGATAAAAAGTAACAAGAATAGCATTGCTGATTCTCTTACAAGAGAGCTAGCAATAAAATAATTTCAGCCAAATTGGCAAAATTTTCAATTTCAGGTGAAGATGAATGCAGATTATGACATGGAAATACAAATTACGGAAGCTGAGTTGGAAAAATTAAAAGCAAAAATATCTCTTTTAGAAAAGAGCTACAATTATTAAAGTTGAAAGCTAAAACCAAAGATAATATGACAACAGAACCAGAGAAGAAAGAAGAAACCAACATGCAACTTCCCACAGAATTCACAGAAGCAAAACAACAAGCATATGAAGACAAATATTACGTGATTCTCAATGGTCCCAACCAAGGAATTTATGAAAACTGGGTAGAAGCTCAACCATTATGCATAGGACAAGGAAATGTAGCTTTCCAGAAATGCAAAAGCAGGAAAGATGTAGAAGACTTGTTGGCCAAAGCAGGAAAAAAGATAAGCTTGAGACCCACATATGAAAGAAAGGAAGATTCCATTAAACTTCTCTCCCACAGATTAGCACAAATGAGAGAAGAATTAAAAAGACAAATTGAGCCAAATAAGGAAGAATATATAGAAATGATGAAAGAATTATATTCCAGGAATGGAGATTGTTCCAAAATGTGGTACACCACATATAGGACACATTTTGGATATAAAATAAACATTATACCAGGTGCAAATCCACTGTGGACTTGGAAAGCATTCTTGTATGGAATGGTTGAAACCATATATCCATCACTATTCACCAGACATGCAAGAATTAACTAATTTTCCTGAAGAGATTAAGTCTGTGATAACATTGTGGAGAAAAAATATGTTAAAAAACAACACTAATAACCCTCAAGATGTATACCTTAAATGTTTTGGGAGTTATGGTGAATTCATTGAAGAAATGCATGTAAAATCCAAGTATTTCATTGAGCTTGGAATCTCCAATGGTAATTATCCAGTAGCAGATGCAGGACCAGGAAGTGTACCAAGTCAGTTGAAAGTAATACAAGTAAATCAGTTGATCTCTATATTTGAGAAAATGAGAGAGATAGACAAAGACTCAAGAATCAAGATGAATTACAAAAACCCAGACATCATTATCACATTTGGAACCAATAAAGGAATCTCTGAAAAGGAGTACAAACTATTGGTTGTATGGGAGGCACAATACTATGACTTTACAGGCATTAATTACTCTGAAGAAATAAAGATGGAGCTCTGCGAAAGACTCAGAACAGTAGAGGATCACATGTGCAGAAGATGCCAAGAGAGCAACAACTCACCAGAAATTATTGAAGAGTGAGGTAGTTTTCAAACGTAAGCAGTGACGAAATAATGTAAGGGTATAAAAGTCATGGAAAAATAATGTAAGGGCATAGAGGTCATTAGTTAAGACTCCAACCCATTATAAATAGCTAGACAGAGTGCTTGGAGAGGTAGAGTGAGTTTGTATAATCCTCTTGTAGAAGCTTTCATGCTTTCTCCCTTCCTTGTAAGGTTGAGTTTCTGAGAACTCATTTGGGTTCTTATTTTATCAATGAAATAAATCAGTTGTTTCCAAATATTTTCTGAGTGATTTCTTTAGTACACTAGAATCTTCACACTCGAAAATCGTACCCCGCAAATAGTACCTTCAATAACTAAGCAGATATCTTATAAAGAAGTTCTTCTTGAAGTAGCCCAGAAGCGGAAGACGTCGTGGATCCTCTTCAACAAGCCTAAGCAATTTCAGGTATACTCTCAAAACTAAAACTATAAGTAGCATTGAACACACTTTTGAACAAGATATTACTGTAGATAGTTCAGACATTTGTGTAGAGTTTTTAATAGATAAGAAAAAATTCAAACAAATTTAGAAACAAGAAATAGATCTTTCTGAAGGAGATAATATAAAGAAAAAAAAGAAAAACTTAAAAGAATTACTTAAAAAGAAAAATAGCCTCGAAAATATTATCTATTTGGGAAAATCATTGCAAGAAGTAACTATAGATGTTAGTGAAACAGATGGAAGACACAACTGGTAACTGCCAAACATATAAATGAAAAAATACGGAGTATAAAGAAAGAAGAAGACAGAAAAAAGATTAAATATATTCACATAGGAGCAGTACAAGTTTTAATTAAAAGTCATTTTTCTGAAGGAATAAATAGTCCTATAAAATTAGCATTAATGGATAATAGAATAAGGGAACCAAGAGATGTTATATTAGGAATGATTGATGAAAATCTAGCATATACTAAGTTAAAATTTAACATATATCCTAATTTAGGAGTACCTATTAATACGAAAAATATAAATGAAATTTTAAGCTTATGTTATTAGTTCAAAAGACAAGATTTAATGAACAAATGTGATAAAATATTTAGCTTGACATATAGTATTAGTTATGCCTTAAGTAATTCTCATCATTCGATAGATTTTAAAACAATGATTATATACATATACCTGAATTATTTGATGAAGTTGAAAAATATTATAAACCAAGAAAAAAATCAGATAGAAAACTTATCTGAGGAGCGAAAGAATAGTTTAGAAATAGAGTGTTATGAAGAAAATATTCCCAAATCAGCTCTAATAATTATGAGAGATAATACTGAAGAGGAATTAAGAAAATTAAATAAACAAATTGAAGAATTAAAAACTGTACTTTCCTGAGGAGGATTAATAATACCCCCATTAAAAATAGTTGATATCAGAGTAGATAATCCAAGATGCAATCAATAAAGGAACAAAATAGGTATTATAGAAGACAAAATGAAAAATTAAATAAAGAAAAAGAAAAATTTAAGAATAAAAATACTATGAAAAGTCAATTTGTGTTAAATATAATAAAAACAGTGAAAAAAGATTATAAAGAATTTATACTAAAAACTCCAAACTTAGGATAGAGTAATGAAATTTCAGTATATAGACCGTGGTAATTATGAAGAAGAAATAATATTAATTTAGCAATTACCTTTTAATAAATATATTAAAATTATAATAATTGAAAATTTTATAAAAGAATTAGATGAAAAAACAGAAATTCAAGTAGATAAAGCACATACACTCTTTTGTACACTAGATGAATAATATATGAATAGAGATATTATTATAAAAAAAAGGAAAACAGGCTACCTTATAAACAAGTAAGAGAGTAAGAAAGTAAAAAAGGGTATGGTAAGAAATGATATATTTAACCCTAGACAATACCATTTAAGTTAAGCTTCTCTCAACTTAATTTACACTTGATGACAAAGGGGATATGAAAGGAGATGGAGGAACCTGCTCCAAGTGACCCTGTCGGTAGTAGAATGTTATCATCCCCTCGATCGGGTTGGGGCTGGTGTTCGCTGGATCTGGGTTGGGGGGCCGCCAACGAACGAACGGGGATATGCTGAACGGGTTGGGGATCCTACAAATTCATCAAAACACGCTCTACCACCTCCTCCAGAACATCGTGCGCTCTCGATATCAAACTCCTAGAAACCCGAACATTCAGTTCACAGTGCTGAGAATCAAATCACAAGCATAACAATGAAAGAGTTAACGAAGAAGTGGAAGAATTTTTATGTTTACGTTGATTTTCTGGATTTTGAAGAAGGGAAGGGAGAAGATGAAGATTTTTTTTAGGCTATGGTTGGATTGATGGTACGTAGGTGGTGGGATGGAATGAGAATAAGATGGAGTAGAGTGGAATAGAAAGAAAATCTCACTTCATTATCTGAGTATTTTATGATGGAATTGAATAAAAATACCGGTCCATTGTTTAGATAACATACTGAGTTAAGTGAAATGAGTTAAGACTTTTTTATTCCTGTATTATTACCCCTTCTTGTATTTTCTATTTCTTTTTATGCATATAATTCTCAGATCATATACTCGATTCCCCAACTAATCTTATTTCATTCCTTTTTAGAGAAGTATGAATGATATTCGAAGAATTCTTGAATCCTACCCTAAAGCAGATCAATTTTTTCTACATTAAACTTTGTTTTTATTTATTTATTGTAATTATTGATTTTTCAAGAATTTAATTTGTGTTGATATGGAAAGATGTAAAGTTTTATCATTTTGAATGCCAAATATTGCTTACCACTTTGATCGGTGTTGATTGTTAAAATAGTTTATTTTTTTCCTGCAGTAATTTCATAACTATAATTCCGTTAGATTTATCAAGAGGTTGAGAATTATGCTCTAGGGTGCTGGAGAAGGATCTCAGTCCAGGTGTTGTTACAAGAAGAAGTAAAGAACGTATAAAAGAAAGAAAATTAGGTTACTAAATAAAAAGGGTAAATTTGTAAATTAATAACTTATTAAAATAACTTCTGAATCCATCCCAGGGCTTTTTTTTTCAATATTATCAAAAATAAAAAAATTAGTATAATAAGGAAAAAAAAAAAAAATTAGCAAAGTAAGGTTGTTTTAGCCACGTGGGTAGGGTAGTGGGGTCTGAGAGGGGGAGTCGCGGACAACCGTGCAACTCCCAAAAAGCTGTTAGATCCTAAAGGGGCAGGAGGGTAGGTGGGAAAAGTGTTGGGGAAAACGATGTGAGGGAGTCGCGTGGTGGGGTGCGACTCCCTCTTCTTCTCCATTACTTTTTTTATCATCTTCATGACTCTAATAATTGACTCTGATAATGATGACAATGAGGACCAAACAAATTCACAGTGAATGTGCCTTTGCATAGCTTCTGCCTTAGGGATTCATATTTGACATTTACTAGACACTAGGTTGTTCTTTTCTTTCTTTGATTGATTCTTTCTTTTTGATGGATAAGATAAAATTTCATTTCCAAACTGAGCATGTAAAGTTAAATGCCTATTTTCTTCACATGGATTGAGGTTGAAGGAAATGATGAGCAGTCTTTCATAAATGGTTTAACTTGATGTGAGTCTTCCATGTAATTGTTGAATTTGTTTCCCTAAACCAAATTATTAATAAAGTCAAGGTTTGTTTCTGCAGTTGCTGCTTTCGCTCATGGAGGAGAAGAAGAGGGAGTCGCACCCCACCACGTGACTCTCTCACCTCGTTTTCCACAACACTTTTCCCACCTACCCTCCTGCTCCTCTAGGCTCTAACAGCTTTTTGGGAGTCCCACGGTTGTCTGCGACTCCCCCTCGCGGACCCCACCACCCTACCCACATGGCTAAAACATCCCTACTTTGCTATTTTTTTTTTTTTGCCTTATTATACTAATTTTTTTTTATTTTTAACAATATTAGAAAAAAAAACCCATGAATACCTCCAAATTAGGGGAAACAAAATGAAGGAAGTCAATGGGATTGGATGACATCTATCTCACTCCTTCCCACCTCATCCCACCCTTTACTAACATACCCAAACAATAGAACTTAAAAATATTTCATCTCATCCTATCTCAACCCCTACCACTAATCTAAATATATCATGAGAGTTTTACAGGACTTCCTTAATATCCTCATTTAATTGAAGTTAAACCTTTAGGTACTAAGGATGTGATACTTGAGTTTCAAACCCCGGAGGAGAGGGAGCAAATTCTTCATGACGGTAGGAATCTCCTATTGCAGAAATTTCACAATAATCAACCTTGCACAAAACAGTGTTCAAGGAGTTATCAAGTTTGGTTTAATATTAGGAATGTTCCTTTTTATGCTTGGTGTTTTGAGTTCTTTGAGTCGATGATTTGTCCTTTAGGGCGTTTAATTTGTTTCAATGGCCTAACGCGGCGAGAGCACACTTTGACGTGGCTTGTATTCTGATTGACTCGACAACCCCAGAGACCATATGTCGTGAAATAGTGGTGTTTCTATATGATGTTTCTGTTACGATCAGTGTTGAACCAGACTAGTCTATAAGACAGCTTATGGTGTAATGATCACGACTTGTGAGTTATGTATTGGACTGTGATGAGTCGGCATCGTCGGAGGAAAGTGATCATATTCATGATGACGATGATGAGCAACTGATCGAGAATGAGGAGAAGACAAACACAGATGTAGAATCTACCAGATGCGAGGGGGAAGGAGAAAAGGTGGTGTCAAATTTGGGGTTACACATTCAAAATGACGGGTATTGATTAAGCTAAGCCTACTCGAACCACCGCAAGTGGTGGTTGAAGAGACGTGGGGGCGGTAGAGAAGGTGCTGGATTCCTTCCGAGAGCTGGGTCCTCCTGGGGGGTGGTAGTCGTCCGTCGTTTTCGTGTCTAGGAGGGGTCCCTGCGAAGACACTCCGATGTCAAAGTGAGAGGTTGGAGTGAAAGGGATAAATAGCCTGTTTCAGGGATCAGAAGTGTGTACCTTATGGCTTAGTGAACCCTCCTTATATAGAGGTTGGAGAGTGGAACAATCCTCGAGGGTTAACTGGGTCGTTGGATCTCTTGCCGTGTTCAGAGGATTGGACGGTGGAGGGTTCCTCGGGAAGCCATTGCAGATCCTGGGGCTCCACACCTACGAGGATAGCCTGGTGAGGGGATTACTAATTCGACATATATGAGTGATCACTACTACAGATTTGCCATATTACCACGCTCCAGTAATCGTGGTTCCATGTTGAACCGTGGTAAAATGGTGCCTGGAACTCTGTTACCACGGTTCTGTGTTTAACCGTGGTAACTGAGGCACTCTGTTACCACGATTCCATGTCAGCCGTGGTAAATGTGATAGTTTTTATTATTTTTAATTAACATTTCCTATTTCCACAGTTGATACATTAACCGTGGTAATAGAGTTTATTATTTTTGTATCTTCTACATTAACCCATTTGTGAACCCTTTCTCTGTTGCACCTCATGACCGCCGCTCCTTCCCGCTGCACCTCATCACCGGCACTCCTTCTCTCCGCAATGGCATCGCCGCTGCTTTGCATGCTCGTCGGCTCCAAGCTCGTTTCTGCCAATCGCACTCTTGCTCACAGCTGTGACAGTCACACCGTCTCCGTCTTCGTGCGTCGTCGTTCCCATCTTCTCCCTCTGGCCGCTCTTCCCTACCTCACTGGTGAGTCTTCTTGACCTGCTTCTACTTTAGTACTAGGGTTCTGCAGCTTGCCGTTTCTCGGAGCACAAGCAGCGTGTGCCGTTTCAGAATTAAAACATCTTAAATGCTTCCCTCTCCTCCCACTAAAAGGTTGACTACCTCGCCATTTCCCGGAGCACAAGAAGCATGCGCTGTTTCACAATTAAAACTTCTTACTGGTTACTCTTCTTCACCCCTATTCACTTTCCTCGTTTGCTTATAAATTCCATATTCATCTGTTCTCCATCCATTACTCCATCATCTTCCTTGTATCCTCTACTTCTGCGTTCATTCTTCCTTAAAAACAGAAATGACAAACGACATGAGTATCTGTCTTCCTTTTACCATCAATTTCCCAGAACTACACCGCTATCAAATTCCTGGCGCCAATGCTCTGCGTCACAGACGTATATCCGCATTGTGTGATGCATCTAATGAGCCTTTGTACCCTGAACTTATCCTGACTTACTGGTCTTCCTTGTCCTTCGACCACAATAGAGGCTTCGTCGGAACGATGTTGAATCATGACATCTCCATAACCAGAGAGAAGCTGGCTGAACTCCTCAATAGTGTGGACGAAGGAGAGACGTACTCAGAACTCTAGAAAAGAGACCGCGATGAAAAAGATATTGATGAAGTCATCTATTGCATGGAAAATCCCTCTGTTTCTCAACGCTCTCTCTACTCATCCCTTACCCTTCGTGCCAGAGTTTTACATCAACTGGTCACAACCGTGCTTTGTCCAAGACAAGATTGTTTGAGAGATGTTCTTGACAAATACCTGTTTATCATCTACTCAATTCTGAATGAAGAGTACATTAATGTGGTAGACATCGTCTACAATTATCTTGCTTCTGCTCTGGTTGACAACCAGAAAGCCATTCCGTATGGTTTCCTCGTAACTAAACTCCTCAGGGGTCCAAATGGTGGCTTGTCAGGTGATCGGAGTAGAATTCTTCTGGTCAAGGGGTATTGCCATTGACGAGCCACTGCTGGATGACTCTTCTTCGGATGAATCCGATGATTCTATGGAATCGATTCCAGAATCAATAAGCTCCTCCCCATGATTGTTGCTGGATAATTGTTCTATGTAACTGAACATTTTTTTGTGATTGTTTCATGGTCTGTACTGGGCATTTTATGATTTTTTCACTGTTTGTATGAATTCAGTGTTGGAATATCATAGTATTTCAAAAGTTCTTATCCCACATTGCTTATCTCACAAACCTTTCATAGTATTTCATAATTGTTCTATGTAATAGAATTATTTTTGGACTGTTGCAGCTTACTAAAAACCATATTTTCACATGTGCATCGTCCAATCTAGTCTCCTGCGCCTATATTAAGAGAAGCAAAAAAATCACAAATAATATATAATTATTTAAATTTAATACACGATAGTTGTAATTAAAGTGCATTATGTGTGTCTGTATACCATCTTTTGTGCTAGGCAGGCGTATCCCATGCGCGACAATCTGTATGGGTACTTCTGCTTCAGTGCTCGTTGCCTGTTCGCCTCGCTGAGTTTCTATTTCAAAGCACAAGATATGTATCATGACATAATTATGATCAAAACATATGTAAGCATGACCTATCTCACGAAAAGATATTTCACCTTGAACTCTTCAGTTTGGTGTTGGTCAACAAATGCCCTCCATACGCTAACATCGATCACTCGGGCATAAGCGCGCGGTGGATGGTCAATCAGATTACCATCTTTATCAAAGATTTGTTTGGCTAGTTGCTTACGAAAATATCTAGCCAAAGCACCTGTTTTCTTGAGCACATAGTCTCTGCGCTTTGGATCAAGGTGAAAGCCAGCCTGCAATAACACAAGTTATATTGATGTTAAGCATGTTTCAATAAATAGTTGAATGCACAAATTGTAAGAGTACTATGTAACTAACCTCAACTTCTTCCCATATGTATTGTTTGAGTTCCTCGTCCACAGATGGCCGCCATTTTTCAGTAATTGGAATCTCTGTGCGTGCAAGAAACCCAATATAGCCAACGAAATATTTCTTGTTGGGGTCAACAGGTACACCATCCGAATTCCAACCAACCTAATACATGTAAATGTTAAACAAGTTAGTAGATTTTAAAACCTTTACACACTTCCTTAACCTTTACACATTGCCTTAAAACCTTTACACCATCAGAATTCCAATAAAACCTTTATCAAAAATTAACTTTCAACATTGCCTTAAATTGTTACCTCAAACTTCAGTCCTTTACTCCTCATAACACTGACTGCTTTCATGATGGTCGGTCCGTGCCTGATTGTCTTGTGCTCACCAGTCTCACCAACACTGCCTTGTTGTGAAGGATCCATTTTCCTGAAACATGTCAAAAGTGTAGTACATGATGAACAGATGTTAATGTCAAAAGTGTAGTAAGGATCCATAAACACATGACCACAAAAAGCAGAGTACACATATATTCCACGAAATGTACTGACCAACAACACAAAAATCTTCAACAAAATTCACATTCTACAAAAACAACAAATGCATAAGAACTGGTAACTATCAAACAAAAGTAAACCCTAGAAGTAAAAGCAGGTCAAGAGGACTCACAAGTGAAGTGTGGAAGTAAGATGAACGAACTGAGTAGTCGGAGGAACGAGCTTAGTGCGCATACAAAGAGGGAGGCCGCGAGAAGCCGCGACGAGCAAAGCAGTTACGAGTGAATGCAAAGAGAACGACCGTCGGTGATGATGTGCAGTGACAGGCGGCAAGGAGCGGAGGTAATGGGGTGCAGAAGGAATGAATGTCGAGTGACAGTGATGATGTTGAAGAGCGATGGAGTCAAGACAGAGAAGCAGGAAGACGAAGGGTTTTTCTTGAGAAAATGGTTTTCTATTGCTATAACAGGATACAAATGACCATATTTTTAATAAAATAATACATATTACCCCGGTTCCCTGACAACCGGGGTAATAGACAATGTCAGATAATAAAATATTAAGCTCTATTACCCCGGTTCACTGACAACCGGAGTAATAGACAATGTCAGATAATAAAATATTAAGCTATATTACCCCGGTTCTCCTTGTAACCGTGGTAATAGTATTTTTAATTAAAAAAATTAATAAAAACTATCTTAGCTACCGCGGTTGAGACGGAACCGTGGTAATAGATAACATCAGTTACCTCGGTTCAACACGGAACCGGGGTAACTGAGTTCTGGGTACCATTTTACCTCGGTCTGAGAATGAACCGGGGTAACAGGGGCGAGGTAAAATGGCAAATCTATAGTAGTGAAAAACCATAATTCTTTGAAGCCAAGGCCCATCACAACCCTTAAAGTCCTTAGTGATCCTTGATTAACCATACAAGAATAATGATGCAGAGACCGGTAACAAAGTCAAGTTTTATGATTCAATGGTTGATTGAGTGATTGAGTGAAACATTAAACCTTTTCAAAAGCTTAATTGCAAATATGCTTCTAGATTGAAAATTTTCTTCTGATAAAAATAAACAGTGAATTGTGTGTTGCTTATGATATCATGATAAATTTGTATGCAATTCCTGTTAAGAACATGTTGTGAGTGCAATGAACAATGCTTGATTTGAATGTAATTTGCAACCATGCGGGACTTTAGAGTTGTTTTCGTGAAACTGGTTTGTCATTATCAATACTCATGTATAACCTTTTGTTTTTATTCTTTTTTTTGGATGTTTACCTTTTGTTTGAGGGCAAAAAAAGTGCTAAGTTGGGGAGAGTTGATAAGGGTCAAATTTACGTATATTTGGATATCAGTTTAGACACTTATTCGACTTATTTGCTTGAATTATTGATCATTTAATCCCTCAAAGTAGTTAATTTAGCAAAAACGTAATTCCAGCCTATAGATAGTGTAAATATTACTTTTTCTATCTATTTAACTTGGAATTTTGACACAGAGAAGAAATTCACGAAGAATCCAAGTTTTAGGTGAGAAAACAAACCTTCGTCTGAGTTCATAGATCGTCTGACCTCGTCTGACTCCAGAATCGTCTGACCCTGGTGGATCGTCTGACCTCGTCTGATCTCATGATCGTCCGACCTCATGACAGATCGTATGGCCTTATTGAAGAACTAAGACGACATGATCATCTGATCTCATGAAAGAACTCAGACGACGGGAATGTCAAGAAAAGGTGGTTTAGGAAACCTTCAAGCGAAGTCTTTGACTAAGTAGCCACTGCTCAGCAAGTTGACAGAGGCGGTGTAGGAAACCCAACGATGAAGTTTTAACAGAACAGCCAATTCAGCAACTGTCAAAGGCGGTTGAAGAAAACTTATCAATGAATTTTTCTACCATGGAAGCACCTTGCCCTGTTCATTTTTTTTGCCTATAAATAGAACCATTCAGATTGAGGAAGAGAGAGTGGATATTGAGATATATCGATAATTGGAATTAAGATAGAATTAACTGAATATAGAGGCAAAGCTTGAGTAAGAAATAATTCCCAAGAGGAGGAAGCAAGCACGAAGAGAGAGAGAGGAAGTCTCGAGCTTCGGTACGTCGCCGTTCAAGTGGAGACACGTCGCCGACGTTGCCAAGCTTTCAACCTTCCATATTTATTCTTGTAAGCTTGTAGTATTCATGAGAATGGATTGCTAAACCCCTCTTGTTGGGATTAGTTGTAGCTTTTGATCCTCCGATGTATTTATAATTGATATTTCATATATAAATCAATGTTTCTATTAATGGTTTCAATGGTTTACCGTACCTCTAATGCTTGTTTTGGATTGATCACCTAGAACATGAATTTAGATTTAATAGGATGGTGAGAACCGGCTATTTGAATCTGAAATAGGTAATACCATCTAATGAATTTAAGACCTAGAGATGGGGTTAGATCATTAGTCAAATTGCTTAGTCAATATAACATCCATGTCTAATGCTTTCTGCTTTGTTAATCAATCGAGAGATTGAGGGTTCATTTAGTGGGTTCATAATCTTCTACGTCGGGAGACTGGGTAGTAAGTTAAGAACTGATGTGATGAAACCAATATAGAACAAGATTAATATATGATTTCAGTGAATACATCAAGATTAATCGGTGAAAACTAATCCCAACAGCTTTCTTAATAGCTCAACTTCAATCCGTTACTTGTTTATAGTTCTGTTAAATCCACTCCAACTATCAATTCATTTTATTTATTGTTTAGTTAATTTACATTAAAGAACAACTTTTATCAGCAATTCTTTGTGGTTCGACAAACACCCGTTGCTATACTACATTCAAATCTTGAAAGGGATTTAAATATAGTAAGTGACAACATTATAAATTCTTTTGGTGAAAACGGTTTTGAATAACGCATAAATCCTCATTTCAACAACTGAGGGAGCCTGAAACTGAACAACTAGTGGTGCTGGTTGTTCATAGTATGGTTGTTCAGGGACTCCACCGAATCCAGTGTTGTGCGCAAGGGTCCATTGCTGGATGGGTTCTATGCCGACCCAAGAAGAAGCATTGGTTCATGTGGCCTCGGCTGTTAGCGGAGATGGCTAGGCAAGAGAATTAACTCCAATGTAATAAGTAGGATGTGGGGAGAGGTTCGACTAATTTGGACTACCGATTCTGACACCTTCTCCGCGCCTTGCTATTTAAACTTGTCTGAGCTAAAGGGAAGTCGTGGTAGGTATACCCTGAACGGCCTGCCCCCCGAGTGGAGACATGTTTTGAGTAGCGTGAGGTGGTGATTTTGGCCTCCTACGTTGTGAATCCTCCTTGGCAAAGTGCATCTCGTTGTGCACCTTGAGCTTGACGATTTCGACCAAGTTTTTGGGAACTTGGGCGATAATATCATTGATACCGAGGTCGATCTGCTGCCAAATGAAGGAAGTAGTGGTGACCATGCTTGGGTCTCTCTCTTCGCCTATTGTCTCAACCATTTCAGCGCAAGGAGAAATTGTCACTGTGGCCACCGCGAAAACAGGATGGCCAGCAGAATCCGTAGTTGGTCCTGCATGTACTGGCACTGAAGTGGCTGTAGAAGTAGTACAAGCGGGCAAGGTATGACTACTACTTGCTCTGCAATTGCTTGAGGATTCCATTTTCTTTCCAGAACTCAATTTCATACGCCGATTTAGGTCGTGAGTTGGTGATGGAAACAGTTCAATAACGGGACTTGTCCCACTAGGCGTGCCAATTTGTTGGGTTCACAAATATATTTGGATCAGGTAGTCGTGTGAGTCGGCTGGGAAACCAACATACCGATTCCCTAATCAAGCGGTTACTCGAGGAAGGGACTTTGTTCCTCAATATAGGCTCCTAAGACACTCCAAAGAGCTCTTAGTTCTCGCTATTGAGAATGATGTGACTGAGTCATGGCTATTGAACTAAGGTCTATGACTAAATGGGATGTAAAAGCTGAAAGACGGTAAAGAATTTAAAGGTAGAAAGCTTAACTCGGTTGAAAAGCAAAGTGCTGAAAGCGATAAAGAAAGTGGTAAAGAAAGCGATAAAGAAAGTAAAGTGTTGAAAAATAAAGAAAAGATAAAAGCGGGAAATTATAAGGTTTTGATTGTGTCTTTGTAAAAATGACCCTTCCTTTATTTATAGATGTCAAATTCAGCTAACTTGGCAGTTGGAACCCCCAACGCACTCCCCCGTGTCCTCAGATTCTTGCGCTAAATTACAGGTAGTGGGGAGTGTTCTCTTTCCTAGTCAACCTAGAGGCTTTGTTTAAGTCGTTCCTCATTGCTTCGGCTAGCTCCTTAACCGCTTCTCCTATTTCCGCGGGCTTGAGCTCCATTGTGGTTTTTCAACACGTGGAAAGTTTTTAGAAACTCTTCGAATACTTTGCTTTGAGCCCAAGTTTCTGCACCTTCCCCTGATCTTGTCCTGATACGAATCGGCCATTCTAACTGTTATGGATAGCACCGATCGACTACCCTCTCTCCTCAGCAAGCCCTTGCTTCGGCTCTCTTGCCCAATCGACCAAAGTGTCATTTCGACTATTCAACTAGCCGTTGTGAATTTCTGGGTGTCAACAGAGCCTTTTATACTAATAATTTTAGTAACTCAATAGTTTTTTTTATCTAAAATAGGATAATAAAATAAGGGCTTAAATATGTTCTAACTCCTTATAAAATATGAGCCTTTTGGCTTTGGTCCATACATGTCAAAGAAAAAGTTGGTTTTTAGTTGTTGTCAACTGCAGTTGACTTTCATTAAAAAAAAAAAAGCTAACGTGACTAATAGAAGTACATTCCAGTATTTGCCATGTGTACCTATGTCATGACATGGCAGCTGACTTGGATTTTTGTTATCCACTACAACAACAAAAAAACACTTTTGCAGCTGACTTATCTGAACAACATTTTATGAACACAACAAATATGTAGTTTTTTTCTCTCATCATTAGAATATAGCTAATATGGTCAGAGTCTGAACCAATAATCCAGAAATCAATTTACAACGAAAAAATAAAAAGTACAAAGAACATCAGCAACATACTCCCCTAAAAAGTTACAGAAAATTAAACACAAATTAGAGTCTATCATAAAAGTAGCGTAATTCCTAAAATCAATCCTGCTATAGAGTTAAGAAGGAATGTAAAAGATGTTTGACAGAGAAGACAACTGTATGAACGAACTGAGAAGCCAAAGCTAATTTTAATCTATCTTACTCCTCAAGGCACACACAATAGGGGGGTTGAAGAAGAAGATGAAAAACTACTATCAAACTCTACCAACTTTTAGTAATAGTATGTTTGGATTAGCTTATTTTCTTCAGAATCAATTCTTGCATTGAGAATTGATTTTGACTTCAGAACCAATTCTAAAAGAATTTCCAAACATGCACCAAATATCCAACTCTTCAACTGACAGTGGCAACATCCTTGTTGGAAAATATTTCCACCTTAGGAGGACCAGAATGCCTTCTTGAAATAGATGGAGAAGCAGGGAAAGAAAGCCTCTTCCTTGCAGAAAGAGTAGAAGCTCCTTTGTCAGGCCTTTGCATCTTGGACCTTGCTTTTGCTGAGGTTGTGAGTGCCATGTAACTTGGAAAAGCTGGTGAGCTCGCAAGGCTCTCATCATCTCTCACTGACGATCCTGCAATGCTGTATCGGCGGTAACGTTCCGACTGGACACTGAGCAAGCTTCTTGAGTCATCACTATCCACACCCCAAGCACTACCTTTTGAAATTGATGGCCCTGCCTTCCCATTAACAGAGGATGAAGATGGGGCCTTAGAAGCCGGGGTTGACGGGGAATTGTAAGTGGCAGGTTTTCTTGCTTTTTGGCCAGAAGGGGAAGGTTTATTATTATTATCAAGAGGAGAATACAATTTGGTGATTTTCCCAGTAGAAATGGCATGGCTTGCTGCACTCTTTACTGATGCATGATCATTGGGATCCATAATGCTTCCAGCCATCCATCTCTCTAGCCAACTCCAGCCCCAGTGGGGATTGTTTGGGTCCATAAAAGTGGAATTTACTGATTTTGATGAGTTCTTCCATGTTTGCTGTTGGAGAAAGTAACCAGTTAAACATGAAAAACCAATTATAGTGACAAAAAATTGTTAATCAATTATAATATAAAATGTGACATGGTATCAAACCTATATAACAAAGTGGTTTAGAGTTTGAACCTTATTGAATTTCAGCACACAGTAGGAGGTGAGTGTTAGGATTCTAAATATTAGGGTATAGACTCTTAAATTAAAATAAACTAAATCCCTAATATTTAGAATCCTAGCCGTGGGCCTAGGCACTGTCCAACCTTTAAGCCAATAGGTTCTATTAGAAATCTAACATAAATCATTCATGCGTCTTTACTCAACAGTTTAAACATTTGGGATAGTTAGCTCATGACAAACACGAATGGAACAAATATATTTAAAATTTAAAATATAATACAAGTGCATGGATGCATATTCTTGTTTCACATTGACACTGTCACTGGTCCGAGGGCACTCTTTCTGAAATAAATTTTACTAACCAATTTCTGATCTAGATCTATCAGTATCTTTGGCTATTTTGTGAATGATTGCTTAACTAGAAATGCAAATATAAACACTTGCATACTCTCTTCACTGCATTGCTCAAACGCCAAAGTTCATGCAACTGTAATATTTGTTGATCCAATTAGAAATTCACGGGGTGTCATGAAAATGAACCAACCTACTAATGCAGGATAGGAATATCAAAATGGATTTATTTTAGCATGGCCGCATGGGCTTCTGTTAAGACTTTCAAATAGACTGAACCAGAACTTGTTATTCTCTTCTCCACTAAAAATCAAAATAAAATGAAATAGAATCACTAATGAGGTAGTCTTGGTACCTGATGTGAGAATGAATAGGCCAAAGCCCTCTCTCTTTTCAAAGCAGCTTCTTGCCTGTGCAACACTTTTGCTTCAATTTGCTCCTTTGACTGCAAGCTATCATCCCATTCTTCTCCAACCTGCTGTTAAAGTATCTGCATCTTCAATATAAATTTTGAAAGCAGCATTCATCATATATCATCGACCTCTTGTCTTAAGAGGTAAAATCACACATTCTTATCAAGAAGTGGAAAAAACCTAAGTCAGAGATGTGTACTACAATTGAACAAGGATCTTTCAGGAGAATTATACATAATTTCAGCCTTTAATCTAAAATGAACAATAGAAGCATATCTTAAAAAATCCACTAAATCATACTAAGGCATTCTATGAGTCAAATCACAAATTGACAATTAAATGATCTCACTAGAAGTCCTCCCTCATGCATTGCTTCACAACCTACATCATAGACAAGGAAAATATGCATAAAGTGCTTACAGCAGCTTGTGATTTCTCAAGTTCTTTTTCATGCTTCTGCTGTAGTTGCCGCTGAAGAGCCTGGTTCTCTTCAGACATTCTGATTCTCCTTTCACGAACCTGAGACTGCAGTCTTGCTAGAGTTTGCATGCATTGTAAGGTACTATTTGCTTGCCGTTTAACTGATTGCCCTTGTATCAATGTTTTCAACCTCACCAAACCTCTCAAAGCGCGCAATGCCCTTCTTGCCTGAAAACTCCAAAACAAGAACCATAAATATATGCTTGCAGGCAGCTGAAAGCAACTGTAGTATAGAAACAGAATATATTCATAACTAAAGAAAGAAGTTGTTTATGAACCTATGATACATTAATGAGCCTAATTTTCTGTTGATAACCATAAAATTAAACTCTATGGCAGAAAAAGGGGAAAAAACTAAAGTCCTATTTGAAATGAATACAACAAACTTGAAATTTCTCCAAATCAATGAATCATTGTAACAACAGTCTGGTAACACAATTACAAACTACATTAGTTATACTTAGAGATGTAGAGTAAACCATCATTTTCATCCCTGAACTAGACAATACTTTTTTCAAATTAGTCCTTCCTCAAAATTCCCACAAAATGTAGTTCCTGAATCGTCTCAGGTTCTTCATGTTAGTCCCTAAACCATCTCCCTGTCCTTCAGCTTAGTCCCCACCCTTTTTCGGTAGGGATTAAGGTGAAGGATGAGAGGATAATCGGGGACACTACCATGAAGGATTTGAGATTGTTCGAGAACTAATTTTTACAGGAGTTTTGTATGTGAGCAAAGTTGAAGAAGGGTGTCAATTTCAGGAACAAAAAAAAATGACAGTTTACTCTATAGACGTATATAACTGATTTAATCAATTAACATAGGATGAATCGACTTTGATTCCGTTTGGATGTGGATCAAAGAACACTCATTGGAACTTATCTACTAAACAAAACACTAAATAAGCTATTAAGCTCTAATAAGTGCTTATTGGTCCGCCTTAAATGGGCTCCTTATCGAAATAAGGGGTCTGATTTCCTTTCCCTTTTTTCTTTGCAACCACTAGTTTACCAAGCATTACTCAAAATAAATAGGACAAGAAGTTCATACCAAATATCCGCGAAATGCCGTCTGAATCTTGATAGAAGCTATTTCTTCCTTTGTCTTTCCATGATTACGAGGCATACTCGTGAGACGGACAACCTCTGCAGCAGCCTGAGCAGCAGCAACAGCCGCCCCTGCGGCCACAGCAGAGGCATAAGCCAAAGAAAGAGCATGTTTGTTCTGTTCATTCTCTGCCTCAGTTAATTTAGCATCTCCAATTGATGGAAGAGTGGGAGCAACAGCCACCAGTGCTTCTTCAGATGCTAGTTCTGAATCCTTTTGGGTACATTCTTTCTTTGACTTGTGGCTTTTCTGTTTTTTATTTCAATAAACAAAACACAAATGGTTTGAGTTAGAGCATATGTTTGAAAGTCTTTCTATAATTCTAAAGCCTAAATGTAGCTTCTGGCTATTAGAATTGATACTGAGGAGACAGAATCTAATTCAAACATGCTACGAGTCCTAGAGATTTCTCTAATTTGAAAATATTTTTTTTAGAAAAAATCTTCTTTCCTTGTCAGATGTAATGAAAGCACATAATGTTCAAACCTTGTCTTTTCTGGAACCAGGAGTGAAAACTTTCTTCACTGCAGAAAACCAGCTCCCTTTCCTCCCCATTTGCAATAACTGTTACTTTGAAGGAAACAATGGCTAATTAGATCTTAATATTAAGCCAAATATCATCCAAAAATGGGAAAATAAGAAGAGATAAGATGAGCAAAATTTTAGGTTAAAAAGTAATTAAAGTCAACCCCGTTAAAAATTTGATTTTAATTAATGCATTTTGAACTCAGAGGAATCAGTTAAGAAAACATAATAATAGTACATGAACAGATTTGTAAAAAAGGAAACTGCCACAAAACTTCAACAAAGCCTCAAAACAGAAACCATAAATGCTGGAAAGTGGAAACAGATCTACCATTGACGTGTTTAATAAAAAATCAAGTAGAAACTGAAACTAATAGCAAAAACGTTACCAAAATCCTTTCAAAAAAAAAAAAAAAAGCGTTACCAAAACAAACAAAAAGTGGGAACTTTCAGCAAATTTGCTAATGTAGTTAACAAATGGATAAGAAATTAAGAACCCAAGTCAAAATCTCCAATCTTTAAAGCCTTGTTATGATACAAAACTACCAACAAAAAAAAAGCTTAATTTAGTAATGCTATGTGAAAATGGAGAATAACCCAGATATGTAAACCGAAAGTCCATGAAACCAAGGTCAAGTTTACCAATTTTGAAAGAGGAAAACTGCTAAAGAGTGCAACTTTAGAACAAATGAAGAAAAGCTATGATAGTATACTCCAAAAAAGTGGGGAAAACCCAGCAAACCCAGTACAAAAGTTTCAATTATGAAGACTACATTAACCAGAAAGGTACAGAAGAAGAAGGGGGGACACGGGAGCAGAATGGACAAATGCATCAGAATGAAGTCAAGTGGAAAACATTCCAATTACCTTCCTCACATGAGAATCTGAGATCTCTCTGCAAACCGAAGGTACTTGCTGCTATTGAGGACCACAAGTGCACCGGCAAGAGAAGAGAGAAGGAAGGACCAGATCTTGCTTTGAAGGAAACTTCAACTACGGGAAATGGAACCATAATAATAATAACATAACAACTTCAACATGGTAAACTGGGGGGACCCACTACTGTTGTGATTCCTAGTTTAATCGTTAAATAACGGAAAAAATAACTTCACATTTTTATTACACTTCCACCATGTAATGAAATACAAAGAGAAAAGGAATACACAAATAATATAAGATAATAGGAAAAAAAAAAGAGTGAAAATAATATAAAAAACGAGGTAAAATATGAAAAAAAAAAAAAAACAGCCAAAACTCACAAACAACCAAACCAAACAGTATTTGGACCAAATAAAGCAGACAAACAGAAACCAATAGTGCTATATTGTATTGATAACGACATGAAGTGATCCATTCAAAAATAAAAAAACGACATGAAGTGATAATGCACTAACTCAATTAATTGCGACGTTTTTTTTTTTTAAGTAATAATTAATTGCGACGTTAGAAGTCAATATTATAACTTGATCACTAGTGAGAAGTTTGGATAATTTATATAAAACTATAATTTTAAATCTGATTACTATTAATATACACTATAGGCAACTTATTAGTTCAAGACTAAAATATGTTTGCAACTATTAACTTGTCTTTCAATGGGCGCTACAATCATCTAAGTCCTACGTTTGAGACACTGTCCTAGAATACTGCGTCAGGTCCTGTGAAGAAGGTCTTGCTCCTGACCCTGGCTGAGGTTTTGATGACGACAAACTCATCAGCAAAAAGAAGAAAATAAGACTTAGAGGAAACAGTGCTATATAGTTCAACATCTACCTAAAAGTCTTAGTTTAGGTGAGATATGCTTCTAAAGGTTTCTCAAAGCATAAAGGCTCCTTAAAACATCTAGGCTCCTTAAAAGAAGTAGTATATCTCAAGCCGATCTTAAAAGTTCAAGTTTTTGGATATTGGACTTGAGTGTAATCGATTTCACCTTTCTGGTAATCGATTACACCTAGGCAAGTAATCGATTTACTTCTTTCTTGTAATCGATTACATGTTTGAATTTGAAATTCAAACAGTAACGGTTTTTAGTGTAATCGATTACCTAAGTAATGTAATTGATTCTGCCCCTGGCCTGACTACAATCAAGAGTCTTTTTACCAGCCTCTATGTAGATTCCAGCCTTCAGAACTTCTGAGAATCCATCCTCCTCACACAACATCTTGTCCCTATCATATTGATGTGCTCACCATGAACAATCACTTGCTTCATTATTTCATCAATCAAGTCCTTCTGCCACAAGAAACCCTTCTTGCTCACATCAGTGAGTTAGAGTTGCAGATATTATATGGCATTCTCAACTACCATAAAATTAACTGGGCCTTTATGATCATGAATCACATGCTCAAGTGCCGAGACAATGCTGACTCTTTTCCTTACGCTTCAGTCATTTCCCGCATACTCATCTACTCCGGAGTACCAATAGCAAAACTATATGATGAGCGCTCCTCTCGTCTTAAGTGTATTGACAACTCCATCCTACCTTATCTCGGGATATCAAATAATTTTGGTATTTTCACTTTTTCATGCCAACTCCATGACGACGGTCGTGGTTCTCCGATCAAAAAGACAATAGCTGATGAAGACTCTTTTGTCGACACATAGTATTCTAGGAGTCTTTTGTCTTTAGTTATTCCTATGTCTATAATATTTCTATTTCTGGACGGCTCCAACTACCCCTACTGGAAAAAGCATATGCAGTTATTCAGAGAATCAACGGACTGGAAACTCTGGGACGTTGTAGAAAAAGGCAACTATGTTCCCAAGTATGCTTCACAAAAGGCCATTCCATAAGAACAATGGGAAAACGAGCACAAAACTGAAAATCATCCAATCCAAAAGCCAGACTGTTTCTCATATGTGCTCTAAGAAAAAAGGAGCATGACAAAATTGAGAGTCTGTGCACTGCAAAGGATATATGGGACACATTGGCCATTGCCCATGAAGGAACCTCAGGTGTGCAGGAGACCAAAGTAAGCATGTTGACTCCACAATATGAAGCCTTCAAAATGAAGGACAACGGAGCTATAGATGACATGTATTCTAGATTTCAAACTATTCTCAATGGTTTGAGAAATCTTAGAAGATCATTTACGAGCAAGGAGCAGGTCACAAAGATTCTCAGAAGTCTCCCACTGAAGTGGAGATTGTTTGTTACTGATGACTGGATTTTGTATGATAATTTTAGGGTTTTTTTATTTTTTATTTTTTGTTATTTGTTATTTTTGAGTCTCATATAGGATTTTTATTCTTTTTATTTTGATTTTATATTTATTTTGCATTTTTCATATAGATTAGCTTTTATTTGGTTTTTAAACTTTATTTTATATTTTTAGGAATTTTTATAGTTATTTTTATATTTTAGGAAAGCTGGTAGAAATTAGTCATTTTTGTCCAAGGACCAAATTATGAAGTTTCAGGAAAGGAAGGACCAAAGTACAAAAGTTCAGGAGTTGGGGACTGAAAGTGAAGATTCAAGAACATGAAGGGCCAGAAATGAAGTGCTAACAAAGAGAGGACCAACAGTGAAAAGCAAGGATGTGAAGCATCACTTCTAATTTGGCACATGTAAAATGATGATTGAATGCTTAATGGTAGTGGAGGAGTTGTTTCAAAAGTTAAGATGAAGGATAGTGGAGGCCATTGAAGATCCACTAACTTGAAGAAGAGCAAAACAGCAAGAAGTGCAATCAGCATACGAGCCAACACTCAAGCGTTGGCACTCTGACTAGGATCCAAGTCTGTAGGCCTGCCCAACGCTCAAGCGTTGGAAGCCAGCGCTCATGCGCTAGGCCTCTGTTTGCAACGTCTGAATTTAATTGGACCCAGCGCTCAAGCGTTGGGATCCCAGCGCTCAAGCGCTGGAGGTCAGATTTTTGCTATAAATAGGGCCTTTTGTTTCACTTGTAAATCACACCTCACTTCAGAATACAACAAGTATTCTTCTTTCTCCCTTAAGAACATTGTTCCTGAGAATTGTGGGAAGCCATTCTTGAGCTCCTAGCCCAGGGTAATTCAATGTTTCTATTAGCCATGCTTGGCTAATTTCTTTTTAAGTTCTTGGGTTGTTTTAGCTTATAATTTATGCTTTAGTTTTCTTCTTCTTTGTTTCTGAATAATATTGCAAGTTCATGTTTTATTTCATTGTTCTTCATTTATCTTGGTGCACACAAGTGTTTAAGCTTATTTCTTATGTCAATGGAAATTGGTAAGTAATAAGGGAAATAGGATTTAAAAGAAGCAATATGATATATCACTAAGGAATTAGGTTAGACTTTGCTTTATGTTGGCCTGAACTCTATCTTCATCTTCTTCTTTAATTAACTAAATTGCAAGGAGTTGAGTTTAGTAATGAGAAAGAAAGGTCTACAATGTGTAAGGAATTAACTTGTAGAAACCATAGGCTAGAGCATCATGAACTTTTGTTTTAAAATTCAGAAATAAGGTAGAGGGTTACTAGCATATTTTATAAGTTATGTAATTCAACCCAAGTGCTTAATCTCTATCATCATCATCTTTTCTTATTTATATTTATGCTTTTTCCAAGTCTTTGTTATAAGCAAACCAAAGCTAAAATCAATTTTAATTTTCAGCACAAGTTCTAAATAAATTAGTAATTGGACACCTATCCTTGTGGGTTCGATATCTTTTATATTACTTCGATAATCAAACGTACACTTGGGGATGTGGCTATCAATTACACCTCAAAGGGCTACTAAGAATATTGCCACCTACCAAGTGGAGGATCTCTTGGGAGAATTAAAAATACATGAAATGGATCTAGCAGATGATGCTGAGGTCACACACAAAGCAAGCTTACCGCCAGCAAATCTGTAGCTTTCAAATCCAACTCATCCAAGGCACTTAAAGCTACTGAATCGTCTGATGAAGCTGCTGAATCGTCTGATAACACAGATGACAAACAAGCACTCTTCAACAGAAGGTTTAAGAAGATGTGGGATAAAAGAAAAAAATCCAAGTATGATCCCAGACGAGATTAGATCAAGGGAAAATCCACTTCCACCTCAAGAAGAGATGGAGAGAAAAGCTCCAGCAAAGGGTCGATCGTCTGCTACGAATGCAAGATGCCTGGCCACATCAAGGTAGATTGTCCTCGTTTGGCAAAAAGACCTGCTCAGTAGAAGAACTTCCACAAAAAGAAAGCTCTTTCAAGTCAGAATGAGGAGTCTGAGGAATAGTCTGAACATGAAGAAGCAGAAGAAGATGATGATGAAGAGTCATACTGTGCATTTATGGCATCTATAGACTCGTCTGACATTGAAGCAGACAGAGAAGCTGAAGTTATGATGGTCGCAGTGAATTCGTCGGACCATGAGACAGATGACGGAGATGAGGTAACCTCTGAAATATCACATGATGATTATAATGAACTGCTTGATTACTCTCATTCTCTAGCCGTTAAATATAGCACCTTAAATAAGAAGCATGATAAACTAGAAAAAAAATTGCATGCATCCAAAGAAGTAAAATTTATGTTAACCAAGAAAAATAAAGCCTTGCTAGAACAAGATTCAAACAAGGAAATTAAGATTCTGAAACAAAGAGTTAATAGCTTGATTAAAGATCTATCTACATTTACTCTAGGACATGATAACCTAGTAAAATTAAGTGGCAACAATAGAACAATGTATGATAGAAGAGGTCTAGGCTTTGATGAAGATGATTGGGATATTACTACATCTGGTAATACATTGTCTGACATCCCATGTTCATATAAGCATGACAAGTCTGAAATAAAATTTATATCATCTGAGTCTAAACTGATTAAACCTAAAATATTCATTGTTAAAAGAATGAAGAAACAAACTCCTAATAAATTAATGTATGGGACACTACTAGAAAATACTCAATTTAGGACGGAATTTTGCGACGGAAAAATTTTCCGTCCCAAAATAACTAAGTTGGGACGGAATTTGCGACAATTTATCGTTGCAAAGATGTTTTGATAAATTAATTCGACATTTTGGGACGGAATTGGAATTCTGTCACATTTTAGGGACGGAAATATGCAAATCATCACAAATTGGGGACAGACTATAAAATTCCGTCACAACTACGAAATTCATTTTGGAGGGAAGGATGGCGCCAACTTTTGGAGACGAAAATATTTCATTATTCCGTCCCAATTTGTGACGGAGTCATCAATAAATTTCTATCGCAAACTTTTTTAAAAATAAGTATTTTTTTTTAGGATGGAATTGGAATTCCGTCACGTTTTAGGAATGGACATATGCAAGTCGTCACAAAATTGGGGACAGGCTTTAAAATTCCGTCCCAACTACTAAATTCGTTTTGGAGGGAAGAATGGCGCCAACTTTTGGGAACAGAAAGAACGGAAATATTTAAATTTTCCGTCCCCAATTTGTGACGGATCCATCAAATTTCTGTCGCAAACTTTTTTAAAGCTATGTATTTTTGTTGGGACGGAATTTGAATTCCGTCACGGTTTAGGGACGGAAATATGCAAGTCGTCATAAAATTGGGGACGGCTTTAAAATGCCGTCCCAACTACTAAATTTGTTTTGGAGGGGAAGAATGGCGCCAACTTTTGGGGACGGAAATATTTAATTTTTCCGTCCCAATTTGTGACGGATCCATCAATAAATTTCTGTCGCAAACTTTTTTAAAGCTATGTATTTTTGTTGGGACGGAATTGGAATTCTATCACGGTTTAGGGACGGA
Organism: Acmispon strigosus; assembly: GCA_030819835.1. Lineage (NCBI taxonomy): Eukaryota > Viridiplantae > Streptophyta > Magnoliopsida > Fabales > Fabaceae > Acmispon > Acmispon strigosus. The sequence goes on from JAUAMA010000001.1 coordinate 29,742,335, forward strand.
AATTTGCAAGTCGTCACAAAATTGGGAACGGGCTTTAAAATTCCGTCCCAACTACGAAATTCGTTTTGGAGGGAAGAATGGCGCCAACTTTTAGGGATAGAAATGTTTAATTTGTCCGTCCCAATTTGTGACGGAATCATCAATAAATTTCTGTCTCAAATTTTGTTAAAGCTATGTTTCTTTTTTGGGATGGAATTGGTATTCTGTCACAGTTTAGAGACGGAAATATGCAAGCCGTCACAAATTGGGGACGGACTACGACATTCTGTCCCAATTTATGACGGAAATATCAGTAATTTTCTATCCCAAATTTTATGAAAAATAAATTTTATGAAAAATAAATTTTATGAAAAATATTTTTTATGAAAAATATTTTTTTGCTTTGGAAGGGAATTGGAATGCCGTCATAGTTTATTATTCAATAGACCCATTAAGAATTCGTGGTTGCGTACAAGGCCTGTTAGGCCCAATAAAACTCAATTATAAACTTATAGGCCCATCAAGCCCAATTAATCTTCATTTTGACCTTTAGTTGATCTCCAATGTCCATCAGGTCCAATTAGGCTTCATGTTGATCTCGAGATCTATTTGACATAATTATACTTCATGCTGATCTTAGAAGCTCATTCAACCTTATTGAGCTTCAACGTGATCTCTCAGGCCCATCATAACATAATGAGCGAGGTTTCATCAAGCACAATTCAAGTCAATAATTGATCGTATAGGCGCATGAAATCCAATTAAGCTTCATTTTGACTTAGGGTCCATCAAGTCCGATGATATCTGTAGTTGATATCCAATGTCCATCGCGTCCAATAAGGCTTCATGTTGACCTCAAAGGTTTCTCTGCTCTAATTATACTTTATATTGTTCATAGTGTCTCATCTAACATTATTAGGCTTCATCGTGATCTCTAAGGCCCGTTGTAACATAATGAGATTTCATTTTGATCTCAAAGGCTGCATTAGGCCCAATGAGGTTTTGTGTTGTGTACAAGGCCTATCATGTAAGTATAGATAGCAACCTGAGAGGGGGGGGGTGAATCAGAGTTGCACGATTTTCGCCTTATCGAAAATCATTACTTTCAAGATAATGATGATCACAAAACGATAGTTGTGATTGCAGTGGAATTAAGGATTGCTTAAAAGTAAAAGATGAAGGGAAGAAGAAATCACACACGAGATTTTATCCTGGTTCACCTTCTATCCACCGAAGGCTACGTCCAGTCCCTCAAGAAACCCCTTGAGGATTTTTCCACTATGATCAAGATTTCTTACAAGCACTTACACCAATGACCTTAAGAACTCTTGTCAAACCTCAGATGGCAAACCACCAACTGATGACGCCGAACCCTACGGCGGACTTTGAATCAAACCCGATTCAAATGACCTTTTCCACAACCATCGAACACTACGATGGACCTTTTTGCAACCACCGAAAACCACGGTGAATGAATCAAACTGATTCAAGAGATGAAGAAGATGTTCTTGCAGTGGCTGATGCAATCCTTTAATCTAGTTGGATTGCTCTTAGTTTGTATGCTCTAGGCAATTACAATGAAGGCTCTTTTATTCTGAGTTTCTCAAAAGATGAACAGCATGTGTGTTCTTATGAAAATGAGAGGACAGAAACTCAGAATGATGTGGTAATCGATTACTTCCTTCCTGTAATCGATTACACACAACCTGTAATCGATTACAGATAGTCCAGAACTCAGTTTTTGACAGTTCAAGTCCTAATTGAGTGTTCCTACCAAGTTTTACTTGTGAGAACATATTATACTCAATTAGTTGATCTTTTATGAGCCTTCAAATACAATATGAACCTTAATAAATCATAGCACACTAAGTTAACAAGACTTACTAAAAGCAAGAACCTTGATGATTGATCTTGACGTTCTGAGCCGGTTCTTGAAGTCTTTCCTTTTTTTCTTGAAGTCTTCTTGACGTTTTTCCTTTCTTTTCTGAACTCTTTCTTCTTTTTGTGATGTTTTTGTCTTCATCAAAACTTCAGCCGAGTCCAAGGACGAGACCTTCTTCACAATCTCCCCCTTTTTGATGATGACAAACATCATGCTTGAGCATTGATAGATCATTTGACTTTCTCTCTTGTCTTGTATATCTCCCCCTTGGTTTTGCAATTATATCTCTCCCTTTGTTTTGCAGTTGAAACTCAGTATCCTGAAAATGATCAAGCATACACACAAGGCTTTTCTCCCCCTTTTGACATCATCAAAAAGAAGAAAAAGTCATACAAAGTATTCCAGGATAACCAAAATATAGGGAAGCATAATGACAAAAAGCATAATGTGTATCAGAACTATTCTCCCCCTTTTTGTTCCACTTATAGCTTTCCTTGTAAATAATCTTTACAAAGCACAGGACCCTTTCTCCCCCTTTTGACTTCATCAAAAAGAAAAAAAAGTCCAAAAATATTCCATACATGCTAACAAGTAGTATAGACATTTGAAAAACATGCATCACACGTAATTAAAGCATAATCATATGAGTTTAGAGTGCATAATTAATCAAACAAGCAGCATCCAAACAAAGACATCCAAAAGTTATATCTAAACTATTACAACCCAAAAAGTAAATAGTCAAGATAATAATATGCAAATATCTAAAGATCATCAGACTCGTCAGAAAGATCAGAGAGATGTAGAGGAGAATGGGTCATCTGATCAACGCGGAGGCTTAGACTATCCATATCTGCACGCAAAGTGGTGTACATGGATTCTATCCGGCCTTCCATGTGATCAAAGCGTTGGTTGATGAATTGCTTCATGCTATGAATGTGTGAAAGAATAAGCTGTGTAGAAGCATCAGTACCAGCAGATGACGTTGGAGCACTGTCAGAAGGAGGGAAGTAGGCTGCAGGAGTAGGAGCAGGAGGACCCTCAGTGGACAGGTCAAACTTGTGCCTGAATGATCCATCAACATCCTGAAAGAATCCCATCTTGTTCAGAATGTCCATATCAATGCGTTGAGCCTTACCATCCATAGTAATGGAGTACTCGCCATGAGTAGAGACACCTTTATGCTTCAGAATAATGGAAATTACAGAAGCAAATGGAAGAGGGCTAGTTCTCTCCTTGTGCAGCAACATATGTGTCATTACCAGATAAGCCCAATTGATAGAATTCTGATTTATCATGCCATATAGAATTTGTAACTCTAGATCGCTGATTGAGCATGATTTGAACTCTGAGGTAAGATCACATAACTGAGCAAGTAGTGAAGCAGTCTATTTTCAACAGTTAGAAACCCAACAACAAGGGTATCTCTATAACGGTTTGCATTAACCCGCTGCTTCTTAGACTGAATTTGCTCTTCAGAGAAGTGACACAGAGATAAGTAGAATAATCTCTTATCGTATTCTTCCCAAGGGCAAGTCAATTCAGAACTTAATTTTGATCCGGTGCTGGGAATAGAAAGACATTCTCCCAACTCATCAAGGGTCATGGAGATGTTAATACCCTTGATAGATATGCAAATTTTGCCACCACGTTTAATCATATTACAGTAGAAAACTCTAACAAGTTCGGGATAGTATTTACCGTTTATTTTGATGAACGATTCAAGTCCCTGATGATCAAACAGAGTGGGGAATGTCATCCCTGCTGCCATGAAGGATTCCAGAACACCTTATTTTGGTGTGAAAACTGGCCGATCAAGAAAATGAGCAAGGAAGTGTTGCTTCTGTTCTTCGGTTGCCAACGGCCTTGAGAGGTCCAAAGCATCCATGGACGGGTTCTTAGAACGATGAGGTTTGCGGGAAGAGGAGGCCATGGAAGCTGAAATTTAGGATATTTCGAGTTCTAGGGTTTGAAAGGACCAATTGGGGCTTTTTAATCCAGACCAATTCAACAATTGGTTAGACGAATGGATAGAGACTGAAATGAGGGGAAAAAAACCGCAAAAAATTCTTGAAAACGAACAAGAATTGAAGGAGATATGGGGGAATGAAAGTCTCTGGTATCGCAGTTGAGAGAGGGGAAAGGAAGGGGTTGTAATCGATTAAGAAAAGAAACCCATGAATATATACTTTTTGGCATGTAATCGATTACTCCTTCCATGTAACCGATTACATGCTAGAAAATTTGAATACAGATTCAAATTTCGAGGAGGTAATCGATTACCAACTTTTCTGGAATAGAAACAGGGCCAAAAGAAATTCCTGTAATCGATTACTAATACTATGTAATCGATTAACATGTCTAAAAACTTGAAATTCCAGACTTGATAAGCACTGCATGAATGATATATCTAATAGAGAAATGTGATGTAAATGCAGATGCCTAAGAATGCATTATTCTTCTACTTAATATCATTTGAAAGATATAAAGTTTTAGAATTTCTCTTACCAATACCATATTCTAATATTGTGTCTTGAAAGACCATCCTTTGTATATGACATTTCTGATCACAAGGTCTTCAAGCACATCTGCACAATAAGCTTAATGGTATTTTCGAGGTACCCAATAGTCTTTGGGTCCTTTTGGATTAGTTCCTTTCACATCCCATATAAATCTTTTATTGGGAACTCCATCATTCCTATGATAACATTGATGAGGAGTATAGTGAAAGAACTTTGGCTTCATGTTAGGCACTTTCGCTTTAGTTGAGCACCATCATGTACTCTCCTTGTGTGACCAAAGTTATATGAACTACTTGGTCTAAAAGTGATTTTCTTAACATCACTAGGATGACTATGATCAGATAAACCTAAATCACTTTTATGAAAGACATGTCTTTGATTACATGACAACTTATCCATATCATCTATACCTTTGTTTACCACTTGAGTTAATTCATAAATCTTTGACTCAAGGGTTATGCATGGATCTAAAGATGTAAAATCACTTTGAATATCTACTCTAGATTTTACTTGATCTAACTCATCTTGCATGCTTTTAGTTTTACTTTGTAGAGATGAGATGATCCTACTTTGATATTCATATACTTCATAAATATTCAAGAAACTATCATGCAATCTATCAAAGGTACTTTGTAATTTATCATATGAAATTGCATTACTAACCTCTTCATTTTCATCATTAGAATGATGTGTTGCCAACAAAGCGAGACATACTTCTCCATTTTCTGAATCGGATGATGAACTTTCTTCATTTTCTCTCATGTAAGCCTTCTTTGATTTGGAAACCTTTTTATCAGATTTCTTCTTCAAGCCATGCATATTTCTTTGAAGATTATGAAAATCTTTCTTTTTGAGGATTTTGCAAAGATTCTTCACAATGATTCTTATATCCTCATCATCATCATCATCATCATCATCACGATCGGATTGAGAATCTTCCTCTTGTGCACTATCATATCTTGTATCTTTAGTTCTCAATGCAATAGGTCGAATGTACTTGTCAATGGCTTCTTGTTGTTCCATCTTTTTGAGTTCAAGTTCATGTTCTTGCAACTAGCCAAAAAGTGAAGCCAATGTCATTTTTGAAAGACTCTTCTTTTTTGAAATTGCTGTTACCTTTGGTTGCCATTCTCTTGATAATGATCTTAGACTTTTAAGTTCATATCACTGTTGGAAAAATTTCTTCCAAGAGCAATTAGATGGTTGATCAAAAGAGTGAATCTTTTTTGCATATCTAGCACCGTTTCCCTTGGTAAATTTCTGAACATCTCATACTCTTGTGAAAGAGTATTGATTTTTGATCTCTTGACTTCATCTGTTCCTTCATGGGTTACCATCAATGTATCCCATATTTCTTTTGATGTTGTGCACATTGATACTCTGAAGAATTCATCCATGCCAAGAGCAGATGTAAGGATATTCATTCCTTTAAGACCATACTGAACCTTCTTTTTCTTCTTCACTCCATGTGTTTTCTGGTTTTGGTTGTCTGCTATCACCCACTTCATTCATAGGTATAAACGGACCTTCTTCAATGGCTTTCCATATTTCCACGTCCAATGACCTTATAAATATTTTCATCTTAATCTTCCAGAATTCATAGTGGTCTCCATTGAAGTACGGTGGTCTGTTTATGTTGAATCCCTCACTAGTTCCGTGACTAGAAGAGGATGCCATCTTCTCCCGGATCTTAGGAGCAAATTACCTAAACTTACACTCTAATACCAATTGTAAGTATAGATAGCAACCTGAGAGGGGGGGTGAATCAGAGTTGCACGATTTTCGCCTTATCGAAAATCATTACTTTCAAGATAATGATGATCACAAAACGATAGTTGTGATTGCAGCGGAATTAAGGATTGCTTGAAAGTAAAAGATGAAGGGACGAGGAAATTGATGACCGGATTTTATATGATGTTTTTAGGGTCTTTTTAGTCTTTTTATTTTGTTATTTTTGAATCTCATATAGGATTTTTACTCTTTTTATGTAGATTTTATATTAATTTTGCATTTTGCATATAGATTATCTTTTATTTGTTTTTTTTTTTACTTTATTTTATATTTTTAGGAATTTTTAGAGTTATTTTTATATTTTTAGGAAAGCTGGTATAGTTATCATTTTTGTCCAGGGACCAATTTGTAAGTTTCGGGAAAGGAAGGACTTAAGTGTAAAAGTTCAAGAGCGGAGGATGGAAAGTGAAGTTTCAAGAAGTTAAAGGGCCAGAATTGAAGTGCTAGCAAAGAGAGGACTTAAAGTGGAAATCAAGAAGATGAACCAACACTCTTTGAATTAAGCACATGGAAAATAAGGTTGAAGGATTGATGGTAGTGGAGAGGAGGTTTCTAAACTTAATAGAGGCTGAGTGGAGGCCATTGAAGGCATTGAAAACCTACTACCATGAATTAGAGAAAAGCTTGAAGATGAACCAGCAGTCGAGCCAACGCTCAAGCGTTGGGACTCTGACTAGGATGTGAGTTGGATTTTCATCCCAGCGCTCAAGCGTTGGAAGCCAGCGCTCAAGCGCCGGGCCTATATCTGCAACATGGGATTTTAATGCACCCAACGCCCAAGCATTGGGGATCCCAACGCTCAAGCGCTGGAGGGCAGATTTTTACTATAAATAGGGGTCTTTTCTTCACTTGTAAGACACACCTTTTCATAATACAACAAGTATTCTTCTTTCCTCCTTAAGAGCATTGTTCCTAGGAATTGTCGGAAGCCATTCTTAAGCTCCTATCCAGGGTAATTCAATGCCTCTTTTAGCCATGCTTGGCTAATTCTTTTAAGTTACTTGGGTTGTTTTAGTTTGTAGTTTATGCTTTAGTTTTCTTCTACATTTCTGAATAATATTTCCAATTCATGTTTTATTTCCTTGTTCTTCATTTATCTTGGTGCACACAAGTTTCTTGCTTATTGCTTATAACAATGAAAATTGGTAAGTAGTAAGGGAAATAGGATTTAAAAGAGGCTATATGTATATATCACTAAGGAATTAGGATAGACGTAGCTTTATGTTGGCCTGAACTTCATCTTCATCTTCTTCTTTAATTAACTAAATTGCAAGAAATTGAGTTTAGTAATTAGAAAGAAAGTTCTACAATGTGTAAGAAATTAACTTGTAGAAATACTAGGCTATAGCATCATGAACTTGGTTCTAGAATTCAGAAATTAAGTAGGAGTTTGCTAGCATATTTAATAAACTATGTAATTCAACCCAAGTGCTTAAATCTCAACATCATGTTTCTTTTATTTTGTTTTATGCTTTTTCTTGTCCTTGTTCTAAAACCAAACATCAAATACACATTTTTATTTTTTGCACAAAGCTCTAAATAATTTACTAAAAAGACATCTATCCCTTGGGTACGATATCTTTTATACTACGCGATAACCATCCGTGCGCTTGCGGATTTGGCTACCAAGTTTTTGGCACCGTTGCCAGGGATAGGTTCTTGTTCAAGTTCTTTTTATTAATTTGTTTAGTGCTTTTTTTTTAATATAAAAATATATATATATAAAAATATTATCTGTGTGATGAACTGGTTCTGCTAATTTTGTTTGCTGAGTATTGTCAGGTATAGCAATGGCTGAAACATTCGAACAAAGGGAGGCAAAAATCCGGGCTGAACTTGAAAAGGAATATGAGAAGAAGAAGCAGGATGTCTGACTAGGATGTGAGTTGGATTTTCATCCCAGCGCTCAAGCGTTGGAAGCCAGCGCTCAAGCGTTGGAAGCCAGCGCTCAAGCGCTGGGCCTATATCTGCAACGTGGGATTTTAATGCACCCAACGCCCAAGCGTTGGGGATCCCAGCGCTCAAGCACTGGAGGGAAGATTTTTACTATAAATAGGGGTCTTTTGTTTACTTGTAAGACACACCTTTTCAGAATACAACAAGTATTCTTCTTTCTTCCTTAAGAGCATTGTTCCTAGGAATTGTGGGAAGCCATTCTTGAGCTCCTATCTAGGGTAATTCGATGCCTCTTTTAGCCATGCATGGCTAATTCTTTTAAGTTACTTGGGTTGTTTTAGTTTGTAGTTTATGCTTTAGTTTTCTTCTACATTTCTGAATAATATTTCCAATTCATGTTTTATTTCCTTGTTCTTCATTTATCTTGGTGCACACAAGTTTCTTGCTTATTGCTTATAACAATGAAAATTGGTAAGTAGTAAGGGAAATAGGATTTATAAAAGGCTATATGTATATATCACTAAGGAATTAGGATAGACGTAGCTTATATATGGAAAGCTTACGATCAACTAGGCCAAACATTAGTGATATTGATGTCGATCTTTGTATTGACAATGAATTTCCACAATGGTTCAAACATCATGTCAGTATTTTAATATTCCAAAGTAATTTTGTTGAGATTATAAATGAACTTAAACTTTACTCTTTGTCGAATAGGTGCATCAATCAAGTAACACAACTCATAGTCAGTTTATACATGACATTGCTTGGGGGCCATTGGCTACAGTTCACACATGGCCTATCTATTTTGTTAACGGATTTAAGTTTCACACAACACCATGGAGCGAAGGAAAAGCTACTTCTAATAATGGTGTTTGTGTTAGAGGAGGTGATTTTGGGCAGTGTGAAGATGATTATTACGGCACACTTGATGAAATTGTACAATTGGAGTATCCAGGGGAACCAATTAAGAGAGTTGTGTTTGTGTTTAAGTGCACATGGTTTGATCCGACCCCTAATGTTGGTACAAGAATCCATAAGCACCATGGAATTATTGAAGTTGATTCACAAAGGCGTTATTCAAAATATGAACCATTTATTATTGCTCAAAATGCAATCCAAGTTTATTACACACCACATCCTAAAAGGCGACGTGATAATTCAAATTGGTGGGTAGTTATCAAGATGAAAGCAAGAAGCATTATTGAGGCAAGTGGTTATGAAAGAAACCCACCACATGCCTACCAAGAAAATGAGAATGCTCAAGTGCTACCAGTCATATTAGAAATTGAACAAATTGATAACTTGAGAGATGATGATAATGATTGTGAAGAAGAATATGACATGCTCATTGATGAAGAGGACAAAAATGAAGAAGTTGAAGAAGGATTTGATGATAGCAATTCAACTAATGAAGAAGTTCGAGCAGACTATGCTGAATCTGATGATGATTGGCTAGATTAGTTGTTTTTATTTCTTTCTTTTATTTGAGAAATTGTCTATCTTTTAGTTTATTTTGGAAGAATTTGTAGCACATGTAATGTCGTATTTTTGTTGGATGGTATGTTATAGCATACATATATTTACATTTTTGACATGGTTAAACAATTTATCTTTTAATTGTTATTTTAGATGTCTGGTACTAGTAGACCTAGAGGACGACCTCATGGTTTTGGAGGTAGAGGTAAGAGTAAGGTTCCATCTGACCATTCAAGTTTACAACAAAGGAATGTTACTCAATATATGACTCAGTCACCTCAAAGTACATCATCTGCACCATCTAGTAATACACAGGTTCCTGCCAATACTTCACCCCTACCGTCTCCTACTGTAGATAGGACGCCGACTCCAGAGTATCCTATGCAGCCAACAAATGATGAGTCTGAGACTGTGGCTCCTACACAAGATGATAATGATCATAATAGCTAACCCCAACAAACAATCCCATTTGTAGATCCCACTTTACCCAGTCCTCATAACACACACCTACCATGGGCCAAGGATCCTTCAGATAACAAAGTCTGGATTTATCCTCTACGTGGATAGTAAGTATTTAATTGTAAAATTATTGCGCTTAATAAGCTTTCATATTCGATATGTAGTAATGTATTCCTTTTTTTCACCTTTACAGCTTTTATCCTGACGATAATGCTACTAAAGACATATCAAAGGCAATTAAATCTATGTTTGATGGCCCTTACAACAACTGGAAATGTTGCACTGTTCAAATCAAAAAATTCTGGTTTGCTGAGTGGACGGTAATGTGAATATGTTACTTCTTATGGTAGTGTATTCTATGTTGTTGAATTTAATTATTTATTAGTTTTTAATAATTCCAGAAAAAATACAAATGGATTGGTGAGCATGACTCAACTATTAAGGCTATGTGGGAATCAAAGGCAAAGGACTTGCTCATAAAGATAATGGCAAGAGCACGTGAAAATATTTCATCAAAACCTTCATGGATTCCTGATGATGTGTGGGCTAAGTTGCTTGCTATGTGGGAATATGAAAATTATCAAACATTACGATGTGTGGCATCTGCAAATCGTCATTCTGATACTGGTGGTTCATTGCATACCCAAGGATCTATGAATCAGTTTAAGCATGAACTTGAATTGGTGAGTTATATTCCAAATATTTCTTTGGTGACTAGTGTATATGTAATATAGTCAACACAAGATATGATTATTTTTAGTTAATGAGCTAGTAGGTATGGTTCGTTAATTGTCGTGCTGAACTTGGTAGCTTTAATAAAAATAAACATTTCTAAATTAAGTATTGAACTAAGTTTAGAACTGCAGGAAAAAAAGTCTAACGGATAGCATAATTTGCACATACACATAATGATAGTGTTTAGTGGTTACCGTACTTATTGGTGAATTGATATATGACTTCTATGCCTTAAAGGCTCCTCAGCAAGCCTCAATTTCCCATCAAGTTCTTCCATTTACATTCCTCAAGACACTGCCATGTCCCCAAAATCAAGTTCTTATTTTTTTTCTCAGAAATTCAATTCGTTTCTCTTCTCTCTTCAGTGGTAGTACAACTTGAAGATATTACTGACTGTGATTGAATTCAATTTGTATTAGTATACTCTATGCCACATTTAATACATCGTAGATGAAATTCATGTAGAGATTAGACAATTTTTTTGCCTCTTTAACAGGGATTCTACCTGTTTGATATTATGCATCATTGGTGTAAAGCTTGTTTATCAATGTCATGAATGGCTTTCCAGGATGTGAATAACTTTGGAATACACTGTTTTACTGCTTTGTGTTGAATTTTCTAGTGAACAAGTCATATTAGATATTGAAATTGGAACATTGTTTTACTTCATTTGACCATTGTTTTTAATATTTTTAGCACATGTCTATATGTTTAAACAAGTGCAGGCTAAGACATTGAGAAGAATGCCAAATAAGGGAGAACTATTCAAGAAGTGTCATATTAAGAAGGGGACACAGGTTTTTGTGGATAAAAGATCAAGTGATGCTTATGTAAGTACTAAGGCATTTATACTGTGAGCGTTATCTAATTCAAGTGTAACAATTTAATCAATTTTGAGTAATTCTTTTTTTCTTAATGCTTGTGTCATCTTAGGACAAATTTCTTAATGCTTGTGCTCAAGCTGAGACTCAATCACAAGCTGGTGATGGTGGGAGTTCAAGTCAACCAAAACCAATTGATTATGATGCAATTATGATTGACGCGGTTGGGGGAAGAAATGCTAAAGGAATAGTATATGGTCTTAGTTTGGATGGAAGGATGCGTGCTAGTGCATTAACTTCAAAATCACAACATGCTAACTACACTGATATTGTCCGAGGTATGAGTGCTGAGGTTGAGGCAAAACTAAGACAGAAAATTATGGAGCAACAACAAACAATTGACAACATAAGTGCTACCCTTGCTCGACAAAATAAAATAATGGCTTTATTAGCAAGACATGCAAACATTGATTTGGATGCAATGGATTTGGATGAAGGTGGTCCTCATGATGATGTTCCAGGAAGTGGTGCTTCAAATACCAATCATAGTGATTGGCAGATTTGATGACTTAATGGCTACATATTATTATAGATTGTGGTTTTTTATTTATGGATGAAACTTCTATGTTTTAAATCATTTTGAGATACTTATACTTATGACTGGATAATTATGATTAAGTTTTGATATGTCAATGGATGGATTTATTTAAATATGAATTTTTTTTATGATTTAGCTCAGTTTTTAATTTTCAAAATTTATGATATTTATTACGAATTTATTTATAATAACTGAACTGAATAGGAAAAGTAAATATATTTGTCATGAAATCTCAAATGAGATTTTCTATCACAAAATTATACATTTGCGACGGAACTAGTACTAACTTTTCAAATCGTCACAACTTCGTGACAGAACAAAACCGTCGCAAAAATTGGGACGGACTATGTTATTTTGAATTCCGTCATTAAAAAAATCATTATTTCCGTCCCTATTTTCGTTGCAAAATTCGGGACGGAAATATGGTATTACGAATTTCGTCATTGCAAAACATCATTATTTACGTCCCCAACTCTGTCGCAAAATTATTATATTAAAAAAATATGAACAAGTATATTCCGTCCCAAACTTGCGACGGATTCGTATGTTCCGTCCCGAAAAGTTTAATGCTTCCGTCGCCATTTCCGTCACAAATATATTACTTAAATAGATATAATTCAGTGTATTCCGTCCTTATTTCCGTCCCAAACGCGCGACAGAGTAATATATTCCGTCCCAAAAAATTTGCGATGACCAAAAATGCGACGAACTTATTTTGTCGCAAATTCCGTCCCAAAATGATTTTGGGACGGAAATTTTAACTATTGTGTGACGGATTTTTCCGTCGCAAAAGAGTGATTTTGTAGTAGTGGGAGGAAAGCTCCACCCAGGTTTGTAACTAACAAGCAAGGACCCAAGAAAATTTGGGTACCTAAAACAATGATTGTGCCTCTTGCAGACTTGCTTAACAGCTCAAAGCCAAAAAGAACAATGGTACTTGGACAGTGGGTGCTCACGTCACATGACGGGAGAAAGGTCTTTGTTCCCAAAGGTCCATGCTAAAAAGAATGGAGGAACGGCTACCTTTGGAGGTAATCAAAAGGGCCACATCATCGGTGAAGGAGATGTGGGTAAGGCTCCTCTTCCTGTAATACAGAAGGTTCTTTTGGTTGAAGGATTAAAACATAATCTGCTTAGCATAAGTCAATTATGTGATAGTGGGTTCACTGTTACCTTCAAGAAAGCGAAGTGTAAATTCACAAACGACGATGAAAAATTAATCTTTCAAGCTCAGAGACAAGTGACATGTCTAGTGTCAGCAAAGGATGATAAATGGATATGGCACAGGAAGCTAGGGAATGCATCCTTAAAGACCATTACTAAAATGATCAAACATGATTTAGTACGTGGTCTGCCAAATCTATCTTTCAAATCTGATGACACATGCTCAGCATGTCTTCAAGGAAAGCAATTAAAAAGCTCTTTTCCATCTAAGAGCGTTGTGAGTACGGATAGACCTCTGGAGATGTTACATATGGACTTGTTTGGACCTACTAGAATGGCTAGCTGTTCTGGAAAAAGATTTTTCCTTGTCATTGTTGATGACTACACAAGATTTACATGGGTGAAATTCTTGTCCACCAAGGATGGAGCATTCAAATCATTTGTCATCATCGCCAAGAGAGTACAAAATGAAAAGGGCTACTGCATCGCAATATTCGCAATGACAGAGGAGGTGAATTCATCAATGAAGATTTCAATAACTACTATGAAGAGAATGGTATCTTTCACCAACTATCAGCCCCTAGAACCCCTCAACAGAATGGAGTAGTTGAATGGAAGAGCAGATCACTGCAAGAGATGGCTAGAACTATGCTTAGTGAAACTTCACTGCCTAAGTATTTCTGGGCTGAAGCTATTCACACTGCATGCTATATTCAAAATAGAATCATGATGCGGCCAACACTGAAGAAGATAGCCTATGAGTTATGGAAAGGAAGAAAGCCTGATATTTCCTACTTTCATCCTTTTGGATGTCCATGCTTCCTTCTCAACACAAAAGACAATCTAGGAAAGTTCGATGTCAAGTCTGATAAGGGAATATTCTTGGGATATTCACCTAACTCAAAAGCTTTCCGTGTGTATAAATCAAGAACAATGGCAATTTAAGAATCCATTCATGTCAAGTTCAATGATGTAAACTCAAGTGGAAAACAAATGACCATTGAAGATGAGTTTGACAACTTGAACTTGAATGAAGAGCCATCATCTACCAAAGTTCAACCAGCAAATGCAGAGGTTGTATCAAATCAAACTACCTCATTTGGACATTGACACTCCAACCACGTCTGATCAGATTATGACTTCCAGTGGTATCTCTCTTCCAAGAGACTGGAGATTTAAGCCAGATCATCCACCAACTCAAATCATTGGGAGTATATCTGAAAAGATAATAACCCAATCCTCATTCAATGATTATGCTAAGTGTGCGCTACTGTCTGAAATAGAACCAAATAACATAGGTGAAGCATTGAAAGATGAAGGGTGGATCTTAGCCATGCAAGATGAGCTTAACCAGTTCAAAAGAAGCAAAGTCTGGAACCTTATTCCCAGACCTGAAGGAAAATCAATCATAGGCACCAAATGGGTCTTCAGAACCAAAAATGGATGAAGATGGGAAGGTGACCAGAAACAAAGCCAGACAAGTGGCCCAAGGATATAATCAACAATCACCATTGGGTCCGAATCAAACTTCATGCAAATTCTCCATTGCACTCGGTTACCCCTCAATGGAAGCACCACTGCACCCCTACTGCAAAAGGATGGGGAACTCCACTAATCCCTAGAGTGAAACTGTTCAAAGAGACCATCCAGGCAGACAACAACAACTTCATTGACACACTGTTCAAAGAGATCATTCAAATTGATGATGACTCTGAGGATGATCAGCAAATGATTTCCCCTCCAAGGCATGAAGTTGCTAAAAATTCACACCAAGTGAGTGCTGAGGCAGAAGCAAATCGACAGGATGCTGAGAAAGTAGATAGTCTGGCTGTTGAGAAAGGTTCTAGTCCGGTGAAAGGATCAAGTCCAGTGAAGGAACCTAGTCCAGCGATTAGTACAAGTCCAGCGAAGAATCACGGTGAAGGACCAAGTCTGGCAAGCAATGTAGACGTACTCGTTGAAGACTATATTTCATTAAGTGAGGATCCAGAAGTTCCCTCTTTTGAAGTACTTGCTGCTGGGGTCCAACAAGCTTATGCTTCCACCCAACTCACCTTTGAGATTCCTGCTCCGCCAGTTCATCCATCACCATCTCCACTGAAGGTTGCTTCACCCGCTCCTAAGCAATCCCCTCAACCATCGCAACATTCAAATCTTGCAAAGGCTGCAATATACTTCATGCCAAAGGTCCCACGAAAGCCGCGTTCCTTGATGATCCCCCAACTTTGGAATATACGCAAGGCTCATGCCATTGCGGAATCAACTTCTTCTCCTTGGTTTGTCAGCTGAAATTCTTGGCTTTAATTTCTGTTTTCTTGTTGGCACGTGGACACCACCTGCTTGTGCAGATCTCAAGTTAACAATCATCATTAGACAAAAAGATGATATGTTTCACTTTGACTGGGAGCTGATTTCTTCTGCAACCATTCATGTGGCCACTCTTCCATTTTACTTGATCTATGGAGTTGACCCTCTGGTCATTGATCTTGGCCATTGGACGCTTATTCTGGTTCCTAGTCTGCCAAAGCCAATGTTGTTTCCCGAATTTTCTCTGCATCCTTCCACTTCATCACCTTCAATCCCTACAGTTGCACCAAAGTTTCCCTTCTTCATTCCATCAGGACTATTGGGTTCATCCTCAGAAACTCTGGCAAAGAATAATGATGAACATGAAGTTATCTCTCCAGATCCATTATCAATTGCCATGCCAAACGACAACAACGCTGCTGAAGTCATCTCGTCTGCTGAGCCGCTCTCCGTTTTCCTTGGCCGAGCACGCCAAAGACAAAGTTGTTGACTCAGTTCATGCAGATATTTCTGAAGTGCGGAACGAAGTTCAGGTCGAGATTTCAGATGTGCGAAGCACAGTTCTTGCTTCGGAAAAGAAGATTGAGGAGATGAATGCTCTCAATGACCAACGAAGTGAAGCAATCAAACAAGACCTAATCCAATGCTTTGATGCCAAGTTTTGCTCTGGTTTATTTGGTTTTATATACATTTAAAGCTATTTCGGTTCATTTTTGATTGATTGCTATTATCTGCTGTGATATCATGCCTATTTGTTTTTGCTAATGCCAAAGGGGGAGAAATATTAGAGAAAAAGGAATAGAAATAGATCAGAAAAATAGATATCATACTTAGGGGGAGCAATGAAAGAAACCTAAGTATAGGTTTAGAAAACTATTTTCCTTAGGGGGAGCTACAAATAATCTTAACTGAAAATAGTTCTCGTCTGCTAAGCTAGCTATACATATTTATAAGACATGCATTCAAATCAATCTATATTTATGATACCATGTTTTTCTTACTTTGCAACATATACGTTCAAAAAGATATGTTCATGTTTCTCTAGCTAAGAAATTTCAAAAGGTTAACCGTTGAATATCTTAGTTTCTAAAGAAAAGAGAAAACGTGTAGATGCTCTGAAAATAATGTATTCCTTTTGATATCATTGTTTTCAAAATAACCTTATTAAACCTTTTTCTCAAATGAAAATTGTCATTATCAAAAAGGGGGAGATTGTTAGATTCAAACGATTTCATAATTTAATATATTTTGATAAATAACAATTTTACCTTAGGTTTAATATTGAAAGATAAAGATTTCCTAATACCTTGTGTATTTCAAATTTCAGGAACATCTATCTATATCGAAAAAGTTTGCTCACACCCTTAAAGACATTATCAAAATCAGTACTTCAAAGAAAGGCAAAGAAGAGGAGTATATCTGACAACTCATTGAAGAGTTTGTTTGCCAGTTGGATACGCCCATCAAAAGAGTACGTCCTCTTGAGGAGTACGTCTGACTACACACCAAAAGAGTACATCTGCCTGAGGAGTACGTCTGGCTACACCAAAAAAGTACGTCCTATTAGATTCAAACGATTTCATAAATTACTATATTTTGATAAATAACAATTTTACCCAAGGTTTAATATCGTTAGATAAATATTTCCTAATACTTTGAATATTTCATACTTTAGGAATATATATCTACATGGAGAAAAATTGCATACATCCATTCAAGGCATTATCAAAAGCAGATCTCAAAGGATACGTAAAAGGAGACTACGTCCGTCAACACTCAGATGAGTACGTTTGTCAAGTTGTGTACATCCGACATTGGAGTACGTTTGTCATGTTGTGTACGTCCAACATTGGAGTATGTTTGACAAGTTGTGTACGTCCGACAGTGGAGTACCTTTTTCAAGTGGAGAACGTTTGACATGTTGAGTTCGTTTGATAAAAGAGCCTGTTCGACAAAGTGCTAAAGAGTTTGTTTGTCAATGCTTCAAGCAATAAAGGCTATCTACCTCGTTAGAGCATTAAATGAAGCATTGTTGATTGCAGAATGAAGAAAGAGACATAATTAATACTTTATTCCTCGTATCTGCAAACACTCTGACATTCCTTAAATCAAGCAACCTTTTCAAAGTCAACGGCGTGATTTTCTGAACATAGTATCTCCTCAACGGTCAGAATCAAATCACTTGTTCAGAACATTAAATGCTCTCTTAGCTGGGATGCACAAGCATTTAATGTGTCAAACGATTACTCAAGGCAAATGCACTGAAGAACCAGACGAAGGCTACTGAAGCAATTAATGCTGCAATAAATGCATGGCAGAATGCATTTAATGCTCATACAGAGTTGCAGAAGTGTCCGTTACTCTCACAAAAGTAGAAATTCAAACGGAACTATTTTCAAATCTTCATCAAGCTCTACAGCATGACTCCAACTGAAGATATAAATAGAGAACTTAGCAACTGGATTCCATCGGCGACTTCCAACGATAAAACATTCAAAGCTTTCTAAGTTCATCACTTGCTCTTTATTCTAAAGCCACAACTCAGCTAACTCAAAGTTATCTTTCACTGAGTTAAGTTGTCTGCCAAACAATGTGAAGCCCTCAAAGAGTGCAACTCTTATTCCATTCTCACACAACCCAAACAGAGAACCTAAATTCATATCCTCTCTGTAAACTGTTCTTCATTTTTCTACCCATCTCTTGTTGAAGAGAATCTTGTAGAAACCAAACTTTCTTTGTTAGAAGTATTGGTAGTAGTCCTGTCGAATACTAAACTAGGAGAAGTTTTGTAGAAAACTTGTAAGGGGAAGTCCTTCGAATACTAGGAGAAGTCCTGCAGAATACTTATACTATTTTGTGAAAATAAGGGGGTGAACCAGGATAAATATTCTGTGTGCTTTACTTTTCAGTTTAGTTTATTTTCGCTGCACTTACTCTTTAAAAGTATTTGAAACTAATAACTTTTTTAAAGTAAAAAGAAGTTTATAAAAAATCACACACAATTCAACCCCCCCTTTCTTGTGTGGTTTATTACTATCAATTGGTATCAGAGCTTAACCGCTCTAAGAAGTACTAACATCTTAACAGGTGTAGAGTGTAAAGATCCATGGACAACATAGCATTTCCCTCAGGCACAGCTACCAACAAGCCACCCTTCTTTGATTGCTCCAACTACCCATACTAGAAGAAGCACATGCAGCTGTTCATAGAATCAACAGACTGGAGACTTTGGGATGTCGTTGAAAAAGGCAATATGTTCCTAAAGATGCTGCAGGAAAAGCCATCCCACAGGATCAATGGACAGACGATCAATGCACGGAGAATCAACGGAATGCCAAAGCTAGGCTATTCCTTATATGCGCTTTCAGCAAAAACGAACATGATAAAATAGATAGCTTAAGCACCACCAAGGAAATATGGGACACCTTATCCATGGCCCATGAAGGAACTTCTGTTGTACAAGATACTAAAGTGAGATCAGATCAAAGGGAAATCTCCAAGCAAAGGGGCTATCGTCTGCTACGAATGCAAAAAACCTGGGCACATCAAAGTAGACTGTCCTTGTCTTGTGAAGAAACCTGCTCAGAAGAAGAACTTCCATAAGAAGAAAGCCTTCTCAATTCAGAATGAGGAGTCTGAGGAACAGTCTGAGCAAGAAGAAGCAGAAGGAGATGATGATGAAGAATCATATTGCGCATTTATGGCATCCATCGACTCATCTAACATTGAAGCAGACAGAGAAGCTAAAGCCATGATGATCACTGTGGATTCATCTGACCACGAGACAGACGACAAGGATGAGGTAACTTCTGAAATATCCAATGATGATTATAATGAATTACTAGAGTACTCTCATTCCTTAGCTGTTAAATACAGTAACTTAAAGAAGAAGCATGAAAAACTAGAGAAAGAGTTGCATGCATCTAAGGAAGTATCATTCATGCTGACCAAGAAAAATAAAGCCTTGTTAGAACAAGATTCAAACAAGGAAATTAAGATTTTGAAACAAAGAGTCAACATCTTAATCAAAGATCTGTCTACATTCACTCTAGGTCATGACAACTTAGTAAAGCTAAGTGGTAACAATAGAAAAATGTATGATAGAAGAGGTCTAGGCTTTGAAGAAGATGATCGGGATATCACTGCATCTAAAAATACATCATCTGCAACTCCATGCTCATATAATCAAGCATGATCTAGTACGTGGTCTGCCAAATCTATGTTTCAAATCTGATGTCCCATGCTCTACATGTCTTCAAGGAAAGCAATTAAAAAGATTTTCTCATCTAAGAGCGTTGTGAGTACTAACAAACCTCTGGAGATGTTGCATATGGACCTGTTTGGACCTACTAGAATGGCTAGTTGTTCTGGAAAGAGATTTTGTCTTTTCATCGTCGATGACTACACTAGATTCACATGGGTACAATTCCTTACAACAAAAGATGAAGCGTTCATATCATTTTCCATTATTGCAAAGAGTGTCCAAAATGAGAAGGGTTATTGCATCACTAACATACGTAGTGATCGAGGAGGAGAATTTATAAATGAAGAGTTCAATGGTTATTTTGAAGAAAATGACATATTTCATCAAGTATCTGCTCCAAGAACTCCTCAACAAAACGGTGTAGCTGAAAGAAAGAACATATCTCTTCAGGAAATGGCCAGAACCATGCTTAGTGAGACTTCACTACCAAAGTACTTCTAGGCTGAAGCTGTTCATACTGCATGCTATATTCAAAACCTGATTCTTATGCGTCCTATCCTGAAGAAGACTGCTTATGAGCTGTGGAAAGGAAGAAAGCCAAATATTTCATATTTCTATCCCTTTGGATGTCCATGCTTCCTACTCAATACTAAGGATGACCTTGGAAAGTTTGATTCAAAATCAGATAAAGGAATATTCTTGGGGTATTCTCCAAACTCAAAAGCTTTCCGAGTGTACAACTCAAGAACCATGGCTATTGAAGAATCCATCCACGTAAAGTTTGATGATATTCACTCATGTGGAAATCGAATGTCATTAGAGGATAAATTTGATAGTTTGGATCTGAATGAAGAACTATCATCTACAAAAGCTCAACCATCAACTACAGACGATGTCACAAATCCAAGTGCCTCGTCCGATGTTCAACCAGACGTTGACAACACAACTCCGTCTGGTGATGCCTCATCTGATCAAGTCCTAACTTCCAATGGCATCTCTCTCCCCAGAGATTGGATGTTTAAGCCAGATCATCCACCAACACAAATAATTGGCACTATCTCAGAAAAGGTAAGAACCAGATCCACTTTTAATAATTGTGCTAACTATGCGCTCTTGTCCGAGATAGAACCCAAGAATATAGGTGAAGCTTTGCAAGCTGAAGGTTGGATCCTTGCCATGCAAGAATAGCTAAATCAGTTCGAAAGAAGCAAAGTATGGAACCTAGTACCCAGGCCTGATGGCAAATCAATTATAGGTACTAAGTGGGTATTCCACAATAAAATGGATGAAGACGGAAAAGAAACAAGAAACAAAGCAAGGCTCGTTGCACAAGGGTACAATCAACAAGAAGGCATAGATTACACTGAAACATTTTCCCCTGTTGCACGTATTGAAGCCATCCGTATACTCCTCGCATTTGCATGTCAACACTCCATCAAACTATATCAAATGGATGTGAAGAGTGCATTCTTAAACGGATATATTTAAGAAGAAGTATACGTTGAGCAACCCCAGGATTCTGATAGCGGAATCGCAAGTGTACGATTAACTATCGCGTAATACAAAAAGATCGAACCCAATGGATAGGTGTTCTTATTAATATAAAATTTAGTACTAGTGCAGAAAATTAAAAGATGAAAATATGTTGTTGTTTTTTAGAGCAAAGATATAGCAACAAAATGGTAAGAAATAAAGATGATAAGAATTAAGCTTCTCGGGTTGATTTACATAATCTATAAAAAATGCTAGCAAGTTCCTACTTAATTTCTGAATTTTAAATTCATGTTCATGATGCTATAACCTAGAATTTCTACATCCTAATGATCTTAAGAAATGTAGAACTTTCTCCCTAATTACTAAATCCAAGATCTTGGCACCTAGTTAACCAGAAAAGAAGATGAAGAATGAATTCAGGCCAACATAAGGTTACGTCTATCCTAATGATCTTTAGAGATATATACTTATAACCTTTTTTAGATCCTAGTTCCCTTACTACTTACCAAATGATCTTATGACATAAGTAATAAGCAAAACTTCTTGTGTGCAGCAAGATAACAATATGAGCAAGGAAATAAAACAAGAACTGAAAATAAAACTCAGAAAGGTAGAAACAATACTAAAACATAATTTATAAACTACTACAACCCAAGAAACTTAAAGGAGAAGTTAGCCAAGCATGGCTAAAGGAGTCATTGAATTACCCTGGATAGGAGCTCAAATATGGCTTCCCACAAGTCCTAGGAACAATGCTCAAAAGGGAGAAAGAGAGAATACTTGTTGTATTCTATGAAGGTGTATTTTACAAGTGAAGAAAAGGGTTCTATTTATAGTAAAAATCCAGCTTCCAGCGCTTGAGCGCTGGCATTCCTAACGCTTGGGCGCTAGGGAGCAATTAAATCCCACTACCAGACCGAGGCCCAGCGCTTGAGCGCTGGATTCTAGCGCTGCAGCGCTGGCTACTGCTTCTTCAACTTCAAGCTTTTCCTTCCTTCTTCATGGTAGTGGGTTTTGAATGCCATAAAAAGCCACTACTCAGCCTTTAATCAATTCTGAAACCTTCTTCCCACTACCATCAATCCTTCAACTTAATTTCCCATGTGCTCATTTGAAGAGAGTTGCTTCATATTCCTCTTTTACACTTTTAGTCCTCTCTTGGTTAGCACTCCAATTCAAGCCCTTTAATTCTCTCAATCTTCACTTTTAGCCCTCCACTCTTGAACTTTCACAATTTGGTCCCTGATTTCCTGAAACTTTACAAATTGGTCCCTGGACAAAAATGATAACTAAACCAGCTTTTCCTAAAAATATAAAATTGCTATAAAAATTCCTAAAAATATAAAATAAAGGTAGAAAAACAAATAAAATCTAATATACATGCAAAATGCAAAATAAATATAAAATCTACATAAAAATGATAAAAAAACCTATATGTGACTCAAAAATAATAAAATAAAAAGACTAAAAACTACCTAAAAACATCATATAATATCCACTCATCACGCCACTATACCCAACGAAAGCTTGTCCTCAAGCGACAAAACTTAAAGGAAAACTCGTCCCTGAGTTTTGAGAAAGTTTATCTGATTAAAAACTTGAAGCACAAAAACCTTTCAAGGAAAGCTTAGCAGATAAGGAGGACATGCATGTTTTACAGATAAAGAATCAAGAAAGTTAGGCTTGGCTATTAACATGTTTGAGTTCATCAAATAAGCTCACAAAATGATATTCTCCATGAAAACAAAAAGCTCAATGATCCTGCCTATAATTCAAATCAAAACTGAAGTAAAGCAACCAAGTGATGTTGAAGAGATTTTTAAGGTTGTAACTTGGCCAAAAGGTTGAACATTTCAAGGTGTGGATTTCAAGAAATTGGCAACTCTAGTGGCTGACTCGGAATCTGTTGTTAAGTGATTTTTCCTTGACTTAGAGCTCTAACAATTCAACACAAGGGTCCTCTCAATTTTTCTCTTTTTCTCTTTGTTGATTTTTTTTTTTTTTGAACAAAGTAGTGGAATGTATGGGATGAATGACTTGAATTTTACTCCCCTCATACTCTTTCTCACCCCACCACTTCATTATTTTTTCTAAGGCACATACCTTATTATTATTTTTTCCTTCTTTTTTTTAGAGAGAAACCCAACAAACATAGCTCTAGCAATTTCAGCTCATGAATCACAATAACAACTTAAAGAATTATCACACAAAGTAGGCTCCAAAGAATGACTCTTTTAAGGCTCAAAAGGGGCTACTAGTGGATATCAATTTTCAAGCAAGAATCTGAATTTTCGAAAATGCCTATAATCTATTCTCAACTCACAATGTATACAAAACTCCAATCAACATGTAACACAAGGCAGAAAAATTTCACAATCATGCATTCAGAGTCCTCAGCTCTCAGAAAAAGATAGGGTAAGTGGTACCCTTTTAGAACTCAGAAAAAGACTTTGCCAACAACCAAAACAATCAAGATATCAAAAATCCTTTCTACAGCATGCAATCCTAACCGCTTTAAAACATGTAACCTTTTCAAAAGCAGTTCAATCAGATAAAGCATTTCACAAAGCTATAGCAACATTCAGAATGGATAAAATACTCAAGACTCATGCAAAAATAAAACAGAAAAACTAAACTAAAAATAAAACTAAAAAGCTGGCATAGCTACACAAATTTTCCACAAAAGTCCAAGGGAACCTCAATGCAAAAATCAAATTGAACACTTAAGTTCAAGAAGGCTCTTCCTCTTTCTGGTACCTATCCTGTAACATTGAACAAACAAAAGTCTCACAAGCAGAAGCTTGCTTGACTTGTTAGTTCCAAAATCAGCACAAAAAAGATCATGGGTTGAAAAATTGTGTCCACCTTAAAAACAAGAATTCTTGAGTTCCCCAAAAATTAAAACCAGTGTAGAAACAAGGGAAAACTCATAGAATCTAAAACTTTCAGAAAATTGGTGAACACAAAATTTATTAAAAACTAAAAACAGCAAATAGAAAACAAAAACAGCAAGCTGCCCGAGCTCCAGCGCTTTAGCGTTGGGGTTGCCAACGCTTGGCCGCTGGAAATAAAAATAAAAACTGGTAGCTTCCAGGGGCCTAGCGCATGAGCGCTAGACATCCAACGCTGGAGCGTTGGGATTAACTGGAATAGGGGAAACCAAGCAGGGGCTCAACGCTTGAGCGTTGGCCTCCAACGCTTGAGCGCTGGCCCCTCCTTCAGCAAAAACATAGAATTTTTTTCTTTTATTTATTTACAAGGATGTTGCAGAAAATTAAATGACAGAATTTTAAACTATTCCTAAGTTGGGTTGTCTCCCAACCAGCTCATTGTTAAGGTCCGAGATAGACCCTTCACTTAATCATTTTTCAACCGGGGTCTATTACAAAATTCATTAGACCCCGCAAATCATGCAAATTTTGGCACAACAACATCATGGTGCCCAATGAATTTTCAGCCAACAAGGCAACAATAATCAAATTAAAAATGGAAGGAATAAGTAAATTTTTCCTTCCTTGTTCTTTGCCTTGCTCTTCTGAACCTATAACTTAGGTTCCTTGAGGTTCTTCTTCCTCCACCTCCAATTTATCTTCAAAGACAAATTCAAAAATGAAGGTTGCTTCCACCTCTTTTCTTTGAACCACGAGTTCATTTTCATGAACAAGTGGTTGTTGTTCATCCCTGGGCTGCCTCCTTAGAATGTCATTCAGCCTCCCTTGCAAGATCATTCTGGCCTTCCATTCCTGCACTCGGTTGGGCAAAGATCCCGAAGCATGCTTGCAATCCAATTCAGAGTAATACTCATCAATTAAATTGAGAGCATCACACTTCTTTTTTTCATCTTCTTTTTTAAGATATGCCCGGATCTTTGCCAGCCATTCTTCAAATGTTCCAGCCATAATTCCTTACAAAAATCAGCAGACAAAATTAGCAGCACCAGTTCATCACACAAATAATATTTTTTTTCCTTTTTTTTATATATATAAATAAGAAGTACTAAACAAAATAAAAATAAGAACTTGAAAGAACCTATCCCCGGCAACGGCGCCAAAAACATTATAGCGGAATCGCAAGTGTACGATTAACTATCGCGTAATACAAAAAGATCGAACCCAAGGGATAGGTGTTCTTATTAATATAAAATTTAGTACTAGTGTAGAAAATTAAAAGATGAAAATATATTGTTGTTTTTTAGAGCAAAGATATAGCAACAAAATGGTAAGAAATAAAGATGATAAGAATTAAGCTTCTCGGGTTGATTTACATAATCTATAAAAAATGCTAGCAAGTTCCTACTTAATTTCTGAATTTTAAATTCATGTTCATGATGCTATAACCTAGAATTTCTACATCCTAATGATCTTAAGAAATGTAGAACTTTCTCCCTAATTACTAAATCCAAGATCTTGGCACCTAGTTAACCAGAAAAGAAGATGAAGAATGAACTCAGGCCAACATAAGGTTACGTCTATCCTAATGATCTTTAGAGATATATACTTATAACCTTTTTTAGATCCTAGTTCCCTTACTACTTACCAAATGATCTTATGACATAAGTAATAAGCAAAACTTCTTGTGTACAGCAAGATAACAATATGAGCAAGGAAATAAAACAAGAACTGAAAATAAAACTCAGAAAGGTAGAAACAATACTAAAACATAATTTATAAACTACTACAACCCAAGAAACTTAAAGGAGAAGTTAGCCAAGCATGGCTAAAGGAGTCATTGAATTACCCTGGATAGGAGCTCAAATATGGCTTCCCACAAGTCCTAGGAACAATGCTCAAAAGGGAGAAAGAGAGAATACTTGTTGTATTCTATGAAGGTGTGTTTTACAAGTGAAGAAAAGGGTCCTATTTATAGTAAAAATCCAGCCTCCAGCGCTTGAGCGCTGGCATTCCTAACGCTTGGGTGCTAGGGAGCAATTAAATCCCACTACCAGACCGAGGCCCAGCGCTTGAGCGCTGGGTTCTAGCGCTGCAGCGCTGGCTACTGCTTCTTCAACTTCAAGCTTTTCCTTCCTTCTTCATGGTAGTGGGTTTTGAATGCCATAAAAAGCCACTACTCAGCCCTTAATCAATTCTGAAACCTTCTTCCCACTACCATCAATCCTTCAACTTAATTTCCCATGTGCTCATTTGAAGAGAGTTGCTTCATATTCCTCTTTTACACTTTTAGTCCTCTCTTGGTTAGCACTCCAATTCAAGCCCTTTAATTCTCTCAATCTTCACTTTTAGCCCTCCACTCTTGAACTTTCACAATTTGGTCCCTGATTTCCTGAAACTTTACAAATTGGTCCCTGGACAAAAATGATAACTAAACCAGCTTTTCCTAAAAATATAAAATTGCAATAAAAATTCCTAAAAATATAAAATAAAGGTAGAAAAACAAATAAAATCTAATATACATGCAAAATGCAAAATAAATATAAAATCTACATAAAAATGATAAAAAACCTATATGTGACTCAAAAATAATAAAATAAAAAGACTAAAAACTACCTAAAAACATCATATAATATCCACTCACCAGATTCGAAGATCCAGCTTTGCCAGACCATGTCTTCAAATTAAGGAAAGCACTGTATGGATTGAAGCAAGCTCCAAGAGCATGGTATGATCGCCTAAGCTCATTCCTCATGAGTAATGGGTTCTCAAGGGATAACATCTATTCATCAAGAGTAGATGCATGAGGGTTGTAACAAATGTTGGCCCTGGAGACATTGTTGTCACCCTTGACGTCAAAGTGAATGAGGGGGTCATCTATTCACCAAAGTGGGAGGCTTCAGCCATCAACCCTAACTGTATCTGGAAGGAAGATCCCAAGACGCATGGAAATTATGTCAACAATCTGGTTGACGAATACAAGTTTCCGCATGCAGTTCTCAGCAAGATTCTAATCCCAAAGGAGGGAGCTCGTGATCTTGTGAACAAATTATCTCACTGGGCACTCTACCAGATGATACAAATGCAAAAGATCAACCTATCGTACTTGATCTTTCATCACATGGTAAGCACTCTTGAGAGTCCAGTGTCCAATCTTCCATACGGTGCGCTCATTACGGATATGATGGGAAAGAAAAAGCTCATCGACAAAGAGAAAATGAAAAATGAGTTCATGGAGCATGACTGCG
The DNA here is from genome assembly GCA_030819835.1 of Acmispon strigosus. Taxonomy (NCBI): domain Eukaryota; kingdom Viridiplantae; phylum Streptophyta; class Magnoliopsida; order Fabales; family Fabaceae; genus Acmispon; species Acmispon strigosus. Next base: position 29,769,799 of record JAUAMA010000001.1, read on the forward strand.
TCTTTCCTACCCACATCAAATTTGGGGATGTTCGTAAAATGAGGTTAGACATTGTTACCTCTGGGGTTCCTGAAAATTTGCTCACTGAATGGGAGAAAAAGAAGCAAAGAGGAAATGAAGAAATAGCACAAGCTAAGGAGGAAAACCCGTCTCCTCCAAGAACTAGAACCACTAAAGCAAAGAAAGTTGCTACTACTGCTGCCTCTCCACCTGCAAAACGGTATGAAATTTCTGACTCTGGAAAAATAACGAAAATTGAGCCTCCGTCCGACCCGAAGCCCAAACGAAGACGCCTAGTAAGGGGATATAAAGCAGCCACCACTACCACCACCAAACAGAATACGTCTTCTCCAGAAAATGACGAGGATACTTTACCAATAGTTGACTTGGTAAAGAATGCTATGAAAGCCACTCTGGAGCCTATCTCTGAATGTGCTCATCCTTCAACCACACGTGAACAATACCTTCCACATGTGCCGACTCTGTTCCATGAATATGTGGAAGACATTGTCGAAGTTGAGGATGACGGTAACTGCGGTTATCGATGCATTGCTTAGTGGCTTGGGCGAAATGAAAATTAATGGCCTGCTATGAGGAAAGAGATGATATATGAACTTGATGCAAGACGCCCCTTGCACATGGGCACTTTGGAATCTGCGGAGCATCTTGAGAGTGTGCGCAAGGCACTAACTCTTGCTTCAGGAGAACCTGCTCTTTCTCCAAAATGGTTCAATGTCCCTGATATGGGATTGATTGCTGCTACTGCCTTCAGGTTCATACTGGTAACTCTAAGCCTAAAAGATTCATGCACATATCTACCTCTTATAGGTCCAGTCACAGTTCCTCCTCCTATTGCTGTAATATGCAATATTGACAACTGCCACTGGATAAGAGTGAAGCTGAGTACCAACTGCCCTCTTCCCTTTGGTACACCGCAATGAAGGCCACATTGCTCATGAGACGCTGAACGATGGGGGAGAGTATTCTCAAGAGAATCATGATGTACAGAAAAATCGTTGACCCAACGTATGTGCGTCCGGCCAAACACATCAAGAAACCTTCTAACACTGAGTCCGTCTGGGCTAGTGATGAAGGTCCAGAAATGCAGTCTTCACCCAATCTGACTCAACCAGCAACCCCACCGAATCCAATTCCTACTGAGGCACCAACTGTGATTGAAGTTCGTCCACTGGACGTTAAACATGCAAGTCCAATTAATGCCAATGCAGTAAATGCAGAAACTGATGAACAGGTTCGTCCGGCTGAAGAAGAAAATGTTCTTCCAACTCCAGTAAAGAAAGTCAGGTTTGCTGGAAAAAGAACTAAGACTCGAGCATCCAAGGCCGCAAACCCAAGAAAGAAGCAGAGAGTTGAAGAAAAAGAGGCAACTATGGAGAATTCCAGTCAAGCATGTGATTCAAATCCTTCCCTTGATGAAATATTGGCTGCGCAATCAAAGAATGTGGCAACTTCTACAACTAAGTCCAGACCAGATTGTGCCACTCAATAGCCACAATCATCCACTCAGAAGAAACCTATGCCCAAAGAACTCACAACCTTCTAGGCCAGCATACCAAAGAAACTCAGGTAAAGCATCACTTCACTTTCGTTGAAAATACCCAGGATGCTTCCAACGGACAATGTTGTATATCGTTCAAGTCTACTTCGAGAGCTGCTGGGCCATGATTTCTGCATAAAGGCACGCCTTTGGTCGCCTCCTGCTCTTAATGGCATTCAATTCAAGTTTGCAAGGCGAACCACGTATGACCTCTTCCATCACAATTGGGAACTATCTATCTTCAGACACGTTCACATAAGCACCATACCATACACATTGACTCATGGCGTTAAAAACGTTGTGATTCAATCTGGATCATGGTCGCTTATACTAATTGCAACAAGACCACAACCCCAACATTGTCCAACCTTTCCAATATCCACACAAAACTCACCATCATACAAGCCAACTGTACACCTACCTCAAACAGTCACCATCTCCAAAGACTTGTTGATCACTCCTACAAATCCCGAGGGTACAACTGATGATGCTTCTCCAAACTCACTTCACGAGCATGTTTCCACTGGCATTCCTGAAAATGCTCTAAGTGATGTAGTCTCCACTGCTCAACCTATCTCAGTTACCTTACCCAAGGATATCTCTCATGTGGAAGCTGCAATTCAAGCACAAGAACATGTTAATGCCAATCCTTCTACCGAAGAACAATTTGATGCTAGAGCTGAGCTTGCCCTATTGAAAGAAACACTTGTGGAGGTACGAGCCACTCATGCCAAAGAAACTCAGGAGCTAAGAGAAGAAATGAGAAGCCAAAATCAAGCAACAAAACAAGCCATCCAGGAGCAGATGGATGCCAAATTTGGAATGGTGCAAGAAACGCTGAATCGCCTGTTTGATCATCTGAAGAAGCCTTCTAATCCCTATACTCTCAGTCATTTAATTTGAACAATTTTACTCTTCTTTTGCTGCATTTTTCCTTATATACATTTATACATCTCTGATTCAATTTTATCTCTGTTCTTATTGTTTTAAATGCCGTAACTTTCTTTTTGATAATGCCAGAGGGGGAGATATCCTTTGGAAAGAACTAAAGCAACTACGATCATTCAACATCAAAAGCACACGGGATAAAATTGAAACAGTCCGGTGCTTAAATACACTCTGACCTACAGGAAGACTGTTTCGCCAAAAGTGAGTAAGGCCCCGTTTGGGAAAACAGCTTAAGTAAGCGCTTATGACCATAAGCGCTTATGGCATAAGCGCTTATTAATAAGCTCTTTTAAGATATTTATTATAATGAATTGAAAATAAGCTATATATAAGCATAAGCTCTTTTTCATAAGCTACTCTGAATAGCTTATGAAAATAAGCTCAAAACAGCTTATATGTAGGTCATAAGCTCTTTACATAAGCTCTCCCAAACGCTTGCATAAGCACTTATACTGTAAGTTAAGCTCATATAAGCTCTTCCAAACGGGGCCTAAGTCTGGTCACAAGACTGAAGAAACATCTCAAGATTTGAAGTACCCCTAGCTTCGATGAAAGATAGATGGATGACAATCCATTCAAAGGAGAACTTCAACAGAAGCGCAAAAGAAGGAAGCGCCCAGTCACCTGCATAGCAAGAACAGTCCAACCGTCAAGAATTTTTGGAATAAGAAAGTCCGTCCACCTATGCAACACAGTCAGTAACTCACTCAGCGACGAACTTTTGAAAATTCTGTAAAGACTGCGTCTGCCATGTCATAATGAAGATTTCGTCTGGCCAAAGCATCAAAGTCCTCAAAGGTCATAAATGCTAGAAAGAATGTGTGTCATGCGGTTATGAAGAATCAGTTTGACAGAAGCATTAAAGAAATTGTTCAACAAAACTCTGAAGAGTTCATCCATCATAATTGTTTCTTGAATTCAAAGGTCATCTACCTCATCAGCACATTAAATGAAGTACTGTTGATTGCAGAAAGAAGAAAAGGACATAATTAATATTTTATTCCTTGGTTCCTCTGCTTCTCTGCTTTTCCTCAAATCAAGCTGCTTTTGCGGAATCAACGGCGTGAAATTCTGAACATTGTACCTCTTCAACGTTCAAATTCAAATTTTCTGTTCAGAGAATTTAATGATCCTTAGCTAGCATGCACTGAGATATTATGTTCAAACAAAAACCCAAATTTGAATACAGCAACAAGCCAGACGATGTCAACACAAGCAATTAATGTTTGACAGAATGCATTCAATGCTGCTCCAGAATTACAGAATTAGCCGTTACTCACAAGGAAGCAGGAGCACTAACGGATCTATTTTCTCATCTTCGTCAAAGCTTAATGAAGATTTTCTACTGAAGATATAAATAGAGATTTCAGGTTCCGGAACAACTTGGCGACATGAATACAATCCATTGCATATCCCAACCAAGTTGCCCAGAGAGCCAAGCTTCCATTGGTTCAAACTCAGAAAGCTTCAAGCCATTCTTTAACTAAGTTAGGTTGTCCACTTGTGTGAAGAATTCATAGAGTGTCACTCTTATTTTAAGTCACACACAAAATAAAACAGAGAACCTGAAATTCTTATCCTCTCTGTAATCCGAGCTTCATCTTTCTACCCACTCTTACTGAAGAGAATCTTTGTAGAAAAACAAACCCAATTTGTAAAGGGAATCAGGAGTAGTCATGTAGAACACTAATAAGGTGAATTCCTGGATAATACTTGAAAGGAGAAGTCCTGAGAATACTAGGAGAAGTCCTGTATAATACTTGATAGGAGAAGTCCTTCTAATACTGGGAGAAGTTCCTGAGAATACTTGTACTATTTGATGAAATAGTGGAAAATTTTGGTGAAGTCAAGGACTGGACGTAGCCCTGACGATTATGGGGGTGAACCAGGATAAATATCATGTGTGCTTTAATTTTCTATCTTGCATTAATTTTCCCCTGCGTACACACACACACACTTTAACACTCTTTGAAAACTAATAATTGTCATGTATTAAGAAAGAAGTTTTCAAAAATCACACAAACAATTCAAACCCCCTCTTTCTTGTGTGTTTCTCGAACTATCAACTCCAGCTCCTCAACCTCAACCTGCTAAAAAAGACATAATGTTCTTCCTTGCCAATGTTCCAAGGAAGCCAAGATTTTCCATGATGCCAAACACTTGGAAGAAACAACGCTTACTCCATGTGGATAATGCTCCTCTGTTTCCCAGTGTGTTCGGAGCTAATCGGTTATGACTTTTGTGTCAAAGCTCGAATCTAGGCTTCTCCTGCTTGTGATGGTCTTAACTTTGTGTTTGCCAAGCGGACCAGGTATGATATCTACTATCACAATTGGGAGTTATTTACTTTCAAGAATGTTCATGTCAGCACCATCCCATTCCACTTGATCCCCGGAGTTATCATGTTGTGGTTCATTCGGGTTCCTGGTCACTTATCTTGGTTGCTCTTATGCCCAAGACACTGCCATACCCTTGCTTTGATGCATTTCCATCAACTCCATCACCTACCATTCCAACTGTTGCCATGCGATTCCCCTTTACCATATCCAGAGACTTGTTGAAATCCAGGTCGGAATCAAAGGTAGCAAACGATGACAAGCCTGAAGTTTCCTCTCCAGAGCCAATCTCAGTTGTCATGCCTCAGGTTGATGATGCCACTGAAGTGATCTCGTCCGCCCAGCCTCTTTCAGTTGCTTTGCCTAAGCAATACAAAGACACTAAGGATGCTGAAGCAAATTATGAACAGGCTATTGCATCATTCGAACCAGTGCAGCCAGATGGCGACGAAAAGTTTGCCCTCTTGGAGAAAAAGATGGAGGAAATGCAAGCTGCCAATGACCAGAAAACAGAAGCATTGAGAAAGGAGATGAAGGAGCACATTGACAATAAATTTGACATGATGCAGGACATGATGGCCAAGTTCTTCGAGCAAATGAAGACAAAATTCAAATCCTGAACCCTATCTCTTTATATTTTCGTTGAACAAATTTACTTTGCTGAATTTATAATTATATATATATATATATATGCTTGATGCATTACAGTTCATTTTTGCTTAACTGCTTATATTCCCTGCTTTAATATCATGATAATATGTGTTTGATAATGCCAAAGGGGGAGAAAATATTAGAGAAAAAGTCCTACAAAGTAGGAGAAGTACTAACTTAGGGAGAGCACAATAGCAAAATTTAATCCTAAGATAGATAAATATGCTGAGAAAAATAGATGTCATGCTTAGTGGGAGTAAATAAAAGAAACCTTAGTAAATTATTTTTCTAAGGGGGAGTTAAAAATAATGCTAAGTAGTAAAATGTCCTTGTCTGCAAATATTTTCAAGATCGCTCATGTTTTTCTAGATAAGAATTTTTTTTAGAAAAACAATATATTCTCTCCAATACTGGTTTTACTTTGAAAATCACACACTTGCTCTAATATCTCTTTTTCGAAGTATACGTATTAATCTTTTTTCTCAAATGAAAATTTTCATTATCAAAAAGAGTACGTCCTGTTAGATTCAAACGATTTCATAAATTACTATATTTTGATAAATAACAATTTTACCCAAGGTTTAATATCGTTAGATAAATATTTCCTAATACTTTCAATATTTCATACTTCAGGAATATCTACTTACATGGAGAACAAGTGCATACATCCATTCAAGGCATTAACAAAAGCAGATCTCAAAGGATATGTAAAAGGAGACTACGTCTGTCAACACTCAGATGAGTACGTTTGTCAAGTTGTGTACGTCCGACATTGGAGTACGTTTGTCAAGTTGTGTACATCCGAAATTGGAGTAAGTTTGACAAGTTGTGTACGTCTGACAGTGGAGTACGTTTGTCAAGTGGAGAACGTTTGACAAGTTGATTTCGTTTAATAAAAGAGCATGTTCGACAAAGTGCTAAAGAGTTCATTTGTCAATGCTTCAAGAAATAAAGGTTATCTACCCCGTCAGAGCATTAAATGAAGCACTGTTAATTGCAGAATGAAGAAAGGGACATAATTAATACTTTATTCCTCGTATCTGCAAACACTCTGACATTCCTTAAATCAAGCAACCTTTTCAGAGTCAACGGCGTGATTTTCTGAACATAGTATCTCATCAACGGTCAGAATCAAATCACTTGTTCAGAACACTTAATGCTCTCTTAGCTGGGATGCACGAGCATTTAATGCATCAAGCGCTTACTCAAGGCAAATGCACTGTAGAACCAGACGAAGTCTACTGAAGCAATTAATGCTGCAATAAATGCATGGCAGAATGCATTTAATGCTCATACAGAGTTGCAGAAGTGTTCGTTATTCTCACAGAAGCAGAAATTCAAACATAACTATTTTCAAATTTTCATCAAGCTCTACAACATGACTACTACTGAAGATGTAAATAGAGAACTTAGCAACTGGATTCAATCAGCGACTTCCAACGATAAAACATTCAAAGCTTTCTAAGTTCATTACTTGCTCTTTGTTCTAAAGCCACAACTCAGCTAACTCAAAGTTATCTTTCACTGAGTTAAGTTGTCTGCCAAAGAGTGTGAAGCCCTCAAAGAGTGTAACTCTTGTTCCATTCTCACACAACCCAAATAGAGAACCTAAATTCATATCCTCTCTGTAAACTGTTCTTCATTTTCCTACCCATCTCTTGTTGAAGAGAATCTTGTAGAAACCAAGCTTTCTTTGTTAGAAATATTGGGAGTAGTCCTGTCAAATACTAAACTAGGACAAGTCCTATAGAAAATTTTTAAGGAGTAGTCCTATACTTGTACTATTTTGTGAAAATAGTGGAAAATCTTAGTGAAGCCAAGGACTGGACGTAGACCTGTCGATTAAAAGGTGAACCAGGATAAATATTCTGTGTGCTTTACTTTTCAGTTTAGTTTATTTCCGCTACACTTACTCTTTAAAAGTATTTGAAAATAATAATTGTTTTTAAGTAAAAAGAAGTTATAAAAAATCACACTCACAATTCAAACCCTCATTTCTTGTGTTATTTATTACTATCACGTCCGCCTGAGGAGTATGTCTCGCTACCCATCAAAAGAGTACGTCCGCCTATGGAACATGTCTGGCAACTCATTGAAGAGTTCGTTTGCCAGTTGGGTACTTCCGCTTGGAAAGTACATTGGGTAAACTCTATGAGGAGTTCGTTTGTCAGTTAAGTACGTTTGCCAAGAGAGTTCACCCGCCTAAGTGCTAAAGAATTCATTTGTCAAACGCTACAAGCAATAAAGGCTAATCTACCTCGTCAAAGCATTTAATGAAGCATTGGTCAATGTAGAATGAAGAAAGGGATATAATAAATATTTTATTCCTCGTATCTGCAAACACTCTAACATTCCTTAAATCAAGCATATCTTTTCAGAGTCTTCGGCGTGATTTCCTAAACATAGTATCCTCTCAACGGTCAGAATCAAATCCTTTGTTCAGAAAGAAGAAATTATCTTTGCTGTCTTCCACGAGCATTTAATGATCAAATGAGTACTCAAGGCTGAAGCATTGAGGAACCAGACGAATTCAACCAAAGCATTTAATGCTACAATTAATGCAAGGCAGAATGCATTTAATGCTGTTTCAGAGCTGCAGACTCAGAAGTTCAAATTCAAATGGAAGCACTTCAATCTTCATCAACGATCATCTTGTTAGAACAGAGTGGGGGAGTATATATATATATATATATATATATATATATATATATATATATATATATATATATATATATATATATATATATATATATATATATTTCTTTCACAAAGTTTTATGCTCATATATCTTTTTCTCTAAATAAAATTGTTATCGTCAAAAAAGGGGAGATCTCTTAGGTTCAAACAGGTTTAGAACACATATTCTGAATGATAACAATTTTACTACTAAACTGAGTATTATGTGTTTCAGGAATTATCTCCATTATTCAATGAAAAGAAATCTCCATCGTCCAGAGAAAAAGCATCTCTATCGCCTGAAGACAAAAAGAGAAACATCGTACAGAAGAAAAAGAAGTATCATCTGAAGACACAACAGAGAAATATCGTTCAGAGTATAAATGGAGTATCGCTCAGTGAATAAATGGAGTATCGTTCAGTGAATAAATGAAGTATTGTTCAAACAGAAAGAGAAGTATCATCATAAGCAACATTCATATCTCACCTAGTGATTCCTCAATTTAGGTCACCTGATGCGAATCTCAAGATTCATTTTCCTCATTCCTCAACTGCTCTTAGCTGGCATTATCTTCTTTCTCAAGAAAGAGATGGGCGGTTCAATAACATAACAAGCACAGGTTCACAGGATATCCATCAAACTGAATCACCACAATTTATAGCAAAGCAATCACAATAATTTACTTTTCATTTTATCAAGCCAAGCTTTGTTGATCAAGAATAAAAGCAATATCCATATATCAAACTATAGCCACCTAACTCAAGTTCTATCATCAAGGCAACAATGATTCTCAAATATCAAGGAATACAGTCATAGATCAATCAATTATCAAACAACAATATCAAGCATAGCAAATAATTTAATTACAAGACCACCATCAATCTAGTAGATCTCATTATATACCCCCTTATGCTCTATTAGCTTGTAACTCCCTTACCTGATGGTCTGGACGTCTGAGCAGGGTGTTCAGCAAGCTGGTATCCCTCTGCAATATAGTAGGGATGTATAATCAATTCACCAAGCATTCAAAAATCACATGATAATTTCATTTTAAGTCCTAAATTCTTATTCAATCAACTCTAGAATCCCTCACTGGTCTAGAACCACTTCTCTACCTAATGTCATGTTCGGCTAAACCCAAATTAGAGCCAATAAGCTAGTTTCTTCATAGAATTGATTCACTGAAATCAATTTCATCTTTTTTGAAAATAAACTATTTTATAGGCATTTAAAAATTATGGTGAATCACGTTTGAGGGTCCATTTGGTCTTATTCAACCTCTAACCTAAGTAAATTACATGATCAAAGTTGCTTAATTATTCAAAAATCACTTTTCTTGTTCAATCTTCCAATTCAGTCCATTTCTTCCTCTTATTCGAGTTCGGGAGCCTATTCCAGGGGCTTTCCATGCTTCTTGCGACATGGTTTGAGCTCCTCCATAAGGGCTCAATGAACGCGAGAGAGAGAGAGAGAAAGAGCTACTCTCCTCTCCTATGTCAATTTCTAGCATCTTAATAACCACATGCAAGGGTTCTATCGTGGTCTACAAGTTCTCAGGAATCCATTTCATAGTCTAGAAAGTCATGATCATCGAGATATCGACATGCATGAGGGTTTGAGACTGAAACCCTAATGGCTTTAGTTCATCAAGAAAAACTCAGTATTTCTGAAAACTAATTTGATATCTAAGCTCTACAAATGATAAGGAATCCAGTGGTGCAAAGAAAAACAAATTTTGGAAATTTTTCCGACGAACCTGTCGGAGAAGATGATTGAAGACGGTGATCCACGACGGTGATGCAAACTGAGCATAGGGTCAGCTCCTTTTTACTTCCAAGAACACGATGGTGGTGGTGGCTTGACCTTAAACGCCCTAGATTTCTCAGAAATTCAAGTTGCAGGTCTCAGAAATTCTCTTCATTTTTCTCTAGTTTCTGCCCAGGTCATGCATACAGGGTCTCGAGATGTTTGGAACAAATTTCAAGCCATTTTTTAGTAGGATTGGAGAACGAAGATGATGATGTTGGACGATGAAGATGATGTTGGACGATGAAGGTGGAGAGAGAGAATGAGAGTCTCTTCTCTGGTCAATTCTGAGTGAAAAAGAAGAGGATGCACCAAAGAGAGAGATGATGTTGGCCTTATATAGGCAGTGTCAAGTCTCCCAACTTGACATTGTACCATATAGAACTTATGAAATACCATCATGGTGCATGCCATTCTGGTCCAGGTTTCATGGAAGACACTATTCAAAACTGATATTAGGTGATGGTGAAGAAAATCTCATGATTTCATGAGGTATAGTGATGGGAGGAAGTATAGACTACAAATCAACCACAGCCTACCATACTGATAGAATTCTACAATGAAGTGCAAATGAATAAAGAGCTTAACAAATACCGTAGTGTAAACTAAATTCATCTGAACCCAGATTTGAAATCATCTCCATGGAAAAAAGCATATATAAAATTCCTAGCACACATGTAATCTGAATTGGGGGATGATAGACAAGGTCCACTTCAGATTAGAAGAGATCCCCCATGGAACATCACCTAAATTCAATAAACCTAATTTAAACCTATATCAGAAAAAATTTGAAAAAGATCTGAAACTTCACTTGAGTAAGGATATCTATAATTTTCCAAGTGATCAAAATTCTAAAATGCATAAATAATTAGTGATATTTCTACACACCTCATCACTATGATATTCTGCAAATAATCAAATTTCATGCGACCCAAGAACTCAATTTTCCAGGCACTTCAATCTTAACTGTAATTTTGAAATCCCAATTCCATGCCTCCCAAGAACAAAATTTTCACAGGTTTTTAATGTTCAAGCACTGTGATATTCCAGGGGGAAAAAGGCACAATGATTTCTCCAAAAAATCAAACTATATGCCTCCCAAACTATATGATATCCAAATTCCATGCCTCTTAAGAACCCAATTTTGACAGGTTTTTAATATTGAAGGGTAGTTCTGTATCCAATGGTTTTAACCTAAATTACCATTCACTTGTAAATGGAGTATGAAAAACATCACGAGAACAACCCATCTGTGACAATTGACAAGGGCATACAAAACACTAAATGACCAAAATTATCAGAAGATTTTACACGTCCCCGCTCCGTGTAAGCAGACATAGCACAGAGCCAAGAATGCAAACTAATATTTGTGAAGAAGTTACAATATTTACCTGCACAGAACACTGTACACAACGATTCAATGAACACAAAACAACCCAACATAATAAATATAGAAGGAACTATATAAAAACAGTAACCTTCCAATAGCAAGCAAGATAATTGGACATATAAACAGCTACAGTTTTATAATGAATAATCCCACAAATGAATAAACTTCAAACCGGCGAATATTCTGTTGCTGAGCATGTATGATAAAGAAAGTTAAAAAGAACACTGGAGAAACCAACAAATATTTTTACTGTCGTACATAAATGCTTCACCTTAGCAATTGAAGATGAACAAGTCAATAATCTTCCTAGAGTACCAGTATCACTTCAGTAGCATTTCATCAGAGCTTGTGTAAGATCTTGCTGCAACTCTTACGAAATCCACTCATTGGTGCATTGAAATAGCATGGCAGGATGATCCAAGTACTTGAAAGCTATGATGTTGAGACTAAAAGTTTCAGAAGGAACTACATACACAAATGATGACAGCCGAAGCTGCATTTCTGTCTCAAGTACAAGATGTCACTGGGGGATCCATATGGTATCAACTTGAATAACTTGATTACAAAATGCGATTTACACTAAAACAGTGATGGACAATAACATGATTGGTGTCTTACAGAAAATTTTAGTCATAACTTGTTTACAAAATCCAATTTACTCCAAAACGTTGATGGACAATAACATGATTGATATCTTCCACAAAATTTTAATCATAGCTACGAATGCAAGAGTATTCCCTGTTCCAATTTAATACACCGTCTATAATATCTAATTGGTTCCATATCATGATTGAAGACACAAAACCTATCTTACATTAAAACAGTGATAAACAATAACATATTGGTATCTTCCACAAAATCTTAATCATAGTTAAACATGCAAGAGTATTGCCTGTTTCAATTTAACAAACCAGTTCAATAACTAATTGGTTCCATATCATGATTGAAGACACATCCGATTAACACTAAGACAGTGATGAACAATAACATGATTCGTATCTTTCACAAAATTTTCATGATAGTTTACAAATGCAAGAGAATTGCCTGTTCCAATTTAAAACAAAATCTTTAATCATTAATTGGTTCCATATCATGATTGAAGACACCTTAAAGGCAGTCATTAGGGAACCTGATTCGAAAATCACAAATTGAATCAGAGGCACTAGTCATCTTTCAAGTATAACTATACCGAAAATGAATTCATATTAATTAACAGCCCATTCAATCATCTAAATGGAGAGGCATCCCGTTTGCGAATATTGATATTGGTTGCCTACAGATTTTAACTGAATAACTTATCAATAATGAAAACCTTAACGCTTAATTACGAAAATTGATAGATATGATACCTCGATGTGGAGTCGTTGGAGCAAATCTGATGACGGATCGCCGGGTGTGTCGAGCGATAGGGAAATAATAAAGGCACAAGGAACAGAGCACACACCACACGAGGGAGAGACCCCGGGAATTCCCGTGCGATCTCCCCCAAAACCAATCAAAACTTTTTTATTAATTTTTGGTGACCTGCCATGCAAGCGCACCTGACATGGCAAAGGCCGGATGACAAGATCTCTCAGGAATCAAATCATCAAACCACTCAAGGAATAGACGAATTTCATCCTGAAATTTTCCACATCCACATATTCCCCCTTCCCAACATAACCTACAATTACAATATCCAAGATTCGCATCATTTGAAGCCATGGATTACAAGCGGCAGCGTCTCAATTTCCCACTGGATCTACGTTTTCCTCATCGCTCTTCCTCCATACCTGCAAAAAATGACCTCATAGGCAAAAGACCAAACTGCTTTCTAGGCATATGATTCCAAAAGCAACAAGGACTTCAAGCGCACACCTCTGCACCGTAGATCAAAGGCACCGATGTTCGGATTCATGAATGACCTGAAAAATAAGATAAAGACAATGAATCAAATCGATTGTAACGTTGAATCGAACATACACGAAGCAAAAATCAAATCAGAATTGGTCGTACCAGATCGAAAACATCATCTGCGTGTAGATCTGGACCAGAGATCTATTCGGAATAGGGCGCGAGAAGAAAAACAGAGCGAATTCTGGAAATTTTCGTGAAGAGAATGTAGAACGCGGTAACGTTGAAACCCTGAGATGGAGCTGAATGAAAACAATTGGGAACCCTAGCCTTTCCTTTATAGAGGGATATTGGGCAACGAACGGCTAAGATTACTTGTATTGACGGTGGATATTTGGTGTGACGTGTAGCGTAAGCTGCGGCACGTTTATGGCGGGGTAACGCTGTGTGCTAATATCATCTTTAGAATAATTGAGGGATATTTTTGTAAAAAGACACGTCATGGCGGTGATTCGCTGGCAGTCAATTCAACAGGGCGGTTTTCAAAGTCAGCCAAAAATAAATTAGTGTAAGACTATATAAATAAATTATTGTAATATTTTTTTTAAATAAGCAAATTAGTGTAAATAATAACATTGAATTTTCCTTCATACAAACAAGAGAAAATCTTAATCTTAATTTTTTTTTGGTTACAATCTTAATCTTAATTTAATCTTATCTTATTTTAATTTTAATTTTAATATATAAAGAGTCACCCATTTAGCAAACTAAATGCGACATGTCGTTTTCTCAAAACAATGAAATTAATATATTTCAATTTTGAATTAATTCAATGCACTCGAAATTTAAATCCATGATTATATAATTATTATCTTTACTCACTTCCTTGGATTTTGTCTTTTTCTTTTTTACACTTAAAAACTTAATTCTATCTTAATTTCAAAACTTAGATTAAAATATGAAACTGAATTCACTTTAAATTTAAACGTACGATTTTATTATTATCTTTTCTCAATTCTTTTATTTTTATCTTTATTTTCTTTTTTACACTTGGAAAACTAATTCTAACTTAATTTCAATAATAAGATTAAGATATGAAATTTCTTTGGTTACATAAGGAAATGAAAACAAGGAACACAAACAAATATGAAATTGAATTCACTTGAAATTAGATCCACGATTATATTATTATCTTCCCTCACTTTGCTTTTTATTTTTTTCGTCATTCTTTTTTACACTCGGAAAACTACTTCTATCTTAATTTCAAAAATTAGGTTCAGATATTAAAAATGTAATGTTTGATTTAGGGTTGTTCGTCGGTCAGTTCCGGGCCCAAATACTTAAAACCGAACGAAACCGACCAGTGTGAAAGTTGACCCAATTCCGACCGCTAACAAGGTCGGTTAGCGTCGGTTTCAGATTGCACGGATTACGGTTTCGGTGGGTGGGTTCATTCGGTTTTGGGCCTATTGGGCCACCAGTTTTACAACCCAAAGATTAATATTTATAACATTCAAAACTTACGAAAAATAACATTCAAAACTTTAAATCCATACAATCAATCATGTTGTTTAAACTTTAAAGTGAGATAATAAACTCACCACACAATAAATCAGTATAAAAGCAATTAATTTCTATGTACCAGGCATCTAGTAAAAAGATTCAAGATAGTGTATGTCTTTCACTGGTTGAGATTCATCAAGATTAAAGTCTGATATATGGGACTTCTGCGAAAGAAGGTTTGGGAAGATAAATGAAATGCATTGTTTTGACTATAAACTTTTTTTAGAAAGGATAATTCAATTGGTAAAAAAGCAGACTCAGATCAAAGTTTGGGGGGAAGAAATCCACCCAAAGTATAATACAAAACAGATAAAATACAAAAGCAAATGGTAAACTAATAATAGATCCTCCCAAAGTATCATAGACGGACCAAAAGCATGACTCGGAGCCGACGTTAGCTACCCCTCTATACTCGGCTTCAGCACTAGAGCGAGACAAAGTAGGTTGTCGTTTGGAGGACTAGGAGATAAGATAATCACTAAGAAAAACACAATAACCAGATGTAGAGCGTTTGGTGTTAGGACATCCTCCCCAATCAACATCGATATATGAAGTAAGACCATAAACTGATGAGGGGTACAGATTTAAGCCAAAATGCAGGGCGCCTTGCACGTAACACAAAATGCGTTTGAGAGCATTCATATGCTCTGTTTTTGGATCATGCATGTGTAAACAGAGTTGCTGTACAGCATATGAGATATCTGGTCTTGTAAATGTGAGATATTGCAAAGCACCTGTGAGACTTCGATAATGAGTGGGATCCTCATATGGAACACCCGAGGAAACACTAAGTTTTTGCTTGGTTTCTGTAAGACCCTCAATTTTTGAGTAATTATACTTTGGTCCTTGGAGATTTTATAATTAGGTTTTGGTCCTTTAAGTTTGGATATTTGTGGTTTAGTCCTTGGACTAGTTAAGGTTGAATTAGGAATTCCGCATTTAAGAGCTTGTAAGGAGGTTTTGGAATTCAAAATTTGAAATGGGAACATGATGGTTCGAGTTAGAGGATTAAAAGAATATTAGTGTAAGAGTTTTAACAAGAAATGTTGTGGCTTAGTGGTTAAGACTTAAGCACTTGATTGGCAAGGCTTGTGTTTGAATCCTAGTGAGGCATGTTTTAATTTTAATCAGATTTTTTGTGGTTAAAGGCTGAATTTCGAATTTGAATTGAGACATGAGATTAATGAGAAATAAATGGGTTTAAATGGAGTTTAATAGGAGGACAAGACCAAGAAAAGGATTAAAAGGTAAGGGTAACTCTGGGTCTAGATAGAGTCAGTTATGCTTTACATATGATTTTGCTGTTGGAAATTACTTTGTTTGTTATGATGGAATTGTTGGTATTACGATGCTTAGAATTGAGAATTGTTTACATGATTATGTAGAAGATGGTGAAGTTGATTATGTTATATTGACAATTGTTCATTCATGATGATGTTGAACATGTTGGCATGGCATATGCATTTTTTGGGGCTGATGGCGATGAGATGGGTTTTAGTCCCATGTGATCGTGTCTGAGGGCGATGAGATGGGTTTTAGCCCCATGTGATCGTGGTTAAGGATGATGAGATGGGTTTTAGTCTCATGTGATCGTGCCTTAACTTGTAGTTGCATTTGAGGATTCATAAGCATGGTTTGTGTTGTTGTTCATGAGGAAATGAATATATTGTTGAAGATGTTGTTGTATTTAGGAAATATTGTTGTTGTCACTTATGTTAATTTCCCTTCAACATGCTATTTGGTATTTGTTGTTTGTTCTCGAGTTAACCCTTTCTGTTTGTGTTTGGGCGCTTAACTCCAGAAAATAGACAGGGTGTTGATCGTCGTCTCTTGAGGAGCTTTACGGAATCAGAGTGCGCATTGGAAGCGTGGAAGATTCAAAAGAAGATGACGAACTACGTTGTTATTATTTTCCGCTGTTTTTAATTTATTTTTGGGCTCGTTGTTGAGCATATTTCCTTTGTTGTAATATTTTCCTCGTTTTGCTTCCGCATAATAAAATATTATCTATGGGGAAATATTACTTATATTATTAATAAAAACTTGTGAGTGATGAAAACTCCTTTAAAAATTGAGTTGTTTTTCTGAGAGGTTTTAATTTCCGCGATTTTACTATGTAACCCTCAACCCAAAATTAGGATGTTACAGTTTCCATAGGCGTGGCAGGCGGTTTACGAGATGTCATGTCGGCACGATCAATGATCTCTGTAGCATAATTTCTCTGACAGAGAAAGAGGCCACCGACATGTCTGGTTACTGCAATACCTAAAAATTAGTTGAGGGGGCCCAAATCCTTCATAGCAAATTCTAAAGCAAGGAGTAACATGATGGACTGACGAAGATCATCAGAGGACATGGTGAGGATAATGTCATCCACATATAAAAGTATGTATGCCATGTCAGTACCTTTGCGGTAGATAAATAAGGAATGATTAGATTTGTTGTGATGGAAGCTGATGGTGGAGACATAGTCAGCAAACCGTTAATACCAGACACGAGGAGCCTGTTTGAGGCCGTAGAGAGATTTGTTCAGGAGACATACGTAGTCTGGATGAACGGGATCTCGGGAACCCATGGGCCGATGCATATAAACAGACTCATGGAGCTGACCATGCAGAAAAGCATTCTAGACATCTAACTGGTGAATGGGCCATGATTTGGATAAGGCAATGCAGAGAACCGTCTGGATAGTTGCTGGTTTCACCACAGGGCTGGAAGTTTCATCATAGTCCACTCCAGCTTTTTGAAACCTGCCATCACCAACAAGACGAGCCTTATAACGCTCAAAAGAACTGTTAGACTTCTTTTTATGATGAAAATTCCACATACAGCGAATAATATTAACATCACAAGGTCGTGGTACTAAATCCCACGTCTTATTTTTAATAAGAGCATCATATTCGTCTTGTATAGCGGATTTCCAATTCGGGGTCAGACAAGGCTAGTCTTGGGTTTTAAGGAATAGGAGAAGGGGAATGGCTATGGGCAGAAATAGGTAAGTTCAAGTGACATTTTGGTTTTAAAATACCATGCATGCTGCGAGTTGTGTAAGACCCTCTATTTTTAGTATTTACATTTTTGGTCCTTGAGTTTAGATTAATTATGTTTTGGTCCTTGAACTACTTAGTAGTTTCAGTTTGGTCCTTGGTTGACCATTTGACCGACTTTATTATTATTGGAATGAGCTTTATGTTAGTTAATATTATTATTTTATTATATGTTTTATTATAAATGCTTTTCTATTTAATTTAAAAAGAAAAAGGAAAAGGAAAAAGAAAATAATAATATACACATATATTTATTTAAATATATATTGTTTTGTTAGATTTTGGTTGGGATCATATTTTGAACACAAATTGTATTTTATCTTATCATAAAATTAAGTAGATTTGATTTGAAAATTAAGATGAACATATTACTTATTTTTATGTGATATACTAATAGCTATTTTTATCTTTGTTTTAATTAGTTATAGTTTTGTTTTGGTAAGTTTTTATATATATATATATATGATTATAAGGAAGAAAAATAATAATAATAGAAGTACCGTATTGTGGATATATATTTATATATATATATATATATATATATATATATATATATATATTAAATTCTATTTTATTATACATTGGTTATTTGAATTATGAACCTAGTTAAATTATACTAGTGTGTGTTTTATCCTATTAAGATTGAACATGAATTTTAAAATTAAGATATGCATTTTGGTGAAGAGATAAAGAATAAAAACTGAAATAACATATTCCCTCTAAAATAACAAATTCAACTATCTCTCTACTCACCACTAAAACCCCTATCCTCTTTCTCTCAACAGCAATGAATTCCCTCTCCTCCCAAGTGTAGCCGCTTCTGTGTTTCATCCTCTCACGCCGCCAACGACGCTCAACTTCTTCCTTCTTTCAACCGAAACCACAAGCAGCAGCAGCACCCAACTCCAAACCTCGACCTGCTCTTCTTCTCATCCCTGCCTAAAACGTGCTGCCAAGCCTCTTCTTCCTCCTTATCGCGCGCTCCCTTCCTCCCCTCGCTGCACCGTTTGAGCGTCGCCGCCGCTAGTTCCTCCGGCGTTGTCACTGCGCCACCGCTCATCTCTCTCTACCGCTTGTCGCCTCTGTTCCAGCATTGGTTCCGAGCACGCGCCGCCGGCATCATCACCGTTCCGTCTTTGCCGCTGTCGCCAAAGCTCGCACTGCTGCTGTTCGTCCCTCTCCCACGTTGCTGCATATTTCTCCCCTCTGTTCAAAGAGCGCTCCCTTCCTCTGTTCGCCGTCATCCTCGTCGCCGCTACCACCAATCGCCGGTGTCTTCCTCTTCCTCTTAGCTTGCGGCCTTCACCCAAGACATCTTCTTTCCTTGTTTCGGCCTCGTCCTTTCCTGGTATATTTCTCTCTGTTTTCATCTTTATTTTCCAGGTTTTCTAACCAGCTATAGTATAATCAGAACTATCTTGGCGTAGACTTGGAAATGTTTGTATTAAGAGACAATTGTTTATGCTCCATAATTCTAAGAGTTAGTTCACTTTCTGTCTATTACGTATCTGTATAATTCTTCATGGTTCTATAGAATATTGCTATAGATTTCTAATATGCAATTATAGGCTGATAGTTTATAGATTTAACTAGTAATCTGGACAGGAATATGTTGCGGTATTTATTTTCTAAAATATAGAATTGGGAGTTTTTCTTAACTTACTTGATTTTGATTATAATTGATTAAGTTGTTAAGATAATGAATTATGTTAATTGTTAATAAACTGAATTATGAGTTAATTTAATTAAAGTTTGAAATTTAAACATAGGTTGTTAGAGCCATGATAGGTTTTATATAAGTTGGTTGTTTTTGAAATTCAATTAATTGGGTTGTTGATATAATTTAAAATTGAAAAGATTTAGTTGAAATTTAAAGGAATTATGATATTATTTTGGTAGTGCTGAATTCTATGCATGATGGTATAGGATTATTTTGTTGATATTTGAATAGAAGATATGTGATTTAAATAATTATAGATTAAAAGTTTAAAGATATATATATATACACACACGACCTATATAGGGAAAATAAGTGTTGATATTTAAATTAAATATAAGGCTATGTTAGGTTGTTGGAACTATAGTTTTGAATTCAAGTTAAATATATATAGTAAGTTTTAATAACTATCTTAGGAAAATAGAAAGGGGACTAACGTATAATTATATATATGGTATGCGCATGCATGCATACTTGTGTGAGTATTGATTTCTTTTTTTTACTATTAAATTAATTGAAGGTTCATCTTCTTCGGAGAATTCTTTTACTTGGTTGAGTTTGGACCGCTTGTTAAGACCAGGTAAGGGTAACTCTGGGTCTAGATAGAGTCAGTTGTGTTTACCATGATTTTATTTCTGTGAATTATTTTGTTTATGAGGATGAAATTGTTGGTATTGTGATGCTTGAAATTGAGAATTGTTTAAATGATATATTGAAGATGATTATATTGTGTATGGGGTGTGCTATGACTGATGTTTTGTGTGGACTGCTGGTCCATGAGGATCATGAATTTTGCATAGTCATAACATGTGCATCGTATATATATATATATATATATATATATATATATATATATATATATATATATATATATATATATATTGGGTTGATGTGGCGGTATTTTGTCCCGCGTGATCAACTGAGGATTTTAAGGTTGATGTGACGGATCTTTGTCCCGTGGGATCGACCGAGGGCAATGTGGTGGATCGTTGTCCCACGTGATTGTCCTGACCCGGTTAGGGTGAATTAGGGCAATGTGGTGGATCGTTGTCCCACGTGATTGTCTTGGCCCGTGAAGGGTGATGTTTTGGCCCGAGAAGGGTGATGTTTTGGGCTCGAGAAGGGTGATGTATTGGCCATATAAATATAACTATAAGCATATAGATATGGAGGGCATTTGCACATCTTAATTGATAATATTGTTGTTGTTAATTATTTTATTTCCCTTTCAACATGCTGTTTGGTATTTGTTGTTTGTTCTCGAGTTAACCCTTTCTGTTTGTGTTTGGGCGCTTAACGCCAGAAAATAGACAAGGTGTTGATCGTCGTCTTTTGAAGAAGCTTTACGAAATCAGAGTGCGCAGTGGAATCGTGGAAGAAGTTTGAAGAAGACGATTGATGTCTTAAGTTTTTCCGCTATTTTAATTTATTTTATTTTTGGGCTCGCTGTTGAGCAATTTTTCTTGTTGTAATATTTTCCGCGTAGTAATTATTATTTATGGGGAAAATTATTACTTATATTATTTTTAAGTAATTAAGAGAGACGAAAGCCTTTTAAGAAAATGAGTTGTTTTTCTGAGAGGTTTTAATTTCCGCGTAATTACTATGTGACCCTCAATCCAAAATTGGGGCGTTACAAGTTGCCATGGTCCTGGTGGGTTGTGGCGTGGCTTGGTCTATGTCGAGCGTGGGTGATGCAAGGCTGCTACTATCTGGGTGAGCAGGAGGCTGCAAAAATTAAATTTTCCACTGATGTAAAAGGAAAGGATGTAATTCATCATTGAGAAAATCATATGTAGCTTGGGAAGGAGTATGCAGCTTAGCAAAAGGAAATTGTGTTTCATCAAAGATGTCATGCCTCGAAATTATTATCTTTCTGTTTGACAAATCATAACTTTTATATCCTTTGTGATTAGATGGGTAGCCCAAGAACACACACGGGGTAGAACGAGGTTGTAATTATGGATGCTAGTAGAGGGAAAAAGAGGGTAGCATAAACAACCAAAAACCTGGAGGTGTGTATAAGTGGGATCCCAGTGATATATAATTTGAGTGGGGGATCTTTGTTTGGGAGAATATTTAAAAGATATGTTGCCATTTCAAGAGCATGATGCCAAAAAGATGAGGGCATGGAAGAGTGAGCAAGAAGTGTGCGAATCATGTTATTTATGGTGCATATTTTTCATTCTGCTTTTCCATTTTGGGAGGAGGTGTGTGGGCAAGAAAAACGAAAAATAAGACCTTTTTCATCTCAAAATTTTCGAAAAATCTCATTGTCGGATTGAAAGCATTTTATGTGTTGGGCAAATTGTGTCTTAATGAGAGCACTAAGAGGGGAAAAATCGAGTAGATATGAGATTTTTTGCTAATTAAAAAATTGGAGTAATCATCCAAGAAAAGAACATAATGTTTATGCCCTGCAACGCTTAAAACGGGAGATGTCCATAAATCACTATGCATGATATCAAATGGCATCGAAGTGTTAGATGATGAAGCATAAAATGGCAATTTAACATGTTTCCCAAAAACCCAAGACTCACAAACATTATAGGAAGATAAATATTCAGAACAAATGAACTTATTCTTGCTAAGAGAACGCAAAGCAGATGGTCCTGGGTGGCCCAAACGATAGTGCCACAAACTGGTAGTAAGAGTTGCAAAAGTAGATGGATAGGAGGCTTGATAATTGTTGGTTATAGGATATATATCCGCAATGCTATCATATCTCATTAGTGGCATCCTTGTCTGAAAGTCATTCACGGAGAATCCAAAAGGGTCAAAAGCAATAGAAACATTAATGTCAGTAGTGACACGTCTCACATAAATTAAATTTTTAATAATTTTCGGGGCATGTAGGACATTTTTTAGTTTTAATGGTTGATGAGGTGTAGGGAGGGTTGATTGTCCATAACCATGAACTGGAATTCCTTGTCCATTGCCAACAATAATATTTTGATTTGAATTGCTCATATTAAAATAAGACGAGAGATTATCTTGTGATGCCGTCATATGAGATGTTGCTCCCATATCCATATATCATTGACCATCAGGAGCATTGAGGGACATGGTATGCATTGCAGCTTTGATGTCCGTTGGTGCAAGAGAAGCGGTGCTAGTCGCATAGACCTGGGGACGCTGGCCCAAGATTCCCTGTTGCTTCCGAGGACCATTTGGATGAGCCCATTGGGAAGAAGGATATGGGCAAGGAGGGAGTGCCCACGGTGGTGGCATCCATCCCCACTGATACTGCTGCCAGGGAGCGATGTTATGCTGCCAAGGACCGGGGCTCGGCTGCCAAGGAGCCGCGTTTGGTTGCTGTTGTGGTTGTCCTCCACCACATCCTCCACCACGATGTCCAGATCCACCGTTGCGACTTGAACTGCCACGGTTTTTGTTGGAGGAGTTGCAGCCGCCACTTCGCTTCCCACCGCGATTGTTGAAGGAGATATCATGGTAAGGGGAGGGTTCATCAAGGTCCTTTGGTTGTGCCGCAACCATGGCTGCCTACGATCTTGTGGCTGCCATCTTGATCAGGCCGGCTTCTTCAAGCGTAAGCATGGAGTGAGCCTGATAAAATTGAGGAAGAGGGTTGCTTTGACGAATCAGCGTTCCGACTCCTTTGTAGGCATCAGTGAGGCCGGAGACCAATTGAAGAACAAGCCGCTGATTGGAGATAGGGGCTCCGACATTCTTCAATTGATCCGAGAGCATCTTGAGACGCTGACAATAAGCTGAAGCAGTGGGAAAGTCTTCCATGCGAGTGGTGGAAAACTCTTGCTCGAGAGTGACCGCACGAGCATTTTGGCTGTCCTGGAAGATGTTGGTCAACCGATCCCAAGCTTCCATGGCAGTGGAGTCGGGTTCAAGGATAGTTGTCAGAAGGTCATTCGAGATAGTGGAATAAATCCAATGGAGAACTGTGGAATCGAGGGTTTCAGGTGTCTTCTTCTCCTTGCCTTTTTCTGGAGTGATGATGTGATGAATGACCTTATGAGAACGGGCATGAATTTTGAAGAGTTCAGCCACGTAACATATTGAACATTTTCCATCTCAAGAACGATAGAGATGTGGTTCTTGATGTTGGAGACGGCGAGAGCCGGATGGAAATTGTTCTTTGGTTCAGAGGGAGGCTTAGCTGCCGAGGTGATTGGTTCAGAGGAAGACATAGCGACCGAGGTGAGAAGAAAGAAGAATGTCGAGAAAGGAAGGGAGGGCGGCTAGGGTTTCAGGAGAAGGAAGCAGGAAAGTTGCCTAGGTCTCTTGATACCATGAAGGAAATTATTTTCCTGTCATTTCATTACAAAGTATCAAAGTATAAATACAATGGTCACGTATGACCAAATTGGAAGCTATTAACTATACATCAATGAGTTGCCTAATTGTAGGGAATGAATAAGGAAGTTATCGACTATGCTAGGAATAGGTTTCCTAATGTGAGAGATATGGTTTTAATAGAGAAGATACACAAAGTAACTATAAGAATATTCCATATTCTATCAATGAGATTTGGATTCATAAGGGAGCATAGAAATCACAATAAACTCATAAATTACCATTTTAGTATCCCCATTTGTGTCTTGCATTGATATGTTCTTTTGTATGATACAATTGCTTACAAACTATTTGACAAATTTCTTGTGCTTATATCCTCAGGCTTACCTTGATAAATTGCTTTCAATTTCCCCCATACAATATCAACCCGTTTGGATGCAAACTAAAGAACACTTATTAGTGCTTATCTAGTGCCTTTTTTTAGTAGATAAACTACAATAAGCTCTAATAAGCTACATCGTAAACCAATTAAGATAAGGATCATGGTCTTATTTGTCCTCTATTTTCACTTTAGTTCATCCTTTCTTGACATAATTATGCCGTGGTTTAAAAATTGATGTAGATTCATTATTCAATCCCTTTGATATTTTTGCTTTTTATTTCATGATTTTGTTATTGCCTTGAAGATTTATTGCGCTCATGGAAAAGTTGCAATGCCCAAAAAGAAATCAAATGGAGCAGTGTTAAGGTATATAATTTTTTTACAAAGCTCAAAATTCAAATATATAGTAAACGTGCAGTGCAAAGTTTTTGCTCACGGCACTTGAAAGGGCTTATTTAACCCATCAATGTGTTCACTGCACTTCCAATTACAATGCATTTGTAATTCATAAATCATGAAATAAATTTACTGCATGCTCCTACTAGAAAAGTGGCTTGTAGCTTGTAGTAGCATAGTTAATTAGTGATTTGTGATAACCTTTGCTCATTGTTGTTTATCTACTTAAGTACTTATATAATGTTAAACATGCTATAAGTGAAAGTTAAGCAAACATTTGTTAAACGGGGTACCCAAAAAAAGTTGAGAGAAAAGGATAGGAATTATGGAATCTGTATAAATGAAATTGTTCTGACTATGAATATAAATGCTTCTTTTGGTTGCAGGATTGCGAGGAATAGCAGCCAACACGTTAAACACTATTTCTTTAATTGACACTTTAATTTTTTATGGAAAATTATTTTGAAGATTAGTAAATGCATACACTTATTTTCACATCTGAAGAAACTTGAAAAGCAAAGCACGGATGATTTGCACATCTGAAGAAATAGCACAGGTTTGTGGATAATTAAGGATCACTCTTTGTTACAGCCTCTCCTGGCTTATTGCAAGAGATATCTATAAAGAATGAGTTTTAACTTCCTATCTTCAAGATTTATGCCCCAGAAGTTTCCTCTAAACTGTTCTTATCTTGACCATTATTTCCTTTCTTCCTCTTATCTCTGACTCCAAACAAAGGATTATTGGTTTTGCTGAGTTGATGTAATATATGATACTATGCCTTATGTATGCGCCATTAAAGCCCCTGGTTTTGGCAAAAATAGGAAATCTGGTGATGTAAGTCATCTTCAAAATTCATTATTGTGGATAATTTACTAAATTTATTGTCATGATGATTTTTGCTTTTGGAGCCAGATTTCTATTGATTAATATATCCTTCAGACATTAATTATGCATGATTTCATCTGTTGGACATATTCTATCCATGTGCCACATTGCAAACCTTATTGCTTTGCTAAAATTGATTAACATAGTTTAAGATAATTTGGCATATCTTTGTGAGTTTCTGGCATCCCTCCAGCTCTGCTCACCAGGATCCTTGTCTTGTGGGCCTGCTCTTCTATTTTCTATATATGCCACTTTTAGACTGTATAATACTTGTTCTCTCAGTTGGTTATGTTCTTATACAAAGATGGTAGCGGTTATTAACCGCTGCCCTCTGGTTTGAAAAAAAAACAAAAACGATAGGAAGTGGTTTCTCAGTTAGATGCGCATCGGTAAAACCTGCTGCCCATTATTTTGATATGAAGTGGTCGTGCAACCGCTAGCCTTTATTTTCATGTGCAGCAAGAGTAGGGGTTCATAACCGATCCAATCAAATAAAAATAAAAAAATTGAAAAAATTTGAAATTCAATTAAATTGAAAATCGAACAGATCCAAAATTTAGAAAACTGAATTTTTTTGTCAGATTGGATCGGATTTCGGATTTGTTTTATAAAACCGAAACAATCCAATCAAACTGATGTTTGCAAATATATATATATAATTTTATTTGTAAATATATCATAATTCATACTTACATATTTTAGTCCTTATAACTTTATATAATTATTATATGAAAAGATATATTTGAATAAATAGAGTTTCAAGTAATAATTTGAAAAATATGCAGCAAAGTAAACATATATTTAAAAAATATGTCATCAACTATGCAGGATTAACTTTTTTCTTCTTCTTACTTTAAAGGTACTGAGCCAATAATGGTGGATGTGGAAATTTGTTTGAGACTTTTTGTTCGTCTTTATTTTTTTATTCCAAACTTTCATCGTTTAGGCTTGTAATGTGACGTTATATGATTCAAATTAATTTTTATTTCTTCATTGATTTCGATAGTTACAATGTCTTTAAAAAACTGAAATCTAATCCAATTCAAACTGATAAAAATTGGATCGGATTAGTTCGGATTTAAAAAAAAAACCGATTGGATAATAAAATGACAAAACCGAAGTGATTGAATCGGATGACTTTTCCCTTCAAAATCGAACCAATCCAGACCGCGACCACCCGAAGTAGCAGGTACTAACCACTACCCAACTTTAGCCGTGCCTAGTTTAGCACCACCCGCGGAACTGCTACCCATTGTATATTTTAACCGTTACCCAACGCTTTTTTTTGTAGTAGTGGATCCATCCGTGAGGGGGATATTATGTGTAATGCTCAATTTATGATATGAACAATCATGTCAGTATACTGTGAGTCCATGTTTTTCTTGTTCTTCATTGATGCTTATACTATAGGGTGAGTAAGTGTGAGGGGTCTGTGATGGACTCATTGAGATTTTATATCTCACTCTTCTCTATAATCCAGTTTTAGTCCTTGTTAGACCCTTGTTTGAAAAATATTTGGTGGTATTGTCTTTTGAGATTCAATATGAATAAAATCTTTATGGAATTGATTGATACTTGATTGAAAGAATATATTTGCTTGAATTACAATAAGATGAGATTTGGTTTAGTGCTTAAGACTTAAGCATTCAATTTACATGGCTAGTGTTTGAATCTTAGTGAATGAAGTTTTATTTTTAATACCCATTTTCGAGTAGCCTTTAATTAAGCTGAAATTCAAATTCAAATTTTAAATTTAAACATATGATTAATTGAGAATTAATGGGGAAGATTGAGGGAATAATGGGGTGGTTATTTTTTAGATCATGGGGGAGATATGGGTCTGTTTTTCGTGCATAAGTAAGCCCCCACTTTCAGTTTCTACCCTAAACAAAACCCTACACACACTGCTGCTGCTGCTGCCCCAAAAACACTGCTGCACGTTCTGCTGTTTTTCCATTCTCTTTTGCTGCTGTATTTTCACCTTGGGAAGAAGCAAAACCATAATCCAACCTTCTTATTTCAAGGGTTCTTAGTTGGCTTCGGTAAGGTTCTTCTTCACTTCAATTCTGAGTTCTTCTCGATCAAAATTCAATTCTAACCGATACCGTTTCTGTTTTGGACATCAACCCTCTTTTTCCCAATTCAATCTTGACCACGTGACTCCCTACAGAATTTTCGAGGGCGGGGACAAGCATCGTCGTGAGGGGGATAATCTCAGAGACTACGCATTCAGTTCCGAGGCCGAATTCGAGGTAGGTTCGCCTCAAAATCTTTTCCCTCTACGTTAGGAACTTTAAGGTTTAAATTAGAGAAATTGTGAAATTTAAGGAAATTATCTTTGGGCACGATAGAACCCTAGGTTGTGATGATTAAATGATGTAGAATTTATTTTGATGAAAACCCTTGATAAAAATCTCGTTTTGGAACTCAAAACTATGTTTTTCATGTCTTTGGACGTTATGGACAGAGAGCCACCGCATGAGCGCTAGCTCCGGGCGTTGGGAACTGGGTTCTCAGGCAGGGAGCCAACGCATGAGCGCTGGCATCCCAACGCACATGCGTTGGGCCTCTGCCATCCCAGTGTTGTCTTTTTTGTTCTTTGGATTTAATTGGTTTTTAGGATTTCTTCCGACCTCCCGATGATTGATTTAGGGTTTTTACGTATTATATGATAGGATGGACTTGAATTTGATGCGAAATGTTAGGAGGTAAGGGTAACTTCTTCTATCAACTTGATTGTCGTTTGTGATGATTATAACTTGTTCTGGAAATTCTGTTGTGTTTGGCTTGGAATACAAATGCATGATTTGTATGCCGGCTTCTGTAACATGTTGTACTAAATTATGGGACCCCTGACCGAAAATTGGGGCGTTACATTTGTGGTATCAGAGCGAAAGTTGAGATAACCAGAGCTTTTAAGTATTTAGGACTTTTGCATTCTGAGATCTATTGATGGGGTGTCAATCGAAGGAAGGATTTTGTGAGGTATTTGTCTAATTTTATAAATTGTTTAAGATTGTCCCATGAGAGGACGACCTATATGTTAAGTGATTGACTTGTTTGATTGACCGTCTGATTTGTTTGTTAGAAGGTTGTTCCATGAGTGGATAACCTAACACGATATAGTTAATTAGAAGATAATGTTACGTTTGGTCCTTGATCGAATTTTGAATTTTGATTGACCTTATTATTTTTGGAATGAACTTTGTGTTAATTGATAAAGATTTTGGGAGAATATACATATATTTTAATAATTTCTAATGTGAGTATTTTGGGTTGAGCTATTTTAGGACCCTACATATAGATGATATTAATGAAATACCTTACGTAACAGTATATCAATGATTATTTTATTATTAATGAGGGAAGTACTGTTGTTACATCTATATGCTAGGCATGTTTTCCAAATATAAATATTTTGATTTTTAGATTTTAGTTATGATCACAAATTGCAGTTTATCTTATCACAAATTAGGGAGGCTTGATTTAAGAATTAAGATGAGCATTTTATCTTTTATGTGACATACTAATAGTTGTTTAATTAATTATATTATCAAGTTTGTCTTCGCAAGTTGTATATTAAATAAGATATGTTTTTGGATATGTGATAATGAAATGTTTTGAGATAGAAACAGAAAGTCTTCTCCTAATTTAATGAGTAGAGTTTGGATTTCTTAACTATGCGTGCTTTCTTGACAATTTGGGCTTTAATGACCTTAGACTATAGTAACTTGTGATGTCTTTTGGTGTGAGTAGTTTTGGTTGAACTATTCTAGAACCTATGTTAACTACAGTACGAATGCGATATTAAAGAGATGCTTACTACATATATGCGTAGCAGTATGTATGATTAGGTTGCTATAAAAAAAATAGTAAGGATAATAATAATAAGTAAATTAATAAACATATTTTGATTTGCTTCTATTTCTGTTAGTTTTCTGGGTTATATATCTTTTGCCTTCTGTTTAATCTTTCTGGGTTGCTGCTTGACAGTCTACTTTCCTACCTTGATAGCCCACACAGTCTGCTTATAGCCCACACAGTCTGCTTATAGCCCACATAGTATCAACACAGTTTCCACAAAGTCTCCCCAAGGTCTGCTGGATAGGTAGCCTTGCTATCTCGAACAGCTGAGGAATGACGACTACATCGTCTTGAGGAACGTTCATGCATGCAAGGGTTCTACGTGCTATGAACTAACAACAACAAGGCATTACCGAATAAGATACCTAATTCCCTTGAGAAAACATCTCTTGAAATATTTTCGTAAAGGTCTTTTGAGGCTTTCCAGAACATGTCTTATGATTCCTCATGAGGAACTTCTTATGGTTCTTTTTTTTTCAAAGGCGTGCCTTAGTTTTCTTAGCAAGATAAGACTTGTAGAAAGAAGTGGAATCGTCCTTAATTTCATAAAAGGGTTGATGTATTCCTTTAGTACATTATGAATTTCCTTTAAGAAAGGTAGGACAGATTCATTTTGAAAGCTCACGGTTTAACTGCAGGTTCTCTTGAAAGCATGTTTCCAAAACATTCATTAGGTTTCTAAAAAGGAAGTTTCTCTTTTTATTCTTTTCGAAACTATTAAGCCTTTACTTTTTCCAAAACAAGTTCGTATAATTTATTTTGAAAGGAACCTCATTCCCATGGTAGCTTACTCTAATTCCCCGGCTAGCGCACACAATAACAATTGGGGATAAGGCATAGCAATATTGCAACAAGCAAGATCAGGGAAAGGATGGTAATTCAATCAACATGTTATCAACATAACATAACATATATTTCAAGTATGACTTGCTCTTTTCATATGAGCTAAATAGCATGCTTTCTTTTATACAATCAACAACAATAAGTGAACATGCATGGTTTCACGATCGCCAAAAGGATTGTGTCGAACCATGTGAATGATATTATAATCAAGATAGACAGGTCATAGCATAGACATCATGTAATCAAGAAGACAAGCTATCAAGTAAGTCTACAATTCAAGAGATGCCATACATCAAACAATTATAATCCAGCATTGTAGATGCCTTTAGATACTTGCATTATATCACAATCAATACAATTCAAAGTCGGGTCGTTCTTAGAATGTCATCGACTGCTAATTATAAGACAAAGTATATACATATGCCTAGTGGCTAGGAATAGAGAAGTGCCCTTACCTCTGTCCTTTTCTCCAAGTTCCAACGTTTGCTCCAAAAGCTACAACGGTTCCGAAGGTAAGCTACATCGCTTTGTTTGGTCCGAAGTCCCGTAATCCTTCAAAGAATGTAGCCTAGTTTAGGACTTGATACTCAATCCTAAGGCTTAGCTACTGGTCTTAAAAGGTTCCTATCACTTAGACAATTGTCCTAACTCTTAGGAAGAAATCTTGGAAGTCGAAAACATTTTAGCAACTTAGACGACCATCGAAAGAACTCGGAAAACCCTAAGTTACAATTTTCAAAACTTTCCAAAACTTCAAATCTTTTAATGAGCAGCAAGGCTAAATAATTACAAATAAATTTGAAAGCCTTAAGCAATATTTTGAAAGCAAAAACACACACAAAACCCCAAGGGTCCAATTCTGCCCAAAAACCTTAAAACCCTAAAAACCTCAAATTTTCACCAAATAAATCACTAAGTTACTCAAGACAATTTCACAAAAACTTCCCATTTTTACCAAGCAATTCATTAATTTACCCAAAACAATGTCACAACCCAAAGCATAACTTCTATTACAAGTTTCTAAAACAAATTTTCAAGTCTTGAGTTCAAAAACTCCTAAGTGCCAAAAGCACAAAATTCCATTCCAATTGCAAATTTCCAAAACCCAAGTTTTCTTAACTTAGCAAAACCCTAATCAAGTTATGAGTTCCAAAATCCAATTTACCCAAAAGCTCAATTTTAATCCTTCAATTCCAAGTTTCCAAAATGCCCTAGAAATCAATTCTCTAGGGTTTTAAACCTACAATTTTCTCTAGGCCCTTTTGCACTAATTAGGGCAAAACATTTCCTTCAAACCCAAAACCATTTACAAGCATTTAAACCCACTCAAAAGCTAGTTGAAAAATCAATTCTCCCTTGCCCCAAAACAGTATGCAATTCGGCCAACACTCACAATTATCGAAATATATTTTTCTCTCAAAACAAACTTGTACACATCAAAGGTAATAAGAAATATATGGTGAAACTAAATTTTAAAGTTTGAAAATCACTTATTTCAAATAATCAATTCTCAAAAACCTAGCTTCCAAGAAAAATAATTGGAGGATATCCATAGATCAATATCATGGGAATAATTTTCCTAAAAGCAACCCTAGCAAAAGATCAACTTCAAAATTCTCTAGGGATCGAAACTTAACCAATCAAATTATAATCAGTTCAAATTGAAGCCTAAGATCATGGGAACAACATTTGTGAAGGGGGTTCAAGGTTCTAGCAACTACGAAAAACCAAAACTCAGCATATCAAAAATCCGAATCGGTAATATTGTAGATCTTGAGGAGGAGAACAACTTACCTCAAAGAATCAAGTGAAGAAGATGAGTGGAAGGGGCTGCCATGGAGGGTGCAAGGTTCGGCCATGGAGGAAGAAAGGAAGAAGAAGATTAATAGTTCTCTCAAGCTCTCACTTTCTTTCTCTTAACCTCTTCTTAATTTTCACTTAATGAACCTAAGTGAGAAAACACAACATGAGCCTCTTATTTAAAGAGGGAGGCCGCGAGTTTGGGCCTAGGAGGGGGGAGTTTTCTAACTTTTTCCACTTCTAAGGACCAAAGTGTGAAGGATAAAAGGTTAGAGTAAAAATAACTTTTTACTATTTGAGGACTAAAGTCTAAACTCTCAAAGGACAATGACTAAACCATAAACTTTCATGGGGCAAGGACCAAACTATGATTATGGAAGATTTGGAAAATATCTAAAATAGTTTAATATTATATTCCTAATCCATGTCGCGTCAGTGCGTCAGTTGAATCCAGTCGTCGTTGCGTTTCCTAACATAGTTGAGGTTTCTAACACTGGTCACTCATTTTCTTTGGGCCTTGTGCTCGTACTACTAGGTCCTGGGTTGTTTTCCCTCGAAGTTCATGCCGGTTCCGGCCCGAAAGCACTATTCATAAGAAGCTGCTCGTGAAGCACTATTCACAAAATACTATTCACCGAAGTTACTATTCACAAAACTTTTTATCACATATCTGGATCCGTCACGTCCAACAGACTCATTTGGTGATTCCCGTATTTTCGATCCGAGGTCTCGAAGTCGTCCGTTTCGCTTGCTGGATTTTCGACTGAAAGTCTCGCTAGCGAGAAATTTCCTTTCCGAGCTCCGGAAGGAAACCATATCAATATTACAGTCATTCTTCACGAAATTCTTCACTAAACGTCATGGTGATAGTGAGAATGTCTTATTCTCATCCGAACTCAAAGTCAGGTCAAGGTTGGTTTACTACCAAGTGTCGTAGAGAGTACTTCATCGGTACTTCAGCCGACGATATCGCTTGTCAATGCCGCCGAGCGGATCCAAACAGTACCTGGAATAATTAAATAATTGTTCAATTACTGGGGGAAATTCAGGGTCTTACAATCCTAACCCCCTTAATTTAGTTTCGTCCTTGAAACTATAGGTCGGCGAACCGCTTGAGCATTGTCTTCCCCTACTTTCTCTCCAGGTTTCCATGTTGTTCCTTCCGTGGTTTGTCCAATATTGCGTGGCTAGGGGGACTTTCTCCCCTTGCAATTTCTTATCGTTCTTGTCCTCGATCTTCATGGGTGGAATTACGAATGATAAGTTGTCCTTGAATTGCGAGTACTCTGACTCAATGAATCCAGCCATAAGCCTCCCTGGCTTAATCGCCTTTCCGACTCCATCAACGGCGTCTCCTGAGGTAAGCATGTCCCTTATTTCATGCTCTAGCCCTCTTTGTCTCTTACTGGCGCAACTCTTACGTTTGTTCTGAGAAGCTCTCATCTTTTCCTTACTTGCCTCTAACCTTTCCATGGTTTTGCTGAGCAAGTTCGGCTCCAAGTGTCGGTTACTACCGTCCTGGTGTAACTCGAGGCGTCTTATGCCAAATCTTCCCTTCGCAGGGTGCCATCCCTGGGTTAGTACGATAGCCGTCGCTGTAGATAAGCTCCATCAAATGTAGTTGTTCTTGCCAGCTTTTACGGTGATCCTTGACACATGCCTTAGCAGATCCTCTAGTGATCCCAATATCTGTTCAGATTTTCCTCATTGCCGGAGGGTTATAGAAGAAACTTTGTCCCATCTTCAACAACATCGGTATATGACTAGGCAAATAAGCATACAGGTAAAATTCAAGCTAATACATAAGGCGCATTCCACACAAAATTTGCAGACTTAGGTGGTCGATGACTCTAAGGTTCCTATGTGCATGTACAACCGCTCGTTCTACAAAAATTTCATCCGAAAGTATAACACCAAATCCCGCAGGCTGGTGGAACACTCAATCGAACTCCGCACGAACTGGCAAGTACTGCGGTCAGTCGAGAGTTGTCGCTTACACGGGTACGTTCTGTATACGCTCCCGAAAGGTTGCATCTCCGGCCCGTGGCGTTGTATAACTCCGAACCATGACTACTTCAAGATGCTTGATACGGTATGTAGACTACAACCCAACTCTAAGCTTTTCGGAGCGGTCCCCCAAGGGATGATTGGAAGACCGGTCCAAATCCGAGACGATACTGAGCATGTTCTTTACAGTCACACGATCTTTGCAATGTATACTTTTACTGACCGTTTTGACGTTGTAGGTTGTATTTGCGGGTAAAAGTGAGCTAACTTGGTCGATCCATGGTTACCCACATTCCATCGATGTACCGTCCCACTTCCACTCGGGGACGTTGCGGGTTTTAAACATTCCCGCATGCTTCTCATGTTCAACCCTTTCCTTCTGAAAAGTAAGGTTTGCAATCACATACTCAGTCCCTCGCTGCTTCATTCCTGATAAATCAACTCAACTTAGGTCTTGGATGAATACTCAGCTTGCTGCCCACCTTGCATCTGGTTATCCTTGATTTCTCCCCTCAACTTACCGGGGGTAGTAACTATCTCGAAGGTTAACTTCCTTGAGGGTACTCTCATGTCCACGCTGAGATCTCAGAGCTGTTCGAGTAACTCCATATCTCTCGCTGTCATGGAAGAGGAATTCATTGCCTTTCATTTCAAAACATTAGTAACCACGATAGACTTTCCCAAATGATATTGCGGTGTAAGATTATACTCTTTTACGGGCTCTGCCCATTCATGCTGCTTCATTTTTTCTCCTTCAAATCAGACAAGTGTCTCAAACTCTCGTGGTCGTTGAAGATAGTGAAGGTAATCTTATAGAGGTAGTGTCCCCATACCTCTTGAGCGTAAACACCACTGCGACTAATTCCAAGTGATACTTTGGACAGCTCGATTTTGGCGTCTTTAGCTGTCTCGAGGCATATCCCACTATTTAGAGGTCTTGCTTCAGTACACAGCCTAACCTTGGTATGATGTATCAACACTGATTACGTGCGGTTCTCTGGTTGTGGCATAACTAATACTGACGAAGTCGTCCTTTGTTCCTTCATCTATTGATAGCCGGACTCACCCCTCTTGGTCCTTGCAAAAGGTTTGTCCTTCCTAGTGAGTCACACTAGCGGTCCTACTAGCTTCGGGAGTCCTTTGTTGTAGAATCGATAATAACTATCCAAGCCGAAGTAACTCCTTGTCTCAGTCGCCGTCTCCATTCGTTCCCATGCGAACTCTATTCTCGCTTTGGCTGGGTCGACTGTGATTCCTTCCCTTGAAATCACATGTCATGGGGATTCAACTTCTTCAAGTCAAAACTCGAACTTCGAAGGGTCGCCATACAACTTCTCCTCCCTTAGCACCTTGCGGCACTAGTCGAAGATGATTGCTTCTGGTAACACTACTGGTGCATGGAGGTCATCAGTTTCCTGTTTTCCATCGACACTTGTTGGCAGGTGGTATTCTTGGGGTTTCCCCTAGTAAGTAGTTGTTCAGGAAATAACTATCGGGCACCAAGAGATACCCCTACATAAGGAAGGTTACCGTTTCATGGTACCGCCCTTGGTGGTTGGATTACCAAATCATTCCAAGAAGCATACTTGTTCCAGCCATGAAACAAGGCAGGCAAACGAAGCAGGACTGCATCCAATTCAAGAAAAAATAGCAATATTCAAACAAAGTATAAGCTAGCTGTCACGAGAGATAAACAAACAAGCATATAAGGAGGTTCTCCACTCAAGGGATAAACCTAAAGCAATCTACAAGTTCGAATGCTTCTGGACCTCATCATGCTTGGAGTAGCCATAAGGTTGATCGGGCCTTACAAACCAACTCCCAAGAAATCAAAGCCGAAACATCTTAATTGTAGACTCAAAACAAAAAACAACCTAGCATAGAAGACCTATTCCCCAACAGGCTCTGGTATTCTCAACCGGAGCTCTGATACCACAATGTAACACCCCGATTTTCAGGGCATTACTGTAGCAAATGAACAACGAATAAACATGTGGAAATCCTTCAAGCTTACGAAAATGCAAGGGATTTTTTATTTCAAATCATGCTAAAGGAAACATGCATTACTTGTATATATAGATACCCAGTTTAACAGAGGCTATAAGGTACTTAGTTTAAGTGAATAATATTAGTCAAATAATTTTGAAATCAAAAGACTTGTTTGTAAAAGAAGACATGTTGTCACCGTTAAAAACCCTGACCCAGACCTCTTACTTCGGCATACCTCCCACGATGCCACGCAGGGCGACTGAAGGTACGTCATTCCGGGACTCTACCCTACCCTTGAGCATGCTCATGTACGGACACAAGAATAAAATAAATATATCTAGCCTTCAAGTGGTAGATGTCCGTCCTACTCCCTCGAAATGTTTTCGGCTCAGCATCCTCCAAGTACTCTTCGACTGTAGTGGTCCAGCTGGCGACGGATAGCGAGGAAAACACAAACAACAAACAGGTGCAAAGGTCAACTTCAAAAACAATAACTCCCCATGTGAGCACATGGGTGAGACAACAATCATCAACTTATATAAGCATGTTAAGTAATGTTCCATTCATTGCAGTTATATATACTTATACTTAGCAATTTAAACTACGGATTTGCAGGGTAATTCATAAACAAGCATCAATTATAATACAAGTAGAATTGCAACCAAAACACACTCAATAAGCAGCTCAAGACACGCATAGCAATCATGTTACAAACAATCTGGATGTCATGATGCAGTTAAGGTGTAATATGATCCGAACATTCGGGTTGCTGCATTGAGTCGGCACGTAGTCTCTACATAGTCTGCACATTGTCCACACAGTATCCACACAGTCTGCATATAGCCCACACAATATCCACACAGTCTACTTATAGCCCACACAGTATCCACACAGCCTACTTATAGCCCACACAATATCCACACAGTCTGCTTATAGCCCACACAGTATCCACGTAGTTTCCACAAAGTCTCCCCAAGGTTTGTTGGATAGGTAGCCCTGCTATCTCGAACAGCTGAAGAATGACGACTATGTCGTCTTGAGGAACGTTCATGCATGCAAGGGTTCTACGTGCTATGAACTAACAACAACAAGGCATTACCGAATAAGCTACCTAATTCCCTTGAAACCACATCTCTTGAAATATTTTCATAAAGGTCTTTTGAGGCTTTCCGGAACATGTCTTATGATTCCTCATGAGGAACTTCTTATGGTTCTTTTTTTTTCAAAGGCGTGCCTTAGTTTTCTTAGCAAGATAAGACTTGTAGAAAAGAAGTGGAATCATCCTTAAGTTCATAAAAGGGTTGATGTATTCCTTTAGTACATTATGAGTTTCCTTTAAGAAAGGTAGGACAGATTCATTTTGAAAACTCACGGTTTAACTGCAGGTTCTCTTGAAAGTATGTTTCCAAAACATTCATTAGATTTCTAAAAAGAAAGTTTCTCTTTTTATTCTTTTTATCCTTACCTCTGTCCTTTGCTCCAAGCTCCAACGTTTGCTCCAAAAGCTATGAAGGTTCTGAAGGTAAGCTACGTAGCTTTGCTTGGTCCGATGTCCCGTAATCCTTCAAATAATGTAGCCTAGTTTAGGACTTGAAACTCAATCCTAAGGCTTAGCTACTAGTCTTAAAAGGTTCCTATCACTTAGACAATTGTCCTAACTCTTAGGAAGAAATCTTGGAAGTCGAAAACATTTTAGCAACTTAGACGACCATCGAAAGAACTCAGAAAACCTTAAGTCACAATTTTCAGAACTTTCCAAAAATTCAAATCTTTCAATGAGAAGCAAGGCTAAATAATTACAAATAAATTTGAAAGCCTTAATCAAGATTTTGAAAGCAAAAACACACACAAAACCCCAAGGGTCCAATTCTGCCCAAAAACCTTAAAACCCTAAAAACCTCAAATTTTCACCAAATAAATAACTAACTTACTCAAGAAAATTTCACAAAAACTTCCCATTTTTACCAAGAAATTCATTAATTTACCCAAAACAATGTCACAAACCAAAGCATAACTTCTATTACAAGTTTCTAAAACAAATTTTCAAGTCTTGAGTTCAAAAACTCCTAAGTGTCAAAAGCACAAAATTCCATTCCAATTGCAAATTTCCAAAACCCAAGTTTTCTTAACTTAGCAAAACCCTAATCAAGCTATGAGTTCCAAAATCCAATTTACCCAAAAGCTCAATTTTAATCCTTCAATTCCATGTTTCCAAAATGCCCTAGAAATCAATTCTCTAGGGTTTTAAACCTACAATTTTCTCCAGGCCCTTTTGCACTAATTAGGGCAAAACATTTCCTTCAAACCCAAAACCATTTACAAGCATTTAAACACACTCAAAAGCTAGTTGGAAAATCAATTCTCCCTTGCCCTAAAACAGTATGCAATTCGGCCAACACTCACAATTATCGAAATCAATTTTTCTCTCAAAACAAACTTGTACATATCAAAGGTAATAAGAAATCAATGGTGAAACTAAATTTTAAAGTTTGAACATCACTTATTTCGAATAATCAATTCTCAAAAACCTAGCTTCCAAGAAAACTATTTAGAGGATATCCATAGATCAATATCATGGGAATAACATTCCTATAGGCAACCCTACCAAAAGCTCAACTTCAAAATTCTCTAGGGATCAAAACTTAACCAATCAAAATTCTAATCGGTTCAAATTGAAGCCTAAGATCATGGGAACAAAATTTGTGAAGGGGGTTCAAGGTTCTAGCAACTATCAAAAACCAAAACTCAGCATATCAAAAATTCGAATCGGTAGAATTGTAGATCTTGAGGAGGAGAACAACTTAACTCAAAGAATCAAGTGAAGGAGATGAGTGGAAGGGGCTACCATGAGGGTACAAGGTTCGGCCATTGAGGAAGAAATGAAGAAGAAGATGAATAGTTCTCTCAAGCTCTCACTTTCTGTCTCTTAACTTCTTCTTAATTTTCACTTAATGAACCTAAGTGAGAAAACACAGCATGAGCCTCTTATTTAAAGAGGGAAGCCGCGGGTTTGGGCCTAGGAGGGGGGAGTTTTCTAACTTTTTCCACTTCTAAGGACCAAAGTATGAAGGGTAAAAGGTTAAAGTAAAAATATCTTTTTACTATTTGAGGACTAAAGTCTAAACTCTCAAAGGGCAATGACTAAACCATAAACTTTCAAGGGGCAAGGACCATACTATGATTATGGAAGATTTGGAAAATATCTAAAATAGTTTAATATTATATTCCTAATCCATGTCGCGTCAATGCGTTAGTGCGTCAGTTGAATCCAGTCGTCGTTGCGTTTCCTGACATAGTTGAGGTTTCTAACACTGGTCTCTCATTTTCTTTGGGCCTTGTGCTCGTACTACTCGGGCCTGGGTCATTTTCCCTCGAAGTTCGTGCCGGTTCTGGCCCGAAAGCACTATTCATAGGAAGCTGCTCATGAAGCACTATTCACAAAATATTATTCACGGAAGTTACTATTCACAAAACTTTTTATCGCATATCTGGATCCGTCACGTCAAACGAAGTCATTTGGTGATTCCCGAATTTTTGATCCTGTAACACCCTAAATTTTCCCCCTGTAATTAAATAGTTCTTTCATTATTCCAAGGTACTGTTGATCCGCTCGGTGGCATCGGCAAGCGTTATCGTCGAGCGAAGCACCAGTGAAATACCTTTTACAACACTTGGTAGGAAGCCAAGCTAGACCTAACTTTGAGTTCGGACGAGGATAAGACATTCTCACTATCACCACGACGATCAGTTGAAAAATTAGTGAAGAACGACTATAATATTGATATGGTTTCCTCCCGGAGCCTGGGAAGGATTTTTCGCGCTAACGAGACTTTTAGCCGAAACTTCAGCAGGCGGAACGGACGACTTCGGGACCCCGAATCGAGAATCTGAAAATCCCCCCCAAATGATTTCGTTTGGCGTTTCGAGACCAATTTTATGAAGAAGATTTTTGTGAGTAGTGACCCGATGAATAGTGTTTTCGGGTAGCGTGGAGCGGACTTAGCGAAATATCGACCCGACCCCGAATCATGCGGGCCCAGTACCCCGAAACCAATAAATGACCCCGGGACAGATATTCTCAGTGGTACTGAGATACTCATTGATGGCCAGCCACATATGACGACCAGTGACTTGACGCACTGACGCGCTGACACACTGACACACTGACGCACTGACGCGCTGATGCGTCATGATTGAGAATTTATTAATAAATAAACCTAGATACTTATTAGAACTTTCTAAGCTTAGAGTTTAGTCCCTGAACTTTGAAACCTTACGGTTTGGTCCTCGAGCAGTAAAAGATTTGTTTACTTTAACCTTTTACCGTTCCAACTTTGGTCCTTGGGTAAGTGGTAAAAGTGAGATTCACCCCCCATTTTATGGGCCAAACCCACGGCCCACACCTCATTTAAGGGGTTAAGTGTGTTAGTACAGATAGCAACCTGAGAGGGGGGGTGAATCAGAGTTGCTTCGATTTTCGCCTTATTGAAAATGTTACTTTCAAGATAATGATGATCACGAAACGATTAGCGGAATTAAGCGTTGCTTGAAAGTAAAGATGAAGGATAGAAGAATTCACACACAGAGTTTTATCCTGGTTCACCTTCTATCCACCGAAGGCTACGTCTAGTCCCTCAAGAAAACCCCTTGAGGATTTTTCCACTATTGATAAAAATCTCTTACAAGTTCCTAACCCAAGGACCCCAAGAATTTCTACCAATATCCTGTGAAAGCAAACCACTTTCAACAGCCCCTGAAAGGAAACCACTTTCAGTTCCTGAAGGCAAACCACCCTCAGACCTTGAAGGCTAAACCACCTTCAATCAATACCCTAAAAGTATACCACTTTCAGTACCAACAACCCTTCACCGAATACCACGGTGAAAAACTCAATCTTACAGAAAGAGATGAAGAGGAGTTTACAATTGGCTGTATCAATCCTTTAACATAGAAGTGGATTGATCATGAGAATTTATGCTTTAAGGCTTTTAAGCATAATATGATTCTGAGTTCCTCAAGATATGAACAACAAAAGTGTTCTTATAAACATGAAGATCATGAACTCAGAATTTAGGCTCTTGAAGGTTTAAGTTCTAAAAGATGAACTAATTTTGACAAAGCTTTGGCCTAATGTTGTATTCTCATGTGTTGTTGTGTTCTGGACTCAAATGGACTTTATATAGGCAAGGGCAACGTCCTTGAACCATCACAACCCTTTCCAAAAGGTTTGGGACACAATGGTTCATGAAAAGATGTAACTTTTCATTCTGGTAATCGATTACATCACTTAGTGTAATCGATTACACTAATAGCCGTTTCAGTTTGAATTTCAAATTCAAACATGTAATCGATTACAAGCAATGAGTAATCGATTACTTGCCTAGGTGTAATCGATTACCATAAGGCTGAAATCGATTACACTGAAGTCCAACTTCCAGAAACTTGATCCTTTGAGATCGGCTTAAGGTTTTCTACTTCTTTTAAGTTATGAAAACACTTAGCTTGATTAGTTTAGGTGTTTTAAGAGCCTTTAGGCTTTAATAGACCTTTAGAAGCATAACTCACCTAAACTTAAGACTTCTAGACTATTGATGAACTTTATAGCGCTGTTTCTTCGAAGTCTTCTTTTCTTCTTTTTGCCGATGAGTTTTTCGTCATCAAAACCACAGCCAGGGTCAGGAGCAAGACCTTCTTCACAATCTCCCCCTTTTTGATGATGGCAAATACATTCTTGATACTTGAAGATCATATATGCATTTCTGTTGAAACACTCCCCCTGTTTGATGTAATCCAGTATTTCTCCCCCTTTCTAATTCACTTGTTGAATTCCTGCATATTATCTTTAAGAGCACATAACCTTTCTCCCCCTTTTGACTTCATCAAAAAGAAGAAAAGGCCAAAAAATACAGGCATACTACCATACAAGTATAGAATTCGAAATAAAGCATAGGGGTATGGGATAAAGTTGTAAAACACGAATAAAGCACAACCAT
This sequence comes from Acmispon strigosus, assembly GCA_030819835.1. NCBI lineage: Eukaryota > Viridiplantae > Streptophyta > Magnoliopsida > Fabales > Fabaceae > Acmispon > Acmispon strigosus. The sequence continues at coordinate 29,811,759 of JAUAMA010000001.1, forward strand.
CCAACCATAGCAAATAAACGAAAACATCCAACAGTGCAATAAAGAGTTTAAAACTAGGCTATTACAAACCAAATAAACCAAGATGTCAAATGAAAGCGTAAACAGGTTTAAAGATCAAATTCATCAGAGGAATCAAAAGAGTCATGGGGAGAGGGAGCCATGCGATCGACACGAAGACTGAGACAATCCATATCCGCACGGAGAGTGGTGTACATAGACTCAACCCGACCTTCGATGTGATCGAACCTCTGATCAAAATGTGTCCTCATATCAGCCATATGAGAGAGGATGAGTTGAGTAGAGGCATCAGCATCTGCAGAGGACGAAGGACCTCCCTCAGAAGATGGTGGACAGAAAGCAGCAGGGGCAGGAGCCTGGGTAGTATCAGGACCCAAGTCTGATTTGTGCCTGAAAGTACCATCAATATCCCTGAAAATCCCCATCTTGTTCAGAATTTCCATATCAATCCTCTAAGCCTTAGCATCCATGACCTGTGCATACTCTCCATGTGTAGAAATTCCAAAGTTCTTCAGAATAAGAGTAACAACAGGAGCATAAGGAAGAGGGCCAGTTCTGTCTTTGTGAAGCAGCATATGTATCATGACCAAGTAAGCCCAATTAATAGATTCATTATGCTTCAGACCATATATGATTTGCAACTCTAAATCACTAATCTGAGCATGGTTAGAGGATTGAGGGAGAAGAACATAGCTTATCAGATAATGAAGCAAACGATCCTCTACAGTGAGATATCCAACAGTAAGGATATCCCTAGAACGGTTAGCCTCCGTTCGCTGCTTCTTCAACTGTATCTCTTCCTCAGAAAATCGACACAAAGATAGATAAAAAGACTTCTTGTCATAATCAGCCCATGGACATGTAATCTCAGGGCTAAGTCGTGCTCCAACATAGGGAATTTTCAGTAGAGTTCCCAATTGCTCTTGAGTCAAAGAAATATCAACCCCTTTGACTGACGAGCAGATTTTTCCACCTCTCTTAACCAAATTACAATAAAAGACTTTGACCAATTCAGGATAATACGTACCCGTCAAGCCAACAAATTCATCAAGGCCTTGGAAGTCAAGGAGAGAAGGAAAGAGAAGTCCAGCATTGATGAATGAATTCATGTCTGCATACTTGGGAGGAAGAATCGGTCTTTCCAAGTAATAAGCCAAGAACCATTCCTTTTGTTCCTCCGTGACGAGAAGACGTGAAAGGTCAAGGGTGTTCATGGATAGGTTCTTCGACCGGTGTCTGCGAGAAGAAGAGGCCATTTTTCGGATTTGGAAGGGTTGGGTTTGAGAAAGGGTTTTTGGGTAGAGACCAAATTGGAAAATCCGAAAGGGTGGAGAGACAAGAGAGGGTAGGGACGAGCAAAACCCACCAATTGGTTCTGAATTTGAGCAAGAAACAAGGGAGAATAGTGGGAAATACTGATTCGGCGTCGACGAAAGGAAAGGGAAGAAGAACAGTGTAATCGATTAATAATTCTGACCAGATATACTTATATTATCGAATTGGTAATCGATTACAGGCAGTTGTGTAATCGATTACCACAGTTTAAATTTTAAATAAAATTCAAAATTGCAGCTGTAATCGATTACAGCAGTTAATGTAATCGATTACTCAGAGGAATCCAATAATCATGACAACTAAGAACAGGGGTAATCGATTAACAAACCTATGATAATCTATTTCAAGGATATTTTATAAGTTCTATCCTATGTAACACATTTTCAAATAAATACTTAAGCACATAATCAACTATGACATGTGATCATGCAAGAAAAGATTATACAAGTATCTATAAGTCTTATCACAGAACATGTGTCTAATTGATAAGATCTAACATAGGTCATATGTTTAAGCACATAGAAAAATTAGATACATATAAACATAAATCTAAGACATGAATATGTAAGCATATATGTTCACCTAGAATCTAAGTAGGCAATTCTTTAACTAATATAAGCATATATCTAGAAGAATATCTTACTAAAGATTTATGATTGTTAATTTCATAATTCCTAATGTGTACCTATGATTTTCTAGTCAGAGGCCTTAGGAGCAAGTTCCCAAACTTGATTCCCTTCAAATTGGTTTAGTTCTTCTTGCATTGCTACAATCCAATACTCATCCTCTAGAGTATCATTTACTTTTGATGGTTCTATTTGAGAGACAAATGCCATATTCAAAACTGAATCATTTAAGCGTAGCCTTGTAGAAACGCCTCTAGAAATATCACCAATGATATTATCAACTGGATGATCCCTATGGATTCTCCATTCCTTTGGAAGTTGATAAGTATCATCTTCAATGTGCTCTTCTTGTATTGGATTTTCATCTCTTTCCTTTTGAGAGTCTTCAGTGATAATGATATCTTCTTCTTCATTATCTGGAAGATTAACTTTATCTTCTATTGAAGATTTAGACTCGTTAAAGGAAACATGTATGGATTCTTCCACAGATAGAGTTTTCTTGTTAAAGACTCTATATGCTTTGCTTGTTAAAGAATAACCAAGGAATATACCTTCATCAGATTTTTCATCAAACTTACCAAGGTTTTCCTTTCCATTATTCAAGACAAAGCATTTTGATCCAAATGCATGTAGATGAGAGATATTTGGTTTCCTTCCCTTGTAGAGTTCATAGGGGGTTTTCTTCAGAATAGGTCTAATAAGAACTCTATTGGAAACATAGCAAGCAGTACTTACAGCATCAGCCCAGAAATATTTAGGGAGGCTTGATTCACTTAGCATGGTTCTTGCTAATTCTTCAAGTAATCTGTTCTTCCTTTCTACAACACCATTTTGTTGTGGTGTTCTCGGAGTAGAGAAATTATGTGATATTCCATTTTCATCACATAGTTCTTGAAATTGTTGATTCTGAAATTCTCCACCATGATCACTTCTAATAGATCTTTAAAGACTTCTCATTTTGAACTAGCCTTGCATATCTCTTGAATGCATTGAAGGCTTCATTCTTATGAGGCAAGAATAAAGTCCATGTAAATCTAGAGAAATCATCAACAATAACAAGTGCATAGAAATTACCTCCGAGGCTTTTTGTTCTTGAAGGTCCGAACAAATCCATATGTAGCAATTGAAGGGGCCTTGAAGTCGAAACTATGTTCTTTGGTTTGAAAGACATTCTGGTTTGCTTCCCTTTTTGACATGCATCACAAAGCTTGTCTTTTTCGAATCTTATCTTTGGAAGCCCAACAACTAGATCATGCTTGACTAGTTTGTTTAAATGATCTATGTGTATATGAGCAAGTCTTCTATGCCATAGCCATGAATCACTATTATTCTTGGCCAAAAGACATCTTACGTTTTGTGGAATTTCTTCCAAGGAGATCATGAAGACTTTATTTACTTTATATCCAGAAAACTTAATCTCTTTAGTTTTCACATCTTTTACTACACATATATCATCAATGAAACCAACTTTCAAACCTTTGTCACATAGTTGACTGACACTCAGAAGATTATGCATCAAACCATCAACGTAAAGAACTTTATCGATGACTGTTTGAGGGGGTGTGCTTATTCTTCCAATACCGAGTATCTTTCCCTTTTGATTGTTACCATATGTGACAAAACCTTTTTCCCTAGGTATAAGAAAAGAAAACTTGGTTTTGTCTCCTGTCATGTGTGATGAGCAGCCACTATCAAAATACCATAAATCCTTTGCTGCTTTCATACACACCTACATGACAAAGTTCAGACATGGGTATTAGGAACCCAACAAGTTTTGGGTCCTTCTAAGTTAACATCCTTTCTAACCCAAATGTATTCCCTATTTGGTACTCCTACATGTTTGTAGTAACATCGACTAGGGGTATGTCCTATTTTGTTACAATAAGTACAAGAATAATGATTGTAACTAGATGTTTACCTAGGAATAGGATGGATCTTCTTAGGAGGTCTATTAGGATTGTTCTTCCTATTGTTCATACTCCTAAAATATTTGGTCTTAATGCTTTTAGAAGATCCTTCCACCATGTTTGGTTTTACAAACACAGTTTTCTTGACTTCCTTAGTCTTTGTGTGAGAAGTATATCCTAGACCTGACTTATTGTTTGAATGTCTTTGTACACTTAGAATATCATCTAACTTCTGTTTTCCTTTATTGAAGTTATGGACTCTTTGTTGAAGGTTATCTATCTTTTCTTCTAAAGAACTACACTTAGTGCATTTATGTGTAATATCTAACTTAGATTTTACTATGTCTAGTTCTTCTTGTAAAGTTCTACACTTACTTTCTAAGGATGAAATCAAATCATTTTGCCTAGTGCTAACCTTAGAAAATTCTTGACATAATTTAAACATATTTTCCATAGTAAACTTTAAATCATGAAAAGACATAAAATTGTCACTAACCTGGGAATCTTCAACATCTGAGTCATGTGAGGCCATTGATGAGTGGATTTTATATGATAATTTTAGGGTCTTTTTAGTCTTTTTATTTTATTATTTTTGAGTCTCATGTAGGTTTTTTATTGTTTTTATGTAGATTTTATATTTATTTTGCATGTAGATTAGATTTTATTAGATTTTCTAGCTTTATTTTATATTTTTAGGAATTTTGCTAGTTATTTTGTATTTTTAGAAAAAGCTGGTTTAGTTATCATTTTTGTCCAGGGACCAAAATGTAAAGTTTCAGGAAGTCAGGGACCAAATTGTAAAAGTTCAAGAGTGGAGGACTTAAAGTGGAGATTGAGAGAATATGAGGGCTTGAATTGAAGTGCTAACCAAGGGAGGACCAAAGTGAAAAAGAAGAATATGAAGAATCACTCTCCAATTTAGCACATGGAAAAAATGTTTAAAGGAATTGATGTTAGTGGAGGAAGGGTTTCAGAATTAAACAAGGCTGAGTAGTGGCATTTTATGGCCATCAAAACCCACTACCATGAATGAAGAAGGAAGGAAAAGCTTGAAGATGAAGAAGCAGCGTCCCAATGCTTCAGCGTTGGGATCCCAGCGCTCCAGCGCTGGGGTTCTGACTAGATGATGAGTCAGATGTTGACCCAGCGCCCAAGCGTTGGAAAGCCAGCGCTCAAGCGCTGGGCCTCGGACAGAAAGTGGATTTTTAATGCATCCTAGCGCCCATGCGTTGGGAATGCCAGCGCTCAAGCGCTGGAGGCTGAAATTTTACTATAAATAGGACCCTTTTCTTCACTTGTAAGACACACCATCTTAGAATACAACAAGTATTCTCTCTTTCTCCCTCAAAGATCATTGTTCCTAGGAATTGTGGGAAGCCAAACTTGAGCTCCTATCCAGGGTAATTCAATGATTCTTTTAGCCATGCTTGACTAATTCTTCTTTTAAGTTTTTGGGTTGTTTTAATTTATAATTCATGTTCTAGTTTTCTTTTACATTTCTGAATAATATCTTCTATTCATGTTTTATTTCTTTGTTCTTCATTAATCTTTATGCGCAAAAGATTTCATGCTTTCTACTTATTCATAAGGCCATTTGGTAAGTAGTAAGGGAAATAGGAAATAAAAAAGGTTATATGTTTGCATTTCTTAAGGCTATAAGGATGTACGTAATTTTGTGTTGGCTCGGATTCTTTCTTCATCTTCTTCTCTAATTAACTAATAACCAAGGCTATGGAGTTAGTAATTAGGTAAGGAAGTTCTACATTTCTTAAGGCTATTAGGGTGTAGAAACTTAGGCTATAGCACCATGAATTTGAATTTAAAGTTCAGAAATTTAGTAAGAGTTTTCTAGTATGTTTTATAAATTATGTAAATCAACCCAAGAGCTTAAATTCTCTCATTTTATTTGCTTTATTATTTTTTATGCTATTACTCTCTTCTTGTCATAAACCAAACATCAACCATATCATTTTATTTTCTTTGCACAAGTACTAAATTATTTAAATATAAGAACACCTATCCCTTGGGTTCGATAATCTTTTATATTACGCGATAGTTTAATCGTACACTTGCGATTTTCCTTATCAAGTTTTTGGCGCCGTTGCCGGGGATAGGTTCTTTTTAAGTTCTTATTTTTATTTTGTTTAGTACTTCTTGTTCATATATATTTAAAAAAAAAATTGTGATGAACTGGTGCTGCTAATTTTGTTTGCTAAGTATTGTCAGGTATAGCAATGGCTAAAACATTCGAACAACGGGAGGCAAAAATCCGGGCTGAGGTTGAAAAGGAATATGAGAAGACGAAGCAGGATATCTGCACTCTAATTGACGAGTTTTACTCCGATTTAGATTGCAAGAGAAAATCCGGATTTTTGCCAATCCCTGAGCAAGAATGTAAGGCTATGGAGGAGCTACAAATGAAAATCCAAAGCATTCTAAGGAGGCATCCCAGGGATGAACAACAATCACCTGTTCATGAAAGTGAACTTGTGGTTCAAAAAGAGGAGGTGAAAGCAACCTTCATTGTAGAATCTGTCCTTAAAGACAAATTGGAGGTGGAGGAAGAAGAACCTCAAAGAACCTATGTTATAGGTTCAGAACAAAAAGGCAAAGACCAAGAAGGGGAAGTTTTTCTTATCTCTTCCATTTGTAATGTGATTGATGTGGCCTTGCTAGCTGAAAATTCATTGGGCACTATGTTGTACTTGTGCCAAAATATGCATGATTTGCGGGGTCTAATGAATTTTGTAATAGACCCCGGTTGAAAGTAATTAGTGGAAGGGTCTATCTCGGACCTAAACATTGAGCTGGTTGGGAGACAACCCAACTTAGGATAGTTTAAATTTTTGTCATTTAAATTTTTGCACTACTCTTGTAAATAAATAAAAGAAAAGAATTCTATGTTTTTGCTGCAGGAGAGGCCAGTGCTCCAGCGCTGGAGACCAACGCTCCAGCGTTAGGCCCCTGCTTTACACCTCTGATTTCAGTTAATTCCAGCGCTCCAGCACTGGAGGGCTAGCGCTCATGCGCTAAGCCCCTGGAATCCCCAGTTTTTATTTTTAATTTCCAGCGCCACAGCGTTGGAAACCCAGCGCTCAGGCGCTGGGACTTCTGATTGCCCAGTGTTTGCTTTTATCCAGCGCCCAAGCGTTGGTATCCCCAACGCTCAAGCGCTGGAGCTCGGGCAGTCTTGCTGTTTTGTTTTTATTTGCTGTTTTTAGTTTTTAATAAAATTTTGTGTTCACCATTTTCTGAAAGTTTTAGATTCTTTGAGTTTTCCCTTGCTTCTATAAAGGTTTTGATTTTTGGGAACTCAAGAATTCTTGTTTTTAAGGTGGACACAAATTTTTCAACCCATCTTTTGTGCTGTTTTTGGAACTAACAAGTCAAGCAAGTTTTTACTTGTGAGACTTTTGTTTGTTCAATGTTACAGGATAGGTACCAAAAGGAGGGAGAGCCCTCTTGAACTTAAGTGTTCAAATTGATTTTTTACATTGAGGTTCCCTTGGACCTGTGTGGAAAATTTGTTACTATACCAGCTTATTAGTTTTTATTTTTGTTTTTATAGTTTTTATTTTTAGTTTAGTTTTTTTTTTTTTTTTTTTTTTTGCATGAGTCTTGAGTATATTATCCATTCTGAATATTGCTATAGCTTTGTGAAATGCTTTATCTGATTGAACTGCTTTGTGAAAAGGTTATATGTTTTAAAGCAGTTAGGATTGCATGCTGTAGAAAGGATTTTTGATATCTTGATTGTTGGGTTGTTGGCAAAGTCTTTTTCTGAGTTCTAAAAAGGGTACCACTTACCCTATCTTTTTCTGAGAGCTGAGGTCTCTGAATGCATGATTGTGAAATTTTTCTGCCTTGTGTTACATGTTGATTGGAGTTTTGTATACTTTGTGAGTTGAGAAGAGATTATAGGCATTTTTGAAAACTCAGATTTTTGCTTGAAATGTTATATCCACTAGTAGCCCTTTTGAGCCTTAAAAGAGTCATTCTTTGGAGCCTACTTTGTGTGATAATTCTTAAAGTTGTTATTGTGATTCATGTGCTGAATTGTTAGAGCTATGTTTGTGGGTTTCTCTCTAAAAAAAATGATGAAGAAAAAATTAAAAAAATAAGGTATGTGCCTTAGAAAAAATAATGAAGTAGTGGGGTGAGAAAGAGTATGAGGGGAGTAAAATTCAAGTCATTCACCCCATACATTCCACTACTTTGTTCAAAAAAAAAGAGAAAAAAAAAAATTGAGAGGACCCTTGTGTGAATTGTTGAGCTCTTAGTTAAGGAAAAATCACTTAACAACAGATTATGTGTCAGCCACTAGAGTTGCCAATTTCTTGAAATCCACACCTTAAATTGTTCAACCCTTTGGCCAAGTTACAACCTTAAAAATCTCTTCAACATCACTTGGTTGCTTTACTTCAGTTTTGATTTGAATTATAGGCAGGATCATTGAGCTTTCTTGTTTTCATGGAGAATATCATTTTGTGAGCTTATTTGATGAACTCAAACATGTTAAAAGCCAAGCCTAACTTTCTTGATTCTTTGTCTATTTAACATGCATGTCTTCCTTATCCGCTAAGCTTTCTGGAAAATTATCATATTTGAATCGGATAAAAACTTTCTCAAAACTCAGGGACGAGTTTTTCTTTAAGTTTTGTCGCTTGAGGACAAGCTGTCGTTGGGTATAGTGGTGTGATGAGTGGATTTTATATGATAATTTTAGGGTCTTTTTAGTCTTTTTATTTTATTATTTTTGAGTCTCATGTAGGTTTTTTATTGTTTTTATGTAGATTTTATATTTATTTTGCATGTAGATTAGATTTTATTAGATTTTCTAGCTTTATTTTATATTTTTAGGAATTTTGCTAGTTATTTTGTATTTTTAGAAAAAGCTGGTTTAGTTATCATTTTTGTCCAGGGACCAAAATGTAAAGTTTCAGGAAGTCAGGGACCAAATTGTAAAAGTTCAAGAGTGGAGGACTTAAAGTGGAGATTGAGAGAATATTAGGGCTTGAATTGAAGTGCTAACCAAGGGAGGACCAAAGTGAAAAAGAAGAATATGAAGAATCACTCTCCAATTTAGCACATGGAAAAAATGTTTAAAGGAATTGATGTTAGTGGAGGAAGGGTTTCAGAATTAAACAAGGCTGAGTAGTGGCATTTTATGGCCATCAAAACCCACTACCATGAATGAAGAAGGAAGGAAAAGCTTGAAGATGAAGAAGCAGCGTCCCAACGCTTCAGCGTTGGGATCCCAGCGCTCCAGCGCTGGGGTTCTGACTAGATGATGAGTCAGATGTTGACCCAGCGCCCAAGCGTTGGAAAGCCAGCGCTCAAGCGCTGGGCCTCGGACAGAAAGTGGATTTTTAATGCATCCTAGCGCCCATGCGTTGGGAATGCCAGCGCTCAAGCGCTGGAGGCTGAAATTTTACTATAAATAGGACCCTTTTCTTCACTTGTAAGACACACCATCTTAGAATACAACAAGTATTCTCTCTTTCTCCCTCAAAGATCATTGTTCCTAGGAATTGTGGGAAGCCAAACTTGAGCTCCTATCCAGGGTAATTCAATGATTCTTTTAGCCATGCTTGGCTAATTCTTCTTTTAAGTTTTTGGGTTGTTTTAATTTATAATTCATGTTCTAGTTTTCTTTTACATTTCTGAATAATATCTTCTATTCATGTTTTATTTCTTTGTTCTTCATTAATCTTTATGCGCAAAAGATTTCATGCTTTCTACTTATTCATAAGGCCATTTGGTAAGTAGTAAGGGAAATAGGAAATAAAAAAGGTTATATGTTTGCATTTCTTAAGGCTATAAGGATGTACGTAATTTTGTGTTGGCTCGGATTCTTTCTTCATCTTCTTCTCTAATTAACTAATAACCAAGGCTATGGAGTTAGTAATTAGGTAAGGAAGTTCTACATTTCTTAAGGCTATTAGGGTGTAGAAACTTAGGCTATAGCACCATGAATTTGAATTTAAAGTTCAGAAATTTAGTAAGAGTTTTCTAGTATGTTTTATAAATTATGTAAATCAACCCAAGAGCTTAAATTCTCTCATTTTATTTGCTTTATTATTTTTTATGCTATTACTCTCTTCTTGTCATAAACCAAACATCAACCATATCATTTTATTTTCTTTGCACAAGTACTAAATTATTTAAATATAAGAACACCTATCCCTTGGGTTCGATAATCTTTTATATTACGCGATAGTTTAATCGTACACTTGTGATTTTCCTTATCAGCCATCAAAGCAACTTGTGCTTCTTCTTTGTCAGAGTCTGATGATGAACTTACTTCATTATCATCCCAAGCCAAATATGCTCTTCGTGTGGGTTGATCCTTCTTTTCGAATTTTTCTCTTAGACCATGTTTCTTCTTTTGAAGATTTGGACATTCTGACTTGAAGTGTCCAGGTTTGCCACATTTGAAGCATGTGATCTTTTGAGAGGAAGAAGACTCGTTGTTCCTTTGGAAAGATTTGTTGTTGTTGAATTTCACACCTTTTCTTTTAAGAAACTTTCCAAAATTCTTTACTAGAAGATTCACATTCCCATTATCTTCTTCTTCAGAATCTGCATCATAATCTTCTTTGATGCTTTCTTTTGCTTTTAGGGAAATGGATCGATACTTCTTCTCATGTTGTTCATTCTCTTCCAAACGATTCAATTCCAACTCGTGTTCTTGGAGTTTTCCAAAAAGAGTTGCAAGAGTCATTTTTGATAAACTCTTGTTCTCTGAGATGGCTGTTACTTTTGGTTGCCATACTCTTGTAAGTGATCTTAGAACTTTCATGTTCAAGTCACTGTTTGAAAATTGTCTGCCAAGAGCAATCAAATGATTAATCAAATGAGTGAGTCGTTTTTGCATATCTAATACCTTTTCTCCTGGAAGCATTCTGAACATTTCATATTCTTGAGATATAGTATTGATCTTTGATCTCTTGACTTCATCTGTCCCTTCGTGAGTCACCATCAACGTATCCCATATTTCTTTCGATGAAGTGCACGTTGATACTCTGAAAAACTAATCCACGCCAAGGGCAGATGTAAGAATGTTCATTCCTTTGAGATCATATTGAACCTTCTTCTTTTCTTCTTCACTCCAAGTACTTTCTGGTTTTGGTTGTGAACTTCCTTCTACTTCTGCTACAGGCACAAAGGGACCTTCTTCAATGGCTTTCCAAATTCCTGCGTCTAATGACTTTATGAATATTTTCATCTTGATCTTCCAGAAGTCATAGTGTTCTCCATTGAAGAATGGTGGCCTGTTTATGTTGAATCCTTCACTGGTTCCATGTTTGGAAGAGGATGCCATCTTTTCCCAGATCTTAGGAATAACTTACCTAAACTTCCGCTCTGATACCAATTGTTAGTACAGATAGCAACCTGAGAGGGGGGGTGAATCAGAGTTGCCCCGATTTTCGCCTTATTGAAAATGTTACTTTCAAGATAATGATGATCACGAAACGATTGTTGTGATTGCAGCGGAATTAAGCGTTGCTTGAAAGTAAAGATGAAGGATAGAAGAATTCACACACAGAGTTTTATCCTGGTTCACCTTCTATCCACCGAAGGCTACGTCCAGTCCCTCAAGAAAACCCCTTGAGGATTTTTCCACTATTGATAAAAATCTCTTACAAGTTCCTAACCCAAGGACCCCAAGAATTTCTACCAATATCCTGTGAAAGCAAACCACTTTCAATAGCCCCTGAAAGCAAACCACTTTCAGTTCCTGAAGGCAAACCACCCTCAGATCTTGAAGGCTCAACCACCTTCAATCAATACCCTGAAAGTATACCACTTTCAGTTCCAACAACCCTTCACCGAATACCACGGTGAAAAACTCAATCTTACAGAAAGAGATGAAGAAGAGTTTACAATTGGCTGTATCAATCCTTTAACATAGAAGTGGATTGATCATGAGAATTTATGCTTTAAGGCTTTTAAGCATAATATGATTCTGAGTTCCTCAAGATATGAACAACAAAAGTGTTCTTATAAACATGAAGATCATGAACTCAGAATTTAGGCTTGTGAAGGTTTAAGTTCCAAAATATGAACTAATTTTGACAAAGCTTTGGCCTAATGTTGTATTCTCATGTGTTGTTGTGTTCTGGACTCAAATGGACTTTATATAGGCAAGGGAAACGTCCTTGAACCATCACAACCCTTTCCAAAAGGTTTGGGACACAATGATTCATGAAAAGATGTAACTTTTCGTTCTGGTAATCGATTACATCACTTAGTATAATCGATTACACTAATAGCCGTTTCAGTTTGAATTTCAAATTCAAACATGTAATCGATTACAAGCAATGAGTAATCGATTACTTGCCTAGGTGTAATCGATTACCATAAGGCTGAAATCGATTACACTGAAGTCCAACTTCCAGAAACTTGATCCTTTGAGATCGGCTTAAGGTTTTCTACTTCTTTTAAGTTATGAAAACACTTAGCTTGATTAGTTTAGGTGTTTTAAGAGCCTTTATGCTTTAATAGACCTTTAGAAGCATAACTCACCTAAACTTAAGACTTCTAGACTATTGATGAACTTTATAGCGCTGTTTCTTCGAAGTCTTCTTTTCTTCTTTTTGCGATGAGTTTGTCGTCATCAAAACCACAGCCAGGGTCAGGAGCAAGACCTTCTTCACAAAGTGGCCTTTTACTTCATTATTCATTCATTAAGTGAGAAACAACCAAGTTTAGTGAGATTTAGATAGAGAAAATCTCATCTTCCTCCATTGAAGGAGCTTGCCCGCCCCCTCCACTCCTCCATGGCAACCCTTCCTCAACTCTTTTGCACTTGATTCTTTGAGGTAAAGTGCTCCCCTTCTCTTGATCTATATTAGTACCGATTCAAAATTTCATTTTGTTGAGTTTGGGTTTTATGCAAGTACTAGGATTTGAAAGTTCCTTCACAAATGTTATTCCCACTACCCTTAGCTTCATTTTGAACCGATTGGATTTTTGATTGGTTGAGTTTTTGTTCATTGAAGATTTTGAAGTTGAGTTTTTGTTAGGGTTGCTTTTAGAAAAGTCATTCCCATCATATTGATCTTTGAAAATCTCCAATTAGTTTTCTTGAAAGTTTAGTTTTTGGAAAATTGATTATTTGAAAAAGTGTTTTTTTCAAGCTTTAGATAATTATTCACCATAGATTTCTTGATGTCTTTGATGTGTGCAAATTAGATTGCGAAGAAAAATTTATCCATGAATTAAAGTTTTTGGCCAAATTGGACAGCATTGGTTTAAGGGTAGAAAATTGATTTTCAACTAGCTTTGAGTGAGTTTAAATGCTTGAAAATGATTTCGGGTTTGTAGGAAAGGTTTTTCCCTAATAGGTGCAAAAGGGCCTAGAGAAAATTGTGTATTTGAAACCCTAGAAAATTGATTTCTAGAGCACTTTGGTAAATTTGGGAATTGAGGAAATGTTTTGTCACAAATTGTTTTGCATTGGCCGAGAATATTTTGAGTGTTTAAGTCTTGGAAAATTGTTTTTGAAAGCCTAGGAAACTTGAGAATTGAATGTGTGAAAAATGAGTTCTTGGGCAAATTGGATTTGAAACTCATAGTCAAATTCAGGGCTTTGGGAATTCTGAAAACTTGAGGGAATTGGAATGGAAAATGAATTTAGAAGTTATGTTTTTTGTTGTGTGATTGATTTGGAAAATTTAGAGAAGTCTTGGGTGAAATTTGGAAATTTTGAGGGTTTTTGAAGTGTTGGACAGAATTGAGTTTTGATGAAAATGTGTGTGTTTTGCCTTTCTAAAACCTTGATTAAGGCTCTCAAAATGGTTTGTAAGCATCTAGCCTTGATGCTCTTTGAATGGTTTAAAGTTTTGGAAAATTTGGATTTTTGTAACTTAGGGTTTTTCTAAGTTCATCATCGAACATCGAAGTTGTTTAAAGTGTTTTCGACCTCCGAGAATTTTTCCTAAGTTGTAGGACCCTTGTCTAAGTGGTTAGACCCCTTTTTAGACCATCCCCTTGACCTTAGGTTTAAGTTCAAAGTTCTAAGCTAGGTTGTGTTTGTTGAAGGATAACGAGACCCGAACCGATCTAGACGCACGAAGCTTACGTGTTCGCGCCAGGATCGACTACCTTTAAGGTAAGGGCACTTCATATCCTTAGCTACTTAGCATAAGTATAAGTTTATGCAATGTATGCTCTACGATTTTTGAAATTGTAGTTGACGACGTTCTGAGAACGACCCGATTTATAACTGTATTAATTGTGTTATTAATGCAAGTATCTGAAGGCATCTGATACGCTAGATTAGAATTGTTTGATGTGTCGCATCGTTGAGTTTGTTTTGATTTGTGGCTTGACTCATTGGATGTTTACTGCTTTAATGATAATTGAAAGCATGATTATCCTTTCCACATGTTTTTATATCTGTTGATATGTACCCATGCTCTACATAATTAATAATAATTATGAAGCTAACATAGGCAATGTATAAAGACAAGTAAGACCTAAACTGGGTAGTTAAGGGGAATATACGTTCCATGCGGTAAGTAACTATATACAGAGTTGCTTGAGCCTGACTTGGAAGACGTATAAGGTGCAGGAGAGCTTATGCAGAACCTGTAGAAGTGGCGAATCACAGTGGTCGATGGAAAGCCACCATCGTACCTACACTGGGGAAACGCCCCGCCTCCCATGAATCGGAGTTGGCGCTACATCCGGATAAATTGGGAATACGCCCATGAGCGTTGTAGAAAACAAATGGCTTAGGCATATAGAGACAAATATTCTAACTTAATGAGGTTTTGGTGGTTTCGTAGGAACACTAACTTGTATGTTTATTTGATTGTTTCTCTGCTTAGATATCTTGTCTGTTAGTATTATCTATGAAATGCTTTATGTGTTGTTTCTTTTTTAAGTTGACCCTTGCTTGTATGTTGTGTGTGTTTGCCCGGCGATCCGTCACCAGTCGGACAACCCTTAGCCAGAAGCTGCAACCGGATGCCAGTTCAAGGGAGATCAAGTTAGAAGAAGGGAACCTTTTGCAAGAAGACTTGTTAGGCCGTTTGTTTGAATTGTATAAGCTTTTGTATGTTATGTCTCCGAGTAGGGAGTTTAGCTTATTTGCATTACAACTGGCAGCATAGTCTTTTGAATTTAAATCATTCGCTTTGTAAATTCATTTCTAAACGGCTGGCCAGTCATCTGATGCCATATGTGTGGCTATTTACAAATCAGGGTATTTATATCATTAATGCATCTTGTCATGGCATATTTCGAAAAAGGAAAATGACTTCAAAAAAATATATACCCTCCTTTTGCTACGTTTTGAAAACCTCCTGCATATTTAATTACCGTTTATTTACTACAGTAACGCCCTGGAAATCGGGGTGTTACAGATCCAAGGTCTCGAAGTCATCCGTTTTTCTTGGTGGATTTTTGACTAAAAGTTTCGCTAGCGAGAAATTTCATTTCCGGGCTCCGGAAGGAAACTATATTAATATTACAGTCATTCTTCACGAAATTCTTCATTGAACGTCATGGTGATAGTGAGAATGTCTTATTCTCATCCGAACTCAAAGTCAGCTCAAGTTTGGTTACTACCAAGTGTCGTAGAGAGTACTTCATCGGTACTTCGGCCGACGATATCGCTTGTCGATGCCGCCGAGCGAATCCAAACAATACCTGGAATAATTAAATAATTATTTAATTACAGCGGGGTTCTCTTCCATATTCTATCTTGGGCTTGTTCTTTTGATCGGATCTGTACCGTATCTTATTCTTTTTGCTTTCAGTTATTAGGGTTGCACTATTCTAGAAGTCATTCATGTGTTTGACTCGGAAAGTGTGACATAATTTTCTTTGTTTAAATTAATGTCGTTTAATAATTGTTCCTTAGGGCATTTTAATTGATGGTTAGTTTCAGTTTAAATTTCCTATTATTTTTTTATTCATTTATTGTATTGCGATATTACTATTATAACCCCGTGAGAATCGAGGGCGTTACAGTTGATGGCAAGGCAGGTTGGCCATCAACTTTTTGTTTTTATTTTTTTCTTACATTTTAAGATTAATATTTGAACATTATCATTATTATTATTTTTTCTATTTCTAAGCTATTTTAGACGAGTCAACCCATGACCAGTCACCATTTTAGGTGGATCAAACCATCAAGCCGTCATGTTTTGAGTGCAATAACTTACAATTCATGTTTTTCTATATTTTTATTTTTTGGCGACCAACCCACCAACTCAACGTAAAACGAGACTAGGCGCATTATCTAACCCACATCTCAAATGTGGGGTGGGGGGTGGGGGGAACGACCCGTTTTGGACGATTGACAACACAGCGGAGCGAGACAGTTTAACTTGTTTTACCATCCCTAATCATCAAGAAGGGAATAACAATTTCCAATGAGTAGTGGCACAATGTCTCAACTAAAGAATGCACTGCATTATACTTGGTCCGTTTGTGTCTACTTAAAACATAAGTGATTTAAAGTTGAATAAAAATTTGATTTTTATTTTAAGCAATTTCTAAAAAGGCAAAATTGATTTATGTTTGTATATAAATATAAAAATTGCCTTTTCACTTAAAAATACACTAGAAATAATTGGTCATACCAAAAACTACTAGAAATAGCTTAAAGAAATAATTATATTTCTATTTTTTTAAATTCTACTATTTATGATTTATGAAAAACATACACAAACAGTTTAAAAATACATAACTAATTATTTTTAAAAAAATAAATAATTATAATTATATTAAGAAATATGCAATGACAAACGGGTTCACTGCATGCTTGGTCAAACAACACAAGTTCACAAACCAAAATAAAAAAAACCCTAAACCCCACGACCAATTTTATTTTTTTCAACTCATTTAACTCAACCCTTTTGTTTTTGTTCAAAACTCACAATTCATTTTGGGTCTGTTTAATTGCAGTTTTTGAAAACTGTATTTAATAAGAGTTTTAGGAAACTGTTTTTGAAAACTGTTTCTCAAAATAAAAGCAGATAAAAAGCTGTTGAATGAGATGTTTTCCAACATTTAAAAAACTGAAATTTGAAAACTAAGAACGGAATTTGAAAACATATTTTAGCTATTCTGGTATTTTAGTTTTTAAAACTGAAAATAGGAATTGTTTTCAAAAACAAGTTTTACCAAGCAGATTTTTAAATTTTTGGAAACAGAAAATAGTTTTTAAAAACTGTAATCAATGTTGCCATTTTGTTTCTTCATCGGCTAGATTTTCTTTTTTTAAAGTGCTAGAAAGATTATCTGGGCCTGTGTCTGGGCTTGGAATTGGATGTGGATGCTGGTCGGTTTTAGTCCCCCGCCGGCGTAAAAGTGGATTTTAGGCCTCAGACTTTTATTTTTGTTTGGCTTTCGTCCCTGCCGCTAGCGTGGTCAACGCCGGAGCTCCATTTTGCCCACGTGGCATTGCCATGTCAATTACTGAAACACACGTGGAATTTTTTATTTAGTTTTCATTTAATTTTTTTTTAAAAAAAAATAGAACCCACTGTTCCTTCTTCTTCCTCTCCCTTGACTTTTCTTCTTCTTCCTTCCTTCCTTCCTTCCCAAAAGACGTCACCACCATCTGAGGCGCCGCCGGCACTGAACCGACCACCACCATGGTCTCCTTCCCTCGTCGCCACTGTCCCCCTTCACCACGAGCGAACCGCGTCGTCGTCCTCCTCCCTCTGTCCTCCGACACAACGCGACGCTGTCTCCTTCTCCCTCCATTTCCGGCCGAACCAGTGGACCAATGGAGAAACAATCACCACCAATGGAATCCCCACAACGTCCGCATCAAAACCCCTAAAGAAATTTGACGATCGGCCGCCGTCAACCACCGCCGTCGCCGCCTTCATGGTTGTTTTCCGGCCAATCCTTTTGGCTTCTGAGAAAACGGGTTGCACGACGATGATCGTCGCCACGAGGAGAAGAGGATCCGATGGTCCTTTGTCGCCGCCGTCGTTCACCGTCCTTTGCTCTTGTTGTTGTTGTTGTTGCCTTCTCTTCTAAGACCAAAGTTGCAAACTAGGTTCGTTTTGTCTCAATTTGGGACGTTTTGGTTCGTCAATGGCGGGGATGGTTCTATCTCGCTTCGTTTGATCTTGATCTGGATCGATTTGGGTTGGTCTTGGTTCATTAGTGCTTTGATATGTTCATGTGGTTGCATGTCTTTATGGGTTCGTCTTCGTAATCTGGGTTTGTTCTTCATCTTTATCTATGTTTGTTCTGGCTTTCTTCTTCATCTCGTTCACTCCTTCTCTATTTGGGGTTTTTTTCCCAAGAAGAGAGACTGGCTTTGAGTTTTTTCTTGGAATCTATGGTTATTGGTTGTCTGGTGATGGCTGAGTTTGGATCTGTATTGTGGTTCCGGTCAGAGCTTGGAGCAGTAGCTCAGTTTTGTGTCTTGGATGGCTCTTTAGAGGTGTGGGATAGGTCATGGTTGCAGAAGTTGGAGGAGGTGAAGATAGAGGTGAAGTTGGGATTTGCTAGATTTTTCTGGGTTTGTGAAGGTTTTCCTGGGTTTGCAATTTAGTTTTTTCTGGGTTTGTGATTTGTGAAGTAATGCAACTAAATATGATATTAAAGTAATGCAACTAAAAATGGCTCGAATCTGGGTACAGAAATTGGTGGTTTGGCCTGTGTAAGGAAGGAGGAAGAAGGAAAGGTTTGACGAAGAAGATGGTTGTGATTTAGGAGGAAGAAGGGGGAAGAAGAAGAAGAAGAAGAAAAGACATTCGAAGAAGAAGATGAAGATTTCTTCTGTTTCTGGGTTACTTCTTCTGGCTCTTATTCTGATTTTCTTTTTTTTTAATGTTAAACAATTTTTTAATTAATAAATGGGTAAAAGAAAATCCACGTGGACTCATTAAATGACGTGGACATTGCCACGTAAGACCCGCCGTGACACGTAGGCACGGCGGTCAACGAATGACTCCGGCAGGACGAAAACCAAACAAAAATGAAAGTCCGAGGTCTAAAATTCACCTTTACGCCGGCGAAAGACTAAAATCAAATCTCGCTCAAAATACATCGGCCAAAAACATATTTAACCCTTCTTTTTTTAAAGTGCTAGAAAGATTATCTGGGCCTGTGCCTGGGCTTGGAATTGGATGTGGGTTCGGGTTGGTTTCTTGGGGCAGTGTGTTAAGGTTTCCTTCACCTCCTTTGGTTTCATCTTTTCTTCTTCTTAATTAATTGTAGTTGGTTCCCGTTTTTCTCTTTGCTCCCGCCCCTCTGCGCCACCGCCGCACCAACCCATCTCTTTCAACCACCTTTTCTGACGGCAACAACCACCACAGCTTCACGTTATTCAGGTTCGTTCTATAAACCTATATGCCATAACTGCGTAAAACTATGTAGAAATCTTGCTGTTTATGGTGGTGGTGGTACCCTGAATTGTGGTTCAACCTTTGCTGGTACTTCCTCACAATGTCACTACTGAAGGGTTTCAGTTTAGTAACAAGCATTTGTTGGTGCAGAGTTTGCTACAGATGGGAAAGTTGGGGAAGAAGGCAAGGAAGTTTGCGAAAAAGAATTTACAGTCAGTTTTGAAGAACCAGAGGAAGTTACATTCTAAGTTCAAAAGAAAAGCTTCAAAAAGTAAGGGTTTAGAAATTTGATTATCTTTTTCTTCTGTAGCTCTTGCTTTCATGTTGTCTTTCATATTTTACCTTTTCACTAAAGGATAACCCAGCGTGTTGATTGCATTTCCTAGGGTTTTTTATTCCAATTTATTTATTTTAGTGGTTATATTATCCCTGAATGCAATTTGCCTGTGAAGCATGTTGGCAGGAGGTGGATCCTCTTTAGATGAGGATCTATGAGAGGCGCATGTATCAGTATCGGAATGGGCAATACATTTGTAATTTTGGAGATCTGGGCTTCATAGGTTAAGTTACATTTCATAAGTCAGAAAGAAAATAAAACAATGACGTAGCTATGTAAGTTGCGTATAAAGTGAGCAAGTAACTATGTGAAGTCCCTGTGTGAATGACTGCATGAAGCCAGCAATTTAGAGGAATGAGGCGAAACAATAGAGTGCATTTAGTAGTACTCTTTTAGTTTCCTTTTATTGAACAATTTAAACATTTAGACAGAGCTAGTAGTGGTATTTACAGCTTTACCTGTTTGAGAAGCCAAGAAAGAGATTCAGAATTTGCCAGAGACGAATAATGGTTTTTGCAGAAGCAAAAATGATACTAATCAGAAGCAGAGAAGTTGGTGTGAAATGAGGATTTCTTTCCATGTTTTTAAATGAGACTTACCTGACTCTCAAAAATGTCTTTCATCTGTCCCTTGCAATATCACTTCATCTGGCACCAAAGTGCCATGCTCATAATGCGCAACAGGAAACAGCATACGAAAGCTGCCATGCGATGACATTTTGGTGGAGATTTTCTTGAAATCCACCACTACCTTAAGCAACGACGCTGCCATAGCCACCATTTGAGAACGCTACTAACGTATCTTTGCATATATTATACCATGAACCTCTCAAACACTTAACTTTTCCTGTAGTTATGGGGTCCTGACTTTTGATTAATCAGGATTATTGGCTTATTTTAGCAATTGAAAAGCTCCCATCTCAGTTCATTTCAATCCCTCTTCTTTTGCAATTTTTGATACCTTTTAGAAAAAGATAATTGCGTTGTGGAATTCTATTACTTTTCCTTCTAAATTATAATTAATGTATTAATTCTCTTGGGCTTCATATCAATTGAGTTTTTAATGTTCTGGAAAATTTGACTGTTACAGGAGATAACCCGGATATTGAAGGAAATCAAGAGGGTGATAATACGACAAATCCTTCAAATGAAAGGTAAAAGAATGACCTAAATGCATTTTTCTCATGGCTCCTGCAACATGTTCATGTTTGTATTACTGCTCTACTGATTATGATGTCATTGTTTATAATTAATATTCTCCTTTGATTTTTTGGTGAATTTTGAACTTTACTGGCTTTTCGCTCTAGAGAATTGTTCTATAAGTAATAGAAAAGGCTATGAAGACGTGAAAATTCTCACCAAATGCAACTAGTTCATGGTGTCTTTAAACTCAGTGGAATTCTTTTCTGTGAAAAAGCTTCTCATATATTGTTTTACCTAATAATTGTTCATTTATATTTTTGTTTTATAGTTAATAGTTATTACACGGTTTGTGGAATTTCCTTCAAAAGGAAACTAAGAGCTTGTTTGATTTCTGTTTTAGTTGTGTGCATTTGAAAACAGTTTGCAGAAACAATGTTTGGAGACTCCTTTCCAAAAGAAAAAATAAACTGTTCGAACGAGAGGTTTTACATCGTTAAAAAAACTGAAATTCGAAAACTAAAAACAGAAATATAGATGTTTTGAGATTATAGTTTTAAAAAGTGAAACTAAGAACTGTTTTGGAAAACAGATTACGACAAATAAGTTTATAAATTTCAGTTCTTAAAAACAGAAAACAGTTTTCAAAAACTGCAAACAAACAGGACCTAAATGCAACTATTTTCTTCTTTACAGACTCCTCTTTTGGATCAGAAAGTTTTTTTCAATGTTAACCTCCATATCTTTAAGAAGCCAACTAGGATTTCAGGGTCACATTGTTTTAATCTTAGTCTTTGAGGTTTTTGTGCGATGGATGCTCCATTCTTTACCTCTGCATTTTTCTTCCATTATGAGGGTCATAATGAGCAATATTATCACCGAGGTATTTGTGATAAACTTAACTGGTGAGGAACATTTAGTTGAGATGATTTCTACATTTAAATTCTTGGTGAAATATTAGCTAATGGGGCTTTAGATGCTTTTGGACTAATACCCGGCGATTCTTTTTTTGTTATTAGAAATACTCTTGGCGAAGAAATTCTAGACATTTCCCTTGATGCTGTATTCAGTGAAGATGACACTGAGGTGCTAGGGGATGATTCGGATAGTGATGGATATCTTTCAGAGGTTTGAATTATAATTTATTGCTAAAACTTGTTAATTTGAATTTTTCGTTTAGTATAGCAGTTGTATATTTTGTGTTTGATTTCCTAAGTTTATGATCAGGACTCAAGCTGTGCACATGTTAGTGAAAGTGATGGTGAAAATGAAAATTATATTGAGAGTAAGGGCATTTCTAGGTTTTTAGTTAAAACTAAATGCAATTTCCCATCTTTTGCACATGTTTTATTGGACTTGATGCATTGTTTTTTTTCAGACAGCAATGGCGGTAGTTCCTTATTAGTGCAAAATAAAGATGTTTGGGAAGAACTTTCGAAGAAAGAAAAAAAGTTGAACAGATTGAAAGAAAAGGTGGTTTCCTTGTATCCTATAGTTTCTTGGTTGGCTTCCAGCAGAATCTTATTTGCATTATTGAAAATTTGTTTTCCGCTTTAAAGTGAGAGTTTTGTTGTTTTCCTTATTCCATATGGATCCTTACTCTTTTTAATTTGATTAATACTTCTTATGAACAATTATGCCATGCCATGCTGGTGTCCTTTTCTTTAGTAAAAGGAATCTATTAGAAAGAGAATATAGCTAAATGGAGATAAGAAATACTCCATGAAAGAAAAAGGATGAACAGCAATGAACAAGCCTAACAACATCAAAAAGAGCTGTCAAGGATAAAAGTAAAATGAACCATATAGTGTTTGAAGTTGGACCTGTAAACTCTTACAGCTGTGCCTACTTGAGCCTTCTTCAGTTCAATTCGGTAGTAAATCCAGGCCTCAAATTCTTTATATAGTGAAATGCAGACTTGCCAGCAGCAAGAACGAAGTATAAAGATCCACAAAGGAAAGAAAGGCTCTGTTTTCCACTATTTTTAATGAGTGTGGAGTTTTCAATGAATTTGGATTTGTATGTTTAGGTGCTGAATTTTATGCAGTGGCATATTTCATTATTTTGCTAGATGAATTTTGTGTATATTTGATGTAAGATGGTTTTTCTTGCTCTCTAAGAGGGATGCTCGCTTGAAAAACTAGTTTCCCAGAAAATTGGGGTCTCTTTGATTACTGTTTTGTAAAACAGTTTTTACTTTTTAAAAAACGTAAAAAGAGAAAACTCGTTTGATGTAAAATCCCAAAACATCATAGAGATATTTCAACTTTTGTTTTTAGTTTCAAGCCACGGGTTTTTCAGCTCAAACTGTTTCTTTTCTTTTCTTCTGAAAAAACAAGTTTTACGAATTGTTTCTAAAAATAAGTTTTAAATCAGAAAACTGAGAAATGGAATCAAACAAGGCCTTGATCTTTATTTTCCCTTTTACTTTTGGACATGCACGGACAAATTTGTTGCACTTACATCCATTACTTTTAATAAGAGAAAACTATAAAAAAAGCAGAGCAAGAATTGTAAGCTTTAACTCTTCCCATGCCCTTCTCTTTTCCTTCTTAAAATAAAATAAAAAATGTTAGCCTCATCATGGAATGTTCTGGTGTGATCCTAACTTGTTTAATTTTCATTTTATCATTGTTTAATTCTAATGAATGATCTATCTGAGTTCACTTTTTTCCATTCAATGTTTATTGCACTAATTTAGCTTTCTGCTTAAAATTTCCAGGATCCAGGGTTTTCTAAATTTCTGGAAAGTCGTGATTTGGGGATTGGAGAAAACACAGATGAAGAAATGGTGAGTACATTTATGACTTGTTTAATTAGAATTTCAAGATTTATATGTTTGAATTCTTGGTGAATATTTCTAACATCTTTCAATAGTTATTATTTGTATTTAGAATGGTCTAGACTTAAGTGAACTCTAAAAGTTAGCTCAATTAGGAAGGATCGCTCTCTATAACTGATTGCTCAGTTACTTCAAATGCATTCCACCATGCCCTAAAAATTTCACGAACTCCTTTATTTAGCCCCCTAACTACCCAAGTACCCATGTAACAAACTACTAACCAACCACTAACTCACTATCGTTTGTTTCGCTTTGCATACACCTTCCAAACTCGGTTCTCTGGCTGGAGCTTGTGCCTAACATCCATCCACTCCAGCTAAATTCCAGTCTAGTTGGCTAGATAATATTTTCGCATTATGGTTTGGATGGTTGTATTTCATTTTTTTATGCATTCATTTGGTCTAGTATTAGTGTTAGCAGCAGGAATTATCTAGTGAGTTGGAACATGCACTGAGAACTAAACTTCAATTTTGAGTTGGAACTTGCTTCTGTGGTAGTGGTGGAGTTGACTAGTTGTTAGTTTTGCCAAAGCAAAATGAGGTCTTATGGAACTAGACTGTATTTGCTACCTGAAATTCCAGCTTTGGTTTTTATTGTTGATTGATTTCCATTTTGTGTTTTAGGCCTTGAGTCCCTACGATTTGCAGAAGGATTGGAAAGTTGACAGGGTTTATCATAGAATGATACCTTATGCTCAATAACTTCCTTTCATGAAGTTTGAGATGCTTTCATGGATTCTTAAATTTTTCTTGGAATTACTTTAGGATGACATTTTGTACTAGTGTGTATTTCAGAATAGATCTATGCAGAATAAATTAATTAATTAAATCAATAAATAGTAAAGCTACTACATGAATAGACACATTATTTTTCATGTTTTAGCTTTGAACTTTCAACCCGATTAGCACTGTTGCAATGAAAATTGACTGTTTTAATAATGTGGTTCAGGGTTCGGATGATGAAGAAAGGTTGGATAGGGTGCAACCAGTGAATGATGATAGTGCAGGCTCTTGGGTGGGTAAACCGTTGACTAGTGCGTCTGTTGATTCTTTGTGTAAACTGGTCAAGGAACAGCATAGTGTCTCTGCCCTTACTTGTCTCATAAATGCTTTTAGGGCGGCATGCCACAATGATTCTGAAGCAACCCGTGTCAGTGATTGTGTCTTATCTCATGGCATTCAGAAAAGTGAAACTTTCTGCCAGATTTTAATGTTCACACTCCATGAGGCTGATACTATATTTAGGAATTTTTTGGGAATATCGAGCTCAAGTTCCAGGAAGGAAACTATTTTGGATCTGAAAAATACGGCGAAGTGGTTATCTGTTAGACCACTTGTTAAGTCATACTTGAGGAGTACCATGTTTCTCCTGAACCAGGTCACTGACTCAGAGATATTGACCTTCGCAATATCTCGACTCAGAACTTCAATAGTATTTCTTGCTGCATTTCCATCTTTACTGCACAAGCTTCTCAAGGTATTCTTAAAATTCATAGAAGTAAAAGATATTGGTTACTTGAAATTCATCTTATGCTTTGTTTGACAAGTCTAGATGGTTTAAGAGAAATGTTTTTCATTTTCATGAGTGGTACTGCTCATCGTGGTTGTTAGAATTGCCATTATTAATTATTAGACTTGCATGGCTTGATACGATACAGTAAGCCACTAATTCGTTTCATGTGATGGATCACAAATGACTTAAAATAAATTGTGCAATGCATGTATTAATTATTCCATTGTCCTATTTTCATTCTTCTAAAATAAGGGTATCACACAATCATTTGCCAAGTTACTTGTTCACGTAGGGCCTTCACATAGTTACTTTCTCACTTTATGAACCTTATTAAGTTATACATTCTTTTTTGTTTTTTGTTTTTCGTTCTGACTTATGACTTATTTATAAGCTATACTGTTGTTTTGTAAGACTTAAGTTTATGTTGTTTTCTCAATTCCTAATTTAAAAGCAGTGTATTAAACAATACTCATCATTTATTATTTATGATATATTTCAAATTATTTTTCATTGTATCTCTGAAATCTTACAATTCAACATGATTTACAGTTCATAATTTAAATATCTGCTTAGCAATTCATGGTCTAAACCGCGATTTGATGAATATGCTGCACACATTTACTATATATATCATGAATTTTCTGTTAGCTGTTGTTACAAAGTATTTCCATTTGGCAATCACATTCTTAAACATATGTATACCTTACAGCCTTGCAAGAATTTCAGAAAGTATGGTTTCTGATTTAGATTTTTGTAAAAAAGATTGCTGTTTCTATATTGAATTTTATGGCCGTAAATTTTTATTTGAAGAGGAATCAAATGTTTCACCATTATACAGAATACCTTGACATTGGTTTCTATTCTAATTATAGCAATATGTTTCATCCAAATTGGTTGATAACTTGGTAACCATAACCAGATTCTTGTGGTTGATACTTTAGTTGTGATTCGTGTTCAATATCAGAATCATATCGCATATACTCTTCATGTCTTTTTGGCTAAGATCTGTTTAATGTCGATCTCGTGCCATGTAAAATTTTTCTTATTAGGAACTCAAATTTATTGCAGATTTCTGTTCATCTATGGGCTACAGGTGATGGGTCCCTGTCATCAGATTCCTTTCTTATCATACAAGATATAGCTTCTGTGTTCAGCTCTGATTGGTTTGAAATCTGCGTTGTCAAAATGTACAAGGCCTTCATTAGTCATTCCCAAGTTGTTGAGCAAAGAATGTTTCAACATATACAATTTCTAAGGAACTCCTTTGTGGAGCTATGCTGTTTAGATGTGCAGAAGTCGTCTAACAAAGCCATAATATGCATACAGCATATAGGTAAGATATTGCAGAAGGGGTGGCAAACCAAAAAAAAGGTAAGCTTTAAACAATGTCAATATTTTTTTCTCTATTTATTAGTTTTAGTTAAATGTTCAGTCATTTAAAGAACTAGACAGTGTGTCACAATATCTAGAGAATAATTTGTATTACCATGATGAGGAAAATATTCTGATATTTGGCCTTCTACTTTATATGGGCAGGAGGTGGTTAAGAAAATTTGTAGTTGGCAGTACATCAATTGCATCGATCTCTGGGTTACATTTATATCAGCAAACATACAAGATTATGATCTTCAGCCATTGCTGTATATGATTGTACAGATTATAAATGGAGTTGCTCTCCTCTTTCCTGGGCCTAGATACTTGCCACTGAGACTGAGATGTATCCAATGGCTTAATAATCTTGCTTCTTCTAGTGGGGTTTTCATTCCTGTTACATCATTGGTGCTGGATATTGTAGAATACAAGATTACCAAGGACGGTGGGAAACCTGGCAAAGTCCCTGAACCTTTGTCTTCCATAAAGGTCAGAGATGAATATAACAGGGCACTTTTTAAAAAAAAAAAAATTGTATGCTTCAGGTTACTTCATGAATGTTAATATATATCTATTATCTCCCAGCCTCTTAATGACCACAACACATATTTGAATTAAACTCATACTCTACTTCCTGTAATCATTATCTATTGTTATTGCAGCTTCCAAAGCATTGGTTAAAATCACGTGACTTCCAAGAAGAGTGTGTCTTATCTGCCATTGAACTCCTTTCGGAGCACTTTGCACAATGGAGCTACCATATATCTTTTCCTGAACTGGCAACAGCTCCACTGATCCACCTTAAGAAGCTCTTTGAAAGAACTTCTATTGAGAGCTTCAAACATGTTATCAAGCGTTTCATTGATCAGGTACAAGTTCTAACAAAATTTGTTCTGAATTTATGCGGATGTTCAGTAAAAAGAAAAGTATCAAACCCAATAAAGTTCTTTGTAAATTTAATCTCATAAAAGAAACCCATAGTATGAGTTTGGAGGGAGATGCTTCTCATCTCATTTCTTTCCTTTTCTTATATCTTAATCACTATTATATTAGCAAATATTTATACTGGTAAGGAGAATATTCATTTTTTGCCAATTGTTCTGCTATTCACTTATCAATATTATCAAAAGAAACATTGTGGTCCCCGAAGGATAGCTCAAGTGGTAAGAGCTGGGAGACATATGAGTTGGGGAAGGGAAGGTCCAGGGATCAATCCATGGAAGGGAAATTTGGCCGATCAAAAAAAAGAAACATTGTAATTGCGGAAATGAAGAGTCTACCATCATTTTTTAACTCATAACCCATATTAATATTTGATTAATAGAAATATGTCATTTATGAGGTACGTGGTTCAGTTAATATTTTTTTTTCAATCAAGGTGTAGCACAATTCGTAGATAGTTGGGCTCTTTAAGCATCTAGTCCAGGGTTCGATCACTGAGCGGTGCGTATGTAGAAGCATTTGTCGGGAGAGGCCTACCCACTTAACGTGATCTCCGAGCCTCTAGGGATTAATCTCATGGCTGCCGGCTGTGGGGTACCTTGGGAAACCAAAAAAATATCGTAAAACATAATCAATATTCAACGGTCTTTATTGAACTCATGTATATTTTCATGTATGATAGATTACTTAAATTATTATCAATTAATTTTATTAAAATGAAATGATTAAATTCATTTATCATACTTAATTTTTAAGAGGGAAGGGGAGGGGAGGGGAGGGGACCAAAACCCCTCCTAACTCAATTTTATGTCCCCTCCAAAAGTGGGGGGAATTGGAGGGAAATAAATTTCTTGAAAAATGCCCCTGCACATAATTAAAATTCCACTCACTCGTATGCCTTCTTATTCTCACGCCCCAAAATTCCATTTCTCTTTCTTTAACATGCTTCAATGCATTTGTAGCTCAATTGACAATTCCATCATATATTTATATATGTTGATTTCTTATTCATTCAATCAATTTCGATTCCTCTCTCCACAATTTTCAGAAAAAAAAATATTTTTCCTTAATTTAAACGGGAAAAAGTTCCATTTTCTACTATCATGATTGGATAACAAATTGTTATTTTTCCTTCATCATAATTGTTATTTTATAATTGTTGTGTTTTTAAGTGTAATTTTTTCTCACATCACAAATTTTATAATTTATTTCTTTTTAAACAATCAGTAAATATATAAAGGGTGGAAAAGTAATTTAATTATAATATTCCTCTTCTCTTAACAAGTAAATGTCTACTTTCCCTCCCCTCCCTTCTTTTGAACTAAACAAGACAGGTTATTAAAATCCCTCCCCTCCTTCCCCTCCCCTCCATTAAAATCCCTCCCCTTCCCTCCTCTGAACCAAACAGACCCTAAGTCAATTTGCACTAATTAATTGATTTCATTTCATTTTAAAATATCAAACGGATAGTGCCTTACTGCCTTTTAAACTTGGATGGTTAAACCTTTCCAAATATCTGTGAATGCTAATGTAAAAAGAATATGGTCAAGTGTTAGGGTCCAATTGAAACCTCCACTATGAAGGGACCATAAAGATAAGGGAAGCAGCATAATTAGAATTAGATTATTAAGTTTCCTTAGTCAATAAGTTTTATTTCTTAAAGGTGTATATTATTATAAATAGGGGTTTTGTTCATAAGGGGATGGAGACTATGGAATTTTGTTAAAGGTTTTATCCCTTGTTAAGAAGGTTCTCCCTTCTTGTGTCTTTTATTTCCCAATTTATAATAAAAATACAATAATATGTCCAATTTCTCTCCTTTCATCTTCCTTTTTGCTGTTAGGATTTCCCAATCCTAACATTATACTCCCCTCCAAAAATCAACCTTGTCCTCAAGGTTGGAAGCTAGCATAGGAGACAAATTCTTCTCCTCTAGGATCCCATTGAAGGCGGCAAACATGGTAAATACCCAACTCAGTAATTGCATTAGTGTCCATGATAGAATTGCTGAGGTACAATTGGGCCTTGATTGTGGTCCAAAACCCAAGATTTGGAGGGTGTATGAGAGGAAGTATGGGAAAGGGGCTAAGAGGAATGACGTGGCTTGAATTCAGGTATGATGTGCATGAATGGCAAGAGCACTAGGAATATATATAGTTGGTTAGAGGAGAGAGAAGTATCCAGGAAATCTTTTCTGTTAGAATCCTATTCTCTGTTATGTGAATAGTGGGGGGCCTTTGGCTTGAGGAATTGGTAGTGGATACCAATTACTGAATCTGTTATTCCTATTTTCCTTATTTCTACCATTGTAGTGACTACTGTTCCAGGAATATAATCATATATTTTACTCTTCTCAGTTTATTTCTCTGTGTATTGTTCTGAATTCCATCAATTGGTCCGACCTGCCGGATAGAAACCATACCGGAGAAGGACGTAGATGCCAAGAAAACCTAAGATGGGTGATCGGATTGATGCTTTGGAGACCCAGATGGGACGTGTTACCAACACGCTTGATGCTCTGGTGCGACAGTTGCAACTCCAGGCTGAACAAATGCAGCAGCAGAGCTTAGTTCTTGCGAAACTAAGCAAACAGAAGGAGGTGGTTAGTGAAGAAGAGGGATCGGGAGTCAACTCGGGTGGTGATTCACCTGTGAGTGAGTCTCGACTCGCCGGGAAGAAGGTGAAGCTTTCGCTGTTCGAAGGAGAAGACCCAGTGGCTTGGATAACTCGTGCGGAAATACATTTTGATGTGCAGAACACTCCAGAGGATATGCGGGTGAAGCTCTCGCGTTTGAGCATGGAGGGCCCGACGATCCATTGGTTCAATTTGCTTCTGGAAACAGAGGATCAGTTATCGTGGGAAAAGCTAAAGAAGGCGTTGATTGCGCGTTATGGAGGTCGGCGACTCGAAAATCCGTTTGAAGAGTTATCCACGCTTCGTCAAACTGGGAACGTTGAAGAGTTTGTTGAAGCTTTTGAATTCCTTTCCTCGCAGGTGGGTCGATTACCTGAGGAGCAATATTTAGGATACTTCATGAGCGGATTGAAACCGCCGATTCGGCGAAGGGTGAGAACTCTGAATCCGTCTAATCGGATGCAGATGATGAGGATGGCGAAGGACGTAGAGGAGGAGCTGAACGAAGACGACGACGAGGGTGAGAAGGTCTGGGGAAAAAGGTTTGTGGGCCGCAGAGAAGAAAGTGGGTTTGGGCCCAAATCTCACAGCGGGTTCAACCCGACCCAGAAGGACCAGAACAGATTCGTGGGTTCTAGTTGGTCTAACCCGACGAAGACAGGGAGTTCCCGAGGGTCGAACGCAAACCCTACCTCGTCTTTGGGTTCGACGGCGCGGAAGGCTGACGGCGACCGTCACGGCAGGGCGGCGGAGCGGTGGCGCGGCGTGCGAAGTGAGGAGATAGAGGAACGGCGCGCAAAGGGGCTTTGCTTCAAGTGTGGAGGTAAATATCATCCAACTCTGCACAAATGTCCCGAACGTTCACTGCGCATATTGATGCTGGGGGAAGGAGAAACAGTAAATGAGGATGGCGAAATCGTAGCTCTGGAGGTAGAAGGTTCCGAAGAGGAGGAAGAACCTGAAGCGGAATGCAAAATTATTGGAGTTTTGGGGAAGATGGGGGAACATAACACCATGAAGCTGGAGGCAAACTTGGCTAATGTGGTGGTGGAGGTGCTGGTGGATAGTGGAGCGACCCACAATTTTATTTCTCCAGAACTGACTTCCGCTTTGGGGTTAACAGTGCTTCCTACTTCTGTTAAGAGAATCAAGCTTGGGGATGGCCATCGGGCTGTGTCTGAAGGCATGTGTAGAGGAATTAAAATTTTTCTGGGGTCTAGGCTCTTCGTAATAGATGCCCTGGTATTGGAGTTAGGAGGACTAGATGTGGTTCTCGGTATATCATGGTTGAGCACACTGGGAAAAGTGGTCATGGATTGGAAAGATTTATCTATGCAATTCTGGTATGAAGGGGAAATGGTAACACTACAGGGTCAAGGCAAAGAACAGTTACATCATAGCTGTCTCAATTCCTTCTTGAAAGGCCTTGAGAGAGATTTGAATGGTGAAGGGGGGTGGACTCAATTGGAGAGGAGACAGCATGCTGTGGAGTTGGGTCAAGACAGTGTGACCAAGGTATTGGAGCTGTATCCTGCAGTTTTCAAAGAAAACTTAACACTGCCTCCAGTTAGAGATCAGGTACATAGAATTAATTTGCTACCTAATTCTGGTCCAGTCAATGTGAGACCATACAAATATCCTCATCATCAAAAATCTGAAATTGAAAGGCAAGTAGCGGAGCTGTTACAGGCTGGAGTTATTCAACCTAGTATGAGTGCTTTCTCTAGTCCAGTGATTTTGGTCAAGAAAAAAGATCAAACATGGAGAATGTGTGTCGACTATCGAGCCCTCAATAAGGTGACTATTCCTGATAAATACCCTATTCCTATTGTGGATGAATTGCTGGATGAGTTGCATGGGTCTACTTTTTTCTCCAAGATTGATTTAAAATCTGGGTATCATCAGATACGTGTGCATGAAGATGATGTGAACAAAACTGCTTTTAGGACTCACAATGGTCATTACGAATACCTTGTGATGCCCTTTGGATTGATGAATGCACCAGCTACATTTCAGGCCACAATGAATGATATTTTTAGGCCATTTCTTAGGAAGTTTGTGCTGGTATTTTTTGACGATATTCTGGTGTACAGCAGAAATGAAAAGGAACATATCCAGCATCTTCAACAAGCGCTACAGGTGTTAGTAGACCAGTGTTTTGTGGCTAACAGGGGTAAATGCAAGTTTGGCTGTTTACAGGTTGATTACTTGGGCCATATTATTTCAGGTGCAGGGGTCTCGGTGAATCCGGATAAAGTCCGTTGTATCTTGGAGTGGCCTGAACCAAAAAGTGTCAAAGGAGTGAGGGGCTTCTTGGGTTTGACTGGGTACTACAGGAAATTTGTCAAGGATTACGGCAAGATTGCCAAGCCGTTGACTGAATTGACGAAGAAAGATGGCTTCAAGTGGAGTGAGGCTGCCAAAGATGCCTTTGAGAGGTTGAAGAAAATTATGACCACTTCCCCTGTTTTGGTGCTGCCTAATTTTTCAATTCCTTTTGAAATTGAATGCGATGCTGCCGGGAGAGGAGTAGGTGCTGTGTTGATGCAAAACAAGCAACCAATTGCTTATTTCAGCAAAGCCTTGTCTAATAGCAATTTGATGAAGTCTGTATATGAAAAAGAATTGATGGCTTTGGTCCTTGCCATCCAACATTGGAGACATTATTTATTGGGCAAGGAATTTGTGGTGTACACAGATCATAGGAGCCTGAAGCACTTTTTACAGCAGAGAATTTCTTCTCCTGCCCAACAATGCTGGTTGGCAAAATTATTGGGCTACCAATTTGAAGTGAGGTATAAACCGGGGCTCGAAAACAAGGCTGCGGATGCTTTGTCCCGTTGTTATGATGAGGGCGAGCTGTCTTCATTGGTGCATACTCCTATATGGTTAGGGAGTAACCAATTACTTCTTGAAGTGAAGGAAGATGAATCTGTTCAGAAAGTGTTGACCAAGGTGCTACAAGATCCTGCGGATAAACCTGGTTACAGTGTGCAGCACGGGGTGTTACTGTACCAGGGCCGGTTGGTTTTGGGTGCCAATTCTCCGTCGATTCCTTCATTGTTGAAAGAATTCCATGAGACTCCCATGGGTGGCCATTCTGGATTTTTGAGGACCTACAGGCGTATTGCAGAAAATCTGTATTGGGTGGGAATGCAGAAAACTATTAGGGACTATGTGAGAGCTTGTGATGTGTGCCAAAGACAGAAAAATGATGCCACTACTCCAGGAGGATTTTTACAGCCTTTACCTATACCCAATGCTGTCTGGGAAGATATTACGATGGACTTTGTGACGGGGTTGCCAAAATCCAGGGGGTTTGAAGCAGTCTTGGTGGTGGTAGATAGATTATCCAAGTATAGCCACTTTGTGTTATTAAAACATCCTTATACTGCCAAGACAGTGGCAGAACTGTTTGTTAAGGAAGTGGTGCGGCTTCATGGAATCCCTAGCTCCATTGTCAGCGATAGAGACCCTTTGTTTATGAGCCACTTTTGGAGAGAGCTGTTTCAATTGCAGGGAACGACACTCAAAATGAGCTCCGCGTATCATCCAGAAACAGATGGACAATCTGAGGTTGTAAACAGGTGTCTTGAAAGTTATCTTAGATGCTTTGCTGCTGATCAACCCAAAACTTGGGCCCACTGGGTGCCTTGGGCTGAATACTGGTACAACACTACCTACCATGTGTCTATTGGTAAGTCTCCTTTTGAAGTTGTATATGGGAGACAGCCTCCTAAAATGCTGCGATTCTTGAATAATGAGACAAAGGTAGCTGCAGTTGCTTTGGAGTTACAAGATCGAGATGTGGCTTTGGATCAGCTTAAGATGCATTTATCAAAGGCTCAACAACAAATGAGAGTTTATGCAAATAAGAAGAGAAGAGACTTGAAGTTTGAGGTCGGTGAATGGGTATTTGTTAAATTGAGACCCCATAGGCAGCAATCTGTGGTTAGAAGGATAAATCAGAAGCTGGCAGCACGTTTTTATGGCCCTTTCAAGATCATGGAAAGGCTGGGAGAAGTTGCATATAGGCTTCAACTACCAGCACATTCCAAAATCCACCCTGTTTTTCACATATCCTTATTAAAGAAAGCAGTGGGGAATTACCAAGCTCTAGGAGAATTGCCTAAGGAATTAGAGGTCAATGCCGAAGAAGAAATCTATCCAGTAAAGGTTCTGGCCTCTAGAGTGACTATGAAAGACGGGGTCTCTACACCTCAAAGCTTGGTCCAGTGGCAGAATAAGTCTATTGATGATGTAACTTGGGAAGATACTGCTGTATTGCGCGGTCAATTTCCAGAATTTAACCTTGAGGACAAGGTCATTTCTGATGGGGGCGGTATTGATAGAATTGCTGAGGTACAATTGGGCCTTGATTGTGGTCCAAAACCCAAGATTTGGAGGGTGTATGAGAGGAAGTATGGGAAAGGGGCTAAGAGGAATGACGTGGCTTGAATTCAGGTATGATGTGCATGAATGGCAAGAGCACTAGGAATATATATAGTTGGTTAGAGGAGAGAGAAGTATCCAGGAAATCTTTTCTGTTAGAATCCTATTCTCTGTTATGTGAATAGTGGGGGGCCTTTGGCTTGAGGAATTGGTAGTGGATACCAATTACTGAATCTGTTATTCCTATTTTCCTTATTTCTACCATTGTAGTGACTACTGTTCCAGGAATATAATCATATATTTTACTCTTCTCAGTTTATTTCTCTGTGTATTGTTCTGAATTCCATCAGTCCATGTCCAGTGGCATTGAAGGACGTCAAGTGGACCACATGGTAAAGGCCCATAGCATCATCCTTGTTGAGAGCCCACCTCTGTTTATCGAAGAAACATCCAGTATCATGTCCAAACCTGAGTCTACATGGACGAACACGTCGAGATTGGAACGTGACTCTGGTTGTATTGAAAACACCTTCAGCCCAATAAGCACTTTTTGATGTTCACTCAATGTCAGCTCACCCAATTCCATGGTTTGAACATGGGAAGTCATCGCGGTTACGACACCGTTAACTTCTGTCTTGTTGCTCACATCCCTTGGAGGACAATCAAGCTTTATCTCCTCCTTGGGTTCGTCGTCTTTCTCTACAGGAATACTAGCAACTATTCCCCTTTCGGTGTGAAAAGGAGGAGGATAAGAAACCTCTTAATATAGTGGTTGTCCTTCCCCTAGACAAAATTCTTCATTGATATCTCGTGCAATCTCCATGGCGCCCACCATGTCGGTAGGGCGGAAAGAACGCACCCTACATCGGACATGTACTTTGAGGCCCACCATAAAATACCCCAACAACTGATGTTCGGCAGGATTAGGAATTTGAGCCATCAAAGCTTTAAATTCTCGCAAATACTCATCCACGGGCCCAACTTGTCCGAGAATTTTCATTCTCGTGTAAACGTTGGAGCCTTCATCCTTCACTCGATACTTCTCCAGGAATTTTTCAACGCTACAAGCTTCGGTTAGTCTTGGTCGTTCCAATTTTGATCCTGTCCTTTTCTTACCGTGTTGCTCCTCGACCCTCTGCAAATGTTGCATCATATGGTTCAACAACCCTTCCATCCTCTGGAAGCCATCTTTGATATCAGCATTATCCTTCTTGACGACATCCATCACGGAAAGATCTTCCAAATGAAAAAACAGAAAAAGGAGAACGGGCAGATCTGGAACTATAGAAAGAATAGTTCGTGGTTACTGTAGCGACAGGTGCTGTAGATCCAGCATTGAAGGCAGGGGCTGATTGCGGCAGTGGCTGAATCTGGCAGTTTCTTTTTTTTTTTTGGCGGCAGTGCTGGAAAGCGGCAGATGTTTGGTGGTGGTGGCAGGATATCCGGCAGTGGCATGTGGTAGGGATCCGGCAGTGGCGGTCAGAAACGGTAGAGGCTGAGGAAAAAGGGCAGGTCGGACCAAATGTTAGGATTGGGAAATCCTAACAGCAAAAAGGAAGATGAAGGGAGAGAAATAGGACATATTATTGTATTTTTATTATAAATTGGGAAATAAAAGACACAAGAAGGGAGAACCTTCTTAACAAGGGAAAACCCCTTACAAGGGATAAAGCCTTTAACCAAATTCCATAGTCTCCATCCCCTTATGACCAAACCCCCTATTTATAATAAAAATACAATATGTCCTATTTCTCTCCCTTCACCTTCCTTTATGCTGTTAGGATTTCTCAATCCTAACATTAAGTAAACACTCTTTTTTTTTTTTTGGTTTGAACCGCATGTTTAATCCTATTCGACAAAATACATAAATAACCAGAGTACCAAGAGTCATAATTCATAATAAAGGCAGGGGAAAGAATTTTCTTTCATATTTAGTATGTTAGTTCACTGTGTGTTTAACTGTTAGGGGTTCAAGTTAAACTCAAATGAAACAAATGGGCAATGGAACAAATAAAACAAAAGGGCAATTAAACAAATGGGCAATGAAACAAAAGAATAAAAAGGACAGAAGAGCAGAACACTCACACAGTCAAAGAAGGACTTCCAGTGGCGGCAGTGACCATTCCAGCGGCGACTGACTTCTCCTTTTCCTAGGGTTCGAGGCTTGGAACGAGAATGAGAATGTGTTCTGTGAAGCCCGATCTTCTCAGTGTATGTTGAAATTTTTTCTGTTAAACCCTAAACTACCCTTTTTAATTTGAGGATTTAGGGCAAAATCAGCTTTTTCCTTGACTCGCAGACTCGCTGTGGAATGGTGAGTCTATCTGAGTCTGCACAGATTCTGCTCGATTGCAGGAAATATCGAGTTTGCTTGTGAGTAGACTCGCTAGAAGTGTAGAATCATACGATTCTAAGAGTCAGTTCGCGAGTTTAACAACACTGATTTTAAGCATGTGCTTTTCTAATTAACTTCATGGTATACTCATGGATTAGCAAGTTCCTATTTGGAGGGCTGTAATTTCTTAACCGCTGCGTTTCTACCCCTGCTAATAGTTTAGCACACTCTTTGTTCTTACTATGGGGTTCTGAAGCACAGGGAGATTATACCCATTGGTGTCAATTAGGAGGGCTGTGGACTTTTGTTGCTCTCCACGGTGCTTTCGGATTAATAGGTTTCATGTTACGTCAATTTGAACTTGCCCGATCTGTTCAATTACGGCCTTATAATGCAATTGCATTCTCTGGTCCTATTGCTGTTTTTGTTTCTGTATTCCTGATTTATCCACTAGGTTTATTAAAAGATAGAACACTTTGGTCGACATGTTTATTTTGAACAAATAGAAAATTAACTGCGAAGTATTAAAAATAAACAATAGTAAAGGGCTAAAATATGAAAAGTCAACAAAGATATGAAAAAGAGAAATGAAGAATCAGGAAAACAAAGTCAAATAGTGGTAATTTAAATAAATTTAAAAATGAAAATTTCAGAAAATGCCATATGTTGTCAACTTAGTTGAAGAACTTTTTATATTATTCGTAGGTAGATGAAAGTGATTCTGTTTTTCAGTCTCTCTTTGGACTAGATTACATAACATCATGAATTTTTGTGTTAGTGAATATGACACTCCAAAAGCATGTAGGAAAATTTAAACCACAATCACTCTTCTGTAAGTTCTCTGCAGAGTGTAGACCATCCTGTTTTGTGATTTTCTTCAGAGATTAGCCTGCTTGTTGTTTAAGCTATCCAGCACTAAGGGTGTACTATGTTGTTTGTTTGACTCCAACTCCAGCTGATTTAACCATTTAATAGATAATAATATTACCCAAAACTTTTCTTTTGTCCTTTGTTAAAGCGGAAAATGAATAATAGCCACCTCACCCAACTTTCTTCTGGTTTATCCCTTTTGTGGTGGGGAATGCAGGTAGAGATGAATATTGAATATGTTCGAAAGAAAAGAGACGAGGCGCCTTTCTCACCAAAAGATCGGCAGTCTGTTGAACTATTTCTTCAGGTCATCTCCCTTTTAGTTTTCTTTATTCTGAGTCAGGGTGTCCTTTCATTGCTGTAACTAGACTTACTAGTTAAATGGTTCATTTGGCAGGTTGAAAAACGTAGTGGTAATATGCCGTTTACCCAATACTATAAAAGCATCATGAGCAAGGCAGCTTCGAGGAAAGCGATTTCAAATAAAAAGGTATGATTGACTTAATGTCTCTCTATTTCTTTCTTTTTGCTTGTGTGGGTTAATTATGCTATTTTGAGCCTAATATCTTGTGATATCTCGCCCTTTATTATAAGATTCTAACTTAACAGGTGATATCTCACCCTTTAGTGTTTGAGTCTCAATTAACAACGGATATCTCTCCATTTCTCTCCATTTCTGGCCTAATTGATACCTCTTATGAAATGGATAAGAAGTCTAAGAAATGAATCTTTCTAGAGGTAATAGTACAAATTGAAGCACTATTAAGCTCTGAAAGATAACTAGGTTGGAAACAGGGTTGTAATATGCAGGAATTATTTCTCCATACCTAGGAAATATTTTAGCTTTCCAAGGTCTTTCATTTCAAACTAGGCTGCTAACTCCTTTCTCAAATTCTGCTTCTCGAATTCATCATTACCTGCATAGACTAACAAAAGAATGAGTTTGCCATTTTGAGTATGTTTTATAAAGAGGGTATGCAATCACCTTGACTTTGTCTATAACCGAGGGACACCATAGCTTGAGTGAACCTCCCAAACCAAGCACAGGGTGATTGCTTGAGCTCATATAGAGCCTTCTTCAATTTACAAACCTTGTTCCTTCCTGAAGTAGGGTCATACCCCGGCGGAATCTCCATATACACCTCTTCCCTCAAATCTCCATGCAGGAAAGCATTTTTAACATCAAATTGTTGCAACTCCCAATCAAACTGAGCTGCCAAGGAAAGAATAATCCTTACAGTGTTCATTTTTGCCACTGGGGCAAACGTCTCCTCATAATCAATTCCATAGGCCTGGGTATATCCCTTTGCAACTAATCTCGCCTTATACCTATCAAGTGTGCCATCATAACGGTATTTCACTGTATATATCCACCTGCAACCTACCGGCCTCTTGTCACTTGGCTTCTCAACAATCTCCCAAGTCTCATTCTCCTCCAGTGCTCACATCTCGTCATTCATGGCTTGAATTCAGTTCTTATATCTTAATGTTTCTTGTACTGATGCAGGGACTCTAATAGAGTCGATAGCTGAAATAAAACTCTGATGCTGCACGGAAAGATTGAGTAGACACAAATTGGGATATAAGTACATGGTACAAGAACGTTTTCCTTTTCTCAACGCAATAGGTAGGTCATCAAGGTTAGACTTAAAGAATTAGGGTCACAAGAATTATCAGACTCAAGTTTAGGAACACTTACCTCGGATTCAGACAATTGGATTTATTGTTGAACCAAGACGGGTTTAATTTTTCACTAATACTTTATCATGTGTCTGTCAACATTATTTTGCCTAGGTATTGGTTCAGGACCATTGTCATCACCATCATCATCACCATCATTGTGCTCCGTGGTAGGAATTGAGGAAGACGTCAAAGGCTCTATTATTAGAGGAGAAGGCACCAAGGGCTCCTGTATTAGAGGAATAACACAACTCTAGAGACTCAGCTTCTTGACTACTCTCCCCCTAAAGCTGAGGACTGAGATAAAACGACTATGTTTCCTGAAAAGTAACATACATGGACTTATAAACACGACGACTAGGAGGATGATAACACCTGTATCCCTTTTTATCTGAAACGTATCATATGAAGATACGCTTAATAGCTCGAGGATCTAACTTACCCCGATGAGGACCATGAACATGGACAAAGGCAGAACAACCAAAGACACGACTCAGAAGACTTGACATAATGGGCACGGATGGAAAAAAACTAGTCATAACTCGCACAGGACTAACACCAGATAAAACCCTAGAAGGTAACCTATTGATTAAATAAGCAGAGGTCAAGACAGTTTCCCCCCAATAAAACTTAGGAACATTCATTTGAAAGCGTAATGCTCGAGTGACTTTAAGAAGATGACGATTTTTTCTTTCAGCAACCCCATTTGTGGGGTGTCAACACAAGTCGACTAATGAACAACACCATTATTTTTAAGAAAATTGTAAAAATTCTGATTAACATACTCTTTCCCATTGTCTGACCATAACCTCTTAATAGGTTTTCCAAACTGTGTTCTAGCCACGGGGAAAAGGTTAACAAACAATTGAAACAACTTTGACTTATCTTTCATAAGAAAAACCATGTAACCTGAGTACAATCATCAATAAAAGTAACAAACCATTTTGCACCAGAAATACTAGAAACTGACGAAGGTCCCCACACATCAGAATGAACAAGATCAAAAGGTTCAACACTCCTAGTATCACCAGGGGAATAGGTTGCTCGATGAGACTTGGCGAACTGACACACATCACAATGAAACGAATCAACAGAAACTTAGTTAAATAAGTAAGGGAATAGCATACGGAAAGGAGGATGCTCAAGACGATGTTGGAGCCATATTTGTGAAGAATTCCAAGATTCTGAACTTGTCTGATAACACTTTCTTATCTTATGCGGAAAATAATATAACCCGCCTTGTTCAAAAGCAATTCCAATCGTCTTCCTCGTGGCAATATCCTGAAAAGCACAACTTTTATGGAAAAAACTTCGTACACAGTTCAACTCGTTAGTGAGTTTGTGAACAGACAAAGGTTGTGAGAAAGATTTGGAACATGAAGAACGTGACTTAGATGAAGAGATAGGCTAAGGTGGAGGTTACCATAATCGGCAACTGGTCCTCGTATTCCATTTACAACAGTAATATGATGTTTACCAGCTATAGGTGAATAATTAGAGAGAGATGACATATGAGGGGTCATGTGATCAGTTGCACCAGAGTCAACAATCTAGAAATCTTCAGTACAAGAAGCATTCAAAGTTAAGAAGGTAGAGTTTGTACCAGTCATGGCGAAAGAACTAGTGTCAGAGGACTTACTCAAGGAGTCTATGAAGAGAAACAAAAATGTAACAGATTCCAAAACCATATAACGCTCTGATACCATATTAGAAATTAGGAGGCCTAACTCAACCACAAAAACTAACTTGAGAGTTGAGGTTTGTTCTACCCTTATAAACAGACTCATATGGGGAATCTCGACTAACAAATGAATCTAGGATAAGCTCTGATACCAACTTGAAAGTAGGAGAAATAATAATATTATTACATAAGTCAAATACAATAAGTGAATACAATTTATAGACATTGCTAGGTATGGAGAAAAAATGTCCTTGATCTTCTCAAAGAGACTGGCAAACTAGGTTGTAAGCCCACTGGATTGCCTATAGAGCAAAACCACAAGATTGAGAGTGATGAGGAGGGTCCAAGGGTTGATAAGGCCCAGTATCAGAGACTTGTGGGGAAGCTCATTTATCTATCTCTCACTAGGCCTGACATAGCTTATCCTGTTAGTGTTGTCAGTTAATTCATGCATGACCCACGGGAAAGACACTTACAGGCTGTGGATAGAATCTTGTAGTATCTGAAGGCAAGTACAGCGAGAGGTCTATTGTTCAAGAAAGGTGAGCAGTTGTCTATGGAGGTTTATACTGATGCAGATTATGCAGGGTCGATTGTTGATGGGAGGTCCACTACAGGATACTGTATGTTCTTGGGTGGAAATTTGGTTACATGGAGGAGCAAGAAGCAGAATGTAGTTGTCAGATCAAGTGCAGAGGCAGAATTCAGAGCCATGATAGATATCCATTCACCAGCATGAGGGAGAGTGTTGTAAATAGAGAAATAATGTTAGAATATTCTTTAATTAGGAGATTCTTTCCTTAATTAGGATTAGCATTGTCTATAGATTGTATTCACCTATTGTATTTGATTTATGTAATAATATTATTATTTCTCCTACTTTCAAGTAAAAGTATAATTGAGAAAATGAGAATTAATGTTATTTTATACTTCTAAAATCTAAATGGACGAATAAATGTTATCTTCTCTTTCTAGTACATTTTTCCAGTACTCAGTTCTGGCTCTTGGGGTTTTAAACATAGCTCCTTTCATAATGTGGTAATAGATTACATCTTATGCAATTGATTACTAAATTCACGAAACACTTTCAGCATAAAAAAGGAATTTTGCTTGGCAGAGGCTTGTTAATTGATTTTTGGCTAACAAAAATGGGTTTATAGTGTCTAGCCTTAGATTGATTAATGTTAGAAAGCGTATCATTATCTAAAAATATTATAATTGTAAAAAATACATTTTTTATAATTTCAATACTTACAGGATACATTGAACTTAGACACTAACCTTGGACCTAGACATATATGCATGTTTTCAACACTTTTTCCAGAGATAACTTTTCAAAGGGGAAGGGCCTCAGAATTTGATGAAAATATCTTGTTGAGATGTCTCAAAATTTTAATCTTTTTATTCTCTGTTAAATTAACAATTTACCTCAATCTGTTTGTCATCTTATTGAAAACTAGAATATGACATTATGCATTGCGCAGACATATAATATTGCACATAGATTAGAAAATATAATATTAGGTTATCAAGTGTAGTAATAAATATAATAGTATTATAAGTGTTGTCATAATCAGGCTTGTCAATTGTGCGCTTTAGCGGCACAATTGCGCGCAGCAGAGCGGCCTCTAGCCACTAGAGATCTTCCTGTCGTGCAGCGTTGTACAGTCGCAGCCGCTTTCGCGTCCTAATTCGCAGCCGTCACTGCGCTGTATGGTTGTACATGGACTAGGGTTCTATTCTTAGAAGGAAGTTCCAGAAAGTCAAAAAGGCCCTCTGAATTAGAACGTTAGGGCTAATAGTTGTTTTTTTTTGTTTTTCAGTTCTATTAGTTGGGGGTATTTTGTTGTTTTGGTTCTTATAATCCTAAAGAGGCCCTTGAAAGATGTAACTTTCAGTTGGGCATTGTTATTAGTGCCATCCTCACAATTACTCATGCCATTCCAAATTTTTGAAAAACCCAAAATACCCCACACAACTTCCCACCACCCCACTTTCACTCCCTCTCTCCCTCTTCACCCAACTCACCACCACCACACATTCACCCTATCTCTCTCTCTCTCTCTTGTAGGCTATGGTATGTATTGATAATGGTATGTAAGGATAACTTGTAGGGTATTTTGTATGGATACTTTATTATGGGCTTAAGCTCACTATGTTGGTTTTGTTGCATATTTTTTAGGTGTCCGCATTTTAACGTGCGATATGAAATAAGTAGACAAATTTATGCTACCGCACTTTAAAGTGCGATAGCAATTGTTTTATCTAATGCACTTTAAAGTGCGAGAGATATTATTTTACGAACTGCACTTTAAAATGCGATATGCATTATTTTATGTAATTTTGTCACGTCGCACTTGCAAAGTGCTGGCGAAAAAATAATCAGGGTTTTTTTTTTGGAAAAATTTGTTTTTGGGATGACATTATTAGTTATGAGGATGACATTAATAACAATGCCCCTTTCAGTTTGGCTGCCCCTTCAATCCTTCTTCTCCCTTACTCGTGCACCTCCGCCACTTGGACCACCTTCTGGTGTTTTCCGGTGAGTTCTCCGGCGTCCTTCAGCCTCCTTCCTCCTCCTTCTTTAGTGTATCGGCCACTTGGATTTTACAAAAACAACCTTTGAGCTTATATGAAACATCTTGAATGCATTTACACATGAAAGCCTAAGTCCTATAAATCTACTGTCTGCCAAGTCCTATGAATCTACTGTCTTGAAGCTTCCCTGGACTAGGCCTTACTCATTTGCTTTGTGGTCATTCATAAATCTACTGTTCATCCCACCTGAGGTTTAATGCACGAGTAATGATTTACATTGGATGTGTCCTCATTCTCAGTAGTTAAATTTATCGATAATGCCGAACCATGTAAAGTTTTCTTGGGTATCCAAAGGATTCAATTTTCTTGTCACCCAGTAAGGGCGAATTTTAGTCAGATTTGAAGATACTATGGTATCAAATTTGAATTCTCAAAATGTTGTGTTTCTGATATAATTCATATATGTTGCAGTCTCCGGGCAAAGGAAAGAAGAAAATGCAACATCCAAGTGGCACTGTTGATGTGATCGCTACCGATTCTCGAAAGAATTAACACTTTCTTCTGCTTCCATGTTTTGGTTCTGCCGGAGGTTGAAGAAAACAGTTGTACTTTCACTTTTTCGTACACTTTGATACACCTTGTTTTAGGTTTAGAAATCATCGCCTAAGATGGAGACGTTGAAGACGAATGCAGTTTCATTCATTACACCCAATGGGCATTAATGTTGACGTATTGAGTCCTTAAGTTTTAAAGAAAATGTAATACAAGAATGTTATTTAAATTTTGCAATTTCCTGAGATGACAATGTTGTTATGTGGGTGTTGGCACTGTTCATGTAAACAAGGATTTAAAATGTATGCACGGTCAATGAATCAGTGTA
Organism: Acmispon strigosus; assembly: GCA_030819835.1. Lineage (NCBI taxonomy): Eukaryota > Viridiplantae > Streptophyta > Magnoliopsida > Fabales > Fabaceae > Acmispon > Acmispon strigosus. The sequence continues at coordinate 29,856,128 of JAUAMA010000001.1, forward strand.
AAGAGTACATTTAATGGCTGGTCGTGGCATCAGAAAATATTCTTTTAATTTAATTAAAATAAAAAAATGTAACTACGTATGAAATTAAATGATTGGATCTTTATGTGAAGAAGTTCTACACTGTCGGCATCAAAATCAAACTTACACAATACGGGTACAACGGGTATCGTCCATGAGTATTAAGATTTGGTTTACCTTCTGAATTTTACTAATAAAAATGTGTTATGTCAATTAAAAATATTATGAGTCTTCATGCTTTTTTTTCTCACCAAGTTAGTCCCTGAAAGATTTTTCCGTCAGGTCCCTAGACGGAAGTGAAAGGATGAAAGTGTAAGTTAGTTAAATTAGTCTTGAAAGAGTAAAAGTTGGGTTCGAACCTGAAACTTGAGAGTAGCAACTTAAACAATTAATAGAAGTGTGAACCCATATATATTTATACCATTTATGTTCTTTTTCCTATGCTTCATCTTCTTGTTCTTCATCTGCATCCTCATCTAAAAAGCCGCCATTTACTTCTTAAACTTTCACCAAACGAACAAGTATATTCCGTCCCAAACTTGCGATGGATTTAGCATTTTTCATCCCAAAAAGTTTAATGCTTCCGTCGCCAATTCCGTCGCAAATATATTATTTAAATGGATACAATTCAGTGTATTCCGTCCTTATTTCCGTCCCAAAATCGTGACGGAGTAATATATTCCATCCCAAAAAATTTGCGACGATAAAGAATGCGATGAAATTATTCTGTCGCAAATTCCGTCCTAAAAGTATTTTGGGACGAAAATTTTAACTATTGTGCGACAGATTTTTCTGTCCCAAAAGAGTGATTTTGTAGTAGTGTTAGGTTCTCTCAATTTTTGCCCAATCAAAACCGGATTACTTTCAATATAATCAGAATCACAATTGTTGATTGTGAATGCAGCGGAATAAAGACTTGCTTGAAAGTAAAAGATAAAGGTTGAGAGAATCACACAGGGATTTTATCTTGGTTCACCTTCAATCCACCGAAGGCTACGTCCAGTCCCTGAAGTACCCTTGAGGATTTATCCACTATTGATAAAGAGTTCTTACAAGTACTCACACTAAGAACCTTAAGAATTCTTATCAACAACCAGAAAGCATACCGCTTTCCAAGTACCACTATTCACCAAACACTACGGTGAACTTTCACTCAAACCAGAATGAAGATGAAGAAGATTTTTACACAGATGAGTCAATCCTTCAACATAAGAATGGATTGAATATGCAAGTTACGCTTTAGGCACTAACATATGAAGGCTCTTTTCAATTCAGAGTTCTCAACAGTTGAACAACATAAGTGTTCTTTGAAAATGAGAGCTTAAAGACTCAGAATGATTGCTCTAATGAATATGAAATTTGTGTGTAATTGTTATCTCGTTTCTGAGCATCAATGGACTATTTATAGGCACTAGAGGTCGTCCATGAACCATCACAAAGCTTCCCAAACATTTTGGGATGCATTGGTTCATGAAACAACACATCTGGTCGTGCAGGTAATCGATTGTATTAGTAGGGTAATAAATTACGCTATTTTCCCATTGCAGTTTGAATTTCAAATTCAAACATGTAATCGGTTACAAGCTCTGTGGTAATCGATTACGTGCTAGGAGTGGTAATCAATTACTCAAAGCGTGTAGTCGATTACACTCAAGTCCAATTTCTAGGTTTATAAAACTTTAAGTCCTAATTGAGTGTTTTATTATATTTTACTCATGAAATAGTGTTATACTCAATTAATCAATTTGTTTATGAGTCTTCATAAGTAAAGTAACCTTAAAAGCATAACTTACCGAATAATGAGACTTAGCTAAGTCTAGAACCCTTTGATGATCTTTGAAGCATGTTGACCTGGTTGATGACTGGATTTTATATGATGTTTTTAGGGTCTTTTTAGTTTATTTTATTTTATTTTTATTGAGTCTCATATAGATTTTTGTACATTTTATTAAGATTTTCTATTTATTTTGGCATTTGCATATAGATTAGTTTTTATTTGTTTTAAACTTTATTTATATAATTTTAGGTATTTTTATTAGTTTTTAGTCATTTTAGGAAACTGGTTAAAATAAGCATATTTGTGGGGACCAAGGTGCAAATTGCAGGAAATGAAGGACTGAAATTAAAGAAGATTATGAAGCATCATTTCTAATTGGCACATGTGAAAAAGGCCATGAGTGGAGAATTGATGAGGAAGGGAGGTTTCAGAATTAATAAGGGACAAGAATGTGGCTACATCAATGCCATTGAGGACCATGAAACCTCATCAAGAGGAAGAACTAAACAGCAAGGTAGTGCAACTACAGAGGTGCCCAACGCCGGAGTGTTGGCAAGCCAACGCTTGAGCGTTGACACTTTGCCAGACGTGGGAATTTAATTGTCCCCAACGCCTAGGCGTTGGCAATACACTGCCAGTTTTATTATAAATAGGGCCTTTGCTTTCTTTGTAAATATACCTCCACACACCAGAATACAATAAGTTATTCTTTTTTTCTTCCTTAGAGCATTATTTCCTGAGAATTGTGGGAAGCCTTTCTTGAGCTCCTAATCCAGATTAATATAATGTCTCTCTTAGCCATGCTTGGCTAAGTTCTTTTTAAGTACTTGGGTTGTTTTTAGCTTATAGTTATGTTTTGAGCTTTTGTTTTATATCTGAATAATAATGCATTTCATGTTTCTTTTCCTTGTTCTTCATCTATCTTGCTGTACACAAGTGTTTTTACTTATTTCTTTTTCAATGGTAATTGTTAAGTAATAAGGGAAATATGAATTGAAAGAGCATTTGCATATCACTAAGGTATTAGGATAGGCTTTGTTTATGTTGGCCAGAATATAGTCTTTATCTTCTTCTTAAATTAACTAAAAATCTAAGGAATTAGACTTAGTAATTTAGAAGAAAGCTTTGCATGTTTAAGGAATTAACTTGTAAAGAAACTAGGCTAGAACATCATGTTTTTCTTGCATTAAACCTCAGATATAAAATTGATTCTAAGAGCATACACTATAAGCTATTCACTCAGCCCAAGTGGTTAATTTTATCGTTATATTTTCACTGCGAATTGTGTTTTCAAGTTCCTGCTTAAACCAGAATCAAACAAATCAATTTACTTTTTCTGCACTAGTTCTAAACAATTTACTATTAGATTTTAAAACACCTATCCCTGTGGAGAACGATTATCTTTTATATTACTTCGATAACCTCTGTACACTTGCGGATTTGGTCATCACTGGTTCTTCTAAGTCTTCTTTTCTTCTTTTTGTAATGAGTGTTGTCATCATCAAAACTTCAGCCAAAGTCAGGGATAAGACCTTCTTCACAATCTCTCCCTTTTTGATGATGGAAAACACACATCTTGACAATTGAAGATCATTTTGCTTTAGTCATGTTAAGACTCCCCCTATCATGTGCAACTCCCCCTTTTCGTTCCACTTGTAGCATTTCCTGTAAATGATCTTAAACAGCACATGACCTTTCTCCCCCTTTTGACGTCATCAAAAATGAAGAAAAGACCATAAATATTTCATACATGCTAACACAAGTAGAATAGTAATTCCAACCATAGGGAGCGGGGTAAAGCAAATTGGTAATGTGAAAATCCAAATGATAATTATAATAAAGTAGTTCAAACATCAAGCAAGCAAACAAACACACACGTTAAGTAATGTTAAGTCTAAATTTATTACAGGCCAATAGGAAATTATCATAGTAGTTAAAGTCATGAAAATCTAAACATCAGAAGAATCTTCAGACATGTCTAACAGACTGGGTTCTTTGAGTTGGTCGATCGCATGTCTGAACGAGGCATATATGGACTCTAACCATCCTTCCAAAAGGATAAAGTGAGATCAAACATTTTCATCTAAATGATTCAAACGTTGAGTGATCTGTATTGCCATAACATCCAAGCATTCTAGGATAAGTCTAGTGTCTGGAGAGCAACTAAGAGGAATGGCATAGAATGTGGATGCAGATAGACCTGCAGATACGGAATTGGTCTGGATGTCAACTCGGTAACGGTAGTTTTCATGAGGATCACGGATTGTTCCCTGTTTGGGAGGATTTGCAAGAGAAACAGCGTTGGAGTGACGAGAACCGGATGCCATGATGTGAAGTTGGAGGTAGGGATTTTTTTTATTTTTTTTAAGGTATTGTTCAAAGATTTAAGGCTCTGGAAACCGAGAAGAATTGTACTTGGGCGTCTAAAAGGAGAGGAAGAAGATGAAAGCTTATGGTGACCGATGCAGATGTTTATATGTATAGACCATGTAATCGATTACAGTAGTTAAGTAATCGATTATTGGAAGTTTATTTTGAATTTGAAATTCAAAATATAAGAGGGAATCAATGAAGAAACGAAGTCAGGTATACATATTGGTCGTGGATGTAATTGATTACAGTAAGTTAGGTAATCGATTACAGGAACTTAAATTTGAATTTGAAATTCAAATTTTCGAATAGGTAATCGATTACTAACTATGGTAATCGATTACACAAATTCTCTGGAAAATTCTATGGGCCAAAATTTTATAGATAATCGATTGCTGACTTGGGGTAATCGATTACTCAAATTCTCTAGAAAAATTCGTAGGCCAAAAAATTTATGGTAATCAATTATAGGATATGAGTAATCGATTACTTGATTTCTCTGTTAAAGTAACTGGGCCAGAGTTTTCCATGTAATTGATTACATATGTGTAGTAATCGATTACTCTGTTAGAGAATTTTCAATCTGGACAAATTTTCAGAGAATCTTGTAAAAGGAAGATTTTTCCTAAAAATCTAACATATATGCACATAATCAAACATCAAGTTCATCTAATATGACTAATTCTCTCCTAATTTTGAAGAAAGAATCTCTAGGGAGAGGTTTAGTAAAAATATCAGCTAATTGATTTTGTGTGTCCACAAAGGCAAGTTTAATATCTTTTCTCAAAACATGATCACAAAGAAAATGATGTCTAATATCAATATGCGTTGTTCGTGAGTGCATGATGGGATTCTTGGTAAGATTAATGGCACTGGTATTATCACATTTGATAAGAATGCAACCCAAGTCTAAGCCATAATCTTTCAGTTGTTGTTTTAGCCATAATGTCTGTGCACAATAACTTCCTGCAGCTATATATTCTGCTTCTGCAGTGCTTAGAGCAACACAGGCTTGTTTCTTACATGACCAAGAAACAAGTGCATTTCCTAGCAAGTGACAAGTACCACTTGTGCTCTTTCTTCCAGTTTTGCAGCCAGCAAAATCTGAGTCGGAATATCCAGTTAAATCACAAACACCTCCTTTGGGATACCACAACCTCACATTTGTAGTTCCTTTTAAGTATTTGAAAATCTGCTTTACAGAACTCGAATGAGATTCCCTAGGAGATGCTTGATATCGAGCACATAAACACAAAATAAACATGATATCAGGTCTACTTGCCATTAAATAAAGAAGGGATCCGATCATACCTCTATATTTAGTGATTTCCACAGGAATGCCAGATTCATCTTGATCTAGATATGTGTTAGACCCCATTGGTGTAGCTATGGCCTTGCAATCATCCAAATCATATTTCTTTAGGAGCTCTTTGCAAAATTTGGATTGATTGATGAATATTCCGTCCTTAGATTGCTTTATTTGCAACCCTAAGAAGAAATTTAGTTTTCCCATCATGGACATCTCAATTTCTTGTTGCATCATGCTTGAGAATTCCTTGCACAGAGTTTCATTAGTGGATCCAAAAATAATATCATCAACATAAATTTGAACTAATAAAGTATTACCTTTAGTTTTCTTGATGAATAAAGTGGTATCCGCTTTACCTTTTTGAAACCTTTTTTCACATAGAAATGTGCTTAATCTATCATACCACGCTCGTGGTCCTTGGTTTAGTCCATATAGAGCTTTCTTTAGCTTGAAGACATGTGAAGGGAATTTTGGATCTTCAAATCCTGGTGGTTCCTTCACATATACTTCTTCTTGAATATATCCGTTCAAGAAAGCGCTCTTGACGTCCATTTGATATAGTTGAAAGTTCAGTGAGCAAGCATACGCTAACAGAAGTCTAATAGCTTCTAAGCGGGCAACCGGTGCATAGGTTTCATCAAAGTCTATGCCGTCTTCTTGGTAGTACCCTTGGGCTACCAGTCTAGCTTTATTTTTGACTATGATCCCATTTTCATCCAATTTGTTCCTGAATACCCATTTCGTTCCGATGATATGCTTATCATTGGGCTTAGGAACGAACTCCCGTACTTGATTCCTTTCAAATTGATTCAACTCTTCTTGCATGGCTAATATGCAATATTCATCTTCTAAAGCATCACCTACTTTAGAAGGTTCTATCTGAGAAACAAATGCCATATTCAAGACTGAATCATTGAGACTTAGTCTTGTTGATACTCCGTTTGAAATATCACCTATGATGTTGTAAATAGGATGATCTCTGTGTGTTCTCCACTCCTTAGGTAGATCATATGTGGTTTCTCTATCTTGCTCTACTGGTTCTGAGCTTTGTTCCTTCTGCTCTCAATGATCATCCTTGATTTTGTTTTCCTCCTCATCATTATCAGGAAAAACAACTTTGTCCTCATTTGAGGGGTTAGATTCATCAAAAGAAACATGAATAGATTCTTCAATAACTAGAGTTCTATTATTGAAGATTCTAAAAGCTTTTCTTGTTAAAGAATAACCAAGGAAAATGCCTTCATCATAGGTCTCATCAAACTTACCGAGATTTTCCCTTCCGTTATTCAAGACAAAGCATTTAGTTCCAAAAGCATGTAGATGAGCAATGTTAGGTTTTCTACCTTTATAAAGCTCATAGGGAGTCTTCTTCAAAATAGGTCTTATAAGTACTCTGTTGGACACATAGCATGCACTGTTTACATCATCATCCCAAAAGTACTTAGGAAGATTGGACTCACTCAACATGGTCCTTGCAAGTTCTTCCAGTGACTTATTCTTTCTTTCTACCAAACCATTTTGTTGTGGTGTTCTAGGAGCAGAGAAGTTATGTGAAATTCCATTATCATCACATAATTCTTGGAATAGATAATTTTGAAATTCTCCACCATGATCACTCCTTATCGAAGAGATTTTCAAAGACTTTTCGTTTTGAACAAGCTTTGCATATATTTTAAAGGCAGTAAAGGCTTCATTCTTATGTGTTAAGAATATAGTCCATGTAAACCTTGAATAATCATCAATAACAACAAGAGCATAATAGTTTCCTCCAAAACTTCTTGTCCTTGATGGTCTAAACAAATCCATGTGAAGTAATTGGAGTGGTCTTGTAGTTGAAACTATATTCTTTGTTTTGAATGAGACCTTAGTTTGTTTACCTTTTTGACATGCATCACACAACTTGTCCTTCTCGAACTTCATCTTTGGTAAACCTATGACAAGATCATGTTTGATCAATTTGTTCAAGTGATCCATGTGGATGTGTGCTAGTCTTCTATGCCATAGCCATGAATCATTGTTGTTCTTGGCTATTAAGAATTTAACATTTGATGGAATTTCATCTAATGATATCATGAAGACCTTGTTGACTTTATACCCGGAAAACTTAGTTTCACGAGTTTTCACATCTTTTACCACACATATGTCATTTATGAAGCCAACTTTTAATCATTTGTCACATAGTTGACTTATACTTAGCAAATTATGCTTCAAACCATCAACATAAAGAACTTTAACAATAATGGTTTGAGGAGGCGTACCTATTCTTCCAATGCCAAGTATTTTTCCTTTCTCATTGTTTCCATATGTGACAAATCCTTTTTCTCTAGGCATGAGATATGAAAATTTTGTTTTGTCTCTTGTCATGTGTGATGAGCAGCCACTGTCAAGATACCATAAGTCGCTTGCTGCTTTCATACACACCTACAAAACAGATTTTAAAATGGGGTGTTAGGTACCCAATGTGCTTTGGGTCCTTTGTTGTTAGTTACCTTCTCAACCCATATGTATCTTCGACTGGGTACCCCAACATTCTTGTAATAACACTTGTTTGGGGTATGTCCCACTTTATTACAATAACTACATGCATATTTATTGTAATCTAAGGTATGCCTAGATATGTAATTATTCTTCCTAGAATGTCTTTAATTATAATTATTCCTATTGTTCATATTTTTAGAAGTACTTGCATGCAAATGTTTATCAGAAGTTCTAACTTCATTGTTAGCTCTAACAAAGATAGTTTTCTTAACTTCTTTTGTTTTCTTTAGGGGTGCAAATCCTAGTCCACTTTTGTTATTTGAGTGTCTTTGAACACTTAGGATATCATCTAATTTTTGTTTACCTAGATTAAAGTTATGACCCTTTTGTTGTAGATTACCTATCTTCTCTTCTAGTGAATTACACTTAGTGCATTCATGTGGTATATCTAACTTAGTTTTGACTTCATCTAGTTCACTTTGTAAAGTCTTGCATTTATCTTCTAATGATGAGATAATAGTATTTTGCAACTCCTTGCAACGCAGCAAAGCTCTAGATTGCCACAGACGCTTCCAAGCTCTTGCTGGCATTGAAGGAACCCCCAAAGAGGAGGCCAATAAAGCATCCTGTTCATGCATAATGAAGTTATAGCCCGATTTTGTAGAATAAAAGACAGCTTCATTAAAAGGCCAAAAAATATAATCATTATGTGAGACAGAAGGAAGAGGAATTGATAAAATATTTTTTGCAGTATTAGGATGAAATATCATATCAATCAAACCAGAATTCCACCTCCCAGCAGAAATAAGGTCACTCACCCTCTGGATATTCGCCGCATCGGCCAAATCCGAATGGAAAACAATAGGGGAACCTTGGGGAAGCCACTTCTGTTTCCAAATGTGAACACTAGTGTCATCCCCTTGTAAGTACAGATAGCAACCTAAGAGAGGGGGGTGAATTAGGTTCTCTCAATTTTCCCCCAATCAAAATTGGATTACTTTCAATATAATCAGAATCACAATTGTTGATTGTGAATGCAGCGGAATAAAGACTTGCTTGAAAGTAAAAGATAAGTTGAGAGAATCACACACGGATTTTATCCTGGTTCACCTTCAATCCACCGAAGGCTATGTCCAGTCCCTCAAGTACCCTTGAGGATTTATCCACTATTGATAAAGAGTTCTTACAAGTACTCACACCAAGAACCTTAATAATTCTTATCAACAACCAGAAAGCATACCGCTTTCCAAGTACCACCATTCGCCTGGCCTAGGTTTCAACTATAAATAGACTGATAGTAATAAGACCACACAAGAAAGGGGGGGGTTGAATTGTGTGTGTGATTTTTAAACCTTTTTCGCAAGTTAGTTATTATTAGTTCGAAAACGTTTGACAATATGTGCAGCGGAAACAAACTTAAAGCTTGAAGAATAAAGCACACACAATATTTATCCTGGTTCACCCCCTTAATCGACAGGGCTACGTCCAGTCCTTGGCTACACCAAGATTTTCACTATTTCAACAGAATAGTACAAGTGTTCTCAGGGACTTCTCCCAGTATTCTGAGGACTACTCCTTTACAAGTATTTTAGGACTTCTCCTTTATCTCTCGAGTGTTTGACAGGACTCCTCCCAGTTCTTTTTCAAGAAGATTTGTTTTTCTACAAGAATCTCTTCAACAAGAGTGGGTAGAAAATATGAAGAGCTAAGTCCAGAGATGATATATAGATTGGTTCTTTGAATGGATTGTGTGAGAAGGGATAAGAGTTTTCACTCTATAAGAGATTTCACACTAGTTGGCGGCAGAACTCAGAAAATGAGAAGGTTGAGGTTACTGAGTGTTCTTGGTTTAAAGCTTGTTCAAATTGTAGATTGACTTGGAAGGTTTAAATGCTTTGATTGTGTATAAGTCGCCAAGTTTGAGCTGATGCAAAGTCCACTATTTATATCTTCAGTAGGATGATAACTGGAGGCTTTGGTGAAGATCTTTCAAAAATAGTTCAGTTGAATTTTTGCTTGATTGTGAGTAACGGATACTTCTGCATCTGCTGTTGTAGTCTGCCAGATAAAGAATGTTTCTTCATCGACAGAGGACGGTATCGTCTGGTGATGCTTTTGCTCTGGTTCACAGGGGCTGCATTTAATGCATATGCATTACAGCTAACTCAGTCATTAATGCTCTGACCAGAGTATTTTAATTTGACCGTTGAGGAGATACGATGATCAGAAGATATCGCCGTTAATTCAGCAAAAGTAGCTTGAATTAAGGAATGTCAGAAGATTTAAATATTTAAGGAATGAGGCGCTTAATTCTGTCTCTTTCGCCATTAATGCTCTGAACCACCGAGAGGTGCATGGAAACTCATCTTTGGGTTGAACAAACGATCACCTTCAGGATATTCCGTTTTGCACGAGTCTTCAATCATTGCCTTTAGTCAACCCAAGTATTCTTCAAGAGTTGAGCAGCTAATCAATCGGACGTTCTTCACAGGCGGACGTACTCTTCTTCTGAAAGTAGACTATTTCACATAGGCGGACGGTTTCTTCACTTGCTTTTTGATAATGCTTTGTCAATATCCTCGCAGCATGTCTTCAGTCTACAAGTGTTCCTGAGTATGAAAACGTTTAAGGAAGTCAGTAACATTTAGCGAAATTGTTATTTATCAAAATAGGTTAATTCATTAAATTTTTGGCTCTAACATAGACTTCAAACCTTCATAGTTTTTCATGATAAAATAAGGACGACACAAGAAGGGGGGTTGAATTGCGTGCATATAAAACTTAGTTTTCAAAACAGATATAAGTTTACAAATACTTTTCGTAAACGATAGCAGCGGATAATAAGAGCGTAAACAGTAAACAATAAATGACACAGATTTATCCTGGTTCACCTCCTGAACAATAGGGCTACGTCCAGTCCTTGGCTTCACCAAGATTTTCACTATTACGTATTCCCATAGGACTTCTCCAGAAACAAGTATTATACATGACTTCTCCTATCAAGTATTTTCACATGACTTCTCCAGAGTATTATACAAGACTTCTCCTATCAAGTATTCTGCATGACTTCTCATTTTTACAGATAGATCTTCTACAAAGGTTCTCTTCTTAAAAGAGTGATGGTAGAAAGAATTTTTAGCTTAGCAAACTCTAAGTGTTGGATAGTGGGATATGACTTTTGGGTAAACACTATAGTTTCAGATACAGAGATGATAGACAATGGCTTCTATGTTTTGTATTTGGTGTGAAGAAATAAACAGATTTGACTCTTAGAGTACTTCACACTTTGACGACTACACTCTGTTTGTGTTTGACACTTGAGTTCGAGTGACGTTTCATTGCTTAGAAGATTTTATAATAGATTGAGAGCTTGAGTTTGATTTTTCGTTGTTAGTCGCTACTCTTCAAATCTTCAAGTCTTCCTATTTATATCTTCAGTTGAAAGTGTCGTTGCTGAAGAAGTTGAGAGTGAGATGAGATTTCTTATTTCTTCAAGCTCCAGCGGATCTCTACTGAGCATTAAATTCCATTAAATGCTCTCGTCTATTGACTCTGTCATGTTTCCTTAAATGATAATGCACATTAAATGTTGAAGGAAAGCTTCAGAGAATCCTTTCCACTTTGAGCATAGAGAAATAAATATAGCCGTTGATGTTGTACTCTGTCTTGAGAATGAAGTCGTTGACTCTGTAAAGTAGTCACGTGACTTGTACGATTATTCCTTGATACAAGGTTGCAGAGTGTAGGCTGACTTGAAGAATATCTTTAATATATTTTAGCTTTCTACTTCTCTGTGTAACGGTGCTTCTCACCATGTACAAAGGATGCTTCTTCTCTTGCTTAAACGATGCTTCTTTCTTTTGGTCACAAATGATGCTTCCGTTTGAGTCTGGTTGAACGATGGTTGACTTGAGCGTTGCTCTCCTTTTGGTCACTGACGATGCATCCGTTTGAGTCTGGCTGAACGATGGTTGACTTGAACGTTGCTCTCTAGATTTTTGACAATATGTGCAAACGTTTCTTCTCTTGTCCACAGACGATATAGATATTTCGTGAAAGATAGATACACAAAGTTTAGAAAACTTGTATCTATCATAATTTAATCTTTGGCAAAATTGTTATCATTCAAAATATGATAAGCGTTCTAACTCGTTTGAACTAAACATTTCATTCACCAGAAGAGCAAACACACTTCTCCTTTTCTCTCTAAAATTCGAGTTCTTCTCCTTGCTTGGGAGAGTTCTCACTAGTTCTTAGTTCTTGTTATTGGCCTTCATCCTCCCTTGGTTCGAATTTCTCTTTCTTTTTTGCGTGGCAATTCAAGTTCGTGAAGGAAGAAGCACGAGGAAGCGTTTGTGAAGAAGATCTTCAAGGAATTCTTCAAGTGTTCTTCGTTTTTCTTTATAGCGTTCTTCTTTTAAAGGTTGGTAGATCCAATCTTTCTCCTTAGAAACATGTTTAGGAGGTTTTATTGATAATTATTCACTAAGGGTTAGGTTTTTAGGAATTATTATATGAAATTTATTGTTTCTAGTTTATTTATATTCATCATGTTCTTCATAGAACTCATAAGATTAGAGAAATATAAAGTGGTTTGATCTTAGAAAAAAATTGAAAACCTACCTAGGATGTTGTGTGTGTGTCGCGGCTATGTATGCTATAGGCTAGGGTTTGAGAAAATTTTAACAACTTGATATTATGGTTGTTATCTTCAAGTTAATTATTAGAATATGGTTGTGATAATAAAAGATTGAGATAAGGTTTGTTAAATAAGAATTTAATTTAGTTATATATTTGAACTTAAAATTGGAGAAGATATGAGTTATATTTGATTAGATTAGTTTTAATTTTAGAAGGAGATATAATTTGAGATATGTTTTAGAGATAATATGATTTGATAAAATAAATATATAATATGTGCATGGTTCAAAAAATTTGATGATATGGGAAAGAGTTTTTAATTTTCAAAACTTGGTTACTCTAGGATATAATCCTTAGATATTTGATTAGATTTAGATATTTGATTAGATTTAAAGATAAGGTTATGTTTAATGAGTATTAGGAAAAGGAATGAAAATTATATATAATTTAAAATATAATTTATGGTTAGAGGTAAGGTTAGTATTATTTGGTTAATTTAATTAAGTGCAGTTATTTTTGAGAAATTAAGCATAAAATATCTATATTTATCTGTGTAAGTTTAAAAAGGATGAGATAGTAATTTTTAATTAAGTTCATGTATGAAGTGTGTTATTTTTTAAGGCTAGATGATTAACTTACTAAATAAATATAGTGAAGTTTTTAGTTTAAATAATTGGTTTAGCTAAAGGAATTTATTGTGCTAAGGAAATCAAATTAATTCCACTCTATTATATGATATGTAACGAATTGATGGGAGTAATGTGAGTGTAATTATGTTTTAGGGATTAATGTTATAATTTAGTAGAAGAGGTTTAAAAATATATATAAATATATATATGTAATTCACATGATAGGAATATTCAACAGAGTAGTTTATTTGTCTAGGCTATATGCTTAGTGTTGAATTATATACTTATGCATAGTGTAGTTATTGGGAAATAAAATAAAATAAAATAAAATAAGGTGATAGTATTTATTATGCACATGCATGCAAGAGTACGTAGACTAATTACGTAGAGTAAATGTGTATTGTTCTAAAGGTTTTCTCTGGAGGACTTATCTTTTGGACTTGTGAACACGTTTGTGTATGCACATGCATGTGATTGTTCTATGTGATGGTTGTGGTTTATTTTGAATTTATGTTAATATCGGTTATATCATATGCTTGACATATGTGCTGATATGAGAATGTTACTATGTGAATATTTGCCTAAGTCTGATCATAGTTTTATTTGGCTATCTGATAACATGCTTATGTGGTTTTGCTATATTGTTGCTAAAATGACCATGCCATGCGATATTGTTGTGATTGAGAGAATTATTATCTTTTTGTTGGATAAATATTGTGATTGGTTGACTAACTCATGGCATAGCATTGTTTCTGGTTTGACCTTATCGTTCCAGTTTCTTGGTTCACCTAGTAGTCGTCATCCATCTGTTCTTGTATAAGTGGCGTACCTACAAACGACAAGTTTTGTTGGTGTTGTTTCCCTCATGTGTGGAGGAGGCCGTGGTCGTCCCGTCTACCATAGTAATGACGTTAATTATCCGGATCATGATTTTTAGTACAATTTGGTACTGCACATTCATACTTAGATTGATTCTAGGTTCCCCATTGATTGGTTGATGTTGTTGCTTGTGTGATTACTTGGCTTATTATTGTGGATTTGTTTATAATGTGATTTATTATGCTTCACTTGCTATACTTATATTGCGCGTCATACTTGGAATTTGACACTTGCATTATTTGTTGTGTGTTGTGTGGGCGCTTACCGCCAGATGGATTCCGATAGACCGTTTCAAGACATTTCTTATCGTTGGAGGAAAAGTTGTATTTTTTGGATTACCCGGATAGATCGAGATGGACTTTCAGACGTGTGCATAGGATGGTGATCTATTGTGGCTACAAGCGGAGAGTTCTTCGAGATCGCTATAGAGACGCTGTGGATCTAAGACCCTTTCTCTTATATATGATATAAGGATCATATTTGAATTTGTTTGAGTTATATATTATGGATATATGTGTTGATTAAGTTTGGCTTATTTTGTGGCCATTTTTGGTTTTCATCTGGCGAATCATATTCGTATTCGTCTGGCAAACTACGTTGCATTCGTCTAGCGCGAAATTGGGAGAGTACGTCTAGTACATTTACTGGGAGAGTTCGTTTGGTGAAATATTTCAGGTACTCGTTTGGTAAGACACCTTTCGTTCTCATTTGGTTTGACGGATTAGTATTCGTTTGATGTAGCTGTATAGTAAGTCGGTTTGGTACTCGTTTGGTTTGTTAGCCACTTTTGTTGACCTTAGGAGATAAGTGTCAGATGTCTTGGAAATGATAAACTTTCGTTTTTATTGACTTTGAATATATGCCAGGATCATTAATGAGCATTAATGACCCACCGTTTTCGTTGACCACTTTTCATTAAAATACTTGTCAGGGAGTCGGTTTCCTCACACTATAAATACGGGGTTTATAGTTGCATTTTAAATTTTAGATTCTCTGAATCCTCACCACTTTCCTCACTTCGAATAAATCTTGCTTGAACACTTTACTGAAGTTCCTGTTCTTGTTTGTTCTTCTTCCAGATTCAATTCTTCGTGTTGTGTTCGAACCAAAGAAGGTTGGTTCTTCTTATTCTATTAGTTTTGCGTTAGAGTTCTTATATTTGTATAACCTCTTATCGTAAAAGGTTTTTGATTCTTGGAAATGAAGTAAAAACATCTTGTATTTATATGGTCATCCCACACGCGACGATGACCATTCCTCCATGAATTTAATATGAATTTTTATTACTTTTTCAACATTTTTTAATTAAATTCACCAATTTTTAGATTCTTAATTTATTCTACTGTCAATACGAGCCAGCCCGCCAACCCGCGAGTCAGCCCGCGAGCCAGGTTGAGTTCATATTTTATTGGCTCGTTTAGATGCGGGTTGCTCTTACCCAACCCATATTCAACCCAACCAGTGACAGGCCAGCCCATATGGGTCAGGCTGGCCCGTATTGACAGCTCTAGCAGGGGCATAGCCAGATTCCTCATAAAAAAATTTAGGCTTAAATATGTTTGGGGTCCCTGACATTTGAAAAGGAATCAGTCCAGGTCCCTAAAAAATTAATTTGTTAAATTGGGTCCCTGACATATGTTTTTTAATCAAATTAAGGACAAATCCTAATTTAAGCTGATTAATGATTCTAATTAGCCCAGTCAGTAGTCCACGTGGCTTTTACTCCTTTTTTTTAATTCCATATCACATTAAAAAATAAAAAATAAAAACTAATTTAGAAATAAAATATTTCATCTTCTTTCTTCTTCTTCTCCCTCTGCCGTCCAATCCTTTCTTTCTTCTTCTTCCATTTTCTTTTTTCTTCTTCTTCTTCTTCTTCTTCTTCTTGTTCTTCTTCTTCTTCTTCTTCTTCTTGTTCTTCTTCTTCTTCTTCTTCTTCTTCTTCTTCTTCTTCTTCTTCATTCTTCTGTCTTCTTCTTCCATTTTCTTCTTCTTCTTCTTCTTCTTCTTCTTCTTCTTCTTCTTCTTCTTCTTTCTTTCCTCTCTCTCGCGACCCTCCCTCTTCTCCCTCCCACCCGAGGTGCTTCCTCCTCCTTCCTTCTAAGGCAACCGATTGGCCACCACCACCGCGAACCACCGTCGCCACCAAGCCGCTCCACCACTATTCCTCCTTGTGGCCACCATCGTCGCCACCGCGGCCTTCTTCTTCAACGTTTTGGAACCCTCGTTACCGCCACCTTCTCTCCTGTTTTTTGGCGACGCCGCACCTCCAATGGAGAAACCGCCACCACCACCAGAATCCTCTCATCGTCCGCAACAAAACCCCTAAAGTAATTCGACGATCGGCCACCGTCGACCACCGCCGCCGCCGCCACTTCAATATGGGTTTGACGAGTTGTTGTCCCTCTTTCTCCCTCCACCATTGTCATCTTCTTCCCTCCTTCCCTTTCGTGGTCTCTCTTCTTCCAGATCTGTTGGGCAACACCCCCAAGCCTCTGTTGTTGTCTCTGAATCTCTTCCTCTTCTTTTAGATTTGATGGATTGTGGTGGTGATTAAGGTTGAAGATGAAGATTGAGAGAAAGAGGGATTTGATGATGAGGATGTTCTCTTTGGGGTTTCTGGGTTTTATGGAAGAGGTTCTTGAAGGATTGGACGACGGCGACAATGGAGTCGCGGAGGGAGGGAGGGAGGTCAGAGGGAGATGAAGATAAGAGGATTTTTTGAACAATTGAGTTTATATTTTGTAATTTTTAATATTATTCAGAAATGCTGACGTTGAATTAAAAAGCTAGCTTAATATTAAAAAATTGTGACTGGGACTGCTGATTAGGCTAATTAGAATCATTAATTAGCTTAAATTGGGATTTGTCCTTAATTTGATTAAAAAACATATGTCAGGGACCCAATTTAACAAATTAATTTTTCAGGGACCTGGACTAATTCCCTTTCAAATGTCAGGGACCCCACACATATTTAAGCCAAAAATTTAATAATTTTTTTTGGGCTTAAATCCACTTTTCATCTTTAATGCTTTGAAAAAGTCGTTCCGATGTTCAAAATGAGCGGTCAACGTTTAAAACACTTGTGCAATGAGCTCCCTGTCAAGTTCCATTAGTTGACCAATGAAAGTGTCTGACATGTCATTTTTTTTTCTTATGTGTCATCATTTATTTTTACCACTTCATCATTAAAAAAATTAATAAAAAATTGTTTTGTCATCTTCTTCAACCTCACCATCTTCTTCCTTCTCACCACGCCCCTCACCACCACCACAACCACAACACCAGCACCACATTCTTTACTCTTACAAACCTCAAGAAAATTGAGAAACCCCCAACCCGAAGCAAATTAACACAATAGCATGTTGAGGGTTCACACTCTTTATTTCTTCATATTTCACCATCTTCTTCCTTCTCACCACAATCCCCCAACCCCGACCAGTCTAGAAAAACCTTTCCTCCTTCCTCCTCCTCCATCACTAGAACAACAACAACAACCAATTCTCAATATCCAAACCCAAAAAAGAACAACAAGAGAAAAACGCTGAATAGAGAAGAGAAAAATGCAGAACAGAGAAAAAAATTTCAATCTTGAACCCCATTACCCATAACCAAGAAATTTCTTCAAAACCCAGTAATTTTTTCATCTTCTCCTTTCTTCCTCCTTATGCACCCGGATCTCAACCACAATCTTCTTCTCGACCCTCTGATCTCTTTCTCTCCCTACATTCGCAACCCACCATCCTAGGGCTACCCTCTTCCGATCAGGGCCCAAACCCACCACCACACCGTCCCTGAACAATCACACATCCACCACGAATTCGAGTGTTGTGTTCTTACGGGATTGGGAGTTTTGAAGCAATTGGTGGCGTAAACGACGTCGTTTTCGGGTAGGGAAAACGACATCTGGAGGAGGTGCTGGTGGAGCATGAGATCGGCTACCTTGGCGGTGGGGGAGGTGATCTGGTGGTTGCTGAACTTGGAGGCGAGGGTATTGTGTTTGTTGTAGGGGAAAACGTCATTATCGGCGGCGGGCGACGTCGTTTCGGTGGGGGTGTTGTGATTGAGTGAAAAATTGGGGTCATAGAAGGGCTTGTTGGTGTTGGTAGTGTTGAGATCGGGCCAGGAGCAATATTATTGTTGGTTCATGGTGAGTGAATTTTAGATCTGGGTTGTGGTTGTTGTTGTTGAGAAAGGGTTGCATAGTTAAGGAGGACGGCAAGGGTCAAATATGAGAATAAGGATGAAGAAAGGAGATTCTAGGTTTGTTCTTTAGGTGAATATATTTAACCCAATTTCAATTTAGAAAAGTAATATTTGATTAATTACTTATCTATGCGGTAAGGTGAAAAATGTTTTATTCATTCTTTATCTACATGGTGTGGTGACCCAATGTGCCACGTCAATTAATGAAGGCCACGTCAGCCACTTCCGCTAGTCAACTGAGGGAACTAGAAGGAGGGGCCAAAATTGCTCATGACACAAAGGTTTGAGACATTGACCGCTCGTTTTGAACATGGGAGACGACTTTTGCAAAATCGTGATAAATCAAAGGAAAACTGCATTTAAATTTTTTTTAACTGAAGTAGTAGTATTTTGCATATCTATTATTCCCACTTTTCACTTTTATTTTATTTTATTTTTTTACTTTTTTATAAGCCAAAATATTATTAGAAGGAAGCACCATGGTACTTCAAACCCCAAATAATTTACAATTTTAATTTTTTTACTTATCTTGGGTAATTACCGATCTCTCAATATTTATTTATTTATTTTCATTCTTATCATGTGTTAACTTATTCAGGATATCAGTTAAAAAAAAAACTTATTCAGGATACAGTGACGGTCATTCCCAATAAATAATTTTTTTCACGGTTCGATCTTGTGACCTTACTGTCATAGGAATTCTAACTCGCCTACTAATAGATTAATTAAAATTAAATTAAATCAAATAAGAATTCGAAATAAGCAATATGTTAACTAGATTTATCTTTGATTTCAAATTTTAAGAAATGAGTGATAAATCTTATCTTTAATAAGATAACATTTTCATCAAATAATTCTAAAATAAATAAAAGTTTGGTGAGATAACCTTTAAATTTATAATAATTTAAGTTTGAAAATATAATTACCCATTTTACACCTAATATCAATCTCGGTTGCAATCTCTCAACCAAATAAATATATAAATTATCAAAAGGAACTTACATGTTTATCCTAGAATTATAATTTTATTCTCAAGTTTCTTACCAATACTGTCAGGTTTCCAATGTTTACTTTCATGCATTAATTAAGTTAGATGAACTTTTTAAAACATAATAATTCATCTATAAGAATTAAGTTTGGGAATAATCACTCAAGTAGAGAGATGAGAGAGTGTAGAGAGAGAAGGAGGGAGAGGGAGAGAGGAAGCTGGTTGGGTGAGAGTGCAAGGCAAAAGGCATTAAGGAAGGAGACATTCACAGGAAAATGGAGAAGCTATTACACACTACTTCTACTTCAATTTTCCAGATAACTTTGCGGAAAGGGATTTGTGGAAATTTTTCCGGAGATATAATAGAGTGTAGGAGGTGTTCATCACACCAAGGAGGGATAAGAAAGGGAAAATATTTGATTTCGTAAGGTTCATTGGTGCTAAGAATCCAGTGAAATTGGAACAGGACCTAGACACAATTCTAATTGGGAATATGAAAATGCACGTCAACTACCCTAAGTTTGCGAAACGTACGGTAGGTAACACTGTTCCTTACCTTCATCGAGAGGAACACCATTCTGGAAGGCTCGGTGGTGGTCGGGCGGGGAGCGGAAGAAACCAGAGGATGATGCGTACTAATCCAGAGATCATTTCAAGAAGGACCTTTGCCCAGGTTGTGGCCTCTGGACCTAATTCTGGGTCAAGACAGGCCAGGAAGAACTATGTATCCTAGAAGGAACAGCCTCTTGAAGTAATTGGGGAATGGAAGGGTCCTATTATTCGGGAGGGGGAAGACTGGATGAAGAGAAGTTTGGTGGGTGTCCTCAAGAATCTTGACGTGGTCCCATCAGTTCGGAATCCTGCCATGCTGGAAGGATTCAATTATATCCAAGTGAGGTACTTGGGTGATGATCTAGTCCTACTAGCAGGCCCTGAGGGGTTTAACTTGTAGGAAGCGTTGAAGGAGACATGAGAGGGGGAGGATGCAGTTTTTGATGTCATCTTCCCGTGGTCACCTATAGTTGCTCTGGTGGGTGGGGTGGCCTGGGTAAGATTCTATGGTTTCCCAATACATATGTGGAAGGAGGAATGTTTTGAGGAACTCCTACAGCGGGTGGGAGAACTGGTGTTCATCGACGAGAAATCCCACCGGGTTTAAGTAATCTCACGTGTGATTTAAACAACTCTTTTTTATCAATAAATTTTGGTTTACACTCCTCCAGTTCTCCACCTTATGCAAGAAATGAGTAAAAAGAGAGAATGAGTGATATGATAGTGATGTGGTAGAAAAATAAGAAAGAGATAGGAAGAGAAAGAGAGTGGAAATGAGATGGAAGTGAAATGAGAGTGTGAGTGAATCAAAACTCCTTTCTTATATCTCTTATATGAGGTTGCCTAAATCGGCTATAAGGGTGATTTTACCCCATCCGAGTGAACCTATAGAATTATTTATAAAATATAAAGAAAAAAATTATGAAATTTCCTAGCCACTTATCTTTAAGACTTAATTACTATTGGCTGGTTAACCTAAGATGGAGTTAAATCTTTCTCATAACTGTATTAGATAATCACTCTTTAATAATAATAATAATAATAATATATTTTTTATGTATTCACACTTATTTTCCATTTTATTTTTACTTACTTTATTTACTTATATCTCTCGTTTTTATAACACATTACTTAATATCTCTCATTTTTCTTGTAGTTCTATTTTGGGTTAATGGTTCAATAGGTCCCTGAAGTTGTACCAAAATTTGTGTTTGGTCCCTCCCCAGAAAAATGACGTTTAGTGGCGGTCAAAAACAGCCAGTAATTGTAAAAAAACCGCCACTAAACGTCATTTTTCTGGGGAGGGACCAAACACAAATTTTGGTACAACTTCAGGGACCTGTTGAACCATTAACCCTTCTATTTTCTATATCTGTGCAATTGAGTGGTGAATTACTTCCTTTAGGGCTCGTTTGGTGGTTAGAATATGATAAGAACGGGATAGGATAAGAACATGATAGGATAAAAGATTGAATAAGCATAGGATATGATAAGAGCAGGATAAACTCTTTTCCTATCCTGAGTTTGGGGTGGACAGGATATTGATAGGATATCATACAAACAATGAAAAATGTATCAAATTTTCCTTGAAATAAAACATACATAATATTTTTTAAAATTTAATTTTCTAAATAGTTTTTTTAAAAAAGTGATTATTCTATTAAATTTAATTTTTTTACATTTTTATAAATAGCTTATTTTTTAATATTAACTAAAATAAAATTAATTTTTATTAATTCAACTATTTTAATTTTTTCGAAGGGAGTCTGTTTTAATTAAAGTTCAATGTGTTTTAACTTAGTAGGGGTAAGTGGTTAATGATAAAAATTATTAAAAGATATTATTCTTTCAAAAATATTTTATATTTAAATTATTAATTACAATTATATAAGAAGAGAAATAATTTTAAATAATATCATATCGTAATATAAAATTAGTCTATATTTACTATTAAAAAGTTAATATATATATATATATCTGTGTGAAGAATTATTTTGTGTATTTTTATTGTAATATAAATAACCAAAAATAATGTTAACTAAGTTTTAGTAAGTGATAATGAAAATTTAATTATTTTATATGATAAATCCAATATTTTCACCATTTATAAATAATTTTATTTTTTAATTAAATTTATCAGTAACTAAATAATTTAACTTAAAAAATTTTGATAAGTAATAAAATTAATATTTTATTAAAATAAAAAATTTATATTTATTAATTAATATTATTATAAATTATATAAAATACAAATATTGAAATTAATTTTGGGTCATGGTAATAAAAAAACAAAAAACTGATATCTTATTATGTGAGGATAATTCTATCATAGCTCCCATCAGGATAACTTTTACACATGATGGACATGATATGATAAGGGACATCATAGTGTTATCCTATCCTACTGGCGCAACAAACAACAGATAACAAGAGCATATGATTACTATCCTATCCTTTCTCTGAATACAAGCAAGGCACTTTCGAAACAGATCACTTTATTTAAACTTGCAGCCATGTGAGCAGTTTTTTTGGTCTTGACCAAGGTATCTCCACAGCCGATTGTCGTGAGACTAATTCTTCGCCCCACGGTCAGCGTACGAAGCGGTATGAGGCTGACCAATGAGTTTTTTTCCATTCACAAGAGTTGGGATTCGAACCCCCAACCACGGACGAAGTGCTGAACCACTACGCAGTACAATGAATATATATAACATCAATACAAAATTAAAGAAACGTTGCTCATGCTCATCATGCATGGTCTTTATTTAAGAACCCTGCTGGAAGTTAACACCAAATCACGCATAGCTTGCGATGTTTATGTTCTCCATGGCACCGTTGGTGTTCAAATTTGAAGTGAAAGACCATGAATGGATGTTATGTATCTCCCAACCGGACGGTGATGTGGTTGCACTAAAACCAACACTAACGTTCTCAGGAAGAACAGCTTTCAAATTAATGTTTGAGTTAGAGAGTCATAGCGTATAGTTACTTTCTCCAACATAAAGGGTGAGATGATCCATGGCACAGTGTTCACCGAAATTAAAGAGTTGATGTCGATTCCAATATGTCTATAATCAAGGATTCCGAGATTACCTCCGGTTGAATTGTTCGGAATCCCAGTCCCCCACGGTGCAAGAAAGAAGACAAGTCCATCAGCTGGTTCATCATCACTTCCACCACCCACAGTAAAAGAGAAGGAAGTGACAAAGCTTGCAATATTGCCAGTGGTAGAATCCCACTCGTGTTGCGTACAATGCACGACTTGTAGCATAGGTAGCTAATGGATCAGCGGTCAGGGCCAAGGTCCCAGATGCCCAAATCTTGGCATCACCTTGGAGAATTAAACTTCCATCATCTATGAACTCGGTGAAGTTGAAGAAAGTTGCTTGTGCTGGGTTCACATTTATGGTTAGCAAGAGAAAGAAACCTGCTAAAAGAACATTATATGGTTTCTCAGTTGAACGATTTGAGTAAGGAGTGGCCATAATGTGTGGTTGATAGATGATAGTATGTATTCTGCAGATAAATATTTAATTACATTGGGGTTTATCTTGAAGATCTGGAATGTACATTAGTAAGAGAAGGGGATTATTTGTCATGTCTGTTTGGTTTGGAGGCCATAGTGTCTCAATCGGTAATTTTATTTGTCCTTGAAGCTCCAAGTTCTGTTTTGCTGGCTCTTTCATTCGGCAGTGTTCTCTTGTTTCGGCTTGGTTCAAGAGTTTGGGTTTGTCTCATCACTAGCTTTGTGCTGTTAACTTTGTGACCTGGTTTTTTGTGTTGGGTCTTCTAAATAGGCTGGTCAATATTTATGTTATGTTATTTTCTCCATTTATTTTTCCTCTTTCTATTGGGTTGAAGCACTCTATGCCCATGTGCTTTTTATTATGCAAGAAACACTGATTTGACAAAAATTACTTTATGAGTATTCTATACGTTCTCCACTTCTCCTCCTTGTATTATTTTATTTCATGACAGGAAATTGACTATACGAGGACTCCGTGTACTCACATGGATATGGATACTTTGGAAGGGAGAATTCCTTTAGTAAAATCAACACACATCTTGTGTATCTTATATACAATATTTTTTTGTTAGGTATCCTATATAGGACGATAATTGTGAGATTAATTTTTTTCTCCACAATTAGTTCACTAAACGGTTAATGACAGATTAATGATTTATTTATTTATTTGCAAGAGTTAAGAATCGAACTCCTATCCATTTGTGTAAGAGATAAAATGTTGAACTACTACGTCAATCTACTTAGTTATAAATATTCATAAACATAGATAACATAAATTAATTTTAACATTAATTTCATTTTGATATAAATTTATCAACAACAAAGAAGCCAACATGAGTTGGCACAACTCGCCACAGGGTTTAACTCTCACCTCCTCATATGTCGAGGGTTCTAATCCCCTTGTGCCTAGTAAAGTCTTAGTTGGTGGGCAACCCTCCTCAGTGGCATGCTGGCTTCCTCAGCATGCCACTGGCGCCCTGTCCGGTAGCCCGAATGTGTTTTCCCTCCATTCTACCATTTTTGTGACAAAAAAATCAGCAACAAAGAAAAATGCTAGCAAAATTCTCTTTCTAACACTATTTTCATCACATGGTTGAAATTTAAGTGGAGTCCACTAAAATATAAGTCTTACTTCCAATTTAATAAGACACACATGAATTTTAATCAATCAATGAGAAAATGATGATAGTACTGTTAGAAAAAGACTATTATTAGCACTACTCCGGCAACAAAAATAAATAAAATATAAATATATAAGTGTTGGTACTAACTAAATATTTTGTCTCACTGTGATATTTAATTATTGTATCTTGAAGTAGAGCAACAAAGTTCTCGAAGAAGAATGCTTGATCGATGTTTAACATAAAACTTTTTGAATATGTTCCTTCTTAGCTCTATGCTTTATCTCACGGTATATATAAATTATAATACCACAAACCAAAAGGTTTTATACAGGGGTATATCAAGGTGTGTATATATATATATATATTCGGCCTTGGTTCTACCTTTATTAAACTAATAATTATTGTATTTCATAGTATAAAAAGATGATCATTCCTTAAGATTCTCAGATAATAATGTCCCTCATTATACCTGATGCGTTCATAAAATAACAAATTCACTTGAGAGAATCTTAATATAAAAATTGCCATATTTCTCTTAAGGATCGAGTAGTTCGACGATCTGAAGATTTGAGTGGTTATGGAGTTTTACAGTGAGACGGTGGGTTGTTCGAAAGTGGGGGAAGGGGAAATTAAAGTGAGGCTTCCTACGATCCTAGCTGAAGGGCTTAAGATTAAGTTTTGGTCACATATGATTAAATTTGTCATGTAGGATACTTAGTCATAAGTTTATCCCGTGTGGCACAATTCCTACTCTTCTCCCAATAACTAAAAAATGTATCATGCATGCATTTAACTGGAGTTTTCGGTAGTAGAGGGACTGGATAAAAAAAGATTATAGTTGTGAGATATTTAATGATACCGTCGCTGAAATTGAGATCTCCATCAAAGACAAAAATACTGAATATCTAGAGTTTTATTTTGTATAGTATATATGGACATGGATGATCTGATCTACATGTTAAGTGGAACTCTATTATACACTTGATCAACATCTTTGTTAACATAATTAATACGAGGGACTAAAATCATGTTATTTTTAAGTTTTGAGGTTGCAAATGTGTTTACGTGAATTATTGGTATTGGCCCGTAAATAGATATTTTCTCAAACATTATATGTGATGTGGAACTTTGTGGCTATTTTTTTAAAAAAATTAAATTATTACCTGGATTATAGAAGGACAAATTTTGTCCATCGTCCCCTATCATGTCCATCGTCCATCATCTTCTTCCATTTACAACCCTCAAACTTAAAAACCTAGAATTTTTTTTCTCTTCTTCATCATCTACGACCCCTAAACCACAACCTTCTTTTTTTTTGTTAAGTTAAGGAATTGCATTAAAATGGGGTACAAGGGGTATCTCAACCCTTAATACAAATATAGGGGAAAAGAAGAAAAAAGAAAGAGATGAATACAACCACATTACAGTGACACACCAACATAAACTAGTTTAAAGTGAGCAACACCAATAATAACCACCTTGTCTCCTTCCACTATTATTGGCAACATCCCATCACACTTAGCTACTTCCGGTATTATCAAAAGATTCATGCAGCGCCTTGTAAAGCTAATGAATACAACAGTGCATAGGTGCACACTCTAGTTCAGGCATCCACCAGATAATATACAACCTCTCCATTGTGATTCAAGCATCACCAAACCTCACCAACTATACACCTGCAACACATACCAATTTACCCATATTCACTGCTATTACCCCCTCAAATAGTGCCTAGGCAATATTTTGGATTCTTTAACCACTCGTATAATGAGCAATTAAAAGACTTCATTTTGGCTGCGATCCATTTCCAAGCTCTAACCTGTGCCAAGTCCAGTACTTGTTCTGCATCTATGTTCGTTTGCTAAAAACAATTGCATCTCTATGGAGCCAAATGGACCAAGTCACTGCCAACCAAATTGCAGCCATTGCTTGTCTCTGTTTCCGGTTTCAAACCCCATAATCATGTTGTAAGAAGTGTGCCAAGCAAGAATTGGGCAGGACCGTCTCTATTCCCAACCATCTATAACATCCCTTCCAGATTATGGAGGAAAATGGGCATACCAATAGAAGATGTTCTACGAATTCGACTTCCAAAGCACGCAATGGACAGATCATCCCCGCTCCTTCCGATATGATTCGTCTCTTATACAAATTAGACCTTGTTTGGATCCTATCCCTCAGAACCCTCCAACCGAAAGCCAAAACATTTGAGGGTGCAGGTGCACTCCATAATTTTTTAAACACATCTATTGGTTCAGCTTCAGCCATTCCTGTCAAAAACAGATACGCTGACTTTGCCGTATATCCACCTTCATTATTACACTTCCATATCCACTCATCTGCAATTTCTCTCCTTAGAGTGGCAGACTTTAGTAGCTCCTCAAGTTCTTCCACCCATTGCATTTCTCTTTCCAACAGTTGTCTTCGCCAAGAGAGCTTCCACTTCTATGTTTCATTATCCCACATTCCCATCTCAGCAACCCGAAATTGTGTGTGGGTAGCTAAATTAAACAGCCTGGGATATTTGTCTGCTAGAGTCATCTGAGTTATCCACGGCTCCTTCCAGAAAAAGGATTTCATTACCTTCACCTATTTTCCTTTGTAGACATAGGTCAAACCAGCAACTAGTTGAGTCCATGAAGCAGGTAATAAGAATGTCTTTCCACCACTCTGACATACGGTTAGAAATGACTAGTAGTCCCCCATTCTTGGTATTGCATACTTCGATCTCAGCACTCTACACCACAGACTCATGAAGGATCTGCCATCTCCATTTACCTATCAAGGCTTTATTGAACACACGCCAACCCTTTAGCCCCAGACCTCCCACATCTTTTGGTTTTCACACATCCTCCCATTTAAACCACAACCTTCTTCATCTTGATTTCCTTCTTCTTCCTCCTTCATCCTTAAATCATTAACCTAATCTAAATCAAAACCTAAACACCAAACAAAATTAGAAACCCTTAATTAACCACCAAATCATTGACCAAATATTCTATTATCACCATCCTCGTCCAGTTCAATACAAACAATAGATTTGATCTTCCACTTCCTTTCTCATTTCCCTTTCCTCGCAAATACCACACCCTCCTTTTCAGCTTCCATCACACACAATCACGAACCATCTCTGCCGCAAAAGCTAAGAGCATCGGAAACTCAGTAGCAATTAGGGGGAGTTGGACCAATCCCAACTCCTCCACCATAAACTTCAAAGAGTCTTGGACCCATGATGAGTGGATATTATATGATGTTTTTAGGTTGTTTTTAGTCTTTTTATTTTATTATTTTTGAGTCTCATATAGGATTTTTATTATTTTTTATAGATTTTCTATTTATTTTGCATTTTGCATATAGATTAGCTTTTATTTGTTTTTCTAACTTTATTTTATATTTTTAGGAATTTTTATAGTTATTTTTATATTTTTAGGAAAGCTGGTATAGTTATCATTTTTGTCCAGGGACCAAAATTGTAAAGTTTCAGGAAAGGAAGGATTAAAGTGTAAAAGTTCAAGAGCGGAGGACGAAAAGTGAAGTTTCAAGGACTTAAAGGATTGAAATTGAAGTGCTAGCTAAGAGAGGACTTAAAGTGGAAATCAAGAATATGAACCAACACTCTCTAAATTAAGCACATGGAAAATAAGGATTAAAGGATGAGTGGAGAATTGATGGTAGTGGGAAGGAGTTTTCAAAAGTTAATTGGTGGCCAATGAAGGCCATAATGGCCATCAACTCCTCCACCATTGAAAGGCAAATTTTTGCTATAAATAGGAGTGCTCATCCTTTGTAAATATCACACCTCCTAGAATACAACAAGTATTCTCTCTTTCTCCCTTTTGAGCATTGTTCCTAGGACTTGTGGGAAGCCATATTTGAGCTCCTATCCAGGGTAATTCAATGACTCCTTTAGCCATGTTTGGCTAATTCTTTTTAAGTTTCTTGGGTTGTAGTAGTTTATAGTTTATGTTCTAGTTTTGTTCTACATTTCTGAATAATATTTCCTTTCATGTTTTATTTCTTTGCTCTTAATATTATCTTGGTGCACACAAGAAGTTTTGCTTATTACTTATGTCATAAGATCATTTGGTAAGTAATAAGGGAACTAGGAAATAAAAAAGGCTATAAGTATATATCTCTAAAGATCATTAGGATAGACGTAGCTTTATGTTAGCCCTAATTCGTTCTTCATCTTCTTTTCTGGTTAACTAAATTACAAGATCTTGGATTTAGTAATTAGGAAGAAAGTTCTACATTTCTTAAGATCATTAACTTGTAGAAATTCTAGGCTATAGCATCATGAATTGGACTTAAAATTCAGAAATTAAGTATGACTTGCTAGCATATCTATAGACTACGTAAATCAACCCAAGAGCTTAATTCTCATCATCTCTATTTTCCTTATTATTTTATGCTTTTATCTTGTTTTAAACAAACATCAAACATACCTTTTTATTTTCTGCACAAGTACTAAAATTTATAATAATAAGAACACCTATCCCTTGGGTTCGATCTTTTTACTACGCGATAGTTAATCGTACACTTGCGATTTTGCTATCAACCCACTTATATGCCACATGTACTGCTGCATGTTAGCTTCAATGCTTGGGTTACTTTTCTCATCCTTCTTCTTCAAACGTTGTTTTGTCTCAATTCACAGCGGAAGCAAAAAACTAATCATTGTCGAATTTGAGCTTCTGAAGGAGAACGAAGAATGGGAGCTCAAGCCTTATTACTGCATGTGATGGCGGCGCACATCGACATCCCCTGCCTCAAAATGAAGCCCAAAACGATGTCGTCCAGGTCTTCTGATTAGACGCTCAACGTTCAGATCCATGGTGCTGGCTTGTGGCATACGTGGTTTGGTATGGATTTGAGCGTTGCAGGGAGGGTCATTCCTAAGACATGCTGGTGATTTTCAATTTATGGGGAGTAATGGTGCTTTGATATGGGTTAAGTGGGTGTAATGATGCTCCATATGGGTTAAGTGGGGGTGACAGTGCTTTGTTAGGTTAATTTTGAGTTTGCTTCATTAGCTCCAATGTTGGCTTTTGTGTTGTTTTCTTAACCTATCTATATTTAATAGAGAGGTTAATTTCTCTTTGTGTTAAATTTGTAATCATTTTGAAAAGAAGTGTTTAATTTTTTGCTTGTTTGTTTTCTAGAAAAGAGAAATGGAGATTGTATTTAATCTGATTTAATTTTTGAATTTCTGAATTTTAGATAAAGATTATGGAGGATGAAGATGATAAGGGATGACGAAAAATTAACTTTTTAAATTTTAGTCCCTCCATAATCTACGTAGCCATTAAAAGAAAGAAAATAGTCATGAAATTTCACATTAAATATTATGTTTACATAAATATTAACTGTGTGTACACACATAAAAATCAAAAAATTAGAGAGGGGACTAAAACCTCTGCATTTTCATAAAGGAAGGGTTTATTTCTAAGAAACTTTTTATGGACCAATATCTATAATTTGCTTAAATACAGGGACTAGAAACATATTTTAACCCTTTAATTAAAAAATTACCCTCCGTCCCAAATTATAAGGACCTGCTCATACAATTACGCTTATTAAGAAAACATGTAATAAGCTAATTAATGTCTTGGTTTTGTTATTTTTTTGTACAAATCTTCCATATATGCCCCTATTTAAAACTCTCAAAAACTCTCACTTCAATAAGGTTGGTTGGGAAACATGAAAGAGAAGTAATTAGTAGAGGTGATAATTAAAGTTTTGGAATTGAAAATATAATGAATGCAAGGGGTAAAAAAGGGAAAGCTTATTATTTATCCCTTCTATTTGTAATTTTATTAGTGTTGCCTTGATGGTTGGAAATTCATTTGGCACCATGATGTTTTTGTGCCAAAATTTGCATGATTTGCGGGGTCTAATGAATTTTGTAATAGACCCTGGTTGAAAAGTGATTAGTGAAAAGTCTACCAAAGACTATAACATTGGGCTTCTTGGGAGACAACCCAAGTGTTTCTATTGCTTTTGTTTTGTTTTGTTTTGCTGAATAAATAGCTGCAGGAACCCCAACGCTCAAGCGTTGGAGGCTCAACGCACATGCGTTGAGCCCCTGTTTCTTGCCCAGTTTTTCATTTTAATTCTAGCGCTCAAGCGTTGGGAAGCCAACGCTCAAGCGCTGGAGCTCGGGCAGCTTTCTGTTTTTTTTTTTTTTTCTGTTTTCTTTGTTTATAAATAATTTTGTGTTCACCATTTTCTGAAAGTTTTAGATTCTATGAGTTTTTCCTTGTTTCTACAATGGTTTTGATTTTTGGGAAACTCAAGAATTCTTGTTTTTAAGGTGGACACAATTTTTCAAACCCATGATCTTATTTGTGCTGTTTTTGGGACTAACAAGTCAAGCAAGCTTCTGCTTGTGAGACTTTTGTTTGTTCATTGCTACAGGATAGGTACCAGAAGGAGGAAGAACCCTCTTGAACTTAAGTGTTCAATTCAATTTTTTTTGAATTGAGGTTCCCTTGGACTTTTGTGGAAAATTTGTAACTGTGCCAGCTTCTTAGTTTTTTAGTTTTTCTTTTTATAGTTTTTAGTTTAGTTTTTCTGTTTTATTTTTGCATGAGTCTTGAGTATTTTATCCATTCTGAATATTGCTATAGTTGTGTGAATGCTTTATCTGATTGAACTGTTTTTGAAAAGGTTACATGTTTTAAAGCAGTTAGGATTGCATGCTGTAGAAAGGATTTTTGATATCTTGATTGTTTTGGTTGTTTGCAAAGTCTTTTTCTGAGTTCTAAAAAGGGTACCACTTACCCTATCTTTTTCTGAGGGCTGAGGACTCTGAATGCATGATTGTAAAATTTTTCTGCCTTGTGTTGCATGTTGATTGGGATTTTGTATACTTTGTGAGTTGAGAAGAGATTATAGGCATTGTTGAAAACTCAGATTCTTGCTTGAAATGTTAAATCCACTAGTAGCCCCTTTTTGAGCCTTAAAAGAGTCATTCTTTGGAGCCTGCTGTGTGTGATAATTCTTAAAGTTGTTATTGTGATTCATGTGCTAAATTGTTAGAGCTATGTTTGTGGGTTTCTCTCTAAAAAAATGAAGAAAAAAAAATGAAAAAATAAGGTATGTGCCTTAGAAAAATAATGAGGTAGTGGGGTGAGAAAGAGTATGAGGGGAGTAAAATTCTAGTCATTCATCCCATACATTCCACTACTTTGTTCAAAAAAAAAAAAAAAAGAAGATAAAAATTGAGAGGACCCTTGTGTGCATTGTTGAAACTCTTAGTTGAAAAATCACTTAACAACAGTTTCTGAGTCAGCCACTAGAGTTGCCAATTTCTTGAAATCCACACCTTAAATTTTTCAACCCTTTGGCCAAGTTACAACCTTAAAAATCTCTTCAAAATCACTTGGTTGCTTTATTTCAGTTTTGATTTGAATTATAGGCAGGATCATTGAGCTTTCTTGTTTTTCATGGAGAATATCATTTTGTGAGCTTTATTGATGAACTCAAACATGTTAAAAGCCAAGCCTAACTTTCTTGATTCTTTATCTGTAAACATGCATGTCTTCCTTATCTGCTAAGCTTTCTTGGAAAGGTTCTTGTGCTTCAAGTTTTAATCAGATAAACTTTCTCTAAACACAGGGACGAGTTTCTCTTTAAGTTTTTTCGCTTGAGGACAAGCTGTCGTTGGGTATAGTGGTGTGATGAGTGGATATTATATGATGTTTTTAGGTTGTTTTTAGTCTTTTTATTTTATTATTTTTGAGTCTCATATAGGATTTTTATTATTTTTTATAGATTTTCTATTTATTTTGCATTTTGCATATAGATTAGCTTTTATTTGTTTTTCTAACCTTATTTTATATTTTTAGGAATTTTTATAGTTATTTTTATATTTTTAGGAAAGCTGGTATAGTTATCATTTTTGTCCAGGGACCAAAATTGTAAAGTTTCAGGAAAGGAAGGATTAAAGTGTAAAAGTTCAAGAGCGGAGGACGAAAGGTGAAGTTTCAAGGACTTAAAGGATTGAAATTGAAGTGCTAGCTAAGAGAGGACTTAAAGTGGAAATCAAGAATATGAACCAACACTCTCTAAATTAAGCACATGGAAAATAAGGATTAAAGGATGAGTGGAGAATTGATGGTAGTGGGAAGGAGTTTTCAAAAGTTAATTGGTGGCCAATGAAGGCCATAATGGCCATCAACTCCTCCACCATTGAAAGGCAAATTTTTGCTATAAATAGGAGTGCTCATCCTTTGTAAAAATCACATCTCCTAGAATACAACAAGTATTCTCTCTTTCTCCCTTTTGAGCATTGTTCCTAGGACTTGTGGGAAGCCATATTTGAGCTCCTATCTAGGGTAATTCAATGACTCCTTTAGCCATGTTTGGCTAATTCTTTTTAAGTTTCTTGGGTTGTAGTAGTTTATAGTTTATGTTCTAGTTTTGTTCTACATTTCTGAATAATATTTCCTTTCATGTTTTATTTCTTTGCTCTTAATATTATCTTGGTGCACACAAGAAGTTTTGCTTATTACTTATGTCATAAGATCATTTGGTAAGTAGTAAGGGAACTAGGAAATAAAAAAGGCTATAAGTATATATCTCTAAAGATCATTAGGATAGACGTAGCTTTATGTTGGCCCTAATTCGTTCTTCATCTTCTTTTCTGGTTAACTAAATTACAAGATCTTGGATTTAGTAATTAGGAAGAAAGTTCTACATTTCTTAAGATCATTAACTTGTAGAAATTCTAGGCTATAGCATCATGAATTGGACTTAAAATTCAGAAATTAAGTATGACTTGCTAGCATATCTATAGACTACGTAAATCAACCCAAGAGCTTAATTCTCATCATCTCTATTTTCCTTATTATTTTATGCTTTTATCTTGTTTTAAACAAACATCAAACATACCTTTTTATTTTCTGCCCAAGTACTAAAATTTATAATAATAAGAACACCTATCCCTTGGGTTCGATCTTTTTACTACGCGATAGTTAATCGTACACTTGCGATTTTGCTATCAACCCACTTATATGCCACATGTACTGCTGCATGTTAGCTTCAATGCTTGGGTTACTTTTCTCATCCTTCTTCTTCAAACGTTGTTTTGTCTCAATTCACAGCGGAAGCAAAAAACTAATCATTGTCGAATTTGAGCTTCTGAAGGAGAACGAAGAATGGGAGCTCAAGCCTTATTACTGCATGTGATGGCGGCGCACATCGACATCCCTTGCCTCAAAATGAAGCCCAAAATGATGTCGTCCAGGTCTTCTGATTAGACGCTCAACGTTCAGATCCATGGTGCTGGCTTGTGGCATACGTGGTTTGGTATGGATTTGAGCGTTGCAGGGAGGGTCATTCCTAAGACATGCTGGTGATTTTCAATTTATGGGGAGTAATGGTGCTTTGATATGGGTTAAGTGGGTGTAATGATGCTCCATATGGGTTAAGTGGGGGTGACAGTGCTTTGTTAGGTTAATTTTGAGTTTGCTTCATTAGCTCCAATGTTGGCTTTTGTGTTGTTTTCTTAACCTATCTATATTTAATAGAGAGGTTAATTTCTCTTTGTGTTAAATTTGTAATCATTTTGAAAAGAAGTGTTTAATTTTTTGCTTGTTTGTTTTCTAGAAAAGAGAAATGGAGATTGTATTTAATCTGATTTAATTTTTGAATTTCTGAATTTTAGATAAAGATTATGGAGGATGAAGATGATAAGGGATGACGAAAAATTAACTTTTTAAATTTTAGTCCCTCCATAATCTACGTAGCCATTAAAAGAAAGAAAATAGTCATGAAATTTCACATTAAATATTATGTTTACATAAATATTAACTGTGTGTACACACATAAAAATCAAAAAATTAGAGAGGGGACTAAAACCTCTGCATTTTCATAAAGGAAGGGTTTATTTCTAAGAAACTTTTTATGGACCAATATCTATAATTTGCTTAAATACAGGGACTAGAAACATATTTTAACCCTTTAATTAAAAAATTACTCCCTCCGTCCCAAATTATAAGGACCTGCTCATACAATTACGCTTATTAAGAAAACATGTAATAAGCTAATTAATGTCTTGGTTTTGTTATTTTTTTGTACAAATCTTCCATATATGCCCCTATTTAAAACTCTCAAAAACTCTCACTTCAATAAGGTTGGTTGGGAAACATGAAAGAGAAGTAATTAGTAGAGGTGATAATTAAAGTTTTGGAATTGAAAATATAATGAATGCAAGGGGTAAAAAAGGGAAAGCTTATTATTATTTTTTTCTGAAATCTAGAAGGGGTCTTATAATTTAGGACACCAAGTTTGTCTCTAAAGGGTCTTATAATTTGGGACGGAGGGAGTAGTATATTTTTTTTCCCAAAACATGCTAATGACAACATGCGTTAGACATATAATACTTTGTTCAAGAAAATATCCATATACAGGGCATAGACAAGTGGCCAGCACTGGGAAGATTTTACAAAACCCTAACTCATTACTCTATAAAAGACATGCTGCCCAAGTTCCAAAATCAAGGACCTCCTACTCCGGTATGTCTCCCATGACCCCACGGAGGGTGGCCACATAAAGACCTAGTACCTATCCTGTCCCTAATCATGCAAAATTACAGACTCCGTACTCCATTAGCTACATCTAAACTAAGTACTACATCTTCCGTCCGACTCCCACGAGCGCATTTACTATAGCTTTCACCTCCGCTTCGTAAGCCCAATCCAATCCCACTGCCTTGGAAAAAAGACCTTTTGATATCACCTTCATAGTCCCGTAACACCCCACCTATCCCACTTACTCTCGGCAATCCCCAGGATGATCCATCCACATTGAATTTAAGAAATCCAGGAGCGGGACGACACCAACCACGATTCCTTGCCACATTAGCATTTTTAAAACGCTCATCATTCATAATCATGTACATTAGATACATGTCGTGGTCAAGCACGTCTTCCAGACGATCGACTCTTGGTCACAACACTTCAGTGACCAATTGATGTAGAACTCTGGAACGGCGGTTGAGCGATGAGTAGAGACGGCGCTCATAAACGGATGGATTTTCCATCATATAGATGCTTTTATCTATATGTTCTCCATCGCATTCTTCTTTTCAGAATTCAGTGTACGTGTCTCCTTTGTCCTTACTATTGAGGAGTTCAGCAATTTTCCCTCTGGTTAGGGAGAACTCATGACCCACCATTGTTGCAACGAAGCCTCTGTGATGAGAAAATGTTAAGGAGGACCAGAAGGAGAAGACAAAGTCTGTGTACAATGGTTGGTTAGAGGCATCACACAATGCTCGAAAACGTGTGTTACGCAGAGAATCGGTACTGAGAACTTGATATCGCTCAAGTTCTGGGAAATTTACGGTATAAGGAATACAGATTTGGAAACCGTTTGCCATTTCTGTTTTTAATGAAGAAATAAACACAACAAAAGAAGGATGTATGGAAGATGATTGAGTGATAGATGGAGAACTGAGATATACTTCTGGAATTTATAAGTGAACGAGGAAAGTGAAACGGGATGAAGAAGAGTAACCGCCATGACTGTTGAGAAGTGCAGATTAAAGAGGATGTTTTGAGAAATGTGAAACTCATATGGGAAAGGAGAACCGGCATGACTATTTAGAAGAAGGATGCCGCGCATGCTGGAGATACTGTGCTGGGAAGCATTTATGAAGAGTCCACTAAGTGGTTGGAGAGACAAGCAATTAAGGGCTCGTTTCATTTGGTGGACAGGATAAACAGAGACAGGATAGGAGAGTAATCATATCTGTTGTTATCTGTTGTTTGTTGCGCCAGCAGGATAGTATAAGACTATCCTGTCCCTTATCCTATCCTGTCCATCATGTATAAAAGTTATCCTGAGGGGGGAGCTATGATAAAAGTTATCCTGACAATATAGGATATCAGTTATTTGTTTGTTTATTACCATGACCCAAAATTAATTTCAATGTTTATATTTCATATAATTTATAATAATATTAATTAATAAATTTAAATTTTTGATTTTAATAAAATATTAATTTTATTACTTATCAATTACTAATTGTTATTGTTAAGTTAAATTATTTAGTTACTGATAAATTTAACTAAAAAATAAACTTATTTATAAATGGTGAAAATATTGGATTTATTCATATAAAATAATTAAATTTTCATTATCACTTACTACTACTTAGTTAACATTTTTTTCGTTATTTATATTATAATAAGAATACACAAAATAATTCTTCACTAACAATAAAATAGGCTACTCACACACGCGCACACACACACACACACACATATATATATATATATAAATATTAATTTTTTAATAGTAAATATAGACTAATTTTATATTATCATATGATATTATTTAAAATTATTTCTCTACTTATATAATTATAATTAATAATTTAAATATAAAATATTTTTGAAAGAATAATATCTTTTAATAATTTTTATCATTAATCACTTACCCTACTAAGTTAAAACTCATTGGTTACATATATAATAATTTTAATTAAAATAGACTCCCTTCGAAAAAATTAAAATAGCCGAATTAATAAAAATTAATTTTATTTTAGTTTATGTTAAAAAATAAGCTATTTATAAAAATATAAAAAAATTAAATTTAATAGAATAATCACTTTTTTAAAAAACACTATTTAGAAAATTAAATTTTAAAAAATATTATGTATTTTTTATTTTAAGGAAAATTTGATGCATTTTTCATTGTTTGTATCATATCCTATTAATATCCTGTCCACCCCAAACGCAGGATATATAGGATAAGAGTTTATCCTACTCTTATCATATCCTGTGCTTATCCAATTTTTATCCTATACTGCTCTTATCCTATCCTGACCACCAAACGGGCCCTAAGAGTAAAACGGCGCACGCTTCTTGTGCTCCGGGAAAACAAAACCCTAGTACTGAACAACAACAACAACAACAATAATAATAACAACAAAAACAACAACAACAATATTCAAAACAAAACCCTAGAAGTAGAAGCAGGTAAAGATGACTCACTAGTGAGGTAGAGAAGAGCGGCCAACCGGAGAAGACGGGAACGGCGACGCACGGAGATGGAGAAGAGCTTGGTGCCGACGAGCATGCAAAGCAGTGGTGCCATTGCGGAGAGAAGGATGGCCAGTGATGAGGTGCAGCGGCCAGGAACGACTGTCATGAGGTGCAACAGAGAAAAGGTTCACAAATGGGTTTTCGATCTGCAAACTAGAATTTTATAGTTAACATATCAACATTTTATTAATAATATAATACCTATTACCACGGTTCACCTGAGAACCGGGGTAATAGACAATGTCAGAAAAAAAAACTCTATTACCTCGGTTAAGGTAATAACAGTAGTAATAGGAAATGTTAATTAAAAAAATAATAAAAACTATCTCAGTTAGCACAGGTGACGCGGAACTGGGGTAATTGATAACCTCAGTTACCGCAGTTCAACACGGAACCGTCGTAACAGAGTTCCGAGCACCATTTTACCCCGGTCTAACATGAAACCGTGGTAACATGGCCGTGGTAAAATGACAAATATATAGTAGCGTTCCCAACATAGCTATACATGAAAGTATACATGTGAGATTATAAGTTAGACTCTAGGCAAGTCATGAATGTCATTTTGTTTCCATTTTTAAATCTAGTGTGTGGAGTGCGATAACTACTGATTAACTGAGTACATTCTTAGCTCCATTTCTGAATTATTTCTCTTGTATTTTTATCCTGAAAGGATGTACCTTTTGGGTGACGGCCAAGTTTTTCTTATTTGGGATCTCCCTTGCTGCCAACCATTTCCTCAGTTTAGTTTATGAAACTTTGATTTAACTCTTCTACTATTTTTGGGTTTTGAATATTTTGTACTCTTAGATTTCAAGCATGTCTCTTATAGAAAGTCTTATATTTCAGCATCGTATTCCTTGATTTGTATGCAGTTCTTTTTATTCCTTACTAGATTTCTGCACTAGTGTTCTACCTCTAATTTCCAGCTGCATATTTATTTTGAGCAATTGTTACCTGGTCTTCAATGGCAAGGGGTCCAGTGTCTTGGTTGTCAAGCCTCAAAAGAAATAGCCTATCACCTGCGTTATTGTCAATTGTCAAATGATCATTGGAACTAGTTGAATGATGGTATAGTTTTAAATTAGAATTGTAGTGTATAGTTAATTAAAAGTGATGTCCACCACAGTTCTGTGAAACAATCACATTTTATTACTTCACATATTAGTTAAAAGAGACTCTCATGCTATATAGTCTTCGAAATATGGTCTATATGTTCCTTGTTTTCTTACTTCACATTTTATTATATGTTCTTTCAATCATATAACATATATTGTTTTCTTGTTTCAGGGTGTGATATTTTGTTAAGAGTGATGAATAGGTTGAACTCAAAGCTGCACTTGCAGAACTGTTACATAATGAATGAGAATGAGAGGCCGAGGAAGAAAGCACAGCTTCTGAATCAAACACCCAATGCTGCTCCAAATTTGCAATTAACCTGCTTAGTGCTCATGATAATTAAAAAGAAGAAGAAGCAACTTGATGACCCCACTAGTGATTGTTTTTTTGTTGTTGTAAAATCAATGTGGGAACCGGTAGTTGTAGGTTCTGTTCCATGGAAATATTGGGTAACAGAGTAGCATAAATGGTATCACGCAACTAAAATTAGGGATTTGAGAGTAGGAATTGACACACAATTTTTTTTACATAGAAAACCATGAACAATGGTAGAAAAGTATTTTACTAGGTGGAAGAAATTTCAACACCTCTCTCTAAATAGGAGAGCACTCACTAGGAGAACCTTATAGGAGAAATACTAATTTTCTTCTCTAGTATTTTTCTCTCTAGTATTGTTAGAAGAAAGAATGATTATGGGATGAATGAAATGTTACAATATGATGCAACTATTTATAATGATATTGTTGCTATGAATAGCCTAGGCACTTTTCTCTTTATCACTAACAAACCATTGGTTTCAATAGCATTGACATTTTCTTTCCAACAAATTGGTTTTACGTGTTCACAATCTCCCACTTAAAATCAATTTTGTTTGCTTTCAAAAAATTTCTAGCTTACCAATTCCATGCTGCTATGTTTCTATTAGGCCATAAGAGGATCTGCACCAAATAAACTTGTTAGCGTTGATCGGCTTTGTCATAACATCTGCTAGGTTGTCTTTAGTGTGAATCTTCTGCATGTCTACACTCCCTTCCTCTACTACTTCTCGAACAAAATGGTATTGTACTCCTATGTGTTTTGTCCTGGAATGAAAAGCTGGATTTCTTGCAATGTGCAAGGCACTCTGGCTATCACAATACACAATAATTTTCTGTTGTTTGTACCCGAGCTCTTCCAATAACCTTTGAATCCAAATAGCTTCCTTGCATGCTTGGGTTGCCGCCATATATTCTGCTTCTGTAGTAGATAAAGCTACTACAGTCTGCAATTTGGATAACCAGCTTACCGCTCCTCCTGCAAGTGCAAACACATAACCAGTAGTAGATTTTCTTTTGTCAAGATCACCTGCATAATCTGAATCAACGTATCCTCTAACAACAAAATCTGATCCTCCAAAACATAATGCAGCATCTAAGGTCCCTTTAACATATCTTAGGATCCTCTTCACAACATTCCAATGCTCTCTACCAGGATCTGCCATAAACCGAGTGACCGTCCCAACTGCTTGAGCAATATCTGGTCTAGTACAAATCATAGCATACATAAGGCTTCCCACCGCTGATGCATACGGTACTCAAGACATTTCCATCCTCTCCGCTTCATTGCTAGGACACATACTTGAGGATAATTTACAGTCGATAGGAAGTGGGGTTGAGGTTGGCTTACAGTCTTGCATGTTGAAGCGCCGCAAGACTTTCCGAAGATAATTCTTCTGAGAGAGCCAAATCTTCCTATCTTTTCTGTCTCGGTGAATTTGCATCCCTAAAATCTTGTTTGCTGGTCCCAAGTCCTTCATATCAAACTCCCTAGCCAATTGTGCCTTCAAATCTTGGATTCGATCTTTGTTGGGGCCTACTACCAACATGTCATCCACATACAACAGTAAAATGATAAAATCATTATCCTCAAACCTCTTGTAATACGTACAATGGTCTGAACTAAGTCTGTTGTACCCAAGGCTAATAATGAAGGAGTCAAATCTCTTGTACCAACACCTCGGCGCCTGCTTTAAACCGTACAGAGATTTGGTCAACCTGCAAACCAAGTTTTCTTTTTCTTTTTCTTCAAAACCTTCTGGCTAGAGCATATATATTTCTTCTTCAAGTTCACCATGAAGAAAAGCAGTCTTTACATCCAACTGTTCCAGATGTAAGTCAAAAGCAGCACACATGGCCAACACTACTCTTATAGTGGTAAGTCTAACCACCGGAGAAAATATTTCATTGAAATCAATTCCTTCCTTTTGAGCATATCATTTTACCACTAGTCTTGCACGATATCTTTCCACTTGATCATTACCATCACGCTTGATCTTATAGACCCATTTATTGCCGATGGCTTTCCAACCTTCTGGAAGTAAAACAAGATTCCATGTCTTATTTCTATGTAAGGCTTCCATTTCTTCCTGCATTGCTGCCATCCACAAAGAAGCATTTGAGCAACTCACAGCCTCTTGAAAGGTTGATGGTTCTCCCTCTTCTGTTAGAAGACAATATGCATCATGGATCGCCATAACATAGTCTGAATGCCAAGATGGTCTCTTTATCTGACGTGTTGTTCGTCTAAGTTGAACATCATTGGCTTCTTCTAGTTCTTGTGCCTCGTGCTCCGGTTCTGCTTCAAAGAAATCTTCTTCTCCAGACTTTCCCTCTATATGGACAATAGTAACATCTTTAGAAGTGCTGTCATTTCCCTGCTCACTTTGCAGTTCATTCTCTGCAAAAATTACATCCCTGCTGACAATAACCTTGCGGGCAGTGGGATCCCACAGGCGAAACCCCTTAACACCATCAGCATATCCCAAGAATATACATTTCCTGGATTTTGGATCCAGCTTAGTTCTTTCTTGGGAGTTGTACATCACGTACACAGGACATCCAAACACATGTAGAGAAGAATACTCTGCTGGCTTTCCTTTCCACATCTCCATCGGTGTCTTTAAATCAATCGCTGTTGATGGCGATCGATTTATCACGTGACAGGCAGTTTTTACGGCTTCTGCCCAGAACGACTTGGCTAATTCTGCAGTTCGCAACATAGCTCTAGTCCTTTCTAAGAGAGTTCTATTCATCCGCTCTGCTACACCGTTCTGCTGAGGTGTATGAGCAACTGTAAATTGTCTCATAATACCCCCTTGCTTGCAAAATGCCAGAAAGTCTCCGTCCGTATATTCCCCTCCATTGTCTATCCTCAAGCACTTAATCTTCTTTCCAGTTTCAAGCTCCACTAGTGCTTTGAATTGCTTGAATACTGAAAACACATCTGACTTCTTCTTGATTGGGTATACCCACAATCTCCTGGAGTAATCATCAATGAATGATACAAAATACTTTGCTCCTCCTAGGGAAATTTGCGGTGACTCCCACACATCAGAATGAATCAAGTCAAGTATGTGTTTGCTCTTAGTTGTTGATCTAACAAACTTCAATCTATGCTGCTTGCTTATCACACAGTGCTCACAGAAAGGTAAACTTACTGATTTGAGCGCGGGTAAAAGATTACGTTCCGCAAGAACTTTCAAGCCTCGTTCTGACATATGGCCTAGTCTGCGATGCCACATTGTTGTTGAGTCTTCTTGACTCGTTGATGCAACTGACACATCACCCTCTTGCAACATTTCTCCCAGAAGCATGTATAGATTTGCAGATAGCTTCTCTGCTTTCATCACTACTAGAGCACCTTTCACCATCTTTAAGATTCCACCTTCAATATGGGTCTTGCACCCGAGGTCATCTAATTGTCCAATAGACAATAAATTATTCTTCAACCCTTTCACATGTCGTACCCCTTGAATTGTGCGAACTGTACCATCATACATTTTTATTTTGACAGTACCGACTCCAGCAATTTCTAAGGAGTAATCATTTCCCATGAACACATATCCTTCTGAGATAGGTTCATAAGTGAAAAACCAATCTCGGCGAGGAGTCATGTGCCATGTTGCTCCTGAATCTATTATCCAGACATCAGTGAGCTGTTTACTTCCTTTGGAACCAATTGCTGCTCCGCTATATAGGATCTCT
This sequence comes from Acmispon strigosus, assembly GCA_030819835.1. Classification (NCBI taxonomy): domain Eukaryota; kingdom Viridiplantae; phylum Streptophyta; class Magnoliopsida; order Fabales; family Fabaceae; genus Acmispon; species Acmispon strigosus. The sequence goes on from JAUAMA010000001.1 coordinate 29,898,818, forward strand.
CCATCATCAGAGGCACTGGCAACACATCCTTGAGATGTACTTGCCTCAGAAGATTTCTGACCATTCTTCTTAAACCAACAATCTCTTTTCAAGTGCCCTTTCTTGCCACAATTGTAGCATCTTAGGTTTATCTTACTTCGAGACTTTGATCGACCATGATTTTGGCTCCCACTGGGGCCGCGCTCCATTGATCTGCCTCTCGTCATTGTCAGAGCTTCTATTTGTTTTGAGCTTTCTTGACGGTCTTCCTTATTCATGCGCCTAGATTCTTCTTCAAGAATAGCTCCCGCAACATCATCAAAGTATAGACAGTCAGCAACATTATTGTTTGTCATGTTGATGACGAGTTGATCATATGAATCTGGTAAACTCTAAAGTAGAACCTCCGCACGTTCATTTTCTACTATGTTGAAATTTGCCGCTGCAAGCTGAGCAAACATAGTATTCAGAGTGTTGATGTGATCCGTCACAGATGTGGATTCACTCATTCGAAGAGTGTAGAGTCTCCTCTTTAGGAATATTCGATTGTGAAGTGACTTGACCTCGTACAGTTTGATGAGAACATCCCAAATCTCCTTTGCAGTTTTCTTTTCTGCAACGCTGGACAAAACTGAGTCTGCCAATGCTAAGTGCAAGTTGGCAACAGAGTTGTTATCCATCTCTTTCCACTTCTCCTCAGTTATATCTTCAGTTCTACCTTCAATTGCTGCTAAGCAATTATCCTTCCTTAGGATCGCCTTTATCTTCAATTTCCACAGGGAGAAATTACTCCCACTGAACTTCTCAATCTCAAATTTTGCAGCCATGGTTATATACCAAAATAAAAAATTTCAACTGAACCGGCTAACACAATTTCACCGTGAATAACACAGTATACGTAGACAGTATTGTATATTTTTACCGTACACTAGAACAAATCTGGTATACGTTAACAATTACTGCAAAAGTATACAATCACACATGTGAATAGTAACCGTGAATAATATCTGCAGCGGAATAGGGACCAACACCAATAGCTCTGATACCACTGTTGGGTAACAGAGTAACATAAATGGTATCACGCAACTAAAATTAGAGATTTGTGAGTAGGAATTGACACACAATTTTTTTTACATAGAAAACCATGAGCAATGGTAGAAAAGTATTTTACTAGGTGGAAGAAATTTCAACACCTCTCTCTAAATAGGAGAGCACTTACTAGGAGAACCTTATAGGAGAAATACTAATTTTCTTCTCTAGCATTTTTCTCTCTAGTATTGTTAGAAGAAAGAATGATTATGGGATGAATAAAACGTTACAATATGATACAACTATTTATAATGATATTTTTGCTATGAATAGCCTACGCACTTTTCTCTTTATCACTAACAAACCATTGATTTCAATAGCATTGACATTTTCGTTCCAACAAATTGGTTTTACTTGTTCACAGGAACAATACTAGCAATTAATCGTCTATACAGTTACTTCCAGTTCCAGGTTTAATCATCTCTTCTTTTTTTGGGGAGCTTTAGATGTCAATTTCCGAACTACGAAGTTGTATGGTTTATCAGGCCTATCTTATAGAATTATTGAACCATATGCAAGTTGGTTTGTTATTCAAATATTTAAACCATGTAGTGATTTATAAGGAACCATACTTGAACCATGTGCAGGAACCATATGCTTGATACAACCGTTTACTTTCTCTTCCAATAGTCACTTAGGAACCATGTGCAAGTGGGTTTGTTTATAGCCTAGGTCCACTTTTATCCTCCCATGAGAAAATTTCAAGTGACTCTATTGTTATTAAATAAATAAAAATCAGCTTAAGTTTCCAAAGGCAGCGGTTATTTAAAAAAGAGGTTAAATATGTTTTTAGTCGTTTATACGCCTGTACGCCCGATCGATACTCGATACGAGGGCGACCGGGATCTGGGACCTTCGCTCGGATGGTGCGGTGGACGCCTCTGGTCGAACGCCGGAGTCTTCCAACAAAGGAGGGTGTACCTGCAATGACACTCCGATGCCTAAGTCAGTATTAGGGGCAAAGAGACGATCAAAGCGGGATAGATTTCTTACCTTGAAGGAGTCTGCATGTGGAGTATTTGTAGGAGCTTCGGGTCCTTGACAGGTGTACTTGCCTGGACACGTGTGGTTTCGTCAGTGGGGGGACGAGCGAGGTAGAAGCGGAGGGTATTAGGGTCATGTTGGTCTGAGCAGCGATCGACACAAGGCTCTCTTGAGGAGGGTTGCCGACCGGTGTTGTATGTGCCGATCGGCACATACGAACAGTTGCCCCCTAGCTTTGTCATGCGTAGTTGCATGACAGAAGGTATACTCGCCAGGTACCGGTTGTCAAAAATTCTGTTCTGGAGGTCCACGGTCGCCGTCTCTGTTGGTTGCCCCCCCCAGTCGACCGGGCAATAGGTTCAAAGGCCGGTCGGATGAAGGCACTAAAACGACGCGCTCCTTAGTCTGACTTCTCGGGGTCTAATCATCTTCTCTTGGGAGGTGAAAAGGTGAGCGTGCGTCTCTTTGAGGCGTCACGGGGCTCGAGGTGACTGTCCGCATGTCACTTCAGCAGGTAGTGCGCCTGACATGTTGGTTGGGTCATAAATGCGTCGATTCGTTTCCCGGTTCTTTTCACCTATATAAGGCCCATCAGATGTTGTGTTCGGTCTAGAGTTTTTGTGACTTGAGTTCTGATACGAGTATTCATTTGCGATTTGATCGATCGGAGCATTCCTTGTCTCGCCGAGTTAATTTTCGCCGTTCAGGTTAGTCCTCTTCTCTCCCCTTTTTTTTATAGTCGTCTTAGGCTAGATGGGAGCCGGGCGGCGTTCTGTTGTGCCCCTTACTTTCCGTTCGTCCGTGCTTCACGGTCGACTGACGCCTTCCCTGTGCCCCCCTTTCCAGGTTCAGGATGGTTCGTCAAAAGGAGGTTGGTTATTCCGGTATTCGCCTAAAACCCGCTCGTGCTGCTGTTGCAACTAAGCGGACGAAGAAAGATAGGGCTAAATACCCTGACCTGGAAGACGACCTCTTCCAGTACAACGAGTTTTGCCGGGATATTTTAGACATGCCGTCTAGGCTGGCCAACGCTGACCCGGGCTATCTAGAGTGATCGCGCATCGTGTGCGCGGCTGAACTTGGTGGAGAGCATGAGGTGCATGCCCCTGGCCCTTCCGGTCGAGTGTGTTTCAACCCCCCATCGGGGTTTTACTTACATTTAGTCGTAGTTCGTCAACACGGGGTGCGGCTCCCCTTCTCGGACTTTACAATGAAGGTGCTGAACTTCCTACAAGTTGCTCCTTCGCAATTTCACCCCGGAGGTTAGGCATTTACCCGGGCATTCGAGAAGGTTTGCGCCGTCTTTGGTCGGAAACCTTCTCTTGACTTGTTCTTCCACCTATTTCTACCATCCCATACTCATGGTGCCGGAGGTCATGGTATGGTGAGTTTAAAGTCCCGGGTGAGTAAGGTTCTCCAGAACATCACGGACTCGTACAAGGACTTTAAAAAAGACTACTTCAGAGTGACGACCGCAGGTCCCGATCGATCGTGGTGGTTCCGCATGAACTCCGCGGGGACGGTCTTTAGACATTTTCCCTTGAGCTGGAGTGTTAAGCATTTTGAGAAAAATGCTACTCAGTATGGGAAGGACAATCCCCCGACCCTGTCCGCCGCCGATCAGGAGTTCCTCGCCGCTCTTGAGAAAACCGTTATTATTGATGAAGAAGGGAACCCACAATTTATGTTGAAGTGTCGGGAGCTGGTTCTTCATCCGGCTTGTGTACTCCGAAATCGTTATTGTAAGGCCTGTTTCTAACTGATGAGTGTTCCTTTTCCTTTTCCCTGGTCGACTAACCCTTTTTCCTTATTGTTTTTGTCCAGTGAAAATGACGATCGACTCAGCCTTAGTTGCTTTGCTGCAAGCTGCTAGCAGTGATGATGAAGCAGGGCATGCTGCGGAGGTCGCAGTGATTCAACCGAGGGTGGAAGAGGACGCCCAACCCAGAGAGGAGCATCCCGTGATCGTCTCATTAGCAAGTGATGATGACGAGGATGTCGTTGATGAGGAGCCACTTGCTGTTCGCAAAAGAAAGCTTGCTCGTGAATATGAGGGCCCGATCAAGCAGATTCGATTAATACAACCGGTGGAGGCAATGGTAGGAGCCCCTAGAACCGGTCATCTTTCTGAAGCGCCCGAGGGGGCATCTCGATCCCATATTGAGGGTGATCGGAACCCGGGGAATGAGGAGGCCGTTGAGGGAGAGCAAGAAGGGTCCTACTGTGACTCGGTGGACGGTCTGCCTCAAGGAGCGGGTAAAGGTAAGGGCGTTATGGGTGATCCTCCTCATCCATCCAACTTGGAGGCGGTTGTAGAGATTGATGGAGGTCCTTGGGGGGTTAGTGTATGGAACGACGATTCCTTTGATATGCAAAGATATCTTAAGGTGATCGATGAAGTCGTTTTTATTGGATCTGGACGTGGAGCAGATGGACACCTTTCCTGGCAACCAAATGTTCGATCATTGTCAGCAAGCCATTGGAAGGGTGTCATCCGTTCTTCATTATAGCCAATGTAAGTTGATGAAGAGGGTGAATGAGCTCAACCGCCTCTGCCGGGATCATCGGTCTGTCATTCAGGAACTGGAGAAAGCTCGTCAAGAAGTGGAGCGCGCAAATGACGGACTAAGACAAGACCTGGAGGATCGGGACAGTCGGATTAGGGAGTTTGAGGCTGAGGATACCAATCTCCGAGGTCGCCTGACTGAGCAACTTGGGCTGGTGGAGGAACTGCGTGGGCAGCTGAGGGCTCGGGATGCTGAGCTTGCCGTTGCGCGGGGTCAGGTGGTGGAATCGGAGAGAGCTGGGGCCTCTTTTAAGTCTGAATTAGAGCAATTCACAGCCAATCGTGATGGTCTCTTGGGGCAGAACCGCTCTTTGGTTTCTGAGAAGCAGGAGTTGGAGAGGTTGGTCGATCAGCATGCAACCGAGCGGGACACGCTGAGCTTGGCCAAGAAGGGTTTAGAAGAAAATTTGAGGCGAGTTGGCAAGGCCTCTTTTCAGAATGCAGTTGACCAACTGGTTGTGGTCAACCCCAACCTAAATACCGACCACATAAGTTACCGTCGAGTTGTGGTCGACGGGCAGATTGGGAACTTGGTCGGAGACGAGTTCCAACCTCTCTATCCTGTGCCCGATCCTGCTGCTCCGCCCGAAGAGCCCTCTGCCAGTGTCCCGAATGCTGAAGTTGCAAATGGAGAAGCCGGTGGTCCCGTGGAGGGATGAAGATATTGTTTGCCCTTTTGATCGTTATGTACTTTGGACTATGTAATTTGAACAAATTCTTTTTTTTTTTTATTTCGTACGGAGACTCAAGTCTGTAATATGAATTATGTTTTTCTGCGCTATACATTGATGTTTCGCTTCTACTTCGTTTGATTAGTGTTATTACGCCTTTTCCGATTTCTGCCTTTCTCGTCACTGCGCTTGACCCGAGTTGTCACGTTCTATTTTTGCTTCGTTGTCGTTCGCTTATGACTTGTTCTGATTTACGCGATAAGAAGGTTTTCCTTCTTCTTTAGGTCGGCAATGAACGTGGACGTTCGCCTTCGAGGACGACTCGATGTCATTTGACGGTCCCAGCTTTGGTCAATGAACGTCCACGTTCGTTGCCAAGATCAGCATGAAATTCTTCCGCGGCTTCACCATGGTTCAACGAACGCGGACGTTCGTTGTCACGGTCGACTGGAGGTTCTTTCATGGTTGATAGCAGAATCGCAAGTGTACGATTTACTATCGCGTAGTAAAAAGATCGAACCCAAGGGATAGGTGTTCTTATTATTATAATATTTAGTACTTTAAATAGAAAAATTAAAGATGAATATTGATGTTGGTTTTTAGAGCAAGAAATAAACAAAAGCATATAATGATAGGAGAAAAAGAGATGATGATGAGCCTTAAGCACTTGGGTTGATTTATATAATTTATAAAATATGCTAGCAACTACTACTTTTATTTCTGAATTTTAAAACCAAGTTCATGATGTTATAGCCTAATGTTTCTACAAGTTAATACCTTAAGAATTGTAGAACTTTCTTCTCAATTACTAAATTCAATACCTTGTAATCTAGAAAAGACCAAGAAGAAGATGAAGAAAGAATTTTCAGGCCAACATAAAGCTAAGTCTATCCTAATACCTTAGTGATATGTCATATAGCTTCTTTTAAATCCTAGGTCCCTTACTACTTACCAATTTCCATTGTTATAAGCAATAAGCAAAAACTCTTGTGTGCACCAAGATATCATTAAGAACAAGGTAAATAAAACATGAACTATAGCAATAAAATTCAGAAGAGTAGAAGAAAACTAAAACATAGATTATAAACTAAAACAACCCAAGATACTTAAGAAAGAAGTTAGCCAAGCATGGCTAAAGGAGTCATTGAATTACCCTGGATAGGAGCTCAAATATGGCTTCCCACAAGTCCTAGGAACAATGCTCAAAAGGGAGAAAGAGAGAATACTTGTTGTATTCTTAGAGGTGTGTTTTTTACAAAGGATGAGCACTCCTATTTATAGCAAAAATTTCAATGGTGGAGGAGTTGATGGCCATTATGGCCTTCATTGGCCACCAATTAAGTTTTGAAAACTCCTTCCCACTACCATCAATTCTCCACTCATCCTTTAATCCTTATTTTCCATGTGCTTAAATCAAAGAGTGTTGCTACATATTCTTGATTTCCACTTTAAGTCCTCTCTTTGCTAGCACTTCAATTTCAATCCTTCAAGTCCTTGAAACTTCACTTTTCATCCTCCGCTCTTGAACTTTTACACTTTAATCCTTCCTTTCCTGAAACTTTACAATTTGGTCCCTGGACAAAAATGATAACTATACCAGCTTTCCTAAAAATATAAAAATAACTATAAAAATTCCTAAAAATATAAAATAAAGTTTAAAAAATAAATAAAAGCTAATCTATATGCAAAATGAGAAATAAATAGAAAATCTATATAAAATAATAAAAATCCTATATGAGACTCAAAAATAATAAAATAAAAAGACTAAAAAGACCCTAAAAACATCATATAAAATCCAGTCATCACACCACTATACCCAACGACAGCTTGCCCTCAAGCGACAAAACTTAAAGAGAAACTCGTCCATGAGTTTAGAGAAAGTTTATCTGATTAAAACTTGAAGCACAAGAACATTTCCAAGAAAGCTTAGCGGATTTGGAAGACATGCATGTTTACAGATATTTAATCAAGAAAGTTTGGCTTGGCTTTTCAACATGTTGAGTTCATCAAATAAGGTCACAAAAAGATATTCTCCATGAAAAACAAGAAAGCTCAATGATCCTGCCTATCATTCAAATCAAAACTGGAATAGTGCAACTAAGTAATTTTGAAGAGATTTTTGAAGGTTGTAACTTGGCCAAAGGGTTGAAAAATTCAAGCTGTGGATTTCAAAAAATTGGCAACTCTAGTGGCTGACTCAGAATTTTGTTGTTAAGTGATTTTCAAACTAAGAGCTTCAACAATTCAACACAAGGGTCCTCTCAATTTTTTCTTTTTCTCTTTTTTTTTTTTTTGAACAAAGTAGTGGAATGTATGGGATGAATGACTTGAATTTTACTCTCCTCATACTCTTTCTCACCCCACTACCTCATTATTTTTTCTAAGGCTCATACCTTATTTTTCCTCAACATTTTTTCCTTCTTTTTCTAGAGAGAAACCCAACAACATAGCTCTAACAATTTCAGCACATGCATCACAATAACAACTTAAAAATTATCACACAAAGTAGGCTCCAAAAAATGACTCTTTTAAGGCTCAAAAGGGGCTACTAGTGGATATCAAATTTCAAGCAAGAATCTGAGTTTTCAAAAATGTCTATAATCTCTTCTCAACTTACAAAGTATACAAAACTCCAATCAACATGCAATACAAGGCAGAAAAATTTCACAATCAAGAATTCAGAGTCCTCAGCTCTCAGAAAAAGATAGGGTAAGTGGTACCCTTTTTAGAACTCAAAAAAAAAACTTGCCAACAACCAACACAATCAAGATATCCAAAATCAATTCTACAGCATGCAATCCTAACCGCTTCAAAACATAGAACCTTTTCAAAAGTAGTTCAATCAGATAAAGCATTCACAGAGCTATAGCAACATTCAGACTGGATAATATACTCAAGACTCATGCAAAAATAAAACAGAAAAACTAAACTAAAAATAAAGCTAAAAACTATAAAAATAAAAAGCTAAAAAGCTGGCACAATCACAAATTTTCCACAAAAGTCCAAGGGAACCTTAATGCAAAAATCAATTTTGAACACTTAAGTTCAAGAGGGCTCTTTCTCCTTCTGGTACCTATCCTGTAACATTGAACAAACAAAAGTCTCACAAGTAGAAAACTTGCTTGACTTGTTAGTTCACAAAACAACACACTTAAGAAAATGGGTTGAAAGATTGTGTCCACCTAAAAACAAGAATTCTTGAGTTCCCAAAAATCAAAACCATTATAGAAGCAAGGGAAAACTCAAAGAATCAAAAACTTTTCCAGAGCTGGTGGACACAAAATTATTTAAAAACAAAGAAAACAGAAAATAAAATAAAAAGCAGAAAAACTTAAACTAATCCTAAATTGGGTTGTCTCCCAACCAGCTCAATTTTATAGTCTTTGATAGACTTCTTCAACAATCACTTTTTCAACCGGGGTCTATTACAAAATTCATTAGACCCCACAAATCATGCAAATTTTTGGCACAAATACATCATGGTGCCCAATGAATTTTCAGTCATCAAGGCAACACTAATAAAATTACAAATAGAAGGGATAAGACAATTTTCCCCTTCTTGGGCTTTGCCTTGATTCTCTAAACCTATTACATAGGTCCCTTGAGGTTCTTCTTCCTCCATTTCCAATTTGTCTTCAAAGACAAATTCTACAATGGAGGTCTCTTTCACCTACTCTCTTTGACCCACGGGTTCGGGTTCATTTTCATGAACGGGTGGTTGTTCCTCATCCCCGGGCTGCCTCCTTAGAATGCTTTGTATCTTCACTTGTAACTCCTCCATGGCCTTACATTCTTGCTCAGGGGTTGGCAAAAATCTCGCATTTCGCTTGCACTCTAAATTAAAATAGAATTCGTCAACTAGAGTGAAAGCTTCCTGCTTCTTTTTCTCATATTCTATTTCAAGTTTAGCCCGGATTTTTGCCTCCCTTTGTTCAAATGTTTCAGCTATTGCTATACCTGACAATACTCAGCAAACAAAATTAGCAGCACCAGTTCATCACACAGATAATATTTTTTCTTTTTTTATATATATAAAAAAAACAGTACTAAACAAATTAATAAAAAGAACTTAAAAAGAACCTATCCCCGGCAACGGCGCCAAAAACTTGATAGCAGAATCGCAAGTGTACGATTTACTATCGCGTAGTAAAAAGATCGAACCCAAGGGATAGGTGTTCTTATTATTATAATATTTAGTACTTTAAACAGAAAAATTAAAGATGAATATTGATGTTGGTTTTTAGGGCAAGAAATAAACAAAAGCATATAATGATAGGAGAAAAAGAGACGATGATGAGCCTTAAGCACTTGGGTTGATTTATATAATTTATAAAATATGCTAGCAACTACTACTTTTATTTCTGAATTTTAAAACCAAGTTCATGATGCTATAGCCTAATGTTTCTACAAGTTAATACCTTAAGAATTGTAGAACTTTCTTCTCAATTACTAAATTCAATACCTTATAATCTAGAAAAAAACCATGAAGAAGATGAAGAAAGAATTTTCAGGCCAACATAAAGCTAAGTCTATCCTAATTCCTTAGTGATATGTCATATAGCTTCTTTTAAATCCTAGGTCCCTTACTACTTGCCAATTTCCATTGTTATAAGCAATAAGAAAAAACTCTTGTGTGCACCAAGATAACATTAAGAACAAGGTAAATAAAACATGAACTATAGCAATAAAATTCAGAAGAGTAGAAGAAAACTAAAACATAGATTATAAACTAAAACAACCCAAGATACTTAAGAAAGAAGTTAGCCAAGCATGGCTAAAGGAGTCATTGAATTACCCTGGATAGGAGCTCAAATATGGCTTCCCACAAGTCCTAGGAACAATTCTCAAAAGGGAGAAAGAGAGAATACTTGTTGTATTCTAAGAGGTGTGTTTTTTACAAAGGATGAGCACTCCTATTTATAGCAAAAATTTCAATGGTGGAGGAGTTGATGGCCATTATGACCTTCATTGGCCACCAATTAAGTTTTGAAAACTCCTTCCCACTACCATCAATTCTCCACTCATCCTTTAATCCTTATTTTCCATGTGCTTAAATCAAAGAGTGTTGCTACATATTCTTGATTTCCACTTTAAGTCATCTCTTTGCTATCACTTCAATTTCAATCCTTCAAGTCCTTGAAACTTCACTTTTCATCCTCCGCTCTTGAACTTTTACACTTTAATCCTTCCTTTCCTGAAACTTTACAATTTGGTCCCTGAACAAAAATGATAACTATACCCAGCTTTCCTAAAAATATAAAAATAACTATAAAAATTCCTAAAAATATAAAATAAAGTTTAAAAAATAAATAAAAGCTAATCTATATGCAAAATGCAAAATAAATAGAAAATCTATATAAAAATAATAAAAATCCTATATGAGACTCAAAAATAATAAAATAAAAAGACTAAAAAGACCCTAAAAACATCATATAAAATCCAGTCATCACACCACTATACCCAACGACAGCTTGCCCTCAAGCGACAAAACTTAAAGAGAAACTCGTCCCTGAGTTTAGAGAAAGTTTATCTGATTAAAACTTGAAGCACAAGAACCTTTCCAAGAAAGCTTAGCGGATTTGGAAGACATGCATGTTTACAGATATTTAATCAAGAAAGTTAGGCTTGGCTTTTCAACATGTTGAGTTCATCAAATAAGGTCACAAAAAGATATTCTCCATGAAAAACAAGAAAGCTCAATGATCCTGCCTATCATTCAAATCAAAACTGGCCGTTCAGTTTGCGTGATGGGGACCTGTGGGCCTACGCTCGGTGCGTTGAGCGTTTCCTGAATCACTAAGCGGTTGTTATGGGGCTTCTTCGTGCTCGCCGGGCGGGAGAGGATATCGGCACGTTCATTTTCTGAACGTGGTACATGGGTGAAAGTCACCTTCACAAATCGCTGGCAAAGTTTCTGTAAATGTCCCAAGTACAGCTGAAGGACGGGTTCCTTGACTTGATATTCGCCTTTGGCCTGAGAGATCACCAACTGCGAATCGCTGTGCACTACGACCTCTTTGGCTCCGAGATCCCATGCTGTCAGGAGCCCTGCTATGCAGGCCTCATACTTAGCCTGGTTGTTTGTGGTCGGGAAATTGAATCGTAGAGATTGTTCAACCGAGATGCCCGACGGGCATTCGATCACTATCCCGGCTCCTCCGCCCTTGCTGCTGGATGAGCCGTCCACATGAACCAACCAGATGGGTGGGTCATCAGTTTTTGTTTCAGTCATTTCGGCAAGGAACTCGGCCAAAGCCTGCGACTTGATAGCTTGCCTTGGCTCGTAGAGAATATCATGCTCGGAAAGCTCAATCGACCAGGTTGTCATCCGACCTGCCAAGTCAGGCTTGTGTAAAACCCGTTTAATCGGCTGATCGGTTCTCACGACTATCGTATGAGCTTGGAAGTATTGTCTCAGTCTCCGAGCGGTTGTTAACAGGGCATAGGCTACTTTCTCTAGCTTCTGATACCTCACTTCCGGACCTTGCAGGGCTCGGCTAACAAAATAAACCGGGTGCTGTTCTTCTCTGTCTTCCCTGATCAGTACTGCTCTGACCGCCCTGTCTCTCACTGCAAGGTACAAGTATAATTTCTCCCCTTTGATCGGGGAGGAGAGGATGGGTGGTCTTTGGAGAGTCTCCTTGAATTCTTTGAAAGCCTGTTCGGCTTCTGGGGTCCACTCAAAAGCCTTCTTCCTTCTAATTAGGTCGTATAGCGGAAGCGATCTTAAGGCTGCCGAAGGGATGAAACGACTGAGGGAAGCCAAACGTCCAGCTAGTTGTTGCACCTCCTTAACTGAAGTGGGGCTCCTCATTTCCTGGATCGCCCGACACTTGTCCGGATTAGCCTCGATTCCCCGATCTGTAAGCATGAAACCAAGAAACTTACCGCCTCGGACACCGAACGTACACTTTTCTGGGTTGAGTCTGAGGTTGTGTTTTCTCAGCTGTCTGAAGACGTCTCTCAGATCGGCTGCATGGTCCCCTCCCTGGGGGGTTTTGACTATAATGTCGTCGATGTAGACTTCCACCGTCCATCCGATCAGGCCGTCAAAAACTTTGGTCATCATTCTCTGGTAGGTCGCTACTGCGTTCTTTAGGCCAAAAGGGAGCATGGTGTAGCAGAAAGTCCCATAGTTCGGGAGCAAACATGGGGATCTGGTTGTATCCCGAGTAAGCATCCATGAGTGACAAGAACTCGTAGCCTGAGGAATTGTCCACCAGTGCGTCAATGCTCGGCAGTGGGAATGGGTCTTTTGGGCACGATTTATTAAGATCAGTGTAGTCTACACACATGCGCCACTTCCCATTCGCTTTCTTAACCAGCACAACATTCGACAGCCAGGTCGTGTACTTAATCTCCCTGATTATGCCAGCCTTAAGCAATTCTGTTGTCTGCTCCTTGATAATTGTTTGTTTCTCTGCGCTCGTCCGCCTTTTCCTCTGGGCTACCGGTTTGTGGGTCGGGTCTACCGACAGGCGATGACAGGCCAGGTCGGGGTGGACTCCCGGCATGTCACCCGGTCCCCAGGCGAAGAGATCTCTGTTGGCCCGAAGTAGTCTCTCTAGGTGCTCGGTCTGTTCTATACTCAGATCTTTGGCCAACTTAGTGGTGTGAGACTCGGATTTCCCGACCCGTACCGGTCGTGTCTCCCCATTAGGATGCAGTCTCAGATCGGCTTCGGAATTGTCAATTCTCGGGTCTGTGTCCATAAGAAAAAAGGATTCCTGCTGGTTTCTTGGTTTCGACCGTTTCCTCACTCTGTCCTCCCGGGCCATCCGGCAGCTGGCCGTGTAGCAACTCCTTGCCATTTGTAGGTTGCCTCGTACCGTTATCACCTTTCCTTTATAAGGGTATTTGAGCATCAGGTACGGGCATGAGATGATTTCTTTAAATGCGTTGATGCTCGGCCGCCCGAGGATAACAGTGTAAGCGGTCGGACAATCAACAACTATGAATCGGGTCTTAACCGTCCCACAGTTTCCTGGATCCCCTAGGGATATCCACGTGTCAAAGTATCTCAACGGGGTAACCCGATCTCCCGTGAAGCCAATTAGATCGCTGTCGTAATGTATCAAGTCGCTGTCCGACTGGCCCAGTGCCTTGTATGCCGCGTAAAACAGTATGTCAGCCGAGCTTCTTATGTCGATCAGGGCCTTTGTAACACGCTGGTTCGCGATCAAAGCACTGCACACGATCGGATCTCCATCCTTTCCCGTGTCCACCCCGTAATCTTCTTCCGAAAAGGTGATTGGAGGTTCTCGAGCTCGAGTCTGACCACCGTTCCTCGGGTGGGTTTCTGCTCTCATGACTGCTCTGAGGTTCTTCTTCCTCGAGTTCGCACTCGTCTCCCCACGCCAGAACCCTCCTGCAATGGAAAGGGTGAACTGGGCTGGTCTGGCCGACCGGCCTCTATTGTCTTCTCCTCTCGACCGTTCTCAGCTTCTACGATGCTTGGTTCTCTCCAGGGGTCTTCCTCCCCGCCGGAATCGTTCACGGTCAGGACTATGTCTTCGGCCAGGTCGATCGCGGGACGTTGGTGCCTCTCGTCTCGGGAGAGTGCGCGTCGCCTGTTGTACATACTTGGCTAACCTCCCGCCTCAAACCAACCTTTCCACGCTGTCCATCAGCTGCACACACTCGTCCGTCGTGTGGCCCAATCCCTCGTGGTACTCACAATACTTCGATGTGTCCGCTATGTGCTTTGACCTGATTGCAGGTGGTCTATCCCTAAGATCTCCATCGGCATTCTCCTTGAAAATCCGGGACAACGAGGTGTTCAAAGGGGCGTAGCGATCGAACTTGCCCTTCGGCTTGTAGGCCTCTCTCCGGTCGCCCGGTTTGTCGGGTTGTCCAGCCCCCGATTTCGCCAACGTCGGGGCTGTCGTCCTACCGCCAGGATGGGTTCGCGTGTTCCCTAATCCTAGGGTCTTCTCTGCATCCTCCTGATTAATAAACTTTTCCGACCGCTTCTGGAATTCCGCTTTGGTTTTTGGCTTTACACCGCTGAGGGATTTCCAGAACGGGCCAGGTTGAAGGCCCTTCCGAGCATAAATAAGGTGTAGTTCTTCTGAGAGGCCAGGGGTAAGATTGGCTTCTTTGTTGAACCTTGCCAGGTAGCTTCTCAGTGATGCTCCTGCCTCTTGTCGAACTTGCTCCAGCGTCTCAATCGTCCTCGGCAGCTCCTTACTAGACGCGAACTGCTGAGTGAATAGGTCCACTATATCAGCCCATTTCTGAATGGAGCCAGTCGGCAGTGACTGGAACCAGCGCTGGGGAACCCTTCCAAGACTCATGGGAAAAAATCTACAGCAGAGGAGGTCAGAGGCTCCAGCGCACTGCATAGTGCCCCTAAAATGATCCAAGTGTGCCCACGGATCGTCAGTGCCGTCATATTGTTGCATTTTTGGGGGTTTTATGAAGTTAGGCGGCATTGGCTCTTGCATAATCTCCTGCCCCAGGGGATTTCCTGTCTATACCTGTCGTATGCGGTCTGACTTCCGAGGTTGGGGTTCCGAAGATCGTTCGCGTCGATCACGAGGGGGGTTAGTCGCTGCCACCCGTGAATGGTTGGGCGAATGAGGGTGTCCTTGGCTCCATCCCTGATCACGTTCTCCCTCTAACTGCTGGATGTATTCCTTCAGCCGTTGAATGGTCATATTCTGGTCCTCGGTTCCCTGCTGCCCCTGTTTCTCCATGGCCGCCATACGCTCCTCCAATCGGATGAGTGCTTCCCGGTCGTTTTGGGCTTGAATTGCCGAGATCCCCTGGGCCTGGGGTGACTTTGGAGACTTCGGAGCTATCCCAATGATCGGATGCGTCTGCCCCGCTGAATCAGACACTTCGTTCTCATCCAGGGTCTCTACTTGGACTGAGCCTTCTCTTGCCGTTCTCGAAGCTTGCTTGGTGCTCTTCTTGAGTGCCATGCTGTCGGTACGAGGAAAGTTCTTCAAAACGATCCCCACAGACGGCGCCAATGTACGCCCGATCGATACTCGATACGAGGGCGACCGGGATCTGGGACCTTCGCTCGGATGGTGCGGTGGACGCCTCTGGTCGAACGCCGGAGTCTTCCAACAAAGGAGGGTGTACCTGCAATGACACTCCGATGCCTAAGTCAGTATTAGGGGCAGAGAGACGATCAAAGCGGGATAGATTTCTTACCTTGAAGGAGTCTGCATGTGGAGTATTTATAGGAGCTTCGGGTCCTTGACAGGTGTACTTGCCTGGACACGTGTGGTTTCGTCAGTGGGGGGACGAGCGAGGTAGAAGCGGAGGGTATTAGGGTCATGTTGGTCTGAGCAGCAATCGACACAAGGCTCTCTTGAGGAGGGTTGCCGACCGGTGCTGTATGTGCCGATCGGCACATACGAACAACGCCTTAATTTAAAATAGTTTTTATAAAATATTTTTATTGTTTTAGTCATTGAAAAAATTTGTTTGATTGAAAATAGTCCTTATGATATCATAAAATATTTTTTATCCTATCACCCGCCTACGTGGATATCATAATAGATATATGTGAGCAAGGAGTTTCAGCTTCCGTCTTCCCCCTCCAATTTTTATTTGTGAGAAAGGAGTTTTAGCTTCCGAATCACTTGTGGTTTACAATTCTCAACCATCAATCAATGTTACTCCAAACATTGTCATTTTGTTGAGAAGGAGGTAGGTTCATCTACAATGCCCGGTTCTATTGTTTCGTATAGAATTGGTTAAGAGCTTGGAATTGGCTAAGAGGAAAATAACTTAAGCTGAGAAAGGAAAAGGACATGAAGATGTAATTTACCAAAAAATGGTCGGAGAATAGGTGATGGATGAGAGGATGCAGAGGAAGAGGAAGAAGAGGGGAAAATGGAAAAGAAGTAAATTTGATGATAGAGAATTTCTAAGGATGAAAACTGATGTGAAAATTACACATGCAAGAATTATCACGTGAGCAGGTAACTGACTAAAAAAACATTTCAAAAGTGATTTATGACATTATAAGAATTATTTTCAATCAAACAATTTTTTTCAAAGACTAAGAATAATAAAAATATTTTATAGGAACCATTTTAGATTAGAGTGTATAAGTTAAGAACTAAAAACATATTTAACCCTAAAAAATGAACCGCTATGTTCTTGCTTAAAAATTTACAGCCGCAGTTCCGAGAAAAATATAACCATGATCTTAGCACTTTAGATTCCTCACATACCACCGGTTATGACTGCGACCTTAGCACTTTAAGTTCAAAGGCACCGCCTCATTTGGGACAGATTATTACCGCTACCTTTTGATATACTTTAACCGTTACCTTAGTCATTTTTGTAGTTGCAATCAGCATCCTATCTATAGAAAATAAGTTTGCTGCCAATACTGAGACATTGTCGACATAGAAAATGAAGAGAAAGTGAGTGAGTGAAATTGACATGTAATAAAAAATGAAATATGAGTGATGACTGAGTCAAGACTCATTATTTTTCTTAGGTCGCGTTTGTTAGAAGTTATCAAATATCATTCTTGAGTATGAGGTTTCCTGCGAATATTAGATAGGAATGTTATGCCCGGGTATTATTAAAAAATGTGTTTGGTTAACAAATTTAATTCGTAGAAATCTTTTTTGATATTTCACATTCTCAATTTCCCATGATTTGACTTATCCAGAAATATTTCATACCCACCCTCTTTGACAGGAATAAATACAACAAAAAATATGAGAAAAACATATTCCCGGGAATACTTTTCTCCTGGGTATATTTTTATATAACCTTCTACTAAATACAAGTAACTTTCATGCCGGACCTATATTCCTGAGAATCTTTTTTCATTCCTCCCTAACAAACGCCCGTTAAGAAAATCCATACATAAGGGAAAAAAAGGGACACGGGACTGTAACATGGAACAAAGAAATGATGCAATAACTAATTGCTTTTGGTACAGTCATGTCTTTCATGCACCAAATGGGAAAACTAAACCCTTCACCATCCCAATGACATGCTTTGCCTGGAGGGGATCAGTAAACTCTATTGCATGGTTGCCTTCTTCCTGAAAGTCCTCGGTCACCTGAACACCCTTCTCCACCATCAACGCTGCCACCTCCTTCTGACGATCCACCAGGGGATCCTCACCGTTCCCACTCACCAACACCCTCCACCCAAGTCCCTTGATCTTCTCCAGTTTCTCATCAAGACCATCCACAGCCGTTGGATTGCAATACTCATGATCACGGTCAACCCCAATCGGCAGTGCCAGCTCCCACGTTAAATCAACAGCAAACAAGGGGATCATAGGGTCATTCGCAAGCCTCAGCTCTGACTCAGTCCTTACGGTCCCACCAAAGAACGGCTGGCGCAATATCAGCCCTCGGATCTTCAACGGCTCAAGATCGTGAACCTCTGCCGCAGCATGTAGACCTGCATGAAACGCAAGATTGCCCCCAGAACTGCCCCCGTATAGATAACAATTAGAATAATCAGCGTACCGTGTCAGCCACTCGTCCTGGCTGGTTCTGATCCAGTGCAGCGCTTCCATGCCATCGTCGTACGCCGCCGGAAGCCGGTCCTCGCACGCGAGGCGGTAGTCGACGGAGGCGATGACGGCTCCAATGGCAAGCGCCACCTCCACGCACAAGTCGTGGTACATGGTGGTAGCGGCACTCTGGAAAATGAAACCGCCACCGTGGAAGAACACGATGAGGGGTAGCTTTATTTTGGGTATTGTTGCTTGTCGGGGTAAGAATAAACGGAGCGAGGTGTTTTTGGATTGGTTGATGGTGACATCCTTGGTGAGAACAGGAAGAGTTGGGTCTGATGAGGGTTCGGTTCGAGGATCATGACCTAAGCGAGTGAGTGTGTCGTCGTCAGGGTGGTAGATTATTTGCAAGAACTCGTATGGATCAGGATGAGTGATCTGTGATGGTGGGGTTGTTTGACTTGACATAGTGGAGATGAGAATAAGGTTACTTAATTTGTTCGAGTTCTCTGCTAAAAAGACTTCACAATATATAAATTCAGCAGTGATACGTAGAACATTTAATAGGTGCCAATATTTTCACAATAAATTTATGGTCATCTGGGCGCACCTTCCAGGAGGGTTCTATTAAATTTAAGAAAGATTCTTCCAGGAATGGAAATGGGGACGTGGTGGTATAGATTAACGAACTAAATCCTTAACGAGCTCAATTAACTACCAGCTGTGCTATACATTGTTGGTATTTTAGACTCTCTCTGTTTCAAAATAATTGTTAAAAAAAGAGAAGAAACACGTATATTAAAAAATACAATTAATATTGTTAATTTCTTAAAATATATATATATTTTTTCTATTTTACCTTTTAATATGTATTTATATCTCTTTATTTATTATTGTTATAGGGGCAATATATGAAAAATATTAATTAGTCTTTTATTTAGAATTTTAAGTGAACAATTATTATGAGAAAACAAAAACTTGTCTTTAAATAGACTAATATTTTAAAATGACAATTTCATAAATGTTATTTTCAGTTTAAGAAAATGTTATTTCCAGTGTTGTCTAGCTACTTATAACATGAAAGTAGGTTGAAAATTATCAAGTAAATGCAGGTGGTTGCCACAAAAATGATATACAAGTATCAGAACTTATATTTTCATAGGAGTAGTAATTATTGGTCAATAATTTGTGAAAAATATAGGATATGTTTGATTACAGTTTTTGAAAACTGTTTTAAAAATAGTTTTTAGAAACTATATTTGAAAACTGTTTTCTAAAAGAAAAGCAGAAAAAAAAAATTTGAAAAATATGTTTTCCAACATTTGGGCCTATTTAATTACAGTTTTTAAAAATTGTTTTCTGTTTTCAAAAATTGAAAAATCTGTTTTTGAAAATAGTAATTAAACAGGCCTAAATTTTTAGCTAAAAATAGAAATAGAAACTGAAAACAGTTTTTAGCTGTTATGGTATTTTAATTTTTAAAATTGAAAATAAGAACTGTTTTTAAAAACAGTTTTCAAAAATAAGTTGTGTTAAACATATTTTTAAATTTTTCAGTTTTTGAAAATAGAAAACAGTATTTAAAAACATATTAGTCAAACATATTTTTTAAAAACTGCCATTTATTAAAATATTTTAAAATTTCATTACTCATTACCCGCACGTTAAGACATGTTAAGTCATTGACTCAAATAAAAGTGAAGTTAAAATAATTTATTATTAAATTCAAATAATGTAAGAATGTTAGTGTTCTGTTTGGATGTAGAGATGAAAACAAATGGAAGATATATAAGTGAAAAGAATACAAGAGGAAGGAATATAAAATAAATATGAGATGTTTTTTGAGATGTTTGGATTCGGTGAAAAAGAATGGATAAATAAAAAAATGATAGTGATTGAATATTATAAATTTACCCTTATATGTATGGTATTTATATAATTTATTTTGAAAAACAGTGTCATTTATCTCGTTTACTACATATTTATTGCTAATATTTTGTTAATACAATCTAGATATACTTCAATTTGATATAAATTTAATGTAAGTTCTTAAACTGTTGGGAAATTTAATAGAAATATTATACTTATAGTTATAATTTATTTCTCAATTTGGAAAAAAACAATAAAAAACAAGGCATCATTTCGAAAAAGATTGGAGAAGGGAGAAAAAACAAAGAAACAAGAATGTTGTCTAGGGTGAACTACCATTTAAGTAGTGTACCATGCACTGCCACCTTCTGGCCAATGAGATCACGCCAAGTGTCCATGTGAGAAATTGAAAACCGGTTCTACAAGTTATTTAATTTTTATAATTTATTACAATTTCAATTTGTTCATTACCATAAAGCCCATTTTAATGTCTTTCTCCTCATTTCTCAGACTTTTTTTTAGTGAAAGAAGGGGTAAAAATGGTATTAACTAATTATTATTATTTTCAAATTTTTTAAAAATTAGATAAAAAAAACCTATTGTAGCATCATTTAGAGTGATGCACGGTGCACCGCTTAAGGTGCAAGTGCAGCCACCCAAAGTTTGTAATGTTGTAATTATCTAACGCATGTGGCCAGTTTTCCTCGCAAGGTTGGCGAGAAAAATGAAAATGCGGGCCCCACAGGAATCTGGTCAAATCTCCCTCATTTTCTTGGCTACCCAAACAACTTGAAACAATGTTTTCCTCTCAAAATCCATGACAACCTTCTCTTTCCTCTCAAAATCAACCCAACCAAACACAACATAAGAGCATCTTTATCCTTGCTGCTTAGAGTGAGTTGTTAAAATAAAAACGATTGCTTAAATTTTAAGCTTATTGGTGGAAGCTGAGTTGAAGTTGCTTGTTGTTTAAAAACAAGCAATACTTCTAATACTAGTTCATAGAATAGAAAATATTTTTTCTTTATCATTCATGCATCAACAGAAAGAATAGGAGATAGATTGATCATCATCCTAAACTAGAGAGTGCTACAACAATGAAAATTTGAAATAGAATTGTTGGCACCCAAAAACGCGCAACGGAAAATTAGAAGCCGAAGGGCCATTCGAGCCGATTGAGGAGCATAGTCGAGCAAAATGATAGCCGAGACGAGTAGGTCTAGTCGATGGGTAACATAAACAATCAGCCAAAGCAAATCGGGTGCATAAGGATAAGATTCAGGGAAGATGTAGAAACTTGGGCTTCAAGCAGAATATATCATCAGGTTTCTAGAAGCTTTCCACGTGCAGAAATAGTTAGTGGGCTCGTCCCCGCAAAAATAAGAGAGAGTAGTTGTGAGCTAGCCGATGCAATGAGGAATGACTGAAACAAAGCAGAATATGTATTTTACTTTTCAACCATTTACTTTTCAGCCATTTAAATTCTTTATCGCTTTCTGCAATTTATCTTTCAACCGATTCACAGCTTTCAGCCTTTATTTTCTTTACCGCTTTTCAGCCCCCTTTACATTTCTTAGGAGTAGACCTTAGTTCATAGCCAAAATCCTATTTCAAACATCCTTCAATAGTGAGGCACTAAGAGCTTTTTGGAGTATCTTAGGAATCCATATTGAGGAACAGAGTCCCTTCCTTGAGCAATCTCTTGATTAGGGAATCATAGCTGGTTTTCCAGTTGATCATACGACTTCCAGATCGACCGAATCTATTTCCTAATCGACCTAATCTATTTGTGAACCAACAATTTGGCACGCCCAGTGGGACCACTCTCGTTACTGAACGATTTCCATCACCTACTCACGATCTAAATTGGCGTATGCAATTAAGGTCTAGAAAGAAAATGGAGTCTTCAAGCAACCACAGAGTCACTAGTAGTCGTACCTCGATCGCTGGTACCGCTTCTACCTCCACTACAATGCCAGTACAAACAGGACATGCTACGGGTCCTGCTAGCCACGCCGTTTCAGCGATAACCGCAGCGACTGTTTCTCCTTACGTTGAAGTCGTTGAGATAACAAACGAAGAGAGACCCGAGTTGGCTACCACAACTTCCTTCATTCGGCAGAAGATTGACTTGGGGATTACCAATATCATCGCTCAAGTATTTAAGAACTTGGCTGAAATTGTCAAACCCATGGTGCACAACGAGATGCACTTTGCGAAGGAGGATTTGCAACAGTGAGGGCCGGATTTTCCGCCCCATGCTATTCAAAATGTGCCCACACTCGGGGGGGGGGGGGGGCAGGCCACTCAGGTTTATCCCCACATGGCTTCCCTTCAGTATGGACAAGTTTCCATAGCAAAGCCTGGAGAAAGTGTCAGAATCGACAATTCCTCACAACCGAACCTGTCTCCACAGCCCACGTTCCACGCTGGATGAGATTCCTTTCTCCAGCCACCATCGTTGTCAGCCGAACCCGTTTGGCCCAACGTGTCTCAGTGGACTGGGAAGGACAACAACCAGCAATGGACTCCCACATGCAACACTGGATTCGGAGGAGTGCCTAGCAACCTTATTATGAGCATCCAGCACAGCCGATTGTTCATTATCAGACACCGACAACTCAACCGAGGCCAGTACCCATACAACCACAAGTTCGAGGACTTTGACACCAGGGGAACCCTCCTAACACACAAGAACCTAGGGGGCCAAGTTTGATTGATCCCAACATGATTGCCGAAGCTATGCGGCGAAATTTTGACGTTCACCTACGACCAATCGATAGACCTGTCTATCGAAAGTCGTACCCTGAATGGGTGGACAGGACTATCCCATTGCCAAGAGGTTTTAGGGTCCCATACTTTACTACTTTTTCAAGCGAGGATGATAAGTCCACGATGGAAAATATTGGCCGATTCATGTCCCAGTGTGGAGAGGAAAATCGGAAGGAGTTTTACAAACTGCAATTGTTCCCCTTGTCGTTAATAGGGGCAACATTCAGTTGGTATTCTTCCTTGCCTCCCAATTCCATTCAAAACTGGATTGACATGGAAAAGAGTTTCCATATAGGTTCTAAAGCCCATGCCATACCACTTCGGTGGTTGATTTAATGGCTACTTGTTAAAGAGCCAATGAATCGGTTGTTAATATCTCGAAAGGTTCAGGAAATTGAAGAGCTGATGCCCTGTACAATTTGTTGAATCTGAGTATGCGCACTTGATTACTAGAAATATGCATCCTCAGATCATAGACAGGATTATTTCCCAAGAGTACAGTGATCTTACCCAGCTGGCATCAAAAGCCTTGCGCATCAAGTCCTTCATCAAAGAGAAGGAAGCGAAGCGCTCAAACATAATAGGCAGAGGACCTCGCCTCGTCTGCATCATAGATGATGAGGCAATAGAGGAAGAAGTTGTGGATCCCTACAGGGAAGTAATGGTTGTGGAAATCTTACAGGGAAAACCTTACACCTGCCATGCACTAAGACCTCCGAAGGGCAAGGAAATGGATAGCCGAGAGGAATATGTCTTTGATATCACTCGGGACGACCAAATCTTTGATTCACTCTTGAAGGACCAGGAAATACGATTGTCGAATTGTCATAAAATTCCCTCAGTCAAGGAGATCAAAGGAAAGAAGTATTGTAAATGGCACAACTCATACAACCATTTAACAACCAACTATGTTGTCTTCCGGAACGTTTTCCAGAAGGGCATTCGGGAAGGTAGACTAAAATTAACAGACCAAACAACGGCAAGCTTGAAGATTGACACCGATCCTTTCCTTTCTGCTCTAGCAAATATGGTGTCCTTTCAAGGAAAGACCTTTACAGTCAAGAAGTGGGTGAGAAAGAAGGAAGTACAAACCTATGCTCCAGAGCCCGTTGCTAGGGAGAGTGTGTTCGATCGGCTAGAACCCCCTATCATCGAGAAGAGGCGGGTAACTGGGCCGACGACACGAGAACTCCAAGCCAAGTATCGGGTTAACCGGAAAATCGAACCCGCTGATCTAGCGTTGGAAGCCAAACATATCCAACAACCGATTAAGGGGGGAAGAAACCAGGATTGCCGAGATAAGTACCTTAGGAGGAAAAACCTCACTTAAGGTTTACCTCAAGGAGAAAGGTTCTCTAGTGACCGAGAAAATGATCAAGCCCAAATTAGGGGTGGCAAAGGATAAGTGGATCTTAAATAAAAGTTACAAAGACCATCCATCCGAACCCCGAATACTTTCTCGTACTCAGAAGAGGAGAAGGCATAGAATTAGGGCTATGCAGAAGATGAAACGGACCATACAAGAGCTTAACATGATTAAAGGGTCGAAGGAGATCAGTGATCTCACTCCTAAGATAAAGGAACCCACTTCGGCTAAAGAAGCTATGGTCGTTGCACCTCCCGAGGTGCAAGAACTTGCCTCAGCAGGAGACATGGTGGTTGCCCAACAAACTTTATTCTTACCAGAGATGGGAGAATCCACCGAAATCAGTTTCGCACCAAGGGTTCAGACCCTCCTAGCCCCGCAATGGGGAGAGGAAGGATTGAATTTAGATTTTTCCCTAACAGTTGACGATTTGGAAGCTTTCCTCCAAGAGGATGACCTCCTTGACGTAGCAGTGGCAGGGATAATTCCCCATGAGTTTGCTTCAATCTAGGGGCAAGCCACTACCCTAGAAGGAGATGTCATGGTAGGTGAAGCCGAATGAGCTTCCTTGGTATCTACTCCTGAAGCGGTAGTACCATTCGAGAAACCTACCAAAGAGATAGCCAAGCATCTCAAACCTCTATTTGTTAGCGCCCACATCAATGGAAAGCCGATGTCAAGGGTTTTTGTCGATCCCGGGGCTGTGCTGAATGTCATACCATTATCAGCCCTAAGAAAACTAGGCAAAAACACTCAGGACTTATTGAAAACCAAGATGAAGATGGCCGATTTCACAGGAGGACCCACTAGTGCTGCAACAGTTTTTATTGCCGATATCATGGTAAGGCCTAAGTCTAGTCGATCAGCTTTCTTCATAGTCGATGGCAAACCTAGCTACAACGTTCTTCTCGGAAGGGATTGGATACACCCTAGTTTATGTGTACCCTCAACTTTGCACCAGTTGCTAATCTTTTGGATTGGTGACAGGATCGATGTTTTCCCAGCCGATCAGAATCCCTTTGCAACTGATGTTTCTGTTGCAGAAATAGGAGATGCCACATTCTATGATCCCAGAATTCTGCCAGTCATGATGAGGGCAGAAGTGCAACGAGAAATGAAAGAAGAAGAGGACAATACAGAGGCCGATTCACGGCTAACCAGAGGTTGTAATGGAGACACAATATAAGGTGTGAAGAAGGTCTTGCTCCTGACCCTGGCTGTGGTTTTGATGACGACAAACTCATCAAAAAAAAGAAGAAAAGAAGACTTCAAAGAAACAAGCACTACAAGTCCATCAATAGTCTAGAAGTCTTAGTATTAGGTGAGTTATGCTTCCAAAGGTCTATTAAAGCATAAAGGCTCTTAAAACACCTAATCTAATCAAGCTAAGTGTTTTCATAACTTAAAAGAAGTAGAAAACCTTAAGCTAGTCTCAAAGAATCAAGTTTCTGGAAAATGGGCTTCTGTGTAATCGATTATAGCATTATGGTAATCGATTATAGCATTATGGTAATCGATTACACCTAGGCAAGTAATCGATTACTCATGGCTTGTAATCGATTACATGTTTGCAAATTCAAACTGAAACGGTCATTAGTGTAATCGATTACACTAAGTGTGGTAATCGATTACCAGAACGAAAAAGTGCATCTTTTCATGAACCATTGTGTCCCAAACCTTTTGAAAAGGGTTGTGATGGTTCAAGGACGTTTCCCTTGCCTATATAAAGTCCATTTGAGTCCAGAAAACATAACATACACAAGACACAACAAGAGACAACACATTACACATGAGAAAACACCATTAGGCCAAAACTTTGTCAAAATTAGTTCATCTTTTAGAACTTAAATCTTTTGGAGCCTAAATTCTGAGTTCATGATCTTCATGTCAATAAGAACACTTTAGTTGTTCATATCTTGAAGAAATCTGAATTGTATTATGCTTAAAAGCCTTAAAGCATAAATTCTCATGATCAATCCAATTGTATGTTTAAGGATTGATACAGCCAATTGTAACATCTTCTTCATCTCTTTCTGTAAGATTGAGTTTTTCATCGTGGTATTCGGTGAAGGGTTGTTGTCACTGAAAGTGGTTTACTTTCAGGGTTTCCATTGAAGGCAGGTTAGTCTTCAAGGTCTGAGGGTGGTTTGCCTTCAGGAACTGAAAGCGGTTTGCTTTCAGGGGCTGTTGAAAGTGGTTTGCTTTCACAGGATATTGGTAGAAATTCTTGGGGTCCTTGGGTTAGGAACTTGTAAGAGATTTTTATCAATAGTGGAAAAATCCTCAAGGGGTTTTCTTGAGGGACTGGACGTAGCCTTCGGTGGATTGAAGGTGAACTAGGATAAACTCTTGTGTGTGATTCTCTTTATCCTTCATATTTACTTTCAAGCATCGCTCAATTCCGCTGCAATCATAACGATCATTTCGTGATCATCATAAACTTGAAAGTAACAATTTCAATAAGGCGAAAATTGGGGCAACACTGATTCACCCCCCCTCTCAGGTTGCTATCTGTACTAACAATTGGTATCAGAGCGGAAGTTTAGGTAAGTTATTCCTAAGATCCGGGAAAAGATGGCATCCTCTTCCAATCATGGAACAAATGAAGGATTCAACATAAACAGGCCACCATTCTTCAGTGGAGAACATTATGACGTCTGGAAAATCAAGATGAAGATATTCATAAAGTCATTAGACGCAGGAATATGGAAAGCCATTGAAGAAGGTCCCTTTGTGCATGTAACAACAGATGAAGAAGGAACTTCACAACCAAAATCAGAAAGTACTTGGAGTGAAGAAGAAAAGAAGAAGGTTCAATATGATCTCAAAGGAATGAACATCCTTACATCTGCTCTTGGCATGGACGAATTTTTCAGAGTATCAACGTGCACTTCATCAAAAGAAATATGGGATACGTTGATGGTGACTCATGAAGGAACAGATGAAGTCAAGAGATCAAAGATCAATACTTTATCTCAGGAGTATGAAATGTTCAGAATGCTTCCAGGAGAAAAGGTATTAGATATGCAAAAACGATTTACTCATTTGATTAATCATTTGATTGCTCTTGGAAAACAATTTTCAAATTGTGACTTGAACATGAAAGTTCTAAGATCACTTACAAGAGTATGGCAACCAAAAGTTACAGCCATATCTGAAAAGAAGAGTTTATCAAATATGACTCTTGCAACTCTCTTTGGAAAACTCCAAGAACATGAGTTGGAATTGAATCGTTTAGAAGAGCATGAACAACATGAGAATAAGTATCGATCAATTTCTTTAAAGGCAAAAGAAAGCATCAAAGAAGATTATGATGCAGACTCTGAAGAAGAAGACAATGGAAATTTGAATCTTCTAGTAAAGAACTTTGGAAAGTTTCTTAAAAGGAAAAATGTTAAATTTAACAACAATAAAGCCTTCCAAAGGAACAATGAGTCTTCTTCGTCTCAAAAGATTACATGTTTCGAGTGTGGCAAACCGGGACATTTCAAGTCAGATTGTCCAAATCTTCAGAAGAAGAAACATGGTCTAAGAGAGAAATTCGAGAAAAAGGATCAACCTACTCGAAGAGCATATTTGGCTTGGGATGATAATGAAGTAAGTTCATCATCAGATTCTGACAAAGAAGAAGCACAAGTTGCCTTGATGGCCTCACATGACTTAGATGTTGAAGATTCCCAGGTTAGTAATAATTCTATGTCTTCTTATGATTTAAAATTTGCTATGGAAAATATGTTCAAATTGTGTCAAGAATTTTCCAAGATTAGTACTAAGCAAAATGATTTGATTTCATCCTTAGAAAGTAAGTGTAGAACTTTACAAGATGAATTAGACATAGTAAAATATAAACTAGAAATTACACATAAATGCACTAAGTGTAATTCTTTAGAAGAAAAGATAGATAATATTCAACAAAGAGTAAATAACTTCAATAAAGGAAAACAGAAGTTAGATGATATTCTAAGTGTGCAAAGACATTCAAATAACAAATCAGGTCTAGGATATACTTCTCACCCAAAGACTAAGGAAGTCAAGAAAACTGTGTTTGTAAAACCAAACCATATGGTAGGATCCTCTAGTAACAAAAGGATTAATCCTATTAGAAGTACACACAATAGGAAGAATACTCAAAATAGACCTCCTAAGAAGATTCATTCCTCTCCTAGACAAACCTCTAGTTACAATCATTACTCTTGTACGTATTGTAACAAAGTAGGACATACCCCTAGTAGATGTTACTACAAACATGTAGGAGTACCTAATAGGGAATACATTTGGGTTAGAAAGGTTGTTAACTTAGAAGGACCCAAAACTTGTTGGGTTCCTAATACCCATGTTTGAACTTTGTCATGTAGGTGTGTATGAAAGCAGCAAAGGATTTATGGTATCTTGATAGTGGCTGCTCATCACACATGACAGGAGACAAAACCAAATTTTCATTTCTTATACCTAGAGAAAAAGGTTTTGTCACATATGGTAACGATCAAAAGGGAAAGATACTCGGTATTGGAAGAATAGGCACACCCCCTCAAACAGTCATCGATAAAGTTCTTTACGTTAATGGTTTGATGCATAATCTTCTGAGTATTAGTCAACTATGTGATAAAGGTTTGAAAGTTGGTTTTATTAATGATATATGTGTTGTGAAAGATGTGAAAACTAAAGAAATTAAGTTTTCCGGGTATAAAGTAAATAAAGTCTTCATGATCTCCTTGGAAGAAATTCCACAAAATATGAGATGCCTTTTGGCCAAGAATAATAGTGATTCATGGCTATGGCATAGAAGACTTGCTCATATTCACATAGCTCATTTAAACAAACTAGTCAAGCATGATCTAGTTTTTGGGCTTCCAAAGATAAAATTCGAGAAAGACAACCTTTGTGATGCATGTCAAAAAGGGAAGCAAACCAGAACAACCTTCAAACCAAAGAACATAGTTTCGACTTCAAGGCCCCTTCAATTGTTACATATGGATTTGTTCGGACCATCTAGAACTAAAAGTCTCGGAGGTAATTTCTATGCACTTGTTATTGTTGATGATTTCTCTAGATTTACATGGACATTATTTCTGCCTCATAAGAATTAAGCCTTCAATGCATTCAAGAGATATGCAAGGCTAGTTCAAAATGAGAAGTCTTTAAAGATCTCTTCTATTAGAAGTGATCATGGTGGAGAATTTCAGAATCAACAATTCCAAGAACTATGTGATGAAAATGGAATATCACATAATTTCTCTACTCCGAGAACACCACAACAAAATGGTGTTGTAGAAAGGAAGAATAGATTACTTGAAGAATTAGCAAGGACCATGCTAAGTGAATCAAGTCTCCCTAAATATTTCTGGGCTGATGCTGTAAGTACTGCTTGCTATGTTTCCAATAGAGTTCTTATTAGACCTATTCTTAAGAAAACTCCCTATGAACTCTATAAAGGAAGGAAACCAAACATCTCTCATCTACATGCTTTTGGATCAAAATTCTTTGTTTTGAATAATGGAAAGGAAAACCTTGGAAAGTTTGATGAAAAATCTGATGAAGGTATATTCCTTGGTTATTCTCTAACAAGCAAAGCATATAGAGTCTTTAACAAGAAAACTCTATCTGTGGAAGAATCCATACATGTTTCTTTTGATGAATCTAAATCTTCAATAGATGATAGAGTTTATACTCCAGATATTGAAGAAGATGATATCATTGTAAATGAAGATTCTCAAAAGGATGAAGATCATAATCCAATACAAGAAGAGCACATTGAAGATAATACTTATCAACTTCCAAAGGAATGGAGAACCCATAGGGATCATCCAGTTGATAATATTATTGGTGATATTTCTAGAGGCGTTTCTACAAGGCTACGCTTAAATGATTCAGTTTTGAATATGGCCTTTGTCTCTCAAATAGAACCATCAAAAGTAAATGATGCTCTAGAAGATGAATATTGGATTGTAGCAATGCAGGAAGAACTAAATCAATTTGAAAGGAATCAAGTTTGGGAACTTGTCCCTAAGCCTAGTGATAAACATGTTATTGGAACAAAGTGGGTATTTAGGAATAAGTTAGATGAAAATGGTATCATAGTTAGGAACAAAGCAAGATTAGTTGCTCAAGGCTATAATCAAGAAGAAGGTATAGATTTTGATGAAACTTATGCACCAGTAGCAAGGTTGGAAGCCATAAGATTGTTATTAGCGTATGCTTGTTCTTTAAATTTTCCTTTGTATCAAATGGACGTCAAAAGTGCTTTCCTGAACGGATACATTCAAGAAGAAGTCTATGTGAAGCAACCTCCAGGATTTGAAGATCAAAAGTTTTCTTCACATGTCTTCAGGTTGAAGAAAGCACTCTATGGTCTTAAGCAAGCCCCTCGTGCATGGTATGATAGATTAAGTACTTTCCTTTGTGATAAAGGATTTCAAAAAGGTAAGGCTGATACAACCTTGTTCATCAAAAGAACCAAAGGTAATACCTTATTAGTTCAAATTTATGTTGATGATATTATCTTTGGTGCAACTAACGAATCTCTTTGTAAAGATTTCTCTAATATGATGCAAGAAGAATTTGAGATGTCCATGATGGGACAATTAAATTTCTTTCTTGGGTTGCAAATCAAGCAATCAAATGATGGAATATTCATCAATCAATCAAAGTTTTGCAAGGAATTATTAAAGAAATATGATTTGGATGATTGCAAAGCCATAGCCACACCAATGGGGTCTAACACATATTTAGATCAAGATGAATCCGGTAATCAAGTTGATATTACCAAATATAGAGGTATGATCGGATCTCTTCTATACTTAACTGCAAGTAGACCTGATATTATGTTTAGTGTGTGTCTATGTGCTAGATATCAAGCATCTCCTAGGGAATCACATTTGAGTTCTGTTAAACGGATTTTTAAATATTTGAAAGGAACTACAAATGTTGGATTGTGGTATCCCAAAGGAAGTGTTTGTGATTTGATTGGGTATTCTGATTCTGATTATGCTGGTTGTAAAACTGAAAGAAAAAGTACAAGTGGTACTTGTCACTTGTTAGGAAATGCCCTTGTTTCTTGGTCTTGTAAGAAACAAGCATGTGTTGCTCTAAGTACTGCGGAAGCAGAATACATTGCTGCAGGAAGTTGTTGTGCACAAACTCTATGGCTCAAACAACAACTCAAAGATTATGGCTTAGAGCTGGGCTGCATTCCAATCAAATGTGACAACACAAGTGCCATTAATCTCACTAAAAACCCTATCATGCATTCTCGAACTAAGCATATTGATATACGACATCATTTTCTTCGAGATCATGTTATGAGGAAAGATATTGAGATTTCATTTGTGGATACACATAATCAATTAGCAGATATCTTTACTAAGCCTCTTCCTAAGGAATCATTCTTCAAGATAAGAAGAGAATTAGGCATATTAGATGAGCATGATATTTAAAATAACATGTTATTTGCACAATCTTTATGATGATTATATGTTCATATGCATTATGTGCTTAAGTGTTTATATGAAAATGTGTTACATAAGATTCTAGAGCCTAGAATTTATAAAATTGTCATAGTAATCGATTACCATAAGTCCTGTAATCGATTATCCATGCTCTAAGTCCTCGTGCCTGTTAGAACTATCTGAGTAATCGATTATCATAACTGCTATAATCGATTACATGTTCAAATTTTGAAAATTTTCAAATTTGCAACTGATGTAATCGATTACCCTAACTGCAGTAATCGATTACATGATCGAAAAACTGCCAGAATTTCAATTTTCCCTCCACTTTTTGAAATTCAAACTCAGGATAACTGTCCAGTAATCGATTACCCAACTGCTGTAATCGATTACATCCTCAGGTCTATTTAAACAACAGCTTTAGTTAATCCAATTCCGTTCCTATCATTCTCCATTTTGTCCTCAAAACCTTTCTACTGTGCTGATAATCATTCTCACTACTCTCATTCTAAGACTACTATGGATCCCTATCATACTCGTTCTTCTCGACCCATGAACCTTACAAGACTTCTCACATCCACACACCAAAGAACTAGGTTTGTTTCACGATTTATAAATCAACTCATCCGTAAACCTTTGTTTGGTGATCTGGACTCCTTCGTTGAAAATGGACACAAATTTCCCACATATCTCCGTTATCAAAATCTTGAGGAGTTTATCTCTATGAGCAATCCCTACTACCCAGAACTAGTAAAGGTCTTCTATTGCAACTTAGAACCTCTGCAAGATGGATTTCAAAGTTATGTCAAGGGGATTCTTATTCGACATTCACTTTCATCTTTTGGTCGTTGCCTTGGACTTCCTTCATCCGGTTCTCTCTTAGGTCCTAACCTCCCCTGCCCCTGGTCTGACTACAGCCATGACTCCTTTTATAAATCACTTTGTAGATTTGAGCCAGTAGACCTCTAGAGAATTCACCCGCCTCATACTACCTCTTGCCCCTACAAAACTGATGTCCTCACGACAAACAATCATCTCCTACACTACTTCATTAATCAAGTAGTTCTGCCTGAAGAAACTCTTCTCGCTCACATTAGCGAATTTGAGTTACAAATTCTTTATGACATTCTTCATTGTCACAAAATTAATTGGGCGTTCTTAGTCATGCACCACATGCTGCGATGTCGTGACTCGGCGGAATCTTTTCCTTATGCATCGATCATCTCCCGCCTCCTTCTCTACTTCGGAGTGCCTATCGCCAAGCTTTACGACACGCGGTCCTCTCATCTCAAACGTGTAGACACGTTCATTCTTCCTTCGCTCAACATCACCAATGAATTTGGCCTCTTTCTTCTTCCTCGTCAAATTCATGATAATGGTCGAGATTTCGTACCCGTGCGTCCCATTGCTGATGTTGCCTCTCCTACTAGTACTTAGTCTTCTAGGAGTTTTTCATGTTTCTTTATTTCTTCTTGTAATATGCTCACATTTTCTGTGACTTTTTCGTTTGAATGATATGTTTGGATGCTTCTGTTCTGTTCACGTTTTACATATTTACCCCTACCCCCCATGTTTTATTTTGCAATATATACTTGTGTGTATGTCTGTACATTTTTGGCCTTTTCTTCTTTTTGATGAAGTCAAAAGGGGGAGAAAGGCTCTGTGCTCTTAAAGATCATATGCAGGAATTCAACAAGTACATTAGAAAGGGGGAGAAATATCAGAAATACTAGATTCCATCAAATAGGGGGAGTTCAGCATCAAGAATGCATATATGATCTTCAAGTATCATGAATGTGTTTGCCATCATCAAAAAGGGGGAGATTGTGAAGAAGGTCTTGCTCCTGACCCTGGCTGTGGTTTTGATGACGACAAACTCATCAACAAAAAGAAGAAAAGAAGACTTCAAAGAAACAAGCACTACAAGTCCATCAATAGTCTAGAAGTCTTAGTATTAGGTGAGTTATGCTTCCAAAGGTCTATTAAAGCATAAAGGCTCTTAAAACACCTAATCTAATCAAGCTAAGTGTTTTCATAACTTAAAAGAAGTAGAAAACCTTAAGCTAGTCTCAAAGAATCAAGTTTCTGGAAAATGGGCTTCTGTGTAATCGATTATAGCATTATGGTAATCGATTATAGCATTATGGTAAT
Source organism: Acmispon strigosus (assembly GCA_030819835.1). Lineage (NCBI taxonomy): Eukaryota > Viridiplantae > Streptophyta > Magnoliopsida > Fabales > Fabaceae > Acmispon > Acmispon strigosus. Next base: position 29,932,161 of record JAUAMA010000001.1, read on the forward strand.
CGATTACACCTAGGCAAGTAATCGATTACTCATGGCTTGTAATCGATTACATGTTTGCAAATTCAAACTGAAACGGTCATTAGTGTAATCGATTACACTAAGTGTGGTAATCGATTACCAGAACGAAAAAGTGCATCTTTTCATGAACCATTGTGTCCCAAACCTTTTGAAAAGGGTTGTGATGGTTCAAGGACGTTTCCCTTGCCTATATAAAGTCCATTTGAGTCCAGAAAACATAACATACACAAGACACAACAAGAGACAACACATTACACATGAGAAAACACCATTAGGCCAAAACTTTGTCAAAATTAGTTCATCTTTTAGAACTTAAATCTTTTGGAGCCTAAATTCTGAGTTCATGATCTTCATGTCAATAAGAACACTTTAGTTGTTCATATCTTGAAGAACTCAGAATTGTATTATGCTTAAAAGCCTTAAAGCATAAATTCTCATGATCAATCCAATTGTATGTTTAAGGATTGATACAGCCAATTGTAACATCTTCTTCATCTCTTTCTGTAAGATTGAGTTTTTCACCGTGGTATTCGGTGAAGGGTTGTTGTCACTGAAAGTGGTTTACTTTCAGGGTTTCCATTGAAGGCAGGTTAGTCTTCAAGGTCTGAGGGTGGTTTGCCTTCAGGAACTGAAAGCGGTTTGCTTTCAGGGGCTGTTGAAAGTGGTTTGCTTTCACAGGATATTGGTAGAAATTCTTGGGGTCCTTGGGTTAGGAACTTGTAAGAGATTTTTATCAATAGTGGAAAAATCCTCAAGGGGTTTTCTTGAGGGACTGGACGTAGCCTTCGGTGGATTGAAGGTGAACCAGGATAAACTCTTGTGTGTGATTCTCTTTATCCTTCATATTTACTTTCAAGCATCGCTCAATTCCGCTGCAATCATAACGATCATTTCGTGATCATCATAAACTTGAAAGTAACAATTTCAATAAGGCGAAAATTGGGGCAACACTGATTCACCCCCCCTCTCAGGTTGCTATCCGTACTAACATAAGGTGTTGCAAGAAACCCTGGACAAGGTTGCCAAATTGATGCATATCCTGTGTAATTTGGATTACCTGCCAGAACAAAGGGAGTTGACAGAAGAAGACTTCCCCTCTCCAATCAAGAGGCATGTTCCTAGTTTTGAAGCTCAGGACCCCTTAGAGGGTGTCAATTTGGGAACCAAGCAAGAACCAAGGTCAAATAGAATTAGAAGCCGCTTGTCGCCAGGTGACAAGGAAGTCACCCTTGGTGGTCATAAGAGATTTCAAAGACTGCTTTGTTAGAATCAAATGATTTAATGAATTATTATATTTTGATGAATAACAATTTTGTTAAGTCTTCATCTCTTTGAAAATAGAATTCCTAACTTATCAATGATTTTCATACTCAGGAATATCTATTTACATGGAGAAAAACTGCATGGACCACTACAAAAGCATTATCAAAAGCAGATATTCAAGGAAAGAATAGAAGAAGAATCCGTCCACCTACAGCTCTTGGAAATCAGTCCTTCAGTTGACAACGTTTTCCTCAGAAAGTTCGTCCGCTATGGTGAACGTTTTGGTCACTCAATCATTGGGTACATCTGAAACTCTGACAGAATGTCTGTTTGAACTAACAACGTTGGTTTTGGAGCTCGTGCAAGAGAAAACTCGAAGGTGATCGTTTGTCCAACCCAGGATGAGCTGTCAAGCACTATTTGTCCTTTCAGAGCATTAATGGCGAAAAAGGACATAATCAATATTTTATTCCTCGCAAATTCAAATTCCCTGAAATTCCTTAATTCAAGCTACTTTTGCGGAATTAGCGGCGAGCTTTTCTGATCATCAGCGTTCAAATTCAAATCTTCTGAACAGGGCATTAATGGCTCCCTTAGCTGGAATGCATGAGCATTAATTGCAGAAGATATAGCTCAAGGCAAAATGCCTTGAAGAGCCAGACGATGTCAACCTCCGTCATTGAAGATGCATTAAATGCATGGCAGATTGCATTAAGTGCTGAAACAGAGATGCAGAAGTATCTGTTACTCACAATGGAGGAGAAATTCAAACGGAACTATTTTTAGATCTTCAGCAAAGCTCTTATTGTTCGTCCTACTGAAGATATAAATAGAGGACTTGGCATCAAATTCAAATTGGCGACTTACACACGATCAAAGCTTTCAAAACTGTCTAAAGTTCATCATCTGCGATCTTATTTCTCTAAGCCATACACTCAGCAATCTCAACTTGTTCATTACCTGAGTTTAGTCACCAACTAGTGTGAAGTTCTTCATAGAGTGCTACTCTTATCCTCACTCACACAAATCCTTCAGAGAACCAACTTGCTTATTTTCTCTGTAATTTGTTCATCATATTTCTACCCACTCTTATCGAAGAGATTTTGTAGAAACCAATTCTTCTTGAAAAAGAACTGGGAGAAGTCTTGCCTAATACTTGTAAAGGAGAAGTCCTGGTAAAATACTTGTAAAGGAGTAGTCCTCAGAATACTGGGAGAAGTCCTGAAGAATACTTGTACTATTTTGATAAAATAGTGAAAATCTTGGTAAAGCCAAGGACTGGACGTAGCCCTGTCGATTAAGGGGGTGAACCAGGATAAACATCTTGTGTGCTTTATTATTCGGTCTTAGATTAAATTCCGCTACACTCTTCAACAAACGTTTTCAAACTTATGACTGCTGATTTTCGAAAAAGAAGTTAAAAATCACACACACAATTCAAACCCCCCCTTCTTGTGTGGTTTCGTTACTATCATGCTTCACATGGAACTACCATAAGATGCCTAGCTTATCCAAGGAATTGATAGAACAAAGGCTACCAATCAAAGAAGGCTTTAAACCTCACAAGCAGCCACCGTGGAGATTTAACCCCGAAGTACTTCCCAAGGTAAAGGAAGAAGTGGAATACTATTGGGTGCTAGATTCATCAGAACTGCAAAATATGCCGAATGGTTATCCAATATCGTTCCAAAAACAAAGAATAATGGGCAGGTTCAGGTGTGTACCAATTACAGATATCTCAACCTAGCGACACCCAAGGATGAGTATCATATGCTAATAGCCGACATGCTGATCGACTCGGATGAAACCAATGGGATTATCTCCTTTATGGATGGCCACTCTGGTTATAACCAGATGCACATAGTCAAAGAGGATGTTCCTAAGACCGAATTCAGATGCCCAGGGGCCCTCAGGATTTATGAATGGGTGGTCATGCTGTTTGGGTTAAAGAATGCTGGAACGACTACTGGGTGCTGGATTCATCAGAACTGCAAAGTATGTCGAATGGTTATCCAATATCGTTCAAGAAACAAAGAAGAATGGGCAGGTTCGGGTGTGTACCAATTACAGAGATCTCAACCTAGCGACACCCACGGATGAGTATCCTATGCCAATAGCCGACATGCTGGTTGACTCGGCTGAAACCAATGGGATTATCTCCTTTATGGATGGCCACCCTGGTTATAACCAGATGCACATAGCCAAAGAGGATGTTCCTAAGACTACATTTCAGATGGCCAGGGGCCCTCGGGATCTACGAATGGGTGATCATGCCGTTTGGGTTAAAGAATGTTGGAACGACTAATGGGTGCTGGATTCATCAGAACTGCAAAGTATGTCAAATGGTTATCCAATATTGTTATAGAAACAAAGAAGAATGGGCAGGTTCGGGTGTGTACCAATTACAGAGATCTCAACCTAGCAACACCCAAGGATGAGTATCATATGCCAATAGCCGACATGTTGGTCGACTCGGCTGCAACCAATGAGATTATCTCATTGCGGTTGTAAAAGGTTTCATTTTCCAATGTGGTGCTGCTTAACATGACTAGTATACCAAAAGCAAGTTGCTGCAACATTAATTTCAATCTTTCATCTTATGATAAGCTACTTTTGGTTCAGCTTGTGTCCCTTTCTTTAATAAGCTATGTTTTGATTTATGTTGGAAAAATAATATATTATCCTTCAATTATTTGTATTTCTCCTTTTAAAATATAACAATATTACATAAATGGGTGAAGATGGGAGATATCGAAGGTTCAATCCTCCCCATGAGTACTAATGACAAAAATAATTTACTCTTAGAATTGATTTTTCCAATTTGATCATTAGCATTTAAAATACATTATTCACAACCAAAAGTGTAACACCCGGAATTTCCCCTAGTGATTAAATAATTATTTAATTATTCCAATGTACTGTTTGGATCCGCTCGGCGGCATCGGCAAGCGTTATCGTCGAGCGAAGTACCGGTGAAACACATTTTGCCACACTTGGTAGGAAACCAAGCTAGACTTGACTTTAAGTTTGGACGAGAATTAGACGTTCTCACTATCACCATGACGTTCAGTGAAGAATTTCGTGAAGAACGACTGTAATATTGATATGGTTTCCTCCCGGAGCCCGGGAAGGATTTTTCGCGCTAACGGGACTTTTAGCCGAAACTTCAACAGGTGAAACGGATGACTTCGGGACCCCGGATCGAGAATCTAAAAAGCTCCAAACTATTTCGTTTGGCGTTTTGAGACCAATTTTGTGCAGAAGATTTTTGTGAATAGTAACTCGGGGAATAGTGTTTTCGGGCAGCGTGGCGCAGACTTCGTGAAAGATCGACCCGGCCCCGAATTGTGCGGGCCCGGTACCCCGAAACCAATAAATGGCCCCGGGGCAGATATTCTCAGTGACACAGAGGTACTCACTGATGACCAGAACCTGATGATGACCGGTGACTTGACGCACTGACGCACTGACGCGTCATGATTAAGAATTTATTAATAAACAAACCTAGATATTTATTAGAACTTTCTAAATTTAGAGTTTAGTCCCTGAACTTTGAAAACCTTACGGTTTGGTCCCCGATAGTAAAAAGTTGTTTTTACTTTAACCTTTTTACCTTTCCAACTTTAGTCCCTTGGGTAAGAAAAAATTGAGTTTTGACCCTCATTTTTGGGCCTCTTGGCCGCACCCCACACTCTCCATTAAGGGGGTTAAGTGGCTTTTATGTCCTTAAGTGAATCATTAAGTGAAAAGCCTTGAAGTTTAGAGAGATTTAGAGTGATAAAGAGCAAGGAAAAACTATTCATCATCTTCTTCACCAAGCTAATGGCCGAACCTCTTCTCTCTCCCTAGCTCCTTCATCCTTTGTCTTTTCATCTTGCTTCCTTGAGGTAATATGCTCTCCTTCCCTTGATCTACATTTCTACCGATTCAAAATTTCGTTTTGTTGAGTTTAAATTTTATGCAAGTGCTAGAGCTTAGAAGTCCCTTGATAAATGTTGTTCCTACTACCATGAGCTTTGTTTTGAACCATTGGATTTTTGATTTGTTGAGTTTTGGCCTCTTGAAATATTTTTAGGGTTGAGTTTTGTTAGAGTTGCTTTTGGAAAAGTTATTCCCAATGGATTGATCTTTGAAAATCACCAATTAGTTTTCTTGGAAGTTTTTTTTTTGAAAAATTTATTGTTAGGGAAAAGTGATTTTCAAGCTTTAAGTAATTATTTTTCATAGTTTTCTTACTATCTTTGAGGTGTACAAATTAGATTTTGAAGAAAAAATTGTTCTTGAATTTATGTGTTTGGCCGAATTGGGTATTGTTAGGGGACAAAGGATAATTGTTTTTCTAACTAGTTTTTGGGTGTGTTAAAATGCTTATAAATGAATTTGGGTATTGAGGTTATGTTTTGTCACAATTTTTGTGCATTGGCCTAGAAAATTTTAAGTGTTAAAGACTTGAAAATTTGTTTTTGAAAGCTTAGGAAATTTGTGAATTGAATGTGTGAAAAATTGAGTTTTTGGGCAAATTGGATTTTGAAACTCATAGTGGAGATTAGGGTTTTTGTGCATTCTGGAACTTGGGGAAAATCAAGTGAAAATCTGTTTTAGAAGTTATATTTTTGGTTGTGAAATTGGTTTGGAAAATTTAGAGAAGTTTTGGGTGAAAATTTGAGAAATTTAGGGTTTTTGGAAGCTTGGACAGAATTGAACTTGGTGTTGTTTTTGTGTGCTTTTTCTTTCTAAAATATTTTTAAGGCCTCAAAATGGTTTGTAAGCATCTAGCCTTGATGCTCCTTAAATGGTTTGAAATTTTGGAAAAGTTAGGTTTCGTAACTTAGGGTTTTTCTATGTCTTTTGGGTAAGCGTCGAAGTCTTGTTTAAGTGTCTTCGACTCCCGAGAACTTTCTAAGTTGTAGAACCCTTCCTAAGTGGTTAGACCCCTTTATGGACCAGCCCCTTGACCCTAGGCAAGTTCAAAGTTCTAAAGTTTAGGTTGTGTTTGTTGAAGGATTTCGAAGCCTAGACCGATCAAGTCGTGCAGAGCTGCCTAAAACCGCCAAGATCGATTACCTCTGAGGCAAGGGCACTTCGTATCTCTGTCTATTAGCATAAGTATATATGTATATACCATGCTGCACTATGATCTTTAGAATTGTAGTTGACGGCGTTCTGAGAACGACCGACTTTAAACTGTATTGATTGATATATGAATGCAGTCTCTGAAGGCATCTGATATGCTGGATTAGTTTTTGTGTGATGCGTGGCATTGTTGGATTGTTGTTACTTGTGGCTTGACTTATTGGATGTTTATTGCTTTGATGTTAACTGAAAGCATGTTTCTTCCTTCGACATGATTTATATCTGCTTAAGATATGTGCAACTGCTCTACATGATTAGTATTAATTATGAAGCTATGCTAGGCCTCGTTTAAATACGTATGAGTCCTACTTGTGTTTTTGGGTCATGTCGTGTCAAGCATGTAGTCATGAAAGTCGTCATGGTTCGGGGCTATAAAGAGTCACTTGCTAGATGGCGCACCATCGGGGCGTTAAAAAGAGCGTTCTCGTGTAAGTGGCAACTCTCGACTTACCGACTTACTTTCTAGTTCGTTCGGAGTTCGGGAGAGTGTCCCACCTGCCTGCGGGAGTTGGTGCATATCCGAATAAAAGTTTTTTCTGTACATGAGGAAGATGTACGTGAATATAGAGTTCTAGGGTTTTTCTCAATTATCTGCGTCAATAATTGTACTTGCTCTGCTACTTGCTACTTGATTGATAATTATTGTTGATGCCATGGAATGTTCTTTTATGTGATTTGTTTTTGGAAGTGACCCTTTTCTCTGTGTTTTCTCTTGGACGAATCATGTGTGTTTCTCCAGACCATGCCCGGCAGACCAGTAGAGGACCTGTTCGTTGGCCTCCCCTTCCTAGGGGCAGCGATCCTACACTTCATTGATAGAGACGACCCGGCGTCATGGACGATTGACCTTCCGTCCTGGCGTGTCCAATACACGGGTCGGGTGGCTGATGACAGGACGGATCGCAGTGGAGAATCCCAAGGACGACAGATTTACCGCTTCACTTATGACTTTCCTTTACCTCCCCTCCCACTCTTTGACGGAACCGACGCCTCGGCGTCTGGGACAGCCGCTATCCTGGCCTCCCCCGTCGCTGCTGCTTCTCCTAACCATTCATCCCCATAGGTGAAGGTGGAGACTTCTACTCCTCTATCCCCAGACTACACTCCCTCTTTGACGGACCCCTTCCGGATCATACCCCTGACGCAAGAGGTAGTGACGACGGTCACCACTACCGTCATTGACGTGGACGTTCCCGTGATCGACCTCACGAACTCTGACGGACTCACCCTAGGCGGGGGTGATGCTGGGCGGCAGGAGGGATCTGACGACTATTCCGAGGAGGACCCCGAGGAGGAGGAGGAGGAGAGTGAGGCTTAGTTATTTTTGGGTCATTTCTTTTTGGGAAGGTTCATATTTTGGTAGACTAGGACTGTCCATATTTTGTGATTAATGGGGTAGGTTCCGATACATGGCTTTCTGTGGGGGCTTCCTGCGTGGAGTCCTCAGGGAAGTATATCAATGTTAGGAAGTCTAGTTCAGGATCTCTAGCCTTGTCGTACCTTCCACTTTTGTGTCATTTGGACTGTAATTTAACTTTACTCTTTGCACTACACCGGTGATGTAATGATGCACGACACAAACTATTTTGGTAACACTGCTCGTTGAGGGCAACGTAAATATGGGTAATTAAGTATGCATAATGTCTTAGCATGATCAAAAAAATATACACACGCATTTTCGAAAACTCCCAAGACTTTCCGCATGTTTATTTACTGTTCATCTGCTACAGTAACGCCCTGAAAATCGGGGTGTTACAAAAAGCATGAAATTGGATATGTTTGTTGGGGCTTTTAGCTCCCTTCCCATGTGGAGAAAGACTCAATATATGCAAGTTCATTTGTCTCACTTAATGATCTATGGACCAGGATCCTGGAGGGGCTTTATTTTCTAAACTCAGACTCTCCACATGCTAAGAAACCTAGAAGTGCATCTTAGGGTTGAGCTAGTTTGCTACAAGGAAGGGATTGTTTGCAAAAGTCAGGAAGGTAGCTTGTAGGAAATGACAAATCTATTAGAATATGAAGAGACAACAGGACTGGTAATGGCCCAATTGAATCTCTTCCAGGTGGAGCTCAAGATTCAACAGTTGCCTCTCTAATGCTAGTTGATCAAGGTCTTTTGGACCTTGAAAAGCAGCTGGATACTTTCCCAAGACTCAGGTCTTCCAAATATACAAAACACCCACTAGGATCACTGTTCGGGAGGACATCCTAAGCTGACCATATTCTAAAGATGGTTTCTATTAAGTGAAATATGGTTACCAAGTTGCTCATCAACAGGCATGTCCTGATCTTGTTCCAAATCAACCACAAGGCCAATATTTTAGCCATCTATGAAAGTGCATTTGGGGCCTTCAAACTCCACATAAATTAAAATGTTCTTGTGGAAGGCTTGCTCTAAGGCTATCCCAATGAAGGCAGGGCTTTGCAAGAGGTTATTGCTTCAGACCCTCTCTGCCCTATTTGTTCCTAAGTACTTGAGTATATTTACCATGCTCTCTTGCAGTGTCACTGGACTAGGCCAGTATGTTTGCTTCTCAACTACACCCTGGGAGCCTTAACCCATAAGACTTCAAGGAGTGGCTTAATTATATCACCCTAAGGATCTGTGAGTATAAGAATTTCAGAGAAACTAGATTGGCTAACTTTCCCTCACAATCTGGGAGATTTGGAAAGAAAGAAACACTTGTTTCTGTAAAGGGAGGGTCCTAACCCCTATGGAGTCATTTTGAAGATCAACGCTCAAATCGCATATCCAGTTAGCCCGGATTCTCAAAAACCAATGATTAACAATCAGTTTCCTACAAGAGAAGAGGGAGAGAGTTACCTGGCAACATGGAAACCTCTACCTCTAAGTCATTTGATAATCAATGTGGATGCTGTGTTTAATCAAAGATTCACGCCAAGGCGTGGTGACAACGGTGGCTAGAGGCGTGTCAAGTTCCCAACTCCTATCTCATTCCAGATGCACCTTTACAATATCCCCTTCAGCTGCTGAAGTTATTGTTGTTAGAAAAGCCCTAGTCCTCATTCGAAACTTGGGCAACTGTATCATTGAACTGACTGCAAGGTCCTCGTCTCCATTATCAAATCCAGAGGACCAAACGAACCCAGACACAAACCCAACTTCATTCCCTATCATTTCCATTCCATTCCTTTTCTCCCATTTCTCATTTTCCAGAAACCACCACCACAACATCCTCTCTGCCACTGAAACGGGACATCATTCAAAATACCATTTCATGACCACAAATCTCCATTAAAATCACCTTCAACCAATCTTCACCAACACATCACCATTTACTCTTTTGCTCCTTCTCCTCTTTCACTATTCTCATCAAGCCTGAATCATCGAATGAGAGGAAGACTTTCCCCAAACCTGCCATAGCTATAATTTTAACAACCCCGAACAACCGAATTAGTCCCTGCCGTTCCCAACATCAAACAAACGCACCCAAACCAGAAACATTCCAGCTCTGTATCACCAAACTTCAAACAGAATGGAGAGGAAGACTTCCCCCAAATCTTCATTAGAAAAGGAAGAAGAGAGAAAGAACAATAAACCCCAAGCCTCTTTGCAGTCACTGCCACCTGGATCCACCGCGTCGCGCCAAAGCCATAGAAGCTCCTTCCGCCGGTGTCCCTTTACCGCTCGCGTCACTGATGAGTGGATATTATATGATGTTTTTAGGTTATTTTTAGTCTTTTTATTTTATTATTTTTGAGTCACATATAGGATTTTTATTATTTTTATGTAGATTTTATATTTATTTTGCATTTTGCATGTAGATTAGATTTTATTTGTTTTTCTAACTTTATTTTATATTTTTAGGAATTTTTATAGTTATTTTATATTTTTAGGAAAAGCTGGTTTAGTTATCATTTTTGTCTAGGGACCAATTTGTAAAGTTTCAGGAAATCAGGGACCAAAATGTGAAAGTTCAAGAGTGGAGGATCAAAAGTGAAGATTGAGAGAATTAAAGGGCCAGAATTGAAGTGCTAGTAAAGAGAGGGCTAAAAGTGAAAAAGAAGAATATGAAGCAACTCTCTTCAAATTAGCACATGGAAGATAAGCTTGAAGAATTGATGGTAGTGGAGGATAGGTTTCAGAATTGATTAAGGGCTGAGTAGTGGCCTTTGAAGGCATTCAAAACCCACTACCATGAAGAAGAAGAAAGCTTGAAGATGAAGCAGCAGCGACCCAACGCTCCAACGTTGGGATCCCAACGCTCATGCGTTGGGACTCTGACTAGGAGATGAGTCAGATTCTCACCCAGCGCTCAAGCGTTGGAAGGCCAGCGCTCAAGCGCTGGGCCTCGGACAGAAAGTGGAATTTTAATGCATCCCAATGCCCAAGCGTTGGGAATGCCAGCGCTCAAGCGCTGGAGGGTGAATTTTTACAATAAATAGGGGCCTTTCTTCACTTGTAAAGCACACCATTTTCAGAATACAACAAGTATTCTTCTTTCCTCCTTAAAATCATTGTTCCTAGAAATTGTGGGAAGCCAAACTTGAGCTCCTATCCAGGGTAATTCAATGATTCTTTTAGCCATGCTTGGCTAACTTCTTCTTTAAGTTTCTTGGGTTGTACTAGTTTATAATTTATGTTTTAGTATTGTTTCTACCTTTCTGAATATTATTTCCAGTTCTTGTTTTAATTCCTTGTTCTTAATTTTATCTTGATGATCACAAGTGTTCTTGCTTATTACTTATACGAATGAGAATTGGTAAGTAGTAAGGGAAATAGGAATTAAAAAAGGCTATAAGTATATATCGCTAAGAGATTAGGATAGACGTAGCTTTATGTTGGCCGGAACTTCATCTTCATCTTCTTCTTTAGTTAACTAGATTGCAAGAAATTGGGTTTAGTAATTAAAAAGAAAGTTCTACAATGTGTAAGAGATTAACTTGTAGATATAATAGGCTATAGAATCTTGAACTTGGACTTAAAATTCAGAAATTAAGTAGATACTTGCTAGCATATTTTATATTCTATGTTATTCAACCCAAGAACTTAATTCTCATCATTTTTATCTCTTCTTTATTTTATGCTATTGTTCTTGCTTGCTCTAAAACCAACAACATATTCATCTTTAATTTTTCTGCACAAGTACTAAATTTTATATTAATAAGAACACCTATCCCTTGGGCTCGATCTTTTTACTACGCGATAGACAATCGTACACTTGCGATTTTGCCTATCAGTCACCATCGAGCCACCACGCACCACCTCTTCCTCTGGAAAATGAGAACTGGGAGAAAAGGAATGGAAATGATGGGGAATGAAGTTGGGTTTGTGTTTGGGTTCGTTTGGTGAAAGTTTAAGAAGTAAATGTTGCCTTTTTAGATGAGGATGCAGATGAAGAACAAGAAGATGAAGCATAGAAAGAAGAACAGAAATTGTATAAATATATATGGGTTCACACTTTTACTAATTGATTAAGTAGTTTAACTGACAAAGATTTTGTTTTGCTACTCCAAAGTCTTAGGTTTGAACCCAACTCACATCCTTTCTGTAAAAATTCAGAATTTTAGTAACGGTGGACTAAATTGATCGACGATTTACTCTTTCAGGGACTAATTTGACTAACTTACACTTTCATCCTTTCACTTCTGTCCAGGGACCTGACGGAAAAATCTTTCAGGGACCAGATTGACTAAAGGCGAATCATTTAGGGACTAACTTGTTAGGAAAAAATATATGACACCAAACAGCAATAAATGTGATCTTTTAGGACCAAATTGGAGGTATAATTGTCAGGAATTAGAAATTTTAGTTTTGGTAGATGGAAATAAATTAAAAAGTCTCTGAAAGATATTAATGTGACTTTGGTTGTTTAAGTCCCTAATATTACCCCATTATCTAACATTAGTAGAAATGTGACGTGGCGTTAAGTACCATATTTGATTTCTATTTTTCTTATCAGTAGCATGTATTATGAGGCAAAATGTTCATTCGAGGATTTAAATTGACAAAGTCTAACTTTTTTTTTACAATCTCTATTGGGTAAGAGAACCTATTTTCCTTCCCTCTAATTTGCACACGAAGCTTTGAGATACTAAAAAAAGACCTTATATGGATTGTTAAATTGCATAGTTCTTTCTGTTAACTGGTCCAAATCACTTATTCCTTATTCTAAATAGCAGTTAATTAATAGAAGCGTATGTGAAGAGCTCAACAACCTTGTAACTTAATCAAATTAGAGCAAAAATATAGATAGCAAACTTGCCTTTTTACGCAAATGCTGTAATTTGTTTGAAAAGTTATTATCAAACTAAAGCACACTTCAAAAAAACAAATCCCATTACAATATAAGCCGTTTTCAAGTGATACAACATTATTTTCTTTACTGTCGAAGTCTTCACAAGCGATTTATGACGGTGAAAATTCACCAAAATTTGTTGTAAAATGTTAACAATTTGTGGCGTTTCAACTTTAATTTTATAGCTGGGTTTGATCATTGTCGAGATCCTCCTAAAGGAGGACTGTGATTGTGAATGATATAAAAACTTAAATTAAAAAAAAAATACATGCCTAGAGTTGCCACCAATTTTATTTGGAACTCTATAAAATAATTTGAACCGATCTTTTACGAGAGATTCAAGTTTGAAATCGTTTATGTATTTTCATGTTTTGGAGTCCATAAAGTTTCTTTAAAACCCAGAAAAAGTTATTTATAATTTGGGTTTGACAAGAAAAACTTATATTTCTGCATAGTTCTAAGCCTAGGGAGTTTGTGGTCAAGTTTGTTGAGAAAATTTCCCCTAATGTAAACTTGAGGCCTGCCGACACTCAAGAACACACTAGTTGAGGTGCCCATGGTACAATACAGGGTGTTGATGCATCTAGGCCAAAAAGTAAAACTAAAGAGACTGATTTTTCTAAGGGAGGGGAGTAGCTTTAGAGTGGGGGAACAACCATTACAGCCAGTAGATAGTTCAACCCACCCCGAGAATGATGATTTCTAATCTTTTTGAGTCATTTTAATACTTTTATATTATTTATTTTGACTTTTATATGGTGTTTTTGTCTAAGTACTAAGATATAAGGGTGAGAACTAGTTATCTTCCAATTTAATTGATTAAAGAACAATAATTCTTCAATTAAATTGACTAGGTACTAAGGTATTAGGCTTAACAACTGAGATTGAATGATTTGCTTGATTAATGTATTAACAAATGAAGGTAAGTGCTACATCACCATAGAAAGGTTTCCAAAGTTCATATAGGACATTGGTTGTAAGGAGCATAATTTGATTAGGTGAAACTAAACCCCCAAGTACTGTTTTCCACATAAGTGTTTCCAATTCATTTGCTATTGCTTTGTCACATTCGTTTCAATACAAACAAACTTTCAAATCATATATATTTTTCTTTTTCTTTTATGAATCGTGAAATTTAGACGTGAATCGACTGGACAAACTATCCTTGTGGTTCGATAATCTTTTGTATTACTTCGGGCAATCCGTACACTTGCGGTACTGTTATCAAGTTTTTGGCGCCATTACCGGGGATAGTTTTCATTTTGTTGGTTCGTTCTTGGGTTTTGTTGTTTGGAATTTTTGTTACTTGCTAAATTTCTGCTATGATTGAATCGGTGCTATTAACTGTGTGTTTAGTGTAAGCGAGGTTCAGTTGATCCTAAATCATTGTTGTTTGATCTAGAGATTGACCGCACCTTCCATCACAGACTAGCACAAGAAAGAAGAACAATTAAGGCCAGGAACATGGATGAGACACAAGCAGAGATGGAAGTGAGGCTCCAAGCTGCGTTTGATGCACGAGTTAACACTGTAGTTGCAGCTCGTGTCCTTCGAGAGCGGAAAGAGCAAGAGGAGAGGGATACCAATAGGTCCTTGAAAGATATCACTGCACCTCGAGTCGATTACAATTTTGAGGGCAGCATAGTAGTACCTGAGGATGCACCTCCAGACTTCAATATTCCACAACAATTCATTATTTTGGTTAGCCAAAATCAGTTTGGAGGAGGTTTCAATGAAGATGTCCACGCTCATTTGGAGCATTTCACAAGACGTTGCGCCACTCTCAGGCGGAATGTGTACCTAGACACTATTAGGTTAATGTTGTTTCTTTTTTCTGTCAGGGACATGGCAGAAGAATGGTTGAGTTCACAACCTCTTCAAAGCATCACTTCATGGGCTGATTTGGTTGAGAAATTCACAATCAAGTTCTTTCTCTATAACTGTATAAGGAAATTGAAGCAGGAAATCAATTCCTTCATCCAGATGGATTCTGAAAATTTGTATGAGACTTGGGAGAGGTTCAAGGGGCTTTTGAGGAGATGCCCAGGCCACAACATCTCCATTGTTGACCAGGTGGAAAAATTCTGTGTAGCACTCAATGGTTACACAAGAGACAAGCTTGATATTGCTGCGAATGGTGCCTTTGATGCTCTAGCAACCCAGCCAGCCCTTGAAATCATAAACAAATTGGTTGTTAGGGCTGCAAATTCAAACCAGGACAGGAAAAACCGGAATGAAGTGTATGAGGTGGAGTCATTTGATGTAGTTCCTGCATCCAACAAGAAGTTGTCCCAGAAGGTTGATGCCATGGTGCAGAGGATGAAGAGTAGTAAAAAGAGCGCTGAGGGTGCTGAATTCGATGAAGATGTGAAGGTTATGGGAAATTATCAAAACAACGCCTATTCCAATACTCTCAATCAGGGGTGGAAGAATCATCCTAATTTCTCATGGAGGGACCAAAACAATTCAGGAGATACTAGAAATTCAAGGCAACACTCTAACCAGAGGCAGTACCATCAAAATCAAAGGCCTCCACCACCTCAGAATCAAGGGAGCGGGAAGAAGAGCTTGGAGGAGATGATGAGTGAGTCAACTGTTTCCATTCACAGCTACATGAATGATACCAGGAACATCCTGAAGAATCATAATGCTTCCATAAAATATTTGGAGACTCAGATGGGTCAAATGGGCAAGACCATGGCTGAAAGGCTCCCAGGTATGTTTCCTAGTGACATTCTTGTTAATCCTAAAGATTCCAATGCTGAAAATTGTTCTGCTGTCACTCTTAGAAGTGGAAAAGTTTTGAATGAAATGGAGGAGTCAGTTGAAAATAAGAGTTAAGAAAAAATTGAGAAAGTGGTTGAGAAAGAAAAAGAGGGAGTGAATGATAAAGGAGTTGTGAAAAATAAAGAGAGTGAAGTTTCCTCTTCAGAGAAAATAACTTGCATGGTTCCATTTCCTAAGGCTTTGGTCAAGAAAAATTTAGAAAAAAAAATTTCAAAATTTTTGGATGTGTTCAAGAAACTTCAAATCAATATTCCATTTTCTGAAGCCTTGAAAAAAATGCCTACCTATGAAAAGTTCGTGAAAGATATTTTATCTAGGAGGAGGAAACTGAGTGAGGTTGATGAAACAATCATGTTAACAGAGGAGTGTAGTGCAACTGTTCAAAGGAAACTCCCCCAAAAGTTGAAAGATCCGGGGAGTTTCGCTATTCTTGTTGACATTGAAGGTTTACAGCTTTGTGTGATTTGGGAGCCAACATCAATTTGGTGGCGCTCACTATGTTTGAGAGGTTGGATATTGGTGAGGCTATTCCTACCATGATATCTTTGCAATTGGCAGATAGTTCCATTAAACACCCATATGGAATAGTCGAAGATGTCTTGGTAAGGGTTGATAAATTTGTATTTTTTGTTTATTTTATAATTTTGGACTTGGAAGAGGACTCTAGAGTTCCTCTAATTTTGGGGAGACCATTCTTAGCATCCGGTAATGCAAAAATAAATGTTGTCAAGGGTCTCTTGTCTTTGAAAGTTGGTGAAGAAAATGTGAGGTTCTCAGTTTTTTAATATTTGAAGCATCCTAATTCTAAGGATGTGTTTGTTTGTGAAATTGTTGATGAACTTGTTTGCAAGGAATTTGTTAGGATCTCAAGGAAGGACCCCTTGGAAGAAATAATCATGGAGGGTTCGGAACTTGGAGAACTTGAGCATGAGAAAGAAGAGGTAATTGAGACCGTGTGCCAAATGGAAGCTTTTGCATCTCTTCCTTCAAAAAAAATATGGTTAGAGGAATCTAGAAGAGATGAAGAGCCTCCAGTGCAAGAAAAAGGAGAGCTGAAACATTTGCCTTCCATCCTCAAGTATGCATTTCCTGAGGAAAGTAAGTTGAAACCTATTATTATGAGTAGTGAACTTTATCCTCTTGAGGAAGAGAAGGTTTTGAGGGTCTTGAGAGAGTTTAAGTCGGCTTTGGGTTGGACCATTGGTGATATCAAGGGAATAAGCCCTACTGTTTGTATGCATAAAATTCTTTTGGAAGATAATTACAAACCAATTGTCCAACCCCAAAGAAGACTTAACCCATCCATGAAAGAAGTGGTGAGGAAAGAGGTGATTAAATTGCTTGATGCAGGTATAATTTATCCTATTTCTGATAGTGAATGGGTGAGTCCCGTTCATGTAGTTCACAAGAAAGGGGGAATTACTGTTGTTGCTAATGAGAATAATGAGTTGATCCCCACCAGCCAGGTGACGGGGTGGAGATTTTGTATTGATTACCGGAGGTTTAATTTAGCTACCCAAAAAGATCATTTCCCCTTTCCCTTTATTGATCAAATGATTGACAAGTTGTCTGGTCATGAATTCTATTGTTTCTTGGATGGTTATTCAGGGTATAACCAAATTGTTGTTGCCGTTGAGGACCAAGAAAATACATCCATTACTTGTCCTTTTTAGGTGTTTTCTTATTAAAGAATGTCATTTGGGTTGTGTAATGCCCATGCTACTTTACAGAGATGCATGTTTGCACTTTTCTATGATTTTATTGGTGAATGTATGGAAGTTTTCATGGATGATTTTTTTGTTTATGGCACCACTTTTGATAAATGCTTGGATAATTTGGCAATGGTTTTGAAAAGGTGACAAGAGAAAAATCTAGTTTTGAATTGGGAAAAGTGCCAATTCATGGTGAAATAGGGGATTGTTCTTGGACATAAAATTTCTGAAAAGGGGATTGAGGTAGATAGATCTAAAATTGAAGTGATTGAAAAATTACCCCCCGATGTGGATGTTAAGGGTGTTAGAAGCTTTCTTGGTCATGTTGGGTTCTCTAGGCGTTTTATAAATGATTTTTCAAAGATTGCAAAGCCTATGACGAACCTACATGAAAAAGAAGCTCCTTTAATCTTTGATGAAAATTGTTTAACTGCCTTTAATGTGTTGAAAGAAAAGCTTGTGATAGCCCCCATGGTTGTTGCACCTGATTAGGCTTTTCCATTTGAGATTCTTTGTGATGCTAGTGACACGGCTGTAGGTGCTGCCTTGTGTCAGAAAAGGGAAAAAGTATTGCATGTTTTCTACTATGCTAGCAAGGTTTTAAATGATGCATAGATTAACTACACCACAAATGAAAAAGAATTGTTAAGTGTGGTTTACGATTGTGATAAGTTTAGATCTTATATCATTTGGTCTAAAATTGTGGTGCATACTAACCATGCTGCATTGAGATACTTATTTGCTAAGCAGGATGCTAAACCCAGGCTGATTAGATGGATCTTTCTCTTGCAAGAGTTTGACATGGGGATCATTGACAGAAAAGGCAAGGACAATGGTGTTGCTGACCATTTTTCCAGACTTGAAGGAGGGAGCTCAAGCACAATTCCTATTCAGGAGGAGTTCCTAGATGAGAAACTACTAGCTGTCCAAAATTCTAAGTCAGTGCCCTGGTATGTTCATCTTGCTAACTTTAAAGTTGTTGGATTGTTGCCGCATGTTTTGAATTGGCAACAAAATAAAAGGTTTTACATGATGCAAAGTATTACTTTTGGGATGAGCACTTTTTGTTTAAAAAATGCTTAGATTGAGTTATTAGAAAATGTGTCCTTGAAGTTGAGTTTGAAAAAATACTTTGGGATTGTCATGGCTTCGAGTATGGAGGCCATTTTTCTGGTGAGAGAATTGCTGCAAAGGTCCTCCAAAGTGGAATTTATTGGCCTACTTTGCTTAAAGATAGTAGAGAATTGGTGGAAAGGTGTGATAGATGCCAAAGAACCGACAACATATCAAGAAGGAATGAGATGCCCAAGAAACGTTTTTGGAAGTTGAACTTTTGATATGTGGGGCATCGATTTCATTTAGGCCGAGGAAGAAGCGTGTAAGTGGAATGATCATTCAGTTCCAAAAGTCCTTCGTGAGACGATAGAACCTGGTATTTATAGGCGCCAGAGGTGTCCTTGTAGGTGTTAGGGAAGCTCATGAGTGAGGCTTCCGAGCGGGAGTAACTGTAGGCCGAGCATCCTGTGCAGCGCTTTCCCTCAGCCTATGTTTGGGCCGATCGAATAAGGTACCACTAAGCCGGGAGTACTCGTCCCTTAGCTAGGTCGTGCAGGTTGCATCTTGATCGTATGCTTGAGAGCAGCGTTAGTAGGTTAGCTGCTACGTTGTTGGGTCGTATGGCTGAAGAGCCGAACGGAACAGGGCATCATGCACACGAATGAGCGATGGTTTATATGATGGTCAAGGCTCTGCATCCGTAAGGAACCTGAATGAGCTAGAGAGGCGTTTTGGTCAAACATGATTAAAGATGTTAATCTTGTTTTTATGCTTGATTAAAGATGTCAATCCTGTTTGTATGCTTGATTAAAGATGTCAATCTTGTTTGTATGCTCGATTAAATATGTTAATCTTGGTTGTATGCTAGGTTACGTATGTTAATCTTGTATGTATGAGTAACGTAACATTCCATGCATTCATGGGGACGCCCTAGTGAGGTCGGTAACTAGCAAGTTATCCGACCAAGAGCTTGGTGTAAGTACAGATAGCAACCTAAGAGGGGGGTGAATTAGGTTCTCACCTTTTTTCTCCTTATTGAAATCGGATTACTTTCAGTTTGATCAGAATAAAAATTGATAATTGTAAATGCAGTGGAATTATAACTTGTTGAAAGAAAAAGATAAGGGATAAGAGAATCACTCAAGGATTTTATCCTGGTTCACCTTCAACCAACGAAGGCTACGTCCAGTCCCCCGTTTAGACTTGGGGATTTATCCACTATTGATAAATAATTCTTACAAGCACTCACACCAAGAACCTTAAGAAATCTTTGTTAGATTCAAACAATTAAATGAATAATTATGTTTTGATAATCAACAATATCTTTAAAGATCAATATCGTTTTAAACTGGATTTCCTAACACAGTGAAAACTCTCATGTACAGGAATAACTATCTCTAAAAGGACTGAGTAAACTTCAAAGCATCATCAAGAATATTAGTCCATCAGAGGAGTTTGTCCGGTCACCATGAAGAAGACTATGTCAAAAATATACGGAGGAAAGTACTCTTGCATGAGACAGTCTGGTGAATCATGAGAGCTAAAGCGGCAAGAACATCCAACATTTTAGAACACTTCATTAGAGTCTTCTCGCTCAAAGTCAAAGCCTATCTTGAGAAGACAAAACAGTCTGCCACTTAAGATGACTGCTCTAGTCAAAATTGAAAGGGCAGGTTAATATATGAAGAAACTCTTTCAGCCTCAAAGGTTCTCTAGCATCACAAAAGGAAGTTGTGAATCAACTCTATCAGATGAAAGAACTTCAATAAGATCAAAAGAAGAGATTCAGTCATCTACAAGACAAGAAGATCCTAATAGTTAAGAAAGACTGAATGAAGGAAAGTTCGTCCGCCAATCCAAATTACTTTGCAATGGAACTTCAAGCATTGAATGGAGACTACGTCTCCCAAGCTACAAGGAAGAATCCGTCCGCTCAAGTATCAATTGCGCCAAAGGTACAGAGATCAAGAAATGTGGTTTTCGAGGACATCAGGATTATCGAAGTATTAAAGAATCTATTTTCCTTATCTGGAGTAATTACTTCGTGGATTAAAAGACTCCTACCTCGTCTACACATTTATTAACATACTGGCTGCGGCAGAAAGTAGAAAGGGACAAAATTAATACAATATTCCTTGGTCCCACTAATATTCTACTTTCCCTTAAATCAAGCTGACATTGCAGAATCAACGGCAAGAATCTCTGAGCATCGTACACTCTCAACGGTCGAAATTCAAATATCTGACCAAGGCACGTAATAAGTATTAGTTGGCAAGCACTGGGGCAAAATGGTCAAAGCAAGCTTCACTGCTATCCCTTCACGCATTAAATACTGAAGTCATAGCTCGAAGCTACTTGCTCAGCATGGAGCCAGACGACATCAACCCAGAAGAACTGATGATTTCTAGATCATATCTTGCGCTTGCAGAGAGATCTCAGATATTAACTTACGCCTGCTGAAAGATGCAGAACTAGCCGTTACGCGCAGCTCAGAGAGGAAGAGGCACTTCAGACAGTTTTTCTCTCTTTCTCAAGAAGAAGAAGCAACTGAAGATATAAATAGAAGATCCTGCCTCCAAAGTATTTGGGCAACTTAGACTTAAACTTCCATATGTCAACTAAGTCTGTCCCAAGAGCCAAGGAACCTTGGTTAATACTCAGGATGCCTCAAGCCTATCCCTGCCTGAGTATATGAGCTTGTGTGAGAAAAAATCATAGAGTTTTACTCTTATCTTTCCCAACTCACACACCCTCCTAAACAGAGAACCCAAACTCCTATCCTCTCTGTAAACCGAGCTTAATTTTCTCTGCCCTCTCTTATTAAGAAGAGAACCATGTAGAGAAGCCAACCCTTGAAAAAGGTGTCAGGAGAAGTCCTGTAGAATACTTGTAAGGAGAAGTCCTGACAATACTTGTAAGGAGAAGTCCTTCTAATACTTGATAGGAGAAGTCCTTAGAATACTTGTTAGGAGAAGTCCTTAGAATACTTGTTGGGAGAAGTCCCTGATAATACTTGTACTATTTGTTTAAATAGTGAAAATCTTGGTGAAGCCAAGGACTGGACGTAGCCCTGTCGATTATGGGGGTGAACTAGGATAAAAACCATGTGTGCTTTATTTTCATGTTATATTGCTTTTCCGCTGCATGCTTATTCATGCGTTTGTAACTAGAAAACAATCTTGAAAAATAAGTAATCATCCTTCAGAATCTATTAAATGAATTTCATGCATTCTCACATATTTCAAAGAATGACTTATGTTAAATATAGATGAAAGATGATAGATAAATAACATATAAATCTTGAGAAAAGAAATTTAAAAATTGGTCACACAATTCAAACCCCCCCTTTCTTGTGTGTTTCTTGCACCTTCAATTGGTGTCAAAGCCTAACCACTCTGAAAAGTACTAACATCTTCACAGATGCAGAGTTCAAAGATCCATGGAAGTATATGTTCTCCTCGAACAAACGCGACCATGATCCAAACTGCTGAGGATCATCTCAAAGAAAGATCTCACATCAACCTAGCAAAGAAAGCTAGTAATTAATATGAATATCTCTGCTCATGCATCCAGCAACATTATTGATGAAATCTCCTATTGCTATGAGAAATGATCAAGTTCTGCGTTCAGAAACAGGAAGGGAGGTAACTCTGAATTTGTAGTAAATTATTTATCAATCTGCTATCTCTCATTGTCACAAATGATTCAAAGGTTTAACTATCTGACAGAAAAGGATTACAAAGCATACTTTGACACATTTACTGTCATTGCAAATTAAATAAATGAATCTATGATGTATAGTAGATCATATAAGCCTCATATTCTTATTACACTCACAGATCCACTATTTCCCACTTAAAAACTAAAGAATGTATCTTTCTAAGTTTAGCCAGAATATGTTTAAGCTTGTAAATATAATGATTTGAAAACACAAACTCTTAGATAATGATCAATGCATCATGATCGCATAAGCCTACAGAATATCTGTTACTGATCTGATCAACAAACGCTGATCAAAATTGTATGCCCTAAAAAGCACTTTCCATCTTCATTTATTATATCTGCATAAAGGCAACCCCATTCAAACTTAATAAATCAAAGTCAACAAATATTGACTCAAAACAAAAGTAGAACCTGTGGCAAATGACCTTTCATCTCATTAGTACATTGAAGATAGACACCAAAATAATGTGTCCAATGGACACGTATTTTCTCAAAAATGTTCTGATTGCTTCCTAACTCAGGAAGGACCCTGCTAGACATTACTATATCCTTTTGATAGTTAAAAATGTACCGTCAAGAACACTGCATGGAAAACAAAACACCTCTTGCATGAAGATAAATGTTGATTTTTTTTTTTTTAAACTAATCCTACGACTAGCCTTTCAAAGGAAGCATTTCTAACATATCTATACTCATTTAAAAAGGATATACATTCCACTACATGTAGCTAAATGCAATAACCAAGTAATACTAATAAAATTCCTTGGCAAAGAACTATGCAATAACTCTTGCAGGATTGAAGATAGATACACGTGTTAAATGGACAATAAAGAGGGATGACGTCAGGCACCTCCTTGAAGGAATAACCAACATTCTATTTAAATGAACATTGCTGCCCAAAGATCGAGAGAATGAAAGTCATCGTCTGGTGACTATCCGAGTAACCGCCAAATGAGAACGTCTGTGAACAACTGGTAAGGCACGATCAATCACTCGCATCACCCACACTTGGGTTACTGGTAAACAATTGTATCGTTTCATATATCAAAACTCTATTAGCACGCATTAAATCCTCCAACTGCCATGACTGCACATTTAAAGATCTTCATTTAATGCGCATGCTGATCATCATATCACATCAATGGAGAACTAATCATTTCTTCTCCTAAACCAAGTAAACACCTTTCGCATTCAAAGTAAACTTAACAAAAGGAATTTGAAAGAAAAAGCTATACACTTGTTACTGACGAACCTGCTCCTAGTTTCTATTCACTTCAACTTTTCTATTGCTCTCTCTCTCGTTCTAACCTTCACTTGCAGAACATCACAATGGCATCCAAGAAACAAATCGCTGCTGTTCCTGAACTAACTCCCACCGAGCAAAAGATTATTGACAGAAGAATAAGGAACATTGCTGCAAACCGGAAAGAGCAAGAAGAGTTTATTGGCAAGCAGAAGGCAATGAATCTTGGAGAAAGGGAACTAGTTCCTCCAAGGTATCTTGATCTGAATCTCTACAGTCATGCGAAGATTGCAGGGCTGGACTGGGTCCTATTTCAAGAATGGACAAATCTCATGAGAATATCTTCTCTCCCCACCATCAAGCCTGTTATTAAGGAGTTCTATGACTGCGCCGTCAAGAGCGGAACTCTTGCAATCAAGACCAGATGCATGCGATCAATCACAACTATTATGCCAGGAGATATTGCAGTGATTCTGGACAGAAAAATAAACGAAGAGGTTAAATTCAAATCTACTTGGGAGTTGTCTGCCCCCAATCCTAATTGTATCTGGAAGCAGAACCCAGAGGTTCATGGAACAAATGTTAACAACTTAATAGAGGAATGCAAGTTCCCCTATGTTGTACTTTGCAAAATAGTTCTCCCCAGAGAAGGAAACTGCAATCGGGTAGACAAGCTGTCTCAATGGGCGCTCTACCACATGATGCACAAAGAGAAGATCAATCTCTCCTATCTCATTTTCAACCACATCATGACGACTCTGGAAGGAAAAGAGTCTAAATTACTGTATGGAGCCCTTATTTCTGAGATAATGAGGAAGAATCTCATCAATAAAACAAAGGAGGAAAATGAACTCATCGTTCATGACTTCATCCACGCATCTCCTATCAAGTTTGACGATCTCAGAAGAATGAAGCTGAAGATCGACACTACTAATGTGCCTCTAGAACTGCTATTGCAAGCGAGCAGACCTCAACCAAAGGAGAAGATTGTGGAAGAAGAAGATGATGAATCAGAAGAGGACACTGATGATGATTGTCCTCCACCTCCTAAGCGGCATCAAATCACCAGTTCTGGGAAAACGATTGAAATTGTACCTCCATCAGAACCTGAACAACCTGCAGGCACAACTCCCTCACAACTTGACGATGAAGACAATCGTCCAATTGCCTCACTAGTCAAGAATGTCAGGAAAATTCCCCCGTGCTCTGAGTCTAGAGCCCCTCAACAATCCTCAGTCATGTCAAAATATCTTCCACACATACTTACTTTGTTCCATGAGTTTGTGGAAAATATAATTGATGTTGATGATGACGGCAACTGAGGATTCAGGTGTATCACCCAATGGATAGGGATGGACGAAAGTGAGTGGCCTGAGATAAGAAGAAGAATGATCAAGGAACTTGATGACAGACGCTCTCTTCACTTGAAAATATTCGACTCTGAAGGTCATCTGGAAGTCATCAGAAAGGCTTTGGTCCTTGGTCCAAATGAACTAGCCCTTGAACCCAAGTGGTTCATCGTTCCGGACATGGGATTACTAGCAGCATCCACCTTCAGAACTGTTCTGGTTACGCTGAGTCTCAGAGAATCCTGCACGAATCTTCCAATGACTGGTCCAGTGACAACTCCGTCTCCTGTAGCAGTGCTATGCAATGTGGAAGATCGCCACTGGATAAGGGTGATTCTGAAAGAAAACTCTCCCCTACCTAATGCAACACCACAATGGCTCCCCAACTGCGAGAAGGAAGCCAAACAATGGGGAAGAAACATGGCTTCAAGGATAATAATGTATCGAAACATTATAGACCCAGACTATGTTCGTCCTGCAAAGATGAAGAGGAAGCGATCTGTGGTCAAGATCGTCCAGGAAGACACTGAAGAACAAGAACAAGTAATCCTGCCAGCACCCAACTCATCAAATTTGAACTTAACCACTTCAGAAATGGAAGACCCTTGTCCTCCACCAAACCAATTCCAAACAAAACAAACTGATGAGATTGCTGAGGAACCAAGCAATATGAATGAAGTGCATCCTGACGTTTCTGAATCACAACCCAAGGCCACTGGGCAAACTCAAGTCACTGACAATCAAGATAAGTCATCAGAAAGGGTGAAAGATGCCAGAAGAAGGGTTAAGTCTCGCGCAGTGTGAGCAACCCATTCAAAGAAAAGAAAGAGAAACGACCCAGAAGAATCTGAGGAATGTGTTGCCAACCAACTCGCGTGTATGGATGATGTTTCTGGTGAACAGCCAATGGCTGACCAAGAAGGTGTTGTATCTGAAGAAACTCAGGAGAACAATATTCAAACAGCTCAATCTAGGGAATGCAGAATGAAAAGTTTCACAGTACACGTGCCCAGACGTTCTCGCCGAAGCACTACACCTATTTCTTCAATTGTACCTAGGATGCTCTCCATGGTGAATGCTTCGCATGCCCCACAACTCCTCATGGAAACATTGGGTTTCAATTTCTGTCTTCAGGCTTGAATCTGGACTCCTCCTGCTCTTGATGGGTTGACAATCATCTTCGCTCCGCGGACAAGGTATGACATCTTCCATCATAACTGGGAACTGTATGCTTTTAGACAAGTTCATACAAGCACCATTCCATCCGAGCTGATTCATGGTGCTGCGCGCATCATTTTCAAGTATGGATCATGGTCGCTTATTTTGGTAGCAGATAAACCTCCACATGAACTCTCTTCAACTGCTGCCTACTCACAGCACGAATCAGTCGATCATCAAATTCATATTTTAACTGATTCTGAAGAAGTAGTTGTCATCTCCTCAGACTCTGAGGAAAATCTGGATGATGCTCTATCACTATCTCCTAGAGAAATTCCTGCTGTTGATACTTTAAACAAAACACTGGAGATGGAAGCTACAGTGGCTCAACCCACCATCACCTCTTCAAACGATCATCCTTCCTCAACTGAGGAAATCCCCAAGCAAAAGGAGTCGCATGCAATGCCATCCACTGAAGAACCCTTCGATGCTAGAACTGCTATGAAAGAGTTGTCTGAAGAAGTTGCAAGATCTCTCTCCAACAACTCCAAAGAAAATCAGACACTGCACAGTGACATCTTCAAACGAGCTGACACGATGGAACAGTCCCTCACTGCTAAGTTGGAGGCTCACCTCCAAATCATTGAAGAAATGATTCGCAAAGACAACGAGCCTCGGCAGAAGAAAACTGACTGATTATTCTCTCTTTATACTACCTTCTCTACTCATTCTTTTATTCACGACTATTTGCACTTATCCTTATATATATATATATCTCTTATTCAGCATCTTCATTATACCTTGTTTTGTTTCTTCCTATTGCTTAATTCAACTGATCCTTTTCTCTATTACTTAAGTTATATTTTTTTTGATAATAACAAAGGGGGAGAAGAAGATACGAGTTAGGTAAAGAAAAAGGAGGGAGTGGGGTGAGAGTAAAGAAATAAGAATTAAGAAAAACATAAAGAATTAGGCAAAGGCTGACTACTATTAAACATATCCTGCATCAGCTTAGGGGGAGCTTATTTAGATAAATATGTTACACAAAAACCTCAACCAGGGAATATCATATTTAGGGGGAGCAAAAGTAGGCAAATCCAATTAATCAGAATCGTCCGCCTAAAACAAGAATATCTCTGTCTATGTCCTGCGATAATGTTTTTCTATACACTGAACCTCTCTGAAGAAAACTCAAAACATTCATTTTTCTTAACAGTAATTAAATGACAAATCAAAATCTCAAATAGACCTTTTTCTGAAAGAAATTGTCATTATCAAAAAGGGGGAGATTGTTAGATTCAAACAATTAAATGAATAATTATGTTTTGATAATCAACAATTTCTTTAAAGATCAATATCGTTTTAAACTGGATTTCCTAACACAGTGAAAACTCTCATGTACAGGAATAACTATCTCTAAAAGGACTGAGTAAACTTCAAAGCATCATCAAGAATATTAGTCCATCAGAGGAGTTTGTCCGGTCACCATGAAGAAGACTATGTCAAAAATATACGGAGGAAAGTAATCTTGCATGAGACAGTCTGGTGAATCATGAGAGCTAAAGCGGCAAGAACATCCAACATTTTAGAACACTTCATCAAAGTCTGCTCGCTCAAAGTCAAAGCCTATCTTGAGAAGACAAAACAGTCTGCCACTTAAGATGACTGCTCCAGTCAAAATTGAAAGGGCAGGTTAATATATGAAGAAACTCTTTCAGCCTCAAAGGTTCTCTAGCATCACAAAAGGAAGTTGTGAATCAACTCTATCAGATGAAAGAACTTCAATAAGATCAAAAGAAGAGATTCAGTCATCTACAAGACAAGAAGATCCTAATAGTTAAGAATTACTTAATGAAGGAAAGTTCGTCCGCCAATCCAAATTACTTTGCAGCGGAACTTCAAGCATTGAATGGAGACTACGTCTGCCAAGCTACAAGGAAGAATCCGTCCTCTCAAGTATCAATTGCGCCAAAGGTACAGAGATCAAGAAATGTGGTTTTCGAGGACATCAGGATTATCAAAGTATTAAAGAATCTATTTTCCTCATCTGGAGTAATTACTTCGTGGATTAAAAGACTCCTACCTCGTCTACACATTTATTAACATACTGGCTGCGGCAGAAAGTAGAAAGGGACACAATTAATACAATATTCCTTGGTCCCACTAATATTCTACTTTCCCTCAAATCAAGCTGAAATTGCGGAATCAACGGCAAGAATCTCTGAGCATCGTACACTCTCAACGGTCAAAATTCAAATATCTGACCAAGGCACGTGATAAGTATTAGCTGGCAAGCACTGGGGCAAAATGGTCAAAGCAAGCTTCACTGCTATCCCTTCACACATTAAATACTGAAGTCATAGCTCGAAGCTACTTGCTCATCATGGAGCCAGACGACATCAACCCAGATGAACTGATGATTTCCAGATCATATCTTGCGCTTGCAGAGAGATCTCATATATTAACTTACGCCTGCTGAAAGATGCAGAACTAGCCGTTACGCGCAGCTCAGAGAGGAAGAGGCACTTCGGACAGTTTTTCTCTCTTTCTCAAGAAGAAGAAGCAACTGAAGATATAAATAGAAGATCCTGCCTCCGAAGTATTTGGGCAACTTAGACTTAAACTTCCATATGTCAACTAAGTCTGTCCCAAGAGCCAAGGAACCTTGGTTAATACTCAGGATGCCTCAAGCCTATCCCTTCCTGAGTATATGAGCTTGTGTGAGAAAAATTCATAGAGTTTTACTCTTATCTTTCCCAACTCACACACCCTCCTAAACAGAGAACCCAAACTCCTATCCTCTCTGGAAACCGAGCTTAATTTCCTATGCCCACTCTTATTAAGAAGAGAACCATGTAGAGAAGCCAACCCTTGAAAAAGGTGTCAGGAGAAGTCCTGTAGAATACTTGTAAGGAGAAGTCCTGACAATACTTGTAAGGAGAATTCCTTCTAATACTTGATAGGAGAAGTCCTTAGAATACTTGTTAGGAGAAGTCCTTAGAATACTTGTTGGGAGAAGTCCCTGATAATACTTGTACTATTTGTTTAAATAGTGAAAATCTTGGTGAAGCCAAGGACTGGACGTAGCCCTGTCGATTATGGGGGTGAACCAGGATAAAAACCATGTGTGCTTTATTTTCATGTTATATTGCTTTTCCGCTGCATGCTTATTCATGCGTTTGTAACTAGCAAACAATCTTGAAAAATAAGTAATCATCCTTCAGAATCTATTAAATGAATTTCATGCATTCTCACATATTTCAAAGAATGACTTATGTTAAATATAGATGAAAGATGATAGATAAATAACATATAACTCTTGAGAAAAGAAATTTAAAAATTGGTCACACAATTCAAACCCCCCCTTTCTTGTGTGTTTCTTGCACCTTCAATCTTATCAACATTCAGAAAGCACACCACTTTCTGAATTCCACCATTCACCGAACACTACGGTGAATTTCACTCTAACCAAGAATGAAGATGAAGAAGAGTTTTACACAACTGAGTCAATCCTTCAATATTCTAATGGATTGAACATGCAAGTTATGCTTCAGGCAATCACATATGAAGGCTCTAACAATTCTGAGTTCTTAATGTTTGAACAGCATAAGTGTTCTTTGAAAATGAGAGATTATAAACTCAGGATGATTGCTCTAATGTATATGAAAGTTGTGTGTTTAGTTCTGAGTATCAATGGACTATTTATAGGCACTAGAGGTCATCTATGAACCATCACAAGGCTTCCCAAACATTTTGGGACGCATTGGTTCATGAAAAGACACATCTGCTGTTCTGGTAATCGATTACATTAATAGGGTAATCGATTACGCTACTAGTCGTTATAGTAACGTACCTATTTTTTCAAATGTGTAATCGATTACAGATATGTGGTAATCGATTACTCATGTGTGGTAATCGATTACTCAAAGCTTTGTAATCGATTACACTAAGTCCGAATCTTAGTTTATTAAACTTTAAGCCCTAATTGAGTGTTTCAACCATGTTTTAATTATGAAATCATGTTATACTCAATTATTCAATTGTCTATGAGCCTTCATAAGTAAAGTAACCTTAATAAAGCATAACTTACCAAGATATGGAGACTTAGCTAAATCTAGATACCTTAGATAATCTTTGAAGTCCGTTGAGCTGGTTCTTCTAAGTCTTCTTTTCTTCTTTTTATAATGTATGTTTGTCGTCATCAAAACTTCAGCCAGAGTCCAAGGACGAGACCTTCTTCACAATCACCTCCTTAGTGAAGCGCTCGATGAATTTCTGCAGTTTCTCCCAATTGTGCTGTTCCACTGTGGAGTTTGTGGTCATCTGGTTAGCCTTTTCTATTTTCTTTTTTCTGTTCATTTAATCCTTAATGCATCTGTGGAAGGAGTGGCTGAAATCAGTCCACCGTGAAATTTTGGACGCAAGGAGATCCCGAAACCACTGGAGAGCATCCTCTTTCAATGTTGTTAAAAACAAACTACACTTCCTGATGTCAGCGTCTTGTGTCTCATTAATGTGCGCTTCATCAATACAGTTTCCGAACCATTCCAGGTGCTTTTGTGGATCCTTTCATCCGGAAAAAAGTTTCCACATCCACTAGTTCGACCATCCCTTGGGGCATTTGGAACTCACGGAGGGTCTTACAGAATACTTGAAGACACATGCCGCTAGATTTTCCTTTGAGGAAGGAGACACTTCTCTTCTTCTAGCCTGTGATTGGTTATCATCATTTATAAGTCTCATTTTTACGCATATTTGGATATCATTTTAGGCACTTATATTGTGCAATTAATGAATATTCCATAGTAAATTCTCCTATTTTGCTTTATATTTGCCAAACTGCCAAGATTGGGTGTTTACTGTGTTTTATGATGATTTATCCCCATATTTTGATACAGAAATGGAGTTTGGATGGAAATCGCACCATTACAAGAAGAACTGGGCAGAAAATATAAGTTTCTGGCCACTCAGCATCACAAGACAGCCGCTCAGCGCCCCTGGACATGTCTCTGGTCACTCAGCAACCAAGTCGGTTTGGGAAACCCAGGAGTGAAGAAAGGTGTCACTCAGCGACCTGTTTAAGTCGCTCAGCGACCCTTTTCAGATTTTCTCTATAAAAGCAATCCTTCTCCAAACAGAAAGCATTATTCTTGGGATTCTTGGATAGTTTTAGAGAGAGCTCGAATCAGAAGAGATTCCTAGAGAGAGGAAGTGAACTAGAAGGGAGAAAGGAAGACTTTTGAGGTTCGGTACTACGCCGCCGAAGTGGAGACACGCCGCCGATGTCGCCAAGCTTCCAGTTTTCCTTATTTTGTCTTGTAAGCTTATAGCATCCATGTCTATGGATAGCTAAACCTCTCTTTTTGGGATTAGTTGTAGCCTTTTGGCCTTTTTGAATGTTTTCATATTGATATTCATATATATAAATCATATGTTCTTTGCCATGATTCGATAATTTTACCTTGTGCTTAGTGCTTGTTTTGGATTAATCACCTAGAACATGAGTTTAGATTTGATAGGATGGTGGGAACTGGCTATTTAAATCTGAACTAGGTAAAATAATCTAATGACTCTAAGGTCTAGGGATAGGGTTAGATCATTAGTCTATTCAAACACCCATGTCTAATGCTACTCACTTTTGTTAATCAATCAAGGGATTGAGGGTTCATATTGTTGAATTGATAATCTTCTACATCGGGGGACTGGGTAGTAAGATAAGAAATTGTGGGGGGAATCAATTTCATAGTCAATATAACATCCATGTCTAATGCTTTCTGCTTTGTTAATCGATCAAGGGATTGAGGGTTAATTTAGTAGGATGAGAATCTTTCGCATTGGGAGACCGTGTGGTAAGTTAAGAATGGATGTGATGAAACCAACCATAGAACAAGGTTTATGTATGAATTCATAGAATGCATTCAGGTTAATCAGTGAAAACTAATCCCAACAGTTTAATCAACTTGTTTTAAATTCATTTTACTGCTTTGTTTATGTTTCTAAGTTAACAACCACTTTCAATCTATCATTTTACCCTTTTGTTTAAGTAATTACGCTAAAGAATGACATTTGTATACCAATTCCCTGCGGATACGACAAGACACCCGTTGCTATACTACAATTGAGTCTTGAAAGATATTTAACATTAGAACAGTGAAAAAACAAACAAAAGTAAAGAGTGGTGAAAATCTCTTTCAACAATCATCGGCTTTTTTTCGAGGATTCTTGGAGTTTGAAAATTCTGGAGCCATTGGCAATTCTTGAGAAAGAATGATGTCGGAGTTGCGCTTGACTCTTGAAAGAGAACGATCCTGAATCGTTGTGAGCTTCTACTTTGTACAAAGAGAAAGAATGACATTGAATTTTCGAATCTTCCCCACAGACTGTGCCAAATTTTCGGGTGTGAATCTTGGATAGTGGTGCTCTCGGCGAGGCTGCTGTGGTGCTCGCAGTGCTCCAGAGTGAATAAGGTGGAGTCTCCAAGTCCAACGCATCGAGGGGGGACTTGCAGAAGCCACTCCGACGCTCAAGTCATTAAGGGAGCTCCGAAAGCGCCCAAGAACTCAGCTCAGACATGTAAGAATGCATAGCAAACTTGTAATGTAAAGAGTGAATAAGAAGCGTGTAAATGGAATGATCACTCCGTTCCAAAAGCCCTTAGTGAGATGATACAACCTGGTATTTATAGGCACCAGAGGTGTCCCTACAAGTGTTGGGGAAGCTCATGAGTGAAGCTTCCGAGCGGGAGTAGCTGTAGGCCAAGCAGCCTGTGCAGCGCTTCCCCTCGGCCTATGTTCGGGTCGGTCGTATAAGGTACCACTAAGTCGGGAGTTCTTGTCATTTAGCTAGGTCGTGAAGGCAACCTCTTAGGCGTATGCTTGAGAGCATCTCTAGTGGGTCAGCTGCTATGTCTTTATGTCGTATGCCTGAAGAGCCGACCGGAACCCTTTCTATGATTAAAAAAAAGTGAAATACCAAAAATTGGCAGGGACCTAGCTCATAGGCACTAGGGGGCCAGTGCCCATGCGCTGAGCCCCTGGACAGTCCCCATTCTACAGTTTTCCAGCGCCCAGGCGTTGGCATTCTGACCTGTTATTTTTTTCCAATTCCAGCGCCCATGTGGCTTCTTCCTCATGAATATTGCCAGCGCCTATGCGCTGGCCAAGCTTAGCGCCCAGGCGCTGGCTTTTGTGTAGTTTTAAAATGAGTTTTTCTTTACTTTTGAAATCTTTCTTTCTTCTTCTTCCTTTCTTTTCTCGAACTAGACTTCTTGTTCTTTTCTTTTCCTCTATTCTTCCAATCCCTTTGTCCTTGGTTTCTCCGCTCCTTCTTATCCATCATCTTCTTCTTCTATTGTTGTTTTTTTCAAGGTAAGTTTACCTTATTTTCTCCCTTCTACAGCTACTTCATGTTTTAGGGTTCATTGGATTCGAATTCTTTTCATCATTTTGGAAGTGAAAGAGGATTCCTGTACTGTAATTAGGGCATTGATGTTAAAGGTTAATATTGGGTTATGAATTGTTGTTTTTCATTGTGTTATGGAACCTTTCCCACCAAGTGTTTGTTAAAATGCCTCAATGGATTTTCCTGAAATTTTCTTGGGTTTTCTTAAGTGTTTTGTTTTGTTCATGAAACCAAGGAATTTCTTGAGTCATTGTGTTTGAAAAATAGAGGTATGGCTTGGTTTTCGTTGTAAGTTTGAGTGTGGGAAGTTTGTTCTTAGTGAACCATGGGAGGGTGAATTTTATTTTGTTCGAAATAACAAATTAACACTTGTGGCTTGGAATATTGTGTTGCTCTTTCAGATGGGTCCCAAAAGAAAGGAGATAGAGACTTCCCAGGAGTTTGATAGAAGCAAGTTTACCTGTTTTGAGAAGTTCGAGTACTACCACAATGTTCTTGTGAAGACTGAAGTGGTGAGGGAAAGGCCACTGAATATGCTTCCTGGGAAGGACAAGTTGGACATATGTCAATACATAAGAGGCGGTGGAGTGAGCTTTGTGCACCCATAGCAGATGGGTATGAGGTGCTAGTGTGAGATTTTTATGCAAATGCCAAATATGATTCATCAAACCCAAAGCCCTCAACACCCACTTTCAAGTCATCATTCTGCGGCATCACAATCAACTTTGGCCCGGACATGATAAGACGTCTCTTGAAGCTACCTTCTGTCCAGCAGGATATGGTAACCTTTGGGGGCAATGGTCTTGATTTCCAATCTTTGCTCAATGACTATCCCTTTGATGATGTGCTGGCCACTTGGGCTATTCCTGGACCAGATTAGGAGTATGAGAAGGATAAGGTGACTAAGAGTTTCATCTGCATAAAATTTGTTAAGCCTGAAGTTAGAGTGTGGTTGTAGTTCATCAATGGCATTGTTCTTCCTAACTCTAACAAGACATATGTGAGGAAGGAGACAACATTATGCATTTACTGCTTGTTGAAAGAGTTCCCTATGGATTTAGCCCGGATGATTTGTTGTAGAGTTCATGCCACAATTAATGTCAAGAGGACGGGATATCGCTTGGGTTACCTGCAGTTGATTAACAAGCTGGTGTGCAACAAATTGGGTGACAGAGCCCCTCCCATTGAGATTTTTGTAGATCCTTGGCCTATTATGGAGGTTACAGGAGCAAAAAAAATTTATATAAGATTGCTGCGGCCACAGGAAAGGATAGGCTGCAGCATATACTTGTTGATACTTCTAGAGCTCGAGCTTCATCTTCACGGTCTAGGACCACTCCAGCTCAGACAGACTGGAGTGAGGCTTTTGGCAGGCTATTTTCTTGCCTGGATGATCTGCACCACAAAGTGCAACATGCTGGCGGGTATGTTCACTCTGAGTTCCGTGGCCCTATGAAAATCAATGAGCTAGATAAAAGGTTGATGGCAATGAATGTGAACACTCGAGCAGGAGGAAGAAGTGGAGCAGTTGATGGAGCTGCTGATGGGGATCATGATGGTCCCATGCCTTAGTACTGTCCAGGGAGTTTTCTTTTCCTTTCTTTTTATTATTCTGTTTTTAGGTAGTTTTGCATTTAGTTTCTTTTGATTGGTTTTTGTTTTGTTGGGTCTTCTTGTTGTTGGAATTAACCCTAGTTATTTACCCATGTATGCAATTGAGCTTGATATTGATAATTGATTTTCTAGGTATGATGCTTGCATGCTGTTTGAATTGAATGATATTTGGGTTTGAGTGAAACATGTGGATTTGTAGAGAGTTAAGTGACAGGGTGTAGGGTGAAATTTGGAAAGTGCAATGAGATCGCAGGGTTGCTGAACTTGTGAGGAATGAACATAAATTGCAGGCTGAGAGGTAATAGATAAGTCACCACGGTTGAAGGCGGAACTGTGGTAACATCGTACCTCAAAAATACCCGGTTTTACACGGAACCGCGGTAATATCAGGCCTTTGTTACCTCGATTCAGACTGAAACCGGGGTAACATCTCACTCTGTTATCGCGGTTCATTTTCGAACCGTGGTATTTATTTAGTTTTTTTTAATATCTGTTACCGTGGTTCCTTTATGAACCGTGGTAACAAATTTGGTTTTTGTTTTTGGTGCAACGTACAATCAGAGATCAGACATGCAATTCCAACAGTAAATAAAATATAACCAAGACCTGCAATGCAGTGGAAACAACCTTGAAAACATAATATACAAGCTATATATATATAATATGTACTGCAAATCAAGTATGTACAAATTATGTACAGACCCCCACAATTATGTTACATACATATGAAATATATCTTACACACACAACATTATAAAAAAATGCATACTTCTTTAACCTGTTTTACTAGTCCTTTTCCTCTTTTGGTTCAAAAGGTGTGATAGTAATAAAATCACACAAGAAAGGGGGGGTTTGAATTGTGTGTGTGACTTTTGAAAGTTTTTCGCAGAATACTATTTATAAGTTTGAAACCGTTTAAATAAACGTGCAGCGGAAATATACTTAGAGCATAAATAGTAAAGCACACAGGATATTTATCCTGGTTCACCCCCAAAATCGATAGGGCTACGTCCAGTCCTTGGCTATACCAAGATTTTTCACTATTTCGACTGAATAGTACAAGTGTTCTCAGGGACTTCTCCCAGTATTCTGAGGAATACTCCTTTACAAGTTTTCTTAGGACTTCTCCTTTATCTCTCAAGTATTCGACAGGACTTCTCCCAATTCTTTTAGAAGAAGGTTGGTTTTCTACAAGGATCTCTTCATAAAGAGTGTATTCCAGCTAATAAGGCAATTAATGCTTCTGACCAGAGGATTTGAATTTGGCCGTTGAAGAGATACGATGATCAGAGGATATCACCGTTAATTCAGTAAAAGCAACTTGAATTAAGGAATGTCAGAGAATTTGAATCTTCAAGGTAGATGGCGCTTAATTCTGTCTCTTTCGACATTTAATGCTCTGATCAACCAAGAGGTGCATGACAGCTTATTGTTGGTTCAAACAAACGATCTCTTCTAAGCAGATTCTTTCTGTATGAGTCTTCAATCATTGCTCCTTAGTCAACCTATATGTTTGACGAGAAATGGTCCGGACAGACTTTTCAGGCGGACGAATTTTACTCTGAGAGAGGCTTCAGTTCTTATAGCCGGACGGACTTTTCCTTTACTTTTTGATAATGGTTGCAGCGTGCCTTCCGTTCATAAGAGTCCCTGAATATAAAATTCTTCAAAGATAATTAGTGACTCTTAACGAAATTGTTATTTATCAAAATAGGTTAATTCGTTTGAATATTTTTCTCTAACAATCTCCCCCTTTTTGATAATGACAATTTCTGAAAACAAATGCAAGTAGAGTCTGTATAATTTCTCCCCCTTAGTATGTGCCTTTCTTTTACTTAGTCATATATTTCATTAGCTGATATTAGCTCCCCCTAAGCTATCGTTTACTTTTTCATTTGTTATATAATTTCTCCCCCTTTGACATTATCAAAAATATAGATAACATAGCGAAAGAGATAACAAGAGGAAATGAGAACATATAGCAGTAGAAATGTATATTTAAAAAGATGGCTTAGACAGTCCTAAAAGTAAGGCCATAGAGGCATGCAGTTCAGCGAAGCTAGCATCGATCTTTGCAGAGAGCCTTGCATTCATGGATTCAAGGCGATCATTTACAGCTTGATCTCGACGGGCCCGTTCAATAGATAAACGAGCAGTAAAGGCCTTAACTTCCTGAGAGAGAAGGTGGATCATAGAGCGATCATCATCAGAGTCTGAGTGTGAGCAGTGAGCGACTGACGTAGATGAGAGGCTAGATGGCAGTATGGGCGTGAAGTATGCCACAGTGGGAATGAGCGGCGCAGGATGCGAATACAGCCATGTGGGACGCAGAGCCTTCAAAATGGGAGATACCTGAGGAAGGAGAATCAGGGTCCATGTTCTGAACCTGAGAACCAGGGATTCAACACAGCCAGCCAGATGAAGAGGGATTGAAGCAGTGTGAACATCCCTGCGAACCTGAATTTCCCAGTCAAAATGGAATAATTGTTGACATGAGGGCATGGATTGGGTAAAGTGAGAATTGGGACATCCTCGGGGAAGCCACAATCCAGCCTTAAAGCAAAATGGGAAACCAAATGCTTGAAGACAGAGATCTGATAGGAGGTGAGCATTGGGTGCATCGTGTGAACGCTTGCGCTTGCCCAAAGCAGAACTGGATCTAGGAGGGTTACTGGGCATGGAGTAGATCTGATGGAGAGACATGCCTGAATCAGCAATGAAGAAACCCGGAGGTGCAAGCTTGAGATCCAGATCCATACTTTTATGGAGACATGCAGGTGGGGACAGGTAGGAGGTATTAATAGATCTATTAAAGTGGACATCTACCCTGGGAAATAGTGAAAGAGTCGGTTGACTTTGACCAGTAGGCAGACGAAGATCACCTTCATCATCAGTTAGATTGAGACGGTTGAAATCAAGAGCCAAGCAAGAGAAGTCCGTGTTGGGGTCAGGTTCCGAGGCATCATCAATCTGGATAGGATTATCAAAGCTGGGGAAGTCAAATAACGAGTCAAGAAATTGCTCAGCTTCAATTTGTAGAAGATTTTGGAAATGAAGGATCTTAGATTGAAGAGGCAGTTCCCATCCTAGGGCGTCAGGAGAGCAATGATGCTTCCATTGAGGTGAAACAGTTGGCAGTGGAGAGTTCTCTGAGAGCATGACGCGAACCCAGTGTCGGTTGCCAATGTTGCCCAGTACAGCAATAGTGGGTGGATCATTAACGGGGCCAAGAAGTGGTAGATATGTGCAACACTGAGTAGGAGATAAGGTTACTAGAACCATGCGAAAAGCAGTGGCAGCAAGCAATCCCATGTCAGGAACTGTAAACCACTTGGACATTGGTGCAGGTTCATTTGCACAGAATGTGAGAGCCTCACACAGTCTATTAACATCTTTATCAGAGGAAAAGGTTTGGGAATGAAGCACACGATGAGATAGAAGTTCTTGAATGAGCAATTCGCGAACTTCTGGCCAGTAACTCTGAGAGTAACCCATCCATTGAGCAAGACAACGAAAACCACAATTACCATCATCCTCAACATCAAAGACATCAGATATGTATTTGTGAAACATTTGAGGCAAGAACTTCAAATAGTGAGCATGAGAGATTGAGATGAGGTCAGCTGTGGAGTGCACAGTCTCCGGGGGTGGCTTGGATGAAGTTGATGCATGTAGGATTGTTGGAGTACTGGAACATTGTGGAGAAGGATCGTCTGAACAATGTCGTTTGAGACTGGCAGCAGACGGAGTTGATGAAGAGAGCTTTCGTTTTTGAATCCTCCTGGTCCATTCACTGAGGAGTTCAGTGGGCACTTCAGATATGTCAACAGACAGATTCATTCGACGAACATCACCGAACTTAATCGGAGTAGCAAAGACATAATCAGATGAAATATAGTGCAATGATTCAATAGAAGGGTTGATTAGCTGCTTGTGACGCATGAGAGCAGAGATAAGAGCTCCATAGGGAAGGTTAGAGTTAGGTTGTTCCAGAGTATGGAGTATGTATTGAAACACAAGATTAGGCCAATTGACATTCTTGCGATGTTGAAGTTGGAATAAAGCCCATTGAGAGAACTTATTTACTAAGTCTCGAGAACCTTCTTTTGGCAGAGTAACCTTGCTAAGAACAGCATGGGGAAGAATGCATTCTTCAGCTAGGTTTTTCATTCGCCTAGAAGTGGAACTTTTGGGAATCTCCTTCCAGATAGTGAAAGGAGAGCTCTCAGAGCTTTCCCAAGATGAGGAGTAGCACGTTCCTTCGAGAGGAAGGTTGAGAAGTCGAGATATGTCACTGGTGAGTATATCAACTACTTGACCTAAACACCGAGTTCGGATGTGGTTAGGGTTCATCTTGACAGCACAGTCGTAGAATTCTTGAACAAGAGGCTTTATGACTGAAGTTGTGGAGACAATGAACATGTTCCCCCAAGCTTGTGAGAGCAGGAGATCAAGTCCGGCCACTATTGCATGTTCAAATAGCTTCAGATCAAAATACCGAGGAGTGACAAGCTCTCTGTCCCCTAGGTGTTCAACCTTCACAAGACCAATTTCATAACTTTGAAGCTCGCGATTGCGAGTCATAAGATTGATCTGGTTCTGGTATATTTGAGTTTCTTCCATGCTTAGAGCTCCTTGACCTTTTCCGTTTCTTCGTTTGTTGGGAGCCATGAGATCTGTAGAAAGGGAAGACAGAACGACAACTACAAATGCACGGAGTAGGTTGAATGAGTGTATTGAAGCGGTTGTAAGAGATATATTTTCACGAACCGTCAGTTTTTATGTAGAATAGTGTAAATAATTTCTCGATTTTATCATTCTCATGATGAGTAATACAGTTCATTAATTTGTATTAAATGAAGAGAGATAATAAATGCCAACCTTCGTGTGTGCGTGCAGAGCAAGTGAGACATATGAAAAGACACAACTGTTTCAGCATTAAATGCATATCTTGTAGTGGATATTAAATTTAAATGAAAATAACCAGACGAATATGATAAATAGATATTTATAGTGCAGGAAACATTCCTATTCTTTCTCTAAGGCATGCAAACTTGTTTTCAATTAGAGGTTTGGTGAAAATGTCTGCCAGTTGATCATCAGATGGTATGTATGAGATGTCAATATTTCCTTTTTCTACATGATCACGAATAAAATGATGTTTGATTTCAATATGTTTGGTTCGTGAATGCAACACAGGATTCTTTGATATATTAATGGCACTTGTGTTATCACATAATAATGGGATGTTATGCTCAAAAATATTATAATCTTCTAATTGATGCTTCACCCAAAGAAGTTGGGTGCAGCATGAACCTGCAGCGACGTATTCTGCTTCAGCCGTTGAAAGAGAGATTGTGCTCTGTCTTTTGCTTGCCCAAGAGATTAGACAATTCCCTAAGAAGTGACATCCTCCACTTGTGCTTTTTCTTTCTATTCTATCTCCAGCATAGTCAGCATCACAGAATCCTCTTAGCCTGAAATCATCACCTTTCTCATAGACTAGACCAAGATTAGTTGTGCCAATAAGATATCGAAAAATTCGTTTTACAGCACTAAGATGAGATTCTTGAGGACTTACCTGGAATCTTGCACATACACAGACGCTGTACATGATGTTTGGTCTGCTTGATGTGAGATATAATAGCGATCCTATCATCCCTCTGTATTTGGTTGAGTCAACAGGAGTTGATTCATCACCTTTATCAAGTATAGTTCCAGGATGCATTGGAGTTCCCATGGCTTTTGCTTTCTCCATGCAGTACTTCTTTAGTAGGTCATTGACATATTTGGTCTGATGAATGTATGTTCGAGTTCCCTCCTGCCTGATTTGTAATCCTAGGAAGAACTTTAATTCTCCCATCATACTCATCTCAAATTCACTTTGCATTAGCTTGGAGAATTCTTGACAAAGAGCTTCATTTGTGGCCCCAAATATTATATCATCGACATATAACTGTACTAGAATGAAGTCCTTGGACCTCTTTCTTCTAAAGAGAGTATTGTCGATGCTTCCTCGAGAAAATCCATTCTTCATTAGAAATGAGCTCAAGCAATCGTACCATGCACGTGGTGCTTGCTTTAATCCATATAGAGCTTTTCTCAGCTTGAAGACATGGTCTGGCAGATCCTGATCTTCAAATCCTGAAGGTTTCTTTACGTAGACTTCTTCCTCAATGAATCCATTCAGAAAAGCACCTTTTACATCCATTTGAAATAGCTTTATGGAGTGTTGACATGCAAATGCTAGAAGAATACGTATGGCTTCAATTCTTGCAACTGGTGCAAACGTCTCTGTATAATCAATTCCTTCTTGTTGATTATACCCTTGGACCACCAGACGAGCTTTGTTTCTTGTGACCTTTCCATTTTCATCCATCTTATTCCTGAAGACCCATCGAGTGCCTGTGATGGATTTGTCTTCTGGTTTCGGCACTAGATCCCAGACTTTACTTCGTTCAAACTGATTCAGTTCTTCTTGCATGGCAAGGATCCATCCTTCATCCTGAAGTGCTTCTCCTATGTTCTTTGGCTCTATCTCAGAAAGAAACGCACAGTTAGCATAATCATTAAAAGTAGATCGAGTTCTTACCTTTTCGTGGACATCTCCAATGATTTGCGTTGGAGGGTGATCTGGTTTGAATCTCCAGTCTCGAGGTAGTGATATGCCACTGGAGGTCATAACTTGACTTGATGAGATATTGTCAGACGTAGTTTCATCAACTTCGTCTGGTTGAGTTGAGAAAGGAATAGTTGAGTCTGACTCTTTGCTGGACGATGATGGCTGAGCTGGATTTGATGAAGGAGCTTCATATATTTCCAGATCATCATCTTCTGAAGATATCGGATTTACACCCACGTGCTTATCTTCAAACCTAACATTGATGGATTCTTCAACTGCCATGGTTCTGGAGTTGTATACTCGAAACGCCTTAGAATTAGGTGAATATCCTAAGAATATTCCCTTATCTGATTTTGCATCAAATTTTCCGAGATCATCCTTTGTGTTGAGTAGAAAACATGAGCTTCCGAAAGGATGAAAATATGAGATGCTTGGCTTCCTTCCCTTCCATAGCTCATAAGCAGTTTTCTTCAGAATTGGACGCATGAATATTCTATTTTGAATATAACATGCTCTATGGATGGCTTCAGCCCAGAAATACTTGGGCAGAGAGGTTTCATTAAGCATAGTTCTTGCCATTTCTTGAAGTGACCTGTTTTTCCTTTCTGCTACTCCATTTTGCTGAGGGGTTCTCGGAGCGGACACTTGATGGAATATACCATTCTCTTCGCAGTAATGATTGAATTCTTCATTTATGAATTCTCCTCCTCTGTCACTACGGATGTTGGTGATGCAGTATCCTTTTTCATTTTGAATTCTTTTTGCGATGATTAGAAAGGACCTGAAGGCTTCATCTTTTGTTCCAAGGAATTGCACCCATGTGAATCTGGTGTAGTCATCGACGATGACAAGACAAAATCTTTTTCCAGAACAACTAGCCGTTCTAGTGGGTCCAAACAAGTCCATGTGCAACATCTCCAGAGGTCTCTTTGTACTAACAACGTTCTTTGCATGGAAAGAACTTTTTACTTGCTTTCCTTGGAGACATGCTGAGCATGTATCATCATATTTTAAAGATAGATTTGGCAAACCACGTACTAAATCATGTTTGATTATTTTAGCAATGGTCTTTAGGGATGCATGCCCTAGCTTCCTGTGCCAAATCCATTTATCATCCTCTGTTGATACTAGACATGTTACCTTTTGACTTGCAAGGTTTTCCAGGGAGGTCTTATATAGATCTCCTTGTCTCTGAGCTTCAAAGATAATCTTGTCATTTTCATTAGTGACACTACACTTCAATTTGGTGAAGGAAACAGTGAGCCCACTATCACACAATTGACTTATGCTAAGTAGGTTATGTTTTAATCCTTCAACTAGAAGAACCTTCCGGATTACTGGAAGGGGGTCCTTACCAACATTACCTTCTCCGACAATGAACCCTTTTTGATTACCTCCAAAGGTCACTGTCCCTCCTGTCTTCTTCTCATGGATTTTTGGGAATAAAGACCTTTTTCCCGTCATGTGCCGTGAGCATCCACTGTCCAGGTACCATTGTTCTCTTTGGTTTCGAACTGTTAAGCACATCTGCAAGAGGAATAATCATTGATTTAGGTGCCCAAACTTTCTTGGGTCCTCTTTTGTTAGTAATCACCTTGGGTGGACTTTTCCTCCCATGCACTATTTTTTGAGGAGTTTGTTTCTCCTTACCCTTGACTATGAAAGTTTCAGGTTGAATTTTGATAGATGCTGATGAAATATTTTTCTTTTCAGGCTGATATTTATATGGAACAGTAGACAAGTTATGTTTAATGGCAACTATATCCCAGTCTTCTTCTTCTTCATATCCTAACCCTCTTCGATCATAAGCTAATCTATTATTTCCACTTAATTTGATTAGATTATCATGGCCTTGAGTAAACATGGATAAGTCTTTAATTAAGTAACTGACTCTTTGCTTTAAAAGCCTAATTTCTTTGTTTGCGTCTTGTTCTAAAAGCGCTTGATTTTTCTTGGTAAGCATGATGGTACTTCCTTAGATGCATGCAGTTCTTTCAATGTTTTATCATGCTTCTTTTTGAGAGAGCTGTACTTAATAGCTAATGCATGAGCATATTCTAGCAGTTCATTGTAGTCATCAGCTGAGATTTCAGGACATACCTCATCTTGATCATCTTCTTCGTCATTGGATTGGTCGACAGAAATCATCAATGCCTCTGCTTCTCTGTCGGCTTCAATATCTGAAGTGTCTATGGATGCCATGAACGCACAGTATGAAGCTTCTTCATTAGCTCCCTTGGCTTCTTCTTCTTGATCTGAGTCATCTTCTGATTCATCGTTCTAGCTGGAAAATGCCTTCTTTTTATAGAAAGTTTTCTGTGAAGACTTATTCCCTAGACGAGGACAATCTGCTTTGACGTGACCAGGTTTCTTGCATTCATAGCAGACGATCCCTCCTTTACTTGGAGTCCTTTCTTCTTCTCTTGATGAGGAAGATGGTCTTCCTTTGAATTGCTTCCTGTTTCCCACCATTTTTCTAAATCGTCTGTTGAACAAAGCTTGTTCATCATCAGATCGATCAGATTGAGCTGTTTCCTCATCTGAGGAT
This sequence comes from Acmispon strigosus, assembly GCA_030819835.1. Taxonomy (NCBI): domain Eukaryota; kingdom Viridiplantae; phylum Streptophyta; class Magnoliopsida; order Fabales; family Fabaceae; genus Acmispon; species Acmispon strigosus. Next base: position 29,976,051 of record JAUAMA010000001.1, read on the forward strand.
TCATTAGCTTTCAAAGCCTTTGATTTGTTGGCTTTGAATGCTACAGCTTTTGCAGCTGCTGCTTTTCTTTTTATAATCGCAGCATCATTTGCAAGATCCTGCTCGTGGATCTTCATTTCTCCCAGCAAATCTTCTACTTGATATGTGTCCATATCCTTTCCGGATCTTTGCGAGGTGACGAAATTTCTCCAGTTGGTGGGAAGACTTCTGAGAATCTTGACCACTTGCTCCTTGTTAGTGAATGTTTTGCACAAATTCCTCATACCATTGTGAATGGTCTGAAGTCGTGAAAACATGGAATCAATGGACTCATTATTGTCCATCATGAAGTTTTCGTATTGGGAGGCGAGCATGCTCATCTTGGTGGTTTGAACAGCAGTTGTTCCTTCATGAGCAATAGCCAGCGTGTCCCATACCTCCTTTGCAGTACTTAGGCTGTCAACTTTGTCATGCTCACTTTTGCTGAGAGCACATATAAGAAATAGCCTTGCCTTGGCATTCCTCTGGTTTTCGGTCTTGTGTTCGTCTGTCCACTTGTCAGCTGGGATAGCCTTGTTTTCACTATCTTTAGGAAAGTAATTTCCCTTAGATATCACGTCCCATAGTTTCCAATCAGTTGATTCAATGAATAGCTGCATATGCTTCTTCCAGTAGGGATAGTTTGAGTCATCGAAGAATGGTGGCTTGTTTGTTGCGGTTCCGGTTGGGTAGGCAATTCCGTCCATGGATCTTTTCACTCTACACCTGTTAAGATGTTAGTAATTCTTAGAGCGGTTAAGCTCTGATACCAATTGATAGTAATAAAATCACACAAGAAAGGGGAGTTTGAATTGTGTGTGTGACTTTTGAAAGTTTTTCGCAGAATACTATTTATAAGTTTGAAAGCGTTTAAATAAACGTGCAGCAGAAATATACTTAGAGCATAAATAGTAAAGCACACAGGATATTTATCCTGGTTCACCCCCAAAATCGATAGGGCTACGTCCAGTCCTTGGCTATACCAAGATTTTTCACTATTTCGACTGAATAGTTCAAGTGTTCTCAGGGACTTCTCCCAGTATTCTGAGGAATACTCCTTTACAAGTTTTCTTAGGACTTCTCCTTTATCTCTCAAGTATTCGACAGGACTTCTCCCAATTCTTTTACAAGAAGGTTGGTTTTCTACAAGGATCTCTTCACAAAGAGTGGGTAGAAAATATGAGGTTCTAGGTTCAGAGATGATTGTTAAGTTTGATTCTCTGAAGATGTAGTGTGAGTAGGATAAGATTTTTTACTCTATGAAGATTTCACACTGATTGGCGACTAAACTCAAAAGGGTAGAAAATCTAATGTTACTGAGTGTTCTTGGCTAAAGCTTGTCTAAATTATGAATTCACTTGAAGGATTTGAATGCTTTGATATTGTGTAAGTCGCCAAGTAGAAAATGATGCAGAGGTCACTATTTATATCTTCAGTAGGATGATAACTTGATGGACTGATGAAGATCTTCAAAAATAGTTCCGTTGGAGATTTGCTTGATTGTGAGTAACGGATACTTCTGCATCTTGTTGCTTGATACGGTTTGCCAAAGTGACAAACATTTCTTCAACCGGTAGAGAGTGAGTTCGTCTGGCAATGCTTTTTCTTCTGGTTCAAAGAGGCAGCAATTAATGCAAGTGTATTCCAGCTAATAAGGCAATTAATGCTTCTGACCAGAGGATTTGAATTTGGCCGTTGAAGAGATACGATGATCAGAGGATATCACCGTTAATTCAGTAAAAGCAACTTGAATTAAGGAATGTCAGAGAATTTGAATCTTCAAGGTAGATGGCGCTTAATTCTGTCTCTTTCGACATTTAATGCTCTGATCAACCAAGAGGTGCATGACAGCTTATTGTTGGTTCAAACAAACGATCTCTTCTAAGCAGATTCTTTCTGTATGAGTCTTCAATCATTGCTCCTTAGTCAACCTATATGTTTGACGAGAAATGGTCCGGACAGACTTTTCAGGCGGACGAATTTTACTCTGAGAGAGGCTTCAGTTCTTATAGCCGGACGGACTTTTCCTTTACTTTTTGATAATGGTTGCAGCGTGCCTTCCGTTCATAAGAGTCCCTGAATATAAAATTCTTCAAAGATAATTAGTGACTCTTAACGAAATTGTTATTTATCAAAATAGGTTAATTCGTTTGAATATTTTTCTCTAACAAGGTGCATACGTGTTTTTCCTATTTTTTCATGGAATGTCATATTCATCCAAATTCCCTCTTCATGATTGTCGCAACCGGGGTCGCGGCGGGGACGGGGCAAAAAACAATTCGTAATCAGCTAGAGTCGCCACTAACGTTTTTAAGAGGAAAACGCTAGAAAACCTAAAAAGAAAATAAAACGGCCTACGAAACCTAAAACTCTAGGTTCGGGAGTCGGTTACGCGTGGGGAAGGTGTTAGCACCCCACAGCGCCCGTCAAAGACGGTACCCAAGATTGATTGTGCAAAAAGAAATTATTAATGGACTCATTATTTACAAAGAAAAAAAAAGATATTTATTATTTTTTTGAGATTTATTATTTAAAATGAAAAGAAAATGAGATTATTTACAAAACAAAAATATTTATTTTATTTTATTTAGCCTGATAGGTGTGAACCTAGTCCTACGTACTTCCCTCAAATGGAAGATCAAGGCCACGTAGTTCTGAAGGTTTAAAGTGATTTTTAATTTGATGTGCCTGGCGGGGAGTTGCCCGGTCCTACGTATCTCCGAAGAGAAATCAAGGCTACGTAGTTCTTAAGGTGATTAAAGTGATTTAAGAAAGGGTGTCTGGCAGGGAGTTGCCCGATCCTACGTATCTCCGAAGAGAAATCAAGGCTACGTAGTTCTTAAGGTGATTAAAGTGATTTAAAAAAGGGTGCCTAGCGGGGAGTTGCCCGGTCCTACGTATCTCCGAAGAGAAATCAAGGCTACGTAGTTCTTAAGTTTAATTAATTTTTATTTATGAAAAAGAAACAGAAATGAAAACAGTAAACAGAAACAGAAGCAGTAACAGAAGCAGTAAACAGAATACAGAATGCAGAAATAGAATGCAAAACAGAATGCAGAAAATAGAAATGCAGAAAACAGAAATGCAGAAAACAGAAATCCAGAACAGAAAAGAAACAGAGACACAGAAAAAAAAACAAAACAGAAAAGAAATAGAAATAGAAATAGAAGAGAAACAGAAATAGAAACAGTGCGTAGCAAGATGGTGGAGGTGGCGGCGGTGCTTCAGGGGCTTGAGGAAGGAGCAGCGGCGGCCAGGGAGCTTGAGCGTGGCGGTGGCGGTGTTGGAGGAGAGGAGTGGTGGCGCGGCTGCGACGGCCAGGGAAGTGAGGAGGAGGAGCGACAGTGGTAGCTGTGCCGTGGTGCTGGGTGGTGGTGCTATGGACGAGGGGAGAAGATGGTGATGGTGGTGTCGTGGTGCTGGGTGGTGGTGCTGCAGCGGCGGGCAGGGAGTTGGGAGGAAGGTCGAGCGGCGCGAGGTGCTAAAGGGAGGAGCGGCGGCGCGAAGAAGCTTGAGGGAAGAGCGGCGGCGCGAGGAGGCTTGAGGGAGGAGCGACGGCGCGAGGTAGGGGAGGTGATGGCTTGGCCGCGGCGGCCAGGGAGGAGAGCGTGGTGGCGGTGCAGGAAGGTGGGAGGAAGAGAGAAGGAGATGAGGGATGGAGGCGGCTAGAGAGTGAGGGAGGCTGCTGGTGGTGTGAGGCCAGGGAGATTAGGGTTTTGGAGTGGAAAAGGAAAAAAAGAAAAATAAAAAAAAAGGTGCAGATTTTTTTGTTCTTTTTTTTTGTTTTTTTGTTTTTTGGAGTGTGGAGGCTAGTGAATGGTGAGTGGTTAGGGTTAGTGAGAGTAGGCTTTATATAGGGGAGAATTAGGGTTTGAGTGAAGGAGAAAATGACAGAATACCCCTGGGGTTTGTTTTGGGCCAGTTTGGCCCATTTTTTATTTTTTATTTTTTATTTTTATTTTTAGTTTTTTGAGAAACTAAAGTAATTAAAAAAACAAACTCAATTAATCTAAAAGACCCGGACAAAATTGGGTGCTGACAGCAGCCCCCATTTGCTTGACTTTCGGTGAGAAAGGTAAAGCAAATTCAAAAGCAGCCAATTTTGGCCAAACAAACAAACAGAAGAAGAATAACAAAGATGCCAGATCCGGAGCCCATCAATGGGTGGATCAAAAATCATGGAATAACTGAAAGAGTGCAGGGGTTGGATACCCTAAAAAAGTGCAGGGTTGGATACCCTGAAAAAGTGCAGGGGTTGGTTACCTTGAAAGAGTGCAGGGGTTGGTTACCCTGAAATAGTGCAGGGGTTGGTTACCCTGAAAGAGTGTAGGGGTTGGTTACCCTAAAAGAGCCTAGGGGTTGGTTACCCTAAAAGTGTGTAGGGGTTGGTTACCCTAAAAGTGTGTAGGGGTTGCTTACCCTAAAAGAGAAGACTTGGCGTCACAATACCAAGCGGGCGTCACAATACCCTAAAAAGAAAATATGAGAGTAGATAGCTGTGGTCTATGCCTTGAAAGAGAGAACTAGGCAAAAATACCTAGCAATGCAAGAGATTTTTATATTTTTTTGAATTTTTCAATGATCATGCGAAAAAAGAGAGTTAAAGGATTTTCAAACAAACAGATTTGTGATTTTCAAAAGATTTTATCTTCACCATTGCAGCACAACACTATTCAAAGCTAGTGGATGAAGGGATGGGTTTTGGATGGAAGAAATGGAATAAGATTTGTGGAGGGTAATGGAGATTAGGCTTGTAACAAGCCCCCAAGTCTTGCATCAATGTAAGGAACAAATGCTTATCATTTTTATTGTGCTGAGAGGAGAGAAAAGGCGGCAAGCCCTAAGTGCGACAAGCATCAATTTGAAGATCTGTCATGGAAGAGGGGCGAACCCGGAGTCTAATTTGCTTCAGGCATATCTTCAACCAAGGAAGAATATAAGTCTCATCACTCCAATTTTCTCTTTTTCTCTTTTTTTTTGGACCTTTTTTTTTTTTTACTTCTTTTTAAGGAGCAAGAAAAACACAAGTGTAAACTTATTGTCCCAAAATCAAAGTTTAAGAAAATGTGAGCAATCAATATTTGATCATAATGGACTTTATTGGCTTGTAATGTGGCTAGGGGGTAATGGGTGATGAAAGAAAGGATATAAAGGCTCAAAGAAAGTGTTTAAGGGTTAATTAGGACAAAGGATCTCTAGTGCAATGTGATGGATAAGAGACATTTGCTCTTTTTTTATTTTTTTCTATTTTTTGAATTTTTTTTTTAGCAGAAGAATGATTTAGCTGTCTTCAAACATCATAAAAAGCCCCAGGTATTGAGGAAATCCATGAGCACTTTTAGAGAAACACTCAAACTGGGCTGGCCCTCGATGTGGGGTGACAAGTGAAACAGATGGGATATCAGCTCCAGTGAAATGAGTCAGATGGAGAACTATTGCACTAGCCCCCAGTGTAGGGGTGATCTTGTCCAGGGTTAAATGAAGAAAAAATTTATTTTAAGGCTCAAAGTGGGTAGCAAGGGATAATATTTTTTTGATTTTTTTTGGATAGAGAAAGAATGGTCAAACTTCATTTCAAAAATTGATTGCTCATTTTTAAAAGATTTAACTTTAGGACAAAAGTTCTAGACTTTACTTTTTTTCTTTTTTCTTTTTTCTTTTTTCTTTTTTTCTGTTTTTCTTAGGATGATGAGACGCAAGATGATGGACTAATGATCTCAAATTTTTGTAACGCTCTCTTCAGCATCGGTCCATGACTTCCAAAATTGGGGGTTTGAAGATGGTTAATGAAGGAGGGATAAATGAATGGATGAGACAAATGTGGATTAGAAAGAAATTGAGGTTCATAAAAGTGTGGAGTAATTTGTATAGATGGAAAGGATGAAGAATTATGAGATGGTGAATGAAAGGATTATGAGGAGATGGTGAATGAAAATGAACCTCAAATTGAACGTTATGATGCAATGGTGAAAATTAAAAAGAAAATAAAACCAAAGGAAGATAATTAAAGAAAAACATTTTTTTAATTTTTTTTTAGCAAACAAAAAAAGAGATGGAAATTGAAAATAAGAAAGAAAAAGAAGAAGGATAAGTGGAAGGGAACTGTACAAAATGTTTTTTTTTTTTTTTGAGATTTTTTTTGATAAGGATGAATAAGAAAAAAGAATTTATTTACAAAGACAGGAAAATGAGGAACTCCGAGAGAAAGAAGGAGCCCCCAACTAAGCTTATTTTCTTAAGCATAAAGGTCGGATTAATATAGAGATGGAGAGACCTAATCAAATTAATTGACTAAGGTTTAGACAACTAGTACAGTGATGGGGATGGATCTAGATCTCACATAGCTAAAGATCCCAGATTACCCTCGTCACACAGACAAGGACCCGATGATCGAACTATTTGACGCATAGACACTAGGCCTCTCACGACAAATAGCTAAATAACCGGTAATAATATGAGTGGTGAATCAATAATTGACGCGTAGACACTGGGTCTCTCACGACACTTATCAAGACACCCCCACACTCCCTAGTTTGTGGGCCCGGGTATAGAGCCCAAAAATGTGTGGAATAGTGATATAAATACAGTAACCAAAAGAGATCATATATACAAGATAAGAAAATATATACAAAAGGCAAGAAATAAATAATAAGATAAAACAAAGAAAAAAACAAAAAATGCACAATATAATAGAATCAAAAGAAAGGATATATACAAGATAAAAATAAAGATATATACAAAAAGACAAGAAATAAATAATAAGATGAAATAAACAAAGAAAAAAAAGAAAATGCACAACCAATCATATAGGCCTGACTCTCAAAAGTCCCCAGCAGAGTCGCCATCTGTCGCAACCGGGGTCGCGGCGGGGACGGCGCAAAAAACAATTCGTAAACAGCTAGAGTCGCCACTAACATTTTTAAGAGGAAAACACTAGAAAACCTAAAAAGAAAATAAAACGGCCTACGAAACCTAAAACTCTAGGTTTGGGAGTCGGTTACGCGTGGGGAAGGTGTTAGCACCCCACAGCGCCCGTCAAAGACGGTACCCAAGATTGATTGTGCAAAAAGAAATTATTAATGGACTCATTATTTACAAAGAAAAAAAAAAGATATTTATTATTTTTTTGTGATTTATTATTTAAAAAGAAAAGAAAATGAGATTATTTACAAAACAAAAATATTTATTTTATTTTATTTAGCCTGATAGGTGTGAACCTAGTCCTACGTACTTCCCTCAAATGGAAGATCAAGGCCACGTAGTTCTGAAGGTTTAAAGTGATTTTTAATTTGATGTGCCTGGCGAGGAGTTGCCCGGTCCTACGTATCTCCGAAGAGAAATCAAGGCTACGTAGTTCTTAAAGTGATTAAAGTGATTTAAAAAGGGTGCCTGGCGGGGAGTTGCCCGGTCCTACGTATCTCCGAAGAGAAATCAAGGCTACGTAGTTCTTAAGGTGATTAAAGTGATTTAAAAAAGGGTGTCTGGCGGGGAGTTGTCCGGTCCTACGTATCTCCGAAGAGAAATCAAGGCTACGTAGTTCTTAAGTTTAATTAATTATTATTTATGAAAAAGAAACAGAAATGAAAACAGTAAACAGAAACAGAAGCAGTAACAGAAGCCGTAAACAGAATACAGAATATAGAATGCAGAAATAGAATGCAAAACAGAATGCAGAAAACAGAAATCCAGAACAGAAAAGAAACAGAAATGCAGAAAAAAACAAAACAGAAATAGAAATAGAAGAGAAACAGAAATAGAAACAGTGAGTTGCAAGATGGTGGAGGTGGCGGCGGTGCTTCAGGGGCTTGAGGAAGGAGCAGCGGCGGCCAGGGGGCTTGAGCGTGGCGGTGGTGGTGTTGGAGGAGAGGAGTGGTGGCGCGGCTGCGACGAGCAGGGAAGTGAGGAGGAGGAGCGACGGTGGTGGCTGTGCCGTGGTGCTGGGTGGTGGTGCTATGGACGAGGGGAGAAGATGGTGATGGTGGTGCCGTGGTGCTGGGTGGTGGTGCTGCAGCGACGGGCAGGGAGTTGGGAGGAAGGCCGAGCGGCGCGAGGTGCTAAAGGGAGGAGCGGCGGCGCGAAGAAGCTTGAGGGAAGAGCGGCGGCGCGAGGAGGCTTGAGGGAGGAGCGACGGCACGAGGAAGGGGAGGTGATGGCTTGGCCGCGGTGGCCAAGGAGGAGAGCGTGGTGGCGGTGCAGGAAGGTGGGAGGAAGAGAGAGGGAGATGAGGGATGGAGGCGGCTAGAGAGTGAGGGAGGCTGCTGGTGGTGTGAGGCCAGGGAGATTAGGGTTTCTGGAGTGGAAAAGGAAAAAAAGAAAAATAAAAAAAAGGTGCAGATTTTTTTGTTCTTTTTTTTGTTTTTTTGTTTTTTGGAGTGTGGAGGCTAGTGAATGGTGAGTGGTTAGGATTAGTGAGAGTAGGCTTTATATAGGGGAGAATTAGGGTTTGAGTGAAGGAGAAAATGACAGAAATACCCCTGGGGTTTGTTTTGGGCTAGTTTGGCCCATTTTTTATTTTTATTTTTTTGAGAAACTAAAGTAATTAAAAAAACAAACTCACTTAATCTAAAAGACCCGGACAAAATTGGGTGCTGACAATGATCATCTCGGACGTACAAACAATCATCTTCATCTGAATCAGGGTCGAATGGTTGTTGTATCCCGAGGAATGGGTCATCTTCAATAGCATTTGCGGCATTAAGGTCTTGTCCATCATCGTTGTTGATATGCACATTATTTGTTAAAAGAACAATGGACATTTTACTGTCAACGAGATCAGGGAAAAAAATATTTTCTCTGCTTGGGATGCCAAAATAAATGGGTCATCCTTGGACCCCACCCTATTAAAATCAACCTGAATGAACCCTAAGTCATCAATCTGAACTCCAGAGTTAATGTCAACCCACTTACAACCAAACACAGGAACCTGAAATGTTGTGTAATCTAGCTCCCATATGTGTTAAATTACCTCAAAGTATGACATGTCTGCATATATTGGGTTTCTTTCTTTGGCGCTAGAGACATGCATAACTCTATCAACAAGAGTCACTCCACTGTTTTGCATTGTACTCCGTTCATCTTGGGCTTGCGTATAAAATGTATAACCATTAATTACATAGCCGTTGTAAGAAGAGGCATGTATACTCGGACCCTTCGACAACCATTTCAATCTATTTGAAACAGAGGTAGGATCTTCTTTCCACTCCTGATAAACTTGATCCTTTAGCCACGAGATAAAAGTCTTGTTGTGCTCCTTTGCTAACCAATTTTCAGACCTATTGGGGTTCAACCTCTTAATCTCATCCTTGTGCATGTCGACATATGGCCCAACCTCATCCGCATTATCCAAAACAAATAAGTGTGCTTGTTGCCATTCTTTGGTCGGAATGGTGACTATCTCACATTTAAACAGCTCTTCCCCTTCCATTCTTCCTGTGTGACGAGACTTTGGAAGCCCAATGGAATCCACATTGTACAGGTATTCGGTACAAAATTCAATAGCTTCTTCTACTAAGTACTGTTCAACCATACACCCCTCTGGCATGCTTCGGTTTTTTACATAACCTTTTAAAACCTTCATGTAACGTTCAAAAGGGTACATCCATCTCATATAAGTTGGCCCGCACATTTTTATCTCTCTAACCAAGTGAATGGTTAGATGAACCATTATATCAAAGAATGAAGGTGGAAAGTACATCTCAAGCTCACACAAAGCTGTAGCAATTTCTGTCTGCAATGCTGTCAACTTAGAAGGGTCAATCACTTTGCTGCAAATAGCCTTGAAGAACAGACACAATCTTGTTAAGGTACCTCGCAATTTTTTGGGGAGAATGGAGCGTATAGCCATCGGTAGCAAGTTCTCCATAAGAATATGACAATCATGAGTCTTCAAACCCTTTAACTTAAGGTCTTTCATTGATACCAGACTCTTAATATTTGAAGAGTACCCCTGTGGAACCTTAACACCACTGAGAAACTTGCACAAATCAACTTTCTCTTTCTTGCTCAGAGTATAGGCTGCTGGAGGGAGATACGTACGTTTTCCCTTCTTCACTGGTCTTAATTCTTTTCGTATGCCCATGCTAACCAAATCAAGCCTTGAATTGATGTTATCTTAAGACCTGCCTGGCACATTTAGCAAAGTACCTGTTAGAACAGATAGCAACCTGAGAGGGGGGGGGGGTGAATCAGTGTTGCCCCAATTTTCGCCTTATTGAAATCGTTACTTTCAAGTTTATGATGATCACGAGTTGATCTTGTGATTGCAGCGGATATAAACAATGCTTGAAAGTAAATGTGAAGGATAAACAGAATCACACACAAGATTTATCCTGGTTCGTCTTCAATCCACCGAAGACTACGTCCAGTCCCTCAAGAAAACCCCTTGAGGATTTTTCCACTATTGATAAGAATTTCTTACAAGTTCCTAACCCAAGGACCCCAAGAACTTCTATCAATATCCTGTGAAAGCAAACCGCTTTCAACAGCCCTTGAAAGCAAACCGCTTTCAATTCCTGAAGGCAAACCACCCTCAGACCTTGAAGACAAACTTGTCTTCAACCAAAACCCTGAAAGCAAACCACTTTCAGTGACAACAACCCTTCACCGAATACCACGGTGAAAAACTCAATCTTACAGAAAGAGATGAAGAAGATATTACACTTGGCTGTTTCAATCCTTTAACACACAATTGGATTGAACATGAGAAATTATGCTTTAAGGCTTTTAAGCATAATACAATTCTGAGTTCTTCAAGATATGAACAACAAATGTGTTCTTGTAAACATGAAGATCATGAACTCAGAATTTAGGCTCTAAAAGATTTAAGTTCTAAAAGATGAACCTATTTTGAAAAAGCTTTGGCCTAATGTGTTTTTCTCATGTGAAATGTGTAAATTTCGTGTGTGTGTGTGTTCTATGTTGTTGTTCTTGTGTGTTATGTTTTCTGGACTCAAATGGTCTTTATATAGGCAAGGGAAACGTCCTTGAACCATCACAACCCTTTTCAAAAGGTTTGGGACACAATGGTTCATGAAAAGATGCAACTTTTCGTTCTGGTAATCGATTACCACACTTAGTGTAATCGATTACACAAGTGACCGTTTCAGTTTGAATTTGAATTTCAAACATGTAATCGATTACAAGACTGGAGTAATCGATTACTTGCCTTGGTGTAATCGATTACCATAATAGTGTAATCGATTACACAGAAGCCCATTTTCCAGAAACTTATTCTTTGAGTCTTGCTTAAGATTTTCTACTTCTTTTAAGTTATGAAAACACTTAGCTTGATTAGATTAGGTATTTTGAGAGCCTTTATGCTTTAATAAACCTTTAGAAGCATAACTCACCTAATTCTAAGACTTCTAGACTATTGATGGACTTGAGTGCTTGATTCCTTGAAGTCTTCTTTTCTTCTTTTTGTTGATGAGTTTGTCGTCATCAAAACCACAGCCAGGGTCAGGAGCAAGACCTTCTTCACAGTACCAACAACACTTTAGAAAACATTATTCTCAACATGCATCACATCAATAAAATGTCTCACATAGAGTGACTCCCAATATGACAACTCAAAGAAAATTGACCTTTTCTTCCAACCACTTTTAGGAACTTGTTTTTTGAAAGTCTTGCCGAATGTAAACCTCAAGTTCTTCACCTTGGAAAACAGATCAACACCCTTCAATGGCTTGGGAGCTCTACCTTCTTCTATGTTTCCATTGCAAGCTTTTGACCAGCCCCGATAACGGTGTCTTGTATGCAAGAACCTACAATGTTGTAGGAAAACAGTCTTTTTACAATGTTCTAATCGCATTGAAGCTGTACCATCTTCACATATAGGGCATGCAAGCTTTCCTTTTACACTATATCCCGACAAATTGCCATATGCCGGAAAATCATTCATCGTACCATACAACATTGCCCTCAGCCTGAAAGTTTCTTCCCTTGACCCATCATACACCTCTACACCTACATCGCATAATCTCTTCAGATCTTCAATTAGAGGGGCCAAGTATATGTCTATATCATTTCCCGGTTGCTGAGGCCCAGGAATTAACATAGATAACATCATAAACTTGCGCTTCATACAAAGTGAAGGAGGTAGGTTGTAGATCACTAGTATCACTGGCCATGTATTGTGGGTGCTACTCTGAAGACTATGTGGATTTATTCCATCAGTAGACAATGCAAGGCATAGGTTTCTTTCCTCTTTTCCAAATTGGGGGTAGTCCACATCAATTTTTTACCATTGGGGAGAGTTTGCCGGGTGTCGAATCATTCCATCACTTTCCCCTCTAGCTTTATGCCATGTCAGGTGTTTCGCAATTTCAGCACTACGGTACATGCGCCTAAATCTGGGTATTATGGGGAAATACCATAACACCTTTAAGGGACTAGATTTTTCCTTCTTATATCGTGGAGCTTTACATTTAGGATATGTATCCAGTTATGTATATTCATTACGAAATAAAATACAATCATTAGGACATGCATGAATCCTCTCATATCTCATTCCAATAGACGAAAGCATTTGTTTAGCCTCATATATTCGACAGGGAAGAACATTCTCCTCCAGAAGCATATCTTTTAAGAGAGAAAGTAGGTCGCTGAAGCTCTTATCGGTCCATCCATTGCCAGCTTTTAGGTTGTACAACTTTAAGACCGCAGACAATCTTGTGACTTTAGAGCATCCTTCATAAAGAGGCGTCTTCGCATCAATTTTCAACCTGTCGAACATTTCAGGACAATCACGAAGATCATCTTCCACCGCCTCCGCTATTTCGTCAACACAGTCACCCTCACATTCATCTTTCTCCATATCAACTGAGGGGCATCCCAGAGTATCCGTTGCATCGCTAGAATCAAATATGGACTCACCATGATTTGTCCAACGCGTATAGTTCTTATCAATTCCATTGCAGATTAGATGGTCTTCCAATTCAAGTGGGTTAACTCTAAGACCATGACAACAATTTAAACAGGGCCATAACATGCTATTGGGGTTCTTTGAGCGTTGAACCATGAAGGAAACGAAGTCTTTCACTTCGGCCTCATATTCATCGGATAAGCGATTAGCAAACATCCATTTACGATCCATATATACGTACCTGGATCAACAGATGTTAATGTCTACATGCAATTACCACATCCTCAAAGTCTAGTACATGTCCTACTAAAATTCATAGGTGAAGGTCCCTATTCTACCCGGGATTAAATTCCACTGAAGTATTGAACAACAACAAAAATCTTCAACATTCAACACAATGTACTGAACAACAACAGCAAAGGCATAAGAACTAGTAATTATCGAACAGATAAACTCCTTAAATTCCACAAAAATTAAAACGCCAAGCAAAGGTATTGAACAACAACATAAATCTTCAAAAGAAAGATAACCCTAGAAGTATAAGAAGGTCAAGAGGAATCACATGTGAGGTGTGGAAGCAAGATAAACGAGCTGAGTAGCTGGAGGAACGAGCTTAGTGAGCACACAAAGAGGGAGGTCTCGAGCAAGAGAAGGAGTAGTCGCGACGAGCAAAGCAGCTACGGAGCGAATGCAGAGAGAACGAGCACCGGTGATGAGGTGTTGCGACAGGCGAAAAGGAACAGAGGTAATGGGGTGCGGAAGAGAGGAATGTCGAGTGGCAGTGACGACTTTGAAGATCGACGGAGTCGAGACATAGAAGCGAGAAGACAAAGGGTTTTTCTCGAGAGAAGGGTTTTCTTGCTAACAGGAGGCAAATGACCATATTTTTAATAAAATAATACATATTACCACGGCCCGACTGATAACCAGGTAATAGACAATGTCAGATAATAAAATAATAAACTCTATTACCCCGGTTCTCCTTTCAACCATGGTAGTAGTCTTTTTTAAGTAAAAAAATATTAAAAATTATCCTAGTTACCACGATTTTCACGGAACTGGGGTAAAAGAGAAAATCAGTTACCTCGGTTCCACAAGGAACCGTGGTAACTGAGCTCCGGGCACAATTTTACCTCGGTCCGACACGGAACCGGGGTAACAGGGGCGAGGTAAAAAGGCAATTCTGTAGTAGTATTGACTAAGAGTTTATAAAATGGACACACATGTGAAAAATTGTCGAGTGAAAAAGCATAAAATGTTAAAAAAGCAAGGGAATGATGTGAGTAAGGGAATGGGAGGTGCTCACCACACCAAGCATACCCCTAATCATGTCTCTACCTTGTAAAGTCAAAAAGGAAATTCGCCCTGAGTTGGTAATAATGGTGATGAGTTAGGAAATAGGGGCCAAAGGACATGATTTTTTTTTTATCCCATGTGTGTGTTCATATTGAAAAGCTTTGGCTATTATTAGTGTATTCTCAATCTGAGGATTGAGGAATTAGGATTGAATTGTGAAGCCCCATAGTTTAGAAGTCTTCGTGATTCTTATTTGCATTATTTGAGGGTTACCCAATCTCCTAACTTGGTTCCTTGCATGATCTTGCATTGTGGAACTCATCCCATGTATCTTGCTGGAAAAAAATTGTTGCTTGCATCTACCTAGAAATGAGTTTTTGAGCTTGAGGACAAGCAACCTTAAGCTTACGCATGGGGACAAGCTGTCGTTGAGTATATGAGTGTGATGACCCGGGGATGTTCTAGTCTTTTTGAGTCATTTTATTTTCTTTATTTTTATTTATTTTGAGTCTTATATAGTGTTTTTGTCTTCTTTAGTCTTATTTTTTTATATTTTCATATGCATTATTAGATAGCTTTTTATATTTATTTTTAGTTATTTTGTTAGTTTTTATTAGCTTTTTATTGTTCTTTAGTTTTCTGATCAGTTTTTAGTTGAGGATTAGAAGTTAATGAGCAGTCATGAATGGACTGATTGAGTTTGATGTATTTTTGAGGGGTTATGATTGGATTTTTGTAAGACTTGATGAGAATGTTAGGAGTTTTGTTTGAGTAATGATGAGATTCAATGATGTTTTGATAAGTTCTTGGCAGGTTGGATCACAACTAATGGGTAATTGTAAGACCCTGAAATAATTAAATAATTATTTAATTACCTGATGTATATTTTGGAATTCATTCAAGAATATGTTAATTCCATGAGCTATTCGGATCATCGATACAAATGTTTTGAAGCGGCGATTCATTGTAGAACCCTAGCTTCTAACTCGACCGACGTTCGAGTGAGAATAAGACTTTCTAACTTATATTTACGACGATCAGTGAAGAACGATTGTGATATTGGTAGGATTTCTTTCCGGAGTCCGGGAAAAATATTTCCCTCGCTATCGAGACTTACGGTAGAAACTCCTACGAAACGAACGAAGGTGTTCAGGAGCTCAGATAAAAAATCCGAGAATCACCAAACGACTCCTATTGACGAGACGAATCCAAATATGCGATAAAAATATTTTGGTGAATAGTGTATTTGTGAATAGTGTTTTTGGGTCAGAATCATCATGAATCCCAAGGAAAACGACCCGGGATATTTTGGGCTCAAGGCTCGAGTTGTACGAGCAAGTGGTCCGAGATGACCAATGTTAGTCACCTCTGCATCTTTGGGGGAGTCGTGTAATGATATAATATGATAACGGCTTATGACATGATTAGCGACTCGATTTGACGTTTAAGATGCTTCGTCATACTTTGGAGACTTTGATTAGATTTTAATCTTAGTTTAATCCAAGATATTTTCCTAAACTATTCTAACTTAATGGTTTAGTCCTTGCCCCTTGGAAGTTTAGACTTTAGTCCCCAAATAGTAAATAGATATTTTACCAAACTTTTTCCACTTCATCCTTTGGTCCCTAGGCTTTAGAAATTTAAAATCTCCTCCCCCAAGGGTTAGTGAACCCGCAGCCACGAGAGGATTAAAAGGTGAGTTTTGTTTTCATTTTCACTTAAGTGTCATTAGTGAAAAATCAAGAGGTAACCAAGAGAGAAACTGAAAGAGAAAGAACCCAAACACTTCATCTTCTTCACTCTCCAATCCACTATAGCTGAACCCTTCCACCTCCATTTCCAACCTCTTCACTTGTTTTCTTGCCTTGATTCTTTGAGGTAAATTAATCTCCTCATCAAGCTCTTCAATTCTATGGTTCTTGGGGGATGATGAAAGTTAATGGAATCCCTAACTCTCTTTATTAATGTTGTAGCCATTGTCTTCCTCTTCAATTTTAACCATTTAGTTTTTCAAAAGCTTGAGTTTTTGCTCTTTGATTAATTCTTGGTTGAGCTTTTTCTATGGTTGCTTTTGATTGATCTCCAAGAGTCTCAAATTTGTTTTTCAAGAAGTTAATTTTTTTGAAAAGCGCTTATTTTGAAAAAGTGATTCTCAAAGTTTAAATTTGGTTTTCACCATAGATTTCATTATGCCTTTGATGTGTACAAGTTAGTTTTGAGGAAAAAATTATCTTGACAATTAATCTATGTTGGTCGAACCTATGCATGACTTTTGGGCTTGGAAGAGTTGATTTTAAAATTGATTTTTAAGTGTTTATAGCTTGTATGTGAGGTTTGATGAAAAGAAAAATTGATTCCCCAAATTTATGGGTGATAGTCGAGAGCATTGAGTGTGTTAGAAAGCTTGGAAAATTGATTTTAACTTTGTTTTGAGAGTTAGGGTTTAGAGGGACTAGAATCAAATTTTAGGGTTAAATGGTCTGTTGAAGCTCTTAGTTTGTTTAGGGTTTTTGAGGGTTTTGAGGAGTTGAGTGTTTGAGAATTTAAAAGTTTGACATTGAATAGATTGTGATTTTTGACACTTAGAGATTTTATTGAGTTTAAGAGTTGAAAATTGATTTTGGAAACTAGTAGGAAAAGTTGAGTTTTGGGCATTGAAAATGTGTTGAGAGACTTTGGGTGTTGATTGGTGAAAAAGGAAATTTTTATCCCATTTTGTGGCCTAAGGAAGAATTGGATTCATTAGGATTTGAGTGTGATTTTATCTTCAAAAGCTTGTTTTAAGCTTCTAAATTGTTAAGTGTAAACTTTGCTTAAATTGTTCACAAGAAGTTTTGGGTTTTTGCAAAGTTTTGAAGGTTTAAAAGTTTGCCAAAAAGTCTTGATTCCATGGTTCTAATTTTTGTAAATTATGTCATTTTCTTAGGAAAGAAGCTTCCCTAAATACCTTAGTGTAAGTCATAGAACTTAGTTTGAAAAACTCTAAACTAGGTTATGCTTGTGAAGGTTCACGGGACTTAGGAGCACTCAGAGCGAACGTAGCTTTTCGGAGAAAACCTATCATCAGTAAGGGCACTTCGCTAATATTAGCTATCATAGAATATGTATATATATATATATACATATATATATATATAGCGAACTTGGGAACTGGTAGTTGACGATGTTCTGAGAAAGACCTGATTGTTTGGTGAATTGCTTTATTTGATTGTTGATTGATGCTGACTTATACATGCTTCCTTGCTAAAATGTTAAGTGATAGCATGCTTTCTTATGACATGATTTATATCTTGATTATGGATTGTTCACATGCTCTACTTGATTGTTTTAATAATTATGAAGTTATGTGAGGCCACGTCTTTGTACGAATTGATAGTGAGAAAAACACACAAGAAAGGGGGTTTGAATTGTGTGTGTGATTTTTCAAATCCTTTTCAGTAAATGACAGTTATAAGTTTTAAAGAATTTTGTTAGTGAGTGCAGCGGAAGATAATCTAAAGCTGAAAAGTAAAATACACAAGGTATTTATCCTGTTTCACCCCCTTAGTCGACAGGGCTACGTCCAGTCCTTGGCTTCACCAAGATTTTCACTATTTTCACAAAATAGTACAAGTATTTTCCAAGATTTCTCCCAGTATTTTGAGGACTACTCCTTTACAAGTATTCTATCAGGACTTCTCCTTTACAAGTATTAGACAGGACTTCTCCCAGTTCTTTTTCAAGAAGGTTTTGGTTTCTACAAAGTCTCTTCGATAAGAGTGGGTAGAAATATGAAGAGCAGATTACAGAGATGATAAACAAATTGGTTCTCTCAAAGGTTTGTGTGAAAGGAAATAAGAGTAACACTCTGTGAAATCTTCACACAAGTTGACGACTTAACTTAGGTAAGAAATAGCTTGAGGTTGCTGAGTTTTTGACTTTGAAAAGTTAGATCGCAGTCGATGAACTTAGAAAGTTTGAATGCTTTTATTGAATGTAAGTCGCCAATTTGAATCTGATGCCAAGTCCTCTATTTATATCTTTAGTATGATGATCAATGTGAGCTTGCTGAAGATTTGAAAATAGTTCCGTCTGAATTTCTCCTCTATTGTGAGTAACAGATACTTCTGCATCTCTGGTTTAGCATTGAATGCATTCTGCCATACATTTATTGCATCTTCAATGGCGGAGGTTGTTATCGTCTGGCTCTTCAATACTTTCTGCCTTGAGCTTTAACTTCTGCATTTAATGCTTGTGCATCCCAGCTAAGGTAGCAATTAATGTTCTGAACAGAAGATTTGAATTTGAACGTTGAGGAGATACGATGATCAGAAAATCTCGCTGTTGATTCTGCAAAAGCAGCTTGATTTAAGGAATACCAGAGGATTTGAAGAAACGAGGAATAAAGTATTAATTATGTCCCTTTCTTCATTAATGCTCTAAGGAGGTAGATAGTGTTTGACAGCTAAGCCTGGGTTGGACAAACGATCTCTACTGAGTCTTCGTCACACGAACTCCAAAATTGCGTTGTTGGCGAACAAACTCTCTGACAGAGTTCCAGACGTACTTCCCTTCAGATGGGTAGCCAAGTAAACACAATGATTGAGTGACCAGACATTCTTCTTAGCCGGATGGACTCTCTAAGGCAAACGTTCTCAACTGGCGGACTGATTCATAATATTAGTAGCCGGACGAACTCCTCCTCTTTTCTTAGCTTGAAGATCTGCTTTTGATAATGCTTTATATGGATCCATGTAGTTTTTCTTCAAGTAGATAGAAATTCCTGAGTGTGCAAACATTCAAGAAGTTAGGATTTCTATCTCTAACAATATCAAGACTTAACGAAATTGTTATTCATCAAAATATAATAATTCATTAAATCATTTGAATCTAACACGAATGTGCCTTTGAATTCAAGTTCGATTTCATAAATACACGGCTCTGTAACTTGGTTCATTTTTGTCTATCATGTCGTGTCAAGCATATTTTTAGGGCCATTGTGGTTTGGGGCTAACATAGCACCGGACTAGAGATGGAAAATATCGAGATGTTAAAAAGAACGTACTCGTGTAAGTGGCATCTCATCGACTTACCAGCAATACTAATAGTCTGGCGTGATGTTTGGTCGAGTGACCTGCCTGCCTGCGAGATTTGGTGTTACATCTAGATGAATCTTTTTGTACAATGAGGGATTGTACGTGCGTATAGGGAGTTGTAGGGTTATCGACCACTTGCGTCTTAATTCGGGATTATATGATGTTTACTATGTGATAACATGTGTATCATATGCTTTGCCTTGCTTATATATGTTGTTGTTTGGAAGTGACCCTTTTTCTTTTCTATGTTTATTCGGATGAATCGTGAACGCTTCATCAAATCATGACAGGAAAACAACCAGTGGATCCATAAGCAGGCATTCTCCCTCAAGGGGAAGTGATCTTCCATTTAAATAACCACAAGGACCCGATGTCATGGACAGTCGACCCGGTGTCGTGGCGAGTCTGGTATATAAGCCGAGTAGCGGAGGACAGGACCGACCGTCTAGGCACTCAGTTCGGACGACAGATATACCGTATCACACATGATTTACCCTTACCCTCTCTTCATAGCTTTGATGGTTTCGGCGCTTCGACGTTGGGGACGGGCGCCATACCGGTATCCCCTATCGCTACTACTACTCCACACCCCACACCCCTCACCCCTAGTGGTGAAGGTGGAGCCTCCCACTCCCCCATCCCCGGATTATTCTCCTGCCTCACAGGTACCCTACCGGATTGTACCCTTGGTATACGAGGTAGTGACTAGGGTCACCACAATCGTTATATACGTGGATGTACCCGCTATAGATCTCACCAACTCATACGGGGAGGTCCTGGGCGAGGTGGAGTTGGTTGGTTAGAGGGATCTGATGGCGATCCGGAGGATCCCGAGGAGGAGGAGGAGGAGGAGGTAGCAGCCTCTACACCGATGGTTAGAGGTGTCGGGCAGGGATGGGTACATAGGACGAGTAGGTCTCTTTCTTTTTGTTGATATGACATGTAATTAATTTAGGGGTTGGGTAGGTCCCCGATGCTTTAATTTTTATGTGGGCTTCCTGGGTGAAGACCACAGGGACGTATATCAGATTTATGGGGTCTAGCTATAGGATTTTTATAGCTTTGATAGATTACTCTCACTACTTTGAAAACAACTTGTTTCCAATGATTATGTATATACAGGTTATTATGATATGCATTCCGCCTTTGCATGTTTTGAAAAAAATTATACTCGCATTTTCTTAACCTTCTTGGATGGTTAGCATATTTAATTATTGTTTGGTCACTACTCGGGGTGTTATAGTAATGACGAGTGTTTGGACTTGAATGAAGGAAACTCAAGAACTCTTGCTGAAGACTAAGAGAATCTGAAAAAGTTGTCAGATACGAGCCTAGTGCCCATGCGCTCAAGACCCAGTGCCTATGCGCTGGGATTTTACCCTGAAGTCACCTATTGCCTCGTTTGCCCAGCGCCCATGCGTTGCATTACCAGCGCTTATTCGCTGGCATTCTGTCTTCTCTCATCTGATTGTTTGGAGACCCAACGCCTGTGCGCTGGGTAGCCAGCGCCCATGCGCTGGCATTCTGCCAGAGTAATTTATTTTTACTTAATTCCAGTACCCATGCACCGGACCTTGGTTTTAGTTTTTTTTTAAATTTGGAACTTGTAATATTTTAGGCTTATTTGTACTTTCTGAACTTTGCCTCGGAGATATTGATCTTGGAGTTGTGAGAGGCCTCCTAGAGTTCTTATTCCATGTTTAATTTCTTTTTATCTTAAATATGTTTAGATTAGCCATGTTTGGCTAAGTCTTCTAGTACTTGGGGATTGTGGATCCTAGTCTAGGCTATGCTTTAAATTTCTAAATTGCTATATGAATAAAGTTGTCTTTCTATGAATCTTTTCTCTTTTGCTTAATTTGCTTGACCACACGCAAGTGTTATGCTTGTTCTTGGACAAACGGTAATTTGGTAAGAATAGGGGGTATGAGATTAGATTGATTGGTTTATCTGCCACGTGGGTATATGGGTGAGAACTAGTTGTGTTGGCCTGATCAAAGAACAATAATTCTGCAATTGAATTGACTAGGTACTAAGGTATTATGGTTAACAACTGAGATTGAATGACTTGCTTGATTAAGGTATTAACAAGTGAAGGTAAAAACTACTCACTATAGAAAGGTTTCAAAAGTTCATATAAAAAATTTGTTGTAAGAAGAGTAATTCGATTAGGTGCAACTAAACCTTAAGTATTGTTTTCCACATAAGTGTTTCTAATTCTTTTGCTATTGTTTTCACTTTCGTTTCAATACAAATAAACTTTCAAATCATATATCTTTTTGCTTTTCTTTTCCAAACCGTGAAATTTAGGCGTGAACTAACTGAACAAACTATCTAATATTTTGTATTACTTCTGACAATCCGTACACTTGCGGAATTGCTATCAAGTTTTTGAAGATTTAATTTATATGCTAAAAAATTTTACACATGTATCCAATAAATTTTTTTATTTAATTTTTTAAAATTAAAATTTAATTAGGACATGTTAAATTGATTCCAATTTCTATTTTTTTATTCCAATTTGATAATTTTTTTTTTGTTTAAATGGAGGGGCCGCCAATTGTAACACATTTTAACACTACAGGTGCGTGGTAATTTTTGTTAAAAAAATTGGCATAAGAAATAAGAAATTAAAAACTATCCAAAAATACTGAAAAGAAAAAGATAAATCGGGTGACCCGGTCAATAAGAATAAGATAAGAATAAGAATCTTCTTAAACGCGCCGTTATCTCTGCAGCATCGGAACGACATTCCCCAACCCTAACGTCACGTCATTAATCTCGGAACCTAAAGGAAATAGAATATCACGCTCTCATAAGCGCGTGCATGATACCGTTAATCGTAGTGTGAGGTGTGAGCCTTGAAGGACTAGCGCCTATTACGAGAATACGGGTTTACTCGCCGCCATACAAGCAGAAAAGGATTCAAACGGAAACACATTACATTAGTAAGGGTAATTACGTAAACAAGATATAAGGTTGTAGCGTATAAATATCTCCTCATTAGCCCTTGTCATTCAGTTGCCTCTCTTCACTCGTCACTCTCCTCCGTTTTCTGTCCTCCTATTGCGTTTTGCTGCTAGGGTTTGAGCGCAGCTTCTAGGTTTGATCCCTTTATCAATTCTAGCACTTTAATTCTTCAATTCGTGTGGGTTCTATTGAATTATTTTGCATTCCGTTTATAATTGTGTTTTCATCATTCTTTGGCCGCAATTTGTATGTTTTTTATTGAACAATTTATTGCCCAATTTCTTATGCTTTATTTGTCTAAGCTATTTGCTTCAACGTGTATGATATATGTGCTGTTAAGATTTGGGTTTTTCTTGGTGTTCAATGCTTTTGCGCTTGGTTTGTTCTGTAATTGATTTGATTTGGTTTTGGTTCAGAGGGTTTATGTGCTTTGCTATGTTCAAATCAGTGGTCAAGATCTTTTGAGATTTGTGTTTTTGATTTAGTATTGTTTTTCCTAATTGATGAGCAGGTTTGTGTTACATTGGTATTAACCGAGGGACATTGAGGATTTTACTCGTGTTCTAATGGTTAGTTCCAGATTCTGGAATTGAATTAAATGTGGCCCTTTTAACTCAGTGGTAGAGTAACGCCATGTATTTCAATTTTGTTACATGCTGTATTTTTCTGATATGTTGTAATATGTAATCATGTTTGTATTTTGATTGATTATATTTATTTGTCAGCTTGATAATATGCTGGGTATTTAGTTCATCATATGTGTTTTTTGGCTCTTATTTTTATGTTAATGGTGGAGTCCTTCATGTTTGTTGAATTTGTTTTTTCTGTCAGTATAATCTGGATAATTGTATAGCTTTCTCACTGTTCCTTTTGTAGGCAGTGATGGGTAAGGAAAAGTTTCACATCAACATTGTGGTCATTGGCCATGTCGACTCTGGGAAGTCAACAACCACTGGCCACTTGATCTACAAGCTTGGAGGTATCGACAAGCGTGTTATCGAGAGATTTGAGAAGGAAGCTGCTGAGATGAACAAGAGGTCCTTCAAGTATGCCTGGGTACTTGACAAGCTTAAGGCTGAGCGTGAAAGAGGAATCACAATTGATATTGCCCTGTGGAAGTTTGAGACCACCAAGTACTACTGCACTGTCATCGATGCTCCTGGACACAGGGATTTCATTAAGAATATGATTACTGGTACATCTCAAGCTGACTGTGCTGTTCTTATCATTGATTCCACTACTGGTGGTTTTGAAGCTGGTATTTCCAAGGATGGACAGACTCGTGAACATGCTCTTCTTGCTTTCACTCTTGGTGTGAAGCAGATGATCTGTTGCTGTAACAAGGTATTTGATGTTTAAGCTTTTGGGTCCTTGATGGCCCTTGCACTTAAGTAAAATATATTTGATTATTTCAATAGTTGATTTATTTTTGCTAACTGTGTTTCTTTCTTTGAAACAGATGGATGCTACTACACCGAAGTACTCCAAGGCTAGATATGATGAAATTGTGAAAGAAGTGTCATCCTACTTGAAGAAGGTTGGATACAACCCTGATAAGATTCCTTTTGTTCCCATCTCTGGTTTTGAGGGAGACAACATGATTGAGAGGTCCACAAACCTTGACTGGTACAAGGGTCCTACCCTTCTTGAGGCCCTTGACCAGATCAATGAGCCCAAGAGACCATCAGACAAGCCCCTCAGGTTACCACTACAAGATGTTTACAAGATTGGAGGAATCGGGACTGTACCTGTGGGTCGTGTTGAAACTGGTGTCATTAAACCTGGAATTGTGGTGACTTTTGGACCAACTGGATTGACAACTGAAGTTAAATCTGTGGAGATGCACCACGAAGCTCTCCAGGAGGCCCTTCCTGGTGACAATGTGGGGTTCAATGTGAAGAATGTTGCTGTTAAGGATCTTAAGCGTGGTTTTGTTGCCTCAAACTCCAAGGATGATCCTGCCAAGGAGGCTGCTAATTTTACCTCTCAGGTTATCATAATGAATCATCCTGGTCAGATTGGAAATGGCTATGCCCCTGTTCTTGACTGTCACACCTCCCACATTGCTGTCAAGTTTGCTGAACTTCTGACCAAGATTGACAGGCGATCTGGCAAAGAGCTTGAGAAAGAGCCCAAATTCTTGAAGAATGGTGATGCTGGTCTTGTGAAAATGATTCCTACAAAACCTATGGTAGTTGAAACTTTCTCTGAGTATCCTCCACTTGGTCGGTTTGCGGTGAGGGACATGCGTCAAACTGTTGCTGTTGGAGTCATCAAAAGCGTGGAGAAGAAAGATCCTACTGGAGCCAAGGTCACCAAGGCTGCACAGAAGAAGAAGTGAACTGTGCTGGTTGGTTCATCAAGTGAAGTTCATCTCTATGACTACAAAAAATTTTGCTGTCTTGCTTTTATATCATCTGTGTCTTGTCTAGTTTTTTTGTTTTTTGGACATCATTTGAAGTCGCCACCATCATCTAGCTTTTGTTCTCAGAACTGGGTCCTTGATAGACGGTGGCAAGGCTTCTCTTTTTTGAGCGTTATATTTTGATGTGTCTTTTTGAGAACACTTGATGACAGCTTGGTACTTTGCTGCTGATTAGTTTTATATTTCATTTATATTTGATTGGCTTGGTACTTTGCTGCTGATTAGTTTTACATTTTGTTTTCAAATTTTGCGTTGAATTTTAAGCCTCGACCCGTTTGATTTTGTTTTCATCATTAAAACCTTATGTATTCACTTCTATTACTGGTTAAAACAGATCGTGTTTTGTTAATTTGAGAACCAAATTGAAATTGATTTGACACGCAGTATGAACTGAAGTGATATCGAATCGATGAGGTGCTAAATTGAAAGTTTTAAAGCCTAAAATAACGTTGCATTTGTCAGTTTTTTTAATCTGAGATAAAAAATGAGCTCTGCGATTAAAAGGTCGGATTGCTTAACCTTGTCTAGAATGAAAATGCAAATATTCCGTTGAAAAAGCTTATATACAATCTTTTCTTTCTATATTACAGTTGATTTTGATACGTTAGTGTAAAATTTCTACAAAAAACATTTGATCATTTATACACTAAAAAACACTCTTTATGTTAATTAAATTAAATATTTATTTTCTATGTAACGATCCATATCAGATGTTTGTCTGCACAAAGAATAAGAATTTTTACACTGACCATGCATACAAATTCAATCATCATATGTCATTTTTTCTCTAATATTTATATTTTGGTGTGAATGACTTATTTTCTCGCATTAAGATTGTTTCTATGACCTGAAAATAACAAGAGTCAAAGTCGGCCAGTAAAAAAAAAAGTTTAATTTTCTATCCACTAATTTACACTTTCATTTTTTTTTAGTGACAAGAGGAAGAATAAAAAATAAACTGAATAAAGCAGCGAGGTGACCAACAGTGGCTACGGTCACAAGTTCTATATATAATACTAGTAATATACTCTTTTACCCAACACATGCATTGTTTGATTTATACAACCCGAATGTTTTCTCCTTGTTAAATAAGATCTTGAAAGAACATCGTGGGCTATTAAGCATGATAATTCCCTTGTTTTTTACTTTTTTATTTTTTGCGGTCCTTTTCTATTCAATTGGTTTGTATGATATTGGATTAAAAAATTGGTGGGTATGATAGAACTCTTTCAAGTCTTTGGTCCCCCTAAAGCTGAATTTCTTGCTAGGGTTTCTAAAGCCTCTGCTCACTCATATCCTCCAGGATGCTAGAAGCTCGTGGATCTAGTCCCGTTTGTTCATGGATCTCATCCTCAGCTATTCTCGGAGTTCCCAAATGACCTTGATCACAGTTATCTCTTCCACCCTCAGTTCTTGGGGGCTATGTTTGTCGCTCACCCCAGTTATATCACACCTACCTCCAAGTCTATTTTATACACTGTAATTGCATAAGCCATTTTCCCAAACAGAGACATATAAGATAACAACACTGACACAGAGACATTTTTGCCAACATTTGGATGCACATATTTTAAGAAGCTAGCATTTAGAGCTTCGAAAAATATGCACTATTGAGTGGATGAGGGTGTGAGTTTTCACGTTAAGTTTTATGCCTGTCTTTTTTATTCATGTGTATTAAATGTGAGACGCTTTAAATAATTTTGAGGAAAGATAGAGTCTGTCTGTTTAAGCTTTTCTAGTTTATGTTAATAAAACTTAGGTTAGCAAGCATGGGAAAGAGTTTTATTTTGTTTGACAAAATTTTGTAAATAAAACAAAAGCTGAAATTATAGAAAACCTCAATTTTATAAAAGTAGAAAAATGATACGTTTTTATTAACATAACTTCAGTCTAGATGTGATTTACAATATTACGCATGTATTAACATCACCTTTATTGCATAAGAGTTGATTAATTGATATATAATTTGGCTAAAAACACTTATTTAAAGTTGAGTTATATTAAAGAGAGAATGATAGTTATTGGTTAAATTATTTTTTAAAATATATTGATTGATTTGATGAGAATTGTTATAGGTGAAAAAAAAGGTGACATGTGAAGGATATAATATTAAATGAGGGTATATATAAAAAAAAAAGTGATAAATAGTATTTAATTTCTAAAATAACAACCATTTTAAAAAATTGGTGAAAAGAGAAAACAACAACCATTCTAGAATGGAGTGAGTATATATATTATTTTATTTCTATTTTAGTAATTTTATCTCTAAAAATAACTTTAAATTACTCTACCAAAACAGCATTCATTTTTCTAAAGTTACTTTTTACACATTTTTCCCGAACACGAATTTATTCACTTTAAATGCTTTTTAAGTTTGACTTTAATGATACAAATATATAATTCAATCAACTATGAATAAATATTTTTGCAAAATGTTCTTAAAATAATTTAAACGAACCTATCCTTAAAGTTGATAAAGTAACATATGCACTAACAATATAATTTTTTTTTTAATTTACACTATCAACTTATCTTATTTGAGAAATATGAAAAAAATCAGTTATTTATATATTTTAAGGATTTAATGTTTGTACACTCACTGTTTAGTCTAAATATTTTTTACACAAACACATAATTGTTTTCCGCCACATTAGAAATTAAAATTTTAATTTAATTTAGATAAAAAGGAAAGCCAGTTGTTAGTCCTATATGACACACAGTGATTATGTCAATGTAAGAAAACTTTACAGTGACGATGCATATTCATTAAACTCATATTTTAATTATAAATTTAAACGATTATGTGTCATATTTTCAAAATGATTGACACTCAAACTCATTTAGGTATGTGCATAGAAATTAAACTCAAAGTCTACCGATATGATTAAATAGTCGTTTGTGCTTTTAAACTAAAATATGGATTTACTTAAATAAAAGAATAATTTATATGCACCAACAGTGTAGAACTAATCAAATTTTAGAAATGTATCACATAAATATTAAATTCATATAATAATTTAATTAAATTAAGCAAATACAATTGTAAGATGAATAGTTTGGTCATTAATTATAGGATATATAAGGTTTTGCTCTAGGATGATATGTGCTTGGTTTGGTTAATGCAGTTAGGTTCTGTTGCTTTAGGAAATTCATAATTTGGTAGAGTATTTCTAACAAAATCTGGCAGCCAAAGGGGAACCCTAGCAGTGAAGAAACAAACGTAAAAGAAGGAAGAAAAATAAACAGCTTTTTCAATATTCCGATATCCTCCTCAAGTGAGGTAAGTACATTAATATCTCAAGTCATTCCTGGGCCCTAAAGGCAGCAGGTCCAGCCCAAGAGATTTCTTTGATTTTTTTAATTATACTACTAACTAGTGCAATTGAAATTTAACTTCTGCCTTCTCCTAAAAATCAGAACCCAACAAAGTCATTTAGGTACTTGGGCCTTCTAATGGATCTTTTGGCTCTCAAGTGTGGTCCCCTCTTGGTGGTATCTTCAGCTATTATATCAATACCCTCCCCTTGGACATTTGGCTTGTCCTCAAGCCTGTGCTGGACGGTTGTGGGACCATGTGTTGATGGGGTCACATGTGTGTGATGCACTTTGGAGAAGGTGTTGGAATTCGGATGCTGGATCTGGTTGGAATCCGCGAGGAGGGAGGGAAAAGCTCTCAAGTGTGGGCCTCGAGATGGGTACTTGGAAGCATGTGATGATTGACTAGTCTTAGTCAAATCGGACGGTGGGGGTTGTGTGTCCGTTAAAGGGGAACACAGCGCAGGAAAATTGGGTGTGGGGAGTGAAAGTGACGCTCCTTTTTGAATGGTAGGTGCTGGTGCGTGTGTGCCACGCGCGGCAGCGTTAGTGGGGGTTGGTGGGAGCTTGGTCAGTTCAATTGAATTTCCCGCTGGACCCACCGGCCTTGGCTTTAAAACAGGGACTGTGCTTGTCAATTGGGAACATGGAGCCTTTGATAGAAGTGGGTTTTCCTCAGAAGATTTTGTGCTGGAAAAACCTCCTTCCGATTGTGGAAGATGGGAGCCGTCCGGCTCACGGTTGGACCGCGTTTTGGCTGCAGACGCTGTTGGCGATGGAGGTGGGGTGCCATTCTCAACGTTGCCGGTGCAGGCAGGAGGCAAAGGCTCGTACTGAGCTTGAGGATCTCCCTTGAAACGTTTGAGCAAAGAGATGTGGAATACTGGGTGGATCCTAGATTCCTCAGGGAGATGAAGTTCATAAGCCACTGTGCCTATTCGTTGTTGGACTTGATACGGACCAAAGTAGCGGCGAGCTAGCTTCTGAGAGGATCGGCGTGCCACGGTTTGCTGACGGTATGGCCTCAGTCGGAGGAGCACCCAATCTCCTGGGTTGAAGGTAAGATCACTTCTGGATTTATCTTTTTGTGCCTTCATACGTTGTTGGGCACTAGCCAAGTTTCGTTTCAGAACATTCATGATTTGGGTTCTGTGTTGCAGAGAATCGTCCACCGTTGCTATTGGGGTGCTGCCCGGCACATAATCCAGTAGGCGGGGCGGGTCACGGCCGTAAAGAGCCTTGAACGGAGACATTCCGGCGGAAGAGTGGTAAGCTGTATTATACCATAGTTCCGCCAGGTGCAGGTAGCGGAACCAAGTTTTAGGTTGTTCTGATGAGAAGCAACGAAGATAAGTTTCAACACTTCGGTTGATGACCTCAGTTTGTCCGTCTGTTTCAGGGTGATAAGCGGTGGAGAATCGGAGTTTGGTGCCTTGGACTCGGAATAACTCACGCCAGAATGAGCTAAGAAAGAGTTTGTCCCTATCAGACACGATGGACAGGGGAATGCCGTGGAGCCGACAAATCTCTGTAGAGAAACGGGTTGCTAAAGAGGGAGCTGTGAACTTGGTTGGTAACCCGATGAAGTGGGCGTACTTGGTCAAGCGGTCGACCACAACCCAAATGACGGTGTGACCGTGTGATGATGGAAGACCGGTGATGAAATCCATTGCTATATCCTCCCAGACTTGAGAGGGATTAGGTAAGGGTTGCAATAACCCATATTTCTTGTTGGGCACATATTTGTTGAACTGGCAACAAGCACAAGATTGTATGAAATGTTTGGTGTCTCGCGTTAGGCCAGGCCATTGCACTGACGCAGCTAAACGGGTGATTGTTGGTTTGAACCCAGAATGCCCTGCTCCTGGAGATGGGTGGTGTTCCCATAGGATTGTTTGCCTGAGGTCTCCAATATCTGGTATGTACAAGCGTCCTTTATAATGTAAGAGTCCCATTTGTTTTGTGAAATTGGGCTGCTGTATCAATTCTGACTCCTTCTGTTGTCCTTCTTTGGTATTGTAATAATTTCTGAGGGTATCCAGAATAGTGGGCATTGGAGAAGACACAGCTGCGAGGAGGGTTGGTTCCAGAGAATCGGCTGTATGCTTGCGGGACAGAGCATCTGCTACTCTATTTTCTTTGCCAGGTTTGTAGAATATTTCATATTGGAAACCCAATAATTTTGTTGCCCACTTCTGCTGCTCTGGGGTCTGATAGGCCTGATTCATGAGGAACTTTAAACTTTGTTGATCAGTGAAGATTCTGAAATTGTTGCCTATTAAATATTGTCTCCACTTCTTGACAGCCTCTGTAACAGCATACATTTCGCGAATGTAGATGGATTGTTGTTGCATGCGGGGGGATAGCTTTTTGCTGAAAAACGCCAAGGGGTGCCCATTTTGGGACAGAACTGCACCCACAGCAACTCCCGAAGCATCAGACTCAATATCAAAAGGTTGATCAAATTTGGGAAGAGCCAACACCGGTGTTGAAGTTGTCATTGTTTTCAACTTGTTGAAGGCTGCCTCTGCTTCTGCTGTCCAGGTAAAAGGGGTTTGCTTGAGCAAATCTGTGAGGGGGGATGCATGTGATGCGTAGTGGCGAATGAAACGGCGGTAAAACCCAGTGAGTCCTAGGAATCCCCTCAGAGCTGTAAGGGTTTTTGGGATGGGCCAGTCCAATATTGCTTGCACCTTTGTCTGATCTGGTTCCACTCCTTCTGCTGTTATAATGTGTCCCAAATAATGTATTTTGGGAACTGCAAACTCACATTTAGAGAGCTTAGCAAAGAAAGAGTTAGTGGACAACAATTCCAAAATAACCCGTAAGTGTGTCAAATGATTTGCATAATCAACACTATAAACTAGGATGTCATAAAAAAAAACTAAGACAAACCGACGGAGAAAGGGTCGGAGCAGGTCATTCATTGCAGCTTGGAATGTTGACGGAGCATTAGTGAGACCGAAAGGCATTACCAAAAATTCATAATGGCCATCTACGGTCCGGAAGGCTCTTTTATGAGTGTCCTCGGGGGCTACACGGATTTGATGAAAACCAGAGCGTAAGTCTATCTTAGAAAACACCCTTGCGCCGCCCAGCTCATCTAGTAATTCATCAATGGTAGGAATAGGAAACTTGTCCTTGACTGTGATGGAATTCAACCCTCTATAATCCACACAAAACCTCCAGGTTCCATCCTTTTTCTTTATAAGTAGGACCGGGGATGAAAAAGGACTGGTGCTAGGCACGACTATGCCCTCCTCGAGCATGTCAGAAAGGATTGTAGACATGGCCTCCTTTTGAGTGTGGGGGTATCTATAAGGGCGGATAGAAACAGGTGAAGAGTTGGGCAAAAGTGTGATGTGGTGGTCATGGGGTCGGCTTGGGGGAAGTCCATGGGGAGGTGTAAAAACGTGGGAGTGAAGCTGTAAGAGGACCCACAGGTCTGGTTGTACAGTTGGTGGTTTGGTGTGAAGGGAATCAATGTGAAAATAGGTGGGTGTGGGTGCTAAGGCCGTAAGGGTTAGAGTGTGAAATTCGGCTACAGCCTTAGTGTGAAGTAAGCGGCTGAGGTGGTGATAAGTTGCTTGTATGGGGGGTGTGAAAGGTCTGCCAATTAGGGTGCATGTGTCATTTTGGACTTTAAAAGCCAAGGATGGGATGGAAAAATCAGCGTCAATTGGTCCCAAAGTAGTAAGCCAGTCCATTCCCAAGACTACATCTGCCCCTTCGATGTCAAGAAGGTAGAATGGGACCAAAAATTTGTGACCTTCCAGGGTAACCTCAATGTCCGGGCAGAAACCTTTGCATAGAATGTGGGAGCCATTGCCGATCATGACTTGAAAGGAAGGGACTGTTTGGATTGGCAAATTGAGGAAGTGGGCCAGGCGAGGGGGCATGACATTGTGGGTGCTCCCGGTGTCTATAAGAATTACCACGGCATAGCCTTGTATGTGCCCTTCAAACTTTAGTGATTTGGGAGAAGGTGTGCCGTGAAGGGCTTGGGGGGAAAGCTGAAAATGGAATATCTCTTCTTCGGGTTGGGGTGCTTGCGCAACCGGGAGGGCCTCGGTTGCTTGGATTTCCCCTTGAGTCTGCTCGGTGGGACCCTGTTCATCATCAACCAGCAGCAATAAAAACTGTTTCGTTTGGCATTTGTGGCCAAACGAATACTTCTCATCACAATTAAAGCATAGGCCTAGTGTTCTCCTTTCTTGCATTTGGGCAGGGGTTAATTTTTTTATGGGTAAGGCTGGTGGTTTGGGTTGTGTTTGGGGTTGGAGGGGGGTTTATAGGGGGCTGTTTGGGTTGGTGGAGGGGTGTGGGAGGACACAAGGGGCCTATTATAACGAACAGGTGGAGTGCGGGAGTCCCGAAGCTTAGATTCCACTAATTTTGCTAAGCCAATAGCTTGTGAGACGCAATAAGGTCGGAGTATTTTCAATTCACTATTAATATCTTCACGTAAACCAGATAAAAAACAGTTCAAAAGTACCTCCGGGGTTAACCCCACCACTTGATTTGAAAGCCTTTCAAAGCGGCATTGATAATCAGCAACTGATGATGTTTGTTTTAATTTGAACAGGTCCTGTTGGGGGTTTTCGTATGTGGAGGGACCGAATCTGGTGCAAAGAGCTCGAGTAAAGTCAGTCCAAGAGGTGAGCTGGGAGTTGTGATAAAGCCATTTGAACCAGCCCAAAGCTTCCCCTTTCATGAAGAAGGGAACCAGTTCCAAGCGCTGTTCTGGAGGTGTTTGGTAGAGGCTAAAATACTGTTCTGCCTGAAAAAGCCAATCCAAAGGGTCGGTGCCGTCAAAGGAGCTTAGTTGCAGGTTTGGCGGCTTTGGGGCGGCCAGAATGGGAGTAGGAACGATTTGGGATTGTGGTCGAGCTTGCTGGAAATGGGGTTGGTAAGGAGGGAAACCCGGTGGAGGGTGAGGTGGTATGGGTGTGGGCTGGACTGTGAGTTGTTGCACCTTGTCCGCCAAGCCAACCAGGGCTGAAGTGAGAGCCTCTTGTTGGGCTGCCATGGCAGCTTGGAATTCCTCTTGCCGGCGAGAAATGGTGGAAAGGCGAGCATCCAAGGCGTCAAGAGCATCTGGATCCATAGCAAGGGAGGAGGAGAAGCAAATGAAAGCACCAAAAATTGGTAGAGTATTTCTAACAAAATCTGGCAGCCAAAGGGGAACCCTAGCAGAGAAGAAACAAACGTAAAAGAAGGAAGAAAAATAAACAGCTTTTTCAATATTCCGATATCCTCCTCAAGTGAGGTAAGTACATTAATATCTCAAGTCATTCCTGGGCCCTAAAGGCAGCAGGTCCAGACCAAGAGATTTCTTTGATTTTTTTAATTATACGACTAACTAGTGCAATTGAAATTTAACTTCTGCCTTCTCCTAAAAATCAGAACCCAACAAAGTCATTTAGGTACTTGGGCCTTCTAATGGATCTTTTGGCTCTCAAGTGTGGTCCCCTCTTGGTGGTATCTTCAGCTATTGTATCATAATTTTCTCTTGTACGCATAGAGGAGTTCTCTATACAATTCCACCACATGGTTATTTTTTTGGGGTCTCAAGTGAGATATATAGGTGGAGATATCCATGTTGTGCATGGAATTGATATGAATAGTTGATCCAAGCTCATCTATGTTGAAGGATGTGTTTGGGTATAAAGGTACTGTGAAGTTATGGTTGAAAAGAAGGGAGGGACGGTTTGAGGAGGGGTTGATGGAAATAACAATGGATAGTGATGCTATTCAAGAAGCAAACTACGCATTGGGAAATGAAGCTGAAATTGGCATGTTTGTAAAACATGAGGTTAATATAGCTGAAGGTTCATGCTCTTGCTGGTGGTGATAAAGGGGAAGAGAGGGAGGGTGTTGTCATGGAGGAAAGAGAGGAAGCAGTAACGGAAGGTGAATCAGTGGAAGAGAAGGGAAAAAGAGTTGATGATGGAGATAGTGGTTATGATGTTTTTGAAATGGGTACACAAATTTCTGGTCATGGAGGAAGGGGGAAGGAGGGAACTTTTCAGGTAGAGAGAACAAGGTCAAGGAGAGGGAATTATTGATTTGATGAGGAGATAGGTTAAGGGAGTGAGGGGAACCAGGGGGTTGATGAGGAAAGTTATGATCCAACAATGTAATCATTTTCTATATGAAGTGGCGGCCCAACATGTCATAGATGAATATATGTTAGTGATGGGTTACTTAGTGAAGACTCTAGGTGGAACTAAGGTTAATGAAAAGAGGTTTAAAAGAGATAGTATGTTTGATTGTGTATATAAAAATAGTTTTTAGAAACTGTTTTTGAAAACAGTTTTTCAAAATAAAAGAAGAAGAAAAAGCTGTTGAATGAGATGTTTTTCAACATTTAAAAAATTGAAATTTGAAATCTAAAAACAAAAACTAAAAACATCTTTTATCTGTTTTGGTATTTTAGTTTTTAAAACTGAAAACAAGAACTGTTTTCAAAAATAGGTTTTGCCAAACAGGTTTTTAAATTTTTCAGTTTTTGAAAACAGATAAACTGTAATCAAACAGATAATATGTGCAAGGATTTTAAATTTAATTTGGGAATAGAGTTTTCGTCCCTACAAGAGTTCTGTGCTAAATGGCAGCTGTAACGTCCCATTTCCCCCAAATAAAATAATAGATTATTATTGTTATTATTATTTTTATTATTATTATTATTATAATTATGCAAACAAGAGGATTTTACTCATATGACAAAATGAAACTAATTGTTGAGAAGAAGATATTATGTGCATGAAAATTGATTGTTGATATTGATCGATAAAAATATATTTTTATGATATTAGTGAATTTCCTAAATTTTAATCAACAAATAAAATATTTAGTGGATTGACTCCTAAGATTGTGAAGCCTTTTCAGAGTGTTTTTGTTTCAGGTAGATTGATCACAGACAATGCTCTCATAGTGTTTGATACTTTTCACTATATGCTGAAGAAGCGGATTGAGAAGCATGATTTGAAGCTTTATATGGATAAGGAATATGATCGTATTGAGTGGGAATTCCTACAGACTATTCTGAACTCTTGATTTTTCGGAGAGGATGATAAGCTTGATTATGCGGTGTGTTTCTTCTGCTGGTTTTTCTGTTCTCCTTAGCGGTTTCTCGGAAGAGTTTTTGAGTCCCCTAGAGGTTTGAGGTAGGGTGATCCTTTATCCCCCTATCTGTTCATTTTGTGTGAATAGGTTTTCTTTGGGTTGATTTTGGGCACAGGAGAGACAAGCAATTCATGGTATCCGGATTGCAAAGTGTGCTCCGGAGATCTCACATTTTTTTTGCTAATGATAGTATTGTCTTTTTCAGATCTAATACCCAAGAGGAAGATACTATGCATAGTATTCAGGCCGAGTACCAGCAGGTATTTGGGCAACTCATTAGCTTGGATAAATCAGAACTCTCTTTTAGTCGACGCGTTCAAGGAAATAGGAAATATACCCTTCAAGGTCGGTTGATGATTAAGGCCATTGAGCATCATTCCAAGTATCTCAGATTTTCAACTTTCGTGGGATGCTGTAAGCAAAAGGTTTTGAATTTCATCCAGGAGAGAGTTTAGAAGAAGCTTAAAGGTTGAAAGGAGAAATTTCTGTCATCACCTGCAAGGGAGATTATTATTAATTCAGTGGCATAGACTATCCCCACTTATATTATGAGTTGTTTTTCGTTACCCATAGTCTTTTTAATCACATTGAGAGCATGATCAATAGGTTTTGGTGGGGAAGTAAGCAATGGGAAAAGAAAATTCATTGGGTGAATTGGAATGCTCTTTGTGCTCTGAAAAAAGAAGGAGGTATTCAATGATGTGCTCTTGGAAAATCAAAGATGGAGACTCTCCCAATTTCTGGAATCTCTAATGTCTTAGTGCTTTAAGATTGGATACTTTCCTCAGACTCACTTTATCCATCCTGGGCCTGAGAACATGAGAAATTGATTTTTAAAACTTGGTTTTGGGTGAAAGGACTCTAGGAGTAAGTTTGGGGTTTTAGACTTTATTTTTGGAAGATTTAAAGTTTAGGCTTGAAATAAAAAGAAATGACTTCGAAATTTATTTTGGGGAAAATACTTAAAGTTTATGTTAAGAGAAAAAAATGGATTTTAAGTTTATTTGGCTAAAGGAAAAAGCTAAGTTTTTAATTGGGTTGAAAAATGATTCATTAAAAGTTTGAGGGTTAGGAAATGAATTATTTAAAGTTTGAGGACTAGAAATTGTTTGTTAAGAGTTTGGGGGCTTGTAAATGATTATCTAGAACTTGAGGGGCTGTTTTTCTAATATGGTTTTGATGGGAACTAAAAAGGGTTTAGTTGAGAGTTTAAGGACCTTTTATAAATAAGTGTTTTGTTAGGAACCAAAATGTAATTCCTTAAAAGTTGGGGGCTGTTTTTGCATTTTTTTTCCTAAAGGACCAGAACATGATTTTAAAAAAAGTTGTATTCCATGGGTGTGATACAAAGTCGATAGTATACGCCTTAGATCATAAGTTAGCTAGTTGACTTGAATAGTAACTAAGTAAGTGTCTACGTGTAAGCTACGAAGATTGAGAATGCAGACGCATTGGAACAAACGATCAGAAAGGAAGGTGAGCCGATACAAGGAACGAGGACTTGATCGGAACGGGTCGTTGTTTTGGAAGGAAAGCGGCTAAGGCGACACTTCACATTTTAAATATCTAATTACGTTATGTGTATATATAGATATACATATATACATACAAATATATATATATATATATATATATACACACATTGTATAACGCAAGATGTATTGAGAATATTGTGGTCGACAGCACCTTCGGGTGACCCGCTGTTTGCTAGACCATTGCTTGCTTTGTGTGGATATGCTAGATGATATATTGTATTGTTTTAATCTCATGATGGTTTGTTAAATGCTTTCCATAACATGTTGAGCTTATCATGATAGTGTATATGTGATAACATGTTGATGCCATGTGATATGTTGTGGTACGTATATCTCTGTCTTCCGTATGCTATTTATGAATTATAAATATGTCTATCGACCTGGATCGAATGCGAGCTGTCGGTGGAGGAGACCACGTGATGAAGACACGCCGTGGAGGGTGGCCCCACTTACTAAGGAACTCGAACTCATGAAGAGGACGTTCCGCGTGTGATTATGTACTGGTCACAGTAGGGCACACATGCATTATATTTGTCAGAACCCAGAGTGTAGAACCGAGCCAATCAATTCTTAGTTCTGTCGGATCCCAGAGTGAAGAACCAAGCCGAGGAAAATCTTATTCCCATCGAAACCCAAAGTGTAGAACTGGGCCGATGAAGTCTTATCCTCATCGGATCCCAAAGTGAAGAATTGAGCCGACGAGATTCTCTTTTCCCATCGGAACCCAAAGTGTAGAATCGGGCCGATGAAGTCTTATCCCCGTCGGATCCCAAAGTGAAGAATCAGGCTAGAGAGATTCTCTTTTCTAGCGGAGCTCAGAGTGTAGAACCGAGATGATGGAGTTTTCTGTTCCGCCCCATGTTTGGTCGCTAGTATAAGAGGCATTCTTCGTCATTTCTGTGTGCTTAGGCTACGCAACTAATGGTCTGAGTGTTATCCACAGTTTAACATGCGTAGGTATGATATCCAATTATCTGGATTAGAGAACCATATGCGCATAAGCATATAGACTAACTCTAGGGATTGACTTACCTTGGTTAAGTTATGTTGAATTGTGGTATGCTTTATGTGATATTAATTGTAAAATGTTATGACTAAGATAAACTGCATATACTCATTGTCTTATGCATTTATGACTGCCATATGTCTTAATTGTTCTGGAAGTTGACCCTCGCACCTTTATTGCATTCTTTGTGTTTAGGCGATCTGTCACCAGACAACTACAATCATAAGGCGATCAAATTCTGCACCTATAGGAAGTCTTGTCATGCCGCTCGACGGAGAAGACCCATCGACATGGGTAGCGGACCCTCGTACTCGGAGTTTGAAGTATACGAGTTGGACGATTAGAAATATAGAGAGGGTTGTAAAAGAATTGCAGGAGTAGAGTCTAGGATAAGGCTAATACCTTTTGGGGTAGGTGCTTACCGTTGTTGGTTAAAGCGCGTAGATGTGTGTTAGCTTACGCCTGTATTATCTTTTGTTTAAGGAAAAGGGTAGGTTACAATGTTATTGTTTTTGTGTGGTCTGCCCTGCGTGGAGATCAAAGGGAGCATGTCGGGCATAAGGAGTCTTTTGAATTTAGGAATTCATAGTAGTGAAGTTTTCCTTTTGGAAGCCTCAAATAGAGTATGAAATTTATGGGTATTTATTATGCATTTGTTAGAGCATGTTTTGGGAATATATGTAAAAAGAAAAAAAACTACCCATGCATTTCCAAGTCTTTCAAAGGTTCATAGCATATTTATTTATCATTGAGTCACTACGATTGACCCCTGAAAATCTGGGTGTAACACCACTCATAATATTTTGGTCAACTGATCATTTTTATGGCAAACTGCCGTTCACATAAATCACACAACAATGGTAATAGTGTTCAAACCACAAACAATAATAAACAAGGATTAACAAATATATTTAAATATATTTATGTTCTCGAAACTTGGGGATCTTACACTAGAAACATTAACAAAGAGGTCTAGAACAAAAGAAAAAGTCCTGAAATCTGTCCAAGGCTTAAACTCATATTTTTCCAAAACAAAGACAACAGAATCATAGATCAAGATGGTGGCTACAACATTAATAAAGAGGCTTAGATCAAAACTCAACTTCTCAAAATTTTCCAAATGTGGAAACCCACCTTTTTAAAAAACAAAAAACATAGTTCCATAGATCAAAACATTGGCTACAACATTATCAATGGGACTTAAAGATTAACTCAACTTCTCAAAATTTTCCAAATGTTAAAAACTCATCTATTTCAAAAACTAAAACCATAGTCCCACAGATCAAAATGTTGACTACAACATTAACAAAAGGACTTAGAACAAAACTCAAGTCTTCAAAATTTTCAAATGCTAGAACTCAAAATTTTCAAAAAAATAATCCATAGTAATGCTTATAAGACATTGGCTTCAACTTTAACAAAGAGGTTTGGATCAAAACACAAGTAATTAAAACTTTCAAGTGTTCATACTCACGTTTTTCAAAAGTAAAACCATAGAAACAAATCTTAGAGAAAGGGATGTGTAAGACCCTTGATATTTTAAATAATAATGTAATTATTTAATTATCTCGATGTATATGTCGAACCTTGTTAAGCGTAAGTTAATGCCATGAATTGTTTGAATTGTATGTATAAGGTTTTGAGACGACGCTTGCCGTAGAAACACTAATTGAACCTCGACTGACGTTTGAGCGGGTATTGGAATTTTTTCGTATCTTATGAAGATGTATGCATGATTTCATGAAGATTGACTGTAAGGTCGATAAGTTTTGGTTCTAAGGCCCGGAAAAGTTCCCGACACGCAGTTAGGGCTTTGCAAGGACCTTGCCGTGCAGGATTAGGGCAGTTTGAGACATTTTTAGGATTCCTAGCAAGATGGAAAGTCTTAGAATGTCAAGAGGAACCCATTCGTAGAATACAATTTTTTTGATGAATAGTGATTTCGGGCCGGAAAAGGGCCGAATCACGGGTAAAATATTTCGGAGTATTTTAGCGACCGATGCTCGAGTTTAACGGGCGTCTAAGTCAAGATGAGCGAGTGATCAACGTTAGTCACAAAAGGGAATATTTAGGGAAATGTGCAAAAAGTTGGTTAATGACATAAAATAAGCTTATGACACGGATTAGGACTTTTGTAAGAGGGATTAGACTTAAAGCTTGATTAGAGACTTGCGAGGTGACTTAATCACATTCTAATCTTTCCTAAATTCTAGCTCGGTCCCCAAGGTTTATGATAACTTGGGGTATTCTAGTCATTTTGATGTCTTTTACTTTCTTTATTTTATTTTTCTTGAGTCTCATATAATATTTTTGTTCTTTTCTAGTTAACATTTTAGTGTTTGGTTAGTTTTTCTTTGGGTTTTATTTTCTCATGCTTTTCTGGTCAGTTTTAAGTTATAATTAATGGGTTATCATGTGAGTTGATGAGATTTTGATGAGTTGATTATTTATCATTTGTCAATTTTAGTCTCAAAACCTCAAACACTCAAAATAAAGTTTTAAAGTCAATTTTCCAAGATAAACAACTGCACATTGCTCTCGACCTCAACCCAAAATCAAGGGGAATCAACTTTTCTTTTCACCAAACTTCACATACATGCTTAACTCACATGAAAAGCAAGTTAAAAATCAAACCTTCCAACCCAAAGCAAAGAGCAGAGGTTGGGCCTTCTCTAGTTAAATACCATGACCAAGTTTTTTCTTCAAACCAAATGGTACACATCAAAGGCAAGACAAATTTTATGGTAAAAACCTACTTAGAATTTTCAAAATCACTTTTCTAAAATATTCAGTTTGCAAAAACTCAACTTAAAATCAATTTTAAAACCAAAACTCAACTTTTTCCAAAACAAAATATATCAATGGAAAACTAAAATCAAGGGGAACAACAAATATGAAAATATCAATGGATTCCAACCAAGTTTCATCATCCAAAAATCTACTTTTCAAAATATAAAACCATAGAAATGTAGAGGAGGATGAGATCTACCGTTTATTCTAAAGGAGTGAAGGAAGAAAATGAGAAGAAGATGGTGGAATAAAGAGAAGTGGGTGGTTGGTGGTTGATGACCAAATCCGCAAGTGTACGGTTGATTATCGAGTAGTATAAAAGATTATCGTTCTCCACAGGGATAAGTGTTTCAAAGTCTAATTTTAATTTGTTTAGAACTAGTGCAGAAAAATAAATTGGTTTGTTTTGAATTTGGTTTGAGTAAGAACCCGGAAGTGCAATTCACAATGAAAATATAATAATAAAAATTAAGAACTTGGGCTGAATAAATAGCTTATAAATTATGCTTTTAGAATCAATTCTATATTTGAAGTTTAAGCAAGAAATTCATGATATTCTAGCCTAGTTTATTTACAGGTTAATTCCTTAAACATGCAAAAATTTCTTCTAAATTACTAAGTCTAATTCCTTAGCTTTTTAGTTAATTTAAGAAGAAGATGAGTTCTATATTCAGGCCAAAATAAACAAAGCTTATCCTAATACCTTAGTGATGATAGTGAGAAAACACACAAGAAAGGGGGGTTTGAATTGTGTGTGTAGTTTTTAAAACTTCTTTTTCAGTTCTAAGCAGTTATTAGTATCAAATGAATATAAGGATGTGTGCGTGCAGCGGAAAATTAACTTAAGACTGAAAAATAAAGCACTCAGGGTATTTATCCTGGTTCACCCCTATAATCAGCAGAGCTACGTCCAGTCCTTGGCTTCACTGAGATTTTCCACTATTTGATCAACATAGTAAAAGTATTCTACGAGACTTCTCCTAATATTAGAAGGACTTCTCCCAGCAAGTAT
This sequence comes from Acmispon strigosus, assembly GCA_030819835.1. Lineage (NCBI taxonomy): Eukaryota > Viridiplantae > Streptophyta > Magnoliopsida > Fabales > Fabaceae > Acmispon > Acmispon strigosus. The sequence continues at coordinate 30,017,483 of JAUAMA010000001.1, forward strand.
TATACAGGACTTCTCCTAGTATTCTAAGGACTTCTCCTTTCAAGTATTATTCAGGACTTCTCCTAGCTAGTATTCTACAGGACAACTCCTGGTTCCTTTTCAAGGTAGCTTTGGTGTTCTACATTGCAACATTAAATGCTTTAGTCGACTTCGTCTGGTCCTTTAATGCTTTCAGCCTTGAGCTTTTGTTTGGGCATTGATTGCTAGTGCAAGCCAGCTAAGATAGCATTAATTTTTCTGAACATAATATTTGGTTTTGACCGTTGAGAAGATACGATGTTCAGAAAGACCCACTGTTGACTCTTCAAAGATTGCTTGAATTGTGGAACAGTAGAGATGTTTGCAGAAACGAGGAATAAAGTATTAATTTTGTCTCTTTCTTCATTCTGCAATCAATAGTGCTTCTTGTCACAGACGACGATGACAAGTTAATCTTTCAAGCTCAGAGACAAGAGGATCTATATAAGACGAACTTGGAAAACTTTGCGAGTCAAAATGCGACGTGTGTAGTGTCAACAGAAGATGATAAATGGATATGGCATAGAAAGATAGGGCATGCATCCTTAAAGACCATTACTAAGATGATCAAACATGATCTAGTACGTGGTCTGCCAAATATATCTTTCAAATCTGATGACACATGCTCAGCATGTCTTCAAGGAAAGCAATTAAAAAGCTCTTTTCCATCGAAGATCGTTGTGAGTACGGATAGACCTCTGGAGATGTTGCATATGGACTTGTTTGGACCTACTAGAACGGCTAGTTGTTCTGGAAAAAGATATTGTCTTGTCATCGTCGATGACTACACAAGATTTACATGGGTCCATTTCCTGTCCACCAAGGATGAAGCGTTCAAATCATTTGCCATCATCGCCAAGAGAATTCAGAATGAAAAAGGCTGCTGTGAAGAAGGTCTTACTCCAGACCCTGGCTGAGGTTTTGATGACGACAAACTCATCGACAAAAAGAAGAAAAGAAGACTTAGAGGAAGCAGTGCAACATGATTCTATATCTACCTAAGTCTTAGTTAGGTGAGTTATGCTTCTAAAGGCTTCTCTAGTATAAAGGCTCTTTAAAACATTTAAGCTAATTGAGTTTAACCTTTTCATAATTTAAAAGAGGTAGAAAAACTCAAGCCGTTCTTAAAGGTTTCAGTTTCTGGAATTTGTACTTGAGTGTAATCGATTACACCCTTAAGGTAATCGATTACACATAGGCAAGTAATCGATTACACGTTTGAATTTGAAATTCAAACAGCAATGGTCACACAGCGTAATCGATTACCTAAGTACTGTAATCGATTACATGCTCGACAAGTTGCATTATTTCATGAACCATTATGTCTTAAATCGTTTGGGAAATGTTGTGTTGGTTCATGGATGTTCTCTCATGCCTATATATAGTCCATTTGAGTCCAGAAACACAACACACACGAAATAGGCCAAAATTACTCTTGAATTGCTCTTTATGTACATTTAGCCTTTGTTCTACAACTTTCAAAGAGCCTATATTCTGAGTTCATATTCTTCATTGTTTAAAGAACACTCTTGCTGTTCATATATTGAAGAACTCAGAATTGAGAGAGCCTTCTTATGCTAAAGAGCCTTAAAGCATAATTCTCATGATCAATCCACTTGTATATTAAAGGATTGATACAGCCAGTTGTAAACTCTTCTTCATCTTCATTCTGGTTGAGTGAACATTCACCGTAGGGTTCGGTGAAGGTAGATTGTTCTAAAAGTGGTGTGCTTTCATGGACTGAAAGTGGTGTGCTTTCAGGGGCTGTTGAGAGTGGTTTGCTTTCACAGGTTGTTGTTGATAGAAATTCTTAAGGTACTTGGTGTAAGCACTTGTAAGAGATTTTTATCAATAGTGGATAAATCCTCAAGGGGTTTCTTGAGGGACTGGACGTAGCCTTCGGTGGATTGAAGGTGAACCAGGATAAATTATGTGTGTGCATTCTCCTAATCTTCATCTTTACTTTCAAGTAACGTTTATTTCCGCTGCACTCGACTGAGATCATTTTATCTTGAAAGTAAGAAGTTTTGTTAAGGTGAAAATTGGGTAAACCTGATTCACCCCCTCTCACAAGTTTCTATCTATAATTACAATTGGTATCAGAGTCAAGTTTAGGTAATTTGCTCCTAAGATCCGGGAAAATATGGCATCATCTTCTAGTCATGGAACTAGTGAGGGATTCAATATAAACAGGCAACCATACTTCAATGGAGACCATTATGACTTCTGGAAGATTAAGATGAAAATCTTTATAATGTCATTGACGTGGAAATATGGAAAGCCATTGAAGAAGGTCCGTTTATACCTATGAATGAAGTGGGTGATAGCAGACAACCAAAACCAGAAAACACATGGAGTGAAGAAGAAAAGAAGAAGGTTCAGTATGATCTTAAGGAATGAATATCCTTACATCTGCTCTTGGCATGGATGAGTTCTTCAGAGTTTCAACATGCACAACATCAAAACAAATATGGGATATATTGATGGTAACTCATGAAGGAACATATGAAGTCAAGAGATCAAAGATCAATACCCTATCTCAAGAATATGAAATGTTCAGAATGCTTCCTGGAGAAAAGGTGTTGGATATCCAAAAACGCTTCTCTCATTTGACTAACCATTTGATTTCACTTGGTAAACAATTTTCCAAAAGTGACTTAAACATGAAAGTTCTAAGATCACTTACAAGAGCATGGCAACCAAAGGTTACGGCGATTTCCGAAAAGAAGAGTTTGTCTAATATGACTCTTGCAACTCTTTTTGGAAAACTCCAAGAACATGAATTGGAGTTGAATCGTTTGGAGGAACATGAAAAACATGAGAAGAAATATCGATCCATTTCTCTAAAAGCAAAGGAAAGCATCAAAGATGATTATGATGCAGATTCTGAAGAGGACGAGGATGAAAATATAAATCTTCTAGTGAAGAATCTTGGAAAGTTATTCAAAAGGAAAGGTATGAAGTTTAACAATAACATAACTTTACAAAGGAATAATGAGCCCTCCTCTACTCAAAAATTCACATGCTTTGAATGTGGAAAACCGGGACATATCAAGTTGGAATGTCCAAACCTTCAAAAGAAGAAACATGGTTTGAAGGATAAGTTTGAAAAGAAAGATCAAACTACTCAAAGAGCGTACATTTCCTGGAATGAAAATGAAGTGAGTTCATCATCCGATTCTGAGAAGGAGGAAGCACAAGTTGCATTAATTGCTTCACATGACTCAGATGCTGAGGATATCCAGGTTAGTGGCAATGTTATTTCATTTCATGATTTAGAATTTGCTATAGAGAATGTGTTTAAATTATGTCAAAGTTTTTCTAAAGTCAGTAGTAAGCAAAATGCTATAATTTCCTCTTTAGAAATTAAGTGTAGATCTCTACAAGAAGAACTAGACATAGTGAAATCCAAATTAGACATTCCACATGAATGTACTAAGTGTCGTTCTTTAGAAGAGAAGATAGATAATCTTCAACAAAGGGTTCATAACTTCAACAAAGGAAAACAAAAATTAGATGATATTCTAAGTGTACAAAGACACTCTAATAGTAAGTTTGGTCTAGGATATACATCCCAACCAAAGACAAAGGAAGTTAAGAAAACCATCTTTGTTAAACCAAACAAAGTAGAAGGATCTTTTGAAAATTCTTAGACTAGTTCTGTTAGAAATATGAATAATAGGAAGAATTATTATCATAGACCTACTAAGAAGTTCAATCCTACTCCTAGGAAAACATCAGATTACAATAAATACTCATGTACTTATTGTAACAAAGTAGGACATACTCCAAATAGATGTTATTATAAGAATGTAGGAGTACCAAATAAAGAGTATGTATGGGTTAAGAAAATTACTAACATAAAAGGACCCAAAGCAAATTGGGTACCTAACTCCCAAGTCTAAACTTTGTCATGTAGGTGTGCATGAAAGCAGCAAAGGACTTATGGTATCTTGATAGTGGCTGCTCATCACACATGACAGGAGTCAAAAAAAAGTTCTCATTTCTTATGCCTAGGGAAAAAGGTTTTGTCACATATGGAAATAATGAGAAAGGGAAGATACTTGGAATTGGAAGAATAGGCACACCCCCTCAAACCGTCATTGACAAGGTTCTATATGTTGATGGTTTGAAGCATAATCTTCTAAGTATCAGTCAACTATGTGACAAGGGTTTGAAAGTTGGGTTTATAAATGATATTTGTGTGGTAAAGGATGTGAAAACTAGAGAAATCAAGTTCTCTGGATACAAAGTCAATAAAGTCTTCATGATATCCTTGAATGAAATTCCATCAAATGTTAGATGCTTGTTAGCCAAGAACAACAATGATTCATGGCTTTGGCATAGAAGACTGGCTCACATCCACATGGATCATTTAAATAAACTAGTCAAACATGATCTGGTTGTTTGACTTCCAAAGATAAGATTTGATAAAGACAAGCTTTGTGATGCATGTCAGAAATGGAAGCAAACCAAAGTATCTTTTAAACCGAAGAATATAGTCTCAACTACAAGACCACTCCAACTACTTCACATGGATTTATTTGGACCATCAAGGACTAGAAGTTTTGGAGGTAATTATTATGCTCTTGTTATTGTTGATGACTATTCTAGATACACTTGGACTATTTTCTTGCCTCATAAGAGCGAAGCCTTCAATGCATTTAAAAGATATGCAAGGCTTGTTCAAATTGAAAAGGCTTTGAAGATCTCTTCTATTAGAAGTGATCATGGTGGAGAGTTTCAAAACCACCAATTTCAGGAATTATGTGATGAAAATGGAATATCACATAACTTCTCTGCACCAAGAACACCACAACAAAACGGTGTTGTGGAAAGGAAGAACAGGTCACTTGAAGAACTAGCAAGGACCATGTTGAGTGAATCTAACCTTCCAAAATACTTTTGGGCTGATGCTGTAAGTACTGCTTGCTATGTATCCAACAGAGTACTCATTAGACCTTTTATGAAGAAAACACCCTATGAACTATACAAAGGGAGGAAACCAAACATTGCTCATTTGCATGCTTTTGGATCAAAGTGCTTTGTCTTGAACAATGGTAAGGAAAACCTTGGTAAGTTTGGTGAAAAATCTGATGAAGGTATATTCCTTAGCTATTCTCTGACAAGCAAAGCATATAGAGTCCTCAACAAGAAAACTCTAACTATTGAAGAGTCCATACATGTATCTTTTGATGAATCTAACTCTTCAAAAGAAGATACAGTTATTCTTCCTGATAATGATGAGGAAGATAATATTATGAAGGAAGATTCTCAAAAGAAAATGGAGCAAAGTTCAGAACAAGAAGAGCATTTTGAAGATACTACTTATGAGTTGCCAAAAGAATGGAGAACCCACAGGGATCATCCTATTGACAACATCATTGGTGACATATCAAGAGGAGTTTCTACAAGGCTACGCTTAAATGATTCAGTATTGAACATGGCCTTTGTTTCTCAAATAGATTCCTCAAAAGTTGATGATGCTCTTGAAGATGAGTATTGGATTGTAGCCATGCAAGAATAATTGAACCAATTTGAAAGAAATCAAGTATGGGAATTGGTTCCTAAGCCCACTGACAAGCATATCACTGGAACAAAATGGGTATTCAGAAATAAGTTGGATGAAAATGGTATAATTGTCAGAAACAAGGCAAGGCTGGTTGCACAAGGATACAATCAAGTAGAAGGCATTGATTTTGATGAAACCTATGCACTAGTTGCAAGTTTGGAAGCCATAAGACTTCTATTGGCTTATGCTTGCTTCCTAAACTTCCCATTGTATCAAATTGATGTTAAAAGCGCTTTCCTGAACAAATATATTCAAGAAGAAGTATATGTGAAGCAACCACCAGGATTTGAAGATCCTAAGTACCCTTCACATGTCTTCAAATTGAAGAAAGCACTTTATGGTCTTAAGCAAGCCCTAGAGCATGGTATGACAGGTTAAGCACTTTTCTTTGTGAAAAAGGATTTCAAAAGGGTAAGGCTGATACAACCTTATTCATCAAGGAAACCAAGGGTAATACGTTATTAGTTCAAATCTATGTAGATGATATTATTTTTGGTTCCACTAACAAATCTCTGTGCAAGGATTTTTCTAACATGATGCAAGAAGAATTTGAGATGTCTATGATGGGACAGCTAAACTTCTTTCTAGGATTGCAAATTAAGCAATCTCAAGATGGAATATTCATTAATCAATCCAAATTTTGCAAGGAGCTCTTAAATAAATATGATTTGGATGATTGCAAGGCCATAACCTCACCTATGGGGTCAAATACTTATCTAGATCAAGATGAGTCCGGCATTCCAGTAGATATTACCAAATATAGAGGTATGATCGGATCTCTTCTTTATTTAACAGCAAGTAGACCAAATATAATGTTTAGTGTGTGTCTATGTGCTAGATATCAAGCATCTCCTAGGGAATCTCATTTGAGTTCAGTGAAAAGGATTTTCAAATATCTGAAAGGAACTTCAAATGTTGGTCTGTGGTATCCCAAAGGGAGTGTTTGTGATTTGATTTGATATTCTGATTCAGATTTTGCTGGATGCAAAACTGAAAGAAAGAGCACAAGTGGTACTTGTCACTTATTGGGAAATGCTCTTGTTTCTTGGTCCTGTAAGAAACAAGCTTGTGTTGCTCTAAGTACTGCAGCAGCAGAGTATATTGCTGCAGGAAGTTGTTGTGCACAAACTTTATGGCTCAAACAACAACTCAAGGAGTATGGCTTAGAGCTGGGCTGCATTCCAATCAAATGTGACAATACAAGTGCCATTAATCTCACGAAAAACCCCATTATGCATTCTAGAACAAAGCATATTGATATAAGGCATCACTTTCTTCGAGATCATGTCATGAGAAAGGATATAGAAAATTCTTTCGTAGATACACATAATCAATTAGCTGATATATTTACTAAGCCTCTTCCTAAAGACCTTTTCTTTAAAATTAGAAGAGAATTAGGCATTATAGACAAAATTGATGTCTGATTATGTGATTATATGCTTATATGTTGATTATATGTCTATGTGTTTATACGCTTGATTATATGATCACATGCCTTACATGCTTGTTCTTGTAGTTATATGCTTTTTGTGTGATTTTCAATTTTGGTAATCGATTAAATCAGTCTAGCAATCAATTACATAGGAATACACAGCTTAGAACTTGAAAAATTGTCTTAAGTAATCGATTACCCCTATCCTATAATCGATTAACATAAGTATTCTGGTCCTCGTACCTTTTTAGAAACCTTAGGTAATCGATTACCACTCTTTCAGTAATCGATTACAAAGACGAAATAGTCTCAAAATTCAAACAGATTTTCTTTCCCTCTCATTCTTTTGAATTTCAAATTCTTAGAAACCGTCAGGTAATCGATTACACAACTTACGTAGTCGATTACATGCTTGATTTATATAATCAAAGTATGCCATTTACATGAGAATCATCTTACAAGTCATATTCCTTTCATCTTCAACCCTTGTTTACCAAACCCTGAAACCTTGATCTTGTCCACAGCTCTCTCTCGAAATTCAATCATGTCTTCCTCTCGTCAGCTTTTCTCCCTTCTCATTCATTGAATTTCTCACGTCTTCTTACAACCTCTGAACAAAGAACTCGATTTGAATTCAAAAGGGGGAGAAAGGCTCTGTGCACTTTAAAGATCATATACAGGAAATGCTACAAGTGAAACAGAAAGGGGGAGTTGCATCTGATAGGGGAGTTCCATCAAACTTTAAAGATCATGTGCAGGAAATGCTACAAGTGAAACAGAAAGGGGGAGTTGCATCAGATTGCATCCAACAGGGGGAGTTCCATCAAAGAAGCAACATACTGATCTTCAAATTTCAAAGGTAATTGATTACACATTGGCAAGTAATCGATTGTAGCTTGCTCGTAATCGATTACACGTTTGAATTTGAAATTCAAACAGTAACGGTCACACAGCGTAATCGATTACCTAAGTACTGTAATCGATTACATGCTCGACAAGTTGCATTATTTCATGAACCATTGTGTCTCAAATCGTTTGGGAAAGGTTGTGTTGGTTCATGGATGTTCTCTCATGCCTATATATAGTCCATTTGAGTCCAGAAACACAACACACACGAAATAGGCCAAAATTACTCTTGAATTGCTCTTTATGTACATTTAGCCTTTGTTCTACAACTTTCAAAGAGCCTATATTCTGAGTTCATATTCTTCATTGTTTAAAGAACACTCTTGCTGTTCATATATTGAAGAACTCAGAATTGAGAGAGCCTTCTTATGCTAAAGAGCCTTAAAGCATAATTCTCATGATCAATCCACTTGTATATTAAAGGATTGATACAGCCAGTTGTAAACTCTTCTTCATCTTCATTCTGGTTGAGTGAACATTCACCGTAGGGTTCGGTGAAGGTAGATTGTTCTGAAAGTGGTGTGCTTTCATGGACTGAAAGTGGTGTGCTTTCAGGGGCTGTTGAAAGTGGTGTGCTTTCACAGGTTGTTGTTGATAGAAATTCTTAAGGTACTTGGTGTAAGCACTTGTAAGAGATTTTTATCAATAGTGGATAAATCCTCAAGGGGTTTCTTGAGGGACTGGACGTAGCCTTCGGTGGATTGAAGGTGAACCAGGATAAATTCTGTGTGTGCATTCTCCTAATCTTCATCTTTACTTTCAAGTAATGTTTATTTCCACTGCACTCGACTAAGATCATTTTATCTTGAAAGTAAGAAGTTCTGTTAAGGCAAAAATTGGGTAAACCTGATTTACCCCCCCTCTCAGGTTGCTGTCTATAATTACAGCTACTGCATCACAACCATCCGCAGTGATAGAGGAGGTGAATTCATAAATGAAGAGTTCAACTCATATTGTGAAGAAAATGGCATACTTCATCAACTATCAGCTCCAAGAACTCCTCAACAGAATCGCGTAGCTGAAAGGAAGAACAGGTCACTGCAAGAGATGGCTAGAACTATGCTTAGTGAAACCTTACTACCAAAGTATTTTTGGGCTGAAGCTATTCACACTGCATGCTATATTCAAAACAGAAACTTAATGCGACCTATTCTGAAGAAGACAGCTTATGAGTTATGCAAAGGAAGAAAGCCTGATATTTCCTACTTCCATCCTTTTGGATGTCTATTCTTCCTCCTTAACACTAAAGATGATCTTGGAAAGTTTGATGCCAAGTTTGACAAAGGGATACTCTTGGGATATTCACCTAACTCAAAGGCTTTTCGAGTATACAATTCAAGGACTACGACAATTGAAGAATCCATTCATGTAAAATTCGATGATGTGAACTCAAGTGGAAATCATACATCTATTGAAGATGATTTTGACAACTTGAATCTGAATGAAGAGCCATCGCCTACCAAAGTTCAGCCATCCGCTACAGATGCTATATCAAATCAAAGTACCTCGTCTGATATCCATACAGATGTTGACATTTTAACCTTGTCTGGTCACGCCTCGTCTAGTCAAGTTATGACTTCCAGTGGTATCTCTCTTCCTAGAGAATGGAGATTCAAGCCAGATCATCCACCAACTCAAATCATTGGCAGCATCTTTGAAAAGGTAAGTACTCGATCCTCATTTAATGATTATGCTAACTGTGCGCTACTGTCAGAGGTAGAACCAAAGAACATAGGTGAAGTGTTACAAGATGAAGGTTGGATTCTAGCCATGCAAGAAGAACTCAACCAGTTTGAGAGAAGTAAAGTCTGGAATCTTGTACCAAGACCAGAAGGAAAATCAATCATTGGTACTAAGTGGGTGTTCAGAAATAAGATGGATGAAGATGGAAAAGTCACAAGGAACAAAGCCAGAATAGTTGTCCAAGGATACAGCCAACAGGAAGGAATTGATTACACTGAAACCTTTGCCCCAGTTGCTCGTATTGAAGCCATTCGAATATTGCTAGCTTTTGCATGTCAACATTCTACCAAACGATGTTGGGATCCAAGACCATATCCTGGATTTAGTCTGCTTCCTTCAACACCAACACCTGCAATTCCTACTGTTGCCCTGAAGCTCCCCTTCACTATCAGCTCAGCGATGTGGGGATCCAGCTCAGAAAGTCTGGCACCAAACGATGCCCAACCTGCTGCTATCTCCCCTGAACCTATTTCTGTTGCCCTACCTAATGAAGACGAAGCCAACGCAGGTAAAGCTATTAATACCTTCCAAGAAGAGATTACAAATGTCAGAGATGAAGTCAAAGCTTTAGACAGGAAAATAGAGGAGCTGAATGCACTTAATGAGCAACAGTCTGAAGCCATAAAGTAGAAACTGATTGCACGCTTTGATGCAAAATTTGACAACCTGCATAATATGATGACCTAATTCATCCAACAAGTGAAGACCAACTTCAACTCTTAACCCTCTACTTTTTATGACTAAGATTATTTCATTGATGAAAAATTTTGCTTTTGGATTAATTGGTTTTTATATACACCTGAAGCACTCCAGTTCATTTTTGCTTGCATGCTCATACTTTCTGCTCTGATATCTTGCTTACATGTTTTTGCTAAATCCAAAGGGGGAGAAGTATTGGAGAAAAAGGCATAGAATTAGATTAGAAAAATAGATATCATAGTAAGGGGGAGAAATGAAAGAAACCTAAGTATAGGTTTAGAAAACTATTTTCCTAAGGGGGAGCTAAAAATAGTTCTCGTCTGCTAGTTAGCTATACGTTTTTATAAAACTTGTATTTAAATCAATCTATATCTCTGATAACATGTTTTTCTTACGTTGCAACATATGCTTTCAAACATATACGTTCATGTTTTTCTAGCTAAGAAGACTTAAAAAGATAAACGTTGAAAATCTTAGTTTTAAAGAAAAAGCTATGAAAAGAGAAAATGTGTAGATGCTCTGAAAATAAAGTATCCACTCTGATACCATCTTTTTCGAAATAACCTCATTAAACCTTTTTCTCAAATAAAATTGCCATTATCAAAAAGGCAGAGATTGTTAGATTCAAACGATTCCATATTTTTAATATATTTTGATAAATAACAATTTTACCTAAGGTTTAATAATGATAGATAAAGATTTCCTAATACTTTGAGTATTTCACATTTCAAGAATATCTATCTACATGGAGAACATCGGCATATCCTTTGAAAGCATTATCAAAAGCAGAATGTCGAAGAAAAACAAAGAAGGAGAGTACGTCTGGCAACACTTTAAGAGAATACATCTGCCTATGGAGTAAGTCTGGCAACTTATTGAAGAGTACGTCCGATAGTAGAGTTCGTTCGCTAGAAGTATATGTTCACAAAGAGAGTACGTCTGCCAACATAGTACGTCTGGAAAACACTCGAAGAGTACGTCAGCCAAAGTACTAAAGAGTACGTCCGCTAAAGTTCTTAAGAGTACGTCTGCCAAAGTGCTAAAGAGTTCGTTCGTCAAAGATGCTTCAAGCAATAAAGACAGTCTTCGTCGGAGCAATTAATGAAGCATTATTTGCAGCAGATTCAAGATAGGGACATAATAAATATTTTATTCCTCGTATCTGCAAACACTCTGACATTCCTTAAATCAAGCACAACTTTTCAGAGTCAACGAAGTGATTTCCTGAACATAGTATCCTCTCAACGGTCAGAATCGAATCCTTTGTTTAGAAAGAAGAAATTCTCTTTGATGTCTTCCACAAGCATTTAATGCTCAGACGAGCACCTAAGGCAGAAGCAATGAAGAACCAGACGAAGTCAACAAAAGCATTTAATGCTACAAATTAATGCATGGCATAATGCATTTAATGTTGTTACAGAGCTGCCGAAGTATCCGTTGCACACTCAGAAGCTGGAATTCAAACGGAAATACTTCAATCTTCATCAACGTTCATCAAGGGGTTCCCTACTGAAGATATAAATAGAGGACTTAGACCCTTGTTTCAAGTGGCGACTTCCAACGATAAAATTTCATAAGATTTCTAAGTCATTTTCTTGCAATCAGCTCTATAGAAAAAACTCATAAACTCAAAGCCATCCTTTCCTGAGTTAAGTCATCTGCCATAGTGTGAAGCTTTCATAGAGTGAAACTCTTATCTTTCTTGCACAACCTAAACAGAGAACCGACCTTCACATCTTCTCTATATATTGTTCTTAAACTTTCTACGCAACTCTTATTGAAGAGATCCTTTTAGAAACAAAAACCTTCTTTGTAAAAGAACTGGGAGTAGTCCTGTTGAATACTAGAAATGAGAAGTCCTGTAGAAAACTTGTAAATGAGTAATCCTTCGAATACTGGGATAAGTCCTGAACAATACTTGTACTATTTGGAGTAAATAGTGGAAAATCTTGGTGAAGCCAAGGACTGGACGTAGCCCTATCGATTAAGGGGGTGAACCAGGATAAATATTCTGTGTGCTTTACTTTTCAGCTTTAATTAATTTCTGCTGCACTTAGCTCTTGAAAAGTATTTTGAAACTTATACTTTTGGTTAACAAAAAGATTTCAAAAATCACACACACAATTTAAAACCCCCCCTTTCTTGTGTGTTTTACCACTATCATTCTAGTACAAGCGTAACACCAAGACTCTCAAGAACACACTCACGAAAGCATACCACTTTCTTGTTACACATGTAAGAAGAAGCTCGTAGGGTTGGTTGTCTGGTGTGGGTTTTTCTTTTTGGGGTGCTTGTATTCTGTTTTATAAGGTGGTGCTGTTTTGGTCGGGGCTTTGTATATTCTCTTTTTTATTGTTGTAGCTGTTTCTTTCCTGCTTTTGTGGCGGGTGGGCAGCTTGTCTTTTGTATGGCTTTCTACTTTCTAAAAAAAACATATGTAAGTCCCTTAATTTTTAATATTTATGTTTTGGTCCTTGAACTATTTCATATTCGTGATTTGGTCCTTGGACTATTTAGTAGTTTCAGTTTTGGTCCTCGTTAGACATTGTTTGGTTTTGTTGGATTTTTTTTTCAGAAATAGAATCTGTTTTGAACATCTTACTCGAACTTGTGGTGAGGAAGAAATAATATCTTCAAAAATTTTGGTTGCTAGATTTGGTTGTTAATTGTTATTTTCTGAAATATCTTTTATTCGTGCAGATTTTATTTTCTGTTGTCTGTTATTATTTGAATTTGAAGATAGGAGATTATCTCTAAGGTTTGGAGATTATTTTATGAAGATTTGGTTTTAAATGGTTGATACTAAGTGATAATTAATTCAGATTACAAGTTTGATTTGATTTAATTTAAGACTATATCTTTAGGATTTGATTTAATTTAAGACTTAATAGGGTCTAAATCTGAAATTGTAGATTTTATATTCTGAATATTTTTTTTGGATATTTTTTATTAAGTGATAGTAAATTCAGAATATCTTTTATTAATAACAGATTCGGTTTCATTTTAAAATACCTCTGGGATTCAATTTCGAATAAGGACTTGAAGGAAATTAGATACAGAATCTTAAAGATAGGAAATGAGGAAACTAAACCCTCCTTCTTTCCCTATGGTTAAAATTTCGTGCACCTCTATAAGTGTAGAGGCTGCCTCCTTGTTTTCTATCTCAAGCCTCAAACCTAGCCTCTAAGTGTGCTGAAAATCCTAGTTTTTCCCTACTGATGCTGCTGCTTTTGCCGACTCTTCTCCTTTATCTTGAGGTCAATATTTTAGTCATATTTTCCCTTCCAAGTGTGCTAGTGGTGCTTTCCTTGGTAGGTTTTGTACTCTTATGTTTCTATTTTCTTCCGACGATTGGTTCCATAGTGACATCGGTTTTGATTCTGTCTATCTTCATTCCTTTCATTCTCCTTCAAGGGTTTTTGATCAAAGACTCTTGGTGTACCTCCAACACATGGACGGGTATAAAATTGGAGTTATGGATGTGAAACCTCATCCTTAATCTTTCTTGATCGTTCAAAGCTTCGAGGTTGGTTCCTTTCGACTTTACTAGGATTTCCTAGAGTAAGATTTCTAATGATTTCAAAACCCTAAGTGTGCTAATAGGGAAAATTGTTTTAGAACCCTAAAATGTTTGAAAATATAAGTATGTTTTGATGGAGAAACTTTTTTATGAAAACCCTTGGTTAAAAACCTCTTTCGAACCCTTTTTATGTGCAAAAACATGTGTTTTCGACCCCTGTAACAGTAGGTCCACGCATGGGCGTGGCCACTATGTACACATGCGCAGGGCCTCTGCCCGTTTCTGGATTGGCCACTCGCGTGCGTGGCTATTCCAACGCACATGCGTGGGGGTGCTGCTAGACTTCGACCGTTTTTTTGAAAATCCTAGTTTTGGCCGTTTCGATTCCAATTTCTTTTGAGATTGTTTTCCACCCATAGAATAGTTGATTGAATGTTTTATATATGCTATTTTTAGGTGGGAGATCAAGTTTATGCGTCACGTTCGACGGTAAGGGTAACTCACGTCCTAGAGAGTCTCAAGTCACGCATGCTTTTATTGTGTTTTTGCTTGAGTTGAACATGCTCTGATTGTGATTGAGTTCTCTGGAATTCTGAATATAACTTTTGTTGTGGAATGTTGGGATTATACAATTGTGGTTAAGGTATTTCTTTTGAATGCTATTATAACATGATGTTGTGAATTGGGAATTTGGGAAATTGTTAACATGTGTTTTTACTGTAAACTATTGGTTCATGAGGTTGATCATTATTGGCATAGCATATGCATCATTGAGGTTGAGGGTGTCCTGTGGTTGGTATTCCACATGGTCTACCTAAGGGTGATTGTTTGGGTTGTCGTTCCCATGTGATCCTCCTGTCCCCGTTTGGGACGAATTCGCCCCCGTTTGGGTCGATATATTGATTGTGGCCAGATAAGAGCATGTAGTTGCATCTTGAGGTTTAACAAGCATTGTTTGTGGAAATTTATCTTGAGTTATAAGAGGTTAATAACTGTTGCTACTGTCTTATAAGAACTACTGTATTAATGTTGTTGTTGTATTATGAAATCTGTTGTATATGCTATTTTTGTTTCTATTTTATTTTGCTGTTGTTGTTATTTATTGCTGCTACTGTTTTAATTTTTATACATGATGTTCGTTGTTTCTCTTGTTGTTTGTTTCAAGAGTTAACCCTTTCTACTTTGTTGTTTGCTGTCTGTTGTATGGGCACTTAACGCCATAGATTTACAGCGCGTCGATTTAAAGAAAGAACGAATTGGAGCAGTTGAGGAAGATGATAAAGGATGGCTCCAAGATCATGAAGACAATTTATTTCCGCTATTTATTTTTGAAAACTTAGCACATTGTGGTGCGAAATTTATAATTATGTTCTGTTGCGCGTTGATTATTTATTCATTTATGGGAATATTACTATGATAAAATATTTATTGAGTGTTAAAATTATTTTTGAAAATTGAGTTTTGAGAGAGGTTTTTATATTTTCTGCTTATTACTATGTGACCCTTGACCTTGAAATTTGGGCGTTACATTTGTTGCATCAGAGCTTTGGTTGAGAAAACTAGAGTTGTTGGGTAGATTTGTTTGTTAGGTTGTTTGAATTCTAAAATCGATTGGTGGCTTGTCAATTGAAAGAAGAATAATAGTGTTTGACTTGATTGTTTGTTTGTTTGTTAGAAGGTTGTTCCTTGAGTGGATAACTTAAAAGGAGGTAGTTAGTTAGAGTAGTTATCTTAGATATATACAGATATTTTGATAGATTTTGGTTGTGATCATAAATTGTATTTTATCTTTATCACAAAATTAAGGAATTTTGATTTGAAAAATTAAGATGAGTATCATACCTATTTTCATATGACATACTAATAGTCGTTTTAATTAATTATATCATCGGTTTTGTTTTGATTATTTTCTTAACCTTTAGTTTCGAGGACAAAACTGTTTTTAGGGGGATAGTATTCTAAGATCCTCGATTTTTGATATTTACGTTTTGGTCCCTGGACTATTTCATATTCCTGATTTGGTCCCTATACTATTTAGTAGTTTCAGTTTTGGTCCTCATTAGACATTGTTTGGTTTTGTTGGATTTTTTTCAGAAATAGGTTCTGTTTTGAACATCTAACTTGAACTTGTGGTGAGGAAGAAATAATATCTTCAAAATTTTGGTTGCTAGATTTGGTTCTTAATTGTTATTTTGTGAAATATCTTTTATTAGTGCAGATTTTATTTTCTGTTGTATGTTATTTTTTGAATTTGAAGACAGGAGATTATCTCTAAGGCTTGGAGATTATTTTCTGAAGATTTGGTTTTAAATGGTTGATACTAAGTAATAATTAATTCATATTACAATTTTATTTAGAGCAAATTCTGTTTTGATTTAAAAACTATATCTTTAGGATTTGATTTAATTTAAGACTTAATAGGGTCTAAATCTGAAATCTTAGATTTTATATTTTGAATATTTGTTTTGGATATTTTTTATTAATAACAGATTTAGTTTCGTTTTAAAATACCTCTAAGATTCAATTTCGAATAAGGACTTGAAGGAAATTAGATACAGAGTCTTAAAGATAGGAATTCAGAAAACTAAACCCTCCTTCTTGCCCTAGGGTTAAAATTTCTTGCACCTCTATAAGTGTAGAGGTTGCCTCCTTGTTTTCTATCTCAAGCCTCAAACCTTAAAGGAAGAACGAATTGGAGCAGTTGAGGAAGATGATAGAGGATGGCTCGAAGATCATGAACACAATTTATTTCCGCTGTTTATTTTTGAAATAACTTAGCACATTGTGGTGCGAAATTTATAATTATGTTCTGTTGCACGTTGATTATTTATTTATTTATTTATGAGAATATTACTATGATTAAATATTTATTCAGTGTCGAAATTCTTTTTGAAAATTGAGTTTTGAGAGAGGTTTATATATTTTTTGCTTATTACTATGTGACCCCTGACCTTGAAATTGGGGCATAACAACATAGCACTCACCAAACCCTGCGGTGAACTCTGAGGTATTGTTTGGTTGGAGGGGAACAGAGGGGAGTGGAGGGGAGGGGAATGGAGGGGACCAAAACCCCTCCTAACTCAATTTTGTGTCCCCACCAAATGTGGGGAGAATGGGAGGGGAAACATTTTGTTGGACAAAAATATCCTTATTCAATAATAGAATTCCAAGATTATTAAAATGAAATTGAATCAAATCTAACAGAGCCACCATGCACGGTGTTTATTAGCAAATTAGAGGACAAACAAATACAATCTCATATTTGTTTAATTGATTTCTAGGGTATCTAAATTCAGTAACACTGAACTAAACACCAATAAACTCATAACACTAGGAACATGTGTCATCAAAACAATAAAATAAAAACCTTAAACCATAAAAAATTTCAGAAAGTCCATCCTCTTTGATAACCAAACCAGCATCAAGAGTTATTTGGCTCAAATCAGATCTAGTTCTTCTAATTTCATAAACCCTTAAAAAAAAACACTAAATGCAAACATTTTTAAAATACAATAAATTTATAAAGGGTACAAAAGTAATTTAATTATAAAACCCCTCCCTTCCCCTCGTGAACCAAACAAAAAAAGAGTTATTTTCCCTCCCCTCCCCTCCTATGAACCAAACATAATAAGTATTAAAATCCCTCCCCTCCCTTTCCCTCCCATCCCCTTCCCTCCATTGAACCAAACAGACCCTGAATCACCCCGATGTAAAGTACGTTTTCTCTATCACCAAATCTTATGGTGATCTTCACCAAACACTATGGTGGACCAAGAATCAAACTGATTCAAGATGAGGAAGAAGATTTTACGATGGCTTAGAAATTCTCTATCCAATCTAGAAGATAGATTCCTTGTCAAGATTGTTATTCATAACTCTAATACTCAAGGGCTTATGATTTTGGTTTTTCAAAATTTGGATAGCATAAGACCATGAATATAGTTTTTGTGAAATCACTTGAAAATCATGTGACTTTGTAATCTGAAAGTTGTTGTTCAAATTCTGAGTTCCATGAAGTATTTATAGACTCTAGAGAGTCATCATGAACCATTACAACCCTTAAAAGACGTCCAAAAACTCACTGGTTCATGAAAAGACGTGTTCTGTTAGGCAGATAATCGATTACAACAAGCGTGGTAATCGATTACATGCCTCTAATGGTCATGTAATCGATTACATTAATGAGGTAATCGATTACACTTACCTGACATATGTGTTATCGATTACCTTGGTGTTGTAATCGATTACAGCAGTGAGAAAACTCTTGTTATTATGTTTTTAACACTTATTCAAGTGATTTCTATCTTCTTATCTTAGAAAACATTTTAGCCTCTTATTAACCATGTTCGAAAGAGACCTTAATGATAAAATAAGGACAAACACAAGAAGGGGGGTTGAATTTTGTTCGTATGAAAACTTGTTTTTCCAAAAATAAAATATTTTTCAAAACTGTTTCTTAAACGATAGGTAACTTTTATCAGACGATAGAATAAACAGTCTTCATGTAGTGGAAATATCACTGTTTCTTAAACAGATATCGGAGCAAACGATAGATTTACAAACAAACACTTTGTGAATAAATATACGAAGAAATATACATACTCCCCCTCTCTGTTCCAATAATTGATTTCTAATCATTCTCCCCCTATATTCTTCTTTATCTAGTTTTCTCTCCCCCTCTTTCAATTGTTTTTCTCTCCCCCTTAATAATTGTTTCCATTCATCTCTCCCCCTCAACTAAAAATCAATTAGAACTGGCATTTCTCTCTTCTATCCCGTTATCTACTTTTTCTATATTCTAAACTTTCTTCCTTTGTCAATTCTCTACTTCTCTCTATTCTCCCTCTTTGTCATTATCAATCAAAATAGATGCAATGCATATTAAATATGATATCAGAGTAAGTAGTATCAGAGCAGATGCAATTTGAGAAATTAGAGCATATGATAGAGCATGGTCACAGATAAAATAAGGGCCAACATATATGAATCGATAAAACAGAGATCAGAAAAATTGTTGAAATAACATAGAATGGCGGGTATAAGCACTGACGTTATATATCAAAATTAATTGTTAAATAAGCATAGTAAATAAATCAAGAGAGATAGGGAAAAGATAGTCTTAGTCTTATTGTGAGCTTTTGATTCTCGTAAGCTTTGTTGAGCAGCTTCTGTAATTGACGTGACGCCAGCAGATGATAGACTTCATGTGATGTTATCCACGTTTGAACTTCACAGTGAATGATAGGGAGCAGACGTTGCATTTAGACTTATTAAACAACAGTCGTATTGTTTATGTCTCTGTCGTCTCCTGCACTCAGCAAGATGACTTCGTCGAAGTTTGTTATCTCTTAAATTTTTCTTCGAAGATCATTAACATTCATTTGTGTAAACTCCTTCACTTCTTCTTCACCAATGATGGAACCCTCTTGATCATCACCAAAGGTGACTACTCCTTCATTCTTTTCAACATGGTTCCTTGGGAATGTAGACCTTCTCTTGTTGAGTGTTGCAAGCATCCATCTTCCAGGTGCCATAGTTGGTTTCTGCTTTTCTCTGTTAAATAAATCTACAACATGCAAAATCATGGTCTTTGGTACCCATATACTTTTGGGTCCTGTTTTGTTAGTTGAACCTTCAGGAGGGGCCTTCTTGGTATAAGGTGTCTTCTCAGTTGTCTACTTGATTCTATGCTTTACCACAAATGTCACAGGTTCAGACGATATGCATTGGATGATACAAACTTAATGTCAGATGATGCAGTTTTAGACGATATAACAGTAGGCGATGTACATGACATATTGGACGATGCATGTTTAAACGATGTTATCATATACCACTTTTATCATTTAGTTCTCTGCTGTTTCCACTTAACTTAACCAAGTTACCATGCCCATTTGTAAATGATAATAAATCTTGAATTAAAACTTTGACTCCCTTTGTAAGGGCAATAACTTCATCAAAAGTGTTATGCTTTTTCAAAACTTTATTTTCCTCAACTAATAAGGTATTTTTATGCTTGGACATTTCTAGTTCTTTTTGCATTGGTGAAAACTTTTTCTTGAGACATTTATATTTCGAGGGTAATGCATGAGAATAATCAAGTAATTCATTAAATTCTTCTTCTAAGTTTTGAAGAGATACCTGATCACCTTCGTCGTCTGATGCATCAACAGATGCCATGAAAGCACAGAACGATTCATAGTCTTCATCTTCATCATCATCTTAGCAATCTTCAGACTCCTCACTCTGGCCAATGAGTGCTTTCTTCCTCCTATTGTGATCCTCTTCTCGTTTGGAGCTTGATTGGGTCTTTCTTTATCTAGATTCCTTATTTTTCTCTTTTGAGTTATTTCTGCCTCTTCGTTGTTTGAGCCACATATTTTTAAATTTCTTGTAGAGAAGTGCTTCCTCATCGTCAGTATCGTCTGATGATGTTTCTGCTTCTTCAAATGATGCTTCTATATTTTGAGCTTTGGAGCTTTTGGCTTTAAATGCTATGGATTTGCTCTTTTTTCTTCCATCATGCTCAGCCAGTTCCATTTCATGAACTTTTAGAGATCCTAAAAGATCTTCCATTTTCAGAGTAGTAAGTTCTTTGGCTTCCTGAATCGCTGTGACTTTTGGTCTCCACTTTGCTGAAAGACATCTTTGAATTTTTGTTATTTGGTCCAGGTTGTTGTAGCTCTTTCCAAGATTCCTTAGTCCATTGATGATGATTTGAAATCTTGAGAAAGTATCATCAATAGACTCATCCTCCTTCATCTTGAATGCTTCATATTGGGCGACCAGCATGTCTATCCTTGTTTGTTTGATGCTGGACGTTCCTTCATGAGCCATTACAAGTGTGTCCCAAATATCCTTTGCTGAGTCAAGGTTGTCTATCTTGTCGTATTCTGCCTTGCTCAGAGTACAGGTGAGAAACAGCTTGACTTTGGCATTTAGTTGATTTTCCACTATTTGTTCATTGGTCCATTGAGCACGTGGAATAGGTTCACCTGCAATATTTTTAGGCACATAATTACCAAACTCAATAATATCCAAAATTTTATAACTATTAGACTCAATAAATAATTGCATATGCTTTTTCCAATAAGGATAGTTTGAGCCATCGAAGAATGGTAGCCTGTTTGTTGCTGCGCCTGTTGGGAATGAGAATGTGTTTCCCTCCATGGATCTTTTCTCAACACCTGTGAAGGTGTTAGTTTCTCAGAGCCGAAGCTCTGATACCAAATGATAAAATAAGGACAAACACAAGAAAATGGGTTGAATTGTGTTCGTATGAAAACTTGTTTTTCTAAAAAAAAGATATTTTTCAAAACCGTTTCTTAAACGATAGGTAACTTTCTCAGGGACTTCTCCCAACAAGTATTCTACATTTCTTCTCCCAACAAGTATTCTACAAGACTTCTCCCAACAAGTATTGTACAGGACTTCTCCTAATCCCAATGGATTCCTTCTACATAAATTCTCTTCTCACAAGAGTGATAGTAGAAGCAATTTAGGCTCGGTACACTCTAAGTATTTTCAAATGGTTTGACTCTCGGCCGAATACTAGAGGTTTGGTTTAGCAGAGAATATGAAACACGAGTTTCTCTATAAGGTGAAACTTTTTTTCAAAAAGGTTTGACTCTATGCTCTTTTATTCTTTCTCAGTGACTTTTCACGATTTTGGCTTTAAGAATTTTCTGCAAAACACTGTATGAAAGCCGTATAAGAATTGAAAGAATTGGTGTGTAAGCTGCTGTTTGTGAGACTTGTTGTGTGTTCTACGAAACCTCTAGTGCTTCTTTTATACTCCAAGCTCGACTTCAATTTTCTGATAATTCTTGTCGTTGACTTGCTTCTCTCCATTAATGTTTGACCGTTCACCAATGGCTATTTTTCGTGAAGAGCTGTGACTTTACCGATTCACTCCAACGTGATTTTCTCCCTTCAATTTGATGATTCTTTGTGTCGTTGACTTCGAGCAGATATATTCGATGATGTGCTTGATTTCACTTCTGCAATAAATTGATCATCAATGGCTTCCATTTTGAAATATGACTTGGTTTTTTCCGGCACTGGACTTGTATCGTTTAATGACATTTGCAGACAATAGAGTGTAGATGATACTTGAGTTGTCTTTTGTTCTTCAGCGGACGATACTTCTTCATTGGATGATACTTCATCACTAGATGATACTTCTTCATTGGACGATGTTGTGTCGCTAGATGATACTTTGTTCATTGGACGATGCTTTGTCACTAGACGATACTTTGTTCATTGGACGATGCTTTGTTGCTAGACGATAATTTGTTCATTGGACGATGCTTTATTGCTAGATGATACTTGAAATTTTGCCTCTGGACGATACTTTCATTTTTGGCCTCTGGACGATACTTTCATTTTGCCTTCGGACGATACTTGCATTTCGCCTTTGGACGATAGGTCACTTTTTTCCTTTGGACGATACTTGCATTTTGGCCTTCAGACGATACGTCACTTTTTGCCTTCGGACGATAGAGGTAATCCTCTCTGAACGATAGAGATAATTCTTCTCTGGATGATAGAGCTTCTTCTATGGACGATAGAGATTCTTCTCTGGACGATAGAGCTTCTTCTCTGGACGATAGAGCTTCTTCTCTGGATGATAGAGATATGTCTTTTTCTCTTCCTCTCGTACGATACATCTTCTCTGGACGATGGAGATAATTCATGAAACACATAATACATTTCAGTAGTAAAATTGTTATCACTCAAAATAAATGTTATAAACTTGTTTGAACCTACCACAGTAACACTTAAGTGATTATGAATTCTAAAAGCAATCCATCAAAGGTAAAGACCTAAGAAATAAAACCTATGAACCTTAACAGAATGTCTTGAAAGCTTGTGGTCGTGTTGTTCATGGTCTTCACCTTTTTATTCTTTGTTGATGCGGTTGTCTTCATTAAAACCCCAGCCAAGGTCAAGGAGAAGCTCTTCTTCACAATCTCCCCCTTGTTGATGATGACAAACTACACCGTTTGAAAGTTTCTGTTCAGCCTTGGGTACCTCCCCTATCTTGTATATCTCCCCCTTTATTTTGCAATTTAAGTCTTAAATGCCCTGAAAAAGCATGAATAAAACCAACCTTTCTCCCCCTTTTGACATTATCAAAAAGAAGAAAAAGTAATAAAATCCAAGGAAAAGAAATATGGGGAAAATACATCATAAAAATTAAATTACCAAATGAGGGGATATAGTAGCATACAAAATGACACTTACTCTTCTTTACAATGCTAATTGAAAGTGACAATCTTTTCAATTTATTTTAATTTTGAAATTTTAACCTTACTGAAATCATATGATTTGCTTGTGCCTTGAATAACCGATCTTTATATAACAATGTTTGGCATTAGGTTTCCAAGCACACCTACAAAAGAAAATCAATGGTTCTTTCGAGGTACCTAATAATTTTTTGGTCCTTTTAGGTTAGATCCTTTCTCAACCCATATAAATTCCCAACTTGGTATACTAAATTTTCTAATATAACATGCATTAGGAGTATGTCCTTCAAAGTTACAATAAAATCATGTAGTTTTCATGTTAGGCATTTTCTTTTTAGGATAATAGAAAGAATTGTTGTTGTATGCCTTTCTAGGTTGAGTATTATTATGTACCTTTCTTGTTTGAACAAAGTTACATGAATTACTTGCTCTAACAAAGGTAATTTTCTTGATTCCCCTAGAATGATCATGATCAGAGAACCCTAGACCTCTTTTATTATTTGCATGTCTTTGATTACTTAACAACACATCCAAATTTTTTGTACCTTTTTCATAGTTGCAAATAACTTGATTTAATTCCTCAATCTTAGATTCAAGAGATGCAAATTTTGAACAAGCACTTTGATCATCTATTTTATCCTTAATTTCATCTAATTCTTCTTGCATATTTTTAGAAGTACTTTATAGAGATGAAATAATCTTCTTTTGTTTTGCACACAATCTTAGAAAGATTTAAACAAACATCATGCAATTCATCAAAATAACTTTGTAACTCTTCATAAGAGGGTTTATCATTACTAACCTCATCATCTTCATCATTGGAATGACGTGATGCCATCAAAGCGAGATGTGCTTCTTCATTTTCAGATTCTAAAGATGAACTTACTTCATTGCCTTCCCAAGGGATATATGCTTGTTTTGGCATTCTATCCTTCTTGCCTTTGAATCCATTCTTGCTTTGGATAGAAGGACAATCACTCTTTACATGTCCTGGTTTTCCACACTTAAAGCAAGTGAATTTTTTTCTTGAAGTTGATGCTTCATTCTTCCTAATAAACTTCTTGACTTGACATGATTTCATATCCTTCCTTCCTTTCAGAAACTTAACAAACTTCTTTACAAGGACTTCTATATTTTCATCATCCTCTTCACTATTAGATTGAGATTATTTTTCTTGTGAACTATCATAGGCTTTGGCTTTAGTCTTCAACACAATGGATCTAACATTCTTTTCAAATCCTTCTTGTTGTTCCAACCGACCAAGCTCTAATTCATGTTCTTGTAACTTACCAAAAAGTGCAGCCAAGGTCATCTTTGATAAACTTTTCTTTTCTGAAATAACCGTTACCTTTGGTTGCCAAGCTCTTGTTAATGATATTAGAACCTTCAAATTCAAATCACTATTAGAAAATTATTTTCCAAGAGAAATCAAATGGTTAGTCAAGTGCGTAAACCTTTTTTGCAAATCTAGAATTGTCTCTCCTGGTAACATTCTAAACATTTCATATTCTTGGGAAAGAGTATTTAATTTATACCTTTTAACCTCTTCATTTCCTTCATGAGTTATTTATAAGGTATCCCATATTTCTTTGGCGGACTTACAAGTAGACACTCTAAAGAATTCATCCATTCCCAAGGCTGAAGTTAGAATATTCATAGCTTTTAAGTCATATTGAACTTTCTTTTTATCATCTTCATTCCATGCATCACTAGACTTAGGTTGTTTACTACCATTAACAACAATACTAGGTATGAAAGGACCTTCTTCTATAGCGTTCCAAATCTCTAAGTCTTGAGTCTTAATAAATATTTTCATTCTTATTCTCCAAAAATCATAGTATTCACCATTAAAACTAGGAGGTCTATTTACAATATAACCTTCACCTAAATCGGGTTTAGAGGATGTCATCTATTATGGATCTAGGAATAACTTACTCAAGTCTTGCTCTGATGCCAATTGTAAGAGATGGGGTGAATTAGGTTTGCAGAATTATTATCGAACTAAAAAGCAAACATCAAACTCAAACGTAACAAAAGCGTGTTAAGAAAACTTAGAATGACTCACAAGTATGCTAATAAAAGGAAATTCTGAAAGTAAAGAGATAAGGGATGCAAAGATCACAAACAACGATATACCCTGGTTCACCTTCAACAACCAAAGGCTACGTCCAGTCCTCCTTTCTAATTCGGAGATTTTCCACTATTTAAATGATGTCCAGTACAAGCGTCACACCAAGGCTCTCAAGAACACCCTCAAGAAATCATACCACTTTCCCGTTACACAGCACTCACTAAACCCTACGGTGGACTCTGAATCACCCCGATCCAAAGTACATTTTCTCTATCACCAAATCCTATGGTGATCTTCACCAAACACTATGGTGGACCAAGAATCAAACCAATTCAAGATGAAGAAGAAGATTTTACAATGGCTTAGAAATTCTCTATCCAATCTAGAAGATAGAATCCTTATCGGGATTGCTATTCATAACTCTAATACTCAAGGGCTTATGATTTTGGTTTTTCAAAATTTGGACAGCATAAGACCATGAATATAGTTTTTGTGAAATCACTTGAAAATCATGTGACTTTGTAATCTGGAAGTTTTTGTTCGAATTATGAGTTCCAGGAAGTATTTATATACTTTGGAGAGTCATCATGAACCATTGTAACCCTCAAAAGACGTTCAAAAACTCACTGGTTCATGGAAAGACGTGTTCTGTCAGGCAGGTAATCGATTACAACGAGCGTGGTAATCGATTACATGTCTCTGATGGTCATGTAATTGATTACATTAATGAGGTAATCAGTTACACTTACCTAACATACATGTAATCGATTACCTTGATGCTGTAATCGGTTATAGAAGTGAAAAAACTCTTATTATTATGTTTTTAACACCTATTCAAGTCATTTCTACCTTCTTATCTTAGAAAACATTTTAGCCTCTTATTAACCATGTTAGAAAGATCCCTTAAGTGATTATGAATTCTAAAAGCAATCCATCAAAGGTAAAGACCTAAGAAATAAAACCTATGATCCTTAACCGAATGTCTTGACACCATGTGGCCGTGTTCTTCATGGTCTTCACCTTTTTCTTCTTTTTTGATGTGGTTGTCTTCATCAAAACCCCATCCAAGGTCAAGGAGAAGATTTTCTTCACAAAAGGAAGCTAATCTATAAAGCAGGTCAATATGGCAGATAACAGAAGACATTCTTGAACACTTCATCTTGAGGTTTATGCATTGATTGTAAATTTAATGTACCTCTAGAAAAACCAAGAGAGAAAAAGCTAATGGCTCAAATGAAAAGATATATGTTCTGAGCCAAAGAGAGAAAAGCAGTGAGAGACTTTGATCAACTAATCCACTATGTCTATTAAATTAGATTGATCAAGTTCAAGAGAGAATAGGATAGGGAGAAGTCTATCCTCTAAATACTCAATGAAGGATGAAATTTAGTAAAATCACATGCACCTTCATCATGGGTGTAAGTAAGTCTTCAAAACCCCCAACAGAACACTTGTAGAATCCTGAAGAGGCTTGCACAAGAATACTCACTATGAGAAGTCCTGGAGAATACTTGGCAAGGAGGAGTCCTGTCTAATACTTGGTAGGGAGAAGTCATGTCTAATACTGGGTAGGAGGAGTCCTTGATAATATTTATTAGGTAGAAGTCACGTCGAATGCTTGTAGGAGGAGTCCTTGATAATACTAGAAGTGATTAGTGAAAATCTTAGTGGTAGCAAAAGACTGCACGTAACCTATTCATTAAGGGTGAACCAGTATAAAAATATGTGTGTTTCTTCTTATGCTCTTACTCACGCTCTTCAGCATCCATTGTCTTGATAATAACGAAATAACACAAGAAAAGGGGGAGTTTGAATTGTGTGTCTTTAAAAGCTTGTTTTTCAATCAAATGTAAGTTTTAGAAAGGTTTTTCGAAAACTTGTGCAGCGAAAAATAAACAGAGATAGAAAGTAAAAGCACCCAAAGAATTTATCCTGGTTCACCCCCTTAATCGACAGGGCTACGTCCAATCCTTGCCTTCACCAAGATTTTTCACTATTCAACCCGAACAATATAAGTATTATGCAGGACTTCTACTAGTATTCTTCAGGACTTCTCGTTACAAGTATTATACAGGACTTCTCCTAATTCTTTAAAAAGAATGTTTATGTTCTACAGAATCTCTTCAGAAAGAGTGAAGGTAGAGAGTTTTTAAGCACAGATTACAGAGATGATATGAAAATGATTTCTCTGTTTTAAGTGTGAGAAAGATGAGAGTTTTAAACTCTATGAGAATGTCACACTAAGGCAGACGACTAAAGTCAGAAGGGTATGTCTTTTGTTTTCTGAGTGATATTCGAGCTTGAGTGAAACAAAGACTTAGAATTCTTGAGAATTAGATTGTAAGTCACCACTGATTTCAGTCTTCAAGTCTTCTATTTATATCTTCAGTAGGATTGTCGTTGGTGAAGATTGTGGAGTTTTGTTTGAATTTCTTCTTCTCTAAAGGTGCAACAGATACTTCTGGCGAGCTCTTAGATCATTAAATGCAAACCTGCTACGCATTAAATGCAGCATTTAATGCCGTGATTCTGTTGTCTGCTCTTTTTTTGCTCTATTTCCTTATAAAGTGCTTGAGCATTTAATGCAAAGGAAAACAACAGAGCGTATCTTCTTCTTCTGATCACCGAGATTTGATTATGACCGTTGAGGTTGTACAATGTTTAGAGAAGAGCATCGTTGACTCTAAAAAGGTGTATCTTGTTGTACGGAGCGTTCAAAGAGTAGGCAGATACGAGGAATATTTCTCTATTAAATATGTCATTTCTTGATCCTGATCAAAACAGTGCTTCATTGAATAGGCAGACACTGTGAGTCTTCACTGTTTGAATGTTGAAGAAGACGTTCCATCATAAACGTAGTCAGACGTTTCTTTTGAGCGTAGGCGAACGTTCCTCTTTCTTTTTCTCAGACGATACATTTGAACAGGCTGCTTTAGATTCTTCAAGTGAGAGCAGGCGTTCATTGCATAGAATTGATAGATATTTCTTGAAA
The DNA here is from genome assembly GCA_030819835.1 of Acmispon strigosus. Classification (NCBI taxonomy): domain Eukaryota; kingdom Viridiplantae; phylum Streptophyta; class Magnoliopsida; order Fabales; family Fabaceae; genus Acmispon; species Acmispon strigosus. The sequence goes on from JAUAMA010000001.1 coordinate 30,045,684, forward strand.
TACAAAACATATAAAGTTTAGGAAATCTTTATCTATTGTGATTAAACCTGAGGTAAAATTGTTATTATTCAAAACATGATAAACGTGAAATCGTTTGAACTTAATATGTCTATCCGCTGCAACTTTATCATACAGACGATATGCACTGAATTGTCATCAAGTAGACTCTAGAATTTGTCAATGACAAAAAGTTTTCATAAGCACATATCAATCCACCTTCTTGTATCCCTGCGATTTCCTTCATTATTATGTTATAATCTCGTAATTCTTCCACATATTTTATCTAATATCACAATATCATTCGTTCTGGGCATTTTTTCTATTTTTAATGTTGTGAGTTAAATTTTTTCATTTATGCTTACTTGCAAATAAATTGGTAGGTAAGTTTGCTGGAAAGTTTCTTGCAAATCTTATTTTGTAGATATTTTTGTAGGCATATCAATTAGTATTTGTCTATTAGTATTTGTCCTTTTGTGCAACATGAATTATTATTATTGAACCACTGGGATTATACCATCACTACTACAGAGATGCCATTCTACCACAGTTCTGGGCAGCATATTACCACAGTTAAACCGTGGTATTGCACGATGAAGTAATAAATCAATTAACACAGTTGAAGGCGGAACCGTGATAATATCATGCCTCTGTTACCACAGTTCAGGGAGGAACCGTGGTAACATCACACCTCTATTACCATGGTTCAAGGTGGAACTGTGGTAATTGCTTCTTCTGTTACCACAGTTTCCACCTTCAACCGTGGTAATTGCTACCTCTATTACCACGGTTCAAGGCTAAACCGTGGTAATATGTTTTTTTTCCTCTGTTACCACCAATAAAGGTCTAATGAAAAGAGGGTCAGAATAAATAACCTGAAGTAATGGTGACAATTTCTACTGTTTGCGAAGAGTTGTAAGAATTTTGTTGCAAACCATTGTATCTCTGAATATCCTTGCGAGACAAGAGAAACCATAGAGTTGATACCAAGATTCAATATTCCTTCCATTATCCCTGCTGCTATTGCCAGCACATTCTTGAGTGCACCTGCTATTTCAACTCCTGTAACATCACTGGAGTCATCAAAGATTACAAAGCTAACCACTTGTACCAAAATCAGTACATACAGTTGTTTTACATACCATGTGTACAAAAGAAACAGAAGCCAGACCATCATAAAATACAGGAGAAAGAGCAAAGCAAGCAGAAAATACACAGTTGTAGGATAGAAGTCATAACATAGCTGAAAAGAAGTCATTTATAATTTACATATGAAATTGAACTTCATTTATGAATCTACTGAAGGTTGCCTACCTTGATGTGCTTATTCTTAAATGACTTGAAGCTAGTAGCTGCTGAACTCTATTTGCCAATTTTTTGTCTTTCGATGCCACCACCATTGCTATTTGTAAATGGAACCAAATGACAAAAATTATTGGCTTTCAAGATATCATATATATAGTTGAAGAAACAATCCAAAAGTGTAATCTGCAATGTCATGGTTACCTGTGGGTAGCTTATTCATCAATTCCATAGCAAAAGAAGGCCCTGATAGTGCCACAAAAGGTTGGCAAGGATTTCGTAGTGATTAAGGAATAATTTGAGCCATCATCCTCAGTGTATTAAGTTCTAGGCCTTTACTGAGAGATATGAATGGCAAGCCTGGATCAACATAATCAGCAATGCTCTCAAGAAAAGTTGAGCTGAACTGTAAAGACAGAAACTAAGATTCAGAAAGTGACATCTTCAACGAATGTCAAATGCTAAGGTTCATTACATGTATTTTATCTGACTACAAATACTCAGACTTAATTAAACATCAAATACAACAGCTGCTGTTACGGAAGAAAAGATAAATGGAAAACTCTAATGACCTGAACAGGCACTGCATGAAGGCAGAAATCTGCATCCCTCAAAGCAGATTTTGCATCAGTTGTTCTACATTTTCTGGAAAACTGTGATTCGGGAAGTAATTACTGCCAAAGAAAATCAAAACAACAAACAGTCACCTAAGTAAAATGGTTGCTAGCACTAGTAAAACCCATTAGCACCAGCTTAGAAGTTGTCAATAAAAAACAGAAATCAAACCCTAATCTTGAAATTTATCAGAATTGAAACAAACAATAGTGAAGGTGAATAATGAATACCTACTTTGACAATCTTGTCAACCTTAACTTGACTGATACCTTTGATTTGCAGAAGGTAAATATCTAACAACTTAAGGGAATCAAACATTAAATAAGTTTCATCCAGATTAACACAAAAAAATAGAACATGAAAAAGTTTTGGAAACTTATTTGTACTTACAGGGATTCCCAGAGCTTCACGGTTAATAGGAACATTAAAGGGTTGAAGTGAAGGTACAAGAAACACATAAGAAATGGGGGTTTGAATTGTGTTACTTATTTTGAAAACTTCTTGGTTTAATTATACATGTTAATTATTGGTTTTCAAAGAGAGTTATCGATTTCAGGCAAATATACATGTATGGAGCGGAAATCATAACATAACATGAAAAGTAAAGCACACATAATTTTTATCCTGGTTCACCAAGATTTTCCACTATTTCAACAAATAGTACAAGTATTATCAGTGACTTCTCCCAGCAAGTATTAGAAGGACTTCTCCTATCAAGTATTATCAGGGCTTCCCCTTACAAGTATTATCAAGACTTCTCCTTACAAGTATTATGCAGGACTTCTCCTGACACCTTTTACAAGGTTTTGCTTTTCTACAATAGTCCGCTTCAAATAAGAGTGGGTAGAAGAAATGAAGAGCAGAAAACAGAGATCATAAGCAAGTTGGTTCTCTATTTTGGGTTTTGTGTGTGGGATAGGATGAGAGTGATACTCTATAAGTTCTTCACACACATGAGCAACTCAACTCAGGTAGGATATGGCTTGAAGCTCCCTGAGTTGGAACCAATGATGTCTTGGTTCTTTGGGCAGACTTGGTTTAGATATGTGAGATTGAATTCCAGTCACCAAGTTGCTACGGAGGCAGGACTCTCTATATATATCTTCAACTGAAGATCTTCCTTCTTCTTCCACAAAAGGAGAGAAAACCTACCCGGTGGTGCTCCTACTTCCTCTGCTGAGAGTAACGGCTAGTTCTGCATTTTTCAGCAGGTCTGAGACACGATCTGAGAAGCATTGATTTGCCTGGGTTGACATCGTCTGGCTCCATTTGAGCAAGTATCCTTGAGCTATGTCTTCTGTATTTAATGCTTGGAGTTCCAGCTGTGGTATTTGTTTTGACCATTATAACCCAGTGCGTGCCAGCTAGTGCCCATCAAGTGCTTTGATCAGATATTTGAATTTCGACCGTTGAGCGTGTACGATGCTCAGAGATTCTTGCCGTTGATTCCGCAATGTCAGCTTGATTTGAGGAAAAGTAGAAAAGCGGTGGGACTACGAAATATTGTATTAATTGTGTCCCTTTCTTCTTTCTGACATTGCCAGTACTTTAATTGATACGCAGATGAGGTAGATGTCTTTTGATCCAAGAAGCAATTATTCCAAATGAGGTGAATAATTTATTTAATGCTTCTGTTGAGCTAATATCCTCGTAATGCACATTTCTTGATGTTTGTACCTTTGGCGCATTCTGATGCTTGAGCAGACGGATTCTTCCTTAGGATTTGGCAGACGCGGTCTCCATAGAATATTTAGAATTCCGTTATTGAATGGCTTGTATCGGCAGACGGTCTTTCTTCATTCAGTCCTTCTTAAGATTGGGAATATTCTTGACTTGTAGGAGACTGAATCTTCCCTTTTCTTTTGCTTCCACTGAAGTTCTCCATCTGAGAAAGTTGGTCCACAACTTCTTTATATGATGCTAGAGAAGCTTCGAAGCTAGAGGTGTTTCTTCATGAGTTGTCATACTCTTTTAGCTTTCGATGAAACAGTCTTCCTGTTGATCACTGTTGGTTTAGGTAGCGGACTGTTTCAGCTTCTTGAAATGGACTTTGACTTGAGAGTGCATAGCTTGATAGAGTGTCTTCGAAAAGGATGTTTGCTATTTGAAGTCACTGCTTTATCTTTCGTGAGTCACCAGACTGTCTTTACATGAGTGCTTTCCTTTGTATGTCTTTGACAGTATTTCCTTCAGGATGTATGCAGTGATGACCGGACAGTTTCTCCTGGAAGATTTATTCTCTTGATGATTCTTTGAGATTCATTCAGTGCTTCCAGTAGATAGATATTCCTGGATATGAGATATTTCACTGTGTTAGGAATTCTATCTCTAATGATATTAAACCTTAAAGAAATTGTTAATTATCAAAACATAATAATTCATTTAATTATTTGAATCTAACAATCTCCCCCTTTTTGATAATGACAATTTCTTTGGAGAAAAAGGTTTAGTGAGGATATATTTCTTGAGATAAGCACTTTGTCATTTTTCAGATAAAACAAAATGGTTTTTCTGTAGGATATTTTATTATGTAGAAAAACATGATCGTTCTTTAATAGTACGTAGACAAGAGCATTTTTGTTTTTAGGCGGACGGAGACATATATTCCAAGATTTAGCTTAACTTATTGAGTTTGTTTGTTCTTGCTCCCCCTAAATCTGATATTCCTTAAGTAGTTCAGTTTGACATATGTTTTTCTAATGAGCTCCCCCTGAACTATAGGACTTATCTTTTAAGTTTTAATCCTCTTCTTTAAGGGCTTGTTTTCTAATTGTTGCTATTTTTCTACTTAACGTTATCTCTACCTGATTCCTTTTCCTTTTTCTCTACCTGATTCTGAAGGTGCAAAAACACATAAGAAAGGGGGGGGGTTTGAATTGTGTGTTTTATTTTTAAATTTCGTTTGTCATATATTACAAACAATTTATTCATCAGTTTTCATCTAAATTTGACGTGGATTATTTATGCAAGATATCATGAAATTCATTTCATAAATTTTGAACAATGGTTATTTATTTTCCATGAATGCTTGCAAGTTACAAACATATGAGTAAGAATGCAGCGGAAAAGCAATTAGATGAAAATGAATCACACATGATTTTATCCTGGTTCACCCCCATAATCGACAGGGTTACATCCAGTCCTTGGCTTCACCAAGATTTTCACTATTTCAATGAATAGTACAAGTATTATCAGGGACTTGTCCCAACAAGTATTCTAAGGACTTCTCCTATCAAGTATTCTGAGGACTTCTCCTGACAAGTATTCGAAGGACTTCTCCTTACAAGTATTATTAGGACTCCTCCTTACAAGTATTATACAGGACTTCTCCTGACACCTTTTTCAAGGGTTGGCTTCTCTACGAGGTTCTCTTCTCAATAAGAGTGGGCAGAGGAAATTAAGCTCAATATACAGAGAGGGTAGGATTTTGGGTTCTCTGTTAGAAAGAATGTGTGATTTGGGAAAGATAAGAGTAATACTCTGCGAATTTTCCTCACACAAACTTATATGCTCAGACAGGGATAGGGTTCAGGCATCCTGAGCATGAACCAAGGTTGCTGGGCTCTTGGGACAGACTTAGTTGGCATATGGAAGTTTAAGTCTAAGTTGCCCAAATACTTCGGAGAAAGAGTCTTCTATTTATATCTTCAGTTGCTTCTTCTTCTAGAGAAAGAAAGAAAAACTGTCTGAAGTGCCTCTTCCTCTCTGAGCTGTATGTAACGGCTAGTTCTGCATCTTTCAACAGGCGTAAGTCACGATCAGAGGTTTTTCTGCAAGCATGAGATATGATCTGGAAATCATCAGTACATCTGGGTTGATGTCGTCTGGCTCCATCTTGAGCAAGTACTCTTGAGCTGGTTTCTTCGTATATAACGTGTAAAAGTTCAGCAATAAGGACTGCTTTGACTCTTTTACTCCAGTGCTTGACAGCTAATACTCTTCACGTGCCTTGGTCAGAATTTTGAATTTCGACCGTTGAGAGTGTACGATGTGCAGAGATTCTTGCCGTTGATTCAGCGATGTCAGCTTGATTTTCGGAAAAGTAGAACATCAGTGGGACCAAAGAATATTGTATTAATTGTGTCCCTTTCTACTTTCTGCCGCAGCCAGTATATTAGTAAATGTGTAGACGAGGTAGGAGTCTTTTTGAATGAAGTAATAATTTCATATGAGAGATTACGTTCTTTAGTACTTCAATGATCCTGATTTCCTCGAAAGTCACATTTCCTGATTTCTGTAGCTTTGGCGGACGTAGTCTCTGTTTATTTAAGGAAGTTCTTCTTTAAGTGGTTGGTATCGGCGGACGCACCTTTCTTCATTTAGTCTTCCTTGTCTAACAGAGTCTTCTTGTCTTTGTAGATGATTGATTCTCTTCCTCTGAGGTTTCTTCATCTGATGACTTCCTTTTATGATGCTGGAGATTCTTTGAGACAGACAGGAATTCTTCATAGATTAACTTGTCCTGTTCAACTTTGATTGATAGACTGTTATGTCTTCTTAGGATAGACTTTGATTTAGAGCACGCAAACTTTGATGAGGTGTCCTCAGATATTGATTGTTGTTGTTGCAGCCTTAGACTCTTCTGCTTCACCAGACGCAGTTTTCTTCATGGTGACTGGACGAACTTCTCTTGATGAAACGGTATTCTTGATGACGCTTTGAGGTTTACTTAGTCCTTCTAGAAATAGTTATTCCTGTGCATGGGAGTTTTCACTGTGTTAGGGAATTCAGTTTAATACAGTATTGAACCTTAAAGAAATTGTTGATTATCAAAATATAATTATTAATTTAATTACTTAAATCTAACACTTTTTGGACCTTTAGCGCTTACCACTACGCGAAAAGCAATTGCTGTTAGTGAGGGCACAACTAAATTCTTTTAAGGCGTAGCAGCCACGCCACGTTTCGAATGCTACACAGCAGGCAGGATGCTGGTCCACTTAGACCCAACAGATTCTTCTCCCCCTTTGGCATTATCAAAAAGAAACTTAGGGCAGAATAAATAAAGAAGGAAATATGGCAAGATACTTAGGGCTGAATAAACTTAGTGCTGAATCAGAGATCTATATATATATAACTGTAGAGAGTAAGTATGGCAAGATAAAAAAAAAAAAAGTGTTCAATATAAAAAGATAAGAGTGTAGGGGTTAGTTGTTCTTCTTCTGTTGTTGTTCAAGGCAGCTCCTCATCAGTCCTTCTAGGATTTCAAAGCGTGCGTCCATCTTTTTAGTGAGGGTTTGTGACACTGCGTCAATGCGGTTGAATACTTCTCCACGCATCTCTTGATTCTCCTTAGTATTCGTTGAGCAGGCTTCCTCTATTTTTGCTGTTAGTTGTATCACTGCAGCTTTGGCATCAAAGGAATCCTCAGCCGACGAATGCATATTCGTGGGCTTTTGTGCAGGAATTTCCTCAGCTTGAGGAAGATCATTCTTTGGAAGAGCAAATGATATGGGTTGAGCAGTTGTGATCTCAGTATCCAAGGCATTTGCTGAAGTTGCAGTAGCAGAAGTTTCTCTCGAAGAAGATGGAGATACATTGTTTGGACTTTCCTCATAGTCCGAAGATGTGATGAACACATCTTGGGATACAGTTATAACTTGAGGCAGGGGAATGACTGGTGCATATGATGGATGGCTATTGGGAGGTGTAGTAGCAGTTGGCAGAGGATCAGGTTGAGGTCTTGCAGTAAGCAGGATAAGCGACCATGATCCATGTTGAAACACAATGCTTTTAACACCATGAATCAGTTTGAATGGAATGGTGCTCATATGAACGTGTCTGAAGACAGACAGTTCCCACTCATGGTGAAAGATGTCGTACCTTGACCTTTGAGCAAATGCAATTTGTATGCCATCAAGAGCGGGAGGAGACCAGAATCGAGCCTGAAGGCAGAAGTTATATCCCAGCAGTTCCACTATCAGATTTGGAACATAGACAACATTTTCCATCGTAAGTATTCTAGGGATCTGCATAGAAATAGGAGTTACCGTCCGACGGGACCTTCTTGGGACATGAGCTAGAAAGACTCTTGCTATGTTCCGCGAAGATTCCATAGGATCAGAAGCTTGAACAACATTATCTTGATTATCCTTAGATGCAGAGGCTTCCCCAGTGACTATTTGTTGGGTAGCCAGTATCTCATTCAGAGATATTTCTGGATCATCAACATGATCATTTATGTTTTTAGCTTCAGTCTTCTGCTTCTTCTTCTTTGGTTGTGACTTCTTTGTTGCTCTAGTTTTCGTTCGCTGCTTAGCAGTTTCTTTGTCTTGACTCGTTTGTTTAACGTCCAGTGGACGATTCGTATCCTTAAATGATCTTGATGATTGAGTTGGACTTGGTGGAGGTGATGATGAGGTTTGATTGGTTGGAGCTTGCACTTGTGAGAGCTCATTGCTGGCATGAGTGGATTTACTATCAGATGGGCTTCTGGAACTTTGAACCTGTCGTACATACGCAGGATCAACGATCTCCTTATACTTTATGGTCCTTGGGGAGATATGTTTCCCCCATCTTCTAGCATTCCTTGCACAGCTTGGTCTCCACCGAGGTGTGCTATAAGGAAGTGGTGAATCATCCTTGAGTTTCACTCTAACCCAATGATGATCGTCGATGTTGCAGATGACAGCGATGTTGGGAGGAATGAAGGCTGGACCAACTAAGGGTAAGTAAGTGCATGACTCCCTTACACTCAGTGTTACTAGTATGATCTTGAAGGCACTTGCAGCCAGCAATCCCATATCAGGAACGATGAACCATTTGGGGGATAGAGCAAGTTCCCCAGTAGGTAGATCCAGTGCATCTCTTATCCTTTCCAAATGCTGCTCAGATTCCATCATGCTAGCATGTAGAGTGTTGAGCCTTGAGCTCTTCGATCATCTCCATTCTGACACCAGGCCATTCATTCTCATTGAGCCCAAGCCATTGGGAAATGAATCGGTAGTCACAGTTGCCATCATCTTCTACATCAATGATATCTTCCACATATTTGTGGAATAATGTATGTATATGAGGAAGATACTTTATGAGAGTGGGTGAGGGATGATCAACTTTTGGAAAAGCTTTCAGAGGTGCCCTCTTCACACTTCTCACCAATGAGGCTATAGGCATGGTGTCTTCATCATCACCGGATAAAGTTATGCTCTGTTTGGCAGTGGCAGTTGTTGCCTTTACAAGACGTCTTCGCTTCGGTTCTGGCTCGGATGAAGGCATGATCTTAGTTGCCTTATCTGATTTTGAAATTTTACGCTTCCTGATAGGTGAAGATGCAGTTGGGATAGTTTCTTTCTTTGCTCTGGAAGCCCTGGTCCTTGGAGGAGAAGGTCGTACTTATTTTCCCTGTTTGGTTTCTTCATTGTCGTCCAGCTGCTTCTTTTCCCACTTAGAGAGCAGCTTCTTTGGGACACCAGGGAAATCGACTTTCAGATTCATCTTTTTGACATCCCCAAATCTGATGGGTGTTGGGTAGATGTAGTCGTGGACAATGAATTCATTTTGGAGTTTCTCTTCAGTCACTAGTCCTTTCAACCCCATTATCTTCGTAATGAGAGCACCATAGGGGAGGTTCGACACCGGACTCTCAATAGTTCCTACCATGTGGTGAAAGATCAGAGAGGGAAGATTGATCTTTCGCATGCTAATCATCTGGTAAAGTGCCCAGTGAGACAGTTTATTCACAAGATCTCGGGCTCCCTCTTTAGGAATAACAATCTTACTGAGAACGGCATGTGGAAACTTGTATTCTTCAACTAGATTACTAACATAGTTCCCATGTATCTTAGGGTCCTCCTTCCAAATTCAGTTGCTGTTTATGGCTGAGATTTCCCACTTCGGGGAGTAATGAACTCCTTCATTCACATCCACCTCTTGTGCAAGGGCAATGTCTCCAGGACAGATGTCCGTTATCATTCTCATGCATCTGCTCACGATGGACAGATGACTCTTCTTCACCGTGCACTCATAGAATTCCTTTACCAGTGGTTCAGGAGCGGGGGTCTCTGAGACTTTCATGAGTCGCTCCCAGTCTTGAAATAATACGAGGTTCAGTCCGGCAATTTTGGCGTGCTGGAAACGATGAAGCTCAAGATACCTGGGTGACACAAGTTCCCTTTCACCTAGGTCAGAAAATTTTTGAGCCCCAATCTTCTGCACTTGTTCGTGACGATTAGCGTCGATGTTCTTTATTCTCAGCTCAAGGACGGCCTCTTGCGCTTGAGTGAGCTTGGGCTTGGCAGCGGTTTGCTTCTTTGGGGCCATTCGAGAGTTCTGCAGAGAGGGGTTAGAGAAAGCAAGCAGAGAATAGCAAAGGTTTTGGATGCAAGTGAGTGAGTTGTGAGTATGGGGCTTCTACTTTCAAGTACTTTTGTTAAGGTTGATTAGAAGGCAGACAGTTTTAATCGTTTTATGGAATGAAATGATTACTTGTGCATTTGATGTGAGATAGCGAGCATAGCACGCGCACTAAGTGAAAATCTATAAATGTGCAGTCATGGCAGTTAAAGAATTTAATGCGTGTTAAGAGAGCTTTAGCATATGAAACGATACAGCTACTTACCAATGACCCAGACGTGGGTGTCGTGGATGTCTGATCGTGTCCTTTCAGCTATACACAGACGTTCTCACTTGGATGTTTCTTGATTAATCACCGGACGGTGACTCACTCTAGATTCAATTAATTTTGGTGGCAGGCTTCATTTACGTCAAACGTTGTCTTTTCTTCAAGTGCTCCTTTGGATTCACCTCTTTAATCATTTTTCGTCACCTATACAATATGTGCGTCTGTCTTTCATCCTGCAAACACTAACACAAAGTACTTTGCCATAGAAATTTATTAGTACCTTCTCATTGTTTTAATTTGTCACATGCAGTGGAGTCTGTATGCTCTTTTATTCAACAGATATGTATGAGTTGGAGATACTTCCTGTGAGAAACTTTGTCATAGGTTTTGTGCTTTGCAATACACATCATGTCTTCATTACCACCTCCTTTCAGGTGGGTGATGCTGTCTGACACATTATCATACAGATATTTTATAAGCTTTCATGGACGGAAATGAGAGACATTCGTTCGGCACATTCTTCTACTTCCTCCTCTTAGTTAATATGGCAGTTGACGTTGTCCTTTTGAAATGCTTGTAATTATGCCTCCTGCATATTGCTGTTAATGAGGGTGCAATTATGTTCTTTTGAGTAGAGGCATCTTTTCTGGAAGCACTTCCTAATCAGAATTTTTGCTTCTCTTGACTTCAATGATTGATCAGCTTTTGTTGATCATAATTGTAGTAAGTGTGTCTCTACATTGTGAGCTCCTGCATCAGTAATTATTGTACACCTTTTTGGTACCCAGGTTTTCTTTGGGTCCAGAGGGTTAGTCTTTCACTATATGATTGTGAGTATCATTGTTTGAGTGTTATAATCAGAGTAAGATAATTTCCAAGTCTCAAGCAGATATACACATGTGTATGCATTCAAAGCATTTAATCTCCAAGATAGTATTTTGATATATCATGCAGATTTTGATATGGCAACAAGGACTTAGTCCTTTTGTGCGATTTACTTTTCTAAAATAGTATGGGTTTGAATTAATATAAACTTATCTCAGTGGGAGAATGAGTGAGATTAAAAGACAATTTGCAGCTTTTTCTTTCTTCGTTATACAGTTAATTTTGTTTGTGACATAACAGGTAAGAGAATAATTACAAATAGATAATCATAAGTTCAGAGTTACCTCATTTGTATTTCTTGTCATGTGATCACATGATGTGTCATCTGTTTTCAATCTTCGGATGAGGTTGTTTCAATCATGAAGAGGATGAATTCTCATTTCTCTTGAAGGAGAGCTTGATTATTTCACAGATTTGCTAGAAGATCCATCATTACTGAGACCAGATATGAATTAAGCTAGGAAATCAAGGTTCTTCATTTGCTTGCTCTTCTTGGATGACTATGGATTCTTCTGCACTTCTTCAAGTTATCTGTGAATAGCTTCCTTTTGACCTGTTTACTCCTTTCTTGAATTAGTTTCTTTGAGATGTTCTTCCTGCAATGTTGTTTGGATCATGGTTGCTTTTGTTCGCAGAGAACATCTATTGCCATTGATCTTTATACTCTACATCTGTGAAGATGTTAGTTATTTTCAGAGTGGTTAGGCTCTGATACCAATTGAAGGTGCAAGAAACACACAAGAAAGGGGGGGTTTGAATTGTGTTACTTATTTTGAAAACTTCTTGGTTTAATTATACACGTTAATTATTGGTTTTCAAAGAGAGTTATCGATTTAAGAAAATATACATGTATGCAGCGGAAATCATAACATAACATGAAAAGTAAAGCACACATAATTTTTATCCTGGTTCACCCCCATAATCGACAGGGCTACGTCCAGTCCTTGGCTTCACCAAGATTTTCCACTATTTCAACAAATAGTACAAGTATTATCAGGGACTTCTCCCGGCAAATATTAGAAGGACTTCTCCTATCAAGTATTATCAGGGCTTCCCCTTACAAGTATTATCAGGACTTCTCCTTACAAGTATTATGCAGGACTTCTCCTGACACCTTTTACAAGGTTTTGCTTTTCTACAATAATCCCCTTCTAATAAGAGTGGGTAGAAGAAATGAAGAGCAGAAAACAGAGATCATAAGCAAGTTGGTTCTCTGTTTTGGGTTTTGTGTGTGGGATAGGATGATAGTGATACTCTATAAGTTCTTCACACACATAAGCAACTCAACTCAGGTAGGATATGGCTTGAAGCTCCCTGAGTTGGAACCAATGATGTCTTGGTTCTTTGGGCAGACTTGGTTTAGATATGTGAGATTGAATTCCAGTCGCCAAGTTGCTACGGAGGCAGGACTCTCTATATATATCTTCAACTGAAGATCTTCCTTCTTCTTCCACAAAAGGAGAGAAAACCTGCCCGGTGGTGCTCCTACTTCCTCTGCTGAGAGTAACGGCTAGTTCTGCATTTTTCAGCAGGTCTGAGATACGATCTTAGAAGCATTGATTTTCCTGGGTTGACATCGTCTGGCTCCATTTGAGCAAGTAGCCTTGAGCTATGTCTTCTGTATTTAATGCTTGGAGTTCCAGCTGTGGTATTTGTTTTGACCATTATACCCCAGTGCGTGCCAGCTAGTGCCCATCAAGTGTTTTGATCAGATATTTGAATTTCGACCGTTGAGCGTGTACGATGCTCAGAGATTCTTGCCGTTGATTCCGCAATGTCAGCTTGATTTGAGGAAAAGTAGAAAAGCAGTGGGACCACGGAATATGGTATTAATTGTGTCCCTTTCTTCTTTCTGACATTGCCAGTACTTTAATTAATATGCAGACGAGGTAGATGTCTTTTGATCCAAGAAGCAATTATTCCAAATGAGGTGAATAATTTCTTTAATGCTTCTGTTGAGCTATTATCCTCGTAATGCACATTTCTTGATGTTTGTACCTTTGGCGCATTCTGATGCTTGAGCAGACGGGTTCTTCCTTAGGATTTGGTAGACGCAGTCTCCATAGAATATTTAGAATTCCGTTATTGAATGGCTTGTATCGGCAGATGGTCTTTCTTCATTCAGTCCTTCTTAAGATTGGGAATATTCTTGACTTGTAGGAGACTGAATCTTCCCTTTTCTTTTGCTTCCACTGAAGTTCTCCATCTGAGAAAGTTGGTCCACAACTTCTTTATATGATGCTAGAGAAGCTTCGAAGCTAGAGGTGTTTCTTCATGAGTTGTCATACTCTTTCAGCTTTAGATGAAACAGTCTTCCTGTTGATCACTGTTGGTTTAGGTAGCGGACTGTTTCAGCTTCTTGAAGTGGACTTTGACTTGAGAGTGCATAGCTTGATAGAGTGTCTTCGAAAAGGATGTTTGCTATTTGAAGTCACTGCTTTATCTTCCGTGAGTCACCAGACTGTCTTTACATGAGTGCTTTCCTTTGTATGTCTTTGACAGTATTTCCTTCAGGATGTATGCAGTGATGACCGGACGGTTTCTCCTGGCAGATTGATTCTCTTGATGATGCTTTGAGATTCATTCAGTGCTTCCAGTAGATAGATATTCCTGGATATGAAAAATTTCACTATGTTAGGAATTCTATCTCTAATGATATTAAGGCCCCGTTTGGAAAAACAGGTTAATTAAGAGCTTATGGTATAAGCACTTATGGCATAAGAGCTTATGTCGTAAGCGCTTAAATTCAACAAGCTGTTTGCGTTTGGATGCACATATTGAAAATCGCTTATACAAAATCAAAGCGTTTGAATGCATTTTTACATAAGCACTTATTAGTAGTTGAGATTAAAAAATTAAAAATTCAAGAACTAAAATTATTATAAATAAAATTAATGTTTAAAAATTATATTTTTAAAAATTATACAGTTTTGAGTTATGTCATGCACCTATCAGTCGCATATAAACACATCCTTTTTTTTTTAATAAAACACAATTTAAAATAAGCAAATGAATTTAAAATTAATATGAAATCATCATTAAAAATAAAATAAAATAAAATAAAATAAAATACCAAAGAAGAAGGAGAGATTTCAGATCGCAAGGGTTTGTAAAAAATAATAGGGGAAAAAATAATGTTTGTTAGTGTGAAAAAAGTGAGGCTACAGGATTCGAAGTGAGAACCTCATTAAAAGGAACAAATAAGCTCCTTATAAGCTCCATATAAGTTGTTTCTACCAGCTTATGGAAATAAGCTAAAAAGAGCTTATGGAGGGCTTATAAGCTGTTTTAACAAGCTCTGCCAAACGCATACAAAAGAGCTTATTTTATAGCATAAGCTCAAATAAGCTGTTCATAAGCTCTCCCAAACGGCACCTAAACCTTAAAGAAATTGTTAATTATCAAAACATAATAATTCATTTAATTATTTGAATCTAACACGAAGTTCAAAGGGATAGAGAAAAACCATGGGTTTCTTCAAGAAAGACTTCTCTCCCTGCAAAAGAAGCAAAAATGTGAGCTTTTAGAAGTTAAGAGATTGGATTAGGTTTTGGAAAGGATATGGAGATGGAACACCGGATCAGATCCTGATATCGATGAGAAGTATAGTTTCTCTCAAATTTAGGGAAGCTACTTCGACGAAAGAGAAGGAGGAAGCAGAAGCGTGAACGACGAGAGGCCTGGGTGCGGAAGCGACTTCAACGGAAGAGAAGGAGGAAGCAGAAGCGTGAACAGCGTGAGGGGCTGGGAGAGGAAGCGAGTTCAACGAATGAGAAAGAGGAGCAGCGTGAAGTCCTCGATGAGGAAGCGAGTTCAACGGAGACTAGGGTTTCGCCCAGGAACATGTCTTCGTCCACTAACTCCTCTTCCTGAGACAAGGCACTACTAGAGGCGAAGTACATGGCAAGGAGATCTCCTCACAGCGTGCCATTTTGCGGCTCCGTTTCTACGACAACGATGCTCGCTGCGTCATTTTGCTCAAGCCCGAGGCGGTTCTAGTCAACAACGTGAGCTGCGTGGAAAAGGAGTAAGTGCGAGATCTGGAGGAGCTAGGGTGAGAGAGAGAGAGAGAGAGAGAGAGAGAGAGAGAGAGAATGAGACAGAGGAGTGAGCACGAGATCGAGAGGAGCTAGGGCGAGAGGAAGGAGTGGGCGTGAAACTGAAAAGTTTACTAAACTCTATTACCACGGTTCATAATACCAATCGTGGTAATAGGTAATTGTTCTTTTAAAAAATATTTATTTTTGCTCAGTTAGCACGGTTACCATTCAACCGTGGTAATAAAGCACCTCAGTTACCACGGTTCGACACGGAACCGTGGTAACAAAGCTCCGGGCATCTTTTTACCACGGTTCCACACGGAACCGTGGTAATAGGGGCGTGGTAAAAAGACAATTTTGTAGTAGTGCATGCGATGCACGGAATAATGATTCTATAAGTTATCAAAATAAATTAATCAATTTACGAATGAATTCTACAATTTATATATCATACTCATTTTTATTTTTATTTACTGCTATGTAAAATTTTCGAAGTATAATTCAGCAAGAATCACCATGGCTGGGTTTTCTGATCTACTCATTTCCAACGGAGCTTCTCCTCACCGCCCCTCATCAGTCGCCGCCTAGACCACCGCTGCGCCACTGTCGCCACTGTTCTGGCCGAGACCCCATTGTTGTGCTTTGATATTTTTCCTCCCCTCAGGTTCTGTCGTGCAAGGCCTGAGGAAAAAAGGGTGGAAATTTTGGTTTGGCTTCGCCAGATTTTCCTCGAGGAAGCAAGCTTTTGCTGCAATCAGATCGCTGGATGGAAGTTCTCTTGGGGGTGCGACCCTATCTATGGCGTTGGATAGACTCCCGATTGAAGACACAATAGTGCGGGTAGGCGGAAACCCTTGGTCCAAGTCTCGAATCACATTGATGCTAACTCTGTGGTGCAGTTCGGTCTGAGAAGAGGATCAGTTCCTAGGGTGTTGTGAAGGTCTTGGAGGGATGTTGCGGTGGGGGTGTCGGCTGACCCAAGTTCCTCGCTTTTCTCTTTGGCAGAGGAGGAGATGTTTTCGGGCTTATGGAGAAGTTGTGATTGGGTTTCTGGGTTACCTGTGGAGTTTTTGTTCCCTGAGATTGGATCTTGGTCTCGGCGGGATGTGGAGGTCGATGAGGGTATTTCTGCAGAGACAATTGTATCGGTGGACCCTCTTTTTTGGGAACCAACGGTGGGTGTAGAGGGAAAGTCTTTTGTCTTCTCTATTGGAGGTTCTTCCTTTTCCCTGAACCTGTCTTCTCCTTTCTCTAATGCTTTTGTTGGGTTGGATGGGCTTTTCCCCTCCGTGAGGGTCGGTCCGGCTCTGTTTCCGTGGCCTTCGTCTTCGTTTCTTGGTTGGAAGGCCTCGATGGGTGCTCCTTTACAACGCTGGTCTGCCGTTCGGCATGCTGATCCTTGTTTTGGGGGTAATTCTGTTTCTGTGCTCTTGGGTGCCAGAGATTCTTGTGGTGGGGTTTTAGGGACCAATTCTTCTCTTGGCGTTCCTCCGGTGTCTCTTTCAGGTGATCCTTCTCGTGTCTGTGGTGATTCTCCTGTCGTTGAGGCGTCATTTGTGGATGTTTCTGGCCTTGCAGAGGGATCTTTCTCTCATGCGCCTAGAAAGAGAGGGCGTCCTAGGAAGCCGATGGTCCGGGGGTGGTGTCGTCGATGTCGACGCTGGAGGAGGTTCCGCCTAATTGTTTGGTTATTCTGGAGGCAAATGGTTTTGCTCGCACCCTGACTAGAGCTAATTGTGCTTGGCTTGTAGCTAAAAGGTTGGTGTCGTTTATAAGGGATCTGATGATGAAGCTATCTCGAGTTTAGCCTTACACTTTCAAGAGGCTCATCCTAGGTCATATGGTTGAGGCTCAGGTTGGTTGTAGGTCAGAAGTGATCAGTTTTTTTGCAGGTCGTCCTTTGCCCTTTGGTTTTCTCGGAGCTTCGGTGTGCTCTTAGATCTTGGATATATATTTTTGCTGATCCAGTCGCTTGTGTATATTCTAGTTAGGTGGTGTTGCTATGCTTTTTGGTCTTGTTGTGCAGGAGTGTTCTGTTCTTAGTTGGTATTTAGCTTCTTGCTTGATTATCACCCTATTTTTCTTTTCTCTCCTCTTTAGCTTTGTTCCCAAAGCTTTTTATTAATACATTTTTTTTAACTTTCTAAAAAAAAGTATAGATTAATAATTTATTACACACATATAAAGTATTGACAATTCAATAATGTTATTATCCTTATCTTTTAATGCAAGATTCAGTCTATACTAATAATAAAAAAGTTACATTAATAATTATATTTTTGATAAAGATTAATATATTTTTTTGTAATGCATGAAGATATAAACATTATTAATTTTCATTATTAATACAAATAGCAGTAATAATAAGATGAAACATATGTCGTGCATGAGTCGTTTTAATTTTTGAATTTGAAGTGTAAGTATATACAATAAAAAAAACATTGTCTTTCAAATTTATAATCATATTATAAGATTTTTTTTAAGTATCATAAGATTTGAATTTACAATCACATGAAATAGTGGGCGTTAACCCAAATAAAAGCCTAAGTGAAAAAAAGTGTCCCCGTGTATAGTAAAATGAAAACTTGTAATTATAGGGTTGAGATTTTTTTAGTACATCAGAGAACATATAAATTTCTCTTCCACAAATTGATCTTGAACCTACCCCTTTTTCTAATTCATATATCTTCAGCTCTTACTACTGAAACTATCTTTCGGAAAAGACCGGGGTTGAAGATTTCGATACCTCTCAAACACAACATGCATGGAAAATGTTTCCTTTAATTATTTAAATGAATACTGAGATTTGAGTCGAGTCCAAAACCGACCCGGTCCAGTCCAGTCCAAACCTTCAACCCGGCCCGACACGTCATCACGGGGGAACTTAAAAAATAGTTTCTTCCGTCTTCTTCTTCCTCTTTCACACAGCAGCAGAAGAAATCAGAGGAATTTACAGCTGAACATCACACAAAAAAAGAAGAAGAAGAAATCAGACGAATTTGTGAATTAGGCGCCAAATATTCCTTTCAACCTCTCCACTCTCCATTGTAGTAGAAATGGTGAGCAGATCCAGCTCTGTACTTTTTAGCGAACTTTAGCTCTATCTTTTCCCTTTAATGATTTTGCGGCGAATGATCAATTATCCAATTACTCATACCCTTTTTTTGTTGTTTTTTATCATGTTAAACCGTGATTACATTATAAATACCTCTAGGTTTTGTAGAATTTTGTTCTAATTATAATTTTGTCTCAATTAAAAAAAAAACCAACGTTATACATTACATTTGTGAAGTGTTCCATTAAGCTTTAGCTCAAATTTGTAAAGGCCCAAACGACGGAGAGAAAATGCTCACGTTGTATATAATTGTAAACAGATGGATTAGGTTTCATAGTCATTGATCCAAATTAAGGATATCAGCTAGTTTTATATTTGCTGCCAAAGGCCTAACACAACCCTTCTCCTTTATCTGGGCTTGCGATCGGCTATGCAAGCATAGGCGTAGTTAGGTTTCATATTCATTGGATAGAGAGAATACATAATTACTATTTGGTGGGATATGTCTCTATTTACAGGAGAGACTCCCCATGTGTTGGGCTCGAAATCCTCGAGATCATCAATTAGGAGTGTATGCCTGTTAGATCGGAGCTTTAGTATGTTCAGAGTTGGCTAGGTATCCTATCAGTGGGTCTGGTTCAGAACAGTTACCATAAGATTTAGTTCAAAGTTACTGTATACACTGTATTGAAATGCATGTCTGTGTGCAGGTGTAATTATCTGCCCTAACTTACTATTTAGAAGTTGCCAGTATTTTCATGGCTGTGGTATTGATGCTAAATACAGTAATGCAGATGATGCCATTAACATCTGTTCTTATTATAGAAAAATATAGAGCAATTAAGAATAATTGGTTGTGTAGTGTGATGTGAACTTTTATTTTGTAATCAAACTCATTTTAAAAGGACAAAATACATAATTGTGGCTTATACTTCATTTATTAACTACAGCTCACAAAAGCCAGCTATTCCTATTTCGTAATATACTTGTAGTTCCCTTTTGTTGAAAATGGCAAAGGTTTTCATGTATGTATTGGTATCAATGCTGGACTCAGTGAAAAGTAGCTAGTTTTAGTTGAAATGAGTTGAACTTAAACTCATATTTACTGCAGTGAGAGTTAATAACAATGTCATTTCTAGTTTTGTTGTCCTTAATGTCGGAACTTGTCTGTTAATAAACTGTTGTCTACACCAGGCTACACCATTTCTAGCTGGCCTTGCTATAGCTGCTGCAGCACTTGGTGGCAGGTACAGTATCCAAGCATGGCAAGCATTCAAGGCACGGCCCCCAAGACCCAGAATACGTAAGTTCTATGATGGTGGTTTCCAGCCTACAATGACAAGAAGAGAAGCAGCTCTAATATTAGGCATCAGGTACCCTTGATATTCAATTGCTCATTGTCCAATTTAGACTTTTGTCAAATTGCACTTTGCTATGCTTGGGTGGAAACTGGATCTTGAAGTAAAATGATCTAGTATCTGTTGTTAATGTTCATGTATTGTCAGGCTGTTGTGTTAACTTGTTGAGTCATGTGTCTAAACATCATTGCTACACTTGGCCACAGTTATGCTGATTGAGCATATTGTTTTATACCAAGATAGCAAGTTACTGTAATAACACATACACAATAGTAGTTGGTGTCCTGGTGGGTGGTTGTTTTGATGATTTTGAGAGCTTTACTTGTGATTCTGAATAGAGTCTTAGTGAAACGAACTATTTAATGAAGATGAAACAAGTTTCTTCCTGCAGACCTAAGTAACTGTCAGTCCAGATGTTTAAGCTTTGTCCATTTTATCTGTCACTTTATAGTATCATGGTGACAAGGTGGTATAATTTTTTTCAACCCTCACCCTTGCTCCTAGCTATCCTTTAAATATAGAGAGCTTCTAGATATTACGAACCAAAGGTTTACGAAACTCAAGTAAACGCATCTTTATTTTATTTGTGGTTTGAGGGAAATAACGGTAAACTTGGTATAATTTGGAAGGAACAGACCAATCAACTTTATTCGTCTGGCTTCGTCTAAATATACCTTTGTTATAATAATCTTTTTCCTTAAATATATTACTAATTACATTATTTGTTATTTTCATTTTCATAAAATATCTCAACTATTAAAATAAATCTCTCTATTAGATTCATTTATTTTCCCTAATGATGGAATTGAGATGAATAATATTAATAGGAAAGAGAATGCAAATGCTGAGAAGATGAAATTAATTAAGTGTGTGAGCATATTTGTTATTTTATAATTTTAACGGCAATTTTGTGAAATTGTCTTATTTGTTCAATGTGTTTTTTACTAACTTCTGTAATCTGTCTGTAAACCGGAAAATGATTGTTATTCAAGACGGGAGAGAGTACTTGTGCTGTTTGATATTTGTCATTTTAAAAGAAAAAAGAGACTCCGAGCTCCATATTTGGTGGAATTCACATGTTTGAATGATTGTAATTATTATATTATTCTATATTTCCAAGAAGTAACCTTGTTTCAATTAGTTTTCTGGTTTCAATTAGTGACAGAAAATAACAGTTAAATAAGTTTAGCATGTAGTAACTCTAAGCACTCACAAGTCATTATTGAACAGGCAGCTTTTAGTTTTAAGCATCCACATGCTGGAGTGTGATGTACACTTATTTTGTAAGTCCTCTGAATCTTATGTAGGTACAATACAGTTCCCTAGGTGATGGGTTCTGAATGCATCTAGTATAAACCAAGGAAATATGGAGCTTCCTTCAAGGTGATAAACCAACTTGAGGATCTCTACTTGAGCATTGGTCCACATCTATTCAAAAACAGAAACATGGTTGTAAAAACCATAGGTGACCATTGAGCTCACCTGTAGATCATATGCACCCTCAAACTATTGGAAGTGTTCCATCATTGCAAGAAAGTTCAACAAGATCATTTAAGTTATTCTTTCTCTACTTTTCAATTTATTGAAGTTTGCTATACTCCATGACTCTTGATTCTTTGCCCCTCTGTTGCAAAAGGAAACCTGTTGCCACTGTCATCCTTTAAGTAATCATAGGCCTTTTGCATTTTGTTCTCCGAGACCGAAATGTTGGTCTTTCCTTTTTAATGAAGCATTTCTAAAGTTATAATGTTACATGACCCCTCAGGGAAAATGCGACTGTCGACAAAGTAAAGGAAGCACATAGAAAGGTAATGGTTGCGAACCATCCTGATGCCGGTGGAAGTCATTATCTTGCTTCCAAAATAAACGAGGCCAAAGATGTTATGCTTGGAAAGACAAAGGGAAGCGGATCAGCATTTTGACTCATTTGCAAGGTCCGAAGTCCTAACTTTGGACATCACCCCTGAGTTATATAAATCCGCATGAAATGTATAAGGTAGTTACTTTCTTTCTAGGAATTCGTTTATTTTGGAAATACTATGGCCTGCCTATGAATGTTGGTTCATTGTATGGCAAACTGAAGTTCCTTTCTCTGATGTACATTGCAGATTTAGGCTAAGAAACACTTAGATACTTATTTCCTGTCAAACATTGCAATAAAAAGTGGCAATGAAAAACTGTCAGTGGGAGAAGTGTTTTGTATAGTTTTCTGACCACATTGTTAAATATGTTCACCTACATTGCATTTTTTCTGATGATATAAAAATTGGTGGCCTTCACAATTTAAGTAGTTCAAGTGATCAAAGGTGAAAGTGGTGCTCAAAATATTGTTACTGCCATCTAAGGGAATCTAAAATCAAATGCTTGTTTGATGATTCAATTGCAAGAAATGTTATTGTTCTCCATAATTCGTCCAATTTACTTCAATGTGGTGATCAATAGTCAATGGGGTACTGTCATTTTGCCATACCTTTTGTACTTGCAAGGGAACTTGTTACGTGTGAAAATGGTGGCAACGGAATCTCATATTCCCTCGGGTCCAAAATTTTTGTTGTTTTATGTACATAGTTTAAGAATGTTATAAATTGACTGAAACACCCTTATTTAAAATTGAGTTACATTAAAGAGAGGGAATAATAGTTTTTGGTTAAGTAATTGATGAGGATTGTAATAGGTGAAAATAAGATGTGATAGGTGAGATATATAATATTAAATGAGGGTATAGATGGAAGAAAATGAGATAAACAGTCTTCGATTTCTAAATCAACTAAAGTTTTGGAAAATAAGTAAAAATTGAAAACAACATAAGTTTTAGAAAAGAGGCGTAATATTTAGTAGTCTAAAAAAAGCTTTCAAGAGATGAATGTTCTGAAAAGCGAACATTAAAAGCCTATTAGACCATATATAAGAAAACTTTTAATAAAGAAACTTTGTGCAAATGTGGGTTGACACAGCTGGTTTCGGGTTTAATTCTCACATCCTTATAGGTCGAGGGTTCGAACCCCCTACACCCAGTAAAATCACAGCTGGTGAGCAACCCTGCTCAAGAAGTTCCCCTGACGCTCCTACCCAAGATTGGGCCTTTGCTAGCCTCCCCAACATGCCACTGGCGCCCTGCCCGGTAGTTTGGGGTGCTTTCTCTTCGTTCTACAATTCTTTTGTATCAAAAAAAGAAAGAAACTATGTAGTTATATACTACCTCCGTTCCACATTATTTGTTGTTTTAGATTATGACACAAAGAGTAAGATGACAATTAATGATACTATTATTTGGCTAAAATACCCTTATGTATACTTCTCTAGTAATAAGTAATCGTTAATACTACATTGGGTGGAGAATTATGTAGTGGATAGAGAAGAGTTGTGGTTAATTAATATAAAACGTGATACGTGCGACAAAATTTATTAAATGAAGGAATAGATGAAAAATAATGAAAAAAAAATGCATTGAGGCCACTAGAATGCCCCTGCTACGATTCTTCATCATGCCATCTGCAGTTCTAATAAACATCATGCAGCTCCTTGTTATGAGGCCACTAGATCATGGACAAACAATTACAACAATATGGGTTTGAGAGCCACTCAAACATTGATGGCCTAAACCCTTTTAATTTTGCTATTAACCAATTCCAGGATCTTAATTGAACCATTTCCAGAACTGATTCCAAATCTGGTTTTGATTCATTGAATACAATTGAATTTCGATGCAGCCACAATGACCATACCACCGCACACCAAACCGTCAATTTCGACAGCAGGCTCCCCATAATTGTGAAGAGAATCTGCAAGAAAAATCTAATCAATCAACAGAATACATGAATCTGAATTTTGAGCTCGGCCACAAGTCCGACGGCGAGACCATCCAGTGGCTCCTCCAGCAGGCAGAGCCCGCCGTCATCGCCGCCACTGGAACTGGAACCGTCCCGGCGAACTTCACCTCGCTCAACATCTCCCTCCGGAGCTCCGGCTTCTCCATATCTGTTTCGTCGCAGCTGAGATCCTCCTACTTCAACCCGAATGAGTAACAGTGAAGAGAAAAGTGAGGTTGGTAAGGGGGAGAATGAGTGGCGGCGGCGGCGGCTTGTGTGTTTGGGGGAGAAGAGGATTAGGGTTTGATGCCTTAGTAGAGGAGAAGAAGAGGAGAAGAAGAAGAAGGTGCTGGCGGCCCGAGTGGTGTTCGACGGTGGTGAGAGTTCAACGGTGGTTGGTAGTTCGACGTTGGTTGCTCTATTCGACGGTGGTTCTGTTCAAAACCCAAGGCTGCAAAGCAAGTCGCGATTCTCACCATGCCAAGCACTGATTCATCGCGTGAAGGAGGAGGACGAGGTCGAGGAAGGCATGGAGGTCGAGGTCGAGGTCGAGCATCCGTACCACTTCTTCTTCCCTTCTCCATTCGAATAGGTTCTTTTTTCTGGGCACCGAGGGTGCGTCTTCTTCCAGCAACGACGGCGACGGCGGCCGCGACCAGCAACGACGGCGACGTGCGTCCCTGCCGTCCTCCCTCGACGGAGCTGAGTCTTCAGCTTCTCCTTTCTCTCTCGTCGCTGGGTCTTCTCTCTTCCCCTTTCTCCATTTGATTTTCTTTAATTTGGGAATTAGGGATTTCAATTTTAACTCACTGATTTTTTTTTTTTTAAACATGTGGATTTTTCATTTTAATTTTAATTTTTTTTAATTACAGCTCAACTGTCCACGTCATCAGTTCCGTCAAGTTCCTAACGGAACTCTAACAGAAGGGCATAAAATGCTCATTTAAAAAATCAAAGAGGTACATTTGGTGACAAAAATGTTGGTGGGGTACGATTTGCAACTTTAGGATTTAATAGGGGCAAAAAGTGCATTTAAGCCTGCTAATTAATATCAACAACTAGCAAGTTTTTTGAAAAATTATTATAGAATATTAACCCAAGTCCATGTTTGGTATGTTTTTTTTTTTACAAGATCATGAATATTATCATCTGTTGCGTTAAAATAATACGCAAGTAAAAGAATAATTGCACTCTATGCAAAAGTAGCAATGGAAAAACTGATAGTTATCGAACCAAAAGGATTAAAGCACAAATGTCTAAGGGAAATTCATTGGCTAGGCAATAAAGGAGTTGTTTGGTTTGAAAACTAAAAGTAAAAATGACGAAAACAATAAAACATAATTGCAAAATCACATAAGAAAATTCTTGAGATTTCTAAGTAATTGAGCCATATTCTGCAGATTTATATAGGCTACTTGTTTTGGGGTAAAATCAAATCGTCCCCTCGATCAGTCCAATACCTTCACTTGATCATCGCAACTCCAACCAAAGGAGTCATCCTTACTCGCTCGAACTTCTCACGTCACCACGTCACATCACGTGACTACGACACAATAGTCAAGAAAAGGGTGCGAAGCTCAAGAACGTCCCAAGCAATCATGACAAACTCGAACCACGTGAGTCATTCCTTTATAAAAGGCAAGGCATGGTAAACATAAGGTACACAACTTCTTCTCCATAATCTTACTTTCCCTTTAAACCTCGTACCTCTAACTTGAGCGTCAGAGTGTTCTGGCAGGGACCCTCCCAGGCTCGACGAAAGATGGAGTGCCACGAAGACCACCGTCACGCATCACCGGAGTTTCACCGCTTCCTCCTCAATCAACACATCTCGGGGTGATTTGACCGGATTAGTCCAATCAATTGGTGCTGTCTATGGGGATCGGTAAAACTTGTCCTTCACCGTGTTATGGCTGAAAGCTCACCTCAGCTTTGCCGACAACCACAACAACTTCACAACCACCGGAAACACCATGAGGACTTCATGGATATTGTGAGAAGGAGAAGATGGAGATATAGTTTGGAAAACTGTAAAAGCTCATCCAACAGCTCGACCCTGATATAATTCCATTGCTCCTCATTCATTCTCAGTAACGCAGCAACACACCTGTATCCACAATTACCATCTCCCATAACATCTACCACGTTATCGAT
The DNA here is from genome assembly GCA_030819835.1 of Acmispon strigosus. Taxonomy (NCBI): domain Eukaryota; kingdom Viridiplantae; phylum Streptophyta; class Magnoliopsida; order Fabales; family Fabaceae; genus Acmispon; species Acmispon strigosus. The sequence goes on from JAUAMA010000001.1 coordinate 30,071,459, forward strand.
ATAACATTGAAAATGTTCGGGAAAATTATCAATGTGTTTAATACCCCGACGTGTAGGGATTTTCCTGCGACTCTGCGTACCGGTTGGCTTAACAACTGGACTATTTAGAGTGTTGTTATCGTTCATTGAGTCCATGTATGTGTCAACATGCTCCCAATACGAAGATGGAGTTCAAGAGCATATATACTACGTTTAGACTTCCGGGTTCAATAACCCGGAACACTAAGACATCAAGTTAGTCTACCAAGTTATATATCCCGGAATTATACTCTAACGTGGTATACCGGGATATATATCCCGAAATGATGTTGACTCTTTCACTTATCGAGTTTTATATCCCGCAAGGAAAAGTCTACAAATTATAACTTATCGGATTTTATATCTCGGAAAGAAAAGTCTACGAATTATACTACCGGGTTCTATATCTCAGTAGTACACGACCAACTTATACATTCCGGATTTTATAAACCGGACAGGGAGAGGTAAAGAGTGGAGTGTTAGGTTATTTACAAATAGGGGTATTTTTTATATTTTAAAAAATTAATTGGGGTTCCAAATTGATTGAGTGGGTGCAAATTCTAACTCCCTTTATGTTCAACAGGTTAATGGGGGGTTTTCGCCCTGATCTTGATAACGAACGATCTGATAATTCAGTAGTTTCCTTCAACAGAGTATCTGCATAGTTGACTTCAATTTTTAACTAGGAGGAGTGGGAAAAAGGGGGCATAGAACATTTTCTATTTTTTCCCCCAAAGGTTTGATCAGTGACGGTGTCAGGGAATAACCCAGTGGACTCTTTCTCCAATCCAATCATTGAAGCGCTTTTGCCACTAGAAATGGGGATTAGGAAGGCAACACAGGATCTTCAACATTGCTGGGATGGGACTAGGAACAAGGGGAATGGGGCTCAGTTGATTGCATTTGTACAGGAGAATGAAGGAGGCAAGTTTCAGATCTGTGATGAGAGGAAGAAAAGGTTGCCAATAAAGGTAAATTTGAAGGCTTTCTTGGGTATGTTTTCACAGCATTCAGGAAATTTGAATGGGGGTGAAGTGTTGGGTAGAAGATTGAAGGAGAAGGAGGTGACAGCTAAGGAAGATGGTTCTTGTGCAAATTGCTTGCAGTTTGCAATTGACTGGTCTTTGCTGGCTAATGGGTTTCTTCAGGCTTTGCCGACTACATTCAAGTCTGGGGGAAAGAGATTTGATAAATTGGGTGATGAAGATAAATTGTGTTCTAGTGTGAAGCATTCTGTATCTTGTGAAGTGAAGCAAAGTGGATCAAAGGGTCAGATTGTTAGAACTATTGGAGAAAAGGGTGCAAGTGAGGAGGGAAAGCAAGTTCCCCCTGAATGCTTGATAGGTTTTATCTTTGATCAGCTTTCTCAGACTCTTCAGTGTCTTCATCAGGGAGTTCCAGATAATGACTATGACTGTAGGCAAAATTCTCAGTTACTGCCTTCTAGGTCTCATTTCAGTCATATGAATGCACTGACTAATATATTGCAAGGTCACAAAGTAGATGTGAATGGAATCTTGCAGAATTTGAGGTTTGCGAAGGTTGGTGGTGTACCATCAAATGAACTTGGACTAAATCCTTCAACAAAAGAAGATAGAGATGGCAGTGCGGTTACTGAAGGCAGGGAAGACAGTTGGGGAAGTTCACCTCAGAAGGTTACCACTAACACACTTAATACGCCTTTATCTAATGTGGAGTATATAAATCCTACACTTCCATTGTTTTATTGACAGAATTGGTTGAGCTGCTACCGCAGGTGGGGCAAGAAGCTAAAGAGCATCCTGACAAGAACAAACTTTTCTCGGTACAAGATTTCTTCTCATACACAGAAGCTGAAGGTATGGCATCTCAAGTAGGGATGAAATATGAGCTTTAGGTGCATGTAACCATGTAAACTCTTTTTATCAGCTTGCCTTATTGATTTAGTAAAACATGGAATCTCTTTGATTATGATGGTGTTTTAATATTTAATATTGTGAAATACACTTATTAACTTAAATCTGTAGCCCTGTGCATATGGATATATAAGATGTAACATGTATGCTGGCATGAATGGACTAGGAGCTCTGACAATATCAACATGCCTAAATGGTTGAAATAGTCTCTTTTCTGAACATAAAGAATTACAAGCACGGTGTAAAGTGATTTAGGATCTTGCTCATTAGTCCTGTAATACTTGTGAAGATATCCACACTTAGCTTATAATTTCTATTATGAGAGGTGAGGTTGTGTAGCAATATTATTGAGGTTAATATAATTGGAGTTATCAAGACTGTTAGTTAGTTGGAGAAACCTTCCATGTACCTTGTGCTGAAACTTTACTTTTCATAAGAAGAATGGGAGTAACAAGAATAGATTTCTAGACCAATTAATTATAGAGGCTTTGGTAATATGTTAAGAATCAACTTTTTCCAAAAACTAAGTTATTGGCTGAAGGCTATTGGTTTTGGTTTATATGATATCGTATTGAAGCTTCTATGACTAAGTGGTTTAGAGATCAATCCTTGTTGCCCCTTTTTATTCTAATAAAAAGTTGAACTCAAGCGCAAGGTAGATCGGTATGTGTATTGTTCATGTTTCAAACCTAACAGGTTCTTGTGTGAGGAGACGTGTTAGAAATGTAATATAAAACCATTTATGTGTCTTCACCCAGTAGCTTTTGCTTTTGAAATAGTTGATTCCTAACAAAAACGTATTAGTTATTTTTTTAGTTACACTACGTTGCAGTTATTAGCTATCATTTAGCCAATCTGTTTGGCATCTTTAGTCACAATATTTAGTTAAAATTTCCACTTTATTTTATTATAGATGACTGCTATCATCTGGAATGACATATCATGCTTATCTTCACCCTCATTATCTTTACAGGGAGGAGGTTCTTTAAGGAGCTAGATAGAGATGGTGACGGCCAAGTAACTGTGGAAGATCTAAAAATTGCAATGAGAAAGAGAAAACTGCCACAAAAATATGCTCATGAATTTATGAGACATACTAGAAATCACTTGTTTTCAAAGTCTTTCGGCTGGAAACAATTCTTAAAATTAATGGAACAAAAGGAGCCAACAATTCTTCGTGCATATACATCTCTATGTCTAAGCCAGTCTGGGATATTGTCCAAGAGTGAATTAGTGGAATCATTAATGAATGCTAGACTTCCAGCCAGTGAAGACAATGCAGTGGCTATGATGCGATTTTTGAATGCAGACACTGAAGGATCTATTTCTTATGGACATTTTCGCAAATTCATGCTTCTGCTTCCCTCTGATTGTCTTCAAGAGGACCCAAGGTAATATAAATATGGTCAATTGGAACTTTCTTTTTCCTTAATATGCTTCATATCCCAGCTTTATTAATTCATTACTCTAGGAGTTAGGTGCAAGGTGTTAGCACACGATAACTATGGTTGAGTTTCCTCATTGACTCTCAATGAATGCCTAATTTTGTAGAAAAATATAGAATTGGAATGTTTTCCGGTGAAATGATTTTGCAATTAATTTCTCAAGAACGTGTTTATTCTTAGGGATATGAAGTAAGCATTTCATTATATTTGAAACAGTTAGTGCCATCTACTATAGTCGAGGACTAATGTGATTTTATCTATATCTTTGGAAGCCTAAATTGAATATTTTCTCAAATATATATAATGAACCTTAAAATGGTGCTCCGAAGTAGAAAGCCCGTGCCTAACTTTCACCAAGACCCCCAAAAATGAATATTCGATGAGGAAACTAGCTACCTTAAAATGAAAAAAATAATACCTCTTCAAATCTCCTCCTTAATAGAGGGAAAGCAGAAAAGGGAATGATGAGATCTCCTCTAAAACAGAAATTTCAAAAATATTCAAATGGACTATGTGACCATGGGAAAAGTAAAACATAGAGAAGCCATTTTTAGAGTTCGGGCTAGGCCTAATTCTACCTCAGGGTTGTGGATTGCTCTACCCTGTATATGACTTATTTAGCCATATCTTCAGTCAAAGTGAGACCTATTAAAACCCCCTCAAGTCCAGGGCTAGATATCTACAGCGTGAAAATTGTAGGACTTGATATCCGCGGGTGGCTCATTTATGGGTGATCCGATAAAGGGATTTAGGATAGTCTCTGATACCATCTTAGAATTCGGGTTAGGCCTAACTCTACCCAAAAACTAGCTTAGGAGTAAGGATTGCTCTACGCTTTGTGAGGACTTATTTAGCTAAGTCTCTTGTCAATGTGGGACCTTAACAACCATAAACATATTCCCATCCTTTTAGCTAATTAAGGGCAAAGAAACACTCTTTAATTGTGTCATGTGTGTGTTCTACTCCAATGATATGCACTAATGAATTGCATGAACTTCAGCCCCGTTTGGAAGAGCTTATTTGAGTTTATCTTATAGTATAACCGCTTATGCAAGTGTTTGAGAGAGCTTATGTAAATAATTCATGTCCCACCTATAAGCTGTTTTGAGCTTATTTTTCCAAGTTGTTCATATTAGCTTATGAACAAGAGCTTTTGCTTATAATCTATTTTCATCTTAATTCAACAAATTTCCCAAATTAGCTTATGAATAAGCGCTTATTACCATGCGTGCTTAATTAAACTGTTTGCCCAAATGCACCCTTTATGCATCCACGAAACTTTGGCCTCCTTGATTATATCAAATGTCCACTGTGGTCCTTCAAACATATGGAACATCATTGGCCCTTCCTTTGTTCCTTAAAGGATAATTCATGCCATAGATTTGATGCATATATATGACAAAACCCAAAGCCGCATTAATTATTATTTAAGGATCACGCTGGTGCCACTAATAAATGGAGCACTAATGTGAAGTCATGTATATCTTTTGTGGACTAATTGAATTTTATTCCGACCCATACAATGAACCTTGAAAAACTACTCATAAGGAGAAATGTCATGCCTAGTTTTGATTAAGAACCCTAAAAATAATGTTTCATAGGAACAGGGTGGCATGCAATCGAGATATTTTTATGCTTTTTTAAATTTGTCTAGATGATTGTCAATTTGTTAAAAAATTGATCTGATGTAGACACTGTTTATGCAATATGATTTGGGATAATAAAAAAACGTGTTGCATTTATTAGTTTTATTCTTTTGTTACTCAGGAGTGTTTGGTTTGAAGCTGCTACTGTAGGTGTCCGTGCCACTCCATCAGCTGTTAAAATTTCTGCTGGCAGTGTTCTGAGATCTGCATTGGCAGGTGGCCTTTCTTGTTCCTTTTCTTGTGCAGTAATGCATCCAATTGATACAATCAAGGTAAATTCTTGAAGTGAAAATTTCTGTAGTTGCTGATGAAGTTTGATGTATCTGTCTGCTTATATAGTGGACATATTTCCATAATCCTCTAGGAGCTCTTTTTTTTTATCTTTCACGCAACTAAGGCCTTTTTTTGTCTTGCTTGGTATTTTAGACCCAAGTACAAGCATCAACCCTGTCCCTTCCTGAAATCATTTCCAAGATTCCACAGATAGGAACACGAGGTTTATACAAGGGGTCAATCCCTGCAATTCTTGGACAATTTACAAGGTTGGTTTTTCTTAACTCTCGCCTCTCCTTTGATCCTACCTATTCTTTGGTGTCAAAGTAAGCTGAAAAGAAAGGGTAAGCTTCATCAACACTTTCAGTTAACCATGATAGTGTAATTTCCATTTTAAGCTGATGCTAGCTTTTGATAATACAGCCATGGGTTACGAACTGGGATATTTGAAGCTAGTAAATTGGTGTTGATAAATGTTGCTCCTACACTGCCAGAAATCCAGGTAATAAAGAAATAATATCTCATTTGATGTTTATAACCTGTGGAACTTCTGATTGTGTTTTCCTTATCTTTCATGTTTCCTTTCACCCCGTTTCCAATTCAGAGAACTCAAAGTAAATCGTCTCATTGTCATGGCATTCAGCTATTATGAAGATGCCCTTGTCCTGTTCCATCAAACCAATCTTTCAAATTTTCTTGCTATCTAATGAAGGATGAGTTAAAACAGTTGCATTAGATTGGTAATAAAAACTGTGGTTGAGAATATAGCTAAACTGAGAAACTTTGTTAGCATTTTCTTTGTTGTTTCTATTTTTCCTTTTTCTATTTTGGAGTATCCCTTTTATGGTCCAAATCTCTTATAAATTTTTCCTCTTCATCTCAATGAATTTCTTCATTGCCATATAAGAAAAGAAATAATAGGTACTCTATGTAGTTAATTAGGCTCTTATTTGCTGGTACTGTTTTCAAGATCCATAAAGCTTAGCGTGTTAGCATATTTGTAGGTGCAATCTATACTATCATTCTACAGCACAATTTTGGGAACCGTAATGCGGATTCCCTGTGAGGTGTTAAAGCAGCGGCTGCAGGCAGGTCTTTATGACAATGTGGCTGAGGCTTTAGTTGGGACCTGGCGCCAGAATGGACTTGGAGGTTTCTTTCGGGGAACTGGGACTACCCTTTGTCGCGAGGTTCCATTTTATGTTGCTGGTATGGGTCTATATGATGAATCTAAAAAGGTATGTAGTTTCCATGATCCAGTGTGCTTGCTTGTTGGTAACTATCTGAGGACTTGAAATTGTCCCTGGAAATTTCTGAGACCTATGCTTTGCAAAATTGTTTTCAGCTAATGGATATATTAAAATGAATGATGTCTCTATCCATTCAAATTAGAAGACTAGTGTTTAGTCAGAATATATAGTCATTTTGACTTAATAAGAAAGCCACTCAGTTTATTCACTTCACTTTACTAACATGTTTCTAAGAGATTGTTAATCATATTTACTTCAATAACAGTATAACTATAAGCCCCTCTTTGTTTTCCTTATTTTAGTAGGTTACAATTCTTAGTCCGCTTGAGCGTGAACTACTAGTAGTACTAATACTTTTTGACTTAATAAGTACATATAAGAGTATGAAGTTGGTGTTTTATATCATATTACATCTATCAACTGTATTTTCAATTTATTACACTTCGGTCTCTTTTCCTTTCCTTAACCCTTATCCTATAATTCTTCAACAGTTCAATCAGAAATATGGTTTATACATTAACATCTTAGAAATATTTGGATTGCCAACTGTATCTTATGTGATCCAACTAGGTTTAATGTTTTCATTTTCCTGCAAATCTTTGTCTGTATCTGAGATTTGTGAGACGATAAAAGATCTGTCATATTAGCTTTATGACTAGTGCTTACAACAAATTGGCATCAATTGTTCAGATTATAAATATCCAAAGAATTGAATAACTAGTCATAATTATAATTTGAGTAAAACCATCCTGCTTTGATGCACTGATATGTTTGAAAGCAATGCAGTAAACTAATAAAGTCTTGAGTAGCATATAGAATCTCATTGTTTTGTCCTCTAGATGTATAGACATACTTTTCTTGCACTAAAATATGATTAAAAGCATTTGCATCTAGACTTCGCAATTGTATATGATATGCTTAGCTTGCAGTGAATCTCTTCTGTTTCCATATTGTCATGGTACTAGGCCATTAACGATTAGTAGTACTACCTCTATTCCTGATCTTTTGTTGTTTAAGGTTATGCAGATAGTTTAAGAACTCTTTAATTGATATATATTTTGACTAAGTACCCTTATTTTAAAAAATGAGTTATGTTGAAGAGGGAGAAGGATAGTCATTGGTTGAGTACTTTGTGAGAATGTGAATTGGTGATAGGTGAAAATAAGTGATAGGTGAGAGATATACTGTTAGTTATTGAGTGGGTAATTATGAAAAATTATTAAACAAGAGTATAGATGAAAAGAAATGAGATAAATAGTTAGGTTTGTAGAATAACAAAAGTTGGAAAAAGAAGGAAGAATTAAAACAACAAATGATGAGGAACAGAGGTAGTATTTATTATTTCTGGATACTGAGTGTTACACTGGTCTTCTGTGATATTGTTTTAAGGCTGTCCAACGGCTACTAGGGCGGGAACTGGAGCCCTGGGAGACGGTTGTTGTGGGAGCGATATCCGGTGGCTTGGCTTCTGTCACCACGACGCCTTTTGATGTCATCAAAACCAGAATGATGACCACACAAGGTCAATCTGTGTCAATGACCATGGTAGCCTTATCTATACTCCGCCACGAGGGACCCCTCGGCTTGTTTAAAGGTGCAGTTCCCAGGTTCTTTTCGATTGCTCCTCTAGGTGCCATGAACTTTGCAGGTTATGAGCTAGTAAGGAAGGCTTTGAATAAAAATGAGGAGCTTTCTCTGAAGAAGGCAACCAGTTCAGAGTAATTATTAAATCCAAATTAAAGCTGCAATACAAATTCAAATTCAAGCATTGATGGAATCATGTCATCCAGAAAACAAATGCCAATGGAAGTTTCAAGTCATCTTTAGAGTTCAATTGCTGCTTCTCTCTGGATTCTTAATCTGCCGAAATCTCTCTGAAATGCACATTTTTTACCTAGTCCATTATGTACCCTGAGTTTGCCAAAAGTAATGTAGCACTTAACTCAAATTGTTTCATTTTATACTTCATTTACAGTAATTTTTTTGGATTGGTGGTGGGTGGGGTTTGTTCCCGATTAATTTCATCATGAAATGTAGACATTGAAATCTTGTTCCTTTCAGCTGTCATTTTTTTAATCTTTGAAGGAATAATTTGTTGACTAAATTTTTTGGAGGATTAATATGATGATGTATGTAACTTTGAAGAATCCACTGAAGGGTTTACACATACTTTTATCAGTTTATGGGTTAAATATGTATTTTTGTCCTTGTTAATTTATACTGTTTGGTTTTACTCCCCTTTAGTCCTTTTTTTGTGGTCAAACTCCCTTTTAGTCCTTTATAAATGCACCTGCTTCCCAATACATTCTGTAAGGACTTGTTATTGGAAAACTTTGATATTAAGTTCATCGATACCAATAACAAGTAGCAGGTCCGGGATAATATATTAGTTTAAGGGTTAATGGTTTACTAGGTCCCTGTAGTTGCACTAAGATTTGTCTTTGGTCCCTAGCCGGAAAAAAGTTTGCAATAGGTCCCTGTAGTTGCACCAAGTTTGCTACAAGTCCCTGCCGGAGACCGGAGCTCCGACGAGTGTTTATGTGTCAGGCTGACTGAATTAATGACGATGATGTGGAATTTATTTAAATTAATTGAAAAATAGGTCAGAAAATTAGGAAACCCTAAATCCCCAAATTAAACCCCCTTAATCCCAAATCCCTAAATTAAAACTCAATTATCCCCAAATCCTAAAATTAACATACAAATCAAATTTAGAAACTGTAAAGCCCCCAAAAATCCCTAACCTATTATCAATTCTTCCAAGTCCTTTGAAGTCCTTCCAGGTCCCTGTTCCTCTTCATCCTTGCCGTCACTTGCTCGTGTTCTTCTTCGCCGTCCGTTGTTCGCCTTTCTTGTCGTCGTACCTGTTCTGTGCATTCTTGGTCGCCGTTTCACAGCCACCGTCGAGAAAGACGAAACCCGTGGTGGTTGTGTTCGCCATCCCTGTTCTGTGCATTCCTGGTCGCCGTTTCACAGCCTTTGTGTTCGTCGTCCCCTCGTCGCTGCAGATCTTCATCAACATTATGTCAGTGTGCTTTCCCCTTTCCCCTTTCCCTCAATTGGTAGCCTTATTATTATACAAATGTTGCTATTTTACAAATTATTGTTGCTCTTATTATTATGCAAATTCTGGTTGAGAATGGGGTTCCTGAATCCACCAATTATTATACAAAATCTGGTTGAGAATGGGGTCCTGAATCAAAAGTTGCTTTACTTCATAGTTGGGGTTATTTAGAAATGAGCCAGCACCCTTCTGCAATATGATTCTTGTTCATGTAACCAAAATGTGTATGATTTTTGTTGAATGCTGAATTGATTATAGTTGTTGAGCATTGATTGTTGTTCGTACCTCTTCCCCATTTTCACTTTCCCCTTCTGTAATGTGGTTCTGAATGATGAAGTTAATTTTTCTGAATGCTGAATTTGAATCTGAATGCTGAATTTTTGCTGAATGCAGTTCGTTGAATGGCTTTTTCATTGGTTGTACATCATGGGGGATCGTTCAGAACCACTCCTTTCTGGCACTATATTGGTGGGAGAGTCAGTACTCATCCGGGGCTAGATGAGGATAAATGGTCCTTGATTGAAGCTTAAGATATTGTGAAAGAACTTGGTTATACATCGTTTGTTCTTTGGTGGAGAACAACAGAGAATGTCGCTGATCACCTTTTCAAGAAGTTGGAATCAGACGATGGTGCTCTTCTGATGGCAAGAATTGTTGCAGCTTCTAATGCGGATGCGCATTTATTTTGTATGAATATGTCTATTTTATGACGGGAATCAATGCATGTGGGTGTGGACCACCAACTTGTTTGAGTATGTATACTTTATGCTTGTGTCTCAATGTATGATGTTGGTATTTTATTATGGAATATCATTGAATCAATCAATATAAGGGGTTCATATTCAGGAAATTAGGATTGTGATTTTTTTTCTACAGCATCTTCATTACAACAAATGAATGTGATAAAAACTCTGAATTTTATCATTAACTTCAAAAGCAATTACAAAAACTCAAATTTGGTTTGAAAAACCTTGGAGGAATACAATCAAATGGAAATTGATGTTGTTACATTAACTACGAGCCCTACCTATATAACAACACCATACTGAAACTATCCAAGACAACACTGCTAAACCAACTGCAACCATCTTCTGGATTCTCTCTGCCTCAACCTTCTTCTTAAGCTTCTTGGTCTTCTTTTTCAAATCCATTATCTGTTCAGCTGAATTTCCATAATTTAGCCACTGCGAATTAGTGGACATAGTCTCGTCTTCACCTTCATGGTCACATTTAGCTCCATCAATCCAAAAAAAAAAATCCACAACGTCCTGCCATCTTCAGATAAATTGAAAAAAAAAAATTCAAAACCAAAAGCACAGTAGAAGCAAAGGAGAATGGAATAAAATAGAAATAAAAAGCAAAACTTCAAACATATTCAATGTACTAAAATGAGTTTAGCAATCTTACATTCCAATTTCTGCAACGCAGGAACCTACGACCTGGGTTATGAGCAGTTCCAGCAGTGTAAATCATGAGGGGAACACCACATTGACACTTTGCCTTCATACCTGCAGATCTGCCAGTTGCACGTGAGGAAGATGAAGAAGAGTTGGCCATGTTCAATTTCTAGAATGAAGCACAAACACCCCACAAAGAAAGCTGGAACAGAACGAAGAAGGAAGGAGCATAGCAGACCCAAGTTTGGAAGAACACACAATACATAATGAAGAAGAAGATGACGAAACAAGAAGAAGAAGAAGATGAAACTCGTGCAGTAGAAGAAGAAGGGGAGCAGACCCAGTACGAGAGAGAACAACAAACAAGATACAAACAAGAACCCACAACTAAGGAGGAAGAAGAAGAAGAAACTCGAGTAACCCAGATAAGAAGAAGAAGAAGAAGAAGAAGAAGAAGAAGAAGAAGAAGAAGAAATGCGGCTAGAAGTGGTTCAGGAAGAAGAAGAAGAAGACTAAAATTGGGGGAGAGGGGGTTTAATTTGGGGATTTAGGGTTTCCTAATTTTCTGACCTATTTTTCAATTAATTTAAATAAATTCCACATCATCTTCATTAATCCAGTCAGCCTGCCACATAAGCACTCGCCGAAGCTCCGGTCTCCGGCAGGGACTTATAGCAAACTTGGTACAACTACATGGACCTATTGCAAACTTTTTTCCGGCCAGGGACCAAAGACAAATCTTGGTGCAATTACAGGTAAAACCATTAACCCTCAATTTAACTAGTGAAACTTTTTCCTTCCGTACAAGAAAACATAAAATAGTGTACAACTTTATATGACCCTGACAACATCTGCAAAAATATAATACTTTTTCATGTTTATAGTTATTAAATTGAGTTGTTACATTTCTCCTATCCTCGTCTTCTCGTCTATGTTGTTCTCCACGAACATCATCAATAATATTGTGTGTTTTGTACCTCTAAGTTTAATATACTAGGATGATATCTCTGCGATGCACGGTCCTTAATTATTTTTCAATTTAAAATTTAGATTTTATGTAGCAAATTAAAATGTAACATTATTTGGTAGGAAAATTATCTGATTTTTTCTTACATTATTGAAATTATTAATGTTCGATACTGGTGAGGATTAAATTATCGAAATCATATAAAGTTATAAATGATAATAACAAAATGGTAACAATGGATATTTTAAATGATAATATTTGACTTCACTCTTTAAATGTTAAGCAAATTAAATTGATTCATGTACCCATTGTATGATTACTCATTCCACGAACATTTCGATTATAAAAAATATTCAATATGAACTCTTCCAACATCATAATTTTATACATATATAATCATCATAAGTGTTTTTTTTACATGTGGAAATAAATAAGTGCTTATTTTAATTATATTTTATTCAAATTTAATTATTAAAATTTTAAAAATAAAAAATAAAATAGAATTCAATATATTATTATAAAAATTGAGAAATAAATTTGAAGAAATACTTATTTAATAATATGGACATGATAATATCCATTTAAAATTTTAAAAATGAAATGTTATTTTACATATCAAACACAAAAAAAAAAAAATTACAAATCACTGTGATATATGAAACTTGTATCAGCCTGTTAGTGGACAACATGCATAACAAAATGAACATGTTTAATTTGCACGCCTGCTTCTGATCCGCACAATGCTAAACTTGACGTGAAACAAAGCTATAAAATGTAAGGAGTGGAGCAAATTGTTCAATATAAATAAAACAACTTAAATTTAGAGATTTAATGTTTTGGCTTAATTTCATTTCAGACACAATGTTCTACTTAACATTGTCATGTCATATGAGAGCATCCAAGTTATTGTCTTTAGCATTCCTAAGGAATAATTAATCAAAATAAAAGTTGTTCATATATTTCTTGCACAACCTCTACATACAGGAACTGTACATCCATATCAAAATATGACTGAGATGTTACAATTTAAATCACTGTTACCAAATGTCACTGAATGTAAGTTGTTCTCTATTAACTATTTTATGAATGTTTTAAAAATCAACACCATCACATCACATCATAATGAAAGATATTACCGCTAACCAATAGCATGCAAAGTCTCCCATCACATCTCATCCAGTAGGTCTTCAGCAATTCTCTCAGTTTGTGATGGGTCTTCAGCAAGTTGCTGTAAGTATAAATAGCAAGTTGAGAAGGGGGTGAATCAGGTTTACCCAATTTTTGCCTTAACACAACTTGTTACTTTCAAGATTAAGATGATCACAATCGATAATTGCCAATGCAGCGGAAATAAGCGTTGCTTGAAAGTAAAAGATAAAGGTTAGGAGAATGCACATGCAGGTTTTATCCTGGTTCACCTTCAATCCACCGAAGGCTACGTCCAGTCCCTCAAGAAACCCCTTGAGGATTTTTCCACTATTGATAAAAACTTCTTACAAGTACTCACACCAAAAACCTTAAGAATTTCTATCAACAACCCTGAAAGCAAACCACTTTCAGAACCTGAAAGCAAACCACTTTCAGAACCTGAAAGCAAACCACTTTCAGAACCTGAAAGCAAACCACTTTCAGAACAACCAACCTTCACCGAACCCTACGGTGAATATTCACTCAACCAGAACGAAGATGAAGAAGAATTTCTAACCGGCTGAATCAATCCTTTAATACAAGAATGGATTGATCATAGGAGTTATGCTTTTAGGATCTTAAGCATATGAAGACTCTTTTAATTCTGAGTTCTTCAATATTTGAACAGCATGTGTGTTCTTTTACAATGAAGAATAATGAACTCAAAATATAGGCTCTTGAAAGTTTAAGAACAAAGGTTTAATTTGATATGAAAGAGTAGTTCAAGTGTGTTTTAAGCCTATATCATATGTTCTACGTTTCTGAACTCAAATGGACTATTTATAGGCATAAGGGATCATCCATGAACCAACACAACCATTCCCAAACGTTTTGAGACACAATGGTTCATGAAAAATTACAACTGTCGAGCATGTAATCGATTATAGTACTTAGGTAATCGATTACGCTATGTGACCGATGCTGTTTGAATTTTAAATTCAAACATGTAATCGATTACAAGAAAGCCGTAATCGATTACTTGTCTTTGTGTAATCGATTATCTTAGAGGTGTAATCGATCACACTCAAGTCCATTTTCTTAGATAATGAAACCTTAAGATCAACTTGAGTTTTCCTAACACTTTTAACTTATGAAAAGGTTAAACTCAATTACTTTTAAATGTCTTAGAGCCTTCGTACTTAAAGAGACCTTGGAAGCATAACTTACCGAACTATATAAGACTTAGTTAATGCTTGAAGCTTGAACCCTTGAGATTGTTTGAGACATGTTGCACTGGTTCTTCTAAGTCTTCTTTTCTTCTTTTTGTTCACGAGTTTGTCGTCATCTAAACCTCAGCCAGGGTCAGGAGCAAGACCTTCTTCACAATCTCCCCCTTTTTGATGATGGCAAACACATGCTTTAGTCTTTGAAGATCATCATTGTTGTTTATGTCAGAACTCCCCCTGTCGGATGCAACTCCCCCTTTGTGTTTCACTTGTAGCATTCCTGTAAATGATCTTTAAAAAAAACACAGAGCCTTTCTCCCCCTTTTGACGTCATCAAAAAGAAGAAAATACCTAATATATTCTATACAGGCTAATAAGGAATATTGACATTTAAAGCGTAAGGAGTGGGGGTAAATAAGTAATAACTTGAAGGGAAAACATCACACTTAATTAAATATAAGAAACAAGTAGTTCAAACAAACAATCAAAGATAAAAGTTATTATAGACCAGCACTGAAACACAAATTATAAAATCTATAAAAGTTTAACGGTAAGCAGAGGAATCATCAGATTCGTTGGGCTCGAGCACACGAATGTCATGGCCACTATCATGGAGTATCCAAGAAAGTGTGTCAATACCGAAGTCATGAAATAGAATGAGATGAGAGAGAATGGTAGAGTTGACACATTTGAAAGTAGCAGACCGCACGTCATACAGCCTTGCAATGGGTACTCCAGAGTGGATGAGGATGCGAGATATGACAGAGGCATAAGGAAAGGAATCAGCATCATCTCTGCATTTCATCATGTATTTCATGACAAGAAACGCCCAGTTAATCCTTTGGCAGTGAATGATACCATATAGAATCTGCAACTCCAACTCACTAATGTGAGCAAGATTATCTTCCTGGGGCAAGATGATCTGATGGAGGAAGTAGTGGAGCAGATGATTGGTTGTTGTGAGGACATCCACATGATAAGGACACGAGGTTGTATGTGGAGGATGAATCTTTTGCAGTTCGGAAGGCCTGAAGCGGCAAAGGGATTGATAGAACAAATCTTGATTGTAATCAGGCCAAGGACAAGGAAAATTTGTGCCTAATTTGGCACCATGGGATGGAAGACCCAGACACCGTCCGAAGGTGGTAAGGGTGAGTTGAATGGTAGTGCATTTGACAAAACTTATAAGACCATCTCCCTGAATGTCCAGATTGCAATAAAATACTTTCACAAGTTCTGGATAATATGGGTTGTCCATGGTAATGAACTCCTCAAGAGATTGATTTTCCAAAAGAGCGGGAAATATGAAGCCTGCCTCAATGAAGGAACTTAAGTTGCCATATACTGGTTTCCTGATAGTTTGATGAAGAAACCGAGTGACGAATCGAGTTCGTTGTTCTGGTGTCGTTAGAAGGCGAGATAGGTTCATGGGATGAGGAGGTCTGCATGCAGAAGAGAGGAATGGGGTGGACGACATGTTTGATCTGGTGAGGAAACGTGTACAAGATTGAAAGTTTAGGATTTTTAGGCTAAGAGGTTGAAGATGATAGGAACTTGTGTCTGTAAGAGAATTCTGATGTAAATGAAACAATTTGTTTATATAAATTGGGTATGTAATTGATTACAGAGGTTGTGTAATCGATTACTTGACAGTTTTTTGAGGATTTGAAATTCAAAAAGAATAGGAGGGAAAGGAATTTTAGTTCGAATATATATTGTTTCGAATGTGTAATCGATTACTACAAGTTTGGTAATCGATTACATACGGTTAAGGTAAGAATAGAGCTACTTACTTCGAATGGGTAATCGATTACAGATTATGGTAATCGATTACCATATTTTTCTGGAAAAGCACGAGGACCAGAACACTTATGTTAATCGATTACTAGATAGGTGTAATCGATTACTGAAATAGAAAATCACATATAGAAGCTTATAAATAGAGAATCAAACATGTAAGACACATAATCATATATCAGGTTCATCTAATATGTCTAATTCTCTTCTAATTTTAAAGAATGAATCTTTGGGAATAGGTTTAGTAAATATGTCAGCTAATTGTTTATGTGTATCTACAAATGAAAGCTCTATATCTTTTCTCAGAACATGATCTCGAAGAAAGTGATGTCTAATGTCAATGTGCTTCGTTCTAGAATGTATGATGGGATTTTTGGTAAGATTGATGGCACTTGTATTATCACATTTGATAGGGATGCAGCCCAGCTCTAAGCCATAATCTTTGAGTTGTTGTTTGAGCCATATTGTTTGTGCACAACAACTTCCTGCAATAATATACTATGCTTCTGCAGTACTTCGAGCAACACATGCATGTTTCTTACACGACCAAGAAACAAGTGCATTTCCCAGTAAGTGACAAGTACCACTTGTACTTTTTCTCTCAGTTTTGCATCTAGCAAAATCTGAATCGGAATATCCAATCAAATAAAAAACACTCCCTTTGGGATACCACAAACCAACATTTGAAGTTCCTCTTAAATATTTGAAAATCCTTTTCACAGAACTCAAATGAGATTCCCTAGGAGATGCTTGATATCTAGCACATAGACATACACTGAACATAATATCAGGTCTACTTGTTGTTAAATAAAGAAGAGATCCGATCATACCTCTGTATTTGGTAATGTCTACTAGAATTCCGGACTCATCTTGATCTAGATATGTATTTGACCCCATTGGTGTAGCTATGGCTTTGCAATCATCCAAATCATATTTCTTTATAAGCTCTTTGCAGAATTTGGATTGTTTATGAATATTCCATCTTTAGATTGCTTGATTTGCAATCCTAAAAAGAAGTTTAACTTTCCCATCATAGACATCTCAAATTCTTCTTGCATCATGTTAGAGAATTCCTTGCATAGAGATTCGTTAGTGGAACCAAAAATAATATCATCTACATAAATTTGAACTAATAACATATTAATTTTGGTCTTCTTAATGAATAGCGTTGTATCAACCTTACCTTTTTGAAATCCTTTTTCACAAAGGAATGTACTCAATCTGTCATACCATGCTCTTGGGGCTTGCTTGAGACCATAAAGGGCTTTCTTCAATTTGAAGACATGTGAAGGATGTTAGGATCTTCAAATCCTGGTGGTTGCTTCACATATACATCCTTTTGAATATATCCGTTCAAGAAAGCGCTTTTGACATCCATTTGATATAATGGGAAGTCTAAAGAGAAAGCATAAGCCAATAGAAGTCTTATGGCTTCCAATCGAGCAACTGGTGCATAGGTTTCATCAAAGTCAATTCCTTCTTCTTGATTATAATCTTGTGCTACCAGCCTTGTCTTGTTTTTGACTATGATGCCATTTTCATCTAACTTGTTCCTGAACACCCACTTTGTTCCAATGACATGTTTATCAATAGGCTTAGGAACCAATTCCCATACTTGGTTTCTTTCAAATTGGTTCAACTCCTCTTGCATTGCTACTATCCAGTACTCATCTTCTAAAGCATCATTTACCTTAGAAGGTTCTACTTGAGAAAAAAATGCCATGTTCAAAACTGAATCATTTAAGCGTAGTCTTGTTGAAACTCCTTTTGATATATCACCTATGATGTTGTCAATGGGATGATCTCTGTGTGTTCTCCATTCTTTTGGCAACTCATAAGTGGCATCTTCAACTTGTTTTGTTGGTTCAGAACTTTGCTCCATTTGCTTTTGATGATCATCCTTGATTATGTTTTCTTCTTCATCATAATCAGGTAAAACATCTTTATCTTCATTTGAAGAGTTAGACTCATCAAAAGAGACATGAACGGACTCTTCAATAACTAGAGTTTTCTTGTTGAAGACTTTATATGCCTTGCTTGTCATAGAATAGCCAAGGAATATACCTTCATCAGATTTTTCATCAAACTTACCAAGGTTTTCTTTACCGTTGTTCAAGACAAAGCATTTTGATCCAAAAGCATGAAAGTGAGCAATGTTGGGTTTCCTTCCTTTGTACAATTCATAAGGAGTCTTTTTCAGTATGGGCCTTATAAGTACTCTGTTGGATACATAGCATGCAGTACTTACTGCATCAGCCCAAAAGTATTTAGGGAGATTGGATTCACTTAGCATGGTCCTTGCTAGTTCTTCTAGTGACATATTCTTCCTTTCTACAACACCATTTTGTTGTGGTGTTCTTGGTGCAGAGAAGTTATGTGAAATTCCACTTTCATCACATAATTCTTGAAATAGATGATTCTGAAACTTTCCACCATGGTCACTTCTTATAGAAGAAATTTTCAAAGCTTTTTCATTTTGAACAAGCTTTGTATATCTCTTAAATGCATTGAAGGCCTCATTCTTATGAGATAAGAATATAGTCCATGTGTACCTTGAGTAATCATCAACAATTACTAGAGCATAATAATTACCTCCGAAACTTCTAGTCCTTGATGGTCCAAATAAATCCATGTGAAGTAGTTGGAGTGGTCTTGTAGTTGAAACTATATTCTTGAGTTTGAATGATACTTTGGTTTGCTTTCCTTTCTAACATGCATCGCAAAGCTTATCATTTTCGAATCTTATCTTTGGAAGACCAATAACTAGACCATATTTGACTAGTTTATTTAAATGATCCATGTGGATATGAGCCAGTCTTCTATGCCAAAGCCATGAATCATTGTTGTTCTTGGCTAATAAGCATCTAACATTGGATGGAATTTCATCCAGAGATATCATGAAGACATTATTGACTTTGTATCCAGAAAACTTGATTTCCCGAGTTTTCACATCTTTTACCACACATATATCATTTATAAAACCAACTTTCAAGCCGTTGTCACATAGTTGACTAATACTTAGTAGGTTATGCTTCAAACCATCAACATAGAGAACTTTATCAATGATAGTTTGAGGGGGCGTACCTATCATTCTGATACCAAGTATTTTTCCTTTCTCATTATTACCATATGTGACAAAGCCCTTTTCTCTAGGCATAAGATGTGAGAACTTTGTTTTGTCTCCAGTCATGTGTGATGAGCAGCCACTATCAAGATAACATAAGTCGCTTGCTGCTTTCATGCACACCTACAAAACAGAGTTTAAACTTGGGTGTTAGGTACCCAATGTGCTTTGGGTACTTCAATGTTAATGACTTTCTTAATCCACATGTATTCCTTATTTGGTACTCCTACATTCTTGTAATAGCACATGTTAGGGGTATGTCCTATTTTATTGCAATAAGTGCACGAATATTTATTGTATCCTAAGGTATGCCTAGGAATAAGATTGATCTTCTTAGTGTATTTCTGATGATAATTCTTCTTATTATTTTGAGAAAATCTAGTATTCTCATGTTAAGAAGTTCATTCACCTTTGTTTGGTTTAACAAAGATAGTTTTCTTAACTTCTTTTGTTTTTGACTGAGATGAGTATCCTAATACAACTTTATTACTAGAGTGACTTTGTATACTTAGGATATCATCTAGTTTTTGCTTTCCTATATTGAAGTTATGAACTCTTTGTTGAAGACTATCTATTTTCTCTTCTAATGAACTATACTTGGTACATTCTTGTGGAATATCTAATTTAGATTTTACTACATCTAGTTCATCTTGTAAGGTTCTAAACTTAATTTCTAATGAAGAGAAAATAGCATTTTGCTTACTACTAATTTTAGAGAAACTTTGACATAATTTAAACACATTTTCTATGGCAAATTCTAAATCATGAAAAGAAATACCATTGCTACTAACCTCGATATCTTCATCATCTGAGTCATGAGAGGCCATTAAAGCCACATGTGCTTCTTCCTTTTCAGATCAGATGAAGAACTCACGTCATTTTCATCCCATGCAATATAAGCTCTTCGAGAGGTTGAATATTTCTTTTCAAACTTATCCTTCAAACCATGTTTCTTCTTTTGAAGGTTTGGGCACTCCATTTTGATGTGTCCCGGTTTTCCACACTCAAAGCATGTAAATTTCTGAGAGGAGGAAGACCCACTATTCTTTTGGAAATTTCTATTATTATTAAACTTCATACATTTCCTTTTGAATAGCTTTCCAAGATTCTTCACAAGAAGATTCATACTTTCATTGATGACCTCTTCAGAATCTGCATCATATTCCTCTTTGATACTTTTCTTTGCTTTTAGAGAGATGGATCGACATGTTCTTCAAGACGGTTCAACTCCAATTCATGTTCTTGGAGTTTTGCAAAGAGAGTTTCTAGAGTCATATTAGACAAACTCTTCTTTTCAGAAATGGATGTAACCTTTGGTTGCCATGCTCTTGTGAGTGATCTTAGAACTTTCATGTTTAGGTCACTCCTGGAAAATTCTTTACCAAGTGCAATCAAATGGTTAGTCAAATGAGTAAAGTGTTTTTGCATATCTAATACCATTTCACCAGGAAGCATTCTAAACATCTCATATTCTTGTGATAGGGTATTGATTTTTGATCTCTTGACTTCGTCTGTTCCTTCATGGGTTACCATCAATGTATCCCATATTTCTTTTGAAGTTGTGCACGTTGATACTCTGAAGCATTCATCCATGCCAAGAGCAGATGTAAAAATGTTCATGCCTTTAAGATCATATTGAACTTTCTTC
The DNA here is from genome assembly GCA_030819835.1 of Acmispon strigosus. NCBI lineage: Eukaryota > Viridiplantae > Streptophyta > Magnoliopsida > Fabales > Fabaceae > Acmispon > Acmispon strigosus. The sequence continues at coordinate 30,092,337 of JAUAMA010000001.1, forward strand.
TTTTCTTCTTCACTCCATGTGTTTTCTGGTTTCGGTTGTCTGCTATCACCCACTTCATTCATTGGTATAAACGGACCTTCTTCAATGGCTTTCCATATTTCCACATCCAATGACCTTATGAAAATATTCATCTTGATTTTCCAGAAGTCATAATATTCTCCATTGAAGTATGGTGGTCTGTTTATGTTGAATCCCTCACTAGTTCCATGACTAGAAGATGATGCCATCTTTTCCCGGATCTTAGGAGCAAAATACCTAAACTTACACTCTGATACAATTGTAAGTATAGATAGCAACCTGAGAGGGGGGGGGGGGGGTGAATCAGGTTTACCCAATTTTCGCCTTAACACAACTTGCTACTTTCAAGATTAAGATGATCACAATCGATAATTGCGAATGCAGCGGAAATAAGCGTTGCTTGAAAGTAAAAGATAAAGGTTAGGAGAATGCACACGCAAGTTTTATCCTGGTTCACCTTCAATCCACCGAAGGCTACGTCCAGTCCCTTAAGAAACCCCTTGAGGATTTTTCCACTATTGATAAAAACTTCTTACAAGTACTCACACCAAGAACCTTAAGAATTTCTATCAACAACCCTGAAAGCAAACCACTTTCAGAACCTGAAAGCAAACCACTTTCAGAACAGTCAACCTTCACCGAACCCTACGGTGAATATTCACTCAGCCAGAATGAAGATGAAGAAGAATTTCTAACCAGCTGAATCAATCCTTTAATACAAGAATGGATTGATCATAGAAGTTATGCTTTTAGGATCTTAAGCATATGAAGGCTCTTTTAATTCTGAGTTCTTCAATATTTGAACAGCATGTGTGTTCTTTTACAATGAAGAATAATGAACTCAGAATATAGGCTCTTGAAAGGTTAAGAACAAAGGTTTAATTTGATATGAAAGAGTAGTTCAAGTGTGTTTTAATCCTATATCATATGTTCTACGTTTCTGAACTCAAATGGACTATTTATAGGCATAAGGGATCATCCATGAACCAACACAACCATTCCCAAAAGTTTTGAGACACAATGGTTCGTGAAAAATTACAACTGTCGAGCATGTAATCGATTACAGTACTTAGGTAATCGATTACGCCATGTGACCGTTGCTGTTTGAATTTTAAATTCAAATATGTAATCGACTACAAGAAAACTGTAATCGATTACTTGCCTTTGTGTAATCGATTGCCTTAGAGGTGTAATCGATCACACTCAAGTCCATTTTCTTAGATAATGAAACCTTAAGATCAACTTGAGTTTTCCTACCACTTTTAACTTATTAAAAGGTTAAACTCAATTACTTTTAAATGTCTTAGAGCCTTCGTACTTAAAGAGACCTTGGAAGCATAACTTACCGAACTATATAAGACTTAGTTAATGCTTGAAGCTTGAACCCTTGAGATTGTTTGAGACATGTTGCACTGGTTCTTCTAAGTCTTCTTTTCTTCTTTTTGTTCACGAGTTTGTCATCATCAAAACCTCAGCCAAGGTCAGGAGCAAGACCTTCTTCACAGTTACTGCTTTAATTGTATGAATGACTCTTAACCAAGCCCAACCCAAGTAAAGGTGAAATTAGATTGACAAAAAAAAAGTTGGCCATGAACAGTAAAAAGTGAACTTCAAAGTATAAGTAGATAGATATATTTTTTTTTTAAATGACCTTTGAGTTTAATCTGAAACCACGTTAAGTGCCATGGTAATGAAAGTGGTGAAGGAAATAGTGGAGGTGGGCATTACCTGGTGGCGGTGGAGGAAGTGGTGCCTGTGGAGGTGGTGGTGGAGGATGGAGGTGGTGATGGCAATGAAGGCAGCGATGGCAACGATGACATTGGTGGAGGGTGGAGGGTGATGGCAATGAAGGTGGTGGTGGTAATGGAGGTGGCGGTGGTGGTGGTAGAAATGGTGGTGAAGGTAGCGATGGAAATGAAGGAAGGGGTGGCGACAAAGACAATGGTAGATGGTGGTGCTGACAGCGTGGTGGTGATAGAGGAGGATGGTGGTGGTGACGGTGCTGACGATGGAGGTGATAGTGGTGCTGGCGAAGGAGCTGGTGGTGGTGGAGGTGAAGGGTGGTGGTGGCGTTCGAGGGTGGTGGTGGTGGTGAAGGTGAGTGTTACCTGGAGGCGTCAGTGGATCGGTAGTGATAGCAACAATGGTGGTGGTGGAGAGCGCTAATGGCAGTGATGACAGTGGTGATGGAGGCAGCGGTGGCAGCAATGATAGTGGTGGAAAGTGGTGTTGGTGGCAGCCGCAGTGGTGGTAGAGGGTGGAGTTGGCAATGAAGACGATGGTGAAAGTGGCAGTGGCGATGAGGTGACGATAGAGAGACAACATAAATAAGAATATGACATAGTGACATCCATAAGAAAATAAGCTACTTGTTTCTAAAAAAGCTACTCAATGCACTTTTCTTAAAAGCTATTTATTATCTTTTTCTTCAATAAAAATAAGTTACTTATTTTACGAAGAGTTTTTCATAAGCGTTTTTTGACCCAACTCCCCTTTTTAAGGAGAAGAAAAGCAAAAAAAAAAAGGCCTAAACGATACCAAAGAGAAAATTATAACAACTAAACAGTGCATGCTCTCACTTTGTTTGCATCGGCATTTAATTGATTTCTACCAAATTAGAAAAAAAAAATTTACTTTAATTAAAATTAAAAATTAATGTTACTATTCCTCTTATGTGACATTATATGATTGGATGTTGGTGTAAAACTATCTTACACTCACTATTCATCACAATTGAATGCATGTTGTTTTATGTTAATAAATTTTGAGAAAGTATATTTAAAACATTTATAAAATATCATAAAGTGCTATAGATTAAAAATGAAGTAAAAAATTAATTTTATTTATAATTTAAATATTTAGAGGAAATAATTTTGAATTAAGGAGAATATTACGGGAGGTGAGTTAGAGTGTAGATTTTGTGTAAAAATGATGAAGAATGTTAATCTAGTAAATTTTGAGTGGTTTACTTTTAATAAAAATGACGCTTAATATTATTAATTAAAAAATTAAATTATAATAAAAATTAAAATAGGATAATACTTTTTTAAAAGGAAAAATATTATATGTTAGTCAAAATTTGTATTTGGAAGGATAGAGAGGGGAGAGGGGTGAATCTGATTGGTTGAGATCGGATTGCCCGTCCAAAGAAGATGGGTGGCTTGGGTTTGAGGAAGGATCGTGACCATAACGTAGCTTTATTGGGGAGGAATGTTTGGGAAATTTTGTGTGGTATGGACAAACCTTGGATTCACTTGCTTCAAGTTTCTTATTTCCCATCTGGCAATTTTCTGTTTACTCCTGGAAAAGCTGGGTCCCCAGTTTGAAATTCCACCTAGAGAGTGAGAGATTTGTTGCGGCCTGGTTTCAAGTTTAAGATTGGTGACGACAACACTTCTTTTTGGTACGAACCTTGGCTGACTCTGCAACCTCTATGTCAGCATGTTTTTTGCGTTCAGATTCATGATGTTGACATGCGGATTAGAGGTTTTTGGGATGGGCATGCTTGGAGGTTGGAGAGGTTATGGACTGAGTTTCCTGAGTCGATCCCTCAACTTATTGGCAATCTTCAATTGCATCTCAACTCTAGGTGCCAAGATGGTTTCGTTTGGTCAGGAAATTTGTCTGGTGATTATAATGTGGCTTCGGGTTATTCCTGGTTTCTACAAGACCGACTTGGTATTGCTGATATCGATACTGAGGGGTCATTTAGTTGGTCTTGGATCTGGCGTATGAAGATGCCTCTGAAGTGTGTTATCCTTGTTTGGTTAGCCTGTCATAATTCTTTGCCTCTGAATCACCTGCGGTTCCGTCGTGGTATGGATGAATCTGCTACTTGCTTGGTATGTAATGAGGTGGACGAGAGTGTTATCCATTGCCTTTGAGATTTCTCTCAAGCTAAGCGAATCTAGTCTTTGATGCGTTTTGATACGAGCAGTGTGGCGTTTCAGGACCTGGATGCTCGTGCGTGGTTGAAGTTTTTACTTCATCACTCCTCTACTGCTGCTTGTGCCATGGTGGGTATGGCGTGCTCGCAACGCAATCTGCATGGAAAACCTTAGGCTGAGCGATCAGCAGCTTGCTGTTTCTATTACTGCTTTTATGTCTGACATTCAGCGTACCTATCCTCTTGAAGGTGCCGACATCCAGAGCCCAGCCCAGTTGGTGCGTGGTTTCCTGCCCTCTTGGACGGTGTTGTCCTAAATGTTGATGGCAGCGTCCTGGGGAATCTGCACAGAGGAGACTTTGGGGGTTGTTTGCGCGACGTGTCTTGTGCTAGGTTGGGGGGTTTCTTGGGCTATCGGGATGACCAGGATATCCTTCACCTTGAACTTCTTGCTATTTTTCATGGTTTGTGTCGAGCGTGGGAGCTGGGTTTTCGTGTTGTGGAGTGTTAGACGGATTCTCTAGAGGTTGTTTCGTCAGTGAAGCATGTGTCGTCTCACCATCATTGTTATGCCTCTCTTATTTGGGATATTGTGGATCTGATGGATAGGCCTTGGAAGGTGGATCTTAATCACACGCTGAGAGAAGACAATGATAATAACGAAACAACACAAGAAAGGGGGGATTGAATTGCGTGTGTGATTTTAAAAACTTTTCTTTCAAAACAAGTATAAGTTTCAAAACTCTTTTCTAAGACTAGTGTAGCAGAAAGTTAATAGAGCTGAAAAGTAAAGCACACAGAAGGTTTATCCTAGTTCACCCCCTTAATCGACAGAGCTACGTCCAGTCCTTAACTTCACCAAGATTTTGCAATATTACTCCGAATAGTACAAGTATTATGCAGGACTTCTCCTAGTATTCGTAGGACTTCTCCTTACAAGTATTCTGCAGGACTTCTCCTTACAAGTATTAGTCGAGACTTCTCCTTACAAGTATTAAACAGGACTACTCCCAGTTCTTTTACAAAGAAGGTTTTTCTTTTCTACAGAGTCTCTACAACAAGAGTAAGGTAGAAATAGTTTAAGTACAAATTACAGAGAGGATATGGAAATAGGTTCTCTGTTTTGGAGTGTGGAAAGGATAAAAGTTATCACTCTATGAGATTTTCACGCAGGCAGACGACTTCACTCAGAATGATAAGACAAATTGTAGAAAGTCACCACTGATTTCAGTGTTTAAGTCTTCTATTTATAACTTCAGTAGGATGAACGTTGGTGAAGATTATGAAGTTCCATTTGAATTTCTTCTATTCTGAATTTGCAACGGATTCTTCTGGCAATCTCTTCAGAAGCATTAAATGCAACTTGCTATGCATTAATTGCAAAATTTAATGCACTTCAATCGTTGTCAGGATATTAAATGCGTTTACTGTTCAATTTCCTTATATAGTCGTCTGGGCATTAAATGCAAAGGAAAGCAGCAAAGAGAATCTTCTTCTTCTGATCATCAAGATTTGATTCTGACCGTTGAGGTGATACGATGTTCAGGGGATAGTGTCATTGACTCTGAAAAGTTATCTTGATTTACGGAATGTCAGAGAGGGAAGACAGATACGAGGAATAAAATATTAAATGTGTCCTTTTCTTGAATCTGTTGAGAATAGTGCTTCATTAAATGCTGAGATGTAGTGAATCTTAGTTGGTAGCAGCATTGAGGCAGACGCTCTGTTTAGAGTGTGATAGGACGATCTCCTCAGACGTTCTTCTAAGACGTTCTCCTCAGACGTTCTTCTTGAACATACTAAGATGTTCACTCAGACGTTCTTCTAAGATGTTCTCCTTTTTCAACGTATTCAAACGCGCTTCTTTTTTATGTATTCTTTGTATAGAAGTCAGACGTTTGTTTCTTCCCAATGATAGATGTTTCCTAAAATATGAAATATTCAAAGTCTTAGGAAATCTTTACCTATCAACATTAAACATTGAATAAAATTGTTATTTATCAAAGTATGATAATAGATGAAATTGTTTGAATCTAACAGACAATGCTTTTGTGGACTTCCTTGCCAAGCTTGGTGCTCGCCAAGGTTTTCCGTTAGTGTCGATTGCAACCGCCCGGAGGGCTTGGGTCTTTTGCTGCTTGCGGATGTGTGTGGTACCTCTTTCATGAGGCGTTAGTCCGGGTGCTGCTTGTTTCCTTGCCTTTCTTTTTCGTTTTTCTGTTTCTTCTTTCTTTGTACCAAAAACATTTTCCTTTTTGTAACTTTTGTAATATTTCTTTAAAAAAAAACTTTTGTAATATTATACCAGTTACAAAAAGTCCACGTAAAATAGCTCAAGTGGTAATAATTGAGGACATATGAGTTGGGGAGGGGAAGGTCCATGGATCAATCCCTAGAATGAGAATTTAAATGCTTTCTGATGTACTAACAAAATATCAGTTACAAGAAGGATAATTTTTTGAGAAATGCTGGCAATACTCTCTTTGTCACTCTCTTTCCAACACTTTCTCTTTGATTGGTTAAAATTCATATAGGGTCCACTAATTGATATGGGCTTCACTCCTAATTTCGTGGAACCTACATGAATTTTAACCAATCAATGAGAGAGTGTTGAAATGAGAGTGACAAAAAGAATGTTGCTAGCACTCCACCTTTGAGTGGTTACAAGTCCCTGATTTTCGCTCCAATAGTGACACGTATAAGTTTCTTGTTTTTCGTCAGGAAATTGTTCGTAACTAGTTTGTGACCTGTGCGATGCACAGGGTACTAGTTTGTAATATATTTTGTACTTATTAAAGTTTCATATCTAATCAAATATCAATAAACAAAGCTCTATGCAATTAATTTGAATAAAATATAAAAAAGAAAGGTATATCTGAAATGAAATAACTTTAAGTATGAGACTAGTGCTATGCACGGGATATACGACTAACATTTTTAAAATTTTTGTATATATGAAAGTATTTTTATGTAAAATATTTACTGGTGTGGGAGTATTTTACCTTGTAACTTGTACATAAATAAAGTAGACTATATATATATATATATTATTGTTCTCTATTACACTATTACTCACATAGCATATTTTCACTACCAGATTATTATGCTAATATATATATATATATATATAATCATTAAAATTATTAAAAATATATAAATAAGTTCGGAATTTGTATGAAAGTATTTTCATATAAAAGTTCGCTCGAATGTGAGATTTTTACCAAGTAACTTGACATAAATAAAAGTAAACTATATCTTTATATGTATACACTAATGTAAAATGTATATAAAGAAGTTTTGAAGTTATATTAGAATATATTTTCTTTCAACCAAAAAAACATATTTTTCTATTAGTTTAAATATGAATTTATTTTAATGTAAAATGTTCACTCTCACGAGAGATTTTAAACACGTAATTTGAGATAGGAAAAAGTAGATTATATATAAATATTCATGTTCTTTAATACCCGCATAACAGTTTTTCACTATCAAATTATTATACCATTATATATATTTAATGTTAAAAAGTTATAAATAAGTTGTGAAGTTTTATTAAAATATATTTTTTGATTAGCTTAAATATGAGTATTTTAATGTAGAATATTTACTCCAGTGTTAGCTTTATACTCTGAAACTTGTACATAGATAAAAGTGGACTATATATAAATATTAATTTTATCTAATACCTAAATAACAAAATTTCACTATTAAATAAATACTATTATATATATATTTAATTCTTAATTAATTAAAAATATAAATAATTTATTTAGTTATATTAAAATATATTTATTATTAGTTTAAATATGAAAGTATTTTCATGTAAAAAATTTACTCCCTTGAGAGCTTTTTACAATGTAACTGACTCATAAATTTATGTAGATTATATATAATTATTATTGTTCTCTAATACCCACATAACATATTTTTACTATGTAATTTGCGCATTAGTAAAAGTAGAATATATATAATTTTAATTTCTAATCCTTGTATTATATATTTTCACTATCAAATTTTTAAATTTATACTCCTAAAATTATTTTAAAAAGTATATAAAAGCAATGAAATTATTTTCAAGTAAAATTTTCTATTATTTTAAACTTGAAAGTGTTTTCATGTAGAATGTTCATTTCCCATAGGAAATTTTAACCATATAATTTGAACACTAATAAAATTAGATTATATATGAATATTAACGTTTTCTAATTATTGTACAACATATTTTCATTGTCATATTTCCTTACTTTTATACATATTCATTCCTAAAATTATTAAAAAATTATATGAAAAGTATTGTAATTACATTGAAATATACTTTTCTATTATTTTAAACATGAAAGTATTTTCATATCAAATGTTCATTACTCGTGTGAGATTTTTACCATATAATTTGCCTACTAATAAAATTAGATTATATGTAAATATTAACTTTCATGTTTACACTACATATTTTCACTATCATATTATTATACATTTAAATTTATACTCTTAAAATTATTTAAAAATTACATGAAAGCAATGTAAATATATTAAAATAAAATTTTCAAGTATTTTGAACTTAAAAATATTTACATGTAAACATTTATTCCCCGTGAGAGTTTTTAACCATATCATTTGAAAATTAATAAAAGTAGAGTATACATAAATATTAATATTAATATTTTATAATATGACGTATTCTTATTTTTTCAAATTATCATATTTTTATATATATTCGTTCTTAAAATTATAAAAAGATTATATAAAAGTGTTGTAAATACATAAAATCTACTTTTATATTATTTCAAGCATGATAATGTTTATTTCCTGAATGAATTGATGGAAGGAAAGCTAACATGTTACTATTCAGTAGTATGAGACCCGCGCTATGCATGAGGTATTACTTTGTAAAAGAAAAATTATAGACATTTGTTGATGTAAACTTTATTTATATATTACATAATCGTTTATTTATAAAAATATTTTCATGTAAAAAGTTCACACTGTTAGATTCTAGGCCGATGATATTTCTCTTAGAACTAATCCCGTTTTGGTCAAAATTATTTTCTACCATAAATTTTGAATAATACGTTATTAATTTATTAATTGCATTTAATAACGTATTTATTAGATTAATAAAAGTTATTAATTAGTCATTAATACCTTTTGTTAAAACGGTAATATTCCAAAAAATACATCTATCTATATATTATATAAAAGAAGGTTCATACCCACCTACCCACTAAAATAAGGTATAAATCCTAATTATCCCCACTATGACCTACTCATTAAGACCCTACCCTAAATAATTAATATTTATAAAATTTATTACAAATATTAAATAAGGAACGAATCATGACTAATTAATATCAAAATTTTAACCAAATTTTAATAGGAAATAGTTAACATGCAATCTTAAGATTTTTAAAAAAATATCTTTTAAATAATTAATATTTATAAAATTTATTACAAATGTTAAATAAGGAACGAATCATAACTAATTACAATCTTAATATTTTTTTTAAAAATATCTTTCAAATAATTAATATTTATAAAATTTATTACAAATGTTAAATAAGGAACGAATCATAACTAATTAATACCAAATTTTAATAGAAACAAAAATTGATATTGATTACAAATGTTAAATAAGGAACGAACCTAACAAATTAATACCAAATATTTAACCAAATTTTCAAATAAGGAATGAATCATAACTAATTAATACAAAATTTTTAACCAAATTTTAATAGGAAATAGTTAACCTACAATCTTAAGATATTTTTTTGAAATATGAATTTTTATTAACAATTAGTCTCCTCACTTGATGCTATAAATTGTACCACTACGGTTTCTCTGCTATATCGTTTTAAAAGAATAAACTCAAAAATCAATCGTGACAACTATTGCATACTTCTAAATTGTTTTCCTGCTACATCATTCTGAAATTAATCGATAATGGTGGTGAATTCCAAAGTAGACCCAATTTCCTCCATCAACATCTCCAACGCTCAAAAGGTGTGGAAGATAGTGGTCAGAGTTGCACGACTATGGAGATCACCTAACAGGAAGCAGCCTGATGCACCAGACTTCATTGAAATGTTATTTGTTGACGCTAAGGTATGTTGAAAATTATTTAATTCTTTTTAGAAAAATTTTGTGCTCTTTAGCGTCATAGGAAAACCGTTTTATTAGTGTCTAACTTATTTCCTTTTGAGAGAAGGCATATGTTACGAGATTGTCAACTCTGCCGTGGCTATAAACTCATACAAGTACAAGTCATCACTGTGAAACCAATTGAGAATCCTAACATTCCTCTGTATGGACTTAATTTCACAAATTATACCACTATATTCGAATCACCCACATAGGATTCCCATATAAGGTGTGTTTTTCTCATACAGCAGAAACGCTTCTCCTTCTTTTTAGCTTTTTATTTTTCCCTTTCTCAATTTCTCTTCCTCATTATCAGATCAAGGTTTCCTCTCATTTTATAGATGTTTCTACCCTAAGGCTACGATCTTCTTCAAATTTTCAAGGTTTTTCTCTTTCTCGCGATGAATCTTCTCTCAACAATGTTGACTCTTTTATTTTAATTTTTTTAGTTTTCTATAACATTGGTTTTTTAGTGTTGTCCATACTTGCATCTCACATTTTCTTTTTTTTCTCTGGGTGCGTATTATCTTCAAGAAGGTGATTCTTTATTTACATTTTTCTATTACGTGTAATGCAACCTGTAAAGTATTTAACTTATCTTTTGTCTTTTTATTGTTTGATATCCTGAATTCATTTTGATTAATTGAAAATATAAATTCGAAAAGAAAAGATACATCTTTTTTGATAATATTTGACTTGATAGATTTATATTGCTTCATCTTATTGATCATATGGTAAGATGAGATATTATTTTAGATGATTCAAATTTAGGTGCGTACAATTCCTTGGGACATATGAAAGAAAGTTTATTTTCTATAACCTTCTCCCACGTGTCCCTTCCACCTAAGTCATTCATTTTCCTTCCAAAACAAAAAACCAATATCTCTGAATTTTTTTTCTATTCTATTAATTTCAAATTTTAATACTGCCTATGGCAATAATCAATATATTAATATATTTAACCACTCCAGGATTTTTGAAAAAAATGTAAAATAATATTAACTCAAGAAAATATTTTTTTTATGAAAGCATGAATTATTTTATTTTATTTTTAACCTAACCAGTTTGAAATTTTGATTCTTAATTTTACGTGAAATCCTTTATTTGATATATCAAATATTTAAAAAACATAAAATTAAAATGGCAGCAGGCTTGGCAGACAAGGCTCATGGGCATGGGGAGAAGAGGGCTCAGGGTCGCCCCAGGAAGGAAGTCAGATGCCAGGAGTTGAGTAGCCTTGCCAATTCCAATCTCTCTTAGGTGGAGATCGGGGTGGGAGGTGAAGGCTGCGAAGATCGCCAACTCTCTCTTCTATCGTCCGAGTCTTTGGTGCCTCCGGGGGTTTTGACGAGGGTAGGCATGCCATTGCAGTGGGTAAGTAGGTGGGCGTTGTTTTTTATTGTCCCGACGATGTGGCAGTTAAGCAGATAGCGGCTCATATTATGGAAAGTAGAATCTCATAGGAAGGGTCCCTTCTTGTGCCTTTGTTGTTTTTTTTTTGGGGTTTTTTTTCTGATTTTTTAGGTGCGCTGTTTGGCTGGGATTTGTTCATTTCTTTGTTGGATTGTGGCGTGGGCTTTGTCCACTCTCTGTGTTTTGTGAGGAGGCTGTTTTTTGGGTGTCGGCCGCTTCTTTAGGGTGTATATTCCTTCTTAATATATATATTTTATCTTTCGAAAAAAAAATATTGCTAAATATAATTTTATTGATACAATTAAGTAATTAAAAACTAAATCAATTTTGTAAAATAAATGATGAAATAATTTTTTTCAATTTTAAATATTAATTTTAATTGGAACCTTTTTTTAAATATGAAAAAAAATATATATATATATACATATATATTTTTTCGGAGAAAAAAAGAAGTATATATATATATATATATCTAAAATGAAAAATAGTATATAAAATACTTGGAATCTTTTTTTAACTAATTTGATATCAGTTTCGAAAAAACTGATACAAATAATTATACATAAATAATTATTGTATCGGCATCCATTAGATTATCAAAAAGATGAGGACAAAGCTATTGATAAGTGTCAAATTTTCATAGTATTAGATCCTTTTATTGACACTTATCTTGATCGTTTAATGAATATTCTGTGTTAAACTCCTCTAATTTTGTATATATTTGGAATTCTGCCAAGAATGGGTATGTATTGGATTTTATTATGTTTTATGCCCATTTTTTATGTAGGAATGAAGTTTTGGATGGAATTTTCATAAAGGCAGAAAGAACTAGGCAAAGAGTACAAGTTTTTGGTCGCTCAAAGACCCAAGACAGCCGCTCAGCGCCCTTGGACATGCCTCTAGCCGCTTAGCGCTCAAGAACATCCGCTTAGCGCCCAGAGAACCCTCTTTGGCCGCTTAGCGATCAAAGCCCTCCGCTCAGCGACCAGAGCACCCTCTCTGGCCGCTTAGCGATACATGACAGCCGCTGAGCGAGTCAAGCACCCTCTTTGGCTTAGCGCCTCACGTGGACCGCTCAGCGAGTAAGGCGGCTGAGGAAACCCAGGAGTGAAGAAATAGGTCGCTTAGCGACCTGAATAAGTCACTCAACGACCTGTGCAGAACTGATTTGCCTATAAATACAGCTTCATTCAACAGAATTAAGAGAGTTGGATTTTGGATTCTAAGACCATAATCTCGAGTTAGGAGAGGATCCTAGAGAGATGAAGTAAGCAAGGAGAGAGAAATGAAGGTTTTTGAGCATCGGCACGTCGCCGTCAAAGTGGAGACACACCGCCGACATCGCCAAGCTTCCATTGTTCCATATTTCTTCCCGTAAGCTTGTAGCATCCATGAATATGGATAGCTAAACCTCTCTTGTTGGAATTAGTTGTAGCCTTTTGACCTCTCTGATGTATTTATACTGATATTCATATATTAATCAATGTTTTTATGAATGGTTTCAATAATTTACCTTATGTCTGATGCTTGTTTTAGTCTGATCACCTGAAGCATGATTATGGATTTGATAGTGTAGTGGAAACTAGCTATTTAAATCTGAACTAGGTAACATCATATAATGATTCTAAGGTCTAGGGATAGGGTTAGATCATTAGTCCATTCAAACATCTATGTCTAATGCTTCTTGCTTTTTTAATCAATTAAGGGATTGAGGGTTAATATAGTTGAGTTGATAATCTTCTACGCCGGGGGACTGGGTAGTAAGATAAGAATTGATGTGATGAAACCAACATAGGGCAAGATTTATAAATGAACTCAGGAAGTACATTAAGGACAATCGGTGAGAACTAATCTCAATAGTTTCTTTAACTGCTCAAACTCCAATTTGTTATTTATTTATAGTTTTGTTAAAACAACTTCAAACAATCTTTCATTTTATCCATTGTTTATTTAATTACGTTAAAGAATGACATTTGCACCGCAATTCTCTGTGGATTCGACAATATGCGCTGCTATACTGCAATTGAATCTTGAAAAAAAAATTAATAGTAGTTAAGTGACAATTTATAAATTTATTGGATTAACGGTTTTGAATACAAAAATCCCTTTTTCATTAGCTATCAATGTGGAATTCCGGCTGGATATCCCTCAATGACAGAGTTAAATTATTAAAGGCAATATATGAATGCAATCCCCATCTATCACTTCAGGTTTTTAAAGCATTAGGTCACTAGGTGGCCCTATGGATGGGTTTCCTATCAATTGCTAGAATAGAGGTATACTTTTTAAATGGCCCTAGAGATTTGGGAATGAAAAAAATCCTTGTGGAAACATGTTCTTTGTGCTAAATACAATATAGATATTAATTCAATACTACTGCACAAGGAGCTACAAGTTATAAATGGTAACTCTATACATCATGGCAAACACATCAAGAAAAAGTTTAGTGTAGAAATTTATGTAAATTAAATAATAATGGAGAGTGGGCTAACCCCCGTTCTAACTCACTTAGTGAGCGGATTGTGTTGGTCAGAACTCTTGTTTAGTTATTTATTTCATGATGACTTTTATAAATGAATTTTTATATATTCGCTTTTTTTTCCATTTAATTTTCATTCACTTTATCTTCTATTTTTTTTATCTACATATCATCTTATTAAAAATAAAAATATATCATACTCTCTCCGTTCCAAATTATAAGACCTCATTCAGACAATCACGATTATTAAAAAAAATGGAATAATCTTGGTTTTATTTATTTTTATATAAATTTTTCGTATATGCCCCTATTTAAAGCTAATTGAGGTATTAATTGTATGTTACTCCAATACCCAAAAAATAATGAATGTAAGGGGTAAATTAGGAAAAGCTAGATTTTTTTTTTCTGAAATCTAGAAAGGGTCTATATTTTGGAACACCAAATTTGTCTTTAAATGGTCTTATAATTTGGAACGGATGGAGTATCATGTATTTCTTTCTTTTTCGTTATATCCCAATGCAAGTGCAAGTGGATTTGGAGTGCAAAGAAATAGAGTTTGACTTCTTTAAAGTTAATGACTACTTTGATAAACTCAATAAAATAACATAATTAAAATATGTTTGATTTCAGTTTTTGAAAATTGTATTTAAAAAAAGTTTTTATAAACTATTTTTGAAAACTGTTTTCCAGAAGAAAAACAGAAAAAAAAATTATTGAATGAGATGTTTTTCAACATTTAAAAAATTGAAAATTGAAAACTAAAAACATCTTTTAGTTGCCTGGTATTTTAGTTTTTAAAACTGAAAACAAGAACTGTTTTCAAAAACAAATTGTATTAAGTAGGTTTTTAAAATTTTCAGCTTTTAAAAACAAAAAACAGTTTTTAAAAATTATAATCAAACAAGCCCTTAATGATAATGACGTTTACTTTACCCTATAAAGTAATTTCACCAATTGACCTATATTTTGAAGAAACTTTTTCATTTATACATTTCCTCAATAATTGAATGCTTCCTTAAGAAACAATAACTCCATTGTCGTTATTTAATATATGCATTTTTTAACTCGGTTAGCTATCAAATATATGAGCCATGGACTTGAATTAAAAAAAAAAGACATTATTTTTAAACTTAAAAAAAAGACTTGAATAGTAAAGTCTTGAAGTCTAAGTCTGTGAAATTTAATAATAAAAGAAATTCAAACCATGTGGGGATTTTTTTTAAAATTTGGTTAGTTGGGGATTTTTTTTTGTTAGTTGCTGGAGAATTAAGTCAACACCTTGTTTTAAAAGGATGGTTCCTTTCGATAATTGAAGGAATATACAATGCTTCCTGGGTAATTAGTATTGTTAATTTATATTAATCATATTTTTTAGAACCAAAACGCGTGTTAGATCCCTACAAGTACCACCCAGTTCCTAATTAATCAATCACATAGAGATTTACAAGCTTTCTGGAGTAGAGGAATCTGCCTCCAATCTAGATCAGGTGATGAGTTAAAATTCCATTCACTTCTTTAATGTGTGAGTTATTGTCTTCCAGCAAATTTTTATGTATGTATGTGCTATGGAACTGTTATAAACCAAGTAACATTATGATATATGAATATATAAGTGTGCTCCACATTAATTAGGATATGGGTTAGAGCCCTTGTGAATATTACAAGAATGATATAAATATATATTTGTGTTTACATATTTATTAAATGATTAAGTAGCTCAATTGATAAAAAATTTGTTTTGATAGTTTCAAGTTTTTGGTTCAAACCCAACTCACACCCTTTTTTGAAAATTCAAAATTTTAATAACAGAGCACTACTTGACCGACTATTTACACATTCATGGACTAATTTGGCTATTCACTCGAGGGACATTTTAGATTGAGACTATTTTACACTTTTAGGGACTAATTTGTCAAATAACTCGTTAGGGATTATTTTAGATTGAGACTAGTAAGATACCCGTGCGAATTGCACGGGTAACTATAATTATGTACATTAAGTTTATTTAATTTCAAGTCACTGCATTATAATTTTAAGTTTATAAAAATTTATCTAATGTAAATAGGTAATTAAATTATTATATGAGAAAAAAGTTTTAGTATTTTTTTATAACTACTATTTAAATGTATAAGATTAAAATGATGTTGCAATCAAAGTAATAATAGGTGGGTAAATAAGATTGATTATTGTAAATTTAAATTAAATTTATTTTCCTCAGGTTATCACTTGTACCTGTTTCTTCCAACAACACTACAAATTTTGTTTTTTTTTGTTTTATGAGTAATCTTTCAACATGAAACCTGCAAAGATTTGCACGGGTAACTGTAAATATGTACATTAAATTTATTTAATTTTAAGTCAATGCATTATAAATTTTAGTGATTGTGTTTGTAGTTTATTTTATTTTATAAAAATTTATCTAATGTAAATAGGTAATCAAATAATTATTTGAGAAAATAATTATGAGATTTTTTTTTATAAATACTATTTAAATGTATAAGATTAAAATGTATCGAACACATCATCAATATATTATGAAACTTGCGAACGTGAAATTATAAGTATAATATAGCCTTAGGGAAATATGTCTATTTTTTTACAATTATTATTTTACAAAATTAAATGCTGTTGAACCGTATGTTTTATCAAATATAATAATATTCTTCACCATGTAAGTCTTTTTCAAAGATTCTCCTTTAATTAATAATCCATTGTTAGTCCATGCTGCCCCTGTTGCTACTATGTCAACCATAGGTGTTGCTAAGCCAAGTACACATGGGAATACAATCATGACCACTACAAATATTGAGAATGTTAGAGGATTTCAATTTTCTAGCATTTATTCTGTTGGGTAAGCTCCAGTTGATACAAAGAGTATGAATTAGCATTCCAAGCACATTAGAAAAAAACTCCTACTAATTATTATAAATCCAATTATGCCATTAATGCTAAAAAAACAACTTCATAAACAAATATAATTGACACCTGTGAACCAAGAGAAAGACTCTGTAGTTTATATCTAATATTTATTCAATTATATATTAACCAGTCATTAATTAATATGTAAAAGTTCGTATGTCATAAAGTTATACACACATAAACTATTCCAAATGCAAAATACAATCTCAAAACAGGATGCAATCACAGGTTCCACAATACAACATCAATCTTGATCTTGTGTGACCAAACTGAAATAACCTTGTTGGGCTCATACACAGGTTCCTGTATTCATTCCAAAAATAAATATCTCATCATTCAGATTGGTGTGATTACCAAAAGCTAATTTCAATCATCCAAAGAGATTAACTATACCACATATTTCTAAAGGAAATTAAACATGTATAAAGCACACAATAAATGTGAGAGTTACCTACTACAAAATTTGGAAGTCCTGCTTGAACACTACATTAGTAGTTGTAAGCGCTGGGCCTCGGACAGAAAGTGGATTTTTAATGCATCCTAGCGCCCATGCGTTGGGAATACCAGCGCTCAAGCGCTGGAGGCTGGAATTTTACTATAAATAGGACCCTTTTCTTCACTTGTAAGACACACCTTCATAGAATACAACAAGTATTCTCTCTTTCTCCCTCAAAGATCATTGTTCCTAGGAATTGTGGGAAGCCAAACTTGAGCTCCTATCCAGGGTAATTCAATGATTCTTTTAGCCATGCTTGGCTAATTCTTCTTTAAGTTTCTTGGGTTGTAGTAGTTTATATTTATGTTTTAGTTTGTTTTTACCTTTCTGAATTTTATTTCTATTTCTTGTTTTATTTCCTTGCTCTTCATTCTTCTTATGCGCAAAAGATTTCTTGCTTATTACTTATTCGAATGGAAATTGGTAAGTAGTAAGGGACCTAGGATCTAAAAAAGGTTATAAGTATACTTCACTAAGGAATTAGGAAGGACGTAACTTTATATTGGCCTGAATTTCTTCTTCATCTTCTTCTCTAGTTAACTAAGTTGCAAGGAATTGAATTTAGTAATTAGAAAGAAAGTTCTACAATATGTAAGGAATTAACTTGTAGAAAATTAGGCTATAGCATCATGAAATTAGATTTATAATTCAGAAATTAAGTAAGAACTTGCTAGCATATTATATAGACTATGTAAACCAACCCAAGAAGCTTAGTTTCTATCATCTTATTCTTTTCTATTTTATTGCTATTTCCATGTGCTACCTTAAACAAACTTCCAACAATTACATCTTTTTATTTTTCTGTTTAAGTACTAAACTTAATATTAACAAGAACACCTATCCTTTGGGTTCGAACATTTTTATTACGCGATAGTAAATTGTACACTTGCAATTTCATTATCAAGTTTTTGGCGCCGTACAATTTACTATCGCGTAATAAAAATGTTCGAACCCAAAGGATAGGTGTTCTTGTTAATATTAAGTTTAGTACTTAAACAGAAAAATAAAAAGATGTAATTGTTGGAAGTTTGTTTAAGGTAGCACATGGAAATAGCAATAAAATAGAAAAGAATAAGATGATAGAAACTAAGCTTCTTGGGTTGGTTTACATAGTCTATATAATATGCTAGCAAGTTCTTACTTAATTTATGAATTATAAATCTAATTTCATGATGCTATAGCCTAATTATCTACAAGTTAATTCCTTACACATTGTAGAACTTTCTTTCTAATTACTAAATTCAATTCCTTGCAACTTAGTTAACTAGAGAAGAAGATGAAGAAGAAATTCAGGCCAACATAAAGTTACGTCCTTCCTAATTCCTTAGTGAAGTATACTTATAACCTTTTTTAGATCCTAGGTCCCTTACTACTTACCAATTTCCATTTGAATAAGTAATAAGCAAGAAATCTTTTGCGCATAAGAAGAATGAAGAGCAAGGAAATAAAACAAGAAATAGAAATAAAATTCAGAAAGGTAAAAACAAACTAAAACATAAATATAAACTACTACAACCCAAGAAACTTAAAGAAGAATTAGCCAAGCATGGCTAAAAGAATCATTGAATTACCCTGGATAGGAGCTCAAGTTTGGCTTCCCACAATTCCTAGGAACAATGATCTTTGAGGGAGAAAGAGAGAATACTTGTTGTATTCTATGAAGGTGTGTTTTACAAGTGAAGAGGAGGGTCCTATTTATAGTAAAAATCCAGCCTCCAACGCTTCAGCGCTAGAATTCCCAACGCTTGGGCGCTGGAAGCATTAAAAATCCACTGTCAGATCGAGGGCCAGCGCATGAGCGCTGGCTTCCCAGCGCTGCAGCGCTGGGACCTGCTGTTTCAGCTCCAAGTTTTCCTTCCTTCTTCATGGTTAGTGGGATTTGAATGCCATCAAAAGCCACTACTCAGCCCTTGTTTAATTCTGAAACTCCTCCTCCACTATCATCAATTCCTTCAACATTATTTTCCATGTGCTAAATTAGAGAGTGATTCTTCATATTCTTCTTTTTCACTTTGGTCCTCTCTTGGTTAGCACTTCAATTCAAGCCCTCATACTCTCTCAATCTTCACTTTAAGTCCTCCACTCTTGAACTTTTACAATTTGGTCCCTGACTTCCTGAAACTTTACACATTGGTCCCTGGACAAAAATGATAACTAAACCAGCTTTTTCTAAAAATACAAAATAACTAGAAAAAATTCCTAAAAATACAAAATAAAACTAGAAAATCTAATAAAATCTAATCTACATGCAAAATGAAAAATAAATAGAAAATCTATATAAAAAGACTAAAAAACCTATATGTGACTCAAAAATAATAAAATAAAAAGACTAAAAATAGCCTAAAAACATCATATAAAATCCACTCATCAATCTCCAGACCCTCCTCGGTTTGAACTCTTGAAAATGCCACATATATCACAATAGATTTTCATTTATCGATGTCATATTGTTTCACAATTGCCGTAATTTTATCTCCCTACATTTAAAAACACAATAGCAATATTTAGATTTGGAAAATAGACAAAGCATTGTTTTCAAAAATCAAAGTAAATCTCTTCCACATCAAATGATGATGAAGAACTGCAGACTGCGCAAGCAAACACTTGACCATGGTAGACAACAAAAAAAGATACTTTAAAAGAAGAAAGAGAAATAAAATTGGTCAAATAAATAAAAGCTGCTATTCTGCTATATATTCCAAATACAAGAAACAAACTCAAATACAATAAACAAAGCCCTCTAAGTAACTGTCAAGTTAGCACCATGAAGGAGCTTAGAGCCTAGAGGACTACTATATCCAATAAAAACGATGGATTAAAAAAGAGATTTGCTAAACAGCACAAAGAAATTAGGAGTGAAGTACACAAAGTGATCATGTGAGAAGTTGAAAAAAATAATATATGGGTCAATTAGTTCAATGATACAGTGCCGCCTGTGCTTTGTGAGTGACGTTGTGCATTGCTTTGTGAATTGAGCACTTTTTCATTAAAAAATAGGAAATTGTACCAAGTAGACTTAGTAGTATAAACCTGGGAGATAAGGTTCTGCCACTGTTCACTTCAAGTGTTTAGCAAGTTCCACAATACAACATCAATCTTGGTCTTGTCTGTAAAAACAGAAATAGTCTTGTTGGACCTATACACAAGTTCCTGTATTCATTCAAAAAAATAAAGACTCATCATTCAGGTTTGTGTGATTACCAGAAACTAATTTCAATCACCTAAAGAGATTAACTTTATCAATATTTCTAAAGGAAATTAAACATGTATAAAGCAAACAACAAATGTGAGAGTTACCTATTACAAGTTTTGGAAAACCTCCTTGAACACTACATTAGTAGTTGTGTTTATTGCCTTTCCTTCATTGTCATGTATTAATATCTTCAATCCCTCCTTGGTTTGAACTCTTGAAAATGCCACATATAATTGACTGTGGCTAAACACAGGTTTAGGCAAATATAACCCAACATTTGATAGTGATTGACCTTGTGACTTATTGATAGTCATTGAGTATGATACAACAATAGGAAATTGTTTCCTTATAATTTTAAATGGCCAAGGTGACTGAGATGGAGACATACACATTCTAGGAATGTAAATCACTGTTCCAATGTTCTTTCCACAAATTACTTGTGCTCCTATAACGTGATCAGCTAGCTTTGTGACAATCAATCTGGTCCCATTGCATAGTCCCTCACATTGGTCCAAGTTTCTCAACAACATAATAGGAGTACCAACTTTTAACTTGATCTTATGATTAGGAAGTCCTGATGTTCTCAGTGTATTCAGAAATTCTGGAGTAAGCATCTCAAGTGCTGGATTTTGAAGAGCTTCTGATTTGTCAATTGAATCTGAGCTAAGATATTCTGTCTCTAGACCCGGTATTAATGATAGAACATAATCATTAATCTTGTCTACAACCTCAATAGTTGATGCAAGAATAGCTCTAGATTGTAAATAAAGTTTGTTTTTGTATTCTTCCAGGAAATCAGGATAAGTGCTACTCACAATAGCATCCAATGGATCATCAAAATTAGTTATGAGGAATGATTTTGGAATCTCAATAGTTGCATACCCGTCGTTTGGCTCACCAATTTTTCCATCTCCCACATCCAATATCCACTTTGAAAATTCTTTCAGATCTTTCATATTGAAGTTGTTTGGATCATTCTATATACGCATATTCTTAGTGAGCTTTATGACTTGGCAATAGTCCCATAGATATGAAGAATTAATAGTTGCATTGACAATGTCAGAACGACTTCCTCTTGGTATACCGAAAGAATTTGTCTGAAGTCTCCTCCAAAAAGAACCACTCTTCCTCCAAAAGGAGCATTCATGTTATTAAGACAACACATTATGTCTCTTAGACTTTTATCCAGCGCTTCAAAACAATACATGTGTGCCATTGGTGCTTCATCCCAAATTATTAACTTCGCCACTTTCAACAATTCTGCTAAATCACTTCCTTGGTGAATATTACAAGTGGAGTTCTCTAATGAAGGCACTGGAATAGCAAATTTTGAGTGCGATGTTCTTCCTCCTGGCAACAACAATGATGCTATCCCGCTTGATGCAACTGTCAAAACTATTTCTCCTTTTGAGCGCAAAGCTGAAGCAAGTGTCTTCCACATAAAAGTTTTTCCAGTACCACCATGCCCATATAGGAAAAACATTCCACCTTGTTGATCATTAACTGCTGTCATGATCTGATGAAATATAGTCATTTTCTCATCTGCATAAAATGATAGTTATAAATTATTGTATAATGAAAGACACATAAATAACAATTAATTTAAAAAATAAATACAAAACCTGTAAGAGAGTTGTAGTAATTTCGGAATTCTCTATTCAATTTATCTTTATCATAGTCTCGTTCAGCATAGATAAGCTTGTTTCCCAAGTATTTATGCACAAATTCTCGTGGGTAAGGTATTGATGGAAAATCTCTAAGACTTCTTCTATTTGATTGCAACATCTCTTCTATTTGTATAAGAGTTAAACTTTGCAATTCAACATCATTAAGCTGCAAGTCTTTAACAACAAAAATAACATTGTGAAATTATAAGATTTCACATTTAATCATATTATAAGTCTTCAGTAAGGTAATCCACCTAAAGTGTAATAATGACTAAATTAGTTTACCTTGAATATTTGATAATTGCCTTTGTTGATAAAGGATATCTTCTGATAACCATTTCCATGTTTGTTGCCACACATATTCAGGTCTGCTAATGCTGTTGGAGATAAGCATTGTCACAAATAATTTTCTTAAATAGTGACCTGATCCCCAATCTTTTGCTTCTTTAATAGCTTCAATATATTCTCTATCATCATCTAAAAAATCCATTGCAAAACATGCTTCTCGAAAACTTGAATAGTGGACATTATTCACAGTTCTAATGTCTTCATAACTACATGGTCCCTTAACAACACACAACATCATCCTTAAATAAAACAGTTCACCTGTACTTAGAGGGACCCAATTCAGTCTTCCAATAGTGTAACCTTGCTTTCTCAATTTCCAATATCTATCCTTAGCAACAAACACAAATTTAGAAACAAATTGTGTATAAGTCAAGTTTTTACCTTCCTGATATACCTTGTTTGCATGCATCCAAGAAGTAAACATAGATTCTTTAACATTTGGTTTAGAAAGCAATGTGTCAATATCATCATCATCATTAAAATACACAGACTGCTCATTTGGAAGATGGAAATATAATCTTTCAACTGCTGGAGATCTACCATGAATTGGAAATGAAAAAATTCTCCAACATGCTTCACAAGCTGAGATATACCTACAATCTAGGTATTGTTTTATTTCATCGGTGACTTCTACTTGAGATCCATCATGATCTTGTGTGTGAACAATAGCAGCAGTAATTCGATCATATCCTTTGTTGATGTACTTAAATAAGTATTTTATTGAGTAACTTTGATTACACCATTCAACATTCATATGCGTCTGATACTTCAGTAAGAGTTTTGGATTGTAGGGGACAACATAACGGTTGTCAAGAGTTATACCATTTTTTTCGATGGTACTTCCATTTTTTCTTCTTCTATAGATAGGATAACCATCTGGATCTATAGAAGTTAAGCTCTGAAACTGTTTAGGAAAGTACTTAGAACACTTACCATTTTTCATGCACGGTGACGATGTGTTGGCTGAACCACAAGGACCATGCATCATATGTGATCTGACTAATTGATATAGTTCACTTTGATGTTGTTGGTGAGGAATTTCAGCTGAAATAATTTTGTCAATGTCTTCAGCATTTGGGTATTTGCTAGATGGATGCAAAAAAATAAGAATATGTGCATGCGGAAGTCCTCTTTTTTGAAACTCAATAGTATATATATCTGCATTCAAGATGATAAAGTTAAGGTTATACACATTTATATACAAATGGATAGTTTGAGGAAATATATCATAGTTATGAATAAAAAATATATCTTTTTACATGCTAAGACACGACCAAGTATGTTTTTCTTCTTCAAATCTGTCATCAGCTGGTCAAATTTAATTTTGAAAACTCTAGACACAATATCAGGACGATCTTGTGCAGTTAAATGCAATGGTCCAAGAACTCTTTGGATTTCTGGCCAGTTTGGATTACAAGTAAATGTCAAAAACAAATCAGGAAATCCAACAGAGCTACAAATAGCCATGCCATCAAAATACAATTGATTCGTGAATCTTCGACCTCCTACAAAAGTAGAGGGTAATATGATTCTTTTCCCTCTATTTGCTCCTTCAGGCTGGCTTTGATGATTTTGAGTTTGCTGTAAACTATTATATCTGTCAACTCTCAACCTTTTTTGGTTTTTTCTGATATAATATAATCTGTCAGATTCCATCATACTGTAACCGTCTACTAAAAACTGTTAAAATAGCCTTCTGGATCTCAATAATGTTTCTCCTTCATTTTTCCGCATCTGAAGTCTAAAACATAGAAATTCCTTTATAGTAACTCTATTCCTTTTTCTAGTTTGAGAGTCACTTCTATTTCTATGTTTCACATCATTTCTATATCCATCTTCACTATAAGGAAATAGAAGTGGATATTGCAATCCCAAATACCCAGCATGCAACTCACTAATTCTTTGTAATTTACCACTATGCCATTCAAGTATAATGTCTCTATTTGATCCAGTGTCAATATCACCAACAATAAGAGCAGCAACTTCAGAAACAGTAGGTAAGTTATATACTCTCCCATAAGTAGCTCTATTAGAAATGAGTTTTAATTTGTAGTCCTGTATGCCTGAAGCTTCAAATCTTTCCTTTGCCATTCTTAAAATTTTGGCAAAATTATTTTCCTCATCAAGCATAGCAGTTAATTTCCTCACTATTTCTGCATCAAGCTGATTTTGGCTTCTATGTTCATGTAATAAAAAACATTGTTGGACAGGGCGAGCGCCCATACACCTATCAAGGGCGGTTGGAATTTCCCCTTGTCGTGCGGAGAACGCATCCACGCCAAGTCAGGACCGGTCTAGGCGGTAGGGGTAAACTTGTAATAGGTATAGGGCTTGGACTCTGTAATATGTTGGGCCAAACTTTAGCATCCCATAGGCTTGATGTTAGTTAATTATCATTAATAGCTCTACTCCCTATAAATAGCCAAGGGAGGCTAATGTAAAGGGGTTGACAATTTTACTAATCAATAAGATTTATTCACTTCTCTCCTATAGTGTTCTTTTCCCAGAACATTTTTGGCGCCGTCTGTGGGGAATCGATAAACCAAACCCTACGCACTCTAGACCTAGCTATGTCGGGCACTGGTCGTCGAGGGCGAGGCCGCGGTAGGGGAGGACGAACGGTGGGCAGTCAGCCTATGCCACCTCCCACACCACCGCCAACCCCTACCCCAAACCCAGGATCGCCGCAGGAGGACGCACCGGGCGGTGGTGCGCCCAACCAGATTCCTTTCAACATTTCTGTGGCTGAATGGAATAGGGTATGCGGTGCCCTGGATTTTGTCCAGCAGCAGAATCAGCATCTGCAGGCTCAGCTGGAATATTTTTGTCAACAGAAGGATCTTGGTATGGAGAGTCTCAGGGAAGCTGAGAATGTGGTGGACTTTCAACCCTTTTCACCTGCCATCCAGGTGGTCCCGATCCCGGACGCTGTGAAGCATCTTGTGTTGGATACGTATTCTGGCGAGTCGGATCCTAAGGAGCACTTACAGTCGTTTATGACCAAAATGGTGATTAGCCAGGCGCCTGATGCGGTCCAATGTAGATTGTTCCCGTCAACGCTGAAGGGGACGGCGTTGGCTTGGTTTTCTAAATTACCATCGCATTCCATAAATAGCTTCACAGAGTTTTCATGTAAGTTCCTATCACATTTTGCAGCAAGCAGAAGTCAGAGGGTAACGACGGGTGCATTATTCAACATTCGTCAAGGCGCGTCAGAAACTCTTAAACAATATATGGCGAGGTTCAATGCCACGCTGGTACGGATTGAGGATCCGCCCCAAGAGACATGTGTGAATTCCTTTAAGCAAGGCTTGAGGGCGGGTGCACTGAACAACAAGCTCAGTAGGCGCCCGGCACGAGACATGGCGGACCTCAGGGCCCGTGTCCACGACTTCATATTAGAGGAGGACGATGATGAACAGAAGAGAGCACGGGATATGCTGGACGCGCCTTCAAGAAGGCCTGAAGGGAGAGGAAAGCAGGCGGATATGTTTATTCAACGGGATCCTCCAAGGGTAAACCGTAGCAACCCGTATCAGACAGCCACCTTCTCTAATCAGGAGCGTTGGAATAATATACCCCGCCCAGAAATTGCACGGCGGCCAGCACCCCAGCGCCAGGCGCAGCCGCCAGTGCCCCCAGTACCTCGTTACTCACCGGTGGCCCACAGGGCAAAGGTGCCTTTGGCGGTTGGTCTCTCTTAGATATTGACAGACAACAGAGAGACTAATCTGATAGCCTGCCCTTATCCTCCCAAACGCCCCCCGCCGAATGTGGACACCCGGAGATGGTGTGAGTATCATGGCGTTTTGGGCCATGACACGGATGATTGTGTTACCTTACAACGGGAGGTTGAGCGATTGATAAAGGCGGGTCATCTTGGCCAGTATGTCAAGACAGCGCCCGCCCAAGGCGCAGGGCGATCGGGACAAGCTGCCCGACGTGATGATTATGGCGACGCGGATGGCGAGGCGCCAATGGGAGATCCGGCGGGAACTGTCAATTGCATTTCCGGAGGCTTCAATGACGAATCTAGTGCAAGTCACAAGAGATATGTGCGTCAGGCACATGCAACAGTGCATTCGGTTCAGGAAGAAAAGTTTGGATTCCAACACCCCAACATTGTTTTCACTAGTGAGGATTTTAAAGGAGTACTACCGCACAAGGGCGACCCCGTTGTGGTACAATTGAGGATTAACAATTACGATGTGCGGCGGGTGCTTTTGGACCAAGGAAGTTCAGCGGACATAATATATGGCGAGGCATTTGAGAAAATGGGCCTCAAGGAGGACGCGTTGTCACCTTATACTGGGTCGATAATCGGGTTCACTGGCGAGCATGTGGTGCCCAGGGGATGCGTGGAGTTGAAAACATTTTTTGGCTCGGATGGATTTGCTAAGGCGGTCACCGTCAAATACATTGTTCTTGTGTGTAAGTCATCTTATAATGTTTTAATTGGCCGTGACACTTTAAATCAGATATGTGCAGTTATTTCCACAAAACACTTGAAGGTGAAGTATCCGTTGGCCAACGGGCGAGTAGGAACGCTGGCGGTCGATCAAATTAGAGCACGAGAATGTTACAGGGAAAGTGTCGCTGATTACGGGACGCAGAACGCCAAGGTTGGACACCGATGCTACGAGATTAGTGAGGAAAGCACGCTTGATCCCAGAATGGAAACACCAGATTCTCGCCCTTGCCCCATTGAAGAAACAAAAACGGTGAAGGTAGGGCAACGAATGTTGAAAGTAGTGACACAATTGACACCCGCGCAGGAAGACCGTTTGACTCGCCTACTGTAAGAAAACATGGACTTATTTGCTTGGACGCTCAGGGATGTTCCGGGCATTAGTCCGAGTGTGATTTGTCACAAGTTAGCAATAAAGGAAGAAGTTAAACCAGTCGCCCAAGCAAGAAGGAAAATGGGGGAAGAGCGAACGAAGGTGGTTGAGGTGGAGACAGCAAAGCTTAAAGAAGCAAACTTCATTAGGGAGGTTAAATATCCTACATGGTTGGCGAATGTGGTGTTAGTCAGGAAAGCAAATGGAAAATGGCGCATGTGTACTGATTATACAGACTTGAATCAGGCGTGCCCGAAGGATGCGTATCCTTTGCCTAACATCGATAAGCTGGTTGATGGGGCTTCTGGGAACGAAGTTCTTAGCCTCATGGACTCCTTTTCAGGCTATAACCAAATTTGCATGCATCCACAAATGAGGAAAAGACAGCTTTCATGACTCCAAAGATCAACTATTGCTATAAAACAATGCCTTTTGGGCTCAAGAATGTTGGGGCGACCTATCAACGACTGATGGATAAGGTGTTTGAGGAACAGGTAGGAAGAAATATGCAGGTTTATGTAGACGACATGATTGTGACGTCAGTTAAGGCAGATGACCATTTGGCTGATTTGGGCGAGGCCTTTGGGCGAGTACGGCATTACAACATGCGCCTAAACCCAGATAAATGTTCCTTTGGGATTCTAGGAGGTAAATTCTTGGGATTCACGGTAACGGTCAGGGGCATCGAAATTAATCCTGACAAGTGCAGGGCGATCCTAGATATGGCTAGCCCATCTTCGGTTAAGGAGGTCCAGTGTTTAGCTGGAAAAGTCGCTTCTCTAGCCCGTTTTCTACCACATGCAGGGGAGAAAGCGGCCCCATTCTTCAAATGTTTAAAGAAGAGCACAAAATTTGAATGGACGTCTGAGTGTGAAGAGGCGTTCAAGCAATTGAAACAGTTTCTGTCTAAACCGCCAGTTTTGCAGAAGCCAATCGTGGGCGAGCCATTATTGCTTTACTTTGCCATCACTGACCGCACTTTGGGTTCAGTAATTACGCAAGAGGTGGCGGGCGAGGTACGTATCATTTATTTTGTAAGTCACACATTGCGGGGAGCTGAAAAGAGGTATCAAAGAATTGAGAAGGCGGCCTTGGCGGTTCTAGTAACAGCCCGTCGATTACGACCTTATTTTCAGAGCTTTCAGGTGAAGGTCAAAACTGATTTGCCATTGCGGAAAGTGTTGCAGAAGCCTGATATATCCGGGCGTCTGGTCGGATGGTCTGTGGAGTTGTCGGAATACGGTTTAATCTACGAGGCGAGGGGAAAGGTCTCACCACAAAGGCTAGCGGAGTTCATGGCTGAGTTAACGATGGCGGGAGAGGAACTGGCTCCAGAGCATGGGTCCTGCATATTGATGGCTCGTCCAACTCATGTGGCAGTGGGGTGGGCATCATATTGACGGGCCCAAAAGAAGTGCAGATTGAACAGTCCCTCGGGTTTGAGTTCAAAGCCAGCAATAATCATGCTGAGTATGAGGCGCTATTGGCGGGATTGAGTCTAGCAAAGGAGTTGGAAATAGAAACCTTGGAGATCCGAAGTGATTCTCTTTTGGTGACCAATCAAATAAATGGTGTTTATCAGGTCAAGGACCCGTTATTGGAAAGGTATTTGAGTCGGGCTCAGAAGTTGATGAAGGAGATCCAGACGGTGGGAATTAGTTACGTCCCTCGAGAACAGAATCAGCGGGCTGACTTGCTCGACAAACTAGCCAGTACAAGGCGACCTGGAAATTATAGATCTGTCCTCCATGAAGTAATGCATTCTCCAAGCATCGAAAGGGTAGAGCAGGTATGTGTGGTGGTTAAAGGGAATACTTGGATGTCGCCAATCATAGAAGTGTTGACTGAGTCTTCGGAAGGGGCGACCACGGTCACGTCCGAGAGGAGGCGGGCAGCTAGTTATTTTACGATGATACAAGGCGAGTTGTATAGGCGGGGCTTCTCAGCGCCTTTGTTGAAGTGTGTCACTGAGGATCAGGCTCAGGACTTGATGAAAGAAGCAAAAATTTTAAGGGCTGGGTTCTACTGGCCAACCTTGAGGAAGGATTGTCAGCTCTACGTGAAGAAGTGTGACAAATGTCAGATTTTTGCAGATTTGCATAGGGCGCCCCCTGGGTTGATGGCGACTATATCTTCCCGTGGCCATTTGCCCTCTGGGGAGTTTATTTAGTTGGGCCATTCCCGCCTGCAAGGTCGCAGTTTAAATACATCCTGGTGGCTGTGGATTATTTCACTAAATGGATAGAGGCAGAACCACTCGCCACCATTACCTCTGAGAAAATTAAAAAGTTTTATTTTCAAAGAATTATTTGCAGGTTTGGCGTGCCTCAAGCAATTATCTCTGATAATGGGACTCAATTTTCAAGTCAGGCAACTAAGGATTTCTGCGAGGAGTGGGGAATTCAAAATCGTTTCACTTCGGTAGAACACCCCCAAACGAATGGCCAAGCAGAGGCCGCCAATAAAGTAATCCTGGCAGGATTGAAGAGGCGTGTTGATGAAGCAAAGGGGCGCTGGTTGGAAGAACTTCCTATAGTCCTCTGGTCGTACAACACCACTCCTCAGTCGACTACGGGAGAAACGCCCTTCAAGCTAACTTATGGCACAGACGCCATGTTGCCGGTCGAAATAAAGAACAAAGCGTGGCGGGCGGTAGCAACAGACCCAGAACATAATCAAAGAAACTTGTTGGTCAGTCTAGACTTGGCCCCAGAAATAAGAGAAGAGGCTCGCCTTAGGGGAGAGGCCATGAAGCAGCGCATATCCAGGAGATATGATTCACGGGTTGTTACACGAATGATGCGCGTTGGCGATCTAGTACTTCGCAGGCGAACAGGTACCACGGATATTAACAAGCTGACACCCAATTGGGAAGGCCCTTTTAAGATTACAGAGGCTATAGGCAATAGAGCGTATCATTTGGCAGATTTGTTTGGCAAAAGAATTCCGAGGTCTTGGAACGCCACTCACTTAAGGCATTATTACAGTTAATTATGTATTTTGTTGGCGCCCTTGTGTTGGCGGCCAAGCTCTGAACTAATAGTTATTTCATTCTGATGATTTCATTCCACTCAATAAAGGTAGTATATTCAGCCTATGAAAAGGTCAATAATTGGGCCTTAAGATGGCCCAGCCAAAACCCAAAATTTTCTTTTGCAGGTATAAAACAAGGGCGTGGAGGACTTTCCTAATAGTCTTAAGGACTTCCGGGGGTAAGGTCTGATGAGGCGACCCTTGTAACAAAATTCGGCCGCCCTATATGTCAATACAATGCAAATTGGCGCCAATATGGGATCGCCCGAATAAGCACACTTGAAATCTGAGGCCCAGTGGAGGTCTAAAGCCCAAGGCCATAAAATGGTCTAAATCTCAAGGCCCAGTAGTGGTCTAAATTCCAAGGCCCAGTGGTGGTCTAAATTCCAAGGCCCATAGAGGATCTAAGTTACATTTGCAGATTAAGTGGTCCAGTAGTGACAAAATAAATCTCTTTTCCGCTTCCAAGATGCCAAGGGGGCAATCATACCCCCTAGCCTGGCGCATTGTCCCGTTTTCCAGGCGGGAAGGCATGGTGCGTGAACGGTGGTTCTCTTGGAACGGTGGGGCGCGACCCTTGTGCGATACGGCGAAGAAAGCCCAGCCTTGATCGAAGAAGATCGAGCACGTCTATTGAGCCAAGCCTCGGACAACCCCAGCGGCCACTGGGATCTGAGCAAAAGTCTCACTGAGCAGAAGCCTCGCAAGGTGAGCAAAAGCCTTGATCGAATTAAATCAAGCCAAAGTCTCACCGGAATAAGGTCGAGCGAAAGCCCCGCCTTGAGCGGGCCAAAGCCTCATAACAGACAACTAGCACAAATATAGGGCGTGCGGGTCATCACGTGACTCACAAAATTTCTAGCCTCTGGCCTCCCTAGTTGCGTAAGACCGAGCACCCCCGAGCCTCGTTAGAAGAGCCATGCGAGTACGACTCGTTACGCGAGCGGAAACCATGCGTGAAACAAAGGTCCAATGGCGGCCTAGAGTATCACTTTTACGATGGCCTAGAAGCGCCCTCAAACTTTATTTCGTTAAAAACAATGGCTTACAGAAGTGCCCTCGAAATTATTTCTTTCAAAATAATGCCCCAGTGGCGATCTCAAACTTTTTTTCAAAACAGTGGCCTAGACGCGCCCTTAAGCTTTATTTCTTCAAAACAATGATCCCGTGGCGACTTCAAAATTATTTATTTCAAAATGGTCCAGTGGCGACCCAAAAGTTATTTCTTCCACAATAATGCCCCTGAGGCGACTTAGAAAATTAACAACGGCCAGCGCTCGCCCCATATATTCTAAAGAGTTTACATTCATTTGAAATTGTTGATTTCAACATAATTTTGAAATTGGTAGCTGAGAAGCGCAATCATTTTGATAAGTTATTAGTGGCGATGGTAAAGAAAGTTTCTTAATGTCAGATGATGGGCGTTTATGAAAAACAATTTTATCTGAAAAGTTTGGTGTGACGACTCAAGAATGTTATTTATCAGTGTTGTGAGCGTTATTATTGCGTTTAATGATAGAGAAAGAAAATACAATGGGCTAGACAAAAAAAAAACATTTCATTACGTTGTGCAGAAAGGTACAAAAGTGGGCCGCAGGCGGCCAACATTACAAAAAAAAAAAAGAAGAAGAAACTAAAAAGCAATTCTCGCCCTTGTCGCATAAAGCTGCTCGCCATCAGCGGCCGTGTTCACGGCTTCATCCTCAGAATCCTCGCCCTCAATCCCGTTGGCGGTGACGTTCTTCCACTTTCCCATTGCTGAAAGGTCAGCTTCTGGAAGAAGGAATCGCACTTGGGCCTTAGCAGTATTAAAACCAATGGTATACTGCTTCAGACTTTCTACCTCGAAGTCTTCTTGCAAGGCGGCCAAGTCCGCAAAGATTGAGGCGGCTTTCTCATTGGCGACCTTCAGTTTCTCCTCAACCTCGGCAACAGTGTTGCTGGCGGTCAGTTTCATTTGCTCAGCGTCGGCCTTGGTCTTTGCAGTCGACTCCTCAAGAGCTTTGTTCTTGGCAAAAAACATGGCTTCTAATTCTTTCCTCATTGCCGAAAACTCAGCGTCTCGAGAAGCCTTTTCGGCGGCTAGGGCCTCCTGGTGGCGCGCCTCTGCATCAGACGCTTGCTTCTGCTAGTCAGCCTTTTCTGCTCTTAGAATTTCCAATTCAGAGGCCATTTCTCGGGCGAGATTGGGGTAGACATTGGCGTCTTCAAGATCCTTCTTTTGCTGCTCAATGGTCGCCGATAAGTTGGTGACCTTAGAGGCTAAGGATTGGGCCTGTTTAGAGCGTTGGGCGAGCGCCTTCTTTGCTTCTTCATACCTTCTCATCAGGGTATAACTCCAACTGATGGACGCAACGCTGTTGCGCATAATCCTGTCTCCCACTGCGCGCGGATTTGTACTAATCGGGTGCGCTAGGTATTTATCGAAGCACAGCATGTCTTCGAAATAGGCCAAGTCTTCAAATTCCTCGACGCCCTCTACGACATTTTCCGCCTGTCCTTCCTCAGCAGCAGCCTCACCGCCCGCAGCTGTGGCGGGCTCTTCAGAAATAACTCCCTTTTCCTTCTCAGCGCCCTTAAATTTGCGGCGCTTAGGCGGTGGCGCGGTTTGGTCAGGAACGGATTTCCGCACGGCCGCTTCCGAGATTGGCCCGCCACCAGCCGGACCCTGACTTGTGCCACCATCTCTTGAAGAGGGAGCAGTCTGCGAAAAGGCCTGGCGCGTCGGCGTAACGGCGTTGGTGGTTGGGGTCGCCACGGGACCAGTTGAATCTTCAGCTGCTTTCCTCTTGGCTTCTTTTGCCAAGCGGGCAAGGTCAGCCCTGGAGAGTTGATGTCTTTTCACTGCAAAAAAAAAGAAAGAAGAAGTGTTAAAGTTGAAGTGTGGCGGTGCATAAAGTTATTGTATATTGAGATAACTCACGCAAGTGGTCCTCGGCGATGCCTTCACCCTCTGCAAGAAGCAGCTCGACAAGGTCAATTTGGGAGGCGCTCCCCAAGTATCTAATGATCGCCCAATCCTCCCAAGTAAGGTGCCCATCCTCCACACTGAGTGTATATTTGGGCGACTCAGTCCAGTAGGGTGGAAACCGCATGACGCCAACGTCCTCATGACGGAGAAGGTGGGGAATACCAGGGCTGTCAACGACTTTAAAGAATCGCGACTTCCATTGGTCGTGTGTGTTACTCTTCCAAGCCTTGAATCTGGCTTTCAAGGACTTGGCGGCAAGAACTACCCAGGAGCTAGTGGGCGCTACTGCTAATCCTTTTTTGTTGGGCGGGACACATTTATAAAAATAGAAAAAATACTCATACTTAGGGGTAACCCCTAAAGCTGTACAAAGAATTTCAAATCCTCGGATGAATCCCCAAGAATTAGGAGTAAGTTGAGATGGGGCGACTTGCAGAGCGCTAAGCACGTCGCAAACAAAGGGCGAGAAGGGAAGGCGGATGCCAAAATCTTCAAACATATAAAAATACGCGAAGAAAAAATGAGGGGAACAGGCGGTCGCCCGGGCGTCGTAGACGCGGTCGGTTATGGAACAAGGGCGGGTTATTAGGTTGGTGTCATAATTGTTGGAGCAGATCCCGCCAAGGTGCGTGATGAAGTTTTTCAGGTTTTGGGCGTCGGTGAAGGAAGGGGGAACTGAGGTCACTTTGGTCGAGACGATACCGGTTTGGACGGGCTTGGGAAGCGAGTCTTCATAAATAAGGAGTTTGGTTCTAGGGGATAGAGGTGCCTTTTTGGCGGGCACGTTGGAGGATCCGGTGCCGGACTGGTCACCGGGAGTAGTAAAAAGGGGTGGTTGTTCTGGGTTTTGGTGGTTTCCGCCACCGGAAGACGAAGGGCCAACCATTTCAGGGTTCATTTCAGGGTTCATATTGCGAAAATAAAAATTAAATCACGAAAAGGACAAAGGAAGCAGAAAATGTACTAATGGCTGAAGAGAAGTGAGTTTTGCAAGCAAGGTTTGCACGTTCTCACAACTCCGGCGCGGTGGAAACAAGAAGCGGAGGCTGAAAGAGAAGCTGGGAGTCTGAATTCGCACGCGGTATGAAGAAATGCCAAGAAAGAAGAATGGGTTCCAGTTGAAGGGGGTTTTATAGGTGAAATGAGGAAGAAGAAGGGGCACAACGGTTGGAGTGCGCGAGTGGGAAATTAATGGAAAACACGGATCCCGAGGTGTAGTTAAGTCCCATCATTGAGCCACGTAGCCCTAGGGAGTTATGTTTCCAAGAGAAATGATTGCTATTAAGGTTGTGCCGGCGCGCGTGGTGTGAAACCCTAGGTAGGGGATTGCCAACAGTCACAGAGTTGGTACTCATGATAGGACAAGTAAAGGTTAAGGGTTGAAATGATGATGCGTAAGCAGGGCGATTGGAATACCTGGCGAGGCAAATATCAAGGTAATTAAATTAAGTTGCTAAATTATTTTAAGATGATGGCGTGTTACTTTTACAGGTGACGCAAAAACAGGGTCAGGAAAAGAGAATAAGATGAGGCGCCATTCCCATAGGCTGGAGCCAGGCGCTGAAGGGCGAGTCATTTTTCCTTCTCAAGGCGCTTCTTGGTGGCGAGTTCTTTTCACCAAAGGTGGCATTTAAATCATTCACCGCGCCCGGGCCTAAGGCGACTCATTTCCCTATAAAGTTGTACTCTTTTTCCTTCTCCAGGTTTTTGTCCCACTGGGTTTTTCCTGGGAAGGTTTTAATGAGGCATGCTTTATAGGGATGACCGCCCAAAGGAAGCGTTGGTTTGGATCGTATGGCGAGCATTCAGAGCGTGTCAGAAACAAGTTATTAGAGGCGAGTCAAAGACACTTCACTTTCAAATTTCAAGCTTGTGTCTTGTGGGCTTGTGGGCTGGTATTCAGGGTTTGGCGAATATTAAAAGGTGTCCTTCGGAGGCAAGATGAAGACAAAATGAAGACACTTCTCTTTCGAACCTCAAGCTCGTGTCTTGTGGGCTTGTGGACACGGCGAGCGCCCATACACCTATCAAGGGCGATTGGACTTTCCCCTTGTCGTGCGGAGAACGCGTCCACGCCAAGTCAGGACCGGTCTAGGCGGTAGGGGTAAACTTGTAATAGGTATAGGGCTTGGACCCTGTAATATGTTGGGCCAAACTTTAGCAGCCCATAGGCTTGATGTTAGTTAATTATCATTAATAGCTCTACTCCCTATAAATAGCCAAGGGAGGCTAATGTAAAGGGGTTGACAATTTTACTAATCAATAAGATTTATTCACTTCTCTCCTATAGTGTTCTTTTCCCAGAACAATTGTTAGTTAAGCTATAATGTCCAAAGTTATGAGTAAATTGTTTCAACATGATTCAATAAGAAAATAAAGAACATGAATAAGAAAACCAAATATGATTAAAAAAATTAAACGTACCCCAATCTTGATAGTCTATTCTGAATCTCATTATGAGTGTCATATATATATAGTTGAGCAAATTTGGGAGAATCACCACTCTTGGGTAATAGACTACCAATCAGATGACAGGTTTGTCCTTGTATTCTATGAGAAGGCGGTCCTCTACCGTTGTCTAATGATCTATCAACTTTTTCCCCAAGTGATGTGAAAGAAAACATCATGTTATATGAACGAATATGCTGTTGAAAATTCCTACTGTCAACTGAATCGTGATCAAATAGAAGATGTTTAAGTACATCAAGAGGACTCTTCAAAAATGGAAGTTGAATCTTTCCAATACCACAGCAAAGTTGAAATTCCGGATTTGAAGTATTTTTATCTTTTTTGGTTCTCTCTTGATACCACATAAATGCTCCACACCAACGACATTGAATTATAGGATCTCCAACATCACTATAGCCTAAATAGAAGAAAAATTATAAGTAACTATTGTGAGAAGGCCTAAACAATATAAATAATTTATAAATTACCAGTATCTAATACTCCAATATCTTCGACACTTTCATTTTGAAATATACATTCATCGTCAGAGCTTGAGTAATCCTCTAAGTTAAAATAATAAAATTCATACAATTAGTCAATGGATATGAAAATTCATGAGAGACATAATCAATTAGAAGATATTTATATATAACTTAACCAAGTATAACAATGTTCTTACCCAGAATTTGATCGACATGAACATGATGGTTATCTGGGTGTGCGGTTGCATTTGGAGTTAAATATTGATAAATATTAGAAGTATCGGAACTTTCTCCTTTCTCAAATATAGATGCAGATGAGAAATTTTGTAGATTTGGATCATCTAGTGGTCATTTGTTGTATGTATCTTCAACACTTTCCTTTTGAAATATATACTCATCATCAGAGCTTGAGTAATTATCTAACAAAATATAAAAAATTTCATACAATTAGTTAAAGGAAAAATTATAAATTCGTGAAGGACATAATGAACTATAATATATTTATATATAATTTAGCAAGTTTAACAATGTGCTTACCCAGAATATGATCCACATGAACATGGCGGTTGTTTGGTTGTGTGCTTTCATTTGGGGTTAAATTATGATTAATATTAGAAGTACCAGAACTATCTCCTCTCTCAAACAGAGTAGCAGATGAGATATTTTGTAAAAGTGGATCATGTAGTGGTCTTCTGAATGATGGCGTCCTTATATTACCGCAAATAGGAGGTGTTGAAGGGAATTTTTCCTTATCAACAAAACTATAACCTGAAACTTGTAAATTAAAAAATTATATATGACTATCAATAAGATATGATATTATCATATTCAATTAGCAAGTTTTAGTACAACCTTTATCAGTAGCAGAATGTAGTTGTTGATTCTCAACACCAATATTCTGCTTCTTCTTCATCTTCTTTTTCCCATTTAAAATCATTTTTCTTTTCAAATGGGCTTGATGTGAATGAAAGACTTCTTTATCCATTCTTCTTCAATTGTAGCAATATCTACTTTTCTTCACTCCATTCCCATACTTACTAAAGAAAACTAACAATTATTGAATAATATAAGATACATATAATAAAATAATGACATAATCAAACCCACCACATTCCACCTTTGAGTTATCTTTCTTTGATTTTGTTTAGTTTCCTGTCCGCTTCTGAATCAGAAATCCATAAATAATCTTGTATTCTTATTGTCCTCTTGGAACTTTTGAGCAGCTACAACTTTTCCTTTCCATGCATAATCTGTTCCTTGAGACCATGAGGCTGATGGGTTTGATTTACTTCTCTCGACACACTTGGTTTACTGTTGTTCAAATTCCAAAACTACAAAACTACACTTGGTTATTGAATGCTCAAAACATGGAAACTGGGCCTATGTCAAAGTTTAGACCTTCTCATGGTAAAGAAAGTTTGAGAGATAACAGGTGAAGAAAATATTGAAGATGTTCATGGTGATGAAAAAGGAAAACTTAAACTAATCATAATCATTTGCATAATCTGTGAAAATTTTTATATTTTGATGCTGAGATCTCTCTATTCCTCACACTAATGCGTGAGTAATCATTCCCTTTATTCCATTCTATGAAAAATTAATGAGAAAACAACAAAAAACATGAGGAAAAGAGAGACGAACAAAAATAAGTTATAGCAAAGGGAATAATGAGATATCAATAAAACTAAAGAGTAGTTTCAAAATCAGCTTTTGTTTATATAATTTATGCATGGTTTAAGTATACATGAAGAACATAATATATAATCTCAGTGTTTGGTCCCTTAAGCATGTCTTATGATCCTGTCTTGTTCTTGCTTAAGTAACACAATTTTCAACCCAAAATCTTAACTATGACACCATTACGCTGTCCTTCCTATGGGT
This sequence comes from Acmispon strigosus, assembly GCA_030819835.1. Taxonomy (NCBI): domain Eukaryota; kingdom Viridiplantae; phylum Streptophyta; class Magnoliopsida; order Fabales; family Fabaceae; genus Acmispon; species Acmispon strigosus. The sequence goes on from JAUAMA010000001.1 coordinate 30,130,547, forward strand.
ATTCAGTAATTTTTCTAGACTGTTTTGAAAAGTTTTATATTTTGATGCTGAGATCTCTCTATTCCTCACACTAATGCGTGAGTAATCATTCCCTTTATTCAATTCTATGAAAAGTTAATGAGAAAACAACAAAAAGCATGAGGAAAAGAGAGAAGAACAAAAATAAGTTATAGCAAAGGGAATAATGAGATATCAATAAAACTAAAAAGTAGTTTCAAAATCAGCTTTTGTTTAAATGATTTATGCATGGTCTAAGTATACATGAAGAACATAATATATAATCTCAGTGTTTGGTTTCTTAAGCATGTCTTGTGATCCTGTCTTGAACTTGCTTAAGTACCACGATTTTCAACCCAAAATCTTAACTATGACACCATTACGCTGTCCTTTCTATCGGTATTCAGTAACTTTTCTTGACTGTTTGGAAAAGTTTTATATTTTGATGCTGAGATCTCTCTATTCCTCACACTAATGCGTGAGTAATCATTCCCTTTATTCAACTCTATGAAAAATTAATGAGAAAACAACAAAAAGCATGAGGAAAAGATGTTCATGGTGATGAAAAAGGAAAACTTAAACTGATCATAATCATTTGCATAATCTGTTAGTGGCTAAATTATTGCAATTACTACTTTGAACACCTAATTACAAAACTGAAGACCATATTAAAAATGAACTTTCACCAGCAATTTCACATTCTACACCATGAACATTAATTTTAGGAGGAGACAGAATGGAAGAGGAAAAAAACCAGAAAAATCAAACATGTTGAGGAGAATAGCCCCAATGGATAAAATCATTTTGGTAAACTATTGAACGGTTTTATATCATTCTAAATAATTAGCTACAATCTACCGATAATTCCAAAACTGAAAGGCCACATTAAAAATGAAGATACAAGTGCAATTTCCATACTCTACACCATGAACTTTAATTTTAGGAGGAGGAGGAATGGAAGAGATTAAGAAGCAGTAGAACTGAAACTGTTAAGGATAAAATTAAAGAACCCAAATTGTAGGGACAGCAGCATTGGGTGCAGGAGAGGCGACGTTAGGAGCGCAGGAGCGTCAAGGCGTAGGAGCAGCGACGTGAAGGGCGGAGGAGCGGCAGCGTATAGCGCAAGAGCGACAGCGTCAAGGAAGAGAGCGGCGACGTCACAGGAGGTGTAGCGTTAGGAAAAAGGCGCAAGGGCGGCAGCGTCAAGGTACAGAGCGGCGGCGTGAAGGGCGGAGGAGAACACGCAGGAGTAGCAGCGTCTAGATAGGGGCGGCGGAAATTCCTTGATGCTTCGTCAAGGCAGCAGTAGCACTCAAGATAGCAGCTTCTAGAGAAAGATGAAACCGTAAGTAGAAGAAGAAGTGTTTTTTGGGTTTGAAATGAGAAGAGCGGTTGTGTGAGTGAATCTCATGTTCATGTAATCTGTTTCTTTGTTTTTTTTTTTTTTGAACTGATTGTTTCTTCTTCTTAGTATAATAATAATAACTGAAATTGAGCATAACTTTTATTTAATTTTAATGTTTAAAATTAAAATTAACAAGGGCATTGTGTCCATATGGGGGCGCTGGCTGCTGCGCCTGTCGTTGGGGTGGTGGCCGCCGTACAATTTCTAGGCGGGTTGCATTGTTTCGACGCTCCTGATTAGCAAAGGCAGCTGTCTGATATGGGTTTCTACGGTTTCCCCTTGGAGGATCCCGAGGCTGTTCTCGTTGAGAAAACACATCCACCTGCTTTCCTCGCCCTTCATGCCTTCTTAAAGGCGCATCCAGTATGTCCCGCGCCCTCTTTCGTTCGTCATCCTCTTCCTCCAATATGAAGTCATGGACTCGGGCTCTGAGGTCCTCCATGTCTCGTGGCGGGCGCCTACTGAGCTTGTTGTTCAATGCACCCGCCCTCAAGCCTTACTTAAAGGCATTCACGCAGGTCTCCTATGGCGGATCTTCAATCCGCACCAACGTGGCATTGAACCTCGCCATGTACTGTTTCAGGGTTTCCGATGCGCCCTGACGAATATTAAATAACGCGCCTGTCGTTACCCTCTGACTCCTGCTCACTGCAAAGTGCGAGAGAAACTTACAAGAGAATTCTGTGAAGCTGTTTATGGAATGCGATGGCAATTTGGAAAACCAGGCCAATGCTGTTTCCTTCAAGGCTGAAGGAAACAACCTGCATCGGACCGCATCAGGCGCCTGACTAATCACCATCTTGGTCATAAACGACTGTAAATTCTCCTTAGGGTCCGACTCGCCAGAATATGTATCCAATACAAGCTGTTTCACGGCGTCCGGAATAGGGACCGCCTGGATGGCGGGCGAAAAGGGTTGAAAGTCCACCACGCTCTCAGCTTCCCTGAGACTCTCCATACCAGGATTCTTCTGCTGACGAAAACATTCCAGCTGAGCCTGCAGGTGTTGATTCTGTTGATGAACAAAATCTAGGGCACCGCATACCCTATTCCATTCAGCCACGGAGATGGTGAAAAGAATCTGGTTGGGCGCACCACCGCCCGATGCGTCCGCCTGCGGCGATCCTAGGTTAGGGGTGGGGGTCGGCGGTGGTGGGGGAGGCGGCACAGGTTGACCACCCGCCATTCGTCCCCCCCGACTGTGGCCTCGCCCTCGACGACCAGTGCCTGACATAGCTACCTCTAGAGTTCGTAGGGTTTAGTTTACCGATTCCCCACAGACGGCGCCAAAAATGTTCTGGGAATAGAACAGTATAGGAGAGAAGTAGATAAATCTTATTGATTAGTGAAATTATCAACCCCTTTACATGAGCCTCCCTTGGCTATTTATAGGGAGAAGAGCCATTAATGACAATTAATTAACATCGAGCCTATGGGCCGCTAAAGCTTGGCCAAACATATTACAAAGTCCAACCCCTATACATATTACAAGTTTACCCCCATAACCTAGACTAAAGTCGGCCCTGATCTGAAACGGGCGCCCCCTCCGCACAATGAGGGAAAACCGGATCGCCCTTAGTAGGTGCATGGGCGCTCGCCCTGTCCACTACTATATCCAATAAAAATGATGGATTAAAAAAAGAGACTTGCTAAACAGCATGAAGAAATTAGGAGTGAAGTACACAAAGTGATCATGTGAGAAGTTGAAAAAAATAATACATGGGTCAATTAGTTCAATGATACAGTGCCGCCTGTGCTTTGTGAGTGACGTTGTGCATTGCTTTGTGAATTGAACACTTTTTCATTAAAAAATAGGAAATTCTACCAAGTAGACTTAGTAGTATAAACCTCGGAGATAAGGTTCTGCCACTATTCACTCCAAGTGATAAGCAGGTTCCACAATACAACATCAATCTTGGTCTTTTCTGTCAAAACAGAAATAGTCTTGTTGGACCTATACACAAGCTCCTGTACTCATTCAAAAAAATAAAGGCTCATCATTCAGGTTTGTGTGATTACCAGAAGCTAATTTCAATCACCTAAAGAGATTAACCTTATCAATATTTCTAAAGGAAATTAAACATGTATAAAGCAAACAACAAATGTGAGAGTTACCTATTACAAGTTTTGGAAAACCTCCTTGAACACTACATTAGTAGTTGTGTTTATTGTCTTTCCTTCATTGTCATGTATTAAGATCTTCAATCCCTCCTTGGTTTGAACTCTTGAAAATGCCACATATAATTGACCGTGGCTAAACACAGGTTTAGGCAAATATAACCCAACATTTGATAGTGATTGACCTTGTGACTTATTGATAGTCATTGAGTATGATAAAACTATAGGAAATTGTTTCCTTATAATTTTAAATGGCCAAGGTGATTGAGATGGAGACATACACATTCTAGGAATGTAAATCATTGTTCCAATTTTCTTTCCACAAATTACCTGTGCTCCTATAACGTGATCAGCTAGCTTTGTGACAATCAATCTGGTCCCATTGCATAGTCCCTCACATTGGTCCAAGTTTCTCAAAAACATAATAGGAGTACCAAATTTTAACTTGATCTTATGATTAGGAAGTCCTGATGTTCTCAGTGTATTCAGAAATTCTGGCGTAAGCATCTCAAGTGCTGGATTTTGAAGAGCTTCTGATTTGTCAATTGAATCTGAGCTAAGATATTCTGTCTCTAGACCCGGTATTAATGATAGAACATAATCATTAATCTTGTCTACAACCTCAATTATTGATGCAAGAATAGCTCTAGATTGTAAATAAAATTCGTTTTTGTATTCTTCCAGGAAATCAGGATAAGTGCTACTCACAATAGCATCCAATGGATCATCAAAATTAGTTATGAGGAATGATTTTGGAATCTCAATAGTTGCATACCCGTCGTTTGGCTCACCAATTTTTCCATCTCCCACATCCAATATCCACTTTGAAAATTCTTTCAGATCTTTCGTATTGAAGCTGTTTGGATCGTTCTGTAGACGCATATTCTTAGTGAGCTTTATGACTTGGCAATAGTCCCATAGATATGAAGAATTAATAGTTGCATTGACAATATCAGAACGACTTCCTCTTGGTATAACCGGAAGAATTTGTCTGAAGTCTCCTCCAAAAAGAACCACTTTTCCTCCAAAAGGAGCATTCATGTTATTAGGACAACACATTATGTCTCTTAGACTTTTATCCAGCGCTTCAAAACAATACCTGTGTGCCATTGGTGCTTCATCCCAAATTATTAACTTCGCCACTTTCAACAATTCTGCTAAATCACTTCCTTGGTGAATATTACAAGTGGAGTTCTCTAATGAAGGCACTGGAATAGCAAATTTTGAGTGCGCTGTTCTTCCTCCTGGCAACAACAATGATGTTATCCCGCTTGATGCAACTGTCAAAACTATTTCTCCTTTTGAGCGCAAAGCTGAAGCAAGTGTCTTCCACATAAACGTTTTTCCAGTACCACCATGCCCATATAGGAAAAACATTCCACCTTGTTGATCATTAACTGCTGTCATGATCTGATGAAATATAGTCATTTTCTCATCTGCATAAAATGATAGTTTTTAATTTATTGTATAATGAAAGACACATAAATAATAATTAATTTAAAAAATAAATACAAAACCTGTAAGAGAGTTGTAGTAATTTCGGAATCCTCTATTCAATTTATCTCTATCATAGTCTCGTTCAGCATAGATAAGCTTGTTTCCCAAGTATTTATGCACAAATTCTCGTGGATAAGGTATTGATGGAAAATCTCTAAGACTTCTTCTATTTGATTGCAACATCTCTTCTATTTGTATAAGAGTTAAACTTTGCAATTCAACATCATTAAGCTGCAAGTCTTTAAAAAAAAAAAAACAATGTGAAATTATAAGATTTCATGTTTAATCATATTATAAGTCTTCAGTAAGGTAATTCACCTAAAGTGTAATAATGACTAAATTAGTTTACCTTGAATATTTGATAATTGCCTTTGTTGATAAAGGATATCTTCTGATAACCATTTCCATGTTTTTTGCCACACATATTCAGGTCTGCTAATTCAATATATTCTCTATCATCATCTAAAAAACCCATTGCAAAACATGCTTCTCGAAAACTTGAATAGTGGACATTATTCACAGTTCTAATGTCTTCATAACTACATGGTCCCTTAACAACACACAACATCATCCTTAAATAAAACAGTTCACCTGTACTTGGAGGGACCCAATTCAGTCTTCCAATAGTGTAACCTTGCTTTCTCAATTTCCAAGATCTATCCTTAGAAACATACACAAATTTAGAAACAAATTGTGTATAAGTCAAGTTTTTACCTTCCTGATATATCTTGTTTGCATGCATCCAAGAAGTAAACATAGATTCTTTAACATTTGGTTTAGAAAGCAATGTGTCAATATCATCATCATCATTAAAATACACAGACTGCTCATTTGGAAGATGGAAATATAATCTTTCAACTGCTGGAGATCTACCAAGAATTGGAAATGAAAAAATTCTCCAACATGCTTCACAAGCTGAGATATACCTACAATCTAGGTATTGTTTTATTTCATCGATGACTTCTACTTGAGATCCATCTTGATCTTGTGTGTGAACAATAGCAGCAGTAATTCGATCATATCCTTTGTTGATGTACTTAAATAAGTATTTTATTGAGTAACTTTGATTACACCATTCAACATTAATATGCGTCTGATACTTCAATAAGAGTTTTGGATTGTAGGGGACAACATAATGGTTGTCAAGAGTTATACCATTTTTTTCGATGGTACTTCCATTTTTTCTTCTTCTATAGATAGGATAACCATCTGAATCTATAGAAGTTAAGCTCTGAAACTGTTTAGGAAAGTATTTAGAACACTTACCATTTTTCATGAACGGCGACGATGTGTTGGCCGAACCACAAGGACCATGCATCATATGTGATCTGACTAATTGATATAGTCCATTCTGATGTTGTTGGTGAGGAATTTCAGCTGAAATAATTTTGTCAATGTCTTCAGCATTTGGGTATTTGCTAGATGGATGCAAAAAAATAAGAATATGTGCATGCAGAAGTCCTCTTTTTTGAAATTCAATAGTATATATATCTGCATTCAAAATGATAAACTTAAGGTTATACACATTTATATACAAATGGATAGTTTGAGGAAATATATCATAGCTATGAATAAAAAAATATATCTTTTTACATGCTAAGACACGACCAAGTATGTTTTTCTTCTTCAAATCTGTCATCAGCTGGTCAAATTTAATTTTGAAAACTCTAGACACAATATCAGGACGATCTTGTGCAGTTAAATGCAATGGTCCAAGAACTCTTTGGATTTCTGGCCAGTTTGGATTACAAGTAAATGTCAAAAACAAATCAGGAAATCCAACAGAGCTACAAATAGCCATGCCATCAAAATACAATTGATTCATGAATCTTCGACTTCCTACAAAAGTAGAGGGTAATATGATTCTTTTCCCTCTATTTTCTCCTTCAGGCTGGCTTTGATGGTTTTGAGTTTGCTGTAAACTATTATATCTGTCAACTCTCAACCTTTTTTGGTTTTTTCTGATATAATATAATCTGTCAGACTCCATCATACTGTAACTGTCTACTAAAAACTGTTGAAATAGTCTTCTGGATCTCAATAATGTTTCTCCTTCAATTTTCCGCATCTGGAGTCTAAAACATAGAAATTCCTTTGTAGTAACTCTATTCCTTTTTCAAGTTTGAGAGTCACTTCTATTTCTATGTTTCACATCATTTCTATATCCATCTTCACTATAAGGAAATACAAGTGGATATTGCAATCCCAAATACCCAGCATGCAACTCACTAATTCTTTGTAATTTACCACTATGCCATTCAAGTATAATGTCTCTATTTGATCCAGTGTCAATATCACCAACAATAAGAGCAGCAAATTCAGAAACAGTAGGTAAGTTATATACTCTCCCATCAGTAGCTCTATTAGAAATGGGTTTTAATTTGCAGTCCTGTATGTCTGAAGCTTCAAATATTTCCTTTGCCATTCTTAAAATTTTGGCAAAATTATTTTCCTCATCAAGCATAGCAGTTAATTTCCTCACTATTTCTGCATCAAGCTGATTTTGGCTTCTATGTTCATGTAATAGAAAACATTGTTAGTTAAGCTGTAATATCCAAAGTTATGAGTAAATTGTTTCAACATGATTCAATAAGAAAATAAAGAAGATGAATAAGAAAACCAAATATGATTAAAAAAATTAAACGTACCCCAATCTTGATAGTCTATTCTGAATCTAATTATCAGTGTCATATATATATAGTTGAGCAAATTTGGGAGAATCACCACTCTTGGGTAATAGACTACCAATCAGATGACATGTTTGTCCTTGTATTCTAAGAGAAGGCGGTCCTCTACCGTTGTCTAATGATCTATCAACTTTTGCCCCAAGTGATGTGAAAGAAAACATCATGTTATATGAACGAATATGTTGTTGAAAATTCCTACTGTCAACTGAATCGTGATCAAATAGAAGATGTTTAAGTACTTCAGGAGGACTCTTCAAAAATGGAAGTTGAATCTTTCCAATACCACAGCAAAGTTGAAATTCCGGATTTGAAGTATTTTTATCTTTTTTGGTTCTCTCTTGATACCACATAAATGCTCCACACCAACGACATTGAATTATAGGATCTCCAACATCACTATAGCCTAAATAGAAGAAAAATTATAAGTAACTATTGTGAGAAGGCCTAAACAATATCAATAATTTATAAATTACCAGTATTTAATACTCCAATATCTTCGACACTTTCATTTTGAAATATACATTCATCGTCAGAGCTTGAGTAATCCTCTAAGTTAAAATAATAAAATTCATACAATTAGTCAATGGATATAAAAATTCATGAGGGACATAATCAATTAGAAGATATTTATATATAACTTAACCAAGTTTAACAATGTTCTTACCCAGAATTTGATCGACATGAACATGATGGTTATCTGGTTTTCAAACAGTGATTTGAACATGAAAGTTCTAAGATCACTTACAAGAGTATGGCAACCAAAAGTAACAGCCATCTCAGAGAAGAAGAGTTTATCAAATATGACTCTTGCAACTCTCTTTGGAAAACTCCAAGAACATGAGTTAGAATTGAATCGTTTAGAAGAGCATGAACAACATGAGAAGAAGTATCGATCAATCTCCCTAAAAGCAAAAGAAAGCATCAAAGAAGAATATGATGCAGATTCTGAAGAAGAAGACAATGGAAATCTGAATCTTCTAGTGAAGAACTTTGGAAAGTTTCTTAAAAAGAAAAATGTTAGATTTAACAACAATAAAGCATTCCAAAGAAACAATGAGTCTTCTTCATCTCAAAAGACTACATGTTTTGAGTGTGGCAAACCGGGACATTTCAAATCAGATTGTCCAAATCTTCAGAAGAAGAAACATGGTCTAAGAGAGAAATTTGAGAAAAAGGATCAACCTACTCGAAGAGCATATTTGGCTTGGGATGATAATGAAGTAAGTTCATCATCTGATTCTGATAAAGAAGAAGCACAAGTTGCTTTGATGGCCTCACATGATTCTGAGGTTGAAGATTCCCAGGTTAGTGAGAATTCTATATCTTTTCATGATTTAAAGTTTACCATGGAAAATATGTTTAAAATATGTCAAGAATTTTCTAAAGTTAGCACTAGGCAAAATGAGATAATTTCTTCCCTAGAAAGTAAATGTAGAAATTTACAAGAAGAACTAGATGTAGTAAAATCTAAGATAGACATTACTCACAAATGCACTAAGTGTAGTTCTTTAGAAGAAAAGATAGAAAATCTTCAACAAAGAGTAAATAACTTCAATAAAGGAAAACAGAAGTTAGATGATATCCTAAGTGTTCAAAGACATTCAAACAATAAGTCAGGTTTAGGATATACTTCTCACCCAAAGACAAAAGAGGTTAGGAAAACTGTTTTTGTAAAACCAAACCATTTTTTAGGATCCTCTAGTAACAGTAAGATTAATTCTGTTAAGAGTACAGACAATAGGAAGATTAATCAAAATATACCTCCTAAGAAGATTCATTCTTCCCCTAGACAAACCTCTAGTTACAAACATTACTCTTGTACTTATTGTAACAAAATAGGACATACCCCTAGTAGATGCTACTACAAACATATAGGAGTACCAAATAGGGAGTATATTTGGGTTAGAAAGGATGTTAACTTAGAAGGACCCAAAACTTGTTGGGTTCCTAATACCCATGTCTGAACTTTGTAATGTAGGTGTGTATGAAAGCAGCAAAGGATCTATGGTATCTTGATAGTGGCTGCTCATCACACATGACAGGAGACAAAACCAAGTTTTCTTTTCTTATACCTAGGGAAAAAGGTTTCGTCACATATGGTAACAATCAAAAGGGAAAAATACTCGGTATTGGAAGAATAGGCACACCCCCTCAAACAGTCATCGATAAAGTTCTTTACGTTGATGGTTTGATGCATAATCTTCTGAGTATTAGTCAACTATGTGATAAAGGTTTGAAAGTAGGTTTTATTAATGATATATGTGTTGTGAAAGATGTGAAAACTAAAGAAATTAAGTTTTCTGGATATAAAGTAAACAAAGTCTTCATGATCTCATTGGAAGAAATTCCACAAAATGTGAGATGCCTATTAGCCAAGAACAATAGTGATTCATGGCTATGGCATAGAAGACTTGCACATATTCACATAGATCATTTAAACAAACTAGTCAAGCATGATCTAGTTGTTGGGCTTCCAAAGATAAAATTCGAGAAAGACAAGCTTTGTGATGCATGTCAAAAAGGGAAGCAAACCAGAACATCCTTCAAACCAAAGAACATAGTTTCGACCTCAAGACCCCTTCAATTGTTACATATGGATTTGTTCGGACCTTCTAGAACTAAAAGCCTCGGAGGTAATTTCTATGCACTTGTTATTGTTGATGATTTCTCTAGATTTACTTGGACTTTATTTCTACCTCATAAGAATGAAGCCTTCAATGCATTCAAAAGATATGCAAGGCTAGTTCAAAATGAGAAGTCTTTGAAGATCTCTTCTATTAGAAGTGATCATGGTGGAGAATTTCAGAATCAACAATTCCAAGAACTATGTGATGAAAATGGAATATCACATAACTTCTCTACTCCGAGAACACCACAACAAAATGATGTAGTAGAAAGGAAGAATAGGTTACTTGAAGAATTAGCAAGAACCATGTTAAGTGAATCTAGTCTCCCTAAATATTTCTGGGCTGATGCTGTAAGTACTGCTTGCTATGTTTCCAATAGAGTTCTTATTAGACCTATCCTTAAGAAAACACCCTATGAACTCTACAAAGGAAGGAAACCAAATATCTCTCATCTACATGCTTTTGGATCAAAATGCTTTGTCTTGAATAATGGAAAGGAAAACCTTGGTAAGTTTGATGAAAAATCTGATGAAGGTATATTCCTTGGATATTCTCTAACAAGCAAAGCATATAGAGTCTTTAACAAGAAAACTCTATCTGTGGAAGAATCCATACATGTTACTTTTGATGAATCTAAATCTTCAATAGAAGATAAAGTCAATCTTCCAGATAATGAAGAAGATGACATCATTATAAATGAAGATTCTCAAAAGGATGGAGATCAGAATCCAATACAAGAAGAGCACATTGAAAGTAATACTTATCAACTTCCAAAAGAATGGAGAACCCATAGGGATCATCCAGTTGATAATATTATTGGTGATATCTCTAGAGGCGTTTCTACAAGGCTACGCTTGAATGATTCAGTTTTGAATATGGCCTTTGTCTCTCAGATAGAACCATCAAAAGTAAATGATGCTCTAGAGGATGAATATTGGATTGTAGCAATGCAGGAAGAACTAAACCAATTTGAAAGGAATCAAGTTTGGGAACTTGTCCCTAAGCCTAGTGATAAACACATTATTGGAACAAAGTGGGTGTTTAGGAATAAGTTAGATGAAAATGGTATTATAGTTAGGAATAAAGCAAGATTAGTTGCTCAAGGCTATAATCAAGAAGAAGGTATAGATTTTGATGAAACATATGCACCCGTAGCAAGATTAGAAGCCATAAGATTGTTATTAGCGTATGCTTGCTCTTTAAACTTCCCATTGTATCAAATGGACGTCAAAAGTGCCTTCCTAAACGGATATATTCAAGAAGAAGTGTATGTGAAGCAACCTCCAGGATTTGAAGATCCAAAGTTTCCTACACATGTCTTCAGACTAAAGAAAGCACTCTATGGTCTTAAGCAAGCCCCTCGTGCATGGTATGATAGGTTAAGTACTTTCCTTTGTAATAAAGGATTTCAAAAAGGTAAGGCTGATACAACCTTGTTCATCAAAAGAACCAAAGGTAATACCTTACTTGTTCAAATTTATGTTGATGATATTATCTTTGGTGCAACTAACGAATCTCTTTGCAAAGATTTCTCTAACATGATGCAAGAAGAATTTGAAATGTCCATGATGGGACAATTAAATTTCTTTCTTGGTTTACAAATCAAGCAATCAAGTGATGGAATATTCATCAATCAATCAAAGTTTTGCAAGGAACTATTAAAGAAATATGATTTGAATGATTGCAAAGCCATAGCCACACCAATGGGGTCTAACACATACTTAGATCAAGATGAATCCGGTAATCAAGTAGATATTACCAAATATAGAGGTATGATCGGATCTCTTCTATACTTAACTGCAAGTAGACCTGATATTATGTTTAGTGTGTGTCTATGTGCTAGATATCAAGAATCTCCTAGGGAATCACATTTAAGTTCTGTTAAACGAATTTTCAAATATTTGAAAGGAACTACAAATGTTGGATTGTGGTATCCCAAAGGAAGTGTTTGTGATTTGATTGGATATTCTGATTCTGATTATGCTGGTTGTAAAACTGAAAGAAAGAGTACATGTGGTACTTGTCACCTATTAGGAAATGCTCTTGTTTCATGGTCTTGTAAGAAACAAGCATGTGTTGCTCTAAGTACTGCAGAAGCAGAATATATTGCTGCAGGAAGTTGTTGTGCACAAACTCTATGGCTCAAACAACAACTCAAAGATTATGGCTTAGAGCTGGGCTGCATTCCAATTAAATGTGATAATACAAGTGCCATTAATCTCACTAAAAACCCTATCATGCACTCTCGAACTAAGCATATTGATATACGACATCATTTTCTTCGAGATCATGTTATGAGGAAAGATATTGAAATTTCATTTGTGGATACACATAATCAGTTAGCAGACATCTTTACTAAGCCTCTTCCTAAAGATTCTTTTTTCAAGATAAGAAGAAAACTAGGCATATTAGATAAGCATGATATTTAAGGTAACATGTTATTTGCATAAACTTTATATGTTCATTTACATTATGTGCTTAAGTGTTTATATATGAAAATGTGTTACATAGGATTCTAGAGTCTAGAACTTGTAAAAATGTCCTAGTAATCGATTACCCTAGGATTTGTAATCGATTATCCATGTTCAAAGTCCTCATGCTCGCTGGAAATACTTGAGTAATCGATTATTATAACTTCCATAATCGATTACATGTTCAAAAGTTTGAAAATTTTCAAATTTACAACTGCTGTAATCGATTACCTTAACTACCGTAATCGATTATACGCACGATTTTCTCTATAAAATCAGCATTTGTCCTCTGCCTTTTTGCCTACCTTTCTTCATATACAATCCTTCTTCTTCTAAGTCTTAAGTTGCCATGGGGTCTCTTCCACGTCCCTCAAATGTTTCCTCTCAAATCAATGTGTCTCAAAGGGAATCCTCCACAGATCCTCTGGTGTTGTCTCGCTATCGCATTGATGTTCAAACCAATGCTGCATCGGCAGGACTATCTCCCTTTTATACCATTCCTTCAAACTTCTCACAAGAAACCAAGGTTATACTAGAAAGGATGGATATCTTGTCACTTCGGCTTTCTCATAAGTTAGGCCAACTGGAGGATACCATTCGGTCTCGTTTTATACTTGTGGAACATCGCATCGAGGCCATGCACTCCTTCCTGCGTAAGGAAATTGAGAGCCTTCAAGAACTTGATCCTTCTGAGAACTCTGAGGATTCTAGTCAAGTCTAGGTTTTGAAGTCTTGTGTCTCTATATAGTTACCTATCTACCATTAGGATTTCCCTATTTTCGCAAAATGGCTTTATCTAGTTATTGTAATCCCTCTACTACATATGTTTACTATGTCTTAATATGTACTTTTATGTATTTGCTTTGTTATATATATATATAAAGTGCTGGTTGTTCATGTTTTACATGTTTACCCCCATCCCCCATGCTTTATATTGCAATATATACTTGTGTGTATGCCTGTACATTTTTGGCCTTTTCTTCTTTTTGATGAAGTCAAAAGGGGGAGAAAGGTTCAGTGTCTTTAAAGATCATATGCAGGAATTCAACGAGTACATTAGAAAGGGGGAGAAAAATCAAAAATACTAAATTCCGTCAAATAGGGGGAGTTAAGCATCACGAATGCATAAATGATCTTCAAAGTTTCAAGTATGTGTTTGCCATCATCAAAAAGGGGGAGATTGTGAAGAAGGTCTTGCTCCTGACCTTGGCTGTGGTTTTGATGACGACAAACTCATCAACAAAAAGAAGAAAAGAAGACTTCAAAGAATCAAGCACTCAAGTTCATCAATAAGTCTAGAAGTCTTAGAATTAGGTGAGTTATGCTTCTAAAGGTTTATTAAAGCATAAAGGCTCTCAAAATACCTAATCTAATCAAGCTAAGTGTTTTCATAACTTAAAAGAAGTAGAAAACCTTAAGCAAGTCTCAAAGAATAAGTTTCTGGAAAATGGGCTTCTGTGTAATCGATTACACCATTATGGTAATCGATTACACCAAGGCAAGTAATCGATTACTCCAGTCTTGTAATCGATTACATGTTTGAAATTCAAATTCAAACTGAAACGGTCACTTGTGTAATCGATTACACTAAGTATAGTAATCGATTACCAGAACGAAAAGTTGCATCTTTTCATGAACCATTGTGTCCCAAACCTTTTGAAAAGGGTTGTGATGGTTCAAGGACGTTTCCCTTGCCTATATAAAGACCATTTGAGTCCAGAAAACAAAACACACAAGAACAACAACATAGAACACACACACACACGAAATTTACACATTTCACATGAGAAAAACACATTAGGCCAAAGCTTTTTCAAAATAGGTTCATCTTTTAGAACTTAAATCTTCTAGAGCCTAAATTCTGAGTTCATGATCTTCATGTTTACAAGAACACATTTGTTGTTCACATCTTGAAGAACTCAGAATTGTATTATGCTTAAAAGCCTTAAAAGCATAATCTCTCATGTTCAATCCAATTGTGTGTTAAAGGATTGAAACAGCCAAGTGTAATATCTTCTTCATCTCTTTCTGTAAGATTGAGTTCTTCACCGTGGTATTCGGTGAAGGGTTGTTGTTACTGAAAGTGGTTTGCTTTCAGGGTTGTGATTGAAGACAAGTTTGTCTTCAAGGTCTGAGGGTGGTTTGCCTTCAGGAACTGAAAGTGGTTTGCTTTCAGGGGTTGTTGAAAGCGGTTTGCTTTCACAGGATATTGGTAGAAATTCTTGGGGTCCTTGGGTTAGGAACTTGTAAGAAATTCTTATCAATAGTGGAAAAATCCTCAAGAGGTTTTCTTGAGGGACTGGACGTAGTCTTCGGTGGATTGAAGGCGAACCAGGATAAATCTTGTGTGTGATTCTCTTTATCCTTCACATTTACTTTCAAGCATTGTTCATATCCGCTGCAATCACAAAGATCAACTCGTGATCATCATAAACTTGAAAGTAACAATTTAAATAAGGCGAAAATTGGGGCAACACTTATTCACCCCCCCCTCTCAGGTTGCTATCTGTTCTAACAAAAGCATGAGGAAAAGAGAGAAGAACAAAACTAAGTTATAGCAAAGGGAATAATGAGATATCAATAAAACTAAAGAGTAGTTTCAAAATCAGCTTTGTTTAAATGATTTATGCATGGTTTAAGTATACATGAAGAACATAATATATAATCTCAGTGTTTGGTTTCTTAAGCATGTCTTGTGATCCTGTCTTGTTCTTGCTTAAGTACCACGATTTTCAACCCAAAATCTTAACTATGACACCATTACGATGTCCTTCCTATGGGTATTCAGTAACTTTTCTAGACTGTTTGGAAAAGTTATATATTTTGATGCTAAGATCTCTCTATTCCTCACCCTAATGCGTGAGTAATCATTCCCTTTATTCAATTCTATGAAAAATTAATGAGAAAACAACAAAAAGCATGAGAAAAAGAGAGAAGAACAAAAATAAGTTATAGCAAAGGGAATAATGAGATATCAATAAAACTAAAGAGTAGTTTCAAAATCAGCTTTGTTTAAATGATTTATGCATGGTTTAAGTATACATGAAGAACATAATATATAATCTCAGTGTTTGGTTTCTTAAGCATGTCTTGTGATCCTGTCTTGTTCTTGCTTAAATACCACGATTTTCAACCCAAAATCTTAACTATGACACCATTACGCTGTCCTTCCTATGAGTATTCAGTAACTTTTCTAGACTGTTTGGAAAAGTTTTATATTTTGATGCTGAGATATCTCTATTCCTCACACTAATGCGTGAGTAATCATTCCCTTTATTCAATTCTATGAAAAATTAATGAGAAAACAACAAAAAGCATGAGAAAAAGAGAGAAGAACAAAAATAAGTTATAGCAAAGGGAATAATGAGATATCAATAAAACTAAAGAGTAGTTTCAAAATCAGCTTTGTTTAAATGATTTATGCATGGTTTAAGTATACATGAAGAACATAATATATAATCTCAGTGTTTGGTTTCTTAAGCATGTCTTGTGATCCTGTCTTGTTCTTGCTTAAGTACCACGATTTTCAACCCAAAATCTTAACTATGACACCATTACGATGTCCTTCCTATGGGTATTCAGTAACTTTTCTAGACTGTTTGGAAAAGTTATATATTTTGATGCTAAGATCTCTCTATTCCTCACCCTAATGCGTGAGTAATCATTCCCTTTATTCAATTCTATGAAAAATTAATGAGAAAACAACAAAAAGCATGAGAAAAAGAGAGAAGAACAAAAATAAGTTATAGCAAAGGGAATAATGAGATATCAATAAAACCAAAGAGTAGTTTCAAAATCAGCTTTTGTTTAAATGATTTATGCATGGTCTAAGTATACATGAAGAACATAATATATAATCTCAGTGTTTGGTTTCTTAAGCATGTCTTGTGATCCTGTCTTGTTCTTGCTTAAGTACCACGATTTTCAACCCAAAATCTTAACTATGATACCATTACGCTGTCCTTCCTATGGGTATTCAGTAACTTTTCTAGACTGTTTGGAAAAGTTTTATATTTTGATGCTGAGATCTCTCTATTCCTCACACTAATGCGTGAGTAATCATTCCCTTTATTCAATTCTATGAAAAATTAATGAGAAAACAACAAAAAGCATGAGGAAAAGATGTTCATGGTGATGAAAAAAGAAAACTTAAACTGATCATAATCATTTGCATAATCTGTCAGTGGCTAAATTATTGCAATTACTACTTTGAACACCTAATTACAAAACTGAAGACCATATTAAAAATGAACTTTCACCAGCAATTTCACATTCTACACCATGAACATTAATTTTAGGAGGAGACAGAATTGAAGAGAAAAAAAACTAGAAAAATCAAACCTGTTGAGGAGAATAGCCCCAATGGATAAAATCATTTTGCTAAACTATTGAACGGTTTTATATCAATCTAAATAATTAACTACAGTCTACCAGCAATTCCAAAACTGAAAGGCCACATTAAAAATGAAGATACAAGTGCAATTTCCATACTCTACACCATGAACTTTAATTTTAGGAGGAGGAGGAGGAATGGAAGAGATTAAGAAGCAGTAGAACTGAACCGGTTAAGGATAAAATTCAAGAATCCAAATTGTAGGGACAGCAGCATTGGGTGCAGGAGAGGCGACGTTAGGAGCGCAGGAGCGTCAAGGCGTAGGAGCAGCGACGTGAAGGGCGGAGGAGCGGCAGCGTAAAGCGCAGAAGCGGCAGCGTCAAGGAAGAGAGCGGCGACGTCACAGGAGGTGTAGCGGTAGGAAAAAGGCGCAAGGGCAGCAACGTCAAGGTACAGAGCGGCGGCGTGAAGGGCGAAGGAGAACGCGCAGGAGTAGCAGTGTCAAGATAGGGGCGGCGGCAATTCCTTGATGCTTCGTCAAGGCAGCAGTAGCACTCAAGATAGCAGCTTCTGGAGAAAGATGAAACCGTAAGTAGAAGAAGAAGAAGTGTTTTTTGGGTTTGAAATGAGAAGAGCGGTTGTGTGCACGAATCTCATGTTCATGTAATCTGTTTCTTTTTTTTTTTTTTTTAACTCACTGTTTCTTCTCCTTAGAATCTTAGTATAATAATATAATAATATAATAATTATAACTGAAATTGAGCATAACTTCTATTTAATTTTAATGTTTTAAAATTAAAATTAACAATTACAATGATAAAATATAAGTCTAATCAAGTATTTAAGTAGTTTAGTATTTTTTATATAGAATAAAAGAAAAGTACAAGATATTTAAGAAGAAGAAGAAGAAGAAGAAGAAGAAGAAGAAGAATTTAGTAGTTAAGTCTGTTATGGGTAGAAATTTATATTAAATGGGTAGCATGCTTGTTAACTCATTATATGTAAATTGAAGAATGTAAGTGATGGAATTCTTTTATCATTTTACATCTTAATTTCTAATTTTAAATGTAGTTCTTTTAATGTTCAAACTCTTTATCTATTAATTAACTTTATCTATTAAATATTAAAAAGAGTTGGTTCTCTTTATATAAATATTTTATTATCTATTAAATATTAAAAAGAGTTGGTTCTCTTTATATAAATCTTTTATGTAAAGATTTTTTTTTTATGTAAACTCCTTCTCCAATCTAGATCTTCTTCTCTCAATCTTTTCTCTGTATCCTTTTGTCATTGTTTTCCTCTTTACGTTTATAATTTTTTTAGTTGAGGTTGTTAAGTGATTTGCAGAAATACACATCTAATATATATTACATGCTCAATCATCATAAAATAATCATTTCTAGTTTAAGTTTCTCATAATAGCGTATCTCCATTAAATAGGACTAAGGCAAGCACTTTAGGAGTCCA
The DNA here is from genome assembly GCA_030819835.1 of Acmispon strigosus. Taxonomy (NCBI): domain Eukaryota; kingdom Viridiplantae; phylum Streptophyta; class Magnoliopsida; order Fabales; family Fabaceae; genus Acmispon; species Acmispon strigosus. The sequence continues at coordinate 30,149,149 of JAUAMA010000001.1, forward strand.
TCGGGTTAAGACACTGATACACAGCTAAGTAAGTAATGAGAAAATGCACTAATTAATTAGCAATAGCATTCCATTATCTCCTATGTGCCACCAATATGAAGGTGCCCAACAAATGTTTTCAAAATTATAGCAAAAAAAAACATTCAGCTAACAACAACCAAATAAGATCTATTGGGTTTGCAAAAGCAAACACATTCTTTTACAAACATGCTTCGAACTGCTCCAAAGATCTAGAATGCTTCTTAGATAGATGCAAATAAAATAAAACTTGTAAACTACACCAAAGCTAGAGCATGTACTAATAAGCTACTCAAAGCAACACCAAAATGTATTCTAATTCTTTGTGGTTGGGAAGGACCGACATAGCAGACAATAAAGTTGAATTGTATCTACCTCAATAAGGTCGCTAGTAAAGTACTGGAACTGGGCAGCTCAACTATACAGAAAATTTCTCAGTTTTGATATTCTTTGAGAATTTCGTAGAAGAAAATTGAGCAGAAGGCAATTCTTTTTCAGCATAATAATCATCACACTCAATATCATTGGACCGTCTCTTAGCTGGAGTTAAATATCCAGTTAAACCAGGATCATAATCAGCTGATCCAGATATTGATTGCTGAAAAATTAAGAGAAGAAAATCAAAATCAAAACAAATGAATTTGTATTCAATGATAGATTGACATAATGATGTATAAATTATCACGTACAGTATCATATGAGTCACCTTCTTTGACGATGGAAAAAGTTGATTTCTTTTTTGGACTATCAATGTCATCCTAAATTTAAAAATAATTGTCATATCATTATCTATTTAATCATTAAGAAATGACATATTATATGATATAATACATTTACCTCATCAATCTTCATCTTTTGTTGTACACCATCCACAATATGTTTATTGTCTGATATCTGAGAGACTGAATAATGCTTGTAACCTGGTTGAACCTTTACTTTAAATGCCAAAACCTTTCCCAGAATGCAATCAATGGACTCAGGGACAGCCATTGGTTCTGTTTCACCATCCTGCAAAAAATAATATAGAAGATAAAGAGACTGATTCAGTATGTTGCAATAAGAAACATATGAAACTTTAGCTATCAAATCGTAAAATACTTCATTTCATACATCCAATAACTTCTTTTTAAGATCAAGAGCAGTTTCCTTGATCAGCTGAATACATTCACGATCCCAGAGTACAAACATAGAATTTTCATTCTTATAGGAGACTATAACCTCAACTCTGAACCTGTTAATAGAAAAGTTAGATTTAGAAAGTTGCTAAAAAATTTAAAATTATGTATATGAATATAGTGAATTAATGTTATAACCTTGGAACTGTTTCAGAAATTTTTTTCCCACATCCTTCACATATAAATGGCATAGTTGAACAATTAGCCTTCTTATTACACTTGAAGCATGCTTGGTAGCTCCAACCATTGCTAACACATAGTTTGTCTATTTTAGCAACAGTTATACAATAGCAATCCTATTCGGAAAAAAAATCAATGTCATCACTAATCCATATGGTTTTAAATTAGATGTAAGCATTATATACTATAAATACAAAAAAAAATAAAAAAAAATTCAAATCATACATTTTGAACAGTACCCAATTCCATTAAACTTTTAACTTCAGCATTTTCCATGAATTTGTCTTCAGAAGAAGTTTGAGATCCTGATGAAAACTGAGTGATTCTTTCACTAAATGATTCATAGACAACATTTGAGGCCAAGCTGCATTTTATAATTAAATATAAAAACTTGAGATAAAATAAGTAAGTTAAAAACTAATAATCTTTATACTGCTGAATTGAAAAAGCAACCTCAGTCCAACAAGGATAATTTCATACCTATCTTTATACTGTTGAATCTCTGCAATGTCTTCATTAATGAGGACTTTGGAGCCATACATAGAGTTCTGTATCGATGTAGGATATTTGCCTGTGATAATAGATAATTACAAATATGCTCTCATTATAGTACCTAATAAAACCAAGACTGGTATTGACCTATATTTATTAAAATAAATTGACATCACCATATGAATCTTTAATCCTTGCTAGATTTAGCAAAATAATAATAGGACCAGATTGATGGCTCTTTAGAAATTTTATCATCTTATAAGCATAATCCTCCCATAAAGTACAAAATATAGAGTTGTCCCTTCAATAGAAAGCGAAAACAGTTCGGTTTAGTTTCACTTTAAATTCAAATATATAATGATGATGATTGAGGCTATTCTTGTACCTTTGGTCCTTCATGACAAACATCTGTCTCTTAGGTGTTGTAATTTTTTTATATTGTATGTCTGCAAATTCGCCAATCACATCTGAAAAAGAAACTAATGTCATATCAAAATACCTAAAATAAAATGTTTAAATAACAATAACTACAAATAAACACAACCCCTGTAATGTCACATGGATATATATAAATAAACACCACATTACCTACTAATTCATCAGAGGTGGCTTGCCCAGATAAAATGTCTTCAAACTTAGTGAAATGGTAGACATTTTGAGGTATGTGAGGATTATGATGTTCATGAACTATAGTTCCTTTCCCAAAAATCAGCTTGAAACGATGAGGAGAAATTTTATATTATCTTCATTTTTTGCAACCTCAAAATTCTGGACAATATATATGCTGTTCTCTTTCAATATAGACTTCCATTTAGCGATGTCATATTGTTTCACAATTTCCATAATTTTATCTCCCTAGATTTTAAAACACAAAAGCAATATTTAGAGTTAGAATGCAATTTGTGTAGTGATCAAAAAGAATATAAGTGGATGATTAAAAAACGGAACACAAAATAATAATTTAGAACACAATTATATTATGTCATAGGCACAATGAGTAAAGACACAAAACAAACAATTGTGACATGAGATCAATTGAAACAGTAGCACAAATTATATCAATTTTGAATAAGTTTGTAATTGATTAGAAATATCGTATATGGTATAAAAAATTGCTTTACCTTGTCATCCATCAAAATCATATCCATACCAACTATTTTTTCAGCTTTTTCTCTGACAATCAGATTTGTTATTCTAACTTCTAGTTTCCAAGTTTCCTTGGAGTCATTGATTTGATCGATCGGGGTAACTTTGCGTGCCATATAACAGACTGACAATAGAAAAATTTATCAATATCAATATAATACATTATGAATCTGAATTTGTAGGGCACATATCTTCCAAACACACACCTGCTTACAGAGGAAGAAACATAATGACTTGTAAAATCAAATTCAAATCCTATCTAAAAAGACAACACTGCATGAATTCATTCAAATGCTCATACAATAAGGAGGCTAAGGAGGCAAACTAATGTGTTCTTCAAGAGGTAAACTATTGAAACATAGACAACCAACTTATCTAACGGATAATATAATACTCAAACTCAACCAATTGTGCAACAGAACCTCAGTTAATCTAAGTTATACTACCATGTGCAAACCAAGTTCATCTAAGTTAACCAATAACTACCTACAAAAAGTATATGGTAAGAGGTAGGTGATAAGGAAACTGCAAGGGATAATACAATATTCACGGTAATTAGCAAAAGCAATGAACAGCCAGAACTGTATAGTTTCAGTGATCAATAATCTATAAAAAGGAGAAAATACCTATGAGCAACCAATTGTATACAACATGCTAACATTTAGAAGAATGTCTGACATGCGCACTAACATATCAAAATAGAAACCAAATATGAGTGCATTTTTTAAGTTGCAGAGCTTCATAGAGGACAGACTTCTATGATCATGGAGGCTTTGTTTCATTATAGCTTGTTATATAGGATCTAGACATACAAGAAGTTATATTATACTTCTTTTTTCTTCAATGTTTTTTTTATTGTGGTGATGCAATATCACTCTACAAGCATCTATGGATGTCTCAGTACAAGACAAAATCTGCATTCACTAACTTAAAGCTTTATAGGAATTTGGTTAAGTTTTCCATAAATGTGGAACTCAATATCACCTAAGTAACCTATACTTTAATTTTATTTTATTTCTGCTTTTATAGGCACTTGCTAAATTTTGTCCTCTACCTGCCACATTTGGCTCCTATGAATTCATTGACTCAAGAAAAAAAATTAATGATGTTTTTCACTGATGTGTGGCTCCAATCTGGTGGTGGAATACCGGAATCCTATTTATATTTGTCTTTATTTATCAAGTGCCGACAAATCAATATATGCATGGTCTAAGTATACATGAAGAACATAATATATAATCAATATATGCATTTGGATCCTGTCTTGTTCTTGCTTAAGTACCACGATTTTCAACCCAAAATCTTAACTATGACACCATTACGCTGTCCTTCCTATGGGTCACCAGTAACTTTCCTAGACTGTTTGGAAAAGTTTTATATTTTGATGCTGAGATCTCTCTATTCCTCACACTAATGCGTGAGTAATCATTCCCTTTATTCAATTCTATGAAAAATTAATGAGAAAACAACAAAAAGCATGAGGAAAAGAGAGAAGAACAAAAATAAGTTATAGCAAAGGGAATAATGAGATATCAATAAAACTAAAGAGAAGTTTCAAAATCAGCTTTTGTTTAAATGATTTATGCATGGTCTAAGTATACATGAAGAACATAATATATAATCTCAGTGTTTGGTTTCTTAAGCATGTCTTGTGATCCTGTCTTGTTCTTGCTTAAGTACCACGATTTTCAACCCAAAATCTTAACTATGACACCATTATGTTGTCCTTCCTATGAGTATTCAATAACTTATTGATATTGGGCAATGAGCATATACACAACTGCCGAAACGTTGTTTTTGACTTAAGAATCAGAAATAGTTTGTGCAGGTTTTGGTGGCAAGAAGCTTTAATAGAGTCGGGTAACTTCAAAACTTGGTACCGTTGGTGCCTTGCCACACTCCCTGAAACTCTTTCCTAGGAAACATTTGAACTCACTAAAATCATAAACAAAAAAACTTCTGAAATTTATCCACATATTACTAACTACTAAGTACATTAAAACTTTTGGATGAAGTCAGGTCAGGAGACTATATCATTAAGAACTAATTGATATTGAATATATCTTGATCGTTTCAATTACATCAAGGACATCTGTCTTTATTAAATTACTCCCAAGATTTAGAATAATTAGATAAAGATTAAATTATTCATATTCATAAAGTTTGACATAGTGAAAATAATTGCTAATTTGTTGAACTGGAGATGCATTGGTTCAAAGTAATGGCAATGAAGTTAAAATAAAACATTAGACACAGTAAAAATAATAGCTAGAATAATAAAACATTAGAATAATTTATACATGTGTTCTGCAAACTTCATTCCATTGTTTAAAAAAATAATTCACTGAACTATCTTCAAGGAGCCACAAATGTTTTCTGGTACGAATACAGATGTTATAATCGAAAATGTTACTTAGTTTGCTATAATTTGCAAAAGACAAGTTGGATTTGGATAGGCAGGCTTTTACAGGTTACAGTTGTATTGATTTTCAGATATCATGCTCAGACAAAACATATGAACTTTCTGCCATGCTCTATTCCTCTCCTAAATGGGAATAATAATATTCTTGGGTTCTTTTTTGTATTTAATATCCTATGCCAATTGTAGCAATCATTCCAAGCTTATCCCATCTATCAAAAAGAAAACAGGAAGTTTATCAAAAATGTATTTGTGGGCTAGAACTTCTGCTATGGTACGGTGGATATGGCTTGGTATTCAGAAAATCAGTACGGGATTATATGGCAATAATATTATTAATAAGAAGATATCAATCTTATGATAATGGTAGGGTCAAGAAAGAAATCACAGAGGAGGCCAACTTGGATCATTGTATTGGTGAAAGTGGTGTGCCTTGTCATGATTTTTGCCTACGTTTATCCACCAACAATCCCTGCAACATGCTACTTCTCTTCCTCTAGAGCTTGTCACACATATGATCCACACCCCACTGGACTTCCTTCAACAATCCCAATGGGTATCTTAAAAATAGAAATTTTAACCAAAATGGGTATCTTAAAAATAGAAATTTTAACCAGTAGCGAAGTGAGATTGCTAGTGCCGAGTAACACAGGTGAAAAATCAAAAATAACCATTAGAGAATTTAGAGAGGTTATGTCACTAAACCCTAAACATGAAGATTCACCAGCAATTTTTACATTCTACACTATTAAAATTAATTTTAGGAGGATGACGACTGGAAGAGAAAAAGAAGAAGAAGAATCAAACCTGTTGAGGATAAAATGAAGAATCCAAATTGTGGGGGCAGCAGCGTCGAGTGCAGGAGGTGTGATTTCAGGGGCGGAGGAGCGACAGCGTCAAGGCGCAGGAGCAGCAGCTTCAAGGCGGGAGTAGCAGCGTCAAGATAGGGGCGGACGAGCAGCAGCGTGAAGGGTGTAGGAGCGGCGACGTCAAGGGCGGAGGAACGGCGCTTCAAGACGCAGGAGCAGGAGTTTCAAATCGGAAGACGCGACTTCAGGGGCGGAGGAGCGGCAGCGTGAAGGGCGTGGAACAGCGACGCTAAGGGCGGAGGAGCGACAGAGAACTTGATTCAGAGTAGAGAGGGGTTATTTTGGACTGAGAATGACGGATTGTGTGCAATTAGGAATTGTAAAAACGGTTTGTGGAGAGGAAACTGTAACAATGGTTTGTGGGGATTTTTTTGGAGTTTGAGAAGAGGAAACGGTTTTTGGAGGAGGAAACTGCATTTTGGGTGTGCAGGCAGCAAACGGTTTGGGTTCACAAGAAAGTAATGTGTGGGTTTAGGGGGGAAATCAATTTAATGAGAGAGTGACATGTGTCCTAGGGGTGCTAGGGGTTTCTTTTATTATAAACTTGGCCTTTAGGTGCAAAATATTTTATTTTATGTCAGTGTGCTAGTTGATAGTATTTTATTCTAATCCTGTTGTAAGTGGAATTCGTTAAATATATTAAGTGATACTGATGCAGTCCAAAACACTGTTATTTCGGAGAACCTTTGGTTAGTTCCATTTATAGAATAAAAAAAAAGTAAAAGATATTGAAGAAGTATTAGAAGAGAAAAGTAGAAGAAGAAGAAGTAGAAAAAGAAGAAAAATTTAGTAGTTAAGTCTGTTATGGGTAGAAATTTATATTAAATAGGTAAACTACATTTCAAGTATAAGCTTAATCAAATATTAAATAAATCAAGTATTATTAAAATATAATTGAATATTCATCTTTGATTGTAGCATGCTTGTTAACTCATTATATGTAAATTGAAGAATGTAAGTGATGGAATTCTTTTATCATTTTATATCTTAATTTCTAATTTTAAATGTAGTTCTTTTAATGTTCAAACTTTTTATCTATTAATTAACTTTATCTATTAAATATTAAAAAGAGTTGGTTCTCTTTATATAAATATTTTATTATCTATTAAATATTAAAAAGAGTTGGTTCTATTTATATAAATCTTTTATGTAAAGAATTTTTTTTATGTAAACTCCTTCTCCAATCTAGATCTTCTTCTCTCAATCTTTTCTCTGTATCCTTTTGTCACTGTTTTCCTCTTTACGTTTATAATTATTTTAGTTGAGGTTGTTAAGTGATTTGTAGAAATACACATCTAATATATATTACATACTCAATCATCATGAAATAATCATTTCTAGTTTAAGTTTCTCATAATAGCGTATCTCCATTAAATAGGACTAAGGCAAGCACTTTAGGAGTCCATCGGGTTAAGACACTGATACACAGCTAAGTAAGTAATGAGAAAATGCACTAATTGATTAGCAATAGCATTCCATTATCTCCAGTGTGCCACCAATATGAAGGTGCCCAACAAAATGTTTTCAAAATTATAGCAAAAAAAACATTCAGCTAACAACAACCAAATAAGATCTATTGGGTTTTCAAAAGCAAACACATTCTTTTACAAACATGCTTCGAACTGCTCCAAAGATCCAGAATGCTTCTTAGATAGAAGCAAATAAAATAACACTTGTAAACTACCCCAAAGCTAGAGCATGTACTAATAAGCTACTCAAAGCAACACCAAAATGTATTTCTAATTCTTTGTGGCTGGGCAGGACCGACATAACAGACAATAAAGTTGAATTGTATCTAGCTCAATAAGGTTGCTGGTAAAGTACTGGAACTGGGCAGCTCAGCTATACAGAAAATTTCTCAGTTTTGATATTCTTTGAGAATTTCGTAGAAGAAACTTGAGCAGAAGGCAATTCTTTTTCAGCATAATAATCATCACACTCAATATCATTGGACCGTCTCTTAGCTGGAGTTAAATATCCAGTTAAACCGGGATCATAATCAGCTGATCCAGATATTGATTGTTGAAAAATTAAGAGAAGAAAATCAAAATCAGAACAAATGAATTTGTATTGAATGATAGATTGACATAGTGATGTATAAATTGTCACGTACAGTATCATATGAGTCATCTTCTTTGACGATGGAAGAAGTTGATTTCATTTTTGGACTATCAATGTCATCCTAAATTTAAAAATAATTGTCATATCATTATCTATTTAATCATTAAGCAATGACATATTATATGATATAATACATTTACCTCATCAATCTTCATCTTTTGTTGTAGACCATCCACAATATGTTTATTGTCTGATATCTGAGAGACTGAATAATGCTTGTAACCTGGTTGAACCTTTACTTTAAATGCCAAAACCTTTCCCAGAATGCAATCAATGGACTCAGGGACAGCCATTGGTTCTGTTTCACCATCCTGCAAAAAATAACATAGAAGATAAAGAGACTGATTCAGTATGTTGCAATAAGAAACATGAAACTTTAGCTATCAAATCGTAAAATACTTCATTTCACACATCCAATAACTTCTTTTTAAGATCAAGAGCAGTTTCCTTGATCAGCTGAATACATTCACGATCCCAGAGTACAAACTTAGAATTTTCATTCTTATAGGAGACTATAACCTCAACTCTGAACCTGTTAATAGAAAAGTTAGATTTAGAAAGTTGCTAAAAAATTTAAAATTATGTAAATGAATATAGTGAATTAATGTTATAACCTTAGAACTGTTTCAGAAATTTTTTTCCCACATCCTTCACATATAAATGGCATAGTTGAACAATTAGCCTTCTTATTACACTTGAAGCATGCTTGGTAGCTCCAACCATTGCTAACACATAGTTTGTCTATTTTAGCAACAGTTATACAATAGCAATCCTATTCGGAAAAAAAATCAATGTCATCACTAATCCATATGGTTTTAAATTAGATGTAAGCATTATATGCTATAAATACAAAAAAAATACAAAAAAATTCAAATCATACCTTTTGAACAGTACCCAATTCCATTAAACTTTTAACTTCAGCATTTTCCATGAATTTGTCTTCAGAAGAAGTTTGAGATCCTGATGAAAACTGAGTGATTCTTTCACTAAATGATTCATAGACAACATTTGAGGCCAAGCTGAAAATTCGCCAATGACATCTGAAAAAGAAACTAATGTCATATCAAAATACCTAAAATATAAAGTTTAAATAACAATAACTACAAATAAACACAACCCCTGTAATGTCACATGGATATATATAAATAAACACCACATTACCTACTAATTGATCAAAGGTAGCTTGCCCAGATAAAATGTCTTCAAACTTGGTGAAATGGTAAACATTTTGAGGTATGTGAGGATTATGATGTTCATGAACTATAGTTCCTTTCCCAAAAATCAGCTTGAAATGGTGAGGAGAAATTTTATATTGTCCTTCATTTTTTGCAACCTCAAAATTCTGGACAATATATATGTTGTTCTCTTTCAATATAGACTTCCATTTAGCGATGTCATATTGTTTCACAACTGCCGTAATTTTATCTCCCTAGATTTAAAAAAACAAAAGCAATATTTAGAGTTATAATGCAATTTGTGTAGGGATCGAAAAGAATATAAGTGGATGATTAAAAAACGGAACACAAAATAATAATTTAGAACACAATTATATTATGTCATAGGCACAATGAGTAAAGACACAAAACAAACAATAGTGACATGAGATCAATTGAAACAGTAACACAAATTATATCAATTTTGAATAAGTTTGTAATGATTAGCAATATCGTATATGGTATAAAAATTGCTTTACCTTGTCATCCATCAAAATCATATCCATACCAACTATTTTTTCAGCTTTTTCTCTGACAATCAGATTTATTATTCTAACTTCTAGTTTCCAAGTTTCCTTGGAGTCATTGATTTGATCGATCGGGGTAACTTTGCGTGCCATATAACAGACTGACAATAGAAAAATTTTATCAATATCAATATAAATACATTATGAATCTGAATTTGTAGGACACATATCTTCCAAACACACACATGTTTACAGAGGAACAAACATAATGACCTGTAAAATAAAATTCAAATCCTATCTAAAAAGACAACACTGCATGAATTCATTCAAATGCTCATACAATAAGGAGGCTAATGAGGCAAACTAATGTGTTCTTCAAGAGGTAAACTATTGAAACATAGACAACCAACTTATCTAACTGATAATATAATACTCAAGCACAACCAATTGTGCAACAGAACCTCAGTTCATCTAAGTTATACTACCATGTGCAAACCAAGTTCATCTAAGTTAACCAATAACTACCTACCAAAAGTATATGGTAAGGGGTAGGTGATAAGGAAACTGCAAGGGATAATACAATATTCACGGTAATTAGCAAAAGCAATGAACAGCCAGAACTGTATAGTTTCAGTGATCAATAATCTACAAAAAGGAGAAAATACCTATGAGCAACCAATTGTATACAACATGCTAACATTTAGAAGAATGTCTGACATGCGCACTAACATATCAAAATAGAAACCAAATATGAGTGCATTTTTTAAGTTGCAGAGCTTCATAGAGGACAGACTTCTATGATCATGGAGGCTTTGTTTCATTATAGCTTGTTATATAGGATCTGGACATACAAGAAGTTATATTATACTTCTTTTTTCTTCACTGTTTTTTTTATTGTGGTGATGCAATATCACTCTACAAGCATCTATGGATGTCTCAGTAAAAGACAAAATCTGCATTCACTAATTTAAAGCTTTATAGGAATTTGGTTAAGTTTTCCATAAATGTGGAACTCAATATCACCTAAGTAACCTATACTTTAATTTTATTTTATTTCTGCTTTTATGGGCACTTGCTAAATTTTGTCCTCTACCTGCCACATTTGGCTCCTATGAATTCATTGACTCAAGAAAAAAAATTAATGATGTTTTTCACTGATGTGTGGCTCCAATCTGGTGGTGGAATACCGGAATCCTATTTATATTTGTCTTTATTTATCAGGTGCCAACAAATCAATATATGCATGGTCTAAGTATACATGAAGAACATAATATATAATCAATATATGCATTTGGATCCTGTCTTGTTCTTGCTTAAGTACCAGGATTTTCAACCCAAAATCTTAACTATGACACCATTATGCTGTCCTTCCTATGGGTATTCAGTAACTTTTCTAGACTGTTTGGAAAAGTTTTATATTTTGATGCTGAGATCTCTCTATTCCTCACACTAATGCGTGAGTAATCATTCCCTTTATTCGATTCTATGAAAAATTAATGAGAAAACAACAAAAAGCATGAGGAAATGAGAGTAGAACAAAAATAAGTTATAGCAAAGGGAATAATGAGATATCAATAAAACTAAAGAGTAGTTTCAAAATCAGCTTTTGTTTAAATGATTTATGCATGGTCTAAGTATACATGAAGAACATAATATATAATCAATATATGCATTTGGATCCTGTCTTGTTCTTGCTTAAGTACCAGGATTTTCAACCCAAAATCTTAACTATGACACCATTATGCTGTCCTTCCTATGGGTATTCAGTAACTTTTCTAGACTGTTTGGGAAAGTTTTATATTTTGATGCTGAGATCTCTGTATTCCTCACACTAATGCGTAAGTAATCATTCCCTTTATTCGATTCTATGAAAAATTAATGAGAAAACAACCAAAAGCATGAGGAAATGAGAGTAGAACAAAAATAAGTTATAGCAAAGGGAATAATGAGATATCAATAAAACTAAAGAGTAGTTTCAAAATCAGCTTTTGTTTAAATGATTTATGCATGGTTTAAGTATACATGAAGAATATAATATATAATCTCAGTGTTTGGTTTCTTAAGCATGTCTTGTGATCCTATCTTGTTCTTGCTTAAGTACCACAATTTTTAACCCAAAATCTTAACTATGACACCATTATGTTGTCCTTCATATGGGTATTAGTAACTTTCCTAGACTGTTTGGAAAAGTTTTATATTTTGATGCTGAGATCTCTCTATTCCTCACACTAATGCGTGAGTAATCATTCCCTTTATTCAATTCTATGAAAAATTAATGAGAAAACAACAAAAAGCCTGAGGAAAAGAGAGAAGAACAAAAATAAGTTATAGCAAACGGAATAATGAGATATCAATAAAACTAAAGAGTAGTTTCAAAATCAGCTTTTGTTTAAATGATTTATGCATGGTCTAAGTATACATGAAGAACATAATATATAATCTCAGTGTTTGGTTTCTTAAGCATGTCTTGTGATCCTGTTTTGTTCTTGCTTAAGTACCACGATTTTCAACCCAAAATCTTAACTATGACACCATTATGCTGTCCTTCCTATGGGTATTCAGTAACTTTTCTAGACTGTGGGCATTTCAAATCACAAATTCAGAAGATGAACAATCGAACCTGTTGAAGATAAAATGAAGAATCCAAAATGCAGGGGCAGCAGCGACGGGTGCAGGAGGTGTCACTTCGGGGCGGAGGAGCGGCGGCGTGAAGGACGTAGGAGCGGCGATGTCAAGGGCGGAGGAACGACGCGTCAAGACACAGCAGCAGTTTCAAGCCGTAAGATGCGACTTTAGGGGCGGAGGAGCGGCAGCGTGAAGGGCGTGGAATAGCGGCGTGCGGCGGTGTGAAGGACGTAGGAGCGGCGACGTCAAGGGGGGAGGAACGACGCGTCAAGACGCAGCAGCAGTTTCAAGCCGGAAGATGCGACTTTAGGGGCGGAGGAGCGGCAGCGTGAAGGGAATTACGGATTTTGTGCAATTAGGAACTCTAAGAACGGTTTGTGGGAAGGAAACTGTAAGAACAGTTTGTGGGAGTTTTTGAGTTTGAGAAGAAGAGAAAACGGTGTTGGAGGAGAAAACTGCAAACGGTTTGGGTTCAAAAGTAGTGTGTGGGTTTAGGGGGGAAATCAATTTAATGAGAAAGTGACATGTGTCCTAGGGGCCCTAGGGGTTTCTTTTATTATATTGTATATAGATATAGATAGATGTATATATGTAGGACAAGAAACATACATTTCGTGAGGGTAACAGAGTTATCGGTTCAATCCTGCATTAATTATTTGCTGCTCAGTTACTTATTGATATATGTAGGAAAATATTATGTTCCCATTTCATAAACACTCATGTTAATAAAATATGAAGAAAAGATTGACACATGAAATTAAGTGGTGTGATAGGAAATGTAAAGATATGGAAAAAAAATTAGTGAAAATAAAGATAGTATTAAAACTCATATATAATTATATTCCTATAAAGTATTCAGGTCTTGGTTTGAATTGTTACTTGTTTTATTATCTGTCCACTAGATCATGTGTATGCAAAATATTTAATTTTCTGCACTCCTAGGTGACAACTTGTTACATTTTTTATTTGCCCATGAGATAGATGTGTGTGCAAATTATAGAAAACTACTAGAGTGAGTCGATCGAAAGAACATTAGAAAAGAAGACCATGTATTGATGAAGTATAAACCACAACCAGAGCAGAAAGTTTTGGTTAACAATTGTAGATATATGAGTGCTCAAATACATTTTCTTTAATGGTGTTTTTATATATGCTTCTTACATTTTTAATGATCTAATATTTATCATGCATTTTAAGTCTTGTTAGAAGTCTCACAGTTACGATTAAGAAAGTTCTCATAAAGGATAAAGACAACTCTCACCCCTAAGTAAGCTTCTGGGTCATAATTAGATTTCCAAATTCTATAAAGTATTAATCTATCATTGCATGTTATTAATTAATCAACATAAACTCATAAGGGAAGTAACTGCATATATCAAAATGTGTGTATTATTTACATGTTGGCAAACTAACATTATTAATGAATAAAAAACTAACATCCTCATTTAATTTGATCATACCAACCGTTCCTTTTACTTTGCCAATATATTCTAAAGTCATTCAGTCATGTGTCCAGGGTCAACGTGTTTCTCTGTAGCTATCATCAAATTATAATTGAGCTAAATTTGCAAACCATGTTATCTGCTTGGTATTATTCTCATTTACATATAAGAGGGTCAACTCTCAATCTCTGACATCAGCCACGTTGCAATTATGCGATGTGATGAAATAGTTCACCATATATGTGAATCAAATACAGCAAACAGGTGAGGATGCAGTACATTAGCCATGTTTAGATTCATTTATATGGACTTTGGACAAAAGAAATGTAGTATATATATCACATGTTAATGAAAGGTTTCCTTAACCTCCAAACTCATATTCTCAATACCAAAGCATCTTTGAGAATCTTTCTGTGAGAAGTTTGGTCTAAGCATCAAGGCTTAACCAAAACCAATCATTTCCAACAAGTGAGTCAAACTTCCATTTACCTCTTTAATTCTATATCAAACATTTTCCTTTGTATTGAACTATGGTATTCTAGCAAATTTTCTATATGTTACAAATCAAAGATCATGTTTAATTTCTCCAATTGCAGTCTAGTATAACATTATTAATGAAAAACTAACATCCTCATTTAATTTGCCATACGACCAGAAAAGAAAGAAGAAAACCAAACAGGGAATTTTGGAGATCCAATTCACTTCCAATAATGTCTAGAAGATCTTCCAACACTGAAGTTGTAATAGATCTAGAGCCAATACCCGCGGAAGCTGCTAGTGTCAACACAGGAGTGGAAAGTAAGTTGTAGTTGAAACTATATGTTTAAAGATCATCAACTATCTTAAAAGTTTAAACTTTTGGTGAAATTATATGAATAGTCTAATCTTATACTAAAAGATCTAACTTATTATACTAAAAGAAAATTAGATCTTGCCGTAAGAAAATTAGATCTTATTGGCACTATATAGGGTGTTCAAGATTAAAGGTCTCATGTAATCCAATCCCCTCCATATTTCTCCAATTTCTGACTTGGATGATTATCAAGGGTTTTCCATTTAATTACTTTTAAGAATGTTAGTTTGCGTTTAGAGTCTTAGATTGATTAATAATGAGTTAAATAACAAATATATAACAGTCTCTCACATGACTCAATATTTTAGGTGAAGATGTGATATGAGAATTTATTGTTGTTTTTTTAGCCTAGGCCCAACCCATTGGTTTTACGGTGCCCATATCTCATCAACAATTATGAAAAATGAGCCCACAATTAATTTAAACAAAATTTTAAAGCTCAATAATATTTTTGTAAAGAATTGACTACACTTTTTTTTTTCAAAGAATTAACTAACTTTACCAACTCATATAAATCTTTTACATTTACCTAATTGGTACAGCATACCTGTTTCTTTTTTTTTTTTAAATAAGGTTACAGGTATTAGTTTTGTAAATATGAAAAAAAAAAGTGAGCTAGGTCGATAAGAATATGGATGTTTAGGTCTCAAACTTGTGTAGGATACCCGGAGAAGATACTGCAGTGATCAACACATTGAGAACTAACTGCATGGAAGTATTATCCAGAGTTATATACTCCCTCCGTCCCAAAATATAGGGCCCTATTCAGACAATCACGCTTATTAACAAAACATGTAATAAGCTAATTAATATGTTGGTTTTGTTATTTTCTATACAAATATTCCAAATTTACCCCTATTTAAAGTTAGTTGGGAATATGAAAGAAGTAATTAGTAGAAGTAGTAATTAAAGTTTTGAAATTTAAAATATAATGAATGCAAGGGGTAAAAAAGGAAAAGCTTATTTTTTTTCCTGAAATCTAGAAGGGGTCTTATAATTTGGGACACCAAATTTGTGGGTCTTATAATTTGGGACGGAGGGAGTATATAATACTTAGTTTTGCTTGATTAATTCTCAGCCATTGACGGAAACCAAACAAGGGATTTGGGACGTCGAATTCGATCGGTTCCAATAATAATATCTACAACATCTTTCATGGAAAATGGAGACTCCGACGAGGAAAAAGAGATGAGTAAGTTACAGTTGAATTAACCATCTATTAATTTCTATTTAATTAATAAGAAATATGAATTCAAAAATCAGACATGCACATCATTAAATTTATAGCATGCAACTCATATGATATGATATGATATTATCGAACCTAACCTAGCTCCCGTAGACATGTTAATTAGTTTTTTGTTTTACAGGTTCGTTGAAACAAGATCTCCATTCTTCGGCATTCTTTGGTTCATGGGACAGAGCAAAATCCATTTTGGATCGCTATCCTGAGTTGGTGCGCATTCCCTTGATTGTTAATAATAGATATACAGCTTTTCATATAGCGGTGAGTCAAGGAAACACTAATTTTGTGAGAGAGTTTGTTAACTATGAAAATGTGACACCACAAGACCTGGAAATACAAGATGCAAAGAGGAACAATGCATTTTGCTTGGCTGCAATTAGTGGGAACAGTGAACTTTTAGAAATTATGATTCAAAAGAATAAAGATTTGTCGCTGATTCATGGGCAAGATGGGATGCTTCCGATTCAATTGGCTATTTTAAATGACTCCTGCGAAGCCGTGCGAAAAATGTACTCTAGAGATCTACTTGAGAAAATGGCTATTGAGGAAATTCATCAATTCTTTTTTATGGCCATTAATACCAACTTATGTGGTAAGTAAGAGTACAGTACAAAACATATATATTATATACATTATTCATTCACCATTTTTTTAAAAATTAAAGCAATATGCTAGCTAGCTTTCCAATAAAAAAAACAATGCTAGCAATTTCATCCAATAATTTGCATAGTAATTAGGAATATTATTAGTAATTTCATCCATTTCTTAATTTCTACTTAAATACATACAACATTTTATCACCAAGAGAATAGATAATATTCTCGTACGCACCCGTGTTTAATTTCAGCTAATTACATAATTACCCTAATAAAGTAATAATATTCTGTGTGTGTATGTTTTGTCTTGATGATCAAACTATATATATAACAGATGTGGCATATGATTTACTCCTGACTCATGGAAAGTCTTTGGCCTTTGCAAGAGATGATGAAGAGAAGACAGCTTTGCACATAATGGCGCTAAAGCCTTTTGACTTCCATTACCCAAGCGGTTTTACTCCACAGAATTACCTTGTTGAAGAATTATGGCATATAGGAGATGAAAATTTGGAAAACTCGGAGAGAATGCAATTGATAACTACACCTTCAGTTTTACTTTTTGATGCAGTAAAATCAAACAACTATAAGTTTTTGGATATCATTATGTGCAGTAGGAGGGATCCTTACCAATGGGAGTTAAAGGACCCTGCAACTGGACAGACCATACTGCACACTGCTGTTTTATTTCGACAAGATAGCATCATTTCCTTCTTACTTAATTTCCAATCAGACATTGTTAAAACACGAGCAGTTGATAAAGAGCGTAACAATGTCCTACACTTTGCTGCACGTCAACTAGAACAACAAGCATCGTTAAGTTTGAGACCAGATATTCGAATGCGGAGAGAGCTGGAGTGGTTTAAGGTAAACTTAACTTGCTCATTCTTATTATATGTTAAGGTTGTCTATCGTAGATCTGATTCACAAATAAAAAGAGCTTTTCTGCAAATTAATTTTAGAACATATATTATAAATAATAATAAATTAAAGTTAGTTGTAAAAATATGATTTAAGGAAGGACCAGTTTTTAACCTTCATGATTGCATTTATTGAAAAATTTAAATTTGAAAGTTGACATGAATTGATCCTAACATCATTTATAGGAAATGGAGAATAAGTTTCCTTCTGAGCTAAGGACAATGAGGAACAAGGATGGCATGACACCAAATGATATGTTTTATACTAATCATAGGAAGTTATCTGATGAAGTTAAAGACACAGCCAAAGCAGTAGCCAACACTGGTATGGTTGTGGCAGCACTTGTTGTTACCGTCGCTTTTGCTGCAGCTCTCACTACTCCAGGTGATAAGAACAATGCTTGGTTTTCTGTATTCATCATGGCAAATGCAGCTGCATTATTCACATCTGCTTTATCTATCGTGGCTTTCTTGTCAATTTTCACGTCATCAACATTCAAAGAAAGTGAGTTCGTCACCTCACTATATCCAAGCTTGATTATTGGGAAAAGGCTACTGTTTATCTCCCTTGTCACTATGATCATAGCTTTTGCTGCAGCTTGCTTCTTGATATTTGATCACAAGTATAAGCAGGAAGCAAATGTAGTGGCTTCGTTCGGGCTTCTCACAATAATTTTGATTCTTCAGCTTCAACTTAGCCTTTTCAATGTTTTAACCGACTACTTTTTCTCAAGTCTGAAGTCCATTAAGAAACGTAAGCGTCTGCTGGAATATAGGATACGTGAGAAATTTTCGTAGGTAAAGACAGATTGTTGTAGACGTTGTATTCAGTAATCATCATGTTTTATTTTTTCTTGTGAAAAACTCAACTTTGTCCTTCCTTGAGTTTGCATTGTGACTATTGAATATATGTACTATTTATATCTTTTGATTCAAAACTGTGGTTTAGATTGAGATTGCTAGGGTGTATTAACATATGTTGGTACATAGTGTGTGAATTTATACTCCAGTTATTTGGATTGTGCTTTATTAGTTGGAGGAAATAGTTAGTAAATATGTGTCAAGTTGGAGTGGCTATGACCTATGAAGACAAAAGCACAAGAGTGTAAAGTGAGCGAGCTGAGAGGGAAGTGAGTGAGTTTTCGGTGAAAAAAATTGGAATAATCTTTATACTATATCCGCAACAAGTAATTTTGTGCCAGGAATATTGGTTTTTTTCTATCGGGGTGGGAGGTGAAGGCTGCGAAGATCGCCAACTCTCTCTTCTATCGTCCGAGTCTTTGGTGCCTCCGGGGGTTTTGACGAGGGTAGGCGTGCCATTGCAGTGGGTAAGTAGGTGGGCGTTGTTTTTTATTGTCCCGACGATGTGGCAGTTAAGCAGATAGTGGCTCATATTATGGAATGTAGAATCTCATAGGAAGGGTCCCTTCTTGTGCCTTTGTTGTTTTATTTTTGGGGTTTTTTTTCTGATTTTTTGGGTGCGCTGTTTGGCTGGGATTTGTTCATTTCTTTGTTGGATTGTGGCGTGGGCTTTGTCCACTCTCTGTGTTTTGTGAGGAGGCTGTTTTTTGGGTGTCGGCCGCTTCTTTAGGGTGTATATTCCTTCTTAATATATATATTTTATCTTTTGAAAAAAAAATTAAAAAATATTGCTAAATATAATTTTATTGATACAATTAAGTAATTAAAAACTAAATCGATTTTGTAAAATAAATGATGAAATAATTTTTTTCAATTTTAAATATTAATTTTAATTGGAACCTTTTTTAAATATGAAAAAATATATATATATACATATATATTTTTTCGGAGAAAAAAAGAAGTATATATATATATATCTAAAATGAAAAATAGTATATAAAATACTTGGTATCTTTTTTTAACTAATTTGATATCAGTTTCGAAAAAATTGATACAAATAATTATACATAAATAATTATTGTAACGGCATCCATTAGATTGAGATATGATATTGTCATTGATGATGCCTCGAGTGGGTTTGCAGCGCTGTTGTTGCCTGGAGAGATGACGGTGCACTCCAGGCTAAAGATTCCTATACCAATAATCGAGGAATTAACATGACAAAATAACATCTAAACATAGCACAGGATGTGGCGTGTTAGTTAGCTACTTTGTCTCTCGACCATGCAGAAGGAGGTTTCGATCTTTGCCCATGAGAGTTAAGCGCAAATTGTCGTCAACCGTTTACTGCTAAGTAACTATTTCTCACGACTACAATATTGGCCACTATTGACGACCTCACAACAACATGTATAAAAAGTTATAAAAAAAATCATTCCACACACAATAATTTTAGTTTATCCAAAGTTATATGTGACTCGCATAGGTAAATCCAACTAGTTATTTAAGAATTAAAACATATTAATAAAATAACGTAAAAAATGTAACATTATCTTATATTTTGAAAATTACGATAATAAGTTATAAATCGTAATTAATGTCATATTTATCACGTTATTTATGTTATTTAATTAGTCATTATTTCATTTAGTTAAAATGATATTATTTCAAAATAACATTAATTAGTAATTAATTTTTTTTAATAAAATAACTTAAAAAAGGTAACATTACCTTATATTTCGAAAATTATGATAATAAATTATTAATTGTAATAAATGTCGTATTTATTAAGCTAATTAAATTCATTAATTAGTCATTATTGCCTTGAGTTAAAATTGTAATATTTTAAAACTATATTAATTAGTAATTTAAATAATTAATTGTAAATTTTGAAATTTTGATCATGCGATACGATGCGGGTGTTGCAGTGTGTTGCAGCTCATGCGATGTAGGACACAACTGACAACAAACGGAATGTCTGAATGTGGCAATGATAGGGTCGATTGAACAACAACCACAAACAGTGCAAGATTCAAGAACAGGAATATTAACAATATCCTTCCATGTAAATTGTAAAACCTTGATAAACAATAAAAATGTAAACTCGGAAGGACGATGGATGCAGAATACATAGGACGATTATTGGATAGGGTCGAATGAAAAAGAACCACGAACATGGCAGAATCTGAAAATTTGAATCAATCCCAATACGGATACAAAGAAATACAATAAAACATTGAGTAACAAAAAAAGCTTTTAACAGCAGAGGAAGAGATACGAAGAATGAGTTTGACGACATTTTTAATAATACAAATGAAAGTTGAGAAGATGAGAAGAAGAGAAGAATATGAGAAGATGAGAAGAAGAACATTGCCCAGTGAAGGAATGACTCACACGGATGTGAAGTGCTTGCCGTCGTTGAGCATGACATGAGAATCATTGCCTGGGAGAAGAGTAGAAGAAGCAAAAATAAAAGATGAGAGGAAGATAATGTGAAGAAGAACAACATAAGCATACATGAGAAGATGAAAAAATGACGTCAAAGAGGGTGAGAAGTGTGAAAATTGAAGAGAGAATATATTGGGTGGATGAGAGGAGAACATGTGGCATAGAGACACATGTCGTTAGAGTGAGTGTGCCACGTGGAGATTTTTCTTTCTTTGAAATTCTCTTGTGAAGACATATGGCTCAGAGACATTTTGCTTTGTATATTATATAAATATATAAAGTCTGTTTGATTACAGTTATTAAAAACTGTTTTCTATTTTCAAAAACTGAAAAATTTAAAAACCTGTTTAATAAATCCTGTTTTTGAAAACAATTTTTATTTTTAGTTTTAAAAACAAAAATACCAGAACAGCTAAAAGATATTTTCAGTTTCTGTTTTCATTTTTCAAATTTCAATTTTTTAAATGTTGAAAAACACCTTATTCAACTGTTTTTTTCTGTTTTATTTTGAAAAACAGCTAAAAACTTTTTTTTAATATAATTTTCAAAAGCTCCAATAAACAAGCCCATAATAATAATAATAAAATAATACATATACATATATATATATATATATATATATATATATATATATTTCAAAGAGCAGGTGTTTTCATTTTGCTGAATAGGGTTCCGTACAGTCTCCGTCACACCCGTCGTCGCTCTCCGTCGTTCACGCGCAACTCCGACGGCTTTCGAGAGTGAACTCTCAGATTGTCAGCATTGAGACAATCGAGGTGATTTTCCACCTTTCTTGCATTTTATTGTTTCACTTGTTGTTCTTAATCCATTGAATGATCATTACGTTAGTTGATTACAGCGATGGTTTTTCTGCGCTCTGTGAAGATGAACGTTTGAGTTTTATTTTTAATCGTCTTTTTCTTTCTAGTTTTTTAAGGGGACAGAGGTTTAGGAATCTGGGAATTGGAATGTACAATTATCGTTTTTTAATCTATATACGAAGATTCACTCGTTTCAAAGATGGGTTTCTTATTTTCTATTATTTTAATGATATAGGTACAAATTTCGATGGTCTTTATATTTTCATTTACTTAAATATCTGCCATTGCGGTTTCTCATGGCGGTTTTTTGGCTCACTGCCATGGCGATATCCCGCCATATTCCACCATTATTTGTCATTTGTGGCGGGATCATGGCCCTCCACCATAGGCTACCATCAGCAATTAATAACACTAGCAAAAATTAGCTAGAACTTAGAACTTTGGTTAGGATAGTAAATTCTGTTTTTGATGTGATCCGGAGTCTCTCCACCAAGTCAAGTGGTAGGAATTAATATCTTAAAATCTAATTTTCAAGCTAAATATCACCTTAATTAACTTCAAGCAGCACTAGGACTTTGGGAGGTCAAGCTAAATTTCAAGCAATCTTCCATGACCTTCAATTGGTGAACAATATTGTTGAGTGCAGGTCATAGTAGGTTTGCTTGTCTTTCAATTCGCTTGCCACCAGAGCTAGTAAAGGAGTTGGGTGAGGTAAATGATACCGTAAATCACAGCAAATCCAACAGGAATATGAGCATGAGCGATATTTAAATGAAGCAACTAGCAAAAGTTAACATGGCTGAATCAATATGATCTAAGTTGGCCAAGTTCTGTGATTAGAGACATTAACCACAGAATTATATGATTAGGCTGTTTGAGCAAGATGAGTGAAAATCATTTAGTTCTACTTCTCAAGTATCAATGTGGTTTAGAAAATCACCACCTAACATGCATACTTGGAGAATTATGTGTACTTAGAGAGCCGGAATATGTTGCCACTATAAAACTTACTCATTTCCAATTTTCAGCAACATAATTATGGATTAGAAACTGTAAACATAGAAGATGTCTATGACAGTGTTGAGGCTGCTTTTGGTGCCTGCATCTTCTCACTGGCTGCAATTGCTTTAGCAGCTCAGCAAATTAGTTACGATAGTAAGAGAGCATATGGGGGTATTGGGTGGGGTGGGGGACAGATCATTTTGGGCTGGAACTAGGAGATCTAGGCACTCTCGAACTTGCCTAATTTCTTTGTTTTTCTTCTACTTCCTTGTAAGAACTTAGTCATACTCTGGTGCATTCCCAGGTCCTTAATATACAATAAAAGTGCATTTTCTTCTAAATTGTTCTCTTGCATTTCTGATACCCAATAGAGGTCTCATTCCAAAAATTTGTAAAATATGTCATGTTAGTTTTGAGATTCATAGCCATTTCTGTGATCGACTGATTACTTGGAACTCATGGTGTAAGCTGTTTGGTTTTGAACTTTTGTATGAGTAGGGAAACCAGGTATTGTCTCCACCTTTGCATGATTACTGGTTTTATAAAGAAAAGTGAGATTATGTTTTTCGAGTATTGGGGTGGGGGGGCATGTGCTTCATTTTCCATAATTTGACCTTCATAAACAGAAACTCAAGAAGTTTTAAAAGTAGCTTTAAGTTTTCATTGTTCAGTGCATGGCTTCTTATAGGGAATTTCTACTGGTGAGTTCTGGAGGGACTCGGAACCAAAATTATTTTACTTCATAGGGCTGGAGTTTCTCCTCTCGTTATATCCTTTGTTAACCCTTTTAGGAGGGTTGCTTGTCCATTTTCTTTTAACTTGGTTCCTCAGTCCCTAGTGAGTAATGGTTGCTTTAATTTTAAACATGGTAGTAAATTGTTATTTGCATCCTTAGTACCTTGCTGTGATTGGATTCATTGCTTAATTTTTTGGATTTGGTTACCTTAAACTCTCATTTAAGGGAGTATACTAAAGCATCTGTCAATGGTTGGTAATACATGCACATGAATACTAAATCATAGATGTGTGAAATGTAATTTATTTTTTTTGAAAGCAAAATTATATATTAATAATGAAGAGGCCGCCAAAAAACAACGGCAAAAGCCAAATAGAAGAAGAGCTGTCCACCCGCCACATAAACAGGAAAGGAGCAGCTACACCAAACAAAAAGAGAATATACAAAGACCCACCCAAAACAACAACACCCTATACAAATGAACCCAACACCCCTAAAAGCAACCAACTAGCCCTACGAACTTCTTCGTTCCAAGATTTGTGTCGCAATCTGGTTCACAACCACTTCATCGGGACATTAAAAAACAACACCCACCACCTCTAAAACCGGCCTCCTAAACAAGAGAGGGACAACACCAGCGCCTCCGGCTCACAAAGGAGTAATCATAGCCCCATCCAAAAAGAAAAAACCAAACAAGACATCAAAATGACAAATCCCAAAAAGCAACACCTGCACAAAAAGAATCCGCACCTACGCCATCCTACGCTCCATAATTTGAGCCACAATCTGATTAACTGCCACGCTGTCAGGACAATCGAAAACAACACCCACCTGTTTAACCACTGCAATGGCACGTCTAGCTCTCGTCAGAACACCCGGAGGCACTGGAGTCTCGGACGGGACAAGCGCGGAAATGAAACCATCGCCTCTATCACCTCCCGCCACGGCCTCCACAAGAGAACAAGAAAGAGTGGAAGGAAAGCATGGCTCCTAACACCTGATCTCCTTCCTGGGACGACCTCGAGCCCTCTTAACCCCAAGACCTCGAGCCCTAACTGCTGAAACTAATACCCCCTTAGAACCGCCTGAACCCCCCAGTTTCTTGGGACGACCACGTCTTCTAGGAGACTGCAAAACCAGCCCTTCCTGGAAACCATTCACCTCCACACCACGACATTCTTCGCTCCTACTCAAGAGCATGGAGTTTCCGCCGGAAGAACCTTCAATAACAACAAGAATCTCCACCTCGGAAGACCCGACCGACAAGGGACAAATTTTAGGAAAAAGGAACACATTGGGAGTTCTCTCGCCAGACCAATCTCCTTTGTCAGAACCCAGGACCAGAGCCACCTCCTGCGCGGCTGACGCAAAAAGTTCCCCCACAAGAACCTCCTTCCACGAACGAACACGGCCAACACCCTCAGATATCCCACGAACATTGACCCTGGATGAACCGACCCCATCAAAGGCTGGCCCTCGCCGTGTGAGAACCGAGACTCAGAGTAATGCTGATAATCCTTGGGGTACTTAGCCGGAGCCACCGAAAGGACAACCCCACCCACCTTGAGGCCATCCAGAGCAATAGTAGCAGAGGCAGCCTGACACTTGGAGAAAAAGCGGACGAAACCGAAGCGGAATCGGCGCCCAACTTTGCGTTTGCGTTGAATAAATACATTCAGGATCCTACCAAAAAGAGAGAACAAATCGCGAATATGGTGGTAGCCGATCGACTCTTCGATGCCGTCGATGAAGAGGGTCGAACAGCAGCGTCGAGGGACGTCGCGAGTCTGAGAAGAAACGCCCCCCTCAGCCACGATACCCTTTAAGCTTGCTGAGACACCGTCCACAACAAGCGGACCACCAAGATCATCCGCCGGGTCATCCTCTGCCGCCTAGCCTCCTTCAGCTGCCAACCCCTGCCCAGAACCGCCAATCACAACCGCCGAGCCTGGCTGGGATTGAAGGACCGAAACAGAGCAGGGGTGCTCCATATACAAATCAAAAAGATGGACCTTGACACTAAGCAGATCAAAGGACACGCAGAGAAGAGAAGCAGAACGAGGGTCGAGGATCAGCACAGAGAGTCACGAGAAGAGAAGCAGAACGAAAAACCGAGAAGAGAATCGCGAGAAGAGAATCGCGAGGAGAGGATCGCGAACAGCAGAACCAGCAGCAAGGAGAACTGGTGTGACTCAAGCTACCCATTCATTTTAAAGAGTCGCGTATAATATTGGGGATTGGAGAAACGTGAATTATTCTTTAAAAAAAAACTTAGTTGCCAATAGTTTTCCCTGTTTAACTCGTGTACTGCATAAGCTGCTTAGTTTACCAAATGGGTAATTGTTAGGCTTGGCAGTATTTAATACCATAAGTGCATGTCAATGAAAATGATAATTATTGCTGCTTGAATTTGAATATTTGATCAATATGAAAATAGTATGATAGTTTCACAATATTCTCTGGAAGTTCATATTTCAGGCCTCCCCATTGATAAAATAGTATCATATGTATTTCTTGCCCTTGTATAATGTGTTCCAATGATAGTTTGGAAAAAAGAGATGTAATGTTTGATCATTTTATAAGCAAGGTGAAGAGATAAGTCATATGGTCCTTGATGGCGATACTGATAGTAGTGCCTCTTCTGATGATATGATTGATGGCTTATTATTTGAGACATTTAAAGATGTGACTCAAGCAGATGAAGTACATGTAGGCTTAAATGAAGATGCAAAGAAATTTTATAAACTAATTGAGGATGCAAATTTCAAGAGTTGTATCCTGGTTGTAAAACATTCTCCAACTAAAATTTAGATTGGCTGAAGTTTCCAAAATACAATGTTGGTTCACTTTCTCATTCATTTTGTCCCTTGTTCTAGCACTAAAACAAATAGAGAATAAAAGTATTCATTAAGATTCAGTATGAAGTTTCATAAAGATTTTGGTGCCAGACATATAAATATTGAAACCACATTTTAATGGTTTCATACTACATCAATTGTCAAAACAAAGCAATTTAGGAACTTTTTATATTTGTTTCCAATATGGTGCAGAATATAATTTTAGCCTTTACTTTATAGTCTTAGAAATGATTTAAAGGAATTGAAAACCATAGTTGAAGTAGGGCACATATTGTTAGTTTTTTGTGATCAGTTGGTGATTGTATTTTAGAAACTTTGTTGTTTTATCAGATTTTATAGGGCTATTAAATTTTATGTCAACTTAATTTTTATCTTAGCATGTTGTTATTGTTGTTATATGCAAGATTATTTCTATGAAATGTCATTTCTGAGATATTGTACAGATGGAGCCAAAGTTGAAAAGAGAAGTAAATATGGATAGACTAAGCATGTTGCCCGACTCCATTTTGTTGTACATTATGGCATCTTTGACAACAAAAGAAGCTGTTCATACTTGTATCTTGGGCAAAAGATGGAAGGACCTCTGGAAATATCTTCCAACTTTGGTAACTAGTAGTGAACATTTTCAAAGGGCTGAATTTTTCAAGAGGTTTTCTTATAAGGTTCTGCAGCATCGTGATGATTCCAGTGCCTTGCATGACATTGCTATTGATCATAATGGCTATATTCATTCTCAAATTTTGGAGAAGATTGTCAGTTATGCAGTATCACATCATGTCCAGCAATTTACATTTGATGCCTACCTTCGAAGTAAGGGTGCAAGAAATGCTCTGGGTTGTGTATTAGAAAATTGAGAGGCCTAACTCAACCACAAAAGCTAGCCTAAGAGTTGAGGTTTACCTGTGAGTTTGCAGTTCCCAAAATACATTATTTGGGACACATTATAACAGCAGAAGGAGTGGAACTAGATCAGACAAAGGTGCAAGCAATATTGGACTGGCCCATCCCAAAAACCCTTACAGCTCTGAGGGGATTCCTAGGACTCACTGGGTTTTACCGCCGGGTGACCCATAGGGGCAGTCTCCACTAACAAACGGATCTAAGATAGGCTCTGATACCATATTAGAAAATTGGAAGGCCTAACTCAACCACAAAAGCTAGCTTAAGAGTTGAGGTTTACCATACCCTTATAAACTCTTGATTGGTCATATCTCTAGCCAATGTGGGACTTCAACATTGTGGCCTCATATTTTCCAGTCACTCTCTGAAATATCTTGATGTATCATTTCGCAAATCCAAATGGTTGATAAAGCTTCCACATGCTCTAGACCTACCGCAGTTAGAAAAATGTCGTCTGAAATATGTTGCATTTTCTTCAAGTGATGATGATGTTTTGGTGAAGCCATTTTCACTCTGCAAGGAGTTGAGTACTTTAGTGATTGACAATTGCAACCTACACAGTGCAAACATCCTTTGTGTTTCTGGTGATAAACTCACTAATCTGACCATACGGTTTGGTAAATATATTCGTGATCCTTTCAGAGCTCAGGTTTCTGCTCCCAATCTGAAGTCATTTACTTTTGTGGGTCATCTTAGTCCTAGAAATAATCACCAACTCTTTGAGCACCATTTAGATTTTCTTGAAGAAGCATGCATTGAAGCTTTGTGCAATAGATCTCATCAAAAGATTTTTGAAAGGACTTTGATTAGTTGGATGAAAAGGTTAAGTAATGCACACTCATTGACACTAGGTGCCAAAACTCTGAAGGTAACTAAAACTAGATTGTTTTATTAAACCAATGTAATGCTGTATTGTTTGTTTGCTCCATTTGTTTCTAATATATCTGTTTATTCACCTTTTTATGCCTAGGATCTCGCTTCAACCCTTGGTTTTCCGAATTTTGAACCTGCTCGTTTTGCCAATTTAAGGTCATTGATAGTGAAATGTGATCCTGTAACACCTGTACTGGATCAAGAATTGGAACACATACTTCAAAACTCTCCACTTGCAGAAACTAAAATCATTGAAGGTAATATACTATCCTAATATGGGATCCACATGCAATTCTTAATAATAAGTTATATACTTATTTTTATAATATATTTTTTCTATATCATGCAATTTTTATTCTTATTTTTTTTTTGTTATACATAGATGCATGACTAGTAATTTATTTGCATATGTAAGAATTAAGAAATCAGTAAATGAAAAGGTAAAACCTCATAAAACATACTTTTCAACCTTTAGATGTCACAAACTTGGAATAAATAGCAAAGTCTATTTTAAGCCCATAAAAATTTATGTTTTTTTTATTTAGATAATTGAGGCACTGTTACTTGATTATTTGTATTTATCACTAGAGGAAATTGATGGGTAGAAAACAAAAATTTATTCTTTTAAGTTAATGGTGAATAAGTTGGGGAAATATAGAGATAATTGTCAAGAAAGGTTGAAAGAACATCATATTTAAGTTCTTTGTCTTAAGCGAAAATAATGCTTCTACAGAAGTTAAAGAAAATATTTGAGATGCATTTAGGATGTGAGACCCCAACTACCCTCCCACTCTTGTTTTTGGTCTTTGACGGGTGTAAACTCGTTCAGAAAACTATGGCATTCTCTCCCAACAAATGACTTTTCCGCAATTTGAACTTGTGTCTTCACCCTTACAGGGATCTAACTTGTCTACCACTAGACCAACGCTTTGTTGGTACTACCCTCTCACTCTATCAATAAACATGTCAAAAATCAAGGTAAATTTTAAAAAAGATGACCTAGAACTTTAAAGAGCCATCACGGTTTAGTAATCATATTGTCTGAAACAAGCATACATAACATCGTGATTGATTCAACACATGCAAATATACTTTAATACCTCGTCACTAGATTAGGTACAAGCATCTTAATGTGATGGTGGCTAAAACTAAGTTTGTCAATATGTATGGAAAATTAGACAATTACATACGCACAAAATCAATATTACTACCGTAACTTTGTAATTGTGTCCTTAGCAGTCAAAAAGTATCACAACCTACTTATTTACAAGATGCCATTCAGATTTTTCCCAAAAGCTGAGAAACAAATCCTAATCTTTGTTTCATTGAAGGCTACCGTGGCTCAATAGCTTCAATGCTTTGAAAGACCAACCCGATCAATGTGACAATATAACACATAAGTCTACCAACCTTTCTGTTTTGTTATGATAATCACTTGCAGAAACACTATATTCTTAAACTTTATTATATTTTCATTTTTATTTGTATAGTTTGTGTATTTGATATGGTTTTTGATTTCTCAATCTTGAAAGAAGTTTTCTATTATTAATATTCACTCTCACTCTGAAGCTATACATGAAAATTTTCATTTGTTACACTTCTGCATGGGAACTTACAATGTTTTCTTCTTCTTCTTCTTCTTTTATTCAACCATGTAGATACGCCATCCTACTTCGAAGTGTATGAGTTGGAGTAAATAACCCTTGTTGATGATGCACTGAAAACAAACACCTTCGTTGGACAAGCTTAAACGAAGGTATACATTTTGTTGTCCTTGGGTTCTTTAATACTTTGAATGCCTTAAACTCTAAAATACTTTTACTGATTATTGGGGATTAAGTTAACTTTTCATGAATTGCTTGCAATATTGAGGACCTTGTGAATCTTTTTTCAATTAATCCTATATATGTTTTTATTTCAACATTAATACAGTTAAATATTTTCTTTATCTTTTGGCCTGTTCATGTTATGGTCATGAGATGTGACATGACATTCATTCAAATATATCATTTTGAGGCCCTGTTACTTTATGTGTACGGTAGGTACATGTACAACACTTTAAATTACCTGTGATAAAAGGTTACTTACAGGTTGTTTTTAAAATATCTAATTTACACAATTGGCTGAAAAAGTGGTGTTGTCGGGGGTGAACTACCATTTAAGTAGTGCACTATGCACTGCCATCTTTTGGCTAATGAGATGGCGCCAAGTGTCCATGTGAGAAACTGAAAACCGGTTCTACAGGTTATTTGATTTTTATAATTTATTACAATTTCAATTTATTCATTACCATAAAGCCCCTAAAAATGTTATTGACTAATTATTATTATTTTCATTTTTTTTAAAAATTAGGTAAAAATGCATATTGTAGCAGGTTATTTAAAGTGGTGCACGGTGCACCACTTAAGGTGCAAGTGCACCCTAGAAACCACCGAAAAAGTATGCTAATTAGATTTTCGCTGCTCGTGTTCCCTCATCAGAGATTTCACCTAAAATGATGTAAAGAAAAATTTGCTCACATCTGTTGTTTGCAGGAGAGATACTGAATGTTGATGGGGTAACTGGAGGTTTCAACTTCCAGAATGCTTGGTCGGGAGGATTTATTGCAGGAACCACTAATGGTGGATCAACACCTAGTTTCCAAGTAAACGCTGATTTGTACGCTTTATTGGGACAAATTGGCTTTTCTTTTTTGGTACAAATTGACTCTTATTCTCTTTTATGTACTTTTCATTTCTTTTTTGAAAAGATTTTGTTTGCGCCCAGAAAAAAGTTTTCAGATATACCAAGAAAATGTGCCTTCGTTCTTCATTCTCGTATGTACTGCATTTCTCGTTTCCTCTCTCTGATATATCTTCCGTGCGTGTCGTTCCTGAGTATTTCTTTTAAAGGGTGCAAGCCAAGGGGGTTTTCAGACTTCAAGTAGCACAAAATTGGAATAGGTAAATAAAATCATTCTAATTTTTTTGAAGAATGGATAAAAAATAGTACACAGATTAATGAACAACTCTGATATAAGCTAAGTTGACCTAAGAGTTTGAATTAAGAGTCTTTTACCCGCCGCATCCTTCTTTTCTACAACAACTCTGCATACTATTTACTCTTGTTTCCATAACAATTTCATCAACTATTTCAAAAGCACTTCAGAAATTAGAATATAATGTAACTTTCGAGCATAAAAACTTCAATACGTGCCTATAGTAACTTCCACCAAGGCAGGAGCTAAGAGATCTATCTTAGACGAGAGTAAGCTAGTACAAGACAAAAAATGAGATACATTCTTATATCAATCCCATTTGTCAAACAAGATAGAACCATCAAAACATTTTAAAGCTTTAAAATTTTCAAAGTTGCTATTAATAGGCTTAGAGTACCTAGTAGTCTTCATATGAGAAAAAAAGCTTTGACCACTTACCTAGAGGCGATAATCAATGGAACAATAAAACATTAAACAGATCAATAGGGGCGTCGCCGGCGTGTGAGAGATGCTCGTGCCCGGTGGAGGATACCATTCACTTTCTTCATGATTGCCCGCACTCGTGAAATTTGGTTACGCTTGGGTGCTACCTCTTGGAGGATTTTTCTCCACCCCGACCCCTGGCATTGGATTCACAGTTTGGCGAAGGGTAGCAATGAAACGGATTTCTTGGCCGCTTTGTGGAGTACGTGGAAGTGGCGTAACAACATGGTCTTGGATGCGTCCCCGTAGACAATTGATACAGCGTGGAGAAGGTTCAAGCATGTCTACGGTGATTTTTAGAGATGCACATGAGAATCCCTTGGGGATGGCGGCGACGACTGTATGGGCACGAGATAGGAGCAGCCTTTGGAGGGGATGGTGAATCTTAACACTGAAGGCAACTACAGGGGCCATGCAGATTGTATGAGGGCTGGCGGGGTCTTGCGTGATGCTCAAGGAGGTTGGCTTTGTGGGTTCACCTCCTTCACCATGGTGTTAATACCAGAATTGGCTTATAAGGTTAGACGGATAGAGAAACTAAGGCTTGAAAAATACAAGTATGAAAAAGTTTTTCAAGAAGAAGAAAGTTCTTACGTAACAGTCCCTCAAAATCTTGAAATTGGTCGATATGAAGTTGATCAATCTGACGAGGATAGTGATAGTGATGAAAATGAAGTGAATATAGCTGAAGCCAAAGTCTCCATATGTTTTTCAATTCTCAAGGAATAAGAGAAAATTTCCTGCAAAATCCTTTAAGGAATTGAAAACTATAAATGACTATGGGAATTGGGTTTGAGACCACACCATTGGACCCCAAACCACCCCCTTTACCAGCAAAATTACATGTAAACCTTTAAAAAACAAATTCCTTCCATCTATATCCCCATCACCCTTATTCCCCAATTCTCACGTACACCACCCTATCACCTTCATTCTTCCATTCAACCTTACACCATACCCATCACCTTCATTCTTCCATTCAACCTTACACCATACCCATCACTTTGTTACCAATTTCACTCCACCCCACGTTGTACTGTTATCACCACCATCCCCTTCCTCCAAAACCTTAATATTCATCATCTCTCTCACCACAACAACAATCTCAATCATACCCAATTCCATCAGTGTTGCATCCATCACTATAGGAGGTGTATTGAAGCCATTTGTCACAGCATTTGACAGGTACGTGGCCTTTCCTCTTCGATTCGTTTTTTGAACGTCGTCTGCAAAAAAATCGCACCTGTAAGTGCGACCACAGATATACCAGTCGCACATTGAAGTGCGACCGGAGGTCCTATCTGAGTTATTATGTTCGCACTTATAGGTGAGAACATAGTTTCAGTGTTCTCACTTATAGGTGCGATAAAGGGTATAACTGAAATTTAGGAAATAAGGGGGTGGCTTGAGGTCCAATTGGGGTGGCCCCAAATCCAATTCCCAATGACTATTGGAGAATGATAGTTAAGAAGCGCCAAAACTGGCTAAGGAGTTCGGATCCAAAAGGGATTGGATGAAGTAATTTCAAGTACTTTAGTTCAAATTTCGGTCTATATGGCCGAAAATAAAATTAAACGGTTTTTGAAGCCGTAGAAAAATTGGTTCTTGAATCCATATAAAAAAAATGGCAAAGTTTATTTTATTTTTGAGAACTTTGCTCGAAGAAACAAAAGAAGGTTTGAAGAAAGCCAAGACAACACTATAATTTTAATTTAAAACTCAATCTCCTACATATACACACAATTAGCGCATATATATATATATATATATATATATAATTTCCATTCTTTTCTTAATACTAATTAAAAATAACCTTATCTTAAAAGCTAATCAAATATTTAAGGATTCTATCTTAAAATAACCAAGTTTTATAAATTTAAAATCTCCTCCCAATATTAATTGAGATTTTCGAAACCCCTAAATATAATATATATATATATATATATATATATATATATATATTATCAAATCCTATTATCTCTTAGAACTTATCTCAATTTATATTGTTTATCTTCTACCAACTTAAAAACCAAAACTAATCAAATATAATTCATATCTTTTTCAATTTCAAATTCAATTATATAAATTGAATTATATTCTTATTTAACAAATCATATCTCAATATTTTTTTTATAAGAACCATATATTATAATTTACTAGTTGAATTAACCCGTGCAAGACACGAGTAACTTTGGATAAAGTAAAATTAATGTGTGTGGAATAATTTATTTTTATAACTTCTTATACATGTTGTTGCTAGGTCGACAACAGTGACCAATACCCTCGCCATGAGAAATAGTTATTTAGCGGTAAACGGTTGGTGACAATTTACGCTTTATTCACACGGGTAAGGATCGAAACCCCCTTCTGCATGGTCGAGGGGCAAAGTTAGCTAACTACCACACCACATCTTGTGCTAAATTTAGATGATAATTTGTCATGTTGATTCCTCGATTTTTGATATATGAGGTTATCTAAATTACTCATGAGATTACGTCACCTGATTTACAGTCTTGATATCTTCATAACTCGTGCATCCTTTTTGAACATTCAAAAGCAGCCTTAAGTAATAATCTTCTCCGCATGTCGGAGGCACATGTGATATTCTACCAATGGAAAAGCCCTGTTCTCTTTGGCACCACGTTTTACTTCTATCCTTCCAAGCAAATATGGTCGGATATGCTTCGTAAGTAATGTTTCGCCCATCTGGAAAAACTTTATTAGCCTCCATCCAACCCATAAACATTGTTTTCTTCAATACAGCTTTATTAATTGCATCTTGAACTATCTCATTATCTCTGTAGACAACACTTTGTTCATCTGGAAGATGGAATGGTAACCTCACAACTGCAGGCTCTCTGTAATAGATTTCAAATTCAAACAATCTCACAAGCAGAGATGTATCTGCAATCATAATAATTTTTAATTTTATCAATCGCCTCACCACCATTAGTTGACTCCCGACTGCGAAAAAGTGCAGCTGTCACCCTGTCATTGCCTTTATGAACATACTTGAAAAGATATTTTATAGCACTCGTCCGACATGTGTACTCAACATTGATGTGAGCTCTAAACTTTTTTAGAAGCATCAGGTTGTACGGCACAACGTACCTATTATCCAGCACAGATTTACCCTTTGTGACTGTTCTACCATTGTCTCTTTTCCTATATTTAGGAAACCCGTCATCGTCAATAATAGTCCGGATCCTAAACTCTTTAGGAAAGTGCTTGGAACATTTTCCGTTGCTCATACACGGAGACTTCAAATTCTCAGCTCCGCAAGGGCCGTGTATCATATATCGCTGCACCGCTGCAAATAATTCAGGATCACCGTTACGGTCTAAATTTTCTGCGGAAATTATCTTGTCGATGTCATCGAGTGTTTTGGGCTTGCACTAGGCATGGACAAGCAACAAAATGTGGGCGTGGGGAAGTCCTCACTTCTGAAATTCGATGGTGCATGAATCTGCAATCATGAAATGAGATTAGTTATTTTTGAACTTTACATTAATTGATTAAAATAAAAACAACGCTGAAGTCACATATAAAGAAGTAAATTCCATAATATAATTACATACTCACATCCACTAATTTTTCCGAACACATTTCCAGTCTTCAAGTCATGTATCAATTCGTCTAGCTTAACTTTGAAAACCCGACACAGTATGCCGGGTCTATCCTCGGGCTTTAAACCTTTTTTTTTCAACGAAACACTCAATTTCTGGCCACTCGGGATTGCATGTTACAGTGATAAATAAGCTTGGATAGCCGACATGCCTACATATGGCGAAGGAGTCCTTGCAATTATTCATCATGTACCTGAGGCCACCTGTAAATGATGATGGCAGTATGATTCGTTGAGCTATGGCAGCTGCATGTGTTTCACCACGGACGAAGCTCTCATGCAACCCCTTGTAACATTTAACTCTTAACTTCGGTTGATTAAATTGAATAAACCGTAGTCTATCAGTTTCAACCATGGTATAAGAGTCCACTAGAAATTGTTGGAAGAGTCTCCTAGATTGAAGTACAATAGGTGACTCTCCATCTCTGTCTTGCAACCTATATGCAAAGAACTCACACATGGTAATATCTGCCTTTTTTCTAGTACTTACACTTGCATCCTTAGTTAAAATGCTGTCTCTAAATCCATCCTCTTCGTAAAGGAACAACAGTGGATATTGAAGTGCAAGAAATGATAGATGCTTAGGATCAACATACTTCAACATCCTAGACTGTATTTCAACAATGAACTCCCTCTCAACAGAGGCATCAAAGTTACCCACAACCAATGCTACAACCTCAGATGCAGTGGGAAGGTTATAAGTTCTCTCGTCCTTGTCCCTCCGTCTTATTAATCTCATGTGTTATCAACCACGATCCAAATGTAGAAACAATTAAAAACAACAATAAAATAGAAATCCAACTTAGAGCCAAACGTAAAATTAAAGTCTTCATATTCTTGCTTATTCCTCATCTTCCTGCTTAATCAGCTTTGGGACCTTATTAGCAGACATCTGATTGTCATTCTTAGCAGTTATAAAAGAATTTGACTTCTTACCGACGGTCCGTCCAATTCAACTTGGAGTACCGAAACATGATGAGTCAACCCCGCTTTGTTTGGGTGATTATGTTTTAGTTATTCAAATTAAGAGGATTAACATTTGAAATACATTAGTATAATATTTGGTTCAAATAACTAAAACAAATGGTTTAAAAAATTATGGTTTGGTTACCTTGTTAGTGTCATCTGTGTGGATATTTTTTTATAACATATTTTAAGAACCGCTGTGAAGTGGGCTCTAGAAAGATAACAATAATGATGATATTATGTTTTCTTATAAATATTAGATTTTTACACTTTTTAATAACACTTTGATTACCTCTTCTAATTTGTACTTTTACACAAATGACTTCATAAGTGTGTCGTCCACAAAAAGCCGATTAATTTGGATATTAGTCTGTTGTGTATAGTTGAAGTACTGAATTTTGACCTGCACTTTAAATATGAATGGTCTTTCCTTGAAAACATTAAGTTCTTGTGGATATTCCTCATCTTCTTGACCCTAGTAATGTTAAATAGATTGCTTATATTAATAAGAGTTGGCAAGTTATTTGATGTAACTAAAATGACAATTTACCCGTGTTGCGTATAAATTTTGGACTTCAGCCGCACTCTTTTTCAGAAAATTGGTAGTCTCACGATCAAATATGATGAATGTGGCACTGTCTGTTTCATCAGCCACTGTTAACTGAACTTTGTACCTGGAGGATCATGTTAAAAAAATGTTATTAAGAAATTAATAGCTGCATGCGATAAGTAATTAGTATTTACTCCTGGGTAGGACTTGGTGGGGTAGGTGAGATTAAACCTTCTTAAATCTGATCCTTTATAAATAATAACATGTAATACCTCAATGGAGCTCTTCAACTCTGCAATTGTCTTGTAAACCGACACATTCAGGACATCATCAGTAACCAAGTACATTGAAGCTGCAGGTAATTAACTTTGGCAGTGGGACAGACAATGCATCTGGATGAGTGACGACATACCTACTAGCAATATATTAGACGCTTCTTCGTTAATATTACATTTAAAGGATAGGGAGAGTCAAACAGGTGCAAAATCATAACCAACAATTGTTAAGGTTACCTTGAATTTAAATCAGGAACTTCAGGAATATCAATACTCATCAGTAGCCTAGTATTATATGGTGTGTTGGATACACCCATATTTCCTAGAAATGAGAACAACTTTGGTATAATGATCATTGTCCTTGTGATTTAATGTTAAATTAATTGAAACATACATGAATATGGAGTTAGTAATATGTGTTGGCGCTTCCTAAAAGCCGTCATCCGGTCAATAGGAACTTCCACGTACTCATTTTCAAAACAACGAGAAAACAAATATTAATAGTCATGAAAAGGAAGAGAAAATGACTAAGTAAGGGCAACTTGTTACCATAGAATCGGCGAAACGCCTGGCGCCAGTTTCCTCAAGGAGATTGTGGCTATTGAAATGGGGCTGGTGAGATAAAACCACCTTAATGGCGTGACGCTCGGCACGCGTCAACGCCTCTAGAGTAAATTTGATGGATGGGTTATGCGAGTCAGTCCAATAGAATGAGAATTTGAATAAACAGTTTTTGTCAGTGGTTAAACGGGCAAAGTCTAGGTTGTCTATGACCTTGAACCACTTCCCAGTAAAAGCCCTTTTCTAGTTACTCTTAAAAACGGTAAAAAGAGAGGAATATCTATACGAGCTGAAGGTTACCAGAGAAGACATGCCCTTATCCAGAGTTTTCAGGCAATATAAGTGAAAGAAAAAGGCATAGGTCGAATTAGTGCAAAAATGGTTGCAAGAGCTTCGAAGCAAAGAAGAAACACCCAGCAGTTAGGATGGAGCTGTGTGGGCGCGACATTAATCACGTTAAGGACGAAACATATGAAATGGGAAAAGGGCAGTTTCAAGCCCATTTAGGTGAAGATGGCAGTGTAAAGGTAAAATAAATGGGGCAAGACACCATGAGGTTTGGTGGTAGAAAAAAATTAATCCTTGCCTGCAACACCCAAAAGGAGCAATGGTTCATCCCTAGGGTCCCTACAAAAACCGCCAGAGGCGCCAATCGCCTGGACATCCTCCAAGGTTCGATTGATTGAAGGCGTGGTAAAATCCTTGGGAAGTCGCCACCGGGGGTCAAGCGGCTCAGAAAGGGTGGCATCGATGATTCGATCCCTATGTTCCCCAAATGGTGGTGGAGAACGAGACTCACCTCTGCTCAAAGAGTCACACTCACTCTCGGAGCTGCTACTGGAAGAGGCAGACTCTGAAAAATTAAAAAAGGAAGGGGTTGGAAAAAGATCTTGAAGAGAAGAAGGGGAGGAGGCAACAACCAGCCTAAGCAATACTTCATGCGACATGCAATGGACGAAACAAAAAGACAAAGGAAAAGAGGAAGAATGTACCGGAAGAAGCAGGGGTTGAAGCCTTCGTAAGTGGGGATGGTGGTGGAAATGCCTGAGTGGATGAGGTGGTCGTGTTGACAGCGGTGACGTTGGAGTTAACCAAGTTTTCCCCCTCGGAGCCAGTAAGGACGACGGGGGATCGACTACGGGAGCCCTGGAAGTGTTTGTTTGTGAGGCCATTTTACAAACAGAAGGTCCAACAAAGGAGGAGAACAAGGGAATGAGAAGAGATTTCTGGAAAGTTAATAGGAAGAGGAAGAAGCAACAATAAGGAGCAGAGAAAGATGGTGTGTGGAAAGAGAAAAAGAATGGAGTGAAGGCCCCTTATTAGTCAGAGCGTCGAAAGGGTGCGTGAAATCACGCGACCTCTGGTTGGCCACCATTTCAAATAAATTAAGAAATGTCGCAGTAAATTCTAATGATGATTGAGTTTTTCGAAAAAAGGGTGGGAAGTTAGAAAGGTGAAACACAAGCGCTGGGAACCGCGTGTGAAGAATCTCGCCAATCCAGCAGTTGTCAACAACTATGAACGTTGCGGAAAATATGCCTAGCGTCATGTGGTATGCCAGTCCTGAAAAACATGACTAGTCATAGAAATGGTAAAGGACGCATGACTAGTCATGGATATGGTAAGGTACGTGTCTCGTCAGTCTGACAATGTGGAAAGACGGAGAAACTTCGAGTGTGTCGTGCAATGAGCGAAATGAGGCGAGCTAGCATGTGACCCGAAGACAAACAAAAACACTTCTGGACTTAGAAATTGTTAAATGTTAATTCGCGCCATTTCAGCGACTTACTTTTTGCAAACCCATGTCGGCGACCTACCTGTTTTTAGAAATACGCCATGTTGGCAATATGTGCACAAAGAGAAACTTAGCTAGGCTTCATAGAAGCAGCAGGATACCAGAAATATATGCTCAAGTGTCGACCTAGGAATAAAGAGCTTGTGGACTCGGACGAGGTGAGTCGCCTGTGAGAGGGTACGCCTGTCCGAGTTAGATACTTATCAGGCACACTATGTCCTCGTATCTCGAACTCGGTGTCTTGTGTCTTGTGGACTTGTGGGTTGGCGCAGGGCGACACGCCCCAAGCAGGGCTTGTTCCCCCAGCTAGCAAGGAACATAAGGTTCAGGCGAACCGCCACTCTAGGCCTTGGGCTTGGACCAGTCAGGAGGCACAAAGCCCAATAAGGGGTACCAAAGGACTTAACAGTAATATTTCTAGGGTTTTGGGTGCTTGCTCCACTATAAAAGACAAGTGCCTGCTCAATTTAATGCATGTTCTCACTTTTCCCAAAATATTCTCTAATAGTCGGCGCTAAGAAACCCTAGATCAAAGGATCTCGAGATCCCCATCACCCTAGATCTAGGTCTCTTGGCACTACTTGACCCACATACAGGAACACAATCAATGACAGAAATAAAGAAATTTCAACTTGGGATCTTCACCCCCATTGAAAACCTTTAATTGATCCAGCTTTTGATGTTGTTGTTGGACCCCGATGAGAAAATTGGAGCAGGGGAAACTCATCTTTGTAAAATCTCAATTCCCCTTCCCCCCTCTCTCCCCCTCCCTCCCTCTCTCTCCCTCTCTCTCTCCCTTGAAGGCGTTGTAGGTGGCGTGGTTCAACGCCACAACAAATGAGATGCTAAATTGTTTGGCCAAAAGTTGTTTCTAAGTGGGTAAGGAGAAAAGGGGACATGGGTGGATTTGGGGAGATGTGGGCGGGGTGAGAAGGGGGAGCGGTGGGCGGGGGAAATGGTGAGGGGAGGTAGGTGTAATTTATCAGTGAAAAATGATTTGTTTCACCCAACGACTGCCGGTCAAAGCGGTAAAAAGTGATTGTTTGAACCTCTAGGTCAAAAGTTTGAATCCTAGGAGCGCACTTTTGGGAAGACTTGTGGCCTTCAACACACCCGGGTCGAAATTGCGAAAGGAATTTAACACATCAAAAAATGTTTTGTTTCAATGTACAAAATCGACATACTTTTCGATCATATCTATTGATTAATATAAAAGACCATGATATCTCAAATCTCATATTAAATTATAAATTTAATGAACAATTGGTGAAAATACCTGTCCGTACATCGCACGGGTTATAATCCTAGTTAAGAATAAAGGAATTTGGCTAAATAAACTCAGTATAAATAAACGTGTAAATAATACAAGAAAAGTTTTAATTTCCGAAAAACTTTGGTATCAGATTTATTATAAATAAACGTGTAAATAATCTGTACGCGGAAAGGTGGGGGAGGAGAACCTATTCTCATTCTGGGAGGAAGACTGGAGTGGATATGGTATTTTTGAGATGAAATTCCCGCGACTATTCAGATTATCTTTGCAACAGCAGGCCTGTATCAGAGAGTTGGGTAACTGGATAAATGGCAACTGGGGATGGAATTTCACTTGGCGCAGGAATTTAATGGGAAGAGAGCAGGGTTTGTTTACAGAATTAAGAGGATTGATTGATTGTTTTTTCCCTGTCGACGGTAGGTCGGACCAATGGGTGTGGGTGAAGGTGGGGTCGGGAATTTTTACCGTTCGCTCTGCATATGAGATACTCCAGGGTGATGTTGCTGAAGCTGCTGGAGGAATATTTAGGAAAATTTGGTCAATCAAGGCCCCTTCCAACTTATTGGCTCTGTCGTGGAAAGTCTTAATGGATCGAGTCCAATCGAAGACCAATTTACTCAAACGGAATGCACTTCCTGCGGATATCTCCTCTTTGTGTGTGTTGTGTTCCTCGGTGGAAGAATCAACCAATCATCTGTTTTTCTCTTGTCCAGCTGCATGGAAAATATGGATGGGGGTATATTCCTGGCTGGGTTTTTCAGTAGCAGCTCCAAATGATGGCCAAGCTCATTTTCTTCAGCACTGTGTAGGGACTCGGAAGACTAGTAATGTGCTCGCATTGATTTTGGTTGCAACAGTAGGTTTCATTTGGAATGTGAGGAATAAGGTTATTTTCAAGGAGAGGAATACTGAAATTGAAGTCGAAAAAGCTATTGATGTTATTCAATATAAAA
Source organism: Acmispon strigosus (assembly GCA_030819835.1). Lineage (NCBI taxonomy): Eukaryota > Viridiplantae > Streptophyta > Magnoliopsida > Fabales > Fabaceae > Acmispon > Acmispon strigosus. The sequence continues at coordinate 30,190,889 of JAUAMA010000001.1, forward strand.
CTTGGCTTTGCTGTAGCTCTAAATATTGCGATTTTCAATTTTCTATGTTCGAATGGATCTTGAACCCTTTAAGTTGCATTGACTCCTTATAATGATCTTATGAGATGATTTGAGGCTGGTCGGGCATGTTCTGTTGATTGTGGGACAACAATTTTTTTGGAAAGCTGTGATGATTAGAGGCTGTATTTTTTACTTGGAACAGAGGGTAAACAAGGCTGAATTGTTGTGAAGTGATTTAACAAGCCTAGTGCAGTCTCGTGCTTCTGGAAAACCTGGGGAGATTAAGTATTGTTGGGGTGTAGGTTGAACCAGGGGGTTACATATTGCATCACTTTGTTGATGCTTGATTCATTATATGGATTTGGATATTGCTGGTGATATTGCTTTCCTTTTCATTACCATCACTGGCAGGCGTGAAGACAGTATCCTTTGTGGTGATTCTAATAATTTTTTGTGGTTTGTTTTGGTACTGCTAAGTGTGATAATGGTGGGGGTACTTTTTGTCCTTGCAGCAGTAGGATCGGAACTGATAATATTGGTGATGTTCAGCTTAGCCCATCTTATGGTTAGGATTTTATTTTGTTATGTTCTGGTTTTGTAGTCTTTTCCTCTTTCTCTTCTTTCCCCTTCATCTGTATTTTGGGTTGGGTACCCCTTGTACCCCATTTTAATGTAGTTCTTTTTGCCTATCAAAAAAAAAAAAATAAGTGTAAAAGAATTGCGTGTGGGAAGAGTTTGATTCAGGCCACCATAGAGAGAGATACTTTGTTTAGCGAAGTTATAAAGACACGAATTATGATGAACCGTGAATTAATTGCTAGAAATTTGAAAGCACAATTTGCTAGGATAACACATAAACAACATTGTCATTGAGAAAAATAGATAGGAAAGAGTTTTAAAAAATGATTGGTAGACATAGGAATAGTGTTTGTGACGGTTTTTGACCGTCGCAAAATAGAGTAGCCTAACAACTCCATTTTGCGACGGTCAAAAACCGTCCCTGTCTGGCATTATTCCTATGTCTACCTATCAGCGCCGCTGAAGAGTTTTATAACTTCATGTGTAGGATATCTCATGAGGAAATTAGAAAGAAGAGAAATGTTAGTGATGGTATGAAAATAGAAAAAAATATTTGTAGCCGTACTTCATTTTTTTCTTAGTAGGATAATTGTCTCAAATGTTCAAATCATATTTCATATTTTCCAACAAGATGGGAATCTATTGGTAAACAAGTTAGATTTAAGTTCAACCTTCGAATAAGTCATTTGTTGTAAGGAACAACTATAGTTTTTGAACATGCGAGAATATAGTTAAAAGCAAAATTTGTATGTCATATTTTACATATTAAATAACGGAGTTGGACTTGACATCATAACCACCTAAACTCGCATCCCCACTTTTGCATTTTGAGATTTAAAATCTGAAACAATTTTATTTTGAAGATTTAAAGCTCTGGATAATTTTTTCTTCCAAGATTTAAGTCTAGAAACATTAAGGGTGCAAATTATTAATGGTGCGAATTAAAGTGGTTGGGGTGCCAAATTCAATATTTTGGGAAAATCTTTTCCACCCATATATGCACGGGATTGCACTAGTACTTAACCAAGATGATGGTTCTCTTCCTATCAGCGTGGTTCATAACCTGACGCATCACACGACACAAAACAGAGGCAGGGTCTACTACACGCAGAACCGCAAGAACATCCTTGATGCCCTCGCACTTCACATTATTTTTCTTCCTATGACCCTCCAATGGAAATACACTCTCTTGCACTCCTCTCTTGCCATGTGCCCACTGCGCGAAAGGACGATGGCACTGGAGCTCGACAACGCGAGAAGGTTCCAATTTTTCATTCCAATTCTGAGATTATAGCATTTTATGAAACCATTCATCACTTCACTAAGTAATCATGATGTTTTGTTTATGGGGTACGTTGTGGAATATATACTCTAATATCACATGATAGTATATGTTAGGATTTGTGTTTATCTTCTTATTCATTGATATTTAGGGTTTCTACCTACTTGATACATATGTAAAGACAAAATTTTAACATGACAACATAGGTGAAACTTCAAATTGAGAGGATCCTGATGTGGGTATGTAGAATTTTTGTCAAGAATCACCATTTATGCCAACTGCACTTTTTAATTTTCTGGGAATGTGCTTTGAACAGGCAATCAGATGGCGGAATGAAAAGGGATTTTTTGGTGGTATGAACAAATATTCAGATTGCACTTCATTTGTTGAAAACTCGAGTGGAAAAAGGATGTCTCATCAATCAGATGGGGTTTTTAATGATATGAAACTTGATGCTTATATCCCTGAGCAGTCTACTTTGCCTGCAATGATGTTATATTATACGGAGAATGGCCTCTTTCCTCAAGCGCAGACTACTTGGGAGCAACTCGTAAATAGTTCTTTTGTGCCTTCTATTCCATTCGTTTCAGAATTGTTTGATGCTTATGGGAAACATAGGAAATTCGATGAAGTTATCAATATTCTACATTGTTTGAATTTGAGGAATTTCAGTATATTACCTCATGTTTACTCATTGGCTATCTCTTGTTTTGGGAGAGGAGGTCAGCTGGAGTTGATGGAAGATGCAGCAAAGGAGATGGTTTCAAGGGGTTTCCAAATGGGTTCTGAGACTGGTAATGCTTTCCTTTTGTATTATAGTATCTTTGGTTCTTTGAATGAGATGGAGAACGCATATGGCCGCCTTAAGAGATCCAGAATTCTGATAGAGGAGGAAGTGATTCGGGCCATGGCCTCTGCTTATGTAAAGGAGAGAAAGTTCTATGAATTGGGTGAGTATGTCAGAGATGTGGGTCTGGGTAGGAAAAATGTAGGAAGCCTTTTATGGAACCTTCTGTTACTTTCTTATGCTGCCAATTTCAAAATGAAAAGCTTGCAGAGAGAATTTCTTCAAATGGTTGAAGCTGGGTTCCGTCCTGATGTTACTACCTTTAATATTCGAGCTTTGGCCTTTTCAAGGATGTCTATGTTCTGGGACCTCCACCTTAGCATTGACCACATCAAACATGAAAAGGTCATTCCTGATCTGGTGACTTATGGCTGTGTAGTTGATGCGTACTTGGATAGAAAGCTAGGAAGAAACTTGGACTTCGCACTAAACAAAATGAACTTGGACGATTCTCCCAGATTGTTAACAGATCCGTTTGTGTTTGAGGCCTTAGGTAAAGGGGACTTTCACATGAGTTCAGAGGCATTTTTTGAATATAAGACACGAAGGCAATGGACTTACCGGGTTTTAATACAAAAGTATTTTAAGAAACATTACCGGAGAAACCAGATCTTTTGGAACTACTAACTAATTGCCAGATGTTTCAGTCCTTTCAATTTCTGGCCAGGTAGTTAACTTGAAACAATCTTTTACTGAATTTCTGGCTTAGCAGAACAAAAATCTAACTATGTTTCTTTGTTTTCCTTTTGACAAGATTTGAATCCTACTTCAAGACCTTGATTCCATATAGACATCCAGTAAGTAGTTAACTTGAAAAATTTTTTTACTGACGGGATGCACTTGAGGGTGAAGTGTCAAGTTGGAGACATCATCAATGTTGTGTTGAGAAAGATCATTATCATGCATATTTGAAGCTGAATGGAACATCAGATACATCCTATCTTGAAGAAACCTGCAGGAGCTGAAAGTTGGTAAGGTTCAATGTTTAACTATTTTCATGTTTTCAACGTTATCACCACCTACCAATAGAAGCTTGCTTAGATTTTTGACCCCAAATTTGTCCAGGCATGCATGTGATCATTCTTTATGGATTCTGTATTTCTCTTCTTAGTTCTTATCATTGTTTGATCACATTATGGTTCCATTAGGGTCACCAAGTAATTGGTAAGTTATTGTGACTTTAAATGTTCAGTTGTTCAAATCAGTTGTATGGGAACAAGTTCAAAATAGAGTGTGCCAGCCTGTATTTTATCTATCAAATTTTTGACTTTTTTATATGTTTTATATGGATTTTGTTGAAGGTAAATAGTGAAAGTTGGAAAGGAAGTATGAAAACTTTGTGATGGGGCATTTGCAGTTTATGATATATTTGCTTACAGTTATAGCATAAGCATCCAAATTACCACACACTTTAAGGACTGTATTTTTCAGTAATCTCATCCCACAGCAGTTCTTCACAGGTCCACACCCTTCCCTGCTACACGGTCCCAATTTTGATAAACAAATAGCATGAAAATAGAGAATTAGTAGAACTTTAAACAATATTATTTAAAAAATACTTAAACTATCATAATAAAAAGATTTTATGTTATGCAAATTTTAAATGTTTTATGTTATATATTCCTAACAGGAGTAATATAATATGTAAAATTATATCTGAGTAAGACCATCGGTGTAGTGGAGTCTAGCCATAGAAAGTTTTACACCTGAGTTCTGATTACTTGCTCATCTATTTTGAAACACCTTGTGAAGATAAACTTTGTACTGGTTCATCAATTGAGCCATAGCCAGTTTTGTGTGATTTGACTAGTTGCAGTTTATTGGTTTAATGATGTGGTTTAGACTTCAAACATTGATTATATTTCAAATAGAAAAGCACTTTAAAATTCTTATATTCCTACTTAGTGAAACTTTTATCTTCAGTGAAAGGTATAGGGTAACTTGCAGAGAGAATTTCTTCGAATGGTTGATGCTGGGTTCCGTCTTGATATTACTACCTTTAATATTCGAGCTCTGGCCTTTTCAAGGATGTTTCTTTTCTGGGACCTTCACCTTAGCATTGAACACATGAAACATGAAAAGGTCATTCCTGATCTAGTGAGTTATGGCTGTGTAGTTGATGCTTACTTGGGTAGAAAGCTAGGAAGAAAATTGGACTTCGCCTTAAAGAAACTGAACTTGGATGATTCTCCAAGATTGTTAACAGATCCATTTGTGTTTGAGGCCTTAGGTATAGGGGACTTTCACATGAGTTCAGAGGTATTTTTCGATTACAAGATACACAGAAAATGGACTTACAGGGTTTTAATACAAAAATGTCTTAAGAAACATTATTGGAGAAACCAGATCGTTTGGAACTACTAGCCAATGGCCACATGTTTCGGTCCATTCAAATTCTGGCCAGCTAGTTAACTTGAAAAAAATATTTTATTGAATTGCAGGCTCAGCAAACAAAAAAGCTAACTTTATTGGTTTGTTTTTCTTTTAACAAGATTTGAATCCTACTTTTAGACCTTGATTTCATATAGACATCCCGTATGTAGTTAACTTGAAACAAAATTTGATTGACGGTGGAATGCACTTTAGGGTGAAGTGTGAAGTTGGAGACATCATCAACATTGTGTTGAAAAAGAACATTATCATGCATACGAGGCTTGTGACAATGGTCACACTTGGACCCCATGGACTAGGCTTACGTATATGTCATGGCATTCATTGATTTAGTGTCAACCCTGAAGAATTGCCCTTAAGTTCATTTTGTATGGCATGAGTTTTTCTACATTGATGGGTCTACCATGTGTCTTGTATACATTTAAGATTATCCGTGACTGAAAGAGACTGAATAGAAATTTTCGAGTGGGGGTCTAAATTTGGTGTGGGCATTGTTATTTTTGGATTAATCCATGTCAGTGAAAGATTGCAATGGAACATATTCTAGGAAATCATTTTCTACGTCCTAATATTTCATCCTAACAAAAAAAAAATGATAAACATATCATCTGTTAAAAAATAAATATAAAAAAGAACTTATCAACCCAAGGAGGATTTTTTTTGTAATCAATTATTTTTCAGGGTTTATATACGCTCTAGTCTTTGTCAGAGAATAATGCATACTCCTTGACTTGGGGTCAATTTTAGAAAATTACAATTTAGTTTATTACTTTATTATTCATTTAATTATTCCTATTTAATATATATATATTTATATATATATATATTTAAATAAATATAAACGGGAATGCGATATGATATACATGGAATTTTTGTCAAGGAAGATTTCATATGTGGTCATTTACTTTACACAGGTGAGGTGAGCACCCTGCTATTGAGTTGGTTTTTGCCGAACAAATAAAGGAATTGAATTATGCAGTGGGTAGTATGCTGGTATGTCTACGATTCATAGTTACTTTTGTTTTACCTTTGATGCTTTTGCTGTAAAATTTGGAAAATTATGTATGAACATAGTGGAAATAAAATATGTAAAGTACTATGAATCCATCACTTAGAAATAGATATAGTATTACATTCATCATTGATAGATGTTACATGAAATATGGACTCATAAATTCAAACGGCTAGAACTGGATGAAATTTATTGAACAAATACAACTGAAGGTTGAACTCAAGTTACAGTGCATTAAGATGCATACAACCTCTATCTCAAATGAACGCAACATTTGTTTTTAGCTTTAATTACTCATGAGCGGAACTGCTGAAATTGGAAAGTGAGCCTATTACTTCAGTAGTTTAAGAAAAAAATTTGAAATGCATGCCAAGATTAAGGCAGAAAAAACATATAATAATTACAAAAGAAAGTAATTAGGTAAAAACTAAACTTGTGAAATATACTATGCAATTAAGCATCTAAAAATTCCCAATTTACCTCACCAACAAGAAGAGCCTCTTTGATAATGTGTAGCTGTATGAGGACACCTACTATGTTCATCCTTTTTTTTGTGATTCCATTGAAACAAGCAAGCCCAATCTCAAAAAGTCAAATTATGCACTTCTCAACATTTGGGATAGGATTCCCTTTGTTTTCCCCTTTTGTTGCTTTGTCATTTCTTGACACAAGATGTGGGTCCTAAATCTGTAAAGGATTATCAGGAAATGAAATTTGCACAAACTTATGCAGATTTCGACCGTCTTCAAACAATGCATCTGTTGGTCTTCTTCCAGTAAGCATTTCCAATACAAGAATCCTGAAGCTATACATGTCGGGATATGTGGACACTTCAGAACCCACTCCATACTCTTAAATATATATGAAAAACGTACGTACTCTATATCAAGTAAAATATCAAGTTAGCAGCAAAAGATTAGAGAATTCGAAGAAAGAATATTCAAGAGCTTAGAACATAGCTTGAGGAGCATAGCCAACAGTCCCCTTTATTCCAATTGTACTAGTTTGCTTGTGAGAGGCACCATCAATAGTTGAGACAAGTCTTGCTATGCCAAAATTACTCACATGAGCAACCATGTCATCATCAAGAGGACATTGCTTGGCTTTAAATCGCAATGAAGGACCAACTGCTCACATTCTTGATGAAGATAATGTAATGCACAAGCAACATCAATAATGATACTAAATCCTTGTTCAAGGTCTAGTGGTGAAAGAAGCTCTATACTTCCATTCTTTGGATGCGGCTACTGTTCCAAGCTTCCTTTGTTCATGTACTAAAAAGCTAGAGCTTTAAATTCTTGACCTTTGTTGTCTATGCTGGAACAACATGTTAAGATCTTAACAAGATTTCAATGTCTAATATTTTTTAGTACATTACATTCAGCAATGAAACTCTTGTGAGCTCCCTTCTTTTGAAGGTTCAGGACCTTTACAACAACATCTTTATCTTCTGACGCAATCTTTCCTCTATACACAGAACCAAAACTTCCTGATCCAATCAATTTTCTAGTTGAGAACCCGCTGATTCCACAATATAGGTCTTTGTATGAAATCTTAGCTAGCTGGTCAATTGTTGGTGAGTCAGACTCAGAAGATGGTTTCTTGTTTCTTTTCCTCATCCAATTGATAGTTAGAATAAATGACAGTATGAGAAGAAAAGCAACCACACTAACTACCACTGTTATCAACTTGAAATTATGGTGTTTTGCAGGTTTCATACATTTGACAATACCTCCACAAAGCTTTTTGTTTTCAGTCACTGCTAATGCGCTTGCATTTTGAAAGACACCTATTGTTGATACTTTGCCTTCCAACATGTTGAATGAAACATTGAAGTGTTCCAAAAATGAACTACTTTGGAAATCCTTAGGAATTGATCCAAACAAGCAGTTTCGTGATAGATCTAAACATTTAAGACCTTTGAGTGAGGTCAAAGAGGATGGTATGTGTTCCTAAGGGCTACTATACATGGTCCGGGCCACCAATCGGAAGCCCCCTACCGGTCGTAGACCCGTAAGGACGACCGCGCTGTGCAACGAGAACCCGGTCGACGCGTGGATATTGGGATGACCAACGACATCTCGACACGGTCAGGGTACCTGGCAAGGGCCAAACCGTCAAGATGGAATCATCGCCAGGGAGATCCAACGACAGGGAACGAGCTAAGGGCCCTAGTCATGCCTCGAGATCACCAAAGGGCTTCCACTTCTATAAAAGGGAACCAACCCCTCACTTCTCAAGGTACACACTTCTCTCTATGACTTTCTCTCTCTAACCCCGCGCCTCTAACTTGAGTGTTGGAGTGTTACCGCAGGGACCCCTCCCGGGCTCAACGGACGGCGGGGCATCACAAAGACCGATGACCGAGCGTCGAGACGACCACCACCCAGCCGCCACCTCTTGCTGGAAGTACACCGTCTCCCTCCACAACGAACACCCTTTCTCGGGTGATTGTTCGGCTGGTTTCGAACATTGGCGCCGTCCGTGGGGATCGGTAAAGCTTCTCCTTCACTGCGTTGTTGTCAAAGGCCCGCCTCAGCTCCACCGACAACCGCATCAACTTCACCACCACTAGGACCACCGCGAGGGCTGCATGAGTCTGTCGAGAAGGGGAAGATGGAGCAACAACTAAAAAATCTTGAAGGCTTCTTGCCGAAGGCGCCGCGTTCAGAGCCGAGCATAGAGCTACTGACCAAGCGGGTGTGAAGAACAAGCGGCCACAACCTCCGGAGGCAGTGGAGTTCCAAAGAAACTTGTTGAAAGTAAAGCTTCCGGGGAACAAAGGGACCAAGCAGATTGAGAATAAAGAGGAAGACCAGAAGAAAGCAAGAAGAACACAGCGATCACCACCGATCGAGGATGGAACCCATCGGAGCACCGTAATCGCGACCACCCTCGAGAGCACCAACGGTCATGCTATTTCCGAGCCCACCTTGCTCGACCATAACCCCAAATGTTTTGCGAGGTCCATGGCCGCTTCGATCTCTTGCGGCGTCGCTGTCGTTCGTCTTCCTCTCCTCCCTCTGGCGCTGAAGGAGCAACACCTTCTTCCGGCGTCGAGGCAGGTCATGATTCAGAAGATCTACGAAGAGCAACGACAATCCCCACCAGACTCCCTGGTGCGGCGTCGCCTTGCCCGCATCGGACGGGGAGAAGCGCTTCGACTCCTCCTCTCTGTTGCCTCCACCGTCGGTTTTCTCTTCCATCCCCATGCTACTTCTGACATCGACTGGCGCCTACTACAACAGAGACCCAAAGCATCAGTCATGAACTTCCTTCAAACATCACTTAGGTCACGTCACTTTCTTTATTATTTTATATGATATACTGAAGCAACACAGTTAAGCATGCACTGGACCACGCGTACATAAGAAATGGTATAAAAATATTATATTATGATAAAACAAGAAGCATTGAAATGGTCCAGCTTTTTCAACAAATAAATATTATATTATGAGAAAACAAGGCGCTGCAAAGTGCAATCAGAACAGGAATGGTATAAGAATATTCAGCAGAAGCACAGGTTCTATACATGTATTGAGTAAGATAAAATGGTGGCCAGGCTGTGGCTGCCCTAGATTGGCTGTTGGCCTCTCCATCCGCGAATCGCTTTGAGACGAAGTGTCAGAGTCAAGGGTGTTTGCAAACGGGGATAATGCTACAGATAATTGAGGAGGTGAATATGCCATATTCGGGCTTCTAGGGTTTAACTGATTTGGTGGGGTGCCTCTTTGGGATGGAAAAGCCTACTTAATTACTTCCGTTGGTGGTGTACTGAATTTGAAACAGAATTTGAAACGGGGATAAAAATATTGTGTTAGATAACCCAATTTTGGGACGGTCACAAAACTGTAAAAAACACAAAAAACACTTACAAATTTGTAAATATGCAACTTTGTGAAAACAAGAGAGAGATTTGGTATTTGACACTATTCACGTGTCTTATTATCACCGCTCTAAAATACTAACGAGGAGTACAAGGAGTGTTCATAACCGATCTAGTACAATCGAAACATAAAACGCTATCTAAGAAAACCTGAAATCCAATTATTAACCGAACTATGTTGAGGCTCGTTCAACGCACTGCTCGCGGTCACTCTTGGCTTGAACCCTAGACCTAACTTGAGGCTATGTCAGAACCTTGTCTATTGAAATCCACATCTTCGTATCTCTAAGCTTAGACAAGTGTGTTTCAAAAACAAAAACGTAAATAGATGTGTTGAAATCTGCAATCATATTTACTGTATCACTCGTTAAATATTAACCTGAGGTCTCAACTAGATTGCCTTAGCTTGTTTATTAGGTTCGGATCTATACCCTAAAATTACATCTTAGGCGTCGTTTCACAGGTTCTAATTTTTCGAAATAATTAACATAACTTATGATAGCTTAGGCATCGTTTCTAAGTTACAATGTGGAAGAATGTGAAGATTGAAAACAAGGGGCATTTGCTTCAAGTTTGGGGAAGGATGCCTACGAATCTTATTATCGGGCACATTAGAATGAGGATGTCATTCCCTGGTGTCATATAAAAAAGGTTTTGGTTACTTTATTCGACCCTCGGGAATCTTTAGCGACGTTCCTGGGAATAATTAGAACATGTGTTCGGTTAAAAATGTATATTCCAAGGAATATATAGTAAAATGCTAAGAATACCCTTATGTTATTTACTAGTAAATGCCTTTCAATGTAGTTGGAAAAAAATGATTTAAAAAATAAATAAACTGGCTCTATATTATACTATAAAATAAATATTTGATTTTCGAAATTATTTGTGTGAAAATGCTATTTTCTCAAATTACATTAGTTAATATTAATATATTACATTAACAATATTGATGAAATTACCAAAAAAGACTAGATTTAAAAAATATAAGGTTATACGTAAAAAGGTTCAATTGAATATAGTATATAAATTGCTTAATTTAATTTAATAAAATGTAAAAACAAGACGTATTCGTGAAAAGCGAGTTAAGGTAAAACTAACCATTGTCAACAGGAATTAAAATCCAAACCGAGCCATTGTCAGAATTAAAAAACCAAACCATTATCCGAATTAAACAAGAACAATAGCAACATAAATTTTCATCTGGCGGCGGCAGAGGGTCCTTCACCATCACGTCTCCTCTTCTTACGCTCACCAGCAGCAGCACCAGCATCGTCGTCATCATCATCATCATCATCAACATCATCACCACCATCATCATTATCACCACCATCACTTTCTTCACCACCAGCATCCTCCAGCGCAGGGACAACAACTCCGTGACGTTCAAGGTATTTCCTTGACATCACATAACATGTTGACCGAGCAAAATGGCTACTGGCAAAGGGGCATGCAACCATCTCCTGCAGAATTTTTGTTAGCAAAAATCCATAAGGAATAACATAAGTAGTGTTTGTCAGGACCCGTCTCAGATGCTGATGCACAACATCCACTGGGTCAATGGCGATGTTTTTCAGTGTGTGGTACATGATGAAGATGTCATTGTCAAGGACGTATCCGTGCAGGGCTTTTCTAGGGCAGAACACAGTTACATTAAGAACATGGACGAGTCTCGCTGCCGGGGAGAGACTGGTTGCTTTGGTAGCATCCTCACGTGAGATGAACTCTCTGCCAAACACCGTTTTGTTGATGTCTCGCTTGTCCATCTCAAGGTTCCACCCTATTGAGTATTGAGAACCTACAACCTCAGCTCGCAGCAACCCACAAAGCCGTTGTTTGTTGAAGCTCAAGACATAGTCAAGCACTTGGCATGAGAACCCCGATTGTTCAAAATATATAACACCTCCCCAAAACTCCGTAACAATCTGCGGATATATGGGCGTATACGCAGCGTTGTTTATGCAGTTCAGGTTAGATGTCAAAAGCTGATCAGCCCCTGGAACTTTCCAATCCACGAGGTCCTCCAAGTCGTAGCACACTTGCTTGCATAGCGGTCTGGCAGCCATTTGTGAATGTTCTCTGTAAGGCCTGAAAATGAAGAAGTTATTAAACGCTACATACAAGTAGGTGAATAGAATGGAAGATAGTAATATAGTGGGTGCAGCGGGGTGTTACAATGGGGAGTTGTGGGAAAAACCAGCAACGTGCAAGTGGTATAAAAAAACCAGCAACATGCAATTGGCAGTTAAGCAATACCCATGACGGAACTAACAATGGGAGTTATAATCGGGAGTTCAGCCTTAAACACAATTGAAATACAGGAACGTGTAATTTACACACAAACTAATGGAGATCGTGTCACATCACATAATCACCAAACTAAACTGGTAATTTAACTAAACTAATGTAAATTACATACCATCATATCACGTGTGAGACTATATAATATGCACTTAAGCTAAGGTAATTAAACGTTGCAGGGGATGTTCGAAGTGTTTTCCACGAAGCAGTAAAAACATAACAGTAAAGTTGTAGGGCAAACCTGGGTAAAGTTGAGTATAGTTGAGCAAAGGATGTGTGGATGACTTCTGGAGAAACCGGATACCTTTGACGATTGAGTAATGTTCTAGGAATTTTTGCAGGAACCATGTATAGTTGTGGAGTTCTTTAACCCAAAACTAACATGGGCTCATCGGTTGAGTTTTCCACGAGGCAGCGCCGGCATTAATTGGAGAGCATTACATGTTGTTTCTAAGGCTTCCAATCATGACGCCAACACCTAATCAATAATTATCAGAAAGAGATAGAGAATAGGAAAATGATGACGCCATGTTAAATTTGTGTTTGATTATGCTCATTGTCTTGTCAAATCTTAGGCCAATGGTGAAGTTCTTTTTCAAGGGACTTTTGGGGATGATGGTCTATTATTTTGATGGCATGCATGCTTCCAAGTTCTTCAAGAACAAGTCTTCTGTCATGCCGGCTCCCACTTCCTTCTCATTTACTTTACCTAAAACACATGTAACCACAAGCACTAGTAGTTCACTCATAGGACCCACCTCCTATGACCTTTGGCATCATCTCCTAGGTCATCCTACTCTTGAGATTTTACATTCTGTTCTAACTAAATGTAATATTTCAGTTCATTCTCGAGCTATTTCTCGTGTTTGTAGTGCCTGTTGTACGGGTAAATCTCATAGATTACTTTCTTCTCAATCTAATACAGTTTATTCTCAACCTTTAGTACTTGTGTTTTCTGATTTATGGGGATCAGCCTCCATTGAATCTTCTACTGGTTATTCTTATTTTCTTACTTGTGTTGATGCATACACACAATATACGTGGATTTTTCCTTTAAGGAAGAAATCAGAAACCTATGCCACGTTTCTTCAATTTCAAGCAATGATTGAATTGGAATTAAATCTGAAAATTAAAGCGGTTAAAACTGATGGAGGCACTGAATTTAAACCCCTCAGTTCTCATTTTGCTCAATCAAGAATTGTTCATTGTCTGACTTGCCCCCACACACATCATCAAAATGACAGTGTGGAACGCAAGCACAGACATGTGGTTGAAACTGGTCTTTCTTTGCTTGCTCAAGCCAAAATTCCCCATCAGTGTTGGGATCATGCCTTTTTAACAGCTACCTTTCTCATAAACAGACTGCCTACCTCTGTCTTAGGCAATGTTAGCCCTTGGGTGTGCATGCTATCCCTTTCTCCGTCCTTACAATGTCTCTAAAATTCAGTTCAGGTCCTAGGAGTGTGTCTTCCTTGGTTATTCCCTTGCTCACAGAGGTTATAAATGTTTAGATGCCAGTGGGAAAAAATTTGTGTCAAAGGATGTTATTTTCAATGAATACATGTACCCATACACAAAGATATTTTCAACTCCTTCTACCACCATGGAGGAGTCTTATCTAACATCATTTATTCCAAGGTATTTTGAAACTTCACATCAAGGGTAGCAACAGTCTCTATCTAATCATCCAGTTGCAGCATCGTCTGATGTTCCTTCATCGTCTACAGTTCCTTCATCGTCTACAGTTCCTTCATCGCCTGGTGGTGCTTCACGTCAGTCGCTCATCAATTGCATGATGTTATAGCATCGTCTGGTAATATGCAAGCACCATTCAACACTCATGCCATGCAAACTAGATCCAAAGCTAGGATTACTCGACCCCAGGCGTCCTCAGTTCCGCCTCCTCCAGTCAACACTCATACTATGCAAACTCGTTTGAAGACTGGCACTGTTCAGCCACAACTTCTTCTAACTCAGGTTGAACCAACCATCTACAAGAAAACTCTTCAAGATCCCCATTGGAAACAAGCTATGCAGGCAGAGTTTGATGCCTTTCAACAAAGCACCACATGGTCTTTGGTCTCCTTACCACCTAACAGAAAACTAATAGGTTGTAAGTGGATGTTCAAAATCAAGCAAAAGGGTGATGGCACCGTTGAAAGATACAAAGCCAGGTTAGTGGCCAAAGTGTACAATCAGATTCAAGGTTTTGACTATTCAGAAACCTTTTCCCCTGTTGTGAAGCCAATCACTATCCGTCTCATTTTGTCATTAGCTGTCACCAAACATTGGAATATTCATCAACTTGATGTCAACAATGCCTTCCTAAATGGCACACTTGATGAAGATGTCTACATGGAGCAGCCACCGGGGTTTCAAACTGAAGATCGAACCATAGTCTGCAAACGGAACAAAGATTTTTATGGTCTCAAACAAGCTCCCCGAGCTTGGTTTGACAAATTAAAAGGGGCTCTGCTACGATTTGGTTTCAAGGCCAGTTGCTGTGATCCATCTTTATTTGTCTACAGTACAGCTTCTTGTTGCATATACGTCTTGGTCTATGTTGATGATATTATCATCACTGGCAGTTCCTTACCTCTCATTCAACAAATTGTCACCCAGTTTAATGCAAAGTTTTCACTCAAACAACTGGGTACGTTGGATTACTTCCTTGGAGTTCAAGTTCAACATCTGCAAGATGGGTCACTTCTCCTATCACAATCTAAATACATAGGAAATCTTCTTGACAAGGAAAATATGACCAATGCAACAGGGCAATCTACGCCTATGCTTAGTAGCGCAAGACTCAGAAAACATGGTACTGACCTATATGCTGATCCATCCAACTACAGGTCTGTTGTTGGCGCATTGCAATATGCCACTCTCACCAGACCTGAAATTAGCTATGCTGTCAACAAAGTCTGTCAGTTCATGAGCCGGCCTCTAGATATTCATTAGAAGGATGTTAAGCGCATACTAAGATAACTCAAAGGTCTATCTCTCATGGTCTGCTTCTCAAGCCCTGCAATTCTAAGGCAGCTGTGCCCTTGACTGCCTACTGTGATGCTGATTGGGTTCGGATTCGGAAGATAGACGTTCCATGTCTGGTTCATGTGTTTTCTTTGGACCAAACTCTGGATCAATTGGCTGATATCTTCACCAAACCCCTCTCACCTCAACACTTTGCAGCAATGAAGGCCAAACTCAATGTTGTTGCAAATGCTGCTTCTTTTAACCCACCTTGAGTTTGAGGGGTGCGGTTAGAGAAATACAGTATCGTCTGATACCTATCGTCTGATTCTTATCGTCTGTATCATCTAATACTATGGTCTGAATAAGTTAGCATTCTATTGTCTGTATGGCAGCATCGTCTACCAAGTTGAATTAAACGCATAACTGTATCGTTTGGTCAGTTAGTCATGTGAGCTATCCATGAGTGATAGGTGTCAGCTGTCCATGTGTGATAGGTGACGCGCCGATTATGTTGACCCGGAATATCCGGGATCCTGTCTGTTTTCCCTCTGTATATAAATAGAGCTTGTACAGTGAAATAATCAGAATAGGAATGAACATTCAGTATTTTTCAATTTCTCATTTTCTTCTTCAAAGAACCCTTGGTTCTTAACAGTGAGTAATGCTGACGGCAGTTCGCCGCAAGTGTTCGTTCGAACCTTGAATATTATATGAGTGATAAATTAAAGTTTTTATTATCTTCATGGTGGTGTATTTGAGATTTTGTGAATTTTAAGTATAATATTTATATACTTTGATTTTGTACAAAGTATCTTGTTATAAGCTCTAGTCACTTTTTCCTTTTGACGTATGATAGACTCTAAAGCCGAAAGTCTTTCTTCGTCTAAATCAATTAATTCTTCTAACATCACATTCCAATAATTCGATAGGAATCTCCATTTGTCTTTGTACACAGGCCGATTGTAGATAAAATTTGGCTGGTAGCACTGCTTCGTGCCCATAGGTTAGCCGAAATGGAGATGTTCCTGTACCTTTTGGTTTTTGATCTGTGTCTTTTGATCAAACCGATAATAACTTTATTGGCTGCTTGGACTTGAGCATTAGCTTGGGCATAAGAAGGAGTGGAACTCACTAACTTGAACCCCAATTCATTGGCGAACTCCACTACTTTTCGACCAACAAATACTGACCCTTGGTCAGTTGTCAAAGTTTCAGGAATCCCATAATGTGAAACAATGTATTTTTGCACGAAATCAATCATGCTATCTTGAGCCACTGTTCTCAAAGGGATTGCTTCAACCCATTTGGTAAAATAATCAATAGCCACAATAATGTACTTGTGGCCTTTAGACGAAGAAGGACTGATTTCACCAATCAAATCAATAGCCCAACCTCTAAAGGTCCAAGGCTTAATTATTGAATGCAGTTCACACGCTGGGACATGCTGGATTCCTGCATGCTTTTGACAATCTTGACAAGACTTAGCATATTCAATACAATCTTTTAACATAGTCGGCCAATAAACACCTTGTCGAATCAATAACCACTTCATTTTACGGCCAACTTGATGAGCACCACAAGATCCACCATGCACTTGTGAAACTGCAATTAAAGCTTCGTCTTCATTAAGACATCTTAGCAAAGTTCCAAGAGAATTCTTTTTGAACAACTCATTACCCATGATTACGTAGCTTAAAGCCTTATACTTCACTTTTAGATCAGAAGTTAAGTTAGCATTTTGTAAATAATCCACTATAGGCTTCCTCCAATCATTAGGAAACAAATTGCCGATCGCTAAAACCTCAAACTCCTGGTTCGGAACCAACTTTGCTCTAATTTTTATCAAATATTTTAGTTTCTTCTTAGAAACTTTGTAACTAGAAGCGATTTGGGCTAATTCATTGGCTTATTGGTTTTCGATTCTCGGCACATGCTGTATTCCAACCTCATCGAAATTAGCTAACAAATGAGAAGCTTTCACAAAATATTTCACCAAACTTTCACTTGTGCATTTATACTCTTTAGCCAACTGTTTGACTACAAGCTCTGAATCGCCTTTAATCTCGACTATTTTTTCTCCCAAAATGAGCAACATTTCTAAACCGGCGATTAATGCCTCATATTTGGCCTCGTTATTCGAACAAATGCCTTGAATTTTAAATTTAAACCAAGTTGGAATATATTGGGGAGATATAATTAAAATCCATATTCTTGTTCCTTTCTGATGTCTTGATCCATCAAAGAAAAGTTTCCAAGGTTTAAGATTAACTAACGTCTCTTGCATTTCCATTAAGGAATGCTCAGCCAAGAAATCCACTACTACTTGGCCTTTCATCGACTTTAAAGGTGCATATCTCAAAGAGTATTTAGATAATGCCAACGCCCATTTTCCAATTCGACTATGTAATATAGGTTTTGACTTCACACATAAAAAATATAGACATAAGCACAACTTTTACATTGAGCTATATCTAGTTTCCGCATCATTTAGGATTCGGCTAAGGTAGTAAATGGCTCTCTCAACACCATTTTCATCCTCTTGAGCTAACATGCTCCCTATTGTTTCATCTAACGCGGAAATGTAAATTTCATGGGTTTACTCCTTATAGGCGGGGGGCCATTATAGGAGGATTGGCCAAGTAACTTTTAATGTCGTTGAACGCTTCTTGGTGTTCGGCTTCCCAATGAAACTCTTCTTCCTTTTTAAGTTGAAGGAGTGGCGAAAAGAATTTTATTTTGCCACTTAGATTCAAAATGAACCTTCTCAAAAAATTTATTTTTCCGAGTAACGACTGAAGTTGCTTTTTCGTCGAAGGAGGCTGAGTGTAAAGAATTGCATTGGCTTTGTTTTTTGTATGGAGAAGAAAATCTCCTGCAACAACACCGAAAGCACATTTAATGGGATTCATTTTAAGACCAAACTTTCTCATTCTTTCGAATGATTGTCGTAAATGGTCTAAATGCTCATCTTTCTATGTAGATATAATCACTACATCATCGATATAAACTTGCATGAATTGGCGTATCAAATCATGAAAAATGGTATTCATGGCTCTTTGATAAGTAGTACCAGCATTCTTTAAACCGAAAGGCATTACAACCCACTCATACGTTCCCAATGCACCCGGGCATCGAAAAGCAGTTTTAGGAAAGGGTTTGCCTTTTTTACCCATTTTTTTTTCCCAAAGAACCCATCTTTCCAGTGTCTTTGATTACAGCCTTCTCCTTTTGAGTACCGGCTTTCTCTCGAGCGGCTTTTCTCTTTCTCTGAAACCTTCTCTACTGGGTTTTAGTCATAGGGTTAGTTCCAAAGTAAGTGTTTGGAACACGGGAGCGATTCTTTGAAGCATGGGAACTCCCGTTTCAAAAAGTGGTGTGTCCCACTTCGACCTTTGACTTTACAGTAGGTTTTGGTTGAAATGTGGTTATCCACTGGTTAGGTCGAATCCCTACTGGAGGAATGAAACTCTTCTCCTTGTGAGCTGAAGTGTGTTCAAGCTTCGACTCGAATAGGTTGTTAGAACCCAAGCATTGAATCGCAGGTAGTCGATGCCCTAACCTCTCGATCGCTGGTTTGCGATTAATCCTCTTAGCCATTTCCATGGCCTTCGCAGCACTTCGATCAAATACTGAATTGCATCTTGGACATAAAGTCACTTCAGTATCTCTATCCTTACACCTTTGCAAGTATTCAAGCAGATTTTTACCAGTTTGCGGATATACTTCTTGCGTTTCTTCCTAAAACTCTTCAATTGCATTGACCTAAGTTTCAGGGATTCCAGCAATACCTATAGTGCAAATCGCCATAGGCTCCACAAAGTTGGTGTTCTGGACCTGCAATAGATCGGAATCAATCTTCATGGTTGTCTTTTCTTTAGGCTCGAAGATTAACCTCCCGTCTTGAATCGCGGCTTGGACCAAATCCCTGAATTTAGTACATTGGTTAGTCCAATGGCCAAAAGAGTTATGATATTTACAAAACCTTCGACCCTTCCTTTTATCAAGAGAAGGAACTTTTTGACCAAGAGGAATGTCAATTTGGCCATCTTATACCAAGATGTCATAGATAGCCTCACATTTTGAAATATAAAAATTGTAAATTTTAACAGGAAATTTTGAATTTCGAGGCACACCATTATTACTAGTTGGTCTCCATTTATTAGGTATTAGCATTTTACACACATAAGGAGGACCTTCTTTGAGTTCATCTAACTGAACATCATGGCACTCGAAATCCTCATAAGGCTCGAAACTCATAGGATCGTCTCGACCTACATTGCCCGCTTCGACATAGGAAACTTTTTCTTTCTTAGGAAATTTACTATTTTTCAATTTCTCTTGCCTAAGGAACTCAACTTGTATAATTCTATCGGCTAGCTGTGCCAAGTATCTTATGTGTTGAGTGTCTATCTTTTTCCTGATCGAATAATCTAAACCGCCAGCGGCTAATTCGACCAGCTCGTGCTCAGGAACTTGCATGAAGCATTTTGACTTCATGTGTCAGAATCTGCCCAAATAGTCATCGACGGGTTCCGATATTTCCCTTTTTACACTTACTAGTTCTTTGAGGTTGACTTTAGACTCACCTCTAAAGTATTGATCGTGGAAGATTCATTCCAATTAAAAATTGAATTTGGTGGTAAAGTTGTGAATCAAGTGAAAGCGTTCTTCGTCAAAGACTAGTGATGACTGGAATTCGTATGATGTTTTTAGTTTCTTTTTCTTTTGTCTTTATGTCTTTTTATTGAGTCTCATATAGTTTTTATTTCACTTTTTTAGGTTTTTCTCTTTCTTTTTGCATTTGCATATAAATTAGTAACTTTTGTGTTTTTAGTCCTTTTAGTTATGTTTTATTGCATTTTTAGTCCTTGTTAGAGGTTTTGGTCAATTAAGGAACATTTGTGGGGATCTTGGTGCAAATAAATGAAAGAGTGTGGCTGAAGTTAAAGAGGAAGAAGAACCATCAAACCTCCTATGCTTGTTTAACATGTGCCTAATCGAAGAAATTAAAGAAGGAGATGAAGAATCAAGCATTTAGCATGTGCTAAAATGGTTACATGATGAAGGAAATGAAGGTTTCAGCTATTGCAAAACACCCATGAGAGCCACATTGAAGCCCCTTAATTGCATTTATGAAAGGAATCAAAAGAAAAGAGCAAGAACAAGAAAATGAGGAGTCTGCCGTGCTCCTAATGCCTGAGCGTTGGCACCCCAACGCTCATGCGTTGGCATTCTGTCTGAAGTTGGGAATCCAATGCAGTCCCCAGGGTTGGAACCCAACGCTTAAGCGTTTGTCTGCTGGCAGGTTGGCTATAAAATCGGTTTTTGGCTTTTCTTTTGTATCAAGCCCTGGAACGTGAGTTCCTTCCTTTGTAGCCTTGTTCTTGAAGCTTGTAAAAGGCCTTTGGAGCCCTTGTTTCAGGTTTTGTTCTTTTTATTTTAATTTTATTTTCCTTAGCCATGTTAGGCTAAGCCCTTTTGCATTTGGGTAGTATGTGAATCTTTTCTAAGTTTTGCTCTAAGCTTTCTGTTGCTCTATGTGAATGAAGTTGTTTTTTCTTGAATTTTTTCCCCATGCTTATTTTACTTGAAGTCGACACAAGGACTTTGCTTATTTCTGCACAATGGTAATTGGTAGGAATTAAGGGAAATGAGATTAGATTAATCGGTTAATCCGACACTTAGGTATAAGGGTGAGAATCAATTGTAATGGCCAGAACTAAAGAATGCTAATGCTTCAATTGGGTTAGCTAAACACCAAGGTATTAGGTTTGGTAATTGAAATTGAAAGTCTATTTGATTAAGGTATTAACAAATAGAAATTCTAGGCTAAATCACCATGAAATCGATTTCTAAATTCATATAGTTATCTGATTGTGGAAAACATAATTTGGTTAAGTGAAGATATTACCCAAGTGCTATTTTTATCAGAATTTCTTTTTGTTCTTATACTATATCTTTTCCCAAAATCAAAACAAATATTTCTTCTCACTTTCTCAAACTCTAAAAAACCGATTTCAAATTAACCCAATCCCCGTGGAGACGAAAAAACCCGATACTGTACTATGATTGAGTCTTGAAAGAGATTCGATAGTAGTTGGTAGAGGAAAACCTCTTTTGTTCTTTTTAATCATCAAAATCCCTTTCATGAACAAGGAAAATATTTCATCTTTAAATATTCGTTATTTGCTAGATCTCCAGCTTCGACTTGGTATCTAGCAATATGTTCAATATCGGATTCTTCGACGTCTCCTGAGAACTTAGTAAATTTGGGGAATTTCCACCCCCTTGGAAGTTCAGTTTGAAGCACTATCTCAGGAAATGCCGAAACAAAATGTGGTCGATTAGCATCTCCCACATTAAATCCATGTTGATTCAACAATTGTTCCACTATGTTGGCAACATTCTATTGCCCCCCAAAATGGTTTTGTCGAACTCTTTCTATGATTTGGTCAGCGTTTTGGTTTCTATTCACCAAAACTAGTACCTCTTCAATTCGACCAAGATTAACTTGATGAACAGGCTCATTATGGGGAACCTTTTTTTTATAAGCAAAAAATGTATTGATAAAGAGCACAAGGGGTGCCCAACCCAATACAAAGGAAACACAGTACATAAATTACACCTCCTAGTGTGACGCTCCTTTAGCTCGAAGTATAAACGATTCTACTTCTCCTATTTATCCTCCGAACCAAGGATTGACACAAGTTTTTTTTTTTTTTTTTTATCCTATCAAGCTACTTTCTATATGTTAGTATACATCTTTTATGCGGAAGCTTCAGTGTTACCTGTTCTTTATCCTAACTCCTCAGTTCATATATTTATCGTGAACCTTTACTTAGGATAGTAAACGATCTGCCAAGAGATATTAGTAACACACATATTTTATTCAACACACCACGAATATATTACAAGTGATAGAAGTTTAGTAGAGTGTTCAAGTAGTAAATACTTCAAGCATTCTCACACAAGCTAGACATAGCAAATAACATAACAAAGTTGTTAGTGACATAGAGACAACAAGCAGCTAAGAGTTTGCTACACCATTCGGACCATCTCCAGCCTCATTCCGAGCCTCTCCCATACCAACATTATCCTCAATCTGGATTACAGGTACTCTCACCTCCGCTGCACGAGAGGTCTCACCATGGTGAAATAGGTTTCTATATTCCCTAGCAGTCATTCTCCTATTTTGAGCAATCACACTCTTCCTAGCTGTGGTTCTCATTCGGGCTCCAGGTCTCCTAAGAGGTGATGAAGTGACTGACTCAGATGACTGATGATGACTGGGGTTATTACCTTCAGGTGGAAACTCTCTAATAGGTATAGCGGGTACCGGCTCAGGCTCATGTGGTGGTCCAGGTGAGTCTTTTGGGTTAATATGGCGTGCTCTCATAGGTAAGTATAAAGAAAAGGTCATTGGTAAGATAACAGGGTATCCAACTTCTTCATTAAGGTAACTCCTAAACCAGAAAACTGACACTCCGTTGTACAGACAGTATCCAGTGGATGGGTCATGATACCATCCTGAGGCTGCCGGAAATTCAGCATGGATGGAGATGACTGGTGGTCTGCTCATTGGAATACCTATCAATATCTATATAGAAAATGAAGTGCAAGGGTGAGTCAAACATAATCATATACATGCTACACAACATATAAGTGATCTATCACAAATCAAGATAACATATCATCATCACACATGATCACACCAAGCACATAAACAGTATGCAAACGTGTGGGTTATCAAGCCTCCCTTATATCTCCATATTATTCAGTCAAACTTCGCTTTCCATTTTCCCCAGAGGTTATACCCCTGAGAAGAAAGTCCCTGGTCTGACCTTTTTAAATTTAATATCATGAATGCTAGTAGTGTATAAGGCCCGAAGCGTTTTAGCTTCTACACTCTTCAGAAAGCCATTCGGGAATTATGGACACGGAATTTACCCTTGTTCCACTCTTTACCGAACTTGGATTACCTTAGGGCTTCACTGACAGATATACATGACTTTCTCAGTCCTTTAACTTCATACCAGCCCGGCCTAAGGGGTTTTGCCTGTAACTGGTAGAGAGGTAGTCCCATCATGTATTCCCGGACTTATTCATCTCTGAACGTAGTCACCCACGGTATCTCTGTTTCCCCACACTCTTATAGTGGTAGTGACAGTGCTTTCCTACTCCTTATCTCTCCAGGTAAAAATAAATATATCATTTAGCATTTCGTCACCCCCTTATACTTCCTGATTAACCAGAGTCATAACTAAGATGATCTCCGTTGCATCTGTAACTGAATCTCATAAATGAGTTCATAAAAATTGAGTAACACATATAATAGGTAAGTAGAGCTTTACACACAGGAACCACGTTCTCTCGGTAACCAGCCCGCACTTAAGTTTTCAAACCGTTTCAACTCCCTAATTCACTTAGTTATGTCCATTAACTATCTAACCTACTGGTGAATCCTAATTAGTTATAGGGTAGGCTGAATTTCGTAAACAAGCGACAGGCCAACAATTACCTGAAGATTTTTCCCTCTGCTCTACTACCACAGATGCTAAGTATATATTGCTTATAGCAATTTCAAATAAGCCTTATGACGGCAATACCTAGTACCACTATATCCCATAGTGTACTCTCTCGTTCTAATGTTCGATGTAACAACTTCAGAATCAAGTTCAGCACAGAACAATCAACAATCACCCAGATATATCATAGCATATCAAACAAGCAATCACACATAACAACAATATGCATTCCATCTTTCTAATAGACTGCTTATATGAAACCTAACATGACATGGAATAGTCTAACTCCCCTTACCTCGGTTTCCAGCTTGAGGTTCTGAGTTTGTATAGAATCCTTGATATTCTGCACATGATACCATATATTACAGATTATGTAATAGATTAGAGTTAGAACTATGTCCATATTTACATTCTAGTCCTTTATAATTATTTTATTTACAAGTAAGTCCCTAAAATTCTTTTATTTCACATATAAATCCCATTTTATTTCTAAACCACATTTTCTCTTTCATCTTATTACTTTCTAAATTCTGAATCCTAGTGTTAGTACAAGAAAATCTATAGGTTCATTTTCCTAATTACAATTAGACTAAGTTTCTTATGATTTTATGTGAGATTTTCTACTTCCATCACTCTTCCTATTTCTTTTCTGTTTTTCCTTCCTAATTCTACCACCACTAACATGCAGAGTCCCTCTACTATAAACTATATAGGTTCCCACGTCCATTTCTTCATTCTTCACTTTCTAGTATCCTAGCTTAAAGCTTAAAAATTGATTTTGCTATTCCTTACTCTTTCCTTCGTTCTAGACTTCCTAATTCACTCCCTGATGTTCCAGAAATCCTCACGACTTGTTTCCAATTCATTTGACCCACTAAATAAGCCAGAACAACGAACACGAGCTTCAAGTGTTCATGAACTTCATGGTTTCGAAATTCTAGTTTCCAGGGCTTAAAACATGTTTCTAATGGTCCTAAACTGAAGAAATAAGGTGAAAAATGAGTTCTGGAGGTTTATTTACCTAGGAAACACGTTTCTGGAAAATTGTTCTTGAGAAGCTCACCGGAGAAGATGAAGCACGGCGGCGGCCACGGCGGTCGTCGTCGCCAGAGCTAGTATGAATGGTGATTCTACTTCCTCAAGCTTCCAGAAGTTCAATGGTGGTGGTCGTGTGCCCTAACTCCTCCTAGTTGTGAAGAAGGTCTTGCTCCTGACTCTGGCTGTGGTTTTGATGACGACAAACTCATCAACAAAAAGAAGAAAAGAAGACTTCAAAGAAACAAGCACTTCAAGTCCATCAATAGTCTAGAAGTCTTAGTATTAGGTGAGTTATGCTTCCAAAGGTCTATTAAAGCATAAAGACTCTTAAAACACCTAATCTAATCAAGCTAAGTGTTTTCATAACTGAAAAGAAGTAGAAAACCTTAAGCCAGTCTCAAAGAATCAAGTTTCTGGAAAATGGGCTTCTGTGTAATCGATTGCAGCATTATGGTAATCGATTACACCTAGGCAAGTAATCGATTACTCATGGCTTGTAATCGATTACATGTTTGAAATTCAAATTCAAACTGAAACGGTCACTTGTGTAATCGATTACACTAAGTGTGGTAATCGATTACCAGAACGAAAAAGTGCATCTTTTCATGAACCATTGTGTCCCAAACCTTTTGAAAAGGGTTGTGATTCTTCAAGGACGTTTCCCTTGCCTATATAAAGACCATTTGAGTCCAGAATACATAACATACACAATATACACAAGAGACAACACATTACACATGAGAAAACACCATTAGGCCAAAACTTTGTCAAAATTAGTTCATCTTTTAGAACTTAAATCTTTTGGAGCCTAAATTCTGAGTTCATGATCTTCATGTCAATAAGAACACTTTAGTTGTTCATATCTTGAAGAACTCAGAATTGTATTATGCTTAAAAGCCTTAAAGCATAATTTCTCATGATCAATCCAATTGTATGTTAAAGGATTGATACAGCCAATTGTAACATCTTCTTCATCTCTTTCTGTAAGATTGAGTTTTTCACCGTGGTATTCGGTGAAGGGTTGTTGTCACTGAAAGTGGTTTACTTTCAGGGTTACGATTGAAGGCAGGTTAGTCTTCAAGGTTTGAGGGTGGTTTGCCTTCAGGAACTGAAAGCGGTTTGCCTTCAGGAACTGAAAGCGGTTTGCTTTCAGGGGCTGTTGAAAGTGGTTTGCTTTCACAGGATATTGGTAGAAATTCTTGGGGTCCTTGGGTTAGGAACTTGTAAGAGATTTTTATCAATAGTGGAAAAATCCTCAAGGGGTTTTCTTGAGGGACTGGACGTAGCCTTCGGTGGATTGAAGGTGAACCAGGATAAACTCTTGTGTGTGATTTCCTTTATCCTTCATATTTACTTTCAAGTATCGATCAATTCCGCTGCATTCATAACGATCATTTCGTGATCATCGTAATCTTGAAAGTAACAATTTCTATAAGGCGAAAATTGGGGCAACACTGATTCACCCCCCCTCTCAGGTTGCTATCTGTACTAACAATTGGTATCTGAGCAGAAGTTTAGGTAAGTTATTCCTAAGATCCGGGAAAAGATGGCATCCTCTTCCAATCATGGAACAAATGAAGGATTCAACATAAACAGGCCACCATTCTTCAATGGAGAACATTATGACTTCTGGAAAATCAAGATGAAGATATTCATAAAGTCATTAGACGCAGGAATATGGAAAGCCATTGAAGAAGGTCCCTTTGTGCCTGTAACAACAGATGAAGAAGGAACTTCACAACCAAAATCAGAAAGTACTTGGAGTGAAAAAGAAAAGAAGAAGGTTCAACATGATCTCAAAGGAATGAACATCCTTACATCTGCTCTTGGCATGGACGAATTTTTCAGAGTATCAACGTGCACTTCATCAAAAGAAATATGGGATACGTTGATGGTGACTCATGAAGGAACAGATGAAGTCAAGAGATCAAAGATCAATACTTTATCTCAGGAGTATGAAATGTTCAGAATGCTTCCAGGAGAAAAGGTATTAGATATGCAAAAATGATTCACTCATTTGATTAATCATTTGATTGCTCTTGGAAAACAATTTTCAAATTGTGACTTGAACATGAAAGTTCTAAGATCACTTACAAGAGTATGGCAACCAAAAGTTACAGCCATTTCTGAGAAAAAGAGTTTATCAAATATGACTCTTGCAACTCTTTTTGGAAAACTCCAAGAACATGAGTTGGAATTGAATCGTTTAGAAGAACATGAACAACATGAGAAGAAGCATCGATCAATTTCTTTAAAGGCAAAAGAAAGCATCAAAGAAGATTATGATGCAGACTCTGAAGAAGAGGACAATGGAAATTTGAATCTTCTAGTAAAGAACTTTGGAAAGTTTCTTAAAAAGAAAAATGTTAGATTTAACAACAATAAAGCCTTCCAAAGTAACAATGAGTCTTCTTCATCTCAAAAGATTACATGTTTCGAGTGAGGCAAACCGGGACATTTCAAGTCAGATTGTCCAAATCTTCAGAAGAAGAAACATGGTCTAAGAGAGAAATTCGAGAAAAAGGATCAACCTTCTCGAAGAGCATATTTGGCTTGGGATGATAATGAAGTAAGTTCATCATCAGATTCTGACAAAGAAGAAGCACAAGTTGCCTTGATGGCTTCACATGACTCAGATGTTGAAGATTCCCAGGTTAGTGGTAATTCTATGTCTTCTCATGATTTAAAGTTTGCTATGGAGAATATGTTTAAATTATGTCAAGAATTTTCCAAGATTAGTACCAAGCAAAATGATTTGATTTCATCCTTAGAAAGTAAGTGTAGAACTTTACAAGAGGAATTAGACATAGTGAAATCTAAACTAGATATTACACAAAAATGCACTAAGTGTATTTCTTTAGAGGAAAAGATAGATAATCTTCAACAAAGAGTAAATAACTTCAATAAAGGAAAACAGAAGTTAGATGATATCCTAAGTGTTCAAAGACATTCAAATAACAAATCAGGTCTAGGATATACTTCTCACCCAAAGACTAAGGAAGTCAAGAAAGCTGTATTTGTAAAGCCAAACCATATGGTAGAATCTTCTAGTAACAAAAGGATTAATCCTGTTAGAAGTACATACAATAGGAAGAATACTCAAAATAGACATCCTAAGAAGATCCATTCCTCTCCTAGACAAACCTCTAGTTACAATCATTACTCTTGTACATATTGTAACAAAGTAGGACATACCCCTAGTAGATGTTACTACAAACATGTAGGAGTACCAAATAGGAATTACATATGGGTTAGAAAGGATGTTAACTTAGAAGGACCCAAAACTTGTTGGGTTCCTAATACCCATGTCTGAACTTTGTCATGTAGGTGTGTATGAAAGCAGCAAAGGATTTATGGTATCTTGATAGTGGCTGCTCATCACACATGACAGGAGACAAAACCAAGTTTTCATTTCTTATACCTAGAGAAAAAGGTTTTGTCACATATGGTAACAATCAAAAGGGAAAAATACTCGGTATTGGAAGAATAGGCACACCCCCTCAAACAGTCATCGATAAAGTTCTTTACGTTGATGGTTTGATGCATAATCTTCTAAGTATTAGTCAACTATGTGATAAAGGTTTGAAAGTTGGTTTTATTAATGATATATGTGTTGTAAAAGATGTGAAAACTAAAGAAATTAAGTTTTCTGGGTATAAAGTAAATAAAGTCTTCATGATCTCCTTGGAAGAAATTCCACAAAATGTGAGATGCCTTTTGGCCAAGAATAATAGTGATTCATGGCTATGGCATAGAAGACTTGCTCATATTCACATAGATCATTTAAACAAACTAGTCAAGCATGATCTAGTTGTTGGGCTTCCAAAGATAAAATTCGAAAAAGACAAGCTTTGTGATGCATGTCAAAAGGGGAAGCAAACCAGAACATCCTTCAAACCAAAGAACATAGTTTCGACTTCAAGGCCCCTTCAATTGTTACATATGGATTTGTTCGGACCATCTAGAACTAAAAGTCTCGGAGGTAATTTCTATGCACTTGTTATTGTTGATGATTTCTCTAGATTTACATGGACATTATTCCTGCCTCATAAGAATGAAGCCTTCAATGTATTCAAGAGATATGCAAGGCTAGTTCAAAATGAGAAGTCTTTAAAGATCTCTTCTATTAGAAGTGATCATGGTGGAGAATTTCAGAATCAACAATTCCAAGAACTATGTGATGAAAATGGAATATCACATAACTTCTCTACTCCGAGAACACCACAACAAAATGGTGTTGTAGAAAGGAAGAATAGATTACTTGAAGAATTAGCAAGAACCATACTAAGTGAATCAAGTCTCCCTAAATATTTATGGGCTGATGCTGTAAGTACTGCTTGCTATGTTTCCAATAGAGTTCTTATTAGACCTATTCTTAAGAAAACTCCCTATGAACTCTACAAAGGAAGGAAACCAAACATCTCTCATCTACATGCTTTTGGATCAAAATGCTTTGTCTTGAATAATGGAAAGGAAAACCTTGGAAAGTTTGATGAAAAATCTGATGAAGGTATATTCCTTGGTTATTCTCTAACGAGCAAAGCATATAGAGTCTTTAACAAGAAAACTCTATCTGTAGAAGAATCCATACATGTTTCTTTTGATGAATCTAAATCTTCAATAGAAGATAAAGTCAATCTTCCAGATAATGAAGAAGAAGATATCATTGTAAGTGAAGATTCTCAAAAGGATGGAGATCAGAATCCAATACAAGAAGAGCACATTGAAAGTAATACTTATCAACTTCCAAAAGAATGGAGAACTCGTAGGGATCATCCAGTTGATAATATTATTGGTGATATTTCTAGAGGCGTTTCTACAAGGCTACGCTTAAATGATTCAATTTTGAATATGGCCTTTGTCTCTCAAATAGAACCATTTAATAGTAAATGATGCTCTAGAGGATGAATATTGGATTGTAGCAATGCAGGAAGAACTAAACCAATTTGAAAGCAATCAAGTTTGGAAACTTGTCCCTAAGCCTAGTGATAAACATGTTATTGGAACAAAGTGGGTATTTAGGAATAAGTTAGATGAAAATGGTATCATAGTTAGGAACAAAGCAAGATTAGCTGCTCAAGGCTATAATCAAGAAGAAGGTATAGATTTTGATGAAACTTATGCACCAGTAGCAAGGTTGGAAGCCATAAGACTGTTATTGGCGTATGCTTGTTCTTTAAATTTCCCATTATATCAAATGGACGTCAAAAGTGCTTTTCTGAACGCATACATTCAAGAAGAAGTCTATGTGAAGCAACCTCCAGGATTTGAAGATCCAAAGTTTCCTTCACATGTCTTCAGATTAAAGAAGGCACTCTATGGTCTTAAGCAAGCCCCTCGTGCATGGTATGATAGATTAAGTACCTTCCTTTGTGATAAAGGATTTCAAAAGGGTAAGGCTGATACAACCTTGTTCATCAAAAGAACCAAAGGTAATACCCTATTAGTTCAAATTTATGTTGATGATATTATCTTTGGTGCAACTAACGAATCTCTGTGTAAGGATTTCTCTAACATGATGCAAGAAGAATTTGAGATGTCCATGATGGGACAATTAAATTTCTTTCTTGGTTTGCAAATCAAGCAATCACATGATGGAATATTCATCAATCAATCAAAATTTTGCAAGGAACTATTAAAGAAATATGACTTGGATGATTGCAAAGCCATAGCCACACCAATGGGGTCTAACACATATTTAGATCAAGATGAATCCGGTAATCAAGTTGATATTACCAAATACAGAGGTATGATCGGATCTCTTCTATACTTAACTGCAAGTAGACCTGACATTATGTTTAGTGTGTGTCTATGTGCTAGATATCAAGCATCTCCTAGGGAATCACATTTGAGTTCTGTTAAACGGATTTTCAAATATTTGAAAGGAACTACAAATGTTGGATTGCGGTATCCCAAAGGAAGTGTTTGTGATTTGATTGGGTATTCTGATTTTGATTATGCTGGTTGTAAAACTGAAAGAAAAAGTACAAGTGGTACTTGTCACTTGTTAGGAAATGCCCTTGTTTCTTGGTCTTGTAAGAAACAAGCATGTGTTGCTCTAAGTACTGCAGAAGCAGAATACATTGCTGCAGGAAGTTGTTGTGCACAAACTCTATGGCTCAAACAACAACTCAAAGATTATGGCTTAGAGCTGGGCTGCATTCCAATCAAATGTGACAACACAAGTGCCATTAATCTCACTAAAAACCCTATCATGCATTCTCGAACTAAGCATATTGATATAAGACATCATTTTCTTCGAGATCATGTTATGAGGAAAGATATTGAGATTTCATTTGTGGATACACATAATCAATTAGCAGATATCTTTACTAAGCCTCTTCCTAAGGAATCATTCTTCAAAATAAGAAGAGAATTAGGCATATTAGATGAGCATGACATTTAAGGTAACATGTCATTTGCATAATCTTTATGATAATTATATGTTTATATGCATTTAGATAGATTATATGCTTAAATGTTTATATGAAAATGTGTTACTTAAGATTCTAGCGCCTAGAACTTATAAAATTGTCATAGTAATCGATTACCATAGGTTTTGTAATCGATTATCCACGCTCCAAGTCCTCGTGCCTGTTAGAACTATCTGAGTAATCGATTATCATAACTGCTATAATCGATTACATGTTCAAAATTTGAAATTTTTCAAATTTGCAACTGATGTAATCGATTAGCATAACTGCAGTAATCGATTACATACTCGAAAAACTGCCAGAATTTCAGTTTTCCCTCCTCTTTTTGAAATTCAAACTTGGAATAAATGCTCCGTAATCGATTACCTAACTGCTGTAATCGATTACATGCTCGAGATATTTAAACCAGCCTTAGATGTTGATCCATCATATCCTCCAACATCACTCTAAGTTCTGATCTCTAATATCCACGGCAACATGTCTTTCTCTCCGTGCCTATCCTCAGCCTTTTGCCCTCACAATCCACTAAATTTCTCTCGTCTTCTTCCCACTTCTGATGAGAAAACTCGATTTATTTCTCACTTTCTCAAACAAACAATTCGAACCCCCACTTATGCTGACTTAAATTCTTTCATCGAAGCCGGTCTAACATTTCCCGCTTTACTCGGAGATCAATATCTTGATACTTTCATTACATCAACCATACCCTACTATCCAGAGTTAGTCAAAGTGTTCTATTGTAACTTGGCAGTTGAAGGCACCAATATTACCTCTTCTGTAAAAGGGACTACCATTCAGTACTCTCTTGTTTCTCTTGGCAAGTGCTTGGGCCTCCCATTTTCTGGTGCCGAGTTGGGAACAAATCTGCCCTGCCCCTGGCCTGGCTATAATTCTGATTCCTTTTATCGCACTTTGTGCCGCTTTACTCCTTCAGAGGTTCTGAAACTTCATCCTCCTCGCACCAAAACCTGTCCCTTTCATGTTTATGTCCTTACCACCACCAACCACTTGCTTCATTATTTTGTTCATCACATCCTTCTGCCTCAGGAAGATCTTCATGCGCATATTAGTGAGTTAGAACTCCAGGTGTTATATGGCATCCTTCATGGTCACGCCATTAACTGGACCTTCTTAGTGATGCACCATATGCTTACTTGCAGAACTAAAGCACAATCATTTCCCTATGCTCCTAGTATCACTCGTCTTCTCTTTCAATCTGGGGTTCCCATTGCTGACTCCCATGATG
This sequence comes from Acmispon strigosus, assembly GCA_030819835.1. NCBI lineage: Eukaryota > Viridiplantae > Streptophyta > Magnoliopsida > Fabales > Fabaceae > Acmispon > Acmispon strigosus. The sequence continues at coordinate 30,223,403 of JAUAMA010000001.1, forward strand.
TTCGCTCTTCAAATTACAAGTGTGTTAATTCTAGGATACTATCAAGCTTAGGCTTATTTCATGATTATGGAATTGATACTCTTTCCTGGTTACTTCATTATGACGGCATTGGCATCTTGTCCGATGATGAAGACATGTCTGATGACTCTTAGTTTTATAAGCTTTTGTCTCATTCACCGTTGCTGTTTGTAAAATTATGCATTTGCTCTTATATATATATATAAGTGCTGGTTATTCATATTTTACATATTTACCCTTTCCCCCATGCTTTATGTTGCAATATACTTGTATGGCTATATGTATGCCTTTACATTTTTGGTCTTTTCTTCTTTTTGATGACGTCAAAAGGGGGAGAAAAGCTCTGTGTTCTTAAAGATCATATGCAGGAGATCAACAAGTACATTAGAAAGGGGGAGAAATGCTAGATATACTAGATTCCATCAAATAGGGGGAGAAATGCTAGATATACTACTTCCTCAAGCTTCCAGAAGTTCAATGGTGGTGGTCGTGTGCCCTAACTCCTCCTAGTTGTGAAGAAGGTCTTGCTCCTGACTCTGGCTGTGGTTTTGATGACGACAAACTCATCAACAAAAAGAAGAAAAGAAGACTTCAAAGAAACAAGCACTTCAAGTCCATCAATAGTCTAGAAGTCTTAGTATTAGGTGAGTTATGCTTCCAAAGGTCTATTAAAGCATAAAGGATCTTAAAACACCTAATCTAATCAAGCTAAGTGTTTTCATAACTTAAAAGAAGTAGAAAACCTTAAGCCAGTCTCAAAGAATCAAGTTTCTGGAAAATGGGCTTCTGTGTAATCGATTGCAGCATTATGGTAATCGATTACACCTAGGCAAGTAATCGATTACTCATGGCTTGTAATCGATTACATGTTTGAAATTCAAATTCAAACTGAAACGGTCACTTGTGTAATCGATTACACTAAGTGTGGTAATCGATTACCAGAACGAAAAAGTGCATCTTTTCATGAACCATTGTGTCCCAAACCTTTTGAAAAGGGTTGTGATGCTTCAAGGACGTTTCCCTTGCCTATATAAAGACCATTTGAGTCCAGAATACATAACATACACAATATACACAAGAGACAACACATTACACATGAGAAAACACCATTAGGCCAAAACTTTGTCAAAATTAGTTCATCTTTTAGAACTTAAATCTTTTGGAGCCTAAATTCTGAGTTCATGATCTTCATGTCAATAAGAACACTTTAGTTGTTCATATCTTGAAGAACTCAGAATTGTATTATGCTTAAAAGCCTTAAAGCATAATTTCTCATGATCAATCCAATTGTATGTTAAAGGATTGATACAGCCAATTGTAACATCTTCTTCATCTCTTTCTGTAAGATTGAGTTTTTCACCGTGGTATTCGGTGAAGGGTTGTTGTCACTGAAAGTGGTTTACTTTCAAGGTTACGATTGAAGGCAGGTTAGTCTTCAAGGTTTGAGGGTGGTTTGCCTTCAGGAACTGAAAGCGGTTTGCTTTCAGGGGCTGTTGAAAGTGGTTTGCTTTCACAGGATATTGGTAGAAATTCTTAGGGTCCTTGGGTTAGGAACTTGTAAGAGATTTTTATCAATAGTGGAAAAATCCTCAAGGGGTTTTCTTGAGGGACTGGACGTAGCCTTCGGTGGATTGAAGGTGAACCAGGATAAACTCTTGTGTGTGATTTCCTTTATCCTTCATATTTACTTTCAAGTATCGATCAATTCCGCTGCATTCATAACGATCATTTCGTGATCATCGTAATCTTGAAGGTAACAATTTCTATAAGGCGAAAATTGGGGCAACATTGATTCATCCCCCCTCTCAGGTTGCTATCTGAACTAACACTAGTTACACCAGAAAATGTGAAAGAAGAAATTTTCCGGCCACCGGAATCTGGAAAATGTCGCCGGAAACTGGGAAAAATTTTCAGAACTTTATTTTCTTCGTTTCTTCGTGAAAAACTTCAAAAATCCTGCCCAAAATCCATCCTAGCACTCCCAGAAAACTAATGGAAAAGGTTTGGAGTCCTAAAACACTCTAGAATGAGAGAATCGAAGAAGAGAAACTTGAGCCAAGCTCCTCGATTTTGTGAGAAAACCAGGGCTCCCTGCCTTGCTCGAACCTCCTGAACCTACTTAGACCATTTCTTTGAGTTGCCTTGGTGTCCAGAAAGCTATATTTATAGGCTGATTTGGGGTTAAGTTACTAAACCAAGTTTTTCAAGTTAATGGAGTTGCACCACCAATGGTTCTTCATGCAAGGTGATTAGGGCTCACTTCCATGCATTCTGGTGATGATGCACGAAATTAGGGCTGTTGTAGTGCTTAATGGAGTCTGAAACTCAATTTGAAGTGATGTGCATAGTGACATGTACATCAGACATACTGACTCATCGCACCGTATTGGTCGCACATACCGTCATGTCGTCACTACAGTACGAAAATGACCCTATTCTCAAGTAAACCCTATGCAATAATGTTTCACCTGAATTATTTCCCTATCTCAAAGTCCAGAATCATGAGTAATCAGTACTCTCAATTAACTGGCTCAGTTGTTCACGATCACTCCGAGACAATACCGACTATTGTCAAAAGAGCTAATCAGAATATTTGGGGTTCCTATTGCCATTTTCATGTCTACACCTTTCTAATAATCATATTTACTACTATAATCATCAATCAATTCATTCATATACACTAGCATTATATAAATATATTTTATAGTTACTGAGATAGATCTAGGGTTTCTATCTCTCATGGTTAGTAGTTAGGGTAATAGCTTAAGGCAATTACCTACTAAAAATACGGGATGTTACACCTAGTAGGAAAAAGAAACACTTATTGGAACCAAACCAAACTCAATTTATACACGAAGATGCTTGTCGACTAGCCTGGGCGACTTGTTCGACTATGGGATCAGGTGCGCCAAAAACATCCGCAATTTGACCAAGTTGTGTAGTCAATTGTTGATAGGCAAGCGTAGTGTCTCTAATCATGGGATTAAAGATTGTACCAATTTGTTAAGTCAAAGTATTGACTAACTCATGGTTACTATCATCCATTTGTTGCCTAAGTACGTTCACCATATTGTTAGTCAAAGTAAATGGGTCTGAAAAACTGAAACCGGGGGACCCATATTTCTCGACCCAATTGCCCTTGATCCTGATGCTACGAATTGATTTCCCGGGGAACCCGTTGAAACCACATTGTCAGAATACATCGAGGGATAAGTTCCTATCCCCTGCATCAACGACAAAGGCATCCCATAAGGGAGACTAACAATGTTCTGGGAGTTCTTGTTATTGTTCTAGGAACCTGGTTGAACAACACCAACAACAGCTTGCGAAATGGCAAGAGTCGTAGGACTTAGAATTGGAATTGGGGCCGAAACTTGTGACAAGATTGGCCCTGTCATGTATGAATTTGATGCCTGGTTAGGATTTAACCCAACAGACGTTGAGGGAGACGGTTGAGTCAAATTTTGACCAATCGAAACTGGTAGTAAAGTTTGACTCGTTGGAACATTTATAACTGCCATGTCTGGATTGGAAACAGTTTCCATCCTTGGAGGATTAACACCATCGTGAGTATTAATCGAACTCTCTCAATTGACATTAGAAGCGTTACTGGGTTCCACATGAGACCCTGGGGATTGGTTTCCTCTAGAACGGTTGGTCATACTGACAAATTTACCACTCCATAATATCATACACTTTTCTAAATCTTATTGGTTAAGAAATTATTTTTATGGTTTAGAAAATCAAGGCACTAGGGAAGATTTCTAACGAAAACATATCCCTTGGTCCCACTGGGTGTGCCAATTTGTTTACTCTAATTTTTGGTAAACAAATAGAATCAGGTAAAACCACAAGAAAATTCAAATGTTGATAAAGAGGCTGGATTCCAATCCTCTTTTGGGCTTTGGGATATGGAAACTTTCTAGTGCGTGAATCATGAAATGGAGTGGATGAGGAGGTATTCGTCGAAAGTGGTTCGACTGAATTGGATAAACAGTTTAAAAGAAAAGATTGAAAGAAAAAGTGCTTGAAAACAGTAAAAAGTCAAGGGAAAAAGAAGGATAAAACTGCATTGAATTGTAAGTGCAGGAAACATAAAGTTTGCAAGAAATTTAAAGGTGGTCGATCGAACTCGCTCAATCACGTACGTTTGACTCTTCCGTTTGTTGTGTGTCTTGGTTTCTTGGACTTATAGCGTTAGGGTTTAGAATTAACGTTTAGGGATGTGTTGCGAATGGAACGAATGGACCCCGATTCTGTGCATGGCTTCTTCTATTTATAGGCTGAGCCTTCAACTTCTTGAAACGGACAAGCCTTCTGAGTTCTCCACGTGTCTTGTGTTTGTCTCTTTGCTCTCCACGCGTCCTACTTGATTAATTGCCCAAAAACTTTCCATCGAAAAGCAACTCCATGCACATTAAGGCTTTAATCGAAAACAAGTCTAACACGTGTCTGTTTTAAGATCTCATCTCCAATATAATTCGAATTTGACTTAGCATGTCGTCTTTATTTTAGTCGAATACTGGAAACTGTCTTATTAGCCTTAGCTAAATACCTTTCATTTAGGTCGAAATCATCTTATTGTATAACCTTCGACCAAACTGAGAGTTGGGAAAAAATTCCAGGCTAACACCAGCTTAACCCACGTCGTATTTCATTTCCACGGTGTTTTCGACTTCTATCTTTGTCATGCATCATTCCGACAACTTTCTCCAGCCACTTCCGCCTCTACCTAGACATGCCGACCACCACCATTAGGATCCATGGAGTAGATCGGACATTCCCTGGTAGTTTCAACCTAAACAGCCTCCGCACACGCCTCTTTCTTTTCTGCGTGAGTTCACGCACCTCCATATCACCGGGGCGTGGCGGCACGTCTTACCTCTATTCCGACCGCCGCTTGGCTTGCTCGACTCTCCCTTTCCTCCTCGTTCCAAATCCACCCTTAGTGGTGGTGCAGATTTGGGTTTTTTAACCTTAGTTTTGTTGTTTTTGGGTGTTTCTCTCTGCACTTTGCGACCTATGGCTTTCCGGCTCTCCCATATCTCATCTAATGATGTTGGAGCTTTGCCGTATGTCCCAGATCTGAGTTTGTTTGGCTGTTCTCTCTTTGGCAGCTACTCCTTCAGTTATTATATTTGTTACAAGTTGTGCATATGACATCTATGCTCCAGCTTGAGGGGGAGTGTTAGATATCTTGTAAATAAGTAGAATATCTTTTATTTATGGTTATTAGGTAACCTAATCATGTAATTAGAGAAGTGATCATGTAAATAGGGAAATAAAATATTTCTAGGATATTTCGGATTTATTGTGCCTTTATGGGGCCTATTGTAAATAATGATCCCGTGGTGTAATTTAGACACACGAATTAAATCTAATATTGTCTGTCTGTTTCTCCTAATTTTACAATATCTTTGCCTACAGTTATAGCATAAGTATCCAAACTAACACACTTTAGGACTGTATTTTTCAGTAATCTGTTGATATAAACCTGTTACATTATTAGAGAAAACAAGGAAGAATTTACTTGATCACACTGATGATCTTCACGGGTCTGCTCCCTTCCCTTCCCTGAGGCCCCAATTTTCTCTCAAATGCCTATATAGGTCTCCCTCAGAATCTCTCCTCTTATTTATAGGCTAAATGCTATATTTGTTATCATTGTCTCTGCTCAACCATGCTAACTAACTATCTCTCTCACTAACAGTCAATAGCAGACACCTTACAAGTTACGTTTGCCTTTTCTCTTCAGGTTCTTAAGATAAAAGCCCATGTTCTGTGCAGTTTTTTATTGAAACCTCATGCCTGTCTGCATTTTGTCTTTGTCGCAATATTCCCCCTCATTTTGAAAGGACCTTATTTAGGATCAAATCAACCATTGAAATTGTTGGCTTTTGTGGTCCATAGATGACTATTGGATTTCCAACCTGTTGTTTGTCTTTTCTGATTACACAATTCTATGATTGCTACCTTAAATTCCTACGTCATGACCAATCCTTAATAATATTTCTCCGAACTCGACTCAATCTGTTATTTTAATCAAGGTTCTAGAAACTAGGTAGTCATTGAACTAATGAATAGAGCAATATTATAATGTTTAACTGCACAGCGCTGAAGTGTGATAAATAAATTGCATGAGAATAAAAATGCAATAGAACTTCAAATAACATTATTAAAAATAACTTAAACTATCAAAATAAAAAGATATTACATTATGCAAATTTTAAATGTTTTATGTTATATATTTCTAACAGGAGTAATATAATATATATGCAATAATATATCTGAGTAAGACCAGTGGAGTAGTGGAGTCTAGCCATAGAAAGTCTAACACCTGAGTTCTGATCACTTGCTCATCTAACTTGGAACACTTTTTGAAGATAAACTTCGTAGTTGTTCATCAATTGAGCCATGGCCAGTTTTGTGTGATTTGACTAGTTGCAGTTTATTGGTTTAAGTGATGTGGTTCAGATTTCAAAACATGGATTATAATATTTAAAAAACAAAAGCACTTTAAAATTATTATATCCCTACTTAGTAAAACTTTTATATATCTTCAGTGAAAGGTATAGGGTAATTTGCAGAGAGAATTTCTTCGAATGGTTGAAGCATGGTTCAGTCTTGATGTTACTACCTTTAATATTCGAGCTATGGCCTTTTCAAGGATGTTTCTGTTCTGGGACCTTCACTTTAGCATTGATCACATGAAACATCAAAAGGTCCTTCCTGAGGGTGAAGTGTCACGTTGGAGAACATTATGATGCATATTTGAAGCTGAATGGAACACTAGATACATCCTATCTTGAACAAACCTGACGGAGCTGAAAGTTGTTAAGGTCCAATGTTTAACTTTTTCACGTTTTCATCACTATCACCTCCTACCAATGGAAGCTTGCTTAGTTTTTTGGCCCTAAATTTGTTCAGGCATGCATAACATTCACTCTTTATGGATTCCATATTTCTCTTCATTGTTTGATCATATTATGGTATCACTTTACAGTGCAGACACCTCTTTTTTCTTTTTATCTCTCTCTTCTGCACACATCACATCTGTCACTTATCTCTCATCTTTCCCTATCTCTCTAGTGGTCTACACTTAGAGGATGTACACCAATTTTTATCTTTTTCTATTGAATTTTCAACTGTTTTTTATATGATTTTTCTTTAAGGTTAATAGGGAAAGTTGAAATGGAAGTTTGAAAACTTTGTGATGGAATATTTGCAGTTTATGATATATTTGCTTACAGTTATAGCATAAGTATCCAAACTACCACATACTTTAAGGACTGTATTTTTCAGTAATCTGCTGATAGAAACTGGTACTTTAGTAGAGAATACGAGGAAGAATTTCCTTGGTCACACCCTTCCCTGCTACAGTGCCCCAATTTCCTCTCACATACTCTCAACTTCTCGTCTTATTTATAGGCCAAATGCGTTACTTCTTATCGTTTTCTCATCCCAAGTAACCCAACTAACTCTCTTACTAACGGTAACTAACAGACACCTTACATCTGCCATTTCTGAAATTCTTCAGAGTTGCAGGAATAGTTGCAAGGAGACTATGGTCCATTGTGGATGCAGACCAAAGAGAACTTATTAGAACTTATTTTTTAGAAAAAATGTTGGATACGTTATAACAAGCGTCATTTTGCTCCGCATCCAAACAGACTCTATGTACATTGCAAGTCAGCTCAGACGAATTTCAAACACAGATCTTCTACATGCTTAAAATTTACCTGAACCAATCAGCTAGATCTGTAATATCATAACAGAAAAACTTGTCAGGAAAGTTCATATTTACAAAGGTTATATGATCTTCGGAAGAAGTTGCTTCACTCCTTTAAAAAGCTATACGTACATAGTAATTATGTGCTATATATTCTTCTATCCTTTATATAAGGTCTATTGCCGCTTCACGTTCTTCCATATCTTCTTTCAGTTCATTAAGAAACTCGCTCTACAACAATGTCCTTATACACAGTTAAACAAATGGTTTAAAAATAATATGGGATGCTTATTTGTTAGCCTGAAATTTTAAGTCGAATTTATGAAGAAATAAAGAATAAAGAGTCTTCCAAGATGTTGTCGAGGCTTTATTTGACAACTAATGTATTTCAACCAAATATAATTCAAGAAGATTTTGGTTGAAATGCGGAGTTTAACTTAAAAGATTATCAATCAGGTACAAGGAGGCACATTTCGACTAAAGGTTTGTAGCAGTTGAAGACTTGCAAGACGCGTGGAAGCCAAAGAAATTATTTAGGACACGTCTAAGGTCGAGATTTTTGGACCGTTAGCTTTCAGCTAGGATTTAGGCCTATAAATAGAGATTTTTATCTTTACCTTTACTTTTTACATTTTACCATTTTACAATGTTTATTTACAATTTTCGGTCAAGTTCTTTGAAGAACTCTAACTTGTTCTTTATTTAAACTTTACTTTAATGGTATGCCAATTTCAGTTAAAGACCCCACGGAGGATTTAAATCCAACCTCTTTATCAGGATTTGTATTTCTTATTGTTCACCAAAAATATGGGTATACAAATTGGCACACCTGGTGTGACTACTTTGCTTGAAATCCTAGTGTTTTTTTTATGTTAGTTTTTGATCAGTTTGCCATTGTATGATTCTAAGAAGTGGAAGACACATTAGTATGACTAACTGATCAAGAAAAAACCAAACACTAGGACCACCCCCCGATCCAAATGGCAATTCAAATGCCAATAACCTTCCTGGTGGGGTCTTTGACTCAAATGTTAATCGTTCGACGAATAGCGATACGAATGGTAATGCCCAGGGTGTTGAGGTTAGTTCTGGACAAGGTATTGTTCCCACGAGCGCACAAGGAACCCAAAATGTTGTTCCAGTTTCGACTCAGGGTTCTGTTCTAGCTTCGACTAGGCCAGTTTTGAGTCAAGTGTCAGCCTCAGTCGCCATCCCAAGTCCAACGACTCCAGTGATGTCTCATGTCGTGGTTATTGTGGTTCATCCAGGATTCGTGACTAACATGAGGTATGCTCAAGTGTCAAGAGACCGACCTTATGGCATCCCCACTTCATTGATGGCTGGAGTAGGTACTTATTCGTCCATGTATTCTGATAACATTGTCTTTGTTGGTTCTCTTGGGAACCAACTTTGATGTCAGGGTCAAGAGTGAACAACATGGTTAGGTGTAACACCCCAATTTTGGGTTGAGGGTCACATGGTAAAAACGCGGAAATTGAAACCTCTCAGAAAACAACTCATTTTTCTTAAAAGGTTTTCGTCTCTCTTATTTACTTAAAAATAATATAAGTAATAATTTTCCCCATAAATAATAATTATTACGCGGAAGCAAAAACGAGGAAAATATTACAACAAAGTTAATTGCTCAACAGCGAGCCCAAAAATAAAATAAACTAAAATAGCGGAAGATCCTAAGACATCAATCGTCTTCTCCAAAATTTCTTCCACGATTCCGCTGCGCACTCTGGTTCCATAAAGCTTCTTCAAGAGACGACGATCAACACCCTATCTATTTTCTGGCGTTAAGCGCCCAATCACAAACAGAAAGGGTTAACTCGAGAACAAACAACAAATACCAAACAGCATGTTGAAAGGGGAGAAAATAATTAACAACAACCATATTATCAATTGTGATATAAAACAACACAAGATCATAAACGGTAATTCATCAAGAACGGAACAAGAACAGCAACACAATAATTAATTTCCACATCACCAAATCAATTAAGTTGTGCAAATGCTCTCTACTACTATATGCTTATAGTTATAATATATGGCCATTACGTCACCCTTCTCGGGCTAAAATATCACCCTTCACGGGCTAAAACATCACCCTTCACGGGCCAAAACATCACCCTTCACGGGCCAAACGTCACCCTTCACGGGCCAAAACATCACCCTTCACGGGCCAAGACAATCACGTGGGACAAAGATCCACCACATTGCCCTCGGTTGATTACCATCAACCTAAGAATCCTCAGTTGATCCCGCGGGACAAAGTGCCGCCACATCAACCCAATATATATATATATATATATATATATAAGATGCATATGCTATGACTATGCAAAAATTCATACTCCTCATGGACCAACAGTCCACACAAAACTTCAATCATAGCACACTACATACACAATATAACCATCACCACACAACAACATTTCCACCATGAATTAACCAATATATCTCAAATCACCACAGTAGAATTCATAAGAGACCACATATAAAAACAATCACAATCAACATCAAGAATTCCTAAGAAAACGAGTCACCCTTACATCATCATCATCTTCAATATATCATGTAAACAATTCTCAGTTTCAAGCATCACAATACCAACAATTTCATCTTCATAAACAGAATAATTTCCTGGAAATAAAATCATGGTAAACACAACCGACTCTATCTAGACCCAGAGTTACCCTTACCTTTTAATCCTTTACTTGATCTTGATCTCTGTCCTTTCATAACGACTTAGTTTCATGTTCATCAATCAACCATAGGATAGACCAGAACCCAACTCAAAAGAAAATAAACTCAAAACAAGCCAAACAACAACTTGATTTTAGATCAACAAAACCACTATGCAACCGTCAATGCATATAGTTTCCTTACCTCTCATTTTCCTTAGAGTTCTTGTTGAACTCTATCTAGGATATTCATTGAGGTTTCGAGCCAAGGATCATGTTTCAAAAATCAACTTCTCCATTACAACTCCGTTGTATAACTCTCGGCCATTCTTGGCTTAGGAGAGAGGTTGACCTTTCATTTCGATCCGACAACAAGACATAAACATTTTAAACAAGGTTTTAAACAAAGATATTAGCCTCTAAGAGAGGAGTAGGTTCGACCATCCCTCATTGAGCATCAAATAGGTTTTGTTTTCCAAAACCATATGCCCTTGGGAAGCCTTCATCACCCAACTTTTGTAAATCATGAAACAAGGTTCAAAACAAAACTTTAACTCTAACATAAGGCATGGATTCGGCCATCTTTATTGAGCACCAAAGGAGTTTGTTTTCTCCAAAACCATGTGCATCAAGAAAAGCCATCATTATCCCATATTAAGCAAAACAAAACGTGATATCTAGGAAAAACATAAACCTTTGAAGAGGAGCATAAGTTCGGCCATAGCTTGTTGATCGTCAAGGATAATTTCTCCTCTTCCAACAAGTCACTTTTAGGAGGCCTCATCACCCAAAAACAAGGTTTCATAGCAAAGGTTTTCCAAACCATTTGAGAACAAGAAAGCATAAATCTTTACAAAATAAAACAACCTCATGGATCAACTCAAAGTCATGTTCTTGCTTGGAGGATCCTTTGGAGAAAAAACAAGTTTGGAACCATTGTTTGGTTCAAACTCTAACATATCTATAACAAAAGAATATTGCAACAGAAGAAGAAGAAGAAGAAGAAGAAGTATAACAATAACCATATAGAAAGAAAACTAAACACCATATCCTTTCAAAAACCTACCTTTCACCAAGAGAGGAAGAGAAAAACGTGATAGGGAGAAGAGAGGGAAAGAGTGCGGCCAAGGAGAGGAAAAGAAGAGAAAAAAATGAGAGAAAACAAGAGAGAAGAGAGAGAGGCCGACCAGCCATATAAAGGAGGCATTAACACTCATTAAACTCACATTTAAACCCATTTATTGCTCATTAATCTCATATCTCAATTCAAATTCGAAATTCAGCCTTTAACCATAAAAAATCTGATTAAAATTAAAACATACCTCACTAGGATTTGAACACAAGCCAAGCCCATTAATTGTTTAAGTCTTAACCACTAAGCCACAACTCTTCTTGTTAAAACTCTTACACAACATTGTTATAAACCTCCAAATCGAACCATCATGTCCTCAGAGCAAAATATCATTAAAGCTCTTAATACTAAAACCCAAACCAACCTTGACTAGTCCAAGGACTAAACCACAAATATCCAAACTTAAAGGACCAAAATCTAATTATAAATTCTCCAAGGACCAAAGTATAAATACTCAAAATATAGGGTCTTACATTAGGAATGTGGGACCCTCAGGGTCTACCCTTAATGGGTCCCCGATCACTTTAATTAACAATACCTTGAATGCCTTCAGGCAGCAGATGGATAATAACAATCATGAGCTGGTCAATACTTTGACCCAATCGATTGGTATTGTGTTTAATCCCATTGTTCGAGACACTACCACAGCCTACCAACAATTAACTAGGCAGTTGGGTCGAATTGCTGATGTATTTGGCACTCCAAACCCATAGTCGACCAAGTTGCCCAGGCTAGTCAAAATTTACCCAACCTAAATCAGCCACAGAATGTTGTAGGGGTCCAAGAGGACGAACAGGCTCCTCAAGGACTTGGCCAGAATGATCTAGTTAATTTAGACAAAAAACTAGGTCGAAATATGGACAATGTGGTTCTAGTTAATCGAAACAACAATGCTGACCAAGTAGTAGAGAGAAACAATGCTGCCCATGTAGTAAAGAGAATTCGACATAATAACCTTGGGGGGAAACAATATATTGCACACTGTTAGCCTGAAATTTTTTCCAAGTCCTAATCTGGTCGAAGACTACGTGATAAGGTAATTTAGACCAAAAGGAAAAAATATAAAGCCAAGGCTGGTAAAGCAGTTACTAGTATTTCGACTAAGATGACATACAGAGTTGAAGTCGAATCCATGTCGGAGACAAGGCCCTGAGGTGAACAGGTGTTAAAATTGTTTTCGACTAAAACTTTAGAGTACATGAGGAGGCATTTCGATGGAGGTTACAAGCGGTTATTCAAGATGGACGTGCAAAAAGTAAAGCAGCAAACATGGGACACGTGGGAGACAGGAAACATGCACAAGACACGTGTCAGATGCAGAGGATTCGTCCGTTACCTAGCGGTTGAAGATGCAGTCTATAAATAGAGGAAGACATGCAAGGATTAGGGGTCTTTCATCCAACCCGCGACACGTCCGTAAACGTTAATTCTCAAACCCTACAGCCATAAGTCCAAGCTAACGTGACGCAGCGCGACAGGAACGAGTCAAACGTGAGTGATTGAGCAATGTTCGACTGACCAACCCTTTACATTTCCTGCAAAACTCTTTATGTTTTCCTGCAATTTACCTTTTAATGCAGTTTTTCCTTTGCCTTTGTTTTGCCTTTCATTTACTTTAAATTCAATCTTTTTTCTTTAAAACGGTCAACCAGTTCACTCGAACCACTTTCGACGAACACCACGCACACCCACTCCACTCACACCATTTCACGCACTCACGATTTCCATATCCTAGAGCCCGTAAGAGGATTAGGATCCAACCTCTTCATCAACATTTGGATCCACTTGTGGATTTACTTGGTTTACCAAAAATCAGAGTAAACACACACATAGTGGAGAAATTATTGAATTAGCATGGTTTTAATGTGGGTTATGCAAATCAACCCCATTTTGTGTCTGTTTTTCCTGAGATTGTCCTCCAGATTGAACTTCCTAGGGGATGGAAGGTCCCCAAATTCACTAAGTTCTCAATGGACAATGAAGAATCGGCAGTTGAACATATTGCTAGGTACTAGATAGAAGCAGGGGATTTAGCAAACCATGAGTATTTGGAGATGAATTACTTCCCTATTTCTTTGACTAAGAATGCCTTCACTTGGTTTACTACACTGTGCCAAACTCAATCTTTAATTGGAACCAATTGGAGAGGATTTTCCATGAGCAATACTTTAGAGGAGAATCCAAGATTAGTCTCAAAGAGTTAGAAAGTCTCAAAAGGGGTTCCTCAGAATTTGTAGATGGTTACTTGGGAAGATTCAGACAAATGAAGTCTAAGTGCTTCACTCAGGTCCCCGAGCATGAGCTGGTCGAAATGGTCGCTAGAGGTTTAGACTATTCGATCAGATTGAAGATAGACAATAAGTATATTAGAGATGTGGCTCAATTAGCTGATAGGATAAGGCAGGTCGAATATCTTAGGCAGGAAAAAGTAAGGTATAGGTATAATAAGTTTCCAAAGAAAGAAAAAGTTTCATATATTTTTAATAGGTGACTCGGGTCGAGAAGACCCATCTACTTGTGAGCCATATGAGGATCCTAAAGAAAATGAAGTTAATTTGGCTGAACTCAAAAAAGGGCCTCCTTACTTGTGTAAAATGTTAAGGTCTTATGACAGGAAACCAAACAATAATGATATGCCTCGAAATGCTAAATTTCCAGTCAAAATGTATAATTTTGATATTACAAAGTGTGATGCGATTTATGACATCCTTGTTAAGGATGGTCAAATTGACAATCCACCTGATCAAAAGGTTCCACCTCTTAATCAGATGAAAGGTCGAAGGTTTTACAAATATCTTAACTTTTTTTGCCACTAGACTAACCAATGTACTAAATTTAGGGATTTGGTTCAGAAAGCACTCAAAGAAGGTAGGTTGATATGCAAAGGGAAGGAAAAAATGGCTATGAAGATTGATTAAGATCCTCTTCAAGTCCAACACACCAATCTCATCGAGCCTACAAGAATCTGTATGGTCCAAGTCTCTGACTTTCCTGACGTCAAGATGGGCCAAGTCGAAATGTCCGTCGCAGGTCGAGACGAAGAGATGAAAGATGTGTATCCTAATGTTGGGGAAACTTTTCTAGAGTTCTTGAACAGGTGCAAGGAAAACAGTAGTGAGGTTACCCTTTGCCCTAGGTGCAGTGTTGTGTTTGACAAAGTTGCTGCCAAAGCTTTGGAGGATTCAGGAATCAAGAAGCCTCGCCAGAAAACAATGGTTGAAAGAATAGGAGCACGGGATCCAGCCAAGCAACATTTGGGATCAAAGAGCCAGAATGTGCAAGTACCGTCAGATTATTGGCCTAACAAAGGGAAAAATTATGTTTCCCTATTGCAATCCAACCTAACCAGTGGGCTACTGCTGTTGTTTCCATTCTAGGTTCAAACACAAAGGTGGTCGAAGTCGGGCACATTTCGTTCTACTTGGACAATTCTCGTGTCTCGAAGAATTACTCATACACCCCGAAGACCTACATGGGCAGGAATCCAATGACCCGAACTCAGTGGAGACATCATCAGGGAAAGAAGAAGTTCGCGCTTGAGAAAGAGAAGACATTTGTTCTCAAAGCAGGGCAATCTAGTCAGGGAAATAACAAATCGTCCCAGAAGAACTCGGTTTATAAACAAATTACCTACCCAAGTTTGAGTCGAAATGCTGGCCTTATGTGCCACAAGATATACGCACATAGGCACTTGCTGTTGAGGAAGAAGATATGCTAACTGACAATTTCAACTCAAATAGTGATGGGTCGGATATCATTTGCAATGTGGTGTCAGTGTTGCCTGCTGAAGTCTATCAAACTTCTGAAGTTGCTTACGCTGAAGAAGATTATTACATCGAAGACGAAGCGGATAATAATCCCTTATGCTACTACATCATGACCAAAGGAGGGGTCAAAGAGCAGAATGTTGTATTCAAGAAGTCTAGTGATGAGATGAAGAAACACTTGAAGGCTGTGTTTGTGTGGGCATATGTCGAAGGAAAAGGCATAAATAAGGGGTTAGTCAATGATGGAGCTACTATAAACCTAATGACAAGGTTCCTGCTGAAGAAGATTGGGAAAATCGAGGCAGACTTGCAGCCTCACTACATGGTTTTATCTGATTACGAGGGTAAGACAAATAAGTCACTTGGAAAAATCCTAGTCAAATTTACTGTGAGAACATTGACAATAACAACTCTGTATGTGGTTGTATCTGCTAAGGCAAATTACAACTTACTCCTTGGAAGAGAGTGGATCCATAGGGTAGGAGCGGTACCTTCAACTCTTCATCAGAAGTTGTCAATTACGAGAGATGATGGTGTGCTAAAAAATGTTGATCGTGACCAAAGCTACTTTATGGCTAAATGTGATCATGTCAACAAGAAAATTTTTGAAAAGAAGTTGGCTACGATTCAATTGGAAGGGAGACGAAGGAGGAACCAACTATTTATTCATTAAGGTTGGATCTGGACTATGGGTTTCAACAAAGGCAAGAATTTTTCCTTATTGAGACCACTGAGGACGAAGATGCCATGAGAGAATAGCAAATGGTTGACGATGTCTGAATCAAGCATAGCTCGAATTTCGACTTATATAGCCAAAAGAAAGATCAAAATGACCTTAGAGGCCGAAAACATGATGCAAACGACTGTTACAGCCGGAGATAAACAACTGGCCCCAGAGGCCAAGACTATAAAAACGGCTAGTTGAGTCGAAGACTTCAACACTGGTACATCTAAGGAAGTAACTGACGAAGGCATAATCCAGGTTAAGCTAGGCGAATCAGTTGAAGAACCAAAGCTTGACTGTATTTATGATGATAGCCCTTTGGGTTTTGCAAGGCCTTTGTTCGACTCAATCAATAAAATGGAGGCTCGGTATCCTCTCGAGGAGATCGATTAGGGAGATGGGTCTAGAAATAGGCCTACTTACATCAGTTCCATGATTGACCCAGAATTAAAGGAGAAAATGATCAAGCTTCTCTATGAGTTCAAAGATTGCTTTGCATGGGATTATAATGAAATCTTGGGGCTGAGTCGAGATCTGGTGGAGTTAAGGTTTCCTATTCAGCCTGATAAAAGGCCAGTGAAGCAAACACCAAGAAGGTTCGCTGAAGATGTTGTGTTGAAGATAAAAGAAGAGATTGAAAGACGTTTAAAGGAGCAAGTTCATCAGAACTGCAAGGTATGTAGATTGGCTTGCAAATATTGTCCCTGTAATTAAAAAGAGTGGTACTCTTCGAGTATGCATTGATTTCAGGGACTTGAATGCTGCCACTCCAAAAGATAAATATACAATGCCTATTGTTGATATACTGGTGGATTTTTAAGTCTTTTATATGGTTATTCTAGTTATAACCAAATTTTCATCGTTGAAGATGATGTTTCTAAAACTGCTTTTTAATGCTCTGGTGCATTGGGAACATATGAATGGATAGTAATTCCTTTTGGCTTAAAAAATGTTGGTGCTACTTACCAAAGGGCAATGTTTACTATCTTTCATGACTTAATTGGTTGATTTATGCAAGTTTATATTGACGATATAATGGTAAAATCTACGTCGAGGTATGGCCATTTAGACTATCTTCGACAATCATTTGAAAGAATGAGAAAATTTGGTCTAAAAATGAATCCCATTAAGTGTGCTTTTGGTGTTGTTGCAGGAGACTTTCTTGGTTTCGTAGTCCATAAGAAGGGCATCAAAATAAGGCAAAAGCTATCTTAAATACTTAACCCCCTATGGCGAAGAAGAAATTGCAATCTTTGTTGGGCAAGAAAGTGGGAGATTGTTGGATTTTTTATTGGAGTAACATCAATCAATTAATTAGAATGTGTAATTTTTGAACTATTAACATATCAATTAATGAAAATCAATATTAATTATAGCGCTTAACCGCTTGATGGAGATTGCAATTGAGCTTTTCTTATGAATGAATTGTCTAGCTAATTCACTTATGGTTGTAGGCTGAAACCATGTATTTCTTTGAAATAATTTTATTATTACACACATTCAAGTTTCATACAAGTTGGTCTATTAAGTGTATCATATATGTTATTCTATTTATATGGTCAAATTAATGACGGTTAATACTTTGAGTTTAAATAAAAAAACGTTTTCTTTCATTTTAAATGTGACTTAATCTTCTGGTGTAAGAGTTGGTATGAGATTTCATGTAAACTAGGTACATAATTCCCTCTCCACTACTATTACCCTTGGGGTTTGTTTTAACTTTCAAATGTCATAAAACTAATAAGACATTAATTATTTTTCAATTTTACTTTCATCGCTTGACATTTATCTAAATAAAATGATGAAAAACATTTTAGTATACTTTTGCCTATTTTAATTGATTGATATGACACAATTTTGGTATAAGAGGATGGCGACACTAAAATGGGACAATGAGGATGTTAATCCATTATTACAATAATATTTTGAGGGGTCACTTTGTTGCATCCAACTATAATATTTGCATTGAAACTCTCTTTATATATAAATACAATAAAAGTTATAGCTCGTACCTGGGACTTCTTCCAAACTTGTTCTAGATTGGAATATTTGAAGTCAATGGCAACTAAACTTTGTTGATGAAAGTCTTCTGGTGTACGTTTTAAGGAAAATCTATGCCACTAAAGCCATCTAAGATCTCTTGAAAGATGCTTATAATCTCCATCAATTTGTACACTAGAAAGTTGAAGCAATCTAAGTTTATCCATCTTCTCAAATGCTTTTCTTGAAACTGAACTCTGAATGAATACATAATAGAAAACTAGAGAATGAAGCGTGAAGCCTTTCTGTTTATTATCACTAGTAAAAGAAAAGTACAATAGATCCTTTTATATATGTACATCTATACTATTCTTACTCTGCTAACTTAACTAACTGAAACTCTAACAAACTATAACTAACCTCTAACAAACTGAAACTAACTTCTAACAGTTATGGTTAAATAAATAAGCACATGTTATTTTACATCTGCAATACCCCCCCGCAAGCTGGAATGTATGTCTAGCATTCCAAGCTTGTCAACAAGTGTCTGAAAAGAAGTGGTAGGTAGAGGTTTAGTGAATAAATCAGCAGTCTGTGCTGCTGAAGAAACAGGGAGAAGATGCAGTGTGCCTTCTTGTACTTTGTCACGAACTAGATGACAATCGAGCTCAATATGTTTAGTCCTCTCGTGGAACACAGGATTATTTGCTATTTGTAATGCCGCTTGATTATCAACTGGCAAGAGAATTGAAGGATGTAAATCAGCAAGCAAATATGTCAACCACATTGCTTCACAACTTGCTTGTGCTAATGCACGATACTCATCCTCACTAGAAGAACGAGAAACAGTAGATTGCTTCTTACTGAGCCATGAGATTAAGGCTGAACCAAGGAAAAAATAGTATCCAGAAACAGACCTGCGTGTATCCACGCAAGAGCCCCAATCAGAATCACAAAAACCCTTGAGGGAAACATTTGATGCTGCAGGAAAGAATAACCCCTTTGCCGGTTCATTCTTTACATATTTCAGAACCTTAGTGTTGCTTCATAGTGAACTGTAGTAGCACAATCTAAAAACTTACTCAAATGATGGACTGCATAAGTGATATCTGCTCTAGTACTGGTCAGATAAAGCAGCCTACCAACCAATCTCCTGCAACTTGTTGAATCTGCAAGTTTGTTCCCTGAAGTTCTATGCAACTTAAGAACAGAATCCATTGGTGTAGAACATGGTTTAGCTCCTAATAGCCCTGTATCAGCAAGCAAATCTAATGCATATTTGCGTTGATAAAGAGTTATACCTGCTTTTGATCGTGCAACTTCTAAGCCTAGGAAAAACTTTAGTGCACCTAGATCTTTAATGTTGAATTTATCATCAAGGAGCCTCTTTATGATATTAATCTCTTACAAATTGTCTCCTGCCAAAAAGAGATCATCAACATACACCAATATAGCTGTAAACCCAGTTGAATTTCTCTTGGTAAACAAGGAATAATCAGCCTTAGATTGTTGAAAACCTTGCTGAATTAACACACAGGTCAACTTGGCATTTCATTGTCGACTAGCCTGTTTTAGGCCATACAAACTCTTGATTAAACGGCAAACCAGATTAGGCTTTGGTAGAATCAAACTAGGTGGAGGTGTCATGTACACCTCTTCTTCAAGATCTCCATGAAGAAAAGCTGTATTCACATCTAATTGTTGTAAATGCCAGTCATTAATACTTGCCAAAGCCAATAAGGTTCTGACTGTTGTCATCTTAACAACTGGACTAAAAGTCTCAAGAAAATCCAAACCCTCTGTTTGTGTAAAGCCCTTAGCAACCAAACGAGCCTTACAACGCTCAATTGTGCCATCAGCCTTGTGTTTTACCTTGAAAACCCACTTATACCCTATAGGTTTCTTGTGAATAGGTAAAGGTGTAAGCTCCCACGTATGTGTGTTATGTAGTGTTGCTAGTTCACTGTTTATAGCCTCCTGCCAACATGGAAACTGTATAGCTTCTTGGTAGGTCTTTGGTTCTGTGATAGATGATATGGAGAGGGGAAAAAATTTATGTGAAGGTGATAAATTGGTATATGAAAGATGATTGGAAATGGGATACCTGATATTGCAAGATGATGAGTGAGCTGAACCAATGGCCATAGCACAATGATAATCTGCCAAATATTGTGGAGCATGTCTGACCCTTTGTGATCTCCTAGCTGGTTCTGGTTCAGATACAAGTTCAGGAGAAGAGGATGTTGAGACATCTGGCTGTGGTGTTCCATGTTGCTGAACAGGTTCCTCTAAAAATTTGATAGGTGTGGATGTGGGATGAATATGTGATGTAGCTATGGGTAAATGTTCCATCTTGCTGAAAGGAAAAAGAGTTTCATAGAACTGGACATTCCTGGAAATTGCTAACTGTTTGGTGGTAAGATTAAAGGTAATAAAACCCTTAACACCAGGTTTGTACCCTAGGAAGACAGATTTATGTGCACTAGGATCTAATTTCCCCCAATGGACAGATAACGAAGAAACATAACAAAGACAACCAAAGACCTTTAGTGTTGTGAGATCTGGCATTTGGTCAAACAGAATATGGTATGTGATTTTATGGTTGAGTTTAGAAGATGGCAACCTGTTTATAATATATATAGCATGTGCCATAGCAAAATTCCAAAGGTTTTTGGGTATGGAAGATTGAATCATGATGGCTCGGGTTACCTCTAGAAGATGTTGATGTTTCCTTTCTACAACCCCATTTTGTTGGGGTGTATAAGGGCAAGAGGTTTGATGTATGATTCCTTTAGATGAATAAAATCAGGTAATTTGAACTCTAAACCATTGTCTGATCTTATAACCTTGATCATTTTGTTAAATTGAGTTTGTACATGGGCTACAAAGGATTTAATAAGAAATGATGTGTCTGACTTATGCCTCATGAAATAAAGCCATGTAAATCTAGATTTATCATCAACAATGGACCAAAAATATCTGTATCCAGAAGCAGATGTAATAGCAATAGGACCCCAAATATCAGTATGTATCAAATCAAATACATTTTCAGATATGGATACACTAGAAGGAAAAGACAAATGTTTCTGCTTGGCCATATGACAAGCATCACAAGGCAAACTGTTTTGAGTACAAGAGATGAAAGGGTAAAACTTCTTTAAGGCTATAAGCTTTTTATGGGATGTGTGGCCTAACCTTAAATGCCACTTATTACAATCAGGGGTACCAGCATTTGTAGATGTATCAGTCTGAGCTATTTGATTCACAAAGGGACTTGACAGCTTATATGTGATATGTTGCAGTGTGGGACTTTTCCATGTGTATAAGCCACCATTCAGTTCAGCAGCACCAACCATCTTCAAGGTAATTATATCCTGTATGTAACAGAAACCATTTATAAGAGTGATTTTACATGGTAAAGAACTCATGAGTTTGGAGACAGATATGATATTAAAATCAAAAGAGGGAACATAGAAAACATGAGGTAAATAGAATTGTGGTGAGAAATGTATTGGTCCTGCCATAGAAGCTTCTACTTTGTTTCCATTTGGCATAGCTATCTGAACTGGTTTCACATCTTTCACAAACTGGAAAGCTGATAATGAGTGGAAAACATGAACTGTGGCACATGTATCAAGAATCCAAGTATCTTTAGGAAAGTAGATAGCAGCAGTACAAATTATACCTGTCATTTTCTTTGTACCTGACACAGTTTTTGGAGTTGGAAAGGCTGTAACTTGATTCACATCTGGGGATCCATTCACAGCAGTGGATCCAGAAGTAACATTCTGATTAAGCAATGCTAAAATAGCCTTATGTTGTTCTGCTGTAAAACCAAACTGATTCGAGTTAGACTGATTTTCATCTACTTCTTGTTTGTATGAATAAACTGAACTAGTATCATTGTAATCATCTTCATCAGCATTTACACAATTATTGATTGTGTTATACTTCCTTGGACCAGAATTTGGGGGGAAGCCATGCTTCCTATAACACACATCTACAATGTGTCCAGTACGGTGACAATAACTACAAACCTTGTGTGAATTCCTGTTTCCATTTCCCTTTCCCTTGGGGTAATTAGGCCTTCCTTGATTCCTATCTCCTTCATTATATGATTTTCCTTGTTGCCTCTCTTTCTCATTACTGGAAAAAGCAAGAATCTTGTTTTCTTCTCTAGAATTTTCAAGTTGCCTTTCTTGTTGTATCAGCAGTGAATAAACCTTGTTAATAGATGGTAATGGTTCCATTAACATGATGTTTGATCTAACAGCAACATAACTATCATTCAATCCTTTCAAGAAACGTATAACATGATCTCCTTCCCTATAATTCTTCACAGTGGGAATCAAATCACAATTACAGCGAATATCACAGGAGCATGATGGAATATGTCTAAAAGCATCAAGTTCTTGCCACAATGTTTTAATATGTGTAAAATATGCATTGATAGAACTATCACCTTGCTTATATGAATAAATCTCTTCTTGTAATTCAGAAATCCGAAACACATCACCTTGGTAGAAACGTTCTTTGAGATCTTCCCAAACCTCAAGCGTTGTATCCATCCACAGAATTCTTTGACGAATAGTTGGGTCAACAGCATGATTGAGCCATGAAAGAACCATGGTGTTGCATCGATCCCAGGACTGAAAAACCGGATCTCCTGCCTCTGGCTTCTGAATCCTTCCATCCACATATTGCAATTTATTTTTCGATTTCAGAGATAAAACCATCGCTCGCGACCAAGCATGGTAGTTGCTCCCAACCAACGGAGCTGAAACAAGAATCGCTCCTGGATTCTCGTTAGGGTTTAGATAATATGGATCATTGAGATCAGCAATCGGATTCGCCATCAGAATCCAAAGGAAATTGGATCAATCAATCAAATCCTCAGCAAAGAAGAAAAAATAGAACTGGAATCTCACAGATTCCAGAGAAGAAGAAGACGAATTGGAAAAGCAAAAGAGGAAAACAGGAATCGATTCCAGAGGTGGAATCGCAGCAGAAGAGTCGAGCCTATCGATTCCAGAGGTGGAATCGCGGCAGAAGAGTCGAGCCAATAACAGGCATGCTCTTGATACCATCTTGAAACTGAACTCTGAATGAATACAGAATAGAAAACTAGAGAAAGAAGCGTGAAGGCTTTCTGTTTATTATCACTAGTAAAAGAAAAGTACAATAGGTCCTTTTATATATGTACATCTATACTATTCTTACACTGCTAACTCAACTAACTGAAACTCTAACAAACTGTAACTAACCTCTAACAAACTGAAACTAACTTCTAACAGTTATGGTTAAATAAATAAGCACATGTTATTTTACATCTGCAATAGCTTTGGCTTCCAAATTATAAATTGTATCCATTTCTGGAGACTTCAAAGTCAGTCCCTGAACATCCACTATTCTCAACGAGACAAAATTAATAGAAAAAAATGAATCACATGTCATAGGTAAATGGTGGTTAAAAAGCTACTAGAGTAACTGAATACAAGTGTAAGGTATGAATGGCGCAGTTGAAAGCACTCCCTGCATATCCATCCTCTGCTGCTCTTCCTTCCCTGCATGCAACAGGTTCCAATTCCTTTTGTTTCACTCTTTGTTAGAGATTTTCAGTGGCATTTTCAAGTTTTTCTCAATTTTAAAAACCCCTTTTTTGTTTTCCCCGTCGCATTATTTGTCTTTGCAGAGCACCTTCTACATCATCAATTATGGAAGGCAAAGCCATCATGTTCAAAGAGATGATAATTTAGAAAAATCAAAACTTTATTCCTTAAAGTTCACTAACGCATGTTGGTCTTATATGGGTCTTCTGTGTTGTCTGTAGTTCAGACCAAGAGCTTGTGTTGGTGTTGGTGCCAAGGTACAAAGATCACATTGCACTATTTCATTCTCCAATTTCGTTCTCCAGCTCGACTAAATGCAAACATGTTTGAAATACAAATAAATTTATAAAGGGTACAAAAGTAATTCAATTATAAAATCCCTCCCCCCTCGTGAACCAAACAAAAAAAGAGTTATTTCCCCTCCCCTCCCCTCTTATGAACCAAACATAATAAGTAGTAAAATCTCTCTCATCCCTTCCCCTCCCCTCCCCTCCCCTCCCCTCATTTGAACAAAACAAACCCTTAGGGTTTTGGGTGGTGGAGGTGGTAGATATGAGAGATTTGGGTTTCGAGATGAATCGCGATGGCGACGAGGAGCAGGTTGACGTGGGTGGCGATCTCGAGGATCTCGAGTTGTGAAGGTTGAGGAGCTGCCGGCGGCGAGTCTCGAACAGAGAAGGAGGAGCAGCGACGGTGGCATGGAGGCGAATGGGGAGAAGCAGCGGCGGTGGCAGGGCTTCGAACGAAGAGGGAAAAACAGTGATGGTGGAGCAAAGGAGGGCGGCGACGCTGAGTTTTGGAGTGAGGTTTTTTTTTAAAAAAAAATTGACAGAAAACGTTAATTTTTAACTGAGTTCTTCAAAATTTCTTTTCTTAACTTTGTAGTCTTAAAAGTGTTCGAATTATGACATTTCATCCGTTAGTCTTTGTAGTTAAGATTGTTAGTTTAGAATTGGTGTGTAGACTATGCAGACTAAATACAATTAGCTATTTCTTTTAAATGGCAACTTTGAACTAACACTCTTAGCCACAAAGACTCCATCCCTAACTGATTTGGTTTGTGTTGGATGCAGTGAACTCCAAAAAGATATGAATAGATAGATACAATAGAGAAGTCCCTAAACAGTACATTTTACTGACACGTCCTAACAATAGAGCTTTGCATTGTGTGTCTCTGGCAGAAACACACGTTGTTTACTTTGGCTTCATTCCTTTGGGCACCACAGAATCCCATTACCTACTTTTCCAGACATGGTACAGCAAGGGACGCTTAAAATTGTGCAAGCTTGCACATTGCGTGAACAAATTGTCCGTATCAATGCCAATTTCAAACCAAGTTTCAGTTTTCCCTCCTCATTGCGTTTTGTGACCTTTGCCTCAATACTTCATCAACCACAAACTCAATTTTCCCTCCAATTTCAGACAGGAGTGATTCATGGATGCTTAATATGTGCAAAGTTGCACACTGCAGCTGGAAAACATTTCGCCATTCGATCCCCAGTTCAAACCTGTTTTGTGGTGCAACAATTGCTATAAATGTACCCCTTGCGTTAAACTGAGAAATTAGCAGAACCTGCAGAGTCTGTGTGAGCAATGTGGGGGCAAACAGTGAGGGCAGAGACTGAGAAGTTTAAGATGAGCGATGAGGGGCCAAGCAAATTAAGGATATTATGCACCATGACAAATTAGGACCAAAGTTGCAAGCTGCTGTGAGAGCTTGAGAAGAAGGTTAATTAGAATGAATGCAGTATTTTGTATGTGGATGGATGAAAAAATTGTGGTGAGTGTTTTCATGGTTATGGTGAAGAGTGAACATTAAATGAATGCCAATTCTCACCTGCACACAATTTGTAGGCGTTGATCACAATTTCTTCTGTCTGCAGGTTTTTGGTGCTATGAGCTCGCTTGATGAATTTAAAAGTCGCTCCTCATCTGATTGACGAAGCAATTAGAGAGTGCGACAATGAAAGGCATCAACACAAGTACAATGCTACCTATGTCATCGAAACCCTTTCTCATTGATTCATTTCTTTCATTCCAGCTTTAATCATCATCCATTTTCTGGTTTGGGTTGTTTTGGCAGTGATTTTATGTTGGTTTTGCTTCTTATAGCATGTCTCTTCATTCCAACTTTTAGGCCATCTGATGTTATGTCATATGCGATAGAAGAATGGACAATAAACATCGTTGTCTTCAAACTACGCCCATTCAATTGAGGGACTTCAAAAATCATAGAAGAACCTTCACAACTAAAGGTTAACCAATCTGGATAATTGTTTCCGGGAAGCATGCTAACACCAGATCCTCTGACGGAAATATGCTCTAGATTGTATTAAAAAATATAAAAATACCACCTTATCATTTTATTCAACAATTTAAAATATAGTTATCTTCATAAGATAACTAATCATTTTTTTGTCAGATAAAATTTATGATTAAACCATTAATTTTATTTAAGTTGGGATAGAAATCATTGCTTGAATTCTCCAAACAGAGACTACCCATCAGGCTTAAAAAACCATTCCAACAAAAAATAAGGTGAGTTTCCTAATTCCTTTCGATATTTATACAGTTATATAAACAAATTCCACCACATGTTAAAATCAACATGAACATTGAAGGTTGTAATAGTTTTTTATAACACAAAGCGCACACGCAAATGATGTCACTCATTAGTCACTACAATATGTAGCTAAAGGAAAAAATCAGATTCATGGATTTCATTATCTTACAGGAAAGATTGATGGACTAATATTCATTTCCTACAAAGAAAATATACCTATTAGTATTACTAGGTGTTCACATGTATTTCTTTAATAGTTCTAGACGTATATGCAAGAATTCACATATGACTTTATATATTTTAATTTTTAAAATGCAAACTTATGCAAGAAATTGGGAGAGATAGAAACATGTAAAATGCTCTCTTTCATAATACTGTTGGTTTGGCAATTCATTCCCATTTGAATTAGAAGAGATTTCAAGAAACTTTATGAACCAGAATCATGCACTAGACAACTGCATTCCATCAACGCAGAAGTTCCTATATTTGATACCTCTGACATAGTTCCAGTTAATTCAAATTCTTTACAAGAATTTGTGGCATCTAAGGCATCCAAAACTCTTTCTGCGTCTCGGGAAAACTGAAGTTCTGAGCCGCACTCCATCCACAAACTTGGAAGCTTTGGAAGGTCCACGGGAACTACTATTTGATACATCTAAAGAAACAAGAGATGACATGCCTGTAGGCTGATTCTGGTTCTGATTATCATTCATTTTTGTCTTCTAATGAAACACGCATAAACTAAGGCTGGTTTGAGCACTCCTCAGTTTTGTGTAGTTCAAACACGCCTTAAATAAGGCTGGTTCCACAAACTACTCAATTTTGATAAATATTTTCCGATGTACCCCATTTTAACAAAAAAAAAAAAAACTTTTTTCATTATTTAAAAAAAAAACTCAAATAACTATTATATTTAAGTTAACTCAAAATAAGAAAAGCCAGATATTTTTAATAATGACTAGATATAATAGCCACTTAGGCTAGGCTGCTGGATTTGACGTAACTCCCTATGACCAGCTTCGTTCCACCAGAGTTACAATGGAGATTAGGCATATATTTGATCACCATATTCAGGTTGCCACATCTGCTGTTGTTGTGGGTTTGGTGGGTCATCAGGATTTTGGTTCTAGGGGGCTACATTGCTTCTCATTTTTTTGGTGGTCATCATGTTTCTCATAGTGGGAACCGGGAGGATTTTCACCAATCTCAAATGGTTCATATTTCAACCGGAGTGCAATAATTCTAAGTGCAGACTTAGAATTTGAAGAAATATCAGCGGAAGAGTGGTGGCCTTTTGGAGTTTTTCCTATTCATATACTCTCTCTGTGAATGCTACACAAAAAAATAACACATGAGAGGGAGAAAAGATTACTGTATTTTTCTATTAAAAACGTTTTATCCCTTTCACACTCTTCCACTGCCAATAAAGCTAGAACAAACTTTTGATTTTCTCTTAACTCCAAACCCTGATTGGACGAAAAGATTACAATTGAATAAGCATTAATTGATAAAATGAGTGACGGGGAGTCAACACTTTACACTTGGCGGCGAAGATCAGAGAGCTCCAAAGAGAGGTTGGGGAAAGTTTCTGGGCCTTGTAGGAAATTGTTCGAGAGATGAAGATAAATTGAAGTGGGTTGAAGACATGAGAGGGAGCCTGAGTTTGACGGCTTCTATAATCGCCACCATGACCTTTCAACTCGCCACTAACCCACCGGGTGGCGTGTTCCAGGCATTAAATGGTGGCATTGATTCTACATGCCAACAACATTGTTTACTATTTCAATAAAAGAGGTACAACATAAGTGGACTTGAAACACAATGAAATGTAAAACACAATTAACAACTATAATGACATAAAAACCACCCAGCCAAACAACACAAGATTCACATGTTTTGTGAAAGCAAAAAAGATGGGTTTGTACCTTAAAATGGGTTTACGCCTCCTTCTCTGGTTAGAAAATTAGCGAGACCAAATCAAGATAACAACCAGATCAAAGAGAAAGAGCACCTCGTGAATGAAATAATCCGGTTAGGAGAAATAAAATTAAAGTTCAAAGGTGCATCAATTTAATCCATTCTAGAAGTGGAAACAGTTTAGCGTGTCCTACTTATATTACCATGTTTACGAGCTAACTGACACAGTCACACAGCTATTTTACATTTCCAAATTCAGTTGTTAAATCCTGCTATAATATAAACAAAATTCATATAGAATGTGCATGTATCTAGGCTATTATGACTTACATTTTCATCATCCCTAGAAACACCAACATTCATATCATTTTCATGGTAGTGCTTTGCCTTTTTGCCAATTGGTTCATCATCATATATGAGATAAACTGTTGTCTTCTTCGCAATGAATCCGTTCTAAAAAACAACCACCGCCTTCATTTTGTCACCAGGTTCAATATTTGATACTACTCTCTGCCATTCTTCATCTTCAAAGGAGGCTAATGTGTTCAACTTATAGAACTGAGTTGTGCTCTTTGTACAATTTATCAACAACACATCTTTTAGCCCATATGATGTTATGTCATGTGCCGTAGAAGAATGGATAACGAACACCATTGTCTTCAAACTACGACCATTCACTTGAAGGACTTCACAACTGAAGGCTAACCAATCTGGAGCAAGCTAACACCAGATCCTCATATTCTGTCAAAATGGTAATATACTCTAGATTGTATTAAAAAAATATATAAATACCACCTTATCATTTATTCAACAATTTAAAATATAGTTAACCTCATAAGATAATTAATAATTTTGTTGTCAGATAAAATTTATGATTAAACCATTAATTTTATTTGAAGTTGGGATAGAAATCATTGCTTGAATTCTTCAAACATAGACTAAACAGAGACTATCAGTCCAGCTTAAAAAACCATTCCAACAAAAAATAAGGTGAGTTTCCTAATTATATTACCCATTTTCAATTTTTGCCGCTCTTTCTTGTTGCCCTTGTCTTCAATCTGTTTCGGCTCCTCTGGGTTTGCAAATTCGTCTAACAAGGGAAGAAAGTGCGAAGAAGAGTCTACCAAATATCTAAAACCATAAACAAAGAGAAAGAGATGGCCTCATAAATGGAATAATACTATTATAAGAAATAAAATTAAAGTTCAAATGTGCAATGTTTTAATCCATTCTAACTGTTCAAGCAGTTCATTAATCGTATCCATATTCTATTACCAGATTTATGAGGTAACTGACACAACTGTTTCACAGTTCCAATTCAGTTCTTCAATCATGCTTTTATATATATATATATATATATATATATATATATATATGTAAACATGCATATAGAATGTGAATAAGTTTAGACTATTATTACTTACATTTTCATCACCACCGGAAATAGCAGCCTTATTGTCAATTGGTACATCATATATGAGATAAACTGCTGTCTTCTTAACAACGAATCCATTCTCAAAAACAATAACCACCTTCACTTTGTTACCGGGTTCCATATTTGATACTACTTTCTGCCACTCCTCTTCATTAAAGGAGTCTAATGCATCTTTCTTATAGAGCTGAATGGTGTTCTTTGTGCAATTTATGACCAACAAATTTTTCAAGCCTCCTGATGTGATATTCGCTAGGGAAGAAGAATAAACAATGCACATGATTGTCTTCAAGTTACGCCCGTCCACTTGAGGGACTTCAAAACTTACAGAAGAACATTCACTATTGAATGTTAACCAATCAGGATAGTTGTTGCTGGGAAGTAAACTCGACTCGGTGGGAGACATTTTCTGTACCGTGTACATGCATATATAAATTAAAATTATTTAATATATTGATAGTATAACTAATTTAAACTAATTATGAAATGCAAATTTTCCATATAAGATAATTAGGAAATTTTAATATTAAAAACACACGTTAGTTATGACTAAAGTGAATCTATTTCAAAAAAAAAATGACGAACTGAAGTTTGGTTTTTTAAAAAATATGAACTGAAATAAAATATTGAGAATTTTTGGACTAAAAATATACTGACCCCAAAAATTGGGAGTAAAAAATGGGGTTTTCAAACGCAAAAGGGAGGCAGGTTATTTTTTAATCTCTAATTCCATATACTTAATATGTATAAAACATAAACTCATTTGTACTTCTAAAATTAATATAACATTATAATGGTAGTGAGTGTAAAGAGGAGAGAGATAACCTGCAAAATTATTTCTTTCAAAATATTGGTGAGGCTGCAGTTCATTCCCATTTGTATTAAAAGCGATGTCAAGGAATTGTTTGAGCTTGAAATGTGAACTTGACTTTGACAATCAATTAAATC
The DNA here is from genome assembly GCA_030819835.1 of Acmispon strigosus. Lineage (NCBI taxonomy): Eukaryota > Viridiplantae > Streptophyta > Magnoliopsida > Fabales > Fabaceae > Acmispon > Acmispon strigosus. Next base: position 30,253,912 of record JAUAMA010000001.1, read on the forward strand.
AGAACTGTTGTTTGAGAGTTGAGAGGTGCTTGGTGTTGCTTCTAACTCCCTACAATATATGTTTTTTAGTGCATCCAGAAGTCTTTCAACACTTTGATTCAGCTGAACTTCTGAGTCGCACTTCACCCAAAGGCGCCCAAGCTTCTGAAGTTCTTTTAGAACGTATGATAGACCATAGAACATACTGTGTTGTTCATCCAAGAGGTCAAGGGACATCCTTGTAGCAGATGTTTGAACTTGGGAGAAAATATTACTAGTTGGAGACATCCAAGACAGTATAATAGAAGGAAATACATCACGTGAGAATCCTTCATAGCCGCATAAACAAACAAATCCAATGCTTTTTGATATTACTACTGCAAATGGCACTCTAGTTATTGCAGTGTTGTCTGCTATCAGAGTTGTCAAAGATTCCATCTGTTCCAAGTCCTCTTCCAACTTGTCAATCATTAAACATCCAGAAAGAATGAGGGTCTGGAGAGATTTCAACTTATAGATGCTTCTTGGAAGTGAATGAAGGCTAGTACAGTTCTTCAAATTTATCAGAAGCAGTTCATTGAGATTTCCAATAGAATGAGAAATAGAAGACAAACTAGTACAACCTTTCAGTACTAACTTTTCAAGATTTGGTAAGTTTGAAAAGTCTGGAGTTTTTCGCAAGTGACGAGAATGACTAAGATTCAAAAATTTCAACTTCTTCAGCAACTGACAGCAAGAAAATTGAAAACATGTTAGAAAAAGCAGCACCGGAAAAAATGATGAAAAAGAAAACAAATGCCACTCAAAGACGTCCAACGGTTTAAAATGTCCCTGAAAGATATAATTCAGTCAAAATTTATCCCTTTAAAATATATAAAAAAGAACTATAACTCGTACCTGGGACTTCTTCCAAAGTTGTTCCAGATTGGAATATTTGAAGTCAATGGCAACTAAACTTTGTTGATGAAAGTCTTCTGGTGTATATTTTAAAGGAAATCTATGCCAGCAAAGCCATCTAAGATCTCTTGAAATATACTTATAATTCCCATTAAGTTGTACTCCAGCAAGTTGAAGCAATTTAAGTTTATCCATCTTCTCAAATGGCTTGCCTTCCAAATTATAAGTTGTATCCATTTCTGGAGACTTCAAAGTCAGTCCATGAACATCCATTGTTCTCTGTGAAACAAAATCAACAGAAAAAAATAAAAAATCACATAGCTTAGGTAAATGGTAGTTAAAAATCTACTAGAGTAACTGAATAGAACTGTAAGGTATGAAGCCCATAATCTGTTACTAGGAACCATGTTGATGTAGCACAAAACGATTCACAAGCAAGATCATTTTCACAATTTTCAGATAAACAAGACAAGCTACTGAATGTTGGTAACAACTGGATTCATGTAGCAATCTGACTTTAGAAAGTTTAGAAACAAAAACAATAGATGCAATGCAATAAGTTCTTACAGTACCTTTTAATAATACACGATGCAAATCCTCGTAACGCCATAATCTACTAGGCTCCTTGCCCCCTTCTGTGGATCTCTTGCGTACGATTTCTCTTCCCATGTCTCGTAGCAAGTCATGCATTTCGATCCTGTTCTTCCTATCAATAGTTAGAAGGCTTTGTTGTACAAGGACACTTATTCCAATTTCTGCAAAATGCCCAGAGTCATTTAATATCTCAATCACATCATTTTGGTCCATCCCAATAAAGAAGAAAGCTATGTCAAGGAATATTTCTTTAATATCATCATCACTTAAACCATCAAAACTTATTCTAAGCTTCTCCATCACTTCATTGTTAGGAATCATTTTGAGTTTCTCCAGTACACTCTTCCACTCTGTTATCCTCCTCCTAGTCAACAAAAAGGACCCAATTACTTGAAGAGCTAGCGGCAACCCCCCACAGTATTTAACTACATTGCTAGAAAGATGAGCAAAACCATCTTCAGGACTTGGTTTCTTAAATGCATGCCAACTAAAAAGCTCAAGAGATTGCTTGTCGTCCATTTCTTTTATTCTATATACAACTTCAACTCCAAAATCCCTTTTAACTATATTTACATCTCTTGTTGTGATGATAATTGTACTTCCTTGGCCAAACCATTCACGACTTCCACACAAAGCACTTAGTTGGTCCAATTTATTGACATCATCGAGCACAAGAAATATCGTTTTTTGGCTAAGTCTTCTCTTCAATTCCACTTTTCCTGATTCAACATTATCTATTTTTATCTTGGTTGTTTTGTAGATATCAGAAAGAAGCTTTTGTTGTAAAGTAACTATGGCATTATTTTCTTCGCAAACTTCCCTAACATTTAGGAGGAAGCTCTTAGCCTTAAAATCACGATGAATTTGATTATACACGGCTTTGGCAATGGTTGTTTTACCCAACCCTCCCATCCCGCATATCCCAAGTAGTAGAGGATCTTTGGATTGTTGGCTTTTCAATAGTTGAATGACATCTTGAATACGAGCTTCTACCCCCACTGGGTGCTCAGCAACAAATAAGTCTGTCTTGCCTTGCAAATCAGCAACATGTTCAACTATTTTCATGATATCCTCATTTTCGTTTCTGTAAAATATGAACTTAGAATAAGTACGCATAAACGATTAGAAGAGGAAAATTAATTGCAAAAAAATGAAAGCTACGCATGTATCCTTGTTAACATTTTAATATTTTTTTTCTTTGAGATCTCCAGTGTGATAGTTTACCTCTCAGTCAACATAATTTTACAATTTATCAATCAACAGTTTTTTTTTCAAACATAAGTATAGTGATAATTCTGAATGAGTTAGTTGAGTCATATATATATATATATATATATATATATATATATAGGGAGCGTATAAAGTGAGAGCAATGCTTATTGTGAGAGATGAGAGTATTAAATCGTGACCATTAAATCAAACATGAATGGTCAAGATTAAGACATAAAGTCACATGACTTTTTTAAAAAGTCACATGACCATTAAATGACATTAAATCTCAACCACCCATGTTAGATTTAATGGTCACAATTTAATGCTCTCATCTCTCACAATAAACATTGCTCTCACTTGATACACTCCCTATATATATATATATATATATATATATATATATATATATATAGCTCCACGTTGATGAGAGAGACAGATCATCTGTTGGGATTGGCTCATAAAAGAGACCTGGAACGTCTGCTAGCAACGCACACCACGCACATGCGTGGAGATTACAAAGACCAAGGGAAGGTTTAGAGGAGCCACGCACATGCGTGGAAATGGCAGAGGCTCACACTGGCAAGCAGGGAGGCCGTGCATGTGCGTGGCTTTGCCTACGCACATGCGTGGGATCGACGGAAAATCTGGAATCTTTTAATTGTTTTATGTTTTGAGTCAATATCTGTTTATTATCATTAGAATCATATATAAGTTGTAACACTGTAACCCTAATAAGCAACTCAGTGAATGAGAAATGAGCTATAGCTACTCTATAGCCGCAAAGGTAGGCAAATTGGCCGAACTGCGTGACCAAACTTCTTCTGTGTTCTTTCTACCTTTATTTCTCTCTAGTTACTCTGTGCGATCCAGGTGTTCTTGCTAACAATTGGTATCAGACGTAATCATGATTTATGGCGGAGCGAAATTCGATGTTGACAAGTTCAACGGAACGGGTAACTTCGGATTATGGCAACGGAGAGTCAAGGATTTGTTGGCCCAACAAGGATTGCAGAAAGCGCAACGCGAGGAGAAACCACGAGGTATGTCAAACATAGATTGGGCGGAGATGCAAGATAAGGCCGCTGGATTGATTCGTCTCTGCGTTTCTAACGAGGTGATGTTTCACATCGCGGATCTCACGACTCCGAAGGCCGTTTGGGACAAATTGGAGAACCAATATCAGTACAAAACGTTGATAAAGAAGTTGTTCGCCAAGCAAAGGCTTTACAGTCTGAGGATGCAGGAGGGAAGTGACCTCCAGAGTCATGTCAACCACTTCACCACCATAATTGCGGATCTGCTGCGACTTGGAGTGAAGATTGACGATGAGGACAAGGCGGTTATTTTGTTGTGTTCGTTATCAAATTCCGACAATCACTTGGTGACTACCCTTACATACGGGAAGGAAGAAATCACGCTTGATGCCATCACGTCTACACTCTTGTCTCAATCTCAAAGGAGACAGAATGTAGAGGAGGGAAGTCAGGGTGATGGTTTGTTCGCAAAAGGGGGTCAAGATCATTGGAGGCAACAGGGCAAGTCTGCAAGGAAGAAGAAGAAACATTCTAAATCCAATCAGAAGAAGAATACAGCATAGTTTTATAACTGCAAGCAGGTTGATTACTATAAGAGGGATTGTCCGAATCCTTCTCTCTCTGCAAATGTGGCTCAGTCTGATGATTCCGGCAGTGAAGGAGATATGCTCAGTGTCTCATCAGGTAAATGCACAGATGTGTGGATTCTAGATTCTGGTTGCTCTTATCATATGACGTCGCACCGGGAGTGGTTCAGTTTATTCAAGGCGGGCAAATTTGGAATTGTCTATTTAGGTGATGATAAAACCTATGATATCACCGGAATAGGACAAATCAAAATTGTTATGGATCATGGTGGCACACGCATACTGGGTAATGTGAGGTATGTTCCGGAATTGTGGAAGAATATAATTTCCTTGGGTACCCTACAGGAGAATGATTATTCTCCCCGTTCTGATGGAGGTAAGGATATTCTGATGGTTTGCAAAGATGAATTAACTGTGATGACGGCAAAGCGTACTGCAGGGAATATTTATCGCTTATTGGGGAGCACCGTTGTAGGTGAAGTTGTATCATTTGACACTGACAATGATGTAACAATGCTCTAGCATATGCGTCTAAGTCATCCTAGTGAGAAGGGCATGATGGAACTTCATAAGAGGGATCTTTTGAAGGGTGTTCATAGTTGCAAGATACATTTTTGCAAGTTTTGCGTGTTAGGCAAGCAGTGTCGTGTTCGTTTCAAGATCGAGATGCATAAAACAAAGGGGATCCTCGACTACGTTCATTCGGATGTGTAGGGGCCTACAAGGGAGACTTCTATCGGAGGGTATAGGTATTTTGTTACATTAATTGATAATTTTTCTCGCAAGATCTGGGTATTTTTCATGAAGCACAAATATGATGTTTACAAGAAGTTCAGATTGTGGAAGGCTGAGGTGGAAAATCAGACAGGGAGGAAGATCAAATATCTGCGGTCTGATAATGGGACAGAATACACTAATGCACCATTCAAGTAGTTTTGTGAAGAACATGGGATTTAGAGGCATTATTCAGTGAAGAAGACACCACAGCAGAATGGTGTTTCAAAGATGATGATTTGTTCTCTCACGGAGAAGGCTAGGTGCCTTCGATTGCAGGCGGGATTGTCTAAAGGTTTTTGGGCAGAGGCAATGAACATGGCTTGTTATCTCTTCAACAGGTCTCCAAGAGCTTCACTGATGAGAAAGTTGCAGAAGAGGTGTGGACAGGTAAGCCAATTAATCTTGACAATTTGAGGATTTTTGGTTGTCTAGCTTACATGCATATCTCCAGTGATGAACAATCCAAATTGGATCCCAAATCCTAGAAGTGCATTTTTCTTGGTTACACCAAGGGTGTAAAGGGGTTCAGATTATGGGATCCAGTCTTGAAGAAAGCTATTCACAGCAGAGACGTTGTATTTGATGAACAGTGCATGTTGAAGCAAGAAGACTCTACAGGGGAGTCCATTCCAGAGACTGAAACTTCCACTGCTGGGAAGATTCAGTTTGTCGTGGAGCCATCACCAGTCAGTTTGATGCAGGTAGTACACAATGAGCAGGCCGATACAGGTTCAGATTCTGATGCAGAAGATGTGCCAGTTGATTCAGGTAGAGCACCAGATTACAATCTTGTACGTGACAGGGAACCCCGTCAGATCGTTCCTCCAGTAAGATATGGGTTTGAAGACTTAGCTGTTTTTGCTCTTCTTACAAGTTCTGGAGATCCGTGTACTTTTCGTGAGGCAATGGTCAGCCAAGAGTGAGACAAGTGGATAGGAGCTATGGTGGAGGAGATGGAGTCCTTGAAGAAGAATCAGACTTGGGATCTTGTTCAACTTCCTCCGGGGAAGAGAGTCATCGGTTGCAAATGGGTGTAAAGAAAGAAGCCACCAGTAAAACAAAATGAAGGGGAAAAGTTCAAGGCTCGCCTAGTTGCAAAGGGATATTCACAGCGGAAGGGGATTGATTATAATGAGATATTCTCCCTGGTTGTTAGACACACTTCTATCAGGGCAGTGTTGGCCTTGGTAGCACTCCAAGACATGCATTTATAGCAGATGGATGTGAAGACGGCGTTTCTTCATGGCAATCTAGATGAACAATTGTACATGCAGCATCCCGAAGGATTCGTGGAGTTCGGTTAGAGAATCTGGTATGTAAATTGAAGAGGACTCTGTATGGGTTGAAACAGTCACCAAGTCAATGGTACAAGAGGTTTGACTCATACATGCTGAGGATTGGCTATAGAAGGTGTGATTATCACTGTTGTGTTTATGTTAGGAGCCTTGATGATAATTCCTATACTTTCTTGTTACTTTATGTGGATGATATGCTTATTGCTGCTAACCACTTGCGTGATGTGAGTGATCTGAAAACCAAACTAGGTAGGGAGTTTGATATGAAAGACTTAGGAGCTGGTAAGAAGATTCTTGTGATGGAAATTCACAGAGATAGAGGAGCTAGAAAACTGTGGCCGACTCAGAAAAGCTATGTTGAAGGTGTGATAAGCAAATTCGACATGAGTGGTGCAAAAGCTGTGAGTACTCCATTGGCGAATTACTTTAAGTTCTCAGTGGATCAGTGTCCAAAGACAGCTGAGGAAGTTCAAACTATGTCGAAAATTCCCTATGCCAGTGTTGTTGGTTGTTTAATGTATGCTATGGTATGCACTAGACCAAATTTGGTACAAGCTGTGAGCCAAGTTTGCAAGTTTATGTCCAAACCAGGGAAGCATCATTGGGAGGTAGTCAAGTGGATACTTAGGTACTTGAAGGGTACACCGGGTCATGGTATAATGTTCAGTAGTGAACAAGGTGATCCAAGAGTTGGTGGATATGTTGATTCTAACTATGCAGGTGATATCAACAACAGGAGGTCTACAACAAGGTATGTTTTTACTTTGGCAGGTGGACCGATTTGCTGGAAGTCGACAGTTCAATCCATGGTGGCCATGTCTACAATTGAAGCTGAGTACATAGCTGTAGCAGAAGCAGCAAAAGAAGCATTGTGGCTTACAGGGTTGGTGAAAGAGTTGGGTGTTGAGCAAGGTGGAGTTCGGTTGCATTGCGATAGTCAGAGTGTCATTTTCTTGGCATATAATTAGGTGTATCATGCGAGCACATATAGTTAGAGAGCTACTTGTGTCATCACAGATACGATTTGAAAAGGTGCATACTTCTGAGAATGGAGCTGATATGTTGACCAAGCCAGTCACCAGTGACAAGTTTAAGCATTGCTTGGATTTGTTACATATTTCACAGTGTTAAACAGATGGGGAACACAATTCCAAAGGTCGAGATCTTGGAGGGGAGCAGTTGATCTTCACGAGGGTTCGAGAATTCACCAAGGTGGAAATTGTTGGGATTGGCTCATAAAAGAGACTTGGAACGTTTGCTGGCCACGCATGTGCGTGGATTGTTCCACGCACATGCGTGGAGATTACAGAGAGCAAGGGAAGGTTCAGAGGAGCCACGCATGTGCGTGGCTTATTCCACGCACATGCGTGGAAATGACAGTGGCTCACACTGCGTGGCTTTGCCTGCGCACATGCGTGGGATCGACGGAAAATCTGGAATCTTTTAATTATTTTCTGTTTTGAGTCAATATCTGTTTATTTTGGAATCTGATTTTATGGGAGATTGTGATAGGATTTTAATGAGATATTATCTTGTAATATCTAGATCATTAGAATCCTATATAAGTTATAACACTGTAACCCTAATAAGAAACTCAGTGAATGATAAAGGAGCTATAGCTACTCTATAGCCGCAGAGCTAGGCAAATTGGCCGAACTACGTGACCAAACTTCTTCTGTGTTTTTTCTACCTTTATTTCTCTTAATTACGCTGTGTGATCCAGGTGTTCTTGCTAACATCATCCACGAGGACCAGTGCATTCCATAACCCGCATTAATCATTATGACGCATGATGAGGACAAACCGATAAAGCGGCAATAAAGGAAGGCCCTAAGGTCAAAAGATCAGGAAGGCAACACTATGAGGGATAAAAAAGTATAGAATGCTGGTGAATGTCAATGCATCCTATATTTATAGAGCACTTAAGCTATTACAATATTAACAGTCCTAATCAACTAACAACCCGAGATACACTTGCTAAGTGTATTCTCTATTAGAGGATATGTGTCAACAAAGCTTTTAGTAACAGAAACGTGTGACCGATCTAATCGAAGAACAAGCGAGGAAGAAGGAAGTTTTCCAACCAACAGGTTTGGGGGGAAGCCTTCGGCCTTTCTCAAAGGAAATTTGGGGCTGTCATCCAAGTTATAGAAAATTTTCGGGAAACCTTATTTAGCCCTTAGCCAGAAGAACTTATGTTTAAATTTTCCGTAAGATTGGAGATAAAGTGTGAAGATACTTCATCCTTGAGTACTTTTTGGCGAAAAACAAGACCGAATTCGAAGGAGAAAAAGATGTTGGCAGCGGGAAAAATATTAAAGTGATTGCAGAATATGGAAAAGACTTTCAAAAAAGCCCAATTAGTTGGATGGAACTGGGATGACGCGGCGTTAAGGACCCGAAGGATAGAGTGACGAAGGTTTCCAAACATAGTTGATATATTTTATGACATTTATTCCATTTTATTCTTATTTCTTTCTCCTTTCCAAGTTTCCAAACATAGTTTCACTTTGATATATGGATTATGAATCCTATCAAAAGTACAAATTTGTAAATTTTTAATTAAAATTAACAAAATGACAAGAATAAGGAAAGTTATAATTCATGCACTCTTGAATGTCAAACGCAACCTAACTATATAAATTATAAATTCAAATTAAATTACCTGGAATTTATGATGACAAAACCTGCTATGCCACCAACTTCAAGAAGTGCTGTCCTCCATTCCCTTACATTGTTAACACTTGGTATGCCACCATCTTCATTGTCTTCTTCATCCAGTGAGGTTCTTGTTATGAGATCCTCAAAAGCTTTTCCAAACTCACCTGTCTGATGACGTACATCTGACGGATCTACCTCATAAAACACCGGAACAACCACTATACCGGTTCTGCGATATCTCAATATGGTTACCAACTCCAGCATACACCATTTTGAATTAGCATAATGTTTTGACAGAACAACGATAGAAATTCTAGATTCTCCGATAGCCTCCCATAGTGAGCTTGAGATCATATCTCCCCGTTTAATCTCATCATCGTCTCTGAAAACATGATTCCCAGCATTTTGGAGAGCAGCATGGAGATGTGAAATGAATTTTGAGCGATAGTCTTCTCCTCTAAAACTCAAAAACACATCATAGATCTTTTTCTAAAATTGGAAAATAAAATATCAAAGATAAGAACGCTTAGGTATAGTGTTAGCCAAAAAAATATATGCTATTGACATAAAAAATGAGGTTTGAGACTCGCATTTTTTTTACTAATGTTCAATTCACAACAAATTTTGAAGTTCTTTTAAAAGCGGTGTTGTAACTTAGTTCATGGGATTAAATGAGATTGAGGGCATTGCTCTTGCTGATGTACCCTTACAAAAAGAAAGGGTATTTATTTTATTTTATTTTTACAAGAGGAAAAAAGGGTATCTATTATTTGAAATATCAGGACAAGATTTCCAATTATAAAATTATTGGGAAAGGGTTTAGTAATAGTACCCTTAAGTTCATTATTACAAAAGAAATCATGGCAAATGAAAGCAAAATGTATGGAAGCCTGAATTTTAAAATGGGAATCAAAGAAATTCCTAAAAATTTAATTCAATAAATAACTTGACAAGTTAAAGAAAAAGGTACAAAAAAGCATACATCGCGTCTGCGTTTGAAGATGTCGGACCATACATTGCGTTTGGACGGAGTCTTAGACTTGGCGGTTCCTGACAAGTCCGCCCTCACCCTCGCCCTCGCCCTCGCCCTCGCCCTCGTATCTTCCATTCTGTGTGGGTGTGGATGAGATCTGAGGGAAGGAGGCAAAGCAAAGGAAGAGAAGAAATGGGTAAGAGTGAGAGAATAGATCAAGTTGAAGGACTTGAAAATTGAAATCAAATGCCACAGTTTCAGGGTCTGGAAATCAAAACAGGGGACACCATAGATATGCTGTGCAAACAATACGTGCTTGCAAGTTGGCGGAATTAAAAGCTATTCAGTTGAAACAACTGTCACAGAATAAAAAATGGGATGTGTATAAACAAACATAAAATGTCAACGTTTCTGATGAAGGTGCACATGATAGGGTTCATTATCAAGAAATAGTTATGATTTGCAATCCTCAAATAAAATACTTACAAGATTCTATCAAATTTTCTCTATAAACATGCAACAAGAAAGTATATGCACATTTATTGACAACAAAAATTCATGAGTATTGGTTTTCACGCTACCCTATTAATTCTTATGTCATCTTATATTTTTTAAAATTTCTAAAATACCCCTCGTTTAAAAAAAAAAAATCCACCAACCCCATTACTCTCACCACTATCCTCATTACTCTCACCCTTGATTCACTGCACTTTACAACCTCTCACCACCATCCTTTTTTTATCTCTTTACTAAGTCATATTTCTCTCTCTTTTCCCCAAAACCTTCCCACCATCTCCTCTCTTTGAAGCAACAAAATTGCACCTTCAACACAGTACCATCGTGACTTCAGCCCCACAAGGTTGGGTTCTTTCAAAAAAATTCTTGAACCTCACATTTATAAGTGAGAGTTGAACCTGTTGGTTAAAATTTCTTGAACCTCGCACTTACATGTGAGAGTTGGCGTGGTATCTTTTGAACCTCTCACTTATAAGTCAAAGTTGAGTTCTTTCAATTTTTTTCTTGAACCGCGCACTTATAAGTGAGAGTTAGCCCGGTCGATGAATTTTTTTGAACCAATGTGAGAGTTGGCGTGAAATTTTTTAAACCTCTCACTTAAGTGAGAGTTGGCCATGTTAAATAAAAAAAAATTATAACATTTCACACATATATGTGTGGTTAGCTAAAAAAATTAAGAAAATGCTAATAAGAACCACACAAGTACGGTTAAGTAAAAATTCATAATAAAAATACTCGCACAGAAATAAAATGGGTAAGAGTGAGTGAATAAATCTAGTTGAAGGACTTAAAACATGAATTATAAGGGGACACCATACACATGCTGTGCAAACAATACGTGCTTGCAAGTTGGCGGAAATAAATTAGTGAGCCCGACATCTATTAAAAATTATTCAGTTGAAACAACTGTTACAGAATTAAAAAAATTGAGACAAACTCGGGACAAATTATTATGCATGTATATCAACATCTCAGCAAACTTAAAAAATGGGATGTGTATAAACAAACATAAAATGTCAACGTTTCTGGTGAATGTGCACATCATAGGGTCCATTATCAAGAAATACTCTGAATTTTTAAAATTTATTTTTACTAAATTATTTTTTAAGTATTATATTTATTGAAAAATTGTTTTTATAAACGAGTCTATATTTTAAAATTAACTAAAATTAAATTATTATTTTTTAATTAGTCTATTTAAATAAAATTATAGAAGTAACAAATTGATAAATGATAAAATTAATTAATTTGAAATGTTACTTTTTTATTTCTTCTCCTTGACCCAGCAACTAAAGAAGAGGAGTTTAAAAGTTCAAACCTTAGTTTTTCTTATACTAGTTGGATTTACCTGTGCAAGGCATAAGTAACTTTGGATAAATTAAAATTATTGTGTGTGGAATGATTTTTTTTATAACTTCTTATACATGTTGTTGTGAGGTCGACAATAGTGATCAATACTGTAGTCGTGAGAAATGGTTACTTAGCAGTAAATGGTTGGCGACAATTTGCGCTTAACTCTCATGGGCAATGATAGAAACCCCATTTTGCATGGTCGAGAGACAAAGTTAGCTAACTACCACGCCACATCTTGTGCTATGTTTAGATGTTATTTTGTCATGTTGATTCCTCGATTATTAGTATAGGAATCTTTAGCCTGGAGTGCGTCATCCTCTCTCCGGGCAACAACAGTGCTGCGAACCCACTCGAGGCATCATTAATGACAATATCACCTCTCGATCTAATGGATGCCGATAGAGTGTTCCATACAAATGTTTTAGCTATTCCTCCGTACCCATACATGAAGAAAAAATCACATTTGTTTAATGGAGGGAATCAGAATATTAAAATTTAATTTTAAATTTAATTTATAACTTAATATAATTATATTTTATAATATGTAATTATTACTAATTTTATTTGGAACATAATTAGTCATTATTGATTTTTATAACCAATGGTATATTGAAAATTTGTTTTATATTTAAATTAAAATATTTTAGAATTTCTGAATTAATTAAAAAGGATCAATTATTATTTATAACGTATTAAAACAATGTTATTTATAACATAATAAAAGTATCTACTATTTATATTTTTATATCTGAATAATATTGCATTTCATGTTTCATTTCCTTGTTCTTCATCTATCTTGTTGTACACAAGTGTTTTTTCTTATTTCTTTATCAATGGTAATTGTTAAGTAATAGGGGAAATAGGAATTGAAAGAACATTTTGCATATCACTAAGGAATTAGGATAGGCTTTGTTTATGTTGGCCAGTTTTAAGAACTTCATCTTCTTCTTAAATTACCTAATAATCTAAAGAATTAGACTTAGTAATTTAGAAGAAAGCTTTGCATGTTTAAGGAATTAACTTGTAAAGAAACTAGGCTAGAACATCATGAGTTCCTTGCTTTAACTTCAGATATAAAATTGATTCTAAGAGCATAATTCATAAACTATTTACGCAGCCCAAGTTCTTAATTTCTATCATCATATTTTCATTGCGAATTGTGTTTTCAAGTTCTAACTCAAACCAGTATCAAACAAATAAATTTACATTTTCTGCACTAGTTCTAAACAATTTGAAATTAGATTTTAAAACATTTATCCCTATGGAGAACGATATCTTTTATACTACTCGATAATCAACCGTACATTTACGGATTTGGTCACCAAATATCATAAAATATCTAAATGAACAAAGGGATCAATCATATAAAAGTATTGTCACAAGGTATACTATGTCGGTGCAAGGGCATTCATAATGATGTATTACTAAATACTGCTCATTATTAGTGATATTAAATACACTTGATTAAGCTCAAGTTCAAGTGGGTGATTGTTGGAATTTGCACTAGTAGCTTAATATTTATATTTAAATATTGCAGTCTAAATATGTAAGAGATACCCATGGGGTCACACGCATGGAATTAGTCCACTAGAATATGTTGTGATTGTTGTCTTATTGGAACAAGTTCATTTGACGAACTGTTATTGGACCAGCTCATTAGATGAGCTCAATAGGCTCTAATAAGGATTATGGTTAGCCTCTTGTGAAGGCTTATAAATAGAACATGAATGCTCAAACCCTAACACTCAAAAATCCGCACACTTTTGTCTCTGCTAGCACAAGGAGCCGCAAGGGTTTTCTACTGGGAGAATTCCCATGGACTGCAATAGAGACGAGGCTGCAACTACTTTGTTCGCTCGGGTCTTCAAGAGGTAATTCATCTCTTGCTTGTTTGCTTCTATCTATGAACTTTGATGTATGGTCTCACAAGGCATCTCTTATAGGGAATTCATATTCCGCTACGGATATCAACCGCATAAATCCCTTCAAGTTCACAATCATTTCTCGTAAAACTCATGTATGCGTATAGGGTCGAAGCAAACGTGACTAGACAACAATCTCGAGTTCTAGAGTATGCATGTTGTGAAACCTTCTTATATTCATGCAATGTTTATGCTTCAGTCAATTTTTGCCTTGTTAATTCTCCTTTTATGCAAATTTTATATTTGCTTGTTTAAGTTTCTGTATTGTTTTCTTCACTTTTTCAGGGTCGAATTCCTTTATTTTCTTGCTTGATTTCTTTAAGTTTCATTTAACACTTGGGAAAAATATTTTCATTAAAGAACTCACTTAGAGGATTCGAATCCAATTCTTAACTTATATTTTTGTTTGTTTACCAAAATTTCAAGTAAACACCAAGTAAATCGTCTATTGTCCCTCGTGTATTTCCCAGACGAGGACCACACTAACAACCTCTTCATTAATGGCTAAATAGAAAATCAAGATGTCGCCTGTATCCGAGCGAGATAAAATCGAAGGGGACATAAGTGTGTCCTTTAGATTGAAAAATGCCTACTCACACTGCTCATCCCATAGGAAATATTTTCCTTTCTTTAATAGGCAGTACAATGGAAGAGCCCGCTAAGAAGATTTCACTAAGAACCTCATCAGAGCGGATATCCGCCCGGTTAACTACTACACATCCTTCACAATGCGAGGGCACTTCATATTTATCACTGCCTTCCATTTATCTAGTTTGGCTTCAATTCCTCTTTCGGTGAGCATGAAATCGAGAAATTTTCGTGCTTGTATCCCCCGAAGTCACATTTCTTAGGATTTAGCCGGGCCTCATGTTATACTTCCTTAGTTGACTGAATATGTCAGCCATGTCTTTAATATGATCTCTTGTACTCGTGATTTTTACAACCATGCCATCTATGTAAATTTTCGACTTTTCTCCAATCATTCCTTGGAAAACTTTTTACATCATCCTCAATATAAGTGGCGCATGGACTCGTCATGCCACATGGCATCATTTTGAAAGAATAGTTTGTTATCTATGTTAGATGAACAATTTGGTCGAATCAAGGGGTCTCGTTGCAAATTGCAACCACTACTAAAAAAACGCAAATTAGTGAGGGGAGAAATCTCTCGTTAAAAGCGTTAAAATCCCTCGCTAAATAGTTAGCGACGGAATAAAATCCGTCGCTAAAAGTGGTGTCGCTAATCATTAGCAACGGATTTTAGCATCCATCGTTGATAGAGAGGGGGTTTTATCCGTCGCTAAAATATATAAATCCGTCACTAATTAGCTTGACTTGTTACTTGTATTCCGTCGCTAATGGTGACGGAAATATTCCTTCGTAATGGTGATGGAAATATTCCATCGTAATGGTCACGGAAATATTCCGTCGCTAATGGTGACGGAAATACTCCGTCGCTAATGGTGACGGAAATATTAGCGACAAAAATATTCCGTCGCTAATTATGACGGATTTGTTCCATCACTAACGAATTTGTTCCGTCACTGACGGATTTGTTCCGTCGCTAACAGATTTGTTCAATCTTCTCCAGAACACCCTGCCAGGTCCAAGAAAGATGAAATTTTCATGACCTCTAACCATAATCAAGGATTTTGTTTATTTTACTTCAAAGCTATTTTGAGCAGATCAGGGAAAAAGTGCCTAAAATCCTCCAATTTGAAATCATGGGTGCTATAAACAACTAAACGAGTTTAGAAATAGTAATCTTCTAACTTCAGATCAAATGGTATACTTGATAAATCAACAAATCATAAAAATGCAGACTCTTAACTGCTATTGTAGCACATTTTTCATCATAAGCTGCTATTGCCAAGGGAGCACCCCACATTGAGAGATTACAAAATCTAAACTTCACCCAATTTAAGGAGGCATCATCATCTAATATCAATTCAATGTTTTATATTAGTATCTCTAATCAAGTAGGAAGCTGTTTGACAGAAGTTCTAAAAGTTAAAATTTGTGTCCTTGTCCCTCTTCAAGTCTAAGGAGTATGTACTATGTAGAATCTACCATTGAAAATGGAACTTAGCAACAATACAATAGTCAATATGTCATGAAATTGCTTGGGTTGACAAGACAAACAACAAAATACAACTTGGAAATTTACATCTTAAGAAAAGAAACAGTTCAAAAGTTTCAACAAACAAAAGTACAAAAGTATTATTAATCATTAGAATCAGAACTATGGCTACCAGGAAAAAGAAACACAACAAATCACACCTGTACTTGGCAGAGCGAGGATCTTGATCGAGATGGTGTTGCAAATATGACAAGTCATGCACGTCTGTATAGAAATCCAGGTTAAAGGCTGCAATAATCAAATTGTAAAGTCAGTAAAGAAATCTGTCATCTAAAACCAGCTTAGAAGATACTCAATCCCTAACGTTTAAAAATAATTACCGCACCTAGTTTTCCATAGCTCTCAATTAAATCAATTATTGACAAGACATTTACATGGGGAAGTTCTAAATGTAGCATTGTGGATAAGGATAGAAGCAATGCACTGATGTACTTCCCAGGGTCACTGTAAAGGTGAGCATCAACCAAATGCACTGCAGTTAACTGCATAAAATGAACATATAATGAGTTTGCAAAATACGATATGGTTTGAGAATTGACATCAGGAAGATGTAAAAAACAGAACTATACCATTAGGTTCAATTTCTTTATGAGTTTCATGATGACATTTTTGGCATTTGAATGAAGATAAAAGAGTTCCACTTGGCCAGGAAAATCAAAAAGTAGGTAGTGATCTAAAATATTAATAACATTGTTAGGCCACAAGTGTGTTAAATGAACAAGAATAATAGTAGTTTGTAGACTAATTAAGGATAATGATGGAACTTATAGCTCGCTTATTGAGGTTGTAGATTTAAAAATTAAGGCATAATAATGTACTAACCTTTCAGAAGAGGTTCCAATTTTGCTTGCAACCAATCAATATGTTTCTCTAAATAATCAATACAATACACAAGACCTGCTTGCACAACACACACAAAACTTCAAAATATGCACAACAAAGCACAAATGCTTTATAAAAGGTTGAGTAGCACATTTCTTGTCCCTTTTAAGAGAACCATTCATTTACGCTATCAAAAGCATAACCTAGAAAATTATTCATATACGTTATCAAAAGCATAACCTAGAAAATCATCAACTCATACCTACAGCTCTAGTAAGTCTATCACACAGTGCTATTAGTTTCATAATTCATGATTAAATCTATAGAAATGTCACAAAGAATAAATACTTCAAACAAAAGGAATAGACATATCACATACCCCCATTTGGACCAAGAGAATGTTCTGTCATTACATCACTTAGTTTCACGAGATCTTCAATGTTCACAGCACATTCATAGCTATTTTTTCATTAGGGGAAACCATATCGATTTAACTATACAACTAAATAAAGGAAAGAGACTAATCCAAACATGCTATTACTACTACTACACAATATTTAACCTGCATTATATCAATTAATTGATAAAACCATATGACAACCATCATTATCTTCAAAAATTAATTAATATCAAGACATGTAATTCAACAGGTATAGTTTTCTAAAGGGTATACGAGATCCCTTGCATATATATTTAAAAATTAATAAAATAAACACCATGATAATTCGTTGGGTCAAAGAACAAAAACAATTGAAACCCATGAAAGGTTATGCAGCAAAAGGATGAACTTTACTAAGAAAAATTAGAAAAATGGGACAAAGAGAAGTACTTGTTGATCTGGGCAACAGCGCCATCGAAGAAGATGATGGAGGTATCATACTGTTCTTCAAGAGCGTACTCTCTGGCGAGCTTGAGGTGCTCTTGCAACCCTCCTAACAAGCTTCCAACCATTTCTCTTCCGTCTCCAACAGTTTCCGCTTCTTGGAGTTTCTGCGAGAATAGGTTAGGAATCGAGAAAGCTTCGGTCAGTTCGAAACCTAGGAACTTTGCTGGTCTACACCATGAACATTAATTTTAGGAGGAGGAGGAATAGAAGAGAAGAAGAAGCAGAAGAATCGAACCTGTTGAGGAGAGAACGTAGGAATCCAAGTTCGCAGGGGCAGTAGCGTCGGGTGGAGGAGTGGCGGCGTGAAGGGCGGAGGAGCGGCGTCAAATCGCAGGAGCGGCGGCCATGAATTGGTTCAGAGGAGAGTTAGGGTTTTTTTTCTAGAAAGAGGTGAGAACGTTTGAAGACCGAGAGTTCGGACTATTCTCCAAAGTTTGCAAACATTAAACTAGTTTACGATTTTATGTTTTAACTCAAGTTGAATCGTGGTTGAACTGATAATAATCTATCTATATCTATATTTATATTTATTTATATATATTATATAAAAGAAGGTTTATATCCACCTACCCACTAAAATAAGGTATAAATCCTAACTATCCCCACTATGACCTACCCATTAAGACCCTACCCTAAATAATTAATATTTATAAAATTTATTATGAATATTAAATAAGTAACGAATCATGACTAATTAATATCAAATTTTTAACCAAATTTTAATAATAAATAGTTAACATACAATTTTAAGATTTTTTAAAAAAATATCTTTTAAATAATTAATATTTATAAAATTTATTACAAATGTTAAATAAGGAACGAATCATAACTAATTACAATCTTAATATTTTTTAAAAAAATATCTTTCAAAATAAAATTTATTACAAATGTTAAATAAGGAACGAATCATAACTAATTAATACCAAATTTTAATGGTAACAAAAATTGATATTGATTGCAAATGTTAAATAAGGAATGAATCTTAACTAATTAATACCAAATATTTAACCAAATTTTAAAATAAGGAATGAATCATAACTAATTAATAGAAAATTTTTGACCAAATTTTAATAGGAAATAGTTAACCTACGATCTTAATATATTTTTTTGAAATATGAATTTTTATTAACAATTAGTCTCCTCACTTGATGCTATAAATTGTACCACTACGGTTTCTTTGTTATATCATTTTAAAAGAATAAACTCAAAAATCAATCGTGAGAACTATTGCATACTTCTAAATTGTTTTCCTGCTACATCATTCTGAAATTAATCGATAATGGTGGTGAATTCCAAAGTAGACTCAGTTTCCTCCATCAACATCTCCAACGCTCAAAAGGTGTGGAAGATAGTGGTCAGAGTTGCACGACTATGGAGATCACCTAACAGGAAGCAACCTGATGCACCAGACTTCATTGAAATGTTATTTGTTGACGCTAAGGTATGTTGAAAATTATTTAATTCATTTTAGAACGATTTTATGCTCTTTAGCGTCATAGGAAAACCGTTTTATTAGTGCCTAACTTATTTTTCTGTAGAACGACACGATACAATGCACCGTCTGGAGCAATCACACGAACAAATTTGAGAGCCTTTTGAGAGAAGGCATATGTTACGAGATCGTCAACTCTGCCGTGACTATAAACTCATACAAGTACAAGTCATCACTGTGAAGCCAATTGAGAATCCTAACATTCCTCTTTATGGACTTAATTTCACAAATTATACCACTATATTCGAATCACCCACAGAGGATTCTCACTTAGTCGATGAGTTTCTTCTTTTTATTCTACATTAGTAAATATTTATTTTAAAAATTAATTTAAAATTTTAAATGGTAATGTAGGTTGTTTAACATTGACTATAAGTTCCTATTAATTATAAATTAAAGTCAAATGATTATAATTTTATTAATAAATAGTTAATAATTTGACTTATTATTAATAATTGTTTTGACAAAATTATCATGCTAAATAAATTATTAATACTAACTTATTAATTATTTAACTAATTAATACCAAATAATCTTATATGAACTAAAGTCAATGCACTCTTGAACAACATGATTTAGATCATAATAAAATAATTATTATTTGGATCACAGTTAGTGCTAGACAGAAATAATGAAATTCATGCTAGAAAATATGTGCAAGAAGTATCTCTTGATTTACTTTCATTGACTTCAAACAGGAATCTATCCTACTACTTAATTTAAATTACAAATTTCACCGGTGTTAATTAATTTGATTAATAAATGTAATGCCAAAATTCAGCAAATTTCAAATTTGGAATGAATTCTGAAAATATAAGTAAATCTTTATGGTTATCAATATATAAGGTGTGTTTTTCTCATACGGCAGAAACGCTTCTCCCTCTTTTTAGCTCTTTATTTTCCCTTTCTCAATTTCTCTTCCTCATTATCAGATCAAGGTTTCCTCTCATTTTATAGATGTTTCTACCCTAAGGCTACGATCTTCTTCAAATTTTCGAGGTTTTTCTCTTTCTCACGATGAATCTTCTCTCAACAATGTTGACTCTTTAATTTTTATTTTTGTAGTTTTCTATAACATTTACCTGTGCTTCGCACAGGTAAATCCAACTAGTTAAATAATATTTTTAAGGGTTAATGGTTTGACAGATCCCTGAGTTTGTACCAATGTCTGCGATAGGTCCCTCGCCGAAAAAAAGTTTGCTATAGGTCCCTCAGTTTGCACCAAGTTTTTATTTAGTCCCTGCCGGAGACCGGAGCTCCGGCGAGGGCACATGTGGCGTGCTGACTGTGTAAGTGATGATTATGTAGATTTTTTAATATTTTTAAAGGGAAAACAGGTCAGAAAAACCTTTTAATTTTTAAAACCCCTACTTTTACTAATTCTCACTTTAAGCCCTAAATTTCCATTAACCTCAAATTCCTAAATTAGTTTTTTAAAACCCATTGATCATCTTCATCATCATCTTCAAGCATCTTTTATTATCTTCATCAAAATTTTCTAGAAAAATTAACTTAATCTCTTCATCAAACAATCAAATTCACAAAACACAAATAAGAACAACAAACCAGATCGATTATGCTCTTTTCTCCCTCGATTATTCTCCCGTCTCCATCAATTCTTCATCCCCCACCGGCCACCACCAATACCCTCGTCCACATCCTCCATCACCCCCTCCAGTTCTTCACCATGGTTAAAATCCCTAAATCCCCCACCACACCCTCTCCTCCATCACCTCCCACAGACAAAACTCCTTCATCACTAGGGTACTGAAGAAAATGAACTAGGAACTAAGAAGAATAAGAAGAAGAAGAAGAAGAAGAAGAAGAACGAAGAACGAAGAAGAACGAAGAAGAAGAAGGAGAAGAAGGAGGAGGAGGAGGAAGAGGAGGAGGAGTAAGAGGAAGAGATGATGAGGAAGGAGAAGGAGAAGGAGGAGGAGGAGGAGGAGAAGAAGAAGAAGAAGAAGAAGAAGAAGAAGAAGAAGAAGAAGAAGAAGAAGAAGAAGAAGCCACCGTCACTTCAGATCGAGCTTCCATCGCTCCAGATCAACCGTTGTCGCTCCAGATCAACCATTATCGCTTCAGACATAGAAGTTCTCTCTCTCTCTCTCTCTCTCTCTCTCTCTCTCTATCTCTCTCTCTCTATCTATCTCTCTCGCTCAGATCGTGAGAATCCAGATTATGCAGGAAAACCCATATCTCTCGGTCTCTCTCTCTTTTTCCCTCTTGAATCTCGTCATCTCACTGTGTGCCATTTCCAGCCATTGGGAAATGACGGGTTTTGATGGTGATGGAGGTTTTGGCTTCGGTGATGGGGGTTTTGATGGTGCCAATTTCAGTTTCACACCGCTTTTTGCTGCTACTGTCGATAAAGCGTATAGATTTTGAGTCGGGTGGAAAGTGTGAAGCCTGATGTTATTGGTTACAATGTGTTTCTTTCTTGGTTTTGTAAAGGATTATGGACAAGGGAGTAGATGGATCTTTAATTCCAATATTTAAGCCATGATTGATTTTGTAATCTCATGAGTTTGATAAAAGAAATATGGGTATTTCAATGTTTGGTATTGGTAATTTTTTATCTGGTTTTTGACAATAAATTTCTGGTTTTAATCTTTCATATTTCAATTTTGTTATTTGGTACCACGATTTTGATGATGAAGAAGAAAATATTTCGGTGCTTTCTTTAGTTTAAGGGTTGAAGATGATGAGGAATGAAGATAATGGAGGGTTGAAGAAAATATTTCCGCGCTTTCTTTATTTTTGCACTTTCTTTATTAAAAATCATATCCTTTCACTCTCACACTGAGGCGACGCACGAATGGCGCAGTTGAAAGCAGTCCCTGCATATCCATCCTCTGTTGCTCTTCCTTCCCTGCATGCAACAGGTTCCAATCCCTTTTCTTTCACTCTTTGTTAGAGATTTTCAGTGGCATTTTCAAGTTTTTCTCAATTTTAAAAACCCCTTCTTTGTTTTCCCCGTTGCATTATTTGTCTTTGCAGAGCACCTTCTGCATCATCAATTATGGAAGGCAAAGCCACCATGTTCAAAGAGAATGATAATTTATAAAAATCAAAACTGTATTCCTTAAAGTTCACTAACGCATGTTGGTCTTATATGGGTCTTCTGTGCTGTCTGTAGTTCAGACCAAGAGCTTGTGTTGGTGTTGGTGCCAAGGTACAAAGAACACTGCACTATTTCATGCTCCAATTTCGTTCTACGGCTCCGGCTCCGGCTAAATGCAAACATGTTTGAAATACAAATAAATTTATAAAGGGTACAAATCTCCTCCTCTCGTGAACTAAAAAAAAGAGTTATTTTTCCTCCCCTCCCCTCCTATGAACCAAACATAATAAGTAGTAAAATCCCCCTCATCCCTTCCCCTCCTGTAACGCCCCAATTTTGGGTTGAGGGTTACATGGTAAATATGCGGAAATTAAAACCTCTCAGAAAAACAACTCAATTTTTCAAAAAAGTTTTCGTCACTCACAAATTTTATCAATAATATAAGTAATAATTTTCCCCAAAAATAATAATTATTACGCGGAAGCAAAACGAGGAAAATATTGCAACAAATGAAATATGCTCAACAGCGAGCCCAAAAATTAAATAAACTAAAATAGCGGAAAATATTAAGACATCAATCGTCTTCTTCAAATTTCTTCCATGATTCCGCTGCGCACTCTGATTCCGTAAAGCTTATTCGAGAGATGACGATCAACACCCTGTCTATTTTCTGGCGTTAAGCGCCCAAACACAAACAGAAAGGGTTAACTCTTAATCAAACAACAAATACCAATCAACATGTTGAAAAGGAATAAAATGATCAACAGTAACAGTAATCACAAATACAGTACAACATCTCCATATTAATCCTCAGATCCTCATAATCAACAACTCAAATCATACTCATGATTCCAAAAATGCAACTACATGCACAACTACATGCTCAACAACTTTGGCCAAGATACATCGTTCCAAACGGGAGCGACTTCGTTCCAAACGGGAACAGGGAAGCATATGGCAATACCGTCCACCAGGCCGCCCTTCCGGTCACGTGGCAATCATCCGTCCACCCCACCGTCATCATGGTCCCGTGGCAATCACCATCCACCCCACCATTTCAATCTAGAATATGCATATGCCATGCCAACATGTCCAACATCAACATGAATCAACAATTGCCATTATTACAAAAATAATCACCCTCATATTCATCTCAAAATCATCACATCATAATCATCAATATCAAATCCAACATTTTATATTCACTGATAATAATCCCAGCATGCATCACAATACCATTCATCTCATCATCACAAACATAGAGTAATTTACAATCATCAAGGCATAGTAAGCACCACTGACTCTATCTAGACCCAGAGTTACCCTTACCTTTTAATCCTTTGCTTGGTCTTGTCCTTCAACCTTATCGGGAGAATTGGTCAAGGTATGAATCCCAGACCTTCAAGAGTGCAAGGAACCTCAGGGACTAAGAGGATTGCACGTTGTCTTACTCCTTCCCAATACAAAAACGCAGTAGCAAAACAAAGGAGAAGACAGCAGGAGAAAATGCAGCAAAAGACTAACGTGCAGAAGAGTTTTGGAGGCAGCAGCAAGGGAATATAGTTAGGGTAAAAATCTGAATGTGGAGACTCCTAAGGTGCACGAAATTCACCTTAATATCCAGCCAAATCCTCAGCCATAACACCCCTCATAACTCAGCATTATCTCTCCATTATTCCCATTAACTCACCATTACTCACCTGTTCAAATTTTGAATTTAAATCTGATTATAACTCATATTAAACTCTATTTAAACCCATTTATTGCTCATTAATCTCATGCCTCAATTCAAATTCGAAATTCAGCCTTCAACCACCAAAAATCTGATTAAAATTAAAACATACCTCACTAGGATTCGAACACAAGCCATGCTCATCAAATGCCTAAGTCTCCACCACTAAACCAAGGCTCTTCTTGTTAAAACTCTTACACTAATATTCTTTTAAATCTCTAACTCGAACCATCATGTTCCCATTTCAAATTTGAATTCCAAAACCTCCTTAAAAGTTCTTAAATACGGATTTCCAATTCAGCCTTGACTAGTCCAAGGACTAAAATGCCAATATCCAAACTTAAAGGACCAAAACCTATTTATAAAATCTCCAAGGACCAAAGTATAAATACTCAAAATAGAGGGTCTTACACCTCCCCTCCATTAAAATCCCTCCCCTCCCCTCCCCTCCCCTCATTTGAACCAAACAGACCGTTAGGGTTTTGGGTGGTGGAGGTGGTAGATATGAGAGATTTGGGTTTCGAGATGAATCGTGACGGCGACGAGGAGCAGGTGGACGTGGGTGGCGATCTCGAGGATCTCAAGTCATGAAGGTTGAGGAGCTGCCGGTGGCGGGTCTCGAACAGAGAAGGAGGAGTAGCGACGGTGGCATGAAGACGAAGGGGGAGAAGTAGCGGTGGTGGCAGAGCTTCGAATGAAGAGGGAAAAAAGGTGATGATGGAGCAGAGGAGGGCGGCGACGCTGGGTTTTGGAGTGAAGTTTTTTTTTTTAATTTTTTTTTGACAAAAAACGTTAATTTTTAACTGAATTCTTCAAAATTTCTTTTCAGTTTAAAGTGTTTGAATTATGATATTTCATCCGTGAGTTTTTGTAGTTAAGATTGTTAGTTTGGAATTGGTGTGTAGACTATGCAGACTAAATACAATTAGCTATTTCTTTTAAATGGCAACTTTGAACTAACACTCTTAGCCACAAAGACTCCATCCCTAACTGATTTGGTTTGTGTTGGATGCAGTGAACTCCATAAAGATATCAATAGATAGATACAATAGAGAAGTCCCAAAACAGTACATTTTACTGACACGTCCTAACAATAGAGCTTTGCATTGTGTGTCTCCGGCAGAAACACACGTTGTTTACTTTGGCTTCATTCCTTTGGGCACCACAGAATCCCATTACCTACTTTTCCAGACATGGTACAGCAAGGGACGCTTAAAATTGTGCAAGCTTGCACATTGCGTGAACAAATTGTCCGTATCAATGCCAATTTCAAACCAAGTTTCAGTTTTCCCTCCTCATTGCGTTTTGTGGTTCCACGCTAGCACCTTTGCCTCAATACTCCATCAACCACAATGCAATTAGAGAGTGCTACGATGAAAGGCATCAACACAAGTACAATGCTACCTATGTCATTGAAACCCTTTCTTATTGATTCATTTCTTTCATTCCAGCTTTAATCATCATCCATTTTCTGGTTTGGGTTTTTTTGGCAGTGATTTTATGTTGGTTTTGCTTCATATAGCATGTCTCTTCTGTTTCTACTTTCTAGCTTCCTCTCCTTTTTTGTATGATGTTTTTTTTTTCCAGATCTTTCTCTGTTGTCAGTCCTATCTTCATCCCAGTTAGAGATGGCATAGATATGATCTAGATGTCTATTATATAACTGAAGAAGACTTTTTATCATTTCTCATGTTCCTTTTGGGCCGCATATAAGGTGCAATACGCAACATGTATTGCACCGTGCAAGAGACAATGTTGTCCAATTGTAGCACGACACGTGGTCCACCTGACTGGATGTAACCTTTGTAACCGGTTTATATTATTTTAATCCTTGTAGGTAAATTACTTTACTGTCCTATGAATAATTTAATTCAGCTCCAGATGGGTGTGTGCTAAAACGGGAAGGCCTTGTGGGTTTCATCCGGATCTTCCTGGTTGTCCTGTGTAACGAAACTAGGGTTTTTGCGACAGAGAGTGAGAGCTTCGTTCCGTTTCCTTCTCTAGCGCGACCACGCCGACCACGAAGCCCCGATTTCGTTCACCGTCAAAGGTTCGTATTGTAGTGTGTTTACGAATTTTTGGGTTATAAATCTACCGTTGTTAGTGTACCCAGTAGGTACATGTTATAATCGCGATAATCCGTTACAATTTTTCTCCGGAGCTTTTGTTATGTTGTCAATTGAATTCCAGCCGAGGGATTTGTTTGCTGCATTTGATTTATTATATGCACTATATGGTTAGGTATCGATTGCGTAGTTCTGTGAAAGCACTTCCTGCTTTTCGTGGTTAGGTTGTAGAAATTGACAAATTGTGCTATTAGTGACGACATTTTCACACAGGTTTTGTGATATTAGTCCCGGCTGAAAGTCAACACTAGAAGGCGTATGTTGTAAAAATTGCGTGATGGTTTGTTGTGTGGGTTGTTCGTAACAGATGTTAGGGGATGTTAGGGGTTGGGCTATGAACAGGGCCGTGCATCCTGTGTTCATTAAGAGTACAACGCTCATTATGGGGGGTTCAAATGGTGTGGAAGAAGTTGTGTACAGAAGGCAGCATATGGTGGCTTAATGTGGTAAAATTTGCACTACGTTGGTTTTGCTGGTTGGCTTGGTAGGAATCGTATGTACGGTAGCTTAATGTAGCTTCATGCAGATAATCTTGATCAGGTTATTATTGATGTTTGTTTTATTTTGATTTGGTTATGCAGAATGGTGGGATTTTCGCTTGTCGTACATCATGGGGGCATGTTTCGATATCTTCCATATTATCGTTATGTTGGTGGACAGAGGATAGTTTGACAAGGAATCGATGAACGTGTGTGGTCTTTCTTACACACCCTTGTTGTTGTGGAAGACATGGGCTTCACAGATTTTGTGTTATGGTGGAGAACAGCAGAGGATGGTGATGGACACCGTTTTAGCATATATAAATCAGATAGAGATGCTCTTCAAATGGCGCGGACTGCAGCCGCTTCAGGCCGTGATGCACATTTATATGTTGAGACTAGATGGTCCCCAACTCTAGCGTCGCTACCCAGCGAGAAGCCGGAAAGTAAGGCTAAGGGGAAGGCACAAATTTAGCTTCATGACGACTCTATTAGGAGATCAGCCAGATTACAGCCTACATTAAAACCCCCACAGAGCAAGGGGCGTGTTGATGTAATTGAATTATCTGACGATGAAGATTGTTGTATGGCTGACGAGCCTGAAGCGGTGCGTGATCATACATCTCCCGTTGTTGAAACCCAACCTCAAACCGTACATGCGAGTGACGCTGAATCAGTTGGTGGAGATGAATCTGCGACTCAATTTGCCCATGCAATTAGCGCAGCAAAGAAGGTTAGAAATGTTTTTTTCAATTAATTTGCTATCGTGACAATAGAATTTAATTGACATTTGACTTCCAATTTCTGCCAATTGGATATTTCCATAGGGGATTTAAAACTTGTACGATATGCAATCGGTTTGGCCACAACAAGCGCACATGCTCTCGCTTGGCAACAAACAGTGGAAGAATGCAAACCTGAAACTGTGTACGTTGAAGTCTTACCAATCAGAAGTGGATTTTGTTGGGCGGAAGAAGGTGGGCCAGATGTAATCTAATGTAGTTAGTTTAACCCATTCTGACAAACTCGAAGTCTTCGTTCAATTCATGTTCATGGATTTTGTTGTTGGTTCTATGATCCCAAACACTATTGAAGTGATGCACCATCATTCCCAATTTCCCTCAAATGGTAGTCGTATAATAGACGTACACACAATATAAGTAGCCAAATGTTTTCAATACACATCTAAATGACATGTGTTTGATTAGGCTCGTGCTAATTAACCTTATGCTGCACATGAGAAAACATGATAACCCTCCATCTATTAGTTTATTAGGTTAACTTCGTGTTTTATCCATAGAACATTAGATCACTGACTTGTTACTACTTAATTCATAGATTTCGTGAAGAAACTGAGGAGTACTTTGACATATGTCCTAGCTCAATACCAAATCGTGTATAATAAAAGTCATGACTGTGGTGTGACCATTGCAGTTCGTTTCTGAAAATCATCATTGTCAAAAAGCATCACATGTTTATCAATAAGAATCCATCCATATTTAAATGATTCGAAATAGAAAAAAGCATAAAAAATGTAATCGCATTGCCCAAGCGGGGGCACCCAACGTAGGAGTTAAGTTATAGGGGTACATAACAAAATCACCAACAAAAAAAGCCCAACAAAAACACACGAAATATGGGCCAACAAAGAGTTCAATGATTCTATTCAAGCATCATGCAGTGAGTTCCAAAATACCGTGGCCCGGTCTGCAACTGTTCTCCTCATCTCATTCTGTTCACTGCACAGAAGATCGACCATGGCCTTCATCCTGACTGTGTCGCTATTAATCTAAACCACATGAAGGAATAAATTAAGTACGGGCTTGGGAAGCAATAAAGATTGAAGTGTGTACGTTAAATAAAATCAAAAGGAATTACCAAGGCTGATCTGTATGGCTGGAACCCTGCTTCCATGTCCAACCAACCCAATACAGCTTCTCCAGAGTCGTTGCTGAATAATTTTACAAGCAGATAGAAATATCATGATTTGCACAATAAGCACTAAACGTCATAGGTTGGTAATTAGTATTACCTTGTCCCAGGTTGTTCAACCCCTCCCCCCGCGTGCTTAAGTTGCCAAGAATGGGAATCCACAATGGCCCTGAAAAAATCAGTGTTGTATTCATCTGAACTCCCCATCATCTCCACAAGGGTTTCGCACTTTGTAAAGAACATAATGGTTAATGTTAATTTCGTATGAAGATATTGGGGAAATTCATGTAGGATAAAAACAGAGATAGTTAGGTGTACCAGCGTCATCATTGTTTGGTTTCTAACGGTTATGTCCTCCACCTCCATGCTAGAGTCAAGGTGGTAAACAACCCTGTCGACTATGGATATGACCATCAGAAGCCATCGCCTATTGGCGGTCTTTAAGGGTACATAAATCTGTGTCAACCAATAAGCTAATCAACATTCAGTAACCAATAATGGACTTGAGAGTTTAAAACACAAGAGTATAAGCATACTTACGTAAGCCAGGGTATTGAAGGGGTACATCCATGCCCTTAAATACATTGCAGAGAGTTCATCAACAGACCTGCCCATGTACACGTTATCCTGACAACACAATAAACATGTATAACTGTATAAGCATCTTCTTTGGTCTGTCAAGTTATCCTGAAGCAAACAGTTAACAGTTGGCATTGTGATCCGTTCATTTTATGCAATAAACTCAATTAGCTCGTGAAGCAAGTAATTTACATGCATGGTATAATATTCAACAGAATTGCGTACCGCGAAGGACGGAGGCAGGCACCACACTGTTCTGGGGATCTGGTAACTCTGTGAGAGTGTTACCCTCAAAGCCACCAGGGTAATTATCTGTGTGACAACCATACCCATTTATAAATCAGGTTCCACCGCAGACAAACAATGTTTATAATGAAATGTTGGTAATTTTTTTCTTTAGAAATAAAATGGTAATCTACCTGATCAGTGATTGGCGATCCAGGAAGCAAGCATTCAAAGTCTTTCCGCACAGCGCTGCCTCCCCTCATGCGCAGCAACGGCTCCCTGCTCAAATATATTTTAGAAGGTCGGTATGTAAACAAAACAAAACGTGCCACTCGAAGGCAAAAGATAAACTCAGACATAGTTGAATAAACCACTCACTCCGGGTCTTTCCCTGCCTCGTATACGTAAGCTGCTACTTGTGTCTCACTCGTTGTTAACAACATACATGGTGTAGGCAGGAACTTTGATTTAGCGCTCTGCAAGAAAGCAATTGTATTATTTACCGAAGCCAACATTAAAGCATCTCATGCATAAAAATTGAAATACCCTTGGTACAACTGGAGAAGCTGCAGGCCGTATATAGGTGTCGAGGCTTAGTAATGGTATCCTTGAACATCGGTTTTTCCGTCTAGCAGCAGTGTTCGGTGTACAATCAGTCACTGATGAACCGGGACTCACATCTTCTGATTGTGTGCTGGACCCAGTTCTCGTGGAAGGAGGTGTCCGAAAAAGCCTCTTTGTTGTTCGTTGAAGGTCCGCCCTTTCGAATGCACTAATAATGACCTACCAATTCAAGGCAAAATAGGTGTATATTAGATAACGAAATAATGTCAACATGCACAGGTGTAGAAAGCAGTGCACGCATACCGGGGTGGACCTAACCGAACGCAGTGACTTGGTTCGTGGTGGTCTAACGGCTTGTGGTGGAGGAGATCTGTAATTGGTGTTCATGGACAAATATTCATCCAGATCCCGCAGCTTGGCGGTTATCGCAGTCTGGTTCGAAAGTATCTGTCCTACACGTGTTTCGAGGAAGCCAAATCTCTCTAATGCCTCATCCAGCTTCCTCATCACTCCGTTTAACGTAGCCGTGACATTCCCCTCCCCAACCATGGCGTTCGTGGCCTCGACACTGCATTGGTTCGGACATCATCTCATGTAAGCAAGGTATAAACGCAATCATCTATGAGGATTTCCATCATTCAACTTGAAAAAACCGGGGTTAGAGATAAAACTGCAGCCTAAACATACATTCGTCCTCCTGCAGCCGCTGTCGTTATGTTTTGTCTGCACGGTTCGCCGTTCATCTCCGCTGGAGTTTTTGGTTTGTCCGGAGGTTCCCGCTTGCAAGTGATGGTGGTATGAGCGCGACAACAAAAACATAAAAACACAGCATACACAAAAACGTAGTTAGGGCACGAAAACCTAGAGTAAGTAAAAAGTATGAACAGTGTTGCTTCTGCTTTTCACCTCGTCGGAACCTAGGGCTTGCGGAAGTTCTGTATGATGTGACAGTACTAGGTTGCTTGTAATAACCTCGTACAGCGAACTACATAGTTAGGGGTGTAGTCCAGTTCTAACCAAATTGGCCAACTCCACGAAGAACAAGTAAAAAAACAGTTAAGAAGATAAACCCGTGTTTAATTA
Source organism: Acmispon strigosus (assembly GCA_030819835.1). NCBI lineage: Eukaryota > Viridiplantae > Streptophyta > Magnoliopsida > Fabales > Fabaceae > Acmispon > Acmispon strigosus. The sequence continues at coordinate 30,284,836 of JAUAMA010000001.1, forward strand.
AATAAAGCGCTTGTGAGGGCTCCGGTTGTACTTTGCTAAGTTCGACAGTGGTCAATAAAATTATACAGTCATCCAAAAATAAATTGTTATTAGGACATCACATACAAAGTGATCAAAACACCAACCCAAAAACCAAGCACAAAATATATTAATCCATTGTAACCTGGGCTTGTACATTTGGTCCGCAAATGAAGTCCCTCCGTGGCATCCTGTAGAGTGTCACCCGGTGGTGGCACCTCAGTAGTAGACCCCATCGTTCCTTCCATGATACGACCTTCATCCATCTTTCCCGCCTGGTCTGGTCCTTCATCTAGATACGGTTGCAAATCATGACCTTCTTGAGCCCAGAAACGCATCCATTCGCTGTACGCCTCTTCGACTGAGCCGTACTTCCTAAATACTGCGCCGGAGAAGCCATGCACTTGGCGGTTGCACTCAGCCCACGTTCTGTAAAACCCTGGTTCTCTGCCGACGAAAACCACATACCTACCCGCTGTAGGTCTCTGCATTTTTTCCCTCAGCTAAAATCTGTGACTCAATACACAAAATGGCCTTTTAAATGATGGGTAATGAACAACCACAATTAATCTCATGCACCTACCACTACCTAATTTATCTAAGCCTTTATTGTGTAGAGCATGTGCGATTCCTCATTTTGGGCGTTTGCTACGGCTTACTCCCTTTTTTTATACGCCAGCCCTGAGTCCCTCTTGAATAACGCATTTACTGTCCATACGTCGAAACAGTTACTGGGGGCTCTGCCGCCCAAGATTTGACGTGTATTTAGGATATCGAATATTTATTGCACACAGTGGGAGGAAGAAGGAGAGAGTGATCTTCACAATGGAAAACACGGTGCCATACGAGTCGGTGGGAGGAACCTTTTCTCCAGGGTTCCAGAAACGCTCTCATTTTTGTGAAGGACCAATAATCACAGGGTTGACCATAGTAGAAGAAACCGCCGGAATTCAAATCATTCCAATTAATCATCGTGACCTCATTATTTGCCTGTAGCCGTAGGATGAAGATCTAACGGTGACCGGCAAATCACTAAGAATTTCTAACGGTGCTGACTGTGTACTACTTTATAAATTAACAATAGTGTAATTATGGAGGCCAGTATCAACGGTGAGGATTGCATCGCACTAACCTTGGATCTTTTCTAAAAATTGTGGCTGAATTTTTTTTTTGAATTGGCGAAATTAGCTGTGAAGTCATTACACGAAAGTTTGAATTAAGCAATTCTCATGTTATGTGAGCGATTATACGTAGCTGTATTAGGTCATCTTATAATGTAAGTGTGCCTAGAGTGGATTCAAAGTAAGTGTGACCGTATGAGTCCATCCCACAAGGGGGGGTTTGACTAGAGCGGTTATAACCTGTAGGGTGTGTTTGGCTGCATGAGTTCATTCCACAAGGTTAGTTATGCCTGATCGGCGATGTCTTCGGACAAGTTAGACCTGAGGGATCCCCATGTAACGGTATGAAGCGATATTTAGGAAGGTCAGGTTGTCGGAGGTGGCTATGAGTGCAACCCCCCCTTACGTGATCCTAAATAAGTTTGAACCATGTCATCCCACCCTACGGTGTGGGACATTGAAAGAGTGGATTCAAAGTAAGTGTGACCGTATGAGTCCATCCCACAAGGGGGGGGGGGGGTTTGACTAGAGCGGTTGTAACCTGTAGGGTGTGTTTGGCTGCATGAGTTCATTCCACAAGGTAAGTTATGCCTGATCGGCGATGTCTTCGGACGAGTTAGACTTGAGGGATCCCCATGTAACGGTATGAATCGATATCTAGGAAGGTCAGGTTGTCGGAGGAGGGTACGAGTGCAAACCCCCCTTACGTGATCCTAAATAAGTTTGCACCATGTCATCCCACCCTACGGGGTGGGACATTGAAAGAGTGGATTCAAAGTAAGTGTGACCGTATGAGTCAATCCCACAAAGGGGGGTTTGACTAGAGCGGTTGTAACCCGTATGGTGTGTTTGGCTGCATGAGTTAATTCCACAAGGTTAGTTTTGCCTGATCGGCGATGTCTTCTGACAAGTTAGACCTGAGGGATCCCGATGTAACGGTATGAAGCGATATCTACGAAGGTCAGGTTGTCGGAGGAGGGTACGAGTGCAAACCCCCCTTACATGATCCTAAATAAGTTTGCACCATGTCATCCAACCCTACGGTGTGGGACATTGAAAAAGTGGATTCTAAGAAAGTGTGACCGTATGAGTCCATCCCACAAGTGGGGGTTTGACAAGAGCGGTTGTAACCCGTAGGGTGTGTTTGGCTGCATGAGTTTATTTCACAAGGTTAGTTTTGCCTGGTCGTCGATGTCTTCTGACAAGTTAGACCTGAGGGATCCCCATGTAACGGTATAAAGCGATATCTAGGAAGGTCAGGTTGTCGGAGGTGGGTACGAGTGCAACCCCCCCTTACGTGATCCTAAATAAATTTGCACCATGTCATCCCACCCTACGGTGTGGGACATTGAAAGAGTGGATTAAAAGTAAGTGTGACCGTATGAGTCCATCCCACAAGGGGGGGTTTGACTAGAGCGGTTGTAACCCGTAGGGTGTGTTTGGCTGCATGAGTTCATTCCATAAGTTTAATTTTTCCTGATCGGCGATGTCTTCTAACAAGTTAGACCTGAGGGATCCCCATGTAACGGTATGAAGCGATATGTAGGAAGGTCAGGTTGTCGGAGGTGGGTACGAGTGCAACCCCCCCTTACGTGATCCTAAATAAGTTTGGACCATGTCATCCCACCCTACGGTGTGGGACATTGAAAGAGTGGATTCAAAGTAAGTGTGACCGTATGAGTACATCCCACAAGGGGGGTTTCGTTAGAGCGGTTGTAACCCGTAGGGTGTGTTTGGCTGCATGAGTTCATTCCACAAGGTTAGTTATGCCTGATCGGCGATGTCTTCGGACAAGTTAGACCTGAGGGATCCCCGTGTAACGGTATGAAGCGATATCTAGGAAAGTCAGGTTGTCGGAGGTGGGTACGAGTGCAACCCCCCTTACGTGATCCTAAATAAGTTTGGACCATGTCATCCCACCCTACGGTGTGGGACATTGAAAGAGTGGATTCAAAGTAAGTGTGACCGTATGAGTCCATCCCACAAGGGGGGTTTGACTAGAGCGGTTGTAACCCGTAGGGTGTGTTTGGCTGCATGAGTTCATTCCATAAGTTTAATTTTGCCTGATCGGCGATGTCTTCTAACAAGTTAGACCTGAGGGATCCCCATGTAACGGTATGAAGCGATATGTAGGAAGGTCAGGTTGTCGGAGGTGGGTACGAGTGCAACCCCCCCTTACGTGATCCTAAATAAGTTTGGACCATGTCATCCCACCCTACGGTGTGGGACATTGAAAGAGTGGATTCAAAGTAAGTGTGACCGTATGAGTACATCCCACAAGGGGGGTTTCGTTAGAGCGGTTGTAACCCGTAGGGTGTGTTTGGCTGCATGAGTTCATTCCACAAGGTTAGTTATGCCTGATCGGCGATGTCTTCGGACAAGTTAGACCTGAGGGATCCCCGTGTAACGGTATGAAGCGATATCTAGGAAAGTCAGGTTGTCGGAGGTGGGTACGAGTGCAACCCCCCTTACGTGATCCTAAATAAGTTTGGACCATGTCATCCCACCCTACGGTGTGGGACATTGAAAGAGTGGATTCAAAGTAAGTGTGACCGTATGAGTCCATCCCACAAGGGGGGTTTGACTAGAGCGGTTGTAACCCGTAGGGTGTGTTTGGCTGCATGAGTTCATTCCATAAGTTTAATTTTGCCTGATCGGCGATGTCTTCTAACAAGTTAGACCTGAGGGATCCCCATGTAACGGTATGAAGCGATATGTAGGAAGGTCAGGTTGTCGGAGGTGGGTACGAGTGCAACCCCCCCTTACGTGATCCTAAATAAGTTTGGACCATGTCATCCCACCCTACGGTGTGGGACATTGAAAGAGTGGATTCAAAGTAAGTGTGACCGTATGAGTACATCCCACAAGGGGGGTTTCGTTAGAGCGGTTGTAACCCGTAGGGTGTGTTTGGCTGCATGAGTTCATTCCACAAGGTTAGTTATGCCTGATCGGCGATGTCTTCGGACAAGTTAGACCTGAGGGATCCCCGTGTAACGGTATGAAGCGATATCTAGGAAAGTCAGGTTGTCGGAGGTGGGTACGAGTGCAACCCCCCTTACGTGATCCTAAATAAGTTTGGACCATGTCATCCCACCCTACGGTGTGGGACATTGAAAGAGTGGATTCAAAGTAAGTGTGACCGTATGAGTCCATCCCACAAGGGGGGTTTGACTAGAGCGGTTGTAACCAGTAGGGTGTGTTTGGCTGCATGAGTTCATTCCATAAGTTTAATTTTGCCTGATCGGCGATGTCTTCTAACAAGTTAGACCTGAGGGATCCCCATGTAACGGTATGAAGCGATATGTAGGAAGGTCAGGTTGTCGGAGGTGGGTACGAGTGCAACCCCCCCTTACGTGATCCTAAATAAGTTTGGACCATGTCATCCCACCCTACGGTGTGGGACATTGAAAGAGTGGATTCAAAGTAAGTGTGACCGTATGAGTACATCCCACAAGGGGGGTTTCGTTAGAGCGGTTGTAACCCGTAGGGTGTGTTTGGCTGCATGAGTTCATTCCACAAGGTTAGTTATGCCTGATCGGCGATGTCTTCGGACAAGTTAGACCTGAGGGATCCCGATGTAACGGTATGAAGCGATATCTAGGAAGGTCAGGTTGTCGGAGGTGGGTACGAGTGCAACCCCCCCTTACGTGATCCTAAATAAGTTTGCACCATGTCATCCCACCCTACGGGGTGGGACATTGAAAGAGTGGATTCAAAGTAAGTGTGACCGTATGAGTCCATCCCACAAGGGGGGGGTTTGACTAGAGCGGTTGTAACCTGTAGGGTGTGTTTGGTTGCATGAGTTCATTCCACAAGGTAAGTTATGCCTGATCGGCGATGTCTTCGGACAAGTTAGACCTGAGGGATCCCCATGTAACGGTATGAAGTGATATATAGGAAGGTCAGGTTGTGGGAGGTGGGTACGAGTGCAACCCCCCCTTACGTGATCCTAAATAAGTTTGGACCATGTCATCCCACCCTACGGTGTTGGACATTGAAAGAGTAGATTCAAAGTAAGTGTGACCGTATGTGTCCATCCCACAAGAGGGGGTTTGACTAGAGCGGTTATAACCTGTAGGGTGTGTTTGGCTGCATGAGTTCATTCCACAAGGTTAGTTATGCCTGATCGGCGATGTCTTCGGACAAGTTAGACCTAAGGGATCCCCATGTAACATTATGAAGCAATATCTAGGAAGGTCAGGTTGTCGGAGGTGCGTACGAGTGCAACCCCCCCTTACGTGATCCTAAATAAGTTTGCACCATGTCATCCCACCCTACGGGGTGGGACATTGAAAGAGTGGATTCAAAGTAAGTGTGACAGTTTGAGTCCATCCCACAAAGGAGGGTTTGACTAGAGCGGTTGTAACCCGTAGGGTGTGTTTGGCTGCATGAGTTAATTCCACAAGGTTAGTTTTGCCTGATCGGCGATGTCTTCTGACAAAATAGACTTGAGGGATCCCGATGTAACGGTATGAAGCGATATCTAGGAAGGTCAGGTTGTCGGAGGTGGGTACGAGTGCAACCCCCCCTTACGTGATCCTAAATAAGTTTGCACCATGTCATCCCACCCTACGGTGTGGGACATTGAAAGAGTGAATTCTAAGTAAGTGTGACCGTATGAGTCCATCCCACAAGGGGGGGGGGGGTTTGACTAGAGCGGTTGTAACCCGTAGGGTGTGTTTGGCTGCATGAGTTCATTTCGCAATGTTAGTTTTGCCTGGTAGGCGATGTCTTCTGACAAGTTAGACCTGAGGGATCCCCATGTAACGGTATGAAGCGATATCTAGGAAGGTCAGGTTGTCGGAGGTGGGTACGAGTGCAACCCCCCCTTACGTGATCCTAAATAAGTTTGCACCATGTCATCCCACCCTATGGTGTGGGACATTGAAAGAGTGGATTCAAAGTAAGTGTGACCGTATGAGTCCATCCCACAAGGGGGGGTTTGACTAGAGCGGCTGTAACCCGTAGGGTTGTTTGGCTACATGAGTTCATTCCACAAGGTTAGTTATGCCTGATCGGCGATGTCTTCGGACAAGTTAGACCCGAGGGATCCCCATGTAACGGTATGAAGAGATATCTAGGAAGGTCAGGTAGTCGGAGGTGGGTACGAGTGCAACCCCCCCTTACGAGATCCTAAATAAGTTTGCACCATGTCATCCCACCCTACGGTGTGGGACATTGAAAGAGTGGATTCAAAGTAAGTGTGACCGTATGAGTCCATCCCATAAGGGGGGGTTTGACTAGAGCGGTTGTAACCTGTAGGGTGTGTTTGGCTGCATGAGTTCGTTCCACAAGGTTAGTTATGCCTGATCGGCGATGTCTTCGGACAAGTTAGACCTGAGGGATCCCCATGTAACGGTATGAAGCAATATCTAGGAAGGTCAGGTTGTCGGAGGTGGGTACGAGTGCAACCCCCCCTTACGTGATCCTAAATAAGTTTGCACCATGTCATCCCACCCTACGGTGTGGGACATTGAAAGAGTGAATTCTAAGTAAGTGTGACCGTATGAGTCCATCCCACAAGGGGGGGGGGGTTTGACTAGAGCGGTTGTAACCCGTAGGGTGTGTTTGGCTGCATGAGTTCATTTCGCAATGTTAGTTTTGCCTGGTAGGCGATGTCTTCTGACAAGTTAGACCTGAGGGATCCCCATGTAACGGTATGAAGCGATATCTAGGAAGGTCAGGTTGACGGAGGTGGGTACGAGTGCAACCCCCCCTTACGTGATCCTAAATAAGTTTGCACCATGTCATCCCACCCTATGGTGTGGGACATTGAAAGAGTGGATTCAAAGTAAGTGTGACCGTATGAGTCCATCCCACAAGGGGGGGTTTGACTAGAGCGGCTGTAACCTGTAGGGTGTGTTTGGCTACATGAGTTCATTCCACAAGGTTAGTTATGCCTGATCGGCGATGTCTTCGGACAAGTTAGACCCGAGGGATCCCCATGTAACAGTATGAAGAGATATCTAGGAAGGTCAGGTAGTCGGAGGTGGGTACGAGTGCAACCCCCCCTTACGAGATCCTAAATAAGTTTGCACCATGTCATCCCACCCTACGGTGTGGGACATTGAAAGAGTGGATTCAAAGTAAGTGTGACCGTATGAGTCCATCCCATAAGGGGGGGTTTGACTAGAGCGGTTGTAACCTGTAGGGTGTGTTTGGCTGCATGAGTTCGTTCCACAAGGTTAGTTATGCCTGATCGGCGATGTCTTCGGACAAGTTAGACCTGAGGGATCCCCATGTAACGGTATGAAGCAATATCTAGGAAGGTCAGGTTGTCGGAGGTGGGTACGAGTGCAACCCCCCCTTACGTGATCCTAAATAAGTTTGCACCATGTCATCCCACCCTACGGGGTGGGACATTGAAAGAGTGGATTCAAAGTAAGTGTGGTCGTATGAGTCCATCCCACAGGGGGGGGGGGTTTGACTAGAGCGGTTGTAACCTGTAGGGTGTGTTTGGCTGCATGAGTTAATTCCACAAGGTTAGTTTTGCCTGATCGGCGATGTCTTTTGACAAGTTAGACCTGAGGGATCCCGATGTACCGGTATGAAGCGATATCTAGGAAGGTCAGGTTGTCGGAGGTGGGTACGAGTGCAACCCTCTCTTACGTGATCCTAAATAAGTTTGCACCATGTCATCCCACCATACGGTGTGGGACATTGAACGAGTGGATTCTAAGTAAGTGTGACCGTATGAGTCCTTCCCACAAGGGGGGGGGGGGTTTGACTAGAGCGGTTGTAACCCGTAGGGTGTGTTTGGCTGCATTAGTTCATTTCACAAGGTTAGTTTTGCCTGGTCGGCGATGTCTTCTGACAAGTTAGACCTGAGGGATCCCCATGTAATGGTATGAAGCGATATTTAGGAAGGTCAGGTTGTCGGAGGTGGGTACGAGTGCAAACCCCCCTTACTTGATCCTAAATAAGTTTGCACCATGTCATCCCACCCTATGGTGTGGGACATTGAAAGAGTGGATTCAAAGTAAGTGTGACCGTATGAGTCCATCCCACAAGGGGGGTTTGACTAGAGTGGTTGTAACCCGTAGGGTGTGTTTGGCTGCATAAGTTCATTCCACAAGGTTAGTTTTGCCTGATCGACGATGTCTTTTGACAAGGTAGACCTGAGGGATCCCCATGTAACGGTATGAAGCGATATCTAGGAAGGTCAGGTTGTCGGAGGTGGGTACGAGTGCAACCCCCCTTACGTGATCCTAAATAAGTTTAGACCATGTCATCCCACCCTACGGTGTGGGACATTGAAAGAGTGGATTCAAAGTAAGTGTGACCGTATGACTACTTCCCACAAGGGAGGTTTCACTTGAGCAGTTGTAACATATAGGGTGTGTTTGGCTGCATGAGTTCATTCCACAAGGTTAGTTTTGCCTGATCAGCGATGTGTTCTGACAAGTTAGACCTGAGGGATCCCCATGTAACGGTATGAAGCGATATATAGGAAGGTCAGGTTGTCGGAGGTGGGTACGAGTGCAACGCCCCCTTACGTGATCCTAAATAAGTTTGGACCACGTCATCCCACCCTACGGTGTGGGACATTGAAAGAGTGGATTCAAAGTAAGTGTGACCGTATGAGTCCATCCCACAAGGGGGGTTTGACTAGAGCGGTTGTAACCCGTAGGGTGTGTTTTGCTGCATGAGTTCATTCCACAAGGTTATTTTTGCCTGATCGGCGATGTCTTCTGACAAGTTAGACCTGAGGGATCCCCATGTAACGGTATGAAACGATATCTAGGAAGGTCAGGTTGTCGGAGGTGGGTACGAGTGCAACCCCCCCTTACGTGATCATAAATTAGTTTGCACCATGTCATCCCACCCTATAGTGTGGGACATTGAAAGAGTGGATTCAAAGTAAATGTGGCCGTATGAGTCCATCCCACAAGGGGGGTTTGACTAGAGCGGTTGTAACCCGTAGGGTGTGTTTGGCTGCATGAGTTCATTTCACAAGGTTAGTTTTGCCTGGTCGGCGATGTCTTCTGACAAGTTAGACTTGAGGGATCCCCATGTAACGGGATGAAGCGATATCTAGGAAGGTCAGGTTGTCGGAGGTGGGTACGAGTGCAACCCCCCTTACGTGATCCTAAATAAGTTTGGACCATGTCATCCCACCCTACGGTGTGGGACACTGAAAGAGTGGATTCAAAGTAAGTGTGACCGTATGAGTCCATCCCACAAGGGGGGGTTTGACTAGAGCGGTTGTAACCTGTAGGGTGTGTTTGGCTGCATGAGTTCATTCCACAAGGTTAGTTATGCCTGATCGGCGATGTCTTCGGACAAGTTAGACCTGAGGGATCCCCATGTAACGGTATGAAGCAATATCTAGGAAGGTCAGGTTGTCGGAGGTGGGTACGAGTGCAACCCCCCCTACGTGATCCTAAATAAGTTTGCACCACGTCATCCCACCCTACGGGTTGGGACATTGAAAGAGTGGATTCAAAGTAAGTGTGACCGTATGAGTCCATCCCACAAGGGGGGTTTGACTAGAGCGGTTGTAACCCGTAGGGTGTGTTTGGCTGCATGATTTCATTCCACAAGGTTAGTTTTGCCTGATCGGCGATGTCTTCTGACAAGTTAGACCTGAGGGATCTCCATGTAACGGTATGAAGCGATATCTAGGAAGGTCAGGTTGTCGGAGGTGGGTACGAGTGCAACCCCCCCTTACGTGATCCTAAATAAGTTTGGACCATGTCATCCCACCCTACGGTGTGGGACACTGAAAGAGTGGATTCAAAGTAAGTGTGACCGTATGAGTCCATCCCACAAGGGGGGGTTTGACTAGAGCGGTTGTAACCTGTAGGGTGTGTTTGGCTGCATGAGTTCCTTCCACAAGGTTAGTTATGCCTGATCGGCGATGTCTTCGGACAAGTTAGACCTGAGGGATCCCCATGTAACGGTATGAAGCAATATCTAGGAAGGTCAGGTTGTCGGAGGTGGGTACGAGTGCAACCCCCCCCTACGTGATCCTAAATAAGTTTGCACCACGTCATCCCACCCTACGGGTTGGGACATTGAAAGAGTGGATTCAAAGTAAGTGTGACCGTATGAGTCCATCCCACAAGGGGGGTTTGACTAGAGCGGTTGTAACCCGTAGGGTGTGTTTGGCTGCATGAGTTCATTTCACAAGGTTAGTTTTGCCTGATCGGCGATGTCTTCTGACAAGTTAGACCTGAGGGATCCCCATGTTACGGTATGAAGCGATATCTAGGAAGGTCAGGTTGTCGGAGGTGGGTACGAGTGCAACCCCCCCCTTACGTGATCCTAAATAAGTTTGCACCATGTCATCCCACCCTACGGTGTGGGACATTGAAAGAGTGGATTCAAAGTAAGTGTGACCGTATGAGTCCATCCCACAAGGGGGGGGGGTTTGACTAGAGCGGTTGTAACCCGTAGGGTGTGTTTGGCTGCATGAGTTCATTCCACAAGGTTAGTTTTGCCTGATCGGCGATGTCTTCTGACAAGTTAGACCTGAGGGATCCCCATGTTATGGTATGAAGCGATATCTAGGAAGGTCAGGTTCTCGGAGGTGGGTACGAGTGCAACCCCTCCCTTACGTGATCCACCATGTCATCCCACCATACGGTGTGGGACATTGAAAGAGTGGATTCAAAGTAAGTGTGACCGTATGAGTCCATCCCACAAGGGGGGGGGGGTTTGACTAGAGCGGTTGTAACCCGTAGGGTGTGTTTGGCTGCATGAGTTCATTTCACAAGGTTAGTTTTGCCTGGTCGGCGATGTCTTCTGACAAGTTAGACTTGAGGGATCCCCATGTAACGGGATGAAGCGATATCTAGGAAGGTCAGGTTGTCGGAGGTGGGTACGAGTGCAACCCCCCTTACGTGATCCTAAATAAGTTTGGACCATGTCATCCCACCCTACGGTGTGGGACATTGAAAGAGTGGATTCAAAGTAAGTGTGACCGTATGAGTCCATCCCAAAAGGGGGGGGGGTTGACTAGAGCGGTTGTAACCTGTAGGGTGTGTTTGGCTGCATGAGTTCATTTCACAAGGTTAGTTTTGCCTGGTCGGCGATGTCTTCTGACAAGTTAGACCTGAGGGATCCCCATGTAACGGTATGAAGCGATATCTAGGAAGGTCAGGTTGTCGGAGGTGGGTACGAGTGCAACCCCCCCTTACGTGATCCTAAATAAGTTTGCACCATGTCATCCCACCCTACGGTGTGGGACATTGTAAGAGTGGATTCAAAGTAAGTGTGACTGTATGAGTCCATCCCACAAGGGGGGGTTTGATTAGAGCGGTTGTAACATGTAGGGTGTGTTTGGCTGCATGAGTTCATTCCACAAGGTTAGTTATGCCTGATCGACGATGTCTTCGGACAAGTTAGACCTGAGGGATCCCCATGTAACGGTATGAAGCAATATCTAGGAAGGTCAGGTTGTCGGAGGTGGGTACGAGTGCCACCCCCCCCTACGTGATCCTAAATAAGTTTGCACCACGTCATCCCGCCCTACGGGGTGGGACATTGAAAGAGTGGATTCAAAGTAAGTGTGACCGTATGAGTCCATCCCACAAGGGGGGGGGAGGGTTTGACTAGAGCGGTTGTAACCCGTAGGGTGTGTTAGGCTGCATGAGTTCATTCCACAAGGTTAGTTTTGCCTGATCGGCGATGTCTTCTGACAAGTTAGACCCGAGGGATCCCCATGTAACGGTATGAAGCGATATCTAGGAAGGTCAGGTTGTCGGAGGTGGGTACGAGTGCAACCCCCCTTACGTGATCCTAAATAAGTTTGGACCATGTCATCCCACCCTACGGTGTGGGACATTGAAAGAGTGGATTCAAAGTAAGTGTGACCGTATGAGTCCATCCCAAAAGGGGGGGGGGGTTGACTAGAGCGGTTGTAACTTGTAGGGTGTGTTTGGCTGCATTAGTTCATTCCACAAGGTTAGTTTTTCCTGATCGGCGATGTCTTCTGACAAGTTAGACCTGAGGGATCCCCATGTAACGGTATGAAGCGATATCTAGGAAGGTCAGGTTGTCGGAGGTGGGTACGAGTGCAACCCCCCCTTACGTGATCCTAAATTAGTTTGCACCATGTCATCCCACCCTACGGTGTGGGACATTGAAAGAGTGGATTCAAAGTAAGTGTGACCGTATGAGTCCATCCCACAAGGGGGGTTTGACTAGAGCGGTTGTAACCCGTAGGGTGTGTTTGGCTGCATGAGTTCATTTCACAAGGTTAGTTTTGCCTGATCGGCGATGTCTTCTGAAAAGTTATACCTTAGGGATCCCCATGTTACGGTATGAAGCGATATCTAAGAAGGTCAGGTTGTCGGAGGTGGGTACGAGTGCAACCCCCCCTTACGTGATCCTAAATAAGTTTGCACCATGTCATCCCACCCTACGGTGTGGGACATTGAAAGAGTGGATTCAAAGTAAGTGTGACCGTATGAGTCCATCCCACAAGGGGGGGGGGGGTTTGACTAGAGCTGTTGTAACCCGTAGGGTGTGTTTGGCTGCATGAGTTCATTCCACAAGGTTAGTTTTGCCTGATCGGCGATGTCTTCTGACAAGTTAGACCTGAGGGATCCCCATGTTATGGTATGAAGCGATATCTAGGAAGGTCAGGTTGTCGGAGGTGGGTACGAGTGCAACCCCCCCCTTACGTGATCGACCATGTCATCCCACCATACGGTGTGGGACATTGAAAGAGTGGATTCAAAGTAAGTGTGACCGTATGAGTCCATCCCACAAGGGGGGGGGGGGTTTGACTAGAGCGGTTGTAACCCGTAGGGTGTGTTTGGCTGCATGAGTTCATTCCACAAGGTTAGTTTTGCCTGATCGGCGATTTCTTCTGACAAGTTAGACTTGAGGGATCCCCATGTAACGGTATGAAGCGATATCTAGGAAGGTCAGGTTGTCGGAGGTGGGTACGAGTGCAACCCCCCCCCTTACGTGATCCTAAATAAGTTTGGACCATGTCATCCCACCCTACGGTGTGGGACATTGAAAGAGTGGATTCAAAGTAAGTGTGACCGTATGAGTCCATCCCATAAGGGGGGGTTTGACTAGAGCGGTTGTAACCCGTAGGGTGTGTTTGGCTGCATGAGTTCATTTCGCAAGGTTAGTTTTGCCTGATCGGCGATGTCTTCTGACAAGTTAGACCTGAGGGATCCCCGTGTAACGGTATGAAGCGATATCTAGGAAAGTCAGGTTGTCGGAGGTGGGTACGAGTGCAACCCCGCCTTACGTGATCCTAAATAATTTTGGACCATGTCATCCCACCCTACGGTGTGGGACATTGAAAGAGTGGATTCAAAGTAAGTGTGACCTTATGAGTCCATCCCACAAGGGGGGTTTGACTAGAGCGGTTGTAACCCGTAGGGTGTGTTTGGCTGCATGATTTCATTCCACAAGGTTAGTTTTGCCTGATCGGCGATGTCTTCTGACAAGTTAGACCTGAGGGATCTCCATGTAACGGTATGAAGCGATATCTAGGAAGGTCAGGTTGTCGGAGGTGGGTACGAGTGCAACCCCCCCTTACGTGATCCTAAATAAGTTTGGACCATGTCATCCCACCCTACGGTGTGGGACATTGAAAGTGTGGATTCAAAGTAAGTGTGACCGTATGAGTCCATCCCACAAGGGGGGGTTTGACTAGAGCGGTTGTAACCCGTAGGGTGTGTTTGGCTGCATGAGTTCATTCCACAAGGTTAGTTTTGCCTGATCGGCGATGTCTTCTGACAAGTTAGACCTGAGGGATCCCCATGTTATGGTATGAAGCGATATCTAGGAAGGTCAGGTTGTCGGAGGTGGGTACGAGTGCAACCCCCCCCTTACGTGATCGACCATGTCATCCCACCATACGGTTTGGGACATTGAAAGAGTGGATTCAAAGTAAGTGTGACCGTATGAGTCCATCCCACAAGGGGGGGGGGGGTTTGACTAGAGCGGTTGTAACCCGTAGGGTGTGTTTGGCTGCATGAGTTCATTCCACAAGGTTAGTTTTGCCTGATCGGCGATTTCTTCTGACAAGTTAGACCTGAGGGATCCCCATGTAACGGTATGAAGCGATATCTAGGAAGGTCAAGTTGTCGGAGGTGGGTACGAGTGCAACCCCCCCCCCCCCCTTACGTGATCCTAAATAAGTTTGGACCATGTCATCCCACCCTACGGTGTGGGACATTGAAAGAGTGGATTCAAAGTAAGTGTGACCGTATGAGTCCATCCCATAAGGGGGGGTTTGACTAGAGCGGTTGTAACCCGTAGGGTGTGTTTGGCTGCATGAGTTCATTTCGCAAGGTTAGTTTTGCCTGATCGGCGATGTCTTCTGACAAGTTAGACCTGAGGGATCCCCGTGTAACGGTATGAAGCGATATCTAGGAAAGTCAGGTTGTCGGAGGTGGGTACGAGTGCAACCCCCCCTTACGTGATCCTAAATAAGTTTGGACCATGTCATCCCACCCTACGGTGTGGGACATTGAAAGAGTGGATTCAAAGTAAGTGTGACCGTATGAGTCCATCCCACAAGGGGGGTTTGACTAGAGCGGTTGTAACCCGTAGGGTGTGTTTGGCTGCATGATTTCATTCCACAAGGTTAGTTTTGCCTGATCGGCGATGTCTTCTGACAAGTTAGACCTTAGGGATCTCCATGTAACGGTATGAAGCGATATCTAGGAAGGTCAGGTTGTCGGAGGTGGGTACGAGTGCAACCCCCCCTTACGTGATCCTAAATAAGTTTGGACCATGTCATCCCACCCTACGGTGTGGGACATTGAAAGTGTGGATTCAAAGTAAGTGTGACCGTATGAGTCCATCCCACAAGGGGGGTTTGACTAGAGCGGTTGTAACCCGTAGGGTGTGTTTGGCTGCATGAGTTCATTCCACAAGGTTAGTTTTGCCTGATCGGCGATGTCTTCTGACAAGTTAGACCCGAGGGATCCCCATGTAACGGTATGAAGCGATATCTAGGAAGGTCAGGTTGTCGGAAGTGCAATTGCATACACATTTATTAAAAAATTAAGACACGTATCCTATGAACCAGCGATTCCCATGATATAAAAACAATATCTCGTGAAATTAGATCGTAGTATATTCAAAACCAAGTCACGGAACATCCAACAACAAGTATCACTAATTGTTTTGGCGCCGATTAATTGTTACATAAATAACATTGTTGGCTGTGCTATCCGGCCTTAAGTGAACGTGGTCCCCTACCCTTAAATTGTTGTCATTCACAAATTGAGGCCAATTCTTTCCAATGTGGCAGTCAATTATAACCCCTCCTCGCTTCTTCCATTTCAGCTCGCAAACGTACCACTTGTGTTCAGGGGTTTTCAAAAGGACGTGCTTCCAGTGCCGCCGAAGATGAACTTTAACATAGCTCCTTGGAAGGGCCTGCAAAAAATATAAACTACATGTTATATTAAACCAATTTTGAAATCTTTTATTTTACAGTGCAAATATAATGGTAACTTCGAAGAATCTGAACTCACCAAGGTTTGGGTCCCAGTAGCTACTGATCTAGTTACCAGTTTGTCAAATTCATACACCTGGAGAGCCGCATCTCTGGCTGCATCACGATCACCCTTATTGAAAGCAATAACACCATCATCCCCATCACTATCACAATCCACGATATCCTCTCCGCAAGCTTCCTCATTCATGCCATCCTCATCACCCACCTCATCAACACCAGTCTCGTCGACAATATCATCGTCACGACCCTCCCCAAATATAGCATCAACCTGTAGTTTGATTTGGGAGGTGCCAACACCATAATTGATTTCAGTAAGCATTGCATCTAAAATCTTCAGATTGAACGTGTTCCTTCCACTGTAATAGAAGTCGGCAAAGTGGTTTTCTCTTAACCCGTACTTATCAGAGAACACTTTTACTGAGTCCCAGATCCGAACACCGTTGCCCCCATGGAATAACCTAAACTCCAGCTTACTCCCCACCAGATCTGTAACCTCAATCTTACTCCCAATATCACGACTGTACCTCCTATAAAAATCAACAGGTATTTCCATGTCCTCCTGTACAAATTCAAGATCAAAATAACCTAACATAAGATTAACCACGTGGGAACAGGTGTGAACCGAAATTGAATGAAAATCAGAGGCATTTGGGACATTACCAATGTGATGTCTATCTGTGACCTGAAATCAGGGCCGTCAATGTCTTCCGAGGGTGTCTTATTCGCAGTAACCATCTTCCCTAAATTGCTACAGTATCTTGAATTAAATCAATTGGGATGCCGCGGAAAAAATGATGACTTTCCTGACATGATAAGTCAATTGTGTGACCGGAAAACCCATGACACACCCAAAACCGTCCACATGCATGATGAACAACAAGATCTAGAAGTGGCGTCGAGAAGATACTTACCTTGATCGGTGGAGAAACGCGTCCGCAGTTATGGTCGATTGGAATTTGGGAGGAGAAACATGTACGGGGCTCACTACACCGTTAGCTTCGACATTGACGGGGACTGGATAGGGTAGAAGACTCAGTCGTCGAGTAAAAAAGAAGATGAGGGGACGACGAAACGTCTGGGTTCAGCTGCAGTTATGAGTGGGGAGGGGTACAACTACTCAACTACACAAAGATATTATCTACTAACGTTAAACAAACGACGGCTAGCGGTAAATTTTTTAAATAAATATGTTAGAAAACCCTCAAATTACTATGAAAGAGATATGGATTATTATTTTATATTACTTTTCGTAGTACTTTTTTGTTATTTTACATTACCCCCTGTGTGTAGTTACGTGTACGTTAAAAAGTATATATACATATATATATATATATATATATATATATATATATATAATATGTAAATATATACTAAATAATATTCATTTATATATATGATTTAAAAATATTCGAACGTAACACTAATATTGTCGTAACGCGGCAAAAAATACAGTCATAATGAACATTTAATAATAACGCTGCCGTTCACTGCGCCTTATATTTTTTGGTTTTTTCTTTTTTCTTTTTTCTTTCTTGGAAGACGAGCTTGGTCTATTTGAAGAGGAAGCAGGGGTTACAGAACAGAACACAAGTAGGAGAAGGAGATCAGAAGTTAAAGAGTAAGGACTAGCGTCGTTTCCTTGGAAGCGGCCCCGGCAGACGGAGGGATATTCTATGGTTGGAAGAAGGCGCCGCTTGTGGAAGACCACCGAAGGTTGTAGGGAGGAAGAGAGGTTCCCGGTAGCGCCGGCGGTGAAGGAGACGCAGAAGCAGAAGCGTGGCCGCTTCATTATAGGTTCGAATGTTCGAACGAAATTTTTTTTTTTGAGATCTAGGTTTTCAAAACTCCATTTTGTCTCCTATGAAACGCGTTTTCAATTTATCACTTTATTAACACAAAAAATGACGCCGTGTTTGTGTCAACACGCACCGGCTGCCGAACCACCCATTGTGGGCGTACCGGTGCAATGTGGTCAATGGCGTTTTCAATGAAAAATTTTTATTTGTTGTGATGTGGACGGTTATTTGTATGTGGGTTTGATCTGGACGGTTATTTGAATGTGGATTTGATCTGGACGGTTAATTGAATGTGGTCTTGGTGCTCATTGACTGTAATTATGACGGTAAAATATTCAATGCAGGTGCTTCGAACGAGGGAATGTGGGTTGGAAACCGTAGATAGTGGGAGCACCTACCCACTGCGATTTTAAATGCTATTAATTTGCAATAGACGAATCCTTTCCATTCTGTCGCCTATATAACTACTCTGCATATGAAAGAGTTTCACAGGAGATGAAATGTGCCGTCGGTGTAACAAATGATACACCACATTAAAGGGCTTCCTATTCCACGAAGCGAACAAAGGACGAGCATTTCCTAGTCTCAATGTTATTTTTTGAGCATATGCCAGTTATGGAGATCGTTTTGTGGTCGAACATTATCAGCATCTCCAGAAAGCACCGGCTTGCCCCAAGGATACTATCAAATCAATTCCAGAATCAATAAGCTGCCGCTATTCACACACACACACTGCTTCACGGAATTGGCCATCCGTGAGAGTTCGCGTTATTATCTCAGCACCATTCTCGAATTTATGGAACCAGCAGTCCGGGCCATTACCCACTGATGGGGGGATGAGGCAACTCTAAAGGAGGTCAGCAGCAGTAGGTGACAAGCAATTTTATGCTAACTGGAGTAGCATCTTCTTATTAGTCAGCTTCTGCAGTTCACTTGCTTTAAAGTAGCCTCCTTCCTCCATCACATGGTAACGGCCGGGACCGCTGGTTCCCTGAATTCCAGAATGGTGCTGAGATAATGACGCGAACTCTCGCGGATGGCAAATTCCGTCAAGCAGTGTGTGTGTTTAGACTTAGGGGCAGTAGTCTTTATTTGTTGATCTCTGTAAATTTTTCCCTTATTTGTAGAGTTGTGTAATGATATGTTTAATTAAATGGTATTCAATGGTCAATGATCTTCTTCTTTTCAGTTCTCGTTGTTCTTTCTCAACTTATACCCCCAATTTTTTAGCTATTTTGATCCTTTTAAACTCAAAAAACATGGTTCTTGCACTTTTGGTTTCTAAGGTATTTTAATTTAGTATACCCTAAATGGTAATCACCTTTACACTTTCACAACCGAAAGTCACTAATCCAGTTTCAAACAAAGAAATGATTTGAAATGATAAGTAACAAACAAGCGGGAATAAACAGAAAAATAAACTAAATTAAACAACTATGGATAAAACAAAAATAGTCTTAATTTTTTCAAACGGAGAATATTATCAAGGTACAAATAGAGATTCGAACCAAATAAATAATCCCACTTACACCCCTGCACACAGCACCATAACCATCTATCATAATTAATAGAAGGTGTCTCCTTTTGATAAGCAATAAATGTTGAACCACAGATTTGATTATTTCACATCGTTCGAATCACGTGTGACATTTTGGAGGCTGCTATTGATGGCGCACGTTCTCCAATCAATGATGGCGCTTCCTCGTGGAAACCTCAACCGACGAGGCAAGGAAGTTGAAAGTGTATCCATCGTAGTAGTTGTGGGTTAAAGCACTCCACGTCCATAACCCCCCCATTTCTACTTTAGTCGTGGGTATCGGTTCAACTGCCAAATACACGTTGCTTGTTTTTTCCCTATCCCACGTGCACATTTCTGGTTTTTCCCACTACTCGTCGTTGTAACTCCCCGCCACACAGACTCTATATATTACTATCTCCCAGTTTATTCACGTACTAATATCTACCGCTAAATAACTCCTTCATTTACCAAACTTCCAGTGAACATTCGCAAATGGCCTCTAGACCGCTGTGCAAGCAAGTCTGCTACGACTTGGAGGACCTTCTTGATTGGAAGGTTCCGGGGGCAGATCTGCTTGTGACATCTAACCTGAACTGCATAAACATAGCTTCATATACGCCCATATATTCGCAGCTGGTTACCGAGTTTTGGGGTGGTATTACGTATTCAGAGCAATTAGGGTTCTCATGCCAAGTGCTTGACTATATTCTGAATTTCAACAAACAGCGGCTGTGTGGGTTGCTGCGGGCGGAGGCTGTTGGTTCCACATATGCAGTAGGGTGGAATCTTGAGATGGACCAGCGAGACATAAACCAAACGGTGTTTGGTAGAGGGTTCATCTCACGCGAGGATGCCACGAAGGCAACCAGTCTCTCCCCGGCAGCGAGGCTCGTCCATCTCCTTATCATAACCGTTTTCTGTCCCAGAAAAGCCCTCCACGGATATGTCCTTGACAACGACACCTTCATCATCTACCACACCCTGAAAAACATCGCCCTCGACCCAGTGGACATTGTGCACCAGCATCTGACACGGGTTATGGTAAACACTACTTATGCCATTCCTTATGGATTTCTGCTAACAAAAATTTTGCAGGAGATGGTTGCGTACCCCTTTGCCACCGTTAGCCAATTCGTTGTGTCAACTAGTTATGTGATGTCAAGGAAATACCTTGAACGCCACGGCGTTGCTGTCCCTGCGGTGGAGGATGCTGGTAGTGAAGCAAGTGATGGTGGTGATGATGATGATGACGGAGATGATGATGGCGATGATGACGGCGATGATGGTGCTGCCGATGCTGCTGCTGGTCCTGGCCATGCTGATCCTGCTGCTCGTGCGCGTAAGAGGAGGAGGCGTCACGGTGTAGGTTCCTCTGTCGCCGGCAGATAAATATTTACGTTGATAATCTTTCATTATGTAATTTGGATAATTGTTTGTTTTTTAAATTCTGACAATGGTGTGGTTTGTTTTTAATTGCTTTTTAATCCGCGTTGACAACGGTAAGGACGTTTTTTATATCACGTTTACTATATTTTCACCGTTAGTTTTCCTTTTTTGGTTTGGTTAATTTAAATTATGCAATTTAATTTTATATGTGGGTTCGATTTGAGCACTTAGTTCTGGAGATCCTTACATTTTAGGTCAAAAGTCTGTTGATGTTTTTTTTTTCCGACGCTCATAATGGTTTATTATTCGTAATCTAATTGGGTAGTTTGAGAAAATGTCTTTTTCACCAAAATGTCATTGAAAGGCATTTACGATAACATAACTTATTATTTCTAGAAATTTTGAAATATGTCATAACGTTTTTTCTATATATATGCATATATTACAAACATAAATAATCTTTAATGTATCAATCATCAAATTTATTTTTTCGTCAAATGATTTGTAAATATTTTTGAATCACCCACAAATGATTCCCACTTAGTCGACGAGTTTCTTCTCTTTATTCTACATTTGTAAATATTTATTTTAAAATTCTGAAAAATTAGAATTTGAAATGAAAATTAATATTCAATTTCTACAAAAAAAAATTAATGCTCAACTTTCCTCCAACTATTTCAAAAATAAAATATAAAACTCGAAACGTGAAATCATTTATTTGATATATCAAATATTTAAAAAACATAAAATTAAAAAATATTGTTAAATATAACATTTTAAATATTTTATTTTAAAAAATTCAATAATTTTATTGATACAATTAAGTATGTAAAAAATAAATCAATTTTGTAAAATAAATGATGAAATAATTTTTTTCAATTTTAAATATTAATTTTAATTAGAACCCTTTTTTAAATATGAAAATATATATATATACATATATCTTTTTTTGAAGAAAAAAGAAGAATATATATATTAAAAATGAAAAAAAAAAATTTGAAAGCAAAAATATATATTAATAGTGAAGTGGCCGCCAAAATAACACCGGCAGAAGCCAAACAGGAGAAGAATACTTGGAATCTTTTTTTAACTAATTTGATTTAGTTTTGAAAAAATTGATACAAATAATTATACATAAATAATTATTTCCATTAAAAGTTGTCTTCAAAATTAATATGAAATCAAATTTTTAAACCAACTTAAATTTAATTTTCAAATTTAAACAATCTAATGCATAAACAATCTAATTAATATTGAATTACCCTCTAACCATGCTATAAATAGTAGATACTTTTATTATGTTATAAATAGCATTGTTTTAGCAATAATTACATATTATAAAATATAATTATATTAAGTTACAAATTAAATTTTAATATTCTGATTCCCTCCATTAAACAAATGTGGTTTTTTCTTCATGTATGGGTATGGAGGAATAGCTAAAACATTTTTATGGAACACTCTATCGGCATCCATTAGATCGAGAGGTGATATTGTCATTAATGATGCCTCGAGTGGGTTTGCAGCACTGGATGTGGCGTGGTAGTTAGCTAACTTTGTCTCTCGATCATGTAGAAGGGGGTTTTAGTCCTTGCCCATGAGAGTTAAGCGCAAATTGTCGTCAACCGATTACTGCTAAGTAACTATTTCTTACGGCTACAGTATTGGTCACTATTGTCGACCTCACAACAACATGTATAAGAAGTTATAAAAAAATATCATTCCACACACAATAATTTTGGTTTATCCAAAGTTACCTGTGCCTTGCACAGGTAAATCCAACTAGTATTTATCAATTTAACAGTTAAGGATCTATCTATCTCCTATATTAGCTATGTCCCATTTTGTGGAATATTTTTTATAGATGTTAAATTAAAATATAGTCACCGCAATAGCTAGTCAAAAGATTCAATTTATTTTTTTTGGAATTATTTTATGTTATTATGTTCTTACTTATCTTTTGTATGTAGTGTCCGCATTCAAATGTACCTTATAATTTATATATTATTATTAACTTAAAATAAATTAAAATATCATTATATATTATCATCAGTATCAAATTAATTAATTTACCCAGTTAAGTCATGTTGATATAATGTTTAAAAAATTGTGCAAACATATATATGTAGATGTAGAATTAGTCGTACCCATTTTAGTCATTACACTATTGAAATCAATTATATTCAAAGTTATCTAAATAACATATCCAAACATAAATCATGTCATTTTAACTCACGTCTACAAAACTTAATTCTGACCGAACTCAATGCTGTCCAAACTCAATTTTGCTAACGTTGATCCAAAGACACACTAAGTGATTTTCTATAATGAAGGCTTAAATGTAAATTGAATATAAATACTATTACGTTTTTCTCAGCTTAAAATTACCTATAGTGATTTGTACAGCAAGGATGCCCCCCCTCTTGTAGCCATGTGGGATGTCATGTGTTAAACTAGTCAACATTAAGTCTTGTCAAATGCTAATTGTGGTCCTTTGAACCGTTGTAATTTTCATTTTTTTACCCGACATTATTCATATTGTTTATTTACTTTATAAGTTTGAAAACATAAATATATTTTAACGATGGAGCACGATGCAGGGAGGAGTAAAGAGGGTTTAGGTTATTTTGCCCAAAATTGAAATATTAATAGTTTTTTTTTTTTTTGAAACTGAAATATTAATAGTTAATTTCAATTAAATTAAATATCAAAGTGAAATTTAAAATAAAAACATTTTCTGTAAATTATTTTGGACTACAGAGTAAAATTAATAATACAAATAGTGGAATGTCTTACGTTGTAAATCGGTTTCGAACGATTATAGTTAGACTATTTACACTACGGTATAGCATCATTGTCGGGGTCCACCGTGAACGTGGTTGATGGTAAACAGCTTCTGTAGGAGCGAAATACAGACACAGCAGGAAGTGGCGCTATCTTTTAAGAAATAGTGAGGACGGTCAACGGCCATTTTTGTGTGTTCACTGCGAATCGGGACAATATGGTATCTTTCAAAGTTGTTTCATCTGGCAACCAGTTCATTTTACCCAGATCGTGTATAGTACCTGCGCTGATGCTGGTTAATTTTTCCCATTCTCAGCATTGTTATTAAAGGTTCCAGTTAATGACATAGCCATTGCGGGAAATGCATAGACAGTTGCATATTTGCATTTGTTCCCACTGTCTCAAAGATGGAGCTCGCATTTAATGGTATGACACACTGACAGAGGTTGATTTGATTGACCCTTGTAACATCACACACTTTATATGGCTGCACGCAAGCATTAAATGCACCACCCAAAAAGGGTGTGTGCGGTGCACGAGGACATCCTAGCAGGCAATCATGTAGATAGATAGTCACTACACACCCCAATGCGCTGATAGTTTGGAGCAACAGGCGAAAGTGTTTGGCAGTGGATATGGTTTTGCATTGGCCGAATAGTGGGTTTTATAGACCACACTTATCACATATTTCTGATCTCTTCCTATCTCTCTGTTGTGGTCTACACCTTTTAGATGTCTACCAATCATTATTCGGAAATTATGGGTGTTATACATCCTACGTGGCAGATTGGACCACCGAAAGTGTCTAAGTGGCTAACATAAGATCTAATCGTTGGAGATGCCCTGTCAGAACCGGGAATGTAAGGGCAGCATGTATATAAAAATACACTACACCATTAAAATCTCACCCTTCAAAGTTATGAGTTCCTGAATGGGCAAAAATAAAAATAAAAATAAAAAAGCGAAAAAGTAATAATGGATAGTGGATAGTGAAGGGTCCACCGTGTTGTTGGACCGCGCGTGAAGGGCACGCGTCGTAGGTAATGATTACCGCGGTAGCATTTCCCAATGTGACACACAGCACCACACATTTCAACCCTCGAAGTGGTTCACAGCTGTCTGACATTACAGGCAAAAATATTTTGCCCTTGACCTTCCAACCTATTGTTGTTGATCGATCTGAGAGACAATCCAGCACCAGAGTCACCGTCTTCATCTTCCCAGAAAATACAAGGTAACCTTTCACCTTTCCCTCTTTCAGTGGGTAGTAGATATTCTGGAGCTTCTTTTCAGAGCTTAACGCGAACCGGCAACAATTTGCTCATTACGCCGGACCCATTATTTCTCATAACCCATTTTCATTCTCCTTCTGGGTAACAATATTGTACCCATCTATTGTTGATATTGTAGCTTCAACACACAAAAAATGAAATAGTTCTATAATATTGTGTTATTAATGGTTTGTGTCTACTTATTATCACATATTTCGTACTAGACCAACAGGTATTTCTTGTGTCTTATGGAAATCGTATTTTTTAGGGCTTACAAAGTGTCCGGCACCCTTTCAATCTGCCAACCCACCCCCCCCGAAATAACTGCGACAGTAACCACCACCATTAATATCCGACATCCAACATCATCCACAAACACGAACTCACTATAAATGCCCACAAGAAGTTGTGTCGACAGTTATTTTAAACATTATATGCTTGCTGGCTAATCATTGTCAATTCATTTTGCAGATTATTTTGAGTTTAAACATGTCAACCCGCCGTATTTGCAAACCACTACACTACAACATTACAGACTTGACGGCTAGAGAGGTCCCTGGCGCCGAAGAACATTACGAGTCATCGTTGGACCGAATCAACGACGCTGCACAAGCACGCATATACCCGGAGATGGTCACTGAGTTCTGGGGCGGTGTCCGGTTCAATGAGGAACAGAGTTTCTTCGGTCAGATCGTTGACCATCACCTTTCCTTTCATATGGGCAGATTGTCAGTCGTTCTTGAAGCGCCGGCAAGTGGGGCGCGTTACGACCTGGGATGGGGTCTGGATATCGATCTGCCGGAGATTAACCGAACCCTATACGGGAGGGATACTATTTCGATCGAGGATTCCACGAAAGCCACTTCGCTCACCGCCGTTGCAAAACTCGTTCACGTAATGATCGTGAATGTGTTTTGCCCCCGGACGCATCTCCACGGCTGTGTCACTGACAGAGACAAGTTCATCATCTACCACACTCTGAATGGCCTGGAGGTGGACGCAGTCCACCTCATACACGACCACATGAAATGTGTGATGGACAACAGTTCATTTAGCATTCCATATGCATTTTTAATGACTCTTCTGTTGCAAGACATGGTAGCTGTTCCCTTTCCAACATGCCATTTTGTGGAGGAGGAAAGTGTCTGCATGACGGATGAGCTACTAGAGGGCTATGGAATTGTTTTTCCAGGTTCTGGCAGCGGACGTGATGGACCCGGGGGTAGCAGCTGTGGTGGGAATGGTAGAGGTGGTGGTCATGGTGAAGGGGGTGACGGAGGTGGTGGTGGTGGCGGCGGTGGGGGGGGGGACATGAAAACGTCATCGTCCGTGCAGGGGATGACCCCCTTCCAAATGACCAACATGGCATATCGTCAATCAGTGAATGTGGGGTCATTTCAGCACTCCATGGCATCCCACGCGATGATAATTATGCCTCGGAAACTTCCTCGTCAAATCCCTCCTCCCCCTCATCATCCTTTTTGGCAAACGCCGAGAGTACCCTACCCAACAGGGAGGACTTCAGGAAGAGGAAGAGGGATGAGGGCACCTCCACGAGGGCCGGGACGCCATGAAGGGTTGTCGACGCGTGATCTTTCTTTTCATTTCTAATTCCATGACAATTTATTTATTTTCTTTTACTGGACAAGTTCGTATGGCCTTGTATCAATTAACACGACAATTTCATCATATTTAGCTTAGTTTTGATTAATTGTGTGTCGTGCTGTGATGCTTAACATATGTTGATTTTCTTCAATACCTGATTTCCATTCCTTTTCTCATAAACCCTAACACGTGTGCAGATGGTTGCCTACAAGGGACGGCTTCTGCCGACTCAACATTCATGTGCAGGAACACTAGAATGATTGATTCTGTGCTTGTATGTCACAGGTTGAAGGGCTGGAGAAATATTAGCTTGCATCCCCTTGTAGCAATATGGAGAAATACATGCACATCTTGCCACATGATGTTTTAGTGCACTGCACCTCCTTTACCCTATAGTGTGTTTCATCAAATTAGTAAGTTTAATTTAAACTAACATAATAACAAGACGTTGTGTATGGACTTGTGCGTGGAGTATCGATGCCATTTTCTAATGCGACATTATACACCGGCAATAATATAAGATCATTCTCATTCTCGGGTATGTATCCCACAAAATGTTTTTAGAACCCAGAATAACCAATCGGAATCTCCAATTGGTTACGAAATTTGAACATATTTACTCCGAATCATTTCTTGTGTATGTTACCTCATATTTCCTAGGGCTGGCTATGTTTCATGGGTCCACGAGTAGTAGGTGGCAAGGCTAGTGCACCTACTGACGGCACCGTAAAAGACTGTGAACTCCTCTGGGGGACCCACTGGCTGTGGGAATCTCCCCATGTAAAGAGCCACCCCTAACCCTTACTTTGCTACCATTTGCATTTTTTCATGCCGTAGACACAAGATATATAGTTTCTGATGTGCAGGGTTTGGTCGTTTGAGTTTAAACATTCAGCTCTTGCCCTTGGTCTGTATTCCTGTCTTAGAACTTACCCACACACAGATTCGCATACATGGAAGCCAGACTTGGGGACTGTGGCAGTTACGGGTAAGCTAAGATATTTAACGTCTTTTTTCTAGTTGGGTGTGAATGGTCACCACTGTCTGTGAACACATGGATCCTCGACATTGATACAGGGAAACAAGGACTCTCAGAGATTGTGAGAAGGAGGCCAGTGTTGGCGGCATGGACCTAGATTTGTTGCAGCTTATGGCGAGGGTACAGGTCAGTGCAAATATTGTGTGACTCAAATATACTTTTAGCTGTGACAAAAACACTCATTTGTTTCTATACACACATTCGTCGCAGGGTTTGGAGTCGCAGGGTTTGGAGTCGCAGGTAACAAATGGTGAATCAAAGACACACTCTCTTCTGCGCGAGGTTCTTGTTGAGTTTAAGGTACATAAACTGCTCAAACATATGTATTGGTTACAAGACCGTATTTAAATTTCGGGGATTATCAAGTAAGTGGTCCCTGTGTTTGTGCCCGGATTTGATCTAGGTCCCTCATCGGAAAAATCTTAGCAAAATGTCCCTGTGTTTGTAATTTGTTTTAAGTAGGTCCTCGCCGGTGACCGGAGCTCAGGCCACTGATTACGTGGCATGCTGACAAGATAAGTGATGCATATGTGGAATTTACAACTCAGAAATTAAAATAAATTAAATTAATAAAACATTTGAAGTTACAATAATAACCCCACTAAAACAACAAACCCTAAACCCCCTCTCACCCTTCAACCTCTGATTCACCTCCACCTCTCCTTCAACTCCTCGCCGCTTCTCCTCTCACGCCACCACTCTCCTCAACCTCGACCTCTCTCCTCTGAACCCATACCACCACCAATTTGCTTCTTCCAGCCTCTCGAAATTCCCCTCCCTCAACCACCAATTGTCCCTCTCAATCGCCACTAATTCGCGTCCTAAGTTCTTCACCCCTGCCGTGAGCACACCGCCATCATCCTCGCTGTGTCGCCGTCGCGGTGCCATCTTCCTTCATCTCGATCTAGCACCAATCGACTTCCCTCTTCGCTGTCCTTCGACCTCGCGCCGCCGCCGCTTGTCTCTCTCTTTGCCGCCGCTGCAAGCTTCGCGTCCCCTGTTCCGGCAGCCCCCCAAGTCACCCCTGGAATTTTCTGCCATCGTTGGTCTGCCTCTTCCCTCACGTGCTTCCAGGTCTTCATCTCTATCTCTCTCTCGTGCTCTGTTTCAACCCCTGTTTTCTTTGTGTTTTTTTTGTAAAAACCCCCTCCTTTTGTTCAGGCCCTTATACGATTAGAATTAAGAATCTTGTGAGCATATTTGGGTTTGCGATGTGTGTGCATAACATGATTTCTATTCCTCTGATAATTTACATTTCCTTATTTATTACCCTAGCTGGTTTTCTAATTTCGACCTTCCATGGTAGCTGAATTTGTGACCTTATTTTATGTCTTGGTGGCTTGTCAATATATGTTAATAGTACAGCACTCATAATCTCATGGTCCAGAAACGATTTGGGGGATTTTGGAGTGAAGAGTATGAATGCAGCACCAGGAACACGAAAGGAATGAAGATGGTTTTGGGGATTTTGGGGGTTTAGTGTTTGTTGTTTTAGTGGGGTTATTATTGTAACTTCAAATGTTTTATTAATTTAATTTATTTTAATTTCTAAGTTGTAAATTCCACATATGCATCACTTATCTTGTCAGCATGCCACGTAATCAGTGGCCTGAGCTCCGGTCACCGGCGAGGACCTACTTAAAACAAATTACAAACACAGGGACCTTTTGCTAAGATTTTTCCGATGAGGGACCTAGATCAAATCCGGGCACGAACACAGGGACCACTTACTTGATAATCCCTAAATTTCGGACACCTGTAATCATTTACTGAAATGTAACTGCCTACAGGGTATTTCGCTGA
Source organism: Acmispon strigosus (assembly GCA_030819835.1). NCBI lineage: Eukaryota > Viridiplantae > Streptophyta > Magnoliopsida > Fabales > Fabaceae > Acmispon > Acmispon strigosus. The sequence continues at coordinate 30,313,621 of JAUAMA010000001.1, forward strand.
AAATGGATCAGTTAGATTCCAGGTTCCGTGCGGTAGAGGAGGGTATGCAACGTGTGTTAGAGGCTCATGGGGAAGTTGCTGATGCCGGTGGGGTAGAGGTCACACAGTCGAGAACTACTAAGGCAGATGCTGGTCTGCCATTGTTATCTACAACAGACGATGGTAAAAGGACTGGATTAAAGGGTTTTACATCAACAATCGCCGGCCACTCACCTGGTACATGTACAAATGACTTTAACAATTCAGTTGTCGACGTGAGCGATGACGAATCAGATGGTGCGGCAGAGACTAGAGCCAATTGGTATAGCAGGCACGCAAACTTTAACGTGCAAAACCGGAGCTTCTCCCCTGTCAGAAATTCATTCCTGCAACTGGAGAAAATCAAGGTGCCTGAAACACCGAAGATGCATTCAGTGAGTACCCTCCAATCGGCCCCAAGGAAACTAAAGGTCAGGAATCTGTGATATTGTTGCTGCCATTTATCAAAATGTTATTGAAAATTGCAATTCTAACCCATCCGCATTAAGTTAGGCATCCGGCATTCACACAAATACGGAGGCAAACGTTGCAACTAAAAGTCTGAAATTTGCGGCGGATGAGGGTGTTAAGCGTCAAAAATTAGGTTCCACGTTCAGAGGTGTCAGCCCGTCTGGAAGTAGTTCGTCAAAGCCGCCAGTGACGCCGCATGACAAAAGTGGCGGGAAAACGGGTTTAGAAGGACCAGTTACGATGCTTAGCCAGAAGAAGGGTTCCACTGTAGAGAAGGTGGGTATCCGGATATAGTTGTTCATGCAGCAATTCAGTAGTAAATGATAATACTGTTGACATGTCCGTCTATGATTGCAGAAACAATTCATTAAAACGAAGTTTAAACCGACCGCTGCTATGGGGCTCAACTCAAGGCGTTTGCACTTGGCTGCCTTTGTTTTCCACCCTGACACTGATCCAAGGTCAGTTGTGCTTTCTGAACTTTACTGAGTAGGGTTTTGCTTTCCTGCAGTGGGGTATAATATGTGGCGAGAAATATAACATGAGTTGTTCAATCTACGTGTTTGCAACAGTCATGTTATCCTAAAGATTGGAAGCACTGTCGGCACAGTCAAGGATTTCGATTGCCTCAACCCGGCACGAAATGTGGATTCTTATGTACTGCTTATCCAAAACTGAATATTGTGTCTTCAATTTTGGTAATACTTCCTTTTGTTATGAAGACTTCTCTAACTTAAGGATTTCCAGGTTATCAATTTTGTGGCTGCAAAGGTAACATCATGCCAAGCCAATATGCCACAACAAACAACTTGGTCTCTGCCCCTGACATTTTCGGTATATAGTAACTTATCTATTTACATTATGTGCGTAGTTTAGTAGTTATTATGGCCATTTTTTTTTCAAGTACTTACTTCTGCCAACTATCTATATCACAGGAAAGTGTTAAGAAGGGATGTCCGCTGGATAGGATTATGGACTTGTTTTCGTCACAGTGGTTAAAACCCTTCAAAACACTAAAATATGTAAGACTTTTCTACCTAAATTTATTATTCCAAGACTGACACGGGGAGTTGATTAACCATGCGTATGGCGTTAACAAAATCTTCGTTGCAGATTTATGTCCCATTTGAAGATGGAAATGGTCATTGCTTTGTTATGGTTGTTGCCGTAGAGGAAGCTCATGTTTATCATTTTGATTCAAATATTGACGACAAGAGCTTATTCTCCAGGCATACAGATATGGAAAAAACGGTAAGACATTTCTTCAACCTTGTCTAGACAACTTTTGTGTATTGATAACGAACATGTTAATTGTTCTTTTTATAGTGCAAGGTCATATCGGACGTCCTAGCAATGGAGAAGTATAAGAACATCAATTGCTATGGCAGGGTTCATCCACATACGTGGGAGGTTGTCGAAGTCCAGGGAATTGTAGATCCTATATCTCAATTCAGATCCAATTCACCTATATGGGTTGTTGACTGCATGAGCATGGGGTCTTCATTTCAGCCCAATGTGAGGCCGAGGGTGAGTTAAATCGCAATTCTGTTCACAAAGACGTGTGTATTGTGCTTAGGCTACTGGCTAACAAAATCTCTTATCACAGTTCGACGAAAATGTAATGAGGATGAAGATTGCCATGGATTTAATAGATGGAGAACACAATGAACTTTCCACAGCATTAAATGATCATGTGGAGAAATTTTGGAATATGCTAGTCAACCCGTCTGCTGGGAAGAGGACATGATGAGTGATGACCATTGCATGTACAATCGGTAGAACTGTTCGTGTGGGAAAGCTGGTAGGTTAGGTTGTGGACTTATACAATAAAAGCGGTGCATGCTATTTTATCGCCAAACAAAGCGACTATTGAACCTTTCCTAGTCTCAGAGCATTGCATGCATATAACAGCAACATAAATGTCAAAATAATTATTTAACTTGGTATAGCACATGTCCCCAACTTTTGTTTTAACTGATTACAAACCATAATGGCATACCGAATTGTCTTGACTAAAACATTAATGAAACCCAGCACTAGGAGGTGTTATGTACGTAATACGAACACAAACCATGTAATTGACTGCCACCAACATCATTGTTACCCAAACCTGTGATGGGGAATTAGAAGCTTGTTATGGTACACCCCAGCATCAAGGATTAAACGGACGCAACGAGTTAATGTGGTCACTGCAACAACAATCGTAGTTTAGTGATAAACGTGTTATACATATTCATGAAATATTGGTGGCAAAGGCAAATGAAATTAAATAAACTTACATCGTCTGCATCAAGATCCGCCGTGAAGAAACTAATCTCTTCTTCAGCTGCGCCTGTTGCGTGAGCCCAAATATCCCCATGTTCGGGACGATTACTACAGGTCAACTTGTTGTGGCCAGGTGCCTTGCATATCGAACATTTTACTACACGCTTGGGTCTTATACCACCTTTGCCTTTTTCAAGCCCACCATTCCACCTTAGATGCAAGGGATCCTTTAAATTTAAGATATTACTTTCGCTACCGTTGCCCCTTTGACATGATTTCCTAGACTTGCTTTCTTCAATTTTCTGGGTAGCCCATTTTCTTGCTTCATTGAAATCATCGATAGAGTCAGAATTCAGATCACCAAGTACCCTGTACAGATCCATGAGGGCTCCACACCTGCTGCTCTTTTGTGAGTCCCACACGCCCATTCCGAAATCCTTACCACTGTATAAGCCATCCCTCGCACCCTTGGTCCACCTTTTCAGGATGAGATATTCAGGTAACTCTTCTATCCTAAGATGAGCTAACACAGCAACGATGTGCTCACAGGCTAAGCCGCGGGACTCCATCTTTAGACAGGAACATCTAAATTCATTGCTTTCCGGATATGAGGAAACATGCCACTCCTCTTTGCACCCAAAACTCAGCTTAACAACAGTATATATTGTGCATCTCAATGCATCTGTCGAATCAATAACTTTCATTGAACGAGCAAGCTGTAAAACAGCGCGAAATAGCAGAAACACATTGTGCGTATAGTGCTTTGCAACACACATTTCCAACGATTTTAGGTCGGTCTGCATTACTGGTTGCTCGTGTAAAGAACGACAGTCATCTTCCATCTCTCTATATCGCATATGCTTCACGCAACTGTGCAGCTGAGTTAAGAAATCTGTCAAGTTGTGACGGGAGTGAACATACTTGCCTAGTTCCGAGTGGAGACCCTCACACCTAGAAGTCGTTCTAAATCCAGCAAAAAATTTCCCACGCAAGTGAGCGGCAGCCCACAACTTTCTCTTTGCATATGTATCTTTAACCCAACGGTTGTCTTGCAACCCAAGCTTGGCCACCAATTCATCCCACTTTCGCTTAAATTTCCGCACACCGTAGTCACCAAACATGCGTTTCTTAAATCCTTGTGTGAACACTGGGTTTCCAACATTTTTGTTAGCATTATGGAGTAGATTCCAGGCACACAGGCGGTGGTGGGCATTGGGAAAGACCCTCGCAATGGCGTTCTTCATTGATTGGTGACCATCGGTTATTACGGCAATAGGTTGCTTGTCACTCATTGCCGCTAGAAATTGTTCTAGCAACCACACATATGTTTCCTCGGTTTCATTTGTCACCACTGCGGTGGCAAATATAGTGGTACGATTGTGATTATTCACGCCAGAGAAAACCACAACTGGCAGCAAGTACTTATTTTTTCCGTATGTGGCATCGAAGGCAAGCACATCACCGTATACCTGGTAGCTCAGACGACCATACCCATCACTCCAAAAGAGATGTTGCAGTCTATTGTCTTGATCTGCAACGTGCTCACAGTAGAAATTTTTATCCTTCGATCGAAGGTCCGCCATGAACTGCATTGCCGTCACGGAGTCATTTTTCAGCATACGTCTTTGCCGACCAATCTGGTTATACATATTCCTTTTACTATATTGTATATTCTGAACTCCACCACACTGATTGGCAATTTCCCGGAATATGTGTGGAACACCGATTCCGGCTTCTTGGTAACTATTCATCTGAATTATATCACTTACAGCCATCCTCCTGTACGGTGCTTGCATTGCACATTCAACATCATCGAAAAGTTCGTGATTGTAAATGCCTGTGAAGCAAGTACAGTACCACCGGCCGCTTGTAATATCAACATGCACCCTGAATTTGGCTTCACATCGACATCTGAAAACGCGCTTTGGCTCCTGTTTTTTTGGTTCCGGTGACATTCCCCTGTCTTCGCGTATGCCGTTCCTATTACATACAAATTCCTGCTGCAATATATCACCTGTTTGCCGACTTCTAATGACATTGAATTTCCGGACACAGAACCCATGGGCCTTCGCGTAGTGTACATAAAACAAATAGGCAACATCCAAATTCAAAAAATCATACTTCGATATTTGCTCCGTCATAAAGCTCTTAAGATCAATTGAACATAAATCAGCAACTGAATCCACTGGAATACTGTTGCCGCTACGGTCATCCTCAAAGTTTTCATCAATGCTGTGACCTGCATGGCCACCTTCATTGATGTTGTCACCCTCTACATGGAAATAATTCAACTCATCCTCCGCTTCAAGGAAATAATTCAACTCATTATCCGCTTCAGAGAAATAACTCAAATCATTCTCCGATTCATAGAAATAATTCAACTCGTTCTCTGCTTCGACGAAATAGTTCACCTCATCTTCCCCACCATTTAAATCCAATTCAAATGCATCAGCAGTGAAATATGACAGCTCTTCACATACCTTTACAAAAGATTTATATTTCAGAATCAAGTTTCTGCACATAATAATTCATTCAACAACCGTACCTCATTCAATAGAATTCCAATCGTACCTGGTCCGCTGATGATGTTTGGGCTGTTTCAGCCATATCCTTACTTCTGCAGCGTGCAATGTGTAGATTGTATTAATCAAGTTGGTGATTGTGTAAGCCACCATATTTATGTTAACATATTATGTCATGTACATTACTATTAACTACCACCGCAAGGCATCCAAACCACAACACGCAACACATGACATGAGCATGTTATATACAAACCACAACAACGCAATAATTTGCAACAATTATAACATATAACTATAACTGCTCACACATTGGACCACGACGGATGCATCAAGCATACAAGCCCTTCATTCCCGTCGAAACACAAATTTAATCAACACTAATTTATTCAACCAACATTCAAACCTATTTTGTCAAATCAGCATTCCCAACATACATAAAATATTTCAACGAAGAACCCAAACCTCAGCTGCAGTGTTTTTCCACGAATTGCTCGGAGTCCACCACGAGATAAATTGGGGGAAAGGACGAAGATGCTGACGGCGACGCAGATGACGAAATTTTCGCAGCGACGATGTACCTACAGCTATGGCTCGACGGCAAGACAAATGGGGGTAAGAAAGAGGTTGCTGACGACGACGCAGATGACGAATATTCAGCGGCGGTGATGGACCTTCACAACAGTGGGGAATCGGAGCTCCGACCTGTCAACGCGTTCTGCAAGTCTCTGGTGGAGGAGTTGGAAATCAGGGAGATGAGGTGTAATTGATAAGTCTATTATCGATGTACATAAAGGGCAGGCATGTAATTTCATCATATTTTCATTTTCAATTTTATTTTATTTCAGATACCAGAACCTGTGATAGCAGGTCATGAACTGCCCAGCACGGTGCAAGACATGACTCGCTCTTGCACCATAAATGCCACCTTCCTTTTGAGTTATTTACTTTTTTCTATAAGTTGAGTATCTATAACAGAACTAACTGGTGAGAGCAATGTGATATAAATGATAAAGTATCTAATGACACAGTTCTTAAGATATAGTAAATAGAAGATACATTATCTACTAAATAGGTGATGATATACTTATACCAGGATATATTAATTGAGTTAATTGAATCAATGATATTTTGAGTCTTATTTTTAATATTTATCTTAAACAATATGCTTTGATATATTTTATTTTTTTATCATCAAGATATTTAGGCTGTCATATTTTATAGCATTAGGTAGGATTGCTTAAATTTTTCTTAATCATAATGCAGATAATTATTTGGCCTATGTTAATAGTTCAAAATCATACAATCAAATCTACTAGTTTATAATTATATTGTCAATTTTTGATGAAAATATCAGCGTGCGGGCTTTGATACTAGGTAAAATATTTTAGGCTGTTTATTATGCCTGGTGTTTGGTATATTACTGATTAGCTGAAATTAATACATTAAAATATTTCAGGAACTTCATACCCGTGCATAGTACGGGCCAAAGTACTAGTTTGAATAACAACCTCGCCACTCTGCCAAGACAAAATCGAGTAGTCAAAAAGAGGAATATATCATGTTTATGAAACCTCTAAAACAAAGAGACTTCATAAGCCCGATATACTCCGCGCAATCTCCACTTAGGAAGAATGTTCAAAAGGAACGCATCAAGATCTACCTGTCCCTAACAAAACAAATGTACAGAAGTGGCTTGTCAACCTACGTGTCTACATTCCTACGGTACACCCACCAACTCTAGACTCTAAGCATTCGAGTCCATAGACATCCCCTCCTGTGAGTCCTTCTCAAGCACAACTCCAAGCCCGGCCCTCAATGAGGACCACCTCCATGTCCACATCGATGGTGGTCGTGTCCACCACTGTCCTCACCTAGGGTCTCCAAAGGAACAATCCTATAGTGTACAAGTGAGGAGGGCATATAGAAAGGAGACGGTGGAGCAGTCAGCTTTGCCTTCACTGTTATCGGTGTGTCGCCCTCCCCGCAGGCAAAATCGAGACTTTGCTTCCCCTCGTACCTTACAGAGTTTAACGTGTGATGCTTGAAGATCTAGGAATGAAGAGTAATGAGAGTGGTGGTGGATGCCTTGCGAGAGCATGAGTTAGCAAACTTTGAATCAGGGATTGTCGCAAGGAAAAGTTCTTGATGGGTATTTGAGGCGCTATATGCCTTTTTCAGATCTTAATTTTCAATCTTGTGTTAGTTGATGAGTTGAACTCATTCTAGAAAGGTGGTTCAGTAGCAAGCAAGACAAGAAAAAGAGAAAATAATGTGAACTCCAGATAGAAAGAGGTTGTTTGGTCTCAACTGTGGATGGTTGTAAAAGGTGAAAGAACCCACCCAGTCTCACTTCTATTATAGTGCTGATACATATACACATTACATCAAGTGCTAATGTAATGTAATCTCTATATATGAAGAAAAACGAGTGCTCTTATTTAGGAGATGTGCTAGAAATTTCCTGCTAACAGAAAAATGAATACTTGAAAAATGAGTTGCTGCTGCTTTCATGACAAAACAAACTTGGATGAGGATCAACAAATAATCCTGATTGGTTAAACTGACTGTGATTTACAATCTTGCAGAGGTGCAAGAGCAGCAGTATGGGAGAACTGTAAGAACAATCCACTATTTTGAGTTTTGACATTTGCACTGCCACTGAGTATCCAACCACATACCACGACACGAGGACATGCAATGAGCTGTGTTTTGTCTATGGAGCCCAAGATTGGTTGAAGCTGTGGTATATGGTTGCATCCCAAGATTGGTTGCAGATGATATTGTTCTGCCATTAATTTGCTGATGCAATCCAATGGCAAGAGATTGGTGTGTTTGTTTAGCAAACCCCACAATCGGCAAGCACCAATATGAGATCTGCAGGAACCATAAGAAATAGTTTTAACCAGCCATTCTTTCACCATCTTTCATTTGAATTTTCTTCTCTTCTGTTTTTGTTTCAAGTCATCCATTGACTCCACTTAACAGCTGAATCATTTCCATCACAACTAGAAACAATTTCATTCTCATATGGTGCATAGCATTGTTCGATTATCTCTTCAATTGTTTCATCATCATATATGAGATAAACTATTGTCATTTTCACAGTGAATCCGTTCTAAAAAACAACCACCACCTTCACTTTGTTACCTGGTTCTATATTTGATACTACTTTCTTCAAACTCATCCAAAGACTTTAAGAAATTTGAAATACTCAGAATAAATGCCCTGATGATGGCATCAACCCATCCATAATTAAACTGTTGATTAATCTTTTTCTTCATCCCGCCTCCTCGCATCCACTTGTACATCGCATGGGGGAGTTTCATCCCTTTCTACTTGATAATTGGATCCTTGAGCGATCTCGGCGGACATTTCCCTATTTCACACATAACAATAAAGTAGCAGAAGAAGTATCTGAGTAGCAATTAAATCATTACTGATACAAAGCTTTACTATGCATAATAGCATGCAATCATGAATTCCAAATGAAAATGAGAAATCAAGATCTAGTTAGAGTTACAGTTCCGTTAGAAGGACCTAATATAAATCCAAAAGAAAGAATGTGCAAGATAAATTAATGGACGATAGCCTTTCACTGATGATTGATGGCTTCTTAAGAAAGCTTAAAATTGAGACAACAAAATGTGCAAGATAAATTAATGGACAATAAATTAATGGAAGATAGACAACAAAATGTCTATCAACGTATTAAGGTTAGGGTTAGAGTAGGTTAGACATAAGTTAGAGAAAATAAATAAAATTGAGAACAATGCTCATTTTTCTGATATTGATTATTGGAAACCAAATTACAACTTATAGATAAAAGATAACAACAAACTAATAAATCCTTAGGAAGGAAAATAACAAATTAACAAATCTTAAAATAACTAGAAGGGAAACAACAAGTAACAACTGACTAGATAAAAATGGAATTGGATATCCCAACAAGCCAAATAAATGTATATCTGAATTAATCGAAATTAATTAGATGTAATCACTTAAATATTTAGACTTATTGGTAATCCTTTTGGGTCTTTCAATTCCCTCCCTCTTGAAAACATCCTTGTTCTCAAGGATGGGTAAGAGGCTATTCAAGCAATAAGAAGGAGCCATGAGAGAAGTGTGTCCTGAACTGGGCGAAGAACATAAGTGAACACCACATTGCTTTGAAATGAAGGCATTTTAAATGAAGTGGCGTGAAGAAGCTTTAAGTGGCCGAAATATATCTGTGTGAGTGGTCCAAGACATGTAACTTATAAAATCGTCCCAATTCCTGAATTTGGATTTCTGATTCCTAAACCAAGTTAGGGCCTTCCCTCTCATATAAAGAGCAATCAGCCCCAAACGCAGACCAAGTGGGGTTTGGTGCAAAGTAAAATAACTGTCTTCCATCAAAAGCCAATCGATACGGTTTTCTCCATTGAAAATAGAAAGCTTTAGGGTAGGAGAAAATTTGGGCGGTGGCTGGCTAAACCCATGAGGGCGTGTGGATATTGAGAAAAATGAAGGCGAAGGATGTGGAGGTATGAGCGGTGGTTGAGGAGTCAAGTTATTTACCTTGTCTACCAATTCCCGGGAGAGCTTTGGTGAGAGCAGAGTGGGTGTAGTCCATGTGATTTTGCAATTGTTTTTGTTTTTTGGATAAGGAATGCAACACCTATACAATAGAGGTTAACATATTAGGGGAAACCGTGCCCTTGTCAGTGGAAGTCATTGATGAAGCCAGAAGGATGAGTGCTCCATGAAAGCACCAAATGATAGACACAAGAAAGTGCTACCAATGTGAGAACAATTAGGTTAGAGAGATAGTCAGGAAAAGTTAGGGAAGCAGTCAATTTGGTAGAGCAACGCTCAATTTCTTATCGATATTCATTTGAAAAGAAATTACAATTTATAAAAAAAAAAGGAAATAACAACCTATCTTAGAATAAGGAAATAAAAACCCGGACTTAGCACCCAAGTAAAAATAACAGCAAATCGCAACAGCAAAATCTAAATGATCTAGTTCTAGAATAGACTTTTTTATTAAATAATGCAAAAAAAAAATTTGTCAAAATGGGATACATTGGAAAATATTTGTCAAAATGGGGTAGTTTATGGAACCAGCCTTATTTTAGGCGTGTTTGAACTAGCCTAAATTGAAGCGCGTTCAAACACGCCTCAATTTAGGCGTGTCTCACTCTCTCTCCACTCATTCACTTTTTGACTTCATTCTCTCTCTCTGCTCTTCTTTTCTTTCTTCCTTCTTCCTCTCTCTCGCTGCTTTCTTTCTTCTTCTCCTCTTCTTCCGTCTAGTTGCATTGTTTACAGCATAGTGGTGCAACGTCTAGTTGCACCGTTTGTCGTTTGCAGCATAGTGCTGCAGACGATGTTGTATCGTCTACAGAGATTGTGTTGTAGGGTGCAGCATAGTGGTGCATCGTCTGGTCTGTACCGTGCCATGCAGCCAATAGGGTGCAAGACGCCTCAACTAAGGTGTGTTCAGACATGCCATAAGCCAATAGGGTCTCTCTGTGAATGCTACACAAAAAAATAACACAGATATTAGTTCACCTTGATTGGACGAAAAGATTACAATTGAATAAGCATTAATTGATAAAATGAGTGACGTTACACTTGGCGGCGAAGATCAGAGAGCTCTAAAGAGAGGTTGGGAAAGTTTCTGGGCCTTGTAGGAAATTGTTTGAGAGATGAAGATAAATTGAAGTGGGTTGAAGACATGAGAAGGAGCCTGAGTTTGACGGCTTCTATTATCGCCACCATGACCTTTCAACTCGCCACTAACCCACCAGGTGGCGTGTTCCAGGCATTAAATGGTGGGCATTGATTCTACATGCCAACAACATTGTCTACTATTTCAATAAAAGAGGTACAACATAAGTGGACTCGAAACACAATGAAATGTAAAACACAATTAACAACTATAATGACATAAAAACCACCCAGCCAAACAACACAGGATTCACATGTTTTGTGAAAGCAAAAAAGATGGGTTTGTACCTTAAAATGGGTTTACGCCTCCTTCTCTGGTTAGAAAATTAGCGAGACCAAATCAAGATAACAACCCGATCAAAGAGAAAGAGCATCTCGTGAATGCAATAATCTAGTTAGGAGAAATAAAATTAAAGTTCAAAGGTGCATCAATTTAATCCATTCTAGAAGTGGAAACAGTTTAGCTTGTCCTACTTATATTACCATGTTTATGAGCTAACTGACACAGTCACACAGCTATTTTACATTTCCAAATTCAGTTGTTAAATCCTGCTATAAACAAAATTCATATAGAATGTGCATATATCTAGGCTATTATGACTTACATTTTCATCATCCCGAGACACACCAACATTCATATCATTTTCATGGTAGTGCTCTCCCTTTTTGCCAATTGGTTCATCATCATATATGAGATAAACTGTTGTCTTCTTCGCAATGGATCCGTTCTAAAAAACAACCACCACCTTCATTTTGTCACCAGGTTCAATATTTGATACTATGATACTACTCTCTGCCATTCTTCATCTTCAAAGGAGGCTAATGTGTTCAACTTATAGAACATGAGTTGTGCTCTTTGTACAATTTATCAGCAACACATCTTTTAGCCCATCTGATGTTATGTCATATGCGGTAGAAGAATGGACAACGAACACCATTGTCTTCAAACTACGACCATTCACTTGAAGGACTTCACAACTGAAGGCTAACCAATCTGGAGCAAGCTAACACCAGATCCTCATATTCTGTCAAAATGGTGATATACTCTATATTGTGTTAAAAAATATATAAATACCACCTTATCATTTATTCAACAATTTAAAATATAGTTAACCTCATAAGATAACTAATAATTTTGTTGTTAGATAAAATTTATGATTAAACCATTAATTTTATTTGAAGTTGGGATAGAAATCATTGCTTGAATTCTTCAAACAGAGACTATCAGTCCAGCTTAAAAAACCATTCCAACAAAAAATAAGGTGAGTTTCCTAATTATATTACCCGTTTTCAATTTTTGCCGCTCTTTCTTGTTGCCCTTGTCTTCAATCTGTTTCGGCTCCTCTGGGTTCGCAAATTCGTCTAACAAGGGAAGCAAGTACGAAGAAGAGTCTACCAAATATCTAAAACCATAAACAAAGAGAAAGAGATGGCCTCATAAATGGAATAATACTATTATAAGAAATAAAATTGAAGTTCAAATGTGCAACGTTTTAATCCATTCTAACTGTTCAAGCAGTTCATTAATCGTATCCATCTTCTATCACCAGATTTATGAGGTAACTGACACAACTGTTTCACAGTTCCAATTCAGTTCTTCAATCATGCTTTTATATATATATATATATGTAACATGCATATAGAATGTGGATAAGTTTAGACTATTATTACTTACATTTTCATCACCACCGGAAATAGCAGCCTTATTGTCAATTGGTACATCATATATGAGATAAACTGCTGTCTTCTTAACAACGAATCCATTCTCAAAAACAATAACCACCTTCACTTTGTTACCGGGTTCCATATTTGATACTACTTTCTGCCACTCCTCTTCATTGAAGGAGTCTAATGCATCTTTCTTATAGAGCTGAATGGTGTTCTTTGTGCAATTTATGACCAACAAATTTTTCAAGCCTCCCGATGTGATATTCTTTAGGGAAGAAGAATAGACAATGCACATGATTGTCTTCAAGTTACGCCCGTCCACTTGAGGGACTTCAAAACTTACAGAAGAACATTCACTATTGAATGTTAACCAATCAGGATAGTTGTTGCTGGGAAGTAAACTCGACTCGGTGGGAGACATTTTCTGTACCGTGTACATGCATATATAAATTAAAATTATTTAATATATTGATAGTATAACTAATTTAAACTAATTATCAAATGCAAATTTTCCATATAAGATAATTAGGAAATTTTAATATTAAAAACACACGTTAGTTATGACTAAAGTGAATCTATTTCAAAAAAAAAATGACGAACTGAAGTTTAGTTTTTTAAAAAATGATGAGCTGAAATAAAATATTGAGAATTTTTGGACTAAAAATATACTGACCCCAAAAATTGGGAGTGAAAAATGGGGTTTTCAAACGCAAAAAGGAGGTAGGTTATTTTTTTATCTCTAATTCCATATACTGAATATGTATAAAACATAAACTCATTTGTACTTCTAAAATTAATATAACATTATAATGGTAGTGTGTGTAAAGAGGAGAGAGATAACCTGCAAAATTATTTCTTTCAAAATATTGGTGAGGCTGCAGTTCATTCCCATTTGTATCAAAAGAGATGTCAAGGAATTGTTTGAGCTTGAAATGTGAACTTGACTTTGACAATCAATTAAATCAGAACTGTTGTTTGAGAGTTGAGAGGTGCTTGGTGTTGCTTCTAACTCCCTACAATATGTGTTTTTTAGTGCATCCAGAAGTCTTTCAACACTTTGATTCAGCTGAACTTCTGAGTCGCACTTCACCCAAAGGCGCCCAAGCTTCTGAAGTTCTTTTAGAGCGTATGATAGACCATAGAACATACTGTTTTGTTCATCCAAGAGGTCAAGGGACATCCTTGTAGCAGATGTTTGAACTTGGGAGAAAATATTACTAGTTGGAGACATCCAAGACAGTATAATAGAAGGAAATACATCACGTGAGAGTCCTTCATAGCCGCATAAAGAAACATATCCAATTCTTTTTGATATTACTACTGCAAATGGCACTCTTGTTATTGCAGTGTTGTCTGCTATCAGAGTTGTCAAAGATTCCATCTGTTCCAAGTCCTCTTCCAACTTGTCAATCATTAAACATCCAGAAAGAATGAGGGTCTGGAGAGATTTCAACTTATAGATGCTTCTTGGAAGTGAATGAAGGCTAGTACAGTTCTTCAAATTTATCAGAAGTAGTTCATTGAGATTTCCAATAGAATGAGAAATAGAAGACAAACTAGTACAACCTTTGAGTACTAACTTTTCAAGATTTGGTAAGTTTGAAAAGTCTGGAGTTTGTCGCAAGTGACGAGAATGACTAAGATTCAAAAATTTCAACTTCTTCAGCAACTGACAGCAAGAAAATTGAAAACATGTTAGAAAAAGCAGCACTGGAAAAAATGATGAAAAAGAAAACAAATGCCATTCAAAGACGTCCAACGGTTTAAAATGTCCCTGAAAGATATAATTCAGTCAAAATTTATCCCTTTAAAATATATAAAAAAGAACTATAACTCGTACCTGGGACTTCTTCCAAAGTTGTTCCAGATTGGAATATTTGAAGTCAATGGAAACTAAACTTTGTTGATGAAAGTCTTCTGGTGTATATTTTAAAGGAAATCTATGCCAGCAAAGCCATCTAAGATCTCTTGAAAGATACTTATAATTCCCATTAAGTTGTACTCCAGCAAGTTGAAGCAATCTAAGTTTATCCATCTTCTCAAATGCCTTGCCTTCCAAATTATAAGTTGTATCCATTTCTGGAGACTTCAAAGTCAGTCCGTGAACATCCATTGTTCTCTGTGAAACAAAATCAACAGAAAAAAATAAAAAATCACATAGCTTAGGTAAATGGTAGTTAAAAATCTACTAGAGTAACTGAATAGAACTGTAAGGTATGAAGCCCATAATCTGTTACTAGGAACCATGTTGATGTAGCACAAAACGATTTACAAGCAAGATCATTTTCACAATTTTCAGATAAACAAGACAAGCTACTGAATGTTGGTAACAACTGGATTCATGTAGCAATCTGACTTTAGAAAGTTTAGAAACAAAAACAATAGATGCAATGCAATAAGTTCTTACAGTATCTTTTGATAATACACGATGCAAATCCTCGTAACGCCATAATCTACTAGGCTCCTTGCCCCCTTCTGTGGATCTCTTGCGTACAATTTCTCTTCCCATGTCTCGTAGCAAGTCATGCATTCCGATCCTGTTCTTCCTATCAATAGTTAGAAGGCTTTGCTGTACAAGGACACTTATTCCAATTTCTGCAAAATGCCCAGAGTCATTTAATATCTCAATCACATCATTTTGGTCCATCCCAATAAAGAAGAAAGCTATGTCAAGGAATATTTCTTTAATATCATCATCACTTAAACCATCAAAACTTATTCTAAGCTTCTCCATCACTTCATTGTTAGGAATCATTTTGAGTTTCTCCAGTACACTCTTCCACTCTGTTATCCTCCTCCTAGTTAACAAAAAGGATCCAATTACTTGAAGAGCTAGCGGCAACCCCCCACAGTATTTAACTACATTGCTAGAAAGATGAGCAAAACCATCTTCAGGAATTGGTTGCTTAAATGCATGCCAACTAAAAAGCTCAAGAGATTGCTTGTCGTCCATTTCTTTTATTCTATATACAACTTCAACTCCAAACTCCCTTTTAACTATATTTACATCTCTTGTTGTGATGATAATTGTACTTCCTTGGCCAAACCATTCACAACTTCCACACAAAGCACTCAGTTGGTCCAATTTATTGACATCATCAAGCACAAGAAATATCGTTTTTTGGCTAAGTCTTCTCTTCAATTCCACTTTTCCTGATTCAACATTATCTATTCTTATCTTGGTTGTTTTGTAGATATCAGAAAGAAGCTTCTGTTGTAAAGTAACTATGCCATTATTTTCTTCGCAAACTTCCCTAACATTTAGGAGGAAGCTCTTAGCCTCAAAATCACGACGAATTTGATTATACACGGCTTTGGCAATGGTTGTTTTACCTAACCCTCCCATCCCGCATATCCCAAGTAGTAGAGGATCTTTGGATTGTTGGCTTTTCAATAATTGAATGACATCTTGAATACGAGCTTCTACCCCCACTGGGTGCTCAGCAACAAATAAGTCTGTCTTGCCTAGCAAATCAGCAACATGTTCAACTATTTTCATGATATCCTCACTTTCGTTTCTGTAAAATATGAACTTAGAATAAGTACGCATAAACGATTAGAAGAAGAGGAAAATTAATTGCAAAAAAATGAAAGCTACGCATGTATCCTTCATTTTAATATATTTTTTTCTTTGAGATCTCCAGTGTGATAGTTTACCTCTGTCAACATAATTTTACAATTTATCAATCAAAAGTTTTTTTTTTCAAACATAAGTAGTGATAATTCTGAATGAGTTAGTTGAGTCATATATATATATATATATATATATATATATATATATATATATATATATATATATATATATATACAGCTCCACGTTGGTGAGAGAGACAGATCATCTGTTGGGATTGGCTCATAAAAGAGACCTGGAACGTCTGCTAGCAACGCACACCACGCACATGTGTGGAGATTACAGAGACCAAGGGAAGGTTTAGAGGAGCCACGCATGTGCATGGCTTATTCCACGCACATGCGTGGAAATGGCAGAGGCTCACACTAGCAAGCAGGGAGGCCATGCATGTGTGTGGCTTTGCCTGCGCACATGCGTGGGATCGACGAAAAATCTGGAATATTTTAATTGTTTTCTGTTTTGAGTCAATATCTGTTTATTTTGGGATCTGATTTTTTGGGGATTGTGATAGGGTTTTAATGAGATATTATCTTGTAATATCTGGATCATTAGAATCCTATATAAGTTGTAACACTGTAACCCTAATAAGAAACTAAGTGAATGAGAAAAGAGCTATAGCTACTCTATAGCCGCAGAGCTATGCAAATTGGCCGAACTGCATGACCAAACTTCTTTTGTGTTCTTTCTACCTTTATTTCTCTTAATTACTTTGTGTGATCTAGGTGTTCTTGCTAACATCGTCCATGAGGACCGGTCCATTTCCATAACCCGCATTAATCATTATGACGCATGATGAGGACAAACCGATAAAGCGGCAATAAAGGAAGGCCCTAAGGTCAAAAGATCAGGAAGGCAACACTATGAGGGATAAAAAAGTATAGAATGCTGGTGTTAGAATTCACGAAGAAGGACAATAGCGGGGTGAATGTCAGTGCATCCTATATTTATAGAGCACTTAAGCTATTACAATATTAACAGTCCTAGTCAACTAACAACCCGAGATACACTTGCTAAGTGTATTTTCTATTAGAGGATATGTGTCAACAAAGCTTTTAGTAACAGAAACGTGTGACCGATCTAATCGAAGAACAAGCGAGGAAGAAGGAATTTTTCCAACCAACAGGTTTGGGGGGAAGCCTTCGGCCATTCTCAGGAAATTTGGGGCTGTCATCCAAGTTATAGAAAACTTTCGGGAAACCTTATTTAGCCCTTAGCCAGAAGAACTTATGTTTAAATTTTCCGTAAGATTGGAGATAAAGTGTGAAGATACTTCATCCTTGAGTACTTTTTGGCGAAAAACAAGACCGAATTCGAAGGAGAAAAAGATGTTGGCAGCGGGAAAAATATTAAAGTGATTGCAGAATATGGAAAAGACTTTCAAAAAAGCCCAATTAGTTGGATGGAACTGGGATGACGCGGCGTTAAGGACCCGAAGGATAGAGTGACGAAGGTTTCCAAACATAGTTGATATATTTTATGACATTTATTCCATTTTATTCTTATTTCTTTCTCCTTTCCAAGTTTCCAAACATAGTTTCACTTTGATATATGGATTATGAATCCTATCAAAAGTACAAATTTGTAAATTTTTAATTAAAATTAACAAAATGACAAGAATAAGGAAAGTTATAAGTCATGCACTCTTGAATGTCAAACGGGACCTAACTATATAAATTATAAATTCAAATTAAATTACCTGGAATTTATGATGACAGCACCTGCTATGCCACCAACTTCAAGAAGTGTTGTCCTCCAATTCCTTACATTGTCTTCTTCATCCAGTGAGGTTCTTGTTATGAGATCCTCAAAAGCTTTTCCAAACTCACCTGTCTGATGACGTACATCTGACGGATCTACCTCATAGAACACCGGAACAACCACCATACCTCCGGTTCTGTGATATTTCATTATGTTTTCCAACTCCATCATACACCATTTTGAATCAGCATAATGTTTTGACAGAACAACGATAGAAATTCTAGATTTTCTAATAGCTTCCAGTAGTGAGTCTGAGACCATATCTCCCCGTTTAATCTCATCATCGTCTCTGAAAACATGATTCCCAGCATTTTGGAGAGAAGCATAGAGATGTGAAATGAATTTTGAGCGATAGTCTTCTCCTCTAAAACTCAAAAACACATCATAGATCTTTTTCTAAAATTGGAAAATAAAATATCAAAGATAAGAACGCTTAGGTATAGTGTTAGCCAAAAAAAAAATATGCTATTGACATAAAAAATGAGGTTTGAGACTCGCATTTTTTTTACTAATTTTCAATTCACAAAAAATTTTGAAGTTCTTTTAAAAGCGGTGTTGTAACTTAGTTCATGGGATTAAATGAGATTGAGGGCATTGCTCTTGCTGATGTACCCTTACAAAAAGAAAGGGTATTTATTTTATTTTATTTTTACAAGAGGAAAAAAGGGTATCTATTATTTAAAATATTAGGACAAGATTTCCAATTATAAAATTATTGGGAAAGGGTTTAGTAATAGTACCCTTAAGTTCATTATTACAAAAGAAATCATGGCAAATGAAAGCAAAATGTATGGAAGCCTGAATTTTAAAATAGGAATCAAAGAAATTCCTAAAAAATTAATTCAATAAATAACTTTGACAAGTTAAAGAAAAAGGTACAAAAAAGCATACATTGCGTCTGAGGCGGTTCCTGACAAGCATGCTGACGGCGGATCTCCATTGAGACTGATCTTCGACGGACAGATTCTTAGACTTGGCGGTTCCTGACAAGTCCGCCATCGCACTCGTATCCTCCATTCTGTGTGGGTGTGGATGAGATCTGAGGGAATTGAAGGAGGCAAAGCAAAGGAAGAGAAGAAATGGGTAAGAGTGAGAGAATAGATCAAGTTGAAGGACTTGAAAATTGAAATCAAATGCCACAGTTTCAGGGTCTGGAAATCAAAACAGGGGACACCATAGACATGCTGTGCAAACAAATGGGCGGAATTAAAAGCTATTCAGTTGAAAAATGGGATGTTATAAACAAACATAAAATGTCAACGTTTCTGGTGAATGTTCACATGATAGGGTCCATTATCAAGAAATAGTCTGAATTTTTAAAATTTATTTTTACTAAATTATTTTTTAAGTATTATATTTATTGAAAAATTTGTTTTCATAAACGAGTCTATATTTTAAAATTAACTAAAATTAAATTATTATTTTTAATTAGTCTATTTAAATTAAAATTATAGGTAACCAAAAAAAAATTAAAATTATAGAAGTAACAAATTGATAAATGATAAAATTAATAGAATTTTGAAATATTATTAGATTATTTATTTTTTGAAATTAGATTATATTTAAATTGTAAAAATATATTCAGAGAAATGGTTTTATCGAAGTAATAGTAGGTAAGAAGAGAAAATTAGTGTATATTTACTATTAATAAATCAAAATTTATAAGTGAGTAATCTATTGTACTATTAGTTACAAAGGTAAACCATAATTGGAAGAAAAAGAGTATTTCTTTTAATTGCCTTACTGGAGAACAACTTTATTGAGGCATAACATAGATGTGATACAAGTAGAGAAAAATATTTATGAAAGTGTTATAGGGACGTTGTTGGTTCTTGAAGGCAAGACAATAAAGTCTCGATTAGATTTGAAATATATGGGACTCAAAATGCAACTTCATCCTATTAAGATTAGGGATAAGTATATGACTCCACCTGCTCGTTACACAATGTCAAAGGCAAAAAAAATTAATTTTTGCCGTATCTTGAAAGATGTGAGGTTTCTTGATGCTTATGCCTCAAATATAGGTCTGTGCGTAAATTTAAATGAACTCAAGATTTCAGGTCTTAAAAGTCATGATTATCATATTATACTTGAGAGACTTCTTCCCCTTGCCATAAGAGGATTGCTTCCTAAGGATGCTCGTGATCCTTTAATTGAGTTGTCTTTATTCTTTGGTGATTTAAGCTCTAAAGAGTTAGGATCTATTGAGTTGAATTGTTTAAGGATCGTATCGCACTGACACTTTATAAGTTGGAGTGCATTTTCCCACCGTCATTTTTTGATGTTATGGTTCATCTATCAATTCACTTGGCAAATGAAGCAAAATGTGGAGGTTCTGTTCAATACAGGTGGATGTATCATATTGAAAGGTTAATATTTAAATGTTTTTTTGTATATAATTATGTTTAGATGTTTTACTTCTCGATCTTTATAAATACTTTTTTATTTCTTCTCCTTGACCCAGCAACTAAAGAAGAGGAGTTTAAAAGTTCAAACCTTAGTTTTTCTTATACTAGTTGGATTTACCTATGCGAGGCACAGGTAACTTTGGATAAACTAAATATTGTGTGTGGAATTTTTTTTATAACTTCTTATACATGTTGTGAGGTCGATAATAGTGATCAATACTGTAGCCGTGAGAAATAGTTACTTAGCAGTAAACGATTGCCGACAATTTGCGCTTAACTCTCATGGGCAAGGATCGAAACCCCCTTCTGCATGGTCGAGAGACAAAGTTAGCTAACTACCACGCCACATCATGTGCTATGTTTAGATGTTATTTTGTCATGTTGATTCCTCGATTATTAGTATAGGAATCTTTAGCATGGAGTGCGTCGTCCTCTCTCCGGGCAACAACAGTGCTGCAAACCCACTCGAGGCATCATTAATGACAATATCACCTCTCGATCTAATGGATGCCGATAGAGTGTTCCATACAAATGTTTTAGTTATTCCTCCGTACCCATACATGAAGAAAAAAACCACCTTTGTTTAATGAAGGGAATTAGAATATTAAAATTTAATTTTAAATTTAATTTGTAACTTAATATAATTATATTTTATAATATGTAATTATTGCTAATTTTATTTGGAACATAATTAGTCACTAATGATTTTTATAACTAATGGTATATTGAAAATTTGTTTTATATTTAAATTAAAATATTTTAGAATTTCTGAACTAATTAAAAAGGATCAATTATTATTTATTATTTATAACGTATTAAAAGAATGTTATTTATAACATAATAAAAGTATCTACTATTTATATTTTTATATCTGAATAATATTGCATTTCATGTTTCATTTCCTTGTTCTTCATCTATCTGTGTTTTTACTTATGTATTTATCAATGGTAATTGTTAAGTAATAGGGGAAATAGGAATTGAAAGAACATTTTGCATATCAAAGAATTAGACTTAGTAATTTAGAAGAAAGCTTTGCATGTTTAAGGAATTAACTTATAAAGAAACTAGGCTAGAACATCATGAGTTCCTTGCTTTAACTTCAGATATAAAATTGATTCTAAGAGCATAATTTATAAGCTATTTACACAGCCCAAGTTCTTAATTTTTATCATCATATTTTCATTGCGAATTTGTTTTCAGGTTCTAACTCAAACCAGTATCAAACAAATAAATTTACATTTTCTGCACTAGTTCTAAACAATTTGAAATTAGATTTTAAAACACTTATCCCTGTGGAGAACGATATCTTTTATACTACTCGATAATCAACCGTACATTTGCGGATTTGGTCACCAAATATCATAAAATATCTAAATGAACAAAGGGATCAATCATATAAAAGTATTGTCACAAGGTATACTATGTCGATGCAAGGGCATTCTTAATATTTAGGTCATAATGATGTATTGCTAGATACTGCTCATTATTAGTGATATTAAATACACTTGATTAAGCTTGAGTTCAAGTGGGTGATTGTTGAAATTTGCACTAGTAGCTTAATATTTATATTTAAATATTGCAGTCTAAATATGTAAGAGATACCCATGGGGTCACACGCATGGAATTAGTCCACTATAATATGTTGTCTTATTGGAACAAGTTCATTTGACGAACTGTTATTGGACCAGCTCATTAGATGAGCTCAATAGGCTCTAATAAGGATTACGGTTAGCCTCTTGTGAAGGCTTATAAATAGAACATGAATGCTCAAACCCAAACACTCAGAAATCCGCACACTTTGTCTCTGCTAGCACAAGGAGCCGCAAGGGTTTTCTAGTGGGAGAATTCCCGTGGACTGCAATAGAGACGAGGCTGCAACTACTTCGTTCGCTCAGGTCTTCAAGAGGTAATTCATCTCTTGTTTGTTTGCTTCTATCTATGAACTTTGATGTATGGTCTCACAAGATATCTCTTATAGGGAATTCATATTCCGCTACGGATATCAACCGCATAATTCCCTTCAAGTTCACAATCATTTCTCGTAAAACTCATGTATGCTTATAGGGCCGAAGCAAACGTGACTAGACAACAATCTCGAGTTCTAGAGTATGCATGTTGTGAAACCTTCTTATATTCAATGCAATGTTTATGCTTCAGTCAATTTTTGCCTTGTTAATTCTCCTTTTATGCAAATTTTATATTTGCTTGTTGAAGTTTCTGTATTGTTTTCTTCACTTTTTCAGGGTCGAATTCCTTTATTTTCTTGCTTGATTTCTTTAAGTTTCATTTAACACTTTGGAATAAAGATCTCACTTAGAGGACTTGAATCCAATTCTTAACTTATATTTTTGTTTGTTTACCAAAATTTCAAGTAAACACCAAGTAAATCATCTGTTGTCCCTCGTGTGTTTCCCAGACGAGGACCACACTAACAACCTCTTCATTAATGGCTAAATAGAAAATCAAGATGTCGCCCATATTCGAGTGAGATAAAATCGAAGGGGACATAAGTGTGTCCTTTAGATTGAAAAATGCCTACTCACACTGCTCATCCCATAGGAAATATTTTCCTTTCTTTAATAGGCAGTACAATGGAAGAGCCCGCTGAGAAGATTTCACTAAGAACCTCATCAGAGCGGATATCCGCCCGGTTAACTACTACACGTCCTTCACAATGTGAGGGCACTTCATTTTTATCACTGCCTTCCATTTATCTAGTTTGGCTTCAATTCCTCTTTCGGTGAGCATGAAATCGAGAAATTTTCGTGCTTGTATCCCCCGAAGTCACATTTCTTAGGATTTAGCCGCGCCTCATGTTATACTTCCTTAGTTGACTGAATATGTCAGCCATGTCTTTAATATGATCTCTTATACTCGTGATTTTTACAACCATGTCATCTATGTAAATTTCCGACTTTTCTCCAATCATTCCTTGGAAAACTTTTTACATCACCCTCAATATAAGTGGCGCATGGACTCGTCATGCCACATGGCATCATTTTGAAAGAATAGTTTGTTATCTATGTTAGATGAACAATTTGGTCGAATCAAGGGGTCTCGTTGCAAATTGCAACCACTGCTAAAAAAACGCAAATTAGCGAGGGGAGAAATCTCTCGCTAAAAGCGTTAAAATGCCTCGCTAAATAGTTAGCGACGGAATAAAACCCGTCGCTAAAAGTGGTGTCGCTATTCATTAGCAACGGATTTTAGCATCCATCGCTGATAGAGAGGGGGTTTTATCCGTCGCTAAAATATATAAATCCGTCACTAATTAGCTTGACTTGTTACTTGTATTCCGTCGCTAATGGTGACGGAAATATTCCTTCGTAATGGTGACAGAAATATTCCACCGTAATGGTGACGGAAATATTCCGTCGCTAATGGTGACGGAAATATTAGCGACAAAAATATTCCGTCGCTAATTATGACGGATTTGTTCCGTCGCTAATTATGACGGATTTGTTCCGTCGCTAATTATGATGGATTTTTTCCGTCGCTAACGGATTTGTTCAATCTTCTCCAGAACACCCTGCCAGGTCCAAGAAAGATGAAATTTTCATGACCTCTAACCATAATCAAGGATTTTGTTTATTTTACTTCAAAGCTATTTTGAGCAGATCAGGGGAAAAGTGCCTAAAATCCTCCAATTTGAAATCATGGGTGCTATAAACAACTAAACGAGTTTAGAAATAGTAATCTTCTAACTTCAGATCAAATGGTATACTTGATAAATCAACAAATCATAAAAATGCAGACTCTTAACTGCTATTGTAGCACATTTTTCATCATAAGCTGCTATTGCCAAGGGAGCACCCCACATTGAGAGATTACAAAATCTAAACTTCACCCAATTTAAGGAGGCATCATCATCTAATATCAATTCAATGTTTTATATTAGTATCTCTAATCAAGTAGGAAGCTGTTTGACAGAAGTTCTAAAAGTTAAAATTTGTGTCCTTGTCCCTTCGAGTGTAAGGAGTATGTACTATGTAGAATCTACCATTGGAAATGGAACTTAGCAACAATACAATAGTCAATATGTCATGAAATTGCTTGGGTTGACAAGACAAACAACAAAATACAACTTGGAAAGTTACATCTTAAGAAAAGAAACAGTTCAAAAGTTTCAACAAACAAAAGTACAAAAGTATTATTAATCATTAGAATCAGAACTATGGCTACCAGGAAAAAGAAACACAACAAATCACACCTGTACTTGGCAGAGCGAGGATCTTGATCGAGATGGTGTTACAAATATGACAAGTCATGCACGTCTGTATAGAAATCCAGGTTAAAGCTGCAATAATCAAATTGTAAAGTCAGTAAAGAAATCTGTCATCTAAAACCAGCTTAGAAGATACTCAATCCCTAACGTTTAAAAATAATTACCACACCTAGTTTTCCATAGCTCTCAATTAAATCAATTATTGACAAGACATTTACATGGGGAAGTTCTAAATGAAGCATTGTGGATAAGGATAGAAGCAATGCACTGATGTACTTCCCAGGGTCACTGTAAAGGTGAGCATCAACCAAATGCACTGCAGTTAACTGCATAAAATGAACATATAATGAGTTTGCAAAATACGATATGGTTTGAC
Source organism: Acmispon strigosus (assembly GCA_030819835.1). Classification (NCBI taxonomy): domain Eukaryota; kingdom Viridiplantae; phylum Streptophyta; class Magnoliopsida; order Fabales; family Fabaceae; genus Acmispon; species Acmispon strigosus. Next base: position 30,338,678 of record JAUAMA010000001.1, read on the forward strand.
AATTGACATCAGGAAGATGTAAAAAACAGAACTATACCATTAGGTTCAATTTCTTTATGAGTTTCATGATGACATTTTTGGCATTTGAATGAAGAAAAAAGAGTTCCACTTGGCCAGGAAAATCAAAAAGTAGGTAGTGATCTAAAATATTAATAACATTGTTAGGCCACAAGTGTGTTAAATGAACAAGAATAATAGTAGTTTGTAGACTAATTAAGGATAATGATGGAACTTATAGCTCGCTTATTGAGGTTGTAGATTTAAAAATTAAGGCATAATAATGTACTAACCTTTCAGAAGAGGTTCCAATTTTGCTTGCAACCAATCAATATGTTTCTCTAAATAATCAATACAATACACAAGACCTGCTTGCACAACACACACAAAACTTCAAAATATGCACAACAAGGCACAAATGCCTTATAAAAGGTTGAGTAGCACATTTCTTGTCCCTTTCAAGAGAACCATTCATTTACGCTATCAAAAGCATAACCTAGAAAATTATTCATATACGTTATCAAAAGCATAACCTAGAAAATCATCAACTCATACCTACAGCTCTAGTAAGTCTATCACACAGTGCTATTAGTTTCATAATTCATGATTAAATCTATAGAAATGTCACAAAGAATAAATACTTCAAACAAAAGGAATAGACATATCACATACCCCCATTTGGACCAAGAGAATGTTCTGTCATTACATCACTTAGTTTCACGAGATCTTCAATGTTCACAGCACATTCATAGCTATTTTTTTCATTAGGGAAACCATATCGATTTAACTATACAACTAAATAAAGGAAAGAGACTAATCCAAACATGCTATTACTACTACTACACAATATTTAACCTGCATTACATCAATTAATTGATAAAACCATATGACAACCATCATTATCTTCAAAAATTAATTAATATCAAGACATGTAATTCAACAGGTATAGTTTTCTAAAGGGTATACGAGATCCCTTGCATATATATTTAAAAATTAATAAAATAAACACCATGATAATTCGTTATGTCAAAGAACAAAAACAATTGAAACCCATGAAAGGTTATGCAGCAAAAGCATGAACTTTACTAAGAAAAATTAGAAAAATGGGAGAAAGAGAAGTACTTGTTGATCTGGGCAACAGTGCCATCGAAGAAGATGATGGAGGTATCATACTGTCCTTCAAGAGCGTACTCTCTGGCGAGCTTGAGGTGCTCTTGCAACCCTCCTAACAAGCTTCCAACCATTTCTCTTCCGTCTCCAACAGTTTCCGCTTCTTGGAGTTTCTGCGAGAATAGGTTAGGAATCGAGAAAGCTTCGGTGAGTTCGAAACCTAGGAACTTTGCTTGTCTACACCATGAACATTAATTTTAGGAGGAGGAGGAATAGAAGAGAAGAAGAAGCAGAAGAATCGAACCTGTTGAGGAGAGAACGTAAGAATCCAAGTTCGCAGGGGCAGCAGCGTCGGGTGGAGGAGTGGCGGCGTGAAGGGCGGAGGAGCGGCGTCAAATCGCAGGAGCGGCGGCCATGAATTGGTTCAGAGGAGAGTTAGGGTTTTTTTTCTAGAAAGAGGTGAGAACGTTTGAAGACCGAGAGTTCGGACTATTCTCCAAAGAATATTAACCTGGTTTACGATTTTATGGTTCAGAAGTTGAACCGTGGTTGAAATGATAATAATTAAATAATATTTTTAAGGGTTAATGGTTTGACAGATTCCTGAGTTTGTACCAATGTCTGCGATAGGTCTCTCGCCGAAAAAAAGTTTGCTATAGGTCCCTTAGTTTGCACCAAGTTTTTATTTAGTCCCTGCCGGAGACTGGAGCTCCAGCGAGGGCACATGTGGCGTGCTGACTGTGTAAGTGATGATTATGTGGTTTTTTTAATATTTTTAAAGGGAAAATAGGTCAGAAAAACCTTTTAATTTTTAAAACCCCTACTTTTACTAATTCTCACTTTAACCCCTAAATTTCCATTAACCTCAAATTCCTAAATTAGTTTTTTAAAACCCATTGATCATCTTCATCATCATCTTCAAGCATCTTTTATTATCTTCATCAAAATTTTCTAGAAAATTAACTTAAACTCTTCATCAAACAATCAAATTCACAAAACACAAATAAGAACAACAAACCAGAACCAAGAAAAAAAATCAACCCCAACCCCTCGATTATGCTCTTTTCTCCCTCGATTATTCTCCCGTCTCCATCAATTCTTCATCCCCCACCGACCACCACCAATACCCTCTTCCACATCCTCCATCACCCCCTCCAGTTCTTCACCATGGTTAAAATCCCTAAATCCCCCACCACACCCTCTCCTCCATCACCTCCCACAGACAAAACTCCTTCATGACTAGGGTACTGAAGAAAACGAACTAGGAATTGAGAAGAAGAAGAAGAAGAAGAAGAAGAAGAAGAAGAAGAAGAAGAAGAAGAAGAAGAAGAAGAAGAAGGAGGAGGAGGAGGAGGAAGAGGAGGAGGAGTAAGAGGAAGAGAGGAAGAGGAAGGAGAAGGAGAAGGAGGAGGAGGAGGAGGAGGAGGAGAGGGAGAGGGGGAGGGGGAGGGGGAGGGGGAGAAGGAGGAGGAGGAGGAGGAGGAGGAGGAGGAGGAGGAGGAGAAGAAGAAGAAGAAGAAGAAGAAGAAGAAGAAGAAGAAGAAGAAGAAGAAGAAGAAGAAGAAGCCACCGTCACTTCAGATCGCGCTTCCATCGCTCCAGATCAACCGTTGTCGCTCCAGATCGAGCTGTCGCCGCTCCAGATCAACCATTATCGCTTCAGACATAGAAGTTCTCTCTCTCTCTCTCTCTCTCTCTCTCTCTCTCTATCTCTCTCGCTCAGATCGCGAGAATCCAGATTATGCAGGAAAACCCAGATCTCTCGGTCTCTCTCTCTTTGTCCCTCTTGAATCTCGTCATCTCACTGTGTGCCATTTCCAGCCATTGGGAAATGACGGGTTTTGATGGTGATGGAGGTTTTGGCTTCGGTGATGGGGGTTTTGATGGTGCCAATTTCAGTTTCACACCGCTTTTTGCTGCTACTGTCGATAAAGCGTATAGATTTTGAATCGGGTGGAAAGTGTGAAGCCTGATGTTATTGGTTACAATGTGTTTCTTTCTTGGTTTTGTAATGGATTATGGACAAGGGAGTAGATGGATCTTTAATTCCAATATTTAAGCCATGATTGATTTTGTAATCTCATGAGTTTGATAAAAGAAATATGGGTATTTCAATGTTTGGTATTGGTAATTTTTTATCTGGTTTTTGACAATAAATTTCGGGTTTTAATCTTTCATATTTCAATTTTGTTATTTGGTACCACGATTTTGACGAAGAAGAAGAAAATATTTCTGCGCTTTCTTTAGTTTAAGGGTTGAAGATGATGAGGAATGAAGATAATGGAGGATGAAAATTATTATGATTATTTTTAGGTTAATGGAAATTGAGGGGTTAAAGTGAGAGTTAGTAAAAATAGGGGTTTTAAAAATTAAAAAGTTTTTCTGGTCTGTTTTTCCTTTAAAAAATTAAAAAATCCACATAATCATCACTTACACAGTCAGCACGCCACATGTGCCATCGCCGGAGCTCCGGTCTCCGGCAGAGACTAAATAAAAACTTGGTGCAAACTGAGGGACCTATAGCAAACTTTTTTCCGATGAGGGACCTATCGCAGACATTGGTACAAACTCAGGGACCTGTCAAACCATTAACCTATTTTTAATTATAAATATAATACATATATTTTATCCTTCGTTGCTAATCCTTGGATTTGTCATCATTAAACTATGACAACCCCATATAAATAGAAAAAATAAAGAAAACTTACTTTTTCAATTGAAGCTTTTCTCATTAATTAAATCAATGTTTCTCCTCTCTTTCCTTTACCTTTCTCCCTTTCTGAAAACTAAACCCTAATGGCCTAATCTTCTCCGGCGCCGCCACCCCTCATCTTCTCCCTCCTCATCCAGCGCTGCCACCACCTCTCCTTCTCTTCACCACTCCTTTCCCCTTCCCTAGGGTTCGACCCTCACTGCCGCCACTCACCCATATCGAACCTCTGCTCCTGAAAACGTCCCTCCACCACCGTTCTCTTTTCCTCCTTCGGCGTCGTGGCCCACGACGCCTTCAACACGTTTTCCAGCAAAACTGGCTTCGCCAAGCACGTTCCCCGCGCCGTCTTCGTTGATCTTGAACCCACCGTCATCGACGAGGTCAGGGCCGACACCCACGACGCCTTCAAAACGTTTTTCAGCGAAACCGGCTCCGGCAAGCACGTTCCCTGCGCCGCCTTCGTCGACCTTGAACCCACCGTCATCGACGAGGTCAGGGCCGGCACCTACCGCCAACTCTTCCACTCTCTAGCAGAAGCAGAACATTCTGGAACCCTAGGCAAAAAAGCCAAAACGACATTGTTTAAGGGGAACCAGAGTGACCCGGATTTTGTTTGATTTTCACGGTTCGGTCCCGGTTTTTCCGGTTCGAAAACGGTTCAGCACTCGGACAATTTCACATGGCAACCGAACCAGCCTGGTCTGCGATTCTCGGTTTTGGCGGTCGAACCGAGCGGTCCAGTCCGGTTCTGCCAACATTGGTATTCTCTCTTAATGAGTTTTGAGACTTAAGACTAAAAAACAATTTATATTTGTATTTGAATAAGTCCACATGAAATGCGATTTAGCTCAAATGGTCAGACTCTTCTCTTTTATTAGAGATGTCCTAGGTTTGATCCTGAACAAATGACCTATATCCTCTGTTATAAGCTTTCCCATGTTTTATGACGAATTTAACGACGGAATGAAAGGCGACGAGCTACGTTTCATAGAAAGATATTAGATAGGGCATTATAGCGTGGGCAATATTCCGTCGCTAAACTTTAAAGAGTCATTTTAAATTTGAAAACACGAATCCGTCACTACATCCATCTCTATAACGACGGATTTTAGTCCGTCGCTAATTTCCATTTTTCTAGCAGTGGACCCTGCACACTGCATCTAGCAATTTCTGAGATTTTGGGAGCTTCAGACATGCCTACCGTAACAAGCATGATTATGAAACTTTAACAGACATGATAAACTTCACAACAACATTATTTATTAGGTAGTTATATACAATGAGCAACTTTTTTTATTGTGATTATGAAAGTACGTAGTAGTTGCGCTAGAAATTATGAATCTAACAACAGGAGACTTTTATATGGCCATATTTCGCTCTCTTCTTTCCCATATATAATGACCTTTTTGCATTGAAGGTTTAGAATCCTTGAGCTTTAGAAATATAACAAAACAATAGCAGCATCTTCTCACTCTACAATACTGCTGAACCATTTCTATAATACAATGAACATTTTGTTCATGTCTCTTCTAGAATTAGCAGCAACTTGTGTTTATGTTAATCCTCGTCCCATAATGATAATATCTTTTTGCACAGCTGCATCTCTTGCATACTACTTCCTCATGTGCATACCCAACAAAGTTTACTTGGTGGACTTTGCATGCTTCAAACCGAGCCATTCTTGTCTTTGCTCCAAGGAAATGCTGGTGGAGAGAGCGAAGGATCTTGGGTGTTTGACAGAAGAGAACTTCATACTCGTGAATAAGATTTTAGATAGATCTGGTTTGGGACCATATACCTATGTCCCTGAAGCAATGTTGCAGATTCCACCAAAGTTCAGTTTGGAAGAGGCGAGGAAGGAAACGGACACAGTGCTTTTTGGGGCTGTTGACGAGCTTCTGGAGAAAACGGGCGTTGAAGCTAAGGATATTGGGATTCTTGTAGTGAACTGTTGCTTGTACGCTCCAACACCATCACTATCAGATAGAATTGTGAATCACTACAAGCTCAGAGGGAATGTATTGGCCTATAATCTGAGTGGCATGGGGTGCAGTGCTGGTGTTCTTGCTGTAGATTTTGCCAAACAGCTCCTACAGGTTCTATCTCACCTTAATTAATTGCCTTTCCATATTTATTTAGTTCATCATTTCAAATTCCATACACAATACATAACTGCAGATTACAATATTTTTAAAAAACAAAAATATAATTTTGAATATAATTTATACTATAGATTTCAAATGAAATAAAATATAGTATACGAATGTAAAATAGTATAAGTTTAAAAGTTGATCTTAATTCTTAAATGATAATTCCCTCCTTCTATTACATGCAACAGGCACACCCAAAGTCATATGCTTTGGTGCTGAGTACGGAAAATCAAATCTCAAGTCTATACCGTGGCAACAACCCTTCAATGATACTTGTTAATTGCCTCTTCCGCATGGGTGGATCTGCAGCCCTTCTCTCAAGCCATCCTTCCGATCGTTGCCGATCGAAGTACCAGCTCATCCACACACTCCGTACTCACGTCGGCGCCGATGAAAACAGCTACAAATGTGTCTTTCAAGAAGAGGACCGTGAACAAAAAGTTGGTGTTTCACTCTCCAAAGACCTCATGAATGTTGCAAGGGACGCTCTCAAGATACACATCACATCACTCGGGCCGTTAGTCCTCCCGGTCTCAGAGAAGCTCAAGTTTTTGGCGAATTTAATCCAGAGAAAGCTCTTCAAGAAGAAGGTTGAAGCGTACATGCCAAATTTCAAGCTCGCGTTCGACCACTTCTGCATCCACACGGGAGGCCGAGCGGTTCTCGATAGGATGCAGAAGAGTCTCGAGCTTGATGACTGGTACATGGAGCCTTCAAGAATGGCGCTTTACCGGTTTGGGAACACTTCTTCTAGCTCCGTGTGGTATGAGTTGTCTTACTGTGAGGCTAAGGGGAGAATTAAAAAGGGTGATAAGATATGGCAAATGGCATTTGGATCTGGATTCAAGTGTAACACTGCTGTTTGGCTTGCGTTGAAAAATATTGAACCGGCATCGAGGAAAAATCCATGGAGGGATGAGATTGATGATTTTCCTATGAAAGCTAATCCACCAACAGGGAGTAACAAATGATCAATCCACATATGATTTTGGTTTGGAATAATTATATGGTTGTTATTATTATTTAAAACTTTAGTTAGTTTCATGTTTAAGTCTGGTTTATGTGAGGTATGCTATTAATTTGAGGATATTATGTCCTTCATTTCTCAGCTTTGATCACCACATTATTTAGCTACTTTTTATTGTTTTTTATAAGTTTAAAATATATGATTAATTATTTTTCCTGATATTTAATTTGTAGTCTACCCTGTATTCCCTCCGTTCCTTTTTATAAGAGCTAAACAACTATTGCACACCACTTAAGAAAAGTAGTTAAAGTGGTTGTTAACATTTAATTTTTTCTCAATTTACATTAACTTTCAAAAAAATTGCCCCAACCTACTTTATAAAATTTCTATTGATTATTAATGCATTACATAGTGGAAAAAGAGAGAAAATTCAATTAAATAAGGATAAGTTTGTCAAAAAATAATTAATGCACTACATATTCCAGGTGACATGTCTAGTGTCAGCAGAAATGATAAATGGATATGGCACAGGAAGTTAGGGCATGCATCCTTAAATACCATTACTAAAATGATGAAACATGATTTAGCACGTGGTCTGCCAAATCCGTCTTTCAAATCTGATGACACATGCTCAGCATGTCTTCATGGAAAGCAATTAAAAAGCTCTTTTCCGTCTAAGAGCGTTGTGAGTACTAATAGACCTCTGGAGATGTTACATATGGACTTGTTTGGACCTACTAGAACGGCTAGTTGTTCTGGAAAATGATTTTGTCTTGCCATCGTTGATGACTACACAAGATTTACATGGGTCCAGTTCCTGTCCACAAAGGATGAAGCATTCAAATTGTTTGTCATCATCGCCAAGAGAGTACAAAATGAAAAGGGCTACTGCATCACAAACATTCGTAGCGATAGAGGAGGTGAGTCATCAATGAAGACTTCAACTCTTACTGTGAAGAAAATGGTATTTTTCACCAACTTTCAGCCCCCAGAACGCCTCAACAGAATAGAGTTGCTGAGCGGAAGAACAGATCACTGCAGGAGATGGCCAGAACTATGCTTAGTGAAACTTCACTGCCTAAATATTTCTGGGCTGAAGCTGTGCACACTGCATGTTATATTCAGAACAGAATCATGATGCGGCCAACACTAAAAAAGAAAGCTTATGAGTTGTGGAAAGGAAGAAAGCCTGATATTTCCTACTTTCATCCCTTTGGATGTCCATGCTTCCTTCTCAACACAAAAGATGATCTAGGAAAGTTTGATGCCAAGTCTGATAAGGGAATATTCTTGGGATATTCGCCTAACTCAAAAGCTTTCCGTGTGTACAACTCAAGAACAATGGCAATTGAAGAATATATCCATGTCAAGTTCGATGATGTAAACTCAAGTGGAAAACAAATGTCCATTGAAGATGAGTTTGACAACTTGAACTTGAATGAAGAGCCATTGTCTGCCCAAGTTCAGCCAGCTAATGCAGAGGTTGTATCAACACAAACTACCTCGTCTGACATCCCTGGAAACATTGACATTTCAACCTCGTCTGACCAGATTATGACTTCCAGTGGTATCTCTCTTCCAAGAGACTGGAGATTTAAGCCAGATCATCCACCAACTAAAATCATTGGAAGTGTATTTGAAAAGGTATGAACCCGATCTTCATTTAACGATTATGCTAACTGTGCGCTATTGTCTGAAATAGAACCAAAAAGCATAAATGAAGCACTACAAGATGAAGGATGGATCTTAGCCATGCAAGACGAGCTCAACCAGTTTGAAAGAAGCAAAGTCTGGAACCTGGTTCCACGACCAGAAGGCAAATCAATTATTGGCACCAAATGGGTCTTCAGAAACAAAATGGATGAAGATGGTAAGGTGACCAGCAACAAAGCCAGACTAGTGGCTCAAGGATACAGTCAACAGGAAGGGATTTATTATACTGAAACATTTGCCCCTATTGTTCATATTGAAGCCATACGCATACTGCTAGACTTTGCATGTCAACATTCCATCAAATTATATCAAATGGACGTGAAAAGTGCATTCCTAAATGGCTATGTTGAAGAAGAAGTCTACGTCAAACATGAAGGTGCAAGAAACGCACAAGAAAGGGGGGGTTTGAATTGTGTTTCTTATTTTGAAAACTTCTTTGTTGGTTAATTATTCAGTTTCAAAAAGAGTTATTGATTTAAGCAAATATGCATGCATGCAACTGAAATCATAACATAACATAAAAAGTAAAGCACACATAATTTTATCCTGGTTCACCCCCATAATCGACAGGGCTACATCCAGTCCTTGGCTTCACCAAGATTTTCCACTATTTAAACAAATAGTACAAGTATTATCGGGGACTTCTCCCAACAAGTATTCGAAGGACTTCTCCTATCAAGTGTTATCAGGACTTCTCCTTACAAGTATTATTAGGACTTCTCCTTACAAGTATTATGCAGGACTTCTCCTGACACCTTTTTACAAGGCTTTGCTTTTCTACAATAATTCTCTTCTAATAAGAGTGGGTAGAAGAAATGAAGAGCAGAAAACAGAGCTCATAAGCAAGTTGGTTCTCTGTTTTGGGTTTTGTGTGTGGGATAGGATGAGAGTAATACTCTATAAGTTTTCCACACACATGAGCAACTCAACTCAGGTAGGATATGGCTTGAAGCTCCCTGAGTTGGAACCCAGGAAGTCTCAGTTCTTTGGACGAACTTGGTTGAGATATGTGAGATTGAATTCTAGCCGCCAAGTTGCTACGGAGGCAGGATTCTCTATATATATCTTCAGCTGAAGATCTTCTTTATTCTTCCACAAAAGGAGAGAAAACTTGCCCGGTGGTGCTCCTACTTCCTATGTTGAGAGTAACGGCTAGTTCTACATTTTTCAGCAGGTCTGAGACATGATCTGAGAAGCATTGATTTGCCTGGGTTGACATCGTCTGGCTCCATTTGAGTAAGTAGCCTTGAGCCATGTCTTCTGTATTTAATGCTCGGAGTTCCAGCTGTGGTACTTGTTTTGACCATTATACCCCAGTGCATGCCAGCTAGTGCTCATCAAGTGCTTTGATTAGATATTTGAATTTCGACCGTTGAATGTGTACGATGCTCAGAAATTCTTGCCGTTGATTCCGCAATGTCAGCTTGATTTGAGGAAAAGTAGAAAAGCAGTGGGACCAAGGAATATTGTATTAATTGTGTCCCTTTTTACTTTCTGCCATTTCCCGTACTTTAATTAATACGCAGACGAGGTCGATGTCTTTTGATCCAAGAAGCAATTATTCCGAATGAAGTGAATAATTTATTTAATGCTTCTGTTGAGCTAATATCCTCGTAAAGCACATTTCTTGATGTTTGTACCTTTGGCGTATTCTGATGCTTGAGCAGACGAATTCTTCCTTAGGATTTGGCAGACGCAGTCTCCATAGAATATTTAGAATTCCGTCATGAATGGCTAGTATCGGCAGACGATCTTTCTTCATTCAATCCTTATTAAGGATGAGAATCTTCTTGGCTTATAGAAGACTGAATCTTCCCTTTTCTTTTGCTTCCACTGAAGTTCTCCATCTGAGAAAGTTGATCCACAACTTCTTTGTATGATGCTAGAGAAGCTTCGAAGCTGAAGGTGTTTCTTCATGAGTTGTCGTACTCTTTCAGCTTTAGATGAAATAGTCTTCCTGTTGATCACTATTGGTTTAGGCAGCGGACTGTTTCAGCTTCTTGAAGTGGACTTTGACTTGAGAGTACATATCTTGATAGAGTGTCCTTGAAAAAGGATGTTTGCTATTTGAAGTCACTGCTTTACCTCCCGTGAGTCACCAGACTGTCTTTACGTGAGTGCTTTCCTTTGGATGTCTTTGACCGTATTTCCTTTAGGATGTATGTAGTAATGACCGGACGGTTTGTCCTGGCAGATTGATTCTCTTGATGATGCTTTTAGATTCATTCAGTTCCTCCAGTAGATAGACTTTCCTGGATATGAGAAATTTCTCCGTGTTAGGGATTCTATCTCTAACGATATTAAACCTTAAATAAATTGTTAATTATCAAAACATAATAGTTCATTTAATTATTTGAATCTAACAAAACAACCCCCAGGTTTTGAAGATCCAACCATGCCAGATCATGTCTTCAAATTGAGGAAAGCTCTTTATGGACTGAAGCAAGCTCCAAGAGCTTGGTGTGATCGCTTAAGTTCATTCCTTATGAGCAATGGCTTCTCAAGGGGTAACATCGATAACACCCTGTTTAGAGGCAAGTCATCAAACGATTTTATTTTAGTTCAATTGTATGTTGATGACATTATTTTTGGTGCTACTAATGAAACTCTGTGCAAGGAATTTTCTAAGCTTATGCAGAGTGAATTTGAAATGAGTATGATGAGAGAATTGAAGTTCTTCCTAGGTCTGCAAATTCGATAAGAGCAAGGAAAGACATATATCCACCAGACGAAATACATTAAGGACCTCTTAAAGAAGTCAACATGGAGAAGTCAAAGCGGATGAGCACACCCATGCATCCTAGGGTCATATTGGATAAAAGTGATGAATCTGCTCTTGTAGATTCAACCAAGCATAGAGGAATGATTGGATCACTGCTCTATCTTACCTCAAGCAGACCATACATCATGTTTAGTGTCTGTCTATGTGCAAGATTCCAGGTAAATCCTCAAGAATCTCACCTTAGTGTTGTTAAAAGAATATTTAGATATCTCGTTGTTACTACTAATCTTGGTCTAGTGTACGAGAAAGGTGATGATTTCAGATTAAGAGGATTCTGCGACGCTGACTATGTGGGAGACTGTATAGAAAGGAAAAGTACAAGTGGTGGCTGCCACTTCTTAGGACAATGCCTAATCTCCTGGGCAAGAAAAAGACAAAGTACCATCTCATTTTCTACTGTTGAAGCTGTGTACGTAGCTGCAGGTTCATGCTGCACCCCACTCTTATGGGTAAAGCATCAATTAGAAGATTATAATATTTTTGAGCATAGTATTCCTTTACTATGTGACAACACTAGTGCTATAAATATCACAAAAAATCCTGTTCAGCATTCTAGGACCAAGCATATTGAGATTAAACATCATTTTATACGAGATCATGTAGCAAAAGGAAATATAGATATATCTTATGTGCATACAAATGATCAACTAGCTGACATTTTCACTAAACCTCTTAATGAAAATCGATTCACTCATCTAAGAGAAAGTATAGGCATGTTTTATGCCCCATAGTATGCCTTGTCTACACTAATCATTTTGCAGGAAGTTGCAGAACTGCCAGGCGAACACATCTCGTTCTCATCTGTGGTGGCACTCGTTTGCCTCAAGATACAGGAAGCTAGAAGAACACCTGTTGGTCCTAGTCTGGTATGAACTCGTCCGACAAAGATTTTGTCAGATTCAAATCGATCATGTCCGGCATCAATTGTCCTCGTATGGGGAAACTGAATGGTCCACGCCTTTCTCATTGATATAACTGGTGAATAGTGTGTCCTTTTAGTTACTTGCTTCTTAAGCATGCTTTTAATCTTTTCAACTGCCATGACTGCACATTTATGACATTGCATTAAATGCGCGTGCGCCATTACTGCTCTCTCTCATCAAATCAACTGCAATCATTTCATGTACGAATTCCAAGAAAAATCCTTTTGAATTCCATGCAAAATTAACAAAAGCTTTTCAGAAGTAAAGTTCACTTCACACACTTCATTTGCATCCTATCTGAAACCTTTGCTTTCTTCTACCTCTATTATTGCACTCTCTAATCCCCTTTGCAGAAACTATACCAAATGGCTCCCAAGAAGCAAGCACCCAAGAAGCAAGCACATGCTTTAGCACCACCTACTGAAGATCAACAGGCTGTGGTTGATCAAAGGAAGAAATGCAGTGATGTAAACCGAAAAGAACAAGACACAAAGATTGGAAAGGTGAAGATTGCCAATCTGGGTGATATAGAACTTGTCACCCCCAGATACCTGGACTTCCACTTGTATCAGTACGTGAAGGTTGCGGGCTTGGAGTTAGTACAATTTCAAGACTGGGGCAACATGTTCAAGATTTCAGAGACCCCTGCCCTTACTCCTCTCGTGAAGGAGTTCTATGATTGTGCTGTAAAGGTGGGCATCAACCATATCAATACCAGGTGCATGAGAAACATCATAAACATCTACCCCACTGACGTTGCACTCACCTTGGATGTTCATGTCAATGAAGGCGTCTACTATTCTCCTAAATGGGAAAATTCTGCTATCAACCCAAATAGTATATGGAAAGAAGATCCCAAGACAATTGGGTCTAACAATGTCAGCAACCTTGTTGACAAGTGCGTCTTTCCTCACGCTGTCCTTAGTAAGATAGTGGTGCCCAAGGAAGGATCACGGGATCTGGTCAACAAGCTTTCTCATTGGGCCCTCTACTAGATGCAAAACCACCAGAGGATCAACCTCCCAAATCTTATCATTCAATACATGCTCCAAACACTGGAGAACTCAAATACAAATCTACCATATGGCTCATTGATTACAGCCATGATGGCCAAGAAAAAGCTGCTTACTGAAGAAATTAATTTTCTTACATGAACCCTGATTTCCCAAAACTTTGTTTTTCTTGACTAGCATGAAAGTTACTTCTTTTGAAGCATCAAGTTCTTTTTGAAGACTTTCAAAATTTTTCTTTAAATTACTATACTTAGCAGCCAATGAATGAGAATAATCAATTAATTCATTAAACTCTTCTTCAGAGGTTTCAGATGTTACCTCATCTTCTGCTTTATTGTCAGACGAGTCTACTGTTACCATCATGACCTCCTCTACTGTCAGACAAGTCCACGGATACCATGAATGCACAGTGAGACTCTTCATCATCATCTTCTTCTTCTTCATCTTCATACTATTCTTCAGATTCTTCATTTTGGCTTGAAAGAGCCTTCTTTTTGTTGAAGTTCTTCTGAGCTGGTCTCTTTGACAGACGAGGACAGTCGGCCTTGATATGACCAGGCTTCCTGCACTCCATGGGCAGGCAAGAGACAACCTGGCGAACTGAAACATCTTAGTAGCCAGAGGAAAAGAAAGCAAAAGCGATTCCCGTAGTAGCGGCGAACGAAATGGGAGCAGCCTAAACCGTGAAAAGATGCTATAGCCTATGGTTTCTACAAGTTAATTCCTTACACATGTAGACCTTTCTTTCTAATTACTAAACTCAATTCCTTGCAATTTAGTTAATTAAAGAAGAAGATGAAGATGGAGTTCAAGCCAACATAAAGCAAAGTCTATCCTAATTCCTTAGTGATATGCCATATTGCTTCTTTTAACTCCTATTTCCCTTATTACTTACCAATTTCCATTGACATAAGAAATAAGCTTAAACACTTGTGTACATTAAGATAAATGAAGAACAAGGAAATAAAACATGAACTTGCAATATTATTCAGAAACAAAGATGAAGAGAACTAAAACATAATTATAAGCTAAAACAACCCAAGAACTTCAAAAGAAATTAGCCAAGCATGGCTAATAGAAACATTGAATTACCCTGGACTAGGAGCTCAAGAACGGCTTCCCATAATTCTAACGAACAATGCTCTTAAGGAAGAAAGAAGAATATTTGTTGTACTTTGAAGTAAGGGATGATTTTTACAAGGGATGGGCACTCCTATTTATAGCAAAAATCTGCCTTTGACCCAACACTTGAGCGTTGGCTTCCCAACGCTTGAGCGCTGGGATTTAAATGCTCCAAACGTGTGAAATAGGGGCCTAGCGCATGAGCCCTGACTTTCAACGCTGGAACGTTGGGATTTTGCTGATTGCTCTTCTTGCTGTTTCGCTCTTCTTCATGGTAGTGGGTCTTCAATGCCTTCAATAGCCTCCACTTTGTCCCCTCTTAATTTCTGAAACACCCTTCCCACTACCATCAATCCTTCACTCATCATTTTTCACATGTGTAAAATTAGAAGTGATGCTTCATATTCACTCTTTTCACTTTTGGTCCACTCTTTGTTAGCACTTCACTTCTAGCCCTTTATTTTCCTGAAACTCCACTTTCAGCCCCCAACTCTTGAACTTTTGTACTTTGGCCCTTTCTTTCCTGAAATTTACAGTTTGGTCCCTGGACAAAAATGACTATTTCTACCAGCTTTCCTAAAATATAAAAATACTTATAAAAATTCCTAAAAATATAAAATAAAGTTTTAAAAAACAAATAAAAGCTAATCTATATGCAAAATGCAAAATAAATAGAAAATCTAAATAAAAAGAATAAAAAACCTATATGAGACTAAAAAATAACTAAATAAAAAGACTAAAAAGACCCTAAAATTATCATACATAATCCAGTCATCACACATCATCACCATCATTCTCCACCACCACCACCATCCACCAAACATATGATTGTATCAAGAAGGCACAGCGGATTTGGAAAGCATGCATGTTTCACAAAAACTGAACAAGAGAGTTAAGCTTGGCACTTTCAAAATGTTGAGTTCGTCAAATTCAGCTCACAAAAAGATATACTCAATGAAAAACATGAAAGCTAAAAAATTCTGCCTATCATTCAAATTAAAGTTGGAACCATGCAACTATGTAACTTCAGAAGAGATTTTTGAAGGTTGAAACTTGGCCAAGGGTTAAACAAGGTATGGATTCAAAAACTTGGCAACTCTATTGGCTTGACTCAGAATTCATGTTAGGTGATTATCAAATTCAACACATAGGTTCTCTCAATTTTTCCCTTTTTCTTTTTTCTAACCAAGTAGTGAGATGTTATGGGATGTATGAAAAGAATTTTACTACCCTCACACTCGTACTTACCCCACCACTTCATTATATTTTTTCCTTTTTCCATTCTTTTTTTTTCTTTCCCTTTTTTTTAGAGAGAAACCTAAACAAACATAGCTCTAGTATTTTTCAGCTTATGAATAACACTAACAACTTAAAGTATCACACAAAAGTAGGCTTCCAATAAAATGACTCTTTTAAAGCTCAAAGGGGCTACTAGTGGATTTTTCTTTTTCTAAGCAAAACTCCGAGTTTTCAAAAATGCCTACAATCTCTTCACAAATTAACAAAGTTAACAAAGACTCAACCAATATGAAACACAAGGCAGAAAAATATTTACAAGTCTTGCATTCAGAGTTCTCAGCACTCAGACAAGATTGGAGTAAGTGGTACTCCTTTTAGAACTCAGAAAAACTTTGCCAAAACCTATCAATCAAGTTTTCAATCAATCCTAGCATCATGCAATCCGCAATCGCATTCAAAAACATATTATCTTTTTGAAAGCATTATAAGTTCACTGGATAAAACACTCACAAGCATAAGCAGTAGCAAGATAACTGGATAAAGACACTTAAGATTATGCAATATAAAAACCTAAAAGCAAAACAAAAACAGAAAAATTAAAAACTAAAAATAAAACTAAAAACTATCCAAAAAGAAAAACTAAAAGCTGGTACAATAGTTTTCTTCCACAATAGTCCAGGGAACCTCATTGTAACTTTTCCTTTGAACATTCCAACTTCAGGGGATTTTCCTCTTTGGTGCATTTCCTGCAAAATTGAACAAACAAGAGTCTACAAGCAAAAGCTTGCTCAGACTTGTTAGTCCTCAATCCAACATACTTAAGTCCTTTTTCAAAAACAAGCCCAAGGGTTGGAAATGTGCCCACCTAAAACAAACAAGGGTTCTTGAGTTCCCAAAGATCAAAAGCTCAAACCAATTATAAAAGCAAGGGAAAAACTCAAGAATCCCATTCACACATCTTTTCAAAAGCTGGTGGGCACTGAACAAAATTATTTATGTTCATGAAAAAATATGAAAGAAAATAAAAAACAGAAAAATTGCCCGAGCTCCAGCGCTTGAGCGTTGGCTTCCCACCGCTTGAGCGCTGGGAATAAAATAAAAACTGGGAATATTCCAGGGGCTTAGCACATGAGCGCTAGCCCCCCAACGCCTTGGCGTTGGGAATAACTGGAACCAGTGGGGCTTTACATGGGCCTAGCGCTTGAGCGCTGGGTGTAAACTCATCCAGGGGGGTCTGGCAGGGGCTCAACGCATGAGCGTTGAGCCTCCAGCGCTTGAGCGCTGGCCCCTCCTGCAACAAAACTGAATAATTTTTTTATTTTTTTATTTTATTATTTTTTTTTTTTTTACAAAAGGATGCAGAAACTTAAAGACAGAATTTAAAGCTAACCCTAAGTTGGGTTGTCTCTCAACCAGCTCATTGTTAAGGTCCGAGATAGACCCTTCCATTTTAATCAATTAGGGGAGGTTTTTTCCTTTTGGTGAACAAATCATCATTGAAATCATCTTCTTCCTCGGACTCATAATGTTTAAGAGTCTGAAATACTGAGAACTTAATCTTTTCATCTCCTACCTTCAAGGATAGGAGGCTTTCAGCCACATTTATCTTGGCATTCCCTGTAGCAAGGAACGATCGCCCAAGAATTAACGGTACCTTCGAATCCTCTTCCATGTCCAAAATTACAAAATCCACCTGGAAGACAAACTTGTCAACCCTCACAAGCACATCTTCAGCAACTCCATATGGATACTTAATGGACCTGTCCGCCAACTGCAAACACATGAGAGTAGGAGTGGCCTCTCCCATGTCCAACTTTTTAAACATGGAGAGCGGCATGAGGTTTATACTTGCTCCCAAATCGCAAAGAGCTTTTGCGTTTGGTAACCCCTCAATTTTTGGGGAAGCTTTCTTGAAACAATAGCTGAACATTCCTCAGTTAACAAAACAGTCTCTTCAACCTCACTTAATTTCCTGCTTTTAGATAAAATATCTTTCATAAATTTGGCATAGGTAGGCATTTGATCCAAAGCTTCAGAAAAAGGAATATTGATTTGAAGTCTTTTGAAAATTTCAAGAAACCTTGAAAACTGTTTTTCCAAATTCTTTTTCAAAGCCTTGGGAAATGGAACCTTACCAACTTTCTTAGGAGAGGAAATTTTCTCATTTTCAAAAACATTTTCAACATTGTTCTCAGTAAGCACACTTCCCTCTTTCTCTTTTTCCTCACAGTTTACTTCTTGTTCAATCTCAACTACCCTTTCGGGCATAATCCTACCACTCCTAAGAGTGATAGTTGAAACATTTTCTATATTTTTCTTGGGATTAACAAGAGTATCAGAAGGGAAAGTACCTGGAATCCGCTCTGAAATGGTCATTGTAAGTATAGATAGCAACCTGAGAGGGGGGTGAATCAGGTTTACCCGATTTTCGCCTTAACACACCTTACTTTCAAGATAAAGATGATCACAGTCGAGTGCAGCGGAAATAAACGTTGCTTGAAAGTAAAGATGAAGAGTAGGAGAATGCATACACAGAATTTTATCCTGGTTCACCTTCAATCCACCGAAGGCTACGTCCAGTCCCTCAAGAAACCCATTGAGGATTTATCCACTATTGATAAAAATCTCTTACAAGTGCTTACACCAAGTACCTTAAGAATTTCTATCAACACCAACCTGTGAAAGCACACCACTTTCAACAGCCCCTGAAAGCACACCACTTTCAGTACAATTTACCTTCACCGAACCCTACGGTGAATATTCACTCAACCAGAATGAAGATGAAGAAGAGTTTTACAACTGGCTGTGTCAATCCTTTAACACACAATTGGATTGATCATGAGAGTTATGCTTTAAGGCTCTTAAGCATAAGAAGGCTCTCTTGATTCTGAGTTCTTCAATATATGAACAACATGAGTGTTCCTTAAACAATGAAGACTATGAACTCAGAACCTAGGCTCTTCAAAAGTTTAAGAACAAAGGCTAAATGAACATGAAAGAGCAATTCAAGAATAGTTTTGGCCTTATTTAGTGTGTGTTACTTGTGTGTCTCGATTCTGGACTCAAATGGACTATTTATAGGCATAAGGGATCATCCATGAACCAACACAACCTTTTCCAAAAGATATGAGACACAATGGTTCATGAAAAGATGCAACTTGTCGAGCATGTAATCGATTACAGTACTTGTAATCGATTACTCTATGTGACCGTTGCTGTTTGAATTTCAAATTCAAACGTGTAATCGATTACGAGCAAGCTATAATCGATTACTTGCCTATGTGTAATCGATTACCTTAAGGGTGTAATCGATAACACTCAAGTCCAGATTCCAGAAAAGGAAACCTTTAAGAATGGCTTGAGTTTTTCTACCTCTTTTAAATCATGAAAGGTTAAACTCAATTAGCTTAAGTGTTTTAAAGAGCCTTTATACTAGAGAAGCCTTTAGAAGCATAACTCACCTATCTAAGACTTAGGCAGATATATAATCATGTTGCACTGATTCTTCTAAGTCTTCTTTTCTTCTTTTTGTCGATGAGTTTGTCGTCATCAAAACCTTAGCCAGGGTCAGGAGCAAGACCTTCTTCACAGTCTTGGCCAATTGGCCTACCTGAACCTCTAAATTTCTGATAGAGGCCTCATGATTCTTGGCACTAGTCCTTGTTTTATTCATGAACTGTGCAGTTTGTTGGGCCATTTCACCAACAATCTCCTCCAAGCTCTTCCTTCCTTGACCTGATTTTTGAGGCATTGGTGGCCTCTGAGTCTGGAAAGGCCTCTGAAATTGCCTAGCCTCACCTTGACCACCCCCTTGGTCTCTCCATGAAAAATTGGGGTGGTTCCTCCAATTGGGATTGTAAGTATTGCCATAGGAATTTTGGAAATTCCCCATGGCTTTTACTTCAGATTCCATTTTTGCCTCTTCTGGGCTTAATTGAACTCCTTCCATTTTTTGACCATAGCATCCACCTTCCTAGACAATAGCTTATTTGAAGCTAAAATTGCATCAAAAGAATCAACTTCATATACACCTTTCCTTATGGCCCTGTCCTGATTGGAATGGGCGGCTCTTACAGCAAGCTTATTAATCAGATCAAGAGCCCCCTGAGGTGGTAAAGCATCATATGCCCCACTTGCAGCTGTGTCAAGTTTATCTCTAGTATAGTCATTGAGTGCTGCATAGAATTTCTCCACTTGATCAGCAATGGAGATATTGTGGCTTGGGCATCGTCTTAGGAGTCCTTTGAACCTTTCCCATGTTTCATAAAGGTTTTCAGCATCTTGTTGGATAAAGGATTTGATTTCTTGTTTCAAATTCCTTATCCGATTATATGGGAAGAACTTAGCCGTAAATTTCTCGGCCAAATCATCCCAAGAGGTAATGCTCCTGTGAGGTTGTGAGGACAACCACTCTACTGCCACATCTCTTAAAGAGGAAGGAAACAACATTAGTCTTACCGTGTCCAGATGAACATCATTTCTCCTCAAGGTGGAGCATTTCCTAGTGAACCACTCCAAATGAGTGTGGCAATCTTCATTGACACTCCCTCCAAATTGGTTTTGGCTAACCAACGAGATGAACTGTGGAGGGATTTGGAAATTGGGCAGTGCATCCTCCGGTACCACAATGCTCCCCTCAAAGTTGTAATCTACCTGAGGAGCTGTGAGATCCCGAAGGAAACGGTTAGCATCCCGTTCTTCCTCCTCAAGCCTTTGCCTTTGAAGTCTTGCTTGGACTTCTTCATCAACCCGTTCATCATACTCGGCACGGAGGCGCTCTTCCATTTGTGCTTGAGTTTCTACCATGGATTTTGCAAGTCTTCTTTGCTCCGCTAATCTGCGATGCAAAGTTCTTTCTATTTCAGGATCGAAAACAAAATTACCTACCATGTAGAAAAAGCAACAAAAAATTAATAGCACCTATTCACCACTAGGATTTTTTCTTTATACAGCTCTAAACAAATTAATAAAAAGACTTTAAAAAAAACCTATCCCCGGCAACGGCGCCAAAAACTTGATGACCAAATCCGCAAGTGTACGGTTGATTATCGAAGTAATATAAAAGATATCGAACCCACAGGGATAGGCGTCCAATTATTTGTAAAGAAGGTCTCGTCCTTGTACTCGCCTGAGGTTTTGATGAAGACAAATACATCACAAAAAGAAGAAAGACTTCAAAAAAGAAAAGGAAGACTTCAAGAAGACTTAAAGAAAGAAAGGAGCAAAAAGAAGAAAGACTTCAAGAAGACTTCAAGAAAAGAAAGACTTCAAGAACCGGCTCAGAACGTCAAGATCAATCATCAAGGTTCTTGCTTTTATTAAGTCTTGTTAGCTTAGTGTGCTATGCTTTATTAAGGTTATATTGCATTTGAAGGCTCATGAGTAATCAACTAATTAAGTACAACTTGTTTTCAAAGGCTAAAATTAAGTAGAAACAATTAATTAGAGATTGAACATCAAATAAACCAAGTTTCAGACTTGCAGTAATAGATTACCAGGCAGTCAGTAATCTATTACCTGTCAGTCAGGCATAGCGTAATCGATTACCAGTTTTCAGTAATCGATTACCAGGCAGTCAGTAATCGATTACCAGATTGCTATAATCGATTACCTGTCAGGAAATGGCACTCAGATCATAACAACTATAGCGTAATCGATTACCAGGATGCTGTAATCGATTACCAGGTCGACAGATGTGTTGTTTCATGAACCAATGTGTCTCATAACGGTTGGGAAGCCTTGTGATGGTTCATGGACGACCTCTAGTGCCTATATAAAGTCCATAGACGCTCAGAAACATCAATGACTTGGTCCATAACTTTCATATTCATTAAAGTCATCAATCTGAGTTTATGTTCTCTCATTTTCATAAGAACACACATGCTGTTCATCTTTTGAGAAACTCAGAATAAAAGAGCCTTCATTGTAATTGCCTGGAGCATACAAACTAAGATCAATCCATCTTGTCTAAAGGATTGAATCAGCCATTATAAAGGCATCTTCTTCTTCATCTATTGAATTGGGTTTGATTCAAAGTCCACCGTAGGGTTCGGTGATTGTGGAAAAGGTCCTTTGAATCAGGTTTGATTCAAAGTCCACCGTAGGGTTCGGTGATAGTGGAAAAGGTCCTTTGAATCGGGTTTGATTCAAAGTCCGCCGTAGGGTTCGGCCTCATCAGTTGGTGGTTTGCCATATGAGGTTTGACAAGAGTTCTTAAGGTTCTTGGTGTAAGTACTTGTAAGAAATCTTGATCATAGTGGAAAAATCCTCAAGGGGTTTCTTGAGGGACTGGACGTAGCCTTCGGTGGATAGAAGGTGAACCAGGATAAAATCTTGTGTGTGATTTCCTCTTCCCTTCATCTTTTACTTTCAAGCAATCCTTAATTCCGCTGCAATCACAACTATCGTTTTGTGATCATCATTATCTTGAAAGTAATAATTTCGATAAGGCGAAAATCGTGCAACTCTGATTCACCCCCCTCTCAGGTTGCTATCTAGGCTAACAATTGGTATCAGAGTGTAAGTTTAGGTAATTTTCTCCTAAGATCCAGGAGAAGATGGCATCCTCCTCCAATCATGGAACCAGTGAGGGATTCAACATAAACAGGCCACCATACTTCAATGGAGACCACTATGACTTCTGGAAGATCAAGATGAAAATATTTATAAGGTCATTAGACGTGGAAATATGGAAAGCCAATGAAGAAGGTCCATTTATTCCTATGATTGAAGTGGGTGATAGCACACAACCAAAACCAGAAAGTACTTGGAGTAAAGAAGAGAAGAATAAGGTTCATTATGATCTTAAAGGAATGAATATTCTTACATCTGCTCTTGTCATGGATGTATTCTTCAGAGTATCCACGTGCAAAACGTCAAAGGAAATATGGGATACTCTAATGGTAACTCATGAAGGCACTAAAGAAGTGAAGATATCAAAGATCAATACTCTTTCACAAGAGTATGAGATGTTCAGAATGTTACCAAGGGAAACGGTGCTAGATATGCAGAAAAGGTTCACTCTCTTGATCAACCATCTAATTGCTCTTGGAAGAAATTTTTCCAACAGTGATCTGAACTTAAAAGTCTTAAGATCATTATCAAGAGAATGGCAACCAAAGGTAACAACAATTTCAGAAAAGAAAAGTCTTTCAAAAATGACATTGGCTTCACTCTTTGGCAAGTTGCAAGAACATGAACTTGAACTCAAAAAGATGGAACAATAAGAAGCAATTGACAAGTTCATTCGACCTATTGCATTGAGAACTAAAGTCACAAGATGTGATAGTTCACAAGAGGAAGATTCTCAATCCAATAGTGATGATGATGATGATGATGATGATGATGATGATGAGGATATAAGAATCATTGTGAAGAATCTTTGCAAAATCCTCAAAAAGAAAGATTGTCATAATCTTCAAAGAAAGAAGCATGGCTTGAAGAAGAAATCTGAGAAAAAGGTTTCCAAATCAAAGAAGGCTTACATGAGAGAAAATGAACCAAGTTCATCATTCGATTCAGAAAATGGAGAAGTATATCTCGCTTTGATGGCAACACATCATTCAGATGATGAAAATGAAGAGGTTAGTAATGCAATTTCATATGATAAATTACAAAGTGCCTTTGATAGATTGCATGATAGTTTCTTGAATATTTATGAAGTATATGCATATCAAAGTAGGATCATCTCATCTCTACAAAGTAAAACTAAAAGCATGCAAGATGAGTTAGATCAAGTAAAATCTAGAGTAGATATTCAAAGTGATTTTACATCTTTAGATCCATGCATAAATATTGAGTCAAAAATTGATGAATTAACTCAAATGGTAAACAAAGGTACAGATGATATGGATAAGTTGTCATGTAATCAAAGACATGCCTTTAATAAAAGTGATTTAGGTTTATCTGATCATAGTCATCCTAGTGATGTTAAGAAAATCACTTTTAGACCAAGTAGTTCATATAACTTTGGTCATACAAGGAGAGTATATGATGGTGATCAACTTAGAAAGGCATATATCAAAACTTTCTATTATCCTAAAGCGAAAGTACCTAACATGAAGCCAAAGTGCTTTCACTATACTCCTAGTTTTCATGGAGATCCTAATGAAAGATTCATATGGGATGTGAAAAGTGCTAACTCAAAAGGACCCAAAGTCTATTGGGTACCTCGAAAATTCCATTAAGCCTATTGTGCAAATGTGCTTGAAGACCTTGTGATCAGAAATGACATATACAAAGGTTGGTCTTTCAAGACACAAAATTAGAATGTGGTATAGATGAGAGAAATTCTAAAACTTTACATTTTTCAAAAGATATTAAGTAGAAGAATAATGCATTCTTAGGCATCTGCATTTACATCATATTTCTCTATTAGATATATCATTCATGTAGTGCTTATCAAGTCTGGAATTTCAAGTTTCTGGATACAATAATCGATTACACAGAATGAGTAATCGGTTACAGGGTTAGTTTGGCCTAGGATTATTTCCAGAAAGCTTCAGTAATCGATTATCGGAAGTCTGTAATCGATTACATCAGGGCTAAAATGGAAAATAGTTGACTTTCAGAGTTTGGCTTATATTTTCATATATTTTGGCTTGCTTACCCCCACTCCCTATATTTTAGATGTCTATACTACTTGTTAGAATGTATGGAATATATATGGCCTCTTTTTCTTATTGATGAAGTCAAAAGAAGAAGAAAGGGTCCTGTGCTTGTAAATATTATTTACAAGGAAAGCTACAAGTGGATCAAATAGGGGGAGAACAGAAATATTGTATTCGGCATAAAATTCCCTTTATTTCTATTATCCTGGAATACTTTGTATGGCTTTTTCTTCTTTTTGATGATGTCAAAAGGGGGAGAAAAGCCTTGTGTATGCTTGATCATTTTCAGGATACTGTGCTTCAATTGCAACACAAAGGGGGATATAAAATTTCAAAACAAAGGGGGAGATATACAAGACAAGAGAGAAAGTCAAATGATCAATTAATGTTCAAGCATGATGTTTGTCATCATCAAAAATGGGGAGATTGTAAAGAAGGTCTCGTCCTTGGACTCGCCTGAGGTTTTGATGAAGACAAATACATCACAAAAAGAAGAAAGACTTCAGAAAAGAAAAGGAAGACTTCAAGAAGACTTCAAGAAAGAAAGGAACAAAAAGAAGAAAAACTTCAAGAAGACTTCAAGAAAAGAAAGACTTCAAGAACCGGCTCAGAACGTAAGATCAATCATCAAGGTTCTTGCTTTTATTAAGTCTTGTTAGCTTAGTGTGCTATGCTTTATTAAGGTTATATTGCATTTGAAGGCTCATGAGTAATCAGCTAATTAAGTACAACTTGTTTTCAAAGGCTAAAATTAAGTAGAAACAATTAATTAGAGATTGAACATCAAAGAAACCAAGTTTCAGACTTGCAGTAATAGATTACCAGGCATTCAGTAATCTATTACCTGTTAGTCAGGCATAGCGTAATCGATTGCCAGTTTTCAGTAATCGATTACCAGGCAGCCAGTAATAGATTACCGGATTGCTGTAATCGATTACCTGTCAGGAAATGGCACTCAGATCATAACGGCTATAGCTTAATCGATTACCAGGATGCTGTAATCGATTACCAGGTCGACATATGTGTTGTTTCATGAACCAATGTGTCTCATAACGGTTGGGAAGCCTTGTGATGGTTCATGGATGACCTCTAGTGCCTATATAAAGTCCATAGACACTCAGAAACATCAATGACTTGGTCTATAACTTTCATATTCATTAAAGTCATCATTCTGAGTTTATGTTCTCTCATTTTCATAAGAACACACATACTGTTCATTTTTTGAGAAACTCAAAATAAAAGAGCCTTCATTGTAATTGCCTGGAGCATACAAACTAAGATCAATCCATCTTGTCTAAAGGATTGAATCAGGCATTGTAAAGGCATCTTCTTCTTCATCTCTTGAATTGGGTTTGATTCAAAGTCCACCGTAGGGTTCGGTGATTGTGGAAAATGTCCTTTGAATCAGGTTTGATTCAAAGTCCGCCGTAGGGTTCGGTGATAGTGGAAAAGGTCCTTTGAATCGGGTTTGATTCAAAGTCCGCCGTAGGGTTCGGCGTCATCAGTTGGTGGTTTGCCATCTGAGGTTTGACAAGATTTCTTAAGGTTCTTGGTGTAGTACTTGTAAGAAATCTTGATCATAGTGGAAAAATCCTCAAGGGGTTTCTTGAGGGACTGGACGTAGCCTTCGGTGGATAGAAGGTGAACCAGGATAAAATCTTGTGTATGATTTCCTCTTCCCTTCATCTTTTACTTTCAAGCAATCCTTAATTCCGCTGCAATCACAACTATCGTTTTGTGATCATCATTATCTTGAAAGTAATAATTTCGATAAGGCGAAAATCGTGCAACTCTGATTCACCCCCCCCTCTCAGGTTGCTTTCTAGGCTAACATTATTAATTTATTTAGAACTTGTGCTGAAAATTAAAATTGACTTTAGCTTTGGTTTGTTTAGAACTAGGACTTGGAAAAACATAAATAAATAGAGAAGAGATGATAATGGAAATTAAGCACTTGGGTTGAATTGAATAACTTATAATATATGCTAGCAAACATCTACCTTATTTCTGAATTTTAAAACAATAGTTCATGATGCTCTAGCCTATGGTTTCTACAAGTTAATTCCTTACACATGTAGACCTTTCTTTCTAATTACTAAACTCAATTCCTTGCAATTTAGTTAATTAAAGTAGAAGATGAAGATGGAGTTCAGGCCAACATAAAGCAAAGTCTATCCTAATTCCTTAGTGATATGCCATATTGCTTATTTTAATTCCTATTTCCCTTATTACTTACCAATTTCCATTGACATAAGAAATAATCTTAAACACTTGTGTACATCAAGATAAATGAAGAACAAGGAAATAAAACATGAACTTGCAATATTATTCAGAAATAAAGATGAAGAGAACTAAAACATAATTATAAGCTAAAACAACCCAAGAACTTAAAAAGAAATTAGCCAAGCATGGCTAATAGAAACATTGAATTACCCTGGACTAGGAGCTCAAGAACGGCTTCCCACAATTGTCAGGAACAATGCTCTTAAGGAAGAAAGAAGAATACTTGTTGTACTTTGAAGTAAGGGATGTTTTTTACAATGGATGAGCACTCCTATTTATAGCAAAAATCTGCCTGAGACCCAACACTTGAGCGTTGGCTTCCCAACGCTTGAGCGTTGGGATATAAATGCTCCAGATGTGTGAAACAGGGGCCTAGCGCATGAGCGCTGGCTTTCAACGCTTTAGCGTTGGGATCTGCTGATTG
The DNA here is from genome assembly GCA_030819835.1 of Acmispon strigosus. Taxonomy (NCBI): domain Eukaryota; kingdom Viridiplantae; phylum Streptophyta; class Magnoliopsida; order Fabales; family Fabaceae; genus Acmispon; species Acmispon strigosus. The sequence continues at coordinate 30,365,723 of JAUAMA010000001.1, forward strand.
CTCTTCTTGCTGTTTTGCTCTTCTTCATGGTAGTGGGTCTTCAATGCCTTCAATAGCCTCCACTTTGTCCCCTCTTAATTTCTAAAACACCCTTCCCACTACCATCAATCCTTCACTCATCATTTTTCACATGTGTAAAATTAGAAGTGATGCTTCATATTCACTCTTTTCACTTTTGGTCCTCTCTTTGTTAGCACTTCACTTCTAGCCATTTATTTTCCTGAAACTCCACTTTCAGCCCCCAACTCTTGAACTTTTGTACTTTGGCCATTTTTTTGCTGAAATTTACAGTTTGGTTCCTGGACAAAAATGACTAATTCTACCAGCTTTCCTAAAATATAAAAATACCTATAAAAATTCCTAAAAATATAAAATAAAGTTTTAAAAAACAAATAAAAGCTAATCTATATGCAAAATGCAAAATAAATATAAAATCTAAATAAAAAGAATAAAAAACCCATATGAGACTAAAAAATAACAAAATAAAAAGACTAAAAAGACCCTAAAATTATCATACACAATCTAGTCATCAACCTTCATCACCATCATTCTCCACCACCACCACCATCCACCAAACATATGATTGTATCAAAAATTTAAAGGATGTAATAAGTTATACAATGAATGACTAAAAGTTGTATAGTATTAAATTTTTATCAGGCCTTATCCTACCAAGCCTAATACTATAAGGCCTAATACTATCAAGCTTTCTACTATACAACATAACAAATGGTCCTTTACTTTCATTCTTTTCATCTTCACTATTTCTCCACACAACACCCAAACTTCAATCGCTCAGACTTTACAAGTTTCTTAACGTTAATGCTTGTGCCTTTAGTTGGTCCCTTAGGTTCGATAATTGGGACTTTCGTCCTATATTACTTTAGCGATAGGTTTCACTTACCTTTAAAAGCATGTGTTATTGCAATGCGACATTCTTCCCGGAGTAAAACCTGGAAGTTCTCCTCGGTTCTTTACAGTGAAGTGCAGCTTAGTGTGTCTTGGGTGCACAGCGGTGCTGCTTGACCACAACGAGGGTGGGGCTTGCAAAAGATACTTTGACGCTCGGGTCAGTGAGAGGGCTAGGAGAGAATATCAGAGTCTTAGAAGAACTCATAGATTGTAAGAATGAAGAGTGTGTTAAGTAAATGAAAAACCACTATATTGATAGGCTCGAGGCATGTTTTCATTACCTCTACAAGTCCAAGGGAAGAATTTGTGAAGGTAATTTTAGGAGCTTTTATGATATTTTATGATATTTAATTATTTTTGGGGATTCGATCCTGTTTTTCTATTTTATTTCAGGAAGCAATCAAAAATAGATTCCACAGAAGAATGTAACTGCTTCTTGCATGGGATGGTTCTTGTGGCGCTCCTTTCGCCCGAATTATAAACGTTCCTACGACTCATATTTATCCTCCAAACTACGAATTACCATGAAATATTTTTTTTGACTTACTTACTACATCTTACTAGTGACATTGACGAGTTAGTGAATTCACTAATTGCGGAAGCTACTGTGTTACCTGTGCGTATTCTAACTCTTCGGTTCATTTACTTACCGTGAACCTTTATTTATAGTAGTCTATAATCTGTCAAGAAACATCAGTCTCCCACGTTATCATTCACACATAACAAATGGTTATATTACAATAACATAATCCAAATCAGAGTGTACAGCTGAAGCGGATACCCATGGCATCCTCACACTATTATTCAAAGCAACATAGTCAATAACACAACATGATCACAAGTTTAGTAGAAAAGAGACAACAAGCAGCTAACAGACAGCTACCCCAATCGGACCATCACTAGCTTCATTCCGAGCCTCATCCATCCCAACACTGTCCTCAACCTGAATTACCGGAACTCTCATCTCTACTGCACGAGAGGTTTCACCACTGTTAAACAGACTTCTATATTCCCTAGAGGCCATTCTTCTATTCTGGGCTAACACACTCATCCTAGCAGTCATGCTCATACGGGGTCCTGGTCTTCTAGGAGGTGGAGAAGTAACAGACTCAGAAGGGTATTGACGTCTAGAGTTATTATCCTCAGGTGCACACCCTCTGATAGGTATAGCAGGTATGGGTTCAGGCTCATGGGGTAAGGACTAAGGTACTGGTGAATCTCTTAGGTTGACATGACGGGCTCTTAATAGTAAGTAGAAAGAAAATGCAATAGGTAAGGTAACTGGGTAACCTACTTCTTCATTCAAGAAACTTCTAAACCAGAAGACTGAAACACCATTATATAAACAATATCCGGTGGTGGGATTGTGATACCATCCTGAGGCTGTAGGAATTCAGCATGGATGGAGACGATTGGAGGTCAACTCAATGGTATACCTGTTAGAATCAATGAAAATAAAGTGCAAGGGTGAGTCAAACCATGTATAGGTTACACAACATATAAGTGATCCATTACAAATCAAGATAACATATTATTATCACATACAATCACATCAAGCACACATCCATTATGCAATAATGCTGGTTATCAATCCTCCCTTATAACTCCATATTTTCTGTCGAACTTCTCTTCCAATTACCCCAGAGATTTTTCCCCTAAGAAGAAAGTCCCTAACCCGACCTTTTTATATTTAAATATCATGAATGCTAATAGTGTATAAGGCTCGAAGACTTTTAGCTTCTACACTCTTCAGAAAGCCATTCGAGAATTATGGACACAGAGTTTCCCTCGTTCCACTCTTTACCGAACTTGATTACCTTAGGGCTTGTCCGTCAGATATACATGACTTTCCCAGTCCTTTAACTTCATACCAGCCCGACTTGAGGGGTCCAGCCTAGCACTGGTAGAGAGGTAGTCCCATCATGTATTCCTGGGCTTATTTATCTCTGAACATGGCCACCCTCGGTATCCCTGTATTCCCACACTCTTATAGTGGTAGTGACAGTACTTTCCTACTCCTTGTCTCTCCAGAATTAATATATATAGAATATCTTCACCCCCTTATACTTCTTAAATATCCAGAGTCATAACTTTAATGAGCTCTGTTGCATCTGTTTCCTGTCTCATAAAATGAGTTCAACATTTGGATAAACATGTATAATAGGTAAGTAGAGTTTTACACACAAGAACCACGTTCTTTCGGTAATCATCCCGCACTTTAGTTCTTAAACAATTTCCTCTCCTAACTCATTTAATTATATCCATTAATTATCTGTCCTATTGGTGAATTCTAATTAATTATTGGATAGGCTGAATTTCATAAACAAGTGATAGGCCAACAATTACCTCAATATTTTTCCCTCTGCTCTACTACCACAGATGCTATATAGATATTTCTAAAAGCAATTTTAAACAAGCCTTATGACGGCAATTCCTAGTATCACTATATCCCATAGCGTACTTTCCCGATCTAATGCTCAAAGCAACATTTCCACATTCAATTTCAACATATCACAGTCAACATCCATTCAAAAACATCAAAGCATATCAAACAAGCAATCATACATAATATCAATATGTATTCTATCTTTCTAATAGACTGCTTATATGAAACCTAACATAACATGGCATAGTCTAACTCCCCTTACCTCGGGTTCCAGCTCTATATTCTGAGTCCGTATTTTGTCCTTGGTATTCTGCATATTGTACCACATAATTAATATGTTATGTGATTTTTAGAGTTAGATCTATGACATCATTTGTTTCCATATTTTCACTTTAGTCCCTTATATTTACTTTATTTGCAATTAAGTCCCTATAATTACTTTATCTGCATTTAAATCCCTATATTGTTTCTAAATTACATTTTCCTACTCTATTATAACTTCTCTGAATTCTAGGTCCTAGTCTTAGCACAAGAATTCTCACATGGTCTTATTCTTAGTCATACTTAAACTAGGTTATTCATGACTTTATGTATGGTTCTTGACTTCCATAACTCTCTCTACTCAACCTTCTATTTTTCTTCTCAAAACTCACTATCAGTAACATGCAGAAGCTTTCTATTACTTATTACAGGGGTTCCCACGTCCGTTTTGCTATTGTCCATGTTCAGGTTCATAACACCTAAGCTTGAAAATCCAACTTTGCTATTTCCTGTTTCTTTCCTTGTTATGGGTTTCCTAAATTATTCCTTGAGGTTCTTAAACCTCCTCGCTACACCGGAAAACATGAAGAAAGGAATTTTCAGGCCACCGAAATCTGGAAATTCTTGCCGAATTCTGGGTAAAAGTTACAGAGCTTGATTTTCTTTGTTTCTTCGAATAAAAGCTAAGGGAAACTATCCAGAATTCATCCTTGACCTTCTAGAAAGACAATGGTGAATGTTTGAAGCTCTAAAACACAAAGGAAAATGAGAATCGAAGAGGAGAAGGTTTGGTGATGGTTCTCGGGTTTGAGAGAAAACAAGGGTCTTCCTCCTTGCTCAAGCTCTTTGAGGTGTATGGATGGCATAAAAGCAGTATTTATAGGCTGAAAGTGTCTTAGCTTAATGAATCATGATTATCAACTTAGTTAACTTGCTGATAGTAATAAAATCACACAAGAAAGGGGGGGTTTGAATTGTGTGTGTGACTTTTGAAAAGTTTTTTCGTAAAATACTTGTTATAAGTTTGAAAACGTTTAAAGAGAAGTGCAGCGGAAATATACTTAGAGCATAAAGAGTAAAGCACACAAGATATTTATCCTGGTTCACCCCCAAAACCGATAGGGCTACGTCCAGTCCTTGGCTATACCAAGATTTTCCACTATTTCAACTGAATAGTACAAGTGTTCTCAGGGACTTCTCCCAGTATTCTGAGGACTACTCCTTTACAAGTTTTCTCAGGACTTCTCCTTTATCTCTCAAGTATTCGACAGGACTTCTCCCAGTTCCTTTTTAAGAAGGTTTGTTTTCTACAAAGATCTCTTCACAAAGAGTGGGTAGAAACTATGAGGTTCTAGGTTCAGAGATGATTTTTAGTTTGATTCTATGAAGAGGTTGTGCGAGAAGAATAAGAGTTTTCACTCTATGGGGATTTCACACTGGTTGGCGACTAAACTCAGAAGAATAGAAAATCTAGAGTTGCTGAGTGTTCTTGGCTAAAACTTGTTCAAATTATAAACTGACTTGAAGGATTTGAATGCTTTGATAGTGTGTAAGTCGCCAAGTTGAAAATGATGCAGAGGCCACTATTTATATCTTCAGTAGGATGAGAACTGGATGAGCTGATGAAGATCTTCAAAAATAGTTCCGTTGAAAATTTGCTTGATTGTGAGTAACGGATACTTCTGCATCTGTTGCTTGAGGAGGTCTGCCCAAGTGAAGAACATTTCTTCAACTGATAGAGAGTGAGATCGTCTGGCAATGCTTTTTCTTCTGGTACTCAGAGGCAGCAATTAATGCAAGTGTATTACAGCTAATAAGGCAATTAATGCTCTGACCAGAGGATTTGGATTCGGCCGTTGAGGAGATACGATGATCAGAGGATTTCACCGTTAATTCAGCAAAAGCAGCTTGAATTAAGGAATGTCAGAGAATTTGAATCTTCAAGGTAGATGGCGCTTAATTCTGTCTCTTTCGACATTAATGCTCTGATCAACCAAGAGGTGCATGACAACTCATCTTTGGTTTGAGCAAACGATCTCTTCTAAGCAGATTCTTTTTGTACCAGTCTTCAATCATTGCTCCTTAGTCAACCCATATGTTTGACGAGGAATGGACCGGACAAACTTTCCAGGCGGACAAACTTTACTCTGAAGGCGGATTCAATTCTTATAGCCAGACGGACTTTTCCTTTGCTTTTTGATAATGGTTGCAGCATGGCTTCCGTTCATAAGAGTCCCTGAATATAAAATTCTTCAAAGAAAGTTAGTGACTCTTAACGAAATTGTTATTTATAAAAATAGATTAATTCATTTAGATATTTTTCTTTAACACTTGCACCCCCAATGGTTCTTCATGCAAGATGATTAGGGCATCATTCTATAGAATTTGAAGGCCATGCACGTTTTTAGGGTTGTTGCTGGTGTTAATGGAAGCTCATTTAGGGTTTGAAGTGATGTGCTTAGTGACATATCCATCAGACGTAGTGACTGGTCTCGTATTGGTCGCACATACCATCATGTCGTCACTACAGTACCAAAGAGGCACTATTCTCAAGTCAACCCTATGCAATAATGTTTCTTCTGAATTATTTCCTTTCCTCAGAGTCCAGAATCATGGGTAGTCAGTAATCTCAGCCAACTGGCTCGACTATGGTTACGATCACTCTGAGATGATACCGACTATCGCCAAGAGATTTTTAATCAGAGTAATTAGGGTTCCTATTGCCAATGTCATGTCTACACTTTCTAATTAACTTATTAGTTCTACTAATAATCATATCTAACACTATACTCATCAATCAATTCATACACACACCAATCTATATTGATATATTTTCCAAGTTGTGTTACTACTAATAAGTTACTGAGATAGGTCTAGGTTCCTATCTCCCATAGTTAGTGGTTAAGGTAATAAGCTTAAGGCAATTACCTTCTGAGTGGAAATACGGGATGTTACAGTTCTCATAGAACAGTCATTTTCTGGATGATCCAACCTATCATATTTAAGATCTATGTGTTGTGAACAACATATCAAAATTTCAGCTCGATCTAACGATTAACGAGTTCATACGAGCCATTTTAGGGAAAGAAGCTGGACTGCTAGAGAGCTAGTGTAACACCCCGATTTTCAGGGCGTTACTGTAGCAAATGAATAGTAAATAATCATGCGGAAAATCTTTGCAGTTTTCAAACATGCGAGCCTATTTTTTTTTATCATGCCAAGACATAATGAATACAGAATTACCCATATCTATGTTGCTCTCATCGAGCGATGTTGCCAAAGTAGTTTGAGACGTGCATAATTACATCACCAAGATTAGTGCAAAAGAAAAGTTATATTACAAACCGGCTAACCCAAAAAGTGGAGAATACATCAAGGCTATGAAATCCTAGGACTAGACCTCATAAGACCGATATACTTCCCTATGGACTCTGCGTAGGAAGCCCACACAAAAAACGATGTATCGGAGACCTACCCTTTCGTTAAAATATAAACAGCCTTAATTTACCAAAAGTACGACCTACCTTGAACCCAGTATGCCTAAGCCTCCTCCTCCTCCTCCTCAGGGTCCTCATCGGGATCGCCTTCGAATCCCTCGAGTTTTCCCATACCACCCCCGTCTAGGATCCCTCCATCGGAGTCAGTGAGGTCGATCACGGGGACATCTACACCTATAACGGTAATGGAGATTGTCGTCACCACCTCGTATACTAGAGGTACGATCCGGAAGGGTTCCGTCGGGATGGGGGTGTAGTCCGGGGTGAGAGGAGTAGAGGTCTCCGCCTTCACCTTAGGGGATGAAGGTCGTGGAGAAGCAGCAGCGACGGGGGACGCTAGGATAGCGGTTGTCCCAGACACCGAGGCGTCGGAACCGTCGAAGAGTGAGATAGGAGGTAAGGGAAGGTTATAGGTGAAACGATATATCTGACGTCCTCGCGATGCACCGAAGCAGTCTGTCCTTTCATCAGCTACCCGACCTGTGTACGGGACTCGCCATGTCGGCAGGTCTACCGACCATGACGCCGGGTCGTCTTTGTCAATGAAATGTAGGGTCGCCTCCCTTAGGAAGGGTAGGCCAGTGAAGGGGTCCTCTGCTGGTCGGTCGGGCATGATGTGGAGGAGCATACACAATCCATCGAAAGAAACACAGAAAAAAGGGTCACTTCCAAAAACAATATCAAGTCCAATAAGCAATCAAGCAGTATTAATCAGGTAGCAACTAGCAAGTACAAGTTACAATTATATGACACGAGTGGTCGAAGACCCTAGGGCTCCTATATGCACGCACAACCCTCGTTGTACAAAAACGTTTTTATCCGGATATGACACCAACTTCCGCAGGCAGGTGGGACACTCTTCCGAACTCCGTACAATCGAAAAAGTAGGACGGTTAGTCGGGAGTTGCCTCTTACACGAGAACGCTCTGTATAACGCCCCGATAGGGTGCATCTCTAGTCCGTGACTCTGTATAGCCTCGAACCAGGACGACTTCAAAGAATGTTTGACACGACATGAAGACAAAACTCAAGTAGGACTCATACGTCTGTATACGTGGCCTAACATAGCTTCATAATTACAATAATCATGTAGAGCATACATACATATCTAAAGCTAATATAAATCATGACGAAGGAAAATCATGCTTTCAATTATCAATATAGCAATAAACATCCCATAAGTCAAGCCACAATTCAAATCAATTTCAACAATGTCACACATCAATCAATTCTAGTCCAGCATATCAGATGCCTTCAGATACTTGCATTAATATCACAATCAATACAGTTATAAATCAGGTCGTTCTCAGAATACTGTCAACTACAATTTCAGAAACCGTAGTGCATACATTCACATAAATTTATACTTATGCTTAGTAGCTAATAAAATGAAGTGCCCTTACCATAATGACAATCGATCTTGGCGGTTACGTGAGCTTTGCACGTCTCGATCGGTTCGGGGTCGCGTGATCCTTCAATAAAAACAACCTAGCTTAGAACTTGGAACTCAAACCAAAGGTCTTGGTGATGGTATAATCAAGGTTTCTATCACCTAAACAATGGTCCTATACCTTAAGGAGATCCTTGGAAGCCGAAATTGTTTTTTTGCAACTTCAACGATCGTTAAAAGAATTCAGAAAACACTAAGTTACAAAAACCAAAACTTCTCAAAACTTTAAACCATTCTAAGAGCATCAAGGCTAGATGCTTGCAACCCATTTTGAAGACCTTATACAAGGTTTTAAAAGCAAAAACACACACAACTCACCAAGTGTTCAGTTATGTCCAAAAGTTCCAAAACCCTAAAAACTCTAAATTTTCACCAAACACTTCACTAAATTTCTCAAAACAATTACACAATCCAAAACATAATTTTTATTTCCATTTCTATACTATTCTCCAAATTTTTTTCAGTTTATCAAAAACCCTAATTCAAGCTATGAGTTCAAAAATCCAATTTACCCAAAGGCTCCATTTTCACTCTTTTAATTCCAAGTTTCCTACACTTTCAAAAATCAATTTTCCAAGACTTAAACATACAATTTTCTCTAGGCCCTTGCACACTAAATAGGGCAAAACCTATCGTCAATACCCAAAATCATTTACAAGCATTTTAACACACCCAAAAGCTAGTTAGAAAATCGATTCTCCTTTGTCCCAAAACCTTAATCGATTCGGCCAAGCACCAATAAATTCCAAGATAAATTTTTCTTTCAAAACCAACTTGCACACATCAACGACAACAAGAAATCTATGGTGAAACTAAATTTCAAAGTTTGAAAATCACTTATTCAAATAATCAATTTTCAAAAACTTGACTTCCAAGAAAACTAAATAGGGATACCCATATATGAATGTCATGGGAATGACTTTCCTAAAGGCAACCCTATCAAAAACTCAACTTAAAAATTCTCTAGGGACCAAAACTCAACCAATCAAAATTCTAATCGATTCAAATTGAAGCCTATGATCAAGGGAACAACATTAATAAAGGGGCTATAAGGTTCTAGCAATTACATAAAAATCCAAACTCAACATATTGAAATTCTGAATCGGTAAAAGTGTAGATCTAGAGGAGGTGAGTAATTTACCTCAAAGGAGCAAGTGGAGAAGTTGAGTGGAAGACGTTGCAAGAGGAAGAAGAGGATTCGTCCACACCAAGAAGAGGAAGAAGATGAATAGTGTTTATTTCTCTCAAGCTTCATTTTCTCTCTCTAATCTCTCTTAACTTCACTAAATTCTCACTAAATGAACTTATGAGGAAAAAGCTACATGGAGCTCTTTAAATAGGGGAGGAGGCCGCGACTAGGGGGTGGGTTTTTAACTTTCCACTTAACTTTCCACTTAACTTTCCACTCAGGTTGCTGGATTTGACGTAACTACTTATGACCAGCTTCGTTCCACCAGAGTTACAATGGAGATTAGGCATATATTTGATCACCATATTTAGGTTGGCACTTATGCTATTGTTGTGGGTTTGGTGGGTCATCAGGATTTTGGTTCTAGGGGGCTACATTGCTTCTCATTTTTTTGGTGGTCATCATGTTTCTCATAGTGGGAATCGGGAGGATTTTCAGCAATCTCAAATGGTTCATATTTCAACCGGAGTGCAAGAATTCTAAGTGCAGACTTAGAATTTGAAGAAATATCAGCGGAAGAGTGGTGGCCTTTTGGAGTTTTTCCTATTCATATATACTCTCTCTGTGAATGCTAAACAAAAAAATAACACAGAGATATTAGTTCACCTCGATTGGACGAAAAGATTACTGTATTTTTCTATTAAAAACGTTTTATCCCTTTCACACTCTTCCACTGCCAATAAAGCTAGAACAAACTTTTGCTTTTCTCTTAAATCCAGACCCTGATTGGACAAAAAGATTACAATTGAATAAGCATTAATTGATAATGTTGGGCTCGAACCCCTGGATCGCACAGAGTAACTCGAGAGAGAGATCGAAAGCATACAGAAATCTTTGTTCACGCAGTTCAGCCAAATTGCTTACGTCTGCGGCTATAGATGGCTATAGCACCGTTTCATTCAAAACTTAGAACGAACAATAGGGTCCTAATGTTACAGCATATTTATACTAGGATATAATGCTAAATCGATAGTGTCTTAATTATATCCTAACACAATTCTATCAACCAATCGGATTCTAGATTACACGGATATTACGAAATGAGTGCTCATTAGCTGTCCTCAACAAACCACGTAATAACTCTAGCCTGACGCTGCCTAGCAGCTCCAGCCAGACTAACTCTTATGTGTCAGTTGCGGACGGACTCTTCAGAGGGAACTCCAAGTCGGACGAACTCGACAGCTCCAAGCCGAACGAACTCAACCGCTAGATGAACTCCCCATGCTCTGGCCAGACGAACTCCTTCAGTTATAGTCAGACGAACTCCTTGAGTTCTAGCTAGACAAACTCCTTGAGTTCTGACCAGACGAAGTCACTTTAATGAGCCATACTCAACAGATAAAATGAGTGACGTGGAGTCAACACTTGACACTTGGCAGCGAAGATCAGAGAGCTCCAAGGAGAGGTTGGGGAAAGTTTCTAGGCCTTGTAGGAAATTGTTTGAGAGATGAAGATAAATTGAAGTGGGTTGAAAACATGAGAGGGAGCCTGAGTTTGACGGCTTCTATAATTGCCACCATGACCTTTCAACTCGCCACTAACCCACGGGGTGGCGTGTTCCAGGCATTAAATGGTGGCATTGAAGTGGCTAATATTACGAGATTGATTGGAAAATCTTGACATTCAATGCCTGGTCCCTGGGGAAGCTGTGTTGGTTGTTGTATACGAGGATGATTAAAAGGAGTATTGGCAGAAAACACAAGTATTTTCTTGCAATTCTTCTGATATTCCATGGTAATACAGATCATTTATCATATTCTACATGCCAACAACATTGTTTACTATTTCAATAAAAGAGGTACAACATAAGTGGACTTGAAACACAATGAAATGTAAAACACAATTAACAACTATAATGACATAAAAACCACCCAGCCAAACAACACAGGATTCACATGTTTTGTGAAAGCAAAAAAAGATGGATTTGTACCTTAAAATGGGTTTACGCCTCCTTCTCTGGTTAGAAAATTAGCGAGACCAAATCAAGATAACAACCAGATCAAAGAGAAAGACCACCTCGTGAATGAAATGATCCAGTTAGGAGAAATAAAATTAAAGTTCAAAGGTGCATCAATTCAATCCATTCTAGAAGTGGAAATAGTTTAGCGTTTCCTACTTATATTACCATGTTTATGAGCTAACTGACACAGTCACACAACTATTTTACATTTCCAAATTCAGTTGTTAAACCCTGCTATAAACAAAATTCATATAGAATGTGCATGTATCTAGGCTATTATGACTTACATTTTCATCATCCCCAGAAACGCCAACATTCATATCATTTTCATGGTAGTGCTCTGCCTTTTTGCCAATTGGTTCATCATCATATATGAGATAAACTGTTGTCTTCTTCGCAATGAATCTGTTCTAAAAAACAACCACCACCTTCATTTTGTCACCAGGTTCAATATTTGATACTACTCTCTGTCATTCTTCATCTTCAAATGAGGCTAATGTGTTCAACTTATAGAACTGAGTTGTGCTCTTTGTACAATTTATCAGCAACACATCTTTTAGCCCATCTGATGTTATGTCATATGCGGTAGAAGAATGGACAATGAACACTATTGTCTTCAAACTACGACCATTCACTTGAAGGACTTCACAACTGAAGGCTAACCAATCTGGAGCAAGCTAACACCAGATCCTCATATTCTGTCAAAATGGCAATATACTCTAGATTGTATTAAAAAATATATAAATACCACCTTATCATTTATTCAACAATTTAAAATATAGTTAACCTCATAAGATAACTAATAATTTTGTTGTCAGATAAAATTTATGATTAAACCATTAATTTTATTTGAAGTTGGGATAGAAATCATTACTTGAATTCTTCAAACAAAGACTATCAACCCAGCATAAAAACCATTCCAACAAAAAATAAGGTGAGTTTCCTAATTATATTACCCGTTTTCAATTTTTACCGCTCTTTCTTGTTTCCCTTTTCTTCAATCTATTTCGGCTCCTCTAGGTTTGCAAATTCGTCTAACAAGGGAAGCAAGTACGAAGAAGAGTCTACCAAATATCTAAAACCACAAACAAAGAGAAAGAGATGGCCTCATAAATGGAATAATACTATTATAAGAAATAAAATTAAAGTTCAAATGTGCAAAGTTTTAATCCATTCTAACTGTTCAAACAGTTCATTAATCGTATCCATCTTCTATTACCAGATTTATGAGGGAGAATTAATAATAATTCGCTCCTAACAAGAGGTTTTACTATTAGTTCTTGTAGTTTTCCAATTTCCCATGCATTTAGGTAGTGTAATACTCATAGGACACTTCTATGCACTTCATTCTTGCTTTTACTAATCACCTTACTATGGCGCTTGTTTGTAAATTAGTGCAGTCGGGTAGGACAACTAACAATAGCTTAACAATGAGTTAATAAATATAAGAAGGTATGATTGACAAGATTATTAACTTGGATTGTCATATATAATAACGGTGGGAGATGCTCCAATATCATTTCAACTATGAGGCATTCTTAATCGAATCTTTAGTCTCTATTTACTTTCTTCCATGCAATCCAACCAACCTTCAAAACTGCAAACCTTAACTATGATTCACTCTTGGTTAATCTCGTTTCGAGCATCACCTACAAAGTTTCGCTCGAGCATCACTGACAAGGACATTGGATTTGGCTTAGCTCGTCTGAGCATCACCTGTAAAAGTTCACTCCGAGCATCACTAACAAGATCTTTGGTCTCAAAATTTTTCTGTTAACCCCCCAAACAATCCACAATGATAAACTGTGCTAAAATCAAGACCGCCACATCCATTGGATCACGTAGCTTCGACCAACACTGTCATTGCTAGATAGAACTGGAGGGATATTGTTTTGGCGTATACCCACACACCTTTAAATCAATTTAAGTCCATATCCCGACTTATATCCATGCACAATACATTGGGTTGGGATACCGAACTTATTCCCCTGACCACCAAGACTGAGCTGCCCCAGCGCATATTGACATATTGAGCACAAGTCTAAGAGGGGTGAACACCAAAATGGCATGCACCGCCACTCGCGCGTTCAAACCTTTATCCCCCAAATAACGCAGGGTATGCTTGATATGCCCTATCCCGCAACCCCTAACAAAGAAGGTCACGCCCGAACATCGATTTCCCTCAAGAGACTTACAGTCGCCACTCGCTCCCCGTCGGTGGGACTTCATGTCTTCTAATAGTAATAATTGACACTCAAACATAATTATATCAAGGAACTTCAAGATGGATCCGAAACGCATCCCTAGGGAACCATCCCGCCCTAAAACCTCTACATCAGGAACATAACCCAAGAAAGCAGAGCATAGAAGAACAAAATAATGCGTAAAGAACATACCAGAGTACATCAAATAAGGGCACAAGGGCCACCAGACCGTTCGCTTGCTAGAAGATGGGACAACTTGGCAAGGTAATCCAACAAATGAGCAAAAAAAGAGTTGCGACGACGTGGAAAACTCCTACGATCTCTTCAACCTCATACCTATAAATACATCTAAAGAGAAGAATGAAGGTAACTCTCTAATCCCTCATTTCTCCATAAAACCCTTTTAAACATTGACTTGGACGTTAAAGTTTCTTTGTAGGTACCACCACTGGCAGGCCCAACGACAGAGAGACGAAGATACACTGTACAACGCTCCCATTCGTGCCAGGTTCCCGAAAGAAAGAAAGAAACACTCTATTTGGGATTACTAGTTGGACTTGTTCTCATCATTCTTCGTTTCAAACATATTAAGAAATACAAAATTAATTCCTTTTACCCATGAAAATTTTCAAAAGAAGGAAAAGAAAATGTGATCATCAATAAGGATTGGAAATATGGGCTATATGATATTGTAAACCATGGTTGTGACCAATGCTAGTAGTTTAAATATTTGAGTTTACCTGTTTGATTTCTTGTTTTTCCCCTATGAATTAATTCCTCGTATGATTGAGGAAGAGACTTGGTTCCACTTTAGATGTTCTCATAAATATTTAAAAAAACACGAAAAATCAGGTTTATGACAGTCTTGTAGTTTTCTCAACTTCACCAAGTAAAATCTTAAAGAAAAAAGAGCACGATGTCATGACTAATCCTCGCCTCTACATACACCTCCTGGCTTCAATAGCAGCTTTGGGTAACAGATGCATGATTAAAGAGGTTCCACAAATATTGTCTCCTGCCATTTATTAATGAGTATAGTTGTAAGTATCGAAAAAAGTACTCAAAATTCACACATGTGTAGCTTAGTTTTCAAATGACAACCTAAATGGAAATATTAATGTGAAATAATATTGATATCACACTCACCCTAGGAAATACTAATCCCAAGAAGAAGTGTTCCTTTTCTGTGGTGGACAAAATTAATGATTGATTTGGGAAATCAATTTTTGCACACTGCACATGGAGATTCAACATCAAAAAGATTCTCATATAACAAAAAAAAATGACAATTGATCATGCTAGTCATTGCTCAACATATCAACACAACAACATGCAAGTTTAAAACTAGGATTTGTATAAGGAGAGTATAAAGGGAAAATGAAAACCAATCACATATTTATGTCCTTATGCCTGTGCAGTCTCCTAAGTTGTTGCATGTTATAACACATGTATTTATATTCAAATAGACAATCAAATGTATGTATGGCTCACCATTTTTTCCTTAAATAAATGCTTGTAAAGTTTGTTGGACTTGGATAGGGTGTTGAAGAACACGTAATCTACGGGTCCGCTTGAAATGCTGCATTTAAATGTTACTAGGTTATAAGAGAACATGGATGTTAATTAAAATA
Source organism: Acmispon strigosus (assembly GCA_030819835.1). Classification (NCBI taxonomy): domain Eukaryota; kingdom Viridiplantae; phylum Streptophyta; class Magnoliopsida; order Fabales; family Fabaceae; genus Acmispon; species Acmispon strigosus. The sequence goes on from JAUAMA010000001.1 coordinate 30,381,213, forward strand.
GATAATTTTATGCCTTGATAAAATTGGATGAAGATGCTTTGTCTCTATTTTCCCTATTTGGTGTCTCTTTTCTCCCCTCACTGATAAAATTGGCCCATGTAGATGTGAGTATGACCATTATAAATTTATATGTGTGCTTTTAAAATGACATGTCACAATTTATTTGGTGGGAGACATGAGAGAGACACCAAATAGGAACATAAGATTTTAGGATGAAAAAATTACCTCTTTGTGTGATTTACGGCCTTCTCAGGCAAGAATAGACTTATCTCTAATCTGCTTGACCACTGGAGGCTAAATCTGCAAAAAACAGCAAAAGTAGATAGTCACGGGTGTGTGTGTGACAGTATCAAGTGAGAACTAATATTATTGAGAGAAATGAGAAATATTAATACTATCCGTTGAATTAAAACAAAAGATTCAGTTGCAAATCGTTCTGCAAGGGATGCTGTCGATTTATTTGAAATCAACGACATCCATGTGTTCTTCTGTCCCACTTCACTTTGTTTTTCTATTGTCCTATGCTCTGACATTCTCGGTACTTCTTCGTTCTTAGTCTTTCCTCATATGCTCTCTTCAGTCTATTTCTTCTCTTTTTTCCACCTATCATTGTTCTCGTACAAGCTCTTAAGCATACTGAAACCACCTTGTGTCATCCTTTTATGTGATATGTTTTGTTTCCTTTCCGTTGCCCCTATGCTAATTGTGCGCATAGAGATAAACATACACGATGATGAACAGGTGGGATGCTTGAAGTTTCCCCTCCAAGATTATCTCTGGTTTCTTCAAAAACACTTTTTCAATAGATATTGATCTAACCTAATGTGGCAGTAGATGAAAAATTTTATACAAAAAATCTTAATGGGATAGGACCAACAACACAATTTTCTTGAAGTCTAGGGGAATGATTCATTGTTGTGAGGTCTGGATATGGTGGACTGAGGTAAGAAATTGAGGAAATTTAAGAAGTTGAAACTTACAGGAATCCCAAGAACATAGAGCGAAGCAAGAAGTGGACATTGGGCACAACACCTTCTATCAATAAAATATGAGGCACGAGGTAGGTTTTTATTTGCATTTAATCTTGGCCTTCCAATTCAATCCAACATTAGTTCTAACTTGATATGCTATATATATAGAAGATGTATCATATGAGAAAAATGTTTTTACACACACATATATATATATATATATATATATATATTTATTTATACTACATATAATTACTGATAAAATAAATTGAAAAACTTACTAGAAAAAATTGCTAATTTAATTGCTTGAGATCAAATAAATATTTTGTTGGAAAAACATATACTCTTGTAGAAATGTTAGACATTTATATTTTAGTCATTAGATAGTATGTTTTAACAATTATATAACTATGCTTGTTAACTTTGAGCTTACGTTGTGTGGTTGATAGTTAGATTAAAAGGAATGGGATAAGTAAATTAAGTATGTTAATTTAAGAAATTTAACTCCAAGATTTTGTTTCAAAATTTAGTATTGGGTAATAGAGGATCCACTTACGATGAGGGTGATGTTGCTTTTCTGAAGGCCTGTTTCATATGGAGAAAGAGGTGAAAAGTTTAGTTATTTCAAAATTGTATACAATGTATATTGCTAAATAAACTATACATTGTAGGTCAAGAAAGACTTTATCATACCTGTGCTTTAATGATAGATAAACGATTCAGTTGAATCGCTCCAGCTAAAACTCCCTAAATGCATAAAAAGAAACATTCATGGTAAAACAATTATTATAGTAAAACAAGGTAATACTGCATATAATAGATCAAATTGTTAAACTCGTTCCGAGACCCAGGCATACAGATCTTTGTGCACTGGGCTGTGCTTTATGTTTCTCTTTTATCAAATAATGAGTTTAACTAGTCAATTTACCTCCCATGATTTTACATAGTCTCGAAGATCTGAAAGAGATGGAGGAGGCAAAAGGTTTATTGGATAACTTGTTGGAGCCATTCCTGGCACAGGAGATACCCAAGTATTTGATCCCATTAAAGGTGAATTTAGTGGACGATAGGAAGTCATAGGGTAATATTTCTCCATAGGTTGTCCTGAAGAATTCTCCATTGGTCCTGTAGCATATTGACTAGTTGCATCATGCAAGACTGGGATTATTGGTGTTAAATGTGGTTGAACTTCCATGGGTGAGTTTCCTACCGCATAGGTAGTCACCAATCTTTGAAATGAAGCACCATCATAGATTTGAGGAGGATCTTGTTGATCAATAATCCCTAATCTATTTGATATGGTTGTTATACCAGGTTGAGGATGCCATACTTGTTGTATTGGTCCTGTTGGCAATCAAGAACGAAACCAAAAAAAATTTAGTGAAGGGGAATAATTAAACATATTAAGCAAAGTTAACTGTTTAAGAGTTGAAAAAGGAACTAGAAAATTTTTGAGGTAAAAAATATTTTAATTATATTGGCAACTGCCCCATTCAACTTCAACTTGGGTCAGTCTTAGCTGGCAATAGACTTGAAGGGTATTGAAGTACTGAGAAAGTAGAAGTTAAGGTGTTTTATGAGCTGAGAATAGGGTTCAATGCACAAAGAGAGAGAGGGAGAGAGAGAGAGAGAGAGAGATCACCTTGAAAGCTACCAGTGATAATGTTAGGAAGTGAAGTTCCTGTCTGTGTGTTCATTGATACTACGCCTCTTTCTGCATGTAAATTCATTGTTATGTTTTCATGAAGGGCAACATGTGCCTCTTGAAAGTTTTTTGATAATAAAACAATATCTTGATTAGTTCCATGATTGGGCATAGAAGAATTTTCTGCTGGAGAAATATTATTCCCCTACAAAAGACGGAAAATAAGTCATATACTCACCAAAACATATATAAATAATTAGACTAATGCTCTAAACTACTAACATGCTTAATCTTTACTTATGTTCACAAGGTCTTTGAAAGACCTACAAATCTGATGAACATCTCCATATGCTATATTGCTTAGTATGTGATTACCCACATTTGTTGATTTGTTATACATATTCCATATATGAGTAATTCCAATAGATAATACAGGACATATTTAATGATTAATTAGGAACTTGGTGATCAAAATCATCACATTAATATTTCAAATACAGTGATTTAGTTTCCTATTTCAATGCACATTATAGTTATAGGAGCTCAATTAGTGGAATAATGTTATATATGAGAGATAAATTTTTACCTGATTGAATATTGCTCTGAAAATTGGAGAATCATTCGGAGTTATCACTGATAGGGACACATCTAGCTGCATTATGAATCATAACTACGGTCAACATAACCTTAAAGGTTTTGATGATTAGACAAGAGGGAGAGAAATAGGTAACAATAATTAAGAGAGAAAAAAAGCTCTAATATATCACCGGGTCAAATATTTGAGCCACTTCAAGAAAATCAGCCATATGAGTCTTTACATGTTGGCCATCAACTTGTCCCTCTTGAATGGAAGGCACAGACACTAACATTCTTATAGGAATGGGTTCACCTGCAGTCACCAGAAGGCAGTGTCTTTCTGCACTGGCGTATTCTTGTGTTGTCATTTTATAATTATATGGACCCGGGAACATCTAGTGAGGCCAAAGTGTAGATTTTTAATCATTTAATTTTTTGTTGTGGTTGAATATACACAAAATAAGTAAAATAGTTAAATTAATAATTAAATAATAATAGGTGAACAAAATATGTATTTGCGTACCATCAAAGCCTTAGCTAGACCGTCTACCATGGCATTTTGATTTTTGTCATTTTCACTGAAAGGTAAACTCGATAGAGTTTCTAAAAAGCTCTTCACATCTTTTGTCCATTCAACAAATCGAATGTCATATCCTGTATTTTGAATACAGATAAATAGATTTAGGACACCCACACAGAGGTAATCCTCTCATATAGTGCTTCCAAAGGAGATGGTACAAGTAAATGACATTACGTATTATTATTGAAGACATTAATAATAAATACACAAATTTGATGTATTTACTTCATAAAAGATATATAATAGACAAAAAAATACTCATACCTAGTTCAATATCAGTCTTATAAAACACTAACCCAAGATAAGCTCCCTGTACAAAAAAAGTGACACATGGTTAGGCAAGATAATTTCACATGTGGACTTGAAAACCTCACCATATTCGCGTACCTTTATACTAGAACATTTTAATATAGGACTAACATGTAATTGTAAATATTCCAATTCTAGTGAGTTGTTGGAGAATTAACATAAGTGCTTAAGATAAATAAAAAAGTTTAAACTATTTTTAAAATCAATCTTTAGTAACTTAATGTAAGTTTACACTAAAAGCATCATAAAAATAATGATATGAATAGAAAATCAAGTTTTAAAATTACCTCTTCATGACAGTTACTCAAGAAGCACCTGCGTGACCAACAAGGGACCAAGTAACAAATAAGAATAAATTTAATTCACAAGCTATCATATTTCAAATTTTAAATTGAGAAAAATAAATAATATAGATTTCAATAATAAAATATTGGCTATCCTATTGGCTCTCTATAAACTAAAGATGCATAAGAAAAAATTTAATGCCCACAATTTTAATTTACTCTTAACAAGTATATTCTTTAGATAGATTTATTTTAACTACTTCACAATGTTGGGATGTCAAGGGGTTGAAGAGTGATAGATATGTTAAGAGACCCTTAACGATCAGTAATAATACTTTGAAATATTTGAGGTTATTGCTAAGTAATATATTCACTAATTGAATCATACATCGAGTAATATCAAGCATTACTACTTATATAACTTAGTGCAAGGTAATAAACATTAAAGAGAGGTTATCCTAAAAAAGTTCTTACAGAGAGATGAAATAATTCCTGGATTCTACATACAATTGTTAGCATGAAAATTATTTAAAAACCTTTTATTAGGTATTATGTTTTATTATTTTTAGGTTGTATCTATTAAGGTCTCACACCGCCTATCTATATGAACTAATAACTCCTTATAAATTGGAGGGGAATCCTTACCCAAAGGAAGATTTTTAAGGTAGAGTTAGGCTTAACTTGAGTCATAATATGGTATCCAAGTCTATCGTACATCGTTTACTAGAGATCAGCCATATATTTCATGTTCTTTCAATCGCTCACTTAGGTTTATACAAAAAAAAAGCCACATAGATTCCACAGTGAAGTGGAGCCCACCACATGTGTGTGCACGTGTGTGTATATATGTTGTGTTTTAGTAAGAGAAACAAAAAATAGACCCAACATCATGGCAAACATTTGAAAGAAGAGATTCCATAGATATTGTTGTGAACATCATTTGAAAGAGATTGTTGATTCCACAGAGATTATTGTTTCCATGGTGTTTGTCATGAGGCAAATTCCACAGAGATTTTTTATTCCACCACATGTGTGTGCACGCTCACTTATTTTTTGTTTTAGCCCTAGAGGCGAATCAATAATCTCCTCCATAGACCCAACATCATGGAAAACACCCAAAGCAAGAGAAGAAGAGACATAGGTCAAGAAACGCTTAATCACAAAACCAATGGGACCTAAGATGATCTTGTCACCATTCTTAAAGGTGACCCTTGACATCAGATCAAAATCCTCATCCATGACCGCATCCTTTAGGCCAAAAATCCCAGGAAGCGGGACATGAACCAACCCGACACCATCTAGCTCAGAAATAACTGTAGGACCCGAACCCATAGGAAAGACTTCTGGGAACAAGATATCGGGGGGAGGGTCCCCTCACTTCCATGCCGTACAATGTCAAAATCAGCCCAAAAAACAAAAAGAACCAATTTCAAGAATTAAAATAGCACTAGGCACCCAAGGGTCCTTGTCGCAACACCTGCATAAACCAGAAACCATCTCTACCTTTGCTCGCTAGAAAAGCGATGTGCTAGTCTCTATCTTCTTCCCCAACAAGACCTCACCCCAAGACTTTGAAAATATAACAAAATAACCTTACTTTCGGTAAACCAAGACCATCTATCTTCAACACCTAATCCTTGAAGTGAGACTTTTGAAGATCCACCTTTAGAGTGGCACGATCGAAGACCTAGACAAAGCAACACACAAGATCGCGCCTCCAATATGAAAACCATCAACAGCTCTAATAGTCGCCAATGCCTACTTCATAGACAGGAATCTTAGGAACCTAAATCAAAACTTCCAACCATATTCCCTTATTCGTTGAACAAAGACAGTTTTCACCTTACCCAAATGCTCGAAGAGACCTCAGACCTCAGACCTGGTGATACCCAACGAAGTCCGAGATCCTGTCGACGAACAACGTCGAACATGATGAAGAAGAGGAACATGAAACATTATCATCCCTATCTCCTTTCCCACCATCACCATCATCTGGATCGCCTTCATCATCCTCACCTCCGATCTTCTCTATCAGTCGCTGTGGTCCACCACTGCAATACACCGCTTAACCATACATAGGAATCCTAGCCGAGCCAGAGTGCCCATGTTTCTCCATCGCAATCCGTCGTAGAAGAGAAGAGGAAGCGGCAACGCTAAAAATGTGGATCAAAAGGAGACTGGATGTACGATTGAAGCAAGGGAAAAGTTCCTGGACCGCCATCACATAACAAAAGAAAAAAGCAGCAACGCGAGAGCAAGGGTTCAAAAGGAGCACTAGATGCGCGATTGAAGCAAACAGTGGTTCCTGGACTGCCACCGCTGGCTTGAGGATGCTAAGGATTATTGAACCCTAGTAGACCTCGAAGGATTCTTTTGTGAGTATGTTTTTAATTTATATTCATGTTTCATCAAAATAGAGAACTAAAATATAATGACATATTCAATATCATGCATGTATAAGATTAAGGAAACAACAACCTGTGTTTATATAGCGTGTAGAAAATAAATATGCGTGATATGAACAAGAATTATCAAACCTGACAATCTTTTCAAGATAGTTTGAAAAAATGTGTGGCCAGTGAGGCCTCAAAGCTGTGCTCCCATCAACAATGATGTTCAACCACTTCTTAGCCACCATGGATGAGCTTATGATATGAAAAGAAGCGGTTCCGAAAGAAAGAAAGTAAAAAGTTGAAGAGAGAAAGATACACAAAAGGACACCGAATGTAGAAAAAGAGAGTCTTAATATGAATACAGTTTTGTACATTGAAGAATAAGTACATTTTGACCCAATAATTGTTATGCATTTTTTAAAGTCAAACTTTTAACCACCGACATCAATTTTAAAAATTAAAGAGTTGAGTAAGATGTTTTTATGGAAAGGAATGAATATATATATATATATATATATATATATATATATATATATATATAAAAAGATAGCCCATGGTTTTATTTTTGGCACATAGATTGGTTTGCCATGTACAATTGTGAAAAGAATCGGTTCTGGTTAAATTTGATTTGACCATAAAGCAACTCCACCGAACATAATTTAGTCAAACTATTCAAACAAAAGAATTGAATATTTAATTTGACACTAAAAATATTGAAATAAGTCATTAATATTCGGTCAAATTAATATGAATCAATTCAAAAGTCGTGCTTGTAAAATCATTTAGAAGGGGCAAAAAAGTATTCAAACATGGTCTCCAATTTAGGAAACAATTATAAGCTTAGAGTGCGTTTGGATGCAAGATTTGATTGAGGGGTGTGTTTGTTTGGAAGATTTTAATTGTTCATTCTGAAATACCTTAATTGGACATAAAGTAGTATAATTTCAAAAATACTAGATAATTTGATATGTTTTTCTAACTCAAAATTATATGTTTTAAATTCCAATATTTACTACTTGAAATTATCATTTCTCACCCCTCAAATTACTAAATTATATTCATATAAAAACATTTTAAAAATTAGTGATTAAGATACTTAAATTCAATTATTTCAAAATTTTAATTTTTTTTAAAATTTAAGTTGACTCATTGATGAATGTATATTTAGTAGTGGTTTTCCCATGGTCCTCAGTTAGGATTTGTACCTAATTGTTGTTACAAAACTCACTATTTTTGTTTCGGTCGGCTAACAAGGTCGAAAGGCCCAATATCACCTCTGTCAATCGAAATAACTTCTAATAACTCCTAGGGAAATGTACCTATTCATTATTAGGTAAGAAATATCAAACAAGAGGATTGTGGTTATCTAGTACCATTTTCACTAATTTTGTTACTGAAAAGACAATTCACGAGGTTGGTTTTTGGTTCAATATCTAGAAACTAGAATTAAACGAAAGCAAACTATAGCAATCCCAACTTTTTTAGGAACTTGTTCATTAACTATGATGATTTGCCTAAGTTTTTACTTGCTAATGTCTTAACTAAGCAAACCTTTTGATTAATTAATAATAACTAACTTTTAGTACCTAAACCTATTTAATCAAAGACAAAGTTCCTAATTTCATACCAACACGATTAAGAATTATCCTTATGTCTAAGGTGAAATAACCTAAGCAATCCTTTCTCCGAATCCTTATTCCTACCCAATATATCTATTGTCCGAGAAATAATAAGATACTTGCGTGCACTCAAGTTTCAATTCATACAGGAGAAAAAATTTATAGATAAAATCAAGAAGTCGTAAACAAACCGAAACGTTAAAACATAATCATGAAAGTGAATCCATCAACCCTAAGTAGCGCACAAGGATTATCCAATCCTGGCTAACATAATTACAAGTATCAAATAATTGATTCCAAAATATCCAAAGCAAGGCTTGGGAAGGTCCCCCTTAATTTCCTTTAATCTCTAGAAAAAACGGTCCGGAAAACTTGTTCCCTATGCAAAAGTTATATCAAAAATCACAAAACAACAATTTCATATCTGACGCTAGCGCACTCACACCACTAACTAGAGAGACTGAGCTAGCAAGGTCGCTACTTAAGTCGTAATAACTTGTGGAAAAGAAATAGTCTGAGAACGCCTCTGGGCTATTAATGGACCGGTCCTCATGGATGATGTTAGCAAGAACACCTAGACCACACAGAGTAACTAAGAAAAATAAAGGTAGAAAGAACACAGAAGAAGTTTGGTCACGCAGTTCGGCCAATTTGCCTAGCTCTGCGGCTATAGAGTAGCTATAGCTCCTTTCTCATTCCCTGAGTTTCTTATTAGGGTTACAGTGTTACAACTTATATAGGATTCTAATGATCCAGATATTACAAGATAATATCCCATTAAAACCCTATCACAATCCCCCAAAAGATCAAATTCCAAAATAAACAGATATTGACTCAAAACAGAAAACAATTAAAAGATTCCAGATTTTCCGTCGATCCCACGCATGTGCGCAGGCAAAGCCACGCACATGCATGGCCTCCCTGCTTGCTAGTGTGAGCCTCTGCCATTTCCACGCATGTGCGTGGAATAAGCCAGCACATGCGTGGCTCCTCTAAACCTTCCCTTGGTCTCTGTAATCTCCACGCATGTGCGTGGCCAGCAGATGTTCCAAGTCTCTTTTATGAGCCAATCCCAACAGATGACCTGTCTCTCTCATCAACGTGGAGCTGTATGTATATATATATATATATATATATATATATATGACTCAACTAACTCATTCAGAATTATCACTATACTTATGTTTGAAAAAAAACTGTTGATTAATATATTGTAAAATTATGTTGACTGAGAGGTAAACTATCACACTGGAGATCTCAAAGAAAAAAGAATATTAAAATGTTAACAAGGATGCATGCATAGCTTTCATTTCTTTGCAATTAATTTTCCTCTTCTTCTAATCTTTTATGCGTACTTATTCTAAGTTCATATTTTACAGAAACAAAAGTGAGGATATCATGTAAATATTTGAACATGTTGCTGATTTGCTAGGCAAGACAAACTTATTTGTTGTTGAGCACCCAGTGGGGGTAGAAGCTCGTATTCAAGATGTCATTCAACTATTAAAAAGCCAACAATCCAAAGATCTCTACTACTTGGGATATGCGGGGTGGGAGGGTTGGGTAAAACAACCATTGCCAAAGCCGTATATAATCAAATTCGTCGTGATTTTGAGGCTAAGAGCTTCCTCCTAAATGTTAGGGAAGTTTGCGAAGAAAATAATGGCATAGTTACTTTACAACAGAAGCTTCTTTCTGATATCTACAAAACAACCAAGATAAAAATAGATAATGTTGAATCAGGAAAAGTGGAATTGAAGAGAAGACTTAGCCAAAAAACGATATTTCTTGTGCTCGATGATGTTAATAAATTGGACCAACTGAGTGCTTTGTGAGGAAGTTGTGAATGGTTTGGCCAAGGAAGTACAATTATCATCACAACAAGAGATGTAAATATAGTTAAAAGGGAGTTTGGAGTTGAAGTTGTATATAGAATAAAAGAAATGGACAACAAGCAATCTCTTGAGCTTTTAGTTGGCATGCATTTAAGCAACCAAGTCCTGAAGATGATTTTGCTCAACTTTCTAGCAATGTAGTTAAATACTGTGGGGGGTTGCCGCTAGCTCTTCAAGTAATTCGGTCCTTTTTGTTGACTAGGGCCCCGTTTGGAAGAGTTTATATGAGCTTAACTTATAGTATAAGTGCTTATGCAAGCGTTTGGGAGAGCTTATGTAAATAGCTTATGACCTACCTATAAGCTGTTTTGAGCTTATTTTCATAAGCTATTCAGAGTAGCTTATGAAAAAGAGCTTATGCTTATATATAGCTTATTTTCAATTCATTATAATAAATATCTTAAAAGAGCTTATTAATAAGCACTTATGCCATAAGCGCTTATGGTCATAAGCGCTTAATTAAGCTGTTTTCCCAAACGGGGCCTAGGAGGACAATACCAGAGTGGAAGAGCGTACTGGAGAAACTCAAAATGATTCCTAACAATGAAGTGATGGAGAAGCTTAGAATAAGTTTTGATGGTTTAAGTGATGATGATATTAAAGAAATATTCCTTGACATAGCTTTCTTCTTTATTGGGATGGACCAAAATGATGTGATTGAGATATTAAATGACTTTGGGCATTTTGCAAAAATTGGAATAAGTGTCCTTGTACAACAAAGCCTTCTAACTATTGATAGGAAGAACAACATCAAAATGCAAGACTTGCTACGAGACATGGGAAGAGAAATCGTACGCAAGAGATCCACAGAAGGGGGCAAGGAGCCTAGTAGATTATGGCGTTACGAGGATTTGCATCGTGTATTATCAAAAGATACTGTAAGAACTTATTACATTGCATCTATTGTTTTTGTTTCTAAACTTTCTAAAGTCAGATTGCTACATGAATCCAGTTGTTACCAACATTCAGTAGCTTGTCTTGTTTATCTGAAAATTGTGAAAATGATCTTGCTTGTGAATCGTTTTGTGCTACATCAACATGGTTCCTAGTAACAGATTATGGGCTTCATACCTTACAGTTCTATTCAGTTACTCTAGTAGATTTTTAACTACCATTTACCTAAGCTATGTGATTTTTTATTTTTTTTCTGTTGATTTTGTTTCACAGAGAACAATGGAAGTTCACGGACTGACTTTGAAGTCTCCAGAAATGGATACAACTTATAATTTGGAAGGCAAAGAATTTGAGAAGATGGATAAACTTAGATTGCTTCAACTTGCTGGCGTACAACTTAATGGGAATTATAAGTATCTTTCAAGAGATCTTAGATGGCTTTGCTGGCATATATTTCCTTTAAAATATACACCAGAAGACTTTCATCAACAAAGTTTAGTTGCCATTGACTTCAAATATTCCAATCTAGAACAACTTTGGAAGAAGTCCCAGGTACGAGTTATAGTTCTTTTTTATATATTTTAAAGGGATAAATTTTGACTGAATTATATCTTTCAGGGACATTTTAAACCGTTGGACGTCTTTGAATGGCATTTGTTTTCTTTTTCATCATTTTTTCCGATGCTGCTTTTTCTAACATGTTTTCAATTTTCTTGCTGTCAGTTGCTGAAGAAGTTGAAATTTCTGAATCTTAGTCATTCTCGTCACTTGCGACAAACTCCTTACTTTTCAAACTTACCAAATCTTGAAAAGTTAGTACTCAAAGGTTGTACTAGTTTGTCTTCTATATGTCATTCTATTGGAAATCTCAATGAACTGCTTCTGATAAATTTGAAGAACTGTACTAGCCTTCATTCACTTCCAAGAAGCATCTATAAGTTGAAATCTCTCTAGACCCTCATTCTTTCTGGATGTTTAATGATTGACGAGTTGGAAGAGGACTTGGAACAGATGGAATCTTTGACAACTCTGATAGCAGACAACACTGCAATAACAAGAGTGCCATTTGCAGTAGTAATATCAAAAAGCATTGGATATGTTTCTTTATGCGGCTATGAAGGACTCTCACGTGATGTATTTCCTTCTATTATACTGTCTTGGATGTCTCCAACTAGTAATATTTTCTCCCAAATTCAAACGTTTGCTACAAGGATGTCCCTTGACCTCTTGGATGAACAAAACAGTATGTTCTATGGTCTATCATACGCTCTAAAAGAACATCAGAAGCTTGGGCGCCTTTGGGTGAAGTGCGACTCAGAAGTTCAGCTGAATCAAAGTGTTGAAAGACTTCTGGATGCACTAAAAAACACATATTGTAGGGAGTTAGAAGCAACACCAAGCACCTCTCAACTCTCAAACAACAGTTCTGATTTAATTGATTGTCAAAGTCAAGTTCACATTTCAAGCTCAAACAATTCCTTGACATCTCTTTTGATACAAATGGGAATGAACTGCAACCTCACCAATATTTTGAAAGAAATAATTTTTCTCTCCCCTTTACACACACTACCATTATAATGTTATATTAATTTTAGAAGTACAAATGAGTTTATGTTTTATACATAGTATATGGAATTAGAGATAAAAAAGTAACCTCCCTCCCTTTTGCGTTTGAAAACCCCATTTTTCACTCCCAATTTTTCGGGTCAGTATATTTTTAGTCCAAAAATTCTCAATATTTTATTTCAGTTCACCATTTTTTTAAAAACCAAACTTCAGCTCGTCATTTTTTTTTGAAATAGATTCACTTTAGTCATACATAACATGTGTTTTTAATATTAAAATTTCCTAATTATCTTATATGGAAAATTTGCATTTGATAATTAGTTTAAATTAGTTATACTATCAACATATTAAATAATTTTAATTTATATATGCATGTACACGGTACAGAAAATGTCTTGAGTCGAGTTTACTTCCCAACAACAACTATCCTGATTGGTTAACATTCAATAGTGAATGTTCTTCTATAAGTTTTGAAGTCCCTCAAGTGGACGGCGTAACTTGAAGACAATCATGTGCATTGTCTATTCTTCTTCCCTAGAGATTAGAGAATATCACATCAGGAGGCTTGAAAAATTTGTTGGTCATAAATTGCACAAAGAACACCATTCAGCTCTATAAGAAAGATGCATTAGACTCCTTTAATGAAGAAGAGTGGCAGAAAGTAGTATCAAATATGGAACTCGGTAACAAAGTGAAGGTGGTTATTGTTTTTGAGAATGGATTTGTTGTTAAGAAGACAGCAGTTTATCTCATATATGATGTACCAATTGACAATAAGGCTGCTATTTCCAGTGCTGATGAAAATGTAAGTAATAATAGTCTAAACTTATTCACATTCTATATACATGTTTACATTTATATATATATATAAGCACACATAAATGAAGAACAACCATTCAAGAAAACCCAGATCGTGACACCAAAATTGTACCCACTGTGCATGTGTGAAGAGAAGCCCACATGGTTAAAAATCCAACACCATCATCATCTAATTCCTAAGATCGCAACACCAACACCAAAATTGTGCCCGCACATTTCTCGTCACTCACTCAATCCCAACTGAAGACAAACTAACTACAGACCCCATAGATTGCAAGTACACAGGTCTGTCGTTGCTAAATCAAAGGGAAAAGAAGGGTTAGGGTTCTAGCGATGCAATAAACCCATTAGTGAACATGCCATCAATTCTCTGCCCAGGCTTACTGGTGGTTCAAAGATCCCAGTGAAGATGCTTCATGGGAGGCTCTATTCCATCTTCTACTATCAAGGTTCCTATTTCTAGCAACAACGGTGGACAGAGGTTCTATCCTCTTATAGCAGCTATCAATGGTGGTCGTTCTCTCTCTCACCTCTTATTCTCTCAAGGATTTTCGATCTGAGGTTCTCCTAGTTTGGGGTTGCAGAGATAGAGGTGGCTATGGTGTTTTTAGGATTTGGGTTTCTGGGTTGAAGTAGAAGAAGAAGAAAAAAGGGGAGTTGTTTTGACCTGAGGCACCTCATCTGACTCTAAATCAGACATAGACACCACAAAGGTGACACCTTTACTATATCTTACCTCATCAACTCATGTGGGTTGTCTCCGGATTTGGCCAAGGAGCTCTCTAAAGGGTTAAATTTGAAAGACCCTAATTGGCCCAAATTCTATTCTTCATCTTCTTGAGCCAAGGGTTCTCAAAAACCCAGGTTGCAAAACTTTTGGGGAAACATCCATGTTGCTTGGTGAAACTAGAGACTTCTATCGGTGGAGTGTTCTTGGTGATATCACCACTCAAGTCTAGGGAAAGGGGAGGGGTAATTACGAATTAGTGACCTGAGATATGGATCTGAATCAGACACAGACATCACAGTGAGTGTTGCGTTGGGGTATGAAGGCAGGTGACTGGGCATGGGGCTTGGGATGGTAGGGGATAAGGGGTTGTTGATTTTGATGAGAGGATGAAGTTGTTTGTGTTTCTGGGTTTTCTCATGAGTTTTTGATGGTGGTGGGTGTGGAAGGAGGAGTGGTAGTGGTGGCTGAGGGATAGGGTGCAGTGGTTGTCCAATGGAGGACCAAAAATGAAACGAGGAAAATATTATTTAATTTAAAAACTAACTTTTACAATTAAAATATTATTAAAAATATGGATGGAAATGAGACAAAAAAAACAAAAACTACAAACAACAGTTAACGTGGGGGTGATAATTGTTAATGGTTTTTGTTAAGGAATAAAATCGCACAAGGGACTAAAATGGGGGACCAAAAGTTCAGTTAAGCCTTTCTCTAATTAGGAGCAAATCAATTACTGCAACCATGGTTAATTGCGCCATATGAAATAAACACTCAAAAACGAATCATAAAATTTCAGTAATAAATTGAATAATAACTATAACATATATAATAAATAAGGGCTTAAGTCATATCCTACATTGCAACCCTAAGAAAGGGGATTTAACTACTCATAGAAATAGGATTACACGTAATAACATTCCTAGTAGCTATGATCATCTTATAGAATTGATGAATGATCTCGTCTCTTCCCCTTACTATAATCTTCCTCAACTACCGCCTCTCTGTTCTCTGACTGCTCTTAGTATTTGTGTCTCTCTCACAATTGTTTCACTGTGTGTGAGTGTGTGAGTGTGTTCTCTTAGGTTTTTAGCCTCTTTTAATGTAAAATATTAGGTTAAACGTGAGGCTATGTTCAGCGACGGGAACACGACTGTGGTCTAGTCAGCACGGTCGTGTTGGGCTTCTTGCACGTTTCCTTCAAGCGGTGCGATTAGGAACGACTATGGCTCTAGTGGCATGGCCGTGATAGCTTTAATTACGTCAACATGGGCATGTTGGAGTGATGTAGGGGCGTAGACTCCTATCTCTTCTCAGCACGGTTGTGGCTAGAGGCTAGTATGACCATGGTCCTTCGTTAGCTCGTCAAAGTCCATATTTTGCATCATTTTTACACATTTTTTCACTGTTTCCACTTTATTGCTCTTTCCACTTACATTATGCAAATACACTTGAAAGCACGTGAGTTCTGAATAATGAGTGCATAAAATGGGTGTAAAATGATAGTGAAATAAGGGTATTTATCATGCATTTTAAATTCGCATCAAAAGTTCACCTTGTGGTCGTACATCCTTCTCCTTCATTTTTTCAACAATGGTCATTGTAAAAGATGGAGAGGGTGGAGATAGAACGAGAACAGAGTGGGCGTGGCTGAGTTCAGCTGAGGAGCGGTGAGGATGTGCTTTGACGTACAATCATCGCGCCGGAGACTCTTTGGTTGTCTGATAAGGTACTGAGACTTGTAAAAGTCATCCACGAATCTTGGTCAAAAATATGTCAAGACTTTGTAAAATTACTCGAGAGATCTTTTTCAGATCCTGAGGGGGATTCTACTAAGTGGCCCCAAAAGGATGTCAGGAATTTTCATGGGGGTCTCCCTCACGGGGGATTTTTATTTGCCTTTTGGTTGTTGTATACACACTCGGGATCCCTGGCCAGTGGAGGTTTCAAATTGCTTTCTCTTAAAAGTTTGATGTGTACCCTGTGCCTCTAGTTCAGCAGGCTACATTTAGTACTTCCTACTCGGGTTGCTCATTGTCGTTTACATTCAGAATAAGTTTCTCCTTGTAGTTGTTTCTGAAACTTTGGGTCGAGAGTCTTTTCCAGGGTTTCGTTGAAATCAAGGTTTCGAGGGTGAAAGAGGTAAGTTCATTTTCCCTTCACACATTTTCCACTTTTTCTCTTATTCCAAAGAACCCAGCGAGATAGGCAGCGATGGAGGGGAAATTGAGACGTGGCAGAGTGGGCGGAAGAGCACCTGGCCGAGGGGTTTTTGTTGGTCGGTAGTTTGGTCACAAGTTGTACGAGAACTAGTTTCGTTGGATTAGTCATTTTTAACATGTCGGCTAGACAGGAACGTATTCCTTCAGGTTAGCTCATCTGGCAAGAGTGTTTGTGCGCGCGAATCGTTTAGGCGCGTGAAATTTTCATCAGAGTATTTGTCACTCAAAGGGATGAAAGTGTTTTACTCGGAGCGTTTGAGATTCGACAAGATGCAAAGTGTTTTACTCGGAGAATTTGTGACTTGACGAGTTGAAAAGTGTTTTACTCAAAGTGTTTGGGAGTTCCGAATATTTTTACTCAGAGTGTTTGTGACTTGGCAAGCTTCAAAGTGTTTTACTCAGAGTGTTTGTGACTAGACAAGTTGTGATGTGTTTTACTCGGAATATTTGTGAGTTGTGAATATTTTTACTCGAAGTGTTTGTGACTCGAGGAATTTTTAAGTGTTTTACTCAGATCGTTTGTGACTCGACAAGATGCAATTTGTTTTACTCAGAGTGTTTGTGACTCGATGAGTTGTGATATTTTTTACTCAGAGTGATTAATCATACATCCCACTTCTAGAATTTAATCATTACAGAGTTTGCAAGATGAGTATTTGTGGTTCTCAGACTGCCGTTTTAGGGGAGGACCCCGTCAGGGTGCCGCACTCTACTAGCCCGGGGTTGTCGTTGGTGCATGTCAAGACGCGATGCAATGAGTGAGGCCTATCTCTTCCCCGTCTATGTAGTAAATGGCTCGGTGGCGGGATTCCATGAGTGATCTCGGGGGCAACCTTACAAAGGACAGAGCGAATGGCCCCGGTTGCAAGGACCTTAGTAGCATATTCAGATGTGTTTGGTCATCAAGGTTGGGGTTCCTTACACTAATGAGCGCAAGGAATTCACGCATGGATTCTGAACGGCCTTGTCTGGAACATAAGAGGTTCCCAGGCCATCTTGACATTTCCCTGATGAAGCGTCGCAGGAATAGGGAGTTTAGTTCTTGCCATGAGGATACTGGCCCTGGAGGAAGCAAGTGGATTCAAGATAAGGCCAACCCTTGGAGATTCAAATGGAAGGTGAAACATGTTCTAACTTCCTCTGCATCATACGTAGAAGATCACCAGAGCAAGGAAGCAGTCCACATGGAGACGTAGGTTACCAACTCTGAAGTACGGTGTGAAAACTCTATGCGAATAAGACCCCTAGGAAGGGTTGTTCACGATACTCGGGCGAACGACCGATGCTACCTAGCGTCTTTCAGGTTCACGTCCCCTTCCAGAATTTGAGGAGAGGGTGTGTCATTCCTGACTCCCTATTTGAGAGGTACGGATGAGAATCCTTGATCCAGATCTTCTTTCCTCTGCATTTGGTAGGGAGAGATTCTTTGGCATGGGGTACGTCCCTTAAGACCGGTCTCATCGCACTTGTCATACGCTGGTCCTCTAAGAGTGGTGACCCGTGCGGAAGGTGATGTTCCTAGCTTTCATTGGTCCAGATATCACGATTATCCTTCACCGCAACCTGAGCTATCTATGTTTATTCCTGTGCTATGGCCATACGTCGATGAGAATGTGTTTGTCGGTCCCCATATGCAAAGCCAATGATCGGAACAGGTCCAACCAGCCTCCTCAAACATAGTGTTTCTTTCATCTGAGAAGCTGACATGAATGGGAGAATTGTATGGCGTGTCTTTGTCTCTTTGTCACTTTCCTCAAGAGTCGAGCCCGCCAGTGGTGGTACTTGCAAAGAAACTCTGATCCCCCAAGTTTGTATTTGAAAGGATTTCGTGGAGAAATGAGGGGAATAGAGATTTACCTCATTCTTTTCTTTAGGTGTATTTACAGGTACAAGTTTGCAGAGATCTTAGGAGTCGTCCACGTTGTAGCAACGCGTTTTTCGGCCCAACTGTTGGATTACCTTGTCGAGCTGTCTTATTTTCTGAGGTCTAACTGTCAGATAAGCCTTGTGCCCCTGATATGCTCTACTCTGATAAGTTATTTATGTACTGTTATGCTCTATTTTCTTGGGTTATGTTCTTGATGTAGGGGTTTTAAGGCAGGATGGTCCCCTGGGGATGCACTTCGGAGGCGTTCCTTGAGCTGATTTTGTCTGAGTGTTGATTCTAACTGTCGAAAGACATGAAGTACCCCCGGCAGAGACCAAGTGCCGACAGTTAGTCTCCCAAGGGAAATCTCTAGTCGGGCGCAACCTTCTTCCATGTCCTTGTTAGGTGTTGCATTGTGTTCTACTTCGCTTTCAGTGTTCTACTTGTGTTCTACTTCGCTTTCATTGTTCATGAAATGTTTTATCCATATCATAGATGAAGCATTTCATGAACAATGAAAGCGAAGTGAAATATGATAATTTTTTAATAAAATAACTTATTAATATTTTACTTCTTACAAATCTGCCAAATTACATTCTAAAATGTGTTTATTTCTATTGCAATACATGTAAACAATTTCAATAAACTAATATATTATACCCGGTATAAGAAATCACTCCCATTCAATCAAAAATATATAACAAAAATATAATTTTTAACTATACATGTCTACCATAAAAAGACTATACATGTCACTTAAAACACATTATAAGATAAACCATTTCATACACTAATATATGATAACTTACTAAATTAATCATGCACAATTAATATACATATATGCATAACTACACATATTCACAAAAACCTAACAAAGTGCACAATATAACATACTAACCTCTATAATGCTTGAAACTTTTGAGAAATAATATAGGGACACAAGAAAGAAGGGTTTGACTTGGGTCTTTTCAAAAACAACTTTTATAAAACAAAATTAGTTCTTAAAAACTGTTTTCAGAAAACTTGTATGTGCAGCGGATAAGTAAAGTATCAAACAATACATGAAAGTAAAGCACACAAGCAATTTAGTCATCGACGGATTCCGATACTTCCCTTTTTACACTTTCTAGTTCTTTGAGGCTGACTTTAGATTCACCTCTAAAGTATTGATCGTGGAAGACTCGTTCCAATTGGTTCCAATGAAATATTGAATTTGGCGGTAAAGTTGTGAATCAAGTGAAAGCGTTCTTCATCAAAGAACTAGGAAAATACTTCATTTTTAAATATTCATTATTTGCTAGATCTCCCTATTCGATTTGGTATCTAGCAATATGTTCAACAGCGGATTCTTTGACTTCTATTGAGAACTTAGTAAATTTAGGGACTTTCCATCCCCTTGGAAGTTCAATTTGAAGAACAATCTCAGGAAATGCCGAAACAAAATGTGGTCAATTAGCATATCCCACATTAAATCCATGTTGATTTAATAATTGCTCTACTATATTAGCAACATTCTGTTGCCCCCCAAAATGGTTTTGCCGAACTCTTTCTATAACATGTTCAACGTTTTTGTTCCTATTAACCAAAACTGGGATCCCCTCGTTTCGACCAAGATTACCTTGGTGAATAAGTTCATTAAGGGGAACCTGTTGATTAGGTTGGATTTCTAACATTTGGGGCTGGTTAAGCGGAGGCGCTTGTCGACCAACCTGAGCGATTTGTTCGACAATAGGATCCGGTGGTGCGCCAAAAATATTTGTTATTCAACCAAGTTCTGTAGTCAATTGTTGATAGGCAAGTGCAGTGTCTCTAATCATGGGATTAAAGACTGTACCAATTTGTTGAGTCAAAGTATTGACTAACTCATGGTTACTATCATCCATTTGTTTCCTAAGTACATTTACAGTATTGTTAGTCAAAGCAAATGAGGATCCATCTAAAGCTGAAAGTGAATGTCCCACATTTCTCGACCCAATTGCCCCTGATCCTGATGCTACATATTGATTTCCTGGGGAACCCATTGAAACCACATTATCAGAATACATCGATAAGTTCCTACCTCTTGCATCAACGATAAAGGCATTCTGTAAGGGTGACTAACAATGTTCTGGGGATTCCTATTACTTTTCCAAGACCCTGGTTGAACACCATCAACAACAGCTTGTGAAATGGCAGGAGTTGTAGGACTTGGAATTGGAATTGGGGCCGAAACTTGTGACAAGACTGGCCCTGTCGTGTATGGATTTCATACCTGATTAGAAATTGATCCAACAGGCGGTTGAGTCAAATTCTGACCAGTCGAAACCGGTGGTTGAGTTTGACTCATTGTAACGTTTGTAACTGCCATGTTTGGATTGGAAACGATTTCCATCCTTGGAGGATTAACACCATTGTTATTATTAACCGGACGTTCTCCATTAACATTGGAATTGTTACTGGGTTCAACATGAGACCCTAAAGATTGGTTTCCTCTAGAACGGTTAGTCATACTAACAAATTTTCCACTCCGTAATAGCATTCACTTTTCCAAATCTTATTGATTAAGAAATTATAAAATCAAGGCACTGGGGAAGATTTCTAACGAAAACATATCCCTTTTGTCCCACTGGGCGTGCCAATTTGTTTACTTTGATTTTTGGTAAACAAATAGAATCAGGTAAAACCGCAAGAAAATCCAAATGTTGATAAAGAGGCTGAATTTCGATCCTCTTACGGGCTCTGGGATATGGAAACTCTCTAGTGTGTGTGTTATAGAAATACAGTATCGTCTGCCCTACTCAGCAGTTCTATCGTCTTCCATATAGCATCGTTTGCATAGTTGAATCGATTGCATAATGTATCGTCTGCTCAGTAGTCATGTCAGTCGATTACGTTGACCATGTGTGATAAGTGTTAGCTGTCATTATGTGATTAATGACCCGCTGTTTATGTTGACCCGGAGTATTCGGGATCTTGTCTATTTGTCTGTTTTCTTTCTGTATAAATACAAATCGTGTAACCGTAAATTATTCAGAATAGAAAGAACATTTCAATATATCTACATGTTCATCCAGTAGCAGTATCGTCTAGTACTTCTTACTTGTATGCAGTTCCTTCATCAACTGGTGCTCCAGAATCGTTTGGTGTTATGGAATCGTCTGGTAGTCAGCAAGAACCGGTCAACACTCATGTCACACAACCCAGATCGAAAGCAAGGATCACTCGGCCCCCGACATCCTTAGTTCTGCCTCCTCCAGTCAACACTCACAATATGCAAACTCGTTCAAAGACTGCCCCTGTTCAACCACAACTTCTTCTAACTCAGATTGAACCAACCTCCTACAAGAAAGCTCTTCAAGATCCTCACTGAAAGCAGGTTATGCAGGCAGAGTTTGATGTCTTGCAACAAAACAACACATGGTCATTGGTCTCCTTACCACCAAACAAAAAATCAATAGGTTCAAGTGGGTGTTTAGAATCAAACAAAAAGGGGGACGTGCGTAAGATCGTACCTGGGCTAGCACGAATAAGTCAATCGTAGATTGCAGGGGACGTGTGTCAGATCGTGCCTGCCTGATATCAAGATCAATTCGTACTACAGAATCGTACATACATCGCGTATAGACTAACTCTAGGGTCTACATGCTCCTAGTCAGATTTACGTTTGGATTTACTCATCGTATTGTTGTGATATATGCTTTCCATGTCTTGCCTAGAGTTAACATATAAATACTGATATATCATGTTATAGTTGTCTTGTATGTTTGTCCCTGGAAGTTGACCCTCGCACCTTGTTTGTATTGCTTGTGTGTGGGAGATCCGTCGCTAGATGACGGCTGATGAAGGGACGATCAGATTCTACATTCATGGGGAGTCTTGCTACGCTGCCCGACAAGGAAATCCATCGATATCGGAGCTCAAAGGAGGATTTGCGGGAGACTCGTAGAAGTAGAGTCTAGGATAAGGCTAGTGCCTTTGGGGTAGTGCGCTTATCATTGATGGTTAAAGCATGTAGGATCACTTCAAATTGTGTCTGTATTATCTTCTGCTTCGGGAAAGGGTAGGTTCTGATGTTCTTGCTTTTGTGTGGTCTGCACTGCATGAAGATCATAGGGAGCATGTCAGGCATAAGAGGTCTTTCAACTTTAGAAATTCATAGTAGGGGGTTTCCTTTTTGAAAGTCTCAATTATTACATGAAATTAGGTATTATGCATCTACTCGAGCATGTTTTGAAAGAAAAAAAAGGTATACCCACATTCCCAGACTTTCAAAGGATCATTAACGTACTTAATTTAATTTACTTAATTTAATTTAGTGTTGAGTCACTATAATTAACCTATGCAAATCATGTTACAGTTCATACCTTGCTTTCACGGTCTCTTCCTTGCATTCTCTGCATGGCCACAAAATGAAACCAGATAATGAACATTCAAAGTCAGTGGAACTAAAACCATGAAGAATGACTGAAGAAACGGTTAATTAAAGAGAAATTTTCACATATAGGAACGAAGAGAAGAGAAATATACCTCTTTTGACCACCAGTGTAGCACTCATACTGAGGTTCGTCGGATTCAGGATCGGTACTGAAACGAAAAATCTTGGTTGCGTTGGAGATCGCCAAGGGTGCGGACTCCACCGCGGCGGGTACCGTTGGAGGAGGAGGGGGAAGGTTTCTTATTGAGGACATGCGGGATCAGAGCTCGTAGGGGCACCGAAGGGGGAGTGGGAGGTGGATGGCGAACGCGACGAAGAAGGTGAAGGGAAGAAGTCGGTGGATTGGGGATCGGAGGGTGAAACGACGCCGGCGGTGGTGGTGTTGTTGATGAGGGTGGTGTTGTCTACGAAGGTTGAAACGACGGCGTCGAGGTCGAAGTTGGGGCTCTCGAGGAAGAAGCGGGCTTCTTGTTTGGTGGAAGAGGTGATCTCGCAGAATGCGTCGATGAGGGCGGCACTGCCGTCGGGTTTGGGATCCTCGCTACTCTCCATAGCATCACACGGTAAAAACCATTCTCTTATTTCTTCACTCTCTCTCTCAATTGGATTTATCACTCCTTCCTCTTCTAGTTCTTTGACTTCTCTTTCGGATACAAAGATGCTCAAATGAAGCCAAAGATGCTCGCTTGGATGAGAAAGTAGGCATTTGATTGGGTATGGTTGGAGGTGAAACATTGGAATGTGTGAAAATGGCTTGGGAACGATGCTCGTGCGTTTCTTATGAGTGTAACAATAAGGAAATGGTTGGGGGTTGTGTTGTGGGACCATACCCAGGTTGAACAGCGTGAAGCTTCTCTTGGAAGGATGTAATGTGAGAGTAACACGTTAGCTAAAATCTTCTGGGAAGGACACGTGGATCAGAAGAGCTACGTGGGCCAGGGGAAGAGATTTCATGTGGGAAGGACACATGGACTTGGAGACTTTGAGATTTTTTTTTCTGGGAGCAGAATTCTTGTGGAGGTGACACGTCAGCAATAGGATCTCATAGCCACTTCTCTTTTCTAATTTCAAAACTATATAGATGTCTTACACATTCATTGTGGCAACAAGTGAAAGGTTTCCTATTGGCCGTGAGAAAATTGGGCCGCATGGCCAAGGATTCAAGCCCTAATCCTATCATAAAGGTTAAGAATTTTTTTTACTATGATAGAACCCCTAGCCGGTGTGATGCACGGGGAATTATTTGTCAAGTAGTAATATAGTTATAGTTATAAAAGAAATATATTGTTCAAAGATTAATATATATAGGGGATGTATCGTACAAGAAAGATGTTTTTATATGAGAAAATGAGAATAAATTACGATCGTTAGATCTAATCATGAATGGTCAAGATTAAAATAAGTTAATAGTCACATGACTAATGTCATGTGACTTTTTAAAAAGTCACATGACTTCATATTTTAATCTTAACCATTCATGATTAGATCTAATGATCATGATTTATTCTTACTTTCTCATATAAAAACATATTTCTCATATGATACATCCTCAAATATATATATATATATATACACACACAATGGATCCTTTGGAAAACCTCCTTGAAAACAATGTTCTTAGTAACACATCGTTGGTTGATGTCTTCATTGCAGATCAATATCTTCAAACCGGACTTGCTTCTAACTCGAGAAATAGCAACGTATAATTGACCATGAGAAAATACTGGGTTCGGAAGGTAGACGCCAACATGAGAGAGTGTTTGTCCTTGACTCTTGTTAATAGTCATTGCAAAAGACACAATCAAAGGGAATTGTCTTCGTTGGAACTTAATTGGCATGCTTTGATGAGAAGGCATTAAATCCATTCTAGAAATGAAAACACTATGACCAACATGAGTGCCAGAAAGAACAGTACCATCAATAACATGTGGGCCAAGGTCATCAACAATAAGTCTTGTGCCATTACATAAACCTGCGGATATGTCAAGATTTCTCATTAGCATAACAGGGACACCTTTTTTCAAAACCAACTTGTGATCAGGAATACTAGAGCATCTAATATCATTTAAAAATTCTATTGTTAACCAATCTGCTGCAATTCCAATATCCTCATTGGCCATCCATACTGAATCTGAGCTAAAATAAATCTTCTCTTCACCAAGGAATAATGATAACACAAATTGATTAATAGAATCAACAGCATCCAATGTTGGAACAAGTATTATCACAATAATACTTGACGCTACCAACATTCTCAATTATGTTAGGGTACATGTAATGCACAATATCTGAAATTGGATTAGAAGATTGGTGAATAAATGGTTCATCAAGAATTTGAATATCGGCCTCACCATCATTATGGTTTCCCACTTTACCGTCACCAACGTCCACAATCCACTGCGCAAATTCACATGTTTCATTAATATTTGTAGAATCAGGGATGGATAACAACCTCATGTTTTCAGTTAATGTGAGGACCTTACAAAATCTCCATAGCCTAGATGAGTTAATGGTGGACATAACTATCTCAAATCTACTTGACTTAGGAATAACGGGAAGTATTTGCCTAAAATCACCTCCCAAAACAATAACCTTCCCACCAAATGGTTTATCAAAACTACCCTCAATTGTGAACCTCATGATATCTCTCAATGTCCTGTCTAACGCCTCAAATGCATACCGACTAACCATTGGGGCCTCATCCCAAATAATTAAACTGGTGCGTTTTAACAACTCAGCTTTTAGACTACCTTAAGCTATCCCACAACACGAATCCTCATTCACATTAAGTGGAATACAAAATAAGGAGTGTGCAGTTCTACCACCAGGAAGTAAAAGAGATGCGATTCCACTTGATGCAACATTCAATATGATTTTTTTCTCAGATCTTATTTTATAGGTTAACGTTATCCATAAGAAAGTTTTGCCAGTTCCACCATA
This sequence comes from Acmispon strigosus, assembly GCA_030819835.1. NCBI lineage: Eukaryota > Viridiplantae > Streptophyta > Magnoliopsida > Fabales > Fabaceae > Acmispon > Acmispon strigosus. The sequence continues at coordinate 30,406,934 of JAUAMA010000001.1, forward strand.
TCCGTATACAAAGAAAAATCCACCATTATCTTGATTTACTGCAGATATGACCTCCTCATATATCTTTGCTTGACCATTATTCAACTTATTAAAACATTCAACATGCAAGTTGCTCATCTCTATAGCATCATAGTTAAGCTCATTGAATAAGAGAACATTACCATACTCTGCCAATATGGTAGGATCAACAGACGACATGCCATCAAAATCTTTAAGAGATTTTCCATTAAGCATCAACGACTTCTCAATCTCCATTAAGCATAGATCTTTCAATCGTTGTTGCTCAATGACCAAATCTATAGATAATAAATAAAATAATTAGGCATATAAATTAATATTTATATACTAAAGACTATGAAAAAGTTATATTAAGTGTACCTCGGTTATTATGAGTTTTCCTCAAACCATGCAAAATTCCATCAGCGAGAACATGCCATGTTTCTTCCCAAACGCGTAAAGGATTAGTCAAAGTGTTTCCCATTAAATAATTGACGAATAATCCTCGTACATAGGAACCAGATGATAATAAGGCTGCATCATGTATACCATCAATAAATTCACGATCATCCTTTAGCAAACCCAAGGCAGCACATGCGTCTCTAAAAGTTTCGTAGATGTGATTATTGACTGATTTCAAATCATCAAAGCTTGTGCAACCTCTCTGAACATTCAATAGAAGCCTTAAGTAATACAACTCTCCACATCCAGGTGGAACAAAGTTCATTCGGCCAATAGAGATTCCTTGCTTTTTTGGACGCCACAACTTGTTTTTTTCATCAAAAACAAATGTAGAAGGAAATTCTGCATATGTTAATCCCTTTCCATCAGCATATTTTGCATTTGCTTTCATCCATGCCATAAACATACTGTTCTTTTCTTTGTTCTTTTCAAGTACATTCTGAATAGATTCTTGTTCATTGAACAGTATAACCTGCTTCCTAGGTAAATGGTACGTGATATTCTTAACAGATGGCCACTTATAATGGATTTCAAATGAAAATAGCCTCCATACAGCCTCATAGGGAGAAAGATACCTACAGTCATAGTATTGTTTAATTTCATCAACTTCATGACTTGCATCCTTACTAGCCTGGCCAACTGACATTGACATTGCTACTCTATCAACTCCTTTGTTTATGTATTTAAATAAGTATTTAATACAATTGGATTTGTTGCAATAATCAATGTTGATATGAGTCTGGTATTTCATCAACAATCTTGGATTGTAAGGAACAAAAACCTATTATCCAGTTGAACTCCTCTCCTATTAGAAATGACTCCAGTGTTTCTCCTCCTATATACAGGATATCCATCACTATCGAAAGATGTGACCTCAACAAATTTTTTAGGAAAAAAACTTGGAGCATTTATGATTCTTCATGCAAGGAGAGTCAGGCTTACTCAAACCACATGGACCATGAACCATATAATTGGATACACATTCAAACAAAGATGGATAAAGAATGGGATCCGGTAACTCAACACATATGACAAAATCAATCATATTAGGGGAATGCAGTTTATACTCCGAGCCAAGCCATAATAAAATATGGGCGTGTGGCAAACCTCTCTTTTGAAACTCAATGGTATACGTACCTATAATACATATGTCACGTTAGTTATCTAGTATATTAAATACATATCACATAATTAAGAGTAAGTATAGTTTACAAATGAAATGAAATGAAATGTAAAATAATAAATAAGCAAACCTGCTATAGCTTTGCTAAAGAAATCTCCTTTCTTTAAATCATCCATTAGTTGTTGCAACTTCATGTGAAAAACACGACAAATAATGTTTGGACAATCATGCGCAGATAAACCATACAAAGCAAGATGGCGATCAATCTCCGGCCATTTAGGATTGCATGTCATTGTCAAAAACAAATCAGGATATCCATAGGTCTTGCATATTGCCATTGCATCTTGGCAGTTATTAAACATGTAACGTCTACCAACAGTAAAGGATGAGGGGAGATATATCCTAGATCTAACTAAAGATAGATTTGTATCACCACGACTAATCGCCTCCTCAATCCCAGATAGAAAATGTCTCTGAATAGTGGCTTGATTGTTCCGTATAAAATATAATCTTTGAGATTCAATCAAGGAATAACAATCAACAACAAATTGTTGGAACAATTGTCGAGATAGCAAAATTCTCTTACACTCAAAATTCCTCTCTTGCAATAAAAAAGCCACCCATTCACGAAGTGAAATATGAGAACGCTTATAATGTTGATTGTCATTATTGGAAAATGAGCAGTCAATATCATCAGAAAAACCTTTTTCACCATGAGGGAATAATATTGGGTATTGGAGTGGGAGGAATGACGAGTGATTTTCATAAATCCTTTGCAACTAACCATTTGTTGTACGAAGGATAATATCATGACCACAATCAGAGCAATCAAAATCACCTACTATTAAACCTGCAACTTCGTCTGCACTTGGTAGGTTATACATTCTTGCGTCGGGTGAAGTGTTCCTAAATAATCTTAATGCAACATGATCAACATCACCTTCCTCCACACGGTCTCATACTTTTCTAAATAACTTTGCCAGACGATTGAACTCATCAACCATTCTCATCAAGTCAGTAACTAATCCAGGATCAATGCTAGATTGACCCGCACTAACAATATAAATAAAGTTCAAATTAATTTAAATTAACGAATTGAAAGGTAAGTATGCATCAAACATAAAAATAGTAAATAGGTGTACTTGAAATGTTTCATTTTATTATCAACTTCATTCCTTGTGTCATAGATATATAATTGCGCAAATTTTGGAGAATCACCATCCGTTGGAAGCAAACTTCCTCTACGATGATAATTCTGACCACTAATGATAAATTGAGGAGGACCACCACCATCATTTATGCTATTATCAATTTTACCACCAATTGATGTGAACGCAAACATACTATTGTAACACCTAATGTTATCCATAAAATGTTGACTCCTTGGATCAATGTTTGTCAATAAGTTCCACAGCAATTGAGGGGAATCCATAAGATAAGGTATAGAAATTTTTCCTTTCATACAACACATAGAGAAATCAGGACAAAGTGAATTTCTAGATTTTTCAGCTCGTTCATCATACCACAAGATAGCCCCCACAATGCTTACAACTGATATTCATTTCTCCCCAATCAACATAGGCTGTGAAAATAATGAAATTTTACTCCAAGTGATGTAATAAGCATATAGTAAAGTTAATACTAATGATTCCCAATGATAATAAATCTTACACAACTTCTCAAATTCAGCAAAGTTGGTATCAGTATCCAAACTATAGGACAAAGACCTTTGATTTTTCAAATTATGAGTCAACCCTACAATTGACATTATTTCACAAAATAAAATAAAAATTATTAGCAGCAATTAAATATGTGAATTTGAAAATAAATTGCGTTAGGATCGGGAGTATATGCATATGGGGATGGCGCATCGATCTGTGCTAATTTTGATTGGGATTTTTGGAGGGGTTTTGGGTCAGCAACATTGCTGTTATGAAGATATTGTTGTCGTTCATCTTCTTCTTCATCAATTCTGTGCGAGTTATGGATTGTCTTTGCCAACCATGACATGATTGATCTAATTCGCACCTTATGATTTCTACATCCTCTAAGTTTTGTGTTGGGAATTTGGCTTAATCTTAGTGCACGGACGCTGGGGATCATGAGTTGAAATTTGCCAAGGTGGAGATTGTTGAGTTTAGCTCATTTCAGCTGGAGATCGTCTGCCTAAGGAGATCGTCCGGCTGGAACCGTTAGGTCGCGTCTGATCAAGACACGTGGCTAGTGGCAGACAGCTAATGAGCATTGGGACTTGACCTTATCCACTGTTGCTCGAATCTGATTGGTTGAGGGGATTATGATAGGATTTAATGGGATATTTTATTGTAATATCTGGATCATTAGAATCCCTATAAATAGTGTAAACTCTGTAACCCTAAAATGCTATGGTACTTGGTACCAGTCACATAGGTAGACGAAGGTCGAACTGCGTGAACAAAAGTTTTCTATTCATGAATGAGAAAGGAGCTATAGCTGCCCTATAGCCACAGAGGTAGGCAAGTTGGCCGAACTGCGTGAACAAATTTTTTGTCTTCTCCTCCCTGTTTTCTCCATTGTCACTCTGTGCGAACCACGGCGTTCTTGCCCCCAACATTTTGATTTATGTTTCTTGATGATGGAAGAAAGAAGGAGTTGACGATGTAAGGAGAAATGAGTAAACAATGGAAGGAGGAATGTGTATGTAAGGAAAAAAAGAGGGGAACAAACATGTTGCATTGTAGAAAGGCACACGTTAGCTCTAACATGACACCTAGACACGAAGGTCGACGCCAAGTTTAGCAGGGATTAAAACCAGCAATTTCTTATATTCTAGGGGCTAAAATCCACATTTACGCAAGCGAGGAATAAAACAATATCTCGCTCATATTTCAGAGACCAAAAGCATATTTTAGGGTAACATATAAAATATGGATAAAATAGTATAATTAATACCTGAATTACTGTCACTATTTTGTTGCGTTAAACTATGCATTGAACTTTCACCAGGCAACTCCCATTCTACCACTGGATAAAATAATGATATAATAAAAATAATGATATGATAAAAATAAATACATAACTAAAATTAATTAACTCATTGAAAGTTATCTTGAAATAGATACTAACTCATGTTGATTCTTTTCTTAAAACGTTCCAAATTGGATTTTCTTTGAATAGATTCACGTCTGTAATTCTTTCGAGTGGTTCCTATCACATGTACAATTATGATTAAATAAAATAATTATTCATGGTATATTAAATAAAATAATATTCAAAAATATTAAACTTATACATTGATAATAACTAATTACTGATCATACACGTGGAAAATATAACAAATATAAGAAAATAAATAATATTACCTCTTGTATTTTCTACTTGGTCATTAGATGAAATTCCAAGTTGATTCGATACATCTATAATTCAATTGAATAGGAATATCTCTTTAATACAGATGATTGTGAATAATAAGTGTTAATAGAATCAACAATATTAGATGTAGGATTATTAAAATCAAATACTCCCTCCGTTTCAAATTATAAGACATTATAGAGACATACTTGATGTTCCATAATATAAGACCCCTTCTATATTTCAGAAAATGAATAATAAACTTTTCCTAAGTTACCCCTTGCATTCATTATTTTTTGGGTATTGGAATGAGATACAATGAATACACCAATTAACTTTAAATAGGGGCATATATGGAAGATTTATATAAAAAACAATAAAACCAAGATATTGATTAGATTATTATATATTTTCTTAATAAGCGTAATTGTCTGAATAGGTCCTTATAATTTGGAATGGAGGGAGTATATTGTACAATTTCAACAACAATATGCAGTGATTTAAAAATGATTACCTTGAAGGGATTAGACATGAAGTTGGTATGAAGCAGTGTGAGCTTGAGAGCACATGTGAAATGAAAAATGAGAGTTTCCAACTTGGTTTGAAGGCATTATATAGAGCAATAGTTGATGAGGTGTAACACCATGCAAAAGAAGTACAATAGACATTAAATGCTATATTTGTAGAGTGTGCAGGCCTTATTGACGTGGGAGAAAGGAAAAAAATCAGTTTGATGATCTATTCACTATAATTTTGATAGACACCATGATATTGCATTTAATGCACCTCAAGCTATTCACTATAATATTGATAGACACCATGATATTGCATTTAATGCACCTCACTTCACAGTACAGTAATTCAGCTAAATGGCTTAGTGGTAGATGGCTACTACAAAATAATTATTATACTGCATCTATAAAATAATCAGACTTTTATCATAATCAGTCTTATCATTCACACAACTATAAAAGGTAATAACTGAAGATTAATGAGTGTGAGAGTAAAATGGATAATTGGAATCATTAGATAATTGAAAGTGGATTAGTAGATTGGATCCATAATACAATGTTCATGATTATGATACTTCTCACTATAGATACAAAAGGAAGTATCATAAATAAATTTCAGGGCAACCAAGATCAATTCTTTTTTACATACTCATTCCTTAAGAGGACAACAGTTCATGGAGTTCATTCTAAGACAAAAAGATAGCAAAATATTAAGATAGTTGACACATAGAGACAACTATAAATCAGTCAGTGAGATCAACAACTTCAATCAACTCCAATTTTTGAGTAGGATTTTGAGTAGGATAAACACCAGGTTCTTGATCAACATTTGAAAGATCAACCACTTCAACAGATTTTAGCTTATGATTAACTCCATCATCTTTAATTAAAGCAACATCTTCAAATTCTTTTTCCAATTTCCTCTTCAGTGGAAGGTGGGAAACGTTGGAGTTAGATATCACAACTAAAGCTTCAGATGAGCACATGATATGTTTCTGATTGTCACCAATTGATTCAGTGAGTTCATCCATATTTACATAAAAATTTACTTCAACACCATTCTGGTTAGTGTTATACATTTCAGTAAATGGTGGAGCAAATTGAGCCTGATGCACAAACGTATAAGTTTTTCATTTGTTGTAAACAAATGAATTATAATTACATAATGACTAAAAACAACTAAAAAACAAGTTTGTGAATATAGAAAGAGATGTAATGTTAACCTTCAAAGGAGTGACAACAAACTTGGCAGCATTAAACATTTCAATTGTTGAAGTACCTCACAAATCCTAATGACATCATATATCTCTTGCCCATTATACATAATACCAGAACCAGCACAAATTTTGAACAGTATTTTCTTGCCCACTATTTTCTCTTCAAGTGGCTGAGGATATTCATTTGACAGTGGGTTCTTGGTTCAAAATGATGATTATAAAATAAAATAAAATAAGGTTAGAAACCACTAAATATGGAACATAACACTATAGAACTATAAACACATAATATATTAATTTAATTGTAACATACCTCCTTTAAACTTATCATTTTCTCGCATGGTATGTTGGTAAGTTGTATTACTTCATGATCATTTAGAACAAAAACAGTGTTGTAATTACCATCAAATACCTCAACCTTCAAGCGGTACTTATTAGAATACAACTTTTAGTACTATTTTGTAAAAAAAGCATAATACAAATATAGTTTATCCAAAGAAATAATATGTAATTCATAAATAAAGTTAAGTTAAATGAAAAGTGGAGTTAAGACCTATGGATGAATTTCCCAATTGTTCGAAAGTAACGATTGCATCTATAAACATTGTTAGCAACTTCAAGTTCCGTATGACAACGACAGGATGGATATGACCATGGACGATCCTTGAGCAAAGACTCAATGCAAGCATGGACAATGAAAATACTCTTCTGAAAAATAAATGAACATAATTAATGTATAGTATTATGTCAACAATAGTAAGTAATTAAATCACTTATAGTAGTGGAGAAACCATAGTCACCTCTTTGTTTAGCAGAAGTTGAGGAATGGTTTTCCTCGGGAACAAATTAAGAGTTTCAGCATAAATTCTGACATTTAGATTAGAGTGGCCAATGTACTCCACGAGCACGCCTGGATTAAGGCCCACAAACCTGTACATGTTATTAGCACAAGTCTTAACCAAATAATTTGTTTAACTGTTTTCAAACTAAAGAGTGTATCTTAGTAAATAACTGTAAAATAACTTGTAATATAGAGTCTTGCATACCTATCACCAATTACCCGGTCTTCTTCAAAAACATGATTGACATAAATCTTAGAGATGTATGGGACACATTAAATAAGATTATTACCTGCACAAACATAACATTATGATCACATATCATCACAGAAACAATGTACTCATAACTGGAATTATTTGCATAATTAATATCCTGCTCAAACATCATTTATTTAAGAAGTATGTTCTGGACACACATTTTCACGATAGATAATGTTAAAAAATACATTAGTTAGAGTGCTAAATTAATTTTGAGAGAGTATTATAATTTATAAACTAAAATTTTCTTGGTTATTAAAATTATCCAAGTGCTCTTGACTGGAGAATGTATTGAAAACTTTATAAAGAGTAAAGAACCCAATTCTATGTAAAGAAGGCGCATTATCAAGTTTGAACATAATTGTAGATAGAAATTAATCAAACTATAGATAAACTTTCACATACCTCGAACTCTTTTCACATCAACATAGCGGAGGCCAACAACAAGTCTCACAACCCAGTCAGAACATAAATACTCTGATAGTGTATCAACAATATCACCAATCAGGTTACAACGAATTATACCACTGCATGTGTCATAGTAATGGGAGGGATTACAATCAAAATATAGATAATAATGTCGAAATAAACTTGAATAAATATAAAAACTTAATTTAAATTCAAAGTACCTATTGCCCAGTAGGTAAATAACCATTGTCTTGTATACCCTATTATCCTTAATGAGTAGTTTTTCAGAAGATGCAGCTACTACGTATCCGATAACATCTAGCAAAGAGAATGAGATAAAATAAATTTATAAGCATTGAGCAAAATGTATGAATAAAAGATATAAAAAGAAATGACACTTAATGGAAGTTTTACCAAGTGACCAAATGAATCACCAAAGGATCTGATATGATGCATATGGAAAAAATTCCATCCATAGTGAGAGATACGGTCATCTACAATGGGGACAATTTTGGTACATGAATGCAGAAATAGACGATGCTCATGGGATGTGTATTGTTTACCATCAATATTGTGAACGACCCCGACCCTAAAGTAAGATAACTTGTACAGACGTCCTTCAACAATATTATGACGAATAGGGTGATTCTTGCAAACAGAAGCATCAATTTTGACACCCTATAATGACATAATAACACATAAACAAAGTGAGTGGCGAGCACTGTAATGGTGAGAATCCAACAAAAGATGGTTTCTACCATATGGATAGATAACATCAACAAAAAGATAAGGCATTAAAAAATGAACAGCAAACTTAACTGTACAAAAGTTAGATGATATGAATCCCAAAAATAGAGTAGTTACCTCATTGTCAATTAGCACCATCTCAAATGATGAAGGAGACAATGGCAGGATATGTTCAGGAATTTTCCATAGTGAAATAACCCGAACCTTCAGCCTCCATGGATGGAACCTCATAGAAATGTCACTCAATTTATCAAAGGGTGGCAAGGCAGAAGAAATCATGATGAATGAAGGGATATGAGAATGCTTTAGTGCAATGAAACTCTAGATGAGATGATGAATGGTTATATGGACAACATAAAGTGTTCTTATATAGAAAAGTAAATAATATTATTATATTAGGACAATGCCTGAAGTACAACATTGTATGATTTTAGAAAGAAAAAGTTGATAAATAATGAAGTACAGGTTCAAGGTAAACTGAAAACAGTTTTAAAATAGAATGGTGTACATGAAATGTCAAACATATATAACCTCATGAGCATGGAATGGAAAAACTGAAATATAAGGACTGAACTGCAAGTAAATTCAACCATTCATGTTGGAAATATGACATGATTATGTAGGATTCTTTAAATAAGGATAAGCAAAAAAGGATAAATCTCAAGTGTAGTAACAATGAATATATGAACTAACACTTTGTTAAAAAAAGGAATATAAGAAGAAGACAGAGACTAAAAAATTTGTAACAGCAAAAAGAAAAGACATAAAAATAATAATTAGTTAACAGTATACAAAAGATAAGATTAAGAATATGTATATAAGATAAGATATGTAATGGATAAATATAAAATCTAAACTTATACTGCAAATGAGCTCAACAATTTATCAATAAAAATTTTTGATAGAGAAGTAGCTTTCAGGAATAGAAAATGTCTACTTTGTACTTTGAACAGTGTATGTCAGAAGTACATATATCTAACACGTAGGAGCATAGATGTCAACATGTGAGAAAAACTCAGCTACTGATCATACAACTGTCCAAAAATGAAAGTGGATGGAAATTTTAAGCATAATTAGTTTAAAACACTTTTTGAGGAGAGAATTTTTGACTCAGTGAGCAATAGAAAGATTGGTTTTAAACCATTAATAGCTAAAGATGAAACAAATAGTTGAGGAACAATTCATATAAATAGTGTGTCATAATAAAATTAGTTTTTAGAAAAATATTTTGAAAATTAAATTAAGAGAAGGGTTGTTTCAGAGTAATACAAATAGTTCATAATTGATTGATGCCAATTATAAAACAATTAAAAGAGAGAATGGAAATAAGACGACAGAACGTGAAAAATCTATGATATAGAAGTGATGTTCAATTTAAAAATTTGACATGGTTAGATCAGATATGCATTTTATTGCCCCTATAGCTAATGAAAGGTACAATCACATCACATAGATTGAAATAGAAAGGTTATACCTACCTTGGAAGAAAATATCGCAGACTTTGTAGATGATGGATGTAGGGGAATAGAACACTGTTCATATCGTCGATTGAGGCTACTGGCCACCAGCAGATGATGAAATACGACATCAGGGTGAAGCTCGCCCCATCTGCAGCCAGAACTTCGTGTGCGTTGCAAGGAAGACGGCGATTGGTATCGTGAGGCTGACCATTTTCAAAAGCTCGCCCCAACCGCAACCAACAGGGCTTTTCGAAAGCTTGATTGACCAGAGAGAGTTTCCAGAGGCGATAGGGTGAGAGCCGATTCTTGTAGGGAGATGATTGATAGAAATCTTGATTCCATACATTGATTCTTCAATAGTAACACTATGTCTCATCTTCCATTAGCAAATAGAAATCAAGGAATATATTCGACAATTTGTTAACATAAATTAGGTAATACACAAAAAGAATTAACAATTTACAAATAAATTTTATAATTTATTAAAATGAAATAAGACATTTTACGTATCATACTCATTTTAATTATGACCTATATGATTATATAAGTGTAGATTAATCACTATAATGTATAGGCTATTTATATTATTATTATTATTATTATTATTATTATTATTATTATTATTATTATTATTATTATTACAATAATTTTTTGGTAATGTATGAAAATATAAATAATATTCTTAATCATATAACCCACTCAATATAATCTCTGAATCTCGAAGAGATTAGTCTCATGACTACCGGCTATGGAATACCATAAAAAACCAAAAAATTATTTATCATATAACAAATGACAAAAGACTATTTTCTTAATATTAACTATCTACTGTCTAATCTACAATTGAGGTTGTGCTGATTTTATAAATACCAAAATTGTAATACTTTATTGACGAAATATATAAACTCTCTAAATAGAATGATGTGGTTATGGTGTAGAACCCACATGAACATATTGAATGTGTCAAATATCTTTTATTAAAGTGGTGGGGCACAATAGTTTGGTTAGCAACAACATGAAAGCTTAAACAATCAAGATGAAATTTGGTTTCACTACTGCCGTGGATATATTCCTTTTGAATAAACCAATTTTGCATTTCAAATAAGAAATAGATATCGCTACACATTCTCTACATACTTCTAAGTTCCACCCAAAAAAATTTAGACAATTCCTTTTATTGAACAAACATATGCTAAAGCTGAATTAGTCTCAAGAGTATACAATTTATTTCTTTGTTGATACAAAAGAAATGACCACTGTCATGTCAAAAGTTATGTATTAATGAAACCTCAATGTTTATAATTTAAATAAAGTTACTAAGCATTAGTACATTATAATGAATAAAAATTTAACTGCCAGAACTGGTCCTTGCCCTCCTAATGTCACAACTGTACATATAAGCTTGAACTTCTAAATCTTCAACATCCTTCATAAATATTCAAAGCTTCTGCTTGCAGCTTACACAACTGGTTCTGCAATGAGTACCTCATCTAGTATTAGCTTAGTCACTTGTTAGAAATTAGGAGAAGTGGTTTGATTTAGTACTTCATTTAGTATTAACTCATTCACCCCTTGACATCTCCAAGCCTTTCATTCTGTAGCAAAGAAAATTGCACATGAAGTTCTTATTGTCCTGTTTCATTGAAACCACATCATCAAGAAATGAACAATCCAACATTTGAGATGCTTGAAAGAGCTTCATTTCACCAAGAGCTTCATTTGAAAATCTAATAAGTTCTGATTTATTAGAACCCAGATAAAAAGCAATTTTAATTGTATGTAGAATGTGAGCTTGAAAAAAAAGGCAAAAAGACCATTTATTCAAACTTCAGAACTGGTATATGCCTTAGGCAGCTTAAACTACCCACCATACATAGTAAATAAGGATGATGTGGGGTTTGTGTGTGGTAAGGCATGAACCGCTAAAAATATAAACTTCACCATTGTCTTCCTAACATAGCTTCAATAACTGTAGTTTAGATCTATTTACAAAAAATTATAATAGAGAACTAATTACTGATTAGAAAAACCAATATAAGAAATTGCGATTTTAAAGAGATATATGGATACTATGCTTTACAAAAACGTCTTTCATTCTACCCAGTAATTAAATGCAATTTTGGCTTATAATGGATCATATACCAATTTGGAACAGGATAAATTTAGTTAAAAACACAAAGAGTACCATTGTGTGTAAAGTAGAAAGGTGATAGAGTAGGCATTAGATAATGGGTATTCAAGATTTAACATGTGGCTCTTACAAAGGATATGAATTAACATGGATAACATTTAACAAATTTTTATTTGCTCTGTTTTTGATCAATCAAATAGAGATGGTAGTGGTAACAATCAAGTTTTGTGTAAACACATTTTTTAGAAAGGAAATCACCGGTAGATGAAAGAGAAAAAAAAGGTGTCTCTCTGCACTTCTGTTTTATCATGTTAGATAGTATATATGATATCAACCAACAATACTTTCTAAGGATGTTACAATCTTAATGATCATCAAGTGAATCTTTTCGGTCATTCTGAATTTTTAATAAAAGATAAAGAGCCAGCACTTAATTAGTTTGGAATCTATACCTATCTTTTCTTTCTTTCTGGTAAGTCCTGAAGGAAACATGAATAGAAAATGTAAATGTATTACTCTTAGATATATGTCATATGTATAAATGGAAAAGAATGGTTATTCACTAATTCTAGCACAGTAAATATAAGTTAGGAGAAGTGTTTGATTTAGTACATCATCTGGTATTAGCTTAGTCACTTGTTAGAAATTAGGAGAAGTGGTTTGATTTAGTACCTCATTTAGTATTAACTCAGTCACCCCTTGACATCTCCAAGCCTTTCATTATGTAGCAAAGAAAATTGCACATGAAGTTCTTATTGTCCTGTTTCATTGAAACCATATCATCAAGAAATGAACAATCCAACATTTGAGATGCTTGAAAGATTTTTTTTTTTCCATGAAGCCTCTGTTGGGAAGAGGGACATAAATATAAATGCTTAATAATGTATCACCTCCTCTTAAAACTTGTTTTGAGCTAAACGTGCTAAAGTAAACTAAAGAGCTTCTGGAATTAAAGCTTCTCTAACAGATCATTAAAAATATAACGGAATGTACTTATTTGAAGAATAGTGCAAGAATGCTACCTCTTTAAGACTGGCACACTCCCATGGGTATAAATAATAAAGAGTTCCATTGTTTCTCAGTCAATTCACCTAACAAAAGAATATGCTAATTTAACACTATAAAATGATAGAAATCCACACAATTTTTTTGCTACATGTCTGCTATTGGAAGCCAAAAGTAGTTTGTCTTCAATATGAAATCCAGAACTTGAGTATTGTTTGAGGCGTACTGGGTAATATAAGGGCAAGGATCTTTGAAAGGGCCAACCGGTAACTAAAGTAAGGTTGTGCAACAATAGTTAAAAAACTGCAAGTAAAAGTAAGATGATAATCACGTTTTATCCTTTGCATGTATAAGAATAAGAATATTCAGAGCAGAATGAGCTCCTTCAACATTGAAAGAAAAGAAACAAACAATATACTTTAAACCATAGACAACAACTCGTTAGTAGGGCCACACATCTTAGCCATTAGTGCCAAACAAATGAAAGGCTGAAATCAATTACCAGATGCGAAAGGAGGAAGTCGTAGAGCAATGCAGAGGGGAATGATAATAACCAAACAATTGTAGGAGTATTTATAGACAATAACAACAACAAAAACACATTAAGAGAATACCTTCTATAGAGACTCCCTCATTCAAATTAACCTGCTTACTTCACATCAACATAGACATAACCTGCTTTCCTGTTAATAAATTGTTAGAATGACTTTCCAGAGCATTCTAAAAATTCTTTTCAAAGGGAGATAGAAGGACTTTCTGAAGAGGCAGAATTCAAGATTCACTACCCGAGTTGAAGTTAACTATATCAAATATAAATTAAACACACATAAACGTGTATTAAAAGGTTAAAACCAAGACTTAAGAGGGATGATTAATAGATTAATATATCTGAATCCAAAATACAATAGGGATGATTATGATACTTCTCACTACACATAAAAAAAAGAGTATCATATATCAATTTAAAAACATCCTAGACTTAAGAGGACAACAAAACATGGACTTTATACTAAGACAAAAGATAACAAAATTGCAAGATATTTGACACATAGATACAATACACATTGTACTTATCAGTAATAAAATGTGAAGACTACAACTACTTCTCAGTCTTCATATCCATTAACTTCTTCCTCTTTGAAGGATTTGCAACACTTCCACCCCAGCTTTCAAATGTGCCAACTGATGAAACAATGGATGAGCTTTCGCATTGAGAGATGTCATCAAGGGACACAACATTGTCACACATCTCAGACTTCAAAATGAACAGATCAATTATTAGGTGAAGAAATGAAAGCTGAATGATAAAAAGTGAATATGTAAAGAAAGGATTAAAAAAATCACTCACAAACCTTCTTTGGAGTGCAGACTTTGGTCTCATCCTTGAACAGCTCAATTATGGAAAAATCGTCACAATTTTTCTTCACCTTGAAAGAGTCATCATACTTCAACCCATGGTCAGCACGCCTCTCAACTTTAAAAAGCATCTCACTGCCAATTATTCCCATGATTTCATCAGGGTATTCATCAACAGATTTACCCTTCACAAATAAGGTAATAAATATCAAACAAAAGCAGATGATTGTACTGAATATATGATCAACAAAGGAAATACAACTAATTGGGACAGACAAAAAAAAACTTTTGAGCTAATTACTAAATCCCTGCAAGTTTTCTTCAGAATGTGTTGACAATCAGTGTCAAACATTATGAAATTGGCAACCTCATGACCATCAGAAACTTCAGCTTTAACTCGAAATCTATCGGTAACAGCAACTTTGATTCAGTTGACTGATAAATTAAATAAATGATATGGAAGAAGTGTGCAAAATAATTTACAAATTATACAACCTAGGAGTAACATCAAGTACATGGGATGAGCAAGTAGTGTAACACCCCAACTTTGGGTTGAGGGTTACATGGTAAAATTGCGGAAATTAAAACCTCTTAGAAAAATAACTCAATTTCTTAAAAGGTTTTCGTCTCTCTTAATTACTTAAATAATATAGGTAATATTTCCCCATAGATAATATTTTATTACGCGGAAGCAAAACGAGGAAAATATTACAACAAAGGAAATTGCTCAACAGCGAGCCCAAAAATAAAATAAAATAGCGGAAATCCTTAAAACGTCATCTTCAGAAAACTCCCATGCATCCGCTGCGCACTCTGATTCCGTAAAGCTCCTCAAGAGACGACGATCAACACCCTGCCTATTTTCTGGCGTTAAGCGCCCAAACACAAACAGAAAGGGTTAACTCTTAAGCAAACAATAAATACCAATCAACATGTTGAAAAGGGAATAAAATAATTAACAGTAACAGTAATCACAAATACAGTACAACATCTCCATATTAATCCTCAGATCCTCATAACCAACAACACAAGTCATACTCATGATTCCAACAAATACAACTACATGCACAACTACATGCTCAACAACCTTGGCCAAAATACATCGTTCCAAACGGGATTGACTTCGTTCCAAACGGGAACAGGGAGGCATATGGCAACACCGTCCACCTTACCGCCCTTCCGGTCACGTGGCAATCATCCGTCCACCCCACCTTCATCATGGTCCCGTGGCAATCACCGCCCACCCCACCTCTTCAACCTAGAATATGCATATGCCATGCCAAAATATTCAACATCATCATGAATCAACAATTTCCACAACGTTACCAATATAGCATGATCAACTTCAACTCAACATCATCAACATTAGCATGTCTTAACATCAATTCCCAAATCCAAACATGTATCACAAAACCAATAATTCCATCACAACAACCAGAATGGTTTCCAACAGCAAAATCATATGTAAAGCACAACTGACTCTATCTAGACCCAGAGTTACCCTTACCTTTTATTCCTTTGCTTGGTCTTGTCCTCCAACCTTGATCATTTGGTAATCTATACCGTATTTCTTGCAGAGATCTTCCAACTCTTGCTCATACTCAATCCTTAACCTTGCCTTCTCCTCTTCGTAGTCCTTCTCCACTTGTTGCATAGCTCTTTGTATTCTCTCCATCTCTTTTCCCAACGGATCATCATTTTCAGACTTCATCGGTACACAACCTAGGTTCTAGGCTCTCAGTTTTTGGAAGAAGGAAAAGAAGCAAAAGTGAAAGGGAGGGGGGAGGAAAGAGCACGAAATGTTCAGCTCTTAAGGGAGATAATAGCTGCCTTCTCACCTCCCTAACTCACAATTACACCTCATTAACCCCATTAAATCATCCATTACTCACATGTTCAAATTTTGAATTTAAATCTGATTATAACTCCTAATTACTCTCATTAAACTCCATTAACTAGCTTGTCTACCATTCAAATTCAAATTCAGCATTAATCCACCAAAAATCTAATTAAAATTAAAACATACCTCACTAGAATTCGAACACAAGCCATGCTAATCAAATGCCTAAGTCTCCACCACTAAAAGGCTCTTCTTGTTAAAACTCTTACACTAATATTCTTTTAATCCTCTAACTCGAACCATCATGTTCCCATTTCAAATTTGAATTCCTAAACCTCCTTAAAACTCTTAAATGGGGAATTCCAATTCAGCCTTGACTAGTCCAAGGACTAAAACACAAATATCCAAACTTAAAGGACCAAAATCTAATTATAAATCTCCGAGGACCAAAGTATAACTACTCAAAACTTGAGGGTCTTACAAGCAGCACAGAAATACATTCCATCTTCAACAATAACAGCTTTACGACAGCGACAGGAAGTATACCACCACTTTTCACAATCAAGAAAACCATTGATTTTAGCCAAAACTAAGAACAAACCCTCCTAGAGAACATGATATATGAAATAATTATATATTGTACATAAGGTATACAATTCAACAAAAAAATAAAGAATAATACATGGATAAGGAATTTACCTTAGTAGTGTCATGAAGCTCAATGATACTTTTCCAAGGAAACATAGAAATAAACTCCTCAAGCATAGAAATATGCTGAATGTCGTTACCAATTTTTCCAATTGGCATATCAGCATCAATACCATATAAGGCCAACCTTGATGAAAATGTTTGAATTCATTAAATTTAAAGGAAGTAATAATTGTCACATTCTGGATTCCAAAGTATTTTAGTATTATAGTAATTAGAAGTTAAATTTTACCCATCACGAAATATTGAAACTTCGGGTATATCTGCATTCCAAAGTATTTTAGTAGCATGCATCACATTCTGGATACCAACTTCTCCTACATTGTCATGTTATAAACATCATTACTATGGATAGCTCAGCAAAAATAAATGATTAAGAGTAACGGACAACACAATATAAATAAGAGAGGGTCTGAACTTAACAATATGTATTTATAGGGACTGAACATAACAACAAATTTTTTAACCCACTGGGGGGTTAGCTACATGGATCAAGCAACTCATAATGTTCTTTTATGAATCATTTTTATGACAAACCATTTGTATCTAAATCTTTCTTGTTCGTTTGGTATATAAATTTTATTGGTATATATAAACCACTTAAAATAAGATTTTATCATCTTTGTCAACATAGGTGCTACCCTAAGTCTCTCCCCAATGTGCTCAATCCTAATCCTATTTTGTTATGTTTCTTTACTATCTATCATAATATTGTCTAGTTAAAGAGTAGTATTGACAATTCTTAGACAACAAAGGGCAGGGACCTTGTCATGATATGTCAAACACCATGAGTAAGACCAAATGAGACATGAGTAAGGACTTCACATTTTACAATTGGCAAAAAAACACAACAAAGAATCAGGCCTTTAACAACCACATGACAGTGCAACAATCATAAATCCATAAAACTCCTTAAAAAAACAAAAGTAGAACAATCCAAATGGAAAAACCCAAAATTCCATTGAAATCAAGTCAGAGCCAAGACAATCCAAAATCATGTTATAAACATCATTACTATGGATAGCTCAGCAAAAATAATTGATTGAGAGTAACTTAGAACCCAATATAAATAAGAGAGGGTCTGAACTTAACAATATAAATGGATGTAAAAATACCTCAGTATAAATTAATCTTATCAAACTGCACGACAATAACTGACAACCCAACTCCAGATGTTGCAATAAACTCATTGGCAATGTCAACATAGGTACCAAATAAAGTACACTTTATTTTCCCCCGGCAAAAACGTAAAACAGAATAATAAGAGATAATTTAACAATGATTATAAGTTATGATCATAATTTTCATCAAACTACTTGTGGTCAGTGATTTCAAGTTCAATCCTTCTTGTAACTTTCTCATCCTTTGAATATTGCTTCTCATTTGACACTGTTGTAACTAAGCCAATCATGTCTACAAAAGAATAATAACACAATTAAATTCAGATAATTGGTACATATGAACACCTAAATTACAGTAAGTATAATTTATATTAAATATGAGATAAAGAGTAACTCATTGAAATGAACTAACCTATCAAGTGATCAGATTCTCCCATAGTCATTTCAATATCTGCAAAAGTCTTCAGAGTAAGTCCAATGCGAGGTATCAAATTGCACTATTCAATCTCTATCTTCGTCCAGCTACTGAAAATAATCTTGAACTCATGTTCTGAAGCACGATAGGAACCAGTACTCTCAGCGACAAGAAAATAAGTAATTTTATAAACATTGCCTTCAACAATTTCCCTTCTAAATTTACTAATTTGGTTCTTCTTGATAGTTGCCTCAATCTTAACCCCTTGGGAAACATTTAGACAGTACTTAAATTTATTATTAACTAAATATCTAAACAATAAATTACAAAACAGATTGATACATACGAGCAAGAGGGTGAAAGATTACCTCAGAATCAATGAGCACAAGTTGAAGGGCATATGGTTTGCTGGTTTCACCAATCAGAATCAACTCCCACTTCTGAATCACCCTTGCTCTGATTTTCCATGTATCTCTACCAGGGCAGAAGGTCCGAATGGGATTAACAGGGGAAGACATTTGAGAATTTGAGAAGTTTGCAGAAGTGAGATGAGATGGGGAATGAATGAAACTCCACCATGTTGATACCATTTATAAAGAGAAGAAATAGAACTATTGGAACCCATGACGAAAACGGCGGCAGCGATGTGAAGGCTGCTGCGATGACGAAAACGGCGGCGGATCGAGGGATATATCGCGAACGGGGATAGGGAGAGGAAGACCACAAAAATCGAAGGTTGCTGCGATGTGATCCATGAAGAAAACGGCAGCAGCGTAAACGACGGCGGATGACGAAGGGGATGGGGAAAATGGTGGCGGATGACGAAGGGGATGGCGAAAACGGCAGCGGATGACGAAGGGAAGGGGGTGACGACATCGGAACTGGTGAAACCTAACCTATTCCGAATGATTCTGAACCGTTGGATGAAGAGAATGAATGGATGGCCAAGATGGAGCCTCTCTTATGAACAATATCTTACTAATAAGAAGTAGTATATAGTGTTGAGTAAGGTATTCTGAGAGTCGGAAGGGTTAAATATTTTAAAAGGACTAAAAATGTATTTAATCTTAAATAGTTTTACAAAAAAGTCTAATTATATATTATCTTTTTATTTTAATTTAACTATGAAGTACTATTTTTTTTTATCCTTGACTGATTTTAACCAGTTTGGAATATGATGATGATTCATCCCGATAAATGACTTTTCCAGCTTCTCTTCCACTAAAATTAACTACTTATTAGTAACTATGAATGTCGTTTCAAAAAAAAAAAAAAAAAACTATGAATGTCACAAAAGCTTTTTTTTTTTTTTTAAAAAAAGCGTGAAATGTTACACTCAATTTATTTTTCTATCCAGCATTATTGAATTTACTCTAAATTTTTCATGACGGAAACATGATGCTTTAGGGTTTATGATGTTTAGGGTTTTTGATTTTTTACACATTGCCATCAACCCTATATCTTTTCAAAATTAACAATCTAACGAGAATTCCTTCTACTCACCACACCCAAGCCGCTGCCGCTAGTGCTGCTGCTTCTACTTCTCCTACCACCCTCCGCCGCCGCCGGTTGCCGATTCCTCCCTCCTTCAGGTTCTCTATCAACCTCTTCATTCTGCGTATTCACTTCCTTTTACACCAGAGGCTAGGCGAAGTAGAAGAGCTTCATCGATGGGAAAGAGGAAGGACAGGATTCAGAATCCCGAGCCGTTTGCTCCCGATGGCGCTGAGTTCGCCAAGTCGAAGAAAACCTCGAAGGCTCCCAAACAGCACCAGAGGGAAGGGAAGCTGATCGCTTCCAGCATCAGCTCGAAGATCATGAAGGAGGCTTTGATTCAGCAAAGAGAGGAAGCTGAGGAGGAGGAGGAGCACCACAACAACAACGCCACCAAGAGCTCCTTTCATGGACTCCAAGACCTTGCCGCCCCGCTCAACGAAGAGGACGACGATGTTGATGATTTTGCTGGATTCTCTGAAACCCAGAGCCAGTTCGGTGGATATCAAGAGGTTCACTAAACTCTCTCGTTGATGCTTCCTCCTTTATTTATTTATCTGCCAGTATTTTTTTTCTTCTGTTCTTCACATATGCAAATTTGGCACTTTTAGCACCTTTACAATGCGTTTGGTTGAGTAATTTTAAAAGTCTAATGAATTTGAAATATCAACGATGCATTTTTAATTGCATTGTTTATAAATTATATTGTTTGGAGATCTCTGTGAGAGATGAGAATTTGATGGGGGGAATTACAGAGTTCCTTATCATTGTTTATAAAATTCTTTCTTTTAGTACCCAAGTAAGTTATTTTATTTTCAATATTTCAAAATTCTCTCAGCTATGCATCACCTCTTTAAATTTCAACACCCAAACACACAAATTAGGTTGAGAACTTAAATATACTTGTTCACACTGCTTCTTACACGAAGAGCCTAGACAATAATCTGCAATGCTTATTGAGATTCGAAAGCATTAGTTGTATTTTTTTCCTGCAACCATTTGTGTTAATAGTGAAATGTATGTTTGTTATTCTGCGTTGAGATTCAGGAGGAGATTAATGAGGAGGATGAGAGACTAATGGAAGCATTCATGTCAAAAGAGCCGGGCCGTCGGAAAACACTTGCAGACATCATTGTTGAAAGAATTAAAGAAAAGGATGTTTCTGTTGCCTCAGGTAGTATTCAACTGCATTTTATTTCCCTGCACTTTGTTTTGTTTTTTTATTGTTCTTCACCTGTTCTTGATCCTTCTCGGAGGTTTGATCTTGATTCTTTCTTGTACTTTGATGAATATTTGTTTGCAGAAACTCGACCAGTGCCTAAATTGGATAAATCCATAATTGACATATACAAGGGGTATTTACTATTTCCAATTCAAATATTTTTATTGATAAATATATAGATTAGATGAATAAATACCTTCTGTTGAGTTACTTAGCTCATTAATATGATATTTACATATCATGCCTCACTGCTTTTGCTATCTTTCATCTTGCAGTGTTGCAACTCTACTTAGCAGATATACGATAGGAAAAATTCCCAAGGCATTCAAACACATCCCCTCCATGCAACACTGGGAAGAGGTCCTGTATGTAACTGAACCTGAAAATTGGTCTCCAAATGCTATGTATCAAGCCACAAGGATTTTTGCTTCTAACTTGGGTGCAAAAAAGGCAGAGCGCTTTTACAGGCTTGTGTTGCTTGCAAGAGTGAGAGAAGATATAAGAAAGAACAAACGGCTGCATTTTGCTTTATACCAATCTCTGAAGAAGGCATTGTACAAACCTGCTGCTTTCTTTAAGGGAATATTGTTTCCACTATGTGAGGTATATTATCTTACCTATGTTGGTTTTACCTTGTGATGCTCCTAACTAATCACTGGATGGTAATTTGATATATTATTAGATTCTGTTTTCTAAGATTCTATCTCTAAATTGACTTTGCTTTGCTTCTCCATCTAATTGACTAATTACACACTTAAGCTTTTGAAACAAGTGAAACAATGTCCGACTTCTGTAGTTTTTAGTTTATCCAATGTAAAATGAGCCTCTGTCTAAATTTATTAATTTGGGAGTTGAGGAATTGGTGCGTCACGTATCCTTTGCATGTTTGTTCATTTTTCTGGCGTTGTTTGACAATGTTCTTCATTTACAGTCACGCACATGCACTCTCAGGGAAGCAGTCATTATTGGAAGCATTATAGAAAAGGTTTCTATTCCTCCACTTCATTCAAGGTATGTTAACGTGGTCAGCCATAATTTGAATTATTCAAATTGGATGCATGGCAGATGTTTGGTTCTCTTATGTAGAGTGCATTGAAATGTATGCCATTAGAGCTTTCATTGTGGATCATAGCCCACAAGCCACCCCATTTTTCCCCTTGTGTAACCCACTCTATTCTGGCCCCTTATTAGTGGGCTTCTCTGACCCTAACCCACAAATGCTTAAGACTTAGCGGGATAAATGGCTTTTAGAGTGAATCAGCCCATAATGAATTCTTTTTTTTTTGCCACTCATATTTAGTTTTAGGTTTTTCTCTCTCATTGGTCATTGTCATTTTTTCCTTTTTCTTTCTTTCTCAGTACTCGACAACTTTCCTCCATTTTTTTGCCTTTTCTCGACAACCAAACATGCAGGAGGCATAGTGCACCCTTCTCCTTTTCATGTCAAAAGCTTGGTAAAGTTAGAATCTCAACTGTCCCTATATATATTGTCTTTGAGCCTTGTGCCTTTTCAGATTCGGTAATATGCTCGAAAAATTTGATTCAAGCTACGACATGGTTTCCCTTAAAACAAACACTCTCTAATATCCTATGCGATGCTTTTTCTCCCTCTGTTTTACTTTAATTTGATGCTTCCCTTTGCGTTTCCCTTGTGATCAGCCAATGAATCAGTACTTCCAGATTTTTCACAGCCTCACCAATCCTGGTGCATTTCTATAATCCTTCTTTAACATTTTCTTTTGTTGCTGAGAAATCTCAGAATCTTTCATTTTTATGTTCATCACACAAATGCTCAGAACAAGTTTTCTGATTCCTCACATACTTGGTTCAACTTTGCTTTCCGGGTTTATTAATTTAATTAATTATTTATTAAAATAATAGAAGTGGGTTCCTCACGCATAGCAGGAGCTTTGTAGCACCAGGTTTGCCCTTTTGGGATACGTAAGCCATGAAGTGGGCTAAACAGCCAATTGAGGGCTAAGCTAATCAATTTAATAATGGTTGTTTTCTTTGAAATTTAAAGGCCCATGGGTTGGTCATAGCTTACATGCTTTCTGGCTTTCGTCTCGTGGGCTGTTTTGGCCCTAACCCTTGTGGGCCAAGGTTGAGTTGGTGGGCGAGGCTAAATTGACAGCTCTGTAGCATAGTGGTGAAGAGTTTGTTTTTTATAAGAAATTTTGGCGTGACATACCACGAAAGTTATCCATTGTAGTTGGATAGGTCGTGGCCTTATACACTGCACACTTGAATCTCATACTTCCAATGTGAGACTCGAGTCCCTACCTTGTCATTGGCTTTGATACCAATGGATAAGAATCTTTGGAGAACCATACTACAAAAGCTAGATGTTGTAGCTGGAGAGCCCAAGGCCTTATAAAAGCCAACTAGAATCCCATAATTCCAATGTAGATCCTAACACTTTAGTTTGAAGAACATTGCCAATCATTCATAATTGGAGAAAGGCTACAGGGATGAGTTTACTGTAATAAGCAGTGTCAATTTATTTGATCATATCTCCTTATACCCGTGGACTGTAAAATTGCCTACATTTCTTTTTTCATTTTCAGTGTCATACTTGTAGGTGCATGCTTTGATTTCCTGACCTTTTTCCATAGCACTTCTGATGAAAAGAAAATAACTTGAATTATTTTAAATAAGAATTATATTATTTTCTTCAACTAATTCATTTCTTTAAATTATCTTGTATCATATACTAACATAGTGGCAAGTCTATTTGTTGTTCCTCAAAGTTCTATTGTTACTGCTAGAGTTGGATACCTAATGAAATATCTGAGTTTGAGTTATGTCCAATGTCTGATACACCCAAATTTCTGGATGTGTATACAGTGTTGCACTACTGAAGCTTGCTGGGATGGAATATTGTGGCACCACAAGGTATTTAGCATTGTAACCATTTTTGTTTGATAAATCTTATTTGCAAAATTGAATTGATGAATGGGGATTCAACCATTGCTATCAAATCATGAATTGGAATTTTTAAAACTGAGTAAATTCAGAAATTGTTTAATATATATGTTCCACAATATTGTTAATTGTTATAATAAAATGTATAACAGCATCTTTTAATAATAACAAATAGTAGTTTCTTAAGAGGTAGAGTGTTTAAGCTTAATACAATAGGTCTCAAAGAGGTGGATCACACTCTGCCAAAATGATTTAAATTTAATGAGATGTTTTGCGAAAACAGAGCACTATAAAAATTCTTAAATAAAATTCTTTTGTTCCTAAATATATGGTAGAAACTAATTGTGATAATAATTGCAGCTATTTCATAAAGCTTCTTCTGGAGAAGAAATATGCTTTACCATATCGTGTGGTTGATGCTGTTGTGGCTCATTTTATGAAGTTTCTCAATGAAACGAGGATAATGCCTGTTATATGGCATCAGTCACTTCTTACATTTGCACAGAGGTTAGTGATTCACTATTTTTCTTAGTTCTCTGATACCCATGTCTAATACATTCTCGGTAGAACATTAACCAGGAAAATAAAACTACAGTACTGAACTTGTATTATTTATTAAATTAGGAATGAAAAGAAAAAGGAAAAATTGGATATCAAGAATATGGATTTCCATAATAAGTCCACCTCAGAGAGCCAATGCTTTCCCATACATGGAAAAATGTTCTCCCCTGTTCAAATGAACTGAGTAAAGAAAAACCTGAATCCTAATCTCCCCTCATCCCCAGATCACAGGCATTGTCCATTAGCTGACTAGTTTAGTGCACATCATTTCCCATATCCTCATTACCTACATTCCAGTACCAAACACCTATTGGACCCCTTGCCCACTCTTTCAAATGAGTCTTTTATCCTTAGATATGCTGGCTTTCCAGTATGGACTGTTACTTTCCAGAATTAGTGGACTCAGCTCAATACACTAAAGATGGATAAGGAAAGGCAAGATATAAAATCCAACTGTTGAATTTTTTCCCATGGCCTAATGGGCAAATCCAACAGAATGAAGAGGAGCCATTTGCATTTTGAAGGAAGATTAAAATTGCCCAAAGATTAATGAGGATGATAGAAAAGGAAGTGAATATAATATTCACTTAGTTAATAAGAATGGAGCATAACTGAATGCTGAGCTGGCAATGAATAGTGAAAGGTGGGAATTTGGTTGAGAGGATTAGATAGGTAGGGTAAGTATAGTAGGATTAGATTGAGAGGAAAAGGGAAAAATTAGTTACTAAAGAGACGAATTATCCCTATGGATTTCTCTCTTGCATGATTCTTTAATCACACTGATTCAGAATTAGAGGAGCAATATTCAACAAAGAATACATTTTCTTACTTTTTCTTCCTACGGTCTGATTCAATTTCTATATTTGTATCGTCCGATCTCATGATATTTCTTTCAGGTACAAAAATGAGCTGCAGAGGGAACAGAAGGATGACTTGAAGTTTCTACTGGAAAAGCAAAAGCATAAATTAGTGAGTTTACCAGATCTGACAGGGTGTTTTTTGTTTTTTTTTTTCTGTTTGAAATTTCTGGTTATAATGATAATATCCGTACTGCAGGTTACACCTGAAATTATTAGGGAGCTAAACCACGGCCGTAACCGCGGTGAAAAGGGGGATGATCTTATGTCAATATATATCCTTTTCTTTTTCGTTTTTTTCCTTCTTCTTTACTGTACTTTTCTTTCTGAAGGTTAGATGCACATGGCATTGCATGTTTAGTGTACCTCATTGGAGGATTAGAGAAGGCTTAAGGTTAAAAACCAGAGCTGAATATAAGCTTCTGAATGGTGAGAGGGCAAGAAAATAAGAATTCAGATTATATGAATAATTAATAATATGAAGTCTTTGAGTAGCTGCAGCAAGCTGAACATGTATTTGCAATAATAAACACAAGGTCTGCTGATCACTTGTTAATATGTCTTATTTTTTTGGTGTCAACAATTCAGCCCTGGCAACATATTCTGTATTTCAGCAGAAGTTTCAAGTAGAAATGCCGTATATACTGTGCAGTAATGTGTATGCAGGCACAGCCAGCCTCAATGAAAAAATGATTACTTAATTTTTTTCATTTAAATTTCAAAATAAAGTATTCAATGTAGAAAATACATGTGCAAATATATGTCACTGCAAGTGGTATGTCTTGGGTGGTTTCCCATTTTGATTAAAGGGTTTGCTTGATCCAAACTGAAGTTTTTTTTTTTTTTTAATATAGCATGTGTCCAATTCTAATTTGTGTGAAACCAACCCTTTTATAATTGCGACGAACATCTATCTTTTTTTGTCTTCCATACTTTTTCCTTGACAATGCAATACCCATTCCAGTATCTATGTTAATCAAACCTATTGAAGAAAAAAGAGATGAAATTCCAGATGTACCAATGGAGGAGGACTGATTTATTGTGGTATGGTTCTAATCTTGTCTTTTGATTTTGCTATTTTTATTACTCTTTTCCAGTTTTGATGCTTTTTGTGTTGCACATTCATCTTCTATGGAGATTTCTATGGTACCTTGTAAAGTCAACTATGGTTGACTGTTGAATGAATCTCAATGCCCAATTCATTGATAATCTGTGTGTGAGGTACTCAAATGGAAGGTACTTTAGAAACGATATTCATCAATGGTGGACTTATTTGGGTATTCAAGTCATACTAAATATAAGATGGGTGGTGAGTGTAGTTATTTTCAATCAGCAGTGAATTCTGGACTACAGATCCAAAGATGATCAGAAGTTAGTTAGTTGAATGAGATAAACTGAATCATCTGCTTTATATTACACATCCCTGATAATCTAAACATGAAGCTGAAGAATTGTTTCTAATCATTTTGAATTGGATATATTGTACTAGATTGTTTTTTTATCAATTTTTTGGCAGCTTCTTGTACTGCATGTTTTCTCAAGTCTTGATTTGCTAGTTTTCTGTTGCAGGCTTTTTTCATTGGGGAATTTCCCTTGGAGAAAATGTACATCTCGTCCTGCCTAGTCTTGAGTGTCAGCAATCTTGTACTCGGTTGCATTTGATTTATTTGAGTTTTAGGCTTTTATGTTATTGAATTTTTCTTGGATTTTTTTTTTATTTTCCTAATTTATTCTTAGCATTAGGGAAGTAAAATATAATTCGACTTAGTTGAATCCATTATATCATATTAGATTATTCTTCTATTGTTAGTGTGGATTAAATAATTGAAGGGTGTATTTTCTTGTTTGGCCGGACATCGTGCCACTACTACAGCTCATTAATATTTAATCTATCGATTTAATTTCTATAAGGTGAAATAGATGAGTTCTCAGATAAGGAAAAGTTTCAATTTTATGAATGCTTGAACATTGGATTATAATTGATGGTTGTAAAACAATAAAGAACTGAGATATTCTACATTTCATGCATATAGACGGTATGCTATATACATAGGTTGCCAATTTCTTTGCATTTCACTCTTTTCAAAAAGCCTTTTAGCAATCCTAAGTTATTACATTCTTAACAATGGCATGATAATTGCACTTTAAAAAAATATTCACGACTATTCCTATATATTATACATAGGATCCACAGAATTTTCTTTCCTGTGATTTTATTACGGTTTAATTTTCTGTATTTAAAAATATTTTTTAGAATTAGATTTTTTTAATTCTTTTTGAAAAGAAAAGAAAATAAGTGCATGAATGAGATATTTTTCAACATTAAAAAATTTGTAATTTTAAAATTAAAAACTGAAATGGAAAACATCTATAACTGAATATGGTATTTTAGTGTGTGTTTGTTTTTCCATTTCCTGTTTTCATTTTTAAAGAAAATAGAAAATAAAGCTGAAAACATATTTGGTTTAAGCTAAAAATATGTTTGGTTAATATTTAGAAAATATTTTTAGAAAATATAATCAAATCACAAAATGATTCTACGCGGTTTGAAATTGTGAGAGCAATTAAATATAAAAAAATAGAAAATAAAAAAAAGTTGTTTACATTTTCACTACGAGCTGCCACCACCGTTAGTGCCAATTTATTGAAATATTAAGAAAAAATTTCTTGCGAATTTTGCTATGCGTTTTTCGCAGCAATATCCATATCAACTTTCAAATTTTGCCTTGAAATTTTATGCGAAATATTCTTTCAAATATTAATCCCGAAAAACTTTCCATCAAATGTCTGTATGTACCTGCAAACAAGGAATAAGAAGTAATTTTGCAAGAAAGTTATATTTGGATGCACATCTGGGTTAGGGTTAGATGGAGAAACAACAGCCTAAATCCATATATACTTGTTTTACCCTCTTGACTTATTATTATAAATACAAGGGAGACTAGAGAATCCCCATGACCCATCACACTGTTTCTCTATTTCTTGTTCCCCTCTTCTCCTCTCTTTATTTACTTGCATACTATTTATTCGCAACACGTTATCAACACGATAGTTCACTCTAGAACTCCTAAGCTCCTAAGTTCTTCCATTTCTCTCTTTCTCTTTCAAGCATTAAGATGTTTGTAACACCCTGAAATTTACCCTAGTAATTAAATAATTATTTAATTATTCCAAGGTACTGTTTGGATCCGCTCAGCGGCATCGACAAGCGATATCGTCGGCCAAAGTATCGATGAAGTACTTTTACAGCACTTGGTAGTAAACCAAGCTAGACCTGACTTTGAGTCTGGACAAGAATAAGATGTTCTCACTATCACCACGACGATTAGTGGAAAATTTCGTGAAGAACGACTGTAATATTGATATGGTTTCCTCCCGGAGCCCGGAAAATATTTTTCGCGCTAACGGGACTTTTAGCCGAAACTTCAGCAGGCGAAACAGACGACTTCGGGACCTCGGATCAAGAATCTGAAAACCCCCAAATGAGACCAATTTCGTGATGATAAATTTCGTGAATAGTGACCCGGTGAATAGTGTTTTCGGGCAGCGTGGCGCGGACTTTGAGAAAGATCGACCCGGCTCCGAATTGTGCAGGCCGGGTACCCTGAAACCGATAAATGACCCCGGAGTATATACTCTCAGTGGTACTGAGATACTCATTGATGACCGGAATCAGATGACGACCAGTGACCTGATGCAGTGACGCGCTGACGCGCTGACGCATTGACGCGCTGACACGTCATGGATTAGAAATATAATAGTAAAATATTCAAGATATTTTCTAATCTTTCCATAATCCTAGTTTGGTCCTTGCCCCTTCAAAGTTTATGGTTTAGTCCTTGCCCTTTGAGAGTTTACACGTTGGTCCTCAAATAGTAAAAAGAGATTTTTACTTTAACCTTTTACCCTTCACACTTTGGCCCCTAGAGTTAATTAAGAATTGAAATTTGGCCCCCCAAGCCCATGAAGTCCACGGCCAAGCCTCCTTAAGTAGGAGTCTCCATGTGTTTTTTTCCACTTAAGCTTCATTTAGTAAGATTTGGAGAGAAAATTAGAGAGAGAAAGAGAAAGCTTCATTATTCATCATTTTCCTCCTCTCCTTGGCCGCCCCTCCTCCTCACCATGGCAGCCCCTTCCTCTTGTCTTCTTCACTTGGTGCTTTGAGGTAAATTACTCCCCTCATCCCGATCTACGGTTCTACCAATTTGGATTTTTGATAGGTTAAGTTTGGATTTTTATGAAGTTGTTAGAACAATAAACTCCCTTTGTTAATGTTTTTCCCATGACCTTAGGCTTTAATTTGAACCGATTGGAATTTTGATTGGTTGAGTTTTTGTCCTTAGAGAATTTTCAAATTGAGCTTTTGCTAGGGTTGCCTTTAAGAAAGTTGTTCCCATTAAATTGATCTATGGATTTATCCAATTAGTTTTACTAAGTCAAGAAAACTTAGGATTTGGAAAATTTGCTTTTGGAATGGAATTTTGTGTTTTTGACACTTAGAAGATTTTTGAACTCAAGACTTGAAAATTTGTTTAGAAAACTTGAAATAGAAGTTATGTTTTGGTTTGTGAAATTGTCTTGAGTAGTTTAATGGCTTGTTTGGTAAAGATAGGAAGTTTTTGTGAATTTAAAGTATTTGGGCAGAATTGACCCTTTGAGGTTTTGTGTGTGTTTTTGGATTCAAAACTTTGTTTAAGGCCTTCAAATTTATTTGTAAGAATCTAGCCTTGATGCTCTTTAAAGGTTCTGAGTTTTGGAAAGATTTGAAAATGTTAACTTAGAGTTTTCCACGTTCCTTCGACGGACGTCAAAGTTGTTTGAAAACGTTTTCGACTTCCAAAGAATTTCCTATAAGTTAGGACTATTGTCTAAGGAATAGAAACCATGTAGGACCAGTAGCAAGGACCTTAGGATTGAGTTCAAATTCTGAGCTAGGCTATGTTTCTTGAAGGTTTACGAGATTTCGGACCGGCCAGGACGATCGGAGCTTACGTAATTACCCGGATTGAACGGTTTTTCGGTAAGGGCACTTCGTTACATTAGCTATTAAGAATATGTATATGTTTATAATATTATGCTGTATGTCAGTCGATGGCGTTCTAAGAACGACCCGACTTATATTGCTTGAATTTGATTAAAGTATCTGAAGGCATCTGATATGCTGGATTATGATTGTTTGATGTATGATATCGTTGAGCTTGATTGAATATGTATGTTGTGTTATGTAGTGCTATGCCTCATAACATATTTATTGAATTACCGTCTTCCCTTGACTTTGCTTGATGCAATGATTGATATGCCTTGCCACTTTTGTTTTGTGTGCGCTAGCCGGGGAATTAGTATAAGCTACCATGGGAATGGGGTTCCTTTCAAAATAAGTATGCAGACTTTGTTTTGAAAAGTAAAGGCTTAACAGTTTCGAAAAGAATAAGAGAAAGTTTCTTTTAGAAACTTAATGAACATTTTGGAACATGCTTTCAAGAAAACCTAAAGTTAAACCGTGAGCTTTTGAAACGAATCTGTCCTACCTTTCTTAAAGGAAAATTCATAATGTACTAAAGGAATTCATCAACCCTTTTATGAACTTAAGGACGATTCCACTTCTTTTCTACAAGTTTTATCTTGCAAGGAAAATTAAGTCACTTCTTGAAAAAGAACTATGAGAACTTCCTCACGAGGAATCATAAGACATGTTTTCCGAAAGCCTCAAAGACCTTTACGAAAATATTTCAAGAGATGTTTTCTCAAGAAAATTGGGTAGCTTATTCGGCAATTCCTTGTTGGTAGTAGCGAGCCTCTTTACGCTTCGAAAGCTACCGACGAGAGATCACTAGACCAGGAGGGTTCAGGCGATCACAATCCCTCAAAGTAGACGGACTCTCCGACATGGATGACGCCACCTTCGAAAAAGGGACTCAGATTCGTAAACACAACGTTTCCGCTAGGTGGGGAAATTGGAATGAGGAAACCATTCATATTGTTGTTGTTGCTTGTTTATAAATTGCGTATGCAGGAACGTTCCTCAAGACGACGCTGTCGTCATCCTCCAGCTGTTTGGAATAGCAAGTCTATCCATCCAGCATACTGTGTGGAAGCTATGTGCGGGCTATGTGCTGAATACGATTGTGATAACAAGTTTATTCCCAATCAGCTATGTGCGGGCTATGTGCTGAATACGATTGGGATAACAAGTTTATTCCCAATAAGCTATGTGCTGTATACGATTGGGATAACAAGTTTATTCCCAATCAGCTATGTGCGGGCTATGTGCTGTATATGATTGGGATAACAAGTTGATTCCCAATCAGCTATGTGCTGACTCTTTGCAGCAACCCGAATGTTCGGGCCATATTACACCTTAACTACATCATGACATCTTGATTGCTTGTAACATGATTGCTATGCGTGTTTTGAGCTGCTTATTGAGTGTGTTTTGGTTGCAATTCTACTTGTGTAATGATCAATGTTTGCTTGTGAATTATCCTGCATAGATTGTATGTTTATCATTCTTGCTTTCCTGCTTCGGCTCGATGTAGATCACTGTCTGTTAATATGATATAATATATATATATATATATATATATATATATATATATATATATATGAAATGGTCATATGTGTTGTTTGTTTTAGAAGTTGACCCTTGCATTGTATGTTGTGTGTGTTTGCCAGTGATCCGTCGCCAGTCGGACAGCCTTAGCCAAAAGTCGCAGGTGGATGCCAATACAAGGGAGATAAAGATAGGAGCTGGATGCTTGGTCGCAGGACGTCTCCTCCCAGACGTTGATTGCTTATGTATGATTATGTATGGGGTAGGGAGTTTTAGTCTAATTCCTTACTTCTGGCAGCAGAGTTTTTGAAACCCAAACAAAATGTCTGTAAATATTCTCTAAGCTGCTGACCAGTTACCTTATGCCGCATGAGTGGCTATTTGCGAACAGGGTATCTATATTGCTAAAGCATTTCATCATGACATATTTTGAAAAGGAAAATGATTTCGAAAAAATATACCCTCTTTTTCAAGCTTTGAAAGTGCCCCTGAATGTTTATTTACTGTTTAATTGCTACAGTAACGCCTTGAAAATCGGGGTGTTACATTGTGGTATCAGAGCTCCGGTTGGGATACCCAGAGCTGTTGGGGAACGGGTTTTTCTATGCTAAGTTGCTTGCTGTTTGTGTTTGCAATTAGGATGTTTCCGCTTTGATTGCTAGGGAGTTGGTTCGTAAGGCCTGATCAACCTTATGGCTGCTCCAAGCATGATGAGATCCTGAAGTATCCCAACTTGTAGACTGCCTTAGGTTTATCCCTTGTGTGGAAAGCCTTCTTACGTACTTGGCTGTTATCTTGTAATAGTTAGTTCTGCACTAACTAATATTTGAGCCTATGTTGTATGACTATCCTAAGGCATGTTATTTAGCTCATATAAAAGAGCAAGACGCCCTTGGAATCTAGCCATTCCGCATCTGGATGAGTGTTTGTGTGTCCAAGGAACGAGTTGTCTTCATCGTTAGGCCCAGAAGAGGGAATGCAGGCCAACCCAAGCTCTTCTTCACTCATGATCTACAAAATAATGGTGACATAGACATCCAACAAATTTGTCCAAGTGATAATTTGGTGGACTTATTTACGAAGGCCCTTCCAACTACAACTTTTGAAAACCTTGTGCGGAATATCAGAGTTTGTCGGCTCAAAGATCTCAACTAAAATGCATTGTACTCTTTTTCCCTTAACCATTTCTTTTTCCATTGGGTTTTTCTTGGTAAGGTTTTTAATGAGGCAATGTTTAATGACGAACTATAGAATGTTGTACTCTTTTTCCTAGGTTTTTATCCCACTGGATTTTTTCTAGTAAGGTTTTAACGAGGCATTCTTAAGAGATGGTCATCCAAAGGGGAGTGTTATGAATATTTGGATGCCCATCTAGGGTTAGGGTTAGATGAAGAGGCAACGACCCAAGCCCATGTATACTTGTTTTACATTCTTGACATAATATTATAAATACAAGGGATACTTGTTTTACACTCTTGACCTAATATTATAAATACAAGGGAGGCTGCACCATGCAGATTCCCATCACACTATTTCTCTATCTCTTGTTCCCCTCTTCTCCTCTCTTTATTTACTTGCATCAAAAGTCGCAGGAAATTTTTGTGAAAAATTATTGACTAAAAGTGCTTAGATAATTAAGAGAATTCTAGTAGTGATCCCACGATAAGTCATGGTTTTCAATTTCTAGGTAGATGCAAGCAACAATTTTTTCCAGCAAGATACATGGGATCAGTTCCACAAAGCAAGATCATGCATAGAACCAAGTTAGGAGATTGGGTAACCCTCAAATAATGCAGATAAGAATCATAAAAACTTCTAAACTGCAGGGCTTCATAATTCAATCCTAATTCCTCAATCCCCAGATTGAGAATACACTAATAATAGCCAAAGCTTTTCAATATGAACACACATGTGATGAAAAAAATTCATGTCCTTTGGCCCTTATTTCCTAACTCATCACCATTATTACCAACTCAGGGCGAATCTCCTTTTAGACTTTACAAGGTAAAGACATGATTAGGGGTATGCTTGGTGTGGTGAGCACCTCCCATTCCCTTACTCACATCGTTCCCTTGCTTTTTCAACATTTTATGCTTTTTCACTCAATTTTTTTTCACATGTGTGTCCCTTTTATAAACTCTTAGCCAAGAAGTGAAAACTCAATACAAAGATTAAGGCTCTGTTTGGTTCAAAGGAGGTGAGCGGAGATGAGAGATTTTAATACTTATTATGTTTGGTTCATAGGAGGGGAGAGAAGGAGAAATAACTCTTTTTTTATTTGGTTCACGAGGGGAGGGGAGGAGTTTTATAATTAAGTTATTTTTATACCCTTTATTATCATCATCATCCCCAAAATTTATCACCAAAACAATCTCAAATTCAAACCTTAAATTTATGACAAAAACAATCTCAAATTAAAACCCAAAATTTCATATTCTCAATCCTCAACCCAGATTTTAACTCCAAAACAATTCCAACTAAAACAATCAAAATAAATTTGAAAGACGGAATTAATGGGAGAACAAACAATGTCCATTCCAGTTCATTTGTCTCAAACAGTATTGTTCATCTTCATGTTTTTGTTATTTTTCAACTTTGTGTTGCATTGAGGATTTCAATTGGTCGTGTTTTATGATCTGGGCCACCACAACAAACTTAAATGCAGATGGCCTTGACGTAAACCTACCAGACACGATTTCAAACAGAAACCATTTGTGGGAAAATCCCTAAGCGCAGCTGTAGTATGGTGCAGTTGTGGTTCTTCCTTTTCATCTTCTTCGTGAGGGTACTTCATGAGGTCGATGGAAATTCCTATGCTGCAGCAGTAGTATGGTTAGATTTAATAAACTTAGAATTCTTATAGGATATTTTTGTTCAAATTTTTTTTCCCTCCCGATCTCCCCATTATTGGAGGGAACTAAAAATTGAGCCAGTAGGGGTTTTGGTCTCCTCCCCTCAAAAAATTTGAACCAAACAAGATTTGTTTTTAAGAACCTCTCCCCTCCCCTCCCCTCCATTCCCCTCCAACCAAACAGGCCGTAAAAGAAAAACTGCCATTTATGTTCATTCCTCACAAGTTTAGCAACCCTGCGATCTCATTGCACTTTCCAAATTTCACCCTACACCCTATCACTTAGCTCTCTACAAGTCCATATGTTTCACTCAAATCCAAATATCATTCAAATCTAACAGCATGAAAGCATCATACCCAGAAAATAAATTATCAACATCAAGCTCAGTTAAGTACGTGGGTAAATAACTAGGGGTAATTCCAACAACAAGAAGACCCCACAAAACAAAAACCAATCAAAAGAAACTAAATGCAATACTACCTAAAAATAGAATAATAAAAAGAAAGGAAAAGAAAACTCCCTAGACAGTACTAAGACATGGGATCATTAGAGCTGTCAAAACGGGCTGACCCGTCACGGGCCGGGTCGAAAACGGGCTGGCCCGTCTGGACCCGTTTCTAAACGAGCCAGAAAATAGTGAACCCAGCCCGGCTTGCGGGTTGGCGGGCTGGCCCGTTTTGTCTGTGAAAAAATTAAAAAAACTAAAAAAGGGAAAATTTATTTAAAAAATGTTGAAAAAATAATAAAAAATCATTTAAAAAAATACTAAGACATGTATTTTCCTAAACCTACAACTACAATATTAAGATCATAATTTATAACAAATAACAATGTTATGTTGGCATGTTGCACAAATACTAATTCAAGATCATAATTGCACAATTACTCCAAAGTCCAATAACAATACGAACAAAATAAGTTTTTAACAACCATGATTCAAGTCTTAAACAAACAAGAACAAAACAAACATGTCACAAAGCATATGTTTAACTAATATAATTTATGGATAAAACTACAAAGGAGTTGTAGTTTTCCCCCAATCAGCTTGGGCCGCCCTTCACTCCCTCACAAGCCCCAAAAAAAAAAAGCTGCCAACCCGCGGGTTGGCCCGTGTGACCCGCGGGCTGACCCGCATTGACCCGCGGGTTGCACGGTGCGGGTTGATCTGGCCCATATTAGAAACGGGCTCGGTTTTAGGCAACCCAACCCGCCCTCGGGCCGGGTTGACTCGCGGGTTGCAACCCGTTTTGACAGCTCTAGGGATCATCATGATCCCCATCAGCAGCTCCATCAACTGCTCCACTTCTTCCTCCTGCTCGCACTACTACAGAATGACCCTATTACCACGGTTCCGAGCAGCATATTACCACGGTTAAACCGTGGTAACAGCCCGTGAGGTAATAGATAAATTAACACGGTTCAAGGCGGAACCGTGATAATATCATACCTCTGAAATATCCGGTTCTACGATGAACCGTGGTAACATCAGACCTCTAGTACCACGATTCAAGGAGAAACCGTGGTAATATCATACATCTGTTACCACGGATCTTACTGGAACCGTGGTAATATGTCTTTTTAAAAAAAAAAACAACCTATTTGCAGTACACACAACACTGTTTCTGAACTAAAAAATGGTCAAATCCAAATATCCACCGTATCTAAATATATTTATTTAAGAAATTAAAGGGTAAACCACATAGAACAGCAACATGTGCCTAAAGAAAAGGAAACAAACAAACTTGGAAATTTCTCAAAAACTAAACCTAGGTCTGTGAATGTAGAAACTAGAAACTGCAAAATCACAAAACTTGGAATGACTCTTTGAGACTTACTTGAAATTTTGACAACCGATCTTCCAGAACACAGCATAAGATCACTGGTTTCAATGTGTGTAACTTAACCTTTTAGGGATTATCATAAAAAGGAAAAGGATCATATACAAGTCACGGAAAGAAAAAAGAGAGAAAGAGACACTTCAAATATTAAGAATGGTTCAACTTACTTCTGGGAAAATTCTGATAGGATTGGTTAATGAGGGTGCTTCCAGAGGAACAATATTGTATGGTGTCAGCTCTCCGATAACGTCGCACTAGACTTTTTTCGTTTTCTCAACTATGAAAACAAGGAAGACAAAGATGACAAGTTATTTGCAGTAAGTTTTTTACATAAGTTTTATAAGAAGTTTGCCAAGTTCAAATTTAATTTTAAGAGAGCCAGATAACAACAGTTAGTGAGAAGATCTCTTGATTCCACAATTAGCATTAGAAGTCAACTACAATTAGAAGTAGAGTTTGAGAGAAAAATGAATCCTGTTATAGATACTTGATCAGTATCATAGATACACATATAGTAATAGAGAAAGGTTATAACAATGGCAGCTATAACTGCATAACTAACTCTAGTAGTCTAAACCCACATTGACCAACCTGCCAAGCAACTGTTCTTCTCACATCCAACACAACTGAAACATCAAGCAGCATGTTTCCAGAATCAATTCAAAGGCTAGAAGAAAATTTAAAACTAATTCAAAGAAGGTAACGACGGCTGGAGCAGATGAAGAAATTTAGCATCAATAGAATCTCAAACTTGGAAAGGCAGAACATTAGAGACAAAAAAATAACTCATAAACAGGTCAGTTTCAAGGAAAGGAAAAGGAAACAACAATTCTAAACACAAGCCAACAGACCCACAGGTTTTAAATCACCCACAAGTTAAAGTTTTATATTGAAGTTAGTTAGCAGAAGATAGAAATCACAAACCAAATAGTAAACCAGGAGCTCAGCAACGAGACGATAACTAGGTCATGTAACACGGTGGCTGTCGCCAAGGTGCGAGCAGCGAAGTCACGGGCTTGATGGAAATGAACACTGACAGGTGGAAACAGATTCTTTCAGAATTCAAACATCAGAACTATAATACCTCACACCTCAAAATTAAGATATTAAAAAAAATTGCAACAACAACTGAAATGAATCAAGTTGAAACGAGATCAAAAACTGGAATAAAATACATATGTATATGAAGGTGAAAAAAAATCACGAATTTGTGAACAGAGTCCTTCAAAGTTGAAACTTTATGACAATGTGACACACAACATCAACACAAAGCAAACAATTTTCTAATGAAGAAAGTGTGAAAAAGCAGATCTAGGGAAAAGGGAAAGAGATGGTACCTTGATGGAAAAGTTGGAAGGAGCGGCGCCGTGGGAGCGGAGGAGAGGAAGATCAACGGATGAAGAAGAGTAGAATCAAGGAGCAAGGAGCCTGCTTCCACCACGACCTCCACCGCCAAGCCTCAAGCTCAGAACCATTTGATCACCTTGCTGCATAACTCAGGAGATCCATCATGCAAATATTCACCGTTGTCTGACAAGATAACACAGATTCAGCAGCTATGGCGCTGAATGAGTTCAAGAGAAGAAGAGATTGATAGATAGAGATTAGAGAATAGGGTTGGATAGATCGATAGAAAGAAAGGGTTGGATTGGAGGCGCTAGGTATAGGTATTGGTATTGGAATTAGATAGGAAGCAGGGGAGCGGCGGCTGAGTGATGGAAAGGATAGGGGTGGTAGCGGTTTAGGGTTTGAGTGGTGGCAGCTCTCAGTGCTTCAGGCGGTGGGTGGCGATGAAGGGCAGGAGGTTTTTTTTTGGTTGTTCTGGTGTTAGAGAGAGAGAGGAGTTAGGGCTGATGAGTTAGGGTTTTGGAGGCTGCCCTCTCTCCTTTCCTTATTTTTTTTACTTATTACCATGATTAAAAATGAACCGTGGTAACAAAGTGGCTCAGTTACCACGGTTTAATACGGAACTGTGGTAACAGAGCTCCGGGCACTATTTTACCACGGTTCAACACGGAACCGTGGTAACAGGGGCGTGGTAAAAAGGCAATTCTGTAGTAGTGTCGAGTGTTCACACTCATTGCCATCAGCCTTTTTTCTAGCTCATTGATTTTCACAGGGCCACGGAACTCAGAGTGAACATGTCCGCAGCATTCCACAACAGTTGCACATTGTGGTGCAGGCGAGAAAATAGCTTGCCAGAAGCCTCACTCCAGTCTGTCTGAGCTTGAGTGGTCCTAGACGTGAAGACGAAGCTCGAGCTCTAGAAGTATCAAAAAGTATATGTTGTAGCCTATCCTTTCCTGTGGCCGGAGCAATCTTTCCAACTTATGAAAGTGATTGATATAATTTTTTTTTCTCCTGTAACCTCCATAATAGGTCAAGGCTCTACAAAAATTTCAATGGGGGGGAGCTATGTCACCCAATTTGCTGCACACCAACTTGTTAATCAATTTTGGGTAACCCAAGCGATATCCTTTTCTCTTGACATTAATTGTGGCATGAACTCTACAACAAATCATCTGGGCTAAATCCATAGGGAACTCTTTCAATAAGCAGTAAATGCATAACGTTGTCTCCTTCCTCACATTTGTCTTGTTAGAGTTAGGATGAACAATGTCATTGATGAACTACAACCACTTTCTAACTTCAGGCTTAACAAATTTCTTGCAGATGAAACTCTTAGTCACCTTATCCTTCTTATACTCTTAATCTGGTCCAGGAATAGCCTAAGTGGCCAGCACATCATCAAAGGGATAGTCATTGAGCAAAGAATGGAAATCAGGACCATTGCCCCCAAAGGTTGTCATATCCTGCTAGACAGAAGGTAGCT
Source organism: Acmispon strigosus (assembly GCA_030819835.1). Classification (NCBI taxonomy): domain Eukaryota; kingdom Viridiplantae; phylum Streptophyta; class Magnoliopsida; order Fabales; family Fabaceae; genus Acmispon; species Acmispon strigosus. Next base: position 30,446,995 of record JAUAMA010000001.1, read on the forward strand.
TCAAGAGACGTCTTATCATGTCCGGGCCAAACTTGATTGTGACGCTGCAGAATGATGACTTGAAAGTGGGTGTTGAGGGCTTTGGGTTTGATGAATCATATTTGGCATTTGCGTAAAACTCTCACACTAGCACCTCACACCCATCTGCTATGGGTGCACAAAGCTCACTCCACCGCCTCTTATGTATTGATCTATGCCCAACTTGTCCTTCCCAGGAAGCATATTCAGTGGCCTTTCCCTCACCACTTCAATATTCAGAAGAACATTGTGGTAGTACTCGGACCTCTCAAAAGAGGTAAACTTGCTTCTATCAAACTCCTGGGAAGTCTCTATCTCATTTCTTTTGGGACCCATCTGAAAGATAAACACAATATTACAAACCACAGGTGTTAATTTGTTAGTTCAAACAAAATAAAATTCACCCTCCCATGGTTCACTAAGAATAAACTTCCCGCACTCAAACTTACAACGAAAACCAAGCCACACCTCTGTTTTTCAAACACAATGACTCAAGAAATTCCTTGGTTTCATGAACAAAACAAAACACTTAAGAAAACCCAAGAAAATTTCAAGAAAATTTCAGGCTGTTAAGAACGTAAAGTGTTCTTAGCAGCGGAAGGTAAAACAAGGGTTGAGAAATCGAAAGGACCTTTGTATTCTTTCTATTATGAATAATTCAAGGTTACGAACTCTATATTTATACAAAGTGAAAACTAAGACGATACAGAATATAATAATGACCGTTCCCGATATCCCGAGGTCAACAGTTACGTTGGAAACCTAAACTACCATAAACAATAATAAATACTAGATAAGATAAGGTAGAATCCCGACTATTCTGGGATTGCCATTATTACAAGATAAAGATGCGTCACATCTGGCGTGGACTCAGACGACATGTCTGGTCAGGTGATATATCTTGGTTAGGTAGACGATCCATTGTTCCAACATCAGGAGATCCCTCTCAGACGACAGGGTCAGACGATGTGCTCCGTTGCTGATCTTCTTTACTACAAATCACAGACGATGCTGTGATTGTTTCTCGATTATTATCTCTAACATCCCCCCGCAAACTCAACGTGGCTGAGAAGGAAGACAACCTTGGAAAATACGCTGAGTTTGGCCTTCTTGATTGCAACTTGCTTGCTTGTACTTCCCTTGTAGGCATCACATACAAGGGTGGAAATATAATGCCAGGAAAAGTTGCACTCGTTTGACATCGATGCTTGTACTCGGAGCGAAGGGTTGGGGCGTGTTATGAAGATTATGGAAAATGGATTGTGCTGCTTCGCCAGATCCACCAGATCTGCTTCACCAGGACAAAGAAAAATGCAAAGAAAAATACGTATTTTTGGTATTTTGGTTGCTTGGGCGTGTCCTTCAGTGGGAGGCTTCAGCTTGCTCTCTACCTTCTGAGGCTCAGAGGCCTTACGACTATATGGGCATGAGTTCAGAGGAACTTCGACAGGAGTTACCCCTCTGTTCTTGAATCTCAGCGGTGAAGAAAATAAATTTGCAGAAAATGTAAAGAGAAGGATAAAGCTTGAGTTCAGAGGAACGTCGACAGGAGTTACCCCTCTGTTCATGAATCGGCTGGAGATAGGGGTGAAAGCTATCTAAAGAAAACGATAAAGCTTGACACAAAAACGAAGCTTCTGCCATGGAAGTAAAGAATGAAGAAAAAGAAACCATGGATTTAGACTAGCTCTGATACCATGTTAAGAACGTAAAGTGTTCTTAGCAGCGGAAGGTAAAAGAAGGGTTGAGACTTCAAAAGGTACTTTGTATTCTTTCTATTCTGAATAATTCAAGGTTACAAACTCTTTATTTATACAGAGTGAAAACTAATACGATACATAATATAATAATAACCGTTCCGGATATCCCGAGGTCAACAGTTACGTTGGAAACGTAAACTACAATAAACAATAATAAATACTAGATAAGATAAGGTAGAATCGTGGCTATTCCAGGATTGCCATTATTACAAGATAAAGGTGTGTCACAGCTGGTGTGGACTCAAATGACATGTTTGGTCAGACGATATATCTTGGTTAGGCAGACGATCTATTGTTCCAACATCAGAAGATCCCTCTTAGACGGCAGGGTCAGACGATGTGCTCCGTTGCTGATCTTCTTTACTACAAATCAAAGATGATGCTGTGATTGTTTCTCAATTCTTATCTCTAACAGAGGCATTTTAACAAACACTTAGTGGAAAAGGTTCCATAACACAATGAAAAACAACAATTCATAACCCAATATTAACCCTTAACATCAACTCCCTAATTACAGTACAGGAATCCTCTTTCACTTCCAAAATGATGAAAAGAATTCGAATCCAATGAACCTTAAAACATGCAGTAGCTGTAGAAGAGAGAAAATAAGGTAAACTTACTTACCTTGTATAAAAAACAACAATAGAAGAAGAAGATGATGGATAAGAAGGAGCGGAGCAACCTAGGACAAAGGGATTGGAAGATTTGGGTATGGAAGTGGGAAGGATAGAGGAAAAGAGAAGAACAAGAAGTCTGGTTCGAGAGAAGAAAGGAAGAAGAAGAAAGAATGATTTGAAAAGAAAAGAAAAACTCATTTTAAAACTACACAAAAGCCAGCGCCAGGCCGCTAGGCCTGGGCAGTGCATAGGCATTGGCGACACATTCACCAAGCAGAAGCCACACGAGCTCAGTGCCCAGGCGCTAGCTCCCCAACTTATATGCATTGGAATTGGAGAAAAAAATAACAACATGTCAGAATGCTAGCACCTGGGCGCTAGAAAATTGTAGAATGGGGACTGTCCAGGGGCTCAGCGCATGGGTGCTGGCCCCCTAGTGCCTAGGCACTAGGTCCCTGCCAATTTTTTGTATTTCACTTTTTTTTTAATTATAGAAAGTGTTCCGGTCGGCTCTTCAGCCATACGACATAACGACATAGTAGCTGACCCACTAGGGATGCTCTCAAGCATACGCCTAAGAGGTAGCCTGCACGACCTAGCTAAAGGACGAGAACTCCTGACTTAGTGGTACCTTATCCGACCGGCCCGGTCATAGGCCGAAATGAAGCACTGCATAGGCTGCTCGGCCTACAACTACTCCCACTCAGAAGCCTCACTCATGAGCTTCCCCAACACCTGTAGGGACACCTCTGGTGCCTTTAAATACCAGGTTGTATCGTCTCACTAAGGACTTTGGGAACAGAGTGATAATTCCATTTACACGCTTCTTATTCACTCTTTACATACCTATCTTAGAATAAAGAAATAACAACCTAGACTTAGCACCCAAGTAAAATAACAGCAAATCCCAACAACAGAATCTAAATGATCTAGTTCTAGAATAAAATAACTATTATATCTAAATTAACTCAAAATAAGATAAAACTAGATATTCCAAACAATGACTAAATATATCATAATCTTCCCACCACGTAGGTTGCTGAACAACGATTGGGTCATTGGATTTCGGTAGCAAAATTGGGTGCTAACTGAAAACAAAGAGAACAATCACTTAAGTAGGTAGGATGTGAAAGTGATTTATAGATACTATGCTTAAATGCATTTTTGTCCCAGATGTTTCACCTTTGTGCGATAGTAGCCCCTCTTGTTTAAAACCAGCGATTAAGGTTCTTGACGTTTGTACCGTGAGATAAAATACTCCCCTGCCCATTTTCATTAGTTGATTAATGGAAATACTAACGTGACACTCATTTAATTAATAAAAAATACAATATCTAATAATTAATAAAATAAATGAATTAAAAAAAAATTAACCTAGAAATTATTTCTTTTTTAAACGACCCAGAAATTCATCATAACATCTTTTAATCTTCTTCATTAGCATCATCATAAAAGAGAATATCAAAAATGGGCAAAGCATAAAAATAATAAGTTTTAACACATCAGAAGATAGTATCCTACAGAGATATATGTCATGTTTGTTTACAGGCTTATATTTCATATAAAAATGATGGATGTGGAAAATCATTTTAGAATTTAAGAGAATTATGCAATTCCGAAGAATGACCCAAACATGTTAAAATGCTACTTTCTTCATCTCTAATTATAAGACTCCATGTTGACAATTACGCTTATTAAGAAAATATGTAATGAGTCAATTAATGCATTGACTTTAAAAAAAAATTATACAATCTTCTATATTTACCTTTAACTTTTTCTTTATTTTATTAATTGTATCCCACTATCTCTTAATGTTATCTCACTACCTCTTAATAAATGCAATAGGTAAATATAGAAAAAGACAATAACTTTTTTTTGAAACTAGTAGGGAGTCTTATACTAATGGACACCAAATTTTTTCAAATAGGTTTTATAATTAGCGACGTAAGGAGTATAAGAGATGTCATGATAAAATTATCATCATTTCAAACCTATCTCATACAACTATAGTTTCATACTACCACTTATCTTAAATATCAAAAGACTTTAACCATATAAGTTACTCCCTCCGTCCCAAATTATAAGGACCTATTCAGACAATCACGCTTATTAAGAAACATGTAATATGCTAATTAATATCTTAGTTTTGTTATTTTTTGTATAAATCTTCCATATATGCCCCTATATATTAGTATTGTATATATCAAAGGTTGATTGAGAAGCATGAAATAGAAGTAATTAGTAGAGGTAATAATTAAAGTTTTGGAATTGAAAATATAATAAATGCAAGGGGTAAAAAAGGAAAAACTTATTATTATTTTTTCTGAAACCTAGAAGGGGTCTTATAATTTGGGACACCAAATTTATCTCGGTCTTATAATTTGGGCCCGAGGAGTATATGGTTTATGAGTGAACAAGTGTTTTTAATGTATGAAATTTATAATTTCTCTCTAGCAAACAAGTGTTTTTATAATGCGTAGAATTTATGTTGCTTTGAGAGAAAATATCACAATGTCTCTATCTACATGTGCTGTGTTTTTATAATGCGTAGAATTTTTGTTGCTGAGAGAAAATATCACAATGTCTCTATCTACATGTGCTGTAGCCTGTAGGTAGCACAAAAGCCACAAATAAATCCACATATGTCTAAGTACACTTAATAGCTCAATAAGAATAATTAGATGTGGGCTAAACAAAAAAAATTATCAAGATGATTAGATATTTAATTAATCCAAGATTTAATAAGCAAGTGATATATAAATCCATGTGAAACTAGAATTTAATAATAACATGGACATTGAATACTTATTTAGATAAAATGATATCTTCAACTAATATAACACAAAATATTAATAATGAAGAAGCACTTATGACTATCGGTCTAACTATGATTATAAGCATCTTAAAAATATACGAAATCACGCTTGATAGGAGTAGTGATAATATACACTTAAGTCACTTGTATATTTGACCTTAAAGAATTTGAAATGCTGGTCAAGAGAATAGTAAAATTGCATGTCAAATGTGCTGTTACCAATAAAATAGCCCCAACAAATTAAGATTGAGTACCAAAGTCTTCAAGAGCATGTCATGTGAACTCAACTTCAAACATATTTAAGCTTAAAATATTACAACAAATGTGATAGCAACTATTGAACGATATGCATTGTAGAGAAGTTAGGAGTTAACTTTTCATCCTCCGTTCAACAAGAAAAGGATACTACTCACTTTTTTTTGTTTTTCAAACTCTGCAACTTGTTCACAACCGTCGAGCTTATTTTGGACACTAATCAAATTTTCTTGAACCACATTTAGAGGACAAATCTTTGAATTTCTAATATCTTTCAATGTTAGGGCAGATTGAAAATTAGCATTGTGGTTTGTGCTACAAGCTCCCACCTTAGTGCCAGCAATTTATGTACCAGAATGTGAATTCCCTTTTGCCAACTGGGAATTATCCTGCAAATACAACCTCAGAGTTAAGAAGACTTATTGCATGTTGTTTGAAAATTATTCTATAATTAATTCTAATGCCAAAATCAATTCTATGGAAAAGTTTCTCTAAGTAACTTCTGAGCTGCTAGCATGACTCAATAAAATACCGACCGTCTAGTGTACATATTATATCAATCTCTTCTTTTAAATGGGCATAATTTTTGTCAAATGTTAAAATTTGTCCCCGGTCCTTTCGTCGTTTCATACTTGAAAAATATTAACAATACTCATTTTAACACTCTCATTAATTGGTTAAAATTTAAATATGGGCCCACATCCAAATTACTGGGGCTCATATAACTATTAACCAACCGTGAGGGTTGAAAAAATGGTGTTAAAGTGATTGTTACTAACCATCCTCTTCATGCTTTTATTTGCCAATAAAATTGTTTTAGAATTTATTGGGTTACATTGAGAGGATACCAAAACCCCCCATTTTAATGGAAAATAATTGCTCAAGAAGTGAAAGCTAGTTTCAACCAGATTACATGAGAAACTCAAAGAAATATCAGGTAAGAAACTAACCACATCAAAGAAACCATTCTTGGGTGATGGCATTCGGAGTCCAGAAGGTTTTATATTCCTTGAAGCATCAAAAGAAACTGAATTGCTTCCCTTTACTTCAGTCCACAGATTTGGGCACATATTTTCCAAATCACAAGATGCTTTGGTTACATTCTTAGAAGACTGAAGGCTCAATGATGAAAAGTTCAAAGTGGGAATACAACTATTCTTCAACAGATCAGGTTTCTGTATCAAACTCTTTCCTGAAATGATCAATCGTTAAACCAAATTCAGTAGAATCATTGGAAAAAAGAAGAAGAAGATATATTTGTGTGGCGTTGTGCTCTTAAAAGTTAAGAACCTGACCATTTGTTGTTTTGACAATTCCTCTTTCTCCATTGACTTCATTTGAAAACAAAGGAACTCTTTTGGTGGGAGCTGCTGGAATGTTTCTGACTCGTCCTAATATCTTTGGTGGCTTTGGAGGTGATGAGGGATCAGATATTCCACTTCCACTACCACACTTTAAACAGTAGAAACATTTTAGTTTTGTGAGCAAATAGAAATTATAATAATGCTTTTAAAGGTTACCATAGGCATAATTGACAATGCATTGACCTATCACTAATGGTTTCTTCATTTAATGGTTCACCCGCCGGAGACACAAAAGCTCCCGCTATGTGCGGGATTAAGGGAAATGTCCGACCACTTGGTCTATTTTACTTTTTTACACAAGAGACTGTTTCCAGCACTTGAACCTGTGACCTCAATCACATGGCATCAACATTTTATCGTTGTGACAAGGCTCCTCTTCCAGGTTTCTTTATTTATTCTGTTAATGCAGAGTTGAGTAGTCTAAACTCTAAAGAATTATATCAAATTAGCAATAGACTCAATTTACTAAAGTAAAACTTGCCTTCCTGAATTGTGAAGTAGAAGATTCCTTAGCTGTCCTCTCTGGTTGATTTCCTCTCATAGCTTGGCCTCTTGACCTTGATTTTACCTGGTGTTTAAGTAGATAGCATCATTTTAAATAGAAAGTTCAATGCCACATAAATAGTCCATCACAGGAAATTACCTTTAATTTAGGGACCCCCTCCCCTTCCATCCTTTTTGTTGCTGAAAGTAACAAGCAGAAAAAGAGTATTATTCAATGAAAATGGAATGTAGGAAACCAACAGCAAAGTATCTATTTGACTACTTCTCATAATAATATAGACTCTTGAGAAAAGTTTAGTACTACTGCAGCACTGAGAACTCAGTACTTCTTTGTGTGATACTGCTTTATTTGAACTGATTTTGTCTTATCCTTCTTTACTCAGAAAAAAAATAAAATTAGGAAATAAATAATAACTATACATGAACAGATGTTTGTATTTGAATAGAAGGAGTGCATACTCCTTTAACACTGAAATTTTTTTCTTACCCTTTTGTGATAAGAGGCATCAAATAAAACTGTCATACTTACAATGTTCTTTTTGCATGTTTCTATGTCTTTGTTTTCTAGAGCTTGAAGCTCTTATACTTGATAATTCGCTTAACTGATGCATTTCTGCTCTGATATCTTCCAAAGGTTTTACCTCAGGCCATGCTAATGAGGATCCATCACTCTCAGTAGCGGAATTCGAATCACACGAGATCCGTGGTTCTTCGATTGTAGGAAGCATACTAATCTCAGATGTCTTAAACCCTTTGTTCACAAGAGATAGTTCCTCAGGATTCAAAATTCCTGAGCAAGCACAAAAAAAGACCAAAACTGTAAAAACAAACAAAATTGAATCACACACTTGATTAGGAGAAAGTCACTTCTTGAAGGCTGTTAAACAAACACACCTTCACTTGTGAAAAAGGCACTATCCCAAGCTAAACTTTTTCTAAAATTGAATTCATTAGTTGCAATTTTGAGCTCAGGTTCTGCATACTTGAAAAGTAAAAGGTGATCCTCCTCTTGGCCTAGTATGTCACATGATCCGTTCTGACTTTGCCATGAATTTGAAATGCTGAACAACTCATCTACTTCCAGAAATCCTGAGGTTGCAGGTAGTCAACAACACTGCTATTAAATTGAATGAAAAAAGTGTTTAAATAAACTCCATAAGAATTTGAACTATACCTGAATTTGTAGAGAAGGCACTGTCCCATGCAAAACTCTTTCTCAGATCATACTTGGGCTCAGATTTCAAGGATTTCTGGTTCCATTTGTCCCTTATATCTTCAGCAACCCCATTACCGAACAGAGTAAAACCATCAAGCTTCTTTCTCTTCTCTGATTCTGCAGCAAAATAGAGTATCAACAACCTCAATAATGTGCATTAGGTTTTAAATTACGCTCCGCAACTACAATATCCCTAATTGCCAATGCAACCCTATTGTGGTGCATCACAAGGATGAGGTTTTCCAAAAACCGCATCATAGTGGTGCTAGCTCTCAAAACGGAGTTCTTCCATTCACATGGCTTGTGGCCGAGACATTGCACAATGAAAATTAGACATATACCACCTGAATCAACGACTTTTTTTTTGTCCGTCTACATTGAGATTGAAGTCAACATTTAATTTTTTTTATATACAATATTTCTTAAATATCATTTGTAGTTCAAAATATTCTTGAGGACTGAGGTTTTCTTTTCGTTTGAAACACAGATTTTATCTTTATTCGAGCCTGGTAGGACCACAATGGGCGGCAATGGAAAACTACAAGAGAAGTGCAAGGAAACATCACACATAACATTATCTGGAGAAAGAAATTTCTTTGTAAAAGCAAATGTTACATATACTTACCCGAGTTTGGAAATTGATAATGAGCACGGTTCCTTGGTATCTTATTCATGATGAGCACGATTCTTCTTCTCTTTGGGGTTTCTACAACACACAATCAAGTATGAAAACTGAAAAGGGAATTTCAAATGGTGACTTCATGGATTAAAGGAGCGTTTTACATAAAATGGTCATGATTTTGCGCAATTAATGTGTATTGATTATTAGAACCCTGATTCTTTTTTTCAAATTTTTTACATTCATTGAGAATAGCAGGTTGGCATTGGCAATATATTAAATATAGGGTTAATGCTGAATTTAGACTTTGATTTTATAAGTTAGTTTTATTTTAATCTCTTAATGGAAAAATAACGTTTACCGGCGGTGATCTTTTATAATTACTGAGTATTTTGAGTTTTGACCGCTACTAAATGTCATTTTTTTGCGAAAGAACTAAAATCAAACTCATTTATAAAATTAGGAACAAATTTGACCATTATCTCTAAATTTAATTAAAGAGCTTACAATTTAATCATTTACCATATTTTTCCTTGCACTTAGCATTTAAAACACGTCAGTTTAAAATCCTCATCATCATATTTGAATTAACTACTGAAGGCAATGTGATATCTCTAGGGATTTAATTTATATGTCAACAGTGTAAACAATTTTACATAAATAATTACTTTTCAAAATAACTGTCTACTTAAACGAAAAAAATTTGTTTTAAAATAACTGTCTACTTAAATGAAAAAAATTTGTTTCATAATAATTATGCACTTAAAATTTCAAGAGAGTATTAAACTATTAATTAATTTTTTTTCATATAATACCCCTATAAAAATAATTTATAAGGAGAGATAAAATTGCACTTTAAAGGGTAAAATAGGGAAATAAATATGTTTTAAAAAGTTAACAATATTAATTTCATTTCTTAATATGCGTGTTTCTTATTTTTCTAGGTATCATATTTCCCATATTCTTTTGGCTGTTTCTAATTTTAACTTAGTGTAATATGTTACAATAGTAAATTTTAATTAAATATATGTGTAAAATATTTTATCCTGTAATGCGTAGTTATTAAACTATTTTTATTCCTCTTGATATTATATGTATTTATATTTTTTTTGGTCTTACGGATGTCACCACCTGTTCGAGTAGGGCTACATGTGTATTTACAGTTTTCATATTAAATTAAATTTTTCCTTTCCTTAATTTCTATATCAATCAAATATAAAAAAAATTTAAATAATTATTAAATATTAAATATTTTAAGTGCTCATGTTTTAATATTTAAGTTATGGGTTGTCAAAATGACCCGTGAGGGTAATTTTACAAACCCTAATAGACCAATGAGATTATTTATAAATAATTGAATAAATAAAGTATGAAATATCTAGCTCGTTTATTGTAAATATCATTGGTCCACCTATGACTAGGATGATTTAACCGAAACTTTGCCTAGGTTCATTTAGACAAGCCCTATTATTGTCAAACCATTCCCTATTCCATAATATTATTTACCCAGATTTTTGGTAAACATTAAAAATCTAAATCTTGATAAAGAGGCTGGATTTAAATCATTTTTGGGTTCTTTAACTGAAATTAATGTGCCTTTAAAGTAAAATTCAAATAAAGAACAAGCCAAAGTACTTCAAAAAACTTGACCAAAACTTGTAAATAAACATTGTAAAAGGGTAAAATGTAAGAAATAAAGGTGAAATGTGAACTGGAAAGGGAAATTTGCATTAGTTTAAGGTTAGTTTTGCTTGATACATACTGGGGAACTCTTTGATTTGCTATTGGTCACGGTTGCATGGACTTTGAGCAATGGATAGAGTTTTTCGAGCAATAATTGCGAACGCCTAATACAAGCAGAAAATCTCTATTTATAGGCCTAAATCCTAACTGAAAGCTAATGGTCGAAAAATATCGACCTTAGACATGTCCTAAATGATTTCTTTGGCTTCAACGCGTCTTGCAAGTCTTCAACTGTTGCAAACCTTATGTCGAAATGTGCCTCCTTGTACCTGATTGATAATCTTCAAGTTAAACTCCGTATTTCGACCAAAATCTTCTTGAACTATATTCTGTCGAAATACATTAGTTTCCAAATAAATCCTTGACAACATCTTAGAAGACTCTTCATTCTTTATTTCTTCATAAATTAGATCCATTAGGACTTGGTAAAATTTGAAGCTAACAGATGTCCCACAAAATATTATGCTTCGAAAATACAAACTTGAGAAGGATGATATTTTCATTATTCTGATATGGAAAATAATTTATTTCCTTTTAAAAAGAAATAAAAATATTCACCAATTTATTTCCCACTACTTTAGAAATTTGGCGGTTATAGAAGGTGCACTTGCACCCTAAGTGGTGCACCGTGCACCACTCAAAATAACGTGCTATAATAATAAGTTGTTTTCCTAATTTTTAAAAAAATTGAAAAAAGAAAAATTTAGCCTATAACAATTTTACCCCTTCTCACTATTCTGAAATTAATTAGAAATAAATCCCAGAAACTCCTGCATCCCTATCATCTCCATCACCACCATCACCATCTTCATCCCCTTTCTTCCATCTTCATCCCCTTTTTGGGTTCCTCTGGGTTCAATGGTATATATTCAAACATGGAAAGTTTTGATTTAATTTATGGTGTTCGTGAATCGTCTAATTAATCTGGGTTTGGAGCTTCAGCGCATGGTGCCACCACTCGTCTTTCGAAGCTAGAAGATGACAGGGTATTATTAATTAGAGTAACAATGTTTTCCTGCGGTTGCTAAACATGTTGTTCTGGAAAAAGCATTGTATTTTCCACTTTTTTATATTTTTCTTTCAAGGGTTGTATCCTCTTAATGCTATTTCTTACAAAAATTATTTTTTCTACATCAATACCAAGCTCCAAGGATTAATATAAAAAGTGAGGAATGATGTTCATCGTTTGTTCTGGGGTTTTATCATTTCTCGGGTTTGATTTTTTGTTAGTTCATGGGTTTGGATGTATGGTTTTTTGGGGTTTTGTTATTAATTCTGAGTTTGGGGCTTTGATTTTCTGCAGTTTTATTCTTGAATTTTGAACTCTGAACATGCTTTTGGGATATTGGGGAATATTGGAAGAGGTTAACTTCTCGTAACAATCTGGGTTTTGCCCATGATAAGGTTGAAGAAGGTTAATAGAGAAAGGAGGAGAAAGGGTTTTATAGTAATTAATAAATTAAAATTATAATAAATTATAAAAATTAAATAACCTGTAGAACCGGTTACCAGTTACTCACTGGACACTTGGCGCAATCTCATTGGCCAAAAACTAGTGGTGCACGGTGCACTACTTAATTGGTAGTTCACCCTAGACAACACGGTAACTTTTTACCGTAGCCACATATCATAAGAGGGGGTTTTCTCTTTAATCTTTCTTTTACTTTCACCTTCTTCTTCTCCAACGTTCTCTCTGGCAGAAAACCCTCTCTTCATTATCAAATCTCCTTGATCTCTTAAGCTCTACAATTCTGACTTCTATCATGGCATCGTCCTCATCTACACAATCAATTCCAGTTCCAGTAGCTGCAGAACTCGAAGGTCGAATTCTAGAGGGACACCGTGAGTATGTTCCAGAACCACCAAATGTAGAATAAAAGTTTCAAATTTGGAGATCCCAGGTACTTACTCCTTTCTTCATAGCAGAGAAACCCTATGCCTTTCTAGGTCCTTACCATCATCCTGAAGGATGTAGCAAGTTCTTCCCTTGTCCTTGCGATTCAGAGAAGATCTTAGCTTTTAGGGATTAATATGACATATTTTTCCTGGCTGACCCAAACAGGGTTTTTAATTCTTGCCCTATGTTGAAAATGCAATTCACTGGCAGGAACATGCTGAATGCTTGCATTTTTTCGACAGGTCTGGCAGGACTTAGCATATTAAATGCAATCTTTGAAATTAGTTGGTCAATACACCCATAGTCAAAATAACAACCACTTCATCTTTTGGCCAACCTAGTGAGCACCATAGGATCCACCATGGACGTGTGAAACTGCAATAAGGATTTCATCTTCACTTAGACATTTCAACAACGTCCCATCTGCATTCTTTTTAAATAATTCATTACCCATGATCACATAATTCAAAGCTCTATACCTGATCTTTTGATCAACAAGTTTATTAGGATTCTTCAAGTACTCCAATATGGGCTTTCTCTAGTCGTTTGCAGCTAAGTTATCAATAGCTAGCACCTCGAATTGCTCGGGAATCTTCTTCGCTCTGATCTTGGTCAACTCCTTTAGTTTCTTTTTAGATACCTTATACCAAGAAGTGATCTGAGCTAACCCATTGGCCTCTTGAGTCTCAATTCGTGGCACATGTTGGATTTCGACCTCATCAAATTTCTTCAATAATTGAGAAGCTTTAATGAAATACTTCATCAAATCCTCGCTTACGTACTTGTATTATTTAGTCAACTTCTTAACCACTAACTATAAATCGCCTTTAATTGCCACACCTTTTGCCCCTAAAGCCAATAGAGTTTCAAGACCAGCAATCAAGGCTTCATATTCCGCATCATTGTTCTAGCAAGGACCTTGAATCTTGAACTTGAACTTTGTAGGGATGTCCTGAGGTGGAATTATCAAGATTCCAATTCCTGGTCCCTTTTGGTGCCTTGATCCATCGAAAAAGATTTTCTAGGGCCTTAGCTTAACAAAAGTTTCCTGCATTTCGAATAAGGAGTGTTCGGCTAAGAAATCTGTCATGACTTGACCTTTCATTGATTTTAAAGGCGCATACTTTAAAGAATACTCAGTTAAAGCCAATTCACATTTACCAATTCGACTATGTAAAATAGGTTTTGACAACTTGTGTTTTATTATTATCAAACGAACATGTACAATTCTAGATATTTACAATGTTATAAGCTGTTGTGTTGTGGTCTTGTTGACCTCTGCGAAATTTTGCTGCTTAATGTGAGGGGTAACTTTTCCCTCATCCAAGAAGGATTGGCATGATATAAAGGCTCATGCTACGCCATGCTCTTTAGAATATGCCTTATCCACTCAAATGGGCTAATCTCCTTGCTACTGTAATAAATATCTTGGTGTTTTGGAATATCAAGTGCTCTTGGGAACTAATAACAATACTATTATTTTAATGCATGCAGATCATCCAGGACAAGTGCATCCTTTTAAATGTTACTTCCAATAAACTAATTGAGGCAAGTATACACATGAACTTGCTGCAAGTTCCAACTCAAGACTTGTTTGTTTATTAATTATATATATGCTTAGTCAATGGATACTAGATAGATCTTGTGTTCTATTCATGTGGCTTGTTTGCTTCATAGTTTTTGCTAACTTAACCGTCTTGAACCTGCTAGAGTTGAATTGCCGGTGTAATTGGTGAATCCAAGTTAGGAGATGTAATTGTGTGTGCTAGCAAACTTTCAAGGTTTTTACAAAGTGAATTCTAAATGTATCAGTTATAGTATAGTATGTTTTAAAGAGTTCTTTTGATAGGTTAGAGTTTTAGATGTTATAAACTGTACTGCTTGTGTGTTACAGGTTAGGGAGCACTGTACGGGGTGGATATAATCAAGGTTGTCAAACTCGTGAGTCTTAGCAAGTAAAACTCTCAACTTTTTCAAACATAGAGCTTAAAGGAACCAAACTATTTGAATGTCAAATTGGCACATTCAATCACATTTTGTTTATTTGAATGCCAAATTGCTATTTTCAATGTGCTTTATGTGAATCCGTTATTTCATAAAATAATAAATTATTTGCAGATTTGGTGGCGGTTTAAACCGCTGCCATATTTTCCTACGATTTTGCGCCGTGAACACACACGATAGTAAGCGTTGAGGAAGTAACATTAGCGGCAGTTAGAACCGCCGGGAAAACTATTGGCGACAGTGGGAATACCGACGGTTTCGCAACCGCCGACAGTACAATTTAGCAGCGGTTTTAACTGCCGCTAGTTAAACTAGCAACCGCCGCTAAAACTCCCTTTTGTTGTAGTGAAGCTATACCTAGTTTCTGCATCGTTCGACATTCGGCGAAGGTAGTAAACGGCCTTTTTGACGCCATTTTCATCCTCTTGAGTTAATATGCTCCCTATTGTTTCATCCGACGTAGAAAAGAACAATTTCGTAGGCCTATTAGTTATTGGTGGAGCAATAATAGGAGGATTGGCTAAATAAATCTTGATGTCTTCAAAAGCTTCTTGATGTTCAGCCTCCCATCGAAACTCCTCCTCTTTCTTTAGTCAAAGTAATGGTGAGAAAACCTTAGTTTTGCCACTTAGTTCTCAAGAAATTTGTTTTTAACAAATTTTTGAACAAATATTGTATTCCATTATAAATATTGTGTTCCGCATTTTCCTTCTCCTACTTAGGGATGGCAACGGGTAGGGTCGGGTGGGGGTTTAACCATACCCAAACCCAAACCCAAACTCAAACCCTGTTCGGGTAGAAAAACTATACCCGAACCCGTTGGGTTTTGGGTTCCCCATACCCTAAACCATACCCGCGGTAAACAAAGGGAAACCATAAAAAACCTGAAAACCCGACCCATACCCGAACCCGATTACTAATGCAGTAGCAACAACATCTTCATAATGATTTAAAAAATGATTCTAGAAGCTAATTCAAAATTCCATATTCAAGATCATGAATATATATAAAGATATATATTCAGAAACTTGAAAGTTGAAATAATGAAACCCTAGTAATCATAACTAAAGTACTAATATATATATATAAAAAGATATTTTAGTAATTTAATATATAGAGATCGGGTTTCGGGTAGGGTTCGGGTGCGGGTTTCACTGTACCCGAACTCGAACCCGAACCCGAACACGAACCCGAATAGTGCTTTAAGAATCGGGTAAAACCCAAACCCAAACAGAACGGGTTTTACCCGTAAATTCGGGTCGGGTTGGGTACCTGTGGGTATGGTTTTTTTTGCCATCCCTACTCCTAATGACCTATTCTTTGCCAAATGTTAATCATACATAATTTCTTGAAAATTTAAAAAAACAAAACTATATTAAAGTTTAATTTTTGAATTTTAAATTCCTATTACAATCATTAATTTAAGAGATTTTTATGATTCTATTTTTTAACAAATATTATTGCGTTCAATTATAAGTATCGTGTTCCCCATTACAATACAATATGCTTGCATACGAATTCTTATCAAGTAATCCATACCTTCAGTTCACCAACGAATTGAGCAATTGCAGCCATGATAGAACTTCTTTGCTAGGATATTGCGTGACGTTTCTGCATTCAAATTGCAAATATTTGAAAAAAAAATCCTTTTGCAGTTGTCTAATGCTCATGCATCAATTAGAAACACTCTCTTCAGTATACTCAATGAGGGCATGGTGTATCACTTTAGTTACTTCGCGAGAAATTTTAACAAATTTGTAACATTGTGTTGCCTCTTCGTTTTTGATAGAATAGTTATCTTCGCACTCCACCAAATTATATCGTGCATGATATAATTTGAAATAAAGAGTGATAGAATGTCTTAGTGATGATATATCATAACTCCTAAGCAATTAGTATGAAAAAATATTGTATTATATACTGTGACGGATCTAGATACTTCAAGTTGTGGGGGCAATATACACATTATAATAATTAATAAAAATGTAACATATTATAATTGTTCTTTACGAGTTTTTACATTTTGAAAGTTTTGCAAAATGATTTTATTTTCAATACTAAAATATATTTCTCTCTATAAATAACTAAACAATTTTTCAACCACGCATCAACTTGTGCATTCGTTTATTTAGGTAATCCTATTTGAGGTTTTTCACTCAATCTTATTTGAGAACTTTATTTAAAAGAAATTAAACCTATACCATTTGTACCCATCATATGTTAGTCCTTCACCCATTATACTTCACTCATTTTCAATACAAATAAACACAGTATTGAGGTGAAATTCCTCATAGTAGCAGTCGACTACTTCACAAAATCGGTGGAAGTTGAAGCTCTGGCAAAGATAACTTCACCAAAAATCCAAAAGTTCCTTTACAGAAACATTTTAAGTAGATTTAGGATTCTAGAGTTAGTGGTAACAGACAATGGAACCCAGTTTATAGACAAAAGATTCAAAGGGCTGTTGAAAGGTCTCAACATTAAGCAGCACTTTACTTTAGTGGAGCACCCATACACAAATGGGCAAGCTGAAGCCGTGAAAAAAATTAGCTTTAAAGGAATAAAGAAGAAGTTCAAAGACATAGGAGGAACCTGGACTGAGCATCTTGATTTCGTCCTATGGGCACATCGAACAACCCCTCACTCATCGACGGGAGAAACTCCTTTCCTATTGACATATGGAGTTGAGGCCGTCGTCCCAGTGGAAATGGAAGAACCTACGCTAAGGGTCCAAAATTTCTTAGGAGAAGAGAACCAGGTGAACTTAGCAATGGCATCGGACTTACACGAAAAAGTAAGGAAAAAAGCACACATGAGGGAAATGGCAGTTAAGAAAAGGACGATGGCAAGGTATAACTCAAAAGTTATATTGTGAAAGTTCAAAGTTGGGGACCTCGTGTTGAGAAAAGCCAATGTGGGGGGACAATATTCCAACCAAGGAAAGCTAGCCTTAAACTGGGAAGGACCTTAAAGGGTTGTGCATACAACTAGCCATGGAGCTTATGCACTGGAAACTTTGAAAGGGGATCCAATTCCCAGATTCTGGAATGCAACCAACCTGTGACGCTACAACAGCTGAATTGGTGTCATTACAAGAATACTTGTTTAAACTTTTTTGAATTTGAATAAAAAATTTCTTTCGAACAATGATCCAATTCTTGTCTGGCTAGTTTTACGAGCGTCCAGGAAAACGAGCGTAAGTAACCCTTTTAAGGGATACAATCTCGTCCAAGCCAAGAGGCGAGTGTAAGTAACCTTTTTCAAGGATACGATCTCGATCGTCTTAAAGAGCGTTTTGCATCCAGGACATAAGTACCCCTTTTAAGGGCTACAGTTTGGAAGGAAGGTATAATTAATCCTTTTAAGGGATACGATCCTCCCAACCCGGTTGAAGGTCACAGGCATAAGTAACCCTTTTAAGGGATATGGTCCTGTTCAAACCGAGTGGCGGGTGTGAGTAACATTTTTCAAGGATACGATCCTGATCGCCTCGAGGAAGCTGACAATCGTGCAGAGTACACAAGTAGCCCTTTTAAGGGATATGGTCCTATTCAAACCGAGTGGCGGGTGTGAGTAACATTTTTCAAGGATACGATTCTGATCGCCTCGAGGAAGCTGACAATCGTGCAGAGGACACAAGTAACCCTTTTAAGGGATACAGTCCACCAGAAGGAAGGTGTAAGTAATCTTTTTAAGGGATAGGATCCTCCGTGAAGTGTAAACGAATAATAACCCATGTTCTTAAGGTCAAGAAAGTGTCTTTGTTTATATATGTTGGGGTTGACTACTCATTATGATGATTTAACTTACCCTAATGCATCAATTAGATTACGTATAAAAAAGTAAAGTAAAAATTATAAATTTCTAACTTATTTATTTTAAATATCATTGATCAATCTTAAATAACACTTTTATAGATAACTTAAACAACCCCATACATGTGGGGAGTCGTTTTTTTTTGTTCAATAGAGGAGTCGATGCATATTCAAGGCCTTGGAGTGAGTAGGCCATTGCAATGGCCCTAAAATCATAAGAATTAAATTCTGTCCCTCACCTTCCATGCTTCCATAAAAAAATTCTAATCTCCTTTGAACCAAACAAACCCCCTTATAACTCTTTTGGAAACTACATGCAGTTGATGGATCTTGGAGACACCGCACTTGATGGTATTTTGAATCATATTTTTTTTATTGGTAAGCATGATCAAATCATACTTTGTATATATAAATATTTACATGTTATATATTTTTAGAGTTAAATAAGTTTTTGGTCCAGTACTGTTGGGAATTGGCTCATAAAGAGGCTTGGAAAGTCTACTTTCCACGCATGTGTGTGGCTTATTCCACGCACATGCGTGGAGTTCACAGAAATCAAGAGGATCATCAGAGGTGCCACGCATGTGCGTGGCCTATTCCACACACATGCGTGGGTTTGGCAGAGGCTCAAGCTGTTTTGCAGGGAGGCCACACATGTGCATGGCTTTGCCTGCGCACATGCGTGGGTTCGACGGAAATCAGGGGATCTTTTATTTGTTTTCTATTTTGAGTCAATATCTGTTTGTTTTAGGATCTTATATTTTAGGGGATTGTGATAGGGTTTTAATGAGATAATATCTTGTAATATCTGGATCATTAGAATCATATATAAGTTGTAACACTGTAACCCTAATGAGCAACTCAGTGAATGAGAAAGGAGCTATAGCTACTCTATAGCCGTAGAGGTAGGAAAATTGATCAAACTGCATAACCAAACTTCTTCTGTGTTCTTTCTACCTTATTTCTCTCTTGTTACTCTATGCGACCCAGGTGATTGTTCTAACAATTGGTATCAGACGTAATCATGACTTCTGGCGGAGCAAAATTTGATGTTGACAAGTTCAATGGAACGGGAAACTTCGGGTTATGGCAAAGGAGAGTCAATGATTTGTTGGCTCAACAAGGATTGCAGAAAGCGCAACGCGAGGAGAAACCACAAGGTATGTCAGACATAGATTGGGCGGAGATGCAAGAGAAGGCCGCTGGATGTATTCGTCTCTGCGTCTCTGACAAGGTGATGTTTCAGATCGTGGATCTCACAACTTCGAAGGCCGTTTGTGACAAATTGGAGAGCCAATATTAGTCCAGAACGTTGATGAACAAGTTGTTCGCCAAGCAAAGGCTTTACAGTCTGAGGATGCAGGAGGGAAGTGATCTACAGAGTCATGTCAACCACTTTACCACCATAATTGCGGATCTGCTGTGACTTGGGGTGAAGATTGACGATGAGGACAAGGTGGTTATTTTGTTGTGTTCGTTTCTAAGCTCCTATGATCACTTGGTGACTACTCTTACCTACAGGAAGGACGAAATCACGCTTGATACCATCACGTCTACACTTTTGTCTCACTCACAACGGAGACAGAATGTAGAGGAGGGAAGTCAGGGTGATGGTCTATTTTGTAAGGGAGGTCAAGATCGTGGGAGGCAACAGGGCAAGTCTACAGGGAAGAAGAAGAAACTTTTTGAATCCAAGCAGAAGAAAAATACAGCAGAGTGTTATAACTGCAAGCAGGTTGGTCACTGGAAGAGGGATTGTATGAATCCTTCTAACACTGCAAACGTGGCTCAGTCTGATGGTTCTAGCAGTGAAGGAGATATACTCAGTGTCTCATCAGGTAAATGCACATATCAACGGATTCTAGATTCTGGATGCTCTTATCATATGACGCCGCACCGAGAGTGGTTCAGTTCGTTCAAAGCGGGCAGTTTTGGAATTGTCTATTTAGGTGATGATAAAACCTGTGATATCACCGGAATAGGACAAATCAAAATTTCTATGGATCATGGTGGCATGCGCATACTGGGTAATGTGAGGTATGTTTCGGAGTTGCGGAAGAATCTAATTTCCTTGGGTACTCTACAAGAGAATGGTTACTCCTTCCGTTCTAATGGAGGTAAGGATACTCTGAAGGTTTGTAAAGGTGCATTAACTGTGATGACGGCAAAGCGTACTGCATGGAATATTCATCGCCATTTGGGGAGCATGGTTGTAGGCGAAGTTGCATCAGTTAACACTGACAATGATGCAACGAGGCTTTGGCATATACGTCTGGGTCATCCTAGTGAGAAGGGGACGATGGAACTTCATAAGAGAGATCTTTTGAAGGGTGTTCATAGCTGCAAGATGGATTTCTGCAAGTTTTGCGTGTTAGGCAAGCAGTGTCGTGTCCGTTTCAAGATCGGGATGCATGAAACAAAGGGGATCTTGGACTATGTACATTCAGATGTGTGGGGCCTACTAGGGAGGCTACTATGGGAGGGTCCAGGTATTTTGTTACATTCATTGATGATTTTTCTCGTAAGGTCTGGGTATTTTTCATGAAGCACAAGTCTGAGGTTTACAAGAAGTTCAGATTGTGGAAAGCTAAGGTGGAAAATCAGATAAGGAGAAAGATCGAATATATGCGGTCTGATAATAGGACAGAATACACTAATGCACCATTCAAGCAGCTTTGTGAAGAACGCGAGATTCAGAGGCATTATTCAGTGAAGAAGACACCACAGCAGAATGGTGTTGCAGAGAGGATGAATCGTTCTCTCACGAAGAAGGCTAAGTGCCTTCGATTACAGGTGGGACTATCTAAAGGTTTTTGGGCAGAGGCGATGAACATGGCTTGTTATCTTTTCAACAGGTCTCCAAGAGTTTCACTGGATGGGAAAGTTGCTGAAGAGGCGTGGACAGGTAAGCCAATTAATCTTGATAATTTGAGAATTTTTGGTTGTCCAGCTTACATGCATATCTCCAGTGATGAACGATCCAAATTGGATCCCAAATCCAAGAAGTGCATTTTTCATGGCTACACCAAGGGTGTGAAGGGGGTTCAGATTATGGGATCCAGTCTTGAAGAAAGCTATCCATAGCAGAGACGTGGTATTTGATGAACAGTGCATGTTGAAGCAGGAAGACTCTACAGGGGATTATATTTGAGAGACTGAAACTTCCACTGCTGGGAAGATTCAATTTTTCGTGGAGCCATCACCAGTCAGTCCGATGTAGGTAGTACACAATGAGCAGGCCGATACAGGTTCAGATTCTGATGCAGAAGATGTGCCAGTTGATTTAGGTGGAGCACCAGATTACAATCTTGTGCGTGACAGGGAGCCCCGTCAGATCGTTCCTCCAGTCAGATATGGGTTTGAAGACTTAACTGCTTATGCTCTTCTTACCATTTCTGGAGATCCGTCTACTTTTTGTGAGGCAATGGCCAGCCAAGAGCAAGATAAGTGGATGGGTGCTATGGTGGAGGAGATGGAGTCCTTGAAGAAGAATCAAACTTGGGATCTTGTTCAGCTTCCTCCGGGGAAGAGGGCCATCAGTTGCAAATGGGTGTACAGGAAGAAGCCACCAGTAAAAGAAAATGAACGGGAAAAGTTCAAGGCTCACCTAGTTGCAAATGGGTATTCACAGCGGAAGGGGATTGATTATGATGAGATATTCTCCCCGGTTGTTAGACACACTTCTATTAGGGCAGCGTTGGCCTTGGTAGCACTCCGAGACATGCATTTAGAGCAGATGGATGTGAAGACGACATTTCTTCATGGCAATCTAGATGAACAATTGTACATGGAGCATCTCGAAGGGTTCATGGAGTCCCGTCAGGAGAATCTGGTATGTAAATTGAAGAGGTCTCTGTATTGGTTGAAACAATCACCAAGGCAGTGGTACAAGAGGTTTGACTCATACATGTTGAGGATTGGCTATAGAAGGTGTGATTATGAGTGCTGTGTTTATGTTAGGAGCCTTGATGATAATTCCTATTTTTTCTTGTTACTTTATGTGGATGATATGCTTATTGCTACTAACAACTTGCGTGATGTGAGTGATCTAAAAGCCAAATTGGGTAGGGAGTTTGATATGAAAGACTTAGGAGCTGGTAAGAAGATTCTTGGAATGGAAATTCATAGGGACAGAGGAGCTAGAAAAATGTGGCTGACTCAGAAAAGCTATGTTGAAGGTGTGATAAGCAAATTCGACATGAGTGGTGCAAAAGCTGTGAGTACTCCATTGGCGAATCACTTTAAGCTCTCAGTAGATCAGTGTCCAAAGACAACTGAGGAAGTTGAAGGTATGTCGAAAATTTCTTATGCCAGTGCTGTTGGTTGTTTAATGTATGCTATGGTCTGCACTAGATCAGATTTGGCACAAGCTGTGAGCCAAGTCTGCAAGTTTATGTCCAAACCAGGGAAGTGTCATTGGGAGGCAGTCAAGTGGATACTCAGGTACTTGAAAGGTACACCGGGTCATGGTATAATGTTCAATAGTGAACAAGGTGATCCAAGAGTTGGTGGATATGTTGATTCTGACTATGCAAGTGACATCGACAACAGGAGGTCTACAATAGGGTATGTTTTTACTTTGGCAGGTGGTCGATTTGCTGGAAGTCGACTGTTCAATCCATAGTGGCCATGTCTACAACTGAAGCTGAGTACATGACTGTAGCAGAAGCAGCAAAGGAAGCATTGTGGCTTACAGGGTTGGTGAAAGAGTTGAGTGTTGAGCAAGGTGGAGTTCGGTTGCATTGCGACAGTCAGAGTGTCATTTTCTTGGCGCATAATCAGGTGTATCATGCGAGGACAAAACACATTGATGTGAGATTTCACAAGATCAGAGAGCTGCTTGTGTCAGGACAGATATGACTTGAGAAGGTGCATACTTCTGAGAATGCAGCTGATATGTTGACCAAGCCACACCAGTGACAAGTTCAAGCGTTGCTAAACAGATGGGGAACACAATCCCAGAGGTCGGGATCTTAGAAGGAAGCAGTTGATCTTCACGAGGGTTCGAGAATTCACCAAGGTGGAGATTGTCGGGAATTGGCTCATAAAGAGGCTGGGAAAGTTTGTTTTCCACGCATGTGCGTGGCTTATTCCACGTACATGCGTGGAGTTCACAAAAAGCAAGAGGATCATCAGAGGTGCCACGCATGTGCGTGGCCTATTCCACGCACATACGTGGCTTTGCCTGAGCACGTGCGTGGGTTCGACGGAAATCAGGGGATCTTTTACTTGTTTTCTGTTTTGAGTCAATATTTGTTTATTTTGTGATCTGATCTTTTATTTGTTTATTTTGTGATCTGATAGGGTTTTAATGAGATAATATCTTGTAATATCTGGATCATTATAATCCTATATAAACTGTAACACTGTAACCCTAATGAGCAACTCAGTGAATGAGAAACGAGCTATAGTTACCCTATAGCCGCACTTGATGTTACTCTTGCTACCTTATTTCTCTCTTGTTACTCTATGCAATTCGGGTGATTGTTCTAACAAGTACAATGTGCGAATTTTTATTTTTATTATTAATTGGAGTAAAGTTATAAAAATATTCATGCATTTTGAGAAATACATCACTTAGTCCTCACATGAAAATAAGCTCCAATAACCATGTCATGTGCCACATATTTTAATGAAATACCAAAATCAAACTTTTTTCATCACTTTTATTATTTCATTAATTAAAATTATAATTAAAAACAAACAAAAATTTGCGAAGAATTGCTTTATCACTCACTTCATCTTCAATCATCTCCCATTAAGTGTTCCCTCATCTCATTGAAACCAAACACAGAACGAACAAAGGGCAGATATGAACTTGATGGTCGCTAAAATGGAGCTCCGAACGGCAAAGATAGGGCGACGAATGCAGCACCCGGTAACCGCACTTGATGTTCGTCGATGGCTACAGTAAGAAACAAAACTAGTTGTGTTTTGAAATGTGTTTTGTGCCAATTTGTCAATTTCGCATTCTTCACCATAGGAAAACGCATAAAAAGTAAAATAACTATTATTTTGCCTGTAAAAAAATTAACTAGTATCAGCATTTTTCAAATACTGTGAACAAAATTAAATAATAACATCTTTAAATGTTAAAACAAATAAATTAGCAATATTTTAAATGTAGCAAATGAAATATTAAAATGTTATACTTTTATGATTTGATCCTAATATGTCACTCGTTAAGATGTTTGGCTTTTAAATCAACTAAACTTTTTGACGATTTGGTAATATTTTCAAGTGTTGTTGTACTTCATTTACGTCATGACATCACGTCTTAGTTTTTATGAAGAATTTAGTACTTGTTGAGTTTTGACAAATTGAAGGGTATAGCGGCAGAGAGGAGGATGATGTTTTTGTAAGCTTCAGAGAGGAGGATATCCGTCACGGTTTTCTTAGTTTTTTGACCAAGACTTTTCTTCAAATGAAAATAAACGCCTTCATAGATGATAAACTTAAGAGAGGAGATGATATATCGTCTTCACTTTTTGAAGTAATTGAAGGATCGGCCGTTTCATTGATCATATGAGAAGAAAGCTATGCTTCTTCACATTGGTGTTTGGAAGAAGTTGTGAAAATACTTGAGTGATAAGAGAAATATGGACAGATTGTCATACCTATTTTCTACAAGGTAGACCCTTCCGATGTACGACATAAAAGAAGAGTTACTGAACATGAAAAGAAGCATAATTCGCAGAGGGTGCTGATATGGAGACAAGCTTTCAACAAATATGCTAATTAGCAGAGGGTGCAGATATGCTCGTTGGATGCATTACCCTCTAAAATCATTGCCAGAGAATTTTTCTGTGGCACGAGGTTCTGGATGTTACTTCTTGTTCTCGGTTGAAGACTGTACATCCATCTATTTTCTCTCTCAGCAAGCTTCAGTGTTTCAATCTAAATGGCTGTGTGCACATTACCGAATTTACAAGCGATACCCGTTTAAGCTCCCTCCGCTATCTCGACCTTACAAGGTGCACAGGTCTAGTGAAGTTGTCAGTGACATCAGAGAATATAACAACTACATTTGGGGTTTGTTCCTGTCAATGTATTGCCTTCTTCTTTTGCATGTCTAACCAAGCTAGAAATCCTGAATTTATTCTTCAGCCAATACAAGAGCTTACCTTCATGCGTCAAAAATCTTACGAGATTGCGACGTCTAGAATTACGACGAAGCTATTTTCTTCGGTCAATACCAGTTCTTCCCCCTTCCCTTCAAACTCTATTAGCTGGAGAGTGTGAATCACTAGAGGCAGTATCGTTCGCTTCAACGGCTGTTGAACAATTCAATGAAAATAGGAGAATGGTTGAGTTCTGGAATTGCTTGAAGTTGGATGAACGTTCCCTCGGGGATATTGGGCTGAATGCACAAATCACCTTGATGAAACTGGCATGTCAACATTCATCTGTACCGAAACACGAGGAAAACTATAAACATGACAAAGATGAGTGTGACTTTCAAGCAGCGTATGTGTATCCAGGATGCAGTGTTCCAAAGTGGTTGGAGTATAAGACAATAAAGGATGACATTGTTATTGATCTCTCTCCTGCTCAGCTCTCTCCTTTGTTGGGTTTCATTTTTTGCTTCATCCTTACCGACGACCCACAAAAACGTGATGCACTAGTCAAATTTGAAATCACCATCATTGATGGGGAGGATGATGGTACAAAGGGCAGTGTAAATGTCTACATGATAGAGAGCGATGTGATGGATTCATATATTGAATCGGATAATGTGTTCCTATTATACGACAAAAAATACTCTCGCTACATAACTAGTGCTGCCAAAAATCAGACAAGGTTTAAAATCAATGCTGTAGCATGGGTAGAAAAGTTTGGATATGGAAATCGTCAAGAGTTTGAATTGAAGTTAAGAGGGTTTGGAGTCAACCCTGTAAACACCTTGACATATCGCAGTTTCATTAAGCAAATGGAATTGTTTGATTATACTAACAAATGGAACCAGATTGTGCTTAGTATCATCCTGTGCATTTCGTTCCTGCGGCTGAAGATGAAAAATTTGATTTAGACACAAGTCTATATTTCGATGTAAGTAGACATGGTTATTGATCATATAAGTATACATTATATTCTTTAGCTGCCTTATACATTGATCATTATTGTTTTCTGCAAGGTCTCTGGAAAGGCTATCGCCAATTAAGATTGTTTCCTACTGAATGGATACCAGCTTCTTTTATGTGTTATAGATAGTATGAAATAGCCTTAATTGACCAATATAAGTATGCCATCTTGTTTTATGGCTACTGGTTGAAGCTGCTTTGGGATATTATGAAAGTAGATTTAAATTCTTCTTCTCCTTGTTCTTTATCCACCATTTCTTGCCCGATGAAACTTTTTTAGAGCTTTTCTGACAGGATCTGGCATAATTGGTTAAAGGAGTGTGTTCTAGCCATGCTATAACCTTGAAGCATTAATTTTCTTTATGTGGATACAGTATTTTGTTTGAAAGATGTGAAATTTGTGCATGTATGCAAGCATAAAATTAACATGAAAAATACAAGTATGCAGTCACTGTCACCCTACATGATGTTGGAATAAGAACAATAAAATGATTGTATATTACTAATTTTCCAACACATGATTGTATATTTATTGGCTCAAAATGATGTATATTCTGAAAGTTTGGTCTCATGGATATATATTATCCAGATTCTTATAGGGAAGTACCAATGCAAAAGGATCTTTCTTTGTATTTCTCCTCTCCTACTGGCAGAGAGAAAATGGACTTTATCAGACAATTTTTATTAATAGAAGTAAAATTTTGTTAATTGAGTTGTTAATCTTTTACTTTCTTGTTTTTTAAGGTTGGCAGTGAAAATGGACCATGGTATAAAGATGGAGCAAGAAATGATTTGATGCATTTAAACTCATCTATTCAAAAGTGATATACCACATTATCTGTTAAGGTGAAAAGAATTGTTTTATTGGCGACCAAAGGACAATATGCATACAAGATACAACTGTAATAATTGTTTTATTGGTAGAGCCTATCCCTTTTAGAAGATCAATAGCAAAACAAATTTAGAAGTTTTTTTTCTTTTAAAAATATAAACGATAAATGAGAGATATTGAAGTTTAATATAAGTCTGTAGACATTTTCAATGATCTGTGCTGTGGGAGAAAGAATGTATGAGTTCACACTTATAGAATTAGATTTCTAACAAGTCAGACTAGGCATATTCTTCTGGAGCTTCTCACATAATATATGCTGTATTTCTCTGTCTTTAATTTTCTTATTTGTGAACTTTGTTAAAATTTTGATTTAAAATTTTTAGAGTTATTATATATGTTTTTAATTATTCTCACAATTAATATAAGCACGGATTCTTAAAAACAAGAGATTTTAGAAATTATTACCTTAGACTATCTCCAATGAAGACCTTAAAATGAGATTTTATTTTAAGATTTATATATTACACTATCTCACCATTAGAGATGGCTGACATGACATGAGATCTTAGCAAAAGTTAAGACCCGTGTCTTGCCTCTTTCGTCACCTAAAGTGAGATATTAAATTAAATATAATTCTCTCTCATTCAACCATAACTGAAAATAAAGGAAATTTTTTAATCCCAACCAGAACGCTTCTGATCCGCTGCTAGAGGAGAAACACCGTTGTATAAAGAGAGAGCGAGGGTTCCGGCGGATGCAGACGGTGGAGAAGATGAACAAAACCACAATCGGTGCAGACGATGGTTGAGCAGACGATGGTTGATATCTAATTTATGCGAACACTTTAATTATGTATTTCCTATCTAATTGATATTTAATTATACTATATCTTTTGTAATTATTAATTATGTTGTATTGATTTATTAGTTTAATTTAATTTAATGTTAGGTGAAAATAAATAATATAAATATATTGTGTATTGTGGGTCCGGCTAAAAGTAAAATAAGATATCAACCACTGGAGAAAAATGTGCACTGGGATCTTATAGGTGTCTTGAAATTTATGTGGCAATATGGACCCACCAAAAATAGATTAAATTTAAATCTCATGATTGGAGTTGCTCTTAACACCCAAAATTTCTTATAAAAAGTAAGACCCAAATGTTGAAAAAAAATTAAACTTTTTTTTGTCTCCTCACTTAGATCTATGTCTAATGTCTTCTCTTGCAAACCTATAAATATAACAGAACTGTTTTTGGGTTCATTCCTGCACATATATTGCCTTCATCTTTTGCATGTGAAAGCAAGCTAGAAATCTTGAATTTACACTGCAGTAAATATGAGAGATTACCTTCATGCATCAAGAATCTTACAAGATTGCAACATCAAGAATCTGATGCAAATTAAAAACTGATTCAACTCTCTTCTTCTTAGATTAATTTGTGGAGTCTTTGGTGTTTGCAGAACAAGCGTTGCATTGAACACCACTCCTTTGTGTCGGGAAGCCATTATCCATGATCTAGGCTCTTGGGTTTTGCAGTTCAATTTGATATATCACAACCATATATCGTAGTAGTTTAGACACCCAACATTGTATTTACAAATTGTCTTTTCATTTCAGATTATCTTTGTACAATATTTACAAGTGTGGTCCTAATCTTAATTTAGGAGAGATGATTCTAATTAAGACTAACATTGTTAGAAGAGTTGGTCTCAATGTATTATGAGTTACCTGATATAAAGTCCTGCAAAGGAAAGAAGAATTCAAAAGTCAATTAAATGTATCTTCTAAGAAGTTTCAATGTATTATATGAGTTACCTGATATAAAGTCCTGCAAAGGAAAGAAGAATTCAAAAGTCAGTTAAATGTATCTTCTAAGAAGTTTCATGAGTTGTTGATTGTAATTTTTTACTCTCTCTCCGTCCCAAATTATAAGGTTCTATTCATATAAACACGCTTATTAAGAAAACATGTAATAAGCCAATTAATATCTTGATTTTGTTATTTTTTTACAAATCTTCCATATATACCCCTATTTAAAGCTCTCACTTCAATGTTATTAAATCTGTTTTGGAATTGAAAATATAATGAATGTAAGGGCAAAAAGGGAAAACTTATGATTTTTTTTCAGAAATCTAGAAGGGGTCTTATAATTTGGGACACTAAGTTTATCTCTAAAGGATCTTATAATTTGGGACGGAGGGAGTAGCAAATTAGTGTTGTCTTGCCTAACACCCAATGGATTTATTTTATGTTTAAATTGACTTGACATTAAGAGTTATTTAATATAAATCTATATACAAATCCAATCCTCTGTGGGGAGGTTAATGTGTGAGTTCATACTTTTAGACTCGGTCAAGTCAAAGGAGACTATTGCTTCTTCCATCTATTTAACCTCAGATCTATCTTGGAGGATGATGCTGCAACAACAACAACATATATGAGCAAGAGTACTCTTGAATCTGACTTCTAACACCCAGATCAGGTAAAACAATATTTAATTTCAGATTTCTTTTTTTTTTTTCCTCTTTCATTTTGTGAGATTCAGATTGTAGAGACAAATTAAAGAAAGATGAGCACTTGTTTCAATTCAATGGCAATGGCATGTTCTTCTGGATCCGGAGCTTCTCAAATAATATGTGCTGTGTTGGTTGCATGTATTACTGGTTGCATACTGCTCTACTTTAGAGTTAAGAAGAGAGAAATTGTCACAAAGGTGATTGTTCTAAACCTCATTTATTTCTCTGTTTGTGTTGGGTTTAAACATAAATTTTATTCTAGGATATTTTAATGTTCTCTATTGTGTCTATAAACATTAACTTGAAGAAAGAAGAAGGGAAAACGGAGAAACAAAATTTGAAGAAAGAGAATTTTGAATGACTAAAATTGATGTGAAAATTACACGTGGACACCTATATTTAACTAGAATCGTCACGTGAGTCGGTAACAGGGTAAAACATATTTAAAAAATGCTTTATAATGCCACAATGTCGATTTTCAATTATACAAGTTTTTTCAGAGACTAAAAATTATAAATTTTTTTTATAGAAATCATTTTAG
Source organism: Acmispon strigosus (assembly GCA_030819835.1). NCBI lineage: Eukaryota > Viridiplantae > Streptophyta > Magnoliopsida > Fabales > Fabaceae > Acmispon > Acmispon strigosus. The sequence continues at coordinate 30,477,595 of JAUAMA010000001.1, forward strand.
ATTGTACTGTATAACTCCTGGAACAAAACATATTTATCATTTTTTATAATTTAGTAAATATTTTCAACTGTTGATGTATTTCATTTATGTTATAATGGAAGCTCCTTAGTTTTTATGAATAGCATAACACTTTAATTTCCACAAATTGAAGGGTGATGCAGCAAAGCCAATGTCAAACAATATTCCTCCAATAAAGTATGATGTTTTTGTAAATTTTCGTGGAAAGGACATTCGTGACACTTTTCTTAGTCATTTGACTAAGGCTTTTACTGGAAAGCAAATACACCATTTCGTGGATGATAAACTTGAGAGAGGACGTTCTATATGGCCATCACTTGTTGAAGCAATTGAAGGATCATTCATTTCATTGATCATATTCTCAAAAAACTATGCTTCTTCATATTGGTGTTTGGAAGAACTTGTGAAAATACTTGAGTGCAAAGAGAAATATGGACAAATTGTAATACCCATTTTCTACAAGGTAGACCCTTCAGTTGTAGGATATCAAAGGGAGAAATATGAAAATGCGCTTACTAAACTTGAAGGAAGACATGGTGCTCCCATGGTGAAAATCTGGAGACAAGCTTTGAACACATCTGCTAAATTATCAGGATTTACTTCATTAAAATACAGGTAAGTTTTCTCCGCAAATTTTTTCAATGTTTTCCAGCTATTTACTTTTTATATATGCATATATTATCATAAGCTCATTTCTTACATAATAAAGACTTCAACAATACCAGGTGATTGGTTCAAGTGGTACATATTTAATTCTCTTAAGCAATATTTAGAATTTAAGTCTTATATATGGAAAACATCACAACTGGAAGAGCTAGCCTCACTAGAATGTCGATTCATCTCCTCTAGTCGAACTATGACCTCAAGTGCCGGATCCTTGTGTTATGTTAAATAAAAGCATAAAAAATTAATGTTCTCGGAATGGAACAATATAGAAGAGAAGCGAGACTATAATATGATTAGAGAAAATCTGAACCCTTTTACATGAGCTTCCCTTGGCTATTTATAGGGAGGAAAGCCATAAATGACATTTAATTAAAATTAAGCCTATGGGCCTCAAAGAAAGGTCAGGCCCAATATATTACAAAATTCAGCCCCCCGTGTGTATTACAAGTATACTCCTGGAATCGTCAGCCGAAGTCGCCCTTCGTCAAGGTGGGGCGCCCGCTAGCAGTAAAGGGGGCGGGTGGGGCGCCCGCTAACAGTAAAGAGGCGCTCGCCCTGTTCACTTAATATTTATTTTCTACATTGGTTTTACTTCAATGTACGCTTTCACTTCATGTATTAGTTAATGTCGTAACTCACTCTTTCATGCTAGCCATGCTTTGTTGGTTTATTAAATTTAGTGGTTAAATCATGTCTAAGAAAAAAAAGTTACCACATTCCAATTTTCAAAGGATATATGCAAAAGATACTTTTCGGAAGATTTCTATTTGATTATTATGATCCAAATAAGCATTCTATAATACTATTTGTTATAATACTTGAGTACTTGACCTTCTTAAAAGTATGATATTATTATGGTAGTTTAATGTGAGATTGTTGGAACAAAGGGAAAATTTAGAAGGCAAGAACAAAAGTTGAAACTCATACTCTTTTATTTATTCTAACATCCTTTTAATTTAATACAAGAAAACTAAAACTAAAAAATGATAATAATTCTACCTAAGAAATAACTAGAAATGTAAATACTCCAAAAACTGTAACAACTCATAGCCCCCACTAGTACCCCTGACAATGCTCATAATAGTAGGAATAAACTCTAATAATGATATGATTTACATTCTCAATTGTATGACCTATAAAAAAATGACAATGAGACGAGAGCTCGTTGGAGCCTACATTGAGCTCGTTGGAGCAATCAACACACTACATTTTTTCTCACATGCACAAGAGCTCGTTGGACCCTCTCTTTATTTTTCTCTTTCAACTTCTTGTTCTGTTTCTCACTTCATAGTATACAATAAGCTAAGTTCCCCTATTTATACTACTTAGATATTTGTTTCTTAATGACCACCGCCATCTTAAATTCTCCAATATCCTATTTGATATATCTTCTGAATCCTTAATAGCAAAGCTTTTTCAATCTATTAGGTTCCAGAATTCTTGTGGCTTCTAAGTAATTGATGGGGCCAAGTTTAATTGTCTAACATCAACAGGGATGATACCGTCTAGCATGATAACTTGAGTTTTTCATGGTAGCCATATCACTTTTATAAAACCATTGATCCTACTAAGGAGAAAGGGAAAGCAAAAGAAAAGGAACCTTCTATCATTGTTGTTGAGCTCCTATATACAAACTTCGAACCGAGAGTGATTTATAGTAATGCCATTAAATTTCATACATTTTTTCTCTTTTTGTTGTTTAGGAATGATGCTGATCTGGTTACAGAAATCATCAATTGTGTGTTGATGAGTATGCCTAAGTATCCAGTTAACACAAAAGGACTTATTGGAATAGAAAAACCAACTTCACATTTGGAATCATTGTTATGCCATGAGTCAAAAGAAGCGCGCGTTATTGGAATTTGGGGTATGGGCGGTATTGGCAAGACAACTATTGTAGAAGAGATATTTAACAAAAAATGTTTTGACTATGAAGGATCTTGTTATTTAGAAAAGGTAAAGGACCAATTACAAAAAGATGGAATAAGGTCTTTGAAAGAAAAACTTTTATCTACACTATTGTCAGAAAATGTGAAAATTGACACCCCAAATAGGTTGCCTAGTGATATTAAGAGAAGGATTGGTCGTATGAAGGTTCTTATTGTTCTTGATGATGTGAATGATACAGATGTAGAAAATATATTTGGAAGTCTTGATTGGCTTCAGACATGTAGTAGAATAATAATAACCACTAGAGATAGGCAAGTACTTATTTCTAACAAAGCTCATGATATATACCATGTCGGGGGATTGATTTCTAGTGATGCACTTGAACTTTTCAATTTGAATGCATTTGACCAAAGTCATCTTGAAAAGGGCTATTATGATCTATCACCAAGTTTGGTCAATTATGCTGGAGGTGTTCCGCTGGTTCTTAAAGTCTTGGGTCGTCTTCTTTGTGGAAAAAGTAAGGAAGTATGGAAAAGTCAGCTAGACAAGCTTACAAAAAGGCCAATTAAAGAAGTCCATGATGTAATGAGACTAAGCTATGATGATCTTGATCCCAAAGAGCAACATATTCTTTTAGATATTGCATGTTTCTTCAACGGTCTACAAATGAAAGTGCACCGCTTACAAATGTTATTAAAAGATCAAGACAATGATAATTCAGTTGCTATTGGTTTGGAAAGGCTAAAAGATAGAGCTCTAGTGACTATTTCTGAAGATAATATCGTGTCTATGCATGACATTGTACAAGAAATGGGTCGAGAGATTGTTCGTCAAGAATCTGAAGAACCTGGACAACGTAGTCGACTATGGGATCGTGATGACATCTATGAAGTATTCAAAAATAACAAGGTAAAAGTCCAAATTGAATATGTGTATCTTTTGATAACATTTGTCATTTTAATGAGAAATGTGGCTTTTTATTGTGTTTAAGATTTTGTTCTGTTTTCATGGCAGGGGACTGAGGCTATTAGAAGCATAAGGTCAAACTTTTCAATAACTGGGTATTTGGATTTAAGCCCAGACGTATTTGTTAAGATGAGCAAACTGCAATTTTTGATAATTTATGGGGAGGATTGTATGAATTAGCAGGATCTTTTTCCTCAGTCCTCTAAAGTTTGTTGTAATATAAAATATTTGTTCTGGGCGGATTGCCCTCTAAAATCATTGCCAAATTGTTTTTCTGCTGAAAGTCTTGTTAGATTGCATTTGCACAGAGGTCGTATGCAAAGGCTTTGGCACGGAGTGAAGGTAAAATATGTGTCGCTTTCCTATTTATATTTTGGATCATGCAAGGAATGTTTTTAGAATATTAGACTTTGGCTCTAGGGTTAGATATATTCAGGCAAGAATATTGCTATATGTGGTGTAGAAATTTTGATTTTTCATGAACTTCGAGATTGATTTGTTCTTTAGATGATATAATAGAAATGGAATCTGATTATGTTTTTAGCTCAGTTTTGTTGTAAATGCGGCCATTTATTCTAGGTGTTATAATTTTTCACAAGGTCTCCAATATAATATAGTTTAAGATGTACATACTTTGCTCAATTTTAATTTGTTCTAAACTTATGCCTATGTTTGATTTCTTCAGAATTTGGCTCATTTAAAAGAAGTTGCACTCATTAGATGCTCATTCCTTGAGGAGCTGCCAAACTTTTCAAAAGCCATAAATCTTGAGCTTCTAGCTGTTCCTGATTGTGTGAAATTGAAAAGTGTTCATCCATCTATTTATTCTCTCAACAAGCTTCAAAAATTCAATCTAGAAGGGTGCGTGTCCCTTACCAAATTTACAAGTGATGCTCGTTTAAGCTCCCTATGGTATCTGGATCTTACAGGTTGCACAAGTCTAAGGAAGTTGTCAGTGACATCAGAGAATATAACAGACCTACGTTTGAGGAGAATTCCTGACAATGTATTGCTTTCATCGTTTTCATTTCCAAGTAAGCTAGAATTATTGGATTTATGCCATACTGAGTATAAGAGCTTACCTTCAAGCATCAAAAATCTCACAAGATTGCGATAACTATACCTAGACAGGTGCGCTGAACTTAAGTCAATACCAGTGCTTCCCCCGTCCCTTGAAAATATATATGTTGGTGGGTGCGGTTCACTGAAGACAGTATTCTTCCCTTTAACGACTGCTGAACAGTTCAAGGAAAACAGGAAAAATGTTGTTTTCTGGAATTGCTTGAACTTGGATGAAGGTTCACTCAGGGATATTGGGTTGAATGCACAAATCAACTTGAAGAAACTTGCACATCAACATTCATCCAAACCAGAACATAAAGATGAGTATGCCTTTCAAGCACGGTACATGTTTCCAGCGTGGAGCCGTGTTCCAGAATTGTGTAGGGGTCCAAGTTGGTTGGAGTACAGGACAAGAAATGATGAAATGATTATTGATCTCTCTGCTGCTCAACTCACCCCTTCGTTGGGTTTCATTTTTTGCTTCATCCTCGCTGGGGAGGACTCAACAAGATATGATGGGCCAATTAAGTTTGAAATCACTATATTTGATAGTCAGGGTAGAAAGGGCTATGTCATGGATTCAAGGATTGTAACGGGTAATATATGCTTGATATACGACAAAAAATGTTCCCATTACTTAACTAGCGCAACCAAGAACCAGACAAGGTTCAAAATCAAGGTTGCAACACTGCCAGTAAAATCCAGCACAGGTGAAGAGATGAACTTGAAGTTAATAGAGTTTGGAGTCAGCTCCATAACCACCTTGGCATATGATACTTTCATTCAGCAAATGGAATTTTTTGACTCTATTAACAAATGAAAATGTATCATGCTCAGTACTATCCTGTGTATTTTCTTCCTACAGTTGAAGGTGAAGAAGAATTTGACTAAGACAAAGTCCAAATTTCAATGTAAGTAGATACGGTCATCCAAGTCATCAACTTTAGTTCTTATAATATTGACATAGTATTAACTATTAAGTGTTTTTATCATAATTTTTTTTTTATAGTTTTCATTGAAATTTTATAAGGCCGACCTCACTTAGTGGGATAAGGCTTTTGTTGTTGTTGTTGTATTGAAATTTTATAGACACAAGAGAGTATATGAAGATGAGGTTTTTGTAAGTTTTAAATTTCACTATGCGCAAAAGAGTCAAAGTTTGGGAGGGCCTTGGGTTTTACCTTTATCAGCAATTCTTTGACATTCATGATGCTAAATTTTGAAAGTGATGCTAATTCAAATCCGATTCATCTCTCTTCTTCTTCTTAGATTTGAGGACTCTTTGGTGTTAGTGGAACACTAGTTGCATTGAGCACCACTCCTTTGTGGAGTCAGAAGTTCTTTTCACTTGACGTCATGTGCTCAAGTTACCAGGTTGGTTGCGTGAGTTTTAACGTGATGTCAATTTTTTATTAAGAAAAAAACTCATTATCTCTGTTGACCTTTCTAATTTTTATAATCATTAATTAATCGTAATTACAGGTTGATTAAGATCACTCTCCAAGCTAATTGAGCCGGGAACCTGATCCAAACCAAGGTCTTGCCGTAGAGATTACTTGTTTAAAGAAAAAACTAGAGCCAATATATTGCTGAGAGACTATTTGCTTAAGAATTAACCAGGGTAGATTACGTCCTTTTGATACAACAAGCTGAGCAATTTGTTAGAACCTATAGAACATCAATTTAGAAGATTTACTTGTTGCAAACTGTTGCCAAATGAATCTAAGTTTTGGCTTGTGTTTGTGGTTTCTTTCGAAAATGTGCATGTAGTGTTGATTGAGTATGAATATGAGAATTACTGTATATTGAAGTAGCAATAGCTGCAGATGGACTTAGCTCCTTTGTCTATTTGTCACAGTTTATGTTAAATGTTGAAATTCATGGAAGCCTTTGAAATGTTAATTTTGAATTAACCAGAAAGGAAGAAACTGAAATGTTTGTTGCGATTTCACTAATTGATTCTAATTAAGACTAATCTTGTTACAAGAGTTAGTCTCAATGTATTAGTATGTGGTGGTATTTGAGTCTTTTTCTTAGTCTATGTCTATTGGATAGCTTTTTTGAGAAGTGTAATATTCAGAACATTAATTAGTTAGGTTGCATGCTTAAGTGGTTTTACTTTTTATTTTTTCAAGAACCATGTGCTGTCTTAATTAAAGCACATGCTTTATCTTCTTTCAATGTATTTTCTATAAGTAAGTCTTTCTATGAATGCAAATGCAAGTCTGCTATCTTTTTAGCTTCCATCTTAGACTCAAAAATCAACAAATGGTATCAAGAGCTCCTAGATCTTAAGGGGACCTAAAACCTGAAAAACCACAAAACAAAACAGAATGGCTTCGAATAGCTCTTCCATGCCTTCACCTCCTGTATTTGTAGGAGAAAACTATGATTTATGGGCTGCAAAAATGAGAACTTGTTTGAAAGCTCAAAGTTTGTGGGAAGTGGTAGAACATGACAGCAATCCAACCCCTCTACCGGAGAACCCAGCTGTGAATCAAATAAGATTTCACAATAAAGAAGTGGCCAAGGAAGGAAAAGAAGCTTGGGACAAACTCAAAGAAGCCTGGGACAAACTTGCCATCATACAAGCAGCTTTACATGATGATGTGTTTATCAAGATTCTGAATCTTGAAACAGCAAAAGAAGCCTGGGACAAACTCAAAGAAGAGTTCCAAGGAAGTGAAAGAACAAGGAAGATGAAGGTTTTAAACCTTAGAAGAGAGTTTGAAGCCATCAAAATGAAAGAATCTGAAAATGTGAAGGAGTTTTCAGATAGACTTTCAAAGTTACTCATACAAATTAGATTGCTTGGTGAAGAGCTTAGTGATCAAAGAGTGGTGGAGAAAATTCTGGTTTGTCTTCCAGAGAGGTTTGAGTAAAAAATCTCCTCTCTTGAAGAAAATAAGGACTTTTCTGAAATTTCAGTTGCAGAACTTGTGAATGCTTTGCAAGCAACTGAACAAAGAATATCTATGAGGATGGAAGTGAAGGCTGAAGCTGAAGGTGCCTTTGTGGCAAGCAACAAAAGAGGAGTTTGGAAAGGAAAATATGTAGCATGCTCTCATTGCAAGAAAACCAATCATACTGAAAACTTTTGTTGGTTCAGATCGGGAGTGAGGTTTAGAGCTTGCAATCAACTTGGTCATGTGGAGAAAGTTTGCAAAATTAGAGCAAACCAACAACAATAGCAAGCACAAGTTGTTGAGCTACATGAAAACACTGAGGAGCATTTATTTGCTGCTACTTGCTATACAACAAAAAGTAGCATGGATTCTTGGTTGGTTGACAATGGATGCACAAATCACATGACACATGATGCTAGCATCTTCAAGGAACTTGATCAGTCCTACTTTTCCAAAGTTACCATGGGCAATGGAGAAAGTCTTGATGTCAAAGGAAAAGGAGTGGTCAGAATTGAAACTCCCTCAGATACAAAATACATTTATGATGTCTTATCAGTGTCTGAGTTAAGTCAAAATCTGTTAAGTATTGGACAAATGCTGGAAAAACACTATATCTTGCATTTTGAAGACATGAAATGCATCATAGTTGATCCTGCTGGCTATGAACTAATGTGTGTCAAAATGAGAAATAGAAGTTTTTCCATAGAGTGGAAACATACTACTATGCGTGCTTCTTCAAATAAAGTAAAATCCTCAGAAAAGGAGAAGCTTGGAGTCGACAATCTCCAAGGAAAAAAATGTGAAAATGAAGAAAATTTGAAGAAGGATGCTCATTTTTCTGTTAAAATAACCGGACTGCTTGTTGGAGGTTATGAAAAGTGCAATGTTGCTGCAATTAAACCTCCAGTTTATGCTAAATTTGCAAGCATAAATGGTTGGAGAATTGCTATGCAGGAGGAGACAAAATGGATGCAGAAAAATAACATGTTGCAACTTGAAGACAAGCCAAGTCATCCAAAGGTGAAGGGTGTTAAGCAGATTTATAAAACCAAATTGAATTGGATGGAAATGTTGCGGAAGAAGTGTGGACAGGTAAACCAATTAACCTAGATAATCTGAGGATTTTTGGTTGTCCAACTTACGTGCATATCTCCAGTGATGAGAGGTCCAAATTGGATCCCAAGTCCAGGAAATATACTTTTCTTGGTTACACCAAGGGTGTGAAGGGGTTCAGATTATGGGATCCAGCCTTGAAGAAGACAATTCATAGTAGAGATGTTGTATTTGATGAACAGTGCATGCTGAAGGAGTCGGATCCAAGGGAAGAGACTACTTCAAAGGCTGAAACTTCCACTGCTGGGAAGATTCAGATTGCTGTCGAGCCAACCAGAAGAATGCAACCTCGTATGGTAGACGATCTCTCATCGGACGATGTAGGAACGTCTGATCCACACAATCCTGGTCAGACGATGCCCGATGTGCAGGCCATTGCAGATTCTGACAGTGAGTGAGAAGACGAACCAGTTGATTCAGGTGAGTACAGGATTATGTACTCGCACGTGACAGGGAGCCTCGTCCAAGAGGACCACCACTCAGATATGGGTTTGAAGACTTAGCTGCTTATTCTCTTCTTACAAGTTCTGGAGATCCTTCTACTTTCCGTGAGGCTATGGGAAGCCAAGACCGTGAGAAGTGGACTGGAGCCATGGTGGAGGAGATGGAGTCCCTGAAGACGAATCAGGCGTGGGATCTCGTCAAACTTCCGGAAGGGAAGAGGGCAATTGGCTGCAAGTGGGTGTTTAAGAAGAAGCCACCAGTAAAAGAAAATGAAGGGGAAAGTTTCAAGGCTCGCGTAGTAGCAAAGGGCTATTCACAGCGGAAGGGGATTGATTATGATGAAATTTTCTCCCCAGTGGTTAGACACACTTCTATAAGGGCAGTATTGGCTCTGGTAGCATTCTGAGACATGAATTTAGAACAGATGGATGTGAAGACAGCGTTTCTTCATGGGAATCTAAATGAGCAATTGTAGATGCAGCAACCTGAAGGATTTGTAGAGTCCGGCCATGAACGTCTGCTATGTAAATTGAAGAAGTCTCTGTATGGGTTGAAACAGTCACCAAGGCAGTGGTATAAGAGGTTCGACTCATACATGGAAAGGGTTGGCTACAGAAGGTGTGACTATGACTGTTGTGTTTACGTTCGGAGCCTTGATGTTTGTTATCGTACGTGGATGATATGCTGATTGCTGCAAATCACTCAAGTGACGTGCGTGATTTGAAAACCAAGCTGGGCAAGGATTTTGACATGAAGGACCTAGGAGCTACTAAGAAGATTCTTGGAATGGAGATTCACAGGGATAGACGAGCACGAAAGTTGTGGCTCTCTCAGAAAATCTATGTTGAAGGAGTGTTAGCCAGATTCGACATGAGCAATTCGAAAGCTGTGAGTACTCCGTTGGCAAACCACTTCAAGCTCTCCGTTGATCAGTGTCCAAAGACAGTTGAAGAGGTCGAAGGTATGTCGAAAGTTCCTTACGCCAGTGCAGTTGATTGTTTAATGTACGCTATGGTTTGCACTAGACCGGACGTGGCACAAGCAGTGAGCCAAGTCTGTAAGTTTATGTCAAGACCAGGGAAGCGTCACTGGGAGGCAGTCAAGTGGATACTTAGGTACCTAAAGGGTACAACTGGTCACGGGATAATGTTTAGTAAGGAACAAGGTGATCAAGTGGTTGGTGGATATGTTGATTCCGACTATGTAGGAGACATTGACAACAGACGGTCTAGAACAAGGTATGTTTTTACTTTGGTTGGTGGACCTATATGTTGGAGGTCGTTTGTCCAGTCCATAGTGGCAATGTACACAACTGAAGCTGAGTACATGGCTGTGGCTGAAGCAGCAAAAGAAGCATTGTGGCTAACAGGGTTAGTGCAAGAGTTGGGTGTTGAGCAAGGTGGAGTGCGATAGTCAGAGTGCCATTTTCTTGGCGAACAATCAAGTGTATCGTGCGAGGACAAAGCACATTGATGTGAGATTTCACAAGATTAGAGAGCTGCTTGTGTCAGGGCAGATTCGACTTGAGAAGGTTCACACCTCTGAAAACGCAGCAGATACGTTGACTAAGCCAGTCACCAACGAGAAGTTCAAGCATTGCTTGGAACTACTACACATTTCTAAGCTGTTGAGTTCGTTCAGCTAGGAGCTATTGAGATCGTCCGGCTTGGAGTCCCTCTGAAGAGTCCGTCCACAACTGACACGTAAGAGTTTGTCTGGCTGGAGCTGCTAGGCAGCGTCTGACTAGAGTAATTACGTGGTCAGTTGAGAACAGCTAATGAGCACTCATTCCATAATTTCGTGTAATCTAGAATCTGATTGGTTGATAGGATTGCGTTAGGATATAATTAAGACACTGTCGTTTTAGCATTATATCCTAGTATAAATATGTTGTAACATTAGAACCCTGTTGTTCGTTCTAAGTTTTGAATGAAACTTTGCTATAGTCATCTATAGCCGCAGAAGTAAGCAAATTGGCTGAACTGCGTGAACAAAGATTTATGTGTGCTTTCGATCTCTCTCGAGTTACTCTGTGTGATTCAGGTGTTCGAGCCCAACAATTGACAATGTGAATATTTTGAGCTTAAATAATAAATTCATCATTTCATACTTTTTCTGTTTTTTTTTTTTTTCCTAAATTATCAAAGGAGGGCATGTGCAAGGCTCAACTCAGCATCAATAGCGGGCCTTGGGAAGCTCCTGGGCTTGGTGAATTTATCTCAGTAAATGATGATCATTTGGAGGGCTTCAAGGATAAGAATGACCATGTACTACACTCCTGTTCATTTGAAGATTTTGAGCGTTTCCGTTCTTTCTATGTGAAATTCATGAATGTTGTGAGAGAATTCTATCTGCCTCCTGAACGGCATAGATTTGGTCTGGTTTTAGATCAACTGATGCTTTCATCCCTTGGTGTTGGTGATTCTGGTGGTTCGTGGTTTGCAGTTCACTACCTAGCTGGATGTTCACGTTGTTCTAGTACTATTAAAGAAGAGGATGACTTGAGCAATGTTTTGAGGATGAATAATAATTTTATCAAAGAGGTGAACAAAAATCTTTCTAACGTTTGTTCCACGTTCTGCAATGTATGTCGTCATTTTATATTTCATGGCTCCCTTATCCTATCTCTAAGTCTAAACCCATCTTTAGTTGCATTTGCCTTGACTCAATTATCCTAAAAGGTTAAACTGGTAGGTGAAGACACATGAGTGAGTAATATTGTAGAGTAGTTTATTTAAATAATGTTGACGCACATCAATGTGCTTCTTTGAACCGACTGATCCATTTCTGGGACTTACACTGTTTTTTTGTTATCTTGTAGCTGGAAAGTAATGGATATGATCAAGAGGCTATTCTACCAGCAAATAAGCCATCAGTACTTCTATTTGTGGACAGATCATCGGACTCCTCAGAAACTAGGGGAAAAAGTATGGAAGCTCTTAAAGCTTTTACAATATTGGCACAACACTTTGTGAATCAAACAGGTAAGATGAACAATGGTAATCATGAGAAAGTTTCTGTCCGAGATTATCGTGGCATGAAGAGTACATATGATCTTCCAAGGTCAAAGCTGTCTATGAAAGCTGGGAAGATTAAACTAAATGAGAAGCTGTCTTCCATCATGATTATAAATGAGGGTAAGCAAATTAGTTTGGATAATGTAGCTTCTGATCTACAAGTGAGTTCTTTGAATGAGATCTTGGGTCACCTTCTCCGGCAAAAGAATGATGGAAAACTAAGCTCTTTAGCAAAGGATTTAGGTTTCCAACTTTTATCCGATGATATTGACATCAAGTCATCTAATACACAACAACAATTGCATTCAGAAATTTAGTTAAATCATGTTTCAACTGAAACTTCTGAAGAAAGGCATACAGATACCCTGATGCTGGATGATGAGCCGTATCGATCTGCCATAGAGCTTGAGGAAAAACCCCAATTGTCTGAGCTAGCTTCTCTTCAAAATGAAGTCAAGAAACCTTCTGTTCGTATGTGCCGATCGGCACCTCCGACGACCACACCGGGCACAAACTACCATCCGGGACCGCCATCGCTCCGACCCCTGCCCGTCCCTATAACCATCCCCAAACGCCGCGTTGTGGACGGATGCGACGACCACACACGCAATTCCGGTTCAATTCACTCTCCACTAAAGAAGCAACACGTGTCGAAACTCACACGCCTGGCAGGATCCTGAGCCCCCTATAAAAACCCCCCACATGCACCCCTGTAAGAGGTACGAATATATACCACCTTGATCGGCTCTCTCTCCCTAATACTGACTTAGGCATCGGAGTGTCATTGCAGGTACCCCTCCGGGCTGAGCGACGAGTTGGAATTCCAGACGACCACCGCAACGTCCCGAACGGAAGCCTCCGGTCCCATCAGCAACCCTATCGAGTAGGGAGTTGTACGAACGTTTCGTACATTGGCGCCGTCTGTGGGGATCGAACCAGCTTCCTCCAAGATGACATTATGGCACCCAAGAAGAATACCAAGCAAACTTCGAGAACCGTACGGGAGGATTCAGTCTGAGTGGAAACTATAGGCGAGAACGAGGTGTCTGATGCAGCCGAACAAACGCGACCGTTTGACAGGCCGGACCAGATAACTCCTAAGACACCCCAAGCTCAAGTACCCTCGACAGTCCAGGCCCAGAACGACCGAGAGGCACTTATCCGGTTAGAGGAGCGTATAACTGCTATGGAGAAACAAGGACAACAAGGAACAGAAGATCAGAACGTTACCATCCAACGACTGAAAGAATACATCCAGCAGTTGGAGGAGGAGCGCAACCAAGGGTGGAGTCAAGGCCATCCCCAGCCTTCCGAACGCCCCCAGCCAACCGAACGCCCCCAGGGAGCGACAGTCAACCCTCTGGTCGTGATACACGACCACGGTCCGGCGCACAAACCGCAGAAGACGGACCGCTTGAAGCAGGTGCAGACAGGGAACCCCCTGGGTCGGGCAATTATGCAAGAGCCGATTCCTCCTAACTTCACCAAAGCACAAAAAATGCAGCAGTATGATGGCACTGACGATCCATGGGCCCACTTGGACCACTTCAGAGGCACTATGGAATGCTCCGGTGCATCAGACCTTCTCTGCTGTAGATTCTTTCACATGAGCTTGGGCAGGGTCCCTCAACGCTGGTTCCAGTCTCTACCGGTCGGTTCCATTCAACAATGGAGCGACATAGTAGACTTGTTCACCCTGCAGTTCGCATCCAGCAAGGAACTTCCGAGAACGATTGAGACGCTGGAACAAGTCAGGCAGGAAACGGGAGAATCACTAAGGAACTACCTAGCAAGGTTCAATAAGGAAGCCAATCTCACCCCCTGGCCTCTCAGAAGAGGTGCACTTGTTGTACGCTCGGAAAGGTCTCCAACCAGGCCCCTTCTGGAAATCCCTCAGCGGGGTAAAGCCCAAGACGAAAGCGGAATTCCAGAAGCGGTCGGAAAAGTTTATCAACCAGGAAGACGCTGAGAAGAAACTTGTGCTGGGGAGGGCTCAGGCCTCTAACGACACCAAAGCTATGCCTCAAGCCTCAACAAGAAAAGAATTCCATCAACCGGAGAAACGCAGGGAACAGAGGGAAAACTACAAGCCGAAGGGCAAGTTTGATCGCTACGCGCCCCTGAACACATCTTTATCCCAGATATTCAAAGAGAACGCCAATGGAGACTTGAGGGAAAGGCCTCCCGCTATCCGATCGAAACACATAGCGGACACATCAAAATACTGTGAGTATCATGGTGGATTAGGACACACGACCGACGAGTGCATACAATTAATGGACAATGTTTAACGCCTGGTACGAGAGGGAAGGCTGTCTAGGTATGTCCAATCGGCTGCCTATTCCCGGCCGCGACTGGTTGCACCAAGCCCTCCCGACCGGCGTAGGTGGGATCGTAGCCCAGTCCGGGAACACTTCAAGCGAGAAGGGAGAACCCAGTCGAAGCCCGAGCGTCGTAGAAGCAGAGAAAGATCAAGGGAGCGGGATACAAGGGGAACGTCCAGAAGGCCAGCCCAATTTACCCTATCCATTGCAGGGGGGGTTTCTGTGTGGAGAAACGAGTGCGAGCACTAGGAAGAAGAACCTAAGGGCGGTTTTAAGGGCTGAAACCAATCATAGGACCGACAGTCGGTCCCGAGTAAGAGAACCGCCGATCACTTTCTCTAAAGAAGATTACGAAAGAGAAACAGGAAAAGATGGATATCCGATTGTTTGCAGTGCGATGATTGCGAATCAATAAGTTACAAAGGCATTAATTGACACCGGCAGCTCGGCAGGCATACTGTTCTACGCTGCATACCATGCTTTGGGCCAATCCGCCAGAGACCTGATTCCTTATGACAGCGACCTAGTCGGGTTTACCGGCGACCGGATCACCCCCTTGGGATACTTCGACACATGGTTATCATTGGGGGATCCTAGCAACTGTGGAACTGTGAAGACCCGTTTCATAATAGTCGATTGCCCGACGGCCTATACGGTCATTCTTGGGCGTTCGAGCATCAACGCATTTAAAGCAATCATTTCATGTCCGCACTTGATGCTTAAATACCCCCACAAGGGTAGGGTGATTACCGTTCGGGGAAACCTGAAGATGGCAAGGAGCTGCTACACGGCGAGTTGCAGAATGGCAAAGGAGGACAAGACAAGGAAGAAACCATAACCGAGGGTGAACCACCAAGAATATTTCTTACTCATGGACACATACCCGAGAGTAGATCACTCGGAGGCCGATTTCAGACTGCACCCCAACGGAGAGACTCGACCCGTACGGATAGGCCAGTCCGAAACTCACACTACCAAGGTGGCCCAGGACCTGAGCAAAGAACAAACCGAGCGTCTGGAGAGACTCCTTAGAGCTAATGAGGACCTCTTTGCTTGGGGCCCAGGAGACATGCCGGGAGTCCATCCGGATCTCGCATGCCATCGCCTGTCGGTGAATCCGAGTCACAAGCCGGTAGCAAAGAAGAAGAGACGCACAAGCGCCCAGAAGCAGCTAATTATCAAAGAGCAGACCAAGGAACTGCTTAGAGCTGGTATCATCAGGGAGATTAAGTACACCACATGGCTATCCAACGTCGTACTAGTAAAGAAAGCAAACGGGAAGTGGCGCATATGCGTCGACTACACCGACCTCAATAAGTCATGTCCAAAAGACCCATTCCCACTGCCGAACATTGACGCACTGGTGGACAATTCTTCGGGGTACGAGTTCTTGTCTCTCATGGACGCCTACTCGGGCTATAACCAGATTCCAATGTTCACTCCAGATGAGGAGAAGACGGCATTCGTCACGGACCACGGGACCTTCTGCTATACCATGCTCCCTTTCAGCCTCAAGAATGCAGTGGCAACCTATCAACGTATGATGACCAAGGTGTTCGATAGCCTGATCGGCCGTTCGGTGGAGGTCTACATCGATGACATCATAGTCAAAACTCCCCGGGGAGGAGACCACACAACAAATTTAAGAGACGTTTTCAAACAACTGAGGAAACACAACCTGAGGCTCAATCCAGACAAGTGTACTTTCGGAGTACGAGGGGGGAAATTTCTAGGCTTCATGCTCACTCAAAGAGGGATTGAGGCTAACCCGGACAAGTGCCAGGCCATTCAGGATATGAGGAGCCCTACCTCGATAAAGGAAGTACAACAACTAGCAGGACGACTAGCCTCTCTCAATCGGTTCCTCCCTTCAGCAGCTCTTAGGTCGCTCCCTCTTTACGACCTAATTAGGAGGAAGAAGACTTTTGAATGGACGCTAGAAGCCGAGCAGGCTTTCGCAAAGTTCAAAGAAGCGCTCCAGAAACCTCCCACCCTCTCCTCTCCAATTAAAGGGGAAAAACTGTACCTGTACCTGGCAGTGAGAGATAGGGCAGTCAGCGCAGTCTTGGTCAGGGAAGATCATGACGGTCAACACCCGGTTTACTTCGTCAGCAGAGCATTACAAGGGCCCGAAGTAAGGTATCAGAAATTGGAGAAGGTAGCTTACACCTTACTAACAACAGCTCGAAGGCTAAGACAATACTTCCTGGATCACACGATCGTAGTGAGGACCGACCAACCCATCAAACGGGTGCTGCATAAACCGGATTTAGCCGGACAGATGATAACTTGGTCGATCGAATTTTCCGAGCATGATATTCACTACGAACCGAGGCAAGCCATCAAATCTCAAGCCCTGGCTGAATTCCTGGCCGAGATCACGGACAGCCGGGAACGACAGCACCCCTTCTTGGACGGTCCACGTGGACGGCTCGAGCAACATCAAAGGTGGAGGAGCAGGGATAGTGATCGAATGCACCTCCGGGATCTCAGTCGAACAGTTATCTCAGTGGTTTGATAAAGTGCACTTCACCCATGTGCCCCGTTCCAAGAACGAATGCGCCGACGTCCTCTCCCGACTGGCGAGCACTAAGAAACCACATAACAACCGCTCAATAATTCAGGAAACACTTAACACCCCGAGCATAGGGCCGCAGAACCTAGTCGGCCAAGTTGGAAGCAGCACCGACTGGACAACGCCGATCAAGGAGCACTTAAGTAGCAACTGGATACCAGGAGATGAGATTGAAAAACGGAAACTAATCCGTCAAGCGGCTTGGTTCACGGTCATCGACGGAGAGATGTAAAAACGAGGTTTCTCTACACCTCTCTTGAAATGCCTCACTCCAGACCGAGCAACCTATGTGATGGCCGAGGTACATGAAGGAAGCTGCGGCCACCACCCGGGCGGACAAACTCTAGCAAAGAAAATCGTGCGAGCGGGCTACTACTGGCCGACCATGAACCAGGATGCGGCCGATTATGTCAAAAGGTGCGATACGTGCCAGAAGCATGCAGACACCCATCGGGCACCACCGCAGGAACTTTCAAACTTATCCTCCCCTTGGTCGTTTTGTTAATGGGTTAATGGGGCATGGAATCATCGTTCCACACACAGAACCCCCAAGGGCCTTCGTCAATCTCCCCAACAACTTCCAAATTGGAAGGATAAACCCGGTCACCCATTGGGGCCTTCCCCTTGTCTACCCCCTGGGGCAAAACTTCAGCCGAGTCACAATAAAACTCATCCCTCTCACCTTCAAAGGCCTCTTCTTCCCCGACATACTGACCGGCTACGTGTGGAGACTTAGAAGCCTCATCAGGAACACCAGAAGGACGAGCGGGACTAGGAACACCAATTGCTGCCCCAGTAGGCTGTATTATCCGGATCTGTTTGCTCGGCCCAGCATGTTCGGCAACAAATTTTCTTTTGCGCACACTAAGCACAACATTCTCCGCAGCGTCCTCGCCATCGTCGCTTGTCAACGTAACCACTCGAGGCTGCTCATCCCTTTGCTGAACGACCACTTCCTCCCTAGGCTGAACAAGAACCTCTTCTCCAGCAGGCTCCACATCATTATCACTGCTGGCAGCCTGGAGCAAAGCGATGAGGGCCGGGTCAATTGTCATTTTCACTGCAAACGGAAACAAAAAAATCAGCCGATCAGTTTTTAGAAAATACTCAGCTAACAACGGCAAGGCTTACAATAATGACGTCGCAGGACGACCGCAGGATGAAGGACCAACTCTCGACACTTCAACATGAACTGCGGATTCCCATCTCCATCGTTCACGACCGTCTTCTCCAGGACGACCAGAAACTCTTGATCGGCAGGAGACAAGGTTCGAGGGTCATCCTTCCCGTACTGAGTAGCATTTTTCTCAAAATTCTTAACACTCCAACTCAAAGGAAAGCGTCTAAAGACCGTCCCTGCAGAGCTCGTACGGAACCACCACGATCGTTCGGGTCCCGTAGTCGTCACTCTAAAGAAATCATTTTTGAAATCCTTATACGAGTCAGTAAAATTCTGAAGAACTTTACTCACTTGGGATTTCAGACTTACCATACCATGACCCCCAGCGCCATGCGTATGAGAGGGAAGGAATAAGTGGAAGAAGAGGTCGAGAGAAGGCTCCTTGCCGAAGACGGCACACACTTTCTCAAATGCCCGAGTAAACGCCCAACCGCCAGGGTGAAACTGTGAAGGAGCAACTTGTAAAAAGTTCAGAACCTTCATTGTAAAGTCCGAGAAAGGGAGGCACACCCCGAGCTGCCTCACTACCACCAAATGCATGTAGAACCCTGATGGGGGATCGAAGCATACCCGATCGTCAGGCCCGGGGGCATGCACTTCGTGTTCTCCCCCCAACTCCTCGGCGCAAAGGATGCGCGACCGCTCCAAATAACCCGGGTCAACATTTGACAACTGGGACTGCATGGTCAGTAAATCTCGACAAAACTCGTTATACTGAAAGAGATCACCCTCTAGGTCAGGATACTTTTTCTTATCTTTCTTCGTCCTCTTTGATGTAGCGGCTGCCCGAGCGGGTTTTAGATGAATACCCGGATAACCGACTTCCTTTTGGCGTACCATCCTGAACCTGAAAGGGGGAAGCGAGGAAGGCGTTAGAGGACCGTAAAACACGGACGAACAGAAAGAAAGATACACGAAGAAACGCCACCCGGCCCCCCATCTAACCTACAGCGACTATATAAACCACTAAGCTAGAAAGAGATTGAAAAAGAGAGACGAGTTACCTGAGCAAAGAAAGCAAAGTCTACGACCAGTTGAATCTGATCCCACACACTACGGATGAATTCTCGTACAAGAATGCAAGCCAACAAAGCTCTAAACCGATCAAGACACGATCCGCAGAACGCATTATGGGCCTTATATAGACAGACCCAGCCAGTAGACGAAACGACGCATTTATTACCAAACTAACGCGTCGTGCACACAACCCACTAAGGGGGGCATACGGGCAGTCACCTCAAGCGCCGAAACGCATTAAAGGACACGCACGCGCCCACCCATTTCCCAAGAAACAGCGACCCTGATTCGCGCACCAAACCCAAGGGACACACCAGTTCAACTTCCTCATCTGACCGGGCTCTTACACCAGTTCCCGGTCAAGTGGGGGCAACCGGTAAAGTTCAACGACCGCACGTTCGGCGAACAATTTTTTGCAAACCAACGTCCTACAAACATAGCTCCCATCACGCGACAAAGCGTGATAAAGCTAGGGGACAACTGTTCGTATGTGCCGTTCGTCACCTCCGACGACCACACTGGGCACAAACTACCATCCGGGACCGCTATCGCTCCGACCCCTGCCCGTCCCTATAACCATCCCCAAACGCCGCGTTGTGGACGGATGCGACAACCACACACGCAATTCCGGTTCAATTCACTCTCCACTAAAGAAGCAACACGTGTCGAAACTCACACGCCTGGAAGGAGCCTGAGCCCCCTATAAAAACCCCCTACATGCACCCCTGTAAGAGGTACGAATATATACCACCTTAATCGGATCTCTCTCCCTAATACTGACTTAGGCATCGGAGTGTCATTGCAGGTACCCCTCCGGGTTGAGCGACGACTTGGAATTCCAGACGACCACCGCAACGTCCCGAACGGAAGCCCCCGATCCCATCCGCAACCCTATCGAGTAGGGATTTGTACAAACATTTCGTACACCTTCTATTGTCTCGAGTGGAGAAAAAAATCTGAAGAATCTATTGCAGATCATGAACTTCGTAGTGCTGAAATTAAGAGACCAGAAACAGATGGCTCTTCATATGAAACTGAACAGTCTTCCTAGTGCTAACTAACTCTAACAAAACTAGGAACATTGAACTTAAGTAGTTAGTTGTCTAGCCTGTGAATTTTAATTTTATGCAGTTAAAAGTTTAAGACATAATAGCTATCTGTTTAAAGTCTCTGATTAATGTTTAGTGTGCTTTTAATATGCAGATGGAGGTTTATCCGGCTCTGGTTTTATTTCCAGCAGAAAAGAAGAAACCACTCCTTTATGAAGGAGATATGACTGTAATTGATGTTATGAAGTTTTTGGCCGAGCATGGAAGTAACTTTCATCATCTTATCGAAGAAAAAGGTAAAATTGGTTGTGATATACTACTACATTTGTTTGTATGGATTATTAAAAAGCATATAAATAGATTCTCGGTGTCAAACTTGGATCACACAGTATCTTATGACCATTTCCATGTCCTTGTTTCCTATCCCTTTTTTTCCCCTAGTATCTACTTGTATTAGCCTCCATTCATAGTTCAGAGGAACTTGACTAGTGGTATCATTGACTTGTAGCTAGTGTATCTTCTATTGCCTTCTGCTTTTATTTGCAAGGACTTTTAATTCCTGGTCTCCTGTTTAATCAAAGTTAAACATTAACCATCGTTGTCTAAATTTTTGACTTTATCTCATTGTTCCAGTTGTTGTTCTATGGTTGTCTGAAAGAGTAGTCAGGAATGAGAAGTTATATGATACTTTGCAACGCGATATCCACGAGGAATCGCTTCATAAACGCAACAAATATCATGCAGCCGCAACTCAAGATAGGATGTTGGACCAGGTGGTCAATACCATGCTCGTGCATGCCAGCAAAGAGAACATTTAATGGTCTGAACAAGAGATATGATTCTGACCGTTGAGGAGATCCTATATTCAGAAAATCACGTCGTTGACTCGGAAAAGGTTGCTTGATTTAACGAATGTCAGAGTGGTTGCAGATACGAGGAATAAAGTATTAATTATGTCACTTTCTTCATTCTGCAATCAATAGTGCTTCATTTAATGCTTTGACGAGGTAGATAACCTTTATTGCTTGAAGCATTTTGTCAAACGAACTCTTTAGCACTTTTGGCAAACGAACTCTTCATAGAGCTACCAAACGTACTCCTTTAGGAGGGCGTACTTCTTAGATGTGTGCCCAGACGAACACTTTTTTGAGTAGCCAGACGTACTCCTTAGCCGAACGTACAACTTTGGCGGACGTACTCAACTGGCAAACTAGCTCTATAATAAGTTGCCAGACTTACTCCTCTTCTTTGTTTTTCTTTGAAGTTCTGCTTTTGATAATACCTTGTATGGATGTATGCAGTTGTTCTTCAAGTAGATAGATATTCCTGAGTATGAAATATTCAAAGTATTAGGAAATCTTTATCTAATGATATTAAACCTTGGGTGAAATTGTTCTTTATCAAAATATAATAATTTATGAAATCGTTTGAATCTAACATTAAGGGCACACAAGTCTGCTTTGGGTTGGACTATTGGGGACATCAAGGGTATAAGCCCCACGGTTTGTATGCATAAAATCTGTTTGGAAGAAAAATTTAAACTCGTGGTCCAACCTCAAAGAAGACTCAATCCAGCAATGAAGGAGGTGGTAACAAAAGAGGTAATTAAATTACTTGATGCGGGTATTATTTACCCAATTTCTGATAGTGAATGGGTTAGTCCTGTTCAGGTTGTTCCTAAAAAGGGAGGAATCACCGTGGTTCCTAATGAAAACAAGGAGTTGATTCCCACCAGGAAGGTAACTGGATGGAGAGTGTGTATAGACTACCAGAGGCTTAATGCAGCCACCCAGAAGTATCATTTTCCTCTTCCTTTTTGACCAAATGCTTGATAGGTTGGTTGGACATGAATATTATTGTTTCTTGGATGGGTATTCCGGATACAATCAGATTGTGGTTGATCCTAAGGATCAAGAAAAAACAGCCTTTACTTGTCCTTTTGGGGTTTTTGCCTATAAAAGAATGCCCTTCGGGTTGTGTAATGCACCCGGAACCTTCCAGAGATGCATGTTTGCTATTTTTCATGACTTAATTGGTGAATGCATGGAAGTGTTCATGGATGACTTTTCTGTTTATGGATCTAACTTTGACAGGTGTTTGGATAATTTAGAGAAGATCCTAATAAGGTGCCAAGAAAAGAATATGGTCCTTAATTGGGAAAAATGTCATTTCATGGTAAAGGATGGCATTGTGTTTGGGCATAAGGTCTCTGAAAAAGGGATTGAGGTTGATAGAGCCAAAACTGAGGTTATTGAAAATTTACCTCCCCCGGTGAACATCAAAGGTATTAGAAGTTTTCTGGATCATGTTGGATTCTATAGGAGTTTTATAAAAGATTTTTCAAAAATTGCTAAACCTATGACTAACCTTCTTGAAAAAGATGCTCCTTTTATTTTTCATGATCATTGTTTGGCTGCTTTTATGCTTTTAAAAGAAAAACTTGTTTCAGCCCCTGTTATTGTTACACCAGAATGGGATTTGCCTTATGAGATTATATATGATGCAAGTGATATTGCAATAGGGGCTGTTCTTTGTCAAAAAAAAGAATAAGGTAATGCATGTGATTTACTATGTTAGTAAGGTTTTGAATGATGCTCAAAGGAACTACTCTACTACTGAAAAAGAGTTGTTAAGTGTAGTTTATGCTCTAGATAAATTCAGACCTTACATCTTAGGATCTAAAATTTTTGTTCATACTAACCATGCTGCGTTGAATTACTTGTTTTCCAAACAGGATGCCAAACCCAAGTTTATCAGGTGGATCTTGCTTTTGCAAGAGTTTGATTTAAACATAGTGGACAGGAGAGGAAAGGACAATGGTGTAGCAGACCATTTGTCAAGACTTGAAGGTGGGAACTCAAGCTTAATTCCTATTCAGGAAGAGTTCCCGGATGAGAAGCTTTTTGTTGTCCAAAATGCAGAGTTAATACCCTGGTATGTGCATCTTGCTAATTACAAAGCTGCTGGAGTGTTGCCACCTGATTTATATGGCAACAAAAGAAAATGTTTTTACATGATGACAAATTTTATTTCTGGGATGAACCATTTTTGTTTAGAGAATGCTCCGATGGAGTTATTAGAAAATGTGTCCTAGAAATAGAATTTGAAGGCATTTTGTGGCATTGTCATGGCTCTGAATATGGAGGTCATTTCTCTAGAGAGAGGACTGTTGCAAAAGTCCTCCAAAGTGGTTTTTATTGGCCTACTATCTTTAAAGATAGTAGAGCATTTGTGGAAAGGTGTGATCGCTGTCAACGAACTGGAAACATCTCAAGAAGAAATGAGATGCCCCAAAAAATTATTTTGGAAGTTGAGCTTTTGATGTTTGGGGCATTGAATTTATGGGACCCTTCCCTCCTTCTTTTGGTTGCCAGTATATTTTAGTGGCTGTTGATTATGTTTCCAAATGGGTTGAAGCATCAACCCTTCCCACAAATGACAGTAAGGTGGTTTTGGACTTTTTAAAGAAAAAGATTTTTAATAGATTTGGGGTGCCAAGAGCAATTATTAGTGATGGGGGTAAGCATTTTTACAATAAATATTTTGAAACTCTTTTGAAGAAGTATGGTGTTAATCACAAGGTTGCTACCCCCTATCACCCCCAAACTAGTGGCCAAGTGGAAGTTTCCAATAGAGAGTTGAAAAGAATTTTGGAAAAAGTAGTTGGTACCTCAAGGAAAGATTGGTCAAGAAAATTAGATGACACCTTGTGGGCTTACCGCACTTCTTTCAAAACTCCTATTGGAACTTCTCCATACCAATTGGTTTATGGTAAGGCATGTCACTTACTAGTGGGATTAGAGTATAAGGCATTCTGGGCTTTGAAGCAGCTGAATTTGGATCCCAAGGATGCTAGGGATAAAAGAATGTTACATTTACATGAGCTAGACGAATTCAGGCTTCAGGCTTATAATAAGGCATGGATTTACAAGGAAAAAACCAAGAGGTGGCATGATAAGAAGATTGTGCCAAAAGAATTTGTTCCAGGGCAACGTGTGTTATTATATAACTCAAGGTTGAGATATTTCCTGGAAAATTGAAGTCAAGGTGGTCAGGACCTTTCAGAATCACCAGAATTTTTCCCCATGGCGCAGTAGAGCTTGAAAATGAAGTTACAAAAAACATGTTCACTATAAATGGACAAAGGCTTAAGCTGTACTTAAGAGGAGAGGTTGAAAGAGAAAGGACTCTTACTCGACTTCATCCCCCTAATTGATTCAAAAGGGGAAGAGTCTACCAAATACTATAACATTGGGCTGCTTGGGAGACAACCCATGGTAGGTTTGGTAAGGGATTTCTATTGATTAAAGTTCTGTTTTTATGTTTTTGCACTTGAAAAGAAAACAAAAACAAAAATTCTGATTCTACAGGTACCCAACGCCCAAGCGTTGGAGGCTCAACGCATGAGCGTTGAGCCCCTGTGTTCATACCCAGGATTTCATAAAACCCAACGTTCAAGCGTTGGGGGGGCCAACGCTCAAGCGTTGAGCCCCTGGATTTCCCGAATTTATTTTCTAAATTCCAACGCTCATGCGTTGATGCTCGAGCAGGCCATAGTTGTTTGTTTTTGTTTACCCTGTTGTTTGTTCCCTTTTGTTGAATAAAGAAGCAGGTATTTCCTGGTGCAAAAGAGCAAGTGATCTTGATGAAGAAAACCCCATGAATTTCTGGACATTGACCATAGGTAGTTCTTATTATTTTTTTTCTTTTTAATTTTACTTTTTAGCTTTTTGTTTTTATTTTTAGGATTTTTATTTTATGATTTTTATGTTTGCATTTGAGTCAGTAATTTACATCCCAGATAATGCCATGTTACTTAACTTTCAAGAAGTTTTACCCTATGCTATGTTTTTGGAAAAATGATACATTTGATCTTTTGCTGGGTAGAATTGCATGTTGTTAGGATACAATTAGATTCTAGTTGACTATCCTTTGGTATGATCTTGATTGAGTTCTAAAAAAGGTACCACTTATCCTGTTTTTCTGAGTGCTTTGAGGACTCTGATTACTTGACATGTTTACTGAATTCTTGCATACTTTGTTATCTTGAGAGAGACTTTAGATATTTTTGGAGAAGTTAAGTGAGCCTTGAAATTGTTTATTTCTCCCTTAGTAAGCCCCTTTGAGCCTTGAAATTGAGTTTATTTTTCTTGGAGCCTACTATTGGAATTAATGTGAGTAGTTAAGTGATTCTAGAAAAAGAAATTGTTAGAGCCATGTATGTATAGGTTTCTCTTTAAAAATAATGATGAAAAAATTGGAAATTGAAAAAATCTGAGGTATGTGCCTTAGGAAAAAAAAGGAAAAAAATAAGAGAACCTATGTGCTAAATTGTTTGAAACTCTTAGTAAAGAAAAATCACTTAACTTGAGTCATAATCTGAGTCAGCCATTTGAGTTGCAAAGTTCTTGAAATCCATACCTGTTTATGAACCCTTGGCCAAGTTTTAACCCGTATAGTCTCTTCGAAGTTGCATTGCTGAACTTGTTTGGTTTTGATTTGAATGATAGGCAAATTAGTTTCAATTCACTTGTTATTCATTGAGTTGTTTATTGGTGAGCTGTAATTGGTGAACTCATTCTTCTACTTTGATCAAATACCATGCTTAAGTTCTTCTTGATGAACCTTGTTCCCCTAACATGCATGTTTTTCCATCAGCTATGCTTTGTTTTGGAAAATGTATCTTGAGCTGTTTTGTGCCAAGTTTGGGTAACTTGTTCTAAGCTTGAGGACAAGCTTTCTTTTAGTGTTATACGCTTGAAGACAAGCTGTCGTTGGGTATAGTGGTGTGATGACTGGGATTTGTATGATGTTTTTAGTGTCTTTTTATTTTATTTTCTTTGAGTCACATATAGATTTTATTTTATTTTGTTAGAGTTTTTACTTTATTTTTGGATTTGCATATAGTTCAGCAACTTTTGTATTTTTAGTCCTTTTTTTTTTTTTCATTTTAGTCCTTGTTAGAGGTTCAGGTCAAATAAAGAACATTCGTGGGGATCTTGTGTAATTAAAGGAAGTATGAAGGCTGGAATTGAATGCAGAAGATGAAGCACCATTGCTTCAGTCTTGATTTAAACATGTGGAAATAGAGCCATGAATGAAGGTTTGATGAAGACGAAGGAGTTTCATATTAAGAGGGGATAAGAAAGTGGCCTAATGATGGGCATTGATGGCCATGAAGACTCATCAAAGAGAGAAGAGAAAAACAGCCAAAACATGAAGCATCAGACGTGCTTGACGCCTGAGCGTTGGATCCCCAACGCTCATGCGTTGGCTCCCTGACTTGGTGCCCAGTTTTTTTGTAATTCCAATGCTCAAGCGTTGGAGGGCAAACGCTCATGCGTTGAGCCCCTGACTTGTGCCCAGTTTTTATTTTAATTCCAACGCTCAAGCGTTGGAGGGCCAACGCTCATGCGTTGAGCCCCTGTTTGGCCACGTCTGATGGCACTTAAACCCAATGCCTAAGCATTGGGATCCCAGCGCCTGAGCGTTGGGTCTCAGTCATCAAAAATCAATAAATAGGCCTCTTGTTTTCTTTTGTAAACACACTGGGATACATCAAGAAAAACTTAGATAATTTGTTCAGAGCATTGCCTGAGGTGTGGGAAGCCAATTCTTGAGCTCTCAATTCAGGTTTTAATCATGTTTCCCTTAGCCATGTTTGGCTAAGTTCTTTAGTATCTTGGGTTGTAATTTATTTGCTTTCTAGCTATGTTTTAGGTTTCTATTTTCAGTATATGAATAAAAGTTTATGTTCTTAAGTTTCTATTCCATGCTTATCATTTATCTTGTTGTACACAAGTGTTATTGCCTTATTCTTATGCAATGGTAGTTGTTAGGAATTTGGGGAAATGGGAATAGAAAGAACAATTGTAAGCCACTTAGGTATAAGGGTAGAATTGTTAGTGATGGCCTGAATTCATGAATTTATCTTCAATGGGATTAACTAATCACTAAGGCATTAGGCTTAGTAATCAAATTTCAAGTTCTTCTTGCTTAAGGAATTAACAAGTAGAAACACTAGGCTATATCACCTAAGAACATAAGCTGGAATTCATATATGAAATTGATTCCGATAACTTAAGTTAGAAGTAGAGAAGATCAACCCAAGTGCTGCTTTGATCATATATTTATCTTAGTCTTTTTCCTGTTTATTTGTTCCTATAAACAACCATCAAACAAAACCTTTTTATTTTCTGTTTTTAAGCTTAAAACAATTGATTTTGGGGTCTTGAAATTCAACCTATCCCTGTGGGTTTGACATCTTTTATATTATGCGATATCCCTCGTGCACTTGCGGTTTTGGTTATCAGAGGATATGGAGGATCTCTGAAGTTAATGTGAAGAGCTCTCAAGGGCAAGTAGAATGAAAATGTGACAGGTAAAGCTACTGGATAACCTACTTCCTTGGTGAAGGGACTTCTGAACCAGAATATAGTGACCCCATTATATATACAATACCCGGTGGTTGGGTCATGGTACCACCCGGAGGCTGCAGGAAAATCAGCATGGATGAAGGCGACTGGAGGTCGGCTCATCAGTACACCTGCCAAAGTCTATAAAATAAAGTGCAAGGGTGAGTCAAACGCAACAATGTACATGCTACACAACATATAAGTGGTCCATTACAAATTAGGATAACACATTATCATCTCATATAATCAAATCAAAGACACATTTCATTATAAACTTATGCTAGTTATCAATCACCCTTATGACTCCAGAATTTCAGTCGGACTTTTCTTCCAATTACCCCAGAGGTTGTGCCCACTACGAAGAAAGTTCCTGATCCGACCTTTTTATTTTTCAATACTATGACAAAACATAAGCTTCTATACTCTTCAGAAAGTCATTTGGTAATAATGGACACGCTTTTCCATTTCACTCTTTACCGAACTGGATTACCTTAGGGCTTCTTCGTCAGATATACCCGATAATCTTGATCCTTAAACATGGCTGGTACAGGCCTCAGGGACCCTGCCCGTCTAGACATGAGAGGTAGGAAATCGTTGTATATCTCGGGCCTATTCATCTCTGAACAAGGCCACCCTTGGTATCTCTATATCATTCACAATCCTTACAGTGGTAGTGACAGTACTTTCTTACTCCTTGTCTCTCCAGGTATGGTTATTTAGCATCACATTAGTGATAATGAGAAAAACACACAAGAAAGGGGGGTTTGAATTGTGTGTGTGATTTTTGAAATTCTTTTCAGTAAAAGACAGTTATGAGTTTTACAAATTTTTGCGGGTGAGTGCAGCGGAAGATAACTTAAAACTGAAAAGAAAAATACACAAGGTATTTATCCTGGTTCACCCCCTTAATCGACAGGGCTACGTCCAGTCCTTGGCTTCACCAAGATTTTCACTATTTTCACAAAATAGTACAAGTATTTTCCAGGACTTCTCCCAGTTCTTTTGCAAGAAGATTTTGGGTTTCTACAAAGTCTCTTCGGTAAGAGTGGGTAGAAATATGAAGAGCAGATTACAGAGATGATAAACAAATTAATTCTCTGATAGGTTTGTGTGAAAGGAAATAAGAGGAACACTCTTGAAATCTTCACACTGGCAGACGACTTTACTCGGGTAAACGATAGCTTTGAATTGCTGAGTTATGGCTTAAGAATAGATCGCAGTATATGAACTTAGAAGGAATAAATGCTTTGATCGTGTGTAAGTCACCAACTAAGTCCAGATGCCAAGTCCTCTATTTATATCTTCAGTAGGATGAGCAATGGGAGCTTTGATGAAGATTTGAAAATAGTTCCGTTTGAATTTCTTCCTCCTTGTGAGTAACAGATACTTCTACATCACTGGTTCAACATTAAATGCGTTCTGCCATGCATTTACTGCAGCATTAATGGCGAAGATTGACGTAGTCTGAAGTTTCAATGCTTTCTGCCTTGAGGTTGAACTTCGGCATTAAATGTTCGTGCAATCCAGCTAAGAGAGCAATTAATGTTCTGAACAGAAGATTTGAATTTGATCGTTGAGGAGATACTATGTTCAGAAAATTTGTTGTTGCCTTCTGTGAAAGTTGCTTGATTTAAGGAACAACAGAGAGGTTTATAGAAACGAGGAATAAATTACTAATTATGTCCCTTTCTTCATTCTGCGCTCAACAGTGCTTCATTAATGCTCTGACGAGGTAGATGGCCTTGATTGCTGAGATAGTTATGACAGACGAACTCTTCAACGTGACTTGGCAAACGAACTCTCACAGAGTTCCCATACGTACTCCTTAAGCGGACGTACTCCTTCAGGTGAGTTGCCAAATGAACACATCGTCGAGTTGCCGGACGTTCTCCTTAAGTCAGACGTACTCAACTAGCAGACTTACTTTTTCGTGAGTGGCCAGACGTACTCCTCTTCTATACTTTGCTTGAAGTTCTGCTTTTGATAATGCTTTGTATGGATCTATGCAATTCTTCTTCAAGTAGATAGATGTTCCTGAGTATGAAAATATTCACAGAGTTAGGAATTCTATCTCTAAATTAAGCCTTAAGTGAAATTGTTATTTATCAAAATATAATAATTCATTAAATCATTTGAATCTAACAATTAGCCCCCTTATACTTCTTTAAATCCAGAGTTCATATCTAAGATGAACTATGTTTGCATCTGTATCCCGACTCATGGAATGAGTACATCTCATTAGAGATTGGATAAACATATAATAGGTTAGTAGAGTTTTACGCACAGGAACCACGTTCTCTCAATAATCAGCCCGCACTTAAGTTCTCAAACAGTTTCATCTTCCTATTTCATTTAATTATATCCATTAACTAGCTAACCTATTAGTGAGTCCTATTTAGTTATAGGGTAGGATGCTTTTCATAAACAAGTGACAGGCTAATAATTACCTTAAGATTTTTCCCTCTTCTCTACTGCCTCAGATGCTATAAGAATATTGTTGAAAGCAATCTGGTGGAAACTTCACTGATCTGGTGGCCCTCAACGAAAGGTTGCGTCTTTGCAAGATATTGCTGGTGATTTGGCCTCCCCAACACTAGATATCCCTTATGTCTCGTCCTCTCTGCCACTTAGCACTGAAGTTATGCTTGATCTCTTCGTCCTGGCTTTCACTCGATCTGGGTTATGGTCGATACCTTGATCCTAGTTCTTGATCTGCCTGGCTCCTGATCTGGTGGTATCATGGTGGGGACGATCTAGCCTTTTGTTGCATCTGGGTTCGGTGGGGGAGGCTTCGAGGGAACATTGGCTTGGAAGGGTTTGGATGCATTTGAGTTGAGATTTGAAGGATTGGAGGAGGAAAGGTGTGAGCTTTGAAACATTTGGGTTTAGTGAGAATGAAAAGATGGAGGAGGATGGCGTGAAGATGTGATAGTGAAGAAGGTGGAGTGTGAAGATGTTGATTTGATGATGAAGATGTGATGATGAAGGCATTTCAGATTTGAGGGAGAAGATGAATTAATTGAATATGGAATTTTTGTAAGATATATTTAGTTATGTTATAATTCTAATTTGGTTCTATAGCCAATTTAGTTATTTAGTTACCGTGTAATTAGTGAAGTGATGCAAATCGCAAAGATAGGTTAAAGTGGTGTAAATAGTAGTGTCGCGTAAGCAACAACGTTATTAATTTGGACCGCAATTTGACGGAATGACTTGATTTTCATAAATTAAAAATTTCATGATTCAAATTGCTGATTTCAAACACCAATGAGTTGAATTGCACAATCGCGATGTTTCAGAAACAGAAATTAAATTTAAGCATTAAAACTTTATATAAAACAATAAAAAGTAGCTAGATCATGTGGTGATCAAAGCTTAGAAATGAAGGACATAATTATCTTCAAATTAATAGCATACTACACACAAACCTGACTTAAACATGAAACTAACTAAAGTTTTAAATAATAATAACAACCATATAATTATTCCAAACCAAAATCATATGTGGATTGATCATTTGTTACTCCCTGTTGGCGGATTAGCTTTCATAGGAAAATCATCAATCTCATCCCTCCATGGATTTTTCCTCGATGCCGGTTCAATATTTTTCAACGCAAGCCAAACAGCAGTGTTACACTTGAATCCAGATCCAAATGCCATTTGCCATATCTTATCACCCTTTTTAATTCTCCCCTTAGCCTCACAGTAAGACAACTCATACCACACGGAGCTAGAAGAAGTGTTCCCAAACCGGTAAAGCGCCATTCTTGAAGGCTCCATATACCAGTCATCAAGCTCGAGACTCTTCTGCATCCTATCGAGAACTGCTCGGCCTCCCGTGTGGATGCAGAAGTGGTCGAACGCGAGCTTGAAATTTGGCATGTACGCTTCAACCTTCTTCTTGAAGAGCTTTCTCTGGATTAAATTCGCCAAAAACTTGAGCTTTTCCGAGACCGGGAGGACTACCGGCCCGAGTGATGTGATGTGTATCTTGAGAGCGTCCCTCGCAACATTCATGAGGTCTTTGGAGAGTGAAACGCCGACTTTTTGTTCGTTGTCCTCTTCTTGGAGGACGCACTTGTAGCTGTTTTCGTCAGCTCCGACGTGAGTGCGGAGTGTGTGGATGAGCTGATACTTTGATCGGTAACGATCGGAAGAGTGACTTGAAAGAAGAGCTGCAGAACCACCCATGCGGAAGAGGCAATTAACGAGTAGCATTGAAGGGTTGTTGCCGCGGTATAGACTTGAGATTTGATTTTCCGTACTCAGCACCAAAGCATATGAGTTTGGGTGTGCCTATGATATGAATAATAACATATATTAAATGTAAGCACTAAAACCATGTGAATTAGTTGACCACTATAGATTTGTCCAATTAAATATATATTAAATTCGAAATGACTAAATTGATACTTCCTCCGTTTCTATATATCTGTCATTATTTTAATCTTGTTTTTATTTTTAATTATTTGTCACCTTTACAACTTTAAGAGAGTATTAATTATGTTTTACTAATTCTATCCATACTTTAATGGTGATAGGAAATTATAAAGTCAAAATTAAGAAGAGAGATACATGATATGTTAGGAAATTAGGTAATAACTTTAATAGAAACACGAGCATCAATACAATTCTTTAATATATTGTAAAACATTAAAGTGACAGTTATTAAGAAACGCAACGCAAGACAACACAAGAGTAAGGAAAATGATTTGTGGAAAATGATTTGTGTAAATCTGAACATAGTTTTGACACCCTTAGAGAAATACCCACATATAACAAGGAAAAAACTAGAAAAGTAAAAAGATATAATATATAATATATGATATGATTGATAATAACCAACAATAGAAAGCAAACAGTGTAACTATATTACTCCATATATAAATATGGAAAGACAAGTAAAGGTGAGATAGAACCTGTAGGAGCTGTTTGGCAAAGTCTACAGCAAGAACACCAGCACTGCACCCCATGCCACTCAGATTATAGGCCAATACATTCCCTCTGAGCTTGTAGTGATTCACAATTCTATCTGATAGCGATGGTGTGGGAGCGTACAAGCAACAGTTCACCACAAGAATCCCAATATCCTTAGCTTCAACGCCCGTTTTCTCCAGAAGCTCGTCAACAGCCCCAAAAAGCACTGTGTCCGTTTCCTTCCTCGCCTCTTCCAAACTGAACTTTGGTGGAATCTGCAACATTGCTTCAGGGACATAGGTATATGGTCCCAAACCAGATCTATCTAAAATCTTATTCACGAGTATGAAGTTCTCTTCTGTCAGGAACCCGAGACCCTTGGCTCTCTCCAGCAGCATTTCTTTGGAACAAAGACAAGAAGGACTAGGTTTGAAGCACGCAAAGTCCACCAAGTAAACTTTGTTGGGTCTGCACATGAGGAAGTAGTATGCTAGAGATGCAGCTGTGCAAAAAGATATTATCATTATAGGACGAGTGCTAAGCTCGGTAACATGAACACATGTTGCTGCTAATACAAGAAGCGACATGAAAAAAATGTTCATTATGTTATAGAAATGCTTCAGCAATATTACTGAGACAGGGAAGATGCTGCTACTGTTATATTTCTAAAGATCATGCAAAAATGCTATGTTATTGTCTTAGACACGTATGCTTCAGCTTATATAGGAAAAAAGAAAGTGAAACATGGCCATTGAGAATAGTAGTTGGGGGTAGGCCAAGTGTTATTTTGGGTACTGTATATGCTGGTAAAGAAAGTTAATCGGGGGATTGTGGGGGTTAGAAGTTGTAACTATAATCATTGCTTTTGTCAGGAGTAGTTTGGTTCAACCGGTTTCTGCTAAGATAATAAATATTAATTAAATAGTAATAAAATTTGTATTGAAGAGTCAACTAACAAATATGGTAACTGTTTTTTAATAGTAATATCTTGCGAATCAAATTTGGTCTCTGATTATATATCTCAATGGAAAATTAGTTCCCATTAACATATCTACAAAGAGCACGTATACATTAACATACAGATCACGTTCAATCGGCACATTAATTTATGACATACATTTGCAGTAGTTTTTTACTGCCGTATAAGTTTGCGCAAAAGTTTTTTTTTTTTTTTCATTAATTTATCCCTATGAGACTAATTATCTAACTTGAGGTTCAAAAATCACATTAAGTGAGTTGACTTCTTTTAACAAATATTTCTCCATAGACACCGTGCAAGACTCGAACTCTCAACTAGAGACTTTAGGAGCCTAACTATCAACTAAGTATGTTGGAACTTATTTGGTGCAAGACTCGAACTCTCAACTAGAGACTTTATTATTTGTGAGTTATAAAATGGAAACTAATGATATATATAGACATTCATAACAAAGGTGAAGGCTTGGGTGGACCATTTAGATTTCTGTTCACCAGTGCATCCAAGGTCATATTGGACAATTTAGATGCCACCCTCAATTCCCTTCCCATTTTCCCCCCCCTCCCCTAACCCCCCCCCCCAATCTCATCCCAACCAACCACCACCACCCCATCTTCTCCTTCTCCAACCACGTCCGCCCCTTCGTGCACCACCAGCAACAGCTCATGCATCTCCTCGTACCTTCTCTCTATGTTATCTTTTACCTTTATCCCCTCTGTCCCAAATTCTAGGGTTTGTAGGTTCAACCATGGCTTCTGCAGATGTTGATAGTGATAAAACACACAAGAAAGGGGGGGTTTGGTTTGAATTGTGTATGTAGTTTTTAAACTTCTTTTCAGTTATAAACAGCTTAGTGGATTCAAATAATAATAAGAGTGTATGTAGCGAAATTTAGTTTAAAATTGAAAAGTAAAGGACGCAGGGTATTTATCCTAGTTCACCCCCTTAATCGACAGGGCTACGTCCAATCCTTGGCTTCACCAAGATTTTCACTATTTGATCAAATAGTACAAGTATTCTACAGGACTTCTCCTAGTATTCGAAAAACTTCTCCTTTCAAGTATTATACAGGACTTCTCCGAGCAAGTATTATACAGGACTTCTACTAGTATTCGAAGGACTTCTCCTTACAAGTATTCTTTAGGACTTCTCCTAACTAGTATTCTGCAGGACTACTCCTGGTTCCTTTTCAAGGTTGCTTTGGGGTTCTACAATGATCTCATCAATGAGAGTTGGGTAGAAAAATGAAGAACATTTTACAGAGAGGATATAGATTTAGGTTCTCTGTTTGGTTTGCGTGTGAATAGGATAAGAGTAACACTATGAAATCTTCACATAGGCGGACGACTTAACTCAATAAAGGATGGCTTTGAGCGTTTGAGTTATGGCAATTAAAACTTGATTCTGTGGGCAACTTGGAGAGAATAAGAGATAATTTAGTGTTCAAGTCGCCAAGTCAATTCGAAAGCTAACTCCTCTATTTATATCTTTAGTAGGATGAGCAATGTGAGCTTGATGAAGATTTAAAAAAATAGTTCCGTTGGAGGTTCTGCTTCCTTGTGAGTAACATATACTTTTGCAATCCTGAAGAAACATTAAATTCATTCTTCCATGCATTTATTGCAGCATTAATTGCTTTTGTTGATGTCTTCTGACCCTTTAGTGCTTTCAGCCTTGAGCTTTTATTTGGGCATTGAATGATAGTGAAAGCTAGCTAAGCGAGCATTAAATGTTCTGAACAGAAGATTTGATTTTGATCATTGAGGAGATACTATGTTCAGAAGGATCTGCTGTTGACTCTGAAAAGGTTGCTTAATTTTCGGAACAACAGAGAGGTTTGCAGAAACGAGGAATAAAGTATTAATTATGTCCCTTTCTTCATTCTGCAATCAACAGTGCTTCATTTAATGCTTTGATGAGGCAGATGATCTGTAATGCTTGAAGCAGTTATGACAAATGAATTCTTCAGAATCT
Organism: Acmispon strigosus; assembly: GCA_030819835.1. Lineage (NCBI taxonomy): Eukaryota > Viridiplantae > Streptophyta > Magnoliopsida > Fabales > Fabaceae > Acmispon > Acmispon strigosus. Next base: position 30,513,104 of record JAUAMA010000001.1, read on the forward strand.
TGTCAAACGAACTCTTCAATGCTTCTACCAAATGAATGCTTTAATTTGTGTTGACAAACGAATTCTTAAGCATTGTTCCCTAACGTAGGACGTACTCCTTTGGATGAGTTGTCAAACAAACACTTTGTTGACACGTCAGACGTACTTCAAAGCCGGATGTTCTCCTTCAGGTTTGTGATCAGTCTTACTCATTTTGGCAAATGTACTCTTTTTGTCAAAGCGTATTCACGCACTGGACGGTCTCAACTTGTCAAGTGTATTTCAGTGTTGAACGAGCATAGCTTTCCAAGTGCTTTTAAATGGATGACTGTCACAACAGGAAAATTAGCTCTTCAGTGAGTTGCCGGACGTTCTCCACTTATTTGCTTTTCTTTGAACTTCTGCATTTTGATAATGCCTTGTACGAATGTATGCAGTTGTTCTTCAAGTAGATAGATGTTCCTGAGTATGAAGTATTCAAAGTATTAGAACATCTTTATCCAATGATATTAAACCTAGAGTGAAATTGTTATATATCAAAATATATAAATTATGAAATCGTTTGAATCTAACAGATGTTGAGTGTCATTGTTGGTTGGTTTTCTTGGACCACCGACAGCGAAGCCTTGGAGAAAGCCTTCTCTATTTATGGTGAAATTGTTGATTCAAAGCTCCATTTGTGGCAGGGTTTGCATTGGGTCTGACATGATTCTGATTTGTGATCTTTGTTCTAACTACGTTGTTTTCGTGCAACTTTTCTTCAGATCATATGTGTGTTTTACTTTTTCTGTGCAGGTTGTGAACACTTGTGAGACTGGTGTTAAGTTCAAACGATCTCACGATGTTTATTAGATTTTGAATGATAACAAGTTTGTGATCAATTATGATAGATAAAAATTTCCTACACTTTGTGTATTATCATTTTTAGGAAAGCATCTCTATCGTCTTACATCTCTATCGTCTGCCAAGACTAGAACCAAAAGAAGCATCTCTATCGTCTGCCAAGACAAGGAGTAAGAGAAAGCAATCTATAGTCTGGCTGGAAGTATCGTCCAACGACGAGAAGAAAGGCATCGTCTAAGACTTGGTTTTTCAACCAATGTCTGATCATCTGAAGAAGCATCGTCTAAAGCAGTATCATCCAGAGACAACAAATATCATACAATGCTTCTTTGAAAGTATTGTCTGATAACTTTGAGAAGCATCGTCCAACGTAGAAGCAGAATACATTTAATATTTAACGAAATTCATTTATGAGCTGTCTAAAGTTGGCAAGACCATTCCCCGAGGAATATCTCTAAAATCACAGAGTGAAGTGTCAGATTGTCAATGATTACTTTCTATAGGCAAGGTACAACGTTTGTGAATAAACAAAAGACATTTATTTACTCTCTGCCGAAGCATTAAATGCCCGTTCGCTTAGTCATTCTCAGCAATAAATGCTTGCTCGTTCGCACAAGCAAAAACATTAAATGCAATGCTCTTTCAGACACATTAAAGGATTCGGATATCTCAATATGTCTACATCAAGTTGAACCAAAGAGGAGATATTCAGAGTTTCAGACTACTGCAAGCTATCTACTCCATTAGAACATCCATTCTAAGCCTTCAATGGTCAAGAGCATTTAATGAAGAGATATGTTACTCACAATGAAGATATTCATGAAGAACTCACGTGATTCTCTCAGCTTCATTCAACCACTACCAGAACACAATTTGAAATGAAATTAATTATATTAGACTGAAATGAAACCAATTTGAAATGTCATTGAATTATATTAGAATAATTAATATGAATTAATTAAATGGATTTCTGAACGAGATAAAGAACTTACCGCTACTCCAACGCTGTCACGCCTGCAATCTGGTATCAGAAGCGGGTGTGAATGGTGCAAGAACCACGTCATGTAATCCGGTGATGACTGCGCAGGGAATGAAACCTGGAGCCCCAATGGGATGACGACATCTGTGAAAGCCTCGAAAGCAGCGTCTATATCATCCGCAGAGGGTGGTGGACCGGGAGGAGATCGGGGGACAGTCTGTATGTGGCCAAACTGTCGGAGGGCCCTCTCTGGTAGGTACGGTCGAGTCGCGCCGGTCCGCGGATGTATCCGGAGAATGTGCTTACCGGGTGCAATGGACGATGGTCCCTATGCGAAACATAAGGGGTCCAGATAACTTCATGGGCATCCATGTCATCCAGGTGCTCCCTCTGTGTCCGGCATGGAACTGTCCCTTGCTTCCCGCACCGCCATCTGGCCGCTCTCGGCATATCTTCGGTATAGTCCGGCACCGGATGTCTGAAGAACAATGTGGCCGGGAAGTGCTCGTATATCCAAGCCTGCAGGAGCGACATGTAGCCACTGAGTTTCTTCGTCTTATAGTGGCTTGCAACTCCTAGCTGGTCATACAACACGGCCAGCGCCATGGTTCCCCATGCATACGTACCGACCATATTTAGGTCCTCCAGCGCCGTAAGGTAGGTCACACTGCTGTAAGTGTGACTCTTGTTGGCGAACAATGTAACGCCAACAAGATGAGCAGGTACAAACGGGCAGCGTGATCCCATCGTCTGTCTGAAAGTTAAAAAAAACAAGTAAGTATACTAGAATCTAAAAAATAGTAACTATGACACATGACCAGTTATTATAAAAAGGTACCAGCAACCGTCGCGGCGTAGTGCTGGGCTAGCCACGAGAATTGGAGGTTGCAGCCCCTCGTCTTCACGAACTCTGCCAGCAAGTCCTCCCTGTCAGCTCCAAGCAATCGCTGACAGGCTTCTAGGGCAACGCCCTCGTCAACCACTGGCAAGGAGAACATCTGCCCGTGCACCGGTATGTGCAGCAAGCATGACACATCATCCAGCGTGATGGTCATCTCCCCGAAAGGCATGTGGAATGACAAAGTCTCTGGGTGCCACATCTCCACAAAGGTAGACACCAGCCCCTTGTCCATCATTGTGTATGAACAAGACACGAGGGGGTACAGGGTGGACCGTTTCACGATCTCCAACACCTCAGGCACGTCGTCACATGAGAGGTTTGCCAACTTGTGCCCGCAAGTTGTGAACGTCAGATCTCCTCTATCGACCTACTCTTGGAAATAAAAATACAGGTCCATGTTAAAAAAGTACAAACTTATACAAGTAATTAAACATTACAAAGGTCCATGCTTACCGGGTGCGACTCCAAGTATGCCTCCCAGAGGATGGGTGCAACGTGCTCCGGGTAGTTCCGGAGCAATGATAGGTCCTCGAGGCCTCCTGCAAAAGGAGGCTCCCGCTGAAGAACAAACTCTTCAGTCTCCGGTGCTGCAGGTGGTGGTGAAGGAGGTGGAACTACTGTTGGTGGAGAAGGAGGTGGAGGAGGTAGGACCTCTGGCTGAGCAACAAGAGGTGGTGGAGGTGGAGGTGGGGCTGAGGAAGATGCCCACCAGGGATACGGCCACTGCCGTCACTGTTGTTCCGACCGCGTCCACGTCCACGTGGTCCGAAATGAGTCTGTGCCATCTGCAAATAATATTACAAATTGAGTCGAATCTAAAATATATGGCTGGGTTGTGATATAAAACATAACAAATATAAAATCCATGAATTCCGAGTTTTATATCTCGGAATGTGTTTGCAAAACTCTAACTTCCGATATATAAATCCCGGAATCTAATATATCAAATTAAGGTCACATTCCGAGACATAAAAACCGGAAAGGACCTACTTTTACATTCCAGGATCTGAATCTCAGAAACATTTGTAACCAGGATATACTTTCCAGTATCTAAATCCCGGAATGGATTTACATACTAGATATAAATCTCGGAATCTAATATTTCAAATAAAGATAACTTATCGAGTTCTAAAACCCGGAATATACCCAAATAAATTTTAGTACATGTTGTACAATAACAATCCGGGATCTTAAACCCGGAAGCCTATGAATAAAGGTCCCGGGATTTAAAACACGGAACCCTAAACCTAACTGTTCCGTGACCTACATCCTGGAATGAAAACCACAAGCTCCCATGGAAGGACGCTTCGTCTTCAACAGAAACAAAAATGAACTTCCAAGACAAGGGTTCTGAAACTTACCTCGAGTAGAAGCACAAATGGAAGATGACGAGGTTGATGATGAAGTTGACGATGAGCTTCAACGAGCACGGGTTGATGATGAGGTTGATGGTGAGAGGGATTTCAGAGCAAGGAGGAGAATGAGGAGACGAAGAGTGAGAGAATGAGAGGGTTACATATTGAATTTTCCAGAAATGGGGAGGGAAAAGGGTTGGGTGTGAGGTTAAACATATTAAGGGCATTTTGGACATTATAAAAAAGTGGCTGGGGTGTGATTTTGTGTAATAGGGGTGTGAAATCTAACCCCCTTCCGGAAATGGGGAGGGAAAGGGGTGGGGTATGAGGTTAAACATATTAAGGGCATTTTGGACATTATAAAAAAACTAGGGTGTGATTTTGTGTAATGGGGGTGTGAAATTTAACCCCCTGAGAAAAAGTCTGGTAGCCGTAGAAACTACACAAACCGTGAACCACTATCGAGCGAAACTCAAGAAGAGTTTAAGCAGAAGCGGATGGTATGCGGCATGCGGTGGCCGGAGGAACAAAGAGCCGTGCAAAGAATTAAATGTTCTTACGACTAACACCGGAGACAAAGGCGGAGCGAAGAACCAGCACCGAGGAGAGAAGAGGAGGGGAACAGTTAGAATTCCCATTTTCTTTTCTAGTAATTTTTCTATTCTGTGACTTGTGAAGGATTATTTCGTTCCCATTCTGCAGTTAGCAATTGATGTTTGATTTGGACAACCCCTTAAACCCTTTCCATTCAGCATTCTTTTCTGCAAAACCCTAACTAACAACCGCTTCGGTTTTGTAATTTTCAATCAGGAAGCACCGCAATGGAGGAATGGAGCGAGGTACCGGACAACAGAGAACTCTACGCACTCTTTGTCTCCACGCTATTTCCTCCTCACTGTTTTCAATTTCTTCATTTGTTTTTGAATTGGCGATGGTTGTGCAGAATGCGCTTCTGCATTTTGGAAGGGTGATAAGTGCAAGGCAGCAAGTTGTTGGTGCCTTGTGTAGCATCTAGTAGAGGCAAAAGATGGTGGGCAGAATAGGGGTATGAAACTAAGGTTTGGAAGAAGTCATGGATGAACTTCAAGGAAGTGCAAGAATTCAATCTTGTTGGAGATGCGCCTGCAGAGTCTAGTGCTTAGCGAGGTATATTTGATTACACTACTCAATTTCCCCTGCCTGATTTTTGAATATGAAGTATTTATGATTTATGAAAATATTTAATATTACTTACTATTGTTTTGGACATAATGAAGATGGCTCACAAACTAAATTTAGAACAACTGGGGGAAGAGAAGTGAATGTAGGGGGGTTAAAAGAGCAAGAACTTGAAGGATGGAATCAAGTTTTGATGTTTTTGTTGTGATTATGTGGGTCTATATATTCTGTCGTAATTTGATTTTGTTAAGTGATGATTTGTAAAATGACTTTTGATTTGGAACTCTTAGACGGGGAGAAAAATTCGAATGTGAGAACGTTAGGATTTAGAAAACCCTAACAACAGCCACAAGGTGAAAGGGAGAAAATAGGAATAATTTTGGTATTTTTAAATATATAAAACTGGAAAATAAACAAGAAGAGATAAAGAGAGGGAATCTTTCAACCTAAAGAGAGTACTCTTATTTATAATAAAATAACCCTACCAAGCAAATGACTCTGACCCAACATAGGCCTAAGTCAAATAACAAAAGCAACTCAATGACAAAGCAAATAACAAAAGCAAACAGATAAATCAAACTTACACCCAAATACAACAGACCCATCGACTAATTTAGAACCCTAATAGCGAGAAACTTGAAAAGGTAAGGAAATAATTAGCAGAGTATAAAAAGTAGAAAAAGATGGGTAAAAATCTTAATTAAGCATTGTTTATTGAGTTTCCACTTACAAAATATAATTTCCGTCTTTTTTACATTCTCGGGTCACTTTAGAACAACTTCAGTTGAATTCTTTTTGTTGTTCTAGCCATCATGTTAAAATAACTGTTTTTAAGCTTCTAATGAATCAAAAAAGTTTTAGAATATCTCAAAATGTTTACTTCCCTGTCTTTAGGTTGCATGTTATCTCAGTTGGAAACTACTGAAGTTTTTTCTTCTATCTCCCTGCTTCTCTCTAACAACTTAGAATTAGCTGATATTTCTTTTTTATTGTGGCGGTGAAGGTTGGAATACCAGAACTTCTTAATTGAATAGGAAAAGGGATTGAATTCCATGTTGCTAAACTTGAGCCTGACTTTGGTGATTTTCAGAATCTTCTTGTCACCCGCCCCCTCAAGCTTAAGAAAATTCGTGTTCTGTATAAACATGTAATCTCTACATCTTTGCTTATTTTGCACAAACACACATAAGAAATTCTTTCTTATATGCTATGCATTCTTCTATCAATTATGTTTCACATACTTTTTATTTGCAGATTTCTTGTTTCAATTTCTATAGGATTACTATAAGCATCTGTTGATTGTTTGTGTGGTTTAGATTTCAATGGAGTTTGTCTTTCTAGAAGCTTTTATATATCATTTTCCTATTTGGCATCTCATTGCACCTTAATTATTGGGTTAAATATGTTTTTAGTCCCTAACTTATACACATGAATCTAAAATGGTCCTGAAAAATAAAACGCATAGGTTTTGATACTTGAAAAATTTTGTTTGATCTAAATGGTCCTTATGACATCATAAAACATTTTTGAAATAATTTTTACACAATCACCAACACACGTGGCAATCCTAGTCAAATATAGGTCCAACGTGTAATTTCTACATCAGTTTTAGTCCTTCAAAATTTTCTTTAATCACTTTTGGTCTTTTTTCCCCTTCATCTTCATCTTCGTCCTCTTCCCCCTTTCCTATTCAGCCACCATCCAACCTCCACCACCACCACCACCCACCCACCACACAACTTGCACCTCCTTCCCACCTTCCCTCACCTCACCCAAACATTTCCCCACCTCTCCTCCTCTTCCCCACGACACCCTCCCTCTCCTCTCCCCTTTCGCACTGCTTCTACTTCCCCCATTTCTGCTTCTAGGTCTTCTCATTATCGTCACATACTTAATTTTTGTTTTTGTTTTAGTAAGTTATTTAAATTGGGATCGAACACTGTTTGATGTGAAAACAACTCTGCAATGCCTTGGATCTTTGATGAGCCTTTGATTGAACCCTATAACAAGCTTGTGAAAATGCTTAATTTATATTTTCAATGCTTTGGTTCATCTGTTTTCGGAAGAAATGCTTTCGTGGGGTTTATAGATATTGTGCTCATACTATCTTTGAGAAATTGAACAATGCCTTTCTAGGGCTTGATTTTTACCCAATTCGTAAAAAATTTATGGATTTAAAGATGGGATTTTCTTTCACTGCGCTTCACTTTGCTCTCTCTATCAATCTTGGTGGTGGTGGAGGTTGGGTGGTGACTGAACAGGAGATTGGAAGAGGAAGATGAAGGAGGGAAGAGAAGGACCAAAAGTGATTAAAGAAAATTTTGAAGGACTAAAACTAATTTAGAAATTACATGTGGCCATTTATAATTATGGAAACAATATGGATTTGAGTATATAATGGTATATATGGCTAGGTTTTATTATTCTTCTCATATTTAAAAGCAATTCTCTATTGCGTGAAGCACCTACTGTCCTGTATGTGATGATTTGGTGTCTACAACAACTAGAAACTGTCATTTTTATTAGCTAGAGTTTCAACTTGTGGTGGTTTTAAAACGCCAAATGTAGTTTTAGGTGTTAGTCACAATGTCCATTTAGTGGGTTAGGCCGACACTGAATAGAGCCAGCACCCAGCTTGAGTTGGCCAAAGTAGAATTTGTATTTAGCTTCCAGTTGTTTAGCGTCGGCCTCGAAATGATGTATAGCCGACGCTAAATAGTCCTCTAACGTAGACCTTTGGCGTTTAGCACGAGGTTTTGGCTGTTGCTAAAATCAAATTTCTTCTATATAAAAACAAATTAATATGAGCGATGAAGGCTCTTTTGTAATGTGAGGAGTTTGCACCCACTAGGAAATACGTGGTGAGTGATAATTTTTCAATATCATGATCATTGGTTAAACAGATATTTAAAATAACATATTAGCTAGAAAATGTGTTAGGTGATCAAAGCTGAGAAATAAAGTACATAATTATCTCATATTAAAAGCATAACACACATATAATCCTATATTTTACATGACATAACTTTATATGGCTTTGTTATTTGTTATAAGTGGATCAACTTTAGTGGTTTCTTATCAAGCTCAACGGCGTAGCTTGATCCATATAGCCGACCTCACTTAGTGAGATGAAGTTGTTGTTGGATCAACTTTAATTGGAAAATCATTAATCTCATCCCTCCATGGATTTTTCCTTGATGCTGGTTCAATATCTTTCAATGCAAGCCACACAGCAGTGTTACACTTGAATCCAGATCCAAATGCCATTTGCCATATCTTATCACCCTTTTTTATTCTTCCCTTAGCCTCACAGTAGGACAACTCATACCACACGGAGCTAGAAGACGTGTTCCCAAACCTGTAAAGTGTCATTCTTGATGGCTCCATGTACCAATCATCAAGATGTAGACTCTTCTGCATCCTATCTAGAACTGCCCTACCTCCTGTGTGGATGCAGAAATGGTTGAAGGCTAGCTTGAAATTTGGCATGTAAGCTTCAATCTTCATCTTGAAGAGTTTCCTCTCCGCTAGATTTACCAAGAACTTGATTTTTTCTGAGATAGGGAGGACCAATGGCCCAAGTGTTGTGATGTGTATCTTAAGTGCATCCTTTGCAACATTCATGAGGTCTTTGGATAGTGAAACACCAACTTTCTGGTCACCATCCTCTTCTTGAAAGACACATTTGTAGCTGTTATCATCAGCACCAATATGGGTACGTAGTGTATGGATCAGTTGATACTTTGAGCGATAATAATCAAAAGGATGACTTGAGAGCAAGGTTGCAGATCCACCTATGCGGAAGAGACAATTTGCGAGTACCATTGAAGGGTTGTAACCACGGTAAATGCTTGAAATTACATTTTCTGTAGTCACCACCAAAGCGTATGAGTTTGGGTGTGCCTGTTGCATATGTAATTATGAAGTTCACTAAACAAGTAGAAGTGGGAAATTAAACACTAAGTTAACTTTGTTTAGTGTGTGTGTAAAAAATTTATAGGGTGAAGTTGGAATTGAGTGGTGAACAATTTTTTTTCATGTCTATGGAATTTGATGATGAATGATGATCATGATATATACATATCGAAAGGCAAGTACGTAATTAAGATAGAACCTGTAGGAGCTGTTTGGCAAAGTCTACCGCAAGAACACCAGCACTGCACCCCATGCCACTAAGATTATAGGTCAATATATTCCCTCTGAGCTTGTAGTGATTGACAATGGTATCTGATAGGGATGGTGTGGGACTGAACAAGCAACAGTTCACCACAAGAATCCCAATATCCTTAGCTTCAACGCCTGTTTTCTCCAGAAGCTCATCAACTGCCCCAAAAAGCACCGTGTCTGTTTCCTTCCTCGCCTCATCGAAACTGAACTTTGGCGGGATCTCCAAAAGTGCTTCTGGGACATAGGTCCATGGTCCCAAACCAGACCTGTCTAAAATCTTATTCACTAGGTTGAAATTATCTTCTGATAGAAACCCAACATGCTTGGCTGTGTCTAGAAACATTTCCTTGGAGCAAAGACCAGAAAGGCTAGGTTTGTAGCATGCAAAGTCTACCAAGTAAACTTTGTTGGGTCTGCATATGAGGAAGTAGTACACTAGGAAAGAAGCTGAACAAAAAGCTATTATCATTATAGGACGAGTGCTAAACTCAGTAACATTAACATAAGTTGCTGCTAGTACTAGAAGCGACATGAACAAAATGTTCATTATATTATAGAAATGCTTCAGCATTATTTGAGATTGGGAAGATGCTGCCACCGTACAAGGTGGTGTGAGCGATATATATAAGTGTTCTATGCTAGATTCATCCATACACAACTAAATTCATAATCACGATAAAAATAGTTGCTCATTGTATATAACTACCTAATAAATAATGTTGTTGTGAAATTTATGTGTGTTGAAATGCTTGTTATCTGTAGTAGAGTTTTTATTGTATGTATAGGATAATACTTGGGGTGGGCTAGTGTTATTTTGGGCACTGTATATGTTGGTAAAGAAAGTTAAGTGGGGGATTGTGGGAGTTAGAAGCTGTAACTATTAGTAATTGCTTTTGTCAGGAGTATAGTTAGCTTCAATCAGTGTCTGCATTTGAAATAAAAAATAGAATATTTTTCTACAGAATCGAATAATTAAAATTATGTTAATGGTTCTTAACTTAATAATACTTTATCTATTACATTAGTTCCATGGTTATTATAATTTCATTGATCAAATTAGTTCCCAAGAAAGAGCCGTAAATAAAAGAGTTAGACTCAAGGGAGAGAAAGGGAAAATGTTTGGTCTTCACCAAGGTGTTTAGACATATAGAAAAAAAAAAATAGGGAAAAGTAATGAATGCAGTGTTTTAAAATCGGACCGGTCTGGGTTGGTCATCGGATCGGTTCTGCAAACAAACCGGATTAAACCGGTACGACCCGGCCGATTCAAGGGTCAAACCGATGACTCGGTCGGTTTTTTATTGAACCGACGAGTCACTTTTTTTTTGAACTATTTTTTTTTTCTTATGTAGGTTGATAATGGGTGATGCATTTAAGCCCAATTTGACAAGCCCAGCAATTAGTTAATATATGGAGCCTATAGGTTTGAAACAATTCAACAAAAAACGTAAATTTATTTTTTAAAAATAATGCAAGTGGGAGTTGAACACAGGACCTAGAAGTAGAAAACAACACTATTACCCTTGCACCACAATGTTATTAGTGATTAATTATGTCTTTTATTATTTATATTTTAAATCCATATAGCATTGGATTTTTTAATTTTTTTAATATACATCGAGTCAACCGGTCCGACCAGTGACCCCTCAGTCCGACTAGTGACCCACTGACCCAGTACTCTGGCGGAGTCGATCACCGGGCCGAGTTTTAAAACACTGAATGAATGTGATATATAATGTAATATGATATAAAGTGAGAGATAGAGAAAAATGAGGTGTTTAATAGGTATTTGTACTGTTGGTGGTTACTGAATTGAGAAAGTATTGAATAAACAGATAGAGAAAGAAATATAAAAAGATGAAGAGGACGTAGTTAAAAGTTTGAATCTTTTGTTGACCTGGTACATGTAACCTCCACGAGAGGCAAAGTCTGTTTAAGTTGGGAATATTCACATTTTGATGGGGCTAGTTAGCTCTTTCAGCGGAATTATTTTTTTCATACATAAGACTCAAACATGACATATTGTTTGAAAGAATCAAACATATAATACAACTTGAAACAGCCCTCATTATTTTAAAGAGTTCCAATTTGGTTGGTATTATTTTAAGCAGATAACAACACTATTAAAAATATATTTATTCTTAAAGTTTATACTAGCCATCAGATTTTGCCACCAAAACGGAGGTTGGCTATGAGTTGATAGATCAGTTTCTAATTAGTACATTTTTTGGACTTTTTAAATTCGGCAAATGATTTTGGTTAGCTCAGCCATAAGGTGCTAAATGATCGGCAGCTAATTAGCTAATTTGGACTTTCCAAATTAGACCGTTGATTTAGGCTAAGTGAGCCACTTGTTAGCTGATGGATGAATCAAATGCTAATTAGCTCCGAGTTAGGCAGCTGACTTTAGCAAACTAAGCTAGCTCTGTTAGCTAATGGATTGGCTACTAATGAATTGATTTAAACTTTTTGAGCTGATTTAAGCTTGAAGTGTGGAGGGGTTGTTAGCCCAAATTGATAATTTTAGTAAAATTCCTGGATGACCAATGTTCAAAAGAGATAATACAGGCTTTATTGATGATGCCAATTTCCTATATTTTAGGAAGCAAGATTCTGCAAAAAATTGAAGAGAGGGGAAAGAGAGGTTGAAGAATAAAAGGAAAAAGGAGGAGAAAGGGGAAGTGGAGGTTGAACAAGCTGCTAGAAGGTAGTGGAGCCATGTGAAGGGAAAAAGGAAGAAAAGGAAGAGAAATGACCAAAACTAATGGAATTTGGGTCCAAAGAGGAAAAAGTTGGGTAGCTCTCCCAAATCATTTCTTACCTAGGATGCAGCGATGCATCTCTTATGTGGACCAGTGGGGAGATGACATATGTGATTTTTAAACATGTCATCAGTTTGACTAGTAACTTCCATTGTTCTCGCTTATGATCCTTCAATTTGTTTCTTTTTGTCATTTTTAGTCCCAGACTTTTTTATTAAAAATCAAAATTCATTACATTGTTTTTCAGAAATCAAAATTCAAAATTCATTAACTAAATGAACCTACATCTAACATTGTCTACCTCATCTAAGTTTCTATTCATCTTCTTCCCCAACCACCGGAGTTCCCCCTTTGAAGTATCTAAACCCTTACCACCGGAGCTTAGTCTCATTAGCCCATTGTCGTTCCGACCTTCGTCTCGTACTTCAGCTTCTCTGCGTTGTCCGCGTTACGTCACCTGTGTCGTCCCTGTCTGAAGCAACCCCTTTAGCGAGGAAAACAACGCCTCCACCATGTGCACCATCAACGACGCTGCAATAATGTCTTTCCTTGGCTGAATTGTAAGGAAGCAGAGTCGAAGTACCCATCTTCAGCAAAGGCACCAAAAACCCTTTACTCATCTATGTCTAATGTTATTTGGGTTTTGTTATGGGCTTCTGATTTCATAGTTTCTTTGAACACCAATTGTTTGTTAAATGGTTTGGATAACTCTTCATTGCTTTTGGTGTTCTTCTGGTTAGTTTAGTGTTATTTCTTTTAGGGATTGTGTTTAATTAAGTATTATTGTTTAATTGATAGTGAAAATAGCGCCACCACTATGTGCACCATCAATGACGCTGCAATAGTGTCTTTCCATGGCTGAATTGTAACGAAGTAGAGTCGAAGTACCCATCTTCAGCAAAGGTGTTAGTACAGATAGCAACCTGAGAGGGGGGGGGTGAATCAGAGTTGCCCCGATTTTCGCCTTATTGAAAATATTACTTTCAAGATAATGATGATCACGAAATGGTAGTTGTGATTGCAGCGGAATTAAGCGTTGCTTGAAAGTAAAGATGAAGGATAGAAGAATTCACATACAGAGTTTTATCCTGGTTCACCTTCTATCCACCGAAGGCTACGTCCAGTCCCTCAAGAAAACCCCTTGAGGATTTTTCCACTATTGATAAAAATCTCTTACAAGTTCTTATACCAAGGACCCTAAGAATTCCTATCAATTTCCTGTGAAAGTATACCACTTTCCACAGCCCCTGAAAGCAAACCACTTTCAGTTCCTGAAGGCAAACCACCCTCAGACCTTGAAGGCTAAACCACCTTCAATCAACACCCTGAAAGTATACCACTTTCAGTACCAACAACCCTTCACCGAGATCCACGGTGAATACTCAATCTTACAGAAAGAGATGAAGAAGAGTTTACAATTGGCTGTATCAATCCTTTAACATATAAGTGGATTGATCATGAGAATTTATGCTTTAAGGCTTTTAAGCATAATAGGATTCTGAGTTCCTCAAGATATGAACAACTAGAGTGTTCTTATAAACATGAAGATCATGAACTCAGAATTTAGGCTCTTGAAAGTTTAAGTTCTAAAAGATGAACTAATTTTGACAAAGCTTTGGCCTAATGTTGTATTCTCATGTGTTGTTGTGTTCTGGACTCAAATGGACTTTATATAGGCAAGGGAAACGTCCTTGAACCATCACAACCTTTTTCAAAAGGTTTGAGACACAATGGTTCATGAAAAGATGCAACTTTTCGTGCTGGTAATCGATTACAACATTTAATGTAATCGATTACACTAATAGCCGTTTCAATTTGAATTTCAAATTCAAACATGTAATCGATTACAAGAAAGTGGTAATCGATTACTTGCCTAGGTGTAATCGATTACCAGAAGGTTGAAATCGATTACACTAAAGTCCAACTTCCAGAAACTTGATCCTTTGAGATCGGCTTAAGGTTTTCTACTTCTTTTAAGTTATGAAACCATTAAGCTTGATTAGTTTAGGTGTTTTAAAGAGCCTTTATGCTTTAATAGACCTTTAGAAGCATAACTCACCTAAACTAGGACTTCTAGGTATTTGATAGACTTTGTAGCGCTGTTTCCTCTAAGTCTTCTTTTCTTCTTTTTGTCGATGAGTTTGTCGTCATCAAAACTTCAGCCAGGGTCAGGAGCAAGACCTTCTTCACAAAAGGGACCAAAATACCTTTACTCATCTATGTCTAATTGGGTTTTGTTATGGGTTTCTGAGTTCATAGTTTCTTTGAACACCAACTGTTTGTTAAATAGTTTGGATAACTTTTTTATTACTTTTGGTGTTCTTCTGGTTAGTTCAGTGTTATTTCTTTTAGGGATTGTGTTTAATTAAGTATTATTGTTTAATTGATTGGAATAGGAAGAGCGTTCATTGCTTGTGACATCGAACTAAAGTGTTGTCCGCGAAAAGCCCCACACTCATAGGCGACGTGCTTGGCCCTGCTTAACATCACTAAGTATAATATCCCCACACCCTGGCCGTGCTTAACATCCCTAAGTATAAAATCTCAATACTCATAGGCGACGTGCATATCCGTACTTAACATCCCGAAGTATAATATCCCAACACTCATAGGCGACGTGCTTGGCCCTGCTTAACATCCCAATGTATAATATCCCCACACTCATAGGCGACGTGCTTGGCCAAACTTAACATCCCTAAGTATAATATCCCCACATTCATAGGCGACGTGTTTGGCCCTGCTTAATATCCCAAAATATAATATCCCCATACTCATATGCGACGTGTTTGGCCTTGCATAACATCCCTAAGTATAATATCCCCACACTCATAGGCGACGTGCTTGACCATGCTTAACATCCCTAAGTATAATTGCCCCACACTCATAGGTGACGTGCTTGGCCCTAGTTAACATCCCCAAGTATGATATCCCCACACTTATAGGCGACGTGTTTGGCCCTGCATAACATCCCTAAGTATAATATCTCCACACCCATAGGCGACGCGCTTGGCCCTACTTATCATCGAGACTAATCAGTTGACTGACGTGCCTGGCCCTGCTTAACATCCCTAAGTATAATATCCCCATACTCATAGGTGACGTTGTTGGCCATACTTAACATCCCTAAGTATAATATCCCTGCACTCATAGGCTACTTGGCCCTGCTTAACATCCCTAAGTATATTATCCCCATACCCATAGGCGACGCGCTTGGCCCAACTTATCATCGAGACTCATCAGTTGATTGACGTGCTTGGCCCTGCTTAACATCCCTAAGTATAATATCCCCATACTCATAGGCGACGTGCTTGGCCATGCTTAACATCCGAAAGTATAATATGCCCACACTCATAGGCGACGTGTTTGGCCCTTCTTAACATCCCTAAGTAAAATATTCCCACACTCATAAGCAACATGCTTGGCCATACTTAACATCCCTAAGTATAATATCTGCAAACTCATAACCGACGTGCTGGGCCCTGCATAACATCCCTAAGTATAATATCCCCACACTCATATGCGACGTGCTTGGTCATACTTAACATCCCTAAGTATAATATCCCCACACTCATAGGCGACGCGCTTGTCCTTACTAAACATCGAGACGCATCACTTGACCGACGTGCTTGGCCTTACGTAACATCCCGAAGCATAAGATCACCACACTCATATGCGACGTGTTTGGACCTACTTAACATCCCTAAGTATATTATTCCCACACTTAGAGGCGACATGCTTGGCCTTTCTTAACATCCTTAAGTATAATATCCCCACAGGCATAGGCGACGCGCTTGGCCCTACTTATCATGGAGACTCATCAGTTCACCGATGTGCTTGACCCTGTTTAACATCTCTAAGTATAATATCCCTAGACTCATAAGTGACGTGCTTGGCCCTGCTTAACATCCATAAGTATAATATCACCACATCATAGGAGATGTGCTTGGCCCTGCTTAACATCCCTAAGTATAATAGCCCCACACTCATAGGCGACGTGCTTGGCCCTGCTTAACATCCCTAAGTATGATATCCCTACACTCATAGGCGACGTGCTTGGCCCTGCTTAACATCCCTAAATATAATATCCCCAGACTCATATGCGACGTGCTTGGCCGAACTTAACATCCCTAAGTATAATATCCCCACACATATAGGTGACGTACTTGGCCCAACTTAACATCCCTAAGTATAATATCCCCACACTCATAAGCAACGTGCATAGCCGTGCATAACATCCCTAAGTATAATATTCCCACACTCAACAGACGATGTGTTGGCCCTTCTTAACATCCCTAAGTATAATATCCCCATAAACATAGGCGACGCGCTTGGCCCTACTTAACATCCCTAAGTATAATATCCCCACACTCATAGGCGACGTGCTTGGCCCTACTTATCATCGAGACTTATCAGTTGACCGACGTGTTTGGCCCTGCTTAACATCCCTAATTATAATATCCCCACACCCATAGGCTATGTGCTTGGCCCTACTTAACATCCCTAATTATAATATCCCCACACTCATTGCCGACGCGCTTGACCCTATGTATCATCGAGACTCATCAGTTGATTGACGTGTTAGGCCCTGCTTAACATCCCTAAGTATAATATCCCCACACTCATAGGCAACGTGCTTAGCCCTATTTAACATCCCTAAGTATAATATCGCCACACTCATAGGCGACATGCTTGGCCATGCATAATATCCCTAAATATAATATCACCACACTCATAGGCGACGTGCTTGGCCCTGCTTAACATCCCTATGTTTAATATCCCCACACTCATAGGTGACGTGCTTGACCCTTCTTATCATCCCTAAGTATAATATCCCCACACTCATAGGCGACGCGCTTGACCCTACTTATCGTCGAGACTCATCTATTGACTGACTGTTTACCCTGATTTTTGGTAAATCATAGGTAAATCACAAAGAAATCCAAATGTCTATGAAAATGCTGGATTTTATCCTCTTTGGGTCCTTTAGTGAAAATGTTTAAGTACCGTTACCGGATTTTGATTAAGAAGGGAAGAAGGTTCTTCAAAGTTGAAGAGAGGAGATGAAGTTGAATAGAAAAGATGAAGAAGAAAGCGAAAGTAAAACTAAATTCGAAAGAGAAAAGAAATCAAAAGGAAAAGACAAGCCAAATGGAAAAAGAAATTGCATTGAGATTAAAGATGGGAAACTCAACAATCGTGCTCGTGACATCATAATTGCTGTATTGTCGCAACCCGGACGTGTTGGCTTTCAGAGTTTGTAGAGCGTAAATGTGTGAAATTCGATTATTTCCTAGTTACAACCTACTATTTATAATGTCTGAAATAAAACCGCTAACACAATCCTACGGTTGAAATTCAAACATAGAAAATAACTCCCTAATCTAGAGTCAAACACTTGGCATAGTTACAAACTAACTTTGCCACCTAATAGACACATGTATATTTTAAAATAAACTAGGCTTAATAGCACTTTTGGTCCCTCACTTGTCACGATTTGACACTTTTGGTCCCTAACAAAAAAAAATTAGTCTAAATGGTCCCTAACTAATACAAACTTTGGCAATTTTGATTTTTCATCCAACTTCTGTCAAAAAACTATCGGTTTTTGAAAAAATAAATAATAGAAAAATAAAATAAAAGAAGAAACTCATCATCTTCCTGGGTTCTTCACCATTTCATCAATCTTCATCTTCTTCACCATCATCCTCATCATCTTGTATTGAATTCAAAACTGAAACAACCAGGGGCGAAAATCATGGAACGTGGTTTTGGAAACAACTCCATTTATTATGCTCCTATTTCTGCTCCTACATTAAACCTGAAACCAACAGGGACAAAATTTAGGGGCTTTGATTATGGAAACAAATCCGCGCCAGATTCTGCTCCTGATTTACATACAACAGGGACGGAATTTAAGGGCTCTGATTATGGAAACAAATTCACTCCAAATTCTACTCCTGATTTACAAACAGCAGGGGCGAATTCAAAACGACAACAGGAGAAAATATGAAGAAGAACAAAAGAAGAAGACAAGATCTGAACCCACCACCACCCCATACCACCGCCAGATCTGAACCCACCACCTTATCCATCACCAAGATCGAGCAACCCCTAAAGGTGGAGAGGTTTGTGGTGGTGCGAGTTTGTGATGAAGGAGAGCGGAGCAGTGGCGGCGGGTCTCGAACCGAGAAGGAGAAGCAGCGATGGCGGCGCGGCCTCGATGGCGATTGAAGATCTGGGCTTGATGGTGGTAAAGATGAAGATGGCTTCAATGGCAGTTTCGGGAGAGGCTGGCTGAGGGAAGAGGAGGCGGCGGCGGCGGATGGAAGAGAGGAGGTGTTGGGCGGCTGGAAGAGAGAGAGGATCTGGGTAGGGTTTGTGTGTTTATTGTTCAGTATTGATTGTGTGTTTAATGGTTCACTGTTTATTTTTTTGCTTTTCCCCTTCACATAGCATGACCTGGTTTTTTTTTTTTTTAACCCAGAAACCGTTAAATAATTAACGGAATTGGATGGAAAATCAAAATTGTCAAAGTTTGTATTAGTTAGGGACCATTTAGGCTATTTTTTTTGTTAGGGACCAAAAGTGTCAAATCGTGATAAGTGAGGGACCAAAAACGCTATTAAACCAATAAACTAACTAACTACCCATAACTTCCACTATCTTTCACTAACTTCCATTGACCGCTTCTGGTAGCTCTTGTGTTGTTGGCTCTTCAAACATTATATATATTGTCGACTCCTTCTCTTTCTCTTGCTGAATCTTCAAACATTATATCGATCGTCAACTCCTTCTCTTTTTCATGGGTCGATGGATTAGTTGATATATTTGTCAAAGTACTGGTCGAAACAATATGCTTCACGTAAACATGCCATTCAATCCAACTAACATTACATGTCCATCATATTACCATGGCATATCTTATGTATACTTTCGAGCAATGTAAAAATTGGATCGAAATATACTCGGCAATTTGCAATCACTTTGCTAATTTCTTTTAAACATTCTTCTTTTTCATGGCTTCAAGAACCAATTTTTCTACGACTTCAAAAACCGTTTAATTTCATTTTCGGTCATAGAGACTGAAATAAAGTCCTCAAAATTACTTCATCCAATTCCTTTTGGATCCGAATTTCTTAGCCAATTTTGACGCTTCTTAACTATCATTCTCTGATAGTCATGTTCATTTTTCAATCCTTTAAAGAATTTTGCAGGAAATTTACTCGTATTTCTTGAGAATTGAAAAACATATGAAGATTTTGGCTTAAAATCGGCCATATTCACTTCATTTTCGTCACTATCACTATTCTCATCAGATTGATCAACTTCATCTTGACCAACTTCAGGATTTTGATGGACTTTTATGTTAGAACTTTCTTCTTGCGGAACTCTTTCGGACTTGTATTTTTCAAGTCATAGTTTCTCTATTCGTCTAACCTTAGCAGCCAATTGAGTCAAGTCTCTCAATTGTAGGTTGACTAAGTTCTTTTTAATGGAATAGTCTAGGCCTTCTGCAGCCATTTGGACTAATTCATATTCAAGCACACGAGTAGAACATCTGGTTTCCATTTGCCTAAATCGGATCAGGTAGTCATCTATCGACTCATCCGATCGTCTCTCAACATTAGTAAAGTCCATTAATGTCACTTTGGTTTCTCCCCTAAAGAATTGTTCATGAAAAGCTCTTTCCAATTGACTCCACTTGAGGATCGAATTAGAAGGTAGAGTTGTAAACCAAGTGAAAGCATTCCCCGTTAATGAACTTGAAAAATATTTCATTTTCAACTGTTCATTGTTAGCAAGATCACCAGCTTCAACCTGGTACCTTGCAATATGTTCAACAGTTGATTCGCCCGTGGCACCCGAAAATTTAGTAAATTTTGTGGCTTTCCATTCTCTAGGAAGTTCTGTTCGAAGAACTATTTCAGTAAATGGAGATATGGAATTCGGACGAGTAGTATATCCAACATCGAAACCATGTTGATTTAAAACTTGTTCGACAACATTTGCAACATGTTTCCCCTCCATATTATTTTGTCTAAATCTTTCTTGGAAGTTATCAACATTCTGGTTTCGATTAACTAAGACAATATAGTCCAAGTTTTGGTCGAAATTTTGTGGCTGATTCTGAACATTAGGTTCATTTTGACCAAAATTTTGAAGTTCATTTTGAGTTGTGTTTTGAGGAGGACCTTGACCATAATCAACAACTTGTTTGAAGGTTTGGTCAAGAGGTGGTGCTTCGAAAATATTAGCAATCCGACCCATTTGTCGAGCCAAGCGTTGATAACTTTGACTTGTATTTTGAATGAGAGGGTTAAAGAAAATCAACATTTGTTGTGAAAACAAATTTGCCATGTTTTTGTTGTTCTCATCCATTTGAGGCCTCATCAATTGTAAATCAATATTAGTGGTCGAATTTGAAGGAAATGAATCCATCAACACAAATTGAATCGGAGGCATGGTCATACCCATGGTGTTAAACCGAGTATGTTCTTGACCATTTTGAATTCCTCCTTGCCCATAATTTCCAGAGAAAGAGGCATTACACATTGATCTGTTATAAGCCATTTATAGAAGGTATCTATATGAATAGCCTCAACAATACTTACAGTTCCAGAATTTAATTGAAAATCAATTTCAATCCACAGTTCGACTAAACTGCAGCTTAGAACCAGATTATAATTGACACTTTGGAAAACTTAGTTTTCACGGGATCGTCCCACTAGGTGTGCCAATTTGTTTACGCTGGTTTTTGGTAAATCATAGGTAAACCACAAAGAAATCCAAATTTTTATGAAGAGGCTGGATTTTATCCTCTTTGGGTCCTTTAGTGAAAACGTTTAAGTGCCGTTTCCGGATTTTGATGAAGAACGGAAGAAGGTTCTTCAAAGTTGAAGAGAGGAGATGAAGTAGAATAGAAAAGATGAAGAAGAAAGGGAAAGTAAAACTAAATTCAAAAGAGAAAAGAAATCAAAAGGAAAAGACAAGCCAAATGGCAAAAGAAATTGCATTGAGATTAAAGGTGGGAAACACAACAATCGTGCTCGTGACCTCGTAATTGCCGTATTGTCGCAACCCGAATATGTTGGCTTTCGGAGTTTGTAGAGCGTAAATGTGTGAAATCCGATTATTTCCTAGTTACAACCTACTATTTATAATGTCTGAAATAAAATCGCTAACACAATCCTACAGTTGAAATTCAAACATAGAAAATAACTCCCTAATCTAGAGCCAAACACTCGGCATAGTCACAAACTAACTTTACCACCTAATAGACACATGCCTATTTTAAAATAAAATAACTAACTACCATAACTTCTTCTATATTGGCACAACATTTGTAATTATCTTGTTCGATTACACCAAGAGCCCCATTATATCAATCAGAACACATTTTGAAGCAAACACAACAAGGATGCACAAATTCAAGCAAAGTGATTGTTCAAAAAAACCCCAAGCATCACGAAGATAATTCATATCACTCAAATTAAATAAAAATTACAATATTTATGTGGAATATAAAGATGAAAACGAATATTTGAAGTTTACCCACCTTGATGTTGGCCGCGGTGTACATGCGTTAGTGCTTTCGGTGGTGGGTTAGGTCCTTGACTTCTAATGGCAATAAGAAAGGATAAATGCGGTGCTCTCAGGCCTCGTCGGAGAATTGTGACCCTTCAAGGGTTGGCTCGTGGTGGTCATTCGAGTCGCAATGACGTGGCTGAATGAAAATTAATGTTGAATAGGAAACGAACAACCAGGTTGCTTCAGGTTTCGCTGCGCGGACTCCATGAACGGTCGAATGATGAGTGACGACGACAGAGTAGATTGAAGAAGAGACTCAAGAAGATTAGGGTTGCAGATTCAAGTCGCGACAGCGTGGCTGAACGAAAAGGAATGTTGAATAGGGAACGACCAACCAGGTAGCTTCGGGTTTCACCGTGCGGACTCCATGAACGGTCGAAGGACGGTTGACGACAGCAGAGTAGATGGAAGAAGAGACTCAGGAAGTTTAGGGTTGCAGCTTGGGGGTTTTATAAAATAGGTTGATTTAGTTCATGAATTTTAAATTTTTGATAAACAATGTAAGGATTTTTTATTTAAAAAATATTGAAGCAAATTTGATTACCAAAATGATGTCTGGGACTAAAAATGCGAAAGTAAAAGAACTATAAGGACCATAACCGAGAGCCACGAAATTTATGAGTCAGACGAATGACGTGTCAAAAAATCATACTAGTCATTTTCCCACTGGTCCACATAAGAGATGCATCGCTGCATCTTCTGAGGAAGTGGCCTGGGAGAATTCCCCGAAAAAGTTTGTGTAAACTGTTCTCGGAGTGAGATCGTATAGGAGAAAAGAGTTATTATTAGAATATCAAGAGACAATTCAAGACCCTTTTACATGAGCCCCCTACTAGCTATTTATAAGGGAAGAGCCATAAATATCTTTAATCTTTACGGGCCTATGGGCCTCGAGAGTCGAGCCCAGTGAATTACAAATTATCACCCCCCTTAATTACAAATATACCCCCAAAGCAGCCTGAGTCGCCCTGTCAAGCCGTTGAGTCGCCCTTCCACTGGGCAAAGGCACTCGCCCAGTCCACAAGCCCGCAAGACACCGAGCTTGAAGTATGAAAGCGAAGTGTGTCTTCATAACTCCGCATGGCCCGCCACCGAGGGAAGTTGGTCGCCCGGTCCACAAGCCCACAAGACACTGAGTCTGAGGCATGAAGATGAAGTGTGTCTTCAAAGAGTACTCGCCATGGAATTCCCACCGACACTTCCTTTGGGCGGTCATCCCTATAGAACGTGCCTCGTTAAAACCTTGTGGGATAAAAACCTAGTGAAGGAAAAAGAGTACATCATTCTATAGAGAAATGAGTCGCCTAAGGCATGGGCGTGGAGGATAAATATGTTGCCAATCTTAGCATGAAAATGTGCGTGAATGTGACTCTGGGTGGGGTCGACATGCTTTGTGTGGAATGAAGTGATCGTCGCGTCAACTGGAGCCGCCAAGACGGAGACGTCCGCCCCATAGGAGTTGCTGCCAGCCCTCAAGTCCAACTGAGCCCCAGAAGTATGAATCAGCTCGCCATGCTACAACTTGATCGCCCATCTAGAAAATGAAAATCTTATGGAAAATCACCCACCATGTTGGGCTGGGGTTATTTTCCCAACTGTGTTTCCTGCTTTCTTTGTCTTACTTGCCTGCGTGCTTGGAAATAACATACTATTAGTTGTAAAAAAGAAATTCAAGTGTTCAGGGTACCTTTTATTCTCCCTTTTCGAACGAGCTACTTGACTCGCCATTTCCCTTTCCTCGGTATCAATATGAAGATCCCAGACTTAATGATTACCCACTGTTGGCGACTGTCAAATGACTGTTGCCATTCCTCTTCTCACGCCATTGCTTTGCCCCTTGACATACTATCTGCCTGCTCTTTTGGGATTTCGTGCCCACACGCCGTTTTAGCCTTCAATGTAATCATTACGCTTTGGAAATAACATTGCGTGGGGTAGCGCACCCTAATGATGTGACTTAAATGCAGTTTGTTGGGATTTGCTCAGATTTGATTTCCCACTCACCTCTCACAACTGTTCGTTGTGACCTTTCTTCTTCTTCCTCCTCTTTCCAAGTCTATATAAACCCATCTCATTCTCTTTTCTTGTTTACTCTTCTTCTTCAAGAACCTGTGCGATTTCCGGTGTCTCCCGTGTCTCTGAATCATCCTGTTCCACCGTGCCTGACATACGTGCTTTCCCTTTTTCCCCTCTCACCAATACGTTTTCTCCTTTCTCAACTTGTTTTTCTTCCTCTCTTTTTGTTTTAATGGAGTCTACCTCCACCTCCGGTGCCGGCACCGACGGTGAACAACAAAAACCCCCTCTATCTCTAACCACCAAACTCCGGGTCTACATGGAGTCAATCCCTCGTCCCGTCCAAATGGGTCTGGTCGCCCAAAAGGTCGCGTCTATGTTTCCCACCTGATCCGACGCCATTAAAATAAGGGCGTTAAGTGACAAAGTAGGCGGGCTCTGCTCAGATAACTATGAGCCCAACCTAATTACCCGTCCTTGCTTTGCAAATGAGCATGTTTGCGACGCCAAAACAATTGACAATGACTCACACTTCTTCCATGTTTATTCGTACTTCTTTGAAGATCTTGGCATCCGCCTTCCCTTCTCACCCTTCGTGTGTGAGGTACTAAAGACCCTTTCTGTCGCGCCCACCCAACTGAGCCCCAACTCTTGGGCGTTCATCAGATTTTGTGTGATACGCTTGGAATTACGCCCAAATACGAGTATTTTTTCTTTTTCTATACATGCGTCCCCCCAAACAAGAAGGGGTTGGACGTGGCACCCACAAGTTCGTGGGTCGCCCTAGCTGCCAAACCTTTAAAAGCCAGATTCAAACCCTGGAAGAGTAACACACATGACCAGTGGAAGGGGCAGTTCTTCAAAGTAGTTGACTGTTAGAGAAAAATATCCAAATGAATTAATCTATTTTGATAAATAATAATTTCGTTAAGAGTCACTAACTTTCTTTGAAGAATTTTATATTCAGGGACTCTTATGAACGGAAGGCACGCTGCAACCATTATCAAAAAGCAAAGGAAGAGTCCGTCCGGCTATAAGAATTGAATCCACCCTCAGAGTAAAGTTCGTCCGCCTGAAAAGTCTGTCCGGTCCATTCCTCGTCAAACATATGGGTTGACTAAGGAGCCATGATTGAAGACTGGTGCAAAAAGAATCTGCTTAGAAGAGATCGTTTGAAGATGAGCTGTCATGCACCTCTTGGTTGATCAGAGCATTAATGTCGAAAGAGACAGAATTAAGCGCCATCTACCTTGAAGATTCAAATTCTCTAAAATTCCTTAATTCAAGCTACTTTTGCTGAATTAACGGTGAAATCCTCTGATCATCATATCTCCTCAACGACCGAATCCGAATCCTCTGGTCAGAGCATTAATTGCCTTATTAGCTGTAATACACTTGCATTAATTGCTGCCTCTGAGTACCAGAAGAAAAAGCATTGCCAGACGATCTCACTCTCTATCAGTTGAAGAAATGCCATTCACTTTGGCAAACCGTATCAAGCAACAAGATGCAGAAGTATCCGTTACTCACAATCAAGCAAATTTCCAACGGAACTATTTTTGAAGATCTTCATCAGCTCATCCAGTTCTCATCCTACTGAAGATATAAATAGTGGCCTCTGCATTATTTTCAATTTGGCGACTTACACACTATCAAAGCATTCAAATCCTTCAAGTCAATTTAAAATTTGAACAAGCTTTAGCCAAGAACACTCAGTAACTCTAGATTTTCTACTCTTCTGAGTTTAGTCGCCAACTCGTGTGAAATCTTCATAGAGTGAAAACTCTTATTCTTCTCACACTACCTCTTCAGAGAATCAAACTTAAATATCATCTCTGAACCTAGAACCTCATAGTTTCTACCCACTCTTTGTGAAGAGATCCTTGTAGAAAACCAACCTTCTTGAAAAAGAACTGGGAGAAGTCCTGTCGAATACTTGAGAGATAAAGGAGAAGTCCTGAGAAAACTTGTAAAGGAGTAGTCCTCAGAATACTGGGAGAAGTCCCTGAGAACACTTGTACTATTCAGTCGAAATAGTGGAAAATCTTGGTATAGCCAAGGACTGGACGTAGCCCTATCGGTTTTGGGGGTGAACCAGGATAAATATCTTGTGTGCTTTACTATTTACGCTCTAAGTATATTTCCGCTGCACTTTTATTTAAATGTTTTCAAACTTATAAATAGTATTCTGCGAAAAACTTTCAAAAGTCACACACACAATTCAAACCCCCCCCCCCCCCCTTTCTTGTGTGATTTTATTACTATCAATTGACAGCCCCAAAATTCCCCATCTCTTAAGACATGACGGCACCGGTCTTATGAGATTCCCGCCCTACTGGACGGAATCACCCAATTTCTCCCTCAACATTGAAGATGGGGCCCTCACATCAGAAGAGTGGGTCATTATCAATTACCTTAGCGTAGTTGCGCCTATTCATATTGGCGATCTCATACACGCCCATATGAGAGGCAACGCCACGCCTCACCTATGTGAGTTTATTTCTTTGTTTCTTTATGGATGTTTATGTATTCCGTTGTTGTGTAACTTTACTTCTTTTTCTTGCAGTGAATAAGTAGAAGCTCTCAAAGGCTGACCTTTCTCGTATTGCTAAGGAAGCAAACACGGCGAAGAATCAAAACGCACTACCGTCCGCCTCGCCAGTTGATAAGCCTGCAAAAAAGAAAGCACGCAAAGATACACCACAACCTGCCCCCGAAGTTCAAGCGGGCGGGTTGAGCAGCGGACCTCCTGGTGGCAACCCAATCCAACAGACCATCGTATGGAAAGGAGTTCACGCTAAGAGGCAGGAAGCCGGCGACCTAGCTTCTTCCAATGTCACTCGCCACAAATCCCGCATTTCGAGGCCTGTCACTGAAGAGCCCACCCGACTTGAGGAGGGTGATGCGTCCAACGAAGGCGGTCAAGAGGATGCCGCGAACCTGTACACTCTAAAGTTTTTGGAAAATAACTTTTTCCTAGACAGTTACTTTGAAGATCCTGTTTGCAACAACGCTCTCGCCCTTGGGAACAACATTATTCAGAACAACTTGGCCGCCGCCAGCCGGAGTAACATGTTGATGCGGAAGTATGAAGAGGCGCTGAAAGCCATCTCCAACCGCTCTAAACGGGTCAAATCTTTGGTTGCTGAGAACAAAAAGTTGGTGGCCACTATCGAGCAACTGGAGAAGGATCTGGCCGCTGCTAGCATTTGTCCCCGCCTAGCCCAAGATATGGCGGACGAGCTGAAAAACATGTGCTCTGAGAAAGCCAACTTTGAGAAGCAATTATCGGATGCTGAAGCTTGCCATGCGGATGCTTTGGCCGCCAAGACGGTGTCTCTCAAGGAAGATTTTGATTCAAAGAAGAAGATTTTGGAGACAACCTTTTTGAAATATTTGGCGGATCAGAAGGCTGCGGTGGATGCGGCACTGGCGGAGGTTGAAAAGAAAAAGTTGTATGCAGAGACCGCCCTTACCGAATCTGAAAAGTAGTTGAACACCATGACCGAAGAAATGTCTAAGGTTAAGGCTGAAGTCGTCGCTGCTGCTGTGCCGCCTTTGAGAAGGACTTCGCTATTGAGAGTGCCAAGCAATACATTGAGGGTTTTAATTTCGCCAAAGCACAAGTGTGGTTCCTTTCCTGATGCCGATGTTTCTCACATGGGAAAATGGAAAGATGTGACCGCCACTGGGCTGGTGGGAGACGACTCTGAAGACGAGGAAAATGAGGAGATGGTCGACGGTGAGGCAGATAACAATGCTCAAGCTTGAGTGTGTTGCTGCAGCCTGTTCCTCTTTTTTTTTTTTGTACTTGTCCGCCTTTGTTTGCGGTCGCCTCTTTTGTAACTTGCATTTCAATAATTAATGAAATATTTTGTCTTTTATCGGTCATCATTTTTATGTTTAGTGTTAAACTCATTTGTTAAATTGTAAGCCGCCACTGATTTAAAAAATGGTTTTTTGGCCGCCACTGAACCCTTTGTACAAATAACACCTGAAGTCACTACTCCATTCTATTATTGAAGAAAACGTTACGCGTTGAATTTGGCGTTGTAAATTGTAAGCCGCCATTGGGCTAACTTGAAAATAGTTTCTATAAAAGAAATAGTGTATGAGGTCACTACTGGACCTTTCTAAAAGAAATGATGTTTGAGGTAGACATACTTTAAAGAAACAAGGTTAAAAGACGCCTCTCTACGAGTAAGAGAAAAGGGAGTAAATGTTGCTTTTGAACTTTAAGTGTTATAACGAATGTTAAAGCTCGCCACTACTGGACGCCTTCGAAAAAGTAGTGTTCTAAGTCGCCACTGGACTTTTGTTTTTGAAAGAGATGATTTTAGTGGTCGCCCTTGGACCTTGATAAAAGAAGTAATATTCTAGGCCACCACTAGACCATTTTTAAAAGAAGTAATATTCTAGGCCGCCACTGGACCATCATTGATGCATGCATGTTTTCCGCTCGCATGACGAGTCGTACTCACATGACTCTTCTAACGAGGCTTTATGTGGCTTGGTCTTACGCAGCTAGGGTAGCCAAGGCTTAATTTTATGAGTCACGTAATGACCTGCACGCCCTGTGATTGTGCTATTCGTCTATTATGAGGCTTTGGCTCGTCTAAGCGGGGCTTTCGCTCGACCTTATTCCGGTGAGGCTTTGGCTTGATTTAATTTGATCAAGGCTTTGGCTCGCATGGCAAGGATTTTGCTCAGTGATACTTTTGGCTTGGATCCCAGTGGCCACTAGGGTTGCCCAGGGCTTTGGCTCAAAGACTGGCTCGATTTAATTCAATCATGGCTGGGCTTTCTTTGCCGTATCGCACAAAGGTCGCGCATAGTAATTTCTTAGGTCGTCATTGGACCATATCTCTTTAGTATTAACATTAGGATTTAGACCGCCACTAGGCCTTGGAATTTAGACCGTCACTAGGCCTTGTTTTATTGTACATCTTTCTAATCTCAAATAGCATCTTTATTGAATACAACTAGACCGCCACTGGGCCTTTATTCGGGCGCTCCCAAATTGGTGCCAATTTGCATTCGATTGACATGTGGGGCAGTCGAATTTTGTCGCAAGAGTCGCCCCATCAAAAACTCCTATATAAGGAGAAAAGAGCACCCCCTTGCTTAAATACAAATTTAACTGAAATAATGCCTTAAATGTGAGGCATTCCAAGATCTCGGTATCCTTGTACCTGACAGGTCTGCCAAATGGTATGCCCCATTACCTAGAGATTCAGTGATCTTATATGGTCCTTCCCAATTTGGTGTCAATTTTTAACATCTGAGGTACCAGTTCGCCTTCGAAGCACTAGGTCGCCCACATGCATTGCTCTTGGGACAACTCGTGTGTCGTACCTTCTTGCCACTCGCTGTTTCATGGCCACTTCTCGGAGGCGAGCCCCCTTACTTCGGGTGAAAAGTCCAAACTCACCAACAAATTACTCTCATTGTGCTCTGGATCAATCGCCACTGCTCGCCACGCTTTGTTATTTAACTCTACTGGTAACATTGCATCCATTCTATAAGTTAGCTTGAACGGCGTTTCACCTGTGGTGGACTGATGGATAGTGTTGTACGACCACAAGACTACTGGAAATTCCTCCAGCTAACGCCCCTTTGCCTCATCGAGACGCTTTTTTAACCCTGTCAAAATTACCTTGTTGGCCGCCTCAGCTTGGCCATTTGTTTGGGGATGTTCCACTGAGGTAAATCTGGTTTGGATTCCCCATTCCTCGTAAAATTCTTTGGTCGCCTTGCTTGAAAGCAGGGTTCCATTGTTTGAGATTATGGCCTGGGGCACGCCAAACCTGCAAATAAGTCTCTGAAAGTAAAATTTCTTTATTTTGTCTGAAGTGATGGACGCAAGGGGCTCTGCCTCAATCCACTTTGTGAAGTAATCAACCGCCACAAGTATGCACTTGATTTGTGATCTGGCGGTTGGAAACGGCCCAACCAAATCCACTCCCCTGAGGTCGAATAGCCATGGTAAGGATATGGTCGCCATTAGTTCTGATGGCGCTTTATGTAGGTCCGCAAACACTTGGAATTTGTCACACTTCTTCACATAGTCCTGACATTCCTTCCTCAAAGTTGGCCAATAAAACGCAGCCCTTAGAATCTTGGCGCCCAGGGAACGCCCGCCAATGTGGCTAGCACAGGCCCCCTCATGTACTTCTTTCATCAAGTCTTGAGCTTGCTGTTAAGAAACACATTTTAACAAAGGTTCTGAAAAACCTCGCTTGTACAATTCGCCCTGTATCATTGTAAAGTAACTGGTCGCCCGCCTCCTATCTGTTGTAATGTCGGACGCACCAATGGAAGCTCTTTCCAATACTTCAATTATGGGGGAGATCCAAGTGTCGCCCTCAGCTACCGTGCATACCTATTCTATCCTTTCCACGCTTAGGACTTGGAGTGTTGCGTGAATTATAGATTGATAGTTTCCTGGCCTTCTTGTGCTTGCCACCTTGGCGAGCAGGTCCGCACGCTGATTCTGTTCTCTTGGGACATAACTTATCCCAACGCTTGGAATTTCCCCCATTAAGTGTTGTGCTCACCTCAAATATTTTTCAAGCAAAGGATCCTTGACTTGATACGTGCCTTGTATTTGGTTAGTGACCAAAAGTGAATCACTTTTAATCTCCAACGCCTCAATTTCTAGTTCTTTTGCCAAAACGAGGGCCGCTAGCAATGCCTCGTACTCTGCCTGGTTGTTGCTCGCCTTGAAGTCAAACCTCAAGGACTGTTTGATTTGAACTTCATTTGGACCACTCAAAATTAATCGTGCTCCACTTCCGCAAGGATTAGACGACCCGTTATGTACAAAACCCATTTACTTGGTCCTGGTTCCTTGCCCGCCATAGTTAATTCTGCTACAAATTCAGCCAACCTCTGTGGCGAGACTTTTCCTCGCGCCTCATAGATCAATCCATACTCTGATAATTCTACTGACCAGCCCACCAGTCTACCTGACAAATTTGGCTTTTGCAAAACTTGTTTCAATGGTAAATCTGTCTTCACCTTCACCTGAAACTCTGGAAGTAAGCCCTCAACCGGCGAGCTGTAACCAAGACTGCCAAGGCCGCCTTCTCAATCCTATGGTACCTCTTTTCTGCGCCCTGTAAAGTATGACTTACGAAATAGATAATATGCAATTCACCTTCAATGTCCTGTGTGATTACTGACCCTAAAGCGTGATCAGTTATTGCAAAGTACAACAGTAGCGGCTCGCCCGCCACTAGCTTTTGTAAGATTGGAGGCGTAGCCAAAAACTGTTTGAGTTGTCTAAACACCTCTTCACATTCCGGCGTCCATTCGAACTTAGTGCTCTTCTTCAAACATTTAAAAAATGGGGCCGCCTTCTCCCCTGCATGAGGTAAGAATCGGGCCAGAGAGACGACCTTACCTACCAAATGCTGAACCTCCTTGATTATCGATGGGCTGACCATCTCCAGGATCGCCCTGCACTTGTCGGGGTTGATTTCAATTCCCCTAACTGTCACCATAAAGCCCAAGAACTTGCCACCAAGAATCCCAAAAGAGCACTTTTCTGGGTTTAAACGCATGTTATAGTGTCGTACTCGCTGAAAGGCCTCGCCCAAATCTGTCAAATGGTCGCTCGCCTTTGCTGAGGTGACAATCATATCGTCAATGTACACTTGCATATTTCTGCCTACCTGATCCTCAAACACTTTATCCATCAAACGTTGATATGTCGCCCCTGCATTCTTAAGTCCGAATTGCATCGTTTTGTAGCAATAATTAACCTTTGGAGTCATGAATGCAGTCTTTTCCTCATCCAGAGGATGCATGCAAATTTGGTTGTAGCCTGAAAAAGCATCCATCAGGCTCAACATCTAATTACCCGACGCCCCATCCACCAATTTGTCAATATTTGGCAATGGGTAAGCATCTTTGGGGCACGCCTTATTGAGGTCAGTGTAATCTGTGCACATTCGCCATTTTCCATTTGCTTTCTTCACTAGAACCACATTGGCTAACCATGTTGGGTACTTAACTTCTCTGATAAAATTTTCTTCTAACAACTTTGCAGTTTCCACCTTGACCGCCTTGTCTCTTTCTTCTCCCATCTTCCTTCGGAATTGGACGACTGGCTTAGCATCTGCTTTAATTTCCAACTTGTGACAAATAACATTTGGATTAATGCCTAGGACATCTTTGAGCGTCCAAGCGAACAAATCCAAGTTGTCTGCCAATAGGCGAGTTAAACAATCCTCCTGACTGGAAGAGAGCTGTGTTCCAACCTTCAACATTCTATCGCCCACCTTTATGGTCTTAGTTTCTTCAATGGCCCTTGGGCGGACGCCCGGCACCTCAACTCTGGGGTCAAGTTAGGAACTTGCACCGATTTCATAGCATCAATGCCCTATTTTAGCATTCTTCTTTCCATAACTGGCGATGCTTTCACTGTAACATTCGCACGCCCTGATTTGATCAATCTTTAATGTCCCTATCTTCCCACTTGCTAGTGGATACTTCACTGTCAAGTGTTTTGTAGATATGACCGCACATATTTCGCTAAGGGTGTCTCTCCCTATTAGAACATTGTGTGACGATTTGCAGGCGAGCACAATGAAAAAATGGTCGAGGATTATCCTTCTGCAAATCCTTCTGACCCAAAAATGGTCTTTACTTCCACACAACCCCTTGGAACCACATGCTC
Source organism: Acmispon strigosus (assembly GCA_030819835.1). Taxonomy (NCBI): domain Eukaryota; kingdom Viridiplantae; phylum Streptophyta; class Magnoliopsida; order Fabales; family Fabaceae; genus Acmispon; species Acmispon strigosus. The sequence goes on from JAUAMA010000001.1 coordinate 30,545,535, forward strand.
GCCCAAGAATCCTATGAGAGTGGCAGTGTATGGTAGAATTTCTTCCTCCTTCAAGCCCATCTTCTCAAACGCCTCACCAAATATAATGTCGCCAGAACTCCCCTGGTCGAGGATTATCCACCTAACATCGTAATTGTTTATTCTTAGCTGCACAACAATGGGATCATCCTTGTGCGGCAGCGCCCCTTTAAAATCTTTGCTAGTGAAAACAATATCTGGATGATCAAAACCAAATTCTTCCTCATGAATAGAATGCATCGTTGCGTGAGCTTGGCGAACATATCTTTTATGCCCAGCACTTGATTCTTCATGAAAGCCTCCTGCAATGCAATTGGCTGTACCCACCGGGTCGCCCAAAGGCATAGTATCATCCAGGTCTTCCAATTCAACACCTCCTCTTGCCTATCCTCGACGGTTGATATGATGAGTGGGTTCTAGCCTGACATACTGGCTTAGATTCCCCGCCCTTACTAATTGCTCCACCTCTTTCTGTAAAGTCACGCAGTCGTCCGTATCATGTCCCATAACTCCATGGTAATCGCACCAACGCCTAGTATCTACGTTTGCAGGCGCCTCCGGGGAGGGTACGGGCATGCGATAAGGTTAGTCTGTCTATTGTCTGCAAGTATTTTGGACAGTCCAGTTGTTAACGGTACAGTTGCTCGATCCATTACTGGCGAGTAATGGGGTGCCTGTTGCTGATGTGGCGCCTGTTGTTGGGGCGCGCTTCGCCCTCCAAAATCAAGGCAAGCTTGATAATTCCTCCGCTCTTGGTTCGCAAATGCTGCAATTTGGTAAGGGTTACCACGATTCCGTCGTGGCTGGTCACGGGGCTGTTCCCTCTGAGGCGGGAGGTCAACCTGTCGCCCTCGTCCCTCTTGCCGCCTTGGCGGTGCGTCCAACGAGTCTTGCTTTCGCTTCTGTTCGTCATCTTCCTCCTCCAATATGAAGTCTTGGACCCTCGCCCAAAGGTCTACTATATCTTGCGGCAGGCGCCTACTTAACTTATTGTTCAATGTGCCCACCCTGAGGCCTTGCTTGAAGGCGTTCACACATGTCTCATGTGGTGGATCCTCAATTCGCACCATGTTGGCATCGAACCTCGCCATGTACTGTTTCAAGGTCTCCGTTGTACCCTGCCTGATATTGAACAGCACCGCAGTGGTCACCCTTTGCGTCTTGCTCGCCGCAAAATGTGAAAGGAACTTGTGTGAAAATTCTGTGAAATTGTTTATGGAATAGGAGGGCAATTTTGAAAACCAAGCCAACGTTGTTCCCTTCAATGTTGATGGGAACAGCCTGCGCCCGACCGCGTCAGACACCTGAATAATCACCATCTTAGTCATAAAGGATTGTAAATGCTCCTTAGGATCAGCTTCGCCTAAATAAGTGTCCAATAAAAGATGCTTTACGGCATCCGGTATGGGAACCGCCTGTATTGCCGCCGAAAAAGGTTGGAACTCCACCACGTTTTCTGCCTCCTTAAAACTCTCCATCCCTGGATCCTTCTGTTGCCGGAAGTACTCTAGTTGAGCTTGTAGATGTTGATTTTGCTGCTGTACAGCCTCAAGGACGCCACAAACCCTGTTCCAATCCCCAAGAGAAACGTTGAAGGGGGCGGGCTGGGGCGTGCCATCACTTGTTGCTGTCGTATCCGGCTGTTCGAGGTTAGGGTTCCGTGTTGGGGAAGGAGACGGTGAAGTTGGATCCATCGCCACTCGTCCTCCTCCTCGCCCACGACCGCGCCCTCTTCTCATGCTGCCTGACATAGCCTCTCTCCTCGTGATAGTGGGGGCTAGTTTACCGATTCCCCATAGACGACGCCAAATGTTCTTGGAGTGAGATAGTATAGGAGAAAAGAGTTATTATTAGAATATCAAGAGACAATTAAAGACCCTTTTACATGAGCCCCTACTAGCTATTTATAGGGGAAGAGCCATAAATATCTTTAATCTTTACGGGCCTATGGGCCTCGAGAGTCAAGCCCAGTGAATTACAAATTATCACCCCCCTTAATTACAAATATACCCCCAAAGCAGCCTGAGTCGCCCTGTCAAGCCGTTGAGTCGCCCTTCCACTGGGCAAAGACACTCGCCCAGTCCATAAACACCCCTGATTTGGCTAGGTCCACATCGTGGTGGCTTGATAAAAGTAGCCACGTCAACACTGATGTCATTAGGGCTTATTTAGAATAAATATTTTTAAAGGGACGGAACCTATGTAAAACTTTTGCAAAGAACAATTTAGATTACACCTTACTTATATAGACTAAAAACATATTTAACTCTAAAATTTTCTAAAATTAGTCGGTCTATATAAATCTCATTATTTCCAGCAAAACAATTTTATTTTTTCATTGCATTAAAAGGATATCTAAGTCAAATCTGCTCTTGGATGGAAAAGTCACACATGTTGCCAACAAAAAGAACAGCTTTCTACTCAAATGGAAGGCATTTTCTATTTGTTTTGAGTACAACGAAGAAGAGAGATTAGAAACAAAAGCGCATTCTTACTACTATATTTTTTGGTCTCACATCTGTTCCATTTTGTTGATGATTAAATAATTATATACCAGAAACACAAGGATTAAGCAATGCTAATCTGAGGAAGTTCACATCATTTTCCAATCTAGTTACATCTTTCTCGGCCTCATCCGTTTCCATCGTGTTTGGAATAGTTTCTATAGCTCCTCCGCTTTGAGCTAGCCACAAAGGCTTTCCCAACCAAAGTTCAATTCTCTGAATCGTGTATTAGCCCAACTCGTGAACACAAATGAAATTGGGTTCTTGGTTGCTACCCTTCAAGCATTAGTTCTGCACCCTCATCACTTTCAGAAACAACTCCTTTGTGAGAATTAATGGCCTTCCCATCCTTCTCCTCATGTCCACAACATGTAACACCACCACTGGCCTTGTGCTGTCACAAGGAAATTCCTTCATGCAGGCGACAATCATGTGTTTACACAGGAATTAGTTTTATGACAAAAAAAAAACATAGTTTGTGAGTTCATTGGAAGTGAGGAATGATGATTTGATGATTTTTCGTGATGTGAAGTTAATTTCCATTGTTAAATATAATACAAACTTGTTTAATTTTTAAGTGAGATCTCATAAGAATTGTGTTCAATTTTCAGGTAAGTGAGATCTCATAAGAATTGTGTTCTTCATGTGTGCTTTTATATTACTAGATAAAGCTCTATAGACGTTAGAAGATTGGAAGGTATTAATTATGATGATGGGAAGACACTCTTCCTCCAATTTATCAAACGCCCAAATTAGTGCAGATTAAGTTACAAGTTCAAATTAGTAACGGGGCAATGATTCGTGTACATCTAAACAGTACAGACATCTTTGTATACATTTTCTTCTCTCTATTTCTTTCTTCCAATTACATCACATTGTATATGATTACGAGAAGAAACCTGCATCAGTTGAAACATCTAAGTTATATTCAAGCACGATTGTGAGATGTTTTAGAAGAACAAAAGTTAATACATTTTCAAAATAACATGACACATATATTTCAATTTAGGTGAGTTTCAATGATTGATTGCATTGTTTCATCTAAACAATGATGAAGTTAGATTCAATACATTAAAAAAACAGCAAATTTTTCGTGTCTCCATCACGGTAGCTCTGAGCTCACATTATGGACAAGTCCTCAACAAATTTTTCTCCAAATATTTCTCCATATAGAAAACACAAAAACACAACACATGATGGGAAAATTATATTAAGCACGTAAAAAAATTTCTTCCTACCTCCTCCTACATCTATAGAGGTAACAGAAAATAAAATGTAGAAATAGATGGTCTAAAAATTACATATACTCTTGTAAAGAGAATTGTACATTTCATGAGTGTCATCCAACCAATACATAAATGGCGTATATAATCCCTGGTATGTATCCTAGCATGGTCAGTACCAGATCTATCCAGAATTCCACCTGCAATATAATATTCCAAAGCATAGAAAAAATAATGAAATTAATCACAAAACAACAAATCTTAATCCGAAAAATATGAAAAAATAAATAAAGAGAAAAGGATGAAGAGAAAATACTCCACAGCCATAACGAAGGAAAACACCAACAGGTGGTAACAGTATTGCTAATATCACTTCGAGAAAAGTTTCTGAACCCATGATTTTTGTTTCTCTCTAATAGTGATTCAATGAGATTTGGCTATGGTAAGGTTTGAGTTTGAAATCAGTGAAGAGAGAAAAAGAAAATGGGAGCGATCTAGTTGAGGAATGTTTTTGGAGCAAAGGAAAACGGTTAAGGTGGAGATTCGATTACAATTGCACTATGCTAGAATTGTAACGACACGTGTGCTACAGGTGTGACTTTTTCATGTCTCCTTCAACTCGTAGGGGATGAGAATGCATGTAAGAAAACGAACATAATAATCATCTAATTCGCCTCAGAACTTAGTCTTTTATTTTAAATATATTGTAAAACAAATAATTATTTACCAAAAATATTGTAATTTAAAAATATTTACCAATTTATAGATGTTTTGGCTATGCGAAATCCATACATGGCAAGCTTTGTGGAAGATTCTTCATGTGAGGAGTTTTTCAGAGTCAATAATTGCATCTTAATTGTGTTAATTTGGTAGTTGGGGATTGTGAGAAAAACTCCTTATGAGAGGAGTTCTTCTATCACGTCAGTCTCTTCAAATGAGTTGCCTCTTATTCAAGCAAAACGTCCGGCCTGAGGCAACTTACACATTGAAGCAGAGAATGAGTCATCTTGTTGCTTTTGTCTATGACAATGGCTGGAAATTTGAAAGCAGTGAAGGTCTCATGTTTGAAGGCGAGAAGAGATCCATACAACTTTATTAGCGTAAAATGAGCATGGATAACTTGAAGCAGAAAATTTATAGCAAGTTGAAGCTTAAGGTAATTTCTCATGTGACTTGTTTGAATAAGAGGCGTCTCGTTTGAGAAGATTGACGTGACAGGAGAACTCCTCGCATAAGGAGTCTTTCTTGAATAAGAGGCGTCTCGTTTGAGGAGACTAACGTGACAGAAGAACTCCCCACACGAAAAGTCTTTCTCACAATCCCCAACTATCTCAACTACCTAGTCAATACAATTATGATTCAATTATTAACTCTGAAAACCTCCTCAAATAAGGAGATTGAAAAGACAAGAGAGCTCCTTGATAGTAACAAAAACACACAAGAAAGGGGGGGGGGGGTTTGAATTGTGTGTGTGATTTTTTAATCCTTTTTCGAAAACTAACAATTATAAGTTTGAAAAATATTTGTTAGTGAGTGCAGCGGAAATTAATCTAAGCCTGAAAAGTAAAGCACACAAGATATTTATCCCGGTTCACCCCCTTAATCGACACGGCTACGTCCAGTCCTTGGCTTCACCAAGATTTTCACTATTTTCTCAAAATAGTATAAGTATTCTTCAGGACTTCTCCCAGTATTCTGAGGACTACTCATTTACAAGTATTCTAACAGGACTTCTCCTTTACAAGTATTAGACAGGACTTCTCCCAGTTCTTTTTCAAGAAGGTTTGGTTTCTACAAAGTCTCTTCGATAAGAGTGGAAAGAAATATGAAGAACAAATTACAGAGAAAACAAAACAGATTGGTTCTTTGAAGGGTTTGTGTGAATGAGAATGAGAGTAACACTCTGTGAAAGCTTCACACTTGTTGACGACTTAACTCAGGTAAGAAATAACTTGAGGTTGCTGAGTTTTTGGCTTAGTAAATAAGATCGCAGATGATGAACTTAGAAAGTTTAGAAAGCTTTAATCGTGTGAAAGTCGCCAATCTGAATTCGATGCCAAGTCTTCTATTTATATCTTCAGTAGGATGATCAATGTGAGCTTCCTGAAGATTTGAAAATATTTCCGTTTGAATTTCTCCTCTATTGTGAGTAACAGATACTTTTGCATCTCTGTTTAAGCATTGAATGCATTCTGCCATGCTTTTAATGCATCTTCAATGGCGGAGGTTGTCATCGTCTAGCTCTTCAAGACTTTCTGCCTTGAGCTTTAACTTCTGCATTTAATGCTCGTGCATCCCAGCTAAGGTAGCCATTAATGATCTGAACAGAAGATTTGAATTTGAACGTTGAGGAGATACGATGGTCAAAAAATCTCGCCGCTGATTCCGCAAAAGCAGCTTGATTTAAGGAATATCAGAGGATTTGAATCAACGAGGAATAAAGTATTGATTATGTCCTTTTCGCCATTAATGCTCTGAAGGGACAAATAGTGCTTGACAGCTAAGCCTGGGTTGGACAAACGATCTCCTCCGAGTTTTCGTTACACGAACTCCAAAATTGCATTGTTGTCAAATAAACTCTCTGACAGAGTTTCAGGCGCACTTTCCTTCAGATGGGTAATCAAGTGAACCCAATGATTAAGTGACCAAACGTTCTTCTCAGTCGGACGAACTATTTGAGGAAAACGATCTCAACTGGCGGATTGATTTATAAGAGCTGTAGCCGAACGGATTCTTCCTCTTTTCTTTGCTTGAAGATCAACTTTTGATAATGCTTTGTTAGGGTCCATGCAGTTTTTCCTCAAGTGAATAGATATTCCTGAGTGTGAAACCATTGAGAAGTTAGGAATTCTATCTTTTAACAAGATCAAAACTTAACGAAATTGTTATTCATCAAAATATAATAATTCATTAAATTATTTGATTCTAACAATCTCCCCCTTTTTGATAATGACAATTTCTTTCGAGAAAAAGGTTTAATAATTAATTATCTAAAAAATATCTTGAAGGATTTTTAAATTCTCATTTTCTTTGCTCCCCCTGAGTTAGACATATTCTCAACCAAGATTTCTTAGATTAGCTCCCCTTAAATTAGTTTTCTCCTATTCTTTTTCCCTTTTTCACGTATTCTCCCCCTTTGGCATTATCAAAAGGAAATCAGATAAAGCAGAGAAGGTAATGAACTGAATGATAATTAATATTATAGAAGGCAAACAAAGTAAAGATGAAATAAACTAAGAGTCAGGGAGTGAAGGATGTCTTCAAGTGGTCGAAGAGCATGTTCAGCGTGTCCTGCATCAGTCCAAAGCGAGTATTCATGGCTTCTGTTATGTCTTCACGTAAGACAACACTGTTGGCTCTCATTTCCTGATGCAGTTTACGAGTCTCTTGAGTGGTGATGGTCCGCACTTCCTTGATTTCTTCAGCTAGCATAGTCACCAGGGCATGGATTTCAGTTTGCTCCGAAGTGATGGACCAAGAGGAAATGTCTGCAGAAGACGGTTCCGCATGAACATCCACTGGAGAAACTTAGGCAAAGCAGCCGAGAGGCGAAAAGCAGAAAGCAGAATTGGTGTAGAAGGAGCCACAGTGGGTATTAGAGGTGAAGGATGAGGGCAAGACCAAATGAAACCATATGCCTTCATCGCTGTGGGCAGAGCCAGAAGAAGAACAAGTTTTCAGGTTTTGAAATTCAGCACCAGTGGATCCACTCGTCCAACCAGAAAGAGAGGAATATAAGCCACATGAGTAATACCAGAAATTGTCAGTTGCCAGTCAAAGTGGAAGAACATATTGCAATTACCCAGAGTCTAAACAAGATCTAGATCGTGGCATCCAGTTGGGACCTATAAACCTGCATGAAAGCAGAAAGGTAATCCAAGAACCTGCATATACACATCCGGAAGCATATGCTCATTTTGTGCAGTCTGCGAGTGTTTGCGCTTTCGAGATGGCGTTGCCAAAGCAGATCGAGATTTGCAAGAATATCTGGCATGAATGAGATCTTGCTGTTGGAAGGAGAGTATTGGCCAGCTGAGGTAGCATAAAAGTTGGGCTTGACCATCTTGAATGGGGGATGTATAGAATGAAGAGGTGGAGGTGGCACTCGAAAGCAGTGGGATGCAGATGGCACAGGTGCTGTGCAGCGAGCAGGAAGATCTGTGACAGATGAGAGGGTGGTTGCAGCCGGTGACAGATGAGAGGCATTAATATTGTCATTAATTGGGGCATCTGCCAATCTCGAAACTTGTGCAGGACGTTGACCAAGATGCTCAACCGGACGGAAACATGCATTAGTCTAAACTTTTACAGCATGTAACTGGAGACCTTGCAGTGCGTGGAGTATATCCTCAGGAAATGCTTGGTCAGGTTCACCTTTCTCAAATACAGATTCTTCAGATGAAGGGGCATCTGAAATAGAGAGTGACTGGTGAGTGATTGATACCCAAATCGCAAGTGTACGATTCAATATCGCGTAATAAAAAGATCGAACCCAAGGGATAGGTGTTCTTATTATTATAATATGTAGTACTTTAAACAGAAAAATAAAATGATATATGTTGTTGGTTTTAGAACAAGAAATAAACAATAGCATAAAATTATAAGAGAAAGAGATGATGATGAGTCTTAAGCACTTGGGTTGATTTATATAATTTATAAAATATGCTAGCAACTACTACTTGAATTCTGAATTTTAGTACCAAGTCATGATGCTATAGCTTAATATTTTTACAAGTTAATACCTTACACATTGTAAAACTTTCTTCTCAATTACTAAATTCAATACCTTGCAATCTAGAAAAAACCAAGAAGAAGATGAAGAAAGAATTTTCAGGCCAACATAAAGTTAAGTCTATCCTAATACCTTAGTGATATGTCATATAACTTCTTTTAAATCCTAGGTCCCTTACTACTTACCAATTTTCATTGTTATAAGCAATAAGTAAAAACACTTGTGATCATCAAGATAAATATTAAGAACAAGGAAATAAAACATGAACTATAGCAATATTATTCAGAAGAGTAGAAGAAAACTAAAACATAGATTATAAACTAAAACAACCCAAGATACTAAAGAAAGAATTAGCCAAGCATGGCTAAAAGAGTCATCGAATTACCCTGGATAGGAGCTCAAGTATGGCTTCCCACAATTCCTAGGAACAATGATCTTTAAGGAGGAAAGAAGAACACTTGTTGTATTCTGAATAGGTGTGTCTTACAAGTGAAGAAAAGCTCACTATTTATAGCAAAAACTTGACCTCCAGCGCTTGGGCGCTGACATTCCCAACGCTCGGGCGCTGGGAAGCATTAAAATCCAACGTGCAGAAATAGGCCCAGCGCTTGAGCACTGGCTTCCAACGCTGCAGCGCTGGGTGCAACCTCTGACTCACATCCTAGTCAGAGGTCCAGCGCTTGAGCGTTGGGTCTTCCAACGCTGCAGCGCTGGGACGAACACTGGCAGCTTTTTCTTGGATTCCTTTCTTCTTCAATGGGGGAATTGATTGGCTTAATTAGGCTCATTCAGCCCCTAATAAGTTCTGAAACTCCTTCCTTCCACCATTAATCCTTCAAACCTTATTTTACATGTGCTCAAATCAAGGAGAGTTGTTTCACATTCTTTAATTCACTTCAAGTCCCCTCTTTGTTAGAACTTCAATTCTGGCCCTTTGACTCCTTCAAACTTCACTTTTCATCCTCCACTCTTGAACCTTTACACTTTGATCCTTTATTTCCTGAAACTTTACAAATCGGTCCCTGGACAAAAATGATAACTATACCAGCTTTTCCTAAAATATAAAATAGCTATAAAAATTCCTAAAAATATAAAATAAAGTTAGAAAAACAAATAAAAGCTAATCTATATGCAGAATGCAAAATAAATATAAAATCTATGTAAAAATACTAAAAATCCTATATGTGACTCAAAAATAATAAAATAAAAAGACTAAAAACAACCTAAAAACATCATATATTATCCTGTCATCAGTGATGACAGCTTTTGGTGTAACAGATGTAGGAGCAACCAAAACTCCTGGTTCTAGTTCTGAAGAAGCAGGTACATTGGCATGGACAGGCACAGCAAGAGACTGAGATTCAATGGGATGCTGAAGAGAGATGGTGACACATTCTTCTTTAGAATCATCATCAAGATCAATGTGGTGAATAATTTTTGGAACTTCATGTTAGTGCAGATAGCAACCTGAGAGGGGGGGTGAATCAGTGTTGCCCCAATTTTTGCCTTATTGAAAATGTTACTTTCAAGATAATGATGATCACCAAACGGTAGTTGTGATTGCAGCGAAATTAAGCGTTGCTTGAAAGTAAAGATGAAGGATAGAGAAGAACACACAGGGATTTTATCCTGGTTCACCTTCAATCCCAGAAGGCTACGTCCAGTCCTTTGATCATACAGAGATTTTCCACTATACCAGAAAGCAAACCACTTTCTGAAGAACCACTCCACTGAATCACACAGTGAAGATTTACAATGAACAAGATTCCTTACAAGTTCTTACACCAAGAACCCTAAGAACTCTTGTCAAACCTCAGATGGCAAACCACCAACTGATGACGCCGAAACCTACGGCGGACTTTGAATCAAACCCGATTCAAAGAACCTTTTTCACTAACACCGAACCTACAGTGGACTTTGAATCAAACCCGATTCAAAGGACCTTTTTACAACCACCGAAAACCACGGTGAATGAATCAAACTGATTCAAGAGATGAAGAAGAAGATGCCTTTACAATGGCTGATTCAATCCTTTAGACAAGATGGATTGATCTTAGTTTGTATGCTCCAGGAAATTACAATGAAGGCTTCTTAATAATTCTGAGTTCTCAATAATTGAACAGCATAAGTGTTCTTTGACATTTAGAGAACAAGAACTCAGAATGATGACTCTAATGAATGTGAAAGTTGTGGCACAAGTCATACTTGTTTCTGAGTATTCATGGACTATTTATAGGCACTAGTGATTGTTCATGAACCATTGCAATGCTTCTCAAAAGACTTGGGATGCATTGGTTCGTGAAACAACACATCCAATGCACTAAAGGTTGTTAATGAACCATTGCAATGTTTCCCAAATGACTTGGGACATATTGGTTCGTGAAACAACATATATTAGGCACTAGAGGTTGCCTATGAACCATTACAATGTTTCCCAAACGTTGTGAGACACATTGGTTCATTAAAAAGCACTTTTGTCGTGCTGGTAATCGATTACAGCAGTTAGTGTAATCGATTACACTAGTCTTTGCATTTTGAATTCAAATTTCAAACTGTGTAATCGATTACACACAACCTGTAATCGATTACAGATAGTCCAAAACTTAGTTTTAACCATCTTAAACCCTAATTGAGTGTTCCTACCAAGTCTTACTTGTGAGAACATATTATACTCAATTAGCTGATCTTTAATGAGCCTTCAAATGCAATTATTAAACATTAATAAAGCATAGCACACTAAGTTGACAAGATTTACTTAAAACTAGAACCTTCATGTTTGATCTTGACGTTCTAAGCCGGTTCTTGAGGTCTTTCTTCTCTGAAGTCTTCTTTGAAGTCTTCTTAAAGTCTTCTTCCTTTTCTAAAGTCTTCGTGAAGTCTTTCTTCTTTTTGTTCCTTTCTTTCTTGAAGTCTTCTTGAAGTCTTCCTTTTCTTTTCTGAAGTCTTTCTTCTTCTTGTGATGTGTTTGTCTTCATCAAAACCTCAGCCGAGTCCAAGGACGAGACCTGATTTACACTTCAAACAGAGTGTCAAGGAATTTCTCGGCTTCGCCTTGCAGCAGCCCTTTGAAGTGTAAAATTCTTGATTGAAGAGGAGTCTCCCAGGCACGAGCATCAGTAGAGCAGTGATGCTTCCATTGAGGGGATATGGTTGGCAAGGGTGAATGGTCAGTGAGCTTCACTCGGACCCAGTGCCTATTATTAATATTGCCCAATACTACAATAGTAGGTGCTTCAGCAACAGGACCTAAAAGGGGTAAGTACGTGAAGCACTGGTTTGGTGCTAACGTAACCAAAATGATGTGGAAAGCAGTTGTAGCAAGTAACCCCATGTCTGTAACTGAAAACAATTTTGACTCATATGCAGGTTCACCAGCTGCCAACCTGAGGGACATACGAACAACTTCAACGTCCTCATCGGAACTGAATGTTTGAGAATGAAGCACCCTGTTAGAGAGAAGTTCGTTGATCAAAAGTGTGCGAACCTCTGGCCAGTATTCTTGAGGGTGGCCCAGCCACTGAGCAATGCATCTGAATCCACTGTTTCCATCATCTTCGACATCGAAGACATCTCCAATATATTTATGGAAAGGTTATGGCAAGAACTTCAGACAGTATGCATGGGCATCTGAAATCAGTTTAGCGGTTGTATGCACGGCCTCTAGAGGAGGTTTAGAAGGAGTAAAGGAGTGAGTAGCGGTGGTCTGAGGAAGAACATTGTTTGAAGCAGATTCAATCTGAGACAATGATTACGGTGCTAAGATAGGCAATGTTTCCTCAGTAGACAACATGACTGAGGGAATAGTCTGATGAGTTTTATCTGGGACCAGACGAGGACCTTTGTCCAATCAACGATGCTTGATTGCTGGGACCACTGTAGATGTGGTAGTGCAGGTGCCAGACAGTGTCGATTCTGGAAGAACCCTTTTTGCTCGTGGTTTCCTCACAGTTGGAGTTTTGGAGGGTGGAAGCACACCTTTAGCCTTGTTCTTCCTCGCCCATGTGCTCAATAGCTCTTCAGGAACAGCAGAGATATCGACATTGAGTCGCATGCGTCGGACATCTCCAAACTTGATAGGAGTGGTAGATATAAAGTCTCGTGCAATAAACTCCTTTTCTTCCTTTTCTGTAGTGAGCAACCTCTTCAGGCGCATTATAGCTGTTATTAGTGAGCCATACCGAAGATTTGTGTTGGAGTTTTCCAGAGTTTGAAGGATGTACTGGATGATGAGGTCAGACAGATTTATTTTCAGATGATGTTGCACTTGAAATAGAGCCCATTGAGAGATCTTGTTTACCATATCACGGGAGCCTTCTTTCGGTAACACAATCTTGCTAAGAATGGCGTGTGGAAAGACACATTCTTCAACGAGATTGTTCACGCAGTGTGACCCTGGAACCTTGGGCACTTCCTTCCAAATAGAGAAAGGGATGCTTTCAGAGGCTTCCCATGAGGAGTTGTAACGAACTCCTTCAAAAGGTATGTCTAACACAACAATGACATCTCCAGACTAAATATCTACAACTTGCTGCAAACACCGTGTTCAGATGTTGTGGGTGCTTAGCTTGATGGCACAATCATAAAACTCTTTTACCAGAGGAGAGAGTGCTGGAGTTTCTGAAGTCTTGAACAAGCTTCCCCAGCCCTGAAATAAGACCATGTCCAGACCTGCAACCTTTGCGTGTTGGTACATCTTCAGGTCAAGATATCGGGGAGTGACAAGCTCTCTATCGCCAAGGTTGTCAATTTTCACAGGACCAATCCTGGACACTTGCTCCTTGCGATTTTGAATGATGTACTTGTTTTGAAGTTCAACAATCTGTTGTTTGACTTCGTTGAGAGGTTCTTGAGCCTTTACGTGTTTCTTTATGCCCTGTCTTTTGGGTGCCATGCTTTCTGCAACAAGAGTTAGTGCTCATGCAAGAACAAATATTGACGAAGGTAATACGTTTAGGTAGAATGTGAAGGGTTTATGAGTGTAAACAGATGTAAGATCATAAACCTCTTTATTTTCTTTCATGGGAAGTGAGAAGTTTTTCTTGATTTTCACAACGTAATGATGAACAATAAAGGTGATGTGAGAAGAAAAAGAAATGGCAGAGGCATTAAATGAGGAGAGATGAATGTGTATCAATAACATGTAATGCGTGTTTAAGAAGTAATCCATTGAAATGACCCAACTGTTCATCATTAAATGCTAACGATCACTAAAGCAGACGTGTACATGTCTGTGTTCGTTTGCACCTGTAAAGTAATGTTAGTGCATGAAAGTGTACTATAAAGTAGGAAACATGCCAATCCGTTCTCTAAGGCATGTGAACCTATTTTCAATAAGGGGTTTAGTGAATATGTCAGCTAATTGATCATCAATGTGTATATATGAAATGTCAATATTGCCTTTAGCCACATGATCACGAATGAAATGGTGCTTGATTTCAATATGTTTGGTTCTTGAGTGTAAGACAGGATTTTTAGTTATATTAATAGCACTAGTGTTATCACACAGTAAGGGAATACTATGCTCAAAAATATTGTAATCCTCTAACTGATGCTTCAACCATAAGAGTTGGGTGCAGCAGGAACCTGCCGCCACGTATTCAGCCTCAGCAGTGGATAGTGATATTGTGCTTTGTCTTTTGCTTGCCCAGGATATCAGACATTTCCCTAGGAAGTGACAACCACCACTTGTGCTTTTTCTTTCTATCCGGTCTCCAGCATAGTCAGCATCACAGAATCCTCTTAACCTGAAATCTTCACCTCTCTCATAGACTAGACCAAGATTAGTGGTGCCAATGAGATATCTAAATATACGTTTCACATCACTGAGGTGAGATTCTTGAGGATTTACCTGGAACCTTGCACACACACAGACGCTATACATAATGTCTGGTCTACTTGAAGTGAGGTACAATAATGATCCAATCATCCCCCTGTACTTCGTTGAATCAACTGGAGTAGACTTGTCACTTTTGTCCAATACAGTTCCAGGATGCATTGGAGTGCCCATTTCCTTGGCCTTTTCCATGCCATACTTCTTCAGGAGATCGTTGACATATTTTTTCTGATGGATGTAGGTTCTAGTGGTCTCCTGCCGGATTTGTAAGCCTATAAAGAACTTTAGTTCCCCCATCATGCTCATCTCAAATTAGTTCTGCATTAGCTTGGAGAATTCTTGACAAAGAGTTTCATTAGTAGCACCAAAGATAATATCATCAACATATAACTGTACTAAAATGAAATCCTTTGATGTTTTTGTTTTGAACAGTGTGTTATCAATATTACCCCGTGAGAACCCGTTGCTCATCAGAAATGAGCTTAAGCGATCGTACCATGCTCGTGGGGCCTGCTTCAATCCGTATAGTGCTTTTCATAATTTGAAGGTATGATCTGGTAGAGCTGGATCTTCGAAGCCTGGAGGTTGCTTTACATAGACTTCTTCTTCGATATAGCCATTTAGAAATGCACTTTTCACATCCATTTGATACAGTTTAATGGAGTGCTGACAGGCAAATGTCAGTAGAATGCGAATGGCTTCAATTCTTGCAACAGGGGCGAAGGTCTCTGTGTAGTCAATACATTCTTGCTGATTGTATCCCTGTGCAACTAGTTTGGCTTTATTCCTTGTAACTTTCCCGCTTTAATCCATCTTGTTTCTGATTACCCATCTTGTACCAATGATGGATTTTTCTTTAGGTCTAGGCACCAAATTCCAGATCTTCAAATTCATCTTTCAATGTTGTTTGATTTCCACTTGTATGTTCAAACTTGACATTTATGGATTCTTCAACTGCCATTGTTCTGGAATTAAATACCCGAAAAGCTTTCGAGTTAGGCGAATATCCCAAGAATATTCCTTTATCTGACTTTGCGTCGAACTTTCCAAGGTCGTCCTTTGTGTTAAGTAGAAAGCATGGACATCCGAATGGATGGAAGTAGGTGATGCTTGGCTTCCTTCCCTTCCATAGTTCATATGCAGTCTTCTTCAAGATAGGATGCATGAAAATTCGATTTTGAATGTGACATGCAGTGTGAATCGCTTAAGCCCTATTTGGGTAGAGAAGTTTCACTGAGCATAGTTCTGGCTATTTCTTGAAGTGACCTGTTCTTTCTCTCAGCCACTCCGTTTTGCTGAGGAGTTCTTGGAGCGGATACCTGATGAAATATTTCGTTCTCCTCACAGTAGCATTTGAATTCTTCATTCACGAATTATCCTCCTCGATCGCTGCGTATACTGGTGATACAGTATCCTTTTTCATTCTGAATTCTTTTTGCAATGATTAGAAATGACTTGAACGTTTCATCTTTAGTTCCGAGAAATTGTACCCATGTAAATCTCGTGTAGTCATCGACGATGACAAGGCAAAATCTTTTTCCAGGACAACTAGCCATTCTAGTAGGTCCAAACAAGTCCATGTGTAACATCTCCAGAGGTCTATTAGTACTCACAAAGTTCTTTGACTGAAAAGAACTTTTTAATTGCTTTCCTTGAAGACATGCTGAGCATGTGTCATCAGATTTGAAAGACAGATTTGGCAGACCACTTACTAGATCGTGCTTGATCATTTTAGCAATGGTCTTTAAGGATGCATGCCTTAGCTTCCTGTGCCATATCCATTTATCATCCTCTGCTGACATTAGACATGTTACCTTTTGTCTTGCAAGGTTTTCCAAGGATGTCTTATATAGATCCCCTTGTCTCTGTGCTTCAAAGATGACTTTGTCATCGTCATTGGTGACTTTACACTTCACTTTGTTGAAGGAAACAGTGAGTCCACTATCACATAATTGACTTATGCTAAGTAGATTATGTTTTAATCCCTCAACTAACAAAACCTTCCGTATTACCGGAAGAGGAGCCTTACCAACGTCGCCTTCACAAACGATGAACCCCTTCTGGTTACCTCCGAAGGTAACCGTTCCTCCATTTTGTTTTTCACGAATGTTTGGGAATAAAGACCTTTTTCCCGTCATGTGTCGTGCGCATCCACTTTCCAGGTACCATAGCTCTCTTTGGCTTTGAGCTGTTAAGCACATCTCATCTTTGTCGCCTGCCTCATAGTTAGATAGATCAACAGAGATCATCAATGCTTCTGCCCTCGATGCCAAAAGTGTCGATAAATGCCATGAATGCACAGTATGAAGCTTCATCATTATCTCCTTCATCTTCTTCTTGGTCAGACTGTTCTTCTGACTCCTCATTCTGACTTGAGAAATCTTTCTTCTTATAAAAGTTCTTCTGAGAAGGCTTCTTTCCCAGACGAGGACAATCTGCTTTGACATGTCCAGGATTTTTGCATTCATAGCAGACGATTCCACCCTTGCTGGTAATCTTTTCTCTATCTCTTGGTGATGAGGAGGGTTTTCCTCTGAACTGCTTCCTGTTCCCCATCATTCTCTTGAATCTTCGGTTGAATAGGGCCTGTTAATCATCGGAGTGATCAGACGGCGCAGCACCTTCGTCAGATGACTCATTAGCTTTCAATGCTTTAGAGTCATTGGACTTAGAGGCCACGACTTTAGTAGTGGAGGATTTGCCACGCAGAATAGCAGCATCATTTGCAAGGTCATGCTCGTGAATCTTTAGCTCCCCCAATAGATCTTCCACCTGGTAGTTATCAAAATTCTTTCCAGCTCGTTGAGCGGTAACAAATGATCTCCAGTTGGGAGTAAGACTTCTGAGGATTTTGATCACTTGTTCCTTGTTAGTGAAGAATTTTCCCAGATTCCTCATCCCGTTGTGAATGGTTTGAAGTCTGGCGAACACGGAGTCAATTGACTCATTGTCTTCCATCATGAAGGTCTCGTATTGAGAAGCCAGCATACTCATTTTGGTATCTTGCACAACTGATGTTCCTTCGTGGGCAATAGCTAAGGTTTCCCAGACTTCCTTAGCGGTACTCAGACTGTTTACCTTGTCATGTTCGTTTTTGCTCAAGGCACATATGAGGAATATCCTGGCTTTGGCATTCCTTTGATTTTCTGTTCTTTGTTCATCGGTCCACTTTTCAGCTGGAATGGCTTTGTTTTCATCATCCTTGGGAACGTAGTTTCCTTTGGCTATGACATCCCAGAGTTTCCACTTAGCTGATTCAATGAAGAGTTGCATGTGTTTTTTCCAGTACGGATAGTTGGAGCCATCAAAGAATGGTGGCTTGTTGGTTGCTGTTCCAGTGGGATATGCGATGTTGTCCATGGATCTTTATGCTCTACACTTGTTAAGATGTTAGTATATCCCAGAGCGGTTAAGCTCTGATACCAATTGATAGTAACAAAAACACACAAGAAAGAGGGGGTTTGAATTGTGTGTGTGAATTTTTAATCCTTTTTCGAAAACTAACAATTATAAGTTTGAAAAATATTTGTTAGTGAGTGCAGCGGAAATTAATCTAAAACTGAAAAGTAAATCACACAAGATATTTATCCTGGTTCACCCCCTTATCGACAGGGCTACGTCCAGTCCTTGGCTTCACCAAGATTTTCACTATTTTCTCAAAACAGTACAAGTATTCTTCAGGACTTCTCCCAGTATTCTGAGGACTACTCCTTTACAAGTATTCTAACAGGACTTCTCCTTTACAAGTATTAGACAGGACTTCTCCCAGTTCTTTTTCAAGAAGGTTTGGTTTCTACAAAGTCTCTTCGATAAGAGTGGAAAGAAATATGAAGAACAGATTACAGAGAAAACAAAACAGATTGGTTCTCTGAAGGGTTCGTGTGAATGAGAATGAGAGTAACACTCTGTGAAAGCTTCACACTTGTTGACGACTTAACTCAGGTAAGAAATAACTTGAGGTTGTTGAGTTTTTGGCTTAGTAAATAAGATCGCAGATGATGAACTTAGAAAGTTTAGAAAGCTTTGATCGTGTGAAAGTCGCCAATCTGAATTCAATGCCAAGTATTCTATTTATATCTTCAGTAGGATGATCAATGTGAGCTTGCTGAAGATTTGAAAATAGTTCCGTTTGAATTTCTCCTCTGTTTAAGCATTGAATGCATTCTGCCATGCTTTTAATGCATCTTCAATGGCGGAAGTTGTCATCGTCTGGCTCTTCAAGGCTTTCTTCCTTGAGCTTTAACTTCTGCATTTAATGCTCGTGCATCCCAGCTAAGGTAGCCATTAGTGATCTGAACAGAAGATTTGAATTTGAACGTTGAGGAGATACGATTATCAGAAAATCTCGCCGCTGATTCTGCAAAAGCAGCTTGATTTAAGGAATATCAGAGGATTTGAATCAACAAGGAATAAAGTATTGATTATGTCCTTTTCGCCATTAATGCTCTGAGGGACAAATAGTGCTTGACAGCTAAGCCTGGGTTGGACAAACGATCTCCTCCGAGTTTTCGTTAGACGAACTCCAAAATTGCGTTGTTGTCAAATAAACTCTCTGACAGAGTTTCAGGCGCACTTTCCTTTAGATGGGTAATCAAGTGAACCCAATGATTAAGTGACCAGACGTTCTTCTCAGTCGGACGAACTCTCTGAGGTAAACGATCTCAACTGGCGGACTGATTTATAAGAGCTGTAGCCGAACGAATTCTTCCTCTTGTCTTTGCTTGAAGATCTGCTTTTGATAATGCTTTGTAAGGGTCCTTGCAGTTTTTCCTCAAGTGAATAGATATTCCTGAGTGTGAAAACATTGCGATGTTAGGAATTCTATCTTTTAACAAGATCAAAACTTAACGAAATTGTTATTCATCAAAATATAATAATTCATTAAATTATTTGATTCTAACACTCCTCACATGAGGAGTCTTCCACAAAGCTTGCCATGTTGGCATCCCACGTAGCCAAAACAATTATAAATTGGTAAATAATTTTCAAATTACAATATTTTAGTAAATAATTAATTTTTTAACAATATTTTTTTAAAGAAAGTCCAGAACTTAATTAGAATAGTGTATATGAATATCAATAATATTTAAAAATAATTAGAAAACTACTTTTGATGTGAAATCTTCATTGACATAATAATAAATTTTATAAACATTCCTTTAAGGAAACATTTGGATAGAAGAAAAAGGGTTTAGATCTACGTTGCATGGGTACACGTAGGGTACCCGGTACGCGTAGGGTACTCGGTACGCGGTACGCCATTTTCAGAAATTTTTAGGTACGGGTACGTTAATATATATATATATATTAAATAATATATATTTATATATATTAAATAAAAGGACTAATTTATTCCAGATAAACATTATAATTTCAAACAATATCACAAATTAAAATAACATTAAGAGACATAATCAAAGCATTCAATATCACTAATGTTGATTAAAAAAAACTAAATGATAGATTGTTCAACAACCAACATTACAAAATCAAGCGTTCAAAGTTCAAACATTAAGAGTGTCAATGTCATCAGAGAAAAGAACACCCTCTAAATCTGGTTCATCAAGGGAAAGGGAGGCAACGTCAAGAATACTAGAACCTTCAAGATCAAATTCATCGCCACCAATGTCCCACATTTGGGTTTCACCTTTCTTATAATGATCGGACTTTCTTGAAAGAAGACGAAGATTTGTATGTATGTAAACAAGGTTCTCAGCTCTTGTAGGGTGGAGTTTATTCCTTATCGCGGAATGGATGAACTTATATGTACTCCAATTTCTCTCAGCACAAGAAGATGATGGCTGTGAAAAAAGCATCAAGGTAATGGTTTGAAGCTTAGGGAGTGCAGCTCCATACATGACCCACCATTCCTTTGGCTGGAGGTCCCATCTATGTTGTAAGCAATCAAATTTCCTAAGTTCACCGTCCCCACTTGAGAATTTGGCAAACTCAGAAGCTGCCTCTATTCTGTCCTTTCCATCCAGAAAGTAGTTTCTTAGGCACTTGTTTCTTCCCATGCAAATTTCATTGTCCTGATTAGGAGCTACTCGTTTTGGATCTTCCTCAAACCATTCTGTACAATAGTACCTATTATAGAAAGTATAATCAACAAGTTAAAGAATAGATGCTCAACTAAGAAAAAGTACTATAAAAATGGAAGTTATAAATGAATCAAGTTTACCTTGGATTAAGTGAATGAGCTAAGCAATGAAGTGGTGTGTTACCTTTAGTCCATCTACCAATAAGGATATTATACACCACTTCATAAAAGGTGGAATGTTCATCCAACTCCTTGCCCTCATGTTGATATATTGTCAATTTCACTTGCTCAATCATGGCATCCCATTTCTTATAAACCAAATGCAGAGTGGGTTCATCAGTATCACAAGCACGAAGCATGTCATATATGGGGCTTGTAAAACTCAGCACATAATCAACTTTCTCCCACCAACTATCATCTAAAATTGTTTCTTTCACAAATTTTGCTCGTAAAGTATCATCTTCTTTATAGTTAGACCATGCTTCATCAATGACCATAGATAGAAGACCTTGCTAAATGGTTGTCAACCTTTTAAGCATGATAATAGTTGAAGCAAATCTAGTCTCAGCAACCGCAAGCAACTTCAAACTCACAAACCTATTAAACATGGAAAGCCCCATAGAATGGTTATTGATGAAGTTTCTAATGAGTTGAGCATCCTCAGAAACCTTAGCTATCCAACTATACTCGTGGTAGGCAACCTCATTACTTTGAGTATTTTTTGGAGCACAAATGCTTTTTAATGCAAGGTTCAATGTGTGGACAACACACGGTGTCCAAAAAATATGTGGATAAACGCCCTCCACAATAGCTCCAGCCGCCTTGCAAACCGGTGCATTATCAGTAATGACTTGCACAACATTTTGTGGTCCAACCTCTTTAATGACATCTAAAATCTGATTTGCAATATAGTTTCTATCCTTATACTCACCAGATGCATCAACAGCCTTCAAGAACATAGGTCCTGCATCTGAGGCTGCCACAAAGTTTATCAGTGGTCTTCTTTGTACATCAGTCCATCCATCAGTCACTATACTCACCCCTTTTACAGGCCAAGTGTTTCTGATAGGCTTAAGTAGCTTCTCAACGTTGGCTCTTTCCCTTTCCAAGTGTTTAGTCCTAATAGCATTATATCCAGGTGGAGTATAGCCCGAAAGAGGATTATTTGTAGCAAACTTGAGCATATTCACAAAGTGTGGATTTTTAGCCACAGGAAATGGCAAACCAGCTGAATAAAAGAACCTTGCAATTTCACAATCCAAATGATCTCTAGCTTCATTCTGGAATAGATGTTCCACTGATCCCGACAAGCCTCTTCTTTTCTTGTTCCCATCCATTGTAGGTGGATTCATACTTGTTGACCCCGTAGGTAAAGGAACTTGAAAAGGTTTAGTTTTCTCATTTGCCTCCATCTCAAGTTATCTCATCTCTTCTAAACAATCTTCTGGGACTCTCTTATAGAAATCAATCCCTTTTGATGGAATCCTCAACAAGTGAGCCTTCACTCTTAAATAAGAACTCTTATGTTCACCTTGACAGTAGTTGTAATGCCAAGATGTGTTCCCTCCTCCATCTTTCCTATTTTGTATTACAGTCACATAACGCCAAAGGGGTGTCTTTCCCTCAGTTGAGCCGAGTGCAAATTTACTAGATACGGTAGAAGAACTAGATTCTTGAGAAGAATTCATTTAGACTGTAACAGATAAATCAACACCAAAATCAACACCAAAATTTTCAAATGAGGCAAAAATGAAAGTCAAAATGAACCTTTAATATCACATGTTCACAACCTTTCTTTTTTCTTTTTATACTCAAGTTCAAACTAGAATAGAAATAAAAAAATAAAAAAACAGAGTTTAATTGGAAAATAATTAAAAACAGAAGCAGAAGGTCATTTCTTGGAAGATGAGCTCTGTTTCTTGGAAGATGAAACGAAACAGAGGTTACAAAATAACAGAACAGAAGTAGGAGAAGAAGCAGTAGCGTCGTTTCATGGAAGACGAAGCTTGGAGGTGAAGACCGTACCAGAACAGAAGCGGGGCGTCTCAGGCGTCGTTTATTGGGAGCGGCACCGGCGGAAGGAGGGAGTTCGACGGTGGAAGGAGGCGCCGCTGGTGGTTGACGAACGAAGTTTCGAAGGAGGAGGAGCAGAAGTTACACAACAGAGCAGAACGCCGGTGGAGGGAGAAGCAGGAGCGCCGCCGGTGAAGGAGAAGCAGGAGCAGAAGCGCCGCCGCTGGAACAGAGGTTCGATTTATTTGGGATTTAGGTTTTTAAAACCCCCCTTTTGTCTCTGTTGAACGCGTTTTCAATTTAAAAAAAAAACGACGCCATTCCGCGTTAAAACGCACCGGGTGTGTTGCCATCTATTCCGGCGCGCACCCGCACCGAGGACGTACCCGGTGCCGGTACCACCCCATTTTGGGCGTACCAGTGCTTCGTAGGTTTAGATTCTCTAGAGTTCAAAATTAACTGCACCATCTTGCACTTGTAATCCAATGATCAAAACCAACATGAATTATATATCTAGCATTTTTTCATAATTTATTAAAAAAAATTGAGCTGAGATTGCTGCAGTTATCAAATGTAACCGCAAAGGATCTCGATCTAAAGAACAATTAATTATGGATTCAATTTGAAATTATCTGAATCTCTTCAAGTAAATATTGTGTAAAACTACCTGAAGTGTAAAGAGTTTACACATACATATAATGCATTCCAATTTAATTATAACACAAAAAATTATTGATTTTTAATTGAATAATTATGTAAAACTTTTTTACATTCCACACATAGTAGTTAAACTTTGTTTATTACGCACGAAGAAAGCGAAAATGAAATCACTACAAGAAGCTGAATGACACTTGAAGGAGGAAACCTCCAAATTCAGAAGGAAGCGTTATCTCCTGCAGCTTGCCTAGTCAATTTGTCAGCAACTATATTGAGCTCACGGGGATATTGGATAAGGAAATTAATTATGTCAATCCCAATGCCACATGCCTCTAATACTTATAATAACATCTCTAGACAATGATCATATACCTCATCAGAACCGGGAATAACCTCCACAACCTCCAAACAATCAAAGTCATAATCAACCCCTTTATACCTAATTGTGATGCTCCGATTTCTTAAGGGTTAGAATTGTAATATCACAACAAATAAATAAATCAATAAATGGTAGTGGAAATCTAAACCAAAAAAGAAACCATTATTTAAACCGCCAAAAGGAAAAATTATCCAAAAGCATAAGTGAATGAAAAGAAACTAGACCAAACATCCCGAGCCTCCCCACAGGGGGTAAAACTTCAAGGATGATGGAGAATCAAAAGGCTGAAAAGAAAGAAAAAAAGTTCAACAAACTCGATCATAAGAACCCCAATAGACATCTCTAACGACGCGGAACCCTAAAAGTCTTGCGCCGAGCCGACTGACAGTGCCACTCCACCTCACGACGCATTCGCTCCAATGTTGTCTCCATCCTCCACTGATACTCAATGTGCGACTGTCGATCCATGGTCAATACATCATCCGGTTCCAGAGAAGGGGGTGGATGTTGGGAAGCATGTCGAGCCATCTCATCTTCGAATCGGAAAATCTCATCCAAAAGGGGTCGAGGAGGAATCGTGATACTGATGGAACTGTCATAATAAAGCACATTCACTGGAAGCCCGTAATGATTGTATTTGACGACCCTAATCCAACCACTGTAGGTAAACATGCGCGCGGCGCGGCTAAAACTCCACGCGCTCAGGTCGTGCCGGTCAAGTAGGTGTACCTCGTCGTTCCTCGGGTACGGAATTTCCCGGGACACGTCGAACTGCATCTCATGTTAGGCGCCCACACAAGCATACAACAAATAGTGCAAGGGTTAACTTCAAAGATGACTCTCAAATAATATGTGAAGCATATTACAACAATATGATAAATCAAATAACAAGATATCAACAGTATAATAAATCAAATAGTAAGCTATCATCAATATTTCAAAGGGGAACCTAGGGTTAGTCTAGGTATGTATGCACAGTACGCTCTTCGTACTATAACAATGGTCCGGATAATTAGCGTCAAACACTTGGAATGACGGGATGACCACGACTCCTCAAACAACGAGAGGGACAACAAGGTTGTTTGCAAGGTCAACCAGTTAAGAAGGATTCACCAAATGACAACTACCGGACGAACCAAGAAGCACAGGAACGATCCTTGATCGAACCAAAAATATGCAGATGCCATGATTTTAGCCAAACAACCATCAACAATATACTTATCTGACAACAAGGATAATAATATACCCTCTCTGCTGCCACTTGACCATGATGACCTGCACTTGCATGATCTGTTCCCTCGAAGTTGAAGTGGTTTTTGACTCAAGGTTGAAGCGTCCATTATCCCCCAGTTTGGCAAGTTCCAAGGATGAACTTTAGCATCATACTCTCATTGGGCCTCATGGATCTTTCACTAGAGAATACTGAAGTCGTCTGGTTTTCATCAGTGATGAGCTGCTTATTGCAACAAAGGTCGCAAAGGATTTCGACTATCCATCGGTTTGCTCTTATTGGCAACTCGTTCAAGGAGGAGGAGGCGGCATCTGCCAATTTTTCAGTGATCAAGGTATCTGAGCTGCGTGGTCTAGCATTGTTAATTGATGTGGATAGCATAAGCTATTTGTTTTGTCATGTTAATGTTGAACCTTTGCTAACTTTCTTTGAAGCATTATTTAAGGATCATGCATGACATTTTCTTTTTCTTTTATTTGTTTGCTTCATTCATCGTCTTTGTCTTTGTCCATCTCAGTCTCTTTCTCCAGTTTTCCATTTCCATCCCACACAAATCATTCCTAACGTCTTATAATGGTCAATGTCTCAAGTGCGGGAGAACTTATTTGCCTGATTTCTAAGGGTATCGGCAGACATGGAAGAAGATTAGGAGCACTGGGGTCAACTTTTGTCACAATTGCAAGCATTTCTTTGTGAGAGGTTGATCGAAATTCATAGGAAAACTTTAGCAAATGTGCATTTATGCAGAAGAGCACAAGAGTCAACCCTAAAAAAAATAGAAAAAAATAAGAGAAAAAAGGCCCGTTAGGTTGAAGTGCAAGTGAGACCTAAGCAAAAGTTAGGGCATGCAAAGTAAAAAAAAAAATGAGCAAGTGAATCAAGTTCGCCACAGCTTTTTGTGTGACTTAGGTTCCTGAAAGTGATCAGTCATGCCTTGAGATGAAGTTTGGCATTCTTTCTCTATCCTTACCCCATAACATTATCCCTTGATGCCCCTATTTGAGCCAAAAATATCCTTCCCCTTAACCCTAGACAAGGATCATTCTACATTAGAGTTAGCACAATTTTAGTGCCAAGCTTGCTTAATATTTCCATTTCAAGAAAAAGAAAAGAAAAAAGCAAAGAAAAAGAAATAAAAAATGTCAAAAAGATGAAAATGACAACAAAAAAAATAGAGCAAAAAGAAAAAAAAAAAAGAAAAAAAATTGCTTGAGAAAGTCTTGGTCAACCAAAAGAAGAGAATTATCCTCTAAATAACCAATGCTAAGTATCAATCAAAGTACTAAAGATCATTTGTTTTCATTAACCCATAAACACTTGTTTGGGCCTTTGATATCCTTCCTTTCATGACCCACTAGCCCTTAGCCACATTACAACCCTAACAAAGTCCATTCCGATCAAGGACTGATTGTCCACTTTTTCTTGAACTTAATTTTGAGACACAATAACCTGATTCATTTGCTCATAAAAACAAAAGAGAAAAAAGAGAAAAAAATTGAGGGATGCTCGCTGAATAGTTGCCTCCACAAAGTTCTTTCAAGAATAGACACTGCGGCAAAGCCCAATCATTCATAAGAAAATCATGAAAAGATCTCTTCCACACCCATCAAGATCTCAAATGGGAGCCAAGATCAATAGAACAATTGCTGGACTACCATTCGTTGTCTCAATTGGGGCAACTTTTCAGCTTATTGCTTGTCACTTTCCCTGAAGTTGGGCCCATTTTCTGGTTTCTCCCCGATCTCTCTATGTCACAACTGAGGCAATTACTCAAGCCATTTATCTTTACCCGAACCAGACTAGGGAAACAGTCTAAGCTTCACTTCATATCTTTTGTGTACCTGGTCATTCTTCGGCTGGGATAATTACCTATTCTTAGTAGTCTTCCCGTGTACTCTGATCTGGGGCATGTGCTCATCTAAATTCCTCATACATTTTCTCAAAGTGGGGCAGACTACTTGTTCTCCCACTCTCAGCCTGAAGTATTACCTTGGTTGTTCTCACAAATTCTTCCAATCTATTGAGAATTCACTGGGGCGATTGATCATTCCACTCCTTACCATCCTTGTTACACCCGAGAGATTGTCCTAACTTTCACTTTTCATCATTCTAGTGCATTTTCTTTCAAACTTGAGAAATCACTCGTTTTCTGATGCTCATCTCTCATAATCGAAGATGAGGTAATTTTCCAGTCCATGTTTTGTCAATGTTCCCAAATTAGGGCAATCATATACTACCTCATGCTCATCGTCCAACAGTCAACTGGGGAAATCGCCCATTTTCTCATGAACTCTCTACAAATTGGGGCAATCAATGTTTCCGTTGATCCTCATTCAATGTCTAGATTGGGGCATTTGTTTGTTTTTCCATCAACTTCTTTCAAATGGGATTAATCATTTGTCTTCTGTTGCTCATTCTTCAAAGCACAAACCGGGGCAATTTTCAAGTCAATGTCTTATCATGATATCCAAACCGTGGTAGTCCTGATGTCCATCATCCGCAAACAAAACTGGGGCAATTCTCTGTCCTTTAATTCCATCATGTGTCATCTCATTTCATGCATATTAATTAGATAGCGCTTCAAAGCGAGAGATCACAGGTTCAATTACCTGACTTAACATTTCAACATCTCATTTAACATGTTAGACGAAAAGGCTCTCGGTCCACTCCAAACCAATAGAAAAGAGGGGGCGCCTCAAAGATCTCCATCAGCCAGAAATTCAAACTCAGCATCAGGCGACTCAGATAAACATTCAATAAGAAAATGACTCATCCTTCTCAGTCAAGTTTTAGAGGAAGATCTTGCAAGGGAGGAAAGTTTCACATCCATTCACATGAGCTGTCCAGGTGAAAAAAGCTTGAGTATGTTTGAGTTTCCGAAAACACGCATGTGCTTATTGAGCTAATTTTTTTCCAAGGAAGCTAACAAAATTCTTTTATAACACAGCATAATTCAAGTTTGAGTTTCAAATCCATAAGTTGTGCATCATTCGCATCATTTGCATCATTGCATGAAAAGCATCAACATCACTCAATAATGGTATCCACCAACTAGCAGAGGTCTTTACACTTGGGGCCTCGTGCCCTTCCAGGTTTCTCTTGGGCTCTGAGCCCCTCCAAGCTTCCTTTCACTTTTTGAGGCCCTAAGCCTGGACCCCTGAGTCCACTATGTTTCCCAGTTTTAGGCCCTCGTGCCTAGATCCAAGGTGGCGCTTAGTTCGATCCTTGTTACTTTTCAGCAGATCCAGGGTGGCGCTTAGACGATCCTTGTTGCTTTTCAGCAGATCCACGGTGGCGCTTAGACGATCCGTGTTACTTTTCAGCAGATCCAGGGTGGCGCTTAGACGAACCCTGTTACCTTTCAGCAGATCCAAGGTGGCACTTAGACGATCCTTGTTACTTTTCAGCAGATCCACGGTGGCGCTTACACGATTCATGTTACTTTTCAGCAGATCCAGGGTGGCGCTTAGACGATCTTTGTTACCTTTCAGCAGATCCAGGGTGGCGCTTAGACGATCCTTGTTGCTTTTTAGCAGATCCACGGTGGCGCTTAGACGATCCGTGTTACTTTTCAGCAGATCCAGGGTGGCGCTTAGACGAACCCTGTTACCTTTCAGCAGATCCAAGGTGGCGCTTAGACGATCCTTGTTACTTTTCAGCAGATCCACGGTGGCGCTTACACGATTCATGTTACTTTTCAGCAGATCCACGGTGGCGCTTAGACGATCCTTGTTACTTTTCAGCAGATCCACGGTGGCGCTTAGACGATCCGTGTTACTTTCCAACAGATCCATGGTGGCGCTTAGTCCGATCCTTATTACTTTTCAGCAGATCTAGGGTGGCACTTAGTCCAATCCCTATTTCCTTTCACCAGGCTTAGGGTGGCGCTTAGTCTGATCTCTGCTTGGCCTTATCTTTGGGTCCTCTAGACCGCCGGGTTCTTCCCCCTCCTAGATGGTATATAGGTATTCTTAAGCATTGACTAGTTTTACACCATTTCTTTTTGGGAGGAAAAAGTCAATTATCTAGGGCAGCTTCCCCATGAAAATCTGGTGAAACTAGTTGGTTATTGCTTGGAAGGTAAAAAAAGGCTT
Organism: Acmispon strigosus; assembly: GCA_030819835.1. Lineage (NCBI taxonomy): Eukaryota > Viridiplantae > Streptophyta > Magnoliopsida > Fabales > Fabaceae > Acmispon > Acmispon strigosus. Next base: position 30,574,259 of record JAUAMA010000001.1, read on the forward strand.
CGAGTATATGAGTTCATGCCCAAAGGAAGCTTGGAGAATCATTTATTCAGAAGTAAGTGCATTTCACATTAATTCCTGTTTTTTGAAGCCATGTTCATAATTTTGATTTACAAACTATTCCAGGCAAGACTTGAAAACTTGCCTTAATATAGCACAATGCAATGCTGATTTGAATAAAGATATTAATTCAGTAACCCGTATATTGATTTAGAACTGAGCAATAATTAGTATATCTTCATAGTTATATCTCAAATTTTTGTATGTATATTTCCATTCTGAGAGAGTAGCCTAATATAAATGTAGGATTTCAACGCAAAGCTTTCGAGTTTTGGCTTGGGAATAGATTGTCCTCCTCGACACGCCACGATGATTTCAATAAGCCGTGCCTGTTATTGAGTGGTGTCAGTGTGCTAAGTTTTTTAAACTTCGGTTTCTGGTATTGGAACCGAGAAACAAACAGACTCTTAGTCCCAATTCCCAAATCAAAGTTCTCTAACAGTTTAGAATTATTTCTCTTGTAATGGAAAAACCTCTTTTAATAGCATGAGTTTTTGAAGACTCTGAGCAAATGGTTTTGTTACCTTAGACATTGCTGAAATTGTGCCTAACATAAATTTGTTATTTGTTTTGACTTGCTTTATTTTATTTCTTGGAACATCAGTTTTAATTCATATTCATATCTCTATACAATTCTACACCCTGAATCATAAAAGATCATTGATATACCATGATTCATATTCCAAAGTCTGCTAGGAACACATTAGTCACTTCAGTTAAATATAGTAAAAGATTGTTTTAGTCGGTCTTTCTGCACATTTGTTAGTTGTTGTGAGGAAGAAGATGAATGTTGAGGAGGGTTTAGTGACATCAATTTTCGTCACTAAATGTCACGTGAGAAGCACAATCGTTAAGTTTTTAACGGCAGATGGATGAAAAACTAAATCAAATCATGAAAGGTGAGGAACCAAAAGTCCTATTAAACCAAATGAAAAATGAAAAATGAAAAATGAAAAATGAAAAATGAGAACAGACCTCCTCCCACTAAAGAACCCTAAGTAGCCGGATCCTATTGAACAAAATGAGCATGTAACAAATTTTTACTCAATCACATTATTATAATATTTACTTTTTTTAAATCATAGATTCTTAATTTGATTTTTGTTTTTTCATCGTGCATATAGCTGCAGGATATTGTTCGAGTTTCCTTCACTTTTCGACTGAACAATCAAAATCAAAATCAAAATCAAAACGTTGTTTATTAATTATTTACCAACCAGAACCAGAGACATGCATCTTTGGCCAACAAAGAACCTCAGAGATTCCTTCAAGATTTCTTACCTCAAAAACCTCGAATGGAACTACCGGAGAATGGCGAAGGACCAACAATCTTCATCGGAACAGAAGCTGTTGGATAACGAAAACAAGGTCGACGGTGAAGATGAAGTGGCCGCCCCCTTCTGGCAGGAGCTGCTGTTGGTTCTCTCTTGCTGCTACTGTTGCTTCTGCTGCGGTGGTAACTCCACCATCTCGATTCTTAATTTCTTCTTTCATTTTCTGCCTTCTATCTTTTAAATCGGATTTTGTTTCAATTGGGGTTTCTGGGTCGCTTGCAAAATTCAGTCTTGTGGGAATTTTTAACTGGGGTTGAAATTAAGGGAATTAGTGAGTCACTGAGTCTTTGTTACTTAAGGAAGAAGAAATTTTGGTTTTGATTGTGATTTTGATTTTGATTTTCTAAGTCGCCTTATGTATGGCAGGAATTTATAAAAGAGAGACCTGAAAAGGTTTTCATTCTTTTAAAAATTGCTCAATTGGGTGTGATTTGTTGTTGTGGGGAATATGAATCCGGGTTGACTGGCGTGTCTTGCATAGTTGTTTAGTTATAAGGGATTTGATGACTGTTGATTACTTCAGGAACAAGTCTTCCTGGGGATTTAAGTTGAGTTTTCTTGTAGGCTCAATCATGTTTGATCGATTGAGCAGGAATTTAGATCAGAAAAAGAGAGAAAGAAACTAATTCATGGATTCCTGAAATTGAGTTGGACGAAAGGAAAGCGTTTGCTAAATAAACTTAATTGCTTAATTTTCAATCAATGCTACTGTGATTAGAATTTTTTCTCAAAGGGTTATAGTAGTAAAAGTCAAACAGCCATTGTATTTTATGGTACGTGAACTTTTAAAACTTATGTAAATTTGAGATAAGCATAAAATTTTCAGAAAGAAATGCAATCGAGAAGATTCGTTAATGAGGATCAAGTTCCCTTAGTAAAGCTCATCAGGCAGCATCAAATTAGGGATTTTAACTTTTAGGTCTTTCTTTTCGGTTTCTATAAATTAAAAATAATCTCTAGTTTAGACTCATCATTTTTCTCCACACCAAGTTTAACAAGTCGTCTGAGGTTCCACTTTTGGTATGCAGGTTTTGCATTAAATATTTGGTGAGAGAGTTTTGCTGCCTATAAGTCATATGGGGCTTGAATAGAATTGTCTTCTTTGATGGATCTATGGTCCTAGACCGAAAAAAGAAAAAGAATACTCATCTCTGAGACTCCCTAGCTGACTAGCTTTGTTTCACATAGGCACCAGAGCTTTATGCTCAGTTCTGCATGCAGCTATTTCTTCAATTTCATATAGCAGCAGCCTTTGTTTCAGATGGCAACCTCTATTTTGCACAGCCTTTGTATAAGAGGCTCCAACCTCCAAGCTCTTTCATCAAGTTTCATAATGCTACATCCCGTGTTTCCTTTGGTCATTTGAGTCTTAATGATGCATGTGGTGTCCTAAATTGATTGAACGAGTCCTAAGTTTACTGATGCCCCAATATATGGTGTAGCAGCCACTTCATTACCTGCAGTGCTACTATAGCATCTTTGGGATAAAAGGCTCTATGCTGCTCTTCAAGATTGTGATAGATACTCAGGGTTAGCTAGTTAGTAGTTAAGTGGTGTTAGCCGTTTGTTAGTTTGTTAGAAGGCTTAAGAGGCATGTTGCCTTTAAATATGAGTGATTAGATAGCTTTAGGATTTATGTTTTTATTAGTATCTTTTATCCGGTCTGCATTAGATTTTATATTTTATTATTATATTTTATTAGGTTATTTGGTTTAGTATAAATAGGGGTGAGTGTACCTTTATTAGGACTAGTTTTCGAGAGAATTAGGTTTTGGGTGGTTGGTTATTGGATACCAGTTGTAATTCTTCTTGAGAACATTCTTCTTCTCTAATAATTCTATATTCCAGTTTCTATTCAGAACTCGATTGTCTCCGATAAGGATTTGCTTAATGTTTGGCGTGTTCTTCCTTATCTTTGGGTACCAGTTCTAACAGATTGATAAACATGATGTTAGAATTTATTCTATTTGGGCCACCCAGACTCTTTTCTTTTTTAAAAAATATTATTTTACCTCTTTTCTTTTCTGGATCTAAGAAAAATTCACTTTCATGGCTTTATGATGTTGTTTAGGACTGAATTTTAATATCAGCTTTTGGTTTAGTTTATATAAAAATTGAAATATCAGCATTTGGTTTTTATTTTATGGATGGGAACGTGTATATTGAGTAGTTATTTGCATTGCACCTCTCTGGAATTTGTAGCAGATATAATCATCTCAATATGATTTTAGTTTAAGGGCTAGTATTAATGTTCTCTGATTCAATTTTGAATGTAGAGCCTCTTCTACACAATTGATCTTGGATTTTACAGTTCATCCTCTTTTCTAAGTAAAGAATTAAAGATACTGTGTTGGTACATATAAAAGGAGAATAAGATTTTCCTTGCTTTCAATTTTGATGTCAACATTCTAGCTTTCAATTTTATAGTTCAGCCATTTTTTTGTTGTTTTTGCTGCATGGATCTGCAGCTCTGATACCACTCTGTTGGTGGTATTCTAGAGGTGGTAATTGACACTAAAACACTCAAAGATAAAGGGCTGAATATTCATATATTTTTCTTGTTCTCATTTTCAACTTATACACATGAGTATAAATAGCATAAGTCGTCATAGTTACAACTATGAAAGAGTCACCACTACTAGGTACTTAAAGTACAACTAAACACTCCACTAAGCACTAAGTGCTTCCACTAACATCAATGACAATTACCACAAGTGACTCTTCACTTACACTAGTTTAATTTCCACTACCTTATCATATTCTACTAACATGAAATCAGCACATTAATCAACCGATTCAATTTTGAATGTAGAGCCTCTTCTGCACAATTGATCTTGGATTTTATAGTTCATCCTCTTTTCTAAGTAAAGAATTAAAGATACTGTGTCCTTACATATAAAAGGAGAATAAGATTTTCCTTGCTTTCAATTTTGATGTCAACTTTCTAGCTTTCCTACCTTCAATGATCTCAATTGAAATCTTATTATAGTTTCCTAGATTGTAGATATTTCTGTTTGAATAATCAGCATAGTTAATCCTCTGATTTCAAACATCTATAAAGTTTAAACTGTACTAGCTATTATTCTAATTTATACAGCCAGCATGGTTAACTACCACGTGTTCATTTACCTTTCCTTTTTGAGATCGGGGCAGAGTAGTTTCAAGGACTGTCAACTGCATTGTGAGATTGTGGCCATGGTTTTATTTTGGAGCTCTTTTGTCATATTTAACTGTGTTTTTTTCTCTTGAAGCTTGTATTGAGGAGAAATAAAGAACGACATGGATGGGCTTCTATTCTGTCCTGGATGCTCATGGTGACTAAAATTTCTGCCAAGTATAACTATTGTGCTATGTAATTTGTAAAAAGTACTAAATTGACTAGTTAGTGGAGGCTCCCTTCCATAGGAGTTTATTCCTTTCTTTCAATGCTTAGGGTTACAAAATTTGTACAAAGAAAATACAGGAACCAAATTCTGTACAGCTGGTTATTGGTTTTCTCAATGTTTTCCAGATTTTTAATACCATACAATAACTGTCCTATGTTATTCTTGAAGGATACTGAACTACTAATAGACTGATATGTATATTTATTTATTTGTATAGGAGTTTCATCCCATTTTCATTTTCTAAAGTCTCTCTAGTCCGATACAAACAGAGTCAAAAACTTTGAAGTGGTGTGCCATTTGATTTCGTAATTGACGATAGTCGTCAAAACCCATGCTATCCATTTAAGCCTAGACATTTTCTCCATCATGATGCTCTTAAATATTCATCATCTCTAGCTATAGCAGGCACCCTCTTGAACTTTCACTACATTTGCATTTTGGTATAATGACATACATCATGGCAAGAATAAGGAGAGGTGGCTGCAGCTTGAATCTCTTGATACTATTTGTAGTGTCTACAAATTTGTTGAACTCTTTGGATGCCCAGATACCAACTCCTACACCTTCTCCTTCACCAACACCAACTCCTTCACCAACACCAACTCCTTCACCTTCTCCTTCACCAACTCCTACACCTTCACCTTCTTCTTCACCAACACCTTCTCCTGCACCTTCACCTGCTCCAGTTCCTACACCTTCTCCTTCACCAACACCAACTCCTACACCTTCACCTTCACCTTCTTCTTCTCCTTCACCTTCTCCTGCACCTTCACCTGCTCCAGTTCCTACACCTTCTCCTTCTCCTTCACCTTCTCCTAAAGCTTCACCTGCTCCAGTTCCTACTCCTGCTCCAACTTATCCTATAACTCCACCATCATCTCCTTCTCCTTTACCTAGTTCGCCTCCACCGGCTAGTGGAGGTTCATCTGGTCTCAGTGGTGGACAAAAGGCAGGAATAGTAATAGGAACGTTTGTAGGAGCAGGTTTGATAGTTTGGGGTGGGATGGTTTATAGGAAGCGCCAACAAAATATCAGAAGAAACGGTTTTAGTAATGCAGCTAGGGACTATGAACTTTGAACTGATTAGGATTTTTTTTTTGGGTTCTATTTACATTCAATTTAAGGCCTTCTTTATTTGAGTCAAGAGGACATGTTCGAATGGTTTAGCTAGGAATAAATGAGGCACAACCAAGCTATGTAAACAGCTTGGTTGTGTTTTGGAATTGTATGGACTTTCAATATCAAATTTCACCTCGGTTTTCTTTTTTCTTTTTTAGAATTTTGAAAAAGCTGAAGCCTGAGAGTAGGAAGATATATAATATTTCTATTATGAAGTGTTACGATAGGTAGACTACTAAGAGTAGACACACTTCAAATACACCTCATTTTTCAGATCAAGATTCTCTAATGTGAGTATTATCATGTTTTTTCATGTTGAAATTTTATTTCAATTTCTCTCTTCATGAATATTAAATATGTGAGACTCTTTAAATATTTATGAAGAAAGATATAGACATGATATTTCACTTGACATTGTCATGTCACATTAAAGGATCTTAATCCGCATACTCTGTTTGGATGCTGAGGTGAAAATGAGAGAAAGAAACATGAGAGTCGGGAATGTAAGAGGAATGAATATAAAAGGAAAATGAAGTGATTTTGAAGTTGTTTAGATTGAGATAAAAGGAAGAGAGAACTAATAAGTAGCCCGCGCGATGCACGGGTGTTTAAAAAAAACTTGAGTAAGTATTTTAATTATTATGTGGAAAATTAATATTTTAATGTATATTGTCACATAATATTTTTAATATTTAGACTATTTAGTTTTTTTGGTTACATAAGGAAATAACAAACAAAAAGAAACACACTAAGCTACCACATCTTTGTACAAGAGCGGAATCACACCAGAAGGAAACTCCCTCCAAATACGCATCGGACACACTGATTGAGACGCTTGCCTCGCTAACGCATCTGCCACAGCATTTCTATCTCGCACAACATAAGAGAACTGGACCTTCCAATCCGCAGCCAACAACGCCCGAATAGAAGCAATAGTATCCCGTTGCCAAAAAGTTCGCGTGTCCCTATTCTAGCTTAGGAGCTCCACAATCTCCTTGCAATCCATATAGCAAACAATATCGCGGAAACCCAAGTCCTAGACAAGGTTCAAACCTGTGCGAAGCGCCAGAAGTTCCGTGAGGAAAGCACTACTAGCCCCACAAGAACAAGCAAAGCCCAATAGTCATCTACCAGCAAAGTCCCTCAGTACACCACCACCACCCATCTGATTAGGCACTGCAACCCAGCTTCCATCCGTATGGAAATGGATCAAATTCGTACGCAAGACAAACACGGGATCACAAGGACTTAGTTTATCTTCCCTCACCTTACAAACTCATTCGCCGTTAACAAAATCTGACGCTAAACCAATTGAACAGGCCACGGGTGAGAACCAAAAACCTTAGTTTATTACATGTAATTAATAAAATATAGGGAAATTAAATCTATAGATTAAATTATGTGGAAAAGTTAATTTTTATATGCAATAAATAAAGAAAAGGGATAATCATCATATTAGTCCCTGTGTTTTACTCGCCGTCTGAACCAGGTCCCTCCCCGGAAATTTTTTTGTAAATGGTCCCTCAGTTTGTAAAGTGTCTGACATAGGTCCTCGCCGGAGCCCGGAGCTCCGGCAAGTGCTTACGTGGCATTACACGTCAGTAATTAAAAAAAAAAAATTAAAATAGGGAAATTACTAGTATAACCTTAATGAACTAAAATCCCAATTTGGAGAATTTGAATAAGGTCCCTCACTTGAAATCCCTAATTTGGTTCTACTTTCCTCTTCCCCACATCCTGTTACGCACTTCTTATTTCATCTTCTTCCTCCCACCATTGTTGCAGCTGCTACTGTTTGTTCTTCTCTCTTCTTTTCCACCATCACCGTTCCTAATTCTTCCAAGCCTACACGCATTGAATTAGGACAAATTCCATACTAAAACAACTAACACCTTCAGCAGAGCTATAGGAAACAATCCCAAGAATTTAAATAAATAAAACCAACCCTGTTACAATTGCAGAACTAGAAGCAGCAGCACTAAGGGTGAAAACAAAATTCAAACAACAGCAACCCATGAACCCAGAATTTGATGATAGAATTCAATATTCATCTTCGTGCCATTCAAGAACACATAATTAACATTAGTGGCAGCAAGAGACACAGAGGAAAAAAAAAACTTAAAGAACAAAAAAAAAATCTTTGTACCAGAGCCAGGGCCACCAGACCAGCTACTACAGTTGCATCGAACTCCAGCGTACTGAGAACCCCTTTTGCAGTGAAATTCAATGCGTGTAGGCTTGGAAGAATTAGGAACGGTGATGGTGGAAAAGAAGAGAGAAGAACAAACAGTAGCAGCTGCAACAATGGTGGGAGGAAGAAGATGAACATAAGAAGTGCATAACAGGATGTGGGGAAGAGGAAAGTAGAACCAAATTAGGGATTTCAAGTGAGGGATCTTATTCAAATTCTCCAAATTGGGGTTTTAGTTCTCATTAAAGTTATATTAGTAATTTCCCTATTTTAATTTCTTTTCTTTTTTTTAATTACTGACGTGTAATGCCACGTAAGCACTTGCCGGAGCTCCGGGCTCCGGCGAGGACCTATGTCAGACACTTTACAAACTGAGGGACCATTTACAAAAAAAATTCCGGGGAGGGACCTAGTTCAGACGGCGAGTAAAACACAGGGACTAATATGATGATTATCCCTAAAGAAAAGTATATTATATAGATAACAGATAACGTACAAATCATGAGCTCCTTATGGTTCAATTACTTGAACTACCATTTAATGCATTTATGTTCTCAATTAAAAAATTGATTTATTGATATAAAAAGAGTGATGATGCTAAGTCACAACTCACTTTCTTTTCTATCTCAATTTCACTCATTTTACTTTTTATCTCTATCTATTTTTCGGCCACATAACATATTATATCATTTTTTCTCTCTTCCCCTTCCTATATATCACTTTTTACGCTTGACCAAGTCCTCTTGGGAGACAGATTGTGAAAGAGCCTCCTGAAGCAAATTAAATATAAAAATTCTCAATTATGAGTATAATAAATTATTATTATTTATTTGGGAATTCGTACTTACACATGAGCTAATCACTTCTTCAACAGATTCATCTTAGATTTTCCCTTTTCTTGGAAACACGAGCACACTTCCACAACAGATGGCGAGGAACAGATATGGCGTCTGATCCAAACTCCTGCACTTATATTAAGAGAAGCAAAAAAATCACAAATAACACTTAATTATTTAAATTTAATACACGATAGTTAAAATTAAAGTGCATTATGTGTGTCTATATACCATCGGTTTTTGTAGGCTAGCGTATCCCATACGCGATAATCTGTATGGGTACTTCGGCTTTAGTGCTCGTTTCCTGTTCAATTCGCTGAGTTTCTATTTCAAAACCCAAGATATATATGTATCATTACATAATTATATTCAAAACATAATGTAAGCATGGCACATCTCACGAACAGATATTTCACCTTGAACTCTTCGGTTTGGTGTTGGGAAACAAATTCCCTCCACTGGCTATCATCGATCACTCGGGCATAAGCTAGCGATGGATGGTCATTCAGATTACCATCTTTATCGAAGATGTGTTTGGCTAGTTGTGCGCGAAAATATCTAGCCAAAGCACTTGTTTCCTTGAGCACATAGTCTCTACGCTTTGGTTCAATATGAAAGCCAGCCTGCAATAACACAAGTTCTATTGATGTTAAGTATGTTTCAATAAATAGTTTAATGCAAAAATTAGAAGAGAACTATATATGTATCTAACCTCAACTTCTTCCCATATGTTCTGTTTGAGTTCGCCGTCCACATCTGGCCACAAATTTTCCATAATTTGAACCATTGTGTGAGCAAGGAACCCAATATATGATAGAAATGAAACCACACAAGAAAGGGGGGTTTGAATTGTGTGTGTGACTTTTATAAACTTTTTCGCAATATATTTGTTATTAGTTCGAAAACGTTGAAAGATATGTGCAGCGGAAATAACCTTAGAACTTGAAGAATAAATCACACACAATATTTATCCTGGTTCACCCCCAAAATCGATAGGGCTACGTCCAGTCCTTGGCTATACCAAGATTTTCCACTATTTCAACAGAATAGTACAAGTGTTCTCAGGGACTTCTCCCAGTATTCTGAGGACTACTCCTTTACAAGTTTTCTCAGGACTTCTCCTTTATCTCTCGAGTATTCGACAGGACTCCTCCCAGTTCTTTTTCAAGAAGGTTTGTTTTCTACAGGGATCTCTTCACAAAGAGTGGGTAGAAACTATGAAGTTCTAAATTCAGAGAAGGTATACAAATTGGTTCTCTGAAGGGCTTGTGTGATGAAGAATAAGAGTTTTCACTCTGTAGAGATTTCACACTAGTTGGCGACTAAACTCAGAAAATAAGAGGGCTAAGGTCACTGAGTGTTCTTGACTAAAGCTTGTTCAAATTGTAAACTGACTTGAAGGATTTGAATGCTTTGATAGTGTGTAAGTCGCCAAGTTGAAAATGATGCAGAGTCCACTATTTATATCTTCAGTAGGATGATAACTGAAGGTGCTGATGAAGATCTTCAAAAATAGTTCCGTTGAGTCTTTGCTTGATTGTGAGTAACGGATACTTCTGCATCTGTGTGTTGTAGTCTGCCAGGTGAAGAATGTTTCTTCAACAGATAAAAAGTGAGATCGTCTGGCAGTGCTTTTGTTCTGGTTCTCAGAGGCTGCAATTAATGCATGTGCATTACAGCTAATATGGCAATTAATGCACTGACCAGAAGATTTGGATTTGGCCGTTGAGGAGATACGATGATCAGAGGATATCACCGCTAATTCAGCAAAAGCAGCTTGAATTAAGGAATGTCAGAGAATTTGAATCTTCAAGGTATATGGCGTTTAATTCTGTCTCTTTCGCCATTAATGCTCTGATCCATCAAGAGGTGCATGACAACTCATCTTCAGTTTGAGCAAACGATCTCTTTTAAGCACATTCTTTTTGTACCAGTCTTCAATCATTGCTCTTTAGTCAACCCATGTGTTTGACAAAGATTGAACCGCACAGTCTTTGCAGGCGGACGAACTTTACTCTGGAGGCAGACTTATTTCTCATGGGCGGACGTACTCTGCACTTGCTTTTTGATAATGTTTGCAGCATGGCTTTAGTTCATAAGTGTTCCTGAATATGAAATCTTTCTAAGAAAGTTAGTAACACTTAGCGAAATTGTTATTTATCAAAATAGGTTAATTCATTTAAATATTTTACTCTAACAATATAGCCTACAAAATAATTTTTGTTGGGGTTAACGGGTACACCATCCGAATCCCAACCAACCTAGTACATGTAAATGTTAAGCAATTCAGTAGAGTTTAAACTTATTAAATTGCTTAGAATCCATGCTATAGGTGTTGAATGATGATTGTAGTCACAATTTTTTATGTAGGAATGAAGAATGAAGGTCCATTGCTATAAAACAAGAAGAAAACAGAGAATTTGCCTTAAATTGTTACCTCAAACTTCAGTCATTTACTCCTCATAAAACAGACTTCTTTCATGATGGTCCGTCTGCGCCTGATTGTCCTGTTCTCACCCGTCTCACCACTGCCTTGCTGTGAAGGATCCATTTTCCTGAAACAACATGTCAAAAATCTTCAAAGTCTAGTACGTCCTTACATAATATTTACAATCAAACATGACTTCACAAACAGAGTACACATATATTCCACGAAATGTACTGAACAACAACAAAAATCTTCAACAGAATACACATTCCACAAAATGTACTGAACAACAACAGAAATGGCATAGGAACTAGTAGTTATCAAACAGATAAGCTCCTTAACTTCGACAAAAATTAAAATGCCAAGCAAAGGTACTGTACAATAATAAAAATCTTAAAAAGAAAGAAAACCCTAGAAGTAGAAGCAGGTCAAGAGGACTCACAAGTGAGGTGTGGAAGCAAGATGAACGAGCTGAGTAGCAGGAGGAACGAGCTTAGTGAGCACACAAAGAGGGAGGCCGTGAGCAAGAGAAGGATTAGCCACGACGAGTAAAGTAGTTATATAGCGAATGCAGCGAGAACGAGCGTCGGTGATGACGTGCAGCGACATGAGGCAAGGAGCGGAGGTAATGGGGTGCAGAAGGAAGGAATGTCGAGTGGCAGTGACGATGTTGAATAACAATGGAGTCAAGACAAAGAAGCGGGAAGACAAAAGATTTTTCGAGAGAGAAGGATTAATTTCTTATTGCTATAACAGGGGGTAGTCAAAAAATATAAGAACCTGTTACCACGATCCCTCGACAACCGAGGTAATAGAAAATGTCAGAAAATAAAACTCTATTACCACGGTTCACCGTGCAACCGTGGTGTTAGAGAAGTGTATCATTTGCTGTGAAAACATACGCAGTATCATCTGTGGTATCGTTTGATACAACATTCTATCATTTGATCCTATCGTCTGAGTAGGAGCATCTACACAAGGAAGCATCGTCTGCCATACTAGACCGTCTGACCAGAAGTATCGTCTGATCAGATGGTGCCAGCTGTAAACCATTTAGATGTAATAGTTAATATTAACTTGTAACTGGGATATCCGGGATATTTATCTTGTATTTATTATTGTTTATCATCCCAATGTAATAGTTGCAATAGTTGACCTCGGAATATCCGTCGGTCTCTCTGTATAAATACAGAGCTTGTAGCCTTGAATAATTAGGGATTTGAAGTGCAGAATAATAATAAGGATCCATAGAATTCATCTTTGCATCTTCAAGTTCCTCAACTTCTTCTTACCTTTTTCTTTCAAAGAACACCTTCGCTCTTTAACATGGTATCAGAGCCAGTCTGATCTATGGTTCATTTCTTTTTCTTTTCTCCCATGGCCGAAGCTCCGTCTTCGTGTCAAGCTTTATCTATTCCTGTCTTTAATTTTTCAACTCTGAGTTTCATAAACAGAGGGCTAACACCTGTTAACGTTTCCCCGAACTCAAGCTTTATATTTCTTATCCCTTTCCTGATTTAGCCTCTTAACGCTGAGACTCATGAACAGAGGGGTAACACCTGTTAACGTTCCTCTGAGCTCAAGCTATGGCAGCCGTAAGGCCTCTGAGACTCAGATTCAGGAGCCCAAGTCAACAACCTCTGAGGTTCCCACTGCAGTACAAGCCTAGGCAAAACTTCCTCGGACTGGCATGGAAAGATCATTGCTCCGAAGTGCCTTTCCGAAACCAAAAATATGTATTTTCTTTGTCAAATAATGCAGCTCCGATAGATCTGGGAAACAGATCATATCTTCTTTTATGTGCTTCAAACAGCATCCCTCCCAACCCCTTCGCTCCGAGTGTAAGCATCTGTGTCAAAGGGGCACAACGGTTCCCGGCATAATATTCAACACCTATCAGTCTGATCACGGATCTTGTATCCAGAATCAACAAGTACAAGCCAGGGTGGACGCTACATTATGTTGCAGTTCTGAAGCATCAAACTCAAAGTACCTGCGAAGGCTTCGCCTTCTTATCCTACGTTGAGTTTGCGGGGGGATGTTAGAGAAGTGTATCGTCTGCTATGAAGACATACGGAGTATCATCTGTGGTATCGTCTGAGTAGGACCATCTACACAATTCAACCCAAATGCTAAAAGTGAGTCAGCCCAACCCAACCCGCATTTTGGCCAGCCAATGGTAGGTCGGGTCGAGCCCGCCCCGCCAACCCATATTGCCACCCCTAGTCCTTGGGTTCCATGCGTAATAATCAACTAGTAACTAGCCCGTGCATTGCATGGGTTTTTTTTGAAAAATCTAACTATGCAATTCATGGTTAGATAATTAGCATTGAAATATTATGAATCTATTCATAATTATTAAGTTGCATAATTTTAAAATAAAATGATATCAAAGTTATATATTTAATCAAGTACTTATTTAAATTTCGGCAAAATCAATATGTTTATCTCTTATTTAAAATAAATCAATAATTTGAGTGTCATAAAAATGCATATAATTAGGTACTCTAAAGAACATAAAATAAGCTAATATTAAATAAAAAAAATAACATTTGAATCATTGATTATATTTCAAAATTTGAATAAAGCATACATCTAAATATATAAATATGGTTTAAAATTTTTTAAAGCAATATAAATTATTGAATTATGCTAATTTTTAGGAGAAAAATTGGATATCATAGAGATAAGATATGCTCGTGAAGAGAAATTTTATATGTGCAAATTGAAAACAAAGTGCATAAGACAAGTGATATTAATATACACTTGCTTTTTTAGAGAATAAGAGGGAGACAATGTGTATTTTAAAATTAGTATTTCAGCCCGTGTAATGCACAGTAAAATTATTTTTCAAATATTTAAAATTAAATATTAATTTACAATCATGTTTTATTTTAGATATAATTTATGTTTCTTTTGAACATAAACATTGCAACAATTTTCTAATTCTATTAAGTTTTAATTTAACATATATATCTTCAATGATAATTTGAATCTTAATTTATGTTTGGATTTTTTTTTACATCGAATAGAATTTTTTTTTTTTTTTCTTGATCAAGGTACAGCCAGTTGCCGTGAAACTAATTTTTCGTCTCACGATCAGCGCACGAAGCGATAAAGGGCTGGCCAATGAATTTTTGCGGGCCGCCTACCAAATTTGAATTTATATCAACTCCAATTAAACAAAGATCTGGCTGAGACAAATACGGGCTCATCACAAACGGTGGGCAGTGGGGAAAGTCAAAATATAGGGATAAAATTGAATCAAGAAGGATTAGAGGTTGTTCTGCAAAATTCTCCATTATATGCATCGTGTATATCGCGAAATGGTGGGTGTGAGGCATCTGGAAAGGAATCTTCCAACCGAAGTAGTAGGAGACTCTCAAATGCGGCATCAAGAAAAGAGGTTAGACAATTCATTCACTCTCTATCTAATTCAATATCAGATTCCAGAATTTGGAATTGTAACAAAATTTACTGGATTCGTAATGCGGAGTTGGAAGCCAAAAATATCTGGTCTTTGGGGAAGGATTTGGGTGTTTCTTTCCCTGGGTAGGAAAGGGAAATTATAAACAGAGTTATCAACATGGAGAAAAGGGATGCAAAAGGAGGAAGAGGTCAACCTATTGTTGGTGATGATGGGACAGTAGAAGGTGAACAATGAAAGTACTCAGTTATAATGTGAGGGGTTGGGGATAAAGTGATAGCAATTTCGCAAGTGTACGGATAGGCCGAAGTAATACAAAAGATTCTCGAATCCACAACGATAGTTTGTTTATTGGTTAGATTGCAGAAAAGCAATTGTGAAAGATGTTGATGAGAAAACAGCACTTTTATGTTTCACCAATTCCAATTATGCTAAGAGCAACTAGAGTTCTATATGAACCAATGTAACTTTCCTATGGTGATGTAGCCTAAAACTTTACTTGTTAATACTTTAATCAAGCAAATCATCCAATTTCAGTTGCTAAGTCTAATACCTTAGTACCTAGTTAATTCAATTGGAGAATAAATCTCATATAATCAGGCTAACACTACTGAACCCTACCCTTATACCTAAGTGGTGGAGAAATACAATCAACTTAATCTCAGATCCCTAATCCTTACCAACTACCGTTGTGCAAGGAAAGGCATAATACTTGCGTCGACTCAAGCAAAATTATAAATAAGAGAAAAGATTCATAGGAGTGAAACAAAGATATTTATATAAAAACTTAGAAGTTCATAACATAATATGAAAAAGGATCAACATCCCCAAATACTAAGGAAAACCTAGCCAAACATGGCTAGGGAATACATAATCAAGATTAAAAGAAGTTAGACCTGAAACAATGGTCTAGAAAGTCTCCCAAAGCTTTAAGGGCAATAGCTTCAAAGTAGAATTCAGGATATACAAGATATCCCTAATAGAAACCAAAGTTCTTTAACAGGGTCCCACGCATGTGCGTGGCATTCTGGGCACACATGTGTAGGAAGTTCAAGCAGCAGACCCTTCTGGCAAAATGTCCATGCATGTGCGTGGCTTTTGGGCGCACATGCGTGGAACCCCTGCAAACTCTTTCGACTCCTTTTCATCTCAACTCTTTGATTCCTCCTATTTAAAAGTCTCTTAATTGCTTTCACTCCTCCTTTAAACTTACTTATTTTTGCAGAAACTCATCAAACATCCATCAAAGCAAAAGATGAAACAACCATTTCACATGAAAACCATCATCATTGCCTCATTAACTCATTTAAGAGCCTCTTTAATCTTATCATCATAATTAACACCCTCCCTTTCATCATTCATGCAATATTCCATACTTAGTGACCAGGAATTAAAATAAACATGACTCAAGGACTAAAACTAAAAAGACTTAATGAATATAAGAAAATACTAATAAGACCAAAAAATAATAAAAATACTCGACTAGCACCAATATGCAGAAAAACAAGCCAAAGCTAAGCTAAAAATATCAAAACACTACATGAGACAAGGGAAAAATAACGAAATAAAAGACTAAAAAAACTAGAATACCTCGGATCATCATAAAGTAAAGAGAAGGGAAATCAGAGAGCTTGTCTCCCGTGAAATAACTGAAATGGTTCTTATTCAAGAAACCAAACTTCAGGATGTGGATAGCAAAGTGTGTGCTCAATTATGGGGTGATTCAGAATTTGAATGGAAGTCAATCCAAGCGATTAATAGAGGGGGTGGTCTTCTTTGTATTTGGAAAAGAGGTATGTTCAAATTACAGTGTTGTACATTGAGTCAAGGGTTTATAGGCCTTCAAGGTCTATGGGGTGAAGAGGATTACCAGTGTGTCATTGTAAACGTCTATCCTCCTTGCGTCTTGGAGGAAAATAGGAATCTGTGGAATGAAATTATTGTATGGAGAAGTTCTTGTTCTGTTGATTGTTGGTGTGTGGGGGGATATTTTAGTTCTGTAAGATAAGAAGAGGAAAGGAAAGGGAGCTCAGGTGGACAAGGCCAGTACAGGAAGGAAATTGTTGATCTCAATAATTTTATTATATCAATGGAACTTCTTGATATTCCTATACAAGGAAGGAAATTCACTTGGGTGAGACCCAATGGCAACGCAATGAGCAGAATTGATCGATTCCTTGTCTCTAATGAATGGTTGGCAACCTGGCCGAACTATTTTCAACAGGTAATTAACAGGGATATTTCTGATCACTGTCAGCTAATGCTCAAACAATCACTCACCAACTGGGGCCCCCAAACCATTTAGAGTGCTGAAGTGTTGGTTCCAAGATCCGAGGTTCAAAGAATTTGTGCAAAGAGCCTGGTCAGAGTTGCAAGTCCAAGGATGGGGAGCGTATGTATTGCAGTGTTATCAAATAGCGGTTATAGCGGCGCTATAGCACTATAGCGTAGCGCTTTTTTGGCTTACCGCTGCTCCTCTATTTGCCGCTTTTTCCTGCTTTTTCCGCTGTTTTCCGCTTTGAGGGGCTGGAAATAGCGGATTTTTGGCTTACCGCTATAGTCCGCGACCCGTGATTAATAACACTGATGTGTTGAACGAAAAATTAAAATTGTTAAAAGCAAGGCTGAAAAAGTGGAACAGAGATGTTTTCAGGGATTGAAATAGAAAGCGCAAGGAAGCAGTCTTAAAAATCAATGAGCTAGATAGCAAAGATGAAATAGCGGGCCTTTCCGTGGAGAAAAACAAGCTGCGAAGAGAACTATTAGCTGAATTCTGGTCTGTATCCAGAATGAATGAGTCACTAATATATCAGAAGGCTAGATCCAGATGGATACGTGAGGGGGACTCAAATACCAACTTTTTCCACTCATCTATTAACTGGAGAAGAAAATCAAATTCAATCATGGGCCTCATTATTGATGGAAATTGGGAGGGTGATCCATCTAAAGTAAAGAAGGAGGTGAAAGTATTCTTTGAGAAAAGGTTTGCGACAAACAATTGGGAAAGGCCAAAAATTTATGGGGTGCCTTTCAAAACTATCTCAAAGGAGGACAATAATTTGCTCACTACTAGATTTGGGGTGGAAGAAATAAAAGATGCAGTGTGGGCATGTGGAAGTGATAAAAGTCCGGGCCCAGATGGCTACAACTTCAAATTCATCAAGAATTTTCGGCATCTTATTAAGGATGACATGAAAAAAGTCCTTGATGATTTCTTTGCTATGGGAGTGTGTCCACGAGGTAGTAATGCTTCTTTTATAGTACTGGTCCCAAAGGTGGAATCTCCACAATGCTTGAATGCCTTTAGGCCTATTTCTGTAATTGGGTGCATGTATAAAGTCATTTCTAAAATCCTGACCTCCAGATTTAAAGGGGTGCTCTCTAAGGTGATCGATGAAAGTTAATTTGCATTATTGGGGGGTCGGAACATGCTTGATAGTGTAGTATTCGTTAACGAGGCTATTCATTAGGTGAAAAGTAGAAAGATTCCATCAATCTTCTTCAAGGTCAACTACGAAAAGGCATACGACTCAGTAGATTGGGATTTCTTATTATACATGCTTGGTAGATGAATTTTTGTACTAAATGCATCCAGTGGATTAGGAGTTGCTTTAATTCAGCCACCATTTCAATCCTAGTAAACGGAAGTCCGAGTGAGGAATTCAAAATGGGGAAAGGCCTTCGACAAGACGACCATTTGGCTCCGTTTCTATTCTTGATTATAGCGGAGGGGTTGACTGGTCTTCTCAGACAAGCTTTATCTGGGGACAGATTTAGAGGACTAAAAATTGGGAAGGAATATAGTGTTGATCTATCAATGCTTCAATTTGCGGAAGACACTATATTCATGGGGCAAGAAACTTTACAAATTATAGTGATCTTAAAGAGCATTCTCAGGTGTTTTGAAATCGTCTCTAGCCTCAAAGTCAATTTCTATAAGAGTAAAATTGCGGGGATATTTGCCGAACCGAGATTGCTAAATAAATTTGCAGCACTTCTGCATTGTAAGGTAATGCGTATACCTTTCATATACCTTGGTATTCCTGTTGGGAGTAGTGCAAGCAAATTGTCAATGTGGAAGCCAGTTCTGGATCGTTTAAGGGCCCGTCTCTCCTCCTTGAAGCAGAAAAACATTTCGTTTGGTGGAAGACTTTGTCTCATACGCAGTGTGCTGTCCTCGCTACCCTTATTCTTTCTTTCTCTGTTCAAGATGTCGGCTGAAATTATTAAGGCAGGTAAGAGAATCATGTGCAGATTTCTTTGGGGAGGCCATGGGGACAGGAAAATTGCATGGATCTCTTGGTCAAAAATCTACTAACCTAAGGAGGAAAGGGGGCTAGGAAAAAAATAGTTTGTGATCAGAAGATTCCCTCCAAAGCGTCCCCATGGTGGAAAGACTTGCAAAATGTCTGCTTTGAAAATGGTGATGCAAATGACAGATTTTCAGGATGGTTTGATAATTTTATTGAGAAAACACTAGGCAATGGGGACTCAACTCAGTTCTTGTCAGAAGATTGGGTGGGTTGTGGCAAATTTCGTGACAAAATTAAAAGGCTGTTTAACTTCTCTAAAAAATATGCCTAGTAGCAGATATGGAGGAGTGGCGCAATGGCGTCTGGAACTGGGCATTTAAATGGAGAAGAGAGCTTCGCGGTAGAGAGCTTGTCTGGAAAGATCCTTGGTGAATTCAGTGAATCCAGTTCAGAGCTTGGAACTGGTTAAGGGCGAAATTGAATGGCTTCAATTACGCCTATTATGAATGGTCAACAAACCCATCCTACTGCATTCAGCATCCGTAGTGGTATATCTGATTTTATGCTGCTGGATTGGCCTAGCTTTACTGAATTGGTGCATTTTGTTTCTGGTATCATTTCAGCAGGGTGTTGGGGTCATTGTGGTGTGGGTAGGAATTATCATGGAGTTGGCTTTTGTATATTTGGACCCTTGTTGCTTTTGATTAAGCTAGGAGATTTGTAATCCTATGTGTATGGACTTTTTTATAGTTTGTTAATTTTGTTATAATGGGTTGTGACATCCCTTTATTCCCCATTAATATATTTTGCTTATTAAAAAAAAACAAATGGGACTTGGTTCCATGATGAGTCCAAATTTTCTTTCGCTGAATCCTGTCTCTGTCTCTCAAATAAAAAATTGACACCTGTTTTAATTTTAACACGTTATATTTGACAGCATTGACGACGAGACTCTGTTATAAAATAAAATAAAAAGGTTGTTACGTGAAAACTGAAAACCTACACTGCAGAGACAGAGACAGAATCCTGTGCACAAGCCGCAGCCCTTGTTTTTACCCCTGGCACCTTTTTTAACCCACCCCTGGCACCGATTCAACCCATTGAAGGACAATTGTTTTCACCCCTAGCACCGATTCAATCCATTGAAGGACAACGAAGCAATACCAATTGCACTGGTACAAACTCTCAAAAGGTAATTATTGTACTCTTCTCTTTTATATATATATATATATATATATATATATATATATATATATATATATATTAATTGATATGCTTGTTCTTTGTCAATTTAAAATTTAACTATAGACATAGGTTCTAAATTTAGTTCCATATATAAGTTGGGTATTGAATTTGCTACCTTACCTACGTAATTCTGCACCCTTTTTTACTTTCAGAGTTCTAAATTTCGAAAGCAAAAATTTTATATTTTTTTCGAGCTAAAACTTGGAACATAAAAAATGGAGGTGTGAAATTATGTGTGTAGGGTGTCAAATCTAATACTCATATAAGTTGTGTTTAGTTTATAAAACATATTTAAGAGAGTTTATTTAACCTGAAGTATGACAGAAGTAGAAGATCATAATGGTGACAGAGTTGGGAGAAAAAAAATTGAAGAGATACATGCTACAATTCCTATCGAATTCATACCAAAAGTTGGGATGAAATTTGACACTGAAGATGATGCCCATACGTTTTACAATTCTTATGCTTATAAAGTGGGTTTTAGTGTAAGAATTAGTAAGGGAAATTGTAAGACCCTCAACTTTGTGTGATTGTATTTTGGTCCCTGTAACTCTTATGATTATAGTTTGAATCATTTGAAGTATATTGATTATACTTTGTCTTGAATTATTTAGTAATTCGAGTTATTATTGGGTTGATATATTTAGTTTTATTTATGAGAAATGTGTGTTTGAGTATGGAATTATGTATGGTTTAAGCCTTGGCTGAAATGGCGACGTTTTGAAAGGAAAGTTGAAATCGTCTGGTAGAGACTGTCTGGTAGAGATTGTTTGGTAAAGTTGGCAGACTGTTACTTCGTTAAGTTGGCAGACTGTTACTTCGTTAAGTTGGCAAACTGTTACTTCGTTTAGTTGGCAGACTAGGACTTCGTTTTGGTTTTGTTTTGCCTGGTCTGGTCAGCCGTTTTTGTTGACTTTTAGAGATAAGTGTCAAATGCCTTAGGAATAATAAATTTCCGTTTTTATTGACTCTTAAGAGATAAAATGTCAGAATCATTAATGAGCATTAATGACTTGCCGTTTTCTTTGACTTAAAATATTTTAATCCTTTCTAAGTCGGTTTCCTCACTCTATAAATACAAACTCCGTCAGTACGTATATCTTTCATTTTTCCCACACCTTTCTTCTCTCCAATGCTGAAATCCTTGAAACTCTTCAGAAGTGTTGTTATTGGTAAGTTGTTCGAACTCTTACTAATTTTGGAATTTCCATTGTATTCGATTTAGTTCATCTTCTTGGAGTTTAACTTGCTCTATTTCCATTGCGGCCATATTCTTCTTGTTCGTTGAAGATCAGAGCTATTCGTTGTGAGTTCTTCATGATTAGTAAATGACAGAGTTGAAGTTTCAAATCTCTTAATCATTTAGGCCATATAAGGTTGGTTTCCTTTCTAGTCCTTACGTTAGAACTCTGTTGTAATCTTTGTGTTTTTAAAATATCCCTTGAAAACCATATAGAAACTGTTTTAAATCAATTTGGTAATGATTTTTATCTATAAAGAAGTTTGGGTTTTAAAGAAATGAATTTAAAAGTGATTTTTACGTGAAAAACTTTGATTCTGTACTCTCAGACTGAGAGCCAACGCTTGGGCGTTGGGGGCACTTTGTTCTGCTATGTTTTACGAAAAATTTTGGT
Source organism: Acmispon strigosus (assembly GCA_030819835.1). NCBI lineage: Eukaryota > Viridiplantae > Streptophyta > Magnoliopsida > Fabales > Fabaceae > Acmispon > Acmispon strigosus. The sequence continues at coordinate 30,596,169 of JAUAMA010000001.1, forward strand.
TTCGACCGTTTTGAGTTCTGTTTCTTTCCAGATTGTGTCCTACCCTTAGGATAGTTAATTAAATGAGTTTATATGCTGTTTCTAGGTTGAAGATCAAGTGTATGCAACCTAAACGAAGGTAAGGGTAACTCAGTCTTAGTGTTGTGTCATTTATGATGTTTTTGTGATTCTGTTTTCAAAACACTGATTGTGATTGTTTATGATCTGGATTGAATATTGTTGATAATATTGTAGTATGTTGAATATGTTGTTGAAACTGAATTGCTTGGATATAACATGATGAATATGTTTCCAAGAAGAACTGACTATATTATGCATATGTTGATACTATGACTGTGAAACGAGTGAACCGTTATTGTTCATGAAGAAGCTGTGAATTGTGGGAACTGTTAGTTCCTGAGGATGATGATTATTTGTCATAGCATATGCATTCTATATAGGATTTTCAGGTTTTGATGTGGTGGCACTTTGTCCTGCGAGATCATAACCGAGGGTGATGCGGTGGATAGTATTCCACGAAATCGTCCTGGCCCGGATATGGCAAAACTTATTGGCCATAGATTATGCATATAGTTATTGAGAACTAACAATCATGAGTATGTGAAATCTGAAATGAGTAGTTTGTGAAATATCTGTTGTTAGTATGGACGTAATTCATACTCTGTTATCTATCAATGATTCTGTTTTTCATCATTGTATTATTGATTTTACTTGTATTCGGAGTTAACCATTTCTGCTTGTTGTTTTATTGTTTGGGCGCTTAACGCTAGATGACCAGCGATGAGGGAAGACTTGAAGGCTGTTTTGATGCAAGCTTGAGGAACTTTTGCGGCATATTTGAAGACGATATTTAGTTTCCGCTATTTTGTAAACTTAGCACATGTGTGCAACATGTTACTTTCATTACGTCTTGTTTTCCTGTCTGTAATATTACTGACTATGGGCTACACTTATTAAATATATGTTAGAAGTTATTTTGGAAAACTTAAGATGTTTTGAAAGACTTTTATTTAAAGTGTTTTTCCGCGTTTTTCAATGTGACTCTCGACTTAAAAATCGGGCTGTTACAGAAATAAAGGTGTTGATGGTAAGATAGTGAATAGAGTATTTTGTTGCTCATGTGAAGGCTTTCGCGAGAAAGATAAGCGAGATCCTAATATCAAGAATCCCCGTACACAACGCAGTGAGAGCTTGAACAGTTTAATTAAAAAATATGTAAGTTACAAGCATGATTTGCTGAGATTTTTCCATCATTTTCAGAGGCTAGTTGATGATCGTCGTTATGAGGAATCAAAGGCAGATTTTAAAGCAACCCAAACAAGTTTAGCTTTGTCATTTAATGTGGCAATTTTAAGACATGCAGCAACAATTTATACTCCAACAGTATCCAAGATGATCCAACATGAGGTATCGAAGGCTTATGATAGCAATATGACTGTTTCATTTCAAAATGAGGATATTACAAAATATGAGATTACCTCTTATAAGAAACGTTTTCATCATACAGTTCAATATGACTCATCTACCGGTGCCGTGAAATGTAGTTGTAAGAGGTTTGAGTTTGCAGGAATCTTATGCTCACATGCTCTCAAAGTTCTTGCATCAAGAAATATTACAAAAATTCCTGAAATGTATATATTAAAGAGGTGGACAAAACATGCAAAAGTTACAACTAACATAGCAATAAGCCATCCTAAAAGTCATGAGGACCCTAAGGTAAGAATGGGAAATCGCCGCAAAGACTTAGGTAAGATGTATGCTCATTTATCTGATAAGGGTGCACTTACTGAAGAACACATATAATATAGTTTTTAATGGGTGGAAGAAGACTATGAACGAGATAGATGCGTGCCTTGAAGGTAAAGACAGTGATGCCAAAGCCCATTGTGCTTCGCCAAAAAATAACAACAATGTGAAGGGAATAAAAAAAAAAGATTTCATGGATCGTCTACCAGACCCAAAAGTGCTCTTGAGAGAAGAAAGAAAAAAAAAACCTTTAGAACCTGATGAACCTTCATTGCAGAACATAGATCATGAATTACCATCAATCCAATCTAGTCAGGTACTCTCTTTTTATTTTCTTTACTTTTTATTTTCTTTATATATTTTATTTTACAATTCATGTTTTGTGTACATGCTAGATTATTCATTATGATTAAATTTGGGTGAATTAGGTGCCAATATATGCCACTTGCAATACCTCCAAAGAGCCAACTAGTAACATGAGCATGACGGAACTGCTACAGGTGATGAATGATTGTAATTTTCAACTAATTTTTATGAGCTTAAAAGATTTTTATTATTAATATAAGAATTAAAATATATATACAGGCACAACTATCGAGCATTGAACATGGACGTGGAACACTTGAAGGAATGATTAGGGATGTCCCATACATTAATCAATTCCCACCAATGTTTCGTTGTTATATTGAAAACGTGATAGATGTTGTCTCAGATGGTAATTGTGGCTACAGAGCTATTGCTGCATTATTAGGAAAACATGAGGAGAACTGGGGTTATATTAGGATTGAGTTGTTGAACGAGCTGCAACAACATTCCCAACAGTACCTCGAACTGTATGGGACCCCTGAAAGGTTCAAGACCATACACGATGCCATATGCATCTTTCCTGGACAGTATGCCACTCGGGATAAATGGATGGATTTACCAGATATGGAGTATCTTATTGCGACAAGGTTCCAATTGATTTTCCTTTACTTATCACCGGATGGATGTATGACTTTCTTCCCACTGAGGGGGTAAACCTCCTATGAACTCACAAAAGATTATAACTGTTGGTTATGTCAACAAGGATCACTTTGTGCAGGTATATGTTGTTTCTATTGTATACACTTGTATTTTACTTTGGCGTACTATTCAATAATAATTTCTTCTTTTTCATATGTAGGTTCTTTTAAAGGACGGTCATCCAATGCCAACTATTGTCTTGCAATGGCGCAGGTTTTGTTGTGGAAGCCAAACATTGGGAGTTCTCATATTTGCAACGTATTCAAGATTTCAATATGTTATTACAAAGAAATAACTTAGGGTCCCGTCATTATGTAGACATTACATAAGATTGAAATTTTGCCATTGAATATTAGACAATCTTATTGATCAAATGTGATAAGACAATCTTATGGATTCATCACACTGGCTTATCACTTTTCTGTCTTTTCCGGTGGCTTTCCAATAGCCAGCTTTTGTAGCTCTATTTGTTCTTGATCCATTTGGGTACTTGCATCCCGTGGACAAAAGAAAAACCACTCCAAATCTCGTCTTGGAAGGAATGATTTCTCTGCATTTCACAAATTAGACTACTCACACTTCCTTATCAGAAACAATGCAGTAAAAATATTTGTTTAAAAATAAAGACATTGCTTTTTCCAAAGCTTGAGTGCTTGACTAAAGAAAAGCCCATTGAACTGGCTTTTACAACATAAAAGCTATGTTGTTGAGAATGATTAACAGCTAAAAGAAAAGTGAACACAAGAAAAGCAAAACATTGCTTTCTAACATAGTACTATTAGTATTCATAAAGTCTTATAATCGGTCAATATCAGCTTCTTTTTTCTCATAATCAATTTTTAAACCCAAAAGTTACTCAAAAGAGATTCCTAGAATTGATCATTGTATACACGTTACATTTTATATATTATGCATATGCCTATGTACTTCAAAACATAATTAAACTTTAATGATCATGGAAGCTCTTGAAAAGGAAAATTCATGTAAGAGGTTTTATGAGTTGTGTTATTTTCTAACTATATATATAAAACCTAAAAAGAAAATAAAATGGCCTATGAAACCTAAAACTCTAGGTTCGGGAGTCGATTACGCGTGGGGAAGGTGTTAGCACCCCACAGCGCCCGTCAAAGACAGTACCCAAGATTGATTGTGCAAAAAGGTATTAAAAGACTTATTATTTACAAAGAAAATGATATTACTTACAAAACAAAAATAGTTTTATTTTATTTTATTTAGCCTGATAGGTGTGAAACTAGTCCTACATACTTCCTTCAAATGGAAGATCAAGGCCACGTAGTTCTGAAGGTTTAAATTGATTTTTTTAATGATTTTTAATTTATGATTTTTAATTTTGAAAAGATTTTGTTTGTTTTTTTTAGAGTTTTTCATTGGTCTAATGAAGTGCTTTCAGGTAAATGACGTGAATCAATAGCAGCTTCAATAGATGGTTGGAAGTTGGTTGCAATGGGAGCCGACAGTGGTGGTGATGGTATAATTGTTGTAGGAGGTGTTTGTGTGATTTGGAGTGGAAGTTCAGGTTGAACGATAGTGGTTGGTGGTGTTTTTGGTGGTGTTTCAGTGGTTTGAACATGTGGGGGTGTAATGACATCGAATACATCATTAACAGGTTCTAAATTTTCAGCAAACAATGCATCAACAAAAGCAGTGTTTGGAGATGATACAGGGATTACCTGAGATGGTCAAAAGACGATTTTTGGATCACGAAAGAGAACATCATCATCATCATCATCCTCTTCGTTCACTTATTCGATAAGAAAATGTCTTTTAGTATAGCTAGGAGGGGGCCTTGGAGCTTCATGGACCTTCCATTTGCCCAACAGAGGAGGTGATGGGTCTGATTTTGCAAATGTTGCAGGTCGATCTGATCTTGGTTTTGTGGAGATGGTAGAATGGTTGAATGATGGAGCACCACTGGATGAAATTTGTAACGTCGTCGATGGTTCAGATTCTTCAGACGGTGCAATCCTCAAAACCTTTGAAACGGTTCTTGATTGCTTTGAGGGTGTTGAAGTTGATTTCACAGATTTTCCCTTTTCAATAGAAATTTCCTTCTTCTTTGTGATGAACTCTTCTGGAAGCTCAGAGTCATCTACAAAGATCTGCATTCTCTTAACATCGCCAATCTTGATTGGTTTAGGCCAGACTATGTCGTTCTCCAGAAGCTTTGTGTTTTCCACATAAGGGATCAACAATTGCATTTTGGCCATAATGGTTGAAATCAGAGAGCCAAAGGGAAGATATCCCACGGGAAATTCTAGGATGCTTACCAAGTAAGCAAACATGAGGTGAGCAGGTTCACCTATACCAAGTTGAATATTTTATACAGTGCATATCGTGCGAAGTAATTCACATGGTGCCTTGCACCTTCCTTTGGAAGAATAATTTTACTCACCGTTGCATGTGGGAACCGGCGGTCTTCAACCAAGTTATTGGCCTCATATCCAGCAGACTGAAGCGGTTGAACCCATATTTTATCGCAATCAGGAGCATCCTTCTTCCATGACGCAAAGTATCATTCACCAGATTCAGTATCAATCCCCAATGCCTCAGCTACATCCATCACTATGATGGAGGTGATTGTGTTGTTGAGTCTCGTCTTGATAACTCCTCTTTCATGAACAGCACAATCATAAAAATCCTTCACCAACGGAACGAATACTTCCTTCTTCGAGATTTCGTAGACCATCTCCCAGTCTTGGTGAAATAGCGCTTGAATTCCAGGGATCTTCAGATGAACAAACATTTTCATTTCCAGGTATTGAGGGGAGACGATAGATTTGTCTCCTAACTTTGCAATAGCAGGTTTCCCAATCTCAGAGACTTGATGTCAGCGTTGATCAAGAACCCTTTCTCTTCTTGCCCTAAGGATCTCCATCTCTTCAGCAGAAGGATTGAGTACCTTTTGACATTTTGATGAAGTTGCCATTGTTAAGTGTTGGAAAGCTTGAGTTCTTTGATTTCTCTTTTATGAAATTCACACGTTAGTTTGAAAAGAGAAAGAAAGCAATTTGGAATTGTGAGAATGCAAAGAGTCTTTCAGAAATGTGAACAAGTGAGTGAGAGAGGGAATGCAAATCGGATTTTAGGGTTTTTCAAAAGCAATCATGAGTTGTGCGAAAATTGAGGCAAAATAAACTATTAAAAATATAAAACCCCATGCGCATTTAATGCGATGTGATAACTGCCTTTTCATATTAACATTAAAATAATAGAGAAGCGCATGTGAGAAGCCAGTTTTCGTGACGTCAGACACGGTATGAATTCGCGATAGGTGAACGACAGACAGCATGTGACATCCTTGTCGTTTGAACTTCACAATGAACGATAGATGGTGAACGTTCCATCTTCTTTTGACAATACACTTGAGTGATTGAACGATGATAGTGACGTCACCTGCACTTTGGTTAGTGTAAACGATACAAATCACATAGCAGGATGCATTCCAATACTCTCTCTTAAATATATAAATCTATTTTCAATGAGAGGTTTAGTGAATATGTCAGCAAGTTGATCATCAATATGCACATATGAAATGTCAATATTTCCTTTAGCAACATGATCTCTTGTGAAATGATGTGTGATCTCTATATGCTTGGTCCTAGAATGCTGAATAGGATTCTTAGTAATATTTATAGCACTTGTATTATCACATAATAAAGGAATGTTATGCTCAAAGATGCTATAATCCTCTAATTGATGCTTTACTCATGGTAGTTGAGTGCAACATGATCCAACTTCTACATATTCAGCCTCAGCAGTGGACAATGAGATTGTGCTTTATCGTCCGCTGGACCACAAAATTAAGCGTTGACCAAGGAAGTGGCATCCTCCACGTGTACTTTTCCTTTCAGTTCTATCTCCTGTGTAGTCTGCATCACAGAATCCTCTTAACCTGAAATCATCACCTTTGTCATACACAAGACCAAGATTAGCAGTAGCTATTAAATATCTAAAAATTCTTTTCACAGCACTAAGGTGAGATTCTTGAGAATTTACTTGAAATCTTGCACATAGACAGACACAGAACATTATGTCCGGTCTACTAGATGTAAAATAGAGAAATGATCGAATCATGCCTCTATATTTTGTAGGATCAACAGGTGAGTGTTCTTCATTCTTGTCCAGTGTTGACCCACGATGCATTGGAGTACTCTCTCCTTTGATTTGTCCATGTTGTACTTCTTTAGGAGATCATTGATATACTTCGTTTGATGAATGGACTTTTTTCCTTGTTCTTGATGTATTTGAAGTCCTAGAAAGAACTTTAGTTCTCCCATCATGCTCATCTCGAATTCACTTTGCATTAATTTACAAAATTCCTTGCACAAAGTTTCATTAGTAGCACCAAAAATAATATCAATGACATACAATTGTACTAAAATGAAATCATTGTCTAACTTTCGTTTGAACAATGTGTTATCTAACTTTCCTCTTGTGAAGCCATTGATCATGAGAAATGAGCTGAGTCTATCATACCAAGATTTGGGAGCTTGCTTTAAACCATATAGAGCTTTCAGAAGCTCGAATACGTGATCTGGCAGAGTTGCTTCTTCGAGCCCAGGTGGTTGCTTTACATAGACTTCTTCTTCAATAAATCCATTGAGAAATGCACTTTCGACATCCATTTGATAGAGTGTTGACAAGCAAATGCTAGCAGTATATTAATAGCTTCAATGCGAGCTACAAGAGAAAATGTCTTTGTGTAGTCTATGCCTTGAGAAACCAGCCTTGCTTTGTTTCTTGTCACTTTACCATCTTCATCTACCTTGTTCCTGAAGACCCATTTTGTTCCAATGATTGATTTTCCTTCAGGTTTGGGAACAAGAGTCCATACTTAACTTCTTTCTAATTGATTTAACTCTTCTTGCATAGGCAGAATCCACCATTCATCTTGCAGAGCTTGTGAGGTCGTCTTTGGTTCTATTTCAGAGATGAAAGCACAATTACCATGATCACGAAATGATGATCTAGTTCTCACTTTCTCAGAGATGCTGCCAATAACTTGATTAGGTGGATGGTCTGGCCTGTATCTCCAATCTCGTGGAAGAGAAATTCCACTTGATGTCATTACTTGATCAGACGTTGTGGTGTTTTTCTTTGTTGGACGTTTATTCTCGAGATTGAGCTTTGTTGAACGATGGATCTCCAGACTTATCATTCAGATTCAAGTTGGAGAGGCCTTCTTCAAGGTTGACTTTATCTATATTGGAGCTTTGGATATCATCAAACTTCACACTGATTGATTCTTCCACCACCAAGGTTCTGGAGCTGTAAACTCTGTAAGCTTTGGAGAGAGGAGAATATCCAAGGAAAATTCCTTTATCTGACTTTGCATCAAACTTGCCAAGATCGTCTATGGTGTTGAGGATGAAGCAAGGACATCCAAAAGGATGAAAGTAAGACACATTTGTTTGTCTTCCTTTCCATAATTCATAGGGAGTCTTCTTTAGGATTGGCCTCATTAAGATTCTGTTTTGAATGCAGCACGTTGTGTGGATTACTTCAGCTCAGAAATACTTTGGAAGAGAAGTTTCACTCAGCATCGCTCTGGCCATCTCTTGGAGTGATTTGTTCTTCCTTTCAACTACGCCATTTTGTTGAGGAGTTCTTGGGGTTGATAGTTGATGATTGATTCCATTGTCTTCACAAAAGCTTTTGAAGTGCTCATTGATGAATTCTCCTCCTCTATCACTTCGTATTGCACCAATGCATTAGCCTTTCTCATTTTGAACGTTTCATCTTTATGACTTAGGAAATGAACCCAAGTAAATCTCGTGTAGTCGTCCACAATGACAAAGCAATATCTTTTTCCAGAACAACTAGCCGTTCTAGTAGGTCCAAACAAGTTCATGTGTAACATCTCCAGAGGTCTACTCGTATTCACAACGTTCTTTGAGGAGAAAAAACTTTTTAATTGCTTTCCTTGAAGACATGCAGAGCATGTGACGTCAGATTTGAACGATAGTTTTGGCAGACCACGTACTAAGTCGTGTTTGACTATCTTAGTAATGGTCTTTAAGGAGGCATGCCCTAGCTTCTTGTTTCAAATCCATCTATCATCCTCTGATGACACTACACATATCACATTTTGACTTGCAAGGTTTTCCAAGTTTGTCTTATATAGATTCCTTTGTCTCTGAGCTTCAAAGATAACTTTGTCATTATCATCTGTGACATTACACTTCACTTAATTGGCTTATGCTAAGTAGGTTATGTTTTAATCCTTCAACCAAAAGAACCTTCTTTATTACAAGAAGAGGAGCCTTACCAACATCTCCTTCTCCAACAATGAAGTCATTCTGGTTACCTCCAAAGGTAACTATTCCACCATTTTATTTAGCACGAACCTTTGGGAACAAGGACATTCTTCCCGTCATGTGACGCGAGCAGCCACTGTTCAGGTACCATTGCTCTTTTCTGCTTTGCCCTGTCAAACACATCTGCAACTGTTAGAGATTAGAATCATCTGAAGTTGATGCGTGCAGAAACAATCACAACATCGTCTATGATTTGGTGGGGGTCCTCTTATTTCCCACTTGTTCTTCGTGGACGACGTTTTTTATTTTGTTAAGCAACAATAGAGCAAGTTAATATTGTTGCAAACGTGTTGAAACAGTTTTGTGAGAGCTCTGGATTAAAAATCAACCTTAGCAAATCTAAGGCCATTACCTCTAAGGGAGTGAGGCCGGAGATAAGGGACGAGATTTCTCTTATTGCACTTATTCCTTTTGTGAGGAACCTAGGAAGATATCTGGGATTTTGGTTGCAAGGTGGCAGGTTAAGGAGTCGTGATTTTAACTATGTTTACGATAATATCCAGAGGAAGCTTGCCTCATGGAATACGAGTATGTTGAATGAAGAGGGAAGAATTTGTCTTGTTAAATCAGTCATGGCATCTATCCCGTATGTGAACATCTCAGACACAAATTTGGCCTTGGCAGATATATCTCGTAATGGATCTTGGGACTTGGATCAGATTTACACCCATATCCCACACCAGTCTCGTAACCTTCTTCATAATATGGACGCGACTTTGGTTCCTAGAAGACGAGATGACTGGACGCATACACTGTTAAAGATGCTTATCACTGGTTAAACATGCAGAACATAACTCATTCTAGTTTTGATTATTGGAGCTGGGTTTGGAAGCTTAAATGCCTCAGAAAATCAGAATGTTTGTGTGGCTAGTTCTCAAGGGAGATTTGCAAACGAATGAAAATAGGTCCAGGCGCCATCTCGCTCTCTCCCCTGTTTGCATGTGGTGTTCTGGTCTGGTTGAGGATGTTCTCCATTGCCTCCGAGATTGGCCTCACCCGAGAAAAACTTGAGTGGTAACATTTTGCTTCTTAATTGTTAGTTTTTTCTGCTGATGTATTATTTATTAATTAGAGGACAGGATAGGAGTAGGACAATAGATTTAGTAAGGTAAGGCATCAAGTTCTGAAATTTCCATTTAACATGAGTAAGAATAACATACATTGATAATGTGAAAATCAAACTATTTTCTGTTGCTTGCATTCTACATCATTTTCTAAACTTTGCATACTATACAACATGCCATATTTTGCTGTAACAATGGATTTGCATGTAACTAGTAACCAAGCATAAAAGTTGTCACACATTTAAGCATTTCACAAAATATGCACTTGCGGAGGTCAATTTTCACCCTTGCAACTTGTTTGACCTGTTATCGTTATTGAAACATTTATTTTTGTAACCTTGTCTAGGAGTTACTACTATATTTGCAGAATTTTCAAAGTTTTACTGTTTTAACTTTATTCATCTTCTACTCTAGTCTTTCTCTTTGCTAATTAAGGAGTATTAGACAATATAAAATAAAATCTCTTATGCAAACAAAGGTGTGAAATCCCACATTGTAGGTGAAGGAAGAAGGAAGAGGATGCATCATGCATGAAGTTAGAGTTGAAATTGGTACTAGCTCATTATAAAGCTAAACCTCAAATTTTATGGCTTAAGTTCTATGCTACATCTCTAAGCTAAACCTGAAATTTGTAACTTTTAACAAGTTTCTGCAGACATCTGAGTTAGTTTCTTTCCCTCAACTATATTTGGGTTGGACCTAACTCCTAACAGACTTAGGAGTACCAAAAGCATACTTCTAACTTTCCCCCAACTAAGGAAAACAAAAACAACAAATGACAAATACCTTATGCATTTGTGCTCTTAATAGAATATTAGTTAGAATCCCAATTGCAAACAGTTCACTTAAACTGGAACATTGGATTCTTATATTATGAAGATTGTCCTTCTGAAACATTGTAGAGTTCTATTGAATTTGACATAAAATGTTATTGAATTGTGGTAATTCAATGCCTGTTTGGATTATTATTTATGAAATTAGATTTTTCACATCTATCCCTCATCTACTTTATTGCACATAGGGGCAAAACACCATGCATGACAAACCAAGATGGAGGAGCCACATTGGCATGGAGAGGATTCTGAAGTATAGCCACTACCTCAAGTCAAGGAGATTGATCACTATTTGGTAGTTTCAAATTTAATAATCTCAAGGTTGATTAGTGAAACTGAAATTGCTTTTGATGGCGGTGAACCTTCTTGTGGGATTCCTTTCTACATGTGTTTTGATCAATGCAGAGGTAACTCAATGGAGATACAAAGTTATCAATAGATTATCTTATTTTCACTATAAAATGCACATTAGATTTCTGATTACTATTTTCCTATCAGTTAAGTCAGTTAAAAAATAAATCCAACTAGAAAGAGTTCTTGCTTTTCCTACATAACTTTATTCTTTGGGCCAGTTTCGTATGATGCAGCTATAGACTATTGAAAATAAAACAAAATATATTAATTGGACATGATGGACTTCATATATTTCAATAACTATATTTAGCCAATTAATATATTTCAAAATATATTAATTGGATTTGTTACCACAAAATCTCTGTAGAGTAATAAACTGTAAATAAAGCTAGTGAAAGCATTATCATGATATACAAGTAACTACCTTGAGAAGGACTAAGGAGTCACACATGCTGTCAATGATAGAGGTTGATATTGTATTTCTCAGTTTGTTATTGGCTATCTGTTATTTGTTGTAGTAATTGGTATTTGTCTATTAAGAGCACAAATGCATAATTCAAAATGTCTGATAACAGTTTTTATAAAAAAAATGGACTTAATAGACTTAACATTTTTTTAAAGCATATATTAGTGAATCATGAATATGTAATAGACTTAACAGGTACCATAAAAAATGAAAAATTGATGAATGTAAATGTAATGTCCGTGAATTGTTATTTACAAAATAAGACTTGCACAAGCATTAACAGCAGCTACTGCCTAGACACAATGGCAAGATCCAGCTCTCAGCATTCCACTTTGATGCTGCTGGGAATGAGAAAGAAGAAAAACATAAGATTTTAGTCCAAATCTGAAGCAATTAAAATTTAATAATTACATTGTGGAAACATATTTGTATGATAAATTAACATAATTTCAAAAAAATAAAATTAAACAGAATGCATCGTACAAAAAGATAACTTTATGTAAAATTATTGATGTACTTAAATCAACATGGTATGTGGTCATATTTTTGATGAGTCATCTTTGTTGCCATTACAATTACTAAATGTATGGTGGAGTTTCAGAGTCAGAAGTCTCATCTCCTTTTTACTCCACATCAAAATCAATGTCTGGAAGACTCATCTCCTTCATTTTCCTCCACATCATAAACAGTGCTTGAGAATGACCATTTAGAGTTAAAATCCTGAGATGGGTTCTCATAATTGGAGGACTCATCTTCATTTTCCTCCACACCAGAATGAGTGCTTGAGGGCCATGAATCAGAGTCAAAAGAGTAATGAGGATTGGTGAATCGAATATTATCCATGCTACCTTTCTCTTTCAATAGGTGGATTCCGATATCTGCTATAACTTGCGTTTCTTCATATTTCTCCACCACAACCTCGGCATGGTTCCACTCAATTTCAGAACATGCATCACCCACATAATTTACCTTTACATGACGAAGATATGTCTGCCCCGACGTCAGTCCACTGAAATAAAAATCATCCCTAAAAGTATACTTCTTGTCATTGATGGTGATGTGTATGCCATAAAACTCAACCTGCCAAAGTACGTGATTCAACCGTGGAGAAGCAACAACACAGAGTAGTATGTTGTGAGGGAAGTCATACCGAAACCAGAAAGAAAATGTTGATGGGGACAGACGCTTGTTGTTTCGGTACTCGAACCAATTTGGAACCTGCCTATGTACTAGGCTTGGAATACGAAAGTAGGTGCCTCCAAGCTCATGCAGTTCCTGTGAAATTTGTTTAGCGTCAAATCAAATACATTAGAAAGCTAGCATAACAAAAAAAATCAAAAATCAAAACCAACCTGCTTCAGTAACATCGTTCTAGTCGAGAATTTCAAGCAATGGCACCCTTGCATTGATAAATATTTTAAGCTCAGCGGAATCGCTTCAATTTCTCGAATACCAGGGCAACAATTCATTTCAAGCTTCCATAAATAGCGGCATTCTTTGATGCACTCTAAAAAACTTGTGATATTACTATAAGACAAGTCTAATTCTTTCAAGTTATCAAAGTACGGGAGAAATAACGCCACAAATCTATCACCTATCTCCCGTCCTCTGAGAGAAAGACGTTCTACTTTTGAATACTGTAGCATCGAGCTCACTTTTTCTTCACCCTCGTCCGTTAACATTTCCAATAGTTGCTGCTGCTCATCATCAAATTCCGCATACAGAAGTGGGATTGTGGGAAAGCCCCTTATTGGCAAAAGGAGATTCACACAAAACGACAAAAGTCGAGTCAAATTTTGAAATGAAGGTGGAAGTTCCCTTAACATGTAACAGTCACTCAAGAAAAGATCTTCAAGATTTTCCATCTTTTCTAATAATTCTGGAAAACTCTCAAGACTTGAACAACCTGAAAGCCCGAGGTATTCAAGTAAAGGCAACTTGAGGGGTGGAACACTCCTGAGCTTCGAGCAATTACATGCATCCAAGATTTTAAGTTTATTTAACAATCCAACCGAATTGTGAATTATAATCAAATTAACACACCCTTTAAATGAAAATTCTTCAAGATTTGAGACACTAGATATATCATGAATATGTGTTAAATGTTCACACTCTTCCAATCTCAAAATTTTTAAATTCACGAACCCCTGCTTAAAAAAGAAAAGAAAAATAGAGGCATTAATCAAAAGAATAATCATAAAGTGATTTATTAACAGATTAAATCAAGAAATCATAATTAAACTTGCCTTTGATGAATTGACCCATTTCAATGATGTAAAGCAATTACCGGGGAGCTTGCATATGGAAAGTTTCTTCGGATGAAAATCATATGGTAAATGTTCTGAAGGATATTTCCACCACTCTAATACTCTTAAACTATTTGGAAGATACTTCGGACCTTCAGAAAAATGAGCTCTCTTGATGATAAGGGTTCTAAGATTTTTTATCTTCTTGAAAGCATTGCCATCACACTCTATTTCTTCAAATAATGGGGAATCCAGACATATCATCTCAATTTCATTTGTTCCCTTTAACATAAAATAGACAAATCAAGCAAAATAAATACATACATGTCAGGACATCAACAACAATAAACACAGATATTTAAATATTATAAATGAGAAAAATGTGTAACATGAACATTGCTGGCTTCAATATACAAAAGTAGAAAAAACTAATTTAAGGTTAAAAAAACCATAATTATTAGTCTTACCGTTTTTTCTTCCAAAACTTCAACTATATCTTCATGAGACCATAACCTACTGCGTTTTCCAGGATCATTTGGTGATTCTTGGCGCACAATTTCTTTACCCATATCCTCAATCAAGTCATGTAGTGTGATGAATTTATTGTAAGGATTAATCTTTATGAGAGATTTATCAACCAACACCCCAATTTGATATTTTATGCAACGATCATAATGAGCATGGAGTATATCTTCAACCTCCTTTAGATGATATCCGTTGAAGCAACACGCAATGTCTAAGAAAACATTTTGCCCTTTTTCCTCCAAAGCATCATAACTCACTTTAAGTATCTTTTGAATCTTTTCATTTGGAATCATTTCATACTCTTCTAATGCGGATTCCCATTCTTGAATACTTTTTCCACATAGATTAGAACCTATTACTTCCAAAGCCAATGGAAGGCCGGAAGCATAAGCCACAACACGATTTAATATGTCCACATAACTTGATTTATCCGTGTAATTTTTAAATGCTTTCCATCTGAGAAACTGAAGAGCATCTTCCTCCTTCAACCCCTTCACTTCAAATGTTTTAACTCCACCACATGCTAGTAAGTGTTTGTCTCGAGTTGTGATGATGACTCTACTACCAAGATGAAACCAATCAAGTTGTCCAACAAGACCCCGTAATTGCTCCTCATTGCCAACATCATCTAAAATCAGAAGAACCTTCTTCCGTTGGAGTCTATGTTGTATTATTGGTGTTCCCTGCTTGACACTTGTTATCTCAATTTCCTTCTCTCCAAGTACAGCCAAAAGAAGGGTCTTTTGGAGATGTAATAACCCATGTTTGCTTGAATTTTCTCTAACATTTTCCAGAAAACATAAACCTTCAAAATGGTCAGCGATGGAATTGTAAACCGCTAGAGCAAGTGTTGTTTTACCAATCCCACCTATTCCATGGATCCCTACCATGTGAACTCTATCATGAGACCCAACATCCAAAAGCGTAATTACTTCCAGCACTCGGGACTCCAGTCCAACTGGGTAATCAGCAATATTTAAAGCGACACGATTAATCTTTCTTGAGACTTCATTAACAATTTTTCCAATTAACTCGTGTTCATAAGATTTATCACTGCCCAATAAGAGAAGTGAAATTAGTGTGAAATAACAAAAAAAAATCATCATGTCCGTGAAGTAGTAAAGAAACACAATGCGGGTGAAGTGGGGTACCTGGGTTTGAAATGAGAGCCTGACAAATTAGCTGCTTGATTAAGAGCCGTCTTCCATTTCTGCAACCTCTTCATGTTGTCCTCCAACTTTTCCTTGTTATCCTGAAACCTCTTCTCATGCTCGGCCAACGCTTCAGCATAAGTCTCTCTTTGATGTCTGACATGAGAAGGATCCACGTCATAGAAAACCGGAAAAACTAACCGACCATTCGCATTGGCACACTCCATGATGATGACAAGTTCATCCAAGCAAAATGAAGAAGAAGCATAGTTGACAGAGAATATAGGGATGAGGATCCTTGACTCTTGAATGGCCTTGGTAAGTGTTGGTGTGATTTCATCCCCTCTGTTAAGGTTCTTATGATCAATGAAGGTGTGAATTCCCTTGTCTGAGAGAGTTTTGTGGAGATTGCCGGTAAAGCCGTAGCGGGTGTCCGAGCCCCTGAAGCTGAGAAACACATCATAGGTGAATGAATAGGTGATGGAAGAGGAGGAGGAGGATGACGGTAGCAAAGCCATGAGAAAAAAAGCTTGGAATATGAATGGTGTGTGTGAGTGAGTCTCGAAAATGAAACAGATTTAAAGAGCACTGCCACATATTGAGATAAAAAAATGTGACATACGCAACTCGTAGATCGCATTAGACCATTTCTGATTCTGGAGGTTCCTATGTCTTTATCATTAAAAGTTGACAACAATGGCACGGAGCCACGTTAGGCTTAGGGGGGCAAATGCCCCCACATAAATTTAAAATAAAATAAAAATAATAATAGTAATAACTAATAAACTAATATTCCCTTAATTCCTTCAACCCTAATTTCTGTAATTTCTCTTTCTCCTCTATCTCTTCCAGCTTATGTAGTTCAGTAGTTCCTTTAATTTACTGCCTAATTGATTAAGTTTGATGCAGATTTCCCTATTTACAAGGCACTGTTTGGCTCTTTGCTTTTCTTTTGTATGAATGTAATATATGTAAAGTCAATGGAAGAAATTTATTCAGTTTAATATATATTTGAGCACGCCAATTTTAACATTCAGGCAAGAATTGGAATTATTAATTTGCTGCATTCACCAACCTCCATTTAAGAAAGAATTCATAGTTGTTCTCTTGACACGCATTGTAATCTATATTATTTCATGAAACCGATACCAACATACAATGTTCAATTGGCTTATTGACATTTCTACTGTTACAGAAAACCATAACTTTATTATTCGTTCCTATGTCTTAAATCTTAATCATTATTGAAAGTTGACAACATTATAAAATACTTTGGCCAAACTCTAAGGGGCGTGGCATAAGTGATAGTGGGATTTATTGTCGTTTGCTGTCCACTGGATTTAATAAATTTGCTGACATATTGACCTGCATTCACATACCTGCAAAAAAAAACGACATATAAGAAGTTATAGCATGTACTAGTAATATTAAAGTGATGTTTGGAAATATAGAGCTGAAAATTTAATCACTTAAAATATCTATGCCTGGTTATGCAACAGTACTGCTTGTTTACCAAATTTTCAGCCTCCTTAGACTTAAAAGGATTTCAAATGCATTTGCTGAGATCAAATTTTTACCCTTACAACTTGCTTGACCTGTCTTCTGATTCATTTACCAATTTCCATCAAATAAAGACCTTCCATAACACAACTATGATAATTTTTTCCCATTTTCTATTGATCATAGATCTTTTTAAATAAAACGGTCATGTTTTCTTTACCAAAAATGATCCAACGCCCATGTAACAGTAATGACACATTTGAACATCTTTTTCCTGCTGCTTTACCAGCGGAGTTTCTTCAGATTTTGAGTCAAAAATATTCACAAAAAAGTTTTGTAAGAAAATCCACAGAAAAGTATTGATAAAATAAATTTCATAGGAATATTCGCAGGAAAATTGCTTGTAGCAAAATTCGCAAGAAAATTTCATCAAAAAATCCGCAGGAAATCAATTTTCGAGGGTTTAAAACCGCCGCTAAAGATGGCCGCTGAATTTTGTGGAAATAAGTATCCAAATATATAAGCACCGTTGCGTGGTCAGTGAATCATTACTCTTTCTTTACATCCCTTGTCTCCCCTCTTACTTTCAGAATCTGCATATCTTTATATTTTTTCTCAAAATACCAACTACCAAATACCAAAGTGAAGGGAAATCTCAACTTCATTCCTTGAAACATTTAAATCCTCAGCTTCTCTAATTTATGTCCAGAATTTTTAGGATATATTACCATATGCACAAAATTATGACTGTCTTACTTGGCTGGCCTGCTCACAGTAACAAGGCTACTTAAAAATGAGTACAAACTAGGACCTTATGCAGCAGCAAGGCTACTTGCTGTAACAGAAATAAAGAATATCATTAATTCCACAGTAGAAATGAATATGTGAATCACAGCCAGACAGAGCTAAAACATTAGTTTATTTGGGACTAGATCAAAAGATTTTTATATCTTTTGCACACACTTGTAAAATTAAAATTAATAGTTCAAATTATACATAATATGCCGCCCCAGCCAACTTTCAAGGTAGTTAACAATGGACTTAAAGTCAAGGTTTAATTGTTTCTATTAGTTTTAAGGGATGACCACTACAAGAAAAACAGAAGACATGCGCCACTTTTGACTCTCAAATCTTGCAGCTTCAAGTTCATTCTAGAATATGCATAGATGAATATTTGTTAATATGTAAAATATCTATTCCAACAAAATGAAGATGAAGAATAGAAATGCATGTTATTTTCAAGTTTCAACTATCAAATTACAGAAGACAAGAATCATAGACTGAGATTCAATGGATATATAACAAAAGCACAAATTAGTCATTATGTGAGTGAGGATATATCATCGAGATAACTAGTGCAGGTTACTGATTCAATGGATATATAGCAAAAAGGCTTTAGTCAGCAAAAGCGATTACCACCCACAGGAAGCACATGTGCATGACAACTCAAGACCCATATGCCACCGCACGGTTTAATATGTCTACATAACTTGGGCTAACTGTGTCAGTTTTAAAAGTTTTCCATCTTAGCAAATTAAAAGCATCTTCCTCCTCCAACTCTTCCACTTCATATGTTCTTTTAACCCCACCACATGCTAGTAAGTGTTTGTCTCGAGTTGTGATGATGACTCTACTACCAAGATGAAACCAATCAAGTTGTCCAACAAGACCCCGTAAATGCTCCTCATTGCCAACATCATCTAAAATCAGAAGAACCTTCTTTCGTTGGAGTCTATATTGTATTATTGAATTTCTCTACTTGACACTTGTTATCTCGATTTCCTTCTCTCCAAGTACAGACAAAAGAAGGGTCTTTTGGAGATGTGATATCTCATGTTTGCTTGAATTTTCTCTAACGTTTTCCACAAAACATAAACCTTCAAAATGGTCAGCAATGAAATTGCAAACTGTTGGTCTCAGACACTTGGATCGCACAGAGTAACTTTAAAAGAAAAAAGGGATAGAAAGCACACAAACGAGTTTGTTCACGCAGTTCGATCAATATGTCTACTTCTGCGGCTATATATTGCTATAGCTCAGATTCATTCAGAATAAGGTTTAGGGTTTAAGTGTTACAACATATTTATACTAAGGATTTAACGCCATACGACAGCGTATCATTAAATCCTATTGCAATCTTATCGACCAATCAGACTCTAGTTACAGCGGATATTACGGAGTCTAGTGCTCATTAGCTGTCTTCGACAGACCACGTAATAACTCTGACTAAGACGAAGCCTAGCAACTCTAGGTCAAACGATCCTGACGAGTCTATCTCAGACGATCAGCTACTCAGACGATCTTTGACGCAGGCGATCTCTGGCATGTCTTACTAAGACGATCACAACAACTCCAAGGCAAACGATCTTAGGTATCTCTGGCACAGACGATCCTAGTATCTCCAACTCAGACGAGACAACTAGAATGAGCCAAACTCAACAATCTCCACCTTGGTGAATGCTCAAACCTTTGTGAAGATCATTCGCTTCCTCTTAGGATCTCGATTTTCAGGATTGCGCTCCCCATATGCTTAACACTTCAAAATGTGCAACAAATCCAAGCAGTGCTTGAACTTGTCGTTGGTGACTGGCTTGGTCAACATATCCACTGCATTCTCAGACGTGTGAACCTTCTCAAGTTGTATCTGCCCTGACACAAGCAACTCTCTGATTTTGTGAAATCTCACATTAATATGTTTTGTCCTCGCATGATACACTTGATTATTCACCAAGAAAATGGCACTCTGACTATCGCAACACAGACGAACTCCACCTTGCTCAACACCCAACTCTTGCACCAACCCTGTAAGCCACAATGCTTCTTTTGCTGCTTTAGCTACAACCATGTACTTAGCTTCAGTTGTGGACATTGCCACTATGGATTGGACAGACGACTTCCAACATATAGGTCCACCTGCCAAGGTAAAAACGTACCCTGTTGTAGACTGTCTGTTATCAATTCACCAGCATAATCGCAATCAACATATCAACCAACTCTCGGATCACCTTGTTCACTACTGAACATTATCCCATGACCCGTTGTACCCTTCAAGTACCTGAGTATCCACTTGACTGCCTCCCAATGCCGCTTCCCTGGTCTTGACATAAACTTGCAGACTTGACTCACAACTTGTGCCACGTCTGGTCTAGTGCAGATCATAGCGTACATTAAACAACCAACAACACTAGCATAGAGAATTTTCGACATACCTTCGACTTCCTCAGCTGTCTTCGGACACTAATCCATCAAGAGCTTAAAGTGATTCGCCAATGGAGTGCTCATAGATTTCGAATTGCTCATGTCGAATCTGGCTAACACACCTTCAACATAGCTTTTCTGAGAGAGCCACAGTTTCCTGACTCGTCTGTCCCTGTGAATCTCCATTCCATGAATCTTCTTAGCAGCTCCTAAGTCCTTCATGTCAAACTCCCTACCCAGCTTGGTTTTCAAATCACTCATGTCTTGCAAGTGATTAGTAGCAATCAACATATCATCCACATACAGTAACAAGAAAATTACTAAATTATCATCAAGGCTCCGAATGTAAACACAGCAATCATAGTCACATCGTCTGTAGCCAATCCTTTGCATGTATGAGTCGAACCTCTTGTACCACTATCTTGGTGACTATTTCAACCCATACAGAGACTTCTTCAATTTACATACCAGACGTTCCTAACCAGACTCAACAAATCTTTCAGGTTGCTACATGTACAATTGTTCATCTAGATTTCCATGAAGAAACGCCATCTTCACATCCATCTGCTTTAGATGCATGTCTCGGAATTCTACCAAGGCCAACATTGCCCTGATAGACATGTGTCTAACAACTAGGGAGAATATCTCATCATAATCAATCCCTTTCTGCTGTGAATAGCCCTTTGCTACTACACGAGCCTTGAACCTTTCCCATTCATTTTCTTTTACTGGTGGCTTCTTCCTAAACACCCATTTGCAGCCGATAGCTCTCTTCCCTTCAGGAAGCTGAACGAGATCTCACGTCTGATTCTTCTTTAGGGACTCCATCTCCTCCACCATAGAACCCATCCACTTGTGTCGTTCTTGGCTTGACATAGTCTCACGAAAAGTAGAAGGGTCTCCAGAACTGGTAAGAAGAGCATAAGCAGCTAAGTCTTCAAACCCATATCTGAGTGGCGGTGCCTTTGGACGAGGCTCCCTATCACGCACAAGATTATAATCAAGTGCTCCACCTGAATCAACCGGTACGTCGTCTGATTCAGTATCAGAACCTGTAGTGGCCTGCACATTGGGCAACGTATGCCCAAGACTGCAGGGCCTAGATGTTCCTGCATCGTCTGATGCATCAACCGTTAGATGAGGTTGTGATCGTCTTAGTGGCTCGACAGCAATCTGAACCTTCCCAGCAGTGGAAGTTTCAGCCTCTGAAGTAGTATCTTCCTTTGGATCTGACTCCTTCAACATGCTCTGTTCATCGAATACAGCGTCTTTGCTATGAACTGCTTTCTTCAAAGCTGGATCCCAAAATATGAACCCATTCACACCCTTGGTGTAACCAAGAAAAATGCATTTCTTGGACTTGGGGTCCAATTTGGATCTCTCATCACTGGAGATATGCACATAAGCTGGACAACCAAAAATCCTCACATTATCAAGGTTAATTGGCTTACCTGTCCACACTTCTTCTGCAACCTTTTCACCCAATGAAGCTCTTGGAAACCTGTTGAAAAGATAACAAGCCATGCTTATTGCTTCTGCCCAAAAGCCCTTCGACAGTCCTGCCTGCTACTAGGGGTGGAAGTAGGCCAGACCGCCGACAAGGGCCAACGGCCTAGCCTACATCAGGCCCAGGCCAGGCCAAATTACTAAATAGATAAGGTCAATGTATTTTTAAAAGCCTATTTAGTTAAAAAGGCCAGGCTTGGGCCACTCAGAAAGCCTTGTAAGCCTAACAGGCCAGTCCTTTTAAGTAAATATTAATTTATTTTATTATACATATTATTTTGAATTTTTATTATAATATTTTTTTTTAAAAACACTGCTTAAACAAGACAAAACACAATAACAAAAACACTGATAGCACTCACAATCAGGATGAGAGGATGTTATGGCAGGTTTCCCAAACAAATAGAGTATCATCATAAATCTCAATTACAAACATGAGTATAATAAAGTCAATGACATATAAAAGAAATAAAATAAAAGTGTATTAAAAATTTCTCTCTAAACTAAATTTCTTCTATCTTGATATTCAACAAACATATTCATTGCTAAAGTGTCCCGTAATGTTGTCCATGTCTCGGTTACTTGAATAGTTGTGACCTCATCTGCAATATTTCTTGTAACTCTTACCCTGTGTTGATTGGTTAACTCTTCATCAACAACTGATAAAAGCTCCAAGTCTTAGACCTCTAAAATTAGGTCATATTGTTGCTCATCTTTGATAAAATTGTGTAGTATTATTGTTAGAACAGATAGCAACCTGAGAGGGGGGGTGAATCAGTGTTGCCCCGATTTTCGCCTTATCGAAATCGTTACTTTCAAGATAAAGATGATCACGAGATAATTTCTATGTTTGCAGCGGAATAGAGCAATGCTTGAAAGTAAGTATGAAGGATAAAGAGAATCACACACAAGATTTTATCCTGGTTCACCTTCAATCCACCGAAGGCTACGTCCAGTCCCTCAAGAAAACCCCTTGAGGATTTTTCCACTATTGATAAAATTTCTTACAAGTTCCTAACCCTAGGACCCCAAGAATTTCTACCAACACCCTGTGAAAGTAAACCACTTTCAACAGCCCTTGAAAGCAAACCGCTTTCAGTTCCTGAAGGCAAACCACCTTCAGACCTTGAAGACTAACCCGCCTTCAATCGAAACCCTGAAAGTAAACCACTTTCAGTGACAACAACCCTTCACCGAAACCTACGGTGAAAACCCAACCTTACAGAATGGGATGAAGAAGATTTTACAATAGGCTGTATCAATCCTTTAACATACAAGTGGATTGATCATGAGAAATTATGCTTTAAGGCTTTTAAGCATAATACGATTCTGAGTTCCTCAAGATATGAACAACTAATGTGTTCTTATGAACATGAAGATCATGGACTCAGAATCTAGGCTCTTGAATGTTTAAGTTCTAAAAGAACTAATTTTGACAAAGCTTTTGGCCTAATGTGATTTTCTCATGTGTTGTGTGTTCTCTTGTGTGTGTTGTGTATGTTACATGTATGTTCTGTTTTCTAGACTCAAATGGACTTTATATAGGCAAGGGAAACGTCCTTGAACCATCACAACCCTTTCCAAAAGGTTTGGGACACAATGGTTCATGAAAAGACATACTTTTTCGTTCTGGTAATCGATTACCATACTTAGTGTAATCGATTACACTAATGACCGTTTCAGTTTGAATTTGAATTTCAAACATGTAATCGATTATCATTCATGAGTAATCGATTACTTGCCTTGGTGTAATCGATTACCATAAACCTGTAATCGATTACCCAGAAGTCCATTTTCCAGAAACTTGTTTCTTTGAGAATGCCTTAAGGTTTTCTACTTCTTTTAAGTTATGAAAACACTTAGCATGATTAGATTAGGTGTTTTAAGAGCCTTTATGCTTTAATAAACCTTTGGAAGCATAACTCACCTAATACTAAGACTTCTAGACTATTGATGGACTTGAGTGCTTGATTCTTTGAAGTCTTCTTTTCTTCTTTTTGCCGATGAGTTTGTCATCATCAAAACCACAGCCAGGGTCAGGAGCAAGACCTTCTTCACAATTATTACAGAATATAAAATAAATTGATATAGATATATCTGTTATATCTATTAGTAAATAGATATAGATATAAATATATCTGTTAGTAAATAGATATAAATATATCTGTTAGTAAATAGATATAAATGTATCTGTTAATAAATATATATATATATATATATATATATATATATATATATATATATCTGTTAGTGATAAAGATATATCTATTAGTGTTTTGAGTCTTTGTTATAAGTAGTGGCATTGTCACTCCTCTCTGTAATCAATGAATCATACTTGAAATAACAGAATTTGTTATTATTTCTTCTCTCTCTCTTCTCTCCTTCTAATTCTAAAAAGTATGAAACAAGTGTTAAAAATTCTTATATGTGTTTTTATATCAAAAAAAGATAAAGTTCTTAATATATTCCATCGTTTTTTCAATATCCCAAATGATCTTTCAATTACACTCCAAGCACTTGCATGATAGATGATGACCAAATCCGCAAGTGTACGGTGGTTACCGAAGTAATATAAAAGATATCGTCTCCACAGGGATTGGTTTGATTCTACAATTGGTTTTTCAGAGTTGGAAAAGTAAATATATATTTGTTTGATTTTGTAATAGTATAAAGACTAAAAGCAATAAAATGATAAATCAAGTATTTGGGTTGAGTTTCACTTCACTTAACTTAGCTTTTCAGAATCACTTTTACACATGAAATTAGAACTAGTTCTTAGGTGCTTTAGCCTAGGATTTCTATTTGTTAATGCCTTAATCAAATAGTCTTTCAACTCAATTACTAAACCTAATACCTTAGAGTTTAGTTAATCCAATTGAAGCATTAGTGTTCTTAGTTTTAGCCAACCCAATTGATTCCCACCCTTATACATAAGTGATGAATAATACATTAATCTAATCTCATTTCCCTCAAATCCTACCAATTACCATTGTGCAAGAATTGAGCAAGTGAACTTGTGTGCACCAAGAATAATTATACATGGGGAGAAAATACTAAGAACAAGAACTTCATTCATGTATAAAGATAAAAACTTAAAGCTTCGTGTTATGAAGATTCATATCAACCAAAATACAAGAGAAATTAGCCAAGCATGGCTAATGAAAACATAAAAATAAAACCTGAATTAGGAGCACAAGGAGGCTTCCCACAAGTCCAGGCAAAGCTCAGGAACAAGAACAATATTATAAAAAATGTCTAACAATGTATGATTACAAAGAAACCAAGAACTCTATTTATAATAAGACTGCCTCGTCCCAACGCTCAAGCATTGGCTTTCCAACGCTCAAGCGTTGGCCTCGTTGTTGCTTCATCTCCTTGGTTGTTTTGTTCTTCAACTTAGTGGAGCTTCATGGCCATCAATGGCCTTCATGTGGCCACCTTTCTTGTCCCTTATTAACTCTGAAACCTCCCTTCCTCCATCAATTCTCTGGCCTATTTCACATGTGCTAAATAAGAATGGTGCTTCATCTTCCACTTCATTTTCAGTCCCTCAATTCCTGTTATTTGCACTTTGGTCCCCACAATTATGCTTAATTTAACCAGTTTTCTAAAAAGGACTAAAAACTAATAAAAACACCTAAAAATAGACTAAAAATGACTAAAAACACAAAATCACTAATTTCCTACATGAAAATGCAAAAGTGAAGAAAAACCTAACAAAATAAATAAAAATCTAAATGAGACTCAATAAAAATAAAATAAAATGAAGTAAAAAGACCCTAAACACATCATATGAAATCCAGTCATCAACAGAGATTAAACAACTCCTTGTAGTTTTGAGGGGTGTTTCCAATCCACTCATTGAGATTATATCTAGTCCCTCAGTAAGGTGCTAAAAATCCTGGGCCATTTGTATATCCTGAGTCGACCAGAAAGTATTTACCTACAATGGGTTTTTTCCAAGAAAACAAAAAGGTGTCACCCAAGTAAACAAAGTATCAAGGTTTGTATATCCTAAAAATCATATATTGTATTTAATACAGTAAACAAAGTATCGAGGTCGAGAATATCATTCGGAATTTGAAGGCGATTTTGACGACGTAAAGCATCTCGCAATACTCGTGAGTCTCCTGCTGAGCCTTCCCACCCAGGTAACACGTAAATAAACTTTAAATCTGGACCATAAATCCCTAATACATTCGTAGAGATGTCACCCTTTCTATTACAATATCTAGGTCTATCTTCTGCTGACACTATTACTGGAATATGTGTCCCATCAAGTGCTCCAATCGAATTTTAAAAAAGTTTAAGAATCGTAAATAAGTCGTAATTACTAGAAATTTCATATAATTACTCAAGCATACGATGAGTTTACCTGAAACCATCTCCATTTGTTTGCCTCAGAGCCCTCTAGATTATGGTCTTGAAATTTCAAATATTCCCCACTCACTTTCATCACAGCTCGTAGGACATTGTTGAATTGCCTACTTATTGTTTATTTGGATCTATAATAAGTGAAGTGCACTACTCTATACTTTAGATTGTGAGCAAGGATGTGCATAAACATTGCCACTGCTTCAGTTGTTGGGACATTTCTTGTTCTTACCAACCGTCCTTTATCTTGTAAAATTCTACAAAGTTTAAAAAATGCCCTTTTACTGACTCTTAGTTGTTCAATGCAATCATTTTCTGTTCCTTTATATAGACGATTAAGGAAATTGCGCCTTTCCAATTCCCAATTTCGGGACGGTTCCTTAACAAAATACTTCTCCTGATACCAAGCTATTACACCTAAAAGCATAGCAACAACACTAGAAACAATGAATGTTATTTGCTCCTGAAATTTCGCTTCTTCTTCATTTCTTTTACATTTTCGTGAAGGGACTAAAGTGTCAACTACTCTAGGATCCATTTGTTAACTATAAAAAACATATAAGAAAACATCAATCAGATAACTTTGTATATCTTGCAATGTGTACCGGTATAAAAAAGAGAAAAATCACATAGAAGTTCAATACATGAAGATAACTGCGACCACAAAAAATTGAACTATTCCTTTCAGAGCATAGACATATGTTCCATGAGATCCTATATCCTACAAAGGAGACACTTCAGAAGAATAATGGACCCTATGTCACACAAGAACAGAGAGGCTGTGGCTAAATGTAGATTGTAGACTATAGTCAAACATCAACAAACTTGGAGTTGTATATCATCAGATTTGACCTGTTCAAATTGGTTGTTTTGCATCAGAATTCTGCTTTAAAAAATTCTGGTTTTTCGTGCACCGTAGAAAAAGGGGGATTCCAAAATTGATGAAACTTTTCGAGATCTTAGTACTACGTTTTATCTTTCAAACCCAATTTGTTTCACTCAAAAATGACATTCTTATGTCAAGTTATGCGCGTCTGAAGTTAACTAGTTTTGATTAGGCTCTACTGAGTTCCAAGGTGAATAAAAAATCTGTACCTATCATGGGACTTCACAACCTAAAATTAGTGCTAGTGATGTTTCAAACAAAATTGGTCTCGTCTAAACGAAGTCCTTATAACTCAAGTTATGACTTTTCTATTAAAACTAGCTTGATGAACTCATAAACATGATAACATGATGTATTATTTTTTTGTAATCACTCAGCCAGGCTAATATCTTCAAAGTTTACAAATCATATATTTCAGGTGAGCTTCCAAATAAAATTGATTTAGCTAAAAATGTCACATAGCCTTAGTTATGACCGTTTCAGCATAACTATTCTAAAAATTCTCTGTAGAAAGTTCAATAACTTCAATCACATACCTAGACCTAATTTTCTAGGTTATTCAAACCAAGGGGGTCATTTTAAGCTATTCTTCAATAATACTATCCATAAAACTCAACTCGGTCCAACCTAACCTTAGGTGTCTCAATCATCATTTAGTCCCCTTTTGTCACAACTTAGTGATTTGTACTCAAGTTTCTCAATTCTATCATATTTGATCTTGATGTTATTCAATTGCCGCATAACTCCTATGCTCTTATTAGGAGTCACCTGATTGGAACCAAATATGCAACAAATCATAGGCAACTCGATCAAACCCTTTGGATTCACCAAATCAAACTACAGCTACTCACTCTATTATCTATATCCTACAAAGAAGCCATGATTTGTGCAGCAATGCATACAGTACACTAACCCCAGCACACACTATTTTCACTCAAATTATTTAGATCCTAATCACTTGTTGATATTAATAGAAAAGAATCCATGCCAAATAGACTCGGGACCAAAAAGCAACACCCACAAATCATAGAGCAGTGTTTTAATTTCCAAACAGCAACACCCACAATGAGAATAGATAATTTAAGAACTGGAATGTCAAATTCACAAACAAAAACCAGAAAAAATCATGAGAAACAGAAAATCAGATTGTAGAAGCATAAACGGGAAAGATTGGTGAAGAGAGGCAAGAATTTTTACCTGGATCAAGGGAGAAGAAAGAGCTTGTGCATTCAGACACCCACAATGAGAATAGATAATTTAAGAACTGGAATATCAAATTCACAAACAAAAACCAGAAAAAATCATGAGAAACAGAAAATCAGATTGTAGAAGCATAAACGGGAAAGATTGGTGAAGAGAGGCAAGAATTTTTACCTGGATCAAGGGAGAAGAAAGAGCTTGTGCATTTAGACACTCGAGTTCATGGATCTAAAGAGAAAAATCCGAGGGAGAAGCGACGATGGAGAAGAGCGAGACAGAGAGAACAAGCCCGATGCAGAAGAGCGAGACAGAGGAACAGAGACGGAGGAAGGTGCTCGATGAAGAAGAGCGAGACGGCGCGCAGAGAGAGACGGAGGAACGAGGGAGAGACGGGAACAAGGGATTTACAATTCCACCTGTTTTGGGATCATTTTAATTTCCTCACTTTTAGACAAGGAAATTGCTCCATTCAATTTCAGAGGATTTTAAAAATTCTTCCCCACTAATGCCCAAACAGAGTATTTTGATATGAAGTATTTAAAATACCCTTAAAAAATACATTACTCTAAAAAATTCCCTTACCCAAACACATTGTTAAGGATAATTACCTATTACTATATATACACGCAGAATTGTGTCTCTCTTGCATGGCTGGCCAACTCATATTATAAGCATACAACAGCCTTCCAACTGTAACAGAGCACATATCTCTGAGTTCAACAAAAAAAAACAAATATTAACTAAATAGTTTAATAGATAATAATTTTCCCTCCAAATTCGACAAGCTCTTGGCATGAAAAACTATCGAATTTTCAATTTTAGATGAAACAGCAGCCAATCTGAAGTTATGCTCGTAAGTATATCATGCTAAATCAATGATTTAGTGATACCCTATTGTCATAGAAACTGGAGTACAATGAAATAACCCGCCAAAGATTAAGTCTTGAGTGTTTGTAATGCTTCCATGACCTCTTCACTCAGAACAATGGTGGCTAATTTATTACAGGAACATGAATTAGCATGAGTCTCAGTATCTAAAGAAGTCACATAAAACACTTCCATTTCTTCATCATCTTGAATTATTCAATTTGATTTTCGAAAGAGTCATCCATTGTTGCTGGTAAAACAATGCAACGGGTTTGAGTCTCCACTAACTTCACCACTTGATGAAGTGGGAACCTTGCATCTCAGCCTTCCTCTTTGATACTCCAAGGAACGAGAAATAAAGAAGTAGATTTTGTCCAGAACTGAAGTGATTAAAATGTAATCATTACATTCTTTAAAATTAAGATAAACCAGGTTGTATCATACAAGCAGACAAGTTTTTGTAAAATGATTGATATACTTACTTCAACATGTCAAGTTGATCTCATTCCCTTTTATTTAGATGTGATGTGAATCAACCTCGGAGAGCAATGATCCAGATCAGTTGTGCTTTATAGAGTCAACTCAGTATCAACATCATTTTCTTCAAGTGGTGGCAAGTTCAAGTCTATTTTTCTCTTTTTATAGGGACTGGGTGAATCGAATATTATCCATGCTACTTTTCTCTTTCAATAGGTGGATTCCGATATCTAGAATAACTTGCTTTTCTCCAAATTTCTTCACCAAAACCTGGGCCTTCCACATAATTTCAGAACGTGCATCAGCCAATCTGAATTTGCAGTATATGTTTAAACTAGCGAGAGACAAGTAAGATTTATTTTGGTCTTCAGAAATTGTGCTTATATGTACCCCTTAGCAGCCCCATTTGAGCATTACAAAATAATAATATATTTCTTTGGCAGCTTGCTTTGGTAACTTAATTATTGTTATGTTATGTGATCTTGAAAAACAAAATTGAAAATATATAGCATGTTCTTAAAAGAAAATAGGCTGTCTTCTATGTGCAAAATGGAAATCTGCTGTGTGTGCCTCATGTAAATAAAAAGAAAAAAAGAGAGAAAGAAAAATGAAAAATGAAAATAAATTGAAAAAAAGAAAATATAGAAGAGAAAAGCCTTAGTAGAAAAAAAAATCAAATTAATTGCTCTATTCTGTGCTGAAATAAAAGATCACTTAACTAAAGTTAAGTAGTCTTGCATATCTACTTGAATATCCTACATACGCTGCACCTAAAGCTTATTACAACCTTATGAGGTCTCTCCATGTTTACGCCTTACTGTTTCATTTAATTTATCAAATTTTGAGATGATTGATCTACGGGGTCATTGTACTGTGTTATGCTATCAGGTTGAGTGAATTCTTCCTATGCACTTATATAATGAAAGTGTGTTGTGTGATCCTTATATGCTACTGTCTAGACTGCTTCCTTAAACGCAGATTCACCTGCCTTCCAGGATGGCATCCACCTTATTCCCTGACAAAGGGGATAGATGCAATATGAGGAATATGCCTAAAGATTAGGGTCTTATTGATAATAACAAAATAACACAAGAATTGGGGGTTTAAGTTGTGTTATAGTAAAAATTTGTTTTTCAAAACAAATATAAGTTTTTAAAATTCTTTTAAAAAACTTAAGCAGCGGAATAAATAACTGAGCTTGAAAATAAAACACACAGAGAATTTGTCCTAGTTCACCCCTAATCGGTGGGGGCTACGTCCAGTCCTTGACTTCACCAAGATTTTTCACTATTCAACCTGAATAGTACAAGTATTCTTCAAGACTTCTCCCAGTATTCTTCAGGACTTCTCCCAGTATTCTACAGAACTTCTCCTTACAAGTATTATACAAGACTTCTCATAATTCATTAACAAAGAATTTAACTTCTACAGAATCTCTTCAAAAAGAGTGATGGTAAAAAGTGTTTGAGCACAAATTACAGAGATGATATGAATAAGAGTTCTCTGTTTGAAGTGTGAATGAAATAAAGATTCGACTCTAAGATAATTTCACACTTGGCTTGACTGCTAGACTCAGAAAGATATGACACTTGTGTTCTGAGTGAATTTTAGAGCTTGATTGCTTAGAGACTTTGAATGCTTGGTAAATAAATTTGTTTGTTGTTTATCACTGTTTCTTCAAGTCTTCTATTTATATCTTCAGTATGATGCACGTTGATGAAGATAATGAAGTTCCGGTGAGTGTCGTCTTCCCTTGTGTTCCAATGGATACTTCTGTCAAACTTTCAGAGCATTAAATGCAAACCTACTACGCCATAAATGTAGCATTTAATGTGACTGGTTCTATCGTTCGCTCTTCTCTTGCGTGTTTCCTCAAATAGTGTTGTGCATTAAATGCAAGATGGAAATAGTAGAGCGTATCTTCTATTCTGAACAAAGAGATTTGATTCTGACCGTTGAGGTTGTACTATGTTCAAAAAGGAGCGTCGTTGAATCTGAAAAAGTAGATCTTTTGATGTGTGACATTCCGTAATTTGAGGAATGTTCAGAGACGTGGCAGATATGAGGAATATTTAATAAATATGTCCTCCATTCTTTATGTCGAAGCAGTGCTTCAATAAATATGATAGACATTGTCGCATCACTGTATTGACTGTAGCTTCGGACTTTGCTTTTGAGTGTACTCAGACGTTCCTCTTCTTCTTTTCGTCAAACATGTCATCTGAATGTAGACAGACATTCCACTTGGATCTGCTCAGACGATTCACTTTTCTTCAGCATAGTCAGACGATGCACTTGAACGTTGCTTCTTTAAGTCTTTCAAGTATGGGCAGACGTTCTGCTTCCTTTTTCCAGATGATAGATATTTCCTGAAATATAAACATATATATTTGCATGTTAGTACTACTTGATATATATTAACACTTATCATAATAAGTATGTTTGCATGAAAAGATTCCAAACATGCACTGCTAGTAGTACTAACACGTGCTTATTCTGATTGTCAATAAGTAGAGTCTGCTTGAGGACAAGCAGAATGTAAGTGTGGGGAGATTGATGTGTGTTAAAATGCATGATTTATACCTTACTTTTGATATGGTTTTTTCCCTTGATATGCATTATATCTATACAAACTGGTATATTTTACTATAGATTTCCATTAAAAAGTCAAAACCAGGACAAAGTTGATAATGCAAGAAAAGCAGGTAAAAAGAGGGCAAAATTTCTGATTTTACAATGTTGTCTACTCTGAGCACTTTTCATAGACTGGACTGTGCAGCTTCGTTCACAGTTGGATCGCGCTCGAATTTGGATATGATGTTATATACTTCTAGATATTCAATTCGATTGGTCGGATCATCCAAATAATTCTCATGCTGAGAGAACAAACCAAAACGAGGAGCCACGATCGTGCTGAAACTGCCAGTGTCATGGATGATGAGTATTAATCTGACCACGACCATGCCACTTATTAAGCATGGTCGTGTTGCCACTAGAACTCATAAATGACGTCCAACCAGCCCTATAACACATTTTCAAGCTCTACAAAAGAATTCCACACCCCCAAACACTTTATATCAGGCAAATAGACCATAGCAAACAACACCAGTACACTTTAGACCTACTGTAAAGACCCTGAAGCGCCGTGAAGATTGAGGAGCGAGATAGAACACCTCGGAGGCAGATTCAAGAGGAGGGTCTTCCTTTTATTGGTTTATCTTTTCTCTTTTTTATCTGAGTTATAGCCATAACTAGGATTTTTATGCGTTTATTGTATATGATTCTTGGCTAAACAGCCTCTCTCAAGGTTGCGATGTAAGGATATGATTTGAACATCTTTTATTATTTATGTTATGCCTTTATAATTGATTATTGTGTTTCTATCTTGTATGCATAATTCCATTTGGTGTCATGAACCATATCTTTAGTAATTGGTTAGCACTTAATCAGAGGAATTAATTATGGAACCTTAAGAGAGAAAGTACATAGAATGATAAATAATAATTTGATAATAGTAAAACAACACAATAAATGGGGGTTTGAATTGTGTGTGTGATTTTTAATATTTTTTCTTACAAAACAAGTATAAGTTTCAAATTACTTTTCTAAGACTAGTGCAGTAGAAAATTAACAGAGCTGAAAAGTAAAACACACAAAGAGTTTATCCTGGTCCACCCCCTTAATCGACAGGGCTACGTCCAGTCCTTGGCTTCACCAATATTTTCCACTATTTACTCCAAATAGTACAAGAATTATGCAGGACTTCTTCTAGTATTCGAAGGACTTCTCCTTACAAGTATTATGCAGGACTTCTCCTTACAAGCATTAAACAGGACTTTTCCCAGTTCTTTTGCAAAGAGGGTTTTTCTTTTCTACAGAGTCTCTTCAACAAGAGTAAGGTAGAAATAATTTAGGTACAAATTACATAGAGGATATGAAAATGAGTTCTCTATTTTAGTGTGCGAGAAAGATGAGAGTTTTCACTCTATGATAGTTTCACACAAGAAGACGACTTAACTCAGAATGATAAGACGATTAGTATATGAGTTTGTTATAGAGCTGTTAGCAATGAAAGACTTAGAAGGCTTGAGAATTGGATCGTAATAAGTCGCCACTGATTTTAGTGTTTAAGTCTTCTATTTATATCTTCAGTAGGATGAACGTTGGTGAAGATCTTGAAGTTCTATTTGAATTTCTTCTTCTCTGATGGTGCAACAGATACTTCTGGCAAGCTCTATAGAAGTATTAAATGCAAACCTGCTACGCATTAATTGTAGCATTAAATGCTCTTGCATCGTCGTCTTAGCTTTGTTGTTATGTTTCCTTAAAGGGTCGTCTGAGTATTTAATGCAAGGAAAGCAACAAAGAGAATCTTCTTTTTCTTATCATCCATATTTGATTCTGACCATTGAGGTGACACGATGTTCAGAGAATCGTGTCGTTGACTCCGAAAAGTTTTGCTTGATTTACGGAATGTCAGAGAGGCGTGCAGATACGAGGAATAAAATAATAAATGTGTCTGTTTCTTGAATCTGCTGAAAACAGTGATTCATTACATGATGAGACGTAGTGAGTCTTTGTTGTTTGAAGCATTTAGTTAGACGCTCTCTTTAACATGTTGTAAGACGTTCTGCTTGAGAGTACCAAGACGTTCTACTCAGACAATCTACCCAGACGGTCCACTAAGACGGTCTACTCAGACGATCTTCTAAGACGTTCCTTTCTTTGACACTTTCAAACATACTGCTTTTGATGTATTCTTGAATAGAAGGCAAATGTTCGTTTCTTCCCAATAATAGATATTTCCTGAAATATAAAATATTCAAGGCCTTAGGAAATATTTATCTATCATAATTAAACCTTGAGGTAAAATTGTATTTTATCAAAACATGATTAAAGATGAAAATGTTTGAATCTAGCAATCTCCCTTTTTTGATAATGACAATTTTCATTGAGAAAAATGTTTAATTAGTTATTGTGAAAAAAAAAACATCAGAGCTTTTCTTTGGCTTAATAGTACTTTTGGTCCCTCACTTATCACGATTTGACACTTTTAGTCCCTAACAAAAAAAAAATTAGCTTAAATAGTCCCTTACTTTGTCAAACGACAGCAATTTTGGTCCCCCGTTACTATTCCGTTAAATAACTAACGTTTTCTGTTAAAAATTATAAAAAAAAAAAAATTGTAACAAAAATGACCTTTCTTCTCCAGAACCCTAATCTTCATATCTTTCTCCAGAACCCCAATCCTCTTCTCTCTCTCCAGAACCCCAATCCTCTTCTCTCCTTGCGCCGCCACTACACTCTCTTCACCCTCGACCTTCACCCGAACCACCTTCACTTCCTACCAGCGCCGCCACCACCTTCTCTTCCTCGCCCACACCCATAAAATCCCGTCCTCTTAAAAACCTTCTCCCCTTTCGATCTGAAAAAAAAAAAAAAAAACAGATCTGAAAGTGTGGGTGAAGCAGAGATCGAGAGAGAGCAGAGATCGAAGGACACGACGGTCTTCGCGGTGGAGGGAGTGAAGACGCAGCGGCTAAACCTTCTAAATTCTTTCTCTGATGAAATGAGGAAAGTTTTATTATTATTTTTTTTTTTTTGGGATTCTGGACATTGTCGAAGCTGAGATTGGAATTGTAATTGGTATTTTACTGTCATAAGATTCTGCAGTGTTGATTAAGGATGTTATAGCCGTGTTTGATGGTGTTGTGGGTCATTTATTTGGATGAAGTTTTTTCGGTCTTCAATGTAGTATTGGCATGCCTTGAGCTATCTGTGGGATGAGATGTCAAATTAGAGATGTTTATTAAAATAATTTTGTTGTTTTCAACTAGGTCCTGAAGTTTTTTCTTTAATTGCAATTTTGGTGTGCCATTGAATTGCTTTTTTTTGGCTTCTGTGTAATGTTCTGCTCATGCTCATGTGAAAGGTTTTGCTATTTTAGATTTGCAAAGAGATTGGGAGGATTGTTGATCCTTCTCCTAGTTGCACAGTTGCAATTCTTTCCTTTTCTCTTTCATGAGTTCTTCTGGTAGGGAGTAAAAGGGATTCTGGAAAAAGAATTTTTTGTTACAAAATTGTTTTTTTTTTTTTTACAGAAATCGTTAGTTATTTAACGGAATAGTAATGAGGGACCAAAATTGCTGTCGTTCGACAAAGTGAGGGACTATTTAGGCTAATTTTTTTTGTTAGGGACCAAAAGTGTCAAATCGTGATAAGTGAGGGACCAAAAGTGCTATTAAGCCCTTTTCTTTTAAAATAAAACTAAGAAACAGAGCATTTAGAATTTTCTTTGGTTTGAAAAACGTGAGACTTTTTATCAAGCATATAAGGCGTTTAATATCGAAGCATTTTCTTATTAGCTTTTTATAAAACTATGTTTTATAGCAAATTTTGGATAAGTGTGAAAACATAGTATTAGAGTATGCATCTAACACATTAATATCATAGCATTCGTAGACACATAGTATATTCCTATAAAACTCGTATAACTTACTACTAGTGTGCGGACTCAGAAGAGCGAACTCTCCCCTTTACATGTTTAATCTATTTTAGTCTAACATGATTCTTAGCTCCCCCTTTAGGCAATAATTTTCTAAGCTATGCTAGGATTATTTTTCATGTTGCTCCCCCTCAATCTAAGGCTTTTTCTAAGACGTGCAAACATTCTAAGATGTTCAAAGATTTCTAAGACTTAAAATTCTATGCTTTTTCTATTAGTTTCTCCCCCTAAAGCTAAAATTTTATTTCCTTTTGCTCTAATGTTCTCTCCCCCTCAGTCATTAGCAAAAATAATAACAATCAACAAGGGTATCAAGGCAAGAAACAAGAGTATCAGAGAAAAAAAATAGAAAATATAACTGAACTGATAAAGATCATAGAGCAGATGATATATACAAATGTTAACGCGTTCTCCATCCAGTTGCGTACCTCTTTCCTTCTCCTCCGCTGGCGCACACCTCCTTCCTCTCCTCTGTTGGTGGCGTGCCTCCTTCCTCTCCGCCGGTCGCGCGCCCCTCCCTCTCTCCGCCGGTTGTTTTTGAGATATTACATGTGATTTATCTAAGGTATGGTTCTGAGGTTTTTCTCTGCTGGCCCTGCAACTTTTTGTGGTTTCAATGTTGTTTTCCATTTTTCTTTTCCTTCTATTTACCCTAAACAGTATTGAGTTGTTACATGCAGTTGGTGGTTGATTGTATGTTGTTCCAGTCGCTTATGGGTTTAAAATGGAGCTTGTTCTGTTCAGTGATGATTTTGATTCACTGTTTTGAATGTTGGTCTTTTTTAGCTTCTTGTGTGACATGAGAGACAGTGTGTTATGCTGGGTTTTAGTGGCTTTGATGTGCTGGGTTTATTATCAAGCAAATCAACTGTAGAAATTTGTGGTAAGGCAAAGTAGGTGCTGATATTTATCACAAGTCAATTGTAAAGAAGAACCTGATGATGAAATGGTGGGTAGTATGTGACTAAGAATAAAAGAAAGAACAGAGAAGCAACGTAGAGAGAGAGAGAGAGAGCGAGTGCCCTTCTTCAAGGGACATTGCTGGGTGAGAAATATTGTGAAAGATACAAGTGCTGAATTGTGAATCCTATTGGATTTTCATCTATCTTTGCTCCTTTTTATCTAAACATCTAAAAATCCAAGCTATAGGTAGTAATAGTATCTCTCTTTAATTGTTATAGTGATTAATGGATTTCAGTGCTCTTCTTTAATTGTCATTATTCTGGATTCTTAGGCCTAGTCGATGTTGGATAACCATCACACTTTTTTATTGTCAATAATGTTCTTGCCGATAACACATGTAATGTTGTGTGAAATATGTGTATTGTGTGTATCCAACTCATAAACAATTTTTTTTTATGGCCCTGACAAGTTGTGTCAAATTTTGGTTTGTATTTGGCTTCATGTGAGGGTATTGTGTTTGAATTTGTTTATATCTTGTTGTATTGTGTTCGAGTAGCTGGAAAAGTGGATTTGTAAACCCTCAAGTTTTTAGTATTTATACTTTGGTCCTTGGATATTTTATAATTAAGTTTTAGTCCTCTAAGTTTGGATAATTGTGCTTTAGTCCTTGGACTAGTTAAAAACTGAATTGGAATTCACTAATTAAGAGCTTTTAATGATGTTTTTAATTCAGATTTCTATTGGGGACATGATGGTTTGGCTTTGAGGATTATAAAATAGTTTTGTTAGAGTTTTAACAAGATTGGCTTTGACTTAGTGGTCAAGACTTAAGTATTTGATTTACATGTCTTGTATTCGAATCCTAGTGAGGTAGGTTTTTATTTTATGCAAATTTTGAGTGTGGTGGTTGAATATTTCGAATTTGAAGTTGAGACAAGGATATTAATGAGTTAAATGAGGTTGTTGGGAGTTACAAGCTGAGTTTGAATGGATTGAATGGGTGTTAAGTAAGTTTAATGCATATCGGGAGTTACAAATGGCTAATAAGGGGGGGTGTAAAGTGAGTTTATGGCTTGGTCTATGAGTAAATTAGCAATAAAGAGGGTGAATTCTGAATAAGAAGGAGGCTTAGGTCGTGCTCCCTCTCCTTTCCCCTTGCAACTATTTTTCCTTGAAGCATAATGGTTGTGTCCTTGTTCTTCTTACACAAAAAAATTTGCTAAAAAACATAGAACTCTAGAGCTGAATTCCTTGAAGAATTGTTGAACCTTGGTGTTGTTTTGAGTCGACTCTCCCCTCTTCTTGTGGTGTTCTACTCATACTCTAATCCTTCCTCAAGAATCCTTGTTGTTAGTACAATCGGTAAGTAATCAAGTTATTCTAAATTCTGAGTTTTGGTGATCAACCTCTCGTTCTTTCTAGGGTGTAACTAGTCTTGTTTCTACCTTTGTTTTCCACCAAGCTCGAGGTTCCTTTCATTCTTGGAGGTCTAGGGTCGTGCCATATACCTTCTAGATCAATTTTCTTAATAAGGTCGGAGGACAAGTTCATGCAAAGGAAGAGGAGGTAAGGGTAACTCAGTTCTAGATTGAGTCAGTGGTGTTTTACCTATGATTTTGTATTGGAGACTATTCTGTTTGTTTATGATGAAATTGATGGTATTTTTGATACATGCTTGGATTTGAGAATTGATGATTATGATATGTTGTTGATGATGTTGCAAACTGGATTTTGGAAAATGGATAATTTACGTTGTACTATGAACTGTTGGTTCGTGTGTTGGCTGTTATGAGTTATGACATGTGCATTTGGAAGTTTAAGGTGATGTGCATTTGCTAAGTTAAGGAGTTTAGAATTTGAAAATTGACAATTTGGATAGAAATTTTGTGTTTTAACAACTTAAGAAAATTCTTGAGTTTAAGACTTGAGACTTGTTTTAGAAACTTGTAATAGAAGTTAAGTTTTGAGTTGTGAAATTGTTTTGGGTGATTTAGTGAATTGCTTGGTAAAAATATGAAGTTTTTAGGAATTTTGTATTTTTGGACAGAATTGGGGTTTTCATATTTTGTGTGTGATTTTGCTTTCAAGAGCTTGTGTAAGGCTCTCAAATTGATCATTAAACATCTAGACTAAATGCTCTCTAAAGGGTTTGAAGTTTTGAAAATTGTAACTTAGAGTTTTTTCAAGTTTCTTAAAGGTCGCCAAAGTTGCTAAAATGTTTTTGACTTCCAAGGATCTTTCTTAAGAATGAGGACAATTGCCTAAGCATTAGGAATCATGATAGACCAGTAGCTAAGCCTTAGGGTGGAGTTTCAATTTCTAAGCTAGGTTATGTTTCTTGAAGGGTTACGAGACTTTGGACCGATCGGGACGAACAGAGCTTATGTAACTACCCGGATCAAATATTTATTCAGTTATGGCACTTCGCTATTATTAGCTACTAAGCACATGTATATGATTGTAAGAATGTATATGCTATGCTATTGATATGGTAGCTAACGGCGTTCAGAAAACGACCCAATTAGAATTGTATTGATTGAAATATTAATGCATGTATCTGAAGGTATCTGATATGCTGGATTAGAATTGTTTGAATTGTGAACTTGATTTGAAATTGTGGCTTGACTTATTGAGTGTTTCTTGCTATACTGATAAATGTTAAGCATGGCCCCCATTCAACATGATTTATATCTGCTTTAGATATGTATGTTCTACATGATTGTTGTTAATTATGATGATATGTTAGGCCACGTTTTTGGACGACTAAGCCTTGAGTTCAGGTTGTCTTTTTCATGTCATGTCAAGCATACTTTAAAGTCGTCATGGTTCAGGGCTATACAGAGAACCAGACTGGAGATGCAAATTATCGGGGTGTTATACAGAACGTACTCGTGTAAGTGGCAACTCCCGACTGACCGCAGTATTTTCTAGACAAGTGTGGAGTCGGTTGAGTGTCCCACCTGCCTGCGGGATTTGATGATACATCCGGATGAAATTTTTGTATAATGAGTTGTTGTACGTGCATATAGAAGTCGTAGGGTCATCGACCACTTGAGTCTTATAGCTGTAATTTTATACCTGCTAAATGCTGCATGATTGATATCGTTTGTTGCTTATTATTGTCTTGATACTATTTTTGGAAGTGACCCTTTTCTGTGTTTTATTTGGATGAATCGTGGACTCTTCATCAGGCCATGACATACCGAAGATTAGAGCTCCCACCAGTGGGCACAATCCCTCGAGGAGGCCTGACCCTTCTTTTCGTTAATTCCGAGGATCCGACCTCATGGGCAGTCGACCCGCTATCCAATGAGATCCGGTACTCGGGTCGTGTGATTGAGGCTCGACTCACTCCCTTGGGTCGATGTCACAACATGCACTCCTGCCATGTTGCCTTTAACTTGACTCTGCCCCCTTTCCCAAGCACCTAGTAGGGGTTGGAGCGGCGATCCGGGAAATGTAGGATAGTTGGTCCGGGACGGGTGGGGGTATAACATTAGGAGTATAAGTTGCTACTTGTTTTGGATGGTCTAATGTGATGATTAATTAGGCACAGGGTAGGTCCTCGGTAAGTTTCTTTTTGTGTGGACCTCCTGCGGGAAGTCCATATGGAGTACACCGGCTAAGACGTCTAGACATAGGGTCAATTCTGGGTCGATCTCTCACTCTCACTCTGATTATTTTGGGTTGTAAAGATAACTTAACCATTCGTAATACTTTATGACTTTGGGTAAACTCGGTGATGTAATTATAATGCACATGGGTCACTTTGGTAACAACGTTAACAATGGTAGGAGAAGTATGGGTTATTATGTACGTGTACCGCCTTTAGCATGTTTAAAAAAATTATACTCGCTTTTTCATAAGCTCGAAACATATTACGCACGTTTATTTACTGTTCATTTATGGTAACCACACCACCACCACTGGCACCGCCTCCACCTCCTCCTCCACCTCCACCGCCGCCACAGTCACCGCCCCTTCCGGCAGATGGTACCTCTACCCCTCTGCGATCGCCACCGTGCCATCATGCCCAGAACCATAAACACGCAAATCCGAGATCGCTGCCGCCGCACCATCGTCGCCACCACGTTCATTTACCGCCTCCTCCTCTTGTTTTCAATCTTCCATTTTTCCTTTTTTTTTATAATTTGAGTTGAAGGAGTAAGGTTTCCGCTGCGGCGTTGGAAAGGGTTCTGGTGAGGCCTTGAGATAGAGGCGACGATAGTGGTTGGCCGGAGACAGAGGCGACGACCGTGGTTGGCTGGAGACTGGTGAAGAGGTTTAAGATATTAAAGGAGAAAGATAATGGAGGGGCTTTATTGTAAAAAACTAATTAACATTATAACAAATTTAACATATTACCCATAATGAAATATTCCATTTTATGACATGTATCGTCGTCCTATTGGACAGATCTTGTGTGGGCGCGACTTGGTGCATATTGCACCTTATACGCCTCCCTGTAATGAAGTTTCATTAGGTGGGAAAAGCCACTTGTGGTGAACTAGTGAATATAAGCTCCGCCACGAGGTTGAGAAAACATAGTTCCTTTTCTCTTCTTCTTGTAACACATATAAATACTCTGTATCGGGTCCTGTTTTGCTTCAGCATTCAGCACTCATAAACCTAATTTCTCCAATAACGACGATAAAGGTAATAACTTTTCCATTTTGTTTTCTCTAGAAAATCAGCTAAAGAAAAATTAAATCAACAATAGCAGAAGAAAAAACTTTGATCTTTTCTATCTTCTTCTTTCATTTCTTCCATCTTCGCCAACTCTCTTGTCTTCCGAGTGCGTGAACTGGGCAAGTGATGCCTCTGTGTTCGAATTGTTTTTTTTTTTCTTTTCTGGATGCGTGCTGGATTTTACTTTCATTTCTCGGCAACCAAACAGTTTGTGTTTGAATGTTTGATTTTCTGAACTTGATTAAAATCTAATGATCTGATTCTGCAGATTTGGTTTGAATTGTTCGATAGCTATGGCTAGAAAGATGCTTATTGATGGTGAACCCGAATTGGGCAAAGGTGGAGAAGAAGCGTCAAATTTTGACTTTGACTTGTTCATTATTGGGGCAGGAAGTGGTGGCGTTCGTGCCGCTAGATTTTCATCAAATTTTGGAGCCAAGGTTTGTAACTGCGTTGTTGCTTACTGCCCAATACTACTATGTTAATGTTGATTAAACAGTAAAAATAATTTTGTCTATTTTTGAAGCTTTAGTCGATGTGCCTTTAGATTTTCTATTGGTTATCTAACAATATAGCGCAAGTTCTGCCCTTTTTAGTGTCTTTAGAATTTCTATTGGTTATCTAAAAATATTACAAAAGAACTTTTTTTCTGAAATAACAACCTTTAAATCAAAGCATATTCAAAGGAGTTGTGCTATGTTCTCCGATGGAGAGCTTTGTCTCCCATGGTGGTCCAGCTGTCTCAAGTGGAATTGCCTAATAAGAGCATATTCAAAGGAGCACTTAAACCTTCCTTAATATTCAAGTTGATCTTGTGTGATTTCAGTTCTTTGTTGTTGTTTTCTGAAGTATTTTGCTGGTTTATTTGCTGCCTTCTTATCATATTTTACAATCTGTGTCTAAAGGTGGGGATTTGTGAGCTTCCTTTTCATCCAATTAGCTCAGAAACTGTTGGAGGAGTTGGTGGAACGTAAGTACACTGTGTCTTCACTGTCTTGTACATTTATGGTACTTCCTTTACCATTTTTTTATGTGATTGGTATTCAGATGATGGTTAGGTCGTTTGTCACTGTTCCCATTCTGACATTAGTTCTAAAGCAATTACGTTTATGGGTCTGCGCTTCTTAGCTATTATTTCTTTTTCCTGTTACGCTGGTGGCTAATTTTAAAAGTTTAGTTTTTTTTCCTTGGCTTTGAAGATTGCACTAGCATTTAATACTATATAAAGCTTGATA
Source organism: Acmispon strigosus (assembly GCA_030819835.1). Classification (NCBI taxonomy): domain Eukaryota; kingdom Viridiplantae; phylum Streptophyta; class Magnoliopsida; order Fabales; family Fabaceae; genus Acmispon; species Acmispon strigosus. The sequence continues at coordinate 30,639,237 of JAUAMA010000001.1, forward strand.
TCTGAGCTCAGCTACCTAAATCAATACAAGAAAAAGAATTAGAGTGTAAGATGTTTTGTTTCTTTCCATAATGATGGACAGGGAAGTCATGAGATTTCCCTGTTAAAGTGCAAGTTACATAGTAATAATGCTTAGATCTTGTAGCATTGATTGGTCCAAATGGCTTACCCTGCCTAGTGGGATAAGGCTAGGTGGTTATTTTGTTCTGGGTAAGTTAAGTAGTCATGCACATATTTTTGGAAAGCATACCCCAATTATCTCAAAGTCTTATTTCTTAGTCTTTTCTTTTGCTTCAATGTGGTCTGCTTATCTGTTTGGATTGCTATGAACATGATGTAATGGTAATTTAATGATGACCTATGGCTAATGTAAAATACTCAATATCAGAACATAACATTTGTACTCATAATTTTCTGTGTATGTCTCTCTGCTGTCTTTTCTGCTGAATATAATTTAATTTGGTGAACTTGCATGGCAATAGTGTGTGTGATTTGTACTTTACATGTTTGTTATTATTCAGTTTTTGTTCTTCCCCTCTCTTCACTGCTCAACAATATCTTATCAACTAATGCTTATTTTTGTATTTATTTTGAAGGTGTGTTATTCGTGGTTGTGTTCCCAAAAAGATTTTAGTCTATGGAGCATCTTTTGGAGGTGATCTTGTGGTAAGGATTTGATCCTAAATGATTTTCTCAATTAACAATATGGAACAATTTCTAGATATATATAGTGTTTTTTGTGTATTGCCTTCTTCGCTATTATTTGGTGCATCTGCTAGCAGTGGTGGAGCCAGATCTTTGGGAGGGGGGGGGGAGCAAGACTATATAAGAAGGAAAAGTGATAGACTATGATAAAGGAAAATAAAAAGTTAAAGAAGGAATAAACTGAAACTCACTATTATATAAAATATTGAGTCTAGAGAAGATAAGCAGAAAAAATAGAAGGGTGTTGTTTGTGTTGCACTCTGGCATGAAAATCGTTTATTCATGCCTTAAATGATGAAAGAGAGCTTAAAAGTAGACCGACCTAGACAGTGCCATGGCGGGAGCATAATAGCACCAGGTTGCCCTTGTATAGATATAGATAGATAGCTAGTTATGGATGTGTGAACTCAAAATTAGCTTTCAAGTGTCCCTTAAAAGATAGAAATGGATGTCTTACGTTGTCTCGGGCAGGAAAGAAGTATGGACATGCACAAACCTACCTCCCTAGTGCTGAAACTTAATTTTTTTTTTTTTTAAGAATCAGGACAACAAGGATCAAACTTTAGACCACTTGGTCTTAGGTCAACTTACGATGTCTTACGTTGTCTCGGGCAGGAAAGAAGTATGGACATGCACAAACCTACCTCCCTAGTGCTTTAGTCAAGTCATTAGGTGAAGTCACATGAGTGATTGTTATATTAGATTTATTTGTTGTCAGATCTGGTTTGATTTAGTTACAATAGGTTTGGTTCAAATTCTAATAAAATATGTTATGCAAATGCATTTCAATGTTATATTTCATTAATATCTTTTATTTTTTCTTTATTTTTTTAGTCATGCTGGTTTGTAATTGTGAATGCTTCTGAGATCATCATTTGTGTTCAACTTGTGTTTGATGATTTAATGAACATGACTGGTTTGATAGGATGCCAGAAGTTATGGGTGGGAATTGAGTGAGAAGGTTGACTTCAATTGGAAGAAGCTCTTGCAAAAGAAGGTATTTCAATACTTATTTTTTATTTCAATAATATTGAGTTCGTGAGAGTAGAGAGAAAATTTGATGAATGATCTTGAAAAAGCTGCCATGAGAAAGCCGCAATGGCGGATATTTGATAACACTGGATGAATCTGACAATTTTATTCAGCGAATGATTACGTCATACATTTATAGGCAATTGGCGAGTCTAGCTTCTCATATCTGAACCTAACAGTGTCTATAGCTGGAATAACTGACTCACTAACTATAACTAACTGTGACAGCCGCAAGGGTTGTGATCCTATGCATTTGGTTTATGTTATCATGTATACTTTGATACTTACTCCCCCTCAAGTTCAACTAGGGTGCGAGACTAAGTGAAGGTCACACACGTGGAGCTTGGACCAAAGCTTATAAAATTTAGCAGTAGGTAGTGGGCTTGGTCAATGCATCAGCCAACTGGAGATCTGCTGGAACGTGTGTTGGACACCATGTTTGTCTGCTGAAAACCTTTTCTCGAACATAAAAGTGACCGAGCTCCATATTCTTAGTTGGAGCATATTAAGCAGAATTGTGAGCAGGGGTGATAGTACCATAATTGTCACAAAAGATACAACGATCCATGGAAAGTGGTAATTGCTTTGATCTCATGCAATAAGGTATGAATCCAGTCCACAATAAATCTGCTTTGAGTGGATGGATGACTAGTTGATGTGCAGGTGAGGGAGAATGAGTATTGGACAAGGAAAGTGGAAGAGAAGAAGGTGGAGTGGATTGACTATACGCAAGGGGAAGAAAATTAACCATAGTGAGCTGTGGAGGAGATCTCAAGGAGGTAAAGGGAGTAGATGTAGGTCTTGAGAGTTGAGAGGTGAATCTGTGATCGCATACAAATGGATAATGGCCAAGTTTGAAGCAAACTTGGCATTCAATATTACTGCAGCCACCTTAGGCCCTTCCACCTCTTACTCCACGGCCCTGACCCCTAGAATTAGGGTTTCAGATACGGAGATACCAGAAAATTGGGGAACAAAGCGAGAGAGTGGACAAAGGAACTGTGAATTTGAGTTTGAAGCTAGATTAGCTGGCCAGTGGGCTGATTGTACGCTGCTATGAGTGAGATTCAAGAAAAATCTGCAGTAGCCTTGCGATTCTCCTAAACTCGCTTCTTGAGCTTGAAGCAGCAATTCAATTTCATCAATGCTGGGTGGCTGAAACTTGCTACTCATGTTCACAAGTTTCACTAGAAAATTGTACTCAGATGGCAGTCCTACCAGAACTGCATCAACTTGCTCTTGAGTTGGGATTGGATCTCCAACTACAGAGTAAGTAAGAGATTGTCCTTATTTGGAGCGAAGATTCTGAAAATGTGTGGTTGCAAGTGTAGTGTTACGAAGCTCTGTTTTAAGCAGTTTAGCTTTAGCTTCGGTTTGAGAGTGAAAAATGGTTGTAAGTTTGTCCTGTAGCTGGTAGGAGTGTTAGCACTTAGCAACCTATTAATTTGTTCATTTGTTGAGAATTGAATTTAAGAGAGGGGACTAAAGCCATGAGATGAGCAGTGCATCTTGTTGTTCCCATACAAGATAAGCTTCTATGATAACTCTAGTGTCGCAATCAGATTTAGATAGATACTTCATTTCCATTGAAGGACTTACAAGGATGCCATGAAACTTTTGACTGGTGATCACTGGCTCTACCTGTTGTTCCTGGAGAAGGAAATTATTGTCATATAGCTTCTCGGTGATGAAATGTGAGGAGGACACAGGTGCACTCGGTGAAGATAAAATGCTGATAGTGTGGGATTGTTCGCAATCGGAGTTGCTCTACCTATTGTTCCTGGAGAAGAACATTATTTTCATCCAGCTTCTCGGTGAGGGAATGTGAAAAAGAAACAGTTGCACTCACTTGAAGAGAAAATTCTGGCGCCAGTGAGGGATTGCTCGCAATCGGAGTTACGCGAACTGGTGATTGGTGTGGTGGAGAGGGTGGCGAAGTAGGACCAATGTTTGCATAGCCTCCGACAAACTCAAGCTCTTGATACTGTATTTTGTGAGAGTGGGGAGAAAATTTGATGAATTTATTCTGTTATTCAGTGAATGATTAAATCATACATTTGTAGACAATTGCAAGCCTAACTTCTCATAACTGAACCTGACAGCTTTTATAGCGGGAATAACTAACTTACACCAACTTTAACTAACTGTAACAGCCACAAGGGTTCTGACCATATACATCTGGTGTATGCTCAGGAACTTTCTAAAGATGTAGTTTGCATTATCTCTGGTTTTCTTTATGTTGTTTTGTTTGTAAACTCTAGAGGCATGTTCTCCAGTTTATCTTCTGATGTTGAAGCATAGAGCACTTTATTAGTACCAAGAGGTTTATATGTCTGTTGTCAATAATCTGTGCTTTATCCATATGTAGACAGATGAAATAAACAGATTAAATGGAATTTACAAGCGGTTATTATCCAATGCTGGGGTAAAATCATTTGAAGGCGAGGGAAGGATAGTGGGTCCAAATGAAGTCGAGGTGACACAGTTGGATGGCACTAAATTGTCCTATTCAGCAAAGCACATATTGATTGCAACTGGTGGTAGGGCTCAAAGACCAAATATTCCAGGACAGGTAAATTTGCTTATTTTTAAATATCATTTGCAAAATGATCTTACCAACATGATTGTTACAGTTTTATGAGTATAGTGGGTGATAAGTATGTTAAGAATTATAAGTTTAGTATTGTGGAAGGGGAAAAAGAGCGAATAAAGCTTATGAATAGTAAGATATTAGGTTGTTATGGTGTTAATAATGTGATTCAAAATACTAGTACTTTGATTCTATTCATACTAGTAATAATGTCAAGTACTTGTATATTACTACTTATTCATGTCCTAGCTCACTAACATAATAATGCTACTAACCCTGATTAAATAAGGATACGATACGACACAAAAAGTATAAAAAATCACAAAACAACTCCTTATGTTTAGTTATTATGTAATCTAAAGATCTTTTTATGTCCAGTATATTCGAAAGATCTACTCAAATAATATGAAAATATCCTATATTATTCTAATAGTATATTACATTATATTAGTTAATCTGCCATGTTATTGAACTGGTTGTACTTACAAATTTCTGTTTGGAATGGATATGGTGTGAGAAAATGAAACTTTAGCACTCAATGGAGGTGTTAACGCGGTGAAATTCGTTCAGCTTGTTTAAGATGCAGTGATAAAAAAAAGGGGAAAAATTCTTAATGCAGTGATAAAAAAAACATGGATGCATCAATGAAACTAATTTGGATGACTTCACATGATAATTACACCCCGGATTTTTTCTTATTATCATAAAAATCAGACATTTCTTTCATAGTTTGTTCTTCTCTCGCTTTCACACACACATACAGCTACATGCAAAATCAATTTGCTAATGAAAATGAAAAACTACTTCATGTTAATTTGATATTTTAAGAAAGCTGCCTATAGAATATTTGGTTCAATAGTTCAGCGACATAGTAAGCAACGCTACAATACCATGACATAGTTTAGTTCAGGGACATAGTAAGCAATGCTACATTACCATGACATAGTTTATATTTTTTTGTTGCAATTGCTATATAACGAGACCTTTAAATAAAATATGAAGTTTAACCGATAGAAATTTTTAATCAAATGGTAATTTTTCATCACATATGATTTTAGCATTCAGTGCATGAAATTTTGAAACAGAGCATTCACTGATGGAAGCATTTAAATTCAGTAAGTGCTAAATCTTTTGTTTATGAAATGTCCCTAGTTGGAGTTTTTGTTACTGACTTACCATTGATGATTACTGTTGTGAAATACTGTTTATTTTTGGTGACATGCTTAGTTGATATGATAGCTGAATCATTTCATACAATTGCTTTGAAGTCATGATTAAATATTGTCAACCCCTTGCATTTAAACTGCTCCCCTCTATCCCGTACTTTACTAGATTTACATGTGTATACCTTCCTTTGAATGCTTGACTGTCGGAATAATTCATATGGAATGTTGGAATTAAATTCTGGCTTTTCAACTGTTCCACAGCCCCTCACTCACTCTTGGGAAATGTGTTTGATACATTGTTTAAGTTCTTGTTCTTTGTAACTCCATTTATAATTTTAGGATACATGTACTAAATGTTATTGCTGTTATCTTCTCTTGCTGTTTTTCTCACTCTTCCATTTTTATATTTTTGTTTGGGGTGGTTGGTTATTAATTTGCAGGAGTTGGGTATAACATCTGATGAGGCACTAAGTTTAGAGGAGTTTCCTAAACGTGCTGTGATTCTTGGAGGAGGGTGTGTCTTCATTATCTTTTGATGTTTTTATTTTTTTCCAGTACAATCTTCTGATGTTTTATTACTTTAACAACTTGCTATCTCAAGGTGATTGATTTGTATATGTTTTTTCAGTTATATTGCAGTTGAGTTTGCATCTATATGGCGTGGGATGGGCTCCACAGTCGATCTGGTTTTCAGAAAGGAACTTCCATTGAGGTTCGGCTCGTACATGCATGTTTCATGTTTACCATTAAATGGGACCTTCTGGCCATGTCCCCCTTCCCCCTTGTTTGTTTTAATAATAGTGTGTCATCGTAGACATGTATGTAATATTAGTAAGTCATGTATTTTTGTTTTAATATTGGTAAGTCATGTTTATATACATTTTTGCTTTACTTAAACATTGTTTGAAATTCTTTAGAGAAAAAATTAAGTGGTTCATAATTGTTGTAAATAAGGGAATTATGTTAGAATATTTTCTTTATTATTAAGAGATATTTTCTTTATTATTAGGAGATATTTTCTTTAATTAGGATTGTTATTGTATTTCCTTAATTAGGATTAGCATTGTCTATAAATTGTATTCACCTATTGTATCTGAGATGAAATAAAATTATATTTCTCCATATTTCAAGTTGGTATTAGAGCTCCCGATTCCGGGGGCTTTGCTTCCGCACTCAAAACCCTAGCCGTCTTATTACGGCCTTCGTTCTTGGTCAGGGTTCCATTCACTTGGAACCCTAGTGACCCATGTTGCTGTTCTCTCTTGGCCACTACTTCACTCACGGTGCATTCACCTCACATCGCTGTTTAGTCGCTATTCTCCGTCGCCGGTCTGTGCCCAACCTTCACGGCTACCTCCGCCGTGTTCGCAAGGCTCTGATCAGCCTTTCCCCGCCACTACACCTCCAGAAGCTGTGCCTCGCGCCTCCACGCGCCGCATCTTCTCCGGCACGTCAGATCCACTTGAATCCATTCCCCGGCGCGTGCAGCTCACACGCCGTCATACAGGGTTTTGTTCTGTTTCAAGGGTCCTTTTTTTTTTTCCAAATCAGCCTTCATTCCTTGCCGCTAGAGACGTTTGGTTCTTCCTCCTTCTTTGAGGACGCAAACCGACCTTTGCTTCTCTGTTTTCTTGCTATTTCTCTCTCTTGCAGGTTATCTTTTCCTCTTCACTATGTCTAACGTGGAGATACCTAAGGAGAAACCCACCTTTGAAGAGAAACCAGTCTCTCTTCCACCCTTTACCGATAATGATCTTCCCGTGGTGCAAGGGTCATATCGATTGGATGGGAAGAACTACCTCTAGTGGGCTTGTCAGTTACACTATCAGAGGACACAAGAGATTTAATCCCATTGAAGGAAAAGCTCCAGCCAAGACAGATCCACAGTATAAGACTTGGGTTGACGAGGATGCTTTGATTATAACTTGGTTTTGGCAGTCGATGGTTCTGGAGATTAGCCGGTATTATATGTCTTTCACTACTGCTAAGGAGATTTGGAACAATCTGAAGCAGACTTGCTCTATGAAGCATGATCTCCCTGTTTGTCTGGAATTGGAAAATAAGGTTTTCAATTGCATGCAGGGATCTCTCTCTGTGACAAAATATTGTGGGACCTTGAATGGTCTCTGGGTTGAGTTGGATGAGTATCAGAGTTTGACGTTATGTGTGATGAAGACTCTACGATACTGACTCAGTTTATTGAGAAAGCATGGATCTTTAAGTTTCTCTCTGGTCTGAACTCTGAGTTTGATCCCATTCGGATTCAAATTCTGGGTAAAGAGAAACTCCCTTCACTATCAGAGGTGTTTCACATAGTATCGTGGTGAGGAAGGTCAATCTAGAGTGATGATGGAGAAAACACTGGTTGATGGTTCAACCTTAGCATCTGGATAGGGTCCAATAAATGGATCCACCTCTTCCAAACGCTCCTTTGCCAAACCCAACCGTGATGATCGATGGTGCACTTACTGTAATAGGCCTGGCCATACTAAAAAGACTTGTTTCAAACTTCATGGAAGGGGTAAGGTCCTTGGATGTGTGGGCGGATCCAAAGGTGTTGCCCAGAGGCGTGCAATTCACAAAGCATTTGACATGGAGAATGAGGGTGAAGAACCACTTGTGCCACCGACAGAAGATGTCCCTCGCCTTAGCAAAGTAGAGCTGGAGCGTTTGAGAGCTCTTATGGATTCCTTGTGTAAGCCCTTTGGTAATTGTTCTCTCACTATGACTGGTAAGAATTCTACCTTCTTAACTCTTAATTCTTTGAGTACTAAGGATAGCTGAATTATTTACTCTTGTGCTACAGATCACATGACACCTCACCCCTCACATTTATCTTCCTATTCCACTATACCTTGCAAATACCATATCACTATTGCTAATGGATCCCAAACCCCGTTACTGGATGTGGTAACATCCACCTTAGCTCATCTCTGGACCTAAAGCGTGTGCTTCATGTTCCAAATCTTTCTAACAACCTTTTGTCAATCCATAAGATTACTAAAGATTTGAATTGTGCAGTAACCATTTTTGAAACTCATTGTGTTTTTTAGGATCTTGCTATGGGGTGGATGATTGGGATTGCTAAGGAACAGGACGAGTTATACTGTCTAATACACAAGGAAAGCAAGTGTCATCAGGCAAGTTTAGAGTCTTGGAATACTGCTCAAATATGGTTGCGGCACAAGCGTCTTGGGCATCCTCCCTTCAGTATTCTTAGGACCATGTTTCCCCATTTATTTTCAAGAGTGTCAATTGAGTCTTTTCATTGTGATGTATGTCAATTTTCTAAACATCATCACTCAACTCTTCTTCCTAGTAATAATGAATGTGCTCAACCTTTTGATCTTGTTCACTCTGATGTGTGGGGACCTTCGTCCATTTCTAGTGCTTTTGGTGCAAAATGGTTTGTTATTTTCATTGATGATTGTACTCGAATTACATGAGTTTTCTTATGAAGGACAAGTCTGAAGACTGAAGTGTTCCAATTATTTGTTAATTTTTTCCACATGGTTAAAACACAGTTTGAGAAATCTATTAAGAGGTTGAGGTCAGACAATTGGAAAGAGTATGTAATCCAGAATTTTAACAAATTTCTCACAAATAATGGTGTTGTTTGTGAGTTGACTTGTGTTGACACCCCACAACAGAATGGGGTTGCTTAAAGAAAAAATCATCATCTTCTTGAAATCACTCGAGCTTTACTCTTTCAAATGAATGTTCCTAAGTGTTATTGGGGGGAAGCTGTCTTGACTGCTGCGTATTTGATTAATAGATTACCTTCTAGGGTTTTATCTGGTGTTAGTCCTGTGCAGGTTATGACTAGTTTCTGTCCGTTTGTGGTCATTAAGTTAGGTCTTCAAAGTCGTATTTTTGGTTGTTCTGTCTTTGTCCATGTTCATGGTTCTCATCGGGGTAAGTTAGATTCCCAGGCTATTAAGTGTACTTTCATAGGGTATGCTTCAAATAAAAAGGGATACTAGTGTTATCATCCTCTTAGCCGTCGTGTCTATGTATCCATGAATGTTACTTTTCAGGAGGCAGAGTCGTTTTATCCCAGTCCTCAGCTTCAGGGTGAGAGTAGTCAGGAATCTGAGTCTTTAGAGTTGTCTGTTCTACCTCTAATACAAGAGCACTTGACGTCTTCCTCCATTTCTACCATTGAGCACAATGATGATGATGATGAGGATGATGATTATGGTGATGACTATGGCGGTGTTGATGATGGTGTTGACAATGGTTCTGAACCAATACCAGTGCAAAATAATGTTGGCAGACATAGGATTAAGTACCAACGGAAAGTCAAACCCGTCATGATTCAACAAGTCCAATCATCTGAACCTGAGTTAAGTGTTCCCAACTTTGAGTCTGCTAATTCTTGTGAGCCTAACATTGATGACCTACCTTTGCCTTGCGAAAAGAAAAACGTTCTTGTACCAAGTAACTTATATCTCAGTTTGTGTCTACTCTAAATCTTTCTATGCAGCATCAAAGCTTTATTTCAGCTATTGACTCTATTAGAGTTCCTGCATCAGAAGCATTCAAAGATAAGAACTGGATTCAAGCCATGAATGAAGAGATGCATGCACTGGAGAAAAATGAGACTTTGGAGATTGTTGAGACTAGAGAACAATAGGTTGCAGGTGGATATATACGGTCAAGTATCGATCTGATGGCACACTTGACAGGTACAAGGCGGGGATAGTTGCAAAAGGATACACCCAGACCCATGGAATTGATTATGGGGAGACATTTGCTCCAATAGCGAAAACGAACACTATAAGGATTGTTCTTTCCTTGGCAACTCACTTTGATTGGGAGTTGCAACAGTATGATGTTAAAAATGCTTTCTTGCATGGACATTTGAAGGAAGAGGTGTATATGGAGATTCCACCGTAGTATGACCGTACTTCAGGAAGAAATAAGGTGTGCAGATTGAAGAAGGCCCTGTATGGGCTCAAACTGTCTCTCTAAGCTTGGTTTGGGAGGTTTACTCAGGCTATGGTATCCATGGGTTATAAACAGAGCCAAGGTGATCATACTCTTCATAAAACATGCTCAAAAGTGCAAACTCACTCTTTTGTTAGTCTATGCAGACAATATGATCATTGCAAGCAATGATGAACTTGAGAAGCAGAATCTGAGAAAGGAGTTAGCAACCCAATTTGAAATGAAGGACCTTGGAAAGCTGAAATATTTCCTAGGTATGGAGGTGGCATACTCAAAACAAGGCATTCTCATTTCTTAAAGAAAATATGTCCTTGATCTTCTCAAAGAGACCGGCAAACTGGGTTGTAAGCCCACTGGAGTACCTATAGAGCAAAACCACATAATTGGGAGTGATGCGGAGGGCCCAAGGGTTGATAAGGCCCAATACCAGAGACTTGTGGGGAAGCTCATTTATCTATCTCATACTAGGCCTGGCATTGCTTGTCCTGTTAGTGTTGTCAGTCAATTCATGCATGACCCACAGGAGAGACACTTACAAGCTGTGGATCGAATCTTGCGGTATCTGAAAGCAAATCCAAGGAGAGGTCTGTTGTTCAAGAAAGTTTAGCAGTTGTCTATGGAGGTTTATACTGATGTAGATTATGCAGGTCCGATTGTTGACAAGAGGTCCACTACAGGATACTATATGTTCTTGGGTGGAAATTTAGTTACATGGAGGAGCAAGAAGCAGAATGTTATTGCCAGATCATGTGCAGAGGTAGAATTTAGAGCCATGGCTCAAGGAGTTTGTGAATTGTTGTGGGTGAAGATCATACTAGATGATTTGAAGATAAAGTATGAAGCACCCATGAGACTTTTCTATGATAATAAGTCTACCACTAGTATTGCTCACAATCCAGTCCAACATGACAGAACAAAGCACATTGAGATAGACCAACACTTCATCAAAGAGAAATTGGATAGTGGTCTTATTTCTACATAGTATGTCCCTTCAGGACTATAGTTGGCTGATGTCCTCACAAAGGAATTCCCTTGGAGCGATTTCGAGATCTTATTGCAAGTTGGGAAAGATAGATATCCATTCACTTGCTTGAATATGGAATTATGTTAGAATATTTTCTTTATTATTAGGAGATATTTTCTTTATTATCAGGAGATATTTTCTCTAATTAGGATTGTTATTGTATTTCCTTAATAGGATTAGCATTGTCTATACATTGTATTCGCCTATTGTATCTAAAACAAGAAATAAAATTATATTTCTCCATATTTCAAGTATAATGTTGGTTATACAGCCAATAAGGGGCTCTGACTCTAATGAGAATGCTGTAATTGGAAAAGAAGACTAGGGGTGTGTTTGAAATCGTAAATATTTTAAATATAATGTTGATTTTTGGTTTATAGGAGCCTCAAAGTTAAAACCCAAACTGTAATATATACAATATTGGCAATCATTTGCAAAATATCCCTAAAATTCCGATTAAACCCATTGCACATTTAGGATTTATTTCAGTAACATTGGTGCTTCTAATGATGAATGTGCTAAGTTTATTTGGTGTCATATACGTGTGGTAGTGGTTAGAATAAATGTCAAAGGCAGGGGAATCAATAGAGCTTTTCCTATACCGCTTACTATTTAAAGCCATAGCTTGCATTATTCTTTTTTTAAACTTTACTTTTTACTCCTTATAGCATATTTACTCCCTGCTGATAAAATTCTGTTACAGAGGTTTTGATGATGAAATGAGAGCTGTAGTTGCGAGAAATCTTGAAGGCAGGGGAGTTAATTTGCATCCGAGGACGAATTTGACACAGGTACTTCCTTTTGGCATTTGCTACTCAAATTTATCATGATAAACTAATTCTTTAAATGGTAAAACTTCTTTTTCATTTATTTAAGTTTTAGGCTTGGCTAACTAATGGCGATATATTTCATTTTCTAGTTGACCAAAACAGATGATGGCATTAAAGTTACTACAGATCACGGTGAGGAGCTGATTGCTGATGTTGTACTGTTTGCTACTGGTAAGTGATGCATATTACATAGACTTCAAATGTCGTTAAGAGGCTGATTGCGCTAGTATTAGTACTCGCTGTAACTCCTGGCTTATGTAGTAATTTTATTGTTGCGATAAATGATGATGAACTCTGGTAATATCTTTGCTACTTCAAATATGTGGTTGTCTTTCCATATAATCATCATATTAAGTTTGTATGTTGGTACTTGATAACCTGAGCAGTTTATGCTTCATGGCTTTTTATACCTTAACATCGAATTGGAGCATCACACTTTAGAGTTACATTGATGTTAATACTACACAAACATAACTAGCATACATTAACAGTATCTAGCAAAGTTTTCTTTTGTTTTGGGAGGGGAGTAAGTAAAATGTGCCGTCCAAATTTTATCTCATGGGAGTTTTATATGCCTTCTTCTGAAATCTATATCTTCCCAAACATTATTTTGTTGCTGCAGGTAGGGCTCCTAATTCTAGGAGGTTAAATTTAGAGGCTGTAGGTGTTGAGCTTGACAAAACAGGAGCCATAAAGGTTCATAGCTCTCTCTTCTAATCATTTGCTTGTTTTCTTGAGTGTTGCATGATGAAGTCCAATAAAAATGGTTTGTTCTCATTTCTGTATCTGTATATCAGTATATGATGATCTACTGTGATTATGTAAAAATAAATACTAGTTTTCATGGTTATATAAATATGACATATGACTATTTTCTATAGGAATTATCAAGCTGCGAATGCCATAATTTGCTTATCATGTTGACTAGTGGGCTAAGCTGTGATTTTAGAGCATTGAGGAATTATAAAATAAAATGAACATTTCACATGTAATCTTCCCACTTTCCAAGAGAGAAATCCCTTAAATATTTATGCTTGGTTGAACAGGTGAAGGAAAGTATTACCTTTGGCAAAATATTAGTTAGATGAAGCACTCTGATAAGAATAGTACTGATAAAAAGAAAAATAAAGCCTACCACTGGAGTATTCTTCTAGAAACTATGGAATAGATGACAGCAACTAAAAGAAGAAATGTCATCGAAAATTAAACCAGGAGACTCCCAAAAGAAAGTTCCAGCCATGGGAATGGCTAATGGCCAATCCCACGAAAACCCCTTGCTCTCCTTCCCACTACTTTGAAGTCTTTTATCACTCTGCACTCATTCTGTTATGATTCACTACTTCTCTTTCTTCTAACTCATCAATGTATTCATACTTCCCTCACTGGACCCTAACTAACTCCTTTTGGCCCATTATCTATCACCGCTGCGCTGTTCCTTACTGTCAATTTCTATAATGACATGGTATATTATATTGGCTTTACACCTTCACTTGTTAGTTGCTATATTAGTGGTAGTACAGGTGTCTGAAGCCCATTAATCTTTTAGGTTGTAAATGCTTTTGTCATTTGATATTGAGTTGGACAACTGTTTACGAGCTATATGATGATTATGGCACCCACAGTCTTAAATGTTCTGCATTTCTTGTTTATAGGTAGATGACTATTCACGCACCAACATATCTAGCATATGGGCTGTAGGTGATGTAACAAACCGAATTAATCTTACACCAGTGGCCTTGATGGAGGCATCGTGCTTTGCAGTAAGTGTTCCAATATTTAATGCAGTAGCGTTTGAGTTCATCTTTTGGTTTGGGAAGGGGAAGGACGCTGTCTGTGATTGATTGGTCTTACAATGTTGTTATTTTGTTGTTGTTTAGCATACCTTTATTTTGCTTTATCTGGACATATGCAGAAAACGGTATTTGGTGGGCAATCATCCAAGCCAGACTACAATGATGTGCCTTATGCAGTGTTCAGGTAAAGTTGCCTTTGCACAATAAAACTTGTAGCTGTTAACTATTGTGAATATGTTAACTTTTGATAAAATATCTCCTTCCTTTCTTCTACCAATCTTATCTCAATGTTTTGTTGGATTAATATGTTGCTCATTCTTCTGTTGTTTTGCAGCATTCCACCACTTTCTGTAGTTGGTCTCAGTGAGGAGCAAGCAATAGAGCAAGTAAATGGTGATGTGTTGGTTTTCACATCATCCTTCAATCCTATGAAGAATACCATCTCTGGGTAAGTGCATTTATCTGGAATTTTTATCCACTTGGCCTTTATTGGAAACCCGTGACTTGCAGTTGTCATGATAACTTGGATAAGATAATACTAGTTTTTACATGAAATGTTTGGTACATAAATTAAAGGTTAAGAATAATCAGTTTGCTGTGTTGTTTAGTTAGTTGGTCAGTTACTTATGTGTTAGGTAACTGTGACTTGCGGGTCAAGTAAATAGAAGCCCAAGGGCTAATTAGAATAGTTGTATAAATAGGTGACTAGACCTATTGTATTTTAGATTGAACAGTTTATTCAATACAACATATTTTCCCCAATTCTGTTACTCTCTTCTCTCTCTCTCAATCTTGAACACTGTGTGTTATGTCTCAACTGTGTGAGACTCCACAGAGGTTGAACACCTCTGAATTTTACATGGTATCTAGAGCAAGGTTCCGATCAAGGGAATACTGTGCTACTGCGGTGAGGCTCTGATTCCCGATCAAGGAAATCGGTTTTCTACTGCAGTGTGAATCACGATTCTGATCAAGAACGTGATTGTTTGGCTGCGGTTTTGTGTGAAGCTGCGACTGTGTGTTCGTACGCTGCTGCAGAGGTGTGATCCGAGATCAGAGGAAGAAGATGACAAACGCAAATGGGTTTGCGATGACACTTCCTACATTGGATGGGAAGCACTACGATCGCTAGTGTGTACAGATGAAGGCTATTCTTGGATATCAAGAAGTCTTCGAGATTGTTCAGCAAGGCTACCAAACTCCAGGAGAAAACACAACTGATGCCCAAAGAACTGCATTTCGTGATGCCAAGAAGAAGGATTGCAAGGCCCTCTTCCTAATCCATCAATGTGTGGATGGTGCACACTTTGAGAAGATCGCTGGAGCTCCTACAGCAAAAGAAGCTTGGGATATCTTGGCAAAGAGTCATGCAATGGCAGAAAAAGTGAAGAAGGTAAAGCTTCAAACTTTACGTTGACAGTTTGAGTTACCGCAGATGGATGATTGCAGAATACTTTACTGGAATTCTTCCCCTCACCAACTTGATGAAGAGTTGTGGTGAGACCTTCTCTGATTAGAAAATTGTTGAGAAGGTGCTTAGGACTCTCACCAACATGTTTGATCACATTGTGGTTGCTATTGAGGAGTCTAAGGATCTTGAGCAGCTCAAGGTTGAGGAGTTGCAAGCTTCTTTGGAAGCACATGAGCAGAGATTGAGGGAAAGAAACTCAGAAATAAATTCTGAGCAAGCCTTGCAAGCACAATCTTGAAAGAAGAATGGCAATAGGAAAAGAAAGGAAAAATGGAGGAATGAAAGGAGAGGGAATGATGGTAAGCAAGATTCTGGCCCTAGCAATCAGAGGCAAGAATCCTCCGGACCGATGCAGAATTACAACAATTAAAATCAGAACCGTGACAGTTCAAACTCCAGAGGAGGAGGGAGAAATTCTAACACCAAAAAGAAGGTGGACAGGAGGAAGGTTCAATGTTACGCTTGCAGAAACTATGGGCACTATGCTGCTGAGTGTGGCAAGTCTGATTGGAGAAATAAAGACTAAGAAGCAGAGGCCAGTCTTGCACAGAAAGACAGTTCAGATTCTGATGAAGTCTTGGTGATGGTGACTACCAAGGCTGTGAATGAATCTGACAAAGATTGGTACCTAGACACAGGGTGCTCGAATCATATGACAGCCCACAAAGAGTGGTTTGTCACACTTGATGAAGCCATAAAAGCCAAAGTAAGGTTTGCTGACCATAGCTCTATTTCAGCCGAGGGAGTAGGGAAAATTATGATCAAGAGGAAGGATGGCAACCCAGCTTTCATCTCAAATGTTCTTTATGTTCCAAAGATGAGAAATAATCTTCTCAGTTAGGCATAGCTGCTGGAAAAAGGATATACAGTGTCTATTACAAACAAGATGATGAAGGTTTTTGATAAAAGAAGCAGGCTACTGTTGAAGGCACCACTCTCAAATAATAGGACCTTCAAAGTAGAGATTGAGGCTGGGGAGCATAAGTGCTTTCAAGCAGAAGATAGTGGTGTTGACTTGGCATAAGAGGTATGGACATTTAAATTGGAAAAGTCTTGATTTACTTCACAGAACTGGAATGGTGGTAGGATTGCCTAGAATAAGCAGTCCTAAGGCTCTATGTGAAGATTGCCTAGCTTGCAAACAATTCAGAAATTCCTTTTCTTCCTTCATACCCTAAAAAACTCAGCAGCCCCTAGAAGTTGTTCACACTTATGTGTGTGGTCCTTTTGAAGTCAAATCAATTGGAGGAAATAGGTATTTCTTAACTTCCCTAGATGACTTTACTAGGAAATTATGGATATATCTAATTCAGAAGAAAAGTGATGTGTTTGAGGTCTTCAAGAAATTTAAAGCTCAAGTTGAGAGGCAAAAGGGACTGAAATTGAAATTGCTGAGAAGTGATGGGGGTGGTGAGCACACCTCAAGAGAATTCAACTCCTATTTTGAGAAGGAAGGGGTTTATCATGAAGTCATTGACAACATAATGGTGCTGCTGAAAGGGAAAACAGGACTATTCTCAACATGCTAGGAGCATGTTGAGAACAAAGAAACTACCTAAGAGGTTCTGGGCTGAGGCTGTATCAACAGCAGCATATTTGCTCAATCTGTGCCCCACAAAGAGGCTAGATGGTGTGACACTAGAGGAAGCCTGGTCTGGAATAAAGCCAAATGTTGGTCATCTAAAGATTTTTGGAAGTATTTGCTTCAAACATGTTCCAGAAGTCAAGAGGAAGAAGTTAGATGATAGAGGGGAACAACACATACTGTTTGGTTACCACTCAACAGAGGCATACGGAATTTTTAATCCTATCACTGAAAAGGTTACAGTGAGTACGGAATTGAAGGTTGATGAAAACAGATATTGGGACTGGGAAAAATCCAGAATTAGTGAAGAAGATTTGAGCAGAAGCAGTTCAAAATTGTCATCCATGATGCAATTTTAGACTGCAGAGTTTGAGACTGCAGAAACAAAAGAAGAGGAACAGTAGCTTGAACCTACAATCAGCAATGACAGGCCACAAAGGCAGAGACAAAGAGCTCAGAGGTACAATGATTATACTACATTTCCAGATTCTGCAGTGACTGCAGAAGGAGATTTAGTGAATATGACACTTTTGGCTGAGATGGAACCTATGGATTTTAAGCAAGCCATGGGAAACTCTAAGTGGATAGAAGCTATGCAAGAGGAGCTGAGTTCCATTGAGAAAAACCAGAATTGGGAACTCACTGATCTGCCAGCAAAGAAGTAATCAATTGCTGTCAAGTGGGTTTACAAAATAAACCTGAAACCAAATGGTGAAGTTGCAAAATACAAGGCTAGATTAGTGGCTAAGGGGTTCTTGCAAAAACATGGCCTAGACTATGATGAGGTCTTTGCACCAGTTGCAAGAATTGAGACAATCAGATTGGTGGTTGCCATTGCTAGTTACAACAAGTGGCCACTACACCAAATGGATGTGAAATCAACATTTTTGAATGGACCCCTAGATGAGGAGGTCTATGTATCTCAGCCACCTGGATTTGAGATAAGAGCAAGGAGGATAAAGTCTATAGGCTGCACAAGTCTCTCTATGGCCTAAAGCACAAGCCCCTAGGGTTTGGAATAAAAGGATTGACTCCTTTCTAGCTGGAATTGGTTTTGTCAAATGCACCACTGAATTTGGCATTTATGTGCAAGGTGTGTCAACTTCCTACTTGCTAATTGCTTGTCTCTATGTTGATGACATTCTGATCATAGGGAGCAGTAAAGAGAAAATTGAAAGCTTCAAGGAAAGGTTGCAAGCAGAATTTGAAATGTCAGATTTGGAGAATTGTCATTTTATGGGAATTCAGTTTCAGAAAATAAACAAGGGGATCTTCATGCACTAGAAGAAGTATACCATTGATGTTTTGGAAGGATTCAGCATGACCCATTGCAATCCAACTTCAATTTCTGTTGAAACTGGAATTGCTCTTGAGAAGGTAGAGTCAACTGAACCAGCAGTGGATAAAACACTCTACAGGCAGATTGTGGGGTGTCTTAGGTACATATGTCATACCAGGCCTGATTTGGCATATGGTGTTGGTCTAGTGAGCAGATTCATGGAAGATCCAAGGCCTTTCACTTACTTGTTGCCAAGAGATTGCTGAGGTACCTAAAGGGTACACTAAACTGTGGCATAATGTTTCCTACTGAAAAATATGCCATGGAGAGGAAGTTGACAGGATTTTTTGACTTAGATTGGTGTGGAGACAAATCTAATAGAAAAAGCACTACTGGGTACTTGTTTAAGTATGGTGAAGCACCAATTAGTTGGTGTTCTAAAAAGCAACAGATAGTTGTTTTGTCATCATGTGAGGCAGAATATGTGGCTGCCTCTATGGGAAGCTGTCAAGCAATTTGGTTGCAGAATGTGCTGGAAGAATATTCAGAATGAAGCTGTTGTGTTGTTTGTTGACAACAAGTCAGCTATAAACCTAGCTAAGAACCTAGGGGCACATGGGCGGAGTAAACACATTGAAATTAGGTTTCATTTCATCAGGGATCAAGTCATCAAGAACAAGCTGAAACTGGAATTCTATAGATCTGAGGAACAAGTGGTAGATCTCCTAACTAAGTCATTAAAGAGGGAAAGCTTTGAGAAGCTGAGGAGAATGTTAGGAGTTAGATGTGTTGAGCATACTGATTAAGGGGGAGTGTTAGGAATAATCAGCTTGCTGTGTTGTTTAGTTAGTTGGTCAGTTACTTATGTGTTTAGTAACTGTGACTTTTGGGTCAAGTAAATAGAAGCCCAAGGGCTAATTAGAATAGTTGTATAAATAGGTGACTAGACCTATTGTATTTTTTAGATTGTACAATTTATTCAATACAAAATATTTTTCCCAATTCTGTTACTCTTCTCTCTCGCAATCTTGAACACTGTGTGTGTTAAGTCTCAACTGTGTGAGACTCCACAGAGGTTGAACACCTCTGAATTCTCATTAGAAATCTATGGGCATACATCTAGGGTTGGACCGGGCTGGTTCGGGTTTGGAGCTTTTAGAAGTCCGAACCAATAAAGTGAGTTTAGGTTGGGTTGGTTCGGTTTTCTTGTTTTTTTTACTTGTAGACCCGAACCAAACTAACCTGACGTTGAATGGGTTTGTTCGGGTTGGGTGGTTGGGTATTGAGCTAAATAATATTATTTCATAATTTGCACAAATTTTATTTTAAAAATACGTGAAAATAGAGGTATGATGGCAGAAGCTCGTGAATGTAGGGAGAAAATGGCTAAAAGTGTCGTGAAGAAAGATCCAGGAGTTGTTGGTTCATCTGAGGATCAAAGGCCCAATGGGGGATGTGTTTGATAGTAATGACTCATCATTATTGGAGTGCATTTAAAAATAAAGAAAGATCGAAAGTAAAAGTAAAATTTGTAATTGTAAACCCTAAACACATAATGGGATGGGCTCCTCACACTTGGGGTAAATAAAAAGTTCTCACTAATGTAGCATTGAGTTGGTTCGAGTTGCTCGGGTCTTGAATCCTCAAACCCGATATCGGACTGATGGTGATCGTGTGCAATGAAAAAAATTCGATCCGATCCATTGACCCAACCCAACCCACCAAAATGTGTTTGGTTCGGTTGGGTTGACCAGACCATACCCGCTTACACCCCTATATACATCCATTCCAGTTATGTAAATGTGCTGGCCTTCTGGATCCAGTCACTGTTGATTTTATTTATTTACATCATGTGAAATTTTGTTTGGGATTTTAATAAGCAAAAAGGATGTTAAATCTGGATTTATGTTGGTCTTTATGATCCTTCTTAGCCCTTCACTGCTCGGACTCAGCGTTAGTTATGTTTGTTGCGTGTGTATCATTTTAATTTTATAAAGTTCATTGCTGATACTTTCCAAGTAGGCGACAAGAAAAAACTGTTATGAAGATCGTTGTTGATGCTGAGACAGATAAAGTTCTTGGAGCTTCCATGTGTGGGCCTGATGCACCTGAAATCATTCAGGTATTCTAATGGTTTCATACTTGCTGCCAGCTATGAAATGCCTATTTAATGTATTTTTTTAATTATGATGTTAATTGTTTAGAAGAATTTATACTTCCATTTCAGCCGGTTGATATTGTGAGAATATCTAGAAAATATCTTATAATATCATTATTCTATCTTAGAATTTTTACAAAAGTAATAATGCTTTTGATGCATTTCTCTATTGTATGTATCTTTCATGAACTAACCATCTTAAAAGTTCAAGTTGTTGGGTGAAGATAAGTGAATAGTTCATATAATATTTCTAGTGTGCTCGGTTACGGAAGTTCCCTTTGGGCCTCAAGTGTGGACATTCCATAGGTCAACCAACCTTGTCCTGAAGTTCAACTTTTTATTAGAACAGGAGCAACAAGTATCACACTCACACTCTAGACCACTTGGTCATAAGACTAATAGCTCAATATCATGTCATGAACCAACTATCTCTGAAGTTTATATTATTAGATGAAGACTTGTAAATTGTTTTATATTATATTTCTGACGCATCTTATTTGGTATGCCATATACTAGCGTTTATGGGCATTCTTCTAGAAGTTATTGCTCATTGATTTTGCTTAAACTAGTTCTCTTATTAATTCGTGATATTAATATTGGTGATCAATAGGGCATTGCTGTTGCATTGAAGTGTGGAGCTACTAAGGCACAGTTTGACAGCACGGTAAGTTTACTGCTTGCTTGATTGTTTCCTTGTTCCTTTTGAGGGCTGTGGTAGGATATTGTCACTAAGAGAGTCAGAATAAATGGGCATCTAAATTATGCTTACATTTCTGAAATATGTTCTCAAGAATGTCTAGATGTAAGTGATGTTTCGAAAATGCAGTGTTAGAAGGTATATGGTGCAATGGTTTTTTAGATATTGTACAATGTTAGATGCTGCAGATAATGCTTCAAAATGTATGATTCTGAAATTACTGGGATAACAGTAAAAGATGTTCGAGAGAAGAGGGTGTATGACAGACATACTAAAACTGTGAATCATGATATTTGATCAATTGAGAGATTCAATTCGAAAAGAGCAAGTAAAATGAGCACCATAAGATTTACTAGTTACAACCATACCTGGCAGCTACAATATGCAGAGATAAAAGGTGGATTATCAAGAATACTAGAGATCAATTTTGTCAAAATTGAGATTTTATCTTAAGAAACATTTGGGATAGGCCTAATTCTACTCCAAGAGTTAGTTCAGAGGGAGGATTGGCCTAAGCTTTATAAGGATTTCGTTAGCCATACCTCTAGTCAAATGTGGGATCTTAGCACCCCTTCACGCTTAGCTAGACATCTGGAGTGTTGAGATCACAAATTTTATATTCATCAATCAAGGGGCTAGATTTACTTTCATCAATTTCTTCTGAAATAACCTGCGGCCCAAATTGACTGAGTTTTTTTCTTTGTGGAAATACCGTATGTCAGGTCTAATCTTGAACTTCAAACATCGGGGTGGCCCAACAATAGATCTTGGACTGGCTCCAATAGCATCTTAAATTTCTTAGTTAGGCTTTACTCTACCCTAGAAGCTAGCTTAGGGCTGAGATTGCCCCCATCTCTAGTTAGGACCCTAACAAGCTTAGGAGAGGAGTGAAAGATTATAAATCTCAGAATCATTTAGGATATTTAAATCCTACCTAAAATGTAAAATTACACTTTAAAAATATATGCATATGCATAGAAAATAACATAGTTAAGGTGAATAATCTCTAGATCACAACATTTTAAACAAAACAGAAGTTGAAAATTCATAATCATTAGATCCAATACAACTCAATACTAGTCACATAAGTTTTTGATAACATAAAACGAAAACCCAAGAAAATAGTTCAAGTGTCCAATCCAGAATCTAGTGTCTTGTAAAGCTTTGAAGCTCTAATCATGGTGGTCATCCTCTACATCACCTACTAAGTTTTTGCTCTAGTATGATTATGGTATAAAAGAGTTATAGGACGGTCTGTAAGTCAAAATTGTTGGTTTTATTCTCGCATTAGATGTTTTCCTATTATCGTGACATTTTTTCGTTTTGTTTAAATATACTTTCTGATTGTGTCGCTTGTCTCTTTCATCTAGGTTGGAATACACCCATCGGCTGCAGAAGAATTTGTGACCATGCGGTCTGTGACAAGGCGTGTTACTGGTACTGCCAAACTCAAGACTAATTTGTGAAAAACGCGATCAGTTTGTTAATAGTATATGTTGCAAATGACATCTTTTGGTGACCTTAGTTAAGATAAGATCACTAGGACATCTTTTATATTTCCATGGGAAAGGGTTTTTACTTTTGCTTATTATTCAAAACTGGACACTGTTTAATTCGTTGGTTAGAATAAGTGATTTGGGCTTCCACATTTAATTCTTCAGCTTTGTGGAAGATTTTACTGACTAGTGACTCGGTATTTCGTTATTAATTGTGCTTCTGCCTACAGAGTTGTTCCCAAAGTACGGGAAATTCGGACTGGATTGAAAAGCCTGTAGGCCAGTCAAAGGTTCTACAAATGGGAAATTCGGTGTAATTTAAATGAATGTAATGTAGTTCTGAATTTGAAAATGGTTTTAATTTTTGTAAGATTTTTCTATAAATTTTAGAGATTTTTTAAAATATTCTCTAAATTCTAATTTTAATTGAAAGGAAAATACATTTGAAGATTAAATCTAATTTGGGATTCTTATATACTTCTTAATTTGCATAGCTCCTTGATTAAATATTCCATAAAAAAATTCTCTTTAATTTCATTTATTACTTGAAACTTTCAATTAAATATAATATTTATGATAATTATAAAAATATGCAATGCTGTAATTATTACTTAATTATTAATCTATTTAAAAATATATTTTTAATTTATTTATTTTATATGCTAAGACATGGTCTATGCAATGCACCATGTGTACTTGCTAGCTTAATATGAACAAGCGGATGAAATCATGGAAAACCACCAAGATACGTGCAAAGTCTTGAAATCTGATTTTTGCTTTTTTAAAATTGCATATTCGTTCCTCTTAGTTCAACGTGATATACATCGAAGTACAAGTAACATATTACTCCCTCCGTCCCAGTCCCAAATTATAGGGTCATTTTCAGACAATCACGCCTATTAAGAAAACATGTAATAAGCTAATTAATATGTTGGTTTTGTTACTTTTTATACAAATCTTCCAAATATGCCCCTATTTAAAAAAAATCTGAAAATTGTTAATGTAAGTATTGGATATACCAAAAGTTGGTTGGGAATATGAAAGAAGTAATTAGTAGAGGTGGTAGGGGTAAAAAAGGAAAAACTTATTTTTTTTTTCCTGAAATCTAGAAGGGGTCTTATAATTTGGGACACTTGGGACACCCGTGTTATGCACGACTGTTTTTCCTTTTACTTAAATTAATAAATATTTTCATAATTATGTATAGATTAAATATTTCAGCATATATTGAATTGAAGTTTAGTAGGATAATATTTTAAAATTTTATGGATTAATCAGGCCAAAATGCTTATAAATTTACCTGTTCCTGGGGTAAGGTAAGGCCGCGTTAGGGAAAATAACTTAATTAAGGTAAGGCCGCGTTAGGGAAAATAACTTAATTAAGCGCTCATAAGCACTTATGACATAAGTGCTTATTAACAACTTATTTTAAGAAATTTATTGAAATAAATCGAAAATAAGCTATATATAAATATAACTTCTTTTCCATAAGCTACTCTGGTTAGCTTATGAAAATAAGCTCAAATCAGCTTATAAGTTGGTCATAAGCTACTTACATAAGTTTTCCCAAACAGGTAAGCACTTATACTATAAGTTAAGCTCATATAAGTTCTTCTAAAGAGGGCTTAAAACACATAAGCATCAAAATGAGGGTAGGTGAAGAGATTGTCAGCATCGCGGTGGAGGCCGTGCCAAACGGTGATGCTTGCAACAACTTTCTGGATAAGTTGGCGGCGGCAAAATCCTCTGGTTGTCTGAATCTAGAGGAGGCGCTTCGTCGGGGGCAGTGTGGAGGGTTCAGGGGAATTGAGTTCGCTGGAACAGCCGGTAGGGGAACGGCCGGAGAAGGGTAGTCAAGATGGGTACAAGAATTTAGGTGGAGGGGGGTGGGGGTTTCACAAAAGCGCACAGTCTACAACTGTGGCAGAGAACATACCAGGTCAAAGAGCTGAAAAGGGGAAGGATTTCAAAAATTCCCAATTTCTGGAAATAGTACAGTGTCTCAGGGTAGAGAAAGAGGCCTGACCACAATTTGCAGTTGGCAATGATGGGGGCAGAAGGTGTGTAGAAAATGGTCGGAAAACTTAGGTTTCTGATGGAGTGTAGTATTTCGACTAAATGGTGAAGATAAGGCTTCGAGCCTTGTTGAGTCATAGATTAATGAAGTTCTTTTCTCAACCTTTTGATGAGCAAATATGTGGTTTTGGTCCAAGATGAAATTTCGAGAACCGCTTATGCAGCCACGTGGAAAAAAGACAAAAGCAGCTGAGACACATCAGGAACCACGTGTTGTGTTTAGGCTAGTTAATCGTAACTCATGTGTTCGAATAAAAGTGATGAAACACCATTCCCAAGTTATAGAGTATGTAACCTGTGAAACCATTTCCATTTCAGTGTAGTTTATGCTTTCAATCTTTCTTTTTCATCCTTACTTTTCCAATTTTGCGTCTTTCTTCAATTTTGTTCAAAATTTATTGGTTATTTCTTATCTTGGAACGAAAAACTTTAGACAAACTCATTTGAAATCTAAAATTGACACTTAGAAAATTTTCATTAAAGAATCCAAGAGGACTCAAATCTAGTTCCTAGATTGCTCATCGATTTCAATTTGTTTATTAAAAATCAGAGTAAACAAATTGACACACCTGGTAGAACAGTTTTCGTAAAAGTTATTTGTGTCATTTTAAATAATATCTTTTTGTGAAACTTCTTGTTTATGCGTCTAAGTGGAAGGTACGTAAGTATGTCGAACAAACAGGTCAAGAAGTAATAATTCCTCTACTAGGGATTCTAGTCCAAATGGTAACTCAAATGTTGTCAACCACGGAAATCCTAGTGGGAATAATGATACTGGTAATAGTAATAACAATAAAAATGTTGTTAATTCCAATACTGGACAAAATGTTGTGACTACTATGTTGGAAATTCCAAGTTCTGTTGCAGGAGTTACTGTAAGTCCAACTACCCCAATGGCTTCACAAGCCGTTGTTGGAGTGGTTCGTCCAGGTTTTGTGTCGAATTTGGGGTTTACCCAGAATGAGGGAACGTCCATATGGCATGCCAACATCTTTTATGGAAGGTATTGGAATGTTTCATGCGATGCATTTTGAAAATCTTATGTCTACTAGTTCGCCTGGGAACCATTTCTTAGCATCCGACTGAGCAGTTAACAACATTGGGCGGAACAACATTGCCTAATAGGGAACGTTTGGTTATGTCGCTCCTTTTTCCACAGTTTCCTTAACCAACACTGCATTACAAGCCATGAGACAACGAATGGATGATAGTAATCATGAGAGGGTTTATACGTTGACTCAACAATTAGGCACTGTTTAACCCTCTCATTCAGAATACAAACACAAGTTATCAATAATTGGCCCGATAAAAGGGTAACAAGTGGCCAATGCAGGTCGAAATGTTTCTGATCCAAATAGAAACCAACCACAAAATGTTGAGGGTCCCTAGGAGATCCCAGTGCAACAAGGCGTGGGTCAGGAAAGGCAAGTGAACTTGGGAAATAACCAAGTTTGAAATTTATACAATGTGGTCTTAGTGAATCAAAATAATAATGCAGAACAAGTCTTAGAAAGAGTTAGACAAAAAAAATTTGGGGGGCATGAGAATGTTGCTAATATAATTGAGCAACTTCTAAATCAACATGGTTTTCATGTGAGATATGTAAACCAGCCCCATTTTGTATCAACATTTTCATAATATATTCCCCAAGCAGAACTCCCTAAGGGTTGGAAAGTCCCAAAATTTACCAAGTTTTCAGGGGACATCAGAGAATCAACTATGGAACACATTTGTAAATACCAAATCAAGGTAGGTGACATAGCCACTAATGAATAGCCGAAAATGAAGTATTTCCCGAGTTCATTAACAAAAAAATACTTTTAGATGGTTCACAACTCTTATTCCTAATTCAGTTCACAATTGGAGTCATTTAGAAAGAATTTTTCATGAACAGTTCTTTGATAGTGCAAGAAACACACAAGAAAGGGGGGTTTGAATTGTGTGACTCATTTTTGAAAACTTCTTTTGATAATAAACATTAATTATTGGTTTTCAAAGAGAGTTATTGATTATGCAAATACGCATGTATGCAGCGGAAAATATAACATAACATGAAAAGTAAAGCACACATGATTTGTATCCTGGTTCACCCCCATAATCGACAGGGCTACGTCCAGTCCTTGGCTTCACCAAGATTTTCCACTATTTAAACAAATAGTACAAGTATTATCAGGGACTTCTCCCAATATTAGAAGGACTTCTCCTATCAAGTATTATACAGGACTTCTCCTAGTATTATCAGGACTTCTCCTTACAAGTATTCTCCAGGACTTCTCCTAATTCCTTTTACAAGGTTTGGTTTTTTTTACAATAATTCTCTTCAATAAGAGTGGGTAGAAGAAATGAAGCTCGGGTTTTACAGAGAGGATAGGAAGTTTAAGTTTCTCTGTTCTGGGTTGTGTGTGTGGGTTAGGATGAGAGTAACACTCTGTAAGTTCTTCACACACGTGGATGACTTAACTCAGTTAAGATTTGGCTTGAAGCTCTCTGAGATTGAACCAATGAAGTCTTGGTTCTCTGGGCAAACTTGATTGAAATATGCAAGGTTGAATTCAAGTCGCCAAGTTGTTCTGGAAGCAGGATTCTCTATTTATATCTTCAGTTGAAGATCTTCATTCTTCTTTGATAGAAGGAGAGAAAACCTATCCGTTAGTGCTTCTACTTCTTTGTTGTGAGTAATGGCTAATTCTGCATTTCTGAACAGCTCTTAAACACGATCTGCTAAGCATTGATTTGCTTGGGTTGACATCGTCTGGCTCTTTTTGAGCGATTTGCCTTGAGCTATGTCTTATGTATTTAATCCTCAAGAATTCCAGCTGTGGGATTTTGTTTGACCATTATACCCCAGTGCATGTCAGCTAATACCCATTAAATGCTCTGACCAGATATTTGAATTTCGACCGTTGAACGAGTACAATGCTAAGAGATTTACGCCGTTGATTCCGCGAAGTCAGCTTGATTTGAGGAAAAGTAGAAAAGCAGAGGGACCAAGGAATAATATATTAATTGTGTCCCTTTCTTCTTTCTGCCATCAACAGTACTTTATTTAATATGCAGACGAGGTAGATGTCTTTTGATCCAAGAAGCAATTATTCTGGATGAGCTCTTTAGTGCTAGGTTGAATAATTTCTTTAATGCTTCTGTTGAACTAATATCCTCGAAATGCACATTTTTGACATTTGTACCCTTTGCGCACTTTGATGATTTAAGCAGACGAATTCTTCATTATGATTTGGCAGACGCAGTCTCCATATAGTATTCAGAATTCCGTTACTGAGTAAGTTGCATCGGCAGACGGACTTTCTTCATTCAGTCTTTCTTGAGATTAAGAATATTCTTGACTTGTAGATGACTGAACATTTCCTTCTCTTTTGCTTCCACTGAAGTTCTCCATTTGAATGAGTTGATTCACAACTTCTTTGTATGGTACTAGAGAAGCTTCAAAGCTAGGAACATTTCTTCATGAGTTGTCATTCTCATTCAACTTTAGATGGAACAGTCTTCATGTTGATCACTGTTTATTCAGGCGCCGAACTGTTTCAACTTCATCAAGTAGATTTTGACTTTGAGAGTGCTTAGCTGATTAAGTGCCTTCCAAGGGATATTTGTTGTTTTGAAGTCACTGCTTTATCTTCCATGAGTCACCAGATTGTATTCACCCAAATTCTTTCATTGTATGTCTTGACAGCTTTTCCTTCAAGGTGTATGTAGTAATGACCGGACGATTTCTTCTAGCAAGACTGATTCTCTTGATAATGCTTTGAGATTCATTCAGTGCTTTTAGTGGATAGATTCTCCTGGATATGAGAAATTTCAACGTGTTAGGAATTCCATCTCTAATGATATTAAACCTTAGAGAAATTGTTAATTATCAAAACATAATAACTCATTTAATTATTTGAATCTAACATTCTTTAGAGGTGAGTCGAAGGTTAGTTTAAAAGATTTGGCCAGTGTTTAGAGAGGTCTAACCGAGTCAATTGATGACTATCTGCATAGATTTAGGAAAATGAAATCAAAGTGCTTTACCCAAGTCCTAGAACATGAGTTGGTTGAAATGGCGAGTGGGGGGTTAGATTATTTTATAAGGAAGAAATAAGATACCCAACACTTTACGGATATGGCTCTGTTAGCTGATCTAGTTAGGTACATGGAACACTTAAGACTCGAAAAAATTAAGTATAGTAAGTTACATATGTTAGTACAGATAGCAACCTGAGAGGGGGGGTGAATCAGAGTTGCCCCGATTTTCGCCTTATTGAAATTGTTACTTTCAAGATTATGATGATCACGAAACGGTAGTTGTGATTGCAGCGGAGTTAAGCGTTGCTTGAAAGTAAAGATGAAGGATAGAAGAATTCACACACAGAATTTTATCCTGGTTCACCTTCTATCCACCGAAGGCTATGTCCAGTCCCTCAAGAAAACCCCTTGAGGATTTTTCCACTATTGATAAAAATCTCTTACAAGTTCTTATCCCAAGGACCCTAAGAATTTCTATCAATTTCCTGTGAAAGCAAACCACTTTCCACAGCCCCTGAAAGCAAACCACTTTCAGTTCCTGAAGGCAAACCACCCTCAGACCTTGAAGGCTAAACCACCTTCAATCAACACCCTGAAAGTATACCACTTTCAGTACCAACATCCCTTCACCGAAAACCACGGTGAATAATCAATCTTACAGAAAGAGATGAAGAAGAGTTTACAGTTGGCTGAATCAATCCTTTAACATACAAGTGGATTGATCATGAGAATTTATGCTTTAAGGCTTTTAAGCATAATAGGATACTGATTTCCTCAAGATATGAACAACTAAAGTGTTCTTATAAACATGGAGATCATGAACTTAGAATTTAGGCTCTTGAAGGTTTAAGTTCTAAAAGATGAACTAATTTTGACAAAGCTTTGGCCTAATGTTGTATTCTCATGTGTTGTTGTGTTCTGGACTCAAATGGACTTTATATAGGCAAGGGGAAACGTCCTTGAACCATCACAACCCTTTCCAAAAGTTTTGAGACACAATGGTTCATGAAAAGATGCAACTTTTCGTTCTGGTAATCGATTACATCATTTAGTGTAATCGATTACACTAATAGCCGTTTCAGTTTGAATTTCAAATTCAAACATGTAATTGATTACAAGCAATGAGTAATCGTTTACTTTCCTGGGTGTAATCGATTACCAGAAGGCTGAAATCGATTACACTAAAGTCCAACTCCTAGAAACTTGATCCTTTGAGATCGGCTTAAGGTTTTCTACTTCTTTTAAGTTATGAAAACATTAAGCTTGATTAGTTTAGGTGTTTTAAAGAGCCTTTATGCTTTGATAGACCTTTAGAAGCATAACTCACCTAAATTGGGACTTCTAGGTATTTGATAGACTTTGTAGCGCTGTTTCCTCTAAGTCTTCTTTTTGTCGATGAGTTTGTCGTCATCAAAACCTCAGCCAGGGTCAGGAGCAAGACCTTCTTCACAACATAAAAAGGAGAAAATTGCTTATATAGAGGGCAATGATTTTGGTCGAGATGATCAGATCATGTATGAATGTTACGAGGATCCTGATGAGGGTGAGGTAAAAGTTTATGAATTCAAACCAAAACCCCCTTATGTTTGTAAGTCACTGAGGCCTTATGAATGCTTATGAATGTAAGAGTACTAACAAGGAAAATTGAAATGTTAGGTTTCCTATTAAAACTTATAATTTCAATATAAGCAAGTGTGGCACAATATATGGTGTCTTGGTGAAAGATGGTTAAATTAAAATCCTAGCTGATCAAAAGGTCCCCCCTTTGGATAAGAGGAGGGGTTAATTATTTTGTAAATTTTATAATTTTTATGGCCATTGGACTAATGAATGTGTAGGATTCAGGGATCTTGTTGAAAACACTATTAAATAAGGCACATTGAAGTTTGAGAAGGTAAAATTTCCCATGAAGATAGATTCTGACCCTTTTCAGATTGGAAACACTAATTTCATCGAGCTTGTGGGAATTATGATGCTTGAAGTTTCTAAGGCTGCTGATGTCAAGATGGATTATTCTGCAGTTGAGAATTAACAAGATGAGATGAAGGAAGTTTATCCCAAGGATGAAGAGACTCTGGTCGAATTCCTGACTCAAAGTAAGGAGAATGGTCACGAAGTCATGCTCTGTCCAAGATGCAGTAATATTTTCGACAAGGTTGCTACAGAGGCCTTAGAGAATTTGAGGTCAAGAAGAATTATGAGAAAGTATTAGCTGGAAAAACTTTTCACCCTCCAATCAAGCATCAAGTTAATATGACACCTCAGAACATCCAAAGGGTTTCAAATTAATTGGCCAACCGGGATAAAACCTACGTTCCTCCAACTTGAGCCCTACCTAACAAATGGGTCAGGGCAGCTGCTATAACCAATGTTCCACACCCAAGATGGAAGGTGGTTGAAGTTGGCCATGGATCAACATATTTGGATAAATCTCGAATATCTGAGATTTACTCATATGGTCCAAGGCCGTACTTGGTGAAAAAACGATGACCAGACCCAGTGGAGGCATCACCAGAGGAAGCTTTCCTGGATGGCTCATTTGTGAGCATTGGAGACGACATCTTAATTTTTTACCCAACTGTTGAAGTGGGGACTTTAAAGGTGTGGAAAAAGAAAACCTTGATCCCCTTTTCAATTGGTGGGATCTAATATGCATTCATGGGACCCTATAATGTCAACATCAAGAGTCGGAAATTATTTTTCAATCAAATGACAGAGAAGGTTCTGACTTTTTTGGCGAGTATAATTTATCTCCAACCAAGAAAAAATATGAGGGCATACCCGGTCCAGCGAAAATTGAGCTTCGAAGCTTGTCTAGCAGGAGCGGAGAAAAGCAAAAGCCATTCTTGGAAACATCTTAGAATTTATGACCTTGTGTAGCTTTACAAAGAAGATCTATTGTACATCGTGCCCATGCTCATGAGTGCGTTGCATTTTCAGGATCTGGAAACTAGTACCCTCTACACCCCTTGACGTCGCCGCTATCACTGGGCTGAAACCCACAGGTTTGGTCTTTCAGACTGACCTGTTCCTTGTTGACCCAAATTTGGTCTTGTATCTGCCAAGTCTAACTTTTCAGGCTTTTGTTACGAACAACTATGGAGTCATTGTGGTTCGCTGCAAGGAACATGTTGCTTTCCTCTTGCACTGGTTCATGTGTTGAGCCCCTAGATTGGCTAATTATTTGGCCAATTTCCAACACCTTGGCGTTGGATAGCCAACGCTCATGCGTTGGCTCTCTGTTTAAAATTTTATATTTCCTTTCTTTCCAACGCTCAAGCGTTGGGGGGGCCAACGCTCATGCGTTGAGCCCCTGCCAGAGCCCAGTTTTATTTTAATTCCAACGCCCAAGCGTTGGAAAGCCAACACTCTAGCGTTGGGGATCGGGCAGACCACTTAAGTGTGGTTTTGCTTTCATTTTTGTTATGATCTTTCAAAATTCCCACTTCTTCCTCTCAACTTCCCACTCCCTCTCTTCATCTACCATGACCCTAACTCTCATTTCCCCTACTTCTACTTCACTTTTCACTCTTCACCCACATTCACAACACAATCTTGCTCTGTTGCTTTGGATTTTTAAGTTTCCATCTCCAACTTTGTGATTATTCTGATTCAAGGTATGTTCTTTAATGGTTTTATGTTTCTTCTTCTTCTTCTTCTTCTACATTGAACCCTATGATTGCTTTGCACAAATGTTGGTTGATTGGATGGTTAAAATGGAGTTTGGGTCTGAAAAGTAAAAATGAAGTTTGGGTGGATGAGCTCATGAAGAAATGAAGGGGTAGGAGGAAACTAATGTGAAGGGCATGGTGTGATCCAAGGTGGGAGAAGATGGAAAACAAAAACACGAGGAAGAAGGGAAAATGAACGTACCGTTAGAGGAGGGGCCCGTGGTTGTGGTGCTCGCTAGGAGCGGGTTCACAATGGGGGTTGATGAAGTGTCTGTGTTGTTTTTAGTGCCACCGGGGCCTTCGAGGACTTGAACATCGGGGTTAGGGACTTGAGCGTCGGATTTATGTGGTTGAGTAGCCATTGAAAGATAGGATAGGTCTCTGGGTAGGAGATGAACAATAGAAGAGAGAAATAGGGAGAGATAGTGTGTGAAAAGAGTAAACCAGTGGGTGGTAGGCTATTTATAGCGTTGGTGTTGAAAGGGTGCGAGAAGAAACATGCTCCCTGATTGGCTGTCGTTTAGGTTTTGGGGTTAATTAAGGCTGCATTGCATGCTCATGATGGCTACGGGGTTTTCGAAGAGGGAGAAACTGAAAAGGTAAGGTCCAAACACTGAAGATGGCTTGTGAGGATCTCGCCAGCTCTGCAGTTGCCAAAAATTGGAGATCATTGTGAAACTCGAGCTTGGCGTCATGTGGGGACGTCATGTCGATCCTCGAGGAGCGTGATCGGTGGCAGAGAAATGATGAAAGGACACGTCCAACCAAATGGTGCCAGTCAAGCGACGAAAAGACACATCCAATCAAATGGTGCCAGTCAGACGACGAAAAGACACGTCCAATCAAGTGATGTCAGCCAGGCGACGAAAAGACACGT
This sequence comes from Acmispon strigosus, assembly GCA_030819835.1. Taxonomy (NCBI): domain Eukaryota; kingdom Viridiplantae; phylum Streptophyta; class Magnoliopsida; order Fabales; family Fabaceae; genus Acmispon; species Acmispon strigosus. The sequence goes on from JAUAMA010000001.1 coordinate 30,672,659, forward strand.
CCAATCAAGTGGTTTCAGCCAAGAGACATACTGAAGAGACAAACAATTCAAGTAAGTGTCTGCAATGAAACGCGCGGCCGCATGGCGAGCAGGGAGGACGTGAGGACTTGGCGAGCATTGAAAGCCCCCAACTTTGCGAGGTCAATGACCATTTGTAGGTTTAGATGTACAAGGTTATTTTCACGCCATGTTGGCGACCTACCTATATGTTCATCACGCCACCCAAGCACAACAAGCACTCGACAAACACGTTCTGCTCTCAGGTTTTAGATCTGAGCCTTGTGGTTTGGGGCGAGAAGCCCTATTAGGGGGCCCACCCATGACCGTTGGGTGCTCCGTAAAGACACTTCGTCCCCATGCCTCGGACTAGGAGCCTTGTGGACTAGTGGACTGGAAATCCACGACGAGTGCTCTCTAAAGACACTTTGTCCTCATGCCTTGGACTCGGTCCCTTGTGGACTAGTGGATTGGTGTGGGGTGAGACGCCCTAGAGAAGGTCAGTCTCAGTCCCCCTGGTGAATAGAACACGTCGAGCCCGGACGAGTGTTGTCATCTAGGTCATGGGCCTAGCCCTGTTCTTGGGCACGAGGCCCAAGTAAGAGTCATTAGGGTCCATGATGTAATAGACTTATGGTTTAGGTACTTGCCCCACTATAAAAGGCAAGTCCCCTTTCCATAATAATACATGCTATCACTTATCCACAAAAATATTTTCTTCGAGGCGGCGATCAAAACCCTAGATTTGAGGACCCCTGAATTCCTGGAACCCTTGATCTAGGACCCTTGCGGTTACCCCTAGTCCATACGAGAAAAAAATCGATCCAAGCATAGAACCAAATATGCCATCAAACTCTATGCATACGCAACAAAATTTAAAACCATAACAAACTGGTGAACCTTTGACTAACTCAAGTAATTAATTTCACAGTCAAGCGATAATAAGGTATCAAAATTTTTTAAAAATACTTCCATATTGTTTTATTTTTGACTAACTGGTGAACCTTTGACCAGACCTTACCTACATTTTAAAAATTTATGTGAATATTAAAATTTTAAAATTAGTTTTCGCTATTATTAGTTAAATATTTATTTGAGATTTATCTACATTTTTATACTTATAACTAATTACAACGATAATTTTACACTATTAACTATTAGTATGTCTACCACACAGCTCGAGTAAATAAATAAATTCCATTTTTAAGAGGATGACTTGTGAGAATAATTATAAAAATGCTATTTAAAGTTAAAAAAATATCAAAAAATGAAAAAAATTGAAAACCAGATTCTCAAGATCATGAATATAACTTACAATAAACTTTCAATATGTTTGTATAAAAATTAGTTTAATCTTTATTTTTATGTGTATATGTAAAAAATATTTTGATTATGGCCCCTTCAATTTTTCTGTCAAGTTCCACCACTGCACCCCGCCTCATGATATTTAGTGTAAATCGTACAATGGATAACATCTCAATCTACAAACCATAACAAACATTTATATTTATAATTTAACAAAACATAAAAGTTGCATCTAACTTCCAAATAAAGATATTTAAAAACATCAATTTCTACAATATTTTTTCAAAACCTTTCAAGGGGGAGAGACAAAAAATTAAAGCCAAACACACTTTCTTTAAGGCATAAAAAGTTTATATTACTTTACCTGCATTTTCCACGGTATGACATTAAAAGTGATGGGTGGGGTGAGGAATAATCAGAACAACAATAGATGTGATATGAAAAATAGATAAAAATATGAAGAAAAAAAATATGTAAATGAAATGAAAAATGAATGTGATGAATCAAAATCGAATTTAAAATCTTCACAACTAAATTACTATGTACCTTGTTCATGGTTTAAATCAAAATCTCGATTCTAATACCTCAAGTCCAGCATCGATCAAAATCTTCACTGCTAAATGGTCATGTACCTTGCTCATGCTTTTATAAGTATCCTATCCTATCTTGTGATGCCTACCAAACAGATCATTAATTTCAAATATAATATATTAAATAATTAAATAACAAATATATATGTAAAAGTTATTTACACTGTAACGGTAGCGGCATTATATTCTACTTTTTCAATACATAGAAAAATATAATATTTAATGTTATATATATATATATAAATTAATATAATACTATTATAAATATATTATTATAATTTTTTAAAAATCATACCAGCTATTGATTGAAAATTGCAATAATTCTTTGGATTCGATCGTCTTCAGTTTTAATATATATATATATATATATATATATATATATATATTATTGACCTCAATATAACTATAATTTAATTTATTATTATATTATTTTAAAACTCGGATCCGTAATCAATTGAAAAATGAGTGCAGAGATATTTTTGTCCTTGAAAGTGTATCTCGCGTAAAAATTTGTCCCTAAATAAAAGAAATATCTCCCGTGGTCACTGAATGTGTAAAATGTCGGTCAAATTAGTCATCTTGGTCATATAAAATGTCGGTCTGTAGGAACTAACTTGACCGATATCTTACACATTCAGACACCACAGGAGATATTTCCTTAATTTAAGGACGAATTATTGAGCGAGATACACTTTCAGATACGAAAATGAGTATTCACTCTAAAAATATAAAAATGCTTTCCATTTGACTAGTTTTAATTTAAAAAGTTCAGTCTATTTCTAACTAAATCTGACAGTACTACAAAATTGTCATTTTACAACGGTTTCGGGTAGCATATTATCACGGTTAAACCATGATATTGTTCGGCGTAGTAATAGATCAATTACTACAGTTGAAGGCAAAACCGTAGTAATATCATACCTCTGTAGTACTCAGTTCAAGGCGGAACAGTGATAATGTCATGCCTCTGCTACCACGGTACAAAGAGTAACCGTGGTAATATCACACATCTGTTACCACGATTTAAAGCGGAACCGTGGTAATTTTATTCCTCTGTTACCACTGTTCCAGTAAGAACTGTGGTAATACGTTTGGTTTTTTTACCTCTGTTACCATGTTTCCTATATGAACCGTAGTAATATGTTTGGTTTTTTTTCCTATGTTACCACGGTTCAGGTAAGAAATGTGGTAATATGCTTTGGTTTTTTTTATATTTTTTTTACCTCTGTTATTTTTTCCAGCACCCGAGCGCTAGGAAGCCAGCGCATGAGCGCTGACATTCTGTCAAGTATGCAAAAATATAACTACTTCTTGGTCAAACAGCCTGTAATCTAATAATCTATAATGCTACGTACAAATTAGAGAATAATCAAATAAAATCCATCATGCAACCATGATCAACAGTATGTGACAGAACATATATATATATATAGACCAAACACCCCTAACAAAATAATGTACAACCAATATAATATGTACAACACACATCTACACATTTTAGGCAAAAATTTATAACACATAAGCAGCCCACTCTTCTTTAATTTCATTTAGCTGGTCCTAGTCGTAGGATTTGAATTGACAATTATGGAAGTACTGCAAAATGATAGTAAAAATAACCAAAGTTAGAGTTAGATTACAAATTAAAAATACAAAAAGATAAGAATTTTGTAATATAAACAACAAATAAATGTAAACTTTCATACCACATCAGGAATTGTAGATTGATTGTGCGCAATGATGTCTCTTAGAAAGCTTAGCACATAGTACCCACAATCTATATTGTTTGTTTGAGAAGGGCACTACAAAAACAAATAAAAAATATAAGTGATTTGGTGGATATAATTGGTTTGAGTTACGTAAATATATATATGATGTATATAGTGAGAAAGCTCTTCTTAAATGAGAATGGTGAGAATAAATCGTGGCCATTAGATCTAACAATAAGTGATCATTATTAAAATAAATAAGTGGTCACATGACCACTTAAAAATATCATGTGACTTTTTAAACAAGTTACGTGACTTAATGTTTTAAGTTATTCTGCATGCTTTGTTGTTTTGTTGATACTTTCAGCTGCATCATATTTTAGTTGAAAGTGATTCAGCATTATTTGTGGGATGGGTTTCTTCTAAAACGGATAGGCCTTGCAAGTTATTGAATGACCTTAACTTGATTGATATAATCATGCGAGAGGTTGACTGTTTGGGTGTTGTTTATAGTTATAAAGAGGCAAACTCTATGGTGGATATTTTGACTAAGATAGGTTGTAATAGACAGGTGGTCTCTTTATGGGAATTTACATTTTAGTAAAGCATTGTATGGTTCCCTACTTGAGAGGATTGTTCTCAAGCTTTTATTTATATCTCAATAAAATTTTATTTTTGAACAAAATCTTTTAATTTTTCCATTTATGTTCTAATTATTAACGTTGATGGTAAAGATGGTAAAAATATTTTGAAATAATTCTGAAACTTGAGTTGCTTTTTTGTTTTCACTTTTTCCAATTGAAATCCCACTGCCCAATGTAACCCTAATTCAAGCTATGTTTGGTGCGCCGTCTGCATGTCGCAGACGCGAGTTTTGCCGGAAGAAACATGGTTTCCAGTCCTGTGGCAATGTTTGGCTCCGCTTCTCTCACGCGATTCTGCACCAGGACGTGAGTTCCACTAGACGTAGCTCTGCCCAGCTTCTTCGTTCTACTTAACGCGGTTCTGGTTGGATGAAATTCACTATTCCCTTCATACTCATCCCTTCGCCTTCAATTGGCAACTGAGGTATGCTTCTCATCGCTCTCTTCCGTTTTGATCCCTCCCTTTCTTCTGTTTCCATTCCTCATTTTCTATCGATTTCCCTTTCTTCTCGATTCCCCCTGATTTTGTTTCAGAGCTGAAAATTTTCCCCTTTGTTTCACCGTTGGTACTCAAATCGTGGCGGCGAGGACTTGACAAAGCGGCAAATCGCGGCGACGAGAATTGTCAAATTGCGGCGGCGAGGACTTGACAAAGCGGGGACGTTACAAATTTTTCCACATTTGATGATATGTTCAGAGGTCGATCTCAACTTGGAACCAAGCGAATGGGAGAACTAGACCCAACACCTTTTCAAAATTTGTGCTCGCAGAGGTACTCCAATGAACAATGCCCGGAGATAGCTGCTAAGTTATGTTCATCATGGGAAGAGTATCTGAAGGATCAAGCTTGGCATCCTTTCAAAAAAATTGAGGTAAGTGGCATTTTACCGGTACATGATTATGAATTTTCACTATGAATCAAATGGCTATCATCTTTACTACGTTCATGAATGTGAAAACTCAATTGATTTTTTGGATTATATGACTACTCTTTAGTATCATCATGGAAGCATTTAAGATTGCTTAGTTGCACATGTCAAATAATTATGTTAAATCTAACAATGTGATCCCATAGGAAGAGAATTAGACTAAAAAATGCCAACAAATACTAGTTGTATAATTAAAGCTTAAAGAATAAATTGAATGGTTGATTGAGTAGTAATTCTAGAACAACCACAAATATTCAATGATTTGAAAACTAAAAGTAAAAGGGTTCCTCACGGCAACAAACAAATATTCACCATAGAGGGGTTGAAGTCGACGGAGAGGCGGAGTTATTGACACCGTCATCTGGCGAAGAGGCGAAGCTTCAAAGACGGCGGCAACCTTAGTTCCATCTTCAACGACTGCGGTCATACTTTAGGTTTCTCTCAAATTTTTTAGGTCCCTGCCATCATTTTCCTTCTTTGTGGTTTCTCCAAATTGATTTTATCTCTTGGTTTTAGAAAAGGGTAAAAGAATGTATAAGAAAAATCTGGGCTTGATGTGTATCATCACATTTTTTGAGGTGGACAAGCTTGATAAATCACATTGTTTGAAGATTTCCTCTTAACCCATGTTAGTAACAAATTGAATACAAGGACTTTGGGATGTACATTGTGGTGCGTTAAACAACATGCGTTATTATTTGGAAATTGGAATGGACTGATTGCTTGGTATGTACAAATTGGATGGGTGGAGGTGTTGATGGGGGTTATGAAACGAGGGGAGATGGGTGGCTCCATAAGTCAACATGTGTTACGAGTGAGTTACATAAACAATATTTTAATTTTTATGCCGCTAGTCTAAAATTTTGGTTTGATCCTGGTTTTTTACGTGTCTTATTCAAAATCCTGCCTCCGTCACAGCTTGAAAGGGATTAGGATCTTCTCAAGTAATTAACAATATCAAATGAAATAGAGTATTAGTTTTTATGTCATCCCTGTCTCTTTTTTTATAAACCCAAAATAGCAATCATTTTAAAAACTTTTCCACCACACTCTCACTTGTTTTACGGCACTTGCAAAGTGCAGTGTGTTTCTCACTGCAAATTAAGCTGCGGTACACACCACTTACGGCTCAGATGTGTGTGGAAGATGAAAAAGTGAGGAGTTCACTACCTTCATATTTGAAAAAGCTGCAGAACACGTTTTGATGCTAACTCAAGTGCGGAATTCACTAATTAAAGTGCGGAATTTACAATGAGAGGCTACCAAGTTGATAAATACTATTGTTCAGGGTGGTGGAGGAATAAAGATTGGTAGACATCTAAAGGGTGTAAATCACTAGAGATAGGAAGAGATGAGAGATAAGTGATAAGTGTGATATATGATGTGATGTAATTGATAAAAAGATATAGAGAGAAAAAAGAGGTGTTCAGATGTGTCTATACTGTTTAGGTGTACACGAATCATTGCCCGTGATGGAGGCATGCCACTCAGTTGGGTAATCCACGGGGATCTCAAGCCTGAGGATTTCCTGTGGTGATGTCCCTTACATGATAATGATGAGGTGCACAAAATTCTCTTGAGAATGCCATTCTCTGCCAACATTTCAATCTCTGCTTAAATCACCCACATTCTACCGCACTTATAAGTGCGTGCGGATTGTTAATTAACATTCCGCACAAGTGCAGACTGAAAAATTTCTACGCACATAAGAGTGCGGAACATAGCAAAATGCGGAATACTTGAAAAAGTAATTTTGCACTTTGCATGATAATGCACATAATATTGGGGTTTTTTCAATATAGGGATGCTATGATAATGCAAAGGGGTGGCATTAGAACTAATACGCATTGAAATATTGTGTTTATCTTTCTCTTCATTGATAGTGAAAGGCATATTTAATATATATGAAAAAAGAAAGACACATAATTTTGAGTAATTCTTGGGTGAGCACATGCCCAACACACAATCAATCGTTTAATTACACACAATCAATCATTTAATTACAACACAAAAAAAAAACACAGCTGTAAAATTAATTAACGCATCACTTTAGCTTGCTAGAAAATCGTGTGTTCCTCCACTTCTCCAAATCACGTTTGCTGATTTGTCTTCCCCACCCCACTCTATCCCTCATTTCCTCTTTTTGAAATCACATTTCCAGATTCGTCTTCCCCACTCCATTTCTGTTAAAGACTCTGTTTCCCCCAAATAAGCTATTCATAATTTTTGGAAGAACATTCTCTCACAATAATAGTGGTCGTTCAACCCCACTTATATGACTGCACACCACCATCTGGAGAGGAGCAGCATTCAACTTGAGAAATTGCGAATGTAATGAACAATTAACAATGAATGCTGCTTTTGCGGTGGATCTCAACCGCTATCTTCTTGGCATTTCATCTTCTCTTCACCACCGATGCATCCCTCTATCGCCATCGACTTAAACAACGAATGAGGATCGACAAGTTGTAGCAGCGAAAAAAATACAAATGAAGAGAGGGATCTGACGACGTAGCATGTAGTGCAACGCCGGGGACGAAAGAAACAGCGTAGGGGAAATTAGATTTGAAAGTGCCCGACGGTCGTAGGGGGCGGTGAGGTCTGAAAATGCTACCTAGTTTACTGACGGGGATGAAACAGTGAAAGATGAGAAAAGAGAGAAACATGTGTGTGTGACTTGGAAAAAGGAATTTTAAAATTTTAATTTTACAAGTTTTATTAAGATGAGGTGCAATGTTTTGAGTAGTTGTGACTAAAAATAATGTGTTAATTGTGTGCGCACCTGAGAATTACTCCATAAATGGATAGTTTTTACCCCTAGTTGACAACGAAATGAATTGATCTCAAAACCTCTCTCGTAAGTTTGACAGCATGCCTGTTAGGCCAAATGCCATTGAATTGTGGATAGCATACATTCACGCAATAAATCAAAGAGATAGATTGTCATGTCATGTTAGATTCAACAAAGTTTGAGGTTGACTTTTGACAAACAATTTAAAAAATAATTAAATAATATTTTTAAATTTTAGAAAATAAAAATAAAGAGATAGATTGATGATTTATAAACATAAGATAAAACCAGAAAGGTTTGATTTTAGAAGAAAAAATTAAAAAGCGATACTTGGGAGGCAGAGGTGTTTCATTCATTTCAGAAATTTGTTATCAGAATTAAGCGACACCATCAAATCTATCTACCACTGGCAAAGTCGGCATGAAGTAGCCGCATTGTAAAGATTCACAAAAGGCATTACCAGCTAGATGAGTTTCATTCAGAGACAGAGTAAGAGTTAATAATGTATGAAATGAATGCTGATTGGAAAAGTATCATAACTTGTACATTGGACTCAACTAGTCTAGTTCTACAAATAACACCACATTAACTGATAGGTACAATAATTCCTGTACATAATAATGTACATATTACTCAACCAGACAACTTGAGGAACATCATGTACAGAAACCTAATTAAACAGTGATTACTACCAACTTTGACTATGAGTGAAATGAGGGATGTCAATTCAGTTGAGGGATACTTTACAGGAAGGTTGCTGAACTTTCATGAAGAAAAGGCAGCTTCCATTGCATGTAAAATTGAAGCAGTATCAAATCTGAAATTCCTGAGGCTCCTCCCAGGCCCCACATCAACAGGCTCAGGTTCAGGTTTAGCTGGCTGGATGTCCATTACTGTGGAACTACTTCCAGTAGAACTATGCTTTGCTTTCCACACGCTAATTCCTAAACAAAAAAGGAAAGGCGTTCAGCAATCGTGAAAATGTAAGATTATTTTCAAAATAAATGTGCTTTTCTCATGAAACAAATACAACAAACGGACTCTTTACCCTTATGTTTGCTTCCCTCATACCATACCCCCCTCATGCACATCTCATACGGTCATACCCTATAAATTCCCAACACCCATGACCATCTCCTAGGAAAATCTTTTCACCTTCTTGAACAAAAACCTTCTAAACCCTCCCGAAACTTTATCTTTTGGTGCATCTCTACACCTACTTGTGGTGCATATGTACTAACAACATTACAAGTTTTTTTCTTCTACTATAAACTTCAAAGCTATGATCTTATCTCCTACCATTTTGACATCCACAACATTCATCCAAGGCATATTTGCAATAATACCTATCCCAATTCTACAATCCAGATCTCACCTTACGTGTCTACCAAAGCTCGAAGTTCGACATGTCTAGATACTTGGTCTTTTCTTCTACCTACTTAGCAATTAGCATTTTGTAGGCACATAAAGCTAATCATCCTCCTAATCATGGTATACCTATTAACAAATCCTATATGCTAAAAATCTTAGGTAGCGAAGAAATTTTCATATTATTGAAGCTAACTGAATCCAATTTTGATACATCTCACTTCCCAAATCTTGATTGAACTATACCACGAGCCTTTAAATCATTTGTCATGATGAGGTGCTGAGACTGCAATCCAAATAATGTAGTGCAATACATTGAACTAGCTGATGGAAATTAACTCAAGTCCAAAGACAGCCAGGAGTTGAGTAAATGAGCCTCAACCTATAGCCTCCAGGCAGTTTAACAATGTTAGATTATATCAAAATATCTTATGATAACTAGAACTTAGAGTATCTTAGATTATCTGTTAGAGTTAGTTTCCGTATTTCTTCTTATCTTGCTATTTGTTTCTTAATTTAATTAAGATTAGAAATCTAGTACCTTGATTCGGATTCTAGTATTAGTATAGATAATGGTTAGTTCTTTGTCTATTGTAACTCATAATAATTTGAAGTCTTTATTCTTTATCTTCCATCATTCCTTATCTAGACCCCTATAACACTAATTGAGTACTCTCTATGATGTAATTAACAAGTGGTTAAATAATAGATTCAACATGTGCATAATAGGTTTGTTAGTTTTGCTGGTAAACAAAACTGAACCGAGAGCTTCTAAGCTCTATACATAAAGCTATTCCCCATTGTAATAGTTAGTTGATCAATAATAACAACAGTAACTGAAGTCTGTTACTCTCTCTCTGTCTCTTTTTTCTCAACTGCTTTCTCTCTCATTCAGTTTCTGATTCTGTTAAACTCCAACATGCAATATCTCAAATGACGTTTGCAGCTGACTAGCATTTGTGGTAAATGTGGACTTACCTTTAAGAGGCAAATCATGCCTTGGAGCCATAGGAGGTGGGTGTGTTGAAATCCACGATTTCAATGATCTGTGATAAGGCAGTGAATCATTTTGAACTTTGACAACACATGGGAAACATTCACCAAAACTATCAAAACCATAGAGCTTGTACTCACGCCAGAAAAGGGGCCACCATGTAAAGCTTAAGGCCAGTGATCCCACGAGATATCACTTCATCACTTGCTGGCTGAAGTTCATCAAGGCGCTGCCATGCAATTTCCTGCACAGGTATCACAACACAGAACTTCTCAGTCTCCTACAGTTGTCAATCACATAAAGATACTTTTATGATGACTTGCTTAAGAATCAAGAAAAGCAATCATCTAAATTTCTTGGCCATAAAATACATTTGATTAAAGAGGTGCAAGAGATAAACAATGCAGAACAAATACAGATCCAATTTTCAAAACAATGTGGATCCAAGTTACTGGCAACACTCTTTCACTCCTATTAAAGGCATAAATTAACGCATGCAGAATCACTTTATTCAACATTTAAAAAAAAAAGATAGAAAAATATGTTAAGCCTCATACGACTCCTACCTTGAGGACAATGCTGAGAAGGGGGCAGAAGAATAAAGGGGTTGTAAAGAGAGCTGTAACAACTTTGCACATATGGCAGGGAATATGGGAAGTAAGGTATCCGGCTGGGATGTGAGGACGAAAGAGAAGAGAGAGGAGTGAGGTAACAAAAACTGAGTAGAATTCTTAGAGGCACAGACATGCTAAGGCTCAGAGGCTTGATCCTTAGATTCATTCATCTCTTTCTGTACTTTAGTTCTTGTTCGAAGAACTTCCAGAAGTCATTTTGCTGGAAGGAGCTAGCCTCCGCTTTTCATATCAGTAACAATCAGTTCCTAACATGTTTACCATATAATTAAGCATTTATTCGAACTTATAAGGATTTTATTATTCCATTTTTCCTTTTGAGCTTGAGCTATTATTACCAAATGCAAAATTCCATTTTAAGTACAAAATAAAAAATAAGTATCTGCATCTTAAACGCCAAAAGTTTGTGACAATGTAAGATTCTGCAGTTCTAAGTGTACTTGGCTCAGCTGGAGACTGGAGTATAATGCCTACATTTTCATGTGTGCCTTGTTTGTATTGGTTAGATTTAGTGTTGTTTAGACTTTAGAGTACATCAACACTTTTTTCTTTTAGTTTCTCTGTTTTAGAAAATGGATATCTTATTGTCCCCCTGGTAGTAGTTTTCCTTTCTCTACAGTGAAAATTCTTATTTTATCTTAAACTACTACTTGAAGTATTAGTGATCACTCCAAACTAAAAAGCACGTAGAATGGTTAAATGGTAGGAACTAAGGAACCTTAAAAGTAAATTCTTAAAAAGAATCACATACACTTATCTCCTTTTTGGTAAGTGGGGCAAAAGCTGTATCATCTTTCACACCAGCAATAATATAAAGCCGCACTCTCTGTTGTCCAAAAATAACTTCAAGGTATTCATCCTTGTTAAGAAATCTTGAAACATCAAAACCTGTTTCTTCCAAGACCTGCATTCACCATGAACCAAAAACAAGGAAAACTAAGCCAAGATTCCTAGTAAGATACAATTTACATTATTTATAGTTATTTTCTTTCAATCTATTTCAATTTTGCTATAAATGGGTAACTATCTTCCGGAGACCTACAGACAAAAAGAACATGGGCAGAGTCATTTATGATGAATACTGAGAAAGTGATAACTCCAAATTATCATGCTTACTTCTCTAATGGCACATGCATGATCTTCTTCATCTTTGCTCTTTTTGCCACGAGGGAAACTCCAACTTGTACCTTTCCATCCCTTCACTAGCAAGCACTGTCAACAGCAGACATGGAAGTAACTATAGCTCAGCATACCAATAAATAACTCATCTCATATTTCAGTCCTAAGAGCTGCATTGGAAAATTATTTTCTTGAACCAATAGATGTTGATGTCTAAGGGTAATACACATAAGCTTGAACAAATGAATGACACCCCTTTTGACAAAAGGTGACAACTTCAGATAGCAAGTTACAAACTAATAATGCCTTTTTACGTAGGCTTTTCTTACAGAACTAATGTATGAATTTCAATTCATAATTGAATTACTTAGCAACCCTCCTGTTGAGAAACATTAGGACTTCAAGGAAAGAAAGAAGAGGATCTGTGTAGAAGATTTTTTCTCCAGCCCATAATAAAGATCACACAACTGAACCCTAAATAATTGTTGATACTAATACTAAAGTTACAAAAAGACATGAGTACCCTTTACTTCATATTCCTTGACACCTCTAATTGAACATCTATTAGGAGAGGTGAATCTGAGGCAATCCCAATGCAGTAATGACTTTGGAAGTTAGTAGAGGCCATTGGACTCCCATACGAACCTGAACTTAGTCCTAGTGGAACATAAAATCTTTTGTGAAAGAGATGACAGTCAAGGGGGCGAGTCAAGCAGCCACAAGAAAGTAAATTAAACAAGGAACCTAGAACATATAATATTGAATCAACTGACAAGGAGGGAAGAGGATGTACCTCTAACTCTTTGGACTATGTTTGGGAAGCACTAGCTAAGGTAAATGTGAGCAAATAACCAAAGGTAGAAAGTTAAGAGAGTAAGGATTTATCACCAAAGATGTTATTAGTGGCACAAGAATTCAGAAACCATGGCCCAACATAGGATAACTGGGAAATACAAGCAAAGATATTACCAATTTGTGCAACAGAGACAATGGAACCTGAGGCTTAACACTCCTCAAACCACTTTAAGAAATCAACATAGGCAGCTGGTGTTGCAGTGGGAATGTGAGGCCTGAAGCTTCTCAAATTACATCAAGAAATCAACATAGGCGTCATTTACAGGAAGTTCTGGAAGCCATGGGTCATTAGCCAAAAAGGGAAAACGTACACACAGTGCTACAAAAGGTGGTAAATACCCAACTCAGTAAGTGCATTAGTGTCCATGTCCGGCAGCATTGAAGGAGGTCGAGTGGACCACATGGTAAAGGCCCATAGCATCACATCCTTGTTGAGAGCCCACCTCTGTTTATCGAAGAAACATCCAGGATCATATCCGAACCCGAGTCTACATGGACGAACACATCGAGATTGGAACGCGACTCTGGTTGTGTTGAAAACACCTTCAGCACAATAACCACTTTTTGACGTTCACTCAATGTCAGCTCACCCAATTCCATGGTTTGAACATGGGAAGTCATCACGGTTACGACACCGTTAACTTCCGTTTTGTTGTTCGCATCCCTTGGAGGACAATCAAGCTTTATCTCCTCCTTGGGTTCGTTGTCTTTCTCTACAGGAATACTAGCAACTATTCCCCTTTCGATGTGAACAGGAGGAGGATAAGAAACCTCTTGATAAAGTGGTTGTCCTTCCCCTAGAAAAAATTCCTTATTGACATCTCGTGTGCAATCTCCATGGCGCCCACCACGTCGGTAGGGCGAAAAGAACGCACCCTACAACGGACTTGTAGTTTGAGGCCCGCCATAAAATACCCCAACAACTGATGTTCGGAAGGATTACGAATTTGAGCCATCACAGCTTTAAATTCTCACAAATACTCATCCATGGGCCCAACTTGTCTAAGAATTAACTTCCGTTTTGTTGTTCGCATCCCTTGGAGGACAATCAAGCTTTATCGCCTCCTTGGGTTCGTCGTCTTTCTCTACAGGAATACTAGCAACTATTCCCCTTTCGATGTGAACAGGAGGAGGATAAGAAACCTCTTGATATAGTGGTTGTCCTTCCCCTAGAAAAAATTCCTTATTGACATCTCGTGTGCAATCTCCATGGCGCCCACCACGTCGGTAGGGCGAAAAGAACGCACCCTACAACGGACTTGTAGTTTGAGGCCCGCCATAAAATACCCCAACAACTGATGTTCGGAAGGATTAGGAATTTGAGCCATCAAAGCTTTAAATTCTCGCAAATACTCATCCATGGGCCCAACTTGTCTAAGAATTAACTTCCATTTTGTTGTTCGCATCCCTTGGAGGACAATCAAGCTTTATCGCCTCCTTGGGTTCGTCGTCTTTCTCTACAGGAATACTAGCAACTATTCCCCTTTCGATGTGAACAGGAGGAGGATAAGAAACCTCTTAATATAGTGGTTGTCCTTCCCCTAGAAAAAATTCCTTATTGACATCTCGTGTGCAATCTCCATGGCGCCCACCACGTCGGTAGGGCGAAAAGAACGCACCCTACAACGGACTTGTAGTTTGAGGCCCGCCATAAAATACCCCAACAACTGATGTTCGGAAGGATTAGGAATTTGAGCCATCAAAGCTTTAAATTCTCGCAAATACTCATCCATGGGCCCAACTTGTCTCAGAATTTTCATTCTCTAGTAAACGTTGGAGTCTTCATTCTTCACCCGATACTTCTCATTTTTCAACGATAAAAGCTTCAGTTAGTCTTGGTCGTTCCAATTTTGATCCGTCCTTTTCTTACCGCGTTGCTCCTCGATCCTCTGCAAATGTTATATCATATGGGTCAGCAACCCTTCCCTCCTCTGGAAGCCAGCTTTGATATCAGCATTAATCCTTCTTGACGACATGGTGGGCGGAAAGATCTTCCAAAATGAAAAAACAGAAAAAGGAAAGCGGGCAGATCTGGAACTATAGAAAGAATAGTTCGCGGTTACTGTAGCAAAAGGTGTTGAAGATCCAGCATTGAAGGCAGGGGCTGATTGCGGCAGTGGCTGAATTTAGCAGTTTCTTTTCTTTTCTTTTTTGGGAGCAGTGGCTGGAAAGCGGCAGATGCGTGGTGGTGATGGCAGGATATCAGGCAGTGGCTGGCGGTAGGGATCCGGCAGCGGCGGTCAGAAACGGTAGAGGCAGAGGAAATCCGGCAGGTCGGACCAAATGTTAGGATTGGAAAATCCTAACAGCAAAAAGGAAGATGATGGGAGAAAAATAGGACATATTTTTGTATTTTTATTATAAATTGGGAAATAAAAGACACAAGGGAGAACCTTCTTAACAAGGGAAAACCCCTTACAAGCATTGTTGTCAGACTCACGAGTCATCGAGTCTACATGCCAAAAACGCGTCGACTCGGTGAGTGACTCGTTTTTGGAGGTGACTCGGTCAGACTCGGTCTGACTCGGTTGACTCGCGAGTTACAGGGAGAGTTACCGAGTCACGTTTTTTTTTAACCCTAATTGTTCAGCCCCTTTCCTCTTACCTGACATTCCTCTGCGCCGCACCCTCTTCCCCCTTCGATCTTCGCTCTTCTCTAAGCCGCGCCGCCGCTGACCGTCGCTGGACCGTCGCGCCACCGTCGAACACCACCGCGCCACCAGACCTATCTGTCGCGCCGTCGATTGGTTCCCTCAGTGCCACCGCTGAAGTCTTCAAGCCGTCGAACTCTAGTAAGGTTTTCTTCCTTCCTTCCTTATCCATCTTTTCTTCCTCTTTTCCTTCCTTGCTTCTTATTTCTTCTCCTTCCTTGCTCCTTATTTCTTTTGTTCTGAGGTCGACACTGCTTCTAATTTCTTCTCCTTCCTCCTCCATACTTCTGCTTCTTCCCTATGACCCATTTGTTGTCTTCTTCATCCTACTTCTTAATAGTTCAGAAATTCTAATTTGGTACTTAATGGTGTGGTACTTTGGTTATGTACTTTGTTTTGGCACTTATGGTGTGGTATTTGATTAAATGTCTCTTTGATGGTCATATAGGTTATACTTGTTCATTATGACAGGTTTTATATAGTATTTTTTCATTTTTGATTGACTCTTACGAGTCTACGAGTCAACTCAACGAGTCGAGTCTACCTGCCCAAAACGAGTCTGGGTAGACTCACGAGTCTGACTTCATTCTTCACCTGATACTTCTCCAAGAATTTTTCAATGATAAAAGCTTCGGTTAGTCTTGGTCGTTCCAATTTTGATCCCGTCCTTTTCTTACCGCTTTGCTCCTCGATCCTCTGCAAATGTTGCATCATATGGGTCAGCAACCCTTCCCTCCTCTGGAAGCCAGCTTTGATATCAGCATTATCCTTCTTGACGACATGGTGGGCGGAAAGATCTTCCAAATGAAAAAACAGAAAAAGGAAAGCGGGCAGATGTGGAACTATAGAAGGAATAGTTCGCGGTTACTGTAGCAAAAGGTGCTGTAGATCCAGCATTGAAGGCAGGGGCTGATTGCGGCAGTGGCTGAATTTGGCAGTTTCTTTTCTTTTCTTTTTTGGGAGCAGTGGCTAGAAAGCGGCAGATGTGTGGTGGTGGTGGCAGGATATCAGGCAGTGGCTGGCGGTAGGGATCCGGCAGCGGCGGTCAGAAACGGTAGAGGCAGAGGAAATCCGGCAGGTCGGACCAAATGTTAGGATTGGAAAATCCTAACAGCAAAAAGGAAGATGAAGGGAGAGAAATAGGACATATTTTTGTATTTTTATTATAAATTGGGAAATAAAAGACACAAGAAGGAAGAACCTTCTTAACAAGGGAAAATCCCTTACAAGGTATAAAACCTTTAACCAAATTCCATAGTCTAAATCCCCCTATGACCAAAACCCCTATTTATAATAATCTACCCCCTAAGAAATAAAACTTAATGACTAAGGAAACTTAATGACTAAGGAAACTTAATGACTAAGAAAACTTAATAATCTATTTCTAATTATGTTGCTTCCCTTGTCTTTATGGTCCCTTCTAGAATACACCTTCCATAGTGGAGGGTTCTCTTGGATCCTAACAAAGTACCTCATGCAAGAGTCATTTGCGCTTGAAGTGTGAACAAGGAACAAATACTCGTGCTTGAAACTCAATTTTTCATTATAAGATTGGGGGCAACCTTGACCACTTCATCAAAGACAGTTTTAGACCATGCCATGGATGGACCAACCATCCTAAAGCTTAGATGTTACATGATGGCTTGTTAATGGCCTTATTATATACACTGTTTTTCACTACAAGCTCACCAAGTTGAGTAACGAAAAAATATGCATAACCAAGTCAAGATTTGACTGCATGTATAATATATTGTAACAAAGGACATCTTCCCTACGTAGGAGTTGCAAAATTATTTAGCCAACGTGTGACTTTGAAAAGTTTATGGCTTTTGCCATCCTTCATCACCACTTCGACATAAGTATTCAGAATGTACATTTGATATTTGTCCCTAATTACTTGAATAGTTGAATGGACATCAATTGACAACCTCCATCTTCCTAAGAGCCGACTATAGAACATAGATAATTAGGAATTTACAAGAGAATTTTAATCACATGCAATATACAAACTCATTATAGTAATAATAAACCAAACAACATAACAAAGAGGAAAAATTGCGAGAAGAAAGCAACATGTTCTAGGATGCAAATTGATTCAGGGTCATGGTTATACTTATACCATAAAGTGCAAGCCCACTGGCATTAGAAAAGAAGGTAAATAAATATGTTTGTCTTAAGTACCGCCAAAGAGCCTATATTTTTGGGCTTACCCTTTCATAGGTTTCATCAAGAATTATTGCCCCAGTTACAGGAACTCGAACTTTGTAGGAAGTGAAGTCCTTAAAAATATCATCTATGTGGGCCACATAAGGCTTCAAAACATCACAACTATTGAACACTGCTAAAAATTAAGGAAAAGAGCGTCTAATTATAACGTACAAGATGATGAGAATAGAGACAGTATGACATTAAAACTAAACTGCATTGACTACTAGCACTCTTCATGTAAAGCATAGACAGATATGCATTTTATATCAATTTCAGTGTGCGTATCTGTGTACAATCAACCATGTGAGAATGGCTGAGCATAAACCCAAGTACCCAACCATAATTGATGAACTCATAGGCAACAACTTAATGGATTTTATGATGAAAAAAATGAGATGAGGGGGCAGAGGGAATTTTGACTACATTTGTTTGAGCCATATCATGCAGAAAAAATTTTCATGAACAGTTTTCTTTGAAATCAAAGTAAACATGCAGAAAATAAGATAACATGACATACACAGTTTTCCTCGAAATCAGATGTACACTGTCATGTTGTTTCAACGCTAGAACACAAGAGAATAATATAGATTGCCTCAGTTTACAAAGTTTTGGTTCATATATTACGAGATAGAGAAGAACAGAACATGTAAGTTTTGAGGGGCAACCAAAATTCTAACTAAATTAAAGATTACAAAAAATCTTAGGAACAAATTTCTATGGATAATCCATGTCCTGGTCACATTCTTTCATTTCAGCTCCATTACTAAGCCAAAAAAGATAACATATTCCATGTTATACATGAAAGGATTGTTGATGAACGATTATAGTCAAAAGTAATAAGGGAGAGAAAAAAAATTATATTCTGCTATTTTATAAACAGGATTGAAAACAACGAAAGCAGTATTAAGGATACATAAAGATGTAAACTCCTTCAGATTCAATGACTTCAGAGATGGATTATTTTCTACAGAATTATCCTCATAAAACCAATGTGCATACTCCACGAGAAACAAGATTCTTTCAAATGATTGAAGGTCTTCCTTTGGCACATTTAGCACAAATCGGCTGCAATATGAACAAAGAAAATGTCCTTGTATGAGAATACCAACAAAAACATAAGAAGATACAATTATTACAGACAAATTGTGGGAAGAAAGTCCATGAAAATGGCTTTGAGTGCTACCAGATGGGAATAAACAGAACATAGAATATCATACATGTCAAATCATTTCAATGAATCTCTTTTTCTACAGAAGAAAAGAATTGAATGGTCCCATAACTAGGCAATTACAACACTGAACCTTTAACAGTTCTATTGATGAATAAAATATTCATAAGGACCCTTCTCTTTCAAAAATTGCATATCATTGTACTAGTAATTTTAAGGACTTCTATCTACTCCCTTTGAAGCTTAGTTAACCATTTTAGTCATATATTCACACAGCCCAAATTGACACTGAAAGAAATGGCCTTAATCTTCCCAAACCTTCATAGTCGTATAATCATCCCCAAAAAAGAGCAAGAAAAATCATCCAGTCACCGCCCCACAGTACTATGAATTAAAGGCATAAAAGACAATGTTTCTAACGCGACTAAGAAGCAGAAAATTTAAGACACTTTAAGAGCCAAACGAAATAATGCCTATTCGAACCCCTTTTTCTTGCAATTTCTGGGAAACCAGAGTACCGAGAAAATCGAAACCGGAAGAAAAAAGAAATAGAGAAACCTGCAGAGATCGTCTAGGAGTTCTTGAGGAGGAAGACCGTTCTTAGACGAAGCACTCGGAGCACGGTGATGATTTGACATTGCTTCCCAGTGTAGATTCTTGAAACCCTAATAAAACCTAAAAACAAAAAATTGCTACAAATGAATGAAAAAGCTTCTTCAACTGGTTGTTACCGGTTCGGTTCTCGCCCTAGCCGGGAGATCTCAATTTCAATCGTTCAATCTTCTTTCGAAATTTCTTTTGAGTAATCTTACATTGAAATTTTTTGGCCACTCATGTCGTACGTGTAACGTATCATACCTACACGGATTTAGATGCTTATTAAAAATTAAAAAAGGATGGTTATTTATGTCATCATTCCAAAATGTTGAAAAATATAAAAATACCTTTAATGAACAAAATCATGACTCAACTCTTCACCACCCACCTTCACTACGTTCTGCAAATTACGCTTCACACTTTAAAGTGCGTTAAGTTCATGAAACAGAATATCATAGGGAGGCAAAATCAACAATTGAAATATATTAATCAAGGAAATCACAATTACAAGCCCAACAGGGTACAATTACATAACAATAGAAAAAAGTGGGAAAAAACGCTTTCTCCATTCTTCGTGCGTTGAAGATTTTTCATATGGCAAGGCATTCTTCGTGCTCTTGAATAATTGATCCTGATAAGTTTAGGATCCAGAAGAAAAAATGTAAGGAAAATGATGACGTTGTTGAAGTACAAATCTTTGACTTGAACCTTTTAGTAACTCGTCAAGTACAAATATATCTAGCTTGTTTGATAAATCTAAAGAAGGAAAGATTATAACCAAACGCCAGTTTGTCTGAAAATCTGAATTTGAACATTTATCAACATCAGGTGTATCAAACAATGAGTTGGTGACGAAACCCAATGATTGCAAACATTGTCCATATAAAACCTGATTTTACACAACTACAGTAAGAACAACACTAGGAACAATCAGAAGCAAGAACATAACACTAAGCATGTCAGAGACAAGGGATTTTCGTCCATATATATAGACAAAGAAGGAAGCCTGGGAATTAACGGTCTTCCACCATTAATATTTGCAAGTTTCAATAGCTACAAGTTTCGAAACAGTCAATACCGCACTTTAAAGTGTGTCACCACCATACTTTAAAATGCGTCACACCCTGCCGACCAACTACCGCATTTTAAAGTGCGGTAGTGACGCACTTTAAAGTGCGGATGAAAACCGAAAGGACAAAAAAATAAGTCGAATACCTCAGATTAACAATCTTCTGCCATTAATACAAATTTACAAGTTACTAAACAAGTTGTAATTATAGTCAAAATTGCAAGTTTCGAAACAGTCAATACCGCACTTTAAAGTGCGGTACTAACGCAATTACAAATGTGGTACTACTCCACTTTAAAGTGAGGTATTATGTTATTTACTGCACTTTGTAAGTCCAGTACTAACGCAATTACGATGTGTGGTAGTACCGCACTTTAAGTGCGGTATTATGTTGTTACTGCACATTGTAAGTGCGGACGAAAATATAGTTAAGGTCAATTTTGGAAAATTTGGTTTTTGGGATGGCATAGCTAGGTGTTGAGGTGGCATCAATAACAATCCCCATAAAAAATAGGATTTTTTAGGAGATTAAATATATATGCATGGCCAAAGTAAATAAGTTTTAGGCTTAAATGCACTTTTTGCCCCTATTGTTACACACATTTGCGAAACGTACCCTCCGAATATTTTTGTCACAAAATGTACCCCTCCAGTATTTGACGTGTTCGATGTTTACCCTTCCGTTAAAAAATGAGTGACATGGCTGTTAAATGCCACGTCAGCATTTTGTGTGGCATGACACGTCATTATTACAAAATCAGAACTTGGAAAATGTGTTAGGAGAGATTTGAACCCATGACGTGGGAGTGGCAAAAAACACCAATTACCAATTGAGCTATCTATATAACAATTACATTTGTCAACATAATTATATTTATATTATATAGGGTTAAATATGTTTTTGGTCCCTGAACAATGAGCGAAATTTGGTTTTCGTCCCTCGCCGGCGTAAAGGTGGACTTTAGTCCCCAGACTATAAGAAATTGTTGGTTTTAGTCCCTGCCGCCGGCGTGGTCAACGCCGGAGCTCCATTTTGCCTATGGGGCACTGCCACGTCAGCTAATTAAGACACGTGGGATTTTTTTTATTTAAATTAAAAAAAAAACAAAAAGAAAAAAAGAAAACCAAACGTAGGCCGAGGTGTTTCTTCTTCTTCCTTCTTTCTTCTTTCTTCCTTCTTCTTTCTTCTTTATTCTTCCTTCTCTCCTTCCTTTTCCTGTTTCGTCTTTCATCTTCGACATCTTCGTTCGTCCTCCGTCAGGAGCCCAGAAGCAGGCCACAAGGCACCACCGTTCCCGTCGTCTCCTTCGTCTGTCCTCCGACGCGATTTCATCAATGTCTCCTTCTCCCTCCGTTTCCGGCCGAACCAGTGGGTCAAAGGAGAAACCATCACCACCAATGGAATCCCCACAACTTCCGCATCAAAACGCCTAAAGAAATTTGACGATCGGCCACCGTCGACCGCCGCCGCCGCCGCCTTCATGGCTGTTTTCCAGCCAATCCTTTTGGCTTCTGAGAAAACGGGTTGCACGACGATGATCCTCGCCACGAGGAGAAGAGGATCCCATGGTTCTTTGCCGCCTCCGCCGCCGTTCGCCGCCGCCGTCCTTTGCTCTTCTTGTTGTTGTTGCTTTCAATTTCTTCTTTTTTTGTTTTTGCAGCTTGGGTTGAAGGGGGTGATGGATCTGGGTTGAATTCTTCATCTTCTGAGTTTGAGTTTTGGCTTGCTCTTCTTGTTGCTGTTGCTTTCAATTTCAGTTTCGTTTATGAGTTTTAGCTTGTTGTTCTTGTTGGTTTGAATTTCAGTTTGAGTTTTGGCTTGTTGTTCTTATTGTTGCTTCGAATTTTAGTTTCAGTTTCGTATATGATTGCTGCTTCGAATTTCAATTTTAGTTTCATTTATGCTTTGAATTTCAGTTTCAATTAAAGTGAGGTTTCTGGGTTTTTGTTGTTGTTCCTTTGAATTTCTGGGTTTATTTTCTTGTTTCAGTTTATGAAATGGTTGAAGGTTGGGTGGTGAGGGTGATAAATTTCTAGGTTTGTTTGCTTTAGGTTGAAGAAGGATGAAGAATTCTGGGATTCTTGAAAAATTAAAGGAGGTTGGTGTTTGATTTTTTATGTTTTGTTTTTCTGGAAAAAGAAAACAAGATTTTTGATGTTTTGGGTTGAAGGAAGAAGAAGAAAGAAGCATCAACGAAGAGGAAGAAACAATATAATTATGGGTATGGGTATTCGGGATTGTAAGAGGAAGAGAAAGAGAAAGAGAAATAGGAAGAAGAGAGAAGAATGAAGAAAGAAGAAGAAAGCTTCTGGATTTTTTTTTCTTTTTTTTAATTTAAATAAAAAATTAAAAAAAATCCCACGTGTCTTAATTAGCTGACGTGGCAGTGCCAAATAGGCAAAACGGAGCTCCGGCGTTGACCACGCCGGCGGCAGGGACTAAAACCAACAATTTCTTATAGTCTGGGGACTAAAGTCCACCTTTACACCGGCGAGAGACGAAAGCCAAATTTTGCTATTTGTTCAGTGACCAAAAACATATTTAACCCTATTATATATCTTCATCATCCCCAACTTCTTCTTCACCATCTGTATCAGTATACCAAATCAATACTCATAATCACTCTCCCTCGTGAATACTCCTTGGTCCTTTCCTTTCCTCTTTCGTTTCATTCTTTCTTTTTTGCTCTCAAACAAAACCTGTTGTGCAACAATATGCATTACTCTATTAATTAATGAGATTCTTGAATTTGGTTTCGTGAGATTCCACTTTCTCTGCAGATTCTTAATCTCTTTCTTTTTCTTTCTTCCTTTCTTTTACTCTCGCCTCTCACAAGTTCAGTTACCAATAACAGTGCTTCTTCTTTTTTTTGATATCAGTTCTTTTCCCCTTCTGAACCAATTTGATTTCGATGGATTGCTTATTAAGCCTTATTGGGTGTTGCGAAAGCGAAGAAATTCAGTTAACAACAACAGGTATGTGTGTCTCGAAATTCAAAGTTGGTACTTTATTCCTTTTCTTCCTCATCACTCCCTTTTCTTCAACAATCAACCATTAAACAGAGCCCACAGAATTAATAAAACAGAGAAGAGATGGGGAAGAGAGAGAGAGCACCCAACCCAACCATACTTCTAGTTACTGAGCACCCAACCTCTGAAGCGTCACTGGTTGGAGCGGCGCAGTGGCTTGGTTGCTTCAGATACGGTGAAGATCACTAGAGGGCGTGATGGCAGAAGTGGTCATACGACTCTGCGAAAAAGAAATAAAAGAAAGAACTATACCATCCACATTTACAACAATCTGAAAACCCAGAAAATCACAGTGCAAGCCAAAACCCATAGCTCCTTCTTCTCCACAACTAAACCTTGCCCCAAATCCCTCTCCACCAGAAACCCCAATCTTAAATTGAATCAGACTCAAACCCAGAAGTCATCACCTTTATCCCTAAACCTTTTTTCTCCAATTCCCCTCATCAACACAGCACATTTTGCCAGCCTCCATTAACCCCTAATCAATCAAACCCCTTCGGTCCACAATAACCTAAACCCACACGAGTTCAAAACCCAAATCGCAATCAGAAAAGAAAGAAGATGAATAGGAACCCCCAACACCCTCAACCCGCGGTTATAGAGCCACCATTCAGACCACCATCAAGACCACCGCGGCAACTTCCTCTTTCTCGCCGCATCTTCGCTAGGGGTTTGGCGGTGATGGGGTTTCGGTTGTGACGGTGGTGGGTGGTGGTGGTGGGATGGAGGAGGAGGTGGAGGTGGAAGAAGAAGAAGACTAAGAAGAAGAAATTTTTGGGAATTAGGTTTACAGTTTGGGGAGATTGGGGATTTTGGGTAGAAATAAATTTATCTTCATTTACCAGTCCCACGTGCCTGGCACGTGATCAGTTTTTTTTTGCCCGCGTGGAATTTTTTTTTTCACACGTGGATTGGCTACGTCATCTCTTCCGTCAAGTTATTAACGGATAACTAACGGAAAAGCATACTGTGCTCATCTAAAAATTTAGAGGGGTACATTTGGTGATAAAAAATTTGGTGGGATACGTTTCGCAATTGTGTGTATTACCAGGGGCAGAAAGTGTATTTTAGCCTAAGTTTTACACTGATATTAAAATATGTTATGTCATATAGTACCAAATGGTCATATTTCTTTTCAAATTTTATAAACTAAAATTTTTGAAGTGGGGGGAAATCACTTGAATGTTTTTTTAAAAAAAACTTTACACTAGTTGTACATCAACTATTTTCTCTTTTTCTAATACTGCTAAATTATGTACAACACTTTTATAATAGTTATATGTCTTTTAATACTTGTGCTCTCTACATGCATATTTCACAAGGTTACTCTATTAAGAATCATGGTTGTAAATAGGGGTGTTTACGGGACGGGTTAGGACGGGTTTGTCTTGATTTTTATCCGGCCTTAAATATTGATCGGGTCAATTTTGAAACCCGAACCTGTCCCTAGACCGAAGAGACCCGATGAGGTGTGGGTTTAACATAAACCTGGCCACAAAAGGACGAGTCAGAGTTGGCTCAAAGGACAAATTGAATGTCAATTTCAAATCTCGTCAGAGAATTATAAATACACATCATTTTGTTAAAAAATTAATTTCTAGTTCTATAAATGAATTATGAAAGAAACTACATAGAATTGAAATTTTCCATAACAATATACTCCCTCCGGTCCTTAATATAAGAACCAAGCAACTACTTCACACCCCTTAAGAAATCTAGTTAAGTTAGTTAATTGCATTAAAGCTGTTCTCAAATTTTATCAACTTTCCAAAATTACCCATAAGACACTTTCTTAATTTCTATGCATCATTAATGTTTGTGAGAGTGGAAAGAGAGAGAAATTTCAATTAAATGGGGGTATTATTGTCAAAAAAATTAATGCACCACAAACTCCAATGTGATCCTTATAAAAAGGACCAAGCTATATTCCAATTTGGTTCTTAAATTAAGGACCGGATGGAGTACTAAATTAGATAAAAGAATACAAATTTGTTCACCTGAAACCTGACTATTAATGAAAATATACAAAACCATGTTTTGAAGTAGTGTGTAAACTAAAAGTAAAACACACAAGCAATTTTTCCTAGTTCACCCAAAAAGCGTGGGCTACGTCTAGTCCTTGGACTTTCTACAAAGATTTTCACTACTCAACCAAGTATCAAGGACTTCTCCTTTACAAGTGTTCTAAAGACTTCTCCTCAACAAGTATTCTTATGACTTCTCCTCAACAAGTATTCTCGTGACTTCTCTACTGGTGAAAGATGATTTTCCTTCTACTTAGAATATGTTCAATAAGAGTGTAGGAGAAAACTTTTAGCACTGGTGACTCTATAGAGTTTTTCTATCAGTGTTTGACTCTAAAAGAAACTCATATGAGCTTTTTACAGAGAAAGAAAGATGGACGTTTTTGTTTCTCTGAGTTTGAAAAGAAGGCAAGCTTTTGGCTTTAAGACTTTTGACACTTGACTGATTTTTTCACTTGGCAACTTGTGTTCTACTTTTCCAGATCTTCAAAGTCTTCCTTTTATATTGTTCTTGACTTGGCTGAGTAACGTTGAAGCAAATTGAGCCTTTCCGTCAGTTGACTGTTTGGACCAAACGACTCCCTGTTCGAGCAATAAATGTGGCAATCAATGCTTTTGCCCGTTTGATGTCCTTGGGTCAGAGAATATCCCAAAATGTGATACATAAGGATTGTGGAGATCTTGAGCAAAGAATCTTTCTTATTTGAGAAAGAGTTGGTAGCTTCTACTTGATGTGACATGTTCGTGTTCTACAACTCTGTACTTCTGCTTTGTTGCTTGTGCCTTTCGTAGCTTCATAGAGTCACGTGAAGAGCCTTGAATGTATATGATTGTTGACACATGGACTTCAGGTTCTATAACTGCTTTGAATCAAGTGAAGTTTTCTTGGGGAGTATTTGTAGGATTATTCTTCAGACTTAGTACCTTCAGTAGACTGTGGATTTTCTTAGACTATAGATCTGCAGACGTCACTTATGATAATAAACGATAAGAGTATTGAGATGATAGATTTTCCTTAAAGAGTAAACCATTAGAGTTTAGAGATAATTTTGACTATACTTTTAGAACGTTCTTATCATTCAAAATAAAGGTTAGACAATACATTGGTCGTTTGAACTTAACCAAACTTAACAATCTCCCCCTTTTTGATGATGACAACTTTGAGGAGAAAAATGTCAAAATTTAACTCCCCCTATATATCGCAGAGAAAAAGGACTAAACGATGATTATTACTTTTAAAGAAGATCCCTCCCCCTCACATGATTATCTACTTGATTTATCTTCTCTTTTTCTTCTCTATTTAACTTCTCCCCTTATGTCATTAACAAAAACAACAATAGTGAGAAATACCATTTTGATCACAGAGTTTTTCAAACTCTTCGTTTATGAATTCTCCACCTCTGTCACTTCTAATAGCGGTAATACAATATCCATTCTTATTTTGAACTCTCTTGTAGAAGGATGAGAAAACTTTTAATGTATCGTCCTTATGACTTAGGAAGAATACCCAAGAAAATCTTGTGTAGTCGTCCACTATGACGAAGCCATATCTTTTTCTAGAAAAAACTAGTCATTCTAGTAGGTCCAATCAAATCCATATGTAACATTTCCAGAGGTCTGGAAGTAATCACAAGGTTCTTTCCATGTAGAGCATATGACATCAGGTTTGAAAGATAACTTTGGCATACCACGTACCATGTCATGTTTGACGATTTTGGTAATAGTCTTTAAGGATGCATGCCCTAGATTCCTGTGCCAAAGCCATTTATCGTCTTCTGATGACACTAGACATGTTACATTTTGATTTGCAAGGTTTTCCAAGTTTATCTTATATAGATTCCCTTGTCTCTGAGCTTCAAAGATAACTTCGTCAACTTCATTAGTGACGCTACACTTCACTTTGTTGAAGGAAACAGTGAATCCACTATCACATAATTGACTTATGGTAAGTAGACAATTCCTTCCCGATATTTCCAAAGGAAAAAAGATTATATTTTAACCCTTCAACCAATAGAACCTTGTTTATAACAGGAGAAGGTGTCTTACCTACTTCACCTTCACCTATGATGAGACCTTTCTAATTTCCTCCAAAAGTGACAGTGCTACCGGGTTCTCTAGTTTGGAGGTTTGAGAATGATGACCCGGGGTATATGTGTATTTTCCTTTAGTTTTTCTCTGTTTTTGTGTCTTTTCTTGTGAGTCTCATATAGAGTTTGAGTCTTTTGCTAATCTATTTTGTATTTGAGCATAAGCATGGTTGGTCAAGTGTTTATTTATTTTTTTTGGGTCTTTTTCTAGTTTATTTTATTTATTTTCCCTTTCCTGGTCACTATTGAGAGGCATTCAATGAAGAAGACAATGAGTTGAAGGAGGATTGATGGCTGAATCATGAGGGAGTTATGAGGAATAATGCAATTGCATAAGTTATAATTGATGTTTTGATGGAGCCCTGAATGAGCTTTTGCAGTTGTGCAGTCAGAAAAATGATAATGAAGGCTGATTATGGGCATTGATGAAGGAGGAGCAAGAGAAAAATGCAAAGGAAGCAAGTGAGGAATTCTGAAAAAACTCCCAACACCCAGGCGCTAGGATCCCAACGCTCATGCTTTGGTATTCTGTGAAAACAACACTGATGTTTGAAGACCTAATGCCCAAGCGCTAGGAAGCCAACGCTCATGCGTTGGCATTCTACCTGGGAGCACCTGAAAAGTTTATTTCCTAGCGCCCAAGCGCTAGGAAGCCAACACTCATGCGTTGGCATTTTTCTAAGGAGAACGAATTAAGTTTGTTTCCAACGCCTGAGCATCGGAATGCCAACGCTCATGCATTGGACTTCAGGCAGTTTATGCTATAAATAAGACACTTGTTTTTCTTTGTTTTCATCTTGTAATTTGTTGAGCTCTTTGTTGGATACACTATTTATGGAGTTGTAAGAGGCCTCTTGAGCCCTTGTTCCAGGTTTTTATTCTTGCTTTTGATTATGTTTAATCTAGCCATGCTAGGCTAGTTTCCTTTTAGTACTTGGGTTTATGTGGATCTTATTCTGAATTATGCTTTAAGCTTTTGGTGCTCTATATGAATAAAGTTATCATTTCATGTATCTTTTCTCTTTGATTATCTTGGTTGAGTGCAGACAAGTATCATGCTTAATCTTTCTTAAACGGTAGTTTGGTAGGACTAAGGGAACTGTGATTTGATTGATCGGTTTATCCGCTACTTAGGTATAAGGGTGGGAATCGATTGTGTTGGCCTGATTAAAGAACAAAACTTCTTCAATTGAATTGACTAGGTACTAAGGTATTAGGCTTAGCAACTGAGATTGAATGATTTGCTTGATTAAGGTATTAACAAGTAAAGGTTTAGGCTACATCACCATAGAATGATTTCCAAGTTCATATAGACATCTATTTGTAAAAATCTTAATTCGGTTAGGTGAAGCTAATACCCAAGTGCCATTTCCATCATAGTTTACAATCCATTTGTTTGCGCTTTTTATGCTATCACCTTTTGTGACAAACAATCTAAATTGTATCTTTTGCTTTTCTGCTTTGAACCTTGAAGCTTGGCTTGAATTTGATAAACCACCTATCCCTGTGGATTCGATCTTAGTATTACTTCGACCATTTTGTACACTTGTAGAATTGGTATCAATTTTTTGGCGCCGTTGCCGGGGATGGTTTTGTTTATTTGATTTAAACCTTAGTTTCATTGTTAGGAGCTTTTGTTACTTGAGCTTTCTGAAAATTTTGCTGTATTGAATCGGCGCTATTAACTGTGTGTTAGTGTGTGCGTGGTTCAGTTGATCCTAAATCATTGTTGTTTGATCCTGAAAGTGAGCGTACACATTCCATCGCAGACTTGCACAATAGAGGAGAGCAATTCAGGCCAACACTATGGCTGAAACTCAAGCAGAAATGGAAGCACGACTTCGAGCTGAATTTGAAGAGTGTCTTGCTGCGGAGGTTGACGCAACTGTCATTCGACAACAGTAAGAAGATGAGGAACGAGATCCTAATTGTTACTTGAGAGACATTACTGCACCTTGGGTCAATTTCAATTTTGAAGGCAGTATTGTGGTACCCGCAGATGCTCCTCTGGACTTCCAAATTCCTCCCCATTTCATTACTCTGGTTTGTCAAAACCAGTTTGGAGGAAGTGCCAGTGAGGATGTTCACACCCATTTGGAGAGATTCACTAGACATTGTGCCACCCTCAGGTGGAATGTGAACCTGGACACTGTTAGGTTGATGTTGTTTCCTTTATCTCTTAGGGACATTGCTGAGGAATGGCTAAGCTCACAACCTCTCCAAAAGCATCACATCATGGGATGACTTAGCTGAAAAATTCACAACTAGGTTATTTCCATACAACCGCATAAGGAAGTTGAATCAGGAAATCAACTCCTTTATTTAGCAGGACTCAGAGAATTTGTATGAGACCTGGGAGAGGTTTAAAGGACTTTTAAGGAGATGCCCAGGTCATAACATTTCCACAGCCGACCACGTGGAAAAATTCTATGCATCCCTCAACGATTACACAAGGGACAAGCTCGATTAAGCTGCAAATGGAGCATTTGATGCTCTTCCAACACAACCATCCCTTGATATAATCAACAAATTGGCTGCCAGGGCTGCCCACTCGAACCAGGATAGGCAGAATAGAAAATGTATGTATGAAATAGAAGCATTTGATGCCATTCTTGCTTCTAACAAATTGCTATCAAGGAAAGTGGATGCCATGGTAAAAAGAATGGAAGAGGTGCAAGTGAGTCCCGATGATGCTGAGTTTGATACTAAAGTGAAAGCCATAGGAAACTACCAAAATGGTCCCTATGGTAATACCTACAATCCAAACTGGAAGAACCACCCGAACTTCTCATGGAGGGATCAAATCAATACAGGTGAGGCGGGAAATTCAAGACAATATTAGAGGCCTTACCAACAGAATCCGAGATCTCCACCACCTCAGAATCCAAGTGCTAGAAAGAAGAGCTTGGACGAAATTGTTGGGGAAATGGCCCAACAAACCACGCAATTTATGAACCAGACCAGGACCAACTCCAAAAATCACGAGGCCTCCATCAGAAATTTGGAGACTCAAATTGGCCAGCTAGTCAAAACAATAGCTGAGAGGATTCCAGGTACGTTCCCTTCTGACACACTAGTTAATCCCAAATATAAAAAAACTAAAACTGTGTCTGTTGTCACTTTTAGGAGTGGAAATGTTTTAAATGAAAGGGAAGGGACAAGTGAAAATAGGGTGGTGAGGAAACTGATAAAGTGGGTGAGAAAAATGAGGAGAATGAGGATAAGAGTGAAGAAAAGAAAGTGAGTGAAAATCCTTCTTCGGATAAAAACCTTTGTAAAGTTCCATACCCCAAGGCTTTGATGAAAAAGAATTTGGAAAAACAGTTTTCAAAGTTCTTGGATATTTTCAAGAAACTTCAAATTAACATTCCTTTTTCTGAAGCCTTGGAACAAATGCCAACTTATACAAAGTTTCTGAAGGACATTTTATCCAGGAGAAGAAAGTTGAGTGAGGTGGATGAAACTATTATGTTGACGGAAGAATGTAGTGCCATAGTTTAGAGAAAACTCCCCCAAAAGTTGAAAGACCCGGGGAGTTTAACTATTCCTGTTGACATTGAAGGTCTACTTGTAGCTAAAGCTCTTTGTGATGTGGGAGCTAGTATAAATCTGATGCCACTCACTGTGTTTAGAAGGTTAGAGATAGGGAAGGCAATTCCTACCATGATTTCTTTGTAGTTGGCGGACAGATCCATTAAGCATCCTTATGGGATCGCTGAAGACGTCTTGGTTAGAGTGGACAAATTTTTCTTCCTAGTGGATATTGTGATATTAGATATGGAGGAAGACACAAGAGTTCCTTTGATCTTGGGGAGACCCTTTTTGGCAACCGAAAATGCAAAAATAAATGTTGCAAAGGGTCTCTAATCATTGAAAGTAGGTGAAGAAAATGTAAGGTTTTCTTTCTTCAAAACTCTTAATCATTCTGATTCTGAAGATGTATTTTACTGTGAAGTTGTTGATGATCTTGTTTGCAAAGAATTTGTCAAGATCTCAAGGAAAGACCCCTTGGAAGCCATAATTATGGAGGGGTTGGAACTTGATGATCTAGAAAGTGAAGATGAACAGGTTATCGAAACTGTGCATGTTTTGGAGGCTGCCAATTCTCTTCCTTCAAAGAGAATTTGGGATAAGGAGTTCAGAAGGGATGAAGAAGCTCCACAAGAGGAGAAAAAGGAGCTGAAACCTCTACCCTCCACCCTCAAGTATGCTTATCTTGAGGACGGTAAATCTAAGCCGGTCATTGTAAGTAACTCTCTTTCCCCTCTTGAGGAAGAAAAAGCTTTAAGAGTTTTGAGGGAACATAAGTCATCTTTGGGTTGGACTATTGGGGATATCAAGGGTATAAGCCCCACTGTTTGCATGCATAAGATATGTTTGGAAGAAAAATGAAACCAGTAGTTCAACCCCAAAGAAGGCTTAATCCTGTGATGAAAGAGGTGGTGAGGAAAGAGGTAATTAAATTGCTTGATGCAGGTATTATTTACCCAATTTCTAACAATGAATGGGTTAGCCCCATTCAAGTTGTTCCAAAGAAAGGGGGAATAACTGTGGTTCCTAACGAGAATAATGAATTAATTCTACCAGGCAGGTAACTGGTTGGAGAGTGTGTATTGATTACCGGAGGCTGAATGCAACCACCCAGAAAGACCATTTCCCTCTCCCCTTTATTGATCAAATTCTTGACAGGTTGGCTGGGCATGAATATTATTGTTTCCTGGATGGTTATTCTGGGTACAATCAAATTGTGGTTGATCCTAAGGATTAAGAGAAAAAAGCTTTTACTTGTCCATTCAGAGTTTTTTCTTATAAGAGAATGCCTTTTGGGTTGTGTAATGCACCCGGGACCTTCCAAAGATGCATGTTTTCTATTTTTCATGATTTAATCGGTGAATGCATGGAAGTGTTTATGGATGATTTTTCTGTGTATGGATCTAACTTTGATAAGTGTTTGGACAATCTTGAAAAGATTTTGAAAAGGTGCCAAGAAAAGAATTTGGTTTTAAATTGGGAAAAATGCCACTTCATGGTGAAGGATGGCATTGTTCTTGGGCACAAAATCTCTGAAAAGGGGATTGAGGTAGACAGAGCTAAAACTGAAATTATTGAGAATTTACCTCCCCCTTTGAACATCAAGGGTGTTAGAACCTTCCTTGGTCATGCTGGGTTCCAAAACTTGGTATTATCAAAGATCGTCTGTATCCACATTCTCCGCACGTTCTCCCCACTGTTCTCTAGAAACCAAACACATTATGGAATGTTTGGACGTCATGGATATTCGTATCACTCAACGTCTCGATCAACGGGAGGAAAGTTTTCGGTCACGTCTTACTCTTTTGGAGGGACGCATAGTTTTTATGTCTGTTCAGTTGCAAAATGACATTGAACAAATCAGGGCGAGGAATCCTCCATCTCCATTCTAGCCATCAGACATGTCAGAAGATCCTGCTTATTATTTGATCGTCTGATGTTTCTATGGTCTTTATCAGTTTCTCTTTTTCCATGACAATTTCTTTGGTTTGTAATAGTTTTAGGATTAACTGTTGCTTTATGTTGTGTGTTTGGATATTTGAAACAATTTCATGCTTTATTGTTTGAATGTTTATACTATTATTATCCAAATATCGGCTTGAATTCCCCGCTCCCTACGCTTCGATGTATTATATCTCTTCGCTTGTATGATATATATATTTTTGGCCTTTTTTTCTTTTTGATGAAGTTAAAAGGGGGAGAAAGGGTCCTGTGCTGTTAAAGATCATTTACAGGAAATGAAATGCTACAAGTGAAACACAAAGGGGGAGTTGCATAAGACAGGAGGAGTTTCAACAACATCTCAACACAATGATCTTCTACGCTTAAGACACGTGTTTGCCATCATCAAAAAGGGGGAGATTGTGAAGAAGGTCTTGCTCCTGACTCTGGCTATGGTTTTGATGACGACAACACACGTTACAAAAAGAAGAAAAGAAGACTTAGAAGAACCAGCTCAGCATACTTCAAGCACTATCAAAGGGTTCAAGTTTCATTCTAAGTCTCGTTTATAAAGTAAGTCATGCTTTACTATGGTCTTTCTTTTCATGAAGGCTCATGAACTTAGTTAATTGAGTACAAAATGGTTTCATAAGTTAAAAATGGTAGAAACACTCAATTAGAACTTAAAAGTTCATAAAACTAAGTTCTGGACTTAGTGTAATCGATTACACAATGGCTAGTAGCGTAATCGATTACCCTATAGCTGTAATCGATTACACACACGAGCAAGTGTGTTGTTTCATGAATCAATGCATCTCATACCATTTGGGAAGCCTTGCAATGGTTCATGGACAGTCACTAGTGCCTATATAAAGTCCATAACAGGTTCAGAACGTAAGGCATTGATCCCACATCTTTCATATACTGAATTGTTGTCATTCTGAGTTCCTGTTCTCATAATTTCAAAAGAACACTTATGCTGTTCAACTTCTGAGAACTCACACTAATAAGAGCCTTCATGTTAGAGTGCCTTAGTGCATAACTTACATCGTCAATCCATTCTAGTATTGAAGGATTGATTCAGCCTTGTAAAATCTTCTTCTCTTCAATTTGTTTAGAGTGAACTTCACTGTGGCGATTCAATGAAGGGGTTATTCAAAAAGTGGGATTCTTTCTGAATGTTGTAAACTTCACTGTGGCGATTCAGTGAAGGGGTTATTCAGAAAGTGGGATTCTTTCTGAATGTTGTAAACTTCACTGTGGCGATTCAGTGAAGGGGTTATTCAGAAGGTGGCAATTCTTTCTAATGTTTTGTACTTCACTGTGGCGATTCAGTGAAGGGTGTTACTCAGAAAGTGGTAATTCTTTCTGATGGTTGTAACATTCACTGTGATGATTCGATGAATGGTGTTATTCAGGAAGTGGTTTACTTTCTGTTATAGTGGATAAATCTCTGTGTGATCAGAGGACTGGATGTAGCCTTCTGTGGTTTGAAGGTGAACCAGGATAAAATCATTATGTGATCTTCTTATCCTTCATCTCTTATTTTCAGCATTACCTTATTCCGCTGCATTAACGTTTATACTTTGTGATTTTGATCACGCTGAAAGAAGTTTGAGTTTTATAAGGCAAAAATTGGGGGAACCTAATTCACCCCCCTCTTAGGTTGCTATCTGTGCTTACACCCACTTCCTCCTCCTTTAGTTTACCTAAAACACATGTAACCACAAGCACTAATAGTTCACTATGACCTCATATGACCTTTGGCATCTTCGTCTGGTCATGACTCATGAGATTTTACATTTTGTTCTGACTAAATGTAATATTTCAATTCCTTCTCGAGCTAATTCTCGTGTTTGTAGTGTCTGTTGTATGGGTAAATCTCATAGATTACCTTCTTCTCAATCTAATACAGTTTATTCTCAACCTTTAGAACTTGTCTTTTCTCGATTTATTCTCAACCTTTAGAATCTTCTGCTGGTTATTCTTAGTTTCTTACTTGTGTTGATGCCTACACACGATATACATGGATTTTTCCTTTAAGAAAGAAATTAGAAACCTATGCCACCTTTCTTCAATTTCAAGCAATGATTGAATTGCAATTAAATCTTAAAATTAAAGTTGTTCAAACTGATGGAGGCACTGAATTTAAACCCCTCAGTTCTCATTCCGCTCAATCAGGAATTGTTCATCGTCTGACTTGCCCCCACACACATCATCAAAATGGCAGTGTGTAATGCAAGCACAAACATGTGGTTGAAACTGGACTTTCATTGCTTGCTCAAGCCAAAATTTCCCATCAGTATTGGGATCATGCCTTTTAAACAGCCACCTTTCTCATAAACAGATTGCCTACCTCTGCCTTAGGCAATGTTAGCCCTTACTATAAGCTTCACAGTGTTCACCCATATTACAAGTTCTTGAAGGCATTTGGGTGTGCATGCTATCCCTTTCTCCATCCTTACAATGTCTCTAAAATTCAGTTCAGGTCCCGGTAGTGTGTCTTCTTTGGTTATTCCCTTGCCCAAAGAGGTTATAAATGTTTAGATTCTAGTGGGAAAATATTTGTGTCAAAAGATGTTATTTTCAATGAATACATGTACCCATACACAGAGATATTTTCAACAGATATTCTGTAACTTCACACCAATTATAGTAGCAGTCTCTATCTGATCATCCAGTTGCAACTTCATCTATTGTTCCTTCATCGTTTGTTGTTTCTACATTGTCTGGTGGTGCAGCATTGTCTGCCGCTCCTCAATCATCTAGTGTTATAGCATTGTCTGGTAATCAGCAAGCACCAGTCAACACTCATGCCATGCAAACTAGATCCAAAGATGTGATTACTCAACCCTAGCCATCCTCAGTTCTGCCCTCCAGTCAACACTCACACTATGCAAACTCGTTCGAAGACCGACACTGTTCAACCACAACTTCTTCTAACTCATGTTGAACCAACCCCCTACAAGAAAGCTCTTCAAGATCCACACTGGAAGCAGGCTATGCAAGCAGAGTTTGATGTCTTGTAACGAACCACCATATGGTCTTTGGTCTCTTTACCATCAAACAGAAAACCAATAGGTTGCAAGTGGGTGTTCAGGATCAAACAAAAGGCTGATGACACAGTTGAAAGATAAAAAGCTAGGTTAGTAGCCAAAGGGTACAATCAGATTCAATGTTTTGACTATTCAGAAACCTTTTCCCTTGTTGTAAAGCCAATCACTATCCGTCTTATTTTGTCCTTAGTTGTCACCAAGCGTTGGCATATTCAACAACTTGATGTCAACAATGCCTTCCTAAATGGCACACTTGATGAAGATGTTTACATGGACCAGCCACCGGGGTTTCAAACTGAAGATCGAACCTTAGTCTGCAAACTCACAAAGCTCTTTATGGCCTCAAACAAGCTCCCTGAGCTTGGTTTGACAAATTAAAAGGGGCTCTGGTACGATTTGGCTTCAAGGCCAGTTGCTGTGATCTATCTTTATTTGTCTACAATATAGATTATTGTTTCATATACATCTTGGTCTATGTTGATGATATTATCATCACTGGCAATAGCTTACCTCTCATTCAGAAAATTGTCACACAGCTTAATTCAGAAAATGGGTCCCTTCTCCTATCACAATCCAAATACATAGGAGATCTTCTTGACAAGGCAAATATGACCAATGCAATATGACAATCTACGCCTATGGTTAGTAGCGCAAAACTCGGCAAACATGGTACTGACCTATATGCTGATCCAACCAACTACAGGTCTGTTGTTGGCGCATTGCAATATGCCACTCTCACCAGACCTAAAATTTGCTATGCTCTCAACAAGGTCTGTCAGTTCATGAGCCAGCCTCTAGATGTTCATTGGAAGGCTGTTAAGCGCATACTAAGATACCTCAAAGGTACTATCTCTCATTGTCTGCTTCTCAAGCCCTACAATTCTAAAACTGTTGTGCCCTTGACTGCCTACTGTGATGCTGATTGGGGTTCGGATCCGGACGATAGACGCTCCACGTCTGGTTCCTGTGTTTTCTTTGGACCAAACTTAGTGTCTTGGAGCTCCAAGAAGCAGATGATTGTCGCAAGGTCAAGCACTGAAGCAGAATATCGAAGCTTGGCCAACACCACTGCTGAACTTCTTTGGATTCAATCTCTCCTCACGGAGTTAAGGATTCCTTTCCAAGTTCCTACTGTATACTGTGATAACATAGGAGATGTGGCCTTAACTCACAACCCTGTTTTGCACACCAAAACAAAACACATGGAATTGGACATCTTTTTCGTTCGAGAGAAAGTTCAAAATAAGTCACTGCTTGTGTATCACATTCCTGGTCAGGATCAATTGGCTGATATCTTCACAAAACCTCTCTCACCTCAACACTTTGCAGCAGTGAAGACCAAACTCAATGTGTTTGCAAAGGCTGCTCCTTTTCACCCACCTTGAGTTTGAAGGGGGCTGTTAGAGAAATGCAGTA
Source organism: Acmispon strigosus (assembly GCA_030819835.1). Classification (NCBI taxonomy): domain Eukaryota; kingdom Viridiplantae; phylum Streptophyta; class Magnoliopsida; order Fabales; family Fabaceae; genus Acmispon; species Acmispon strigosus. The sequence goes on from JAUAMA010000001.1 coordinate 30,710,367, forward strand.
TCGTCTGATACTATCGTCTGAATAAGTTAGCATTTTATCGTCTGTATAGCAGCATCGTTTGCCAAGTTGAATCGAATGTATAACTGTACTGTCTGGTCAGTTAGCACTCTTTGAATCAAATGAGTAAAATTGTGTTTGAATGAACATAATTTATGTTTGGATGATTTTTAGAAAACATGATTTGAAAAAAATGAATATTGTTTGGATGACTAGCGTTTTTGCGTTTTAACAAAAAAATATTTTTGTAACGTGATTTGTCAAACATCCTACGCTCCAATTCTTAGCTTCCAGTTGAACTTAGTTTTGATGACTTTTAACATTTTTGCATTTTTGCAAATGTATATCCAAACGGTGACGGGAAATTTTAGAGCGCCATTTTTCTAAATGCAACATGCGTTTGGGCGAAAAAACGGGGACCCTTGAAAATCTCAGGTTGTAAGTAAGAGATCTTGAACCTTCATTAAATTATTAATATATCTAATAGTTAAAAGAGCTCTTGTACCGGACTTAAAAACTGATTGTATTCAATCAGTTTAAACCAATTAAATTTTAATCATATTAATTTTTTAGTAATTTTACAGGCATTTTTTTAAATAATGCAATAAAAAAAATTAACAAAAGCAATAAAAAAAAATTATTTACAAAACTATGGCACTTTGTGCCACGTCTGAAACCGAGGTGGCCTGGGGAAGGGGGAGTCGCAGGGTGTGGCGGGACTTGCATGGCGTGCTGGCTGACAGGGTGACAGGACCTGTGAGAGTCGCAGCATTTATTGCGACTTATGCTGTGTGGAAGACTGGTGACAAGACTTGACTCTGTCGGATGTGACAAGACTTGACCGTGTCGGAGGTGGCAGGTCCAGTGGGAGTCGCGTTGACCAGGGCGACTCCCAAGGCAGCCACGAGTCGAGCTGCAGCCCGCGACTCGTCTACATGGTTTCCACGTGGCAACTGAGTCGCGGGACCCCCTGCGACTTGTATTCTTTTTCTTTATTTAACACGCCAGAACCCTTCACCCACTCTTCACCCTTCAACTCTTCACTCTTCCCTCTTCTCACTCTCTCAAACTTACTCTTCTCACTCTCTGAAACTTCATTTTCTTCAACAACTCCTCACTATCTCATTTCCCTCACCTGCATACTCCCTTCACTCTCTCAAACTTAAATTTCTTCAACATCTCCTCACTATCTCATTTCCCTCACCTGCATACTCCCTTCACTCTCTCAAACTTAAATTTCTTCAACATCTCCTCACTATAATATTTCTCTCAAATTTCCCTCATTTATAACCTTTTCAATTTCAAGAACTCCCACTCATTATCTGAAAGGTTTCAAGAACTTCCACTCTTCTCAAGTTGAAGCAACTCATCTCAACATATACCACTCCCCCTTCAAATATCTTCATTTTGGTTAGTACTCATTTTAGTATTTTTTATAGTATTGTTATTTTTAAACAATTTTTTAACCGTTTAGATATATATATATATGCTGTTAGGAGGTTTAAGTTTATTGTTACTTTGGTTAGAAATATAGATTATTTAGTCCAAGTTTAGAATTATTAGGAGTTTTAAATGTTTAGAAATAGTGATGGCGCGAATATTATTATTGTTTTTCTTAATTGTCCATGTTATTATTATTTAGAAAAAATAGGTGTTAGCGGGTATGTAAAAAAAACATAGTAATTTGCATGAAAATATTTAGTTTAATGGTAGGAATATAAACTTTGTGCACAAGTTTAGTAATGTGTAGGAATAATTTTTTGAATTGCTTATAGTTAGAAATATAATTTTTTTAGAATTGTTTATAGTTTAAAAAAAATTGTGTAGATAAGTTTGGAAATGTTAATTTGCTAGGAATATTTTTTTGATTATCTTATGATTAGAAATATTAATTTTTTAGAATTGGTGATTGTTAAAAATAGAAATTTTGTAGACATGTTTTTTTTTAAAAGGTCTAAATTAATGTGTAAAAATCTTAAATGTGAATTTTATTTATTAGGAAAAAGAAAGATAGACTATTATTGAAAATTGTATATTATTTCTACCCCTAAACCCTAAATCCATTCCCTAAACCCTAAACAACCATTCCCTAAACCCTAAACCACCATTACCTAAACCGTAAACAACCATTCCCTAAACCCTAAACAACCATTCCCTAAACCCTAAACCACCATTCCCTAAACCCTAAACAACCATTCCCTAAACCATAAACCCTAAACCACCATTCCCTAAACAACCATTCCCTAAACCCTAAACCACCATTCCCTAAACCCTAAAATATACAATATGATGTGTATTGTCTATTATTACAATTTGTGTGGGTTTATTGTTTCGTTATGAATCTATGACTTGACTTTAGACCCATCAATAATTCTGTTTGTTATTGAAATGTAGGAACCTTATGGCGAATGAAGCCTTCATGAATCCGGGTCCTCTCAACGGAAGTCTCCTACACTTACAAGACAAACATGTGTCGAATCAAGTCTGGAACGAACAGGAGAACAAAATACTAAATGTGAGAAAACCGGGTGTGAACCGCCAAGGCATTCCAGATTTGATTGTTAGCCGATTACAAAGAGCCGGGCTGTATGCGGTGGCATGTGTGAGACCTGCAGAAACCATGGACAAGGAACTTATATCTACGATGGTCGAGCGTTGGAGGCCAGAGACGCACACCTTCCACATGCCATTTGGGGAAGTGACCATCACGTTACAGGACGTTGCTGTTCTCTTGGGTCTGAAGGTGGATGGCCTTCCCGTTACGGGCAGCACCTGGATGGATTGGCCCTTTCTTGTGGAGCATATGCTAGGTCAGCGACCTCCAGCAGAAGCAGTTAAGGGTGGGGTAATTAAGTTGTCTTGGCTGAACTAGCTCATGCAGAACATGGTCCTGGACCCCGATGATGACGAAGGCTTGGACCAATATGCTCGGGCGTTCATTCTTGTGCTGCTCGGTGCTTTCATGTTCACCGATCATACTGGCGGAAGGATCGCAATGAGATACCTAGCATTGCTGGGTGATTTTGACCAGGTGGGTCTTTATAGCTGGGGATCTGCTCTTCTTGCCCATCTGTACCACGAGTTGTGCTCTGCAACCGACCCTCGGAAGGCCAAGATCTCTGGCTGCACATATCTTGTACAGTTGTGGGCCTGGTCAAGGATACCCGACATTGGTCCACAGGTGCCGGAACTTAACACCATCACCGCACATCCACTTGCCACTAGGTATGCTCCTAGTCTTGTTGTATTTTCGATATTGTTATGTTAACACATTAATATTCTAATGTCTTACTTCCCTCACTTTATTGCGCAGGTGGAACGGCGTTATGGGAGTTGACGAACGGTTGTCCATTGAAGAATACCGCACATTGATGGATACACTCCGCAGTGATGAGGTCAGTTGCTTTTAAAATTAACTTCGTTACATAAAACAAACTTTATTTACTTTTATCCATTATTCATGTCGTGTTCTATGTTTTCAGTTTCGATGGATGCCGTACGGTGATGAGGTGTTGGTGGCACTTCCACATGACGTTCAAACATCTAACAGGCTGTGGAGGGCTGTTGTCCCAATGATCCTGTACTGGCGCGTAGAGTGGCATCAGCCAGACCGGGTTATGCAACAATTTGGGATGCAACAACCTATCCCGCAACAGCCCTTACAAAGCGAGGAGTTGCATGAAACTTCGCTAAAGGGGAAAGAGAAAGAGAACTGGGTACAGAAGCTGCAGCCATTCTTGAATTTGTGGGAGCACCGCCACCAATACGTCTTCACACAGTCATTGGCGCACTCATTTATAGGCCCGAATGACGGATATACCTTGTGGTACGCCCAACATTCGAGGCGATGGGTAACGCGTAAAGCTGCAGCCACCGGTCAAGCGGTACTTATCTTAAATTTTATTATTTGATTACCTTTTACCAATAGTTATCCCTAACGTTACTTATGCGGGTGATTTTTGTTTTCAACAAACAGGCTGAGCGTCTTCATCACATTTGGTATGCGTTGGTACGCATCAACAATGGTCTGCAGCTTGTACACAGGGTCTACGTACAAGAAATAATTAAACGACCACTTCAAGCAAGCGGCTATGGCATGTTCACATGGGTACTTAAATGCTTGGAATACTCCACATGTGCACGTCCTACCGTCGAGGTCGACGACCCATTTGGTACCTTGCCTCCAAGGCCTGCGGGGGTTCTGACCTTCCGTCACCTCAAACCTTGTCTTCTCGACATTGTACGTGTGTACCGTATGACGAGTTGCATCACTGCTCCACAGCTCCATTTTACCCATGATTTTTGTGGAATAGTGGAGGCCCCCGGCCAATTCTCCCCGTGCAATGGTTCCTCTACGGACAAAGTAATCCACGAGCCTCCCGTACGTGCACTTCACAAGGGCGGTAATCGGCATGTTCCTTGCCCCCTTTAAAACCTTGTTCACCGCTTCAGCCAAATTGGTAGTCATGTGGCCGTACCGAAGACCCCCAACTTCACAGGCAAGGCTCCATTTCTCCTTTGGTATGCTGTCAATCCACTCCCGGACCTCAGGGCTTCGTTCTCGAAACCACTGCAGTCTTCTATCAAAATAGTGCGGACAAGGATCGTACCCTGCACATTTTCCAATAATTAGTAAACTTTAACGGGGAACACAAATGGGACACACAATTAGATATGACAAGCAAGATGTAACGTTACCCATTTTGATCAATTCTCCTTTCAGCTTGACGTTTTTAAACTTGTGGTTAAAGTTGCTGGCAATGTGGCGGATGCAGTAGACATGGTGAGCTTGGGGGGGTTGCCAGCCGTTGTCAGGATTCCTCACAGCTGCTTTTATGCCCGCATGCCTGTCAGAAATCAGGCATATACCCTGTCTCTGGGTAACCTTTGAACGTATGAGCCGCAGAAACCATGACCAAGAACTTGTTTATTCTCCCTCAACAACGGCAAAAGCCAAAGGTAGGACATGACTGTTCCCATCCTGTGCTGTGGCTATCAAAAGGGTTGCCTTGTACTTCCCGTAAAGCCATGTGCCATCTACCTGTATCATTGGCTTGCAGTAGTTGAAAGCATCGATGCACTGTTTGAAGGTCCAAAAGACCCTACGAAATTTCCGATACCGAGGGTCTACATTGCCGTCACGACCAACATAGTCATCCGTTATTATCTTGTAATACGACCCAGGAGAATATATCATCATGTGCTCCAACCACCTTGGGAGTTCATCGTACGAGGCTTCCCAATCCCCAAAAATCTTAGCAAGCGCCTTCTGTTTTGCTTTCCAAGCTTTGTGGTAAGACACCTTGTATTGCAGCTCGCCGCTGATCCTCTCTTGTATAAGAGAAATTGGGATAGCTGGTTGCAGACTTACCATGCCTGCGAAGTCAAATAAGTGAGGTAAGTACGTAGAGTTAACAACCATAGCAAGTGCATGAAAGCGTACGGCCGCATATAAACTAAGTTTCAATACCTATAATATACGTGCAGATGAAATCAGAATTCAACTTGTTATGGTCCATAGACCCTGTCGATTTTACACAAGTATGCGGACCCTTCCACTTGGAAATTACCCAGTCACCTGTTTTCTTGGAGAACATTGCCTTCATCCTCCACTGACATCCATCCACTACGTTCGGGCACTTTGCGGTGAAATATGTTGTGCAAGACTCCTGAATGACGTATGTTTGATTTTTTTTGATGCTGAAGTGCTTCAAGGCCATTTGCGCGTCAACCTTGCTTTTGAAACGTAGCCCTTCATACAATTCTTCACCTGTTTGCCATGATCCTTGCACAACCAGACCGGGGAAAAAATATGTCTCCTCATCAGGGTGGTCCCAGTTTATATAAGTATAGTGTGAAGAGGTACTCCAGAAGGGGTTGGAGCTAGGGACACCTACGCAAAACAAATTAACATAACATCAAAATTACATAAATTAATGGACGAATAAGCTCTTCGGAATTTACGTACCTTGGGGTTCAGAGTGTACATTCACGAGAACCGGAGAAGCAGGCGGAATATAGGTTTGAGATGGCTGCTGACCTGCATTGCCACCCATATCAGTCTCCATATCCATATCTGAGTCTGAAGATCCTCCTTCAAGCAATCTTTCGTCTTCCTCCACTTCATCGTCTGAAAGGTTAACATCAGGGTCCACATTGTCTGGGTGTATGTTGTCAATGTCGTCCGCCAAACTAACGGTGTTTCCCGTGTTTCCAAAGGTCAAAGACTCTGGATCCGCAATTGTCTCCTCATCTTGCCTAACCACGTCATCCGTCAACATCTCATGCGTTTCGGCCAAAGACACTGACACTGGTATTGACGATCCTCCAGCCTCAGCAATATCAACATATAATTCTAGCATTCTCATCGCTGATTGTTGGCTAAAAGCATCCATCATAATCCTGACATCTTCGTTATCGCATATCTGGAGACTTGTAAAAAAGATTGGGTTAACTGAGGCTAGAAATCTGTAAGTAACGCTGGAAATAACCTGGTTACTGTTTAGTTGTAACTTCTCATGTATTCTTCTCTTCAAACGTTGGAAAGAAATGCCGCGTTTCAGATATATAGCCTTTCTTGGACCTTCGAACATAACACCTTGACCGCCCTCGTAAGCCCTGCCATTGTAGTACACAAAGACAATTTGTTGATCCATCGCAAATGATTAAGGTTCAGTATCCACTCGCCTTAAGGTGCCTACAATTAACAACAACCGAAATTATTCCTTTGCAATATGCATCAAAAATTCAATCGAAACAATGAACATTCACATAGTGTACTAACGGACAAATTTGCTATGTCTAACTAGTATTTAAAATAAATATAATATTACCATATGCATACTAACAAATTAACTTATTATTTCTATACAATAAAATTAACTTAGTATTTCTAGGATACAATAAAATAATTAACTTATTAATTCTATACAATAAAGTTAACTTATTATTTCTAAACAGTAATATGTCTACATAATAGTGTAAACTTTAAACTTTAATATTTCTAACCATTACCTAACCTAATTAATATTATTATGTGCTACGTAATTTAAAAATTAATATTTAACACATAATATTTCTAAAACAACAACGTATAAAATCTAAGGATAATAAAAACGATAGTATTTATAAAATTAGTCTACAACTTATACTATTTCTAACCATTGATTGATCTAAATTATTTACTACATGCTATATATTTTTTCATATTAATCAACTAAATATTTCTAACTATTATAGTTAAATTTGACTTTAAATAGAGAATTAGGATATAGAGAGAATTTCAAGACAAACCTGATTTAGGATTGAGTGAGTTCGGTGAATTTTTTTTGATGAATTTCCCTTCAACTTAGGAGCTTGATGCAAAAAAATTGAAAGGAAGAGGTTGATGCAAGAATAGGGAAAGAATAAGAGATGAAAATGTGTGGGAGAAGAGAGTGAGAGAAAGCTGGTGACGGACGACCTATTTATAGTGACGGAGTCGTGCCCATCACTGCGACTTGGAGCCACGTGGCAGCCATGCATGTCTGTCGCATGGTCTGCCGCGACTCGTGCTGGGAGTCGCGTGGGTCAACGCGACTCCAGCCTGCCACCTGATGCCTGACATATTCCCTGGAGTCACACATGACCTTGCGACTTGTACCACATCACCAGATTCCTTGGAGTCGCATATGTGGCTGCGACTTGTACTTGGAGTCGCATATATGGGTGCGACTTGTACACCTCATATGCTGATGTGTACAAAACTACCATAGTTTTGTAATTTTAGTTTTTTTTAACTGTTGTTGTTAATTTTTTTTTTTTACATTATTTAAAAAAAATGCCAATTTTACAAAAAAACAACTTTTACTTAAATAAATGTCTAATGTCAGGCAAATCGGCCAAAAACTAGTTATATTAAACTGATTTGATCTAGCAAAGTTTAATTTATTAATTTTTTTAAAAATAATTTATATTTAATTATATGTCCAATGTCAAGTTTTCCGATCTAAAAAAAATCCAATGTCAAGTTAGAAAGGCATTTTAGTTTTCCTTATTTGTTTATCATCATATATAAAAACATATGATATGATCATTTATGTCAGTTTAAAAATTAATTTAACTTATTTTTTAACATTTGTTGACATATTCATAATATATTATATAATACATTAAAATTTGTTCAACCAAAATTTGACTCTTGCTGAACTAATAAACCGTATACCTTCACTCGTTCAACGATTAGTTCGAGTTTTAAAACATTTTTTTTAAAGGATCCTGAACATATTACGAAGAGAGCATTAAAGCCAAAACATCAGAGTTCACCAAATATAAAACAAACGTCAAAACCTCCTCTACTCAACTGTATTGGCATAGGTAGAGGCAATCTTAGCCAAGTAATCAGTCACTGCATTCCCTAAACGCCTAACAAAAGTAAAATATGCAGAATTAAAACTAGTAATCAAAAGACGACAATAAAAAACAAATTGAAGCTAAAGGCAGTCCATCTCAAAACATCTCAAATAAGAATTTTCAAAAGCTCCCCTCGTCCACCATTGATAGAGCTGAAGGCAATCCATCTCAAAACAAACATCTGTGAAGCCTAACTGCAAAGCCAAGCCCAAGGAGATAGTGCAACTAAAGATAGTCACCTCGGCAAGCAACAAAGTCATTAGCACCTCGCGTCATAGAGACTGCAGCCGCTTCCCTCCCAGTTACGCGCCACCATTCCGAAGTCAACCACAAGCCGGTCACGCATGGAAGCATCAAAGTTAAATTTGGTTATCCCTCGCGCTGGTCTGCACTAACTCGTATGCAGCTCCGGCACCGTCGGCGACACAGGTACGCTGTCAGGAGGTCGAGAATGCAGCTTCATGGCCCTCCCCAAGACACGTGACACCTCCCAAACCTACTGCTGGAAAACTACATTGTTCCTTGCTTCCTAAATAGCATATAACGCAGCTTGCACATAAGCCACCAGATCAGGATCAGCTTGCACATAACTCAAATTTTTCCTTAGGTATTGATACTATTTAGTAGTTCAATAGTCTCTCATAAATTCATTCCGATGTATTAAGAAATAGTCTCTCATAAAAGGATAATTATACTTTTATTTAAAAAAGGACAAGTGACTATATAATTAGGTGCGTAATACAAGTGATTTTTCTGTAATGTACTGGTGTACTATTTTATCATAAATGGACATATAAAAATATTGTCAACATTATAAATATTTAAATTATAAAGAAAAAAGTATAAATATGAGACTTTTTTTTTTCTCTCAAGATATCCCCACAACCGGTAGCTATGAGACTAATCCCCAAAATTCTGAGATCATGTTAAGCGGGTAAACTTCCATCAATAAATGTTTTCACGGTGTGAAAACGATATTATATTATTATTAACTTAACCACACCATCATTCATATCTATTAGATGATATAACAAGAATTAAAAAATGCTAAAGTCATATGATCATAAGGTATGGGATGGCACGGTTATTGCTCACTACATTTTTTAACTGGGGTCGGGATTCAATCCTCATAAATCTTGAAAAGCCAAAATAAGTTGGCATGCTTCTTTTAATTTTTGGACGTTGGACATACTTTTTCGTTGTTGTGAAAGATGGAGCTTTATAACACCTTTATTCACCAATCGTTATTAAAGGACAGGACAGGGTCACAAGAGTACCAATATGGGCCAACCCGCCTCACTTTCAACCAACCTATAGTGGGTCAGGAATTGTGGATCCGCCACAGAATGTGGGTTGAAGGTTGGCCTACCAGTAAAAAATGAGCTATAGAATGGTGGGTTGATCCACCCAAACCCAACAAAAAACATATATCTTATCTGTCTTTGTATAATTCAAACGAAAAATATAGAAGCACATTTATGGATTGGATTTTACAAACAAGATAAAAAGTCTTTATGGGAAAAGGAAATAAAGGATGATTCAAAGTACTGTGAATTGAGAATATCATCATCGAATATAGTGGTACATTTTGAACGAATAATCCATTACAATATCATTCATAGATGATAAGCAATCATTAACACTTATCATCTCAGCAAAAGTGTATAGCTTCCCCAAGAAGCATCAATTATTTGGGACAAAAGAAACCTAGGAAATGGAAAGCTAAACACGTGTGATTCAAAAGAATACAGAATAACATCCAATGCATCCCAAATTGCGCATACCACACATTCACACACAGATTACAGAAGTCACAGCGGCGCGACCTACGCGGACTCATAGTGGACGGCTGCGAGCGACGCAACAACAAGGCTGCGGCGTGGCTGTGGGCGAACCAACTAAGGCTGCGAGCATGGCTTCTCCTTTGGCTGCTATGACTTGGGATTGTGATTGAGAGCTTTGTGAAAAGAAAAGAAACCTAAAACCTAAAAAAGGCCTGGCCTAAGGAGGTGGGATGAAGACCTTTTTTTTTTTGAATGGGGGCATGGATTTAATTTTTGATCTTTGGGCAATGGGTAGTAAACCAATTAAGTTACAATTAAGAAAAAAACACTTGAACACGGCAAGTTAGCCCGCCCCACCCACCACAAACCACCGAGTTAGTGGGTTAAGTTCGGGTTAAGTGGGACGAGCTATGCAGGTTGGCAAGTTGGATTGTCTGATCCGGCCGCCTTGCTTGACAAGTAAAGCAAGTTGGCCTAGTAGATCGGGCCAACGTTGCCACCCTATTAACGGGAAAGGGATCTACATTTTAGTTGAACTATGCTAGAAAATACAGCTGTGTAACATTTGTTAACTCTTCCTAACTTCAAACATTTTAGTAGACATGATTTACTTGGAATGGTACAAATAACTAGTCTTGTGAAAATTATAAGCATCAGAGCTAAAGTTTTCAACCTCGTGCCTTAAATTGAAGATTGGCAATATTGCAATTTGCAAAGGATCAGAAAAGCCCATGATATCATTTGCAACAATCAGGGTCATCTGTCCTCATAGTTTATGCCACAACTACAGCTAAAAAGCCTTCCTTGATGCTTCTACTTGGAAGCCAGCGTCCAGAAATTCAAAATAAACGAGGGCGAAGCAGCAAACCAGCTCATAAATGCCATGGCTGTCGCTGTCTCAAACCTGCTGCAATGGTTCTGTGCACACTCATTAAGATCATTGCCAATAAGGACTGTGATACCAGCAGAAGCACAAGCTGCAGAAAATGTAAGTGTCGAAGTAATCTGCAGAAAAATTCAAGGAAAAATATGAAGTAATCTGTAGAAAGATTCAAGGAAAACAATGAAGTAATCTGCAGAAAAATTCAAGGTAGTTTAAGAGAAAATGGTATACTAAGAAAAATAACATATGCATGCCTCTGTTATTTTTACACATGTCAGCACATTATACAGAATTGTTTAGAAAGGAAAAAAGATACTCCCAATAATAAGCTAGCTGACAAGATTGAATTCCACATCAACAACTGAATAAATAACTGAACACTCAGCTCCATAGCTAACATGCAGAATAATCAGCTCCATAACTAACACGCATTTTTCCCATGTACAATGTCTAAGTATTTCTCAAATCATATTAATCTGACGGTCAGGTTCAAGTTTTCATTTATATTTCGTTAAAATGATTATTGTCCACAGTTGAAGACAAATCAGACAGCTAACAAGTAAATGGCTATAATTCTTATGACGATGACATGCTACAATGGTTACATCTAACTTGGATAATTATTAAACTCAAAGTTGGGGGGTTACAAGAATAGTAAGGAAAGCACTTATTTTACAAGATTAATTACGCTAGTTAAACAAAGTTCACCAGCATTTTCCTACCCCATCACCAACAGAGAATAAGCTGACGATTCTCGGATTTCGGAAGCCCCGTCTGACTAAAATGGCATATACATCAGCAATTGCCAAAGAGAGGCTCCACAAGCTTTGCAGGCTGACAGCAGCAACCAGGTAGCTGGTACAGCAAATATAACAAAGAGTGTTATGCATTGTTGAAAACGAAGTGTATGAGTGGCAACATCATCAAAACTCCTAATGATCACCTTTGCAAACATTACAGTAGAGATATAAATAGATTTAAAGAAGACTAAAAGAATACCACCATCATCAAATCCTAGTGATCACCATTCACATATTCAAACATAACAGTCTATAAACAAATAGTTAAGTGGAGTTGCTGTTCAATTTGGAACCTGACTTCAATTCAGAGGATGGAGTATTCATAATGCTTTCGATATCATTTACTAATGACACCTTGCCTTAGATTTAAGACGCTAACAGACCGTAGAGGCAAAAGCCTTGAACAGCTCACCAATTGGATATTCAGATGGGATAAATTTTCTAAAATTTTAGCCCATGTAATACTAAGAAACACTAAATGCTCACCTTTATATTTATTAGACTATTTAATCTACAACTTCATAAAAAGTGCAGAGGTTCCAACCAATGGGTGTTCCATCTAAAACAACAACCATGATTTATCCAACTAGTTATGGTCAGCTGCAAGTACCAAATATGCCATTAAGCTCCATCAAAATTTCAAAATGTTCACTCAGATAAAGGTCGTTTTTAATGGTTTCTTATAAACTTTTCATCAGTTTCCTGACCTCTTTTAATTGGACTATCACTTCCACTTGGTCGTGCAAGGAGATGATTAAACAAGGCTCTAGGAAGAAAACAAGGGCAACACTGTACTATAAAGCTCTTGCCATGGTGGGATCCAAGAAAGGGTTGGATCCATTGTCGATTGTTGTAGGGAGCATTACCATGGAGGCATGGACCCATCATGGAAGGAACTTTATAGCTTTTTCATTGGAGCTTTGGTGGTCTTCTCCTTGCCTGACCAAACCACCTTAGGTGAGTTTATGTCATCTTACTCTCAATAGGTGCTGCTCCAGCTTTCTGCATTATATGTTCCATCACAATCTTATATTTTCTTGTATGCTCATGCAACCACCATAATCATGCAGCAGACCTCATGGAAGAACACTAGATAAAAGGAAAAGATGAGGAAAAGCCTCAGAGAACAATACCCTATATCTACAAAAATTCCCCTGAACAAATAGAGATCACTATTTACTCAGCAGCCAGCAACTTCACACTATTTAAGAGAAGTAAAACAGAAAATAACTGGAAATTAACTCTCTAAGGGTTTGCATGAGTAACTCTGGTAGGAGTCTTGATGTCCCAGCCATTTTACCGAAGACTGAATTTTCTGCACCTAGTAAACTGCTAAAGAAAATATAGTTTCAAGTAAAACCTATATATCCATTTTATTACTGAAGTATCTTTCATATAAAATGACTAATGAGTCACTGACAAACAATTCTCAGATATGGATGAACAATTTCCCAAGTAGCCAGATGATTCTTCTCATTACCATGTGAATCTGAGATCATAAATCCCACCATAGTCTTCAAAATGCCTATATGGCCCTAACTATTAAAAGAGCTTTCAAGAATGAAAAATAATTTCTTTCCAAATTCATTGAATGCTTGGTGAAAATCTATATATCCATTGCACCTCAATCAGAATTTTAGAAGCAACAACATGGAAATATATGTCCGGCTATAGCCCTTCCTTTCAAATCTGTATTGTGTATTTGACAATTACAAGCACTTTTACCAGTTCAAGGCCAAAATATATTAACACTTTAACCACATCTCCCATGATGAATTCTAAGACTGGAGGAGTTCTAACAAAAACAAAGTTAAAATAAAGGCTTAATAGCACTTTTGGTCCCTCACCTTTCACGATTTGGCATTTCTAGTCCTTCTTTGAATTTATTAGCCTACAAGGTCCCTCGCGTTTACTAACTGTTGCAGTTTTGGTTTTCCGTCAACTTCCATCCAAAATTTAATGGAATATTCCTTTAAAAATTAAAATTAACAACAGTCTCCAAAAGAAACCCTATTTTCTTCACCCTCTCTCAATTCAACAACAGCCTCTGCTTCTCTCTTCCTCAAAAATCTCCAGCCCCGCCACCCCCTCTCCTTCATCAAACCTTCTTCTTCCTCTTCTCCCACAACCACAAACCCTAGCAGCCGCCCCCACTCTCCTCTTTGCCCCCTATCATCTGCTCCGCCACTCCTTCTCTCCTTCTTCGACCCATCCAAGCCTTCCTCCCGGCGCCACAACCAAAACCCAAACCCTCTCTTCTCTCGCCCGCCATCTCTCTTCCTCCCTCTCCACCTCAAATCGAAACCATCGAAGCCTCTTCCTCTGCCAAACCCCTCATCTCCAATTCTCGACCACCACCAAACCCTCTCTTCTCTCGGCCGCTATCTCTCTTCCTCCCTCTCCACCTCAAATCGAAACCATCGAAGCCTCTTTCTCTGCCAAACCCCTCATCTCTGAATCCGACCACCACCAAACCCTCTCTTCTCTTGGCCGCCATCTCTCTTCCTCCCTCTCCACCTAAAATCGAAACCATTGAAGCCTCTTCCTCTGCCAAACCCCTCATCTCTGAATCCGACCACCACCAAACCTCTCGGTGCTGCCGCTTCCATCCGATGTCGGTGAATCGGCGGCGGAGGGAGGTTGGGACGCAGCGTTGCGGCGTTTCTCCTCCACCGAGAGCAGGAGAAGAAGGAAGGCCACCGCTGCACCTTTTTTTTCATCTTCGTTCCCCATCTTCAAGTTGTAGATCATGTTATGTTTCTTGTTGTTGCTGTTGTTGTTTTGGGTTTGAGTTTGGCTGTTAGTGTTTTGGGGAAAATCTTCTGGGGGAGTTTGGGGTTTTGTTGTTGTTGTTGGGTTTTGAAGATGATATGCGACTGAGTTTGGTGTGCCATGCGATGTGTTTATTTGACCAGCATGGTTTTGTTTCTGGATGGAAAGTTTAGAATGAAGATGGTGAATCTCTGGTTTTTTCAGAGTTTTTTAGAAGAACATGATGGAGATATTTGAAGATGATGAAGAACTGTATGAAGATTTTTCTGGGTTTATGTTTTCTGGGTTTTTGGATGAAGATGATGAAGAACATGCTTGAAGAAGATGGATATTCACAATATTCTGGGCTTCCATTTTTCTTTTAATTTTTAATTAATTCTTCATTCAAAAACCGTTAAACTTTGGATGGAAGTTAACGGAAAACCAAAACTGCAACAGTTAGTAAACGTGAGGGACATTGTATGCTAATAAATTCCAAGAGGGACCAGAAATGCCAAATCGTGAAAGGTGAGGGACCAAAAGTGCTATTAATCCTAAAATACATACTATTCCCGAAAAGCAGAAATTGCATAGCATGGACAAATAGGAATTAGAATATGGACTTCTGGTAAGCACCCCATTAGGAATCAAGAAGAAAGAAAGTAAAGCTTAACACTAGACAACAAAAGGCTATATAAGAATTAATGGAACAACAAAAAGGGAAAAATGTACTTTACCAACATCTAAAGGTCTTTCAAAACACAGGGTTCCAAATGCCCAGAGTTATGAACTAGCCGCTATGGGCTTCCTGTTTGGGCAAAGGTTCATTGCCAATAACACCTGCCAAGTGAAACCTATATTCTTCACAAACAAGTGCAACCGAAAAAACTATATTTACTATTTAATGAATGGCCCAACAACTTCTCTATGTCCATGAAACATTTGAGAGGGAGGACAAGGGATGTGGTATTTGGAGAGTGGAATAAATAACACCGCAAAGTCTGCAACATGCCTCAACAGCCACAATGCTTGCATTCACAGTGATCAAAATTTTCAAAGGCAGCTGCAATTTAAAACCATGTTTCCTATTATTCAAGCTATGACCCTTTCCATTTTAAACAACCTAACTAATTCTACCGCTATTTTCTAACGAATGTCTAATTTTATAAATTCTATCTTCCTAGGACCTATTCCTTTCCGCTCATAAATTGACGACTACAGTCAGCTCAAGAATGAAAGCAACAGGAAAAATGTATTTCAAGAACAGTTCATCACAATAAGCTTTCCTACTGATCAACAACAGAACAAAAATGAACTTCATTAAAGCCATATTCATCATAAAAAGTACACAAACAAAGCTTTGATTTATGAGGGCATCACCAACCTTCTCCAATCATTCAACCCAGAAAACAATCGTGGAGCTGTATCAACTAGACCGGACCGCAAACCAAGAGCAATACATGGCATTACATAGGATGGGATGGGATGGGATGAGATGAGATGAGATGAAAATGCACATGTATACATTACGGCAGAAAAGGAACCAAAACAGTCATTTAACTTCTAAAACGCATAAAAAATAATGACTAACTAATTCTACACAATAATAAACTTTGACAAAGAAAATAGAATGTTTCATTCTACAAGTAGATTCCGAAACACAAATTCTCCTCACTTCTCCCCAAAGAAATCACTTAATCAAACTTTCATTGACTCAAACAACAGCAATTGGATTTCAGCATATCACAAAGCGCCCAAAAAAAAAAAAAACTACAAGGGCGCTATTTTCCAACAGGAAACAAAACTCAAACTTCAAATCAACGCCGAAGCAAAAACGCAGTTTATGGAGCAATGGGATAGAGGGAATACCGGAAGGCAGTGACGGAAGGGAAATCAGAGGTGGTGGCCATGACAGAGAGGGAAGCGAGGGCGAATGAGAACTGAAGGAAGCGGAGGAGCAAACCGCCGAGGGTTCCGGGCATGCCCTGGATGTCCTTCATGGGGTGGATGGGAGTTGCATGGTCGGTGAGAGGTGGGGCTTCTACTGGGTGAACTGAAGGACGAACCATGGACATGTCGTCAATTGTTCCCCAAGCATGGAAGGAAGGAACAAGGAAGGAGCTTCTCAATTCTCACGCGATGCTCTCTCTCTCTCTCTCTCTCCCCCAACTCATAACAACAACAACACCGAAAAGAGTCCTCGCCTTCGGTTCTCGTGGCACACTACCCCCTTTTACTTACCCCACCTAACAATATCACCTCACAAAATTTACATGGAGTCAAAGTGTAAGAAGACTATGAACCAATCAAATTTAGAATTTTTTTTTTAAATCACCTCAATTGTTGGTAAAAACACACGTCAGTGTATTCGATTATGAGGATTGTATTGGTGGGTAGTCAGTAAATACCTCTCTAAAGCATGCCTTGTACTGTGATGGTAACCGGAGTCATACCCACCTAAACTTTAATTCATAAAAAAGGTGAATAATTTCCAGAGCATCAAAGTAAGACTACCTTAGACTAAGATATTTTATTCATATAGTGATTTAGACAACTCCTTTAAAGAATTGATAAAATGAGTTCCTTATTTAACTTAGGCTTTGTTTGGTAGAGGAAGGAAGAAAGTGTAACGCTGTGATTTTTGGATGTTCTTTTTCCTCCAAACACCACCATAGCCGCACCATATCTCCCTCTATACACGATCAAGTCTTCTTCTTTTGCTCTTGTTTCTTTTGACAAAAAGATAGGGAATGTTTAGCTCTTATTTTGTGGTGGTTTGGTTTGTAAGAAAAGATGAACTTTGGTTCTTATGCAAACTCGAAACCTCTTCTTCTCTTTGTTAAAATTGTTTCTCTTCTCTTTAACTTCTTGAAAATGAATTTTGTTTTGAAAAAGTTAAGTTTCGTACTTGATGATATTTCGAAAATGGTTTCCAACCACAGTGCTTTGATAAATAGTGTAGCCATGGCAATGATCTCTTGAGCCACAGAATCCATTTTTGCAAGGGTTGAGTCATTGATGCAGGAAGAAAGTAAAAGTTGAGTTTCAACTAAAACCTTCGATGTCATGACAAGGATCTTGTGAGTCATGAGTTTGATTTTTAGAAAAGGTGAGTTCTTTACGTTAGAAGGTGTTGGATCTAAGTTTTTGGCTTGAGTCCCTATGCAAATGTTGATGGGGATGATGAAGACTCTAGAGAAATGTATATAGTTCCTAGAGTTAAAGTTTTGATTTTTCCTTCATGACAAAATTTTAATTTTTGAAGTTTTGAAGTTTATTCCACCATAAATTTACTTGTTTAAAACCTTTGTGATAGTTTGTTTTTGAAAAAGAAATTGTCTTGGCAATTAAAGTGAGCGGCCGAACCTACACACAAATGTTTTTGGATGTCTTGTGTTACTCAAGTTGGAAGAGTTAGAGTTTTGTTTCCAACCTTTTGCCAAAACCTTATTAGATCTTTAGTTAGTTTGGTAGTTGATTAAGTTAAAACATGTGTTGTGCAGGTGAGGAGAATGGTACCTTCGGGGTTCTAGGAATTGAAAGAGGAAAGGAAAGCGTCCAAGGTGAGGACTCTTCGAATATTGACTTATATGAATCGTATATGATCTTGTTGCTATGTGGATTGTGATGTTGTTTTGTGTGATGATATTGGCTAAATAGATCAACATGGTCAATTGTATGAGTTTTGAAAATGATGAGATTTGAGATTTTTGAATGAGATTGAGACATTGAATTTATTTCTATGAGAATATGGAATTCAAATTTGATCATGAGCAAATTATTTGAGTTATGCTTGAGAGAAGCACCTTATATTCATGAGAAGCATGTTGTGTGTGGCTAACCATAGAGTACGGCATGCATCGAGAAACCAAGGGTTTGGTAACGATGAGCCTTATCAGGCTTGAGATTAGATAATCGAGGGCAAATTGTGACCATAATCAATATCTGATGACGAAAAGAGAAAGTAGTCAATATCAGACAAGTGGCATGGTGAAAAGAGAGTAGTCTATGTCCCACCTTCCGTGTATGGAGTTAATGTTATATCTAGGTCATTGAGAACACATGAGCATAACATTTAAACTAACCTTAGGGTCGCTTATGACTTGACTGAGGCCTAGATGTGTTAAAAATTAAATGATATGATTGAATTACGTGATTTAACTTTAAGAAGTCAAAGTATGTAAGAGTCCAACAACAACAATATATACCGTAATTTAGGCTTGTTCAACTGCAAAAAACTTAGCCCATTGAAGGTGTTTATTAGTAGGGTGGCCTTGCTACAAGGTTGAATAAAAGAAAAAGAAAAAGTTGTACGTTCTCATACTGAAGTGTAACAAATAAACTTTTTCATGTATACTTCCAGAGTGAATATTAATAATACAAAATTATTTGAAGATTTTGAAATTTTGAAACATATCAAATACATACACTCTTCAAGTGTCTCTGCAAGTGACTATCATAACAACGTAGAAGTTGTGACAAATGAACTTGATGAATGCATTTAAATTTCCTTATCACTAGGTCAAAATAATTTATGTTCATGCTACGATTAGTTTACTTGACGTCCAATTTTTATTCGCTTTAGAGGGCTGTTAGCCTGAGAATGGTAACTATTGTGGTAAGAAAATCTATTAATGGTAATTGTTGTTCTCAACTTTCTTCACTCTCAAGTGTGCAAGCTCTAAGCATATCCTCCAAAGTCTGTGTAGTTCTTTCAGTCTCTCCATCTGTCTGTGGGTGATATGTAGAACTGAACTTCAAATTTGTTCCCAATGCTTCATGTAGACTTTTCCAAAACTGTGATGTAAATCTGGGGTCTCTATTAGATACAATACTAGATGGAATTCCATGTAATCTCACTATCTCTTCTACGTACACCTGAGCTAACTTTTCTAAAGATTGTGTCATGTTCACCACTAAGAAATGAGCACTTTTAGTCAATCTGTCCACAATTACCCATATTGCATCATTTCCTGATCGTGTCCTTGATAGTCCTGTTACAAAATCCATTGACACACTCTCCCATTTCCATTCCGGGATCTCTATAGGCTTTAATTCTCTTGATGGCTTCTAGTGTTCTGCCTTAGCCTTCTGACAAACCAAACATGTCATCACTTGATTCCATATATCCTTCTTCATTCCTGTCCACCAAAATCTTTCTTTAAGGTCTTGGTACATCTTGGTGAATCCAGGGTGTACACCAAGGTCACTCTTGTGTGCTTCTTCCAAAAATCCGTCTTCTCAGATTCGAACCATCTGGTATACATACTCTTCTACCAAATCTCTATAGTCCATCATTTCCTTTAACAAACTCCTTCTTCTCCATCTTCCGGTATCCTTGTATCAATTCCTGAAAATTTCCATCATCTTTTTGTTCCTTCTTGACTTCTTCCAAAAATTCATTGGTTAGCACTATTGTTCCAAAGCATATTTTCTTGGGTCCAACTTCTACTGTTAAACTCAAGTGTCGTAATTCTTTTACCAGCTTAAGCTCTTTCACCATCATTCCAAAGATATGCAAACTCTTTCGACTCAAGGCGTCAGCTACCACATTTGTCTTTCCTAGGTGATATTGCAACATAAAATCATAATCCTTCATAAATTCTACCCATCTTCTTTGCCTCATATTCATCTCTTTTTGATCAAACAAGTATTTCAAACTCTTATGGTCACTGAACACCGTGAAATTTACACCATACAAGTAATGTCTCCATATCTTTAGTGCAAATACCACAGCTGCCAATTCCAAATCATGGGTAGGGTAATTTAGCTCATGTGGCATCAACTATCTCGATGCGTATGCTACAACCTTGCATTCTTGCATCAACAAACACCTAGTCCTAATTTTGACGCGTCACAATACACTTCGAATTCCTTCTTTGGGTCAGGTAATACTAAAATTGGTGAAGTGGATAATTTCTCCTTCAAACTTTGGAAACTCTCCTCACATGCAGGTTTCCATGCAAAAGGTTGGTTCGGTTAGGTTCAAACGAGTTAGATCGTTTATCATGTGAAGAAGGTCTTGCTCCTGAACCCACCTGTGAAAGCACACCACTTTCAACAGCCCTTGAAAGCACACCACTTTCAGTCCCTGAAAGCAAACCACTTTCAGACCCTGAAGGCAAACCACCTTCAGTCCCTGAAGGCAAAACCACCTTCAGTCCACACCCTGAAAGCACACCACTTTCAGTACAACAACCCTTCATCGAACCCTACGGTGAACACTCAATCTACCAGAAAGAGATGAAGAAGAGTTTACAATATGGCTGTATCAATCCTTTAACATACAAGCGAATTGATCATGAGAATTATGCTTTAAGGATCTTTAGCATAAGAAGGCTTTCTTGATTCTGAGTTCTTCAAGATATGAGCAACTAAAATGTTCTCTTAAACAATGAAGAACATGAACTCAGAACATGAACTCAGAACATGAACTCAGAACTTAGGCTCTTTGAAAGTTTAAGTATCAAAGGCTAATTTAACATGAATGAACAATTTGACAAAGCTTTGGCCTAATTCGTGTATTCTCATGTGTTGTTTGTTTCTGGACTCAAATGGACTTTATATAGGCATGAGGAAACGTCCTTGAACCAATGCAACCCTTCCCAAAAGGTTTGAGATACAATGGTTCATGAAAAGATGCAACTTTTCGAGCATGTAATCGATTATATTACTTAGGTAATCGATTACACTAAGAAACCGTTACTGTTTGAATTTCAAATTCAAACATGTAATCGATTACAAGCAATATGTAATCGATTACTTGCCTATGTGTAATCGGTTACCAGAATGGTGTAATCGATTGCACTCAAGTCCAATTTCCAGAAACTTGAACTTTCAAGATCGGCTTGAGATATACTACTTCTTTTAACTTATGAAAACATTAAATTTGATTAGCTTAGATGTTTTAAAGAGCCTTTATACTCGAGAAGCCTTTAGGAGCATAACTCACCTAAACTAAGACTTTAGGCAGATGTTGAATCATATAGCACTGTTTCCTCTAAGTCTTCTTTTCTTCTTTTTGCCGATGAGTTTGTCTTCATCAAAACCTCATCCAGGGTTTGGAGCAAGACCTTCTTCACAATCTCCCCCTTTTTGATGATGGCAAACACATTCTTTGAACTTTGAAGATCAGTGTTGCTTCTTTGTTGAAAACTCCCCCTGTTTGATGTAATCCGATATATCTCCCCCTTTCGGATTCACTAGTTGAATTCCTGCATATAATCTTTAAAGAACACAGAACCTTTCTCCCCCTTTTGACTTCATCAAAAAGAAGAAAAGTCCAGAAACAGGTATACAGGCAAACAAGTGCATATACAAATAAAGCATAGGGGTTGGGGGTAAACTAGTAAAATCATGCCAAACAGTACAACAACATACTATATATATATATATATAAATAGAGAAACCATAAAAAGCAAGCACAAAAAGTTCAACAACCAAAAGTATTCAAGACGTAAATATTACAAACTTAGAATAAAAGAGAAGAAACAAGAAAATCCTAGAATACTAAGTGTCAACAGAAGAGTCTTCATCATCTATTGTCTTCATGATTTTAGGATCACGACCATCGTCATGGAGTTGACATGAGAGAGTGAAAATTCCAAAGTTATTTGATATCCCGAGATAAGGAAGGATGGAGTTGTCAACACACTTAAGACGAGAAGACCGCTCATCATATAGTGTTGCTATTGGTACTCCGGAGTAGATGAGGATGCGGGATATGACCGAAGCGTAAGTAAAGGAGTCAGCATGGTCTCTGCACTTGATCATATGATTCATGATCAGAAAAGCCCAGTTAATTTTATGGCACTTGATCATATTTGCAACTCTAACTCACTGATGTGAGCAAGATGGGTTTCCTGTGGCAGAAGGACTTGATTGATGAAGTAATGAAGCAAGTGATTGTTCATGGTGAGCACATCAACATGATAAGGACAAGATGTTGTGTGAGGAGGATGGATTCTCAGAAGTTCTAAAGTTTGGAAACGACACAGAGACTGATAGAATAACTCTTGTTTGTAGTCAGGCCAAGGGCAGGGCAAGTTTGGACCTAATTTGGCACCATTAGAAGGAAGCCCCAGACACCGTCCAAAGGTAGAAAGGGAATAATGAATGAAAATGCCTTTGACAGAACTTTGAATGCCATCTCTCAGAGTATCAAGATTACAGTAGAAGATCTTAACAAGTTCTGGGTAGTATGGGTTGTTTGCGATGGATTCTTCAAGTTCTTGGTTCCTGAGGAGAGCAGGAAAAGTATGTCCGCTTTCAACAAAAGAATCCAAATCGCCATAAGTAGGTTTTCAGATTATTTGATTTAGAAACCTTGAAACAAACCTATTTCTTTGGTCTGATGAAGTGAGAAGTCTGGTTAGGTTCATAGGGTTGGAAGGACGGAAATGATAGGAAGACATGATTGACTTTCAAGAGAGTACTGTGAATAAGATCAAGGTTTCAGGATATGATGAACAAAGATTGAAGATGATAGAAATAGGACTTGTAAGAGAATTCCTATTGAAATGTCATGCTTTGATTATATAGCTCGAGTATGTAATCGATTACAGAGGTTATGTAATCGATTACTGGACGATTCCTTTGAATTTAAATTCAAATAAATGGAGGGAATTTTGAGAAACTGACAGTTTTCAATGATGTAATCGATTACAGTACATATGGTAATCGATTAACTTAAGTGTCTAGAGAGGCACGAGGACTGGAGAACATAGGTTAATCGATTACAGGATATATGGTAATCGATTACTTAAGACATTTTACAAGTTCTAAGCTATAAATTCCTATGTTATTGATTGCTAGAAGTGATTAATCAAATCCCAAGTGCAAAATCACACAAAAGACATATAACTAAAAATATAAGAAACTTAGATACATGCAATCACACATAAGTAAAATTAATATTGAATCATGAAAAACAAGCATGTAAATATATATTCACACAAAAATCACACAAATCATGCAATGCACATAATCATGTAATTAAGCATATAAATATATAATCAGATAAATATCTAATTAAATATCAGTTTCAGCTATAATGCCTAATTCTCTTCTAATTTTAAAGAATGAGTCTTTAGGAAGAGGTTTAGTAAATATATCAGCCAATTGATTATGTGTATCTACGAAGGAAATCTCAATATCCTTTCTCATGACGTGATCTCGAAGAAAATGATGTCTTATATCAATATGCTTTGTTCGAGAATGCATGATGGGGTTTTTCGTGAGATTAATGGCACTTGTATTGTCACATTTGATTGGGATGCAGCCCAGCTCTAAGCCATAATCTTTGAGTTATTGTTTGAGCCATAAGGTTTGTGCACAACAAATTCCTGCAACTATGTATTCTGCTTCAGCAGTACTTAAAGCAACACATGCTTGTTTCTTACAGGACCAAGAAACAAGAGCATTTCCCAACAAGTGACAAGTACCACTTGTACTTTTTCTTTCAGTTTTACATCCAGCATAATCTCAATCAGAATATCCAATTAAGTCACAAACACTTCCTTTGGGATACCACAGACCAACATTTGAAGTTCCTTTCAGATATATGAAAATCCTTTTAATTGAACTCAAATGTGATTCCCTAGGAGATGCTTGATATCTAGCACATAAACACACACTAAACATAATATCACGTCTACTTGCTGTTAAATAAAGAAGAGATCCGATCATACCACTGTACTTGGTAATGTCTACAGGAACACCGGACTCATCTTGATCTAGATATGTATTAGACCCCATTGGTGTGGCTATGGCTTTGCAATCATCCAAATCATATTTCTTTAAAAGCTCCTTGCAAAACTTTGGTTGGTTGATGAATATCCCATCATGTGATTGCTTAATTTGCAATCCTAGAAAGAAATTTAACTGTCCCATCATAGACATCTCAAATTCCTCTTGCATCATGTTAGAGAAATCCTTACACAGAGATTCGTTAGTTGAACCAAAAATAATATCATCTACATAAATTTGTACTAATAAAGTGTTACCTTTGGTTTTCTTGATAAACAAGGTTGTGTCAGCCTTATCCTTTTTCACAAAGGAATGTGCTCAATCTGTCATACCAAGCACGAGGGGCTTGTTTAAGACCATAGAGTGTCTTCTTTAATCTGAAGACATGTGAAGGATACTTGGGATCTTCAAATTCTGGAGGTTGCTTCACATATACTTCTTCTTGAATGAACCCGTTCAGGAAAGCACTTTTAACGTCCATTTGATATAATGGAAAGTTTAAAGAACAGGCATAAGCCAATAGAAGTCTTATGGCTTCCAACCTTGCAACTGGTGCATAGGTTTCATCAAAATCAATACCTTCATCAGATTTTTCATCAAACTTACCAAGGTTTGCCTTTCCATTGTTCAAGACAAAGCATTTTGATCCAAAAGCATGTAGATGAGAAATATTTGGTTTCCTCCCTTTGTAGAGTTCATAAGGAGTTTTCTTCAGAATAGGTCTAATGAGTACTCTATTGGAAACATAGCAAGCAGTACTTACAGCATCAGCCCAGAAGTATTTTGGAAGGTTAGATTCACTTAGCATGGTCCTTGCTAGTTCTTCAAGTAATCTGTTCTTCCTTTCTACAACACCATTTTGTTGTGGTGTTCTTGAAGCAGAGAAGTTATGTGATATTCCATTCTCATCACATAATTCCTGAAATTGATGGTTCTGAAATTCTCCACCATGATCACTTCTAATAGAAGAGATCTTTAAAGCCTTTTCATTTTGAACAAGCCTTGCATATCTTTTGAATGCATTGAAGGCTTCATTCTTATGAGGCAAGAATAATGTCCAGGTAAATCTAGAAAAATCATCAACAATAACAAGGGTATAATAGTTACATCCAAATCTCTTAGTCCTTGATGGCCCAAACAAATCCATGTGAAGTAATTTGAGGGGTCTTGTAGTTGAGACTATATTCTTTGGTTTGAAAGATATTCTAGTTTGCTTCCCCTTTTGACATGCATCACAAAGCTTGTCTTTCTCAAATCTTATCTTTGGAAGTCCAACAACTAGATCATGTTTGACTAGTTTATTTAAATGATCTATGTGTATATGAGTCAGTCTTCTATGCCAGAGCCATGAATCATTGTTGTTCTTGGCCAGCAAGCATCTGACACTTGGTGGAATTTCATCCAAGGATATCATGAAGACCTTATTGACTTTATATCCGGAAAACTTGACTTCTTTAGTTTTCACATCCTTTACCACACAGATATCATTAATGAATCCAACTTTCAAACCTTTGTCACAAAGTTGACTGATACTCAGAAGATTATGCATCAAACCATCAACATATAGCACCTTGTCAATGACAGTTTGAGGGGGTGTACCTATTCTTCCAATACCAAGTATCTTTCCTTTTTGATTATTTCCATATGTGACAAATCCTTTTTCTCTAGGCATAAGAAATGAGAACTTTGTTTTGTCTCCTGTCATGTGTGATGAGCAGCCACTATCAAGATACCATAAGTCCTTTGCTGCTTTCATGCACACCCACATGACAAAGTTCAGACATGGGGATTAGGAACCCAATTTGATTTGGGTCCTTCTAAGTTAGTGTTCTTCTTAACCCATATATATTCCTTGTTTGGTACTCCAACATTCTTGTAATAACATCTACTAGGGGTATGTCCTATTTTGTTACAATAAGTACATGAATATTGGTTGTAACTTGATATTTGCCTAGGAGAAGGATTGATCTTCTTAGGAGGTCTATGATGATTATTCTTCCTATTGTTCATACTCCTAAAAGAACTAGTCTTAGTATTTTCAGAAGATCCTTCCACTTTGTTTGGTTTCACAAAGATAGTTTTCTTAACTTCTTTTGTCTTTGGATGAGATGTATATCCTAGTCCAACCTTATTGTTTGAGTGTCTTTGCATGCTTGGAATATCATCTAATTTTTTTTTTCCTTTGTTGAAGTTATGAACCCTTTGTTGAAGACTATCTATCTTATCTTCTAAAGAACTACACTTAGTACACTCATGTGGAATATCTAACTTAGATTTCACTATGTCTAGTTCTTCCTGTAGATTTCTACACTTATTTTCTAAAGATGAAATTAAAGCATTCTGCTTACTACTAACTTTAGAAAAACTTTGACATAACTTAAACACATTCTCTATAGCATACTCTAGATCATGAAATGAAATGACATTATCACTAACCTGGATATCCTCAGCATCTGAATCATGTGAAGCCATTAATGCAACTTGTTCTTCTTCTTTATCAGAATCGGATGATGAACTTACTTCATTTTCATCCCATGCAATGTATGCTCTTCGTGTGGTTTGATTTTTCTTTTCAAACTTGTCCTTCAGACCATATTTCTTCTTTTGAAGATTTGGACATTCCAACTTGATGTGTCCAGGTTTTCCACATTCAAAGCATGTGATCTTTTGAGAAGAGGACTCATTATTCCTTTGGAAAGTTCTGTTATTGTTAAATTTCATACCTTTTCTTTTGAGAAAATTTCCAAGGTTCTTCACTAGAAGATTCATATTCTCATTCTCTTCTTCTTCAGAATCTGCATCATAATCATATTTGATGCTTTCCTTTGCTTTTAGAGAAATGGATCGATATTTCTTCTCATGTTGTTCATGTTCCTCCAAACGATTCAATTCCAATTCGTGTTCTTGGAGTTTTCCAAAGAGAGTTGCAAGAGTCATATTAGACAAACTCTTCTTTTCTGAAATT
The DNA here is from genome assembly GCA_030819835.1 of Acmispon strigosus. Lineage (NCBI taxonomy): Eukaryota > Viridiplantae > Streptophyta > Magnoliopsida > Fabales > Fabaceae > Acmispon > Acmispon strigosus. The sequence continues at coordinate 30,737,685 of JAUAMA010000001.1, forward strand.
GCCGTAACCTTTGGTTGCCATGCTCTTGTGAGTGATCTTAGAACTTTCATGTTCAAGTCACTATTGGAAAACTGTTTACCAAGTGCAATCAAATGGTTAGTTAAATGAGAGAATCGTTTTTGCATATCCAATACCTTTTCTCCTGGAAGCATTCTGAACATTTCATTTTCTTGAGATAGGGTATTGATTTTTGATCTCTTGACTTCATTTGTTCCTTCATGAGTTACCATCAAAGTATCGCATATTTCTTTCGATGTTGTGCATGTTGAAACTTTGAAAAACTCATCCATGCCAAGAGCAGATGTAAGGATATTCATTCCTTTGAGATCATACTGAACCTTGTTCTTTTCTTCTTCACTCCATGTGTTTTCTGGTTTTGGTTGTCTGCTATCACCCACTTCATTCATAGGTATAAACGGACCTTCTTCAATGGCTTTCCATATTTCCACTTCTAATGACCTTATAAAGATTTTCATCTTGATCTTCCAGAAGTCATAGTGGTCTCCATTAAAGTATGGTCGCCTGTTTATGTTGAATCCCTCACTAGTTCCATGACTAGAAGAGTATGCCATCTTTTCCCGGATCTTAGGAGTAAATTACCTAAACTTACGCTCTGATACCAATTGTTAGCCTAGATAGCAACCTGAGAGGGGGGGGGGGGGGTGAATCAGGTTTACCCGTTTTTCGCCTTGATACCTTCTTACTTTCAAGATGAATACAAATACATACGATTGCAGTGGAAATAAGTGTTGCTTGAAAGTAAAGATGCAGGGTAGAAGAATGCACACACAGAATTTTATCCTGGTTCACCTTCTATCCACCGAAGGCTACGTCCAGTCCCTCAAGAAAACCCCTTGAGGATTTTTCCACTAATTGATAAAAATCTCTTACAAGTCCTTACACCAAGTACCTTAAGAATTTCTATCAACCACCTATGAAAGTACACCACTTTCAACAGCCCCTGAAAGTACACCACTTTCAGTCCCTGAAAGTACACCACTTTCAAACCCTGAAGGCAAACCACCTTCAGTCCTTGAAGGCTAAACCACCTTCAGTCCACACCCTGAAAGTACACCACTTTCAGTAACAACAACCCTTCACCGAAACCCACGGTGAATACTCAATCTACCAGAAAGAGATGAAGAAGAGTTTTCAATATGGCTGTATCAATCCTTTAACATACAAGCGGATTGATCATGGGAATTATGCTTTAAGGCTCTTAAGCATAAGAAGGCTTTCTTGATTCTGAGTTCTTCAAGATATGAACAACTAAAGTGTTCTCTTAACAATGAAGATCATGAACTCAGAATTTAGGCTCTTTGAAAGTTTAAATATCAAAAGACTAATGAATGAACAATTTTGGCAAAGCTTTGCCCTAATTTGTGTATTCTCATGTGTTGTTTGTTTCTAGACTCAAATGGACTTTATATAGGCATGAGGAAACGTCCTTGAACCAATGCAACCCTTCCCAAAAGGTTTGAGATACAATGGTTCATGAAAAGATGCAACTTTTCGAGCATGTAATTGATTACATTACTTAGGTAATCGATTACACTAAGAAACCGTTACTGTTTGAATTTCAAATTCAAACATGTAATTGATTACAAGCAAGATGTAATCGATTACTTGCCGATGTGTAATCGGTTACCAGAAGGGTGTAATCGATTACACTCAAGTCCAATTTCCAGAAACTTGAACTTTCAAGATCGGCTTGAGATATACTACTTCTTTTAACTTATGAAAACATTAAACTTGATTAGCTTAGATGTTTTAAAGAGCCTTTATACTCGAGAAGCCTTTAGAAGCATAACTCACCTAAACTAAGACTTTAGGCAGATGTTGAATCATATAGCACTGTTTCCTCTAAGTCTTCTTTTCTTCTTTTTGCCGATGAGTTTGTTGTCATCAAAACCTCAGCCAGGGTCAGGAGCAAGACCTTCTTCACAAAGAGTATCGTCTGATCAAGATGAGAAGCATCGTTCAACCAAGATGAGCAGCATCGTCCAACCAAGTGAGACAACATCGTCCAAGACTTCAAAGAAGAATATGCATTAGGAGTTGTCTACAACTATCAAACATAAACCAAGGAGAAGAGCTTGAATCACGTGACAAATTAGAATATCAACAACTCTATTTTCTCTCTCTGCAACAGCATTAAATGCTATGTTCTCGAGACAAGGAAAAGTCAGAATGCATTAAATGCAATGTTAGAATGCATTGAATGCAAAGCTTTCAACAGATATATTTTCCAAGTCTGAAATAAGGATGAATTAGTTGAAGAACGAAGCAAACACTGTTTCATCTCCATGTCAACATCAAGTACAACCCAAAGAAGAGATGTTCAGATCTGATACAAGCTACCTACTTCTCAGAACAGCCATGTCAAAGCTTTCAACGGTCGGATGCATTTATTGTTCAACAGAGATCTGTTGAAGCCTGAAGAAGAAGAAATCACGTGAAGAGGGAGAGATGAAAAGAAAAAGTGTGAAAAAGGGAAAGTATGAGGAGAGATGAACAGAAAAAGGGGGAGAAGAAAAGAAAAAGTGAAGAGGTCTGTCTGAGGGGGAGATGAAGAGAAATAGTAGTGAGTCCAGAAAAAGAAGAACAAAGAGGGAGAATTGACAAAGGGGGAGATGATAGAAAAAGAAAACCAAAGGGGGAGAGAAGAGATAAACGCTAAGAGAAAAGAAATATTTTCTATCGTTTAGTCCCTATCGTTTAGAGAAAGAGAAAGAGCTAAAGTTATGAAAGTAAGGAGGAGAACACGAGAAAAAGCTAAGCTATGAAAGTTAAGGGGAGAGGATGAAAAATGATTGTTTATATGCTATCGTCTGCTCTTTATATATGCTTTAAGTATCAAGCTCTAATCCATCTGCTCTATCTGCTCTGATACTTTCTTAAATATGTTCTACTTTGATACATATTTATATCTGTTTTAGGAACATAGGGGGAGTGTTAAAAATAAAAGAGATAAATTTTTGGAAAAGATATAGGGATTACATACGTTCTTTCAAAGAAAATCTTTTTATGTTTTTGCTAAAGACAAAGGGGGAGAGAAGAGAAAACCTTTTTCTCTATAAAATTTCCATCATAAAAAGGGGGGGGGGGGATTGTTTGGTTCAAACGAGTTAGATCTGTTTATCATGTTTTGAATGATAACAATTTTATTTCCTAAACTCTGTATTATTATTTTCAGAAAATATCCCTATCGTCGAGAGGAAAGGAAAAGTATCGTTTGCTCACAGTTTCATATATCTAGAAGAGCATCGTACAAAGAAGAAACATAGTTCAATGAAAAACTATCGTCTGAAAAACAAAGAAGGGTGTATCGTCTGCGAGAAATTATGAGAAGCATCGTCTATTATGGAAAGTATCGTCTGACGAAATGGACAGCATCGTTTGGTCAATAAAGAGAAGCATCGTCCAATGGAGAAGCTCCATCTTCTGCATGCAAAGAGTATCGTCTGATCAAGATGAGAAGCATCGTTCAACCAAGATGAGCAGCATCGTCCAACCAAGTGAGACAACATCGTCTAAGAATTCAAAGAAGAATATGCATTAGGAGTTGTCTACAACTATCAAACATAAACCAAGGAGAAGAGCTTGAATCACGTGACAAATCAGAATATCAACGACTCTATTTTCTCTCTCTGCAACATCATTACATGCTCTGTTCTCGAGACAAGGAAAAGTCAGAATGCATTAAATGCAAAGTCAGAATGCATTGAATGCAAAGCTTTCAACGGATATATTTTCCAAGTCTGAAACAAGGAAGAATTAGCTGAAGAACGAAGCAAACATTGTTTCATCTCCATGTCAACATCAAGTACAACCCAAAGAAGAGATGTTCAGATCTGATACAAGCTACCTACTTCTCAAAACAGCCATGTCAAAGCTTTCAACGGTCGGATGCATTTATTGTTCAACAGAGATCAGTTGAAGCCTGAAGAAGAAGAAATCACGTGAAGAGAAGATCAAAGGCTCACATTCAACATCTTTAGAAACAACTATTTCAAGAGAAGATATAAAAGGAAGACTTTAAGATATGGAGAACTTGGAGACTAAGGCGACTTGGTGACTTACAACGAAATTCAAAATCAATCTCCTAATCTTTCTGAAATCTTCTAATTTGTGAAACCTCACTCGATCCTAAGTGTCAAAACATCAATCGAGTGCAGTTGTCTAAAGTGTGAAATATCCTAAGAGTCAATTCTCTTTATCCCTTCACACCAAAACAGAGAACCCATCGTCCAATCATCTCTGTTATTACTAAACTCAAGTATATACACCAAAACAGAGAACCCATCGTCCAATTATCTCTTTACCTCACTCTTTCTGAAGAGACTTTGTAGAAGTCAAAATTCTTGTAAAATAATTGGGATAAGTCCTGTCTAATATATGGGAAAAGTCCTGTCTAATACTGGGAGAAGTCCTGTTGAATACTGGGAGAAGTCATGTCGAATACTGGGAGAAGTCATGTCGAATACTGGGAGAAGTCCTGTTGAATACTTGGGAGAAGTCCTATTGAATACTTGGGAGAAGTCCTGTTTAATACTTGTACTGTTCTAAGTTGAATAGTGGGAAATCTTGGTGAAGCCAAGGACTAGTCGTATCCCTACTGATTTTGGGTGAACCAGGATAAATCTCTTGTGTGTTGTTCTTATTGCTTGCATCATTTACTGCCTGCATCATCTGCTCGTTTAACTGCTTGCATTGTCTACTCCTTTACAGCATGCATCGTCCACACATTCATTCGTTTACAGTCTGATTAATTGTTTTCCACTGCCATCGTTTACGAAAATCTTTTATGAACTTATAATATGTTTTGAAAGTCAAGTTTTATGCGCACACAATTCAACCCCCCTTCTTGTGTCATTTATTTATTTATCAAGTTCTTCCTAGTTAGCTTGGTTAAAGGAGTAGCTATCTTTGATAATCCTTCTATAAACCTTCGGTAATACCCTGCCAAACCAAGGAAACTACGGATTTTCGTTATAGTCTTTGGTGCATTCCAAGAATTCACCGCCTTCACTTAGGTTGGATCTATTGCTATTCCAGCCTTACTGACCACATGTCCTAGAAACTGCACTGACTCTAACCAAAACTAACACTTCGACAACTTGGCAAACAACTGTCTATCCCTCAATATCCCTAATACTGTCCTAAGGTGCTCTTCTTGTTCCTTCTCATTGTTGGAGTATATCAGAATATCATCTATGAATACAACCACAAACCTTTCCATGTATGGGTTGAAGATACGGTTCATGTAGTCCATGAATATAGCAGGTGCGTTCTTAACTCCGAACAACACTGCTTATTTGATGATATCCCGACCTTAAATCTATCTTTGAAAACACTGTTGCTCCCTTCAATTGATCCGTCAAATCATCAATCTCACTCATCAGTTTCTTTAGCCAAAGGATTTCAGTTATCCCTTTTACAATGCCCCTGAATTCTGCTTCTGCACTCGACAGTGCTACTACCTTTTGTTTCTTGCTTCTCCAAGTGACAAGATTTCCTCCAATTAGGGTAAAGTACCCCATTGTGGATCGTCTATCATTTGGGTTGCCGACCCAATCAACATCGGTATAGGCCTCAATATCCAGATGTCCATTTTTCCTGAAAATGATACCTCTTCCTGGAGTACCTTTGAGATATCGGACAATCCTCATAGCTGCTTCCAAGTGCTCTACCTGTGGATGGTGCATAAACTGACTTACCACCCCAACGGCGTATGCAATATTTGGTCTAGTATGCGCTAGGTAGATTAGCTTTCCCACCAACCTCTGATACTTCTCTTGATCAGCTGGCTCAGTTCCTTCAACCATCTTAAGTTTGTGATTTACCATTATTAGAGAATCACTGGGTTTGCAATCTACCATACCAATTTTAGCTAACAGGTCCAGTATATACTTTCGTTTGGAGATATAAATCCCTTCTTTAGATCGGAGGACTTCGATGCCTTAGAAGTATTTCAGCCCCCCAAGATCTTTCATGTCGAATTCTGTGAAGAGGTTCTTCTTGAGCTGAAAGATTTCTTTTTCATCACTACCTGTTATGATCATGTCATCCACATATATTATGAGGCAGGTAACCAAATCGCCTCTTCTTTTAAGGAAAAACGTGTGGTCGGCATTGCTCTGTCTGTATCCATATCGCTTCATAGCCATAGTAAACCTTCCAAACCATGCACGAGAGATTGTTTAAGCCCGTATAAGGCCTTTTTTAAACTGCACACTTCCTCTCCTTGGAAGTCACCTGAGAACTCAGGTGGATCCTTCATATATACTTCTTCTTTCAGATCCCCATGTAGAAACGCATTCTTAACATCAAACTGGTGAAGAGGCCAGTCCTTATTTTCTGTTACTGAGAATAACACCATGATGGTGTCAATTTTGGCAAATGGGGAGAAGGTTTATGAGTAATCAATGCCATAAGTCTGTGTGTAGCATTTGGAAACTAGCCTTGCTTTGTATCGCTCAATGCTCGCATCAGCCTTATACTTGATGGTGAAGACCCACCTGCACCCAATTGGTTTCTTTCCTGCTGGTAGCACACATTTTTCCCATGTACCATTCTTCTCAAGAGCTTCCATCTCTGTATTCATTGCTTCCTGCCATTCAATCTTCTTGCTTGCCTCCTGGGCTGTTTTTGGAATATCTTCTGAGAGAATGGTGGCTGAGAATGCTTTTGCAACTTCAACAATTCTCCCCGTAGCTATATTTACTGGATACCTTGAGGCACGGAGCACATGCTCAGGTGAGTATCGATTTGGAGGCACACCTCTATTTCTCCTAGATGGTAGGACATAAGCTTTTGGCTCTGGCTCCTTTGGTTCTAGACTGTTATAGTGAGAAGTGGCATCATTCAAATCAAGTGACAAATCATTAGAGTTACATTTACCTCATGTTGGACATCTTCCAAAGTCGGGACATTGATTGTGTGTACTGGTCCGTCAGCCCTGACTACGTTGATAGGAGCAAGTTTAGTGGCTCCATCTACCTGCTTCGTTGGAATAATGTCGGAATAACTTAGATCACTTAGCCAACTTAGTGATTCACTAGTATTCTCCCCCTGAGCACGAAGTTGGTGGTAGAAAAACTCAACTTTTAAGAAGTCACAATCCATAGTGACATGAACACGATGAGTGGCAGGATTATAGCACCGATACCCCTTTTGGTGCATGGCATACCCCACAAAAACACATTTCTCGGCACAAGGATCAAGTTTGGTTCTGTCACTTTTGGGAACATGGACAAACACAGAACACCCAAAGATTCGGGGAGGTAAGGTTAGAATTGAAGGGATAGTGGATTGAGTGGCTAGGGCTTGTAAAGGGGTTTTGTGATCAAGGATTTGGGTAAGGAGGCGATTGATGAGATATGCAGATGTGGCTAGAGCTTCGGGCCAGAAGGAGGAAGGGACCTGAGATTCAAGTAACAGTGCATGAGTCATCTCAAGTAAAATCCGATTCTTGCGTTCGGCTACACCATTCTGTTGGGGTGTGTTAGGACAAGAAGTTTGATGGATAAGACCATTTTCCTAAAAAAATTCTCACATAGACTGATTCACAAATTCCCCACCATTATCAGAGCGAAGAATTTGGATTTTCTTTTGAAACTGAGTATGAATCATTTTGTAAAACATAAAGAATTTCTTAGGCACTTCAGATTTATGTTTCATAAAGTATATCCAAGTCATGCGAGAGCAATCATTCACAAACAATACAAAATATTGAAACCGACTTTTATTAGAATTTGGAGCTGGACCCCAGACATCGGAATGGATTAATGAAAAAACAGAATCAACTCTAGTGTTATTTGGGGGAAAGGAAGTCCTATGATTTTTAGCACGAATGCAAGTTTCACACTTCAGAGGAGTGAATTTATTGGAAAAAAGGCTAGGAAATAAAGACCTAAGGTACCCAAAGGAGGGATGACCGAGCCGTCGGTGCCACAACCAAAGTTGTCTGTTAGCCGTCCCGTGAGCAAGCATGGCATGACCCGGGTGAACCACCTCATCAATGTAGTAAAGGCCTCCTTGCTCAGTACCACGCCCAATGATCTCCTTCGTAAGAATGTCCTGCAAAAGGATTTTTTTGGATACATTAGCACCACACAATGAAGTTCTTTGATCACTTGACTAATGGACAGTAATTTTGAAGATAGAGTTGGGACATAAAGGCAATTATTTAATTTAATTTTTTCAGAGAACGCAATAGAGCCTCCTCCTTTCACAGTGATGAGTTCCCCACTAGCAGTCTCAATGTGAGTTTTAGGTGGTGAGGATATATTTAAAAAATATTTGTGATCATAGGTCATGGTATCTGTAGCTCCACAATCAAAGATACAGTCAGTTGATTTATCAGGACAAATATTGGTAGCAAATTGGGTTTTATAGGCTTTGGATTTTGGAGTAATTTTTTTCCTAACTTAAAAATCCACATGTGGCCCATTTTTGTTACATGGCCCAGTTTCAAGATCAATGCTGTCAGTATCCACAAAACAATTAAGTGGAAAGAATTTTGGGTTAGAGTATGATGGGATTGGTTCATGACCCCCAAACCCATTACCTTGTTGCTTGCCCTAATCAGTACTCCCTGCGTCGTTGCCCCCTTCGTTGTTGCCTCTAGGGTTCGCGTGGCATGTGCTGGCTGCGCTACCACTCACGCCTCTTTGAGGTTCGTCGTCCCTTCTTGGCGCGCCACTGGGTGTGCCGTCACGTCGATCTGGTGGCTGGTGAGCAGCCTTGGTTTCGTGGTTACTTGCCGTGGCGGCGTCGGCTCTGGAGGTTCATGGTTTAGATCTCTCCTTGTGGTTGTCCTCCCACCATTCTGGGTAGCCCACGATCCTAAAGCACGTTTCTTTAGTGTGCTTCTTCATCCCGCAATGGGTGCACACTAGTTTCGACTTGTCTTCTTTGTCCGTGGAACAAACCTTGGTTTTGCCGGCTGCTTGCCTCGTGTCTCGATTTCCTTGATCCCTCGCTGTTCTGGATACCAGACCTGCACCAATCCCCGATGACGAGTTGACATCGGAGGTTGCCGCTTTCAAGATGTGAAGTCTGGCAACCTCCCGCCTTACAGTGGCGTAAGCTGTTTCGACTGAGGGGAGAGGATCTCATTTCAAAATATCTCGTTTGATTGGTTCGAACCTGTCATCGATGGTTGTTAGAAGTTGATACAACCTTTGTTCTTGTATTTTGTTGTTGTAAATTTGGATATCTTCAAGATCTTTCATCGGGTTTGGGTCTCGCCGATCAATGGCAATCCAGAGATTCTGCAGCTTGTTCCAACAATCTTCTAAGGTGTCGCCGCCTTGCCGCAATGAATTCGCCCTCCTGTGAAGATCAAATACCTGCAAGGAATCAACTCCGGTACCATATGTCAGAGCTAGCCCATCCCATAGGTTCTTTGCTTTTGGACACTGTGAGACATTGTTCACCAGATGTGATTCGATGTTCTAAATCAACCAGGTAAATACACATTGATCATCTTGCTCCCAGCGTGTGTATCCTTGACCTATTTTTGATGGTGCTGCAGGTGCTGCAGGTTCTCCAGTGATATGGGCACTTCGTCCTTTGCCCCCAATGGATTTCTTCATTAAGGTTTCCCATAGTGGATAGTTATCTCCACTAAGTTTAATTCCAAGAGATAAATTCTCAGAATTGGTTGTTGAGGGCTGAGTTCCAAGGCTATTCCGCAGCAGTGCCGTAATCTGGAGTGTCAATTCATTAAGGATGTTGACTGGTTTCTGGATTGTGTTTTGGGTTGTGTTGGTGTTAGAGTTATCATTGACTTCTGACATGGTTTGTTGATTTTAGGTTGTGGCCGTTTCTGGCTAATTCAGAAGAAAGGAGAGGAAGAAGGTGATAGGATTGGTCTTAATTTCCAGAATCAAAGAACGCTGCTTTGATACCATATTGAAATAGAAGACACAAAAGATAGGTAAAATAGCATTTGATTTCTTGATTCAATTGCTTACAGGTAGAGCCTATTTTATAATACAATTCAGCTTACTAATTAAGGAAACAAAATATTACAATATAATGTCACGATATTCTTTCCCTAATTATTGCTGATCTCCTCCCTAATTACTGTTGATCCTTTGACCATATCTGACTTGATTCTTTTTTTTAATTTCTCAATATTCTGACAACTTCTTCTTCTTGTTTCCCCATTCAACCATGAGTTGTTTATCCCCAACCAAAAACCACCACCCAAACTTCTTCTTATCTTCTTTCTCAGCTCTACTATGACCAACACCTAAACCACTACCACCTTCATCTTCTTTTCTACCCATACATCCACTTCCACAACCACTCACACCTACCAGCCTTCTCTTAAGTTATTATCCACACCTTTCGTATAAACATCATCTACCTTACCTCTCAAAGCCTACAAGAAGGACAAAGGGAAGAAGATGTCACTACTGCAAGAAATACCCCCAAGGTAAGAAAGACCTTCCTCATCCCTTCCACTTGTTAGATTGAGTGACAAATATAAATAGTGATGTAGCAAGTCTGGTTGATGTAACCTCTTACAAACATGAATCATGTTTTCTCATTAGTTTTACAGCATGAAAGGCACACAAGTGGTAATGTTTTCACTGGTAAGTTTCAGACTTTCAATAATGTAGTTGATACATGAAAGTCATATTGAAGGGGAAGAGTAAAAGAATAAGTATTTGACTAAGATTTTTACCTGTTTTGAAAAAACAGGACATACAATTGAGGTATATTATAGGAAGCATGGTTTCCCTAAACAAATTCTCTACCCCCTGTGCAACATCTTCATCTTCATCATTCATCATTTTTCCTCAACCAAACTTCGCGGTTCTTACTTCTTTGTGTTTATGGGAACCTCATGTGTTGTTCTAGGTGGAGGAATGGGAGAAAATCACGTTGGGAACTGGGTTTACTAAAAAATCCAAAATCCTATGAGTTTTCCAGCAAGGATTGCGACCTCTAACTCTATTTTGTTTGCAACCCTGAACGTTTCTAGGCTAGCCACCACCAGAATCGTGTTTCTGGAGAAGAGGCGAAGCAGACCGTGGTGCTAGCTCCAATCACCGTCGTAATGCCGTCGCGAACCACCACCTTCTCTAGCGAGTCTCATCGTAAAATTTCCAAAATCTGTCATTCTTTGTAGTTTCTTAATGTTTATGGTTTCTTGAACTTAGATATCACATTTGTTAAAAGGACTTCTTTAATGATTAAATGTATTTCTTCTACTATTTATCTTGTATTCTATTAAGTTATTTGATGTAATGGGTTGGGACATCCCTTATCTTCCCCATTATTATTATATTTTGCTTACAAAAAAAACATTTGTTAAAAGTAATTGTAAGTTTTTCATAGTGTTGGCTTTAAGTTAGGGTTTCGATTAAGAAAAACCTTGCATATCTAATATATGCTGATATGGAGCTTAAAAGCTAGTTATTTATGCTTATGAGAACTTATTATTTCTGCTGGGAACCTTTGATGTGGGTTTAGAGGGATGAAAACATGAATTCAAGCCAAGGAGGAGGATGAACCGGGTTCATCACTCCTCTTTTCAAGTTTATTCTTCATGAAGAAGGTGAACCCGAGCTTTATCACCTGAAAATGCTTGCAAGTTGTTGTTTTTAGTGTTGATAATTACTATTAGAAAGAAGAGAACACATATGCAGGAAGAGACTATAGTTTTATTGATGAAAGTCCAGCCTCCAGAAAAATTTATGTGTGCTAACCTAGGGTGGTTAAGTAGAGAAAGAGAATATAAGGGGGGATGTTTATATTGATTGTATTTTTGTGGTTCATGCATCATAGGCACTGAGATGGAGGGCACTGTGAGTGTTGCTGATTCACACAAGGAGAGGGTTATGTCAGGGATGGTGCTAGCTGCTGCCTAACTAGTTATATAGTTGTGTGTTTTGTCATGTGGCATATGAATTATTATAATGATCTGGTTGCATGCATTGCATAATATTTGTGGATGATGATTGTGTGTGAAGCTCATTTATATGTGATAGTGTTGAAATGCTTCTCACCTCTCATTTGTATGTTGTTTCTCTTTCATCTATGCTTTTAGTAGCAGATGATGGTGACGCGAAGGTGGAACATTGAGGATCGTATGCAAGAAGATGAACGAGCTTACTAGTTATTAGCAGGAGCAGGTATAGTATTGATGTACATATGTGTGGATGTCTAGTTTTTTTTCTTTGTTCGATAAGCCATTATTTGTATTAAGGGAGTATAAGGGGTACTCCGACCCAAATACAAAAGGAAAGGTATAACACACACAAAAGAGGAAGTGGAGTGCGTCAAAACCAAGCAACAGGAAAAAGGTAAAAAAGAAGGTAAATACATAAGGTAAAGACGAGAGGTACTGAACTTCATAAATAGCTGACTGTTAGTAGCTTGTAAGATAAATGAAGGTTTAGACTTTTTTTTATAAACAAATAATGTATTGATAAGGAGCACAAGGGTGCCCAACCCGATACAAAGGAAGCACACCACAGAGATTACACCTCATAGTGAGGACAAGAAAAACTTATTAAACCCGAACCAAATCATTTTATATCCATGCACTTGTAATCACAGTACCAACCTAAAAGAAACATAAGCAAATACTTGGTAGCTTTTCCTCTTGTAATACACAAAACAGTATTTCCAGCCACAAACCTATAGAAATCTTGTTAAGCTTAGCTTGGCTTTAATAGGTGAGCAATCCTTCAGGTTCTTGTATGGCAAGCAGCACGCATGCTGTAATTGTAAGCCATGTGGGATGCCTCTCATTAGTCATCACGGTTCTGTTATGGCTTAATCTGATACAGCAACGAGCAACAGAAATTCAGCCCTGTTTAATGTTATTACCCCTCAAATGGTTCCCAAGCAATAAATTGGGTTAGCTAACCACTCATAGAGGAAGAATTTAAAAGACTTCATTTTGGTGGAGATCCATTTCCATGCTCTAAACTGTGCCAACTCCATCATAAGTTTTGCATCTGCATTCGCTTGGCGGAAAACAATTGCATTTCTATGGAGCCAAATGGACCAAGTGACTGCGAACCATATTGCTAACAGTGCTTGCCTCTGTTTCTGATTCCATGACCCATAATCGTGTTGTAAGAAGTGCATCCACCAGGAATTAGGCAGAGTCGTTGCTGTTCCCAACCATCTATAGCACTGTTTCCATATCCGGGAGGAAAATGGGCACACCAGTAAAAGGTGATCTAAAGATTCAGCCTCCAAGGAACACAGGGGGCAAATCAATCCCACTCCTTCCGATACGATTCACCTCATATGCAAATTGGTCCTTATTTGAAACCTATCCCTCAGCACCCTCCAACCGAAAGCCGTAATATTTGAGGGAACAATAGCGCTCCACAATCTTTTAAACACCTCGATTGGTTCAACATCAACCAAGCCCGTCAAGAACTGATACGCCGACTTCACCATGTAACCTCCTTCATTGCTACACTTCCATATCCACTCATATGCTACCCCTTTCCTTAATATTGCTGAATTTAGAAGATGTTCAAGTTCCTCCACCCACAGCACTTCTCTTTCCAACAGCTGTCATCGCCAAGAGAACTTCCACTTCCAAGTTTCATTGTTCCACATACCCATCTCAGCAATCCGGCACTGTTTATGAACAACTAAATTAAACAACTTGGGGTACTTGACTGTAAGGGTAGTCTGAAAAATCCATGGCTCCTTCCAGAGTATGATTTCATTACCTTCCCCCATTTTCCTTTGCAAACATAGATCGAACCAGCACCTGTTTGGATCCGTGAAGCAGGTACTGAGGATATCTTTCCACCACTGTGACATACGGTTAGTTATGAATGGCATTTCCCCCGCTCTTGGGATTGCATACTTCGACCGCAGCACCCTACACCATAGATTTTCAGATTCATGAAGGATCCGCCATCTCCATTTACCTAGCAAGGCCTTATTAAACAGTCACCAATCCTTTAAGCCCAGGCCTCCGAACTCCTTTGGTATGCAAACATCCTCCAATTTAATCCATGGTACTCTACTTTGATCCTCTGACCCTCCCCAAAGGGAATTCTGCATTATCCTTTTGCACACCTTAAGCACCCCCTCTGGCATCTTGAAGAAGGACAGGGAAAATAGAGGGATTGAAGATAAAACACTACCAATCAATGTTAAGTGGCCACCAAAGAGAGGATCTTTTTCTTCCATTTTTCCAGTTTACCCCTTAACTTTGATACTACCGGATCCCAAAACGCTAGCCTCATGGGACTCCCGCCCACAGGTAATCCCAAGTACGTGAAGGGAAGGGTCATTACTCTGCAGTTAAGTAAACTTGCTAACCTTTGAGTCAAACCGCTATTGACAGCTATTCCTGCTAGCTTGCTCTTGTGAAAATTTACCTTCAAGCCCAAAGCCAATTCGAAGCACCTTAGTATACTTTTTAATGCATGGGCATTCTGCACAGTTGCTTCACCAAGAAAAAGTGTACCGTCCACAAATTGTAACATTGCCACTTCTATGTAAGTACAGATAGCAACCTAAGAGGGGGGGTGAATTAGGTTCCCCCAATTTTCGCCTTAGAAAACTCAAACTTCTTTCAGCGTGATCAGAATCACAACGTATAAACATTAATGCAGTGGAATAAGGTACTGATGAAAGTAAGAGATGAAGGATAAGAAGATCACACAAGGATTTTATCTTGGTTCACCTTCAAACCACAGAAGGCTATGTCCAGTCCCCTGATCACACAGAGATTTATCCACTATATCAGAAAGTAAACCACTTCCTGAATAACACCATTCACTGAATCATCATAGTGAATGTTACAATCCTCAGAAAGAATTACCACCTTCTGAGTAACACCCTTCACTGAATCGCCACAGTGATGTACAAAACATTCAGAAAGAATCGCCACCTTTTGAATAACCCCTTCACTGAATCGCCACAATGAAGTTTGCAACATTCAGAAAGAATTGCCACCTTATGAGTAACCCCTTCACTGAATCGCCACAGTGAAGTTTACAACATTCAGAAAGAATCGCCACCTTCTGAATAACCCCTTCACTGAATCGCCACAGTGAAGTTCACTCTAAACAGAATGAAGAGAAGAAGCTTTTACAAGGATGAATCAATCCTTCACAACTAGAATGGATTGATGATGTAAGTTATGCACTAAGGCACTCTAACATGAATGCTCTTATTAATCTGAGTTCTCGAAAGTTGAACATCATAAGTGTTCTTTTGACATTATGAGAACAAGAACTCAGAATGACAGCAATTCAGTATATGAAAGTTGTGGAATGAATGATTTACGTTCTAAACCTGTTATAGACTTTATATAGGCACTAGTGAGTGTCCATGAACCATTGCAAGGATTCCCAAATGGTATGGGATGCATTGATTCATGAAACAACACACCTGTCCATGTGTGTAATCGATTACAGCTATAGGGTAATCGATTACGCTACTAGCCGTTGTGGTTTGAATTCAAAATTCAAACTATGTAATCGATTACAGCATGGTGGTAACCAATTACTCACATGATGTAATCGATTACAATGACTTGTGTAATCGATTACACTAAGTCCAGAACTTGGTTTTATGAACGTTTAAGTCTTAATTGAGTGTTTCTACCATTTTTAACTTATGAAACCATGAAACCATTTTTTACTCAATTAACTAAGTTCATGAGCCTTCATGAAAAGAATAACCAAAGTAAAGCATGACTTACTTTACAAACGAGACTTAGACTGAAACTTGAACCCTTTGATAGTGCTTGAAGTATGCTGAGCTGGTTCTTCTAAGTCTTCTTTTCTTCTTTTTGTAACGTGTGTTGTCGTCATCGAAACCACAACCAGAGTCAGGAGAAAGACCTTCTTCACAATCTCCCCCTTTTTGATGATGGCAAACACGTGTCTTAAGCGTTGAAGATCATTGTGTTGCGATTATGTTGAAACTCCCCCTATCTTATGCAACTCCCCCTTTGTGTTTCACTTGTAGCATTTCATTTGATGTAAATGATCTTTAACAGCACAGGACCCTTTCTCCCCCTTTTGACTTCATCAAAAAGAAGAAAAGGCCAAAAATATATATACCATACAAGGGAACCAATATAATGCATTGAAGCGTAGGGAGTGGGGAATTCAAGTCGATATTTGGATAATGATAACATAAACATTCAAATGATAAAGCATGAAATTGTTCCAAATATCCAAACACGCAACATAAAGCAACAGTTAATCCTAAAACTATTACATACCAAAGAAATTGTCATGGCAAAAGAAAGAAATAGAACAAAAAGAACTATCCTAGATGTCATCAGGACCATCGGAAAGGTTAGAGAGGTTGAAAGGAGAGCGGGTTTGCTGATCAAGGCGGAGGCTCAGGTTGTCCATATCTGCCCGAAGAGTGGTATACATAGATTCCATCCGGCCCTCTAAGTGATCGAAGTGATCAGACACAAACTGCCTCATATCATTCCCCATCCGATCAATATGATCAAAAATCATCCGAGTCATAGCATCACCACCAGTAGAGGATGATGGAGTGCTATCGGAGGGAGGAAAATAGGCAGCAGGAGGAGGAGCAGGAGGATCATCAGTAGACAACTCTGATTTGTGCTTGAAGGTCCCATTAACATCCTGAAAGTATCTCATCTTGTTTATGATGTCTAAATCAATCCGCTGGGCTTTGACGTCCACAACAGTAGAGTACTTGCCATGAGTAGGAACACCATATTTCCTCAGAATGATGGAGATAACCAAAGCAAAAGGCAGAGGGGTGGTTCGATCCCGATGCACAAGCATATGTGACATTACCAGAAAATCCCAATTGATGGATTTATTATTTATCAAACCATATAGAATATGCAGTTCTAAATCACTTATTTGTGTATGGTTTGAAGTTTGTGGTAATATCAAATAACTTAGCAAGTAATGGAGCAACCAATTCTCAATAGAAAGGAACCCAACAGCAAGGGTATCACGAGAACGGTTTGCATCAATACGTTGCTTCTTAGACTGAATTTGTTCCTCAGAGAAGCGACAGAGAGATAAGTAAAAAGATTTCTTATCATACTGCTCCCAAGGACAAGTCATTTCCAGGCTAAGCTTGGCTCCAATGTAAGGAATGGACAGACGTTCCCCAAATTCTTCAAGGGTCATGGATATGTTGATCCCTTTGACAATTGTGCAAAGTCAGGATCCCCTTTTTTCTAAATTACAGTAGAAAACTTTGACAAGTTCGGGATAGAATTTACCATTGACGGCAACGAACATGTCAAGCCCATGATAGTCGAGAAGAGTGTGGAAAGTAATTCTTGCATTGATGAAGGAATCCAGCGCACCAAACTTCAGAGGAAGGATACCACGCTCAAAAAATTGAGACAAGGTAGTATCTGCTTTACCTTTTTGGAATCCTTTCTCATGTAGAAATGTACTTAGCCTATCATACCATGCCCGTGGTGCTTGCTTTAGACCATATAAGGCTTTCTTTAATTTGAAGACATGTGAAGGAAACTTAGGATCTTCAAAACTTCGAGGTTGCTTCATATAGACTTCTTCTTGTATGCATCCGTTCAAGAAAGCACTCTTGACGTCCATTTGATAAAGTTTGAAATTGAGTGAGCAAGCATATGTTAGCAAAAGTCTAATAGCTTCTAAGCGGGCAACTGGTGCATAGGTTTCATCAAAGTCTATGCCTTCTTCCTGATTGTAGCCTTGTGCTACTAATCTAGCCTTATTTCTGACTATTGTCCCATGTTCATCCAGTTTGTTCCTAAAAACCCATTTGGTTCCGATGATATGCTTATCATTAGGTTTAGGAAGCAATTCTCATACTTGGTTTCTCTCAAACTAGTTCAACTCTTCTTGCATGGCTTGAATCCAATATTCATCCTCTAAAGCATCATGTACTTTAGATGGTTCCATTTGGGATACAAAAGCCATGTTTAAGACTGACTCATTGAGTCTATGTCTGGTTGAAACTCCTTTTGATATATCACCTATTATATGTTAGCCTAGATAGCAACGTGAGAGGGGGGGTGAATCAGGTTTACCCGATTTTCGCCTTGATACCTTCTTACTTTCAAGATGAATATAAATACATACGATTGCAGCGGAAATAAGCGTTGCTTGAAAGTAAAGATGAAGGGTAGAATAATGCACACACAGAATTTTATCCTGGTTCACCTTCTATCCACCGAAGGCTACGTCCAGTCCCTCAAGAAAACCCCTTGAGGATTTTTCCACTAATTGATAAAAATCTCTTACAAGTCCTTACACCAAGTACCTTAAGAATTTCTATCAACCACCTGTGAAAGTACACCACTTTCAACAGCCCCTGAAAGCACACCACTTTCAGTCCCTGAAAGTACACCACTTTCAAACCCTGAAGGCAAACCACCTTCAGTCCCTGAAGGCTAAACCACCTTCAGTCCACACCCTGAAAGTACACCACTTTCAGTAACAACAACCCTTCACCGAAACCCACGGTGAATACTCAATCTACCAGAAAGAGATGAAGAAGAGTTTTCAATATGGCTGTATCAATCCTTTAACATACAAGCGGATTGATCATGAGAATTATGCTTTAAGGCTCTTAAGCATAAGAAGGCTTTCTTGATTCTGAGTTCTTCAAGATATGAACAACTAAAGTGTTCTCTTAACAATGAAGATCATGAACTCAGAATTTAGGCTCTTTGAAAGTTTAAATATCAAAAGACTAATGAATGAACAATTTTGGCAAAGCTTTGGCCTAATTCGTGTATTCTCATGTGTTGTTTGTTTCTGGACTCAAATGGACTTTATATAGGCATGAGGAATGACCTTGAACCAATGCAACCCTTCCCAAAAGGTTTGAGACACAATGGTTCATGAAAAGGTGCAACTTTTCGAGCATGTAATCGATTACATTACTTAGGTAATCGATTACACTAAAAGCCGTTACAGTTTGAATTTCAAATTCAAACATGTAATCGATTACAAGCAAGAAGTAATCGATTACTTGCCTATGTGTAATCGATTACCAGAAAGGTGAAATCGATTACACTTAAGTCCAATATCCAGAAACTTGAACTTTTAAGATCGGCTTGAGATATACTACTTCTTTTAACTTATGAAAACATTAAACTTTATTAGCTTAGATGTTTTAAGGAGCCTATATAATTGAGAAGCCTTTAGAAGCATAACTCACCTAAACTAAGACTCTTAGGTAGATGTTGAAACATATAGCACTGTTTCCTCTAAGTCTTCTTTTCTTCTTTTTGCCGATGAGTTTGTCGTCATCAAAACCTCAGCCAGGGTCAGGAGCAAGATGTAAGACCCCTAATTTATTGTAATTGTAGTTTAGTCCCTGAACTTGGATGTAATTGTTTTTAGTCCTTGGACTTCTTTTATTGTATTGATTTCGAGTTGATTAATAAAGTGCTAGCCTTGGGCTATTCGATAATTGTTTGGAACGTGTTTGCTCACCTTAAGGAACATCTAAATAGTTTTGATTGAGTTGCAACAAAAAGAGCTTCGGTTTAGTGGTTGTGACTTAGGCATTTGAGGAACATGTCTTGGGTTCGAACCTTGATGAAGGAGTTTTATTTTTGTGATTAAGTTTCGTGTGGCTCATCAAATTTATATTCAAATTTCGAAAATTCAGATTAAAGAGGAGTAAAGAGCACTTAAATCAGGCATTGAGTGAGGAATATCGGTTTTAAAGGAGGGTTGATGGTGGTAAATGACTTGTCTAGGGGTTTATGTCATTTAAAGGAGTTTTAAGACTCATGAAGGAGGTGGGGGAAGCTTCTCCCTCCCTTGATTCTGAAATCATTTTAAACATGTGCCAAAAAACTTTCAAATTTCGAATTTAAAAGGAGACAAGAGAGTTATGAGGCATTAAGGGACTTCAATGCTCGGTTTTTGCCATAATGTGCCATGATGGGGTTTTATTCTGAAACATTGAGGAATTTCGTGCCTCTCCCCTTCCCTTCACCTTCTCATTGCTGAAAATTCTAAGTCTTAAGAACATCCACCTTTCTCTTGCCCCTCCACTCAGTTTTTCCGAAAAAGGCCTAGAATTCCTTGTGCTGTGATTCTCGAAGTGCTGCTGAATTTTGTTGTTGCTTGGTCGACTCTCTTCCTAATTTGGTGGGGATCAAGCTCTGAACCTCTATAATTTCGTGGTGCTCAGACCTTGCTCTCAACTCCCTTCTAGTTCATGTTGTCGCTTAAATCGGTAAGCGGTCGGAACCCTCTATAACCTAAGTTTCTTTTTGAGAACAACCTTCTAGTGTCCTTAGGGCTAATTCCTGTGTCTAAACCTTTTGTTTTGCATCAAGCTCGTGCCTCTATATGCTCTCGAAGGCCCCTGGACACGTGGTGCAACTCACCCTGATAAACACTAGACGAGGTTGGTAATCTTTCCCCCATTTCCGGTTCAACGTCTAGCGATAGTTCTAGTGTAAATGACCTTTATATAAAAAAAATAGAACTTTTCTTCATGATTGATAATGTATGTTTAAATGTTTGTTTGTCTTACAAGGTGTGGGAACACTTGCATGCAACCCTCTCGGAGGTAAGGGGTAACTCGTTTTAGGTTCACTTATGTGGTTTGTACCATTGTTGTTTACCGTTTCACTTTTATGCCAAATTTATGCTTGATGGTTGTTGCTGGAAATTTTGGACAGTATGATGAACATATTATATCAATGGTTGATATTGAGTTGTACCTGTTCCATTGTAGTTAACATGATGAATATTTGTATGGGCATTGCATGTGTTTTTGCACGTTGAGACAGTGGGGCGGTGGTTAACCACGTGACTGTCACAGGGAGGTGGTGGTTAACCACGTGACGGTAAGTTAGCGGTGGGGTGGTGGCTAACCACGTGACCGTCAAGGTTGGTGGGGTGGTGGCTAACCACGGGACCATGCCCAACGGACAATGGGGTGATGGCTAATCACGTGATTGGCCAGGTTCTTGGAAACTCTTGTTTCGCATATTAATGGGTTTTAAATATCGTATACTATTTTTGATGGATTTGTGAAAATATTGTCTTTGTTGCTGCTATTTCTGTTTAAAATTATATCTACTGTTTTCTGTTTAAAAATATTGCTGTTGTTGCTGTTTTACTGCTGTTGTTGCTGTTTTACTGCTGTTGCTGTTTAAAAACATTGCTGTTGTTGCTGTTTTACTAAATTACTGCTGTGGCTGTTTAAAAATGTTGTTGTTGTTGCTGTTTACTAAATTATTACTGTTTCTGTCTATTAATTTACTGCTGTTTCTGTATATTAATTCACTGCTGTTTCTGTCTAAATATTTCACTGTTGTTTCTGTCTATTAATTCACTGCTGTTTCTGTATATTAATTCACTGCTGTTTCTGTCTATTAATTCACTGCTGTTTTCTGTTTAATTAAATTATTACCATGTAACTAGTTATTGATTGGTGATTCTAGAGTTAACCCTTTTGCTTGGTTGCCTTGTTTGTTTTGTTTGGGCGCTTAACGCCATAGGTACACAAGGAAATGATGTGCAAGAAAGTTGATTCGGAAATGATTCTCAAAGGGGGACTTGGACGCAAGAAAATTAATAAATTGAAGTTGTAACTATTAAGTTGAAGACGTTTGGTTTTTTTTTCCTTGCACACATGTCGGTGCCACTTTAACTATTTTATTTACATCGCGGTGATTGAACTTATTTATAAAGTACGGGTTAATACTCTTTATGTATGCTTATGAGCGACGTTGACTTTCTAAAAAGGAAGAGTGTTTTGAGAGGTTTTGAAAAAAAAAAAACATTCTGCGAAATTTTCGATGTAATCCTCAACCCAAAATTGGGGTGTTACACAAGACCTTCTTCACATTATATTGTCAATAAGGTGATCTTTATGAGTTCTCCATTCTTTTGGTAGATCACTCATAGTCTCTTCTTATTGCTCAATTGGTTCCATGTTTTGTTCACTTTGATCCTGATGATCATCCTTTGATACAACTTCTTCCTTATCAATATCAGGAAGTACAGTCTTGTCCTTACTTGAGGAATTAGACTCATCAAAGGAAACATGAATAGATTCTTCAATAACTAATGTTCTTTTATTGAAGATTCTATGAGCTTTGCTTGTTAAGGAATATCCAAGGAAAATCCCTTCATCTGACTTCTCATCAAATTTGCCAAGATTTTCTTTCCCATTGTTCAGGACAAAGAATTTTGAACCAAAGGAATGAAGATGACTAATATTTGGTTTTCTACCTTTATAAAGCTCATAAGGAGTTTTCTTTAGAATAGGCCTAATCAGTACTCTATTGGATACATAACATGCCATACTAACAGAATCAGCCCAAAAATACTTAGGAAGACTTGATTCACTCAACATTGTTCGTGCAAGTTCTTCCAAAGATCTATTCTTTCTTTCCACAACACCATTTTTTTGTGGTGTTCTAGGGGCAAAGAAGTTATGTGAGATTCCATTCTCTTCACATAATTCTTGGAATAAGTGATTTTGGAATTCTCCTTCGTGATCACTTCTAATAGATGAGATTTTCAAGGATTTTTCATTTTGTACACGTTTTGCATATCGTTCAAAGGCACTAAAGGCATCATTCTTATGTGCTAAGAGTATAGTCCATGTAAACCGTGAATAATCATCCACTATGACAAGAGCATAATAATTTCCTCCAAAACTTTTGGTCCTTGATGGTCCAAATAAATCCATATGAAGCAATTGGAGTGGTCTTGTCGTAGATACTATATTCTTAGGTTTGAATGAAACTTTAGTCTGTTTGCCTTTTTGACATGCATCACATAACTTATCCTTTTCAAATTTCACCTTTGGTAGGCCTATCACAAGATCATGCTTGATTAACTTGTTCAAGTGATCCATGTGAATATGTGCAAGTATTCTATGCCATAACCAAGAATCATTATGGTACTTGGCTATAAGACATTTAACACTAGATGGAATTTCATCTAATGAAATCATGAAGACTTTGTTGATTTTGTACCCGGAAAATTTAATTTCACGAGTTTCAACATCTTTGACTACACATATATCTTTTATAAAGCCTACTTTCAACCCTTTGTCACACAATTGACTAATACTTAGCAGATTATGTTTCAAACCATCTACATAAAGAACTTTATCAACTATGGTTTGAGGAGGCGTACCTATTCTTCCTATGCCAAGTATTTTCCCTTTTTCATTGTTCCCATATGTGACAAATCCCTTCTCTCTAGGTATGAGATATGAAAATTTTGGTTTGTCCCCAGTCATGTATGATGAGCAGCCACTATCTAGATACCATACATCCTTTGCTACTTTCATACACACCTACAAAACAATTTTTTAGAAGGGAATGTTAGGTACCCAATTAGCTTTGGGTCCTTGGTTGTTGGTTGCCTTCTTAACCCACATATATTTCCCACTTGGTACTCCTATGTTCTTATAATAGCATCTACTAGGAGAATGCCCTATTCTATTGCAATAGCTATAAGTGTATTGTCCATAACCTTCATTATATCTGGGCATATGATAATGTTTCCTAGATTGTTTTGGAACATTTTGTGGGTAATTCCTACTGTTCATGTTTCTAGAAGAACTAGCATGCATGTGTTTATCCCCAAGAGATTTAACTTCATTAGTTGCCTTAACAAAGACATTTTTCTTAATCTCCTTGTTCTTCTTTTGGGGTATAAATCCTAGACTACTCTTGTTGTTTGAGTGTCTTTACACGCTGAGGATTTCATCTAAATTTTGTTTTCCTAGGTTGAAACTATGAACTTTCTATTGTAGGTTTTCTACTTTTGTTTCTATAGAACTGCATTTAGTACATGCATGGGTAGTGCCTAACTTAGTTTTAACATCATCTAGTTCCTTTTGTAGTATTTGACATTTTTCTTCTAAAGATGAAATAATGGCACTTTGTTTGACACTAACCTTAGAGAAACTACGACATAACTTAAACACACTTTCAATGGCATATTCTAAATCATTAGAAGAAGATATGTTGTTACTAACCTCGATGTTTCCTCATCTGAATCGTGTGATGCCATCAATGCTACATGTGCTTCTTCCTTTTCTGATTCCGAAGTCGTGCTTATGTCATTATCATGCCAAGCAATATAGGATTTTCTAGAGTTTGAATCCTTCTTTTCAAACTTCTCTTTTAGCCTATGTTTCTTCTTTTGAATGTTTGGACATTCAGATTTGATGTATCCAGATTTTCCACATTCATAGCATGTGATCCTTTGTGAAGATGAAGAGGGTTCACCTTTCTTTTGAAAGCTTCTGTTATTGTTAAATTTCATACCTTTTCTTTGGAGAAGCCTTCCAATATTCTTCACTAGCAAAGATATGTTCTCATCATCTTCTGAATCTGCATCATATTCATCGTTGATACTTTCCTTTGCCTTTAGAGAAATAGACCCGTGCCTTTTCTCATGTTGCTCATTCTGCTCTAGTCTGTTTAACTCCAACTCATGTTCTTGAAGTTTTCCAAACAAGGCAGCAAGAGTCATATTGGATAAACTCTTCTTTTTAGAGATAGCCGTGACTTTTGGTTGCCATGCTCTTGTAAGGGATCTTAGTACTTTCATGTTCAAGTCACTATTAGAGAATTCCTTACCAAGGGAAATTAAGTGGTTCGTCAAGTGTGTGAACCGCTTTTGCATGTCAAGTATTCTTTCTCCAGGCAACATTCTGAACATTTCATACTCTTGTGATAGAGTATTGATTTTTGATCTCTTAACTTCATTAGTCCCTTCATGGGTGACCATTAAAGTATCCCATATTTCTTTGGAAGATTTGCAAGTAGATACTCTAAAAAATTCATCCATACCAAGGGCTGAAGTCAGAATGTTCATACCTTTCAAATCATACTGGACTTTCTTCTTTTCTTCTTCATTCCATGTGCTTTCTGGTTTTGGTTGACTACTTCCACCAACTTCAATTATAGGCGTGAATGGACCTTCTTCAATGGCTCTCCAAATTTCCACATCTAATGACTTTATAAAGATCTTTATCTTGATTTTCCAGAAGTCATAGTGCTCGCCATTGAAGTATGGTGGCCTGTTTATGTTGTATCCTTCACTGGTACTTGTTGTAGAAGAGGATGCCATCATCTCGAATCTTAGGAGAAATTTACCTAAACTTACGCTCTGATACCAATTGTAAGTACAGATAGCAACCTAAGAGGGCGGGGTGAATTAGGTTCCCCCAATTTTCTCCTTAGAAAACTCAAACTTCTTTCAGCATGATCAGAATCACAACGTATAAACGTTAATGCAGTGGAATAAGGTAATGCTAAAAGTAAGAGATGAAGGATAATATCACACAAGGATTTTATCCTGGTTCACCATCAAACCACATAAGGGTACGTCCAGTCCTCTGATCACACAGAGATTTATCCACTATGACAGAAAGTAAACCACTTCCTGAATAACACCATTAACTGAATCATCACAGTGAATGTTACAACCCTCAGAAAGAATTACCACCTTCTGAGTAACACCCTTCACTGAATCTCCACAGTGAAGTACAAAACATTTAGAAAGAATCGCCACCTTCTGAATAACCCCTTCACTGAATCGCCACAGTGAAGTTTACAACATTCAGAAAGAATTGCCACCTTCTCAATAACCCCTTCACTGAATCGCCACAGTGAAGTTTACAACATTCAGAAAGAATCACCACCTTCTGAATAACCCCTTCACTGAATCTCCACAGTGAAGTTCACTCTAAACAGAATGAAGAGAAGAAGCTTTTACAAGGCTGAATCAATCCTTCACAGCTAGAATGGATTGATGATGTAAGTTATGCACTAAGGCACTCTAACATGAAGGCTCTTATTAATCTGAGTTCTCAGAAGTTGAACATCATGAGTGTTCTTTTGACATTATGAGAACAAGAACTCAGAATGACAACAATTCAGTATATGAAAGTTGTGGAATGAATGCCTTACATTCTGAACCTGTTATGGACTTTATATAGGCACTAGTGAGTGTCCATGAACCATTGCAAGGCTTCCAAAATGGTATGGGATGCATTGATTCACGAAACAACACACTTTTTCGTGTGTGTAATCGATTACAACTATAGGGTAATCGATTACGCTACTAGCCGTTGTGGTTTTATGAACGTTTAAGTCCTAATTGAGTGTTTCTACCATTTTTAACTTATGAAACCATTTTGTACTCAATTAACTAAGTTCATGAGCCTTCATGAAAAGAATAACCAAAGTAAAGCATGACTTACTTTACATACGAGACTTAGATTGAATTTTGAACCCTTTGCAGGAGCAATACCTTCTTCACATTCTACCACATTCTCGTCACCCAATCTATAGCCTCTGAATTTATTGAGATGTAGTGCCCTTTTCGGAAGACCATTTAGACCCTCCGCTACTATAAGAAATAGGAATGGTGCCATTGGATCCCCTTGGTGTAGCCCCCTCTCCATCTGAAACTCCTCATAAGGATTACCATTCACTAGAACAGAGATTCTAGTAGATTCTAGGCACCCTTTCACCCACCGGATCCATGTGTCATGAAAGTTCAAACGCTTCAGAATATAAAAGAGAAATTCCCACAGCACTGAATCATAGGCCTTCTCAAAGTCAATCATAAAGACTAATGTTTCCTTCCTATTTCTCTTAGCATCGTGGACGAGTTGATATACACAAAGCAAAAAGGGATCAATTCGTATGCAAACTTTGCTTTTGGAAAATATATCAAGAAGGACCATGTTTGGTTGGACCGAATTTTAGCTTCATTCCAATTTGTTATGGATGGAAATGATTTTCTGTGTGACCTGAATACGTATTGTGCATGATTTGTTGATTTCAATAACGATGATGACTAAAATTTTAAAAGAAAGATTCATTAACTTTTCATTTTTTGTAGTAGATTTCTTTTTTTCCCATTTCATTTCTTAGACTGTTTTGTTTGAGAAGAGGATAATATGTAATCCTACATTAGGGGTAAGGTATAGCCTTCTATTCCGAATTATGAAAAAATTCTGGTTGACTCCACAATTACATCCATGCCTAGACAGATAGAAATTATCGAAAATAGTAGAATGAATAATATGATGAATTTTGTGATAGAAAAATAATGGAGAGATAGAAAAATAAAGTGTGTGACAATAAGATGGAATAGAAATGAAATGTGAAATAATCAAAGGCATTTTCTATTAGTGTCTTAAACTCTCAAAAGAAACAAATTCTAAAATTAAAATAAAAGAATTTGATCCTTTACGGGGATTTTTTATAATTATGTAAAAAAATTACTAAAAAATATAAGTTTACAAATATTTACCAAGTTGGGTTATTTTTGGCTATGTAGGATGATGACATGGCTTGTCCTTCAAAAGTCTCCTCACATGAGGCAACTTATGTACAACTAAAGGCGCCTCATATAAGAAATCTTCTAAAGTGATGATTGCATCATTATTGCTGAACAAAAGGAGCCTCGTATGAGGGCCTACATGGTTCGGTGACTGGATTAATGAATCCTACGTCGAATTAATAAAAAAAAATTACACGTCATTTAAACAATTTAACTTAAGTCCCTGAATTAAATTCAATCCTAATTTACTACCCCAAACTCTGAATCCCTAATTCCGTTAATTGATCTTCATCTTCATCATCTTGGAACATCTTAAATCATCTTCATCAAATTTTCCAGAAAAAAGGTTACATCCCGAACACAACAACAACCATCACAGAGTAGGGGGAGAAAGAAAACGAAGGGTTGAAGAAGGAGAACCCATAGCGCGTCAAAACCCACAAACACCCAAACCAAAATCTTCCACCGCAAGCTACTTGGTGTTGCCAACCCCCAACCTTCATCTCCCTTTTTCTTTGTCTTCAATATCTCTCATTTGTTAATCCTTGCTTTTCTATAAAGTCTCTTACCGTTCTCAACCCCATATCTGGAACAAAATGTCTTCATTTAGAATAAAATCATTACAGGGATTTGATTGGTTCATGAACAAGATCATAAATCCAAAATCATCTTCATCCAAAACCCAAAAAATTAAACCCATAAACCAAAAAATCCCCATGCCCAAATACTCAGGAGATGAAGAAGGAGGGAGAGAGCAACAACAGCACAAGAATTCCAGGGGAGTGAGGAAGAAACAATGTTCTGAGGACCGAAAAAGCAACGAGGAAAAACATAAAAAAAAGGAGCAGCGTCCTGTTTCGGGCATGGAAAGCTACACCTGAGGACTCGCAGACGATAGGGGTTGGTTGTATTGTCTTAGAACTTTTATCGTCTACAGATGATAGAATCATGGTTGGTTGTATCTTTTGCAAACGATAAGGGAAAAACAACAATGGGTCTTTTTAACAGTGTTTTAACAATGGGTTTGTAGACAATAAAATCATGGTTGGTTGTATCGTCTGCAGATGATAGGGGAAAAACAACAATAGGTCTTTTTAACAGTGTTTTACAACAGGTCTGCAAATGATAGAGTCATGGTTGGTTGTATCGTCTGCATACGATAGGGGAAAATAACAATGGGTCTTTTTAACAGTGTTTGATGAGTGGATATTATATGATGTTTTTAGGTTGTTTTTAGTCTTTTTATTTTATTATTTTTGCGTCACATATAGGATTTTTGTTATTTTTATGTAGGTTTTATATTTATTTTGCATTTTGCATGTAGATTAGATTTTATTTGTTTTTCTACCTTTATTTTATATTTTAGGAATTTTTATAGTTATTTTATATTTTTAGGAAAAGCTGGTTTAGTTATCATTTTTGTCCAGGGACCAATTTGTAAAGTTTCAGGAAATCAGGGACCAAAATGTGAGAGTTCAAGAGTGGAGGACTAAAAGTGAAGATTGAGAGAATAAAAGGGCTTGAATTGGAGTGCTAACCAAGAGAGGACCAAAAGTGGAAAAGAGGAATATGAAGCAACTCTCTTCAAATTAGCACATGGAAAATAATGTTGAAGGATTGATGGTAGTGGGAGGAAGGTTTCAGAATTGATTAAGGGCTGAGTAGTGGCTTTTTATGGCATTCAAAACCCACTACCATGAAGAAGAAAGGAAAAGCTTGGAGCTGAAACAGCAGCACCCAGCGCTGCAGCGCTGGGAAGCCAGCGCTCAAGCGCTGGCCCTCGGTCTGGAAGTGGATTTTTAATGCACCCTAGCGCCCAAGCGTTGGGAATGCCAGCGCTCAAGCGTTGGAGGCTGGATTTTTACTATAAATAGGACCCCTTTCTTCACTTGTAAAGGACACACCTATCTAGAATACAACAAGTATTCTCTCTTTCTCCCTTAAGATCATTGTTCCTAGGAATTGTGGGAAGCCAAACTTGAGCTCCTATCCAGGGTAATTCAATGAATCTTTTAGCCATGCTTGGCTAATTCTTTTTAAGTTTCTTGGGTTGTAGTAGTTTATAGTTTATGTTCTAGTCTTGTTCTACATTTCTGAATAATATTTCCTTTCATGTTTTATTTCCTTGCTCTTAATTTTATCTTGCTGTACACAAGAAGTTTTGCTTATTACTTATGTCATAAGATCATTTGGTGAGTAGTAAGGGAACTAGGAGATAAAAAAGTCTATAAGTATATATCTCTAAAGATCATTAGGATAGACGTAGCTTTATGTTGGCCCGAATTCATTTTTCATCTTCTTTTCTGGTTAACTAAATTACAAGATCTTGGATTTAGTAATTAGGAAGAAAGTTCTACATTTCTTAAGATCATTAACTTGTAGAAATTCTAGGCTATAGCATCATGAAATTGGAATTAAAATTCAGAAATTAAGTAGGACTTGCTAGCATATCTATAGACTATGTAAAACAACCCAAGAGCTTAATTCTCATCATCTCTATTTCTCTTATCATTTTATGCTTTTATCTTATTCTAAGCCAACATCAAACACATCTTTTATTTTTCTGCACAAGTACTAAAAATTATAATAATAAGAACACCTATCCCTTGGGTTCGATCTTTTTACTACGCGATAGTTAATCGTACACTTGCGATTCCGCTATTAGTGTTTTAACAATGGGTCTGCAGACGATAGAATCATGGCTAGTTGTATCGTGTGCAGACGATAGGTGAAAACAACAATGGGACTTTTTTACAGTATTTTTGCAATGGGTCTGCAGACGATACAACCAACCATGACTCTATCGTCTGCGCAGATGAAGAGCGAGTTGGAGGTTGATGATTTCTTTAATTTTCAGATCCAAACAGATGAAGCTCGAAGCCTTTGCTATATTACATTCTAGGTTGATTATTTATTTAATTTAGTTTCCATGCTTCAATTTGAGTTATGGTGAAATGATTTTGGGCATGCGTTTCTTTAAATTCTGTGTTGCCATGCTTCAATCTAGGTTCTGTTGCCATGTTTCAATGTCGATCTTCTTCTGTGGCTTTGTCTTGTTCTTCCTCCTCACGTACTTCATCTTCCGATCAGAGAGAAAGCAGATTAGGCGTGGAAGGAAGGAAGGGAATTTTAGAGGAAAACGGGGTCGGAGATTAGTTCTAGATGTGGAAGGCGAGATGGGGGTTGAGGAAGTAGGTGAATATGAGTTTATGGGTGGTTGTGGTGCTGTTTGGGGGTAGGAGGTGGCGGCTGGTTGGGGGAAGAGGAAAAAGTGTTAGTATAGATAGCAACCTGAGAGGGGGGTGAATCACGTTTACCCGATTTTCACCTTATCAAAATTGTTACTTCCAAGATAATGATGATCACAAGACGATAGTTGTGATTGCAGCGGAATTAAGGATTGCTTGAAAGTAAAAGATGAAGGATGAGAAGAACACACAGGGATTTTATCCTGATTCACCTTCAATTCCAGAAGGCTACGTCCAGTCCTCTGATCATACAGAGATTTTCCACTATACCAGAAAGCAAACCACTTTCTGAAGAACCACTCCACTGAATCACACAGTGAAGATTTACAATGACCAAGATTCCTTACAAGTTCTTACACCAAGAACCCTAAGAACTCTTGTCAAACCTCATATGGCAAACCACCAACTGATGACGCCGAAACATACGGCGGACTTTGAATCAAACCCGATTCAAAGAACCTTTTTCACTATCACCGAACCTACGGTGGACTTTGAATCAAACCCGATTCAAAGAGCCTTTTTCACAACCATCGAACACCACGATGGACCTTTTTACAACCACCGAAAACCACGGTGAATGAATCAAACCGATTCAAGAGATGAAGAAGAAGATGCCTTTACAATGGTTGATTCAATCCTTTAGACAAGACGGATTGATCTTAGTTTGTATGCTCCAGGCAATTACAATGAAGGCTTCTTAATAATTCTGAGTTCTCAATAATTGAACAGCATAAGTGTTCTTTGATATTTAGAGAACAAGAACTCAGAATGATGACTCTAATGAATGTGAAAGTTGTGGCACAAGTCATACTTGTTTCTGAGTATTCATGGACTATTTATAGACACTAGTGATTGTTCATGAACCATTGCAATGCTTCCCAAACGTTGTGAGACACATTGGTTCATTAAAAAGCACTTTTGTCGTGCTGGTAATCGATTACAGCAGTTAGTGTAATCGATTACACTAGTCGTTGCAGTTTGAATTCAAATTTCAAACTGTGTAATCGATTACACACAACCTGTAATCGATTGAGTGTTCCTACCAAGTCTTACGTGTGAAACATATTATACTCAATTAGTTGATCTTTAATGAGCCTTCAAATGCAATTAAACCTTAATAAAGCATAGCACACTAAGTTGACAAGACTTACTTACAACTAGAACCTTCATGTTTGATCTTGACGTTCTGAGCCGGTTCTTGAAGTCTTTCTTCTCTGAAGTCTTCTTTGAAGTCTTCTTAAAGTCTTCCTTCCTTTTCTGAAGTCTTCGTGAAGTCTTTCTTCATTTTGTTCCTTTCTTTCTTTCTTTCTTTTTGTTCCTCAGCCGAGTCCAAGGACGAGACCTGATTTACAAAAAGAAGGTTGGCGATGGAGTCGTAGAGGGAGGGAGGGAGGTGATAGTAATAAAACACACAAGAAAGGGGGGTTTGAATTGTGTGTGTGATTTTTAAAATTCTTTTCAATTATAAGCAGTTATCAGTTTCAAATATTATTAAGAGTAAGTGCAGAGGAAAGTAGCTTAAGACTGAAAAGTAATGCATGCAAAATATTTATCCTAGTTCACCCCCGTAATCGACAGGGCTACGTCCAGTCCTTGGCTTCACCAAGATTTTCACTATTTTCACAAAATAGTAAAAGTATTCTATAGGACTTCTCCTAGTATTCAAAGGACTTCTCCTTTACAAGCTTTAAATAGGACTTCTCCTAACTCAATATTCGACAGAACTGCTCCCAGTTCTTTTAGCAAAGAAGGTTTGTGTTTCTACTATTTCTCTTCAGCAAGAGTGGGTAGAAAGATGAATTACAATATACAGAGAGGATAGGTAAATTGGTTCTCTGTTTGGAGTTGTGTGAAAAGAATGAGAGTTGCACTTAACTCAGGTAAAAAATGACTTTGCATTTCTGAGTTTTGGCTTGTAGAACAGATTGCAATGAACTTAGAAAGATTTGAATGCATTAATTGGTTGGAAGTCGCGAAATAAATCTTGATGCAAAGTGCCATATTTATATCTTAAGTAGGATGTGCCCTGTAAGTTTGATGAAGATTTGAAAATATTTCCGTTTGAATTTCTGTTTCCTTGTGAGTAATGGATACTTTTGCATTCCTGAAACAGCATTAAATGCATTCTGCCATGCATTTATTGCAGCATTAATTTCTTTTGTTGACGACGTCTGGCTCTTCAAGCTTTCATCCTTGAGAAATTGTAAGGGCATTAAATGCTCGTGTATTCCAGCAAGGAGAGCATTAAATTCTTTGAAAAAGAGATTTGAATTTGATCGTTGAGGGGATCCGATGTTCAAGAAATCACGCTGTTGACTCTGAAAAGATTGCATGATTTAAGGAATGTAAGAGCTTTTGCAGGAACGAGGAATAAAATATTAATTATGTCCCTTTCTTCATTCTGCAATTAACAATGCTTCATTTAATGCGTTGACGAGGTGGATAATCTTTAATGCTTTGAAACACTTTGTCAAACAAACTCTTCAGCACTTTTAGGCGAACGAACTCTTCAGTAGTATTGGCAAATGAACTCTTCAGATAGTTGCTAAACGTTCTCAGAAGGCGGACGTTCTCCATTGGGTGTGTAGCCAGACGTACTCCATAGCGGGACGTACTCCTTAGGCAGACGCACTCATCTGACAAAATAGGACTTCAATCGGTTGCCAGACGACCACCTCTTCTTTGCTCTTCTTTGAAGATTTGCTTTTGATAATGCCTTGTATGTATGTATGCAGTTTGTCTTCAAGTAGATAGATGTTCCTAAGTATGAAATATTCAAAGTATTAGAACATCTTTATCTAACGATATTAAACATTGAGTGAAATTATTATTTATCAAAATATAATAATTTATGAAATCATTTGAATCTAACAGGAGGTCGGACGAAGACGAAGAGGATTGGATGTGTTTGATTAATGGAATTCGGGATTTAGGGTTTGGGGTTGTAAATTAGGGAATAAAGTTAAATTTTTTAAATGACATGTAATTTTTTTAATTAATTCCACGTATGATTCATTAATTCTGTCAGCAGGCCATGTAGGCCTTCACTGGAGCTTGACACTTGACAAATAGAGAGACATTTTCCCTAGTATTTTCCGGAGAGTGACCAAATTGCTCTGGCGAAACAAACACAGAGGTCAATATGATGGTTAACCCCTAAAAGCATTTGTTGAGAATATTAATGATAAAATTAAACAATCATTAATTTGGGGTAGTAAATTAGGATTGAATTTAATTCAGGGACTTAAGTTAAATTGTTTAAATGACGTGTAATTTTTTTTATTAATTCCACGTATAATTCATTAATTTGTGTTGAAAAATATTAAATGTATTTAGTTTTAATCTTAAACATAATTTGTGTTCAAAACCATAAATGTATTTTAAGTATAATATTAATTAATGATTATTTGAATTATTGTCTTTAAAAATATTCATAATGTTTAGTGATATATTAGCTATAAATTATTATTTAGGTCATTTTATGCTGAAAAATATTAAATAGATTAAATGCTTAAAAAAATCATAAATTAGTAATTAGTTATTAGTCGACTTGAAAATATTAAATATATTTAATGAGAAGGTTAATTATTATTTAAGTAATTTTGTGATGAAAAATATTAAATGGATTTAATGATAATATTATTAGTTAGTTAGTTATTCTTTGACCTGAAAATCACAAATTCATTTAATTATAATGATATTAATAATTATTTGAGCCATTTTGCGTTTAAGAATTTTAAATTTATTCAATAAAAATATTAAAATAAAAATAAAAATAAAATTTAATTATATTTTAATAAAATATTCAACTATAAAATATTACTTGTTTTATTATTTTTCAATAAGTTCCTAATTTTTTTATAATTTAATTTAAGTAAAATAAGTATATCTATAAAACAAATTAAATAATATCTCTATCAGGAAAATAATTTTAGAAATTTGTTAAAATTAGTCGTTTTAATTACAGTCAAGTTTTTGTAAAATTATCAAATAAAGTCGATAATTGCCTATATATAACTAAAAAAAACAGAAAAGATCTACAAAGTTGCAATGTCACTATTTGCAAAAAGTGTTCTTTTATTTTCCTTGCTTATGTTGGCAACATGTCACATTTCATTTTCTTTGTCAATTGGGCCTAAAACCACACATGTGAGGGTCACAAATTCCTTGCATGGAAATCTAGACCTTACTCTTCACTGCAAATCTGAAGATAATGATCTTGGCGAGCAGCATATCCATGACGGCGCCTTCTTTGAATGGAGTTTCAAAGTAAATTTTATTGGCACCACATTGTTTCATTGTACCTTTCAATGGGAAAATGTCACTAAATGGTTTGATATATACAAAGCTAAAAGGGATCAATTCGTATGCAAACTTTGCTATTGGAAAATAGATCAAGAAGGACCATGTTTGGTTGGACCAAGTTTCACCTTCGTTCCAATTTGTTATGGATGGAATTGATTTTCTGTGTGACCTGAATACGTATTGTTCATGATTTCCTGAATTCAATAACATTGATGAATAAAATTCTAAAAGAAATCTTCAGTAACTTCTTTTCATTTTTTGTTACAGTTATATTTTTTTCCCATTTCATTTCTTAGACAGTTCCGTTTGAGAAGAGGATAATATGTAATCCTACATTAGGGGTAAGGTATAGCCTTCTATTCCGAATTATGAAAAAATTCTGGTTGACTCCACAATTACATCCATGCCTAGACAGATTGAAATCTATCGAAAATAGTAGAATGAATAATATGATGAATTTTGTGATAGAAAAATAATGGAGAGATTAGTTCTGGATGTGGAAGGTGAGATGGGGGTTAAGGAAGTAGGTGAATATGAGTTTATGGGTGGTGGTGGTGCTGTTTGGGGGTAGGAGGTGGTGCCTGGTTGGGGGAAGAGGAAGAAGAACTTTGGTGATGGAGTCGCAGAGGGAGGGAGGGAGGTCGGAGGAAGACGAAGAGGATTGAATGTGTTCGATTAATGGAATTTGGGATTTAGGGTTTGGGGTAGTAAAGGAATAAAGTTAAATTGTTTAAATGACGTGTAATTTTTTTAATTAATTCCACGTATGATTCATTGATTCTGTCACCAGGCCATGTAGGCCCTCACCGGAACTTGACACTTGACAAACAGAGAGACCTTTTCCCTAGTATTTTCCGGAGAGGGACCAAATTGCTCTGGCGAAACAAACACATAAATCAATATGATGGTTAACCCCTAAAAGCATTTGTTGAGAATATTAATGATAAAATTAAACAATCATTAATTTGGGGTAGTAAATTAGGATTGAATTTAATTCAGGGACTTAAGTTAAATTGTTTAAATGACGTGTAATTTTTTTTATTAATTCCACGTATAATTCATTAATTTGTGTTGAAAAATATTAAATGTATTTAGTTTTAATAAAAACATAATTTGTGTTCAAAACCATAAATGTATTTTAAGTATAATATTAATTAATGATTATTTGAATTATTTTCTTTAAAAATATTCATAATGTTTAATGATATATTAGCTATAAATTATTATTTAAGTCATTTTATGCTGAAAAATATTAAATAGATTAAATGCTTAAAAAAATCATAAATTAGTAATTAGTTATTAGTCGACTTGAAAATATTAAATATATTTAATAAGAAGGTTAATTATTATTTAAGTAATTTTGTGATGAAAAATATTAAATGGATTTAATGATAATATTATTAGTTAGTTAGTTATTCTTTGACCTGAAAATCACAAATTCATTTAATTATAATGATAATAATAATTATTTGAGCCATTTTGCGTTTAAGAATTTTAAATTTATTCAATAAAAATATTAAAATAAAAATAAAAATAAAATTTAATTTAATTTTAATAAAATATTCAACTATAAAATATTACTTGTTTTATTATTTTTCAATAAGTTCCTAATTTTTTTATAATTTAATTTAAGTAAAATAAGTATATCTATAAAACAAATTAAATAATATCTCTATCAGGAAAATAATTATAGAAATTTGTTAAAATTAGTCGTTTTAATTACCGTCAAGTTTTTGTAAAATTATCAAATAAAGTCGATAATTGCCTATATATAACTAAAAAAAACAGAAAAGATCTACAAAGTTGCAATGTCACTATTTGCAAAAAGTGTTCTTTTATTTTCCTTGCTTATGTTGGCAACATGTCACATTTCATTTTCTTTGTCAATTGGGCCTAAAACCACACATGTGAGGGTCACAAATTCCTTGCATGGAAATCTAGACCTTACTCTTCACTGCAAATCTGAAGATAATGATCTTGGCGAGCAGCATATCCATGACGGCGCCTTCTTTGAATGGAGTTTCAAAGTAAATTTTATTGGCACCACATTGTTTCATTGTACCTTTCAATGGGAAAATGTCACTAAACGGTTTGATATATACAAAGCTAAAAGGGATCAATTCGTATGCAAACTTTGCTATTGGAAAATAGATCAAGAAGGACCATGTTTGGTTGGACCAAGTTTCACCTTCGTTCCAATTTGTTATGGATGGAATTGATTTTCTGTGTGACCTGAATACGTATTGTTCATGATTTCCTGAATTCAATAACATTGATGAATAAAATTCTAAAAGAAAACTTCAGTAACTTCTTTTCATTTTTTGTTACAGTTATGTTTTTTTCCCATTTCATTTCTTAGACAGTTCCGTTTGAGAAGAGGATAATATGTAATCCTACATTAGGGGTAAGGTATAGCCTTCTATTCCGAATTATGAAAAAATTCTGGTTGACTCCACAATTACATCCATGCCTAGACAGATTGAAATCTATCGAAAATAGTAGAATGAATAATATGATGAATTTTGTGATAGAAAAATAATGGAGAGATTAGTTCTGGATGTGGAAGGTGAGATGGGGGTTAAGGAAGTAGGTGAATATGAGTTTATGGGTGGTGGTGGTGCTGTTTGGGGGTAGGAGGTGGTGCCTGGTTGGGGGAAGAGGAAGAAGAACTTTGGCGATGGAGTCGCAGAGGGAGGGAGGGAGGTCGGAGGAAGACGAAGAGGGTTGAATGTGTTTGATTAATGGAATTTGGGATTTAGGGTTTGGGGTAGTAAATTTGGATTGAATTTAATTCAGGGAATGAAGTTAAATTTTTTAAATGACGTGTAATTTTTTTAATTAATTCCACGTATGATTCATTAATTCTGTCACCAAGCCATGTAGGCCCTCACCGGAACTTGACACTTGACAAACAGAGAGACCTTTTCCCTAGTATTTTCCGGAGAGGGACCAAATTGCTCTGGCGAAACAAACACAGAGATCAATATGATGGTTAACCCCTAAAAGCATTTGTTGAGAATATTAATGATAAAATTAAACAATCATTAATTTGGGGTAGTAAATTAGGATTGAATTTAATTCAGGGACTTAAGTTAAATTATTTAAATGTCGTGTAATTTTTTTTATTAATTCCACGTATAATTCATTAATTTGTGTTGAAAAATATTAAATGTATTTAGTTTTAATAAAAACATAATTTGTGTTCAAAACCATAAATGTATTTTAAGTATAATATTAATTAATGATTATTTGAATTATTTTCTTTAAAAATATTCATAATGTTTAATGATATATTAGCTATAAATTATTATTTAAGTC
Organism: Acmispon strigosus; assembly: GCA_030819835.1. Lineage (NCBI taxonomy): Eukaryota > Viridiplantae > Streptophyta > Magnoliopsida > Fabales > Fabaceae > Acmispon > Acmispon strigosus. The sequence goes on from JAUAMA010000001.1 coordinate 30,775,864, forward strand.
ATTTTATGCTGAAAAATATTAAATAGATTAAATGCTTAAAAAAATCATAAATTAGTAATTAGTTATTAGTCGACTTGAAAATATTAAATATATTTAATAAGAAGGTTAATTATTATTTAAGTAATTTTGTGATGAAAAATATTAAATGGATTTAATGATAATATTATTAGTTAGTTAGTTATTCTTTGACCTGAAAATCACAAATTCATTTAATTATAATGATAATAATAATTATTTGAGCCATTTTGCGTTTAAGGATTTTAAATTTATTCAATAAAAATATTAAAATAAAATAAAAATAAAATTTAATTTAATTTTAATAAAATATTCAACTATAAAATATTACTTGTTTTATTATTTTTCAATAAGTTCCTAATTTTTTTATAATTTAATTTAAGTAAAATAAGTATATCTATAAAACAAATTAAATAATATCTCTATCAGGAAAATAGTTATAGAAATTTGTTTAAATTAGTCGTTTTAATTACCGTCAAGTTTTTGTAAAATTATCAAATAAAGTCGATAATTGCCTATATATAACTAAAAAAACAGAAAAGATCTACAAAGTTGCAATGTCACTATTTGCAAAAAGTATTCTTTTATTTTCCTTGCTTATGTTGGCAACATGTCACATTTCATTTTCTTTGTCAATTGGGCCTAAAACCACACATGTGAGGGTCACAAATTCCTTGCATGGAAATCTAGACCTTACTCTTCACTGCAAATCTGAAGATAATGATCTTGGCGAGCAGCATATCCATGACGACGCCTTCTTTGAATGGAGTTTCAAAGTAAATTTTATTGGCACCACATTGTTTCATTGTACCTTTCAATGGGAAAATGTCACTAAACGGTTTGATATATACAAAGCTAAAAGGGATCAATTCGTATGCAAACTTTGCTATTGGAAAATAGATCAAGAAGGACCATGTTTGGTTGGACCAAGTTTCACCTTCGTTCCAATTTGTTATGGATGGAATTGATTTTCTGTGTGACCTGAATACGTATTGTTCATGATTTCCTGAATTCAATAACATTGATGAATAAAATTCTAAAAGAAAACTTCAGTAACTTCTTTTCATTTTTTGTTACAGTTATGTTTTTTTCCCATTTCATTTCTTAGACAGTTCCGTTTGAGAAGAGGATAATATGTAATCCTACATTAGGGGTAAGGTATAGCCTTCTATTCCGAATTATGAAAAAATTCTGGTTGACTCCACAATTACATCCATGCCTAGACAGATTGAAATCTATCGAAAATAGTAGAATGAATAATATGATGAATTTTGTGATAGAAAAATAATGGAGAGATTAGTTCTGGATGTGGAAGGTGAGATGGGGGTTAAGGAAGTAGGTGAATATGAGTTTATGGGTGGTGGTGGTGCTGTTTGGGGGTAGGAGGTGGTGCCTGGTTGGGGGAAGAGGAAGAAGAACTTTGGCGATGGAGTCGCAGAGGGAGGGAGGGAGGTCGGAGGAAGACGAAGAGGGTTGAATGTGTTTGATTAATGGAATTTGGGATTTAGGGTTTGGGGTAGTAAATTTGGATTGAATTTAATTCAGGGAATGAAGTTAAATTTTTTAAATGACGTGTAATTTTTTTAATTAATTCCACGTATGATTCATTAATTCTGTCACCAAGCCATGTAGGCCCTCACCGGAACTTGACACTTGACAAACAGAGAGACCTTTTCCCTAGTATTTTCCGGAGAGGGACCAAATTGCTCTGGCGAAACAAACACAGAGATCAATATGATGGTTAACCCCTAAAAGCATTTGTTGAGAATATTAATGATAAAATTAAACAATCATTAATTTGGGGTAGTAAATTAGGATTGAATTTAATTCAGGGACTTAAGTTAAATTATTTAAATGTCGTGTAATTTTTTTTATTAATTCCACGTATAATTCATTAATTTGTGTTGAAAAATATTAAATGTATTTAGTTTTAATAAAAACATAATTTGTGTTCAAAACCATAAATGTATTTTAAGTATAATATTAATTAATGATTATTTGAATTATTTTCTTTAAAAATATTCATAATGTTTAATGATATATTAGCTATAAATTATTATTTAAGTCATTTTATGCTGAAAAATATTAAATAGATTAAATGCTTAAAAAAATCATAAATTAGTAATTAGTTATTAGTCGACTTGAAAATATTAAATATATTTAATAAGAAGGTTAATTATTATTTAAGTAATTTTGTGATGAAAAATATTAAATGGATTTAATGATAATATTATTAGTTAGTTAGTTATTCTTTGACCTGAAAATCACAAATTCATTTAATTATAATGATAATAATAATTATTTGAGCCATTTTGCGTTTAAGGATTTTAAATTTATTCAATAAAAATATTAAAATAAAATAAAAATAAAATTTAATTTAATTTTAATAAAATATTCAACTATAAAATATTACTTGTTTTATTATTTTTCAATAAGTTCCTAATTTTTTTATAATTTAATTTAAGTAAAATAAGTATATCTATAAAACAAATTAAATAATATCTCTATCAGGAAAATAGTTATAGAAATTTGTTTAAATTAGTCGTTTTAATTACCGTCAAGTTTTTGTAAAATTATCAAATAAAGTCGATAATTGCCTATATATAACTAAAAAAACAGAAAAGATCTACAAAGTTGCAATGTCACTATTTGCAAAAAGTATTCTTTTATTTTCCTTGCTTATGTTGGCAACATGTCACATTTCATTTTCTTTGTCAATTGGGCCTAAAACCACACATGTGAGGGTCACAAATTCCTTGCATGGAAATCTAGACCTTACTCTTCACTGCAAATCTGAAGATAATGATCTTGGCGAGCAGCATATCCATGACGACGCCTTCTTTGAATGGAGTTTCAAAGTAAATTTTATTGGCACCACATTGTTTCATTGTACCTTTCAATGGGAAAATGTCACTAAACGGTTTGATATATACAAAGCTAAAAGGGATCAATTCGTATGCAAACTTTGCTATTGGAAAATAGATCAAGAAGGACCATGTTTGGTTGGACCAAGTTTCACCTTCGTTCCAATTTGTTATGGATGGAATTGATTTTCTGTGTGACCTGAATACGTATTGTTCATGATTTCCTGAATTCAATAACATTGATGAATAAAATTCTAAAAGAAAACTTCAGTAACTTCTTTTCATTTTTTGTTACAGTTATGTTTTTTTCCCATTTCATTTCTTAGACAGTTCCGTTTGAGAAGAGGATAATATGTAATCCTACATTAGGGGTAAGGTATAGCCTTCTATTCCGAATTATGAAAAAATTCTGGTTGACTCCACAATTACATCCATGCCTAGACAGATTGAAATCTATCGAAAATAGTAGAATGAATAATATGATGAATTTTGTGATAGAAAAATAATGGAGAGATTAGTTCTGGATGTGGAAGGTGAGATGGGGGTTAAGGAAGTAGGTGAATATGAGTTTATGGGTGGTGGTGGTGCTGTTTGGGGGTAGGAGGTGGTGCCTGGTTGGGGGAAGAGGAAGAAGAACTTTGGCGATGGAGTCGCAGAGGGAGGGAGGGAGGTCGGAGGAAGACGAAGAGGATTGAATGTGTTCGATTAATGGAATTTGGGATTTAGGGTTTGGGGTAGTAAAGGAATAAAGTTAAATTGTTTAAATGACGTGTAATTTTTTTAATTAATTCCACGTATGATTCATTAATTCTGTCACCAGGCCATGTAGGCCCTCACCGGAACTTGACACTTGACAAACAGAGAGACCTTTTCCTTAGTATTTTCCGGAGAGGGACCAAATGGCTCTGGCGAAACAAACACAGAGATCAATATGATGGTTAACCCCTAAAAACATTTGTTGAGAATATTAATGATAAAATTAAACAATCATTAATTTGTGTTGAAAAATATTAAATGTATATAGTTTTAATATTAAACATAATTTGTGTTCAAAACCATAAATGTATTTTAAGTATAATATTAATTAATGATTATTTGAATTATTGTCTTTAAAAATATTAATAATGTTTAATGATATATTAGTTATAAATTATTATTTAACAAATTTTATGCTGAAAAATATTAAATAGATTTAATGCTTAAAAAAATCATAAATTAGTAATTAGTTTTTAGTCGACTTGAAAATATTAAATATATTTAATGAAAAAGTTAATTATTATTTAAGTAATTTAATGATGAAAAATATTAAATGGATTTAATGATAATATTATTAGTTAGTTATTCTTTGAACTGAAAATCACAAATTCATTTAATTATAATGATAATAATTATTATTTGAGTCATTTTGCGTTTAAAAATTTTAAATTTGTTTAATGAAAAAAATTAAAATTAAAATATATTTTAATAAAATATTCAACTATAAAATATTACTTGTTTTATTATTTTTCAATAAGTTCCTAATTTTTTTAATAATTTCATTTATGTAAAATAAGTATATCTATAAAAAAATTTAAATAATATCTCTATCAGGAAAATAAATATGGAAATTTGTTAAAGTTAGTCGTTTTAATTACAGTCAAGTTTTTGTAAAATTATCAAATAAAGTGGACAATTGCCTATATATAATTAAAAAAAAAAACAGAAAAGATCTACAAAGTTGCAATGTCATTATTTGCAAAAAGTGTTCTTTTATTTTCCTTGCTTATGTTGGCAACATGTCACATTTCATTTTCTTTTTCAATTGGGCCTAAAACCACACATGTGAGGGTCATAAATTCCTTGCATGGAAATCTAAACCTTACTCTTCACTGCAAATCTGAAGATAATGATCTTGGCGAGCAGCAAATCCATGAAGGCGCCTTCTTTGAATGGAGTTTTAAAGTAAATTTTATTGGCACAACATTGTTTCATTGTACCTTTCAATGGAAAAATGTCACTAAACGGTTTGATATATACAAAGCAAAAATGGATCAATTCGTATGCAAACTTTGCTATTGGAAAATAGATCAAGAAGGACCATGTTTGGTTGGACCGAATTTCAGCTTCATTCAAATTTTTTATGGATGGAAATGATTTTCTGTGTGACCTGAATACGTATTGTACATGATTTGCTGAATTCAATAACGCTGATGAATAAAATTCTAAAAGAAAACTTCAGTAACTTCTTTTCATTTTTTGTAGCAGATATTTTTTTTTCCCATTTCATTTCTTAGACAGTTCCGTTTGAGAAAAGGATAATATGTAATCCTACATTAGGGGTAAGGTATAGCCTTCTATTCCAAATTATGAAAAAGTTCTGGTTGACTCCACAATTACATCCATGCCTAAACAGATAGAAATCTATCGAAAATAGTAGAATGAATAATATGATGAATTTTGTGATACATAAATAACGGAGAGATGGAAAAATAAAGTGTGTGACAATAAGATGGAATAGAAATGAAGTGTGAAATAATCAAAGGCATTGGGAAAGGTTTGGTCTCGAAAAGTAGAGTTTAGAATTGACTTTGGGGTGAAAAACTACTTTTCTGGGCTTCCTGGCAGGGAGCCAACGCATGAGCGTTGGCATCCCAACGCATGAGCGCTGGCATCCCAACGTATGGGCGTTGGGCCTCTGCCTGAGCCACGCATGTGCGTGGCTATACCTGCGCACATCCGTGGGTGTGGCAAACAGCAGAGGTAGATTTTTTGGAAACTTGTCGTTTGGAGTTGTTTCGATTCCGATTTTTTTGAAACTTCTTTCCACCCTTAGAACAGATTATTGAGGGTTGTTTGTGTGGTTTTTGATAGGTGGAACTTGAAGCATATGCAAAGGAGTTGGAGGTAAGGTAAACTCAGTACTAGATCGAGTCAGTTGTGTTTTACATATGAATTTCTTTTGGAAACTATTCTGTTTGTGTATGATGGAATTATTGGTATTGTGATACGTGCTTGGATTTGAGAGTTGATGTTATGATATGTTGATGATGATGATTTATTTGGGCTAACATACCATGATTGGTGAATATTTTGAGGAACTGTTGATGCATGATTATTGTGGTTTGTCATGGCATGCACATTTTTAGGTTGTAGACGGTGGGGTGGACGGTAATTTCCATGTGACTGTTGAACGCGGTGGGGTGAACGGTAATTTCCACGTGACCGTTGAGGCCGGTGGAGTGGACGGTAATTGCCACGTGGCCGTACCTGAGGACAATGGGGTGGACGGTTTTTGCCACGTGATTGTCCAGTTCCTATTGGAACGATGTTTTTTGCCATAGATGAGCATGTAGTTGCATTTTGAGGAACCATGAGCATGATTTGTGTTGTTGATGATGAGGAATTGAGGATGTTATGATGTTGTTGTACTGTATTTTGAGATTACTGTTGTTGTTGTTTATGCTAGTTCAATTTCTCTTCAACATGTTGCTTGTTATCTATTGTTTGTTCTCAAGAGTTAACCTTTTCTGTTTGTGGTTGGGCGCTTAACGCCAGAAATTCCTGGAAGAAGTTTCGTGATGATTTTTTCTCTTGAAGAACTTTATGGGATCAGAGTGCGCAGTGGAAGCATGAGAGATTTCAGAAGAAGATGTTTGATGCTTAAGGACTTCCGCTGTCTATTTTATTCCTTTAAGCTCGTTGTTGAGCGTTTACCTTTGTAATAATATTTCCTCGTTTTAGCTTCCGCGTAATAATTATTATTTACGGGGAATTATTATTTACGGGGAATTATTACTTGTATTATTAATAGTATTGAGAGACGAGAAATGGTTTTTGAAAATCGAGTTGTTTTTCTGAGAGGTTTTCATTTCCGCGTAATTACTATGTGACCTTCAACCCAAAATTGGGGCGTTACTAGAATTTAGTTTTAACCAGGAGGACCAGTAGCCATTTTTACAAAGCTGCGAATTCTTATCGTAGTACAAACCACGGTAAGACTATCACAATGAAAGTAAAGGTTTCTTAAGTAGGAATTGCAGTGGTGGGTACTAAAAAATTTCAGGAAGGGGAAGGTTCGAAGAACCGGGAAGGGAATACAAGCATCTTACTAGATTTGAAACGAAGGAAAAAATGGAGAATGGGTTTGTTTTAGGTGTGATGTACCCTACACTAGGGAGCACATGTGCAAGAATGCTTTATTGAGAGTGATTATCCTAAGGTAAAAAGAAGAAGTTAATGTTGTAGAAGAACAAGAGTTGGAGGAATTCAACTCTTTGCATCTTTCCCTGTGTTCAATGACTAGCTTGACTACTTCCAAATCTTGGAAGGTGGGAGGTAAGTTACTAGATAAGCCAGTGGTAATCTTTCTCGACTGTGGAGCCGCACATAATGTTGTCTCCAAGAATTTGGTGGCATAACTACAGCTGTTAGTGGTAGATACATCAAGTGTCTCAAACCCTCGAAAAAAACAAATTCTAAAATTAAAATAAAAGAATTTGATCATTTACCGGGTTTTTTTAAAATAATCTAAAAAAATTACTAAAAAAATACAAGTTTACAAATATCTACCAAGTTGGGGTATTTTTGGCCATGTAGGATGATGACATGGCTTGTCCGTCAAAAGTCTCCTCACATGAGGCGACTTCTTTACAACCCTGAACTCTGCCCTGGCTTCTTCTATTTATAGGCAAAACTCTTCAACGGCTTGCAGCAGTTGTTTCTTATAGTTTATCCACGTGTCTTTTGTCCGTTTCTTTGTCCCCAATGTGTCTGATTTGTTCTAACTGCTCTATAACTTCCTTCAGACAACAGTTCCATGCGTCTCAGGGCTATAGTCGAGAATAAACAAGTTTCCATGCCCTTTTGTGTTAAGTCCTAGCTCTTTGTTGGCTTCGACTTCGACTCACCATATTATCATTATTTCGGTCGAACTTCATAGACCATTTCTTTAGCCTTAGCACTTTTCATCTTGGCTGAAATCCTTTTTTGGAATAGCTTCCAACTAATCTGGGACTTGGAAAACTTCCAGGCTAACAGAAACATAAGTTAGATGTTGAACTACATATTGAAGCATCTCTTGATGCTGGAATCATGATAGACGTTGCCTATACTGTTGTACCTTCTACATTTATTTCTCAAAATGAAGGCGCAAGCATTGCCTCATTGAGATTACAGAGACGGGATGGAAACTTTCCCTTTCCATAGGTTGATTTTATTTTGGTTGATCCCTTCTCTAATAGGGATGAATTTCTTTGGATTGAACAAGTGAACATTTTATGAGCCTTTGTGAAGATAGAATCAGAGAAATATATGAGGACCACCTGAGAGGAATAAGTTTCTTTGTCAAGACCCAATAGACAAAGATCTTCCAAACTCTCATCTTCTACTCTTAATGGAGGTCATCTACCCAGTCACTTCTTTAGATGATGCTGAAGATGTATACCCTTAAATACTCTATGTTGTTCCTGTTTACATCTAGAAGCTTCATAAAAGATAAGCTTTTATAGTGTATGTCATGCTTTGAGATTTTACTATGGTTATTTTCTACTTGGAATAAAATGCTAATATGAAGAATCATATGTTGATGGTCAACATGCTGACGAAAAGTCAACTTATTGAAGGCCACTCTACTACATTATAAGAAGGCTAGAACTAGAATGCAACATCGAGTTATGAAGCTCAACATTCATATGCTCAAAAAGTATGAAGATTCCAAGTGTCGAAGAAAGAAAGTCATGTTGATGGTCCAAAATATGTTGATCATCAATCACAAGTCAAGTGCTTTAAAGAAGCATTATGAGCTCATCAGAGAATCATGCTTTGAAGAAGCATTATGAGCTCATCAGAGAATCATTATGAAGAATTTTTCCAGAACCTACTCAGTATAAGACAAGCTTAGTGGGACAAAATCTTCTATGATCCGAGGAACATTGCCCAAGAAGGACACTTTGTGGGCTTCTTTTTAGAATTGTTCAAAAGTCATACGCTTCTATTATCTATATCTCTATACTCCCTCATTTTCTTTTTATAAGAGTTAAATGATGGGTGATAGCCGTTCCCTTTTATACGAACCACATAAGGCTTTGTGCCATATTAATTATTTTTTCATATTTTTACTCCTATTCAATTCTAGAAATATGAAATTGTATTAATGATGAAAATAGATTAAAAAGAAATATGTTAAGAATAATTTTAGAAATTCAACATTGTTTTGAGAACAAATTTAATGCAAAAAACTATACTACCTAACTTTCTTAAGAAGTGTGCAAAGTTGATTTAGCTCTTATAAAAAGGAACGGAGGGAGTACTACCTACTGTACTATTTGACCCATGTATTAAATGCCTAAGGAAGTGCATTGAATGATTCTCTCTAACGCAAACTTCTTGAGAGAAAGATGTTTCAAAAGGATTGTTGAACCACTTTAGGTATTTAGTAATGAAGATTGAAGAGCCAAGAAGAATTGCTAAGTCACTTATTGTACACTATGTATAGAACACGAGTCTTTCACCAAACATTCTTTAATTTATTGTTAAGTTTTCATAGTGTTCATTTCTAATCTTTTGATATGAAACTTGTAAAAATCTCATAATTGGAGCTTTAACATCCACTCTCATTTATCAAGTTTTAAAATCTTGTGACCGTTTAGAACTTGTAAAAGTTAACAACTACACTAATAGGTTGATTAATAAATAGCTCGAAGAGGCTATTGAAAGACTATTATGTAAGCATGAAGAGACAATGCCATATACTTGTATTTTTGGATAATATAGTTGAAAATCCCTTAAGTGAGTAAGGGAACTGTACATAGCCAAAGTAGTTTAGGGTAAATCAGAATAAATATCATGTGTGATATTATATCCCTTATCTTTGTGATTATTCTTTTTCACTAACCTAAAGGGAACTTAACTAAGGTAGTGTTTGGCCCGGCTTTTTTATGACTTTTAAGTTACTTTTAAGCTGAAGCAGGGCCAAACACTTTTTCTGAAAAAGTTCAGTAGCTTTTAAGTAACTTATTTTTATAACATAAAATAGAAATAAGTAACTTTTTAGAAAAAGCTAGAAATAGGAGCTTTTTACTTAAAAGTAACTTATTATTATTATGACCACCACCACCACCCCACCGCCGCTGCCCCCGCTGCCGCCACCACAGCCACCGCCACTGCCCCCCCGCCGCCATCGCTGCCACCACCACCGCCGCAACCACCATCGCCACTGCCACCACCACCACCGCACCGCCGCCACCACACCACTGCCACCGCCGCCGCTGTCGCCCCCTCACGCCACCGCCGCCACCGCACCACCACCACCACGCCACCGCCGCCACCGCCACCACCACCACCGCCACTACCGCCACTGCACTGCCGCCACCACACCACTGCCACCGCCGCCGTCGTCGCCCCCTCACGCCACCGCCGCCACCGCACCACCACCACCACCACGCCACCGCCGCCGCCACCGCCACCGCCACTGCCACCACCGCCACTACCGCCACCGCACCGCCGCTGCCACCACCACCACCACCGCTGCCGCCGCCACCGCCGCCGCCACCGCCACCGCCGTCGCCCCCTCACGCCACGGCTGCCACTACCGCCACCGCATCGCCGCCACCACCGCCACCGCACCACCGCCACCGCACCACCACCACCACGCCATCGCACCGCCGCCACCACACCACCGGCACCACCGCACCGCCGCCACCGCACCACCACCACCACGCCACCGCACCACCACCACCACCGCCACCGCACCGCCGCCTCCCCCTCACGCCACTGCCCCCCACGCCATCGTCGCCACCGCCCTGCCGCCACCACGCCGCCGCCGCCCCTTCATGCCACCGCCCCCCGCCGCCATATATGAAACTTTTATAAAACAGTTTTACCAAACAACTTTTAACTTAAAAGTAGCTTTTTAAGTTATAAAAAACTGAAAACTGACAAACAACTTCTTCTTCTTTTTCAAAGCTCTTATTTTTAACTTTTACTTAAAAGTGGCTTTTAAGTCAGAAAAAAGCTGGGCCAAACGAAGTTATTTCCACATACAGTAAGAAATAAACACCCTATGATTGGATAAGGAGTTTAAAAAACTATAATTCTAGGTGAAATCTAAGACATAAATGAAAGACAGAGAGTAAAGGGAAGCAACCACAATTGGAAAAACCAGGCCAAGTGATCAATGAAACAATAGAAAGTGATTTCGTGTTTGACCAAATTTTTCCTACTAGTATTTATATTTATGAAAAAATTCTATTACTATATTTTCTTACTTTTATTTAGTATCAAATGCTCCTGGGGCCATTAGGAAGAAGTAGAATTTTACTGCACTCAATTGTGACTTAGAATGGCTAAGTTATGGTATGAACCTTATGGAAGGATTGGCTGAAGGTTAATTTTTATAAGAGTAGGCTGGGAGGGATGTGCATTGACAATGGTGAATTAAGAAGCTTCGCATGCTCGCTGCATTGTAGAGTGATGATGCTCCCGTTCATCTATCTTGGTCTTCCTGTAGGGGTAACCCAAGGAGACTATCGTTTTAGAATCCGGTAATTGATAGATTACGCAGAAAGCTCTCAAAGTGGAAATAAAAATCACTTTCTTTCGGAGACAAGTTATGCTTAATTAAATCTGTCCTCACTGCTGTGCCCCTCTACTTTCTGTCCTTTTTTAGGATGCCGCCTGGAATAATAGCACAATGTAATGGTATTATGAGGAAGTCTCTATGGGGAGGAGTGGAGGGGGATGGGAAAATCGCTTGGGTTAAATGAAGCAATGTGTGTAAAGAAAAAAGTGAGGGAGGATTAGGCATAAATGAACTTAAACTTTTTAACTTGGCTCTCTTGGGCAAGTGGAGATGGCGACTAATGAATGAGAGACATACTTTATGGTGTCGAATCTTGATAACAAAATACCACAATTCAGTGTCTCGACATGACTCTATATGGTGGAAGGATCTCTATCTCAGTTTCTTTGATCTTGATAATGGGGGTTGGTTTAATTCTTCAGTGTGCAGACAGATAGGAGATGGTTCAGAGGTATTGTTTTGGGAAGAGAAGTGGATGAGGGATGATCTATTACGAGAAATATTCCCATGACTCTTTGCTTTGTCGTTGAAACAGCAAGCAACTGTGGGGGAAATGGGAGGATGGTGGGATGGGTTATGGGAATGGCAGTTTGGATGGAGGAGAGCTTTGCTGAATTGTGAAGAGGAACGGGTAGAAGAATTGAGGCAAAAAATTCAGAGTTTTATTCCAAAGGTTGGTTCGACTAACAAGTGGTGTTGGAAGAAGGAAACCTCGGGTGAATATAGTGTAAGCTCGGCATATAAATTACTACTAGGAGAGGTGCTTGACGAGGCCTATGGCGTGGTGTTTCATAGGTTGTGGTCAGCAAAAGCACCTCCAACTTGGTGGCGCTGGCTTGGAAGATCATTATTAATAGAATTCAAACAAAATCAAATCTGAATAGGCGAAATGCTCTGCCTTTGAATGCAGGGACATTATGCCCGTTTTGTTTGATAAGGGAAGAAACCACTGAGCACTTATTTCTGCATTGCCAGGTAGCTTGGAGGCTTTGGTCGCGGGTTCTTCAATGGCTGGGACTTCTAATTGCAATGCCAATGGAATGCAGTGCTCATTTTGTCCATTTTGGCACTCTTGTTTCAGGTGCAAAGAAGGCTGGAAGAGCTATGTCAATGATTTGGATTGCTGCTGTAGGTACTATCTAGAGTACAAGAAATAATGTTGTGTTCAAAGGAGGGAGGGCTGAGGTGGAGAGGATGGTGGAATGTACTCAACACAAGTGTGGCTTTGGCTGAAGGTAAATTATAGAAATTTCTCAGTATCCTTCTATGAATAGCTGTTAAATCCGACTGTAAGCCTGAATATGCCTAGCGAAACAGTATGGAACCATGAACGAAAGCAAAGTGATGGCAGACGCTAACGGCTGGGAACTGATATGGATTTCAAATCCTTGGGAGTGGATGTAGAGTTGTTATTACAGCAATCTATTGTGTTGACTATTTCTGCCTATTTTTTCTTCTTCTGTTGTTTTGTCTAGATTTTGTTATGGTAGAAACATTATATTTCCTTTTGTATTGGGTTGGGGCAGACCTTATGCTCTTTATCAATACAATCTTTCCTTATAAAAAAAAGAATTATGTGAAACGCGCTAGACACATTTTGACCTATACTTCACCCTCATAAAGGCTGAACTAAAAATTATTTTCTTCACGGGAATTGTATACCTAGATACTAGCTTCATGTTGATTCAAATACCATCCAATTTGTACACATGTAGCTTGAGATATTCTCTTTGGAAGACATATTATTTATGTTTGTAATGTACACGAAGGTGCGGCCTTTTGTGGTTTTAAAATTATCAGAAGGTGCCTTAGATGGCTCAGGTTTATTAGGAAAAAAATTTGTTCCAGACGGTGCTCTAGATGGTGTTCCATAAGGTATCACAGAAGGTACATAAGAAAGATTCATGTTTTGAATTCAACACAAAAGCTTTAGATTGTTCTCGTAGATTTCCAACGGTATATTATATACCTTATCTGGATCACTAGCTTTGGTTATGCCCCACATAAGGTGTATGGTATGAACACTCAAACCATCAGAAGGAACAATCGAAGGTGTACAATAGATTACAAGAATGAAGATTGAACTCCACCTTTGACCAAGCTAATGGTTCACTCAGGTATGAGCTTCAACAAAAGCATTGTAGATCATTCTTATATATTTCCAATATATATCAGTCATCTCAGGATCACTGAAGCTCCATATATGCCCCTTACAAGATATATGGTCTGATTTCCCGAAAGCTTATGATACAAACTTGTAGCTATGTTTTCTTCGAGATAGATATGAATATCGTAATTGACTGTAGTATTAAAGTTTTAAATCTTTCTTTTATCTTTCCAACCATGTACCAAATACCTCATTTGGATGAGTATAACTTCAGTTAGAGGTTGTGGAAGTGAACAGGGTCGTAAGAGCTAAAAATAAAAAGTTCAGAAATTTTCCAAGTTAAGGTCCAATTAAGTGTATTGATATCATAAATTAATCTAAACATGCTATGTATGTTGCTATGTATAACATTGTTATGTATCAATTTTTCATTATTCAGCAAGCTTTGGAGGCACGTGTCTTAGGTTTGAGTAACCCACCGAATTGGCAATTAAGAGTTCTCTAGCTGAGCTTACAACAAATATGACTAAACCCCGACTAGATCTTCATGCGATGGAGGTTCCAATATACTATTCCCGATAACTTGCTGAAGGATTCTATGTGGCTCGTTCATGCATAATATGAGATAGAGATACGAAGAAGCGTACTACTATTTCAACATGAGTAATTTGTGACACGATATGAGATATGTCATAGATCATATGAAGGTTCAATCGCTAGGTCCGAATTCAAAATTAATGTATATATTCATCACATTTTGTTTATACTCGTCATAATACTGATTTTTTATGTGCAAAAAATCACGTTAAGATGATTTTATTTACCTACTGATGATGCATTAAAGTATCATTGTATGCGTTTAATCAGTCACCATGTTCAAAAAAAATAAAAAAAAAATCAGTCACCATGTTATGTATGCGTCTTTCATCTGGTGCTTCCCAAAGGCGAAGCACTTAGCCTAATATGACCTTTTCGAGTTAGATCTCATATCTATCACTTGAACTCGATTAACATTGTAGGTTCCATCCTATGGGGTGCAATTGAGAGCGGTCCTGTGTCTGGGACAATTTCGATTGCGAACTCCACATCTATCCCTGGCAACAACCCTGGTACATCATTCTTCAACACTGACTGGCACGGTCGGCAAGTTACGTGCATCGGTCTCCCTTCCTTCTTCAACACTGACTGACGAGAGACACTCCTGAGACCCTTCGTCCAAGGCGGTGCCTAAAAGATTCTTCGTCCATCATTCGGAGATACTTGTTTCCGGTAACACTACAGGCGTATTGCGATCACCCGTTTCCTATCTTTCATCGACACTTGTTGGCTGGAAGTATTCATGAGATTCCTCTATTAAGGAGTTGTTCAGACTATTAACCATTGGGCATCAAGAGATACACTTACTCGAGGAAGATTACTATCTCACGGTACAATTCAAGAGAACTTGGGGGTTGGATAATGAACTAATTCCAAGAAAACACTCATGGAAATTTAAGGAAGTATCATGAGTAATATATGTTAAGGAAAGAACACACAATAGCATGCAGCAGGCTAAACATCCATCCACGTGATTTTATTGATAGGAAAACAATCAGGTTATACGTGTATTAACAGTGGACAAACACACTCTTCACGTACCACGTTCATGACCTCTAGCCTAAGCTTTAGAAGGTTCACCCAGTTACTCCCGTATGTGGATTGGTGCACCTCATTGACTTATAACATCATGTACCTAACGACCCTACTTCGAAAATTTAATTCTTCTTGACAACACTAGGTGACTATAATGTTATTTTAACATCTAATTTTTTTTTGCATTGGCACCTTGCCACTCTCAATTGATAAAGACTTAGAGATTAAACTCGACTTCCCATCGTCCACCTTAACCAGGTAAGTATACTTGTAATTAAAACTCTTTAATCCTTGACTAAAGAAAACAAGACTATCTATGTCTTAATCAAAACCTGTACATACTCAGGTTCCCTCTTAGACCCCTGCTGATCATAACACCGATCCCATATTCATTCGACCATGCAAAAATGCAAGCCTATATTACACCTTAACACTTGACATTATTCAAGCTTACTTCCTCCAATTCAGTCCATGTATCATACTCCAATGGTATTAACAAGGTTCCTTATTCCAGACTTTCAATCTTCGAGGGGTTATCTTCTTATCGTGATAACTACGACCGAAAGGCTCCTCACTCAATACGATTTCTAAAACAGTTCCCTTAAAGGCAAAAGAGGAAGTCTAGTTTAGCAACTATCCAAAATCATACCAATCGGCTAAATGCTATACTACTCATAGCAGACTAAACCTTGAAGCATTCCTGTCTCTTCCCGGCTTAAAATTTAATATCCCTTTATGCTAAGGGCATCCTATATGGAATTCAATTTCCTACTTCTCCCTCATGAGTTATCAACTTCTTAAGGACATCTCTAACATACTTCTAACTGAACCGAAAGCCCCACAATTAACCCTTAACAAAATAAAGCATCAATTAAGGGTAAACACACAAGTCAGGTATCAACCAATTCAGAAGCTGGCTATCATGAGAGATAAACAAACAAACATATAAGAAGGTTTTCCCCACAAGGGCGAGACCTATAGACATCTACAAGTTCATATACTTCGAAATCTCGTCATGCTTGGAGAAGCCACAAGGTTGATCAAGCCTTACAAACCAACTCCCTAGCAATCAAAGCTGAAATATCATAATTGTAGACACACAATAACACACAACTTATCATAGAAGACCTATTCCCTAACAGACTCTGGTATTCTCAACCGGAGCTCTTCTCTGATACCACAGTGTAACACCCCGATTTTCAAGGCATTACTGTAGTGAATGAACAGTTAATAAACGTGCAAGTTATCTTTTTATAACTGTGGAAATGCAAGTATATATTTTTTATTTTTCCGAGACATGCTATATACAACATGTATTACTTGTATACATACCCAATTCAACAATAACATATAAGATATATAGTTAGGTGGACAACATTGGAGAAATAGTTTCATAATCAACCGACTTGTTTATAAAATAAAACATTCTGCCACAAATAAAACCCCAACCAATACTTCCTAATCTGGTACACCTCCTACGATCCCACGCAGGGCAACCGCATCAAGGCTTATCGTCCCAAAACTCTACCCTACCCCTGGGCATGCTTGTGTACAGACACAATGATCAAATAACTATTTCTAGTATCATGTGATAAGCTATCCATCCTACTCCCTCAGACTTCCTTCGATTTAGAATCCTCCGGGTACTCTCCAGCTATTAGTTGTCTAGCTGGCGACGGATCGCCCAAAATAAAAACAAGCAAACAGGTGCATGGGTCAACTTAAAACAATATCATATATATATATATATATATATATATATATATATATATATATATAATATCCAAGTAAGCATGTAGCAATCATACTAAACAAGGTTATAGACTCAAGTGGTCGATGACCCTACAACTCCATATATGCATGTACAACCTCTTTGTCGTACAAAAGTTTCATCCGGATGTATCACCAAATCCCACAGGCAGGCGAGACACTCTACGGACTCCAAGCCTGACTAAATAGTACTTCTGGTCAGCCGATGAGTTTCCACTTACATGAGTACGTTCTTTCTAACGCCCCGATATTTTCCATCTCTAGCCCGTTGCTATGTTTAGATCCAAACCACGACGACCCTCAAATATGCTCGACACAACATGGAAACAACAACCCAAATTCAAGGCTTAATCGTCCAAAGATGTGGCCTCGCATAGCTTCATAATTAACAAAGAATCATGTAGAGTATATGTACATCTCTACATCAGATATAAATCATGCCGCAAGAAAATCACGCTTAATACTTAGAAATATAGAAAGGAAGCACTCAATAAGTCAAGCCACAATTGCAATCAATATCACACCTTAAACAATTCTAATCCAGCATATCAGATACCTACAGCTCCATGCATTAATATATATATATATATATATATATATATATGTCGATCAATACGGTTCTAATCGGGTCACTCTCAGAACGCTGTCAACTACCGATTCCAAGATCATAGTATAAATTCACATAATCATATACATATGCTTAGTAGCTAAGAGTAGCAAAGTGCCCTTAACAAGGTTTCCTTTGCTCAAAACTCTAATGTTCGCTCCGGAATCTATGTCCGTTCCTAAAGATACTGTGAAGAAAAATTCTCTCCTCCCATTGCAAGAGGTTTTGATGCTTCCAAAACAACACCAATGTTGATGAAGAAATGAAGAACTTATTCTTATTATTCAGAGTGTACTAGTTTATTGCATTCTATTTTTTAGGTCATTCATTTCTTAGGAAGAACTTTCAATTTCTTTGATTACCTTTTCTCTCAAAACTTTGTAATTTTGTGTTTATTAAAGCTTAATTGTTTTCATAAATAAAAGTCTTAGAAACCTTAGGAAAATTGCTTTCAAATAGTTTTTTTCAAAGGGAAGCTTAACTAGTTGGGTAACGGATTACTAGTTTGGTTAACAAATTACTAAGAGAGAAAATGATTAAGTGGTACTTACCATGAGGCAGTAATCGATTACTCTGGGCATTTTTGGTTAAAATATGATTTTTGTCTCCTCTAATTGCATTCTCTTAACACTTGTGCGCTTTTCGATTTCCAAAAGAGTTTCTACACTATATAAAGTGTCTTTCATTAGTCATAAACACAAGAGAGTAAGAAGATTAAAAAGTTTTCAGATTTGGCGCAAGGTTTTTCATTGTTCTTGGAGTGCTCTTCTTCATAGGTTTTATATTTCCATTATTGGTCTTAGATCACCATTCTTGCTGTGAATGTTACTTCTTCTTCCTTCAATCAATAGGGTTTTTATTGTATTCCACCATAGGGTTTGGTGAAGAGGGCAAGTAGGGTTCTTTTTCTATCTTGTGGTTGGTAGAAGACACATTGGATTGCTTGCTGTAAGCTTGGTTTGATTTTCTATCTTATTGGACAAATCTCATCAGGTTGATGGGGACTGGATGTAGTCTTTTATAGTAGTACTATCAAAGGTGAACTAGGATAAAATCCTGGTGTGATCTTCTTAAACCCTTATCTCCTTTACATTTTGCTATTTGAATGTTTAGGGTTCTTAGGTTGGGGCTTTTTGTAAATTCATGATTAATTGATTAAATTGGTGTAATAGAATCTTTGTATGTGAATTACTATGCTTCTTTGTATGTTTAGATTGATCCTTAAAATTGTTTTTGATGTGTAATTCTAAATTTCTTGAATTTCGTTCTTGGACGATATCAGATTACCAAAAACGGTAACAGACTACCATTCTCGATAACAGATTACTAGTATCGGTAATAAATTACCAAAAGTTGTTGTTTTAGGTTTTAAGTCAAATTTTAAGAACTAAAATTGGTGTTTTGAGATCCTAATTCACCGCCCCTCTTAGGATTGTCACCTTAAGTGTTCACAATTGGTATTAGAGCTTAGTTGGGTAGGTTACTCCTAGATCCGGGATTAAACACACTTAAGATGGCATCCTTTAGATCTATATTAGTTGAGGGTGGAAACACCAATAGACCCCCTAGTTTCACCGGTGAGTGCTATGACTTTTGGAAAATTAGTCTGAGAATCTTCATTGAGTCTCAAAGCCTAGATGTGTGGAATACTATAGAGGAAGGTCTCTTTGTACGTACTATTGATGTTGAAGGTGTGAGTCAACCCAAGATTAAGGCCTTGTGGAATGATGATGAAAAGAAAAAGGTACAATATGACCTTAAGGCTAAAAATATCCTAACCGCCGCTTTAGGTTTTGATAAGTTCTTTAGAGTTTCAAATTGTGCATCGGCTAAAGAAATATGGGATACCTTAGAGGTTACCCATGAGAGAACCGAAGAAGTTAAGAGGTCTAGGTTAAACACCATTTCCCAAGAGTATGAGTTGTTTAGAATGAAACCGAGAGAGAGTATCTTAGATCTACAAAAAAGGTTTACTCACTTGACTTACAATTTGATTGCTCTTGGAAAAGTATTCTCTAATAGTGGTTTGAATTTGAAGGTACTTAGATCTTTGACAAGGGCTTGGCAACCAAAGATGACCACAATATCTGAAAAGAAAAGTCTATCCAAAATGACTTTGACGGCTTTGTTTGGCAAGCTACAAGAGCATGAATTGGAGTTTGGCCGATTGGAACAAGGTGAAGAGCTCGAGAAAAAGAAGAGGACTATCTCTCTAAAGGCAAAAACTATTGATAGGATGGATCACTTAGTGATGACTCTCAAGACGATGAGAATGATGAAAATCTCACATTTCTTGTCAAGAAGTTTGGAAAGTTTTTGAGAAGGAACAAAGCAAGGAAGTCCACTCAATTTAAGAAATTCACCAAGAAAAATGGTACTCCTACTTCAAGCAACAACTTCACATGCTTTGAATGTGGCAAGCTGGGGCACATTAAGGTTGATTGTCCTTCACTACAAAAGAAAAATGACTTCAAGTCTTGGAAAGACAAGAAACTAAGAAGGGCTTATATTGCATGGGAATGTAGTGAGTTGAGTTCCACCTCAAGTTCTGACAATGACAAAGAAGTATAAAATCTCTCTTTAATGGCTACTCATGATAGTGATGATGAGGTAAGTGACTCCGCTTCCTTAACTCAACGTTCTTATGGTGATTTGAAAAATGCTTTTGGTGAATTACATGAAGAATGCTTAAGACTTTCTAGGTTGTGTGCTAAGCAAAAGATTGCCATTAAATTTCTAGGAGGTAGAAATAAAGTGATTCAAAGTGAATTAGATAAGAACAAGCTTAGGAATGATGTGGCTAAGAATGATATAAAATGTGATAAATGTCCTTTGCTTGAATCCAAGGTTGATGAACTTAATAGTGTTAATTTCTAAGTATGAAAAAGGTACAAATGATATCGATGATGTGTTAAGTAGACAAAGGTATGCTAATGATAGAAGTAGTCTTGGTTTTTCTAGCTTTGATAAAACTAAAGTCACTAAAAACATAACCTTCGTACCATCTACTAATTCTCAAAGTAAGAAAGTTATCTTTGTTCATCCTAAGTCTAATGGCAAGACTAAGACAACTTTTGCGCCACCTAGAAAAGCACCAAATAAAAATTATAAATGTTCTATTGTAACCAAGTAGGTCACACACAATGCTTGCTATATTAGACTACATGGTGTACCTAGTGGTGAATACACATTGAGAAGAAAGGGATCTATCCCTGCTACTAACCCTAAACGACCCAATGAATTTTGGGTACCTAAAGTTACTTCCTAAGCCTTTATTGTAGGAGTGCTTGAACGTTCACATGGACTACAAAGGCAAATATTGGTAGTTAGATAGTGGATGTTCAAAGCACATGACCGGTGACAAGTCCAAATTTACTCACATTACTCCAAGGTCAAAAGGACATGTCGCATATGGTGATAACACTAAAAGTAAAATTCTTGGTATTGGAAGGGTTGGTAAGTCTTCTCAAACTATGGTTGATGATGTACTTTATGGTGATGGCTTGAAACATAGCTTGTTAAGCATTAGTCAATTATGTGATAAATGATATGAAACATGCTTTAACAAACGTGGTTATAATGTTAGAGATGAAATTGATCACCATGACATTATAGTAGGACAAAGAGTAAATGACACTTATGTGATTAATCTTAATGATGTGCTACTAAATGTTGAATGCCTAATGTGTACAAATGATGATGCTTGGTTGTGGCATAGGCGTTTTGCTCATATTCATATGGGTCATTTGAATAAAATTGTCAAGCATGACCTATTAGTTGCTTTACCTAAGCTTAAATATGCTAAAGACAAATTATGTGATGCATGTAAAAAGACCTGACACCTTGCCTGTAAAAATAAAGCTGCAAGTTGAGTCATAAAAAATAAACAACCATATACGAAAACGAGACACACCTCAAGTCAAGCATTGTAAGTAAATCATTTTTCAATCACACACAGTATAAGTAGTGCAATGCATGCCACCCTTTCTCTGTGTCACCATTCTTCTCAGAAGAACGAATCATCCACTTCTCATAACCTTTTCATGAATGTTGGGCCCATTAGCTGATACATAGCCATACACTTCAGAACGCCACTTAAAAACATGAGTTTGGTACGTTGACCCACTCCTCTTACCGAGTATGGATTACCCTATTGGCTTTCAGTCGGGATGATGCAGCCTTTCCCGAGCTTCCCATTCCACTAGCAGGAATACGAGGGAACCCAAAATCAACAGCCGAATGATGATTCGCTCCAATGTTTCATCCCCATGTCACCCCCATCTCTGGAATGCCACCTCAGGTATCTAGTACATCCACACCAGGTGCACATCGATCTATCATACAGTGGAAGTTGTCGTGCGTTCCTACTCCTTATTCCTCTGTAACAATGCATGTGAAATATGACAACATATATCATACAAACAAGTATTCTCCCCCTTATAACCTCTGCATCAGTTGCCAACATCAGCACACCATAATATCCTTGACCTGGTATATATGACTAGCCAATATAGGGATTCCTCAGGCTTAACGTTCAACAACCATGCATTGGGATTTACAGAACAAGGTCGACCTCAAGCCCTGTCCTCAAAACCCTACACTCATGAGAATTGGACTCATAGACATGCTAAAACCTTTCGTATGAAATTATTCTAGTGATTTCTAGTTAGGATCATTTAGCCCTATATGCAAAAGCTTAGGAAAACATCATCATTAATATCCATTTCCCACTGAGCAGTTCCTCGACTTAGATCACCTAATGCCTATCATATAGTCCATAATACCCATTCCTCAGCTAGTCATATTTGGCATTATCTCCATACACAATAATAGATGCACGTCATCATATCACCACATACAAAGGTTCTAATACACGATATTCGTCATTTCCATAAATCATAAACACAATATCTTATTCAATTTATTTTCATTTTATCAAGCCAAGCTTTGTCAACACAAGCATAAATTCATTCACAAATCATTTCAATTCAGCCATACCCAACACTTAATCCAAGCAATACAGAATATAGCCAACAAATAATTCAGATATAAGCAGTCAATTTCCAATCACAACATAAAAAACGATAAATAATTCAATCACAAGCCCATTATCAATCTAGAAGGTCTTATTATATACCCCCTTATGTCCTAATAGCCTGTAACCCCCCTTACCTGGTGGTTTAGAAGATGGAGCAGGGTTTTCTGTGATCTACTACCCTCTGCAATACAATAGGGATATACCATCAATTCCAAGCATTGAAATACCAAATAATATTTCATTTTCAGTTCTTGACTTTTATTTAATTGATTCTGAAATGCCCCTTGGGTTCAGAATAATGTTTCCCCTAAGGATGTGTTTGGTTAGGCTCAAAATAGAACCAATAAGTTGATTTCTTCACATAATTGAGAGAATAAATTTCAGCTTTTCAAGAAACAAACAATTTTATAAGCTTCCTAAAATTATGCTGAGTCACGTTTGAGGGTTCTTTTCTCCTAAGTAATCCTCTAACCTTAAATAATTCTAAGTTCAAATTTTCTCAATCATTCAAAATTTATTTTCTTTGTTCAATCTCCCAATTAAACTCTGTTTCAGTCCATTTTATCACCACTTATGAGTTCTAGGGCTCATTTCAGAGGCTATCCATGTCTCAGGAGGCTGTGTTCGAGCTTCTCCATGGAGTCTCCATGAACCCGAGAAGGTGAGGGTTTCCTCCCTTCTCTTTCTATCAATTCAAGGCCTCAAAAGTTACATGCAAGAGTTCTATGGTGGCCTACAGGTTCTCAGGAACAAGTTCCATAGCTCAAAAAGTCTTGATCATCAAGATATAAGAATGCATTAGGTTATTCATCCGAAACCCTAACTGGACATGATCACTATGGAAAACTTAATATTTTTGAAAACTAACTTAATATCCAGACTCTACGCAAGGTAAGGAATCGAATGGTGTAGAGAAAACTAGATCCTGGAAAATTTTCTGACGAACCTGCCGGAGAAGACGACTAGAGACAGCGGCCCATGGTGACACTCATGCCGGCGATGTAAACAGAGCTGACGGACCCCCTCTCCTTGCTTCCAGGAACACAATAGTGGTGGTGGGTTGACTTTAAACGTACATGATTGAGAGAAAATTGGAGTTGCAGGTTTTGAGCTCTTTAAAGCTCAAACCCTAACCTTCGATTCTTCATGTTTTCCTCCCATTTCCTTGCCAAGATCATGCATGCAGTGCTTCAGGAGTTCAAAGGAACAAAGTTCAGGCCAAGAGGTTCAGTGAGAAAGGAGGATGAAGATGAGGATGTTAATACAAGAATTCTTTGGTACCCCATCACTATATTGTAAGACCCTAAATAATTTAAATAATTATATAATTATTTAATCATCTGATGTAAATATTAAAATGTTATTAAGCGTAAGTTAATGCCATTAACTATTTGAGTTGTATGTGTAAAGTTTAAGGAGATGCTTCACCGTAGAAACGCCAATTGAACCTTGACTGAAGTTCGAGCAAGAATTGGACTTTTTTCATATCTATATGATGATATGTGCATGATTTCATGAAGATTGACTGTAAGGTCATTAGGTTTTGGTTCTGGAGTCTGAAAAATTCCCGATACGCCGTAAGGGTTCTGCAAGAATCTGTCATGCGAAAATCAGGCAAATTGTGACAGTTCTAAAATCTCTGAACGATATTGAAAGTCTTAAAATGTCGTAAGGAACCTATTCATGAAATAAAATTGTTATTGGTGAACAGTGAATGTGGGCCGAAAATGGGCCAGATCATGGGGAAAATATACTAGGATGTTTTAGCGACTGAGGCTCGAGTTAGGCGAGCGTCTGAGTCTAGATGAGCGAATGACCTGTAACGCCCTAATTTTCGGTCAAGGGTCACATAGTAATTTCGCGGAAAATAGTTTAATAAACCTCTCAAAAACAACTCGAATTTTCAAAATATTTGACTCGTAAATATATAATTCAACGCGTAAAGAAAATCCATAATAATAGTTTGCACCACACTTGTGCTAAGTCGTTTTAAAAGAAAATAGCGAAAAATAATTTTTCTTCAACCTTCGAGTCATCTTGTACCATCTTCTTTAACTGCTCCTAATTTATTCTTCATTGAGGTCCTCGCAATGTTCATCTATGGCGTTAAGCGCCCAAATAACAAAAAGGCAAACAGAAAGAGTTAACTCTGAAAAATACAACAAAAATACAATTATCAACAGTGTGATAATTTAAAAAAAAAAACTAAAAACAGCACAGTAATTCGAAAAAGTAACAGCAACAACAGAATTTTTAATTAAATAGTAGCAGTGAAACAGCAACAACAACAAAACAACAAAACAGTTACAGGATTCTTTAACAGCAGCAAAAACAGAATTAATAAATAGCAGTAAATACAGTAATTTCAATATTCAAATATTTCAATTAATTCTTCAACAAACATGCAAGTTAGTCCTGAATAACTACATGCATAACTATTTCCAATATTTTCCAAAAACAAGGGCAGGACAATCACGTGGGACAAAGATCCACCACATTGCCCTAGATTGGTCCCACGGGACAAAGTGTCATCACATCAATCTTAAATAAACCTACATAATTCATATGCTATGACAAAAATATTCATTAACATCATGAAACAGCAATTCACACAAATTCCTCAACAGTCATAGTATAAGCACATGTATCATCAATATCACAAATCCTCAATTTTCACCAACATGTTATAAATCATGTGAAACATAATCACTCATTAATTCATGTTATAACAGTACATTTCAGTTCGAAGCATGAATCACAAATCCAATGAAATCCAGCCAATAAAAATTCCCAAAGGGAATTGCACAACAAATCACTAATGACTCGATTCTAGTATTGAGTTACCCTTACCGTCGATTAGGTTTCATAAACGTGTTCTCCCACTTGAGCAAGATGAAACAATAAATAACAATCAACAATCAACAATCATTGAAACAAGGGTGGAAAACAACCCCCAAATTGATTTTTAAGCAATTAAAACAAAAATAGCAACCTGGCTGACAGGGACCAAGCGCCCATACGTTGGGATGCTAGCGCCCTAACGTTGGCTCCCTGTTTTTCAAAAAATGCAATGGTAGAATCCCAGCGCCATGGTGCTGGCTCCGTGCTAGGAGCCTAGAAAATAGTAGTTTTTCGCACATAATTGATTTTAAAACCCAATTTTTTGAAAGCAAAGTTTTTCCATGGCCAAAATACATAAAGGAATCAATTGGAAAGAGAGATTTTCTCAAAATCACAAGAAGTTCTTAAAGCACAAAGATAGCTTGAATAAGAAGGTGTTGAGTTTTAGGGAAAATGTTTAACTCATGGGACAACGTCTCAACAAAAAAATATTTTGCAACGCAATGAGAAACGAGAGGAAATCAACTTGAGTTTTAGACCGATTAAAAAGGAAAGGAATATGTTCGTCCACCTCGAACTCGAACAACGATCATCCAATGTTTACGGCAACAGCTGAAACCTTCGATGATGGAACCCTTGGAGCGTAACAAGAAAAAAAGAATAGAGTAAGATTAGGAATCATTCCAGCATCATGGTCCAATGATCACCACTTGAAATGAAGTTTAGAATAACGATTACTTACCGTTACTTCTTGAATAGAAGGGATATGAAAACGTCTTGGTCTTCCAAGAAAAGAAGAACACGCAAGCAAAATAGCAACAAGAGGAAAAAGGAATTTTGGTTGTCCAAGGAATGAAGAAGGTCTTGACCACCATAGCAACAAGAAGGAAGGAAAGGTTTGATTCTTAAGAGAAGGAAGAAGAGGATACGGCAGCAGTAATAGCACAAGGGAAACTTCAACACTTGAGAGAGAGTTAGGGTTTGTGTTTTTGGATGAAGAACAACAATGGTCAGCCACCACATATAGAGTGGTTCGAACCCTAGAGGAAAAATCTGAATAATGACTACCTATTAGATAGGATTTCAAAACAATTTTTTTTCAGAATATAAATCTTCAAAAAATAAGAATTATTAACCCCTTTTTATCTCTTAAATTTCGAACAGAATCAAGCAACAGATAACAAAAATAAAATCTGCATTTACATGAAAGATATCTCAGAAAATAATCAATTATCAAAACAAATATAGCAATCAATGGGTGAAGATTTTATTTTATCCTCATCTCAAATTTGAGTAGGATAATCAAACAGAATCTATTTCAAGCAACAATGTCTAACAGGGACTAAACCGTGAACTATTAAATAGTTCATGGACCAAAACATAAATAATACAACCCTCAGGGGCCAAAACATAAATAATTAAAACCTCAGGGACCAAAGTGCAAACATTACAACTCGAGGGCCCAAAATGTAAATTCATAAAAATTGAGGATCTTACATGATCCATGTTAGTCACAAAAGGAATCTTTATGAAAATGTGATAATCACGATTAGAAAAAGTTAATTATGACATAAAAGTAGTTTATGACATTGAAGTGGAATGATTAGTGACTAGATATTCATCCTAATATATAAAGATATAATGTTGTGTTTTTGTTACTTAAGTGGATAAGTGTGTGTGTGTGTGTGAGGGAAATGGGAGAAGAATTAGAGAGAGATTTAGAAAGTGAAAGAGTAGAGAAACTTCATCTTCTCCCTCCAACCTCCATGGCTACCACTCTTCATCCACCATCTCACCATGATTTCTTCATTTCCTCACCTTGCATCTTTGGAAGAAAATTTAGCTCTTGCCTTGATCTACCTTGTAGTGTAATTTGTTTTTGGAAAGTATTTTTGGGTTATTCAAATTTGCTAGAAATCCCTTGATTCTTTTGTATATCTTGTTTCCATTTTCATGAGATTTACCTTGATGTAATTTGTTTCATGAAAAGTTGGTTTTGGTTCCAAAAGTGATTTTGGGAAAATAGCATTTTGCAAATTTCCTTCCTAGAAGTTTTTCCCACTACTTAGGTATAAAAACCCTCAATTATTTTTTTGAAAAAGTCGAGTTTTTGAAAAGTGCTTATTTACAAGAAGTGATTTTGAAAATTTTAACTTGATTGTTGCCATAGATCTTGTTGGGCCTCGTATGTGTACCATTTAATTTTGAAGAAAAATTTGGTCTTTCCTTTTTAATGAGATGGCCGAACCTATGCCTATTGTTTAGGGTTTGAAGAATTCATTATTAACCTTGTTTCCATATGTTTTAAAGCTTGTATTTGAGGTTTGTACATAGAAAAATTGATTTCCCTTGTTATGTATGTGAGGCAGAGAGAAACATGGCTTTTTGGGGCTAGAAAAGTGATTTTAAAACCTTTTAGGGATCAAATGAAAAGTTTGGGTAATGGATTTTCAATTTAAAGTCTACGTTTTGGTGCTTCATGAAACTTTGAGTTTTGGAAAGAAAAGAAAATTTCTTAAGTGTTGGAAACCTCAATGAATGTCTAAGGAAATGATTTAAAATCCTAGAAAACAAAGAGATGTAAAATGTGTTTTTTTGAACTTGTTGGTTTTGGTTTTCTTAAAAAGTTTTTTTTTTATTCTCTTGTGAAATTAAAGTTAGCGTTTTAAAAATATTCTTCATAGAAGTGATTGTGGGTATCAAGAGCATTTTTAAAATGTATCTTGTTTTTGTTTAAGTTGATTTTGAAAGAGTTATTTTCTTAGTCAAAAGTGTTTTTGGAACTTTGATGGTTGAAAAGCCTCATGAAAATCCCTTTGCTGCCATTGTTCTTGTTAGTCTAAGAAGTAAAATTAATCTTCCTTGCTAAACGAGTATGGCTGAGAGCTAGAACAATGTTTTGAGAGTTGGAGAGAATGTTTTTAAAGTTTTTTTCATGATTGTTAACTTAGGGTTTTGAAATAGAAAAATTAGGGTATGATTTTTGAACCATAAAGCTAAGTTTATGAGGTATCTTGAGACTTAAGGTTTCAAGAAAAGAAAAATTTGTTTTTGAAACTGTTTTAAGTTGGTTTCCTTAGATGCTTTATTGTATGGATGGCTTGTGTTTGTAATCAAGAAAGATTTTAAGAAAACACTGAGTTTATGCTTGAAGTTTTGGGTCATGAAAATTGCTTTTAGAACTCTTGTGTTGTTGTTTTGAAAAAGAAAGATTTCACCAAGTTTGGTAAGCCTTTTTTTAGAAATGGCTTGTGTTGTTTTTTAAAAGGGCTTCACAAAGTTTCCTTCGTCTCTATGGTTCCCTAGATGGTTTTGATACATACATAAGGAACCTAGAGTTATACCTAAGTCTTTGCTTAAGACGTGAAGCTTAGTTTAGTTTTGGTACTAAGCTAGGGTATATGTTTTTGAAGGGACGAGGTACACAGGAGCATACGGGACGAATACGAAGCATAGGAAGGAAAACGCCTATGGTAAGGGCACTTCGCGCTTTCAATAGCTTATTATGTCCTATGTATATATGTATTGTATAATGTATGATGTGTTGGAACATCATGGTTGACGGCAATAAGTGAATGCCCGATGTTTGTTGAATCAGGTTGAATTTTTTGTGGATTTGTTGTAGGAATTTATGTGCATGCTTAATGTTAAATGAAATGCCGTGATAATATATACCTTGAAATGAATTGTTATATGCAAGCATGATGATAGTATGACATGATCCCTGATTTATA
The DNA here is from genome assembly GCA_030819835.1 of Acmispon strigosus. Lineage (NCBI taxonomy): Eukaryota > Viridiplantae > Streptophyta > Magnoliopsida > Fabales > Fabaceae > Acmispon > Acmispon strigosus. The sequence goes on from JAUAMA010000001.1 coordinate 30,805,029, forward strand.
AGTTATTGAACTGTTCACATGTTTCTTTATGAATTGGTCATCTGCTATGAAACCATATGAGGCCGACACCCGAGGATGGGTGAGCCACTTTGATGCAAACTCGGATTTGTAAATAGACGATTCTGTTGTTTTATCTGTTGTTGTTATCATGTCGCATCATGCATTGTTTTCAGCAAAGTCTGGTGACATTATAAAGTCTCAGGCTAGAGACAGACTGTTGCAACCGAGGTCGCGGCGGGACGACGAAAAAAAAAAAGTCAAACAGACAGAGTCGCAACTAATGTTCATTAAAGGAAAACACTAGAAAAACCTAAAATTGATAAATAGCCTACGAAACCTAAAATCTAGGTCCGGGAGTCTATTACGCGTGGGGAAGGTATTAGCACCCCACAGCGCCCGTCTAAACGGTACCTAGAATTGTTTGTGTAATTTCCTTAGTTTTCTACATTATTAATTTTACCCTTATTTATTTTTATTACTTAATTCCTAATTATTCATAAAAAAGAGAAAAAAAAGAAACAAAATATTTTTTATTTTTATATTATTTAATACCTTATTATTTCTAAAAAAGAAAGACAAAAAAAGGAAATAAAATACTTTATTTTTTTTATAGCCTGATAGGTGTAAACCTAGTCCTACGTACTTCCTGAAGATGAAAGATCAAGGCTTACAAGGCTTACACAGTTCTTGTTTTTCTTAATTTTATTAAGTTATTTAGTCTTTTTTTCCTTTTTTTTTTACATCAAAAATTAAAATGTCCTTATATTATGGACTTACTAGCAATGTCTAAAAAATGAAAATCAAAGCCAAAATAAGAAGGAAAAACAGAATAAATGAAATACAATAATAATTAAAAGAAAACAACCAAAAAAAAAATAAAAATAAAGAAAAAAACCAGCCAAAAAAGAAAGAAAAGGAAACAGTGGCAGCTTGAGGATGATGAAGGTGGAAACTCGAGGATGATGAAGGTGGTAGTGCTGCAACGGCAGCGGCGGCCTAGGAAGGAAGGAGGTGCGGCGTCGCTGGTGGCGGAAGGAGGAGCGACGCTGGAGGAGCAAGCTGGTGGTGCTGCGACGGCGGCTTGGAAGGAGGACGAGCAGTGGCGGCGGCTGGAAGATGGAGAGGAGCGACGGTGCGGCCCAGGTGAGAGGAGGTTGGCAGCTGGATGACGAGGGGAAGAAGGAGGAGGACGGCGAGTGCTTGTGTGTGTTGGTGGCGGCGACGAAGCGTGGCTGATGGGAGTGCATCGGTGTGGGAGAGAGAGAGGAGCAAGGTGGCGTCGATGGTAATGGTGAAGAGAGGAGAAGACGAGATGTTGATGGCAAAGGGAAGAGGAGGTGTCTGCTTCTTCCTTTTTTTGTTTTTTTGTTTCTTTGTTTTTTTGTTTTTTTGTTTTTTTGTTTTGTTTTGGGAGATAGAGAATGAATGGAGGCTAGGGTTAGGAGTGGAGGCTAAAAGTATGAGTGTAGGCTAAAAAAAATGAGTGGAGGCTAAGAATTGTGTGGGAGTGAGGAAATTAGGGTTTGTGAGAGTATGGAGGCTATTAGGGAATGATGAGTGATGAGTGGTCTTTAGGGATGAGTGATGAGTGATGACTAAGTTGCCCTCCCTTCCTTGCTTCTGCTTCCTCTCTTTTCCTTTGAGCCGCGGCCCATTTTTCTTCCTTTCTTCTTCCTTTTCCTTTGCGAGGCCTTTTCTTTTCTTTTCTCTTTTCCTTCTTTTCTTCTTTTTCTCTTCTTTCTTTTTTTTCTTTTTTCTTTTTTCTTTTTTCTTTTTTCTTTTTTCTTTTTTCTTTTTCTTTCCTTTCCTTTTTCCTCTTTTTTTGCTTTTTCAAAATTGGGCCCGGACAAAAATAGGTGTCAACAGCTGCCCCTCTTTACTTGTTTCTTACTAGGTTTTATGAGAATATTACTGTTGTAAGAAATGAGTAAAGACATGACACATTTTTGTCCGGGTGTCAAAAGAGAACACAGTAAACTCAGGTTCAAAACCCAGGCAACTGCCAACCAGGGATCGTCCAAGCACCACCCTGGATCTGCTGAAAAGTAACACGAATCGTCTAAGCACCACCGTGAATGTGCTGAAAAGTAACACGGAATGTCTAAGCGCCACCGTGGATCTGCTGAAAAGTAACACGGATTGTCTAAGCGCCATCGTGGATCTGCTGAAAAGTAACAAGGATCGTCTAAGCGCCACCATGGATCTGCTGAAAAGTAACACGGATTGTCTAAGCGCCACCGTGGATCTGCTAAAAAGTAACAAGGATCGCCACCCTGGATCTGCTGGAAAGTAACAGGGATCGCCTAAGCGCCACCCTGGATCTGCTGAAAAGTAACACGGATCGTCTAAGCGCCACCGTGGATCTGCTGAAAAGTAACAAGGATCGTCTAAGCGCCACCTTGGATCTGCTGAAAGGTAACAGGGGTCGTCTAAGCGCCACCCTGGATCTGCTGAAAAGTAACAAGGATCGTCTAAGCGCCACCTTGAATCTGCTGAAAGGTAACAGGGATCGTCTAAGCGCCACCCTGGATCTGCTGAAAAGTAACCCGGATCGTCTAAGCGCCACCGTGGATCTGCTGAAAAGTAACAAGGATTGTCTAAGCGCCACCTTGGATCTGCTGAAAGGTAACAGGGATCGTTTAAGCGCCACCCTGGATCTGCTGAAAAGTAACACGGATCGTCTAAGCGCCACCGTGGATCTGCTGAAAAGTAACAAGGATCATCTAAGCGCCACCTTGGATCTGCTGAAAGGTAACAGGGATCGTCTAAGCACCACCCTGGATCTGGTGGAAAGTAACACGGATCGTCTAAGTGCCACTGTGGATCCGTTGAAAGGTAGCAAGGATCTTCTAAGCACCACCTTGGATCTGCTGAAAGGTAACATGGATCGTCTAAGCGCCACCCTTGATCTTCTGAAAAGTAACACGGATCGTCTAAGCGCCACTGTGGATCTGCTGAAAAGTAACAGGGATCGTCTAAGCGCCACCCTGGATCTGCTGGAAGGTAACACGGATCGTCTAAGCGCCACCGCAGATCTGCTGAAAAGTAACAGGGATCGTCTAAGCACCACCCTGGATCTGCTGGAAAGTGACAAGGATCGGTCTAAGCGCTGCCTCGAACTTGCCAACTGCAACTTTCAATATGTGACAAATGTATGCATGGTATGAAATGTAATGCATGCTATGAAATGTAATGCATGATATGTACCATATGTGATGGGGTTATGCATGTGATGTTGATGCTTTTGATGCAATGATGCAAATGATGCAAGTGATGCACAGTTTATGGATTTGAAACTCAAACTTGAATTATGCTGTGTTAGAAAAGACTTTTGTTAGCTTCCTTGGAAAAATTTAATTCAATAAGCACATGCGTGTTCGGAATGTTTATCTGAGTCGTCTGATGCTGACTTTGAATTTTTCTGACTGATGGAGGTCTTTGAGGCGCCCCCTCTTTTCTGTTGGTATTGAGTGGACCGCGAGCCTTTTAGTCTAACATGTTCAATAAGATGTTGAAATGCTAAGTCATGTTATTCAACCTGTGATCTCTCGCTTTGAAGCGCTATCTAGTTAAAATGCATGACATGAGATGACACATGATGGAATCAAGTGACAGAGAATTGCCCCAGTTATGTTTGGGGTGGATGAAGAGAATGAGTGATGGACATCAGGCTGCCCCATCTTGGGTATAATTACAAGACATAGACTGGAAAATTGCCCCGGTTTATACTTTGAAGAATGAGCATCAGAAGACAATTGATTGCTCCCATTTGGAAGAAGTTGATGGAGAAAAAAATGAACGCTCCAACCTAGATATTGAAAAGAATTCATGACAAAATTTGGCGATTGGCCCGGTTTAGTCTTGGACGATGAGCATGACGTAGCATATGATTGCCCCAATTTGGACATATTGACAAAGCATGGACTGGAGAATTACCTCATCTTGGATGAGCATCAGAAAACAAGTGATTGCTCCATTTTGAAAGGAAATGCACTAGAATGATGAAGAGTGAAAGCTAGACGATCTTTCGGGTGTAACAAGGATGACAAGGAGTGGAATGATCAATTGCTTTAGTGATGTCTCAATAGGTTGGAAGAATTTCTGAGAACAACCAAGGTAATACTTCAGCCTGAGAGTGGAAGAACAAGTAATCTGCCCCACTTTGAGAAAATGTATGAGGAATTTAGATGAGCACATGCCCCAGATCAGAGTACACGGGAAGACTATTAAGAATAGGTAATTATCCCAGCCAAAGAATGACCAGGTACACAAAAGATATGAAGTGAAGCTTAGACTGTTTCCCTAGTCTGATTCGGGTGAAGAAAAATGACTTGAGTAATTGCCTCAATTGTGACACAGAGAGATCGGGGAGAAACCAGAAAATGGGCCCAACTTCAGGGAAAGGGACAAGCAATGAGCTGAAAAGTTGCCCCAATTGAGACAACGAGTGGTAGTCCAACAATTGTTCTATTGATCTTGGCTCCCATTTGAGGTCTTGATGGGCATGGAAGAGATATTTTCTTGATTTTCTTCTGACTGATTGGGCTTTGCCGCAGTGTCCTTTTTTGAAAGAACTTTGTGGAGGCAACTATTCAGCGAGCATCCCTCATTTTTCTCTTTTTTCTCTTTTTTTATGAGCAAATGAATCAGGTTATTGTGTCTCAAAAACAAGTTCAAGAAAAAGTGGACAATCAATCCTTGATCGGAATGGACTTTGTTAGGGTTGTAATGTGGCTAAGGGCTAGTGGGTTATGAAAGGAGGTGTTTACGGGTTAATGAAAGATATGTGGCTAAGGGCTTGTGGGTCATGAAAGGAAGGATATCAAAGTGTTTACGGGTTAATGAATTAATGAAGACAAAGGATTTTTAGCACTTTGATCGAAACTTAGAAATGATTATCAAGACTTGCTCAAGCAATTTTTCTTTTTGTATTCCTTTTTGACATTTTCATCTTTTGGCATTTTTATTTCTTTTTCTTTGCTTCTTTCTTTTCTTTGAAATGGAAATCTTAAGCAAGCTTGGCACTAATATTGTGCTAACTCTAATGTAGAGTGATCCTTGTCTAGGGTTAAGGGGAAGGATATTTGGCTCAAATGGTGTCAAGGGATAATGTTATGGGGTAAGGATAGAGAAAGAATGCCAAACTTCATCTCAAGGCATGACTGATCACTTTCGAGAACCTAAGTCCAAAACAAAGCTGTGGTGAACATGGTTCACTTGCTCTTTTTTTTTTTTTTTTTGACTCTGCATGCACTAACTTTTTCTTAGGTCGCCCTTGCGGGTTTTCAACCTAACAAGCCTTTTTTTTTTATTTTTTTTGTTGAGGGATGACTCTTGCGCTTTTCTACATAAATGACCATCTGCTAAAGTTTTCCTATGAAATCGATCAACTTCTCACAAATAAGCTCTTGCAACCGCGACAAATGTTGCCCCCCAGTGCTCCTAGTCTTCTTCCATGCCAGCCCATGTCCATATAAATCAAGCAAACAAGTTCTCCCACACTTGAGACATTAGCCATTATGAGACGCTAGGAATGATTTGTGTGGGTTGGACATGGAAGGAGAATGAAATTGAGATTGACGAAGGAAAAGACAATGAATGAAGCAAACAAACAGAAGAAAAATAAAATGTCATGCATGATCCATAAATAATGCTTCAAAGAAAGTTAGCAAAGGTTCAAAATTAACATGACAAAACAGATAGCTTATGCTAGACCATTAAACTCAGGCGCCTTGATCGCTGAAAGATTGGCAGATGCCGCCTCCTCCTCCTTGAACGAGCTGCTGAGGGAACAAGATGACGGTTAATTGAAAGCCCTTTGTAGCTTTTGATACAATAAGCAGCTCATCACTGAAAACCAGACGACTTCAGTATTCTCTTGTGAAAGATCCATGAGGCCCACTGAGAGTATGATGCCAAAGTTCATCCTTGGAACTTGCCAAACTGGGGGATAATGGACGCTTCAACTTTGAGTCAAAACCACTTCAACCTCGAGGGATCAGATTATCCAAGTGCAGGTCATCATGGTCAAATGGCAGCAGAGCGGGGGACTTCATAAAATGAACATGCGTTTTGGAAAAAGGGTTGGATTATAGGGATGGTGATTGGGTTGATATGTGATCATGGGATGGTTAAGGGAAATGTGACTGGAAAAAAAGTCTTGAGGTGAGATGTATGGATAAAGTAGGTAAGGATCAACATAATATGAGGTGGGTGGATAGGGGCTCCTACGAATGAAATAGTCATATGGTGAAGAGGAGGGTGATTAGGTTGAGATGAGATGATGGGATTAGTGCCAGAAAGAAAGTGAGGTAACGAATGGATGGAGGGTCTAAAGATGAAAATGAAGTGGTAAGCTGTATGGCGAGTAGGACCGGGACAAAATGAGGTGGGTAGGTAGGGCCTCCATAGATTATATTGAAGTTAATTGCTTGTGTTGGACATATGGTGAAAAGGGGGAAGGTTATTATGACTGGTAGGATGGATAAATTTGGGTGATGATCCTTACTGCTGCAACGGATGAGGAAGTGGGATAGTAAGTGGCTGACTATATGGGCATGCTGCCATTGCACAAATTCTGTTCTTGACTCATTCATGATCGATGTTGACCTACTCATTTGCACTACTGCCCCAATTTTGCACAGTAGCATCATACTCAACCTTCTTCAAGTCTGGTCTGTTTGCAGGTTCAAATTCTGGTATCAACTACTTCTGTAGATTCCAGGGTTTCAACTTGAGCTTGTCAATGCCTTTTCTTGTTTTTTCAAACTTATTGAGACTTAAGTTCTCCAAGGAAATGCAAATGTGTTGGAAAGAAAAACAAATTTGTTAACGGGTCCAGCAGATGGTGGTTCCCCATGTTCTAAGGCTAGAGAAAGACCCCTTGGGTTAAAACATGGTTGACAGTCATTCATGTGGGAAATACCCCTACAGAATTTATGTCTAAGGGGCAACACGAAACAATCCCATGTTCTAACGCTAGAGAAAGACCCCTTGGGTTAAAACATGGTTGACAGTCATTCATGTGGGAGATACCCCTACTGAATTTATGTCTAAGCAGCAACACGAAACAATCCCATGTTCTAACGTCAGAGAAAGACCCCTCGGGTTAAAACATGGTTGACAGTCATTCATGTGGGAAATACCCCTACTGAATTTATGTCTAAGCAGCAACACGGAACACCAAGGTTTTTGAACAAAACATCTTATTCATTCCATTCCAGATTTGTAGTACAATTTTCATCACAGAGCTTGTAATGTCCCTATTCGGGATACATCAATGAAAAGCGGAATCATTTAGTTCTCTTTTGAATATTTTCAGCAAGCACTCCTCGTGGAACTTTTCTGCATATTTCTTTGAAGTTCCCGAAACGTTGGTGTTCTTCTACAAGACAGGCATAGCTCGGTCTCGAAGCCCCTCCATTTGGACCGTTAACAAAATTTGATTTAACGTTTAAAAAGAAGCATGTAAAATGCCATGAAATGCATGAACATGGAGTGATGAAATGCAAGAGCGTTTTTTTTTTTATGTTTTTGTTTTATATAAGATGAATGATGCATGGAAGGTAAATTTTTTATGTGTTTTTTTTTATATAAGATGAATGATGCATGAAAAAAAAAATTATGTTTTTTTTTATATAAGATGAATGATGCATGGAAGGTGAATTTTTTATGTTTTTTTTTTATGAATGATGCATGAAATTTTTTTAATGTTTTTTTTTTGAATGATGCATGGCATATTGAACAATAATGATATGAAAAAGAATAGAAGAAGAGAATGCTTCCATTTGTCCTACAAGGGTAAAGACCTAAGGGGTGAGATATACTACATTGGCCAAAACCCTAATTGGATGGGGACTATGGTCAAATTAAGTGCTCTCTTTATGGTAAGTTCTAGACTCCTAAAAGGTCCTCGGATTACCCCCATCACGAAGACAATGTCCCGATGATCAAACTATTTGACGCGTAGACACTAGGCCTCTCACGACAAATAGCTTGATGACCGGTAATAATCCGAGTGGTGGCTCAATAGTTGATGCGTAGACACTAGGCCTCTTGATGAGTGGATTTTATATGATGTTTTTAGGTAGTTTTTAGTCTTTTTATTTTATTATTTTTGAGTCACATATAGGTTTTTTATTGTTTTTATGTAGATTTTATATTAATTTTGCATTTTGCATATAGATTAGATTTTTTTTTTCTAGCTTTATTTTATATTTTTAGGAATTTTTCTAGTTATTTTGTATTTTTAGAAAAAGATGGTTTAGTTATCATTTTTGTCCAGGGACCAATGTGTAAAGTTTCAGGAAGTCAGGGACCAAATCGTAAAAGTTCAAGAGTGGAGGACTTAAAGTGAAGATTGAGAGAATATGAGGGCTTGAATTGAAGTGCTAACCAAGAGAGGACCAAAGTGGAAAAGAAGAATATGAAGAATCACTCTCTAATTAGCACATGGAAAATAATGTTTAAAGAATTGATGTTAGTGGAGGAAAGGTTTCAGAATTAAACAAGGCTGAGTAGTGGCATTTTATGGCCATCAAAACCCACTACCATGAATGAAGAAGGAAGAAAAAGCTTGAAGATGAAGAAGCAGCGTCCCAGCGCTCCAGCGTTGGGATCCCAGCGCTGGGGTTCTGACTGGCTGATGAGTCAGATGTTGACCCAGCGCCCAAGCGTTGGAAAGCCAGCGCTCCAGCGCTGGGCCTCGGACAGAAATTGGATTTTTAATGCATCCTAGCGCCCAGGCGTTGGAAATGCCAGCGCTCAGGCGCTGGAGCCCAGAATTTTGCTATAAATAGGGAAGCAACTTGCACTTGTAAAGCACACCTTCTTAGAATACAACAAGTATTCTCTCTTTCTCCCTCTTGAGCATTGTTCCTAGGACTTGTGGGAAGCCATATTTGAGCTCCTATCCAGGGTAATTCAATGTCTCCTTTAGCCATGCTTGGCTAACTTCTTTTTTAAGTTTTTGGGTTGTTTTAGTTTATAATTCATGTTCTAGTTTTCTTTTACATTTCTGAATAATATCTTCAATTCATGTTTTATTTCTTTGTTCTTCATTAATCTTTATGCGCAAAGGGTTTCTTGCTTTCTACTTATGTCATAAGGCCATTTGGTAAGTAGTATGGGAAATAGGAAATAAAAAAGGTTATATGTTTGCATTTCTTAAGGCTATAAGGATGTACGTAACTTTGTGTTGGCCCGGATTCTTTCTTCATCTTCTTCTCTAATTAACTAATAACCAAGGCTATGGAGTTAGTAATTAGGTAAGAAAGTTCTACATTTCTTAAGGCTATTAGGATGTAGAAATTTAGGCTATAGCACCATGAATATGAATTTAAAGTTTAGAAATTTAGTAAGAGTTTTCTAGTGTGTTTTATAAATTATGTAAATCAACCCAAGAGCTTAAATTCTTCTCATCTTATTATATTTTATTTTTCTATGCTTTTGCTTTCATCTTGTCCTAAACCAAACATCAACCATATCATTTTATTTTTATTGCACAAGTTCTAAATTAAATATTAATAAGAACACCAATCCCTTGGGTTCGATCTTTTGTATTACGCGATAGTTTAATCGTGCACTTGCAATTTTCCTTATCACCTCTCACGACAAGTACCAAGGCACCGCTACTCTTGGGCTCGCACAGGCTCGGGTACAGGGCCCAAAAATGTGTGTCTCACAAAGTGAAGGTGAGGTGTGTGCATTGGGAGCATACAAACCTTTTTCAAAGAAACCCTAAAAAAACAACTACCCCACCTGCAACATAGACAGAAAACCAGATATAGCAGTTTAAATTGGTCATCTACCCTAATGCCGCATTAAAGACAAATTATATACAAAGATAGAGAAAAAATAAAATATATACATGGCAATTAAACAACAAAAAGGAAAATAATGAAGAGTAAAATAGAATAAAAAGAAAGACAAATTAAAGATAAATTAGAGACAAATTATATACAAAGTAGAAAAAAAATATGTACAAGGCAATTAAACAATAAAAAAGGAAAAATAATGGAGGGTAAAATAAAATAAAAAGAAAGACGAATTAAAGATAAATTATAGACAAATTAAAGACAAATTATATACAAAGTAGAAAAAATATGTACAAGGCAATTAAACAATAAAAAAAAATAATGAAGGGTAAAATAAAATAAAAAGAAAGACGAATTAAAGATAAATTAGAGACAAATTAAAGACAAATTATATACAAAGTAGGAAAAAAAATGTACAAGCAAAATAATGAAGGGTAAAATAAAATAAAAGAAAGTAAAAAAACACAAAAAATCAAGAGAGGTCTGACTCTCAAAGTGTCCTCAGCAGAGTCGCTATCTGTCGCAACCGGGGTCGCGGCAGGACGACGAAAAAAGAATAAGTCAAACAGACAGAGTCGCCACTAATGTTTATTAAAGGAAAACACTAGAAAAACCTAAAATTGATAAATAGCCTACGAAACCTAAAATCTAGGTCCGGGAGTCTATTACGCGTGGGGAAGGTATTAGCACCCCACAGCGCCCGTCTAAACGGTACCTAGAATTGTTTGTGTAATTTCCTTAGTTTTCTACAATATTAATTTTACCCTTATTTATTTTTATTACTTAATTCCTAATTATTCATAAAAAAGAGAAAAAAAAGAAACAAAATATTTTTTATTTTTATATTATTTAATACCTAATTATTTCTAAAAAAGAAAGACAAAAAAGGAAATAAAATATTTTAATTTTTTTATAGCCTAATAGGTGTGAACCTAGTCCTACGTACTTCCTTAAGATGGAAGATCAAGGCTTACGCAATTCTTGTTTTTCTTAATTTTATTAAGTTATTTAGTCTTTTTTTTCCTTTTTTTTTGACAACAAAAATTTAAATGTCCTTATATTATATACTTACTAGCAATGTCTCATAAATGAAAATCAAAGCCAAAGTAAGAAGGAAAAACAGAATAAATGAAATACAATAATAATTAAAAGAAAACAACCAAAAAAAAAATAAAGAAAAAACCAGCCAATGAAGAAAGAAAAGGAAACAGTGGCAGCTTGTGGATGATGAAGGTGGCAGCTCGAGGATGATGAAGGTGGTAGTGCTGCAACGGTAACGGCGGCCTGGGAAAGAAGGAAGTGCGGCGTCGCTGGTGGTGGAAGGAGGAGCGACGCTGGAGGAGCAAGCTGGTGGTGCTGCGACGGCGGCTAGGAAGGAGGACGAGCAGTGGCGGCGGCTGGAAGATGGAGAGGAGCGACGGTGCGGCCCAGGTGAGAGGAGGTTGGCAGCTGGCTGACGAGGGGAAGAAGAAGGAGGACGGCGGCTGCTTGTGAGTGTTGGTGGCGGCGGTGAAGCGTGGCTGATGGGAGTGAAGCGGTGTGGGAGAGAGAGAGGAGCAAGGTGGCGTCTATGGTAATGGTGAAGTGAGGAGAAGACGAGATGTTGATGGCAGAGCGAAGAGGAGGTGGCTGCTTCTTCCTTTTTTTGTTTTTCTGTTTCTTTGTTTTTTGTTTTTTTGTTTTTTTTGTTTTGTTTTGGGAGATAGAGAATGAATGGAGGCTAGGGTTAGGAGTGGAGGCTAAAAGTATGAGTGTAGGCTAAAAAAAATGAGTGGAGGCTAAGAATTGTGTGGGAGTGAGGAAATTAGGGTTTGTGAGAGTATGGAGGCTATTAGGGAATGATGAGTGATGAGTGGTCTTTAGGGTTAGTGAGGGTAGGCTTATATAGGGGAGAATTAGGGTTTCAGTGAGGGGAAAAATGACTAAGTTGCCCTCCCTTCCTTGCTTCTGCTTCCTCTCTTTTCCTTTGGGTCGCAACCCATTTTTCTTCCTTTCTTCTTCCTTTTCCTCTACTGGGCCTTTTCTTTTCTTTTCTCTTTTCCTTCTTTTCTTCTTTTTCTCTTCTTCCTTTTGTTCTTTTTTCTTCTCTCTTTTTTCTTTTTCTTTCCTTTCCTTTTTCCTCTTTTTTTTGCTTTTTCAAAATTGGGCCCGGACAAAAATAGGTGTCAACACTGAACAACGGGGTTTGGCAACAATACAGGGTCTTGAACTAGAGTCTGAAGCATCAGGACATCATAAAGGGCATGCCTGTATAAGTGGCATTCACCGATAAGGCTGATGGCACAGGCTGTTGAGCTTGAGGTCGAGTGATTGTCCCGCTCTTCGTGTATGGAGTTGACGCTATATCCGGATTGTTGAGCCACATGTGCATTGGCACATAGATTGACCTTAGGGTTATTGCCTGATTATGTATCAGGAAAATAGAATCGTTATGTTGTCTGAATATGATCATATGCATCTCCGTATATTATGCCATATACTACTTGTGTTATTTTATTTGGAAGTGACTCTTGCATTTGTTTGTTGCTTGTGTTTGAGCAACCCTTCGCAAGTTGGACAACTGTCAGCCGCATAGATGAGGAGTACCTAGCGGAAGAGGATCCCGAGGAGGAGTTCGTGCGTGTCGGTAGTACTTGGTAGTAGAGTAACTAGTCTGACTTTTGTGCTGTACTTCTGCATGACTAGGGACGAGGTAGGTCCCCGGACCATATGCCTTTAATGATGAGTTCGATTTCCGAACGATGTGTATGAAAAATGATTTATCAGGAGAGGCCTATCCAAAATATTATGGTTGTCCCTTCCTGCAAATGACTTTTTTAGATTTCAATCTTTGTGAACTTATCATTATAGAGATTTAGCTTTTCTGCATCTTGACAAACACCTTGTTGGTGAATAGGTTAACTTATATTATTAATTGTTAACTAATTATCAAGTAAAATTATCACTTATTTGCATGATATGTAAACAAAAAATTGCACACCTATATTATTTTCTTATTTTAACCACTTGTGTATAATGGAATTAATTATTTTCTCTAAGACTTTCTCTAATTAAGTTAACCCGGGCATGATGTTATATTACATGCATGTGGGAATTACATTTTCAACCAACAAGTTTTATACTCCAAGATACTTCACAAACCATTAAACAGTACACACACTTGATGACACTTTTTTTCATCTCTATTTCTCTCTTTCAAATACATCACATCATATATCATATTAATTACTTATCTGTATCTCTTCTTATCTCTCTACAATGATGTGCACTCTTTAAGTGTACACCAATTTCATCTCACTCACATCACCCTCAAAATGCAAAAAGCTTTTTAAAACTTATAGTGACCCCATCCGTTCCTTGTGAACCTGGATTTTAGTTATTTAGAAATTAGATTCTGAAAACCACTTTGTGAATTAGGAAACTAAATTCCAGAATAAAAGCTTATTTTAATATCGAAAATTACATTTTAAGACAGGGATTTCATTTTTGAATTATGACCCTTCCTGAATTATGGCCCATAAGCTTATTTGAGTTTATTATATCCATTAACTCAAATGTTTCGGAGTATTTATTTAAATAGTTTACTGTTATGTTTATATTTTCATAAGTTGTTGATAAGAGTTTATATTTAGTCAAAATTTATTTTCAGTTTATTTTAATTAATTTCTCTAATTACTTTATAAATAAATGTTTAATTAACTTGTTTACCCAAACACACCCTTAATTTCAGAAATTTATATTTTCACACTCTGAAGATTAATTTCAGGAATTAGGTTCACATAGTTTCCAAAATTTAATTTTCAGATTTTTTTTTTCTAAGTGCAATTTTGAGAATGTTAAAACATAAATTTCGGAGATTAATTTCCGATATAAACATTGTTATTGCTTCCGAAATGGGAGGGAGAGGTATTTTTAGAGGTAATTTATTAGGTATTTGATTATTAATTTAAAAAAGGATGGTGTGGTCGTTTGAAAAAGTATTGGTAAGACTTAAGAGCAGCAGCACAAACAGAGACACTCTTCCCCAAATGTTGTCTAATCCTCTGGGAATTTCACTATCCTCAACTCCTTTAAACACCACTAAAATATCTCCTTCCAATATTAGTTCCAGAAAACCAACCTCTTTCCCATTCAAAGTTTCACCTCCCTCTAATGAATTTTCTCTCCTTTCTCTCACAATCTCAGGTACTTTACTTCCTTTAAATTTGCATAATTCCCTATTTTCCCCCCTTCAATGTTTAGATCTCAGAGCTAAGGTTAACAAAATCAATTCAAACACTTAAATCAATTTAGCTTTAAAATCAATTGTCGAGCTCAAACACTACAAATAAATTTATGTTTATTGACGATCATTTACATCATTAAAAGCTTTAAAAATAGTGGCCACGAGTTTTAAAATTCTGAATTTTTGCGTGCAGGATTTTGCAGGGCGAGTCAAGTGGTTGATACGCTCCCAACGGTTTCCCCTGAAATTATTGTACGTGAGGCAAGATTAGAGGACTATTGGGAAGTGGCAGAGATTCACTGCAACTCCTTCTTTCCTGAATATTCGTTCCCATTAGATTTTGTGTTGAGGATAGACAGATTGTTTGTGGCGATGTTGGCAGCTATCTTAGCAGGATTGTCGAGGCCAAGAGGTTGCAGAAGAATCTATTTGGTGGCAATTATTGGTGGCTTTCATGGGTTTAGCGTCGTTAAAGGATATGTGGCTGGCATATTAACGGTGGACAATTTTGCAGACTTTCTTCCAAGAAAGGGGCCACGGCGACAGAGAAGGTGAGTCTCACACTTTTTTGTTTTCGTTAAAGGATGTTTTACCCCAATAACAATTACAACATTTGAGAATATAAATTTTAAAAGCCATATTGCAATGCAAAAAAATAAATAAATTAAGAATAAAAGATGTTCACCCAAGATGATGCATTCGTTGAATACATGAAGTAAGAATCTTGAAAGTCATACAAAAGCCTCTTAAACTCCAAAATTCAACTATGAAACCAATTGACTTCGTAGCGAAAAACTTTTTTCCTATTTTAAGTGGCTGATGAAAGATTTTTTTACTTGTCCTACTTTCAGATCTCTTTCAAGACTCAGTTATAGTATAGTAAGAGTTTTTGTCATTTGTTAAGAACCAGGAGTTCTTGAAAGGAAAATGTGAGAAATCAAAGATACTGAAATGATCTTTCTATTCTAATTATTTCACTGTTACAAGCTCTGTATTTATACAGAGAGAAAACAGACAAACAGACAAGATCCCGGATATTCCGTGTCAACATAAACAGCGGGTCTTAATCACATTAATGAGAGCTGACACCTATCACGCATGGTCAACTTATCCGGCAGACATGACTACTGGCCAGACGATGTATTATGCAATCGATCTAGCTAGGCAGACGATGTTGTTTTTCTCTAACAGCCCCCCTCAAACTCAAGGTGGGTGAAAAGGAGCAGCCTTCGCAAACACATTGAGTTTGACCTTCATTGTTGCAAAGTGTTGAGGCGAGAGAGGTTTTGTGAAGATATCAGCCAATTGATCCCGACCAGGAATGTGATGCACAACCAATGACTTGTTTTCAACTTTCTCTCGAACGAAGAAGATGTCCAATTCCATATGTTTGGTTCTGGTGTGTAAAACAGGGTTGTGAGTTAAGGCCACAACGCCCATGTTATCACAGTATACTGTAGGAACTTGGAAATGAATCTTTAGCTCGGTGAGAAGAGATTGAACCCAAAGAAGTTCAGCAATGGTGTTGGCCAAGCTTCAATATTCTGCTTCATTGCTTGACCTTGCAACAATCGTCTGCTTCTTGGAACTCCAAGAAACTAAGTTCGGTCCAAAGAAAACACATGAACCGGATGTGGAACGTCTGTCGTCTGGATCCGAACTCCAATCAGCATCACAGTAGGCAGTTAAGGGCACAGCAGCTTGAGAGTTGCAGGGTCTGAGAGCAGGCCATGAGAGATAGTACCTTTGAGGTATCATAGAATGCTCTTAACAGCCTTCCAATGAACATCGAGAGGCTTACACGTGAACTACAGACTTTGTTGATTGCATAGCTAATTTCAGGTCTGGTGAGAGTGGCATATTGTAATGCACCAACAAAAGACCTGTAGTTGGTTGGATCAGCATACAGATCAGTGCCATGTTTCCTGAGTTTGGCGCTACTGAGCATAGGTGTAGATTGCCCTGTTGCATTGGTCATATTGGCCTTGTCAAGGAGATCTCCTATATATTTAGATTAGGATAGGAGCAGAGACCCATCGTGCAGATGCTAAACATGAACACCAAGGAAGTAATCCAACATGCCCAATTGTTTGAGGGAAAACTCGGTATTGAGCTGGGTGGTAATTTGTTGTATGAGAGGTAAGGAATTGCCAGTGATGATAATATCATCAACATAAACCAAGATATAAATGCAACAAGTGTCTGTACTATAGAAAAATAAGGGATGGATCACAGCAACTGGCCTTGAAGCCAAAGCATAGCAGAGCCCCTTTTAATTTGTCAAATCATGCGCGAGGAGCTTGTTTGAGACTATAAAGAGCCTTGTTGAGTTTGTAGACCAAGTTGTGATATTCTGTTTGAAACCCAGGTGGCTGATCCATGTAGACCTCTTCATCAAGAGTGTCATTCAGGAAGGCATTGTTGACATCAAGTTGGTGAATATGCCAACGTTTGGTGACAACCAATGATAAAATGAGACGAATAGTGATGAGCTTCATAACAGGGGAAAGGGTTTCTGAATAGTCAAAACCTTGAACCTGGTTATATCCTTTGGCAACTAACCTTGCTTTGTATCTTTCAACAGTTTCATCAGCCTTTTGCTTGATCCTGAACACCCACTTGCAACCTATGGGTTTTCTGTTTGGTGGTAAGGAGACCATGGACCATGTGGTGTTTTGTTTCAAGGCATCAAACTCTGCCTGCATAGCTTACTCCCAGTGAGGATCTTGAAGAGATATCTTGTAGGAGGTTGGTTCAACCTGAGTTAAGAGAAGTTGGGGCTGAACAGTGCCAGTCTTCGAGCGAGTTTGCATTGTGTGAGTGTTGACTGGAGGAGGCGGAGCTGAAGATGCCCAGGGCTGAGTAATCACAGCTTTGGATCTTGTTTGGATGGCATGAGTGTTGACTGGCGCTTGCGAATGATCAGACAATGTTATGACACCGGACAATTGAGGAGCGCCAGACGATGCAACACCACCAAACAGTGTAGGAATAGCAGACGATGCAAAAACATCAGATGAAGCTACAATTGAGTGATCAGATGGAGGTTGTTGTTGTTGTGGTTGTGATGTTACAAAGTACCTTGGGATAAATGATGTTAGAGAAGGCCCCTCCATGGTGGGAGACGTGGTTGAAAAAATCTCTGTGTATGGGTACCTGTACTCATTGAAAATAACATCTTTTGACACAAATATTTTCCCACTCGAATCTAAACATTTATAACCTCTGTGGGCAAGGGAATAACCAAGGAAGACACACTCCCGGGACCTGAACTGAATTTTGGATACATTGTAAGGACGGAGAAAAGGATAGCAGGCACACCCAAAGGCTTTCAAGAACTTATAATCTGGGTGGACATTGTGAAGCTTAAAATAAGGGCTAACATTCCCTAAGACAGAGGTAGGCACTCGGTTGATGAGAAAAGTAGCTGTGAGAAAGGCATGATCTCAGTATTGATGGGGTATTTTGGCTTGAGCAAGTAAAGAAAGACTAGTTTCAACCACATTTATGTGCTTGCGTTTCACATTGCCATTTTGATGATGTGTGTGGGGGCAAGTCAGACGATGAACAATGCCAGATTGAGAAAAATATGAACTGAGGGGTTTAAATTCAGTGTCTCCATCAGTTTGAACTTTATTTTCAAATTTAATTGCAATTCTATCATTGCTTGAAATTGAAGAAAAGTGGTATAGGTTTCTGATTTCTTCCTTAAGGGAAAAATCCGCGTATATCGTGTACATGCATCAACACAAGTAAGAAAATAAGAATAACAAGCAGAGGATTCAATGGAGACAGGTCCCCATAAATCAGAGAACACAAGTTCTAAAGGATGTGAATAAACTGTATTTGATTGAGAAGAGGGAAATCTATGAGATTTGCCCATACAACATGCACTACAAACACGAGAAATAATTTCACTTCATGTCACATAGCAGAATCCTAACTGGGTTCATAGCCACTTCAAGGGACTGACTACTAAAGTGATGGCTTTATTTCTTCGGCATAATTTCACTTTCGGTCATTTATCTATTGCGATTGTGCGATTTGGGTCCTTGATGTTTACAACGAGCGATTTTGGTTACATAAATTTTTAATTTTTGACAATTGAGTCACTTCATGAGTTTTCCGTCCAAATAAAAACAGAGATAGACGTGATCCTCATCTTATTACCTGGAGTCAACCTGTATTACACATAAGTGCCATTTCATTATTTTAAAAAATTATATTTACCAAAATTAGTATTATTTAATTATTGGGATTTATTTTAAGAAGATCTTTGAATCACACATGATTTAGCTTCTTCTTCAATTCACCCCTTTATCCCACTGCTCATTTATCTTTATGGTGAGGATAAAGATTCTGGCCAAGCCTAGCTCGGCGGGTTCCTAACATCAGCCATACCTTCCGGAGGGAAATCTCAACCCCAATCGCTCCTCCTCTCCTTCCTCTTCACCAACACGTTCCTCTTCACCACAGACTTCCTTCACTTTCAAACCCCTCAACCACAAGCATTTTACATTTTTGAATCATTCTAAATTTGCAAGATTCAAAGTTTTCCCATTAATACGTTCTAACATGAGGCAGGGCACTCCAATTGGTTGCAACCACCAAAACCCTTCTCCATCTTCCATCTTCTTCTTCCCTTCGACAACAATCACTTCAACATTGTAACGCCCCAATTTTAGGTTGAGGGTCACATAGTAATAAGCGGAAATTAAAAACCTCTCAGAAAACAACTCAATTTTCAAAAGAATTTTCAACACTCAACAATTATTTAACTTAATAATATTCCCATAAAATAAATAATCATCGCACAATAAAAATTAATATTACTTTTGCACCACACTTGTGCTAAGGCAAAATAAACAGCAGAAAAATATAATCTTTTCATGATCTTCAAGCCATCCTTGCATCATCTCCTTTGCTATTCACAATCTGTTCTCCATTTAAATCTTCGCGCTGTAAATCTATGGTGTTAACCGCCCAAACAACAAACAACAAGCAAAAATGGTTAACTACTAAAACAAACATCAAAGCAACAACGAGCAGCATGCTTAAAAGAATTAAAAACAGTCCAGCAAATACAGCAGCAGCAGTATCTAAACAGAAAACAATTTCAAATTATAAACCATAACTAGTAACATAGCAATAGTAAAACATGTTGCCAATATCAAACATAATTCATGCTTGTTAGTTCCTCAAAGTATATATGCTCAACTATGGCCAAAAACATCATTCCAACAGGAACCGGACAATCATGTGGCAAAATCGTTCATCCCATTGTCCTCAGGCACGGTCACGTGGAAAAACCATCCACCCCGCCGCCCTCAACGGTCACGTGGCAAAACCATCCACCCCACCGCCGTCAACCTAAAAGATGCACATGCCATGAAAAACCACAATAACCCATGAACCAACAGTTCCTTAAAAATTCCCAACAGTCATGGTATGTTATCACAAATAAATCATCAAAAATTTCAGTTCCTCAAACCCTCAACAACATAGTATCAAAATGTTCAACACAACACTATCATTCATCAAGGAATATCATCAACAATCAATAAATCATGTTATCTCATTCACATGCAATCAAAATAAAACATGCACGACTCAAGACGCTCTAGGACCGAGTTACCCTTACCATCGATTTGGTCGCATAAAGTTGTTCCTCCACCAAAGCAAGATAAAATGATGAACCACTATCAATAATTGTTGGAACAGAGGTGGAAAACAACCCCCAAAATAATTTTACACAATTAAAAACAAACAGAAGTTTGCTGGCAGGGACCCAGCCCATGCATTGGGTTGCCAACGCTCATGCGTTGGCTCCCTGTCTGGCAACACATCCTGGGTAGAACCTCAACGCCCAGGCGTTGGGAGTCCAACGCTCATGCGTTGGCTCCCTGCAAAAGAGCCCACAAAGCAGTTTTTCACCCCAAAATTAATTTTAAACCCTACTTTTCAAAAACAAGACTTTTCTATGACCAAAACTCATTATACAATTGATTAAAGACAATTTATACCCCAAAAGTCAAAGGATTTTCAAAACACCCAAAATGTATGAATAAGGGAAATGACAAGGGTTTTAACACAACAAGGAGTGAAGGAAACCAACCTTGAATCTAGTTCGATCAAGGATGAATGGAAACCACTTAGGTACGTTGAAATTCTTTGAGAACGAACGTCCAATGTCGAAGGAAACGGATTGAGAGAACTTGTGTCGAAATCATTGGAACAAAAGAGTGAAGAACGTAGGAAAGGTAATCAAAATCATAAAACCCTAAACACATTGGGAATTCAGAAACGAGAAGAAGGTTTATCACCTACCGAAAACCACTCACCTTAAGCTTTTGGAAAAGGAAGAAAGGAAGAGAACTTGGTCTTAAGGAAGGAAGGAGAACTCGAACCAACAGCAGCAAAAGGAAGGATATTTGCCTTATAAGCGGAAGAAAAAGGCAGCAGCAACACGAGGAAGGAGGAAAGGGTTTTTCTCTAAAATGCAAGAGTGTGGTTTGAAGAAGAAAGTTGAATGAACTTAGCTTTTCTCTTCCCTAAATGTTGGTCGAATCCACTGAAAGTAGTGGGAGGCTTCAGTTTTTTTCCCTATTTCTTAGAAAAATAATTCTAGTATCTTCTAACCCCTAAGAAAAGATGCTATTTTTCAAAATCACCCAGCAGAAAATAAAAGAAACAAACTGCAGAAACAGTGCTGGAATTTCGTCCCAACCCTAGGAAAAATAGGGAAGGTTGCAGAATTTTTCTTCTTTAAACGGCTCAAACATTAACAGAATGCACCTGGACTCAATAATGGCTAAACTAAATTCGGTTACTTAATTATTTATTTATTCCTTAACCATTTATTCTGAAAATATACTCAACAAACAGAAGCATATTACTTCCTCAATTCCCTTTTATTTTTGAAATTAACAAGTAAGATAGAAAACAGAAACATAAATTAAAAACAAAATCTGCATTATATAAAAGATAAACAGAAAATAAAATCTGCACTTAAAAGATATTCAGAAAATCAAATATCAAACAAATCTATAAATATTTTATTCATTACAAATCTCGAGAAGGACATTACCACCAAAATATATTTCAAGCAAAATGTCTAACAGGGACCAAGACTGAAACTACTAATAATCTAGGGACCATTTCATAAATATGAAATAGTTCAGGGACCAAAACATAAATATCAAAAATAGAGGGTCTTACAAACATCAACCTCCATGTTCCTTCTTCTTCTTCCCTTCAACCACAACACCCCTCACACACATATCACTTCCAAAGAATCAAATGTGAACAAGAACCTTAGTAAATATTGCACCTTTGAGCAAGTGCTCATGGGAGTAGTTCACACTTTCGATGATGAGATCTTACTTGAAACCCCTTCGCAGGGACTAGAATGATGCGGTGGCGGTGTTGTGGTGGTGGGGAAAAAGTCACGATCAGGCAAAGTGGGCAGGACGAGTCGTTTACTGGGTGGTTTGCTCGGGTGGAAATGGTGGTGAGAGCCTGAGAGTAGGTTTCGCCATTTGTTGTTGATATGGTTTGGTGGGTTGGAAACAATGATGAAAGGTATAAGATATGATCACTCTCACCACAATTTGTGTGAGGTAGTCAATGTATTATTTATAGAAAGAAATTACAACGGAAAATAGAATATGCTTAGGAATAATAAGAGAATATCCTATAGGATATTATAGCCTAGAAAAATAAAGAATAATAAAGGAAACTAATTATTTTTACAACCCCCGTCAAGCTTAGCGTTGGACTAATGCCAACACGAAGCTTGGATCTAAAAAAATCAAACAATGGACGAGGCAATTCCTTTGTAAAAATATAAGCAAGTTGGAGAGAAGTAGGAACATGGCGAACAACCAAACGACTGGAGGCAACTAGCTCACAAATGAAATGACAGTCCAAATCAATATGCTTAGCATGCTTATGAGCTACAGGATTCTAAGCCATAAACAAGGCACTTTGATTGTCACCGAGAAGAAAAGGAGTGGCGGATAACCGAACACGAAGTTCATGAAGGAGGTTTATCAACCAAACAAGCTCAGAAGCAGTATTAGCCATTGCCCGGTACTTAGATTCACAACTCGAGCGAGCAACAGTATGTTGTTTCTTGGCACTCCAAGACAAGAGATTGTCACCAAGAAAGATAGCATATCCATAGGTAGACTTGCAAGCCCAATCAGCATCACTGTAGCAAAGACCCACTGGAGAAGATGAGCTGTGAAACGTAAGACCGAAGTGTTATGTACCACAGACATATCGGAGAATACGTTTGACAGCCTGAAAATGATCAACAGTGTAAGCCTGGAGAAACTAACTTACCGTGTTCACAGCATAGGACAAATCAGGACGAGTAATAGTCAACTACTGTAAGGCCCCAGCTAGAGATCGATAGTGAGTCAGGTCAGAGTAAGGCTCACCAGCACTAATGAGATGAGAGCTGGTAGCCAGAGGAGTCGATATAGTGCTTTCCTCAAGCATCATAGCACGAGAAAGCAGATCATGAGCATTATTAGAGATAAGAATCGTCTGCTGTTAGAGATGCGCAGTAACGAGCACAGGATCGTCTGGGATCGTCTGCCGTATTGACCTTGCAAAAAAACGCATCGTCTGATGTTGGAGTAATGGATCGTCTGCCTAACCAAGATATATCGTCTGACCAGACATGTCGTCTGAGTCCACGCCAGTTGTAAACCATGTATCTAGTAATAATCAATATTATCTTGTAACCGGGATATCCGAGATATTATCTTGTACTTTTTATTGTTTATGATTCACAATGTAATAGTTGCAATAGTTGACCTCAGAATATCCATCATCACCTCTGTATAAATACAGAGCTTGTAACGTTGAATAATAAGGAATTAAAGTTGCAGAATAAATAATAAAGAAGAACCTACAAAGAGTTCACCCCTTTGCATCTTCAATTTCTCACTTTCTTTCGAGAACCTACTTCGGTTCTTAACAAGCACATTTGGCTTGTCCCAAGAACAAACCATCAACAGTGTAATTGATCTCAAGACCAAGGAAGTAGCCAAGCTTACCCTTAATTGCAAACTTAGCATTGAGTCGAGCAATAAACTCAGAGAGAAGAAGAGAATCATTTCCAGTAAGAATTATGTCATCCACATAGACCAGGAGGAAGAGAGTGATGCGCCCCTTATAGAAGAAGAACAAGGATGGATCAGCCCTGCTACAAATGAAACCAAAGCGGAGTAGGAAGGAACTCAAACGCTGAAACCAACCACGGGGTGCCTGTTTGAGCCCGTAGAGAGCCTTGTTCAACCGACATACATGTGTCGGGAAACGAGGATCAACAAAACCAGGGGCTGTTCCATAAAGATAGTTTCAGTGAGTTGACCATGAAGAAAGGCATTCTTAACATCCAACTGATGTAGTTTCCATCCATTAAGCACGACAAGAGATAAAATAAGACGAACAATACTTTCCTTGAAAATAGGATTGAAAGTAAGTGAGTAATCAAAACCTAGAATTTGCGTGAAATCCTAAGCCACCAAACGCGCCTTTAAGCGCTCAACAGTGCCGTCACTTTTGTGTTTGGTGCGAAAAACTCATTTACTACCAACAACATTAGTATCAAATGGACGAGGGACCAAGGTCCATGTAAGATTTTTTTGAAGAGCAGAATGCTCATCCTCCATTGCCGCCAACCACTAAGGATGCTTCATGGAAGATTTAAAACCCTTGGGATCAGTAGTAGCATGCAAAGAAGTGAGAAGAGTAGTAGGCTAATGGTGAGCTAGAGCATAACGCGGATTAGGCCGATAGATGCCACTCTGAAATTGAGTCTGCATACGAGGAGCTGCTGGGGGTGCCTAAACATGAGCAACTGGAGAAGCAGGCAACACAGCAAGAGAGGCTGGTTTTGAAGAAGAGATGTAACCTATTTACGCCAAAGGAGAAAATTCTCAGAACTAAGATGTATCGTGATCATGTGAACCAAGGTCGCAAAAAGAAGAGACGAAGGAGTTGCTTGGTCAGCCATGGAAGAGAAAAACGGAAACAATAACGCGAGGAGTTGCCAGGTGCGGCGGCGCTGGACTAGGCGCAGCGGCACTGGACTAGGCGCTGCGGTGCGAAATTGGGCGCGACAACGCTGGGTACGGCGTGGTGGAACGCGCCAAGAGGGAAACGGCGAGGCGCGAGTGCACGGCGGCTACGGAACAAGCGCACAGGGTGGGAATGGCCGCACAGCGGTCGAGAGCAGAGAAGGAGAAGGAGTCGCAGCGGTGGGGCACGTGCGGACGGGTGCGATGGCGGCTCACACGGCCGAGGACGGCACAGGAGTTTGGAGGCTAGGGTTTGGAACCTTAACCTGACACCATGTAAGATATGATAACTCTCACCGCAATTTGTGTGAGGTAATCAATGTATTATTGTACTCAGTGGTTTGCGGATTCATGTTCCACTCATGGAAAGGAGCAAGTGGTGATGGTAATATAGGGCCTATGGACAATATGGAAGGCTAGAAATGAAAAGCTTTTTAACAACATCTTGTATGAGCCTGCCATGGCAATGTCCAATGCAATGTCGTTCTTAGATCAATGGAAGGAGGCGGAGAAGGTTGTTTTCCAAGCATGGATGCAGTGAGTGATGATGTCCCACGGCGGAAGAAGCCGCCACCAGGCCGTGTCAAAATTAGCATCGATACTGGGTGGTCCGGGGAGTGTTCAACTGGTCTTGGAATGATAGCTAGATCAAGCGATGCAGAATTTCTTGTTGCATCAACTCACCTCCAAATTCATGGGTTGGATCCTTTGGTTGCAGAATGCATGACTCTTCGTTGGTCTATGCAGATTGCTTAGACTTGGAGATCGAGAATGTTAGCTTTGAATCCGATTCCGCCATTCTAGTTGCAGAGATGAAATCTAGTACTTGCCCGCCACAGATAGTTGTTGTTATTTATGATTGTCGAATGTTAGCAGCCAGGTTTTTTTTAAAGGAATTTATAATAAAATATTAACATTAAATATATGATCTATTTGATGTTTTTACTGTATGTGTGGATTTGCATTTAAATTACATAGGTCCAAAAATAATTCGTCAAACCTAAAACTTTTTATCTTCATGTTGTAACCAGCCAATCATCTTTTATATATAGAGGGGAGTATCAAGTGTGAGAGTAATGTTTATTATGAGAGATAAGAGTGCTAAATTTTTGCCGTACAATCATTCATTCATGAGTGGTTGAGATTAAAGGTAGTTTAGTAGTCACATGACTATTTAAAAAAGTCACATGTCATTTTATTTTAATTTTGACCCTTCATGGTAGATCTCTAATAACTATAATTTAACGTTCTCGTCTCTCATAATAAACATCGCTCTCACTTAAAACGATCCATATATATATCATAAATCTTTTTGTACCCATTATTACCCTTCAAATGAACTTAATTTGATTGCTATTTTGTACATGAGCATTGTGGTTCCACCATGTCAATCCATTTTGATCATATGATTGTAAAATTAATAACGGTTGATTGTAGGACTGGAATTGCATACATATCAAATGTGGCAGTCCGTGAAAAATTTCAGAGGAAGGGAATAGCTAAAAAATTGATAGCAAAGGCAGAATGCCAAGCAAAAAGTTGGGGTTGTCATGCTATTGCATTGCATTGTGATTTGAACAATTCCATTGCCACTAAGCTATACGAAGGCCAAGGTTTCAAATGTATCAAGGTGCCCGATGAAGCAAAGTGGCCTCGGCCAAAGGCCTCGCCAGATATAAAGTTCAACTTCATGATGAAACTTCTAAAAAACATGAAAACATGGTAGCTTTCTAATTAGTCATTTTATTGGGTGACCCAATGTATATCCACGTTTAAAATAAATTTTAAGATGATAATTTTCAAAATTAATGAAAAAAAATATTTGTACTTTTATTTTTGAAGTTTAATATACATATTTTTTGGGATGTAGAATTACTTATTGTTGTTGAGTATTGGCTCATATAGAGAAAACGGTCGCAGCAGTTTTAACCGCATATGTTGAGAGACATGTACCGCATATGCAGTAAATGACAAACGTCCATTTGGGGGCTGGGTATTACCGCACATGCGGGAGACACCTACCGCATATGCGGTAAACGACAGTAAGGTCGTGTTGCAGTGATGTACCGCATATGCGGTGGTACACCTGCGTCGTCTGCGCCAGTGAATGTTCATTCTGAACCACTTGGTATGTACATGCAGTTCATATTATCTCTTGACGTGTTTTATCTATTTTAAAATTTCCTTTGTTGATTTAAATATCTACAATTACAGGGTTCTCAACCGCCACCCCATTTTGGAATTCTTCTTCACGCTACACCTATATTGTCTGGGATCACCAAGATTAAGAGACGGGTTTTTTCCCTAGCTTGGATGTGCCTGGATCTTGGGAGACAGGTGATGAACTATATGAGGGTTTGCGTTTTGAAAGCAAGCGCGATGTTTAGATGGCCCTGAAGCAGTATTGTTTCAAGGTAATCAAATCTTATAGGTGAATCAAATAGATTATACATTTAATTAAATTTATATGAAACGGTTGTTAAAATCAAACATGTGGGAGACTTTGCCCAAATTAAATGTATCAATAGGATTATTTATAAATGATAATTGATATTTTTTTCCATTTTAAACCCTTCATGTCAAATATTTTATTATTATGGTAAACGATTGAAATATTTTATGACAAGTTATCACCTAAAGTTAGCACAAGATGTGGCGTGGTGGTTAGCTCACTTCGTCCCTCGACCATGTAGAAAGAGGTTTCGATCCTAACCTATGGCAGTGAAGCGCAAATTGTTGCCAATCGTTTACCACTAAGTGGCTATTTCTCACGATGAGAGTATTGGTCACTGTAGTAGACCTGACAAAAACAGGTATGAGAAGTTATAAAAATAAATCATTTCACACACATTAACTTTAGTTTATCCAAAGTTACTCGTCTTTTGCACGGGTTAGTCCAGCTAGAAATGTACCAAACTACTCTAACGAATTGGTCACTGTTGTCGACCTGACAATAACAGGTATAAAAAGTTATAAAAATAAACCATTCCACACACATTAACTTTACTTTATCTAAAGTTACGTGTGTCTTGCACAAGTTAATCCAGCTAGAAATGTACCAAACTACTCAAACGAATTGGTCACTATTGTCGACCTGACAATAACAGGTATAAGAAGTTATAAAAATAAACCATTCCACACACATTAACTTTAGTTTATCCAAAGTTACCTGTGTCTTGCATGATAATAGTAAAACAACACAAGAAAGGGGGGTTTGAATTGTGTGTGTGTAATTTGTGAAACCTTTTCTTATAAACAAATATAAGTGTCAAATACTTTTCAAAGACTAGTGCAGCGAAAAATTAATCAGAGCTGAAAAGTAAACCACACAGAGCATTTATCCTGGTTCACCCCCTTAATCGACAGGGCTACGTCCAGTCCTTGGCTTTACCAAGATTTTCCACTATTTATTACTCCAAATAGTACAAGTATTATGAATGACTTCTCCTAGTATTCGTAGGGCTTCTCCTTACAAGTTTTCTACAGAACTTCTCCTTACTAGTATTAGACAGGACTACTCTCATTTCTTTTTATAAAGAAGGTTTTGTTTTCTACAAGATCTCTTCAACAAGAGTAGGGTAGAAATATTAAGTTCAAGATACAGAGAGGGTATGAAAGTAGGTCCTCTGTTTTGGTAGTGTAAGAAGATGAGAATTTTCACTCTTTGAAGGTTTTACACTAAGGGCAGACGACTTAACTCAAGAAAGTATAAATTGTGAATTTCAGAGTTTGCTTTAAAACTATTTGCAGCTGAAAGACTTAGAAAGCATGTGAATTTTGTTCGTTGAAAGTCGCTACTAATTCCAGTGTCTAAGTCCTCTATTTATATCTTGGCTTAAATGCACATTTTACCCCTGATAATTCTCAAAGTTGCAAATTGTAACCCACCAAATTTTTTGTCACCAAATGTACCCCTCTGTTTTTTTTTTTGGAGAACTTTGTACCCTTCCGTCAGTCTTTCGTTAGTAACTTAACGGAATTGATGGCGTGGACATTACAGGTGGAAAAAAAAAGGAAAATCCACATGTTTAAAATTAAAAAAAAAAAGATTCACGTGCCTCTGCCCTCTCCTTAACCCTAATTCCCAAATTGAAAAAATTGAAATTGAGAAAGGGAGAAGGGAGAAGACACAGCGCAGGTCGAGAGAGAGAGAGAGAGAGAGAGAGAGAGAGAGAGAGAGAGGAGATCTTGAAGGGCCCCTTGGCTCCGTCGAGGGAGGACGACCACCGCCGCTTGCCGCCATCGAGAAAGAAGAGGTCGCCGTCGTCGCCGCCGAAGCTGGAAGAAGAGGCTGCCTCTCGCAGTGTCGCCGGAGCACAGAAAGAAGAAACTATTTGAGTGGAGAAGGGAAGAAGAAGTGGTACGGATAGGGAAAGTTCCACCCTTAGTGGGAGCTCTATCACAGGTGGGTCATTTCATAGAAGAAACCAAGTTCTAATCAGAATAACAAAAAGCTATTCAGAATAACAAAAAGCTATTCAGTTCTAATCAGAATACCAAAAACCTGTTCAGAATGCAATACAGGGTATCAAAAGGCTATTCAGAATATCAATAAGCTAATCAGTTCTAATCAGAATACCAAAAACCTATTCAGAATGCCAAACAGAGTATCAAAAAGCTAATCAGAATAACAAAAAGTTATTCTGTTCTAATCAGAATACCAAAAACCTGTTTAGAATGCCAAACAGAGTATCAAAAAGCTATTCAGAATAACAAAAAGCTATTTAATTCTAATCAAAATACCAAAAACCTGTTCAGAATGCCAAACAGAGTATCAAAAAGCTATTCAGTTCAGATTTACCTGACCAAGCTCAAATTTCACCTCTGCACCATCTTCCGACAGCTTAAATCTGGGAAATCTCCTTTTAGGCTGTGGGTTTTCATCGTCACTTGCCGGCGGAGTGTCTAGCTCATCAAAATAAGCATTCTCATTTTCAAAATCATCAAGGGCTGCAGCACGAAATTGTTCATGGTCTGAGTTGTCTTCAAGAACTCCATCACCAACTTGACTGGGCAAGACTCTAGACCATCCCCACCTCTCATCATAATCGCTGTCATCTAGACTGAAATAACTACCATCTCCACTGGCTAAACCATCACCATCTTCACTACCATCTCCACTAGCTACACCATCACCATCTTCAATTAAAGGGATATTCTCATGGTCACCCGGAACTAGTTGAACAATATTATCTACTGCATGCTCAACATAAAAATCAATTACACTATGGCCATTGACATCTTCCAAAAACCTAACCATGTCCCCATCATTATTGAGTGGTCTACATCCTTGGGCAAGTGTTAGACCAAGGATTTTATACCACACAGTAAATGAGACATACCCCAGAGTTTTTACAATTTTGACCAACTCTATGGAACTAATCTCATCCACATCCCACCTCTCAACCGATTTACAAGCACCATTAATATACTCTACAGTAGGTTCTCTCACAAATTTATCACCATGCCATACATTGACTGTTGCTATATTAGAATAAGTGGGCCTACATATTAAACAATGCAATAAGGGAATGCAATATGGGAATAAATTAAGCCAACCAATTCAGATCATTGTCAGACGAAGACAAATACAAAAGAATAAAGAAATGAGGGGGAATATTGAAAAGGTACCTAAAGCAGTAATGTGATGGAAGTTTATCCCCACCCAAGAGATTAGGGTCATCAAATGTTGCCTTTTCACGTGGGTTCTCAGGGACCACTTGCTTCCCTTTGTTCTGCCTCGATGATCCTCTCCCTCGACCTGATACAGTTCCTCGACCTACTACAATACCTCGACCTGCTCGTCCTGAGCCTCTTCCTCGACCTTCTGCCATTTCTCGACCTCCACGCCACACTCCATGCCTTCCTTGACTTCGTCCTCCTTCACGCGATGAGCTCTCACTATGCATGGTGAGAATCGCGACTAGGGTCTGCAAAGGATTTCGAACGGAGGCCTCGAACAACAAGATGCAGTAGCACCGCCGGCAGCTTCTTCTTCCTCTCGTCTTTTGTTTCCTTTCTCTCTTTGGGAAATTACGGTTGCAAATTGGGGATTTTGGGTAAAATGTATCTTTTGTTCACATTTTACCCTTCTCACATGCCAGGCACTTGATTTTCCATTTTTTTTTTAATTTTAAACATGTGGATTTTCCTTTTCTTTTCCACCTGTAATGTCCACGTCATCAGTTCCGTTAAGTTACTAACAGAAGACTGACGGAAGGGTACAAAGTTCTCCAAAAAAAATACAGAGGGCTACATTTGGTGACAAAAATTTTGGTGGGTTACAATTTGCAAATTTGAGAATTA
The DNA here is from genome assembly GCA_030819835.1 of Acmispon strigosus. NCBI lineage: Eukaryota > Viridiplantae > Streptophyta > Magnoliopsida > Fabales > Fabaceae > Acmispon > Acmispon strigosus. Next base: position 30,835,469 of record JAUAMA010000001.1, read on the forward strand.
TCAGGGGCAAAATGTGAATTTAAGCCTTATATCTTCAGTAGGACCGACGTTGATGAAGATTGAGAGTTCCGTTTGAATTTCTTCTTCTGATTGTGCAACGGATACTTCTGGCAGCTCTGTAGCAGCATTCAATGCAACCAGCTATGCATTGATTGCAACATTAAATGCAATTGCAAGTGTCGTCTGGTTCGTCAATGTAGTTTCCTTAAGTGCTCGTTTGGGAATTAATTGTAGAGGAAGACAGCAAAGACAATTTCCTTCTTCTGAACATAAGATTTGATTTCGACTGTTGAGGTGATATGATGTTCAGTAATTTGCACCATTGACTCTGAAAAGTTATGCTTGATTTAAGGAATGTCAGACAGCTTAGCAGATACGAGGAATAACATATTTATTATGTCCTTTTCTTGGTTCTGCTGTGAACAGTGCTTCATTAAATGCTTTGACGAGATTTGCCTTTATTGTATGAAGCATTGTGTCGGACGAACTCTAAAGATGTACTCTTAAGCAGACGTACTCTTCAGGCAAACATACTCTTTAGGCAGATATACTCTTCAGTAGACGTACTCTTCAGTGGGTTACCAGACGTATTCTTTTTCGCCATATGCTGCCTTTGACAATATTTCAAAATGATAGATGTTCCTGAAATATAAAATACTCAAGTATTAGAAATTCTTTATCTATCAACATTAAACCTTAGGTAAAATTGTTATTCATCAAAATATAATAAAAGATGAAATCGTTTGAATCTAACATTGCACGGGTTAATCCAGCTAGTATAATTAAGCAATTTTTGCTTAAATGCTGTTTTTTTGCCACAAATTGCTTCAACAAGTACTAACACCATTTAGATGCCACAAAAAATGCCACAACACGCATTAATCAATCATGTCTTTATGCTCAAATGTAGCAGCATCTTAGAGCCGCCACAATTTCTCCATATCTCTATTTCAAGCAGTAGTTCGACCCATTTGCAAGAAGCTAGCTTTCCAGCTATTTTGGATATTATTGACAAATCTTTTGGACCTAATACACATCCATTTTCCATATAAGCAATTTATACTCCTTCTACTTGTACAACCAAACACTAAAATACTTGGTGCAAAAAGAGCCACACCCCTAATTCAAGAGCAAATTAAATTAGGTAAAATAAAATAGCTAAAGCGATGAAAACGAAATCTGAGGATGTCTTTTTATCTTTCGAGACAGACATTTCTTGACGGTTGGAAGTGGCGGGGAGGCGTTGATGGCTTTCTCATCCTTCTTAGAGACGCTAGTGGGGGTTTTCTTACGAAAGACGGTGATGTTTATCTGGTGATGGTTTTTCTGTGTGTCTTGGACTCTTTGTCTGAGATGAGAACAAAGGTATGTCAGGCCATCCATTGTTCTAGATTTTGGATTTACATAACCATATATCTCTTCGATTTGGGTTACAAAAGCCACGTGCCGCCGTTGAAATCCTCAGGGCGTTATAGAACTGTACCTCTGCCCAAGCTTTGCTGAAATCTGCAAAAACCTAGAAATTGGGTTTGCAGGGAAAAGGGGGAAATCGATGGTGGTGGTGGGTCTCGGAGGGAAAGGCGACGGTGGCACATGAGTTCTCGTGTTCCTCTTCAACCTCTCTGGCCGCACCTTCACCATCTCTGCCACTTCCTCGCACGCACATTGTCCCCTCCCTCTTCCATTCCTCTTTCTTTAGTAACCTTCAAATTCCCCACCCCAAGCAACCATGACAGAATCTGGTGGCAGCACAGAGCAGGCTATGGGGGCGAAGGACAAGTGTGCATGGATACTGGGTTTTGTACCGTTAGTGAGAATAGAAGAGTGGTTGAGAAAGATAGAGAGAGGAAGGAAAGAGTGAGGGACACGATATGACCATTGCGCCGTCTTGCTGCGGCCGCCGTGGTAGTTCGCTGGAGTTAGCCGCGGTGGTGTCGTTTGCTGTGAAGTGGTCACAGAACAGCAGGTTGAAGGAGAACATTAAGGGGCTTTAATATCATAACATAAATAATATAAAATAAAATAAAAAAGGTATTAACCTGATGTGTGGGTTTCCAATTCACAATCTCATCAGCTTAATATGATCCAACGTCCAAAGATGTGTTGCGCCAGTGCAATACTTAGCTGGTATTGTACCTTAGACAACACCTTGTTTTCTTTTTATAAGAATTAGGGTTTACTTTGTGCCTAGTTGCTATTGTTCTTGCTGCTCTTGCTAATAAAGATTTCCTCCCCTCTATCACATTTCATTTTGTAATTGGACAATAATAAAACAACATGTGTAGAATTAAATCTAAATTGTCTTTTTTTTCATGCGATTTCTTTAATGTTTTCTATTATTCATCATATATATATATATATATATATATATATATATATATATATATATATATATATTCAAATGAAAATTAGCATTTATCCCCTTATGACTTGTGAGTTTCATGCTCTGATCATTTGCATGTGTCTTGGTGTGAGGGTGGGGCCACGAGAAGTATAAAACTCCGGGGATCATTACATTGGGCTAAAGAGAAAACTACAAGTGAATTAGATACTACATACTTGGAGGCTTCCACTTGAGATGGTCTCACACTTGATGGAGCAATTATTGTGATAGCAAGTATGGGTATGTCCCACATTGGAAGAAAAGGGGAGTGTTGAGAAGTTTATAAGTGTGAGGACTCATACGATCAATGCCTTAAGGTTTTGGGTGAAAGATGTGATGTCTAATCCACTTGTGTTTTTCTCTTTAGCCCAATGTGATGATTCTCAAAATTTTATGCCTCTCGCGACCCAACAGTGCCCAGGTTCAGGGGTGTTAAGGTGAACTTTGATGCGTCGTGTTCTCCTTTGGGGGTGGCTGGTTTTGGCCTTGTTACTCGAGATCATATGGGTTACGTCTTGGCGGCGGCGTTGCAACTTCTTTTTAATGTCTTATTGTTGGTGGTGGTTGAGTCTCCTCTCTTTTCGTCAGGTGTTATATATGGCTATTGATATTTGTTTTACGTTATGTTATTTTTGAAACAGACTGGTGTCAGCTTTTTAAGCTTTGGCGGAAGGGCTCGTGCAGTGGTTCTTATCTAAGCACGATAGTTAAGGATTAATGCCACGATCTGTCTTTTCTGTTGAATATGTTGATTTGTCTTTTGTTCGTAAGAGTGGCAATAGTGTAAAGAGTTAAGGGGGTGTTTTCTCTTACTAACTCTATATGGACTCAGGAGTTCCCCTGGGGATTTGCTTCTTGGATTAATAGCACTTTTGGTCCCTCACGTTTCACGATTTGGCATTTCTGGTCCCCCTAGCATTTTATTAGCACCCAGAGTCCCTTAACGTTTGAAGAAGTTGCAAATCAGGTTTTCCGTTATTATTTAGTCAAAAAACTGACGTTCGAAACCTACGTGGCAGGAAATTAGTGATGTGGCAGGCTGAGTGGAGAGAGAAAGAAAGAGGCTGGATGAGAGAGAAAGCTTTCTCCACTTCTTCTTCCTTCTCCAACGGTAAGAAGCACGAACCCTACAAAATAGGGTATTTCTCTCCTATTCAATTTTTGTGGTCTTTGCTGGAATTTCGAGTGCATTCGCAAAGGAGAAGAGGAATAAAGGTGAGGGTGAAAGAAAATGGGTTCCAGTAGCGGATTTTCATCATCTTCATCTTGTTCTATGATGGGTGGCGAGCATTGGAGCCCATTACAGTGTAATTGTGGAGTTGAAGCTCCACTAGTAACTTCTTGGTCGGGTGACAACCATGGTAGGAGGTTCTATGGGTGTGGTCTTTATAAGGTAGGCAAACTCTCTTTGTTCTGTTCATCTTCTTCTTCTTCCCTTCGCATGCTCTGTTTTTGAAATTAATTGGATCTTTTGTTTGGTCAGGTTTATTGATAGTCAAATCCGCAAGTGCATGGTTGATTATCGAAGTAATATAAAAGATATCGAACCCAAGGGATAGGTGTCCAATTATTAATTTATTTAGAACTTTGTGCTGGAAATTAAAATATTGATTTTGATTTTGGTTTGTTTGAGAACAAGAACTTGGAAAAAGCATAAATAAATAGAGAAAAGATGATGATGAAGATTAAGCACATAAGTTGAATTACATAACTTATAAAATATGCTAGTAACCTTCTACCTTATTTTTGAATTTTAAAACAAGAGTTCATGATGCTTTAGCCTATGGTTTCTACAAGTTAATTTCTTACACATTGTAGACCTTTCTTTCTAATTACTAAACTCAATTCCTTGCAATTTAGTTAATTAAAGAAGAAGATGAAGATAGAGTTCAGGCCAACATAAAGCAAAGTCTATCCTAATTCCTTAGTGATATGTCATATTGCTTCTTTTAAATACTATTTCCTTACTACTTACCAATTTCCATTGACATAAGAAGTAAGCATAAACACTTGTGTACATCAAGATGAAATGAAGAACAAAGAAATAAAACATGAACTTGTAATATTATTCAGAAACAACGATGAAGAAAACTAAAACATAAATTATAAGCTAAAACAACCCAAATACTTAAAAAGAAATTAGCCAAGCATGGCTAATAGAAACATTGAATTACCCTGGACTAGGAGCTCAAGAATGGCATCCCACAATTCTCAGGAACAATGCTCTTAAGGGAGAAAGAAGAAGACTTGTTGTATTCTGAAGTAAGGGATGTTTTTTACAATGGATAAACACTCCTATTTATAGCAAAAAGTCTCCCTTCCAGCGCTTGAGTGCTGGGATCCCGCTTGAGCGTTGGGTCCTATTAATTCCAGACGTTGCAAACAGAGGCCTAGCGCATGAGCGCTAGCTGCCAACGCTTGAGCATTGGTAAGAACTGCAGACTTGGATCCTAGTCAGAGTGTCAACGCTTGAGCGTTGGCTCGTCTGCTGATTGCACTTCTTGCTGTTTTGCTCTTTTTCATGGTAGTGGGTCTTCAATGCCTTCAATGGCATCCACTATACCTCCTCTTAATTTCTGAAACAGCCTCCCCACTACCATCAATCCTTCAATCATCATTTTTTACATGTGCCAAATTAGAGATGATGCTTCATATTCTTGCTTTTCACATTTGGTCCTTTATTTGTTAGCACTTCACTTCTGTCCCTTCATTTTACTAAAACTCCACTTTCAGCCCCCAACTCTTGAACTTTTGTACTTTGGCCCTTTCTTTCCTGAAATTTTACAGTTTGATCCTGGACAAAAATGACTAATTCTACCAGCTTTTCTAAAATATAAAAATACCTATAAAAATTCCTAAATAATATAAAATAAAGTTTAAAAACCAAATAAAAGCTAATCTAAATGCAAAATGCAAAATAAATAGAAAATCTAAATAAAAAGAATAAAAAACCTATATGAGACTCAAAAATAACAAAATAAAAAAACTAAAAAGACCCTAAAATTATCATACAAAATCCAGTCATCATTTATGGGAGGAGAATGTGCAATTTCTTTGTATGGTACGATAAGGAGAAGGAGAATTCAACAGACAATAAGCTAATTACTAGGCTATTGAAGAAGATAGAAGAAATGAAGCAAAGAGAGGTTGTTGGTGTTTTGCTTGGTGATTTGCATTGTGTTGATATTTGTAATGAGAATTAGTCTGGATATTTGAAGTGTGAAGAAATAGGAAAATGATTTATTATAGCTACTCTGAATTAGTTTGGGCATTTGTATTCATGAAGAGTTTTAGAAGAATTTTTTTGGTGAAATTCAATCAATGTTTCGCATGTTTCTATAATGTTTTAGTTGTGGATCAAATTGATCTGTGATTAAAAAAATTATCATTAACTAATAGTGCCCTTAAAGGAATTGTCAAAATTGCAACTACCCCATATTTGGAAATTTAAAAGATGGTGGACTGGAGCTGTTCATAATATATACCTAACAACATACGCTAACCTTTAGTACACCATCAACAAGCCTCAAGAAAGCCAGGGAAATTTTTTGCTCAAAAGCATTCCACAAATGAAACAACTAATCAGAATATTGAATAGCATACATACTAAAAATTTTCGTGAAAAACAAAACTCATCCTAAACTTTACTAAGTTCTCCTGACTCTTCACAAATTGTACCTGCCTGTAATGTATCCTCTCTTCTTGTAAAGGTGCACTCAATGATCAGACCAACAAACTAACAGTGAAATTGATGAAAAGCTGCACCTAATTAAGATTGGAGTACCATTATATGGACCTAATTAAAAGAAAGAAAAAATATTGATGCACAGAACTATTGCATCTCAATACTCCACATACTGAACACATTTAAAGGAAATACCACAATTGCAACAACCCCATTGTTTGAGCTGAGATTAACAACATCAACAATATACCCATCATCCACACAATAGTAATTTAACATCCACATTACACCAACCAAAATAGAGATTTAACATAATCTAGAAACATTAAATTAATCCAGACAGAAGACAACATGGCACTTAGGCCTAAATTGTTTTACAAACATTGCAAAAGACTTCCTGATACAACCAATACTACTGAGTGCCTCTTGTTTCTCCAATTTTCCTCTTGCTTCCTCTGTTTGCAGCTTTCTTCTGTGGTCCTTGTGGCTTAGGTTTGGTCACTCGGGGGTTCCTTTGTGGTGGCATGTTCTGAGGTGGTGGAGGCTGGCTATGTAATGTATCCTCCCTTCTGGTAAAGGTGCACTCAGTGATCAAACCAACAAACTAACAGTGAAATTGATGAAAAACTGCACCTAATTAAGATTGGAGTACCATTAAATGGACCTAATTAAAAGAAAGAAAAAATATTGATGCACAGAACTATTCCATCTCAATACTCCACTTATTGAACACATTTAAAGGAAATACCACAATTGCAACAACCCCATTATTTGAGCTGAGATTAACAACATCAATAATATACCCAGCATCCACACAATAGTAATTTAACATCCACATTACGCCAACCAAAATAGAGATTTAACATAATCTAGAAACATTAAATTAATCCAGACAGAAGACAACATGGCACTTAGGCTTAAATTGTTTTACAAACATTGCAAAAGACTTCCTAATACAACCAATACTATTCAGTGCCACTTGTTTCTCCAATTTTCCTCTTGCTTCCTCTGTTTGCAGCTTTCTTCTGTGGTCCTTGTGGCTTAGGTTTGGTCACTCGGGGGTTCCTTTGTGGTGGCATGTTCTGAGGTGGTGGAGGCTGGCTCTGTGAAGCAGATTCAGGCTGTGGTTCTTGAGAACCAACTAGAATTTCAGTTGCAGATTCAGTCCTCTATTCCGACTGCAAGAGTTGAGTATTGTCCTATTGAGGAGAAAAAAACACACACATTCAGACTTATACCAATTTATCAGTTTACTAACCAAATACTCGAATGGAAAAAGCATAACAAGACTAACCTTATTTCCTCCCACACGTATTGCTCTGCCAGCGGTTGTTTTCCCTATGCAGGTCCTCTTGTTATGACCAAACTCCCCACACCTTCTGCACTTCATAGTCTTGTTATGTTTTCTCAGCCTCAACTTATTTGTGTCCTTAGACTCATCATTGACCTTCACTCTAGCTGTTTTTGGCCTTCCAATTGCCCTTCTCATGAAAGGAGGATTCAGAGGCACTGCAAGATCTTCAGCCCATAGATTTGGACCATTATTTGGTTTGATGAGGTAGGGGTAAGTCTTGAGGTAAGTTGATTTCGTGTGAATATTGCAAAAAAATGTGTCTTATTCTGAATATGATAGATAATATCAATGAATTTATATTTTTAAAAGGGAAGAAAGATTACCTATAACATGGATGAACATAATCCTTGGGGTTACGTCTTGCCCACCATATACAGGCCATAGCATGCTGGCAAGGGATTCCAGATAAGTCCCATCTTCCACAGACACAGCTACCATTTGCCAAGTTCACAGTATATTTATCAGTATCCCTTGAAACCTCAAATTCACATATAGGAGTATCTCCACGCCAAGTAGGTAACCACCTGTCAAAGTACTTCTTTGATAGCTCCAGTTTTTGCTGAATCATGGGACACAGATTTCCCTTCCATCTCTGCATCAGTCCCCTTGTTTCACAATCCTATTTGTTAAGTAGTATTTGATGCCCTCCCGTAGTGAAATTATTGGCTTCTCCCTGTGCTCCAGAATGGCCATGTTAAAGGCTTCACACATGTTGTTAACCTACAAATCACACTGTGTGTCAGTGGAAAAAGCTGGTCTGGCCCATTGCTTTGGTGGCAGATTTTTCATCTCCAAATAGGCAGCTTCATTCAATTCTTTCATTTTATCCATTGCAGCAGTCCATTTAGGAATAGTGCTTGCTCTAGCTGCCCTCCACAAGCATTGCTTGAGCTCATTTCCAGGGTATTTCTTCCTAAAATTCCCATACATATGTTTGACACACAACCTGTGATCAGGATTCCCGTCCAACTCTGCAATGGTTTGCACCAAGCCCTGCACATAACAAGGTAATAATGTACTAACATTATTCATTTTCTTATCTGATAATAACACAATAAATATAAAGAATGGAAATAAACTCAATGATTACCTTCTGCTTATCAGAGATGAAAGACCATTTTTCCTATCCACAGAATCAAGGTCATCTACAAGCAAATTGACAAACCACTTCCAGGATTGTGTGGTTTCAGCCTCTACAACAGCATAAGAAATTGGAAACATTTGACTATTTCCATCTTTCCCTACAGTTGCAAGCAACTGGCCCCCATACATCCCTTTCAAAAAGCACCTGTCTAACCCAATTAGTGATCTGCAAGTCCTTGCAAAAGCCTGCTTCTGTGCTGCAAGACACACATAAATTCTCTCAAATACAGGACCATTTGGGGCTTCTCCATCAGCAGTCTTTATAATGACTGTGTTGCCGGGGTTACTCCTCAGCAGTTCAATGGCATACCTCCTCAAGTGAGTATACTGATGTGCACCAGCCCCCTGTATTATCTCTAGTGCCCTGTTCTTAGCCCTTATAGCCTTCCATTTACCAATATTAATTCCCCACCTGAGTCTTGCTTCTTCACTCAATGCTGGAGGCTTTATTGTTGGTGTATGTCTTAGAATTGGCACAAATTTCTTTGCAAGAAATAAGCACTTGGCCTGCCTATTGGTTGCAGTCCTGGAACAGTTATGTACATTATCATAACTTACCAACAACCAGAAGTCTCTGGTGTCAATTCTACTTATCCTGATATAGAATGGACACTCTTCAACACACCCGACAACAACCCACTTCTTGTCATTTTTATTTTTATTTTTAGATCCTTCTTCTCCTGAGGAGCATACTCTTTCACAGCATTCTTGAACAATTCCTTGCTCTGAAAAACCTTGCCAACTTTGAAAACAACCTGCTCACCTTCAGTAGCCTTGAACCTAGGGAACCTCCTTTTCCTTACTTCATCTTCATCCTCATATGGACTTTATAAATCAAATGAGTCACCTTCTGAGTCTGCGAAATCAGAGAAGGTTGTTGGATCTAAAGTGTTATCATCAGCAATGTCAAAATCAAATGGGGCTTCAGTAGGAGCACTGGGTATATCAAGCAGAGCCTCTAAAGGTAAGACATTACTCCAATCCCACTGCTCTTCATAGTCACTGTCGTCCACAAAGACCACATCATCTTCCTCCTGTACTGCTTGTTTGTCATCTCTCTGCCTAGTCTGCTCATCCTCAATCACGACTTCACCCTCATCTTGAACAATTCCCTTCTCAACACTTTTTGAATCAACTCCCAAAACCCGCTCCTTCTCAACTTGAACACCCTTTTCCCCTTCAATCAGTACCTGAGGTATGTCAATTATTTCCACATCTCCGTCAGATTGAGTTGTGTCAACAATCTCCAACATCGGCTCAATGACAACTGCCTCATCAACATGTTCAACAAGCACATCAACCTCAGTATGCCCCTACAGATCTGTGCAGAGTTGTCTGACTTCTTCATCACAGTTTAGAGGCCTGATTGCAGAACCACCCAGACTAGGGGGTATATACCACAGAGACTTAGGTTACAAATAACCCAGGGCTTTGACTAATTTTCCAACTTCAATAGACGATATTTCATCTATATCCCACCCCTCAATAGGCTTTACAGCCCCTCCCAGATATGGCAAGTTGGGTTTAATGTAATTTTCCCTCCATGATGGAGGTGCATGCTTATCTTATGTGCTACAGTTGGCCTGCATAATTTATTTAAAATCAGAATAAGACAACACTTTGCATTGAAACCATTCACCAACTTGATTATATTCAACGACATAGACATAAAGAACCGAAAAAAAATGCTATAAAAAAATCACCTTGACACATGTTTTGGTGGCAGAGATTCGTCATCCCACATAAATTGCTTCACTTCCTTGCTTTTGTCTGGGACCACTGCCTCACCAACTTTATGAACCTCCTTCCTCTAACATTGCACGTTATGGTCACTCTCGATAACCTTCTATGGAGAGAGCCTCCTCCCACAACCTCCATTGTTCTTCCTGGGAATGATCTTCTTTCGGGAGCCTGCCATTCGCCTTAGATGTTTTCCTCCCCCGCTGCGATGTTCTCTTTCTCCACCGCTGCAATGCTTCTCTTTCTTCGCCGCTAGAAAGGTTTTCAGGATTGCAAAAATAGACCCTTACAATTCGAAATTAGGGTTCCACAAAGGGGGAAGAAGAGCCTCTGCTCACGTGATGGTCACGTGATGTTATTCAGCCTCTTTTTCTCTCCACTCAGCCTGTCACGTCACTAATTTCCCGCCATGTAGGCTTCGAACGTTAGTTTTCTGACTGAATGTTAACAAAAAACCTGATTTGCAACTTCTTCAAACGTTAAGGGATCTGGGTGCTAATAAAATGCTAGGGGGTCCAGAAATGCCAAATCGTGAAACGTGAGGGACCAAAAGTGCTATTAAGCTTGCTTCTTTCATGTGGCATGGTGTATTAACCTGTATGTCTCCTTCTTCTATTTGATTAATTAAGTTTCCTTTAAAAAAAGTTTCTAAGAAAATAAATTAAGTGCCCGAAATATATAAACCACTAATCTTTGTGTATCTATTTGAAATTCAAATCAATTATTTATAATATATAAAGTAAATTAATATTCTAATTCAAACTAATTATTTCCGTAACAAAGAAAAAAAACTAATTATTTCTTATTATCAATTTATTGAATTCATATTATTTATTTTATATTATATCAAAGGAGGATATGTTGATATCACCATTCGAAACTATCATAGATTATTTACTTTCATAATTATTTCTTTTATTTAAAAATTTGTATTCAAAATTTATTATTTTTATAATTTTAATATTTGACCTATAATTTATGTTCACGTTATAAAAAATTAGATTTGTTCACATAATTTAATGTTTTAAAAAACAATTAATTATTATTTTCTATAAAGAATACCCTATTTACCTATAAAAAATGAGAACAATGATTATGTCCTACAGAAGAAAAATGTGTGTAATAAAACTTGTATATTTCATGACTCAACCAAGAAAGCATGCGTTATGAGTATCACAGTTTTTATTTTAACAAAGTATCACATTAAATACGTGTTCTTTTACTATGTACTAGATATAATTCTTGTGTTTTACGGGTTTATTTACAGTAATTTTTAATAGTATATAAAAATTATTGTAGTTTAGATAAATAAATATTAAAATATTTTTAAATTTTAACATATAATAAATTAAAAATAATTGTGTAACGATATTTCAATTTATTAGAGTTCTCTATATGTAAATAATTAATATTACAAAAACTTAATATTGGTTTTTAATAATTAGCATTGAAGTGCTTTTTAATCATAAAATAAGTTTTTTTTAGAAAGCGGAGTTATATATAAATATAGCAGTGTGGTCGTCAAAGCACCAAGAGTGCTGCCCTCCCACCACAAAAATAAGAAAGGAAAGGCAGCACCAGACAAAAAGAGAATATACAGAACTCCACCCAAAATAAAATAAGTTATAGGAGCATTTATTTATACTTTTTATCAACGATAAATTAATTTAACTTTTAGAATTAAATTTTTTTTGTTGAACAAATGTGGGATTAGAGGACTTGTTTTCTCATCTAGTAGTTATGTGCTACTTGGATTTTGCAGTTTTTTTTTCTTTCTTTCTGAGGTGTATTTTGGATGTCTTTATGCTTTTGAGGGGGTTGCACTCAAGTATCTTAATAATATATCTTTTATTGTAAAATAATAACTCAATTAGACTAAAATATTATTTATTAAACTTAAATTAGTTCAACTTTGCTCATAATTATTTTTCTTTGTTATGCTAGCTCAAGTCATTTTTAATAATATATAATAGATATGTAAGACCCTCTATTTTTAGTATTTATATTTTTGGTCCTTGAGTTTGGATTAATTATGTTTTGGTCCCTGAACTACTTAGTAGTTTCAGTTTAGTCCTTAGTTAATTGTTTGACTGACTTTATTATTATTGGAATGAGCTTTATGTTAGTTGATATTTTTTTATTATATGTTTTGATTATAAATGTTTTTTTTATTTATTAAAGAAAAAGAAAAGAAATATCTTAATATATATATATATAACCGTATATATATTTATATTTTTATATATATATATATTTTGGATTATTTTAGTATTAAAGAAAAAAGAAAAATAAAAATAATAGTAATAATAAACTTACCTGCCGCTTAGTATATATATATAGATATATATAGATATATATATATATATGTATATATATATATATATATTAAATTTTGTTTTATTATAATATTGATTGGTTATTTAGATTATCAACATAATTAAAATATACTAGATTGTGTTTTATCCTATCTAGATTGAGCATGAATTTTAAAATTAAGATATGGATTTTGGTTAAGAGATAGAGAAGAAAAACTGAAATAACTAATCCCCTCTTAAATAGACAATTCAACTCTCTCTCAACTCACTCACCAAACCCCAGCAACTCTTATTTTCCTCTTTCTCAACAGAAATGGAATTTTTTCCTCTAGCAACACAGCCGCTGCTTTTCTTCTTCTTTTCTTCCATCAGCCTTCAACACTATCCTCTCTTCCAGAATCACAATCCTCTGTCCTTCCCCTGTGCTCGAAACCCCTCACACCAGAACCTCTCCTCTCACGCCGCCTTTCTCCTCAACCTCGACCTTTCTCCTCTGAGCCCATACCACCACCAATTTGCTTCTTCCAGCCTCTGGAAATTGATAGTAATAAAACCACACAAGAAGGGGGGGGTTTGAATTGTGTGTGTGATTTTTAAGTTTCTTTTTGCGAAATAGCAATTATAAGTTAAAAAACGTTTGTCAAAGAAGTGCAGCGGAAATAATCCTATAACTGAATGATAAAGCACACACGATATTTATCCTGGTTCACCCCCTTAATCGACAGGGCTACGTCCAGTCCTTGGCTTCACCAAGATTTTCACTATTTAAACAAAATAGTACAAGTGTTCTTAGGGACTTCTCCCAGTATTCTGAGGACTACTCCTTTACAAGTATTCTAGCAGGACTTCTCCTTTTTCTTTCGAGTGTTAGACAGGACTCCTCCCAGTTTTTTCAAGTGTTAGACAGGACTCCTCCCAGTTCTTTTACAAGAAAACTTGGTTTCTACAAAATCTCTTCAGTAAGAGTGGGTAGAAAATGTGAAGAACAGAATTCAGAGATAATGGACAGGTTGGTTCTCCGAAGGGCTTGTGTGAGAAAGGATAAGATTTTTTCACTCTGTAAAGAACTTAACACTAGTTGGCGACAGTACTCAGAAAATAGATAAGTTGAGGTTGCTGAGTGTCTTGGCTTAAAGCTTGTTTGATCGTAGATAGACTTGGAAAGTTTGAATTCTTTGATTGTGTAAAAGTCGCCAAATTGAAACTGATGCTAAGTCCACTATTTATATCTTCAGTAGGATGCTTACTTGAAGTTTTGCTGAAGATCTTCAAAATAGTTTCGTTTGAAATTTCTGCTTAATTGTGAGTAACGGATACTTCTGCATCTGCTGCTGCAATCTGCCAGATAATGAATGTTTCTTCAACAACATAAGACAATATCGTTTGGTGATGCATTTTACCTTGACCCATAGTGTCTGCAATTAATGCTCATGCCTTACAGCTAATTGAGTCATTAATGTTCTGACCAGAATATTTGAATTTGACCGTTGGGGAGATACGATGATCAGAAGGCATCGCCGCTAATTCAGTAAAAGCAGCTTGAATTAAGGAATGTCAGAGGATTTGAATCTTCAGGGAATGAGGCGCTTAATTCTGTCCCTTTCGCCATTAATGTTCTGAATAACCAAGAGGTGCACGACAGCTCATCTTTGGGTTGAGCAAACGATTACCTCCAGATATTTCTTTTTGCACGAGTCTTCAATCATTGCTTTAGTCAACCCAACATTCTTCGTATGAATACATCCAGTGACTGATCAACCAGACGTTCATCACAAGCGGACGGACTCTCTCAAGTGGCAGACTGATTCACAAAGGCGGACGGATTTCTCTATTGTCCTTTACTTGACAATTTGCTTTTGATAATGTTTTGTCGAGGTCCTCGCACTGTATCTCCAATTAACAAGTGTTCCTGAACATGGAAACTTTTAAGAAGTTAGCAACACTTAGCAAAATTGTTATTTATCAAAATATAGTAACTCATTAAATTATTTGATTCTAACAATCTCCCCCTTTTTTATAATGACAATTTCCTTAAAAATGAGAGTAATGTATTTTTATGATTTCCTCCCCCTTAGTCCAAGATTCGTCTATGAAATTACTCCCCCTAAGTTGATGCTCTTCTTTTCCATTTTTAGTTATTCTTCTCCCCATTTGGCATTATCAAAACAAAGAAAGAGTGATGCATAGAGGAAAAACAGAAATTAAAGTAGCCATTAAGAATATAGAAAGTTAAAGAAGACAGAGAACAATAAAAGTAAGAGTTAGGAAGATGGCTTCAAGTGCCCAAGAAGTAGTGCTATAGTGTCTTGTAGGCGATCAAAGCAAGCGTCCATTTTGGTAGTGAGGTGGTGCTGCATGTTGTCAAGCCGAGCATGCACATCTTGATGAAGAACACGCCTTTCTTGGGAAAAGCGAGTATGAACAACCCCAATTCGTTGATCAAGCATGAAGACCATTGTGCGAATGTCATCTGACTCGAAAGTGGGGATGACATTGACCGGCGGCGAGGTAGGGAGCGATGGCGAAATTGGAGTGAAGGGTGCCACAGTAGGAATGAGTGGAGATGGAGTAATGCAGTGCCAACCAAGACCAGGAGCCTTCAGTACTGGGGGCAGCATAGGAAAGAGCACCAATGTCTAGGTCTTGAACTTCAGAACCAAGGGATCAACTCGACCAGCCAAATGAAGAGGGATGGAAGCGACATGAGTGACGCCAGAGACGACCAGCTGCCAATCGAAGTGGAAGAACATGCAACATGATGGCAGGGAGGGATCAAGCTTGTGGTCATGACAGCCAGGGGGGAGCCACAGACCTGCCTTGAAGCAAAAGGGCAAACCAAGAACCTGTAGGCACACATCTGGAAGCAAGTGTGCATTTTGTGCAGTAATGGAGCGCTTGCGTTTTCCCAGGGCAGATCTAGAACGTTGAGGAAAGCAGGGCATGAAGGAGATCTGATGGAGAGGCATGCAGAAAGTGGAGGAAGATGGAGCAGGAACGAAGTGAGCCGGAGATGCAAGCATAAGATCCAGATCCAAATCTTTATGGAAGGGGACAGGTGGTGACGGATGAGATGCATTTATATTTGTATTAATGTGAGCATCTACCCTTCTCGACAGCTGAGTAAAATGTTGACTTTGACCAACTTGCAAACGAAGATCAAGATCAATATCATGCAGTTGGAGGCGAGTGAAGACATGAACTAAGGTCTCAGGGAAGACAAATTGAGGTAAATTATCTGGATGAATAGATGCAAAAGGAGCAAGCTCGTCTTCAGAGTCATCGTCAAGTTCTATAGGATTAGCAATATTGGGAACTTCAAACAATGAGTCGAGAGATTTCTCAGCTTCACTTTTTAGTAAGCTCTTGAAGTGCAGAATCTTTGACTGAAGAGGGATTTCCCATCCTCGAGCATCTGGAGAACAATGATGCTTCCATTGAGGTGATATAGTAGGCAAGGGAGAGTTGTCGAAAAGCTTGACTCGAACCCAGTTCCTGTTGGCAATATTTCCCAAAACAGCAATGGTGGGGGAATCATCAACAGGCCCCAAGAGAGGAAGGTATGTGTAGCACTGGTTAGGAGCTAAGGTAACCAGAATCATCCAGAACGTAGTAGCAGCTAGTAACCCCATGTCTGGAACTGAGAACCATTTGGATTCATAAGCATGTTCATTTGCATTCAAGGTTAGTGCCAAGCAAATAGTGACAACATCTTCATCAGAGCTAAAGGTTTGAGAATGCAGTGCTCTGTGAGAGAGAAGTTCGTTGATTAGAAGTCTGCGAATTTCTGGCCAATGATCTTGAGGATGAACCAGCCACTGAGCAAGGCATCTGAATCCACAGTTGCCATCATCTTCGACATCGAAGACATCTGAAATATATTTGTGAAAGAGTGGAGGCAAGAACTTCAGATATCGTGCATGAGAATGTGAGATAAGTTCAGCAGTGGTATGCACAGTCTCAGGAGGAGGTTTGGAGGAAGTTGATGGAGGCAAGGATTCTGTAGTAGGTAGTGGTTCCTAAGAGTCAGTCCGGTGAGAGTGGTCTGAATGCTGCTGAGAAGTAAGTCCCAGACGGCGACGTTTGAGGCGATCACCGGACGGTGTTGGTGCAGGAATTTTTCTTTGCTTGTTTCGCTTAGCCCAGTCACTTAAGAGATCTTCAGGTACAGCAGATATGTCGATGTTAAGGTTCATTCGACGAACATCTCCAAACTTGATGGGGGTGGCAGAAATATAGTCACATGAGATGAACTTCATTGATTCTATGGAGGCAGTGAGCAGCTTCTTATGTCGCATAAAGGCCGTTATGAGTGAACCATATGGAAGGTTCGTGTTGGATTGTTCCAGAGTATGAATCATATACTGAGCTAGAAGATCAGGTAGATTAATTTTTCTACGATGTTGCATCTGGAATAGAGTCCATTGAGAGAACTTGTTGACTAAGTCTCTAGAACCTTCTTTTGGCAACACAATCTTGCTAAGAACAGCATGAGGAAAAATACATTCCTCAACAAGATTCTTCACACGTCGAGACGTAGAGCACTTCGGGGCTTCCTTCCAAATAGTGAAGGGGTTGCTTTCAGATGTTTCCCAGGAAGATGAGTAGCAGACACCATCGAGATGAAGGTTTAGTAGATCAGACACATCACGAGACTGAATGTCTATTACTTGCCGTAAGCATCATGTTCGGATGTGGTTAGGGTTAACCTTGATGGCACAATCATAGAATTCCTTCACAAGGGGAGAGAGTGCTGAAGTTGTGGAGATATCGAACAGATTTCCCCAGTTCTGAGATAGCAATAGATCAAGGCCGACAACCTTTGCATGTTGAAATAGTCTTAGATCAAGATATCTAGGAGTGACAAGCTTTCTGTCACCTAGATGTTCGATCCTCACAGGACCAATTTCAGAGACTTGCTGTTTGCGATTTTGGATGATAGATTCTTTTTGAGTTTTGACAATTTATTGTTCATCTTTGCTAAGGAGTTCCTGAGTCTTTGCATGTTTCTGTCTGCTGGGAGCCATGTTTTCTGTAGATGAAGTGAGTACAGAGGCAAGAGCAAGTGCAATGAAGATAGAGCGTTTAAACGAAAGTATGAACATGTTAGGGTTGTTATTAGAAACAACATTGGAATTCCATTCGTTTTTTTTTTTTTTTTTTTGAAAATGCATACATTTTCTTGATATTGTCAAAGTCATGATGAATAATAAAGCTGAATTGAAGGCATTAAATGATGAGAGCTAAATAAGTATCAACATTAATTAATGCGTGTTCAGTAAGCAATCTATTCGAAAGGACACAACTATTCATCATGAAATGCAGAGCTAGAGTGAATATTAATTTTTATATTGGGAGCTACTAAAGCAGACGAACTTAGAGGAAATTAGTGCAGGCACACTATAATGCAGGAAACATTCCAATTCTCTCTCTAAGGCAGGCAATTTTTTTTTCAATAAGGGGTTTGGTAAATATGTCTGCTAATTGATCATCGGTGTGTATGTATGAGATGTCAATGTTGCCTTTAGCTACATGATCACGAATAAAATGATGTTTTATCTTAATGAGTTTAGTACGTGAATGCAACACAGGATTTTTTGTAACATTGATGGCACTTGTATTATCACATAATAGAGGAATATTATGCTAAAAAATATTATAATCTTCTAATTGATGCTTCACCCAAAGAAGTTGGGTGCAGCAAGAACCTGCCGCCACATATTCTGCTTCAGCAGTTGAGAGTGAGATTGTGCTTTGTCTCTTGCTTGCCTAGGATATGAGGCATTGCCCTAGAAAGTGGCAACCGCCACTTGTGCTTTTCCTTTCAATTCTGTCTCCAGCATAGTCAGCATCACAAAATCCCCTTAACCTGAAATCTTCACCTTTCTCATAAACTAGACCAAGATTAGTGGTTCCAATGAGATATCGAAATATACGTTTCACTGCACTTAGGTGAGATTCTTGAGGACTTACTTGGAATCTGGCACAAACACAGACGTTGTACATGATGTCTGGTCTGCTTGAGGTAAGATACAACAATGATCCTATCATCCCTCTGTATTTTGTTGAGTCAACAGGCATTGACTCGTCACCTTTATCTAGTACAGCTCCAGGATGCATCAGAGTACCCATTGCTTTGGCTTTCTCCATGCAATACTTCTTCAAAAGATCATTGATATATTTCGTCTGATGGATGTAGGTTTTGGTGCCTTCCTGTCTAATCTGCAGTCCTAGGAAGAACTTCAATTCCCCCATCATACTC
Organism: Acmispon strigosus; assembly: GCA_030819835.1. NCBI lineage: Eukaryota > Viridiplantae > Streptophyta > Magnoliopsida > Fabales > Fabaceae > Acmispon > Acmispon strigosus. The sequence continues at coordinate 30,854,348 of JAUAMA010000001.1, forward strand.
ATCTCGAATTCACTCTGCATCAGTTTGGAAAACTCTTGACAGAGAGCTTCATTAGTAGCACCGAAAATGATATCATCAACGTATAGTTGCACCAAGATAAAATCCTTAGATGTCTTTCTTCTGAACAGGGTATTTTCAATGCTACCCCTTGAGAATCCATTGTTCATCAGGAATGAACTCAGGCAATCGTACCACGCACATGGAGCTTGCTTCAGTCCATATAGTGCCTTTCTTAACTTGAAAACGTGGTCTGGCAGGGCTGGATCTTCAAATCCTGGAGGCTGCTTCACATATACTTCTTCCTCGATATACCCATTTAGAAAAGCACTTTTCACATCCATTTGATATAGCTTTATGGAGTGCTGACATGCAAATGCCAACAGAATGCGAATAGCTTCAATTCTTGCGACAGGGGCGAAGGTTTCTGTGTAGTCAATTCCTTCTTGTTGATTATATCCTTGTGCAACCAATCTAGATTTATTTCTAGTAACTTTCCCGCTTTCATCCATTTTGTTTCTGAATACCCATCTTGTGCCAATAATGGATTTTTCTTCGGATCTGGGCACCAGATCCCAAACCTTGCTTCTTTCAAATTGATTCAGCTCTTCTTGCATAGCTAAGATCCAACCTTCATCCTTTTCATGTACGCTTCCGATTATCTATGTGGGAGGATGGTCTGGTTTGAATCTCCAATCTCTGGGTAGAGAGATGCCACTGGAGGTCATGACTTGACTTGTGGAGTTATCATCAGACGGAGTTACACAAACATCGTCTGGTTGAGTTGACGACGAAGTGGTTGGATTTGTCTCTTTGTCAGATGTCGACAGCTGGACTGGATTTGAAGAGGGCTCTTCACTTATTTCCAGTTCATCACATTCATCTTCCAGTGTCATTTGATTCACACTAATGTGTTTATCCTCGAACTTGACATTGATGGATTCTTCTACAGCCATTGTTCTAGAATTGTATACTCGGAATGCTTTAGAGTTAGGTGAATATCCTAAGAATATTCCTTTGTCTGACTTTGCATCAAATTTTCCGAGATCATCCTTTGTATTGAGTAGAAAGCATGGGCATCCGAATGGATGAAAATATGTGATACTTGGCTTTCTACCCTTCCATAGTTCATAAGCAGTTTTCTTCAAGATAGGGCGCATAAATATTCGATTTTGAATGTAGCATGCAGTATGAACTGCTTCAGCCCAGAAGTATTTGGGTAGAGATGTCTCATTAAGCATAGTTCTGGCCATTTCTTGAAGTGACCTGTTCTTTCTTTCGGCTAGTCCATTTTGCTGAGGAGTTCTTGGAGCAGAGACTTGGTGAAATATTCCATTTTCCTCACAGTAGTGCTTGAACTCTTCATTGATGAATTCTCCTCCTCTATCACTGCGAATATTAGTGATGCAGTAGCCCTTTTCATTTTGAATTCTTCTTGCAATGATCAGGAAGGACTTGAATGTTTCATCCTTTGTTCCAAGAAATTGTACCCATGTAAATCTAGTGTAGTCATCAACGATGACAAGACAGAATCTTTTTCCAGAACAACTAACCGTTCTAGTAGGTTCGAACAAGTCCATGTGCAACATCTCCAGAGGTCTCTTTGTACTGACAACGTTCTTTGCATGAAAAGAACTTTTTAATTGCTTTCCTTGGAGACATGCTGAGCATGTATCATCAGATTTGAAAGACAGATTTGGCAGACCACTTACTAAATCATGTTTGATTATTTTAGCAATGGTCTTTAAGGATGCATTCCCTAGCTTCCTGTGCCATATCCATTTATCATCCTCTGCTGATACTAGACATGTTACCTTTTGACTTGCAAGGTTTTCCAAGGAGGTCTTATATAGATCTCCTTGTCTCTGTGCTTCAAAGATAATCTTGTCATCCTCGTTTGTGACACTACACTTCACTTTGTTGAAGGAAACAGTGAGTCCACTATCACATAATTGACTTATGCTAAGTAGATTGTGTTTTAGTCCTTTAACTAACAGAACCTTCCGTATTACCGGAAGGGAAACCGTACCAACATTACCTTCTCCGACGATGAACCCCTTTTGGTTACCTCCAAAGGTAACTGTTCCTCCGGTTTTCTTCTCACAAATCTTTGGGAATAAAGACCTTTTTCCCGTCATGTGCCGTGAGCATCCACTGTCCAGGTACCATAGCTCTTTTTGGCTTTGAGCTGCTAAGCACATCTGCAAGTGGTACAATCATAGATTTAGGTACCAAAACTTTCTTGGGTCCTTTCTTGTTAGTCATCATTTTGGGTGGATTGTTCCTCCCATACACTATTTGTTGAGGAGTTTGTTTCTCCTTACCCTTGACCACAGAAATCCTGGGTTTGATTTTATGAGGTAGAGATGATGCAGATTTCTTATCAGATTGATAACGATATGGAACAGCAGAAGAATTATGTTTTATAGCAGTTATATCCCAATTTACTTCTTCACATCCTAGACCTCTCCGATCATATGCTGATCTGTTATTTCCACTTAGTTTAATTAGGTTATCATATCCTTGAGTGAAAGTGGATAGGTCCTTGATTAAGCTACTCACTCTTTGTTTCAGAAATCTAATTTCTTTATTTGCATCTTGCACCATAAGTGTTTGATTTTTCCTGGTTAGCATGATTGAGATTTCTTTTGAAGCATGCAGTTCTTTCACAGTTTTATCATGCTTCTTTTTGAGTAAGCTATATTTAATTGCTAATGCATGAGAATATTCTAATAGTTCATTATAATCCTCAGAGGAGATTTCGGGAGTTACCTCATCTTTGTCTTCTTCTTCGTCAACGGAGATCATCAGTGCTTCTGCTTCTTTATCTGCTTCAATGTCAGATGTGTCTATGGATCCCATAAACGCACAATATGAGGCTTCATCATTGGTTCCCTTGACCTCTACATCTTTGGTCAGATTCGTCTTCTGACTCATCATTTTGACTGGAGAAAGCCTTTTTCTAATAAAAATTCTTTTGGGAAGGCTTGTTTCCCAGACGGGGACAGTCAGCTTTAACGTGTCTGGGCTTTTTGCATTCGTAGCAGACGATCCCACCTTTGTTTGGAATTTTCTCTTCATCTCTTGATGAGGAAGAAGGTCTTCCTTTGAATTGCTTCCTGTTTCCGTCATCCTTCTGAATCTTCGGCTAAACAGGTCCTGTTCATCATCAGAGTGGTCAGACTGTACAGTTTCCTCATCTGAGGATTCATTGGCTTTCAAAGCTTTTGATTTGTTGACTTTGAATGCTACAGCTTTAGCGGCAGACGCTTTTCTTCGTATAATGGCAGCATCGTTGGCAAGATCCTGCTCATGAATCTTCAGCTCTCCCAGAAGATCTTCTACTTGATAGTTGTCAAGGTTCTTTCCAGCCCGCTGGGAAGTAACGAAGTTTCTCCAGTTGGTGGGAAGACTTCTGAGAATCTTAATCAGCTGCTCCTTGTTGGTGAAGCTTTTTCCCAAGTTCCTCATTCCATTGTGGATGGTCTGAAGTCTTGCAAACATGGAGTCAATAGACTCATTGTCATCCATCATGAAGGTTTCATACTGAGATGCCAGCATGCTCATCTTAGTATCTTGTACTGCTGAGGTTCCTTCATGAGCAATGGCTAAGGTATCCCAGACTTCTTTTGCAGTGCTCAAGCTGTCAACTTTGTCATGCTCGTTTTTGCTAAGAGCATATATGAGAAACAGTCTAGCCTTTGAATTTCTTTGATTTTCCGTCTTCTGTTTGTCAGTCCATTTATCGGATGGGATGGCCTTGCTTTCACTGTCTTTGGGGACATAATTTCCTTTGGATATTACGTCCCACAGCTTCCAGTCGGTTGACTCGATAAAGAGTTGCATCTGCTTCTTCCAGTAAGGATAGTTGGAGCCATCAAAGAATGGTGGCTTATTGGTTGCAGTTCCGGTTGGGTAGGAAATGCTGTCCATGGATCTTTACACTCTACACCTGTTAAGATGTTAGTAAATCTCAGATCGGTTAAGCTCTGATACCAATTGATAGTAATAAAACCACACAAGAAAGGGGGGCAGTTGAATTGTGTGTGTGATTTTTAAGTTTCTTTTTGCGAAATAGCAATTATAAGTTCAAAAACGTTTGTCAAAGAAGTGCAGCGGAAATAATCCTACAACTGAATGATAAAGCACACACGATATTTATCCTGGTTCACCCCCTTAATCGACAGAGCTACGTCCAGTCCTTGGCTTCACCAAGATTTTCACTATTTAAACAAAACAGTACAAGTGTTCTCAGGGACTTCTCCCAGTATTCTGAGGACTACTCCTTTACAAGTATTCTAGCAGGACTTCTCCTTTTTCTTTCGAGTGTTAGACAAGACTCCTCCCAGTTCTTTAGAGTGTTAGATAGGACTCCTCCCAGTTCTTTTACAAGAAAACTTGGTTTCTACAAAATCTCTTCAGTAAGAGTGGGTAGAAAATGTGAAGAACAGAATTCAGAGATAATGGACAGGTTGGTTCTCCGAAGGGCTTGTGTGAGAAAGGATAAGAGTTTTTCACTCTGTAAAGAACTTCACACTAGTTGGCGACAGTACTCAGAAAATAGATAAGTTGAGGTTGTTGAGTGTCTTGGCTTAAAGCTTGTTTGATCGTAGATAGACTTGGAAAGTTTGAATGCTTTGATTGTGTAAAAGTCGCCAAATTGAAACTGATGCTAAGTCCACTATTTATATCTTCAGTAGGATGCTTACTTGAATTTTTGCTGAAGATCTTCAAAATAGTTCCGTTTGAAATTTCTGCTTAATTGTGAGTAACAGATACTTCTGCATCTGCTGCTGTAATCTGCCAGATAATGAATGTTTCTTCAACAACGTAAGACAATATCGTCTGGTGATGCATTTTACCTTGACCCATAGTGTCTGCAATTAATGCTCATGCCTTACAGCTAATTGAGTCATTAATGTTTTGACCAGAATATTTGAATTTGACCGTTGGGGAGATACGATGATCAGAAGGCATCGCCGCTAATTCAGTAAAAGCAGCTTGAATTAAGGAATGTCAGAGGATTTGAATCTTCAGGGAATGAGGCGCTTAATTCTGTCCCTTTCGCCATTAATGTTCTAAGAACCAAGAGGTGCACGACAGCTCATCTTTCGGTTGAGCAAACGATTACCTCCAGATATTTCTTTTTGCACGAGTCTTCAATCATTTCTTTAGTCAACCCAACATTCTTCGTATGAATACATCCAGTGACTGATCAACCAGACGTTCATCACAGGCGGACGGACTCTCTCAAGTGGCAGACTGATTCACAAAGGCGGACGGATTTCTCTATTGTCCTTTACTTGATAATTTTCTTTTAATAATGTTTTGTCGAGGTCCTCGCAGTGTATCTCCAATTAACAAGTGTTCCTGAACATGGAAACTTTTAAGAAGTTAGCAACACTTAGCGAAATTGTTATTTATCAAAATATAGTAACTCATTAAATTATTTGATTCTAACAGAAACTCCCCTCCCTCAATCACCACTGATTCGCGTCCTAAGTTCTTCAACCCTGCCCGTGAAGCGCACCGCCATCATCCTCGTCGTGCCGCCGTCGCGGTTCCGTCTTCCTTCATCTCGAGCCAGCACCAATTGGCTTCCCTCTTCGTTGTCCTTCAACCTCGCACCGCTGCCGTTCGTTCTCTGCCGCGCTGCCGGTCCTCGCCGTTTGCGTCAGTTGCCTCCTTCCTCACAAGGCCGGAGCCGCCGCTCGTGGGACTGTCGCCAACTCCCTTCGAGTTCGCCGTCGCTGCTACTCATTCCGCCTTCAACCGCTGCAACGCCACGCTCCTCCGCAGATGCCCCGCCCCTCTGCCTGAGCCGTCATCCTCGTCACCGCTAGCACCAATCGCCGGCGTCTTCCTCTTCCTCTTAGCTTGCGGCCTTCACCCAAGTCATATTCTTTCCTGTTTTGGTCTCGTCCTTTCCTGGGATACTTCTCTCTGTTTTCATCTTTATTTTCCCAGGTTTTATAACCAGCTATAGAATAATCAGAACTATCTTGGTGTAGACTTGGAAATGTTTGTATTAAGAAAAAAATTGTTCAGTTAGTTATGCTCCATAATTCTAAGAGTTAGTACGTAGCTTGTCTAGGATACTATTTTTTTGATTTAATTAATGGAACAATGAATCCAGAATGTTTTCCAATTTAAAGAAAGAACCTTACCATAGGTTCTGTTGATAAGGTTCTAATGGTGGGCTGTATAAATATTCTTTATATTCATTTCCCCACTTCCCTGCACTTAAGAACAAACATCTACATGGCATAATCTCCCACCAGAATGCTAAATGCTTTGCATGATAAATGATTCGTTGGTGTTCTAAAGTGTATGGATGATCTTTTAAGGATGTTCATGAAAACCAGTAATTTTGTTTTGTATTTTTCTATTTATGTTTACAAAGCACGAATTGTGTTCCAACCTAGCGGGATATAGAGTTTTTGCACCACTTGCAATTAGGTTCTCTACAGTTATAAATAAAGATATGGCCCTGCATGGAAATAAGTGTTGTCTATTATGCAGTCCAGTCTAACCCGTACCCACTATACGATAACATGGAGGTAATTTGATTTCTGAAGAATAAGTTTAAAGTGTTTTGTAGATAAAACAAGTAACAGTACGCTTGGAGGTGTGCTTTTGTTCCTCATTAACTTGGATTGGATGCGAAATGTTAGGAGGTAAGGGTAACTCGGTCTTAATGTATCGAGTCATGCATGCCTTATATTGAATTGCTTGTGTTTGATATCTGTTCTTGCCTTGAATGATGTGATTGGACTAAAATACCTTATTTGATCATGTTTATAACATGATTGTTACCCGATAATATGTTTATGTTCATGTTGGAGATGTTATTCTGGTTCTCGCCATGATGAGAAGTACATGATGATGATAAACTCTATGAGAAATTGACTATGATTGTAAACGATGAGGTGAGTTTAATCCCAGTGGAATCGGCTCTGAGACATGCGGGTGATATGAGGGCTTAATTATTTGTGAGAGTTTAATCCCAGTGGAATCGGCCCTGAGACATGCGGGTGATATGATGGGTTAATTATTTGTGAGAGTTTAATCCCAGTGGAATCGGCCCTGAGACATGCGGGTGATATGATGGGTTAATTATTTGTAAGAGTTTAATCCCAGTGGAATCGGCCCTGAGACATGCGGGTGATATGATGGGTTAATTATTTGTGAGAGTTTAATCTCAGTGGAATCGGCCATGAGACATGCGGGTGATAGGATGAGTTAAATCTCGTGTGAAACTGCCTTGAGATTGAGGGAGTTTAATTGAGGGACTAACAAGACGTTGATGAATTTAACTTGAGATAAACGGTTACGTTTTGATATTCGCTTTTGATGTTGTACTTGCTATAATTGCATTTGTTTCCAATATAATTTTCTATTGCTGATGTGTAGTAAAATTGCTACTGTTTTGATATATTTATGCATGCTGCTTGATGTGGCTTATGATGTTTGTTTTATGAGTTAACCCTTTCTATTTGCTATTTGTTGTTTGGGCGCTTAACGCCAGAGATAGACAGGGTGAGGAGTTTCATCTCTTAAAGAGCATTATGGAATCAGAGTGGCGTAGCGGAAGTGTGGTGGAAATCTGAAGAAGATTATTAGTGCTTGGAGGACTTCCACTGTTTATTTTTTTTGAGTCCGTTGAGGAGCATTTAACGTTGTTGTATTATTATTCGTTTTTGCTTCCGCGTAGTTATTATTATTGTATGGGATTATTATCATGTTAAATATTATTATTGAGCGACAAAATAGTTTTTTAAAAATTGAGTTACTTGGAGAAAGATTTATTAAATTCCGCTTAATTACTATGTGACCCTCAACCTAAAATTAGGGTGTTACAAGATCAAAAAATATATTTAAAGAAACTTTTTCAAATAATATGACATACATTATAGTTAATAGCAAATACCTTATGGTGGAATTTTTAAATTTTAAAACTATTTTGTCTAAATTATTTATTAATAAATTATATTTTATTATCAATTATTTTAATTATTTATATTTTTTATATAAAAATATTACTTAATAAACATTTATTCTAAATAGAATCTTATGTATACTCTATACAATTTAAAAGACTTAAATAGTTATAATATATATAGATATATATTTTTAACGTATGTAAAATTATTTTATAAAATAGCATGGAACAACATTATACACAATATTAAACAACATACATAATTACTTAAAAAATTTAAAATGATTTCTAAATATATATTTACTAAAATTAATTAACCATTGACTAATTTTAATATTTAATATATATGTTTTGATTGTTAATCAAGTTCCCCATTGATAAATATTCAATATATTTATTTTACACAAAATATATTATTTTGTATAATTTTAATTTTTTTCTCAACTTGAGGTCGATTATTATATTTTTATTATTACTTCTTATATTTTATTTTTTAGTTATATGTAAAAGAAGTTTTACAATTTATATATAAATAATAATGAAAGTGACAATGAATAAGTTTATAAATGTTTTATTTAATGTAGGTAGTTGAATAGCTTTTGGCATTATAATCTAATTATTACAAAGGAATTTTTTTTTGAAATCACTATTCAACTAATTCTAAAGCCAAAATCAGTTTTCTGGAAACTTACATGAGTAGATTCTACGTACCACAATTGATTCTGAAAAAAAGGAAGCTAATCCAAACAAGTAATAACATTTTTGTACACATTTTCATTAACTTGTACACCCACTTTTTTTCTGCCTAATCCTTTTTTAGGTTTAATGTACATGAAATCCTCACTCACTGTTCTGTGAGATTACCTCTCCAAACTAAAGGAAGAGTTGTGCATCAGAGGTGCTCATGGAGGGGCAGTTCAGCAGGTCGGGAGTCTTGAGATTTGCATACTCATCCATATAGCATGATGGCACCTTGGCAGAGGGGTGGTGTGATGCAGGTTGAGGCGGTGCTGGTTGTTGCTTTGGTGGGGTGAGTGGTGGTGGCGGCACAAGACTCCCCAGCACACGTGCCACTTCATGCATTGTGGGTCTGTCATCTGGCTGACGCTTTGCGCATAAGAGAGCAAGCTTGTAAACCTTTTTCACTGCTCCCAGATCCTTGCATGTTGTAGTGATGTCTAGATCAATGGTTTCCATTACAGCATTGCTTGCTGTCTTGGACAAAACCAGATGATGAAGGTTTTTAGGAATTTTTTATTAAACTCAATGTATTTCAATACTGAGTTAGGATTTTTTTTATTGTTTAATGCATTTAATGCAAAAGTTCAAGTCTCTTTTACATATATACTAGTATGAGGATGACCATTACAACTCTGGTGGAGTTTAAGTTTCGGATTGCTCTTAGAAAAGCCAACTAGGTGGTTGATTGTTTAGCTTAACATGCTCATGTTTTTCATTTTGGGATTTATGTCTTGTCTCACCTTATTGTAGAGTGTCGTAGTTTGCTCTACCTGAATATCACTGGTTTGTAGTGTTTTGGGGCAGTAAGAAGTTCATTGACGAGTTTCTCAGTAGAGGCAACAACCTTATGGCAATGACTTCTTCAGTTTTCTGCTTTGAGACCCACTGAGTGACGCATAGAGACACCACTTACTTCGATTGAAAATAAATTTATTAGAACTTAGTAAGAAAATATTAATTTATATTTGGACATAATAAATTTTAAAAAATAATTGCTGTACAGATAAAAATTAAAGTTAAATTTAAAGATAAAGCTAATACAAAATATGGCATGAGATTGGAAATGGTAAAATTATAACCATGAAGCATGGGCAAAATAGCAAAATACTAATTCAAAACGTAAAATGAAAGAAATATCGACTGCAAGAAATATGTGTTTTAGATGTTGTGACTTTTTTTATGTTGTCACTAGTAGTATTCATAGATGTGACCAAATTAAAAATCGTTATTAATTGTATTTGTATTAGTGACCAAATTATAAATCGTCATTAATACTGTTCGCATTAGTGACTAAAATATTAATCGTCACTAATATTACGTGTAATAGTTACCAAATTATGAATCATCACTAATGATATTTGTAATAGTGGCCAAATTAAAAATTGTCACTAATATTATTTGTAATAGTGACTAAATTACAAATCGTCTCTAATATTACTCGTAATAGTGACCTAATTATTAAACGTTACTAATACTATTTGAAATAGTGGATAATTATAAAATCGTCACTAACACTATTCATAATAGTTACCAAATTATTAATTGTCATTAGTACTATTCAAGTAATCCATTTCTATTTTTACTTTTGGCTTAAATATATTTGAGATCCCTAAGATTGTAAGAGGAATCAAATTAGGTACCTGGAAAATTAATTTTCAAAATGTTATCTTTGAGAAAAAAATAATCAAATTAAGGATAAAGTGTGTTTTATTATTATGTGTCATGAATTTTACCCAGTTATCACATCTACATCATCTCACTTATCCCATATGAAATTTTTATTTTATTTTTTCAGCCACCTCTTCCCCTTCATCATCTTCCTCTTCTCCTTCTCCCTCTTCCTCCATAGCTTACACCTTACAATCCAGAAATTCACTTCCTGAAAATAAAAAAATTCAGAAATTCATCATCTTCCTCCTTCCACCCCACAGACCACCATCTTCTTCCTCAACATGAGCAAAACCACATTGACTCAAGACACAAGTGAAAGAGACTCAAACTCAACACAAGTTTCTTTTCCATCTCCAGAATTCAAAAGAAAAAAATAAAATTTAACCTAGAATTTAAAAGCCATTGCTACTTCATGACTCAAGACACAAGTGAAAGAAACTCAAACTCAACACAAGTTTCTTTTCCATCTCCAAAATTCAAAAGAAAAAAAATAAAATTTAACCTAAAATTTAAAAGCCATCGCTACTTCATCTTATCTTCCCAGATCGTAACCTTTTCCTACCTTTTCCAACCCCAAAATCAAACCCTAGTTACGATCGTAACCCCAAAAATCGAACCACCAAAAGTCCAACATAAAAAAATGGCATGAGTTAAATTCATATTGAGAAAATGAATTAATAGAATGAAAATTCTTATTTTAAATCAATAACAATCGTTATATACATTCAGTAACTGGCTTATTGCACAATAAAGTTATATTATAGTGACAAAGTTTCCATCACTAATAGTAGTATTACTATCGACAAAATTTACATTTATCTCTAAAATTACTTTTCATTTTGTTATTAACAGCAACAAAATATTTATCATTAGATATTGGAAGCATTTTAAATTTATAATAATTGATTAAAAATAAATGGATTATAAATTTAATTTAAATTAAATTGTAATCTTAATCTTGTAAAAAAAATTGTAATCTTAATCCATAAAAAAAGATTGAATGTACCATTTTTTCAACTTTATAAGAATTGTTTTAGTCTCTCGTCAAATTTTTTAACTTTTCACTCTCTCTTATTGTGCCAAAAAAAATGAGATTTATCATTAACTTCATTATCCTACAATATCTACATACCGAATTCAAATTTAAAGTTTATTATCTATCGTTTCAATATTCTAATCATATTATAATTGAATAAGTAAATTTGATGATAATAGCCTAATTATACTATATATAAATTAAGTTTACTCAGAATCATCAATTTTAAATAATTAGCTATTGATTTATCGGTCGCTAAGCAAATGAAATTAAAAATCAAAAAGCCGAAAAGCCAAATTTCTTTATTAACGACGAATTTTATCAGTTGCTATTTATAGATTTGAAACTCAATCACTAACTATTTTAATTTAAAAATAAAATTTTCAATTTTTCATTTGCTGGCCAAGCAAAATCTCCTCCCTCCCTGTAATTTTTCCATTTCCGCTATGTTCCCTTTACTTCTTATTTTCCCTCACCATTTTTCACTCTTTCAATTTTGGGACGAATTTTCCCGTCACCCATTTTTTTGGTGCCCCTCCATTGACTCAATCGCTCATCCTTCCCCTATCACTGTCCCCGCTGGCTCTGCAGTTCTCTCCCTTGCCCAGTTCCGTTAGCCCTATCTCAGTCCCCACTGACTCTATAGGCCTATCTCCCACGCTACCCAAATAAGTGATAATGACGAAATAACATAAAAAGGGGTTTGAATTGTGTGTGTGATTTTAAGAACTTTTCTTTCAAAACAAGTATAATTTTTATAAATCTTTTCTAAAACTTGTGTAGTGGAAAATAAACAGAGTTAAAAAGTAACGCACACAGTGAGTTTCTTCTGGTTCACCCCCCTTAATTGACAGGGTTACGTCCAGTCATTGACTTCACCAATATTTTCCACTATTCACACATAACAGTACAAGTATTGTGCAGGATTTCTCCCAGTATTCGAAGGACTTCTCCTTACAAGTATTCAACAGGATTTCTCCCAGTATTCGAAAGAGTTCTCCTTACAAGTATTCATCAGGACTTCTCCCAGTATTCGTAGGACTTCTCCTTACAAGTATTCGATCGGACTTCTCCTAATTCTTTTACAAAGAATTTTTGGTTCTACAGAATCTCTTCACAAAGAGTAAGGTAGAAACTGTATGAGTACAGATTAAAGAGATGACGTGAAAATAGGTTCTCTGTTTTTGAAGTGTGAGGAAGATGAGAGTTTTAACTCTGTGAGGATTTCACACTATGGCAGACGACTAAGCTCAGAATGGTTTGACACTTGATTTCTGAGTAGGTTTCAGAGCTTGATTGCAATAAAGACTTCGAATGCTTTGAGGATTTTTTCGTTGTAAGTCGCCACAGATTTCAGTGTTCAAGTCTTCTATTTATATCTTAAGTAGGATTGCTGTTGGTGAAGATCGTAGAGTTCTCTTTGAATTTCTTCTTCTTTGAAGGTGCAACGGATACTTCTGACAAGCTCTCAGAAACATTAAATGAAAACCTGCTACGCATTAATTGCAACATTTAATGCACTTGTTTCTATCGCCCGCTCTTCTCTGCTTTTTTCCCTTTTATAGTGCTTGTGCATTTAATGCATAGGGAAACAGCAAAGCGTATCTACTATTTTGATCACCGAGATTTGATTCTGACCGTTGAAGTGATACGATGTTCAGAAAATAGTGTCGTTGACTCTGAAAAGGCGTATCTTGTTGTACGGAGCGTTCAGAGAGCAAGCATATGCGAGGAATATTTCTCTATTCAATATGTCCTTTCTTGATTCTGGTGCGAACAGTGCTTCATTTAATATTCAGACTTTGCAAGCCTTCATTGTTTGAACACGTAGGCAGTCTTCATTCATGAGCGTAGTCAGACGTTCCTTCTTGAGCATAAGCAGGCGCCTTCTTAATGAGAGTAGGCAGACGTTCTTTTTCTTTATATTCTCTTGAGCAATATATTTGAACACTGTGCTTCCAATTCTTTAAAGAAGGTGTAGACGTTGCGTTATTCTCCATTGATAGATATTTCATGAAATGTAAAACTCGTAAGGTTTTAGGAATTCTTTATCTATAATGATTAAACGTGAGGTAAAATTGTTATTATTCAAAACATAATAAAACGTGGAATCGTTTGAACTAAACAATCTCCCCCTTTTTAATGATGACAATTTTCATTGAGAAAAATGTTTAATCTATTATCATGAAAATGTATCAGAGTTTTATTGTTTAAATCAAACCTAAGGTATCAGAGCATTGGGTATTAAATTTTTCAGGTTTGAAAAACATAAGCATTTTATAAGTATTAGAGCATATATGATATCGATTTTATCTTGATATGATTTCATATAAGCCTTTTATAAAAACTATGTATCAGAGTTATTTGAATAACGTGAATACATAGTATCAGAATATGGCATGTTGTAATACTCATTTGCAACGCATAGCTCAATATCAAGGCAGACGATCTAAAGAGGCAGACGGTCAAACTCTTCCCCTTACATGTATAATCTATTTTAGTCTAGCATGATTCTTAGCTCCCCCTTAAAGTAATAATTTTCTAAGTTACACTAGGGTTATTTTTCTCTTTGCTCTTAGTCTTTGAGACTTATTTTTCCTATTCTCTTTACTCTCTCCCCCTTATCTATACTTCCCTTTTTTCTCTAGTCTCTCCCCCTTTAGTTCTCTAATCTCTCTACCCCTAAATGCTTTTATCTCCTTTTTCTCTAATCTCTCTTCCCTTTGACATCAGCAAAAGAATAGTAAACAAGGGTATCAGAGCAACAGATAGAGATAGCAGAGGATAGCACAAAAAATGATATAAGCCATTTGGCAGACTGTATAAACTTGTTAGCGTAAAGTATATGTGCAGTAAGTAAAAGAGGTAGGGATAGAAAATTTGAAGTGTTGCTTCAGCCCAATTTTTCCAGAATCTTGGACATCATCATCTTTAGTGAGTCCATCTGTTCATTAAGCTCGTCCATGCGCTTCTTGTTGGTTGCATCCAATTCGGCATTTTGCTTTGCATTTGCCACTGCTAGAGCCTTAACTTCTTCGCGGATTCATCCTTGAAGACAGCAAATTCCTCCTTGAGCTCTTCTATAATCGTCTCATCCACTGGAATTTCAACAGAGATAGGAGTTGGTGGTGACTCAACCCTATATTCATCATTAGAACTTGTGTGACCCAATCCAAAATCCATCTGAAGAGATTTAACAGTGATGAGAGCATTGCAGATGAATGAAACTGCTTCAGCAAGAGTCAGCTCAGGGGGCGCAACCAGATCAAAGTCCTCCTTTGATGGCATGACTGGAAGGACAGGAAGAGGGACCAGGGATTCCCAAGAAGGTATCACAATGAGCGTCCAAGATCCAAGAAAGATAACAAGAGCTCTAGGGTGCTGAATGATGAAAACTGAGACATAGCCAATATGTCCTTGTGATTGCCAAACTGCCCAATCAGAATGATAGAGATCGTTTTTTTGGCGATCCACAAACTTGAATTGCATGAAGAGGCAGGAACGGGGTGCCCAAAGCTATGCAACAAAGAAAAAGTGATGGCCAAGCATTGCCACTAATAGGCCAGCAAGAAACTGAGAGTTCTTAGGCTTGGTCATCTTCATGCGTTTCCATGAGCTTGGCAGACTTGATGAGCGTCTTCTTGTTATGGCCATTAGAGCAACAAACATTGTGCAGAGTTGAAGTTCTTGTGGATTTTCCTCTGGAATGACAAGGTCCTCAAAAATATCAATTGCTTCAGAAACGGTAGGTTCTCCAAAACCAAAAGTTCTTCAAAATTGATAACTGCTTCAGAACTGACAAGTTGTTCAGCAGCAACAACATGTCTGGGACTGAGAACTACTTAGGTTTGAGAGCTGGTTCTTGAGGAGCTATCCTTATGGCATTTAACACCATTTCATATTCAGCTTCAAACCAGAAGATATTCTCAAAGAGAAATTCCATTTGGCAAGAAGTGTCCCTTTTTAGTCCAGATATGGTCAATTGCTTTAGTAATTGAACTTGTGAATTTGTTTTTGTTAAATGTGATCATACAAAATTGAGAACTATTCTCAGCTTCTGGAAGTTACAAAAGGCTTAGAATTTTGATATTACATGATGTTTAATTATTTTGCTACGGTGATTCTAATTGGATTTGGTAATTTAAATTTCTTATACATGTATGCTTCTTTAGTTATTGTAGTAACATTCTAAAAATGCCTTTAAAGCTTTATAAAAAAAGCTACGCATTTCTTGATTTTTTTTTCTCTTGCTATGGTTTTTCATCAAGGCTTCCTATGATTAGCTTCCTTAATAGTACCCTTGATATTAATTAAGAGTATTGAAAAAAGCTCTAATAATTAGAATTCTCAATCAGAGGGGAAGGTAAAGAAAGATAAAGCCAAAGAAAAGTAATTTAGGAGGAGCAGTACAATAGATTTTATAGTACTGTAGGATATGTTACTTTTACCCTCTTACCCTTTGATATCTCTAATTTTTATACTCTCCGTTCCTTTTTATAAGAGTTAAATGAGGGGTGTTCGCCGTTGCTTTTTATAAGAACCACATAAGGCTTTGTGCCATATTAATTATTTTTTCACATTTTTACCCCTATTTAATTCTGGAAATATGAAATTGCATTAATGATGGAAAGAGATTAAAAAGAAATATGTTAAGGACAATTTTGAAAATTCAACAATATTTTAGAACAAATTTAATGAAAAAACTACCCTACCTAACTTTTTTAAGGGGTGTTCAAAGTTATTTTAGCTCTTATAAAAAGGAACGGATGAAGTATTAGATGTTATCTGTGTCTTTTCTTATGACTAAAGATGCATTTTAGCGCAGTGGAGTTGCTTATTGTGAATAGTAGTAAATTTTGAAAGGATGTCTATTAAACTGACTCATGGAGCTATTTAAGAAGCTGTTAGATGGAGTAATTACTTTTTCTTTGTGACCAATCAAAAAGTGTATCTTTCAAAAGAGCAGATTGATTCAAAAAAGCACTTATTCAGAGTGAATATTAATAAAGATCCATAATTTAATTTTGTGTGAAGTCAAGACATCAATTGCATCCATGATTTTAATTTATGGCTTTAACAAATTCATTCATTTGTGTAATGGTTACGTACCAGATTGTGATGAGCAAGTACAATCCCAAAAGAAAGTAAAATCCTGCCACCAATGAGCATCTCAGGATTTAGAGCAAAAGCATTCAAGAGAAGACTGCCAATCAAGAATATGCCGGTAAATCATAAAGTCAACTTGAAACACATAAAAAAACAACCCGAAACCCCAAAATTCTAAAATTGGTTCGAAATCCTAAAATTTGCTTAAAACTCAAAAATCAGCCTTAAAACAAAAAAAATTAGTCCCAAAATTCTAACATCAACGCTAATCACTAAAATCAACCTTAGACCCTAAAATCATAACCAAACACAAAAATTTGCACCAAACTCTAAAATTGACACTAAACACTAAAATTGACTGATTTTAAAGTTTGCACCTGATTTTAAGTTTGGAGCTGATTTTAGTGTTAAGAGTCGATTTTCGGGTTTGGGGCCAATTTTAGTGTTTCGCATCGATTTTAGAGTTTTGGGGCCAATTTTAGGATTTGGGGTCTATTTTAGGGTTTTGGGGGGTTGATTTTAGTGTTTCAGACCGATTTTAGTGTTTAGGCGTTGATTTTAAGGTTTTTGGGCCGATTTTAGTGTTTAGTGTCAATTTTAGGGTTTCAGGACTTATTTTAGGGTTTTAAGGCTAATTTTATGGTTTCGAGCCGATTTTAGGGTTTCAGATCGATTTTTGGATTTCAGGTTGATTATTTTAGTTTCGGGCTGAATTTTTTTGGTTTCAGCCTAACTTTTGGGCATCGGGTCGATTTTTTGGTTTAGCGTGGAAAGAATTATAACTAAATATTTTCTAACCAACTACTTTTTGTCAATATTTTAATCAACTATTAAATTAATAGAGCTTGGGCTAGCCTTGGGGTTGGCCCTGTCCTAGCTCATCTTTAGTGGGCTAGAAAGCCCCAGTACTGAAAGCCCCAGAATTTGGTGGACTAAAAAAGTTAGGGTCAAAATAAAGGGCTTAGTTGACTGACCCGGAGCCATGAGTCAATTTGACACCTCTAGCAGTGATCAACATACAAGAACAGGGGTGAAGGATGAATAAATTTAGTAGCACCCTCTACGGAATCAAGAAATCACAAACAAGAACAATATTAGTAATGAACAACAAAATGTATCGATCAGAATTCATAATCATCTAATTAAATAGATGTATGAATATTCTTTCTACTGTTTGAGTTTATACAAATTAAAAAGAAAAAAAGTAATAGAGAAACGAAAAAAGTTGAAGAATGGGGGTAATTTTCATTTGTTGAAGAAACTAAACTATAATTAAGTTGGATGGTTGAGGTTGGGGAAATTAAGAGTGCAAATTTCAGTAGAAGAGGATACCGGCATTTATGGCTTTATAATGAATTCCATTCATTCAGAGTTTCAAAAATTAAACCACATTCATTGAATAGCCAGTTTTTAGATTTGGTTTTAAAATCCAAACCACTTTTAAAAAGTTACAAACCAGTTTTAAATAACAGTTATGGTTACAAATCGGTTTTAAACCCGATATAATTCAAATAAAAGTTTTGAAACAGTTATGCTTTTAATATAATTTATTATGGTTTATAAAAAAAATGTACTGCACTGTTTTTCAAATAATGGTGTAAGAATCACGGGCACACTAATTCCAATTCCTAGTTTGAACGCATCATGGTATATTGGGCAAAAACAATTGTTTTGATTATTTAAATATGCCAAGAATATTACTATCAATTGAAAAAATTTTAGACAATTCATTTTGAAGATACTGGAAAAAAAAACAACGACAAAGTTGTTTTGCGAGAGAGAGCGTTGTCCTTGTTTTAGAGAGAGGCAAGTTGCTTAAACTAGTACGAGAAACTTAAATGGAAGGGGAAAAAAAGAAAAAAAATGTGTTGCAGGACACCATTGTTATGTGTTGGGGGTGGGTTAGCAAACAAAATCGGTTAAATTTGGTGCAGTTAACCAAATTGGTTTTCAAATATGGACTGGATCAAGTTTTTAAGAAAGTGGATTGGATTTTTTTATATGATTTGAATTAATTTTTGGTTTGGTTCTATGAACCGGATTTTTTGCACACCCTTCCATCCATGTCACACTCACATCATCATCATAAAATGAATGTATTTTGAAAAGTTGTCGTTGAGCTAAGTCAGCAAGCATTTTGGCCCCTTTGAAACAGAATATTAAGTGTTTGTGATTTTGAGAGCTTAGGAAAATTCTGTTTCTCCTACTTATAACTTATAACTTATAATTAGACGAGCGAGCTTATATTATTATAACAGTTTTTTAATTAAATAATATTTATTTTAAAATATTAAACACAATTAATTAAAAGAATAACTTAAGAGATTGGAGTTTTAATTTTTATGATTTTTTTAATAAAAAAGTAAGATAACAATGTGAAAGGTTGATGTTTTAATTTTATTAAACTAATAATATTTGATAATAATTTGAAGATTAATGAAAAGAACTTATAATAAATCATAAAATGAATTTATTACTTATACTAAATAAATATAAATTATGGTAAAGAAATTTAATATATTGATATTAATTTTCAGAACTAAGAAATATAATTTAATTTTTGTGTTACTAATTTTTCTTAAATATATGAACAAAAAATGTGTATATAATAAAATGTTAAGTAAATTTTTAATTTGTATGTAGATACAAACATTTTTATTTATAAGCAAAAATATTATTAAAAGCTTGAGAATAAAGCCTCAAGAAGAGAGAAATAAAAATTGAAAACACCCAAAAACAAACTAATAATGTGAAAATATATATAGTAAAATGTATTATAGGCTTGTTTCATAGACATGCATTATATTATCGTCCGACGAGAACAATTAGTTTTGAAGTGTTTAGGCTTGTAGCATTCATAGCAGACGATGACAGCTTTTCTTTCTTCATATCTTTTTGAGTTGGTTGTGAACTTTCCTTTGATCAGTTTTCTTTTGATCCACATTTTCATGATCCTTCAGTTGTTTTTAATGCATTGAATGAGCTGTTCTTCATTTCACATGCCTCGTACTTGAGCAATCAACATACTAACTTTAGTGTTTCTGTATAATAAGGGTTCATTCATGTTCGTTATTGCTTGATGCGCACATATGAGATAGTCGTGCCTGCAGGATATGCTGTGTTGTCCATGGACCTTTTCACTCTACACCTGTTAAGATGTTAGTATATCTCAGAGCGGTTAGGCTCTGATACCAATTGATAGTAATAAAACACACAAGAAAGGGGGGTTTGAATTGTGTGTGTAGTTTTTAAACTTCTTTTCAGTTACAAATTTAAATAATAATAAGAGTGTATGCAGCAAAATTTAGATTAAAACTGAAAAATAAAGAATGCCGAGTATTTATCTTGGTTCACCCCCTTAATCGACAAGGCTACGTTCAGACCTTGGCTTCACCAAGATTTTCACTATTTGATCAATATAGTATAAGTATTCTACAGGACTTCTCCTAGTATTCGAAGGACTTCTCCTTACAAGTATTATACAGGACTTCTCCTAGTATTCGAAGGACTTCTCCTCACAAGTATTCTTTATGACTTCTGCTTACTAGTATTCTGCAGGACTACTCCTGGTTCCTTTTCAAGGTTTCTTTGGGGTTGTACAATGATCTCTTCAAAGAGAGTTGGCTAGAAAAATGAAAAACATTTTACAGAGAGGATATAGATTTAGGTTCTCTGTTTGGTTTGCGTGTGAATAGGATAAGAGTAACACTCTATGAAATCTTCACACAGGCGGACGACTTAAACCCTTGGGTTAGCCATGAGAGTTAAAGTCTAAAATCATGGAAACCCTAGGATTTGTGATTTTAAGTGAGGTAGAGAGATTAAGGTTGGAACTCGATCAAAAACTAATTAAAAATGGAGCTCGATGAAGGTTGGTGAATTGAAACTAAGTTAAATCATTGGAAACTAATTAAGCTTGATTAAATTAAGCCAAGTTAGTTAGTCATGACCCCTGGATGGTGTGAGGTTAAGCCCTGGAAGTTAAAAGAGGGAATGGGGAAGTTCAATTGACTAAGATAGAAGTAAAGTTGATGATCTTGGAGGGGATGAGTTAAATAAGGTTCAAAGCCCTAACAATAATAAATTAAGTTTATATGTGATTGAGGGGATTAATCAGTGATTAGAAGTTGATCAATAATTGATAATTAAGAGAGACAATAAACCAAGGGGTTTATCATGATAAAGCAATGGGAGAATGAGAATAACCCTAAAACGATATATAATGTGTAATGTCTTAAAATGACGTTAGGGAGTTATGTGTAACTGTTGAGCTGATGCTGATCGTGGAAGACGAGCATTGGACGTCGTGGGGAGACTATGACTTGTATGAGGAGCCTCCAAACCCTAGAACACCTGCTTCGGTATCCAGGTTAGGGAGGAGGAGCTAGCCTCATGATTAATAGATAGGATTATGTTATGATTTCTATTTGGAGTGCTTGCAGTTAGTTATCTATGATTGCTTGTGTATGTTGAATTGTGATCTAAGCATACCATGTTGAATGAATGATATGATTTTCCTTGTGAGTGACTGCTGTTAATGTTGTGATGATATGATCTAAATGATGCACATGATGAATATGATAAATGATGAAATATTATGATTATTGAGATGCATGTGATAATTATAATGATGTGTTGATGAGATTATGGAAATGCAATAGTAACTTGCTAATGTTGCATTGAGTATTGTGAATGAAGAATGACACACCTAGGGATATGGTGGTGTTGATATGAAGA
The DNA here is from genome assembly GCA_030819835.1 of Acmispon strigosus. Classification (NCBI taxonomy): domain Eukaryota; kingdom Viridiplantae; phylum Streptophyta; class Magnoliopsida; order Fabales; family Fabaceae; genus Acmispon; species Acmispon strigosus. The sequence goes on from JAUAMA010000001.1 coordinate 30,875,578, forward strand.
TGAGATTTTGACCGCCGAGTTGCGGGATTAGACTCAAGGTGGCATGAGATGTGAATATGAGCATAGTGGATAACTTGAGCTGAGGGTACATGAGTTGTGCACATTAGGATAGGAATCTATGCAATTATAGTTGTTTTTATGAAATAGGTAACTCTTCGGGGATTTTCCATGGTTTTAAAAGTAGAATGAATAGGATTTGAAAACCCCGAAGAAGTGCCTTTGTTTTTAGGAGTCTTGTTCATGTATTTTGAATGTTATGTTTAAAAAGTAAAGACTAATTGCATATACAGGGTCCCGAGGATATGGCTCGGAGTTACCACGTACCTTGGACTTGATCTGTGAAAGTCAGCTGGAATCGGTAGAGTGTCCCACTTGCCTACGGGATTTGGTGCTACATCCGGATGAAAATTTTGTACAATGAATTGTTGTGTGTGCATATAGGGAGTTGTAGGGTCATCGACCACCCGTGTCTATAAATTTTGTGTAGTTCGAGGGAGTAGGACGGATATCTTATCACTTGAAGAGTAGAGATAGTTATTTGATTTTGTGCCTCTACGTAAGCATGCCCAGGGGTAGGGTAGGTTTCCAGGATGACGTACCTTTATGCGGTTGCCTTGAGTGGCATCGTAGGAGGTATACCGGAGTAGGGTGTCTTGTTCGGGGTTTTAATTATGGCAGCATGTTTTCCTTTATAAATGAATCTGTTGATTACGAAACTATTTCACTAATGTCGTTCACCTAAATATGTACTATATATGTTTTGTTGAACTGGGTATCTATATATAAGTAATGTATGTTGTCTATAGCATGTTTTGGAAAAAGGAAAAATATATATACTTGCATCCCCACAACTTTGAAAGACAACTTGCACGTTTATTTACTGTTCATTCACAAACTGCTTATGGATGATGATTGAGTGTGCAGGTGCAGAGAACAGGGAAGGGGAAACCAAATCCTTGGGTTATCCATGAGAGTTAAAGTCTGAAATCATGGAAACCCTAGGATTTGTGATTTTAAGTGAGTTAGAGAGGATTAAGGCTGGAACTCGAACAAAAACTAATTAAAAATGGAGCTCGATGAAGGTTGGTGAATTGAAACAAAGTTAAATGATTGGATACTCTTTAAGCTTGATTAAATTAAGCCAAGTTAGTTAGTCATGAACCCTAGATGGTGTGAGGCCAAGCCCTGGAAGTTAATAGAGGGAATGAGGAAGTTCAATTGACTAAGATAAAAGTAAAGTTGATGATCTTGGAGGGGATGAGTTAAATAAGGTTCAAAGCCCTAACCATAATAAATTAAGGTTATTTGTGATTGAGGGGATTAATCAATGATTAGAAGTTGATCAATAATTGATAATTAAGAGAGACAATAAACCAAGGGGTTTATCATGATAAAGCAATGGGAGAATGCGAATAACCCTAAAACGATATATAATGTGTAATGTCCTAAAATGACGTTAGGGAGTTATGTGTAACTATTGAGCTGATGCTAATCGTGGAAGACGAGCATTGGATGTCGTGGGGAGACTATGACTTGTATGAGGAGCCTCCACACCCGAGAACACCTGCTTCGGTATCCTGGTTAGGGAGGAGGAGCTAGCCTCATGATTAATAGATAGGATTATGATATGATTTCTATTTGGAGTGCTTGCAGTTAGTTATCTATGATTGCTTGTAAATGTTGAATTGTGATCTAAGCATACCATGCTGAATGAATGATATGATTTTCCTTGTGAGTGACTGCTGTTAATGTTGTGATGATATGATCTAAATGATGCATATGATGAATATGATAAATGATGAAATATTATGATTATTGAGATGCATGTGATAATTATAATGATGTGTTGATGAGATTATGGAAATGCAATAGTAACTTGCTAATGTTGCATTGAGTATTGTGAATGAAGAATAGCACACCTAGGGATATGGTGGTGTTGATATGAAGATGAGATTTTGACCGCCGAGCTGCGGGATTAGACTCAAGGTGGCATGAGATGTGAATATGAGCATAGTGGATAACTTGAGCTAAGGGAACATGAGTTGTGCACATTAGGATAGACATCTATGCAATTATAGTTGTTTTTATGAAATAAGTAACTCTTCGGGGACTTTCCATGGTTTTAAAAGTAGAATGAATAGGATTTGAAAACCCCGAAGAAGTGCCTTTGTTTTTAGGAGTCTTGTTCATGTATTTTGAATGTTATGTTTAAAAAGTAAAGACTAATTGCATATACAAGGTCCCGAGGATATGGCTCGGAGTTACCACGTACCTTGGACTTGCAGATAGCTTGAGTGACGCATTGTGTGGTATGGGAAATACAACATAGCATGGAGGATTGATCTGTGAAAGTCAGAGGTGTGCTAAGGTAACCTCTGACATCAGAGATGCAAGAGATCCCCGTAATGGCTAGTCATATATACTAGACCAGGATATTTGTTATGATATCCGTTAGTGAGGACGAATGCCTGTTAGTGAGGACAGAGGAGGATGTGGGAGATGGTTGATACTTGTGTGTGTCTGTGTGACATGCATCATGTGCACCGCAAAAAAGGAAGGAATAAGGAGTAGGAACGCGCGACTACTTCCACTTTGTAAGACTGGTGTGGATGCCCGAGGTACCGGAGGCGACATCTCAAAGATGAGGTGACCTGGGGATGATTCAATGGAGTGACTCAACACTAGGCCGTTGATTTGGGATCCCATGTATTCCGGCTAGTGGAGAGGGAAGCCCGGGAAAGGCTGCATCATCCCGACTGAAAGCCTATGGTAATCATTGCTTGGTAAGAGGAGTGGGTCAAGCTACCGAACCCATGTTCCCAAGCGGCGTTCTAAAGAAAGTTGACTATGTATAGCCAGAGGGCCCTGCATACATGAGATATGGAAATTAAAAGGAGTATGGCGGCATGCATTTGCACCGTTGCATTGAGTATATGCATTGTTATGTTGTGTTTGTGCTTGATATATATGTATATCCATGATGGTGACATGTGTTGTATACAATCCCGAGATTAGCTGATATGCTGGTAGTCCAGGTACGACTTATGGCATAATCCTGCTATTTCCCATGTTGGTAGCTCACTCCCTCCCCACAGTTAATATTTCAGGTAAATGTTTAAGGTGGGCAAAGGACAAGTCGAGTACGAGTCATGCCGAAACTATTAGGCCATGGTAACTGTGGGTGGGTAAGATTTAAGGAATTAAGAGTCAGGTAGTGGTGTGTCAAGGAACTGACAGTGTTGCTATTGTAAGTTAAGAAGATAGGTCATTATACTCTAAGAGGATATGAGTGGAATATTCGACGTAGAGGACATGTGAGTTATTAAGAAAGATTGTGAAGTGAGTGTGTGTGATCGTAAGTGATGGGTGTGAGGGTTGTATAAAAAAGTAGCATGCATAGAGAGGTACCTTACACAAAGCGGATTCTATTAGCCCTCCATATTCATGGGCAACCGAAATTTTGTTGAATATGGAGGGCCAATAAGTCGTGCATATCACACTCTGTGGAACACTCACTGCCATGATGAGATACTAAGGGAGCTAGCTGTGCCCGAGGCAGATTGGGAGACTAATGCAGATGGGGTCACAAAGAGCTGCATACTTAGGCAAACGTTGAAACCAATTCCTAGGGAATGGTCCCAATTCATTATGGATATTGTTACCCCTAATTCACACAAGTTTGAAGTGAGGTTACCAGCTGCTTTGTGCATCCTCTGCTTGTTGAAAGGTTACCCCATGGACGTACAAGATTTATTTCAGGGGACATTTATGACAGGGCGAATGTTAAACCTTCAAAGACTCGCCTAGATTACCCTCTGTTGATTAATCTCTTGGTGCTCAATCAGATGGCCAATTCAGCAAACTACAAGGTAGAGAAGCTCATCACCCTTTCACCTCCTATGACTGTTGCTAGGATCACTATGTTGATGAATAATACTCCTTCTGAAGAGGAAATGCCAGCACAGAGGAGCAGTACTCGAGCCAAGAGAGGTTGTCAGGAACCTCAAGAGTTATGAGCCACTACATCAGTTTGATTCTCAGACATTGGCTCATGCTTTTGGACGAGTCTTGTTGAGGTTGGAGGATGTCCACTATGATTTAGGGCTGCAGGTGGGATCCAACCCCAATTTAAGGCAGATCAGGCCTTATAATGATGTGGAGCTACGACTCATGGCTTTGAGGTTGTCTGCACCAGGACAGAGCAGTGGAGGTAGCTTGCATGCCGAGGAGCCAATTCCTGTGTACGATGAAGATGAGTTATGAGCTGGTCACCCTGATCAGGGGAGTCCCTCTAGTTTTGGTGCTACATTCGGATGAAACATTTGTACAGTGAGTTTTTGTGTGTGCATATAGGGAGTTGTAGGGTCATCAACCACCCGTGTCTATAAATTTTGGGTAGTTCGAGGGAGTAGGACATATATCTTATCACTTGAAGACTAGAGATAGTTATTTGATTTTGTGTTGTACGTAAGCATGCCCAGTGGTAGGGTAGAGTTCCAGGATGACGTACCTTTATGCGGTTGCCCTGTGTGGCATTGTAGGAGGTATACCGGAGTAGGATGTCTTGGTCGGGGTTTTAATTATGGAAGCATGTTTTTCTTTATAAATGAATATGTTGATTACGAAACTATTTCAGTAATGTCGTTCACCTAAATATGTACTATATATGTTTTGTTGAACTGGGTATCTATATATAAGTAATGTATGTTGTCTATAGCATGTTTTGGAAAAAGGAAAAAAATATATACTTGCATTCCCACAGCTTTGAAAGATAACTTGCACGTTTATTTACTTTTCATTCACTACAGTAATGACCTGAAAGTCGGGATGTTACACAAACTGCTTATGGGTGATGATCGAGTGTGCAGGTGCAGAGAACAGGGAAGGGGAAACCAAACCCTTGGGTTAGCCATGAGAGTTAAAGCCTGAAATCATGGAAACCCTAGGATTTGTGATTTTAAGTGAGGTAGAGAGGATTAAGGTTGGAACTCAAACAAAAACTAATTAAAAATGGAGCTCGATGAAGGTTGGTGAATTGAAACTATGTTAAATGATTGGAAACTAATTAAGCTTGATTAAATTAAGCCAAGTTAGTTAGTCATGAACCCGAGATGGTGTGAGGCCAAGCCCTGGAAGTTAATAGAGGGAATGAGGAAGTTCAATTGACTAAGATAGAAGTAAAGTTGATGATCTTGGAGGGGATGAGTTAAATAAGGTTCAAAGCCCTAACCATAATAAATTAAGGTTATTTGTGATTGAGGGGATTAATCAATGATTAGAATTTGATCAATAACTGATAATTAAGAGAGACAATAAACCAAGGCGTTTATCATGATAAAGTAATGGGAGAATGAGAATAACCCTAAAACGATATATAATGTGTAATGTCCTAAATGGCGTTAGGGGAGTTATGTGTAACTGTTGAGCTGATGCTGATCGTGGAAGACGAGCATTGGACGTCGTGGGGAGACTATGACTTGTATGAGTAGCCTCCAAACCTTAGAACACCTGCTTCGGTATCCAGGTTAAGGAGGAGGAGCTAGCCTCATGATTAATAGATAGGATTTCAATTTGGAGTGCTTGCAGTTAGTTATCTATGATTGCTTGTGTATGTTGAATTGTGATCTAAGCATACCATGTTGAATGAATGATATGATTTTCCTTGTGAGTGACTGTTGTTAATGTTGTGATGATATGATCTAAATGATGCACATGATGAATATGATAAATGATGAAATATTATGATTATTGAGATGCATGTGATAATTATAATGATGTGTTGATGAGATTATGGAAATGCAATAGTAACTTGCTAATGTTGCATTGAGTATTGTGAATGAAGAATAGCACACCTAAGGAAATGGTGGTGTTGATATGAAGATGAGATTTTGACCGTCGAGTTGCGAGATTAGACTCAAGGTGGCATGAGATGTGAATATGAGCATAGTAGATAACTTGAGTTGAGGGAACACGAGTTGTGCACATTAGGAGAGACATCTATGCAATTATAGTTGTTTTTATGAAATAAGTAACTCTTCGGGGACTTTCCATGGTTTTAAAAGTAGAATGAATAGGATTTGAAAACCCCGAAGAAGTGCCCTTGTTTTTAGGAGTCTTGTTCATGTATTTTGAATGTTATGTTTAAAAAGTAAAGACTAATTGCATATAAAGGGTCCCGAGGATATGGCTCGGAGTTACCACGTACCTTGGACTTGCAGATACCTTGAGTGACGCGTTGTGTGGTATGGGAAATACAACGTAGCATGGAGGATTGATCTGTGAAAGTCAGAGGTGTGCTGAGGTAACCTCTAACATCAGAGATGCAAGAGATCCCCATAATGGCTAGTCATATATACTAGACCAAGATACTTGTTATGATATCCGTTAGTGAGGACGGATGCCTGTTAGTGAGGATAGAGGAGGATGTGGGAGATGGTTGATACTTGTGTGTGTCTGTGTGACATGCATCATGTGCACCGCAAAAAAGGAAGGAATAAGGAGTAGGAACGCGCGACAACTTCCACTTTGTAAGACTGGTGTGGATGCCCGAGGTACCGGAGGCGACATCTTAGAGATGAGGTGACCTGGGAATGATTCAGTGGAGTGACTCAACACTAGGCTGTTGATTTGGGATCCCATGTATTCCGGCTAGTGGAGTGGGAAGCCCGGGAAAGGCCGCATCATCCCGACTGGAAGCCTATTGTAATCACTGCTTGGTAAGAGGAGTAGGTCAAGCTACCGAACCCATGTTCCCGAGCGGCGTTCTAAAGAGAGTTGGCTATGTATAGCCAGAGGGCCCTGCCTAGATATAGAAATTAAAAGGAGTATGGTGGCATGCATTTGCATCGTTGCATTGAGTATATGCATTGGTATGTTGTGTTTGTGCTTGATATATATGTATATACATGATGATGTCGTGTGCTGTATACAATCTCGAGATTAGTTGATATGCTGGTAGTCCAGGTGGGACTTATGGCATAATCCTGCTATTTCCTATGTTGGTAGCTCACTCCCTCCCCATGGTTAATATTTCAGGTAAATGTTTAAGGTGGGCATAGGACAAGTCGAGTACGAGTCACGCTGAAACTATTAGGCCATGGTAGCTGTCGGTGGGTAAAATTTAAGGAATTAAGAGTCAGATAGTGGTGTGTCGAGGAACAGAGAGTGTTGCTATTGTAAGTTAAGAAGATAGGTCATTATACTCTAAGAGGATCTGAGTGGAGTATTCAACGTAGAGGACATGTGAGTTATTGAGAAAGATTGTGAAGTGAGTGTGTGGTCGTAAGTGTTGTGTCTGAGGGTTGTATAAAAAAAAGTAGCATGCATGGAGAGGTACCTTACACAAAGCGGATTCTATTGGCCCTCCATATTCATGGGCAACCGAAATTTTGTTGAATATGGAGGGCCAATAAGTCGTGCATATCACACTCTGTGGAACACTCACTGCCATGATGAGATACTAAGGGAGCTAGCTGTGCCCGGGGCAGATTGGGAGACTAATGCAGATGGGGTCACAAAGAGCTACATACTTAGGGAAACGTTGAAACCAATTCCTAGGGCGTGGTCCCAATTCATTATGGATATTGTTACCCCTAATTCACACAAGTTTGAAGTGAGGTTACCAGCTGCTTTGTGCATCCTCTGCTTGTTGAAAGGTTACCCCATGGACGTACAAGATTTATTTCAGGGGACATTTATGACAGGGCGAATGTTAAACCTTCAAAGACTCACCTAGATTACCCTCTGTTGATTAATCTCTTGGTGCTCAGTCAGATGGCCAATTCGGCAAACTACAAGGTAGAGAAGCTCATCACCCTTTCACCTCCTATGACTGTTGCTAGGATCACTATGTTGATGAATAATACTCCTTCTGAAGAGGAAATGCCAGCACGGAGGAGCTGTACTCGAGCCAAGAGAGGTTGTCAGGAACCTCAAGAGTTATGAGCAGGGACGGATCTACCTTGACTAAGGAGGGGGCAGCTGCCCCCACAAAGTTATCACATTTTGGTCAATACTATACCATACTATATATTGTAATTGTAATATAAAATAGTTATTGCCCCCACAATAATACAAGATGCCCCAGTAATCTAGTTTTAGACTTAAGTGAGAAATCAGTAAAGTAAAGAAATGGCTAGACTTACCTACGATAGGTGATGGCAGTGCCTTATTCTTACCACTTCTAATCTATCTTTTGTTTTCTTTCTCCAAATAATGTGAATATCCACCACCCGTTAATAACATAGCTGCATTTCAGCCCACATTTTTTGTTTCTTCTCCTTGACCCAGCAACTAAAGAAGAGGAGTTTAAAAGTTCAAACCTTAGCTTTTCTTATATTATTTGAACTTTTATTCTTTAATAGTTTAATAGTTTTTCATGTTTATTGGTTTATGACTTTATGGTTTCATATCTCAACTTAATTGATAATCATTTTATGAGACTATAACATTGTCATTTTATTGAAAATCAAGCTAATTGTTTTCTAAATTATTTAAAACTTTTTTTTTGTCTAGCTAATTCACTTATGGTTGTAGGTTGAAACCATGTAATTCTTTGAAATAATTTTATTATTACACACATATTCAAATTTCATACAAGTTGGTCTATTAAGTCTATCATATATGTTATTCTATTTAAGCGTCAAATTAATGACGGTTATGTTGATTAAACTCTAGACACTGGCAACTAATGAGTGGTTGATTTAAATTGTACATATTTGATTTTCCTTGAACAGTATTTAATGTTCAATTCTTATGTACGAACAAAAAATTGTTGGAATAGCTAGTCTCACAATGATGTGGATATTCTTGATTCGAAGAGAAATGGCTCTGCACATGATATATGTGTTAAACAAAAAAAAAATTAGACTCTAGTAATAAAAACTTCTCAAAACAAAATCAACATGAAAAAAATACAAAGAATAGTGCAATGATTATAAAATATCTAGATGTGTATTGAAAATTTTAATAATAATATATTATAATTTTTAAGATATAGAATTTATAAGTAAATATTGCCCCCACAACTTTAAATTTTTGGATCCGTCACTGGTTATGAGCCACTACATCAGTTTGATTCTCAGACATTGGCTCATGCTTTTGGACGAGTCTTGTTGAGGTTGGAGGATATCCATTATGATTTAGGGCTGCAGGTGGGATCCAACCCCAATTTAAGGCAGATCAGGCCTTATAATGATGTGGAGCTACGACTCATGGCTTTGAGGTTGTCTGCACCAGGACAGAGCAGTGTGTCAGAATATCAACATATTTAAGGAGAGCATCAAGCCAGATTTGGTCAAAAGAGAATCAAGAACAAATAAGGAGAAGATCAAAATATAATTAGGGAAAGAATATCACAGTATTATTTGTAATATTTTATTTCCTTATTTACTGAGCTCTCAATTGTAATATAAAATAGGCTTTGCCTATAGACTAAGAAAAAAAAAAACGAAATACAATGAGTTGTTTTAACATGGTATCAGAGCAGTGTTCTTTGATCCGGGAAACTCAGAACCATTTCGTCAGCCCTTCTTTCTTCTCTTTTCTCTGAGCTAGCCAGAAATGGCCACAACCCGAAATCAAGAACAAACCCAAATCATGTCAGAAGTTAGTGAAACCTCTGACAGCAATACAACCCAAACTACAACCCAAAAATCAGTCAACATACCTGATGAAGTGGTGCTCCAGATCGCATCACTACTGCGAAACAGCCTTGCCACTACGAACTTCCATGAACCCGAAACCACCGCGAGCCTCCACTATGGTATCACCATGAAAGAGACCGAGACCGAGACCGCGACAGAGATAGAGAACGCCGACGTGACAAGGAGGACCGCGACCGTGACCGTGACCGCGAGCCACCACGACCTCAAAACTGCTCCAGGACTGCCACCGCAACGCGAGAAGGACGAAGAGGGAAGCAGAACCAGCGGTGGCTGGTGCGAGACCAGCGACGGTGGGCGCGAGAGGCGCGACGGCCAAGGAGCCTCTGCCGCCGCCTCTGCGCGAAATGAAGCAAGAAGCAGCGGCGCTGCTGCTGCACCAAGTCCTTCTCTCAATACCCATGACCTAGGGTATGAAGGTAATGGGCTTGGGGGTCATGACCCAAGCCCAATATCCCTTAATCAGACTTTTTTAACTCCATCAGATTTTTTTTCTCCTCTTACTGGGCCACAGAATAATATTGGGCTGGTTGCTGATTTATTAAATAAAAATTGTGAAGCCCCTAAAGCTTATTTAACCCAATCAGCTTCCAATAGCAATTCTGGAAAAACAACTGAGTGGATATTTGATTGTGGGGCCACAGATACCATGACCTATGATCATAAGGATTTTTTAAATCTATCTTCACCACCTAAGACTCACATTGAGACTGCTAGTGGTGAACTCATCACTGTGAAAGGAGGAGGCCCTATTGAGTTCTCTGATAAAATGAAATTGAATAACTGCCTATATGTCCCATCCTTATCTTCAAAATTGCTGTCAATTAGTCAAGTGACAAAGGAACTGAACTGTGTGGTGCAAATGTACCCAAATTTTTGTCTCTTGCAGGACATTCTTACGAAGGAAATCATTGGGCGTGGTACTGAGCGCGGAGGCCTTTACTACGTTGATGAGGTGGTTCACCCGGGACATGCCATGCTTGCTCACGGAACGGTTGATAGACAACTTTGGTTGTGGCATCGACGTCTTGGCCACCCCTCCTTTGGGTATCTCAAGGTTTTATTTCCTAGCCTTTTTCCCAATAAATCCACTCATATGAAATGTGAAACTTGCATTCGTGCTAAGAGTCATAGGGTTTCATTTCCTCAAAACAACACTAGAGTTGATTCTGTTTTTTCACTAATTCATTCTGATGTCTGGGGTCCAGCTCCAAATTCTAGTAAAAGTCGATTTCAGTATTTCGTGTTGTTTGTGGATGATTTTTCTCGCATGACTTGGATATATTTTATGAAACATAAATCAGAAGTGCCTGAAAAATTCTTTATGTTTTACAAAATGATTCAGACTCAGTTTCAAAAGAAAATCCAAATCCTTCGTTCTGATAATGGGGGAGAATTTGTGAATCAGTCCATGCGAGTCTTTTTTCAGGAAAATGGTCTTATCCATCAAACTTCGTGCCCTAACACCCCCCAACAAAATGGTGTAGCCGAACGAAAAAATCGGATTCTACTTGAGATGACTCGTGCCCTATTACTTGAATCCCAAGCCCCTTCCTCATTTTGGCCTGAAGCTCTAGCTACATCTGCATATCTCACCAATCGTCTTCCTACCCAAATTCTTAACCACAAAACTCCTTTACAAGCCCTAGCCACTCAAACCACTATCCCTTCCATCCTAACCTTACCTCCCCGAGTCTTTGGGTGTTCTGTTTTCGTCCATGTTCCCAAAATTGACAGAAACAAACTTGACCCTTGTGCCGAAAAATGTGTCTTTGTGGGGTATGCCATGCACCAAAAGGGATATCGGTGCTATAACCCTACCACTCGTCGAATTCATGTCACTATGGATTGTGACTTCTTAGAATCTGAGTTTTTCTACCACCAACTTAGGGTTCAGGGGGAGAGCGTCAGTGAACCACTAAGTTGGCTAAGTAATCTAAGTTGTTTTGAAACTGTTCCAACAGAGCAGGTAGATGGAGCCACTGAACCAACCACTATCAATGTAGTGGAGGCTGACAGACCAGTACACACAATCGATGGTCCGACTTCGGAAGAAGATGTCCAACCTGAGGTAAATGTACCTTACTCTGATAATTTGTCACTTGATTTGAATGATGCCACTATTCATGATGACAGCATAGTCCCAGAACTAGAAGAGCCAGAGGCATGTGCTTTACCACCGAGGAAAAATAGAGGGGTACCTCCTAATCGATACTCACCTGAGCATGTGCCCCGTGCTTCAAGATATCCAGTAAATGTAGCTAGGGGAAGAGTTATTGAGGCGGCAAAGGCATTCTCTGTCACTCTTCTCTCAGAGGATATTCCAAAAACAGCTCAGGAGGCAAGTAAGAAGACTGAATGGCAAGAAGCAATGAATACAGAGATGGAAGCTCTCAGAAAGAATGGTACATGGGAAAAATGTGTACTACCAAAAGGAAAGAAACCAGTTGGGTGTAGATGGATCTTCACTATCAAGTATAAAGCTGATGGGAGCATTGAGCGATACAAAGCAAGGTTAGTTGCCAAAGGCTACACACAGACTTATGGGATTGATTACTCAGAAACCTTCTCCCCAGTTGCAAAAATTGACACCATCAGGGTGTTGTTCTCAGTAGCAGCAAACAAGGACTGGCCCCTTCACCAGTTTGATGTTAAGAATGCATTCTTACATGGAGATCTGAATGAAGAAGTGTATATGGAACCCCCACCTGGGTTCTCAGGAAACTTCCAAAAAGAAGAAGTGTGTAGGTTGAAGAAGGCCTTGTATGGGCTCAAACAATCTCCTCGTGCATGGTTTGGGAGGTTTACTATGGTGATGAAGAAATATGGATACAGACAGAGCAATGCTGATCACACACTTTTCTTTAAAAGAAGAGGTGATCTGGTCACATGCCTCATAATATATGTGGATGACATGATCATAACAGGTAGTGATGAAGAAGAGATCTCTCAGCTCAGGAAGGATCTTTTTACAGAATTCGAGATGAAAGACCTTGGGGGGCTGAAATACTTCTTGGGTATCGAAATCCTCCGATCCAAAGAAGGGATTTATATCTCTCAACGGAAATACATACTGGATCTATTAGCTGAGACTGGTATGGTAGATTGTAAACCAAGTGATTCTCCAATAATGGTAAATCACAAACTCAAGATTGTTGAAGAATCTGAGCCAGCTGACCGAGAGAAGTATCAGAGGTTAGTGGGGAAACTAATCTACCTAGCCCATACTAGACCAGACATTGCATACGCTGTTGGGGTGGTGAGTCAGTTTATGCATCATCCACAGGTAGAGCACATGGAAGCAGCTATGAGGATTGTCAGATATCTCAAAGGCACTCCAGGAAGAGGTATCATTTTCAGGAGAAATGGACATCTGGATATTAAGGCTTATACTGATGCTGATTGGGCTGGTAACCCAAATGATAGACGATCCACAGCGGGATACTTCACTCTAATCGGAGGAAACCTTGTTACCTGGAGAAGCAAGAAACAGAAGGTAGTTGCACTATCTAGTGCAGAAGCAGAATTCAAAGGCATTGTAAAAGGGATAACTGAAGTTCTCTGGCTAAAGAAACTGATGGGTGAAATTGGTTTTCCAGTTAAACTCCCTACCCAGCTCAAGTGTGATAATAAGGCAGCAATTAGTATCTCTGAAAATCCGGTTCAACATGACAGAACAAAACATGTTGAAGTGGATAGGCATTTCATAAAGGAGAAGATTGAAGATGGTACTGTTGAGTTACCCTTTGTGAGATCTGAAGATCAGCTAGCTGATATTCTCACCAAGGCTGTAACAGGAAGAACTCTAGAGACAGTTTTACACAAGTTGAGTATTGGAGATCCCACTATTCAACTTGAGGGGGAGTGTCAGAATATCAACATATTTAAGGAGAGCATCAAGCCAGATTTGGTCAAAAGAGAATCAAGAACAAATAAGGAGAAGATCAAAATATAATTAGGGAAAGAATATCACAGTATTATTTGTAATATTTTATTTCCTTATTTACTGAGCTCTCAATTGTAATATAAAATAGGCTTTGCCTATAGACTAAGAAAAAAAAAACGAAATACAATGAGTTGTTTTAACACAGTAGAGGTAGCTTGCAGGCTGAGGAGTCAGTTCCTGTGTACGATGAAGAGGAGTTATGAGCTGGTCACCCTGATCAGGGGAGTCCCTCTAGTTTTTCTTTTTGTTATTTTTAGTTTTGCTTTGCTTTGTTTTAGTTGCTATATAATTTCTCGTTGCATTGCATCTGCATGTAGTTGTTGCGTGTCTCCTTCGTTGCACACCCCCGTGCTTGCGTGTTTGTTTACTAAGTCACTTCTGAATTTGATGCCTTGATGAGCTTTTGTTTTATGATGATTTTGGATTGATTCTGTTTGGGATAATGTGTTGACTTTGGGAACCTTAGTTGGGCTTTACGGTTGGAGTTTTAGTTCTGCGTACACTTACCCAGTGTTTCTGAGCGAGATTGCATATAACTGACATACTTGTACATGCTTGAATCTGCCTTAGACATGCATATCCGTAGAATAGGTGCAGTATTATGTGATTTTGAATGAGACAAGTGGAATGTCTTGTTGGCTTCCAGAGTTTGTTTCCAATTATCCTTTAGTAATCCACTTTGAGCCTTGGTTATTTTTGTTGGTGCCTTACTTTGGTGAATAATTAACTGTGTTAGGTGGTCCAGAATGAATTCGAGAAAAATAGCATGCATGACTAGGCTTTTCTCACCTGTGTGTAGGAAATGAAAAAAATTGAGGTATGTGGTGAGAAAAATAGATAAATAAAATAAGTGGTGAGGCAATTAGGATCAAGATTGGTGTACATTGTTTGGGTGTAGCCACTAAAGAGAGATAGGAAGAGATAAGATATAAGTTGTAGATGTAATATATAATGTGATATGTGCAGAAGAGAGAGATAGAAAGAAAAAAAAGGTGTCTTGCACTATAAAGTGGTTTATCAACCATAACTCAACTAATAAGCAGGTAAGTAAGGTTATAGGGGTGACATCTTATTGGCTATATTCCCCAATTGTTTCGCTCTTTGTAATAAAAAATGCAATGATTATGATAAAGAAAAAAGGGGGAGAAGGCCTAGAGAGTTGTGTACCAAATGAAAAGACAAAGGACCATTTGACTAGTGTGTAGCCCTTTGAGTTGCCATTTCTTGATTATTCCTACCGGACAATGCACCCTGAGCCACGTTACACCTAGTGAAGTCTCTTCTTGTTGGTCACTCCTGCATTGTTTGACATGGACTTATTGATAGTCAGATTCTATGCAGTGTTCTCGTATGTTCAACAACTAAATAGTGTGAGAGCTTAATTTTTCCTGAACTCCTTTCTTTGTTTTGCTGTGATGCTTAGTCTCACTTACCGACACTCACTCACTTTCTTGTCATTGGCACCGTGCATGAACCAATTTGATGATCTGCACATACACTTTTTTTTTTTTTTTTTTTTTTGTAATTTTGGCATTTGAGTTGGGAGTGACTTGCTTGTGCTTGATGACTAATTGAGCCTTTATGCTTAGGAGAAGCCACCGTGAGTATAGGGGTGTGTTGACTTGAGGGTATAATAGTCTTTTTATGTGTTATTTATTTTAATTTAATTTAATTTAATTTTGTTTTAGCATTTAGTATTTTTAGGCAACATTTGCATATTTTAGTTTTTGAATCATAGAAAGGATTTTCTAGTGATTTTTATTTGAGAAAGAATTTTCTAGTGATTCTAGGTGATTTGATAAAGATTTGAGGAGCTGGCACCGAGGCTGGCGCAGCTATGGCCACCCAACAACAGATTTAGAATCAAATTTTTTTTTCTCTTTTATTGGTTTCAGACTTTTGGAGACTAGGGAACAACGTTTTTTTTTGGCAGAACGGAGAAGAGAGGAAGCACTTGGAAGCTACTACTGAAACCTCTAGGTTTTTATCTTTTCTTTGTATTTTTCATGGCCATGCTTGGCTAAACTCTTTCTCAAGCAATTGGGATGTTGACTCGTTTATAATTCTTGTTACGATACTTTAGTTGATGTGTGGATTGATGTTTTAATCTATGATATTACTTTCATTTTCTATTATTTTTGAATCGATGCAAATATTTTACTTTTTCTTTTTCTTATGAGAAACAAAAGTTTGATTAGGACTTAGGGATTCAGGAAGTTAATTTTATTAATTATTCTCTACCACCTTAGGAATAAGGGCAGAAACTAATAGTGGTGGCTGGAATAATAACCTTTAATTTTCACTTTAAGGGTCTAGGTGTTGACAAATAGGTTTAGTAATTGAATTAAAAGTCATGCTTGATTAAGAAATTAACAAGTAGGAACCAAAATCTAAATCACCATTGAGAAAAATTTCATATTCATACATAGTCTAATAGACCATAATTAAGATTATAATGGATGAAACTGAATCTAGGTGTTACCTTTATCATGTTTTCACTCAAACCAGTTTATTGTTTTGTTTAACTTCATGCAATTCAATGATAAAGATCAAACCCCCAAACCTTTATTTTCCGATTTTGCATTCTAAATCAAAGAGTTGGTAAAATCATTAATTGAACACAATCTCTGCGGAAACTCTATCTCTTTTATTACTTTGAGCCTTTGTACACTTGCTAAGCGGGTATGAAGTGTCCAACCCTTTTTCAATATTACAAGGTCATCTTTATAGTATTTACATAATAACTGCGAATCTCATTCGAAGGACATAAATAAACTAAAGAAAACAAACTTTATATAAACCGTTCATTCGGCACAAGTATGAATTCATATCTTATGACTTCCAATCCCTTAAACCACCTCGAGTTGTTCCTCGCGTCTTTATGTCTTGTAGCCATTGAGAATATGACACGTGGCTTTTGATGCAGCAACCTCTTGATTGTGGGATAATGCTCCCTAATCGCCGCATCATGCTTCGATTAGGCCCCATCCTGAATTCCTTACTTACTCTTTTTGATGCCACACTTAACATTTCGTCTTGGCTAACATTCTTTGATTTGCCCAAGTGCAGATTCAACTTATTCTCTCTAAACTACAACATATCTTGAATGTACCCTGTCTAGAATTTAATGTTTTTCAAAACTCCACAATGATCATCCTTAACTTAGCCAAATCATCCTTTTATCTTCTTACCTTGATTAAATCTTTACCTAACAATATCTTCAAATTAGTCTTGAATCTTGACCAAAATAGCACAACACATTCTTCTCTTCAAATTACCTGGTTCGAATGTCATCTTTAATCCGTCTAGAGGTTTAGTTTCGTAAAACCTCTTTTAATCATGTCTTTCATGAACCAAAGCCCTTTCTTCATTTAATTGAATTCCAAATTTTTAATATGAACACCTACTTTTTGGATAATAGTTGTGTCGCGGTGTTTGTGTCATATCATGTATTTCGGTGCTTCATAGACAATGACTGGTTCTATTTTACTACAGCGAGTGATTGAATAAAGTGAGAGGAGTTGATTTAACTAAATTGAAGTTCTCGAATTCAAATATTTCGTTGTGGCGTGATGGTTGTTGACCTTGTCTCTTAACCATAAGGGTGGTGGTTCGACCTATAGGAATTGAACATATTTCGTAACTATTCGTAACTATTTGTTTATTGCTTACCTCTCATGATGAGGGATTTTGTCACTCCTATCTACGATATGAATAGCTCATGCCAAAAACAATATCATGTATTTCATATGGATTTTAAAGGTACAGAGTTCAATTTGAAGCGAAACATTTTCCGAACTAGAGAAAGAAAGGCATGGTGCCCATTGTCTCACAATTATAAAAGATTTTAGCTTGGCCTATAAAAATATTAAAGGTTTTAGCTACAATTACGATGGCTCACAAAAATTAACAAGATAAATTTTCTGTGCATACTCTTTTATAACGTGTGTCCTGTTAAATGGGAAATGAGAATTGAAAAGAGTATGTTAGAAAATATGTTAAACATGTTACGATAGAAAGAAGAGATTGCAAATTTGTCAAAATTGATTTCTAATTATGGTCACAAAGTTGAAATTTTCAGACACATTATTCTGAAAAGCCAGACGAGTCAGAACAGAAAGAATACATGCTTCATCATTGGAAATATATGTAACTCGAACAATGTTTTTAAGAAGAATTCTCTATAATTTATATTTACCCTGACATATATACATTGAATTTGAAGAGTTAGAATTATCCCACTAAGATCCTCATGGTCTAAAACCTTTTCTAATTTACCCATGTAAAATTCTTAAAGAGCAATAAATGAATCTTACCCATGATCCCAATTGCCTGAATCGTGTGATAATTCTACTGGTGAGACAGGAAATGAGACAACAAAAGGTACACAAAATTTTGACCGGCATGCATATAATTACAGAGCTATCTTACTCTTTTTCTAGATCTCCCCTGAGAGTTTTTCATTGAGAAGAGCTTCTTCATGACATTCACAATCACAACCATCCCAGGCTTAACCTTAGTTGGAAGTAATGCACCTTTATTGTTCTTAGCAACTGTTAACACTGGAGCACATTTGAATTCAGCACCTTTCCTTGAAGATGAGGTTGCAGACCCTGTTGTTGATGATGACAACTCCTCATTGAGATTGAGATCCTCCCACAACAAATCCATTCTGTCATCTTCATCTTCATCTTCATCTTCTTCATCATCCAATTCAATTCTTTTGCTGCCATTTTGAACACATGAAAAGCTTTTCCTCTGTGCCTGACCTACCACTTTTGCTCCAAAGCAATCATTTTCTCCTCCTTTGTTATAGGGATTAGGAGAGGCTGCCGGAGATAGATTCCACAGAGGAGGTGAATCAATGCTGTGGGGGCAAGTATCACTGATTCTAGGGAAACTGAAATCCTCTGTTTCCATTGTTTTGCAAATAAAAATTTTGTAATTAAGATTTAGAGAGATAGGAAATTAGAGATAAAATATCTTTGGGTTAGGTTTGCTAGGGTGGGCCTAGAAGTTGTTTTGAAGAGGGTTTTAGTTCAACTGCTGAAGAGTCCTACACTTTATTGTTAGCTAAATTTAAGAATGACGTCTCTCTCAATAATGCTCAAATTACATATTCAAGTAAGATCTTGGCTAGTCATGGATAGGGCAGGGCAAAACATACCTAAACATAGAGAAAGGCAAAAAACATTACAACCACTCGTTCTAATGCTCAATTTGTTATTGAAAACAATAATGACACAACATCTATGATATAAAGTGATAAAAGGACAAACAAGTCCAGAATTATTTTGCCATTATTATGTAAGATGGTAGCTTTTTTTTTGTTTCTTGAAACTGATGTAAGATGGTAACTTAATGATTCAAGGTTGATCAAAATAATTTAATTAGGTCTTATGATTGTGATGTAATTCTAGAATGTACATAAGTAGCTTATATACCTTTAAGGGCAGCTAAGAGTTGCTTATTATCGCCGGATTGATAGGAGGAAGTCTGTGTTGGTAATTGTTAATTTTCCAAATAGTGGTGTTGACTATTTAAACAATGAAAGCGATTGGCGTTGGATACATGGTGTTTGAATTAACGTGATTTTGTAAATGTGATCTTGAGTAAAATTGTGTTTGAATAAACATGATTTATGTTTGGATGATTTTTAACAAACGTGATTTGAAAAAAATGAATATTGTTTGGATGACTAGCGTTTTTGCATTTTAACAAATGAACATTTGTGTAACGTGATTTGCCCAACGCCCAACGCTCTAATTCCTAGTTTCTAGTTGAACATGGTTTTGGTGACTTTTTGCGTTTTTGCAAACGCATATACAAACGGTGACGGGAAGCTTCAGAACGCTGTTGATCTGAACGCAACGTGCGTTTGGACGAAAAAACGCCAATCCAAATGGGCCCTTATTCCAATTTGTTCAACCAAAATGCAATTAACACCCATTTTAACACCGGAAATGTTTCCCCCACATACGGTTTTTGTTGATATCTTTTTTCAATATACAGTTTGGCAGCTATTTTTATGTGCCGTTCATGTTTGTAGCAGTTCAAAACTGCCAAAAACGTGTCTGTTAGTAGGGTGTATGGTAAAATGTGTATGTTAGTACAGTACTCTTTTAATCTCTAATTTATTAGTTAAAAATCACGTGACACCTACTAAAAATATTGTCTCACATTTAATTTAATGAGACTCATATAAATTTGGGTAATGATAAATAAACATATACTTTATAATAAACATTCATTTAGATATATTTTTAACCCCACAACACTTTATAATGGTTAAAAACCAAAAAAAATATATGTATGTTTACTAGATGTCACTCAGACAGTGTACTTCTAAATTATTGTTGTCTAAATTTGAACGAATGAATCAGATAGCATTGAGTGTTGTTAGTATTTTTTTCCCTTCCATCTCAATACATACGTTGCATTTTACATCTCTTTTGTGTTATTGCTCCACGTACATGGCCAGTTGTCCTGTTTGCTTTTGATCTTTATTGACACGTTACGCAGAAAATTGCATAGATTTGTTTAAGAGTATAAACCAAGTAATTAAACAGTGCTGGTCTAGATTGCCAACCAATTTGCTATGTGTGAACAATGAGCTAGTTTTCGACTTCTTTTCTACGCTCTATAACTGGGACCATTATCGGAACGTGGCTTCTGAGGCGTGACAAAACGCACTTTGAACGTCACCAACCAAGCAACAACCATATTAATAGTTCTCACCAGCCAAAGTTGAACATTTAGTCTTCATGCTTTTGGAGCGTATGTGTTTCTTCCTTGCATTGTCCCTGTTTGATCGAATTGTATGGACTTAATTATGTATGATTACTTACCAGTCACTGAAAGTAGCTAGGGGAATTCGATCTATAAAGACTTCGAGGCTGAAAATCAAAACATTATTACTAGTAATGATAAATAAAATGACACTCATTCATTTTCCTATAGAATCCAAAAGGATTAGAATCCAACCCTAGATTTCTCGTGGATTCACTTGGTTACCATAATATTTGTAAACACCTGCAAAACCTCTTGCTGTAATAAATGCTTCGAGCAAATGTCTTGAGTCACGCGTTTTGGATGCTTTTGGGCATCTTGGTTGCATCAAACAAGGGAACTGGTTATTCATTTCTTTACATCTCCCAATTCTTTAAATGTTACATGGAGTAAGTTGATTGTATAGTTTGTAGGTGAGGGGATCCCTCTTATGGTCTCGTCCCTCTATGTTAATGACATACAAAACGTCTCCTCCATTTTCTCCTCGTGGACTTGGAGAGTGTTCACATGTCTTATCTAATGGCCTTGTATAACCTTGATTTCCTTTCTCTTCTGATGTAATTTCAAATTGATATTCTCGGATGAGCTATTTATTAGCATCCAAGAGATGGATGCACTCTCCGTAGGCTTGAGAAGGATGGTCAATAGTGGATGGATATTGAACCTGTGGAGGATCTCTCAAATGGTGGTAATCTACAAATCCATCAGGGGTAGGTTGAAAACGAGATGAATTATGCCTCATGGTGTTGGCCACGATAATAAGGAACTCTAGCAACCTATGTCCTTGGGTGAAAAGTTAAGAAAATATGTAAACAAAGAGCAAAGGGGTAGTAGCAGTAATTGGTATAAAACTAGGAACAGAATGACAAAATGTTCTTGCCAAATTTGTCATACTAGTATTTTAAATACAAGTTAATTTCTATTTTCAGATTTGATGCCTTGTTCTTAATGTCAAACATTCCCAGACCCAAGTGGACGAATTAGCCTTTGCCTGCACTCAATTATGACTTAAAGTGACTTATTTATGGTTAGAATCGTCTCGAAGTGTTGTGTAAGTCATCTTATAACCCACATTATACCCTCTAAATAGATGAATTTCTATAAGTTCTCTTCTTGAATGTTGTATCCATGGTTGTTAGCTTAAAAAGGATTTAAACCTCATCTGATTCAGATTTATGTAGCTCAAGATATGACCTTTTGAAACACATTGCTCAGATTCATAAAGTTCAACATGTAGCACCAGAATGTCTAGTTCTATGGTTTTTAAAGTCATCAACATGTGCTACCTTTAGATGCATGTATAGAGGGATCAAATTGTGGTGAATAAGATGCTCTGTAATATGCTAATGACGTAGTATCTAAATGTGCCGTGAGAACCTATCATTGGAACATTTCTGTCAGTAGAAACTTCTAAAAACCTTATGAAATTTGGACAAGGCGAAAGCATAGTATGATGGACGATCCGGACACCCATGGGAGGTGATCCTATCCGAAATATGTGTCACAGGCATCAAAGGATGATCCAGATGTGACGAATGACTTATCAATTGAGCATGGCATAGCTGCGTATGAGGCCCGTGATGGCCTAAGGTAGCCAGTGTTGGCATACCTTCAGGATGTATTGTTGGCGTACTCGGTAAGTGACATTCCTCAGTATAGGAATTGGCATGTGGCGCTAATGGCTTGGGAGTTGTAAGTTGTACCGTTTTCCCCATGGTGAGGTGAAAACATTGTCCGAACTGTTTGGCATGACATTGCATCCATGCATCTGTTAAGAACCAAGGGTTCTTTAAAGAAGAAAAATGAGAAATCGAAGATACTGAATGTTCTTTCTATTCTAATTAATTCACTGTACACGCTCTGTTTATATAGAGAGAGAGACTGACGGAAAACAGACAAGATCCCGGATATTCCAGGTCAACACCATCAGACATGATCCTGGATAATCCGGGTCAACTATCACACTTGGACGGCTGACATGACTAACTGGCCAGACGATACAATTATGCATTCGATTCAACTTGGCAGACGGTGCTGCCATACAGATGATAGAATACTGCCCTATACAGACGATAGGTATCAGATGATACTGCATATCTCTAACAACCCCCCTCAAACTCAAGGTGGGTGAGAAGGACCAGCCTTTGCAAACACATTGAGTTTGGCCTTCATTGCTGCAAAGTGATGAGGTGAGAGAGGTTTAGTGAAGATATCAGCCAATTGATCCTGACCAGGAATGTGATAAACAAGCAATGACTTGTTTTGAATTTTCTCGCGAACGAAAAGATGTCCAATTCCATATGTTTTTGTTCTGGTGTGCAAATAAGGGTTGTGAGTTAAGACCACAGCTCCCATGTTATCACAGTATAATGTAGGAACTTGAAAAGAGATCTTTAACTCCGTGAGGAGAGATTGAATCCAAAGAAGTTCAGAAGTAGTTTTGGCCAAGCTTCTATATTCTGCTTCAGTGCTTTACCGTGTGACAATCGTCTGCTTCTTGGAGCTCCAAGACACTAAGTTAGGTCCAAAGAAAACACATGAACCAGACGTGGAACATCTATCGTCCGGATTCGAACCCCAATCAACATCACAGTAGGCAGTCAAGGGCACAACAACTTTAGAATTGCAGGGCTTGAGAAGCAGACCATGAGAGATACTCCCTCTGTTCCAAATGATAAGACCCTTTAGAGACAAATTTGGTGTTCCAGATTATAAGACCCCTTCTAGATTTCAGAAAAAAATAATAGGCTTTTCCTTTTTTACCACTTGCATTTATTATATTTTCAATTTGTTGGGTATTGAAGTGCGAGCTTTAAATAGGGGCATATGTGGAAGATTTATACAAAAAATAACAAAACCAAGATATTAATTAGCTTATTACATGTTTTCTTAATAAGCGTGATTGTCTAAAGAGGTCCTTATAATTTGGAATGGAGGGAGTAGTACCTTTGAGGTATCTTAGTATGCGCTTGACAGCCTTCCGATGAACATCTAGAGGCTGGCTCATGAACTGGCAGATTTTGTTGACATCATAGCTAATTTCAGGTCTGGTGAGTGTGAAGAAGGTCTCGTTCTTGGACTCTGACTGAGGTTTTGATGAAGACAACACACATCATAAAAAGAAGACAAGAGAATAAAAGAAGACTTAAAGGAACCAGCTCAAATTGCAAGATCAACTATTAAGGTTCTAGCTCTAAGCTTAAGTCTTGTTACTTAGTGTGCTATGCTTTATTAAGGTTATATTGCATATGAAGGCTCATAAATAATCAACTAATTGAGTATAATATGTTTTCACAAGTAAGACTTAGTAGAAGCACTCAATTAGGGTTTAAAAATTCATAAACTGAGTTCTGGACTAGGAGTAATCGATTACAGGAGTTGAGTAATCGATTAAACATGTTAGTAATCCATTACCCAAGTCAGTAATTGATTACTCAGTTGAAAAAATTGGCACATTACTACAACGGCTAGTAGTGTAATCGTCTACCATGTTGCAGTAATCGATTACACAGTTCAAATTTGAAATTTGAACTACAACGACTAGTGTAATCGATTACCAAGTTGACAGATGTGTTGTTTCATGAACCAATGCGCCTCAAAACGTTTGGGAAGCCTTGTGATGGTTCATGGACGACCTCTAGTGCCTATAAATAGTCCATTGATGCTCAGAAATGAAACAACAACTTGGCAACAACTTTCATATTCATTAGAAACATTATTCTGAGTAATTTCTCTTTCATTTTCATAAGAATACTTATGTTGTTCAACATTTAAGAAACTCGGAATAATTGAGCCTTCATTGTAAGTTTCCTGGAGCATACAAACTAAGACCAATCCAATTAGATAGAAGGATTGTTTAGCCATAGCAAAAGCTTCTTCATCTTGAATTGGTTTGATTCATTCACCATAGTGTTTGGTGGTAGTGGAAAAAGGTCCTTTGAATCGGTTTGATTCAAAGTCCACCGTAGTGTTCGGTGTCATCGGAAGGTGGTGTGCTTTCTGAGGGTTGATAGGTCTTCTTAGGGTCCTTGGCGCAAGTATCGGTAAGAACGCTTGATCAATCAGAAGTGGTGTGCTTTCGGGAAGATTGATAGGTATTCTTAGGGTCCTTGGCGCAAGCATCTGTAAGATTACTTGATCATAGTGGAAAAATCCCTGAATTAGAACGGAGGGACTGGACGTAGCCTTTGGTGGTTGAAGGTGAACCAGGATAAAATCCTTGTGTGGTTCTCTCTGATAGTGCAAGAAACACACAAGAAAGGGGGGGGGGGTTTGAATTGTGTGACTCATTTTTGAAAACTTCTTTCTTGATAAACATTAATTATAGGTTTTCAAAGAGAGTTATAGATTATGCAAATATGCATGTATGCAGCGGAGAATATAACATAACATGAAAAGTAAAGCACACATGATTTTTATCCTGGTTCACCCCCATAATCGACAGGGCTACGTCCAGTCCTTGGCTTTACCAAGATTTTCCACTGTTTAAACAAATAGTACAAGTATTATCAGGGACTTCTCCCAATATTAGAAGGACTTCTCCTATCAAGTATTATGAGGACTTCTCCTTACAAGTATTGTCAGGACTTCTCCTATCAAGTATTTTCAGGACTTCTCCTTACAAGTATTCTGCAGGACTTCTCCTGATACCTTTAATAAGGTTTTGGTTTTTCTACAATAATTCTCTTCAGTAAAGTGGGTAGAAGAAATTAAGCTCGGGTTTACAGAGAGGATAGGCATTTTAGGTTCTCTGTTTTGGGTTGTGTGTGTGGAATAGGATGAGAGTGATACTCTATAAGTTCTTCACACACATGAGCAACTTCAACTCAGATAAGGGCTGGCTTGAAGCGTCTTGAGTTGGAACCAATGAAGTCTTGGTCCTTTGGGCAAACTTAGTTGAGATATGGAAGTTTGAGTCTAAGTCGCCAAGTTGCTACGGAAGCATAATTCTCTATATATATCTTCAGTTGAAGATCTCCGTTCTTCTTCCACAGAAGGAGAGAAAACCTGTCCGTTTGTGCTTCTACTTCCTCTGCTGTGAGTAACGGCTAACTCTGCATTTTTCAGCAGGTCTGAGACACGATCTGCGAAGCATTGATTTGCTTGGGTTGACATTGTCTGGCTCCATTTGAGCAAGTAGTCTTGAGCTATGTCTTCTGTATTTAATACTCAAGAATTCTAGCTGTGGTATTTGTTTGACCATTATACCCCAGTGCGTGCCAGCTAGTGCCCATCAAATGCTCTGATCAGATTTTTGAATTTCGACCGTTGAATGTGTACGATGCTCAGAGATTCTTGCCTTTGATTCCGCGATGTCAGCTTGATTTGAGGAAAAGTAGAAAAGCAGTGGGACCAAAGAATATTATATTAATTGTGTCCCTTTCTTCTTTCTGCCATTGCCAGTGCTTTATTTAATATGCAGACGAGGTAGACGTCTTTTGATCCAAGAAGCAATTTTTCTGGATGAACTCATCAGAGGTGGGTGAATAATTTCTTTAATGCTTCTGTTGAACTAATATCCTCGTAATGCACACATCTTGACATTTGTACCTTTGGTGCATTCTGATGCTTGAGCAGACGAATTCTTCATTATGATTTGGCAGACACAGTCTCCATATAATATCCAGAATTCCGTTACTGAGTGGGTTGTATCGGCAGACGGTCTTTCTTTATTCAGTCCTTCTTGAGATTGAGAATATTCTTGACTCGTAGAAGGCTGAATCTTTTCTTCTCTTTTTCTTCCACTAAAGTTCTCCATTTGAGTGAGTTGATCAATAACTTCTTTGTATGATGCTAGAGAAACTTCAAAGCTAGAGGCATTTTATCATGAGTTGTCATACTCATTCAGCTTTAGATGAATCAGTCTTCCTGTTGATTACTGTTGGTTCAGGCACTGGACTGTTTCAGCTTCTTGAAGTAGACTTTGACCTGAGAGTGCATAGCTGATTGAGTGTTTTCAAAAAGGATGTTTGTTGTTTTGAAGTCACTGCTTTATCTTCCGTGAGTCACCAGACTGTCTTCACACGAATGCTTTCTTTGTATGTCTTGACAGCTTTTTCTTCAGGGTGTTTGTAGTGATGACAGGATCCTAGCAGACTGATTTTCTTGATAATGCTTTGAGATTCATTCAGTGCTTCCAGTAGATAGATATTCCTAGATATGAGAAATTTCACTGAGTTAGGAATTCTATCTCTAATGATATTAAACCTTAAAGAAATTGTTGATTATTAAAACATAATAATTCATTTAATTGTTTGAATCTAACAATCTCCCCCTTTTTGATAATGACAATTTCTTTGGAAAAAAAGGTTTAGTAAAAGAATATTTCTTGAAATAAGCGCTTTGTTATTTTTGAGATGAAAATTGTTTTTCATATATATTTTATTCTGTAGAAAAACATGACCGATCTTTAACGGTGCATAGACAAATGCAATTTTGTTCTTGGGCGGACGGAAACTTTTATATGCACAAATAACTTGACTCCTAGAGTTTGTTTACCTTTGCTCCCCCTAAATCTGATATTCCTTAAATAGTTCAGTTTATCATATGTTTTTCTAGTGAGCTCCCCCTGAACTAATGCTATAGGGCTTATTTTGTCTTTCAAGTTAAGTTTTAATTCTCCTCTTTTCTTTAAGGTTCTCCCTATATTTGTTTCCTCATTGTTGCTATTTTTCTACCTAACTCTTTTCCTACCTAATTCCTTTTCCTTTTTCTCTACCTGATTCTTCTCCCCCTTTGGCATTGTCAGCACCCAATTTTGTCCGGGTCTTTTATTTTCTCTTTTTGTTATGTTTCATTTTTATTAAAAAAAGAAAAAAACAAAATAAAAAATAGTTAGTTAATTTGTTAGTAAAGAAAAAAATAAGGAGAGAGTTTATGCTCTTAAACAAAAAAAGTGTCTTTAAATTTCTCCCACAAATAAAAATGGGTCAAGCTGGCCCAAAACAAAAAAAAACCAAAAAAGGAAGGCAAAAAAAAATAAAGACTTCAGCAGAAACCCTAGGGTTAGTTTTGTAACTCCACACCCACTGAAACCCTAATCCTAACACTACAAATCCCCCTCCTGCCTCGGTTTCCGCACACAATCCACACACACCCACCAGCCTCCATCTCCCTCTCTCTAGCTGCACCCCTTCACCCTTCTCTCTAAAAACCCTAACCAGCCCCCACCTCTTACATCACAGCCGCCACCTTCCTTCCTCTCTCCTGGCCGCCGCCACCTCTTCCCCATACCACAACCAGCGCCGCCACGCTTCCTCCCTCCACCTCGCCGCCGCGCCGTCCTCATCCCCTCGGACCTGAGCACCACCATCGACCCATCTCCTTCGTTCCTTCTTCCTCTCCACGACCACCACCAAACCCTCTTCTTCTTCTTTTCCCAGTAAAAACGCCGCTGCTGCTTCGCCCTCCCTCATCCAGCACCGCCACCGCCGTCCCTTCTCTCCCTCGCCGCCGCTCTTCACGCCGCTACTCCACTCCTCTTTGTCTCCACGCCGCTGCCGCTGTTCTCCTCCGTTCGACACACTGCCACTGTTCTCCTCCGTTCGAGTCCACCGTCGCCGCCACCGGATTCTGTTGCCGCTTCTACTGCTGCGTCCCTCTTTCTCCATCTTCGGTTGGTTTATTTTTCCTCTTTTCCCCCTCTGTTTGTTTGATATCTTGTTTCATCTCTACTGTTTGATTATTATGGCTGAAAACTCTGCACTTTCATATTCAAAGTTGTAAATCTGTTAATTTGCTATTTGATTGTCATTGTTGCGGATACAACATGGGGAAATTACTGTTTGTTTGATGATGTTGTGCTTTACCCTCTTCCTGGATTCATTTTCATGTGTTTGCTCATTGCTCTGCGATTTCAGTTTATGACTGTTGTGTGGTACAGTAACAAACGTTCTTTTTTTCATCTTCTGCGTGTTTCTATAGAGCATGTTTTCATCGTTGGAAATATTGTTTCTTAGGTGTTATTCTTAGATAATAAAATTGAACTTTGATGTTATCTTGAGTCTTGGTAGTAGAAAAACAACTTCTTTGACCATAAAATTGAACATTTGCTTCATAAGAAAAAAAAAGAAAGAAAAGATTTCTTGGTAATAAAATCAGCCTCTTGATCGCTTCACAAAAGAAAGAAAATAAAAAGATTCAGTTTATAATAATTCTCAATTTCGGCTCACCGCAATGCGAATGCGTCTGTTCCCTTGTGGAATGTCGTTTCTCGTGTCAGTTTTACGCCAATGCGCGTAAAAAACAAAATAATTGCGAACGTGATGCGATATAGCGTCTGTTCCCTTGTGGAATGTCGTTCCTCGTACCGTTTTGCTCACCCTTTTTATAAATAAAAATTAATTAAACCTTTAGAACTACGTAGCCTTGATTTCTCTTCGGAGATACGTAGGACCGGACAACTCCCCGCCAGGCACCCTTTTTTTTTAAATCACTTTAAGCCTTCAGACCGGGCAACTCCCCGCCAGGCACCCTTTTTTAAATCACCATATTTTTTCTTTAAATCACCTTAATCACTTTTAGAACGGGCAACTCCCCGCCAGACACCTTTTTTTAAAATCACAAAAAATTCCAAAAAAAATAAATAAATAAACCTTTTTAAAATTAAAAAACATTAAAAATCACTTTAAACCTTCAGAACTACGTAGCCTTGATCTTCCATTTGAGGGAAGTATGTAGGATTAGGTTCACACCTATCAGGCTAAATAAAACAAAATAAATATTTCTGTTTTGTAAATAATTTCATTTTTCTTTTCCTTGTAAATAGTGAATCTCAAAATAATAATAAATATCTTTTTTCTTTGTAAATAATGAGTCTATTAATAATTTCTTTTTGCACAATCAATCTTGGGTACCGTCTTTGACGGGCGCTGTGGGGTGCTAACACCTTCCCCACGCGTAACCGACTTCCGAACCTAGAGTTTTAGGTTTCGTAGGCCGTTTTATTTTCTTTTTAGGTTTTCTAGCGTTTCCCTCTTAAAAAACGTTAGTGGCGACTCTAGCTGATTAAAAATTGTTCTTAGCGCCGTCCCCGCCGCGACCCCGGTTGCGACAGATGGCGTCTCTGCTGGGGACATTTTGAGAGTCAGGCCTGTATGATTGATTGTGCTTTTTTATTTTTTCCCTTTGTTTGTTTTATTTTATTATTTGTTTCTTTCTTTTCTGTATATATTTTCTTATGTTGCATATATTATCTTTATTGGTTACTGAATTTATTTCACTTGCCTCACACACTTTTTGGGCTCTATACCCGGGCCCGCAAACTAGGGAGCGTAGAGGTGTCTTGATAATTGGCGTGAGAGACCAAGTGTCTACTCGTCAATTATTGATTCACCACTCAGATTATTACTGGTCATTTAGCTATTTGGCGTGAGAGGCCTAGTGTCTACTCGTCAAATAGTTTGATCATCGGGTCTTTGTCTGTGTGATGAGGGTAATCTGGGAACCTTTAGCTATGTGAGATCTAGATCCATCCCCATCACTGTACTAATTGTCTAAATCTTAGTCAATTAATTGGATTAGGTCTCTCCATCTCTATATTAATCCGACCTTTATGCTTAAGAAAATAAGCTTAGTTGGGGGCTCTTTCTTTCTTTCTCTCGGAGTTCCTCATTTTCCTGTCTCTGTAAATAAATTCTCTTTTCTTATTCATCCTTATCAAAAAATCTCAAAAAAAAACTTTTGTACACTTTCCTTCCTTTTGTTCCCTCCCTCTTTTCTCTTTTATTTTATCTTCCTTTTTTAAAAAAAAAAATCTAATGAAAAAGTCACTCATAGATCATAACAGTTTTGTCTTACAGATTTTCACCATTGCTTCACACCACAATTTCATCCGTAGCCCGATTCAAACTCGTTCTCGTTCTCATCAATCAGTGACTTCCCAACAAACCTTAACAGCCAGTATGTTTGACCAAAATACAAATCAACCCATGGAGCAGAGAATTGAAAGATTGGAAGGAAACGTGGGTCAAACTCTGGATTTGCTTAAGACTCTTATTCCTACAAAGGACACAGGAAATGAGAACAATGATGGGGAAGCGGAGGGACCCCATGTTGTTATTACGACCCAAAATTCCACTAAGGAAAAGGAGGCAGAAATTTTAACTCAGAAAGGTAATGAGGGAGAAGCCAAGATGCTGAATAAGATGGAGGCACTAGAAGAGAAAGTGAGGGCAATGCAAGGTATAGACAAATATGGGAGCCTGAACATGCAAGATTTCTGTCTATTTCCCGATATGGAAATTCTGGCAAAGTTCAAGGTTCCTGACTTTGAAAAGTTTGAGGGGAGATCAGACCCTATGATTCACCTTACTATGTATACTCGAAGCATGGATGCTTATCACAAGAATGAGAAACTGATGATCCATTGCTTCTAGCATAGCCTTACTGGTGGTGCATTAACATGGTTCTTGCATCTTGATAAGAAGCAACCAAAACCTGGCATGGTCTCGTTGAGCTGTTTATGAGGCATTACCAGTTTGTGACTGACATTACTCCTGACAGATTTGAGTTGCAAAGGATGAAGAAGGCTGAGTCTGAATCATTTAGAGAGTATGCTCAAAGGTGGAGGGAGAAAGCCTCTCAAGTCTACCCTCCTCTGGACGAGAAGGAGATTGTTAGAATTTTTCTGAAGACCCTTCAGGGGCCATACTTTGAAAGATTGGTTGGCTGCGTCGCAAATCATTTTGCTGACGTGGTCACTGCTGGCGAACAAGTTGAAGATGCTATTAGAGAGGGGAGGCTGAGTGAGGCAAATGCCACTGCAGACAAACAAAAGAAGCCAATGATCCACAAAAAGGACGCAGATGTCCATATGGTTGGCACTGGCCATTATCCACCAAATTCTCAACCAACTTACCCACCTGCACCATATTCAATTTATCCTGCCCCTTATCCATCCACTACCCTGCAAGTAAGCCATACCTCAAATGCATCTCCACCTGGAAGCCAAACCTATCAACCAAAGAAAGAAAGACCAAAGATAGACCCAGTGCCAGGTACTTACTCGGAGATTTATGATACTCTAATCAAGGGAGGCTTGATAGGCCCTGAGGTGCCACCACAAGTCCCCAATCCTCCCCCAAAGTGGTACAACCCAGCTGAGAGTTGCAAATATCACATGGGAGCGCCTGGGCATACAATTGAGAGGTGCTGGTCCTTCAAAAATCGAGTGCAGAAATTGAGAGATGCTGGTTACTTGGCCTTCGCAGAGGAGGAGGAATCGTCCGCAGGGGCAAATGTTGAGAAAAACCCATTGTTGAAGCATTAAAAGTGGCACTCAGATGTTTTGATCTCAGAGTTGTTTCGTCCTTTATGTCTTTCGTGTCTTGTCTTTAGGCTTTTGTCTTTATGTTGTGTTTTCGTTGGACTTTATCCATGTGTTATGTTGTCTCGTCTTTAAGTTTGTAATCTTTTCAAATTCAGTAATGAAATTGTCTTATGTTATTGTCTATCTCTTTTGTTTCCCAAAAAAACAAAAAACAAAAAAAAGGTAAAAAAGAAACAAGAAAAAAGAAAAAAAGGAGCAAATTTGCAAAGTCTATAACTTTTGTCCTAAAGTTAAATCTTTTGAAAAAGGAGCAATCAATTTTTGAAATGAAGTTTGGCCATTCTTTCTCTATCCAAAAAAATATTATCCCTTGCTACCCACTTTGAGCCTTAAACTTCTTTTTCTTCATTTAACCCTGGACAAGGATCACCCCTACACTGGGGGCTAGTGCAATAGTTCATCTGACTCATTCCACTGGAGCTGATATCCCATCTGTTTCACTTGTCACCCCCACATCGAGGGCCAGCCCAGTTTGAGTGTTTCTCTAAAAGTGCTCATGGATTTCCTCAACACCTGGGGGCTTTTATAATGTTTGAAGACAGTTAAGTCATTCTTCTGCTATCAAAAAAAATCAAAAGAAAAAAAGAAAAGAAAAAAAGAAAGCGAAAAGAAAGAAAAATGAAAAAAAAAAACAAAAATGAAAAAAAAAAACAAAATGCAAAGAATGAAAAAAATATTGTTTGAATAAATGTCTCTCATCCATCACATTGCACTAGAGATCCTTTGTCCTAATTAACCCTTAAACACTTTCTTTGAGCCTTTATACCCTTTCTTTCATCACCCATTACCCCCTAGCCACATTACAAGCCAATAAAGTCCATTCTGATCAAATATTGATTGCTCACATTTTCTTAAACTTTGATTTTGAGACAATAAGTTTACACTTGTGTGTTTTTGCTCCTAAAAAAAAATTCAAAAAAAAAGATCAAATCAAAAAAGGGAAATTTGAAGTGATGAAACCTATATTCTTCCTTGATTGAAGATGGGCCTAAAGCAAGTTAGACTCGGGGTTCGCCCCTCCTCCATGACAAGTCTTCAGATTGATGCTTATCGCACTTGGGGCTTGCCGCCTTTCTCTCCTCTCAGCACGATAAAATGATAAACAGTTTGTTCCTTACATTGATGCCAGACTTGGGGGCTTGTTACAAGCCTAATCTCCATTGCCCTCCACAAATCTTATTCCATTTCTTCCATCCAAAACCCATCCCTTCATCCACCAACTTTGACCAGTATTGCGTTGCAATGGTGAAGATAAAATCTTTTGAAAGTTAAAAAAAAAAAAAAAACTTGTTTATTTGAAAATCTTTCAACTTTCTTTTTTCCACATGATCATTCAAAAATTCAAAAAAATATATCAATTTTGCTAGGTTTTGGTACCTAGTCATTCTTTCAGGGTAACCAACCCCTGCACACTTTCAGGGTAACCAACCCCTGCACTCTTTCAGGGTAACCAACCCCTGCACACTTTCAGGGTAACCAACCCCTGCACTCTTTCAGGGTAACCAACCCCTCCACTTTTTCAGGGTAACCAACCCCTGCACTCTTTTAGGGTAACCAACCCCTAGTACATTTTTTTCAGGCATTAGAATTCCTCGTAAGAGTTGTCGAGTGTCTGTCTTGATCTCATTGGCCTAGATGTTAGAATTCCACATTCGTGTTGTCGAGCATCTAGTGTTTTATCCCATTAGCCCAAGCGTTAGGATTCCCTAGATTTGTTGTCCAGGTTGCCAAGCGTTTATTGCTTTTTATCCTTTGTGTTAGGCATTAGAATTCCTCGTAAGAGTTGTCGAGTGTCTGTCTTGATCTCATTGGCCTAGATGTTAGAATTCCACATTCGTGTTGTCGAGCATCTAGTGTTTTATCCCATTAGCCAAAGCGTTAGGATTCCCTAGATTTGTTGTCCAGGTTGCCGAGCGTTTGTTGTTTTTACTAAGTATCTCATGTTTTTGATCCACCTGTTGATGGGCTCCGGATCCGGCATCTTTGTTATTCTTCTACTGTTTTCTTGGCCAAAATTAGCTGCTTTTGAATTTGCTTTAACTTTCTCATCAAAAGTCAAGCAAATGGGGGCTGCTGTCAGCACCCAATTTTGTCCGGGTCTTTTATTTTCTCTTTTTGTTATGTTTCATTTTTATTAAAAAAAGAAAAAAACAAAATAAAAAATAGTTAGTTAATTTGTTAGTAAAGAAAAAAAGAAGGAGAGAGTTTATGCTCTTAAACAAAAAAAGTGTCTTTAAATTTCTCCCACAAATAAAAATGGGTCAAGCTGGCCCAAAACAAAAAAAAACCAAAAAAGGAAGACAAAAAAAAAAAAAGACTTCAGCAGAAACCCTAGGGTTAGTTTTGTAACTCCACACCCACTGAAACCCTAATCCTAACACTACAAATCCCCCTCCTGCCTCGGTTTCCGCACACAATCCACACACACCCACCAGCCTCCATCTCCCTCTCTCTAGC
The DNA here is from genome assembly GCA_030819835.1 of Acmispon strigosus. NCBI lineage: Eukaryota > Viridiplantae > Streptophyta > Magnoliopsida > Fabales > Fabaceae > Acmispon > Acmispon strigosus. The sequence goes on from JAUAMA010000001.1 coordinate 30,909,761, forward strand.
TGCACCCCTTCACCCTTCTCTCTAAAAACCCTAACCAGCCCCCACCTCTTACATCACAGCCGCCACCTTCCTTCCTCTCTCCTGGCCGCCGCCACCTCTTCCCCATACCACAACCAGCGCCGCCACGCTTCCTCCCTCCACCTCGCCGCCACGCCGTCCTCATCCCCTCGGACCTGAGCACCACCATCGACCCATCTCCTTCGTTCCTTCTTCCTCTCCACGACCACCACCAAACCCTCTTCTTCTTCTTTTCCCAGTAAAAACGCCGCTGCTGCTTCGCCCTCCCTCATCCAGCACCACCACCGCCGTCCCTTCTCTCCCTCGCCGCCGCTCTTCACGCCGCTACTCCACTCCTCTTTGTCTCCACGCCGCTGCCGCTGTTCTCCTCCGTTCGACACACCGCCACTGTTCTCCTCCGTTCGAGTCCACCGTCGCCGCCACCGGATTCTGTTGCCGCTTCTACTGCTGCGTCCCTCTTTCTCCATCTTCGGTTGGTTTATTTTTCCTCTTTTCCCCCTCTGTTTGTTTGATATCTTGTTTCATCTCTACTGTGTGATTATTATTGCTTAAAACTCTGCACTTTCATATTCAAAGTTGTAAATCTGTTAATTTGCTATTTGATTGTCATTGTTGCGGATACAACATGGGGAAATTACTGTTTGTTTGATGATGTTGTGCTTTACCCTCTTCCTGGATTCATTATCATGTGTTTGCTCATTGCTCTGCGATTTCAGTTTATGACTGTTGTGTGGTACAGTAACAAACGTTCTTTTTTTCATCTTCTGCGTGTTTCTATAGAGCATGTTTTCATCGTTGGAAATATTGTTTCTTAGGTGTTATTCTTAGATAATAAAATTGAACTTTGATGTTATCTTGAGTCTTGGTAGTAAAAAAACAACTTCTTTGACCATAAAATTGAACATTTTCTTCATAAGAAAAAAAAAAGAAAGAAAAGATTTCTTGGTAATAAAATCAGCCTCTTGATCGCTTCACAAAAGAAAGAAAATAAAAATATTCAGTTTATAATAATTCTCAATTTCGGCTCACCGCAATGCGAATGCGTCTGTTCCCTTGTGGAATGTCGTTTCTCGTGTCAGTTTTACGCCAATGCGCGTAAAAAACAAAATAATTGCGAACGTGATGCGATATAGCGTCTGTTCCCTTGTGGAATGTCGTTCCTCGTACCGTTTTGCTCACCCTTTTTATAAATAAAAATTAATTAAACCTTTAGAACTACGTAGCCTTGATTTCTCTTCGGAGATACGTAGGACCGGGCAACTCCCCGCCAGGCACCCTTTTTTTTTAAATCACTTTAAGCCTTCAGACCGGGCAACTCCCCGCCAGGCACCCTTTTTTAAATCACCATATTTTTTCTTTAAATCACCTTAATCACTTTTAGAACGGGCAACTCCCCGCCAGACACCCTTTTTTAAAATCACAAAAAATTCCAAAAAAATAAATAAATAAACCTTTTTAAAATTAAAAACATTAAAAATCACTTTAAACCTTCAGAACTACGTAGCCTTGATCTTCCATTTGAGGGAAGTACGTAGGACTAGGTTCACACCTATCAGGCTAAATAAAACAAAATAAATATTTCTGTTTTGTAAATAATTTCATTTTTCTTTTCCTTGTAAATAGTGAATCTCAAAATAATAATAAATATCTTTTTTCTTTGTAAATAATGAGTCTATTAATAATTTCTTTTTGCACAATCAATCTTGGGTACCGTCTTTGACAGGCGCTGTGGGGTGCTAACACCTTCCCCACGCGTAACCGACTTCCGAACCTAGAGTTTTAGGTTTCGTAGGCCGTTTTATTTTCTTTTTAGGTTTTCTAGCGTTTCCCTCTTAAAAAACGTTAGTGGCGACTCTAGCTGATTAAAAATTGTTCTTAGCGCCGTCCCCGCCGCGACCCCGGTTGCGACAGGCATTATCAAAAAGAAACAAACGAGAAGGCAGAAATTAAAGAGTTAATGCTGAATCAAAGAACTATATGTATAACTGCAGAGAGTAATTGTTGCAAGATAAAAATGAAATTGTTTAAGATAGAGAGATAAGAGAGTAGAGATCAGTTGTTCTTCTTCTGCGGTTGTTCAATGTAGCTCCTCATCATTGCCTCTAAGGTTTCAAATCGTGCATCCATCTTTTCAGTGAGTGTGTGTGTCACAGCTTTAGTACGGTTGATCACTTCTTCCTGCAGCTCCTGATTCTCTTTAGCATTTGTTGAGTAGACTTCCTCTATTTTCGCTATTAGTTTCATCACGGCAGCTTTGGCATCAAAGGAGTCCTTAGCAGACGAATTTTCATTCGTGTGCTTTTGTGCAGGAATTTCCTCAGCTTGAGGAAGATCATCCTTTGGAGGGGCAACTGATATGGGTTGAGCAGTTGTGATCTCAGCATCCAAGGATTTTTATGAAGTGGCAGTTACAATAACTTCACTCGGAGATGATGAAGATGCATCATTTGAATTTTCCTCAGAGTCCAAAGATGTTATGAACACATCTCTGGATACAGTTATAACTTGAGGCAAATAAATAACTGGTGCATATGATGAAGAGCTTTTTGGAGGTGTAGAAGCAGTTGGCAGAGGATCAGGTTGAGGCCTTGCAATAAGTAGAATAAGCGACCATGATCCATGTTGAAGCACAACGCTTTTGACGCCATGAATCAGATCGAATGGAATGGTGCTTATATGAACGTATCTGACAACAGACTGTTCTCACTCATGGTGAAAGATGTCATACCTTGTTCTTCCAGCAAAGCAGATTTGGATACCTTCAAGGACAGGAGGAGATCATAGACGGGCCTGAATGCAGAAGTTGAAGCCTAGTGTTTCCATAAGCATGTTTGGAGCATATATGGCATTTAACATTGTGAGAATTCTGGGGATATGCATGGAAATCGGCGTAACAGTCCGGCGGGATCGTCTTGGGACATGAACAGGGAAGGTTCTTGTTGCATTCAGCATAGGTTCCGCAGGTTGAGAGGCTTGGACAACACTCTCCTGTTTACCCTTAGGTGCAGGAGATCCTTCAGTAGCCACTTGCTGAGAACTCAGAATCTCATCCAGAGATATATCTGGATCAGCAACATGTATATCGGCTTCCTTTGGTTCAACCTTTTGTTTCTTCCTTGGATTGGACACCTTGACTGCACGAGTCTTGATTCTTTTTCCAACACCTCTTACCTTCTTAGGAGATGCATGTTCTTCTTCAGTCGGATGAATCAATTCAGGAATTTCTGGACGTGCTGCTTCAACATCAATTGGACTGGCAGCAATTCCTTTTCTTTGACTTGTTTGTTTAACGTCCAGTGGACGAATTTGATCCTCTGTCTTTGTAGCTTTTGGATTTTTAGGTGATGGAGTTGGTGGTTGATTTGGGCTTTGCATGGGCAGCTTCTGTTTAACTTCAGCATTGGCCTGGACGATCTTAGCGTCAGACCGTTTCTTCTTGAGTTTTGAGGGCCGAACATATTGAGGATTAACAATTTGCTTGTACTTCACAATCCTTGGTGTGATGTTTTGACCCCATTGTTTGGCTCCTTTCACGATGTTTGGCCACCATAGTGGTGTGCCAAAAGGTAGAGGAGATTCCTTCTTCAGCATCACTCTTATCCAGTGGCAATCGTCGATATTGCATAGTACTGCAATGGGTGAGGGAGTTGGTACTGGCCCTGTCAGAGGCAGATAAGTGCATGACTCCCTAAGACTTAGGGTGACAAGGATGACTCTAAAAGCGGTTGCAGCAAGTAGTCCCATGTCAGGAACGTTGAACCACTTGGGGGAGAGAGCTGGTTCATCAGGACCAAGAATTAACGCATTTCGAACACTTTCCAGATGATCTTCAGATTCTAATGTTTTTAAATGTAGAGAACGTCTGGAGTCAAGTTCTTCAATCATTCTTCTTCTTCTTATCTCTGGCCATTCGTTTTCATTCTTCCCCAACCACTCGGAAATGCATCTAAACCCGCAATTGCCGTCATCTTCGACATCAACAATGTTCTCCACAAAGTCATGAAACATGGTCGGCACATGTGGAAGATATTTTGTGATTGTAGATGAGTGTTGAGCAGTTTCGGGAATAGATTATAGAGGTACCTTTTTGACGTTTTTGACCAATGAGGCTATTGGTATGTTGTCTTCATCATCTTCATTTGCAAGTGGGTTTTGTTTTTGTTGTGAAGTGGTTGCTTCTTCATGCTGCTCTATGACTCGTCTCCGTTTGGATTCTGGTTCTGACGGAGGCTCCATCTCTGTCATCTTTCCAGAATTGGAGATATGGTATCCTTTAGTAGGTGGAAGAGAGTCATCACTGACATCCTCCTCAGGTTCACTTTCTTGTATTGCGCCTTCGTCATCTTTCTGTGGCTCCCTCTCCAGTTCAGTCAGTAGATCTTTTGGAACACTAGATGTATCAACTTTCAGCCCCATTTTCTCAACATCCTCGAACTTGATGGGGATAGAGCAGATGTAAACGTGGATAATAAACTCACTCTGCTCCTTCAGCTTGTCAACGAGCTTCTTCTTTCTCATCATTTCGGAGATAAGAGCGCCATATGGAAGATTTGTCTCAGGGCTTTCCAGCGTGTTGATGATGTGATTGAAGATTAAATAAGGAAGATTAATCTTTTGCATGTTCACCATTTGATACAGGGCCCAATGGGATAGCTTGTCCAATGAGTCACAAGCATCCTCCTTTGGTATCATTATGTTGCTCAGAACAGTGAAAGGGAACTTGCACTCGTCAATCAGGTTGTTGATGTTAGTTCCGTGAACCTTCGGATCCTGTTTCCAAATGCAATCTGGGTTGGGTGTAGATAAATCCTATTTTGGCCTGTATTTTACCCCTTCATTTACCTTGACATCCAAGGTTACAACGTCTCCTGGAGAAACACTAGTGACAGCCCTCATGCATCTTGACTTGATGATGACTGATCCTTTCTTGACGCCACAATCAAAGAACTCTTTGACTATGGGCTTGATAGTTGTGGTTGCTGAGATTTTCATGAGGTTGGCCCAATCTTGAAACAGTACAAGATCCATTCCTGCTAGTCTTGCGTATTTGTACATGTTGAGGTCAAGATACCTTGGAGACACAAGTTCTTTTTCTCCCAAGTTCATCACCTTCTGCTTTCCAATCAGTGCTTCTTGTTCTTTTCTGTTTGCAGCAATGTTTTTATTCCTTCTATTGATTATCTCTTGTGATGCAGAAGTTAGTTTAGAAGTGGTAGCAGTCCGTTTCTTAGACGCCATTGGAGAGTTCTGCAAAGAAAGGTTAGAGATAGCAAGAGAACAAGCAGAGGATAGCAAAGAGTTCGGATGCAAGTACGTGAGTTGTAAGTGTGAGGGTTCTTCCTACAAGTTCTTTTTTTTTGTTAAGTTTAATTAGAATGCAGACAGTTTTACTTGGTTTAGGGGTGGAAATGATTTGTTCTGCAGTGATGTGAGAGAATGATTATAGCACGCGCATTAAATGTAGATCTTTAAATGTGCAGTCACGGCAGTTGAGAGATTTAATGCGTGTTGAGAATGCTTTAGCATATGAAACGATACAGCTGTTTACAAATAACCCAGACTTGGGTGTCGTGGATGTCTGATCGTGTCCTTTCAGTTATATACAGACGTTCTCGCTTGGATGTTGCTTAATTAATCACCAGACGGTGATCAATTCTTGATTCAATTAATTTTGGCGCCAAGCTTTATTTGAATCAGGCGTTGTCTTCTCTTCAAGTCCTCCTTGGGCTTCACACCTTTAACCACTTTTCATTACCATCTGTCTTTTATCCTGCAAGCATTAGCACATAGTTCTTTGCCATAGAATTTCATTAGTATCTTCTCGTTGTTTAATTTGCTACAAGCAGTAGAGTCTGCATGCTTTTTGTTTAACAAATATGGATAATTTAGAAGTACTCCTTGTAAGGAACTTGTCATAAGTTCTGTGCTTTGCAGTGCATATCATAGCTTCATCATTACCTTCTTCCAGATAGATGATACTTTTGATTTGCAGACCAAATTGTTGAACCCAGATAGTTCAATTTTCATCAACAGATGAATTTGAATCTAACAATGTTCTTCTAGAGTTAGAAGAATGTCAAGACAAGACAAAAAAAATGTTCGTCTGACAGATTATCGCATAGATATTTGTAAGCTTTCACCGGACGGAAACGAGATGTATTAGTCTGGCACATCCTCTACTTTTTGCTTTTAGTCAATGTGGCAATTGACGTTGACTTCGTGAAGCCCTTGTCATTTTCCCACCTGCAATTGTTGTTAATGAGGGCGCAAATATATTCTTTAGAGGGGGCGTCCTTCTGGCATCAATCCATAAGCTAAATTTTGCTTTTCTTGGATTCAATGATTGATCAGCTTCTGTTGATCAACATTGTAGTAGATATGTCCTTGTTGTGAGATCCTGTAGTAGTAATTATTGTATGCTTTTTGATACCCATGTTTCTTTGGGTCCAGTTAGTTTTACATTCATATGATTGAGAATATCATTATTTGAATGTCATGGTCAGAATACGATAACTCTTAGAGCATAGGCAAATGTGCATGTGCATGTGCATGTGTACATTTTGCTGATTTTTCAGATAATACATTATATCCTTATCATGCAAAGTTTGATATTGCAATCAATACTTAAACTTCATGCAATTTTCTTTCCTGAGATGGAATGTGTTTGAACCAATTCTAATATATCTTAGTTATATGAATGAGGAACACTTAGAATATAATCTGCAGCTTTTTCTTTCATACCTTCTTTATACATTTAAACTGTTTGTGACATGCAGGGTAAGATAGTGATAAACGCAGATGATTAACTACAGGTTCAGAGTTACCTTATTTCAATTTCTGTTTGAGCAGACGAATTCTTCATTATGATTTGGCAGACGCAGTCTCCATATAATATCCAGAATTCCGTTACTGAGTGGGTTGTATCGGCAGACGGTCTTTCTTTATTCAGTCCTTCTTGAGATTGAGAATATTCTTAACTCGTAGAAGGCTTAATCTTTTCTTCTCTTTTGCTTCCACTGAAGTTCTCCATTTGAGTGAGTTGATCCATAACTTCTTTGTATGATGCTAGAGAAACTTCAAAGCTAGAGGCATTTTATCATGAGTTGTCATACTCATTCAGCTTTAGATGGAACAGTCTTCCTGTTGATTACTGGTGGTTCAGGCACTGGACTGTTTCAGCTTCTTGAAGTAGACTTTGACTTGAGAGTGCATAGCTGATTGAGTGTTTCCAAAAAGGATGTTTGTTGTTTTGAAGTCACTGCTTTATCTTCCGTGAGTCACCAGACTGTCTTCACACGAATGCTTTCTTTGTATGTCTTGACAGCTTTTTCTTCAGGGTGTTTGTAGTGATGACAGGATCCTAGCAGACTGATTTTCTTGATCATGCTTTGAGATTTATTCAGTGCTTCCAGTAGATAGATATTTCTAGATATGAGAAATTTCACTGTGTTAGGAATTCTATCTCTAATGATATTAAACCTTAAAGAAATGGTTGATTATCAAAACATAATAATTCATTTAATTGTTTGAATCTAACAGTCTCTTCCCTTACCTTTTACTTTCAGCAATTTACATTTCCGCTGCTTTCACAATTGATGATTGTGATTATGATCAAACTGAAAGTAACCCGATTTCAATAAGGCAAAAATTGTGAGAACCTAATTCACCCCCCTCTTTGGTTGCTATCCGTACTTAAAGTGAGAGTGGCATATTGCAATGCAGCAACAACAGACCTGTAGTCGGTTGGATCAGCATATAGGTTAGTACCATGTTTGCTGAGTTTTTCTCCACTAAGCATAGGCGTAGATTTCCCTGTTGCATTGGTCATATTTTCCTTGTCAAGAAGATCTCCTATGTATTTAGATTGTGATAGGAGAAGAGACCCATCTTGCAGATTTTGAACGTGAACTCCAAGGAAGTAATCCAACGTGCCTAGTTGTTTGAGTGAAAACTCTGAATTGAGCTGGGTGACAATTTGCTGAATGAGAGGTAAGTAACTGCCAGTGATGATAATATCCTCAACATAGACCAAGATGTATATGCAACAAGAAGCTGTACTATAGACAAATAAAGATGTATCGCAGCAACTGGCCTTGAAGTCAAATCGTAGCAGAGCCCCTTTTAATTTGTTAAACCACGCTCGGGGAGCTTGTTTAAGGCTATAAAGAGCTTTGTTGAGTTTGTAGACTAAGGTTTGACCTTCAGTTTGAAACCCCGGTGGCTGGTCCATGTAGATATCTTCATCAAGTGTGTCATTCAGGAAGACATTGTTGACATCAAGTTGATGAATATGCCAACGTTTGGTGATAGCTAATGACAAAATGAGATGGATAGTGTTTAGCTTCACAACGGGGGAAAATGTTTCTGGATGGTCAAAACCTTGAATTTGATTGTACCTTTGGCCACTAACCTATCTTTGTATCTTTCAACAGTGCCATCAGCTTTTTGTTTGATCCTGAACACCCACTTGCAACCTATTGGTTTTCTGTTAGGTGGTAAGGAGACCAAAGACCATGTGGTGTTTTGTTGCAAGGCATCAAACTCTTCCTGCAGCCTGCATCTAGTGGGGATCTTGAAGAGCTTTCTTGAAGGAGGTTGGTTCAACCTGAGTTAAAAGAAGTTGTGGCTAAACAGTGCCAGTCTTCGAACGAGTTTGCATAGTGTGAGTGTTGACTGGAGGAGGCGGATTTGAGGATACCAGGGGCCTAGTAATCCCAGATTTGGATCTAGTTTGCAAGGCATGAGTGTTGACTGGTGCTTGCTGATTACCATACGATGTTATAACATCAGACGATCAATGAGTGGCAGACGACGTTGCAGCCCCAGATGATGTAGGAACAATAGAGGATGAAGGAACTACAGACGGTTCAGGAACAACAGACGATGCTGCATATGACTTCTAACTAGACTTTCCCTACAATTTGGTAAGGAACTTCTAGTTCCCCATATGATCATTGTGTGATTGTTGAGTGTTGCTTAGGTCATTGGGTACTTTGCAATTTTGTTTTGCACAATGTAGTTGAACCTTGCATCTTTTCCTCCTTGCTATGTTCCTATCTGTGTTCATTGATATATGTCGATACGCCCATGGGAGATGATAGCCCTATTCGTGAGGCTAGGCACTGTGAAGAAGGTCTTGCTCCTGACCCTGGCTGAGGTTTTGATGACGACAAACTCATCGGCAAAAAGAAGAAAAGAAGACTTAGAGGAAACAATGCTATATGTTTCAACATCTACCTAAAAGTCTTAGTTTAGGTGAGTTATGCTTCTAAAGGCTTCTCGAGTATAAAGGCTCCTTAAAACATCTAAGCTAATCAAGTTTAATGTTTTCATAAGTTAAAAGAAGTAGTACATCTCAAGCCAATCTTAAAAGTTCAAGTTTTTGGATATTGGACTTGAGTGTAAGCGATTTCACCTTTCTGGTAATCGATTACACATAGGCAAGCAATCGATTACATCTTGCTTGTAATCAATTACATGTTTGAATTTGAAATTCAAACAGTAACGGCTTTTAGTGTAATCGATTACCTAAGTAATGTAATCGATTACATGCTCGAAAAGTTGCATCTTTTCATGAACCATTGTGTCTCAAACCTTTTGGGAAGGGTTGCATTGGTTCAAGGTCGTTCCTCATGCCTATATAAAGTCCATTTGAGTCCAGAAACACATAACACATGAGAATACACGAATTAGGCCAAAGCCTTGTCAAATTGTTCATTCATTAGCCTTTTGATATTTAAACTTTCAAAGAGCCTAAATTCTGAGTTCATGATCTTCATTGTCAAGAGAACACTTTAGTTGTTCATATCTTGAAGAACTCAGAAACAAGAAAGCCTTCTTATGCTTAAAAGCCTTAAAGCATAATTCTCATGATCAGTCCACTTGTATGTTAAAGGATTGATACAGCCAAATTGTAAACTCTTCTTCATCTCATTCTGGTAGATTGAGTATTCACCGTAGGTTTCGGTGAAGGGTTGTTGTACTAAAAGTGGTGTACTTTCAGGGTATGGACTAAGGTGGTTTAGCCTTCAGGGACTGAAGGTGGTTTGCCTTCAGGGACTGAAGGTGGTTTTCCTTCAGGGTCTGAAAGTGGTGTACTTTCAGGGACTGAAAGTGGTGTGCTTTCAGGGGCTGTTGAAAGTGGTGTACTTTCACAGGTGGTTGATAGAAATTCTTAAGGTACTTGGTGTAAGGACTTGTAAGAGATTTTTATCAATAGTGGAAAAATCCTCAAGGGGTTTTCTTGAGGGACTGGACGTAGCCTTCGGTGGATAGAAGGTGAACCAGGATAAAATTCTGTGTGTGCATTCTTCTACCCTTCATCTTTACTTTCAAGCAACGCTTATTTCCGCTGCAATCGTTTGTATTTATATTCATCTTGAAAGTAAGAAGGTATCAAGGCGAAAATTGGGTAAACCTGATTCACCCCCCTCTCAAGTTGCTATCTAGGCTATTAATTGGTATCAGAGCGTAAGTTTAGGTAATTTTCTCCTAAGATCCGGGAAAAGATGGCATCCTCTTCTAGTCATGGAACTAGTGAGGGATTCAACATAAACAGGTCTCCATACTTCAATGGAGACCACTATGACTTCCGGAAGATCAAGATGAAAATCTTTATAAGGTCATTAGACGTGGAAATATGGAAAACCATTGAAGAAGGTCCGTTTATACCTATGAATGAAGTGGGTGATAGCAGACAACCAAAACCAGAAAACACATGGAGTGAAGAAGAAAAGAAGAAGGTTCAGTATGATCTCAAAGGAATGAATATCCTTACATCTTCTCTTGGCATGGATGAGTTTTTCAGAGTTTCAACATGCACAACATCGAAAGAAATATGGGATACTTTGATGGTAACTCATGAAGTAACAGATGAAGTCAAGAGATCAAAAATCAATACCCTGTCTCAAGAATATGAAATGTTCAGAATGCTTCCAGGAGAAAAGGTATTGGATATGCAAAAACGATTCTCTCATTTAACTAACCATTTGATTGCACTTGGTAAACAATTTTCCAATAGTGACTTGAACATGAAAGTTCTAAGATCACTCACAAGAGCATGGCGAGCATATGGTGGTAGAGACGACACATGTGGACTTGACCTGTGTGTTTGTCGATCTAGATCCTGAGGGCGACATCGGAGAGCATGTTGAGGCTGCAGAGGAGGATACCCCGATGAATGGAGAGGAGGAGGAGGAGGACCCTTCCATGGAGGACGAGGATCTCGAGGATGACGAGGAGGACTTCTGGAGTCACGTTGCCGGTTGCTAGTATAGGATTCCCTTTAGTTTCCTTATATGTTTATTTTTGTGTGTTGATCGACTAAAGTTCAGAGTTGTTTACCTCACGAGTGCTTTCTTGCGTGTTAGCTCTGGGGTATGCCGGCAGGGAGTTTTCTTTCTTCTGTGCATGTTCCTATTTTTGACTGTCATGGGTTTTTTCTCTGGAACTGCATATCATTTGATCAGCCTTATGACAAGTTAATGTAATATGGGTATTTATGTATGCATTATGGTTCATTATGAATTAAGAGTATAACTTCTTTGTTTAAACAATGCATGAAAGTTTTGCTTCATTTTGAAAAAAAAAATACCCCCTCTGTCACAAATTTTGGAAAATGGTTTAATTAATTATGCATTTAATTGTTAAATGTGATGCCTCGCCCTGTTATAAAAATGGGGTGTTACACATTGAAGCCTGCATGACTCTTGGGAAGGGAAAACAGAAGAAAACCATTAAGGTTATGTTTCTGGTGGTAGATTGTCCACCTGCCTACAATATTTTGTTGGGATGAACATCCCTGAACGACCTGGGGCCTCTGATTTCAACAAAATAACTCCTGTTGAAGTTCTTCAACAAACATGGGGATATAGTTTAAGTAAAAGGAAATCAGGAGGTCTCTTGGAACTTCTATAACGTGAGTTTGAACATCATGAAGGGGAGTTTCGTCGGGAGGAGGGCTCGATCTTGCGATGCCATCTGTTGTGGAAGCTCTGAGAGGAAGAGCCTTTGACAAGGGCTATTTCCGGACAGATTCAGTTGGGAAAGCAAGGAGGACGCGGCCGAAAGGCTGAAGTACTACAAAATAGGATTGTCAGCAAGAATCTATCTTGTTTCCACCTTTCAAAACACACCAGTAATGCAAGTTTGAGGAAGGTGGTTAAAAGGAAGCAAGCTACGTACTCCACCCGTGATCAAGCAAACCGCTTATTCTTACCACGTCAAATCTCTTTTTCATATTTTGCTTGTAATCACAATCACTTTTGTGAATTGAATAAAGCTGACAATGTTTTGAAAGTTTTGCAAGTGTTTTTGCGTGTGTAGCACAGGACGAGCATAAGTGACCATTTTCAGTGATACGGTCTCATTCAAACCAAGCGGTGAGTATAAGTAACATTTTTCAAAGATACGATCTCATCCGTCTTGAAGAGCGTTTTGGATCCAGGACATACATAAATCTTTTAAGGGATACAATCCGTCTGAAGGAAGACGTAAGTAACCCTTTTAAGAGATACATTTCTTTCGCACTGGTCGAAGGTCATGGGAATAAGTAACATTTTTAATGGATACATATCCGTTCAACCTAAGTGGCGGGTGAAAGTAACCCTTGTCAGGGATACGATCCTGACCGTCTCAAAGGACATAAGTAACCTTTTTAAGGGATACAGTCCGCTAGAAGGAAGGTGTAAGTAACCCTTTTAAGGGATACGATCCTCCCACCCCGGTTGAAGGTAGTGGCGAAAGTAAACTCTTAAGGGATACAGTCCACTCAGCCGCGAGCACAAGTAATCCTTTTAAGAGATACAACCTCGCCCAGACTGAGCGGCGAGTGTAATAACCTTTTTAAGGGATACAATCTCGTCAGTCTCGAGGAACGTGTGGTGACGAGCACAATTAACCATTTTAAGGGATACAACCTCGCACAGACCGAGCGGTGGGTGTAAGTAACATTTTTCAAGGATACGATCTCGTCTGTCTCGAGGAAGAGCTTCCCGGCAAAAGCAATCCAAACAATGAATGCAAATCGGCAGCAATGACAAAAGATGCAAATGTGATATTGTTTAAAGATGATTGAACAAACATTCATCATAAGCATTAGCCAATTGACACATACGATCTTTTATGATAAATTAAATGATTTAACCAAATAACAAATAGGACACAAGTTCACTTATTTTGTGAAAAGCGCAATGAAGGTTAGCGGTGAGAAAAGGCAAGTTTAAGCTGCCTTGTGGTTCAAGAAACCCTCAAAAGGGACATGATCAAACTAATCTTGTTACGAGTTGCTCAGTGGAAGGAAATTAGTTTCAGAAAGCCTCATAATTCTTCGTTAAGATAATACTACCAGCAATCTACGTCAATGCAATCCAACAAAGGGAATGAGACATGAGGGCAGGAAAGTACCAAAACACCTCGAGGGGAAGCCAGTGAGAAACGACGAGTATTAAAGAGGTGAAAGCTCAGAAAATGAGCAACGTAGAGTAAAAAAATGACACACACTTAGATGTGATGTCAATCAAAAAAGGGGGAAACGGAAATGCTCCCCGATAAAAGGGTCACTTCTAAAAAATGGCTTGGAAACCGAGCGGGAGAGAGGCAAAAACATGAGTTTTTCTTGGATTAACGAAAGTCTGCTCGGATATGATACACGGTTCAAGTGTCTATAGCCTGTTTACAAAATCCTATCAAGAAAAGGAAACATTGGGTATTGCCAAGATGAGAAGGAAAGCACAGATACAAAGCAAAAATGTCACTCATAAATGGCAAAGAAGTTGAAAACGTGAAAATCATTATTTAGTTAATATGGATTGAGGAAAGTTACAGCAGGAAGAAGGGCTATAGGGTCCTCTCCCACAAAAAGAAAAGGGAAACATGAAAATTACAACAAGGGAGAAGGGCCAACAATTTTCCCTTATTTACTTGGTAAATCGCCCCATCTCGAACAATCTTGTCGGCCCCAACACCTTGAGTGACGAGGTCCGGGTTCAAAACCTTCAGCTGAGGAAAATAATTTTGAAATTGGGCCTTTATGTTCTTGTCAAGGGTGGTCTTGGAAATACGAAGCAGCTCCTAACTGCGGACTTACTTAGCCTCAAGCTCCTTAACCCTATTCTCCACCTGTTGTGCCCATGATTCAGAAGCTCGGGAGGTTTCCTCCAGAGCTCCCTTAGAAGTAGTGAGCTCATCCACTTGCTTCTATAATGAATCCCTTTGTTTGAAAGCTTGGTGCAAGAAAGCTCGGATTTTGAAAGGGAAGTATTGGCTTCAGTAAGTTCTTCCTGCAACGAGGAAACCCGACCCCTAAGACTGTCAACTTCAGCCCGGGCGATTTATTTTTCTTGGGTCTCCCCTGAGAGGAGAACATTTAAGGCCTCCTCTTGACCTTGCATGTGATTAAAGGCATTGCAATTCTTCTTCTTTTTCTCGTGAAGCTTTGATATTTCCGAATTGAGGCAAGGGAGGACCAACTATTTGAAGATAACGTACTCATAGGCATAGTCCATTGCTTGGGTAAAGCCAATCTCTGCAGCATCGATGGGATCGACGCCGTGAATGGTATGGAAAATGTTGTTGTGTGTAAGGATACGGTCCAACTCGGCCGCCAAGTTGGATGATCCGCTCGGAACAGACCTCTTCTCAGTTCGGGCTTAGGTTGACTGATCGGAATGTGAGGCGAGAGAAGCTTGCTCGGACCGAGGGGTGGTCTTCTTTTGGTGACCGGGGGATGGTTCAGAAGTGCGGGCCTCGTTGACCAAAGGGTCGCCATATTGTTTCTGCACCCGCTTGTTCTTCTTCTTTCCAGAAGGAAAGCACCAAGTCTCCTTGGCCACAGGCTTGGAAAGAGTCGGCTTGGGCATGGCCTCTATTTCTTTCCTCTTTCGCTCTTCCAAGAGACTCCTCCTCTCAACAAGAATGGGGTCGAGGCTTTGCTTGGTAGGGATGTCAAACTCTCCACCCTGTACGGCCTTTCAATAATCCTCTTACTGTAAATCAAGTCTTGTCCTTGGACTCGACTGAGGTTTTGATGAAGACAAACACATCACAAAAAGAAGAAAGACTTCAGAAGAGAAAAGGAAGACTTCAAGAAGACTTCAAGAAAGAAAGGAACAAAAAGAAGAAAGACTTCAAGAAGACTTCAAGAAGACTTAAGAGAAGAAAGACTTCAAGAACCAGGCTCAGAACGTCAAGATCAAAACATGAAGGTTCTAGTTTTAAAACACTCATGATGACTTCAAGAATACTTCAAGAAGACTTAAGAGAAGAAAGACTTCAAGAACCAGGCTCAGAACATCAAGATCAAAACATGAAGGTTCTAGTTTTAAGTAAGTCTTGTCAACTTAGTGTGCTATGCTTTATTAAGGTTTAATTGCATTAGAAGGCTCATGAAAGATCAACTAATTGAGTACAATATGTTCTCACAAGTTAAACTTGCTAGGAACACTCAATTAGGGTTTAAGATGGTCAAAACTGAGTTCTGGACTATCTGTAATCGATTACAGGATGTGTGTAATCGATTACCACAAGTGTGTAATCGATTACCAGGTCGACAGATATGTTATTTCATGAACCATTGTGTCTCAAACCATTTGGGAAAGGTTGTGTTGGTTCATGGACGACCTCTAGTGCCTATATAAAGTCCTTAGACACTCAGAAACATCAATGACTTGGTCCATAACTTTCATATTCATTAAAGTCATCATTCTGAGTTTCGGTTCTCTCATTTTCATAAGAACACTCATGATGTTCAACAATTGAGAAACTCAGAATGGAAGAGCCTTCATTGTAATTGCCTGGAGCATACAAACTAAGATCAATCCTTCTTGTCAAAAGGATTGAATCATGCATAGAAAAGGCATCTTCTTCTTCTTCTATTTGAATCATGTTGATTCATTCACCATAGTTTTTGGTGGTTGTAAAAAGGCCCTTTGAATCAAGTTTGATTCAAAGTCCACCGTGGTAATGCGGTGTCATCAGAAAGTGGTTTGCTTTCTGAGGCATGATGGGTTCTCTTAGGGTCCTTGGCACAAGTATTGCTAAGAAGACTTGATCAATCAGAAGTGGGTTGCTTCAGGAAGATTGATAAGATATCATAGGGTCCTTGTGCAAGCATTCGTTAAGAGTACTCGATCATGGGAAATCTTCACTGTGGAATTCAGTGGAGTGGTTCTTCAGAAAGTGGTAATCTTTCTGAGGGATTCTAACTTCACCGTGGTATTCGGTGAAGGGTTGTTCGATTGAAGGCAGGATAGTCTTCAAGGTCTGAGGGTGGTTTGCCTTCAGGAAATGAAAGCGGTTTGCTTTCAGGGGCTGTTGAAAGTGGTTTGCTTTCACAGGATATTGATAGAGATTCTTGGGGTCCTTGGGTTAGGAACTTGTAAGTGATTTTTATCAATAGTGGAAAAATCTTCAAGGGGTTTCTTTGAGGGATTGGACGTAGCCTTCAGTGGATTGAAGGTGAACCAGGATAAAACTCTCTGTGTCATTTCCTTCATCCTTCATCTTTTACTTTCAAGCAATTACAATATTCCGCTGCAACAACGTTCTTACGTTACAACTCTAATGGCGCTGAAAGTCTTTTGGTACAATTACGCGAAAATCGGGGCAACTCTGATTCACCCCCCCTCTCAGGTTGCTATCTGAGCTAACAATTGGTATCAGAGCGGAAGTTTAGGTAAGTTATTCCTAAGATCCGGGAGAAGATAGCATCCTCATCTACAACAAGTACTAATGAAGGATTCAAATCAACAGGCCATCATTCTACAATAGAGAAATCTACGATTTCTGGAATATCAAGATAATGATCTTCATAAAGCCATTAGACGCGGGATTCTGAAAAGTCATTGAAGAAGATCTCCTTGGGCCTGTAGTAGAAGTTGAAGGAAGTTCACAATCAGAACCAGAAAACACATGGAGTGACAAAGAAAAGAAGAAAAGTTCATCATGACTTAAAAAGGTATGAACATCTAGACTTCAGTCCTTCGTATGAAGAAATTCCTTAGAGTATCTACTTGCATATCTTCAAAAGGAATATGGGATACTTTAATGGTTACACACGAAGGGACTGATGAAGTCAAAAGATTCAAAGATCAATATTCTATCACAAGAATATGAGATGTTCAGAATATTGCCTGGAGAAAGCATACTTGATATGCAAAAGCAGTTCACACAACTATTGAATCACTTGGTTGTTCTTGGTAAGGAATTCTCTTATTATGCCATAAACATGAAAATGTTAAGATCCCTTACAAGAACATGGCAACCAAAAGAACACTGCTCTCTCAAAGAAGAAAAGTCTCTCCAACATGACTCTGGCTACTCCTTTGGAAAACTTCAAGAACATGATTTGAAGATAAACAGACTTGAGCAATATGAGAACAACAAAAAGAGACATTGGTCTATTGCTCTAAAAGCCAAAGAAAGCATCAATGATGATTATGATGCAGAGTCACAAGATGATAAGAACATGGTCCTAATTGTCAAGATTTTTCGAAGGTTCTTACTAAGAAAAGGTATGAAATCTACAAGTTTTCAAAAAGGGAAATGAAGCCTCCTCCTCTTCACAAAAGACCACATGTTATGAATATGGAAAATCTGGTCATATCAAATATGATTGTCCAAACATTCAAAAGAAGAAGCATGGACTAAAGGAGAAGTTTGAAAAGAAGGATTCTAACTCCAGAAAAGCATACATTTCTTGGGATAACAATGACGTTGGCTCAGTCTCAGAATTCTGACAAGGAAAATATCCAGGTTAGTACCAACACTTCTATTTCTAATAAGTTAGAATATCCTATGGAAATTTTCTTTAAGATGTGTCATAGTACTTCTATATTTAGTGATAAAATGCTATTAGTTCATCTTTAGAAGAAAAATGTCAAATGTTTTAAATGGAATTAGATGATATTAGATCTCTTAGGAGTAAACACATGCATGCTAATTCTTCTAGAAATATGAACTATAGGAACTACCCACAAAATGTCCCAAAAAAAATCCTAAAGATTCATTCTTTAAGATTAGAAGAAAATTAGGTATTTTAGATGAACATGATATTTAATTAGATATTTATCTAAGTGTGTGATTATATGTTACATTGCATGATCTTTATGTAAACTTATTTGATTACATTGATTATATGATTATATGTTCCTCTAGAAATATGTTACATAGGAATTTATAGGTTAGAACTTATAAAAATGTCCTAGGAATCGATTACCATAGACCTGTAATCGATTAATCCTGTTCTCAGTCCTCGTGTCTGTTAAAATCGTCTAAGTAATCGATTACCATAACTGCTGTAATCGATTACATACTCATGCTATATAATCAAAGCATAAAAATTTCAATAGGAGTTATTCTCAAATTTATCCAAGACAACATAGGAGATATTATGATATGCTTAGATATAGTATGAAGGTTATAGACTATATGATTATAGTTATTGCAATAGAATAGGACATACTTCTAGTAGAAGTTATTATAGGAATATCAAGTGGGCAATGTATGTGGGTGGATAAGACAATCAATAACTTAGAACCCAAAGTAACTCGGGAACTTGACATTTCTTTATGAGAATTTGTTTTGTAAGTGTGTATGAAAACAACAAAGGGTTTATGATAATGACTGTACATCACACATGTTTGGAAACAAAACAAAAACTTTATATCTTATATGAGTATAATGAAAAAGGGGTAACTTCTTAGCATAAGAAAAATAGGTACGCCTTCTCAAACCATACTAAGATAGAGCCATCTAAAGTACATAATCCTTTAGGAGATAAGTACTGGATTCAAGTTACAAGAGTTGAACTAGTTTGAGAAAAACCTAGTATTTATATCGGTTCCCTAAAAGATAAGTATATCATTGAAGCCAAATAGATGTTTAGGAACAAATTAGAAGAACAAGAAATCATAGTTAGAAAACTAGGCTAGATTAGTAGCATAAGGTTATAAGCTTGAAAGAAGAAAAAGAGTTCCAAAACAAAGAAGACAAACTTGGATGACAATGGAGCAAGTTCATCACTCAACTCAAAAAAATGAGGAAGCATGTCACGCTTTAATGGCAACACATCATTCTGATAATGAGGTTAGTAATGCAATTTCATATGTTAAAATTATAAAGCATCTTTGTTTGATTGCATGATAGTTTCTTGAACATATATGAAGTTTATGCACATTAAAGTAGGATCATCTCATCTTTACAAAATAAAACTAAAAACATGCAAGATAAGATAGATCTAGAATAAGATGTTCAAAGTGCTTTTACATACTTAGGTCCATGCATAAGCCTTAAGTAAAGAATTGATGAATTAACCCAAGTGGTAAAACAAAGTCATTAAAGAAATCAGGGAATCCCCAATAAAAGAATCATATGGAATACTAACCCAAAAGGACCCAAAGGAAATTGGGCATCGAGAAAAATACCATTAAGTCTATTTGAGCAAAATGTGCATGAAGACCTTGTGTTTAGGATTGTCATATACAAAGGATGGTCTTCAAAGTCACAATATTAGAATATGGTATTAGCAATAAATTTCTAAAAACAACCTTATGTCTTTCAAAAAGGGTATTAAGTAGAATAATAATGCACTCTTAGACATTTGCATTTACATCATAGTTCTTTGATAGATATATCTTTCATTTAGAACTTATCATGCTTGGATTTTCGAGTTTTTCGTCATAGTAATCGATTACATAGGATTAGTAATCGATTACAGGGATTATTCTGGCCCAGTTTCTTTTCCAGAAAGGAGGGTAATCGATTACCCATGCAGTGTAATTGATTACCTCCTCGAATTTGAATCTTTATTCAAATTTGCTTACATGTAATCGATTACATAAAAGTACGTAATCGATTACATTCCCGATACTATATAATTTCCTGGGTTTTATGCTCATAATCGATTACATCCCCTGTGGTTCCTTCTCTCTTTCGTGCGACACCAGCACTATTCTTTTCCTCATATCTTCCACAATTCTTGTTCGTTTTCAAGAATTCTTTGTGGGTTTTGCTCCTAATATCCATCTCCATCTATTCATACTACCAATTGTTGTTGAATTGGTCTGTATCAAAAAGCCCCAATTCGGTCCTGCTAAAACCTAGAACTCGAAAATTCTCAAATTCAGCTTCCATGGCCTCTTCCTCACGTAAACCTCTTCGTTCTAAGAACCCATCCATGGATGCTTTGGACCTCTCAAGGCTGTTGGCAACTGAAGAACAGAAGCAACAATTTCTTGCTCATTTTCTTGATCGACCAGTTCTTACACCAAAGTATGGTGCTCTGGATTCTTTCTTGACAGCAGGGATGACTTTTCCAACATTGCTTAATCATCAGGGACTTGACTCGTTCATTGAGATTAAAGGTAAATTCTTTCCCGAACTTGTCAGAGTCTTTTACTGTAATCTGATTAAGCGTGGTGGCAAGATATGCACATCTGTCAAGGGTATTGACATATCTCTAACCATTGATGAGTTGGGAGAATGTCTGTCTATTCCTAGCACTGGAGCAAAATTAGGTTCTGAATTGCCTTGCCCATGGGAAAATTATGATAAGCGATCATTTTATTTATCTTTATGTCGCTTCACTGAAGAGCAAATTCAGTCTAAAAAGCAGAGAGTTGATGCAAACCGTTCTAGAGACACCCTTGCTGTTGGGTTTCTCACTGTTGAAGACAGAATGCTTCACTACTTGCTCAGTTATGTGATCTTACCTCAAAGTTCTAATCATGCTCAGATAAGCGATCTAGAGTTACAAATTCTATATGGCATGGTTAATCAAAAGTCTATTAATTGGGCTTATTTGGTAATGATACACATGATGCTGCATAAGGAAAGAACTAGCCCTCTTCCATTTGCTTCTGCAATTTCTATCATTCTGAAGAAGAAGGGTGTTCCTACTCATGGTGAATATTCTGTTAAAATGGATGGTAAGTCTCAGCGCATTGATCTGAACATCCTGAACAAGATGGGATTCATTCAGGACGATGATGGATTCTTCAGGAACAAATCTGATCTACCATTTGAGGATCCTCCTTCTCCTACTCCTGCAGCTTTCTTTCCTCCTTCTGAGAGTGTTCCTTCATCATCTGCTGGTACGGATGCCTCTACACAACTCATCCTTTCTCATCTGGCTGACATGCGGGCACATTTTGATCAGAGGTTTGATCATATGGAAGGACGGGTCGAATCCATGTACACCACTCTCCGTGCGGATATGGATCGTCTTAGTCTTCGTGTTGATCGCATGGCTCCATCTACCCATGACTCTTTTGATCTCTCTGATGATTCTGAAGATTTCTAGACTATTTCTATCTTTACTTAGACTATCTCTATTTTTATTCAGACTATTTATTTTGGGATTGTAATAGTTTAGTTTTATCTTCTGGATGTTTTTGGTTATTGCTTGCACGTTTAACTATGTATTCTGAACTTAACTAGTTATGCTTTAAATTACGTGTGATGCATAAGTTTCTATATATTGTCTTGCTTACCCCACTCCCCATGTCTTAAATATCTATACTACTTGTTAGCATGTGTGGATTATGCTTGGACTCATCTTCCTTTTTGATGAAGTTAAAAGGGGGAGAAAGGGTCCTATGCTTTGTCAAGATTGTTTACAAGAAAAGGCTACAAGTGGAACAAAAAGGGGGAGAAAAGTTCAGGGGGAGAAAAGGAGAAAAGTTATGCATGTCTCTCTTTATTTCTATTATCCTGGAAAATTTTTGTGTGGCTTTATCTTCTTTTTGATGATGTCAAAAGGGGGAGAAAAGTCTTGTGTATGCTTGATAATTTTCAGGATACTGTGCTTCATTTGCAAAACAAAGGGGGAGATATAATTGCAAAACCAAGGGGGAGATACAAGATAAGAAAGAAAGTCTAATGATCCATCAATGTTCAAGCATGATGTTTGTCATCATCAAAAAGGGGGAGATTGTAAATCAAGTCTCGTCCTTGGACTCGACTGAGGTTTTGATGAAGACAAACACATCATAAAAAGAAGAAAGACTTCAGAAGAGAAAAGGAAGACTTCAAGAAGACTTCAAGAAAGAAAGGAACAAAAAGAAGAAAGACTTCAAGAAGACTTAAGAGAAGAAAGATTTCAAGAACCAGGCTCAGAACGTCAAGATCAAAACATGAAGGTTCTAGTTTTAAAACACTCATGATGACTTCAAGAATACTTCAAGAAGACTTAAGAGAAGAAAGACTTCAAGAACCAGGCTTAGAACGTCAAGATCAAAACATGAAGGTTCTAGTTTTAAGTAAGTCTTGTCAACTTAGTGTGCTATGCTTTATTAAGGTTTAATTGCATTAGAAGGCTCATTAAAGATCAACTAATTGAGTACAATATGTTCTCATAAGTTAAACTTGCTAGGAACACTCAATTAGGGTTTAAGATGGTCAAAACTGAGTTCTGGACTATCTGTAATCGATTACAGATGTGTGTAATCGATTATAGGATGTGTGTAATCGATTACCACAAGTGTGTAATCAATTACCAAGTTTGAAATTCAAATTCAAACTTCAATGGCATGGTGTAATCGATTACACTAACTGTGGTAATCGATTACACTAATTGTGGTAATCGATTACCAGGTCGACATATATGTTATTTCATGAACCATTGTGTCTCAAACCATTTGGGAAAGGTTGTGTTGGTTCATGGACGACCTCTAGTGCCTATATAAAGTCCTTAGACACTCAGAAACATCAATGACTTGGTCCATAACTTTCATATTCATTAAAGTCATCATTCTGAGTTTCGGTTCTCTTATTTTCATAAGAACACTCATGATGTTCAACAATTGAGAAACTCAGAATGGAAGAGCCTTCATTGTAATTGCCTGGAGCATACAAACTAAGATCAATCCTTCTTGTCAAAAGGATTGAATCATGCATAGAAAAGGCATCTTCTTCTTCTTCTATTTGAATCATGTTGATTCATTCACCATAGTTTTTGGTGGTTGTAAAAAGGCCCTTTGAATCAAGTTTGATTCAAAGTCCACCGTGGTAATGCGGTGTCATCAGAAAGTGGTTTGCTTTCTGAGGCATGATGGGTTCTCTTATGGTCCTTGGCACAAGTATTGCTAAGAAGACTTGATCAATCAGAAGTGGGTTGCTTCAGGAAGATTGATAAGATATCTTAGGGTCCTTGGTGCAAGCATTCGTTAAGAGTACTCGATCATGGGAAATCTTCACTGTGGAATTCAGTGGAGTGGTTCTTCAGAAAGTGGTAATCTTTCTGAGGGATTCTAACTTCACCGTGGTATTCGGTGAAGGGTTGTTCGATTGAAGGCAGGATAGTCTTCAAGGTCTGAGAGTGGTTTGCCTTCAGGAACTGAAAGCGGTTTGCTTTCAGGGGCTGTTGAAAGTGGTTTGCTTTCACAGGATATTGATAGAGATTCTTGGGGTCCTTGGGTTAGGAACTTGTAAGTGATTTTTATCAATAGTGGAAAAATCCTCAAGGGGTTTCTTTGAGGGACTGGACGTAGCCTTCAGTGGATTGAAGGTGAACCAGGATAAAACTCTCTGTGTCATTTCCTTCATCCTTCATCTTTTACTTTCAAGCAATTACAATATTCCGCTGCAACAACGTTCTTACGTTACAACTCTAATTGCGCTGAAAGTCTTTTGGTACAATTACGCGAAAATCGGGGCAACTCTGATTCACCCCCCCTCTCAGGTTGCTATCTGAACTAACAATTGGTATCAGAGCGGAAGTTTAGGTAAGTTATTCCTAAGATCCGGGAGAAGATAGCATCCTCATCTACAACAAGTACCAATGAAGGATTTAACATCAACAGGCCATCATTCTACAATAGAGAAATCTACGATTTCTGGAATATCAAGATAATGATCTTCGTAAAGCCATTAGACGCGGGATTCTGGAAAGTCATTGAAGAAGATCTCCTTGGGCCTGTAGTAGAAGTTGAAGGATGTTCACAATCAGAACCAGAAAACACATGGAGTGACAAAGAAAAGAAGAAAAGTTCATCATGACTTGAAAAGGTATGAACATCTAGACTTCAGTCCTTCGTATGAAGAAATTCCTTAGAGTATCTACTTGCATATCTTCAAAAGGAATATGGGATACTTTAATGGTTACACACGAAGGGACTGATGAAGTCAAAAGATTCAAAGATCAATATTCTATCACAAGAATATGAGATGTTCAGAATATTGCCTGGAGAAAGCATACTTGATATGCAAAAGCAGTTCACACAACTATTGAATCACTTGGTTGTTCTTGGTAAGGAATTCTCTTATTATGCCATAAACATGAAAATGTTAAGATCCCTTACAAGAACATGGCAACCAAAAGAACACTGCTCTCTCAAAGAAGAAAAGTCTCTCCAACATGACTCTGGCTACTCCTTTGGAAAACTTCAAGAACATGATTTGAAGATAAACAGACTTGAGCAATATGAGAACAACAAAAAGAGACATCAGTCTATTTCTCTAAAAGCCAAAGAAAGCATCAATGATGATTATGATGCAGAGTCACAAGATGATAAGAACATGGTCCTAATTGTCAAGATTTTTCGAAGGTTCTTACTAAGAAAAGGTATGAAATCTACAAGTTTTCAAAAAGGGAAATGAAGCCTCCTCCTCTTCACAAAAGACCACATGTTATGAATATGGAAAATCTGGTCATATCAAATATGATTGTCCAAACATTCAAAAGAAGAAGCATGGACTAAAGGAGAAGTTTGAAAAGAAGGATTCTAACTCCAGAAAAGCATACATTTCTTGGGATAACAATGACGTTGGCTCAGTCTCAGAATTCTGACAAGGAAAATATCCAGGTTAGTACCAACACTTCTATTTCTAATAAGTTAGAATATCCTATGGAAAGTTTCTTTAAGATGTGTCATAGTACTTCTAAATTTAGTGATAAAATGCTATTAGTTCATCTTTAGAAGAAAAATGTCAAATGCTTTAAATGGAATTAGATGATTTTAGATCTCTTAGGAGTAAACACATGCATGCTAATTCTTCTAGAAATATGAACTATAGGAACTACCCACAAAATGTCCCAAAAACAATCCTAAAGATTCATTCTTTAAGATTAGAAGAAAATTAGGTATTTTAGATGAACATGATATTTAATTAGATATTTATCTAAGTGTGTGATTATATGTTACATTGCATGATCTTTATGTAAACTTATTTGATTACATTGATTATATGTTCCTCTAGAAATATGTTACATAGGAATTTATAGGTTAGAACTTATAAAAATGTCCTAGTAATCGATTACCATAGACCTGTAATCGATTAATCCTGTTCTCAGTCCTCGTGCCTGTTAAAATCGTCTAAGTAATCGATTACCATAACTGCTGTAATCGATTACATACTCATGCTATATAATCAAAGCATAAAAATTTCAATAGGAGTTATTCTCAAATTGTTCCAAGACAACCTACGAGATATTATGATATGCTTAGATATAGTATGAAGGTTATAGACTATATGATTATAGTTATTGCAATAGAATAGGACATACTTCTAGTAGAAGTTATTATAGGAATATCAAGTGGGCAATGTATGTGGGTGGATAAGACAATCAATAACTTAGAACCCAAAGTAACTCGGGAACTTGACATTTCTTTATGAGAATTTGTTTTGTAAGTGTGTATGAAAACAGCAAAGGGTTTATGATAATGACTGTACATCACACATGTTTGGAAACAAAACAAAATCTTTATATCTTATATGAGTATAATGAAAAAGGGGTAACTTCTTAGCATAAGAAAAATAGGTACGCCTTCTCAAACCATACTAAGATAGAGCAATCTAAAGTACATAATCCTTTAGGAGATAAGTACTGGATTCAAGTTACAAGAGTTGAACTAGTTTGAGAAAAACCTAGTATTTATATCGGTTCCCTAAAAGATAAGTATATCATTGAAGTCAAATAGATGTTTAGGAACAAATTAGAAGAACAAGAAATCATAGTTACAAAATTAGGCTAGATTAGTAGCATAAGGTTATAAGCTTGAAAGAAGAAAAAGAGTTCCAAAACAAAGAAGACAAACTTGGATGACAATGGAGCAAGTTCATCA
This sequence comes from Acmispon strigosus, assembly GCA_030819835.1. NCBI lineage: Eukaryota > Viridiplantae > Streptophyta > Magnoliopsida > Fabales > Fabaceae > Acmispon > Acmispon strigosus. Next base: position 30,935,839 of record JAUAMA010000001.1, read on the forward strand.
CTCAACTCAAAAAAATGAGGAAGCATGTCACGCTTTAATGGCAACACATCATTCTGATAATGAGGTTAGTAATGCAATTTCATATGTTAAAATTATAAAGCATCTTTGTTTGATTGCATGATAGTTTCTTGAACATATATGAAGTTTATGCACATTAAAGTAGGATCATCTCATCTTTACAAAATAAAACTAAAAACATGCAAGATAAGATAGATCTAGAATAAGATGTTCAAAGTGCTTTTACATACTTAGGTCCATGCATAAGCCTTAAGTCAAGAATTGATGAATTAACCCAAGTGGTAAAACAAAGTCATTAAAGAAATCAGGGAATCCCCAATAAAAGAATCATATGGAATACTAACCCAAAAGGACCCAAAGGAAATTGGGCATCGAGAAAAATACCATTAAGTCTATTTGAGCAAAATGTGCATGAAGACCTTGTGTTTAGGATTGTCATATACAAAGGATGGTCTTCAAAGTCACAATATTAGAATATGGTATTAGCAATAAATTTCTAAAAACAACCATATGTCTTTCAAAAAGGGTATTAAGTAGAATAATAATGCACTCTTAGACATTTGCATTTACATCATAGTTCTTTGATAGATATATCTTTCATTTAGAACTTATCATGCTTGGATTTTCGAGTTTTTAGTCATAGTAATCGATTACATAGGATTAGTAATCGATTACAGGGATTATTCTAGCCCTGTTTCTTTTCCAGAAAGGAGGGTAATCGATTACCCATGCAGTGTAATCGATTACCTCCTCGAATTTGAATCTTTATTCAAATTTGCTTACATGTAATCGATTACATAAAAGTACGTAATCGATTACATGCCCGATACTATATAATTTCCTGGGTTTTATGCTCATAATCGATTACATCCCCTCTGGTTCCTTCTCTCTCTCGTGCGACACCAACACTATTCTTTTCCTCATATCTTCCACAATTCTTGTTCGTTTTCAATAATTCTTTGTGGGTTTTTCTCCTAATATCCATCTCCATCTATTCATACTACCAATTGTTGTTGAATTGGTCTGTATCAAAAAGCCCCAATTCGGTCCTGCTAAAACCTAGAACTCGAAAATTCTCAAATTCAGCTTCGATGGCCTCTTCCTCACGTAAACCTCTTCGTTCTAAGAACCCATCCATGGATGCTTTGGACCTCTCAAGGCTGTTGGCAACTGAAGAACAGAAGCAACGATTTCTTGCTCATTTTCTTGATCGACCAGTTCTTACACCAAAGTATGGTGCTCTGGATTCTTTCTTGACAGCAGGGATGACTTTTCCAACATTGCTTAATCATCAGGGACTTGACTCGTTCATTGAGATTAAAGGTAAATTCTTTCCCGAACTTGTCAGAGTCTTTTACTGTAATCTGATTAAGCGTGGTGGCAAGATATGCACATCTGTCAAGGGTATTGACATATCTCTGACCATTGATGAGTTGGGAGAATGTCTGTCTATTCCTAGCACTGGAGCAAAATTAGGTTCTGAATTGCCTTGCCCATGGGAAAATTATGATAAGCGATCATTTTATTTATCTTTATGTCGCTTCACTGAAGAGCAAATTCAGTCTAAAAAGCAGAGAGTTGATGCAAACCGTTCTAGAGACACCCTTGCTGTTGGGTTTCTCACTGTTGAAGACAGAATGCTTCACTACTTTCTCAGTTATGTGATCTTACCTCAAAGTTCTAATCATGCTCAGATAAGCGATCTAGAGTTACAAATTCTATATGGCATCGTTAATCAAAAGTCTATTAATTGGGCTTATTTGGTAATGATACACATGATGCTGCATAAGGAAAGAACTAGCCCTCTTCCATTTGCTTCTGCAATTTCTATCATTCTGAAGAAGAAGGGTGTTCCTACTCATGGTGAATATTCTGTTAAAATGGATGGTAAGGCTCAGCGCATTGATCTGAACATCCTGAACAAGATGGGATTCATTCAGGACGATGATGGATTCCTCATGAACAAATATGATCTACCATTTGAGGATCCTCCTGCTCCTACTCCTGCAGCTTTCTTTCCTCCTTCTGAGAGTGTTCCTTCTTCATCTGCTGGTACGGATGCCTCTACACAACTCATCCTTTCTCATCTGGCTGACATGCGGGCACATTTTGATCAGAGGTTTGATCATATGGAAGGACGGGTCGAATCCATGTACACCACTCTCCGTGCGGATATGGATCGTCTTAGTCTTCGTGTTGATCGCATGGCTCCCTCTACCCATGACTCTTTTGATCTCTCTAATGATTCTGAAGATTTCTAGACTATTTCTATCTTTACTTAGACTATCTCTATTTTTATTCAGACTATTTATTTTGGGATTGTAATAGTTTAGTTTTATCTTATGGATGTTTTTGGTTATTGCTTGCACGTTTAACTATGTATTCTGAACTTAACTAGTTATGCTTTAAATTACGTGTGATGCATAAGTTTCTATATATTGTCTTGCTTACCCCACTCCCCATGTCTTAAGAATGGAATAGAATACCAACATTGTTTGAGAGAGTTGATCAAGCTTGAGTGTAGCACGACCCTAGCCTCTTCCAGAATGTGATGGACTCGAGCTTGATGAAAAAATAAGGTTGGAATAATAATCAGTTATCTCTAGAAAGAAGACAGGAGTTGAACACCAAGAAACTCATAATTTGGAAGATTTAATCTCTTACCGATTAGGCTATCACAATAGAGTAAGAGAATCAACCCTCAATGGCATCAAAGTTCAGAAACTCTTCAAGGAAACAGAACAAGAGTTCTAGGTCTTTTTTGGAAAATGCTTTGAGTGAAGGAGCAAGAGGATGATGGCAATTCTTTAAAACTGATGTTTTCAGCAATGAGAGGATGAGAGAGAGTGAGGAGACACGCCCCTAACCCCTTTTTTCAGATTAATTCTCCTTCATGACTCATTAAGGTATTGGACAAAGAATTAACTCCCTTAATGGCCCATAACTCCCTTGTTGGTTTTGAATTTCAAATGAGGAGTTTTAGCACATGTGTTTATTCCATTCTTTAGCACCAAAGGGAGGGAGAAGAGCCACCCATCACCTCCTCCATTAGCCATAACATTCATTTAAACTCCTTAAAACCTAGACAAAACCATAAACCACCATTATCTCTCCTTAAACTCCATAACTCCCTCTTTAAACCTGATTTCCATGCTCCATTAACCCTCACCATTCAAATTTCAAATTTGAGTTATAAAAATCATGAGCCACACGAAAATCTAAAATAAAAACAAAACCTTCATCATCAAGGTTCGAACACTAGCCTTGCAGATCAAACACTTAAGCCTCAACCGCTAAGCCACAACTCATCTTGTTGCAATTCAAGCAAAGTAATTTAAATGTTCCTCTAGGTAGGAAATCATGCTCTAAACAAGATTAAATGACTCAAGGCTAACATCACATTAATTAACTCAAGGGTTAATTTACAAACAATTGAAGTTTAAGGACTAGAAAACAATTACAACCAAGTTCAGGGACTAAACTGTAATTATAATAAATTAGGGGTCTTACAGAAGGAGCTCCCTGCCAAGACGGGCGCGATCGGGATCGCGCCACGTTCTTGGCGCGCTCATGCTGGAGGACAAAGTAGCAGATGAGGTCCCTGCCTGAAGGAGTGCGTGCGCGCCACCTTCTTGGGGCGCTCGTGCCAGAGACAAAATAATAGGGCTTGTGCACCCCGCCTTCTTGGTGTGCTCGCTCCAGATATGAAACAGAAATGTAGTTATTACACAACATTTTGGCGCAAACGCGCCAGCCTCCTAGCGCGCGGCGGTTTCGCAGATTCTAAAATCTGCTATATATTTCAGATCTAGTTTTAGGTTTTTGGGGGGTTGATGGTGGAGCGGTGTGGCTAGACACTTGGAGGCGGTGCTAGGGCACCATATAGGAGTCATGCATCTCCTCCGGAAGGCCATGGTTCCGATTCACCTTGGGTTTTGTCTTCCTTCTCTTCCCTATCTTCCCCTTCTATGTTGTTTGATTCTATTTGGGTACTTTGGACGATGTAATTTAATTTACTCTTGTTCAATAAATCTTTATTCAATTACTATGATGAATTTTCATGGTTGGGTGTTTCTCTCTGATGAGTGGATTTTATATGAATTTTTTAGGCTATTTTTAGTCTTTTTATTTTATTATTTTTGAGTCACATATAGGTTTTTTAGTCTTTTTATATAGATTTTCTATTTATTTTTCATTTTGCATGTAGATTAGATTTTATTAGATTTTCTAGCTTTATTTTATATTTTTAGGAATTTTTCTAGTTATTTTGTATTTTTAGAAAAAGCTGGTTTAGTTATCATTTTTGTCCAGGGACCAATATGTAAAGTTTCAGGAAGTCAGGAACCAAAGTGTAAAAGTTCAAGAGTGGAGGATTTAAAGTGAAGATTGGGAGAATATGAGGGCTTGAATTCAAGTGCTAACCAAGAGAGGACCAAAGTGAAAAAGAAGAATATGAAGAATCACTCTCTAATTTAGCACATGGAAAATATTGTTGAAAGAATTGATGTTAGTGGAGGAAGGGTTTCAGAATTAAACAAGGCTGAGTAGTGGCATTTTATGGCCATCAAAACCCACTACCATGAATGAAGAAGGAAGGAAAAGCTTGAAGATGAAGAAGCAGCGTCCCAGCGCTCAAGCGTTGGGATCCCAGCGCTCCAGCGCTGGGGTTCTGACTGGATGATGAGTCAGATGTTGACCCAGCGCCCAAGCGTTGGAAAGCCAGTGCTCAAGCGCTGGGCCTCGGACAGAAAGTGGATTTTTAATGCATCCTAGCGCCCATGCGTTGGGAATGCTAGCGCTCAAGCGCTGGAGGCTGTAATTTTACTATAAATAGGACCCTTTTCTTCACTTGTAAGACACACCTTCATAGAATACAACAAGTATTCTCTCTTTCTCCCTCAAAGATCATTGTTCCTAGGAATTGTGGGAAGCCAAACTTGAGCTCCTATCCAGGGTAATTCAATGATTCTTTTAGCCATGCTTGGCTAAATTCTTCTCTAAGTTTTTGGGTTGTTTTAGTTTATAATACATGTTCTAGTCTTTTTCTACATTTCTGAATTTTATTTCCATTCATGTTTTATTACCTTATGCTTTATTTCTATCTTGTGGATCCCAAGAGGTTTTGCTTATTACTTATTACATAAGGCCATTTGGTGAGTAGTAAGGGAACTAGGTAATTAAAAAGGTTATAAGTATACTTCGCTAAGGAATTAGGAAGGACGTAACTTTATGTTGGCCTGAACATCTTCTTCATCTTCTTCTTTAGTTAACTAGGTGCCAAGGAATTGGGTTTAGTAATTAAAAAGAAAGATCTACAATGCTTAAGGAATTAACTTGTAGTTACACTAGGCTATAGCATCATGATAATGGTTTTATAATTCAGGAATTTAGTAGGAAATTTCTAGCATGTTTTTATAGACTATGTAAACCAACCCAAGAGCTTAATGTTCATCATCTCTTTATTTTATTATTTTATGCTATTGTTTCTTTCTAGTTCTTAAACCAACAACAAATATTCATCTTTTATTTTTCTGTTTTAGTACTAAATTTTATAATAATAAGAACACCTATCCCGTGGGTTCGATCTTTTTATATTACGCGATAGTAAATTGTACACTTGCAATTTCATTATCACTCTCTATGTTTAATGCTTCATTTGGTCAATTGGTGAATTCTAAAGCTTGTATTGATTCATAGATATATTGAAAAATTGATATGGATTGATGTATGCTTGATTATGAAAGGGGAAATGCACTCATGTCTTGAGTTTTTTATTTTCTCTTTGTGCTTCATGTATCTCTTGACCATGTGATGATTTTTAAGGCTTGCATAACAAAGGGGATTTTGGTGTGAGTTTAGTAAATGAGAGGAACCGCCTTTTGCATTAGTTCTCTTAGGAATTATTGTCTTAGGCTAGGTGAGGTCTTCTAGGTGAGGATGGGAGATACTCACCACTAGGTAGGAATATCTTGAGTTGGGAATGAGGTCTAAACCCTAGTCGGGATACTCACCACTAGGATAAGAGTACCTAGGCAGGAACCAATGGGATTTCATGAGTGAAAGTCATAGATTCCATCCACTAGGACATGAACTTATTGGGTTAGAAATGGATCTTAGGGTATATCTCATCGAGCAGGTTTATCCTACAATGCGCCTTTTGGGATCGCTAGCACTTAAGGGATTAAGGCTAGGTTCTCAATTGGTAGACTTTGATTAATTAAGGAATTAGTTAGGTGATTAACTCTTATCAACATCTTAAATGTTAATTCCATCTTATATGATGTCTTGGTTGAGAAAAAAATTGTGCATTAAGTAAAATAATTTCCTAACACTACTATAGAATTGCCTTTTTACCACGCCCCTATTATCACGGTTCTGTGTCGAACTGTGGTAAAATGGTGCGCGGAGCTCTGTTACCACGGTTTTGTGTTGAACCGCGGTAACTACGGTTCTCTATTACCACGGTTCCTTGTCACCCACGGTAACTAACATAGAATTTATTATTTTTTAATTAAAAAAGATTATTGCCACGGTTACACGGTGAACCGTGGTAATAGAGTTTATTATATTTTTTATCTGACATTGTATATTACCACAGTTGTCAGGGGGCGGTGGTAATAGGTATTATTTTATTAAAAATATGGTCATTTTCGACTACCCACGACCTGTTATAGCAATAGGAAACCCTTCTCTTGAGAAAAACCTTTAGTCTTCCCGCTTCTCTATCTCGACTCCATCGATCTTCAACATCGTCATTGCCACTCGACATTCCTTCCTTCTGCACCCCATTACCTCTGCTCCTTGCCGCCTGTCGCTGCACGTCATCACCGACGCTCGTTCTCTCTGCATTCGCTCCGTAACTGCTTTGCTCGTCGCGGCTAATCATTCACTTGCTCGCGGCCTCCCTCTTTGTGTGCTCACTAAGCTCGTTCCTCCTGCTACTCAGCTCGTTCATCTTGCTTCCACAACTCACTTGTGAGTCCTCTTGACCTGCTTCTACTTCTAGGATTTTCTTTCTTTTGAAGATTTTTGTTGTTGTTCAGTACCTTTGCTTGGCGTTTTAATTTTTGTGGAAGTTAAGGAGCTTATCTGTTTGATAATTACTAGTTCGTATGCCTTTGCTGTTGTTGTTTAGTACATTTTGTGGAATGTGTATTCTGTTGAAGATATTTGTTGTTGTTCAGTACATTTCGTGGAATATATGTGTACTCTGTTTTATGAGGATGTGGTAATTGCGTGTAGACATTGACATCTGTTGATCAGGTACTACAATTTTGACATGTTGTTTCAGGAAAATGGATCATTCACAGCAAGACAATGGTGAGACTAGTGAGAACAGGACAATCAGGCGCGGATAAACCATCATGAAAGCAGTCTGTGTTATGAGGAGTAAAGGACTGAAGTTTAAAGTAACAATTTAAGGCAATGTTGAAAGTGTATTTTTTATAAAGGTTTTTTTTGGATCCGCTTCCTTATTTTCTCTCGACCTTCCTTCCTCTCTTTCTCTCTCTTTCTTTCTTTTCTAGATTGATAGAATTTCATCAGGATGAAGAGAGGGCTGCCAAATGCTCTTTTTTCTTCCTGTTTTGCAGTAATGGCCCTTCATTCTTCATTCCTACATCAAAAATTGCGACTACAGTCATCATTTAACACCTATAGCATGGATTCTAAACAATTTAATAAGTTTAAACTCTACTAACTTGTTTAACATTTTCATGTATTAGGTTGGTTGGGATTCGGATGGTGTACTCGTTAACCCCAACAAGAAATATTTCATAGGCTATATTGGGTTCCATGGTCGCACAATGGTTCCAATTACTGAACATTAGTGGCCAAATGTGGACGACGAACTCAAACAACACATATGGGAAGAAGTTGAGGTTAGATACATAGTACCCTTACAATTTGTGCATTAAACTATTTATTGAAATTTACTTAACATCTGTAGAACTTGTGTTATTGCAGAATGGCTTTCATATCGGTCCAAAGCGCAAAGACTATGTGCTCAAGGAAACATGTGCTTTGGCTAGATATTTTCGCACGCAACTAGCCAAACACATCTTCGATAAAGATGGTAATCTGATTGACCATCCACCGCGCGCTTATACCTGAGTGATCAATGATAGCCAGTGGAGGGAATTTGTTGCCCAACACCAAACCGAAGAGTTCAAGGTGAAATATCTATTCGTGAGATGTGCCATGCTTACATTATGTTTTGAATATAATTATGTAATGATACATATCTTGTGTTTTGAAATAGAAACTCAGCGAAGCGAACATGAAACGAGCACTGAAGCCGAAGTACCTATACAGATTATCGCGTATGGGATACGCTTGCCATGGTATACAAACACACATAATGCACTTTAATTTCAACTATCGTGTATTAAATTTATATAATTAAGTTTGATTTGTGATTTTTTTGCTTCTCTTAACATAGTTTCAAGAGTTTGGATCGGATGCCAAATTCGTTCCTCGCCATGACTTGTGGAAGCGTGCTCGTTTTCCCAAGACGGGGAAAATCCGAGATGAATCTGTTGAAGAAGTGATTAGTACATGTATAAGTACGAATTCCCAAATGAATAATAATCATTTATTATACCCATAATTGAGAATTTTTATATTTGCTTCAGGAGGCTCTCTCACAATTTGTTTCCCTAGAGGACTTGGCCAAGAGTACACCAGATGACATTTTTGGCCAAGCACTGAAATCTCCCGAGCACCCAGGTCGTGTAAGGGGAGCCACATTTTCCATTTGCCAAAGAACCTACTTCAAGGTTCAAAAGAAGGCAAAGGGCAAGGAGACTGACCCAGATGTCGCACGCCTCCTACAAGTGGTGTAATCCCTGCAATAGGAAGTCCATGTATTGATGCAGGATAGGGAGTTTGACAGTGGAAATGACCCTGCGCAGGTGCTTTACAGTAGTGGGAGGGGTAGCTGCACACCTCAGGTAATTGGTGTTGTTTCTGTTTTTTGTAATAGATTAATGAGGGTTCGTTAAAAGTAGTGCCCTCAATAGTTTCTTCATTCATGTAGGGGCAGAGGGTGGAGAAAGAGCCACATGTATCTTACAACGGCATGGATATGCCTACACCACTACCAATAGACATTAACTTCCCTAAGGTAAGTTGTTTTTTTAGTGTTTGCATTCTATTATATTTTTTTATCTTTTTCTTCCATGATTAACGTTTTTTGTCATTTTCTTAGGGCATTACTAAATGTTCGTTGTGTTTGGAGAGTCCCTATTTCCATGTGGTTGCAGAAGGTAGAGTGTATAACACAGATTGTGACACACTCCATACCCGCCCAATTTGCGTCGGCTATGCAAAGGTTGGTATAGATGTTGCGGTCAAGGGTGATGCAGCACTGCTAGTGCTTGCTGACGTCGGCGAATTGGTTTGCATCCAGGACGCAATAGGTGCAACTGTGGTGTGGCCTGTCAACCTTGTTTGGGTTGTAAGCACGGTAATATGATATAATTCTACAAACTCAACACATAATGTCTGTATTCACTCATTGATTATACATGAATTTATAATTTTCAGGCGCAAGAGATGAACAGCGACAAGGCCCAAGATGAGGTGAATGTTAAAGGGAAGGGGAAGGAGGTTGAGACAAAATTGACAAGGGAATCTGTTGCATCCCCTAGTCGTCAACAGAGGCCTCAGATTCGTAAAAACTAAGATCCCCTCAAGAGCTGTAAATTTCTGGATATATATGCAGATAAGGTGCTTATTGAGGGAAACCTCTTCATAGTACCAATGGACGAAAGATTATTTGGCAACGCTTACTATGAGCATATTAGTAGAGATGAGCTCCGTCAGCTCACTCGACATGGTGAGCTAGGTGCTTCAGTGATGTGCATTTACATGAGGTACTTTGTTAAACTTAAGTGCACACAAATTTTTGGTTTTCTAAGTTCAACATAGATGTTTATCAATATGATTTGTATAATATTATTTCAGGTACTTGTTTGACCAATGTGTGGCTGAGAATATCTTAGAGAGATTTTCATTTCTCAGTCCGCATTGAACAACGCACCTCATGAAGAACCAGAGCCAGTACATTGCGGACACAATAAAGGAACATGCACACCCATACCAGTTATATCTCGCCCCAATAAATACAGGGTGGTAAATTTATATGATCAAGTTATAACTTTATAATCAATTTAATTATATGAAACTTAGTTACTTGATGGTTTGTTCGTTTAACATGTTTTGTAGGGAACATTGGGTGTTGGTGGTGATCAATGCAACCAGAGGGACCTTATTTTACTTGGATCCCTTGCGTGGTGAACTAAAAAACCGCAAAGAAATGAAAGACATATTTGATCAGTAAGCATATAGATCTACCGTGCTATATACTCTTACTATTCGATGTGTTTACTCAATGGGTTATTTGTTCATTTTGTTAGCGCAATGAGGATCTACCGTACTTGCGGTGATAACAGGTGCAAATGAAAACTAGCCAAGTGGAATTTTATAAAGGTATATCCATATTTAGATAACTTAAACCAATTACAAACACACCAAATCACTTATATTTTTTATTTGTTTTTGTAGTGTCCTCGTCAAACAAACAACCTCGATTGTGGATACTATGTCCTTAGCTTTCTACGCGATATTATTGCGCACAATCAATCCACAATTCCTGATGCGGTATGAAACTTTACATTTATCTGTTGTTTATATAACAAAATTCTTATCTTTTTGTATTTTGAATGTGTAATCTAACTCCAACTCTGTTTATTTTTACTATCATTTTGCAGTACTTCCCTGATTTTTTGTTCGACTCCTACGATCAGGACCAGCTCAATGTAATTAAAGAAGAGCGGGCTGGTTATGTGTTAGACAAGTTTGTGATTTCTGGCGGCTAAAATGTGTATAGGGGGTCTGTACATATTCTAATTTGTACATATTTGATTGGTCGTACATATTATATATATTGCTTGTACATTATGTTGTCAGGGTTGTTTCCATTGCATTGCATGTCATGGTTATAATTTGTTTACTGTTTGAATTGCATGTCTCTGATTGTATGTAGCACCAAAAAAAAAACCACACATATTACCACGGTTCATACAGAAACCAAGGTAGCAGAGGTTAGAAAGAAACCCAAACTTATTACCACGATTCATAAAGGAACCGTGGTAGCAGACGTAAAAAAAACAAACAAACTTATTACCACGGTTCATAAAGGAACCGTGGTAACAGAGGGACAAATTACCATGGTTCCCCCTACAACTGTGGTAATAGAGGCCTAATATTACCACGGTTCAGCGTAGAACCGGGTATTTTGGAGGTATGATATTACCACGGTTCCGCCTCGAACGGTAATTTATCTATTACTTCGACGTCTGATACCACGGTTTAACCGTGGTAAAAGGCTGCTCGGAACCATGGTAATATGACAATTCTGCAGTAGTGTAAGTACCCTTTCTTCTTTGCTTACCTCTGTCAACTTCTTTTATCGCTTTCTTTATTGTTTTTCTCTTTTAAAATAATTATAACATTTTGGACCGCTTATTCAATGTCTAGCTAGTAAGATTAGTACGTAGCAACACAATCCCTGTGGAGATGACAAAACCCGATACTATACTATGATTGAGTCTTGAAAGGGATTTGATAGTAGTTAGTGGAGGAAAATCTCTTTTCATTATGCATATCTCTTTCATCAAAATGGCACTTGAATCATCTGAGCGATGAGATCAGAGTGTTCGAACATGGAGTCTTCAAAGGAAATGGAAAAGTAAAGTTCGAAATTACCATAGACAAATAAGGTTCCTAATCTGAGGATGAAGGAGAGAAAGTTATGAAGGTGCTTCTAGGTGTTCATAATAATCTCCTTCTCGGAGATGAGTTTGTGATATTGGATGAGGGGGAAGAGAAGAGTGTAGAAATTGCGCTCGACCATGGAGAGGTCTTCCCACCCTAAGGATAGAACTTTGGCGTCACTTCCTCCCTAGTGGTCGGATCAGTGGCCTTCTTAGACCAAGAAAGGGGAAACAAATGGGTGTCCTCGTCCACTATCCAAAAAGGAAGTTGATCGCTGGAGTACTAAATGAAGATAAATTCATCTCGAAGCCAAGTCTTGGTAGAGGATGTGACTCCGAAGGGAGCGGAGGTCGTCACAGGAAAGGATCGCATCAAAAAGGAAGAAGAGCTTTTCAACGGGTGGAATTCCTAGGTAATTTAAAAGATGCTCATACACCAATGTGAACCCCCATGCATTCGGATGGAGTTGAGAGAAGGAAATGTATAAGAAGGAAAGCACCCAACACTGGAAAGGGGTGAAGGGAAGTTTGAGATTGTATTCTTCCAAAACATAGGAATCCATATACTATCCTCCGGGTGGATGAGACAAAATGGCACAGGCCCGGTCGTCAAAACCAGGGATTGAAAAAGAATATTCCCCTGAGGGGGGAAGGAAGAAGAGAGCCTCTCCTTAAGAGACTCAAGGTTCTCAAGTGTAAGACCCTAAATATTTATTCAAGGGAATTTGGGTAATTTTAGTAGTTAATAAATATGCATGGTTTATGTGAATTCTCTAAGGAGAATATTTTGTTTGAGTATTGGGCGATTATTGAATACGGAGATATTGATATATTGGAAGAAGGAAAAACTATTTTCCTTCTCTAAAATCAATTTTATTATATAATTAATTAAGAGGGGATATTCCTAGAATATTCTTTATTATTCAGTTTTTAATTAAATAAATTCTGATTTATTTAATTAAAATAAGGTCTTCATGGAAGGTTCTAGAAAATTAATCTAGACCATAATATGACTATAGGGAGAGTCTAAAATCACATTAATATTGGGAGAAAATGTTTTTGTGATTTATTTTAATTATATGAGTTGAATATTTTACTTAGGGAGAAAGTAGAACTAGGCCTGGGTTTCTGCAATAAATAGGCACCTTTAGGTCTTGAAAATTCATTAATCTGAAGTTGCAAACCTTTTCTCTCACCAAAGAGATCTCTCACTCGAGGAAAACATCAATCCCTTAAGCTCTCTCTCTCCCTTTTCTTTAAAGAACTCAAACCATCTTCTGTTGGAGAATCGACTTCTTGAAGATCTTCATCATCTTCTTGTCTTTTTCTTGATTTTATCCATAGTTCTTGTTCGAGGTATTTATTTTGGTCGTTTCTAGTTTAAGATTAACATGATCAAAGGGGGGTTAGACAAGGAAACTAATCTTAAGAATTATTGGAACAATTTGTTTATATTTTTCATGCTCAGATTTTTCTTTCTTACTCTTGCTAGTTCATCATAAAATTATCTCTAAAATGTAGTTTGATCTTTAGAAAATGAAAATATCCTCTCCATGGTATTGATAGTCGCGGCCCTATAGGGTAAAATCTTTTAACTTACTTGGTCATTTATGTAATCTTCTAGGTTGTTAAGTTGTTATTTGATAGATTATGATAATTATTGAAGTCTGAATTTATATTTATTAAAGGAAATTTAATTAATTATAATATGAGAATATTAGGTTTTTAGAAGTAACATATATTGGTTAACTTCTTGAAATTTGAATTCAAATCGAAGTTGTTATTATGTACAAATCCTATCCGCATCAAATCAATGTATCAATTTTCAGAAAAGCAGATAGTTGGATAAAACCACTTAAGAGTTAAAGCATCATAGTATGTTTCAGGGTACTGACTCAAATGCAAATGAAAAATTCTAAAAATAAAAATAACAAAAGAAAAATGAAAATGAAAATAAAAATGTCAATAACTTAAGAGTTAAAGCATCATAGTATGTTCCATGGTACTGACTCAAATGCAAATTAAAAATTCTAAAAATAAAAATAACAAAAGAAAAATGAAAATGAAAATAAAAATGTCAATAACTTAAAAAGAAAATATGGTCAAACTTTATGCATCAATCATGGGGTCCTCCTCCTCTTCTGCAGCTGCTCCTGATCCTTCAGCCTGATCAGATACATGCAAGTTCATCAGCCTCCTCTCCAAATCAGTGGGTTCACGAAACCTCTGCCAGTTAGGGTCACTGTAGCCAGCATGATCCCAAATCAGCTGCTGGTTGCTAGATAGCCTGTGCATGTGTTGGAACATAGTTCCGAATGCCTCCTCCTGCCAAGTAATGGTGGAGGGCTGAAATGATGACTCTCCTCTATCTCCTACCCCTGCTCTAGAGTTGGCTCTAGCCCTGGGAGGTCCAATGGGTCTATGAGAGGGATCGCCCTGCCTCGCAAGAGCATCCCGGTGGTCCCTGTGGATCCTCCTAGCAGCTTCCGAAGTCATGACCGGGAGAGAATGAATGTGGATCTCAACAGGGGGCATAGCTGCTACCCCAAGCTTGGCCTGTACAAGTCTATTAATAAGAAGAGGATAACCAAAGTGGTTACCCTTCTTATCAACATTGACGGAGAAGTGAATCCGCCAAGCAATAATCCTCGCAGCGTCTATGGGGCGTTTGTTCAACAGGCAATAAATGTAAAGGGCACTCTGCTTCCGTAGCTCTGTTTTGTTAGAGCTTGGGAAGAGAGTATCACTCAGAAAATGGTCCCACACTCGGACCTCCAGATTCAAATACTTCCGGTAGATGTAGCTCAGGGTGTTCCCATCCGCCTCGGTCTCCCATTTGGCTCCTGGCACAGCCAAAGCCTCCAAAATTTCAGCAAATGGGTAATTGTTGAGCAGCTCGTTGTAACTTTCCCCATTTGCTCCAAATTTAGCCCAATCTTGGGCTTCAGTAGGCAATTTAAGCAAACTCCTGATTGTCTCTGTACCATAGCTGATTGTGGTTCCTCGGAACCATGATTTGTAGGTAGGGATGGCCGAAATCTCCTAATCGGAGTCATAGCGGGCATTGGCATAAAACTCCCGAACCAATGTCTAACAGCCACCGGTAAGTGGGGCATACAGCAGCTCCCACTTCCTTTCAATGATGGCCTCTTGGATCCCCCATCAATCAATTCTATCAAAATGGAGAGGCCTCTCTCGAACCAGCTGCTTTTGGATCACCTTCCCCTTGAAGTATTTCTCCTTTTCTAAGGAGAGGAAGTGGTCATAGTCAAATTGCTCCTCAAGGTATGGAGTCTCTTCCACAGCTCTGCGTTTGGGTGCCATTCTGCAAAATTGAACAAACAATTTTTCACCGGTAAGAAACTTGTTAGAATGGTGATGACTGGATTTTGTATGATATTTTTAGGGTCTTTTTAGTCTTTTTATTTTGTTATTTTTGAGTCTCATATAGGATTTTTATTATTTTTATATTTATTTTGCATTTTGCATATAGATTAGCTTTTAATTGGTTCTTAAACTTTATTTTATATTTTTAGGAATTTTTATAGTTATTTTTATATTTTTAGGAAAGCTGGTAGAATTATCATTTTTGTCCAAGGACCAATTTGTAAGTTTCAGGAAATAAAGGACCAAAAGTGCAGAAGTTCAAGAGTGGAGGATGAAAAGTGAAGTTTCAAGAATTTAAAGGATTGGAAATGAAGTGCTAACAAAGAGAGGACCAAAAGTGAAAGTTAAGAATATGAAGCAACACTCTCTAATTTAGCACATGTAAAATAAGGATTGAAGGATTGATGGTAGTGGGAGGGTTGTTTCAGAAGTTAATAGAGGCTGAGTGGAGGCCATTGAAGCATTGAAAACCCACTACCATTAAGAAGAGCAAAGAATGAAGAAGAGAAACCAGCAGATGACCCAACGCTCAAGCGTTGGAAGTCCAACGCACAAGCGTTGGAACTCTGACTAGGATCCAAGTAGGAAATTCATCCCAACGCTCAAGCGTTGGCTCCTCTGTATGCAACGTCTGTATTTAATTGCACCCAACGCTCAAGCGTTGGGATCCCAGCGCTCAAGCGCTGGAGGACAGATTTTTGCTATAAATAGGGACCTTTGCTTCACTTGTAAAACACACCACTTCAGAATACAACAAGTATTCTTCTTTCTTCCTTGAGAGCATTGTTCCTGAGAATTGTGGGAAGCCATACTTGAGCTCCTAGTCCAGGGTAATCCAATGTTTCTTTTAGCCATGTTTGGCTAATTTCTTTTAAGTTACTTGGATTGTTTTAGCTTTTAATTTATGTTTTAGTTCTCTTCTATTCTTCTGAAAAATATTGCTATAAGTTCATGTTTTACTTCCTTGTTCTTTATGTTATCTTGATGTACACAAGAGTTTAAGCTTACTTCTTATAACAATGAAAATTGGTAAGTAGTAAGGGAAATAGGACTTAAAAGAGGCTATATGATATATCACTAAGGAATTAGGATAGACTTCGCAGCATGTTGGCCTGAACTTCATCTTCATCTTCTTCTTAATTAACTAAATTGCAAGGAATTGAGTTTAGTAATTAGGAAAAAATTTCTACATTTGTAAGGAATTAACTTGTAGAAATAATAGGCTATAGCTGATAACCGGATTTTATATGATGTTTTTAGGGTCTTTTTAGTCTTTTTATTTTATTATTTTTGAGTCTCATATAGGTTTTTTATTATTTTTATGTAGATTTTCTATTTATTTTTCAATTTTGCATATAGATTAGCTTTTATTTGTTTTTTAAACTTTATTTTATATTTTTAGGGATTTTTATAGTTATTTTTATATTTTTAGGAAAGCTGGTATAAGTTATCATTTTTGTCTAGGGACCGATTTGTAAGTTTCAGGAAAGGAAGGATCAAAGTGTAAAAGTTCAAGAGTGGAGGATGAAAAGTGAAGTTTCAAAAAGTAAAAGGGCCATAATTGAAGTGCTAGCAAAGAGAGGACTTAAAGTGGAAATCAAGAATATGAAGCAACACTCTTTGATTTAAGAACACGTAAAATAAGGTTGAAGGATTGATGGTAGTGGAGAGGAGGTTTCAGAACTTAATAGAGGCTCAGTGGAGGCCATTGAAGGCATTGAAAACCCACTACCATGAAGGAGGGAAAAGCTTGAAGATGAACCAGCAGTCGAGCCAACGCTCAAGCATTGGGACTCTGACTAGGATGTGAGTCAGAAATTGCACCCAGCGCTCAAGCGTTGGAAGCCAGCGTTCAAGCGCTGGGCTTATATCTACAACATGGGATTTTAATGTACCCAACGCCCAAGCGTTGGGGATCCCAGCGCTCAAGCGCTAGAAGGCAGATTTTTACTATAAATAGGGGTCTTTTCTTCACTTGTAAGACACACCTATTCAGAATACAACAAGTATTCTTCTTTCCTCCTTAAGAGCATTGTTCCTAGGAATTGTGGGAAGCCAAACTTGAGCTCCTATCCAGGGTAATTCGATGCCTCTTTTAGTCGTGCTTGGCTAATTCTTTTAAGTTACTTGGGTTGTTTTAGTTTATAATTTATGCTTTAGTTTTGCTTCTACATTTCTGAATAATATTACTATAAATTCATGTTTTATTTCCTTGTTCTTCATTTCCTCTTAAAGCGCTTAAGAGTTCTTGCTTATTGCTTATAACAATGAGAATCGGTAAGTAGTAAGGGAAATAGGATTTAAAAAAGGCTATAAGTATATATCGCTAAGAAATTAGGATAGACGTGGCTTTATGTTGGCTTGAACTTCATCTTCATCTTCTTCTTTAATTAACTAAATTGCAAGAAATTGGGTTTATTAATTAGAAAGAAAGTTCTACAATGTGTAAGAAATTAACTTGTAGAAATACTAGGCTATAGCATCATGAACTTGGTTTTAGAATTCAGAAATTAAGCAGGAGTTTGCTAGCATATTTTATAGACTATGTAATTCAACCCAAGTGCTTAAATCTCATCATCTTTCTCTTCTTTTATTTCATGCTATTTTATTTACTTGTTCTAAAACCAACATCAAAAATACATCTTTTAATTTTCTGTTAAAGTACTAAACAAGTTACTAAAAAGACACATATCCCTGTGGGTTCGATATCTTATATATTACGCGATAACCATCCGCGCACTTGCGGATTAGGCTATCAATAGCATCATGAACTTAGCTTTAAAATTCAGAAATAAAGTAGGAGTTTGCTATCATATTTTATTAGCTATATAATTCAACCCAAGTGCTTAATTCTTATCATCATCTTTTCTATTTTATTTATGCTTATGCTTGTCCTTGTACTAAACAAACTAAAATCAAAACCAACCTTTAATTTCTTGCACTAATTTCTTGTCCTTTCAAGGTTAATTTGAAAGAAAAGAAATTTGGAGAGATATTTACCTTGAATGAAGAAACAAATGAGAAGTAAGAGGAGATGAAGAACACCAAGAGCAATCCAATCAACAACCCCACGCAAAGAAATTGAAGATTTTAGGGACGTAAAAGAACCAAAAGAGTGTTCTGGGTTCGTAGGTTATGGAGAGTAAAAGTGGGGAGTTGATGAGAATGAGTTGGAAGTGGGAGAGTTAAAATAGAAACCCACTTTTAAAAACCTGCCCGTGTTCCAGCGCTTGAGCGTTGGCTTTCCCAACGCTTGAACGCTGGAATTAAAAATCCAATACTAGGCAACCAGGGGCTCAACGCATGAGCATTGGCCCCTCCAACCCTTGAGCGTTAGATTAAATTGAAATCCTGGGACTAGGCAGGGGCTCAACGCATGAGCGTTGAGCCTCGTTGGGTCCCTCCTGTAACAGAATCAGTTTTCCAAATTTTTTTTTGAAACAGAAAATTATAAACTAAAACTAAAAATTACTGAAAAAATACTCAAATCTGGACATGGGTTGTCTCCCAAGAAGCTCGATTTTATAGTCTTCGATAGACTCTTCCCCATTTAATCAATTTGGGGGATCAAGCCGGACAAGAGTCCTGTCTCTTTCAACTTCCCCCCCTCCTCCCAAGTACAGTTTAAGCCTTTGACCATTGACAGTGAAAGTGTTCTTTGTAACCTCATTTTCAAGCTCAACTGCACCATGAGGGAAAACCTTGGTGATCCTAAATGGTCCTGACAACCTTGACTTCAACTTTCCAGGAAATAATCTTAGCCTTGAGTTATATAATAACACAAGCTGTCCTGGAACAAATTCTTTTGGCACAATCTTCTTGTCATGCCACCTCCTAGTTTTCTCCTTGTATATCCAAGAATTTTCATATGCCCGAAGTCTGAATTCATCCAATTCATGCAACTTTACCCTTCTCTTATCCCCAGCTTCCTTGGGATCCCTATTTAGTTTCTTCAAAGCCCATAAGGCCTTGTATTCTAGTTCCACAGGTAAATGACATGCCTTTCCATAAACCAATTGATAAGGAGAAGTCCCAATGGGAATTTTAAATGCAGTTCGGTAAGCCCACAAGGTGTCATGTAGTTTCCTTGACCAATCTTTTCTTGAGGTACTTACCACTTTTTCTAAAATCCTTTTTAATTCCCTATTGGAGACTTCTACTTGACCCCTAGTTTGGGGGTGATAGGGAGTGGCAATTTTATGATGAACACCATATTTTTTCAAAAGAGTTTGAAAAGCCTTGTTACAGGAATGCTTGCCCCCATCACTAATTATTGCCCTTGGCACCCCAAACCTAGTGGAGATCTTTGTCTTCAAAAATTCCAACACCACTTTACCATCATTTGTGGGAAGGGCTGATGCTTCAGCCCATTTAGAAACGTAGTCAATGGCTACCAAGATAAACTAACAACCAAAAGAAGGAGGGAAAGGTCCCATGAAATCAATGCCCTAAACATCAAACAACTCAACTTCTAAAATCATTTTTTGGGGCATCTCATTCCTTCTTGAGATGTTACCAGTTCGTTGACAACAACCACACCTTTCCAAAAATGCTCTACCATCTTTAAAGATAGTAGGCCAATAAAAACCACTTTGGAGGACTTTAGTTGCAGTCCTCTCTCCAGAAAAATGGCCTCCATATTCAGAGCCATGACAATGCCCCAAGATGCCTTGAAATTATTTTTCTGGAACACATCTCCTAATGACTCCATCTGAGCATTCTCTGAATAAAAATGGTTCGTCCAAGAAATAGAGTTTGGCATCATGCAAAAAAAAATTCTTTTGTTGTCATGATAAATCAGATGGCAACAAACCTGCAGCTTTGTAATTAGCTAGGTGCACATACCAAGGTATTATTTCTGACTCCTGAACTACAAAGAGTTTCTCATCCGGAAACTCTTCTTAGATAGGAACTAAGCTTGAGTTCCCCCCTTCAAGTCTTGACAAATGGTCAGCCACACCATTGTCTTTTCCTCTCCTGTCCACTATCCCTAGATCAAACTCTTGTAAGAGCAAGATCCATCTGATCAACCTGGGTTTAGCATCCTACTTAGAAAACAAATACTTCAATGCAGCATGGTCAGTATGCACAAAATTTTTAGACCCAGAATGTAAGGTCAAAATTTATCCAAAGTATAAACTACACTTAACAACTCTTTTTCAGTTGTACAATAGTTTCTTTGAGCTTCATTCAGAACCTTACTGGCATAATAAATCACATGCATAACTCTATTCTTTTTCTAACAAAGAACAGCCCCTATTGCATTATCACTAGCATCACACATAATTTCATAAGGCAAAATCCATTCAGGTGCAACAATGATAGGGGCTGACACAAGTTTTTCTTTCAAATGCTTGAAAGCAGATAAGCACTGATCATCAAAGATAAAAGGAGCATCTTTTTCAAGGAGGTTTGTCATAGGCTTAGCAATTTTTGAAAAATCCTTTATAAAGCGCCTATAAAACCCAACATGACCTAGAAAGTTTCTAATACCTTTAATGTTCACGGGAGGAGGTAGATTCTCAATAATCTCAGTTTTGGTCCTATCAGCCTCAATCCCTTTTTCATAAACTTCGTGCCCAAGCACAATGCCATCTCTTACCATAAAATGACATTTTTCCCAATTTAGCACCATGTTCTTTTCTTGGCACCTTATTAGGATCATTTCCAAGTTGTCCAAACACCTGTCAAAGTTAGACCCATATACAGAAAAGTCATCCATGAATACTTCCGTGCATTCACCAATCAAATCATGGAAAATAGCAAACATGCATCTTGGAAGGTCCCAGGTGCATTACACAGCCCAAAGAACATTCTTTTGTAGGCAAAAACCCTAAAACGACAAGTGAAAGTTGTTTTTTCTTGATCCTTGGGATCAACCACAATTTGGTTGTAACCTGAATAACCATCCAAAAAGCCATAGTATTCATGTCCAGCGAACCTGTCAAGCATTTGATCAATAAAAGGGAGAGGAAAATGATCCTTCCGGGTGGCTGCATTTAGCCTCCGGTAATCTATACACACAGGGAGCCAGCGCTAGGGCACTAAGCCCCTGTAAGCCTTGGTTAAAAATCCTTTTGGGGGTTGTTTTCCACCCTTGTTTCAATGATTGTTGATGGTTGTTCATTATTTTATCTTGCTTAGGTGGGAGAACACATTTATGCAACCTAATCGACGGTAAGGGTAACTCATGTCTTATGCTTGAGTCATGCATGCTTTTTATGTTGTTTTTTCCTGAGTTGGATGATGACTGGATTTCATATGATGTTTTTAGGGTCTTTTTGCTTCATTTTATTTTATTTTTATTGAGTCTCATGTAGATTTTTCTTTATTTTGTTAGGATTTTCTTCACTTTTGCATTTTCATGTAGGAAAGTAGTGATTTTGTGTTTTTAGCTATTTTCAGTCTATTTTTAGATGTTTTTGTTAGGTTTTTAGCCTTTATAGGAATCTGGTTAAATTAAGCATATCTGGGGGACCGAACGACAAATATAAGAAGTTGGGGGACTGAAATCGAAGGCAGAAGATGAAGCACTCCTCTTGTTTAACACATGGGAATTAAGCCATTAAGGAAGACATGATTAAGAAGAGGAAGTTTCAGAGTTAAGAAGGGACAAGAAAGTGGCTACATGAAAGCCATTAATTGCCATGAAGTCCCATCAAGAAGAAATAAAACAGCCAAGGAACTGAAGCAGCAGCCATGCCAACGCTTGAGGGTTGGAAGCCCAACGCTCATGCGTTGGCATTCTGCCTGGAGCCCAGTTTGTGAAATTAGCCAACGCCCAAGCGTTGGAAGGGCCAACGCTCATGCATTGAGCCCCTGTTTGGCCAAGTCTAGCACTTAAATCCCAGCGCTCAAGCGCTGGGTACCCATCGCTCAAGCGTTGGGTACCCATCGCTCAAGCGTTGGGTCGTAGTTACAGAAAATCTATAAATAGGGAATTAGGTTTCTTTTGTAAGATATCTTGGGGTACCTTGATACACTTAGATACTTTTTCTCCCCTGTTCCAGAGCACCATCCTGAGTTATGGGAAGCCTTTCTTGAGCTCCTAATTCAGGTTTATAGTTATGTCTTTCTTAGCCATGCTTGGCTAAGTCCTTTTAAGTTCTTGGGTTGTAGTGTTTAGCTTATAACCATGTTTTAGTTTCTGTTTCTCTATCTGAATAAAATGCAATTCATGTTTCAATTCTTTGGTCTTCATGCATCCTGTTGTACACAAGTGTCTTTACTTATTTCATATTCAATGGTAATTGTTTGGAAGTAAGGGAAATAGGAATTGAATGAACATATTGCATGTCACTTAGAAATAAGGATGAGCTTTGTTTATGTTGGCCTGAACTTAGAATTAACCTTCTTTTTGATTAACTATACTCTAAGGAATTGGATTTAGTAATTAGGAAGAAAGCTTTGTTTGTTTAAGGAATTAACTAGTAAAGAAAATAGGCTAGAACATCATGAAACATTTGCTAAATTTTCAGATATAAAACTGATTCTTAAGCATGACTTATAAGTTATTCAACTCAGCCCAAGTTCTTAGTTTTTATCATTAGTTTTTCATTGCGAATTACGGTTCCGATTTCTTACAAACAATCAAAATCAAACAATTTATATTTCTGCTTTAAGTTCTAAGAAATTGTGTTAGCCTAGATAGCAACCTGAGAGGGGGGGTGAATCAGAGTTGCACGATTTTCACCTTTACAAAACTTGTTACTTCCAAGATAATGATAATCACAATTGATGATTGTGAATGCTGCGGAATAAAGCGTTGCTTGAAAGTAAAAGATGAAGGAAGAGAGAATCACACAATGATTTTATCCTGGTTCACCTTCTATCCACCAAAGGCTACGTCCAGTCCCTCAAGAAACCCCTTGAGGATTTTTCCACTATGATCAAGATTTCTTATAAGCACTTACACCAAAGACCTTAAGAACTCTTGTCAAACCTCATATGGCAAACCACCAACTGATGACGCCGAACCCTACGACAGACTTTGAATCAAACCCGATTCAAAGAACCTTTTCCACTATCACCGAACCCTACGACGGACTTTGAATCAAACCCGATTCAAAGGACCTTTTCCACAACCATCGAACACTACGATGTATCTTTTTGCAACCACCGAAAACCACGGTGAATGAATCAAACCGATTCAAGAGATGAAGAAGAAGTTCTTGCAGTGGCTGATGCAATCCTTTAATCTAGTTGGATTGCTCTTAGTTTGTATGCTCCAGGAAATTACAATGAAGGCTCTTTTATTCTGAGTTTCTCAAAAGATGAACAGCATGTGTGTTCTTATGAAAATGAGAGAACAGAAACTCAGAATGATGACTTTAATGAATATGAAAGTTATGGACCAAGTCATTTTTTGTTTCTGAGCATCTATGGACTTTATATAGGCACTAGAGGTCGTCCATGAACCATCACAAGGCTTCCCAAACATTTTGAGACACATTGGTTCATGAAATAACACATCTGTCGACCTGTAATCGATTACAGCAACCTGGTAATCGATTACACTAACCGTTGCAGTTTGAATTCAAAATTCAAACTGTGTAATCGATTACATACAGCCTGTAATCGATTACAAACAGTCCAGAACTCAGTTTTTGATCGTTCAAGACCTAATTGAGTGTTCCTACCAAGTTTTACTTGTGAGAACATATTGTACTCAATTAGTTGATCTTTTATGAGCCTTCAAATACAATATTAACCTTAATAAAGCATAGCACACTAAGTTAACAAGACTTACTAAAATCAAGAACCTTGATGGTTGATCTTGACATTCTGAGCCGGTTCTTGAAGTCTTTCCTTTCTTTCTGGAAGTCTTCCTTTTCTTTTCCGAAGTCTTTCTTCTTTTTGTGATGTGTTTGTCCTCATCAAAACCGCAGCCGAGTCCAAGGACGAGACCTTCTTCACAAATTGAAATTTGGATTTTGAAAATACCTATCCCTTTGGAGACGATAATCATTTATACTACTTTGGTAACCACCGTACACTTACGAATTTGGCTATCAAGTTTTTGGCGCCGTTGCCGGGGTTAGGTTCTATTTTTAAGGTCTTTTTGATAATTGTTTAGAACTGTGTTTTTGGCTAACGACTTGCTGTCATGAGCTCAAGGGAAGACCCCTTGGAAACCATAATTATGGAGGGGTTGGAACTTGAGGATATTGAAAGTGATGACGAACAGATCATTGAGACAGCAAGGTATTTAGAGGCGGCCCATTTTATTCCCTCAAGGAAAAATTGGGTAGAAGAGCTGAGAAGAGATGAAGAAACTCAGGTATAGGAGAAGAAGGAGCTGAAACCTCTACCCTCCACACTCAAGTATGCATTTCTTGAGGAGGGTAACATGAAACCTGTCATTGTAAGTAGTTCTATCACCCTTCTTGAAGAAGAAAAGGTTATAAGAGTTCTGAGGGCTCACAAGCCTGCTTTGGGTTGGACTATTGGGGATATCAAAGGAATAAGCCCCACAGTCTGTATGCATAAAATATATTTAGAAGAAAAAGTGAAACCTATAGTCCAACCCCAAAGAAGACTCAATCTAGCTATGAAGGAGGTGGTAAGAAAAGAGGTAATTAAATTACTTGATGCATGTATTATTTACCCAATTTCTGATAGTGAATGGGTTAGTCCCGTTCAAGTTGTTCCCAAGAAAGGGGGAATCATGGTGGTACCAAATAAAAATAATAAATTGATTCCCACCAGGAAGGTAACTGGATGGAGCGGGATGGCCCGTCACGGTTTGGGCTCAAAAAGGGTTAGGTCAGAGCAACATGTTTCTAAACGAGCCAGGAAAATACCAACCCAACCCGGCTCGCGGGCTGGCTCACAGGTTGGGGGGCTGGCCCGTTTTGGCAGTGAAAAAATTAAAAAAATCTAAAAAAGGGAAATTCAATTAAAAACTGTTAAAAAAACAATGAAAATTCATTTAAAAAAATACTAACATATGCATTTTGATAAACCTACTAATTCAAGATCATAATTCATAACAATGTTGCACCATACACTTTGTTGTGCATATCTAAATCCAAGTCATTCACATCCAACATAGTTGAATTAATGAATTCCAATACAAACACAACCAACATTGTTTAACAAAATAACAAATCCACATAAGTTATGATTAATGACAACTCACAGTAATAATTTTACAAAGCTTGGAAACTTGGATAAAGTAAAAGAATTTAATTTACCGTATTTATCAAATGAAAAACCCTTTAACCAATTCCGAGTTAAAATGATCGCTTAAACATTGTCAGGAAGAAGGGAAGAACGGTATTTGTTAAGAATATGAGAACCAATGCTAAAAGCCGACTCACTAGCAACTGTGGTTATTGGAATGCACAACACCTCACATGCCATTCTACAAAGGTTTGGATAACGATCAATGCGATCCCTCCAATAGGCCAACAAATCTATTTTAGGATTAAACTTTGGATCAAGGTTTGGCTCATTTAAATAAGCTTCCAACTCGGATCTTTCCATGCCATCATTTTGATTCAAATGATCGATATATTCCTAAGACATGAGAAGAAAAGTAAAACAAAGTAACTAAGAGGAATATATAAATACTAATGACAAAAAGTAAACATATATAGAATGTGTATTTTGTAACTTGCATATATAGGATCATAATCAGCAATCATTATGTTGGCATTTTGTTGGCTTTGAGGATTAACATGAGAACTTGATGCGGCCGATTCATTGGACCATGTCTTCACATAATCATCATATAGCTTGAACATCTTCACTTTAATATTAAGAATATTCATTTCACAAGTAGAAGGGTCAAGCTTTGAATAGTAAAATGGAAGGCCATCAAGTTTCATCCTTGGATAAAAAATTGTAGCAATTGAAAGAATGACACTATAATCACTCCAATATTTGGAAAACTTTTTCGCCATCTCTGTCGCCATACTTTTAATTACCGGATCATCACTCTTGGCATTTTCAATCAACAAACATTCAATTCTCCACACATGTGTGAAATATAGATTAGAAGTTGGGTAAGATGATCCGGATATCAAGTTAGTTATGCAATAAAATAGCCTCAAGAACTCACACATTTTCTCCACCCTATTCCACTCCTCATTTGATGGGCAATGCTTGTACTTTGTATCACAAATTTTAAAACTACCAAAAGCACGGCGATACCTGAGAGCACTTTTAAGCATAAGAAAAGTAGAATTCCACCTAATAGGTACATCCAATCTCAATCCCACCTTGGTATCAATGCCTCTCACTTGAAGAATGCATTCCTTAAATAATAACTTTCTTGCATCCGAACCTGCATAGTCATGGATCTATCCAATCATACCAAATACACAATTTCTTTACCATAACAAAACCAATATGCTATCATATATATATATATATATATATGTCTATATGGTTTTATAATCTCTTAGGTTTCTTTTAATTCAGCTTATATGTGTACACATGGGGTAGAAAATTGAACCATGTATACTGAGTACAAGTTTCCATTTCCACATTAAATAGAAACCCATATACTAATTAGCACATATTAGTTGAAACATCAATGACAATGTCCATTGCACACCCTGTACGTGGTGGGAGATTTTGGCCGTAGGCCACATATCATATGAAGGATTTTTGACTGCTTAGGATGTTTAACAGTTTAAGCAATAAGCAAATAATTTCTAAATATGAGAAACCAACCAAGAGATGCAAAATAAACGACAATTGGCGGCGGACTCTGAGCAGGTGGCGGCGGCGGCGCTAGTGATGGCGCTTGGCGGCGGAGCTAGAGGTGGCGGAGGGGGAAGAAAAGGTGTGGCGACAGTGGTGAATAGATGAAGAACGAACGAACGCAGACCGGCGATGGCGATGAAGAGATGGTGCGACCGTGCGACTAGGAACGGCGGCGGCGGCGGCCTTCATCGTTCACTCATTTGTGGTTGCTGTTGTGCTTGCTTGCTGTTGTGCTTTCAATGGAGCCAATTTGCCCTCAAATCTCTGCTCTTCTCTCTCCTCCCTCACCTCTTCAACTTCATGCAAAATGCAAAACCCTAGTCAGGTACCCACTTCGTTCAGTTGTTCTGTTCAATCCTTCCTTCTGGCTGTCTTCACGTGGCCCAACCCAATATATTTAAAAAATAACAAAATTATTGCGAACCCGCGGGTTTACCCTCTTTAACCACGGGTTAAACGGGTCGGGTTGGTCTAGCCCGCAATCTAAATGGGCTACAATTTAATCAACCCAAACTGCCCTCGGGCCGGGTTGGGTCAGGCCAGCCCGTGGGCCAGAACCCATATTGACAGGTCTAGCCATGGCGCTGGGAGGCTAGCACCCAAGCCCTGGCTCCCTGCCAGGAGCCCAGAAAACAACAGTTTTTCATACCAAATCAATTTTAAAACCCAATTTTTCGAAAACAAACTTTTTCCATGGCCAAAATACATAAAGGAATCAATCGGAAAGAGAAATCTTCTAAAAAACACAAGAGGTTCTTTAAGCACAAAGGTAGCTTGAATAGGAAGGTACAAGAGTTTGAGGAAAATGTTCAATTCATGGAACAACGTCTCAACAACAATAAGAATTTGCAATACTATGAGAGAGTGGAGGAACCAATCTGAGTTTAGACTGGTCAAAGGAAAGGAATACGTTCATCCACTTCGAACTCAAACAACGATCGTCCAACAATTATGGCAACAGATGAAACCTTCAATGACGGAACCCTTGGAACAAAATGAGAAACCAAAGAATAGAACAGAAATAGGAATTATTCTAGCATCATGGTCCAACGATTACCACTCGAAACAAAGTTTAGAATAAGGATTACTCACTGTTAATTCTAGGAAAGAAGAGAGAAGAAAACATCTTTGGTCTTCCAGGAAAGGAAGAAAGTCTCGACCACAACAGCAACAAGAAGGAATGAAGGTTTGTTTCTCAAAAGAAAGAAAGAAGATACGGCAGCAGTAATAGCAATAGGGGAATTTTCAGCACTTAAGAGAGTTAGGGTTTTGTGTTTGGATGAAGAACAACAATGGGTAGCCACCACATATAAAGTGGTTCGAACCCTAGAGGAAAGGGGGATTTGTTTCAGATTTCCTCATCAAATCAGAACAAAATCTCTATCAAATATTTCCTAATAGCTCTAAGTGATAGCGGTTTAAACAGAATTGAATCTTCCCTATTTAATAGAAAAATCTGAATAATAACTACTTAATAGATATGATTTCAAAAACAAATTTTATTCGGAATATATATATCTCCCAAAATCAGAAATATCAATCCCTTTTTATCTCCTAATTTTCGAAAACAATAAAGTAACAGAAAACAGAAACAAAATCTGTTATTAATAAAAAATATTCTGAATGTACTAAAACAATATCCAAAAAAAAAATTCAGAATATATAAAATCTAAAATTCAGATTTTGTAAGGCCCTCTATTTTTAGTATTTGTATTTTTGATCCTTGGAATTTGAGTTAATTATGCCTAGGTCCCTAAACTATTCTATAGTTCAGTTTTAGTCCCTACTAGACCTTTGTTCGAATTATATTTTGTTCGTATTATCTTTTGAGATTTGATATGAATGAAATCCTAATATATTTGATTTATACTTGGTTAAAATAATATATTTGCTTGATTTATAGCAAGATGAACTTTGGTTAAGTGGTTGACACTCAGGCATTTGATTTGCAAGACTAGTGTTCGAATCTTAGTTAGAGTTGATTTTATTTCTTCTTCTTCTTTTCCTTATTAATTTCGAAATTTTAGAGAGGAATGAAGAGAGAATATTCCTTTTGGCTTAGGAATAGTTTTTAAATTTATTGTGAAGAAATAATTAAAAGATTTAGTAACAGAAATTGTTTTCAACCGAAAACGCAACTAGATACGTTCGGTTAGTGTCAGAGCTCTTGGAGGAAGAAGTTGTTATGATTCTCCCCTTCATTTTCTAAATTAAAGAGTAGAGAGGGAATATTCTCTTATTTTTGAAGAAGCCTTCTGAATTTAATTATTTGAGATTAATAAAATTAAATAACAAAATTTACTTAAACCAGAATCAAGACTCGGTTCATTTTCTGTTTTGGAGGAGTAAAAAGAGGAAGAAGTCAGCCTTGTTGTGTGCTAGTGGGGTGTGTTATATGCTGGTTAGAGAGCATATTTCCTTGCCCTAATTCCTTTCTGTTTCCACTTTTTGAATTCAAAATTTAAATAAAAGAAAATTAAAAAGAGAATAGATTTTAGTGGAAAATGCTGCTTGAAAATAGGAAAAAGAGTTGAAACATAACCTCCCACTTGACCCTAAATTTTGTTCAACTTCTAGGAGGGAGTATTCAGAAGTTATTTTCCACTTCCTCACTCATTAGCACGTCAAAAACTTTTAGAGAAAACCACTTCCTTTGTTGCTGCTATCAAGTCTCGACTGTGCTCTCATATTGCTACCTCTTTCTGTTGCTTCTGTGTTTCCTCTTGGAGAAGGCCAAGGACTCTCTAACACTCTCCTTCAGAGGCTTCCCAGTTGTTCTTGGTAATCTCTTTCCTCTCATTCCATCCCTGAGTTTTATCCTTGGCTGTAAGCTCGGTTTTAACCCGAAACTATTTCTATTTTAGGTTCGGAATTCCTCTCCAAAGCCAGAGCTTGAGCACTAAATTCTCTTTACTTCTGAGACGTGGACGGACTTTGGAGTGTCGAGGTCGAGCACGAAATTCTACACTCAATTCTGGGGTCTTACTCGAGGTTGGTTTCCCTCAAAACCCTTCTTTCTCTGTTCTAGTAAAATTTAGGACTTTTGACGTTGAAACTTGTAATTTTAAGATAATTGATTTTTGGCATGTCAAACTCTGGAAAATTATGTTTAAATGATGATTGATTAAATTTGATAAAAACCCTTGATGAAAATCTCTTTTCGGGACTTAAACGGTGTTTTTGGTCTTCCTGGACAGAGAGCCAACGCATGAGCGCTGGCTCCTGGCACCTAGGCCTTGGGAACTAGGTTCCCAAGCAGGGATCCAACGCATGAGCGTTGGCATCCCAACGCACATGCGTTGGGCCTCTGCCAGCCCAATGTTGTTTTGTCATTTTTGGTTAAAATTGGTTTTTGGGGTTCTCCTTTACTTCTAGTGATTGACTTAGGCATATGACTTGTTAATTGATAGGTTGGGCTTGAAGTGGATGCAAAATAATCAAAGGTAAGGGTAACTACGGTTTTAGAGAGTCTTGAGTCATGCGTGCCTTTTGTTAATTTGTGTGTGATTGAGATGAAGATGTTTCGTTATCTGTTGATGCTAAGATTATTGTTCTGTTAGTTGTTTTGAATGAGAATTGATTTTGAAGAACTTTATTGGTTATTGCTATAACATGTTGATACGTTTACGTTCTTTATAACATGTTGACATGGATTAAGAATTGGGATGAATATGTTAACGGATCGTTTTGCCATGATTGTTGAGATAAATGTGTGAATTGTAGGTTCATAAGGATGGGTTGTCATGGCATGAGCATCTTAGGATTGACGACAGTGGGGTGGTGGTTTAACTACGTGACTGTTAAGAGCGGTGGGGTGGTGGTTTAACCACGTGACCGTTAAGGGCCGGTGGGGTGGTGGTTTAACCACGTGATCGTGCCTGAGGACAATGGGGTGGCGGTTTAACCACGTGATTGTCCATAGTGAGCATATAGACTTGAGGAAACTAACAAGCATGAACTATGTTTATGATTGATAACATGTTTATACTGCTGAGATGTCACTGTTATGGGTTATAATTGAATATGCTTTTATTTATGTTCTGTTGCAGTTATTTATGCTATTTTGATTTTATACATGTTGTAATTGTTGTTGATTGTCCTAGGAGTTAACCATTTCTTTTTGCTATTTTTTGTTTGGGCGCTTAACGCCAGAGATAGACAGGGCAGGGAGTTTCATCTCTTAAAGAACATTATGGAATCAGAGTGCGCAGTGGAAGCGTGGGGGAAATCTGAAGAAGATTATTAATGCTTAGAGGACTTCCGCTGTTTATTTTTTTGAGTTCGTTGAGGAGCGTTTAACGTTGTTGTATTATTATTCGTTTCCGCTTCCGCGTAGTTATTATTATTCTATGGGATTATTATCATGTTAAATAATAATTATTGAGCGCCGAAAATTCTTTTAAAAATTTGAGTGACCTTTCTGAGAGGTTTGTTAAAGTTAATTTCCGCTTATTCACTATGTGACCCTCAATCCAAAATTGGGGTGTTACCGATTTAAACCCGATTAAGTCTTTAATTAAATCAAATCCTAAATATATTTTTTTTAAATCAAAACAGAATCTGCTTTAATTAAAATTAAATCACCACATTTAAGAAATTAAATCTTCAACATATATCATTCAAAAACTAAAAGATATTCTCATATCTCTACACTCAATTTTGAAATCATAATAAGTCAAACAAAACCCTAAAAGGTCAACAGGGACCAAACTCAAAACTATAAAATAGTCCAGGGACCATTTCATAAATATGAAATAGTTCAGGGACCAAAACATAAATATAAAAAATGAGGGTCTTACAATGAATTTTTAAGATTAAAAAGGTATTTGCAGATTTTTTTTCTGGATTTAGCGGTGAGAAAATTGTGTTTAGGACCTTCAATGTTTGAGTAAATTTTTTTGGGGTAAGCTATTAACAATTTTGGCTCGAATATGGCAGTCACCCATAGTTGTAATAACCAGAAATACTATATGGCTCTGCCACCTCCACCGCCACAATCATGTGAAGAAGGTCTTGCTCCTGACCCTGGCTGTGGTTTTGATGACGACAAACTCATCAACAAAAAGAAGAAAAGAAGACTTCAAAGAAACAAGCACTTCAAGTCCATCAATAGTCTAGAAGTCTTAGTATTAGGTGAGTTATGCTTCCAAAGGTCTATTAAAGCATAAAGGCTCTTAAAACACCTAATCTAATCAAGCTAAGTATTTTCATAACTTAAAAGAAGTAGAAAACCTTAAGCCAGTCTCAAAGATCAAGTTTCAAGAAAATGGGCTTCTGTGTAATCGATTACACCATTATGGTAATCGATTACACCTTGGAAAGTAATTGATTACTCATTGCTTGTAATAGATTACATGTTTGAAATTCAAATTCAAACTGAAACGGTCAATTGTGTAATCGATTACACTAAGTGTGGTAATCGATTACCAGAACGAAAAAGTGCATCTTTTCATGAACCATTGTGTCCCAAACCTTTTGAAAAGAGTTGTGATGGTTCAAGGACGTTTCCCTTGCCTATATAAAGACCATTTGAGTCCAGAAACAACAACATACAAGAACATACAACAACACACACAACATACACAAGAGACAACACATTACACATGAGAAAATCACATTAGGCCAAAACTTTGTCAAAATTAGTTCATCTTTAAGAACTAAATCTTTTGGAGCCTAAATTCTGAATTCATGATCTTCATGTCAATAAGAACACTTTAGTTGTTCATATCTTGAAGAACTCAGAATTGCATTATGCTTAAAAGCCTTAAAGCATAATTTCTCATGATCAATCCTATTGTATGTTAAAGGATTGATACAGCCAATTGTAATATCTTCTTCATCTCTTTCTGTAAGATTGAGTTTTTCACCGTGGTATTCGGTGAAGGGTTGTTGTCACTGAAAGTGGTTTACTTTCAGGGTTTCGATTGAAGACAAGTTTGTCTTCAAGGTCTGAGGGTGGTTTGCCTTCAGGAACTGAAAGCGGTTTGCTTTCAGGGGCTGTTGAAAGTGGTTTGCTTTCACAGGATATTGGTAGAAATTCTTGGGGTCCTTGGGTTAGGAACTTGTAAGAGATTTTTATCAATAGTGGAAAAATCCTCAAGGGATTTTCTTGAGGGACTGGACGTAGCCATCGGTGGATTGAAGGTGAACCAGGATAAACTCTTGTGTGTGATTGCCTCTATCCTTCATATTTACTTTCAAGTATTGCTCAAATCCGCTGCAATCATAACGATCATTTCGTGATTATCATAAACTTGAAAGTAACAATTTCAATAAGGCGAAAATTGGGGCAACACTGATTCACCCCCCCTCTCAGGTTGCTATCTGCACTAACAATTGGTATCAGAGCGGAAGTTTAGGTAAGTTATTCCTAAGATCCGGGAAAAGATGGCATCCTCTTCCAATCATGGAACAAATGAAGGATTCAACATAAACAGGCCACCATTCTTCAATGGAGAACATTATGACTTCTGGAAAATCAAGATGAAGATATTCATAAAGTCATTAGACGCAGGAATATGGAAAGCCATTAAAGAAGGTCCCTTTGTGCCTATAACAACAGATGAAGAAGGAACTTCACAACCAAAGTCAGAAAGTACTTGGAGTGAAGAAGAAAAGAAGAAGGTTCAACATGATCTCAAAGGAATGAACATCCTTACATCTGCTCTTGGCATGGACGAATTTTTCAGAGTATCAACTTGCACTTCATCAAAAGAAATATGGGATACGTTGATGGTGACTCATGAAGGAACAGATGAAGTCAAGAGATCAAAGATCAATACTTTATCTCAGGAGTATGAAATGTTCAGAATGCTTCCAGGAGAAAAGGTATTAGATATGCAAAAATGATTCACTCATTTGATTAATCATTTGATTGCTCTTGGAAAAAAAATTTCAAATTGTGACTTGAACATGAAAGTTCTAAGATCACTTACAAGAGTATGGCAACCAAAAGTTACAGCCATCTCTGAAAAGAAGAGTTTATCAAATATGACTCTTGCAACTCTTTTTGGAAAACTCCAAGAACATGAGTTGGAATTGAATCGTTTAGAAGAACATGAACAACATGAGAAGAAGCATCGATCAATTTCTTTAAAGGCAAAAGAAAGCGTCAAAGAAGATTATGATGCAGACTCTGAAGAAGAAGACAATGGAAATTTGAATCTTCTAGTAAAGAACTTTGGAAAGTTTCTTAAAAGGAAAAACGTTAAATTTAACAACAATAGAGCCTTCCAAAGGAACAATGAGTCTTCTTCATCTCAAAAGATTACATGTTTCGAGTGTGGCAAACCGGGACATTTCAAGTCAGATTGTCCAAATCTTCAGAAGAAGAAACATGGTCTAAGAGAGAAATTTGAGAAAAAGGATCAACCTACTCGAAGAGCATATTTGGCTTGGGATGATAATGAAGTAAGTTCATCATCAGACTCTGACAAAGAAGAAGCACAAGTTGCCTTGATGGCCTCACATGACTCAGATGTTGAAGATTCCCAGGTTAGTAATAATTCTATGTCTTCTCATGATTTAAAGTTTGCTATGGAGAATATGTTTAAATTATGTCAAGAATTTTCCAAGATTAGCACTAAGCAAAATGATTTGTTTTCATCCTTAGAAAGTAAGTGTAGAACCTTACAAGAGGAATTAGACATAGTGAAATCTAAACTAGATATTACACATAAATGCACTAAGTGTAATTCTTTAGAAGAAAAGATAAATAATCTTCAACAAAGAGTAAATAACTTCAATAAAGGAAAACAGGAGTTAGATGATATTCTAAGTGTTCAAAGACATTCAAATAACAAATCAGGCCTGGGATATACTTCTCACCCAAAGACTAAGGAAGTCAAGAAAACTGTGTTTGTAAAACCAAACCATATAATAGAATCTTCTAGTAGCAAAAGGGTTAATCCTGTTAGAAGTACATACAATAGAAAGAATACTCAAAATAGACATCCTAAGAAGATTCATTCCTCTCCTAGACAAACCTCTAGCTACAATCATTACTCTTGTACGTATTGTAACAAAGTAGGACATACCCCTAGTAGATGTTACTACAAACATGTAGGAGTACCAAATAGGGAATACATTTGGGTAAGAAAGGATGTTAACTTAGAAGGACCCAAAACTTGTTGGGTTCCTAATACCCATGTCTGAACTTTGTCATGTAGGTGTGTATGAAAGCAGCAAAGGATTTATGGTATCTTGATAGTGGCTGCTCATCACACATGACAGGAGACAAAACCAAATTTTCATTTCTTATTCCTAGAGAAAAAGGTTTTGTCACATATGGTAACAATCAAAAGGGAAAAATACTCGGTATTGGAAGAATAGGCACACCCCCTCAAACAGTCATCGATAAAGTTCTTTACGTTGATGGTTTGATGCATAATCTTCTGAGTATAAGTCAACTATGTGATAAAGGTTTAAAAGTTGGTTTTATTAATGATCTTTGTGTTGTGAAAGATGTGAAAACTAAAGAAATTAAGTTTTCTGGGTATAAAGTAAATAAAGTCTTCATGATCTCCTTGGAAGAAATTCCACAAAATGTGAGATGCCTTTTGGTCAAGAATAATAGTGATTCATGGCTATGGCATAGAAGACTTGCTCATATTCACATAGCTCATTTAAACAAACTAGTCAAGCATGATCTAGTTGTTGGGCTTCCAAAGATAAAATTCGAGAAAGACAAGCTTTGTGATGCATGTCAAAAGGGGAAGCAAACCAGAACATCCTTCAAACCAAAAAACATAGTTTCGACTTCAAGACCCCTTCAATTGTTACATATGGATTTGTTCGGACCATCAAGAACTAAAAGCCTCGGAGGTAATTTCTATGCACTTGTTATTGTTGATAATTTCTCTAGATTTACATGGACTTTATTTCTTCCTCATAAGAATGAAGCCTTCAATGCATTCAAGATATATGCAAGGCTTGTTCAAAATGAGAAGTCTTTAAATATCTCTTCAATTAGAAGTGATCATGGTGGAGAATTTCAGAATCAACAATTCTAAGAACTATGTGATGAAAATGGAATATCACATAATTTCTCTACTCCGAGAACACCACAACAAAATGGTGTTGTAGAAAGGAAGAATAGGTTACTTGAAGAATTAGCAAGAACCATGTTAAGTGAATCAAGTCTCCCTAAATATTTCTGGGCTGATGCTGTAAGTACTGCTTGCTATGTTTCCAATAGAGTTCTTATTAGACCTATTCTTAAGAAAACTCCTTATGAACTCTACAAAGGAAGGAAACCAAACATCTCTCATCTACATGCTTTTGGATCAAAATGCTTTGTCTTGAATAATGGAAAGGAAAACCTTGGAAAGTTTGATGAAAAATCTGATGAAGGTATATTCCTTGGTTATTCTTTAACAAGCAAAGCATATAGAGTCTTTAACAAGAAAACTCTATCTGTGGAAGAATCCATACATGTTTCTTTTGATGAATCTAAATCTTCAACAGAAGATAGAGTTAATACTCCACATATTGAAGAAGATGATATCATTGTAAATGAAGATTCACAAAAGGATGAAGATCATAATCCAATACAAGAAGAGCCCATTGAAGATAATACTTATCAACTTCCAAAGGAATGGAGAACCCATAGGGATCATCCAGTTGATAATATTATTGGTGATATTTCTAGAGGCGTTTCTACAAGGCTACGCTTAAATGATTCAGTTTTGAATATGGCCTTCGTCTCTCAGATAGAACCATCAAAAGTAAATGATGCTCTAGAGGATGAATATTGGATTGTAGCAATGCAGGAAGAACTAAACCAATTTGAAAGGAATCAAGTTTGGGAACTTGTCCCTAAGCCTAGTGATAAACATGTTATTGGAACAAAGTGGGTATTTAGGAATAAGTTAGATGAAAATGGTGTCATAGTTAGGAACAAAGCAAGATTAGTTGCTCAAGGATATAATCAAGAAGAAGGTATAGACTTTGATGAAACTTATGCACCAGTAGCAAGGTTGGAAGCCATAAGACTGTTATTGGCGTATGCTTGTTCTTTAAATTTCCCATTATATCAAATGGACGTCAAAAGTGCTTTCCTGAACGGATACATTCAAGAAGAAGTCTATGTGAAGCAACCTCCAGGATTTGAAGATCCAAAGTTCCCTTCACATGTCTTCAGATTAAAGAAGGCACTCTATGGTCTTAAGCAAGCCCCTCGTGCATGTATGATAGATTAAGTACTTTCCTTTGTGATAAAGGATTTCAAAAGGGTAAGGCTGATACAACCTTGTTCATCAAAAGAATCAAAGGTAATACCTTCTTAGTTCAAATTTATGTTGATGATATTATCTTTGGTGCAACTAACAAATCTTTGTGTAAAGATTTCTCTAACATGATGCAAGAAGAATTTGAGATGTCCATGATGGGACAATTAAATTTCTTTCTTGGTTTGCAAATCAAGCAATCAAATGATGGAATATTCATCAATCAATCAAAGTTTTGCAAGGAATTGTTAAAGAAATATGATTTGGATGATTGCAAAGCCATAGCCACACTAATGGGGTCTAACACATATTTAGATCAAGATGAATCCGGTAATCAAGTTGATATTACCAAATATAGAGGTATGATCGGATCTCTTCTATACTTATCTGCAAGTAGACCTGATATTATGTTTAGTGTGTGTCTGTGTGCTAGATATCAAGCATCTCCTAGGGAATCACATTTGAGTTCTGTTAAAGGGATTTTCAAATATTTGAAAGGAACTACAAATGTTGGATTGTGGTATCCCAAAGGAAGTGTTTGTAATTTGATTGGGTATTCTGATTCTGATTATGCTGGTTGTAAAACTGAAAGAAAAAGTACTAGTGGTACTTGTCACTTGCTAGGAAATGCCCTTGTTTCTTGGTCTTGTAAGAAACAAGCATGTGTTGCTCTAAGTACTGAAGAAGCAGAATACATTGCTGCAGGAAGTTGTTGTGCACAAACTCTATGGCTCAAACAACAACTTAAAGATTATGGCTTAGAGCTGGGCTGCATTCCAATCAAATGTGACAACACAAGTGCCATTAATCTCACTAAAAACCCTATCATGCATTCTCGAACTAAGCATATTGATATACGACATCATTTTCTTCGAGATCATGTTATGAGGAAAGATATTGAAATTTCATTTGTGGATACACATAATCAATTAGCAGATATCTTTACTAAGCCTCTTCCTAAGGAATCATTTTTCAAGATAAGAAGAGAATTAGGCATATTAGATGAGCATGACATTTAAGGTAACATGTTATTTGCATAATCTTTGTGATG
Source organism: Acmispon strigosus (assembly GCA_030819835.1). NCBI lineage: Eukaryota > Viridiplantae > Streptophyta > Magnoliopsida > Fabales > Fabaceae > Acmispon > Acmispon strigosus. Next base: position 30,974,013 of record JAUAMA010000001.1, read on the forward strand.
ATTATATGTTTATATGCATTTAGATAGATTATATGCTTAAGTTTTTATATGAAAATGTGTTACTTAAGATCCTAAAGCCTAGAACTTATGAAATTGTCATTGTAATCGATTACCATAGGTCCTGTAATCGATTATCCACGCTCTAAGTCCTCGTGCCTGCTAGAACTATTTGAGTAATCGATTATCATAACTGCTATAATCGATTACATGTTCAAAATTTGAAATTTTTCAAAGTTGCAACTGATGTAATCGATTACCATAACTGCAGTAATCGATTACATGCTCGAAAAACTGCCAGAATTTCAGTTTTCCCTCCTCTTTTTTGAAATTTAAACTTAGGATAACTGTCCAGTAATCGATTACCCAACTGTTGTAATCAATTACATCCTCTGATCTATTTAAACACCAGCTTTAGTTGATCAATTTCGTTCCTATCCTTCTCCATTTTGTCCTCAAAACCTTTCTACTGTGCTGATAATCCTTCTTACTACTCTCATTCTAAGACTACTATGGATCCCTATCATACTCATTCTTCTCTACCCATGAACCTTACAAGACTTCTCACATCCACACACCAAAGAACTAGGTTTGCCTCGCGATTTATAAATCAACTCATCCGTAAACCTTTGTTTGGTGATCTGGACTCCTTCGTTGAAAATGGTCACACATTTCCCGCCTATCTCCGTTATCAAAACCTTGAGGAGTTTATCTCTATAAGCAATCCCTACTACCCAGAACTAGTAAAAGTCTTCTATTTCAACTTAGAACCTCTGCAAGATGGATTTCAAAGTTCTGTCAAGGGGATTCTTATTCGACATTCACTTGCATCTTTTGGTCGTTGCCTTGGACTTCCTTCATCCGGTGCTCTCTTAGGTCCTAACCTCCCTTGCCCCTGGCTGACTACAGCCATGCCTCCTTTTATAAATCACTTTGTAGATTTGAGTCAGTAGACCTCCAGAGAATTCACCCGCCTCATACTACCTCTTGTCCCTACAACACTGATGTCCTCACGACAAACAATCATCTCCTCCACTACTTCATTAATCAAGTAGTTCTGCCTGAAGAAACTCTTCTCGCTCACATTAGCGAATTTGAGTTACAAATTCTTTATGGCATTCTTCATTGTCACAAAATTAATTGGGCGTTCTTAGTCATGCACCACATGCTGCGATGTCGTGACTCGGCGGATTCTTTTCCTTATGCATCGATCATCTCCCGCCTCCTTCTCTACTCCGGAGTGCCTATCGCCAAGCTTTACGACACGCGGTCCTCTCATCTCAAACGTGTAGACACATCCATTCTTCCTTCGCTCAACATCACCAATGACTTTGGCCTCTTTCTTCTTCCTCATCAAATTCATGATAACGGTCGGGATTTCGTGCCCGTGCATACCATTGCTGATGTTGCCTCTCCTACTAGTACTTAGTCTTCTAAGGAGTTTTTCATGATTCTTCTTGTAATATGCTCACATTTTCTGTGACTTTTTCGTTTGAATGCTATGTTTGGATACTTCTGTTCTGATCATAATTTACATATTCACCCCTACCCCCCATGCTTTATGTTGCAATATACTTGTATGGATATATGTATGCCAATACCTTTTTGGCCTTTTCTTCTTTTTGATGAAGTCAAAAGGGGGAGAAAGGTTTTGTGCTCTTAAAGATCATATGCAGGGATTCAACGAGTACATTAGAAAGGGGGAGAAATGCTAGATATACTAGATTCCATCAAACAGGGGGCGTTAAGCATCAAGAATGCATATATGATCTTCAAGTATCAAGAATGTGTTTGCCATCATCAAAAAGGGGGAGATTGTGAAGAAGGTCTTATTCCTGACCCTGGCTGTGGTTTTGATGACGACAAACTCATCAACAAAAAGAAGAAAAGAAGACTTCAAAGAAACAAGCACTTCAAGTCCATCAATAGTCTAGAAGTCTTAGTATTAGGTGAGTTATGCTTTCAAAGGTCTATTAAAGCATAAAGGCTCTTAAAACACCTAATCTAATCAAGCTAAGTATTTTCATAACTTAAAAGAAGTAGAAAACCTTAAGCCAGTCTCAAAGATCAAGTTTCAAGAAAATGGGCTTCTGTGTAATCGATTACACCATTATGGTAATCGATTACACCTAGGCAAGTAATCGATTACTCATTGCTTGTAATCGATTACATGTTTGAAATTCAAATTCAAACTGAAACGGTCACTTGTGTAATCGATTACACTAAGTGTGGTAATCGATTACCAGAACGAAAAAGTGCATCTTTTCATGAACCATCGTGTCCCAAACCTTTTGAAAAGAGTTGTGATGGTTCAAGGACGTTTCCCTTGCCTATATAAAGACCATTTGAGTCCAGAAACAACAACATACAAGAACATACAACAACACACACAACATACACAAGAGACAACACATTACACATGAGAAAATCACATTAGGCCAAAACTTTGTCAAAATTAGTTCATCTTTAAGAACTAAATCTTTGGGAGCCTAAATTCTGAGTTCATGATCTTCATGTCAATAAGAACACTTTAGTTGTTCATACCTTGAAGAACTCAGAATTGCATTATGCTTAAAATCCTTAAAGCATAATTTCTCATGATCAATCCTATTGTATGTTAAAGGATTGATACAGCCAATTGTAATATCTTCTTCATCTCTTTCTGTAAGATTGAGTTTTTCACCGTGGTATTCGGTGACGGGTTGTTGTCATTGAAAGTGGTTTACTTTCAGGGTTTCGATTGAAGACAAGTTTGTCTTCAAGGTCTGAGGGTGGTTTGCCTTCAGGAACTGAAAGCGGTTTGCTTTCAGGGGCTGTTGAAAGTGGTTTGCTTTCACAGGATATTGGTAGAAATTCTTGGGGTCCTTGGGTTAGTGATAATGAAATTGCAAGTGTACAATTTACTATCGCGTAATAAAAATGTTCGAACCCAAAGGATAGGTGTTCTTGTTAATATTAAGTTTAGTACTTACACAGAAAAATAAAAAGATGTAATTGTTGAAAGTTTGTATAAGGTAGCACATGGAACAACAATAAAATAAAAGATAATAAGATGATAGAACATAAGCTTCTTGGGTTGGTTTACATAGTCTATATAATATGCTAGCAAGTTCTTACTTAATTTCTGAATTATAAATCTAATTTCATGATGCTATAGCCTAATTATCTACAAGTTAATTCCTTACACATTGTAGAACTTTCTTTCTAATTACTAAATTCAATTCCTTGCAACTTAGTTAACTAGAGAAGAAGATGAAGAAGAAATTCAGGCCAACATAAAGTTACGTCCTTCCTAATTCCTTAGTGAAGTATACTTATAACCTTTTTTAGATCCTAGGTCCCTTACTACTTACCAATTTCCATTCGAATAAGTAATAAGCAAGAAATCTTTTGCGCATAAGAAGAATGAAGAGCAAGGAAATAAAACATGAAATAGAAATAATATTCAGAAAGGTAAAAACAAACTAAAACATAAATATAAACTACTACAACCCAAGAAACTTAAAGAAGAATTAGCCAAGCATGGCTAAAAGAATCATTGGATTACCCTGGATAGGAGCTCAAGTTTGGCTTCCCACAATTCCTAGGAACAATGATCTTTGAGGGAGAAAGAGAGAATACTTGTTGTATTCTAAAAAGGTGTGCTTTACAAGTGAAGAAAATGGTCCTATTTATAGTAAAAATCCAGCCTCCAACGCTTCAGCGCTAGAATTTCCAACGCTTGGGCGCTGGAAGCATTAAAAATCCACTGCCAGACCGAAAGCCAGCGCTTGAGCGCTGGCTTCCCAGCGCTGCAGCGCTGGGACCTGCTGTTTCGGCTCCAAGTTTTCCTTCCTTCTTCATGGTTAGTGGGATTTAAATGCCATCAAAAGCCACTACTCAGCCCTTGTTAAATTCTGAAACTTCTCCTCCACTACCATCAATTCCTTCAAGCTTATTTTCCATGTGCTAATTTGAAGAGAGTTGCTTCATATTCCTCCTTTTCACTTTGGTCCTCTCTTGGTTAGCACTTCAATTCAAGCCCTCATACTCTCTTAATCTTCACTTTAAGTCCTCCACTCTTGAACTTTTACAATTTGGTCCCTGACTTCCTGAAACTTTACACATTGGTCCCTGGACAAAAATGATAACTAAACCAGCTTTTCCTAAAAATACAAAATAACTAGAAAAATTCCTAAAAATATAAAATAAAGCTAGAAAATCTAATAAAATCTAATCAACATGCAAAATGCAAAATAAATATAAAATCTACAAAAAAACAATAAAAAACCTACATGAGACTCAAAAATAATAAAATAAAAAGACTAAAAAGACCCTAAAATTATCATATAAAATCCACTCATCACACCACTATACCCAACGACAGCTTGTCCTCAAGCGACAAAACTTAAAGATAAACTCGTCCCTGAGTTTTGAGAAAGATTTTATCCGATTGAAATATGATAATTTTCCAGAAAGCTTAGTGGATAAGGAAGACATGCATGTTAAATAGACAAAGAATCAAGAAAGTTAGGCTTGGCTTTTAACATGTTTGAGTTCATCAAATAAGCTCACAAAATGATATTCTCCATGAAAACAAGAAAGCTCAATAATCCTGCCTATCATTCAAATCAAAACTGAAGTAAAGCAACCAAGTGATTTTGAAGAGATTTTTTTTAAGGTTGTAACTTGGCCAAAGGGTTGAACAATTCAAGGTGTGGATTTCAAGAAATTGGCAACTCTAGTGGCTGACTCAGAAACTTGTTGTTAAGTGATTTTTCTTTGACATAAGAGCTTCAACAATGCACACAAGGGTTCTCTCAATTTTTCTCTTTTCTTCTTTTTTTTTTTTTTTGAACAAAGTAGTGGAACGTATGGGATGAATGACTTGAATTTTACTCCCTTCATACTCTTTCTCACCCCACTACTTCATTATTTTTTCTAAGGCACATACCTTTTTTTTTTTTTTCCTTTTATTTTAGAGAGAAACCCACAAACATAGCTCTAATAATTCAGCACATGAATCACAATAACAACTTTAAGAATTATCACACAAAGTAGGCTCCAAAGAATGACTCTTTTAAGGCTCAAAAAGGGGCTACTAGTGGATATAACATTTCAAGCAAAAATATGAGTTTTCAAAAATGCCTATAATCTCTTCTCAACTCACAAAGTGTACAAAACTCCAATCAACATGCAACACAAGGCAGAAAAATTTCACAATCAAGAATTCAGAGTCCTTAGCTCTCAGAAAAAGATAGGGTAAGTGGTACCCTTTTTAGAACTCAGAAAAAGACTTAGCCAACAACCAAACAATCAAGACATCAAAAATCCTTTCTACAGCATGCAATCCTAACTGCTTAAAAACATAGAATTTTTCACAAAGCAGTTCAATCAGATAAAGCATCCACAAAGCTATAGCAACATCAGAATGGATAATATACTCAAGACTCATGCAAAAATAAAACAGAAAATCTAAACTAAAAACAAAAAACTATAAAAACAAAAATAAAAACTAATAAGCTGGTATAGTAACAAATTTTCCACAAAGGTCCAAGGGAACCTCAATGTAAAAATCACTTTGAACACTCAAGTTCAAGAGGGTTCTTCCTCCTTTTGGTACCTATCCTGTAACAATGAACAAACAAAAGTCTCACAAGTAGAAACTTGCTTGACTTGTTAGTCCCAAAAACAGCACAAATGATCATGGATTGAAAATTTGTGTCCACCTTTTAAAAACAATAATTCTTGAGTTTCCCAAAAATTAAAACCAGTGTAGAATCAAGGGAAAACTCATAGAATCTAAAAACTTTCAGAAAATGGTGAACACAAAATTTATTAAAAACTAAAAACAGCAAACTGCCCGAGCTCCAGCGCTTGAGCGTTGGGGATACCAACGCTTGGGCGCTGGAATTAAAATAAAAACTGGGCATCAGAGGTCCCAGCGCCTGAGCGCTGGGTTCCAACGCTATGGCGCTGGAAAATAGAAAATAAAAATGGGGATTCCAGGGGCCTAGCGCATGAGCGCTAGCCCTCCAGCGCCTAAGCGCTGGGATCAACTAGAATCAGAGGTTGTGAAGCAGGGGCCTAACGCATGAGCGTTGGCCTCCAGCGCTTGAGCGCTGGCCTCGCCTGCAGCAGAAACATAAAATTTCTTTTCTTTTATTTATGTACAAGAGTTGTGCAAAAATTTAAATGACAAAAATTTAAACTATCCTAAGTTGGGTTGTCTCCCAACCAGCTCAATGTTAAGGTCCGAGATAGACCCTTCCCCTTAATTAATTGGGGGCATCTAGCAAAGCAAAAACATCTTGTTTTTCAAAATCTCCCCCCAAGTATGGTTTCAATCTTTGTCCATTGACAGTGAATACATTCTTTGTAACTTCATTTTCTATTTCTACCGCACCATGGGGGAAGACTTTGGTGACCCTGAATGGTCCTGTCCACTTGGACCTCAACTTTCCAGGAAACAATCTCAGTCTTGAGTTATATAATAACACAAGCTGTCCTGGACTCAATTCTTTTGGCACAATTTTCTTATCATGCCACTTCTTGGTCCTCTCTTTGTAGATCCTAGCATTGTGATATGCTTGGAGTCTAAATTCATCCAGCTCATGTACCTGTACCTGTCTTTTATCCCCAGCTTCCTTGGGATCCATGTTCAAATATTTCAAAGCCCAAAAGGCTTTATGCTCAAGTTCCACAGGTAAATGACAAGTCTTACCATAAACCAACTGGTAAGGAGAGGTTCCAATAGGAGTTTTAAACGCAGTTCGATAAGCCCACAAGGTGTCATCTAATTTTTTTGACCAATCCTTCCTTGAGGTACCAACTGTTTTTTCCAAAATCCTTTTTAACTCCCTATTAGAAACCTCTACTTGTCCACTAGTTTGGGGGTGATAGGGGGTAGCAATTTTATGATTAACACCATATTTTTTCAAAAGAGCTTCAAAAGCTTTATTACAAAAATGCTTACCTCCATCACTGATTATTGCTCTTGGCACCCCAAATCTAGTAAAAATCTTTTTCTTTAAAAAATCCAAAACAACTTTTCCATCATTTGTGGGAAGGGCTGATGCTTCAACCCATTTAGAAACATAGTCAACAGCAACCAAAATATACTGGCAACCAAAAGAAGGTGGAAAAGGTCCCATGAAATCAATGCCCCATACATCAAAAACTTCAACTTCCAAAATCATTTTTTGAGGCATCTCATTCCTTCTTGAGATATTACCAGTTCGTTGACAGCGATCACACCTTACCACAAATGCTCTACTATCTTTGAAGATAGTAGGCCAATAAAAACCACTTTGGAGGACTTTAGCTGCAGTCCTCTCTCCTGAAAAATGGCCTCCATAATCGGAGCCATGGCAATGCCATAAAATAGCCTCAAATTCTTTTTCTGGAATACACCTTCTAATGATCCCATCAGAACATTCTCTAAATAGATAAGGTTCATCCCAGAAAAAGAATTTAGCATCATGCAAAAATTTCTTCTTTTGTTGCCATGTCAAATCAGAAGGCAACACACCAGCAGCTTTAAAATTAGCTAAATGTACATACCATGGAGCTATCTCTTGGATAGCTAAAAGCCTCTCATCTGGGAACTCCTCTTGAATAGGAATTGGATCGGAGTTCCCTTCTTCAAGCCTTGACAAATGGTCTGCTACACCATTGTCCTTCCCTTTTCTGTCCACAATTTCAAGATCAAACTCTTGCAAGAGTAAGATCCACCTGATCAGCCTGGGTTTAGCTTCCTGCTTAGCAAACAAGTACTTCAATGCAGAATGGTCAGTATGCACAATAACTTTAGTACCCAAAACGTAAGGTCTGAATTTGTCTAAAGCATAGACAACGCTCAACAACTCCTTTTCAGTTGTAGCATAATTTTTTTTAGCTTCATTCAGAACCTTACTAGCATAATAAATCACATGCAAAACTTTTCCATTTTTCTGACAAAGAACAGCCCCTATTGCATTATCACTAGCATCACACATAATTTCAAAAGGCAAATCCCATTGGGGAGCAACAATGATAGGGGCTGAAACAAGTTTTTCCTTTAATAATTTAAAAGCAGCCAAACACTCATCATTAAAGATAAAAGGAGCTTCTTTTTCAAGGAGATTTGTCATAGGCTTAGCAATTCTAGAAAAATCTTTTATAAATCGCCTATAAAAACCTGCATGACCAAGAAAGCTTCTTATGCCTTTAATATTAGTGGGAGGAGGTAGATTTTCAATGATTTCAGTTTTAGCCTTATCTACCTCAATCCCTTTTTCAGAAATCTTGTGCCCAAGCACAATGCCATCTTTTACCATAAAATGACATTTTTCCCAATTAAGTACCAAATTATTTTCTTGGCACCTAACTAGAATCCTTTCCAAATTGCTCAAACACTTGTCAAAGCTGGGGCCATAAACAGAAAAATCATCCATGAACGCTTCCATACATTCACCAATTAAATCATAAAAAATAGCAAACATACATCTTTGGAAGGTTCCTGGAGCATTACACAAGCCAAAAGGCATTCTTTTATAAGCAAACACCCCGAAGGGGCAAGTAAAAGCAGTTTTTTCTTGATCCTTAGGATCAACAACAATTTGGTTATATCCTGAATAACCATCCAAGAAACAATAGTACTCATGGCCAGCCAACCTGTCAAGCATTTGATCAATAAAGGGAAGGGGGAAATGATCTTTCCGGGTGGCAGAATTTAGCCTCCGGTAATCTATACAAACCCTCCAACCAGTTACCTTTCTGGTGGGAATCAATTCATTGTTCTCATTCGGGACCACAGTAATTCCCCCTTTTTTGGGAACTACCTGAACGGGACTGACCCATTCACTATCAGAAATGGGATAAATGATCCCTGCATCAAGCAACTTAATCACTTCTTTCCTTACCACCTCTTTCATGGCAGGATTAAGTCTTCTTTGGGGTTGGACTACAGGTTTAACTTGTTCTTCTAAACAAATTTTATGCATACAAACAGTGGGGCTTATGCCCTTAATGTCCTCTATAGTCCAACCCAAAGCAGATTTATGAGCTCTAAGAATTCTTACCAGTTTTTCTTCTTCAAGAGGAGAGAGGGAACTACTCACAATGACTGGCTTATTATTACCTTCCTCAAGAAATACATACTTAAGGGTGGAAGGTAAGGGCTTCAATTCCCTCTTTTCCTCTTGAACTTCTTCCTCTCTTTTCAGCTCCTCTACCCAATTTTTCGTTGAAGGGAAAAAATGGGCAGCCTCCAGATATCTTGCCATTTCAATGACCTGTTCGTCATTGCTGTCTATATCTTCAAAATCCAACCCCTCAGAGATTATAGTCTCTAAAGGATCTTCTTTCCACATGGCAACAAACTGTTAGGCAGTAATATTTTTTTTTATTTTTTTGTATATTATATACAAGAAGTACTAAATAAAATAAAAACAAGAACTTGAAAGAACCTATCCCCGGCAACGGCGCCAAAAACTTGATAATGAAATTGCAAGTGTACAATTTACTATCGCGTAATAAAAATGTTCGAACCCAAAGGATAGGTGTTCTTGTTAATATTAAGTTTAGTACTTACACAGAAAAATAAAAAGATGTAATTGTTGAAAGTTTGTATAAGGTAGCACATGGAACAGCAATAAAATAAAAGATAATAAGATGATAGAACATAAGCTTCTTGGGTTGGTTTACATAGTCTATATAATATGCTAGCAAGTTCTTACTTAATTTCTGAATTATAAATCTAATTTCATGATGCTATAGCCTAATTATCTACAAGTTAATTCCTTACACATTGTAGAACTTTCTTTCTAATTACTAAATTCAATTCCTTGCAACTTAGTTAACTAGAGAAGAAGATGAAGAAGAAATTCAGGCCAACATAAAGTTACGTCCTTCCTAATTCCTTAGTGAAGTATACTTATAACCTTTTTTAGATCCTAGGTCCCTTACTACTTACCAATTTCCATTCGAATAAGTAATAAGCAAGAAATCTTTTGCGCATAAGAAGAATGAAGAGCAAGGAAATAAAACATGAAATAGAAATAATATTCAGAAAGGTAAAAACAAACTAAAACATAAATATAAACTACTACAACCCAAGAAACTTAAAGAAGAATTAGCCAAGCATGGCTAAAAGAATCATTGGATTACCCTGGATAGGAGCTCAAGTTTGGCTTCCCACAATTCCTAGGAACAATGATCTTTGAGGGAGAAAGAGAGAATACTTGTTGTATTCTAAAAAGGTGTGCTTTACAAGTGAAGAAAATGGTCCTATTTATAGTAAAAATCCAGCCTCCAACGCTTCAGCGCTAGAATTTCCAACGCTTGGGCGCTGGAAGCATTAAAAATCCACTGCCAGACCGAAAGCCAGCGCTTGAGCGCTGGCTTCCCAGCGCTGCAGCGCTGGGACCTGCTGTTTCGGCTCCAAGTTTTCCTTCCTTCTTCATGGTTAGTGGGATTTAAATGCCATCAAAAGCCACTACTCAGCCCTTGTTAAATTCTGAAACTTCTCCTCCACTACCATCAATTCCTTCAAGCTTATTTTCCATGTGCTAATTTGAAGAGAGTTGCTTCATATTCCTCTTTTTCACTTTGGTCCTCTCTTGGTTAGCACTTCAATTCAAGCCCTCATACTCTCTTAATCTTCACTTTAAGTCCTCCACTCTTGAACTTTTACAATTTGGTCCCTGACTTCCTGAAACTTTACACATTGGTCCCTGGACAAAAATGATAACTAAACCAGCTTTTCCTAAAAATACAAAATAACTAGAAAAATTCCTAAAAATATAAAATAAAGCTAGAAAATCTAATAAAATCTAATCTACATGCAAAATGCAAAATAAATATAAAATCTACAAAAAAACAATAAAAAACCTACATGAGACTCAAAAATAATAAAATAAAAAGACTAAAAAGACCCTAAAATTATCATATAAAATCCACTCATCAGTTAGGAACTTGTAAGAGATTTTTATCAATAGTGGAAAAATCCTCAAGGGATTTTCTTGAGGGACTGGACGTAGCCTTTGGTGGATTGAAGGTGAACCAGGATAAACTCTTGTGTGTGATTGCCTCTATCCTTCATATTTACTTTCAAGTATCGCTCAAATCCGCTGCAATCATAACGATCATTTCGTGATTATCATAAACTTGAAAGTAACAATTTCAATAAGGCGAAAATTGAGGCAACACTGATTCACCCCCCCTCTCAGGTTGCTATCTGCACTAACAATTGGTATCAGAGCGGAAGTTTAGGTAAGTTATTCCTAAGATCCGGGAAAAGATGGCATCCTCTTCCAATCATGGAACAAATGAAGGATTCAACATAAACAGGCCACCATTCTTCAATGGAGAACATTATGACTTCTGGAAAATCAAGATGAAGATATTCATAAAGTCATTAGACGCAGGAATATGGAAAGCCATTAAAGAAGGTCCCTTTGTGCCTATAACAACAGATGAAGAAGGAACTTCACAACCAAAGTCAGAAAGTACTTGGAGTGAAGAAGAAAAGAAGAAGGTTCAACATGATCTCAAAGGAATGAACATCCTTACATCTGCTCTTGGCATGGACGAATTTTTCAGAGTATCAACGTGCACTTCATCAAAAGAAATATGGGATACGTTGATGGTGACTCATGAAGGAACAGCTGAAGTCAAGAGATCAAAGATCAATACTTTATCTCAGGAGTATGAAATGTTCAGAATGCTTCCAGGAGAAAAGGTATTAGATATGCAAAAACGATTCACTCATTTGTTTAATCATTTGATTGCTCTTGGAAAACAATTTTCAAATTGTGACTTGAACATGAAAGTTCTAAGATCACTTACAAGAGTATGGCAACCAAAAGTTACAGCCATCTCTGAAAAGAAGAGTTTATCAAATATGACTCTTGCAACTCTTTTTGGAAAACTCCAAGAACATGAGTTGGAATTGAATCGTTTAGAAGAACATGAACAACATGAGAAGAAGCATCGATCAATTTCTTTAAAGGCAAAAGAAAGCGTCAAAGAAGATTATGATGCAGACTCTGAAGAAGAAGACAATGGAAATTTGAATCTTCTAGTAAAGAACTTTGGAAAGTTTCTTAAAAGGAAAAACGTTAAATTTAACAACAATAGAGCCTTCCAAAGGAACAATGAGTCTTCTTCATCTCAAAAGATTACATGTTTCGAGTGTGGCAAACCGGGACATTTCAAGTCAGATTGTCCAAATCTTCAGAAGAAGAAACATGGTCTAAGAGAGAAATTTGAGAAAAAGGATCAACCTACTCGAAGAGCATATTTGGCTTGGGATGATAATGAAGTAAGTTCATCATCAGACTCTGACAAAGAAGAAGCACAAGTTGCCTTGATGGCCTCACATGACTCAGATGTTGAAGATTCCCAGGTTAGTAATAATTCTATGTCTTCTCATGATTTAAAGTTTTCTATGGAGAATATGTTTAAATTATGTCAAGAATTTTCCAAGATTAGCACTAAGCAAAATGATTTGATTTGATCCTTAGAAAGTAAGTGTAGAACCTTACAAGAGGAATTAGACATAGTGAAATCTAAACTAGATATTACACATAAATGCACTAACTGTAATTCTTTAGAAGAAAAGATAAATAATCTTCAACAAAGAGTAAATAACTTCAATAAAGGAAAACAGAAGTTAGATGATATTCTAAGTGTTCAAAGACATTCAAATAACAAATCAGGCCTAGGATATACTTCTCACCCAAAGACTAAGGAAGTCAAGAAAACTGTGTTTGTAAAACCAAACCATATAATAGAATCTTCTAGTAACAAAAGGGTTAATCCTTTTAGAAGTACATACAATAGAAAGAATACTCAAAATAGACATCCTAAGAAGATTCATTCCTCTCCTAGACAAACCTCTAGTTACAATCATTACTCTTGTACGTATTTTAACAAAGTAGGACATACCCCTAGTAGATGTTACTACAAACATGTAGGAGTACCAAATAGGGAATACATTTGGGTAAGAAAGGATGTTAACTTAGAATGACCCAAAACTTGTTGGGTTCCTAATACCCATGTCTGAACTTTGTCACGTACGTGTGTATGAAAGCAGCAAAGGATTTATGGTATCTTGATAGTGGCTGCTCATCACACATGACAGGAGACAAAACCAAATTTTCATTTCTTATTCCTAGAGAAAAAGGTTTTGTCACATATGGTAACAATCAAAAGGGAAAAATACTCGGTATTGGAAGAATAGGCACACCCCCTCAAACAGTCATCGATAAAGTTCTTTACGTTGATGGTTTGATGCATAATCTTCTGAGTATAAGTCAACTATGTGATAAAGGTTTAAAAGTTGGTTTTATTAATGATCTTTGTGTTGTGAAAGATGTGAAAACTAAAGAAATTAAGTTTTCTGGGTATAAAGTAAATAAAGCCTTCATGATCTCCTTGGAAGAAATTCCACAAAATGTGAGATGCCTTTTGGTCAAGAATGATAGTGATTCATGGCTATGGCATAGAAGACTTGCTCATATTCACATAGCTCATTTAAACAAACTAGTCAAGCATGATCTAGTTGTTGGGCTTCCAAAGATAAAATTCGAGAAAGACAAGCTTTGTGATGCATGTCAAAAGGGGAAGCAAACCAGAACATCCTTCAAACCAAAAAACATAGTTTCGACTTCAAGACCCCTTCAATTGTTACATATGGATTTGTTCGGACCATCTAGAACTAAAAGCCTCGGAGGTAATTTCTATGCACTTGTTATTGTTGATAATTTCTCTAGATTTACATGGACTTTATTTCTTCCTCATAAGAATGAAGCCTTCAATGCATTCAAGAGATATGCAAGGCTTGTTCAAAATGAGAAGTCTTTAAAGATCTCTTCTATTAGAAGTGATCATGTTGGAGAATTTCAGAATCAAAAATTCCAAGAACTATGTGATGAAAATGGAATATCACATAATTTCTCTACTCCGAGAACACCACAACAAAATGGTGTTGTAGAAAGGAAGAATAGGTTACTTGAAGAATTAGCAAGAACCATGTTAAGTGAATCAAGTCTCCCTAAATATTTCTGGGCTGATGCTGTAAGTACTGCTTGCTATGTTTCCAATAGAGTTCTTATTAGACCAATTCTTAAGAAAACTCCCTATGAACTCTACAAAGGAAGGAAACCAAACATCTCTCATCTACATGCTTTTGGATCAAAATGCTTTGTCTTGAATAATGGAAAGGAAAACCTTGGAAAGTTTGATGAAAAATCTGATGAAGGTATATTCCTTGGTTATTCTTTAACAAGCAAAGCATATAGAGTCTTTAACAAGAAAACTCTATCTGTGGAAGAATCCATACATGTTTCTTTTGATGAATCTAAATCTTCAACAGAAGATAGAGTTAATACTCCATATATTGAAGAAGATGATATCATTGTAAATGAAGATTCTCAAAAGGATGAAGATCATAATCCAATACAAGAAGAGCCCATTGAAGATAATACTTATCAACTTCCAAAGGAATGGAGAACCCATAGGGATCATCCAGTTGATAATATTATTGGTGATATTTCTAGAGGCGTTTCTACAAGGCTACGCTTAAATGATTCAGTTTTGAATATGGCCTTCGTCTCTCAGATAGAACCATCAAAAGTAAATGATGCTCTAGAGGATGAATATTGGATTGTAGCAATGCAGGAAGAACTAAACCAATTTGAAAGGAATCAAGTTTGGGAACTTGTCCCTAAGCCTAGTGATAAACATGTTATTGGAACAAAGTGGGTATTTAGGAATAAGTTAGATGAAAATGGTGTCATAGTTAGGAACAAAGCAAGATTAGTTGATCAAGGATATAATCAAGAAGAAGGTATAGACTTTGCTGAAACTTATGCACCAGTAGCAAGGTTGGAAGCCATAAGACTGTTATTGGCGTATGCTTGTTCTTTAAATTTCCCATTATATCAAATGGACGTCAAAAGTGCTTTCCTGAACGGATACATTCAAGAAGAAGTCTATGTGAAGCAACCTCCAGGATTTGAAGATCCAAAGTTCCCTTCACATGTCTTCAGATTAAAGAAGGCACTCTATGGTCTTAAGCAAGCCCCTCGTGCATGTATGATAGATTAAGTACTTTCCTTTGTGATAAAGGATTTCAAAAGGGTAAGGCTGATACAACCTTGTTCATCAAAAGAATCAAAGGTAATACCTTCTTAGTTCAAATTTATGTTGATGATATTATCTTTGGTGCAACTAACAAATCTTTGTGTAAAGATTTCTCTAACATGATGCAAGAAGAATTTGAGATGTCCATGATTGGACAATTAAATTTCTTTCTTGGTTTGCAAATCAAGCAATCAAATGATGGAATATTCAACAATCAATCAAAGTTTTGCAAGGAATTGTTAAAGAAATATGATTTGGATGATTGCAAAGCCATAGCCACACCAATGGGGTCTAACACATATTTAGATCAAGATGAATCCGGTAATCAAGTTGATATTACCAAATATAGAGGTATGATCGGATCTCTTCTATACTTATCTGCAAGTAGACCTGATATTATGTTTAGTGTGTCTCTGTGTGCTAGATATCAAGCATCTCCTAGGGAATCACATTTGAGTTCTGTTAAAGGGATTTTCAAATATTTGAAAGGAACTACAAATGTTGGATTGTGGTATCCCAAAGGAAGTGTTTGTAATTTGATTGGGTATTCTGATTCTGATTATGCTGGTTGTAAAACTGAAAGAAAAAGTACTAGTGGTACTTGTCACTTGTTAGGAAATGCCCTTGTTTCTTGGTCTTGTAAGAAACAAGCATGTGTTGCTCTAAGTACTGCAGAAGCAGAATACATTGCTGCAGGAAGTTGTTGTGCACAAACTCTATGGCTCAAACAACAACTTAAAGATTATGGCTTAGAGCTGGGCTGCATTCCAATCAAATGTGACAACACTAGTGCCATTAATCTCACTAAAAACCCTATCATGCATTCTCGAACTAAGCTTATTGATATACGACATCATTTTCTTCGAGATCATGTTATGAGGAAAGATATTGAAATTTCATTTGTGGATACACATAATCAATTAGCAGATATCTTTACTAAGCCTCTTCCTAAGGAATCATTTTTCAAGATAAGAAGAGAATTAGGCATATTAGATGAGCATGACATTTAAGGTAACATGTTATTTGCATAATCTTTGTGATGATTATATGTTTATATGCATTTAGATAGATTATATGCTTAAGTGTTTATATGAAAATGTGTTACTTAAGATCCTAAAGCCTAGAACTTATGAAATTGTCATTGTAATCGATTACCACAGGTCCTGTAATCGATTATCCACGCTCTAAGCCCTCGTGCCTGCTAGAACTATTTGAGTAATCGATTATCATAACAGCTATAATCGATTACATGTTCAAAATTTGAAATTTTTCAAAGTTGCAACTGATGTAATCGATTACCATAACTGCAATAATCGATTACATGCTCGAAAAACTGGAAGAATTTCAGTTTTCCCTCCTCTTTTTTGAAATTTAAACTTAGGATAACTGTCCAGTAATCGATTACCCAACTGTTGTAATCGATTACATCCTCGGATCTATTTAAACACCAGCTTTAGTTGATCAATTTCGTTCCTATCCTTCTCCATTTTGTCCTCAAAACCTTTCTACTGTGCTGATAATCCTTCTTACTACTCTCATTCTAAGACTACTATGGATCCCTATCATACTCATTCTTCTCGACCCATGAACCTTACATGGGTCTGCTGGACGTGGGAATTTAATTACTCCCAATGCCTAGGCGTTGGCAAGCCAACGCTTGAGCGTTGGGATTCGGCCAGTTTTATTATAAATAGGGCATTTGCTTTCCTTTGTAAAAACACCTTGACACCTTTCATACCATCTTTCTTCTTGGTTCAGAGCAATTTCCTGGACTTGTGGGAAGCCTCTTTGAGCTCCCAATTCAGGTTTTTCTCTTTATGTTTCTCTTAGCCATGCTAGGCTAATTTTTCTTGTATTTGGGTTGTTATGAATCTTCATAAAACTATGCTGTAAGTCTTAATCTTTATATATGAATGAAGTTCTTGTTCTTAGTATTTTCTCCCCATGCTTAATTAATCTTGGTGCACACAAGTTCACTTTGCTCAATTCTTGCACAATGGTAATTGGTAGGATTTGAGGGAAATGAGATTAAATTAATGGATTATTCATCACTTAGGTATAAGGATGGAAACCAATTGTGTTGGCTAGAACTAAGAACACTAATGCTTCAATTTGATTAACTAATCACTAAGGTATTAGGCTTAGTAATTGGATTGAAAGTTCTATTTGATTAAGGCATTAACAAATAGAAATCCTAGGCAAAGCACCTAAGAACTTGTTCTAATTTCATGTGTAAAAGTGATTCTGAAAAGCTAAGTTAAGTGAAGTGAAATTCAACCCAAATACTTGTTTTATCATTTTATTGCTTTTAGTCTTTTTCTGTCACAATATCAAAACAAAAATATCTTTAATTTTCCAACTCTGAAAACCAATTATAGAATCAAACCAATCCCTGTGGAGACGATATCTTTTATATTACTTCGATAATCAACCGTACACTTGCGGATTTGGTCACCAAGTCCAGCCGGAATTTTTTTTTACATATTTATTAATTAATAAACTTAAAAACAAAAAAGGAAAAAAGGGAAATCAGAGCACTGTGTTTCTTCTCCTTCTTCTTCGACTATTCTTCAAAACCATCAACCACCTTCCATTCGTCGCCGTCCTTCGCCACTCCGCCGCCGTCCGTCACATTCCGTCGCCACTTCTTCGTCAGGCCACGCGGTGCACACACCGAGCCATCACCCTCAACCACCAACAAGCTCTAGAAAACCCAGATTCGGTCAGAAATGGTGATAAAACCAAACAATTAACCCACAACGCAGCGCACAGGCTACCCAGATGCCTCCCTCTCCTTCAATCGCCTCCCTCACATTCACTATCCATGAACCCTAAACCCAAATCAACAATAGAAAATCAGGACCCAAATCCAAACCCATATCTAAAAAGAGAGAAATGAGAAGAAAGAAATGAAACCCACAAGTTGAAACCTAAACCAACGTTGTTTATCTTCTCGGCAAAGTGGGAAAGTGGGGGTCTGGTGTTTGATTGTGAAATCAACGTGGTGTGGGTGGGGGATTGCGGTGGTTAGGGGAGTGGTGGGTGATGGCTCGATGTGGGTGGCGTTGGGGGTTATGCCGTGGTGTGGGTGGGAGATTGCAGGTGGTGGTGGTGGGTGATGCGGTGGTGGTGGTTTGGGGAAGGAGGAGGAAGAGGAGGACATGGTTTCCTTCTGATTTCTTTTTTTTACGTTTTTAAGTTTATTAATTAATAAATATGTAAAAAAATTCCAGCTGGACTCATTAAATGACGTGACCTATGTCACGTAGGAACTGCTGTGACACATAGGCACAGTAGTCAACGGCTAACTCCGGCAGGAACGAAAATCAAACAATAATAAAAATCTGAGGCCTAAAATCCACCTTTATACCGGCGAGGAATTAAAACCAAATCTCATTCAAAGTAAGTGACCAAAAACATATTTAGCCCTACATATTATTATGCAATGATCATCTATTAGATCAAGTTATCCACGATACAGATAAACCATCATACTAGGACAAAGTTATATACATTTTATTATGCAATGAGCATCTATTAGATCAAGTTATCCACGATACAGATAAACCATCATACTAGGAGAAAGTATCATTAGTAATTAGTGTATATCAAAACAGTGATGATAATAACAACACTTACAATTTGTGGCAGTTTTGGATGCTACAAACTGTCACTAATGTCACTGCTGTTTCAGTGTACACGTATCAGCACTGTTAAAATATAAAATAGTAGCACCTATTGTACTCAAATAAATACGAGCAAGGTGAGCAACTACAAATGTTAGCAGAAGTAGTATGGTGGTTGTTCACCTCCTACTTTAACCATGAAGTTGGGTGTTTGATTCTCACCGCCTATTGTATTAAAACATATTCTGTAGGTAGTCGTTTACTACACAGTTGTGAGTACCCATGAAGAGTTGATTAGTCGTTGTGTTGTGTCACTGTTGTCGGCGCCGGATACTCTAATGAGGTAGGTTCGGAGGGTTTGCTAGAACTGTCACTGCAACTTTCAAAAAAGAAGGTTTCCGCATACCAATCATTGAAGCGGCTCCTGTGGTACGCCTTTCTTTGATGGAGCAGCTTCTTTGATGTAACGACACTTTTTCTCATCTTCAAAGTCAAAGAAGATGAAGACCCCTTCTCAGCTTCTTGCACGAGCTTGTAAAATTCTCTTGGCCCTCCTGAAGGAATCCTAGTGATTCTCAAGGGATGCTTCCCCATGATTCTCTTTTTGTCATTGATTTCTACACTAACACGGTCTGGCACAGTGAATGAGATCCCAAACCTGCGTGGTTTAGACCTTATAGCACAATACCTCAAACTCATTTTGTCTTTCTTTCAAACACCCTTTGTAAATTCTTGCTTCTCTGTGACTCTATAATAGCCATTTTATATATTACACACTGATATCGTTATCATGATGAGAATCTTAGACTAGTTCACAATTTGACTTAGTAAAACTATGTACTCATGAAAGCGGTGGGTTGACGTAGCTTTGCTTCAACCGATTTGCTGTGGTTTTGTTTATAACTGATGCTTTAAGCTTATTGGGTATAAAGGTCAGGTCTCATCCAACTTACCTTGGGGAGAATCAATGGGTCTCTATCTCACTCTCTGGCACAAGATTCTAGATCCTTCAAACCACACAACCGCTCTTCCTATACCGGCTTCAAACTTTGGATCAGCTTTGACCGGGTTCTTCTTCATCTTGTTATGTTGACAATAATCTTTTATAAACCGTTAAACACTTTATTACTGATTTTTGAGTTATGATTTATAGACTACTATTAGTGGTGGACACCTAGAAAGAGAAAGAAAAAGAAGAGAGAAGTAATGAATGTAATATGTAATGTGATGTAATAAGAAGTGAGAGATAAAAATAAAAATAAGGTGTTTGTAGGTGTCTATACTATTTATATGTTTATGAATCTTTATTGCTGATTTTTATATTATGCAAGATGGTCCTTTGTAACTTGTTAATAAGGTTGCAGAATATTTCATTTTGAACTGGAGTAGCAAGTGAATGGGGGGCATTATTATTTTACCGCGCAAAGAGTAAATGAGCAAGTAGCCAGAGGAGGTTCCAGCAACGAATGTCGTTAAAGACCAGCCACTCCACAATGGAGATGAACTCGGTATTGATAAGGGAAAATTCAGGTCAGATCTTGACCAGAGGAGGAGAGAGTGGGTGTTAAGGGCGCAGAGAAGGTTCGGGTTGTCGACAAGTCAACCGTGCTTTCGCGCTCCAAGTTCCCCTAAATTCTCGCACGCTATGCATCCCAAATTTGACTTCGTTCCAGAATAAACCCTAAAGCCAAGTTAGCCGTTTGAGCAAAGAAACCACAAAGCCAAGTCGGTCGGCTGAGCAAAGAAACCTTAGAGTATTATTCATGTGTAAAAGTGAACACCATTGAATAATGGAGCCACCCCTTATATAATCGGGGAGGTTGCCAAGCCTAAGTCTAAGTAAATTGTACCCGGCCAATTACTTGCTAACCAAGTTGTGCGAGGTGGAGAGGAGATATCGAAGTATCTTAACTGCTATAGCTTGCTGACTAAGTACGTGATAAGTCATCCAGTTGTGCACTCCTATGTGGGTTTGGGCCAAACTCAGATGGCTTCAGTATTGGGCCTACTGGATGTCTTCAGTCTTGGGCCTGCCGGATGTCTTCAGTGTTGGACCTGCTGGATGGCTTCAGTGTTGGATTTGCTGGATGGCTTTAGTGTTGGACCTGTTGGCTTATCTATCGAAGCTTTGTCGTAGGCCGGCTTCCTTCCACACCTAATCCTCCTTACCCAGCCAGCTTAGAACATTTACCGGTCCACAGCCCTCCAAGGCTTGTGGTCAAGAATTGGCTGCAAAAGCCTTTATCATTCAAGCAAGCTGGTCGAGATTTCACGTTGTATGTTGAACCTTGCATTTTGAAACTTTCTTTAGCTTGTTTATTTGTTGCATACTCTCTTCTCCTTTAGCTTGGAGTTTTAAATGACTTGTCTAAGTGATTGGTCATAAGTTGATCTTGCGTGGTCGGTGCTCCGTGCTTATCATGCGTTGCGATGCCATCAAGAGAATTGATATCGAAATTGACATTGACATTGAGATTGACATTGACATTGACATTGACATTGACATTGACATTGACATTGATATGGGTATGGTATTGATATTGATATTGACATTGCGTGGTCCGCCCTTCTTGTTCATCATGCGGATGTTGCGTGGTCGACCCTCCGTGCTTATCATGCATTGCGATGCCATCAAGAGAATTGATATCAACATTGACATTGACATTGGTATTGATATTGATATTGACATTGCGTGGTCTGCGCTTCTTGTTCATCATGCGGCGCAATGCTAGCACGGGAATTGATATTGATATTGGTATAGATATTGATATTGATATTGATATTGATATTGATATTGATATTGCGCGGTCGGCAATCATTTGGAGATTTTCCAGCTAGCTGGCCAGTCACTTACTTGGGTGATTTTCACTCACTCAGGAGCTTATCGTCCATCCGGAGATATGCATTAAAATTGACTGGCTGCATCACCTGTGACCTATCTTGGTCAGTTTGATGAGGTAATGCGGTCAAGCGGTTGAGCAGGGAAAGCCAGTCAAATATGGTTGATGTTTTGTCATTCAATCTTTAGGTCATACGGCCCAACACGACATTGTCAAATGATCGTGGTTGGCATATAAGTCAGATGTTCATCAGTCTTAGTCCGGCCATGAACTACTTTGATAATTGGAAATGGTTGAATGGATATGCAGCAACTTAGTATTGTATGGTCCAGACTTGTACCACACTACAACATTTCTGGAGCAGCGAGTGATGGGAACGGTTTGTACGTATTTTGCTTGGCTGTGAATTTTTCATGGTTGTGGAGGTTTCATTTCACTTTGTTCTCAGGAAAACCCACATTTTCTTCCTGCGGTTATGAGGGATTGAAATGCAGGCGTAAACACACGCTATCTATCTCATTGGCAATGGAGGAACCAAAGGTGGTGAAGCTGAAGCCAATCAAAGCAAACAAAACTCTTTATTGGAGGGTGATTCCGATTTCCTGCGAGTTGGTGGGAAGGGTTACTGTTGGCAGAGAGGTCTCAAAGAGACAAAGCAGTGGTTTCAGATTTGGTTGGTTTGGATGGTGGAGTGTTAATGAGAGGGTATTACCGTAAGAATATAAATAAAATTTAAATAAATCATAATTACACCCTTACTAGTCTAGCAGGTCACAAATATAGCATCATTATGGTATATTCTATTTCTATGACTATAAAGACATCATGCGCGAGTGGGTGAAAACTTAGACAACACCCAATCTAGAGAGAAGATTAATGAAACTTGAACTGATTTTCAATAACCGGTGAATGTGACTTTAGAAGAAGGGGCCAAAATTGGTGGGTGATGAGGAAGGCAAAAATTGAACACATTAAAAAAATCAATCGTCACTAGTCAAAAGGAGCATCATCTGCAAATGTCAAAGAACACAAGCATAAACAGTCAAACACCCATTGCAACACCATAGAGTATTAATGTCTTGGTTAACATTCTACATCTAACACCATAGAAACAATGGAATAAAAACATGCTATCAAAGTCCATCATCGTTACAGAGAAACAAATGGGATTGAAAAAAAAAGGATTTTTCCACGCAAAGACAATGAATCCTAAATAAACCTGAATCTTCTTCCCTTTAGTTTCTTAGTGGTCTGAAGAATCCTATTCACGAGCCAAGGAGATCCAGAGAAGAGTGAGAAGCTCTCACTTCTCTCTAACCATCTTCAAAGAGCTTCAACCTTCTCTCATCTTGTTCATCAATTTACTTCAACAAAACTCTCTGAAATTTGTCCCAAATCAATTCTGGAACATCAAGGAACGTTTCTAGGTTGTTTTCATTGAGTTTTGGGTGTCAAAAACAAATAAACGACGAAGCTTGACTTTTCCGGTGATGTTTCCAGATTCTGGCCACCTTGTAACTCGACTTTTCTCCGTTGGCTTCGAAACCACCACCATTGTGACCGACATGAAGAGGCGAACCTGCCCCAGGCACTAGCTCGCCTCACCGCCGTGATCCGCCATGTTTTCCGTTGTCAACTTCGTCTTCTCCGACGAGAAGCTCACCGGAAAATCATAAATTCTTTTTCTAGTTCGTTCTGACCTTCCCAAACCTATTCTTAAGCTCTATTTCATTATTTAAGACATGAATGAACCATTTTTTAGACCTGGGTGAGTTAGTTTCGAACAAAGCAAGGAAGGAAGAGAATGGAAGGAAGGAAGGAAGAGAACCAAGGTTGTAGTTGTGAAAGGAAAGAAAGGAAGAGAACCAAGGTTTATGGGTTATAGTTGTGAAAATCTATTTTCTAGATTAGGGAAGAAGATTTTGATGGTTTGCAGATGATGATGACGATGATGATGAAAAAGAAGAAATTGCAGATAATTCTCTGTATTGATATAAATATAACTATGTTGCCAAATATATCGATTATGTCAGATCTGGAACCTTGCAAGGTGAAAATCAAGGGAAACCCCATCTCGAGAATGGAACAAAAATTACCTGATGAAGTGAAGGGCTCGTCCCACGAAATTTTCTGAGGACTGGAACCAGAGGGAGAAGAGGAATAAGTTGAAGATGACATGAGACTCAGAGGGTGAGGATTCGGGGTTTTCTGAGGGAAGTTGAGGCTCATACTCAAACCGAAATCTTCCTTTCCAACCATCATCTCTCTGGTAAATTCTCCATGTGAAGCCTCCATGATGCGCTTAAATTATGGAGTTAGATTTGCCACCCCACTCATTCAATTTGGAACCCTATGTAATTGTCCTTAATACCTCTGACATGGTTTACATTCCAGGTTTTAAAATCCCGGAACACTATTTGATGCAAGTTCCGGGTTTTGTAATCGCGGAAGGTATTCTGAATGTCGTTTTCCGGTTTATAAATCTCAGTACGGTTATAACTATTTTTTTTCGGGAATATAAATCCCAGAATGATATTTATTCACTATAACCACATTCTGAGAATTTTAATCCCAGTGTGTATTTACATACATACCGGTTTTGTAGATCCCGGAATACACACTAAAATATCTTCCAGGTATGGGCATTTTAGCTTCCGAGTTCTATATCTCGTAGTGTAACTTGAAAAATTAAAAAAAAAAACTTTAAAGTAGTTTCCCACAGTATAGCTACCGGATTTTGAAATCCCGGTAGGCATATTCAAGTAGATTATGGGTTTATAATTCCCGGAATTCAATGTCGTAGGTCTCCGAGAATAATACCCCGGAAATGAACTCTAATGGAAATGTAAATTCCGGGTTCTAAATCCCGGAATGCAGTTTGAATGAACTGTCTTCCGTGTTTTAAAACCCGAAATTTACATTTCCATTAGAAATCAATCCTGTAACATGACAGTAACCACTATAATTGAAATTGATCAAATATTAAACAATATTTATGCCAAAACATGTTCAAATGGATCATATATTAGATAATGTCAACTACAGTAGATCAAATATTACAAATCATCAATCTTGTGTTATGTCTACCCAATGCCCGGACCCCATAGTGCTACAACTGTCACTTCTTCTCTGTTGTTGTAGTTGATCTTCATATTCTTTTATACGTTCCAGGTATGGGCATTCCCATTGTTTTGCTTGGGCTGAAGAATAACGATGCCATTGTAATGCTATTGTAGACATGGGATGTCCTGCCTTCAAAAATATCTATAATGGAAAATGAATGAATCTTTAGACGGTATTCTAAATTGTAAGGATTATAAACAAGAACGTAATTGAAATTAGACTTACCTTAACCCAATGATTTCTGTTGACAAGACAAACCGCTATAACCTTTTGTTCATCCAGAGCTGGTGGACTGCCTCTGAGTGGCAAGAATGTACAATTTCCACCATTTGATACTTGAATTAATATCAATTGAAACCTTGTTGCAAAAAGGTACTCCATGTCTGGTAAAGTCATCCACTTATCTTCAGTGGCTAGCTGGCCAGGAGAGAGATTGAGTGCGTCGTCGTGTATTGCCTTGAACCTTTTTGGGCACGCATACAGTTCCTCATATAGTTTGGAAAACTGTAAAAGCTCATCCAACAACTCGACCCTGATACAATTCCATTGCTCCTTATTTATTCCCAATAACGCAGCAACACACCTGTATCAACAATTACCATCTCCCATAACATCTACCACATTATCGATATAACATCGAAAATGTTAGGGAAAATTATCAATGTGATTAATACCCCGATGGGTAAGGATTTTCCTACGACTTTGTGAAGAAGGTCTTGCTCCTGACCCTGGCTGCGGTTTTGATGACGACAAACTCATCGGCAAAAAGAAGAAAAGAAGACTTAGAGGAAACAGTGCTATATGTTTCAACAACTACCTAAAAGTCTTAGTTTAGGTGAGTTATGCTTCTAAAGGCTTCTCAAGTATAAAGGCTCTCTTAAAAACATCTAAGCTAATCAAGTTTAATGTTTTCATAAGTTAAAAGAAGTAGTATATCTCAAGCCGATCTTAAAAGTTCAAGTTTCTGGATATTGGACTTGAGTGTAATCGATTTCACCTTTCTGGTAATCGATTACACCTAGGAAAGTAATCGATTACTTCTTGCTTGTAATCGATTACATGTTTGAATTTGAAATTCAAACAGTAACGGATTTTAGTGTAATCGATTACCTAAGTAATGTAATCGATCACATACCCGAAAAGTTGCATCTTTTCATGAACCATTGTGTCTCAAACCTTTTGGGAAGGGTTGCATTGGTTCAAGGTCGTTTCTCTTGCCTATATAAAGTCCATTTGAGTCCAGAAACAAAACAACACATGAGAATACATCATTAGGCCAAAGCTTTGCCAAAATTGTTCATTCATTAGTCTTTTATTCTTAAACTTTCAAAGAGCCTCAATTCTGAGTTCATGATCTTCATTGTTAAGAGAACACCTTAATTGTTCATATCTTGAAGAACTCAGAATCAAGAAAGCCTTCTTATGCTTAAAAGCCTTAAAGCATAATTCTCATGATCAATCCGCTTGTATGTTAAAGGATTGATACAGCCATATTGTTAACTCTTCTTCATATCTTTCTGGTAGATTGAGTATTCACCGTGGGTTTCGGTGAAGGGTTGTTGTTACTGAAAGTGGTGTACTTTCAGGGTGTGGACTGAAGGTGGTTTAGCCTTCAGGGACTGGAGGTGGTTTGCCTTCAGGGTCTGAAAGTGGTTTGCTTTCAGGGACTGAAAGTGGTGTGCTTTCAGGGGCTGTTGAAAGTGGTGTACTTTCACAGGTGGTTGATAGAAATTCTTAAGGTACTTGGTGTAAGGACTTGTAAGAGATTTTATCAATAGTGGAAAAATCCTCAAGGGGTTTTCTTGAGGGACTGGACGTAGCCTTCGGTGGATAGAAGGTGAACCAGGATAAAATTTTGTGTGTGCATTCTTCTACCCTTCATCTTTACTTTCAAGCAACGCTTATTTCCGCTGCAATCGTTTGTATTTATATTCATCTTGAAAGTAAGAAGGTATCAAGGCGAAAATCGGGTAAACCTGATTCACCCCCCCTCTCAGGTTGCTATCTAGGCTAACAATTGGTATCGGAGGGTAAGTTTAGGTAATTTGCTCCTATGATCCGGGAAACGATGGCATCCTCTTCCAGTCATGGAACCAGTGAGGGATTCAACATAAACAGGCCACCATACTTCAATGGAGACCACTATGACTTCTGGAAGATCAAGATGAAAATCTTTATAAAGTCATTAGACGTGGAAATATAGAAAGCCATTGAAAAAGGTCCGTTTATACCTATGAATGAAGTGGGAGATAGCAGACAACCAAAACCAGAAAACACTTGGAGTGAAGAAGAAAAGAAGAAGGTTCAGTATGATCTCAAAGGAATGAATATTCTTACATCTGCTCTTGGCATGGATGAGTTTTTCAGAGTTTCAACATGCACAACATCGAAAGAAATATGGGATACTTTGATGGTAACTCATGAAGGAACAGATGAAGTCAAGAGATCAAAAATCAATACCCTATCTCAAGAATATGAAATGTTTAGAATGCTTCCAGGAGAAAAGGTATTGGATATGCAAAAACGATTCTCTCATTTGACTAACCATTTGATTGCTCTTGGTAAACAGTTTTCAAACATTGACTTGAACATGAAAGTTCTAAGATCACTCACAAGAGCATGGCAACCAAAGGTTACGGCTATTTCAGAAAAGAAGAGTTTGTCTAATATGACTCTTGCAACTCTCTTTGGAAAACTCCAAGAACACGAGTTGGAATTGAATCGTTTGGAGGAGCATGAACAACATGAGAAGAAATATCGATCCATTTCCCTAAAGGCAAAGGAAAGCATCAAAGATGATTATGATGCATATTTTGAAGAAGAAGAAAATGGGAATATGAATCTTCTAGTGAAGAACTTTGGAAAGTTTCTCAAAAGAAAAAGGTATGAAATTTAACAATAACAGAACTTTCCAAAGGAATAATGAGTCCTCCTCTTCTCAAAAGATCACATGCTTCGAATGTGGAAAACCTGGACACATCAAGTTAGAATGTCCAATTCTTCAAAAGAAGAAACATGGTCTGAAGGACAAGTTTGAAAAGAAAGATCAAACCACACAAAGAGCATACTTGGCATGGGATGAAAATGAAGTAAGTTCATCATCCGATTCTGACAAAGAAGAAGCACAAGTTGCATTAATGGCTTCACATGATTCAGATGCTGAGGATATCCAGGTTAGTGATAATGCTATTTCATTTCATGATTTAGAATATGTTATAGAGAATGTGTTTAAATTATGTCAAAAAAATTCTAAGGTTAGTACTAAGCTGAATGCTTTAATCTCATCTTTAGAAAATAAGTGTAGAAATCTACAGGAGGAATTAGACATAGTGAAATCTAAGTTAGATATTCCACATGAGTGCACTAAGTGTAGTTCTTTAGAAGAAAAGATAGATAATCTTCAACAAAGGGTTCATAAATTCAACACAGGTAAACAGAAGTTAGATGATATTCTAAGTATGCAAAGACACTCAAACAATAAGGTTGGACTAGGATATACATCTCATCCAAAGACAAAAGAAGTTAAGAAAACTATCTTTGTAAAACCAAACAAAGTGGAAGGATCTTCTGAAAATACTAAGACTAGTTCTTTTAGGAGTATGAACAATAGGAAGAATAATTATCATAGACCTCCTAAGAAGATCAATCCTTCTCCTAGGCAAACATCAAGTTACAATCAATATTCGTGTACTTATTGTAACAAAATAGGACATACCCCTAGTAGATGTTATTACAAGAATGTTGGAGTACCAAACAAGGAATATATATGGTTTAGGTAAAACACTAACTTAGAAGGACCCAAAGAAAATTGGGTTCCTAATCCCCATGTCTGAACTTTGACATGTAGGTGTGCATGAAAGCAGCAAAGGACTTATGGTATCTTGATAGTGGCTGCTCATCACACATGACAGGAGACAAAACAAAGTTCTCATTGCTTATGCCTAGAGAAAAAGAATTTGTCACATATGGAAATAATCAAAAAGGAAAGATACTTGGTATTGGAAGAATAGGTACACCCCCTCAAACTGTCATTGACAAGGTCCTATATGTTGACGGTTTGATGCATAATCTTCTGAGTATCAGTCAACTTTGTGACAAAGGTTTGAAAGTTGGATTCATTAATGACATCTATGTGGTAAAGGATGTGAAAACTAAAGAAATCAAGTTTTCCGGATATAAAGTCAATAAGGTCTTCATGATATCCTTGGATGAAATTCCACCAAGTGTCAGATGCTTGCTAGCCAAGAACAACAATGATTCATGGCTCTGGCATAGAAGACTGGCTCATATACACATAGATCATTTAAATAAACTAGTCAAGCATGATCTAGTTGTTGGACTTCCGAAGATAAGATTTGAGAAAGACAAGCTTTGTGATGCATGTCAAAAGGGGAAGCAAACCAGAACATCTTTCAAGCCAAAGAATATAGTCTCAACTACAAGACCTCTCCAATTACTTCACATGGATTTGTTTGGACCATCAAGGACTAAGAGCTTTGGAGATATGCAAGGCTTGTTCAAAATGAAAAGGCTTTAAAGATCTCTTCTATTAGAAGTGATCATGGTGGAGAGTTTCAGAATCATCAATTTCAGGAATTATGTGATGAGAATGGAATATCACATAACTTCTCTGCTTCAAGAACACCACAACAAAATGGTGTTGTAGAAAGGAAGAACAGACTACTTGAAGAACTAGCAAGGACCATGCTAAGTGAATCTAACCTTCCAAAATACATCTGGGCTGATGCTGTAAGTACTGCTTGCTATGTTTCCAATAAAGTACTTATTAGATCTATTCTGAAGAAAACCCCCTATGAACTCTACAAAGGGCGAAAACCAAATATTGCTCATCTACATGCTTTTGGATCAAAATGCTTTGTCTTGAACAATGGAAAAGAAAACCTTGGTAAGTTTGATGAAAAATATGATGAAGGTGTGTTCCTTGGTTATTCTCTAACAAGCAAAGCATATAGAGTCTTTAACAAGAAAACTCTATCTATTGAAGAATCCATACATGTTTCCTTTGATGAGTCTAATTCTTCAAAAGAAGATACAGTCAATCTTCCAGATAATGATGAGGAAGATAACATTATCAATGAAGAATCTCAAAAGCAGAAGGATCAAGGTTCAGTGCAAGAAGAGCATATTGATGATATCACTTATCAACTACCAAAGGAATGGAGAACCCACAAGGATCATCCAGTTGACAATATCATTGGTGACATTTCAAGAGGTGTTTCTACAAGGCTATGCTTAAATGATTCAGTATTGAATATGGCCTTTGTCTCTCAAATAGAACCCTCAAAAGTGAATGATGCTCTTGAAGATGAGTATTGGATTGTGGCAATGCAAGAAGAACTAAACCAATTTGAAAGGAATCAAGTTTGGGAATTGGTTCCTAAGCCCACTGACAAGCATATCATTGGAACAAAATGGGTATTCAGAAATAAACTGGATGAAAATGGTATAATTTTCAGAAACAAAGCAAGACTGGTTGCACAAGGATATAATCAAGAAGAAGGTATTGATTTTGATGAAACCTATGCACCAGTAGCAAGGTTGGAAGCCATAATACTTCTATTGGCATATGCCTGTTCTTTAAACTTTCCATTTGTATCGAATGGATGTTAAAAGTGCTTTCCCGAACGGATTCATTCAAGAAGAAGTATATGTGAAGCAACCTCCAGGATTTGAAGATCCCAAGTACCCTTCACATGTCTTCAGATTAAAGAAGGCACTCTATGGTCTTAAACAAGCCCCTCATGCATGGTATGACAGATTAAGCACATTCCTTTGTGAAAAAGGATTTCAAAAGGGTAAGGCTGACACAACCTTGTTTATCAAGAAAACCAAAGGTAAAACTTTATTAGTTCAAATTTATGTAGATGATATTATTTTTGGTTCAACTAACGAATCTCTGTGTAAGGATTTCTCTAACATGATGCAAGAGGACTTTGAGATGTCTATGATGGGACAGTTAAATTTCTTTCTAGGATTGAAAATTAAGCAATCACATGATGGGATATTCATCAACCAATCAAAGTTTTGCAAGAAGCTTTTAAAGAAATATGATTTGGATGATTTCAAAGCCATAGCACGAGTCCGGTGTTCATGTAGACATTACCAAGTACAGAGGTATGATCGGATCTCTTCTTTATTTAACAGCAAGTAGACCTGATATTATGTTTAGTGTGTGTTTATGTGCTAGATATCAAGCATCTCCTAGGGAATCACATTTGAGTTCAGTAAAAAGGATTTTCAAATATCTGAAAGGAACTACAAATGTTGGTCTGTGGTATCCCAAAGGAAGTGTTTGTGATTTGATTGGATATTCTGATTCAGATTATGCTGGATGTAAAACTGAAAGTAAAAGTACAAGTGGTACTTGTCACTTGTTGGGAAATGCTCTTGTTTCTTGGTCCTGTAAGAAACAAGCATGTGTTGCTTTAAGTACTGCTGAAGCAGAATACATTGCTGCAGGAAGTTGTTGTGCACAAACCTTATGGCTCAAACAACAACTCAAAGATTATGGCTTAGAGCTGGGCTGCATCCCAATCAAATGTGACAACACAAGTGCCATTAATCTCACGAAAAACCCCATCATGCATTCTCGAACGAAGCATATTAATATAAGACATCATTTTCTTCGAGATCACGTCATGAGAAAGGATTTTGAGATTTCCTTCGAAGATACATATAATCAATTGGCTGATATATTTACTAAACCTCTTCCCAAAGACTAATTCTGTAAGATTAGAAGAGAATTAGGTATTATAGATGAACATGATATTTAATTAGATATTTATCTGAGTATGTGTTTATATGTTTTAATTACATTGCATGATTTTTGTGTGAATTTATATATATTTACATGCTTATTTTATGATTTAATATTACTTATGTGTGATTGCATGTATCTAAGTTGCTTATATGTTTAGTCATATGTCTTTTGTGTGATTTTACACTTAAGTATTTTGATTAATCCTTCTAGTAATCTATTACATAGGAATTTATAGCTTAGAACTTGTAAAATGTCTTAAGTAATCGATTAGCATACACCCAGTAATCGATTAACCTATGCTCTCCAGTCCTCGTGCCTCTTTAGATACTTAAGGTAATCGATTAACTCAATTGCTGTAATCGATTACATCATCGAAAACTGTCAGTTCCTTAGAATTCCCTCCATTTTATTTAAAATTCAAAACATCATGTAATCGATTACATAACTGCTGTAATCGATTACACATACAAGTTTCTATAAATTTGGCATCGCTCTCTTGTTCTCTCGCCATACCTACAACTCTTGATTTGACTCTTCTTATCTACATATATCTTCTGTCTTCCTTCTTGGTCTTGCTCTAACCATGGGGTCCGTCCCTCGTCCTTCAAATCTCTCATCTCCTGTTAATACTCCTCGAAGGGATTCTTTCCATGATCCTTATGTGCATCATCGGTACCGCATAGACATCCAAACCAATGCTGCATCTACTGGATTATCTCCTTTTTATACAATCCCTTCCAACTGCTCTCAGGAAACTAAAGTCATCCTTGAACGCATGGACATCTTGGCGCCACGTCTCTCACAAAGATTGAGTCATCTGGAGGATACTATTCGCTCTCGATTCTTGCTTTTGGAGAATCGAATAGAATCAGTGCACTCCTTTATGCGTAAAGAAATCGAAAGTCTCAAGGAACTTGACCCTTCTGAGATGTCTGAGGATTCTAGTCATGTGTAATCCCGACAAACTCTATCCAGTATAGGACCATATCCACTATCTAGACTATATCTACTAATAGGCTTTCTTCTTGGTTGTAATATAAAACCTACTACTTATGATTGTAATTTGTTTCTATGCCATATGTCACTTCTACATCTGTTCATATATATATATATATATATATATATATAGTATGTTGATTGATATTTATCGCACTTTTACGTATTTACCCCTAACCCCTATGCTTTATTTGTATATACACTTATTTGCTTGTATGCCCGTTTATGGCCTTTTCTTCTTTTTGATGAAGTCAAAAGGGGGAGAAAGGTTGTGCTCTTTAAAGATTATATGCAGGAATTCAACAAGTGAATCAGAAAGGGGGAGATATATCGGATTACATCAAACAGGGGGAGTTTTCAACAAAGAAGCATCTCTGGTCTTCTAAGTTCAAAGAATGTGTTTGCCATCATAAAAAAGGGGATATTGTGAAGAAGGTCTTGCTCCTGACCCTGGCTGCGGTTTTGATGACGATAAACTCATCGGCAAAAAGAAGAAAAGAAGACTTAGAGGAAACAGTGCTATATGTTTCAACATCTACCTAAAAGTCTTAGTTTAGGTGAGTTATGCTTCTAAAGGATTATCAAGTGTAAAGGCTCTCTTAAAAACATCTAAGCTAATCAAGTTTAATGTTTTCATAAGTTAAAAGAAGTAGTATATCTCAAGCCGATCTTAAAAGTTCAAGTTTCTGGATATTGGACTTGAGTGTAATCGATTTCACCTTTCTAGTAATCGATTACACCTAGGCAAGTAATCGATTACTTCTTTCTTGTAATCGATTACATGTTTGAATTTGAAATTCAAACAGTAACGGCTTTTAGTGTAATCGGTTACCTAAGTAATGTAATCGATTACATACCCGAAAAGTTGCATCTTTTCATGAACCATTGTGTCTCAAACCTTTTGGGAAGGGTTGCATTGGTTCAAGGTCGTTTCTCTTGCCTATATAAAGTCCATTTGAGTCCAGAAACAAAACAACACATGAGAATACATCATTAGGCCAAAGCTTTGCCAAAATTGTTCATTCATTAGTCTTTTATTCTTAAACTTTCAAAGAGCCTAAATTCTGAGTTCATGATCTTCATTGTTAAGAGAACACCTTAGTTGTTCATATCTTGAAGAACTCAGAATCAAGAAATCCTTCTTATGCTTAAAAGCCTTAAAGCATAATTCTCATGATCAATCCGCTTGTATGTTAAAGGATTGATACAGCCATATTGTAAATTCTTCTTCATCTCTTTCTGGTTGATTGATTATTCACCGTGGGTTTCGGTGAAGGGTTGTTGTTACTGAAAGTGGTGTACTTTCAGGGTGTGGACTGAAGGTGGTTTGCCTTCAGGGTCTGAAAGTGGTTTGCTTTCAGGGACTGAAAGTGGTGTGCTTTCAGGGGCTGTCGAAAGTGGTGTACTTTCACCGGTGGTTGATAGAAATTCTTAAGGTACTTGGTGTAAGGACTTGTAAGAGATTTTTATCAATAGTGGAAAAATCCTCAAGGGGTTTTCTTGAGGGACTGGACGTAGCCTTCGGTGGATAGAAGGTGAACCAGGATAAAATTTTGTGTGTGCATTCTTCTACCCTTCATCTTTACTTTCAAGCAACGCTTATTTCCGCTGCAATCGTTTGTATTTATATTCATCTTGAAAGTAAGAAGGTATCAAGGCGAAAATCTGGTAAACCGGATTCACCCCCCCCCTCTCAGGTTGCTATCTTGGCTAACATTTCCAGAAAGGATGAACTACCATCAGTGGTACAGAGGTGTACTTAGCCAGCTCACAAGCACAAGGAAGTCCATAAACAGTTCTAAACTGACAATCACATGTTGCTTGGCCTTTTCTGCAGCAATAAGTTCAAGAGCCTTCCTAGATACGAATCCTCTCAAATTCAGGAACATCACACCCGCGAATCGATGGTCCACAATGTTTAGACTCTTTTGGAAAGATTCTTTGACGTTGTTATGCTTCAAAATTTTCAACTTGTTCATTGCATCCCATGAAGCACACAAGTCACCCTTGCTATCACGAAGCAACATCTTTAGCTTTGCATGCGCACCCTCCACCCTACATATGTATCGTAATGTTTATCAAATTCAACTCAATGAGAGATTCAAGATCTGACAGTTCAAGGTAATAGGTTTAATAAATGAAATTACCTATTATTTGTTGTGGTACCAAGATGCATGACTGTGTCTGTCCACGCACTCACAAATTTCTCCTTGTGTGGCAACCATACTTTTGAAATATAAGTCAATAACTTAGTATACTCACTACAAAACATCCAAAAGCCCGTAAGTCATGATTCATAAATTTCCTCTGTGGGAGATTCAATAAATTCTTTCCAATACTCCAGTACAGTTCAATCATGTCCTTATCAGGCACTACATCTTGCACCTTGCATTGACATTTTTCAGAAGGTGGAACCGACATAACATATGCTTTGCCTCTGGAAAAACGTCATGAACAACACTTATCAATGCATCGTCCTTGTCAGTAACAATGACATATGGCATATTTGCCTTCGTTTCGATCATCCCCTTCAATTTTTCCAAAGCCCAACTATATTCATGTGCTTTCTCTTCAATCTTGTACGCAAAAGCTATAGAGAAAGTCAAATTAGTTAACGTTACACCAACCATTTCTACCAGCAGAATTCTGTACTTGTTGGTTTTGTACGTGCTATCAATCACGACTACACTAGGAAACATGTTGAAAAGGCTAATTGCATCTGGGTGCATCCAGAAAATATCTCTAAAGACCTCTGTACCTTCTTGAAGCCGGTGCCAGTGCACGTATTTGTCAAGCGTCAACAACTTCATCAAGTGCTGCATCTCTGTTAGTGGACCTCTCTTTGAGCTACCAATATTTTTACATATACTGTAGGCCTGTGAAATGGTTGTCAAGTTGGCATGATTGTGTTCCTTCAGTGATAGAAGCATGTTCCTTGGATGAACCATGTTTTTTGCCATGCTTTCGACCATAGTCTTTTCATCAGTTGTTAGTTGACCCACATCAGCGTGCCCAACTAAAGTCTCAGCTGGTTCATGGTTATGTATGCCACACATCACTTTCAACCACCACCCTCCTTCTACTTTCCTCGGTCTTCCTTTATGTCTAAATGGACACTAGGATTTTCTTGTACCAGTGGTTTTGTATTTGAACAATTTGGGGTCTTTATATGGCTTGTATTTTCCACTCTTTTGGCACCCTAGAGTGACAAATGTATTTTTGTTCAAACCTCCAATATCAGACCCTGTGATAACAACAACAAAGCCATTCTGCCTCACACCCCCTCTAGCGCACGCACAGAGATCATCACGAGTCTCGAAAATCTACCATTGTAGTTAAAATAATGTATTTAATGAACTTGGAAAAATCTATCTTTTTAATCTAAAACTGTCATTGTCATTACATTGGTCTTTACCTGATTAGTGGTGAACATGTCTGTGCAGTCAACACTAACACAAGGAACCAAGCTGTTACCATTGCCATTTTCGTCGTGTGCGTCATCCTTTTGACCATAATGTGCGTCATCTTCCTGGACTATATTGTACGGAAACATATCTACCTCCTCCAATTTTTGATCTTCCATCTCTGCTACAATAACATCCATTTAACTTCTCAAATATACTCACTGGCAGTCTTCCGTGTTTTATATCCCGAAATACTTTTTGGCCTTCTGGGTTTTATATCCCGGAATACTTTCTTAGTTGTCTAGGTTATAAATCCCGAAACTAAATTATCTTCCGAGATATACAAT
Source organism: Acmispon strigosus (assembly GCA_030819835.1). NCBI lineage: Eukaryota > Viridiplantae > Streptophyta > Magnoliopsida > Fabales > Fabaceae > Acmispon > Acmispon strigosus. The sequence goes on from JAUAMA010000001.1 coordinate 31,010,235, forward strand.
TTGGAAAACAATTCTTGACGTACCGAGAAATAGGATCCGGAAAATTGAAGGACTTCGACGACGACGAAATTGGAAACGAGCATATTGCAGGGAAGACTGAGGATGAAGATGGTGGTAATGAGTTGGGGTGATGAATGGTGGTTACAGTGAGCACGATGGTGGTGCAAAATAGTGATTAAGAGTGGTGGGTAAGGGTGGGGGTGTGGATGGGTGCAGGTACAAGAGCTGCAAGAATGAAGGTAAAGTGAATGGAAAGTTGAATGAAGATGAAGTTGAAGAGTATATATATTACATTTAGACTTCTGAGTTCAATAACCCGGAACACTAAGACATCAGTATACCGGGTTATATATCCCGGAATTATACCGTAGTGCTAGTTATTTCACGTACCGGGTTGTATATCCCGGAAGGAAACGTCTACGAATTATACTACCGGGTTCTATATTCTGGTAGTACACTGTCAACTTCTACATGCCGGGTTTTACAAATCCCGGAATGGGAGAGGTAACGGGGTGGGGTGTTGGGTTATTTACAAATAAGGGTATTTTTGAGATTTTGAAAAATTAGTTGGGTTCCAAATTGGGTCTTTGAGGTGTCAATTCTAACTCCTTTAAATTAACAGTGAATCGATACACAACAATCACCGCAACAAAAAGCAGGGAATAAAACATGGTAATATAAAAAACCTAATTCTAAGGTGAGCTAGAATATGATAATTTAAGTTCGACCCATCCGAGTTAGAGTGGGTTTGGTTAGGCCAGTGAAACTCACAAGTTTCAACCTGCATTAGGGGAGGTGTGGAGAAGGAGATGGAGGGTGTCGTGGGGAAGGTGGGAGATGTGGGGAAAAGGTCTAGGTGAGGTGAGGGAAGGTGGGAAGGATGTGTAGACTGCAGGTTGTGTGGTGGCTGGATGGTGGTGGTGGAGGCTGGGTGGTGGCTCGAAAGGAGAAGGGAAGACAAAGAAGATGAAAGTGGAAGAGAAGGATAAAAAATGATTAAAGAAAATTTTGATGAACGGAAAATAATGTGAAAATTAGTGGACTGTAACCGGGTAAAATAATATTTCAAAAATGTTTTATAAAGTTATAAAGATTTATTTATATCAAACAAAAATTTGCAGTCTCTTTGGGGAGGGGTAGGTTTAGAGATCAATTCCTGAAAAAGAAATTTAGATGTTTTCTGATGTAAAAAAAAAAGACTTTCAAAGATAAAAATCTATGTGCTTATTTTTCGAGGACCATTTTAAGTTTAGCTATATAAGTTAGACACTACAAATATAGGCTTAAATACATTTTTAGTCCCTGCAAAATACGTTATTTTTATTTTTCATCCCTATGAATTTTTTTTCTTGTGTTTAGTCCTCCGAAACATGCGTTGTTTTTAGTCCCTGCTGGTTGTTTTTTCGTCCATTCAAATATGGGGTTTTACAATTTGGGAAAATCTAAGATAGCTAAACCTGATTTCACCGCTTATAGAGCAGATTTAAACGCGTGTGAGAGTGTTTTTAGATCTGGATTGAATGGAAAAACGACTAGCAAGAAAAGAAAACATGTAATTTTCAGAGGACTAAAAATAAGAAAAAAAAATCTAGGTGTAAAAAATAAAAACAACGTATTTTGTGGGGACTAAAAATGTATTTAAGCCAAAAATATATTTAACCCTTTAATTTCAGCGAATATGAATTTCCCCATCCATTAAGCACTTTTACTAGGGGTGATAGATTTAACACCCCCATCACCCAATTCCAAACCCTACCTATTTTACAAATATCCCCAAAATACCCTCATTTTAAAAACCCTATCTTCCGGATTGAAGATCTCGACCCATTCACCTCCCAAATCCCTCTATTCCTCTTCACCTTTCGTCGTCTTCATCTTCCATTCATCACAGCAACTTCATCGTTTTATTTTTTCATTGTCTTCTTCAACCTTCGGCAGCTTCATCATCTTCTTCCTTTCCAGGTATCATCCTCATCGCCTTCTTCTTCCTTCGCTTTGTTGTTTCATGTTTTATAAATTGTTAGGTTAGATGCGTTCCGAGTTCTATGTTCTGTTGCGTCAGATTCCGAGAATTAGATCCCGGAATAAACTTGTATTCAGGTTTATATATCTTGTAATTGTATTACATCTTGTTGGCCTTTTACTTTTCAGGATTTATATCACGGTATGTATTTACCTTCCGGGTTTTACATCCCGGAAATTAATTTTCCAAGTTTTATTTAATTGTGCTTCCGGGTTTTATATTCTGGTAGGTGTTCCATGTTTTACATCCCAGAATGTTATTTTCCAATTTTCTTTTATTTATGCTTCCGAGTTTTATATCCCGGACGTTATTTCTCAAAACCCCGAGCTTTAAAAACCGGTATGTAATTTTAGAATTTAGTTTTATGATTCCGAGTTTTATATCTTGGAATTTTATGATTGCAGAAATTGTGGTTGCAAAATTTTATGATTGCCAAATTTAAAATAACCACTTACCTGGATTGTTTGTGGTTGAAAATTTTGGATGAAATCTTACTTACCATTGTTTGATTATTGACAGATGGTTAGGACACATTTTGGAACCTGTGGTGGGGGAAGACGTGGAAGGCGACGGAACAATGACGACGGTGGGCGTATCCTTGATGGACGTGTGCCACAAACATCATCTCATCGGAAACGGAAAGCAGATGCGTCTTCCTCAATCTCAGCTCCTCCATCACCATCTATTCTGGAGCCTGAGGTTGTACCTCAGCCACAAGCCCAGGCACAGCCACAGCCTCAGCCACAGGCCCAGGCATAGCCACAGCCTCAGCCTCAGCCACATTCTCAGGCTCAGCCGTAGCCACAGCACATCCACAATCTCAGCCTCAAGCTCAGGCTCAGCCTCAGGTTCCTCCACTCGTTCTTCAGCGGGACCCTCCTTTTCAGGAGGCCCCCTGAGGAACTGTCCTTGCTGTTATGTTCAAACAATTTCACGTTTATCATATTTTGAATAATAAAAATATTACCCAAGGTTTAATCACAATAGATAAAAATTTCCTAAACTCTATATGTTTTATATTTCAGGAAATATCTATCGTCCGATGAAAAGAAACGTATCGTCTGCCTACGCATGAAGGATCTAAAGCAGCTACGTTCAAATGTATCTTCCGATGAAAAGAAGTGGAATGTCTGCCTGCGTTCAAATGTATTGTCTGACAGAATGTTCAAACAGTGAAGAAATGTATCGTCTGTGCAGAAGAAGGATTACATCGTCTTCACTCTTCAATGAAGCACTGTTTCAACAGAAGGAACAAAGGACATGTTTAATGAAGATATATTCCTCGTATCTGCCTAGTCTCTGAACATTCCGTACTTCATGACAACCTTTTCAGAGTAAACGACTCTCCTTTCTGAACATCGTACAACCTCAACGGACAAATTCAAATCTCGGTGATCAGAATAGAAGATATTTCCTCTACATTAATTGCACAACACTATTTAAGGAAACAAATTAGAGAAGAGCAGACGATAGAATCAGCCGCATTAAATGCTGCATTAATTTCGTAGCAGTTTTGCATTTAATGTTATGAAAGCTTGACAGAAGTATCCGTTGGAACAACAGAGAAGACAATACTCAATGGAACTTCATTATCTTCATCAACGCCCATCCTACTGAAGATATAAATAGAGGACTTGAATCTTTGAAGAACTTGGCGACTCACAGCGAAATTCAAGCACAAGCTCTCAATCTTTCTGAAATCGCCCAAGCACAGTTTCCTCACTCAAAACTCAAGTGTCAAACCACAAATCCGAGTGAAGTAACTCAAGTGTGAAAAGATCTTAAGTGTCAAACATTATCTACCTCTTTCATACTCAACCAGATAACCATTGTAAATCATCTCTGTTTGTAAAACTCGAAGTGTTTACCCAAGTGTCAAACCTCTCATAACACTTAGAGTTTATCTGTGCTTAAACTTTCTACCTCAGTCTTTCGGAAGAGATCTTCGTAGGAGAATTTCTTTTTCTTGTAAAAAGAATTAGGAGAATTCCTGATAATACTTGTAAGGAGAAGTCCTGATAATACTTGTTGGGAGAAGTCCCTGAGAATACTCTAGAGGAGTCCTGTGGGAATACTTAGAAGAAGTCTTGTGTCTAATACTTGTACTAATCTGGATTGAATAGTGAAAATCTTGGTGAAGCCAAAGACTAGACGTAGCCCTATCATTCTGGGGGTGAACCAGGATAAACTTCGTGTGTGCTATTCATATTGCTTGCATTGTTTAGTGTTTATTGCTTGCATTGTTTACATGTTTATTGCTTGTATCGTCCGCTGCATGCATCATCTGACGTTTCTGCTTATATCGTCTACATGTTCACAGCACTTACATTAGAACTTATTTTATTTCTGCTGCTAAAAACTCTGTTAACCTATCGTCCGCATAGGTGTGTTTTTATCCGGAGTTCTACCGTTTGCGAAAACCTTTCATAAACTAATAATTGTTTTTGGAAATCAAGTTTTAAAGAACGACACAATTCAACCCCCCTTCTTGTGCCGTTTGCCCGTTTCCTTTCTCTATCAATTGGTATCAGAGCTTCGGCTCTGTGTAACTAACACCTTTACAGGTGCAGAGTAAAAGATCCATGGAGGGGAACGCATTTCCATTTTCAACCGGCGCAGCTGCAAATAGGCCATCGTTCTTTAGCGGTTCAGCCTACTAGAAGGAACGTCCAACGTTTAACATACGAGAATAAGCATGCTGGTTGCTCAATATGAAGGTTTCAAGATGGAGGAGGATGAACCCATTGATGACATGTCCTCAAGATTCCAAACCATCATCAATGGACTGAGAAATCTGGGAAGAAGCTATAACAATCTTGATCAAGTAACCAAGATTCTCAGATGTCTCTCAGCGAAGTGGAGACCAATGGTGACCGCCATCCAGCAAGCAAAGGACCTCACTACCCTGAAAATGGAAGATCTTCTGGGAACTCTGAAAGTTCATGAGATCGAGCTGAATGAATATGATGAAAGCAAAAAGAACCAATTCATAGCTTTCAGATCCAAAGGCATCGGAGGCCTAAACGATGAAGAATCGTCTAAAGAATAAACTAGAGAGTCATCAGACGATACTGACGATGAGGAAGCCCTTCTCTACAAGAAATTAAAAAAGATGTGGTTCAACCAACAAAGAGGAAGAAGCAAGATAAAAGAATATAAACAAAGAAAATTCTAATCAAACTTCAAGCAAGAGGAAGGACAAAGCTCAGACGAATATCCTATCGTCTGCTACAAATGTGGAAAGCCAGGACATGTAAAACTTGAAGTCCTTATCGTTCGAAGAAACGATCAACGAAGAGTTGATCAACCTCAACGAAATCATCTTGCAGATATATTTACTCAAACTCTCATAGTGAATAGATTCATATATTTGAGAGAAAATTTTGAATTGTACCCTGGTTTGTAAATTATATATTATTTGTACTAATCAAAGTGCAAGAGACGAAAGAATCACAAATGATACAGTCATTGTACAAACACTCATGTGCAACGTCTGAAGAATGTGCAACGTCTACTATCTACCATTCACCCATTGTGAAGTTCAAAGGAGGATGACGTCACATACTACCTATCATCTACTCTCTATGACGTTCAAACAAAGATGAAGTCAGACGCAATCTATCATTTGCTAATGATAACTTCAAGATCACGAACATCATCTGCAAACAACCGTGTAATGCTCCCTGAATCAAATTTTGAAGATAAATCCATCTCCATACAGATTGAAGAAGCAAAACCTTCGTGGAACAGAAGCTCACAATAAGACTATCCTTATCTTTATCTCTCTCGACATATTTACTATGATTATTGAAAAATTCCTTTTGATATATGTCTTCCTGGTTCATACGTGTTGTACCATGATACTAATTCAATAATTGTTCTGATCCTTGTTTTATCAATTAATATATGTTGAATATGCTCTATCATCTGCTTTATAGAATGTATCGTCTGTACTAACCCGCCTGTAGGAGACGACAGAAGCACAGACGACAGGATCGTTGTAACACCCCAATTTTGGGTTGAGGGTTACATGGTAAAAACGCGGAAATTAAAACCTCTCAGAAAAACAACTCAATTTTTAAAAGAGATTTCGTCACTCAAGTTCTTATTAATAATATAAATAATAATTTTCCCCATTAATAATAATTACTATGTGGAAGCAAAAACGAGGAAATATTATTTACAAAGCTAAATGCTAAAATAAAATAGCGGAGGTCTTCAAAACATAAATCGTCATCTTCTAAGTCTTCCATGCTTCCGCTGCGCACTCTGATTCCATAGTTCTTCGAGAGACGACGAACATCACCCTGTCTGTTTCTGGCGTTAAGCGCCCAAACACAAACAGAAAGGGTTAACTCTTAAGCAAACAACAAATACCAAACAACATGTTGAAAGGGAATAAAATAATTAACAACAACAATATTATCAAAGTACGATAACACACTTTCAACATTACACTCATTTCCTCAAGAACAACAACAGAAATAATTGCTTATGAAATCCTCAAACTCAAACAAGAAAGGGTTAACTCGTAAATACGGAACACAACATATTATCATTTGTGATATAAAACAACACAAGATCATAAAACGGAAATTCATCAAGAACAGAACGAGAACAGCAACACAATATTTTTCTTCCACATCACAAAATCAATTAAGATGTGCAAATGCCCTCTATATCTATATGCTTATAGTTATATTTATATGGCCATTACATCACCCTTCTCGGGCCCAAAACATCACCCTTCTCGGGCCAAAACATCACCCTTCACGGGCCAGGACAATCACGTGGGACAACGATCCACCACATTGCCCTCGGTTGATTACCATCAACCTAAGAATCCTCAGTTGATCACGCGGGACAAAGTACCGCCACATTAACCCAATAATCCTCAGTTGATCCCGCGGAACAAAGTGCTGCCACATCAACCCAATATATATATATAAGATGCACATGCTATGGCTATGCAAAATTCATAATCCTCATGGACCAACAGTCCACACAAAACTTCAGTCATAGCACACCACATACACAATATAATCATCTCTTCAAAACAACATTTTCACCATGAAATAACCAATATAACTCAATATAAAAAAAAACAGCATCCTTATTTTAGTATTTAAACCGAAAGAGCATTGCTAAAATTACAGAAACAGTGTTTTTTTTTGTACAAAACAAAATGTATTCTAAAACAGTAAACAGCAGTGTTTTTTAAAAAAAAAAGCTGAAACAGCAGTGTTTTAAATACAGAAACAGCAGTGTTTGATTAAAATACAGCAACAGTAGAATTTTCCAAAATACAGAACAGCAGCATTTTTAATACAGAAAACAGCAGTGCTTTTAAATACAGAAACAGCAGTGTTTGATTAAAATACAGCAACAGCAGTGTATTTTGAAATACAGAAACAGCAGTATATTTTCTATTACAGCACAACAGTGTATTTTCTAATACAGAACAGCAGTGTATTTTTCAAATACAGAACAGCAGTAATTTTTCTTATACAGAACAGCCGAGTTTTTAAAAAAAAAAACAGAATACAGCAGAGTTTGAAATACAGAATACAGCAGGATCAAAAATACAGAAAACAGCTTTTATTCAAAACAGAAACAGTAGTAAAAGAAACAGAAACGCAAACAGCACCATTTATTCAAAATCAAGAGTTCGAATACCACCACCTCATCATCAAGTCTCAATTAAATCCAAGGCAAGTCATAACCAATTAATCAAAGAACAAACCCCAACACATCACAAATGTAAATATACCTACAAAGAGTTACCCTTACATCATCATCATCATCAATATATCATAATCACAATTCTCAAATCCAAACATGCATCACAATACCATCAATTTCATCATCATAAACAGAATAATTCCCAACAACAAAATCATAGGTAAAACACCACTAACTCTATCTAGACCCAGAGTTACCCTTACCTTTTACTCTTTTGCTTGGTCTTGATCTCTGTCCTTTCATAACGACTTAGTTGCATGTTCATCAACAACCATAGGATAGACCAGAACCCAACTCAAAAGAAAATAAACTCAAAACAAGCCAAACAACAACTTGTTGTCTGGGGCCAAGCGCCCAAGCGTTGGGTCCCTGTCTGGCAACACGAACTAGGCAGAACCTCAACGCCCAGGCGTTGGGAGTCCAGCGCTCATGCGTTGGCTCCCTGCCAGAAACCCTGAAAATGTGTTTTTCATCCCAAAACCAAAACCAAACATCTACCTTTCGAAAACCAGCTAACTAACATAAAGGCAAGAAAGTAAACAGACAACAACTTAGTTTTAGATGAACAAAACCAATATGCAACCGTTAATGCATAGAGTTTCCTTACCTCTCATTTTCCTTAGAGTTATTGTGGAACTCTATCTAGGATATTCATTGAGGTTTAACCAAAAGAATAAACAAGCATGAAATGACAACCTCAAGACTTAAGTCTCAACTCGTCCAAAGGATCATGTTTCAAAAATCAACTTCTCCATTACAACTCCGTTGTATAATACTCGGCCATTCTTGGCTTAGGAGAGAGGTTGACCTTTCATTTCGATCCGACATTCACAACAAGACATATAAACATTTTAAACGAGATTTTAAGAAAGGATATTAGCCTCTAAGAGAGGAGTAGGTTCGGCCATCCCTCATTGAGCATCAAATAGGTTTTGTTTTCCAAAACCATATGCCCTTGGGTAGCCTTCATCACCCAACTTTGTAGAACATGAAAACAAGGTTCAAAACAAAACTTTAACTCCAACATAAGGCATGAATTCGGCCATCTTTATTGAGCACCAAAGGCGTTTGTTTTCTCCAAAACCATGTGCATCAAGAAAAGCCATCATTATCCCATATTAAGCAAAAAAAAAACGTGATATCTAGGAAAACATCAACCTTAGAAGAGGAGCATAGGTTCGTCCATAGCTTGTTGATCATCAAGGATAATTTCTCCTCTTCCAACAAGTCACTTTTAGGAGGCCTCATCACCCAAAAACAAGGTTTCATAACAAAGGTTTTCCAAACCATTTTGAGAACAAGAAAGCATAAAACTTTACAAAATAAAACAACCTCATAGATCAACTCAAAGTCATGTTCTTGCTTGGAGGATCCTTTGGAGAATAACAAGTTTGGAACCATTGTTTGGTTCAAACTCTAGCATATCTACAACAAAATAATACTGCAACAGAAGAAGTAGAAGAAGAAGAAGAAAGTATAACAATAACCATATAGAAAGAAAACTAAACACCATATCCTATCAAAAACCTACATTTCACCAAGAGAGAAAGAGCAAAACGTGATAGGGAGAAGAAAGGGAAAGGTGTGCAGCCAAGGAGAGGAAAAGAAAAGAAAAATGAGAGAAAAACAAGAGAGAAGAGAGAGAGGCCGACCAGCCATATAAAGGAGACATTAACACTCATTAAACTAACATTTAAACCCATTAATTGCTCATTAATCTCATGTCTCAATTCAAATTCGAAATTCAGCCTTTAACCATAAAAAATCTTATTAAACTTAAAACATATCTCACTAGGATTCAAACACAACACATGTCAATCAATTTCCTAAGTCTCCACCACTAAACCAAGGCTCTATTTTGTTAAAAGACTTACACGAACATTGTTATAAACCTTCAAATCGAACCATCATGTTCTCAAAACAAAATATCATCAAAGCTCTTAATACTAAAACCCAAACCAACCTTGACTAGTCCAAGGACTAAACCACAAATATCAAAACTTAAAGGACCAGAACCTAATTATAAAATCTCCAAGGACCAAAGTATAATTACTCAAAACTTGAGGGTCTTACAATCGTCATCAATTCAATCAAGGTTATCGTCTGATAACTTGTATCGTCTACAATCAAATAGTTCAAACGACGTGGTTTGAAGGTTTACTCACTGGTTCACTCCTTATGAATACGAACAGTGTATGTCGTTTCAGTAACTGATTTATCTCACATGTTTCGTATTACTTTATTACCTTTACTGAAGCAGTTATCACATCGCATTTAATGCGCGTGGGGTGTTGCATTTAATATGCTTTTCCCTCTCATAAAATTTCGAAAAGTAATCATTGCTTTTGCAAAAACCCTAAACCCTTTGTATTACATGCATGTACACAAAACTCTTCTTCTGAAACTGTTTTGCACACTTTCTACATCTCACTGAAACTGCAAGCATTCTCTTTCTATTTTCTTTGCAAACTAACCCTTGTTGCAGAAAGATAATATGGCTCCAAAGAAGATTTCTAAGAAGCAGGTGAACGCAACCAACATGACACAGGAGGACCAGAAGATCCTCACAGACAGGAACAACTATGTTGCCACCAACCACGAAAATCAAGAGGCTGAGATAGGAAAGCCAACCATCGCCAAGCTTGGAGACAGGCCTGTCTTCTCCCCCCGATACTTAGACCTGAATATCTTCATTCATCTGAAGATCGCCGGAGGAGAAGAGCTCTACCATCAAGATTGGGAGAAAGTCTACGAGGTCTCTCAAAATGAAGCTCTCATTCCAGTCGTGAAGGAATTCTACGATTGTGCTGTGAAGCATGGCGGGGTCATTCAGACTTGTTTTCAAAGGAAGGTTGTTGACATTTCACCAGCCCATATCGCTGACACTCTCGACACTGACCTCAAGTTAGGAGAGAAGTATAACCAAAGCTGGATGAACAACATAGATGATGCCAACTGCATCTAGAAAAAGAACCCTAAGTCCAAAACGAGCAGTGCCTCTGTTAGCAACTTGGTTGAGTCCTGCATATTTCCTCACGGAGTTATTAGCAAGATTATCCTTCCAAAAGAAGGATCAAGAGATTGTGTGTACAAGTTGGCATAGTATGCTCTGTACAAGGTCATAAAGAAGGTGAAGGTGAATCCTGCCTATCTTATTTTTGCTCACATGCTGAGCTTCCTGGATAGTGCCCACGACAACTTGCCTTATGTGTCACTGATCACTACCATGTTTGCCAAAATGAGGTTGCTTATCCCAGCGATTGAGAAAGGAGTGTTCATAGAACAAGATCATGTTCTACCCACTCCAATCAAGATTGGAGATGTAAAGAGGATGAAGGTGGACGTTGATGAAACTGGTCTGCCTGAGGAGCTGAAGGAAAAATCTAAGAAAAAGTCTACGGTGTGAAAAACAAAGAAAACAGTAGCCCAAACTGTTTCTAAAGAGGTTCCATCATCTATTTCTATAGTGGATGCATCATCTGCTGCTCCACCGGTGATTGTCGTTCCTCGATCGTCTTAAGAAGGCCTCGCACTATTCGACCATCGTCTTCCAGGACTAAGCCATCACTGTCTATTGGAGATCATCAATCGCCTGCCCCCAAGCCAAAAAGGAGACGTTTGATCAAGGCAGTAGAAAAAGGTACAAGTGAGAAGCTCCCTTCTCTAGTTGTCTCTGTACAGGTTGTTTAAATTGAACCTGTTGATGAAGTTGAACCAGTTGTTGAAGTGGTTCAAGTTGCTGAGGAATCTCCTTCTACTCTAAAAAATATATCTTGAAAACTTGCCTAGTGACTTTCAGCCTTACATTGAAAACATCTTCGATGTCAAGGATGACGGAAATTGTAGTTTCAGGAGCATTGCTACTCAGTTGGGATTGGGAGGACATTTGTGGTTAGACATCCGAACCAAGATGATTGCTGAGATAGGTTGCCGGAGCAGGATTTATGCTGAAGTGCTCGGCTCGTCTGACTACCAACTTGTTTTTGATGCTTTGAAGTTGACCCCTCAAGAGCTTGCTCTCAAGCCAAAGTGGTTCGTTGTGCCAAATATGGGGCTAGTAGTTGCTACTGCCTTTCAATTTTTGCTAATCACTTTGTCCAACTCAAGGAGCTACACTTATCTTCCGCTTACTGGACCAGCACCATCATCTCCTCGCGTTGTCGTCCTTGGACACGTGAATGGAAACCACTGGGTCCAAGTAAAGCTCATAGACGATCACCTTATGCCTCTTACAATTGTGCAATGGAAATACTATTGCACCTTAGAAGCTGCTGCTTGGGAAATCCCATTTCTTGATAGGATGGGCAAGTACCAAAAAATGCTGGATGATCAGCATAGTTCTTTTGTAAATACGTTGTTCTCAGAACCTTCAACAGTTCCACATCTTCTACCATCTGAAGAAGAACCTCCCACTCCTCCAATAGCATAGGATGTTGACAAATTATTCTCTCCATCTCCTATACGAGTTGCTGCTGCTATTGCTTCCATTGTGGAAAATGCAAAGGCACATCCATCAACTGCAAAGTCTACCAACATTTGCAAGAAGAGAAGACGTTTATCCAACATCAAAAACTCTTTGAAGCATCTCAAAGTGACTCCATCGTTTGCTGAAGCTCATTCGCTCAAACAGCTTGAGTTATCTTGTCTCTTCAAAGATTTATCCAAAGAGACCCTTGGCTCAAATTTCTGCTATGCTTCAAGTCTATGGGTGCCTACTTCCTATCCTTGCGTGAACTTCAAATTCTTGGAACGCCAGGAAGCAGATCTGTGTCACTTTGAGTGGGTCGTCTGGCAATCCCAAGGCTATCTTGGCTATCTTTCCTTCTTGGCTCTACAAAGGTTTGGAGCTCTGATCGTTCAGTTCGGCTCATGGATTTTCATCATGCTACCTTCTTGGGCATCATCAGTCACTCCCATTGAAGTTCCAATTATCTTATCTAAGGAGGACTTTGATATTCTGAAGGAACCTGAACTTACATTCGCCAATACTATTCCTTTCATAAGCAGTGCTCTCACTATTGTTCCATCTTATGAGCTGCAATGTGAAGTGGACCACATAGATACAGGAGCTGAATACACGGTTCAATCTCCACCAACTCCGATCAATGTGGAATTTCCTTCATCTCCGTAGTGGCATGTTGAAGAACTAGCTGAAGAGTTCGCTGCTTTCAAAGCTGAGATCAAGAGGATATTGGATCAATGGATGCAAAGGTTGAACAACGATTTGATGCTATAGACGCAAGATTCAGCAAGATGGAGATGATGATGATGATGGCAAAGATACTGGAGAAACTCCAATGAAGACGACCTTCAAATTTCTAACCCTAAAACTCTTTTTCATTTTTGTGCAGAATACTTTATTCTAACATATTTATATATCTTCTTCTTTCACAATTATATTTGATTGCTATGTTAGTTGCTTTTTCCATGCTTTATTTATATATCGTCTGCATGAACCTTTGTTTGCTGTTTTGCTGATGACAAAGGGGAAGAGAACAGAAAAAGCTTAGGTTTATATATCGTCTGCATGAACCTTTGTTTGCTGTTTTGCTGATGACAAAGGGGAAGAGAACAGAAAAAGCTTAGGTTAAGGGGGAGAGAAAAGAGAAAAATGAGAAAATAACCCTAGCATAACTTAGAAAATTATTGCATTAAGGAGGAGCTTAAGATCATGTTAGACGAAAGTAGGTTATACATGTGAGGGGGAGAGTTCGATCGTCTGCCTCTTTAATATCGTCTACCATGCTATTAGGTTACATGTTACGTATTCTGATACCATGCTTTTAAGTGCTCCAATAAAATGCTCTGATACATTGCTTCAAAACGCTCATGTTTTTCAAACCAACAAAGCTTATATTTCGCACTCATATATGCTCTGATACTTCTATGCTTTAAAGATAACAGTTGCTTTGATACCTTTAGGGTTGTTAAAACAATAAGCTCTGATACATTTCAACGAAGCTAGATTAAACCTTTTTTCTCTATAAAATTGTCATCATAAAAAGGAGGAGATTTTTAAGTTCAAACAATTTCACATTTATCATATTTTGAATAATAACAATTTTACCCAAGGTTTAATCACGATAGATAAAAATTTCCTAAACTCTATATGTTTTATATTTCAGGAAATATCTATCGTCCGATGAAAAGCAACGTATCGTCTGCCTACTCATGAAGGATCTAAAGCAGCTACGTTCAAATGAATTGTCTGATGAAAAGAAGTGGAACGTCTTCCTACATTCAAATGTATCGTCTGACAGAATGTTCAAACAGTGAAGAAACGTACTGTCTGTGCAGAAGAAGGATTACATCGTCTTCACTCTTCAATGAAGCACTGTTTCAACAAAAGGAACAAAGGACATGTTTAATGAAGATATATTCCTCGTATCTTCCTAGTCTCTGAACATTCTGTACTTCATGACAACCTTTTCAGAGTAAACGAATCTCCTTTCTGAATATTGTACAACCTCAACGGTCAAATTCAAATCTCGGTGATCAGAATAGAAGATATGCTCTGTTGTTTTCCTCTACATTAATTGCATAGAACTATTTAAGGAAACAAAACAGAGAAGAGCGAATGACAGAATCAGCCGCATTAAATGTTGCATTAATTGCGTAGCAGTTTTGCAATTAATGCTCTGAAAGCTTGACAGAAGTATCTGTTGGAACAACAGAGAAGAAAATACTCAATGGAACTTCATTATCTTCATCAACATCCATCCTAGTGAAGATATAAATAGAAGACTCGAATCTTTGAAGAACTTGGCGACTTACAACGAAATTCAAGCACAGGATCTCAATCTTTCTGAAATCGCCCAAGCACAGTTCCCTCACTCGAAACTCAAGTGTCAAACCATAAATCCGAGTGAAGTAACTCAAGTGCGAAAATATCTTAAGTGTCAAACATTACCTACCTCTTTCACACCCAACTAGAGAACAAGTGCAAATCATATCTGTTTGTAAATCTCGAAGTGTTTACCCAAGTTTCAAACCTCTCACAACACTTAGAGTTTATCTGTGCTTAAACTTTCTACCTCACTCTTTCTGAAGAGACCTTCGTAGAAGAAATTCTTTTTCTTGTAAAAAGAATTAGGAGAAGTCCTGATAATACTTGTAAGGAGAAGTCACTGAGAATACTCTAGAGGAGTCCTATGGGAATACTTAGGAGAAGTCCTTCGAATAATCTGGAGAAGTCCTATGTCTAATATGCGAAGAAGGTCTTGCTCCTGACCCTGGCTGTGGTTTTGATGACGACAAACTCATCGGCAAAAAGAAGAAAAGAAGACTTAGAGGAAACAGTGTTATATGTTTCAACATCTACCTAAAAGTCTTAGTTTACAGTGTTATCAGTTTAGGTGAGTTATGCTTCTAAAGGCTTCTCAAGTATAAAGGCTCTCTTAAAAACATCTAAGCTAATCAAGTTTAATGTTTTCATAAGTTAAAAGAAGTATTATATCTCAAGCCGATCTTAAAAGTTCAAGTTTCTGGATATTGGACTTGAGTGTAATCGATTTCACCTTTCTGGTAATCGATTACACCTAGGCAAGTAATCGATTACTTCTTGCTTGTAATCGATTACATGTTTGAATTTGAAATTCAAACAGTAACGGCTTTTAGTGTAATCGATTACCCAAGTAATGTAATCGATTACACACCCGAAAAGTTGCATCTTTTCATGAACCATTGTGTCTCAAACCTTTTGGGAAGGGTTGCATTGGTTCAAGGTCGTTTCTCTTGCCTATATAAAGTCCATTTGAGTCCAGAAACAAGTGCAAGAAGAAGCACAAGTTTCATTAATGGCTTCACATGATTCAGATGCTGAGGATATCCAGGAGTATGAACAATAGGAAGATAACATTATCAATGAAGAATCTCAAAAGCAGAATGATTAAGGTTCAGTGCAAGAAGAGCATATTGAAGATATCACTTATCAACTACCAAAGGAATGGAGAACCCAAAGGGATCATCCAGTTGACAATATCATTGGTGATATTTCAAGAGGTGTTTCTACAAAGCTACGCTTAAATGATTCAGTATTGAATATGGCCTTTGTATCTCAAATAGAACCCTCAAAAGTGAATGGTGCTCTTGAAGATGAGTATTGGATTGTGGCAATGCAAGAAGAACTAAACCAATTTGAAAGGAATCAAGTTTGGGAATTGGTTCCTAAGCCCACTGACAAGCATATCATTGGAACAAAATGGGTATTCAGAAATAAACTGGATGAAAAATGGTATAATTGTCAGAAACAAAGCAAGACTGGTTGCACAAGGATATAATCAAGAAGAAGGTATTGATTCCGATGAAACCTATGCACCAGTAGCAAGGTTGGAAGCCATAAGACTTCTATTGGCATATGCCTGTTCTTTAAACTTTCCATTGTATCAAATGGATGTTAAAAGTGCTTTCCTGAACGGATTCATTCCAGAAGAAGTATATGTGAAGCAACCTCCAGGATTTGAAGATCCCAAGTATCCTTCACATGTCTTCAGATTAAAGAAGGCACTCTATGGTCTTAAACAGGCCCCTCGTGCATGGTATGACAGATTAAGCACATTCCTTTGTGAAAAAGGATTTCAAAAGGGTAAGGCTGACACAACCTTGTTTATCAAGAAAACCAAAGGTAATACTTTATTAGTTCTAATTTATGTAGATGATATTATTTTTGGTTCAACTAACGAATCTATGTGTAAGGATTTCTCTAACATGATGCAAGAGGAATTTGAGATGTCTATGATGGGACAGTTAAATTTCTTTCTAGGATTGAAAATTAAGCAATCACATGATGGGATATTCATCAACCAATCAAAGTTTTGCAAGGAGCTTTTAAAAGAAATATGATTTGGATGATTGCAAAGCCATAGCCACACCAATGGGGTCTAACACGTATCTAGATCAAGATGAGTCTGGTGTTCACGTAGACATTACCAAGTACAGAGGTATGATCAGATCTCTTTTTTATTTAACAGCAAGTAGACCTGATATTATGTTTAGTGTGTGTTTATGTGCTAGATATCAAGCATCTCCTAGGGAATCACATTTGAGTGCAGTAAAAAGGATTTTCAAATATCTGAAAGGAACTACAAATGTTGGTCTGTGGTATCCCAAAGGAAGTGTTTGTGATTTGATTGGATATTCTGATTCAGATTATGCTGGATGTAAAACTGAAAGAAAAAGTACAAGTGGTACTTGTCACTTGTTGGGAAATGCTCTTGTTTCTTGGTCCTATAAGAAACAAGCATGTGTTGCTTTAAGTACTGCTGAAGCAGAATACATTGCTGCAGGAAGTTGTTTTGCACAAACCTTATGGCTCAAACAACAACTCAAAGATTATGGCTTAGAGCTGGGCTGCATCCCAATCAAATGTGACAACACAAGTGCCATTAATCTCACGAAAAACCCCATCATGCATTCTCGAACGAAGCATATTGATATAAGACATCATTTTCTTCTAGATCACGTCATGAGAAAGGATATTGAGATTTCCTTCGTAGATACACATAATCAATTGGCTGATATATTTACTAAACCTCTTCCTAAAGACTCATTCTTTAAGATTAGAAGAGAATTAGGTATTATAGATGAACATGATATTTAATTAGATATTTATCTGAGTATGTGTTTATATGTTTTAATTACATTGCATGATTTTTTGTGTGATTTTTGTGTGAATTTATATATATTTACATGCTTATTTTATGATTTAATATTACTTATGTGTGATTGCATGTATCTAAGTTGCTTATATGTTTAGTCATATGTCTTTTGTGTTATTTTACACTTAAGTATTTGATTAATCCTTCTAGTAATCTATTACATAGGAATTTATAGCTTAGAACTTGTAAAATGTCTTAAGTAATCGATTATCATACATCCTGTAATCGATTAATCCATGTTCTCTAGTCCTCGTGCTTTTCAAACCATCTAATAATCGATTACATAACCGTTGTAATCGATTACTATTTCAAAATTTGAATTTCTATTCAAATTTAAACTGCCTGTAATCCATTACATAACTGACAGTAATCGATTACCAGTTCGATACTATATATATCTGGGATATTTCTTTAATCGATTACAACCCCTCTCTTTGTTCTTTCTACACGACGAACCAGATACTATTTCCCTTCGTTCTCCTTCAATTCTTGACCATTTACGGAACTTCTTGGTGGGTTTTCCTCGTCCCTATTCTCTCTTTTCATTCGACCCATTCATTCCCTCTGATTTGGTTCGAATTCAAAAGCCCTCTTTTCAAAAACCCGAACCCTAGCACCCCAGTTTCAAAAATTTCCGAAAATGGCTTCCTCCTCCTCACGCAGGCACCGCTCCAAGAACCTCTCCATGAATGCTCTTGACCTATCTCGACTTCTTGGAACAGAGGAACAGAGGGAACGATTCATGGCTCGCTATCTCTAACGGCCAATTCTCCCTCCTAAATATGGAGACATGACTTCCTTCATCAATGCAGGGCTACTCTTTCCAACCTTGTTTGACTATCAAGGGCTTGATGAATTCGTTGGCTTTTCGGGTACGTACTATCCCGAACTTGTGAAAGTATTCTACTGCAATTTAGTCAAGAGAGGCGGTAAGATATGTTCCTCTGTCAAAGGCATTGGCATTTCCTTGACTCTAGAGCAGTTAGGAACTTGTTTGTCTATTCCCTATGTTGGCGCCAAACTTTGCCCTGAAATTCTTTGTCCCTGGGCTGATTATGACAAAAAGTCCTTCTATCTTTCACTTTGTCGGTTTTCTGAGGAAGAAATACAGATTAAGAAGCAAAGAACTGAGGCTAATCGTTCTCGGGATATCCTTGCTGTTGGATATCTCAGTGTGGAAAACCGTTTACTTCACTACTTACTGAGTTATGTCCTCTTGCCTCAATCCTCTAATCATTCTCAGATTAGTGATTTAGAGTTACAGATCATGTATGGGATGAAGCATAGTGAATCTATCAACTGGCCATATCTGATGATGATACATATGTTGCTTCAGAAAGATAGAACTGGTCCTCTTCCCTTTGCTCCTATGAGTTCTCTCATCTTGAAGAACTTCGGGGTCTCTACAAATGGAGAATATGCTCAGGTTATGGATGCAAAGTCCTATAAGATCGACATGGAGATTTTGAACAAAATGGGGATCTTTAGGGATGTCGATGGTGTCTTCAGGCACAAATCTGATTTGGGCTCTGACACTACACAGGCTCCTGCCCCTGCTGCATTCTGTCCTCCATCTTCTGAGAGTGGTCCTTCGTCCTCTACCGATGTTGATGCGTCTACTCAGCTTATTCTCTCTCATCTTGCAGACATGAAGCAGCACATTAACCAGCGCTTTGATCGAATGGAAGGCCGGGTTGAGTCCATGTACACTACCTTACGTGCTGATATGGATAGTCTTAGCCTCCGCGTCAATCACATGACTCGCTCTCCTCTTAATTTTCCTGATTTGTCTGATGGGTCCGACAATATTTAGACTTTTTATGCTTTATTTGGACATCTTTTGGGTTGTAATAGTTTAGTTTAACTCTTGACTATTCTGTTGGATGTTTTTTTTTTAGTATTTTGCACTATTTTGATTGTGACTTTCGAACCGTGGTGTTGTTAACTGTGTTGGATATTACTCTTTTTATCACGTGTTTACCCCCAACCCCTATGCTTTATTTGTATACACTTGTTTGCTTGTATGCCTGTTTTTGGCCTTTTCTACTTTTTGATGAAGTCAAAAGGGGGAGAAAGGTTGTGCTCTTTAAAGATTATATGCAGGAATTCAACAAGTGAATCAGAAAGGGGGAGATATATCGGATTACATCAAACAGGGGGAGTTTTCAACAAAGAAGCATCTCTGATCTTCAAAGTTCAAAGAATGTGTTTGCCATCACCAAAAAGGGGGAGATTGTGAAGAAGGTCTTGCTCCTAACCCTGGCTGCGGTTTTGATGACGACAAACTCATCGGCAAAAAGAAGAAAAGAAGACTTAGAGGAAACAGTGTTATATGTTTCAAAATCTACCTAAAAGTCTTAGTTTGCAGTGTTATCAGTTTAGGTGAGTTATGATTCTAAAGGCTTCTCAAGTATAAAGGCTCTCTTAAAAACATCTAAGCTAATCAAGTTTAATGTTTTCATAAGTTAAAAGAAGTATTATATCTCAAGCCGATCTTAAAAGTTCAAGTTTCTGGATATTGGACTTGAGTGTAATCGATTTCACCTTTCTGGTAATCGATTACACCTAGGCAAGTAATCGATTACTTCTTGCTTGTAATCGATTACATGTTTGAATTTGAAATTCAAACAGTAACGGCTTTTAGTGTAATCGATTACCCAAGTAATGTAATCGATTACACACCCGAAAAGTTGCATCTTTTCATGAACCATTGTGTCTCAAACCTTTTGGGAAGGGTTGCATTGGTTCAAGGTCGTTTCTCTTACCTATATAAAGTCCATTTGAGTCCAGAAACAAAACAACACATGAGAATACATCATTAGGCCAAAGCTTTGCCAAAATTGTTCATTCATTAGTCTTTTGATATTTAAACTTTCAAAGAGCCTAAATTCTGAGTTCATGATCTTCATTGTTAAGAGAACACCTTAGTTGTTCATATCTTGAAGAACTCAGAATCAAGAAAGCCTTCTTATGCTTAAGAGCCTTAAAGCATAATTCTCATGATCAATCCGCTTGTATGTTAAAGGATTGATACAGCCATATTGTAAACTCTTCTTCATCTCTTTCTAGTAGATTGAGTATTCACCGTGGGTCTCGGTGAAGGGTTGTTGTTACTGAAAGTGGTGTACTTTCAGGGTGTGGACTGAAGGTGGTTTAGCCTTCAGGGACTGAAAGTGGTTTGCTTTCAGGGACTGAAAGTGGTGTGCTTTCAGGGGCTGTTGAAAGTGGTGTACTTTCACAGGTGGTTGATAGAAATTCTTAAGGTACTTGGTGTAAGGACTTGTAAGAGATTTTTATCAATAGTGGAAAAATCCTCAAGGGGTTTTCTTGAGGGACTGGACGTAGCCTTCGGTGGATAGAAGGTGAACCAGGATAAAATTTTGTGTGTGCATTCTTCTACCCTTCATCTTTACTTTCAAGCAACGCTTATTTCCGCTGCAATCGTTTGTATTTATATTCATCTTGAAAGTAAGAAGGTATCAAGGCAAAAATCGGGTAAACCTGATTCACCCCCCCCTCTCAGGTTGCTATCTAGGCTAACATAATACTTGTACTGTTCTGGATTGAATAATGAAAATCTTGGTGAAGCCAAGGACTGGACATAGCCCTATCGTTCTAGGGGTGAACCAGGATAAACTTCGTGTGTGCTATTTATATTGTTTGCATTGTTTATGTGTTTAATGCTTGTATCATCCGTTGCATGCATCGTCCGACGTTTTCTGCTTATATCATCTACACGTTCACAACACTTACATTAGAACTGATTTTATTTCCGCTGCTAAAAACTCTATTAACCTATCGTCCGCATAGGTGTGTTTTTATCCTGAGTTCTATCATTTGCGAAAACCTTTCATAAACTAATAATTGTTTTTGGAAGTCAAGTTTAAAGAATGACACAATTCAACCCCCCCTTCTAGTGTCATTTGCCCGTTTCCTTTCCCTATCTCTTGTGTCGCAGCTACCCAGAGCACGTGGCCCCCATTTTGTGAGAATCCTACCTAGGGACCCACCCGGTATGCATTAAATAATCCTTGTTTTGTGAAGAAGGTCTTGCTCTTGACCCTGGCTGAGGTTTTGATGACGACAAATTCGTGAACAAAAAGAAGAAAATAAGACTTAGAAGAACCAGTGCAACATGTCTCAAGCAATCTCAAGGGTTCAAGTTTAACTAAGTCTTACATAGTTAGGTAAGTTATGCTTCTAAGGTCTCTTTAAGTATGAAGGCTCAAACATAAAAGTAACATATTGAGTTTAACCTTTTTCATAAGATAAAAGTGATAGAAAAACTCAAGTTAATCTAAAAGTTTCACTTTCTGGAAAATGGACTTGAGTGTAATCGATTACATCCTTAAGGTAATCGATTACACAAAGGCAAGTAATCGATTACAGCTTGCTTGTAATCGATTACATGTTTGAATTTGAAATTCAAACAGAAATGATCACTTAGTGTAATCGATTACCTAAGTATTGTAATCGAATACATGCTCGACTAGTTGCATTATTTCATGAACCATTGTGTCTCAAAACGTTTGGGAAGCATTGTGTTGGTTCATGGATGATCTCCTATGCCTATAAATAGCCCATTTGTGTTCAAAAACGTGACAAGAGTCATACGACTCGTATATGCACCATTAACACACTTTCATATACATAAGCCTTTGTTCTACAACTTTCAAGAGTCAATATTCTGAGTTTCTTGTTCTTCATTGTCAAAAGAACACACATGCCGTTCAACTATTGAAGAACTCAGAATAAGAAAGAGCATTCCTATGAAAAGTGCCTAAAAGCATAACTTATACATTCAATCCATTCTATGTTAGAGGATTGAATCAGCCGGTTAGAAATTCTTCTTCATCTTCATTCTAGTTGAGTGAATGATTCATCGTAGGGTCCGGTGAAGGTCGGTTGTCTAAAAGTGGTTTGCTTTTAGGTTTTGAAAGTGGTGTGCTTTCAGGTTGTTGATAGAAATTCTTAATGTCCTTGGTGTAAGCACTTGTAAGAAGTTTTTATCAATAGTGGAAAAATCCTCAAGGGGTTTCTTAAGGGATTGGACGTAGGCTTCGGTGGATTGAAGGTGAACTAGGATAAATTCCGTTTGTGATTTCTCCTATCTCTCATCTTTTACTTTCAAGCAACGCTTATTTTCGCTGCAATCACAATCGTCATTTGTGAACACCATTATCTTGAAAATAACATTTTTTTGCTAAGGCGAAAATCGTACAAACCTGATTCACCCCCCCCTCTCAGGTTGCTATCTATACTTACAATTGGTATCAGAGCGTAAGTTTAGGTAATTTTCTCCTAAGATTCGGGAAAGATGGCATCCTCTTCTAGTCATGGTACTAGTGAGGGATACAACATAAACAGGCCACCATACTTCAATGGAGACCACTATGACTTCTGGAAAATCAAGATGGAAATCTTCATAAGGTCATTGGATGTGGAAATACGGAAAGTCATTGAAGAAGGTTCGTTTATACCAATGAATGAATTGGGCGATAGCACACAACCGAAACCAGAAAACACATGGAGTGAAGAAGAAAAGAAGAAAGTTCAATATGACCTAAAAGGCATGAACATTCTTACTTCTGCTCTTGGCATGGATGAATTCTTTAGAGTATAAACGTGCAAAACTTCAAACGAAATATGGGATATATTTATGGTAACCCATGAAAGAACAGATGAAGTCAAGAGATCAAAAATCAATACCCTATCACAAGAATATGAGATGTTCAGAATGCTCCCTGGTGAAAAGGTATTGGATATGCAAAACGGCTTTACTCATTTGACTAACCATTTGATTGCACTTGGTAAAGAAATTTCCAGGAGTAATCTAAACATGAAAGTACTAAGGTCACTTACAACAGCATAGCAACCAAAGGTTACGGCGATTTCTGAAAAGAAGAGTTTGTCTAATATGACACTAGCAACTCTCTTTGGAAAACTCCAAGAACATGAATTGGAGTTAAATCATCTAGAAGAACATGAACAACATGAGAAGAAGTATCATTCCATCTCTCTAAAAGCAAAGGAAAGCATCAAAGAGGAATATGATGCAGATTCTGAAGAGGACGTAAATGAAAATATGAACCTTCTTGTGAAGAATCTTGGAAAGCTATTCAAAAGGAAAGGTATGAAATTTAACAATAAAAGAACTTTCCAAAGGAATAGTGAACCTTCCTCCTCTCAGAAATTTACATGCTTTGAGTGCGGAAAACCTGGACATATCAAACTGGAGTGTCCAAATCTTCAAAAGAAGAAGCATGGATTAAAGGATAAGTTTGAAAAGAAAGATCCAACTGCACGAAGAGCCTACATTGCATGGGATGAAAATGAAGTGAGTTCATCATCCGACTCTGAAAAGGAAGAAGCACATGTTGCTTTAATGGCCTCCCATGACTCAGATGATGAAGATATCGAGGTTAGTAGCAATGGTATTTCATTTCATGATTTAGAATTTTCCATTGAAAATATGTTTAAGTTATGTCAAAGTTTCTCCAAAGTAAGTAGTAAACAAAATGCTATTATCTCTTCATTAGAAGTTAAGTGTAAAACCCTACAGAATGAACTAGATATGGTAAAATCTAAATTAAACATTCCTCATGAATGCACAAAGTGTAATTCATTAGAAGAGAAAATAGATGATCTTCAACAACGAGTTCATAACTTCAATATAGGAAAGCAAAAACTAGATGATATCCTAAGTATACAAAGACACACAAGCAATAAAGTTTGATTAGGATACACATCTCAGTCAAAGACAAAAGAAGTTAAGAAAACTATCTTTGTTAAACCAAACAAAGGAGAAGGAACTTCAAAACATGAGAATGCAAGTTCATCTAAGACTATGAACAATAGGAAGGATTATCATAAGAGATATTCTAATACGATTAATCCTCTTCCTAGGTATACTTCAGGGTACAACAAATATTCATGCACTTATTGTAACAAAATAGGACATACCCCAAATAGGTGCTATTACAAGAATGTAGGAGTACCAAATAAGGAATACATGTGGATTAAGAAAGTCACTAACAATGAAGGACCCAAAGTACATTGGGTACCTAACACCCAAGTTTAAAATCTGTTTTGTAGGTGTGCATGAAAGCAGCAAGCGACTTATGGTATCTTGACAGTGGCTGCTCATCACACATGACAAGAGACAAAACAAAGTTTTCATATCTTATGCCCAGAGAAAAGGGTTATGTCACATATGGTAATAATGAGAAAGGGAAAATACTTGGCATTGGAAGGATAGGTACGCCCTCTCAAACCATCATTGATAAAGTTCTCTATGTTGATGGGTTGAAGCATAACCTGCTGAGTATTAGTCAATTATGTGACAAAGGCTTGAAAGTTGGTTTTATAAATGATATATGTGTGGTGAAAGATGTGAAAACCTAAGAAATAAAGTTCTCAGGATACAAGGTTAATAAAGTCTTCATGATATCTTTGGATGAGATTCCATCAAATGTTAGATGCTTACTAGCCAAGAACAACAATGATTCATGGCTTTAGCATAGAAGACTGGCTCACATCCACATGGATCATTTGAATAAACTAGTCAAGCATGACCTTGTTATTGGTCTTCCAAAGATAAGATTCGAAAAGGATAAGCTTTGTGATGCATGTCAGAAAGGCAAGCAAACTAAGGTATCATTCAAACTCAAGAATATAGTTTCAACGACAAGACCTCTCCAACTACTTCACATGGATTTATTTGGACCATCAAGGACTAGAAGTTTTGGAGGTAATTATTATGCTCTTGTGATTGTTGATGATTATTCAAGATATACTTGGACTATATTTTTATCTCATAAAAATGAAGCCTTTAATGCCTCTAAGAGATATGCAAGGCTTGTTCAAAATGAAAAGTCTATGAACATTTCCTCTATAAGAAGTGACAAGGGTGGAGAGTTTCAGAATCATCTCTTCCAGAATTATGTGATGAAAGTGGAATTTCACATAACTTCTAATCTCCAAGAACTCCACAACAAAATGGTGTTGTAGAAAGGAAGAACAGGTCACTAGAGGAATTAGCAAGGACCATGCTAAGTGAATCCAATCTCCTAAATACTTTTGGGCTGATGCAATAAGTACTGCATGCTATGTATCCAACAGAATAATCATAAGGCCAATACTGAAGAAGACTCCTTATGAATTGTACAAAGGAAGAAAACCCAACATTGTTCATTTGCATGCTTTTGGATCAAAATGCTTTGTCTTGAACAACGGTAAGGAAAACCTGGGTAAGTTTGATGAAAAATCTGATGAAGGTATATTCCTTGGGTATTCTCTGACAAGAAAAGCATATAGAGTCTTCAACAAGAAAACTCTAGTTGTTGAAGAATTAGTTCATGTCTCTTTTGATGAGTCTAACTCTTCCAATGAAGATAAAACTCTTTTCTTGATTATGATAAGGAAGAAAACATAATCAAGGATGACCATCAAAAGAAAATGGAGCAAGAATCAGAACCTGTAGAACAAGTTGAAGATGCCACTTATGAGTTTCCAAAAGAATGGAGAACACACAGAGATCATCCCATTGACATAATCATAGGTGACATATCAAAAGGAGTTTCAACAAGACTACGCTTGAATGATTCAGTCTTAAACATGGCATTTGTTTCTCAAATAGAACCTTCTAAGGTAAATGATGCTTTGGAAGATGAGTACTGGATAGTAGCAATGCAAGAGGAGTTGAACCAATTTGAAAGAAACCAAGTATAGGAATTGGTTCCTAAGCCTGTTGATAAGCATATCATTGGACCAAAGTGGGTGTTCAAGAACAAGTTAGATGAAAATGGTATCATTGTCAGAAATAAGGAAAGGCTGGTAGCACAAGGATATAATCAAGAAGAAGGGATAGATTTTGACGAAACATATGCACTAGTTGCTCGTTTGGAAGCTATAAGACTTCTATTGGCTTATGCTTGCTCTTTAAACTTTCCATTGTATCAAATGGATGTTAAAAGTGCTTTCTTAAATGGATACATTCAAGAAGAAGTATATGTGAAGCAGCCACCAGGGTTTGAAGATTCTAAATATCCTTCACATGTCTTCAAGTTGAAGAATGCCCTTTATGGTCTAAAGCAAGCCCCCCGAGCATGGTATGACAAATTAAGTACATTTCTCTGTGAGAAAGGATTTCAGTATGGTAAAGTTGATACAACGCTATTCATCAAGAAGACAAAAGGTAACACATTATTAGTTCAAATCTACGTAGATGATATTATTTTCGGTTCCACTAACGAAAATTTGTGCAAGGAATTCTCAAACATGATGCAAGAAGTATTTGAAATGTCTATGATGGGAAAGCTAAACTTCTACTTAGGATTGCAAATCATGCAATCTAAAGACGAAATATTCATAAATCAATCCAAATTCTGCAAAGAGCTCTTAAAGAAATATGATTTGGATGATTGCAAAGCCATAGCAACACCAATGGGGTCAAATACTTATCTAGATCAAGATGAGTCCAGAATTCCAGTGGATATTACCAAATATAGAGGTATGATCGGATCTCTTCTTTATTTGACAGCAAGTAGACCTGATATTATGTTCAGTGTGTGTCTATGTGCTAGATATCAAGCGTCTCCCAAGGAATCTCATTAAAGTTCTGTTAAAAGGATTTTCAAATACTTGAAAGGAACTTCAAATGTAGGTTTGTGGTATCCCAAAGGAGGTGTCTGTGATTTGATTGGATATTCTGACTCAGATTTTGCTGGTTGCAAAACTGAGAGATAGAGCACAAGTGGTACTTGTCACCTACTAGGAAATGCTCTTGTTTTTGGTCTTGTAAGAAACAAGCATGTGTTTCTCTAAGTACTGCAGAAGCTGAGTATATTGCTGTAGGAAGTATTTGTGCACAAACGTTATGGCTCAAACAACAACTCAAGGATTATGGCTTAGAGATAGGCTGTATTCCTATCAAGTGTGACAATACCAGTGCAATTAACCTGACCAAAAATCCCATCATGCATTCTAGAACGAAGCATATTGACATAAGACATCATTTTCTTCGAGATCATGTCATGAGGAAGGATATAGAAATATCTTTTGTAGACACACATAACCAATTAGCTGATATTTTCACTAAACCTCTTCCCAAAGATCATTCTTTAAAATTAGGAGAGAATTAGGTATATTAGATGATTTTGATGTTTGATTGTGTGTTTGCATATTTTCTTCTCTGAAAATAAGCTCCAAAATGTGGTTTTCAAACACAGTAATCGATTACACCATTCTGGTAATCGATTACATAGGAAAATTTGGCCCAGATTTTAAAACAGAGATTTCAAGTAATCGATTACACAAAACCTGTAATCGATTACCATAAGTTTTCTGGCCCACGTGTTTTCCCAGAGAGTTTGAAGTAATTGATTACTCAAAGTGTTGTAATCGATTACCACAATATTTTGGCTCAGGAAAATTTCTAGAGAATTTAGATAATCGATTACCATATTATGTAATCGATTACCTATTCAAAGTCTGTATTTCTTTTCATCTTTCAACCGTCTGTAATCGATTACCCAACTTGCAGTAATCGATTACATGTTCGAACAGGCATATATCTGCACTAAAACTTCTTTCCCTCCTATTTTTGAAATTCAAAATTCATAAAAAACTGTCAAAGTAATCGATTACAGTGGTTATGTAATCGATTACATACATGGTCAATATAAACAACTCGTGTTATTCATTTCATAACTCTCTTACAAGCACAAGTTCCTCTTTATTCAACCTCTCAGCCTAAAAATCTTGAACATTCTATCCTTCTAATTCCTATCATGGCTTCTGATTCTCGTCCATCAAATGCCACTTCTTCTGCAAATCCTCCAAGGCGCGAGACAGTCCATGATCCCTATGTCAATCATCGCTATCGAGTGGATATTCTGACCAACACTGTGTCTGCTGGTTTATCTCCATTCTATGCGATTCCTTCACATTGCTCCCAAGAAAATCGAGTCATTCTTGAACGCATGGACATCTTGGCCCTTCGTCTGACACAAAAATTGGGTCATTTAGAAGATACTATTCATTCCCGATTTATTCTTCTGGAAAATCGAATAGAGTCTGTGAACGGCTTTCTACGTCAAGAAATTGACAAACTCAAAGAACTTGATGTGTCAGAAATGTTTGAGGATTCTTCTGATGCTTAGTTTCATAAGTGTTTCACTACTATAGTAGGTTCTAGTTTGAGTTGTAATAAGCATCAACTTAAGTACTATGTAGTGTGTTTGTTCCTTTCCATGTAGTATGTTTGTTTATTTGCTTCTCTCAAGTGTGTAAACTTCTTATAACTATGCTATATATATATAAGGTGTGATGTTTGTTTTTTAAGTTATGACGTGTTTATGCCCACTCCCTATGGTTTCAAAGATTATACTACTTGTTAGCCTGTATGGTATATTCTTAGCCTTTTCTTCTTTTTGGTGAAGTCAAAAGGGGGAGATTCATTTACAGGGCATGCTACAAGTGGAACAAAAATGGGGAGTTGCATCCGACAGGGGGAGTTCTGGCATAAACAACAATGATGATCTTCAAAGACTAAAGCGTGTGTTTGACATCATCAAAAAGGGGGAGATTGTGAAGAAGGTCTTGCTCCTAACCCTTGCTGAGGTTTTGATGATGACAAACTCGTGAACAAAAAGAAGAAAAGAAGACTTAGAAGAACCAGTACAACATGTCTCAAGCAATCTCAAGGGTTCAAGTTTAACTAAGTCTTACATAGTTAGGTAAGTCATGCTTCTAAGGTCTCTTTAAGTGTGAAGGCTCAAACATAAAAGTAACATATTGAGTTTAACCTTTTTCATAAGATAAAAGTGATAGAAAAACTCAAGTTAATCTAAAAGTTTCACTTTCTAGAAAATGGACTTGAGTGTAATCGATTACATCCTTAAGGTAATCGATTACACAAAGGCAAGTAATCGATTACAGCTTGCTTGTAATCGATTACATGTTTGAATTTGAAATTCAAACAGAAACGGTCACCTAGTGTAATCGATTACCTAAGTATTGTAATCGAATACATGCTCGGCTAGTTGCATTATTTCATGAACCATTGTGTCTCAAAACGTTTGGGAAGCATTGTGTTGGTTCATGGATGATCTCCTATGCCTATAAATAGTCCATTTGTGTTAAAAAACGTGACAAGACTCATAAGACTCATATATGCACCATTAACACACTTTCATATACATAACAGAAACATCCAGCATCATGTAATCATAAAAAAATTCTTAGAAAAGCAAAACCAAAGCATACAGATTTAAAAGAAGATGATAATGAATAAGTAAAATGAGAAAGAAAAATTACAAACCAAAAAACGAGGAAGCAACCGGGGGAGAGTGTTAAACTAGGGGCAGAATGTGGCTTGACAGCGGTGAAGCGAGATGGGGACGGCGGCGCTGGTGTCGAATGGAGAGGGAGGAGCAGCGGCGGTGAAGTCGAGCGGGGGTTCGAATAGAGGAGAGCAGCGGCGGCGACATGGAGAGGAAGAGGAGTGGAGCAGCGGCGTGAAGAGCGGTGTCGAGGAGAGAGAAGGGACGACGGTGGTGGCTAGTGTTGGAGGAGTTTGAAGGTTCAAAGAAGAGAGGAATGGAGTGTGGACGTGAGTGGCGATGGCGGCTGCGGTGCAAGGCTGGGTGAGAGAGGAGAATAGGGTTGGGAATGGGGAGAGAGCAGGATGGAGGCTGATGGTGAATAATGGTGCACGGTAACCGAGGTGAAGGGGATTTATAACATTAGGGTTAGGGTTTTTTGGGAGAAATTACAAAAGTACCCTTAGGTTTCTACATTTTCTTTTCTTTTTTTTTTCGATTTTTTTGGGTTTGGGCCAGCTTAGCCCACTTTATTTTTGGGAGAAATTTGAAGACTATTTTTTTAGAGAACAAACATAATATAGACACAATTAAATTTTTTTTTTTTGTATATTTTTACTCCAATTAGCTTACTATTTTTTTTATTTTTTTAATAAAATGAAACACAATAAAAAAGAAATTAAAATAAAAGACCCGAACAAAATTGGGTGCTAACACCTGTAAAGGAAATACAAGCAAGCAAGTTGCAGTCATGGAGGTCAAGCTCAACCGTGTGTTTCGAAAGCTGTCTTCCTTCTCACTCACGTTGAGCTTGCGGGGGATGTTAGAGAATATAAATCATCTGAAGTTGAAGCATGAAAACAATCACAACATCGTTTGTGATTTGTAGAAGATCAACAACGAAGTGCGTCGTGTGACCTTTATCTAATAAGGATCATCAGAGCACTAGAAGAATGGATCGCCTGCCCAAACCAAGATTGTCGTTTGCCCAGACATGTCGTCTATGCCTACGCCAGCTGTAATGCATGTTATCTTGTAATAATGACAATCTCGGATTAGCCAGGATTAGACCTTATGGTTTATTATTTGTTTATTAGTAGTTTAAGTTTCCAATGTTGTAGGTTACATTTCCAATGTAACAAGTTGACCTCGGGATATCCGGCATGGTCATTTACATTTCAGTCTCATCTTTTTATTTCCACTCTGTATAAATATAGAGCTTGTAATAGTTATTACTCAGGATAGAAAATATATTTCAAACAATATTTATTCGATTCCTCAAACCCTTCTTTTACCTTCCGCTGCTCGAGAACTTCCTTTTTTAAGTTCTTAACATGGTATCAGAGCCAGTCTGAATCCATGGTTTCTTTTTTCTTCGTTCTTTTCTCCCATGGCAGAAGCTCTGTCTTCTTGTCAAGCTTTATTCTTTTCTTTAGATAGCCCTCACCTTAAACCCCAGCTGAACTTTATGAATAGAGGGGTAACTCTTGTCGACGTTCCTCTGAACTCAAGCCTTATCCTTCTCTTTACTTTTTCTACAAATTTATCTTTTTCGTCGCTGAGATCCATAAACATAGGGGTTACTCCTGTCAACGTTCCTCTAGACCCATGCCCAAATAGCCGTAAGGCCCCTGAGCTGCAGGAGGTAGAGAGAAGCAAGGCGCCTCCCACTGACGGACATGCCCAGGCACCCAAAATACAAAAATATGTATATTTCCTTCACATGTTATTTTAGATTTGGCGGATCTGGCCAAGGTTTCCAATTCATTTTCCATGATACTCAAACTCTGACACTCCTGGCCAGACCTCCGCTCCAAGTACAAGCATCAGTGTCAAAGGAGCGCAAGTATTCCTGGCATTATGTTTCCACCTTTGTTTGTGATGCCTAAAAAGGAAATACAAGCAAGAAAGTTGCAGCCATGGAGGTCAAGCTCAACCGTGTGTTCCGAAAGCTGTCTTCCTTCTCACCCGCGTTGAGCTTGCGGGGGGATGTTAGAGAATATAAATCATCTAAAGTTGAATCATGAAAACAATCACAAAATCGTTTGTGATTTGTAGAAGATCAACAACGAAGTGCGTCGTCTGACCTTTATCTAATAAGGATTGTTTGCGCACTGGAAGAATGGATCCCCTGCCTAAACCAAGATTGTCGTCTGCCCAGACATGTCCTCTGTGACTACGCTAGCTGTAACGCATGTTATCTTGTAATAATGGCAATCCTGGATTAGCTTGTGAAGAAGGTCTTGCCCCTGACCCTGGCTGAGGTTTTGATGACGACAAACTCGTGTACAAAAAGAAGAAAAGAAGACTTAGAAGAACCGGCTCAACATACTTCAAAGCTATATTCAAGGGTTCAAGCGTTAACTAAGTCTTACAGTTTAGGTAAGTTATGCTTCTAAGGTTTCTTTAAGTATGAAGGCTCAAAGATAAAATAACATATTGAGTTTAACCTTTTTCATAAGATAAAAGTGATAGAAAAACTCAAGTAGGTCTTAAAGTTTCATTATCTAGAAAATATACTTGAGTGTAATCGATTACACCATTAAGTTAATCGATTACACAAAGGCAAGTAATCGATTACAACTTGCTTGTAATCGATTACACGTTTTAATTTGAAATTCAAACAGCAACGGTCACATAGCGTAATCGATTACCTAAGTACTGTAATCGATTACATGCTCGACTAGTTGCATTATTTCATGAACCATTGTGTCTCAAAATGTTTGGGAAGCCTTGTGTTGGTTCATGGATGATCTCTAGTGCCTATAAATAGTCCAATTAGGCTCAGAAACGAAAAACACTTAAATAGACAAGAACAAGACTTTCATGTACAATTAAACCTTTGTTCTACAACTTTCATACTCATCAAAGAGCCAATATTCAGAGTTTCTTATTCTTCATTGTCAAAGAATACTTATGCTGTTAAACTATTGAAGAACTCAGAATAAGAAAGAGCCTTCATATTATAAGTGCCTAAAAGCATAACTTCTATACTCAATCCATTCTATGTTAGAGGATTGGATCAGCTGTGTAGAAATTCTTCTTCATCTTCATTCTGGTTGTGTGAAAATTCACCGTAGGGTTTGGTGAAGGTTGGCTGTCTGAAAGTGGTTTGCTTTCAGGTTCTGAAAGTGGTGTGCTTTCAGGTTGTTGATAGAAATTCTTAAAGTCCTTGGTGTAAGCACTTGTAAGAAGTTTTTATCAATAGTGGAAAAATCCTCAAGAGTTTCTTGAGGGACTGGACGTAGCCTTCTGTGGTTTGAAGGTGAACCAGGATAAATTCCGTGTGTGGTTTCTCCTAACCCTCATCTTTTACTTTCAAGCAACTTTTATCTCCGCTGCAATCACAATCATCATTTGTGATTACCTTTACCTTGAAAGTAACAAGTTTTGTTAATGCGAAAATTGTGCAAACCTGATTCAACCCCCCTCTCAGGTTTCTATCTATACTTACAATTGGTATCAGAGCGTAAGTTTAGGTAATTTGCTCCTAAGATCCGGGAAAGATGGCGTCCTCTTCTAGTCATGGTACTAGTGAGGGATTCAACATAAACAAGCCACCATACTTCAATGGAGACCACTATGAATTCTGGAAAATCAAGATGAAAATCTTCATAAGGTCATTGGATGTGGAGATATGGAAAGCCATTGAAGAAGGTCCGTTTATACCAATGAATGAAGTGGGTGATAGCACACAACCAAAACCAGAAAACACATGAAGTGAAGAAGAAAAGAAGAAAGTTCAATATGACCTAAAAGGCATGAACATTCTTACATCTGCTCTTGGCATGGATGAATTCTTCAGAGTATCAACATGCAGAACTTCAAAAGAAATATGGGATACATTGATGGTAACCCATGAAAGGACAGATGAAGTCAAGAGATCAAAAATCAATACCCTATCACAAGAATACGAGATGTTCTGAATGTTCCCTGGTGAAAAGGTATTGGATATGCAAAAACGTTTTACTCATCACTAACCATTTGATTGCACTTGGTAAAGAATTTTTCAGTAGTGATCTAAACATGAAAGTACTAAGACCACTCACAAGAGCATAGCAACCAAAGGTTACGGTGATTTCTGAAAAGAAGAGTTTATCTAATATGACTCTAGCAACACTCTTTGGAAAACTCCAAGAACATGAATTGGAGTTGAACAGTCTAGAAGAACATGAACAACATGAGAAGAAGTATCAGTCCATTTCTCTAAAAGCAAAGGAAAGCATCAAAGAAGAATATGACGCAGATTCTGAAGAGGACCTAAATGAAAATATGAACCTTCTGGTGAAGAATCTTGGAAAGCTATTCAAAAGGAAAGGTATGAAATTTAACAATAATAGAACTTTCCAAAGAAATAATGAACCTTCCTCCTCTCATAAATTTACATGCTTTGAGTGTGGGAAACCCGGACATATCAAATTGGATTGTTCAAACCTTCAAAAGAAGAAACATGGACTAAAGGATAAGTTTGAAAAGAAAGATCCAACTTCACGAAGAGCCTACATTGCATGGGATGAAAATGAAGTGAGTTCTTCTTCCGACTCTGAAAAGGAAGAAGCACATGTTGCTTTAATGGCTTCACATGACTCAGATGATGAAGATATCGAGGTTGGTAGCAATGGTATTTCATTTAATGATCTAGAATTTGCCGTAGAAAATGTGTTTAAGTTATGTCAAAGTTTCTCTAAAGTAGTAAGCAAAATGCCATTATCTCTTCATTAGAAATTAAGTGTAAAACTTTACAAAATGAACTAGATGTAGTAAAATATAAATTAGACATTCCACATGAATGCACTAAGTGTAATTCATCAGAAGAGAAAATAGACAATTTTCAACAAAGAGTTCATAACTTCAATATAGGAAAGCAAAAACTAGATGATATCCTAAGTGTACAAAGACGCTCAAGTAATAAAGTTGGATTAGGATACACATCTCAGTCAAAGACAAAAGAAGTTAAGAAAACTATCTTTGTTAAACCAAACAAAGGAGAAGGAACTTCTAAACATGAGAATACAAGTTCTTCTAAAACTATGAACAATAGGAAGAGTTATCATCAGAAATATTCTAAGAAGATCAATCCTATTCCTAGGCATACCTCAGGTTCCAATAAATATTCATGTAATTATTGTAATAAAATAGGACATACCCCAAATAGGTGCTATTAGAAGAATGTAGGAGTACCAAATAAGGAATACATGTGGATTAAGAAACTCACTAACAATGAAGGACCAAAAGTACATTGGGTACCTAACTCCCAAGTCAAAAATTCTTTTTTGTAGGTGTGCATGAAAGAAGCAAGCGACTTATGGTATCTTGACAGTGGCTGCTCATCACACATGACAAGAGACCAAACAAAGTTTTCATATCTTATGCCCAGAGAAAAGGTTTATGTCACATATGGTAATAATGAGAAAGGGAAAATACTTGGCATCGGAAGGATAGATACGCCCCCTCAAACTATCATTGATAAAGTTCTCTATGTTGATGGTTTGAAGCATAACCTGCTGAGTATTAGTCAACTATGTGACATGGGTTTGAAAGTTGGTTTTATAAATGATAGCTGTGTGATGAAAGACGTGAAAACTCGAGAAATCAAGTTCTCGGGATACAAAGCCAATAAAGTCTTCATGATATCTTTGGATAAAATTCCATCCAATGTTAGATGCTTATTAGCCAAGAACAACAATGATTCATGGCTCTAGCATAGAAGACTGGCTCACATCCTCATGGATCATTTGAATAAACTCATCAAGCATGATCTTGTTATTGGTCTTCCAAAGATAAAATTCGAAAAGGACAAGCTTTGGAATGCATGTCAGAAAAGCAAGCAAACTAAGGTATCTTTCAAACTCAAGAATATAGTTTCAACCACAAGACCACTCCAACTACTTCACATGGATTTATTTGGACAATCAAGGACCAGAAGTTTTGGAGGTTATTATTATGCTCTTATAATTGTTGATGATTACTCAAGATATACTTGGACTATATTCTTATCTCATAAGAATGAAGCCTTTAATGCCTTTAAGAGATATGAAAAGCTCGTTCAAGACGAAAAGTCTTTGAATATTTCCTCAATAAGAAGTGACCATGGTGGAGAGTTTCAAAATCATCTATTCCAAGAATTATGTGATGAAAGTGGAATTTCACATAACTTCTTCGCTCCAAGAACACCACAACAAAATGGTGTTGTAGAAAGGAAGAACATGTCACTTGAGGAACTAGCAAGGACTATGCTAAGTGAATCCGATCTTCCTAAATACTTTTGGGCTGATGCAGTAAGCACTGCATGCTATGTATTCAACAACGAAGTGTGTCGTCTGACCTTTATCTAATAAGGATTGTTTGCGCACTGGAAGAATGGATCCCCTGCCCAAACCAAGATTGTCGTCTGCCCAGACATGTCCTCTATGCCTACGCCAGCTGTAACGCATGTTATCTTGTAATAATGGCAATCCTGGATTAGCCTGTGAAGAAGGTCTTGCCCTGACCCTGACTGAGGTTTTGATGACGACAAACTCGTGTACAAAAAGAAGAAAAGTAGACTTAGAAGAACCGGCTCAACATACTTCAAAGCTATATTCAAGGGTTCAAGCTTTAACTAAGTCTTACAGTTTAGGTAAGTTATGTTTCTAAGGTTTCTTTAATATGAAGGCTCAAAGATAAAATAACATATTGAGTTTAACCTTTTTCATAAGATAAAAGTGATAGAAAAACTCAAGTAGATCTTAAATTTTCATTATCTAGAAAATAGACTTGAGTGTAGTAGATTACACCTTTAAGTTAATCGATTACACAAAGGCAAGTAATCGATTACAGCTTTCTTGTAATCGATTACACGTTTGAATTTGAAATTCAAACAGCAATGGTCACATAGCGTAATCGATTATCTAAGTATTGTAATCGATTACATGCTCGACTAGTTGCATTATTTCATGAACCATTGTGTCTCAAAACGTTTGGGAAGTCTTGTGTTAGTTCATGGATGATCTCTAGTGCCTATAAATAGTTCATTTAGGCTCAGAAACGAAAACACTTGAATAGACAAGAACAAGACTTTCATATACAATTAAACCTTTGTTCTACAACTTTTATACTCATCAAAGAGCCAATATTCAGAGTTTCTTATTCTTCATTGTCAAAGAACACTTATGCTGTTCAACTATTGAAGAACTCAGAATAAGAAAGAGCCTTCATATGATAAGTTCCTAAAAGCATAACGTATATACTCAATCCATTCTATGTTAGAGGATTGAATCAGTTGTGTAGAAATTCTTCTTCATCTTCATTCTGGTTGAGTGAAAATTCACCGTAGGGTTCGGTGAAGGTTGGCTGTCTGAAAGTTGTTTGCTTTCAGGTTCTGAAAGTGGTGTGCTTTCAGGTTGTTGATAGAAATTCTTAAATTCCTTTGTGTAAGCACTTGTAAGAAGTTTTTATCAATAGTGGAAAAATCCTCAAGGGTTTCTTGAGGAACTGGACGTAGCCTTCTATGGTTTGAAGGTGAACCAGGATAAATTTCGTGTGTGATTTCTCCTAACCCTCATCTTTTACTTTCAAGCAACGTTTATTTCCACCGCACTCAGAATCATCGTTTGTGATTACCTTTACCTTGAAAGTAACAAGTTTTGTTAAGGCGAAAATTGTGCAAACCTGATTCACCCCGCCCTCTCAGGTTGCTACCTATACTTACATAGCCGGGATTCGACCTTATCTTATCTTAGGTTTATTATTTGTTTATTAGTAGTTTACGTTTCCAATGTTGTAGGTTATATTTCCAATGTAACAAGTTGACCTCGGGATATCCGGCACGGTCATTTACATTTCAGTCTCGTTTGTTTATTTCCACTCTGTATAAATACAGAGCTTGTAATAGTTATTACTCAGGATAGAAAATATATTTCAAACAATATTTCTTCGATTCCTCAAACCCTTCTTTTACCTTCCGCTGCTCAAGAACTTCCTTTTTTAAGTTCTTAACACACTGTATTCGGGTTACATCCGTGGACCAGATGCTAGGCGACCTTACCTCCCGGAGAAGGTCCTCCGCCAGTTTGTGCACGTCCAGACGGTCCCCCGTGCACCCCCTGGCCCACCTCCCTCCGTTGCAGAGATAGATGTCGCGTTCGAGGCATTCACTGATCGAGTCACCCATCTAGGGATTCAGGTTTTGTTTTCCAATAGAGACGACCCCCGATTACATGCCATGGTTTTCGCGACATTCACATTCGTGCCTGGTCCTAGAGTCTAGACGTGAAAATGTTGGTGTACCGGTAAGTTCAATTTCTGGATGATATCTCGATGTTAATAATTATATTTTTACTTTCGTTATTCACTGACATTCAATATTGCATTCTTTCAAGCTATCTTGAGGAGAATGGAGGAGTGGTTGACACAGTCTCTAGCTGCACATTTGCACCTCTGGTTGGGGCACCCAGCAGAGCCTCATTGCCGAGGGCATTGGACTTCGCGAGGTAGAGGATCATGTCCAGCTTCGTGTATCAGAGGAGGAGTAGGGGAGGGACATCCACATCACCATCTAGCGGACCAAGTTGATTATTGCTTATGTTTGTAAATTTGGATTAGTGGACATGTACTTAGTATTATTATGTGGACAAGGCGAGCGCCCCACGACAGTAAGAGGGCGACCAACATTAGTAAAGGGCAGCCTGGAGCGGCGACCCAGGGGCACATTTGTAATACATAGGATACTGGGCCTGATCTTTGAGGCTCATAGGCTTAATCTGAATTAAATGTAATTTATGGCCTTCCTCCCTATAAATAGCCAAGGGAGGCTCATGTAAAAGGGGGACCTGAATTATCTCTTGATATTCTAATAACACTTTTTCTCTATGCTCTCTCAATTCGAGGACATTATGTTTTGCATTGGACAACGATTATAATAAAAAACCAATCTTGAATTATTGAAGATAGAATTACCTTAAAACATGGGTTCAAAGGAAGCCTCTCATTAGTTTCTCCATATCACCAATAACCCCGATTGGGGAAAGAAACAGTGACATTTGGTAGATTGGGACGGCATTGAGGACAGCCTGGATCACCTAGGCTTTTAGAATGATTCTCTAGGCATTTAGACTGATTTTAAGGATTTCGGCTTAATTGGCTTGCTTTATGCTTTAAGGCTTTTAAGCATAACAAGATTCTGAGTTCCTCAAGATATGAACAACTAGAGTGTTCTTATAAACATGAAGATCATGAACTCAGAATTTAGGCTCTTTGAAAGTTTAAGTTCTAAAAGACTTAATGAATGAACTATTTTGGCAAAGCTTTGGCCTAATGTTGTATTCTCATGTGGTGTCATGTTCTGGACTCAAATGGACTTTATATAGGCAAGGGAAACGTCCTTGAACCAATGCAACCTTTCCCAAAAGGTTTGAGACACAATGGTTCATTGAAAGATGAAACTTTTTGTGTGTGTAATCGATTACATCACTTAGCTAATCGATTACACTAAGAGCCGTTACAGTTTGAATTTCAAATTCAAACATGTAATCGATTACAAGCAAGTGGTAATCGATTACTTGCCTATGTGTAATCGATTACCAGAAAGCTGCAATCGATTACACTGAAGTCCATCTTCCAGAAACTTGATCTTTTAAGATCGGCTTAAGGTTTTCTACTTCTTTTAAGTTATGAATACATTAAGCTTGATTAGTTTAGATGTCTTTAAAGAGCCTTTATGCTTTGAGAAGCCTTTAGAAGCATAACTCACCTAAACTAAGACTTCTAGGTAAATGATGAACTTTATAGCGTTGTTTCCTCTAAGTCTTCTTTTCTTCTATTTGCCGATGAGTTTGTCGTCATCAAAACCTCAGCCAGGGTCAGGAGCAAGACCTTCTTCACAATCTCCCCCTTTTTGATGATGGCAAACACATTCTTTGAAACTTGAAGATCAGATATGCTTCTTTGTTGAAAACTCCCCCTGTTTGATGTAATCCAATATATCTCCCCCTTTCTAATTCACTTGTTGAATTCCTGCATATAGTCTTTAAGGAACACAGAACCTTTCTCCCCCTTTTGACTTCATCAAAAAGAAGAAAAGGCCAAAAACAGGCATACATCCAAACAAGTATATATTTGAATAAAGCATAGGGGATAGGGGTAAAGTAGTAAAAGAATGATAAAATGATTCTGAATTATAGTCTGACCAGGGACATGGCAAATGAGTTCCTAATTTTGCACCTGTTGATGGAATACCCAAACATTTACCAAGAGAAGTGAGGGAACACTGAATGGTGGTTCCTTTAACAGAAGACTTGATGCCATTTCCTTGAATTTCCAAATTACAATAGAAGACCTTGACTAACTCGGGATAGTAGGGATTGGTTGAAGTGAGAAAGGCATCGAGAAATTGATTTCCTAGTAGAGCAGGGAAAGTTAGGCCTGCTTCGATGAAAGAATTTAAGTTTGCATATGTGGGTGTTCGAATGGTTTGGTTCAGAAAATGAGAGATGAACCGAGTTCTTTCATCCAGAGTTGGAAGAAGGCGTGAGAGGTTCAAGGGATGAGGAGGACAGAAGGCCGATGAGAGGAAAGGAGAAGAAGACATGTTAGATTGAGT
Organism: Acmispon strigosus; assembly: GCA_030819835.1. Taxonomy (NCBI): domain Eukaryota; kingdom Viridiplantae; phylum Streptophyta; class Magnoliopsida; order Fabales; family Fabaceae; genus Acmispon; species Acmispon strigosus. The sequence goes on from JAUAMA010000001.1 coordinate 31,050,558, forward strand.
AGATGGTTCTTCTAGGAATAGAAACAGAGTTTCAGAGTGTTAGAAATCAATGTTTAGAATGGTGGAAATTGGAATTGGAAGGCAATTTCGATTGATATGTAAAGCTTTGATTATATAACACTAACATGTAATCGATTACAGCAGTTGGGTAATCGATTACAGAGCAGTTTTCCTGAATTTGAATTTCAAAAAGATTGAGGGAATTTTGAAATTCTTGGCAGTTTTCGTCTAGGTAATCGATTACAGCAGTTATGGTAATCGATTACAGCAGTTATGTTAATCGATTACTTAGAAGATTCTAACAGGCACAAGGACTGAGAGCAGGGGTAATCGATTACAGGGTCTATGGTAATCGATTACAAGGACAGTTTTATAGGTTCTTAAACTATAAATTCCTATGTAATACATTTCTAGAAGAACATTTAAGCATAAAATCAATTTAGATACATGCAATCATATAAGTTCACACAAAAATCATGCAAATATGTAATCAAATCACTTAAATTAAGGTGCATGTTATTGATCATGAGATGAAAACTTTAGAATTTTAGAGTTCGGGAGGTCGATTGTGTTTATTGAAGGTTTTTGCCTTGAAAATAAATGTTAAGTGTTAGAGAACCTCGATGATTGTCTAAGGAAAAGGATGTAAAATCACAGAAGACCATGAGAGGGTAAATATATTTTTAGAGCTAGTTCCATGGTTTTCGACTAAGTATCGGAAGTCTCAATGAATGTCTGGGATTAGGAATAAAGAGACAATGAGAGATTCAATGTGCTTATGTGCTTGTGTTTTGGGCTAAGCTCGATGGTTCATGAGTTTCCCTAAAGGTCGATATTGAGTTGTAAAGTCTTGAGGTATGAAAGCTTGCTTTTGGGCATAAGAGTTTTCAGAGAGCTTACCAAGTTTCGAAGTTTTAAAGTTAGACGTTTTGGAGGAAAACTTAAAGTGTATTAACGCTTTGTGCGTGTTCTTCGTTTCTTCGTGTAGTTTTGCAAGGTTCTCCCTAAGTTTTAAAGCTTTCTTGACTCGTTGGATGAGTTGTAATTCATAATCCCAAAACCTGTGTTCCTAAGGGTTAGTGACCATCCTTAAACCTTAGTTACCGAGTAAAGTTTAGATGGAAGGGTACTAAGCTAGGCTGTGTATTTGTGAAGGTTCAGGAACGCGGGAACCTCCGAGACAAACACCGACCGCGGGAGCGTACGGTACTGAGCATCGGAAGGTATGCGACTACGGTAAGGGAAATTCGACTTACTATGACTATATATGTTGTATATATAGTTATAAGGCATGATAGGGTAAGATGTGAATAACATGTGATCTTGGAAAGTAGCTGACTACATTCTGAAAATGACCCGATTGTTTGGAAGATTGTATGCCCTCAGGGGATTGTTGAATGATTATTGATTGTCGTTTATTGTTGGACCAGCATTGTAATCAAAATAAATGTGATCATGCTTAAGTTTCATGACATGAAGTGTGTTGAAATTTGAAAAGCATGATGAGTTATGAAAGCATGTTGATATGCAATATATTGTGATGTCCTTGAAATGCATGTTGTTTATGAAAGCACGATGATGTGCTATTTAAGATGTGATTGATAAGCATGTTAGTTTACAGAAGCATATGGATATGAATCATGTTGTAATGTCACTTAAATGCATGTTTGAGATATATGGCTGTTGGAAGTGGTCAAAGCAATCATTGGCGGGTTATGTAAGACGGGCACTGACCCGCATTAGTAACGAACCCGAATTCACAAGAATAGCATTTTCGGTTATGCTTGTTTATTTGTGATTAAGCTTGCTCGTTGTGAATGGCATGAAATTCCATGCATACATGGGAAGGCCAGTGAGGTTGGTAAACCCACAAGGCGACTACAAGTCGCATGACTTGGGGTGTTTAGCCTAATCAAAAGTCTGGTCGTGTCGTCGCTAAATCTAGTGGCAGCTTTTGTTAGAACAGATAGCAACCTGAGAGGGGGGGTGAATCAGAGTTGCCCCAATTTTCGCCTTATTGAAATTGTTACTTTCAAGTTTATGATGATCACGAAATGATCGTTGTGATTGCAGCGGATATGAACGATACTTGAAAGTAAATGTGAAGGATAAAGAGAATCACACACAAGATTTTATCCTAGTTCACCTTCAATCCACCGAAGGCTACGTCCAGTCCCTCAAGAAAACCCCTTGAGGATTTTTCCACTATTGATAAAGATTTCTTACAAGTTCCTAACCCAAGGACCCCAAGAATTTCTACCAATATCCTATGAAAGCAAACCACTTTCAACAGCCCCTGAAAGCAAACCGCTTTCAGTTCCTGAAGGCAAACCACCCTCAGACCTTGAAGACAATTTTGTCTTCAATCGAAACCCTGAAAGCAAACCACTTTCAGTGACAACAACCTTTCACCGAATACCACGGTGAAGAACTCAATCTTACAGAAAGAGATGAAGAAAATATTACAATTGGCTATTTCAATCCTTTAACACACAATTGGATTGAACATGAGAAATTATGCTTTAAGGCTTTTAAGCATAATACAATTCTGAGTTCTTCTAGATATGAACAACTAAAGTGTTCTTATAAACATGAAGATCATGAACTCAGAATTTAGGCTCCAAAAGATTTAAGTTCTAAAAGATGAACTAATTTTGACAAAGCTTTGGCCTAAAGTGATTTTCTCATGTGTAATGTGTTGTCTCTTGTTGTGTTGTGTATGTTATGTGTGTGTTGTGTTTTCTGGACTCAAATGGTCTTTATATAGGCAAGGGAAACGTCCTTGAACCATCACAACCCTTTTCAAAAGGTTTGGGACACAATGGTTCATGAAAAGATGCACTTTTTCGTTCTGGTAATCGATTACCATACTTAGTGTAATCGATTACACAAGTGACCGTTTCAATTTGAATTTCAAACATGTAATCGATTACAAGACATGAGTAATCGATTACTTGCCTAGGTGTAATCGATTACCATAATGGTGTAATCGATTACACAGAAGCCCATTTTCCAGAAACTTAATCTTTGAGACTTGCTTAAGGTTTTCTACTTCTTTTAAGTTATGAAAACTCTTAGCTTGATTATTTTAGGTGTTTTAAGAGCCTTTATGCTTTAATAAACCTTTGGAAGCATAACTCACCTAACTTGATGATTCAAAAGAAGTAACTTTCATGCTAATCAAGAAAAACAAAGCTTTGAAAGAACAGGATTCATGTGAGGAAGTTAAAGTCCTCAAAGAAAAAGTTAAGGGCTTAAAAAATGATCTTTCAACCTTCGCCTGAGGTCATGATAATCTGGTTAAGCTATACGGTAACAATCGAACCATATATGAAAAAAATGGTTTAGGCTTTGATAGCAATGATGAAAATGTTGCATCATCCAGTAATGTAGCGTCTGACTTACCATATTCTTCATCATCATTCATTCATGATACGTCTGAGATTAAGTTCACATTGTCTGATGCTATATCATCTAAAACTAAGACGTTTGTGGTAAAAGGAAAGGAGAAACAAACTCCAAGAAAATCTGTTTATGGGAGGAAACTTCCACCCAGGGCTGAAACTAACAAACAAGGACCCAAGAAAATTTGGGTACCTAAAACTATGATTATTCCTTTTGCAGATGTGTTTAACAGTACAAAGAAAAAGAGAACAATGGAACCTGGACAGCGGATGCTCACGACACATGATAGGAAGAAGGTCTTTGTTCCCAAAGATCCATGCTAAAGAGAACGGGCGAACAGTTACCTTTGGAGGTAACCAAAAGGGCTTCATCGTCGGAGAAGGAGATGTCGGTAAGGCTCCTCTTCCTGTAATACGAAAGGTTCTTTTGGTTGAAGGATTAAAACATATTCTACTTAGCATAAGTCAATTATGTGATAGTGGGTTCACTGTTACCTTCAAGAAAGTGAAGTGTAAAGTGACAGACGACAATGACAATATCATCTTTGAAGCTCAGAGATAAGGGAATCTATATAAGACGAACTTGGAAAACCTTGCAAGTGAAAATGTAACATGTCTAGTGTCAGTAGAGGATGATAAGTGGATTTGGCAAAGGAAGCTAGGGCATGCCTCCTTAAAGACCATTACAAAGATGGTCAAACATGACTTAGTACGTGGTCTGCCAAAACTATCTTTCAAATCTGATGTCACATGCTCAGCATGTCTTCAAGGAAAACAATTAAAAATCTCTTTCCCTTATAAGAGCGTTGTGAGTACAAGTAGCTCTCTGGAGATGTTAGACATGGACTTGTTTGGACTTACTAGAACGACTAGTTGTTCTGGAAAAAGGTACTGTCTTGTCATCGTCGATGACTACACAAGATTTACATGGGTTGAGTTCCTAAGTTCTAAAGATGAAGCATTCAAGTCATTCGCCATCATCTCCAAGAGAGTTCAGAATGAGAAGCGATATTGCATTACATCTATTCGAAGGGATAGAGGTGGAGAATTTGTCAATGAAGAGTTCAACAACTACTGTGAGCAGAATGATATCTTTCATCAACTATTAGCTCCTAGAACTCCACAACAGAATGGGGTAGCAGAAAGAAAGAACATATCACTTCAAGAGATGGCCAGAACAATGTTAAGTGAAACTTCTCTGCCTAAGTATTTCTAGGCTAAAGTTGTTCACACTGCTTGTTACATCCAGAACAGGATCCTCATGCGACCAATTCTGAAGTAAAATTCATATGAACTATGGAAAGGAAGGCAACCATACACCTCTTATTTCCATCCTTTTGGATGCCCATGCTTCCTTCTCAACACCAAAGACGATCTCGGAAAGTTTGATGCCAATTCTGACAAAGGAACATTCCTAGGATATTCACCACATTCACAAGCTTTCCGTGTGTAAAATTCGAGATCTATGATGATTGAGGAATCTATCCATGTGAAGTTTGATGATATCAACTCAAGTGGAAATCAAACCTTGCTTAAAGACGGTTTTGATAACCTGAATTTAAATGAAGAACCATTCTCTACTAGTGTCGAACCATCAAATGCAGATGTTTCATCTAAACAGATTACATCGTTTGATAGCCATACAATGGAAGATGCTACTACCTCATCTGAGCCAGCCTCGTCTGATCAAGTCATGACATCCAGTGGAATCTCTCTTCCAAGAGACCGGAGATTCAAACTTGATCATCATTCAAATCAAATAATTGGCAGTGTCTCTGAAAAGGTAAGAACTCGATCTTCATTTCATTATTATGGTAATTGTGCGTTCTTGTTTGAAATAGAACTGAAGAACATAGCTGAAGCACTACAAGATGATGGATGGATCCTACCTATGCAAGAAGAACTCAATCAATTAGAGAGAAGCAAAGTCTAGAAACTTGTTCCCATACCTGAAGGCAAATCCATCATAGGAACCAAGTGGGTCTTCAGAAACAAAGTAGATGAAGATGGGAAGGTGACAAGAAATAAAGCAAGATTGGTAGCTCAAGGTTACAATCAACAGGAAGGAATTCATTACACTTAAACATTTGCCCCTGTTGCTCGTATTGAGGCCATTCGCATACTTCTAGCATTCGCATGCCAACACTCAATCAAGTTGTACCAAATGGATGTGAAGAGTGCTTTTCTAAATGGATAAATTGAAGAAGAAGTATATGTTAAACAGCCCCTAGGCTTTGAAGAACCAACTTTTCCAGATCATGTGTTCAAGCTAAGAAAAGCCCTATATGGACTAAAGCAAGCTCCAAGAGCTTGGTATGATCGTCTGAGTTCATTTCTAATGAGTAATGGTTTCTCAAGGGGTAAAGTTTGTGAATAAGGTCTTGCTCCTGACCCTGGCTGAGGTTTTGATGACGACAAACTCATCGACAAAAAGAAGAAAAGAAGACTTAGAGGAAACAGCGCTACAAAGTCTATCAAATACCTAGAAGTCCTAGTTTAGGTGAGTTATGCTTCTAAAGGTCTATTAAAGCATAAAGGCTCTTTAAAACACGTAAACTAATCAAGCTTAATGTTTTCATAACTTAAAAGAAGTAGAAAACCTTAAGCCGATCTCAAAAGATCAAGTTTCTGGAAGATGGACTTCAGTGTAATCGATTGCAGCTTTCGGGTAATCGATTACACATAGGCAAGAAATCGATTACCACTTGCTTGTAATCGATTACATGTTTGAATTTGAAATTCAAACTGAAACGGCTATTAGTGTAATCGATTACACTAAGTGATGTAATCGATTACCAACACGAAAAGTTGCATCTTTTCATGAACCATTGTGTCTCAAACCTTTTGGGAAAGGTTGCATTGGTTCAAGGACGTTTCCCCTGCCTATATAAAGTCCATTGGAGTCCAGAACACAACAACACATGAGAATACAACATTAGGCCAAAGCTTTGTCAAAATTAGTTCATTAAGTCTTTTAGAACTTAAACTTTCAAGAGCCTAAATTCTGAGTTCATGATCTTCATGTTTATAAGAACACTCTAGTTGTTCATCTCTTGAGGAACTCAGAATCTTGTTATGCTTAAAAGCCTTAAAGCATAAATTCTCATGATCAATCCACTTGTATGTTAAAGGATTGATTCAGCCAATTGTAAACTCTTCTTCATCTCTTTCTGTAAGATTGAGTATTCACCGTGGATCTCGGTGAAGGGTTGTTGGTACTGAAAGTGGTATACATTCAGGGTGTTGATTGAAGGTGGTTTAGCCTTCAAGTTCTGAGGGTGGTTTGCCTTCAGGAACTTGTTAGTACAGATAGCAACCTGAGAGGGGGGGTGAATCAGAGTTGCCCCGATTTTCGCGTAATAGTACCAAACGACTTTCAGCGCAATTAGAGTTGTAACGTAAGAACGTTGTTGCAGCGGAATATTGTAATTGCTTGAAAGTAAAAGATGAAGGATGAAGGAAATGACACAGAGAGTTTTATCTTAGTTCACCTTCAATCCACCGAAGGCTACGTCCAGTCCCTCAAAGAAACCCCTTGAGGTTTTTTCCACTATTGATAAAAATTACTTACAAGTTCCTAGCCCAAGGACCCCAAGAATTCCTACCAATATCCTGTGAAAGTAAACCACTTTCAACAGCCCCTGAAAGCAAACCACTTTCAGTTCCTGAAGGCAAGCCACCCTCAGACCTTGAAGGCTAAACCACCTTCAATCAACAACCCTTCACCGAATACCACGGTGAAGTTAGAATCCCTCAAAAAGATTACCACTTTCTGAAGAACCACTCCACTGAATTCCACAGTGAAGATTTCCCATGATCAAGTACTCTTACGGATACTTGCACCAAGGACCCTAAGATATCTTATCAATCTTCCTGAAGCAACCCACTTCTGATTGATCAAGTCTTCTTAGCAATACTTGTGCCAAGGACCCTAAGAGGACCCATCATGCCTCAGAAAGCAAACCACTTTCTGATGACACCGTATTACCACGGTGGACTTTGAATCAAACCTGATTCAAAGGGCCTTTTTACAACCACCGAAAACCACGGTGAATGAATCAACATGATTCATATGGAAGAAGTAGAAGAATATGCCTTTTCTATGGCTAAATTCAATCCCTTAGACAAGATGGATTGATCTTAGTTTGTATGCTCCAGGCTATTACAATGAAGGCTCTTCCATTCTGAGTTTCTCAAATGTTGAACATCATGAGTGTTCTTATGAAAATGAGAGAACCGAAACTCAGAATGATGACTTTTATGAATATGAAAGTTATGGACCAAGTCATTGATGTTTCTGAGTGTCTAAGGACTTTATATAGGCACTAGAGGTCATCCATGAACCAACACAACCTTTCCCAACGGGTTTGAGACACAATGGTTCATGAAATAACACATCTGTCGACCTGGTAATCGATTACTACAGTTAGTGTAATCGATTACACCATGCCGTTGAAGTTTGAATTTGAATTTCAAACTTGGTAATCAATTACACACTTGTGGTAATCGATTACACACATCCTGTAATCGATTACACACATCTGTAATCGATTACAGATAGTCCAGAAATCATTTTTATCCATTTTAAACCCTAATTGAGTGTTCCTACCAAGTTTAACTTGTGAGAACATATTGTACTCAATTAGTTGATCTTTCATGAGCCTTCTAATGCAATTAAACCTTAATAAAGCATAGCACACTAAGTTGACAAGACTTACTTAAAACTAGAACCTTCATGTTTTGATCTTGACGTTCTGAGCCTGGTTCTTGAAGTCTTTCTTCTCTTAAGTCTTCTTGAAGACTTTCTTCTTTTTGTTCTTTTCTTTCTTGAAGTCTTCTTGAAGTCTTCCTTTTCTCTTCTGAAGTCTTTCTTCTTTTTGTGATGTGTTTGTCTTCATCAAAACCTCAGTCGAGTCCAAGGATGAGACTTGATTTACAGAACTGAAAGTGGTTTGCTTTCTGGGGCTGTGGAAAGTGGTATACTTTCACAGGAAGTTGAGAGAAATTCTTAGGGTCCTTGGTGTAAGAACTTGTAAGAGATTTTTATCAATAGTGGAAAAATCCTCAAGGGATTTTCTTGAGGGACTGGACGTAGCCTTTGGTGGATAGAAGGTGAACCAGGATAAAATTCTGTGTGTGTGAATTCTTCTATCCTTCATCTTTACTTTCAAGCAGCGGAAAGCAGAGGACAGTTTTATAGGTTCTAAACTATAAATTCCTATGTAATACATTACTAGAATAACATTTAAGCATATAATCAACTTAGATACATGCAATCATATAAGTTCACACAAAAAATTATGCAAATATTTAAAACATGTAAACACATCACTTTAAATATCATGTTCATCTAATATGTCTAATTCTCTTCTAATCTTAAAGAATGAATCTTTAGGAAGAGGTTTAGTAAAAATATCAGCTAATTGGTTGTGTGTATCTACAAAGGAAATCTCAATATCCTTTCTAATGACATGATCTCGAAGAAAATGATGTCTTATATCAATATGCTTAGTTCGAGAGTGCATGATGGGGTTTTTAGTGAGATTAATGGCACTTGTGTTGTCACATTTGATTGAAATGCAGCCCAGCTCTAAGCCATAATCTTTGAGTTGTTGTTTGAGTCATAGGGTTTGTGCACAACAACTTCCTGCAGCAATGTATTCTGCTTCAGCAGTACTTAGAGCAACACATGTTGTTTCTTACAGGACCAAGAAACAAGAGCATTTCCCAACAAGTGACAAGTACCACTTGTACTTTTTCTTTCAGTTTTACATCCAGCATAATCTGAATCAGAATATCCAATCAAATCACAAACACTCCCTTTGGGATACCACAGACCAACATTTGTAGTTCCTTTCAGATATTTGAAAATCCGTTTGACTGAACTCAAATGTGATTCCCTAGGAGATGCTTGATATCTAGCACATAGACACACACTAAACATAATATCAGGTCTACTTGCAGTTAAATATAGAAGAGATCCGATCATACCTCTGTATTTGGTAATGTCTACTTGAACACCGGATTCATCTTGATCTAGATATGTGTTAGACCCCATTGGTGTGGCTATGGCTTTGCAATCATCCAAATCATATTCCTTTAACAGTTCCTTGCAAAACTTTGATTGATTGATGAATATCCCATCATGTGATTGCTTAATTTGCAATCCTAGAAAGAAATTTAATAACTTTATAAAAAGTTTTATTAACTTTCCTAAATTATCTATGAATTTCTCTTTCCAATTGAAAAACTTTTCAAATCACATTTATCAGGGTAATTTTGAAAAAAATATTAAATGTGACTTATGTTTAGGAACAGATGACTCTTAAAAAGACGAGGGAGTATTAGTATTAGTATAATTATGGAAGACTTAATTTCCCTCATGCCTCGTCAATAAATATATAAAACACGTATACGTTTACCAGTCGTTGATAATATTAAAAAATATTGCAATAATTATTTCAAATAATGATGAAATCTTAAGCGAGAGGAAGGGAATCCCGTTTGGCGCCCCCGTATTGCGCCTTACGCCCCCCTATTTTTTTAAAATACCCAAAATACTCTTCTATACAAAAAAAAAAAACTGAACCAAAAAAAAAAATCATAAAAATTTCAAAACTCCAATTTCTTCCTCTTCAACTCATTACCTCCAAATCGCACTTATAGGTGCGATTTGTGTACATATATCGCATCTAGGAGTGCGATTTCATATTAAAAAACATCTAAAAAAATTCAAAAAATGCCCAAATGATTTTTATAAATTATGGGACCACCACAGTTAGTCTAGTTGACATATTTAGAAATTTATGGTGAAATATTTTTTTTTCAAAAATTAAAAAAAATAGCAAACGATGGAATTTAGGATAGACGTAGCTTTATGTTGGCCTGAACTTCATCTTCATCTTATTCTTTAATTAACTAAATTGCAAGAAATTGAGTTTAGTAATTAGAAAGAAAGTTCTACAATGTGTAAGAGATTAACTTGTAGAAATACTAGGCTATAGCATCATGAACTTGGTTCTAGAATTCAGAAATTAAGTAGGAGTTTGCTAGCATATTTTATAAACTATGTAATTCAACACAAGTGCTTAAATCTCATCATCTTTCTTCTCTTTTATTTTATGCTATTTTATTTACTTGTTCTAAAACCAGCATAAGAAATACATCTTTTAATTTTCTGTTAAAGTACTAAACAAGTTACTAAAAAGACACCTATCCACAGAGCGTTGGGCTTCCAACGCTTGAGCGTTGGGTCGTCTGCTGGTTCATCTTCAAGCTTTTCTTTCCTTCATGGTAGTGGGTTTTTAATGTCTTCAATGGCCTTCATTTAGCCCCTAATCATTTTTGAAACCTCCTTCCTACTACCATCAATCCTTCAACCTTATTTTCCATGTGCTAATTTGGAGAGAGTTGCTTCATATTCTTATTTTTCACTTTTAGACCTCTCCTTGCTAGCACTCAAATTCTGGCCCTTTAACTCTTTCAATCTTCACTTCTCATCCTCCACTCTTGAACTTTACACTTTGATCCTTGTTTTCCTGAAACTTTACAAATCGGTCCCTGGACAAAAATGATAACTATACCAGCTTTTCCTAAAAATATAAAATAGCTATAAAAAAATTCCTAAAAATATAAAATAAAGTTAGAAAAACAAATAAAATCTAATCTATATGCAAAATGCAAAATAAATAGAAAATCTACATAAAAATAATAAAAATCCTATATGAGACTCAAAAATAATAAAATAAAAAGATAAAAAAAACAACCTAAAAATATCATATAATATCCTGTCATCACACCACTATACCCAACGACAGCTTGTCCTCAAGCGACAAAACTTAAAGAGAAACTCGTCCCTAAGTTTATAGAAAGTTTATCTGATTAAAACTTGAAGCACAAAAAACCTTTCAAAGAAAGCTTAGCGGATTTGGAAGACATGCATGTTTACAGACATTTAATCAAGAAAGTTAGGCTTGGCTTTTAACATGTTTGAGTTCATCAAATTAAGCTCACAAAAATAATATTCTCCATGAAAAACAAGAAAGCTCAATGATCCTGCCTATCATTCAAATCAAAACTGAAACAGTGCAACTGAGTAACTTTGAAGAGATTTTGAAGGTTGTAACTTGGCCAAAGGGTTGAAAAATTCAAGGTGTGGATTTCAAGAAATTGGCAACTCTAGTGGCTGACTCAGAATCTGTTGTTAAGTGATTTTTTTGACTAAGATCTTAGACAATACAACACAAGGGTCCTCCCAATTTTTCTCTTTTTTTTTTTTTTTGAACAAAGTAGTGGAATGTATGGGATGAATGACTTGAATTTTACTCCCCTCATACTCTTTCTCACCCCACCACTTCATTATTTTTTCTAAGGCACATACCTTATTTTTTCAACTTTTTTTCCTTCTTTTTTTAGAGAGAAACCCAACAAACATAGCTCTACAATTTCAGCACATGCATCACAATAACAACTTTAAGAATTATCACACAAAGTAGGCTCCAAAGAATGACTCTTTTAAGGCTCAAAAAGGGGCTACTAGTGGATATCAATTTTCAAGCAAGAATCTGAGTTTTCAAAAATGCCTATAATCTCTTCTCAACTCACAAAGTATACAAAATCTCAATCAACATGCAACACAAGGCAGAAAAATCTCACAATCATGCAATCAGAGTACTCAGCTCTCAGAAAAGATTGGAGTAAGTGGTACCGCTTTTTAGAACTCAGAAAAACTTTTCCAACAACCAAAACAATCAAGATTTCAAAATCATTTCTAACAGCATGCAATCCTAACCGCTTCAAAACATAGAACCTTTTCCAAAGCAGTTCAATCAGGTAAAGCATTCACAAAGCTATAGCAGCATTCAGACTGGATAATATACTCAAGACTCATGCAAAAATAAAACAGAAAAACTAAACTAAAAATAAAACTAAAAACTATAAAAAGAAAAACTAAAAAGCTAAGAAGCTGGCACAATTTACAAATTTTCCACAAAAATCCAAGGGAACCTCAAAGTAAAATCAATTTTGAACACTTAAGTTCAAGAGGGCTCTTTCTCCTTCTGGTACCTATCCTGTAACATTGAACAAACAAAAGTCTCACAAGCAGGAAACTTGCTTGACTTGTTAGTCCCAAAAACACCACACTTAAGATCATGGGTTGAAAAATTGTGTCCACCTTAAAACAAGAATTCTTGAGTTCCCAAAAATCAAAACCATTTATAGAAGCAAGGGAAAACTCAAAGAATCTAAAACTTTCAGAAAATGGTGAACACAAAATTATTAAAAACAGAAAAACAGCAAATAAAAACAGAATAGCAAGACTGCCCGAGCTCCAACGCTTGAGCGTTGGGGATGCCAACGCTTGGGCGCTGGATAAAAACAAACACTGGGCAATCAGAAGTCCCAGCGCCTGAGCGCTGGGTTTCCAATGCTTTGGCGCTGGAAATCTGAAAAATAAAAACTGGGATTCCAGGGGCCTAGCGCATGAGCGCTAGCCCTCCAACGCTGGAGCATTGGAATTAACTGGAATCAGAGGTGATAAGCAGGGGCCTAACACTTGAGCGTTGGCCTCTAGCGCTTGAGCGCTGGCCTCCCCTGCAGCAAAAATATAGAATTCTTTTCTTTTATTTATTTACAAGAATGATGCAGAAAATTAAAAAGACAGAAATTTAAACTATCCTAAGTTGGGTTGTCTCCCAACGAGCTCATTGTTAAGGTCCGAGATAGACCCTTCCCTTTAATCAATTAGGGGAACTCTTTCTTTTTTTGATAAATACATCATCTTTGAACTCATCCTCTTCTTCGGACTCATAATGTTTAAAAGTCCGGAATACAGAAAACTTGACCTTTTCATCCCCTACCTTCAAAGATAGGAGGCCTTCTGCCACATTAATCTTGGCGTTTCCTGTAGCAAGGAATGGCCGCCCAAGAATTAATGGTACCTTAGAGTCTTCTTCCATGTAGAGGATCACAAAATCAACCGGGAAGACAAATTTGTCAACCCTTACCAGCACATCTTCAGCTACCCCTTAGGGGTATTTTATTGACCTATCTGCCAACTGTAAACACATAAGAGTAGGAGTGGCCTCTCCCATGTCCAATTTCCTAAACATGGAGAGTGGCATGAGGTTAATACTGGCTCCTAAATCACAGAGAGCTTTTGCATTCGACAATCCCTCAATATCCACGGGTATAGTAAAGCTCCCCGGATCCTTCAACTTTTGGGGGAGCTTTCTTGATACCATTGTTGAACACTCCTCAGTCAACATTACAGTTTCATCAATCTCACTCAACTTCCTCCTTCTAGATAAAATGTCCTTCATAAACTTGGCATAAGTAGGCATTTGTTCCAATGCTTCGGAGAAAGGGATATTTATTTGAAGTCTTTTGAAAATCTCAAGAAATCTTGAGAATTGTTTTTCCAAATTCTTTTTTAAAGCTTTGGGAAATGGTACTTTGCCAATTTTCTTAGAAGGAGGAATTACATTTTCAACAATTTTTTCAGCCACAATAGGCACACTCCTCTCCTTTTCTTTTTCTTCACAATTCACCTCTTGTTCAATTTCCACTACCCTTTCGGGCATAGTTTTACCACTCCTAAGAGTGATGGCAGAAACATTCTCTACATTCTCCTTTGTGTTAGTACAGATAGCAACCTGAGAGGGGGGGTGAATCAGTGTTGCCCCAATTTTCGCCTTATTGAAATTGTTACTTTCAAATTTACGATGATCACGAAATGATCGTTATGATTGCAGCGGAATTGAGCGATACTTGAAAGTAAATATGAAGGATAAAGGAAATCACACACAAGAGTTTATCCTGGTTCACCTTCAATCCACCGAAGGCTACGTCCAGTCCCTCAAGAAAATCCCTTGAGGATTTTTCCACTATTGATAAAAATCTCTTACAAGTTCCTAACCCAAGGACCCCAAGAATTTCTACCAATATCCTGTGAAAGCAAACCACTTTCAACAGCCCCTGAAAGCAAACCGCTTTCAGTTCCTGAAGGCAAACCACCCTCAGACCTTGAAGGCTAAACCACCTTCAATTACAACCCTGAAAGTATATCACTTTCAGTGACAACAACCTTTCACCGAATACCACGGTGAAAACTCAATCTTACAGAAAGAGATGAAGAAGATGTTACAATTGGCTGTATCAATCCTTTAACATACAATTGGATTGATCATGAGAAATTATGCTTTAAGGCTTTTAAGCATAATACAATTCTGAGTTCTTCAAGATATGAACAACTAAAGTGTTCTTATTGACATGAAGATCATGAACTCAGAATTTAGGCTCCAAAAGGTTTAAGTTCTAAAAGATGAACTAATTTTGACAAAGTTTTGGCCTAATGGTGTTTTCTCATGTGTAATGTGTTGTCTCTTGTTGTGTCTTGTGTATGTTCTGTTTTCTGGACTCAAATGGACTTTATATAGGCAAGGGAAACGTCCTTGAACCATCACAACCCTTTTCAAAAGGTTTGGGACACAATGGTTCATGAAAAGATGCACTTTTTTGTTCTGGTAATCGATTACCACACTTAGTGTAATCGATTACACGAATGACCGTTTCAGTTTGAATTTGAATTTCAAACATGTAATCGATTACAAGCCATGAGTAATCGATTACTTGCATAGGTGTAATCGATTACCATAATGCTGCAATCGATTACACAGAAGCCCATTTTCCAGAAACTTGATTCTTTGAGACTGGCTTAAGGTTTTCTACTTCTTTTAAGTTATGAAAACACTTAGCTTGATTAGATTAGGTGTTTTAAGAGCCTTTATGCTTTAATAGACCTTTGGAAGCATAACTCACCTAATACTAAGACTTCTAGACTATTGATGGACTTGTAGTGCTTGATTCTTTGAAGTCTTCTTTTCTTCTTTTTGTTGATGAGTTTGTCGTCATCAAAACCACAGCCAGGGTCAGGAGCAAGACCTTCTTCACACTTTGGATTGACAAGAGTATCAGATGGAAAAGTACCTAGAATCCTTTCTGAGATGGTCTTGGCCAACTGGCCTACCTGAAACTCCAAATTTCTAATAGAGGCTTCATGATTCTTGGCACTTGTCCTTGTCTCGTTCATGAATTGTGCAGTTTGTTGGCCTATTTCACCAACAATTTCTTCCAAACTCTTCCTTCCCTGGCTTGGGTTCAAAGGCATTGGTGGCCTCTGATTCTGGAATGGCCTCTGAAACTGTTGCCTGGCTTCTCCTTGACCACCCCCTTGGTCCCTCCAAGAAAAGTTGGGGTGGTTTCTCCAGCTTGGATTGTAGGTATTGCCATAGGAATTTTGGAAATTCCCCATAGCTTTTACCTCAGCCTCTAATTCTTCCTCCTCCGGGCTCAATTGAACACCTTCCATTCCTTTGACCATTGCATCAACTTTCCTAGACAAAAGTTTATTTGAAGCAACAATGGCATCAAAAGATTCAACCTCATAAATACCTTTCCTTATTGCCCGGTCCTGGTTTGAATGGGCAGCTGTTGCAGCAAGTTTGTCGATTAAATCAAGAGCCCCCTGTGGTGGCAAAGCATCAAATGCCCCACTTGCAGCAGTATCCAGCTTGTCCCTGGTATAATCATTCAAAGCTGCATAAAATTTCTCTACCTGATCTGCAATGGAGATGTTGTGACCTGGGCTCCTTCTGAGAAGTCCCTTGAACCTCTCCCATGTCTCATTCAGGTTTTCAGCATCTTGTTGAATGAAGGAGTTGATTTCCTGCTTCAACTTCCTTATGCGGTTGTAAGGAAAAAATTTAGCCGTGAATTTCTCGGCCAAATCATCCCATGAAGTAATGCTTCTGAGTGGTTGTGAAGATAACCACTCCTTTGACACATCTCTTAAGGAAAATGGAAACAACATAAGTCTTACCGTATCCAAGCGAGCATCATTTCTCCTTAAGGTGGAGCAATGCCTGGTGAATCGCTCCAGATGTGTGTGGCAGTCTTCATTGACACTTCCACCAAATTGGTTCTGACTAACCAAAGAGATGAAGTGTGGAGGAATCTGAAAATTTGGTAGTGCATCCTCCGGTACCACAATACTCCCCTCAAAATTGTAATCTACCTGGGGGGCTGTGATACCACGAAGGGAATGGTTGGCATCCCGCTCTTCCTCCTCAGCTCTCTGCCTTTGAAGTCTAGCTTGGACTTCATCTTCTACCTAAGCATTGTATTTGATAGCAGAATCTCAAGTGTACGATTAACTATCGCGTAGTAAAAAAGATCGAACCCAAGGGATAGGTGTTCTTATTAATATAAAATTTAGTACTTGTGCAGAAAATTAAAGATGAAAATATGTTGTTGGTTTTAGAGAAAGCAAGAACAATAGCATAAAATAAAGATGAGATAAATATGATGAGAATTAAGTCCTTGGGTTGATTGACATAGAATATAAAATATGCTAGCAACTATCTACTTAATTTCTAAATTATAAATCCAAGTTCAAGGTGCTATAGCCTATTATATCTACAAGTTAATCTCTTACACATTGTAGAACTTTCTTTTTAATTACTAAACCCAATTTCTTGCAATCTAGTTAACTAAAGAAGAAGATGAAGATAGAGTTTCGGCCAACACAAAGCTACGTCTTTCCTAATCTCTTAGCGAAATATACTTCTAGCCTTTTTTAATCCTAGGTCCCTTACTACTTACCAATTCTCATTCGTATAAGTAATAAGCAAGAACACTTGTGATCATCAAGATGAAATTATGAATAAGAAATTAAAACAAGAACTGGAAATAAAATTCAGAAAGGTAGAAACAAAACTAAAACATAAATTTATAAACTAATACAACCCAAGAAACTTAAAGAAGAAGTTAGCCAAGCATGGCTAAAGGAGTCATTGAATTACCCTGGATAGGAGCTCAAGTATGGCTTCCCACAAGTCCTAGGAACAGTGCTCAAAAGGGAGAAAGAGAGAATACTTGTTGTATTCTAAGAGGTGTGTTTTTTACAAAGGATGAGCACTCCTATTTATAGCAAAAATTTCAATGGTAGAGAAGTTGATGGCCATTATGGCCTTCATTGGCCACCAATTAACTTTTGAAAACTCCTTCCCACTACCATCAATTCTCCACTCATCCTTTAATCCTTATTTTCCATGTGCTTAATTTAGAGAGTGTTGGTTCATATTCTTGATTTCCACTTTAAGTCCTCTCTTTGCTAGCACTTCAATTCTGGCCCTTTAACTCTTTGAAACTTCACTTTTCATCCTCCACTCTTGAACTTTTGCACTTTGGTCCTTCCTTTTCCTGAAACTTACAAATTGGTCCATGGACAAAAATGATGACTATACCAGCTTTCCTAAAAATATAAAAATAACTATAAAAATTCCTAAAAATATAAAATAAAGTTTAAAAACCAAATAAAAGCTAATCTATATGCAAAATGCAAAATAAATATAAAATCTACATAAAGAGAGTAAAAATCCTATGAGACTCAAAAATAATAAAATAAAAAGACTTAAAAGACCGTAAAAACATCATATAAAATCCGATCATCACAAGCACGGGAAAAACTCAAAGAATCAAAAACTTTCCACCAAAAACTTGATAGCGGAATCGCAAGTGTACGATTAACTATCGCGTAGTAAAAAAGATCGAACCCAAGGGATAGGTGTTCTTATTAATATAAAATTTAGTACTTGTGCAGAAAATTAAAGATGAAAATATGTTGTTGGTTTTAGAGAAAGCAAGAACAATAGCATAAAATAAAGATGAGATAAATATGATGAGAATTAAGTCCTTGGTTTGATTGACATAGAATATAAAATATGCTAGCAAGTATATACTTAATTTCTAAATTATAAATCCAAGTTCAAGGTGCTATAGCCTATTATATCTACAAGTTAATCTCTTACACATTGTAGAACTTTCTTTTTAATTACTAAACCCAATTTCTTGCAATCTAGTTAACTAAAGAAGAAGATGAAGATAGAGTTCCGGCCAACACAAAGCTACGTCTTTCCTAATCTCTTAGCGAAATATACTTATAGCCTTTTTTAATCCTAGGTCCCTTACTACTGACCAATTCTCATTCGTATAAGTAATAAGCAAGAACACTTGTGATCATCAAGATGAAATTAAGACTAAGGAATTAAAACAAGAACTGGAAATAAAATTCAGAAAGGTAGAAACAAAACTAAAACATAAATTTATAAACTAATACAACCCAAGAAACTTAAAGAAGAAGTTAGCCAAGCATGGCTAAAGGAGTCATTGAATTACCCTGGATAGGAGCTCAAGTATGGCTTCCCACAAGTCCTAGGAACAGTGCTCAAAAGGGAGAAAGAGAGAATACTTGTTGTATTCTAAGAGGTGTGTTTTTTACAAAGGATGAGCACTCCTATTTATAGCAAAAATTTCAATGGTGGAGAAGTTGATGGCCATTATGGCCTTCATTGGCCACCAATTAACTTTTGAAAACTCCTTCCCACTACCATCAATTCTCCACTCATCCTTTAATCCTTATTTTCCATGTGCTTAATTTAGAGAGTGTTGGTTCATATTCTTGATTTCCACTTTAAGTCCTCTCTTTGCTAGCACTTCAATTCTGGCCCTTTAACTCTTTGAAACTTCACTTTTCATCCTCCACTCTTTAACTTTTGCACTTTGGTCCTTCCTTTTCCTGAAACTTACAAATTGGTCCATGGACAAAAATGATAAATATACCAGCTTTCCTAAAAATATAAAAATAACTATAAAAATTCCTAAAAATATAAAATAAAGTTTAAAAACCAAACAAAAGCTAATCTACATGAAAAATGTAAAATAAATATAAAATCTACATAAAGACAGTAAAAATCCTATGAGACTCAAAAATAATAAAATAAAAAGACTAAAAAGACCCTAAAAACATCATATAAAATCCGATCATCACAAGCACGGGAAAAACTCAAAGAATCAAAAACTTTTCACCAAAAACTTGATAGCGGAATCGCAAGTGTACGATTAACTATCGCGTAGTAAAAAAGATCGAACCCAAGGGATAGGTGTTCTTATTAATATAAAATTTAGTACTTGTGCAGAAAATTAAAGATGAAAATATGTTGTTGGTTTTAGAGAAAGCAAGAACAATAGCATAAAATAAAGATGAGATAAATATGATGAGAATTAAGTCCTTGGGTTGATTGACATAGAATATAAAATATGCTAGCAAGTATCTACTTAATTTCTAAATTATAAATCCAAGTTCAAGGTGTTATAGCCTATTATATCTACAAGTTAATCTCTTACACATTGTAGAACTTTCTTTTTAATTACTAAACCCAATTTCTTGCAATCTAGTTAACTAAAGAAGAAGATGAAGATAGAGTTCCGGCCAACACAAAGCTACGTCTTTCCTAATCTCTTAGCGAAATATACTTATAGCCTTTTTTTAATCCTAGGTCCCTTACTACTTACCAATTCTCATTCGTATAAGTAATAAGCAAGAACACTTGTGATCATCAAGATGAAATTATGAATAAGAAATTAAAACAAGAACTGGAAATAAATTTCAGAAAGGTAGAAACAAAACTAAAACAAAAATTTATAAACTAATACAACCCAAGAAACTTAAAGAAGAAGTTAGCCAAGCATGGCTAAAGGAGTCATTGAATTACCCTGGATAGGAGCTCAAGTATGGCTTCCCACAAGTCCTAGGAACAGTGCTCAAAAGGGAGAAAGAGAGAATACTTGTCGTATTCTATGAGGTGTGTTTTTTACAAAGGATGAGCACTCCTATTTATAGCAAAAATTTCAATGGTAGAGAAGTTGATGGCCATTATGGCCTTCATTGGCCAGCAATTAACTTTTGAAAACTCCTTCCCACTACCATCAATTCTCCACTCATCCTTTAATCCTTATTTTCCATGTGCTTAATTTAGAGAGTGTTGGTTCATATTCTTGATTTCCACTTTAAGTCCTCTCTTTGCTAGCACTTCAATTCTGGCCCTTTAACTCTTTGAAACTTCACTTTTCATCCTCCACTCTTTAACTTTTGCACTTTGGTCCTTCCTTTTCCTGAAACTTACAAATTGGTCCATGGACAAAAATGATGACTATACCAGCTTTCCTAAAAATATAAAAATAACTATAAAAATTCCTAAAAATATAAAATAAAGTTTAAAAACCAAACAAAAGCTAATCTACATGCAAAATGCAAAATAAATATAAAATCTACATAAAGAGAGTAAAAATCCTATGAGACTCAAAAATAATAAAATAAAAAGACTAAAAAGACCCTAAAAACATCATATAAAATCCGATCATCACAAGCACGGGAAAAACTCAAAGAATCAAAAACTTTTCTCCAAAAACTTGATAGCGGAATCGCAAGTGTACGATTAACTATCGCGTAGTAAAAAAGATCGAACCCAAGGGATAGGTGTTCTTATTAATATAAAATTTAGTACTTGTGCAGAAAATTAAAGATGAAAATATGTTGTTGGTTTTAGAGAAAGCAAGAACAATAGCATAAAATAAAGATGAGATAAATATGATGAGAATTAAGTCCTTGGTTTGATTGACATAGAATATAAAATATGCTAGCAAGTATATACTTAATTTCTAAATTATAAATCCAAGTTCAAGGTGCTATAGCCTATTATATCTACAAGTTAATCTCTTACACATTGTAGAACTTTCTTTTTAACTACTAAACCCAATTTCTTGCAATCTAGTTAACTAAAGAAGAAGATGAAGATAGAGTTCCGGCCAACACAAAGCTACGTCTTTCCTAATCTCTTAGCGAAATATACTTATAGCCTTTTTTAATCCTAGGTCCCTTACTACTGACCAATTCTCATTCGTATAAGTAATAAGCAAGAACACTTGTGATCATCAAGATGAAATTAAGACTAAGGAATTAAAACAAGAACTGGAAATAAAATTCAGAAAGGTAGAAACAAAACTAAAACATAAATTTATAAACTAATACAACCCAAGAAACTTAAAGAAGAAGTTAGCCAAGCATGGCTAAAGGAGTCATTGAATTACCCTGGATAGGAGCTCAAGTATGGCTTCCCACAAGTCCTAGGAACAGTGCTCAAAAGGGAGAAAGAGAGAATACTTGTTGTATTCTAAGAGGTGTGTTTTTTACAAAGGATGAGCACTCCTATTTATAGCAAAAATTTCAATGGTGGAGAAGTTGATGGCCATTATGGCCTTCATTGGCCACCAATTAACTTTTGAAAACTCCTTCCCACTACCATCAATTCTCCACTCATCCTTTAATCCTTATTTTCCATGTGCTTAATTTAGAGAGTGTTGGTTCATATTCTTGATTTCCACTTTAAGTCCTCTCTTTGCTAGCACTTCAATTCTGGCCCTTTAACTCTTTGAAACTTCACTTTTCATCCTCCACTCTTTAACTTTTGCACTTTGGTCCTTCCTTTTCCTGAAACTTACAAATTGGTCCATGGACAAAAATGATGACTATACCAGCTTTCCTAAAAATATAAAAATAACTATAAAAATTCCTAAAAATATAAAATAAAGTTTAAAAACCAAACAAAAGCTAATCTACATGCAAAATGCAAAATAAATATAAAATCTACATAAAGAGAGTAAAAATCCTATGAGACTCAAAAATAATAAAATAAAAAGACTAAAAAGACCCTAAAAACATCATATAAAATCCGATCATCACAAGCACGGGAAAAACTCAAAGAATCAAAAACTTTTCTCCAAAAACTTGATAGCGGAATCGCAAGTGTACGATTAACTATCGCGTAGTAAAAAAGATCGAACCCAAGGGATAGGTGTTCTTATTAATATAAAATTTAGTACTTGTGCAGAAAATTAAAGATGAAAATATGTTGTTGGTTTTAGAGAAAGCAAGAACAATAGCATAAAATAAAGATGAGATAAATATGATGAGAATTAAGTCCTTGGGTTGATTGACATAGAATATAAAATATGCTAGCAAGTATCAACTTAATTTCTAAATTATAAATCCAAGTTCAAGGTGCTATAGCCTATTATATCTACAAGTTAATCTCTTACACATTGTAGAACTTTCTTTTTAACTACTGAACCCAATTTCTTGCAATCTAGTTAACTAAAGAAGAAGATGAAGATAGAGTTCCGGCCAACACAAAGCTACGTCTTTCCTAATCTCTTAGCGAAATATACTTATAGCCTTTTTTAATCCTAGGTCCCTTACTACTGACCAATTCTCATTCGTATAAGTAATAAGCAAGAACACTTGTGATCATCAAGATGAAATTAAGACTAAGGACTTAAAACAAGAACTGGAAATAAAATTCAGAAAGGTAGAAACAAAACTAAAACATAAATTTATAAACTAATACAACCCAAGAAACTTAAAGAAGAAGTTAGCCAAGCATGGCTAAAGGAGTCATTGAATTACCCTGGATAGGAGCTCAAGTATGGCTTCCCACAAGTCCTAGGAACAGTGCTCAAAAGGGAGAAAGAGAGAATACTTGTTGTATTCTAAGAGGTGTGTTTTTTACAAAGGATGAGCACTCCTATTTATAGCAAAAATTTCAATGGTGGAGAAGTTGATGGCCAATATGGCCTTCATTGGCCACCAATTAACTTTTGAAAACTCCTTCCCACTACCATCAATTCTCCACTCATCCTTTAATCCTTATTTTCCATGTGCTTAATTTAGAGAGTGTTGGTTCATATTCTTGATTTCCACTTTAAGTCCTCTCTTTGCTAGCACTTCAATTCTGGCCCTTTAACTCTTTGAAACTTCACTTTTCATCCTCCACTCTTTAACTTTTGCACTTTGGTCCTTCCTTTTCCTGAAACTTACAAATTGGTCCATGGACAAAAATGATGACTATACCAGCTTTCCTAAAAATATAAAAATAACTATAAAAATTCCTAAAAATATAAAATAAAGTTTAAAAACCAAACAAAAGCTAATCTACATGCAAAATGCAAAATAAATATAAAATCTACATAAAGAGAGTAAAAATCCTATGAGACTCAAAAATAATAAAATAAAAAGACTAAAAAGACCCTAAAAACATCATATAAAATCCGATCATCACAAGCACGGGAAAAACTCAAAGAATCAAAAACTTTTCTCCAAAAACTTGATAGCGGAATCGCAAGTGTACGATTAACTATCGCGTAGTAAAAAAGATCGAACCCAAGGGATAGGTGTTCTTATTAATATAAAATTTAGTACTTGTGCAGAAAATTAAAGATGAAAATATGTTGTTGGTTTTAGAGAAAGCAAGAACAATAGCATAAAATAAAGATGAGATAAATATGATGAGAATTAAGTCCTTGGTTTGATTGACATAGAATATAAAATATGCTAGCAAGTATATACTTAATTTCTAAATTATAAATCCAAGTTCAAGGTGCTATAGCCTATTATATCTACAAGTTAATCTCTTACACATTGTAGAACTTTCTTTTTAACTACTAAACCCAATTTCTTGCAATCTAGTTAACTAAAGAAGAAGATGAAGATAGAGTTCCGGCCAACACAAAGCTACGTCTTTCCTAATCTCTTAGCGAAATATACTTATAGCCTTTTTTAATCCTAGGTCCCTTACTACTGACCAATTCTCATTCGTATAAGTAATAAGCAAGAACACTTGTGATCATCAAGATGAAATTATGAATAAGAAATTAAAACAAGAACTGGAAATAAAATTCAGAAAGGTAGAAACAAAACTAAAACATAAATTTATAAACTAATACAACCCAAGAAACTTAAAGAAGAAGTTAGCCAAGCATGGCTAAAGGAGTCATTGAATTACCCTGGATAGGAGCTCAAGTATGGCTTCCCACAAGTCCTAGGAACAGTGCTCAAAAGGGAGAAAGAGAGAATACTTGTTGTATTCTATGAGGTGTGTTTTTTACAAAGGATGAGCACTCCTATTTATAGCAAAAATTTCAATGGTGGAGAAGTTGATGGCCATTATGGCCTTCATTGGCCACCAATTAACTTTTGAAAACTCCTTCCCACTACCATCAATTCTCCACTCATCCTTTAATCCTTATTTTCCATGTGCTTAATTTAGAGAGTGTTGGTTCATATTCTTGATTTCCACTTTAAGTCCTCTCTTTGCTAGCACTTCAATTCTGGCCCTTTAACTCTTTGAAACTTCACTTTTCATCCTCCACTCTTGAACTTTTGCACTTTGGTCCTTCCTTTTCCTGAAACTTACAAATTGGTCACTGGACAAAAATGATGACTATACCAGCTTTCCTAAAAATATAAAAATAACTATAAAAATTCCTAAAAATATAAAATAAAGTTTAAAAACCAAATAAAAGCTAATCTATATGCAAAATGCAAAATAAATATAAAATCTACATAAAGAGAGTAAAAATCCTATGAGACTCAAAAATAATAAAATAAAAAGACTAAAAAGACCCTAAAAACATCATATAAAATCCGATCATCACAAGCACGGGAAAAACTCAAAGAATCAAAAACTTTTCATCAAAAACTTGATAGCGGAATCGCAAGTGTACGATTAACTATCGCGTAGTAAAAAAGATCGAACCCAAGGGATAGGTGTTCTTATTATTATAAAATTTAGTACTTGTGCAGAAAATTAAAGATGAAAATATGTTGTTGGTTTTAGAGAAAGCAAGAACAATAGCATAAAATAAAGATGAGATAAATATGATGAGAATTAAGTCCTTGGGTTGATTGACATAGAATATAAAATATGCTAGCAAGTATCTACTTAATTTCTAAATTATAAATCCAAGTTCAAGGTGCTATAGCCTATTATATCTACAAGTTAATCTCTTACACATTGTAGAACTTTCTTTTTAATTACTAAACCAAACATCTTGCAATCTAGTTAACTAAAGAAGAAGATGAAGATAGAGTTCCGGCCAACACAAAGCTACGTCTTTCCTAATCTCTTAGCGAAATATACTTATAGCCTTTTTTAATCCTAGGTCCCTTACTACTTACCAATTCTCATTCGTATAAGTAATAAGCAAGAACACTTGTGATCATCAAGATGAAATTAAGACTAAGGAATTAAAACAAGAACTGGAAATAAAATTCAGAAAGGTAGAAACAAAACTATAACATAAATTTATAAACTAATACAACCCAAGAAACTTAAAGAAGAAGTTAGCCAAGCATGGCTAAAGGAGTCATTGAATTACCCTGGATAGGAGCTCAAGTATGGCTTCCCACAAGTCCTAGGAACAGTGCTGAAAAGGGAGAAAGAGAGAATACTTGTTGTATTCTAAGAGGTGTGTTTTTTACAAATGATGAGCACTCCTATTTATAGCAAAAATTTCAATGGTGGAGAAGTTGATGGCCATTATGGCCTTCATTGGCCACCAATTAACTTTTGAAAACTCCTTCCCACTACCATCAATTCTCCACTCATCCTTTAATCCTTATTTTCCATGTGCTTAATTTAGAGAGTGTTGGTTCATATTCTTGATTTCCACTTTAAGTCCTCTCTTTGCTAGCACTTCAATTCTGGCCCTTTAACTCTTTGAAACTTCACTTTTCATCCTCCACTCTTGAACTTTTGCACTTTGGTCCTTCCTTTTCCTGAAACTTACATGGACAAAAATGATGACTATACCAGCTTTCCTAAAAATATAAAAATAACTATAAAAATTCCTAAAAATATAAAATAAAGTTTAAAAACCAAATAAAAGCTAATCTATATGCAAAATGCAAAATAAATATAAAATCTACATAAAGAGAGTAAAAATCCTATATGAGACTCAAAAATAATAAAATAAAAAGACTAAAAATACCCTAAAAACATCATATAAAATCCGATCATCACAAGCACGGGAAAAACTCAAAGAATCAAAAACTTTTCACCAAAAACTTAATAGCGGAATCGCAAGTGTACGATTAACTATCGCGTCGTAAAAAAGATCGAACCCAAGGGATAGGTGTTCTTATTAATATAAAATTTAGTACTTGTGCAGAAAATTAAAGATGAAAATATGTTGTTGGTTTTAGAGAAAGCAAGAACAATAGCATAAAATAAAGATGAGATAAATATGATGAGAATTAAGTCCTTGGGTTGATTGACATAGAATATAAAATATGCTAGCAAGTATCTATTTAATTTCTAAATTATAAATCCAAGTTCAAGGTGCTATAGCCTATTATATCTACAAGTTAATCTCTTACACATTGTAGAACTTTATTTTTAATTACTAAACCCAATTTCTTGCAATCTAGTTAACTAAAGAAGAAGATGAAGATAGAGTTCCGGCCAACACAAAGCTACGTCTTTCCTAATCTCTTAGCGAAATATACTTATAGCCTTTTTTAATCCTAGGTCCCTTACTACTTACCAATTCTCATTCGTATAAGTAATAAGCAAGAACACTTGTGATCATCAAGATGAAATTAAGACTAAGGAATTAAAACAAGAACTGGAAATAAAATTCAGAAAGGTAGAAACAAAACTAAAACATAAATTTATAAACTAATACAACCCAAGAAACTTAAAGAAGAAGTTAGCCAAGCATGGCTAAAGGAGTCATTGAATTACCCTGGATAGGAGCTCAAGTATGGCTTCCCACAAGTCCTAGGAACAGTGCTCAAAAGGGAGAAAGAGAGAATACTTGTTGTATTCTAAGAGGTGTGTTTTTTACAAAGGATGAGCACTCCTATTTATAGCAAAAATTTCAATGGTGGAGAAGTTGATGGCCATTATGGCCTTCATTGGCCACCAATTAACTTTTGAAAACTCCTTCCCACTACCATCAATTCTCCACTCATCCTTTAATCCTTATTTTCCATGTGCTTAATTTAGAGAGTGTTGGTTCATATTCTTGATTTCCACTTTAAGTCCTCTCTTTGCTAGCACTTCAATTCTGGCCCTTTAACTCTTTGAAACTTCACTTTTCATCCTCCACTCTTGAACTTTTGCACTTTGGTCCTTCCTTTTCCTGAAACTTACAAATTGGTCACAGGACAAAAATGATGACTATACCAGCTTTCCTAAAAATATAAAAATAACTATAAAAATTCCTAAAAATATAAAATAAAGTTTAAAAACCAAATAAAAGCTAATCTATATGCAAAATGCAAAATAAATATAAAATCTACATAAAGAGAGTAAAAATCCTATGAGACTCAAAAATAATAAAATAAAAAGACTAAAAAGACCCTAAAAACATCATATAAAATCCGATCATCACAAGCACGGGAAAAACTCAAAGAATCAAAAACTTTTCACCAAAAACTTGATAGCGGAATCGCAAGTGTACGATTAACTATCGCGTAGTAAAAAAGATCGAACCCAAGGGATAGGTGTTCTTATTAATATAAAATTTAGTACTTGTGCAGAAAATTAAAGATGAAAATATGTTGTTGGTTTTAGAGAAAGCAAGAACAATAGCATAAAATAAAGATGAGATAAATATGATGAGAATTAAGTCCTTGGGTTGATTGACATAGAATATAAAATATGCTAGCAAGTATCTACTTAATTTCTAAATTATAAATCCAAGTTCAAGGTGCTATAGCCTATTATATCTACAAGTTAATCTCTTACACATTGTAGAACTTTCTTTTTAATTACTAAACCAAACATCTTGCAATCTAGTTAACTAAAGAAGAAGATGAAGATAGAGTTCCGGCCAACACAAAGCTACGTCTTTCCTAATCTCTTAGCGAAATATACTTATAGCCTTTTTTAATCCTAGGTCCCTTACTACTTACCAATTCTCATTCGTATAAGTAATAAGCAAGAACACTTGTGATCATCAAGATGAAATTAAGACTAAGGAATTAAAACAAGAACTGGAAATAAAATTCAGAAAGGTAGAAACAAAACTAAAACATAAATTTATAAACTAATACAACCCAAGAAACTTAAAGAAGAAGTTAGCCAAGCATGGCTAAAGGAGTCATTGAATTACCCTGGATAGGAGCTCAAGTATGGCTTCCCACAAGTCCTAGGAACAGTGCTGAAAAGGGAGAAAGAGAGAATACTTGTTGTATTCTAAGAGGTGTGTTTTTTACAAATGATGAGCACTCCTATTTATAGCAAAAATTTCAATGGTGGAGAAGTTGATGGCCATTATGGCCTTCATTGGCCACCAATTAACTTTTGAAAACTCCTTCCCACTACCATCAATTCTCCACTCATCCTTTAATCCTTATTTTCCATGTGCTTAATTTAGAGAGTGTTGGTTCATATTCTTGATTTCCACTTTAAGTCCTCTCTTTGCTAGCACTTCAATTCTGGCCCTTTAACTCTTTGAAACTTCACTTTTCATCCTCCACTCTTGAACTTTTGCACTTTGGTCCTTCCTTTTCCTGAAACTTACAAATTGGTCCATGGACAAAAATGATGACTATACCAGCTTTCCTAAAAATATAAAAATAACTATAAAAATTCCTAAAAATATAAAATAAAGTTTAAAAACCAAATAAAAGCTAATCTATATGCAAAATGCAAAATAAATATAAAATCTACATAAAGAGAGTAAAAATCCTATGAGACTCAAAAATAATAAAATAAAAAGACTAAAAAGACCCTAAAAACATCATATAAAATCCGATCATCACAAGCACGGGAAAAACTCAAAGAATCAAAAACTTTTCACCAAAAACTTGATAGCGGAATCGCAAGTGTACGATTAACTATCGCGTAGTAAAAAAGATCGAACCCAAGGGATATGTGTTCTTATTAATATAAAATTTAGTACTTGTGCAGAAAATTAAAGATGAAAATATGTTGTTGGTTTTAGAGAAAGCAAGAACAATAGCATAAAATAAAGATGAGATAAATATGATGAGAATTAAGTCCTTGGTTTGATTGACATAGAATATAAAATATGCTACCAAGTATATACTTAATTTCTAAATTATAAATCCAAGTTCAAGGTGCTATAGCCTATTATATCTACAAGTTAATCTCTTACACATTGTAGAACTTTCTTTTTAATTACTAAACCCAATTTCTTGCAATCTAGTTAACTAAAGAAGAAGATGAAGATAGAGTTCCGGCCAACACAAAGCTACGTCTTTCCTAATCTTTTAGCGAAATATACTTATAGCCTTTTTTAATCCTAGGTCCCTTACTACTGACCAATTCTCATTCGTATAAGTAATAAGCAAGAACACTTGTGATCATCAAGATGAAATTAAGACTAAGGAATTAAAACAAGAACTGGAAATAAAATTCAGAAAGGTAGAAACAAAACTAAAACATAAATTTATAAACTAATACAACCCAAGAAACTTAAAGAAGAAGTTAGCCAAGCATGGCTAAAGGAGTCATTGAATTACCCTGGATAGGAGCTCAAGTATGGCTTCCCACAAGTCCTAGGAATAGTGCTCAAAAGGGAGAAAGAGAGAATACTTGTTGTATTCTAAGAGGTGTGTTTTTTACAAAGGATGAGCACTCCTATTTATAGCAAAAATTTCAATGGTGGAGAAGTTGATGGCCATTATGGCCTTCATTGGCCACCAATTAACTTTTGAAAACTCCTTCCCACTACCATCAATTCTGCACTCATCCTTTAATCCTTATTTTCCATGTGCTTAATTTAGAGAGTGTTGGTTCATATTCTTGATTTCCACTTTAAGTCCTCTCTTTGCTAGCACTTCAATTCTGGCCCTTTAACTCTTTGAAACTTCACTTTTCATCCTCCACTCTTTAACTTTTGCACTTTGGTCCTTCCTTTTCCTGAAACTTACAAATTGGTCCATGGACAAAAATAATGACTATACCAGCTTTCCTAAAAATATAAAAATAACTATAAAAATTCCTAAAAATATAAAATAAAGTTTAAAAACCAAATAAAAGCTAATCTATATGCAAAATGCAAAATAAATATAAAATCTACATAAAGAGAGTAAAAATCCTATGAGACTCAAAAATAATAAAATAAAAAGACTAAAAAGACCCTAAAAACATCATATAAAATCCGATCATCACAAGCACGGGAAAAACTCAAAGAATCAAAAACTTTTCACCAAAAACTTGATAGCGGAATCGCAAGTGTACGATTAACTATCGCGTAGTAAAAAAGATCGAACACAAGGGATAGGTGTTCTTATTAATATAAAATTTAGTACTTGTGCAGAAAATTAAAGATGAAAATATGTTGTTGGTTTTAGAGAAAGCAAGAACAATAGCATAAAATAAAGATGAGATAAATATGATGAGAATTAAGTCCTTGGGTTGATTGACATAGAATATAAAATATGCTAGCAAGTATCTACTTAATTTCTAAATTATAAATCCAAGTTCAAGGTGCTATAGCCTATTATATCTACAAGTTAATCTCTTACACATTGTAGAACTTTCTTTTTAATTACTAAACCCAATTTCTTGCAATCTAGTTAACTAAAGAAGAAGATGAAGATAGAGTTCCGGCCAACACAAAGCTACGTCTTTCCTAATCTCTTAGCGAAATATACTTATAGCCTTTTTTAATCCTAGGTCCCTTACTACTTACCAATTCTCATTCGTATAAGTAATAAGCAAGAACACTTGTGATCATCAAGATGAAATTAAGAATAAGGAATTAAAACAAGAACTGGAAATAATATTCAGAAAGGTAGAAACAAAACTAAAACATAAATTTATAAACTAATACAACCCAAGAAACTTAAAGAAGAAGTTAGCCAAGCATGGCTAAAGGAGTCATTGAATTACCCTGGATAGGAGCTCAAGTATGGCTTCCCACAAGTCCTAGGAACAGTGCTCAAAAGGGAGAAAGAGAGAATACTTGTTGTATTCTAAGAGGTGTGTTTTTTACAAAGGATGAGCACTCCTATTTATAGCAAAAATTTCAATGGTGGAGAAGTTGATGGCCATTATGGCCTTCATTGGCCACCAATTAAATTTTGAAAACTCCTTCCCACTACCACCAATTCTCCACTCATCCTTTAAACCTTATTTTCCATGTGCTTAATTTAGAGAGTGTTGGTTCATATTCTTGATTTCCACTTTAAGTCCTCTATTTGCTAGCAGTTCAATTCTGGCCCTTTAACTCTTTGAAACTTCACTTTTCATCCTCCACTCTTGAACTTTTGCACTTTGGTCCTTCCTTTTCCTGAAACTTACAAATTGGTCACTGGACAAAAATGATGACTATACCAGCTTTCCTAAAAATATAAAAATAACTATAAAAATTCCTAAAAATATAAAATAAAGTTTAAAAACCAAATAAAAGCTAATCTATATGCAAAATGCAAAATAAATATAAAATCTACATAAAGAGAGTAAAAATCCTATATGAGTCTCAAAACTAATAAAATAAAAAGACTAAAAAGACCCTAAAAACATCATATAAAATCCGATCATCACAAGCACGGGAAAAACTCAAAGAATCAAAAACTTTTCACCAAAAACTTGATAGCGGAATCGCAAGTGTACGATTAACTATCGCGTAGTAAAAAAGATCGAACCCAAGGGATAGGTGTTCTTATTAATATAAAATTTAGTACTTGTGCAGAAAATTAAAGATTAAAATATGTTGTTGGTTTTAGAGAAAGCAAGAACAATAGCATAAAATAAAGATGAGATAAATATGATGAGAATTAAGTCCTTGGGTTGATTGACATAGAATATAAAATATGCTAGCAAGTATCTACTTAATTTCTAAATTATAAATCCAAGTTCAAGGTGCTATAGCCTATTATATCTACAAGTTAATCTCTTACACATTGTAGAACTTTCTTTTTAATTACTAAACCCAATTTCTTGCAATCTAGTTAACTAAAGAAGAAGATGAAGATAGAGTTCCGGCCAACACAAAGCTACGTCTTTCCTAATCTCTTAGCGAAATATACTTATAGCCTTTTTTAATCCTAGGTCCCTTACTACTTACCAATTCTCATTCGTATAAGTAATAAGCAAGAACACTTGTGATCATCAAGATGAAATTAAGAATAAGGAATTAAAACAAGAACTGGAAATAATATTCAGAAAGGTAGAAACAAAACTAAAACATAAATTTATAAACTAATACAACCCAAGAAACTTAAAGAAGAAGTTAGCCAAGCATGGCTAAAGGAGTCATTGAATTACCCTGGATAGGAGCTCAAGTATGGCTTCCCACAAGTCCTAGGAACAGTGCTCAACAGGGAGAAAGAGAGAATACTTGTTGTATTCTAAGAGGTGTGTTTTTTACAAAGGATGACCACTCCTATTTATAGCAAAAATTTCAATGGTGGAGAAGTTGATGGCCATTATGGCCTTCATTGGCCACCAATTAACTTTTGAAAACTCCTTCCCACTACCACCAATTCTCCACTCATCCTTTAATCCTTATTTTCCATGTGCTTAATTTAGAGAGTGTTGGTTCATATTCTTGATTTCCACTTTAAGTCCTCTCTTTGCTAGCACTTCAATTCTGGCCCTTTAACTCTTTGAAACTTCACTTTTCATCCTCCACTCTTGAACTTTTGCACTTTGGTCCTTCCTTTTCCTGAAACTTACAAATTGGTCCCTGGACAAAAATGATGACTATACCAGCTTTCCTAAAAATATAAAAATAACTATAAAAATTCCTAAAATTATAAAATAAAGTTTAAAAACCAAATAAAAGCTAATCTATATGCAAAATGCAAAATAAATATAAAATCTACATAAAGAGAGTAAAAATCCTATATGAGACTAAAAAATAATAAAATAAAAAGACTAAAAAGACCCTAAAAACATCATATAAAATCCGATCATCACAAGCACGGGAAAAACTCAAAGAATCAAAAACTTTTCACCAAAAACTTGATAGCGGAATCGCAAGTGTACGATTAACTATCGCGTAGTAAAAAAGATCGAACCCAAGGGATAGGTGTTCTTATTAATATAAAATTTAGTACTTGTGCAGAAAATTAAAGATGAAAATATGTTGTTGGTTTTAGAGAAAGCAAGAACAATAGCATAAAATAAAGATGAGATAAATATGATGAGAATTAAGTCCTTGGGTTGATTGACATAGAATATAAAATATGCTAGCAAGTATCTACTTAATTTCTAAATTATAAATCCAAGTTCAAGGTGCTATAGCCTATTATATCTACAAGTTAATCTCTTACACATTGTAGAACTTTCTTTTTAATTACTAAACCCAATTTCTTGCAATCTAGTTAACTAAAGAAGAAGATGAAGATAGAGTTCCGGCCAACACAAAGCTACGTCTTTCCTAATCTCTTAGCGAAATATACTTATAGCCTTTTTTAATCCTAGGTCCCTTACTACTTACCAATTCTCATTCGTATAAGTAATAAGCAAGAACACTTGTGATCATCAAGATGAAATTAAGACTAAGGAATTAAAACAAGAACTGGAAATAAAATTCAGAAAGGTAGAAACAAAACTAAAACATAAATTTATAAACTAATACAACCCAAGAAACTTAAAGAAGAAGTTAGCCAAGCATGGCTAAAGGAGTCATTGAATAACCCTGGATAGGAGCTCAAGTATGGCTTCCCACAAGTCCTAGGAACAGTGCTCAAAAGGGAGAAAGAGAGAATACTTGTTGTATTCTAAGAGGTGTGTTTTTTACAAAGGATGAGCACTCCTATTTATAGCAAAAATTTCAATGGTGGAGAAGTTGATGGCCATTATGGCCTTCATTGGCCACCAATTAACTTTTGAAAACTCCTTCCCACTACCACCAATTCTCCACTCATCCTTTAATCCTTATTTTCCATGTGCTTAATTTAGAGAGTGTTGGTTCATATTCTTGATTTCCACTTTAAGTCCTCTCTTTGCTAGCACTTCAATTCTGGCCCTTTAACTCTTTGAAACTTCACTTTTCATCCTCCACTCTTGAACTTTTGCACTTTGGTCCTTCCTTTTCCTGAAACTTACAAATTGGTCCCTGGACAAAAATGATGACTATACCAGCTTTCCTAAAAATATAAAAATAACTATAAAAATTCCTAAAAATATAAAATAAAGTTTAAAAACCAAATAAAAGCTAATCTATATGCAAAATGCAAAATAAATATAAAATCTACATAAAGAGAGTAAAAATCCTATATGAGACTCAAAAATAATAAAATAAAAAGACTAAAAAGACCCTAAAAACATCATATAAAATCCGATCATCACAAGCACGGGAAAAACTCAAAGAATCAAAAACTTTTCACCAAAAACTTGATAGCGGAATCGCAAGTGTACGAT
Source organism: Acmispon strigosus (assembly GCA_030819835.1). Taxonomy (NCBI): domain Eukaryota; kingdom Viridiplantae; phylum Streptophyta; class Magnoliopsida; order Fabales; family Fabaceae; genus Acmispon; species Acmispon strigosus. The sequence goes on from JAUAMA010000001.1 coordinate 31,085,047, forward strand.
TAACTATCGCGTAGTAAAAAAGATCGAACCCAAGGGATAGGTGTTCTTATTAATATAAAATTTAGTACTTGTGCAGAAAATTAAAGATGAAAATATGTTGTTGGTTTTAGAGAAAGCAAGAACAATAGCATAAAATAAAGAGGAGATAAATATGATGAGAATTAAGTCCTTGGGTTGATTGACATAGAATATAAAATATGCTAGCAAGTATCTACTTAATTTCTAAATTATAAATCCAAGTTCAAGGTGCTATAGCCTATTATATCTACAAGTTAATCTCTTACACATTGTAGAACTTTCTTTTTAATTACTAAACCCAATTTCTTGCAATCTAGTTAACTAAAGAAGAAGATGAAGATAGAGTTCCGGCCAACACAAAGCTACGTCTTTCCTAATCTCTTAGCGAAATATACTTATAGCCTTTTTTAATCCTAGGTCCCTTACTACTTACCAATTCTCATTCGTATAAGTAATAAGCAAGAACACTTGTGATCATCAAGATGAAATTAAGACTAAAGAATTAAAACAAGAACTGGAAATAAAATTCAGAAAGGTAGAAACAAAACTAAAACATAAATTTATAAACTAATACAACCCAAGAAACTTAAAGAAGAAGTTAGCCAAGCATAGCTAAAGGAGTCATTGAATTACCCTGGATAGGAGCTCAAGTATGGCTTCCCACAAGTCCTAGGAACAGTGCTCAAAAGGGAGAAAGAGAGAATACTTGTTGTATTCTAAGAGGTGTGTTTTTTACAAAGGATGAGCACTCCTATTTATAGCGAAAATTACAATGGTGGAGAAGTTGATGGCCATTATGGCCTTCATTGGCCACCAATTAACTTTTGAAAACTCCTTCCCACTACCATCAATTCTCCACTCATCATTTAATCCTTATTTTCCATGTGCTTAATTTAGAGAGTGTTGGTTCATATTCTTGATTTCCACTTTAAGTCCTCTCTTTGCTAGCACTTCAATTCTGGCCCTTTAACTCTTTGAAACTTCACTTTTCATCCTCCACTCTTGAACTTTTGCACTTTGGTCCTTCCTTTTCCTGAAACTTACAAATTGGTCCCTGGACAAAAATGATGACTATACCAGCTTTCCTAAAAATATAAAAATAACTATAAAAATTCCTAAAAATATAAAATAAAGTTTAAAAACCAAATAAAAGCTAATCTATATGCAAAATGCAAAATAAATATAAAATCTACATAAAGAGAGTAAAAATCCTATATGAGACTCAAAAATAATAAAATAAAAAGACTAAAAAGACCCTAAAAACATCATATAAAATCCGATCATCACAAGCACGGGAAAAACTCAAAGAATCAAAAACTTTTCACCAAAAACTTGATAGCGGAATCGCAAGTGTACGATTAACTATCGCGTAGTAAAAAAGATCGAACCCAAGGGATAGGTGTTCTTATTAATATAAAATTTAGTACTTGTGCAGAAAATTAAAGATGAAAATATGTTGTTGGTTTTAGAGAAAGCAAGAACAATAGCATAAAATAAAGATGAGATAAATATGATGAGAATTAAGTCCTTGGGTTGATTGACATAGAATATAAAATATGCTAGCAAGTATCTACTTAATTTCTAAATTATAAATCCAAGTTCAAGGTGCTATAGCCTATTATATCTACAAGTTAATCTCTTACACATTGTAGAACTTTCTTTTTAATTACTAAACCCAATTTCTTGTAATCTAGTTAACTAAAGAAGAAGATGAAGATAGAGTTCCGGCCAACACAAAGCTACGTCTTTCCTAATCTCTTAGCGAAATATACTTATAGCCTTTTTTAATCCTAGGTCCCTTACTACTTACCAATTCTCATTCGTATAAGTAATAAGCAAGAACACTTGTGATCATCAAGATGAAATTAAGACTAAGGAATTAAAACAAGAACTGGAAATAAAATTCAGAAAGGTAGAAACAAATTTAAAACATAAATTTATAAACTAATACAACCCAAGAAACTTAAAGAAGAAGTTAGCCAAGCATGGCTAAAGGAGTCATTGAATTACCCTGGATAGGAGCTCAAGTATGGCTTCCCACAAGTCCTAGGAATCGTGCTCAAAAGGGAGAAAGAGAGAATACTTATTGTATTCTAAGAGGTGTGTTTTTTACAAAGGATGAGCACTCCTATTTATAGCAAAAATTTCAATGGTGGAGAAGTTGATGGCCATTATGGCCATCATTGGCCACCAATTAACTTTTGAAAATTCCTTCCCACTACCATCAATTCTCCACCCATCCTTTAATCCTTATTTTCCATGTGCTTAATTTAGAGAGTGTTGGTTCATATTCTTGATTTCCACTTTAAGTCCTCTCTTTGCTAGCACTTCAATTCTGGCCCTTTAACTCTTTGAAACTTCACTTTTCATCCTCCACTCTTGAACTTTTGCACTTTGGTCCTTCCTTTTCCTAAAACTTACAAATTGGTCCCTGGACAAAAATGATGACTATACCAGCTTTCCTAAAAATATAAAAATAACTATAAAAATTCCTAAAAATATAAAATAAAGTTTAAAAACCAAATAAAAGCTAATCTATATGCAAAATGCAAAATAAATATAAAATCTACATAAAGAGAGTAAAAATGCTATATGAGACTCAAAAATAATAAAATAAAAAGACTAAAAAGACCCTAAAAACATCATATAAAATCTGATCATCACACCACTATACCCAACGACAGCTTGTCCTCAAGTGACAAAACTTAAAGAGAAACTCGTCCCTGAGTTTAGAGAAAGTTTTATCCAAAGAAGATGATAATTTTCAAGAAAGCACGGCGGATTTGGAAAGACATGCATGTTTCACAGATATTAATCAAGAAAGTTAGGCTTGGCTTTTAACATGTTTGAGTTCATCAAATTAAGCTCACAAAGAGATATTCTCCATGAAAAAAAAAAAAAGCTCAATGATCCTGCCTATCATTCAAATCAAAACTGAAACACTGCAACTAAGTAACTTTGAAGAGATTTTTAAAGGTTGTAACTTGGCCAAAGGGTTGAACAATTCAAGGTGTGGATTTCAAGAACTTGGAAACTCTATTGGCTGGCTCAGAATATGTTGTTAAGCGATTTTTGTGACTAAGAGCTTTAACAATTTAACACAAAGGTTCTCTCAATTTTTCTCTTTTTTTTTTTGAACAAAGTAGTGGAATGTATGGGATGAATGAATTGAATTTTACTCCCCTCATACTCTTTCTCACCCCACCACTTCATTTTTTTTTCTTTTTTTTTTCTTTTTTCCTAAGGCACATACCTTTTTTTTTCTCAACTTTTTTCCTTCTTTTTTAGAGAGAAACCCAACAAACATTGCTCTAGCAATTTCAGCTCATGAATCACACTAACAACTTAAAATATCACACAAAGTAGGCTCCAAAGAATGACTCTTTTAAGGCTCAAAAAGGGGCTACTAGTGGATTTTTGCTTTTCAAACCAAAACTCTGAGTTTTCAAAAATGCCTATAATCTCTTCTCAACTCACAAAGTATACAAAATCCCAATCAACATGCAACACAAGGCAGAAAAATCTTACAATCATGCATTCAGAGTCCTCAGCTCTTAGAAAAACATAGGGTAAGTGGTACCCTTTTTAGAACTCAGAAAGACTTTGCCAACAACCAAAACAATCAAGATGTCCAAAATCCTTTCTACAGCATGCAATCCTAACTGCTCAAAAACATAGAACTTTTTCACAAAACAGTTCAATCAGATAAAGCATTTCGCAAAGCTATAGCAATATTCAGAATGGATAATATACTCAAGACTCATGCAAAAACAAAACAGAAAACTAAACTAAAAATAAAGCTAAAAACTATAAAAAGAAAAACTAAAAAGCTAAGAAGCTGGCATAGCTACAAATTTCCACAAATGTCCAAGGGAACCTCAATGCAAAAATCAAATTGAACACTTAAGTTCAAGAGGGTTCTTCCTCCTTCGGTACCTATCCTGTAACAATGAACAAACAAAGTCTTACAAGCAGAAAACTTGCTTGACTTGTTAGTCCCAAAAATAGCACACTTAAGATCATGGGTTGAAAAATTGTGTCCACCTTTTTTTAAAAAAAAAACAAGAATTCTTGAGTTCCCAAAAATTAAAACCAGTGTAGAAACAAGGGAAAACTCATAAAATCTAAAAACTTTCAGAAAATGGTGAACACAAAATTTATTAAAAACTAAAAACAGCAAATAAAAACAAAACAGCAAATCTGCCCGAGCTCCAGCGCTTGAGCGTTGGGTTTTCCAACGCTTGGGCGCTGGAATTAAAACAAAAAATTGGGCAACAGGGTCCCAACGCATGTGCGTTGAGCCTCCAATGCTTGGGCGTTGGAGTTCCTGCAGCTATTTATTCAACATAATAAAATAAAATAAAATATGCACTTGGGTTGTCTCCCAAGAAGCCCAATGTTATAGTCTTTGGTAGACTTTTCACTAATCAATTTCAACCGGGGTCTATTACAAAATTCATTAGACCCCGCAAATCATGCAAATTTTGGCACAAAAACAACATAGTTCCAAATGAATTTTCAGCCATCAAGGCAACACTAATAAAATTACAAATAGAAGGGATAAGACAATTTTCCCCTTCTTGTGCTTTGCCTTGATTTTCAGAACCTATGACATAGGTTCCTTGAGGTTCTTCTTCCTCCATTTCCAATTTGTCTTCAAAGACAAATTCTACAATGGAGGTTTCTTTCACGTCCTCTCTTTGAACAACAAGTTCATTTTCATGAACTGGTTGTTGTTGTTCTTCGCTGGGCTGCCTCCTTTAAATGCTTTGTATTTTCACTTGTAACTCTTCCATGGCCTTACATTCTTGCTCAGAGGTTGGCAAAAATCCCGCATTCCGCTCGCACTCTAAATTAGAATAGAATTCGTCAACTAGAGTGAAAGCTTCCTGCTTCTTTTTCTCATAATCTATTTCAAGTTTAGCCCAGATTTTTGCCTCCATTTGATCGAATGTTTCAGCCATTGCTATACCTGAAAATACTCAGCAAACAAAATTAGCAACACCAGTTCATCACACAGATAATATTTTTTTTATATATTTTTTTCTTTTTTTTTTATAAAAACAATAAGCACTAAACAAAATAATAACAACAAAAAAACCTATCCCCGGCAACGGCGCCAAAAACTTGATAGCAGAATCGCAAGTGTACGATTAACTATCGCGTAGTAAAAAAGATCGAACCCAAGGGATAGGTGTTCTTATTAATATAAAATTTAGTACTTGTGCAGAAAATTAAAGATGAAAATATGTTGTTGGTTTTAGATAAAGCAAGAACAATAGCATAAAATAAAGATGAGATAAATATGATGAGAATTAAGTCCTTGGGTTCATTGACATAGAATATAAAATATGCTAGCAAGTATCTACTTAATTTCTAAATTATAAATCCAAGTTCAAGGTGCTATAGCCTATTATATCTACAAGTTAATCTCTTACACATTGTAGAACTTTCTTTTTAATTACTAAACCCAATTTCTTGCAATCTAGTTAACTAAAGAAGAAGATGAAGATAGAGTTCCGGCCAACACAAAGCTACGTCTTTCCTAATCTCTTAGCGAAATATACTTATAGCCTTTTTTAATCCTAGGTCCCTTACTACTTACCAATTCTCATTCGTATAAGTAATAAGCAAGAACACTTGTGATCATCAAGATGAAATTAAGAATAAGGAATTAAAACAAGAACTGGAAATAAAATTCAGAAAGGTAGAAACAAAATTAAAACATAAATTTATAAACTAATACAACCCAAGAAACTTAAAGAAGAAGTTAGCCAAGCATGGCTAAAGGAGTCATTGAATTACCCTGGATAGGAGCTCAAGTATGGCTTCCCACAAGTCCTAGGAATCGTGCTCAAAAGGGATAAAGAGAGAATACTTATTGTATTCTAAGAGGTGTGTTTTTTACAAAGGATGAGCACTCCTATTTATAGCAAAAATTTCAATGGTGGAGAAGTCGATGGCCATTATGGCCATCATTGGCCACCAATTAACTTTTGAAAATTCCTTCCCACTACCATCAATTCTCCACCCATCCTTTAATCCTTATTTTCCATGTGCTTAATTTAGAGAGTGTTGGTTCATATTCTTGATTTCCACTTTAAGTCCTCTCTTTGCTAGTACTTCAATTCTGGCCCTTTAACTCTTTGAAACTTCACTTTTCATCCTCCACTCTTGAACTTTTGCACTTTGGTCCTTCCTTTTCCTAAAACTTACAAATTGGTCCCTGGACAAAAATGATGACTATACCAGCTTTCCTAAAAATATAAAAATAACTATAAAAATTCCTAAAAATATAAAATAAAGTTTAAAAACCAAATAAAAGCTAATCTATATGCAAAATGCAAAATAAATATAAAATCTACATAAAGAGAGTAAAAATGCTATATGAGACTCAAAAATAATAAAATAAAAAGACTAAAAAGACCCTAAAAACATCATATAAAATCTGATCATCACACCACTATACCCAACGACAGCTTGTCCTCAAGTGACAAAACTTAAAGAGAAACTCGTCCCTGAGTTTAGAGAAAGTTTTATCCAAAGAAGATGATAATTTTCAAGAAAGCACGGCGGATTTGGAAAGACATGCATGTTTCACAGATATTAATCAAGAAAGTTAGGCTTGGCTTTTAACATGTTTGAGTTCATCAAATTAAGCTCACAAAGAGATATTCTCCATGAAAAAAAAAAAAAAGCTCAATGATCCTGCCTATCATTCAAATCAAAACTGAAACACTGCAACTAAGTAACTTTGAAGAGATTTTTAAAGGTTGTAACTTGGCCAAAGGGTTGAACAATTCAAGGTGTGGATTTCAAGAACTTGGAAACTCTATTGGCTGGCTCAGAATATGTTGTTAAGCGATTTTTGTGACTAAGAGCTTTAACAATTTAACACAAAGGTTCTCTCAATTTTTCTCTTTTTTTTTTTGAACAAAGTAGTGGAATGTATGGGATGAATGAATTGAATTTTACTCCCCTCATACTCTTTCTCACCCCACCACTTCATTTTTTTTTCTTTTTTCCTAAGGCACATACCTTTTTTTTTCTCAACTTTTTTCCTTCTTTTTTAGAGAGAAACCCAACAAACATTGCTCTAGCAATTTCAGCTCATGAATCACACTAACAACTTAAAATATCACACAAAGTAGGCTCCAAAGAATGACTCTTTTAAGGCTCAAAAAGGGGCTACTAGTGGATTTTTGCTTTTCAAACCAAAACTCTGAGTTTTCAAAAATGCCTATAATCTCTTCTCAACTCACAAAGTATACAAAATCCCAATCAACATGCAACACAAGGCAGAAAAATCTTACAATCATGCATTCAGAGTCCTCAGCTCTTAGAAAAACATAGGGTAAGTGGTACCCTTTTTAGAACTCAGAAAGACTTTGCCAACAACCAAAACAATCAAGATGTCCAAAATCCTTTCTACAGCATGCAATCCTAACTGCTCAAAAACATAGAACTTTTTCACAAAACAGTTCAATCAGATAAAGCATTTCGCAAAGCTATAGCAATATTCAGAATGGATAATATACTCAAGACTCATGCAAAAACAAAACAGAAAACTAAACTAAAAATAAAGCTAAAAACTATAAAAAGAAAAACTAAAAAGCTAAGAAGCTGGCATAGCTACAAATTTCCACAAATGTCCAAGGGAACCTCAATGCAAAAATCAAATTGAACACTTAAGTTCAAGAGGGTTCTTCCTCCTTCGGTACCTATCCTGTAACAATGAACAAACAAAGTCTTACAAGCAGAAAACTTGCTTGACTTGTTAGTCCCAAAAATAGCACACTTAAGATCATGGGTTGAAAAATTGTGTCCACCTTTTTTTAAAAAAAAAACAAGAATTCTTGAGTTCCCAAAAATTAAAACCAGTGTAGAAACAAGGGAAAACTCATAAAATCTAAAAACTTTCAGAAAATGGTGAACACAAAATTTATTAAAAACTAAAAACAGCAAATAAAAACAAAACAGCAAATCTGCCCGAGCTCCAGCGCTTGAGCGTTGGGTTTTCCAACGCTTGGGCGCTGGAATTAAAACAAAAAATTGGGCAACAGGGTCCCAACGCATGTGCGTTGAGCCTCCAATGCTTGGGCGTTGGAGTTCCTGCAGCTATTTATTCAACATAATAAAATAAAATAAAATATGCACTTGGGTTGTCTCCCAAGAAGCCCAATGTTATAGTCTTTGGTAGACTTTTCACTAATCAATTTCAACCGGGGTCTATTACAAAATTCATTAGACCCCGCAAATCATGCAAATTTTGGCACAAAAACAACATAGTTCCAAATGAATTTTCAGCCATCAAGGCAACACTAATAAAATTACAAATAGAAGGGATAAGACAATTTTCCCCTTCTTGTGCTTTGCCTTGATTTTCAGAACCTATGACATAGGTTCCTTGAGGTTCTTCTTCCTCCATTTCCAATTTGTCTTCAAAGACAAATTCTACAATGGAGGTTTCTTTCACGTCCTCTCTTTGAACAACAAGTTCATTTTCATGAACTGGTTGTTGTTGTTCTTCGCTGGGCTGCCTCCTTTAAATGCTTTGTATTTTCACTTGTAACTCTTCCATGGCCTTACATTCTTGCTCAGAGGTTGGCAAAAATCCCGCATTCCGCTCGCACTCTAAATTAGAATAGAATTCGTCAACTAGAGTGAAAGCTTCCTGCTTCTTTTTCTCATAATCTATTTCAAGTTTAGCCCAGATTTTTGCCTCCATTTGATCGAATGTTTCAGCCATTGCTATACCTGAAAATACTCAGCAAACAAAATTAGCAACACCAGTTCATCACACAGATAATATTTTTTTTATATATTTTTTTCTTTTTTTTTTATAAAAACAATAAGCACTAAACAAAATAATAACAACAAAAAAACCTATCCCCGGCAACGGCGCCAAAAACTTGATAGCAGAATCGCAAGTGTACGATTAACTATCGCGTAGTAAAAAAGATCGAACCCAAGGGATAGGTGTTCTTATTAATATAAAATTTAGTACTTGTGCAGAAAATTAAAGATGAAAATATGTTGTTGGTTTTAGATAAAGCAAGAACAATAGCATAAAATAAAGATGAGATAAATATGATGAGAATTAAGTCCTTGGGTTCATTGACATAGAATATAAAATATGCTAGCAAGTATCTACTTAATTTCTAAATTATAAATCCAAGTTCAAGGTGCTATAGCCTATTATATCTACAAGTTAATCTCTTACACATTGTAGAACTTTCTTTTTAATTACTAAACCCAATTTCTTGCAATCTAGTTAACTAAAGAAGAAGATGAAGATAGAGTTCCGGCCAACACAAAGCTACGTCTTTCCTAATCTCTTAGCGAAATATACTTATAGCCTTTTTTAATCCTAGGTCCCTTACTACTTACCAATTCTCATTCGTATAAGTAATAAGCAAGAACACTTGTGATCATCAAGATGAAATTAAGAATAAGGAATTAAAACAAGAACTGGAAATAAAATTCAGAAAGGTAGAAACAAAACTAAAACATAAATTTATAAACTAATACAACCCAAGAAACTTAAAGAAGAAGTTAGCCAAGCATGGCTAAAGGAGTCATTGAATTACCCTGGATAGGAGCTCAAGTATGGCTTCCCACAAGTCCTAGGAACAGTGCTCAAAAGGGATAAAGAGAGAATACTTGTTGTATTCTAAGAGGTGTGTTTTTTACAAAGGATGAGCACTCCTATTTATAGCAAAAATTTCAATGGTGGAGAAGTCGATGGCCATTATGGCCTTCATTGGCCACCAATTAACTTTTGAAAACTCCTTCCCACTACCATCAATTCTCCACTCATCCTTTAATCCTTATTTTCCATGTGCTTAATTTAGAGAGTGTTGGTTCATATTCTTCATTTCCACTTTAAGTCCTCTCTTTGCTAGCACTTCAATTCTAGCCCTTTAACTCTTTGAAACTTCACTTTTCATCCTCCACTCTTGAACTTTTGCACTTTGGTCCTTCCTTATCCTGAAACTTACAAATTGGTCCCTGGACAAAAATGATGACTATACCAGCTTTCCTAAAAATATAAAAATAACTATAAAAATTCCTAAAAATATAAAATAAAGTTTAAAAACCAAATAAAAGCTAATCTATATGCAAAATGCAAAATAAATATAAAATCTTCATAAAGAGAGTAAAAATCCTATATGAGACTCAAAAATAATAAAATAAAAAGACTAAAAAGACCCTAAAAACATCATATAAAATCCGATCATCAGTATTCAGCACGGAGGCGCTCCTCCATTTGCGCTTGTGTTTCAGACATGGCCCTTGCTAATCTCCTTTGCTCCGCTAATCTGCGATGCAAAATTCTTTCAATTTCAGGGTCGAATTCAAAATGTCCTACCATGCAGAGAAGCAAAATAAGTCAATAGCACCTATTTGTTAGTACAGATAGCAACCTGAGAGGGGGGGTGAATTAGAGTTGCCCCGTTTTTCGCCTTATTGAAATTATTACTTTCAAGATAATGATGATCACGAAACGGTAGTTGTGATTGCAGCGGAATTAAGCGTTGCTTGAAAGTAAAGATGAAGGATAGAAAACTTCACACACAGAATTTTATCCTGGTTCACCTTCTATCCACCGAAGGCTACGTCCAGTCCCTCAAGAAAATCCCTTGAGGATTTTTCCACTATTGATAAAAATCTCTTACAAGTTCTTATACCAAGGACCCTAAGAATTCCTATCAATTTCCTGTGAAAGTATACCACTTTCCACAGCCCCTGAAAGCAAACCACTTTCAGTTCCTGAAGGCAAACCACCCTCAGACCTTGAAGGCTAAACCACCTTCAATCAACACCCTGAAAGTATATTACTTTCAGTACCAACAACCCTTCACCGAGATCCACGGTGAATACTCAATCTTACAGAAAGAGATGAAGAAGAGTTTACAATTGGCTGTATCAATCCTTTAACATACAAGTGGATTGATCATGAGAATTTATGCTTTAAGGCTTTTAAGCATAATAGGATTCTAAGTTCCTCAAGATATGAACAATTGAAGTGTTCTTATAAACATGAAGATCATGAACTCAGAATTTAGGCTCTTGAAAATTTAAGTTCTAAAAGACTTAATGAACTAATTTTGACAAAGCTTTGGCCTAATGTTGTATTCTCATGTGTTTTTATGTTCTGGATTCAAATGGACTTTATATAGGCAAGGGGAAACGTCCTTGAACCATCACAACCCTTTCCAAAAGGTTTGAGACACAATGGTTCATGAAAAGATGCAACTTTTCGTTCTGGTAATAGATTACATCATTTAGTGTAATCGATTACACTAATAGCCATTTCAGTTTGAATTTCAAATTCAAACATGTAATCGATTACAAGCAATGAGTAATCGATTACTTTCCTAGGTGTAATCGATTACCAGAAGGCTGAAATCGATTACACTAAGACCAACTTCCAGAAACTTGATTCTTTGAGATCGGCTTAAGGTTTTCTACTTCTTTTAAGTTATAAAAACATTATGCTTGATTAGTTTAGGTGTTTTAAAGAGCCTTTATGCTTTAATAGACCTTTAGAGGCATAACTCACCTAAACTAGGACTTCTAGGTATTTGATAAACTTTGTGAAGAAGGTCTCGTCCTTGGACTCGGCTGAGGTTTTTACATATCACAAAAAGAAGAAGGACTTCACGAAGACTTCAGAAAAGGAAGGAAGACTTTAAGAAGACTTCAGAGAAGAAAGACTTCAAGAACAGGCTCAGAACGTCAAGATCAATCATCAAGGTTCTAGTTTTAAGTAAGTCTTGTCAACTTAGTGTGCTATGTTTTATTAAGGTTTAATTGCACTTGAAGGCTCATAAAATATCAACTAATTGAGTACGATATGTTCTCACAAGTAAAACTTGGTAGGAACACTCAATTAGGTTTTAAACAGTCAAAAACTGAGTTCTGAACTGTCTGTAATCGATTACAGATGTGTGTAATCGATTACAGGATGTGTGTAATCGATTACCACAAGTGTGTAATCGATTACCAAGTTTGAAATTTGAATTCAAACTTCAACGGCATGGTGTAATCGATTACACTAACTGTTTTAATCGATTACCAGGTCGACAGATGTGTTTTTTCATGAACCATTGTGTCTCAAACCGTTTGGGAAAGGTTGTGTTGGTTCATGGACGACCTCTAGTGCCTACATAAAGTCCTTAGACACTCAAAAACATCAATGAATTGGTCCATAACTTTCATATTCATTAAAGTCATCATTCTGAGTTTCGGTTCTCTCATTTTCATAAGAACACTCATGATGTTCAACATTTGAGAAACTCAGAATGGAAGAGCCTTCATTGTAATTGCCTGGAGCATACAAACTAAGATCAATCCTTCTTATCTAAAGGATTGAATCATCCATAGAAAAGGCATCTTCTTCTTCTTCTATTTGAATCATGTTGATTCATTCACCGTGGTTTTGAGTGGTTGTAAAAAGGCCCTTTGAATCAGGATTGATTCAAAGTCCACCATGGTAATACGGTGTCATCAGAAACTGGTTTGCTTTCTGAGGATTGATAGGTCCTCTTAGGGTCCTTGGCACAAGTATTGCTAAGAAGACTTGATCAATCAGAAGTGGGTTGGTTCGGGAAGATTGATAAGATATCTTAGGGTCCTTGGTGCAAGTATCCGTAAGAGTACTTGATCATGGGAAATCTTCACTATGGGATTTAGTGGAGTGGTTCCTCAGAAAGTAGTAATCTTTCTGAGGGGTTCTAACTTTATTGTGGTATTCAGTAAAGGGTTTGACTCAGACAGTGTAATCTGTTCGGAGGTTTGTAATCAGTTCACTGTGTGATTCAGTGAGCGGTGATTTTCAGAAAGTGGTTTGCTTTCTGGTATAGTGGAAAATCTCTGTGTGATCAGAGGACTGGACGTAGCCTTCTGGGTTTGAAGGTGAACCAGGATAAAATCCCTGTGTGTTCTTCTTCTCCTTCATCTTTTACTTTCAAGCAATTACAATATTCCGCTGCAACAACGTTCTTACGTTACAACTCTAATTGCGCTGAAAGTCGTTTGGTACTATTACGTGAAAATCGGGGCAACTCTGATTCACCCCCCTTCTCAGGTTGCTATCTATACTAACAATTGGTATCAGAGCGGAAGTTTAGGTAAGTTATTCCTAAGATCCGGGAAAAGATAGCATCCTCATCTACAAAAAGTACCAGTGAAGGATTCAACATAAACAGGCCACCATTTGTCAATGGAGAACACTATGACTTCTGGAATATCAAGTTGAAAATCTTCATAAAGTCATCAGAAGCGGGAATCTGGAAAGCCATTGAAAAAGGTCCCTCTGTGCCTGTAGTAGAAGTTGAAGGAAGTTCAGAACCAAAACCAGAAAACACATGGAGTGACGAAGAAAAGAAGAAAGTTCAACATGACTAAAAAGGTATGAACATCTTGACTTCAGCCCTTGGTATGAAGGAATTCCTTAAAGTATCTACTTGCATATCTTCAAAAGAAATATGGGATACTTTAATGGTTACACACGAAAGGACTGATGAAGTCAAAAGATTCAAGATCAATATTCTATCACAAGAATATGAGATGTTCAGAATGTTGCCTGGAGAAAGCATACTTGATATGCAAAAGCGGTTCACACGTATATTGAATCACTTGATTGTTCTTGGTAAGGAATTCTCTTATTATGCCATAAACATGAAAGTGTTAAGATCCCTTACAAGAACATGGCAACCAAAGGACACTGCTATCTCAAAGAAGAAGAGTCTCTCCAACATGACTCTGGCTACTCTTTTTGGAAAACTTCAAGAACATGTATTGAAGTTAAACAGACTCGAGCAATATGAGAATAACGAAAAGAGACACCGGTCTATTGCTCTAAAAGCCAAAGAAAACATCAATGATGAATATGATGCAGAGTCAGAAGATGATGAGAACATGGCCTTAATAGTCAAGAACTTTCGAAGATTCTTACAAAGAAAAGAAGAAGCATGGACTAAAGGACAAGTTTGAAAAGAAGGATTCAAACTCCAGAAAAGCATACATCGCGTGGGATGACAATGACGTAGGCTCAGACTCAGAATCAGAATCAGAGAAGGAAAAAGCACACCTTGCAGTAATGGCATCTCAGAATTCTGACAAGGAAAATATCCAGGTTAGTACCAGCACTTCTTTTTCTAATGATTTAGAATATGCTATAGAAAGTCTTCTTTAAAGATGTGTCATAGTTCTTCTAAAGTTAGTGCTAAAATGCTATTATTTCATCTTTAGAAGAAAAATGTCAAATGCTTCAAAAGGAATTAGATGATGTTAAATATAAATTAGATGTTACACATGCATGCACTAAATGTAGTTCTTTAGAAGTAAAAGTAGAAAATCTACAACAAACAATTCATAGTTTCAATCTAGAAAAGCAAAAAACTAGATAAGATTCTTAGTATGCAACAAAACTCAAACAACAAGTGTGGTCTAGGATTTACACCCCAAAAGAATAACAAGGAGATTAAGAAAAATGTCTTTGTTAAAGCAACATATAAAGTTAAATCTCTTGGGAGTAAACACATGCATACTAGTTCTTCTAAGAAATATGAACTATAGGAACTATCCACAAAATGTCCCAAAACCTCTTCCTAAAGATTCATTCTTTAAGTTTAGAAGAGAATTAGGCATATTAGATGAACATGACACATCTTTAAAGAAACATGTATCTTCTATTGAAGATATTAGGCATATTAGGCATATTAGGCATATCTTCTTCTTCATTATCTGGAAGATTGACTATATCTTCTATTGAAGATTTAGATTCATCAAAAGAAACATGTATGGATTCTTCCACAGATAGAGTTTTCTTGTTAAAGACTCTATATGCTTTGCTTGTTAGAGAATAACCAAGGAATATACCTTCATCAGATTTTTCATCAAACTTACCAAGGTTTTCCTTTCCATTATTCAAGACAAAGCATTTGGATCCAAAAGCATGTAGATGAGAGATATTTGGTTTCCTTCCTTTGTAGAGTTCATAGGGGGTTTTCTTCAGAATTGGTCTAATAAGAACTCTATTGGAAACATAGCAAGCAGTACTTACAGCATCAGCCCAGAAATATTTAGGAAGGCTTGATTCGCTTAGCATGGTTCTTGCTAATTCCTCAAGTAATCTGTTCTTCCTTTCTACAACACCATTTTGTTGTGGTGTTCTTAGGGTTTTCGGCAGATTTCAGGGTTTTTCCGCTGACTAGTATAGGGTATTTGGACGATTTAAGGGCTCCGGGTCAATTTTATGGTTTTTCAGTAAACTGTATGCTTTTAGACTGCTTTTAGGGTTTTCGTCTTATTATAGGGTTTTAGGCCGGCTTTAGGGATTTTTGATCAACTTTAGGGCATTTGGCAGATTACAGCATTTTCGGCTGATTTCAGGGTTTTCAGCCGACTTCGGAATTTTTCCGCTGACTATAGTATATGTTATTTGGACGATTTCAGGCCTCTGTGTCAATTTTTTGGTTTTTCGGTAGACTCTACATTTTTAAACTTATTTTAGGGTTTTAGGCCAGCTTTAGGGCTTTCTGATCAACTTCAGGGTTCCCGGCCGATTTCAGGGTTTTTCCGATGTAAGGGCTCTGGGTCAGTTTTATTGTTTTTCTATAAACTCTAGGATTTCAGACTGATTTTAGGGATTTTGGCGTATTATAGGGATTTAGGCTGGTTTTATGGCTTTTGGATCAACATTAGGGCTTTTGGCTGATTTCAGCATTTTCGGCCGATTTCAGGGTTTTTTCGCAAACTATAGTATAGGGTATCTGGACTATTTAAGGGCTCTGGTCAATTTTATGGTTATTCTGTAGACTCTAGGCTTTTAGACTGGATTTAGGGTTTTCGGCTTATTATGAGGTTTTAGGCCAGTTTTAAAGCTTTCGGATTAACTTTTGGGGTTTTTGCCGGTTTCAAGGTTTTTGGCCGATTTTAGGGTTTTTGGCCGACTTAAGGGTTTTCGGCTAATTTCAGAGTTTTTCCGCTCACTATAGTATATGGTATTTGGACGATTTAAGGGCTCTGGGTCAATTTTATAGTTTTTTTGTAGACTCTATAGGCTTTTAGATTGATTTTAGGGTTTTCGGCTTATTATAGGGTTTTAGGCCAGCTTTATGGCTTTCTGATGAATTTTTGGGCTTCTGACCGATTTCAGGGTTTTTTCGATGTTTATAGTATAGAGTATTTGGTCAATTTAAGGGATCTGGGTCAATTTTATTGTTTTTCTGTAGACTCTAATGGCTTTTCGATTGATTTTAGGGTTTTCGGCTTATTATAGGGACTTTAGGCCGGCTTTAGGGCTTTTTGATCAACTTTAGGGCTTTTGGCCGATTTTAGGGTTTTTCCGCTGACAATAATAAAGGGCATTTGAATCATTTAAGGCCTCTGGTCAAATTTATAGTTTTTCCGTAGGCTCTAGGCTTTAAGACTGATTCTAGGGTTTTCGGCTTATTATAGGGTTTGAGGGTGGCTTTATGGTTTTTCTGATCAACTTTTAGCCAATTTCAGGGTTTTCGGCAGATTTCAGGGTTTTTCCGCTGACTACAGTATAGGGTATTTGGACGATTTAAGGGCTCCGGGTCAATTTTATGGTTTTTCTGTAAACTCTAGGCTTTTAGACTGATTTTAGGGTTTTCGTCTTATTATAGGGTTTTAGGCCGGCTTTAGGGCTTTCTGATCAACTTTAGGGCATTTGGCATTTTACAGCATTTTCGGCTGATTTCAGGGTTTTCGTCTGATTTCGGATTTTTTCCGCTGACTATAGTATATGTTATTTGGACGATTTAAGGGCTCTGTGTCAATTTTTTGGTTTTTCTGTAGACTCGACGCTTTTAGACTTATTTTAGGGTTTTAGGCCACCTTTAGGGCTTTCTGATCAACTTTAGGGTTCTCAGCCGATTTCAGGGTTTTTCCGATGTAAGGGCTCTGGGTCAGTTTTATTGTTTTTCTGTAGACTCTAGGATTTCATACTGATTTTAGGGATTTTGGCTTATTATAAGGATTTAGGCTGGTTTTATGGCTTTCGAATCAACATTAGGGCTTTTGGCTGATTTCAGCATTTTCGGCCGATTTCAGGGTTTTTTCGCTGACTATAGTATAGGGTATCTGTACGATTTAAGGCTCTGGGTCAATTTTATGGTTATTCTATAGACTCTAGGCTTTTAGACTGGATTTAGGGTTTTCGGCTTATTATGGGGTTTTAGGCCAGCTTTAAAGCTTTCGGATTAACTTTTGGGGATTTTGCCGATTTCAAGGTTTTTGGCCGATTTCAGGGTTACAATAGTCAGCGGAAAAACTCTGAAATCGGACGAAAATGCTGAAATCGGCCACAAGCCCTATAGTTGATCAGAAAACCCGAAAGCCAGCCTAAAACCCTATAATAAGCCGAAGACCCTAAAATCAGTCTAAAATACTAGAGTCTACAACAGAAAAACCATAAAATTTACCCAGAGCCCTTAAATTTTCCAAATACCCTATACTATATAGTCAACGGAAAAACCCTAAAATCTGCCGAAAATGCTGAAATTGGACAAAAGCCTTAAAGCCGGCCTAAAATCCTATAATAAGTCGAAAACCCTAAAATTAGTCTAAAAGCCTAGAGTCTACAACAGAAAAACCATAAAATTGACCTAGAGCTCTTAAATCGTCCAAATAACCTATACTATAGTCAGCGGAAAAACCCTGAAATAGGCCGAAAATGCTGAAATCGTCCAAAAGCCCTAAAGTTGATCAGAAAGTCCTAAAGCCAGCCTAAAACCCTACAATAAGCTGAAAACCCAAAAATTAGTCTATAGCCTAGAGTCTACAGAAAAACCATAAATTTGACCCAAAGCCCTTAAATTGTCCAAATACCCTATATTATAGTCAGCGGAAAAACACTGAAATCGGCCAAAAGCCCTAAAGTTGATCAGAAAGCCCTAAAGCCAGCCTAAAACCCTATAATAAGTCGAAAACCCTAAAATCAGTCTAAAAGCCTAGTGTTTACGACCGAAAAACCATAAAATTGACCAAGAGCCCTTAAATCGTCCAAATACCCTATACTATATTCATCGGGAAAACCCTGAAATCGGTCGAAAACCCTAAAGTTGATCAGAAAGCCCTAAAGCCGGCCTAAAACCCTATAATAAGCCGAAAACCCTAAAATTATTCTTAAAACCTAGAGTATAAAGAAAAACCATAAAATTGACCCAGAGCCCTTAAATCGTCCAAATACCCTATACTATATAGTCAGCGGAAAAATCCTGAAATCGGCCGAAAATGCTGAAATCGCCCAAAAGGCCTTAAGATGATCAGAAAGCCCTAAAGCCGGCCTAAAACCCTCGAGAACCTAGTCACTGTGAGTAGCCTCATGGGAAAACTCGGTTGTAGGAGGAGAAAACTTAGTCACTAACGAATTCGTGTCATGGTAAAAATGAGTCACCGGATTGGAAAACCTTGTTAGTACAGATAGCAACCTGAGAGGGGGGGTGAATCAGTGTTGCCCCAATTTTCGCCTTATTGAAATTGTTACTTTCAAGTTTACAATGATCACGAAATGATCGTTATGATTGCAACGGAATTGAGCAATACTTGAAAGTAAATATGAAGGATAAAGGAAATCACACACAAGAGTTTATCCTGGTTCACCTTCAATCCACCGAAGGCTACGTCCAGTCCCTCAAGAAAACCCCTTGAGGATTTTTCCACTATTGATAAAAATCTCTTACAAGTTCCTAACCCAAGGACCCCAAGAATTTCTACCAATATCCTGTGAAAGCAAACCACTTTCAACAGCCCCTGAAAGCAAACCGCTTTCAGTTCCTGAAGGCAAACCACCCTCAGACCTTGAAGGCTAAACCACCTTCAATTACAACCCTGAAAGTATACCACTTTCAGTGACAACAACCTTTCACCGAATACCACGGTGAAAACTCAATCTTACAGAAAGAGATGAAGAAGATGTTACAATTGGCTGTATCAATCCTTTAACATACAATTGGATTGATCATGAGAAATTATGCTTTAAGGCTTTTAAGCATAATAAAATTCTGAGTTCTTCAAGATATGAACAACTAAAGTGTTCTTATTGACATGAAGATCATGAACTCAGAATTTAGGCTCCAAAAGGTTTAAGTTCTAAAAGATGAACTAATTTTGACAAAGTTTTGGCCTTATGGTGTTTTCTCATGTGTAATGTGTTGTCTCTTGTTGTGTCTTGTGTATGTTATGTCTTCTGGACTCAAATGGACTTTATATAGGCAAGGGAAACGTCCTTGAAGCATCACAACCCTTTTCAAAAGGTTTGGGACACAATGGTTCATGAAAAGATGCACTTTTTCGTTCTGGTAATCGATTACCACACTTAGTGTAATCGATTACACTAATGACCGTTTCAGTTTGAATTTGAATTTCAAACATGTAATCGATTACAGACAAGTGGTAATCGATTACTTGCCTAGGTGTAATCGATTACCAGAAAGCTGCAATCGATTACACAGAAGCCCATTTTCCAGAAACTTGATTCTTTGAGACTAGCTTAAGGTTTTCTACTTCTTTTAAGTTATGAAAACACGTAGCTTGATTAGATTAGGTGTTTTAAGAGCCTTTATGCTTTAATAGACCTTTGGAAGCATAACTCACCTAATACTAAGACTTCTAGACTATTCATGGACTTGTAGTGCTTGTTTCTTTGAAGTCTTCTTTTCTTCTTTTTGTTGATGAGTTTGTCGTCATCAAAACCACAGCCAGGGTCAGGAGCAAGACCTTCTTCACAATCTCCCCCTTTTTGATGATGGCAAACACATTCTTGATACTTGAAGATCAGATATGCATTTGTGATGCTGAACTCCCCCTATTTGATGGAATCTAGTATTTCTGATATTTCTCCCCCTTTCTAATGTACTTGTTGAACTCCTGCATATGATCTTTAAGAGCACAGAGCCTTTCTCCCCCTTTTGACTTCATCAAAAAGAAGAAAAGGCCAAAAATGTACAGGCATACATATATCCATACAAGTATATTGTAATATAAAGCATGGGGGTAGGGGTAAATATGTAAAACATGAACAGAACTTATATATATATAAAAATGCAGAAGTTACACATGGTAAAACATAATAAACATATGTAGTAGAGGGATTACAACAAGAGATAGGGCCTTTTTGCGAAAATAGGGAAATCCTAATAGTAACTAGATAACTATATGTAGACACAAGACTTCAGAACCTAAGCTTGACTAGAATCCTCAGAATTCTCAGAAGGGTCAAGATCCTGAAGACTCTCAATCTCCTTACGCATGAAGGAGTGTACGGCCTCGATGCGATTTTCCACAAGTAGAAAGTGAGACCGAATGGTATCCTCCAGTTGGCCCAACTTTTGAGAGAGACGAAGTGACAGAATATCCATTCGTTCAAGGATGACCTTGGTTTCTTGTGAGAAATTTGAAGGAATGGCTTAAAATGGAGACAGGCCAGCCGATACTGCATTTGTGGAGACATCTATGCAGTATCGAGGATACAAAAAGGGATCATTGGAGGAATCCCTTCGAGGAGTGTTGATTGGAGAGGAGACATCGGAGGGACGAGGAAGAGACCCCATGGATAATGCAGGACTTGGAGGAGGAGAATAGTTTAGATAGATAGGTGAAGAATACGAGACAAATTCTGATTTTATAGAGGAAATCGTGTATGTAATCGATTGCGGTAGTTAAAGTAATCGATTACAGCAGTTGTAAATTTGAAATTTTTTCAAATTTTGAACATGTAATCGATTATGGCAGTTAGGATAATCGATTACTCAGATAGTTCTAACAGGCACGAGGACTTAAAGCATGGATAATCGATTACAGGACCTATGGTAATTGATTACTATGAAAATTTCATAAGTTCTAAGCTCTAGAGTCTTATGTAACATATTTAAATATAAACACTTAAGCACATAATCTATCCAAATGCATATAAACATATATTCATCATAAGGATTATGCAAATAACATGTTACCTTAAATGTCATACTCATCTAATATGCCTAATTCTCTTCTTATCTTGAAGAATGATTCCTTAGGAAGAGGCTTAGTAAAGATATCTGCTAAGTGATTATGTGTATCCACAAATGAAATCTCAATATCTTTCCTCATAACATGATCTCGAAGAAAATGATGTCTTATATCAATATGCGTAGTTCGAGAATGCATGATAGGGTTTTTAGTGAGATTAATGGAACTTGTGTTGTCACATTTGATTGGAATGCAGCCCAGCTCTAAGCCATAATCTTTGAGTTGTTGTTTGAGCCATAGAGTTTGTGCACAACAACTTCCTGCAGCAATGTATTCTGCTTCTGCAGTACTTAGAGCAACACATGCTTGTTTCTTACAAGACCAAGAAACAAGGGAATTTCCTAACAAGTGACAAGTACCACTTGTACTTTTTCTTTCAGTTTTACAACCAGCATAATCAGAATCAGAATACCCAATCAAATCACAAACACTTCCTTTGGGATACCACAATCCAACATTTGTAGTTCCTTTCAAATATTTAAAACTTTGTTTAACATAACTCAAATATGATTCCCTAGGAGATGCTTGATATCTAGCACATAGACACACACTAAACATAATATCAGGTCTACTTGCAGTTAAGTATAGAAGGGATCCGATCATACCTCTATATTTGGTAATATCAACTTGATTACCGGATTCATCTTGATCTAAATATGTGTTAGACCCCATTGGTGTGGCTATGGCTTTGCAATCATCCAAATCATATTTCTTTAATAAATCCTTGCAAAACTTTGATTGATTGATGAATATTCCATCGTGTGATTGCTTGATTTGCAAACCAAGAAAGAAATTTAATTGTCCCATCATGGACATCTCAAATTCTTCTTGCATCATGTTAGAGAAATCCTTACAAAGAGATTCGTTAGTTGCACCAAAGATGATATCATCAACATAAATTTGAACTAATAGGGTATTACCTTTGGTTCTTTTGATGAACAAGGTTGTATCAGCCTTACCCTTTTGAAATCCTTTATCACAAAGGAAAGTACTTAATCTATCATACCATGCACGAGGGGCTTGCTTAAGACCATAGAGTGCCTTCTTTAATCTGAAGACATGTGAAGGAAACTTTGGATCTTCAAATCCTGGAGGTTGCTTGACATAGACTTCTTCTTGAATGTATCCGTTCAGAAAAGCACTTTTGACATCCATTTGATATAATGGGAAATTTAAAGAACAAGCATACGCCAATAACAGTCTTATGGCTTCCAACCTTGCTACTGGTGCATAAGTTTCATCAAAATCTATACCTTCTTCTTGATTATAACCTTGAGCAACTAATCTTGCTTTGTTCCTAACTATGATACCATTTTCATTTAACTTATTCCTAAATACCCACTTTGTTCCATTAACATGTTTATCACTAGGCTTAGGGACAAGTTCCCAAACTTGATTCCTTTCAAATTGGTTTAGTTCTTCCTGCATTGCTACAACCCAATACTCATCCTCTAGAGCATCATTTACTTTTGATGGTTCTATTTGAGAGACAAAGGCCATATTCAAAACTGAATCATTTAAGCGTAGCCTTGTAGAAATACTTCTAGAAATATCACCAATAATATTATCAACTGGATGATCCCTATGGGTTCTCCATTCCTTTGGAAGTTGATAAGTATTATTTTCAACGTGCTCTTCTTGTATTGGATTATGATCTTCATCCTTTTGAGAATCTTCATTTACAATGATATCATCTTCTTCAATATCTGGAGTATTAACTCTATCTTCTATTGAAGATTTAGATTCATCAAAAGAAACATGAATGGATTCTTCCACGGATAGAGTTTTCTTGTTAAAGACTCTATATGCTTTGCTTGTTAGAGAATAACCAAGGAATATACCTTCATCAGATTTTTCATCAAACTTTCCAAGGTTTTCCTTTCCATTATTCAAAACAAAGCATTTTGATCCAAAAGCATGTAGATGAGAGATGTTTGGTTTCCTTCCTTTGTAGAGTTCATGGGGAGTTTTCTTAAGAATAGGTCTAATAGGAACTCTATTGGAAACATAGCAAGCAGTACTTACAGCATCAGCCCAGAAATATTTAGGGAGACTTGATTCACTTAACATGGTCCTTGCTAATTCTTCAACTAATCTATTCTTCCTTTCTACAACACCATTTTGTTGTGGTGTTCTCGGAGTAGAGAAGTTATGTGATATTCCATTTTCATCACATAGTTCTTGGAATTGTTGATTCTGAAATTCTCCACCAATGTCACTTCTAATAGAAGAGATCTTTAAAGACTTCTCATTTTGAACTAGCCTTGCATATCTCTTGAATGCATTGAAGGCTTCATTCTTATGAGGCAGAAATAATGTCCATGTAAATCTAGAGAAATCATCAACAATAACAAGTGCATAGAAATTACCTCCGAGGCTTTTAGTTCTAGATGGTCCGAACAAATCCATATGTAACAATTGAAGGGGCCTTGAAGTCGAAACTATATTCTTTGGTTTGAAGAATGTTCTGGTTTGCTTCCCTTTTTGACATGCATCACAAAGCTTGTCTTTCTCGAATTTTATCTTTGGAAGCCCAACAACTAGATCATGCTTGACTAGTTTGTTTAAATGATCTATGTGAATATGAGCAAGTCTTCTATGCCATAGCCATGAATCACTATTATTCTTGGCCAAAAGGCATCTCACATTTTGTGGAATTTCTTCCAAGGAGATCATGAAGACTTTATTTACTTTATACCCAGAAAACTTAATTTCTTTAGTTTTCACATCTTTCACAACACATATATCATTAATAAAACCAACTTTCAAACCTTTATCACATAGTTGACTAATACTCAAAAGATTATGCATCAAACCATCAACGTAAAGAACTTTATCGATGACTGTTTGAGGGGGTGTGCCTATTCTTCCAATACCGAGTATCTTTCCCTTTTGATTGTTACCATATGTGACAAAACCTTTTTCTCAAGGTATAAGAAATGAAAACTTGGTTTCGTCTCCTGTCATGTGTGATGAGCAGCCACTATCAAGATACCATAAATCCTTTGCTGCTTTCATACACACCTACATGACAAAGTTCAGACATGGGTATTAGGAACCCAACAAGTTTTGGGTCCTTCTAAGTTAACATCCTTTCTAACCCAAATGTATTCCCTATTTGGTACTCCTACATGTTTATAGTAACATCTGCTAGGGGTATGTCCTACTTTGTTACAATACGTACAAGAGTAATGATTGTAACTAGAGGTTTGTCTAGGAGAGGAATGGATCTTCTTAGGATGTCTATTTTGAGTATTCTTCCTATTGTATGTACTTCTAACAGGATTAATCCTTTTGTTACTAGAAGATCCTACCATATGGTTTGGCTTTACAAATACAGTTTTCTTGACTTCCTTAGTCTTTGGGTGAGAAGTATATCCTAGACCTGATTTGTTATTTGAATGTCTTTGCACACTTAGAATATCATCTAACTTCTGTTTTCCTTTATTGAAGTTATTTACTCTTTGTTGAAGATTATCTATCTTTTCTTCTAAAGAATTACACTTAGTGCATTTATGTGTAATATCTAGTTTAGATTTCACTATGTCTAATTCCTCTTGTAAGGTTCTACACTTACTTTCTAAGGATGAAATCAAATAATTTTGCTTAGTTCTAATCTTGGAAAATTCTTGACATAATTTAAACATATTCTCCATAGCAAACTTTAAATCATGAGAAGACATAGAATTATTACTAACCTGGGAATCTTCAACATCTGAGTCATGTGAGGCCATCAAGGCAACTTGTGCTTATTCTTTGTCAGAATCTGATGATGAACTTACTTCATTATCATCCCAAGCCAAATATGCTCTTCGAGTAGGTTGATCCTTTTTCTCGAATTTCTCTCTTAGACCATGTTTCTTCTTCTGAAGATTTGGACAATCTGACTTGAAATGTCCCGGTTTGCCACACTCGAAACATGTAATCTTTTGAGACGAAGAAGACTCATTGTTCCTTTGGAAGGCTTTATTGTTGTTAAATTTAACATTTTTCCTTTTAAGAAACTTTCCAAAGTTCTTTACTAGAAGATTCAAATTTCCATTGTCTTCTTCTTCAGAGTCTGCATCATAATCTTCTTTGATGCTTTCTTTTGCCTTTAAAGAAATTGATCGATGCTTCTTCTCATGTTGTTCATGCTCTTCTAAACAATTCAATTCCAACTCATGTTCTTGGAGTTTTCCAAAAAGAGTTGCAAGAGTCATATTTGATAAACTCTTCTTCTCAAAGATGGCTGTAACTTTTGGTTGCCATACTCTTGTAAGTGATCTTAGAACTTTCATGTTCAAGTCACTGTTTGAAAATTGTTTTCCAAGAGAAATCAAATGATTAATCAAATGAGTGAATCGTTTTTGCATATCTAATACCTTTTCTCCTGGAAGCATTCTGAACATTTCATACTCCTGAGATAAAGTATTGATCTTTGATCTCTTGACTTCATCTGTTCCTTCATGAGTCACCATCAACGTATCCCATATTTCTTTTGATTAAGTGCACGTTGATACTCTGAAAAATTCGTCCATGCCAAGAGCAGATGTAAGGATGTTCATTCCTTTGAGATCATATTGAACCTTCTTCTTTTCTTCTTCACTCCAAGTACTTTCTGATTTTGGTTGTGAAGTTCCTTCTTCATCTGTTGTTACAGGCACAAAGGGACCTTCTTCAATGGCTTTCCATATTCCTGCGTCTAATGACTTTATGAATATCTTCATCTTGATTTTCCAGAAGTCATAATGTCCTCCATTGAAGAATGGTGGCCTGTTTATGTTGAATCCTTCATTTGTTCCATGATTGGAAGAGGATGCCATCTTTTTCCGGATCTTAGGAATAACTTACCTAAACTTCCGCTCTGATACCAATTGTTAGTACAGACAACAACCTGAGAGGGGGGGTGAATCAGTGTTGCCCCAATTTTCGCCTTATTGAAATTGTTACTTTCAAGTTTACGATGATCACGAAATGATTGTTATGATTGCAGCGGAATTGAGCGATACTTGAAAGTAAATATGAAGGATAAAGGAAATCACACACAAGAGTTTATCCTGGTTCACCTTCAATCCACCGAAGGCTACGTCCAGTCCCTCAAGAAAACCCCTTGAGGATTTTTCCACTATTGATAAAAATATCTTACAAGTTCCTAACCCAAGGACCCCAAGAATTTCTACCAATATCCTGTGAAAGCAAACCACTTTCAACAGCCCCTGAAAGCAAACCGCTTTCAGTTCCTGAAGGCAAACCACCCTCAGACCTTGAAGGCTAAACCACCTTTAATTACAACCCTGAAAGTATACCACTTTCAGTGACAACAACCTTTCACCGAATACCACGGTGAAAACTCAATCTTACAGAAAGAGATGAAGAAGATGTTACAATTGGCTGTATCAATCCTTTAACATACAATTGGATTGATCATGAGAAATTATGCTTTAAGACTTTTAAGCATAATACAATTCTGAGTTTTTCAAGATATGAACAACTAAAGTGTTCTTATTGACATGAAGATCATGAACTCAGAATTTAGGCTCCAAAAGTTTTAAGTTCTAAAAGATGAACTAATTTTGACAAAGTTTTGGCCTAATGGTGTTTTCTCATGTGTAATGTGTTGTCTCTTGTTGTGTCTTGTGTATGTTCTGTTTTCTGGACTCAAATGGACTTTATATAGGCAAGGGAAACGTCCTTGAAGCATCACAACCCTTTTCAAAAGGTTTGGGACACAATGGTTCATGAAAAGATGCACTTTTTCGTTCTGGTAATCGATTACCACACTTAGTGTAATCGATTACACTAATGACCGTTTCAGTTTGAATTTGAATTTCAAACATGTAATTGATTACAGACAAGTGGTAATCGATTACTTGCCTAGGTGTAATCGATTACCAGAAAGCTGCAATCGATTACACAGAAGCCCATTTTCCAGAAACTTGATTCTTTGAGACTAGCTTAAGGTTTTCTACTTCTTTTAAGTTATGAAAACACTTAGCTTGATTAGATTAGTTGTTTTAAGAGCCTTTATGCTTTAATAGACCTTTGGAAGCATAACTCACCTAATACTAAGACTTCTAGACTATTGATGGACTTGTAGTGCTTGTTTCTTTGAAGTCTTCTTTTCTTCTTTTTGTTGATGAGTTTGTCGTCATCAAAACCACAGCCAGGGTCAGGAGCAAGACCTTCTTCACAAACCTTAGTCACTGAACGAGTTTCAATGGAAAATCCAAGTAAAATAACCTCTTTGTGTGGGAGAAAATCGAAAACCTAGTCACTGTAATAGTCTCATGGGAAATCTCAGTCACACGAGGGGATAACTTAGTCACAAAGGAATTAAAGCCATTGGAAAAATGAGTTACATGATGGGAAAACCTTAGTCAACGAATGAGTTTCAATGTCAAATCCTTGTAAAATAACTTTTTTGTGTGCGAAAAACTGGATAACCTAGTCACTGTTGGTAGTCTCATGGGAAAACTGGGTCACTGGATGGGAATACCTTAGTCATCAGACGAGTTCAATGGTAAATCCTAGTAAAATAACCTCTTTGTGTTGGAAAAATTCGAGAACCTAGTCACTGTGAGTAGCCTCATGGGAGAACTGGGTCACCGGATGGGAAAACCCAGTCATAGGAGGGGAAACCTTAGTCATTAAGGAATTAGTTAGTGTCATGGGACAATTGGGTCAACGGATGGGAAAACCTTAGTCACCGGATGAATTTCAGTGGTAAATCCTAGTAAAATAACCACTTTATGTGAGAAAAACTCAAGAACTTAGTCACTGTGAGTAGCTTCATGAGAAAACTCAGTCACAGGAGGGGATAACTTATTCACTAAGGAATTAGTTCCATGGGAGAACTGGGTCACAGGATGGGAAAACCTTAGTTCACCGACAAGTTTCAATGGCAAATCCAAGTCAAATAACCTCTTTGTGAGGGAAAAACACGAGGTCCTAGTCACTTTGATTAGTTTCATGGGAAAACTCAAGCACAGGAGGGAAAACTTAATCACTAAGGAATTAAAGCCATGGGAAAAATGAGTCACAGTATGGGAAATCCTTAGTCAACGAATGAGTTTCAATGTCAAATCCTGGTAAAATAACCTTTTTGCGTGGGAAAAACTCGATAACCTAGTCACTGTTAGTAGTCTCATGGGAAAACTTAGTTACTAAGGAACTTGTACGATGGGAAAACTGGGTCACCGGATGGGAAAACCTTAGTCATCGAACGACTTTCAATGGAAAACCCTTGTAAAATAACCTCTTTGTGCTAGAAAAACTCGAGAACCTAGTTACTGTGAGTAGCCTTATGGGAAAACTCGGTCACAGGAGAAGAAAACCTAGTCACTAAGGAATTAGTGTCATGGTAAAAATGAGTCACAGAATGGGAAAACCTTAGTAACCAAACGAGTTTCAATGGAAAATCGTAGTAAAATAACCTCTTTGTGTGGGAGAAACTCGAAAACCGAGTCACTGTGCGTAGTCTCATGGGAAAGCTCGGTCATAAGAATGGAAAACTCAGTCACTAAGGATTTCATGCCATGGGAAAACTTGGTCACCGAGTGGGAAAACCTTAGTCACCGGACGAGTTTAAATGGTAAAAACTAGTAAGATAACCTCTTTCTGTGGGAAAAACTCGAGGACCTAGTCATTGTAACTAGACTCATGGGAAAACTAAGTCACAGGAGGGGAAAACTTAGTGACTAAGGAATTAGTGCCATGGGAAAATTGGGCCAGCGGATGGGAAAACCTTAGTCACCCGACTAGTTCTAATGGAAAATCCTTGTAAAATAACCTCTTTGTATGGGAAAAACTCGAGAACCTAGTCACTGTGACAAGTCTGATTGGAAAACTCAGTCACATGAGGGGAAAACTTTGGCATTAAGGAATTAGTATCATGGAAAAAAAGAGTCGCCGGATCGGAAAACCTTAGTCACCGGAGGAGTTTCAATGGCAAATCCTAGTAAAATAACCTCTTTGTGTGGGAAAAATTTGAAAACCTAGTCACAGTGAGTAGTCTCATGGGAAAACTCAGTCATATGAGAGGAAAACTTAGTCACTAAGGAATTAGTGCCATGGAAAAACTTGGTTACCAGATGGGAAAACCTTAGTCACCGGACGATTTTCAATGGCAAATCCTTGTAATATAGCCTCTTTGTGTGGGAAAAAGTCGAGAATCTAGTCACCGTGACTTGTCTCATGGGAAAACTCAGTCACAGGGGGCAAAACTTAGTCACTGAGCAATTAGTCTCATTGGAAAAATGAGTCACCGGATGGGAAAACCATAGTCATCGAACGAGTTTCAATGGCATATCCTAGTAAAATAACCTCTTTGTGTGGGAAAAACTCGAGGACCTAGTCACTCTGACTAGTCTCATGGGAAAACTCAGTCACAGGAGTGGAAAACTTAGTCACTAAGGAATTAATACGATGGGAAAACTAGGTCACCGGATGGGAAAGCCTTATTCACCACACGAGTTTCAATGGTAAATCCTAGTAAAATAACATTTTTGTGTTGCAAGAACTCGAGAACCTAGTCTCTATGAGTAGCCTCATGGGAAAATTCGGTCCCAGGAGGAGAAAACTTTGTCACGAAGGAATCAGTGTCATGGTAAAAATGAGTCACCAGATGGGAAAACCATAGTCACCGAATGAGTTTCAATGGAAAAACTCTAGTAAAATAACCTCTTTGTGCTGGAAAAACTCGAGAACCTAGTCCCTGTGAGTAGCCTAATGGGAAAACTCGGTCACAGGAGGAGAAAACTTAGTCATTATGGAATTAGTGTCACAATAAAAATGAGTCACCGGATGGGAAAACCTTAGTCATGAAACGAGTTTCAATGGAAAATCCTAGTAAAATAACCATTTGTGTGGGAGAAACTCGAAAACCTAGTCACTGTGAGTAGTCTCATAGGAAAAATCAGTTACACGAGGGTAAAACTTAGTCACAGAAGGGGGAAACTTATTCATTAAGGAATTAGTGTCATGAGAGAAATGAGTCACCGGATAGGAATACCTTAGTCACCGAACGAGTTTCAAGGGAAAATCCGTGTAAAATAACCTTTGTGTGGGAAAAAGTGGAAAACCAATTCACTGTGAGTAACCTCATGGGAAAACTCAGCCAAAGGAGCGGAAAACTTAGTCAGTAAGGAATTAGTGACATGGGAAAATTGGGTCACTTGATCGGAAAACCTTAGTCAGCAGACGAGTTTCAATGCCAAATCCTAGTAAAATAACCTCTTCGTGTGGGAAAAATTCGAGGACCTAGTCACTGTGACTAGTGTCATGGGAAAACTCAGTCACCGGAGGGGAAAACTTAGTCACCATGGAATTAGTGCCATGGGAAAATTGGGTCACTTGATCGGAAAACCTTAGTCAGCGGACGAGTTTTAATGGCAAATCCTAGTAAAATAACCTCTTTGTGTGGGAAAATTCGAGGACCTAGTCACTGTGACTAGTCTCATGGTAAGACTCAGTCACAGGAGGGGGAAACTTAGTCACTAAGCAATTAGTGCCATGGGAAAACTGGGTCACCGGATGGGAAAACCTTAGTCACTAGACGAGTTACAATGGCAAATCCTAGTAAAATAACCTCTTTGTGTGGGAAAAACTTGAGAACCTTGTAAATTTGAGTAGCCTCATGGGAAAACTCAGTCATAAGAGGGGAAAACTTAGTTACTAAGGAATTAGTCTCATGGGAAAAATGTGTCACCAGATGGGAAAACCTTAGTCATTAAACGAGTTTCACTGGGAATTTGTAGTAAAATAACCTCTTTGAGTGGGAAAAATTTGAAAACCTAGTCACTGTGAGTAGTCTCATGGGAAAACACAGTCACAGGAGGGGAAAACTTAGTCACTAAGGAATTAGTGCCATGGAAAACCTGGGTCACAAGATGGGAAAACCTTAGTCACCGGATGAGTTTTGACGGTATATCCTAGAAAAATAACCCCTTTGTGTGGGAAAAACTCGAGAACCTAGGCACTTTGAGTAGCCTTAGTCAGCTCTGAAGAGTCCTCCAGAATAATTGCTTCTTAGATCAAAAGACGTCTACCTCGTCTGCATATTAAATAAAGCACTGGCAATGGCAGAAAGAAGAAAGGGACACAATTAATATAATATTCCTTGGTCCCACTACTTTTCTACTTTTCCTCAAATCAAGCTGACATCGCGGAATCAACGGCAAGAATCTCTGAGCATCGTACACATTCAACGGTCGAAATTCAAATATCTGATCAGAGCATTTGATGGGCACTAGCTGGCACGCACTGGGGTATAATGGTCAAACTAATACCGTAGCTGGAATTCTTGAGCATTAAATACAAAAGACATAGCTCAAGGCTACTTGCTCAAATGGAGCCAGACGATTTCAACCCAAGCAAATCAATTCTTCTCAGATCGTGTCTCAGACCTGCTGAAAAATGCAGAATTAGTCGTTACTCACAGCAAAGGAAGTAGGAGCACTAACGGACATGTTTTCTCTCCTTCTGTGGAAGAAGAACGAAGATCTTCAACTGAAGATATATATAGAGAATCCTGCTTCCGTAGCAACTTGGCGACTTGAGTTCAACCTTGCATATCTTAATCAAGTTTGCCCAGAACCAAGACTTCATTGGTTCCAACTTAGAGCACTTCAAGCCAACCCTTACCTGAGTTGAGTTGCTCATGTGTGTGAAGAATTTATAGAGTGTTACTCTCATCCTAACCAACACACACAACCCAAAACAGAGAACCCAAATTCCCATCCTCTCTGTACAAACCGAGCTTCATTGCTTCTACCTACTTTTTTTGAAGAGAAATATTGTAGAAAAAAAATCCTTGAAAAAGGTATCAGGAGGAGTCCTGCAGAATACTTGTAAGGAGAAGTCCTGATAATACTTGTAAGGGGAAGCCCTGATAATACTTAATAGGAGAAGTCCTAACAATACTTGTTGGGAGAAGTCCCTTATAATACTTGTACTATTTGTTTAAATAGTGGAAAATCTTGGTGAAGCCAAGGACTGGACGTAGCCCTGTCGATTATGGGGGTGAACCAGGATAAAAATCATGTGTGCTTTATTTTTGTGTTACGCTACATTTTCCGCTGCATATATTCATATCTGCATAATCAATAACTCTCTTTGAAAACCAATAAATAATGTATATCATCGAAAGAAGTTTCCAAAAATGAGCCACACAATTCAAACCCCCCCCTTTCTTGTGTGTTTCTTGCACTATCAAGAGTGACTCAGCACTAGGTCATTGATTTTAGATCCCTTGTATTTCGGCTATGGTCGTCATGGCTTGGTAAGAGGAGTGGGTCAATGAGAGAACCCATGTTTCCAGAGACCAATTTGTAGGTTTCATGAAAGGAAGGACCAAAGTGCAAAAGTTCAAGAGTGGAGGATGGAAAGTGAAGTTTCAAGAAGTTAAAGGGCCAGAATTGAAGTGCTAACAAAGAGAGGACTTAAAGTGGAAATCAAGAATATGAAGCAACACTCTTTGATTTAAGCACATGGAAAATAAGGTTGAAGGATTGATGGTAGTGGAGAGGAGGTTTCATAACTTAATAGAGGCTGAGTGGAGGCCATTGAAGGCATTGAAAACCAACTACCATGAAGAAGAGCAAAGCTTGAAGATGAACCAGTAGTCGAGCCAACGCTCAAGCATTGGGACTCTGACAAGGATGTGAGTTGGATTTTCATCCCAGCGCTCACGCGTTGGTATATTCAATGCTCAGGACATGGGTCTTATGGCGAAGCTATAAGCGCATAATTAGAATATTTTTCCGTACAACCCCAAAAAATCTCACGAGTTTCCAAAGTATCTCTTATAAATGGGCTATAAATTTTGACCTTACTGATAATGAAATTGCAAGTGTACAATTTACTATCGCGTAATATAAAAAGATCGAACCCACGGGATAGGTGTTCTTATTATTATAAAATTTAGTACTAAAACAGAAAAATAAAAGATGAATATTTGTTGTTGGTTTGAGAACTAGAAAGGAACAATAGCATAAAATAATAAGAAAAAGAGATGATGAACATTAAGCTCTTGGGTTGGTTTACATAGTCTATAAAAACATGCTAGAAATTTCCTACTAAATTCCTGAATTATAAAACCATTATCATGATGCTATAACCTAGTGTAACTACAAGTTAATTCCTTAAGCATTGTAGATCTTTCTTTTTAATTACTAAACCCAATTCCTTGGCACCTAGTTAACTAAAGAAGAAGATGAAGAAGATGTTCAGGCCAACATAAAGTTACGTCCTTCCTAATTCCTTAGCGAAGTATACTTATAACCTTTTTTATTACCTAGTTCCCTTACTACTCACCAAATGGCCTTATGTAATAAGTAATAAGCAAAACCTCTTGGGATCCACAAGATAGAAATTAAGCATAAGGTAATAAAACATGAATGGAAATAAAATTCAGAAATGTAAGAAATAACTAGAACATGTATTATAAACTAAAACAACCCAAAAACTTAAAGAAGAATTTAGCCAAGCATGGCTAAAAGAATCATTGAATTACCCTGGATAGGAGCTCAAGTTTGGCTTCCCACAATTCCTAGGAACAATGATCTTTGAGGGAGAAAGAGAGAATACTTGTTGTATTCTAAGATGGTGTGTCTTACAAGTGAAGAAAAGGGTCCTATTTATAGTAAAATTCCAGCCTCCAGCGCTTGAGCGCTGGCATTCCCAACGCATGGGCGCTAGGATGCATTAAAAATCCACTTTCTGTCCGAGGCCCAGCGCTTGAGCGCTGGCTTTCCAACGCTTGGGCGCTGGGTCAACATCTGACTCATCATCCAGTCAGAACCCCAGCGCGGGAGCGCTGGGATCCCAACGCTTGAGCGCTGGGACGCTGCTTCTTCATCTTCAAGCTTTTCCTTCCTTCTTCATTCATGGTAGTGGGTTTTGATGGCCATAAAATGCCACTACTCAGCCTTGTTTAATTCTGAAACCCTTCCTCCACTAACATCAATTCTTTCAACAATATTTTCCATGTGCTAAATTAGAGAGTGATTCTTCATATTCTTCTTTTTCACTTTGGTCCTCTCTTGGTTAGCACTTCAATTCAAGCCCTCATATTCTCCCAATCTTCACTTTAAGTCCTCCACTCTTGAACTTTTACACTTTGGTCCCTGACTTCCTGAAATTTTACATACTGGTCCCTGGACAAAAATGATAACTAAACCAGCTTTTTCTAAAAATACAAAATAACTAGAAAAAATTCCTAAAAATATAAAATAAAGCTAGAAAATCTAATAAAATCTAATCTACATGCAAAATGAAAAATAAATAGAAAATCTATATAAAAAGACTAAAAATCCTATATGTGACTCAAAAATAATAAAATAAAAAGACTAAAAATAGCCTAAAAACATCATATAAAATCCACTCATCACTTACCTACATGTATGGCATGGCGCCTGTGGATGCTTTCATTTCTAATTGTTTTCTTCTTAAGGATGGTCAGAAACATACTTGTCCATAAGCTATTGAGTATCATCACTGATGTGCTTAATCTTGCTCTCAACCATCTCTTGATAAGATCTCATTTCGAACTTCAATTTCGAATTTCCTTTGGGCTGGTTGAAATATCCAAATCTTCTCCTGAAGCCAAGTAACCATAAAGTTAGAATGGCCCTAAGCTTCCTTATCACATCCTTGTTCTTTGAACTTCTTGTGGATACTCACAGATTCTAAATATCCTGCTGCAGATTAATCAAAATTCAAACACACTCATCCCTTGGTGCCCTTGTGGACTGTATAAGGCTAACCATTTCTTCGCAGAGCTTCCAAATAAAGATCTTTTTAATCAAGGAAATCACAATTGTTGAAAGATGGAAAAGAGAGCACAACCCAACGATTGCAGTGCAACTTCGTAGCTCAGATCCATCATGACTTATTAATCGAGATGGAAGATACAACACAACAACATTTGGCCATGAGATTAAATATATTATCTGTAGTACAAAGGTAAGAGATCTTGATAATCTTACACACACACATGTGAACGTGAGTGTGTGTAAAAGACACATGAACTTTTACATTAAATACATTAAGCAATAAAAAAATTATTAAATACAAATTGAGGAGAGGAGAACTTTTAAATAATAATAAAAATTGAAATTTACTACCTTTACATTAATAACAATATTATATATTTAATAATAATTTTTATATTTATATCTTATTTTAAAAATTTCCCATTTTTTATTTATCAAAGTTAATGTTATTTTAATTTTAATTATTGCATTAAATACATTAAACAATAAAAAATTTCCCTCTTTATTAAGAACATTAAAGAAAAAAAGAAAAAATACACCCACTTTATTATTCATTATATTAATTACTAATTGTTAAACTTTCCAATTTCTCATATTTAAATTAAATATTAATATTATTTAAATTTTAATTATTAATTACAACTTGATGAGACAAGAATTCTTAAAAAATAATAATAATTGAATTTGACAACCTTTACATTAAAAATATTATTAGAGAGTTAATAATAATTTTATATTTATAACTTATTGACATTTTTTCAAATTTCTTATATATTAAAATTAATGTTATTTCATTTTAATTATTAACTATAAGTTAATGAATTTTTAAAAAATTAAAAATAAAACTTATTAATATTTTCTACATATAAAAATATAATAAGTATTAAAGTTCAATAACATTTTAATAATTTAAGTATATTTTTATATATTTATATAAATATATATATATATATGTATATATATATAAGTAAAATTGACTTGAACTTTACGGTAGTAAAAAGATTAATTAGCTATTTATTTTAATTTTCAATATTATTTGTAAATTATTTTTATAACTTCTTATGATATAACTAAAAATTAAAATATAGGGCGTAGTTAAAATATTAATTATCAACCTAAACTTGAGAAAAAATAAAAAATCAAAGAATTAAGAAAAGTAATACCTTTTACATAAAATTATTATGTTAAGCATTGAAATTAGTCAATGCTTAAATTCCTTTTATAAATACATATTTTGGAAATTATTTTTAAAATCATAAATAATTATCTATTTTTTTTAATATTAGCTACAATGTTGTATCGTGTTATTTTAGAAATTAATTTTAAGATTCACTTGAACTTTGCCTTAATAACAATAGTAATAAATTATTAATAACTATTTCATCTTAATAATTTTATTAACTAATAATTATCAACAAAAAAAATATTAAGTTTTAATTAAAAGTAGTTAGAATAATAATAATCAATCATAAATAAAAAATATTAATTATTAATTAAAAATAGTTAAAATTACTTCAATAAAATTCATGCAAAATCAATTATTAAATTTGGGTGAAATTAATTATTTACACAAAAGAGAACTCTAACACAAGAAATTTAATACACACTAAAAAATTCTAATTCAGATGTCTCAACGCAATTACTTTATTATTACATTTATAATGACAAATTATTTTAATGTTTCTTTATTTAATTACACAATAATTATTTGTTCCCTATATTAAAAAAATATTGTAAATAAACTCATTCAACACAAGGGTTTCTGTAGACTCTAGGCTTTTAGACTTATTTTAGGGTTTTAGGCCAACTTTAGGGCTTTCTGATCAACTTTAGGGTTCTTGGCCGATTTCAGGGTTTTTCCGATGTAAGAGCTCTGGGTCAGTTTTATTGTTTTTCTGTAGACTCTAGGATTTCAGACTGATTTTAGGGATTTTGGCTTATTATAGGGATTTTGGCTGTTCTTATGGCTTTCGGATCAACATTAGGGCTTTTGGCTGATTTCAGCATTTTCGGCCGATTTAAGGGTTTTTTCGCTGACTACAGTATAGGGTATTTGGACGATTTAAGGGCTCCGGGTCAATTTTATGGTTATTCTGTAGACTCTATGCTTCTAGACTGATTTTAGGGTTTTTGGCTTATTATAGGGTTTTAGGCTGGCTTTAGCGCTTTCTGATTAACTTTAGGGATTTCGGCAGATTTCTCCGTTTTCGGTCGATTTCACGGTATTTCCGCTGACTATAGTATAGGGTATTTGGACGATTTAAGGGCTCTGGTTCAATTTTATGGTTATCTGTAGAATGTAGGCTTTTCGACTGATTTTAGGGTTTTCGGCTTATTATAGGGTTTTAGGCCGGCTTTAGGGCTTTTGGGCGATTTCAGCATTTTCGGCCGATTTCAACGTTTTTCCGCTGACTATATAGTATAGGGTATTTGGACAATTTAAGGGCTTTGGGTATATTTTATGGTTTTTCTGTTGTAGACTCTAGGCTTTAAGACTGATATTAGGGTTTTCAGTTTATTATAGGGTTTTAGGCCGGCTTTAGGACTTTCTGATTAACGTTAGGGCTTTTGGCTTATTATAGGGTTTTCGGCCAGCATTATGGCTTTTTGATCAATTTTTGGTCTTCTGGCCGATTTCAGGGTTTTTCCGATGTTTATAGTTGAGGGTATTTGGTCAATTTAAGGGATCTGGGTCAATTTAATTGTTTTTCTGTAGACTCTAATGGCTTTTAGATTGTTTTTAGGGCTTGTTTAAGACCATAGAGTGCCTTCTTTAATCTGAAGACATGTGAAGAAAACTTGGGATCTTCAAATCCTAGAGGTTGCTTCACATAGACTTCTTCTTGAATGAATCCGTTCAGGAAAGCACTTTTAACATCCATTTGATATAATGGAAAGTTTAAAGAACAGGCATATGCCAACAGAAGTCTTATGGCTTCCAACCTTGCTACTGGTGCATAGGTTTCATCAAAATCAATGCCTTCTTCTTGATTATATCCTTGAGCAACTAACCTTGCTTTGTTCCTAACAATAATACCATTTTCATCTAGTTGATTTCTGAATACCCACATTGTTCCAATGACATTCTTGTCAGTGGGCTTAGGAACAAATTCCCAAACTTGATTCCTATCAAATTGGTTTAGTTCTTCCTGCATTGCCACAATCCAATACTCATCTTCAAGAGCATCATTCACTTTAGAGGGTTCTATTTGAGAGACAAAGGCCATGTTTATAATTGGTTTTAGACAAGTATTGTAAATCAAGTCTCGTCCTTGGACTCGACTGAGGTTTTGATGAAGACAAACACATCACAAAAAGAAGAAAGACTTCAGAAGAGAAAAGGAAGACTTTCAGAAGACTTCAAGAAAGAAAGGAACAGAAATAAGAAAGACTTCAAGAAGACTTCAAGAAGACTTAAGAGAAGAAAGACTTCAAGAACCAGGCTCAGAACGTTAAGATCAAAACATGAAGGTTCTAGTTTTAAGTAAGTCTTGTCAACTTAGTGTGCTATGCTTTATTAAGGTTTAAATTGCACTTGAAGGCTCATAAAAGATCAACTAATTGAGTACGATATGATCTCACAAGTAAAACTTGGTAGGAACACTCAATTAGGTTTTAAACAGTCAAAAACTGAGTTCTGGGCTGTCTGTAATCGATTACATGATGTGTGTAATCGATTACCACAAGTGTGTAATCGATTACCACAAGTGTGTAATCGATTACCAAGTTTGAAATTTGAATTCAAACTTCAACGGCATGGTGTAATCGATTACACTAACTGTTGTAATCGATTACCAGGTCGACAAATGTGTCTTTTCATGAACCATTGTGTCTCAAACCGGTTGGGAAAGGTTGTGTTGGTTCATGGACGACCTCTAGTGCCTATATAAAGTCCTTAGACACTCAGAAACATCAATGACTTGGTCCATAACTTTCATATTCATTAAAGTCATCATTCTGAGTTTCGGTTCTCTCATTTTTCATAAGAACACTCATGATGTTCAACATTTGAGAAACTCAGAATGGAAGAGCCTTCATTGTAATTGCCTGGAGCATACAAACTAAGATCAATCCTTCTTGTCTAAAGGATTGAATCAGCCATTGTAAAGGCATCTTCTTCTTCATCTCTTGAATCAAGTTGATTCATTCACCGTGGTTTTTCGGTGGTTGTAAAAAGGCCCTTTGAATCAGGTTTGATTCAAAGTCCACCGCGGTAATACGGTGTCATCAGAAAGTGGTTTGCTTTCTGAGGCTTGATGGGTCCTCTTAGGGTCCTTGGCACAAGTATTGCTAAGAAGACTTGATCAATCAGAAGTGGGTTGCTTCGGGAAGATTGATAAGATATCTTAGGGTCCTTGGTGCAAGTATCTGTAAGAGTACTTGATCATTGTAAATCTTCACTGTGGGATTCAGTGGAGTGGTTCTTCAGAAAGTGGTTTGCTTTCTGGTATAGTGGAAAATCTCTGTGTGATCAGAGGACTGGACGTAGCCTTCTGGGTTTGAAGGTGAACCAGGATAAAATCCCTGTGTGTTCTTCTTATCCTTCATCTTTTACTTTCAAGCAACGTTCAATTCCGCTGCAATCACAACTACTGTTTTGTGATCATCATTATCTTGAAAGTAACAATTTCAATAAGGCAAAAATCGGGGCAACTCTGATTCACCCCCCCTCTCAGGTTGCTATCTGCACTAACAATTGGTATCAAAGCAGAAGTTTAGGTAAGTTATTCCTAAGATCCGGGAGAAGATAGCATCATCATCTACAACAAGTACCAATGAAGGATTCAACATAAACAGGCCACCATTCTACAATGGAGAACACTACGATTTCTGGAATATCAAGATCATAATCTTCATAAAGTCATTAGACTCGGGAATCTGGAAAGTCATTGAAGAAGATCCCTTTGTGCCTGTAATAAAAGTTGAAAGAAGTTCACAATCAGAACCAGAAAACACATGGAGTGACAAAGAAAAGAAGAAAGTTCAACATGAATTAAAAGGTATGAACATCTTGACTTCAGCCCTTGATATGAAGAAATTTCTTAGAGTATCTACTTGCAAATCTTCAAAAGAAATATGGGATACTTTAATGGTTACACACGAAGGGACTGATAAAGTCAAAAGATTCAAGATCAATATTCTATCAGAAGAATATGAGATGTTCAAAATGTTGCCTGGAGAAAGCATATTTGATATGCAAAAGCGGTTCACACATATAACGAACCACTTGATTTCTCTTGGTAAGGAATTCTCCAATAATGTCTTAAACACGAAAGTGTTAAAATCCCTTACAAGAGCATGGCAACCAAAAGACACTGCTATCTCAGAAAAGAAGAATCTCTCCAACTTGACTCTGGCTACACTTTTTGGAAAACTTCA
This sequence comes from Acmispon strigosus, assembly GCA_030819835.1. Classification (NCBI taxonomy): domain Eukaryota; kingdom Viridiplantae; phylum Streptophyta; class Magnoliopsida; order Fabales; family Fabaceae; genus Acmispon; species Acmispon strigosus. The sequence goes on from JAUAMA010000001.1 coordinate 31,125,243, forward strand.
AGAACATGAATTGAAGTTAAACAGACTCGAGCATGTGAGAACAATGAAAAGAGACATCAACCTATTGCTCTAAAAGCCAAAGAAAGCATCAATGATGAATATGATGCAGAATCAGAAGATGATGAGAACATGGCCTTATTAGTCAAGAATTTTCGAAGATTCTTACAAAGAAAATGTATGAAATCTAGAAGTTTTCAAAAGGGAAATGAACCCTCTTCCTCTTCACCAAAGATCACATGCTATGAGTGTGGTAAATCTGGTCATATCAAATATGATTGTCCAAACATTCAAAAGAAGAAGCATGGACTAAAGAAGAAGTTTGAAAAGAAGGATTCAAACTCCAGAAGAGCATACATCTCTTGGGATGACAATGACATAGGCTGAGACTCAGAATCAAAGAAGGAAGAAGCACACTTTGCATTAATGGCATCTCAGAATTCTGACAAGGAAAATATCCAGGTTAGTACCAGTACTTCTTCTTCTAATGATTTAGAATATGCTATAGAAAGTCTTTTTAAGATGTGTCGTAATGCTTCTAAAGTTAGTGTTAAAATGCTATTATTTCATCCTTAGAAGAAAAATGTCAAATGCTTCAAAAGGAATTAGATGATGTTAAATCCAAATTAGATATTACACATGCATGCACTAAATGTAGTTCTTTAGAAGTAAAAGTAGAAAATCTACAACAAACAATTCATAGTTTCAATCTAGAAAAGCAAAAACTAGATAAGATTCTTAGTATGCAACAAAACTCAAACAACGAGTGTGGTCTAGGATTTACACTCCAAAAGGATAACAAGGAGATTAAGAAAAATGTCTTTGTTAAAGCAACAAATGAAGTTGAATCTCTTGAAGGAATCCAGAGCACCAAACTTTGGTGTAAGAACTGGTCGATCAAGAAAATGAGCGAGAAAACGTTGCTTCTGTTCTTCGGTTGCCAACAGCCTTGAGAGGTCCAAAGCATCCATGGATGGGTTCTTAGAACGAAGAGGTTTACGTGAGGAAGAGGCCATGGAAACTGAATTTGAAGATTTTCGAGTTCTAGGGTTTAGCAGGACCGAATTGGGGCTTTTTAATCCAGACCAATTCAACAACAATTGGTAGGATGAATAGATGGAGATGGGAATTAGGACCACAACCCACAAAGAATTCTTGAAAACGAACAAGAATTGTGGAAGATATGGGGAAAATAGAAGTGCTGGTGTCGCACGAAAGAGAGAAGGAACCAGAGGTGGCTGTAATCGATTATGAGCAGAAGAACCCAGAAATATATACTATCGGGCATGTAATCGATTACTACCTTTTATGTAATCGATTACATACTGGAAAATTTGAATTCTAATTCAAATTTCGAGGAGGTAATCGATTACACTACATGGTTAATCGATTACCCTCCTTTCTGGAAAGGAAACAGGGCCGGTATAATCCCTATAATCGATTACTAAGCCTATGTAATCGATTAATATGACTAAAAACTCGAAAATCCAAACATGATAAGTTCTAAATGAAAGATATATCTATCAAAGAACTATGATGTAAATGCAGATGTCTAAGAATGCATTTCTATTCAACTTAATGCCTTGTGAAGTTTTTAGAATCTCTATTACTAATACCATATTCTAATATTGTGTCTTTGAAAGACTTTCCTTTGTATACTACTTGTATTAATTCATCAAACCTTGACTCAAGGATTATGCATGGGTCTAAAGATGTAAAAAAACTTTGAACATCTTATTCTAGATCTAACTTATCTTGCATGCTTTTAGTTTTATTTTGTAAAGATGAGATGATCCGACTTTAATGTGCATAAACTTCATATATGTTCAAGAAACTATCATGCAATCTAACAAAGATAATTTATAATTTTACATATGAAATTGCATTACTAACCTCTTTATCAGAATGATGAGTTGCCATTAAAGCGAGATATGCTTCCTCATTTTTGAGTTGAATGATGAACTTGCTTCATTGTAATCCAAGTTTGTCTTCTTTGTTTTGGAACCATTTTTCTCATATTCCTTCTTCAAGCTTATAACCTTGTGTTACTAATCTAGCCTAATTTTCTATCTATGATTTCATGTTCATCTAATTTGTTCCTAAACACCCATTTGGTTTCAATAATATGCTTATCATTAGGTCAGGGAGCCAATATCCATACTTGGTTTCTCTTAAACTGGTTCAACTATTCTTGCATGGCTAGAATCCCGTTTTCATCTTCTAAAGCATCATGTACTTTAGATGGCTCTATTTAATACTGTTTGAGGAGGCGTACCTATTTTTCCTATGCCAAGTATTCTAAGAGGTGTGCTTTACAAGTGAAGAGAAGGGTCCTATTTATAGTAAAAATCCAGCCTCCAACGCTTCAGCGCTAGAATTCCCAACGCTTGGGCGCTGGAAGCATTAAAAATCCACTGCCAGACCGAGGGCCAGCGCTTGAGCGCTGGCTTCCCAGCGCTGCAGCGCTGGGCACTGCTTCTTCATCTTCAAGTTTTTATTCCTTCTTCATGGTAGTGGGTTTTGAATGCCATAAAAAGCCACTACTCAGCCCTTAATCAATTCTGAAACCTTCTTCCCACTACCATCAATCCTTCAACTTAATTTCCCATGTGCTCATTTGAAGAGAGTTGCTTCATATTCCTCTTTTTCACTTTTAGTCCTCTCTTGGTTAGCACTCCAATTCAAGCCCTTTTATTCTCTCAATCTTCACTTTCAGCCCTCCACTCTTGAACTTTCACATTTTGGACCTTGATTTCCTGAAACTTTACAAAGTGGTCCCTGGACAAAAATGATAACTAAACCAGCTTTTTCTAAAAAAAATAAAATAGCTAGAAAATTTCCTAAAAATATAAAATAAAGCTAGAAAAACAAATAAAATCTAATCTATATGCAAAATGCAAAATAAATATAAAATCTACATAAAAACAATAAAAAACCTATATGTGACTCAAAAATAATAAAATAAAAAGACTAAAAACTACCTAAAAACATCATATAATATCCACTCATCAATCAACTTTAGGGCATTTGGCATATTATAGCATTTTCAGCTGATTTCAGGGTTTTGGGCCGATTTCATATTTTTTCCGCTGACTATAGTATATGTTATTTGGACGATTTAAGGGCTCTGTGTCAATTGTTTGGTTTTTCTGTAGACTCTACGCTTTTAGACTTTATTTTAGGGTTTTAGGCCACCTTTAGGGCTTTCTGATCAACTTTAGGGTTCTCGGCCGATTTCAGGGTTTTTCCGATGTAAGGGCTCTAGGTCAGTTTTGTTTTTCTGTAGACTCTATGATTTCAGACTGATTTTAGGGATTTTGGCTTATTATAGGGATTTAGGCTGGTTTTATGGCTTTCGGATCAACATTAGGGCTTTTGGCTGATTTCAGGGTTTTTTCGCTGACTATATAGTATAGGGTATCTGGACGATTTAAGGGCTCTAGGTCAATTTTATGGTTATTCTGTAGACTCTAAGCTTTTTGACTGGATTTAGGGTTTTCGGCTTATTATGGGGTTTTAGGCCAGCTTTAAAGCTTTCGGATTAACTTTTTGGGTTTTTGCCGATTTCAGGGTATTTGGTCGTCTTCCTCATCAAGAGATGAAGAGAAAATTACAAATAAAGGTGGGATCGTCTGCTACGAATGCAAAAAGCCCGGACACGTTAAAGCTAACTGTCCTCGTCTGGGAAACAAGCCTTCCCAAAAGAACTTTTATAAGAAAAAGGCTTTCTCCAGTCAAAATGATGAGTCAGAAGACGAATCTGACCAAGAAGCAGAGATCAAGGGAACCAACGATGAAGCTTCATACTGTGCGTTTATGGGATCCATAGACACATCTGACATTGAAGCAGATAAAGAAGCAGAAGCTCTGATGATTTCCGTTGACCTATCCAACTGCGAAGAAGAAAACAAAAATGAGGTAACTCCCGAAATCTCCTCTGAAGATTATAATGAACTATTAGAATATGCTCATGCATTAGCAATTAAATATAGCTCACTTAAAAAGAAGCATGATAAAACTGTGAAAGAACCGCATGCATCTAAAGAAGTATCAATCATGCTAACCAAGAAAAACCAAGCACTTATGGAGCAAGATGCAAATAAAGAAATCAGATTTCTGAAACAAAGAGTAAGTAGCTTAATCAAGGATCTATCCACTTTCACTCAAGGATATGATAATCTAATTAAACTAAGTGGAAACAATAGATCAGCATATGATCGTAGAGGTCTAGGATGTGAAGAAGAAAATTGGGATATAACAGCTATAAAACATAATTCTTCTGCTGTTCCATATCAGTATCAACCTGAAAATAAATCTGCATCATCTCTACCTCATAAAGTCCAACCCAAAACTCCTATAGTCAAGGGTAAGGAGAAACAAACTCCTCAACAAATAGTGTATGGGAGGAACAGTCCACCCAAAATGATGACTAACAAGAAAGGACCCAAGAAAGTTTGGGTACCTAAATCTATGGTTGTACCACTTGCAGATGTGCTTAGCAGCTCAAAGCCAAAAAGAGCTATGGTACCTGGACAGTGGATGCTCACGGCACATGACGGGAAAAAGGTCTTTGTTCCTAGAGATTCATGAGAAGAAAACCGGAGGAACAGTTACCTTCGGAGGTAACCAAAAAGGGTTCATTGTTGGAGAAGGTAATGTTGGTAAGAGTCCCCTTCCGGTAATACAGAAAGTTCTGTTAGTTGAAGGACTAAAACACAATCTACTTAGCATAAGCCAATTATGTGATAGTGGACTCACTGTTTCCTTCAACAAAGTAAAGTGTAGTGTCACAAACGAGGATGACAAGATTATCTTTGAAGCACAGAGACAAGGAGATTTATATAAGACCTCCTTGGAAAACCTTGCAAGTCAAAAGGTAACATGTCTAGTATCAGCAGAGGATGATAAATAGATATGGCACAAGAAGCTAGGGCATGCATCCTTAAAGACCATTGCTAAAATAATCAAACATGATTTAGTAAGTGGTCTGCCAAATCTGTCTTTCAAATCTGATGATACATACTCTGCATGTCTCCAAGGAAAGCAATTAAAAAGTTCTTTTCATGCAAAGAACGTTGTCAGTACAAAGAGACCTCTGGAGATGTCGCACATGGACTTGTTCGGACCTACTAGAACGGCTAGTTGTTCTGGAAAAATATTTTGTCTTGTCATCGTTGATGACTACACTAGATTTACATGGGTACAATTTCTTGGAACAAAGGATGAAACATTCAAGTCTTTCCTGATCATTGCAAGAAGAATTCAAAATGAAAAGGGATACTGCATCACTAATATTCGTAGTGAGAGGAGGAGAATTCATCAATGAAGAGTTCAAGCACTACTGTGAGGAAAATGGAATATTTCACCAAGTCTCTGCTCCAAGAACTCCTCAGCAAAATGGAGTAGCTGAAAGAAAGAACAGGTCACTTCAAGAAATGGCCAGAACTATGCTCAATGAGACATCTCTACCCAAATACTTCTGGGCTGAAGCAGTTCATACCGCTTGCTACATGCAAAATCGAATATTCATGCGTCCTATCTTGAAGAAAACGGCCTATGAATTATGGAAGGGAAGAAAGCCAAGCATCACATACTTTCATCCATTCAGATTCCCATGCTTTCTGCTCAATACAAAGGATGATCTCGGAAAATTCGATGCAAAGTCAGACAAAGGAATATTCTTAGGATATTCACCCAATTCTAAAGCATTCCGAGTATACAACTCTAGAACAATGGCAGTAGAGGAATCCATCAATGTCAAGTTCGAACATAAGCACATCAGTGTGAATCAGATGACACCGGAAGATGAATGTGATGAACTGGAAATAAGTGAAGAGCCTTAGTGACATGGGAAAACTGGGTCACCGGATGGGAAAACCTTACCTTATTTACCGAACGCATTTCTATGGCAAATCCAAGTAAAATAACCTTTTTGGGTGGGAAAAATTCGAGAACCTAGTCACTGTGACGTGCCTCATGGGAAAACTAAGTCACAGGAGGGGAAAACTTAGTCACTAAGGAATTAGTGCCATGGGAAAACTGGGTCAGCAGATGGGAAAACCTTTGTCCCCTAACGAATTTCAATGGTAAAACCTAGTAAAATAACCTCTTTGTGTGAGAAAGACTTGAGAACCTAGTCACTATGAGTAGCATCATTGGAAAACTCAGTCACAGGAGGGGATAACTTAGCCACTAAGGAATTAGTGCCATGGGAAAACTGGGTCACTGGATAGGAAGACCTTAGTCACCGGACGAGTTTCAATGGCAAATCTTAGTAAAATAACCTCTTTGTGTGCGAAAAATTCAAGGACCTAGTCCCTGTGACTAGTCTCATGGGAAAACTCAGTCACAAGAGGGGAAAACTTAGTCACTTAGGAATTAAAGCAAAGGGAAAAATGAGTCGCAGGATGGGAAAGCCTTAGTCAACGGACTAGTTTCCGTGGCTAATCCTAGTAAAATAACTTCTTTGTGTGGGAAAAACTCGAAAAACTAGTCATTGTAACTAGTCACATGGAAAAACTCGATCATAGGAGGGGAAAACTTAGTCACTAAGGAATTAGTGTCATGGGAAAAATGAGTCACCGAATGGGAAAACCATAGTCACCAAACGCGTTTCAATGGCAAATTCTAGTAAAATAACCTCTTTGTGTGGGAAAAACTCGAGAACCTAGTCATTGTGACTAGTCACATGGGAAAACTCGGTCACAGGATGGATAACTTAGTCACTAAGGAATATGTGCCATGGGAAAACTAGGTCACCGGATGGGAAAGCCTTAGTAAGGGGAAGATTTTCTATGGCAAATCCTAGTAAGATAACCTCTTTTTGTGGGAAGAACTCGAGGACTTAAACACTCTAACTAGTCTCATGGGAAAACTCATTCACAGCAGGGGAAAACTTAGTCACTAAGGAAATAAAGCCATGGAAATGTTTTGACATAAGAAGGCAAAACCTTAGTCAACGGACTAGTTTCCATGGAAAATCGTTCGCGAAAAGCCCTAAAGTTGATCAGGAAGCCCTAAACCCGACCTAAAACTCTATAATAAGCTGAAACCCTAAATTCAGTCTAAAATCCTAGAGTCTACAAAAAAACCATAAAATTGACTCGGAGCCCTTAAATCGGTCAAAGCGTTGGTTAGGATTTCATGGCAAGCACTCTATGAAGACACACTTGGCTTTCATACCTCAAGCTCGGTGTCTTGTGGGCTTGTGGACTGGGCGAGCACTTTGCCTAGTGAATGGCGAGGAGACCAGAGGCATACAGGTGGCGAGCTAGGTGACCAGAGGCGCTGGAGAGGGGCTCTGAGCATAAGGGGGGTTGAGGTTGTTGGGCCAAGTGTTTGGAGGCCCGGGAGCCCATCCCGTCAATCTAGGGTTTTATATCTTTCTTATGTCTTTCCTGTCTATAAATAGCAGAGGAGGGTTCATGTAAAAGGGATCTTCTCCGATTTTCACTGACTTAAGAATAAGATTTTTTGGCTGCTAGGGTTTTTAACCTCTCTTTCTCGTCTATAAATAGCAGAGGAGGGTTCATGTAAATGGGATCTTCTCCGATTTTCACTGACTTAAGAATAAGATTTTTTGGCTGCTAGGGTTTTTAACCTAGTAGGCTATTTCCACCTCTTGTCTCCTTACTTACTGTTTCTCTTTACAAGAACACTTTTCAATGGATTTCAAGTGTTCCTTCGGGCCTGTTTGTGATGAAAAGGACTCCGTATCCAACAACTTAATCAAACCTTTTGGAACCTCATTGTCTCGAATACTTTGGGGGAAAGGTATGAAAATGTAATCAGTTGAATTTACTAAGTAAAAAGTCATTTTCTCTTCCATTGCTCCCTGAACTCTTAGATCGTCGACTGATGCTCCCTGCATTTCTTCTGAGCGGACTCATTGTTACTTCCTTCTTTCAACTTGAAAAACTACTAGGTGGCTTCGAGGTGGAGAATATTGAATTCCCCACAGACTGCATGAAATTTTGCGCCTGAACTATGGGAAAGTTCCTCTCTTGGTGCTACGGTGGTGGTGCTCAGCCTATGCCGGCCATGGTGCAAGGTATCTCTAGTTGGGGTGCAACAGAGGGGGGACCTGTAAAAGAAACTCCGACCCTCAAGTCAATGCGAGAGAAAAGAAAGGATCCTATTGCTCACGTGAACTCAGGAGTATGCAAGTAATGAAGTACATTCTAAGTAAATGAACGATAAAGCATGTATTTATAGGCATGACGATGATGTTGAGTGTCTCTACAAGTGTGGTAAAGTCCTTAAGTGGAGCTTCAGATCGGGAAGCGACTCTAAGCCAGAACACTGTGGTCATTCCCCTCGACCCTTGATCAGGCCGTTTAGACACTTTGCCAAGTAAGCTGGGTGGTCCTGTCCCTAAGCTAGGTCGTGCGAGTTGTCTTAATGGTGGTTGCTTAAGAGCAACCCACGTGAACTGGTTGAAACGCCGTTGGGTCATCTGGCTAAGAAACCGACCAGAACACTTAAAATAATATATCCTATGTCAAGCATACAAAAAAAGTTCATATCTTATATCTATGAACCCCTTTACAAGTCATAATCAATACCTACAACTTACCCTAAATTGGTAAATGTTTTAAAAAAGTGAACTAGTTTGGTAGTTTTGATAGTAAATTACACCGAGAGCATGTATGGTGGCTATGATAAGAAATATGATAGGATAGTATAATCATATTATGTTGCAATTTGCTGTTTGTTGCGCCAGCATGATAAGATAATGCAATCTTGTCTCTTATCTTATCCTATCGATCATGTGTAAATATTATCTTGAGGGGGAATCTAAGTTAGAAACCTACATGATAGGTTAACAGACTTTTATTCCTTTCTAGTACCTTAACCCCAAATTAAAATTATTTCGATATTTATATTTTTTATAATTTATAAAATATTAATTTATAAATGTAAATTTTTTAAATTTAATAATATATTAATTTTATTACTTATCAATTTCTAGTTGGTACTACGAAGTTAAAATTATTTACTTACTCATAAATTTAATTAAAAATAAACAAACTTATAAATGGTAAAAATATTGGTCTTACTCATATAAAAATATTGCTACCAATCAATGAATATTATATCATTACTTATATATTATGATAATAAGAAAAATAAAATAATTATTCACTAACACTAAAATTGACTACTCAAATATAAATATTTATTTATTAATAGTAAATACGAACTAATTTTCTCGGATCATCTATTAGTACTTACTTAAAACTATTCTTGTACTTATATAATTATTAATAATTTAAGTATAGAATAATTTTAAAAAATAAATAATATTAATAATATTTTTAAATTTAATTAATTTCATTATATCTCAATTTCTAATATTAAATGATAAAGAATTGGTTACTTATATATTTTAAATTTAATTAGACTAATTAAAAAAAATTAATTTTATTTAATTTTAAAACTTATATAGAATCATTTATAAAAATAAAAAAGAAATAGAATAATTATTAATTAAAGTTATTAATTGAGAAATATTAAATTTTAAAAAATATTATGTACTTTCATAGTTTATATTTTATTCTATCATTATCTTGTCCACCTCAAACACAGGATATTATAACAGTCTGTCTTGCTCTTATCATATCCTGCTGTTATACAACTCTCTTATTCTATCCGGTCTTATCCTATTTTGACTATCAAACGGGTCCTAATAATGTAAAGAGTCATCTAATGCACAGTGCAGATGACGCAATGGTTGCGTCAGTTGGTGATTCCCATTGCGTACTTGAATCTTTTGATGATGGGATTTATTACTTGTCAGTGTGTCATAGGCTAGAAAAAAATAAACGAGAATAAGTTGTAAATTGATTTTTTAATAAATGTTTCGAATCATTTTGTTATAAAATGTTTGGTTCTTCGATAGACCAATATTATTTACAACTATTTCCTACATTTTATCCCAACACTAATGAGTAAGCTGGAGACATACTGTGCACAGCTGTCCTTAGACCACTGTTCATTCAAAATAAATTTCCTACCATATGAGCCATGCAGGGGGATATGCACAATCTCTCAATTTAGAAAAACATTTTAGTGCAACGAAAAGAAACTAATAAAATATGCCTATAAAAAGGCCCCTCGCACCTCATTAAAACATGTGCCTGAAACTCGTCTTCTAAACTCTTGACCCACCATTTTTCTTCATTTCATTCCTCTTCGGCCATGTCAATCTCAGGAAGGAAAGGTCGTGGTCGTCAAAAGATTGAAATGAAGAAAATAACGAATGAGAGCAACTTGCAGGTTACTTTTTCAAAGCGTCGTAGCGGGCTATTCAAGAAAGCCAGTGAGCTTAGCACCCTCTGTGGTGTAGAGATGGCTCTCATCGTCTTCTCCCCTGGCCAAAAGGTCTTCTCATTTGGCAACCCCAATGTGGAGACCGTTATTGACCGTTATCTCTTGCAGGGCCCGAGTCAACCCTCCAGAATCATGTCGTTCATCGAGGCTCAACGCAAAGCCAACGTGCGTGAGCTCAATGCGCAATTGTCTCATATCAATAACCAGCTCGACGTCGAAAGGAAGCACAACAAAGAGCTGAAAAATCAGCACAAGGCGATGCAAGAACAGTTCTGGTGGGCATGTTCGATTCAAAATATGGACAAGCCTCACCTTGAGCAGTTCTGGGTGGTTCTAGATGATCTCAAGAGGAAGGTCACTCGCTATTGTGATGGGCTCCTCCTTGAGGGTGCAACCTCTGCTAGTGCTGTCGCTAGGAACCCACCAATTCATCAATTTTTTGCTGGTGGACCCTCGAATGTCATGATCCCTCATCATCACCCACCACCACCACCACCACCACCCCCTCCTCCTCAGGTGTTTCCACCACTGGTTTCTCAAGGTCCCATGATGCAGGCTCATCACTTTTTAGGTGGCTTTAACATCAACAGAGGATATGGGGGACCACCACCAGGGTTCTACTGATATCGTCTTATGATGAAGAATATGATGCCCTACTTTTTTTTAAGTTGAGCGTTGTTTTTTATTTTTCATAGCACACAGACTTAACTAGTTTCATGTATGTGATATAGTTAGGACTGCGTAGGATTTAAATTTTAATTTTCGTGTCATGTCTTTTACATCTAGTCCATTTAAGTTATTTCTCTTCTATGTAGTAGGGAATTGTTGTGGTGTAGTTTCATATATGTATTCTTCAAATAAAGGGCATCTTACAGGAAAAAAAGTGTTCACTTTTATATCATTTCTCTCAAAAATTGCACATGATCCCTTCATATGAATCAGTTTAGTATAACATGGGCTTTGAAATTATCAAGTGGAATTGGCTAAACATAAAGATATGTGCTTAAATTAGGCAATTTTTTATAAAATAATTTATGCTGAACTTTTGGCACGATGTTATGCTAAAGAGTCAAACCCTTTGTGAGAAGGTTGGATGATGCACACGCACGCGTGCAACCAAATGCGCACGAGTACGCATGCCAGTATCATGTTGTGAATGTATGCAAAGCCTACATTATGTTACGTGTATGCGCTGTAAATATTTTCTAACAGTCAACCGATTAGATTTTAAAGATATGAAAGAAGAAATTTTGTTTTATTTAATTGATTTATGTGACAAATTTTCAATTTAATTTATTAAGAGTGTAAAAACATTTACATTGCAAGTCAAACTACTTAATAATATTTTGTAAAATATAAATTTTAAAACTCCAAAAATAATAGGATGATTGATAGCAATTTCGCAAGTGCATGGATTTCCTGAAGTAATATAAAAGATTGTCGAATCCACGGGGATAATTTGTTTATTGATTCAAGCTAAAGTATCCCAGTTTGGCAGGTAAAAGTAAAAAGATATATGTTGAGATGTTGTTTTTAGCATGATGATTTGCAGAAAAGCAATAGTAAAGGATGGGAGATAAGAATATGGAAAACAGTACTCGGGGTCTAGTTTCACCTAATCCAATTATGCTTCTTACAACAAATTTTCTATATGAATTTCAGAACCCTTTCTATGGTGATGTAGCCTTTACCTTCACTTGTTAATAACGTAATCAAGAAAATCATTCAATCTCAGTTGCTAAGGTTACAACCTTAGTACCTAGTTAGATCAATTGAAGAATTATTGTTCTTTGATCAGGCCAACACAATTAGTTCCCATACTTATACCTAAGTGGAAGATAAACAAATCAATCTAATCTCAGGTCCATTATCCTTTTCAAACTACCGTTTATCCAAGAATTATCATAACACTTTCGTGCACTCAAGCGATTTAAGCAACAGAGAAAAGATTCATAAAAAGGCAACTTTTAGTCCCTCTACTTATTCTAAATAGACTTTTAGTCCTTCCACTTTATTATAATTAGACTTTTACATTCTTGATTAATCTTATAATTAAATTCAACCATCATTTGCATTTTTCTTCTCACTTCTATATTATTTTATTAATCTTTTCTAAACTAATCCTAATTATCATCATGTTTAAGCTCAAGCGTTCGAACTCTGACTAGGATCCAAGTATGCAATTCTTACCAACGCTCAAGTGTTGGCAGCCAGCGGTCATGCGCTAGGCCTCTGTTTGCAACGTCTGAATTTAATTGCACCTAGCGCTCAAGCGTTGGGATCCCAGCGCTCAAGCGCTGGAAGGCAGACATTTTGCTATAAATAGGAGCTTTCATCCATTGTAAAAAATATCCCTTACTTCAGAATACAACAAGTATTCTTCTTTCTCCCTTAAGAGCATTGTTCCTGAGAATTGTGGGAAGCCATCCTTGAGCTCCTAGTCCTGGGTAATTCAATGTTTCTATTAGCCATGCTTGGCTAATTTCTTTTTAAGTTTCTTGGGTTGTTTTAACTTTTAAATTATGTTCAAACAGTAACGGTCACATAGCGTAATCGGTTACCTAAGTACTGTAATCGATTACATGTTCGACAAGTTGCATTATTTCATGAACCATTGTGTCTCAAATCGTTTGGGAAAGATTGTGTTGGTTCATAGATGATCTCTTATGCCTATAAATAGTCCATTTGAGTCCAGAAACACAACACACACGAAATAGGCCAAAATTACTCTTGAATTGCTCTTTCATGTTCATTTAGCCTTTGTTCTACAACTTTCAAAGAGCCTAGACTCTGAGTTCATATTCTTCATTGTTTAAAGAACACTCTTGCTGTTCATATTTTGAAGAACTCGGAATCAAGAGAGCCTTCTTATGCAAAAGAGCCTTAAAGCATAACTCTCATGATCAATCCACTTGTGTATTAAAGGATTGATACAGCCAGTTGTAAACTCTTCTTCATCTCATTCTGGTTGGCCTTATTAAAGCATAACTTCTGAAAGTGGTTTGCTTTTAGGGGCTGAAAGTGGTGTACTTTCAGGGGTTGTTGATAGAAATTCTTAAGGTACTTGGTGTAAGCACTTGTAAAAGATTTTTATCAATAGTGGATAAATCCTCAAGGGGTTTCTTGAGGGACTGGACGTAGCCTTCGGTGGATTGAAGGTGAACCAGGATAAATTCTATGTGTGCATTCTCCTAATCTTCATCTTTACTTTCAAGCAACGTTTATATGTCGAAAACCCTAAAATCAGTCTAAAAGCCTAGAGTCTACAGAAAACCATAAAATTAACCCAGAGACCTTAAATTATCCAAATACCATATACTATAGTCATTGAAAAAACCCTAAAATCGACCGAAAACCCTGAAATCGGCCAAAACACCTAAAGTGGATCAGAAAGCCCTAAAGCTGGCCTAAAACCCTATAATAACACAAAAAACCTAAAATCAGTCTAAAAACCTAGAGTCTATAGAAAAACCATAAAATTGACCCAGAGCTCTTAAATTGTCCAAATACTATGTCCTATAGTTAGCGGAAAAACCCTGAAATCGGCCGAAAACTCTAAAATCGATCAAAAGCTCTAAAGTTGATCAGAAAGCCCTAAAGCCGGCCTAAAACCCTATAGTAAGCCAAAAACCCTAAAATTAATCTAAAAGCTTAGAGTCTACAACAGAAAAACCATAAACTTGACCCAAAACCCTTAAATCGTCCAAATACCCTGTACTATAGTCAGCGGAAAAACCCTGAAATCGGCCGAAAACCCTGTTATCGGCCAAAAGCCCTAAAGTTGATCAGAAAACCCTAAAGCCGGCCTAAAACCCTAAAATCAGTCTAAAAGCCTAGAGTCTATAGAAAAACCGTAAAATTCACACGGAGCTCTTAAATCTTCCAAATTCCCTGTCCTATAGTCAGCGGAAAAACCCTGAAATCGGCTGAAAACTCTGAAATCGACCAAAAGCTCTAACGTAGATCAGCCCTAAAGCCAACCTAAAACCCTAAAATAAGCTGAAAACCATAAAATCAGTCTAAATCCTAGAGTCTACAGAAAAACCATAAAATTGACCCAAAGCCCTAAAATCGTCCAAATACCCTGTACAACAGTCAGGGGAAAAACCATAGAATCGGCCGAAAATGCTGAAATCGGTCTAAAGCCCTAAAGTTGATCTGAAAGCCCTAAAGCCGGCCTGAAACCGTATAATAAGCCGAAAACCCTAAAAGCAGTCTGAAAGCCAAGAGTCTACTACAGAAGTACCACAAAATTGACCCAAAATCCTTAAATCGTCCAAATACCTTGTACTATAGTCAGCGGGAAAACGCTGAAATCGGTCGAAAATGCTGAAATCGACCAAAAGCCCTAACATTGATTAGAAATCCCTAAAGCAGACCTAAAACTCTATTGGGAAAACTCAGTCACTGGATGAGAAAACTTAGTTACTAAGGAATTAGGCCATGGGAAAACTCGGCCACCGGATGGGAAAACCTTAGTCACTAGACGAATTTCTATGGTAAATCCTAGTAAAGTAACCTCTTTGTGTGTGAAAAAATCGAGATCCAAGTAAATGTAAGTAGCCTAATTGGAAAACTCGGTCACAGGTGAGGCAAACTTAGTCACTATGGAATTAGTGTCATAGGAAAACAGGGTCACCGGATGGGAAAACCTTAGTCACCGGACGAATTTCAATGGTACATCCTATTAGAATAACCTCTTTTTGTGAGAAAAACTCGAGAACCTACTCACTATGAGTAGCCTCATGGGAAAACTCGGTCACAATAGGGGATAACTTTGTCACTAAGGAATTGGTGCCATGGGAAAACTGGGTCACCGGATGGGAAAACCTTAGTCACCGGACGAGTTTCAATGGCCAATCCTACTAAAATAATGTCTTTGTGTGGGAAAAACTCCAGGACCTAGTCACTGTGACAAGTCTCATGGGACAAATCAGTTACAAGAGGGGAAAACTTAGTCACTAAGGAAATAGTGTCATGGGAAAATTGGGTCTCCGGATAGGAAAACCTTATTCTCCGGACGAGTTTCAAAGGTAAATCCAAGTAAAATTACTGCTTTGTGTGGGAAACACTCGAAAATGTAGTCATTGTGAGTAGTCTCATGTGAAAGCTCGGTCACAGCAGGGGATAACTTAGACACTAAGGAATTAGCATCGTTGGAAAAATGAGTCATCGGATGGGAAAACCTTAGTCACTGAACGCATTTCAAAGGCAAATCCTTGTAAAATAACCTCTTTGTGAGGGAAAAACACGAAAACCTAGTCACTGTGACTAGTCTCATGGGAAAACTCAATCACACGAGGGGAAAACTTAGTTACTAAGGAATTAGTGCCATGGGAAAACTGGGTCACCGGATGAGAAAACCTTAGTCACCGGATGAATTTCAACGGTAAATCCTAGTTAAATAACCTCTTTGTTAGAGAAAAACTCGAGAATCAAGTCACTGTGAGTAGTGTCATGGGAAAACTTAGGCACAGGAGGGGAGAACTTAGTCACTAAGGAATTAAGGCCATGGGGAAACTAGGTCACTGGATGGGAAAACCTTAGCCAGCGGAAGAATTTCAATGGCAAATTCTAGTAAAATAACCTTTGTGTGGGAAAAACTGGAGGACCTAGTCACTGTGACTAGTGTCATGGGAAACTCAGTCACAGGAGGGGAAAACTTAGACACTAAGGAATTAAAGCCATAGGAAAAATGAGTCACAGGATGGGAAAACCTTAGTCAACAAACTAGTTTCACTGGAAAATTCTAGTAAAATAACCTGTTCGTGTGGGAAAAACTCAAAAACCTTGACAACTGTGAGTAGTCTCATCGGAAAACTTAGTCACAGGAGGGGAAAACTTAATCACTAAGGAATAATTGTCATGGAAAAAAAGTGTTACCAGATGGGATTAAGGGCTCTGGGTCAATTTTATGGTTTTTAGGTAGGCTCTTGGCTTTTAGACTGATTTTAGGGTTTTCGGCTTATTATAAGGATTTTAGGCCGATTTAGGGCTTTCTGATCAACTTTAGGGCTTTTGGCCTATTTCAGGGTTTTTCGGCCGATTTTAGGGTTTTTCCGCTGACAATAATAAAGGGCATTTGAATGATTTAAGGCCTCTGGTCAAATTTATAGTTTTTCCATAGACTCTAGGCTTTAAGACTGATTCTAGGGTTTTCGGCTTATTATAGGGTTTGAGGGCGGCTTTATGGTTTTTCTGATCAACTTGTAGCCAATTTCAGGGTTTTCGGCAGATTTCAGGGTTTTCCCGCTGACTACAGTATAGGGTATTTGGACGATTTAAGGGCTCTGGGTAAATTTTATGGTTTTTCTGTAAACTCTAGGCTTTTAGACTGATTTTAGGGTTTTCGTCTTATTATAGGGTTTTAGGCCGGCTTTAGGGCTTTCTGATCAACTTTAGGGCATTTGGGAGATTACAGCATTTTCGGGTGATTTCAGGGGTTTCGGCCGATTTCAGTTTTTTTCCGCTGACTATGTATATGTTATATGGACGATTTAAGGGCTCTGTGTCAATTTTTTAATTTTTCTGTAGACTCTACGCTTTTAGACTTATTTTAGGGTTTTAGGCCAGCTTTAGGGCTTTCTGATCAACTTTAGGATTCTCGGCCGATTTCAGGGTTTTTCCGATGTAAGGGCTCTGCGTCAATTTTATTGTTTTTCTGTAGACTCTAGGATTTCAGACTGATTTTAGGGATTTTGTCTTATTACAGGGATTTAGGCTGGTTTTATGGCTTTCAGATCAACATTAGGGCTTTTGGCTAATTTCAGGGTTTTTTCGCTGACTATAGTATAGGGTATCTGGACGATTTAAGGGCTCTGGGTCAATTTTATGGTTATTCTGTAGAATCTAGGCTTTAAGACTGGATTTAGGGTTTTCGGCTTATTATGGGGTTTTAGGCCAGCTTTAAAGCTTTCGGATTAACTTTTGGGGTTTTTGGCCGATTTCAAGGTTTTTGCCCGATTTAAGGGTTTTCGGCTGATTTCAGAGTTTTTCTGCTCACTATAGAGTATGGTATTTGGACGATTTAAGGGCTCCGGGTCAATTTTATAGTTTTTCTGTAGACTCTATAGGCTTTTAGACTGATTTTAGGGTTTTCGGCTTATTATAGGGTTTTAGGCCAGCTTTATGGCTTTCTGATCAATTTTTGGGCTTCTGGCCGATTTCAGGGTTTTTTCGATGTTTATAGTATAGGGTATTTGGTCAATTTAAGGGATCTGGGTCAATTTTATTGTTTTTCTGTAGACTCTAATGGCTTTTAGATTGATTTTAGGGTTTTCGGCTTATTATAGGGATTTTAGGCCGGTTTTAGGGCTTTTTGATCAATTTTAGGGCTTTTGGCCGATTTCAGGGTTTTCGGTCGATTTCAGGGTTTTTCCGCTGTCAATAATAAGGCGCATTTGAATGATTTAAGGCCTCTGGTCAAATTTATAGTTTTTCCGTAGACTCTAGGCTTTAAGACTGATTCTAGGGTTTTCAGCTTATTATAGGGTTTGAGGGCGGCTTTATGGTTTTTCTTATCAACTTTTAGCCAATTTCAGGGTTTTCGGCAGATTTCAGGGTTTTTCCGCTGACTACAGTATAGGGTATTTGGACGATTTAAGGGCTCCGGGTCAATTTTAGGGTTTTCGACTTATTATAGGGTTTTAGGCCAGCTTTATGGCTTTCTGATCAATTTTTGGGCTTCTGGCCGATTTCAGGGTTTTTCCGATGTTTATAGTATAGGGTATTTGGTCAATTTAAGGGATTTGGGTCAATTTTATTGTTTTTCTGTAGACTCTAATGGCTTTTAGATTGATTTTAGGGTTTTCGGCTTATTATAGGGATTTTAGGCCGGCTTTAGGGCTTTTTGATCAACTTTAGGGCTTTTGGCCGATTTCAGGGTTTTCGACCGATTTTAGGGTTTTTCCACTTACAATAATAAAGGGCATTTGAATGATTTAAGGCCTCTTGTCAAATTTATAGTTTTTCCGTAGACTCTAGGCTTTAAGACTGGTTCTAGGGTTTTCGGCTTATTATAGGGTTTGAGGGTGGCTTTATGGTTTTTCTGATCAACTTTTAGCCAATTTCAGGGTTTTCGGCAGATTTCAGGGTTTTTCCGATGACTACAGTATAGGGTATTTGGACGATTCAAGGGCTCCGGGTCAATTTTATGGTTTTTCTGTAAAATCTAGGCTCTTAGACTGATTTTAGGGTTTTCGTCTTATTATAGGGTTTTAGGCCGGCTTTAGGGCTTTCGGATCAACTTTAGGGCATTTGGCAGATTACAGCATTTTCGGCTGATTTCAGGGTTTTGGGCCGATTTCAGATTTTTTCCGTTACTATATGTTATTTGGACGATTTAAGGGCTCTGTGTCAATTTTTTGGTTTTTCTGTAGACTCTACGCTTTTAGACTTATTTTAGGGTTTTAGGTCAGCTTTAGGGCTTTCTGATCAACTTTAGGGTTCTCGGCCGATTTTAGGGTTTTTCCGATGTAAGGGCTCTGGGTCAGTTTTATTGTTTTTCTGTAGACTCTACGATTTCAGACTGATTTTAGGGATTTTGGCTTATTATAGGGATTTAGGCTGGTTTTATGGCTTTCGGATCAACATTAGGGCTTCTGGCTGATTTCAGCATTTTCAGCCGATTTCAGGGTTTTTTCGCTGACTATATAGTATAGGGTATCTGGACGATTTAAGGGCTCTGGATCAATTTTATGGTTATTCTGTAGACTCTAGGCTTTTTTACTGGATTTAGGGTTTTCGGCTTATTGTGGGGTTTTAGGCCAGCTTTAAAGCTTTCGGATTAACTTTTGGGGTTTTTGCCGATTTCAGGGTATTTGGCCGATTTCAGGGTTTTTGGCCAATTTAAGGGTTTTCGGCTGATTTCAGAGTTTTTCCGCTCACTTTAGTATATGGTATTTGGACGATTTAAGGGCTCTGGGTCAATTTTATAGTTTTTCTATAGACTCTATAGGCTTTTAGACTGATTTTAGGGTTTTCGGCTTATTATATGGTTTTATGCCAGCTTTATGGCTTCCTGATAAATTTTTTGGCTTCTGGCCGATTTCAGGGTTTTTCCGATATTTATAGTATAGGGTATTTGGTCAATTTAAGGGATCTGGGTCAATTTTATTGTTTTTCTGTAGACTCTTATGGCTTTTAGATTGATTTTAGGGTTTTCGGCTTATTATAGGGATTTTAGGCCGGTTTTAGGGCTTTTTGATCAATTTTAGGGCTTTTGGCCGATTTCAGGGTTTTCGGTCGATTTCAGGGTTTTTCCGCTGTCAATAATAAGGCGCATTTGAATGATTTAAGGCCTCTGGTCAAATTTATAGTTTTTCCGTAGACTCTAGGCTTTAAGACTGATTCTAGGGTTTTCAGCTTATTATAGGGTTTGAGGGCGGCTTTATGGTTTTTCTTATCAACTTTTAGCCAATTTCAGGGTTTTCGGCAGATTTCAGGGTTTTTCCGCTGACTACAGTATAGGGTATTTGGACGATTTAAGGGCTCCGGGTCAATTTTAGGGTTTTCGACTTATTATAGGGTTTTAGGCCAGCTTTATGGCTTTCTGATCAATTTTTGGGCTTCTGGCCGATTTCAGGGTTTTTCCGATGTTTATAGTATAGGGTATTTGGTCAATTTAAGGGATTTGGGTCAATTTTATTGTTTTTCTGTAGACTCTAATGGCTTTTAGATTGATTTTAGGGTTTTCGGCTTATTATAGGGATTTTAGGCCGGCTTTAGGGCTTTTTGATCAACTTTAGGGCTTTTGGCCGATTTCAGGGTTTTCGACCGATTTTAGGGTTTTTCCACTTACAATAATAAAGGGCATTTGAATGATTTAAGGCCTCTTGTCAAATTTATAGTTTTTCCGTAGACTCTAGGCTTTAAGACTGGTTCTAGGGTTTTCGGCTTATTATAGGGTTTGAGGGTGGCTTTATGGTTTTTCTGATCAACTTTTAGCCAATTTCAGGGTTTTCGGCAGATTTCAGGGTTTTTCCGATGACTACAGTATAGGGTATTTGGACGATTCAAGGGCTCCGGGTCAATTTTATGGTTTTTCTGTAAAATCTAGGCTCTTAGACTGATTTTAGGGTTTTCGTCTTATTATAGGGTTTTAGGCCGGCTTTAGGGCTTTCGGATCAACTTTAGGGCATTTGGCAGATTACAGCATTTTCGGCTGATTTCAGGGTTTTGGGCCGATTTCAGATTTTTTCCGTTACTATATGTTATTTGGACGATTTAAGGGCTCTGTGTCAATTTTTTGGTTTTTCTGTAGACTCTACGCTTTTAGACTTATTTTAGGGTTTTAGGTCAGCTTTAGGGCTTTCTGATCAACTTTAGGGTTCTCGGCCGATTTTAGGGTTTTTCCGATGTAAGGGCTCTGGGTCAGTTTTATTGTTTTTCTGTAGACTCTACGATTTCAGACTGATTTTAGGGATTTTGGCTTATTATAGGGATTTAGGCTGGTTTTATGGCTTTCGGATCAACATTAGGGCTTCTGGCTGATTTCAGCATTTTCAGCCGATTTCAGGGTTTTTTCGCTGACTATATAGTATAGGGTATCTGGACGATTTAAGGGCTCTGGATCAATTTTATGGTTATTCTGTAGACTCTAGGCTTTTTTACTGGATTTAGGGTTTTCGGCTTATTGTGGGGTTTTAGGCCAGCTTTAAAGCTTTCGGATTAACTTTTGGGGTTTTTGCCGATTTCAGGGTATTTGGCCGATTTCAGGGTTTTTGGCCAATTTAAGGGTTTTCGGCTGATTTCAGAGTTTTTCCGCTCACTTTAGTATATGGTATTTGGACGATTTAAGGGCTCTGGGTCAATTTTATAGTTTTTCTATAGACTCTATAGGCTTTTAGACTGATTTTAGGGTTTTCGGCTTATTATATGGTTTTATGCCAGCTTTATGGCTTCCTGATAAATTTTTTGGCTTCTGGCCGATTTCAGGGTTTTTCCGATATTTATAGTATAGGGTATTTGGTCAATTTAAGGGATCTGGGTCAATTTTATTGTTTTTCTGTAGACTCTTATGGCTTTTAGATTGATTTTAGGGTTTTCGGCTTATTATAGGGATTTTAGGCCGGCTTTAGGGCTTTTTGATCAACTTTAGGGCTATTGGCCGATTTCAGGGTTTTCGGCCGATTTTAGGGTTTTTCCGCTGACAATAATAAAGGGCATTTGAATGATTTAAGGCCTCTTTTCAAATTTATAGTTTTTCCGTAGACTCTAGGCTTTAAGACTGATTCTAGGGTTTTCAGCTTATTATAGGGTTTGAGGGCGGCTTTATGGTTTTTCTGATCAACTTTTAGCCAATTTCAGGATTTTCGGCAGATTTCAGGGTTTTTCCGCTGACTACAGTATAGGGTATTTGGACGATTTAAGGGCTCCGGGTCAATTTTATGGTTTTTCTGTAAACTCTAGGCTTTTAGACTGATTTTAGGGTTTTCGTCTTATTATAGGGTTTTAGGCCGGCTTTAGGGCTTTCTGATCAACTTTAGGGCATTTGGCAGATTACAGCATTTTCGGCTGATTTCAGGGTTTTGGGCCGATTTCAGATTTTTTCCGCTGACTACTATATGTTATTTGGACGATTTAAGGGCTCTGTGTCAATTTTTTGGTTTTTCTGTAGACTCTACGCTTTTAGACTTATTTTAGGGTTTTGGGCCAGCTTTAGGGCTTTCTGATCAACTTTAGGGTTCTCGGCCGATTTTAGGGTTTTTCCGATGTAAGGGCTCTGGGTCAGTTTTATTGTTTTTCTGTAGACTCTACGATTTCATACTGATTTTAGGGATTTTGGCTTGTTATAGGGATTTAGGCTGGTTTTGTGACTTTCGGATCAACATTAGGGCTTCTGGCTGATTTCAGCATTTTCGGCCGATTTCAGGGTTTTTTCGCTGACTATAAAGTATAGGGTATCTGGACGATTTAAGGGCTCTGGATCAATTTTATGGTTATTCTGTAGACTCTAGGCTGTTTTACTGGATTTAGGGTTTTCGGCTTATTGTGGGGTTTTAGGCCAGCTTTAAAGCTTTCGGATTAACTTTTGGGGTTTTTGCCGATTTCAGGGTATTTGGCCGATTTAAGGGTTTTTGGTCGATTTAAGGGTTTTCGGCTGATTTCAGAGTTTTTCCGCTCACTTTAGTATATGGTATTTGGACGATTTAAGGGCTCTGGGTCAATTTTATAGTTTTTCTATAGACTCTATAGGCTTTTAGACTGATTTTAGGGTTTTCGTCTTATTATAGGGTTTTAGGCCGGCTTTAGGGCTTTCTGATCAATGATAAGAAAAATCGCATGTGTACGATTTACTATCGCGTAATACAAAAAGATCGAACCCAAAGGATAGGTGTTCTTATTAATATAAAATTTAGTACTTAAGCAGAAAAAATAAAAAGATGAAAATATGAAGTTGGTTTGTTTTTAGAACAAAGATATAACAACAAAATGATAAGAAAAATAGAGATGATGAGAATTAAGCTTCTAGGGTTGATTTACATAATCTATAAAAAATGCTAGCAAGTTCCTACTTAATTTCTGAATTTTAAATTCATGTTCATGATGCTATAACCTAGAATTTCTACATCCTAATGATCTTAAGAAATGTAGAACTTTCTCCCTAATTACTAAATCCAAGATCTTGGCACCTAGTTAACCAGAAAAGAAGATGAAGAATGAATTCAGGCCAACATAAGGTTACGTCTATCCTAATGATCTTTAGAGATATATACTTATAACCTTTTTTAGATCCTAGTTCCCTTACTACTTACCAAATGATCTTATGACATAAATAATAAGCAAAACTTCTTGTGTACAGCAAGATAACAATATGAGCAAGGAAATAAAACAAGAACTGAAAATAAAACTCAGAAAGGTAGAAACAATACTAAAACATAATTTATAAACTACTACAACCCAAGAAACTTAAAGGAGAAGTTAGCCAAGCATGGCTAAAGGAGTCATTGAATTACCCTGGATAGGATCTCAAATATGGCTTCCCACAAGTCCTAGGAACAATGCTCAAAAGGGAGAAAGAGAGAATAGTTGTTGTATTCTAAGAGGTGTGCTTTACAAGTGAAGAGAAGGGTCCTATTTATAGTAAAAATCCAGCCTCCAACGCTTCAGCGCTAGAATTCCCAACGCTTGGGCGCTGGAAGCATTAAAAATCCACTGCCAGACCGAGGGCCAGCGCTTGAGCGCTGGCTTCCCAGCGCTGCAGCGCTGGGCACTGCTTCTTCATCTTCAAGTTTTTATTCCTTCTTCATGGTAGTGGGTTTTGAATGCCATAAAAAGCCACTACTCAGCCCTTAATCAATTCTGAAACCTTCTTCCCACTACCATCAATCCTTCAACTTAATTTCCCATGTGCTCATTTGAAGAGAGTTGCTTCATATTCCTCTTTTTCACTTTTAGTCCTCTCTTGGTTAGCACTCCAATTCAAGCCCTTTTATTCTCTCAATCTTCACTTTCAGCCCTCCACTCTTGAACTTTCACATTTTGGACCTTGATTTCCTGAAACTTTACAAAGTGGCCCCTGGACAAAAATGATAACTAAACCAGCTTTTTCTAAAAAAAATAAAATAGCTAGAAAATTTCCTAAAAATATAAAATAAAGCTAGAAAAACAAATAAAATCTAATCTATATGCAAAATGCAAAATAAATATAAAATCTACATAAAAACAATAAAAAACCTATATGTGACTCAAAAATAATAAAATAAAAAGACTAAAAACTACCTAAAAACATCATATAATATCCACTCATCAATCAACTTTAGGGCATTTGGCATATTATAGCATTTTCAGCTGATTTCAGGGTTTTGGGCCGATTTCAGATTTTTTCCGCTGACTATAGTATATGTTATTTGGACGATTTAAGGGCTCTGTGTCAATTGTTTGGTTTTTCTGTAGACTCTACGCTTTTAGACTTTATTTTAGGGTTTTAGGCCACCTTTAGGGCTTTCTGATCAACTTTAGGGTTCTCGGCCGATTTCAGGGTTTTTCCGATGTAAGGGCTCTAGGTTAGTTTTGTTTTTCTGTAGACTCTATGATTTCAGACTGATTTTAGGGATTTTGGCTTATTATAGGGATTTAGGCTGGTTTTATGGCTTTCGAATCAACATTAGGGCTTTTGGCTGATTTCAGGGTTTTTTCGCTGACTATATAGTATAGGGTATCTGGACGATTTAAGGGCTCTAGGTCAATTTTATGGTTATTCTGTAGACTCTAAGCTTTTTGACTGGATTTAGGGTTTTCGGCTTATTATGGGGTTTTAGACCAGCTTTAAAGCTTTCGGATTAACTTTTGGGGTTTTTGCCGATTTCAGGGTATTTGGCCGTCTTCCTCATCAAGAGATGAAGAGAAAATTACAAATAAAGGTGGGATCGTCTGCTACGAATGCAAAAAGCCCGGACACGTTAAAGCTGACTGTCCTCGTCTGGGAAACAAGCCTTCCCAAAAGAACTTTTATAAGAAAAAGGCTTTCTCCAGTCAAAATGATGAGTCAGAAGACGAATCTGACCAAGAAGCAGAGATCAAGGGAACCAACGATGAAGCTTCATACTGTGCGTTTATGGGATCCATAGACACATCTGACATTGAAGCAGATAAAGAAGCAGAAGCTCTGATGATTTCCGTTGACCTGTCCAACTGCGAAGAAGAAAACAAAAATGAGGTAACTCCCGAAATCTCCTCTGAAGATTATAATGAACTATTAGAATATGCTCATGCATTAGCAATTAAATATAGCTCACTTAAAAAGAAGCATGATAAAACTGTGAAAGAACCGCATGCATCTAAAGAAGTATCAATCATGCTAACCAAGAAAAACCAAGCACTTATGGAGCAAGATGCAAATAAAGAAATCAGATTTCTGAAACAAAGAGTAAGTAGCTTAATCAAGGATCTATCCACTTTCACTCAAGGATATGATAATCTAATTAAACTAAGTGGAAACAATAGATCAGCATATGATCGTAGAGGTCTAGGATGTGAAGAAGAAAATTGGGATATAACAGCTATAAAACATAATTCTTCTGCTGTTCCATATCAGTATCAACCTGAAAATAAATCTGCATCATCTCTACCTCATAAAGTCCAACCCAAAACTCCTATAGTCAAGGGTAAGGAGAAACAAACTCCTCAACAAATAGTGTATGGGAGGAACAGTCCACCCAAAATGATGACTAACAAGAAAGGACCCAAGAAAGTTTGGGTACCTAAATCTATGATTGTACCACTTGCAGATGTGCTTAGCAGCTCAAAGCCAAAAAGAGCTATGGTACCTGGACAGTGGATGCTCACGGCACATGACGGGAAAAAGGTCTTTATTCCTAGAGATTCATGAGAAGAAAACCGGAGGAACAGTTACCTTCGGAGGTAACCAAAAAGGGTTCATTGTTGGAGAAGGTAATGTTGGTAAGAGTCCCCTTCCGGTAATACAGAAAGTTCTGTTAGTTGAAGGACTAAAACACAATCTACTTAGCATAAGCCAATTATGTGATAGTGGACTCACTGTTTCCTTCAACAAAGTAAAGTGTAGTGTCACAAACGAGGATGACAAGATTATCTTTGAAGCACAGAGACAAGGAGATTTATATAAGACCTCCTTGGAAAACCTTGCAAGTCAAAAGGTAACATGTCTAGTATCAGCAGAGGATGATAAATAGATATGGCACAAGAAGCTAGGGCATGCATCCTTAAAGACCATTGCTAAAATAATCAAACATGATTTAGTAAGTGGTCTGCCAAATCTGTCTTTCAAATCTGATGATACATGCTCTGCATGTCTCCAAGGAAAGCAATTAAAAAGTTCTTTTCATGCAAAGAACGTTGTCAGTACAAAGAGACCTCTGGAGATGTTGCACATGGACTTGTTCGGACCTACTAGAACGGCTAGTTGTTCTGGAAAAATATTTTGTCTTGTCATCGTTGATGACTACACTAGATTTACATGGGTACAATTTCTTGGAACAAAGGATGAAACATTCAAGTCTTTCCTGATCATTGCAAGAAGAATTCAAAATGAAAAGGGATACTGCATCACTAATATTCGTAGTGATAGAGGAGGAGAATTCATCAATGAAGAGTTCAAGCACTACTGTGAGGAAAATGGAATATTTCACCAAGTCTCTGCTCCAAGAACTCCTCAGCAAAATGGAGTAGCTGAAAGAAAGAACAGGTCACTTCAAGAAATGGCCAGAACTATGCTCAATGAGACATCTCTACCCAAATACTTCTGGGCTGAAGCAGTTCATACCGCTTGCTACATGCAAAATCGAATATTCATGCGTCCTATCTTGAAGAAAACGGCCTATGAATTATGGAAGGGAAGAAAGCCAAGCATCACATACTTTCATCCATTCAGATGCCCATGCTTTCTGCTCAATACAAAGGATGATCTCGGAAAATTCGATGCAAAGTCAGACAAAGGGATATTCTTAGGATATTCACCCAATTCTAAAGCATTCCGAGTATACAACTCTAGAAAAATGGCAGTAGAGGAATCCATCAATGTCAAGTTCGAACATAAGCACATCAGTGTGAATCAGATGACACCGGAAGATGAATGTGATGAACTGGAAATAAGTGAAGAGCCTTAGTGACATGGGAAAACTGGGTCACCGGATGGGAAAACCTTACCTTATTTACCGAACGCATTTCTATGGCAAATCCAAGTAAAATAACCTTTTTGGGTGGGAAAAATTCGAGAACCTAGTCACTGTGACGTGCCTCATGGGAAAACTAAGTCACAGGAGGGGAAAACTTAGTCACTAAGGAATTAGTGCCATGGGAAAACTGGGTCAGCAGATGGGAAAACCTTTGTCCCCTAACGAATTTCAATGGTAAAACCTAGTAAAATAACCTCTTTGTGTGAGAAAGACTTGAGAACCTAGTCACTATGAGTAGCATCATTGGAAAACTCAGTCACAGGAGGGGATAAATTAGACACTAAGGAATTAGTGCCATGGGAAAACTGGGTCACTGGATAGGAAGACCTTAGTCACCGGACGAGTTTCAATGGCAAATCTTAGTAAAATAACCTCTTTGTGTGCGAAAAATTCAAGGACCTAGTCCCTGTGACTAGTCTCATGGGAAAACTCAGTCACAAGAGGGGAAAACTTAGTCACTTAGGAATTAAAGCAAAGGGAAAAATGAGTCGCAGGATGGGAAAGCCTTAGTCAACGGACTAGTTTCCGTGGCTAATCCTAGTAAAATAACTTATTTGTGTGGGAAAAACTCGAAAAACTAGTCATTGTAACTAGTCACATGGAAAAACACGATCATAGGAGGGGAAAACTTAGTCACTAAGGAATTAGTGTCATGGGAAAAATGAGTCACCGAATGGGAAAACCATAGTCACCAAACGCGTTTCAATGGCAAATTCTAGTAAAATAACCTCTTTGTGTGGGAAAAACTCGAGAACCTAGTCATTGTGACTAGTCACATGGGAAAACTCGGTCACAGGATGGATAACTTAGTCACTAAGGAATATGTGCCATGGGAAAACTAGGTCACCGGATGGGAAAGCCTTAGTAAGGGGAAGATTTTCTATGGCAAATCCTAGTAAGATAACCTCTTTTTGTGGGAAGAACTCGAGGACTTAAACACTCTAACTAGTCTCATGGGAAAACTCATTCACAGCAGGGGAAAACTTAGTCACTAAGGAAATAAAGCCATGGAAATGTTTTGACATAAGAAGGCAAAACCTTAGTCAACGGACTAGTTTCCATGGAAAATCGTTCGCGAAAAGCCCTAAAGTTGATCAGGAAGCCCTAAACCCGACCTAAAACTCTATAATAAGCTGAAACCCTAAATTCAGTCTAAAATCCTAGAGTCTACAAAAAAACCATAAAATTGACTCGGAGCCCTTAAATCGGTCAAAGCGTTGGTTAGGATTTCATGGCAAGCACTCTATGAAGACACACTTGGCTTTCATACCTCAAGCTCGGTGTCTTGTGGGCTTGTGGACTGGGCGAGCACTTTGCCTAGTGAATGGCGAGGAGACCAGAGGCATACAGGTGGCGAGCTAGGTGACCAGAGGCGCTGGAGAGGGGCTCTGAGCATAAGGGGGGTTGAGGTTGTTGGGCCAAGTGTTTGGAGGCCCGGGAGCCCATCCCGTCAATCTAGGGTTTTATATCTTTCTTATGTCTTTCCTGTCTATAAATAGCAGAGGAGGGTTCATGTAAAAGGGATCTTCTCCGATTTTCACTGACTTAAGAATAAGATTTTTTGGCTGCTAGGGTTTTTAACCTCTCTTTCTCGTCTATAAATAGCAGAGGAGGGTTCATGTAAATGGGATCTTCTCCGATTTTCACTGACTTAAGAATAAGATTTTTTGGCTGCTAGGGTTTTTAACCTAGTAGGCTATTTCCACCTCTTGTCTCCTTACTTACTGTTTCTCTTTACATGAACACTTTTCAATGGATTTCAAGTGTTCCTTCGGGCCTGTTTGTGATGAAAAGGACTCCGTATCCAACAACTTAATCAAACCTTTTGGAACCTCATTGTCTCGAATACTTTGGGGGAAAGGTATGAAAATGTAATCAGTTGAATTTACTAAGTAAAAAGTCATTTTCTCTTCCATTGCTCCCTGAACTCTTAGATCGTCGACTGATGCTCCCTGCATTTCTTCTGAGCGGACTCATTGTTACTTCCTTCTTTCAACTTGAAAAACTACTAGGTGGCTTCGAGGTGGAGAATATTGAATTCCCCACAGACTGCATGAAATTTTGCGCCTGAACTATGGGAAAGTTCCTCTCTTGGTGCTACGGTGGTGGTGCTCAGCCTATGTCGGCCATGGTGCAAGGTATCTCTAGTTGGGGTGCAACAGAGGAGGGACCTGTAAAAGAAACTCCGACCCTCAAGTCAATGCGAGAGAAAATAAAGGATCCTATTGCTCACGTGAACTCAGGAGTATGCAAGTAATGAAGTACATTCTAAGTAAATGAACGATAAAGCATGTATTTATAGGCATGACGATGATGTTGAGTGTCTCTACAAGTGTGGTAAAGTCCTTAAGTGGAGCTTCAGATCGGGAAGCGACTCTAAGCCAGAACACTGTGGTCATTCCCCTCGACCCTTGATCAGGCCGTTTAGACACTTTGCCAAGTAAGCTGGGTGGTCCTGTCCCTAAGCTAGGTCGTGCGAGTTGCCTTAATGGTGGTTGCTTAAGAGCAACCCACGTGAACTGGTTGAAACGTCGTTGGGTCATCTGGCTAAGAAACCGACCAGAACACTTAAAATAATATATCCTATGTCAAGCATACAAAAAAAGTTCATATCTTATATCTATGAACCCCTTTACAAGTCATAATCAATACCTACAACTTACCCTAAATTGGTAAATGTTTTAAAAAAGTGAACTAGTTTGGTAGTTTTGATAGTAAATTACACCGAGAGCATGTATGGAGGCTATGATAAGAAATATGATAGGATAGTATAATCATATTATGTTGCAATTTGCTGTTTGTTGCGCCAGCATGATAAGATAATGCAATCTTGTCTCTTATCTTATCCTATCGATCATGTGTAAATATTATCTTGAGGGGGAATCTAAGTTAGAAACCTACATGATAGGTTAACAGACTTTTATTCCTTTCTAGTACCTTAACCCCAAATTAAAATTATTTCGATATTTATATTTTTTATAATTTATAAAATATTAATTTATAAATGTAAATTTCTTAAATTTAATAATATATTAATTTTATTACTTATCAATTTCTAGTTGGTACTACGAAGTTAAAATTATTTACTTACTCATAAATTTAATTAAAAATAAACGAACTTATAAATGGTAAAAATATTGGTCTTACTCATATAAAAATATTGCTACCAATCAATCAATATTATATCATTACTTATATATTATGATAATAAGAAAAATAAAATAATTATTCACTAACACTAAAATTGACTACTCAAATATAAATATTGATTTATTAATAGTAAATACGAACTAATTTTCTCGGATCATCTATTAGTACTTACTTAAAACTATTCTTGTACTTATATAATTATTAATAATTTAAGTATAGAATAATTTTAAAAAATAAATAATATTAATAATATTTTTAAATTTAATTAATTTCATTATATTTCAATTTCTAATATTAAATTATAAAGAATTGGTTACTTATATATTTTAAATTTAATTAGACTAATTAAAAAAAATTAATTTTATTTAATTTTAAAACTTATATAGAATCATTTATAAAAATAAAAAAGAAATAGAATAATTATTACTTAAAGTTATTAATTGAGAAATATTAAATTTTAAAAAATATTATGTACTTTCATAGTTTATATCTTATTCTATCATTATCTTGTCCACCTCAAACACAGGATATTATAACAGTCTGTCTTGCTCTTATCATATCCTGCTGTTATACAACTCTCTTATTCTATCCGGTCTTATCCTATTTTGACTATCAAACGGGTCCTAATAATGTAAAGAGTCATCTAATGCACAGTGCAGATGACGCAATGGTTGCGTCAGTTGGTGATTCCCATTGCGTACTTGAATCTTTCGATGATGGGATTTATTACTTGTCAGTGTGTCATAGGCTAGAAAAAAATAAACGAGAATAAGTTGTAAATTGATTTTTTAATAAATGTTTCGAATCATTTTGTTATAAAATGTTTGGTTCTTCGATAGACCAATATTATTTACAACTATTTCCTACATTTTATCCCAACACTAATGAGTAAGCTGGAGACATACTGTGCACAGCTGTCCTTAGACCACTGTTCATTCAAAAAAAATTTCCTACCATATGAGCCATGCAGGGGGATATGCACAATCTCTCAATTTAGAAAAACATTTTAGTGCAACGAAAAGAAACTAATAAAATATGCCTATAAAAAGGCCCCTCGCACCTCATTAAAACATGTGCCTGAAACTCGTCTTCTAAACTCTTGACCCACCATTTTTCTTCATTTCATTCCTCTTCGGCCATGTCAATCTCAGGAAGGAAAGGTCGTGGTCGTCAAAAGATTGAAATGAAGAAAATAACGAATGAGAGCAACTTGCAGGTCACTTTTTCAAAGCGTCGTAGCGGGCTATTCAAGAAAGCCAGTGAGCTTAGCACCCTCTGTGGTGTAGAGATGGCTCTCATCGTCTTCTCCCCTGGCCAAAAGGTCTTCTCATTTGGCAACCCCAATGTGGAGACCGTTATTGACCGTTATCTCTTGCAGGGCCCGAGTCAACCCTCCAGAATCATGTCGTACATCGAGGCTCAACGCAAAGCCAACGTGCGTGAGCTCAATGCGCAATTGTCTCATATCACTAACCAGCTCGACGTTGAAAGGAAGCACAACAAAGAGCTGAAAAATCAGCACAAGGCGATGCAAGAACAGTTCTGGTGGGCATGTTCGATTCAAAATATGGACAAGCCTCACCTTGAGCAGTTCTGGGTGGTTCTAGATGATCTCAAGAGGAAGGTCACTCGCTATTGTGATGGGCTCCTCCTTGAGGGTGCAACCTCTGCTAGTGCTGTCGCTAGGAACCCACCAATTCATCAATTTTTTGCTGGTGGACCCTCGAATGTCATGATCCCTCATCATCACCCACCACCACCACCACCCCCTCCTCCTCAGGTGTTTCCACCACTGGTTTCTCAAGGTCCCATGATGCAGGCTCATCACTTTTTAGGTGGCTTTAACATCAACAGAGGATATGGGGGACCACCACCTGGGTTCTACTGATATCGTCTTATGATGAAGAATATGATGCCCTATTTTTTTTCAAGTTGAGCGTTGTTTTTTATTTTTCATAGCACACAGACTTAACTAGTTTCATGTATGTGATATAGTTAGGACTGTGTAGGATTTAAATTTTAATTTTCGTGTCATGTCTTTTACATCTAGTCCATTTAAGTTATTTCTCTTCTATGTAGTAGGGAATTGTTGTGGTGTAGTTTCATATATGTATTCTTCAAATAAAGGGCATCTTACAGGAAAAAAAGTGTTCACTTTTATATCATTTCTCTCAAAAATTGCACATGATCCCTTCATATGAATCAGTTTAGTATAACATGGGCTTTGAAATTATCAAGTGGAATTGGCTAAACATAAAGATATGTGCTTAAATTAGGCAATTTTTTATAAAATAATTTATGCTGAACTTTTGGCACGATGTTATGCTAAAGAGTCAAACCCTTTGTGAGAAGGTTGGATGATGCACACGCACGCGTGCAACCAAATGCGCACGAGTACGCATGCCAGTATCATGTTGTGAATGTATGCAAAGCCTACATTATGTTACGTGTATGCGCTGTAAATATTTTCTAACAGTCAACCGATTAGATTTTAAAGATATGAAAGAAGAAATTTTGTTTTATTTAATTGATTTATGTGACAAATTTTCAATTTAATTTATTAAGAGTGTAAAAACATTTACATTGCAAGTCAAACTACTTAATAATATTTTGTAAAATATAAATTTTAAAACTCCAAAAATAATAGGATGATTGATAGCAATTTCGCAAGTGCATGGATTTCCTGAAGTAATATAAAAGATTGTCGAATCCACGGGGATAATTTGTTTATTGATTCAAGCTAAAGTATCCCAGTTTGGCAGGTAAAAGTAAAAAGATATATGTTGAGATGTTGTTTTTAGCAAGATGATTTGCAGAAAAGCAATAGTAAAGGATGGGAGATAAAAATATGGAAAACAGTACTCGGGGTCTAGTTTCACCTAATCCAATTATGCTTCTTACAACAAATTTTCTATATGAATTTCAGAACCCTTTCTATGGTGATGTAGCCTTTACCTTCACTTGTTAATAACGTAATCAAGAAAATCATTCAATCTCAGTTGCTAAGGTTACAACCTTAGTACCTAGTTAGATCAATTGAAGAATTATTGTTCTTTGATCAGGCCAACACAATTAGTTCCCATACTTATACCTAAGTGGAAGATAAACAAATCAATCTAATCTCAGGTCCATTATCCTTTTCAAACTACCGTTTATCCAAGAATTATCATAACACTTTCGTGCACTCAAGCGATTTAAGCAACAGAGAAAAGATTCATAAAAAGGCAACTTTTAGTCCCTCTACTTATTCTAAATAGACTTTTAGTCCTTCCACTTTATTATAATTAGACTTTTACATTCTTGATTAATCTTATAATTAAATTCAACCATCATTTGCATTTTTCTTCTCACTTCTATATTATTTTATTAATCTTTTCTAAACTAATCCTAATTATCATCATGTTTAAGCTCAAGCGTTCGAACTCTGACTAGGATCCAAGTATGCAATTCTTACCAACGCTCAAGTGTTGGCAGCCAGCGGTCATGCGCTAGGCCTCTGTTTGCAACGTCTGAATTTAATTGCACCTAGCGCTCAAGCGTTGGGATCCCAGCGCTCAAGCGCTGGAAGGCAGACATTTTGCTATAAATAGAAGCTTTCATCCATTGTAAAAAATATCCCTTACTTCAGAATACAACAAGTATTCTTCTTTCTCCCTTAAGAGCATTGTTCCTGAGAATTGTGGGAAGCCATCCTTGAGCTCCTAGTCCTGGGTAATTCAATGTTTCTATTAGCCATGCTTGGCTAATTTCTTTTTAAGTTTCTTGGGTTGTTTTAACTTTTAAATTATGTTTTAGTTTTCTTCTATTTTTCTGAATAATATTACAAGTTCATGTTTTATTTCCTTGTTCTTTATTTTATCTTGATGATCACAAGTGTTTGTGCTTACTTCTTATAACAATGGAAATTGGTAATTAGTAAGGGAAATAGGATTTAAAAGAGGCAATATGATATATCACTAAGGAATTAGGATAGACTTTGCTTTATGTTGGCCTTAACTTCATCTTCATCTTCTTCTTTAATTAACTAAATTGCAAGGAATTGAGTTTAGTAATTAGAAAGAAAAGTTCTACAATGTGTAAGGAATTAACTTGTAGAAACAATAGGCTAAAGCATCATGAGTTCTTGTTTTAAAATTCAGAAATAAGATAGAGGTTTGCTAGCATATTTTATAAGTTAAGTAATTCAACCCAAGAGCTTAAATTCCATCATCTTTATCTTCTATTTGTTTATTTTATGCTTATTCATGTTCTTCGCTCTAAACAGACTTAAAATCAAAGTTTATATTTCTGCACAAGTTCTAAATAAATTAATAATAGGACACCTATCCCTTGGATTCGATATCTTTTATATTACTTCGATAATCATCCGTGCACTTGCAGATTTGGCTATCAGCTTCATCCATAGGTTCTTCTTCTTGTTCAGACCTAGGCTTCTTCCTTGGACTGGCGATATTGGAAGCATGTGACTTCGTCTTGGCTTTAGCAGAACTGGTTCTCTTTGTTGTGACCGAACTAACGGATTTTTCCATAGTCGGACGAATGCATTGACCAGTTGCTGGGTTTGCTGCATCCATCGCCATTGGACTTGAACTGTTTGCCTTTGCAGGACATTGTCACCATTTCCCCTTAATTGCATTGATGAAAGGAATCAAAAGAGAAGAGCAAGAACAAGAAAATGAGGTTCAATGGGAAAAACTAGTCATTGTAACTAGTCTCATGGGAAAACTCGGTCATAGGAGGGGAAAACTTATTCACTAAGGAATTAGTGTCATGGGAAAAATGAGTCACCGGATGGGAAAACCATAGTCACCGAACGAGTTTCAATAGCAAATCCTAGTAAAATAATCTCTTTGTGTGGCAAAAACTCGAAAACCTAGTCAATGTGAGTAGTCTCATAGGAAAACTCAGTCACAGGAGGGGAAAACCTAGTTGGAACCCAATGCTTGAGCGTTGGCCTGCTGGCAGTTTGGCTATAAATTCGGTTTTTGGATTTTCTTATGTATCAATCCCTGGAACCTTGTACTAGGCTGAGTTCCTTCCTTTTAGCTTTGTTCTTAAAGCTTGTAAGAGGCCTTTGGAGCCCTTGTTTCAGGTTTTGTTCTTTTCTTTTCTTTATGTTTAATTTAGCCATGCTTGGCTTAGCTTTCTTGTATTTGGGTTGTAGTGAATCTGCTTGTAGCTATGCTTTAGGTTCCTGTTTATATATGAATAAAGTTCAAGTTTTTAGTTTCTTTTATCTGTTTTAACATTATTCTTGCTGATCACAAGTCTTCTTGCTTAATTCTTATGCAATGGTAATTGGTAGGATTTAAGGGAAATGGGAATAGAAAGAACAATTGCATGCCACTTAGGTATAAGGGTAGAATTGTAGTGTTGGCCTGAACTTAGAATTAATCTTAAATTTGAGTAAAATAATCACTAAGGTATTAGGATTAGAAATTGAATTGGAAGTTCTTCTTGCTTAAGGAATTAAGAAGTAGAAACTCTAGGCTAGATCACCTAAGAACATGTTCTGAATTTCATATATAGAATTGATTCGGAATAGCTTAGCTAGAGGTAGTGAAACTCAACCCAAGTACGTAGCTTTTCATCATATTTCTATTCTTATGCTTTCATCAAAATCCAAAATCCAAACTCAACCCAAGTACTTGTCTTTTCTCTTTTTCAAACTCTAAAGAACCAATTTTAAGTCAAACCAATCCCTGTGGAGACGAAAATCTTATATTACTTCGATACAACCCGTACCCTTGCAGAAATTGCTATCACTACTCACAGTGACTAGGTTCTCAAGTCTTTCTCACACAAAGAGGTTCTTTTACTAGGATTTACCATTGAAATTCGTCCAGTGACTAAGGTTTTCCCATCCGGTAACCCATTTTTCCCATGGCTCTAATTCCTTAATAACTAAGTTTTCCCCTCCTGTGACTGAGTTTTCCTATGAGACTACTCACAGTGACTAGGTTTTTGAGTTTTTGCTACACAAATAGATTATTTTACTAGAATTTGCCATTGAAACTCGTTCGGTGACTGTGGTTTTCCCATCCGTTGACTCATTCCGATGACACTAATTCCTTAGTGAATAAGTTTTCCCCTCCTATGATCGAGCTTTCCCATGAGACTAGTTGCAATGACTAGGTTTTTGAGTTTTTCCCACAGAAAGAGGTTATTTTACTAGGATTTGCCATGGAAACTAGTCCGTTAAATAAGGTTTTCCCATCCCGTGACTCATTTTTCCCATGGCTTTAATACCTAAGTGACTAAATTTTCCCCTCCAGTGACTGAGTTTTCCCATGAGACTAGTCACTATGACTAGGTCCTCGAGTTTTCCCCACACAAAGAGTTTATTTTACTAGGATTTGCCATTGAAACTCGTCCAGTGACTAAGGTTTTCCCATCCGGAGACCCAGTTTTCCCATGGCACTAATTCCTTAGCGACTAAGTTATCCCCTCCTGTGACCGAGTTTTCCCATTAGGCTACTCACAGTGACTAGGTTCTCGAGTCTTTCTCACACAAAGAGGTTATTTTACTAAGATTTACAATTAAAATTCGTCTGTGACAAAGTTTTTCCCACCTGGTGACCAAGTTTTCCCGTGACACTAATTCCTTAGTGACTAAGTTTTCCCCTCATGTGACTGAGATTTCCCATGAGACTACTCACAGTGACTAGGTTTTCAAGATTTTCCCACACAAAGAGGTTATTTTACAAGGATTTGCCATTGAAACGCGTTCGGTGACTAAGGTTTTTCCATCCGGTGCCTCAATTTTCCCAAGACACTAATTCCTTAGTGACCATGTTTTACCATTCTATAACTGAGTTTTCCCACAAGCCTAATCACAATGACAATGTTTTCGAGTTTTTCCCTCACAAAGAGGTTATTTTACTAGGATTTGCCATGGAAACTAGACCGTTGACTAAGGTTTTCCCATTTTGTGTCTCATTTTTCCCATGGCTTTAATTCCTTAGTGACTAAGTTTTCCCCTCCCGTAACTGAGTTTTCCCATGAGACTAGTCAGAGTGACTAGGTCCTCGAGTTTTTCGCACACAAAGAGGTTATTTTACTAGGATTTTCCATAGGAAATGTTCTGCTTACTAAGGTTTTCCCATCCAGTGACCCAGTTATCCCATGACACTAATTTCTTAGTGACTAAGTTATCCCATCTAGTGACCGAGTTTTCCCATGAGACTATTCACAATGACTAGGTTCTCGAGTTTTTCCCACACAAAGAGGTTATTTTACTAGGATTTGTCATTTAAACTCGTTCGGTGACTATGGTTTTCCCATCCGGGGACTCATTTTCCCCATGATACTAATTCTTAGTGACTAAGTTTTCCCCTCCTATCATCGAGTTCACCCATGAGACTAGTTACAATGACTAGGTTTTCGAGATTTTCCCACACAAGGAGGTTATTTTACTAGGATTTGCCATGGAAACTAGACTGTTGACTAAGGTTTTCCCCACTTGTGACTGAGCTTTCCAATGAGACTAGTCACAGTGACTAGGTCCTCAAGTTTTTATCACACAAAGAGGTTAATTTACTAGGATTTGCTATTGAAACTCGTCCGGTGACTAAGGTTTTCCCATCCAGTGACCCAGTTTTCCCATGGCACTAATTCCTTAGTGACTAAGTTATCCCCTCCTGTGACCGAGTTTTCCCATGAGGCTACTCACAGTGACTAGGTTTTCGAGTTTTTCCCACCCAAAGAGGTTATTTTACAAGGATTTGCCATCGAAACTCGTTCGATGACTAAGGTTTTCCCATCTGGTGACTCATTTTCCCCATGACACTAATAACTCAGTGACTAAGTTTTCCTCTCCTGTGACTGAGTTTTCCCATGAGACTAGTCAAAGTGATTAGGTTCTCGAGTTTTTCCCCCACAAAGAGGTTATTTTACAAGGATTTTCCATTAAAACTCGTCCGGTGACTAAGGTTTCCCCTTATAGTGACTCATTTTTTCCATGACACTAATTCCTTAGTGACTAAGTTCTCCCCTCCTGTGACTGAGTCTTTGTGACGGAAAAACTCGACAACCATGTCATTGTGATTAGCCTCATGGTAAAACTTAGTCATAGGAGGGGAAAACTTAGTCGCTAAGGTATTAGTATCGTGGGAAAAATGAGTCAACAGATGGGAAAACCTTAGTCACCGAACAAGTTTCAATTGCAAATCCTTGTAAAATAACCTCTCTGTGTGGGAAAAACTCGAAAACCTAGTCACTGTGACTAGTCTCATGGGAAAACTCAGTCTCAGGAAGGGAAAACTTAGTTACTAAGGAATTAGTGCCATGCGAAAACTGGGTCCCCGGTTGGGAAAACCTTAGTCACTGGACGAATTTCAATGGTAAATCCTAAAAAAATAACAACTTTGGGTGTGAAAAACTCGAGAACCTAAGGAATTAGTGCCATGGGAAAATTGAGTCATTGGATGGGAAAACGTTAGTCAACGGACGAGTTTCAATGGCAAATCCTTGTTTAATAACCTCTTTGTGTGGGAAAAACCCGACAACCTAATCACTTTGACTAGTCTCATGGGAAAACTTAGTCACGGGAGGGGAAAACTTAGTCAGTAAGGAATTAGTGTCATGGGAGAAATGTGTCTTCGGATGGGAAAACCTTAGGCACCGGACAAGTTTTAATGATAAATCCTAGTAAAATAACCTCTTTGTGTGGGAAACACTCAATGACCTAGTCACTCTGACTAGTCTCATGGGAAAACTCAGTCACTGGAGGGGAAAACTTCGTTACTAAGGAATTAGTGTCATGGGAAAACTGGGTCACCGGATGGGAAAACCTTAGTCACCGAACGAATTTCAATGGTAAATCCTAGTAAAATAACAACTTTGGGTGTGAAAAACTTGAGAACCTAAGGAATTACGGCCATGGGAAAATTGGGTCACAGGATGGGAAAACCTTAGTTCGCGGAAGTCTTTCAATGGAAAATCATAGTAATACCTCTTTGTGTGGGAGAAACTCAAGGACCTAGTCACTCTAACTAGTCTCTTGGGAAAACTAAGTCACAAGAGGGGAAGGCTTTGTAACTAAGGAATTATAGCCATGGGAAAAATAAGTCACCGGATGGGAAAACCTCAGTCATTGGACTAGTTTCCATAGAAAATCCTAGTAAAATAACCTCTTCGTGAGGTAAAAACTCGAACACCATGTCACTGTGAGTAGTCTCCTGGGAAAACTAAGTCACAGGAGGGGAAAAGTTAGTCACTAAGGAAATAGTGTCATGGGAAAATTGGGTCACTGTATGAATAAACCTTAGTCACCAGACAAGTTTCAATGGCAAATCCTAGTAAAATAAGCTCTTTTTGTGGGAAAAACTCGAGAACCTAGTCACTGTGAGTAGCTTCATGGGAAAACTAAGTCACAGGAGGGGATAACTTAGTCACTAAGGAATTAGTGCCATGGGAAAACTGGGTCACCGGATGAAAAAATCTTAGTCACCAGACGAATTTCAATGGTAAATCCTAGTAAAATAACCTCTTTGTGTGGGAAAAACTCGAGGACCTAGTCACTCAGACTAGTCTCATGGGAAAACTCAGTCATAGGAGGGGAAAACTTAGTCACTAAGGAATTAAAGCCATGGGTAAAATGAGACAAGGATGGGAAAACCATAGTCAACGGACTAGTTTTAATGGTAAATCCTAGTAAAATAACCTCTTTGTGAGGGAAAAACTCGAAAACCATGTCACAATAATTAGCCTCATTAGAAAACTCAGTCACAGGAGGGGAAAACTTAGTTACTAAGGAATTAAACCCATGGGATAAATGAGTCATAGGATTGGAAAACCTTAGTCAATAGACTAGTTTCCATAGAAATTCCTAGTAAAATAACCTCTTTGTGTTGGAAAAACTCGAAAACCTTGTTACTGTGAGTAATCTCATCGGAAAACTCAGACACACGAGGGGAAAACTTAGTCACTAAGGAATTAGTGTCATGGAAAAAATGAGTCACCGGTGGGAAAACCTTAGTCACCGGACGAGTTTCAATGGCAAATCCTTGTAAAATGACCTCTTTGTATGGGAAAAACTCGAGAACCTAACCACTTTGATTAGTTTCATGGGAAAACTCAATCACATGAGGGGAAAACTTAGTCACTAAGGAATTAGTGTCATGGGAAAAATGAGTCACCGGATGGGAGAACCTGAGTCATCGAACGAGTTTCAATGGCAAATCCTATTAAAATAACCTCTTTGTGTGGGAAAAACTCGAAAACCTAGTCACTGTGAGTAGTCTCATGGGAAAACTCAGTCACAGGAAGGGAAAACTTAGTCACTAAGGAATTAGTGCCATGGGAAAACTGGGTCACCGGATGGGAAAACCTTTGTCCCCAGATGAATTTCAATGGTAAATCCTAGTAAAAGAACCTCTTTGTGTGAGAAAGACTTGAGAACCTAGTCACTATGAGTAGCCTCAAGGGAAAACTCGGTCACAGGAGGGGAAAATTTAGTCACCAAGGACTTAAGGCCATGGGAAAAATAAGTCACAGGATGGGAAAACCTTAGTCAACGGACTAGTTTCGGTGGCAAATCCAAGTAAAATAACCTTTGTGTGGGAAACACTCGAAAACCAAGTCATTGTAACTAGGAGGGGAAAACTTAGTCATTAAGGAATTAGTGTCATGGGAAAAATGAGTCACCGGATGGGAAAACCATATTCACTGAACGAGTTTCAATGGCAAGTCCTAGTAAAATAACCTCTTTGTGTATGAAAAACTAGAAAACTTTGTCACAATGAGTAGTCTCATCGGAAAACTTAGTCAGAGGAGGGGAAAACTTAGACTCTAAGGAAATAGTTCCATGAAAAAATGAGTCACCGGATGGGAAAACCTTAATCACCGGACGAGTTTCAAAGGCAAATCCTTGCAAAAATACCTCTTTGTGTGGGAAAAACTCGAGAACAGTCACTGTGACTATATTCATGGGAAAACTCAGTCACAGGAGGGGAAGAACTTAGTCACCGGACGAGTTTCAATGGAAAATCCTAGTAAAATAACCTCTTTGTGTGGGAAAAACTCATGGACCTAGTCACTGTGACTAGTCTCATAGGAAAACTCAGTCACCGGAGGCGAAAACTTATTCACTAAGGAATTAAAGCCATGGGAAATATAAGTCACAAGATGTGAAAATTGTAGTTAACGGACTAGTTTCCACGGCAAATCCTAGTTAAATATCCTATTTGTATGGGAAAAACTTGAAACCTTGTCATTGTAGCTAGTCTCATAGGAAAACTTGGTCATAGGAGGGGGAAACTTAGTCAATATGGAATTAGTGTCACGGGAAAAATGAGTCACCGGATGGGATAACCATAGTCACCAAACGAGTTTCAATGGAAAATCCCAGTAATATAACCTCTTTGTGTGGGAAAATCTAGAAAACCTTGTCACTGTGAGTAGTCTCATCGGAAAACTCACTCAGAGGTGGGGAAAACTAAGTCACTAAGGAATTAGTGCCATGACAAAAATGAGTCACCTGATGAATTTCAATGGTAAATCCAGTAAAATAACCTCTTTGTGTGAGTCAAACTAGAGAACTTTGTCACTTTGAGTAACCTCATGGGAAAGCATAAACAAAAAGAATGTGAATCCATTAGCTCAACAGCAGCATTGTCTCATTATGAATAAGTCATTGACATACAAGAACAATTATGCCTTGAAACAAACCCTCCATCCAGTTACTTTCCTAGTGGGAATCAATTCATTGTTCTCATTGGGAACCACTGTAATTCCCCCTTTTTTGGGAACTACCTGAACGGGACTAACCCATTCACTATCAGAAATGGGATAGATGATCCCTGCATCAAGCAACTTAATCACTTCTTTCCTTACCACCTCTTTCATGGCAGGATTAAATCTTCTTTGGGGTTGGACTACAGGTTTAACTTGTTCTTCTAAACAAATTTTATGCATGCAAACTGTGGGGCTTATGCCCTTAATGTCCTCAATAGTCCAACCCAAAGCAGTTTTATGAGCTCTAAGAATTCTTACTAGTTTTTCTTCTTCAAGAGGAGAGAGGGAACTACTCAAAATGACTGGTTTATTGTTACCTTCTTCAAGAAATACATACTTAAGAGTAGAAGGTAAGGGCTTCAGTTCCCTCTTTTCCTCTTGAACTTCTTCTTCTCTCTTCAGCTCCTCTACCCAATTTTTCTTTGAAGGGAAAAAATGGGCAGCTTCCAGATATCTTGCCATTTCAATGACCTGTTCGTCATTGCTTTCAATATCTTCAAAATCCAACCCCTCAGAGATTATAGTCTCTACAGGATCTTCTTTCCACATGGCAGCAAACTGTTAGACAGAAATATTTTTTTTATATAAAAAGCACTACACAAAATAATAACAAGAACTTGAACAGAACCTATCCCCGGCAACGGCGCCAAAAACTTGATAGCCAAACCGCAAGTGCACGGTTGATTATCGTGTAATAAAAAGATCGAACCCAAGGGATATGTGTCCTATTATTATATTATCTAGTACTTGAGCAGAAAAATTAACAGATGAATATATGATGTTGGTTTTAGAACAAGCAAGAAACAATAGCATAAAATGATAAGAAATAAAGATGATGAGAATTAAGCTCTTGGGTTGATTTACATAGTCTATAAAATATGCTAGCAAGTTCCTACTTAATTTCTGAATTTTAAGTCCAAGTTCATGATGCTATAGCCTAGTATATCTACAAGTTAATTCCTTACACATTGTAGAACTTTCTTTCTAATTACTAAATTCAATTCCTTGCAACTTAGTTAACTAGAGAAGAAGATGAAGAAGAAATTCTGGCCAACATAAAGCTACGTCTATCCTAATTCCTTAGTGATATATACTTATAGCCTTTTTTAAATCCTAGGTCCCTTATTACTTACCAAATGGCCTTATGATATAAGTAGAAAGCAAGATATCTTTTGTGCACCAAGATGAATGAAGAACAAGGAAATAAAACATGAATTGGATATATTATTCGGAAAGGTAAAAACAATACTAAAACATAAATTATCAACTACTACACCCCAAGAAACTTAAAAAGAATTAGCCAAGCATGGCTAAAAGAGTCATTGAATTATACTGGATA
Organism: Acmispon strigosus; assembly: GCA_030819835.1. Taxonomy (NCBI): domain Eukaryota; kingdom Viridiplantae; phylum Streptophyta; class Magnoliopsida; order Fabales; family Fabaceae; genus Acmispon; species Acmispon strigosus. The sequence goes on from JAUAMA010000001.1 coordinate 31,168,452, forward strand.
TGAGCTCAAGTATGGCTTCCCACAATTCCTAGGAACAATGATCTTAAGGAGGAAAGAATTCAATTTAGAACTTACAATGTCACTAAACCTTCTGGATTGATCAACTTGGTATGAGGAAATTCTAAAAGAGTTTCGGGTTTTAAAACCAGATATGAACATCAATATTAGTTCTGAAATTTTAAAACCCGAAATCAAAAATAAATAAAGATAATTATGACTTTTACTGCACTAAAATAAAGTTTTAAATTGGGTGATAGGTCCCAAATCAAACGCACTTTTAGTAGCCATCCTAAAACACAATAAATCCATCTACATTTAACAGCCATACACCTGACAAGCAAAGCGGTGCAATGGCAACTATGATATCTGCAGAGAAGATGAGAACATTGGAAACGCCCCTATTTTCAGGCACTTTCATTCCGCCATGTTGTTTCCCCTGCAACTGCAATCCCACCGCTTCTGTTTCCTGCAAAACTCGAAAGACCCCAATTGCACTGACCTTAACCAACACACAGCCACGACCAAAGGGAAAACCACTGGGTCGGTCATTTGACCAAACACTTGGTGCGCAATCTCTACCTGAGAAGAAAACCGGGAAGAGAAGGGTGTTCTTTTTAGATGTGAATCCGCTCTGTTACGAAGGAAGCAAGCCCAGCATGCACTCTTTTGGTCGATGGCTCTCTCTTTTTCTCTCTCAAGTCACTCACAACGACCCTGTCATTGGGGTATTCTCTTTTTTCTCTGTCATTCTTTTACTCCCCAACATTCCCCTTTATCAATTATCATTGTGTTTGTAGCTTCAACTTTGAGTAAATGACTTCAGTCCCTGCCCTGAAGAAACACTAATCCTCAACATATTTATTTTCATATTTTCTATCTCATATTAATCCCTGGCAAACTACTAATTTTGCTGATGAAATTTTAGGATTCAATTGGAAGGTATAGGACTGAAGTCCCACGTCTGAAAGTATAGGGTTTATTAGGTCTTGGAATCTAATTGAAAGGTATTAGGCAAGGTTTTAAATTGTTGTTCTGGTCGCGTTGCGGTCCTTGGTATTGCGGAAAATTGTGAACAAATGAGGCTGTTGCGGCTGAAATCACGGATGCGTGGCGGTTTTGGAAACCCCCAAAATCTTGACATTGCAGCCAAAACCACTATTGTGGACCTTGATTTAAAACCATGGTAAGCCTATTAGGTACAGGCCTGGAGTCCCATATTGGAAGAATGGGTTTATGTCTTGGACTTCCACACTGAAAGGGCTAGCTTTTGTTGCTGGGACTAGTCAAAGGGCTCGAGTCTCTCATTAGTGTAGGACTAATATGAAGATTTTTGCAATCATTGGGGATAAAATAGGGTTTCTGGATTCAACTTATATAAGAGAATGAAGGAAATTAGGCCTAAGTTTCATGGTTTCTTTTATTTTAAAAATTTATTTAGTTTTAAATTAAAGTTCATCTTCCTTGGAAATATACCTCTAATGGAATGGGGCTGAAACTTTTTTGTTTTATGGAAGATAATATTCGACAGTCATCCCTTAACTTTTTGATGAGGTTTTAAACAATTTGTATTGGAGGCACTTTGAATGCACCAGTTAGAGTTCTTGCCAGTTATACCACAATTGGGTGCGATTGCTTGTACAGAAATCATGTGTTCCAGTTGGTTGATTTTTTGAGATTTTTTGATGAGCACTGGGTAGGCTTCTCTGCCCGTGAGCAGTTCTTGCTGTGTTTGTTTCCAAGAAGCCGAAAATTCTGTGGCAGGGTGCAACCTTTGCTATTTTTTTATGTTGGTGGTCGGAGCAGAACACAAGTATTCTTTATAAGTCCTTGCCCTTAAACTGGGTTTGAGATTGGGATATGTTCTCAGCAACTTAGCCTGTATTTAGTACTTGCACCTGATTGCTGCAACCTCTGATTTGCACAAGGATTAGCTTGTTTTACTGCATTCCTTTCCTGCTTCTGTTGTTTTCTTGTGTCTTGTCTCATTTTTTCGGTTGGTGAGGGTACCTTGTTCTCACCCTGATGTGCTTCTTCTCTTGTCTTTTCTCATTAATAATACATCTCTTCCTGTCTTCCATCTAAATAAATAACAAGACAAAGTGTGATTGGCCATGTATTTCCTTCTCCACCTCTTTTTTATTTTCTATTTTCATTTTCCTACTTTTTTTCTCCATCTTAGGCATTGATATGATTTGGCAGGTTATTGATGGAGAAAGGGGCAGTGAGCAACGCAGAAAGTTGCTACCTTCTTATAAAGCACACAGGATAAAATTCATGAGACACCTATCATCTACCCAAAGATATTCAAGAGGTCATGTTGGGAAGTTCAATGAAGTTATTAATGGCGTTCTTTGGAAATGCAATATACCAGTGAGTTACTCTGTATCATTATTATAATTCTATTTCTCCTGTACATGTTTCTATATAATTTTTGTTTCTGATGAGTAATATACTTCATTTGTTTTGAGATATTATTTCATTTTTGAAAATTGCTTCAAAATTTAATGCTTTCTTGGATACCCTTCTGTTAAACTTAGTTATCCCCCCAACCTCAAAACATTATTCTTGAACTACAAAAGTAATAGAAAATCTTTTTGATCTCCCTTGATTCCTTTTAGGTGGATTTCCAAACAAAAAGAATGTTTTTGCATTTTCAACATCCCAAATTGTTCAATAATATCCTTCTTTTATTCGATTGCCACAAATTTGGTTTTATTTTAATCTTAAACTTGGAACTGATTTCTGGGTAGATAGATGATCCTGCAGAACAGAAGTCCTCTGTGAAGCCATCATAACTGTACTCACACTACATATTAGGATGGTGCCTAACAGGTATATTATTGAATCATGCAATATTTGTTTAGATGAATAGAGCAATAAGGATTGAACTCCCGATCAATTGGTCACAGATGCTTTAGAACCATGTCAACAACCAATCCAAACAGTTTAAGCTGTTAGGTGAAGACTCATGAATGATTTTCTATATCTAACACCACTCCTATCCATTTGTGTCCAGGATTTCTCAGGTTCTTGGGAGGTAGGCCAGAAATTGGTAGGGATGATATTGGAATTTGGAAATGAGGTTTTTATAGAGATCAGAGATCAGTTAAATCGAAGTTAGTCTGGCCAGGGTTTGTAATAAATAACTTGTAACCTGTGATCAGAATTGGAATAATTTGAGTAATTGTTTAAATGTAGTAGTAAGATTAGTTTTTTTTTTTTTTTTTTTGTGAAAGAAGTAAGATTAGTTGTTATAGACAGAAAGGAGGAGAGGAGGGGAGCTATGGTAAATAATTATAGCACTACCTAGGTTGTTGAAATATATATTATAGTCATTGCATTTGCACCTTCCAAAATAGGTATCCATTTTAAAATTACAGTCTTGGAAAAAAAATTAGGACAGACCCTATTAGAATGAGTTAGGCCTAACTCTACCTAAAAAGCTAGCTTATGGGTGAGGATTTCTCTATCCTTTATAAGGACTTCACGAGCCATATCTCTAGTCATGCCCTGGGATGAATTTTCCCATCCCAGCCCACTTCACTGTCCTGGCCATCCCGGCTGCGATCCCAGGGAAAATCCCGCAAAATCCTGACGGGATAGTAGTTTTCCAAAATTTCCCCCCATAGCACTTTGATTTTGTTCGATCTTTCGCTCTCTTCTACCTACTTCAACCCTCTTCTCCTTTGTTCTATCACTCTATTTATCATTGATTATAAAATACAAAAATTCACTATCCCGGCCATCCCGCTTTCTGGTATCCTGCTATCCCAGTTTTGAGGCTAACTGCGACGAGCTGGGAACTGGGATTGACAACATAGGCTAGAATGCCATAATGTTTCACAAACCTCCTTTAGTACCCTGTTAGTCCAAGGAACCCTCGCAATCCCTTGATATCTTTTGCTTTGGGCCACTGTTGCATTGCTGCTACCTTGGCAGGACCAGCCATAATGCCTTGCAAGAAATAATATGACCAAGATATTCTAATTGAGGGACCCCAAAGCAACACTTCTTGTAATTAACTGATAGGAACCTACTCACGGTTAAGTGGCTAGTTAGGAGGTTAATAGTTAGTTAGAGAGGGTCTATAAATAAGAGGAAGTGAGAGAGAGAAGGGTTATCTTTTGTATCATTTGGGTATTGGGATTAGGAAGAGGGTGTGGACTCTCTAGAGGGGGTTTGGTATCCCTCTCTTGTATTCTGCTCTAATTCCCAATTTGGGATTAGGGTTTATCTTGAGTAGCATCAGTATTTTCTGGGTTGGTTCCTTTCATTGGTATCAGAGCACCTATCTGGTGCCTGAAACCATGAATTCCCTGTGCTGTGTTCGAAGACGAGAAATATGGCGAGAAATTTTGATGAAGTGGTGCAGGAACGCAAAGAATTGAGGGCGAGAATAGAGTCTCTTGAGGCTTTCACAGAGAAGAATGAGGCCTTGACTGCGAAGAACAAGTTACTCCTAGCGGCGGTTGCGAAGAAATTGGGGGTGCGGTTCGTCGCAAACCCTGATCGGGAGGAAGAAATCTCAAGATTGGAAAACCGGTTGCGAGAACTCGAAGAGAGGAGAAAACAGAGGGAACAAAAAAGGAGAGAAGCAGAGGTGTCACAGAGAGAACCTGTGGTCGTGGAGACAACACTAGCGGCAGCGGAGGCGACTCAGGGAAAATCGGATACCGCAGCGGAGGAAGAGAGAGGCGCTATGGTGGCTGAGCAAGCATCTGAAACAGAGGAAGACTTGACCTTTAAGGATACGCGGAAACCCAACCTTGAGGTGGTGGGAGAAGAGATTGACGCAAAGGCAGTGAAGATGACGGTGGTAGAGAAAAATCAGACCTTTGAAACAGAGGTTGAAGGAAGAGATGGTGGGACGAAGCGTGTCCTCCAGCGAGGGCAGCAATGGCAGATCCATCAGCAACCGAAGCCGAGGGATGAACGCATGCATCTCTGGCCACGGGCGTTGAAGAGAGGAACGGCCAAGCAGTGTTATCAAATCTCCGCCATGGCATCGCCATGGCAGTTTCTCATGGCGGTTTTTTGGCTCACCGCCATTGGCCGATATCCCGCCATATGGCCACCATTACCGCTATTTTCTGCCATATTCGGCCATTATTTGTCATGTATGGCGGGATTTTGGCTTTCCGCCATGACCCACCATCCGCAATTAACAACACTGCGGCCAAGGTGTCGACAACGGTGGAGCTCCGGCAACCGCACTCCGGCAACCACGGTTTTCTGTTGAGAGAGTTGGAAACGCTCCAACGGCCGCCACCGAAACTGCCGTATATTGCGGTGAGAGCGTTGCTTGTGTTGAGCTGCGTGGTGAGGAGAACTCACGTGGGCAAAGAAAGGAGGGCAGAGGACAAAGTTGGACTTGCATTTTTGGGTCAACTGTTTGACCAAAGGAGGCCAGCCCAAAACACTCCTCAGCTCACAAAGGGAAAGAATTGGGCCTTGCAACAGAAAGACAAATTCGTATGTTGGGCCAATTTATTAGCTTTTGGGTTAAAACCATATTACCCTTTTACTTGAGACATGAGGGAGCCAGATTTCACTTCAAAGGGTCTCATAGGATTGTGTATCTGCGGTGGGAAAAAGACACAGGAGTCTGCCAATTTTTTGCTGAGACCAGGGAGTTGACTTCATATATGGGCATTGAAGAAGAGCAATGGGATCTTGGTGGAACTTTATTTTTTAATTTTTTGGATCCGAGTGGAAGATGTGTTGGTCTCTTGTGGGTCTTTGGAATAGCTTTTCCTACCTATAGCTTGTATTCATGTCCCATTTTGTATTTTGGTATAGCTGTTCATTTTTGTGGCTTGTATTTTGTCCTTCACCTTGAGGACAAGGTGAATTTTCAGGGGGGAGTATTGATAGGAACCTACTCACGGTTAAGTGGCTAGTTAGGAGGTTAATAGTTAGTTAGAGAGGGTCTATAAATAAGAGGAAGTGAGAGAGAGAAGGGTTATCTTTTGTATCATTTGGGTATTGGGATTAGGAAGAGGGTGTGGACTCTCTAGAGGGGGTTTGGTATCCCTCTCTTGTATTCTGCTCTAATTCCCAATTTGGGATTAGGGTTTATCTTGAGTAGCATCAGTATTTTCTGGGTTGGTTCCTTTCATTAACCCTCGGTTCAGGACTTCAATTACAATTTGTAGGTGATTCAAGTGGGTGGCAGAGTCGGGGCTATATACAAGAATGTCATAAAAAAACACAAGGACAAATTTCCTCAAATAGGGCCTGAATACCAGATTCATAAAGCTTGAAAGGTTGATGGGGCATTAGTGAGCCCGAAAGGCATAACCAAATACTCGTAGTGGCCTTCATGAGTCCTTAATGCTGTCTTGTGGATGTCCTTTTCCTTCTTGCGGATTTGATGGTACCTGGACTTGAGATCTAATTTAGAGAACATAGTGACCCCTTCCAACAAATCCAAAAGCTTCTCAATGATGGGAATAGGAAACTTATTAGGTATCGTGATGCTGTTGAGGGCTCTCCATGCAAAAGCGCCAGCTTCTATCTTTTTTCCTTACTAGTGTTAAGGGACTCGAGTAAGGGCTAGTGTTTGGCCTTATGAGTCCAGATTCCAGCATATCCTTAACAAACTTTTCAATCTCCTCCTTATGGTTATGGGGATGACGATAGGGCCTAATGTTGGGAATGGAAGCCCCCTCCTTGATCACACTGGCATGGGCACATGCTCTCTCGGGTGGCATGGTAGCTGGGTCCTTGAAAATGTCACCATACTCCTTTAAAGGATCATGTATTCCCTTCACTTGTGTGTCTGGATACTCTTCACAGACCATGTTCGTCAATCCCAACTCAACATAGAATGCTTCCCCCTCATTTCTCAGTTCTTTTGTGATTGCTTTCAAGGAAGCCACTATTCTTGATAAGGAAGTATCTCCTCTGATGGCAATGGTTTGGCCATCCGGAGGTCAGCAGTGAACTTCCTCAAACTCTTAAGCCACTCATACCCTAGGATCACATCAACTCCTACCAAATCAAATAGGAAAAAGTCCTGGATAACCTTCAGATTTGGAAGCTGCAATTCCACTCCCCTGCACACTCCTTGGCTTCTAATCCGTTGGCCATTGCCTATTTCCACCACATAGCTTTTGGTAGCTTCCTTGGGAAGTTGCAATTCCTCCACCAGCCCATGAGATACAAAATTATGAGAGGCTCCGGAATCCACCAACCCAATGAACTTCTTACCCGCCATGGCCCCCCAAAAATTCAGAGATTTCTTGGAAGTCATTCTGAGGATACTACCTGCGTTCAACTGCAAGTTTACCTCATCCTCCCCCTTCTGCTAGATCCTCCGCTGGAGCCCTGCTCCCTTCATCTTCTTCTTCACCTAGAAAAATCACATGAAGCTGCTTATTGCGACAGACATGATTTGGGGTGAAAGGCTCATCGCACTGAATATAGAGTCCTTTCCTTCTCTTGTTCATCTCCTCCTCCTCCAAAAGCACCTTTTGAACCCCAAACCCCGTCAACTCGAGCTTCCCACGCTGCCTTCTTGTGTCAGTGTTCCCCTAGTTGGGGTATGAACTGGGTCCACCCGATTCCCACTGCTACTTGAGTTTACCTGGTTTACTGTGTTCCTTCCGGTCAAGGCTGGCCTAATATACCCAGAGCTGGACATTCCCCCTGCTCGTGCCGGCGCAGAGTACGCACGTCCCAGTATTCTGTTTCTGTCTTCAATTTTCTTGGCCAGAGACATCAAAGAATTCAGATCTCCTGCTCCCATCATTCAAACCTCTGCTTTAATTTCTTCCCTCAACCCATTCATGAACGCTCCCCTCATAAATTCCTCATTTGCAAACCGCAGCGAAGCTGATAACACCTCGAAACGCTCACGGTAGTCCATCACTGTACCCCTCTGCTTGAGACCCATTAGACTCGTATGGGTTTTCCGACGACGATGCCTGGAACCTCCTCATCAACGCCTGACGAAACAACAGCCAGCTCACCGCCACTAGACGTGCTTCCCACCACTGGTCCCAATTTAATGCCTTCCCTTCAAGGCATACTACGGCGGTGTCAACCTTCTCGTTTTTAGGGATGCGGTTCACCTAGAAGTACCTTTCCACCCTATAAATTCAGCTATGGGGGTCTTCGTCAGTGAAGTAAGGCACCTCCACCTCCTTCACGCGATCTTCCTAGTGCCGCTCCTCACCGTTTCCGTTGGATCGGTTGTCGTCGTCCTCGTTCCGTGGCCCTTGAAGGCGACTGTCAAGCATCGCCCCCAAACGCTCCATCATCGTCTCCATCACACCCGTCATTCGCCGGTCTATCCCTCCTCCAGGGAGGCTTGCAACCCGTTGAGTCTGCGCTCAACGTTCTCAACTATGTTTGCTCTCACGATCGGGAGCTTGGATACCAATTGATAAGAACCTTGGGAGAACCACACCACAAAAGCTGGCTGTTGTAGTTGGAGAGCCCAAGGCCTTATAAATCCCACATTAGAATCCCATACTTCCAATGTGGGACTCAAGTCCATACCTTGCAATTGGGTCAGCACATGGTGAAGTTGACTGTTATTTACAACTTATGGATATTGTTGTTTACAACTTATGGATAGTGGGCTTAAAGTGATGGATTATTTTAACAATTTTAAGATCTTGGGTCTTGCTTAACAGGCTGCACGCTGCAGCCTTTTTCTTTGCCAACTTGTGCTATTTTTCGGAGAAATGGTACTTAGTACTTAGTTGTGACGATTACAACAATGAAATCTGATAGGAACAATATTTATTTATAGGATAATTATACAGCACGGGTGTTCAAGGGCCAGTCTCTCCCAAGTAGATTCTGGAATTTCGCTAGTCCAGCCTCTCCCTAAGACATAACCACAGAATTTCTGAATGAATAAAATATAAACACACTTCCTACTTTTATAACCACCCCTAGGCAGTTTTAATAGAACATAACTAACATAAACTGATATACTAACTAATAGTAACTGACCCAATTCAAATAATAACTGATCCTAATTATTCGTAACTGCCTAGACAGTTGCACCCCTAATGCCTGAAGCTTGCTCCTGGCCGTACAACTTCCTTTGAACCACCAGTGGCTGCTGCTCCACCCCTTGTGGCGGTGGCTGGCCTTGTTTTCTTCTTTTTACGACTGTAGACATGGACAATGAGGGTTCCTCCCTATCAATACCCCGCCCTAAAAGATTCACCTTGTCCGCAAGATGATAACCAGGAAAAAGTTTCTCACATTCTAGTCACAGATTCACAAGTGTTCTTCGGCGGAGGCCGCCTGGCCAGCACCTTGGTTGGTTGGGTCCATCAAACTCTAAGATTCAGCCCAACACTTGCAAATATTGTTTCAAGATTGATCCTCTGCATCTCAAGGGTTAAGTTTTTCTCCACCATTGAAGTGCCCCATGTTTTCTGCTATTGGAGGGGGCTCTGGCCACCAATGAACCATCAACGATACCTCCGTCTCACCAAGACAGGGACTTCCGAAGTCCTTTCCTGTTTCCTTTGGATTCTCCTTTGAAAGAAAACATTTATCCATTGAATTAGCAGAATCAGCTTTTATCTCTGGTTTTGCTTCCATCGAATGACCCTCTTCCATTCTCCAAAACGGCATATTTTCTTGGGCTTTCTTCTTCCTCAGAATCTTGAATTGTACTCGTGTGTTTTTCTTGTGCGAACTTTCTTCATCACGACGCATAATGGTCTCCATCTTAGCCTCTAAGCGCTGAAAGCATTGTTCGGATTGTTGACGATCAATTTGCATCATCACTGGAATTTTCTCCATTAGATCTTCTCTAGTGTCATTTCTACTCTTGCCCATGACAGAATTGTAGAATACCACAGTACCTGGATGGTGCTCTGATACCAAAATGATAAGAACATAAATTATACAACACTGGTGTTCGAGTGCCAATCTCTCCCAAGTCCCAAGTATATTCTGGAATTTCGGTAGTCCAACCTCTCCCTAAGACAACCAGATAATTTCTAAATGAAAAAAATACAAAACACACTTCCTACTTTTGTAACCACCCCTAGGCATTTTAATAGAACATAACTAACATAAACTGATATACTCCCTCTGTTTCAAAATTACTGTCCATAAAGAGAAGAAATACACACATTAAGAAATGCAATTAATATTATTAACTTTTTAAAACATTATTTGTTTTCCTATTTTAACCTTTAAAGTGTATTTTTATCTTTCCTCATTTATTGTTCTCATAGGGGCATTATATGGAAAAATATCAATTAATTCTCCATTGGAATTTTAAGTGGACAGTTATTATGAAACAATTTTTTTTTCTCTAAGTGTATAGTTATTTTGAAACGGAGGGAATACTAACTAATAATAACTGACCCCATTCAAAAAATAACTGATCCTAATATTCCTAACTGCCTAGACAGTTGCGCCCCTACTGCCTGGAGCCTGCTCCTAGCCATACAAATTCCTTTGACCACCAGTGGCTGTTGCGCCACCCGTGGTGGTGGCTGGCCTTGTTTTTTTATAAAATTATATTTTAATCATTTTAAAATCAATTTCCCAGCCTGTGCACTGCACAGGCTAAAATACTAGTTACATATAACTGATAAGTACCAATGTCGAAACTAGTGAATTAAGTAATATCTTTCCTTTTCTTCTCAAGCATTCTTTAAGTTATTGTCTGTGTTCATCAATCATTATGGAAGAGTATTTAAATTTTATTCTCATGAACGTAAGCAAAAGTACAACGATGACTTTTATTCAATCAAAATATTCATTAGTGATTTGATGAAAGCATGTAGGTTGTAAAAGTTGATGGCCATGAAGCCGATGATGTTGTAGCTACACTTGCTAGACAAGTTCTCAATAAAGGGTTTCGAGTGGTGATTGCCTCCCCTGATAAGGATTTTAAACAACTTATTTCTGAAGATGTGCAAATAGTTATGCCTCTGCCAGAGTTACAAAGGTGGTCCTTCTACACCCTGAGGCACTACAGAGACCAGTATAATTGTGATCCACAGTCTGATCTGAGCCTCAGTGAGTACATACACTCTAGCTATATTCATGTTTCCATCATTTACATTTTATTTTAACATTAATATCCATTGCAATATATTAAAAACGTGCAATTGGCTAACAACGAATATGTAGTTTCTATTAGTAAACATTTGATTTCTTTTGAATTTGCTGGATGTTTGAAGATGTATTGATTAGATACCAATAGTCGGCTTTTCACAAACTAAAACTCTTACAAGTGCTAATCTGATAGAACCCTGTTGCTTGAAGTACTAGAATGTAGTCAAAGAGATACGAAGACATGGATTTTAATAGGAATGGATCAGATTAGACAGATTGAAATGTAACTTTATTACTGAATATGCCATTCTACTGCCGCACCAGTCCAGTGCATGGTAGGAACAAGATGAACAGTGCAGAGAATCATGCACACCTCACTGGTATTCGAGAGGTTGGATATCCCTTCGTATTCCACATTCTTCTATTTAACATTCTCTCCTCAGTGACTATCTAACTAACAGTTGTTAGTAATTAGTTACACAGTTAGGATCTACTCAAGCGGTGCGATCCCCTGCTTCACCTCTATTCTTTCTCACATACACCTTCCTAATATGAGGTCTATGTCTATCAGATTTCCTTCTGACACTTCTTAAAAAATGTCTGTTATTGTTAACCGACTTACTAAATAAATTTAATGCAACTATGATTAACATTTCTATCAATGTATGCTGTCATTGCGTAGGATGTATAGTAGGTGATGAAGTTGATGGCGTTCCTGGCATCCAACATCTGGTCCCTAGTTTCGGCAGGAAGACTGCTCTAAAACTTATTAAAAAGCATGGTTCACTGGAAAATTTATTGAATGCTGCTGAAGTAAGGACTGTGGGCAGACCATATGCACAGGATGCCCTTACAAAGTATGCTGATTACCTACGCAGAAACTATGAAGTTCTTGCCTTGAAGATGTATTGACGATACTTTCAAAATCTTCCTTCACATCTTTGCTTTTGTGCTTTTATTTTTACCATTTGTGTTCATTTGCTCCTGGATTGTTATTCATTCAAAAAAAAAAAAAAACATCAATGCTGGCATGCTGCATTTGTTCTAAGCTTCAATCATCCTCTGTGTATTCACCATGGATCACTATTTCTGACAGGGATGTAAATGTCCAACTATATGAAGAGTGGTTGGTGGAGAGAGACACTCAAAACGATGCAATTGCACTATCTACCTTCTTCAAATATTTGGAAGGAAGTAAGGAGCTCACTTACAATGACAGACCTAACCTTTATACTGGATGAATCCATACAGGTAACTGCTGTGAAATATCTTCTGAGATTCAAGTCATTCCGAAATCGTTCCAAATTTTTGGGAACCATGCTAACACTTGAAACATCAGCCTATGATGTTGTCACTCATATAATATCTGACTATTGAGTGTGTGTTTATATTTACATTCGAATTGGCCAAAAGTACATTCACCCAAATGACAAAAGAGACATGAATTTGCCAAAAGCACATTCACTGCATTGGAATGTGTGCTAACAAAAAATACGAACACACTCTTGATAAGCTCCAGGAGTTGTGATTGTCCAATATCATTCATTTATGAACATCGGTTATGTTAGCTACTTTTGGTTTCATATATGAATGACCTAGTTAGTAATCTGATTTTAAATAAAATAGTCTTAAGTCTTAACTGTATTGTTTTCCCTCTCTAAAATGCTGAAACTTTTGAGAGTATGAACTTGTGTGCTTGCATGCTAGGGATCTTGCGGGTATTATGTTTGCTGATTATAAAAAGGAAGCTTGCTATAGCTACTTCATCAGCATCCGTACAGTGGAGTTGCTTTCCACTAACTAAGTCAGCATGTGTTTTCCACTGACGAACAAGCATGCCTAAAATTTGGAGTAATGGAGACCACCGATCAATGCAAATGAAACCATATCTACTTCTACCAATGGGTTGTCTTGAAATTGAAATTGCAACCTGAATAGAAGCATGTTTGGATCAGCTTCTCTGTCCTCAGTATCAACTCTGCCACTCAGAAGCTACTCACAAAAACTTCTCAGAATTGATTTTGTCATGTAGAATCAATTAGAGATTGATTTCCAAACATGCACTAGATATGAGATATATGCATTGAAGTACATATAAACTTGTTTAGCTCCACACGTCACACGTCAGCATCTTCACATTCAGCACTTTACATCTTGGGATTAATTTTCATTGTATGGAAATGTTTCATACATGAATGATTTTGTCTAGTTTATTTTAAAGTGTACCAGCTCTATCAACCATACCGGTTTCTTTCATACTACACACTTACTGTGATTATCATTTGAGATCCCTTCCTGCAATTTCACAAATAAAGCATAATGTTAGAAGAAAGAGCAGAATCAGTTTGGAAGGATCAAAAAGAACATAACGAAGGAGCGACTCTCCAACTTGAGTCTGAAGATCAAGCTAAATGACTTGGAAGTACCTAAAGATCATCACAAATAAACCTCTAAAGCCCAATGCAGCATAGGGAATCATCCTAAAGGCCTAGGGTTGCTCTGAACATGTACAAATCACATATGTAGGGCCAAATATCTTTCTGTTTTACATTTAAGGACAAAAATTGTTTGCTAAAATCCTTAACAAAGGCCTCTTGATTGTTGTGGCACATTCTCGGCCTAGATGTTGGACACCACAAATTTCAATTTGGGGTAATTTTTTAATTCACTGTGTACTGTTTACACGGTTCATAACAAGGAAGGAAAAGAATAAGTTTATAGTCTCTCATTTTAGTGTTAGATTTAGTTTTGGTCCTTACTGTCTATTTTTTATGGCTGTCATCCCTACTTATACTAATACTATCTCTATTAATCGGTGATGTGACTAACAAAAGGTCATGTCACCATTGTTGCATCTCCAAAATAATTGTAATTGAGAATTTTTTTTCTCCACATCAGATCTAATAACTAGCTTCTATATATATAAAAATACTCAAGAACTTTTTTATATTAAAAGTGTTAGTTATCATATTTACCTTGCCAACCAAATAGACCAAATAAGATTCCTTTAGATATAGGGCGATTGTGACATGATCTTTTATTAGCCACATTACCAACTAACAGTCTGAAACTAATTGTAATTACAAAAGTATGAACCAAAACTGTAAAAATTAGATGAAAAGGACCAAAATCAAATTTGAGTGTAAAATGGAGTGATTAATGTGTTTGAGATTCAGTTGTTATTCATTACTCGCGTCTTCCAATTATTGTGATGACTGAGATTAGAAAGTTTGATAATTTTTCTTTGCATCTCTCAAATACACTCCATTTCATGTGTCCTAGAAGACTGTAATTCTTGAGAACATCACATAACATTATTAACTACAAAAAAGAAAGGTATATGTGCAAAATTCTTCCATAAATCTATACTAGTTCATATTTTCAGACTTGCACCGTTTTTCAAAGTCCTTTATGCTACATTGCCACAACCAATAGATGATGAGCCTCCTCAGTGCACTGCAGATCTGAATACAAACCGATCTGTAGACCAAACAGGAAGATTCTAAAATCCAACACTGTAAAATATAGAAGAAATCCATTTGCAACTTACATTATGAGTCGTTATACTAACTTGGTATTCTAATTCTTGGGACTTGAGTAAAAAATGTGACCAACAACGCTTCAAAGACAACTCAAAGGCTTCTTTGCCACTTCGAAACTCAAAGCATTGGGGGTTGTAGACATCATAGTTCATCCATCATAGTCAGCAGAATTCACGTTCAAAATCCTTGCCAACCGATCGGCATCATTCATCCCATCACTAGTGATTGACTCCATCGTTCAATCCAACAATTAAACAAATGCGTCATCAATGGTCTAGCCATAACACCATTCATGTTATTGCGTAATTTCCTCCCATCATCATTATTGTAATTAAGGTGGCGCAATTTAACCTTGTAATAGATATGTACACTTAGGATTTTGAAAGCAGAGTAAGGTGTTCGACTGTTCGATTTCTGCTTTAGAATTATGTTATTACATAATTTTCCCCATTATCAATATTATAGTTAAGGTGGGGCAATTTAACCTTGTAATAGATATGTACACTTAGGATTTTGAAAGCAGAGTAAGGTGTTCGACTGCCAAATTTCTACTTTAGAAATCTTTTTATAAACACATCCCGACAAAAGGTGGAGGCAAGAGATGGGGTGGCACGAATCGCCACTCTAACCGCCTCTCAATTAAAGCGTCACCAATGACGCGAATTTTCACAACATCATTCTAACCCGAATGTCGACACCAATAACATTAATAGGCCATTAGTGCACACAAATTGACAATTGATTGTCATGCACGCTCTATTGTGCAACTTTTGACTTTAATTGCTAGATACATGGATGACCCTTACACTACAAGCCCAATTACATGGCAGAAACAACCTCACTTTATTCAGATGTTTTTTTTTTCCGACCAAAATAAAAAAAACTCTGATGTTTTTTATAGTATTTTTGACAAATCCTTTTCTTTCTTAATTATAAGTTGGAAAATTTTCTATAATGTGAGAGTCTAATGACCCATTCTAAATTGTGAAAGGTGATGTTGGAGTTGAGCTTATCATTAGTCGATATTTATCAAAAGGCTCATATTAGCTCAAGCAATCTAGGCCGAAGAGTTCCGTGCTCCCATTTTATTAAAAAAGAGTTATGATTTATAAACATTATTTTTTGGGTGTAGACACCTAGAGAGAGAAAGGAAGAGAAAAGAGATAAGTAATAAATGTGATATATGATTGATGTGAAAGAAGAGAGAGATAGAGAGAAAAATGAAAGTGTTTATGAGTGTCTTCACTGTTTATATGTTTATGAATAATTTTTGATAAAAATATGTAGGGTTAATGGTATGGTAGGTCCCTGTGTTTGTACCCAAGTTTGCGATAGGTCCCTCGTCGGAATTTTTTTTGATATAAGTCCCTTAGTTTGCACCAAGTTTGGGTTTAGTCCTCGCCGGAGACCGGAGCTCCGGCAAGTGCTTACGTGGACTGCTGACTGCATTATTAACGATGACGTGGAATTTTTTAATTATTTTTGAAATTCCAAATAACAAAATTCATTATAAACTTAAAACCCCTAAACAATTCTAAATTCTAAATTAACCCCCAAACACATAAACCCCCAATTTCATCAAACCTAAATTAGAAACCCAATCTAAAAACCCAGAAAAATCTATGATGTTCATCTTTCAATTTCAGAAAAGCCTAGCACGTTCGTCTTCTTCATCATCATTATCTTCATGAAATAAAAACAATAACTCATCACCAAGGACATCAACATCTTCGTCTCCTCCATCTTCATCTTCAACATCATTCTCTCCATCTTCAAAAATTAAACAAGAAAATTTCAACACCAAACCTAGCAAAGGTGAATAGATTCAATGAATAGATAAGCTTAAATCCAGAAGTTTAGATTACAAACAAGAAGCTTAGATTTCAACCCAAACCTAAAAAAGAAGCACTGCATCAATTTTGAACCTCAAGCCCAGAAAGAACCCAGATTCTAGATCCCAAACCCAGACAAAACACAGATTTGAACCTCAAACCCACACACCCAAAGCTTCGAACAGCAGCAGCCCCTCGCACGCCGTTCCTTCGCCACAGCGCCGTGCCGCCGGCCTCGCCTCCCCGCGCCGCTCTCGACCTCGCCTTGTTCTGCCATCACTTCCTCTCTCATTCTCTGTCTCGATCTCCTCTTTCCCTTGATCTCTCTCTCTCTCTCTTCCCCTCTGTCTCTCCCTCTCGCGACCGCCGCCCTCCTCGTATGTCGCCATCGCACCGGCCACCGTCATCGGTCACCACCGTCGCCGCGCCTCGCCACCAAAGCTCCGGCGTCGTCGCCGCTCTTCCCTCTCGCTCTCGCTGCCGCTTCTCTCTGTTTTCTCCCTCTCTCACCACTCCCTGTTTCTAGATCCTTCTTCCTCCCCCTCTCTCTCTCTCACAAAATCATTTACACCGGCCACCGTCATCGGTCACCACCGTCGCCGCGCCTCGCCACCAAAGCTCCGGCGTCGTCGCCGTTCTTCCCTCTCCCTCTCGCTGCCGTTTCTCTCTGTTTTCTCCCTCTCTCACCACTCCCTGTTTCTCCCTATTTCTAGATCCTTCTTCCTCCCCCTCTCTCTCTCACAAAAACATTTATATTAAGCTCACAATTTTGCAGCAGCAGCGAGAAGCAATTGAAATTTTGGATTGGATTTCTAATTTAGGTTTGATGAAATTGGGGTTTATGTGTTTGGGGGTTAATTTAAGATTTAGAATTGTTTAAGGGTTTTAAGTTTATAATGAATTTTGTTATTTGGAATTTCAAAAATAATTAAAAAATTCCACGTCATCGTTAATAATACAGTCAGCAATCCACGTAAGCACTTGCCGGTGCTCCGGTCTCCGGCAAGGATTAAACCCAAACTTGGTGCAAACTAAGGGACTTATATCAAAAAAATTTCCAGTGAGGGACCTATCGCAAACTTGGGTACAAGCATAGGACGTACCATACCATTAACCAAAAAATGTATATACAACTATCTCTTCTCTCACGCGGAAGAAACGTAGGAGAGTCAATCATCCATGTTGTGTGGGTGGGACCCTCCCACTCATCTGAATTCGAAGCACAGATCATTTGTCGTCTTCATCACCCAGCTCAGTCAACTACTAAATAAAAAGTGCATATAAAAATAAAAATAAAAAACTACTAAATCAAAAGCTACCAACGGTCGTGATTGATTGATGCAGAAGCTGAGTAGAAAAAACCCCGTTGGATTGGTGGGGTCCCATTTCGGAACTGGAAGAAGTTTAACCATAGCTTTGGTGCTAATGTGTTCAACGCAACAAATCATGGTTCTCGCTAACCCTGCTTGATTATATAATCACTCACTTGGATGCCTGTGTATTCTTTCTGTCATATCTTTATTTTTTTCGTTGTATGGAGCGCTTCACTTTGAGCACCTCCTTTTGAGCTTTGAATCTGTGTGAGTACTTTCATCCCTTAATCTGATTTTTTATTCTATGAATTTCTGTTGCTGCTTGCATGTTCTAGTGCTTTTTCAGATTGCACGCCTTTTTTATTAAAAAAGGAAAATTGGTTTTCGTTTCTTTATTTATTCTGTGAATCGGGTTTTTGTTTCTTAGGTCAAAATCTGATTATTTGTGTTAACTTGAAGCTGGTTTGACTTATTAGGATTAGGAATTTGAGGTACATGATTGGGAAGAACAATCGGTGAGAGGGGATGGGTTGGGTGAAGAGAGTTTGGTGTGTTTTACTATTTTGTGCTAGCTGAAAAGTTATTTGAAAATTGAGATTTTCTTCACATGTAGTATTGGAATGTGCAGCTATTTTTGGGAGTGAAGGGGTTTTCTTTGTTCTGAGTGTGTGGGGGGTGATATCAATGTTTATGTGAAGGGAAAATTTTCAAATTTGTGTCCCGGATATACACTGAATTGAATATTAGCTTGTTCTTGAGATTACTGTTAGTTAGGGATTGACTTGATTAAAGCGAGCCTTTACTAGCTAAATTGGCCTAGTAAGAAGTTGATTGATTTGCTAAAGTAGAGGTTTTATTTCATGGTTTTGATACCGGTGTCCAGTAGTCAATCATAGGTATAGGTTGAAGAGGACATTTATGTTGAATGACATATTTTTCTAATCAGGGATCATAACTATATTTTCAGAAATTATTGTGCTTAATTATTCTTTTATCTGCCCCTCCTCTCCCTTTTTTTTTAGATCTTCCCTCACCACAATTTCTTACTTTAATTTGAATCATTTGTGCATGATTTAAAGCAATGTAACTGTATTCAACACTGTTTGATGCACTATACCACCAGTTTCTTGCTCATTTACCTTTGATTTTCTGATTCAGATACCTGAGATAAAGAATTTCAAATGGATTCCAAAGGGAGTTTACGTCCTACCAGTTGGGCGAAGTCTTCCTTAACAACTTCTGCTGCAAATGGATTACAGATAAACATATCCTCGGATAATCTCACTTTACCAGGTTTTGGTTTGCAACATAATCAACAAAACAAATGGCATGATCCCTCTGTTTCAGATTATAGTGTCAGGGAAGAAGCACCTCTCCAAGGGTTCAGCCAACCCTCTCAAGCCCAGACTCTGCTTCCTTGCGACTCCAACAACAAGACCTGTCCACTGAGTGAATCATCACAAACAAGTAGACTCCAAAATTGGGATCCCAATGTGATGTTGAATAACCTTTCCTTCCTGGAAAACAAGATTCATCAGCTCCAGGATCTAGTCCACCTGATTGTTAGCCAAAAAGGCCAGCCTAATGAACTTGTGACTCAGGAGCAGCAGCTTTTCACTACTGATCTTACATCAATTATTGTTCAATTGATCTCTACTGCAGGTAGTCTTCTCCCTTCGGTTAGGC
Organism: Acmispon strigosus; assembly: GCA_030819835.1. NCBI lineage: Eukaryota > Viridiplantae > Streptophyta > Magnoliopsida > Fabales > Fabaceae > Acmispon > Acmispon strigosus. The sequence continues at coordinate 31,187,871 of JAUAMA010000001.1, forward strand.
ATACTCTTATAAACTCGAATCCATTGGTAGGACAGCTTGGCCAGCTTTGTGGAATTGCTGTTCCTTCCGGGTCAGGTCCAAGTAGCAGCTGTATTCAACCCCAAAATAATAGTGGAAATAAACTTGTTGATCAAACCATGCAGAATGATCTGCCTAGTAATCGCGAAATGGAACAAAACTACATGGAAGAACATGAATATAAAGATGAAGATGCAGATGACGGAGACAACCTTCCACCTGGTTCATACGAGATTTTACAATTAGAAAAAGAAGAAATCCTCGCACCTCACGCTCATTTCTGTACAATTTGTGGGAAGGGATTCAAGAGGGATGCAAATCTTCGAATGCACATGCGAGGCCACGGTGATGAGTACAAAACCCCAGCAGCGCTCGCAAAACCGCATAAAGAATCGGGGTCTCAACCAAAGCTTATCAAGAGGTATTCCTGCCCTTATACTGGATGCAAGCGTAACAAGGATCACAAGAAGTTTCTTCCTCTGAAGACCATTTTGTGCGTCAAAAACCATTACAAAAGAACACACTGTGACAAAAGTTACACTTGCAGCAGATGCAACACCAAGAAGTTTTCGGTCTTGGCTGATCTAAAAACTCATGAAAAACACTGTGGTAAGGATAAATGGCTTTGTTCGTGTGGCACAACATTTTCGAGGAAAGACAAGCTTTTCGGACACATTGCTCTTTTCCAAGGCCACACACCAGCAATTCCATTGGATGACACTAAAGGAGTACCTGATCATGACCACAAAGAAAACAGTGAGGTAGGGGGTATGAACTTCTGTTTGGTCTCAAATCCTTCAGCTGGAAATGGAGTTCAAAATGTCATGGATGTAAGAGCCAATATTGATGATCCTATCAATTATTTGTCATCATTGAACTTTGAACCTAACTTTGGTGGTGGGTTCAACGAATTCACTCGACCTTCAGCTGAAGAATCAGAAAGCTCTTTCTCTTTTCTCATGCCCGGAGATTTTAAACCTGGAGGAGAATCAAGTTGTGACAATATTTTGTGACAGATTGTACTGCTGTGCCTGTTAGTTTAGTACTTCAGTTAATATCTATGCCTGTGTGTCTTTTCCCATGTAAAGTAACGAGGCTTTAATTTCATGTGTTAAATTTGTAAAAAATATTAATTTTCGTGTCCATGCTTCTTTAGAACAATAGATTTTCATGAAGAATATAGGTTTTCATGCAATTGCATACTTTTTTAAGTTTAGTCGTAAAAAAAATTATTTATCTATCTCTCTCAATTTGTGTAACGCCCCAAATTTCCGGTCAGGGGTCACATAGTAATTAAGCGGAAATATTTCATAAATCTCTCTCAAAGCTACTTAGATTTTAAAAACTGAAAACGTCACTCAATATTTATATAATAATAATCCCATAATTAGATTAATAAACAGCGTATAATCGAAAACTAATAATAAATTTGCACCAACATTGTGCTAAATCCTTTAAAAGTAGAAACAACGGATAAATAAATTAAACGTCTTCTTCTTCATTCTTCCAACACTCGTGTAGTGTAGTCCTTCCGTCGCCTCTTTAAGTTGCATCAAATTTACCCTTCACGTAAATCCTCGTGTTGAGTATCTATGGCGTTAAGCATCCAAACATCAAACAGAAAGAGTTAACTTTTTAAAATACAACAAACATAATTATCAACAATTGTGATAATTAAAAATAGAAGTAGCAATTCTAAAACAGCAACAGTAGCAAGCCAAAAATATCGAACAACATCAATATTACAAAAACAACAACAACAACAATACTGTTTTATAGAACAACAACAATCAATAGAAAACAGGAAACAACTCTGTTAAACAGAAACAGTATATTTTTTTTTAAAAACAGGAACATCGGTTTACAACAGCAGCACGATTAATTCTTCAAAAACAGTAATGATTACAGCAGTATACAATGTTCAAGTATCTCAATTAATTTATCACACAATCATGCTTGTTAGTACTCAATAGCTATATGTATAACTATGGCCAAAATTATACCCAAACAAGGTCAAGACGATCGATCACGTGGGACAAACTACCACCACTTCGCCCTAGGAAGATCCCACGGGACAAAGTGCCGTCACATCAACCTTAAACAATCCTACCAAATGCAAATGCTATGACAATAATCATCAATCATCAAGTGAACCAACAGTTCATAACATCCCTTTGGTCATAATATAAGCATATGTTAGCAACATCAACTCAATTCCTCAATCCACAACATGTTAAAATCACGTGAACAATTACTATAATAGAATTCAATAGAAAATCTATGCCTCAAAACATGTTTCCACAATCCACATATTAGAATATAATTCAGAAATTCTCGAGGGGAATTACACAACATAATCACAAATGACTCGATGTTACAAGAATTGAGTTACCCTTACCGTCGAACGGGTCGCATAAACTTGATCTCCAACCTTGCAAGAATAAACACATATATAACAATTAATCAACCATTGGAAAGGGTGGAAATCAACCCCAACAAATTTTAAAAACAGAACAACAATTTTGGCCAAATAGGGGCCCAACGCGTGTGCGCTGAGATTGCCAGCGCCAATGCGCTGGCGCCCTTCCATGCCCAGGGAAAAACAGCCCCCAACGCCAGTGCGCCAGGGAGTCCAGCGTCAATGCGCTGGCTCTCTGCCTTTCCCAGCGCATGCCCAGGTAGCGAGCACCCATGCGCTGGCTCCCTGCCACGGCCCACTGGGTCAAGGGCTTCTAGCGCATGCGCGTTGGAGAAGCCAGCGCCAACGAGCCTAGAAAACACCAAATTGTCAAACAAATCCTTTTAAAACTCTACTTTTCGAAATCAATGTTTTACATGGACAAAAACAAATTAAGTATTCAATTAAAAGGAAGGTTTTCTCGAAAAAACAAGAGGTTCTAACGCACAAGGTTGCTTGAATAAGAAGATAGCAAGGGTTTTAGGAAAAATGTTTAACATGGAATAACAACTCAGGGTGTCAAGGAAACATCCAACACAACGAAAAGTGAGAGGGACCAACCATGAGTCCAGACCGATCAAGAGGAAAAGGAATAATGCTTGCACGTCCCAAACTCGAGCAAATGATCTGATAGTGCAAAAAACACACAAGAAGGGGGGGTTTGAATTGTGTGTTTGATTTTTGAAAACTTCTTTCCGAATACACCGTAGTTATTAGTTTTCAAGGAGTGTTAAATAGTGTGTGTGTGTGTGCATGTATGCAGTGGGAAAAAAAAAATTAACATAAGACAGAAAATTAAATGACACACGATATTTATCCTGGTTCACCCCCATAATCGTTAGGGCTACGTCCAGTCCTTGGCTTCACCAAGATTTTCCACTATTTCTTTAAATAGTACAAGTATTCTCAGGGACATCTCCTAGTATTAGAAGGACTTCTCCTATCAAGTATTATACAGGACTTCTCCTAGTATTCTCAGGACTTCTCCTTTCAAGTATTCTTCAGGACTTCTCCTTATTAGTATTCTACAGGACTACTCCTGATTCCCTTTACAAATTGGGTTTGTTTTTCTACAAAGATTCTCTTCAGTAAGAGCGGGTAGAAGAAGTGAAGCTCGGATTACAGAGAGGATAAGAATTTCAGGTTCTCTGTGTAGTTTTGTGTGTGACCTAAAATAAGAGTGACACTCTATGAGTTCTTCACACAAGTGGACAACTTAACTCAGTTAAAGAATGGTTTGAATCTTTCTGAGTTTGAACGAATGAAAGCTTGGTTCTGTGGGCAACTTGGTTGGGATGTGCAATAGTTTGAATTCAAGTCGCCAATTTGAATTTGATGCCAAGTCCTCTATTTATATCTTCAGTAGGATGATCAATGTGAGCTTGCTGAAGATTTGAAAATAGTTCCGTTTGAATTTCTCCTCTATTGTGAGTAACGGATACTTCTGTAAATCTATTTCAGCATTGAATGCATTCTGCCATACATTTAATGCTTCTTCAATGGCGGAGGTTGTCATAATCTGGCTCTTCAAGGAATTCTACCTTGAGCTTTAACTTTTGCATTTAAAGCTCGTGCATCCCAGCTAAGGTAGCCATTAATGATCTGAACATAAGATTTGAATTTGAACGTTGAGGAGATACGATGATCAGAAAGTCTTGCCGCTAATTTCACAAAAGAAACTTGATTTAAGGAATATCAGAGGATTTGAATTAACGAGGAATAAAGTATTGATTATGTCCTTTTCGCCATTAATGCTCTGAAGGGGAAAATAGTGCTTGACAGCTAAGCCTGGGTTGGACAAACGATCTCCTTCAGTTTTCACTGCACGAACTCCAAAGTTGCGTTGTTGTCAAACAAACTTTCGAACAGAGTTTCAGGCGCACTTTCCTTCAGATGGGCAGTTAAGTAAACCCAATGATTAAGTGACCAGACGTTCATCACAGTCGGACGAACACTCTGAGGCAAACGTTCTCAATTGGCGGACTGATTTACAAGAGCTGTAGCCGGACGGATTCTTCCTCTTTTCTTTACTTGAATATCTTCTTTTGATAATGCTTTGTAAGGGTCCATGCAGTTCTTCTTCAAGTAAATAGATATTCCTGAGTATAAAAACATTGAGAAGTTAGGAATTCTATCTTCAACAAAATCAAGACCTAACGAAATTGTTATTCATCAAAATACAATAGTTCATTAAATTATTTAATTCTAATAGATAGTTTCTCCTGGACATAAAGATGTTTAGCAAGTTAGGAGTTCTTCCTCAGAAATATCATATTAAAAAGAAATTGTTAATTATCAAAACATAATAAATATTTGAATCTAACAATCTCCCCCTTTTTGATAATGACAATTTCTTTTGAGAAAAAGGTTGATATATATATATATATATAGGGGGCGTATCTAGTGAGAGCGATGTTTATTATGAGAGATGAGAGCGTTAAATCATGACCGTACAACCATTCATGAGTGGTTGAGATTAAAAGTAGTTTAGTGGTCACATGACTTTTTAAAAAAGTCACATGCCATTTTGTTTTAATCTTGACCCTTCATGGTAGATCTAATGGCTAAGATTGAACGTTCTCATCTCTCATAATAAACATCGCTCTCACTTGATACGCTCCCTATATATATATATATATATATATATATATATATATATATATATATATATATTCTTTAGAGCGAATGTTTTCAGTTTCACAGATAGATTGTTTTTCTTAAAAAAAAAATTCATTATCTAGAAAAACATGATCAATCTTGATACTTTTTGCATACGGAGTCTTGACGGTATTTTTAGTGAATATGAGATTCCTAGTATGTTATCATTGGTTATTTTGCGGACGAAGACATTGTATACTTTTGAGTCTTTAAAACGTCATCTAAGACAAATGACTTATCCTTCTAAGATTTATTTACATTTGCTCTCCCTAAATCTGTTATTCCTTCTTAGTCCATAACCTTAGTTTCTAGTTTGCTCCTCCTTAACTAATGCTTCATTTTCTCCTAACTTTCTTGATAGTGCAAGAAACACACAAGAAGGGGGGGGGGGGTTTGAATTGTGTGACTTGTTTTTGAAAACTTCTTTCATGATAAACATTAATTATTGGTTTTCAAAGAGAGTTACCGGTCATGCAAGTATGCATGTATGCAACGGAAAATTAACATAACATGAAAAGTAAAGAACACATGAATTTTATCTTGGTTCACCCCCATAATCGACAGGGATACGTCCAGTCCTTGGCTTCACCAAGATTTTCCACTATTTAATCAAATAGTACAAGTATTGTCAGGGAATTCTCCCAGTATTAGAAGGACTTCTCCTATCAAGTATTGTACAGGACTTCTCCTAGTATTGTCATGACTTCTCCTTTCAAGTATTCTCCAGGATTTCTCCTCATTAGTATTCTACAGGACTACTCCAGATACCCTTTACAAATTGGGTTTGGTTTTCTACATGAATTCTCTTCAATAAGAGTGAGTAGAAGAAATAAAGCTCGCGTTTACAGAGAGGATAGGAAGTTTAAGTTTCTCTGTTTTGGGTTGTGTGTGGTTTAGGATGAGAGTAACACTCTGTAAGATCTTCACACAAGTGGACGACATAACTCAGGTAAGATTTGGCTTGAAGCTTTCTGAGTTTGATCCAATGGAAGCTTGGTTCTCTGGGAAAACTTGGTTTAGATATGGAATTGATTGAATTCAAGTCGTCAAGTTGTTCTGGAGGCTGAAATCTCTATTTATATCTTCAGTTGAGAATCTTCATTCGTCTTTGATAGAAGGAGAGAAAACAGATCCATTAGTGCTTCTACTTCCTTGTGAGTAACGGCTAATTCTGCATTTCTGGAGCAGCTTTAAAACGCGATCTGCCAAGCATTAATTGCTTGGGTTGAGATCGTCTGGCTCTTCAAAGCGTTTCACCTTGAGCTATAATTTCTGCATTCAATGCTTATGCATTCCAGCTAAGGGTTTTCGTTTGACCATTGTATCCTAGTGCATGCCAGCTAATAGTCATTAAATGCTCTGAACAGATATTTGAATTTCGACCATTGAATGAGTACGATGCTCAGAATTTCATGCTGTTGATTTCGCGAAGTCAGCTTGATTTGAGGAAAAACAGAAAAGTAGAGGGACCAAGGAATAATAAATTAATTATGTCCCTTTCTTATTTCTGCTATCAACAATACTTCATTTAATGTGCAGACGAGGTAGATGATTATTGCTTCAAGAAGCAATTATTTTGGATGAACTCTTCAGAGCTTGGTTGAATAATTTCTTTAATGCTTCTGCTGAAATGATAACCTCATAACACACAATTTCTGGCATTTTTGACTTTTGAGTACTTTGATGCTTCTGGGCAGACGAAATCTTCACTATGATTTGGTAGACGAGTCTTCATAGAATCTTCGGAATTTCATTACTTAGTGAGTTGCATTGGCAGACGGACTTTCTCAATTCAGTCTTTCTTGAAGTTCAGAATATTCTTTGTTTTGTAGATGACTGAAAGTTTCTTTCTTTTGTGCTTCCACTGAAGTTCTTTATTTGAATGAGTTGATTCACAACTGCTTTGTATGGTTCTAGAAGCTTCAAAGATGAGAATGTTTCTTCATGATTTGTCGTCATGCTCATTCAGTTTTTGATAAAACAGTCTTCCTGTTGATCACTGTTTATTCAAACACCGGACTGTTCCAACTTCATCAAGTAGATTTTGGCATTGAGAGTGCATAGCTGATTGAGTGCCTTCCAAAGGATGTTTGCTGTTTTGAAGGCCATGTTTGGTTTTCCGTGGGTCACCGGACTGTCTCCAAATGGTTGCTTTCTTTGTATATCATGAAAGCTTTTCCTTGAAGGTGTATGTAGTGATGACCGGACGATTTCCTCTTGCAATGTTGTCTCTCTTGATAATGCTTTGAGATTCATTGAGTTCTTCAAGTAGATAGATATTCCTGGATATGAGAAATTTCAGCGTGTTAGGAATTCTATCTCTAATGATATTAAACCTTAAATGAAATTGTTAATTATCAAAACATAATGATTTATTTTAATCATTTGAATCTAACATTTCTTCCATAATTTGCGTCTTATCCTAGTTCAAATCTCTTATGATTTTTCTATTTCCTTCCTTTCTCTAATTAATATTAACCTTTTTCTCTATTTATTTTTCTCCCCCTTAGGCATTATAAAAAAAAAATACGTAATTAGAGTAAGAAGATCATAGGTAGGACTGAATCAAAGATGGAAAAATGTATATAACCAAAATTGCAGCAAACAGTAAAAGTAAAATTGTTCAAATTAAAAGACTGAGAGTTTAAGGATTAGGCGGCTTCTTCAGATGATCAATTAGTTGGTTGAGCGTTGCTTGCACCATCCCAAACTTGGCATCCAGCTGCTCCTGAATGGCTTGCTGAACTGCTTGATTTTGGCTTCTCATTTCTTCGCGCAACTCTTGAGTTTCTTTAGCATGAGTGATTCGTACCTCTACAAGTGTTTCTTTCAATAAGGCAAGCTCAGCTTTAGCATCAAATTGATCTTCGGTAGACGGATTGGCATATCCTCTTGAGCTTGAAGTGCAGCTTCCTCAGGAAAAACATCCTTGGGTAAAGCAACTGAGATAGGTTGAGCATTGGAGACCAATCACTTAGTGAATTTTCAGGAATGTCAGTTGAAACATGCTCGTGAAGTGAGTGTGAAGAGGCATCATCAGTTGTACCCTCGAGATCTGAAGGTGTGATCAACAAGTCTTTGGAGATGGTGACTATTTGAGGCAGATGTATAGTTGGAGCATAGGATGGTGAGTTTTGTGTGGATGCAGGAAAGGTTGGGAAAGGTTGAGGTTGTGGTTTGGTTGCAATTAGAATAAGCGACCATGATCCATGTTGAATCACAACGTTTTTAACGCCATGAGTCAAAGAGTATGGTATGGTGCTTATGTGAACATGTCTGAAGACAGACAGTTCCCAATTGTGATGGAAGAAGTCATACCTGGTTCGCCTTGCAAACGTGAATTGAGTTCCATTAAGTGCAGATGGCGACCAGAGGCGTGCCTTTATGCAAAACTCATGGCCCAGCACCTCTCGAAGTAGACATGAACGATAACAAGCATTTTCTGTTGGAAGCATATTGGGTATCTTTAAAGAAAGTGACGTGATGCTTTGTTTGAGCTTCTTTGGAATATTTTCCATGAAGACTCTGAGTTCTTTCAGCATAGATTCCTTCTAAGTGGATGATTGTGGCAGTTGAGTGGTACAGTCCGGTCTGCACTCAGATGTAGGAGTTGCCACGTTCTTTGGTTGCGCAGCCAAGACTTCGACAAGGGAAGGATCTGGATCACATGCCTGATTGGCATTTTCCATAGTTGCTTCTTCTCTTCAACCCTTTGCTTCTTCCTTGGGTTTGAGGTCTTGGATGCACGCTTCTTGGTTCTTTTTCCAGCAAGCCTAACTTTCTTTACTGGAGTTGGAAGAACATTTTCTTCTTCAGCCGGACGAACCTGTTCATCAATTTCTGGATCTTCTTCATCGGCGAATATTGGGCTTGAGGTTTTTGCTTTGTCGGGGCTTGCATGTTTAACGTCCAGAGGACAAACTTCGATCACAGTTGGCGTCTCAGTAGGAGTAGGGTTTAGTGAAGGTGGAGTTGCTGGGTGAGTTGGATTTTGTGAAGGCTGCATTTCTGGAACTTCATCACTAGCTTGGACGGACTTAGTGTTGGACATTTTCTTGGTGCGTTTGACTGGACGCACATATGTGGGGTCAATGATTTTCCTGTACATTACAATTCTTGGAGTGATATGCTTACCCCATCCATTAGCATTCCTTGCACAGTGCGGTCTCCATAGTGGTGTGTTGTAAGGAAGAGGGGATTCGTTTCTAAGCTTCACCCTTACCCAATGGCTGTTGTCTATGTTGCACAAAACGGCTATAGTGGGAGGAATAGAGATTGGACCTATTAGAGGAAGATAAGTGCATGACTCTCTTAGACTTAGGGTCACAAGAATGATCTTGAAGGCAGTTGCAGCAAGCAGTCCCATATCACGGACATTGAACCACTTTGGTGAAAGGGCAGGTTCTCCATCAGCAAGTGTTAATTCCTTACCCACATCCTCAAGATGTTTCTCATATTCCAAAGTGCTCAGATGCAACGACCGTCTGGCAGCAAGTTCTTCCAGCATCTCTTTCCTTATCGTAGGCCATTCTTCTTCTCTACGTCCGAGCCACTGAGCGATGCACTTGTAGCCACAGTTGCCATTGTCCTCAACATTAACAATTTCTTCCACAAAATCATGAAACAGAGTTGGCACATGTGGAAGGTACTTTTCAAAAGAAGCTGATGGTTGATCTTTTTCTGGAATGGGCTCTAGAGTGGTCTTCTTAATATTCTTCACCAGGGTTGCTATGGGCATAGCGTCTTCATCATCTTCAGAAGAGGGTATATTTTGCTGGGTGGCGGTGGTTACTGCTTCATATCCCCTTACTAGCCATCTTCGTTTGGGCTTAGGGTTGGACGGTGGCTCTATCTCTGTCATCTTTCCAGAGTCAGAGATATAGTGCCGCTTTGCAGGAGGAGGAGAGTCATCAATGGCATCCTCCTTTGCTTTAGAGGCCCGGGTTTTTGGAGGAGACAGGCTTGCCTCCTTAGCTTGTGTCGTTTCTTCATTTCCTCTTTGCTTCTTCTTCTCCCATTCAGTGAGCAAATTTACAGGGACCCCAAAGGTATCAATTTCTAACCTCATCTGACGAACATCCCCAAATTTTATGGGGGTAAGATAGATGTAGTCATGCTCCATGAACTCATTTTGCATTTTCTCTTTGTCAATGAGCCTTTTCTTTCCCATCATCGCTGTAATGAGCGCACCATAGGGAATATTTGACACTGGGATCTCAATAGTGCCTACCATGTGATAGTAATAAAAACACACAAGAAAGGGGGGTTTGAATTGTGTGTGTGACTTTTAAATATTTTTCGCAGAATATTATTTATAAGTTTGAAAACGTTTAAATAATCGTGCAGCGGAAATGTACTTAAAACGTAAATAGTAAAGCACACAAGATATTTATCCTGGTTCACCCCAAAATCGATAGGGCTACGTCCAGTCCTTGGCTGTACCAAGATTTTCCACTATTTCGACTGAATAGTACAAGTTTTCTTCGGGACTTCTCCCAGTGTTCTAAGGACTTCTCCTTTACAAGTTTTCTCAGGACTTCTCCTTTATCTCTCAAGTATTCGACAGGACTTCTCCCAATTCTTTTACAAGAAGATAAGCTTTCTACAAGGATCTCTTCACAAAGAGTGGGTAGAAAATATGAGGTTCTGGGTTCAGAGACGATTGTTAGGTTTGGTTCTCTGAAGGGATAGTGTGAGAAGAATGAGAGTTTTCACTCTATGGAGAGTTCACACTGATTGGCGACTAAACTCAGAAGGATAGAAATTCTAATGTTGCTGAGTGTTCTTGGCAAAATCTAATCTAAGTTGTGAATTGACTTGAAGAGTTCGAATGCTTAGATATTGTATGAGTCGCCAAGTTTAAAGTGATGCAGAGGTCACTATTTATATCTTCAGTAGGATGACAACCGGATGAACTGATGAAGATCTTCAAAAAAAGTTCCGTTGGAGATTTGCTGGATTGTGAGTAACGGATACTTCTGCAATTTGTTACTAAAGAAGGTTTGCCGTAGTGATGAACATTTCTTTAACTGGTAGAGAGTGAGTTCGTCTGGCAATGCTTTTGCTTCTGATCTCCAGGAACAGCAATTAATGCTTCTGACCCGAGTTTTTGAATTTTACCGTTGAGGAGATACGACGATCAGGGGATTTCACCGTAAATTCAGTAAAAAGCAACTTGAATAAAGGAATGTCGGAGAACCTGAATCTTCAAGGTATATGGCGCTTAAAACTGTCTCTTTCGTATTTAATGCTCTGATCCATAGGAGGTGCTTGACAACTTGTCTTGGTTCAAACGATCTCTACTGAGCAGATTCTTTTCGTGTCAGTCTTTAATTATTACTTCTTAGTCAGCCTCTCTGTTTGACTTGGAGTGATCTGTACAGTCCCTTTAGGCAGACGAAGTTCTCATAGCCGGACGGACTTTTACTTTGCTTTTTGATAATGATTGCAGCGTCCTTTCCGTTTATAGGAGTTCCTGAATATAAGCTTCTTCAAGGAAAAATTAGTGACTCTTTAACGAAATTGTTATTTATCAAAATAGATTTAATTCATTTGGGTATTTTTCTCTAACACCATGTGGTGGAGGATCAGGTATGGAAGGTTGATCTTTTGAATGTGTATCATCTGGTAGAGTGCCCAGTGAGATAGCTTGTTTACAAGATCACGAGCTCCCTCCTTTGGGATCACAATTTTGCTGAGAACTGCATGAGGAAACTTGCATTCGTCAACCAGATTGTTGACATAATTTCCATGTATCTTGGGGTCCTCCTTCCAGATGCAGTTAGGGTTGATGGCTGAGGCTTCCCACTTCGGTGAGTAGATGACCCCTTCATTCACTTCAACGTCAAGGGTGACGACGATGTCTCCAGGGCCAACATCTGTTACAACCCTCATACATCTACTCTTGATGAATAGATGACTTTTCTTCACCGCACACTCGTAGAATGGCGGTTTCTGAGATCTTCATAAGATTTTCCCAGTCTTGGAGCAACACCAAGTTCAGTCCGGCAACCTTAGCATGTTTGTAGAGATGAAGTTCAAGGTATCTGGGTGGCACAAGATCTCTTTCACCTAAGTCGGTGAACTTTTGGATTCCAATCATCTGTTGTTGCTTGCGACGATTTGCGTCAGTGTTCTTTGTCCTTCATTCGACTACAGCCTCTTGTGCCGGAGTAAGCTTAGGCTTAGCTACGTTTTGCTTCTTGGGAGCCATTGAGAAATTTTCTGCAGAGAAGGGTTAAAGGTAGCAAGAGAGTAGGCAGAGAATAGCAAGGGATACAGAGGGTAGCAAATGAATTGTGAGTGTGAAGTTTACTTTCTCAAGTCCTTTTGTTAAGTTTATTCAGAACGCAAAGAGTTTTACTCGTTTTACGCAGAGAAATGATTAACTTTGCAGTTGATGTGAGAGAAGGGACATAGCACACGCATTAAATGAAAATCTTTAAATATGCCGTCATGACGGTTAAGAGATTTAATGCGTGTTGAGGAAGTTAAAATATGAAACGATACAGCTGTTTACCAATAATCTGAAAGTGGGGGATGTGAATGTTGGATCGTGTCCTTTCATTTGATCCCAGACGTTCTCAGTTAGATGTTGTAATTATTGTGGGACTGAGTCATCACCAGACGGAGACCAATCTTTGGACTTCTTATCTCTTTCTCTTTCTATTGGTGGACTGGGTATGAGTCAGACATTTTCGTTTTTAGTGTTCGTCTGGCCTTGTACATATTGCCATTTTACTACTGCTTTATCATTCTTTCAGCATGCTCCCTGATTGTCAGCTTTGACATCTCCTTGGTGAATCAGCAAGCTTGGGAAGACCTTCAATCATACCTGTGTCTTATTCTGCACACACTAGAAAAAAAAAGTTTCTACCATAGAATTTCATGGGTATGATCAGTGTGTTACTCAGTGATATTATTTATCAGATATAAGTAATCTAGAGTACTTCCTGCATGATCAATTCTCATGAGTTTTGAGTTTTGAGTATCATATTGCCATTACATCCTTTTTCTGGATATGATTGCTGATAGAATCACCGAGAGTGAAGGTGCAGTTGAGCTTGTTTGAATCTGACAATGTTTTTCTGAGTTTGAAAGATTATCAAAGCAGGACTCAAAAATATGTCCATTTAGCTTCTGACAAATTGTCATTCATGTATCCTTGACCGGACGGTTACAAGATGTGATAGTCGGGGAGATACTCTTCTTCATGTTTTCAGTCATACAGAGGACAGATTCTACTCCTGACAACTTGTTATGCTCCAAATGCAATTACTGTTAGTGAGGGCACTGTTGAGTCTTCTTCGAAGGTTTGTCCTCTTATCTTTGTATTATAGATTGGACCATATTTCCCTGTGAACTTAATAATTGATCAGCATCTGTTGATCATTATTGTAGTAGATGTTTTTCCTTTGTTCTGCATTTTCTGCAACATGAGATATCGTATACTTTTGGTACCCACATTTTCTTGGGTCCAACTGGTCAGTTTCATATGTATTATTCAGACGATGATTTTACTGAACATTTATAATTAAAACACTTTTGACTTTAATCATATGACCACATGTGTGTGTGTATATATATATATATATGTTTTAGATTTTCAAGGCAGTGCATCTATCTTCTTAGCTTGACATATATGCATCATCAGATTATATGATTATTATTGAGATTAGCTCAGATGACTATTTCTTAAGGTGATTATGGATTCTGTGTAAGAGCTTTATTTTATGCAATGTTGCTTATCTAAGCAATATGTGATTTAACAAGTTTTAATTTATCTCAGTTACATAAATAAGGAGAATTTAGATGCATGCAGTTGTCTAAGCTTTCATACCTTGTTTGTTCATTTATACATCTTCAGTATGATATGTAATGGAGCACTAGATATAGATTATCATACTTACTAAATGAAGGTTTAAGGTTACCTTACTTTTATCGTTGGTTTGTCATGGCTTTGACTTCTTAGTTTGCTTCAAGATCAAGAGAGTCAGCGAGCATCATAAATGCATTATGTGTTGTTATCATCTTCATGAAGTGGAAAAACTAAATTAACATAAGACAGAAAATTAAATCACACACGATATTTATCCTGGTTCACCCCCATAATCGTTAGGGCTACGTCCAGTCCTTGGCTTCACCAAGATTTTCCACTATTTCTTTAAATAGTACAAGTATTCTCAAGGACTTCTCCTAGTATTAAAAGGACTTCTCCTATCAAGTATTATACAGGACTTCTCCTAGTATTCTCAAGACTTCTCCTTTCAAGTATTCTCCAGGACTTCTCCTTATTAGTATTCTACAGGACTACTCCTGATTCCCTTTACAAATTGGGTTTGTTTTTCTACAAATATTCTCTTCAATAAGAGTGGGTAGAAGAAGTGAAGCTCGGATTACAGAGAGGATAAGAATTTCAGGTTTTCTGTGTAGTTTTGTGTGTGACTTAAAATAAGAGTGACACTCTATGAGTTCTTCACACAAGTGGACAACTTAACTCAGTTAAAGAATGGTTTGGATTGAAGGTGCGATAAATACACAAGAAAGGGGGCGTTTGAATTGTGTGTATCATTTTTTTAAAATTTCTTTTATCATGTATAACAGATGACTTACTCATCATCTTTCATCTATATTTGACATGGATCATTTGTGTAAGAAATCATGAAATTCAAGTTAGAAGCAATGTTTATTTGTTTTCCACGAATGTTTGCAAGATGCAAACATATGAAAGAGCATGCAGCGGAAATGCAATTAAATGAAAATAAAACACATGATCTTATCCTGGTTCACCCCCAAAACCGACAGGGCTACGTCCAGTCCTTGGCTTCACCAAGATTTTCACTATTTCAACAAATAGTACAAGTATTATCAGGGACTTCTCCTGACAAGTATTCTAAGGACTTCTCCTATCAAGTATTGGAAGGACTTCTCCTTGCAAGTATTATTAGGACTCCTCCTTACAAGTATTATACAGGACTTCTCCTGACTCACTTTTCAAGGGTTGGCTTCTCTACAAGGTTCTCTTCTTAATAAGAGTGGGCAGAGGAAATTAAGCTCAGTTTACAGAGATGATAGAAGTTTGAGTTCTCTGTTTGGAAGGATGTGTGAGTTGGGAAAGATAAGAGTAACACTCTATGAATTTTCCTCACACAAACTCATATACTCAGGTAGGGATAGTCTTGAGGCATCCTGAGTGTGAACCAAGATTGCTTGGCTCTTGGGACAGACTTAGTTAACATATGGAAGTTTAAGTCTAAGTTGCCCAAGAACTTCGGAGAAAGGATCTTCTATTTATATCTTTAGTTGCTTCTTCTTCTTGAGAAAGAGAGAAAAACTGTCCGAAGTGCCTCTTCTCTTCTGAGCTGTGCGTAACGGCTAGTTCTGCATCTTTCAATATACGTAAGTCACGATCAGAGGCTTTTTTGCAAGTATAAGATATGATCTGGAAATCATCACTTCATCTGGGTTGATGTCGTCTGGCTCCATGTTGAGCAAGTAGCCTTGAGCTGGTTTCTTTGTATATAACGTGTAAAGGTTCAGCGAAGAGGACTGCTTTGACTCTTTTACCCCAGTGCTTGACAGCTAATACTCATCACGTGCCTTGGTCAGAATTTTGAATTTCGACCGTTGAGAGTGTACGATGCACAGAGATTCTTGCCGTTGATTCCGCGATGTCAGCTTGATTTTAGGAAAAGTGGAATGTCAGAGGGGCCAAGGAATATTGTATTAATTTTGTCCCTTTCTACTTTCTGCCGCAGCCAGTATGTTAATAAATGTGTAGACGAGGTAGGAGTCTTTTAATCCATGAAGTAATTGCTCCAGATGATTCTTTAATACTTTGATAATCCTGATGTCCTCGAAAACCGCATTCCTTGATTTGTGGGCCTTTGGCTCAATTGTTACTTTGAGTGGACGGATTCTTTCTTGTAGCTTGGCAGACGTAGTCTCTATTCCATGCTTGAAGTTCTGCCGCAAAGTAATTTGGATTGACGGACGAACTTTTTCTTGATTCAGTCTGTCTTAACTGTTAGGATCTTCTTGTCTTGTAGATGACTGAATTTCTTCCTTCGATCTGACTGAAGTTCTTTCATCTGATAAGGTTGAATCACAACTTCCTTTTGTGATGCAAGAGAATCTTTTATACCGGAAGAATTTCTTCATGAGTTATCCTGCCCTTTTTATATCTGACTGGAATAGTCATCTTGAGTGCCAGACTGTTTTGTTTTTCTTGAGATATGCTTTGACTTGAGTGAATAGGCACTGATGAGGATTTCTCATATGTTGCCGCTTTAGCTTTTATAGTGTGCCAGACTGTCTCATGCAAGAAGGCTTTTCTACGTATATTTTTGACATAGTCTTCCTTATGATGACCGGACGAACTCCCTCTGATGAGCTGGTATTCTTGATAATGCTTTTGTAGTTTACTTATTCTCATTGGGAATAATTGTTCCTGTACATGAGAGTTTTCACTGTATTAGGAAATCTATTTTAACACAGTATTGAACCTTAAAGAAATTGTTGATTATCAAAATATAATTATTCATTTAATTATTTGAATCTAACATGGATCTTTCTGAGTTTGAACCAATGAAAGCTTGGTTCTGTGGGCAACTTGGTTGGGATATGCAATAGTTTGAATTCAAGTCGCCAATTTGAATTTGATGCCAAGTCCTCTATTTATATCTTCAGTAGGATGATCAATGTGAGCTTGCTGAAGATTTGAAAATAGTTCCGTTTGAATTTCTCCTCTATTGTGAGTAACAGATACTTCTATAAATCTGTTTCAGCATTGAATGCATTCTGCCATGCATTTAATGCTTCTTCAATGGCGGAGGTTGTCATCGTGTGGCTCTTCAAGGCATTCTACCTTGAGCTTTAACTTCTGCATTTAATGCTCGTGCATCCCAGCTAAGGTAGCCATTAATGATCTGAACATAACATTTGAATTTGAACGTTGAGGAGATACGATGATCAGAAAGTCTTGCCGCTAATTTCGCAAAAGCAGCTTGATTTAAGGAATATCAGAGGATTTGAACTAATGAGGAATAAAGTATTGATTATGGCCTTTTCGCCATTAATGCTCTGAAGGGGCAAATAGTGCTTGACAGCTAAGCCTGGGTTGGACAAACGATCTCCTTCAGTTTTCACTGCATGAACTCCAAAGTTGCGTTGTTGTCAAACAAACTTTCTGACAGAGTTTCAGGCGCACTTTCCTTCAGATGGGCAGTCAAGTTAACCCAATGATTAAGTGACCAAACGTTTATCACAGTCGGACGGACACTCTGAGGCAAACGTTCTCAATTGGTGGACTGATTTACAAGAGCTGTAGTCGGACGGATTCTTCCTCTTTTCTTTACTTGAATATCTGCTTTTTATAATTCTTTGTAAGGGTCCATGCAGTTCTTCTTCAAGTAAATAGATATTCCTGAGTATAAAAACATTAAGAAGTTAGGAATTCTATCTTCAACAAAATTAAGACCTAACGAAATTGTTATCTGTCAAAATACAATAGTTCATTAAATTATTTGATTCTAACAGATAGTTTCTCCTGGACATAAAGATGTTTAGCAAGTTAGGAGTTCTTCCTCAAAAATATCATATTAAAAAGAAATTGTTAATTATCAAAACATAATAATTATTTGAATCTAACATGATCGTCTAGTGATTACGGAAAACGGGTAGAACCCTTCGATGACGGAACCCTTGGAGTGAAAGGAGAAATGAAAAGAGAAAGGATTAGAAGAAATTCAAAAACATGGTCCGACACCCTTAAACTCTTGGCTAAATTCAGAACAAGAATTGCTCACCTTAATTCTTGGAAAGAAACGAGGAAGAGAAACGCCTTTGGTCTTCCAAGGGAGGAAGAAAAACTTGAGCAGCAGCAAGGATAGGAAATATTTTTGGTTCTCCAAAAGGAAAGAAGACACTCGACAACAGCAGCAAGAATAGGAAGAACTTTTTATTCTCCAAAGAATAGAAGAGTAATTCGACAGCAGTAGCAGGTGTACACAGGAAAGTTTTCAGCACTTGAGGGTTAGGGTTTCTCTAAAGATGCTAAGAGTGTTGCTTGAAGAAGGATAGAAAAGAAATCAGCTTTTTCCCTCCCTATATGCTGATCGAACCACTAAAGTAGTGGGAAGTTGTTTTCAGCTTTTCTCTCCTATCTTTTAGCCAAAATATCAATTGTATCTAAACCAACCCTAACATAACTCTGATTTTAAAAGCCAAACTAAACAGAAAATAAGCAGCATTGCTGATTATTTGCTGCCAAACAAGGTGAGCTGCACGCCCCAAACCCTAGGAGAAGTAGGAGGGGTCTGTTGCAGATTTTTCTCCCTTAACAGCTATAAGATAACAGAAATGAATCTACCCCCAATTAGCGGATATTCTGAATAGAGACCACTTAATAGACATTATTCCAAAACAAATATATTCAGAATATATCTTCCCAAATTCAAAGATATTATCTCTTCTTTAATTCCCTTATCTTCAAACAAGAAAAACAGAAAATAAAATTGGCGCTAGATATTCAGAAAATAATCAATCAACAACCAAATCTATTGACCAAATATTCGAAGATATTATTCCATCCTCAAATTCAAATTCGAGTAAGATAATAGAACCAGAATCGGTTCAAGTCAACAAGCCAAAAAGGTTTGCAGGGACCAAACCATAAACTATAAAATAGTCCAGGGACCAAAAAAATTATTACAAACTCGAAGGACCAAAACATAAATACACAAAAATTACGGGTCTTATAGTTCGCTCTTCTCGTGATTTTTACTTTATATGTCTCTTCTCACACGAAAATGCATTGTTGCATGATAAATATTGCATAAGGCATAATAAATTTGTGCAAGTGTCATGCTTTACTAAAGTGCATTGATTCAATCACACTTTAATTTCTATTCCATTCTTTTCCTATCCCTTTCTTCTTTTTTCACCACATCATCTATCATATCTCTCATTTATTTCATTTTTCTTCTTATATCTCACTAGGTGTGGCCATGTTTCAGGTGTCAACGAAACATTATTCTTTACTAAACATCATTATAATCTGATTTTTTTTTTTGCTTTTTTTATTTTCGTAAAATATTCTCCACACCCCATTTCCAACACACACTTGTAGATATATATGGATAATAGGGGTGTCCATGAATTACCGACCTGAACCGAACTCGAGCAAACCGGCAAATTTTTCACAACATGGGTCGGTTTGGATCAGCTACGATTTAGGGCGCATTCATGAAATCGATTTGCATGGGTCAGTGCGATCGGTTTCAGTTTGGGCTTGAGCCTGACCACAACGACCGAGTAGATATATAAAAAAAGTACATCTCCAGTGGCCCAGACCCAGCTTGTGAGTGCAAGAAAAAAAGCCTAGTGTATTTATACGAACTTATGAAGCAAAAGTCTTGACTGAACCTTAGCAGTAGCAGCCACCACCAGTGTCTCTTCTCCTTCTCACTTGCGCTGCACTCACTTCCCCTTTCCACTTCCCAGAAAACCCTAAAGCCGCCACCCTAGAGCCGCCCCTTCCCACTTCACCTTCCAGCCATCCTATCCACAACCACACTCTACTCTTTTCTTCTCTCCTTCTCCCTTCCCATCCACATCCACCTCCTTCCCATTCCAAGGTTCCATATCTATGAAGAAGAGAGCTTTTCCTTGGATTACTCATTCTCTGTTCAAAAGAGGAAGAAAGCTCTGATATGAAAGCTCCATCTCCATTTGCAGTTGCAATGGCGAGAGAAGAAGAGGAGAAAGAGGGTTTCAGAGGAATTCGAGTCTAGGGCATGCACCTGAAACTAAATGCGGTCTAGATGCTACTCTAGAGCTTCCTCTCCCTTATGTTTTGTTGTTTCATTTTTGTTTTGTTGTCTTCATTTTCGTTTTGTTGTTTGGGTGTCGGGTTTAGGGCCACCACGTTGAATATGGTCATTTACCATTTTACCCTTAAAAAAACAAAATCCTTCCTAACATATCATCATCCCCTTCCTTCATCAATTCCCCACCCAATCCACCATCCCCATTCCCTTCCTCCCATCTTCACCCACTCATCATCTTCTCCCTCACACCCACCACCATTTCCATCTTACCCATCATGGTTGGAGGGTTTTCTTCGCATTTCCGCACACCTTTTCCAACCTCCCCCCATATTTAACGTCCTTTTTTTAAAGATTTTCGCGATCTGAAAAAAATTGCACTTGTAAGTGCGATTTTTCCTCCCCGGTCGCACTTACAAGTGCGAAATTTGTATTTTAATTTTATTTTCTTAATTAAATCGATGTGTATGACACCTATAAGTGCGATTTTCCTCCCTAGTCGCATTTACAAGTGTGGAATTGGTATTTTAATTTTTCTTTTAATTAAATCGATGTATATCGCACCTATAAGTGCAATTTTTCCATCCTGACCGCACCTTAAAGTGCGGCCAATATAATACAAAATAAAATAGATTATTTTTATATAGTTCGCACTTTAAGCTGCGATTATATAGTCCTGGCCGCACCTTAAAGTGCGACCTAGGGACGAAAATCACATCTTTAAGTGCAATTTATTACCAAATCCGGAACTGAAATCGTGAAAGGCATGATCCATAACTCAAATCGACGTGCATTTAACCCACAAAAACAAAACAACATAGTAAAATGGTTTCCAGGATGACGAAGGAAGAAGAAACGGATGAAATGTTTGCTGCGGCGAGAAGGAGAAGGAAGAAGAAAGGGATGGTGTGAGGAGAATGGTTGTTGCCATGGTCCAGTTCTTTTTTTTTTTAATATTAGGGGTATATTTAAAATTAAGCAAAAAAGGGGATGATGGCAGGTCCAATGGGGATAGCCCCAAACCCAACTCCCTATAAAATATACTTGAAATCTCGTGTATTCTTACCCTTAAGTTATTGCATTTAAACAATTACGTTGTTTCAAAAACAAATAAATAATTACGTGTGAAACTTCTTTTTCCTAATATTTATTAGATTTTTGAAAGTGAAGTTATAGAGTATTGTGCTCAAGATATTTTTGATGTGCACAATAACATTCCTCAACCAATAATTCTCCAATCAATCATTACTGCTAGCAATTTGAAGCGCACCTGAGTTCCTTGTGCCTCAACTCCCAAACATGAAGAAGCGTCTTCCCCACTGCCCAAAACTCACAACTTAGCACAAAAATGATCTCCCTCCCCAAAACGTGACAACCCCGACAACCACTGTCCCAATAAAATCACAAAGAACTTCACTGATACCCCATCTTATATCGCCCATAATGCCAACTACCATCAACACATAATTCAACCATTGTGCTTCCAGCACTATTAAGAATAGTTTTCCAAAACAGACATCAAATAGATTTAAAAAAAAAAAAAACTAAAAGTTATTTCACAAAACTGTTATAAAATAGGGTGTTGGGTTTGGGACCACCCCTTTGAACCCTCCACCACTCCTGAATATAGTCATATACCATTTTACTCTTAAAAAACAAAATCCTTCCTAACATATCTCCATCCCTTTCCTTCATCAATTTTCGACCCCATCCACCATCCCCATTCCCTTTTTTCCACCTTCACCCACTCATCATCTTCTCCCTCACACCCACCACCATTTCCATCACACCCACCACCATTTCCATCTTACCCATTATCGTTGGAGGGTTTTCTTCGCATTTCCGCACACCTTTTCCAACCCCCCCTCTTATTTAACGTCATTTTTTTTAAGTTTTTCGTGATCTGAAAAAAAATGCGATTTTTCCTCCCTATTCGCACTTACAAGTGCGAAATTTGTATTTTAATTTTATTTTTTTTAATTAAATCGATGTGTATCACACCTATAAGTGCGATTTTTCCTCCCTAGTAGCACTTACAAGTGCGAAATTGGTATTTTAATTTTTCTTTTAATCAAATCGATGTATATCACACCTATAAGTGCGATTTTTCCATCCTGACCGCACCTTAAAGTGCGGCCAATATAATACAAAATAAAATAGATTATTTTTATATAGTTCGCACTTTAAGCTGCGATTATATAGTCCTGGCCGCACCTTAAAGTGCGACCTAGGGACGAAAATCATACCTTTAAGTGCAATTTATTACCAAATCCGGAACTGAAATCGTGAAAGGCATGATCCATAACTCAAATCGACATGCATTTAACCCACAACAACAAAACAACATCGTAGAATGGTTGCCAGGATGACGAAGGAAGGAGAAACAGATGAAATGGTTGTTGCGGCGAGAAGGAGAAGGAAGAAGAAAGGGATGGTGTGAGGAGAATGGTCGCTGCCATGGTCCAGTTTTTTTTTTTTTTTTAATATTAGGGGTATATTTAGAATTAAGCAAAAAGGGATGGTGGCAGGTCTAATGGGGATAGCCCAAATCCAACTCCCTATAAAATATGCTTGAAATCTCGTGTATTCTTACCCTTAAGTTATTGCAATTAAACAATTACATTGTTTCAAAAACAAATAAATAATTACGTGTGAAACTTCTTTTTCCTAATATTTATTAGATTTTTGAAAGTGAAGTTATAGAGTAAGCTAAAAGCTTTGTACCAAAAAAATGAGTAAAATATAAGTGACTCGTTAGATATGCGCAGAAGTGATTTGTGGGTTGAATCAATATTAATTGGTCGAAAAATTAATACGTATATGTTTATGTATATGTCTTCTTACGTGTGTCTTCTCTAATATGATGATTGTGGCTTGAGTCTTCTCCAATTGACACGCTGAAATGCCATGGGCTTCTTCCACATGCCTCGTGCCAAATTGGATGATATTTGAGGTTCATGCACTTAGGGTTTAATGTGCATTGAACAAATTAAGCTTTGTGCAAGAGCATATAATCATTTAAGATCATAGACTAACTCGTGTTTGCAATTGAAACTGATCTCTTATTCATGTGAACTGTGAATATAGGTTGTCTTATGTAACGGAAGACTTCACCAATAAACTTCTGTTTGGGATCCAAACCCTTCAACTGGAAACGGAGTAGAATGAGCTAACAGCAAATGAGAACCCAGCTAAACAAAATGCATTTTATTTTTGATTGAGTCCAGCAACATAGTTTAACCCTGTCATGTGGCAGGTTTTAAAACATTGCTGCATGGAATGAAAGCATTTTGATAAAAGGTAATATTTGCTAGAGAGAATTATAAGAACATGGCTAACATAGCTAAACAAAACTGTTCAGCAGGCTGTACTGAACTGCTAGTGACCATATTGAGAATTGTGGAGCAGAATGAGCTTCAAACCGCTTGCAGTTCCCTTTGATGACTTCCTCAAAGGCAAAGGACAATATCTCTCCCTCAAAACTACATCATCCTCGCAAGTCCATGTCTGTCCTCGAGGAGAGCTGTTTTTCCACAAGAACCTCTCAGAGAATGGATTCACTAGACTCTCACGAAATTCCTGCACTGGTTCACACAGCAGCCCCTGCAGCAGTCACAGGATATGTCAAAAAGTGTTTGGAGAATGAGAAATAAAAGTTAGTGAAATTATGACTGGAAATGGATTTCCTGCGGTCGGTCACGGAATCCCTACATTCACGCATGTGTCGTTCAATCAGGCAGCTCAAATTTGAAATTTATGTCTACCGTCAAATCTTGATGAAATATATGAACATCAGACGTTTCACATTGCCTGACCATGTAAATGCAGGGTATCTATCCCAGACTGCACTGAACTAGAATCCAATTATGACTAGAGTTATTGTTTTTAAAGATGAAACAAGCACCCTTACCTCTGCCATGCAATTGATTTTCAAAGTGACATCCTCACTAAGAAGGACTAGCTGTCCATCATTTTGCTTCCTTTTATGTAGAAGAGTGAAGTCAAGGATGTGATCTTCTATTGTTGGTGATGGAATTTCCATGGAGCTCCCAATCCCACCATGAAAACTCCAACTCTCTTCACCAAATTGAGTCTGAGGAGACGCAGGTGGGGTTGGAACAATCATCCTTCCTTCATCCACTGAGCTCTGGATATGAATCCACCAGTTTGTGTTCACCATACATTCTTCAATCCATTCCAACGCCAAAGAAGCCTCTGAAATTCTTCTAAAAAAGGAGTACTGATGCTTCATACTTTGCAGTTCCCTTATGACTGACATGAGTAATAACAGTATCAGTGAGAAACAAGACCATTTCATATCAAACAGTTAACATACGGTAAATAATGTTTTAAAGCTCATTACCCAATCTTGGCACGATTAATCGAGTCCCCTTGAGACCTTGTAAAAGCTGCAGAGCTTTCCTTGATTCTTTGTTCATAAGAGTAGTAGTGTCCAAAATCATGTCCCAGCTCCTCTTTTGCACCACACTAGTATCCTGCTAATGAAACAGACGTTAGCATATATCAACTCTTGATTTATATAGAATAATCATGAAGGCATATGTTCTTTCTTATGTAAACTTACAGAAGGGCCATTATGCTTGTCTGAAATTTGTCCGCAGTCACTGACATCAATACTTTTTTCAGCAGAAACACGACTAGAAGTGCCCGGTCTTCCCTTGCATGGTGAGTTCTTTAGTGATTGGAAGGGTAACCTTTCCACTCTGTTCTTCTCTTGAGTCAATTTGATTTGAGTGCCAAAAGGCTTTCTTTGCAACTTTTGATCTTGGACTCTTTTTGGAGTCTGATTCTCTTTGTTTGAGGTCGGGCTTCTGCTTTCATCTGGATTTGGTGACCATCTAGACTTGTAACGTTTAATTTCTTCTAGCTTACCCTTCTTTTTCATACGCCGCAAGTGCAGGGTATTTGGGCTGAAGTTTTCCTTATCTGGAGTGAATATTTCTTCTTCTTTTTCCCCATCAAAAAAAGAGAAAAGATCCTTTGAGATTGATTTATCCTTTGAACTGCATGACCTTTGTGACTTAGAATGTCTAGTTTCTTCTAGCTTACCAGACTTCTTTAGAAACTGCAATTGAAGCATATTTGGGCTGAAGTTTTCTTTATCTGGAGTAAAGGTCTCTTCTTCTTCTTCTGATTCCAGACCAGCGAGAAGATCCTTTGAGATGGCTTTATTTATGATATTGTTCTCGTTGCTCATTGCAGCTTCATTGTCAGCATTAGCTGTGCTCTTAAGTACACTCTTTCTCGTTTGAATCAGAGGAGAACTAGTAGCTTTACCTCTCCTTGACCAAATATTGCAATTTTTTGAACTTTTCTCCATTGTTTCTTTGCAGCTTTCAAGGATTTCCATATCAGGCTTTGGGGTCTGGCTCTCATTAGTAATATTCAAAAGATCCTCCTGGGTCATTGACAAATTCACTGACTCTATCAGAAGTGGTATGTGTTTTTCTCCGTCAGATTGTGAATCCATAGCACCTTCTTCAATAACTTTGGATTGTTGAAAGATGGTGCCAGGGATAACTTCCTCCACTGACAAACACATGTTTGCAGAATTGAAAATTCCAGCACCTGCAGTTGAAGCTTCTGCAGCCTTTCCATTATCTCTGGCTGTACATTCAGATTCAGATTCTTTAGCTATTACAGCATCAGGTGCAGAATTTAAATTTATGCTGGAACAATGCTTTTCAAATGAGCCCTCTACATGAGGGAGAAATGGCGAAGTAAATGTATCATGTGGAGACTGGATTTGCAGCATTTCGGTCCCAGAAACAGCTTCCAAAACTGGCAAACATTCATCCTCATAAAAAGTTTCTGCAAATGTGTAATCACACTTCCGAACTGATTCAGGTACATAAGCTGGGGATAGAACCAGGAAGCTGGATCCATGTTTTTCAAATGAGTTCTCTACAAGAGGCGGTGATGATGAAGTAAATGTTTTACCAACTGGTTCAGGTGCATAAGCTAGGGATTCAGGTACATAAGCTGGGGATAGAACCAGGAAGCTGGATCCATGCTTTTCAAATGAGTTCTCTACAAGAGGCGGTGATGATGAAGTAAATGTATCCTGTGGAGACTGGATTTGCAGCATTTCAATCCCAGAAACAGCTTCCAAAACTGGCAAACATTCATCCTCGTACAAATATTCTGCCAACGTGTTATCACATTCAACAACTGATTCCGCATAAGTTGGTGACAGAAGCGCGAAACTGGCTTGATGCTTTTCAAATTTCTCTACTTGAGGCGGTAATGGTGAAGTAAATGTATCCTGTGGAGACTGGATTTGCATCATTTTGGCCCCAGAGACAGATTCCACAACTGACAAACATTCATTCTCGGACAAATTTACTGCCAATGTGTTGTTCTCACATTCAATAACCTGCTTGTCTTTAACATCAGAGGTCGGCCAATAGGATGTTGTTTCACTTCCAAAGGGGTCACTTGGGACAACAAATACTTCATCCTTTAATTGTCTCTTGTTTTGTTTCTCATGACACAAAGAAATAATGTCTTCCAGCATTCGAGGTGCTTCCGGAATCTCCTCTTTGACAGTTTTCTCCACATTCTTGACAAGGAATAAAGAATTGAGACACTCAAGAATTGAATCTACTGATGGAATTTCTTCCTTGTCATCTGGACAACAGAAAGAAGCATTGTCTTTCAGCTTCTGAGGTGATGCCGAAATCTCGTCCTTGAGACACTCAAGAATTGAATCTACTGATTGAATTTCCTCCTTGTCATCTGCATAAGAGAAAGAAGCATTGTCTTCCAGCATCTGAGGTGATGCCAAAATCTCGTCCTTGAGACACTCAAGAATTGAATTTACTGATTGAATTTCTTCCTTGTCATCTGGACAACAGAAAGAAGCATTGTCTTCCAGCATCTGAGGTGATGCCAAAATCTCCTCTTTTACAGTTAGTTCCACATTCTCATCAAGAAATAAAGAATTGATACACTCAAGAACTGAATCAACTGAATGCATGTCTTCCATTTCAACTGGACAACTATTTAACTCCTGCAGAATGATATTATTAGTAGTTACAAAAACAAGGCAAGCCATATTCCACTAGGCTACATGGGAAACAAACTGAAATAAACGTACAACTCTTCATGCTTGTTGAGACCAAAATATTTATCAACCCATTTAATTACACAAACTCCAAAATAAGAGGTGATGGATGATAAATGGTTCCATAATGACCTTCTATCTGTTACCAGGCATTTACCATAAGCAATAGACATGTATGCTGCTAAACCGTCCACTCTATCTAGAGCACACACAAGAGATTGAGATTTACACCATACATAAGTGATTGAGATTTACACCATACATGTAAGCTGTAAAGAATTCGTCCCAAACATGCAATTTTCTAAAAGTACACAGTCGGTTCTCTTCTATTTGTCATTTAAGGTTGTGGCATAGTGATAGAACCAAGAGTCTAGGAGAGAGAGAGAAAAGAACACTCTGAGAATTACTACTAGAATCAATGGAGGTTCTAGAGAGAAATGTATTACTGTGAACAAGAAGATAGAAGATACAGAGCAGAGACGGTTACAGCTGATTCTCCAACAGAATCAGCAACTGAATTGCCAACAATTCAGTTACTACTAACCAATTTCCTAACTACACAGAAGTGTATAACTTCTTATTTATAGTGACAGCTTATATGCCTAAGTTGTGCCAGCCTGGCGCCTAGTGTAAACTTTCTTAATAGCAGGCTTAGGAAGCCTGCTTATTTTATCACATAGGAACTAAGAAATACAACTAATGTTCTTGTTTTTATGGAAACAGTTACATAATTTTCTATTACACTCCTTATCTCTGCTATCAGCTGATTACTCTCTCAATTGAAACTTATTACTTGTTAATGGTACTGTTGGTAAAAAAATATTTCGTTGTCCATTATTGTAAAATGAAAACAATTTTTAAATATTTGCTAAAGTGATAAATAAAAGTGAATGGAGGGAATAGCATTGTTGTACAGGTTAGAGGAGTATATAATATAAGATTTGACTCTCTTAAGTGTGTACTGGTAATACTTGATTGAAAAAATCAAGGACTTTAACAACCTCATAGTTTATAATATATGTCAATATATTTATATTAAAATCTAATCCCACTAATTTTCCAATCAAATGTTATTATAGCTATGTGCTTTGCTCTCTCAATTCCATGAGAAGCTTTCAGTCAATTATTTAATATGTTTTCGTTGGAGATGGAACATGATAGAAAAATGGTGAAAGGTTGATCAGAGAAAAATGACTTATCTGATTTCATTATTGATGGAACTTGATTTATACACAAGGCATCTGGATTAACTAACTAAGTTGTGATAACTAGAACAATCTGAAACCAACATAACTGAGTGCTGATATATAATTTTGGCACCCCTACATTTATGCACCCTCTCATATCATCATGATTAAAATCAAAAGAAAAAAACTATCAACAAAGCAAAATGATATATGATTTGATGTCCATGTCTACACCGTCATTGTATAATCATCAAATTTATATAACAAACACTTTCAATAAAATGAATCAGTATAGCATTTTCATAAAAAAAAAAAAAAAAGATTCATTAAAAAAAGCACCTGCTCTTTCTCTTCTCCGATTTCTGGTGCTTCATCATCATCTTCTTCTTCTTCTTCCTCTTCTCCTTGTTGTTGCACAAGGGCATGCAGCTCAGGCACAAAAGGGTTTTCCAAATCGTAAGCGCGGCTAATCGGAATCCAATGCAACCGGTAAACCCTACTGGAAACCCCAATCCTCAACGTGTCGCCTTCCTTCATCTCCACTCTCACCCCTGCCTCAATCTTCCTCCCGGAAACCCACGTCCCGTGCACTGGAAGAATTGATCAACGTTACTGTTTACTATTCAAGAAAATGAAAACAAAAAATTGGAGGGAAGGGAATGGAATTACAGTACCGGAAGAGAGATCGACGACGGAGAAGGAGAGGGAAGAGGGAACAGAGCGAATGTGGAGGTGGTAGCGGCTGATGCTGGGGTGCGTGAGCATGAGGTCGCAATCGGGGTGACGGCCGACGAGGAGGGTGTCTTCATGGTCACGGCGGCGAGGAGAGTGTTCTTCCGGGGGCTTGTTGACGATGAAGATGTTCTTGAGGATTGATTCGTTCTTTAGCACAGTGAGCACCGGGATTTTCCCTTCTTCTTCCTCTTCTGGATTCTTCTCTGGTGCATTGGAAGCCATGGAATTGGAAATTCGAACGGTGTTTTTCTTATTGAAGGAGGGAGAGTGTGGAGTGTGTCGAGGTTGAATGGAATGGAATAGAAAAGAGGTTTAACTTTTAAGGGTGAGAGAGATGCAGAGATTTTGAATTGTTATTGGAAAAGGTGACCGTTGAACAATTGGCAACGGGTAGTTAAACTTGGTTAAACGGACTGTGATTTGGTATTAAAAATTTGGGATTTCTTTTATTTTTTTCTTTTAAAGAAATAATTAAAAATTTGAATCTGCTTATAGATTTCAACGATCAACGTTGATTTATTGATTTATGGGTTAATAATATATTTGGTTCTTGTGTTTGTACGCATATTTGCGTTGGTGCACTCTGTGGTGCCTTCTCTCAGGTGAAGGTATGGTACCTCCTACGAGGTGGACCAATAGAATGCATGTGACGTGGCTTTTATTTTCTAGCAGAAATGCCTTTTTAATATTGGGGTTTTCATAAAATAACATTTATATTATTTGTCACTAACCATAGTTGGTTTAACCCTGATAAGTCATTTAATTGTGCAATTGCTCCTTTTCCCACCCATTTGAACCAAAACCGTTCATCTTCATTTGTTCTTCTTTTGTTCTAGTTTTTTTTCCTTCACTCTCAGTTACACTTCATTGGTTACATAGTGAGACCTGCGAACTCCTTCCAGATTCCGGCGAACTCCTTCCAAATTCCGACGACGAGAGCTGCGAAAGCGATCATCCATCGATCAAGGTTCGTATTTTCTTGTCACATTGTAGATCGTGGTTTTCATCCTGCATGTGTATGATTATGTGGGTTTTTTGGGTTTTCTGTGCACACATCAGACATGATTCTACAATTTATTGTTTCGTCCTATAATCTTGAGGGTTTTCTGCTTATCTTGATGCTAAAGTTCCGGTTTTTGAAAGTATTTTCGAGTCCTTGTTATGGTGTTGTGTTTATTTTCTTTAAACCTGACTTACACTTGTTCTGCGATTCAAGGGTTTCTTCAATTTTTTCGAAATGGCCTTTTGTTTTTCTATTTCTTATATTGATGGAGTCGTCAACTTTTCAACCAATAAAAGCAACGGGTATTTTAACTTGAAACACAGTATCTAAATTGTGAAGACTGAAGAAGTGTGAGGTTGATGTGCATTCATTTTGGCATTCTTGTTGGTTTAGGAGTTAGGGTTTTTTGGCTTCGAATGGTGTTTAATGACGTGCAGTAGTACTAAACATGGAAGTGTTTACCGTTGGGTGAAGTCTTCATTTTCCATGTCAGTTATTTGATTGAATATCTGATTCTGTTGTAATATAGGAAAGATGAAACCTGAGAAAAAGTCTGGTTTGAAAGACATTGATGGTCCTGATTTTAGGACACAAATAGACATCGATTTGGTAATATCCATATGCCTCTGCTTTTCTTTCAAATCTGGTTGCATACTTGTTTGGGCTTGGTTAATCTTATTTTAGGTTCCTTCTATTTTGAATATACATAGGAGGACATGGAAATACCTCTTGTTTTTTATACGAGACACAATTGTGAGATTGGAAGTAAGATTGAAGTTACAGATCCTGTAGGGAGTAAGATGGAATTTAGGTTATTCTATGGGAATAATGGAGTTCGTATTTGGGAATCAATAAAAGTGATTGCTAATAAGTATGGGTTGAAAGAAAACCACTTTGCTGACTTCTATTACCGTGGACGGAACACGTTCCATGTGAAGATTTTAGATGCCATGTTGATTGAAATCAATTATGGGGTTGGCACTTCCCAAAGCCAACCTCGTGAGGATGTTATGGTTGGGGTGGGAGGTGAGGATACTATGGATGAGAGTGATGAGAGTGATGTGGGTGGTGAGAGTGATGAAGATGATGGAATTATTGCGGTTAGTATGGGTGATCCTGATGCAGTAAGAGATGGGGCGGTCGAGGTGTATGAATTTGATAAGCTGATAAGTAAATCAGCAACTACTCGGACTCAAACCTTGGTGAGTTTTTATCCTGCCAAGTTTATACGCACAAAAAAAATGTAAAAAATGCTAAGTATAAATACTAATTAATATTTTTTCAGACCCTTCCAATGAGATATGTTGAAATTCATCTTAGTGAACACTGGCAGCACGTCCTGTTGCAAACCCCTGAGCAAAAGTGGTATGCTTGCGAGCTGAAATGGAGGAAGCGAGAAGGGGCTATAAGTGACTGCCACATTGGAAATAATTGGTATCAATTTGTGAAGGACAACAATTTAAGGGCAGGGGAAAAGGTTCACTTCAGGCCTAATAACACGAACAACAATGTTCTCCATGTAACAATTATTCGCCGGCAACAAAACAATCATTGACTTTAGTATTTAGGCAGTGATGATTTTGAAACTTGATGTATGGTTGGTCTGTGACTTATTTTTGTATATTTAGGTGTTACTTCATGGTATATTTTTTCCGTGCATCGCCTTTGCTTTGTATAAGGCTACCATTTCAATATGATGCCTGCACCTACACTGATTGTTTGTTGTTTCCTGGTTAAATATTGGAACACTGGAGATCATAGTGCCTTGTTGATGCATTTTCTTTTGGTTGTGTTGCTGCGTTCTATCATCAGGGCTGTGTTTGCTGTAGTTTCCTTTTTCCTTTTTGTGAGGACTATGCTACTCTTATCCCTTTGTATCTATCTTTCATTATTTATCCTTTCTAAAAAAAAAATTGTTTATGAATGGGAACCGATTCCGTTTAATATAAAAGGGTTAAGTTGCATGTCTTTATTTTTAAATATGTTTGCAATTGCAATTGTTTTGTAGTATATAAAATATGGCATCCCAGATATTTTCTTCCACACAAAGAAGGAATTTGTATGCTGATGGAAGGTTATGCAATTGTGGTTTGCCTCCGTCGCTTAAGACGTCATGGTCCAATGCAAACTATGGAAGGAGATACTATCAGTGTCCTTCCAAGGTAAAATGCAAATTTTTTTCTGTAAATAAACTTGTTTACAAGTTGGCTTTAGTTAATGAAATTTTTGAAAATATTTGCAGTCATGCGTTTATTTCGATTGGATCGACAGTCCTGGGGAAAGTGTTGTTCAAGCCCCTGCACATAGCTCGCATGAAGCTGAAGCCCCCGCGCAGAACCCACGCATCGCAGCTGAGGACGACCTTAATCCAACTGTGATTGCTGAGTATAGGAGGAGGGAGTAGATGCATATTGCCATCATTATATGCTTGTTGATTGTGGCAATTTTGTCTTTTTTAGTCAAGTGATTAATAGACTTAAAGTTTCTTCTAAACTTTTGGTTGGTTGGCGTTGTGAGTATGGAATTCTTTGCTAAGTTTGGTTCATTATGGGTCGTTAGTTCGCGGCATTTGCAATGTATCCTGGTAAACTTGGCCATGAAGATTAAAATTGTACTAATTGGAAAGGGATTTTCAAAGTATTCAAAAAGCTGGAGTATTTTTTTTTAAAAAAAGAATGTGTACTAATTAGGTTTAGTGTGCAAACAAGCTTATGGCACAAACAAAGTGGATGAGGAAACTGGAATGAATGCCTTGGCATGTTTTTCCAGCATCACATGCTTCAGCAACAATGTCAACCTCCTGAGTTCCAATACCATCCCCTCCAGCAACAACATCAGCATCTCCAGTGTCAACATAATAATCTTGAGTCTTCAGACACATAGATTATGCGTGCTCCATTTTTTAATACTCCCGCTTCCGCCCCAAAAACTCTGCATTCTCTCATCATTATCAAAATTTCTTGCCCTAATAGTTAATACTCCCGCTTCTGTGTCTGTGTCTCTTCCTCTCCTTTTCTCCCATCCACATTTATTACGCTAAGCATAGGCGTCCGTTCAACATGGTGGGAAAGTACATGAAGTGTGATGAGTTGTTGAAGCAACACCAAGATAATCATGGCCCTTGCCGTAAGAATTTTAAATATATTCGTTATTCGTTAATGCACGCACCTGAACAGGCATTAACACCCCCCTTCGATTGAAATGAAAGGACATGTGCATCAAATGCATTTGAACATGTATTATCACACCCCTGCGTCGAACAGGTTTCAGGAATGAAAAGACACACCCTAAACCCCTCTATCTGCCACATGCAATGAAGGCTGTATAAATATTGATGACTATGCATCAAATGTCACACCACCAAAAAAACTTCCCTCATCAAAGGTTACAACATTCCTTGCTCACAACATTCCTGCATCGAAACAATGGTTGGCAGTGGTTAGGGAAGCGAATTTCGCCAGTTTCGAGTGCGGTGGACCGCTTCGGCAGTGAGTTTTCAGACTAAATGTCACATATTCTAATTACTCCGTCCTCCTTCATTTCATTTGACATAACCATTTGTTGTGTGTACTTTACAGTGTGGTGCTCTGTATATTCCTGAGATTTTCTGGAGAGACTGGCATGACTCGTTTGGATCCACCATCACCATCCAAGATCCCATGGTCACTCTTTCCGCTGCCGGGTTGGGGTGTGGAGCGGCCGTGTTTTTTTGACAAATGATCTTACCAGAATGATCCGACGACGTTACAACGTTAGACCCCCAATACTTCTGCACTTTCTTATGATCACACCCGATCGATTCGTGATGAGGATATACAACCCAGGAATGTGTGAGTTGGTTTACCCATGGTTCATAGATGATGGTTATGCCTCTGATTTTGACCACACTCTTCCATCAGATGGCAGTGTTGAAGATGCATAGGTTCTTAGAAGTTCTTGTTAGTTTATTATTGGGTCTTGTTATTTTAGCTCTCTTGTTATTTTAGTTTCTTTCTTTGTCTTGTTATTTTTAGTTTTTAAGGTTCCAGTATGAGTGTTATATACATAAACAACTAATAAAATGCATAAATAAATATTTTCCAGCACCGTTAATTGGAAGTGTTTGCTCATGGAAGTTGTTAGCGAAGTCCCTTGCTGTTTTTCTTGCCCTTCCTTTTTGCTGAGAGATATGTCAATCCTTGGATCTTATTTTGCATCTCACCAGTATCCATTTTGTGGTCTGTACTGTTAGTCTTTACTTTGATTCCCTTTGTATCTTAAGGATGTTATATTGTTATTTTTCTAGCTCGCCATTGCCATTGGCATGTGTATTCTTCCAGTGTTGTGCTGGTTCATGGGTGGAGTTTTTCCCCCATTCCTTGTAATGACTTTGTCTACTTATCAATTGAATTATCTTTTCTAAATAAATAAATAAAAAGGCATTTTCCAGCACCAGTGGCCACTTAAACATGAGTTTAGTTTATCCTAAAAAGAGGATTCAACACTAAAAATCTGTCAACAAAGATAAATTGTCATCCAACACTAAAAACAAAACTCTGGCAATAAAGATAAATTTTCATAAGTCATTTCTTCACTAAAAACAACTTGGTGTAACCAACAAACAGATTAGTAAATTCTTCACTTACGGCTTCTAGTCATTATCTCTTATGTGACCATGGTTTTGATTTTAGTTAGTAAGTTAAAGGACCAAAATAGCTAAATACAATGCACTGTTAAAATTTAGAAAAAAATAAGGAGAGGCAAAAATAAAGCAGAAATCAGAACGCCGTTGACTTTAATATTTCAAACTTTACAAATAGGCTGGGATAACATTACAAAGAAAAAGAAACAAAGCGAGAGTTCTCTAATGCTTAACATATACTGCTTGATGAGATCTGCCACCCTACAGAGTTTGATTTTTTATCTCAACAGTCATGCTGGAATTCAGGGAACCAGCAGAACTTCCCACATAGTGCGGGATGAAAACAA
This sequence comes from Acmispon strigosus, assembly GCA_030819835.1. Taxonomy (NCBI): domain Eukaryota; kingdom Viridiplantae; phylum Streptophyta; class Magnoliopsida; order Fabales; family Fabaceae; genus Acmispon; species Acmispon strigosus. The sequence continues at coordinate 31,222,810 of JAUAMA010000001.1, forward strand.
TTTTAAAACATTTGAGCTGCGGGGGCTGACTAATAAGAAGATGCTACACCAGATAACATAAAATTTTTTGTCAGCTACTGCTTCTCACCTGTTTTGAAATTGTTTGCATCCCACGCTACGTGGGAAGTTCTGCTGGTTCCTTGAATTCCAGCACGACTGTTGAGATAAAAAAGCAAACTCTATAGGGTGGCAGATCTCATCAAGCAGTGCATGTACTTATTGGCTGTGACATGAATTAGGTTAGATGGGAGGATCCTGGAATCGATTCCATAGAAGTACAACACCAATGAGGAGAAGGAGCATATGCTTCTGGAACCTGATTTTTCTTCACAAAGATGGGTATGAAAGCTTCAATTCTGTAAACCTTAAATAGCATATGGAATATGATGGGGTGGTGTATTGAATTCGTGTAACATAAATAGAGAAAGTGCCACATTTGATGTTTTTCCCATCACATTCAATTAGCACTACAATTTAGGTGGGCGGCGAGCAGGAAATATCAGTCGACGGTTTTCCTTTACCCCCACGATCATCCATCTATCAAATGTGCCCTTACATATTCCCTTTACCACCCACGATCGTCCATTTTGGTCTCAGCTTCTTAATCAATTTCAAGCTTCTGTTTACACAATCTTCAAGAAAGTTGAACGTAATCATTGTGGAGTGGAAGAAATACAATAAATCAGGGGCAGCGCGCATTAAACATCCAATATCATGGGAAAATGCATTACCAGGACTCATTTATCATGTTTTTGCTCTCAATTTCATTCAATATACAAGTCATTGATCACACCATTGCAATACTTCTGAAACTGAGTTATAAGAATCTTAATTTGGAGCAAATTATAAGATCAGTGAACTACTTGATGCCTACCTGACGGTGTTGAGTGTTTTCCTTAATTTATGACTATTAGATAGATTTTTGGTGCAGTGTAATGATAACATGCAGAACATCATTAGATAGATTGCTTGTTTAAGTTGTTTTACTTTTACGGTTCTCAAGAAACATGTGTTGTTTAAGCTCTCATCTTAGACTCAGTTAAACCAACAAACCCATGCTAGAACAATATTAAGCTTACCCCAATTTACCCTTTGCATTCATTTCTTTTTCAATCCCAAAGTTCAGAACATCACATAATTGACTCAATCTTTTTAAAGCATGACTAATCTTTTCATAGTAATTATTTGACTCAACATATATTTTAAAAAAATTGCTATATAAGAATTGGAGAAAGGCACATTAGCTGCATCCTTCAAATTGGAAATCGATGCATACTAATAATATGAACTCTCCACAGACTGAAAAAACCATTACCAACAAAATAAAGGCCATGCCTTCATCAACCAAAATAATCAATCGTTAACCCTTACTGCCAAATTTGCTTTAAGGAAAATTAATCCATTTAACACAAAAAATTAACTATAAAATTAACGAAGGACATGCCTTCACTTGTCCAAGAAAGATATCCAACAATCAAAAAAAGAAGCTTATGCCTCTCTAACTCTCTTGTCCACAAATTAATGCCTTACATTAAACACCCAAAACTTAATAGGGGAAACCAAGTCACATAATCAATATCAGCATGTCTGAGGGGGGCCTTCTTCTTCTTATCAGCTTCAAGCAACCTGTGGTAGTAACCCAATGACTTCAACAAGACCATTCCTTGCAGCAGGTTGTATGAATGTAATTCAATTGTTGCAGCTAGTCTCAGTCTTGTGTAGTTACTAACCTACAATTTATGTTGCTTCCAATTAGTAGATGAACTAAAAAATTCATGTCACACAAACAATGCTTCCAATTGGCAGCCCAAATTAACAAAATTGTTTGTTACCTCAATGTTGTCGTATCTATTGACTTCCCCTCTTTCCATCCAAGTTGCAACCCAAACTCCACAGTCATTTCTGTTGAACATTTGGTTAGGAGTTGATTTACATTATGAGCTAAACCAGTACCAAACTAAAATGGTGATAACTTACGAATTAGGCTTTTGAACTCGTACTCTTTCAGGTATAACAACTTTGAAGGATGAGACAATGGGTTTGGGGGTGTCCTCGAAATCGTAGAACGAGTTGTCTTGCAGTAGCTCCTCCAAGTAAATTGTTTGAGTAGAAAACAGTAATACCAGCAGTTAAAATGCAAATAGAATAAAGAGTCTTGGGATAGTATAAAAATATCTCCCAAAATCACACCCATATCATTCACATCAAATTTTGATGAGAGATGGTTTTCCATTTACAATTCTATCACATGAGTATGCAAACTAACACACATACAAACAAAGGTTTTGTATGTTATTTTTTCATTTAAAACATAGCACTTGTTCGGATAATAATTCATTGTGGTTAAGGAAAACAGTAGTACTAGCAGTTTGGTTTTCCTGATCCTGGATGCCATTCGATTTTCGTCTGGGAAGCTATCCAGATACTTAACTTGTTGCTTCGTAAAATCAACCACCAACAGATACCAGTGTGTGCTATCGTCATTAACAGGTATAAATACCTAATTGGGGACAAATCATGTAAGCCAAGCATGATAAAAATGATAAAGCAATTGACAAATTAAATAGCAGTAAAAACTATGCAATTACCTGTCTGACCAGGTCAATTCTTCCCATGAAATGTTTCTGATAAAACCTTTTCATGGCATCAGGGTGGGTATTCCAACTCAATACAGCTTGCTACAATATAAACCATCACACGTAGAGACCATACAATTTCAATTACTTGTGTCACAATGGATAAAATGTAAAATAAAATAAGAAAGGGACTTAGGGCATTATAGAAAAGGTTGTCGGAAAAAACCAGTATGGTGGATTATTCGTACGTGACTTCTCAGTTGCTGCCAGCAGGCAGACAAGCAGCTTAAGGACATCTTGTCCCATTGCTTCCTTTGGCTTCAATGACTGGAGCATCCCTCTGGTGCCATCTATGATTGGGATTTCAGACTTTACGAACGTCTCTCTCCTGTGTTGAGTGTAAGCAATACATGTTAGGGGCTGGAAATAACTGCAATCGATATGAGGAGTTTGAAATGGATTTAGACAAAATAGAGAGTAATTTTTCACTTACCAAGCACTGTCGTCCTTTTTTGTCTTCTTGAAGATGTATGATGCAACAGCGATATCAGTGTATGATAGTTGGAGTGTAGCCTCTACGGTGAAGATTTTGTTCAAGAACTACATAACACATAACAAGAAAGGTGTTAGGGTAAGTTTACTTGTCAATTGTATAGTTAGAAGATTTTTTTCAAGAACTACATAACATATAACTCAGTTAGACGTATAGGTGGAACAAAATCTGGGAGTACTGCCTTAGGTGGGGTGAACAATTTCCTAACAAGCGTCTTAGGGTTCTCAGCATTTGGTGTCATCTCTTCGGGGATTTCAGCACACATGGTAAGCTTTTCAGGGTTTCCAGTTGGTGTCCCTTTATCACAAGGTTGAGCAAACTTCAAATTTTGATCAACAGCAGCATTCGCTGATGGCGAAGCAGTGACTTCGGGGGACACATGTGTCTTTGTTGATTGGTTTAGGAGCGTCTGTGTCAACCAACCGACACTTTGCAACACTGCCTCTATATTCACCTCTATTGCTTTAAGCTTGTCATCGACAGTACCTCCCTTAGATAAAAACAAACAAGACAATTAAGAAAACGGAATATTGGCTCAACAACGTTTTCAGATTGAAGGACTCATAAAATGTAATAATACCTGTTTTTCAACATCTTGTATTTCGTCATTTCCATGTGGAGGATCCATTTTCACATGGAAGTATGAATCAGTGTTACTGCATCCAAAAACGGAAGTGTGAGTTAGATATGTCGCCAAATACAAAGAAAGTAAAGATTATTTTATCATGAATGATAATTGTTTTTTTGTTGTTGTTGTTTGTTTGATGTATGAGGGGGGTTACCTAGAAGATATGACAACGAAAGATTGGTTCATGTTCGGACTACTGTTGTTTACGTCCGTATGACTTTTGTCTTCCGGAGAAGTGATAGAGTTTGATTCTAATGTTGGACGACCTCGTTTCCTCTGGCTTCTTCGTACAGTAGTCTCACCTTTATTCGCCATAGTAGCTTACAATCTTCAGGGGTTCTTTCGGTTTCCTTAGGGTTTGTTGGGGCCTTTCCGCCTTGGACAAAACCACCGCAATTAATTGAGGTATATATGTAGAGAAGTGTGGGTTCGAGAAGGGTGTGGCCATTGGAGTTCCCAGAGTTGAGTGTAAGAAAGCATGCGCATTAATCACCATCTGTAAACCCCTGCTCGCAGAAAGCCTACAAAACCCCTATTCCCATTATCAGCTATTCGGATTCCAAATATTGACGCACCAATGTGTTTTTGTTTCCCTCCATATCAATGTATTCCTAATTTTTACTAATCGTTAACCCTATTAATTATTTTTTCAATGTTTAAATAGATAAATAACTTCATTATAGATAAATTCACTATAATTTAAATTATCCTACTTAACTTAGATCATTTAAATAATTATTTCCATGTTTAAATAAATAGTTTCTTTATAATTTAAATTATTTAAATTAACTAAAAAATTACTTAAGTAAATTATTTTTACTATGTTTAAATAAATAATTTCATTAACCAATGTTTTCAAAGCGATAGTTCACAAACACTTCATAGGTACCGAGAAGTCGTTGTTCAATGTTTGGTAGTGTTCAAAGCGATTGTTCACACCTGTTTCATTGGTCACTAACAAGTCATTGTTCAATGTTTGGTATGGTTCAAAGCGATTGTTCACAAACACTTCATTGGTCACTAACAAGTCGTTGTTCAATGTTGGGTAGTGTTCAAAGCGATTGTTCACAAACACTTCAATGTTTGGTCACTAACAAGTCGTTGTTCAAGGGTTGGGTAGTTTTCAAAGCGATTGTTCACAAACACTTCAATGTTTGGTCACTAACAATTCGTTCAAGGGTTTGGTAGTGTTCAAAGCGATTGTTCACGCCCACTTCATTGGCCACTAACAAGTCGTTCAAGGGTTTGGTAGGGTTCAAAGCGATTGTTCACAAAATCTACAATTTAGGTTCTGGGAAGTCGTTGTTCAATGTTTGGTAGTGTTCAAAGCGATTGTTCACACCCACTTCATTGGTCACTAACAAGTCGTTGTTCAATGTTTGGTAGTGTTCAAAGCGATTGTTCACAAACACTTCAACGTTTGGTCACTAACAAGTCGTTCAAGGGTTGGGTAGTGTTCAAAGCGATTGTTCACAAACACTTCAATGTTTGATCACTAACAAGTCGTTCAAGGGTTTGGTAGTGTTCAAAGCGATTGTTCACAAACACTTCAATGTTTGGTCACTAACAAGTCGTTCAAGGGTTGGGTAGTGTTCAAAGCGATTGTTCACAAACACTTTAATGTTTGGTCACTAACAAGTCGTTGTTCAAGGCTTGGGTAGTGTTCAAAGCGATTGTTCATAGACACTTCAATGTTTGGTCACTAACAAGTCGTTCAAGGGTTTGGTAGTGTTCAAAGCGATTGTTCACACTCGCTTCATTGGTCACTAACAAGTCGTTCAAGGGTTTGGTAGGGTTCAAAGCGATTGTTCACAAAATCTACAATTTAGGTTCCGGGAAGTCGTTCAATGTTTGGTAGTGTTCAAAGCGATTGTTCACACCCACTTCATTGGTCACTAACAAGTCGTCGTTCAATGTTTGGTAGTGTTCAAAGCGATTGTTCACAAACACTTCAATGTTTGGTCACTAACAAGTCGTTCAAGGGTTTGTTTGGGTTCAAAATAATTTATTTACTCAAAATATGCAATCACAATGACATACTATTTTTTAATTAATTTTTTTCAAAAAAAAATTACGGTTAATAGGAAATAAAAAAAAAAGTTGTAAAAACAAAGAGGTTGTAGATTAGATTCGATCCTTAGCCCTCCTTCTTATGTACATGTGCACTAACCATTGATCTACATTGATAGAAATTGAGAAATATGTTCGTTAACTATATTTAATCATATCATGATGTCTGATGCTACAACCAAAAACCTTCCATATTCTTACGCGTTGGGGCTCTCCATTTTCATACTCTCTCTCTCTCTCTCTGTGAATTAATCATTAATGATTTTAATGATTACATGCAGAGGTCATGATTGCAAAACTTGGAAAACGTATGGCGCGCGCAGTTCAACGACGGCGCACGCTTCATCGGCAAGCTCGTCCGGCGAGACCAACAATTACAAGCTACGTCCATCCATCTTCTGCGATCTTGGCTAAATAAATCCACATATATATGGCCCCAGAAAAAATTTCTAAACCTTTACTCATGTTTCTAAACCTTTACTCAAGTTTCAAAGGAATCCGGCGAGACCATCAATTTCAAGCTACGTCCATCCACATCAGGTTTTCCCTATATCTTTACTGTGTTATCGTTGCTGCTTCCTTTCCATCTTTGAATATCCATGCAATGTTTAATTAGACCCAATTTAGTGTAACAATTGATTATGTTCATATGTCCTGTGATATGATGGTACCATAGCTTATGTGTAAACTACATGTCCTGTATTTCAATCGTGGGTGCCTCGTGGGTATGTTCTGCTTATGTGTAAACTACATGTTCATATGTTCTGCTTAACTACCCATTATAGCTCCCCGTGTTAGTTCAGTTTCAACGAAAATGACAATGAAAAACTACCCATGATAAATTGTCAATTGCACATTTTTTTGCACACAACTTCCCATTGTGTAACTCCCCACAACTGTCAATACCTTCAATTGATTATATATTCATTTACTTGAACTGTTTATTAACTTCTCCATCTACAGAGCTTTCAATGAGTCTTCAGAAATGGCTGCCAGACCTATCCGCGACATTGTCTGCTACGAATTCGAAGACCTGGTTGAGTGGAAGGTTCCAGGTGCTGATCATCTTTTGGCATCTCCCCTCAACTACATCAACAACGCTGCTTATACGCCCATTTATCCTGAGATTGTTCGGGAGTTCTGGGGCGGTGTGACATTCCATGAACCATCAGGATTCTCAGGACAAGTTCTTGACTATCTGTTGAGCTTCAACCATCACAGGCTTTGTTGGTTGTTGGAGGCACAAGCCGAAGGATCACAGTACACAATAGGGTGGAACCTTGACATGGACCAAGGAGACATCTACAAAACAGTGTTTGGTAGAGAGTTCATCTCAGGTGAGGATTCCACTAAAGCAAGCAGTCTCATTCCAGAAGCGAAACTCATCCATGTGCTTATCCTGACTGTGTTCTGCCCCAGAATCTCCCTGCATAGCTACGTCCTTGATAATGATATTTTCATCATGTATCACACGCTGAAAAAAATTCCCCATTGACCCCGTCGATGTTGTGCATCAGCATCTGAGGCGGGTGCTAGCAAACACATCATATGCTATTCCTTATGGACTTTTACTAACAAAGATTCTACAGGATATGGTTGCGTGACCCTTTGTCAGTAGTCATTTTGCTCGGGAAAGATGTACTTTGATGTCAAGGAAATTCCTTGAAAGTCACGGAATTGTGATCGCTGCACAGGAGGATGCTGGTGGTGATGATGATGATGATGATGATGATGATGATGATGATGGAGATGCTGACGATGAACGAGAGGACGGTGATGGAGGAGGGGATGATGCTGACACTCAAGATGCTGGTGATGTTGCTGGAGGGAATGATGCTGGTGATGTTCCTGGAGGGGATGTTCGCGTTGCTGCTGAAGGAGGTGCTGGTGCTGCTGGGAATACATCCCAAGGCATCCTGAACTTTGCAGCCGAAACTTCCAGTTCCTCTCCCACTTCATCCAGTGATGATTTCCCAGAATTTAGTCAGCTCATTCGGAACCTTGAGCATAAGAGAAAGAGAAGTGACTTTGAATCCACCACCTCTTTCAAGTGATGATGATTTCTGTTTCAATTATGTTACAAATGACAATGTTGAATCCATTTGGTTTTTTTAGGATTTTATTTTTGTTGAATGTTTGTTTTACTACTTCGCTGACAATGGTTCTGTTTGATTTTAAGTTCTATTAATTTGGCTGCTATAGCATGTTTTATCATCCTTATCATTTTGGTTTTGTTTTGCGGATGTAATTGAGGCACGTTTCTAAATTTTTACCCATTGCATTACAGGTTGACAAACTGGTTAGTTTAATTTTTGTGGGTGTCATATGTGTTTGGAGTGATAATTACCAATAGCTTTTAAATAAAGAGAAGATCACCTACACATCAAATTTGGGAATTACCTAACCCTTTCGTTAATTAGGGCACATTGAAATGTAGAGTTTTTTTTTTTTTTGCTACATTGAGATGTAGAGTTTTCATATGATGCATTGAAATGTAGAGTTTTTTTTTGGTGAATTCCTTACATAGATTTTTCTTATGGTGCGATGTAATGCTTTCCCTGTTTCTTTTCAACACAAAATCGACGAGCATTCCTTAATACAGGTTCACCATAGTTTGACCTAAAGTCTGAAACTAGTTCATTGTGTCTGTAATCATCCACAACTCTCTCAAAGTTATATATGAAACCGAGCATGCTATTCTTACACTGCACAAACCTCTTAATAAAAGAGTTAATACCTTCATACAGGGAAGTAGTCCTAATACCAGCAAAAAATTTCTCTCTCATATATGCAGTTGCCCACATCTCCTTCATGCCATAAATCTTTTTAATCCACTTGTGCTCTTCAATTTCAGACTTTTCCATCACTCTCGACCATTTTGATTCAAACCTTTCAGGAGTATAGTTCCCATAAATCAGAGTCTTAAACTCATCAAGAAATTCAGGAATCTTAACCTTCTTCAGAGCATTTTGCTGAATGTGCCATCTGCATAGCCTATGAGTAGAACTGGGAAAAACAACCTTTATTGCTTCACGGATATATTTATCCCCATCCGTGACAAAAGCTTTAGGCTGCTTGCTAAACATTGCATCGGATAAGGTATGCAAAACCCACTTGTAGGTCTCAATACTCTCATCGGTTACCAGTGCACATGCAAATATTGTAGTCTGCTTGTGGTGATTATAACCAGAGAAGATAACCACTAGTTTGTTATACTTGTTCCTTTTGTATGTGCTGTCAAAGGCAACAACATCTCCAAATGCTTGGAAATCAAGCCGACTTGTTCCGTCGGACCAAAACAAGTGTTCAAGCTTATCATCGCTTGTTCTCTTGAAATTGAAGAAAAACATTGGATCCTTCTCCGCCTTCCGTCGTAAATAACTCAACGCAGAAGCCGCATCTCCAAACCCGGAACTTAACCTCTTCTTCTTATCTATATAATTACTTACGTCCATTTTCGTGAAACCAGCAGAAAAATGACCACCTTTTTGGCCCATCAGCAGGCTCGTTACATTGCAACTCCTAACACCGTATAACTTCATATAAGAAAACACATATAAGAAATAGCCTAGCTTTGGCATTCCGTTGATTCTCCGTACGTTGATCGTCTGTCCATTGGTCTTGTGGGATGGCTTTTCCTACAACATCTTTAGGAACATAGTTTCCTTTTTCTACGACATCCCAAAGTCTCCAGTCTGTTGATTCTATGAACAGTTGCATGTGCTTCTTCCAGTATGGGTAGTTGGAGCAATCAAAGAAGGGTGGCTTGTTGGTAGCCGTGCCTGAGGGAAATGTTGTGTTATCCATGGATCTTTTCACTCTACACCTGTTAAGATGTTAGTACTTCTCAGAGTGGTTAAGATTTGATACCAATTGATAGTAATAAAACACACAAGAAAGGGGGGGTTTGAATTGTGTGTGTGATTTTTAAAAACTTTTATTTAAATGCAAGTATAATTTTCAAAATACTTTTCAAGAGCTTAAGTGCAGCGGAAATAAGTTAATGCTAAAAAGTAAAGAACACAAAGTATTTATCCTGGTTCACCCCCTTAATCGACAGGGCTACATCCAGTCCTTGGCTTCACCAAGATTTTCCACTATTTACTCAAATAGAACAAGTATTTTTCATGACTTCTTCCAGTATTCTGAGGACTACTCCTTTACAAGTATTCTATCAGGACTTCTCATTTCTAGTATTAGACAGGACTACTCCCAATTCTTTTACAAAGAGGTTTTTGAGTTTCTACAAGAATCTCTTCAATAAGAGTAAGGTAGAAAGTTTAAGAACAGTATACAGAGAGAATATGAAGGCTGGTTCTTTGTTTAGGTTATGTGAAAAAAGATAAGAGTTTTCACTCTGTTAGCGATTCACACACTGGCAGACGACTTAACTCAGAAAAGTATAACAATGAGATTCTGAGTTGTGAACAAGAGCTAATTGCTTAAAGGATGACTTAGAAAGCTTTGATAATTTTATCGTAGGAAGTCGCCAATTGATTCAAGTGTCTAAGTTCTCTATTTATATCTTCAGTAGGGAGTCCCTTGATGGTCATTGATGAAGATTGAGTGCGCTTCCATTTGAATTTGAACTTCTGAGGGTGCAACGGATACTTCTGCAGCTCTGTAACAGCATTAAATGCATTCTGCCATGCATTAATTGCAACATTAAATCTTTTGGATGACTACGTCTGGTTCTTCAATGCTTCAGCCTTGAGTTCTCGTTTGGTCATTAAATGCTCGCGCTAGACAGCAAAGAGAATATCAATTTTCTGAACAAGAGATTTGGTTCTGACCGTTGGGAGTATACGATGTTCAGGAAATCACACCGAAGACTCTGAAAAAGATGCTTGATTTAAGGAATGTCAGAGTGTTTGCAGATACGAGGAATAAAATATTTATTATGTCCCTTTCTTCATTCTGCAATGATCAGTGCTTCATTAAATGCTTTGACGAGGTAGATTGGTCTTTATTGTTTGTAGCATTTGTCAAACGAACTCTTCAGCACTTTGGGCAGACAAACTCTATTGGAAAACAAACTCTTCATTTTACCAAACGAACTCAACTGGCAAACGAACTCTTCATAGAGTTGCCAAACATACTCCTTAGGCGGACGTACTCCTTTGGTGTGTTGCCAGATGTACTCCTCAGGCGGCCGTACACTTTTGTTGAGTAGTCAGACGTACTCCTCAGCCAGACGTACACTTTTGGCGAACGTACCCAACTGGCAAACTAGTTCTTCAATGAGTTGCCAGACGTACTCCTCTTCTTTGTTTTTCTTTGAAGTTCTGCTTTTGATAATGCCTTTGAAGGTGTGGGCAGAATTTTTCGATATAGATAGATGTTCCTGAAATATGAAATACTCAAGGTATTAGGAAATCTTTATCTATCAATATTAAACCTAAGGTAAAATTGTTATTTATCAAAACATATTAAATTATGAAATCGTTTGAATCTAACAAAGTTTCCCGGTAAATTCTCTGGTTTTAATTCAGTTAACCATGTTCTTAATATCTCACTCGTCTTATATATAGTGAGTCTTATTATATCTTGCTTATTTATTCCTTCATAGTCTTTGGATAATACTAATAAAGTCATTTCATTCAACCATTCTATTAATATTTCTTTTCTATTTTTTGAACAATCAATATTTAAAATATTTCTATATTGTATTACTCCTCTTTTTGGTGTATATTCCTCAGGTATTTCATACTTTTTAGGTGGTGAACTTTGTGGTTCTTCAATTTTGTACTTCCAATTCTGTTGATAATATTCATCAAAATTTCTTTTTCTGTTTTGATAAGAAGTTTTTCCTTCTGTTTTAGGAACTCTATCTACATGAATATGTTCATCTTCTGAATCTTCATATCCTATGATGATCTCATTATTTTCTTCATCATCTTCTTCACTAGATTCAGATCCTTCTGTAGAAATTTTTGTTTCTTGGGTTTGATTTTCTTCTTTTAAATTTTTTAATTATTCTATTAGTTGTATTATTTCTTCTGATTTCGTTGCGAAATTTATTTGATTTTTTATGTTGCTTTCTACTTCTTCCATTATATTAGTGGTGGTCTAGGTAACATAAATTTTATAGAGTGTTCATAAATTATTATTTCTTTGTGTTGCTTAGTTATTATTTCTTTTAGTTCTCCTAGAATAACACATTTTTCATTCTGTTTCTTAACTATTAGATCCTTTAGGTTTTTTAGATTTTCTTGTAATTCATCACATAAATTTTTACTTGGTTTAGTTTCTTTTCCTTTTAGCTTATTTTTTTATTTTTTAATGTCCTCATGTATGTCATCTATTTTGTAGTCTCTATTTTTCTATAGAATTCTATTATTTCCTTTTTAATATTGTGTAAGTCTTCTACTACTTGCTGTAATAAATAGACTATTAATTCTAATATCTCATTTAATGTCATTTTCATTTTTTATGCATGTTCATCAAAGGCTTTGTATAACTTTCTATACAAACTTAATCTTAGTTTAAAATCTTTCTTAATTTCTTCAAAAATTTGCCTTCTTTCTATAAATTCTATATGAGTTTTTATATATCTTTTAAGTAGTTCTTTTTGTGTTTCTAATATATTATTATATTCTAATCCTGTAATTTTTCCGCATATTTTATCTAATATTACATTATCATGTGTCATGGGCATTTTTATATTTTTAATGAAAAGATATAAATTTTTTCATTTAGGCTTACTTGCAGATTTTTTTTTTATATAAGTATTTTTGTAATTTCCCTTAGTTTACTTGATTTATAGGTTGCAAGTCTATCTTTTTAAATTTTTTATCATTTTATGACACATACCATATTATTTAATGGAACAACTTTTTTACCCCTAATTTATGAACAACATTTAAAAAAATTACTTATCATAACCCCACAGTCCAGATAACAAGGGTAAACATGATATACCAGCCAAATCAAAGAAAGGATTAGGACAAAAATGATATAAGAAAAAGAACATAGGAAACCAACACAGTTCACCGAAAAAAATTGGAAAATAGACATAAGGATTAGAACAAAGACACCCAACCAACAAAAAATAAAAACTCAATCATGTTCACAAAGAAAAGATTAGAACAAAATATGACATAAGAAAAAGAAGAAAAATGACATGGAATTCCTGAATCAAGAAGGAAATAGGATACCTCACCCTCTTAATCTGTCATCTTCTACCTAAAAAAAATGATATCCCTATCTTTCTTTTGTTTCCCATTTCGAAGAAAAAACGGGGAGAGAGGAAAACAGAAAGAAAATCGGAACAGAGACCATACTTGAATGAAGTGCGGTGGTGACGTCGTCTAAGGAGGAGTGCCACGGTCGACGGTCATGATGTCGTCTGAGAGGAGGAGTGCGACGGCCGGAGGAGATTGTTGTAGATGATTGTTGCACCTGACCAACGGGCGAAGGGAAAGGAGAAGGGTTAGAAAAAAATTCTAACCCTATCCTATCATTTTCTATCACTAACTCGAAATAATTTTTTGAACTAAACAGGTAGGAATAGATAAGACAAAAGGATGAGTTATCCTATCTTATTCGGCAAAAAACACTGAATTAAAGCAAAACAGGATAAACATCATATATTTTGTCGACCAAACGAATTTGTAGTATAAAATTACACCACGAGTATTGTGGCTTAAAACGATAAGTGATTGGTAGTTACCCTTAATATTTTTTGTGCAAATATAATGTTGAAGAACTTTTAAAACTATTTAACAAAGTGTTGATCTAGTTGTAAGCAAGTTAGATCCCATATGGATAAAAAGACATAATCTAATGTGGTAAAAGACATTTATTGAGACAGACATACAAATCATTCAAATTATAGGTTGAATTACAATCGCCGGTGAGCCAAACCGAGTGGATAAAAACTAATGACGTCAAATTTGCTCCATTTCAGGCAGCGGAGCTCGTGCTATAAAATTAGCATTAGGCTTTAGTTTGTTAAAAAAAAACAAACCCCTTTGAAATTACATAAAAAACTAATGAAAAATGAAAATGACAAAACTGAGCATAAGTCTTCAATTGCCAACAATCTGGTAGCATTAGCAATAGTCTAAATGAAAGATAAGTGTCTTCTGAAGGAGAGTAAATGAAAGATATGTGTCTTCTGAAGGAGAGTAAGATCTGATTCACCATTGATTTAATTTAAAGGATTCTAAGCACAATTAAAAAAAATCCAAAAAACAAACATATCCCTAACTTTCTCACTTTAGATTATTGGGAATACCAAATTTTATTAGGACACATGTATATGTTGTTATCAAATAGATAAAAACCATGCAACAATTCTCAGTCACCACATATGTATATGTACAATCAAACTAAAGTTGTTCCCCACAAAATTGATGAACATAGCATTTGATGGGTATTAAAATACCTAAAACACACATTAGCTTCAAATAAGAATCTTCACTTCCTTCTTAACAAAGAAGGGTGATAGATACTAGTGAAAACTCGAGGTGCTAATTGAAGCCTTTGCCATATCTTCTGGCTTTGGAGAAGGTAACAAAACCATTGCCAATACAGCACTGACGGCAGCCATTACTGCACCCACCATGAACGCCGGCAAGTTGCCACCACCAAACAAAGAATCCCACGGTCCATTTAATGCCGATACAATCATCTGCATATATGTGTATGCACAACTAGTTAAATAATTTCTAATATACAGTTATTTAACTCTACTAAATTTATCAATGAATCTCATTTTCTTTTAAGGATAAATTCTTGTTAACGTAGTTTTAAGTGACAAATATATTTAAGTAAATAGATTCTCACCTGTGGAATGACAATGGCAACATTGAGGACTCCCAAAGATAAACCTGAAAATTTTGAAAGGGAGAAAAGAAAAGGTTGTAACTTTTTACAATTTATTAATTGTCAAAACTTGATAAAAGAAACATTAAATACATGATGATAAAGCTTTGACCATCAAAATTGTCAAAAAAAAAAAAAAAACTCGAAATTGTCAAATATTAAACTTACATAACATTAAGTATTAATTTTTTGAACGGAAACAAACCAACATTAAGTATTAAAAATGATATAATTATTAAATGTCTAATATAAAAATAAATAATTCATAATCAGTAATATTTTAGAAATATTATTAAGTAGTATAATTATATTTGAATTTTTAACATTTTTTTACTTTTTTTTTATTATAAACTTTTTATAATTTAAAATAAAACCTATTCCTAAAAAGTAAATCATAGACAAATCTTCCCAACATTGCCCACTTTGGTAATATCTGCACCTTGAAAGAGCTTAGTCTTTGACTATCGACCTGGAACGCATTAGTGTAAGAAAAAACTGTAATCGCGAAAAAAGTGTAGGGAGTTTATTTACCTTGACCTGCCCCAGTACTACTAGAGTATATTGATGCCAAAGCAAATGGGACGCTATAAGTAATCTGCACACGTGTTAAGAAAAGAGTGTGTTAGTTTATGTATAACAGCACATCCATATGTTTAAACTTTTCTTATGCTCCTCTGTTATCCGTGACATTGTACTATCCTTTAGGAACAAAACAGGAATTTCCTCATCACATTTGAAAAGGATTTCCTTTTTTTTGAGAAAAGTTAAAAGGATTTCAATTGTGGATATTAGGCCTTTATGTGGGCTGCACCGACCACACTGGAAAAATGGAAAATGTAATATACTTGAACGGCAAAAATCAATGAAGATCTTAAATATAGGTGACTTTAATGTGCTTGTCCACTGATCAATTCTTCCCAACAAAGTACATCAAAATCAGGACACCTATAGTACCAAAAATAAAATATTTCATGTCGACAGATGACATGTACAACATTCTCATGAATGAATCATATATAATTTCAAAAAATTTAAATACATATTTAGATTTAGTTAGTTTTTTGAAAATATTAGTTTTTTTTTTCTCTGAAAACGACAGTCAACAGATTTTTTTAATAAATAAGACTTGAAATAAAAACCTTACTTAATTAACAGATATTATATATTATACTAAAAGAAAGTATTTCATGTTGAGGAATCATATATAGACCATTTTTAATGAATTAGTAATATAATATAAAAATTTAGTTTTAAAAAAATATCATGCAAATTTTAAATCCTTGAATATTTTAAAAAATAATTATTAAAATATTACTATATTTTGTTTGAACAATATTGCCGGCAACAGAATATTTTTAATAAATAACAATCAAAATCAAAACTTTACCGGGTGCTACCTAAATCAATGATAAATATTATATTTTTAATGTGCTTTCATTTTCTGCTTTTATAAAATTTCTCATTAAACTAAAATACTATTATAATTAAATAATTTCTTCAAAAAATATTATAATTAAATGAAGATGAATTAATTATCTTAATTGATTATAAAACCTAGCTTATTTAAAATATACAAATATGTATATATCTTAATTACCTAAATAAATAAACAATCTCCTACTTAATGACCTATTAATAATTAAAAATTCAGAAACGTTTTTTTTTAAATTAGAAAAAAAAAAGAAATCAGCAAAATGCAGTACATTTTTTGGTACAAGCAAAATGCACTACATTGACATAAGAATCATGAATTAGCCTTAATAAAAAGAATAATGAATTAATGGATATTACCGCAATTTTCATTTTGCAACAAAAAAACGAATATTACCGCTAGAGGGATTCCGAGGACGGCGAAGAAGATCAAAGCACTGGCTTTCACCTCGGGGGACGGATTCCCGATAGTAGCGCCGCCGCTGATGCGTCGCTCGTGCTCTGCCACCTTGGTTATGACCATTGTCATCGCCATGCAAACGGCGAGAATAATGTTCACGATCGCCCACAACCTCTTAACTCCTCCAAGAGAACGCCCCAACGGCTCCACCGCCAGCGACATCATACCCAGCACCACCGAGTTCAGAACCAGCCCCAACGCACCGGCACGAACTCCTGCATCGTACGCCTTTGACCCCAATTTCCCACCGTACACCTCCAGACCCATCCAATCGGTGTCGTACAGAACATAGGGGAACCACGCCACCCAGTTGAGCGCAGTCACAAGCATCAGCATCAACATTGGCTTCTTTAGCTCCTTAAACGCGCCGAAGAGCTCTGCGAAGACGTTTTGAGGACCCTTGTCGGCGTCGTCATGACGCAACACGATCGGAGGGTCATGTACGTAGAAGAGCGCGAAGCCAGCGAGGACAAGAAGGAGGGTGATTGAGAAGAAGAAACAGGACTTGAGGTTGGCACAAAACACGTCGCATGCGTTCGTCTCCGTGAAGGGAAAGATCTTGTGGAGGCTGCCGTATGAACCAGCCAAGTACCCTAGCACGTTACCTGTTAGAGTGTCAAATGAATTGCATGATCAGTAATGTAATTTGATAAAATATGCTTTTGAATTGGAGTTGACAATCGGTGTTGACTAATGCAAGTCAAACGATTTTGCAATGCTGCATAAAAAAACCTTCAAATTGCAGTTACAATTTTGACTTTAGGATTTTTTTATTTATTACCAACGCCCATGAAGAAGGAGAAGATAGTGTTGGCCGTTCGGATCCTGCTGTGGTGACCGGAGGAAAGGTCACCAAGGAAGGCGCGGCAGGGACCCTGGAGCATGTTGTTGGCGACATCGAGGATCCAGAAGCCGATGACGAAAAATGCCACGGCGCGGGGGCGGGTTTTCTTGGAGAGGTCGTCTCCCAAGGAGTACCCAATGTCAGCGGCAAAGCCGATGAGGAAGACGGCAATTGCCACAGCGACTGCACCGGCGAAGATAAAGGGGCGGCGGCGACCAAAGCGGGAGGTGCAGCGATCGCTGGAGTAGCCAACAATGGGCTGGACGACGAGCCCCGAGATCGGCCCGCAGAGCCAGATGAAGGAGGACCACTTGTGCGGGACGCCAAGCAACTGGACGTAAGGGGTCAGCAGGGAGAGCTGCAACGCCCACCCGAATTGAACTCCGGCCGCAATGGACGCCACCGCGATCATCTTCCCGAGCGGGCTGGGCTCTGCTGCATGCTGGGCAGCCTCAAGCTGAAGTGATGAGGGAGCAATGCTGTTATGATTTTGGGCAGTGGTGGGATTGGGAGGAGCAGCCATGGTGGAAAAAATTGAAAACACAGAGACAGATAGAAAGTGGGTGATAGAAGAATTGTGTCTGTGAATGGGGAATGGAAAATGAGGTAGGGTCTATTCATATTTATATTTGTAGGTAATTAAGACTGGGATAGAAGGAGGAAGCCACGTCAATTTCAGCACGACTAGACTTCGCGTCGTTCGGTGAAACAACGTTAACGGGTGGCAATGCTTATCCACTTGGCCTGAGTGAGTCATAAATGATAATAAATATTAGTGAGGTGGGTATGACCATGTGAAGTGTATCATGGACCCTGCAATAAATTGTTGCTTTTGCTGCTTCCAGAGTTTTATGGTAAGTTTGAGATTTTCAACGGAGGAGGATAAAACCTGAATATATGGCTATTCTTTGACTTTAATAAATGGATTGAATAATTAATTACTGGTAATTCTTATTAATGTTGACTTTAAAGAGTTCAATCCTAAAATTTATACTACTTTTTTTTAGTTACATAAGAAAATAAAGAGAAACAACTAAGAAAACAATTATACTATTCTTGTACTATTTATAAAAATAAATGAGATGTTTACGTTAATTTTTTTTTATAAGAATTAACTTAACTTGGAGTTTCTGGTGCATTAATAATTTTTTGACAAAAATATTCTTATTTAATTAAATTTTCTCTCCCTTTTACACCTTCCTAAACAATCATGATGCATAGAAATTAAAAAAAAATAAGGTAAGGATAATTTTAAAAGTTTAATATTAATTAAAAATAATTATAATGCACTAAATTATTTTAATTAAATTTCTTAAACTACTGTGTTAATATGCTTTTTATTTCTTATAAATAAGACAAGAGAGGTGTTAGTTTTATGCTTGATATTTGGGGTTATTAATGTGAATTCAAGAAACATGGACAGATGATCCCTAGGGAAAACTCGAGTAGAGCGTCTGGCGTTTCACAGATAAGACTTTAAAGGGTTGATGCGTCTTCATGAAATGGAGTATTTTGTGCCAAGTAGAAAATAAAGATAGAGGAATTCATGGACTTTGTCTCACTCCCAAAAACAAATCTAATAAAGATTGGTTAACAGTTATTACACCCATACTAAATAGAAAGAGATAACTACATAAGAATTGAATAGAGAAAAAAAAATATGTAATATAATAGGAAAGGAAGAAAAAGTTTGTAAGAGTCCGAACTACTTACCAGCAATAACACTTCTAAAGAGTGTTAAGGATTACAGCTTATTTTGAAGAGAAGAAAGGTGTGGGGAAGAATAAAAGATTAACGTACTGACGGAAGTTTGTATTTATTGAGTGAGGAAACCGACTTAGAAAGGATTAAAATATTTTAAGTCAAAGAAAACGGCAAGTCATTAATGCTCATTAATGACTCTGACATTTTGTCTCATAAGAGTCAATAAAAGCGGAAATTTGTCATTCCCAAGGCATCTGACACTTATCTCTTAAGGTCAACAATAACGGCTGACCAGACCAGGCAAAACGAAATAAAACAAAGTCCTAGTCTGCCAACTAAACGAAGTATTAGTTTGCCAATTTTACCAAACGATCTCTACCAAACGGTCTCAACTGTCAAACGATCTCTCATCAGTCAAACGATCTCAACTGCCAAACGATCTCTCATCAGTCAAACGATCTTTACTGCCAAACGATCTCAACTTTCCTTTCAAAACGTCGCCATTTCAGTCAAGACTTAAACAATACATAATTGCATACTCAAACACACATTTCTCATTAATAAAACTTAATATATCAACCCAATACTAACTCGAATTACTAAATAATCCAAGACAAAGTATAATCAATATACTTCAAAAGATTCAAACTATAATCATGAGAGTTATAGGGACTAAAATACAATTACACAAAGTTGAGGGTCTTACAATGCCACCCCCCTTAAAAGAGTTTTGCCCCCCGAAACTACAATTCAAGAAACAAAGCGGGATACTGTTCTCTCATCTTCTCCTCCAACTCCCACGTAGCGTCTCCCGTCGTCTGGTTCCAAATCACCTTCACAAGCAGAACCTGCTTGTTCTTCAACTGTTTAATCCTACGATCTGCAATACTCATCGGAGGAACCTCGAACGTCAAATTGTCCTTCAACTGAACATCATCCTGAGTGATAACATGAGAAGGATCCGGAACATATTTATGCAACTGAGATACATGAAGCACATCGTGAATCTTGGACAAGAAAGGCGATAAAGCAATACGATAAGCCACTGGTCCAACTCTCTCTATGATCTGATATGGTCCAATAAACTTTGGCGTCAACTTCTTGGACTTAATCGCTCTTCCAAATCCAGTAGTAGGTGTCACACGAAGAAACACATGTTCTCCTGCTGAAAACTCTAATTGTCTTCGTCTGTTGTCCGCATAACTCTTCTGTCTACTCTGAGACGTCCTCATTTTCTCTATGATCTGTTTCACTTTCTCCGTTGTATGCTGTACTAACTCTGGTCCAACTAACAAATGCTCACCATCCTGAAACCAACACAAAGGAGTCTTGCATCTCCTTCCATACAACGCTTCATACGGTGCCATCTCGATACTAGCATGGAAACTGTTGTTATAAGTGAACTCGATCAAGGGTAAAAGCTCATCCCAACTCCCCTGATTCTCTAACACACAAGCCCTCAGAAGATCCTCCAAAGACTGAATCGTCCTCTCAGTCTTCCCATCGTGTGAAGAAGGTCTTGCTCCTGACCCTGGCTGAGGTTTTGATGACGACAAACTCATCGGCAAAAAGAAGAAAAGAAGACTTAGAGGAAACAGCGCTATAAAGTTCATCAATTACCTAGAAGTCTTAGTTTAGGTGAGTTATGCTTACAAAGGTCTCTCAAAGCATAAAGGCTCTTTAAAACACCTAAACTAATCAAGCTTAATGTTTTCATAACTTAAAAGAAGTAGAAAAACTTAAGCCGATCTTAAAAGATCAAGTTTCTGGAAGTTGGACTTCAGTGTAATCGATTGCAGCTTTCTGGTAATCGATTACACATAGGCAAGTAATCGATTACCACTTGCTTGTAATCGATTACATGTTTGAATTTGAAATTCAAACTGTAAAGACTCTTAGTGTAATCGATTACCTAAGTGATGTAACCGATTACACACACGAAAAGTTGCATCTTTTCATGAACCATTGTGTCTCAAACCTATTGGGAAAGGTTGCATTGGTTCAAGGACGTTTCCCTTGCCTATATAAAGTCCATTTGAGTCCAGAAAACCACAACACATGCGAATACAACATTAGGCCAAAGCTTTGACAAAATTAGTTCATTCATTAAGTCTTTTAGAACTTAAACTTTCAAGAGCCTAAATTCTGAGTTCATGATCTTCATGTTTATAAGAACACTTTAGTTGTTCATATCTTGAGGAACTCAGAATCTTGTTATGCTTAAGAGCCCTAAAGCATAAATTCTCATGATCAATCCACTTGTATGTTAAAGGATTGATACAACCAATTGTAAACTCTTCTTCATCTCTTTTTGATAGATTGAGTATTCACCGTGGATCTCGGTGAAGGGTTGTTGGTACTGAAAGTGGTGTACTTTCAGGGTGTTGATTGAAGGTGGTTTAGCCTTCAAGGTCTGAAGGTGGTTTGCCTTCAGGAACTGAAAGTGGAATACTTTCAGGGGCTGTTGAAAGTGGTATACTTTCACAGGAAATTGATAGAAATTCTTAGGGTCCTTGGTGTAAGAACTTGTAAGAGATTTTTATCAATAGTGGAAAAATCCTCAAGGGATTTTCTTGAGGGACTGGACGTAGCCTTCGGTGGATAGAAGGTGAACCAGGATAAAATTCTGTGTGTGTGAATTCTTCTATCCTTCATCTTTACTTTCAAGCAACGCTTAATTCCACTGCAATTGTTTGCATTTACATATATCTTGAAAGTAAGAAGTTGTTAAGGCGAAAATCGGGTAAACCTGATTCACCCCCCCTCTCAGGTTGCTATCTAAACTAACACATCGGTCTGCGGGTGATAAGCTGAACTCAAACTCAACATCGAACCAAGAGCTCCTTGCAGAGCCTTCCAGAAGTGAGAAATAAACTTCGGATCTCTGTTAGAAACTATAGTCAAAGGAACTCCATGTAATCGTACAATCTCCGTAATATAAACTTATGCAAGCTGTTCCACCTTATAAGTAGGATTTACGGGTAGAAAATGCGCAGATTTTGTCAAGCGGTCAACAATGACCCATATTGAGTCAAACCTCCTTCGAGTAAGCGGTAAGTCAACCACAAAATCCATGGATATGCTGTCCCACTTCCACTCCGGTATCTCAAGATATTGCATCAACCCTGTGGGCCTCTGATGCTCAACCTTCGCCTTCTGATAAGTCAGGCATGCAGCAACATACTCAGCAACATTGCTCTTCATGCCCGACCACCAAAAATGTAACCTCAGATCTTGATACATCTTCGTCGCTCTTGGGGGAAGACTCAACCTACTCTTGTGACCTTCGTCAAGGATCATCCTCCTCAACTAAGCATCACTCGGAACACATACACGTCCCTTGCAACGCATGATACCATCGGATCCTACCTCAAAATCTGGTGCTTTCCCCAAATTGATCATTTCTCTTTTCTCAACCAACGCTTTGTCTTGCATCTGTTTAACCTTGATCTCTTCCAACAAACCACTAGATACGATAACTATCCCAAAACTCAACTTCCCGGGTGTTACTTTGACATCTAAACTCAGATCTCGAAAATCCTCGAGCAACTCCAAATCCTTAACCATCGGTGAAGAAACATGGATAGCTTTGCGACTGAGAGCATCAGCCACAACATTAGCCTTCCCTGGATGACACTGCAAGGTAAATTCATATTCCTTCAGAAACTCCATCCATCGCCTCTGCCTCATATTCAAGTCCTTCTGATCGAACAAATACTTCAAACTCTTATGGTCACTGAAGACGGTAAACGAGCTCCCATACAGATAATGCCTCCATATCTTAAGAGCAAAAACCACCGCTGCAAGGTCCAAGTCATGTGTCGGGTAGTTCCACTCATGGATCTTCAACTGCCTCGAAGCATAGGAAACAGCCTTACTGTTCTGCATCAAAACACAACCCAAACCCTGGTAAGAAGCATCACAATAGACCTTGTAAGGTTCAACACATTGCGGTAATATCAGAATGGGTGCATTTGTCAAACGCTGCTTCATCTCCTGAAAACTAGACTCACACTCCTCGGTCCAAGCAAAAGGATGATTCTTTCTAGTTAGCTTTGTCAAAGGTCCTGCGATATTTGCAAAGCCCTCAATGAACTTCCGATAATAACCAGCTAAACCCAGAAAACTCCTGATCTCTGTCGCAGTCTTCGGTTGTTCCCACTTAGTTACTACATCTATCTTGCTCGGATCAACGACAATGCCTTCCTTAGAAATAACATGGCCTAAAAACTTTACTTCGTCCAACCAGAACACACACTTATCTGAATTCGCAAAAAGAACCTTCTCTCGCAGAACAGTTAACACCTGACACAGATGTTCTTCATGCTCCTCTCGACTCCTCGAGTAGATTAGGATGTCATCAATAAAGACGACCACGAACCTGTCAAGAAAAGAATAAGATCTTGCACACAAAACATACAAGATCTGGAGATTAACTCAAGGATAGTCACAAACCTGTCCAGAAAAGAATTGAAGATTCTATTCATGTAGTCCATGAATATCGCTGGTGCATTCGTAACTCCAAATGGCATCACTAAATACTCATAGTTTCCATAGCGAGTACGAAACGCAGTCTTCTGAATGTTCGTCTCCTTAACCTGAATCCGATGATAACCAGATCGCAGATTGATCTTCGAGAAAATAGCCGCTCCCTGAAGCTGGTCCAACAAATCGTCAATCTTAGGCAAAGGATAACAATTCTTCTCTGTCACCTTATTCAGCTGCCTGAAGTCTACAAAAAGTCGTGATCTACTATCTTTCTTCTTCACAAGTAGTACTGGCGCTCCCCATGGAGAAACACTGGGTCGGATGAAACCCTTCGCCATGAGATCATCAATCTGACTCTTCAGTTCAACCAACTCAGCTGGTGCCATTCGGTATAGTGCAATAGAAATCAGTCTAGTTTCAGGAACCAAATCGATCGAAAACTCGGTATCACGAACAAGTGGTAACCGTGGCACATCTTTAGGAAACACATCTTCGAAGTCACGAACAATAGGAATACTCTGCACCCCATCTGACGATGATCCCCCAATACTCGCTGCTAAGAGAACCTTCAAAGCTCCTCTTCTCAAGGAGGACTTTGAAAGATAGGAGTCCAAAAACTCGGACATCCTCAAATCAGGAACAATTACCTCCTTATTGGCGCAATCCAATAGAACATGGTGAAGAGAAAGCCAGTCCATGCCTATGATCACGTCCAAGTGCCTAAGGGGTAAGCAGATCAAGTTTGCAACGAACTTCCTATCCTGGAACATCAAAGGATAATTCAAGCAAACAGAGGTTGCAGTCAAACTTTTGGCAGTAGGGATAGATACCACCAAGTCGAACAGCAACCCTGACACAGGCAAACCTAACTTTGCCACACAATCAACAACAATAAAAGAGTGAGTAGCACCCGAATCAAATAATACAGAAAGAGGAATACCAGATATGTCACAACAATCCTTGATCAGTCCCTCAGTGTCATCAGCTGTCTCTCCAGAGATGTTATACACTCTACCGTGAGCAACAGGTCGTTTCCCACACGTAGCATTCACAGCACCCTCCTTCTTCGGGTCTCGGCAATCTCTAGCAGTATGCCCCGGCTTATGACAATTCCAGAAAGTCATGGTCTTCGCAGTACAGCTACTAGCATAATGCCCTTTCTCATTGCATTTGTAACAAACCACATCCTCGATCGGTTTCGGAGCTCCCCGAATGCCCAAGTTTCCTCCAACAGGTCGGTCGGACCCAAAAGTACGCCCCTTGGCTTGCGGTCTCTGATATGGCTTCTTCCCCTTGTTGTCTCTGGCTGAATGGAACCTGGTAGCTCCTCCACTTCCCTGTAATTTGTTCTTAAGGTTATCGATGGCCTCAATACCCTTAGCCTTCTCCACTAACTATTGGTAGCGCTCAATCCCCAAAGGTTGCATAGAATGCTTCAATTCATAGTTCAGCCCATCAATGAAGCGCTCACACATGAACTCCTCATCAATTTGGTCTCGGAAAAATTTGTAGTGTCTGGATAGCGACTCCAACTTCGCAGCCAACTCAACAACTGACATGATCCCTTACCTCAGCTTTGTAAACTCCTTATCGTTAGTAGTTCTAGCACTCTTCGGAAAGTACTTCCCCAGGAAAGCCCTCTTGAAGGACTCCCAAGTAACAGCTTGGTGATCTACCTCCATCATAGCTCTAGCACCGTTCCACCAATGCTCAGCCTCTCCCGATAGCAAGTATGTAGCATAGTTCACCCTGGTTGTAACAGGGGTCTGCAAGGAGGAAAAGATCTTCTCGATTTCTTGCAACCATAAGTCAGCCTCCTCTAGATCATATCCTCCAGAAAACTTGGGTGGATCCTGCCTCTTGAAGTCATGCAATCCCTTCATCTGAGCAGAAGCTTGCTCTCTCTCAGCTTTCTGTGTCTGTGCCGCAACAGATGCAACAGCTCGGTTAGCATCCTCTTCAGCACGAGCAGCAGTAACATTCGCTTGGTGCATCATTAGCGTAGTCAAGTTAGTAATGGCGGCAACCATTTGATTCATTGCATTTTGATCTGCCATATTTGTGTTTTGATTCGTTAACCTCTTACTCCTGTTAAGAAAGTTTAACAGTTAATCTCAACAACAGAAACAGCAAGGAAATTAGTCAAACATAACATAAGATCGTCCACATAAAGGACAATCTAGAACAATTAATATCAATAAATATTTATTCACAAAATTCTTCTTTCGATTGACACCCCATCAATCGATTTCAGAATGCAATAACTCCCCAACAGCACTGGTTATCTCAACCATTGCTCTCATACCACAAAAATGTAACAGCCCAATTTTTAAGTCGAGAGTCACATTGAAAATGCAGAAAATACTTAAAATAAAAACCTTTCAAAACATGTCAAGTTTTCCCAAACCAACGTCTCTCATATATTTAATAAAGTGTAGCCCATAGTCAATAATATTACAGCAAAGAAAACAAGACGTAATGAAAGTAATATGTTGCACACATGTGCTAAATTTACAAAATAGCAGAAACTAAACATCATCTTTAAATCTGCCCCAAAAGTTCCTCAAACTTGCATCAAAACAACCTTCAAGTCTTCCCTCATCGCTGGTCATCTAGCGTTAAGCGCCCAAACAATAAAACAAGAAGAAGAAAAGGGTTAACTCAAAATACAAGTAAAAATCAATAATACAGTGATGAAAAACAGAATCAGTGATAAATAACAGAATCAGTGATAAATAACAAAATCAGTGATAAATAACAAAGTATGAATTATATCCATATTAACGGCAGATATTTCACAAACTACTCATTCCAGATTTCACATAATCATGTTTGTTAGTTCTCAATAACTATATGCATAATCTATGGCCAATAAGTTTTGTTGTATCCGGGCCAGGACGATTTCGTGGAATACTATCCACCACATCACCCTCGGTTTATGATCTCGCGGGACAAAGTGCCGCCACATCAAAACCTGAAAATCCTATATATAATGCATATCCTATGACAAATAATCATTATCCTCAGGAACTAATAGTTCCCACAATCCACAAAATCCTCATGAACAATGACGGTTCACACGTTTCACAGTCATAGTATCAACATATGCATAATATAGTCAGTTCTTCTTGGAAACATGTTCATCATGTTATATCCAAAGCAATTCAGTGTCAACAAACATATTCAACATACTGTAACATTATCTACAATATTCAATCAAGTTCATAAACAATCATAATCAGTGTTCTGAAAACATAGTCACAAAACATCATAAATGACACAACACTAAGACTGAGTTACCCTTACCTTTGTTTAGGTTGCACACACTTGATCTTCAATCTAGAAATAACATATAAACTTATTTAATTAACTATCCTAAGGGTAGGATGCAATCTGGAAAGAATCAGAACTCAAAACGGTCGAAACCAGAATTTTTCGTAAAACAGAGCAGAACAGAGTGCCCCCAATGCCCAAGCGTTGGAGACCCCAACGCCCAAGTGTTGGCCATTGTCTGGTTACGTTAAAACTCGAAGAAACCCAACGCCCAAGCGTTAGATCCCGACGCCCAAGCGTTAGATCCCAATGCCCAAGCGTTGGCTCTCAGCCTGAGAGTCCAGAATCAGAGTTTTTCACGTAAAACCACTTTTAAACTCATTTCTTTAAAACCCAAACTTCTTTATAGATAAAAATCAATACAAAATTGATTTAAAATAGTTTCTATATGGTTTTCAAGAGATATTTTAGAAACAAATGGATTACAACAGAGTTCTAACGTAAGGACTAGAAAAGAAACCAACCTTGAATGGCCTAAATGATTAAAAGATTTGAAACTTCAACTCTGTCCTTCACGAATCAAGAAGAACTCACAACGAACAACTCTGATCTTCAACGAACAAGAAGAATATGGCCGTAACGGGAATAGAACAAGTTAAACTCCAAGAAGATGAACTAAATCGAATACAAAGGAAATTCCACAACTAGTAAGAGGCCGAACAACTTACCAACAATAACACTTCTGAAGAGTGTCAAGGATTACAACTTACTTTGAAGAGAAGAAAGGTGTGGGGAAGAATAAAAGATTAACGTACTGACGGAAGTTTGTATTTATAGAGTGAGGAAACCGACTTAGAAAGGATTAAAATATTCTAACTCAAAGAAAACGACAAATCATTAATGCTCATTAATGACTCTAACATTTTGTCTCATAAGAGTAAATAAAAACGGAAATTTATCATTCCCAAGGCATCTGACACTTATCTCTTAAGGTCAATAATAACGGCTGACCAGACCAGGCAAAACGAAATCAAAACGAAGTCCTAATCTGTGAACTAAACGAAGTATTAGTCTGCCAATTTTACCAAACGATCTCTACCAAACGGTCTCAACTGTCAAAAGATCTCTCATCAGTCAAACGATCTCAATTGCCAAACGATCTCTCATAAGTCAAACGATCTCTACTGCCAAACGATCTCAACTTTCCTTTCAAAACGTCGCAATTTCAGCCAAGGCTTAAACAATACATAATTCCATACTCAAACACACATTTCTCATAAATAAAACTTAATATATCAACCCAATACTAACTCGAATTACTAAATAATCCAAGACAAAGTATAATCAATATACTTCAAAAGATTCAAACTATAATCACGAGAGTTACAGGGGCTAAAATAAAACTACACAAAGTTGAGGGTCTTACACTTATAAATTCCAGAAGTATTTCTCAGTTCTCCATCCATCACTCCATCATCTTTCCTCGTCCTTCTGTTTCTGTGTTCATTAATCTTCATTAAAAACAGAAATGGCAAACGGTTTCGAAATCTGTCTTCCTTATACCGTAAACTTCCTTGAATTTGAGTTGTATCAAGTTCTCAGCTCTGAATCTTTCCGTAACACACGTTTCCGAGCATTGTGTGATGCCTCTAATAAGTCCATGTACCCCGACCTTGTCTTCGCCTTCTGGTCCCCCTTAACATTTTCTCAGCACAGAGGTTTCGTTGCTACAGTGGTGGGTCATGAGTTCTCCCTAACCAGAGGGAAACTTGCTGAAATCCTCAATAGTGAGGATGAAGGAGACACATGAAATGAATTCTGGAAAGCAGAATGAGATGAGCAAGATATAGATGAAAGCATTTATATGATGGAAAATCCATCCGTTTATGAGCGTTGTCCCTACTCATCCCTCAACCACCGTTCCGGAGTTTTACATCATTTGGTCACTTAAGAGCTTTGCCCAAGAGTCGATCGTCCGGATGACGTGCTTGACCACGACCTGTATATAATGTACATGATTATGAATAATGAGCGTTTTAATGTTGTAGACATCGTCTACAATCACCTTGTTTCTGCTCTAGTTGACAACCAGCAAGACATTCCCTATGGTTTCCTCGTAACAAAACTCCTTAGGGGTCCAAACGGGTTGCCCTATTTGGCTTGGAACCCTTTAGAGGAGGTGGCTTGTCAGGTGATCGGAGTAGAATTCCTCAGGTCAAGGGGTATTGACATTGGTGAGCCACTACTAGATGAACCCTCTAAAGACTTGGACGACTCCTCTTCGGATGACTCATCCAATGATCATATGGAATCGATGGGCTCCAATTCTGTACCCTGATTTTTAATTTAGCCAAGTAGTACATGTTGTACCTTTTTTTAAAATTGGTTGTATGATTGTTAAATTTGGCTATACAACTTTTCTTCAAGTCAATATAATTTTTCTTCTAGTTATTATATGACTGACCTTGTTAATTCCTAATAATCTCCTTCTCTTTTTATTCATTGTTATATTTTTTGGAAATATAATGCCAGGAACTGTTCGAAATGGCTTAACAGCATATTATTTACATACGGAATGGCTTACCAACATATTACGCATGTTTAGCAGCATTCCGGGCTCGAAGATACATTGAAGGCGATGTATTAGAAGCAGTTGGGAGCACAAGCAAGAGCACTAAGTTCAGTTGAAGATGTTATGATGCAACTGTTGAGATCTACTGCTGATTTTTTTTTTTTTTTAGAATTAATGGACTGCTGAACTGTTTTGGCATTGAGTTGTTCTACTGCTGAACTGTTTTGGCATTGAATTGTAACGAGATATTAGGATAGTTTCTTGTAGACTATGTTTTATTAATCGCATATGCATGTTATATATAGTTTATTTAATTGGTAATTTGGTATTTATAGTTTCCTGTAGACCATATTTTAGTTAATTTGGTATTTTGGCAATATAATAGACTGTATTTTTATTTGCACGTACAATTAATTAAGGTGAGAGAACATAAGAAAAAAAATGGTAACAGAGCTGCAATGTTACCACAGTTAAGCCTTCAAGCGTGGTAACAGAGCTGCAATGTTACCACGGTTACATCTTCAACCGTGGTAATAGAGGTGCGATGTTACCACGGTTTTGCCTTGAACTGTGGTAATTTACCTATTACTTCGCCGTTTGTTACCACGGTTTAACCGTGGTAATATGCTGCCCGGAACCGTGGTAATATGAAAATTCTGTAGTAGTGTTGTAGAGAAAAATTAATAAGTTGCCATTTCCTTGAATTTCTAAATTCTACTCACTCTTTCGAGTCTTACAGAAATTAGTTAAACGTTTGCTTGCAATCAAACTCAATATAATTGAAACGGTACTCGTAGATTATAAAATAAGTTGTCATACAAGGGTGTTAGTTTTAATGTCACCCTGACACATTCTTATGCTATCCCTTTTATTTATCTACATACTTATAAGTGCGGTAGATATTTTTTCTGCGGTGTTCTCATGATATGGTGTGAAAAATAGCAACACATAATCTGTAAACAAGAGAGAAGATGCACAACAATCGGCAACATCAAAGACTGCCAGAGCTTTGGATGCCCCCTCCATTCAATTGGATTTGAGATTGAAGAACTATCACCAGAGAGCATCCACATGGCTTCTGGTTATCAAAGAGTGGCTGGAATTTAACTCAGCATCATCCATTTGAAACGTGTAGAGCTTGGTGACTTGGTCCACTCTGAAACTACCCCTTTAAAATTAATCTTTTCAATTGGGTCATGCCCAGTTTCTCACCTTGTTTCACGCTTAGAAAGTGTGGAGGGTTAATCTCTACTCAATTTTTAACTACCGCACTTATAAGTGCGTATGGTTATAAGTGGGAGAAAAAAAAAATTTACTGCAATTTTAAGGGCGGGAAAAAAAATCCCTCACTTATAAGTCTGAGAGTTAAAAATATTGAGGGTATTTTTGGTATAAGGGGTGGCGTGATAATTATAACACCCGATTTTCAGGGCGTTACTGTAACAAATGAACAGTAAATAAATATGCAAAATATTTTTTCAAAATTGTAGAAAAGGAAGATATATATATAGTTTTTTTTCCTTTTTGAAATATGCCATGAAGAGATGCATAATAGTATAAATACCCTGAACTTGCAAATAGCCTCACATTGGCATAGAGTGTATGGTCAACAACTTAGAAAAAGTTTACAAAACGGTTGACTCCGAGTTCGAAAGACTTTGCTGCCAGTAGTAGGAAAATAAACTAAGACTCTCTACACTGGTACTTAAGCATACATATCAATCAAAACGTCTGCGACGAGTCATCCTGCAAATGAGCGCCCACCTTCCATCTTGATCTCCCTTGAACCGGCATCCACCTGCGACTTCTGGCTAAGGGTTGTCCGACTGGCGACAGATCGCCAGCAAACACACACAACAGACAATGCAAGGGTCAACTTCTAAAACAGACAATACAGATAAGAAATTCAAGCAATCACATAGAATATTAGCATATACATGTTTACATCGAGAGGATGCAGGAAAACAAAACTAATGGTCATACAAGCTATGCAGGAAAGTTTACAAACAAGCATTGATCATAACACAAGTAGAATTGCGTTTTTAATAAGCAGCTCAGGACACGCATAACAATCATGTTACAATCAATCAGGATGTCATGATGCAGTTGAGGTGTAATATGATCCGATTACTCGGTTTGCTGCAAAGAGTTGGCACATAGCTGATTAGGGATAAACTTGTTATCCCAATCGTATTGTCTGCACATAGCCTTCACATAGCCCGCACATAGCCTGCACATAGCCTCCACACAGAGTCCTACACATAACTTATTTTGTTTTTATTATTTCTCATATAGTTTTTATTTCATTTTGTTAGTGTTTTCACTTTATTTTTGCATTTGCATATAATTTAGAAATTTTTGTGTTTTTAGTCCTTTTAGTTTAGTTTTATTGCATTTTAGTCCTTGTTAGAGGTTCAGCTCAAATAAAGGCATTCGTGGGGATCTTGATGCAAATAAAGGAAGAATTGTGGCTGAAAATTAATGGAGAAGAAGAAGCTTCAAAGTGTTTATGTTGTTTAACACATGTGAAAAAGGAATTGAAGGAAGAAATTGATGCTAATTCTGCTGTTGAGAGACAAGAATGTGGCCACATGAAGGGCATTGATGGCCATGAAGACTCACCAAAGAGAGAAGAGCAAAACAGCCAAAATATGAAGCATCAGACGTGCCCAACACCTGAGAGTTGGATCTCCAACGCTCATGCGTTGGCTCTCTGACTTGGAGCCCAGTTTTGTTGTAATTCCAATGCTCAAGCGTTGGAGGGCCAATGCTCATGCGTTGAGCCCCTGACTTGTGCCAGTTTTTATTTTAATTCCAATGCTCAAGCGTTGGAGGGCCAACGCTCATGCGTTGAGCCCCTGTTTGGCCATGTCTGATGGCACTTAAAGCCAACGCCCAGGTGTTGGGATCCCAACGCTTGAGCGCTAGGCCTTAGTTAGTGAAAGTCTATAAATAGGCCTCTTATTTTCTTTTGTAAATTCACTTGGATACTTGGAAAAACACTTAGAGAGAATTGTTCAGAGCATTGCCTGAGGTGTGAGAAGCCAATCTTTGAGCTCTCAATTTAGGTTTTTGTGATGTTTCCCTTAGCCATGCTTGGCTAAGTTTCTTAGTATCTTAGGCTGTAGTTTACTTGCTTTCTAGCTATGTTCTAGGTTTCCCTTTTAGTATATGAATAAAGTCTATGTTCTTATGTTTCTATTCCATAACATATGCACTGTTGACCAAGTGGAGAAATTCTATGCAACCCTCAATGACTCTACAAGGGACAAGCTTGATACCGCAGCTAGTGGAGCTTTTGATGATCTACCAACTTAGGGAGCCCTTGATTTAATCAATAAGCTTGCTGCAAGGGCTGCTCATTCAAACCAAGACAGGGCCTTACGGAAAGGTATGTATGAAGTGGAAGCATTTGATGCTGTTTTAGCTTCCAATAAATTACTGTCTAGGAAAGTTGATGCCAGGGTCAAGCGGATGGAAGGAGTCCAATTGAGTCCTGAGGAGGCTGAGTTAGAAGCAGAGGTGAAAGCTATGGGGAATTTTCAAAATAGTCCCTATGGCAACACTTACAACCCCAATTGGAGGAATCACCCTAACTGGAGGAATAACCCCAACTTTTCATGGAGGGACCAGAATCAAGGAGAGGCTGGAGGATAAACACAATTCCAAAGGCCATATCAAAATCAAAGGCCTCCAATGCTTGAGAATTTGAATTCTGGTAAGAAGAGTTTGGAAGAAATTGTCGGGGAAATGGCCCAACAAACCACCAACTTCATGAATGAGACCAGGACAAGCTCAAATAATCATGAGGCCTCCATAAGGAATTTGGAGACTCAAATCGGTCAATTGGCCAAAACCATTGCTGAGCGGATCCCAGGTACGTTTCCTTCGAACACTTTGGTAAACCCAAAGGATGGTAATCTTGAAAATGTGTCTGCTGTCACTCTTAGGAGTGGAAAAATTATGCCAGAAAGGGTAGTGATAGAAAAGGGAAGTAGTGGTGAGGATGAAAAAATTGAAAATGAAGGTGAGGAAGAAGAGAAAGTAGAAGAGAAAAGTGAGGAGGAAAAGAAAAAAATGAGTGAGAAATTTCCACCTAACAAAATGTGTGGGGCAGTTCCATATCCTAAAGCTTTGATAAAGAAAAATTTGGAGAAACAGTTTTCTAAGTTCTTGGAAATTTTCAAAAAACTCCAAATTAACGTACCTTTCTCAGAAGTTTTGGAACAAATGCCGGTTTATTCTAAATTTATGAAGGATATTTTGTCTAGGAGGAGGAAATTGAGTGAAGTATTGGAGACTATTGTTAGAATCAAATAATTAAATGAATTATTATGTTTTGATAATTAACAATTTCTTTAAGAATTAATGACGTCAAAGATGAAGTTCCTAACATAGTGAAAATTATCATGTACAGGAATAACCATCTCTGAAAGGAATGAATAAACATCATAGCCTCATCAAGAGAACCAGTCCATCAGAAGAGTTCGTCCGGTCACCTCGAAGGAAACAATGTCAAAGATATACGAAGGAAAGCATTCTCGTATGAGACAGTCCGGTGGCTCAAGAAAGGAAGACATTCAAGTACAAGATAGTCCGGTGACTCAAGAGAGACAAATCAACAGCCTCAAATGACCAGCATCCTCTCTCATGGTCACTTGATCGAAATCTGCACACTCAAGTCAAAGTCTACTTGAAGCAGCTGAATCAGTCCGCTACCTAAATCTACAAAGATTAAATTGGAAGACTACGTCGCTCAAAGGTGAAAGAGTATGACAACTTATGAAGAAACACTTTCTACCTCGAAGTTTCTCTAGCATCACAAGAAGAAGTTGTGAATCAACTCCATCAGATGGAAAAACTTCAATAAAGCCAAAAGAAGAGATTCAGTCATCTACGAGATAAGAAGATCCCAATAGTTAAGAAAGACTGAATAAAGGAAAGTTCGTCCTCCAATGCGAACTACTCTGCAGCGGAACTTCAAGAGTTGAATGGGGACTACGTCTGCTAATCTATAAGGAAGAATCCGTCCGCTCAAGTATCAACTATGCCAAAGGTACAAAAATCAAGAAATGTGCTTCTCGAAGAAATCAGGTTACCAGGAGCATTAATTGAGGTACTGGCATCTACCTCCTAAGTAATTGCGTCTTGGATCAAAGACATCTACCTCGACTGCACATCTATTGAGGTACTGGCAATCACAGAAAGAAAGAAGGACAAAATTAATTAAATACTTCCTGGTCCCACTGCTTTTCTGCTTTTCCTCAAATCAAGCTGACATCGCGGAATCAACGGCAAGAATCTCTGAGCATCGTACACCCTCAACGGTCGAAATTCAAATATCTGACCAAAGCACGTGATGAGTGTTAGCTGTCAAGCACTGGGGTACAATGGTCAAAACATCTCCACCGCTGGATCATCACACTTTATATACAGAGAAACCTGCTCAAGGTCACTCGCTCAGTGATACCCAAATCGCAAGTGTACGATTGACTATCGCGTAGTAAAAAGATCGAACCCAAGGGATAGGTGTTCTTATTAATATAATATTTAGTACTTGTGCAGAAAAAATTAAAAGATGAAAATATGTTGTTGGTTTGAGGACTAGTAAGAAACAATAGCATAAAAAGATAAGAAAAAGAGATGATGAGAATTAAGCTCTTAGGTTGGTTTACATAGTCTATAAAACATGCTAGTAATCTCCTACTTAATTTCTGAATTTTAAATACAATTTCATGATGCTATAGCCTAGTGTAACTACAAGTTAATTCCTTAAGCATTGTAGATCTTTCTTTTTAATTACTAAATCCAATTCCTTGGCACCTAGTTAACTAAAGAAGAAGATGAAGAAGATGTTCAGGCCAACATAAAGCTACGTCTATCCTAATTCCTTAGTGATATATACTTATAGCCTTTTTTATTACCTAGTTCCCTTACTACTCACCAAATGGCCTTATGTAATAAGCAATAAGCAAAACCTCTTGGGATCCTCAAGATAGAAATTAAGCACAAGGAAATAAAACATGAAAGGAAATATTATTCAGAAAAGTAGAAAAAGACTAGAACATGAATTATAAACTAAAACAACCCAAAAACTTAAAGAAGAAGTTAGCCAAGCATGGATAAAGGAGTCATTGAATTACCCTGGATAGGAGCTCAAGTATGGCTTCCCACAAGTCCTAGGAACAATGCTCAAAAGGGAGAAAGAGAGAATACTTGTTGTATTCTAAGAGGTGTGCTTTATAAGTGAAGAAAAGGGTCCTATTTATAGTAAAAATCCAGCCTCCAGCGCTTGAGCGCTGGCATTCCCAACGCTTGGGCGTTGGGATGCATTAAAAATCCACTTTCTGTCCGAGGCCCAGCGCTTGAGCGCTGGTTTTCCAACCCTTGAGCGCTGGGTGAGAATCTGACTCATTTCCTAGTCAGAGTCCCAGCGCTTGAGCGCTGGGATCCCAACGCTGGAGCGTTGGGACGCTGCTGCTGCTTCAACTCCAAGCTTTTCTTCTTCTTCATGGTAGTGGGTTTTGAATTCCATCAAAAGCCACTACCCAGCCCTTGTTTAATTCTGAAACTTCTCCTCCACTATCATCAATTCCTTCAAGCTTTTTCCCATGTGCTAATTTGAAGAGAGTTGCTTCATATTCTTCTTTTTCATTTTTAGCCCTCTCTTTACTAGCACTTCAATTCTGGCCCTTTTATTCTCTCAATCTTCACTTTTAGTCCTCCACTCTTGAACTTTCACATTTTGGTCCCTGTTTTCCTGAAACTTTACAAATTGGTCCCTGGACAAAAATGATAACTAAACCAGCTTTTCCTAAAAATATAAAATAGCTAGAAAAATTCCTAAAAATATAAAATAAAGTTAGAAAAACAAATAAAATCTAATCTACATGCAAAATGTAAAATAAATATAAAATCTACATAAAAATAATAAAAATCCTATATGAGACTCAAAAATAATAAAATAAAAAGACTAAAAACACCCTAAAAATATCATATAAAATCCGGTCATCACTCAGCATGGAGCCAGACGACATCAACCCAGACGAATTGATGTTTCTCATATCATATCCTACGCTTGCAGAGAAACCTCAGATCGTGACTTACGCCTGCTGAGATTTGCAGAACTAGCCGTTATGTGCTTCGTGGAGAGGACGAAGCACTTCGGACAGGTTTTCTCTCCTCCTGTGAGGATTTCAACTGAAGATATATATAGAGAACCCTGCTTCCGTAGCAACTTGGCGACTAGAACTAAATTGTACACATCTCAATCTAGTTCGTCCAAAAGACCAAGGCAATCTTGGTTTCAACTCAGGAAACTTCAAGTCATATCACAACCTGAGTTGAGTTGCTTATGTGTGTGGAAAACTTACAGAGTTTAACTCTCATCATATCCCAAACACATAACTTAAAACAGAGATCAGCTTGCTGATAATGAAATTGCAAGTGTACAATTTACTATCGCGTAATATAAAAAGATCGAACCCACGGGATAGGTGTTCTTATTATTATAAAATTTAGTACTAAAACAGAAAAATAAAAGATGAATATTTGTTGTTGGTTTGAGAACTAGAAAGAAACAATAGCATAAAATAATAAAATAAAGAGATGATGAACATTAAGCTCTTGGGTTGGTTTACATAGTCTATAAAAACATGCTAGAAATTTCCTACTAAATTCCTGAAATTATAAATCCATTATCATGATGCTATAGCCTAGTGTAACTACAAGTTAATTCCTTAAGCATTGTAGATCTTTCTTTTTAATTACTAAACCCAATTCCTTGGCACCTAGTTAACTAAAGAAGAAGATGAAGAAGATGTTCAGGCCAACATAAAGTTACGTCCTTCCTAATTCCTTAGTGAAGTATACTTATAACCTTTTTTATTACCTAGTTCCCTTACTACTCACCAAATGGCCTTATGTAATAAGTAATAAGCAAAACCTCTTGGGATCCACAAGATAGAAATAAAGCATAAGGTAATAAAACATGCATGGAAATAAAATTCAGAAATGTAGAAAAAGACTAGAACATGTATTATAAACTAAAACAACCCAAAAACTTAAAGAAGAAGTTAGCCAAGCATGGCTAAAAGATTCATTGAATTACCCTGGATAGGAGCTCAAGTTTGGCTTCCCACAATTCCTAGGAACAATGATCTTTGAGGGGGAAAGAGAGAATACTTGTTGTATTCTATGAAGGTGTGTCTTACAAGTGAAGAAAAGGGTCCTATTTATAGTAAAATTCCAGCCTCCAGCGCTTGAGCGCTGGCATTCCCAACGCATGGGCGCTAGGATGCATTAAAAATCCACTTTCTGTCCGAGGCCCAGCGCTTGAGCGCTGGCTTTCCAACGCTTGGGCGCTGGGTCAACATCTGACTCATCATCTAGTCAGAACCCCAGCGCTGGAGCGCTGGGATCCCAACGCTTGAGCGCTGGGATGCTGCTTCTTCATCTTCAAGCTTTTCCTTC
Organism: Acmispon strigosus; assembly: GCA_030819835.1. Lineage (NCBI taxonomy): Eukaryota > Viridiplantae > Streptophyta > Magnoliopsida > Fabales > Fabaceae > Acmispon > Acmispon strigosus. The sequence goes on from JAUAMA010000001.1 coordinate 31,260,710, forward strand.
CTTCTTCATTCATGGTAGTGGGTTTTGATGGCCATAAAAAGCCACTAACCAGCCTTGTTCAATTCTGAAACCCTTCCTCCACTAACATCAATTCTTTAAACATTTTTTCCATGTGCTAAATTAGAGAGTGATTCTTCATATTCTTCTTTTTCACTTTGGTCCTCTCTTGGTTAGCACTTCAATTCAAGCCCTCATACTCTCTCAATCTTCACTTTAAGTCCTCCACTCTTGAACTTTTACAATTTGGTCCCTGACTTCCTGAAACTTTATACATTGGTCCCTGGACAAAAATGATAACTAAACCAGCTTTTCCTAAAAATATAAAATAACTAGAAAAATTCCTAAAAATATAAGATAAAGCTAGAAAATCTAATAAAATCTAATCTACATGCAAAATGCAAAATAAATATAAAATCTACATAAAAACAATAAAAAACCTACATGAGACTCAAAAATAATAAAATAAAAAGACTAAAAAGACCCTAAAAACATCATATAAAATCCACTCATCACTTGCTTATGATCTCTCTGTTTTATAAGCTTCATTTCTTCTACCCACTCTTATCAGAAGAGAATTTGTAGAAAAGGAAAACCCTGAAAAAGGTGTCAGGAGAAGTCCTGTATAATACTTGTAAGGTGAAGTCCTGATAATACTTGTAAGGAGGAGTCCTAACAATACTTTTAAGGAGAAGTCCTTCTAATACTTGATAGGAGAAGTCCTTAGAATACTTGTTGGGAGAAGTCCCTGATAATACTTGTACTATTTGTTAAAATAGTGAAAATCTTGGTGAAGCCAAGGACTGGACGTAGCCCTATCGATTATGGGGGTGAACCAGGATAAAAACCATGTGTGTTTTATTTTCTTGTTATATTTCTTTTCCGCTGCACACTTATTCATGTTTCCATAACTAATAAATTATTTTGAAAACAAGTAATCAACTTTCGGAATCCACTAAATGAACTTCATGCATTCTTACATATTTCCAAGAATATCTCATGATAAAGATAAATGAACACTAATAGATGATTAACATACAACTCTTTAGAAAAGAAATTAAAAAATGGGTCACACAATTCAAACCCCCCCTTTCTTGTGTGTTTCTTGCACCTTCAACTATTATATTAACTGAAGAATGTTCTGCTATTGTTCAAAGGAAGCTTCCCCAAAATAATATTGAAGCTCACAAAATAAGCTTCATCAATTAAGCTCACAAAATAATATTCTCCATGAAAACAAGAAAGCTCAATGATCCTGCCTATAATTCAAATCAAAACTGAAGTAAAGCAACCAAGTGATGTTGAAGAGATTTTTAAGGTTGTAACTTGGCCAAAAGGGTTGTATATTTCAAGGTATGGATTTCAAGAAATGGGCAACTCTAATGGCTGACTCAGAAATTTTGTTGTTAAGTGATTTGACTAAGAGCTTTACAATTCAACACAAGGGTTCTCTCAATTTTTTTCCTTTTTTTTTTTTTTCAACAAAGTAGTGGAATGTATGGGATGAATGACTTGAATTTTACTCCCCTCATACTCTTTCTCACCCCACTACTTCATTATTTTTCTAAGGCACATACCTTATTTTTTCAATTTTTTCTTCATTCTTTTTTTTTTTTTTTTGAGAGAAACCCAACAAACATAGCTCTACAAATTCAGCACATGCATCACTATAACAACTTAAAAAAAATTATCACACAAAGTAGGCTCCAAAGAATGACTCTTTTAAGGCTCAAAAGGGGCTACTAGTGGATATAACATTTCAAGCAAAAATCTGAGTTTTCAAAAATGCCTATAATCTCTTCTCAACTCACAAAGTGTACAAAACTCCAATCAACATGCAACACAAGGCAGAAAAATTTCACAATCATGCATTCAGAGACCTCAGCTCTCAGAAAAAGATAGGGTAAGTGGTACCCTTTTTAGAACTCAGAAAAACTTTTGCCAACAACCCAACAATCAAGATGCCAATAATCCTTTCTACAGCATGCAATCCTAACCACTTAAAAACATAGAACCTTTTCACAAAGCAATTCAATCAGATAAAGCATTTCACAAAGCTATAGCAACATCAGAATGGATAATATACTCAAGACTCATGCAAAAATAAAACAGAAAATCTAAACTAAAAATAAAAACTAAAAACAAAAAATAAAAACTAATAAGCTGGTATAGTAACAAATTTTCCACAAAGGTCCAAGGGAACCTCAATGTAAAAATCGATTTTGAACACTTAAGTTCAAGAGGGCTCTTCCTCCTTTTGGTACCTATCCTGTAACATTGAAAAAAGTCTCACAAGCAAAAGCTTGCTTGACTTGTTAGTTCCAAAATCAGCACAAAAGATCATGGGTTGAAAAATTTGTGTCCACCTTTAAAAACAAGAATTCTTGAGTTCCCAAAAATTAAAAACAGTTTAGAACCAAGGGAAAACTCAAAGAACCTTAAAACTTCCAGAAAATGGTGAACACAAAATTTATTAAAAACAGCAAACAAAAGTAAAAACAGCAAACTGCCCGAGCTCCAGCGCTTGAGCGTTGGGAATACCAACGCTTGGGCGCTGTAATTAAAATAAAAACTGGGCATCAGAGGTCCCAGCGCCTGGGCGCTGGATTCCAACGCTGTGGCGCTGGAAAAAATAAAAAGATGGGATTCCAGGGGCCTAGCGCATGAGCGCTAGCCCTCCAGCGCTGGAGCGCTGGAAACTACTGGAATCAGAGGTGATAAGCAGGGGCCTAACGCTTGAGCGTTGGCCTCCAGCGCTCGAGCGCTGGCCTCGCCTGCAGCAGAAACATAAAATTTCTTTTCTTTTATTTATGTACAAGAGTTGTGCAAAAATTAAAAAGACAGAAACAAAAACTATCCTAAGTTGGGTTGTCTCCCAACCAGCTCAATGTTAAGGTCCGAGATAGACCCTTCCCCTTAATCAATTGGGGGTACTTTTTCTTTTCTTGTTACAAACATCATCTTTGAACTCATCCTCACTTTCAGACTCATAGTGCTTACAAGTACGGAATACAGAAAACTTCACTTTTTCATCCCCTACCTTCAAAGATAGGAGGCCTTCTGCTACATTAATCTTGGCGTTTCCCGTAGCAAGGAATGGCCGCCCAAGAATTAATGGTACCTTGGAGTCTTCTTCCATGTCAAGTATCACAAAATCAACCGGGAAGACAAACTTGTCAACCCTTACCAAAACATCTTCAGCCACCCCATAGGGGTACTTAATTGACCTGTCTGCCAATTGTAAACACATCAAAGTAGGAGTGGCCTCTCCCATGTCCAATTTCCTAAACATGGAGAGTGGCATGAGGTTTATAGAAGCTCCTAAATCACAAAGAGCTGTTGCATTAGGTAGTCCCTCAATTTCCACAGGCAAAGTGAAGCTCCCTGGATCCTTCAATTTTTGGGGCAACTTCCTCAAAACCATAGCTGAACACTCCTCAGTTAACATCACAGTTTCATCCATCTCACTTAATTTCCTCCTTCTAAATAAAATGTCCTTCATAAACTTAGCATAAATTGGCATTTGTTCCAAAGCTTCAGAAAATGGAATGTTAATTTGAAGCCTTTTAAAAATCTCAAGAAATTTCGAGAATTGTTTTTCCAAATTCTTTTTGAAAGCTTTAGGAAATGGAACTTTGCCAATTTTCTTAGAAGGAGGAATTACATTTTCAGCAATTTTTTCAACAACAATAGGCACAGTCCTTTCTTTTTCTTTTTCTTCACCACTTACCTCTTGTTCAATTTCCACTACCCTTTCGGGCATAGTCTTACCACTCCTAAGAGTGATAGCAGAAACATTCTCAACATTTTCCTTTGGATTGACAAGAGTATCAGACAGAAAAGTACCTGGAATCCTTTCTGAGATGGTCTTGGCCAACTGGCCTACCTGGACCTCCAAATTTCTAATGGAGGCTTCATGATTCCTAGCACTTGTCCGGGTCTCATTCATAAATTGCACAGTTTGTTGGCCCATTTCACCAACAATTTCTTCCAAACTTTTCCTTCCCTGATTTGGATTCAAAGGCATTGGTTGCCTCTGATTTTGGAATGGCCTCTGAAATTGCTGTCTGGCTTCTCCTTGACCACCCCCTTGATCTCTCCAAGAAAAATTGGGGTGGTTTCTCCAGCTTGGGTTATAAGTGTTGCCATAGGAATTTTGAAAATTCCCCATAGCTTTTACCTCAGCTTCTAATTCAGCCTCCTCCGGGCTCAGTTGAACCCCCTCCATTCTTTTGACCATTGCATCAACTTTCCTGGATAAAAGTTTATTTGAAGCAACAATGGACTCAAAAGAATCAACCTCATAAATACCTTTCCTGATTGCCCGGTCCTGGTTTGAATGAGCAGCTCTTGCAGCAAGTTTGTTGATAAGATCAAGAGCTCCTTGTGGTGGCAAAGCATCGAATGCCCCACTTGTTGCAGTATCCAATTTGTCCCTGGTATAATCATTCAAAGCAGCATAAAATTTCTCTACCTGATCTGCGATAGAGATGTTATGACCTGGGCACCTTCTGAGAAGTCCCTTGAACCTCTCCCATGTCTCATACAAGTTTTCAGCATCTTGCTGAATGAAGGAGTTGATTTCCTGCTTCAACTTCCTTATGCGGTTGTAAGGAAAAAATTTGGCCGTGAATTTTTCAGCCAAATCATCCCATGAAGTAATGCTTCTGAGTGGTTGAGAAGAAAGCCACTCCTCTGCCACATCTCTTAAGGAAAATGGAAACAGCATTAGTCTTACCGTATCCAAGTGAGCATCATTTCTCCTTAAGGTGGAGCATTGCCTAGTGAACCGCTCCAGATGTGTATGGCAGTCTTCATTTACACTTCCACCAAATTGGTTTTGACTTACCAATGAGATGAAGTGTGGAGGAATCTGAAAATTTGGCAAAGCATCCTCCGGAACCACAATACTCCCTTCAAAATTGTAATCTACCTGGGGAGCTGTGATATCACGAAGAGAGCGATTAGCATTCTGCTCTTCCTCCTCCTCTCTCAGCCTTTGAAGTCTAGCTTGGACTTCATCTTCCACCCTTGCATTGTATTCAGCAAGGAGGCGCTCCTCCATTTGTGCTTGTGTTTCAGCCATGGCCCTTGCTAATCTCCTTTGCTCCGCTAATCTGCGATGCAAAGTTCTTTCAATTTCAGGGTCCAAATCAAAATGTCCTACCTTGCAAACAAGCCAAAGAAGTTAATAGCACCTATTCAATACAAAAGTTTTTTTTATATTTTTTTTACTGAATTTTTTTATATAAACAAAAAGTACTAAATAAAATAAAAACAAGAACTTGAAAGAACCTATCCCCGGCAACGGCGCCAAAAACTTGATAATGAAATTGCAAGTGTACAATTTACTATCGCGTAATATAAAAAGATCGAACCCACGGGATAGGTGTTCTAATTATTATAAAATTTAGTACTAAAACAGAAAAATAAAAGATGAATATTTGTTGTTGGTTTGAGAACTAGAAAGAAACAATAGCATAAAATAATAAAATAAAGAGATGATGAACATTAAGCTCTTGGGTCGGTTTACATAGTCTATAAAAACATGCTAGAAATTTCCTACTAAATTCCTGAAATTATAAATCCATTATCATGATGCTATAGCCTAGTGTAACTACAAGTTAATTCCTTAAGCATTGTAGATCTTTCTTTTTAATTACTAAACCCAATTCCTTGGCACCTAGTTAACTAAAGAAGAAGATGAAGAAGATGTTCAGGCCAACATAAAGTTACGTCCTTCCTAATTCCTTAGTGAAGTATACTTATAACCTTTTTTATTACCTAGTTCCCTTACTACTCACCAAATGGCCTTATGTAATAAGTAATAAGCAAAACCTCTTGGGATCCACAAGATAGAAATAAAGCATAAGGTAATAAAACATGCATGGAAATAAAATTCAGAAATGTAGAAAAAGACTAGAACATGTATTATAAACTAAAACAACCCAAAAACTTAAAGAAGAAGTTAGCCAAGCATGGCTAAAAGATTCATTGAATTACCCTGGATAGGAGCTCAAGTTTGGCTTCCCACAATTCCTAGGAACAATGATCTTTGAGGGGGAAAGAGAGAATACTTGTTGTATTCTATGAAGGTGTGTCTTACAAGTGAAGAAAATGGTCCTATTTATAGTAAAATTCCAGCCTCCAGCGCTTGAGCGCTGGCATTCCCAACGCATGGGCGCTAGGATGCATTAAAAATCCACTTTCTGTCCGAGGCCCAGCGCTTGAGCGCTGGCTTTCCAACGCTTGGGCGCTGGGTCAACATCTGACTCATCATCTAGTCAGAACCCCAGCGCTGGAGCGCTGGGATCCCAACGCTTGAGCGCTGGGACGCTGCTTCTTCATCTTCAAGCTTTTCCTTCCTTCTTCATTCATGGTAGTGGGTTTTGATGGCCATAAAAAGCCACTAACCAGCCTTGTTCAATTCTGAAACCCTTCCTCCACTAACATCAATTCTTTAAACATTTTTTCCATGTGCTAAATTAGAGAGTGATTCTTCATATTCTTCTTTTTCACTTTGGTCCTCTCTTGGTTAGCACTTCAATTCAAGCCCTCATACTCTCTCAATCTTCACTTTAAGTCCTCCACTCTTGAACTTTTACAATTTGGTCCCTGACTTCCTGAAACTTTATACATTGGTCCCTGGACAAAAATGATAACTAAACCAGCTTTTCCTAAAAATATAAAATAACTAGAAAAATTCCTAAAAATATAAGATAAAGCTAGAAAATCTAATAAAATCTAATCTACATGCAAAATGCAAAATAAATATAAAATCTACATAAAAACAATAAAAAACCTACATGAGACTCAAAAATAATAAAATAAAAAGACTAAAAAGACCCTAAAAACATCATATAAAATCCACTCATCACTTGCTTATGATCTCTCTGTTTTATAAGCTTCATTTCTTCTACCCACTCTTATCAGAAGAGAATTTGTAGAAAAGGAAAACCCTGAAAAAGGTGTCAGGAGAAGTCCTGTATAATACTTGTAAGGTGAAGTCCTGATAATACTTGTAAGGAGGAGTCCTAACAATACTTTTAAGGAGAAGTCCTTCTAATACTTGATAGGAGAAGTCCTTAGAATACTTGTTGGGAGAAGTCCCTGATAATACTTGTACTATTTGTTAAAATAGTGAAAATCTTGGTGAAGCCAAGGACTGGACGTAGCCCTATCGATTATGGGGGTGAACCAGGATAAAAACCATGTGTGTTTTATTTTCTTGTTATATTTCTTTTCCGCTGCACACTTATTCATGTTTCCATAACTAATAAATTATTTTGAAAACAAGTAATTAACTTTCAGAATCCACTAAATGAACTTCATGCATTCTTACGTATTTCCAAGAATATCTCATGATAAAGATAAATGAACACTAATAGATGATTAACATACAACTCTTTAGAAAAGAAATTAAAAAATGGGTCACACAATTCAAACCCCCCCTTTCTTGTGTGTTTCTTGCACCTTCAACTATTATATTAACTGAAGAATGTTCTGCTATTGTTCAAAGGAAGCTTCCCCAAAATAATATTGAAGCTCACAAAATAAGCTTCATCAATTAAGCTCACAAAATAATATTCTCCATGAAAACAAGAAAGCTCAATGATCCTGCCTATAATTCAAATCAAAACTGAAGTAAAGCAACCAAGTGATGTTGAAGAGATTTTTAAGGTTGTAACTTGGCCAAAAGGGTTGTATATTTCAAGGTATGGATTTCAAGAAATGGGCAACTCTAATGGCTGACTCAGAAATTTTGTTGTTAAGTGATTTGACTAAGAGCTTTACAATTCAACACAAGGGTTCTCTCAATTTTTTTCCTTTTTTTTTTTTTTTTTTTTTCAACAAAGTAGTGGAATGTATGGGATGAATGACTTGAATTTTACTCCCCTCATACTCTTTCTCACCCCACTACTTCATTATTTTTCTAAGGCACATACCTTATTTTTTCAATTTTTTCTTCATTCTTTTTTTTTTTTTTTTTGAGAGAAACCCAACAAACATAGCTCTACAAATTCAGCACATGCATCACTATAACAACTTAAAAAAAATTATCACACAAAGTAGGCTCCAAAGAATGACTCTTTTAAGGCTCAAAAGGGGCTACTAGTGGATATAACATTTCAAGCAAAAATCTGAGTTTTCAAAAATGCCTATAATCTCTTCTCAACTCACAAAGTGTACAAAACTCCAATCAACATGCAACACAAGGCAGAAAAATTTCACAATCATGCATTCAGAGACCTCAGCTCTCAGAAAAAGATAGGGTAAGTGGTACCCTTTTTAGAACTCAGAAAAACTTTTGCCAACAACCCAACAATCAAGATGCCAATAATCCTTTCTACAGCATGCAATCCTAACCACTTAAAAACATAGAACCTTTTCACAAAGCAATTCAATCAGATAAAGCATTTCACAAAGCTATAGCAACATCAGAATGGATAATATACTCAAGACTCATGCAAAAATAAAACAGAAAATCTAAACTAAAAATAAAAACTAAAAACAAAAAATAAAAACTAATAAGCTGGTATAGTAACAAATTTTCCACAAAGGTCCAAGGGAACCTCAATGTAAAAATCGATTTTGAACACTTAAGTTCAAGAGGGCTCTTCCTCCTTTTGGTACCTATCCTGTAACATTGAAAAAAGTCTCACAAGCAAAAGCTTGCTTGACTTGTTAGTTCCAAAATCAGCACAAAAGATCATGGGTTGAAAAATTTGTGTCCACCTTTAAAAACAAGAATTCTTGAGTTCCCAAAAATTAAAAACAGTTTAGAACCAAGGGAAAACTCAAAGAACCTTAAAACTTCCAGAAAATGGTGAACACAAAATTTATTAAAAACAGCAAACAAAAGTAAAAACAGCAAACTGCCCGAGCTCCAGCGCTTGAGCGTTGGGAATACCAACGCTTGGGCGCTGTAATTAAAATAAAAACTGGGCATCAGAGGTCCCAGCGCCTGGGCGCTGGATTCCAACGCTGTGGCGCTGGAAAAAATAAAAAGATGGGATTCCAGGGGCCTAGCGCATGAGCGCTAGCCCTCCAGCGCTGGAGCGCTGGAAACTACTGGAATCAGAGGTGATAAGCAGGGGCCTAACGCTTGAGCGTTGGCCTCCAGCGCTCGAGCGCTGGCCTCGCCTGCAGCAGAAACATAAAATTTCTTTTCTTTTATTTATGTACAAGAGTTGTGCAAAAATTAAAAAGACAGAAACAAAAACTATCCTAAGTTGGGTTGTCTCCCAACCAGCTCAATGTTAAGGTCCGAGATAGACCCTTCCCCTTAATCAATTGGGGGTACTTTTTCTTTTCTTGTTACAAACATCATCTTTGAACTCATCCTCACTTTCAGACTCATAGTGCTTACAAGTACGGAATACAGAAAACTTCACTTTTTCATCCCCTACCTTCAAAGATAGGAGGCCTTCTGCTACATTAATCTTGGCGTTTCCCGTAGCAAGGAATGGCCGCCCAAGAATTAATGGTACCTTGGAGTCTTCTTCCATGTCAAGTATCACAAAATCAACCGGGAAGACAAACTTGTCAACCCTTACCAAAACATCTTCAGCCACCCCATAGGGGTACTTAATTGACCTGTCTGCCAATTGTAAACACATCAAAGTAGGAGTGGCCTCTCCCATGTCCAATTTCCTAAACATGGAGAGTGGCATGAGGTTTATAGAAGCTCCTAAATCACAAAGAGCTGTTGCATTAGGTAGTCCCTCAATTTCCACAGGCAAAGTGAAGCTCCCTGGATCCTTCAATTTTTGGGGCAACTTCCTCAAAACCATAGCTGAACACTCCTCAGTTAACATCACAGTTTCATCCATCTCACTTAATTTCCTCCTTCTAAATAAAATGTCCTTCATAAACTTAGCATAAATTGGCATTTGTTCCAAAGCTTCAGAAAATGGAATGTTAATTTGAAGCCTTTTAAAAATCTCAAGAAATTTCGAGAATTGTTTTTCCAAATTCTTTTTGAAAGCTTTAGGAAATGGAACTTTGCCAATTTTCTTAGAAGGAGGAATTACATTTTCAGCAATTTTTTCAACAACAATAGGCACAGTCCTTTCTTTTTCTTTTTCTTCACCACTTACCTCTTGTTCAATTTCCACTACCCTTTCGGGCATAGTCTTACCACTCCTAAGAGTGATAGCAGAAACATTCTCAACATTTTCCTTTGGATTGACAAGAGTATCAGACGGAAAAGTACCTGGAATCCTTTCTGAGATGGTCTTGGCCAACTGGCCTACCTGGACCTCCAAATTTCTAATGGAGGCTTCATGATTCTTAGCACTTGTCCGGGTCTCATTCATAAATTGCACAGTTTGTTGGCCTATTTCACCAACAATTTCTTCCAAACTTTTCCTTCCCTGATTTGGATTCAAAGGCATTGGTTGCCTCTGATTTTGGAATGGCCTCTGAAATTGCTGTCTGGCTTCTCCTTGACCACCCCCTTGATCTCTCCAAGAAAAATTGGGGTGGTTTCTCCAGCTTGGGTTATAAGTGTTGCCATAGGAATTTTGAAAATTCCCCATAGCTTTTACCTCAGCTTCTAATTCAGCCTCCTCCGGGCTCAGTTGAACCCCCTCCATTCTTTTGACCATTGCATCAACTTTCCTGGATAAAAGTTTATTTGAAGCAACAATGGACTCAAAAGAATCAACCTCATAAATACCTTTCCTGATTGCCCGGTCCTGGTTTGATGAGCAGCTCTTGCAGCAAGTTTGTTGATAAGATCAAGAGCTCCTTGTGGTGGCAAAGCATCGAATGCCCCACTTGTTGCAGTATCCAATTTGTCCCTGGTATAATCATTCAAAGCAGCATAAAATTTCTCTACCTGATCTGCGATAGAGATGTTATGACCTGGGCACCTTCTGAGAAGTCCCTTGAACCTCTCCCATGTCTCATACAAGTTTTCAGCATCTTGCTGAATGAAGGAGTTGATTTCCTGCTTCAACTTCCTTATGCGGTTGTAAGGAAAAAATTTGGCCGTGAATTTTTCAGCCAAATCATCCCATGAAGTAATGCTTCTGAGTGGTTGAGAAGAAAGCCACTCCTCTGCCACATCTCTTAAGGAAAATGGAAACAGCATTAGTCTTACCGTATCCAAGTGAGCATCATTTCTCCTTAAGGTGGAGCATTGCCTAGTGAACCGCTCCAGATGTGTATGGCAGTCTTCATTTACACTTCCACCAAATGGTTTTGACTTACCAATGAGATGAAGTGTGGAGGAATCTGGAAATTTGGCAAAGCATCCTCCGGAACCACAATACTCCCTTCAAAATTGTAATCTACCTGGGGAGCTGTGATATCACGAAGAGAGCGATTAGCATTCTGCTCTTCCTCCTCCTCTCTCAGCCTTTGAAGTCTAGCTTGGACTTCATCTTCCACCCTTGCATTGTATTCAGCAAGGAGGCGCTCCTCCATTTGTGCTTGTGTTTCAGCCATGGCCCTTGCTAATCTCCTTTGCTCCGCTAATCTGCGATGCAAAGTTCTTTCAATTTCAGGGTCCAAATCAAAATGTCCTACCTTGCAAACAAGCCAAAGAAGTTAATAGCACCTATTCAATACAAAAGTTTTTTTTATATTTTTTTTACTGAATTTTTTTATATAAACAAAAAGTACTAAATAAAATAAAAACAAGAACTTGAAAGAACCTATCCCCGGCAACGGCGCCAAAAACTTGATAATGAAATTGCAAGTGTACAATTTACTATCGCGTAATATAAAAAGATCGAACCCACGGGATAGGTGTTCTTATTATTATAAAATTTAGTACTAAAACAGAAAAATAAAAGATGAATATTTGTTGTTGGTTTGAGAACTAGAAAGAAACAATAGCATAAAATAATAAAATAAAGAGATGATGAACATTAAGCTCTTGGGTTGGTTTACATAGTCTATAAAAACATGCTAGAAATTTCCTACTAAATTCCTGAAATTATAAATCCATTATCATGATGCTATAGCCTAGTGTAACTACAAGTTAATTCCTTAAGCATTGTAGATCTTTCTTTTTAATTACTAAACCCAATTCCTTGGCACCTAGTTAACTAAAGAAGAAGATGAAGAAGATGTTCAGGCCAACATAAAGTTACGTCCTTCCTAATTCCTTAGTGAAGTATACTTATAACCTTTTTTATTACCTAGTTCCCTTACTACTCACCAAATGGCCTTATGTAATAAGTAATAAGCAAAACCTCTTGGGATCCACAAGATAGAAATAAAGCATAAGGTAATAAAACATGCATGGAAATAAAATTCAGAAATGTAGAAAAAGACTAGAACATGTATTATAAACTAAAACAACCCAAAAACTTAAAGAAGAAGTTAGCCAAGCATGGCTAAAAGATTCATTGAATTACCCTGGATAGGAGCTCAAGTTTGGCTTCCCACAATTCCTAGGAACAATGATCTTTGAGGGGGAAAGAGAGAATACTTGTTGTATTCTATGAAGGTGTGTCTTACAAGTGAAGAAAATGGTCCTATTTATAGTAAAATTCCAGCCTCCAGCGCTTGAGCGCTGGCATTCCCAACGCATGGGCGCTAGGATGCATTAAAAATCCACTTTCTGTCCGAGGCCCAGCGCTTGAGCGCTGGCTTTCCAACGCTTGGGCGCTGGGTCAACATCTGACTCATCATCTAGTCAGAACCCCAGCGCTGGAGCGCTGGGATCCCAACGCTTGAGCGCTGGGACGCTGCTTCTTCATCTTCAAGCTTTTCCTTCCTTCTTCATTCATGGTAGTGGGTTTTGATGGCCATAAAAAGCCACTAACCAGCCTTGTTCAATTCTGAAACCCTTCCTCCACTAACATCAATTCTTTAAACATTTTTTCCATGTGCTAAATTAGAGAGTGATTCTTCATATTCTTCTTTTTCACTTTGGTCCTCTCTTGGTTAGCACTTCAATTCAAGCCCTCATACTCTCTCAATCTTCACTTTAAGTCCTCCACTCTTGAACTTTTACAATTTGGTCCCTGACTTCCTGAAACTTTATACATTGGTCCCTGGACAAAAATGATAACTAAACCAGCTTTTCCTAAAAATATAAAATAACTAGAAAAATTCCTAAAAATATAAAATAAAGCTAGAAAATCTAATAAAATCTAATCTACATGCAAAATGCAAAATAAATATAAAATCTACATAAAAACAATAAAAAACCTACATGAGACTCAAAAATAATAAAATAAAAAGACTAAAAAGACCCTAAAAACATCATATAAAATCCACTCATCACTTGCTTATGATCTCTCTGTTTTATAAGCTTCATTTCTTCTACCCAGTCTTATCAGAAGAGAATTTGTAGAAAAGGAAAACCCTGAAAAAGGTGTCAGGAGAAGTCCTGTATAATACTTGTAAGGAGAAGTCCTGATAATACTTGTAAGGAGGAGTCCTAACAATACTTTTAAGGAGAAGTCCTGATAATACTTGATAGGAGAAGTCCTTAGAATACTTGTTGGGAGAAGTCCCTGATAATACTTGTACTATTTGTTAAAATAGTGAAAATCTTGGTGAAGCCAAGGACTGGACGTAGCCCTATCGATTATGGGGGTGAACCAGGATAAAAACCATGTGTGTTTTATTTTCTTGTTATATTTCTTTTCCGCTGCACACTTATTCATGTTTCCATAACTAATAAATTATTTTGAAAACAAGTAATCAACTTTCAGAATCCACTAAATGAACTTCATGCATTCTTACATATTTCCAAGAATATCTCATGATAAAGATAAATGAACACTAATAGATGATTAACATACAACTCTTTAGAAAAGAAATTAAAAAATGGGTCACACAATTCAAACCCCCCCTTTCTTGTGTGTTTCTTGCACCTTCAACTATTATATTAACTGAAGAATGTTCTGCTATTGTTCAAAGGAAGCTTCCCCAAAAGCTAAAAGATCCGGGGAGCTTCATAATTCCAGTTGACATTGAGGGGTTACCACATGCTAAGGCTCTATGTGACTTAGGAGCTAGCATTAACCTCATGCCACTTTCTATGTTCAGAAGGTTGAACATAGGAGAGGCAACTCCTACTCTTTTATCTTTGCAGTTGGCGGACAGGTCGGTCAAGCACCCATATGGAGTAGCAGAGGATGTGTTGGTCAGGGTTGATAAGTTCATCTTCCTTGTTGATTTTGTAATATTGGATATGGAGGAAGACTCAAAGGTGCCATTGATCCTTGGAAGGCCTTTTCTTGTAACAGGTAATGCCAAAATCAATGTGGCAAAAGGCCTTCTATACTTAAAGGTAGGGGAGCAGAAAGTGAAGTTCTCAGTGTTTAGGACTCTTAAGAATTTTGAGTCCGATGAAGAAACCAATGAATTAAGTGATGACTCGGTCATCAAAGGGAGGAAGCTTTACCCCCTAACTGGTTAAAAAGGGGAAGAGTCTACCAAAGACTATAACATCGGGCTGCTTGGGAGACAACCCATGGTAGGTTTGGTAAGTGATTTTTATTGATTAAGTTCTGCTTTTATGTTTCTGCACTAGAAAAAGAAAAAAATAAAGAAGTCTGATTCTGCAGGTACCCAATGCCCAAGCGTTGGAGGCTCAACGCTCATGCGTTGAGCCCCTGCCTTCATGCCTAGGATTTTATAAAACCCAACGTACACGCGTTGGGGGGGCAACGCTCATGTGTTAGGCCCCTGGAATCCCAGAATTTTTATTTTAATTCTAATGCTCATGCGTTGAGGCTCGGGCAGGCCATAGTAGTTTTTATTTACCCTGTTGTTTGTTCCCTTTTGTTGAATAAAGAAGCAGGTGTCTCCAAGGGCAAAAGAACAAGTGATCTTGATGAGGAGGACCCCATTAATTTCTGGACTTTGACCATAGGTTTTTCTTATAATTTTTATTTTTGTTTTATTTTTAGGATTTTGATTTTAGGATTTATAAGTTGCATTTGAGTCAAAAATCTACATTCCAGATAATACCATGTTACTTAACTTTCAAGAAGTTTTTACCATATGCTATGTTTTTGAAAATGATACATTTGATCCTTTGATGAGTAGAATTGCATGTTGTTAGGATACGATTGAATTCTAGTTGACTAAGCTTTTGTAAGATCTTGATTGAGTTCTAAAAAGGGTACCACTTACCCTGTTTTTCTGAGTGCTTTGAAGACTCTGTTTACTTGTGATTGAAATTTTCTGCCTTGTGTTACATGTTGACTAAATTCTTGCATGCTTTGTATTCTTGAGAGAGACTCTAGGTATTTTTGGAAAACTCAGAATTTGATCTTGAAAATGTTGAATTTCCCTTAGTAAGCCCCTTTGAGCCTTGAAATTAAGTTTTTTTTTCTTGGAGCCTACTATTGGAATTGTTGTGAGTGGTTAAGTGATTCTGTAAGGAAAATTGTTAGAGCCATGTATGAATAGGTTTCTCTAAAAAAAAAAATGAAAAATTGGAAGTTTGAAAAATCTGAGGCAGGTACCTTAGGAAAAAAGAAAAGAAAAGAAAATAATTTAAGAGAACCTATGTGCTAATTTATTTGAAGCTCTTAAAAAAATTAACTTAACCTAAGTCAGCCATTTGAGTTGCTAAGTTCTTGAATCCATACCTGTTATTGAACCCTTAGCCAAGTTTTAACCCTTATAGTCTCTCCGAAGTTGCATTGCTGTACTTGTTTGGTTTTGATTTGAATGATAGGCATATTAGTTTCAATTCACTTGTTATTCATTGAGATGTTTATTTGTGAGCTGTAATTGGCGAACTCATTCTTTTGCTTTGATCAAATACCATGCCTAAGTTTTTCTCGATGAACCTTGTTCCCCTAACATGCATGTATTTTCAACCAGCTGTGCTTTGTTTTAGAAATGTATCTTGAGCTATTTTGTGCTAAGTTTGGGTAACTTGTTCTAAGCTTGAGGACAAGCTTTCTTTTAGTGTTTTACGCATGAGGACAAGCTGTCGTTGGGTATAGTGGTGTGATAACTGGGATTTGTATGATGTTTTTAGTGTCTTTTTAATTCATTTCATTTTATTTTTATTGAGCCTCATATAGTTTTTATTTCATTTTGTTAGTGTTTTCACTTTATTTTTGCATTTGCATATAATTTAGAAACTTTTGTGTTTTTAGTCCTTTTAGTTTAGTTTTATTGCATTTTAGTCATTGTTAGAGGTTAAGGTAAATAAAGGCATTTGTGGGGATCTTGATGCAAATAAAGGAAGAATTGTGGCTGAAAATTAATGGAGAAGAAGAAATTGATGCTAATTCAGGTGTTGAGAGACAAGAATGTGGCCACATGAAGGGCATTGATGGCCACGAAGACTCATCAAAGAGAGAAGAGAAAAACAGCCAAAATATGAAGCATCAGACGTGCCCAACACCTGAGAGTTGGATCCCCAACGCTCATGCGTTGGCTCCCTGACTTGAAGCCCAGTTTTGTTGTAATTCCAACGCTCAAGCGTTGGAGGGCCAACGCTCATGCGTTGAGCCCCTGACTTGTGCCAGTTTTTATTTTAATTCCAATGCTCAAGCGTTGGAGGGCCAACACTCATGCGTTGAGCCCCTGTTTGGCCACGTCTGATGGCACTTAAAGCCAACGCCCAAGCGTTGGGATCCCAGCGCTTGAGCACTGGGCCTTAGTCAGTGAAAATCTATAAATAGGCCTCTTGTTTTCTTTTGTAATTACACTTGGATACTTGGAAAAACACTTAGAGAGAATTGTTCAAAGCATTGCCTGAGGTGTGGGAAGCCAATCTTTGAGCTCTCAATTCAGGTTTTTATCATGTTTCCCTTAGCCATGCTTGGCTAAGTTTCTTAGTATCTTGGGTTGTAGTTTACTTGCTTTCTAGCTATGTTCTAGGTTTCCCTTTTCAGTATATGAATAAAGTCTATGTTCTTATGTTTATATTCCATGCTTATCGCACAAGTGTTGTTACCTTATTCTTATACAATGGTAGTTGTTAGGAATTTGGGGAAATGGGAATAGAAAGAACAATTTCATGCCTCTTAGGTATAAGGGTAGAATTGTTAGTGGTGGCCTGAATTCATGAACTAATATTCAATAGGATTAACTAATCACTAAGGCATTAGGATAAATAATTAAATTGGAAGTTCTTCTTGCTTAAGGAATTAACAAGTAGAAACACTAGGCTAAATCACCTAAGAACTTATGCTGTAATTCATATACGAAATTGATTTCGATAACTTAAGCTAGAAGTAAAGAGGCTCAACCCAAGTGCTGCTTTGATCATATTTTTGTCTTAATTTTTTTCCTGTTCATTTGTTCCTATTATCAACCATCAAACAAAAAAAAAATTACTTTCTGTTTTCAAGCATAAAACAATTGATTATTGGGGTCTTAAAATACAACCTTCCCCTGTGGATTCGACAACCTTTTATATTACGGGATATCCCCCGTGCACTTGCGGTTTTGGTTATCAGTAGCTTACACTAATTCCTCGGCTAGCACACACAATAACAATTGGTGATAAGGCATAGCAATATTGCAACAAGCAATGTCAAGGGAGACGGTAATTCAATCAACTTGTTGTCGAACATAGCATAACATACATATTCAATCAACTTCAACGATGTCACACATCGAACAATTCTAATCTAGAATATCAGATGCCTTCAGATACTTGCAATCAAATTCAAGAAATTTAAAGTCTGGTCGTCCTTAGAATACAGTCGACTGACAATCAGCATCATAGTATATACATATGCTTAAATGTAACGAAGTGCCTTTATTGAAGAATTGTTCGATCCGGGTGATTACGTAAGCTTCGTTTGTCCTGGTCGGTCCGAAGTCTTGTAAACCTTCAAGAAACATAGCCTAGCTTAGAATTTGAAGCTCAATTCTAAGGTCCTTGCTACTGGTTCTTTGAGGTCTCTATTTCGTAGGCATTAGTCCTAACTCTT
The DNA here is from genome assembly GCA_030819835.1 of Acmispon strigosus. Lineage (NCBI taxonomy): Eukaryota > Viridiplantae > Streptophyta > Magnoliopsida > Fabales > Fabaceae > Acmispon > Acmispon strigosus. The sequence continues at coordinate 31,278,586 of JAUAMA010000001.1, forward strand.
AGGAAGATCCTTGGAAGTCGAGAACGTTTTTAACAATTTTGACGACCGTCGAAAGAACTCAGAAAACTCTAAGTCACAATTTTCAAAACTTTCCAAAACTTGAAAGCTTCTAAAGGGCATCAAGGCTAAATAATTACAAATCAATTTGAAAGCCTTAAACAAGATTTTGAATCGAAAAACACACACAAAACCTCAAGTCCTCAATTCTGCCCAAATACTTTAAATCTCTAAAAACCTCAAATTTTCACCAAATAAATCACTAAGTTACTCAAGACAATTTCACAAAACAAAACACAACTTTTATTACAAGTTTCTAAAACAAATTTTCAAGTCTTGAGTTCAAAAACTACTAAGTGCCAAAAGCTCAAAACTTTCATTCCAAATGCAAATTTCCAAAACTCAAGTTTTTCTTAACTTATCAAAAACCCTAATCAAGCTATGAATTCCAAAATCCAATTTACCCAAAAGCTCAATTTTTAACTTCAATTCCAAATTTACGAAAACTTCTAGAAATCAATTCTCTAGGGTTTTAAACACACATTTTTCTCTAGGCCCTTTTGCACTAATTAGGGCAAAACCTTTCTTTCAAACCCAAAACCATTTACAATCATTTAAACTCACTCAAAGCTAGTCGGAAAATCAATTTCTACACTGCCCAAAATATTATGCAATTCGGCTAAACACACTTAAATTCCAAAATCACTTTTTCTTTCAAAACTAACTTGTACACATCAAAGGTTTACATGAAATCTATGATGAAACCAAATTTTAGATTTTGAAAATCACTTATTTCAAATAATCAATTCTCAAACACCTAGCTTCCAAGAAAACTAATTAGGAAAATCCATAGATCAATATCATGGGAATAACTTCCCTAAAGGCAACCCTAGCAAAAACTCAACATGAAAATTCTCTAGGGACCAAAACTCAACCAATCAAAATTCCAATCGGCTCAAATTAAAGCCTAAGGTCATGGGAACAATATTAATTAAGGGAGTTTAAGGTTATATCAACTTCCGAAAATTCAAAAATCAACCTATTAAAAATATGAATCGGTAGAAACGTAGATTGGGACGAGGAAAGTAACTTACCTCAAAGGATCAAGTGAAGGAGAAGAGTGGAAGGGGCTGCCATGGAGGAGAAAGGATTCGGCATGGTGAAAAGGAGAGGAAGAAGATGATGAATGGTCACTTTCTCTCTCCATTTCTCTCTTAAATCTGACTAAAATGACTTAATGAAAAAAAAAAAACACATGGAAACCCCTATTTAAGGAGGCTTGGCCGTGGGCTTGGGCCTTAGGAGGGGTGAAATTTAACTCTTAATTAACAGTAGGGACCAAAGTGTGAAGGGTAAAAGGTTAAAGTAAAAATCTCTTTTTACTATTTGAGGACCAAAGTGTAAACTCTCAAAGGGCAAGGACTAAACCGTAAACTTTGAAGGGGAAAGGACCAAACTAGGATTATAAAATATTAGGAAAATATCTTGAATATTTTATTATTATATTCCTAATCCATGATGCGTCAGTGTGTTAGTGTGTCAGAACATTGGTCGCCATCTAATTCTGGTCACCGGTGAGTATCCCAATGTTACTGAGAGTGTCTAGCCCCGAACATCCTTCAGCTCTGGGCCTCGTGCTGTGCAACTCGGGCCCGGGTCGTTCTTCCTCGAAGTTCGTGCCGAACTCGACCCGAAAACACTATTCACGAAAGTTACTATTCACAAATTTTTTATTGCACAACTGGTCTCGACACGCCAAACAAAGTCATTTGGTGCTTCCCAGGTTTTCGATCCGGAGTCTCGAAGTCGTCCGTTTCGCTTGCTGAATTTTCGACTGAAAGTCTCATTAGCGAGAAAAGTCCTTTCCGAGCTTCGGAAGGAAACCATATCAATATTACAGTCTTTCTTCACGAAATTCTTCACTGAACGTCATGGTGATAGTGAGAACGTCTTATTCTCATCCGAACTCAAAGTCAAGTCAAGCTTGGTTTACTACCAAGTGTAGCAAAGGGTACTTTCATCGGTACTTCGGCCGACTATATCGCTTGTCGATGCCGCTGAACGGATCCAAACAGTACCATGGAATAATGAAATGATTATTTAATTATTGGGGAAAATTCAGGGTGTTAAAATAATGCAAGGGTTGGAATTAAAACTAACACCTGTCATACAATTGAAGAAAAACTAAAGCATAAGATCAAAAGGGTTCGACATCCCAAGTGCTAAGAAAGAAGTTTAGCCAAGCATGGCCATAAGAATTATAAAGGAAGAAGTAAAACCTCTATTTTGTAAGACCCGCCGGGACCAACTTTCTTCAATTGTAAGACCCTCTATATTTAGTATTTATATTTTTTTGGTCCCTTAGTTTGGATTAATTATGTTTTGATCCTTGAACTACTTAGTAGTTTCAGTTTGGTCCTTGGTTGACCGTTTGATTAACTTTATTATTATTGTAATGAGCTTTGTGTTAGTTGAATTGTTTTGTATTTATCATGAAAATTTTGGAAGAGTATATATGAATTATTTTTTTTAAACTGTTAAAAAAATATATCTTCTAATGTCAGTATTTTGGGTTAAACTATTTTAGGAACCTATATTAGATATATATATTAAAGAAATTAATATATATATATATATATATATATATATACATATATGACGCAGACGAATTTGATGTAATTTAAATATATTTTGTTTTTGTTAGTTTTTGGTTGAGATCATATTTTGAACACAAATTGTATTTTATCTTATCATAAAATTAAGGAAATTTGATTTGAAAATTAAGATGAGCATACTACCTATTTTTATGTGATATACTAATAGCTGTTTTTTCGGTTTTAATTAGTGATAGTTTTGTTTTGGTAAGCTTTTATATATATATATATATATATATATATATGGTTATTAGAAAAAGAAAAAGGAAATAATAAAAATCCTATTCTCCTCTCTCGTTCCTCTGCGTTCTGTTTCTTCTTTCTTCTCCTCTCCCTCGCGGTTCTTCTTCCCCTTGCCTTGGAAGCCGTCAGCCACCACCATCATGAACCGCCGTCGCCATCACGGCGCGCCACCACCGTGCCTCATTTTAGTCACCATCGCCGCCCCTGCGACCTTCTCCTTTGCGTTTTGGAAATGCCACCACCGCGCCTTCTCTCCCTTTTTCCAGCCACACCGCGACGCCGATGGAGAAACCAGCAGCACCATCGTGCTCCCCTCGTCGTCCGCAGCAAAACCCCTAAGGTAATTTGATGAACCGCCGTCGTTGGCCGCCGTAGCCGCCGCCTTGGAGCTCGTTTTCCGGCCAAACCCTTTGGCTTTTGGGAAAACCGCCACCGCCACGTTGATCCTCGCCATGAGCAGAAGAAGAACCAGTGGCTATTTTCCGTCGCCGCCGTGCTCCTCCGTGGAGGGCGATTTCCGGCGTCCTCTCCGACGACCTCTGTTGCCAGAACCGGTGTGCTTTCCTCAAAGCTCTTCCTCTCCTCTCTTCGAATCCGCAGCTTAATGTTACAGAAGAGTGATTGATGGTCCCTACAGGGAAGAAGGATTCAGACAAAGTGAGGAGGACCTGGAGCTTTGATTTCGTGGCTGTGGACTTGAAGAAGACGGAAAATGAAATGTTCTTGCACGGTTGAGCGTGGAGCCGGTGCGATTCTACATTAGAAGGTAAGGGTAATTTCTTTCTATAGGTTGATTATTATTGTGATGTTCATGATTCTTTTTTGGAAATTATTTGTGATGATTTGGAATGGTCATTGGACTGCTGTTGTAACATGCCATGATGCTGTGATATTCTGTTGTTGATGTTCTGTTTTGGGTACATGACTTGATTTGTAAGCCATGATGAGTACATAGTGATAACATGTTATTGGAATTGATTTGAGATCACATGTAAGCATGTACTATTATATGACAATGTTTAAAGAATTGTTGGTTCGCTTGTTGAGATTATCATGGACTGTTGGTTCATGTGTTTTGGAGGATTATATTGTCATAAGCACATGCATTATTAGGTATTTTGGCATGATGTGACGGTAATTTGTCCCGTGGGATCATCCAGAGGGTTTGATGTGGCGGATATTCGTCCCGCGTGATCTTCCCTACAAGGGCAATGTGGTGGATACTCGTCCCACGTGATTGTCCTGCTCTGACGGAGCAAAACTTGGCCATAGACTTATGCATATAGTTATGTAAGAGCTAACTAGCATATTTCATGATTTGGTTGGTAACATGCTCTAATTTTCTATTGCTGTATTATAAATTAAGTTGTTATTTATTTAAGGTATTGTTACTGGATTTTGAGACTGTTATTGCTGTAATTTACTGGATATAGATATGTACTGTATGGTGTTTCTATTTTTCCTATTGATCACTTAGTGATGATTACTTGTTTGTTGTTTTTTTGAAATTAACCCTTTACTGTTTGTTTGTGTGTTGATTGGGCGCTTAACGCCAGATGAACAGCGCGGAGAGTAAATTGAGGATGCAATGTTAGACGAGGAAAGTGAAGATGAAGTTGTGAAGATGAACTTGGAGTTTTATTATATTTGTTTTTATTTATTTAAAGACTTAGAAGAACTTTATGTTGTTAATAATCTATTTTAATTCTTCTGTTAGGTTATGGTCATTATGGGGTTATTATTGTTAAATATTCGAGCGACGAATCTGATTTTGAAAATTAAGTGACCCTTTTTGAGAGGTTTAATAAATTTAAATTCCGCGTATTTACAATGTGATCCCTCAATCCAAAATTGGGGTGTTACAGCTTCAAAGTTCTTCTTCTGCTCCTCTTTGTCCAATCGTGCTTCCAAAACTATCCAAGACTAGGTTACTAGGTTCCCTTCAACAAAGCAACAATTTTTGCTATATAAGCACGTACCGCGTATGCGGTACTTAAGCTACCACATATGTGGTAACAAAAAACCATAGGGGCCTTTGAGCAAATACCGCATATACGGTGTTGAGGTTACCGCATATGTGGTAGCACCAACTCAACTTAGAAGCTGTCAATTACCGCATATGCGGTGGTGAAGCCTCAGCATATGCGGTAGCCATCATAGTGCTCTCTGCTGCCATTCTTTCAGGTCTTTAAAATCAACATCTTTCAACTCGGCTTCCCAGCAACCACATTCCTTTCATTGGCCTGAAATAACTTGAAAAACCACATACGCGGGTTGAAATTTAGCAGGAGAAAATCAAGACTTAGAGATTCAAATAACAAACAAGAAAATAACTACAAATCCTAGAAAATTACTAAAAATCAAATAAAATCTAAATTAACATGAAATGCTCTAAAATGCACTAAAACACTATTTGAGACTCAACAATGTAAGAGAAAAACAATAAAAGACGAACAAAAAGACCAATATACCCCCAGGTCATCACACCCCTATACTCAACAATAGCTTGTCCTCGAGCGGAAACTTAGGAAAACTTTCCCTCAAGCACAAAACAAATCAACTAAAAACCTAATGCCTGTACTTTCAAAACACAAGGTGCAAATCCAACGAGAAAAGATCGGTTCATGAGCATACTAGTCAAGAAAAGTAGAGGAACCCAATATAGAGTAAGTGAAATCAACGGAAAAGCGAGAATCAAAGCTCACCCAACTCGGCACCAGCCATCAATTATTTAGTGCATCTGATATTACATACACTATGCATCAGTTCTGATAATCAATCAAATCAAGGTTAGATAGTGCAATGCGATGCAGCAAGAAAGAGATTCACACAGGTTTTATCGTGGCTGGGGTACAACTTTAGGTAGGATATGAAAGAGGAAAAACACAAGACTACACACCTACACAGACAGTTAAGTGTTCTACTCATTTTTCACTTAAGAGCATTTATTTTTAAGCACCAAAGGTCCTTTCTCTCCTATCTCCTTCTTTGTTTTCTTTTTTCCCTTCTTCTTTTCAACCATTTTTTATGATTTTGCATTCAACACTTTTCAAGATTTTCCAATTCATACCAGGAGAGGGAGAAAACCTATTCACAAACATTTTTTTTATTTTCTCAATTCACACTCAGATAACTTGACACTGACCAACTATTACCAAATTAAGGGTCCAAGAAAATTCAATATTCAGGCTAAAATTGGGCAACTAATGAAATATTGAAACACTTGAAGGCCATAAAAAATACCTAATTATCGCTTGGCAAGTCACAAGTACAATACTATCAAATCGACATGCATTTCAAAGTACATCCAATAAAGTGCAAGAAATTCAAGAATCATAAGAAACCACTCATCATTCAGCAAAAACAAGGAGAGACAGATGAGCCCTAGTGAACTCCTATCAACACCATCCATTAAAGACACCCTCAGACCCAAAATTCACTCGCTCCTCCTTATAACATGACATGACCCAATACCCAAGACAATAGAAGTGTATACAAATTTCACAAACAAAAAGGCATTGATTTAGATTTGAAACCACTTGAGAAGCTAAGCATAAAGAAAATGTCTCAGGGTTATAGGACACAAAAACACAAAATAACAAAACTGGTGCTATTAAAACTATATGCAAATGCAAAAACTACCTAAAAGGAAAGAAAAACCTGGTAAACTTCATCCAAACATAGGATCCTCAAGATCTTCTCCATCAGTAACTACTCGTGCGGCTACAGCACTGCTACCTTGGCCAGTACGAGCGTTCAAGCTCAAATCCATCAAACGTTGTTCCACCACATCAGTACGCGGAGGGCCTTTCCAATCAGGGTTGTTGTAACCCCTATGGATCCATAGTAACTTCAGTTCATGGTGCACATCATCCATATGTTGGAATACCTGGCCAAACATCTCCTCCTACCATGCCCGATCCTCAGGTTGTGACACTCTAGCTGGAATCCTGGCTCTAACTGCCTATAACACAACAGGGGGATGACCCAACTTCTTGGATGCATCCTGGCACAATCGATTCATCTCATCACGATCTATGCGAGGCCAAGGTTCAAAAAATTTCTCAACCTAGTATGTCACTCCATCAACTTTCATTGTCTGCGCCACCAAAGTAGTGATCACACTCGGGAAGCACAATCGACCTCCCTCCTTTTTAACATTTACAACTACATAGATTTCCCAGGAGATATACCTCGCCACGTCAATAGGCAAGTCCTTCATTAAAAAGTAAATCCCAAGGGCTGCTTCCTTTCTTAGCTCCATTTTATTGGAATTTGGAGCCAGAGAATGTAAGTAAATATAGCAACCTGAGAGAGGGGGGGTGAATCAGGTTTACCCGATTTTCACCTTAAAACACCTTACTTTCAAGATAAATATGAATACAATCGAGTGCAGCGAAAATAAACGTTGCTTGAAAGTAAAGATGAAGAGTAGGAGAATGCACACACATAATTTTATCCTGATTCACCTTCAATCCACCGAAGGCTACGTCCAGTCCCTCAAGAAACCCCTTGAGGATTTATCCACTATTGATAAAAATCTCTTACAAGTGCTTACACCAAGTACCTTAAGAATTTCTATCAACACCAACCTGTGAAAGCACACTACTTTCAACAGCCCCTGAAAGCACACCACTTTCAGTCCCTGAAAGCACACAACTTTCAGAATAATCAACCTTCACCAAACCCTACGGTGAATATTCACTCAACCAGAATGAGATGAAGAAGAGTTTTACAATTGGCTGTATCAATCCTTTAACACACAATTGGATTGATCTTGAGAGTTATGCTTTAAGGCTTTTAAGCATAAGAAGGCTCTCTTGATTCTGAGTTCTTCAATATATGAACAGCAAGAGTGTTCTTTAAACAATGAACTCAGAACCTAGGCTCTTTGAAAGATTAAGAACAAAGGCTAAATGAACATGAAAGAGCAATTCAAGAAGGTTTTAAGCCTATATCGTGTGTGATGCTTGCGTGTTTCAATTCTGGACTCAAATGGACTATATATAGGCATAAGGGATCATCCAAGAACCAACACAACCTTTTTCAAAAGGTTTGAGACACAATGGTTCATGAAAAGATGCAACTTGTCGAGCATGTAATCGATTACAGTACTTAGGTAATCGATTACTCTATGTGACCGTTGCTGTTTGAATTTCAAATTCAAACGTGTAATCGATTACGAGCAAGCTGTAATCGATTACTTGCCTATGTGTAATCGATTACCTTAAGGGTGTAATCGATTACACTCAATCCAGATTCCAGTAAAGGAAACCTTTAAGAACGGCTTGAGTTTTTCTACCTCTTTTAAATTATGAAAAGGTTAAACTCAATTAGCTTAAGTGTTTTAAAGAGCCTTTATACTAGAGAAGCCTTTAGAAGCATGACTCACCTATCTAAGACTTAGGTAGATATATAAACATGTTGCACTGTTTCCTCTAAGTCTTCTTTTCTTCTTTTTGTCGATGAGTTTTGATAGCCAAACTGCAAGTGTACGGTTGATTATCGCGTAATACAAAAGATATCGATCCCACAGGGATAGGTGTCCTATTATTAACTTGTTTAGAGCTTAAGCAGAAAAATAAAAAGATGTATTTTTCATTTGGTTTTTAGAACGAGAACAACAAAAAGCATAAAATAAAATAGATAAAAGATGATGAGATTTAAGCACTTGGGTTGAATTACATAGCTTATAAATTATGCTAGAAAACTCCTACTTAATTTCTGAATTTTAGAACCAAGTTCATGATGCTATAGCCTAAGGTTTCTACAAATTAATTCCTTACAAATGTAGAACTTTCTTCCTAATTACTAAATTCAATTCCTTGCAATTTAGAAACAACCAAGAAGAAGATGAAGAAAGAATTTTAGGCCAACAAAAAGCTAAGTTTATCCTAATTCCTTAGTGATATGTCATATAGCTTCTTTTAAGTCCTATTTCCCTTACTACTTACCAATTTCCATTGTTATAAGCAATAAGCAAAAACTCTTGTGTACATCAAGATGGAATGAAGAACAAGGAAGTAAAACATGAACTTATAGCAATATTATTCAGAAACAAGAAGAAGAAAACTAAGACATCGAATTAGCCAAGCATGGCTAAAAGAAACATCGAATTACCCTGGACTAGGAGCTCAAGTATGGCTTCCCACAATTTCTAGGAACAATGCTCTTGAGGGAGAAAGAAGAATACTTGTTGTATTCTGAATAGGTGTGTCTTACAAGTGAAGCAAAGGGCCCTATTTATAGTAAAAATCCGACCTCCAGCGCTTGGGCGTTGGGTGCAATTAAATTCCCACAATCAGACAGAGGCCCAGCGCTTGAGCGCTGGCTTTCCAACGCTTGAGCGTTGGGTGCACTTTCCTACTCAGATCCTAATCAGAGTCCCAACGCTTGAGCGTTGGGTCGCCTGCTGATTCATCTTCAAGCTTTGCCCTTCTTCATGGTAGTGGGTTTTTAATGTCTTCAATGGCCTCCACTCAGCCCTTAATCACTTCTGAAACCTCCTTCCCACTACCATTAATTCTTCAATCCTTATTTTCCATGTGCTAAATTAGAGAGTGTTGGTTCATATTCTTCTTTTTCACTTTTGGTCCTCTCTTTACTAGCACTTCATTTCCAATCCTTCAAATCCTTGAAACTTCACTTTTCATCCTCCACTCTTGAACTTTTGCAATTTAGTCATTCCTTTCCTGAAACTTACAAATTGGTCCCTGGACAAAAATGATAACTATACCAGCTTTTCTAAAAATATAAAAATAACTTTAAAAATTCCTAAAAAATATAAGATAAAGTTTAAAAACCAAATAAAAGCTAATCAATATGCAAAATGAAAAATAAATATAAAATCTACATAAAAAGAGTAAAAATCCTATATGAGACTCAAAAATAACAAAATAAAAAGACTAAAAAGACCCTAAAAATATCATACAAAATCCAGTCATCAAGTTTGTCGTCATCAAAACCTCAGCCAGGGTTTGGAGCAAGATATTCTTCACAATCTCCTCCTTTTTGATGATGGTGTAAATCAAGTCTCGTCCTTGGACTCGACTGAGGTTTTGATGAAGACAAACACATCACAAAAAGAAGAAAGACTTCAAGAAGACTTCAAGAAAGAAAGAAACAAAAAGAAGAAAGACTTCAAGAAGACTTCAAGAAGACTTAAGAGAAGAAAGACTTCAAGAACCAGGCTCAGAATGTCATGATCAAATCATGAAGGTTCTAGTTTTAAGTAAGTCTTGTCAACTTAGTGTGCTATGCTTTATTAAGGTTTAATTGCATTAGAAGGCTCATGAAAGATCAACTAATTGAGTACGATATGTTCTCACAAGTTAAACTTGGTAGGAACACTCAATTAGGGTTTAAAATGGATAAAACTGAGTTCTGGACTGTCTGTAATCGATTACAGATGTGTGTAATCGATTACCACAAGTGTGTAATCGATTACCAAGTTTGAAATTCAAATTCAAACTTCAACGGCATGGTGTAATCGATTACACTAACTATGGTAATCGATTACCAGGTCGATAAGTGTGTCTTTTCATGAACCATTGTGTCTCAAACCGTTTGGGAAAGGTTGTGTTGGTTCATGGACGACCTCTAGTGCCTATATAAAGTCCTTAGACACTCAGAAACATCAATGACTTGGTCCATAACTTTCATATTCATTAAAGTCATCATTCTGAGTTTGGGTTCTCTCATTTTCATAAGAACACTCATGATGTTCAACATTTGAGAAACTCAGAATGGAAGAGCCTTCATTGTAATTGCCTGGAGCATACAAACTAAGATCATTCCTTCTTGTCTAAAGGATTGAATCATGCAAAGAAAAGGCTTCTTCTTCTTCTTCTATTTGAATCATGTTGATTCATTCACCGTGGTTTTCGGTGGTTGTAAAAAGGCCCTTTGAATCAGGTTTGATTCAAAGTCCACCGTGGTAATACGGTGTCATCAGAAAGTGGTTTGCTTTCTGAGGCGTGATGGGTCCTCTTAGGGTCCTTGGCACAAGTATTTCTAAGAAAACTTGATCAATCAGAAGTGGGTTGCTTCAGGAAGATTGATAAGATATCTTAGGGTCCTTGGTGCAAGTATCCGTAAGAGTACTTGATCATGGGAAATCTTCACTGTGGAATTCAGTGGAGTGATTCTTCAGAAAGTGGTAATCTTTCTGAGGGGTTATAACTTTACTGTGGTTTTCAGTAAAGGGTTTGACTCAGACAGGGTAATCTGTTTTGAGGGTTGTAATCAGTTCACTCAGTGATTCAGTGAACGGTGATTTTCAGAAAGTGGTTTGCTTTCTGGTATAGTGGAAAATCTCTGTGTGATCAGAGGACTGGACGTAGCCTTCTAGGTTTGAAGGTGAACCAGGATAAAATCCCTGTGTGTTCTTCTTATCCTTCATCTTTTACTTTCAAGCAATTACAACATTCCGCTGCAACAACGTTCTTACGGTACAACTCTAATTGCGCTGAAAGTCGTTTGGTACTATTACGCGAAAATCGGGGCAACACTGATTCATCCCCCCCCTCTCAGGTTGCTATCTGTATTAACAGATGGCAAACACGTACTTGGAACTTTGAAGATCAGTATGTTGCTTCTTTGTAGAAACTCCCCCTGTCGGATGCAATCTGATGCAACTTATGCAACTCCCCCTTTCTGTTTCACTTGTAGCATTCCTGCATATGATCTTTAAAGTGCACAGAGCCTTTCTCCCCCTTTTGACTTCATCAAAAAGAAGAAAAGGCCGAAATATACATACAAGCTAACAAGGAATATTGACATGCATGGCATAGGGAGTGGGGGTAAACAAGTAATATCATGACAAAACAACAACAAACAACATACTATATAACTAGGAAATCCACAAAGCGCAAATAACAAACAGTTCAACAATCAAAAGTACGCAAGAAGAAAACAATTGTAAGTATAGATATTACAGACCAAGAAGAAAACAAAATAAAAGAAATAAGGAAATCCTAGCAGACTAAGAATGAGTAGAAGAGTCTTCAGGATCCATTGACTCCGTTATCTGAAGATCACGACCATCATAATGGAGCATGCATGAGAGTGTGGAAATCCCAAAGTTATTAGATATCCCAAGATAAGGGAGGATGGATTTGTCGACACACTTAAAAGAAGAAGACCGCTCATCATACAGTCTTGCTATAGGTACTCCAGAATAGATAAGGATGCGTGATATGGCTGAAGCAAAAGGGAAGGAGCCAGCTTCATCTCTGCACTTGATCATATGATTTATGACCAGGAAAGCCTAGTTAATTTTATGACAGTTGACGATGCCATATAATATCTGCAATTCTAACTCACTGATGTGAGCAAGATGAGTTTCCTGAGGAAGAAGGACTTGATTGATGAAGTAATGGAGCAGGTGGTTGTTCATGGTGAGGACATCAACATGATAGGGACAGGATCTGGTGCGAGGCGGATGAATTTTCTGAATTTCGGAGGGACTGAACCGACATAGAGATTGATAAAACAATTATGGATTGTAATCAGGCCAGGGACAGGGAAAATTGGTGCCTAATTTTGCACCAGTGGAGGAGAGACCCAAACACCGGCCAAGGGTGGTAAGGGAGTACTGAACGGTAGTACCTTTGACAGAGGATTTAATCCCAGTGCCCTGAACTTCCAGATTGCAGTAGAAAATCTTCACTAATTCAGGATAGTAGGGATTGTTCAGGGTGATGAATGCATCAAGAGATTGGTTTCCTAGAAGAGCAGGGAAGGTGAGACCTGCTTCGATGAACGAATCCAAGTTACCATAGATGGGTGTTCGAATGGTTTGATGCACAAAATGAGAAACAAATCGTGTTCTTTGTTCAGAGCTTGTAAGAAGACGACAGAAATTCAACGGATGAGGAGGGCGAAAAGCTGATGAAAAGAAAGGAGAGGAAGACATGGTTGAATTTCGAGAGAGGGCTGTGGACGAGATCAAGGTTTCAGGATATGGTGATCATGAATTGAAGATGATCGAAATAGGACTTGTAAGAGAATTCCTATGTAAATGTCACACTTCGATTATATAAATCAAGCATGTAATTGATTACGGAAGTTGTATAATCGATTACTTGACGGTTTCTAGAATTTGAATTTCAAATTAATGGAGGGAAAGAAACTGTTTCGTTTATGTAATCGATTACAGCAAGAGAGGTAATCGATTACCTTAGGTTTCTAAAGCGGCACGAGGACCAAAATATTGATGTTAATCGATTACAGGATAGAAGTAATCGATTACTGAAGACAAATTTTCAAATTCTAAGCTGTGTATTCCTATGTAATCGATTTCTAGACTTTTTAATCGATTACCAAAATTGAAAAACACACAAAACTGTTAGTATAGATAGCAACCTGAGAGGGGGGGTGAATCAGGTTTACCCGATTTTCGCCTTGATAACTTCTTACTTTCAAGATAAATGTAAAAGCAAACGATTGCAGCAGAATTAAGTGTTGCTTGAAAGTAAAGATGAAGGATACAACAATTCACACACACAGAATTTTATCCTGGTTCACCTTCTATCCACTGAAGGCTACGTCCTATCCCTCAAGAAAATCCCTTGAGGATTTTTCCACTATTGATAAAAATCTCTTACAAGTTCTTACACCAAGGACCCTAAGAATTTCTATCAATTTCCTGTGAAAGTATACCACTTTCAACAGCCCCTGAAAGTATACCACTTTCAGTTCCTGAAGGCAAACCACCTTCAGACCTTGAAGGCTAGACCACCTTCAATCAACACCCTGAAAGTACACCACTTTCAGTAACAACAACCCTTCACCGAGATCCACGGTGAATACTCAATCTATCAGAAAGAGATGAAGAAGATTTTACAATTTGGCTGTGTCAATCCTTAATCATACAAGTGGATTGATCATGAGAATTTATGCTTTACGGCTCTTAAGCATAATAAGATTCTGAGTTCCTCAAGATATGAACAACTAGAGTGTTCTTTTAATCATGAAGATCATGAACTCAGAATTTAGGCTCTTTGAAAGTTTAAGTGCTAAAAGACTTAATGAATGAACTATTTTGGCAAAGCTTTGGCCTAATGATGTATTCTCATGTGTTGTTATGTTCTGGACTCAAATGGACTTTATATAAGCAAGGGGAAACGTCCTTGAACCAATGCAACCTTTCCCAAAAGGTTTGAGACACAATGGTTCATGAAAAGATGCAACTTTTCGTGTGTGTAATCGATTACATCACTTAGGTAATCGATTACACTAAGAGCCGTTACAGTTTGAATTTCAAATTCAAACATGTAATTGATTACAAGATAGAAGTAATCGATTACTTGCCTAGGTGTAATCGATTACCAGAAGACTGAAATCGATTACACTAAAGTCCAACTTCCAGAAACTTAATCTTTTAAGATCGGCTTAAGTTTTTCTACTTCTTTTAAGTTGTGAAAACATTAAGCTTGATTAGTTTAGGTGTTTTAAAGAGCCTTTATGCTTTTGAGATACCTTTAGAAGCATAACTCACCTAAACTAAGACTTCTAGGTAAATGATGAACTTTATAGCGCTGTTTCCTCTAAGTCTTCTTTTCTTCTTTTTGCTGATGAGTTTGTCGTCATCAAAACCTCAGCCAGGGTCAGGAGCAAGACCTTCTTCACAAAAACAACATATAACTACAAGCATATGAACATATAAACATATAATCAACACATAAGCATATAATCACATAATAAAACATCAATTTCATCTATAATACCTAATTCTCTTCTAATTTTAAAGAAAGAATCCTTAGGAAGAGGCTTAGTAAATATATCAGCTAATTGATTATGCATATCTACGAAAGAAATTTCTATATCTTTTCTCATGACATGATCTCGAAGAAAGTGATGCCTTATATCAATATGCTTTGTTCTAGAATGCATAATGGGGTTTTTCGTGAGATTAATGGCACTTTATTGTCACATTTGATTGGAATGCAGCCCAGCTCTAAGCCATAATCCTTGAGTTGTTGTTTAAGCCATAAGGTTTGTGCACAACAACTTCCTGCAGCAATATACTCTGCTTCTGCAGTACTTAAAGCAACACAAGCTTGTTTCTTACAGGACCAAGAAACAAGAGCATTTCCTAATAAGTGACAAGTACCACTTGTGCTCTTTCTTTCAGTTTTGCATCCAGCAAAGTCTGAATCAGAATATCCAATCAAATCACAAACACTCCCTTTGGGATACCACAGGCAACATTTGAAGTTCCTTTCAGATATTTGAAAATCCTTTTCATTGAACACAAATGAGATTCCCTAGGAGATGCTTGATATCTAACACATAAACACACACTAAACATAATATCTGGTCTACTTGCTGTTAAATAAAGAAGAGATCCGATCATACCTCTATATTTGGTAATATCTACTGGAATGCCAGACTCATCTTGATTTAGATAAGTATTTGACCCCATGGGTGTGGCTATGGCCTTGCAATCATCCAAATCATATTTCTTTAAAAGCTCCTTGCAAAACTTGGATTGATTGATGAATATTCCATCTTGAGATTGCTTAATTTGCAATCCTAGAAAGAAGTTTAGCTGTCCCACCATAGACATCTCAAATTCTTCTTGCATCTGTTAGCCTAGATAGAAACCTGAGAGGGGGGATGAATCAGGTTTACCCGATTTTCGCCTTGATGCCTTCTTACTTTCAAGATAAATATAAAAACAAATGAGTGCAGCGGAAATGAGCGTTGCTTGAAAGTAAAGATGAAGGGTAGAAGAATGCACACACAGAGTTTTATCCTGGTTCACCTTCTATCCACCGAAGGCTACGTCCAGTCCCTCAAGAAAACCCCTTGAGGATTTTTCCACTATTGATAAAAATCTCTTGCAAGTGCTTACACCAAGTACCTTAAGAATTTCTATCAACCACCTGTGAAAGCACACCACTTTCAACAGCCCCTGAAAGCACACCACTTTCAGTCCCTGAAAGCAAACCACTTTCAGACCCTGAAGGCAAACCACCTTCAGTCCACACCCTGAAAGCACACCACTTTCAGTACAACAACCCTTCACCGAACCCTACGGTGAATACTCAATCTACCAGAATGAGATGAACAAGAGTTTACAATTTGGCTGTATCAATCCTTTAACATATAAGTGGATTGATCATGAGAATTATGCTTTAAGGCTCTTAAGCATAAGAAGGCTCTCTTGATTCTGAGTTCTTCAAGATATTAACAACTAAGGTGTTCTTTTAAACAATGAAGAACATGAACTCAGAACTTAGGCTCTTTGAAAGTTTAAGTACCAAAGGCTAATTTATCATGAATGAACAATTTGACAAAGCTTTGGCCTAATTCGTGTATTCTTATGTGTTGCTTGTTTCTGGACTCAAATGGACCTTACATAGGCATGAGGAAATGTCCTTGAACCAATGCAACCCTTCCCAAAAGGTTTGAGACACAATGGTTCATGAAAAGATGCAACTTTTCGAGCATGTAATCGATTACATTACTTAGGTAATCGATTACACTAAAAGCCTATTGCTGTTTGAATTCCAAATTCAAACATGTAATCGATTACAAGCAAGATGTAATCTATTACTTGCCTATGTGTAATCGATTACCAGAAGGGTGTAATCGATTACACTCAAGTCCAATTTCCAGAAACTTGAACTTTTAAGATCGGCTTGAGTTTTTCTACTTCTTTTAACTTATGAAAACATTAAACTCAATTAACTTAGATGTTTTAAAGAGCCTTTATACTCGAGAAGCCTTTAGAAGCATAACTCACCTATACTAAGACTTTAGGCAGATGTTGAAAGATATTGCACTGTTTCCTCTAAGTCTTCTTTTTGTCGATGAGTTTGTCGTCATCAAAACCTCAGCCAGGGTCAGGAGCAAGACCTTCTTCACAGCATCATATTAGAGAATTCCTTGCATAGAGATTTGTTAGTGGAACCAAAAATAATGTCATCTACATAAATTTGAACTAACAACGTATTACCTTTGGTTTTCTTGATGAACAAGGTTGTACCAGCCTTACCCTTTTGAAATCCTTTTTCACAAAGAAATGCGCTCAATCAGTCATACCATGCTCTAGGGGCTTGCTTAAGGCCATAAAGTGCTTTCTTCAATTTGAAGACATGTGAAGGATACTTAGGATCTTCAAATCCTTGTGGTTGCTTCACATAACAGGAAAGCGCTTTTAACATCCATTTGATATAATGGGAAGTTTAGAGAGCAAGCATAAGCCAATAGTAACCTTATGGCTTCCAACCTTGCAACTGGTGCATAGGTTTCATCAAAATCAATACCTTCTTCTTGATTGTACCCTTGTGCAACCAGCCTTGCCATGTTTCTGACAATTATACCATTTTCATCCAACTTATTTCTGAACACCCATTTTGTTCCAATGATATGCTTGTCAGTAGGCTAAGGAACCAATTCCCATACTTGATTTCTTTCAAATTGGTTCAATTCTTCTTGCATGGCTACAATCCAATACTCATCTTCCAGAGCATCATCCACTTTCGAGGGTTCTGTCTGAGAGACAAAGGCCATGTTCAATTCTGAATCATTTAAGCGTAGCCTTGTAGAAACTCCTCTTGATATGTCACCAATGATGTTGTCAATAGGATGATCCCTGTGGGTTCTCCGTTCTTTTGGAAACTCATAAGTGGCATCTTCAATATGCTCTTCTTGTTCTGAAGCATGCTCCGTTTGCTTTTGAGAATCTTCCTTTATGATGTTATCTTCCTCATCATTATCAGGAATAATAATCGTATCTCCTTTTGAAGAGTTAGACTCATCAAAAGATACATGTATGGACTCTTCAATAGATAGAGTTTTCTTGTTGAAGACTCTATATGCTTTGCTTGTCAGAGAATATCTAAGGAATATACCTTCATCAGATTTTTCATCAAACTTACCAAGGTTTTCCTTACCATTGTTCAAGACAATGCACTTTGATCCAAAAACATGCAAATGAGCAATGTTTGGTTTCCTCCCTTTGTATAGTTCGTAGGGAGTTTTCTTCAGAAAGGGTCTAATGAGTACTCTGTTGGATACATAGCAAGCGGTGCTTACAGCATCAGCCCAAAAGTATTTTGGAAGGTTAGATTCACTCAGCATGGTCCTTGCTAGTTCTTCAAGAGACCTGTTCTTCCTTTCTACAACACCATTTTGTTGTGGTGTTCTTGGAGCAGAAAAGTTGTGATATTCCATTCTCATCACATAATTCCTGAAATTGGTGGTTTTGAAATTCTCCACCAATGTCACTTCTAATAGAAGAGATCTTCAAAGCGTTGCATATCTTTTAAATGCATTGAAGGCTTCGTTCTTATGAGGCAAAAATATAGTCCAAGTAAATCTGGAATAATCATCAACAATAACAAGAGCATAATAATTACCTCCAAAACTTCTAGTCCTTGATGGTCCAAACAAATCCATGTGAAGTAGTTGGAGTGGCCTTTTAGTTGAGACTATATTCTTAGGTTTGAAAGATACTTTGGTTTGCTTCCCTTTCTGACATGCATCACAAAGCTTGTCTTTTTCAAAACTTATCTTTGGAAGTCCAACAACCAGATCATGTTTGACTAGTTTATTTAAATGATCCATGTGAATGCGAGCCTGTCTTCTATGCCAAAGCCATGAATCATTGTTGTTCTTGGCTAACAAGCATCTAACATTGGATGGAATTTCATCCAAAGATATCATGAAGAATTTATTGACTTTGTATCTAGAGAATTTGATTTCTCTTGTTTTCACATATTTCACCACACAGATAACATTTATAAACCCAACTTTCAAACCCTTGTCACATAGTTGACCGATACTTAGAAAATTATGCTTCAAACCATCAACATATAGAACCTTTCAATGACGGTTTGAGGGGGTGTGCCTATTCTTCCAATGCCAAGAATCTTTCCTTTCTCATTATTTCCATATGTGACAAAACCTTTTTCTCTAGGCATAAGAAATGAGAACTTTGTTTTGTCTCCTATCATGTGTGATGAGCAGCCACTATCAAGATACCATAAGTCCTTTAATTCTTTCATGCACACCTACATGACAAAGTTTAGACTTGGGAGTTAGGTACCCAATTTGCTTTGGGTCCTTTTATGTTAGTAATTTTCTTAACCCATACATACTCTTTATTTGGTACTCCTACATTCTTATAATAACATCTATCTGGAGTATGTCCTACTTTGTTACAATAAGTACATGAATATTTATTGTAACCTGATGTTTGCCTAGGAGTAGGATTGAACTTCTTAGGAGGTCTATGATAATAATTCTTCCTATTGTTCATACTCCTAAAAGAACTAGTCCTAGAGTTTTCAGAAGATCTTTCCACTTTGTTTGATTTAACAAAGATGGTTTTCTTAACTTCCTTTGTCTTTGGTTGAGATATATATCCTAGACCAAACTTACTATTGGAGTGTCTTTGTACACTTAGGATATCATCTAACTTCTGTTTTCCTTTGTTGAAGTTATGAACTCTTTATTGAAGATTATCTATCTTCTCTTCTAAAGAACTACACTTAGTACATTCATGTGAAATGTCTTATTTGGATTTCACTATGTCTAGTTCTTCCTGTAGATATCTACACTTAACTTCTAAAGAGGAAATTATAGCATTTTGCTTACTACTAACTTTAGAAAAACTTTGACATAATTTAAACACATTCTCTATAGCAAATTCTAAATCATGAAATGAAATAACATTGCCACTAACCTGGATATCCTCAGCATCTGAGTCATGTGAAGCCATTAATGCAACTTGTGCTTCCTCCTTCTCAGAATCGGATGATGAACTCACTTCAATTTCATCCCAGGCAATGTATGCTCTTCGAGTAGTTTGATCTTTCTTTTCAAACTTATCCTTCTAACCATGCTTCTTCTTTTGAAGGTTTGGACATTCCGACTTGATATGTCCCGGTTTTCCACATTCAAATCATGTGAATTTTTTAGAAGAGGAGGACTCACTACTCCTTTGGAAAGTTCTGTTATTATTAAACTTCATACCTTTCCTTTTGAATAGCTTTCCAAGATTCTTCACTAGAAGGTTCATATTTTCATTCTCGTCCTCTTCTGAATCTGCATCATAATCATCTTTGATGATTTCCTTTGCTTTTAGAGAAATGGATCGATACTCCTTCTCATGTTGTTCATGTTCCTCCAAATGATTCAACTCCAATTCATGTTCTTGGAGTTTTCCAAAGAGAGTTGCAAGAGTCATATTAGACAAAATCTTCTTTTCGGAAATTGCTGTAACCTTTGGTTGCCATGCTCTTGTGAGTGATCTTAGAACTTTCATGTTTAAGTCACTTCTGGAAAATTGTTTACCAAGTGCAATCAAATGGTTAGTCAAATGAGAGAATCGTTTTTTCATATCCAATACCTTTTCTCTTGGAAGCATTCTGAACATTTCATATTCTTGAGATAGGGTATTGATCTTTGATCTCTTGACTTCATCTGTTCCTTCATGAGTCACCATCAATGTATCCCATATTTCTTTTGATGTTGTGCAAGTTGAGACTCTGAAGAATTCATACATGTCAAGAGCAGATGTAAGAATATTCATTCCTTTGAGATCATACTGAACCTTCTTCTTTTCTTCTTCACTCCATGTGTTTTCTGGTTTTGGTTGTCTGCTATCACCCACTTCATTCATAGGTATAAATGGACCTTCTTCAATGGCTTTCCATATTCCCACGTCCAGTGACCTTATGAAGATTTTCATCTTAATCTTCCAGAAGTCATAGTGGTCTCCATTGAAGTATGGTGGCCTGTTTATGTTGAATCCCTCACTAGTTCCATGACTAGAAGAGGATGCCATCTTCTCCCAGATCTTTGGAGAAAATTACCTAAACTTACGCTTTGATACCAATTGTAAGTATAGATAGCAACCTGAGAGGGGGGGGGGTGAATCAGGTTTACCCGATTTTCACCTTAACACACCTTACTTTCAAGATAAAGATGAATACAATCGAGTGCAGCGGAAATAAACGTTGGTTGAAAGTAAAGATGAAGAGTAGGAGAATGCACACACAGAATTTTATCCCGATTCACCTTCAATCCACCGAAGGCTACGTCTAGTCCCTCAAGAAACCCCTTGAGGATTTATTCACTATTGATAAAAATCTCTTACAAGTGCTTACACCAAGTACCTTAAGAATTTCTATCAACACCAACCTGTGAAAGCACACCACTTTCAACAGCCCCTGAAAGCACACCACTTTCAGTCCTTGAAAGCACACCACTTCCAGAATAATCAACCTTCACCGAACCCTACGGTGAATATTCACTCAACCAGAATGAGATGAAGAAGAGTTTTACAATTGGCTGTATCAATCCTTTAACACACAATTGGATTGATCTTGAGAGTTATGCTTTAAAGCTTTTAAGCATAAGAAGACTCTCTTGATTCTGAGTTCTTCAATATATGAACAGCAAGAGTGTTCTTTAAACAATGAATAATATGAACTCAGAACCTAGGCTCTTTGAAAGATTAAGAACAAAGGCTAAATGAACATGAAAGAGCAATTCAAGAAGGTTTTAAGCCTATATCGTGTGTGATGCTTGTGTGTTTCAATTCTGGACTCAAATGGACTATATATAGGCATACGGGATCATCCATGAACCAACACAACCTTTTTCAAAAGGTATGAGACACAATGGTTCATGAAAAGATGCAACTTGTCGAGCATGTAATCGATTACAGTACTTAGGCAATCGATTACTCTATGTGACTGTTGCTGTTTGAATTTCAAATTCGAACGTGTAATCGATTATGAGCAAGTTATAATCGATTACTTGCCTATGTGTAATCGATTACCTTAAGGGTGTAGTAGATTACACTCAGTCCAGATTCTAGAAAAGGAAACCTTTAAGAACGGTTTGAGTTTTTCTACCTCTTTTAAATTATGAAAAGGTTAAACTCAATTAGCTTAAGTGTTTCAAAGAGCATTTATACTAGAGAAGCCTTTGGAAGCATAACTCACCTATCTAAGACTTAGGTAGATATATAAACATGTTGCACTGTTTCCTCTAAGTCTTATTTTCTTCTCTTTCTCGATGAGTTTGTCGTCATCAAAACCTCAGCAGGGTCAGGAGCAAGACCTTCTTCACAGAGAATACATCACAAATTGGGCCCATATCCTTGCATCAGGTAACACATGCCTTCTCTCAAGGGAACTACGTGTTTTATTCGGCGGCTGGCAAGACACTTCAGATATTGCTAGAGTGTCCAACATCATCACATGGATACTCACTGAGTAATGTGTGGTAAGAGGGCTTGGCTCTACCAAGGATTACCATTTCTCATTCAGGTGTAGGAAGCTTCTAGAAGGCCCTGATAGCATATAGACTATAATCAATATGATACCCTCTGAAGTATGATTTGAACGTTGGAATGGAGGGCTTGGCTTCATTATCATTGTATTGTCTGTTCGCATAGAACTCCCTCACGAGTTCTTCATAAGCCTGCAACCGTGGTGTCACATATGATTCCCAAGGCCTTCTCCTTATAACTTCTCCAAACACTCCCAAATTTTCTTCCGAATCAAGAACAAAACCCCATTCCTTGATGAGCTCCTTGCTATGCGTCTCCTTCATATAAAATGCTTCCTTGTCTGCGAAGAGGAAGAGATCTGAGTCTAAACTCCCTGAGGCTATAACTGCCTTCCTCTTAACATTCAGCTTAAGGCCCATCTACAAAATAATCAGAAAATTTTCCAAGTACATAAAAGATGGTCAGAAATATCAAAAACCAACTCAAACAAGACACCTTTCTTTATCTTCAACTACCAACACACTATTTTCGATCAATTCCTGAACTATGCCACACCATCTCCATACAGACATGGGTGAATTCTCACAACCTAGGGTACAGAGATAGTAACAACAAAACAATTCCCCCCAAAAATTGAAAACCAAATTCTATTGAGAACTTCCAACAAACACATGGTGGGCAACCTATAACATTCTTTAAAAAATAAAACAAAAACTCTGCTCCACAATTCCCACAATCATGCAGTCATCATACCCATCATAAATCCATCCCAGCAAGCAATAATTTTGAGCAAAACGGGTTAGAAAATCAAAAGCAAAAATTACCCTAACCTTAGTAAAAATAGAGATGAAAGAGAGAGAGAAATCAACTTACCTTGAAGGATTGTAGAGGAGATATACAAAGATTGATTATGATGGTGGTGATGAAGGCAAGAGGTTGGGATGAAAGTGAAGAAGGTGAGAATTTGGGGCTTAGGGTTCAAGTAGGGAGGAAAGGAAGGAAGAAAGAGAATAATTTGAAAAGAAATGAAGGCTACCTTCTGTTAAGAGCAGACGGACTCGTACCGCATATGCAGTACCATAGGTTACCGCATTGGCAGTAATGTGGTTTCAGCACGTTAACTCAAACCAAATAACAAAAATAAAAATAAAAAACAATAAAATAAAATAATAAAAACTAAAAGAAAGTTAAGTCACTTGCATCACACATTATTTCAAATGGTAGAGACTAGTCAGGTGCCACAATCATAGGTGGTGTGACAAGTCTCTCTTTAATTAATTTAAATGCATTCACACAAGCTTCATCAAAAGAAAATGAGAATCCTTCTCAAGTAGATTAGTCATAGGCTTGGCAATTTTAGAAAAATATTTTAAGAATCGCCTATAGAAACCTACATGCCCAAGGAAACTCCGAACACTTTTCACATTCGCGGGTGGAGGTAGTTTTTCAATAACTTCTATTTTGGCTTTTTCTACCTCCAACCCTTTTTCAGAAACCTGGTGACCAAGGAAAATGTCATCCCTTACCATGAAGTGACCTTTCTCCCAATTCATCACTAGATTAGTCTCTTGGCACATCTTTAAAACCAACACTAAATTTTCTAAACAATCATCAAATGTAGGACCAAAAACTAAGAAGTGATCCATAAAAATTTCAATACAATTCTCAATTAGATTGGAGAAAATGGAAAACATACACCTTTTAAAAGTAGCGGGTGCATTACACAACCCAAAAGACAATCTTTTGTAAGTAGAAACCCCATAGGGACAGGTGAAGGTCATTTTCTCCTTATCCTCAGGGGCAACTACAACTTGGTTATATCCATGATAACCATCAAGAAAGGAGTAGTACTTATGTCCCGACATTTATCAAGCATCTGATCAATAAAGGGGAGTGGGAAATGATCCTTTCGGGTGGTTGAATTAAGCCTCTGGTAATCAATACGCACATGCCATCCCGTCAATTATTGAGTGGGGGTCAGTTCATTGTTCTCATTGGGAACCACAGTGATTCCACCTTTCTTGGGAACCACTTGAACAAGACTCACCATTCACTATCAAAAACTGGGTATACAATACCTGCATGAAGCAATTTAATTACCTCTTTTCTTACCACTTCTTTCATGATGGGATTGAGTCTTCTTTGAGGTTCGACCACATGTTTGTATTCAGTTTCCATCAGAATTTTAAGCATGCAAATAGTAGGGCTTATTCCCTTAATATCACTGATGGTCTAACCCAAAGCAGACTTATATTCCATCAAAACTCTCAACACTTTCTCTTCCTCAAGAAAAGAAAGAGAACTACTCAGAATCACATGTTTCACCTCACCCTCCTCAAGATAGGCATACTTGATAGTGGAGGATAAAGGTTTCAACTCCATCTTTTCATTTTTGTTCGGCGTCTCTACATCTCTTGTTAATTCCTCTTTCCAAATTCTCTTAGAAGAGAGAGATGAGACTGACTCCAGTTGATTGATAGTGGTGGTTACCACTCCATCATCACAATTAAAGAGGTAATCAAGTTCAAGTCCCTCCATGATCACAACTTCTAAAGAGTCTTTCATAGATATTCTCACAAATTCCTCAAAGGCAAACTCATCTACAACCTCCACACTAAAGACACTCTCATCATTCCTATGTTTCAAAGATTCAAACAAATTGAATCTCACTTTCTCATCTCCTACTTTCAAAGAACTAATTCCCTTCCTCAAATTTATTTTGCATTACTAGTTTCTAAAAAGGGTCTTCCTAAGATGAGAGGTACTTTAGAGTCTTCTTCCATAACTAATATGATAAATTCCATAGGGAAGAGAAATTTATCCACTCTATCCAACACATCTTCTATAATCCCATTGGGAGTCTTGAGGGATCTATCAGCTAGCTGTAGAGTGATCATGGTGGGGGTGACCTCTCCTAAATCCAACCTCTCAAACATTGTGAAAGGCATTAAATTAATGTTTACTCCTAAATCACACAAAGCCTCAACAACAGACCAACCTTCTATGTCCACAGGAAGTGTGAACCTTCTATGTCCACAGGAAGTGTGAAGCTCCTAGGATCTTTCAATTTCCGGGGGAGCTTCCTCTGCAAAATAACACTACTTTCTTTCGTCATCATTATGGTTTCATCTACCTCACCCAGCTTTCTTCTCCTAGAGAGTATTTCTTTCATGATTTTGGAGTATGCATAGATCTATTACAAAGCTTCAAAAAAAGGGATATTCATTTGTATCTTTTTGAAAACCTCAAGAAATTTAGAAAATTGCTTTTCTAAATTATTTTTCACTAAATCTTTTGGAAAATGTACCTTGCAACAACTCGTATGTTTGGATTTCTCATTTTCTTTCCTACTCTCTTATTTCTCTTCAATCACTTCCTCACTCTCTTGCTCATATTTTTCTTTCACCTCACCCTTCTCTTCTACTAATTTCCTATCAGCTTCTTTCATGGTCTTACCACTCCTAAGAGTAATAGCAGATGCATGTTAGGATTAGGAATAGTATTAGAAGGGAACTAACTTGGTGGCCTTTTAGATAATTGTCTGGATATTTCCCCAACCTAGTTCTCAAGATTTTTTATGGAGGCCTCCTGAATTTTGAAATTATTTCTAGACTGATTTATGAAGCTCTCCGTGGAAATCTGAAAAGAACTAGTGGCCAGGGCTAACTGCCCAACGATCTCTTATAGACTCTTCTTTCCATTAGCACCTTGATCTTGTTGAGATGGTTGCTACTGATCCTGATCATAACTCTTTTGGTTGGAGTACTGCCTCTGGTTTCCTTGCTGTTTAGATATGTTCTAGCCTCCCCACAAGAAATTAGCGTGCTTTTTCGATCTTTGGTTGAATGTCTTAGAGTATGGATCACTCTATGGATTACTCAACAGTTTCACCTCTTCATCAAATTCCATATCATCAGGACCAGCATTGCAGTTCCCTATGTGCTGTGCAATGGCATCCTTCTTATTTGACAACTTCTTATTGGAAGCGAGCATGACATCATAAGCTTCTAACTCATGCACTCCTTTTCAGCTTTGCATGTCATGAGTGGAATGCATGGACCTGCTCGCCAAATTATTGATTATTTTCGAGGCTTCGTTGGTGGGCAGAGCATCAAAGGCCCCACCTTTTGCTGAAGTATCTAGTTTGTCCCTAGTTTAACCAGTACATGCACAGTTGAATTTATCAACCTGCACAACAGGTGAAATATTGTAGAAATTATCTCAGGAGCTCCTTGAATCACTCCCATGCCTCACACAAACTCTCATGCTCCTGCTGGATGAAAGAGTTGATTTCTTGTTTCAGCCTCCTTATACGAGTTGAGGGGAAGTACTTAGCCATTAATTTCTCAGCCAAGTCATTCGAAGATTCAATGCTATGTTGAGGTTTAGACTTCAACCAAGCTTCAGCACTATCCGTTAAGGAAAAGGGGAATAACAACATTCAAATGGACTCCAAGATAACTCCATGTCTCTCCAGCGGGATGCACTATTCTTTGAATGTAGCCATATGATCATAAGGGTCCTCGTGAGCGCTCCCTCCAAACTGCTGCTGAGCCACCAGGTGCGCATAGTGAGGTGGCACCTAGACGTTTTCTAGAACATCAATAGGAGGAACAACCCTGCCCTCAAATTCATAGCTAATCCGAGAGGCAATCAGGATCCTAATGGATCTCCTTGCAATTTCTTCTTCCTGCTCTTTATCCCGCCGAATTTTCGCAACGTCGTAATCGGTGTCATAACGCCCTTGCAATTCAGCGTGAAATTCGGCGCAGATTCTTGCCTCCATCTCTGCAGGTGTTTCCTCCATCGTGGAGACTTGAGCCCTCCTTTGTTGTGCATGGAGGGCATGGAAAGTACGCTCTGGTTCGGGATCAAACAATAGTGGGCTTGACCTGTTTGTACATTGCATAAACTGAAGCACACAGACTAGGAACACCCGTTCAGGACCATAATAATGGCTCAGAAAATCAAGAATTAAAAGGAACTAAATTTCTAAGCCAAGTCATCCGAAGATTCAATGCTATGTTTGTTAGAGTAAAATATCTAAATGAATTAATCTATTCTGATAAATAACAATTTCGCCAAGAATCACTAACTTTCTTTGAAGAATTTTATATTCAGGGACACTTATGAACGGAAGCCATGCTGCAAACATTATCAAAAAGAAAAGGAAAAGTCCGTCCGGCTATAAGAATTGAGTCCGCCTTCAGAGTAAAGATCGTCCGCCTGGAAAGACTGTCCGGTTCAATCCCGTCAAACATAAGGATTGACTAAGGAGAAATGATTGTAGACTGGTACAAAAAGAATCTGCTTAGAAGAGATCGTTTGCTCAAACTGAAGATGAGTTGTCATGCACCTCTTAGTTGATCAGAGCATTAATGACGAAAGAAACAGAATTAAGCGCCATATACCTTGAAGATTCAAATTCTCTGACATTCCTTAATTCAAGCTGCTTTTGCTGAATTAACGGTGAAATCCTCTGATCATCGTATCTCCTCAACGGCCGAATCCAAATCCTCTGGTCAGAGCATTAATTGTCATATTAGCTGTAATACACTTGCATTAATTGCTACCATTGAGAATCAAAAGAAAAAGCATTGCCAGAAGATCTCACTCTCTATCAGTTGAAGAAATGTTCTTCACTTGACAGACTTCATCAAGCAACAGATGCAGAAGTATCCGTTACTCACAATCAAGCAAATATTCAACGGAACTATTTTTGAAGATCTTCATCAGTTCATCCAGTTCTCATCCTACTGAAGATATAAATAGTGGCCTCTGCATCATTTTGATCTTGGCGACTTACACACTATCAAAGCATTAAAATCCTTCAAGTCATTTTATAATTTGAACAAGCTTTAGCCAAGCACACTCAGCAACTCTAGATTTCTTATTTTCTGAGTTTAGTCGCCAACTAGTGTGAAACCTCTATAGAGTGAAAACTCTTATTCTTCTCACACAACCTCTTCAAAGAATCAATTTAAATATCATCTATGAACCTAGAACCTCATAGTTTCTACCCACTCTTTGTGAAGAGATCTCTGTAGAAAACAAACCTTCTTGAAAAAGAACTGGGAGAACTCCTGTCGAATACTTGAGAGATAAAGGAGAAGTCCTGAGAAAACTTGTAAAGGAGTAGTCCTCAGAATACTGGGAGAAGTCCCTGAGAACACTTGTACTATTCTGTTGAAATAGTGGAAAATCTTGGTATAGCCAAGAACTGGACGTAGCCCTGTCGATTTTAGGGGTGAACCAGGATAAACATCTTGTGTGCTTTACTCTTTAAGTTCTAAGTCTATTTCCACTGCACTTATCTTTAAAACATTTTCGAACTTATAACGAGTATTTTGCGAAAAACTTTACAAAAGTCACACACACAATTCAAACCCCCCCTTTCTTGTGTGATTTTATTACTATAAATTGGAATCAGAGCTTAACCGCTCTGAGAATTACTAACATCTTAACAGGTGTAGAGTGAAAAGATCCATGGACGGGATTGCCTACCCAACCGGAACCGCAACCAACAAGCCACCATTCTTCGATGGCTCAAACTATCCCTACTGGAAGAAGCATATGCAGCTATTCATTGAATCAACTGATTGGAAATTATGGGACGTGATATCTAAAGGAAACTACGTTCCTAAAGATGGTGAAAACAAGGCCATTCCAGCTGACAAATGGACAGATGAACAAAAGACTGAAAATCAGAGGAATGCCAAGGCGAGGCTATTTCTTATATGTGCTCTCAGCAAAAGTGAGCATGACAAAGTTGACAGCCTAAGCACCACAAAGGAGGTCTGGGACACACTAGCTATCGCTCATGAAGGAACAACTGCTGTTCAAACCACCAAGATGAGTATGCTCGCCTCTCAATACGAAAACTTCATGATGGACGATAATGAGTCCATTGACTCCATGTTTTCACGACTTCAAACCATTCACAATGGTATGAAGAATCTGGGGAAAACTTTCACTAATAAGGAGCAAGTTGTCAAGATTCTCAGAAGTCTCCCTACCAACTGGAGAAATTTCGTTACTTCCCAAAGATCTGGAAAGAATATGGATACATATCAAGTAGAAGACTTGCTGGGAGAAATGAAGATCCACGAGCAGGATCTTGCCAATGATGCTGCAATCATAAAAAGAAAAGCAGCTGCTGCAAAAGTTGTAGCCTTTAAAGCCAACAAATCAAAGGCTTTGAAAGCTAATGAATCCTCAGATGAGGAAACCGCTCAATCTGATCGATCTGATGATGAACAGGCTCTGTTCAACAGACGATTCAGAAAAATGGTGGGAAACAGGAAGCAGTTCAAAGGAAGACCATCTTCCTCATCAAGAGAAGAAGAAAGGATCCCAAGCAAGGGAGGAATCGTCTGCTACGAGTGCAAGAAACCTGGACACGTCAAAGCCGATTGCCCTCGTCTAGGGAACAAGCCTTCACAAAAGACTTTCTATAAAAAGAAGGCCTTTTCTAGCCAAAACGATGAATCAGAAGATGACTCTGATCAAGAAGAAGAAACCAAGGGAGCTAATGAAGAAGCTTCATACTGTGCGTTTATGGGTTCCATAGACACTTCAGATATTGAAGCAGACAGAGAAGCAGAGGCATTAATGATTTCTGTCGACCAATCCAATGACGAAGAAGATGACCAAGATGAGGTAAGTCCCGAAATCTCATCTGATGACTACAATGAACTACTAGAATATGCTCATGCATTAGCCATTAAATATAGTTCACTCAAAAAGAAGCATGATAAAACCTTGAAAGAATTGCATGCATCTAAGGAAGTATCCATTATGCTGACAAAGAAAAATCAAGTGATTTTAGAACAAGATGCAAACAAAGAAATTAAACTCTTAAAACAAAGAGTCAGCAGCCTAATTAAAGACTTATCCATGTTTACCCAAGGTCATGATAATCTGATCAAGTTAAGTGGAAATAACAGATTAGCTTATGATCGAAGAGGTTTAGGTTATGAAGAAGAAGAAGATTGGGATATAGTGGCCATTAAACATAATTCTTCTACTGTCCCATATAGATATCAACCTGAAAAGGAAAATATTTCATCACCATCTATTAAAATTCAACCCGAAACTTTCATAGTCAAGGGTAAGGAGAAAAAAACTCCTCAAAAAATAGTACATGGGAGGAAAAGTCCACCCAAGGTGATTACTAACAAAAAAGGACCCAAGAAAGTTTGGGTACCTAAATCTATGATTATTCCTCTTGCAGATGTGCTTAACAGTTCGAAACCAAAGAGAACAATGGTACCTGGACAGTGGATGCTCACGGCACATGACGGGAAAAGGTCTTTATTCCCAAAAATCCATGAGAAGAAGACAGGAGGGACAGTGACCTTTGGAGGTAATCAAAAGGGCTTCATTGTCGGAGAAGGTAATGTTGGTAAGAACCCCCTTCCAGTAATTCGGAAGGTTCTACTAGTTGAAGGATTGAAACATAAACTACTTAGCATAAGTCAATTGTGTGATAGTGGGCTCACTGTTTCCTTCACCAAATTGAAGTGTAGTGTCACTAACGAGGATGACAAGATTATCTTTGAAGCTCAGAGACAAGGAGATCTATATAAGACCTCCCTGGAAAACCTTGCAAGTCAAAAGGTAACATGTCTAGTATCAGCAGAGGATGATAAATGGATCTGGCACAGGAAGCTAGGGCATGCATCCTTAAAGACCATTGCTAAAATAATCAAACATGATTTAGTAAGTGGTCTGCCAAATCTGTCTTTCAAATCTGATGATACATGCTCAGCATGTCTCCAAGGAAAGCAATTAAAAAGTTCTTTCCATGCAAAGAACGTTGTTAGTACAAAGAGACATCTGGAGATGTTGCACATGGACTTGTTTGGACCCACTAGAACGGCTAGTTGTTATGGAAAAAGATTATGTCTTATCATCGTTGATGACTACACCAGATTCACCTGGGTACAATTCCTTGGAACAAAAGATGAAACTTTTAGGTCCTTTCTAATCATTGCAAAGATAATTCAAAACGAAAAGGGGTACTGCATCACCAACATCCGCAGTGACAGAGGAGGAGAATTCATAAATGAAGAATTTAATCATTACTGCGAAGAGAATGGTATATTTCATCAAGTATTTGCTCCGAGAACTCCTCAGCAAAATGGAGTAGCCGAAAGGAAAAATATATCACTTCAAGAAATGGCAAGGACTATGCTTAACGAAACATCTCTACCCAAGTACTTATGGGCTGAAGCCATCCATACAGCATGTTACATTCAAAATAGAATATTCATGTGTCCCATTCTGAAGAAAACTGCTTATGAGCTATGGAAAGGAAGAAAGCCAAACATCTCATATTTTCATCCATTCGGAAGCTCATGTTTTCTACTCAACACAAAGGATGATCTTGGAAAATTCGATGCAAAAATCAGATAAAGGAATATTCTTGGGATATTCACCTAATTCCAAGGCATTCCGAGTATACAACTCCAGAACCATGGCGGTTGAAGAATCTATCAATGTTAAGTTTAAAGATAAGCACGTAGGTGTAAATCCGACAACTTCAGAAGATGATGAACTGGAAATATATGAAGCTCCTTCATCAAATCCGGCTCAGCCATCATCGTCCAGCAAAGAGACAAACTCAACTATTCCTTCCTCAACTCAACCAGACGAAGTTGATGAAACTACGTCTAACGATATCTCCTCAAGTCAAGTTATGACCTCCAGTGGTATATCACTGCCTCGAGACTGGAGATTCAAACCAGACCACCCTCCAACGCAAATCATTGGAAATGTCCACGAAAAGGTAAGAACCCGATCTATTTTTAATGATTATGCTAACTGTGCGTTTCTTTCTGAGATAGAACCAAAGAACATAGGAGAAGCACTTCAGGATGAAGGATGGATCCTAGCCATGCAAGAAGAACTAAATCAGTTTGAAAGAAGTAAAGTCTGGGATTTGGTGCCTAAGCCAGAAAACAAATCCATCATAGGTACTCGATGGGTTTTCAGAAATAAAATGGATGAAAATGGAAAGGTCACAAGAAACAAGGCTCGTCTGGTGGCCCAAGGGTATAATCAACAAGAAGGAATCGATTATACAGAGACGTTTGCAACAGTAGCGAGAATTGAAGACATACGTATTCTTCTAGCATTTGCATGTCAGCACTCTATAAAACTATTTCAAATGGATGTAAAGAGTGCGTTCCTAAATGGATTCATTGAGGAAGAAGTCTACGTAAAGCAACCTCCAGGATTTGAAGATCAGTATCTACCAGACCATGTCTTCAAGCTGAGAAAAGCACTATATGGGTTAAAGCAAGCACCACGTGCGTGGTACGATCGCTTGAGCTCATTTCTGATGAAAAATGGATTCTCTCGAGGAAGCATCGACAACACTCTTTTAAGAAGAAAGAGGTCCAAGGACTTCATTCTGGTACGGATGTACGTCGATGATATAATATTTGGGGCTACTAATGAAGCTCTCTGCCAAGAATTCTCAAAGCTAATGCAAAGTGAATTTGAGATTAGTATGATGGGAGAATTAAAGTTCTTCCTAGGATTACAAATCAGACAGGAAGGAACTCGAACGTACATTCATCAGACCAAGTACATCAATGATCTACTAAAGAAGTACTGCATGGAGAAAGCAAAAGCCATGGGAACTCCAATGCATCCTGGAACTATACTAGATAAAGGGGATGAATCAACTCCGGTTGACTCAACCAAATACAGAGGAATGATAGGTTCATTATTGTATCTCACTTCGAGTAGACCAGACATCATGTACAGCGTTTGTGTATGTGCAAGATTACAGGTAAGTCCCCAAGAATCTCATCTTAGTGCCGTAAAACGCATCTTTCGTTATCTTATTGGCACAACTAATCTTGGTCTAGTCTATGAGAAAGGTGATGATTTCAGGCTAAGAGGATTTTGTGATGCTGACTATGCCGGAGATAGAATAGAAAGAAAAAGCACAAGTGGAGGATGTCACTTTTTAGGGCATTGTCTAATTTCTTGGGCAAGCAAGAGACAGAGCACAATTTCTCTTTCAACGGGTGAAGCAGAATACGTCGCTGCAGGTTCTTGCTGCACCCAACTTCTTTGGGTGAAGCATCAATTAGAAGATTATAATATTTTTTAGCATAACATCCCATTATTATGTGATAACACAAGTGCCATTAATATAACAAAGAACCCTGTGTTGCATTCACGAACCAAACATATTGATATTAAACATCATTTTATTCGTGATCATGTATCCAAAGGAAATATTGACATTTCATACATACCCTCTGATGATCAACTGGCAGACATCTTTACTAAACCACTAATTGAAAATAAGTTTGCATGCCTTAGAGAAAGAATAGGAATGTTTCCTGCACTATAAATATCTCTATATCATGTTCATCTGGCTAGTTTGCTCTAAATTTAATATCCACTACGAAATATGCATTTAATGCTGAAACAGTTGTGTCTTTTCATATGTATTACTTGCTCAGCACGCATACACGAATTTTGGCACTTCTTATCTCTCATCATTTAATACGCATTAATTAACTGCTTTATTCATCATGAGAGTGATAAGATCGAGAAAATATTTGCACTATCCAACATAAAAACTGACGGTTTTTGAAAATATATTTCTCATAACTGTTCCAATACACTCATTCATCATACTCTGTGCATTTGTAGTTGTCGTTCTATTTTCCCTTTCTACAGATATCATGGCCCCCAACAAACGAAGAAATGGAAAAGCTCAAGGAGTTCTAAGCATGGAAGAAACTCAAATCATCTAGAAACAGCTTAATCTTACTGCTCGCAATCGCAAACTACAAAGTGATGAAATTGGTCCTGTGAAGGTTGAACATCTGGGGGACAGAAAGCTTGTCACTCCTAGGTATATCGATCTGAAGCTGTTTGAACATGCAAAGGTGGCCGGACTTGATCTCCTACTCTCACAGGCTTGGGGAAACCTGTTCGTAGTCTCCACAACTTCAGTCATCAAGCCTCTCGTTCAAGAATTCTACGACTGTGCTGTCAAGATGAACCCTAATCACATCCGAACACGGTGTTTGGGTCAAGTGGTTGATGTACACACCAGCGACATATCTCAACTCCTCAACCTTCCTCTCGAAGGAATCTGCTACTCCTCTTCTTGGGAAAGCTCTGAATGCTCCCCCTTTACTATCTGGAAGGAGGTTCCAAAAAGCTCTACTTCTCGGCGAGTGAAAAACCTAGTTGAAGAATGAATTTTCCCCCATGCAGTTCTTAGCAAGGTTGTATTGCCAAAAGAAGGTTCTCGAGACTTAGTAAATAAGTTCTCTCAATGGGCTCTATTCCAACTACAGCATCGCAAGAAAATCAATTGGCCTAACCTTCTGTTTCAATACATACTCCATACTCTGGAACAGTCTAACACCAACCTTCCCTATGGAGCTCTTATCTCAGCTCTTATGCATCACAAACGACTAATCAACCCCTCTATTGAAATGGTGCAATACATTTCATCTGATTATGTCTCTGCTACTCCGATTAAGTTTAGTGATGTTCGCCGAATGAATTTGTCTGTTGACATATCTGAAGTACCCCCAGAACTCTTAAGTGACTGGACCAAGAGGACTCAGCAACGAAAGCCTTCTTCACCAACTCCATCTGCTGCCAGTCTCAAACGTCGTCGTTTGGACACTCCTTCTCCACAGTGTTCCAGTCATGCTCACAAAACTGAGTCTCCTACCTGTCTACCTACTCCCACAATCTTACATGCATCAACTTCATCCAAACCACCCCCTGAGACTGTGCACTCCACAGCTGAACTCATCTCAATCCCTCATGCTCACTATTTGAAGTTCCTGCCTCAAATATTTCACAAATATATATCAGATGTCTTTGATGTTGAAGATGATGGCAATTGTGGTTTCCGCTGCCTTGCTCAATGGATGGATCACCCTCAGGATTACTGGCCAGAAGTTTGCAAGTTGCTCATTCAGGAACTCTTATCTCATCGTGTGCTCCATTCCCAAACATTTTTCTCTGATAAAGATATTGATACATTGTGTCAGGCTCTTACATTCAGTGAAAATGAACCTGCACCTGTGTCCAAGTGGTTTACAGTTCCGGATATGGGATTGCTAGCTGCCACTGCGTTTCGCATTGTTCTAGTCACTCTAGCTCCCAACCAGTGTTGCACGTATCTACCACTTATTGGCCCTGTTGATGCTACTCCTACCATTGCTGTTTTGGGCAACATTGCCAACCGACACTGGGTCTGCGTCAAGCTCTCCGAGAACTCTCCTTTACCCACTATTTCACCTCAATGGAAGCATCATTGCTCTCCTGATGCCCGAGGATGGGAACTGCCTCTTCAATCCAAAATTCTTCATTTCAAAAATCTTCTACAAATTGAAGCTGAGCAATTTCTGGACTCACTATTTGACGTCCCCAGCTTTGATAATCCTATCCATCTTGATGACGACTCTGAGCCTGATCCCACTCCCAACACTGACCTTTCGTGCTTAGATCTTGACTTTAGCCGTCTCAACTTAACTGATATTGAAGTTGATCTTCGTCAGCATCTTGGTCAAAGTCAACCGGCTCATTCAATGTTACCACGGGTAGATGCTCACATTAATGCATCTATTAATGCATCTTATCCGTCCCCACCGGCTCCTCTCTATAAAGTTATGGATCTGGATCTCAAGCTTGCACCTCCAGGTTTCTTCACTACTGATTCAGGCATGTCTCTCCCTCAGCTCTACTCCATGCCCCGTAACCCTCCTAGATCCAGCTCAACTTTGGGCAAATGCAAGCGCTCACAAGATGCACCCAATGCTCACCTACTATCAGATCTCTGTCTTCAGGCATTCGGTTTTCCATTTTGCTTTATGGCTGGACTGTGGCTTCCCCACGGATGTCTTGCCTCTCACTTTACCCAATCCATGCCCTCATGTCAACACTTCTTCCATTTTGACTGGGAGCTCCAGGTTCGCAGGGATGTCCACATTGCTTCAATTCCTCTTCATCTGGTTGGTAGTGTCGAATCCCTGGTTCTACAGTTTTGAGCATGGACCCTAATACTCCTTCCCAAAATATCACCCATTTTGAAGACTCTGCGTTATACTTGGTCGTATCTGTCTCCCGCGCCGCTCATTCCCACTGTGGCATACTTCACTCCCATTTTGCCATCTCGTCCACCATCTCCGTTAGTCACTCACTGCTCACATTCTGACTCTGATGAAGATCGCTCTATGGTCTACCTCCTCTCTCAGGAAGTTAAAGCATTCACTGCTCGCTTATCCCTTGAAAGGGCCAGTCAAGATCAAGCCGTGAATGATCGCCTTGAGTCCATGGATGCAAGGCTTTCTGCAAAGATAGATGCTAGTTTCGCTCAGCTGCAGGCCTCTATTGCCTTACTTCTAGGACTTTCTAAGCCATCCTCTTAATATACATTTCGGCTGTTATATTTTATCATTTCCTCTTGTTATCTCATTGGCTATGTTATCTATGTTTTTGATAATGTCAAAGGGGGATAAATTATAGAACAAATGACTAAGTAGAAGATAGGCACATGCTTAGGGGGAGCTAATAAATGCTAATGAAATAAATGACTAAGTAGAAGATAGGCACATGCTTAGGGGGAGGAATTATACAGGCCTTACTCGCATTTGTTTTTAGAAATTGTCATTATCAAAAAGGGGGAGATTGTTAGAGTAAAATATCTAAATGAATTAATCTATTTTGATAAATAACAATTTCGCCAAGAATCACTAACTTTCTTTGAAGAATTTTATATTCAGGGACACTTATGAACGGAAGCCATGCTGCAAACAGTATCAAAAAGAAAAGGAAAAGTCCGTCCGGCTATAAGAATTGAGTCCGCCTTCAGAGTAAAGATCGTCCGCCTGGAAAGACTGTCCGGTTCAATCCTCGTCAAACATAAGGATTGACTAAGGAGAAATGATTGAAGACTGGTACAAAAAGAATCTGCTTAGAAGAGATCGTTTGCTCAAACTGAAGATGAGTTGTCATGCACCTCTTGGTTGATCAGAGCATTAATGACGAAAGAGACAGAATTAAGAACCATATACCTTGAAGATTCAAATTCTCTGACATTCCTTAATTCAAGCTGCTTGTGCTGAATTAACGGTGAAATCCTCTGATCATCGTATCTCCTCAACGGCCGAATCCAAATCCTCTGGTCAGAGCATTAATTGCCATATTAGCTGTAATACACTTGCATTAATTGCTACCTCTGAGAATTAGAAGAAAAATCATTGCTAGACGATCTCACTCTCTATCAGTTGAAGAAATGTTCTTCACTTGACAGACTTCGTCAAGCAACAGATGCAGAAGTATCCGTTACTCACAATCAAGTAAATATTCAACGGAACTATTTTTGAAGATCTTCATCAGTTCATCCAGTTCTCATCCTACTGAAGATATAAATAGTGGCCTCTGCATCATTTTGATCTTGGCGACTTACACACTATCAAAGCATTCAAATCCTTCAAGTCATTTTATAATTTGAACAAGCTTTAGCCAAGCACACTCAGCAACTCTAGATTTCTTATTTTCTGAGTTTAGTCGCCAACTAGTGTGAAACCTCTATAGAGTGAAAAATCTTATTCTTCTCACACAACCTCTTCAGAGAATCAATTTAAATATCATCTCTGAACCTAGAACCTCATAGTTTCTACCCACTCTTTGTGAAGAGATCTCTGTAGAAAACAAACCTTCTTGAAAAAGAACTGGGAGAAGTCATGTCGAATACTTGAAAGATAAAGGAGAAGTCCTGAGAAAACTTGTAAAGGAGTAGTCCTCAGAATACTGGGAGAAGTCCCTGAGAACACTTGTACTATTCTGTTGAAATAGTGGAAAATCTTGGTATAGCCAAGGACTGGACGTAGCCCTGTCGATTTTGGGGGTGAACCAGGATAAACATCTTGTGTGCTTTACTCTTTAAGTTCTAAGTCTATTTCCACTGCACTTATCTTTAAAACGTTTTCGAACTTATAACGAGTATTTTGCGAAAAACTTTACAAAAGTCACACACACAATTCAAACCCCTCTTTCTTGTGTGATTTTATTACTATCAATGTTGAGGTTGAGACCTTAACCAAGATTTAACACTATCCCTTAAGGAAAAGGGGAATAACAACATTCAAATGGACTCCAAGATAACTCCATGTCTCTCTAGCTGGATGCACTGTGCTTTGAATGTAGCCATATGATCATAAGGGTCCTCGAGCGCGCTCCCCCTAAATTGCTACTGAGCCACTATGTCCACATTGTGAGGTAGCACTTGGAAGTTTTCTAGAACGTCAAATGGAGGAACTACACTTCCCTCAAATTTATAGCTAATCTGAGAGGTAGTCAAGTCCCTGATGGACCTCCTTGCAATTTCTTCTTCGTTCTCTTTATCCCACTGAATTTTCTCAGCTACATAATCAGCGTCATAACGCCCTTGGAATTCGGCTCAGGTTCTTGCGTCCATCTGTGCAAGTGTTTCCTCCATCGTGGAGACCTAAGCTCTCCTTTGTTGTGCATGGAGGGCGTGGAAAGTTTGCTCTTGTTCAGGATCAAATTATAGTGGGCTTGACGTGTTTGTACCTTGCATACACTGAAGCACATAGATTAGGAACAACCATTAAGTACTAGAATAATGGTTCAGAAAAACAGGAATTAAAAGACACTGAATTTCTCAGCCAAGTCATCCAAAGATTCAATGCTATGTTGAGGGTGAGACCTCAACCAAGCATCAGTAGTATCCCTTAAGGAAAATGGGAATAAGAACATTCAAATGGACTCCAAGATAACTCCATGTGTCTCTAGTGGGGTGAACTGTTCTTTGAATGTAGCCATATGATCATAAAGGTCGTCGAGATAGCTCCCTCCAAACAGCTACTGAGCCACAAGGTGCACATAGTGAGGTAGCACCTGGAAGTTTTCTAGAACGTCAATTGGAGGAACTACAATGCCCTCAAATTCATAGCTAATCTGAGAAGCAGTCAGGTCCTTTATGGACCTCCTTGCAATTTCTTCTTCCTTCTCTCTATTCTGCCGAATTTTCTCAGCTTCATAATCGGCGTCATAACGCCCATGGAATTTTGCACAAAATTCGGCGTTGGTTCTTGCCACCATCTCTGCAGGTGTGTCCTCCATCGTGGAGATGTGAGCTCTCCTTTGTTGGGCATGGAGGGCGTGGAAAGTACGCTCTGGTTCGGGATCAAATTACACTGGGCTTGACGTGTTTGTATCTTGCATACATTGAAGCACACTGATTAGGAACACCCATTCAGTACCATAATAATGGTTTAGAATAACAGGAATCAAAAGACACTGAATTTCTTAGCCAAGTCCTCCTAAGATTCAATGCTATGTTGAGGTTGAGACCTCAACCAAGCTTTAGCACTATCCCTTAAGGAAAAGGGGAATAACAACATTCAAATATAATCCAAGATAACTCCATTTATCTTCGGCGGGATGCACTATTCTTTGAATGTAGCCATATGATCATAAGGGTCCTCGAGCACGCTCCCTTGAAATTGCTGCTGAGCCACCAGGTGCAAATAATGAGGTGGCACCTGGAAGTTTTCTAGAACGTCAATTAGAGGAACTACACTGCCCTGAAATTCATAGCTAATCTAAGAGGCAGTCAAGTCGCTGATGGACCTCCTTGCAATTTCTTCTTACTGCTCTTTATCCCGCCGAATTTTCTCAGCTTCATAATAGGCGTCATAACGCCCTTGAAATTTGGCGTAGATTCTTTTCTCCAACTTTGCAAGTGTTTCCTCCATCGTGGAGACCTGAACTCTACTTTGTTGTGCATGGAGGGCGTGGAAAGTTTGCTCTAGTTCAAGATAAAATAATAGTGGGCTTGACCTGTTTGTACCTTGCATACATTGAAGCACACAGATTAAGAATACCCGTTCAGTACCAGAATAGTTGTTCAGAAAATCAGGAATTAAAAGGCACTGAATTTCTCAGCCAAGTCATCCGAAGATCCAATGCTATGTTGAGGTCGAGACATCATCCAAGCTTCAATTCTATGTTGAGGTTGAGACCTCAACCAAGCTTTAGCACTATCCCTTAAGGAAAATTGGAATAAAAACATTCAAATGGACTCCAAGATAACTCCATGTCTCTCCGGTGGGATGCACTATTCTTTAAATGTAGCCTTATGTTCATAAGGTTCCTCAAGCGCGCTTCCTCCAAACTGCTGCTGATCACCAGGTGCACATAGTGAGGTGGCACCTAGAAGCTTTCTGGATCGTCAATTGGAGGAACAACACTGCTCTCAAATTCATAGCTAATCTGAGAGGCAGTCAGGTCCCTGATAGACATCCTTGAAATTTCTTCTTTCTTCTCTTTACCCGCCGAACTTTCTTAGCTTCGTAATCAGTGTCATAATGCCCTTGGAATTTTGCACAAAATTCGGTGTTGATTCTTGCCTCCATCTCTGCAGGTGTTTCCTCCATCGTGGAGATATGAGCTCTCCTTTGTTGTGCATGGAGGGCGTGGAAAGTACGCTCTGGTTCGGGATATAATTACAGTGGACTTGTCGTGTTTGTACCTTGCATACACTGAAGCACACAGATTAGGAACACCCGTTTAGTACCCGAATAATGGTTCAGAAAAACAGGAATTATAAGGCACTGAATTTCTCAGCCAAGTCATCCTAAGATTCAATGCTATGTTGAGGTTGAGACCTCAACCAAGTTTCAACACTATCCCTTAAGGAAAAGGGGAATAACAACATTCAAATAGACTCCAAGATAACTCCATTTCTCTTCAGCGGGATGCACTGTTCTTTGAATGTAGCCATATGATCATAAGGGTCCTCGAGCATGCTCCCTCCAAACTGTTGCTGAGCCACCAGGCGCAGATAATGAGGTGGCACCTGTAAGTTTTCTAGAACGTCAATTAGAGGAACTGCACTGCCCTAATGATAGCCAAACCGCAAGTGCACGGTTGATTATCGCGTAATACAAAAGATGTCGATCCCACAGGGATAGGTGTCTAATTATTAACTTGTTTAGAGCTTGGTGCAAGAAAATAAAGGTTGGTTTTTGATTTGTATTTGTTTAGAACAAGAACAAGCATAAGCATAAATAAATAGAAAGATGATGATAAGAATTAAGCACTTGGGTTGAATTATATAGCTATTAAAATATGCTAGCAAACTTCTACTTTATTTCTTAATTTTAAAACAAAGTTCATGATGCTATAGCCTATTATTTCTACAAGTTAATTCCTTACAAATGTAGAACTTTCTTCCTAATTACTAAACTCAATTCCTTGAAATTTAGTTAATTAAGAAGAAGATGAAGTTGGAATTCAGGCCAACATAAATATAAGTCTATCCTAAATCCTTAGTGATATATCATATAGCCTCTTTTAAATCCTATTTCCCTCACTACTTACTAATTTCCATTGTTATAAGAAGTAAGAAATAACACTTGTGATCATCAAGATAATATAAAGAACAAGGAAATAAAACATGACTTGTAATATTATTCAGAAGAGTAGAAGAAAACTAAAACATAATTTAAAAGCTAAAACAACCCAAGTAACTTAAAAGAAATTAGCCAAGCATGGCTAAAAGAAACATCGAATTACCCTGGACTAGGAGCTCAAGTATGGCTTCCCACAAGGATTTTTCCACTATGATCAAGATTTCTTACAAGCACTTACACCCAGGACCTTAAGAACTCTTGTCAAACCTCAGATGGCAAACCACCAACTGATGACGCCGAACCCTACGATGAACTTTGAATCAAACCCGATTCAAAGGACCTTTTCCACTATCACCGAACCCTACGGCGGACATTGAATCAAACCCGATTCAAAGAACCTTTTCCACAACC
This sequence comes from Acmispon strigosus, assembly GCA_030819835.1. Taxonomy (NCBI): domain Eukaryota; kingdom Viridiplantae; phylum Streptophyta; class Magnoliopsida; order Fabales; family Fabaceae; genus Acmispon; species Acmispon strigosus. Next base: position 31,320,588 of record JAUAMA010000001.1, read on the forward strand.
ATCGAACACTACGATGGACCTTTTTTGCAACCACCTAAAACAACGGTGAATGAATCAAACTGATTCAACAGATGAAGAAGAAGATGCCTTTACAATGGCTGATTCAATCCTTTAGACAAGACGGATTGATCTTAGTTTGTATGCTCCAGGAAATTACAATGAAGGCTCTTTTATTCTGAGTTTCTCAAAAGATGAACAACATGTGTGTTCTTATGAAAATGAGAGAACAGAAACTCAGAATGATGACTTTAATGAATATGAAAGCTATGGACCAAGTCATTGATGTTTCTGAGTGTCTATGGACTTTATATAGGCATTAGAGGTCGTCCATGAACCATCACAAGGCTTCCCAACCGTTATGAGACACATTGGTTAATGAAACAACACATCAGTCGACCTGGTAATCGATTACATAAGCCTGGTAATCGATTACACTGAGTCGTTGCAGTTTGAATTCAAAATTCAAACTGTGTAATTGATTACATGAAGATGGTAATCGATTACTTCCTTCTTGTAATCGATTACACACAACCTGTAATCGATTACAGATAGTCCGAAACTCAGTTTTAACCATCTCAAGCCCTAATTGAGTGTTCCTACCAAGTTTTACTTGAGAGAACATATTATACTCAATTATTTGATCTTTTATGAGCCTTCAAATGCAATATTAACCTTAATAAAGCGTAGCACACTAAGTTAACAAGACTTACTAATAGCCAGAACCTTGATGATTGATCTTGACGTTCTGAGCCGGTTCTTGAAGTCTTTTCCTTTCTTTTCTGAAGTCTTCTTGAAGTTTTTCTTTTCTTTTCTGAAGTCTTTCTTCTTATTGTGATGTGTTTGTCTTCATCAAAACCTCACCCGAGTCCAAGGACGAGACCTTCTACACACGTTATTTCGAACGTCATTGGCGCCACTACCTCTTCACCCTTTCCAGGCGGTAGTAGCTGGCGAACCATCAATGGAGACCTGAACATCTATATGAACTTTATTAATGGTGATACTTTTGGCAGCAAAATGGTGAATTAAGCCAAAATATGAGCATGGAGCATTCCCTAGTTTACCTCTTACATCTTCCCTTTCCCAAAATTTTCAAACCCAACAACAAGATAGCTACAAAGCTTCTATACTTTTACACAGCAGTTATATAATTCTATATTATAGAGAATAAGCATGTAATAATTATGGTCATTTCAAGTGCTACCTCGTGTAGCCCATTCTCATTTCAAGCGTTTCAAAGTGGTTGACAGAGATCATGCTGTCTCAACTCGTCTCTCATGTTACTTGGTCGCCTATTTTTGTAACTTGTTTTGATTTGTTTTCACTCGCTTGGTGAGACTTTTCTTGGTTGGATTTTGACCAAGGCCTATGCTTAACAATGTTAAGTCTTTTGCTCTCATGGCGAGGCTTAAATCCTTTCCTCGCGAGGCGAGGCTTTGTGTGTGCTTGGTCTGTTGCCCAAGGCTTTTTATGTGCTTGGTTATTTTCCAAGGCTTAGTTATGTTTTACAGAGTCATTTGTTTATGACTTACGCGACCTTTGAACCATGCAAAAATTCGTTTGTTTGAGGCTTTAGCTCGCGGTGGCGAGGCTTGACTTGACTTTATTCCGTCAAGGCTTTTGGCTTGATTTAATTCGATCAAGGCTTTGTTTGTTTGGTGAGGCTTTGCTCAGTAGACATTTTCTTGGGAACTAATGGCCATTGAGATTACCACAAGGCTTTGCTCAAACTAGTGCTCTACTCTAAGGTCGTCCCCATTAAATATCTCCCTTTAGAGTGAAGAGGGAAGGCCCTGGTTGGAATTTTGGTTCCTGTGGCTACATGGAAAACTAGATGGTTAAAAAATATTTTGAAGCTTTCATACATGCAGGACTCCAAGGGCGTCCCCATTAAATATCACTCCTTTTAGAGTGAAGAGTGAAGACCCTGGTTGGAATTATTATCCCTTGGCTACATGGAAAACTAGATATTTTAAGACAATTTTTTTATAGTGGCGCGCCTCATTAAAGACTTTATTTTGAAGCTTTCAAACATGCAGAAGGTGCAAATCTACTCAAGATTATCTCTTGACTCCTCTTCATATTTCCAATTAACTGCTCCTGCAGTCCGTCTACTTTCATTTCCATCTTCGTTGGTTTCAGCAAGCATGTGCTTGGTGTTCCTTCACAGCAACCTCATAACTGAGAATAGATTTACTATATTTTCCCTTTTTGAACTCTATGAGCTGTAGAGTACAGCTCCATTCACTGATATCATGTTCTGCAACATCAGTTCATATCCACACAACAAACTGGACAATATAGAGTTAGCATCAAGCATCACGAGTATACCACATGTGCTACACAACCAGTTTTAACAATTTCCTAAATGACTTTATTGCTACCTTCAATTCATTGAGTTCCTCAAATCGGGCTACCTCATGCCAATTATATTATCAAACGAGATGACATATCATGGATAATTTAAACTTAGCAATCATAACCATCCCGTTAAATATGGAAACTATCCTGCTTATATCAACTATAAATGCTTATATCAACTATAAATGCATCTCATAGATAAATTAATAAGAGAACACATTAAATTAGATTAAACAAATGTGATCGGCACTAACTCAACTGTTATAAACATGGACGATCATAGAAATCAAATAATTATGGTAATACCCAATACATAATCTAATGGAAAATGATATTTGGTGCGAAAGCGTTTTCTCAATGAAAGCAACGAAGTGTTATTTCCAATACATGCAGTTTTTTAATTTTGCTTTAATATTAATTTTATTCAGATCTGTAAAGTGAATGAACGGCTCCAGTGCATTCGTTGGTCTCTCGTGCACTATGCTTCGAGCCATATAGCAATCCTGTAATCTAATTATAAGGATGGAAAAAGCTTTAAAATAAACAAAGTGTAGACTTGTCACTTTGCATAATTTATTACATATACACTCTTTAAAGGAAACTTCATGGTTTAATTTACATCCATCTCGAATTGCTTACTAAGCCTCAAACAGAAAAATAGAAGGAATGACATTTTAAAGAGGTTTTTCTGGACAGCCAAGCATATTACATTTCTATTTAAGCTAACGCATAACCTTCTTCCTTCTCCAATTCAACTCATCCCAAGTCTATAATTTCAATTGCATAAATTCAACAAATAAGCTTCCTAGAAAATTATGGGTTATACTCACAAACGTTGTAGTTCACACCCATAGAGAATGATTTGTACAAACCAGTAGTCCTTCGAAAAACTTCCTCACATATTCATCCCATCACCATTATTTGTTCTGAACAAATTTCCTGTTGTCTCATATACTTAATTTTCCACATATTTATAGATTAAATATATAAATGTGCATAATAGTTTATACATCCTTGAAGATAATGACACCCTGAACACAATGGAATTTGGCATGATCATTCAATTAACCTAAAAATTCAAGTTTGCGCATGTGCCCATGTTAAAAATCAAATAGCAAAGTAATGATAAATCAGGAAAATTGAGTAAAGCCAAGATAAAAACACTTGAATCTGCTCGTAGAGGGCTTGCTTGGTCTGATGCAAAGAGCCATGCAAGAAGAAAAAGAATTAGAGTAGGGACAAAGTTGAAAAAAATCTTCTAAATAGAATAAAGAGTGCTAATATAGTATACTATGAATCAACATGAAAACACATGTAAACTGAACACAACACCCAAAAGATAACTTTGTAGTTTTCTTCTTACACCCCACATAATTACGTAACTCATTAATACATCAATAAGAGTTCCATAAGCTGATACTAACATGACAAGCTGAAATTTAAGCATAAGTAAATAATGTAAAGAACGTTTCACAACATAAATAGCATAATCTAAATTAATTTCATCTGATACACTTCTGCACTCCTAATAACCATGTTACAACAAGTAGTTATAACTCCATGAGAATTAGATAAAAAAACTAAGGTCTTGGTGTTTTAAAAAGAACATTTGAATTGATAAACAAGTCATAAACAAAAATTTAAGGGATATTAATCATGAAAGACTCAATCTAGATATTTAATTTTAAACAAAAAATCACTCTAGCATTTTATAAAATGATAGCCAAATCCACAAGTGCACGGTTGAATATCGAAGTAATATAAAAGATATCGATCCCACAGGGATAGGTATCTAATTACTAACTTGTTTAGAACTTATGCAGAAAATAAAAGATTAATTTTAGTTTGTGATTTGTTTTGGAACAAGAACAAGAATAAGCATAAATAAAAAGAAAGATGATGATGATGAGAATTAACCACTTGGGTTGAATTACATAACTTATAAAATATGCTAGCAAACCTCTACTTTATTTCTGAATTTTAGAACAAAGTTCATGATGCTATAGCCTATGGTTTCTACAAGATAATTTCTTACAAATGTAGAACTTTCTTCCTAATTACTAAACTCAATTCCTTGCAATTTAGTTAATTAAGTAGAAGATGAAGATAGAATTCAGGCCAACATAAAGCTAAGTCTATCCTAATTCCTTAGTGATATATCATATAGCCTCTTTTAAGTCTCATTTCCTTTATTACTTACCAATTTCCATTGTTATAAGAAATATGCTTAAACTCTTGTGTACATCAAGATAACATAAAGAACAAGGAAATAAAACATGAAGTTATAGTAATATTATTCAGAAACAAGAAGAAGAAAACTAACACATAATTTAAAAGCTAAAACAACCCAAGTAACTTAAAAAGCAATTAGCCAAGCATGGCTAATAGAAACATTGAATTACCTTGGACTAGGAGCTCAAGTATGGCTTCCCACAATTCTCAGGAACAATGCTCTTAAGGGAGAAAGAAGAATACTTGTTGTATTCTGAAAAGGTGTGTTTTACAAGTGAAGCAAAAGACCCTATTTATAGCAAAAATTTGACCTCCAGCGCTGGGATCCCAACGCCTGAGCGTTGGGTGCTAATAAATTCATACGTTGCAGGCAGAGGCCTAGCGCATGAGCACTGGCTGCCAACGCTTGAGCGTTGGTAAGAACTGCAGACTTGGATCCTAGTCAAAGTTCCAACGCTTGAGCGTTAGGACTTCCAATGCTTGAGCGTTGGCTCGTCTGCTGGCAATTCTTCTTGGATGCTTTTTCTCTTCAATGGTGGAATTGATGGGCTTAATTAGCCTCCATTTTGTCCCCTTTCAATTCTGAAACATCAAAGGACTTAATTTCTCCATTCATGCCTCATTTCCCATGTGCTAAATTAGCAATGGTGCTTCATCTTCCACTTCTTTACTTTTGGCCCTTTATTTGCTGAGATTTCACTTTCAGCCCTTCATCTTCTGCACTTTTCATTTCTAGCCCTTTCTTTCCTGAAGCTTACAGTTTGGTCCCTGGACAAAAAAACTAATTCTACCGGCTTTCCTAAAATATAAAAATATCTATAAAAATTCCTAAAAATATAAAATAAAGTTTAAAAACCAAATAAAAGCTAATCTATATGCAAAATGCAAAATAAATAGAAAATCTAAATAAAAAGAATAAAAAACTCATATGAGACTCAAAAATAACAAAATTAAAGACTAAAAAGACCCTAAAATTATCATATAAAATCCAGTCATCATAATCATAGAACATGTGAAATGCAAAGCTTGGTGTCTTCCTTGTCAACCCCTAAGGCAAGTGATTTCAGCCAAACATTTAAGCTAGCATTCAACCGTTCAATCTAAAGCATGTAACATCCAGCATTACTTTTAACATATTGAACAATCCCAGCTACAAGCATTTGAAAATTCAGGAATTAGACAAAACAGATTAATTATACATACTTATAAGATGCCAAGAAAGTTCAGCAGGTTAATTAAGCATGACCATGAATTGTATGCGAGGCTCAAGATCAACCTTTTTATGTCTGGAGAAACTAGTTGGAATATTCAATCATGCATTTTTTAATAAACTATCAAAACATCAAATGCTTTTAGTAACTTCCAACATCCACTTAATCATTTCCTCATACAAGTTGTGCGCATAAGAACTACAACTGAAAAATTTATTGAATAATTCACTTGGATATTTCATCAAACATATAGCAGGCATTATAATTTCAGTAGAAATATTAAGGAGAATTCATTCAATCATTTCATCGAATAAGTTGTGCCCATAGAAGCTTCATTTGAAAAAACCATTCGGCCAATTCATTCAATAGCTAGTGTGCATCAAAAATTTAATGAAAAGATAGGAATCAAATTAAAACAACAAAGGGATTAGATACATAGTAAATAAATAGTGGATCAATCATACATAGTTGATTTGTTGTAAACGGTAAGCGGGCACGGCGGTGATGGTGTGCTTGAACCGGCTCCGAAGATGACTCAGTCCAGAGAAAGTGATGCTTCATTTTGCCACAGGTCCAGCTTCTGAATAACATATGCTTCCTCTTATTGATTCTGGAGCTGTAGCTGGCGACCTTTACCCCAGTCACACTTCTTCACCCCTTTGGGTGAGTTTGGCGATCTCGACCTGAATCGTGAAGGCTCTTCAGTTTGGATCAATGATTCTGTGCTTCAACCTCGTTCCTGTTGGATCCTCCATTAACTTGCCCAACGTTGAAGTTGGAGCTGTTTCGTGGACGGCAGAGGTCAGCCACTGCTTTCTCCATCCCCTTTATCTCGACCCATCGCCTTCTTTATCATCTTGCGTTTGTGTTTAACTTTGTTTTCGTTTGTGCCCATCGACTCATCGTCCCTTTATCTTTGTTTTCTCCGCTCTTTCTCAGCCAGAAGAACAACCACCATGGCTTTTCACGCTTATGAGTTCATGATCGTGGTAGTTGGGACGTTTTACCTGTCCTGCATGGACAACGCGAATTGTTCTAAAACATAAACAATGAGAAGTGATCTAGATCGGAGCACTCATTATGCGAGAGAGATTCTCCTAATAACCTAGCCAAAAGTTAGTGTTAAAGATCCATTTACAAGAGAGTGACCCCTTATTTATAGGGGAAGGGTGTAACCCTAGCTCTATCTCACTAGTGGGCTTTTAGGCCTCATAATACTCGGATCAAAAGCCCTTACAATATGTCTAATAAGGGGCTCACATTGCGACTTGTCTAATCGGACCCTCTGCTCGCCATAGCCATATCTATCTCGAGGGAGGTTGCCACGCTATAGGGAGGCTCAACCAAACCACAAGTCCGCAAGACACCGTGTCTGAAGTATGAAGGCTAAGAGTGTCTTCAAGGGCTCGTTGTGTTCTCCAGGGCTCTCCACGTCCTCGAGGGCTCGCCCAGTCCATGTGGTAATATGACCGTTGAGAAATATGATTGTTGCTAGTCTTTGAGTGAGGGTTAAGTTCTTCTTCACGTTTCTCCATGGTTGAAGCTTCGAGGATGCGTAGTGTTTATCTCTCTATGCTTCTTCTATGGAATCACAATGACTACTTGCTTTGCATTGAAGGCTTTAGAACATTTGGCAGATTTGTATGACTATTCTTCGAGGTTTGAGGTTTGCTATTGTGATGATGGCGCGATGTTGCTTAGACGTTTGGCAGAACTTAGGCTTCCATTATGGTGCAAATCTTTTGTTGACTCTGGGGAAAAATGGCTAGTTTGTTTCCATATAGTTTTTTTGCCTTTTTTCTTGATGTGAATACTCCTGACAGCTTTGCTATTGATTAGAGTGTTGAACATAGTTGGAAGAGTTTTTTTGTACCTTCATCCTTATTAAACTCTTTGAGCTATTTTAGATTTGCAGGCGATTCAGGTATTTGTAGTCCAACAGACGAGAGCTTCAAACAAATGGTGGATGTTTCATGCTTGCATAATCTTGTGGATGATTTTTTACTTGTTCACTTTATTAGACTATTTATGCTTCGAATATCTTCTGATGGACAATACATGCTTCATGTTCTGAGTAGTCCATTATTTGCGTGTTCATCCAGATAGACGATGCTTCAGCCAAACAATGGATTCTTCAAGCTTTGCATATTTTGAAGTGCAATTCAACTTTGTGTACCTTGATAGTTCATGCTCAACACTTGGTGAATTCATAAGTCTTCAATAGAAGTTTTGTCAATGATATGACTTGAGAGCTTTACTTCTTTGACTTCTTCAATGGTCACTTTGACCTTTTAGCAGACGATGAATGTCTTGTGCATATGTGGTAGACGATACCATAATGCATTGGCCCTGCCACAGTGTGTAGTGAAGTTTGATTTTTGCCCCATCTAAATCTTAGTGTGAATTATATATTTTGTTCTTTCATTGTGTTCAACTTTCTAAAATTGTCTATTACACTCCTCTTATTTAACTCCGCCTTTGCTTGCATTGTCGGTCCCATGCCTGGGAAAATAATGAAAATTGTGTTAGGCCTCGAAATCCAATACAAAATTAGTCGATATCTTCACAACTCTTATCCTTTTTGAAGGTTTAGCAAGGAAAGGTTGCCTCTCATTGCTAGGAAAAGGATTATTGTTACAATCTCAGCGTGGTGAGTGGAGAGCCTTTGGTTGATTTGTTGGACGTGAGAAATTGAAAAGTATTATTTGAATTGACTTTCAGAATATGCCTTGCATTTTGTAGGTTCTTTAGAACAGATTCTCTTAGCAAGCACATGTATGTAAGTATTTTGTGATTGTTCTGGTTTTCGGATTAGTGCTTTTTTACTGCTTCTGGGCAATATATAAGCAAGTATGGCAGTTGCCAATCTTTAATGTTTAGTAATTTTTGGAAAATGCTCATTGACTCTTCTAAAAAATAGGTTTTCCACTTTTCCTTGATTGTTTCTTATTTGTTTCAATCTTTGGCAAATGGCCTAATCAGTACATGCATGATGAGCTAGTTTGAGTTGGGCAATTAGTAGTTTATTGACATGAGAGATACTAAAAGCATATTTGGTTAGAAGTTGTTTGTATTTTTTTTTTCTTTTCAAGAAAGAAGAATGAACTACGCCAAATTGAAGAAGAATGTAGAAAGGTTATTATTGGCTTTAGTTTGTAATTATGGTTTAAGGTCTGTTTTATGGCTGTTGTATTAACATGGAAAATATTTTAAAAATCAATAGCTACCGCAAATTAAAACTCAATGTATTTTTATACATTCCTAGAACTAAAACCCAGTAACCCATAATATGATTTTAAAAAATACATTCCGGGTTTAATTCTTGGCAGCTATTTTTGGGTGATGGTTCAAAACTGCAATAAAACCTATATATTCCTTGTATGTCGTTCTCTTGTATATCCAAATAGCGTGAACCTATTAACATTTCTCTTGAGTCTTGATACTATACTATTCATGCACTACTAGCGCATTACTATTAGCGCATTAATTTTAATTGTTGTTAAAAAGGTCAATATATTCTGTATATGTTCCACTGAGTCGTGGTAAATTTTAACTTCTTTATTAAGACTATTAAATACAAAACCACGTTTGTGTTTCAGTAACGCAAAACAAAACGTTGTTTAAAGGATCCGGGGTGTATAAAACAATTCGCATACGTTGTTTTGGTCAACTTATTATGAAAACTTATTTTTGGGCTATTGCCCTGTGGTTGCTTTTTATGACACTGGGTTTGTTTATGACTCTTTTTGTCCAAACTCTAAACACTGGGTTTTAGCTGCTAGGTCCAATTTTTTACGATAAAATAGAAATCAGTCCACAAGACAGGAAGAATATCGTTGACTCTTAATACTGATCCAATGGCTTTGGCAAAAGCGAAAGACTGACCTGATGGCTTAATCAAACCTTTCGTATTATAATCACACGGATGACAACTGTAAGTATAATTGACACATCCCAGATGCATTAATTTGATTTTTTTGGATTAAATACCATAATTAATGGTAAAGGGAGGACTTACTCTCCTTCACTCTCTACAAAACTCTCAAAGCCTTAGCGTATAGCAGAAACAATTGTTCTTTGTTAGTTGATGGTTAAGGAAAGTTTTGATTTCGGGTCTTGATTTCTGAAATTAATTGGGTAGGTATAAGTTGGAAGAAAAAATATGTTGTGAGTGTATTTTTCTTTTTTAAAGATATGGTGTGAGTGTATGAAAACGATAAGAGTTAAATATATTTTTATTCTCTATTAAATAGGGGTGAGTTGAGTTTGATCTTTTTAAAAAGTTTCATAACTTTTTGTTCCCTATATTATTGAAATGACTAAAATAGTCCTCGACTCCATTTGTTGCAGTTTAAACCGTCACTAAACTAAAAAATAAAAAATAATTGGCGGTTAAAAATTGCAGCTAATACAGAAAACCGCCACAAAAAGTATGACAGGGACTAACTTCACTTATTTTAATAATTTTGGTAACTAAAAGCTATGAATTTTGTTTGGAAAGAGAAAATTCAATTTACTCCTATATACATAACTAAAAACACATATAACCCTAAATACAGTAATTATAATATTTTCACATTTATTATATCTATTTTTACGGTTTCAATTTTTTATGAAATATCTAATTTAATATTATTATTTTCGTTAACGCTTGAATACTTAAAAAAGAGAAATGATTCACTCGAGACATTCTTTTATTTCCCAAGGTATCCTCAACCGGCAACCATGAGATAATCCCTTCGAGACTCGGAGATCACATTAAGTAGATTGACATCCCCCAACAAATCTTTCTCCATAGACACCGCACATAGATCAAACTTGGACTAAATGCTTTAAGAGCCCAACCACCTTCTAACTGTGCTGGACGTTGCTGGTTATTATACAACTCGTGACATTAAAGGGTGATTATATCACTACAAGAAAACCCTAAGTAGTATCAGCTTACATCCAATTTAGAGTAGACATAGCGTCGGCGTCAGGGTGGATGTTAAAAAGGTCGAAGCTAACATGAAGAGTCGGCCTAAGAGTCGACATAAAGTTTTTGAGTCGACGTGACTAACTCTAGACTGAAGCAACTCGGCAGAGACAAAGGACAAGGCTAACTGACGCACATTTAACGTCAGTCGTATAGACTGACTCTAGAACTGACATATTTGTGGTGGCTTTGACTGACACAAATAACGAAAAAACTGTAAAAAAATGTAATAACATAGCTTTGTATCATGAAGCAGATAAAATTTGAAATAATTATCGAAATAAGTACATACTTCTCACAATAGACTCAAATGCATTAGCAGGAAATACAAACATTGAAGTGGTTGTCAAGGTTTGTTCTTCCTACTAATACTTAAAACTCAATATGAGGAGTGTATTCTTATTGCCATACATTTACAGTATTACAATAAGTTTTCTCAATTTTATGCATTTCATAATACAAGACACTATATTTCATGTCATTTACAACTCATAAGTCATATTACAATCAACATCATACATCAATAATCATCATAGTAAAATTGAAGCTAAGAATTTCACCATTTAGCTCAAACTATAACAACAACTCAACGTATATCACATATCCTATTACCAACATTGATAAATAAAGGAATGACACAAGAAGGAGGGTTGAATTGTGTCCGTATTGAAACTTGACTTTCAAAAATAATTATTAGTTTACAAAATCTTTTCGTAAACGATGGCAGCGGAATGATAAACAGAGTGTAAATGGTTTAATATAGAGGACAGTAAATGTGCAACAATGTAGACGGTGTAGCCAATAATAGTGTAAATGGTGCAAGTAGTAATTGTGTAAACGGTGCAAGCAGCAAACGTTTGGACAATGCAAGCAATAAACGATTGGACGATGCAAGCAATAAATATGTAAACAATGAAAGTAATAAAAATAGCACACAAGAGATTTATCTTGTTCACCCCCAGAACGATAGGGGTACGTCTAGTCCTTGGCTTCACCAAGATTTTCCACTATTCAACCCAGAATAGTACAAGTATTAGACACAGGATTTCTCTAGAGTATTCGAAGGACTTCTCCTAAGTATTCCCATAGGAATCTTCCAGAGTATTCTCAGGGACTTCTCCCAACAAGTATTCGAAGGACATCTCCTTACAAGTATTATACAGGACTTCTCCTAATTCTTTTACATGAATTTTCACTTCTACGAAGTCTCTTCAGAAAGAGTGAGGTAGAAGGTTTAAGCACAAACAAACTCTAAGTATTTTTGGTAGAGTATATGACTCTTAAGAATATACTTGAGTTTAGTGATAACAGAGTGTGAAGAAGGTCTTGCTCCTGACTCTGGCTGAAGTTTTGATGATGACAACACACGTTACAAAAAGAAGAAAAAGAAAGAAGACTTCAATAACTGGCTCAAAACGTCAAGATCAATCATTAAGGTTCTAATGAATAGTAAGTCTTGTTAACTTAGTGTGCTATGCTTTATTAAGGTTATATTACAATTGAAGGCTCATAAAAGATCAACTAACTGAGTATAATATGTTCTCACAAGTAAAACTTAGTAGAAACACTCAATTAGGGTTTAAACTTTCATAAACTGAGTTCGGGACTGTCTGTAATCGATTACAGGATGTGAGTAATCGATTACCAGAAGGCAGTAATCGATTACCACATATATGTAATCGATTACCACATATATGTAATCGATTACCAGGTTTGAATTTTGAATTCAAACTGCAACGATATGATGTAATCGATTACCAGGATGCTGTAATCGATTACCAGGTCGACAAATGTGTTGTTTCATGAACCAATGTGTCTCAAAATGTTTGGGAAGCTTTGTGATGGTTCATAGACGACCTCTAGTGCCTATATAAAGTTCATAGACGCTTAGAAACATGAATGACTTACACTACAACTTTCATAATCAATAAAGTCATCATTCTGAGTTTCTGCTCTCTCATTTTCATAAGAACACTCATGTTGTTCAACATTTGAGAAACTCAGAATAATTGAGCCTTCGTTCTAATTGCTTGGAGCATACAAACTAAGATCAATCCAACTAGTCTAAGGATTGCATCAGCCACTGCAAAGGTTTCTTCTTCATCATCTTGAATCGGGTTGATTCATTCACCGTAGTGTTCGGTGGTTGTGGAAAAGGTCCTTTGAATCGGGTTTGATTCAAAGTCCACCGTAGGGTTCAGTGATTGTGGAAAATGTCCTTTGAATCGGGTTTGATTCAAAGTCCGCCGTAGGGTTCGGTGTCATCAGTTGGTGGTTTGCCTTCTGAGGATTGACAAGAGTTCTTAAGGTCCTTGGTGTAAGTGCTTGTAAGAAATCTTGATCATAGTGGATAAATCCTCAAGGGTTTCTTGAGGGACTGGACGTAGCCTTCGGTGGATTGAAGGTGAACCAGGATAAAATCTGTGTGCAAATTCTCTCAATCTTTATCTTTTACTTTCAGAAAGTTCGTATTCCACTGCATTCACAATCATCAATTGTGATTACTATTATCTTGGAAGTAACAAGTATTGTAAAGGCGAAAATTGGGAGAACCTGATTCAACCCCCCTCTTAGGTTGCTATCTATACTTACAATTGGTATCAGAGCGTAAGTTTAGGTAATTTGCTCCTAAGATCCGGGAAAAGATGGCATCCTCTTCTAGTCATGGTAATAGTGAGGGATTCAACATAAACAGGCCACCATACTTCAATGGAGACCACTATGACTTCTGGAAAATCAAGATGAAAATCTTCATAAGGTCATTGGATGTGGAGATATGGAAAGCCATTGAAGAAGGTCCGTTTATACCAATGAATGAAGTGGGTGATAGCACACAACCGAACAGAAAATACATGGAGTGAAGAACGATCTCAAAGGAATGAATATTCTTACATCTGCTCTTGGCATGGACGAATTCTTCAGAGTATCCACGTGCAAAACGTCAAAGGAAATATGGGATACTTTAATGGTAACTCATGAAGGCACTGAAGAAGTAAAGAGATCAAAAATCAATACTCTCTCACAAGAGTATGAGATGTTTAGAATGTTACCAAGGGAAACTGTTCTAGATATGCAAAAAAGGTTCACTCTCTTGATCAACCATCTAATTGCTCTTGGAAAAGATTTTTCCAACAGTGATCTAAACTTAAAAGTTTTAAGATCATTGTCAAGGGAATGGCATCCAAAGGTAACAGCAATATCAGAAAAGAAAAGTCTTTCAAAAATGACACCGGCTGCACTTTTTGGCAAGTTGCAAGAACATGAACTTGAACTCAAAAAGATGGAACAACAGGAAGCAGTTGACAAGAACATTCGACCTATTGCACTAAGAACTAAAGCTACAAGATATGATAGTTCACAAGAGGAAGATTCTCAATCCGATAGTGATGATGATGATGATGATGAGGATATAAGAATCATTGTGAAGAAGCTTTGCAAAATCCTCAAAAAGAGAGAATAACATAATCTTCAAAGAAAGAAGCTTGGCATAAAGAAGAGATTTGAGAAAAAGATTTCCAAATCAAAGAAGGCATACATGGAAGAAAATGAAGCAAGTTCATCATCCGATTTAGAGAATGAAGAAGCGCATCTCGTCTTGATAGCGACACATCATTCTGATAATGAAAACAATGAGGTTAGTAACGATAAACTTTCATATGATTAGTTACAAAATACCTTTGTTGTATTCCATGATATCTTCTTAAATATTTCTAAAATATATGCAATACAAGAGAAGATCATCTCATCTCTAGAAAGAAAATCTAAAAGCATGCAAGAGGAGTTAGATCAATTTAAAACCAAAGTGGATATTCAAAGAGATCTATTAACTCTGAGAAGCTCTCATTTTTTCTTTACTAGCCTCCAACCCTTCCATGGTTTTGCTGAGCAAGTTTGGCTCCAGTTATCGGTTACTACCATCCTGGTATAACTCGAGGCGTCTTGCGTCCAGACTTCGTTTCGCAGGGTGCCATCCTCGGGTTTGTACGATAGTCGCCGCTGTAGATAAGCTTCATTAAATGTAGGTGTTCCTTCCAGCTTTTACGATGATCCAAGTCACATGCCTTGCAGATCCTCTAGTGATCCCAATATCTGTTTAGTTTTGCCTCACCGCCGGAGGGTGATAGAAGAAACTTGGCCCCATCTTCATACAACATCGTTATATAACTGAGCAAGCAAGCACGCAGGTAATATTCAAGCTAACATGTAAGGCGCATTCCACACAAAATTGGTAGACTTAGGTGGCCGATGATCCTACGGCTCCTATGTGCACGTACAACCGCTCGTTATACAAAAATTTCATCCGAAAGTATAACACCAAATCCTGAAGGCTGGTGGGACACTCAATCGATCTATGTGCGAAAAGAAAGTGTCACGGTCAGTCGGGAGTTGTCACTTACACGGGTACGTTCTGCATAACGCTCCCAAAAGGTTGCATCGCCAGCCCGGGGCGCTGTATAACCCCGAACCAAGATGTATTCAAAATGCTTGATATAGCAAGAGGACTTCAACTATAAGCTTTTCGGAGCACTCCCCCAAAGGGCGATTGGAACACCGGTCCAGATCCGAGACGATACTGAGCACGTTCTTTGCAGTCAAGAGATCTCTACAATGTATACTTTTGCTGACCATTGTACGTTGTAGATTGTCCTTGCGGATAAAGGTGAGCTAACTTGGTCGATCCACGGTTACCCATATCCATCGATGTGTTATCCCACTTCCACTCAGGGACATTACGGGGTTGGAACATTTCCGCAGGCATTTCATGTTTAACCCTTGCCTTCTAACTAGTAAGGCATGCAGTCACATACTCAGTCCGTGCTTCCTTATTCCTGATACCTAGGTCCAACTTTAGACCTTGAATCTGTTTGAATAATTCCATATTTCTCAACATCATGGTGGATGCACTCATTGTCAGTCAATTCAAACCTTAGTAACCACGTTGAACTTCCTCAGATGATATTGCGGTCTAAGATTATACTCCTGTATAGGCTTCGCACGTTCATGCTGCTTCACGTTTCCTTCTTCAAATCAAACGAGTGCCCCAAACTCTCGTGGTCGCTGAAGATAGTGAATGTAATCTTGTAGAGGTAATGTCCCCACACCTTAAGCGCATACACCACTACGGCCAATTCCAAGTGATGTTTTGGATAACTCTGCTCTGGCGTCTTTAGCCGTTTCCCTGCTAACTCTAATCCCACTTGGCTGGGTTGACTGCGATTCCTTCCCTTGAACTCACATGTTAAAAGGATTCAACTTCTTCGAGTCGAAACTCGGACTTTGAAGGGCTGTCATACCGCTTCTTCTCCCGTAGCACGTGCAGTACTGGTCGGAAATGATTTCTCATGTTCTTCAAAACTCTTGGTGCGCACAAGTATATCATCAATAAATTGCCACTGACTGGTCCAAGAATGGCTAAGGTTTCATCTTCACATATTTCATGAAGACGACTGGTGCATTGGCCACTCCAAGGAACTACAAAACACTCGTGCTGTCCGCAACGAGTTCTGGAGCGGTCTCTGGAATATCCTCTTCCTCAATCTGAATCTGATGGTATGCTAATTCTGGTTGATCTTAGCGAACAATACTGCTTCTCTAAGTTGGTACATCAAGCAATCTATCATTGGTAAAAGCATTGATCTCTTACCGTCGTCCTACTCGGTCGTTCATAATCCATGCAGGGTCGGAGACTCCTGTCCTTCTTCTTCAATAGCAACGCTGGTACTTCCCCAGAGCGAAACACTTCACCCAACACGACCTCTCCGAGTTAGATCCTTTATCTATCACTTGTACTCGATGGACGGTGCAGGCGTCATCCATAAGTTGCAACTGAGATGGGTCTTGTGTTGTTTGTATGCTTCACATCTTCATTTACCTTCTCTCTTGAATATTGGCTGATAGAAGACACTACCGAAAATCCTTCTTTAAGAGCAGTTCCCATGAGGTTCTTTGTCAAGCATTCAGAGACACTCGGTTGGGAAAATACCGTTATCCTACATGGACCATCCAGTACCACATGGTTATGAGATAGCCAATTCACACCTATAGTTTGTAACGAGGTCTTTTCCTTTAACTATCATCAGACAGTGCATGCAAACAATAAATGCAATCAAAACACAGCAATAAGAGAAATAACTACCAAACAAATGGTAGTAAAAGATCATGTAATATCTAGCAGTCCTCACCATTCCTCGAATGAGTGAATGCCCCACGCTCAACTCAGATCAGATAGGTAACGAGTTACTTGACACGTCGCATCAGCTTCAGTCTAGACTCTTAGGTTCTCCATTTTCTCACTGCTCCAAGTGTCGTCGTACGAATTCCCTTTGTAGTGTTCATTGCGGGTTCTGCCTTGGGTGATTGACGTTCCCTAGCAAGGTGTTTAGTGTAATGTCCAGCCTCCCCACATCTGCAGCAGACCACTCCTTCCTCTACGAGTGGAACAGCTTGGTCTCTCCGGATTGTAGTTCCCAATGACAGTACTGGTGGTTTGCAGTTGTTAGCCCTCCGTATTTCATCGACACTTGATGGCTGGAGGTATCCTCGAGGCCTTCCTCTATCAAGAAGTTGTTCAGGCGAGTAACCGTAGATGCTAGGAGATACCCTTACGTGAGGAAAGTTATCGTCTCACGGTACCGTCCATGAGAGCTTGGTGGTTGGAAACCCAACTCATTCTAAGAAGCACACTTAACAACCAAGGGAAGGCATCATAAGAAAAGACCGTGAAAACAAAACAAGCAGCAACCTGCAGTATGGTAAACACATTCTCATACGACTCAAGGGTAGGGAAAACTATCAGGTCATATGTGTATTAAGGGTGGACAACTAACTCTTCACACATGACTATCATGGCCTCTAGCCTAAGCTTTAATGCTCCTCATGGTTCACCCAATTACTCCCATCCATGGATGTCATTTGATGGTCTCATATGTTCAGGTACTTGACAATCCTACTTCAGAGTGCTAACCTTAGATATACAAGAAATGTGTTTCTGGGCATTATAGTAGCAAACGAACAGTAATTAAATCTACAAGAAATGTGTTTCAAGACTGTAGGAAAGGAGGGTATTTTTTTTTCTTGAAAATATGCCATGACGAGATGAATTAATAATATTAATACCCTAATTTGCAAATAACCACACATGTGGCATAAAGTGACTGGTCAGCGGCCAAGCAATAGCTTACAAAAGATTGACTCTGGGTTCAAAAACTTTGCTGCCAGTTTGTAAGAAAGTAAGCTAAGACTCCCTACACTGGTACTTAAGCATGCATGAGTTCATACATATCAATCAAAACATCTGTGACAAGTCATCCTGCAAATAGGCATCCGTCTTCTATCTTATTCTCCCTTGAATCGGTATCCACCTACAACTTCTGGCTAAGGGTTGTCCGGCTGGCGACGGATCGCCAACAAACACACACTACAGACAATGCAAGGGTCAACTTCTAAAACAGACGATACATATAAGCAATTCAAGTCATCATATAGAGTATTAGCAGATAGATGTCTACATCGAGAGGATACAGGAAAACAAAACTAATAGACATACAAGCTAGTTGTTCAACTAAACCCTGAAACCCATTAGGTAGCATAGTTCTTTTTATGCCTAGGCCATTTTAAACATCGTCCCTTCTAACATTCCATTCAATCTTCATCTACCTCCTCGTAAGTTGACTTCCTAGTCCTCTCTACCAAGTAATCCTTAACAACTCAAACCCAATTCCATTTTCTAATCAAATATGCCCACTTAATTAACTTTTCACAATTACTCGCTAACAATTCTTATTTCCTCCTTTTTCTCCCCAAACGTGAGTAGTTTCTAAATCAAAATGTCTAGGAACTAAACTTCCATCAACAATGTTATTAAAATTATTCTCTACAACAGGGACATGGCCAAGGGTAGTAATCCTCATTCAGAGTAGGTCCTAATATACTCGATCTTTACTCACCAACTTGAACTTAATTTCAAGGCATAAAGGGTCAAACTAAATGGCGTCAAAGGGAACGGTTGAATAACATAGCCAACTCCAACGTCAGAAGATTATGTCTTTATGTCAGTGTTTCACTAAGGCTGGAAAACCTAGGTCTCAGTACAACATGTTCTACTATTTCAATAATCAGGTACCAATACTTAAGTTCATTGAATTGAGAATCTGACATCTAATTGTTGCTCCCTAATACATATTAATATCCTGAGTACCCTTATACTACCACAACCTATCAAAATAATCCATTTTCGTCAAAAACTGATTTAGTTGATTTTCCAGATTCACTTTTCGAACCAGCTTAAAATCAATAAAAATTCAAAAACATGTCTCTAATTCCAAACAAAAAATACGGTATACATATACATATAATTTTTATACATTTTTGGTTTGCATCTTCTTCAAGTCTCGATCGTGGAGCTGGAGCTTCCTTTCCTCTTCTGCTATCCGAAACTCCTAGGCGATTCAGGGACCATTTTTGAAATGAAACAGGAACACAATTCAGAGCATGAATTCGAGTTGGACAAGAGATAAACAGGGCTTGGAAAATTCGGTGAAGGTTGGCATTCTGAAAGTGGTTTGCTTTCAGGTTGTTGATAGAAATTCTTAAAGTCCTTGGTGTAAGCACTTGTAAGAAGTTTTTATCAATAGTGGAAAAATCCTCAAGGGTTTCTTGAGGGATTGGACGTAGCCTTCTGTGGTTTGAAGGTGAACCAGGATAAAACCTGTGTGTGATTTCTCCTAACCCTTATCTTTTACTTTCAAGCAACGTTTGATTCCGCTGCATTCACAATCATCATTTGTGATTATCTTTATCTTGAAAGTAACAAGTTTTTTAAGGCGAAAATTATGCAAACCTGATTCACCCCCCTCTCAGGTTGCTATGTAGACTTACAATTGGTATCAGAGCATAACTTTAGGTAATTTTCTCCTAAGATCCGTGAAGATGGCATCCTCCTCTAGACCTAGCACTAGTGAGGGATTCAACATAAACAGGCCACCATACTTCAATGGAGACCACTATGACTTATGGAAAATCAAGATGAAAATCTTCATAAGGTCATTGGATGTGGAGATATGGAAAGCCATTGAAGAAGGTCCATTTATACGAATGAATGAAGTGGGTGATAGCACATAATCGAAACCAGAAAACACATGGAGTGAAGAAGAAAAGAAGAAAGTTCAATATGACCTAAAAAGCATGAACATTCTTACATCTGCCCTTGGCATGGATGAATTCTTCAGAGTATCAACGTGCAGAAATTCAAAAGAAATATGGGATACATTAATGGTAACCCATGAAGGAACAGATGAAGTCAAAAGATCAAAAATCAATACCTTGTCACAAGAATATGAGATGTTCAGAATGCTCCCTGGTGAAACGGTATTAGATATGCAAAAAAGTTTTACTCATTTGACTAACCATTTGATTGCACTTGGTAAAGAATTTTCCAGGAGTGACCTAAACATGAAAGTACTTAGATCACTCACAAGAGAATGGCAACCGAAGGTAACGGCGATTTCCTAAAAGAAAAGTTTATCAAATATGACTCTAGCAACACTCTTTGGAAAACTCCAAGAACATGAATTGGAGTTGAATCGTCTAGAACAACATGAACAACATGAAAAGAAGTATCGGTCCATTTCTCTAAAAGCAAGGGAAAGCATCAAAGAAGAAAATGATGCAGATTCTGAAGAGGACATCAATGAAAATATGAATCTTCTGGTGAAGAATCTTGGAAAGCTATTCAAAAGGAAATGTATGAAATTTAACAATAATAAAAATTTCCAAAGGAATAGTGAACCTTCCTCCTCTCAAAAATTTGCATGCTTTGAGTGTAGGAAACTTGAACATATCAAATTGGAGTGTCCAAACCTTCAAAAGAAGAAACATGGATTGAAAGATAAGTTTGAAAAGAAAGATCAAACTTCTTGAAGAGCCTACATTGCATGGGATGAAAGTGAAGTGAGTTCTTCATCCGACTCTGAAAAAGAAGAAGCACATGTTGCTTTAATGGCTTCACACGATTCAGATGACGAAGATATTGAGGTTAGTAACAATGGTATTTCATTTAATGATTTAGAATTTTCCATAGAAAATGTGTTTAAGTTATGTCAAAGTTTTTCTAAAGCAAGTAGTAAGAAAAATGCCATTATCTCTTCATTAGATATTAAGTGTAAAACCTTACAAAATGAACTAGATATAGTAAAATCTAAATTAGACATTCCACATGAATGCACTAACTGTAATTCACTAGAAGAGAAAATAGATAATCTTCAACAAAGAGTTCATAACTTCAATATAGGAAAGCAAAGCTAGATGATATCCCAAGTGTACAAAGACACTCAAGCATTAAAGTTGGACTAGGATATACATCTCAATTGAAAACAAAAGAATTTATGAAAACTACTTTTGTCAAACCAAACAAAAGAAAAGAAGTTTTTGAACATTTGAATTCAAGTGCTTCTAAAGATAAAAACAATAGGAAGAACTATAATCAAAGATATTCCATAAAGAACAATCATGCTTCTATGCATACATTAGATTACAATAAATATTCATGTACTTATTGTAATAAAATAGGACATACCCCAAATAGGTGCTATTACAAGAATGTAGGAGTACGAAATAAAAAATATATATGGGTTAAGAAAGTCACTAACAATGAAGGACCCAAAGTACATTGGGAACCTAACACCCAAGTTTAAAATCTGTTTTGTAGGTGTGTATGAAAGCAGCAAGCAACTTATGGTATCTTGACAGTGGCTGCTCATCACACATGATAGGAGACAAAACAAAGTTCTCATATCTTATGCCCAAAGAAAAGGGTTTTGTCACATATGGTAATAATGAGAAAGGAAAAATACTTGGCATTGGAAGGATAGGTACGCCCCCTCAAACTATCATTGATAAAGTTCTCTATGTCGATGGTTTGAAGCATAACCTGCTAAGTATTCGTCAACTATGTGACAAAGGTTTGGAAGTTGGTTTTATAAATGATATCTGTGTGGTGAAAGATGTGAAGAAATTAAGTTCTCAGGATACAAAGTCAATAAAGTCTTCATGATATCTTTGGATGAAACTCCATCCAATGTTAAATGTTTATTAGCCAAGAACAACAATGATTCATGGCTTTGGCATAGAAGACTGGCTCACATCCACATGGATCATTTGAATAAACTAATCAAACATGATCTTGTTATTGGCCTTCCAAAGATAAAATTAGAAAAGGACAAGCTATGTGATACATGTTAGAAAGGAAAGCAAACTAAGGTATCATTCAATCTCAAGAATATAGTTTCAACTACACCACTCCAACTACTTCACATGGATTTACTTGGACCATCAAGGACCAAAAGATTTGGAGGTAATTATTATGCTCTTGTAATAGTTGATGATTATTCTAGATATACTTGGACTATATTCTTATCTCGTAAGAATGAAGCCTTTAATTCCTTTAAGAGATATGCAAAGCTCGTTCAAAATGAAAAGTCTTTGAAAATTTCCTCAATAAGGAGTACCATGGTGGTGAGTTTCAGAATCACATATTCTAAGAATTATGTGACATGTGATGAAAGTGGAATTTCACATAACTTCTCTGCTCCAAGAACACGACAACAAAATGATGTTGTAGAAAGGAAGAACAGGTCATTAGAAGAACTAGCAAGGACTATGCTGAGTGAGTCCAATCTTCCTAAATATTTTTGGGCTGATGCAGTAAGCACTGCATGCTATGTATCCAACAGAGTACTCATAAGTTCCATACTGAAGAAGACTCCCTATGAATTGTACAAAGGTAGAAAACCTAATATTGCTCATTCGCATGCTTTTGGATCAAAATGCTTTGTCTTGAATAACGGTAAGGAAAACCTTGGTAAGTTTGATGAAAAATCTGATGAAGGTATATTCCTTGGCTATTCTTTTACAAGCAAAGCATATAGAGTCTTCAATAAGAAGATCCTAATTAACCTATGAATCTATATGAAAAATAACTATGAAAATAGACCTAAAACCGGGGTCAACAATATTCGAATCAAATAACCGTTGATGCACAATCAGAAATTGATTAACAAAGGCAAGTCAATGACAAGAGTTTTCAGAGAATTGAAGTCTCTCTTACACTATAAAAGGAGCACTTGAGAATTCTGAAAAGCACATCACTGCAATGCAGAACTGACTAACACAAGTGACCTCACAATTGTACAAAACACACAACAACATCTGTGAAAAATCGAGTGAAAATTAGAGTACATAGACCGAGCCAAAAACAGAGTCAGATTTATCCAGTTTTTTTATGAAATAGAGAATTATTGTTTTATCCATCTCTGTTCTTGCCAAACCTCGAGTGTACTGATTAGAGTCAAACCATATACACACACTGAGAGTTTGTCGGGCCTAAATTGCTTCTACCATCACTCTTGTGAGAAAATAATTTATGTAGAAGGAATCCTTTGGGATTAGGAGAAGTCCTGTACAATACTTGTTGGGAGAAGTCTTGTAGAATACTTGTTGGGAGAAGTCCCTAAGAATACTCGTTGATAGGAGAAGTCCTACATAATACTTGTACTATTCTAGGTTGAATAGTGAAAATTTAGGTGGAGCCAAGGACTAGACATAACCCTAGCATTCAGGGGGTGAAGCAGGATAAATCTGTGTGTGCTTTATTTCTCAATGTTTTACTGCTTTGTTTTCTTTATTGTCTGCATCGTTTAAATTTCTATAACTTGTTTAAATCCGCTTCTTACTCTATCATTTATTGTTAGTCTTTTGAAATTGTTTTGAACAACTCATAATTGTTTTATAAATACAGGTTTTAAATAAGCACACAATTCAACCCCCCTTCTTGTGTTGGCCCTTATTCTAGCATACCCCCCTTTTGATGGACTGTGTCCTTTAAGAGGGTCACTTGTGTCCTCTAAACGAACGTCCATTACTTAAAGACGGTAGGAATCGTTCCGCCGCTCAAGTTGAACGAAAGTGTGTCCGTTAAAAGGGTCACTTGTCCACGACCTCCAACCAGGGCATTAAGGATTGTGTCCCGTGAAAGGGTCACTTATTCCTCCCTTCAGCGGACTGTGTCCCTTAAGAGGGTCACTTGTGTCCTGGATCCATAACTATCTTCAAGATGGTCGGGACTGTATCCCTTAAGAGAGTTACTTACCCCTGCCGCTTAGTTTGAACAATGTTGTGGTCCTTAAGAGGGTTACTTATGCTCGTGATTTTCATCGTTGCGAGGTGGGAAGATAGTATTCTTTAGATGGATTACTTTTATGTACGTCTGCAAGCACAAACAACAAACGCAACGAGAATTTCTGAAGAAATCTGTGTCAGTACTATTAAACTTTAATTACTTAGTACAAAGGTAAAAACACGCATCATAATGCATCCTTTTGGTGCTCAGGCCCGCAGAGCTTGAAGTTTAATTTTTCTTTCCCTCTCCTGCTCGGTAGGTAAATGCTTCCTACTAGGGTTTTCATGGGAATCAGCGTTCTCCAGAGGCCAAGGGTTCGCTCTCCTGGTCGCCCATTGTGCGCACTAGATTCGACTCCACCCCGAGCGGAGCGTCCCCATTTCTTCTCGTTATCGAGTTCTATGAGGATGCATTCTATATCTACTCTGTGCTCCGCGTTATAACCTCGATTGTTGTTGTGCAGGCAATCATGCAAGTCGCAAGTTATTTGGTATTTTGCAGCTTTTTCCTCAAGCTCTCTCCAACTACTTGGAGTTTCGAGAATAAGGGATTCACTGAATAAACTTCCTAGTAACACTACCAATTGTACCAAAACCAAAAGCTCTGTCATCTTGGATGGGTGAAACGCCTCCCTAATAAAGCACTTGAGGAATTTCTGCAATTTCTCTCTGTTGTTCTGTTTCGCTGTGCTCGGATAGTTTGCAATCATGTGGTTAGCCTTTGCTAATTTCATTTTCCCGTTCATTCTGTCCTTGAATGCACTGTGGAGGTGTTAGAGAAATACAGGACCGTCTGATGTACTCAGAAGTATATTGTCTGGCTATCTTAGCATTCAATAATCTGTATAGTATGTCATCTGCCTATCATCGTGTCCCGTCTACTACCCATCCTGAAATGGTTGGCTCATCACCATATGGTGGTCAGGCTAACCAAGTTTCCCAGGGCCCTCCCAACTGCCCTTTCCCAATGTTGGTCCAAAGTCTGATCCTCGTGGCTATCCTTCTGGTATTGCCTATCCTCCATTTGCTGGATATGTAGATGGTTATTTCCAGGTTGGCCCCTCACCCTTTATACAGCAATTTCCACGACACTCATTTCCTCAGCAGATGATGGGACAAGCTCTGTTCACTGCCTCTGCAGGCCCCTATCAAAGGACCTGGTTACCAGATACTGGAGGAACTCATCATGTCACTCATGATGCTACTGCCTTCTCCAACCCTGCACCCCTTCAAGGAAATGATCACATTCTCATCGGGAATGGTCAAGGTTTTCCTATCCAGTCTATTGATACAGTCTCTTTTCTATCACCATGTCAAACCCATGCTACTCTTTCTCTTCGTGATTTATTGCTAGTCCCCTCCATCACTAAAAATCTTGTCAGTGTTAGTGAGTTTGCTAGAGATAATCATGTTAAATTTGAGTTTGATCATTCTCGTTGGCTTGTCGAATCACAGGCCAATGGTGATATTCTTCTTCAAAGGACTGTTGGGGATGATGGTCTCTATTACTTTGATGGTATGCATGCTTCCAAGTTCTTCAAGAACAAGTCTTCAGTCATGCCAGCTCCACCTTCCTCTGTTTTTCATTTACCGAAAACACATGTAACCACAAGCACAAATAGTTCACTAGTAGGGCTCACCTCTTATGACCTTTGGCATCATCGTCTGGGTCACCCTACTCATGAAATTTTACATTCTGCTCTATGTAAATGTAATGTTTCAATTCATTCTCGAGCTACTTCTCGTGTTTGTAGTGCATGTTGGATGGGCAAATCTCATCGATTGCCCTCTTCTCAATCAAATACAGTCTATTCTCACCCCTTTGAACTTGTGTTTTCTGACTTATGGGGTCCATCCTCCATTGAATCTTTTGCTGGTTGTTCTTATTTCCTTACCTGTGTTGATGCATATACACGTTATACGCGGATTTTTCCTTTGTGGAAGAAATCTGAAACATATGCTACTTTTCTTCAATTTCAAATCTTAAATCTCAAAATTAAAGTTGTTTAAACTGATGGAGGTACTGAATTTAAACCCCTCAACTCTCATTTTGCTCAGTGTGGCATTTTTCATCGTCTGACTTGCCCTCACACTCATCATCAAAATGGCCGTGTGGAACGCAAGCACAGACATGTGGTTGAAACTGGTCTTACTTTGCTTGCCCAAGTGCAAATTCCATATTAGTACTGGGATCATGCTTTCCTCACTACCATCTTTCTCATTAATCGATTGCCCACCTCTATTTTAGGCAATGTTAGTCCTTACTTCAAACTTCACAATGTCCACCCAGATTATAAATTTTTAAAAGCCTTTGGATGTACTTGCTATCCCTTTCTTCGTCCCTATAATGTGTCCAAGATTCAGTTCAGGTCCCGCGAATGTGTCTTCCTTGGCTATTCCCTTGCCCACTGAGGTTATAAGTGTTTGGATGCCAGTGGGAAAATCTTTGTGTCCAAGGATGTTATCTGATGAGTGGATTTTATATGATGTTTTTAGGTAATTTTTAGTCTTTTTATTTTATTATTTTTGAGGCACATATAGATTTTTTGTTGTTTTTATGTAGATTTTATATTTATTTTGCATTTTGCATATAGATTAGATTTTATTTGTTTTTCTAGCTTTATTTTATATTTTTAGGAATTTTTCTAGTTATTTTATATTTTTAGAAAAAGCTGGTTTAGTTATCATTTTTGTCCAGGGACCACTTTGTAAAGTTTCAGGAAATCAAGGTCCAAAATGTGAAAGTTCAAGAGTGGAGGACTTAAAGTGAAGATTGAGAGAATAAAAGGACTTGAATTGGAGTGCTAACCAAGAGAGGACCAAATGTAAAGAAGAGGAATATGAATCAACTCTCTTCAAATTAGCACTTGGAAAATAATGTTGAAGGATTGATGGTAGTGGGAGAAAGGTTTCAGAATTGATTAAGGGCTGAGTAGTGGCTTTTTATGGCATTCAAAACCCACTACCATGAAGAAGGAAGAAAAGCTTGAAGTTAAAGAAGCAGCACCCAGCGTTGCAGCGCTGGGAACCCAGCACTCAAGCGCTGGGCCTCGGTCTGGAAGTGGGATTTAATTGCTGAGGCCAGATTTTTGCTATAAATAGGGAGGCAACTTGCACTTGTAAAACACACCTTTCTTAGAGCACAACAAGTGTTCCTCTTTCTCCCTCAAGAACATTGTTCCTAGGAATTGTGGGAAGCCATATTTGAGCTCCTAGTCCAGGGTAATTCAATGCTTCTTTTAGCCATGCTTGGCTAATTCTCTTTAAGTATTTTGGGTTGTGTTAGCTTATTAGTTTATGTTTTAGTTTTCTTTTATTTGTTTCTGAATAATATTCAAAGTTCATGTTTTATTTCCTTGTTCTTCATTCATCTTGGTGCACACAAGATCTCTTGCTTATTGCTTATTACATAAGGCCATTTGGTAAGTAGTAAGGGACCTAGGAAATAAAAAAGGTTATAAGTATACTTCGCTAAGGAATTAGGAAGGACGTAACTTTATGTTGGCCTGAACATCTTCTTCATCTTCTTCTTTAGTTAACTAGGTGCCAAGGAATTGGGTTTAGTAATTAAAAAGAAAGATCTACAATGCTTAAGGAATTATCTTGTAGTTACACTAGGCTATAGCATCATGAATCTTTGTTTGGAATTCAGAAATAAAATAGAAGTTTGCTAGCATAAATTATAAGTTATACAATGCAACCCAAATGCTTATTTTTATCATCATCTCTTCTTTTATATTTTATGCTTTTTATGTTCTTATTCCAGAAACCAAAATGCAAAATATATCTTTTTATTTTTCTGCTTAAGCTCTAAACAAATTAGTAATTAGACACCTATCCCTGTGGGATCGACAATCTTTTATATTACGCGATAATCAATCGTGCACTTGCGATTTGGCTATCAAGTTTTTGGCGCCGTTGCCGGGGATAGGTTTTGTTCTTTTTATTATTTTGTTTAGTGCTTTTTATTAAAAAAAAATATAAAAAATATTATTTGTGTGATGAACTGGTGCTGCTAATTTTGTTTGCTGAGTATTGGCAGGTATAGCAATGGCTGAAACATTTGAGCAAAGGGAGGCAATATTCCGGGCTAAACTTGAAATAGAATATGAGAAAAAGAAGCAGGAAGCTTTCACTCTTATTGACGAATTCTATTCTAATTTAGAGTGCAAGCGGAATGCGGGATTTTTGCCAACCCCTGAGCAAGAATGTAAGGCCATGGAAGAGTTACATGTAAAGATACAAGGCATTCTAAGGAGGCAGCCCAGCGATGAACATCAACCACTTGTTCATGAAAGTGAACTTGTGGTTCAAAGAGATGAGGTAAAAGAAACCTTCATTGTAGAATTTGTCTTTGAAGACAAATTGGAGATGGAGGAAGAAGAACCTCAAAGGACCTATGTTATAGGTTCAGAAGATCAAGGCAAGAAACAAGAAGGGGAAGTTTTTCTTAGCCCCTCCATTTGTAATTTGATTTATGTTGCCTTGAAAGCTGAAAATTCATTGGGCACTATGTTGTACTTGTGCCAAAATATGCATGATTTGCGGGGTCTAATGAATTTTGTAATAGACCCCGGTTGAAAAGTGATTTTTGGAAGGGTCTATCTCGGACCTTAACAATGAGCTGGTTGGGAGACGACCCAACTTAGGATAGTTTATTTTTTCTGTCTTTTTAATTTTTTTCACTACTCTTGTAAATAAATAAAAAAATCTATGTTTTGCTGCAGGAGGGGCCAGCGCTCAAGCGTTGGAGGCCAACGCTCAAGCGTTGAGCCCCTGCTTGGTTTCCCCTATTCCAGTTAATCCCAACGCTCCAGCGTTGGAGGTCTAGCGCTCATGCGCTAGGCCCCTGGAATCCACCCAGTTTTTGTTTTAATCCAGCGCCCAAGCGTTGGCATTCCCAACGCTCAAGCGCTGGAGCTCGGGCAGTTTTGCTGTTTTTGTTTTTTATTTGCTGTTTTTAGTTTTTAATAAATTTTGTGTTCACCATTTTCTAAAATTTTTTAGATTCTATGAGTTTTCCCTTGTTTCTACACTGGTTTTAATTTTTGGGAAACTCAAGAATTCTTGTTTTTAAAGGTGGACACAATTTTTCAACCCATGATCTTATTTGTGCTAATTTTGGAAATAACAAGTCAAGCAAGCTTCTGCTTGTAAGATTTTGTTTGTTCAATGTTACAGGATAGGTACCAAAAGGAGGAAGAACCCTCTTGAACTTAAGTGTTCAAATTTGATTTTTGCATTGAGGTTCCCTTGGACCTTTGTGGAAATTTGTTACTATACCAGCTTCTTAGTTTTTTAGTTTTTCTTTTTATAGTTTTTAGTTTTATTTTTAGTTTAGTTTTTGTGTTTTGTTTTTGCATGAGTCTTGAGTATATTATCCATTCTGAATGTTGCTATAGCTTTGTGAAATGCTTTATCTGATTGAAATGCTTTGTGAAAAAGTTCTATGTTTTGAAGCGGTTAGGATTGCATGCTGTAGAAATGATTTTGATATCTTGATTGTTTTGGTTGTTGGCAAAGTCTTTTTCTGAGTTCTAAAAAGGGTACCACTTACCCTATGTTTTTCTGAGAGCTGAGGTCTCTGAATGCATGATTGTAAAATTTTTCTGCCTTGCGTTGCATGTTGATTGGAGTTTTGTACACTTTGTGAGTTGAGAAGAGATTATAGGCATTTTTGAAAACTCAGATTTTTGCTTGAAATGTTATATCCACTAGTAGCCCCTTTTGAGCCTTAAAAGAGTCATTCTTTGGAACCTACTTTGTGTGATAATTCTTAAAGTTGTTATTGTGATTCATGTGCTGAATTATTAGAGCGATGTGTGTGGATTTCTCTTTAAAAAAAGAAAGAAGAAAAATTGGGAAAAAAGGGTATGTGCCTTGGAAAAAATAATGAAGTGGTGGGGTGAGAAAGAGTATGAAGGGAGTAAAATTCAAGTCATTCATCCCATACATTCCACTACTTTGTTCAAAAAAAAAAGAGAAAAAAAGAAAAAGAAAATTGAGATGACCCTTGTGGTGAATTGTTGAAGCTCTTAAGTCAAAGAAAAATCACTTAACAACAAGTTTCTGAGTCAGCCACTAGAGTTGCCAATTTCTTGAAATCCACACCTTGAATTGTTCAACCCTTTGGCCAAGTTACAACCTTAAAAAAAATCTCTTCAAAATCACTTGGTTGCTTTATTTCAATTTTGATTTGAATTATAGGCAGAATTATTGAGCTTTCTTGTTTTCATGGAGAATATCATTTTGTGAGCTTAATTGATGAACTCAAACATGTTAAAAGCCAAGCCTAACTTTCTTGATTATTTGTCTATAAAACATGCATGTCTTCCTTTTCTGCTAAGCTTTCTGTGAAAGGTTCTTGTGCTTCAAGTTGTAATTAGATAAACTTTCTCAAAACTCAGGGACGAGTTTTTCTTTAAGTTTTGTCGCTTGAGGACAAGCTGTCGTTGGGTATAGTGGTGTGATGAGTGGATTTTATATGATGTTTTTAGGTAATTTTTAGTCTTTTATTTTATTATTTTTGAGGCACATATAGATTTTTTGTTGTTTTTATGTAGATTTTATATTTATTTTGCATTTTGCATATAGATTAGATTTTATTTGTTTTTCTAGCTTTATTTTATATTTTTAGGAATTTTTCTAGTTATTTTATATTTTTAGAAAAAGCTGGTTTAGTTATCATTTTTGTCCAGGGACCACTTTGTAAAGTTTCAGGAAATCAAGGTCCAAAATGTGAAAGTTCAAGAGTGGAGGACTTAAAGTGAAGATTGAGAGAATAAAAGGACTTGAATTGGAGTGCTAACCAAGAGAGGACCAAATGTAAAGAAGAGGAATATGAATCAACTCTCTTCAAATTAGCACTTGGAAAATAATGTTGAAGGATTGATGGTAGTGGGAGAAAGGTTTCAGAATTGATTAAGGGCTGAGTAGTGGCTTTTTATGGCATTCAAAACCCACTACCATGAAGAAGGAAGAAAAGCTTGAAGTTGAAGAAGCAGCACCCAGCGTTGCAGCGCTGGGAACCCAGCGCTCAAGCGCTGGGCCTCGGTCTGGAAGTGGGATTTAATTGCTGAGGCCAGATTTTTGCTATAAATAGGGAGGCAACTTGCACTTGTAAAACACACCTTTCTTAGAGCACAACAAGTGTTCCTCTTTCTCCCTCAAGAACATTGTTCCTAGGAATTGTGGGAAGCCATATTTGAGCTCCTAGTCCAGGGTAATTCAATGCTTCTTTTAGCCATGCTTGGCTACTTCTCTTTAAGTATTTTGGGTTGTGTTAGCTTATTAGTTTATGTTTTAGTTTTCTTTTATTTGTTTCTGAATAATATTCAAAGTTCATGTTTTATTTCCTTGTTCTTCATTCATCTTGGTGCACACAAGATCTCTTGCTTATTGCTTATTACATAAGGCCATTTGGTAAGTAGTAAGGGACCTAGGAAATAAAAAAGGTTATAAGTATACTTCGCTAAGGAATTAGGAAGGACGTAACTTTATGTTGGCCTGGACATCTTCTTCATCTTCTTCTTTAGTTAACTAGGTGCCAAGGAATTGGGTTTAGTAATTAAAAAGAAAGATCTACAATGCTTAAGGAATTATCTTGTAGTTACACTAGGCTATAGCATCATGAATCTTTGTTTGGAATTCAGAAATAAAATAGAAGTTTGCTAGCATAAATTATAAGTTATACAATGCAACCCAAATGCTTATTTTTATCATCATCTCTTCTTTTATATTTTATGCTTTTTATGTTCTTATTCCAGAAACCAAAATGCAAAATATATCTTTTTATTTTTCTGCTTAAGCTCTAAACAAATTAGTAATTAGACACCTATCCCTGTGGGATCGACAATCTTTTATATTACGCGATAATCAATCGTGCACTTGCGATTTGGCTATCATTATCTTTAATGAGTATCGGTATCCCTACACTAAAATGTTCCAAGGCTCTCATTCACCTGCCCCCATGGAAGGAGCTTCTCTAACTTCCTTCATTCCACGATAAGATGTTCCTTCCCATCTAGGGGGGCCGCAGTCTCTCCCTATCCCTCCTACTGAAGGATAGTCTAGTATGTCTGCATCGTCTGCGGTTACTTCATCCCCAGTATCTTCAGGATCGTCTGATGTTCTTAACTCCTCTGGTAGTCAGCAAGCACCAGTTAATACTCATGTCATGCAAACCAGATCGAAAGCAGGCGTCACTTAGCCACCGGCATCCTCAGCTTTGCCTGCTCCGGTCAACACTCACAGTATGCAAATTTGCTCAAAGACTGCTTTCATTCAACCCCAACTCCTACTCACTCAAGTTGAACCTACTTCTTACAAGAAAGCTCTTCAAGATCCTCACTAGAAGCAAGCTATGCAGGCAGAGTTTGATGCCTTGCAACAAAACCACACCTGGTCACTAGTCTCCTTACCACCTAATCGAAACTTGATAGGTTGCAAATGGGTGTTCCGCATCAAACAGAAAGCTGATGGCACTATTGAAAGGTACAAGGCTCGGTTAGTGGCCAAAGGATACAATCAGATTCAAGGTTTCAACTATTCTGAAACCATTTCCCATGTTGTCAAACCCATCACTATCCGCCTCATTTTGTCCTTAGCTGTCACAAAACGCTAGCCCATTCATCAACTTGATGTCAACAATTCCTTCATCAATCGTACACTTGATGAAGATGTCTACATGGATCAGCCCCCGGGATTTCAAGCTAATGACCGCACCTTAGTCTGCAAGCTCCACAAAGCACTCTATGGTCTGAAACAAGCTCCCTGTGCTTGGTTTGACAAATTAAAAGGGGCTCTGGTCCGGTTTGGTTTCACTGCAAGTCGTTGTGATCCTTCCTTATTTGTCTACAGCACAACCTCTTGTTGTATTCACATTTTTGTCTATGTTGATAAAATCATGATCACTGGCAGCTTTCTGTCTCTCATTCAGCAAATTACTGCTCAACTCAATACCTAGTTCTCCCTCAAACAGTTGGGCACATTGGATTACTTCCTTGGAGTTCAAGTTCAGCATCTGCAAGATGGGTCTCTCCTTCTCTCTCAATCCAAATACATTGGAGATCTTCTTGACAAAGCTAGTATGACCAATGCCATAGGGAAATCTACACCTATGCGTAGTAGCGCCAAACTGAGCAAACATGGCATTGATCTTCATGCTGATTCGACAAACTACCGGTATGTTGTTGGTGCCCTACAATATGCCACTCTTACCAGACCTGAAATCACTTATGTCGTCAACAAAGTCTGCCAGTTCATGAGCAGGCCTTTGGATGTTCATTGGAAGGTTGTTAAGCGCATTCTGAGATACCTTAAAGGTACAATCTCACATGATCCTGCTTCTCAAGCCCTGCAATTCCAAAGCTGTTGTTCCCTTAACTGCCTATTGTGACGCTGATTAGGGTTCAGATCCTGACGACAAACTTTCCATGTCAGGTTCATGTGTTTTCTTTGGCCAAAATTTGATCTCTTGGAGTTCGAAGAAGTAGACGATCGTCGCACGGGCCAACACTGAAGCCGAATATGTAGCTTAGCTAACACCACTACTGAACTCTTTTGGATTTAGTCTCTCCTCACGGAACTCAAGATTCCCACAATGTACTGTGATAATATGGGCGTTGTGGCCCTAACTCACAATCGTGTTCTACACACCAGAACCAAACACATGGAACTGGACATCTTCTTTGTGAGAGAGAAGGTTCAGAATAAGTCATTGGTTGTGCATCATATTCCTGGGTAAGACCAATTGGCTGACATCTTCACCAAACCTCTCTCGCCTCAACACTTTGCGGCACTGAAGACCAAACTCAATATGTTTGGCACAGGCTTCTCCTTTTCTCCCACCTTGAGTTTGAGGGCGGCTTTTCGATAAATACAGGACCGTCTGATTTACTAGGAAGTTTATCATCTGACTATCTTAGCATTCAATAATCTGTATAGTCAGTTGTCTGCCTAGCTGAATCGACTACCCAATGTATCATCTGATCAGTAGTCATGTCAGTCGTATAAGTTGACCATGCGTGATAGGTGTCAGCTCTCATTAATATGATTGTGACCCGCAGTTTATGCTGACCCGGAATATCCGGGATCTTATCTGTTTGTCTGTTTTCTCACTGTATAAATACAGACCTTGTAACAGTGGAATAATTAGAATAGAAAGATCAATTTAAGTATCTTCGATTTCTCAAGTATTTTTCCTTTTCTTTTCAAGAACACATTCGTTCTTAACAGGAAGGAGTGGCTGAAATCGATCCACTACGAAATTGTGAACGTAGGGAGATTCTAAAACCACTGGAGAGCTTCTCCTTTCAATGTTGTTAAAAACAAATTGCACTTCATGGTGCCAACTTCTTGTGTTTTCTTAATGCGCACTGCATCAATCCAGTTTTCGATGCATTCCAGATGATCCTTCCGCCCGGAGAATGTTTCCGCATCAAGTAGTTCGATCAACCCTTGGGGAATTTGGAAATCACGGATTGTCTCGCTAAAAGGCTTGAAGACATATGTCATCGGATTTTCTTTTGAGAAAGGAAACATTTCTCCCTTTCCAACCTGCAATTGGTGATCGTCATCGATTTTTCCCCGAGGATTCTTGGAACTTGACAATTTCGAAGCCATTACCAATTCTTGAGGAAGAATGCTAACAGAATTGTGTTTAATTGTAGTAAGAGAACGATCCAAAATTGTTGTGAGCTTTTACTCTGATGAAGATAAAGAATGATGTTGAATTGTCGAATCTTCCCCACAGACAGCGCCAGATGTTCGGGCGTGAATCTTGTACGATGGTGCTCTCGGTGTGCTCCGGCGTGAATGAGGTGGAGTCTCTAAGTCCAATGCGTTGGGGGGACCTGCAGAAGATAATCCGACGCTCACCCTCCGACACTCAAGTGAGTAAGGGAGCTCCGAGAGTGTCCAACAACTCAACTCAGACACGTAAGAATGCATAGCAAACTTGTAATGTAAGGAGTAAGTAAGAAGCATGGAAGTGAAAAGCGAGAAAGTGGAGATAGAGTTCCAAAAGTCTTAAGTGAAACGATAAACCTGATATTTATAGGCGGCAGAGGTATCTCCGCAAATTTGAGGAAACTCATGAGTGGGGCTTCCAAGCGGGAGTGGTTGTAGGCTGAACGACCTGTTAAACGCTTCCCCTCGGCCTATGTCCAGGCTGGTCAGATAAGGTACCACTATGCCGAGAGTGCTCGTCCCTTAGCTAGGTCATGCAGGCTGCCTCTTGGGTGTATGCTTAAAAGCATCTTTAGTGGGTCATCTGCTATACCGTTGTGTCGTATGGTTGAAGAGCCGGCCAGAACGGATATCAGTGAAAATCTTATTTAAAAATATTATTTTCGGACAGTAAAAGGGAGCAAGGAAGCCGCAAACTTTATCGCACCACACAATATCCACTTGATTGAACCAAGCATCCTTACTTTGACAACCTTACATTGACAAAAAAATAAATAAATAAAAAGCACCCTTACTACTCATTCATAATGGACAAAAATACAAATAAAGGCAAGGATGGGTCCTGCAGGCTGCAACCATAGGACGTTCTATATATTTAACCACGCCAAACTTTACAATTAACAGAATGTATTGGTCTTGTGGGATTTGCTGTGACTATATATCTAAAACACGCCAGCTTCCAAAATCAAACATATCCATTTTTGACTTCTATTTTACATTTCAAAACAGGAAACAAAAATGAAAACGTGGAAGCTAGCATCACCAATCAGTGGAAGCCGCCGCCTGAGGCAAGTCTTGATGCCTTGGCCACATCAGCGGGCTTCGGAGTCGGCAGCATGACAATTGCCATTATGGCACTGACGGCAGCCATCACTGCACCCACCACGAACGCCGGCAAGTTGCCACCACCAAACAAAGCATCCCAAGGTCCACTCAATGTTGACACAAACATCTGTATGCATACAAATATGTTATACACCATAACTCAAATAAGTCCAAAACAGTATTTTTGTTTCATTGAGAGGGTTTTATTTTTACCTGGGGAACGACAATTGCAAGATTCAAAACTCCCAAAGATAAACCTGGAAATTTATATGTAGACAAAAAAGTCACATATGTTTTTATTTACATTGCAATAATAATTGACCGACATAATTTGGAAAAAAAAGCACTTAGAAAAATAATAAATATATAGTTTTTCATTATAAATAATTTTAAAAATAAATAAAAAAATCAAAAGAGGTGCTTTACCTTGACCTGCCCCTGAAGTGCTGGAGTATATTGATGCCAGAGCAAAAGGGACGCTGAAATTAATCTGGACACATGAACAGCAAATAGTGTATCAGTTTTCTGCAGCACACGTCATTAGGTCTTACACTTTTCCCACGCTTCTCCGTTTAAAACCAATCGTTTTGTAAAACTTTTTTTTTTTTTAAGTTGTCAGTGACCTCACCTTTCATGAAGATATAAGAAGGAAAAAACAAACAGTTGTCATGAAAAGAAAAACAATAAAGATTCGTAAATATATAAATGTGTAGACACTCATAAATACTGTATTTTTCTCTATATCTATCATTTCTTATTAAATCACATTATACATTATACAGTATGTATTATTTTTCTCTCTTCTTTTTCTTTCATTCTCAAATTTCGATAAATCATAACTAAAATTAATGTGAAAAAAAAACACGTGATGAAAAATATGTTTGACAAAATTAGAGTTGATTTTAAAAAATGTTCCCTAAGTGGGGGCCGCAGTACTTTACAACACTACTTAGGAGATAAAAAAAACATTTTCTATCCAAAAAGTGGAATAATTAAGTGTTAATTAATGGGAAAAAACATACAAACCTTCACTAAATTCAGCAAGTTGGTGAAGCTATATAGTCAAGTGACATTGATTTTTTACAGGTAAATGTAAAAAAAAACTCACTTGTTCGCCACTCGGGAGAAAAACAAGTTTCAACCAATTAAATTTTAAAAAATGTTACCTAAATTAATGGATATATGATTTAGTGGTGATTTTTAAGCGTCACAAATATTAATTACAGTTAAAAATTGTCAAAAAAACATATTTATTGAATATTTATTACACACCCCACAATTCCATAAAAGACAATCCAAAGTTGGTGAAGCTAGTCAAGTGACATTGTTTTTTTAGGGGTAAATGGAAAAAGCACTTCACTTGTTGGTTACTTAATTAGAGAAAAACAAGTTTCAACCAATCATATAAATTAAATGAGGTGACAAGATATTTGAGGAATTTACCGCGAGAGGGATTCCCATGACACCGAAGAAGGCAAAGGCACCAGCCTTGACACCGGCGGAAGGAGCCCCGACTGTGGCGCCGCCGCTGATTTGACGCTCGTGCTCCGCCACCTTAGTAATGAGCACAGTCATCGCCAAGCAAATAGCCAAGATGAAGTTCACAATCCCCCACAGGTTCTTCACTCCACCAACGATCCGCCCCAAAGGCTCCACCGCCAGCGACATGAAAGCCAGCACCACTGCGTTTATCATGAGCCCCAACGCACCGGCACGAACCCCATCATCATACGCCTTCTGGCCGACATCGCCACCGTACACCTCACGGCCCATCCAGTCAGTGTCAAACAAGAAGAAGGGGAACCACGCGATCCAGTTAACGGCGGTCACCACCATCAGCATCCACATGGGCTTCTTCAGCTCCTTCAACGCGCCGAACAAGTCGACAAAGCACGAGGCCTGGACGCCGTCGTCCTCACCGCCGGTGTGTAGTTTCTTGGTGAGTGGGGTGTCCTCCACGTAGATGAGTGCGGCCGCGGAAAGGACAAGGAGGAGGATGATGGAGAAGAAGAAACAGCTCTTCAGATTCGCGCAGAACGACGGACAGGCATCGGTCACTGTGAAGGGGAAGATCCTGTGGAGCCCGCTGTAGGACCCTG
This sequence comes from Acmispon strigosus, assembly GCA_030819835.1. Lineage (NCBI taxonomy): Eukaryota > Viridiplantae > Streptophyta > Magnoliopsida > Fabales > Fabaceae > Acmispon > Acmispon strigosus. Next base: position 31,358,432 of record JAUAMA010000001.1, read on the forward strand.
CCGCGTATCCCAGCACGTTGCCCACCGCCATGAAGAACGAGAAGAAGCCCATGGCTGTTCGCGTTTTCTGTTGATCACCGGCTGCAAGATCACCAAGGAAGGCACGGCAAGGACCCTGTAAAACCACAAATTTAATATAATATAGTGTGTTTGGAAACTCATTCAAAATAAATTGAAATTAAATTTGAAATCAGATTCCTGAAGAACTGATGCATCTTAGCTTTTTGGATTCTTTAATCCACGAAACATACATTTACTGCATGTTTGAAATCCATGTTATTAGATCTTAAAGTCACATTAACACGCAACACTACCAAGTTTCTCCGTTAGCTATTGTGCTTTAGTTAGTCATAATTTAAAATTATAAATATAAAATATGTTCTGAGAATAGACAACGCTTCTAGCCAATTTGGAGATGACGGCCTACTTGCACCTTAGTGGATGGCCAATTTACCATAGATTGATGGACATCAGCCGACTTGGATCATCATGGAGAACTTGTGCCTTGGAGGTCGGCAGACTCCCTGTTACGATAATCATAGGCCGACATGGTGGCACAGACGGACGAGCTTGTTTGGACCGACAGGGAGGGACCGCCAACCGACACCTAAGCAGGCCCACCAGGAGCATCATGATCCAACGGTGGCGCGAAAGATGCACCAAAGGTTGCAGACGAAAGCGATGTTTCTCGCCCGACAAAAATGAGCTTAGTTGACTTCGTGATCTGACAAAAGACTAAACACTCGCCTGGCCGCTCCCTTAGCCACTGTTAGATCATCTACAAGCAACAGAGGGTGAACGGGGGCGACCACAAAGCCACAAACAAGCGCAGGACCACAACTCACCCACTCCAAAATCTCTCCACTGTAAATAGAGGGAGCAACCCCTCATAGAAGGTAAGTTCTCTGATCCCCAACTTTCATGTGAGCTTTCCCTCCTTCACCACCACTGACTTGAGCGTCGGAGCGTCTTCGCAGGTACCACTGAAGGAGCTTGGCAATCGGTCAAATATTAGAACCAGCACTCACCAGACCCGACACTCTTCTCACGTCTAATCTTCCCCCTCTCAGGATCAACTTGGTACTCAGAACCACCTGATCTTCACCGTCTCAGGCTGAGTCCAAAGACTACGATTCAATTTGGGTTATTCCAAATCAAAATCATCATTTATCTAAACATTGTTGACTTGTGGAAAACAGTGAAAAAAATATTTACTTTTCACTTATTGACCAATCAAAAACCGCTGGTGTTAAAAGTGATTGGTACTATAGTTTACGGGTACGTTGAACATTTTCAATATGAAATATAGGAAATAGAGAAAAAAAAGCTTATATTTGGATTTAAAATACTATTTAGAAGTTTAAAAATTAAATCGGCGCACAAACATCCTGGTTTATACACTGCCATATTGAGAGTGTAATTGTAGCCTCATTTATTATTTGAAGATTTGTGTAATTAAGCACAATAATAGAGATGGCTAGCATAATTTAAAACTTTGATAACAAGTAACTAATGTAGAAAATAATATAGAAATGGAAGATTATGTTACCTGAAGCATGTTGTTGGCAACGTCAAGGATCCAGAAGCCGACAACGAAGATGCCGACGGCACGGGGGCGGGTCTTCTTAGACAAGTCATCCCCGAAGGAGTGGCCGATGTCCGCAGCGTAGCCGATGAGGAAGACAGAGATGGCAACAGCGACTGCTCCGGCGAGAATGAAGGGGCGGCGGCGGCCAAAGCGGCAGGTGGTGCGGTCACTATAGTAGCCGACTATGGGCTGAACGAGGAGCCCCGAGACGGGGCCGCAGAGCCAGATGAAGGAGGCCCAAATGTGCGGGACGCCGAGCGTCTGGACGTAAGGGGTCAGCAGGGAGAGCTGCAGGGCCCACCCGAACTGAATTCCGGCGGCGATGGACGCGACAGCGATCATCTTGCGGAGGGGGCTGGAGGTTTGCTGTGCATGAGACTCCATTTCAAGGGAGGAACCCTTTGTGTCAGCGTGGTTGCTCTTGGTGGGAGACTCCATGGTTGTGGAAGTCCTACAGAGAGAGAGAGAGAGAAAGGAGTAGAAAAGGCTTTTGCTTTTCCCGGGATTTCTCTCTCCGAAGGTCGCCAAGGGTGGGAGTTGAGTGTGGAAAAATGAAGGAGCTCTTTGAATTTATAGTGTGAGGAATAGTAGTGGGATTGACTAGGGTGCATGAATTAGAGAGTAACCGAGAGGATTGAGTGGATAATTGATTATGGCTGGCTATCCTTATCGTATTATCAAGGTTGGGAAATAATGGGTTGGTGTTGTACTTTTTGGGTTTTGCTCGTTCACACCGTAAATTTAGGTTGTCTTCATAATTATATGGAGGGATATTTTGTTTTGTTCTCTTTTTATTTCCTTTCTCATTTTCTATCACATTAGTCTAAGTGTAGTGAGATCCGGGTGTAAATGAAAATAAGCTTAATTACAATGTTGGTCCCTCACTTACACATTATTTACAATTTTGGTACCTAATAAAAAAAACCACGATTTTGGTTCCTACTAATGCTTTTGTTAGCAAAGTTGGTATTCTGTCTATTTTACTATTGGAACTTGCTTATTTGGATGGTCAATGATGATGTGGCAATGACATTGAAGAGAGAATGACCTCACCTAATAGGCTCGTGAGGGACTCAGAAACAAGAAGACCAAAAGATATTAGTATTCATTGCTAATAAAGGCTCCAAAGATATTTGAAGACTATGCAAGTCGAGGTTGGGTTATCCTATAATGTTTTTCTTTTTTAGATAGAACTTTTTGGCCCGGTAGTGATATTGGTTAGGAAACCGAATAAATATAGAGTGTATACTACTAGAGAAATAGATTAAGAGGGGAAATAAGTGGTAAATGTAATATATGATGCAATGTGACGAAAGAAAGAGATAGAGAAAAAAAATGGTGTTATGAAATGTTTATACTATTTAATAATAGTGTGTGAATCATTTAGGTAAGAAACAACTGGACACTATTAATGGGATGATCCTTTACAATGATTGACCTCTGTTCTTGACTTTTAAACTAGGGCGCAACGTTTTTCACAGTTTAAGATAACTTAAAGTTGTAGAATAATATTGTGTTGACAATTCTTTTCCATCTTCACTTTATGTATTTATGAAAATAAAAGAGAAAAAAAAGTGATATAATATGTGATGTGATAGAAAATACAGATAGACATAGAAAGAAAAATTGATGGAAATGAGATATGAGAGAAATGAAGTGTGAATGTATTATTACTCTAAAAGTTTGTGTATGGCAAACAATTATATGTGATTTATCTTATATAACGGCAATAAAAGTTATGAAAAATGTGGATAAAGACAAATATAGACTAGAAACACAGATTGGCCTAAGGTACAAATATAATGCATGAACTTTGTCCTTCGCTGCGGAAATATAAAAGTCCATTTCGGATTATAGTCATCTTGATTCTTGATTCATAAAAAAAAATATAAAATTCCATTTTAAAGGAACATTCATTTTTTTAGATTTTTTGAACTAAGATTGTGTTTGCTTTAAGTTACTTAATTAATCGTAGGAGGAATGAGGATTATGCATTCAGACAAATCAAATATACGACAGTGGGAGAGGAATTTGGTTCCTCTCTATCCAAATCTCTCTCAATATTATACACTATTATTTGAGCGTAGCTGGTGGGACTAGAGCTGGGTAAGGGTGCCGAAGTCTGCGGGCCGGCTCGTGAGACCCGCAACTTGTGCGGGCTCTAACCCTAAATGGAGGCTCATTTACATGTAGGTCTACTTGAGCAAGCTCATTTAGCTCGCGATTATGGATAGATTAAGCCCGCGGTTATAAATGAGCTCATTTAACTCATTTAAGTGACCCTTTCATATTTACCTTGATACTTTCTAGTTTCTACAAACTTGAAAAATTCGGTATTTGAATTTATGGATGTTGCATTTTAGAGTTTGATTACCTAAGTTGGATGTTTTTAGGTATTTTTAGAGTTAATTTGCTAGAATTTATATGATTATGTAATTTTTAAGGTTTTGTTAGCTATTTTTATAGTTAATATAGTTGTTTTTGTTTTAAAAAATATATTATTTTTTAATATCACTGGCTAGCAGGCCATCCTACGTAAATGCGAGGCGGATGCGGGCCTCTAAAAAGCAAGCTCATTTAACTGCAGGCCTACGTGGGGGCGGGTCTTAGTGGGGCGGACTTACTCGGGGCGGGCCTACGCGGGGTGGGCTAGACCGCGTATCCAGGTCTAGGTACGACATGGGATTGGGCGAGCGCCTCACCCAGTATAGGACGACCAAGCGGCTATAAGGAGGGAGGACGACGAGCTAGACCACCAAGGGGGTGTAAATTCACAGCCTACTGGGCTGAATCCTGGAGGCCCAAGGGCCTGTAGTTTGAAATCTAGGGTTTAATTGCCATTAATGACTCTTTCTCCTCCTATAAATAGCTAATATGGGGCTCATGTAAAAGGGTTCTGATTTGATCATTCTTACTAAATGTTGATATTTCTCTGATTATTCTCCATACGAGAACATTTGTGCCGTCTGTGGGGAAAGGTAAACTAACCCCCATGACTACGAGGAGCGAAGTCATGTCAGGCATTCCAAGAAGGGGGCGCAATCGAGGACGTGGCGGAGGACGGACGGTGAGGGGACAACCACCACTGTCTCCTCCCCCGTCACCAACACCAAACCTTAATGCGACGGATCATGGAACACAAGACCCGGCTGCACAAACGGCGGCGGACACTAACGGACAACCTAATACGATTCATATTACTCCGGAAGAGTGGAGTTGAGTGTGTGGCACCATTGATGCCATACAGCAGCAGAACCTACACCTCCAAGCCTAATTGGAGTACTTCCATCAATTGAGGGACCCAAGAATGGTAGGTCACAGGGAGGCAGAAAACGTGGTCGAGTTCCAGCCTTTCTCGGCGATTGTAGCTGCGGTCCCTATGCCAGATGCGTTAAAAACCCTAACGCTAGAGACTTAGCCAGGCTTCTAATGCGATCAAGTGTAGATTATTCCCATCGACCTTCAAGGGCACAACACTAGCCTAGTTTACTAAGCTACCCCTGCACTCCATAATCAGTTTTACGGATTTCTCGTACAAGTTCCTCACGCATTTTTCGGCGAGCAGGGCGCAGAAGGTTACAACACCATCGCTATTCAACATCAGGCAGGGACCATCAGAGATGATTAAAAAATACATGGCGAGGTTTAGTACTGTAACACCCCAACTTTGGGTTGAGGGTTACATAGTAAATTCGCGAAAATTATACTTTGAAACCATCCCAAAACACTCAAGTGTAAAAACGACTCTCAAAATACTTATAATTAACGTTCAACCCATAATATAATAATAATTCAACAATGAGAGGTATTTTGGAATAAGTAAAGTTGCACTACAAGTGCTAAAATAAAGTAGCGGAAAAATAAGGGGAATAATCTTCTACAACTTCTTCTTTTCTTTGAGCCTTCTTTGCCAACTCGTTCTTGCATCAATTCTCCTTATTGTAAATCAATCGCTGTGTCTGTCTCTGGCGTTAAGCGTCCAAACACAAACAGAAAGGGTTAACTCTTAAAACAAACAACAAATAACAAGTAGCATGTTGAAGAGAAATTAACATGAAGAACAATAACAATATTTTCAAAATACAGCAACGACACATTCAACAATATACTCATTTTCTCATGATCAACATCACAAACCATGCTTATGATTCCTCAAATACAATTACATGCACAACTACATGCTCAACAACATTGGCCAAGATGCATCATTCCAAACGGGGGAAACTTGTTGCAAATGAGAACAGGGAGATCATGTGGCAATACCGTCCACTCCATCGCCCTTCCGATCACGTGGCAATTACCGTCCACCCCACTATCATCATGGTCACGTGGAAATGACCTTCCACCCCACCACTATCATGGTCACGTGGCAATTTCCGTCCACCCCACTATTCCAACCTAGAGTATGCATATGCTAGTCCGCCATGGAATGAGAAAAGGTCTCCTCTAAGCTCTTGTTCTTGGTGGCAAATTCACTTTCCAAGGAAAACTTGACAGCAGATAGAGCCTGTGACTGGCGAGCTTCGCCGTCCGCCACTAATTCCTCCAAGCAGGCCTTCTCCGCATCCAAGGCTTCAAGTTCGGTGGCCATCTCCTATACATGATTAAAGTGGGCCTCGCCCTCGAACAAAGCATTTTTCAGTTTGTTGTTAGTGAATAGTAGAGTCTTATTCTTAGCACTCAAATCTTTCACCCGCTTCAAGTGATCAGTCACTGCCCTAAGGGCGTTCCTGTATTTCTGCACCATGATGGTACCCCAGCTAGCTGAAATCAAATTGTGCCTAACCATGTTGTTTCCGATGCCAATAAAGTCGTCACAAATGGGATCGTGAAGGTAATCGTCCAAAGGCAGGTACGTCTCATCAAAGTTTAGAGCCGGTGGACCATCGAACTCAGTCGCCATCGCGGGCGGCATTTGCGACCCCTTATCGCCAGCATTTGCAGTAGGAGCACTGGGACCCCCTTCTAGGTCCACGCAGATGGGGCCTCCTTCTAGAGAAGCGGATGACGAGCCCTGATTGGTTCTCGGCGGGAGTCGTCTAAACGCAAGGAGGATTTGGCCTTGTTCTTTTGAACCCTTGGGGGTTCTTGTCGTTCCGCACCCTGGGGGCCGAAGTTGGTGGGCGGAGCAAGTTCAACATGGCCCACCTCTTGATGGCGAGAACCTTCGGAGACCGGAACATCTTGCAAGGTGGCAACTTGTGAAGTGGAGCTTTCAGAACGAGGAGCTTTGTGACCCGTCACGACAGGGCGAGATGGACCCTTGGGTCTAGGGGTGTCATGACGAGCTTTCTTCCGGGCAGGCTTATCTCTTGCAGACTGAGCGTTTTGGGAGCTCGACTCTCGGCGAGCCCTAGTGCGGCGGGCCAATTCTTCCTTGTTGATTCTGAAATTAGTCACTGCAAGAAAACAAGAGTTAAAATGAAGAAGTTTGGAAGAACAGTGCTGGAAAGGCGGGGACTCATGTAAATACTTAGCGGCGTTGCCCTTTCGGTAAGCATGTATTAGCTCACCGCAGTTGATGGGTGCGGTGGTGGTGGTGAGGTATTTGACGACCTCCTACTCTTCGTCGGTTAAGGCGTCATTCTCTACAATGAGCGAGAAGTTAGGAGACTCAGTCCAGTATAAATGGAACTTGACGCACCCATCATCGACATGTCTAAAGAGATAGGGAATATGAGGGCTGTCGGCGACTTTGAAGAACCGCCCTTTCGATAGATCATGGGTGTTACTTTTCCAGGGTTTGAACCTGGCTTTGAGGGACTTCGAGGAAATGGCGACCCACGAGCTCGTGGGTGCCACGTTCAACCCCTTCTTGCTTAGGGTAACACATTTGTAAAAGAAAAAAAAGAGGTTGTATGAGGGGGCGACCCCAAGCGTCTCACATAGAATTTCAAAACAACGGATGAAGGCCCAAGAGTTGGGATTTAATTGGGTAAGGGCGACACGAATGGCTTTTAAAGTTTCACAAACAAAAGGGGAAAAGGGAAGTTTGATCCGAAGATCTTCAAACAAAAAGGAATAGATATAGAAGAAATGGAGGTCGCCTTCCTCTCGTTTGGCGTCACACACGCGTTCGTTGGCGGTGCAATTAAGGGCGATTAGGTCTGGGTCGTACTTATCTGAGCACAACCCGCCTACCTTATTACGAAAAGTTTCGACCATGAATGGGCTGGTCTAGGTAGGAAATGCACTCGCCACTTTGGGGGAGACCAGGCCAATCTGGACTGGTTTAGGGAGAGACTATTCGAAGTTCCGAGCCTTGGTGGCCGGAGACAACTGGCGAATAGGGTGGTTAGCGGCAATGTCGGAGGCAGGATCCATGTGGAAAGATATAAAAAGACACAAAAAGAGTAAGGAAGAGGAAAACGTACTGGAAAATAGAGAAGGCAAATGGGGAGCAAGAAGGCAGACGCAGCGGACAGGGGTGGACCACGGGAGTTCACGTGGAACAAGGAGACACAGGGTGCAGAGGTCACCGGAAATCGCAAGGGCTACGAGCACTGGAAAAGTAGGCAAATGTGAGTTCTGGAGAAGAGGGTTTGTTTATATAGAGGAAGGAAGGAAGAGGGAAGGCCTACGAAGGCAGGCACGGTTAACAAGATAGTGGGAAATCAAATCCCAATCCCAACAAATCTCATCAAATCTCATCATTGATCGCGTCATTCCATGACGCGTCGTTCCCAGTGAATGATGATTGCACATTTAATGCAAAGCGGCGCGTGGCTTTAGGATGCAAGGTAAACAGGTATAGGTCACATCAATTTGTAGGGCTGTAGCGAAAAAGTGGAATTTGAACAGATGAAACAGGCTGGCACCAACAGGCAGCTTACATTACTAGTTAAATCAATACACAATAAAGGTGGTGAGATTTTAAGGGCGCCAGATGTGACACTCGAAAGGTATTCCCGAGACTCAGTTAATTTTAAAGTTAACAAGTGTGTTGTTCTTAGAAACAAACAGGAAATAGAGGCAAGGCGCGTTAATCAGGCGATTCACTCACCCTGAGAAGGCGACTGGTCATGCCACGGCTAGGTCAAACTTACACTCTTGATTGGCGATCCAGTCATGGTATGGCGAGCTGTTTCACATTGATGGGGCTCAACGGGTAAGGTGAAGCTTCCAGGATCTTTGACTTTTGGTGGAAGCCTCTTCTGCAACATGGCACTGCAGTCCTCTGTTAACATCATCATCTCATCTTCTTCGCTCAATATTCTCTTCTTTGATAGGATCTCCTTCATAAACCTTGCATATTGAGGCATCTTCTCTAAGCATTCAGAGAAGGGAACTTCAATGTGGAGTTTCTTGACACCTCCATGAACTTGGAAAATGGCTTCTCCAGCTTCTTCTTACATGCATAACTAGGACAAAGAGGAAAAGGTAACTTTGTATATTTGTTAGTTATGACCTCTTCTTTTCCCTCTTCCTCCTCTTTTTCTTCTCTCGCTCTCTCTTTTTAATTACTCTTACTACTATAGAATTGAATTTTTACCATGCCCCTGTTACCACGGTTCCGTGTTGGACCGTGGTAAAACGGTGTCCGGAGCTTTGTTACCACGGTTCCGTGTCGAATTGCGGTAACTGAGGTTATCTATTACCACGGTTCCTTGTCAACATTGGTAACTGATATCATTTTTATTATTATTTTAATTAAAAAATACTATTACCATGGTTGATACCTTAAGTGTGGTAATAGATATAATATTATTAATAATATGTTGATATTTTTACTAGCAAACCCTAGTTTGCATATCGAAAACCCATTTGTGAACCCTTTTCTCTGTTGCACCTCATGACTGTCGTTCCTGGTCACTGAACCTCATCATCGACCCTCATTCTCTCTGCAATGCCACCGCCGCTGCTTTGCATGCTCGTCGGCGCCAAGCTCATGTGTCACCGTTCCCGTATTCTCTCGTTGGCCGCTCTTCTCTACCTCACTGGTGAGTCCTCTCGATCTGCTTCTACTTCTAGGGTTTTGTTTTGAAGATTGTTGTTTTTGTTCAGTACTAGGGTTTTGTTTTCCCGGAGCACAAGAAGCGTGCGCCGTTTCCGTTGTAAATGCTTGTCTTTCCACCCATTTAATTGTCTCTTCGTAAATGCTTCCCAGTGTGGTTTCTCCAGCATGCGCGATTTCTGTAACGCCCCAAATTCCGGTCAGGGTCACATTGTAAATAAGCGGAATTTAAGTTTATAAAACCTCTAAAAAAGGGTCACTCAATTTTTCAATAAACACAATTGTCGCTCAATAAATATTTAAACCATAATAATTATTCCGTAATTACCCTAAGTTAACTGCAAGAGTAAAAATAATAAATAACAACAACATAATTTTTTTTCTAAGTGTTCAATAACACAAAAAGAGAAAATCTCTATGGACTAGATTTTATCTGTTAGAGGTGAAAATGGCTTTAAAAAAGAAGCTAGGGACTAGATTTAAAGTTTTATAAAAAATAGGGACTTAAATTAACATTTTTGGAAGTTGTGGGGTCAAAATTATGATTTATAAAAGGTAGAGGATTAAAAATAGGATTTTATATAAATGCTGGGACTAAAGTAAAAGTTTTGGAAAAGTTTGAGGACTAAAGTTAAAGTTTGAGGACTTAAATGGCATTTCACGAAAGATTAAGGACTTGTTTAAAAAGAAATAAAAGTTGATGAACCTTTTCTTATAAGTTGGTTTTTCTCTTACCAACTATTAAGATGGAGCATGTAGTTTACATATAGACTTTAAGCATGTGTGCATGTTTGAAACAACTATTGAATGATTGCAATGATACTTGCTTCTATGTTGCTTGATTATAAGCAAAGCATGCTATGAAGCTCATATGAATGGGCAAGTAAGGAACAGTTTCTGGTCATGGTGCATCTCCATAAAGTTGACATAGCTCTTAGTCGACCGACTCTCGTCGGATTACAGGCCATAATCTCCGTTCCGGACGAAATGTTTATCTACCGGTTGGAAGATGGAGTAATGAACCATGGTAATATTAGGCCAGGAAACGCCAGGGTTAGGACGCTCGGCTAATAACAATGTCGTGTGAATTAGTATGCAATACTCCTAGAGTTGGGGTCTTCGCTCCCTATAACGGCCAATTCTCGTACTGATGACAACATATGCCTTTGACAGAGATCTTTTTGAAGAAGGTCTCATCCTTGGACTCTAGTTGAAGTTTTGATGACGACAAACATACATTACAAAAAGAAGAAAAGAAGACTTAGAAGAACTAGCTCAGCGGACTTCAAAGATTATCCAAATGGTTCTAGATTTAGCTAAGTCTCCATATCTTGGTAAGTTATGCTTTTAATGTTACTTTACTTATGAAGGCTCATAGACAATTGAATAATTGAGTATAACATGATTTCATAATTAAAATATGATAGAAATACTCAATTTGGGCTTAAAGTTTCAAAAACTAGAATTTGGACTTAAGTGTAATCGATTACACGCTTTGAGTAATCAATTACCACACATAGGCAAGTAATCGATTATCACAAAGCTTGTAATTGGTTACATGTTTGAATTTGAAATTCAAATTGTAACGACTAAATAGCGTAATCGATTACCCTATTTAATGTAATCGATTACCAAGTCAGCAGATTTGTCTTTTCATGAACCAATGCGTCCCAAAACTTTTGGGAAGCCTTGTGATGGTTCATGGACGACCTCTAGTGCCTATAAATAGTCCAATGATGCTCAGAACTCAACACACAACTTTCATATTCATTAGAGAAATCATTCTGAGTTTATAATCTCCCATTTTCAAAAGAACACTTATGTTGTTCAAACATTAAGAACTCATAATTGTTAAAGCCTTCATATGTGATTGCCTAAAGCATAACTTGCATGTTCAATCCACTCAAATATTCAAGGATTTACTCCGCTGTGTAAAACTCTTCTTCATCTTCATTCTTGGTTAGAGTGAAATTCACCGTAGTTTTCGGTGAATGGTGGTATTCAGAAAGTGGTGTGCTTTTTGGATGTTGATAAGATTTCTTAAGGTTCTTGGTGTGAGTGCTTGTAAGAATTCTTTATCAATAGTGGAAAAATCCCGAAGTCTGAACGGGGAATTGGACGCAGCCTTCGGTGTTTGAAGGTGAACCAAGATAAAATCCTTGTGTGGTTCTCTTATCCCTTATCTTTTACTTTCAACAAGTTATAATTCCACTGCATTTACAATTGTCAATTATTATTCTGATCAAACTAAAGGTAATCCGATTTCAATAATGCGAAAAACGTGAGAATCTAATTCACCCCCCTCTTAGGTTGCTATCTGTACTTACAATTGGTATCAGAGCGTAAGTTTAGGTAAATTATTCCTAAGGTCCAGGTAGATGGAATCCTCTTCTAGACTAGTTGCAAGTGAGGAATTCAACATAAATAGACCACCATATTTCAATGGGGAACATTATGACTTTTGGAAAATCAATATGAAAATATTCGTCAAGTCTTTAGATGTTGAAATTTGGAAAGTCATTGAAGAAGGTCCCTTTATACCAGTAGTTGATGTAGGTGGTAGTACTCAACCAAAACCTGAAAATACTTGGACTGAAGAAGAGAAAAAGAAAGTTCATTGAAAGACATGAACATTCTAACATCATCCCTAGGAATGGATGAACTCTTTAGAGTAGCCACGTGTAAAACTTTCAAGGAAATATGGGATACTCTAATGGTCACTCATGAAGGGACTGATGAAGTAATAAGGTCGAAAATTAATACTTTATCACAAGAGTATGAAATTTTCAGAATGTTTCCCGGTGAAAGCATACTTGATATGCAAAAACGTTTCACACATTTGACTAATCACTTAACTGCTCTTTGTAAGGATTTTTCTAACAGTGACATGAACATGAAAGTGCTTAGGTCTCTTACAAGAGTATGGCAACCAAAAGTGACGGCAATCTCAGAAAAAAAGATCCTAGCAAACATGACTCTAGCTACTCTATTTGGAAAACTTCAAGAACATGAATTGGAGTTAAACCGCCTAGAGAAAAATGAACAACATGAGAAGAAGAATCGATCCATCTCATTAAAGGAAAAGGGAAGCACTAATGATGAATATGATGCATATTCTGAAGAAGATATCAATGAAAATATGAATTTGTTGGTGAAGAATCTTGGAAAGCTTTTCAAAAGAAAAGGTAAGAAATTCAATAACAATAGAAACTTTCAAAAGAAAAGTGAACCCTCTTCTTCTCAAAGGTTCACATGCTTTGAATGTTGAAAACTTGGACACATCAAGTCTGAATGTCCAAATTTTCAAAAGGAGAAACATGGGTTAAAAGAGAAATTTGAAAAGATGGAATCAAATTCAAAGAAAGCCTATGTTTCATGGGATGATAACGATATAAGCTCTTCATCGGAGTCTAAAAAGGAAGAGGAAAACCTTGCATTGATGGCCTTACACAATTTTGATGATGAAGACATCGAGGTGAGTAAAAAAATTTGATTTGATGACTTAGAATTTGCAATTGAAAACATATTTAAATTATGTCGTAGCTTTTCTAAAGTTAGTATCAAACAAAATGCTATTATTTCATCTCTAGAAGAAAAATGCAAAATATTACAAGATGAACTAGATGATGTTAAAACCATGTTAGATACACCACATGAATGCACCAAATTCAATACACTAGAAGTAAAAATAGATGACTTACAACAAAAGGTTCATAGTTTTAATCTAGGAAAACAAAAACTAGATAATATTCTAAGTGTTCAAAGATATTCAAATGATAAAAGTGGACTAGGATTTACACCCCAGAAGAAGATAAAAGAAAGTAAGAAAACTATCTTTGTTAAAACAAACAATGAAGTAAAAACAGTTAGAACTTTTGCTAATAAACATATGCATGCTAGCTCTTCTAAAACTATGAACAATAGGAATAATCATCTAAATACCCAAATACATTCTAGGAAAAATAATTATATACCTAGGTATGGTATAGGACAAAGTAAATATGTTTGTAGCTATTGTAATAAGGTAGAACATACTCCAAGTAAATGTTATTACAAAAATGTAGGAGTACCTAGTAAAAAATATATATGGGTTGAGAAGGTAAGTAACGACAAAGGACCCAAAGCACATTGAGTACCTAACATCCCCTATTAAATTTGTTTTGTAGGTGTGTATGAGAGCAACAAGTGAATTATGGTATCTTGATAGTGGCTGCTCATCACATATGACAGGAGACAAAACTAAATTTTCTTTTCTTATGCCCAAAGAAAAGGGATATGTCACATATGGAAACAATGAGAAAGGAAAGATACTTGACATTGGAAGAATAGGTACGCCTCCTCAAACCATAATTGATAAAGTGCTTTATGTTGATGGTTTGAAACATAACTTGCTAAGTATAAGTCAACTATGTGACAAAGGTTTAAAAGTAGGTTTCATAAATGATATATGCGTAGTAAAAGACGTAGAAACTCGTGAAATTAAATTCTCCGGATTTAAAGTTAACAAAGTATTCATGTTATCATTAGATGAAATTCCATCTCATGTTAAATGTCTTCTAGCTAAGAACAATAATGATTCATTGCTATGGCATAGAAGACTAGCACATATCCACATGAATCACTTGAACAAGTTGATTAAGCATGGTCTTGTTATAGGTTTACCAACGATGAAATTTGAAAATGATAAGTTATGTTATGCTTGTCAAAAAGGTAAACAAACTAAAGTTTCAGTCAAATCAAAGAATATAGTCTCAACGACAAGACCACTCCAATTGCTTCATATGGATTTATTTGGGCCATCAAGGACCAAATTTTTTGGAGGTAACTATTATGCTCTTGTCATTGTGGATGACTATTCTAGGTTTACGTGGACTATATTCTTAGCACATAAGAATGAAGCTTTTAGTGCCTTTAAACGTTATGCAAAACTTGTTCAAAATGAAAAGTCTTTGAAAATCTCTTCAATTAGAAGTGATCGTGGTGGAGAATTTCAAAATCATTTATTTTGAGAATTATGTGATGAAAATGGAATTTCACATAATCTCTCTGCTCCTAGAACACCACAACAGAATGGTGTTGTAGAAAGCAAGAATAGATCTTTGGAAGAACTTGCAAGAACCATGCTGAGTGAATCTAATCTTCCTAGGTACTTTTGGGCTGATGCTGTAAGAACTGCTTGCTATGTGTCCAATAGAGTACTAATAAGACATATTCTAAAGAAAACTCCCTATGAACTCTACAAAGGTAGAAAACCAAATATCGCTCACCTTCATGCTTTTGGAACTAAATGGTTTGTCTTAAATAATGGAAAGGAAAATCTTGGTATGTTTGATGAGAAATCTGATGAAGGAATTTTCCCTGGTTATTCCTTAACAAGAAAAGCTTTTAGAATCTTTAAGAAAAGAACATTAGTTATTGAAGAATCTATTCATGTTGCTTTTGATGAATCTAACCCCCTCAAATGAGGACAAAGTTATTTTTCCTGACAATAATGAGGAAGAAAACATAACAAAGGATAATCATCAAGAACAAAAGGATCAAAGCATAGAACCAGTTGAGCAGGACAAAGAGACTACTAATGATCTACCAAAGGAGTGGAGAACACATAGGGATCATCCTATTGACAACATAATAAGTGATATATCAAAGGGAGTATCCACAAGACTAAGTCTCAATGGTTCAATTTTAAATATGGACTTTGTATCTCAGATAGAACCTTCTAAAGTAAATGATGCTTTAGAAGATGAATATTGGATATTAGCCATGCAGGAAGAACTGAATCAATTCAAAGGAATCAAGTATGGGAATTAGTTCCTAAACCCAATGACAAGCATACCATCGGAACAAAATGGGTATTCATGCAAAAATTGGATGAAAATGGATTCATAATCAGAAATAAAGCTAGACTGGTAGCCCAAGGGTACAATCAAGAAGAAGGCATAGACTTTGGTGAAACCTAACCACCAGTCACTCTATTAGAAGCCATTCGACTTCTCTTGGCATATGCTTGCTCTCTAAACTTTCAACTATATCAAATGGACGTAAAGAGCGCCTTCTTGAACGGTTATATTCAAGAGGAAGTATACATTAAACAACCACCAGGATTTGAAGATCCAAAATTCCCTTCACACGTATACAAGCTAAAGAAAGCTCTTTATGGATTAAAGCAAGCACCACAAGTATGGTACGATAGATTAAGCAAATTTTTATGTGACAAAGGGTTCCAAAAAGGTAAAGCAGACACAACTTTATTCATTAAAAGAACAAAAGGTAATACTTTACTTGTTCAAATTTATGCCGATGATATTATATTTGGATCCAATAATGAATCTTTGTGCAAGGAATTCTCAAAAATGATGCAAAGAAGAATTTGAGATGTCCATGATGGGCAAGCTAAATTACTTCTAAGGATTGCAAATAAAGCAATCAAAGGACGGAATATTCATCAATCAATCCAAATTCTGCAAGGAACTTGTAAAGAAAAATGATTTGGATGATTGTAAGTCCATAGCCACACCAATGGAGTCTAACACATACCTAAATCAAGATGAATCCGACATTCCTGTGGAAATCACTAAATATAGAGGTATGATCGGATCCTTGCTTTATTTATCAGCAAGTAGACCTGATATAATGTTTAGTTTGTGTCTATGTGCATGGTATCAAGCATCCCCTAGGGAATCCCATTTGAGTTCAGTAAAGCGTATTTTCAAATACTTAAAAGGAACTACAAATGTGGGGCTGTGGTATCCCAAGGGAGGTGTTTGTGACCTAATCAGATATTCTGACTCAGACTTTGCTGGTTGCAAAATTGAAAGAAAAAGAACCAGCGGTACTTGTCACATTTTAGGAAATGCTCTAGTCTCTTGGTCTTGTAAGAAACAAGCCTGTGTTGTATTAAGCACAGCAGAGGTAGAATATATAGCTGCAGGAAGTTGTTGTGCCCAGATTTTATGGTTAAAACAACAACTGAAAGACTATGGCTTAGACTTGGGACGCATTCCTATCAAATGTGACAATACCAGTGCCATTAATCTTACAAAAAATCCCATCATGCATTTACAAACTAAGCATATTGACATTAGACATCATTTTCTTCGTGATCATGTTTTAAATAAGGACATTGAACTTGCATTTGTTGATACACATAATCAATTAGCTCACATTTTTACCAAACCTTTACCTAGAGAGTCTTTCTTCAAAATAAGAAGAGAATTAGGAATATTGGATGAAATTGATGTTTGATTATGTGCTTATATGTTAGGTTGATAGTATATATATTCTTTCTTCACAAAATTCTTTGAAAATTATCCAATTAGGAAATTCTCAACCTGAGTAATCAATTACTACATTTCCATAATCGATTACATGGAAAATTCTGGCCCAGCAATTTTAACAGAGAAATCAAGTAATCGATTACTCATATATTGTAATCGATTACCATAAATTTTTTGGCCTACGAAATTTTCCAGAGAATTTGAGTAATCGATTACCCAAAAGGCTGTAATCGATTACCCATAAAAACTTGGCCCATGGATTTTTCCTGAGATATTGAGTACATATGTTGTAATCGATTACCTAAAAAGTTTTGGCCCAGGATAAAGTCCAGAGAATTTTACTAATCGATTACCAAACCGTGTAATCAATTACCCTCTTACATTTTGAATTTTAAATTCAAAATAAATTTCCAGTAATCAATTACCTAACTTAATGTAATCGATTACATGCTTGACAGATATAAATATCTACATTCTCTCCTAATCGATTAACATAATCTTCATCCTCTTCCTCTTGAGTTCGACGACCACAGCACCAAATCCACCATATCTCCTTCATTTCTTTTTCGTTTTCGAAAATTCTTGGTGGGTTTTGCTCGTAAACTCAATCTCTTTTCAATCAACTACTCAATTGTTGTTGATTCTCCTCAATTTCCAAAGCCCTAAATCGTTTGACCAAACCCTAGATTTTCAAATCCTCATCCTTTCTAATTCAGACTTCAATGGCTTCCTCTTCACGAACACCTCATCGTTCCAAGAACCCTTCAATGAATCTTTGGACTTGTCTCGTCTTTTGGCCACTGAAGAACAGAAACAGCGCTTCCTGGCTCATTTTCTTGAGCGGCCGATTTTGACTCCAAAGTATGGTGTTATGGAATCCTTTCTTGAGGCTGGACTGACCTTCCCAACTCTACTTGGTCATCAGGGACTCGATGAGTTGGTCTCCATTAACGGTACATATTATCCTGAACTCATAAAAATCTTTTACTGTAATATTGTCAAGAGGGGTAGCAAATTATGCACATCTGTTAAAGGAGTAGACATTGCTATGACTCTTGAAGACTTGGGAAACTGTCTGTCTATTCGTAGTGTAGGAGCAAAGCTGGGAATAGAATTAATGTGTCCGTGGGTAGATTATGACAAAAAGTATTTTTCCTTATCTCTGTGTCGATTTACTAAGGAACAAATTCAGTCTAAAAGGCAACGTCTCGACGCTAATCGAACTCGAGATATTCTGGCTGTTGGATATCTTTCTGTTGAGAACCGTCTGCTTCACTATCTTCTCAGCTATGTAATTCTGCCCTAGAGTTCTAATCATGCTTAGATTAGTGATCTACAATTACAGATTCTTTATGGATTAAAGAACCGGGATCGGACCAGTCCATTACCATTTGATCCAGTAATATCCTTGATTTTGAAGAACTATGGAGTCTCCCCTAATGGAGAATATGCTTCAATTGTGGATGTCAAACCCCAACGGGTTGACATGGATATTCTGACCAAAATGGGGATTTTCAGGGATAGTGATGGAGACTTCAAACACAAAGCTGATTTGACTTCTGATGCTCCTCCAACTCCTGCCCCTGCTGCTTACTATCCTCCTACTTCGACAACATTCCACCACCCTTTGCTGGAGGTGATGCTATGACCCGGATGATTTTGGAGCGTATGGATAACATGAGGAATGATATGTAGCAGTTCATCACTGAACGTTTTGATCATATGGAGGGAAGAATGGAGTCCATGTACACCACCCTTCGTGCTGACATGGACAGCCTGAGTATTCGCATGGATCAGACGACTCACTCTCCTCTACACCTGTCTGACTTATCCGACAATTCTGATGACATCTAGCCTATTTGATATTTTTAATTCCTATGACACTTTTTCTTTTGGGTCTGTAATATTTTAGTTTAACATTACTTAACTTGTGTGTTTGTTTGCTGTTTGAACTACTATATTTATTTTTGAATTATCATATTATCCGAATTGCTTTGCATAGCTCCCTATGATTGGCACGCACCTAGTACTTGTGTTAGCATATGTGGCTTGGCTGGCCTTTTCTTCTTTTTGATGACGTCAAAAGGGGGAGAGAGGTCCTGTGTTGTTTTGATCATTTTACAGGATACGCAACAAGTGGAATAAAAAGAGGGAGTTACACATGATAAGGGGAGTCCCAACATTACACATGATAGGGGGAGTCCCAACATTACACATGATAGGGGGAATCCCAACATGACTTACGCAAAGCCTAAAGAAAATGATCTTCAACTTTCAAGATGTGAGTTTGCCATCATCAAAAAGGGGGAGATTGTGAAGAAGGTTTTGTCATTGGACTCTGGCTGAACTTTTGATGACGACAAACATACATTACAAAAAGAAGAAAAGAAGACTTAGGTAGTGTTTGGCCCGGCTTTTTTATGACTTTTAAGTTACTTTTAAGCTAAAGCAGGGCCAAACACATTTGTTGAAAAAGTTCAGTAGCTTTTAAGTAACTTATTTTTATAACATAAAATAGAAATAAGTAACTTTTTAGAAAAAGTTAGAAATAGGAGCTTTTTACTTAAAAGTAACTTATTATTATTATGGCCACCACCACCACCATCACCCCACCGTCGCTGCCCCCACTGCTGCCACCACAGCCACCGCCCCGCCACCGCCCCCCACGCCACCGCCGGCACCACAACCGCCGCCGCCACCACTGCCGCCGCCGCCACACCACCGCCACCGTCACCGCCGCCACCGCACCACCACCACCACACCATCGCACCGCCACCGCATCGCCGCCCCCCACACCACCGCTGCCACCACACCGCCGCCGCCCCTCACGCCACCGCCGCCACCGCACCACCACCACCACACCATCGCACCGCCACCGCACCGCCACCACCGCACCGCCACCACCACACCGCCACCACTGCACCGCCGCCACCGCACCGCCGCCACCCCCCTCACGCCACTGCCGCCACGCCTCGCCGCCACCGCCCCACCGCCCCTTCACCACCGCGCCGCCGCCGCCCCCTCACGCCACCGCCCCCCACGCCACCGCCGCCATCGCGCCGCCGCCGCCGCCACCGACCCCTCACGCCACCGCCCCCCTGCACCATATATGAGACTTTTTTAAAACAGTTTTACCAAACAACTTTTAACTTAAAAGTAGGTTTTTAAGTTATAAAAAACTAAAAACTGACAAACAGCTTCTTCTTCTTTTTAAAAGCTCTTATTTTTAACTTTTACTTAAAAGTAGCTTTTAAGTCAGAAAAAACTGGGCCAAACGAAGCCTTAGAAGAACCAGCTCAACGGACTTTTGAATAATTGGTAAGTTATGCTTTTAAGGTTACTTTACTTACGAAGGCTCATAGACAATTGAATAATTGAGTATAGCATGATTTCATAATTAAAACATGGTAGAAATACTCAATTAGGGTTTAAAGTTTAACAAACTTGAATTTGGACTCAAGTGTAATCGATTACACGCTTTGAGTAATCGATTACCACAAAGCTTGTATTTGATTACATGTTTGAATTTGAAATTCAAACTGCAACAACTAAATAGCATAATCGATTATCCTTATTAATGTAATCGATTACCAGGTCAGGAGATGTGTCTTTTCATGAATCAATGCCTCCCAAAACGTTTGGGAAGCCTTGTGATGGTTCATAGACAACCTCTAGTGCCTATAAATAGTCCAATGATGCTCAGAACTTAACACACAACTTTCATATTCATTAGAGCAATCATTCTGAGTTTATAATCTCCCATTTTCAAAAGAAAACTTATGTTGTTCAAACATTAAGAACTCAGAATTGTTAGAGCCTTCATATGTGATTGCCTAAAGCATAACTTGCATGTTCAATCCACTCGAATATTGAAGGATTGTCTCAGCTGTGTAAAAATCTTCTTCATCTTCATTCTTGGTTAGAGTGAAATTCACCGTAGTGTTCGGTGAATGGTGGTATTCAGAAAGTGGTGTGCTTTCTGAATGTTGATAAGATTTCTTAAGGTTCTTGGTGTGAGTGCTTGTAAGAATTCTTTATTAATAGTGGAAAAATCCCCAAGTCTGAACGGGGACTGGACGTAGCCTTCGGTGGTTGAAGGTGAACGAGGATAAAATCCTTGTGTGGTTCTCTTATCCCTTATCTTTTACTTTCTGCAAGTTATAATTCTGCTGCATTTACAATTGTCAATTGTGATTTTGATCAAACTGAAAGAAATCTGTTTTCAATAAGGCGAAAAACATGAGAACCTAATTCACCCTCCCCCTCTTAGGTTGCTATATGTACTTACAATATTTCTATCCCGTAATTGGATACGAAAGGCCAAGGATAGTTGTTTTCTTTTAAAAAGATGCATTATAATGCAATGCTTTACCTTTGTACTAAGAATTTGAAGTTCAATAAAACTGACACAAATTTCTTTAGAAACTCTAGTTTTGTGTTTGTTGTTTGTGTTTACATACGTACAGAAAAGTAATCCATTTAAGGAGTACTATCTGCCCACCTTGCAGCGATGAAAAATACGAGCATAAGTGACCCTCTTAAGAGACGCAACCTCGTCAAAACCAAGCGGCGAGCGTCCGTAACCCTCTTAAGGGATATAGTTATTTCCGTCTTGAAGAGCAATATGGATCCAAGACACAAGTGACCCATTTAAGGGACATAGTCTGCCGGAAGGGGGGAATAAGTGATCCTCTTAAGGGACATGATCCTTACCGCCCCAATTGGAGGTCACGGGCAAGTGACCCTTTTAAGGAACATAGTCTCGTTCACCTGAGCGGCAGATACGATTTTGATCATCTCGAAGTAGTGGATGTTCGTCAAGAGGACACAAGTGACCCTCTTAAGGAACATAGTTTGTCGGAAGGCGGGTATAAGTGACCATTTAAGGTACACTGATGACAGGATATTATATGATGTTTTTAGGTTGTTTTTAGTCTTTTTATTTTATTATTTTTGAGTCTCATATAGGATTTTTATTTTTTTTATGTAGATTTTATATTTATTTTGCATTTTGCATATAGATTAGCTTTTATTTGGTTTTTAAACTTTATTTTATATTTTTAGGAGTTTTTATAGGTACATTTTTAGGAAAGCTGGTAGAATTTGTCACTTTAGTCCAGGGACCAAACTGTGATTTCAGGAAAGGAGAAGGGCTGAAAGAGAAGTCTCAGAAAATAAAGGGCTCAAAGCAAAGAAGTGGAGGATGAAGCACCATTGCAAATTTAGCACATGGGAAATGAGGCATGAATAGAGAAATCAAGTCACTTTGCTGTTTCAGAATTAAAAGGGGACATAATGGAGGCTAATAAAGCCATTCAATTCCACCATTGAAGAAGAAAAGCATCCAAGAAGAAGCTGCCAGTGTTCGTGCCAGCGCTGCAGCGTTGGAAGTCCCAACGCTCAAGCGCTGGACCTCTGACTAGGATGTGAGTCAGAGGTTGCACCCAGCGCTGCAGCGTTGGAAGCCAGCGCTCAAGCGCTGGGCCTATTTCTGCACGTTGGTTTTTAATGCATCCCAACGCCCGAGCGTTGGGAATGCCAGCGCCCAAGCGCTGGAAGTCAGGTTTTTGCTATAAATAGGGAGCTTTTCTTCACTTGTAAAACACACCTATTCAGAATACAACAAGTGTTCTTCTTTCCCCCTTAAGATCATTGTTCCTAGGAATTGTGGGAAGCCATACTTGAGCTCCTATCCAGGGTAATTCAATGACTCTTTTAGCCGTGCTTGGCTAACTTCTTCTTTAAGTTTCTTGGGTTGTAGTAGTTTATGGTTTATGTTCTAGTCTTTTTCTACATTTCTGAATAATAATTCCTTTCATGTTTTATTTCTTTGCTCTTAATATTATCTTGCTGTACACAAGAAGTTTTGCTTATTACTTATGTCATAAGATCATTTGGTAAGTAGTAAGGAAACTAGGAAATAAAAAAGGCTATAAGTATATATCTCTAAAGATCATTAGGATAGACGTAGCTTTATGTTGGCCCGAATTCATGCTTCATCTTCTTTTCTGGTTAACTAGGTTGCAAGATCTTGGATTTAGTAATTAGGAAGAAAGTTCTACATTTCTTAAGATCATTAACTTGTAGAAATTCTAGGCTATAGCATCATGAAATTGGACTTAAAATTCAGAAATTAAGTAGGAATTTGCTAGCATATCTATAGACTATGTAAATCAACCCAAGAGCTTAATTCTCATCATCTCTATTTCTTATATTTTTATGCTATTGTTTCTTGCTAGTTCTAAAACCAACATCAAATATTCATCTTTTAATTTTTCTGCACAAGTACTAGATATTATAATAATAGGAATCCTATCCCTTGGGTTCGATCTTTTTATTACACGATAATCAACCGTGCACTTGCGGTGTGGCTATCAAGTTTTTGGCGCCGTTGCCGGGGATAGGTTCTATTCTTGTTGTTATTTTTTTTTAGTGCTTTTTATAAAAAAAATAATTAAAAATAAATTATTTCTGCCTAACAGTTTGTTTCCATGTGGAAAGAAGATCCTTTAGAGACTATAATCTCTGAGGGGTTGGATTTTGAAAATATTGAAAGCAATGACGAACAAGTCATTGAAATGGCAAGATATCTGGAAGCTGCCCATTTTTTCCCTTCAAAGAAAAATTGGGTAGAGGAGCTGAAGAGAGAAGAAGAAGTTCAAGAGGAAAAGAGGGAATTGAAGTCCTTACCTTCTTCCCTTAAGTATGTTTTTCTTGAGGAAGGTAACAATAAACCAGTCATTGTGAGTAGTTCCCTATCTCCTCTTGAAGAAGAAAAACTGGTAAGAATTCTTAGAGCTCATAAATCTGCTTTGGGTTGGACTATTGAGGACATTAAGGGCATAAGCCCCACTGTTTGTATGCATAAAATTTGTTTAGAAGAACAAGTTAAACCTGTGGTCCAACCCCAAAGAAGACTTAATCCTGCCATGAAAAGGTGGTAAGGAAAGAAGTGATTAAGTTGCTTGATGCAGGGATCATCTATCCCATTTCTGATAGTGAATGGGTTAGTCTCATTCAGGTAGTTCCCAAAAAAGGGGGAGGGGAATTACAGTGGTTCCCAATGAGAATAATGAATTGATTCCCACCAGGAAGGCAACTGGATGAAGGGTTTGTATAGATTACCGGAGGCTAAATTCTGCCACCCGGAAAGATCATTTTCCCCTTCCCTTTATTGATCAAATGCTTGACAGGTTGGCTGGCCATGAGTACTATTGTTTCTTGGATGGATATTCAGGATACAATCAGATTGTTGTTGATCCTAAGGATCAAGAGAAAACTGCTTTTACTTGTCCCTTCGGGGTGTTTGCTTATAAAAGAATGCCTTTTGGCTTGTGTAATGCTCTAGGAACCTTCCAAAGATGTATGTTTGCTATTTTTTATGATTTAATTGGTGAATGTATGGAAGTGTTCATGGATGATTTTTCTGTGTATAGTCCCAACTTTGATAAGTGTTTGGACAATTTGGAAAGGATTCTAGTTAGGTGCCAAGAAAAGAATTTGGTACTTAATTGGGAAAAATGTCATTTTATGGTAAAAGATGGCATTGTGCTTGGGCATAAGATTTCTGAAAAAGGGATTGAGGTAGATAAAGCTAAAACAGAGATCATTGAAAATCTACCTCCTCCCACCAATGTTAAAGGTATAAGAAGCTTTCTTGGTCATGCAGGTTTTTATAGGCGATTTATAAAAGATTTTTCTAAAATTGCTAAGCCTATGACAAATCTCCTTGAAAAAGAAGCTCCTTTTATTTTTAATGATGAGTGTTTGGCTGCTTTTAAATTATTGAAGGAAAAACTTGTTTCAGCCCCTATCATTATTGCTCCCCAATGGGATTTGCCTTTTGAAGTTATGTGTGATGCTAGTGATAATGCATTAGTGGCTGTTCTTTGTCAGAAAAATGGAAAAGTTTTGCATGTGATTTACTATGCTAGTAAGGTTCTGAATGAAGCTCAAAAAAATTATGCTACAACTGAAAAGGAGTTGTTGAGTGTAGTTTATGCTTTAGATAAATTCAGACCTTACGTTTTGGGTACTAAAGTTATTGTGCATACTGACCATGCTGCATTGAAGTACTTGTTTGCTAAGCACGAAGCTAAACCCAGGTTGATCAGGTGGATCTTACTCTTGCAAGAGTTTGATATTGAAATTGTGGACAGGAAATGGAAAGACAATGGTGTAGCAGACCATTTGTCAAGACTTGAAGAGGGGAACTCCAGCCCAATTCCTATTCAAGAGGAGTTCCCAGATGAGAAGCTCTTAGCTGTCCAAGAGATAGCTCCATGGTATGTACATTTAGCTAATTTCAAAGCTGCTGGTGTGTTGCCTTCTGATATGAGTTGGCAACAAAAGAAAAGGTTTTTGCATGATGCCAAATTCTTTTTCTGGGATAAACCTTATTTGTTTAGAGAATGTTCTGATGGGATCATTAGAAGGTGTATTCCAGAAAACGAATTTGAGGCTATTTTATGGCATTGCCATGGCTCCGATTATGGAGGCCATTTTTCAGGTGAGAGGACTGCAGCTAAAGTCCTCTAAAGTGGTTTTTATTGGCCTACTATCTTCAAAGATAGTAGAGCATTTGTGGTAAGGTGTGATCGCTGTCAACGAACTGATAATATCTCAAGAAGGAATGAGATGCCCCAAAAAATGATTTTGGAAGTTGAGCTTTTTGATGTATGGGGCATTGATTTCATGGGACCTTTTCCACCTTCTTTTGGTTGCCAGTATATTTTGGTTGTTGTTGACTATGTTTCTAAGTGGGTTGAAGCATCAGCCCTCTCCACAAATGATGGCAAAGTGGTTCTGGATTTTCTGAAGAAAAAGATCTTTACTAGATTTGGGGTGCCAAGGGCAATTATCAGTGATGGAGGTAAGCATTTTTGTAATAAAGATTTTGAAACTCTTTTGAAAAAATATGGTGTTCATCATAAAATTGCTACTCCCTATCACCCCCAAACTAGTGGACAAGTAGAGGTTTCTAATAGGGAGTTAAAAAGGATTTTGGAAAAAGTAGTTGGTACCTCAAGGAAGGATTGGTCAAAGAAATTAGATGACACATTGTGGGCTTACCGAACTGTGTTTAAAACTCCTATTGGTACCTCTCCTTACCAGTTGGTTTATGGTAAGACTTGTCATTTACCTGTGGAACTTGAGTATAAAGCCTTTTGGGCTTTGAAACATTTGAACATGGATCCCAAAGAAGTTGGGGATAAAAGACAGGTACAGGTACATGAGCTGGATGAATTTAGACTCCAAGCATATCACAATGCTAGGATCTACAAGGAAAGAACAAAAAGGTGGCATGATAAGAAGATTTTGCCAAAAGAATTTAGTCCAGGACAGCTTGTGTTATTGTATAACTCAAGACTGAGGTTGTTTCCTGGGAAGCTGAAGTCAAGATGGACAGGACCATTTTTGGTCACCAAAGTCTTTCCTCATGGTGCGGTTGAGTTGGAAGATAAGGTTAAAATGGAAACATTTCTTGTCAATGGGCAAAGACTGAAACCGTACCTAGGGAGAGATGATGAAAGACAAGTGATGATGGTTGAGCTTGCTGACCCCTAATTTATTAAAGGGAAGGGTCTATCTCGGACCTTAACAATGAGCTGGTTGGGAGACAACCCAACTTAGGATAGTTTATAATTCTGTCTTTTTAATTTTCTGCATCACTCTTGTAAATAAATAAAAGAAGAAAATTCTATGTTTTTGCTGCAGGAAGGGCCAGCGCTCATGCGCTGGAGGCCAGCGCTCATGCGCTAGGCCCCTGCCAGATTCCCCCTGGTTCCAGTGTTTGCCAACGCCTAGGCGTTGGGGGCCAGCGCTCATGCGCTAGGCCCCTGGAATCGCAGTTTTATTTTTCTTAATTCTAGCGCCCAAGCGTTGGAAACCCAGCGCTCAGGCGCTGGGACCTCTGATGCCCAGTTTTTATTTTAATTCCAGCGCCCCAGCGTTGGCATCCCCAACGCTCAAGCGCTGGAGCTCGGGCAGTTCTCTGTTTTGTTTTTATTTTGCTGTTTTGCTGTTTTAATAAATTTTGTGTTCACCATCTCTTGAAAATTTTTAAATTCTTTGAGTTCTCCCTTGCTTCTATAAAGGTTTTGATTTTTGGGAACTCAAGAATTCTTGTTTTTAAGGTGGACACAATTTTCCAACCCATGTTCTTATTTGTGCTGTTTTTGGAACTAACAAGTCAAGGAAGTTTTCTACTTGTGAGACTTTTGTTTGTTCAATGTTACAGGATAGGTA
This sequence comes from Acmispon strigosus, assembly GCA_030819835.1. Taxonomy (NCBI): domain Eukaryota; kingdom Viridiplantae; phylum Streptophyta; class Magnoliopsida; order Fabales; family Fabaceae; genus Acmispon; species Acmispon strigosus. The sequence continues at coordinate 31,385,499 of JAUAMA010000001.1, forward strand.
TCAGAAGGAGAAAGAGCCCTCTTGAACTTAAGTGTTCAAGATTGATTTTTTGCATTGAGGTTCCCTTGGATTATTGTGGAAAATTTGTCATTGTGCTAGCTTGTAGTTTTTTATTTTTAGCTTTATTTTTAGTTTAGTTTTTCTGTTTTATTTTTGCATGAGTCTTGAGTATTTTATCCAGTCTGAATGCCTCTATTGCTGTGAATGTTTTATCTGATTGAACTGCTTTTGAAAAGGTTCTATGTTTTGAAGCGGTTAGGATTGCATGCTGTTAGAATTGATTTTGGATATCTTGATTGTTTTGGTTGTTGGCAAAGTTTTTCTGAGTTCTAAAAAGGGTACCACTTACCCTATGTTTTTCTGAGAGCTGAGGACTCTGAATTCTTGATTGTAAAATTTTTCTGCCTTGAGTTGCATGTTGATTGGGATTTTGTTTACTTTGTGAGTTGAGATGAGATTATAGGCATTTTTGAAAACTCAGATTCTTGCTTGAAATTTGATATCCACTAGTAGCCCCTTTTTGAGCCTTAAAAGAGTCATTCTTTGGAAGCCTACTTTGTGTGATATATTTTAAGTTGTTATTGTGATTCATGTGCTGAAATTATTAGAACTATGTTTGTGGGTTTCTCTCTAGAAATAGAAGGAAAAAAGTTGGAAAAAAAAAGGTATGTGCCTTAGAAAAAATAATGAGGTAGTGGGGTGAGAAAGAGTATGAGGGGAGTAAAATTCAAGTCATTCATCCCATACATTCCACTACTTTGTTCAAAAAAAAAAGAGAAGAGAAAAAGAAAACATTGAGAGGACCCTTGTGTTGAATAGTAGAAGCTCTTAGTTGGAAAATCACTTAACAACAGATTCTGAGTCAGCCACTAGAGTTGCCAATTTCTTGAAATCCACACCTTGAATTGTTCAACCCTTTGGCCAAATTACAACCATAAAAAATCTCTTCAAAATTACTTAGTTGCACTATTTCAGTTTTGATTTGAATGATAGGCAGAATTATTGAGCTTTCTTGTTTTTCATGGAGAATATTATTTTGTGAGCTTATTTTGATGAACTCAAACATGTTGAAGAGCCAAGCCTAACTTTCTTGATTCTATATCTTTAAACATGCAGGTCTTCCATATCCGCTAAGTTTTCTTGGAAAGGTTTTTGTGCTTCAAAGTTTTAATCAGATAAACTTTTTCTAAACTCAGGGACGAGTTTCTCTTTAAGTTTTGTCGCTTGAGGACAAGCTGTCGTTGGGTATAGTGGTGTGATGACAGGATATTATATGATGTTTTTAGGTTGTTTTTAGTCTTTTTATTTAATTATTTTTTAGTCTCATATAGGATTTTTATTTTTTTTATGTAGATTTTATATTTATTTTGCATTTTGCATATAGATTAGCTTTTATTTGGTTTTTAAACTTTATTTTATATTTTTAGGAATTTTTATAGGTATTTTTGTATTTTTAGGAAAGCTGGTAGATTTTGTCACTTTAGTCTAGGGACCAAACTGTGATTTCAGGAAAGGAGAAGGGCTGAAAGAGAAGTCTCAGCAAATAAAGGGCTCAAAGCAAAGAAGTGGAGGATGAAGCACCATTGCTAATTTAGCACATGGGAAATGAGGCATGAATAGAGAAATCAAGTCACTTTGCTGTTTCAGAATTAAAAGGGGACATAATGGAGGCTAATAAAGCCATTCAATTCCACCATTGAAGAAGAAAAGCATCCAAGAAGAAGCTGCCAGTGTTCGTGCCAGCGCTGCAGCGTTGGAAGTCCCAACGCTCAAGCGCTGGACCTCTGACTAGGATGTGAGTCAGAGGTTGCACCCAGCGCTGCAGCGTTGGAAGCCAGCGCTCAAGCGCTGGGCATATTTCTGCACGTTGGTTTTTAATGCATCCCAACGCCCGAGCGTTGGGAATGCCAGCGCCCAAGCGCTGGAGGTCAGGTTTTTGCTATAAATAGGGAGCTTTTCTTCACTTGTGAAACACACCTATTCAGAATACAACAAGTGTTCTTCTTTCCCCCTTAAGATCATTGTTCCTAGGAATTGTGGGAAGCCATACTTGAGCTCCTATCCAGGGTAATTCAATGACTCTTTTAGCCATGCTTGTCTAACTTCTTCTTTAAGTTTCTTGGGTTGTATTAGTTTATAGTTTATGTTCTAGTCTTTTTCTACATTTCTGAATAATAATTCCTTTCATGTTTTATTTCTTTGCTCTTAATATTATCTTGCTGTACACAAGAAGTTTTGCTTATTACTTATGTCATAAGATCATTTGGTAAGTAGTAAGGGAACTAGGAAATAAAAAACGCTATAAGTATATATCTCTAAAGATCATTAGGATAGACGTAGCTTTATGTTGGCCCGAATTCATGCTTCATCTTCTTTTCTGGTTAACTAAGTTGCAAGATCTTGGATTTAGTAATTAGGAAGAAAGTTCTACATTTCTTAAGATCATTAACTTGTAGAAATTCTAGGCTATAGCATCATGAAATTGGACTTAAAATTCAGAAATTAAGTAGGAATTTGCTAGCATATCTATAGACTATGTAAATCAACCCAAGAGCTTAATTCTCATCATCTCTATTTCTTATATTTTTATGCTATTGTTTCTTGCTAGTTCTAAAACCAACATCAAATATTCATCTTTTAATTTTTCTGCACAAGTACTAGATATTATAATAATAGGAATCCTATCCCTTGGGTTCGATCTTTTTATTACATGATAATCAACCGTGCACTTGCGGTGTGGCTATCATACAAGATCCTTAATGCACCCGGTTGTAGCTGGTGGCAAAATTGACCCTCTTAAGGGACACAGTCCACCTGGAAGACGAGCACAAGTGACCCTCTTAAGGGACACAACCTCGTTCAAAGCAAGCGGCGCACATAAGTAACACCCTTAAGGGATATGGTCTCGACCTTCTTGAAGAGAGAGTGGAGACGAGAACATGTGACCATCTTAAGGGATACATCCTTGTTCAAACCAAGCAGTGGGCGTAAGTAACCCTCTTAAGGGATACGGTCCCGACCGCCTTGAAGAGAGATTGAAGACGAGCACAAGTGACCCTCTTAAGGGACACAACCTCATTCAAAACGAGCGGCGGGCATAAGCAACCCTTCTAAGGGATGCGGTCCCGACTGTCTCGAGGAAAAAGGTGCTCGGCGAAAAGCCATCCACAAGAAGGAATGCAGATCGACAGAAAAAATGGAAAACTACTAAGGTGATATTATTAAATATTAACCAAAGAGCATCTAACCCTGTACGCATGCGTACGTTTGTCAAAATGAAATTTGCAGAATCGTAAACATTGGACGACAAAGAAACTCCGCGAGTGGGTCTGCTTCAATAAGGAGAAGATTACCAAAAGGTGAAATCACCCAAGATTGAACCAAAGAGTGTATTGAATTGGAAGATAACCGCTACGGAATGTCTTCCACAAGGAAGTCCATTGCTAAGAAAATTAATGGGAGAAAAAATAGCCTGGCTGCAAAGCCTGTTCCTTTACGAAGGAAGAAGAATGGCTCCAAATGAATGAAGAAAGGGGGAAAATTTCAACCAGAAGAGCATGGCTTGGGAGTCCATAAACAATGGAGGATCCGAATCCCGACCGCCCTAAGACAAAGTTCTTATCTCCACAAAGTTCTGGTCCTCTAAGTCATAATGTATGTCTTAAAGGGCGGAAATCTCAACGATCCGGTCGGTAACGTGGGTTACGCCTGCGTCGTCTTCAACTCAATGGTTAAGAAGTAAGGGAATAAAAGAGACTGAATGATCTTTGGACCAATCAGCTCATGCGAGTTTCAACAAAAAGCAAAAAGCAAAAGAAACTAAAAGAAAAATAGGAAATAAATGGAAGAAAAGATTTTCATTCATTATAAGATGAGGGATTACAAAAGAAGAAAATACAGAGAGGCTTTCCTAAGGAAAAACCTCTGGGTTCTCTAAGAAACTAGTTCGGAGGGTCATCTAAAGGGATATTACATGGGATAAAGGTGCAACCTTCATACTTCCCTATGACACCCTCTTTGATATTATGACTGGAGGAAGCCCTGTTCGTCTTGAGATGAGGGTTCAAGATCTGCAGCTGGGCTACAACATTCTGGAAACTTGCATCATAATTGTCCTGCATGAGCAACCGAAGGGAAGCAACCTAAGAGTTCATCTTCTCGGTGTAGACTCAAATCTTAGCAGTCTTCAGGTTGGCATCCCTAACCTAATCGGAAAGGGACCGATTCTCCTCCTTCAGAAGTTCTAGCTTCTCGGAAATGAGATCCTTCTTCTTCTCCAGCGCGGAAACAGGAGCTACCTAGTCTGAGAGAAGTTTGGAATCCCCGAGCAACCACTCGTTCTCTTGCTGATGTTTTTTTAGCTTCCTCAGAAGAGCGGCTTGTTCTTGGATTGGAGCTCATGTTCTCGATCCTTCTCAAGTATGTCCTGCTCAAAAGCACGAAACACCTAGTGCTTGAAGATGAAGGCACTAGCGGTAGCGGCGAGCAGACTCATGATCATGGAGTCTAGAAAGTTTGAGGGGTCAAGGCCGAGGGGGTGCTTGTAAAAGAGACCCTTAGAGGCGAGCCTTCTGACTTTTCCACGAAATCAAGGAAAGTATCTTCCCATTTGGCTGTAAGCTTAGGGGTCAAGAACGGATGCTTATCAGACTTCACGGGTAGCTCACAAGGTGGGGTTGAACCATCCTCCTTCCTCTTCAGACTAGAAGGAATAGACTTGTTAGGTATGACCTCGGTGCTTAGTTCCATCCTTTGACATACGACATAGCCAACGTACAGACTATGCTGATTTGGGTCAGGGCAGTTGTGGCCATGCTCGTTGGACAAAACTAAGGGTTGAGTTTTCAAAGGACTGCTGGTTGGGCGACCCGCATCTTCCTCACTCTGAATAAAACAGGGAGCAGAAGAGTTTTTCCCGAAACCCCTTTCTTCCTCCTCGTAATCGTCCACTGAAAGGTCTTTTTGCTTTGTAAAGATTTCAGCAGCAACAGATCCGCCTAAAGTAGATACCTTTGTTTGATTCTTGACATATCCTTCCGGAATCCCCTCGGAAGGATGGGTAAAATCCCCTCGGAAGGATGGGCACCTTTCTCGCCAAAGTCCCCAAAGAGTATCCTATCGATCTTCTCTTTGGCCAGAAAAAAATCTAAGATATTGGCCATCAGGAAAACAAGGAGTTAACTTCCCTAAAGCTAGGAGGAGAGATCCAGGGAGAGTTCTTGGGAGACGGTGTTGTAAAGAAATCACAGCAACAACAAAAGTGTGAATAGGTTTCCATTGAGAGAGGAGGGAGGTATTTATAAAAAGATAGGCTTATTTCTCTTACTACAAGGTGAAATGACAAAGTTTTACTAACCAATACATCTGTCGGAAGCAACCCGACGTTACAAATACATCAAAAAACCAACTAGCCCTCGTGACCTTGCTCGGATCATAATCGAGCTAGCTCAATAGGACTACACCCGACCTGGTCAACAAATCTAGCTCGGTCCAAATGCAATAATGAGCAACAATCCAAGGCCTTAGAACAAGATCTGAGCCAGAACAAAACAAAGAAAATTTTGCAACTATGGAGGGCCTATTGCTCAAAAGCAGGGGGCTCCAAGACGCAGCAGAGAGATCTCAGCCGAAAGCTTCATATAGCTTGACATTCCAGAATATTCCACGCCAAGCTGGTAGCTCCTGTTCCGGTCAGCTCTTCAGCCATACGACCCAACGGCGTTTCAGCCTCAAGGAATGCTCTTTAGCATACACCTAAGAGGAAGCCTGCATGAACTAGCTAAGGGACGAGCACTCCCGGCTTAGTGGTACCTTATCCGACCGGCCCGGACATAGGCCGAAGGGAAAACGCTTCACAGGCCACTAAGCCTACAACTACTCTCGCTCGCAAGCCTCGCTCACGAGCTTCCCCATCACATGCAGAGACACCTCTGGCGCCTATAAATACCAGGTTCTATCGTCTCACTAAGGACTTTGGGTAATCTATCATCACTTCACGTCCACACTTCTTACTCACTATTTACATTACAAGTCTGCTATGCATTCTTACATGTCTTAGCTGAGCTCTTGGATGCTCTCGGAGCTCCCTGACTAACTTGAGTGTCAGAGTGTCTTCTGCAGGTCCCCCCGCATTATACTTGGAGACTCCACCTCATTCATGTTGGAGCACTACGAGCACCACCGCAGCCTCGCCGAAAGCAGAACCATCTAGGATTCACGCCCAATCAAGCATATATATTTGCTTAATGTGGTCGCCGCCCACATGGTTCAAGGGTGGACCTAAGTGAAAGTTTTATAAGTCTTGGGGAATAATGTAGGATTAGTTGAAAGAATAAAATTTTATTAAGTCTAATCACTTGTCTTTAATCAAGCTTTAAGTCAAATCGCTTACACAAATACTATTCACGTCCTGATTACTTTTCATATCATGCTTTATCATGTTTCCCTACAAATTCTATTTTGTGAATAACATAGTTCACTCTGTCATTGACTCTGACACTCATTAAATTCTAGCTTCGATCGGTAAAATATCCCTGTATATTTTCCCTACGATCCAGCCCGTTTCTTGCCCGAAATCACTATTCACCAAAAAGGCTTTTAATTTGTAAGAAGGTTCCCTGCGATATTCTAATATTTTCCATCTTAATCAGAGATTTTAAAAATTCCACAAATTGCCCGGCTTTGGCACGACAAATTCCTGCAGAACCCTTACCGCGTGCCGACAACTTCTCCGGGCTCCGGAACCAAAACATATTGACATTACAGTCAATCTTCATGAAATCATGTCTATAACATCATACAGATATAGAATAAGTCCAATTCTCGCTCAAAATTCAGTCGAGGGTCAATTGGTGTGCTTTTTTAAGTTCGGAACGTTAAAGGGGAGATTATTATTGTTAAGTGGGAGATTGTTAATTTCTGAACATGTATTTTGATTGATAAAATTTTAATACTTAACTATACATTATGTTTTTCAGGACTATCCCCATTATCCAATGAATAAATGTTGATCTGTCTACATCGTTCAAAGAAGCATCGTACGCACGTTTATAAAGAAAATACGCATCGTCCGAAGATTAAAAGAGACGCATCGTCTAAAGGCCAAAATGCAAGTATCGAATGAAGGACAAAATGCAAGTATCGTCCGAAGGAGTAATTCATGTACCGTCCAGAAACTAAAAGTGAAGTATCGTCCAGGGACTATAAGTAAAGTATCATCGAGAGACTAAAAGTAAAGTGTCGTCCAGAGACTAAAAGTGAAGTATCGTCCAGAGGCAAAATTTCAAGTATCGTCCGCAGTGCAATGTCTGCTTACGTCAGTCATTAAATGATACAAGTCCAGTGTCGGAACAGACCAAGTCATATTTCAAAATGGAAGCCATTGATGATCAAATTTATTGCAGAAGCGTAAATCAAGCACAACGTTGAATATATCTGCTGGAAGTCAACGACACAACGCATCATCAAATTAAAGGGAGAAAATCATGCCAGAATTACTCAGTAAAGTCAAAGCCATTCAAATACAAATAGACATTGGTGAACGGTCAAGTATTAATGGGAGAAGCAAGTCAATGAAAAGAATTATTAGAAAATTGAAGTCGATCTTACAGTATAAAAGGAGCACTAGAGGTTTCGAAGAAGACACACAGCAACACAGAGTAACACACAACAAGTAATTCTTACACGTTTATTCTTTCAAATCCTATTCGGATTACACTAAATCTTTCAGAAAAGTTTTTAGCCGAATCGTGAAAAATTAGTGAGGGAAAACAAAGCATAGAGTAATATTTTGAAAAACGACCTCACCTTACAGAGAAACTTTTGTTCCATATTCTCTGTTTTACAAAATCTCTAGTATTCTCCTGAGAGTCATATCCATTTACCAATACTTAGAGTATACCGAGCCTAATTGCTTCTACCATTACTCTTTTGAGAAGAGAACCTTCTGTAGAAGAACTTGTTGTAAATGAGAAGTCATGCTTAATACTTATGGTTGGGAGAAGTCCCGTAGAATACTTGTTGATAGGAGAAGTCCTGCATAATACTTGTACTATTCTAGGTTGAATAGTGAAAATCTTAGTGGAACCAAGGACTGGATGTAGCCCCATCGTTCAGGGGGTGAACCTGGATAATTATGCGTTTGCTTTACTGCTTATTGCTTTACTGTTTTATTGCTATAACTTGTTTGATTCCGCTAATTAATCTATCATTCACTGTTAGTTTTCTAAAGCTTACGAAAAAGTTTTGAACTCAAAAAACTTGTTTTAGAAAAACAAGATTTTATAAGCACACAATTCAACCCCCCCTTATGGTGTTGTCCCTTATTTTATCATTTAGTATCAGAGCTCCAGCTCTGAGAAACTAACACCTTAACAGGTGCAGAGTAAAGATCCATGGAGGGAAATACATTCCCAACAGGCACAGCAGCAAACATGCCACCATTTTTCGATGGCTCAAACTATCCTTACTGGAAAAAGGATATGCAATTATTTCTTGAGTCTACAAATTATAAATTGTGGGATATTGTTGAGATCGGTAACTATGTGCCTAAAAATGTTGCAGGTGAACTAATTCCTAGGGATCAGTGGACTGATGAGCATCGAGTGGAAAATCAACTAAACTCCAAAGCCAAGTTGTTTCTCACATGTGCTCTAAGAAACACAGAGCATGGCAAAGTAGATAGTCTCGAAACAGCAAAGGAGATTTGGGACACATTGGCAATGGCTCATGAAGGAACATCCAACATCAAACACACAAGGATAAGCATGTTGGTTGCTCAATATGTGGCGTTCAGGTTGAAAGAAGATGAGTCAATTGATGAAATGTTTTCATGGTTCCAAACCATCATCAATGGACTCAGAAACCTGGGAAGAAGCTACAACAATCTGGACCAGATTACTAAGATACTGAGATGCCTTTCAGTAAAATGGTGACCTAAAGTCACAGCCATTCAAGAAGCCAAGGATCTCACCACCCTAAGAATGGAAGATCTTCTGGGATCACTGAAGGTACACGAGATCGAACTAGCAGAGTGCGTGGAAACCAAGAAGAACAAGTCTATAGCATTCAAGGCAAAAAGCTCTAAATGTTGAAGCATCGTCTGATGAAGCATAAATGTCATCAGACAATACTGATAGTGAAGAAGCATTGTTCAACCGAAGGTTCAAGAAGATGTGGAGGAAACATCGACAAGGCAGAAATGAATCTAAAGGTCACAGAAAGGAGTCTGAACAGAAAAAGCTCCAATCAAGATCTAGACGAGAAGAAGGGCAAAGCTTTGACAAAATCTCTATCGTCTGCTTTGAGTGTAGGAAGCCTGGACACATGAAAGAAAAATGCCCAAAGTTGAAAAAGCCTTTCATAAACAACAAAAAGAAGAAGGCGCTCATAGTACATAATGATGAGTCTAAAGAATCCTCAGACCATGATGAAGATGAAGACAATGGTGAAGCATTCATGGCAACCGTCAAAGAATCAGACGACGATGAGGAAGACTGGGAAACATCTGAATCACTTGAAGATGATTATAATGATCTGCTTGAATATTCCTATGCTCTATCGTCTAAGTATGCATGAATAAAGAAAAGGCTTTCACAAATGCAAAAAGATTTAGAAATAGTCAATCATGAAAACGGTATATTAATTGAGGAAAATAAAATTTTAAAAGAAAATAATTCTTCAGAAGAAATCGTCGCTCTTAAAAAGAGAATCAAGGTATTAATTCAAGACCGTTCGTCATTTACAAATAGACATGAAAATTTGGTTAAACTAAGTGGAAATAATAGGGAATTATATGATAAAAGTGGTTTGGCATATAGTGATACATCATCTGAACATGCATCGTCTAATATGTCATGTGCATTGTCTAATGTTATATCCTTCAACACTGCATCATCTGATATCAAGTTTGTATCGTCTAATGCCATGTCGTCTAAACCCGTGACGTTTATGTAAAACGTAGTCTTAAATAAACAACAGAAGGGACATCCTATTATAAGAAGGTTCCACCCAGAACCAAAACTAACAAATCAGGACGCAAGAAAATTTAGGTACCTAAGACTATGATTATTCCTGTTGCAGATGTGTTTAACATGACAAAGAAAAGGAAAATAATGGTACCTGGACAGTGGATGCTCGTACATATGACAGGAAAAAGTCCATGTTCCCAAAGATCCATGCTAAGGACAATGGAGGAACAATTACCTGTGGAGGTAACCAGAAGGTCTTCATAATAGGAGAAGGAGATGTAGGTAAGTCAACTTTACCTGTGATAAGCAGGGTTCTGTTAGTTAAAGGGCTAAAACATAGCCTACTTAGCATAAGTCAATTATGTGATAGTGGGATGACTATTTTCTTTAATAAAGTTTAGTGTAGTGTCATTATTGAGGATGAAAAAATCGTCTTTGAGGCTCAAAGAGAAGGGAATCTTTACACGATGAACGTAGGAGCCTCGCAAGTCAAAATGTGACATGCCTAGTGTCATTAGAGGACGATAAGTGGTTATGGCACAGGAAGCTTGGGCATGCATCCTCAAGGACCATTACGAAGATAGTCAAACACGACATAGTACGTGGTCTGCCAAAACTATCTTTCAAGTCTGATGTCGTTTGTTCAGCTTGTCTTCAAGGAAAGCAATTAAAAAGTTCTTTTATATTAAAGAATGTTGTGAGTACGAGTAGACCCCTGGAGTTGTTGCATATGGACTTGTTCGGACCCACTAGAATTGCTAGCTTCTCCGGAAAGAATTATGGTTTTGTCATAGTAGATGACTACACATTACTTGGGTATATTTCCTAAGTCATAAAGATGGAACTTTCAAAGCCTTCACCATATTCTGCAAAAGAGTTCAGAACGAGAAAGGGTACTGTATAGAAACAATCAAAAGTGACAGGGGTGGAGAACTTATCAACGAAAAATTCAAGAAGTTATGTGAACACAACGGTATCATCCATCAGTTTTCAGCACCTAGAACACCTCAACAAAATGGCGTTGCAGAGAAGAAGAACATGTCACTACAAGAGATGGAAAGAACAATGCTTAGTGAAACATCCATGCCAAAGTACTTCTGGGAAGAAGCAATACATACAACATGTTATATTCAGAACAGAATACTTTTGAGGCCAATCCTGAAGAAGACCCCATACGAACTATGGAAAGGAAGACAACCAGATATCTCTTATTTTCATCTGTTTTGTTGCCCCTGTTTCATACTCAACACCAAGGATGATCTTGGTAAATTTGGCAGTAAATCAGATAAAGGAATATTTCTCGGGTATTCTCCAAATTCGAAAGCATTTCGAGTTTACAATTCCCGAACCATGGCAATAGAAGAATATATCAACATAAGGTTTGATGATCAAAGCACCAACATTAATCCAACCAACCATGAAGAAGAATTTTCAAGTCTTGATCTGAATGAAAAACCATCGTCCAGCAAATCCTAGTCATCCAATGATCTTGTATTGTCCACACAGTTAGCATCGTCCAACGACAGTCTATCGTTCAAGGAAAATGAGGAACCATCGCCCAACCTTACACCGTCTGATCAAATAATGACATCCAGTGGTATCTCACTTCGAAGAGATTGGAGAATCAAGCCAGACCACCCTCCCAATCAAGTAATTGGAAGCATTACAAAGAAGGTCAAAACTAGATCCTCATTCAATGATCACGACGACTATGCACTTCTATTTGAAATTGAACTGAAGACCGTCGTTGAAGCTCTACAAGATGAAGGATGGATTTTAGCTATGCAAGCAGAGGTAAATAAATTTGAATGAAGTAAATTCTAGAACCTTGTTCCCAAACCTGAAGGTAAATCCGTCATTGGTACTAAGTGGGTTTTCAGAAACAAGGTAGATGGAGATGGAGAGGTAACAAGAAATAAAGCAAAACTTGTGTTAAAAGGGTTTTTTCCTCTTTTAATAAAAACCGATACTTGCACTGCGCTCAAACCTCTTAAGATTCGATTGCAGTATAGTACGGGTATTATCGATCCACAGGGAGCTACGGTTACAAATGTCGTTCTTTTAACAATTAACTAAGTAATAGTTCAGAAAGATTGTTGGTTTGGTAACAAAGGTTGTGAAATCATAAAAACAAGAGCGATAGCAGTTGAGGTGATTAACAGATTTGGAAAACAGTTGGATTTCGGTTTCGCAATTCTCTTTCTTGGATTGATTCAGTTCTTTGCAAATAATCACTTAAAACCTCTGATTCATCCCCACCAGTTCTTATCTAACTCACCTATTCCTAGTATGAGAAGATGATTCGGTTACTTTCCTAATTATCGCTTCCACAGACAATTAATCAAAGCAAGCCGTATTAACGCCGGTGTTTAGGGACTAGATGATCTAACGCTATTCCTAGCAGATTAGCTTCGCCTAGGTGAAATGGTTTATGTCAGACTTAATAGTGTAGCTTCTACATACTAAATCAAATCCAAAATCATGTGATAGATGATCATACTAACACAGACATTAAGAATAAAACATTATCATTGAACTCAGAGATAGAAAATAAACATAGAATCAATTACAATCCATTTAAAGCGAAATACTACGCCTAAAATCCAACAAGAGAGAGCTTAGCTGTCGATAGACATGGATAGAAGCTAGCTTACAAGAAGTGTCAGGGAAAACGGGAAGGACGGCGACGTCGTGGCGTAGAATCCACAACTTCAGCGAGGTTCCGAGCTCTCCGATGATACCCAAGAGTTTTTCTCTCTCTAAAACTCTCTCTTTAAACTCTCTCTTTCTCTCTCTATTTCTGTTATGGGACGAGGAGAATGCTTCAGTTGGAAGAAAGGTGGTTCTTTTATAGTGTTTTGATGCTGAGGGGCGCTTAGCGCCCAGAAAACCCATTTTTCCTTCTTATGGGCGCTTAGCGCCCCATAGCGGCGCTTAGCGCCTTTTTCTTGGCCGCTTAGCCACCCGTAGCGGTGCTTAGCGTCCAGAATGCTTCCTGCTGGCCACTTAGCGCCCTGTAGCGGTGCTTAGCGACCTATAGTGGCGATTATTAGCACCCGCTAAACTTCTCCAAATCAAGATCCAACCGTCCAAATGGAATTTCCATGAGTTAGGAACCACATACTCAAAAATTAGCTTGATCCGACGGTTAACGAATGAGATATTGCAATTTTTCTCAGGATGCTTCAAGATTTCTGCATCAAAAAGTTGGGATTAGAATTGAAATCTTCATTAAACTTATCCTAAGCCTAAACAACTAATAAACTAATCTATTGGGGATAAAAATGATATAAATCAAAGAAAACAAGTCCAATAAGTGCCTAAAATGATATCCAAATATACGTAAATTTGACACTTATCAACTGTTAGAGTAAAATATTTAAATGAATTAACTTATTTTGATAAATAACAATTTCGCTAAATGTTACTAACTTTCTTTAAAAGATTTCATATTCAGGTACACTTATGAACTGAAGCCATGCCGCAAACATTATCAAAAAGCAAATGAAGAGACCGTCCGCCTATGAGAAAAAAGTCTGCCTCCAGAGTAAAGTTCGTCCGCTTGCAAAGACTGTCCGGCTCAATCCTTGTCAAACACATGAGTTGACTAAAGAGCAATGATTGAAGACTCATACAAAAAGAATTAGCTTAAAGGAGATCGTTTGCTCAAACCGAAGATGAGTTGTCATGCACCTCTTGGTGGATCAGAGCATTAATGGCGAAAGAGACAGAATTAAGCGCCATATACCTTGAAGGTTCAAATTCTTTGACATTCCTTAATTCAAGCTGCTTTTGCTGAATTAGCGGTGATATCCTCTGATCCTCGTATCTCCTCAACGGCCAAATCCAAATCTTCTGGTCAGAGCATTAATTGTCATATTAGCTGTAATGCACATGCATTAATTGCAGCCTCTGAGAACCAGAACAAAAGCATTGCCAGACGATATCACTCTCTATCTGTTGAAGAAACATTCTTCACCTGGAAGACTACAACAAGCAGATGCAGAAGTATCCGTTACTCACAATCAAGCAAAGATTCAACGGAACTATTTTTGAAGATCTTCATCAGCGCCTCCAGTTATCATCCTACTGAAGATATAAATAGTGGCCTCTGCATCATCTTCAACTTGGCGACTTACACACTATCAAAGCTTTCAAACCTTTCAAGTCAGTTTACAATTTGAACAAGCTTTAGTCAAGAACACTCAGTAACCTTAGCTTTCTCATTCTCTGAGTTTAGTCGCCAACTAGTGTGAAATTCCTACAGAGTGAAAACTCTTATTCTTTCTCACACAAGCCCTTCAGAGAACCAATTTGTATACCCTCTCTGATTTTAGAACTTCATAGTTCCTACCCACTCTTTGTGAAGAGATCCCTGTAGAAAACAAACCTTCTTGAAAAAGAACTAGGAGGAGTCCTGTCGAATACTCGAGAGATAAAAGGAGAAGTCCTAAGAAAACTTGTAAAGGAGTAGTCCTCAGAATACTGGGAGAAGTCCCTGAGAACACTTGTACTATTCTGTTGAAATAGTGGAAAATCTTGGTATAGCCAAGGACTGGACGTAGCCCTATCGGTTTTGGGGGTGAACCAGGATAAATATCGTGTGTGCTTTATTCTTCAAGCTCTAAGTTTATTTCCGCTGCACATATCGTTCAACGTTTTCGAACTAATAATAACTATATTGCGAAAAAGTTTATAAAAGTCACACACACAATTCAAACCCCCCTTTCTTGTGTGTTTTTATTACTATCATCAACTTGTAGCTCAAAGATATAATCAGCAAGAGGATATCGACTACACAGAGACATTTGCTCCCGTTGCTCGAATTGAAGCTATTCGATTTCTGCTAGAATTCACATGTCAACATTCCATAAAGCTATATCAAATGGATGTGAAGAGTGCATTTCTGAATGGGTACATTGAAGAAGTTTATGTTAGGTAGCTGATAAGTGTCAAATAAGCATAGTTTTACAGCCTTTAAAACTGCTCTAATTTTGTATATTTTCGGAATTCTGCCAAGAATGGGCGGGTATTGGATTTTATTATGTTTTATGCCCATTTTTCATGTAGGAATGAAGCTTTGGACGAATTTTTCATAAAGGCAGAAAGAACTGGGCAAAGAATGCAAGTTTCTGGTCGCTCAGCGACCCAGAACAACCACTCAGCGCCCAGAGAACCTTCTCTGGCCGCTCAGCGCCTCAAGCAATCCGCCCAGCGACCAAAACACCCTCACTAGCCGCTCAGCGCCTCAGGGAAACCGCTCAGCGACCAAAGCACCCTCTCTGGTCGCTTAGCGCCTCAAGTGGACCGCTCAGTGCCTAGGTTGGTTTATGAAACCCAGAAGTGAAGAAACAGGTCGCTCAACAACCTGTTCAAGTCGCTCAGTGGCTAAAGCAGAACATAGTGCCTATAAATACTGATATTCCAGACTTCAGCAAGACTTGGTTATTAATTCAAAATTAGTTATTGTTAGATTTAGAGAGGATTTGAGTGAGATAGATCCTAGAGAGAAGAAGTGAGCAAGGAGAGAGAAAGGAAGACTCTTAGCATTGGAACATTACCGTTCAAGTGGAGACAAGTCGCCGAAGTCGCCAAGCTTCCAAACTTCCATATTTCTTCTTATAAGCTTGTAGAATCCATAAAAATGATTGCTAAACCTCTCTTGTTGGGATTAGTTGTAGCCTTTTGATCCTCTAATGTATTTATAACTGATATTTCATATATAGGTCAATGTTACTATGAATGGTTTCAATGATATACCGTTTGTCTAATGCTTGTTTTGGATTGATCACCTAGAACATGATTATAGATTTGATAGGATGGTGGGAACTGGCTATTTAAATCTGAACTCAGTAATATCATCTAATGATTCTAAGGCCTAAGGATGGGCTTAGATCATTATTCCATTCAAACATCTATGTCTAATGCTTCTTACTTTATTAATTGATCAAGGGATTGAGGGTTAATTTAGTTTAGTTGATAATCTTCTATGCCGGGGGAGTGGGTAGTAAGATATGAACTGATGTGATGAACCAACATAGGACAAGATTTATATATGAGTTCAGGGAATACATTAAGATCAATCGGTGAAAACTAATCCCAACAGTTTCTTAATCTGCTTGAAAACTCATTTATTGCTTTGTTTTATATTCATTTGTAAACACAACCCTTAAACAATATTATTTTATCCATTGTTTGAGTAATTTCACTAAGGAACGACTTTTGTCCGCAATTCTCTGTAGTTCGACAAACACCCGTTACAATACTACATTTGAGTCTTGAAAGGGATTTTGATAGTAGTTAAGTGACAACTTTATAAATTCTTTTGGTGAAACGGTTAGTGCGTAAAATACCTTCAACAGTAGCCCCCTGGGTTTGAAGAAGCAACATTGCCAGATCACGTCTTCAAGCTGAATAAAGCACTCTACGGTTTGAAACAAGCACCACAAGCATGGTATGATTGTTTAAGAACTTTCCTGATGCAAAATATGGTTTTACAAGAGGTAAAATAGATAATACTCTGTTTAGACAAAAGAAAGTAGATGATTTCATTTTAGTTCAGCTATACGTCGATGATATTATTTTTGGTGCCACTAACGAAACTCTGTGCAAGGAATTTTCAAATCTAATGCAATGTGAGTTTGAAATGAGCATTGATAGCCAAACCGCAAGTGCACGGTTGATAATCGTGTATAAAAAAGATCAAACCCAAGGGATAGGTGCCTTCTTATTAAATTGTTTAGTACTTGAGCAGAAAAATAAAAGATGTATGTTGTTGATGGTTTGATTATGGTAGAACAAGATATAGCAATAAAAATATAAAGAGATAAAGATGATGAAGAATAAGCTCTTGGGTTGAATTACATAGTCTATAAAATATGTTAGCAAGTTCCTACTTAATTTCTGAATTTTAAGTCCAAGTTCATGATGTTATAGCCTAGTATATCTACAAGTTAATTCCTTACACATTGTAGAACTTTCTTTCTAATTACTAAATTCAATTCCTTGCAACTTAGTTAACTAGAGAAGAAGATGAAGATGAAATTCAGGCCAACATAAAGCTACGTCTATCCTAATTCCTTAGTGATATATACTTATAGCCTTTTTTAAATTCTAGGTTCCTTACTACTTACCAATTTCCATTCGTATAAGTAATAAGCAAAAACACTTGTGATCATCAAGATAAAATTAAGAATAAGGAAATAAAACAAGAACTGGAAATATTATTCAGAAAGGTAGAAACAAACTAAAACATAAATAATAAACTACAACAACCCAAGAAACATAAAAAGAATTAGCCAAGCATGGCTAAAAGAAGCATCGAATTACCCTAGATAGGAGCTCAAGTATGGCTTCCCACAATTCCTAGGAACAATGATCTTAAGGAGGAAAGAAGAACACTTGTTGTATTCTTAATAGGTGTGTCTTACAAGTGAAGAAAAGCTCCCTATTTATAGTGAAAATCTGCCTTCCAGCGCTTGAGCGCTGGCATCCCCAACGCTTGGGCGTTGGGATGCATTAAAAACCAACGTGCAGAAATAGGCCCAGCGCTTGAGCGCTGGCTTCCAACGCTGCAGCGCTGGGTGCAACCTCTGACTCACATCCTAGTCAGAGATCGAGCGCTTGAGCGTTGGGACTTCCAACGCTTGAGCGCTGGCACGAACACTGGCAGCTTCTTCTTGGATTCCTTTCTCCTTCAATGGTGGAATTGATTGGTTTAATTAGGCTCATTCAGCCCCTAATAAGTTCTGAAACTCCTTCCTTCCACCATTAATCCTTCAAACCTTATTTTACATGTGCTCAAATCAAAGAGAGTTGCTTCACATTCTTCAATTTCACTTTAAGTCCTCTCTTTGTTAGAACTTCAATTATGGCCCTTTGACTTCTTCAAACTTCACTTTTCATCTTCCGCTCTTGAACCTTTTCACTTTTGATCCTTGATTTCCTGAAACTTTACAAATCGGTCCCTGGACAAAAATGATAACTATACCAGCTTTTCCTAAAAATATAAAATAGCTATAAAAATTCCTAAAAATATAAAATAAAGTTAGAAAAGCAAATAAAATCTAATCTATATGCAAAATGCAAAATAAATATAAAATCTACATAAAAATAATAAAAATCCTATATGTGACTCAAAAATAATAAAATAAAAAGACTAAAAACATCCTAAAAATATCATATAATATCCTGTCATCACACCACTATACCCAACGACAGCTTGCCCTCAAGCGATAAAACTTAAAGAGAAACTCGTCCCTGAGTTTAGGAAAAGTTTATCTGATTAAAACTTGAAGCACAAAAACCTTTCCAAGAAAGCTTAGCGGATTTGGAAGACATGCATGTTAAAGATCTGTTTGTTAAGTGATTTTTTGGCTAAGAGCTTTAAACAATTCAACACAAGGGTCCTCTCAATTTTTTCTTTTTCTCTTCTCTTTTTTTTTTTGAACAAATTAGTGGAATGTATGGGATGAATGACTTGAATTTTACTCCCCTCATACTCTTTCTCACCCCACCACTTCATTATTTTTTTTCTAAGGCACATACCTTATTTTTCCTCAACTTTTTTCTAGAGAGAAACCCACAAACATAGCTCTAACAATTTCAGCACATGAATCACAATAACAACTTAAAAATATCACACAAAGTAGGCTCCAAAGAATGACTCTTTTAAGGCTCAAAAGGGGCTACTAGTGGATTTTTTCTTTTCAACCAAAACTCTGAGTTTTCAAAAATGCCTATATTCTCTTCTCAACTCACAAAGTAAACAAAATCCCAATCAACATGCAACACAAGGCAAAAAAAATTCAGAATCAAGAATTCAGAGTCCTCAGCTCTCAGAAAAACATAGGGTAAGTGGTACCCTTTTTAGAACTCAGAAAAACTTTGCCAACAACCAAAACAATCAAGATGTCAAAATCATTTCTACAGCATGCAATCCTAACCGCTTCAAAACATAGAACCTTTTCAAAAGCAGTTCAATCAGATAAAGCATTCACAGTAATAGTAGCATTCAGATTGGATAATATACTCAAGACTCATGCAAAAATAAAACAGAAAAACTAAACTAAAAATAAAACTAAAGACTATAAAAAGAAAAACTAAAAAGCTGGCACAATATACAAATTTTCCACAAAAGTCCAAGGGAACCTCAATGCAAAAATCAATTTTGAACACTTAAGTTCAAGAGGGATCTTTCTCCTTCTGGTACCTATCCTGTAACATTGAACAAACAAAAGTCTCACAAGCAGAAACTAGCTTGACTTGTTAGTTCCAAAAACAGCACACTTAAGATCATGGGTTGAAAAATTGTGTCCACCTTAAAAACAAGAATTCTTGAGTTCCCAAAAATCAAAAACCATTATAGAAGCAAGGGACAACTCAAAGAATCTAAAACTTTTCAAGAAAGGGTGAACACAAAATTTATTAAAAACAGAAAACAGCAAAATAAAAACAAAACAGAGAACTGCCCGAGCTCCAGCGCTTGAGCGTTGGGGATACCAACGCTTGGACGCTGGAATTAAAATAAAAACTGGGCATCAGAGGTCCCAGCGCCTGAGCGCTGGGTTTCCAACGCTTGGGCGCTGGAAAATGAAAAATAAAACTGGGGATTCCAGGGGCCTAGCGCATGAGCACTGGCCCCCAACGCCTAAGCGTTGGTCAACACTGGAACCAGGGGACTTAACACAGGGGCCTAACGCTTGAGCGTTGGCCTCCAGCGCTGGCCCCTCCCGCAGCAAAAACATAGAATTTTTTCTTTTATTTATTTACAAAGATGATGCAAAAAATTAAAAGACATAAATTTAAACTAGTCCTAAGTTGGGTTATCTCCCAACCAGCTCATTGTTAAGGTCCAAGATAGACCCTTCAAATTTTTCACTCAACCAGGGTCTATTACAAAATTCATTAGACCCCGCAAATCATGCATATTTTGGCACAAGTACAACTTAGTGCCCAATGAATTTTTAGCTTTCAAGGCAACATCAATCAAATTACAAATGGAAGGGATAAGAAAAACTTCCCCTTCTTGTTTCTTGCCTTGATCTTCTGAACCTACAACATAGGTCCTTTGAGGTTCTTCTTCCTCCATCTCCAATTTGTCTTCAAAGACAAATTCTACAATGAAGGTTTCTTTTACCTCCTCTCTTTGAACCACGGGTTCACTTTCATGAACAGGTGGTTGTTGTTCATCCCTGGGCTGCCTTCTTAAAATGCTTTGTATTCTTCCTTGAAGAATCTCCCTGGCCTTACATTCTTGCTCAGGACTTGGAAAAAATCCGGTTTTACGCTTACAATCTAATTCGGAGTAAAACTTGTCAATTAGAGTGAAGACATCCTGCTTTTTCTTCTCATATTCCTTTTCAAGTTCAGCCCGGATTTTTGCCTCCTGTTGTTCGAATGTTTCAGCCATAATTGTACCTGACAATACTCAGCAAACAAAATTAGCAGCACCAATTCAAATAAAAAGAAAAAACAAAAGGTTCTAAACAATTAACAAAAAGACTTAAAAACCTATCCCCGGCAACGGCGCCAAAAACTTGATAGCCAAACCGCAAGTGCACGATTGATTATCGTGTAATAAAAAGATCGAACCCAAGGGATAGGTGCCTTCTTATTAAATTGTTTAGTACTTGAGCAGAAAAATAAAAGATGTATGTTGTTGATGGTTTGATTATGGTAGAACAAGATATAGCAATAAAAATATAAAGAGATAAAGATGATGAAGAATAAGCTCTTGGGTTGAATTACATAGTCTATAAAATATGTTAGCAAGTTCCTACTTAATTTCTGAATTTTAAGTCCAAGTTCATGATGCTATAGCCTAGTATATCTACAAGTTAATTCCTTACACATTGTAGAACTTTCTTTCTAATTACTAAATTCAATTCCTTGCAACTTAGTTAACTAGAGAAGAAGATGAAGATGAAATTCAGGTCAACATAAAGCTACGTCTATCCTAATTCCTTAGTGATATATACTTATAGCCTTTTTTAAATCCTACGTCCCTTACTACTTACCAATTTCCATTCGTATAAGTAATAAGCAAAAACACTTGTGATCATGAAGATAAAATTAAGAACAAGGAAATAAAACAAGAACTAGAAATATTATTCAGAAAGGTAGAAACAAACTAAAACATAAATAATAAACTACAACAACCCAAGAAACTTAAAAAGAATTAGCCAAGCATGGCTAAAAGAAGCATCGAATTACCCTAGATAGGAGCTCAAGTATGGCTTCCCACAATTCCTAGGAACAATGATCTTAAGGAGGAAAGAAGAACACTTGTTGTATTCTGAATAGGTGTGTCTTACAAGTGAAGAAAAGCTCCCTATTTATAGTGAAAATCTGCCTTCCAGCGCTTGAGCGCTGGCATCCCCAATGCTTGGGCGTTGGGATGCATTAAAAACCAACGTGCAGAAATAGGCCCAGCGCTTGAGCGCTGGCTTCCAACGCTGCAGCGCTGGGTGCAACCTCTGACTCACATCCTAGTCAGAGGTCCAGTGCTTGAGCGTTGGGACTTCCAACGCTTGAGCGCTGGCACGAACACTGGCAGCTTCTTCTTGGATTCCTTTCTTCTTCAATGGTGGAATTGATTGGCTTAATTAGGCTCATTCAGCCCCTAATAAGTTCTGAAACTCCTTCCTTCCACCATTAATCCTTCAAACCTTATTTTACATGTGCTCAAATCAAAGATAGTTGCTTCACATTCTTCAATTTCACTTTAAGTCCTCTCTTTGTTAGAACTTCAATTCTGGCCCTTTGACTTCTTCAAACTTCACTTTTTATCTTCCGCTCTTGAACCTTTTCACTTTTGATCCTTGATTTCCTGAAACTTTACAAATCGGTCCCTGGACAAAAATGATAACTATACCAGCTTTTCCTAAAAATATAAAATAGCTATAAAAATTCCTAATAATATAAAATAAAGTTAGAAAAACAAATAAAATCTAATCTATATGCAAAATGCAAAATAAATATAAAATCTACATAAAAATAATAAAAATCCTATATGTGACTCAAAAATAATAAAATAAAAAGACTAAAAACATCCTAAAAACATCATATAATATCCTGTCATCAAGCATGATGGGAGAACTGAAGTTCTTTCTTGAACTTCAAATTCGTCAAGAACAAAGCAGAACATACATTCACCAGACGAAGTACATCAAGGATCTCTTAACAATGTAAAATATGCACAAATCCAAGGAGATGAGCACCCCAATGCACCCTGGAACTGGAACTATACTAGACAAGAACAATGAACAATCACAAGTTGATCCTACAACATACAGAAGTATGGCTTTCCTCCCTATAAATAGCCAAGGGATGCTCATGTAAAAGGGGTTCACATTTTCTCTAATAATATTATAGTCTCTCTTCTCTCCTATATTGTTCCATTCCGAGAACAAAACCCAATATCATGTACAACGTTTGCCTATGTGCTAGGTTCTAGGTAAATCCACAAAATTCTCATCTTAGTGCAGTGAAAA
Source organism: Acmispon strigosus (assembly GCA_030819835.1). NCBI lineage: Eukaryota > Viridiplantae > Streptophyta > Magnoliopsida > Fabales > Fabaceae > Acmispon > Acmispon strigosus. Next base: position 31,407,961 of record JAUAMA010000001.1, read on the forward strand.
TAATTTATAGATATTTGTCAGGCACTGCTAATCTTGGTCTTGTGTATGAGAAAAGTAGTGATTTCAGGTTAAGAAGATACTATGATGCAGATTATGCAAGAGATAGAATTGAACGGAAGAGCACAAATGGTGGATGCCACTTTCTTGGTCAATGTCTAATCTCATGGTCAAGCAAACGGCAGAGTACAATTTCACTATCCACTGTCGAAGCTGAATGCGTTGTAGCAGGCTGTTGTTGCACCCAGCTTTTGTGGGTGAAACACCAATTAGAAGATTATAGCATTCATGAGCATAATATTCCATTACTTTGTTACAACACTAGTGCTATAAATATTGCAAAGAACCCGGTTCAACATTCTAGGACTAAACATATAGATATCAAACATCATTCTATTAGAGATCATGTAGCAAAAGGTAACATTGATATATCATATGTGCACACCGATGATCAGCTTGCAGATATCTTTTCAAAACCCTTAATTGAAAATAGATTTTCTTATTTGATAGAGAGAATAGGTATGCATATTGTTTTATGAATTATATTGTGTATGTAAGTATAGATAGCAACCTGAGAGGGGGGTGAATCAGGTTTGCACGATTTTCGCCTTAACAAAGTTATTACTTTCAAGATAATGGTGTTCACAAAACGATAATTGTGATTGCAGTGGAAATAAGGGTTGCTTGAAAGTAAGAGATGAGGGATAGGAGAAATAGCAGACGAAACTTATCCTGGTTCACCTTCTATCCACCGAAGGCTACGTCCAGTCCCTCAAGAAACCCCTTGAGGATTTTTCCACTATTGATAAAAACTTCTTACAAGTGCTTACACCAAGTACCTTAAGAATTTCTATCAACAACCCTGAAAGCAAACCACTTTCTGTCCCTGAAAGCAAACCACTTTCAGACAATCAACCTTCATCGAACCCTACAGTGAATTTTTCACTCAACCAGAATGAAGATGAAGAAAAATTTCTAACCGGCTGAATCAATCCTTTAACACAAGAATGGATTGATCATAGGAGTTATGCTTTTAGGCTCTTAAGCATATGAAGGCTCTTTTAATTCTAAGTTCTTCAGTATTTGAACAGCATGTGTGTTCTTTTTACAATGAAGAATAATGAATTCAGAATATAGGCTCTTGAAAATTTAAGAACAAAGCTTAATTGAATATGAAAGAGTTGTTCAAGTGTGTTTTTGGCCTATATCATATGTGTTTCGTTTCTGGACTCAAAAGGACTATTTATAAGCATAAGGGATCATCCATGAACCAACACAACCCTTCCCAAACGATTTGAGACACAATGGTTCATGAAATAATTCAACTAGTCGAGCATGTAATCGATTACAATACTTAGGTAATCGATTACCCTAAGAGACCGTTGCTGTTTGAATTTCAAATTCAAACATGTAATCGATTACAAGCAAGCTGTAATTGATTACTTGCCTTTGTGTAATCGATTACCTTAAGGGTGTAATCGATTACACTCAAGTCCATTTTCCAGAAAATGAAACTTTAAGAAGAACCTGAGTTTTCCTACCACTTTTAGCTTATGAAAAGGTTAAACTCAAATACTTTTAGATGTCTTAGAGCCTTCATACTAAAAGAAGCCTTGGAAGCATAACTTACCTAACTACATAAGACTTAGTTAATCTTGAACCCTTGAGATTTCTTGAGACATGTTGCACTGGTTCTTCGAAGTCTTCTTTTCTTCTTTCTGTTCATGAGTTTGTCGTCATCAAAACCTCAGCCAGGGTCAGGAGCAATACCTTCTTCACAGTGTATACTAACCAAAGTGCAGGAGACGAAAAAGACACAAACAATACGACTATCGTTAAATCAGTCTAATTTCATTGCCTTCTCCTTATCGTCTAGTGTGAATATCAAATGTGAATGACGTCTATCATCTGCTAACGTCACGTCAATTACAGAAGCGACTCAACAGATCTTCCAAGGATCAAAAGATCACAAACAAACTAAGACCATCATTTTCCTAACTCTATTTACGTAATTATTATACTGTTTGATGTGCCCCTATCCATCATATTGCATCTTCTTTGATATTACTTGCTCTGATATCACATTTATGCATTACATCTGTTCTATGTGATAAATGATGTAGGAGGAAAATAAAGCAAAATAAAGCATTGACATAGGGGGAGAACAGAGAAAAGTAGAGAATTGACAAAGGAAGAGTATTGAGAATATAGGAAAAATAGAACACGCGAGAGAAGAGAAAAATGTCTATTCTAATTTATCTAGGCAGAGATAAAAAGAAAATGATCTTTAGCTGTTTAACAGAGGGGGAGAGATGATTAAAAACAATTAATTGAAAGAGGAAGAGAAAACTAGAAAACGAAGAACATATCGGGAGAGTGATTAGAAATATTTTATTGGAACAGAGAGGGGGAGCATATACATATATGTATATCTTTCGACTGCTCTGATCTATTTTCTAGCTTTGTTACTCATTTACTACTCCGTTCATTGCTCTGTTTATTACTTATCATTTTGGAAAAGAAAGGGGGAGTTTGTTTTCAAAGTTTATCCTATAACAGAGGGAGAGTTTTTGCTAATGACAAAGGGGGAAATATAGAGAAAAATGGAACAAAGGAACAGAACAAAGGGGGAGAGATAGAGAAAAAAAGAAAAATCCTTTTTGAAACTATACATGCAAATAAAATTGTCATCATCAAAAAGTGGGAGGTTTTTAAGTTCAGAATGTTAAAGTGGAGATTATTATTTATAAGTGGGAGATTGTTAAGTTCAGAACATGTATTTTAATTGATAACAATTTTAATACTTAACTATACATTATGTTTTTCAGGACTATCCCCATCGTCCAATGAATAAATGTTGATCTCTCTACGTCGTTCAGAGAAGCATCGTACGTGTGAAGAAGGTCTCATCCTTAGACTCTGGCTGAAGTTTTGATGACGAAAACATACATTACAAAAAGAAGAAAAGAAGACTTAGAAGAACCAGCTCAACGGACTTCAAAGATTATCCAAAGGGTTCTAGATTTAGCTAAGTCTCCATTTATTGGTAAGTTATGCTTTTAAGGTTACTTTACTTATGAAGGCTCATAGACAATTGAATAATTGAGTATAACATGATTTCATTATTAAAACATGGTAGAAATACTAAATTAGGGCTTAAATTTTAACAAACTAGAATTTGGACTTAAGTGTGATCGATTACACGCTTTGAGTAATCGATTACCACACATAGGCAAGTAATCGATTACCACAAAGCTTGTAATCGATTACATGTTTGAATTTGAAATTCAAACTCCAACGACTAAATAGTGTAATCGATTACCCTATTTGATGTAATTGATTACCAGGTTAGCAGATGTGTCTTTTCATGAACCAATGCGTCCCAAAACATTTGGGAAGCCTTGTGATGGTTCATGGACGACCTCTAGTGCCTATAAATAGTCCAATGATGCTCAGAAATCAACACACAACCTTCATTTTCATTAGAGCAATCATTTTGAGTTTATAATCTCCCATTTTCAAAAGAAAACTTATGCTGTTCAAACATTAAGAACTCAGAATTGTTAGAGCCTTCATATGTGATTGCCTAAACCATAACTTGCATGTTCAATCCACTCGAATAGTGAAGGATTGACTCAGCTGTGTAAAACTCTTCTTCATCTTCATTCTTGGTTAGAGTGAAATTCACTGTAGTGTTCAGTGAATGGTGGTATTCAGAAAGTGGTGTGCTTTCTGAATGTTGATAAGATTTCTTAAGGTTCTTGGTGTGAGTGCTTGTAAGAATTCTTTATCAATAGTGGAAAAATCCCCAAGTCTGAACGGGGGACTGGACGTAGCCTTCGGTGGTTGAAGGTGAACCGGAATAAAATCCTTGTATGGTTCTCTTATCCCTTATCTCTTACTTTCAGCAAGTTATAATTCCGCTGCATTTACAATTGTCAATTGTGATTCTGATCAAACTGAAACTGAAAGTAATACAATTTCAATAAGGTGAAAAACGTGAGAACCTAATTCACCCCCTCTTAGGTTGCTATCTGTACTTACAATACGCACGTTTATAAAGAAAAGACGCATCGTCCGAAGATTAAAAGAGACGCATCGTCTGAAGGCCAAAATGTAAGAATCGTCTAAAGGAAAAAATGCAAGTATCGTCCGAAGGCGTAATGCGTGTATCGTCCAGATTCTAAAAGTGAAGTATCGTCCAGAGACTGAACGTGAAGTATCGTCCAGAGACTGAACGTGAAGTATCGTCCAGAGACTGAACGTGAAGTATCGTCCAGAGAGTAAAGCTAAAGTATTGTCCAGAAACTAAAAGTAAAGTATCGTCCAGAGACTAAAAGTAAAGTATTGTCCAGAGACTAAAAGTGAAGTATCGTCCAGAGGAAAAATTTCAAGTATCGTCTGCAGTGCAATGTCTGCTTACCTTAGTCATTAAACGATACAAGTCCAGCGCTGGAACAGACCAAATCATAGTTCAAAATGAAAGCCATTGATGATCAAATTTATAGCAGAAGCGTAAATCAAGCACAACATCGCATCATCAAATTAAAGGGAGAAAGTCACACCAGAATTACTCACTAAAGTCAAAGTTATTCAAAGACAAATAGTCGTTGGTGAACGATCAAGTATTAATGGGAGAAGAAAGTCAACAACAAGAATTATCAGAAAATTGAAGTCGAGCTTACAGTATAAAAGGAGCACTAGAGGTTTCGAAGAAGACACACAACAACACACATCAAGCAATTCTTACACGTCTATTCTTTCAAATTCCATACGGCTTACACTAAATCTTTCAGAACAGTTTTCAGCCGGATCGTGAAAAATCATTGGGAGGGAAAATAGAGCATAGAGTCATAGTTTGAAAAACAGCCTCACCTTACAGAGCAGCTTTTGTTTCATATTCTCTATTTTGCAAAATCTCTAGTATTCTCCTGAGAGTCAAATTCATTTACCAATACTTAGAGTATACCGAGCCTAATTTCTTCTACCATTACTCTTTTGAGAAGAGAACCTTCTGTAGAAGAACTTGTTGTAAATGAGAAGTCCTGCATAATACTTGTACTATTCTGGGTTGAATAGTGAAAACCTTGGTGGAGCAAAGGACTGGACGTAGCCTCATTGTTCAGGGGTGAACCAAGATAATTCTGCGTGTGCTTTACTGCTTACTGCTTTACTGTTTTATTGCTTTACTGTTTGCATCGTTTAGCTATAACTTGTTTAATTCTGCTGCTTACTCTATCGTTCACTGTTAGTTTTCTAAAGTTTATGAAAATGTTTTGAAACTCATATAATTGGTTTTAGAAAAAAAGTTTTTATAAGCACACAATTCAACCCCCTTCTTGTGTTGGCCCTTATTTTATCATTCTTACCTCAAAGCATCGCCTCACAACATTGCACAGACAACTCCAACAATTCATGGCATTAATTTACGCTTAATAGCGTTCAACATATACACAAGAATAATTAAATAATTATATTATTATTTAAAATATGCAGACCTTACAATTCTATTATTCATTAACCTTGTATTTCGTGATTACATTTGATATCTTTCCCAACAACTTTATAGTAAATGAGCTTATCTTACTAACTTGCATCGTTTTTCTCCCTTAATTACTATTTTATTTAAACTTCCCCATTGCCTCGACACTTATATTTGATAACACATTCATTTTAAAACTAGTATTGTTTAAATTTAATAAAAAATAAACAATCTATCAATTTTAGTAAAAAAAAATATATTCAACTAATTATAATCTTTTGGGTATAAAAGGAAAAGGAAGACAAAAGTACACAAACAAAACAAAAAGCCCCCAAACTACTAGGTTCGAAGAAAGCAAGTTCCTAACGCATCTGCTAAGAAAAGTGGAGCTAGTGCACTTGAAGGATCCCATACCATCACAAATCTACAATTCTGGTTCGCCCAATCTGAATTTATTATATTGTCTCATGCTATTTAATTTTATATTAAATAAATGATAAACAATTTTAAAAATTAATATAATATGGTTAAATATTTTTATAGAAGTTAATATTTAAAGAAAATAATATTTTTTTTTTGAAAATGAAGAAATTAATATTGATGCTGCAAAATATATATATATATATATATATATATATATATATAGGGGATGTATCATATGAGAAAGATGTTTCGATATGAGAAAATGAGAATAAATCATGATCGTTAGATCTAATCATGAATGGTCAAGATTAAAACAACTTAGTAGTCACATGACAACTTAAAAATGTCACATCCTTAAAAATGTCATGTGACATTTTAAAAAGTCACATGACTTCATGTTTTAATCTTGACCATTCATGATTAGATCTAACGGTCATGATTTATTCTTACTTTCTCATATAAAAACATCTTTCTCATTTGATACATCCTCTATATATATATATATATAGACGTTTTCGCTTAATTTTTATTTTCCAACTAGTTCAATATATAACTTTTTTTTTTTTGGTGTATTTAATAAATATTTTCAATCCAATTAGTTTGTTTAATAGCTTCCATTTGTCTATTTTCGGTTCAATTTTTTTTTTTTTTTGCTTAAACTTATTGATAACAGAAAAACGAAATTGAACTTTATACTCGTGATGTGTTGAAGTGGAAAGACAACAAAATCTCACTAAAGTTTTAATCCACGTCAGAAGATGACTCCTTTTCCATAAAAAATTCGGGAATAGTAATACTGAACAATATTTTTCAAACTTTTAATATTATTAATATCTTAAAGCAGTGGATAATGCTATATAATTAACTCTACCAATAAAATATTCTTTCTTGGTTTGAAAATAATGGTCTGAAACGGTTGTGCACGCGTATGTTCCATAAGAATTTTTTATGTATTAATCGGTAAAGAAATTATAAATATATTTAAAAATATTATTATCATATTTTATTAAAAAGACGAAAATAACAAATGAATAAAATTGCCGAAAGTAAGATTAATTAATGAAAAAAGAAAGGTTGCTGGATAGTACCACCGACACCGTTGACGGGTAGGCTCCATCGCTCCCACAAGCCACAACTTGAATAATATTCCTTTGGGTTCGAACTAACTGTCAAAAAATTACAAAAAATATCTATATGAAATATAACTAATATTGTTAACTTTTTAACCATATCATTAATTTTTCTATTTTACTTTTTATAGTTTAATTTTATCTCTCTTCATTAATTATTCTCATAGGTGTATTATATAGAAAAATATAAATTGATGTTCTATTTGAATTATAAGTAAACAGTTATTATCAAATAAAATATTTTCCTCAAACCATACAGTTATTTTGCAATTATTTTGCAATGGAAGATATTACACCCCAACGTATATTTACGTGATGAGGCAGGGATTTGTACACTTGTCTTTTCTTTATTTGCACATTCCAATTTTTTAAATAATTTTGTAGTTCTAAAGAAGAAACGCGCCTTTTTTGTTTTAATCAAAAGTTTCTGACGGATATATGAAGTTTCCATGTTCCTCTCTAACCTTATTTGTTTACCGGTTTTCATTCATTCATACTAAAAAAAAAATTTCACCTCAATTTCAATCATTTTTCTTTTTAACTCTCCTTTTTCGATCACATCACATATCATATCTTTCATTTCTCTCGCTTCTTTTCCTATATCACTATTGGTGTAAATGGAAATGAAGTGTGAACACATCTTTCATAGTCTTTTCATTTCAATCCAAAATAAGTGTTGATACTTGTTACGGGAATGATAGTACAAGCATTTTGGTTCAATATTGACAATGTTCTACGCATATGAGAGAATAAGAATTACTAAATAAGGTAATATATACTATTACCAGATAGTATCTGTTATATATATAACATATCTCAATCTTATTTTTGAATGATTTCCTCCACGTTTGTTTTATCCTAATGTATAAGTACAGGTTAAGGGGACACTCCTCAAGTACACATTACGTTCTAATCCTAATCCTTATATCTCCTTAGCATTTACGACTTGAGCATCAGAGTGTCTTGTAGTTGTAGGTACCCATCTCAGGTGCCCACTTAGTCGTCTGATACGAGCGGACAGAGTCCCATCCATAGAGGACAGTCCAATGAAATAACCCTTCCATACTGCAAACGTTCTTACTTAGGTTTAGCAATTCCTTACTAGAACATTAGCACCATCTATGGGAAATCAATAAACTATACTCTCACTCATCTCTAGTATGGCAAACACGAGAAGGAAACAACAAAATTTCCCTCCCATCCAAGAAGGAGTACCTGTCATGATTGATGACGAGCAGATTAGGAAAACATTGATCACATGGAAGAGGTGGACCAGTCGCTGCCCCAATGACCCTCAAAAACAACTTCGTCCATAATGTCATAAACCTCTAAGATGAACTTGTCATAGTGTTATAAGAACAATTGTAGCGCAGCAAGGAGCTTAATCAGATTTTTACTCATATCACCATCAGCCAACAATGTCCCTTCACAACCTGCGTTGTCCCAAAATGCTCACGTTGTCGCTTAGGCTTTATAACACTCGGAATTTTCTCCAGTAGTTAAATAATTATTTAATTATTTCAAGGTACTGTTTGGATCCGCTCGCTGGCATCGGCAAGTGATATCGTCGGCCGAAGTACCGATGAAGTATTCTTTGCGACACTTGGTAGGAAACCAAGCTGAACCCAACTTTGAGTTCGGACGAGAATGAAATGTTCCCACTATCACCATGATGATCAGTGGAAAATTTCGTGAGGAACGACTGTAATATTGATATGGTTTCCTCCCGGAGCCCGGGAAAGATTTTTCGCGCTAACGGGACTTTTAGCCGAAACTTCAGCAGGCGAAACGGACAACTTCGGGACCCCGGATCGAGAATATGAAAAGCACCAAACGATTTCGTTTTGCATTTTGAGACCAAATTCATGAAGATGAATTTCGTGAATAGTGACTCGGTGAATAGTGTTTTCGGGCAGCGTGGTGCAGACTTCTAGAAAGATCGACCCGGCCCCGAATTATGCAGGCCCGGTACCCCGAAACCAACAAATGGCCTCGGGGCCGATACTCTCAGTGACACTGAGGTACTCACTGATGACCAGGACCTGATGTCGACCGGTGACTTGACGCATTGACGCACTGACGCATTGACGTGCTGACGCGTCATGATTAAGAATTTATTAATAAACAAACCTAGATATTTATTAGAACTTTCTAAACTTAGAGTTTAGTCCCTGAACTTTGAAACTTTGTGGTTTGGTCCTCGAATAGTAAAAAGTCTTTTTACTTTAACCTTTTACCATTCCAACTTTAGTCCCTTGGGTAAGTAAAAATTGAGATTCACCCCCCATTTTAGGGCCCAAACCCGCGGCCCACTCCCTCACTTAAGGGGTTTAATTGGCCTTTTTTCTTCCTCATCAATTCATTAAGTGAAAACCTATTAAGTTTTAGTGAGATTTATATTCCTCATCATCTTCCACATCAAGCTCTCTTGGTCGCCCCCTCCCCTCCTCCATGGCAGCCCTCCCTCAACTCTTTTCCACTTGATTCTTTGAGGTAAAGTGCTTCCCTCCACTTGATCTATATTGCTACCGATTCGGATTTTCATTTTGTTGAGTTTCAATTTTATGCATGTACTAGGATGGGAAAGTCCCTTAAAAAATGTTGTTCCCACTACCCTTAGCTTTACTTTGAACCGATTAGATTTTTGATTGGTTGGGTTTTGGTTCTTTGAAGAATTTTAAGTTGGGTTTTTGTTAGGGTTCCCTTTGGAAAAGTCATTGTCATGACATTGATCTTTGAAAAACTCCAAATAGTTTTCTTGAAAGTTTAGTTTTTGGAAAAATTGATTATTTGGAAAAGTGATTTTTCAAGCTTTAGGTAATTATTCACCCTAGATTTCTTGTTGTCTTTGATGTGTACAAATTAGATTTGGAAGAAAAAATTTCCCTTGAATTAAATTTGTTGGCCGAATTGATGTAGTGTTTTGGGACATTGGAAAATTGATTTTCTAACTAGCTTTTTGTAGTGTTTAAAGCTTATATGTGAGGTTTGATGCAAAAGAAAATTATTTCCTTAATTTTTTATGGAAAGGCCGAGAGTTAGAAAATGTTTTAAGGGCTTGGAAAATTTATTTTCATTTGGTTTTGAGAGTTAGAGTTTAGAGGGACTAAAATTGAGCTCTTGGGTAAATTTGATTATGGAATTTTTAGCTTGTTTTAGGGTTTTAAAAAGATGGGAAATAGAAAATTTAAAATTTGACAATTGAGTGAATTTTGCATGTTCTTGACACTTAGGGTTTTGTTGAATTCAAGATTTGCAAAATTGATTTGGAAACTTGTAGAAAAGGTGAGTCTTTAGGCAAATTGGTTTTTGAAACTCATATGCAAAATTAGGGTTACCTGCATCTCCAGATTTTTCAAAGAAGCATCGATGTTTTTCGGATTGGCCATGGATAACTGCATGAATTGGTTGAGAGTGTCTTCCAATTTGGAAGTCCTATCATAAGGTGGCTGGAATTACTGGTTTTTGTATGGTGCTCTGCTGTTGGAAGGACCAGCTTATTTCCTCCAAGGTTTTGTTTCCTTGGGTAATTTCCTTGATACTGACTAGGCTGGTTATTGATGTATTGCACTTGTTCTTTCCTGGCTTCACAAAAAGAAGTTAAGTGATCTTCAGTACATATATCACAGTGATTTATCTGATGTCTTCTAGGCTGTTCACCGTATCCCCTAAGTTGTTTGGGTAGGTCAATTAATATTCTTTTCACTTTATCCAACTGTTGTTGGAGTTGCTTATTTTGTGCAAGAATTGCATCATTTGAATCCAACTCAAGCATTCCTCCCTTTTTTGAGTGACATCTGTAGTGTTGGTCCTACTGGTCATTCAAAGACATGGCTTCAATTATCTGGATGGTTTCATTTGGAGATTTTGTCATCAGTGAACCTCCAGATGTTGCATCCAAGACCAATTTTGTTTGTTGTTTGAGACCCTTCCAGAAAATGTGGATTTGCGTCCTCGCATCAAACCCATGGTCTGGGAATCTTCTGAACATAGTTTTATATTGTTCCCACACTTTACCCAAACTCTCACTTGTATTATGTGAAAAAGTTGAAATCGCAGTTTTGCAGTCCATGAATTTACTCTCAGAAAAATACCTGGCCATGAATTTGCATTCCAATTCATTCCAGTCAGCTAAGACTGTCTGTGGTTGGTCTAAAACCCAATCCTTAGCTTGACCAATTAGAGAAAGAGGGAACAGTCTCAAGAACATTGATTCTTCATCAGTTTGGCTGGTACCCGCTGTACCACAAAGTTCATAGAACTTTGTAATGTGTGTATATGGGTTTTCGTGATCCAAGCCTGCAAATGGATTGGCATACATGAGTTGTACCAATCTAGTCCTCATCTCCGGGGGTTTTCCATCTCCATCATGCCTTCCTATCCTGGTTTTGTTCCTGGGTTTGAAATTGACAAACCTAGCAATGTTTTCACCTGCACCACCAGCTCTTGCTGCAGCCATTTCTTGTTGTTGTGGTTCTTCTGTAGATTTTGAAGAAGATGGTGTTTGTTGCTCCTTTCTTTTCTTGGCTAGTTGCTTCTTTTTCTTTGCCGATCTCCTTCTTGCTGTAGAGAGCGTCCTCTTTATTTCAGGATCGAACAAGAGCTGATCCGCTGAAGTCTTACCTCACATAAACAAGGTCAAGATACAATCTAGCCAAGAAAGTTAGTAAACAAGATAAAAATATCTAAAAAGAAAGTTTATGTACTGTATTCACAAGGAATATTGAATTAAAAATTAAACTATACACTTTATTCACAATTGTTCAAATTAATCACACTAAAGCTATACTTTTGTACAAGCGCAATTCCCCGGCAACGGCGCCATTCTGTTGAAAGGATTTATGTGCTTATTCAAAAACCGTTCACCAAACACATTTATAAAATTGTCACTTAACTACTATTTAAATCCCTTTCAAGATTCGAATGTAGTATAGTAACGGGTATTGTCAAACCACATAGAATTACGGACAAAAGTCGTTCTTTAGAGATATTAATTAAACAATGGATAAAAATAAGATTGTTTGAAGATTTTTTTGTAGATAAATAAAAATAATGAAATAAGGAGTTTTCAAGCACATAGAGAAACTGTTGGGATTTAGTTCATATTACAACTTTACTGTATCCTTACTTTCATGCACAAAACCTATTATACCATTGATTTCTCCTCACCAGTTCTTATACACTCATCTATATGTAGCATGAGAAGATTATCAGGGATTTTACTAATTATCGATGTCTCACATATTTAATAAAGCAACAACATTAGACTTAGGAGTTAACAGGACTAATTAAACCAATTCTATGTCTAGCAATTAGTATAATCAGATGATATGATTAATTCAGATCCAATTATGTAGCTGTCACTCACAGAAAGAACCTATAATCATGTTCTAAACAGCCAGATCAGAACAAGCATTAGAATGAAACTCATATCATGAACATCAATAGATATAACATAGATTCATATAGATTAAACCATCATGGATACATTTGAGTTTCAATACTACAGTAAATCCCAACAACAGAGATTTAGCAATCCATAGTTATGGATGTCGTAAGCTTACAAGAAGGGAGAACGGAAACCGGAAGCTTGGCGACGTCTGTGTTGTGTGTCCACCTCTGCGGCGTAGAACCGTGCTTCCAAGACTATCACTCTCACTCCTAGCTTGCTTCCTCACTCTTGGATTCTCTTTCTAACTCAAACTCTCCTTTTCTAAATGTAAAACTATATATCAAATGTAACAAGTGCTGAAAAATTGGATTCTGAATCTCTCTTCTGTTTTGGACGAGGCTATGTATTTATAGGCAAAAACAAAGCAGGTCGCTAAGCGACTGAAACAGGTCGCTGAGTGACCCAATTACTTCAATGCATGGTTTCCTCAACCAAATTGGTCGTTGAGTGGTCCACTTGAGGCGCTAGGCGACCAGAGAGGGTGCTATGGTCGGTGAGCAGTTTTCCTGAGGCGCTGAGCGGCCAGTGAGGGTGTTCTGGTCACTGGGCGGTCCATCTGAGGCGTTGAGCGGCTAGTGAGGGTGTTCTGGTCACTGGCCAGCTGTCCTAGGTCGCTGAGCGACCAGAAACTTGTATTCTTTGCCTAGTTCTTTCTGCCTTTCCAAATATATTCAAATTGAGAAGAGTTTAAGACAGAATATTCCATAAACAATCAAGATAAGTGTCATTTAAAGGCTGTAAAACTATGCATATTTGACACTTATCACGTTCGAGTTGTAATAATTATGTTTTGGTCCCCGAGTCATTGTACCTTGCAATTTGGTCCTTATTGAGTATTATTGGATTCATTAATATTATACTATGCTTTTATGCTATCAAATTATGCATCGTTTGGTCTTGGCTGGAATCGTGACGTTTGCAACGAGAAGGAAAGCATCATTTGCTACTTGGGAAGTATCGTCTGATGATCATCGTTTAATCCTATCATTTGGTGTCTATCGTCTGAAGACCATCGTCTGATCCTATCATTTGGTGGTTATCGTCCAACCTTTATCATTTGGTGTCTATCGTCTGAACCTATCATCTAACATCCATTGTTCAATACCTATCATCCAACATCTATCATTTGGTGTGTATCGTCCATAACATTGGAAGTATCGTACACGGGGTATCGTCTGCAACACGTTGAAGTATCGTCTGGAAAGTACCGTTCGTTGCTTTGGAGCTTATCGTCTAGTTGCCATCGTCTGATGTCTATCACCCGACGTTGGTGTTCAACGTCCAATACCTATCGTTTGGCAATGTACTGTGATAATGAAAGAAACACACAAGAAAGGGGGGTTTGAATTGTGTGACTTATTTTTGAAAACTTCTTTCATGATAAACATTAATTATTGGTTTTCAAAGAGAGTTATCGGTCATGCAAGTATGCATGTATGCAGCGGAAAATTAACATAACATGAAAAGTAAAGCACACATGATTTTTATCCTGGTTCACCCCCATAATCGACAGGGCTACGTCCAGTCCTTGGCTTCACCAAGATTTTCCACTATTTAATCAAATAGTACAAGTATTGTCAGGGACTTCTCCTATCAAGTATTGTACAGGACTTCTCCTAGTATTGTCAGGACTTCTCTTTTCAAGTATTCTTCAGGACTTCTCCTAATTAGTATTCTACGGGACTACTCCTGATACCCTTTACAAATTGGGTTTCGTTTTCTACATGAATTATCTTCAATAATCGTGGGTAGAAGAAATGAAGCTCGGGTTTACAGAGAGGATAGGAAGTTTAAGTTTCTCTGTTTTGGGTTGTGTGTGGTTTAGGATGAGAGTAACACTCTGTAAGATCTTCACACAAGTGGACGACATAACTCAGGTAAGATTTGGCTTGAAGCTTTCTAAGTTTGAACCAATGGAAGCTTGGTTCTTTGGGCAAACTTGGTTTGGATATGGAATTGATTGAATTCAAGTCACCAACTTGTTCTGGAAGCTGAAATCTCTATTTATATCTTCAGTTGATAGTCTTCATTCTTCTTTGATAGAAGGAGAGAAAAACAGATCCATTAGTGCTTCTACTTCCTTGTGAGTAACGACTAATTCTGCATTTCTGGAGCAGCTTTAAAACGCGATCTGCCAAGCATTAATTGCTTGGGTTGACATCGTCTGGCTCTTCAAAGCGTTTCACCTTGAGCTACAATTTCTGCATTCAATGCTTATGCATTCCAGCTAAGTGTTTTTTGTTTGACCATTGTATTCCGGTGCATGCCAGCTAATAGTCATTAAATGCTCTGAACAGATATTTGAATTTCGACCGTTGAATGAGTACGATGCTCAGAATTTTACGCCGTTGAGTCCGCGAAGTCACCTTGATTTGAGGAAAAGCAGAAAAGCAGAGGGACCAAGGAGTAATATATTAATTATTCCCCTTTCTTCTTTCTTCTATCAACAGAACTTCATTTAATATGCAGACGAGGTAGTTGATTATTGATCCAAGAAGCACTTATTCTGGATGAACTCTTCAGAGCTTGGTTGAATAATTTCTTTGATGCTTCTGCTGAATTGATAACCTCATTACACACACTTTCTGGAATTTATGACTTTTGAGTACTTTGATGCTTCTGGGCAGAAGAAATCTTCATTATGATTTGGCAGACGCAGTCTTTATAGAGTCTTCAGAATTTTGTCACTGAGTAAGATGCATAGGCAGACGGACTTTCTCATTTTAGTCTTTGTTGAAGATTAGAATATTCTTGATTTGTAGATGACTGAATTTTTCCTTCCTTTGTGCTTCCACTGAAGTTCTCCATTTGAATGAGTCGATATGCAACTGCTTTATATGATGCTAGAGAGGCTTCAAAGCAGAGAATGTTTCTTCAAACTCTGTTACCAGACTTATTCAGCTTCTGGCAAAACAGTCTTCTAGTTGATCACTGTTAAATCAGGCGCCGGACTGTTTCAACTCTATCAAGTGAGTTTTGGCTTAGAGAGAGCATAGCTGATTGAATGTCTTCCAAAAGATTATTGCTATTTTCAGGCAATGCTTGGTCTTCCGTGGGTCACTGGACTGTCTTCATATAATTGCTTTCTTTGTATATCTTGACAGCTTTTCTTGATGATTATGCAGTTATTCCTCATTGATGACCGGACGATTTCTTCTTGTAAGGCTGTCTCTCTTGATTATGCTTTGAGATACATTGAGTTCTTCAAGTAGATAGATTTTCCTGGATATGAGAAATTTCAACGTGTTAGGAATTCTATCTCTAATGATATTAAACCTCATTGAAATTGTTAATTATCAAAACATAATAATTCATTTAATTGTTTGAACTAACAATCTCCCCCGTTTTGATAATGACAATTTCTTTGGAGAAAAAGGTTTAATATGTAAAGAAAATATTTCTTAGATTGAGCCTTCATTATTTTCAGATGAAAAGGCTTTTCTTAAAACAAAATGTTTTATTATATAGAAAAACATGAACGATCTTTTTGATACGTAAAGAGCATTTTCGTTTGTTATGCTTGAACAGACGGAGGCATCTTATATTTTGTAATTTTTAATTATCTCTTAAAAACTGATAACCTATCCTCCTAGGGTTTAGTTACCTTTGCTCCCCCTAAATCTGATATTCCTGCATAGTTTACTTTTTCAATATTTTTATCTTGTAGTGAGCTCCCTGAGCTCCCCCTGAACTATTCATCATTTAGGTTTTTAATCCTTTATTTTCTTCCCTTTTTCTTATTTCTCCTATTGCTTCTCCCACTATTTCCTACCATTTTCTCTATCTATTACTTCTCCCCCTTTGGCATTATCAAAAAGAAAGCTACAATGGATAGAGCAGTAAAGAGAGAATTAACACTAAAGCAGATATATATATATATATGTAAATTCAATTGCTGTGAGAGAGAAATAAAATAGTTCAAGTTAAAAGACTAAGAGAATAGAGATCCGAAATTCATTTCTTCTTCATCTGTTCGAAGAAGCTGTTCATCATGGCCTGCATGACATCAAACTTAGCATCCATCTTTTCAGTGATGGCTTGTGTTGCAGCTTCAGTCCGATTGATCACTTCCTCCCTCAGTTCCTGGGTTTCCTTAGCATGAGTTGATCGAACTTCCTTAATTGTTTCTTTCAGTAGGGCCAACTCAGCCTTAGCATCAAATTGCTCTTCAGCGGACAGATTAGGAGTAGTGTGCTCTTGTGCCTGAATTTCTTCAGCTTTATGAAGATCATCCTTTGGTGGAACAACTGATATAGGTTGAGAATCAATGATCACATCACCCAAAGCATCTTCAGAAATGTTAGTTGAATCAGGCTCATGAAGTGAGTGTGTAGATGCCTCATTAGGTATATCCTCAGAGTCCGAAGATGTCATGAGCACATCTCTGGATATAGTGACTACTTGAGGCAAAGGAATAGATGGTGCATATGATGGTGAGTTTCGTGAGGATGCAAGAGCAGTTGGCCAAGGTTGAGGTTGAGGTCTTGTAGCAAGCAGAATAAGCGACCATGATCCATGTTGAATCATGACGTGTTTAATGCCACGAATCAAGTTGAATGGAATGGTGCTTATGTGAACATGTCTGAAGACAGACAGTTCCCACTCATGATGAAAAAGATTATACCTGGTCCTCTTAGCAAATGAAACTTGAATACCATCAAGGGCAGGTGGAGACCATAGTCATTCCTGTATGCAGAAGTTGTAACCCAGCAATTCCAGAAGCAAGTTGGGAATATATATATAGCATTCTCCGTTGTAAGCAATATGGGAACCTGCATAGAGATTTGTGTAACAGTCCGCTGCGACCTTTTTGGAACATGAACAAGTAAAGTTCTTGCTCCCTTCAGCATGGGTTCCATGGGTTGAGAAGCTTGAACATTATCCTCCTGTTCATCCTCAGATGAAGAAGCTCTTTCAGCAGGCATTTGTTGAGTGGCCAGAATTTCATCCAAAGAGGAGTCTGGGTCAACAGCATGATCATTTTCTTCTTCATCAGCTTTCTCAGGTTCAACCTTCTGCTTCTTTCTTGGGTTTGAAGCCTTGACTGCACGAGTCTTTGTTCTCTTTCTAGCAACTTTTGCCCTTTTTGGAGCAGCATTCTCTTCTGTAGCCGGACGGACAGATTCATAGGTTTCTGGACTTATTACCTCGGCATCAATTGGACTGGTGGCAGTTGCCATGTTGGGATCTGCTTGTTTAACGTCCAGTGGACGAATTGGACTCTCAGACGGTGTCACCTTAATATTTTCGGATGGAGGGTTTGGTGGTTGAGTTGGACTTTGTAGGGGCTGTGTCTCTTGAGCTATAGCCTTGACCCGGACGGATTCAGCGTCAGACCGTTTCTTCTTGGACTTAGAAGGACGCAAATAGTCAGGATCAACAATTTGCCTGTACATCACAATTCTTGGTGTGATGTTCTGACCCCATTGTTTAGCTCCTTCGGCAAAGTTTGGCCTACACAGTGGTGTGCCAAACGAAAGAGGGGATTGCTTCTTCAACTTTACGCGTACCCCAATGGCTATCATCAACATTGCACAATACTGCAATGGGTGAAGGAGTTGATATTGGCCCTATGAGAGGCAGATAAGTGCATGATTCCCTAAGGCTTAGGGTGACAAGGATGAGTCTGGAGGCAGTTGTAGCATTTAGTCCCATGTCAGGGACATTGAACCACTTTGGAGACAGAGCTGGTTCATCAGGACCAAGAATCAGTGCATTTCGCACTCTCTCCAGATGATCTTCAGATTCTTATGTCCTCAAGTGCAGAGACCGTCTGACATCGAGTTCTTCTATCATTCTTCTTCTTATCTCTAGCCATTCATTTTCATTCTTCCCTAGCCATTGTGCAATGCACCTATAACCACAGTTGCCGTCGTCTTCAACGTCAACAATGTCTTCCACAAAGACATGAAACAAGGTTGGCACTTGTGGGAGGTACTTTATGAGAGCGATTGACGGTTGAGCAGTTTCTGGAATAGAATCCAGAGGAACCTTCTTCATGTTCTTCAGCAATGAGGCTATTGGAATAGCATCTTCATCATCTTCAGAAGAAGATTGGTTTTGCTGAGTGGTGGTGGTTGCTGCTTCATACTTCTTCACCAAGCGTCTTCATTTGGGCTCCGGTTCAGACGGATGCTCTATCTCTACCCACTTTCTGGAGTCAGAGATGTAGTGTGGCTTTACATGTGGAGAAGGATCATCAACAACATCCTTCTTTGCCTTAGAGGCTCTAGTTCTTGGAGGTGAGGGATTGACCTCATCAGCATTTCCTGCATCTTCATTCTCTCTCTGCTGCTTTCTTTCCCATTCAATTAGCAGGTTCTTGGGGACTCTAGAGGTGTCAAGTTTCAACCTCATCTTCTTGACATCTCCGAACCTGATGGCGGTAAGGTAGATGTAATCGTGAACGATGAACTCGTTCTTCTCCTTTGTCTCATTGATGAGATCCTTCTTTCCCATCATGGTAGTGGTAAGAGCTCCATATGGAAGGTTTGACACAGGGCTTTCAAGCGCGTTGACTATGTGGTTGAAGATCAAGTAAGGAAGATTAATCTTTTACATGTGCATCGTCTGGTAGAGAGCCTAGTGGGAGAGTTTGTTTACCAAGTCACGGGCACCCTCCTTTGGAATCATTATCTTACTTAGCACAGCGTGAGGGAACTTTCACTCGTCAACCAGATTGTTGACGTTGGTTCCATGGATCTTGGGATCCTTCTTCCAGATGCAGTCAGGGTTGGGTGTAGACAGTTCCCACTTTGGCCTGTAGATGACACCTTCATTGACTTCTACATCTAAGGCTTCGGCAATGTCTCCTGGACAGACTTTAGTGACTGTTCTCATGCATCTGGATTGGATGGTCACTGGCCCCTTCTTGATAGCACAGTCAAAGAACTCTTTGACTACCTGTTTGATGGCTGGGGTTGCAGAAATCTTCATAAGGTTTGTCCAATCTTGAAACAATATGAGGTCCATCCCTGCTAGCTTTACGTAGCTGTACACATTGAGGTCGAGATTCCTTGGGGAGACAAGTTCTCTTTCTCCCATGTTCATCATCTTCTGCTTCCCTATCAGAGCTTCTTGTTCTCTTCTATTTGCAGCGATGTTCTTGTTCCTCATATCAATTACGTCCTGTTGAGCAGGAGTCAGTTCTGGTTCAGTAGCAACTTGCTTTTTGGGTTCCATTGGAGATTTCTGCGAGGAAAGGTTAGTGAAGGCAAAGGAGCAAGCAGAGAATAGCAATAGTCTTAGAAAGTTGCAAGTAAATTGCGAGTGTAGTGTTTTCTCTTTCTCAAGACCTTTTGTTGAACGTATTCAGAATGCAGAAGGTTTTACTTGTTTTACGTAAAGGAATGATTAGTTCTGCAATTGATGTGAGAGAGTAGACATAGCACGCGCATTAAATGAAAATATTTAAATATGCAGTCACAGCAGTTGGAAGATTTAATGCGGGTTGAGAACGCTTTAGCATATGAAACGATACAGCTGTTTACCAATAACCCAAACGTGGGCGTCGTGGATGCCTGATCGTGTTCTTTCAGTTATTCCCAGACGTTCTCACATAGATGTTGTTTCTTACTGTGAGCTTGAGTAATCACCATACGGTGACTAATTCTTGATTCAATTTATTTTGGCGGCAAACTTCATTTGAGTCAGAAGTTGTCTTCTTGGATGATCGTCTGGTTTCACACGCTCAATCATTTTACTTATACCCTGCAGTCTTTCAAAATGCATATATCTTTTGTCCTGCACATATCAACATAGAGTTCTTTTCCATAAAACTTCATTAGTATCTTCTTATCATTCTATTGGCTACATGCAGTGGAGTTCGTATGTTCTCTTATTAACAAATGTATATAAGTTAAAGATACTCCCTGTGAAGATATTTATTGTAAGTTCTGTTCCTTGCAGTGTATGTCATAGACTCATTATCACCTTCTTTTAGATATGTGATGTTTTGATTTGCAGACTAAGTTATTGAATGCAGATGGTTCAATTTAACCAAGAGATGGGCTTTACTCTGACAATGTTCTTCTAGAGTTAAGAAGTTATCAGGACAAGACTGAAAAAGGTGTCCGTCTGACTGATCATGGCATAGATATTTGTAAGCTTTGACCGGGCGAAAACGAGATGTGTTCGTCTAGCACATCCTCTACTCTTTGCTTTTAGTCAATGTCACAGTTGACGTTGACCTCTTAAAACGCTTGCCAATTATGCCACTTGAAGTTGCTGTTGATGAGAGCGCAAATAGATTCTCTTTGGCAAGAGCATTTTTCTGGCAGCATCTCATAAGCTAAACTTTACTTCTGCTTGGATTCAATGATAGATCAGCTTATGTTGATCATCATTGCATTAAACATGTCTCTTTCGCTGTGAGATTCTGCAGCTTTAATTGTTGTAAACTTTTTGGTACCCATGTTTCTTTGGGTCCAGATGGTTAGTTTTACATTCAAATGATTGAGTATATCATTATTTGAATGTCAAGGAAAAAATATAGAGATTCTTAAACTATAAGCAAGTGTGCATGTGCATGTGTACATGATATTGATTTTTCAAACTAGTACATCACTATATCCTTATCATGTGGAAATATGAAATTTTTGATTTGGCAGTAAAGACTTAATTCTCATGCAATTTGCTTCCTTGAGATGGCATGTGTTTGAATCAATTTTAATCTATCTCAGTTGTATGAATGAGGAACACTAGGATATAGTCTGTAGTCTATTCTTTCATACCTTATTTATTTATTTATACTTTTTATGATATGAAGGGTAAGAAAGTGATGAATACAGATAATCAATTATTAGCTCAAAGTTACCTCATTTATCTCTTGTAGTGTGGTCACACGATGTGTCATCTATCTTCAATCTCCAGATATGATCGTTTCAATCATGAAGTAAGATGAGTTCTCTTTTCTGAAGGAGAACTTGACCATTCCACAGATTTGCTAGAAGATTCAGCATTGATGAGACCAGATATGAGCTGGGTTGGAAAACCAAGGTTTTCACTTGCTTTCTCTTCTTGGATGGATATGGAATCTTCTGCAATCCTTCGAGTTATGTGTGAGTCGCTTTCCCTTGACCTGTTTACTCCTTTCTTGATCTTGTTTCTTGAAGATGTACTTCCTGCAATGTTCTTTGGATCATGGTTGCTTTTGCTTGAGGAAGACACCTGTAGTTCATAGATCTTTTTGCTCTACATCTGCGAAGATGTTAGTTATTTCCAGAGCGGTTAGGCTCTGATACCAATTGATAGTGCACGAAACACACAAGAAATGGGGGGTTTGAATTGTGTGACTTATTTTTGAAAACTTCTTTCATGATAAACATTAATTATTGGTTTCCAAAGAGAGTTATTGGTCATGCAAGTATGCATGTATCCAGCAGAAAATTAACATAACATGAAAAGTACAAGTATTGTCAGGGTCTTCTCCCAGTATTAGAAGGACTTCTCCTATCAAGTACTGTACAGGACTTCTCCTAGTATTATCAGGACTTCTCCTTTCAAGTATTCTCCAGGACTTCTCCTAATTAGTATTCTGAAGGTGCAAGAAACACACAAGAAAGGGGGGGTTTGAATTGTGTGAACCATTTTTCAAATCTCTTTCCTAAACTTTTGTTTATTAATCATCCGTTAGAGTTCACTTATTTTCATTACAAGATATTCTATAGAATAAGTGGGAATACAAGAAATATTTGACAATTATTGAAGATTAAATATTTGTTCGTTAATATAATTTAATCATGAGAATATGAACGAAAACGCAGCGAGGAAGCAGTAAAGCATGAAAGTAAAGCACACATAGTTTTTATCCTGGTTCACCCCCATAATCGACAGGGCTACATCCAGTCCTTGGCTTCACCAAGATTTTCACTATTTCAACGAATAGTACAAGTATTATCAGGGACTTCTCCCAACAAGTATTCTAAGGACTTCTCCTAACAAGTGTTCTAAGGACTTCTCCTAACAAGTATTCGAAGGACTTCTCCTTACAAGTATTATTAGGACTCCTCCTTACAAGTATTATCAGGACTTCTCCTATCACCTTTTTCAGGGTTTTTCTTTTCTACAATAATCTCTTCTTGATAAGAGTGGGTAGAAGAAATGAAGCTTATAGAACAGAGAGATCATAAGCAAGCTGATCTCTTGTTCTAAGTTATGTGTGTAGAATATGATGAGAGTAAAACTCTATAAGGTTTCTACACACATAAGCAACTCAGCTCAGGTTTGAATATATCTTGAAGTTTCCTGAGCTTAGACCAAGGTTGCCTTGGTCTTTGGACGAACTAGATTGAGATGTGTACAATTTAGTTCTAGTCGCCAAGTTGCTGCGGAAGCAAGGTTCTCTATATAAATCTTCAGTTGAAGATCTTTGTTCATTCTCCTCAGCAGGAGCGAAAACCTGCCCGCAGTACTTCTTCCTCTCCGGGAAGCACATAACGGCTAGTTCTGCATCTCTCAGCAGGCGTAAGTCACGATCAGAGGCTTCTCTGCAAGCGTAAGATATGATCTGGAAATCATCAGTTCGTCTGGGTTGATGTCGTCTGGCTCCATGCTGAGCGAGTAGCCTGGAGCTGGTTTCGTCGTATATAATGTGTGAGAATACAGTGGTGGAGACTGTTTTGACTCTTTTACCCCAGTGCTTGACAGCTAATACTCATCACGTGCCTTGGTCAGATTTTTGAATTTCGACCGTTGAGAGTGTACGATGCTCAGAGATTCTTGCCGTTGATTTCGCGATGTCAGCTTGATTTTAGGAAAAGCAGAGAAGTAGTGGGACCAAGAAGTATTGGATTAATTGTGTCCCATCTCTCTTTCTGTGATTGCTAGGTTTTGATAATCGTGCAGACGAGGAGAGAAGTAATTATTCAAAAGAATAATTTCTTTAATGCTTCTGTTGACTTGATATCCTCGAAAGACGTACTCATTGACCTTTGTATCTTTGGCGCGATTCATACTTTGGTGGACGGATTCTTTCATTTAGCTTTGGCAGACGCAGTCTCCATTGAGTGCTTGAAATTCCATGATTGGCTCGTGTTGCCAAACGAATTTCCTTCAGTCAGTTCTTCTTTAAGAAACAGAACATTCTTGTCTGAAACCTTTCTTTCTATTTCTTCACCGAAGTTCTCCATCTGAGAGAGTTGATCCACAACTCCTTTATATGATGCTAGAGAGGCTTCGAGGCAGAAGGAGTTTCTTCAAGGTTGTTATGCTCTTTCACCTTCAAACAATACAGTCTTCTCATTTGATCTTTGTAGATTCGGGTGGCGGACTGATTCAGTTGCTTCAACTAGGCTTGATTTGGGTGTGCAGATTTCCATCAAGTAACCGAGAGAAAAGACGCTGGTCATTTTAAGTTGTTGGTTTATCTCTCTTGATTCACCGGACAATCTTGTACTTGAATATCTTTCTTTCTTGCGCCATCGGACTGTCTTATACGAGAATGCTTTCCTACGCATATCCTTGATGTTGTTTCCTTCGAGGTGGCCGGACGAACTCTTCTGGCGAACTGATTCTCTTGGTAAGGCAATGATGTTTATTCATTCCTTCCAGAGATGGTTATTCTTGTACATGATAATTTTCACTATGTTAGGAAATTTTATCTTTAATGTCATTGAAAAGAAATTGTTAATTATCAAAATATAATAACTTATTTGATTATTTGATCTAACATATTCTACAGGAATACTCCTGATACCCTTTACAAATGGGGTTTGGTTTTCTACATGAATTCTCTTCAATAAGAGTGGGTAGAAGAAATAAAGCGCGGGTTTACAGAGAGGAAAGGAAGTTTAAGTTTCTCTGTTTTGGGTTGTGTGTGGTTTAGGATGAGAGTAACACTCTGTAAGATCTTCACACAAGTGGCCGACATAACTTAGGTAAGATTTGGCTTGAAGCTTTCTAAGTTTGAACCAATGGAAGCTTGGTTCTCTAGGCAAACTTGGTTTGGATATGGAATTTATTGAATTCTAGTCGCCAAGTTGTCCCGGAAGCTGAAATCTCTATTTATATCTTCAGTTGAGAGTCTTTATTCTTCTTTGATAGAAGGAGAGAAAAACAGATCCGTTAGTGCTTCTATTTCCTTGTGAGTAACGGCTAATTCTGCATTTCAGGAGCAGCTTTAAAACGCGATCTGCGAAACATTAATTGCTTGGGTTGACATCGTATGGCTCTTCAAAGCGTTTCACCTTGAGCTACAATTTCTGCATTCAATGCTTATGCATTCCAGCTAAGGGTTTTTTGTTTGACCATTGTATCCCAGTGCATGCTAGCTAATAGTCATTAAATGCTCTGAACAGATATTTGAATTTCGACCGTTGAATGAGTACGATGCTCAGAATTTTATGTCGTTGATTCCATGAAGTCAGCTTGATTTGAGGAAAAGTAGAAAAGCAGAGGGACCAAGGAATAATATATTAATTATGCCCCTTTCTTCTTTCTGCTATCAACAGTACTTCATTTCATGTGCAGACGAGGTAGTTGATTATTGATCCAAGAAGCAATTATTCTGGATGAACTCTTCAGAGCTGGGTTGAATAATTTCTTTAATGCTTCTGCTGAATTGATAACCTCATAACACACACTTTCTGGAATTTATGACTTTTGAGTACTTTGATGCTTCTGGGCAGACGAAATCTTCATTATGATTTGGCAGACGCTGTCTTTATAGAGTCTTCAGAATTTTGTCACTGAGTAAATGCATAGGCAGACAGACTTTCTCATTTTAGTCTTTCTTGAAGATTAGAATATTCTAGATTTGTAGATCACTGAATTTTTCCTTCCTTTGTGCTTCCACTGAAGTTCTCCATTTGAATGAGTCGATACACAACTGCTTTATATGATGCTAGAGAGACTTCAAAGCAGAGAATGTTTCTTCAAACTTTGTTACCAGACTTATTCAGCTTCTGGCAAAACAGTCTTCCAGTTGATCACTGTTTAATCAGGCGCTGGACTGTTTTAACTCTATCAAGTGAGTTTTGGCTTAGAGAGAGCATAGCTGATTGAATGTCTTCCGAAAGATGATTGCTATTTGCAGGCAATGCTTGGTCTTCCGTGGGTCACCGGACTGTCTTCATATAATTGCTTTCTTTGTATATCTTGATAGCTTTTCTTGATGATGTATGCAGTTATTCCTCATTGATGACCGGACGATTTCTTCTTGTAGGACTGTCTCTCTTGATAATGCTTTGAGATACATTGAGTTCTTCAAGTAGATAGATTTTCCTGGATATGAGAAATTTCAACGTGTTAGGAATTCTATCTCTAATGATATTAAACCTTAATTAAATTGTTAATTATCAAAACATAACAATTCATTTAATTGTTTGAATCTGACATACTGTTCACTGTTTCATGTTTCATTGATTTTGTTTGACTTTCCATAACATATTTCGTGGGTTTCGAACCTGAATATGGACAAGAGAAATTATCTCTGAATTTGGGAAGATATACTCCGAATGTTTGACTTGGAATAATGGCTATTAAGAGGTCTCTATTCAGAATATCCGCTAATTGGGGGCAGATTTGTTCTGTTACCATTCGAGTTGTTAAGGAAGAAAAATCTGCAACTTCCTCCTACTTTTCCTAGGGTTAGGCGTGCAAATCACTTGGCTGCTTATCTTGTGCTTAGCTAGCTTTTAAAATCAGAGTTATGTTAGGGTTGGTCAAGATACAACTGATATTTTGGCTAAAATATAGGAGAGAAAAGCTGAAGACAACATCCCACTACCTTAGTGGATTCTGTAACACCCGGAATTTTCCCCACTGATTAAATAATTATATAATTATTCCAAGGTACTGTTTGAATCCGCTCGGCGGCATCGGCAAGCGTTATCGTCGAGCGAAGTACCGGTGAAACACCTTTTGCAACACTTGGTAGGAAACCAAGCTAGACTTGACTTTAAGTTCGGACGAGAATTAGACGTTCTCACTATCACCACGACGATCAGTGGAAAATTTCGTGAAGAATGACTGTAATATTGATATGGTTTCCTCCCGGAGCCCGGGAAGGACTTTTCGCTCTAACGGGACTTTTAGCCGAAACTTCAAGACGAGAAACGGACGACTTCGGGACCCCGGATCGAGAATATAAAAAGCTCCAAACGATTTCGTTTGGCGTTTCAAGACCAATTTAGTGCTGAAGATTTTTGTGAATAGTGACCCGGTGAATAGTGTTTTCGGGCAGCGCGACGCAGGCTTCGAGAAAGATTGACCCGGCCCCAAATTGTGCGGGCCCGGTACCCCGAAACCAATAAGTGGCCCCGGGGCAGATATTCTCAGTGACACAGAGGTACTCACTGATGACCAGAACCTGATGATGACCGGTGACTTGACGCGCTGACGCATTGACGCATTGACGCACTGACGCGCTGACGCACTGACGCGTCATGATTAAGAATTTAATAATAAACAAACCTAGATATTTATTAGAACTTTCTAAATTTAGAGTTTAGTCCCTGAACTTTGAAAACCTTACGGTTTGGTCCCCGATAGTAAAAAGTTGTTTTTACTTTAACCTTTTTACCATTCCAACTTTAGTCCCTTGGGTAAGTAAAAATTGAGTTTTGACCCTCATTTTTGGGCCTCTTGGCCGCAGCCCACACTCTCCATTAAGGGGGTTAAGTGGCTTTTATGTCCTTAAGTGAATCATTAAGTGAAAAAGCCTTGAATTTTAGAGAGTTTTAGAGAGATAAGGAGAAAGGAAAAACTATTCATCATCTTCCTCATCAAGCTATGGCCGAACCTGTTCTCTCTCCCTAGCTCCTCCATCCTTTGTCCTTTCATCTTGCTTCCTTGAGGTAATATGCTCTCCTTCCCTTGATCTACATTTCTACCGATTCAAAATTTTGTTTTGTTGAGTTTTAATTTTATGCAAGTGCTAGAACTTAGAAGTCCCTTCATAGATGTTGTTCCTACTACCATGAGCTTTGTTTTGAACCGATTAGATTTTTGATTTGTTGAGTTTTGGATTCTTGAAAATTTTTAAGGTTGAGTTTTGTTAGGGTTGCTTTTGGAAAAGTTATTCCCAATGGATTGATCTTTGAAAATCACCAATTAGTTTTCTTGGAAGTTTTGTTTTTGAAAAATTGATTGTTAGGGAAAAGTGATTTTCAAGCTTTAAGTAATTATTTGTCTTAGTTTTCCTATTATCTTTGATGTGTACCAATTAGATTTTGAAGAAAAAATTGTTCTTGAATTAAATGTTTTGGCCGAATTGGGTATTGTCAAGGGACAAGGAATAATTGATTTTCTAACTAGCTTTTGGGTGTGTTAAAATGCTTATGAATGAATTTGGGTATTGAGGTTATGTTTTGTCACAATTGTTGAGCATTGGCCTAGAAAATCTTAAGTGTTAAAGACTTGAAAATTTGTTTTTGAAAGCTTAGGAAGTTTGTAAATTGAATGTGTGAAAAATTGAGTTTTTGGGGTTTTTTGTGCATTCTGGAACTTGGGGAAAAATCAAGTGAAAATATGTTTTAGAAGTTATATTTTTGGTTGCTAAATTGGTTTGGAAAATTTAGAGGAGTTTTGGGTAAAAATTTGAGAAATTTAGGGTTTTTGGAAGCTTGGACAGAATTGAACTTGGTGTTGTTTTTGTGTGCTTTTGCTTTCTAAAATCTTCTTTAAGGCCTCAAAATGGTATTTAAGCATCTAGCCTTGATGCTCTTTAAATGGGTTGAAATTTCGGAAAAAGTTAGGTTTCGTAACTTATGGTTTTTCTATGTTCCTTTAGGTAAGCACCGAAATCTGTTTTAAGTGTCTTCGACTCCCGAGAGTTTTCTAAGTTGTAGAACCCTTCCTAAGTGGTTAGACCCCTTTATGTACCAGCCCCTTGACCCTAGGTTTGAGTTCAAAGTTCTAAAGTTTAGGTTGTGTTTGTTGAAGGATAACGAGACCCCGAACCGATCTAGACGCACGGAGCTTACATGACCACCAGGATCGAATACCTTTTAAGGTAAGGGCACTTCGTATCTTTAGCTACTAGGCATGAGTATTGAATTATGCAAATGTATGCTCTACTATGATTGTTTTGAAATTGTAGTTGACGGCGTTCTGAGAACGACTCGATTCATAATTGTATTGATTTCGATGTTAATGCAAGTCTCTGAAGGCATCTGATATGCTGGATTAGGTTTTATTTGATGAATGACATCGTTGAATATTGTGGTTGTTGCTTGCTTACGATTTCGTGTGCAGGAACGTTTCCCAAGACGACGCTGTCGTCATCCCCCAGCTGTTTGGAATAGCAAGGCTATCCGTCCAGCATGCTGTGGGGAAGCTATGTGCCGTGCTTTGTGCCGTGCTATGTGCCGTGCTTTGTGCCGTGCTATGTGCCGTGCTATGTGCCGAATAAGATTGGGATAACGAGTTTATTCCCAATCAGCTATGTGCCGGGCTATGTGCCGTATGCGGTTGGGAAATTAAGTTTACTCCCAACCAGCTATGTGCCGCTTTGATTGCGTTTTGGTTGAAATTCTTCTGTTGTGTGATTTATGCCTACATGTATGTTTTTCCTGCATAGCCCTTATGTTTATTTGATTTGCTTTCTGCACCTTCTCGTTGTAGATATCTGTTTGTTATGTATATGTGATGACTTGTATTGCTATTTGCATTGTCTGTTTTAGAAGTTGACCCTTGCTTGTCTGTGTGTGTGTTTTCTGGCGATCCGTCGCCAGTCAGACAGCCCTTAGCCAAAAGCTGCAAGTGGTTGCCGATTCAGAGAAGATCAAGATAGAAGCTGGATGCTCAGTTGTAGGACTCCTCCTCCCAGACGTTTGATTTCTTATGTATGCTTATGAATTAGAGTAGGGAGTTTTAGATTTCTTTCCTACCACTGGCAGCGAGGTCTTTGAATTCGAAGTAAATCGTTTGTAAATTATTTCTAAGTCGCTGACCAGACACTTTATGCCACATGTGTGGCTATTTGTGAATCAGGGTAATTATATTAATAATGCATCTCATTTTGGCATATTTCGAAAAGGAAGTATTTTAAAAATAAAAAAAAATATACCCTCTTTTCTACAGCCTTAGAAACCTTTTTGCATATTTCTTTACTGTTCATTTACTACAGTAACGCCCTGAAAATCGGGGTGTTACATTGTGGTATCAGAGCTCCGGTTGGGATAACCAGAGCTGTCGGGGAACGGGTTTTTCTATGCTAAGTTGCTTGCTGTTTGTGTCTACAATTAGGATGTTTCGGCTTTGATTGCTGGGGAGTTAGTTCATAAGACTTGATCAACCTTATGACTTCTCCCACCGTGATGAGATCCTGAAGTATCCGAACTTGTAGATTGCCTTAGGTTTATCCCGTGAGTGGAGAACCTCGTTATATGTTGTTTGTCCATCTGTCAGGATACCTGAATCATGATTTGTTTGAATAATGTTATGGTGGTATTAATATGAGGCAATCCTTCCTCGATCTTTTCCTTGGTTCTGGACTGAAACAAGTATGTTGTGAGCAGACATTCTAGCTTCGGACTGGTAGGATGGTGACCCGACGAGAGGGTAACGCGGAGATGGGACAACTAGCTCAAGCTATGGCCACTATGGCAAACACCCTGACACAGCAAGCTGAAACGTCGAGTGCTCAGGCCGCCGCAACTGCACGACGGGATGCTGAGAACCAGGAACGCTACGAGCGACAACAGCAGAGGGAAGATGCCCAGACTCAAACTCGAGCACTTACAAACTTCAGGCGCCATGACCCATCCAAGTTTTTGGGGGAGGCTGATCCCGATAAAGCAGATCCATGGATACTGGAGATAGAAAAGATTTTCGAGGTACTGCAGACTCCTGAACAGTCCAAGCTTGGATTCGCCACCTACCTCCTCCAGGGAGATGCAGAGTATTGGTGGAAGGGAGCTAAACAAATTATGGAGGCAAATCAGGAAGCAGTTAACTGGACCTCCTTTCGTAGAGCCTTCCTAGACAAGTACTTTCCAGCTAGTGCCAGGGAAGAAAGGGAGGTGCAATACCTGAAACTAAAGCAAGGAAGCATGAGCGTGTCGGAATATGCTGCAAGGACAGAATCATTGGCAAGACACTTTCGATTCTTTGAAGGAGGGGTGGACGAACCCTACCTATGTACTAAGTTCACCAGTGGACTCTGCTACGAGATTGAGAAATCAGTTCGACCCTTGGGAATCCGCCAATTCCAACCACTGGTGGAAAAATGCAGGGAGATTGAGATAATGAGGAGTAAGAAGAATGAAAGACGGGAAAGTGGAGGACCGTCTAGGATCAATAGAAATAATCAGGATAAGTACGAAAAGGCGAAACAATCTCAGGAGACGCCCTACACTCGCCCGCAGGGGAATGATCAGACCTTAAGACAGTATAGACCCATGGCTACGACTCCAGGAAACAATGGACTCCAACCTCGAGATCAAAGAATAGTCTGTCATCGATGTGGGAAGACTGGGCACTGTGCAAGGGATTGCCCATTGAACAAGAGGCTATGTTATAATTGCAGGGAACCTGGGCATAAAGCTAGAGACTGCAGGGCGCCGGGACAGAACCAGCCGTGAAGGTAACGAAGGGATCCTACCCAGTTTCAGGGGACCTCTTTAATATTGTGATTCAGTCTTAGCACAACAAACTCTTCCACCACTAGAGATGGCGATGCTGTTTGACACCCTTCCTTTTGTCTTAACCTTGGTCACATTATGTTGTAAGACTTAACTATGTCGACATGTGCTTAAGACACTTTTTATTTGATATATCTATGGGACTCTGTTTCAATCCCTGCGTATATCCCTGGCAAGGAACACAGGAAAAGGTCGGAGAATGATGTGATGTGTCAGATAGCTCATTACCTATCTTCTCTATGTAGGGAGCGGTGCATTCACCCATTCGATGAATGGTGAGGACCACTAGATGCTACATAACCTTTCTCCTCTTTTCATTTGGTAATCTTTTGTTGTTGTTGTTTGTTTGCTATACCCTTGCGTGCTTTTAGGTTGATGTTTATGAGGAGAATTTCTTCTCTTGTCTATTATAAAAATATATATATGTGTATGTATATTTTCCCCCTACAACCTCTGCTTGAGCCGATTATCCAAGAACCATGTGGAACTGGATAGTCTATGTAGGATAGGACAGAGTGTCTCTGAATGTTTTACAGAGAACCTCGTGGGAACCTCCCGAAGGAAGGACTCCAACAGCGTTCTTCTATCGATCAACATTGAAGAGAGAAGGGAAATGAAGATGCGAATCGTGCAAGACTACGCAAGACCCATCTCAGATGCAACTTACGAATTACGCCTGCACCGCCCACCGAGAACAAGTGATAGATAAAGGAGTTAACTCGGAGTGGTCGCGCAAGAGTAAAGTGTTTCGCTTTGGGAAAAAGCCAGCGTTGCTGTTAAAGGGGAAGGGCAGGAGGTCCCGACCCTGTATGGATTGACGACAACCGAGTGGGACGACAGTAAGAGATCAATGCTCTTACTAAGGGCCAATGACTTAGCGAACCAACTTGAGAAGCAGTGTGGTTCCCTAAGCTCGACCAGGACTACCATATCATCAGAATCGGATTGAGGAAGAGGATGTTCCGGAGACCATTACCAGAACTCGTTACAGACAGACCGAGTGTCTTGCGGTGCCTTGGGGTGACCAATGCACCAGTCGTCTTCGTAAGATACGAGGACGGGGAGACCTCAGCCACTTATGGACCATTCGTGGCCTTGATGATTGATGATGTACTTGCGTTTACGCCAAGATTTTTGAAGAACAGGAGAAGCTATCTCCGACCAGTACCGCACGTGTTACGGAGAAGAAGCGGTATGCCAGACCTTCAAGTCCGAGTTCGACTTGAAGAAGTAAAGCATTTTTGACATGTGATTTCAAGGGAAGGAATCACCGTTGACCCAACCAAGTGGAATGAGGGCTAGCATGGGAACGATCGAAGACAACAATTGAGGACGAAGAGTGCTTTGACTTGGATGGTCACTATCGGTACTTCACTGAAGAACTCTCAAAGCGAGTGGGACCGCGAATGCGACTCACTAAGAAGGACCAACCTTTTGCAAGGACCAAGAGGGATGAGTCCGGTCATCGATGAATGGAGAAGCAGTGGATGACTTCGTCAACACTAGTGGCCATAACAGGGAGAAAAAAAAATACGTAGTCGATGCCGATACGTATACCAAAAGGATAGGCCGTGTTCTGAAGCAGGACCTCAGAGTGGTGGTGCCTGTTTGGGAACGGTTAAAGTCGCCAGAGCAGAGCTATCCAAAATATCAGTCGGAATTAGCCGCAGTGGAGTTTGCGCTCAAGATATGAAGACGCCACCTCTATGAGGGTGCTACACTACCTTCAGCTATCACGAGGAATTTGGAATACTCGTTTGATTTGAAGGAGGAAGCTTGAAGCGGCGTGAATGGGCAAAGCCCATGAGGGAGTAGGATCTTACCCCGCCGTACTAGCTGAGGAAGTTCATCGTGGTTGCCAGGACTGGAATCAACCAGCAATGAATGCCTCCACCACGACGGTGAGAAAGATGGAATTGTTCAAACAGTTTCAAGGTCTGAAGTTGGACCAGGCTATCATGAACAAGGAAGCAAACAGACTGAGTGTGATGGCATACCTTACTTGTCAGAAGGCAAGGATGAAACATGAAGAGCTGGCAGAAATGTTTCAGCCCCTTTAACGCCCCAAGTGGAAGTGGGACGGTACATCGATGGACATGGATATTCGAGGACTGATCAAGTCAGCTCACCTCTACCCGCAATGAAAATCTTCAACGTACAACAGACGTCAGAAGTATGTTTTCAAAGGATGCTTAGCTGTACAAAACGTGCCCAGCAGCACCTTGGGTATGGAACGACATTCCAATCGCCTTGAGGGAACGAATCCAAGGAGCTTAGGGTTAAAGCTCTCTCATTGAATCGAGCACTTTGAAGTCATCTTGGTTCGGGGTTTTTCAGCACCCTAGACCAGAGATGCGATCTTGCGGGAGCGTTATGCAGAACGTACCCGTGTAAGTGACAACTCCCGACTATCCGTGGAACTTTCATTTTCGCACGGAGATCGGTTGAGTGTCCCGCCAACCTACAAGGTTTTGTGCTATCTTTCTGAATAAGATTTCTTTGTGCAAGGAGGAGTTGTACGTGCGCATAGGAACCGTAGAGCCATCGACTACACTGTTTATTTATTTCCGTGTGGAATGCGCCTTACGTGGAAAATTGAATGTTACCTACGTGCTTGACTGCCTAGTTTATACCTGACGGTATTTGAAGACGGGACCAAGATTCTTCTGTCACCCTTCGACGGCAAAGCAGATTTAAGCGGATATTGGGATCACTAGAGGATTGGAGCATGAAAGGAGGAACATGCCTACCTCGAAAGACCGTGACGACGGGAGTCGGGAAGGCAATTAAGTCAGGAAGGCTTATGCATAGTTGTTGAGTCAGAGAACTCACAACTCAAGGATGACCTATCACTCATAGTTTCATCTATGATGACCAAGAACAAGGACGGTAAGAAGTCCCAAGGAAAGAGTTTCCTAGCCAAGTAGTATTGGACGAACCACGAAAGGGAATACTCAAGCACTTCGCCAACCTATAGTTTCGAGGACGAAACTAATTTAAGGGGGGTAGGATTGTAACACCCGGAATTTTCCCCACTGATTAAATAATTATATAATTATTCCAAGGTACTGTTTGAATCCGCTCGGCGGCATCGGCAAGCGTTATCGTCGAGCGAAGTACCGGTGAAACACCTTTTGCAACACTTGGTAGGAAACCAAGCTAGACTTGACTTTAAGTTCGGACGAGAATTAGACGTTCTCACTATCACCACGACGATCAGTGGAAAATTTCGTGAAGAATGACTGTAATATTGATATGGTTTCCTCCCGGAGCCTGGGAAGGACTTTTCGCTCTAACGGGACTTTTAGCCGAAACTTCAAGACGAGAAACGGACGACTTCGGGACCCCGGATCGAGAATATAAAAAGCTCCAAACGATTTCGTTTGGCGTTTCAAGACCAATTTAGTGCTGAAGATTTTTGTGAATAGTGACCCGGTGAATAGTGTTTTCGGGCAGCGTGACGCAGGCTTCGAGAAAGATTGACCCGGCCCCAAATTGTGCGGGCCCGGTACCCCGAAACCAATAAGTGGCCCCGGGGCAGATATTCTCAGTGACACAGAGGTACTCACTGATGACCAGAACCTGATGATGACCGGTGACTTGACGCGCTGACGCATTGACGCATTGACGCACTGACGCACTGACGCGCTGACGCACTGACGCGTCATGATTAAGAATTTAATAATAAACAAACCTAGATATTTATTAGAACTTTCTAAATTTAGAGTTTAGTCCCTGAACTTTGAAAACCTTACGGTTTGGTCCCCGATAGTAAAAAGTTGTTTTTACTTTAACCTTTTTACCATTCCAACTTTAGTCCCTTGGGTAAGTAAAAATTGAGTTTTGACCCTCATTTTTGGGCCTCTTGGCCGCAGCCCACACTCTCCATTAAGGGTGTTAAGTGGCTTTTATGTCCTTAAGTGAATCATTAAGTGAAAAAGCCTTGAATTTTAGAGAGTTTTAGAGAGATAAGGAGAAAGGAAAAACTATTCATCATCTTCCTCATCAAGCTATGGCCGAACCTGTTCTCTCTCCCTAGCTCCTCCATCCTTTGTCCTTTCATCTTGCTTCCTTGAGGTAATATGCTCTCCTTCCCTTGATCTACATTTCTACCGATTCAAAATTTTGTTTTGTTGAGTTTTAATTTTATGCAAGTGCTACAACTTAGAAGTCCCTTCATAGATGTTGTTCCTACTACCATGAGCTTTGTTTTGAACCGATTAGATTTTTGATTTGTTGAGTTTTGGATTCTTGAAAATTTTTAAGGTTGAGTTTTGTTAGGGTTGCTTTTGGAAAAGTTATTCCCAATGGATTGATCTTTGAAAATCACCAATTAGTTTTCTTGGAAGTTTTGTTTTTGAAAAATTGATTGTTAGGGAAAAGTGATTTTCAAGCTTTAAGTAATTATTTGTCTTAGTTTTCCTATTATCTTTGATGTGTACCAATTAGATTTTGAAGAAAAAATTGTTCTTGAATTAAATGTTTTGGCCGAATTGGGTATTGTCAAGGGACAAGGAATAATTGATTTTCTAACTAGCTTTTGGGTGTGTTAAAATGCTTATGAATGAATTTGGGTATTGAGGTTATGTTTTGTCACAATTGTTGAGCATTGGCCTAGAAAATCTTAAGTGTTAAAGACTTGAAAATTTGTTTTTGAAAGCTTAGGAAGTTTGTAAATTGAATGTGTGAAAAATTGAGTTTTTGGGGTTTTTTGTGCATTCTGGAACTTGGGGAAAAATCAAGTGAAAATATGTTTTAGAAGTTATATTTTTGGTTGCTAAATTGGTTTGGAAAATTTAGAGGAGTTTTGGGTAAAAATTTGAGAAATTTAGGGTTTTTGGAAGCTTGGACAGAATTGAACTTGGTGTTGTTTTTGTGTGCTTTTGCTTTCTAAAATCTTGTTTAAGGCCTCAAAATGGTATGTAAGCATCTAGCCTTGATGCTCTTTAAATGGGTTGAAATTTCGGAAAAAGTTAGGTTTCGTAACTTATGGTTTTTCTATGTTCCTTTGGGTAAGCACCGAAATCTGTTTTAAGTGTCTTCGACTCCCGAGAGTTTTCTAAGTTGTAGAACCCTTCCTAAGTGGTTAGACCCCTTTATGGACCAGCCCCTTGACCCTAGGTTTGAGTTCAAAGTTCTAAAGTTTAGGTTGTGTTTGTTGAAGGATAACGAGACCCCGAACCGATCTAGACGCACGGAGCTTACGTGACCACCAGGATCGAATACCTTTTAAGGTAAGGGCACTTCGTATCTTTAGCTACTAGGCATGAGTATTGAATTATGCAAATGTATGCTCTACTATGATTTTTTTGAAATTGTAGTTGACGGCGTTCTGAGAACGACTCGATTCATAACTGTATTGATTTCGATGTTAATGCAAGTCTCTGAAGGCATCTGATATGCTGGATTAGGTTTTATTTGATGAATGACATCGTTGAATATTGTGGTTGTTGCTTGCTTACGATTTCGTGTGCAGGAACGTTTCCCAAGACGACGCTGTCGTCATCCCCCAGCTGTTTGGAATAGCAAGGCTATCCGTCCAGCATGCTGTGGGGAAGCTATGTGCCGTGCTTTGTGCCGTGCTATGTGCCGTGCTATGTGCCGAATAAGATTGGGATAACGAGTTTATTCCCAATCAGCTATGTGCCGGGCTATGTGCCGTATGCGGTTGGGAAATTAAGTTTACTCCCAACCAGCTATGTGCCGCTTTGATTGCGTTTTGGTTGAAATTCTTCTGTTGTGTGATTTATGCTTACATGTATGTTTTTCCTGCATAGCCCTTATGTTTATTTGATTTGCTTTCTGCACCTTCTCGTTGTAGATATCTGTTTGTTATGTATATGTGATGACTTGTATTGCTATTTGCATTGTCTGTTTTAGAAGTTGACCCTTGCTTGTCTGTGTGTGTGTTTTCTGGCGATCCGTCGCCAGTCAGACAGCCCTTAGCCAAAAGCTGCAAGTGGTTGCCGATTCAGAGAAGATCAAGATAGAAGCTGGATGCTCAGTTGTAGGACTCCTCCTCCCAGACGTTTGATTTCTTATGTATGCTTATGAATTAGAGTACTGAGTTTTAGATTTCTTTCCTACCACTGGCAGCGAGGTCTTTGAATTCGAAGTAAATCGTTTGTAAATTATTTCTAAGTCGCTGACCAGACACTTTATGCCACATGTGTGGCTATTTGTGAATCAGGGTAATTATATTAATAATGCATCTCATTTTGGCATATTTCGAAAAGGAAGTATTTTAAAAATAAAAAAAAATATACCCTCTTTTCTACAGCCTTAGAAACCTTTTTGCATATTTCTTTACTGTTCATTTGCTACAGTAACGCCCTGAAAATCGGGGTGTTACAGATTCGACCAGCATATAGGGAGGAGGAAAGCTAAGTTCTTTCTATCCTTCTTCAAAAAACACTCTTAGAATCTTAGAGAAACCCTAGCTCTCAAGTGCTGAAAGTTTTCCTCTTGTTGCTGTTGCTACTATTGAACCTCTCTTTCCCTTTGGAGAATCAGAAGCCCTCTCTATTCTTGCTGCTGCTCGAGTGTTTCTTCCCTCCTTCGAAGACCAAAGACATTTCTCTTTGTCTTTTCCTTCCAAGAATTAAGGTGAGCAATTTTGTTCTGAACTTAGTCAAGAGTTTAAGGTCATTTGGACCTGGGTCCTGAATTGCATCTAATCCTTTTAATTTCCTTCCTTCAAAAGGTTAATCACGAGTTCTTTCCAGCCTTCTCCTTCAAACCGTTGAAGGCTATCTTTGGAGTTTTGGTCGAGCACATCCTGTTGCTGTTCGCTTGATTGTTCGAAACAACAAGGTTGGTTTCCCTCCATCATAATCCTTATTCTTAGGCCGTTTGATTTCCGGAACTTTCTTAGTAAAGGGTCTTTTTATGAAAATCGTTTATGAAACGATAGAACTCTGGAAAATGAATATTTAATGTCTATGGAAAACCTTGTTTTCAAAAAGTTGAGTTTTAAAAGGATCTTTCGGTGAAATTGTTGTTTTCTTGGCTCCTTGGTAGGGAGAGAGCGCTATGTTGGGGAAGACAGGGACACAGTGCGTTGGCGCTTGACTCCTGGGAACTAATGTGTTGGGAGGCTGCTTTCTTCCCTGGGCACGATAGGGTGCCAAAACATTGGCGTTGACATTGCAACGTACATGCGTTGGGCCCCTGTTTGGCCAGAATTGTTGTGTTATTTGAAAGTCTTTTGAGGAATTATTTCCACAATCCAATGGTTGTTGATTGTTGTGTGTATGTGTTTATTTTTCAAGGTTGGAGATCAAGTGTATGCGATACACTCTACGGTAACGGTAACTTAGTGCTTGAAACATCGAGTTAGTTGTGTTTGTGCTAAGTGATTCCCTTTGGGAATTTCTAAGTTTTGTCTTGATATATGGATTATAGAAACATGTATTGAGCATGAACTTTATTATAACATGATTGAATAACTTATATGAAAATGAAGTAGGAATTGATCACATGCTTTTAACATGTTGTTGTTGATTGAGGAATTAAACTGATGTTGCTAACATATGCTTATACTATGACTAAAGAGATGTTATG
This sequence comes from Acmispon strigosus, assembly GCA_030819835.1. Classification (NCBI taxonomy): domain Eukaryota; kingdom Viridiplantae; phylum Streptophyta; class Magnoliopsida; order Fabales; family Fabaceae; genus Acmispon; species Acmispon strigosus. Next base: position 31,446,592 of record JAUAMA010000001.1, read on the forward strand.
AACTGTTGGTTCATTTGATGAGTGATGTTTATTGTCATAGCATTTTCATTATGTAGGATTGTTAAGGTTGATGTGATGGCACTTTGTCTCGTTGGGTCTTCCTAGGGCGATGTGGTGGAGCGTTGTCCCATGTGATCATCCTGACCCTGTTTGGGTAAAATTCTGGCCATAGTTATACATATAGCTATTGAGGACTAACAAACATGTGGTGTGATGAATTAACTGAAAACTTGAACATTGTATACTACTGTAATTACTACTATTTGAGGAATTGAACTTGCTAATGTTGTAAACTGAGGTTTCTATTTTAAAACAATATATACTGTTGTTGTAAGTTGTAACAATGTTGTTCGATACTCTTGGCTTGCTATTATTGCTGTTTTGAAATTGTCATTTCTGTTTTTAATTATCAATCGTTGATAATTTATGTTTATTATATTTTAAAGAGTTAACCATTTCTATTTGATGTTTGGGCGCTTAACGCCATAGATACACAGCGCGGGGACTTACATGAAGATTAAAATTTGTTGCAAGCTTAAGTGACGTTAGAAACAACTAGGAGCATTGGAAGATCTTGAAGAGATGTTTTATTTTCCTGCCGTTCCGTTATTTTAAATGACATAGCACAATGTTGGTGCAAAAATTATTACTAGATTTTATGACACGCAATTTATTAATTATGGGAATATTATTATTGCTTAAATATTGAGTGTCGTTTTCTTTTTGAAATATGAGTTGTTTTGAGAGAGTTTTTTAAGAAATTATTTCCGCGTAATTACTATGTGACCCTTGTAGACCCCTATAAGTAAAGATAGCAACCTAAGAGGGGGGGGGGGAATTAGGTTCCCCCAATTTTCACCTTATAAAACTCAAACTTCTTTAGCGTGATTGGAATCACAACATATAAACGTTAATGCAGCGGAATAAGGTTATGGTGAAAGTAAGAGATGAAGGATAAGAAGATCACACAAGGATTTTATCTTGGTTCACCTTCAAACCACAGAAGGGTACGTCCAGTCCTCTGATTACACATATATTTATCCACTATAACAGAAAGTAAACCACTTCCTGAATAACACCATTCACTGAATCACCACAGTGAATGTTACAACCCTCAGAAAGACCTTCTGAGTAGGACCCTTCACTGAATCGCCATGGTGAAGTACAAAACATTCAAAAAGAATCGTTACCTTCTAAATAACCCCTTCACTGAATCGCCACAGTGAAGTACAAAACATTCAGAAAGAATCATCACCTTCTGAATAACCCCTTCACTGAATCGCCACAGTGAAGTTTACAACATTTAGAAAGAATCCCACTTTCTGAATAACCACTTCACTGAATCAACACAGTGAAGTTTACAACATTCAGAAAGAATCCCACTTTTTGAATAACCCCTTCACTGAATCAACACAGTGAAGTTCACTCTGAACAGAATGAAGAGAAGAAGCTTTTACAAGGCTGAATCAATCCTTCAATACTAGAATGTATTGATGATGTAAGTTATGCACTAAGGCACTCTAACATGAAGGCTCTTATTAATCTGAGTTCTTAGAAGTTGAACGACATAAGTGTTCTTTTGAAATTATGAGAACAAGAACTCAGAATGACAGCAATTTAGTATATGAAAGTTGTGGGATCAATGCCTTGCGTTATGAACCTGTTATGGACATTATATAGGCACTAGTGACTGTCCATGAACCATTGGAAGGCTTCCCAAATGATATGGGATGCATTGATTCACGAAACAACACGCCTGTTCGTGTGTGAAATCGATTACAACTATGGGGTAATCGATTATGCTACTAGCCGTTGTGGTTTGAATTCAAAATTCAAACTATGTAATCGATTACAGCATTGTGGTAATCGATTACTCACATGATGTAATCAATTATGATAACTTGTGTAATCGATTAAACTGAGTCCAGAACTTATTTTTATGAACATTTAAGTCCTAATTGAGTGTTTCTACCATTTTTAACTTATAAAATCATTTTGTACTCAATTAACTAAGTTCATGAGCCTTCATGGAAAGAGAGACCAAAGTAAAGCATGACTTACTTTACAAACGAGACTTAGACTAAAACTTGAACCCTTTGAGAGTGCTTGAAGTATGCTGAGCTGGTTCTTCTAAGTCTTCTTTTCTTCTTTTTGTAGCGTGTGTTGTCGTCATCAAAACCACAGCCAGAGTCAGGAGCAAGACCTTCTTCACAATCTCCCCCTTTTTGATGATGGCAAACACATGTCTTAAGCGTTGAAGATCATTGTGTTGAGACTCTGTTGAAACTCCCCCTGTCTTATGCAACTCCCCCTTTGTGTTTCACTTGTAGCATTTCATTTCTTGTAAAGTGATCTTTAATAGCACAAGACCCTTTCTCCCCCTTTTGACTTCATCAAAAAGAAGAAAAGGCCAAAAAATATATATACCATACAAGCGAACAAATACATTGAAGCGTAGGGAGTGGGAAATTCATTTCGATATTTGTATAATAACATAAACATTCAAACAGTAAAGCATGAAATTCTTCCAGATATCCAAACACACAACATAAAGCAACAATTAATCCTAAAACTATTACAAACCAAAGAAATTGTTATGCCAAAAAAGAGAAATATAACAAAAATAACTATCCTAGATGTCATCAGGACCATCGGAAAGGTCAGAGAGGTTGAAAGAAGAGCGGGTTTGCTGATCAAGGCGGAGGCTCAGGTTGTCCATATCGGCCCGAAGAGTGGTCTACATAGATTCCATCCGGCCCTATAAGTGATCGAAGCGATCAGACACAAACTGCCTCATATCATTTCCCCTCTAATCAATATGATCAAAAATCATCCGAGTCATAGAATCACCACCAGTAGAGGATGATGGAGTGCTATTGGAGGGAGGAAAATAGGCAGCAGGAGGAGGAGCATGAGGATCATCAGCAGACAACTCTGACTTGTGTTTGAAGGTCCCATCAACATCCTGAATGTATCCTATCTTGTTCATGATGTCTAAGTCAATCTGTTGGGCTTTGACGTCCACAACGGTGGAGTACTCGCCATGAGTAGGAACACCATATTTCCTCATAATGATGGAGATAACCGAAGAAAAAGGTAGAGGGGTGGTTTGATCCCGATGCACAAGCATATGTGACATTACCGGAAAAGCCCAATTGATGGATTTATTATTTATCAAACCATATAAGATCTGTAGTTCTAAATCACTGATTTGTGCATGGTTTGAAGTTTGTGGTAATAGCACATAACTTAGCAAGTAATGGTGCAACCGATTCTCAACAGAAAGGAACCCAACAACAAGGGTATCACGAGAACGGTTTGCATCAATACGTTGCTTCTTAGACTGATATTGTTCCTCAGAGAAGCGACAGAGAGATAAGTAAAAAGATTTCTTATCATACTCCTCCTAAGGACAAGTCAATTCCGGACTAAGCTTGGATCCAGTGTAAGGAATGGACAAATTTTCCCCGAATTCTTCAAGGGTCATGGATATGTTGATCCCTTTGACAATTGTGCAAAGTTGGGATCCCTTTTTTTCTAAATTACAGTAGAAAACTTTGACAAGTTTGAGATAGAATTTACCATTGATGGCAATGAACATGTCAAGCCCTTGATAGTCGAGAAGAGTGGGGAAAGTAAGTCCTGCATTAGTGAATGAATCTAGCATGCCAAACTTCGGAGGAAGGATACCACGCTTAGCGAACCTAGACAAGAACCGTTGCTTTTGTTCTTCCGTTGTCAGAAGCCGGGAAAGGTCCAAAGCATTCATGGATGGATTCTTGGAGCGATGAGGTTTGCGTGAGGAGGAATCCATGAAATTAGAATATAGAAGCTTCGAAAGCTAGGGTTTCGATTTGGGGCTTTTCGGTCTAGAGAAATTCAACAACAATTGATGAGTTTAATCGATTGAGCTTGAATTCAGGATGAAAACCAACCCAAGATTGTTGAAAACGAGGAAGAAATGTGGGAGATATGGTGATTTTTCCAAGAGTGGTGTCGAACTCAAAGGAGGAGGAAAAACTGGTTGTAATCGATTAAAACAGAACCCAGCTATATATACTGGTCGGGCATGTAATCGATTACAGTAGTTTGGTAATCGATTACATGCAGTTGAAATTTAAATAAATATTCAAATTTCGACTGTGTAATCGATTACACAATTTGCGTAATCGATTACTCAAATTTTTATGATTACTGAGCCAATATTTTTCCATATAATCGATTACAAGGATGATGTAATCGATTACCCACTTTGAGAATCTCCCTTTTTGGAAAATTTTAGAGGATTTTGGGAGAGAGAAGGAAATATCTATCCTAATCCTAACACATAATCAAATAATCAAATATCACATTCATCCAAAATACATAATTCTCTCCTAATCCTAAAGAAAGAATCTCTAGCTAATGGCTTGGTAAAGATATCAGCTAGTTGATTATGAGTATCAACAAAAGCAAGTTCGATATCTTTTCTCAATGCATGACAACGAAGAAAATGATGTCTAATATCTATACGTTTTGTTCGTGAGTGCATGGTAGGATTCTTTGTCAGATTTATAGGACTAGTATTGTCATACTTAATAGGAACGCAACCCATGTCTAAGCCATAGTCCTTTAACTGTTGTTTGAGCCATAATATCTGAGCACAACAACTTCCTGCAGCTATGTATTCTGCTTCTGCAGTACTTAGAGCCACACAGGCTTGTTTCTTGCATGACCAAGAAACTAGTGCATTTGCTAGTAAGTGACATGTTCCACTTGTGCTTTTTCTTTCAGTTTTGCAACCAGCAAAATCTGAGTCGGAATATCCAGTCAAAGCACAGACACCTCCTTTAGGATACCATAATCCAACATTTGTAGTTCCTCTTAAATATTTAAAAATACGCTTAACAAAACTCAAATGGGATTCCCTAGGAGATGCCTGATATCTAGCACATAAGCAGACACTAAACATGATATCAGGTCTACTTGCAGTTAAATAAAGAAGAAATCTGATCATACCTCTATATTTGGTGATCTCTACTAGAATGCCTGATTCATCTTGATCAAGATATGTGTTTGATCCCATTGGCGTGGCTATTGCTTTGCAATCATCCAAATCATATTTCTTCAAGATCTCTTTGCAGAACTTGGATTGATTGATAAATATCCCATTCTCAGATTGCTTGATTTGAAATCCTAAGAAGAAATTGAGTTTTCCGATCATGGACATCTCAAATTCCTCTTGCATCATGTTTGAGAATTCCTTGCATAGAATTTCATTAGTGGATCCAAAGATATTATCATCAACATAAATTTGAACTAATAAAGTATAACCTTTAGAAGTCTTGATGAATAAGGTAGTATCTGCTTTACCTTTTTGGAATCCATTCTCATATAGAAATGTACTTAGCCTATCATACCATGCCCGTGGTGCTTGCTTTAGTCCATATAAGGCTTTATTTTATTTGAAGACATGTGAAGGAAACTCAGGATCTTCAAAACTTGGAGGTTGCTTCACATAGACTTCTTCTTGTATGCATGCGTTCAAGAAAGCACTCTTGACATCCATTTGATAAAGTTGGAAATTGAGCGAGCAAGCATATGCTAGCAGAAGTCTAATAGCTTCTAAGCGGGCAACTAGTGCATAGGTTTCATCAAAGTCTATGCCTTCTTCCTGATTGTAGCCTTGTGGTACTAATCTAGCCTTATTTCTGACTATTATCCCATGTTCATCCAGTTTGTTCCTAAAAACCCATTTGGTTCCGATGATATGCTTATCATTAGGTTTAGGAACCAATTCCCATACTTGGTTTCTCTCAAACTGGTCCAACTCTTCTTGCATGGCTTGAATCCAATATTCATCCTCTAAAGCATCATGTACTTTAGATGGTTCTATTTGGGATACAAAGACCATGTTTAAGACTGACTCATTGAGTCTGTGTCTGGTTGAAACTCCCTTTGATATATCATCTATTATATTGTTAATAGGGTTATCTTTATGAGTTCTCCATTCTTTTGGTAGATCACTCGTAGTCTCTTCTTCTTGTTCAATTGGTTCCATGTTTTGTTCACTTTGATCCTGATGATCATCCTTTTGATACATTTTCTTCCTCATAAATATCAGGAAGTACAGTCTTGTCCTTACTTGAGGAATTAGACTCATCAAAGGAAACATGAATAGATTCCTCGATAACTAATGTTCTTTTATTGAAGATTCTATAAGCTTTGCTTGTTAAGGAATATCCAAGGAAAATCCCTTCATCTGATTTTTCATCAAATTGGCCAAGATTTTCTTTCCCATTGTTCAAGACAAAGCATTTTAACCAAAGGCATGAAGATGACTAATATTGAGTTTTCTACCTTTATAGAGCTCATAAGGAGTTTTCTTTAGAATAGGCCTAATCAGTACTCTATTGGATACATAACATGCCGTACTAACAGCATCAGCCCAAAAATACTTAGGAAGACTTGATTCACTTAACATTGTTCGTGCAAGTTCTTCCAAAGATCTATTCTTTCTTTCCACAACACCATTTTGTTATGGTGTTCTAGGGGCAGAGAAATTATGTGAGATTCCATTCTCTTCACATAATTCTTGGAATAAGTGATTTTGGAATTCTCCTCCGTGATCACTTCTATTAGATGAGATTTTCAAGGATTTTGCATATCGTTCAAAGGCACTAAAGGCATCATTCTTATGTGCTAAGAATATAGTCCATGTAAACCATGAATAATAATCCTTAATGACAAGAGCATAATAATTTCCTCCAAAACTTTTGGTCCTTGATGGTCCAAATTAATCCATATGAAGCAATTGGAGTGGTCTTGTCGTAGATACTATATTCTTAGGTTTGAATGAAACTTTAGTCTATTTTCCTTTTTGACATACATCACATAACTTATCCTTTTCAAATTTCATCTTTGGTAGGCCTATCACAAGATCATGCTTGATTAATTTGTTCAAGTGATACATGTGAATATGTGCAAGTCTTCTATGCCATAACCAAGAGTCATTATGGTACTTGGCTATAAGACATCTGACACAAGATGGAATTTCATCTAATGAAATCACGAAGACTTTGTTAACTTTGTACCCGGAAAATTTAATTTCACGAGTTTCAACATCTTTGACTACACATATATCTTTTATAAAGCCTACTCTCAACCCCTTGTCACATAATTGACTAATACTTAGCAGATTATGTTTCAAACAATCTACATAAAGAACTTTATCAACTATGGTTTGAGGAGGTGTACCTATTCTTCCTATGCCAAGTATTTTCCCTTTTTCATTGTTCCCATATGTGACAAATCCCTTCTCTCTAGGTATGAGATATGAAAATTTTGTTTTGTCCCCAGTCATGTGTGATGAGCAGCCACTATCAAGATACCATAAATCATTTGTTTCTTTCATGCTCACCTACAAAAACAAATTTTCCGAAGGGAATTTTAGGTACCCAATTTTCTTTGGGTCCTTGATTGTTGGTTGCCTTCTTAACCCACATATATTTCCCGCTTGGTACTCGTATGTTCTTATAATAACATCTACTAGGAGAATGTCCTATTCTATTGCAATAGCTACAAGCATATTGTCTATAACCTTCATTATATCTGGGCATATGATAATGTTTCCTAGATTTTTTTGGAACATTCTGTGGGTAATTCCTACTGTTCATGTTTCTAGAAGGACTAGCATGCATGTGTTTGCCCCCAGGAGATTTAACTTCATTTTTTGCCTTAACAAAGACAGTTTTCTTAATCTCCTTGTTCTTTTAGGGTGTAAATCCTAGACCACTCTTGTTGTTTTAATGTCTTTGCATGCTAAGGATTTCATCTAACTTTTGTTTTCCTAAGTTGAAACTATGAACTTTCTATTGTAGGTTTTCTACTTTTGTTTCTAAAGAAATGCATTTAGTACATGCATGGGTAGTGCCTAACTTAGTTTTAACATCATCTAGTTCCTTTTGTAGCATTTGAAATTTTTCTTCCAAAGATGAAATAATGGCACTTTGTTTAACACTAACTTTAGAGAAACTACGACATAACTTAAACACACTTTCAATGGCATATTCTAAATCATTAGAAGAAGTTATCTTGTCACTAACCTCGATATTTTCCTCGTCTGAATCATGTGATGCCATTAATGCTACATGTGCTTCTTTCTTTTCTGATTTGAAGCCGGGCTTACGTCATTATCATCCCAAGCGACATAGGCTTTCCTAGAGTTTTAATCCTTCTTTTCAAACTTGTCCTTTAGCCCATGTTTCTTCTTTTGAATGATTGGACATTCAGATTTGATGTGTCCAGGTTTTCCACATTCATAGCATGTGATCCTTTGTGAAGAAGAAGAAGAGGGTTCACTTTTCTTTTGAAAACTTCTGTTATTGTTAAATTTCATACATTTTCTTTGGAGAGGCCTTCCAATATTCTTCACTAGAAAAGTCATGTTCTCATCATCTTCTATATCTGCATCATATTCATCATTGATGCTTTCCTTTTCCTTTAGAGAAATAGACCGGTGCCTTTTCTCAGGTTGCTCATTCTGCTCAAGTCTGTTTAACTCCAACTCATGTTCTTGAAGTTTTCCAAACAAGGCAGCAAGAGTCATATTAGATAGACTCTTCTTTTCTGAGATAGCCGTGACTTTTTGTTGGCATGCTCTTGTAAGGGATATCAGTACTTTCATGTTCAAGTAACTATTAGAGAATTCCTTACCAAGAGCAATTAAGTGATTCGTCAAGTGTGTGAACCGCTTTTGCATGTCAAGTATTCTTTCGCCAGGCAACATTCTGAACATTTCATACTCTTGTGATAGAGTATTGATTTTTGATCTTTTAACTTCATCAGTCCCTTCATGGGTGACCATTAACGTATCCCATATTTCCTTGGAAGATTTGCAAGTAGATACTCTAAAAAATTCATCCATACCAAGGGTTGAAGTCAAAATGTTCATACCTTTCAGATCATACTGAACTTTCTTCTTCTCTTCTTCATTCCATGTGCTTTCTGGATTTGGTTGACTACTTTCACCAACTTCAATTACAAGCGTGAATTGACCTTCTTCAATGGCTCTCCAAATTTCAACATCTAATGACTTTATAAAGATCTTCATCTTGATCTTCCAAAAGTCATAGTGCTCGCCATTGAAGTATGGTGGCCTGTTTATGTTGAATCCTTCACTGGTACTTGTTGTAGAAGAGGATTCCATCTTCCCGGATCTTAGGAGCAATTTACCTAAACTTACACACTGATACCAATTGTAAGTACAGATAGCAACCTAAGAGGGGGGTGAATTAGGTTCCCCCAATTTTCTCCTTATAAAACTCAAACTTCTTTCAGTGTGATTGGAATCACAACGTATAAACGTTAATGCAGCGGAATAAGGTAATGCTGAAAGTAAGAGATGAAGGATAAGAATATCAAACAAGGATTTTATCCTGGTTCACCTTCAAACCACAGAAGGCTACGTCTAGTCCTCTGATCACACATAGATTTATCCACTATAACAAAAAGTAAACCACTTCCGGAATAACACCATTTACTGAATCACCACAGTGAATGTTACAACCCTTAGAAAGAATTACCACCTTCTGAGTAGCACCTTCACTGAATCGCCACAGTGAAGTACAAAACATTCAGAAAGAATTGTCACCTTCTGAATAACCCCTTCACTGAATCGCCATAATGAAGTACAAAACATTCAGAAAGAATCGTCACCTTTTGAATAACCCCTTCACTGAATCGCCACAGTGAAGTTTACAACATTCAGAAAGAATCCCACTTTCTAAATAACCCCTTCACTGAATCAATACAGTGTAGTTTACAACATTCAAAAAGAATCCCACTTTCTGAATAACCCCTTCACTGAATCAACACAGTGAAGTTCACTCTGAACAGAATGAAGAGAAGAAGCTTTTACAAGGTTGAATCAATCCTTCAATACTAGAATGGATTGATGTTGTAAGTTATGCACTAAGGAACTCTAACATGAAGGCTCTTATTAATCGGAGTTCTCAGAAGCTGAACAGCATAAGTGTTCTTTTGATATTATGAGAACAAGAACTCAGAATGACAGCAATTTAGTATATGATGTTAGAACAGATAGCAACCTGAGAGGGGGGGGGGGTGAATCAGAGTTGCCCCGATTTTCGCCTTATTAAAAATGTTACTTTCAAGATAATGATGATCACGACACGATAGTTGTGATTGCAGCGGAATTAAGCGTTGCTTGAAAGTAAAGATGAAGGATAGAAGAATTCACACACAGAGTTTTATCCTGGTTCACCTTCTATCCACCGAAGGCTACGTCCAGTCCCTTAAGAAAACCCCTTGAGGATTTTTCCACTATTGATAAAAATCTCTTACAAGTTCTTAACCCAAGGACCCTAAGAATTTCTACCAATTTCCTGTGAAAGAAAACCGCTTTCCACAGCCCCTGAAAGCAAACCACTTTCAGTTCCTGAAGGCAAACCACCCTCAGACCTTGAAGGCTAAACCACCTTCAATCAACACCCTGAAAGTATTCCACTTTTAGTACCAACAACCCTTCACCGAATACCACGGTGAATACTCAATCTTACAGAAAGAGATGAAGAAGAGTTTACAATTGGCTGTATCAATCCTTTAACACATAAGTGGATTGATCATGAGAATTTATGCTTTAAGGCTTTTAAGCATAATATGATTCTGAGTTCCTCAAAATATGAACAACTAAAGTGTTCTTATAAACATGAAGATCATGAACTCAGAATTTAGGCTCTAGAAGGTTTAAGTTCTAAAAGATGAACTAATTTTGACAAAGCTTTGGCCTAATGTTGTATTCTCATGTGTTGTTGTGTTCTGGACTCAAATGGACTTTATATAGGCAAGGGAAACGTCCTTGAACCATCACAACCCTTTCCAAAAGGTTTGGGACACAATGGTTCATGAAAAGATGCAACTTTTCGTTCTGGTAATCGATTACATCACTTAGTGTAATAGATTACACTAATAGCCGTTTCAGTTTGAATTTCAAATTCAAACATGTAATCAATTACAAGCAAGAGGTAATCGATTACTTGCCTAGGTGTAATCGATTATCAGAAGGCTGAAATCGATTACACTGAAGTCCAACTTCCAGAAACTTGATCCTTTGAGATCGGCTTAAGGTTTTCTACTTCTTTTAAGTTATGAAAACCCTTAGCTTGATTAGTTTAGGTGTTTTAAGAGCCTTTATGCTTTAATAGACCTTTAGAAGCATAACTCACCTAAACTAGGACTTCTAGGTATATGATAGACTTTGTAGCGCTGTTTCCTCTAAGTCTTCTTTTCTTCTTTTTGTCGATGAGTTTGTCGTCATCAAAACCTCAGCTAGGGTCAGGAGCAAGACCTTCTTCACAATCTCCCCCTTTTTGATGATGGGAAACACATTCTTGATACTTGAAGATCATATATGCATTCCTGTTGAAGAACTCCCCCTGTTTGATGTAATCTAGTATTTCTCCCCCTTTCTAATGTACTTGTTGAATTCCTGCATATGATCTTTAATAGCACAGAACCTTTCTCCCCCTTTTGACTTCATCAAAAAGAAGAAAAGGCCAAAAAAACAGGCATACATCCATACAAGTATAGAATTCGAAATAAAGCATAAGGGTATGGGGGTAAAGATGTAAAATAAGGATAAACCATAACCAATACTTATATTATATATATGGAAGAAAATGCATAAGATACATAAGGTAGAAGCATAACAAACATAAGTAGTAGAGGTGATAGTACAACCAAGGAGAAAGCCTATTAGTAGAAATGGGCAAATCCTATTAGTAGTTATATAACTATATTGGGACAAAGTTCATCAGAACTTATGCTTGACTAGAATCCTCAGAATTCTCAGAGGGGTCAAGATCCTGGAGACTCTCAATTTCCTTGCGCATGAAGGAGTGTACGGCCTCTACCATTCTCTTCCATATGCTCTCTTTGTGTTCGTGGTAAGCCCTTTATTCCTCAACACATTTCTGAGATCTACTCTTGTTTGAAAACTCGGTTTTAACCCAAAACCGTTCCTGTTTTGGGGTTCGGATTTTCCTTCTCAAATGCGGAGGTTGAGCACAAAATTCTCTTCATTTCTGAGACGAGGATGAGCGTTGGAGCGTAGAAGATGAACACCGGCTTCTACGTTCGTTTCCGGAGCCATACTCGAGGTTGGTTTCGCTCTACACCCTTATTCCTCACTCTAGCTAATTGAAACTTTAAATTGAAGAAAATTTATTTTTGGCGTGTTAAACGCTGGAAAATGATGTTTAAATGATGATGGATTAAATTTGTTAAAAACCCTTGTTAAAAATCTCTTTCCAGGACTTAAACGGTGAAAATTTGTGTTTCTAGTCGTCTTGGACAGAGAGCCAACGCATGAGCACTAGCTCCTGGCTCCTGGCGCCTGGGCGTTGGGAACTGGGTTCCTAGGCAGGAGCCAAAGCATGAGCGTTGGCATCCCAACGCACATGCGTTGGCCTCTGCCAGCCTAGTGCTGTTTTGTCGTTCTTTGGTTTAAATCCGTTTTTAGGGTTTCCTCCTTACTTCTAGTGATTGACTTAGGCCTATTACTTGTTAATGGATAGGTTGGGCTTGAAGTTCATGCAAAGAAATTGAAGGTAAGGGTAACTTCGGTTTTAGAGAGTCTTGAGTCATGCTTGCCTTTTTCTATTTTTGCATGCGGTTGATCAATGAAACCCCCTAATGATGTTGATGTTGTAATCTCTTGATTGTGCTGATTTATATGATGTGAAAAGCACGAGGATATATATATATATATATTGAATTGATTGATGAACTATGGATTTAGAATTGGCCGTGACCATGTGGTTTATAATGTGTTAATTGTCGCCTTGATTGTTGCTGGAAATTGTATGAGAAGAGTGATAACATATTGATGTATTTAACATGAAGTATCCACTGTTTTGATGAGTATGGTTTCTGAATGAATAATCATGTGATAATGTAGTGGTTAAGGAGAATATTGTGTGGATAGTTGGTTCACGAGGAATTTGTATATTTTTGGCATAGCATATGCATATATTAGGTTGATAGTGGTGGGGTGGATGGTAATTGCCACGTGAACATGATAGCGGTGGGGTGGACGGTATTTCCAAGTGACCATTGAAGTGGTGGGGTGGATGGTATATCCACGTGACCGGAAGGGCGGTAAGGTGGGCGGTATTGCCATATGCCTCCCTGTTCCCGTTTGGAACGAAGTTGCTCCCGTTTGGAACGATGCATCTTTGCCAAAGTTGTTGAGCATGTAGTTGAGCATGTAGTTGCACATGTAGTTGAATGAGAAGGAAACTGATGAGTTAAAATACCATGAATTGATTGTAAGAATATGTGTTGTATTGGTTGATAAGGAAAATCGCAAGTGTACGATTAAACTATCGCGTAATACAAAAGATCGAACCCAAGGGATAGGTGTTCTTATTAATATATAATTTAGTACTAGTGCAATAAAAATAAAATGATATGTTTGATGTTTGGTTTAGGATAAGATGAAAGCAAAAGCATAAAATAATAAAATAAGATAAGATGAGAAGAATTTAAGCTTTTGGGTTGGTTTATATAGTCTATAAAACATGCTAGAAAACTCCTACTAAATTTCTGAACTTTAAATTCATATTCATGGTGCTATAGCCTAAATTTCTACATCCTAATAGCCTTAAGAAATGTAGAACTTTCTTACCTAATTACTAACTCCATAGCCTTGGTTATTAGTTAATTAGAAAAGAAGATGAAGAAAGAATCCGGGCCAACACAAAATTACGTACATCCTTATAGCCTTAAGAAATGCAAACTTATAACCTTTTTTATTTCCTATTTCCCTTACTACTTACCAAATGGCCTTATGACATAAGTAGAAAGCAAGAAATCTTTTGATCACAAGATTAATGAAGAACAAAGAAATAAAACATGAATTGAAGATATTATTCAGAAATGTAAAAGAAAACTAGTACATGAATTATAAACTAAAACAACCCAAAAACTTAAAAAGAATTTAGCCAAGCATGGCTAGAGGAGTCATTGAATTACCCTGGATAGGAGCTCAAATATGGCTTCCCACAAGTCCTAGGAACAATGCTCAAGAGGGAGAAAGAGAGAATACTTGTTGTATTCTAAGAAGGTGTGCTCTACAAGTGAAGAGAAGGGTCCTATTTATAGCAAAATCCTGGGCTCCAGCGCCTGAGCGCTGGCATTTCCAACGCCTAGGCGCTAGGATGCATTAAAAATCCACTTTCTATCCAAGGCCCAGCGCTTGAGCGCTGGCTTTCCAACGCTTGGGCGCTGGGTCAACATCTGACTCATCAGCCAGTCAGAACCCCAGCGCTGGAGCGCTGGGATCCCAACGCTGGAGCGCTGGGACGCTGCTTCTTCATCTTCAAGCTTTTTCTTCCTTCTTCATTCATGGTAGTGGGTTTTGATTGCCATAAAATGCCACTACTCAGCCTTGTTTAATTCTGAAACCTTTCCTCCACTAACATCAATTCTTTAAACATTATTTTCCATGTGCTAATTAGAGAGTGATTCTTCATATTCTTCTTTTTCACTTTGGTCCTCTCTTGGTTAGCACTTCAATTCAAGCCCTCATATTCTCTCAATCTTCACTTTAAGTCCTCCACTCTTGAACTTTTACAATTTGGTCCCTGACTTCCTGAAACTTTACACATTGGTCCCTGGACAAAAATGATAACTAAACCAGCTTTTTCTAAAAATACAAAATAACTAGAAAAATTCCTAAAAATATAAAATAAAGCTAGAAAATCTAATAAAATCTAATCTACATGCAAAATGCAAAATAAATATAAAATCTACATAAAAACAATAAAAAACCTATATGTGACACAAAAATAATAAAATAAAAAGACTAAAAACATCATATAAAATCCACTCATCATTGGTTATTGGCGTTACTGTTTCACATGAGGATTATAATATGTTCTTCAGGTTCGCTTGTTGTTTCCTTTTCAAGTTTATTTTATGCCATGCTTGATTATGATTATTTGTTTTAAGAAGTTAACCCTTTCTGTTTATTATTTGTTGTTTGGGCGCTTAATGCTAAAGGTGTACAGCGCGAGTAGGTGAGGAAGCATAGAATGTGAATGGCTAAGAAGATCATGTTGGGAAGACTTGAAGATCTTGAAGTGTTTACGTTTTCCGTTGTTTTTGAAATGTTTAGCACATGTGGTGCAGTTTAATTAATAATTTTTATTATGCGTTGAATTATTATTATTATTATGGGAATATTATTGATTAAATATTTATGAGAGGCGAAATTCTTTTGAAAAATCGAGTTGTTTTTCCAAGAGGTTTTAATTTCCGCGAAATTACTATGTGACCCTCAATCCAAAATTGGGGCGTTACATTTGTGGTATCAGAGCTTTGATTGATGAAACCAGAACCTTGGGTAGATTTTTTTGTTAGAAGCTTTGCATTATGAGATCGATTGACGGGGTGTCAGTGGAAGGAAGAATTTTGTGAAATAATTGTTTGATTTTCTTAATTGTTCCATATTGTCCCATGAGCGGACGATCCATATGTTAAGTGTTTGACTTGTTTGATTGACTGTTGGATTTGTTTATTAGAAGGTTGTTCCATGAGTGGATAACCTAACAGGGTATAGTTAATTAGAAGGTAATAATATATTTGGTCCTTAGTTGACTTTGTTGTTGACCTTATTATTATTAGAATGAACTTTGTGTCAATTAATAATGTTTTGTATTTATCACAAGGATTTTGGAAGGATACATACATATTTTAACTATTGTTCTCACATATGTTAGGCATGTTATATAGATGTGAATATTTTGGATTTTGTTAGATTTTGGTTACTATCAAATTTTGATACAAGGTGCATTTTAGCTCATCATAAATCAAAGAGGTTTGGTTTGAGAACTTAGACGAACCTCTTACATGTTTTACAAGGCATGCTAGTAGCCGTTTTAATTAATGTTATGACCAAGTCTTGTCTTAGAAGCTTTAGATATGTTCTAGGATATATGTTAAAAAAAAACGGGGGGGAGGGTGTTAAGAATATCTTATTTTAATTTGATGAGTGAGGTTTGAATTTTTTGACCATAAGGGTTCTCTTGACTTTTGGCTTTAGATCATATGAGTTTGTGATATCTCCTAGTGCGAGAATTTTTGGTTAAACCAAATTTTGATTCTCAGTCTTAAATAATGGTTTTGATAATTGTTTTATTATCCGTTTTGTCTATTTGTTTTGAACATCAGTTTTATTAACTATCTTGACCTTCTGTTTTAGATATTTATTTTGACCTTGATTTAAAATCTCTATTTTGAAAAGACGATATCTTTTGGTGGACAGTTGGTTCACGAGGAATTGTATATTTTTGGCATAACATATGCATATACTAGGTTGATAGTGGTGGGGTGGACGGTAATTGCCACGTGACCATGATAGCGGAAAGGTGAACGGTATTGCCATATGTCTCCTTGTCCCCGTTTGGAACGAAGTCGCTCCCGTTTGGAACGATGCATCTTGGCCAAAGTTGTTGAGCATGTAGTTGCACATGTAGTTGCATGAGAAGGAAACTGATGAGTTGAAATACCATGACTTGATTGTAAGAATATGTGTTTTATTGGTTATTGGCGTTACTGTTTCACATGAGGATTATAATATGTTGTGTTGGCTCGTCTGTTGTTTCCTTTTCATGTTTATTTTATGTCATGTTTGACTATGATTATTTGTTTTAAGAAGTTAACCCTTTCTGTTTAATAGTTGTTGTTTGGGCGCTTAACGCCAGAGGTGTACAACGCGAGTAGGTGAGGAAGCATAGAATGTGAATGGCTAAGAAGATGATGTCGGGAAGACTTAAAGATCATGAAGTGTTTATGTTACATTGATTATGCTGAAACCTTCTCACCAGTGGTAAACCCACAACAATCAGAATAATCCTCACTCTTTCCGTGTCTAAAAGATGGCTAATCCAACAACTCGATATCAACAATGCCTTCCTCAATGGCACCTTGAATGAAGATGTTTACATGATCCAACCACCTTGTTTTGAAGTATCCAACAAAAATATGGTTTGCAAACTTATCAAAGCTCTCTATGGCTTGAAACAAGCTCCAAGGGCTTGGTTTGACAAACTCAACTCAACTCTCGTCTAGTCTAGATTCATGCCTAGCAAATGTGATCCTTCTCTTTTTGTTATGCAAACAGCACATGACATTATCTATCTCCTAGTATATGTTGATGATATCATCATCACTAGCAGTTCTGTTACTCTCATTCAACAGCTAGTAACCAACCTAGACTCTGAATTTTCTCTCAAGCAGATAGGGGATTTGGATTTTTTTTGGGTGTTCAAGTTCAAAGAATGCAGGATGGTTCTCTTCTTCTCAGTCAAACCAAGTACATTCATGATCTTGTTGCAAGAGCACACATGGAGGATGCCAAGGGTATCTCCACTCCCATGATTGGTGGTTGTAAACTCATTAAACAGGGCTTAGATTACATGAGTGATCCCACTGAATACAGATCCATAGCAAGGGCACTGCAGTATGTCACTCTCACTCGTCCAGAATTCTCCTTCTCAGTTAACAAAGTCTCCCAATTTCTATCTCAATCGTTAGAAGAACACTAGAAGTCTTGAAGAGAATCCTAAGATACTTAAAAGCTATGCCAATCATGGTCCTCATCTCAAACCAGACACTCGTACTAGACCCTTCTCTCAAAATGCATATTATGATGCTGATTGGGTATCTGATGTAGACGAAAAAAGGTCCACCTCTGGACTTTGTGTTTTCCTAGGACCTAACATGGTGTCTTGGAGCTCTAAGAAGAAAACTCTTGTAGCCCGCTCCAGCACAGAAGCAGAGTATAGGAGTCTCGCCAACACTGCAACAGACGTTTTGTGGATTCAATCCCTCCTAAGTGAATTAAAAATTCCTTTTCAAGTGCCTCGTATCTTTTGTGACAACATGAGCACAAAAGTTCAGTCCACAACCCAGTTCTTCACTCGAGAACTAAGCATATGGAGCTAGAAATTTTCTTCGTTCGGGAAAAAGTTCAGTCCAAAGCTCTCATCGTTCAGCATGTACCTTCCCTGGACCAATATGCTGACATTCTCACCAAAGTCTTTCTCCAACTTGCTTCACTGAAATTCGGAAATCGTTCTTAGGTGCTCTAGCCTATAATTTTTACTTGTTAATACCTTAATCAAATAGAACTTCCAATTACATTACCAAGCCTAATACCTTAGTGATTAGTTAATCCAATTGAAACATTAGTGTTCTTAGTTCAGGCCAGCGCAATTGATTTCCACCCTTATACCTAAGTGGCAGAATAACCGATTAATCTAATCCCATTTCCCTTTAATCTTACCATTTATCATTGTGCAAGAGAAAGCATGATAAGCTTATGTGCACCAAGCATAATTGAACATGGGGAGAAGATACAGAGAACAATGACTTTATTCATATGAAAACATAAAGCTTAAAGCATAAATGGAAAAAGGATTCACTACAAACCCAAACGCTAGAAAGTACTAGCTAAGCATGGCTAGATTAAACATAAAGAAAATAAAATGCATAACCTGAAACAAGGGCTCCAAAGGCCTCTTACAAGCTTCAAGAACAAGGCTACAAAGGAAGGAACTCAGGTTCCAGGGATTGATAAGATTGGATAAAAAATAAAAGCCAAAAACCAAATTTATAGTCAAACTGCCAGCAGGCCAACGCGCAAGCGTTGGGTTCCGACGCTTGGGCGCTGGAGACTGCATTGGATTCTCATCTTCAGATAGAATGCCAACGCATGAGCGTTGGTGTTCCAACATTCAGGCGTTAGGAGCACGGCAGACTCCTAATTTTCTTGTTCTTAACCTTCTCTTTTGATTCATTTCATCAATGCATTAAAGGGTCTTCATGTGGCTTCATTCTCCTTTTTGCAACAGCTGAAACCTTCATTTCTTTCATCATTTCTCCATTTTAGCACATGAATTGCTTGATTCTTCATCTCCTTCTTTAATTTCTTCAATTAGGCACATGTTAAACAAGCATAGGAGGATTGATACTTCTTCTTCTTCTTTAACTTCAGCCACACTCTATCATTTATTTGCACCAAGATCCCCATAAATGTTCCTTGATTGACCAGAACCTCTACCAAGGACTAAAACTACAACAAAACATAACTAAAAGGACTAAAAACACAAAAGTTGCTAATTAGATATGCAGTCGAGAAAAATAATTTCCTTTTATTATATGTTGTTAATTAGATAGTTCATTAGGTGTAAAATATAAAATAGAAAAATATAATGAAATAATAAATATTATAACTATAACTATATATATTGTCTTTGTTTGGGGTGCTATATCACCACCAACGAGGGGTAGTTTTCATAGCAGCCCTGATTCATTTGGGGAGATTGTTGCATTTGAGAAAAAAAGCTATAACTATTATTGTAGTTTTACAATAAAAGATATAATATATGTCAAACCCATTTGGCATTTAAAATTTTAAACTATTTAAAAGAGAAGAACATAAAAAAATCCTAAAATATACAGAAATGTGACATAATTGTAATAATAATAATAAATGGTAATTACATATATTACTCACTTTTTTCTCATATTTTCCTGTAATTTTCACTTCTTTTTATTTCAATAAAGATATCCCTAATATCCGCTCTCTTTTTTTTTCCTCTTTTGCTTATTTTCATTTTTTTTATCTTATGTAGTTTATGTTCATTAAATTTCACTTCACATTCAAATGAAGCCTATACATTGTAAAAAAAAAATCCTATACATATGTATATATGATAAAAAGAATTATTTTTTGTCTTTCATGGATGTCGTTACCCGTTCAAAAAATAGTTACATGTCCCTTCAAACAAATATTTATTTTTGAAATTCGAATTTACACTTTTATTCTTAAATATGTCTAAACTTAGTCACCATGATACCAACCCTGGTTGGTGACGCGAAGAATTACTATAACTAAAATTAGCTCTCATTTCTCATGGAAACAAACGACTATCGAGTTTCCACTCATCTACCAATCGATTTCACTTTGACAACGCAAATGCTGACAAGGAGACCACTGGCCTGTCAACTCTATTGTTGGACAATCAAAGATTTATCATTTATATGTGAATATTCCCCCAGCTTGGTAAGCGTGTTTTTCAATAATTGTACCTTGCGAACTTTCCCTGCTGCTCCCCAAAAGGCTATGCCCATTTCTTTGCACATCATCATAACATGGGTGTTACACATTTCCACTTTTAATTTACAAAAATGTTACTTTCACAACTTAAAAGGGGAATGGAAAGAGATGAAAGAAGGAGAAAGATGGAAAAAAATGAAAAAGAAATAGAGATAAAGTATGAGATGTGATAGATGATATAATGAGAAGAATAAAAATAAAAATGAGTGAAAATTAGATGGATAAAACAGGGGTGTAAATGTATCAAAACTATTTAATTTATACGTAACAAAAATTGTACTCTAACTTTATAGTTTGTTTTGTTCAGCATAGAAATAGAGAAGACAAAAAGAGAGAATAAAGAAAATGAATAAAATGAAAAAAGTGAAAAATAGAATAGATTTTCTAGATTGTGTTTTTTTTTGTATGATAGAGATAGAGGAGAATAAGAAGAGAAACAATGAGGTGGAGGAGAGAGAAAAAAATTATTTTTATGTTAAAAGACATTATTATATAAAACAGAAACATTATTTGTGGCACTTAGTAAAGAGGTTTGCAGCGGTTTAGAAACTCCACTAGTGAGAACAGAACAGAAAAAAAAAGAGTCAACATTCGTATGTTTATTTGCAAAATGCAAAGATTCCATAAAGTGCACTGGGCCCACACAAAAACTAACAAGAGAAGAGAAGATTGTTAATTGATTTCCCACATCAAGTAATTAATTCTCGTCTTTGATCGAAATTACTGTTTGATGCCTCTTCCTACCAATGTTAGCAGAACCGAACAGGACCGGCCAGTTCGACTGGAAAAATCGCGAACCGCATACAAGGCCAGTTCAGTTTGCTCATATAACCGAAAAGAAATAAACCGGAAGAGAACCGGAAAAACCATCCTTGAACCGGTGAAACCAGTGGTTTTCCAGGTCAGCCGGTCTTGTTAAATGACAGTGTTTTGAGAAGGAACAAACCCTAGCCGAGCCTCTGCATGGTTATGAAGGAGAAGAAGGTGAGAGTGAAGCTAAGAAGACAACATGAAGATTATTGCAATTATACACTTATATATATGAACTGGTTCTCTAAATTACAACGTTAAGGTGTTTACTACTGGTGCTTAGAAAATTAAAGGGAAAAAAATAAATCATTATATTAGATAGTAGGAAGCAATATTGGTAGAACCGAACCGGACATCAAATCGTTCGAACTACTGGTTCACGATTTTTATGGCTCAACCGAGGTTAAACTGATAATAATTAAATAATATTTTTAATTATAAATATAATACATATATATATATATATAATTACACATAAAATTAATTTTCAACCTCACACAGCCGTCCCACTCTCCTCTCTTCCCTCTCCCTTTCCTGAAAACCCAAATCTCTCTTCCTTCCAAACCTTCCACCCGCCACACACCCTCCTCTTCTCTCTCTGCCATTTCTGAAAACCCTAAATCCTCATTCCCTATACTCAACCGCCACCCGTCATCTTCTCCTCCTCATCCTGCGCCGCCACCACCTCTCCTTCTCTTCACCACTCCTTTCCTCTTCCCTAGGCGAAGAGGATTAAGGAGATTGAAAATCCGTTCGATGACGACGATGCCACCTCGCTCAAATCGAACCCCTACGAGGCGTTCTCCTCGCTCTTCGATCTCGAGACCGTGACTTGGCTTGTGATATTCTCCAAACCTTAGTCGCTCAGTTGGGGCGGAGCGGTGGAAGAGGGGCGGACGACGATGTCGTGCGAACCGCGAAGTAGAGGCTTGGTGTGCGTGGCTACAAACTGCGAACCGCGAACCGCGAAGCAGAGGCTGGGCTAGGGTTTGAACCAATGTATATAGGAAACTGACTTCGCTGAAATTTGAATGGTAGGTTTGCATTACTTGTAACCATTTTCATTATAGGAATCAGTGCAATATCTCCAACTTTTGTCCTAGTTAGCACAATGCACTCAATGACATGATCTCCCATCCTCCTCACCTTCAGTCTTGTTCTATTACATAATCCATTAGATTGATCAATATTTCTCATTAATATTACCGGGACGTCTTTCTTCAAAGTCAACTTATGTGGAGGCAGTCCTGAACAATTTTTAGCATTCAAACCCTCGGGGGAAAATGCACCCAACTCACTCTTAATACTGGCATCTTCTTTGCAAATTTCATTAGATCTCAAATATTCCCTTTCCAATCCCGGTACCCGTGACATCATGCTTTCATTGACCTTTCCAACTAATTCAACAGTGGAGGCTAAAATATCTCTTTCCTTGAAGTAATCTAATATGGACATGTTCTACAACAAATCAGGGTAAGTAAAAGTAACCAAGTCCACAAAACCAGTGTCAGAGTTTTGTATAAGGATTTCATCAGGAGTTTGTATTTTAACTTCACTATTAATTGGATCTCCAACCTTACCATCACCTATAGTCAACAACCATTCTGAGAGTTCTGCTAGATTAGATGCATTTGATCTTGAAGATCCCTGCATGAGTCTCATGTTCTTAGTCGGACAAAAAACTTGACAAAAGGCTATTAGAATCAAATAATTCAATGAACTATTATATTTTGATGAATAACAATTTCATTAAGTCTTGAGATAGAATTCCTAACTTCTCAATATTTTCATACTCAAGAATATCTATTTACTTGGACCTCTACAAAGCATTATCAAAAGCAGATGTTCAAGTAAAGAAAATAGGAAGAATCCGTCCGGCTACAACTCTTGTGAATCAGTTCGCCAGTTGAGAACGTTTGCCTCAAAGAATTCGTCCGACTATGGTGAACGTCTGGTCACCCAATCATTGGGTTTACCTAACTGCCCATCTGAAGGAAAGTGTGTCTGAAACTCTGGCAGAATGTTTATTTGACAAACAACGCTATCTTGGAGCTCGTGCAAGAGAAAACTCGAAGGAGATCGTTTCTCCAACCCAGGCTTAGCTGTTAAGCACTATTTGTCCCTTCAGAGCATTAATGGCGAAAAGGACACAATTAATACTTTATTCCTCGCAAATTCAAATTCTCTGAAATTCCTTAATTCAAGCTGCTTTTGCGGAATCAGCGGCGACACTTTCTGATCATCGTATCTCCTCAATGATCGAATTCAAATCTTTTGTTCAGAGCATTAATGGCCACCTTAGCTGGAATGCATGAGCATTAAATGCAGAAGTTATAGCTCAAGGAAAAATGCCTTGAAGAGCCAAACGATGACAACCTCCGCCACTGAAGATGCATTAAATGCATGGCAGATTGCATTTAAGTGCTGAAACAGAGTTGCAGGAGTATCCGTTACTCACAATAGAGGAGAAATTCAAACGGAACTATTTTCAAATCTTCAGCAAGCTCCCATTGATCATCCTACTGAAGATATAAATAGAAGACTTGGCATTGATTTCAAATTGGCGACTTTCACATGATCAAAGCTTTCAAAATTTTCTAAGTTTATCATCTGCGATCCTATTTTTCTAAGCCAAACACTCAGCAATCTCAAGTTGTTCATTACCTGAGTTTAGTCGCCAACCAGTGTGAAGCTTTCATAGAGTGCTACTCTTATCCTCACTCACACAAACTTTTCAGAGAACCAACTACTTACTCTCTCTGTAAATTTTTCCTCATATTTCTACCCACTCTTATCGAAGAGATTTTGTAGAAACCAATTCTTCTTGAAAAAGACCTGGGAGAAGTCCTGTCTAATACTTGTAAAGGAGAAGTCCTGTTAGAATACTTGTAAAGGAGTAGTCCTCAGAATATTTGGAGAAGTCCTGAAGAATACTTATACTATTTTGAGAAAATAGTGAAAATCTTGGTGAAGCCAAGGACTGGACGTAGCCTTGTCGATTAAGGGGGTGAACAAGGATAAATATCTTGTGTGCTTTATTTTTCAGTCTTCGATTAAGGGGGTGAACAAGGATAATTTCCGCTGCACCCTTTAACAAACATTTTCAAACTTATAACTGCTAGTCTCCGAAAAAGAATTTAAAAAACAAAATCACACACACAATTCAAACCCCCATTTCTTGTGTGTTTTTGTTACTATCAAAGGCCATCGATAGGATGAATTTACTATTGCACTGACGACATCTTGCCTAGATGCTCGGAGAATAACAGTAGGATCTGTCTAAAATCACCGCCTAAGACCACAACCTTTCCTCCAAATGTCTTGTATTCAATACATCATTGGTCATCGAGTACATTGACGCTACAAGTAGCTGTGGTAATGGGATAGATGATGCATCAGGATGATTGATGACATACCTGGTAGCAATGAGTAATATAATACTCCCTTCGTTCCTTTTTATAAGAGCTACACCAACTTTGCACACCCCTTAAGAAAGTTAGGTAGTATAGTTTTTTGCATTAAATTTGTTCTCAAATGTTGTTGAATTTCCAAAATTGTCCTTAACATATTTCTTTTTAATCTCTTTCCATCATTAATGCAATTCCATATTTCCATAATTGAATAGGGGTAAAAATGTGAAAAAATAATCAATATGGCACAAAGCCTTATGTGGTTCTTATAAAAAGGAACGGCCGACACCCCTCATTTAGCTCTTATAAAAAGGAACGGAGGGAGTACCTCATTTATTTTAGAGTGAAAGCTGACAAAAAATACCATTTAGACGAAAAATCAGTTCGAAAGTGTAGATTTTCTACCTTATCTGGAAGTCATGCACTTCAGGAATATCTATATTTATTTATTAGTAGGTTAGAATTGTAGTTCGTGTGAGTTTTATCGGTAATGAGAATAATGGACCAAATGAAATGTACAAAAAGATGAAGATTTTAATACCATTACCCCTAAGCTTTTACATTTTTGCGAGCTGTAATATGAGAACCATAGGGACATTATGGTCTTATGCAATATATTCTAAAAATTGTCAGGCAAAATCTTGCCACAGTGCACAGACAATTTTTTCAGATACCTTGGAAGCAGGTATTTGTTAATAAATAAATAATTACATAACTTGATAATTATGTAAAGGTTAAAATCTTAGAAAAACTTACTCAAGATTATCTAGCTCAACAACAATATAATTGCTCGGGTTATCTCCATTGTTATATTCAGTTAGTTCCCCCTTTGATATTACAACACCAATGACTTCTGTACATAAAAAAACGCTTACAGATAAAAATTTAAATGAAGGATCATATATATATATATATATATAGAAAAACCGTGAACTTAATATTTGAAAAAAGGATTATATTTGTGTCAAAATTCACCTTTTAACAAACCATACACGTGAAAAAAGAAGAGATATAATGGGTTGGGGCTGCCTTTGTGCTCCCTGTTAATATATTTTGCTTTTCTCATAAAATTTGTGTACTGTTGAGAATGAAAATAGGATACATGCCGACCAAGTTGGAGTCCTCTCTGGGTGATTCGAATATAATGGAAAAACGGGTGAAATTAAGATCGTAAAGTGGAACCCTAGCATTCTCAATTGGTTTCACGGTGGTCATCAACTTAAAGTATAACATGCATGGATGCATTGAAGGATTTTACTTGTATGAGTTGATAGCCATGGTAGGGTTGACGAATTCGTAGCACATTCATTCCATCAAGAGGGATTCGAACTTCTTCACGTGGCTACTTCACACAGCACAATGGATGGTGTCATTCAATGGCAATAAAAAAATGAACATATTATTTTTTAGCACAATCAAAAAAAAAATAGAACAAAAAAATATTTGTTAACGTTATTTTCCGCACATAAGGTTACTATTACGCAAAGATTGAGAGCTTCTCGTACAAATAGTTTGAGAGAGAAAATTTTATTCATAAATAAATTGATACACCTACCTTTGCATTGACTACAAACATATCGATGAATTCAGATTGATTTCGGTCCTTCTTATTGGTGGCTCTCCATCGACGGACTATTCATACCACGATTTTCCACACCTTTATCCCAAGCAAAAAGTCACATGGGAAAAATAATGTAATTCATAATGGTATTTTACCAGCCACTTAAAACTTTGATTTGTTTAAAATTGAGATTATGTTTAGCTTATTTGAGTAAAAAAAATTTGCTCTCTCTCTATAACCACTCTAAAAAGAGATATACAAACCATTTCACAAAAAATGTGGAAAAACACAGGTAAGAGCATTTAGATACACAACTTAATTAAGTGTTTATGTGTTACAGTTGCATGGTACGGGTTCAGTGGTTAAGATTTTGGCTCAGCGTTTACATACCCACCATAGGTAATAAGAATGACTTTGCCTCAACTGTTAAGATTTCTGTGTTACGGTTACATGGTACGGGTTCGAACCCTGGCGAGGAAGGTTTTATTTTATTTTTAGATTTTGAAGAGACTAGGAATTTCAAAATTTAAACTAAAATCAGAATCATTTGGTTTTCAATAGGGTGATAAATTCAGATTCCATGGGGATTATGGGTGTTAAGGAGGAGAATTAAAATAGTTAATGCTTTGTCTAGTGTTAATGGGTGTTGACAGGGATTAATGGTGGATTGAAGGAGGTGTTGGGCGGCCCCCTCTCTTCTCATTGAAGCGGAAAGCTGGTCATACTCTTGAGCTTGGGATTCCTTTTGAAATTCAAAAACCAACAATGAATTTAGGAGAGTTTATGAGAGTTATTACCTTGTCCTTGGCTTTGATTAGCCTTGAAGGCAAAATAACTCAGATTTATTCTGAATCATGATGCTAGGGGCGTCCCTCTCCCTTCTCTTTGCTGAAGTTTTCAAGCTTTAAATGTAGTGGTCATCATGTTGTTCCCTTCACACAAGAAATTGCAAATAGAAAACCTAAAACACTAGAGCTGGAAAATATCTGAAGCTTTGTTGTAACTTGGAGCCTTGTATCGACCCCTCTCTTCCTCTCATGGTGTCCAAGCTCTGCTCTTCTTCCTCCTTAATCCTCTTTAAGTGCTTTTGTGTTGGTTAAATCAGTAAGAGACTAAACCCTTCTAAATTCTGAGTTTTTGGTGATCAACCTCTTGCTCTTTCTAGGGTTTAACTAGTCTTGTTTCTATCTTTTATTTCCATCAAGCTCGAGTTCCTTTACATTGTGGAAAGAGCTAGTGTCGTGCCACCTTACAACTTGATCAACTCTCTCAACAAGGTTGGTATCTCCTTTCATTCTTGGTCGAGAACCTTGTAACCTTCCTTGTTCAAAACCAATTTTGGGATTTTAGAAACTTTTATATTTCTGAGTAGGAAACTTGTTTATTTTGTTGGATTATGGTTTTTAATCATGGAAGAATCTTAGTTTTGAAAGAGTGGGGTTAAAAATTGAATTTTGTGTGAAAAACACTCTTTTCAGGCTTTCTAGCAGGGAGCCAACGCATGAGTGCTGGACTCCCAACGCCTGGTCGTTGGAATTCTGCCCAGTTCGTGTTGCTAGACAGAGGCCCAACGCATGAGCGTTGGAACCTAGCGCCCAGGCGCTAGGCCTCTGCCAGCAAGTTGTTGTTTTTGCTTCGTTGCTCCAAAATTCTTTTGAATTAGTTTCCGACCTTTCCCATGATTGTTGATGGCTTTGTATATGTGTGTTATGTTTTGCAAGGTTGGAATTCAAGTGCATGCAACCCTCTCAGAGGTAAGGGTAACTCGCTTTAGGATTTATCTATGTCGATTTGTGATTGTTAGTATTCTCTTTTGTGCATTCTGTTGAGTTTATCCTTGAAGGATCTTGTTGCTAGATTTGTGTTGATGATATGGTATGCTAGAAATATTGATGAGTTGAAGAATTTTTTGAGAATTATGTTTATGTTATTGTTGATAACATGATGAAATTATTTTGAGAAGAACTATATTTTGCATATGATGAACTATGTCTGAGGATTTTTGTGTGAACTGTTGGTTCATGAGGATTATGATATTTATATGGTCATAGCATATGCATTATATATATATATTATATATATATATATATTTATATATATATTGGGTTGATGTGACGGTATTTCGTCCCGTGGGATCAACTGAGGATTTTTAGGTTGATGTGACGGTAATTTGTCCCGTGGGATCAACCAAGGGCAATGTGGTGGTAATTCATCCCACGTGATTGTCCTGACCCAGTTAGGGTGAATATTGGCCATAGCTATCTATATAGTTATTGAGGATTTGAACATGTTAATGTGATTTTGTAAATTGAGAATATTTTGATATCATTGTTGTTGCTTAATTAGTTTCTGTTTTGTTGTTTACCTTGCCATATGTTTTTATCACAAATTTTGTATGATATTTTTTTGATTTTCGAGTTACCCCTTTTTCCTTGTTTTGCTTGATTTTTGTTAGCCTAGATAGCAACCTGAGAGAGGGGGGGGGGGGTTGAATCAGGTTTACCCGATTTTCGCCTTGATACCTTCTTACATTCAAGATGAATATGAATACAAACGATTTTAGCGAAAATAAGCGTTGCTTGAAAGTAAAGATGAAGGGTAGAAGAATGCACACACATAATTTTATCCTGGTTCACCTTCTATCCACCGAAGGCTACGTCCAGTCCCTCAAGAAAACCCCTTGAGGATTTTTCCACTATTGATAAAAATCTCTTGCAAGTTCTTACACCAAGTACCTTAAGAATTTCTATCAACCCCCTGTGAAAGCACACCACTTTCAACAGCCCCTGAAAGCACACCACTTTCAGTCCCTGAAAGCAAACCACTTTCAGTCCCTAAAGGCAAACCACCTTCAGTCCTTGAAGGCTAAACCACCTTCAATCAACACCCTGAAAGTACACCACTTTCAGTAACAACAACCTTCACCGAGACCCACGGTGAATACTCAATCTACCAGAAAGAGATGAAGAAAAGTTTTACACAATGGCTGTATCAATCCTTTAACATACAAGCGGATTGATCATGACTCTTAAGCATAAGAAGGCTTTCTTGATTCTGAGTTCCTCAAGATATGAACAACTAGAGTGTTCTCTTATCAATGAATATCATGAACTCAGAGTTTAGGCTCTTTGAAAGTTTAAGTATAAAAAGACTAATGAATGAACAATTTTGGCAAAGCTTTGGCCTAATGATGTATTCTCATGTGTTGTTTTGTTTCTGGACTCAAATGGACTTTATATAGGCAATAGGAACGACCTTGAACCAATGCAACCCTTCCTAAAAGGTTTGAGACACAATGGTTCATGAAAAGATGCAACTTTTCGGGTATGTAATCGATTACATTACTTAGGTAATCGATTACACTAAAAGCCGTTACTGTTTGAATTACAAATTCAAACATGTAATCGATTACAAACAAGAAGTAATTGATTACTTGCCTAGGTGTAATCGATTACCAGAAAGGTGAAATCGATTACACTCAAGTCCAACATCTAGAAACTTGAACTTTTAAGATCGGCTTGAGATATACTACTTCTTTTAACTTATGAAAACATTAAACTTGATTAGCTTAGATGTTTTAAGGAGCCTTTATGTTTGAGAAGCCTTTAGAAGCATAACTCACCTAAACTAATACTTTTAGGTAGATGTTGAGACATATAGCACTATTTCCTCTAAGTCTTCTTTTCTTCTTTTTGCCGATGAGTTTGTCGTCATCAAAACCTCAGCCAGGGTAAGGAGCAAGACCTTCTTCACAATTTTTTGGGCGCTTAACACCATAGATAACCAAGGCAATGAGGCTCAGGAAGGATTACTTGGATGCTTGGACAAGCAATGAATAAGGACTCAAAGGAATGAAGAACATAGTTGAAGAATAAATTTGTTTTTCCGCTATTTTTTAGCACATGTTGTGCAACTTTAATTAATTTGAATTATTCCGCGTTGTTTCGTGATGATTATATAACTTAATATGGGATGTTTATTAGTTATAATTATTGAGAGACGTTTGTTTTGAAACTTGAGCGTTTTGAGAGGTTTCAAAGTATAATTTCCGCATATTAACTATGTGACCCTCAACCTAAAATTGGGGTGTTACATTTGTGGTATCAGAGCCTAGTTGGGATAACCAGTGCTCTTCGGTAAATTTTATTCTGAAGTTGATCGATGAGTTGTCAATCGAAAGAAGAATCAGACGTGGGATCTCGTCGAACTTCCGGGAGGGAAGATGACAATTGGCTGCAAGTGGGTGTTCAAGAAGAAGCCACCAGTACAAGAAAATGAAGGGGAAAGGTTCAAGGCTCGCGTAGTAGCAAAGGGCTATTCACAGCGGAAGGGGATTGATTATGATGAAATTTTCTCCCCAGTGGTTAGACACACTTCTATAAAGGCAGTATTGGCACTGGCAGCATTCTGAGACATGCATTTAGAGCAAATGGATGTGAAGACGGCGTTTCTACATGGGAATCTAAATGAGAAATTGTACATGTAGCAACCTGAAAGATTTGTAGAGTCCGGTCAGGAATGTCTGGTATGTAAATTGAAGAAGTCTCTGTATGGGTTGAAACAGTCAGCAAGGCAGTGGTACAAGACGTTTGACTCATACAAGCAAAGGATTGGCTACAGAAGGTGTTACTATGACTGCTGTGTTTACGTTTGGAGCCTTGATGATAATTCAGTAATTTTCTTGTTACTTTACGAGGATGATATGCTGATTGCTGCAAATCACTCAAGTGACGTGCGTGATTTGAAAACCAAGCTGGGCAAGGAGTTTGACATGAAGGACCTAGGAGCTGCTATGAAGATTCTTGGAATGGAGATTCACAGGGACAGACGAGCACGAAAGTTGTGGCTCTCTCAGAAAAGCAATGTTGAAGGCGTGTTAGCCAGAATCGACATGAGCAATTCGAAAGTTGTGAGTACTCCATTGGAAAATCACATCAAGATCTTCGTTGATCAGTGTCCAAAGACAGCTGAAGAGGTTGAAGGTATGTCGAAAGTTCCTTACACCAGTGCAGTTGGTTGTTTAATGTACGCTATGGTTTGCACTAGACTAGACTTGGCACAAGCAGTGAGCCAAGTCTGTAAGTTTATGTCAAGACCAGGGAAACGTCACTGAGAGGCAGTCAAGTGGATACTCCGGTACCTAAAGGGTACAACTGGTCACGGGATAATGTTCAGTAAGGAACAAGGTGATCCAGTGGTTGGTGGATATGTTGATTCTAACTATGCAGGAGATATTGACAATAGACGGTCTACAACAGGGTATGTTTTAACTTTGGTTGGTGGACCTATATGCTGGAGGTCGTCTGTCCAGTCAATAGTGGCAAGAACTCAAGGAGTTTGCCTGGCTAGAAGTTGAGGAGTTCGTCTGTCTGTTGAGTTCGTTCGGCTTGGAGCTGTTGAGTTCGTACGGCTAGGAGTCCTTCTGAAGAGTCCGTCCGCAACTGACACGTAAGAGTTCGTCTGGATGAAGCTTCTAGGAAGCGTCTGGCTAGAGTAATTATGGGGTCAGTTGAGGATAGCTAATGAGAACTCAATCCGTAATATCTGTTTAATCTACAATCTGATTGGTTGATAGGATTGCGTTAGGATATAATTAAGACACAGTCGTTTTAAGCATTGCATCCTAGTATAAATATGCTGTAACATTAGGACCCTGTTGTTCGTTCTAAGTTTTGAATGAAACGGTGCTATAGCCATCTATAACAAAGCACATTGATGTGAGATTTCACAAGATCAGAGAACTGCTTGTGTCAGGGCAGATTCGACTTGAGAAGGTTCATACCTCTGAAAAAGCAGCAGATATGTTGACCAAGCCAGTCACCAACGAGAAGTTCAAGCATTGCTTGGAACTGCTGCACATTTTTAAGTGTTAAGCATATGGGGAGCGCAATTTGGAAAATCGAGATTCTTAGAAGAGGTGGTTCGTCTTCACAAGGGTTTGAAAAATTCGCCAAGGTGGAGATTGTTGAGTATGGCTCATTATAGTGACTTCGTCTAGCCAGAACTCAAGGAGTTCGTCTGGCTAGAACTCAAGGAGTTCGTCTGGCTAGAAGCCAAGGAGTTCGTCTGGCTAGAACTTGAGGAGTTCGTCTGACTGTTGAGTTCGTTTGGCTTGGAGTTGTTGAGTTCGTCCGGCTTGGAGTCCCTTTGAAGAATCCGTCCGCAACTGACACGTAAGAGTTCGTCTGGCTGGAGCTGCTAGGCCGTGTCTGGCTAGAGTTATTACGTGGTCAGTTGAGGACAGCTAATGAGCACTCATTCCGTAATATCCGTGTAATCTAGAATCTGATTGGTTGATAGGATTGCGTTAGGATATAATTAAGACACTGTCGTTTTAGCATTATATCCTAGTATAAATATGTTGTAACACTAGGACCCTGTTGTTCGTTCTAGGTTTTGAATGAAACGGTGGTATAGCCATCTATAGCCATAAACGTAAGCAACTTGGGTGAACTGCGTGAACAAAGATTTCTATGTGCTTTCGATCTCTCTCTGTCTCGAGTTACTCTGTGCGATTCGGATGTTCAAGCTCAACAATGGGAAATGGGAATAGAATGAATGATTGTATGCCACTTAGGTATAAAGGTAGACATTGTTAGTGTTGTCCTGAACTTGGAATTCATCTTCAATTTAATTAACTAATCACTAAGGTATTAGGATTAGAAATTGAATTGGAAGTTCTATTTTATCAAGGTATTAACAAGTAGAAACTCTAGGCTAGAACACCTAAGAACATGTTCTGAATTTCATATTTAAAATTGATTCTGAGTAGCTTAGCTAGAGGTAGTGAAACTCAACCCAAGTACTTGTTTTATCAACCAAATATCTATATCTTTATGCTTTTGTTTAATTTCCAAAATCAAACTAAAAATATATTTTCTCTTTTTTCCAACTCTAAGAAACTGATTTTAAGTCAAACCAATCCCTATGGAGATGATGATCTTTTATTTTACTTTGATACAATCTGTACACTTGCAGAAATTTCTATCAAGTTTTTAGCGCCGTTGTCGGGGATTGGCTCTTTGATTTTTAATTAATTGATTAGAGTTTCTTTTGTTTTTAATTTTTGTTGTGTTGTGTACTGGTGTTGCTAATTTGTTTGCTGAGTTTTGTAAGGTATATCTATTACTGAAACATTTGAGCAAAGGGTGGCAATGATCTGAGCAGTTCTTGAAAAAGAATATGAGACGAAGAAACAGGATGCCTTCACTCTAATTGATGAGTTTTACTTTGAATTGGAGTGCAAGCGCAATGCTGGATTTTTTCCAAGTTCGGAGCAAGAATGTAATGCCAGGGAGATTCTTAAAGAAATGATACAAAGCATTCTGAGGAGGCAGCCCGAGGATGTGTGATGACTGGATTTTATATGATAATTTTAGGGTCTTTTTAGTCTTTTTATTTTGTTATTTTTGAGTCTCATGTAGAATTTTTATTCTTTTTATGTAGATTTTATATTTATTTTGCATTTTGCATATAGGTTAGCTTTTATTTGTTTTTTTAAACTTTATTTTATATCTTTAGGAATTTTTATAGTTATTTTTATATTTTTAGGAAAGCTGGTATAGTTATCATTTTTGTCCAGGGACCAATTTGTAAGTTTCAGGAAAGGAAGGACCAAAGTGTAAAAGTTCAAGAGTGGAGGATTAAAAGTGAAGTTTCAAAGAGTTAAAGGGCCAGAATTGAAGTGCTAGCAAAGAGAGGACTTAAAGTGGAAATCAAGAATATGAACCAACACTCTCTAAATTAAGCACATGGAAAATAAGGATTAAAGGATGAGTGGAGAATTGATGGTAGTGGGAAAGAGTTTTCAAAAGTTAATTGGTGGACAATGAAGGCCATAATGGCCATCAACTCCTCCACCATTGAAAGACAAATTTTTGCTATAAATAGGAGTGCTCATCCTTTGTAAAAAACACACATATTCAGAATACAACAAGTATTCTTGTTTCCTCCTTAAAAGCATTGTTCCTAGGAATTGTGGGAAGCCAAACTTGAGCTCCTATCCAGGGTAATTCGATGCTTCTTTTAGCCATGCTTGGCTAATTCTTTTAAGTATCTTGGGTTGTTGTAGTTTATATTTATGTCTTATTTTATTTCTACATTTCTGAATAATATTTCCAGTTTATGCTTTATTTCCTTGTTCTTCACTCATCTTGGTGCACACAAGATCTCTTGCTTATTGCTTATAACAAAAGGTCATTTGGTAAGTAGTAAGAGAAATAGGATTTAAAAAAGACTATAAGTATATATCACTAAAGGACATTAGGATAGACGTAGCTTTATGTTGGCCTGAACTCAATCTTCATCTTCTTTTCTGGTTAACTAAATTGCAAGGACTTGAATTTAGTAATTAGGAAGAAAGTTCTACACTTTTAAGGAATTAACTTGTACAAATACTAGACTATAGCATCATGAACTTGGTTTTAGAATTCAAAAATTAAGTAGGAATTTGCTAGCATATTTTATAGACTATGTAATTCAACCCAAGTGCTTAAATCTCATCATCTTTTCATCTTTATATTTTATTGCTATTGTCTTAACCAAACCAAATGCAAAATATATCTTTTTATTTTTCGGCTTAAGCTCTAAACAATTTAGTAATTAGACACCTATCCTTGTGGGACCGACAATCTTTTATATTACGCGATAACCATCCGTGCACTTGCGGATTTGGCTATCAAGTTTTTGGCGCCGTTGCCGGGGATAGGTTTTTAAGTCTTTTTATTAATTTGTTTAGTGCTGTTTTTATATAATAAAAAAAAAATATTATCTGTATGATGAACTGGTGCTGCTAATTTTGTTTGCTGAGTGTTGTCAGGTATAGCAATGGCTGAAACATTTGAGCAAAGGGAGGAAAAAATCTGGGCTAGACTTGAAATAGAATATGAGAAAAAGAAGCAGGAAGCTTTCACTCTAATTGACGAATTCTATTTGAATTCAGAGTGCAAGCGAAATGCGGGATTTTTTCCAACTCCTGAGCAAGAATGTAAGGCCATGGAGGAGTTACAAGTGAAGATACAAAGCATACTAAGGAGGCAGCCCAGGGATGAACAACAACCACATGTTCATGAAAATGAACCCGTGGTTCAAAGAGATGAGGTAAAAGAAACCTCCATTGTAGAATTTGTCTTTGAAGGTAAATTGGAGATGGAGGAAGAAGAACCTCAAGGAACCTATCTTATAGGTTCCGAACGGCAAGGCAAAGAACAAGGAGGGGAAAATTTATTTATCTCTTCCATTTTTAATTTGAATATTGTTGCCTTGTTAGCTGAAAATTCATTGGGCACCATGTTGTTTTTGTGCTAAAATTTGCATGATTTGAGGGGTCTAATGAATTTTGTAATAGACCCCGGTTGAAAAGTGATTTTTGAAGGGTCTATCTCGGACCTTAACAATGAGCTGGTTGGGAGACAACCCAACTTAGGATAGTTTAATTTTCTGTCTTTTAATTTTCTGCATCATCTTTGTAAATAAATAAAAGAGAAAAACTCTATGTTTTGCTGCAGGAGGGGCCAGCGCTCAAGCGCTGGAGGCCAACGCTCAAGCGTTGAGCCTCTGCTTGGTTTCCCCTATTCCAGTTAATCCCAACGCTCCAGCGTTGGAGGGCTAGCGCTCATGCGCTAGGCCCCTGGAATCCTCAAGTTTTTATTTTTAATTTCCAATGCCCAAGCGTTGGAAACCCAGCGCTCAGGCGTTGGGACCTCTGATTGCCCAGTGTTTTTGTTTTTATTCCAGCGCCCAAGCATTGGAAGTTCCAACACTCAAGCGCTGGAGCTCGGGCAGATTTTCTTATTTTATTTCATTTTTTTTTTGTTTTCTTTGTTTTTAAATAATTTGTGTCCACCAGTTCTTGAAAAGTTTTTGATTCTTTGAGTTTTCCTTTGCTTCTATAATGGTTTTGATCTTTGGGAACTCAAGAATTCTTGTTTTTAGGTGGACACAATTTTCAACCCTTGTTCTTAAGTATACTGTTTTGGGAACTAACAAGTCAAGCAAGCTTCTGCTTGTGAGACTCTGTTTGTTCAATTTTGCAAGAAAGGCACCAAAGAGGAAGATCCCTCTTGAAATTGGAGTGTTCAAAGTTGAAGTTGCAATGAGGTTTCCAGGACTGTTTGTAAAAAAAAAAAAAAATACCAGCTTTTAGTTTTTCTGTTTGATAGTTTTAGTTTTATTTTTAGTGCAAGTTTTCATTTTTGCTTTTAGGTTTTTAAACTGCATGGTTGAGTGTCTTTATCCAGTCTAAATGCTACTATTGCTTTGTGAAAGTTTTATCTGATTGAACTGATTTCTTAAAAAGGTTCTATGTTTTGATGCGGTTAGGATTGCATGCTATTAGAAATGATTTGAACATCTTGATTGTTTGGTTGTTCACAAAGTTTTTATGAGTTCAAGAAAGGGTACCACTTACCCTATGTTTTTCTGAGAGCTGAGGACTCTGAATGCATGATTGTAAGATTTTTCTGCCTTGTGTTGCATGTTGATTGGGATTTTGTATACTTTGTAAGTTGAGAAGAGATTATAGGCATTTTTGAAAACTCAGATTCTTGCTTGAAATTTTAAATCCACTAGTAGCCCCCTTTGAGCCTTAAAAGAGTCATTTTATTGGAGCCTACTTTGTGTGATATTTTAAATTGTTATTGTGATTCATAAGCTGAAATTCCTAGAGCTATGTTTGTTGAGTTTCTCTCTAAAAAATAAGGAAAAAATATAAGGTATGTGCCTTATGAAAAAAAAAAGAAAAAATAGAAAAATAATGAAGTGGTGGGGTGAGAAAGAGTATGAGGGGAGTAAAATTCTAGTCATTCATCCCATACATTCCACTACTTTGTTAAAAAAAAAAAAAAAAAAAAGAAAAAATTGAGAGAACCTATGTGTTACAATTGTTAAAGCTCTTAGTCACAAAAATCACTTAACAACAGATTCTGAGTCAAGCCAATAGAGTTGCCAAGTTCTTGAAATCCACACCTTGAATTGTTCAACCCTTTGGCCAAGTTACAACCTTCAAAAATATCTTCAAAATTACTTAGTTACATGGTTTCAGTTTTGATTTGAATGATAGGCAGAATTATCACGCTTTCTTGTTTTTCATGGAGAATATCTTTTTGTGAGCTTAATTTGATGAACTCAACATGTTAAAAGTGCCAAGCCTAACTTTCTTGATTAATATCTGTGGAACATGCATGTCTTTCCAAATCCGCCGTGCTTTCTTGAAAATTATCATGTTCTTTGGATAAAACTTTCTCTAAACTCAAGGACGAGTTTCTCTTTAAGTTTTGCCGCTTGAGGACAAGCTGTCGTTGGGTATAGTGGTGTGATGATTGGATTTTATATGATAATTTTAGGGTCTTTTTAGTCTTTTTATTTTGTTATTTTTGAGTCTCATATGGGATTTTTATTCTTTTTATGTAGATTTTATATTTATTTTGCATTTTGCATATAGGTTAGCTTTTATTTATTTTTTAAAACTTTATTTTATATTTTTAGGAATTTTTATAATTATTTTTATATTTTAAGGAAAGCTGGTATAGTTATCATTTTTGTCCAGGGACCAATTTGTAAG
Organism: Acmispon strigosus; assembly: GCA_030819835.1. Classification (NCBI taxonomy): domain Eukaryota; kingdom Viridiplantae; phylum Streptophyta; class Magnoliopsida; order Fabales; family Fabaceae; genus Acmispon; species Acmispon strigosus. The sequence continues at coordinate 31,484,118 of JAUAMA010000001.1, forward strand.
TTTCAGGATAGGAAGGACCAAAGTGTAAAAGTTCAAGAGTGGAGGATGAAAAGTGAAGTTTCAAAGAGTTAAAGGGCCAGAATTGAAGTGCTAGCAAAGAGAGGACTTAAAGTGGAAATCAAGAATATGAACCAACACTCTCTAAATTAAGCACATGGAAAATAAGGATTAAAGGATGAGTGGAGAATTGATGGTAGTGGGAAGGAGTTTTCAAAAGTTAATTGGTGGCCAATGAAGGCCATAATGGCCATCAACTCCTCCACCATTGAAAGGCAAATTTTTGCTATAAATAGGAGTGTTCATCCTTTGTAAAAAACACATCTATTCAGAATACAACAAGTATTCTTCTTTCCTCCTTAAAAGCATTGTTCCTAGGAATTGTGGGAAGCCAAACTTGAGCTCCTATCCAGGGTAATTCGATGCTTCTTTTAGCCATGCTTGGCTAATTCTTTTAAGTATCTTGGGTTGTTGTAGTTTATATTTATGTCTTAGTTTATTTCTACATTTCTGAATAATATTTCCAGTTTATGTTTTATTTCCTTGTTCTTCACTCATCTTGGTGCACACAAGATCTCTTGCTTATTGCTTATAACAAAAGGCCATTTGGTAAGTAGTAAGGGAAATAGGATTTAAAAAAGGCTATAAGTATATATCACTAAAGGACATTAGGATAGACGTAGCTTTATGTTGGCCTGAACTCAATCTTCATCTTCTTTTCTGGTTAACTAAATTGCAAGGACTTGAATTTAGTAATTAGGAAGAAAGTTCTACACTTTTAAGGAATTAACTTGTAGAAATACTAGGCTATAGCATCACGAACCTGGTTTTAGAATTCAGAAATTAAGTAGGAATTTGCTAGCATATTTTATAGACTATGTAATTCAACCCAAGTGCTTAAATCTCATCATCTTTTCTTCTTTATATTTTATTTCTATTGTCTTAACCAAACCAAATGCAAAATATATCTTTTTATTTTTCTGCTTAAGCTGTAAACAATTTAGTAATTAGACACCTATCCCTGTGGGATCGACAATCTTTTATATTACGCGATAACCATCCGTGCACTTGCAGATTTGGCTATCAATGAGCAACAACCACCCGTTCATGAAAGTGAACCCATGGTTCAAAGAGAGGAGGTGGAAGAAGAACCTCAAGGAACCTATGACATAGGTTCCAAAGATCAATGCAAGAAACAATAATGGGAGAGTTTTCTCAATCCTCCCATTCGTAATTTGATTAGTGTTGTCTTGAAAGCTGAAAATTCATTTGGCACCATGATGTTGTTGTGCCAAAATTTGTACGACTTGCGGGGTCTAATGACTTTTGTAATAGACCCCTGATGAAAATTGATTAATGAGAAAAGTCTACGAAAGACTATAACATTGGTTTTCTTGGGAGACAACCCACGTTATGTATCTAGTATTTAGCTTTTGCTTTATTGTATTTGAAAAAAAAGTTTTGTGTTGCAGGAACACCAATGCCCAAGCGTTGGTGGCTCAACGTTCATGCGTTGAGCCTCTGCCAAGCTGCCCAGGATCTCATAAAATCCAACGCTTAAGCGTTGGAGGGGACAACGCTCATGAGTTGAGTCGCTGGAATCCCAAAGTTTGTTTTTAATTCCTACACTCAAGTGTTGGAATTCCAACGCTCATGCGTTGAGGCTTGGGCCGGTAAGTTAAGTTTGTTTGTTTTTATTTATTTTGAATAAAAGGATAGGTTGCTCAAGAAGCAGGTGGTGCTGGTAAAGCTGGGATGTTGAAGATCCCATGAATACTTGATTTTGACCAGTGTAGTGTTTAATTTTTGTTTTTAGCTTTTATTTTCTATTTTCTTTTTAGTTTTCAGTTTTTCATTTTTCTTTTTTTTAGTTTAGTATTTTATTTTAAGAAATTGAGTCTTGCATGTAGGTTAGATTGAATCAGTTTATATATATTCCTGTTTATTATACCATGTTTGTCTAACTCTCAAGTGGTTTCACCTTTAGCTAGTGTTTTTGGAAAATTGATACATGTGTTTTTAATGCTGGGTAGAATTGCATGTCGTTAGGAGTTTGAAATATTTCTTAATTTCTGAGTTTTTATTGATCATGATTTGAGTTCTAAAAAAAGGGTACACTTACCCTCTTTTTTTGTGTGCTTTGAGTGACCTCTGACATACTTATGCATGCTTGATTCTGTCTTGACTTACATGTCAACTGAATAATGCATGTTTTGTAATTTTGTGAAGAAACTTATAGGATTTATTGTGACCTCAGACTTTGTTACTTAAAGGTTTTCCCTTCGTAGCCCCATTTGAGCCAAAATTGAGGATTTGCTTTGGAGCCTACTATTGTGAATGATGCTGTTGGTGTTAGGTGACTCTGAAATGTTTGTTAGAGCTAAAAGTTGTATAGGTTTCTCTCTTTAAAAAAAATGAAAAAATATAAGGTATGTGCTTTAGGAAAAAAAGAAAATCAATGAGGTAGTGGGGTGAGTAAGAGTATGAGGGTAGTTAAAATTTCTTTTCATACATCCCATAACATTCCACTACTTTGTTCAAAAAAAAAGGAAAAAAAGAGAGAGAACCTTTGTGCTAAAATGAATAGCTCTTGTGCTGTTAAGTTGATCACCTAACTAATTTGAGTCTGAGCCACTAAAGTTTCCAAGTTCTTCAATTTTTTCCACCTATCGTTGTACCCTTGGCCAAGTTTCAACCTGAAAAAGTCTCTCCAAATTGCATTACTGTTTTGTTTGGTTTTGATTTGTATGATAGCCAGGTTTGGTGCATTGCACTTGTATGGTCATGAGCTTTGTTTAGTGAGCTTAATTGTGAAATCTTTTCTGCTTCTTTGATCAATTCTCATTCTCTAAGTTCTTGATGAATTTCACTCTCTTGACATGCACGTGTTTTAACCCAGCCGTGTTTTCTTGGATATGTATCTTGTGCTTCGTTTTTCTAGCTAAGGTGATTTGTTCTGAGCTTGAGGACAAGCTTTCTTTAAGTGTTTTACGCTCGAGTTGGGTATAGTGGTGTGATGACCGAGATTTATATGATATTTTTGCTATCTTTTTCTTTGTTTTGATTTTATTTTTAGTTGTGTCTCATATAGTTTGTATTTAATTTGTTAGAGTTTTTGTTTTATTTTTGCATTTGCATATAGATTAGCAACTTTTGTGTTTTTAGTCCTTTTAGTTATGTTTTATTGTAGTTTTAGTCCTTGTTAGAGGTTCTGGTCAGTTAAGGAGCATTTATGGGGATCTTGATGCAATTTATAAAGAAGTGTGGCTGAATTAAAGAAGAAGAGGAAGCATCAATCTCACTTCACTTGTTTAACATGTGCCTAAATGAAGAAATTAAAGAAGGAGATGGATAATTAAGCAAGAAACATGAGCTAAAATAGATAAATGATGGAGAGAATGGTTGTTTCAACTGTCTTAAACCTTCCTTGAAGCCACCATAATACCCCATCAAAGCATTGATGAAAGGAATCAAAAGAGAAGATTAGGAACAAGAAAATGAGGAGTCTGCCGTGCTCCGAAATGCCTAAGCGTTGGAAAGCTAACGCTCATGCATTGACATTCGGCCAAAACTCAAGACTTTAATGCTGTCTCCAACACTCGAGCGTTGGCTCGCTGTCAGTTTGGCTATAAATTCAATTTTTGATTTTTCTTTTAGATCACACCTATTCAGACTTAGACAATATCTTGCACCTTGTTTCTAAGATATCATGGACTTGTGGGAGGCCATCTTGAGCTCCCAATTCAGGTTCTATTTTATATTTTCCTTAGCCATGCTTGGCTATGTTTTTCTTAGTATTTGGGTTGTAGTGAACCTATTTCAAACTGTGTTCTAGGTTTTCTGTTTATATATGAATAAAAGTTCATGTTCTTAGTTTCTATTTTGTGTTTTAATATTATTCTTGTTGTACACAAGTCTTCATGCTTAATTCTTATGCAATGGTAATTGGTAGGATTTAAGGGAAATAAGAATAGAATGAATGATTGTATGCCACTTAGGTATAAAGGTAGACATTGTTAGTGTTGGCCTAAACTTGGAATTCATCTTCAATTTAATTAACTAATCACTAAGGTATTATGATTAGAAATTGAATTGGAAGTTCTATTTGATTAAAGTATTAACAAGTAGAAACTCTAGGCTAGAACACTTAAGAACATGTTTTGAATTTCATATATAAAATTGATTCTGAATAGCTTAGCTAGAGGCAGTGAAACTCAACCCAAGTACTTGTTTTATCAACCAATTATCTATATCTTTATGCTTTTGTTTAATTTCGAAAATCAAACTAAAAATATATTTTCTCTTTTTTCCAACTCTAAGAAACTGATTTTAAGTCAAACCAATCCCTGTGGAGACGATAATCTTTTATATTACTTCGATACAATCTGTACACTTGCAGAAATTGCTATCAAAGGTCAATTTAGAAACGTCCCGCATGTTCTATTCCGGGAACATAGACCAAAGGACACAACAAGAATTATCGGATATTTTAGGGATTAGTAGTGCAGCTAATCTTGGTAAGTATTTGTGGATACCACTCCTTAAGGTGAGCAATTCTCCTATGTTTCGCATGATAGAAATGCGGTGGCGGATGCGTTGGCGAGACAAGCTTCTTACTCAGGGTGTCCGATGCGTGTGTGGAAGGAGCCTCCGTCCTCTGTGATTCCGCTTTTGGGCAGAGATGCAGTAGCTTAGTTGCTTTCTTTGTTGTGTGTTTTTATTTCCTTATGTAACCAAAAAAAATTAAAAATGATGTGGATAACGCCACATCAGCTCCGGCTTGCCACTCAGCACCCTTGCCGGAGCTCTGACCTCCAGCAGGGACCAAACAAAAATTTGGTACAACCGCAAATATGTGGACCAAACGCAAATATGTGTACAAACACAGGGACCAAATAGACTATTAGCCCTAAAATTATTATATAGCCATTACTTTTTTAAGTGTTCAACAACAAAAACCTAAATTTGAGGATCACGACAAGGATCTTCCTGGTGATCATGGTTGAGTTTGTGTCATCAACGATGATAATGGCCATAACAATTTAATCAAAGATTAATATAATATTAATTATGGTGGAAAAATGACTTGGTAACATGAAAAATAATGCGAAGATCAATAATAATGAAACTGATGATTGTGCTATAAATACATGGATATAGAGAACACGGATATGTAGTGGACGAAAATAACGATAGTGTTAAAGTTAATGACTTTGAAGGTCGTAAATATAATGATATCGTTGAAGAAGTGACATTTCGTAGTAAGTAAACTAGTAATAGTGGTGTCGTTTTCCAGCTTGAATTATTTTTTCTCTCTTTCCCTTGACTGCATGTTAAATTATCTTTTCTTGTGTCAAGGTTTATGCTCAAAGTAAAGGTTGAGAAAAATAATATGTGCATGCATCATACCTAAATACCATGCTTAAAGCTGCGCATATCAACTTTTTTTTTTTTTTGAAAGTACGCATATCAACTTGAAATAGACTGATTGTTTGTAGTTGTTTAAAAAAATGACAGAAATGAGAAGTATCAAAGGAACGAATTATCCTAAAAATTAAGCTATTGGATAAATATTATTGTTTCTAACATGCACTTTCACTCAAGAATTTATTTGGGCTTGGGATAATGCACAAACCCACATATCAATTGCTTAAGGTAACACTTTTGGTCTCTCACTTATCACAAAGTTACATTTCTGATCCTTCATGAAAAAAATTAGCCGACAAGATCCCTCACGTTTACTAACTGTTACAGTTTTTGTTTTCCGTCGAAAACTATCAATATTTTAGCAGATTCTGGATTAAAAAATTAAAAATAAAATAAATATACTAAAAACCCATACGAAGAGGGGACGCCTCCCGGCGAACCCGTCAGGGCCCCCGGCCAAAGAGGAGAAGTCTTCAGGCAAACCCTGACAGGCCAGGTAAGCATACGCGCCCTCTCGGTCCTATTGGAATAGGCCGAGAGACCCGAGGAAGTACATCGACCACCAAACACTCCTACATGTCAAATCAGTAATTCCCTCACCAGGCTACCCTCGTAGGTGTGATATCCTATGATCTGCAAGGGCTCCCCGAGGAACCCTCTGCCGTCTGATACTCTGAGCATGACAGGAGATCCAACGGTCTTGGGAGAGAGACGAGCAGGGTCATCATTGCAAACCCTCGAGGGTTGTGCCACCCTCAAACCTCTATATAAGGGGGGCCCATTAAGGCACAAGGTATACACTTCTAATCCCTGAGCATACTACCTGCCCCTCTCACTCCGACCTCTTACTTTGGCATCAGAGTGACCTCAAAGGAACCCCTCTCGGGCACGAAGATAATGACAGACTAACACCATCCAGAAGAACCCTGACGCTCGGAAGGAACCCCACACTCTCTTTGTCATCGCCACATCTCTTCAGCCACCGCGTGCGGTGGTCCAAGCAGGCTTAGCTTGTTCATTTGGCGCCGTCTGTGGGGACGGTAATCTGAACCTCCACCACCATGGGAAAAGCCAAAGCCTCCAACCAGCGGAACTCCAGAAGACAACCAACCCCAGAAGGACATGTAGAAGCTTTAGACGGAGAAAGGCGCTCCCTCCGTTCCCAAACTCAAACTGTTGCCGAGCGAGGAGGAGATGTCATTGTTCGAATGACTAGGGCGGCTAACCAGGCTCAACGAGTGGGGAGTCAGTCCCAACGAGCTATCTACGCAGCGCGACAAGACCCGCCGTGACCACCTACTACGACAGCCCTATCAATCCCCCCGGAAGCATCAGGCTGACGCTAGAGCAACTCAACCAGCAGGTAATAGCCATGGAGCGAAGGCACGCACAGGACGTGTAAGATGCCCGCCCCATGGCGTCGAGTCTCTCGCCCTCATCCAGCAACTGCAAATCCACATTCGCCAACTCGAACAAGAGCGTGACAAGGGTTTAGTATATTTGTTTCAACTTTTAAGATTTTTGTTTTCTATTTTTAAGAAGATGAAATCAATCAAAAATCATTATTTTGAAAAGATAATGTGATTAGTCTAACAAACTAGGCTAGTAGGCTAGTCTGGATATTGTGGCAAATGGATGATGGTTATAACCTGCCATATTGTTGATCACAAGTCATTTTGGGTCACACTTTAAACACATTGAATTACACCATAAAACATTCTCTATTATTTCATTATGTTGGAGCTCAATCGTTGATTCAAGACTAACAAACTAGACTAGTAGACTAGTCTAACAAACTAGACTAGTAGACTATTCTGGATATTGTGGCAAATGGATGATGGTTATATTCTGGATATTGTTGATGAAAGGTCATTTTGGGTGACACTTCAAACACATTGAATTACACCAAAAAACTTTCTCTATTACTTCATTATGTTGGACATCAATCACTGATTCAGGACTAACAAACTAGACTAATAGACTAGTCTAGCAAACTAGACTAGTAGACTAGTCTGGATATTGTGGCAAATGGATGATGGTTTTATTCTCGATATTGTTGATCACAGGTCATTTTGGGTCACACATCAAACACATTGAATTACACCACAAAACTTTCTCTATTACTTCATTATGTTGGAACTCAATCACTGATTCATGACTAACAAACTAGACTAGTAGACTAGTCTAGCAAACTAGACTAGTTTAGTTAGACCTAGTTTGTTAGACTACTCTGCAAAGCTAGTGTAACACCTGAAATTTTCTCCAGTAATTAAATAATTATTTAATTATTCCAAGGTACTGTTTGGACCCGCTCGGCGGCATCGACATGCGATATCGTCGGCCGAAGTACCGATGAAGTATTCTTTGCGACGCTTGGTAGGAAACCAAGATGAACCCGACTTTGAGTTCGGACGAGAATAAGACGTTCTCACTATCACCACAACGATCAGTGGAAAAGTTTGTGAAGAACGACTGTAATTTTGATATGGTTTCCTCCCGGTGCCCGGGAAGAATTTTTCGCGCTAACGGGACTTTTAGCCGAAACTTCCACAGGAGAAACGGACGACTTAGGCACCCCGGACCTTGGAGAAACTTCAAAGTTCTAAAGTTTAGGTTGTGTTTGTTAAAGGATCACGAGGCCTAGACCGATCAAGACGTGCGGAGCTTCCAAAACCGCCAAGATCAATCACCTCTGCGGTAAGGGCACTTCGTATCTCTGTCTATTATCATAAGTATAAATATATACCATGCTGCACTATGATCTTTAGAATTTTAGTTGACCGAGTTCTGAGAACGACCCAACTTTAAACTGTATTGATTGATATGTTAATGCAAGTCTCTGTAGGCATCTGATATGCTGGATTAGGAAATTGTTTGAAGTGTGTCAATGTTGAAATTGGTTTGGATTGTGGCTTGACTATTTGGATTGTTCATTGATTTATTAACAATTGAAAGAATGATTCTTTTTCGACATGATTATATCTTCTTGTGATATGTGCAATTGCTCTACATGATTAGTATTGAAGCTATGCTAGGCCTCGTTTAAATACGTATGAGCCCTACTTGTGTTTTTGTGTCATGTCGTGTCAAGCATGTAGTCATGAAAGTTGTCATGGTTCGGGGATAATAAAGATTCACGGGCTAGATGGCGCACCATCGGGGCGTTATTACAGAGAGTTCTCGTGTAAGTGGCAACTCTCGACTTACCGACTTGCTTTCTAGTTCGTTCGGAGTTCGGGAGAGTGTCCCACCTCCCTGCGGGAGTTGATGCATATCCGGATAAAATTTTTTTTGTACATGAGAAAGATGTGCGTGCATATAGGAGTCCTAGGGTTTTTCCCAATTATCTACATCAAATAATTGTACTTGCTCATGTTTCTTGCTACATGATTGACAACGCTTATTGATGTCATTGATTGCTCTTTATATGACCTAGTTTTTGGAAGTGACCTTTTTTCTCTGTGTTTCTTTTGGATGGATCGTGTGTGTTCCTTCGTACCATGCCCGTCCAGATAGCAGAGGACCTGTTCATGGTCTCCCCTCCCTGGGGGAAGCGGTCCTACACATCTCTAACAAGGATGACCCGGCGTCGTGGACGGTGGACTCGCCGACATGGCGTGTTTGATATACGGGTCGAGTGAAGGACGACAGGACGGACCGTGTTGGAGCACCTCAAGGACGACACACATGTTGTTTTACTTATGACCTTCTTTTCCCCCTATCTTCCTCTCTGACAGAATCGACGCCTCGGCGTCTGGGACGGTCGCTATTCCGGCATCCCCCGTCGTTGTTGCTTCTCCACACTCTTCATTCCTCGAGATGAAGGTGGAGATCTCGACTTCTCCAACCCCGGTCTACACCCTCTCTCTCCGGCAGAAATCTTCAAGAACTTACCCCAGGCGGGAGCGGCATCGGATTGTTGGGCTTCTGGGTAGATTATATTTTGGTAAACTAGGACTGTCTGTATTTTGGAGTTTAAGGGTAGCTTCGATACATGGCTTCCCATGTGAGCTTCCTGCGTGGAGTTTTCAGGGGAGTATATTGGTCCTAAGGAGTCTAGCATAGGAACCCTGGTTCTGATGCATCCTACTACCTTTGGGTTAACTAGTCTGTAAAATAACTCTACTTTTCTGCACTACACTGGTGATGTAATTATGCACGGCTCAAACTATTTCGATGGCATTGACCGTCAAGGGCACCGTAAATATGGTTAACTATGTATGCATACTGCCTTGGCATGATTTCAAAAAAAATACACACGCATTTTCGAAAACTCCTAAGACTTTTCGCATGTTTATTTACTGTTCAGCTACTACAGTAACGCCCTGAAAACCAGAGTGTTACAACTAGTTTTGTTAGACTAGTCTTCTAAGCTAGTTTTGTTAGACTAGTCTAGTGTGAGTTAGATAGTAGTTACATGGTTGAAATGAAGGCTTATTGGACCCGATGGACATTGTATATCAACTAAAGATATCATCGTACTTGATGAACCCCAGGTCAAAATGAAGCTTAATAGGATTTTATGGGTCTATAACATCAATTATTGACTTGTATTGTGCCTGATGGGCCTTGTACAGAACATAACACTCATTCAGTCTAATAGAACTTTTTGATCAATATGAAACCTTGCTCATTATGTTATGATGGGCCTTAGAGATCATGATGAAGCTCAATAAGGTTGAATGTGCTTCTAAGATCAGCATGAAGTATAATTAGGTCAAATAGACCTCGAGGTCAACATGAAGCCTAATTGGACCTGATGGACATTGGATATCAACTTTAGGTCTCATTGAAATTGATGTCGTCAAAGGTACAAATGAAGCTTAATGGAGCTTGATGGGCCTATAAGTTTATTATTGTGTTATATTGGGCATAACGGGCCTTGAACGCAACACGAATGCTCAATGGGTCTATAGGCCTTTCAGATTAACATGAAACCACATTATGACATCTGCATGTCATCCTTTGAAGTTCAATTTGGCTGACATTTCATTTAGACCCATTCCGCGTAGCATAGAAATAAACAGATTGAGGATTTTGAGGATTCCGATGAGGTCGCGCTGAAACATCTTGTGGATCACATTAGGTCGAGCAGGCTTTCGTAATGATGTCCGGTGCGTTGGGTTGGTTGTGAGGGGGTTTGTCTGTCTGGCTCGTGTAGGGTAGGTTTGCGATCGGTCTTGGTTCTGGTCAAGGTTGGCTTTTTGGGGTTCCTCTTGTTGTTTTGTACAGGGAGCTGCTTTTTGTTAGGGGTTTTACTGCTGCCTTTTGTGGGCTGGCTGTTTTGGTTCCTCCCTCTCTTTTTGTTGTGGTTGGATGATTGTTATTGCTCATCTTATATAAATATAAATCTTTATGCTTTCTAAAAAAAAGAAATAAACAGATTGAACTGGGTTGATCGACAAAATAAGTGGGCCTAAATTTTTATTGGTCAGTGTCTAGAACGCCTAAGTCTGAGGCTGGTAAGATTGTTTGTGGAAGTCAAATAGTTTTATTACAGAATAAGAATCTGTGACGATATTCCAATTTCGTCCCAAAACAAAAAAAATATTTTTGATAAAAATTGGGACAAAAAATTATTGATAACTCCGCCACAAATTGTGACATAATAATTAAATATTTGTGTCCCCAAAAGTTGGCGTCGTCCTTCCCTACAAAATGAATTTTGTATTTGGGACGGAATGTTATAGTTCGTCGCACATTTTGACGATTTGTATAACTCCGTCCCTAAATAGTGACAGAATTCCAATTCTGTCCCAAAACAAAAATTATATTTTTAATAAAATTTGTGACAGAACATTATTGCTAACTACGTCGCAAATTAGGACGGAATAATTAAATATTTATGTCCCCAAAAGATGGTGCCATCCTTCCCTCCAAAATCAATTTTGTAGTTGGGACGAAATTTTATATTCCTTCGCCAATTTGTGACGATTTGCATATTTCCATCCCTAAACTGTGATAGAATTCCAATTCCGTCCCAAAATAAAAAATATTTTTTAATTAAACTTCTGACCGAACATTATTGCTATCTCCGTCACAAAATGGGACGGAATAATTAAATATTTGCGTCCCTAAAAGTTGGCGCCATGCTTGCCTCCAAAATGAATGTTGTAGTTCGGACAGAATTTTATATTACGTCGCCAATTTGTGACGATTTGCATATTTCCATCCCTAAACTCTGATAGAATTCCAATTCCGTCCCAAAACAAAAAATATATTTAATAAAATTTGTGGCAGAACATTATTGCTATCTCCGTCACAAATTGGGACAGAATAATTAAATATTTGCGTCCCCAAAAGTTGGCGCTATGCTTCCCTCCAAAATGAATGTTGTAGTTGGTACGGGATTTTATATTCCGTCGCAATTTGTGACGATTTGCATATTTCCGTCCATAAACTATGACAGAATTCGATTCCATCCCAAAATGTTGAATTAATTTTTCAAAATATCTTGGCAACGATAAAGTGTTGCTAAGTCCGTCCCAACTTAGTTATTTTGAGACGGAAATATTTTCCATCGCAAAATTCCGTCCTAAATTGAGTGTTTTATAGTAGTGACTCCAGTACATGGCCCTCTGGCCCCAGCAATCATCCAACGACCATGGCCCTGGGGCTTCTTCCGACCGCAGTTTGCTTAGCCGTACGCGGAAACCACAGACCCCCAAATCCACCTTAACTTCTATTTGGGATCCATGCAGTGCGCGGGAGCCGAAAAATTTCTAATGTGCCAGTGTTTTCCCTTCAGCCTCAGGGAGAACCAGATGGCGTGCTTCCAGTACCGGAAGGATCAATTAACCGTGGAGCGACCTCTCCCTGCAATTTTTGAGATGTTACGCTACTGCCTGTTAGATTTAAATGATTTAATGAATTATTATATTTTGATGAATAACAATTTCATTAAGCCTTGATATTATTAGAGATAGAATTCCTAACTTCTTAAACGTTTTCACACTCAGGAATATCTATCTACTTGAAGAAAAACTGCATGGATCCATATAAAGCATTATCAAAAGCAGATCTTCAAGCAAAGAAAAGAGGAAGAGTTCGTCCGGCTACTAATATTATGAATCAGTTCGCCAGTTGGGAACGTTTGCCTTAGAGAGTCCGTCCGGCTGAGAAGAACGTCTGGTCACTCAATCATTGTGTTTACTTAGCTACCCATCTGAAGGGAATTACGTCTGGATCTCTGTAAGAGAGTTGGTTTGCCAACAACACAATCTTGGAGTTCGTGTGACGAAGACGCAGTAGAGATCGTTTGTCCAACCCAGGCTTAGCTGTCAAACACTATCTACCTCTTCAGAGAAATTAATGAAGAAAGGGACATAATTAATACTTTATTCCTCGTTTCTTCAAATCCTCTAATATTCCTTAAATCAAGCTGCTTTTTCGAAATCAAAGGCGAGATTTTCAGATCATCGTATCTCCTCAATGTTCAAATTCAAATCTTCTGTTCAGAACATTAATTGCTACCTTAGCGAGGATGCACGAGCATTAAATGCAGAAGTTAAAGCTCAAGGAAAAAAGTCTTGAAGATCCAGACAATGACAACCTCCGCCACTGAAGAAGCAATAAATGCATGGCAGAATGCATTCAATGCTGAACCACATATGCAGAAGTATCTGTTACTCACAATGGAGGAGAAATTCAAATGGAACTATTTTCAAATCTTCAGCAAGCTCACATTGATCATCCTACTGAAGATATAAATAGAGGACTTGGCATCAGATTCAAATCGATGACTTACATTCGATCAAAGCATTCAAACTTTCTAAGTTATTGTATGGCGATCTAATTTTCAAAGCCTAAAACTCAGCAACCTCAAGCTATTTCTTACCTGAGTTAAGTCGTCAACAAGTGTGAAGTTTTCATAGAGTGTTTCTCTTATTCCCTTTCACACAAACCTTTCAGAGAACCAATTTGTTTATCATGTTTGTAATCTACTCTTCATATTTCTACCCACTCTTATCGAAGAGACTTTGTAGAAACCAAAACCTTCTTGAAAAAGAACTGGCAGAAGTCCTGTCTAATACTTGTAAAGGAAAAGTCCTGATAGAGTACTTGTAAAGGAGAAGTCCTGATAGAATACTTGTAAAGGAGTAATCCTCATAATACTGGGAGTAGTTCTGGAAAATACTGTGAAGAACGTCTTGCTCCTGACCCTGGCTGTGGTTTTGATGACGACAAACTCATCAACAAAAAGAAGAAAAGAAGACTTCAAAGAAACAACCGCTACAAGTCCATCAATAGTCTAGAAGTCTTAGTATTAGGTGAGTTATGCTTCCAAAGGTCTATTAAAGCATAAAGGCTCTTAAAACACCTAATCTAATCAAGCTAAGTGTTTTCATAACTTAAAAGAAGTAGAAAACCTTAAGCCAGTCTCAAAGGATCAAGTTTCTGGAAAATGGACTTCTGTGTAATCGATTGCAGCTTTCTGGTAATTGATTACACCTAGGCAAGTAATCGATTACCACTTGTCTATAATCGATTACATGTTTAAAATTCAAATTCAAACTGAAATGGTCATTAGTGTAATCGATTACACTAAGTGTGGTAATCGATTACCAGAACGAAAAATTGCATCTTTTCATGAACCATTGTGTCCCAAACCTTTTAAAAGGGGTTGTGATGGTTCAAGGACGTTTCCCTTGCCTATATAAAGTCCATTTGAGTCAAGAATTCGTGACACAACAAGAGACAACGCATTACACATGAGAAAACAACATTAGGCCAAAACTTTGTCAAAATTAGTTCATCTTTTAGAACTTAAACCTTTTGGAGCCTAAATTCTGAGTTCATGATCTTCATGTCTATAAGAACACTTTAGTTGTTCATATCTTGAAGAACTCAGAATTGTATTATGCTTAAAAGCCTTACAGCATAATTTCTCATGATCAATCCAATTGTATGTTAAAGGATTGATACAGCCAATTGTAAACTCTTCTTCATCTCTTTCTGTAAGATTGAGTTTTCACCGTGGTAGAAAGGAAGAACAGATTACTTGAAGAATTAGCAAGAACCATGCTAAGTGAATCTAGTCTCCCTAAATATTTCTGGGCTGATGCTGTTTCCAATAGAGTTCTTATTAGACCTATTCTTAAGAAAACTCCCTATGAACTCTACAAAGGAAGGAAACCAAACATTTCTCATCTACATGCTTTTGGATCAAAATGCTTTGTCTTGAATAATGGAAAGGAAAACCTTGGAAAGTTTGATGAAAAATCTGATGAAGGTATATTCCTTGGTTATTCTCTAACAAGCAAAGCATATAGAGTCTTTAACAAGAAAACTCTATCTGTGGAAGAATCCATACATGTTTCTTTTGATGAATCTAAATCTTCAATAGAAGATAGAGTTAATACTCCAGATATTGAAGAAGATAATATCATTGTAAATGAAGATTCTCAAAAGGATGAAGATCATAATCCAATACAAGAAGAGCACGTTGAAGATAATACTTATCAACTTCCAAAGGAATGGAGAACCCATAGGGATCATCCAATTGATAATATTATTAGTGATATTTCTAGAGGCGTTTCTACAAGGCTACGCTTAAATGATTCAGTTTTGAATATGGCCTTTGTCTCTCAAATAGAACCTTCAAAAGTAAATGATGCTCTAGAGGATGAGTATTGGATTATAGCAATACAGGAAGAACTAAACCAATTTGAAAGGAATCAAGTTTGGGAACTTGTCCCTAAGCCTAGTGATAAACATGTTATTGGAACAAAGTGGGTATTTAGGAATAAGTTAGATGAAAATGGTATCATAGTTAGGAACAAAGCAAGATTAGTTGCTCAAGGTTATAATCAAGAAGAAGGTATAGATTTTGATGAAACCTATGCACCAGTAGCAAGGTTGGAAGCCATAAGACTGTTATTGGCGTATGCTTGTTCTTTAAATTTCCCATTATATCAAATGGACGTCAAAAGTGCTTTTTTGAACGGATACATTCAAGAAGAAGTCTATGTGAAGCAACCTCCAGGATTTGAAAATCCAAAGTTCCCTTCACATGTCTTCACATTAAAGAAGGCACTCTATGGTCTTAAGCAAGCCCCTCGTGCATGGTATGATAGATTAAGTACTTTCCTTTGTGATAAAGGATTTCAAAAGGGTAAGGCTGATACAACCTTGTTCATCAAAAGAACCAAAGGTAATACCTTATTAGTTCAAATTTATGTTGATGATATCATCTTTGGTGCAACTAACGAATCTCTTTGTAAGGATTTCTCTAACATGATGCAAGAAGAATTTGAGATGTCCATGATGGGACAATTAAATTTCTTTCTTGGTTTGCAAATCAAGCAATAACATGATGGAATATTCATCAATCAATCAAAGTTTTGCAAGGAATTATTAAAGAAATATGATTTGGATGATTGCAAAGCCATAGCCACACCAATGGGGTCTATCACATATTTAGATCAAGATGAATTCGGTAATCAAGTTGATATTACCAAATATAGAGGTATGATCGGATCTCTTCTATACTTAACTGCAAGTAGACCTGATATTATGTTTAGTGTGTGTCTATGTGCTAGATATCAAGCATCTCCTAGGGAATCACATTTGAGTTCTGTTAAACGAATTTTTAAATATTTGAAAGGAACTACAAATGTTGGTTTGTGGTATCCCAAAGGAAGTGTTTGTGATTTGATTGGGTATTCTGATTCTGATTATGCTGGTTGTAAAACTGAAAGAAAAAGTACAAGTGGTACTTGTCACTTGTTAGGAAATGCCCTTGTTTCTTGGTCTTGTAAGAAACAAGCATGTGTTGCTCTAAGTACTGCAGAAGCAGAATACATTGCTACAGGAAGTTGTTGTGCACAAACTCTATGGCTCAAACAACAACTCAAATATTATGGCTTAGAGTTGGGCTGCATTCCAATCAAATGTGACAACACAAGTGCCATTAATCTTACTAAAAACCCTATCATGCATTCTCGAACTAAGCATATTGATATAAGACTTCATTTTCTTCGAGATCATGTATTTTCAAATTTGCAACTGATGTAATCGATTACCCTAACCGTAGTAATCGATTACATGCTCGAAAAACTGCCAGAATTTCAGTTTTC
This sequence comes from Acmispon strigosus, assembly GCA_030819835.1. Classification (NCBI taxonomy): domain Eukaryota; kingdom Viridiplantae; phylum Streptophyta; class Magnoliopsida; order Fabales; family Fabaceae; genus Acmispon; species Acmispon strigosus. The sequence continues at coordinate 31,500,620 of JAUAMA010000001.1, forward strand.
CCTCCTCTTTTTGAAATTCAAACTGAGTATAACTGTCCAGTAATCGATTACATTCTTGGGCTATTTATACCAGCCTTAGATCATGCTCAAAGTTTGTCTTCTTATCATCATCATTCTGCTCTCTCCACAATGACTTCCTCCTCTTGCCTATCTTCAGCTTTTTGTCCCCATCATCCCTTGAATTTCTCACGCCTTCTTCCTACCTCTGCTGAGAAAACTCGATTTATTTCTCACTTTCTCAAACAAACAATTCGAACCCCCACTTATGCCAACTTAGATTCTTTCATCGAAGCCGGCCTAACATTCCCCGTTTTACTAGGAGATCAATATCTTGATAATTTCATTACATCAACCACACCCTACTGTCTAGAGTTAGTCAAAGTGTTCTACTGTAACTTGGAAGTTGCAGGCACAAGTATTACCTCTTCTGTAAAAGGGACTCCTATTCAGTACTCTCTTATTTCTCTTGGCAAGTGCTTGGGCCTCTCATTCACTGGTGCCGAGTTGGGAACACATCTGCCCTGTCCCTGGCCTGACTATAACTCTGAATCCTTTTATCGCACTTTGTGCCGCTTTACTCCTTCAGAGGTTCAGAAACTTCATCCTCCTCGTACCAAAACCTGTCCCTTTCATGTTGATGTCCTTACCACCACCAACCACCTGCTTCATTATTTTGTTCATCACATCCTTCTGCCTCAGGAAGATCTTCATGCTCACATTAGTGAGTTAGAACTCCAAGTTTTATATGGCATTCTTCATGGTCATGCCATTAACTGGACCTTCCTGGTGATGCATCATATGCTTGCTTGCAGAACTAAAGCACAATCATTTCCCTACACTTCCAGTATTACTCGTCTTCTCCTTCATTCTGGTGTTCCCATTGCAATATCACATGATGTTCGTTCTTCAAACTACAAATGTATTAATTCTAGGATACTGTCTAGTTTAGGCTTATTTCATGACTATGGAATTGATACTCTTTCATGGTTGCTTCATTATGACGGCATTGACACAGTGTCCGATGATGAAGACATGTCCAATGACTATTAGACTTGTAGGCTATTATCTAATTCACTGCTGCTGCTTGTAACTTATGCATTTGCTTTCTTATATATATTATCAGTCTTTTATCCTTGATTTACGACTTTACCCCTACCCCCATGCTTTATGTTGCAATATACTTGTATGGATATATGTATGCCTGTACATTTTTGGCCTTTTCTTCTTTTTGATGACATCAAAAGGGGGAGAAAGGTTGTGTGCTCGTAAAGATCATATGCAGGAGTTCAACAAGTACATTAGAAAGGGGGAGAAATGCTAGATATACTAGATTCCATCAAATAGGGGGAGTTTAGCATCCAGAATGCATATATGATCTTCAAGTATCAAGATTGTGTTTGCCATCATCAAAAAGGGGGAGATTGTGAAGAACGTCTTGCTCCTGACCCTGGCTGTGGTTTTGATGACGACAAACTCATCAACAAAAAGAAGAAAAGATGACTTCAAAGAAACAAGCGCTACAAGTCCATCAATAGTCTAGAAGTCTTAGTATTAGGTGAGTTATGCTTCCAAAGGTCTATTAAAGCATAAAGGCTCTTAAAACACCTAATCTAATCAAGCTAAGTGTTTTTATAACTTAAAAGAAGTAGAAAACCTTAAGCCAGTCTCAAAGGATCAAGTTTCTGGAAAATGGACTTCTGTGTAATCGATTGCAGCTTTCTGGTAATCGATTACACCTAGGCAAGTAATCGATTACCACTTGTCTGTAATCGATTACATGATTGAAATTCAAATTCAAACTGAAACGGTCATTAGTGTAATCGATTACACTAAGTGTGGTAATCGGTTACCAGAACGAAAAATTGCATCTTTTCATGAACCATTGTGTCCCAAACCTTTTAAAAGGGGTTGTGATGGTTCAAGGACGTTTCCCTTGCCTATATAAAGTCCATTTGAGTCTAGAATTTGTGACACAACAAGAGACAACACATTACACATGAGAAAACAACATTAGGCCAAAACTTTGTCAAAATTAGTTCATCTTTTAGAACTTAAACCTTTTGGAGCCTAAATTCTGAGTTCATGATCTTCATGTCTATAAGAACACTTTAGTTGTTCATATCTTGAAGAACTCAGAATTGTATTATGCTTAAAAGCCTTAAAGCATAATTTCTCATGATCAATCCAATTGTATGTTAAAGGATTGATACAGCCAATTGTAAACTCTTCTTCATCTCTTTCTGTAAGATTGAGTTTTCACCGTGGTATTCGGTGAAAGGTTGTTGTCACTGAAAGTGGTATACTTTCAGGGTTGTAATTGAAGGTGGTTTAGCCTTCAAGGTCTGAGGGTGGTTTGCCTTCAGGAACTGAAAGCAGTTTGTGATAATGAAATTGCAAGTGTACAATTTACTATCGCGTAATATAAAAAGATCGAACCCACGGGATAGGTGTTCTTATTATTATAAAATTTAGTACTAAAACAGAAAAATAAAAGATGAATATTTGTTGTTGGTTTGAGAACTAGAAAGAAACAATAGCATAAAATAATAAAATAAAGAGATGATGAACATTAAGCTCTTGGGTTGGTTTACATAGTCTATAAAAACATGCTAGAAATTTCCTACTAAATTCCTGAATTATAAAACCATTATCATGATGCTATAGCCTAGTGTAACTACAAGTTAATTCCTTAAGCATTGTAGATCTTTCTTTTTAATTACTAAACCCAATTCCTTGGTACCTAGTTAACTAAAGAAGAAGATGAAGAAGATGTTCAGGCCAACATAAAGTTACGTCCTTCCTAATTCCTTAGCGAAGTATACTTATAACCTTTTTTATTACCTAGTTCCCTTACTACTCACTGATACCCAAATCGCAAGTGTACGATTCAATATCGCGTAATAAAAAGATCGAACCCAAGGGATAGGTTTCTTATTATTATTATATTTAGTACTTGTGCAGAAAATTTAAGAGATGAATATTTGATGTTGGTTTTTAGAGCAAGCAAGAACAATAGCATAAAATAATAAAGAGATAAAATGATGAGAAATAAGTTCATGGGTTGATTTACATAATCTATAAAAATATGCTAGCAAGTTAATACTTATTTTCTGAATTCTAAGTCCAATTTCATGATGCTATAGCCTAGTATATCTACAAGTTAATTCCTTACACATTGTAGAACTTTCTTTCCAATTACTAAATTCAATTCCTTGCAACTTAGTTAACTAGAGAAGAAGATGAAGAAGAAATTCAGGCCAATATAGAGTTACGTCCATCCTAATTCCTTAGTGATGTATACTTATAACCTTTTTAAATCCTAGGTCCCTTACTACTTACCAATTTCCATTCGTATAAGTAATAAGCAAGAATTCTCATGCGCATTAAGAAGAATGATGAACAAGGAAATAAAACATGAAATGGATATATTATTCAGAAAGGTAAAAACAATACTAAAGCATAAAATTATAAATTACTACAACCCAAGAAACTTAAAAAGAATTAGCCAAGCATGGCTAAAAGAGTCATCGAATTACCCTGGATAGGAGCTCAAGTATGGCTTCCCACAATTCCTAGGAACAATGATCTTTAAGAGGGAAAGAAGAACACTTGTTGTATTCTGAATAGGTGTATCTTACAAGTGAAGAAAAGCTCCCTATTTATAGCAAAAACCTGACTTCCAGCGCTTGGGCGCTGGCATTCCCAACGCTTGGGCGCTGGGAAGCATTAAAATCCAACGGGCAGAAATAGGCCCAGCGCTTGAGCGCTGGCTTCCAACGCTGCAGCGCTGGGTGCAACCTCTGACTCACATCCTAGTCAGGGGTCCAGCGCTTGAGCGTTGGGTCTTCCAACGCTGCAGCGCTGGGACGAACACTGGCAGCTTTTTCTTGGATTCCTTTCTTCTTCAATGGTGGAATTGATTGGCTTAATTAGGCCACATTCAGCCTCTATTAAGTTCTGAAACCTCCCCTTTTACCACCATTAATCTTCCAACATTATTTTACATGTGCTCGAATCAAAGAGAGTTGCTTCACATTCTTCAATTCACTTCAAGTCCTCTCTTTGTTAGAACTTCAATTCTGGCCCTTTGACTCCTTCAAACTTCACTTTTCATCCTCCACTCTTGAACCTTTACACTTTGATCCTTGATTTCCTGAAACTTTACAAATCGGTCCCTGGACAAAAATGATAACTATACCAGCTTTTCCTAAAAATATAAAATAGCTATAAAAATTCCTAAAAATATAAAATAAAGTTAGAAAAACAAATAAAAGCTAATCTATATGCAGGATGCAAAATAAATATAAAATCTATGTAAAAATCCTAAAAATCCTATATGTGACTCAAAAATAATAAAATAAAAAGACTAAAAACAACCTAAAGACATCATATATTATCCTGTCATCACACCACTATACCCAACGACAGCTTGTCCTCAAGCGATAAAACTTAAAGGGAAACTCGTCCCTGAGTTTAGAAAAAGTTTATCTGATTACAACTTGAAGCACAAAAACCTTTCCAAGAAAGCTTAGCGGATAAGGAAGACCTGCATGTTTAAAGATATAGAATCAAGAAAGTTAGGCTTGGCTTTTCAACATGTTAGAGTTCATCAAATTAAGCTCACAAAATAATATTCTCCATGAAAAACAAGAAAGCTCAATAATCCTGCCTATCATTCAAATCAAAACTGAAATAGTGCAACCAAGTAATTTTGAAGAGATTTTTGAAGGTTGTAACTTGGCCAAAGGTTTGAACAATTCAAGGTATGGATTTCAAGAAATTGGCAACTCTAGTGGCTGACTCAGAATCTGTTGTTAAGTGATTTTTCCAACTAAGAGCTTCAACAATTCAACACAAGGGTCCTCTCAATTTTTTCTTTTTCTTTTTCTCTTTTTTTTTTTTTGAACAAAGTAGTGGAATGTATGGGATGAATGACTTGAATTTTACTCCCTTCATACTCTTTCTCACCCCACTACCTCATTATATTTTTTCTAAGGCACATACCTCAATTTTTTTCTTTTTTTTTTTCTAGAGAGAAACCCACAAACATAGCTCTAACAATTTCAGCACCTGAATCACAATAACAACTTAAAAATATCACACAAAGTAGGCTTCAAAGAATGACTCTTTTAAGGCTCAAAAGGGGCTACTAGTGGATTTTTGCTTTTCAAACCAAAACTCTGAGTTTTCAAAAATGCCTATAATCTCTTCTCAACTTACAAGGTAAACAAAATCCCAATCAACATGCAACACAAGGCAGAAAAATTTCACAATCAAGAATTTAGAGTCCTCAGCTCTCAGAAAAAGATAGGGTAAATAGTACCCTTTTTAGAACTCAGAAAAACTTTGCCAACAACCAAAACAATCAAGATGTCCAAAATCAATTCTAACAGCATGCAATCCTAACCGCTTCAAAACATAGAACCTTTTCAAAAGCAGTTTAATCAGATAAAGCACTCACAGCAATAGCAACATTCAGACTGGATAATATACTCGAGACTCATGCAAAAATAAAACAGAAACACTAAACTAAAAATAAACTAAAGACTATAACAAGAAAAACTAAAAAGCTGGCACAATCACAAATTTCCCACAATAAGCCGAGGGAACCTCAATGCAAAAATTACTTTGAACACTTAAGTTCAAGAGGGCTCTTTCTCCTTCCTGCAAAAATTGAACAAACAAAAGTCTCACAAGTAGAAGCTTGCTTGACTTGTTAGTTCCAAAAACAGCACAAAAGATCATGGGTTGAAAAATTGTGTCCACCTCAAAAACAAGAATTCTTGAGTTTCCCAAAAATTAAAACCATTGTAGAAACAAGGGAAAACTCAAAGAATCTAAAACTTTCAGAAAATGGTGAACACAAAAATTTATTAAAACAGCAAAACAGCAAAAAGAAAAACAAACAGAGAGTCTGCCCGAGCTCCAGCGTGCGCTGGAATTAAATCAAATACTGGGCATCAGAGGTTTCCAGCGCTTGAGCGCTGGGTTCCAACGCTCTGGCGCTGGAATTACCGTAAATAAAAACGAGATTCCAGGGGCCTAGCGCATGAGCGCTGGCCCCCAACGCCTAGGCGTTGGTAAACTGGAATCAGAGGGGATTTGGCAGGGGCCTAGCGCATGAGCGCTGGCCTCCAGCGCCTAAGCGCTGGCCCTCCCTGCAGCAAGAACATAAAATTCTTTTCTTTATTTATTTACAAGAGTGGTGCAGAAAATTAAAAAGACAGAATTCTAAACTATCCTAAGTTGGGTTGTCTCCCAACCAGCTCATTGTTAAGGTCCGAGATAGACCCTTCCCCTTAATCATTTGGGGGTACTTTTTCTTTTCTTGTTACAAACATCATCTTTGAACTCATCCTCACTTTCGGACTCATAGTGCTTACAAGTACGGAATACAGAAAACTTCACTTTTTCATCCCCTACCTTCAAAGATAGGAGGCCTTCTGCTACATTAATCTTGGCGTTTCCTGTAGCAAGGAATGGCCGCCCAAGAATTAATGGTACCTTGGAGTCTTCTTCCATATCAAGTATCACAAAATCAACCGGGAAAACAAACTTGTCAACCCTTACCAAAACATCTTCAGCCACCCCATAGGGGTACTTAATTGACCTGTCCGCCAATTGTAAACACATCAAAGTAGGAATGGCCTCTCCCATGTCCAATTTCCTAAACATGGAGAGTGGCATGAGGTTTATAGAAGCTCCTAAATCACAAAGAGCTGTTGCATTAGGTAGTCCCTCAATTTCCACAGGTAAAGTGAAGCTCCCTGGATCCTTCAATTTTTGGGGCAACTTCTTCAAAACCATAGCTGAACACTCCTCAGTTAACATCACAGTTTCATCCATCTCACTTAATTTCCTCCTTCTAAATAAAATGTCCTTCATAAACTTAGCATAAATTGGCATTTGTTCCAAAGCTTCAGAAAATGGAATATTAATTTGAAGCCTTTTAAAAATCTCAAGAAATTTCGAGAATTGTTTTTCCAAATTCTTTTTGAAAGCTTTAGGAAAAGGAACTTTGCCAATTTTCTTAGAAGGAGGAATTACATTTTCAACAATTTTTTCAGCAACAATAGGCACATACCTCTCTTTTTCCTTGTCTTCAAAACTCACCTCTTGTTCAATTTCCACCACCCTTTCGGGCATAGTTTTACCACTCCTAAGAGTGATAGCTGAAACATTCTCAACATTTTCCTTTGGATTGACAAGAGTATCAGAAGGAAAAGTACCTGGAATCCTTTCTGAGATGGTCTTGGCCAACTGGCCTACCTGAACTTCCAAATTCCTAATGGAAGCTTCATGATTCTTTGCACTTGTCCTTGTCTCATTCATAAATTGTGCTGTTTGTTGGCCTATTTCACCAACAATTTCTTCCAAGCTTTTTCTTCCTTGGCTTGGATTTAAAAGCATTTGTGGCCTCTGATTCTGGTATGGCCTCTGAAATTGTTGCCTAGCTTCTCCTTGACCACCCCCTTGGTCTCTCCAAGAAAAGTTGGGGTGATTCCTCCAGCTTGGATTATAGGTATTACCATAGGAATTTTGGAAATTCCCCATAGCTTTTACCTCAGCCTCTAATTCTGCTTCCTCCGGGCTCAGTTGAACACCCTCCATTCTTTTGACCATTGCATCAACTTTCCTGGATAAAAGTTTATTTGAAGCAACAATGGACTCAAAAGAATCAACCTCATAAATACCTTTCCTGATTGCCCGGTCCTGGTTTGAATGAGCAGCTCTTGCAGCAAGTTTGTTGATAAGATCAAGAGCTCCTTGTGGTGGCAAAGCATCGAATGCCCCACTTGCTGCAGTATCCAATTTGTCCCTGGTATAGTCATTCAAAGCAGCATAAAATTTTTCTACCTGATCAGCGATAGAAATGTTGTGACCTGGGCACCTTCTGAGAAGTCCCTTGAACCTCTCCCATGTCTCATACAGGTTTTCAGCATCTTGTTGTATGAAGGAGTTGATTTCCTGCTTCAACTTCCTTATGCGATTGTAAGGGAAAAATTTAGCCGTGAATTTCTCGGCTAGATCATCCCATGAAGTAATGCTCCTGAGTGGTTGTGAAGATAACCACTCCTCTGCCACATCTCTTAAGGAAAATGGAAACAGCATAAGTCTTACCGTATCCAAGTGAACATCATTTCTCCTTAAGGTTGAGCAATGCCTGGTGAATCGCTCCAGATGGGTGTGGCAGTCTTCGTTGATGCTTCCACCAAATTGGTTTTGACTAACCAAAGAGATGAAGTGAGGAAGAATCTGAAAATTTGGTAAAGCATCCTCCGGAACCACAATACTCCCTTCAAAATTGTAATCTACCTGGGGAGCTGTGATATCACGAAGGGAACGGTTGGCATCCCGCTCTTCCTCCTCAATTCTCTGCCTTTGAAGTCTCGCTTGGACTTCCTCTTCTACTCGTGCATTATATTCAGCACGAAGGCGCTCCTCCATTTGTGCTTGTGTTTCAGACATGGCTCTTGCTAATCTTCTTTGCTCCGCTAATCTGCGATGCAAAGTTCTTTCAATTTCAGGGTCGAATTCAAAATGTCCTACCATGCAGAAAAAGCAAAAGAAGTCAATAGCACCTATTCAACACAATTTTATATTTTTTTTTTCTTCTATTATTTTTTTTAACATAAAAAGCACTAAACAAAATAATAACAAGAATAACACCTATCCCCGGCAACGGCGCCAAAAACTTGATACCCAAATCGCAAGTGTACGATTCAATATCGCGTAATAAAAAGATCGAACCCAAGGGATAGGTTTCTTATTATTATTATTATATTTAGTACTTGTGCAGAAAATTTAAGAGATGAATATTTGATGTTGGTTTTTAGAGCAAGCAAGAACAATAGCATAAAATAATAAAGAGATAAAATGATGAGAAATAAGTTCATGGGTTGATTTACATAATCTATAAAAATATGCTAGCAAGTTAATACTTATTTTCTGAATTCTAAGTCCAATTTCATGATGCTATAGCCTAGTATATCTACAAGTTAATTCCTTACACATTGTAGAACTTTCTTTCCAATTACTAAATTCAATTCCTTGCAACTTAGTTAACTAGAGAAGAAGATGAAGAAGAAATTCAGGCCAACATAGAGTTACGTCCATCCTAATTCCTTAGTGATGTATATTTATAACCTTTTTAAATCCTAGGTCCCTTACTACTTACCAATTTCCATTCGTATAAGTAATAAGCAAGAATTCTCATGCGCATTAAGAAGAATGATGAACAAGGAAATAAAACATGAAATAGATATATTATTCAGAAAGGTAAAAACAATACTAAAGCATAAAATTATAAATTACTACAACCCAAGAAACTTAAAAAGAATTAGCCAAGCATGGCTAAAAGAGTCATCGAATTACCCTGGATAGGAGCTCAAGTATGGCTTCCCACAATTCCTAGGAACAATGATCTTTAAGAGGGAAAGAAGAACACTTGTTGTATTCTGAATAGGTGTATCTTACAAGTGAAGAAAAGCTCCCTATTTATAGCAAAAACCTGACTTCCAGCGCTTGGGCGCTGGCATTCCCAGCGCTTGGGCGCTGGGAAGCATTAAAATCCAACGGGCAGAAATAGGCCCAGCGCTTGAGCGCTGGCTTCCAACGCTGCAGCGCTGGGTGCAACCTCTGACTCACATCCTAGTCAGGGGTCTAGCGCTTGAGCGTTGGGTCTTCCAACGCTGCAGCGCTGGGACGAACACTGGCAGCTTTTTCTTGGATTCCTTTCTTCTTCAATGGTGGAATTGATTGGCTTAATTAGGCCACATTCAGCCTCTATTAAGTTCTGAAACCTCCCCTTTTACCACCATTAATCTTCCAACATTATTTTACATGTGCTCGAATCAAAGAGAGTTGCTTCACATTCTTCAATTCACTTCAAGTCCTCTCTTTGTTAGAACTTCAATTCTGGCCCTTTGACTCCTTCAAACTTCACTTTTCATCCTCCACTCATGAACCTTTACACTTTGATCCTTGATTTCCTGAAACTTTACAAATCGGTCCCTGGACAAAAATGATAACTATACCAGCTTTTCCTAAAAATATAAAATAGCTATAAAAATTCCTAAAAATATAAAATAAAGTTAGAAAAACAAATAAAAGCTAATCTATATGCAGAATGCAAAATAAATATAAAATCTATGTAAAAATCCTAAAAATCCTATATGTGACTCAAAAATAATAAAATAAAAAGACTAAAAATAACCTAAAAACATCATATATTATCCTGTCATCACTCACCAAATGGCCTTATGTAATAAGTAATAAGCAAAACCTCTTGGGATCCACAAGATAGAAATTAAGCATAAGGTAATAAAACATGAATGGAAATAAAATTCAGAAATGTAGAAAAAGACTAGAACATGTATTATAAACTAAAACAACCCAAAAACTTAAAGAAGAATTAGCCAAGCATGGCTAAAAGAATCATTGAATTACCCTGGATAGGAGCTCAAGTTTGGCTTCCCACAATTCCTAGGAACAATGATCTTTGAGGGAGAAAGAGAGAATACTTGTTGTATTCTATGAAGGTGTGTCTTACAAGTGAAGAAAAGGGTCCTATTTATAGTAAAATTCCAGCCTCCAGCGCTTGAGCGCTGGCATTCCCAACGCATGGGCGCTAGGATGCATTAAAAATCCACTTTCTGTCCGAGGCCCAGAGCTTGAGCGCTGGCTTTCCAACGCTTGGGCGCTGGGTCTACATCTGACTCATCATCTAGTCAGAACCCCAGCGCTGGAGCGCTGGGATCCCAACGCTTGAGCGCTGGGACGCTGCTTCTTCATCTTCAAGCTTTTCCTTCCTTCTTCATTCATGGTAGTGGGTTTTGATGGCCATAAAAAGCCACTAACCAGCCTTGTTCAATTCTGAAACCCTTCCTCCACTAACATCAATTCTTTAAACATTTTTTCCATGTGCTAAATTAGAGAGTGATTCTTCATATTCTTCTTTTTCACTTTGGTCCTCCCTTGGTTAGCACTTCAATTCAAGCCCTCATATTCTCTCAATCTTCACTTTAAGTCCTCCACTCTTGAAATTTTACAATTTGGTCCCTGACTTCCTGAAACTTTACATATTGGTCCCTGGACAAAAATGATAACTAAACCAGCTTTTTCTAAAAATACAAAATAACTAGAAAAAATTCCTAAAAACATAAAATAAAGCTAGAAAATCTAATAAAATCTAATCTACATGCAAAATGCAAAATAAATATAAAATCTACATAAAAACAATAAAAAACCTACATGAGACTCAAAAATAATAAAATAAAAAAGACTAAAAATAGCCTAAAAACACCATATAAAATCCACTCATCAGTTTGCTTTCAGGGGCTGTTGAAAGTGGTTTGCTTTCACAGGATATTGGTAGAAATTCTTGGGGTCCTTGGGTTAGGAACTTGTAAGAGATTTTTATCAATAGTGGAAAAATCCTCAAGGGGTTTTCTTGAGGGACTGGACGTAGCCTTCGGTGGATTGAAGGTGAACCAGGATAAACTCTTGTGTGTGATTTCCTTTATCCTTCATATTTACTTTCAAGCATCGCTCAATTCCGGTGCAATCATAACGATCATTTCGTGATCATCATAAACTTGAAAGTAACAATTTCAATACGGCGAAAATTGGTGCAACACTGATTCACCCCCCCCTCTCAGGTTGCTATCTGTACTAACAAATACTTGTACTATTTTGTGAAAATAATGAAAATCTTGGTGAAGCCAAGTACTGGATGTAGCCCTGCCGATTAAGGGGGTGAACTGGGATAAATACCTTGTGTATTTTACTTTTAAGATTTAGATTATCTTCTGCTGCACTCACTAGCAAAAATCTTTAAAAACTTATTGATAGCGGAATCGCAAGTGTACGATTGACTATCGCGTAGTAAAAAGATCGAACCCAAGGGATAGGTGCCTTATTATTAATTTATTTAGTACTTAAGCAGAAAAATAAAAAGGTATTTTGTTGGTTTGATTAGGACAAGAATAAGAACAAGATATAGTATAAAATAAAATAGAGAAAAGATGATGATAAGTCTTAAGCACTTGGGTTGATTTATATAATTTATAAAATATGCTAGCAACTACTACTTGAATTCTGAATTTTAGTACCAAGTCATGATGCTATAGCCTAATGTTTCTACAAGTTAATACCTTAAGCATTGTAGAACTTTCTCCTCAATTACTAAATTCAATACCTTGTAATCTAGAAAAAATCAAGAAGAAGATGAAGAAAGAATTTTCAGGCCAACATAAAGCTAAGTCTATCCTAATACCTTAGTGATATGTCATATAGCTTCTTTTAAATCCTAGGTCCCTTACTACTTACTAATTTCCATTGTTATAAGCAATAAGTAAAAACACTTGTGATCATCAAGATAACATTAAGAACAAGGTAAATAAAACATGAACTATAGCAATAAAATTCAGAAGAGTAGAAGAAAACTAAAACATAGATTATAAATTAAAACAACCCAAGATACTTAAGAAAGAAGTTAGCCAAGCATGGCTAAAAGAAGCATTGAATTACCCTGGACTAGGAGCTCAAATATGGCTTCCCACAATTCCTAGGAACAATGTTCTTGAGGGAGAAAGAGAGAATACTTGTTGTATTCTATGAAGGTGTGCTTTACAAGTGAAGAAAAGGGTCCTATTTATAGTAAAAATCCATCCTCCAACGCTTCAGCGCTAGAATTCCCAACGCTTGGGCGCTGGAAGCATTAAAAATCCACTGTCAGATCGAGGGCCAGCACATGAGCGCTGGCTTCCCAGCGCTGCAGCGCTGGGACCTGCTGTTTCAGCTCCAAGTTTTCCTTCCTTCTTCATGGTTAGTGGGATTTGAATGCCATCAAAAGCCACTACTCAGCCCTTGTTTAATTCTGAAACTCCTCCTCCACTATCATCAATTCCTTCAACATTATTTTCCATGTGCTAAATTAGAGAGTGATTCTTCATATTCTTCTTTTCCACTTTGGTCCTCTCTTGGTTAGCACGTCAATTCAAGCCCTCATATTCTCTCAAACTTCACTTTCAGCCCTCCACTCTTGAACTTTCACATTTTGGACCTTGATTTCCTGAAACTTTACGAAGTGGTCCCTGGACAAAAATGATAACTAAACCAGCTTTTCCTAAAAATATAAAATTGCTATAAAAGTTCCTAAAAATATAAAATATAGGTAGAAAAAACAAATAAAATCTAATCTATATGCAAAATGCAAAATAAATATAAAATCTACATAAAAACAATAAAAAACCTACATGAGACTCAAAAATAATAAAATAAAAAGACTAAAAAGACCCTAAAATTATCATATAAAATCCACTCATCACTTATAACTGTCATTTACTGAAAAGGATTTCAAAAATGACACACACAATTCAAACCCCCTTTCTTGTGTGCTTTTCTCACTATTAATTGGTATCATAGCTAAACCGCTCTGAGATATACTAACATCCTAACAGGTGTAGAGCATAAAGATCCATGGACAACATAGCAGGAACAGCAACCAACAAGCCACCATTATTTGATGGCTCCAACACTGATTCTCCTTTCTTTATTATATTCAATATGTCATCGATTTTGATTGGCCTAAAGTAGAAAGAGAAAAATAATAATAATACTGGATGTTTTGTGAGATCAGGATTACCTTATTTGTGTTTCTTGTGGATACATGAATTATCATCCTTGTAGAAGATTTGTTGGATGCTTCTTTGATGTTTGCAAGAGTGAAAGCCTTCGTTTGATTCTTCTTCTTGGATCAACATAGATTTCTTTTTCTTTTTATCTTCAGCTCCCTGTCTTAAGGAAAGTTCATTCCTTTCTTGAGGGGGTTTCTTTAACATGTTCTCCTGCCACCATAATGTGGGTTATAATTGCATTTGTTTGAGAGCATCATGTACTTCATTGGATCGTTATACTCTGCATCTGTGAAGATGTAGATACTTTTCAGAGTGTTAGGCTCTGATACCAATTGAGAGTTCAAGAAACACACAAGAAAGGGGGGGGGGGGGTGATAGCGGAAATCGCAAGTGTACGATTAAACTATCGCGTAATATAAAAGATTATCGAACCCAAGGGATAGGTGTTCTTATTATTATATAATTTAGTACTTGTGCAAAGAAAATAAAATGATATGGTTGATGTTTGGTTTATGACAAGAAGAGAGTAATAGCATAAAATAATAAAGCAAATAAGATGAGAAAATTTAAGCTCTTGGGTTGATTTACATAATTTATAAAACATGCTAGAAAACTCCTACTAAATTTCTGAATTTTAAATTCATATTCATGGTGCTATAGCCTAAATTTCTACATCCTAATAGCCTTAAGAAATGTAGAACTTTCTTACCTAATTACTAACTCCATAGCCTTGGTTATTAGTTAATTAGAGAAGAAGATGAAGAAAGAATTCGGGCCAACACAAAGCTACGTCCATCCTTATAGCCTTAAGAAATGTATACTTATAACTTTTTCTATTTCCTATTTCCCTTACTACTTACCAAATGGCCTTATGAATAAGTAGAAAGCATGAAATCTTTTGCGCATAAAGATTAATGAAGAACAAAGAAATAAAACATGAATAGAAGATATTATTCAGAAATGTAAAAGAAAACTAGAACATGAATTATAAATTAAAACAACCCAAAAACTTAAAAGAAGAATTAGCCAAGCATGGCTAAAAGAATCATTGAATTACCCTGGATAGGAGCTCAAGTTTGGCTTCCCACAATTCCTAGGAACAATGATCTTTGAGGGAGAAAGAGAGAATACTTGTTGTATTCTAAGAAGGTGTCCCCTACAAGTGAAGAAAAGCTCACTATTTATAGCAAAAACCTGACTTCCAGCGCTTGGGCGCTGGCATTCCCAACGCTTGGGTGCTGGGAAGCATTAAAATCCAACGTGCAGAAATAGGCCCAGCGCTTGAGCGCTGGCTTCCAACGCTGCAGCGCTGGGTGCAACCTCTGACTCACATCCTAGTCAGAGGTCCAGCGCTTGAGCGGTGGGAATTCCAACGCTGCAGCGCTGGGACGAACACTGGCAGCTTCTTCTTGGATTCCTTTCTTCTTCAATGGTGGAATTGATTGGCTTAATTAGGCTCATTCAGCCCCTAATAAGTTCTGAAACCTCCCCTTTACCACCATTAATCTTCCAACCTTATTTTACATGTGCTCAAATAAAAGAGAGTTGCTTCACATTCTTCAATTTCACTTCAAGTCCTCTCTTTGTTAGAACTTCAATTCTGGCCCTTTGACTCCTTCAAACTTCACTTTTCATCCTCCACTCTTGAACCTTTACACTTTGATCCTTCAATTCCTGAAACTTTACAAATCGGTCCCTGGACAAAAATGATAACTATACCAGCTTTTCCTAAAAATATAAAATAGCTATAAAAATTCCTAAAAATATAAAATAAAGTTAGAAAAACAAATAAAAGCTAATCTATATGCAGAATGCAAAATAAACATAAAATCTATGTAAAAATACTAAAAATCCTATATGTGACTCAAAAATAATAAAATAAAAATACTAAAAACAACCTAAAAACATCATATATTATCCTGTCATCACACCACTATACCCAACGACAGCTTGTCCTCAAGCGATAAAACTTAAAGAGAAACTCGTCCCTGAGTTTAGAAAAAGTTTATCTGATTACAACTTGAAGCACAAAAACCTTTCCAAGAAAGCTTAGCGGATTAGGAAGACCTGCATGTTTAAAGATATATAATCAAGAAAGTTAGGCTTGGCTTTTCAACATGTTAGAGTTCATCAAATTAAGCTCACAAAATAATAGTCTCCATGAAAAACAAGAAAGCTCAATAATCCTGCCTATCATTCAAATCAAAACTGAAATAGTGCAACCAAGTAATTTTGAAGAGATTTTTGAAGGTTGTATCTTGGCCAAAGGTTGAACATTTCAAGGTATGGATTTCAAGAAATTGGCAACTCTAATGGCTGACTCAGAATCTGTTGTTAAGTGATTTTTCCAACTTAAGAGCTTCAATAATTAACACAAGGGTCCTCTCAATTTTTCTTTTTCTTTTCTCTTTTTTTTTTGAACAAAGTAGTGGAATGTATGGGATGAATGACTTGAATTTTACTCCCTTCATACTCTTTCTCACCCCACTACCTCATTATTTTTTCCTAAGGCACATACCTTATTTTTTCTCAACTTTTTTCCTTCTTTTTTAGAGAGAAACCCAACAAACATAGCTCTAGCAATTTCACCATGAACCACAATAACAACTTAAAAATTATCACACAAAGTAGGCTCCAAAGAATGACTCTTTTAAGGCTCAAAAAGGGGCTACTAGTGGATATAACATTTCAAGCAAAAATCTGAGTTTTCAAAAATGCCTATAATCTCTTCACAACTCACAAAGTATACAAAACTCCAATCAACATGCAACACAAGGCAGAAAAATTTTACAATCATGTAATCAGAGTCCTCAGCTCTCAGAAAAAGATAGGGTAAGTGGTACCCTTTTTTAGAACTCAGAAAAAGACTTAGCCAATAACCAAAACAATCAAGATATCAAAAATCCTTTCTACAGCATGCAATCCTAACTGCTTCAAAACATATAACTTTTTCACAAAACAGCTCAATCAGATAAAGCATTTCACAAAGCTATAGCACCATTCAGAATGGATAATATACTCAAGACTCATGCAAAAATAAAACAGAAAAACTAAACTAAAAATAAAAATAAAACTAAAAACTATAAAAACAAAAACTAACAAGCTGGTATAGTAACAAATTTTCCACAAAGGTCCAAGGGAACCTCAATGTAAAAATCAATTTTGAACAATTAAGTTCAAGAGGGCTCCTTCTCCTTTTGGTACCTATCCTGTAACATTGAACAAACAAAAGTCTCACAAGCAAAAGCTTGCTTGACTTGTTAGTTCCAAAAACAGCACAAAAGCTCATGGGTTGTAAAATTTGTGTCCACCCTTTAAAAACAAGAATTCTTGAGTTCCCAAAAATTAAAAACAGTTTAGAACCAAGGGAAAACTCATAGAACCTTAAAACTTCTAGAAAATGGTGAACACAAAATTTTATTAAAAACTAAAAACAGCAAATAAAAATAAAACAGAAAATTGCCCAAGCTCCAGCGCTTGAGCGTTGGGGATGCCAACGCTTGGGCGCTAGAATTAAAATAAAAATTGGGCAATCAGAGGTGTAAAGCAGGGGCCTAACGCTTGAGCGTTGGCCTCCAGCGCTGGAGCGCTGGCCTCTCCTGCAGCAAAAACATAGAATTTTTTCCTTTTATTTATTTACAAAAGTTGTGCAGAAATTTAAATGACAAAAATTTAAACTATCCTAAGTTGGGTTGTCTCCCAACCAGCTCAATGTTTAGGTCCGAGATAGACCCTTCCACTAATTACTTTCAACCGGGGTCTATTACAAAATTCATTAGACCCCGCAAATCATGCATATTTTGGCACAAGTACAACATGGTGCCACATGAGTTTTCAGCTAACAAGGTAACAACATTTAAATTAAAAATGGAAGGAATAAATAAATTTTCCCTTCCCTGTTCTGTTCCTTGCTTTTCTGAACCTATAGCATAGGTTCCTTGAGGTTCTTCTTCCTCCATCTCCAATTTGTCTTTAAGGACAAATTCTACAATGAAGGTTGCTTTCACCTCCTCTTTTTGAACCACGAGTTCATTTTCATGAACAAGTGTTTGTTGTTCATCCCCGGGCTGCCTCATTATAATGCCTTGTATCTTTATTTGTAGAATCTCCCTGGCCTTACATTCTTGCTCAGGACTTGGCAAAAATCCGGATTTCCTCTTGCAATCTATATCAGAGTAAAACTCTTTAACTAGAGTGAAGATACCCTGCTTCGACTTTGTAACACCCCAATTTTTGGGTTGAGGGTCACATAGTAATTACGCGGAAATTATACTTTGAAACCTCTCAAAACGCTCCATTTCCAAGAAAAACAACGACGCTCAATAATAATAATTAATAATTATCCCATAATAGAGTTATATTTATCTCAACGCGATAAAATTTCAAAATAAATAAAGTTGCACCGACATGTGCAAATAAACCAACGTCGCTAAAATAAAATAAAAGAAAATACAACTTCTTTATTTGGAATCTTCCTCGACACTTGTTCTATCTTCAAGTCACCGCTCCTGGACCTCATTGTCCTGATCATCTATGGCGTTAAGCGCCCAAACAACAAACAAGACAAACAAGAAAGGGTTAACTCGTAAATACAGAAAAAACATATAATCATTTGTGATAAATAAATAAATA
The DNA here is from genome assembly GCA_030819835.1 of Acmispon strigosus. NCBI lineage: Eukaryota > Viridiplantae > Streptophyta > Magnoliopsida > Fabales > Fabaceae > Acmispon > Acmispon strigosus. The sequence continues at coordinate 31,518,892 of JAUAMA010000001.1, forward strand.
AAAAATACACAAGTTCATCAAATAGAATCCACCAAGAGCAGAACAAGAACAGCAACACAATAGTAAATTCTCAAGTCACCAAGTCGATTAGAATGTGCAAATGCTCTTACTACTAAATGCTTATAGTTATAATATATGGCCATTACGTCACCCTTCTCGGGCTAAACATCACCCTTCTCGGGCTAAAACATCACCCTTCTCGGGCTAAGACATCACCCTTCACGGGCCAAAACATCACCCTTCACGGGCCAAAACATCACCCTTCGCGGGCCAAGACAATCACGTGGGACAAAGATCCACCACATTGCCCTCGGTTGATTACCATCAACCTAAGAATCCTCAGTTGATCCCGCGGGACAAAGTGCCGCCACATCAACCCAATATATATATTTAAGATGCATATGCTATGACTATGCAAAAATTCATACTCCTCATGGACCAACAGTCCACACAAAATTTCAATCATAGCACGCATCATACACAATATAATCACCGCCACACAACTAAATTTCCACCATGAATTAACCAATATATCTCAATTTAATTTTTTTTCTAAAAAAAACAGCATTCTTATTTTAATACTAATACAGAAACAGCCTTAATAAAATTATAGAAACAGCAGTGTTTATTTACAGAAAACAGCAGTGTTTTTATACAGAAAACAGCAGTATATTTTTTTTTCAAATACAGAAAACAGTAGCTGTTTAAATACAGATACAGCAGGAATTTAAGTACAGAAACTGCAGTATTTTTGAATACAGGAAACAGTAGCTGTTTTAATACAGAAACAGCAGCACTAAAGAAAAACAGAAACAGTGGCAATTTTAATACAAAATCTGTTGTTCTTAGAAAAATACAGAAACAGAATACAGCAGTAATATAAAACAGAAAACAGAGTCATTAAACAGACAGAAAACAGCACTAATTTACCAACAATTCCTCTTCTCTAAATTATTTCGTCATGCCGTTTTTCACCAACACCAAGCCAACATTATAAAGAGCATCAACTCACAATATAAGCAACATGTCATATGGTCAATACCATTCCGGAAACATTTCCCAAATCACCACAGTAGAATTCACAAGAGACAACATATAAACACAATCACAATCAACATAAATAATTCCTAAGAAAACGAGTTACCCTTACCTCCGAGAGGGTTGCATGCAAGTGTTGACAAACCTTGCAAGACAAACAAACATACATACATTCATCAACAAACATGAACAAAAGGTCGAAAAACAACTCATATAGAAATTTAACCAAAACAGCAAAAACAACAATTTGCTGTCAGGGGCCTAGCGCCCAAGCGTTGGGTTCCAACGCTCAAGCGTTGGGTCCCTGTCTGGCAACACGTACTGGGCAAAATTCTAACGCCCAGGCGTTGGGGTCCAGCACTCATGCGTTGGCTCCCTGCCAGAAACCCTAAAAATCAAGTCTTTCACCCGAAACTCCATTTTTAACCAATTCCTTTCAAAGTTAAAATTCTTCCATGTTCAGAGCCTATTTTATAACCTAACAAATGAGTTTTCTATCCAAAAGACCAAAGGTTTTCTAATTTCCAAAAATCATTTTTCAAGAGAGATAACTAGGTGTTGAACCGAAAGACAGAAATGGAATACCAACCTTGTTTGAGAGAGTTGATCAAGCTTGAGTGTAGCACGACCCTAGCCCCTTCCAGAATGTAGTGGACTCGAGCTTGATGAAAATCAAAGGTTGGAATCAAAAACCAAATAACTCTAGAGGAAGGCAAGAATTGTTACTCAAAATTTGGGAGTTTTGGTCTCTTACCGATTGAACCGACACCACGAAATTTGAAGGGATTGAGTGTGAGGTTGAGCACCACGAAAATGGAAGGATTCAGAGCTTGATCACCACCAAGAATAAAGGAGAGGTTCGACCAAGCAACACAAAATTCCAGCAGCACTTCGGAAACACAGAATAAGGGGTTCTAGGCCTTTTTCGGAAAATCTTTGAGTGGAGGGGCAAGAGAAAGTTAGAAATTCTTTAAGGTTGAAGGTTCAGCAATGAGAGGGTGATAGGGAGAAGGAGAGGCACGAACATAATCTCTTTCATTCAGCATAATTTCTCTTCATGGCACATTAAGGCAAAGGACAAAGAATTAACTCCCTTAATGGCCCATAACTCACTTGTTGGTTTTGAATTTCAAAAGGAGGAGTTTTAGCACATGTGTTTATTTCATTCAGCTGCATGGTGAGGGGGAGAGAGCCGTCCCCACCTCCTTCCTTAGCCTTGATACACATTAAACTCCTTTAAAACCCTAGACAAGCCATTAAACACTCCAAATCCTCCTTTAATGCCTAAAATCCTCACATTACGCCTTATTTAAATGCTCTTTACTCCTCTTTGATCTGAATTTCGAAATTTGAATGTGGATTTGATGAGTCACACGAAAAACTAAAATAAAAACAAAACCTTCCTCATCAAGGTTCGAACCCAAGACTTGCCAACCAAATGCTTAAGCCTCAACCGCTAAGCCACAACTCATCTTGTTGCAATTCAAGCAAGGTAATTCAAATATTCTCAAGGCAAGCAATCATGCTCTAGACAAGATTAAATAACTCAAGACTAACATCACATTAATTAACTCAAGGGTTAATTTGCAAACAAAAGAAGTCCGAGGACTAGAAAACAATTACAACCAAGTTCGGGGACTAAACTGTAATTACAATAAATTAGGGGTCTTACAATACCACCCCCCTAAAAAGAGTTTCGTCCTCGAAACTACACGTCAAGAAAACAACTCGGGATATTGCTCCCGCATCTTCTCCTCGAGCTCCCAAGTAGCGTCACCCGTAGTCTGATTCCAAATCACCTTCACAAGCGAAATCTGCTTGTTTTTCAGCTGCTTAATTCTACGGTCGGCGATACTCATCGGTGGAACTTCAATGGTCAAATTATCCTTCAGCTGAATGTCATCCTGAGCAATAACATGTGAAGGATCGGGTATGTACTTCCGCAATTGCGAAACATGTAGCACATCATGAATCTTAGATAGAAAGGGTGGCAAGGCAATGCGATACGCCACCGATCCAACTCTTTCAATGATCTGATAAGGTCCGATAAATTTCGGCGTCAACTTCTTCGATTTTATTGCCCTTCCGACTCCAGTAGTTGGGGTTACCCGGAGAAATACATGTTCCCCCGGCGCAAACTCCAAATCCCTACGTCGATTGTCCGAGTAGCTCTTCTGTCTACTCTGAGACGCCTTCATTTTCTCCCTGATCTGCTTAACCTTCTCTGTCGTCTGTTGAACAAGTTCTGGTCCAACCAGAAAATGTTCCCCATCCTGAAACCAACACAGAGGGGTCCTACATCTCCTTCCGTACAGAGCCTCGTACGGTGCCATCCCAATGCTAGCATGAAAACTGTTATTGTAAGTAAACTCGATCAAAGGTAACAGTTCATCCCAGCTCCCTTGATTATCTAACACACAAGCACGTAGAAGATCCTCCAAAGACTGAATCGTCCGTTCAGTCTGACCATCCGTCTGCGGATGATATGCAGAACTCAAACTTAGTTTCGACCCTAGGGCTCCCTTCAGGGCCTTCCAGAAGTGAGAAGTGAACTTCGGATCCCTGTCGGAAACAATGGTCAAAGGAACTCCATGTAATCGCACAATCTCAGCAATATACACTTCAGCAAGCTGTTCCACCTTATAGGTGGTCTTAACAGGTAGAAAGTGAGCGGATTTTGTCAAACGGTCAACGATTACCCAGATGGAATTAAATCTCTTCCGAGTGAGTGGTAAAGCAACTACAAAATCCATAGATATACTATCCCATTTCCACTCCGGAACCTCGAGAGATTGCATCAACCCAGCTGGTTTCTGATGCTCCACCTTAGCCTTCTGACAAGTCAAACAAGCAGCCACATACTCCGCAACATTCCTCTTCATGCCTGACCACAAGAAATGTAGCTTCAGATCCTGGTACATCTTTGTTGCACCCGGATGAAGACTCAACCTGCTCTTATGGCCTTCGTCGAGGATCAATCTCCTCAACTCGGCATCATTCGGAACACACACACGTCCCTTGCATCGCAAGATGCCATCAGCTCCCACCGCAAAGTCCGGTGCCTTCCCTGCACTGATCATTTCTCTCTTCTCAATCAATTCTTTATCTTGCATCTGTTTTGGTCGGATCTCTTCTAACAACCCACTGGATACAGTGATCATCCCGAAACTCAGTTTTCCAGGTTTCACCTGCACGTCCAAGCTCAAATCACGGAAAGCCTCAAGTAACTCCAACTCCTTAATCATTAAAGAGGAAACATGAATAGCCTTGCGGCTGAGAGCATCAGCCACAACATTAGCCTTTCCTGGGTGGTATTGCAGAGTAAAATCATAGTCTTTCAAGAATTCCATCCACCGCCTCTGCCTCATGTTTAGATCCTTCTGATCAAAGAGATATTTCAAACTCTTGTGATCGCTGAACACAGTGAACGTGCCCCCATACAAATAGTGTCTCCACATTTTGAGAGCAAAAACCACCGCCGCAAGCTCCAGATCATGCGTCGGGTAGTTACGTTCATGGATCTTCAGCTGTCTTGAAGCGTAAGCAACAGCCTTCCGATGTTGCATCAAAACACAGCCCAAACCCTGGTAAGACGCATCACAATAAACCTCGTAAGGTTCATCACACTGCGGTAAAGCCAAGACTGGTGCGGTAGTCAAACGCCGCTTCATCTCCTGAAAACTGGACTCACATTCGTCAGTCCAAGCAAAAGGTTGATCCTTTCGAGTCAGCTTCGTCAAAGGTCCTGCAATTTTTGCAAAACCCTCAATGAATCTCCGGTAGTATCCAGCCAAGCCCAAGAAACTTCGGATATCTGTCACAGTCTTCGGCTGTTCCCACTTTGTCACAGCTTCCACTTTACTCGGATCAACGGCTATGCCTTCCTTCGAAATGACATGGCCAAGAAACTTCACTTCTTCCAGCCAAAAGTCACACTTAGCCGCATTCGCAAAAAGGGCCTTCTCGCGAAGAATGGACAACACTTGGCGCAAGTGTTCTTCGTGCTCTTCTCTACTCCTCGAGTAGATCAGGATATCGTCAATAAAAACGACCACGAACCTGTAGAAAACAGGTTGTAAAACCATACACACCAATCACAGGATCAAACAACAAAACACAAATACACACCTGTCAAGGAAGGAATTAAAGATTTTGTTCATGTAATCCATGAACACCGCTGGCGCATTCGTAACCCCAAAAGGCATTACTACATACTCGTAGTGTCCATAACGTGTACGAAAAGCCGTCTTCTGAATGTCTGCTTCCTTGACTCGAATTTGGTGATAGCCAGATCGCAGATCGATCTTCGAGAAAATCGCCGCTCCTCGAAGCTGGTCCATCAAGTCGTCAATCCTCGGCAAGGGATAACGATTCTTTATTGTCACTTTATTCAGCTGTCGATAATCCACGCAGAGTCGGGATCTTCCGTCCTTCTTCTTCACAAGTAGCACAGGCGCTCCCCACGGAGACACGCTAGGTCGAATGAATCCCTTCCCCATGAGATCATCCAACTGGCTTTTCAATTCTGCAAGCTCCGCTGGTGCCATACGATAAGGTGCAACAGAGATCGGTCCGGTTCCAGGAACCAAATCGATCGAGAACTCGGTATCACGAACAGGAGGTATTCTTGGAACATCTTTAGGAAATACGTCTGCAAAATCACGAACAATGGAAATATCCTGTACGCCGTCTGTCGTTGATTCTCCAACGCTGGTCGCTAGCAAGACCTTCAAAGCTCCTCTTTTCAGGGAGGACTTCGAAAGATAAGAGTCCAAAAACTCGGACATCTTCAAGTCTGGAATTATAACTTCTTTCTTGGAACAGTCCAAAAGTACATGGTGATGGGATAACCAATCCATACCAATGATTACGTCCAAATGTTTGAGGGGTAAGCAAATTAAATTTGCGACGAACTTTCTATCCCGAAACATCAATGGGCAGTTCAAACAAACAGAAGTTGCAGTTAAACTTTTGGCAGCAGGGATAGATACCACCAAGTCGAAAGGCAACTCCGACACAAGCAACCCTAACTTTGTCACACAATCCACAGCAATAAAAGAATGGGTAGCACCAGAATCAAAAAGAACAGTAAGGGAAATACCAGCAATTTCGCAGTGATCCTGGATCAATCCCTCAGCATTATCAGCAGCAATTCCAGAGACATTATAAACCCTGCCGTGAGCAACAGGACGCTTTCCACGGACAGCGTTTACAGTACCCTCGACTTTCGGAGCACGACAGTCCTTCGCAGCATGTCCTGGTTTCTGACAATTCCAGCACACGATAGCCTTCTCTCCACAGTTATTCGCGTAATGCCCCTTCTTATTACACTTGTAGCAAACAATGTCCTCAATAGATTTCGTCACACCTCGGCTACCAAAGCCTCCTCCTGACACACGATCAGCACCAAAAGTACGCCCCCTCGCCTGAGGACGCTGATAAGGCTTCTTCCCTCTATCCCTTCCAGCTGTCTGGTTTCTGATCGGTCCTCCGCTATTCTGTAGTTTGCCTCTACGCTTATCGATAGCTTCAATGCCCTTCGCTTTCTCGACAAGTGCCTGGTATTGAGTGATTCCCAAAGGTTGTACAGCACGCTGAACCTCATAGTTCAGTCCACTAATGAAGCGTTCGCACATGAACTCCTCATCCATCTGTCCTTGGAAAAACCTGAAGTGCCTAGCAAGTGACTCCAGTTTCGCCGCGAACTCAGCTACTGACATATTACCCTGATTTAGATCAGTGAACTCTTTTTCTCTTGCGGCTCTAGCACTCCGCGGAAAATACTTCGCCAGGAAGGTCTCCTTAAAGGCCTCCCAAGTCACAGCACGTTGAGCAGCTTCCATCATAGCCTTTGCCCCGTTCCACCAATGTTCTGCCTCGCCTGACAGCAGGTATGCAGCAAGGTTCACTCTAGCAGCGGCTGGTGTCTGGAGAAAGGTGAAAATCTTCTCCACTTCTTGCAACCAAAGGTCAGCTACCTCCGGATCGTAGCCTCCGGAAAATTTCGGCGGATCCTGACGCTTGAAGTCATGAAGTCCTCGAGTCAGAGAAGCTGCCTGCTCCCTCTCAGCCTGTAACGCCTGAGCTTCAGCATCAGCATTGGCTCGGTTAGCTTCCGCCTCAGCTCGAGTAGCAGCAACAGTCGCTTGTTGAGTCATCAAGGTAGTTAAGTTGGTAATGGCAGCAGCCATTTGGTTCATAGCATTTTGGTCTGCCATTTCTGAGTTCTGACCAGTTAGTCTCTTACTCCTGCTCATAAGACAACTAACAGTTAAATCAGAAAATAGATACGGCATTAATGTTAGTCAAACACAATTAATTAGATCGTCCGGTTAAGACAATCTTAAACAATAATTAGGTACAAACAATTCAATCATAAAATTCTTCTTTCGATCGACACCCCATCGATCGACGTCCGAATAATCACCCAACAGCGCTGGTTATCTCAACCATCGCTCTGATACCACAAATGTAACACCCCAATTTTTGGGTTGAGGGTCACATAGTAATTACGCGGAAATTATACTTTGAAACCTCTCAAAACGCTCCATTTCCAAGAAAAACAACGACGCTCAATAATAATAATTAATAATTATCCCATAATAGAGTTATATTTATCTCAACGCGATAAAATTTCAAAATAAATAAAGTTGCACCGACATGTGCAAATAAACCAACGTCGCTAAAATAAAATAAAAGAAAATACAACTTCTTTATTTGGAATCTTCCTCGACACTTGTTCTATCTTCAAGTCACCGCTCCTGGACCTCATTGTCCTGATCATCTATGGCGTTAAGCGCCCAAACAACAAACAAGACAAACAAGAAAGGGTTAACTCGTAAATACAGAAAAAACATATAATCATTTGTGATAAATAAATAAATAAAAAATACACAAGTTCATCAAATAGAATCCACCAAGAGCAGAACAAGAACAGCAACACAATAGTAAATTCTCAAGTCACCAAGTCGATTAGAATGTGCAAATGCTCTTACTACTAAATGCTTATAGTTATAATATATGGCCATTACGTCACCCTTCTCGGGCTAAACATCACCCTTCTCGGGCTAAAACATCACCCTTCTCGGGCTAAGACATCACCCTTCACGGGCCAAAACATCACCCTTCACGGGCCAAAACATCACCCTTCACGGGCCAAAACATCACCCTTCGCGGGCCAAGACAATCACGTGGGACAAAGATCCACCACATTGCCCTCGGTTGATTACCATCAACCTAAGAATCCTCAGTTGATCCCGCGGGACAAAGTGCCGCCACATCAACCCAATATATATATTTAAGATGCATATGCTATGACTATGCAAAAATTCATACTCCTCATGGACCAACAGTCCACACAAAATTTCAATCATAGCACGCATCATACACAATATAATCACCGCCACACAACTAAATTTCCACCATGAATTAACCAATATATCTCAATTTAATTTTTTTTCTAAAAAAAACAGCATTCTTATTTTAATACTAATACAGAAACAGCCTTAATAAAATTATAGAAACAGCAGTGTTTATTTACAGAAAACAGCAGTGTTTTTATACAGAAAACAGCAGTATATTTTTTTTTCAAATACAGAAAACAGTAGCTGTTTAAATACAGATACAGCAGGAATTTAAGTACAGAAACTGCAGTATTTTTGAATACAGGAAACAGTAGCTGTTTTAATACAGAAACAGCAGCACTAAAGAAAAACAGAAACAGTGGCAATTTTAATACAAAATCTGTTGTTCTTAGAAAAATACAGAAACAGAATACAGCAGTAATATAAAACAGAAAACAGAGTCATTAAACAGACAGAAAACAGCACTAATTTACCAACAATTCCTCTTCTCTAAATTATTTCGTCATGCCGTTTTTCACCAACACCAAGCCAACATTATAAAGAGCATCAACTCACAATATAAGCAACATGTCATATGGTCAATACCATTCCGGAAACATTTCCCAAATCACCACAGTAGAATTCACAAGAGACAACATATAAACACAATCACAATCAACATAAATAATTCCTAAGAAAACGAGTTACCCTTACCTCCGAGAGGGTTGCATGCAAGTGTTGACAAACCTTGCAAGACAAACAAACATACATACATTCATCAACAAACATGAACAAAAGGTCGAAAAACAACTCATATAGAAATTTAACCAAAACAGCAAAAACAACAATTTGCTGTCAGGGGCCTAGCGCCCAAGCGTTGGGTTCCAACGCTCAAGCGTTGGGTCCCTGTCTGGCAACACGTACTGGGCAAAATTCTAACGCCCAGGCGTTGGGGTCCAGCACTCATGCGTTGGCTCCCTGCCAGAAACCCTAAAAATCAAGTCTTTCACCCGAAACTCCATTTTTAACCAATTCCTTTCAAAGTTAAAATTCTTCCATGTTCAGAGCCTATTTTATAACCTAACAAATGAGTTTTCTATCCAAAAGACCAAAGGTTTTCTAATTTCCAAAAATCATTTTTCAAGAGAGATAACTAGGTGTTGAACCGAAAGACAGAAATGGAATACCAACCTTGTTTGAGAGAGTTGATCAAGCTTGAGTGTAGCACGACCCTAGCCCCTTCCAGAATGTAGTGGACTCGAGCTTGATGAAAATCAAAGGTTGGAATCAAAAACCAAATAACTCTAGAGGAAGGCAAGAATTGTTACTCAAAATTTGGGAGTTTTGGTCTCTTACCGATTGAACCGACACCACGAAATTTGAAGGGATTGAGTGTGAGGTTGAGCACCACGAAAATGGAAGGATTCAGAGCTTGATCACCACCAAGAATAAAGGAGAGGTTCGACCAAGCAACACAAAATTCCAGCAGCACTTCGGAAACACAGAATAAGGGGTTCTAGGCCTTTTTCGGAAAATCTTTGAGTGGAGGGGCAAGAGAAAGTTAGAAATTCTTTAAGGTTGAAGGTTCAGCAATGAGAGGGTGATAGGGAGAAGGAGAGGCACGACCATAATCTCTTTCATTCAGCATAATTTCTCTTCATGGCACATTAAGGCAAAGGACAAAGAATTAACTCCCTTAATGGCCCATAACTCACTTGTTGGTTTTGAATTTCAAAAGGAGGAGTTTTAGCACATGTGTTTATTTCATTCAGCTGCATGGTGAGGGGGAGAGAGCCGTCCCCACCTCCTTCCTTAGCCTTGATACACATTAAACTCCTTTAAAACCCTAGACAAGCCATTAAACACTCCAAATCCTCCTTTAATGCCTAAAATCCTCACATTAAGCCTTATTTAAATGCTCTTTACTCCTCTTTGATCTGAATTTCGAAATTTGAATGTGGATTTGATGAGTCACACGAAAAACTAAAATAAAAACAAAACCTTCCTCATCAAGGTTCGAACCCAAGACTTGCCAACCAAATGCTTAAGCCTCAACCGCTAAGCCACAACTCATCTTGTTGCAATTCAAGCAAGGTAATTCAAATATTCTCAAGGCAAGCAATCATGCTCTAGACAAGATTAAATAACTCAAGACTAACATCACATTAATTAACTCAAGGGTTAATTTGCAAACAAAAGAAGTCCGAGGACTAGAAAACAATTACAACCAAGTTCGGGGACTAAACTGTAATTACAATAAATTAGGGGTCTTACAGACTTCTCATATTCCTTTTCAACCTCAGCCCGAATTTTTGCCTTCCTTTGCTCGAATGTTTCAGCCATTGCTATACCTGACAATACTTAGCAAACAAAATTAGCAGCACCAGTTCATCACAATTTTTTTTTATATATATATATATATATATATATATATATTTTTTTTATAAACAAAAAGTACTAAACAAAATAATAACAAGAACTTGAAAAGAAACTATCCCCGGCAACGGCGCCAAAAACTTGATAGCGGAAATCGCAAGTGTACGATTAAACTATCGCGTAATATAAAAGATTATCGAACCCAAGGGATAGGTGTTCTTATTATTATATAATTTAGTACTTGTGCAAAGAAAATAAAATGATATGGTTGATGTTTGGTTTATGACAAGAAGAGAGTAATAGCATAAAATAATAAAGCAAATAAGATGAGAAAATTTAAGCTCTTGGGTTGATTTACATAATTTATAAAACATGCTAGAAAACTCCTACTAAATTTCTGAATTTTAAATTCATATTCATGGTGCTATAGCCTAAATTTCTACATCCTAATAGCCTTAAGAAATGTAGAACTTTCTTACCTAATTACTAACTCCATAGCCTTGGTTATTAGTTAATTAGAGAAGAAGATGAAGAAAGAATTCGGGCCAACACAAAGCTACGTCCATCCTTATAGCCTTAAGAAATGTATACTTATAACTTTTTCTATTTCCTATTTCCCTTACTACTTACCAAATGGCCTTATGAATAAGTAGAAAGCATGAAATCTTTTGCGCATAAAGATTAATGAAGAACAAAGAAATAAAACATGAATAGAAGGTATTATTCAGAAATGTAAAAGAAAACTAGAACATGAATTATAAATTAAAACAACCCAAAAACTTAAAAGAAGAATTAGCCAAGCATGGCTAAAAGAATCATTGAATTACCCTGGATAGGAGCTCAAGTTTGGCTTCCCACAATTCCTAGGAACAATGATCTTTGAGGGAGAAAGAGAGAATACTTGTTGTATTCTAAGAAGGTGTCCCCTACAAGTGAAGAAAAGCTCACTATTTATAGCAAAAACCTGACTTCCAGCGCTTGGGCGCTGGCATTCCCAACGCTTGGGCGCTGGGAAGCATTAAAATCCAACATGCAGAAATAGGCCCAGCGCTTGAGCGCTGGCTTCCAACGCTGCAGCGCTGGGTGCAACCTCTGACTCACATCCTAGTCAGAGGTCCAGCGCTTGAGCGTTGGGAATTCCAACGCTGCAGCGCTGGGACGAACACTGGCAGCTTCTTCTTGGATTCCTTTCTTCTTCAATGGTGGAATTGATTGGCTTAATTAGGCTCATTCAGCCCCTAATAAGTTCTGAAACCTCCCCTTTACCACCATTAATCTTCCAACCTTATTTTACATGTGCTCAAATAAAAGAGAGTTGCTTCACATTCTTCAATTTCATTTCAAGTCCTCTCTTTGTTAGAACTTCAATTCTGGCCCTTTGACTCCTTCAAACTTCACTTTTCATCCTCCACTCTTGAACCTTTACACTTTGATCCTTCAATTCCTGAAACTTTACAAATCGGTCCCTGGACAAAAATGATAACTATTTCAATGAATAGTACAAGTATTATCAGGGACTTCTCCCAACAAGTATTCTAAGGACTTCTCCTATCAAGTATTCTAAGGACTTCTCCTAACAAGTATTCGAAGGACTTCTCCTTACAAGTATTATTAGGACTCCTCCTTACAAGTATTGTCAGGACTTCTCCTATCGCCTTTTTCAGGATTTTCTTTTCTACAATAATCTCTTCTTGATAAGAGTGGGTAGAAGAAATGAAGCTTATAGAACAGAGAGATCATAAGCAAGTTGATCTCTTGTTCTAAGTTATGTGTGTGGAGTATGATGAGAGTTAAACTCTATAAGGTTTCCACACACATAAGCAACTCAACTCAGGTTGAGATATGACTTGATATTTCCTGAGTTGAGATCAAGGTTGCCTTGGTCTTTGGACGAACTAGATTGAGATGAGTACAATGTAGTTCTAGTCGCCAAGTTGCTACTGGAGCAAGGTTCTCTATATATATCTTCAGTTGAAGACCTTTGTTTATTCTCCACAAAAGGAGAGAAAACCTGCCCGCAATGCTTCTTCCTCTCTGAGAAGCACATAACGGTTAGTTCTGCATCTCTCAGCAGGCGTAAGTCACGATCAGAGGTTTCTCTGCAAGCATGAGATATGATCTGGAAATCATCAGTACATCTGGGTTGATGTCGTCTGGCTCCATCTTGAGCGAGCGACCTTGAGCTGGTTTCTTCGTATATAACGTGTAAAAGTTCAGCGGTGAGGACTGCTTTGACTCTTTTACCCCAGTGCTTGACAGCTAATACTCATCACGTGCCTTGGTCAGGATTTTGAATTTCGACCGTTGAGAGTGTGCGATGTGCAGAGATTCTTGCCGTTGATTCCGCGATGTCAGCTTGATTTTAGGAACATCAGAGATGCAGTGGGACCAAGATGTATTGTATTTAATTGTGTCCCATCTCTCTTTCTATGATTGCCAGGTTTTGATAGTTGTGCAGACGAGGAGAGAGGTAATTACTCAAAAAGAATAATTTCTTTAATGCTTTCCGTTAACTCAATATCCTCGAAGGACGAACTCACTGATCTTTTGTGTTTTTGGTGCGATTCGTACTTAGGTGGACGGATTCTTTCATTTGACTTTTATAGACGCAGTCTCCATTGAATGCATGAAGTTTCGTCATTTAGTTGCTTATTTTGCCAGACGAAATTTCTCAGTTAGTTCTCCTTTAAGAGTCAGAACATTCTTGTCCTAGAGACTTGAGTCCCTTCTTTTTATTTGTTCTTTGCTGAAGATTTCCATCTCCATCTGAGGAAGTTGATCCATAACTCCTTTATACGATGCTAGGGATCCTTTTAAAGCAGAATGAGCTTCTTCAAGATTGTCATGCTCTTTCATGATAAGGTCTTCCCAGTTGCTTTTTGTAGATTCAGGTGGTCATCAAGTAGCCATGAGAGAAGTCGCTGGTAATTTGATGCTAATTGATTTATCTCTCTTGGTTCACCGGACGGTCTTGTACGAGAATGCTTCTTCTACATATGTCTTTGATTTTGCTTCCGTTGGGTTGACCGGACGACCTCTTCTGGCGAACTTATTGTCTTGATAAGGCAATGATGTTTATTCATTCCTTTCAGAGATAGTTATTCCTGTACATGATAATTTTCACTATGTTAGGAGTTTTTATCTTTAACGTTATTGAAAAGAAATTGTTATTTATCAAAACATAATTCATTTGATTATTTGATCTAACAATCTCCCCCTTTTTGATAATGACAATTTCTTTTGGAAAAGGTTCGTTTAAGAATGTGATTGGTCATAAAACATTTTGCTGATTACATCTAGAAAAATATGGTTGTCTTTTTGTAAGTGATTTTATTTGAGAAAAGAAATAATCTTATGGGTGGACGAATTTATCTTATTTAAGTTTACGTACCTTTGCTCCCCCTAAATGAATTGTCCTAGATAGTGTTTGACTAGTGATCGTTTGCCTAAGTGAGCTAACGCTAACCATAGCTCCCCCTCAATCCCTTAATTTGATACTATTTTTCCTAGTCCCTTTTCCTATCTCTTCTCCCCCTTTGGCATTATCAAAAAAAAGTGAGCAGGCAAGTGAGCAGGCAATGAATGATTAATAAAGCTAAGTGAATAAGAACGAAGACTGTATAAATTAAATAAGGAGATAGAGATTAGTCATGTGGCAGCTGTCGTTGCTGCATGTATCGCCTGAGCAGATCCTTCATGCTCTCAAAGCTTTCAGCAATTCTTCGCTCAAGTCTTTCAGACACAGCTTCAATGCGATCAAAGGCCCTTTGGCACACCTCGTCACTTTTCTTCTCAGCTCTAGAGTTGCCTTCTTCCATTTTAGCCCGTAGTTCCATTAAAGCAGTTTTGGCATCAAAGGATACTTTGGCTGAACCAGCTTCCATATTGGACTTATGGAGTTGCTCCTCTTGAGAAGCATCACTAGTTGGCAGTGCAAATGAAATAGGTTGAGCCTTGGTAACCTCAACATCTTCTGTAGATGATGAAGTTTTATTTTGGAGGCATTCATGCGAGGATGATGGGGATTGATGATGCTGAATTTCTTCTGAATCGGTGGATGTATGGAGTGTGTCTTGTGGAATGGTGATTATTTGTGGTAATGGGATGATTGGCGTATATGAGGGATGGTTGTTGGAGGGAGCAGTAACTGATGACATAGGTTCAGGTTGTTGTTTGGCTGCCAGTAGAATAAGCACCCATGACCCATGTTGAACGATAATGCTTTCAACATTAGGAACTAGTCCAAACGGGATGG
Organism: Acmispon strigosus; assembly: GCA_030819835.1. Taxonomy (NCBI): domain Eukaryota; kingdom Viridiplantae; phylum Streptophyta; class Magnoliopsida; order Fabales; family Fabaceae; genus Acmispon; species Acmispon strigosus. The sequence goes on from JAUAMA010000001.1 coordinate 31,533,904, forward strand.
TGCTAAGATGAACTGGTCTGGGAATGGCCAACTCCCACTCGTGATGAAAAATATCATACCTGGACCTTGTCGCAAATGCAATCTGCATACCATTTACAGCAGTAGGTGCCCAAAGTCGAGCTTGCAGACAGAAGTTGTACCCCAGAGACTTCATCAGCAGGTGTGGACCATATGTTGCATTGCCCATATTCAGCATCCGAGGAACCTGCAAGTTAGAGGAGGACATCGTCTGACGAGTCCTTCTGGGAATGTTTGTAAGAAAAACTCTTGCTATGCTAGGAGAGGGTTTAATGGATGTGGTGGATGATGATGCCTTCTGTTGGGATGTTAATATCTCATTCAGAGATATTTCAGGATCATCAACATCACCATTGAGGCATTCAGCTTCACCCTTATGCTTCTTTTCTCTGAGCGATCTCTTCATTAATTATTCTGACTTGGTCCGCTTCCTCGTATTCTTTTTCACAGTATCCTCTTTTGCTGTAACTGGACGAAGTTCCTCATGAACTGCTGATTCCTTGTTTACTGCACATGTGGCGGTTTCTTTATTTGTGTTGAGCAAATTGTCGTCTGGTGATAGGTTCTCGGAGTGAGGTGAGTTTGGTTGTGAAACTGGACTTGTCGGAGCTTCTTGCTGGGATTGAGGGATCTCTGAAGTTTCATATCTGTTGAGGGTGGCTGCATCATCAGACTGGCTTGAAAGGCTCTTAGGTTGTTGAAAATATTCAGGATCAACAATTTTCCTAAACTTTAAGATTCTTGGATGAATATACTTCCCCCATCTTTTAGCACTTTTCTTACAGTTGTGTCTCCATAATGGAGTGTTGTAAGGGAGTGGAGAATCGCTTCTCAATTTTACTCTGACCCAGTGATGATCATCGATGTTGCACATGACTCCGATGATTGGTGGAATGTAGGCTGGGCCAACCAGTGGCATATAGGTGCAACATTCCTTCAGGCTTAGGGTTACCAGAATAATCTTGAATGTGCAGGCAGCAAGTAGTCCCATGTCAGGAACGGTGAACCACTTAGAGGATGAAGCCACTTCTCCGGGTGATAGGTTCAGAGCCGCTTTTATTCTCTCCATATCCTTCTCAGACTCCATTATATCAGCAAGCAATGAGTGGTTGATTCTGAGTTCTTCCCTCATTTCGGTCCTGATAGCGGGCCATTCATCCTCACTTACTCCAAGCCATTGTGCTATGCAGCGAAAGCCACAATTTCCATCATCGACTACATCGATAATGTCTTCCACATACTCATGAAACATTGTGGGGACGTATTGAAGGTACTTTACCAGAGAGGATGAGGGTTGATCGTCTTCTGGAGCAACCTTCAAAGGTTCTTTTCTTTCCTTCCTGATCAATCTGGCTATTGGCAATGTATCTTCATCATCTCCAGACGGAGTTGTGTTTTGCCTGGATACTGCCTTTACAAGATGTCTTCTTTTTGCTGGGGGTGCTTGTGTTGGTAGGGCATTAAGCCCTTCACCTGACCTTGAAGCATCACGCTTCTTGGCTGGCGATGGTGTTGTGAGGATAGTTTGTTTTCTAGCTCTTGAGGCTCTTGTTCTTGGAGGAGATGGTTGAACTTCCTTCTCTTGAACAATTTCTTTATTGTCTTCTATTTGCTTTCTTTCCCAGCTGGATAGCAAATTCTTCGGGACCTTGGAGATGTCAATCTTCAGGTTCATTCGCTTAACATCTCCAAATCGAATAGGAGTTGGGTAGACGTAATCCTGAGCCATGAACTCACTCTGGAGTTTTTCATCTGTTACCAATCCCTTCATACCCATAATTTTAGTAATGAGAGACCCATAGGGAAGGTTTGTTACCGGACTTTCAATCGTCCCTGCCATGTGATGAAAGATCAGTGTTGGAAGGTTGATCTTCTGCATGTGACTCATTTGGTAGAGCGCCCAGTGAGCCATCTTGTTCACAAGATCTCTGGCTCCTTCTTTGGGAATGACTACCTTACTGAGAACAGCGTGAGGGAACTTGAATTCTTCTATCAAGTTGTTGACAGCGTTCCCATGCACTTTTAGGTTTTCCTTCTAGATGCAGTCACTATCTATAGTAGAGGTTTCCCACGTCGAGGAATAATGAACTCCGTCCTTCACATCCGCATCTAGTGCCAGGGCAATGTCACTGGGACAGATTTCTGTTATCACCCTTGAGCATCTGCTTGTGATTGTCTGTGAGTTTGTTTTTACAGCACACTGGTAGAATTCCTTCACCAGCGGTTCAAGAACGGGTGTCTCTGATACTTTCATAAGCTTTTCCCAATCTTGAAAGAGAACATAATTCATTCCAGCAACCCTTGCATACTGAAATCGGTTCAGATCAAGATATCTAGGTGACACCAATTCCCGTTCTCCTAAGTCAGCGATTTTCTGAGCCCCAATCTTCGAGACTTGTTCGAGTCGATTGGCTTCAATGTTCTTCTTTCTCAGTTGAAGAATGGCTTCTTGTTCCTGAGTGAGCTTTGTCTTTACAGTGGTCTGCTTTTTGGGTGCCATTTGATAATTCTGCGGAAAAGGATTAAGAGCACAGACAAAGAATAGCAAGAATTTTGGAATGCAAGCGTAATGTGAGTGAGAGGTGTTTGCTTTCAATCTCTTTTGTTTAAGTTAATTAGAAGACGGACAGTTTTTACGCGTTTGGTGGGATGGAATGATTGCTTGATGTGAGAGATCATGTATCACATGCGCATTAAATAATAATAGAGAAACGTGCAGTGAAGACAGCTAAGGATTTAATGCGTGTTATGGACGCTTTTATCAAATGGAACAATACAGTTGTTTACCTGTGGCCCCAGACGAACTATTCTAGTAATGTCCTTTAGAGTGGGCCTAGACGTTCTCACGTTGAATGCGTCACCACCAGACGATGATCTCTCTTGGCTTTGGTCATTCATTGATGATAAGCTTTATTTCTTTCCCATCTACTTAGTGGCGTTATTTCTTCATTGTGGACAAACTTTATTTTATAGCATGTATATCGGATTGTCCAGCATCCTTCTTTTCTTTTTCTTTTTACCTCCATGCTTATTCTGATTCTGGTAAGCTTTCTTCTTCAGGGGGTTTCTTTATCATGAATTCCTGCAGAAGAAATTATTGTATACTTTTGTGGTACCCAAATTTTAGTTGGGTCCAGTCGGTTAGTAGGTTACTCACAAAGGGGTGAGCATCAATGTTTGAGAGCTATGCTTAAGATAGGATAGATTTTCAAGACTTGAATATTCACATATATATGTGTATGTGCAAGTGTGACTGTACACAGAACCCGTTAGAGGACTATAATGATGCTTCAGAAAGAGTGACTCATAGAGATTTGAGGATTGATATAATGTTGATGAATGTGAGTTTGTCATGTATAGAGATTGTTTTAGAAAACAGGAAATTAAATTTCTCCTTTCTTTATTATATTCAATATGTCATCGATTTTGATTGGCCTAAAGTAGAAAGAGAAAAATAATAATAATACTGGATGTTTTGTGAGATCAGGATTACCTTATTTGTGTTTCTTGTGGATACATGAATTATCATCCTTGTAGAAGATTTGTTGGATGCTTCTTTGATGTTTGCAAGAGTGAAAGCCTTCGTTTGATTCTTCTTCTTGGATCAACATATATTTCTTTTTCTTTTTATCTTCAGCTCCCTGTCTTAAGGAAAGTTCATTCCTTTCTTGAGGGGGTTTCTTTAACATGTTCTCCTGCCACCATAATGTGGGTTATAATTGCATTTGTTTGAGAGCATCATGTACTTCATTGGATTGTTATACTCTGCATCTGTGAAGATGTAGATACTTTTCAGAGTGTTAGGCTCTGATACTAATTGAGAGTTCAAGAAACACACAAGAAAGGGGGGGGGGGTTTGAATTGTGTGACCCATTTTCCTTCTTTCTAAAAAAAAAATTCGTTCATAATTATACAGTAAGGTTTATTCATTTTCATTATGTGATATTCTACAAGATAAGTACGACAGTATAAAACATTTGACAGTTACTGGAAGTTGAATATTTGTCCTTTAACATAATTTTAATCATGAGAATATAAGCAATGATGCCACGAAGAAGCAATAAAGCGTGAAGGTAAAGCACACATAGTTTTTATCCTGGTTCACCCCCATAATCGACAGGGTTACATCCAGTCCTTGGCTTCACCAACATTTTCACTATTTCAATGAATAGTACAAGTATTATCAGGGACTTCTCCCAACAAGTATTCTAAGGACTTCTCCTATCAAGTATTCTAAGGACTTCTCCTAACAAGTATTCTAAGGACTTCTCCTTACAAGTATTATTAGGACTCCTCCTTACAAGTATTGTCAGGACTTCTCCTATCGCCCTTTTCAGGATTTTCTTTTCTACAATAATCTCTTCTTGATAAGAGTGGGTAGAAGAAATGAAGCTTATAGAACAGAGAGATCATAAGCAAGTTGATCTCTTGTTCTAAGTTATGTGTGTGGAGTATGATGAGAGTTAAACTCTATAAGGTTTCCACACACATAAGCAACTCAACTCAGGTTGAGATATGACTTGATATTTCCTGAGTTGAGATCAAGGTTGCCTTGGTCTTTGGACGAACTAGATTGAGATGAGTACAATGTAGTTCTAGTCGCCAAGTTGCTACTGGAGCAAGGTTCTCTATATATATCTTCAGTTGAAGACCTTTGTTTATTCTCCACAAAAGGAGAGAAAACCTGCCCGCAATGCTTCTTCCTCTCTGAGAAGCACATAACGGCTAGTTCTGCATCTCTCAGCAGGCGTAAGTCACGATCAGAGGTTTCTCTGCAAGCATGAGATATGATCTGGAAATCATCAGTACATCTGGGTTGATGTCGTCTGGCTCCATCTTGAGCGAGCGACCTTGAGCTGGTTTCTTCGTATATAACGTGTAAAAGTTCAGCGCTGAGGACTGCTTTGACTCTTTTACCCCAGTGCTTGACAGCTAATACTCATCACGTGCCTTGGTCAGGATTTTGAATTTCGACCGTTGAGAGTGTGCGATGTGCAGAGATTCTTGCCGTTGATTCCGCGATGTCAGCTTGATTTTAGGAACATCAGAGATGCAGTGGGACCAAGATGTATTGTATTTAATTGTGTCCCATCTCTCTTTCTGTGATTGCCAGGTTTTGATAGTTGTGCAGACGAGGAGAGAGGTAATTACTCAAAAAGAATAATTTCTTTAATGCTTTCCGTTAACTCAATATCCTCGAAGGACGAACTCACTGATCTTTTGTGTTTTTGGTGCGATTCGTACTTAGGTGGACGGATTCTTTCATTTGACTTTTATAGACGCAGTCTCCATTGAATGCATGAAGTTTCGTCATTTAGTTGCTTATTTTGCCAGACGAAATTTCTCAGTTAGTTCTCCTTTAAGAGTCAGAACATTCTTGTCCTAGAGACTTGAGTCCCTTCTTTTTATTTGTTCTTTGCTGAAGATTTCCATCTCCATCTGAGGAAGTTGATCCATAACTCCTTTATACGATGCTAGGGATCCTTTTAAAGCAGAATGAGCTTCTTCAAGATTGTCATGCTCTTTCATGATAAGGTCTTCCCAGTTGCTTTTTGTAGATTCAGGTGGTCATCAAGTAGCCATGAGAGAAGTCGCTGGTAATTTGATGCTAATTGATTTATCTCTCTTGGTTCACCGGACGGTCTTGTACGAGAATGCTTCTTCTACATATGTCTTTGATTTTGCTTCCGTTGGGTTGACCGGACGACCTCTTCTGGCGAACTTATTGTCTTGATAAGGCAATGATGTTTATTCATTCCTTTCAGAGATAGTTATTCCTGTACATGAAAATTTTCACTATGTTAGGAGTTTTTATCTTTAACGTTATTGAAAAGAAATTGTTATTTATCAAAACATAATTCATTTGATTATTTGATCTAACAAAAAGATGGAGAAAATAGCTCTAGCAAAGGAGGAATCGTCTGCTATGAGTGCAAAAAGCCTGGACACATCAATGCAGACTGTCCTCGTCTGGGAAAGAAACCCACTCAGTAGAACTTTCATAAGAAGAAGGCCTTTTCAAGCTAGAATGAGGAGTCAGAAGAACAGTCTGACCAAGAAGAAGCTAAAGGAGATGGTGATGAAGCTTCATACTGTGCATTTATGGCATCCATTGACTCGTCTAACATCGAGGCAGACAAAGAATCAGAAGCATTGATGATCTCGGTTGATCTGTCTAACTATGAGGCAGACGACAAGGATGAGGTAACATCTGAAATTTCTACTAATGATTATAATGAATTTTTGGAATACTCTCATTCATTAGCAATTAACTACAGTATACTAAAAAAGAATTGCATCCCTCAAAGGAAGTCTCAATTATGTTAAAAAAGAAAAATCAAGCCCTAATGGAACAAAACACAAACAAAGAAGTTAAGTTTTTGAAACAAAGAGTAAACAGCCTAATTAAAGACCTATCCACTTTTACTCTAGGATATGAAAATTTGATAAAGCTAAGTGGAAACAATAGGTCAATGTACGATTGTAGGGGTCTAGGCTTTGAAGAAGAAAATTGGGACATTACTGCAATAAAACATAATTCGTCTGCTGTTCCATATCTTTATAAACATGATATGAAACCTACATTACCTTTATCTCAGTTAAGCAAACCTAAGACATTCATTGTCAAGGGTAAGGAGAAACAAACTCCTCATAAAATAGTATACGAGAGGAAAAGTCCACCCAAGCCTGTAACTAACATGGGTGGACAAGGAATAGCATACGACTAGTTGTTCTGGAAAAAGATTCTGTCTTGTCATCGTCGATGACTACACAAGATTTACATGGTTACAATTCCTTGGAACAAAAGATGAAATGTTCAAGTCATTTTCCATCATTGCAAAAAGAATCCAAAATGAGAAAGGCTATTGCATCACTAGCATACGTAGTGATCGAGGTGGAAAATTTGTGAATGAAGAATTCAAAAGCTACTGTGAGGAAAATGGAATATTTCATCAAGTATCCACTCCAAGAACTCCTTAACAAAACAGAGTGGCTAAAAGGAAGAACAGGTCACTTCAGGAAATGGCCAGAACCATGCTCAGTGAAACTTCTCTGCCAAAATACTTTTGGGCTGAAGCAATTCACACTGTATGTCACATTCAAAACCGAACCTTCATGCGTCCCATCTTGAAGAAGACTGTGTATGAACTGTGGAAGAGAAGAAAGCCAAGCATTACCTACTTCCATCAATTTGGATGCCCATGCTTTCTCCTAACTCAAAAGTTTTCCAGGTATATAATTCAAGAACAATGGCTGTTGAAGAATCCATAAATGTTATGTTTGATGAAAAACATACAAGTGGAAGCTAGACAACATTGGAAAATGAATTTGAAAGTCAGGAGTTGAATGAAGAACCTTCCTCGACCCAAGCTCAACCTTCAATGTCTGATAAGGTCACTGATTCAAGTGTCTCATCTGACATTCAACCGGACATTCACAATACAGCTTCGTCTGATGATGCCCCCACTGCCCAAATCATGACGTCTAGTGGCATCTCACTCCCCGGATATTGAAGTTTGAAACCAGATCATCCACCTACACAAATAATCGGTAGCATACATGAAAAGGTACGAACTAGATCCACATTTAATGATTATGCTAACTGTGCGCTCTTGTCTGAAATAGAACCAAGGAACATAGGTGAAGCCTTGCAAGATGAAGGGTGGATCCTAGCCATGCAAGAGGAGCTGAATCAGTTTGAAAGAAGCAAAGTCTGGAACTTGGTACCTAGACCTGAAGAGAAATCCATCATTGGAACCAGGTGGGTATTCAGAAACAAGATGGATGAAAATGGCAGAGTTATAAGAAATAAAGCCAGACTAGTTGCACAGGGATACAATCAGCAAGAAGGTATTGACTACATAGAGACCTTCGCCCCTGTTGCAAGAATTGAAGCCATTCGCATACTCCTTGCATTTGCATGTTAGCACTCCATTAAACTATATCAAATGGATGTGAAAAGTGAATTTCTGAATGGCTATATCAAAGAAGAAGTCTATGTAAAACAACCTCCAGGCTTCAAAGATCCAGCTCTACCGGACCATGTCTTCAAACTACAAAAAGCACTATATGGATTCAAGCAGGCTCCACGAGCATGGTACGATCGCTTAAGCTCATTCCTGATGAGAAATGGGTTCTCAAGGGGTAATATTGACAACATGTTATTCAAAAGAAAAACATCAAATGATTTCATTTTAGTACAATTATATGTTGATGATATTATCTTTGGTGCTACTAATGAAACTCTTTGTCAATTCTCCAAGCTCATGCAGAGCGAATTTGAGATGAGCTTGATGGGGAAACTAAAGTTCTTTCTAGGCCTACAAATCAGGCAGGAGACCACCATAACCTACATCCATCAGACCAAATATGTCAAAGATCTCTTGAAGAAGTATGGCATGGAAAAGGCCAAGGCAATGGGCACTCCAATGCACCCTGGAACTGTACTGGATAAAGGTGATGAGTCTACTCCAGTGGATTCAACGAAATACAGGGGGATGATAGGATCGTTGTTGTATCTTACTTCATATAGACCAGACATTATGTATAGCGTCTGTGTGTGTGCAAGGTTCCAGATAAATCCTCAAGAATCTCACCTCAGTGCTGTGAAACGTATATTTAGATATCTCATTGGCACCATTAATCTTGGTCTAGTCTATGAGAAAGGTGAAGATTTCAGGTTAAGAGGATTATGTGATGCTGACTATGTCGGAGATTGAATAGAAAGGAAAAGCACAAGTGGCGGTTGCCACTTTCTAGGGAAATGTCTAATATCCTAGGCCAGCAAAAGACAAAGCACAATATCATTATCTACTGCTGAGGCCGAATATGTGGCGGCAGGATCTTGCTGCACCCAGCTCTTATGGGTAAAACATCAATTAGAGGATTATAATATTTTTTAGCACAATATTCCTTTATTGTGTGATAACACTAGCACTATTAATATAACTAAAAATCCTGTTCTACACTCAAGAACCAAACATATCAAAATTAAGCATCATTTCATTCGTGATCATGTTGCTAAGGGCAAAATTGACATTTCATATATACACACCGATGATCAATTAGCTGATTATTTACTAAACCTCTTATTGAAAACAGGTTCACATGCCTTAGATAAAGAGTTGGCATGTTTCCCGCTTTATAGTACACTTGCATGCATTAACATTACTTTGCAGAAAATGATACAAGAACAGACGAACACAGAAGTGTACACGTCTGCATTACTGACCGTCTGGTATAACTGAAAGGTCATGATCAAGAATGGCTGTCGTTTGACCAACTTCTTCACTTAACATTAAATGGTGAATAGTTGGGTCATTTCAATAAATTACTTCTTGAACACGCATTAAAATTCTTTGCTGCACATTTATCACTCCTCATTTAATGCGCATGCTGTGTCTTTTCTCTCTCACGTCATCTTTATTATTCATCATTACGTTGTGAGGATCAAGAAAAACTTTTCACTTCCCATGAAAGAAAACCAAAAAGGTTTCTGAATACACAATTCATTACACTCATAAACCATTCGCATTCTATCTAGACATGTTATCTTCGTCAACATTTGTTCTTGCACACACTCTAACCATTGTTGCAGAAGAATGGCACCCAAAAGGCAAGGAGCAAAGAAGCAAGTGAAGATCCAAGAACCTCTCAACGAAGGCGAACAAAAGATTGTTGAACTTCGGAACAAGTGCATTATTCAAAATCGCAAGGAGCAAGTGTCCAAGATTGGTCCTGTGAGGATTGCAAATCTTGGTGACAGAGACCTTGTCACTCCCAGATATCTTGACATGAACATATACCAACACGTCAAGGTTGCCGATCTGGACATGGTCCTGTTTCAGGACTGGGGAAGCTTATTTAAAATTTCAGAGACTCCAGCCCTCTCCCCTCTGGTGAAAGAATTTTATGACTGTGCCATCAAGCTAAGCACCAACCACATCCAAACAAGATGCTTGAGGCAAGTGATAGATATTCATTCTGGAGATATCACTGTTACATTCGACATACCTTGTGAAGGAGTTCGTTACAGATCCACATGGGAAGGCACTGAAAACAACCCTTTCAGCAAGATTGTGTCTTTCCTCACGCCATTCTCAGCAAGATTGTGCTGCCAAAAGAAGGCTCCCGTGACCTAGTAAACAAAATCTCTCAATGGGCTCTGTATTAGATGCAGCATCATCGGAAAATCAACTTATCCGACCTCATCATTCAATACATGCTTCAAACTCTGGAAAACTCCAACACAAATCTTCCATATGGCTCACTGATAACGGCTACAATGCGCAGGAGGAAGCTGCTCACTACAGAAAAGGATTTCATTGCACGAGACTTTATCTTTGCAACTCCTATCAAGTTTGGAGATGTCCGACGAATGTGGCTTGATGTTGATATTTCTGTTGTTCCTGAAAAACTCTTGAGCACATGGGCAAAGAAGAACAAGGCAAAAGGCGTGCCTCCATCCTCCAAAGCTCCAACTGAAAGGAAACAACGAGCAAAGAGAGCTCTTCCAGAATCAAAATCGTCTGGCACCAGTATTGACATAACTCCAGTTGCCCCGGCACCCAAACGTCGTCGTCTGGTTAGAGGTCCTCGTTTGGCTAATGATGCAATCCACCAGACTACCTCCTCAGTCACGTTGTCTACTGAGGATACACTGCCTATTTCAGCTCTCTTAGCACAACAATCATCGCCTAAGGTTGAGTCTGTCCAAGAAGACGATGTTCCTCACGCCACCTCTACTCAACCACCTACTCCTTCAAAACCTCAACCAGAAGCAGTGCGTACAACTGCTGACCTGATATCCGATGCCCATTCATGCTATCTGAAATTCTTGCCCTCATTTTTCCATAAATATATTGCAGATGTCTTCGATGTTGAAGATGATGGAAACTATAGTTACAGATGAATTTCTCAATTGCTGGGTCATCCTCAAGCATACTGGTCAGAAGTTTGCAAACTTCTAATCAACGAACTTCTCTCCAATAGGGTGCTTCATTCTCGAACCTTCATTTCTGATGAGGACTTTGAAGTTGTTCGTATGTCACTCACACTGGCTTCTAGAGAACCTTCCTGTGAGCCAAAATGGTTCTCAGTTCCGGACATGGGGTTACTTGCTGCAACAACCTTCAGAATCATTCTGGTTACGTTAGCACCAAACCAGTGTTGCACGTACTTACCTCTCTTAGGCCTTGTTGCTGAAGAACCCACTATTGCAGTGTTGGGAAATATCAATAACAGGCACTGGGTACGAGTGAAGCTCACTGAGAATTCGCCTTTGCCAACCATGTCCCCTCAGTGGAAGCATCATTCTTCTACTGATGCTCATGCATGGGAGACTCCTCTTCAATCAAGAATCCAACACTTCAAAGGGCTGCTACAAGGAGAGTTAGAGAAATTCCTTGATACCCTGTTTGAAGTTCCACAAATCATTCATCACATTGATCTTGATGATGATTCTGAGGAGGAATGTGTCCTAATATCTTTTCAAAGACCATTTGAAATTCCGTCTACTGATGTGCCTGTGCATGAAGATGTACCTGCTTTTTTATTTGCGCCGGATGTTGTCATCACTAAGAAGCCATTCTTTACTCCGAAAGAACTTCCATCTGAAGAATTTGAAATTGAGGAGGTGAACTTGATCCAGTTGATAATACTGATGTACTCCATGCACTGGAGAAACTCAAGTTGCAAGATGTAGACGACACTACTAATAACTGTTTCCGTCCGTTTGAGCATCTTGGTCAAAGTCTAGCACAAGTGTCGAGGTTGGTAGATGCCCAAATTAATGACTAAATTAATGAATCTCATCTGTCACAGGCTGCAACCGCACTTTCCCAACGAGATATTTCTTTCCCTAAGGATCCAGATCTATCTTCCATTGCTGCTCTTCCTGCTCGCCTGCAAGCACTTGAGCCATCTACATCTCTCTGCTTTCGAGTGCCACCTCCACTTCTTCACTCCATGCCTCCACCTTTCAAGATGGTCAAGCCTAATTCTTATGCTGTCTCAGCTGGTCACTACACTCCTTCCACCAGCAAGATCTCATTCATGCCAAGGTTTCCACGCAGATCTCGATCCTCTGTGGCCATTCAATTTCGAAAACGCAAACCATCACGAACTGCACAAAATGAGCATATGCTTCAAGATGTGTCTATGCAGGTTCTTAGATTTCCTTTCTGTTTTCATGCAGGCTTATGGGTCCCAACTGGATGCTGCGATCTCGATCTTGTTCAGACTCTGGGAAATTGCCATGTTTTCTTCCACTTTGAATGGCAATTGGCTATCTCTGGTATTACTCATGTGGCTCACATTCCTCTCTTTATGGCTGGACGTGTGGATCCACTTGTGCTGAATTTTAAAACCTGGAGACTTGTTCTTCTTCCGTTTCTGAAAAAACCTATGAGGGCTTATGGATTTATTTGGCCCTGCGTTCATCCTTCACCACTGATTCCTACTGTGGCACCCTCTACTCCAATTCCTCCTTCTGCATTTCACCTCACTGTTCCTACTCATCAATCTGATTCTGCTACTCTGCCGATAGACGACATCATCAATCCCCAAGTGGATGCTCATGAGGAACTGTCCTCCGCAGACGTTGTCAATCCGACCATCCTTTCTAAGTAAACTGATACGCGTGCTATGATGGCCATGATGGCCCAACGCATTGAGGAAGTGCATGCCAATACCACTCAAGAGACCACTGCGTTGCGTCAAGAGATGAGAGAAAAAAATGCAGAATTGCGTCAAGAGATAACGGAAGTCATGAATGCTCGCTTTGGACTGGTGTAGGACACGTTGAACAGACCTTCAATCACTTGAATACATCCTTCAATCCCTGAACTTTATCTCCTTTACATTTCTTTACTTTGTCTGCACAATAGCACATTTTTCCTATAATATTGCTTATGCTTCAGTTTATTGTTTGCCTTGCTCACATACTTAACCGCTATTTTCTCTGCTTCGATTGGCTACTTCTAATTCTTTTGATAATGCCAAAGGGGGAAAATAATTGGAAAGAGAAAAAGAGAAGAAGAGCACCGACTTAGGGCGAGCTAGTCTAGAAATTTTAGTTGAAAATATATGTCAAACTCAGGGGGAGCAAAGGAAACGAGAATTTCAAAATTCAGGGGGAAATATTTTTTTCTCAAAGAACTTTTAAGAGAATGTCATCGTTTGACAAACATAAAAATGATATCATTTGCAAGTCCTTTCAGAACGATCATGTTTTTCTAGATAATGAACTATTTTTGATATATTAAACCTTTTTCTCAAGAGAAATTTTCATTATCAAAAAGGGGGAGATTGTTAGATTTAAATGATTTAATGAATTATTATATTTTGATGAATAACAATTTCGTTCAGCCTTGATATTATTAGAGATTGAATTCCTAATTTCTTAAATGTTTTAACACTCAGGAATATCTATCTACTTGAAGGAAAACTGCATGGATCCATACAAAGCATTATCAAAAGCAGATCTTCAAGCAAAGAAAAGAGGAAGAGTTCGTTCGGCTACTAATATTATGAATCAATCCGCCATTTGAGAACGTTTGTCTCAGAGATTCCGTCTAGCTGAGAAGAACGTCTAGTTACTCAATCATTGTGTTTACTTAGCTACCCATATGAAGGGAATTACTTCTGGAACTCTGTCAGAGAGTTTGTTTGCCAACAACGCAATCTTGGAGTTCGTGTGACGAAGACTCAGTAGAGATCGTTTCTCCAACCCAGGCTTAGCTGTCAAACACTATCTACCTCTTCAGAGCAATTAATGAAGAAAGGGACATAATTAATACTTTATTCCTCGTTTCTTCAAATCCTCTAATATTCCGTAAATCAAGCTGCTTTTTCGGAATCAACGGAAAATTTTCTGATCATCGTATCTCCTCAACGTTCAAATTCAAATCTTCTGTTCAGAACATTAATTGCTACCTTAGCTAGGATGCACGAGCATTAAATGCAGAAGTTAAAGCTCAAGGAAAAAAGTTTTGAAGAGCCAGACGATGACAACCTCTGCCATTGAAGATGCAATAAATGCATGGCAGAATACATTCAATGCTGAACCAGATATGCAGAAGTATCCGTTACTCACAATGGAGGAGAAATTCAAACGGAACTATTTTCAAATCTTCAGCAAGCTCACATTGATCATCCTACTGAAGATATAAATAGAGGACTTGGCATCAGATTCAAATCAGCTACTTACATTCGATCAAAGCATTCAAACTTTCCAAGTTCATCTACTGCGATCTAATTTTCAAAGCCTAAAACTCAGCAACCTCAAGCTATTTCATACCTGAGTTAAGTCGTCAACAAGTGTAAAGTTTTCATAGAGTTTTACTCTTATTCCCTTTCACACAAACCTTTCAGAGAACCAATTTGTTTATCATCTCTGTAATTTGCTCTTCATATTTCTACCCTCTCTTATCGAAGAGACTTTGTAGAAACCAAAACCTTCTTGAAAAAGAAATTGGAGAAGTCTGTCTTATACTTGTGAAGGAGAAGTCCTGATAGAATACTTGTAAAGGAGAAGTCCTGATAGAATACTTTTATAGGAGTAGTCCTCAGAATACTGGGAGAATTCCTGGAAAATACTTGTGCTATTTTGTGAAAATAGTGAAAATCTTGGTGAAGCCAAGGACTGGACGTAGCCCTGTCGATTAAGGGGGTGAACCAGGATAAATACCTTGTGTATTTAAAAACTTATAACTATCATTTACTGAAAAGGATTTCAAAAATCACACACAATTCAAACCCTCCTTTCTTGTGTGTTTTTCTCACTATCACTGCCAAGCAACTTTCGAGGACTACTCAGACTCTGGCCCTAATGAAACAAGGGCCCAACGAACCTCTCTAAAGCTAACTAAATCGATTCCGCGATGAGGCCAGTCGAGTGCCCGAGCTTTAGGAACAGATGCAACTACAGCTTGCACAACAGGGCCTCCTGGAACCTAGTCATTTACTGTCATCCTTAGACAAAATGAAGCTGACTACTATGTAGGAGTTTTTCACCCGGTCGAAGAAGTACTTAAAAGAAGAATACAGTGAGGCGACTCAGAAGCTCATGAAGAAATTTCCCAGGTGGTCTCCCCAGGCTCTTTTCAAGCCATGCCAACCGTGGAACTGACTACAGCCTCGGCTCAGAAGCTCATGATGAACTTGAACTTGGTGAACTTGAAGAGGATGAAGAGCTTGGTGTACCTGGGGCTTGTTGCTCATTTCCAACTGTTGAATTTTTGCTGTAAAATAGTTGCAGGAATTGTTTTCTCCTCCATTTTGTCTTCTTCGCAATTCCAAGAAGCCTTCTCATCAAATACAACGTCTCGTCTAATGATCACATTGTTTGTCTTCAAGTTGTAAAGTCTATAGCCCTTTGATATGGAACTATAGCCAATAAAGACACATCTCTCACTTGTTTCTTCTAGCTTTGTCCTCTGTTTTTTAGGTACTTGAGTATAGAAAACATACCCAAACACTTTAAGGTCGTTCACTGAAGGTGTTCTAAAAATCCAAGCTTCAAATAGAGTCTTATTCCAAACAACCTTTGTTGGACATCTATTCATCAAATACAAAGCAGTATTAACAACCACGGGCCAAAAGGTTTTAGAAAAAAGCCTTTCTCAAACAGCATACATTTTGCCATCTACATCGCGGTTTGGTTCTTTATTTTAGATACACCATTTTGTTGAGATGTATAGCCAACTGTGAGCTGTCATTCAAAACCTTCATCTTCACAAAATTTGTGAAATTCATTTGAGGTGTACTCTTTCCCGCTGTCACTTCTCAACATTTTTATAAACCCGCCACTTTGTTTCTCAACAAAAGCTTTAAACTTCTTAAAAATTACAAACACTTCAGAATTTTGTCTCACAAAATATACCCATTTCATGCACGTAAAATCATCAAAAAACAAGATAAAATACCTATTTTGGCATGAGACAAAGTATTCATAGGGCCGCAAACATCTGTGTGAACAAGTTCCAAAACTTGTTTGGCTCTCCATGCTCCTTCCTTTGGAAATGGTTGGCAGTGGTGTTTTCCAAGAATAAATCCTTCACACACACTGGATTTTTCTTCAATTGGTTGAAGCCCATACACCATATTCTTTTGAGAAAGCAACTTGATGGGACTATTGTAGTTCAAGAGCCTAAGTCCCTTGTGCCACAAACAAGAGTCATTATCTTCTCTAGCCATCATGCTGGCATTTTTCACATAATTAAGAGAGAGTGGAAAGCTTCTATTGCTGGTCATCTTTACAACAACAACAACAATTCTTCTCTTTGAATCAAATATTCTGCACTCCCGGTTCTCAAATTTTAGAGAATACCCATGCTCCGAAAGTTCTCAAATTTTACTTGCTTTGTTGTAACTCCAATGGTTCCTTTTCCTTTTACTTCAACATTTTCTCCATTTCCCAATTTAACTTTTAAGCCAAATGAAGAATCAATGTTGATAAAAGCTTCTTTCTTTCCAGTCATATGATTGCTACAACTGCTGTCTAAATACCACATATTTTATCTTCTTGAAGTTCTTTTTGACAAGCAAAGAACAAGTTACCTTCACCATTTTCTCCTTGTGCAAATGAAGCATGCTTTTGATTTCCAAAACGACAACCTTTTTGCATGTGCCAGAATATTTTACAATTGGAACATTGTGGCTTGCCTTTCTTCCAATAATCCTTCTCTTCATGAGTGTTACTCTTACAAATTCTGCACCATTTATTTGATGCTCCTTCATGCATTCGTCCTCCATTGGTGCATCTTCCTCTTGCTCCCAAGTTTCTTCCTCTACCATCGCCTCTTTCAAATATACCACCTCTAGAACACTCACCTCTATTTTGTGTTGGGAGCTTATTTTCACCATTATTTGGCTGAATGTTGAGTTTAGATTGAAAAGCACTCTCAAAAGACTTTTCAGACCGCCGTAAAAACCATTTCTCATAGGATCTCAAAGACCCCATCAACCCTTGAACAATCATAGTTGATAGGTCCTTAGTTTCTTCTACAATAACCACCATAGGATCAAAAAATTTGGTCAAACTGATCATAGAGTCTATTAAAGTATTCATTCAAACTTTCATTCTCCTTCATTCTCATAATCTCTCTTAAGAGATTGAAGTTTCACAGTTCTCACCTTTGAGTCTCCTTCAAACTATTGTTGTAGAATATCTTATGCTTCCTTTGATGTTTATGCTCTCATAATTCTTGGGAAAAGGGATAAAGAGGCTCTTCTTTGAATCATTCCATGAAATCCAGCATCTGTGATCTTCTTCTTCTTCTTCTTCTTCAATTCTTCAAGTTGTTGGGTTGATTCTGCAACTTTTTCATATGTTGTATGTGTTGGTTCTTTATACCTCTTTTAGACTAACTACAAGACATCCAAAGAGGTGAATAGAGTCTCCATTTTTACAGCCCAAAAATCATAATTCTCTCCTTCAAACAAAGGAACTTGAACATTGTTATAGATTGTAGAAGAGTTGCTTGTCGAAGCCATTTTTTTGTTGCTTTTGCTACAAGGATCTGCAACTCTGATACCAATGTTGGATATGGAAGCGTGTGGGGCCAAAATGACTGGACTTGATCAGGGAGAGTGAACCTAAGATGTTGGAGTAGAAGCTTTACTCAAAAACCTTAAGGCAATTGAGATTGCAACTCTCTGGCTTATATACCATCGATTTTGTCTTCAACTTAGCAATGTAGGACTTCCTTTTCATATTTTCATCACTCCCCCTCAAGTTCAATTGGACTTGTTTTGTCTGGGCTTGTACTCAAGAGGGAACCTTAGAGGTCGTCGTTGTGGGCAGCATAGTACCACGATTAAACTGTGGTATAGCTCGGCGTAGTAATAGATCAATTACCACAGTTAAAGGTGGAACCGTGGTAATATCATAACTCTGTAATACTCGACTGAAGGCGTAACTGTGGTAATATCACACCTCTGTTCCCACAGTTCAAGGTGGAACCGTGGTAATATCACATCTCTGTTACCACGGTTTTAGGTGGAACCATGGTAATACACCTGTCGTTTTACCACGGTTCAACAAGGAACCGTGGTAATATTGAAAGTAACAAGAACACACAAGAAATGGGGGGTTTGAATTGTGTGTTTGATTTTTAAATTCTTTTTCGAAGATTAGGAGTTATAAGTTTGAAAACGTTTGTTAAAGGGTGCAGCGGAAATTGATCTAAGACTGAAAAATAAAGCACACAAGATATTTATCTTGGTTCACGCCCTTAATCGACAGGGCTACGTCCAGTCCTTGGCTTCACCAATATTTTCACTATTTTCTCAAAATAGTACAAGTGTTCTTCAGGACTTCTCCTAGTATTCTGAGGACTGCTCCTTTACAAGTATTCTAACAGGACTTCTCCTTTACAAGTATTAGATAGGACTTCTCCTAGTTCTTTTTCAAGAAGAATTGGTTTCTACAAAATCTCTTCAATAAGAGTGGGTAGAAATATGAAGAACAGATTACAGAGAGAGTAAGCAAATTGGTTCTCTGAAAAGTTTGTGTGAATGAAGGTAAGAGTAGCACTCTAGGAAAACTTCACACTAGTTGGCGACTAAACTCAGGTAATGAACAACTTGAGATTGCTGAGTGTTTGACTTAGAAAAATAGGATCACAGATGATGAACTTAGAAAGTTTTGAAATCTTTGATTTGTGAAAGTCGCCCCATTGAAATCGATGCCAAGTCTTCTATTTATATCTTCAGTAGGATGATCAATGTGAGCTTGCTGAAGATTGGAAAATAGTTCCATTTGAATTTCTCCTCTATTGTGAGTAACGGATACTTCTGCAACTCTGTTTCAGCACTTAATGCAATCTACTATGCATTTAATGCATCTTCAACGGTGGAGGTTGTCATCGTCTGGCACTTCAAGGAATTTGTCCTTGAGCTTTAACTTTTGCATTTAATGCTCATGCATTACAGCTAAGGTAGCCATTAATGATCTGAACAGAAGATTTGAATTTGAACGTTTAGGAGATACGATGATCAAAAAATCTCGCCGCTGATTCCTCAAAAGCAGTTTGATTTAAGGAATATAAGGAAATTTGAATTGACGAGGAATAAAGTATTGATTATTTCCTTTTTTCCATTAATGCTCTGAAGGGACAAATAATGCTTGACAGCTAAGCCTGGGTTGGACAAACGGTCTTCTTCGGGTTTTCTCTTGCACGAACTCCAAGATAGCGTTGTTTGTCAAACAAACATTCTTTCAGAGTTTCAGATGCACTTTCCTTTAGATGGGCAGTCAGGTAAACCCAATGATTGAGTGACCAGACGTTCACCATAGTCGGATGAACTCTCTGAGGTAAACGTTCTCAACTGGCGGACTCATTTATAAGAGCTATAGCTGGACGAATTCTTCCTCTTTTCTTTACTTGAATATCTGCTTTTGATAATGCTTTGTAAGAGTCCATGCAGTTTTTCCTTGAGTAAATAGATATTCCTGAGTGTGAAGACATTGAGAAGTTAAGAATTCTATCTACAATTAAATCAAGACTTAACGAAATTGTTATTCATCAAAATACAATAATTCATTAAATTGTTTGATTCTAACAAATATCTCTTCCTATTACCACGGTTAAACATTGAACCGTGGTAACAGGTCTATCTTTTTTTCTTCTATTCTCACCTTA
The DNA here is from genome assembly GCA_030819835.1 of Acmispon strigosus. Taxonomy (NCBI): domain Eukaryota; kingdom Viridiplantae; phylum Streptophyta; class Magnoliopsida; order Fabales; family Fabaceae; genus Acmispon; species Acmispon strigosus. Next base: position 31,553,568 of record JAUAMA010000001.1, read on the forward strand.
ATTGTGCAAAAAAAATAATAGTCTATTGCAATACACACAACATTGTGTCTGAACTGAAACTATGGTCAAATCTAAACTTTAAATACCAAATTACGAAATAAAGTATATAGCCATCAACAGAGACATATATACAAGAAAATTTCTCTTTTGTTTTCATTCAAATAAGAAGCAAACCATAAACATTTACTAATAATGTAAACTTCAGCATATGCTTTATGCAACATTGAATCCAACCAAACCCTGGACATGCCAATTGGAAAGTGAATCCGTAAAATCCATTGGGATGTTAAGTCATAATCCAATAAAACGATATAATAATGAATTTAAATATTTACTCTGTTCAAGTATGCCTTTAATTTCTATGAATGCAATTAGATATTATTAGACTTGTTGATAAAAAGAGAAGGAGATTCATACATCAACTTGAAGAAAAATTAGAACAAAAAAAAAATACAACCATACAACCAAATTTAAAAATCATACAGCCAAATTTAAAAATCACTCTGATTCACAAGCCCATAATAAAAGATACAACATGTACTGGTTCGGTGTGCCAGAAATCAGGGAAAAGATAAGGAGCCTATTGATTCTGGAAACGATTCCTCAGAATCATGGGAGTCTTCGAAGAGTCATTTGAGTCTTCGGAGAGATCATACAACGGATCGTTAATGGAAAGAGCCCTTGACCGGAAGAATTCTACTCCATTCACCTAACTAGCCACCTCCTCTAAAGCATTCCAAGCGAAAAAGGGCAACCCATTTGGACCCCTGAGGAGTTTTGTTATGAGGAAACCAGAAAGAATGGCTTTCTGATTGTCAACCAGAGCAGAAGCAATATTATTGTAGACGATGTGTACAACATTAATGTACTCTTCATTAAGAATTGAGTATATGATAAACAAGTCTTTGTCAAGCACGTCTCTCAAATGATCTTGTCTTGGACAAAGACGGTTGTGACCAGTAGATGTAGAACTATGGCAGGAAAGGTGAGGGATGAGTAGAGAGAGCGCTGAAAGAGAGAGAGAGAGAGAGAGAGAGAGAGAGAGAGAGAGAGAGAGAGAGAGAGGGATTTTCCATGCAATAGATGAATGCATCAATATCTTCTTCATCACAGTCTCTTTGCCAGAATTCAGAGTACATCGCTCCTTTATCCTCACTATTGAGGAGTTCAGCAAGTTTCTCTCTGGTTAGGGAAAAGTCATGATTCAACATTGTTCCAACAAAGCCACTTTGTGAACAAAGAACAAGGAGGATCAGAAGGCCAAGATTAGTTCTAGGTACGATGGCTAATCAGAGGCATCACACATTGCAGACATACGTGTGTGACGCATAGCATTGGTGCCAGGAACTTGATAGCAATGTAGTTATGGGAAATTGATAGTAAAAGGAAGACACATAGTCACGCCGTTTGACATTTCTGTGTTTAAGAAAGAAGGATCACAAAAGCAGAGGATACAGGGAAGATGACAGAGCGATGGATGGAGAACATATGAGAGATACTTCTCGAATTTATAAGAAAACGAGGAAATTTGAGGGGTGAAGAAGAGGGCGATTAAGAGGAGGATGAGAATTATGAAACTTATGTGGGAAACGACGCATGCTGAAAATTTGTAGAGTAAAGAGGGAAGCAGTTAGAAGTTTTAATTGTGAAACGACGCATGCTGAAGCATTTAAGAAGACAAAACATAGCTAATAGGACAAGATGGAGGAGACGCGTCTTGTGCTCTAAGAAACGGCGTGACTGTCACGGCTGCGAGCAAGAAAACCCTAGTATTGAACAACAACAAAAATCTTGGCGCCCTAGATATTTTGAGAGAACTTTCTCATGATAGAAAAAAAAATAAAACCCTAGTACTGAACAACAACAAAAAACTTCGAAACAAAACCCTAGAAGTAGAAGCAGGTCAAGAGGACTCACGAGTGAGGCAGTGAAGAGCGATCAGAGGGAGATGACGAGAATGGCGACGCACGAAGACAGAAACGATGTGACTATCACGGCTGCGAGCGAGAGTGCGATTGGCAGAGACGAGCTTGCAAAGCAGCGGCAGTGCCGTTGCAGAGAGAAGGAGTGTTAGTGATGAGGTGCCGTGGCAAGGAGCGGCGGTCATGAGGTGCAGCGGCAAGGAGTGGCGAGTGGCGGTGACGAGGTTGAAGAGTGATGGAGTTGTAACAGAGAAAGGGGAAGACAAATGGGTATTCGATCTCCAAACAAGGGTTTCCTAGCTAACAAATCACCATTTTTTTAATAATATAATTACTATTACCACGGTTCCCATAACAACCGTGGTAACAGACAATGTTAATTAAAATATAATAATACATATTACCACAGTTACCCTGATAACCGTGGTAATAGACAATGTTAATTAAAAAAAATCTATTAGCACGGTTACCGAAACAACCATGGTAATAGATAATGTTAATTAAAAAATAATAAAACCTATTACCACGGTTCACCTAACAACCGTGGTAATAGGTAGTGTTAAATAAAAAATAATAAAACTATCTCAGTTGCCACAGTTACCATACCACCGTGGTAATAGAGCACCTTAGTTACCATGGTTTAATATAACTTCTTTTTACCATGGTTCGATACGGAACCGTGGTAATCGGGACATGGTAAAAAGTAAATTTTGTAGTAGTGAAAATTAGAGCAGTTACTCATTGTTAGCTTCAGCTATATATAGGACTAATTGCAACTCTTTCATTCAGTTGAATCAGATAGAAATTCAGCTCACAATTTCGTTTTTCTGAGATACTTTGATATAGTGTGGGAGGACGCGCGTGTTTGAAAAAATGTGTTGGTAATGGTAGCACTACTCTATTTGGGAAGGAAAGTACTTGCAATATTTTTCTTTACCGATAAAAGAAATAGATTTTGGAGCATTGGAGTCTTGTTACAAAATATTTTTTTGTGGAAACCATAGTTCGTGTTGACTGTGGACCAAGAAGGCTGATCTTTAGCTACCCGTCACGGTTATACATACCTTGATTTTCAACGGCCAAGTTCAAGTGACATGGGAAAATGGTCCACCATCGGAAATTTAAACAAGAGCCTCAATTATTTGGCATTCTTTTGATGTCGATGTTCACACTGCATATTTTCCATAGTTGTGACGTAGAACTTGACCCTATTGATGTTTCCCTTTCAAAGAGGCAGGGAAAACTGCTAAAGGAACTTGTTTTCTGTTTTATTCGTTTCCCATATCGCTATAGTTGCTATGACTTAGCCTGTTAACTGTAGTCGCCTGTTCACATTTCATTGCTATTGAACGGTGGTGGAACTACTGATAGCTAAGGAGATTTTTATAGTACTCTTATTTGACATGGCAATATTAAGTGAAAATAGTATTTATCTCTTCTTTTATAAACATTTTAAGGGCCTCACGTATTAATATATAAATAGAGAAATAGACACAAAAATTCCACATGAGAGTATACGAGAAAATTTTCACATGATAGGATCTTTATCCTAGCTAAGTATAGTTTTATGGGTTAAATATGTTTTTGGTCCCTGTACTTATAGCGAGATTTGGTTTTAGTCCCTCGCCGGCGTAAAGGTGGCTATTAGGCCTTGGACTATGATTATTTTTTGGTTTTAGTCCCTGCCGGAGTTCACCGTTGACCGCCGTGCTTACGTGTCACGGCGGGGCTGACGTGGCATATGCCACGTCAATTAATGAGTACAGGTGTAATTTTTTTTTTCAATAATATTTAATAAAAAAACAAAAAAAAAAGGGGAAAAGGGGGGAATCAGAGCAGTGGAGCACGATGCTCCTTCTTCTTCCTCTTGCGAACTGAAAACCCTTCGAGTTCCATTGCTCACCTCGACACCCCTCCGTCGAATCTACCGCAGACATCGTCGCCGGCCACCAGTCCCTGCGTCGCCGCCGCCATCGTGTCCATTCATCCTTGCCGTCGCCGCCGTCTTGTCGCCACGTCGCTGCCGTGGTGTTCCTTCGACCTCATCATAACGTTCATCTCGTTCCCAATTTCAGACCAAGTAAGTGCAATTCTTCCTCTATTCTCTATTCTATCAGAAGATTCATCATCATCAGCCACCTGCTCATCATCAGCTACTGGCTCATCATCAGCCACCTGCTCCTCATCAATTACCTGCTCATTCCTCCCTGTGTCATCCCTTTCTTCCTCTCCGCCTGATTCATCACTCGATAGCAACAAAATAGGGACTCTGCCACTTGTCTTCTTCGAGGGTCCCCCAGCAGCAATAATCCTGCATGACCTTCTAACAGGCTGTTTAGAAGGCTTAGTAGGTTGTGTAGAAGGCATCACTTTTGGAGCAGCATCATTAGAAACAGGAACCTTCTTGGCTGGAGGCTTGAATGGCTTATTTGCCCTGTGAACATCCATCTTCGGACCTGTTTTTTGACTAACTACATCACTTGACTTGATTTCAAAACTTGGACGTATCACAGACAGCGACGTATGTGTTAATTCATGCAGTTCATGCTCGACAAACAATTCTACATCAGCCCTGTTGTTAACAGCATATGATCCCAAAACCATGGCGTCATCGTCACCCAATACAGGTCTAAAAATGTGACCCGCAACATCCTCTTTCGTTCTCCACCACATTTTGAATTTTCCAACTGTGTAGCCCAACTCCTTCACAACATCAACACAATAAAAAAAACTCCATTTATCCAGATCAATTCCACGCTAGATGTGAGTGCGGCCTCCTCGAAAATTCATGTACGGCTCGTACACACATACACACAAGTGATGCACAATCAGGTTGAATGACATCCTACAATAACAATGTAAGGGTTACTCAGCATGAGGTTATGTGAAGAACATAGATACACAAACACAGAGCATTTCAAGAACCAAAGCAAGTTGTACACAGTAGTTCATTGAATTCAATACTGGTATCATGTTTCATGACTCTTGTTACATTACAGTTCAGATAATGGTTTCACAATGTCTATTCTGCCCTAACATGACATTCCTTCATCAACCCTCTGTTACACTCTGTTTTTAGTAACCTACCATGACAATGAAATTGGGAGAAGAAAATCAAACAATACAACCTAATAGGTGAATGGGGTATGGTGATTGAGAAAATAGGAGAACCAATAGAGAATAGAGGAAGAATTGCACTTACTTGGTCTGAAATTGGGAACGAGATGAACGTTATGATGAGGTCGAAGGAACACCACGGCAGCGACGTGGCGACAAGACGGCGGCGACGGCAAGGATGAATGGACACGATGGCGGCGGCGACGCAGGGACTGGTGGCCGGCGACGATGTCTGCGGCAGATTCGACGGAGGGGTGTCGAGGTGAACAATGGAACTCGAAGGGTTTTCAGTTCGCAAGAGGAAGAAGAATGAGCAACGTGCTCTCGTCCTCTGATTCCCCCCTTTTCCCCTTTTTTTTGTTTTTTTTTATTAAATATTATTGAAAAAAAAAATTACACCTGTACTCATTAATTGACGTGGCATATGCCACGTCAGCCCCGCCGTGACACGTAAGCACGGCGGTCAACGGCAGGGACTAAAACCAAAAAATAATCATAGTCCAAGGCCTAATAGCCACCTTTACGCCGGCGAGGGACTAAAACCAAATCTCGCTATAAGTACAGGGACCAAAAACATATTTAACCCTAGTTTTATATTATATACTCTCTCTACTCTTATAGTAAAGTCACTTTTTAAGAGTTATTTTGTCTTTAAATATAAATAACTTTATGATATCAGAGCCTAACCGCAACAAGAGAAATCTTCTCTGTTCTCTTTCCTGAGGGTATATGTTATAATAGTATAATGAAGGTGAGTAGGAAGGAAACCCCAACACAAATGAGTGACTCCCAAATAGCCTACACAGGTTTGGATCCCCTCTATTATCCAAACCTGAACTTTACCTCTTTCCTCCAAACTGGTTCTGGGGAGTCTATTTGGGAGTCACTCAGTTGTGTGCGGGTTTCCTTCCTACTCACCTTCATCATACTATTGTAACATATACCCTCACGAAAGAGAATAGAGAAGATTGCTTTGGTTGCGGTTAGGCTCTGATACCACAGCTGGCGGGGAGCCCCTCTATTCTCTATACACTGATCAAATAGTTCACAAATGAGCTTTTCGGCAGGCATCGCCATTAGCCTACTTTTCTCTGAACCACAATTACTATATTTGATCGTTATATCGAAAATAAAGAGGGCCATAGCAATGGATCTCTAGTCGGATATATTTTTAATACACCAGATCCTCATGAAGAGGCCAGTGTAGAGCATACTCTATATCTCTAAGAGCTATCTTCTCTGTGTCCTACGGATCTATGTCATAATAGAAAGAATCAAGCTTTCGGAAAGGAAGAGAAAGAGTTTAGAAAGACATGGAAACTAAAACACACTTGTATTATTGATGAGTGTAACGCCCCAATTTTAAATTGAGGGATCACATTATAATTACGCGGAAATAAGTTTCGTAAAACCTCTCAAAAGGGTCACTCAATTTTTCAAAATCAGATTCGTCGCTCAAATAAATATTTAACAATAATAACCCCTTAATTACCAAAACCTAACGAAAGAATTAAAATAGATTATTAACAACATAAAATTCTTCTAAGTCTTTAAATAAAAACAAATATAATAAAACTTCATCTTCACAACTCCATCCTCACTTTCCTCGTCTAACATTGCATCCTCAATTTACTCCCCGCGCTGTTCATCTGGCGTTAAGCGCCCAATCAACACACAAACAAACAGTAAAGGGTTAACTTCGAAAAACAACAAATAGATGATTATCACTACGTGATAATTAGGAAAAACAGAAACAACACACAATACATATTTATATCTAGTAAATTACAGTAATTACAGTCTCAAAATTCAGTAACATCTTAAATAAATACAACTTCATTTATAATACAGCAGTAGAAAATTAGAGCATGTTATCAACCAAATCATGAAATATGCTAGTTAGCTCTTACATAACTATATGTACAAATCTATGGCCAAGTTTTGCTCCATCGGAGCAGGACAATCACGTGGGACGAGTATCCACCACATTGCCCTTGTAGGGAAGATCACGCGGGATGAATATTCGCCACATCAAACCCTTCGGATGATCCCACGGGACAATTTACCGTCACATCATACCAAAACACCTAGTAATGCATGTGATTATGACAATATGATCCTCCAAAATACATGAACCAACAGTCCATAATAATCCCAATAAATATGAATACAAACGATTGCAGTGGAAATAAGCGTTGCTTGAAAGTAAAGATGAAGGGTAGAAGAATGCACACACAGAATTTTATCCTGGTTCACCTTCTATCCACCGAAGGCTACGTCCAGTCCCTCAAGAAAACCCCTTTAGGATTTTTCCACTATTGATAAAAATCTCTTACAAGTCCTTACACGAAGTACCTTAAGAATTTCTATCAACCACCTGTGAAAATACACCACTTTCAACAGCCTCTGAACGCACACCACTTTCAGTCCCTGAAAGTACACCCTTTCAGACCCTGAAGGCAAACCACCTTCAATCCCTGAAGGCTAAACCACCTTCAGTCCACACCCTGAAAGTACACCACTTTCAGTACAACAACCCTTCACCGAACCCTACGGTGAATACTCAATCTACCAGAAAGAGATGAAGAAGAGTTTACAATATGGCTGTATCAATCCTTTAACATACAAGCGGATTGATCATGAGAATTATGCTTTAAGGCTCTTTAGCATAAGAAGGCTCTCTTGGTTCTGAGTTATTCAAGATATGAACAACTAAAGTGTTCTCTTAAACAATGAAGAACATGAACTCAGAACTTAGGCTCTTTGAAAGTTTAAGTATCAAAGGCTAATTTAACATGAATGAACAATTTGACAAAGCCTTGGCCTAATTCGTGTATTCACATGTGTTGTGTGTTTCTGGACTCAAATGGACTTTATATAGGCATGAGGAACGACCTTGAACCAATGCAACCCTTCCAAAAAGGTTTGAGACACAATGGTTCATGAAAAGATTCAACTTTTCGAGCATGTAATCGATTACATTACTTAGGTAATCGATTACACTAAGAAGCCGTTACTGTTTGAATTTCAAATTCAAACATGTAATCGATTACAAGCAAGATGTAATCGATTACTTGCCTATGTGTAATCGATTACCAGCAGGGTGTAATCGATTACACTCAAGTCCAATTTCCAGAAACTTGAACTTTTAAGATCGGCTTGAGATATACTACTTCTTTTAACTTATGAAAACATTAAACTTGATTAGCTTAGATGTTTTAAAGAGCATTTATACTTGAGAAGCATTTAGAAGCATAACTCACCTAAAATAAGACTTATAGGTAAATGTTGAGACAAATAGCGCTGTTTCCTCTAAGTCTTCTTTTCTTCTTTTTGTCGATGAGTTTGTCGTCATCAAAACCTCAGCCAGGGTCAGGAGCAAGACCTTCTTCACACTTAGAAAGTTTTGAAGTGTATTTAGAGACATGTGGAATGAAATCTCTAACATAGTTCAGAATTCCAAGAAATTTTTGAATCTTCTTTGTAGTGAGTTCTTCATAAGGAAACTTTGGAAGTTCTTCAACAATATGAGGTTGTGGAACGTATCTTCCTTCAGTAAAATGCATTCCCATGAAATCAACTTCTTTGATTCCGACCTGATATTTTCTGGATGATAGCATCACGCCATATTTTTCACAGATGTCATAAAACTGTTGAAGGAGTTCTTTATGACTTTCTTCATCAGGTGAAAACAAGAGATCATCATCAATGTAAACCAAAGAAGAATGGAGAATGGGTTGAAAGATTCAGGTCATGGCTCTCTGGAAGAATGAAGGTGCAACTTTGAGGCCAAAGGCAAGGACAGTCCATTGGTAGTGAGTATTTGGAATACATAAGGCAGATTTGGGTCTGTCTTTTGGATCAAGACCAAGTTACCAAAATCCTGACTTCATATCGAACTTTAATAAGATGTACACATTTTATATGTAGGAATAAAGAGAATAGACTTTTGGTAGGGGAAACTTATCATCCTTGATGAAGTGATTCAGAGGACAATAATCTACCACAAGTCTCTTCTTCTGTCTGACTTGTTCTGATCTTTTGTTCACATAAAATGTTGTGCAGGCCCATTCTGTCTTTGTTGGTTCTACCAGACCTTGATTCACGAGTTGCTGACATTCCTCTTGCTCCGCTTTGAGCTCTGAAGGATTCATTCCTGGATGAGTTGCTTTTGTTTGGTTGATGCCCTCATATAGTTTGAAAGGCAGCTGAACAAAAAATTCTTCCTTTTTCGAAAGAGGATTTGGGTGTTGGAATAGGTCATGACTATCAGCACAAAACTTGAGTAGTTTTTGTTGTATTTCTTCATATCCTGTTGGGACTTCTGATAAAGAGAAAAGCTTTGGGACCGAGCAGAATGGCTTGAAATCTCTTTTGTATTTGATTCCATTTATAAGAATTTGAAGCTTCTGGGTCAGGATATGAATATCACGATCAATGAGAATGTCTTTATCTGGAAGTTTCGATCCTATGATCTTAGTCCAAACAACACAATTGGGAAAGAATTTAATCCCAATTTTGGACTTGGTCACAAGAGTAGTCTTGAATGTTTCTCCATTAGCTGCTTTGAAATGATGAGTTTTGTTTACCCAACATTCAGAGGGCAAAATTGCTGGATTCATCATACTGTGCTAGGCTCCAGTATCAATATAAGCAATGGCACGTACTGCAACATGGTACTTTGAAGGCAGTATTTGAATTTCAATGTTTGGTAATTGAGGAGGAGATTCTGGACTCAGGGCATTGATTTCTGGCTTGAACTCTTGCATGTTTAGCATCGGAAAATGCTCTGTATCAGCATCATCCTCATCAGAGCATTATGTATCTTCAGAAGATTCAGTATCAGAATCTTGGTTGCCAAAAAATGTGAAAACATCTAGCGCTTCTTGTTCTTCATATAGAGACTCAACATATTCTTCTTCAACTAGAAGGAGAATTTGAATCAGCTTGGCTGCTTTGTCTTTCTTTTTTGGACAATTTCTTGAAAAATGTCCCTTTTCTCCGTAGATGAAGCACCTATGATTTTTCCCTTTTCCTCTAAAGCATTTTTTCTTAAAAAACTTAAAATTCTTCTTTTTCCCTGTCTTAAAAAAGGATTTCTTTCCTTTTTTGAAGGGCTTTGCCGTCTTGCAATGGAAATTCTTTTCATCACACTTGATTTTTTTATACTTCTTTTTGCAGACGCCTTTATACTTCTTTTGATCTTTCATCATCTTATCAAAGAGTTGTTGTTGGCTACAAATCTTTTCAAGAGCAGCGATACTTACTTGATATATTTCTCCCATAGTCATCTGCATGACTTCTTTGTTCATGGTCTGAAGTATCCTCCACATTTCTTCTTGCAGTTCATTAGGGAGAGAACTGAAATAGGTATTTTTAGACTCGGATCATTAACACCATTCAACTGGTAGAATCTTTAAGACATTCTTTGATAGCGTCGTTCTTGATCTGGTTTTTTAAGTGAACAACACTTCATCTCAAAGTATTCTCTTCGAACTTCTTTATCCAGAAGAGATTGATCCCCTAGAAATTGGAATTTCAGGGTCGAAATCACCTGTGGAATGGAGATTATATGGAACTCATCCTAATGTACTGGGTGAAGGCTATCATACCATTCTTTCAGAACTCCAGTCATGTGTGCACAAAGTTCTTCAATGACTTTGTATTGATCAGCATCAGCTCTCACCATCTTTGCATCTAGCCATGCTATGAAATCCAGGAATCTTTTTCTCCATTGAGTTGGGTGAATATTGTCAATAGAGAAGAGAAGAGACCCTGAAGGAATGGGAGTATTGACCTCTCGAGGATGCAAACCTGTAGTATCATAGTCCATGGTTACTTAAGGTTCTTCATCCATGCCAGTTGCCATAAGAGCATGAGGAATCTTCTGATTTCTCATCCTCTGATTTTTCTGACATTCCAGACGAAGCATCAGAATTTGTTTCCCATCCACCTGAGAAGTTTGATTTCGAACCCGACATCATTAAGGCTTGTTTAGGAGAGGATGCAGTACATGCTATCTCCGTTTTCTTAGGGGAAGGTTCCGATGAGGTATCCGGAGAGGGCATGTTCTCAGTGATGGCTTTCTCCTTCCTCTTTTCTTTTGAGGAACTAGTGTCTATCTTTAAGCAAGGAGGGAAAATAGGAGTGGTCATCTGGGGTTTGGACAGGCTGGTATTTGGGAAAATCTTTGAAGGTAGAACATAGTAAGGATCACCTTCAAATGTTATTGGGTTTTGGTGTCTGGAAACATGCTCTTTCAATTCTTCATACTGAGCTTGTAACTTCCTCAACTCTCGTTCTTTCGTCATGAAGGAAGTATTGAAAATTCTTTCTTTTTTCATCAAGCTTATTTCTTCTTCAAGGCTTCCAAGCTTTTGTTTAACTTCTTTGTAATGTTTCTGCAATCTTGTGGACATATTGCTCCAAGAAATCAACCTTTTCATCAATCTTTTGCAGAATTTTGTTTTGAGCCAAAGAGTTCTGTGTTTGCCAGTTTAGAACTTCTTCAGCCTAAGTAATAGGTTTTGGGGTTCCATCAGGAAGTATTTCTGCACTGGTGACCAAAGGCTTGGATTGGACCTTCTTGATTGGGTAATTTTTCCTTTCAAGTGGAGGAAAGTTATGGTCATATGAGCTAGAGGAAGAGAACATCATGCATGTTTCTTTTGGTTTTGGCGTGGAGAATCTGTTGTTACTTTTGCAATTTGGTGGCGGAGGCCAGGTAATCAGTGTAGGGTCATCTGGTGGAGGAAGAGACCCTTCTTTCCTCAGGACCTTTAATCCCTTTTAATAAAGAGGTAAAAGTTCAAGTTTGGAGGAAAGAGTATGAGATTGACTGTTTGAATCTGGTTTCTTTGGCTTTGGTGGTGGTTGGCAAGGTGTTTCTTCATCATCATCATCATCTTCTTCTTCTTCTTCTTCATCTTCTTCTTCATCTTCTTCTTCTTCTTCTTCTTCTTCTTCTTCTTCTTCATCACGATCCATCCAGCAATCACAGTCTTCATCATACATCTCAGGGGCTACGTCCCATATAAAATGACCATTTATCTTATCACTTTAAATGGGAGTACCATCAAAATTAAAGGGTTGATGATATTTTTTGAAGAGTTCATAGTTGCTAATCCACTCAAGTGGAATTAGCTCTTCAAGGTCTTTTCTAGAAATCTGGTTTTGGATCTGGACAATACATGGAGCGTGATTTTCAGAATTTTCTATGATCATTAAAGCATTTTTTGAAAGTTTGCTTTCAAAAGGAAGATCAATGAAATGGTCTTGTAGGCGAAAGACTATCTGATGATTCAGGGAGGCTGCAAAGGTGTCTGAATCTTGAGGAGCACCTACAATTTTCACTTGCACTTTGAACCTTCTTGGGACAGTTGGATCTGCTAGGTGAATGTTGAAGTTTGGAAACATTGTAAATACTACACTTCTAGCATTCAAAGTTGTCAGCAACGTTCCAATAGTTGCATGTTCATAATGTTGAAAAGTTGAGTCTATTAGAGAGACTCTCGCAGTTACCGAAAGTCCTTTACGTCCATGGATAGTAAGTATGAGACGATTTTGCTCCAAGATGTAGAGCTACATAGCCTTCTTGTTACCATAACTTGATCATTGAGGGATCTATCTCCAGATCTACATATTGTTCTACAGAGGTAGCTTTAAGTTGACACTTATCCAGTTTAGTGGTCTAGATGAACTCCTTTACTCCAGGTCGAGGAGTTGAGATCAACTTGTTAATGGACCATGTAAAACCAGACTTATGTCTTCTGAAAAAAATTGTACGGACTAAGGAGAGGTGGTACAGCAGTTTCTATTTGGGTATCTTCAGGAACATAGGAGTATTCTACAAGATTTTCTATTTTAGAAGATAAGGTTTGTTTACATGACGGTGGGATATAGATTTTAAAGGTATGGCTTACAGAACTGGTTCTGGGGGAGTCTATTTGGGAGTCACTCATTTGTGTGGGGGTTTCCTTCCTACTCACTTTCATCATACTATTATAACATGTACCCTCGAGAAAGAGAATAGAGAAGATTGCTCTGGTTGCGGTTAGGCTCTGATACCACCGCTGGCCAGGAACCCCTCTATTTAATAATTTTTTTTCAATATACCTTCATATTAAATATGAAACAGATAGTGTCACTACAACATTTTTTGCTTCTTGCAACAGTTCAAAAGTGTAGCCATAGACACAAAAAATGTTTCCAAATTTTTACGCAACAGTTTCCAACGGTCTCATGTTTCAGTGTTACATATTCTGTTTGATAACAATTTATTGTACTCTATGGTAACACTGTAAAAAAATGTAACCTATTGCGTGAAAAAAGAAACATGTATCATGTAATATCTATTATCAATTATAAGATAGAAAACACATTCTTTGTTGTGAAAAAATGTGTTGCCTAAAATGAACCGTTTATTACAACAGGCAATAACTGATTTATGATGTTTTTTAGACAAAGCAAGACTTTTTGCCGGTTGCTTAAGCCAAAATTTACTTAAAAGCAAAAAATGTTGTAGTTTGTATTTTTTTAAGTTTTTAATTTGGAGAGAGAATTCAAAACAAATTAAACAGATATAGTTAAAGTACATACAAAAATCAATGTAATTTGTAAAATTTTAAATAAAGCTAAATAAGAAATTAAATAAATTTTTTTACAAATTTATTATATGTTACTATTTTTATTAGTGGTAGGGAATTAGATAAAAATAACATGAAAAAGAAAGGAGAAAGTAATATATTATAACTACTATAAATGTCAGTGAAATTCTATGGAGCTCATAAGGTAGTAATATAAATAATTTATGGGTCAATTGGGATATAGAATAGCAAAAGTGAGAGTAGGGAAATTGGAAAATTTAATACTACGAATCTCGTAGGCAAGTAGCATGCTAAATGAAACATGGTCTTCTAAATTAAAGTCCGAAGGTCAAACTATATATGGCATTGGAATTCAAAAGTCTTTGATTGCCATAGGGTGAGAAAAGGATGTAGTGGAGAGAGTTGGTGGGTACGACAAGACAAGGGGTTATAGGTAACATTAACAATAACTGACTTCTTTAAAACATTAGAAAGAAGGTGGGTATTGGAAATCAAAGGATAAATATGCTTTTGTAAGTGTGAAATATGAGTGAATTAGATTTGATTTTATTTAAAAAGAAATTCCTAGCTTTTATTCTCAAATATTAAATTAATATGTTAAATTAGTTCCTACGACTGATTTTGTGCATTTGTGATAGTTTTAACTGTTATAAAATGAGTAAGTGGTGGTTTAAACTATGACAAAATGCACCAAAAAGACTAATTTCTTTTATTTCGTAAAAGTAAGAGACTAAAAGCTATAAAATATTTTTAGAGAGACCAAATTTAATTCACATTTATTTTATTGAAAAGAAACATATTTAACCCTTAAATTATTTTGTAAAATCCTTGGGCGGAGGGAGCTAAAATAGGACAAGGACAAATTTGCCATTGGGTTGGTGGGCATTGGGCGTGGGATATGTACTCTTTACTAAAGAAATATTGCATGATGTTTAACTTTAGATTCTAAGGTGGATAGATTTTTTCGTCAAGCGGAATCAACAGAAAAAATTTCAGTCATATTGAGGTGAAATTACATAAATAAGACAATTCAATAGACAACTTGTTAACGTCTATATGGCGAAGGTGATCCAAGGGAGAACGCAAACAAAGATAATATAGAAATACAAAATAGAGGTCCTCCAGTGCTAAATAAATGATCTTTCTAGGGTTGGAAAACACAAACTAAATTCTTAAAATTCAAAATTAGATTACACTATTATTAAGAAAATAAAATATTGAATGAGAAGGAAGATGGAGAAGGCACCCAATTAAGGGGATTGGCAAGGCCAATGAAGATCATCACAAGGGGTGATGCATGGTACTAAAATAGAAAAGTCTATGTTGGTTAAAAAAATATTTACAAACATCCTGTTAAGTCCAAACGTCTAATACCTAAAAAGCTGTTAGCATATTTTAATGATAACCATATGAAAGTTATAAATACATCAAGTAAGCTTGCACTGAGTAATGATGTTTTCAAATTAAAAGAAAAATATTTTCAAGCAAAACCTCATTTATGAGGAAATTTATCATCGTCCTAAGAATGAAAGACATCGTCTCACAATCAAGCATTCACTGTATTACCTACTTTTGTGAAAACAACATCTGTGGTTGACATCATCTAACATATTGACTCCATTGTCTATGGTTCATGGCCTCACAACAAGAAAAATGCTCATCAATTTCGGCCAAAAAGCGACACTAACAAGCCAAAAATTGACGCTATAGTCGATTTAGCCTCGGTGTCGTGGCAGACGTTAAAAAACTCGAAGCTTATGTGTAATGTGTCAGCCCATTGGATGGTCTTACACATTAACGTTGATTTACCCGTCTCTAAACAAACGTAGCACGCTAACGACGTTGACTGACGTGAATTCTTAAAATTTGCGTCGATCACACAGGCTGACATTAATTAACGTCGGCATGGCCGACACTAATATTAACTGTCAATGCATATAAGATGATGTACACCATCGAGTCACAATTTATAGAACCCTAAATTGGTCGCTCTAGACTAGGCCAAACATTACCCCTGACTTTGAGTTGCTATGTTAGTATCTCCAAATTAAGGGTTGTGTTTTCCATAAACGAGAGAGCCAATTTTGGGTCCTCCAAACTTGTAGCAAATGATGTAAGTCATCACCAAGTTTTCATGGATAATCAAAACCAACATGCTAAAGCTAATGAACAGAACGTCAAGAAGTTCAGGACATGATGCACCCATCATAGTAAAGCATCATATCAATATATTGAGCCAACATAAGATCTCAATCTCAATCAAATTAATCACTACAAGTTCAATGTACATCACAAATAACTATAACTTGACAGAAGAAAAATATTACACAATGACAAAAAGAATGAAAGGCTAATTAAAATTCTACATCTTTCAAATTGACAAAATGACCAAGTAATGAAAAGCTTCTCCATTAGCAGTAGTGTTACTTGTCTCATTCTTTTCACATTTCCCATATCATGTGTCATCTTTTTTCGTGTCCTAAAGGAACAATTTAAATAACATCAGTTTAAAATTACAATTTACTTAAAAGAATTCAAGTGATTATATGACAAACAAATGAAGAATATGATCTTGAGAAAACTACCTCCCCTTGTGCATCTATTTGGATAGAGTATAGAAACCTTACTGTTAGACTTTCTACTTGAATAATTCTCTATACAATAACCTCTTATGAAGCAAAACAAAGGTTTTCACCTGATGATTATGTATTCTTGAAGTAGTCTGAAAATGAAAGTTATAGCCAATAGAATTTTCCTAATTCAGTATTTCTCCAATAATTACTAGAATTGGAAATTTACCTATATCAACAATCTAGCTAATAGAAGGTACAAGATTCGTAAGTTATGACTACACTCCAGACTTGTTATTATGGCATTGAAGCCTAAAGAAACATTATCAACCTTAGTCTAAACTTCAGGGTTCCCTAGAACATGGGAATTAGGAGATCTCAAAGTCTCAACAACTAAATTAACTACTTATCTCAATGTCTCTGTACATATTGGAAATAATCCTAAAGTAATTTCTAATTGATGTGTAAGTACTGCAATAATTAATAACTTGTATGATGAGTTTTTCCCAGAATCCATGATAGTTTCCAAAACTTAATAGATTTCTCCACCTTTGTTACATCATGAACGACAAGAGGATCACTCGTGTCTGAACTAAACGCTCCTACCACAAATCTCAATCCTTCTAATCTTTTCTCCATGAGTTGCGAGAAGTTCACAGTCATCAAATACTTGGATACTAAAAAAGTTAAATGACTAAGCATCATCAAAATTTGAATTGATGGGTCACATTCCAAAAGTCCAATTCGGTTAGTAATAGCCTCAGATGGGATCTTAATCTCTCTCGCATGAGTTAACTTCTGAGCAAGGAGATCCACGATCACCTGTTTTAGCACGAGGAATACAGTTGACATTGTTGATCCAAACCATCACTTCAACCGAATATTGTTATTGGCCTCTAAGCTAGGAGATCCACAATCACCCTTATATGTTGGCACTAGATGCAACACCTCTTTTTTATAACACGGTGATGTGTCACGTTTAACAAATCAAAGCAGAATTAATTAAACAATTTTTCAATACTTGCGAAAGAGCGGGTATTTTTTTGAATTGAAACGAATAAATCTTGTGCGTTGTCTAAACAAAAAAGTTAAACTCTTAAATCATAATGAACCATAATCCATACATAGATACCCATAATACAATAGCTAGTCATAGGGCTAATCAAAATAGTACATAGTTCCAAGAGCAAAACCGGTCACAGTCAAAATAGGAACATACACACGAGAAGGTAAAACTCCCTGCCAACATACCCCTAGGCTAACATGCCCGAAAGCACCTGTGAGGTAAACAAATCCGGACTCTACCCGATAAAAAAACAAAATATCTTTCCCTCTCCCGACTGTCTAAACACGAAAAATACGGACTCTCCCGAGGTAGACTCCACAAGTGGTCCTCTACTGTAAAAGGACGAAGTCGATAAGAGATACGACGTAGCTCGCGATCATCTCGTGCTTCTTGCGTCAGGATGAAAATTAGGAGGTCCATGCTGGATCCTCTGGTGAAGCAGTTGCTCGCTGCGTCGGCCTGCTCCCTTGAAGCGCTCCTCCACGTCCTCGACCACTTGGTGCATGTTCATCAAGAGGTCAACATCAATCTGCCATCTATGTGCATACTCGTCTCAGTCCTCTCCATCTCGACTGGTAGAAAACAATCATCACACTGGGTCACCACTACTCCACGGCGGCCATGACATCTATGATAATGCCACATAGGAATATGCCAGAAAGGAAAAGGTGCAAGAGTCAATTACATTATGCATAACAAAATCGCAAAGTGCCTAGTGACCCAAGCAACACTCAACAATCAGGTAACGATCATGTGGGGAACTAGAAGTTCTTTTCTAAGTTATAGGGAAAGTCTAGTTAGAAGTCAAAGTGCATGAATGGAATATCATATCACAACAATCTGATTTTACATAAGCAACCGATACACGGAAAACGGGACAAACGACTAGCTTCCAATTAAGGTTAGCCTCTGCTAACGCATTGCCGCCAAAATGCCACTTAAAAGGACAGATCCGACGATCTTCCCAAAAGCATCAGTCTCCAGGCCCTTGTACTCTTTCTGTACGACCATTGGCCAAGCTCCAAGGCATGTGCCAAGCACTATGCTAAAGTCTGTAAACGACTCTGGCCTGTCCCCGGGCGTCAGCAAACAGATGCTCTATGAATAGGACCACCATTCACAGGAGTCTGATATTTCAACAGGTTGGTCTCACTCATCATACGAGTGTCAGCAACAAACAATTTACAGTCGATAACACATGACAACAGAATATTCCAAACATGTTATCAATTAAGCATAACATTATCATACAACAAGATATACAGTTCATGACATCATTATCATTTCATGAATACGCATGTCTCATTTCAAACAGAACATGTAGTAGTTCAAGCAAATATCATATAGTCAATATTCCAACATATCATGGTAGACAAAATCAAGTAACAATATAAAGCCATTAATTCACAGTCATGCTATCAAGCCATTGATTCACAATCATACTATTTACCCATTGATTCACAGTCATGCATAACATTTCCTTTCATTCAACACATAGAAAGCACAAGATATATAGTCACATAGGCTAAGCCGTTTGAGATGCGTAGAGCCCTTACTTGTAACGCTTTCCTTGTGAAACTCGACTACCGCAACTCTCAACCCCACCTTGAGCCTCATACCTTACAAAAGATACACACTAGCTTAGTTCTTCGATTCTAACCGCTAGAAAAGGTCGCTATTCTTAAGGTCAAGATATGCAACTACATGCTTATCATTAACACAGCTTTAACAAGACTTTAACGTTTTGGATTCCAACACTTTTAGTTCTACGTAACGAGTCTCGACTTGAACTCATACCTCTCGTTGTCTCTTAGGGATCTCGAATCCCCACTCTTGAAATTCATCGAGGTAGGCACATTTAACTAAGAACTTAATCCTATTTTCCAATTTTATGGTCATTAAACTCAATCTTGTCAAGTATCGTTCAAAACTCTTAGATATTTGATGAACCTACTTATCATACAAGCTTCCATGTGTCTAGAACAAGATTTAAAGTCAAAACTTAGCCATATTAGCTAGGTAGGTTCGACCCTCTCTCTTGAATACATAGACAAGGTTTTGTTTCCAAAACTAAATGATTCATTGAGAGCATTTATCACCCATATTAACATATATAACATCATACCAAGATTTCCACATAAATCACAACATTATTTTCCTTTGAATGGCTTGGCCTATCCACAACTCAAGGAGAAACTTTTCACCCAACCGTAATGGTTTAAACAAGATTCCATGGTGCCTTAAGCACATCCTTGAAGATCAAAAGCTTAAAAGAAAAATACAGGTCCTAACCTTCCCATAGCCTTGGTCGAACAACAAGACCCTACGATGGAACCTTCTATCCAATCACAATGGTTTAGACATGAGCATGTGGTGCCTTGAACCCCATTTTGCAAGAAGAATTTTCTTGATCTAATTCAAAAACTCATGTTCAATTCAGAAACATAAACTTTAATTTGAGAAACAAGACTCTAGATCTCTAAGGCTAGGTCCATAGAACATCCACATCTTGTACCCATTAGCCAAGATCTTTAATTTCCAAAAGCAAAGCACCCAACAACCAAAACTTTTGAGAAACCAAAACTATAGAATTTTAGATCTAAGCATAGGGAACAACATTTCCCAGAGAGTCATAGCCAAAAGCTCTTCTTATAAAACCATTTCTAGGCACAAAATCACTTTTGAGAAAACAACTTAGATGAAAAGGTAGATCTTGAAATATAGAACAACTTTAAAGAAGACTCTTAGAAGAAAATGATGCATGGAAAAACATATGTAAACCATATGAGTTTTACTCATCAAATGCACATGCATCCTACATGAAAGATGAAGATACTAAGCTACTAACCTCAAATATGAAGTGATTGGAGGCTACAAAGAAGTGAAACGGAGAGGAAAATGATTAATAGGGGAGGTTTGGAAGAGGAAAAAGAGAAGGAAGATGTTTTTTTCCCTCAACCTCACTCAAGAACACTAAACTTCTCTCCAAACCCTCACTAACTCTCACTAAGAAAGATGAAGCAAATAGAACCCTCACAACACCTTGCGTTGTGCGTCCCACATGCATATATATAGAGGGAAATTTTGCTTCAAAATGTCTAACATGTCCATGCATTAAAATTCCCTTTTACTCCTTTGCTCGTGCTTCCATCATCTTTGTCTATTTGACTATAAACATGTCACTATCACTTTAATGACCCATTTGTCCTCTTATTGGTCAAATGCTAGTCATACAAGGAATTATGTCACTTTGTCTCCTCTTAGGTTTTAGATTAAAAACTAATCATAACTTACCCAATACTAATATATTTCGAACCATATATCTAATTGGGTGATGACCATCATCTTTTTCAAATCCTAATTAATTCTAGACAAAACTAGTTGACTTGGTCAACATATCGCTTTCGACAGTTAATGCCTAGTGAACAGACAAAGCCTGCTCGGGGGAGGGGAGGTCGGTAACAGAGGAGTCGGTTCGCCTGAGCGTGGTGGTCTTCTGCCGTTCCTGCGCCCGGGAGGGGATCCTGCAAGACACTCTGATGCTAAAGTCAGAGATCGGTGTCAGAGGAGATTCCCGAGTGGGTAAGAGTTAGAAATGATGTGTGTGCCTTATGATTCAGGGGAACTCATTTTATATAGGGGTTTGAGAGGGGCACGACCTTCGAGGACAGCTGGCTGTGATATGACTAGTAGGTGTCCCTGGGTCGTTGGATTCCTGGCCGTGTCAGGGCGATCAGGCGGTCCAGGTTTATTCCGGCCCGGCTCCGTGGTGGGGCCCGAGGCTGGACGCTTAGGTGTGACCCCCCGGTTGGAATCATGGTCGTTGGTTTGATATCCGACTAGTGGGGGTAATGTAGCGCGCGTTTGTCGGTGGTGTTGCGGTTTGCCGAGAGGGCAGTAGGGTCTTGGAGACCTACTCCCGGAACACCTAGCATTGGATACTCTTCCATGTGACACAAACATCATTTTCAACAAATATCACACTCAACATATTTGAATTTAATCTCCCTTTAATATATGGAAATCCATGGTTTGAATTAACCAGTTTCACTACAAATTAATATAAATGGTGCGCATAGTGTATGTGTATATATCCACATATATTTATTTTTCAAGTGTATATATCCACATATATTTATTTTTCAAAGTCGTTTTGATTTTGTAACAAATTAAAACATCATGTTGTATAATATTAGTACGTAATATTATTTAATATAATCATTGTGTCAAACATCACACGTCATCCAAATAATTTAATGTGTCCACGCGAATATAATAATATGTCGTGTAAAATAATTACACTGTATATTTATCTAGGTAATTAAAACGTCAAGCGTATTTAATTAATACATATAATTAATTAAAAGCCTTAATTATTCCGAGTCTTACACTAGATGACACAAAATGATGTTCATCATGATTGACTCCAATGCCAATTACAACATGTTTTTGTGAAGAAAGTGATTCCATGCAGTAGGAGTTGTGCCTTCTACCATGCACCAACGTATCTACATGTGGGACAAAGAAAAGAAAATTTGGGAAATTGTGCGTGGAAAACAAAGCTTTTACAAGGCTCCAATTCATTATGATAACAGGGCTAACTTCGATAAGAGTCTGCAACTAATTGCTCCTTTTGAATGGGATGGAAATGTCGAACTTCATAAGGATTACGGGGTGTTCCATTCAATTGGACCCATTCAGAGGATTCAAATGGCAAGTTGGTCACCCCGAAGAAGAAGAGTATGACCAATGGGTTGCACTCCAAGAGACCTACGCAAAGTAACTTGAGCGCTTTAGCTCGAATTTTGGCCTACATGGCTGAAGCAATGGTCGAAGCACTTTTCAAAGCTGTGTGACAGAGGAATGAACGTTTGCTATCACTTGAAGAATTCAATGCAGCCTGTTCAAATGTATCGTCTGAGGAAAAGAAAGAGGAACGTCTGCCTATGCTCAAAAGGAATATCTGACTACGTTCATGATGGAACGTCTGCCTCAACATTCAAACAGTGAAGACCCACAACGTCTGCCTATTTAATCAAGCACTATTTTCATCAGAATCAAGAAAGGACATATTTAATAGAGAAATATTCCTCGTATCTTCCTACTCTCTGAACGCTCCGTACAACAGGATATACCTTTTCAGAGTCAGCGGCACACTTTTCTGGACATCGTACAACCTCAACGGTCAGAATCAAATCTCGGTGATCAGAAGAAGAATATACGCTTTGCTGTTTTCCTTTGCATTTAATGCTCAAGCACTATTTAAGGAAACAAAGCAGAGAAGAGTGGACCATAGAATGAAATGCATTAAATGCTGCATTTATTGCGTAGCAGGTTTGCATTTAATGCTCTGAGAGCTTGCCAGAAGTATCTGTTGCACCATTAGAGGCGACTTACAACGATAAAAAAATTCACAATTTTCACCAAAGTAAATCCTACTGAAGATATAAATAGAAGACTTGAAGACTGAAATCAGAGGCGACTTACAACGATAAAAAACTTTCAAGCACTCTAAGTCTTTAGTTCAATCAAGCTCTGAATATCACTTATAAAACAAAAGCTATCTCCTTCTGATTTTAGTCGTCTACCTTAGTGTGAAATTCTCATAAAGTTAAAATTCTCATCATTCTCACACTTCAAACAGAGAACTTATATTCATATCATCTATGTAATTTGTGCTTAAACACTTTCTACCTTCACTCTTTCTGAAGAGATTCTCTAGAAAATAAACATTCTTTTTAAAGAATACTAGGAGAAGTCCTGTATAATACTTATAAGGAGAAGCCCTGAAGAATACTAGGAGAAGTCCTGTATAATACTTGTAAGGAGAAGTCCTGGAGAATACTATGAGAAGTCCTGCATAATACTTGTACTGTTCGGATTGAATAGTGAAAAATCATGGTGTAGCCAAGGACTGGACGTAGCCCTGTCGATTAAGGGGGTGAACCAGAATAAATTCTTTGTGTGCTCTTACTTTCTAGCTCTGTTAATTTTTCGGCTGCACAAGTTTTCGAAAAACAATTCTATAACTTATATTTGTTTGAAAAACAAGTTTTTAAAGACACAATTCAAACCCCCCTTTTCTTATGTTATTTAGTTATTATCAGAAACTTGACTAGAGGTCTCGATCAAGCAAAGAACAAGAGAAAAGACTAAGAATCGAGGAAGGTTCAATGAGCTTTAGCTCGAAGGAGTGTTTGAATCCACTAGAGGGTCCCAAGAAGTTCCTAATACTTAGGCGATTTTCTATCAAAGTCTAAGCAACCAACAGTCCTCGAGGGCGGTTCAAAACTTAGCAATTTTCACCACAAGTAATAAGGGTGAAGGTTCACGACGCGTATTCGAGCACGTGGTCTAATTCCAGGTTCGAGCCCAATTTTGAAGCAAGAAGGATCCATAATCCACGATCTAAAGAATTCAAAAGCTTCACATAGTATGCTTCTCCCCATGTTCGCAAATGGGGGAATTCATCAAAACGTGGGAACTTGGGGATCAAGAAAAGATTTCGTAGGCACAAGTTTGAAGAGCTTCAAGGCATGCCGAGGGAACAACATAGATCTAGGAAGTTATATCTTATGTAATCTAGTCCAAAGGATTAGGTAGTTATATAGGATTGTGGTACTATAAATAGATGAATGTAACTTGGAATTGGGGTCTGAAACTGAAATAATAACGCTCTAAACGCCCACACATCGGTCACACAAACAAGAGGTTACACAAATTAATGTATAAAAGTTTCTTCCACCTTTTTCCTTGTATTTTGGAATTTTAATTCAATTTACTTTTCCTCAATAGCCATACTACTTTCATTTTCATTTCTTTTCATTCAATTTATCTTTGCTATGACTTCTTTATTTTTTCATTTGTTAACTCTCTCCCAGAGCACCTTTTCAAAACTAAGGTCTTGCGTCACCAGAACCTCGATCACCCAAGTTATTGCTGGATAACTTGCACGCATTTACGAGTTACCTTTTTGAAACAAGAGTCTGACTTCACCAGAACTCCGATTCACTAAGTTATCACCGGATAATTTAGTCATTTTCACTATTTGCGAGTCAGAAACTTTTGTTAAAATCGAAGTCTTAGACTCATTGGAATCTAAAGTTCATGAGTTATCATCAGATAGCTCTGTGGTTTTCTAAATTGTTTTTGGCATGCAACATCATTTCGAACCACATTTCGAAGACTAGTCGGATAGGAGAACTAATAAAGGGTTAAATATGTTTTTGGTCCCTGAATTTTGGGCGAGATTTGGTTTTCGTCTCTCGCCGGCGTAAAGGTGGACTTTAGGCCCCAAACTATGAGAAATTGTTGGTTTTCGTCCCTGCCAGAGTTTGGTCAACGCCGCCGTGTCTATGTGTCACGACTGAGCTTACGTGGCAACGCCACGTCAATTAATGAGGCCACGTGGAATTTCCTTTTCTTTTTCCTTTACTTTTTTTTTCAATGTTAAATTAGATTATTAATTATTAAAAAATTAAAATGTTTAATTAAAAAAGCAGAAGCCAATAATTAATTTAATTAACATAATCTTCATTAATTGCATCTTCTTCATCCTTATGAACATCATCATCTTCAACATCTTCATCATCATCTTATCTTCAACCTTCTTCATCCTTCTCCTCCTCCTCCTCCTTCTTCTTCTTCTTCTTCTTCAAACAACAACCCTTCACCACCTTCATCCTCTAACAACAACCTGCAAATCAAAAACACCAGGTGCAGGTCCAAAAAGTCCTAGATTTGCAACCTCCGCCCAGAAAAACCCAGAAGGCTTTGCTAAGATTTTTCCCAAACCCAGAAAATCAAGGAACTTGAAGAAAACACACACACACACACACTTCCATGACCCAGAAAGCAACAACCCTATACTTCCATGAACCAGAAAACAACAACAACCCCACATCTTCTCCATTTCATCTTCCTCATCATCTTCGCAAAACATTTTATCTTCATCATCATCTAAATGGCAGCACACGCACACCAGTGAAACAAGAGGGAAAATCCAAATTGAAGAAACCCTAAAACCCCAAACTCAAAAATCTCAACCCAGATTCCAACAACGAAAATCCCAACCCAGATCGGAGAGAAGAGCAAGAGATCAAGAGAGAGAATCAGAGATCTCGCGTGTAGAAGAAAATGAGAACAAGTCGCCGCTCATCCTGCAAACTCTTCTACCGCCGCTCAGATCATAGCCTCTGCGCCACTCCGTGTGCATCTTCACAGCACCGCTCTGTTTCCGTTTAGTCCCAAACCGCCATCGCCTAAAACCCAGAAACCCACCTCAAACCCCACCTACTACAACCTCTACCCACCGTGCCGAGCCTAGCAAACCCTCGACCACCGTGCTGAGCAAAACTAGTAAACCCTAACCCCCTTCTCCTCCTTCTAGCAACCCTGCTGCGCGAGCCACCAGCCCAAAGCACCAACAGACCTTAGAAAATTCAAAAACCCCAGCCCAGATCCAGTCAAAGATGATGAAGCAAAGAAATCGAAGAGATGAAGCAGTGAACAAGAAGAAGAGGAGAAGAAGATGAAGAAGAAGAAGAGGAGAATTATGTTTAATTAGAGTTATATTTTCAAGAAGAAGATGAAGCAGAGAGTTATGTTTTCAAGAAGAAGAGGCGGTGGATCTGACTCTTCAATTTTTTTTTAAAGAAATTAGGTTTAGTTAATTTAAGAATTATGTTTAATTAGTGTTTTATTAGCGTTAATAATTTAGAATTGAAAAAAATATAAAGGAAAAAGAAAAGGAAATTCCACGTGGCCTCATTAGTTGATGTGGTGTTGCCACGTAAGCTCAACCGTGACACATAGACACGGCGGCGTTGACCAAACTCCGGCACGGACGAAAACCAACAATTTCTCATAGTTTGGGGCCTAAAATCCACCTTTACGCCGGCGATGGACGAAAACCAAATCTCGCTCAAAGTTCAGGGATCAAAAACATATTTAACCCACTAATAAACTACCAAATAAAAGGAGTCCACAACCCCAGGACCTGATCCAAGTCTTAGATTACTCTTTGCATCCATTTATTTGTGCAGGAAATAAAATGTGTGTAAACACCTAGCCAACGCGATAATTAAGTGAAGTTTTTATTTTTTTAACGTTTTATGTTAGTTTAACTGGTGCTAAAAAATGAATAAAATGACTCTTTCTTATACTGACTTCATAATTTAACAATAATGGATGAAATACGTGGACGGACTTGAACACAAGTTGATCACTTTTCGAAAAAAATTGCTATGTGTAGAAAGGAGCTTAGTTTTAATGCCACCCTTATTAATACTAATGTCATCCCCAATTTTTTAATGCCAAAAATACCCCTGTGGTAAAAATAATAAATTATTACCTTTTTAATAGTTACACTTCTTCCACCACCCCATTCTCATTTCATCTTCTCACGCACCTAATACTTGTGAGTTCTGAAACCCTAGTCTTGTCTGCCGCCGCCGCCGCCGTCGACCTGAACTGTCGTCGGTCTCGCCCCCATTCTCCCCGTGTTCTTCTCTTTGATCTACCTCTTCCCCTACAAGTTTGTCTTGGCCACCCTGTACTGCGTTATTGTGTTGCATCTAATTTTGAATTTCGCACTCAATATGTGCGTTTTGATAAAATTTCTGCAAGAATTCACACTCATCAAGTACGATTTAGCTTGTTTTCCCTTTGTTTCGCAAATATTAGGTGCGTTTTTGGCTTTGGTTTTGTGTCTCGCCACTGTTATGTGCGTGCTGATTTTTCGCACTTGTGAGTGCGTTTATTTATTTTTTATTTTTTAAATTTCGCACTATTGATGGCAAAATCTTTGATTTTGTTTCGCACTACTGAGTGCGAAATTTCTGTTTCCGTTTCGCACCTGTGATAGCGAAATGGCCCTGTTTTCATATTCAGCAAAGAGAATTTCGCACTTTGTTGTGCATTTTGCATCAATGTTTCAATTGAATTAGTTTCAGTTTTTTTATTTACAATTTATAATATTTATTTTTTACAGAAATGGCAAGAACACGATGGACCAGACATGCACCACAACCTGAAGTAGGGCAAGGTCAAGCTGAACGTACCCGACCGACTGGTTTGGTACGCAGGAGACATGGAAAAGCTCCATTGGTGGAGGAGCCATCTAACCAGTAAGATGAGGAAGATGCATATGCTCA
This sequence comes from Acmispon strigosus, assembly GCA_030819835.1. Lineage (NCBI taxonomy): Eukaryota > Viridiplantae > Streptophyta > Magnoliopsida > Fabales > Fabaceae > Acmispon > Acmispon strigosus. The sequence continues at coordinate 31,581,003 of JAUAMA010000001.1, forward strand.
GGAAGACCAGCAAATGGACTACGGTCATGAGGAAGACCAGCACATTGATGAGGATGAAGATGTTGGTGATGGAAATGATGAAGACGATGACAATGACGATGGCGAAGATGCAGAGGAGGAGGACGAGGACGAAAGGCAGCATGTAAACAAAGAGGAGGCAAGAGAGGTAAAGCGCCGGCTGCGTCAGATGGACCAAGAGGATAAGGACCTCACATCATTCCCAGGTGGCCCCGCTAATTTATCAGTGCTACGGAACTACCACAAGCATATCGCTAGTAGAGTGTGGAGGTCTTATCTTGATCCTACGATGCCGGATAGGCCAGTGTTGAGGGTCTATAATCAATCGAGGAAGTTGGCGAAGCCTGTTGACCATGGTGTTTCCTATATCACCACAATTCTGCAAAGGTCAGGGCTTGCTGCATTGAGAATGTGTCGGTATAATGTGTCAAATAGGGGACTAATCTCCACTGTTGTGGAGAGATGGCATCCAGAGACCTCGTCATTCCATCTTCCATTTGGTGAGATGACGATCACCCTCAACGATGTCTCTTGTCTTCTGCATATCCCCATTCGTGGAAGTTTTTTCACCCTACCACAGCTTGATCGTGATCAGTGTGTCCAAGCTTTGGTATCTCAGCTAGAGGTCACCCCCACACAAGCTGCCAAGGAGATTCTTAAAACAAAGGGGAAGTTTGTAAGGTTCAAGTGGTTTGAAAATATTATCATAGTGAACCTCGGTGATGGGAAGCTTGAAGCAGCTGCGAAGGCGTACATGCTTTGGTTTGTGTGTGCAACACAGTTTGTTGACAAGAGCAGGACAAATGCCAACATCTCCTACCTCTCATTGTTTACAAATTTGGCTGAGGTGGGGAACATTGCGTGGGGGGCGGCAATGCTGGCTTATATGTACGATCAGCATAATGGTGCGTCTCAGAGGCACACAAAATCAATTGGTGGTTCTATGACTCTGCTTCAGGTACTTGGTAGTTTTAATTAGTTGTCTGTATTATTTTTTGTTATTTTAAATTTGTCAATATTGTGAACATTTATTGACAGGCCTGGATTTATGAGCATTTCCCAGCCACAGTGTTCGATAGAAAGTCTAACCCTTATTACACTGAAGAGATGCCTAGAGCTATGAGGTGGGTGCCAATGAAGGGAGATGAACGCATTAAGAAGAAAAGGTCTGATTTGGACGATTTGGCGGGTGATGTGGTTTTTTGGGCTCCATATGTGGACCACCGTGCCGTTTGGATGTTTGATAATGTTTCCCTCTTTTCTTGATGGATTAGATGCTCAGGTATCATGCAGCCTTACCAACCGCAGAGGGTGTTGCGGCAGTTTGGTTTTTTGCAGTTCATTCCTGATACACCCCCTACAGAAGCACCGACGTGTGAAGAGATTAATGACATGTGGTATAGGTACACGCATTATGTGATCCACCCCCACCACCGTGCTCTTGCACCGTCTCAGACGGCTCCAGATTATTTGGCATGGTATCGACGACACTCACACCCATATATGATACCATCTGAGGAGAGAGAAGTTGAAACTGCCTCCGCTGCGGTATGTCAACTTAACATTGTTTGTAGTTGTGGTTTTTTACTTAATACTTAAAGTGTTAGTTTGTGTAACCGTTGCAGGGCAAGTTTAGGGTTTAGCCGAGGAAGTGGTTGGACGTCATTCTGGATCCAAATGCAGTTGGGTCACCCCCTGTTGGAACACCAGCCTGGGTTGTCGTGGAGAACATGCAAGCTATTGTTGAGAAAAGCTTGCACGGGGATTTGGTGTACAGGAGGGCTAAGAGGAGTAATGCACGTGGAGCGTCTAGTTCTCGAAACTAATCATTGTAACATTCTAGATTACTGAACTTGGGTTTGTAATTGTTATTTTGATGGATAGTGACTGTTGGTTAACGTTATGCATGATTATTGTAAATGTTTATTTTGATGGATAATGACCGTTGCTAAACTATTATCGATGCATGATTATTTAAGTTTCAAATTAACGTGATGTGGTACGACCATTCAAGGCTGAAATTTATTGATGTTTGGCAATTCAAAAAAACAAAAGATATCTCCATTGAGTATAGTCAAGAGTCAAAAAACAAAAGTGATCCTACATTAAGTCTCAAAAAGATGTCACTTATGACAATTTTGTCAATTCTCAGTGAGGTCAAATACTTGCTTTTCTCTCCCACAATGTTGCGCTTCCAACTCCTTCTGGTACTGCGCCATTCGCTCTAGGTATGGGGTCTCCCACTCCAAAGCCTGTGGGTCACAATGATATCTCCATTGGGGAGCCGTACATTGTATTGGATGATTCTTCTTCAATTGTACCTGAATGAAAACGAAATTAGAATTATATAACATATGAGTGGTGCAAGAATCTTCGTTAACTATAAAATGTTTGGCAGTTTTAATTGTACCTGTACCCAGTGATTTTGGTTCACATGTCCAAGCACAATAATAGGATGAGTAATCAGTGGCTGGCCAACAAGAGGTAAGAACGTGGAACAACCCCTGTTAGACAATGTAATCAACACAATACAACCCCGTGTTTGGAATTGTCAACCACTTTTCTTAGGTGACAAGCTCTTGAGGAGCAACTCTCAAGGTGTCCAAAATTGTTTGTGAGTGTTTTATGCCAAACATTGCCACATATTTATCATCTCTTATTGTAATCTCCTCAATCATCTTCTGTCGTACATCATACCACATTTGTTCACCCTTATCCAATAGGGCAGCAATGGCCCTGTATCCACAATTCCCATCGCCAGCCACATTTATGATGTCACATATATAAGGCTAAAATTTAATAGGCATTTTTTCTAAGTGTGGTACCTTTAGAGATGACCCGTCAAATTTTTGTTTTTTGGGTCGTCCCCTCTTAGCCTTGGTTACAACTGTTGGCGTAGGAGACTTCCATTTAGGAACCGGTGGTGTAGGTATTCTTGTGCTGCTTGGGGCGTGCACCGATGGGTATGTGGAGTTTCTCCCTTCAAGTGAGTTAACATAGTCATCAACTATCTCAAAGTATGAAGGGTTACGCTTTGTCGACCCTTAAGACACACCCTTCTTCCTTCCCTTTGTTTTAACTTTCGCAGGAGAAGGACACATAGAGGTGGAATCAGAAAATGCAAGCTCCCGAAGTTTTTCTTTGATTGCCGTCTTTGTTGGGATATCTGCATTCTCAAATCTAAAAGACAGTGCTTCCCACTCAGACTTTAAATTGAGCTCAATTGATGAATTATCTTTGGGTTCAACTGTTGCCCATGATAGTCTTCTCCAAATATGGTGGATGGTACCCAAAGGCACACAAGTGTACCGTGCAAGCTCACAAGCACACGGTAACCCGTGGGTACTTCTTAACCTGCAACCGCACTCAGAACTATCAACCCCCACCCTTTTCATTCTTGTTTTCTCCTTCGCAAGCAGTTCAAGAGCCTTCTTTGACACAAAACCAATCAAATTCTTGTAGAAGGGACCTTTGAATTTGTGATCCTTGATGAATATACTATGTTCAAAAGAGGACATTATCTTCTTATGTTGGAGTATAGTTAGCTTGTTCATGGCATCCCAGCAATAAAAAAGATCACCCTTGCTATTCTTAAGCAAATGCTTTAGCCTTGCATGAGCACCCTCAACCCTGCAATGCATTGCAGTACAATCTAAATAACATAACTATAATTTAAACTAAGCGATAAACATAAATATAATCATGAAGTTGATTATACCTGTTAGTTGTCGTGTTCCCATGATGCATGGCCGAATCAATCCAGAACTTTACAAACTTATGCCTATGATCTGTCAACCAAGTTGTCATAACATACGAATTGAATTGAGGAAAGGATTCAGATAAAATTTGCACGGCCCTCAAATGACTATCGTACTCCTCTTCAGACTCAGAATCCATGAGATCTTACCATGCATCCATGATGCCATCCCACACTGTTTTGGGTTGGCAATATAACTTGCACTTTGCACTAACATTCTTCGAAATATGGAACCTGCACAACAAGTGTTTGGCTGTGGGGAAAACCTCCTCTACAGCTGCTATCAGTGCAAGATCTTTATCAGTCACAATTACACTAGGCAAGCTATCTTCCTTAAGAATCAACCCCTTCAGTTTTGTCAAGGCCCACACAACATCATGTGTTCTTTCTGAGGACATATAAGAAAATCCAATAGTAAAGGTAATGTCTGTTGATGTGACACCAACCATTTCAAGCAGGGGTAAGCCGTACCTGTTGGTTATGTATGTACTATCTATGAGCACAACAGTAGGATACAGATTAAAGAGCTCTATGCCACCCGGATGTGACCAAAATATATCTTGAATAACCTGAGTTTCACCATCCTTCTGATGCCAATAAACATATTTATCTCGTTCCAATAAATGCATCAGGTGCTGCATCTCTGTTAAAGAACCCCTCTTTGTCCTCCTGTATCGTCCACATGCATTGTAAACTTGTTGAATTGTTGTTAAATTCTCAGGATTCTTATCTTTCAAAGAGACAAGCATGTGACTAGGTTTAACCCTAGTGTCTACCATATCTTCAACCAACTGTTTTTCTGTAGAAGTCAATTTTCCAGCGTATGCGTGCCCAACCAACGATTGCGCTCTTGCATGTGTGAAGAAGGTCTTGCTCCTGACCCTGGCTGTGGTTTTGATGACGACAAACTCATCGACAAAAAGAAGAAAAGAAGACTTCGAAGCAACAACGCTACAAAGTTCATCAATAGTCTAGAAGTCTTAGTTTAGGTGAGTTATGCTTCTAAAGGTCTATTAAAGCATAAAGGCTCTTAAAACACCTAAACTAATCAAGCTAAGTGTTTTCATAACTTAAAAGAAGTAGAAAACCTTAAGCCGATCTCAAAGGATCAAGTTTCTGGAAGATGGACTTCAGTGTAATCGGTTTCAGGATTCTGGTAATCGATTACACCTAGGAAAGTAATCGATTACTTGTTGTTTGTAATCGATTACATGTTTGAATTTCAAATTCAAACTGAAACGGCTATTAGTGTAATCGATTACACTAAGTGATGTAATCGATTACCAGAACGAAAAGTTACATCTTTTCATGAACCATTGTGTCCCAAACCTTTTGGAAAGGGTTGTGATGGTTCAAGGACGTTTCCCTTGCCTATATAAAGTCCATTTGAGTCCAGAACACAACAACACATGAGAATACAACATTAGGCCAAAGCTTTGTCAAAATTAGTTCATCTTTTAGAACTTAAACCTTCAAGAGCCTAAATTCTGAGTTCATGATCATCATATTTATAAGAACACTTTAGTTGTTCATATCTTGAGGAACTCAGAATTATATTATGCATAAAAGCCTTAAAGCATAATTTCTCATGATCAATCCATTTCTATGTTAAAGGATTGATACAGCCAATTGTAAACTCTTCTTCATCTCTTTCTGTAAGATTGAGTTTTCACCGTGGTATTCGGTGAAGGGTTGTTGTCACTGAAAGTGGTATACTTTCAGGGTATTGATTGAAGGTGGTTTAGCCTTCAAGGTCTGAGGGTGGTTTGCCTTCAGTAACTGAAAGCGGTTTACTTTCAGGGGCTGTTGAAAGTGGTTTGCTTTCACAGGTTATTGGTAGAAATTCTTGGGGTCCTTGGGTTAGGAATTTGTAAGAGATTTTTATCAATAGTGGAAAAATCCTCAAGGGGTTTCTTTAAGGGACTGGACGTAGCCTTCGGTGGATAGAAGGTGAACCAGGATAAAACTCCGTGTGTGAATTCCTCTCATCCTTCATCTTTTACTTTCAAGCAATCCTTAATTCCGCTGCAATCACAACTATCGTTTCGTGATCATCATTATCTTGAAAGTAATAATTTCGATAAGGCGAAAATCGGGGCAACTCTGATTCACCCCCCCTCTCAGGTTTCTATCTGTACTAACAGCATGGTTATGAACTCCACATAACACCTTGAGCCACCAACACCCTTCAGCTTTTCTGGGCCTTCCTCTTAGCTTAAATGGACACTCACATTTTCTTGTTCCGGTGCTCCTCTTTGTCAGTTTGCCCTTGTATGGTTTGTAACTCCCACCCCGCTCGCATCCTAACGTGAGAAGTTCCTTTCTTTTGAGGCTCCCATAATCAGACTTAGCTGTAACAACAACAAATCCATTCTCCTTCCCCACCGACCGACACCAATCAAATAGTTCATAGCGATTAAGAAATTTCTGCAAGCAATAAGAACAATTATACATTAAATCCAACTTTTGTACGATGCTTATTAACCACAAGAGAAATATGCACCTTATCAGTTGTAAATGCTTCTGTAACATCTACCCGAACAACGGATGAAGATGCATTACCAGAACTTGCATTCGTAATAGGGTCATTAGACTTCACAGTTGGGCCCATTTCTTCCATGTTATCAACGTCACCAACTTCTTTAACATCCACATTCGCAGCAACTTCTGCCCCATAATCAACCTTGTCGACTTCCTCAGACGCCGTATGAGACATGATTTAGTATTCTGCGACATTTAAAAATAACAAATATTAAGCAAAAAAACAGGGGTAAGAAACGCACTTAATGGTGCAAAAGTTATAACAATTTCGCACCATTGAGTGCGAAATTGATATGGATTTCCCATGTCCATTTCGCACCCAGTGAAGCGAAATCCATCTAACAAATTTGCATCACTAGGTGCGAAAACTATTCTCGCACAACAAGAAGCGAAATCACAACGCACTTAAATAGTGCGAAATAAAAAACGCAAATAATAAGTGCGAATTAAAAACGCACTTAATATTTGCGATTAAATTACTAATCTTACACGGAGATTGGTGGAGGATGGTACATAGAAGGTTGAAAAAACAAGAAAATATAGAAGGCCATTGGATATTTTGGGAAAGATATTATATTTTAAGGGCATTAATGTAATTTACATTGTAGAGAGATGGCATTAGAATTAACAATGGGTGGCATTAAAACTAATGCACGTGTAGAAAGCTAGACAATAAGTAGTTAAATAGATCGGTTTGAATAATTTTTTTTTTTGTAAGATCGGTTTGAATATTTGAAAACTGAAAATGTGATCAACACATTGAAATATTCTTTTTTATATTGGTTTGTAGCAGCAAGTCAACAGCATGTGCTTAATTTTTTGTCTTGGTTAAAAGACCACCAAAGTACAGAGACCAACTCAATCTTGTTGCAGATGAGGTTAAGCAAAGCCAGCTCTATCACATAAGTGCACCACCACAAGAGCCAAATTTGACAGAATGCATATGAAACAAGCAAGGCATGTGTACCCACTAGTTCGTCTTAGGAAACGACACTAAATGGTGACCCACCCATTTAATGTATCAAGTTGCGGGAGGAAAAGGACTTGAACTGGTAGACTACATTCTCAAGCAAAAAATAAAATAAAATAAACCAAAACTTTAAGACTCTTAAAAAATAATTTGCAAATAAGAAAAAAAATATCGAAAAAAATATAGAAATAGGCACACGGTACACTTATCGTAAAAAATATTAGAGACAGATACAATTGGTCCATCCAAACAAATTATATGTTAAGTTTCGGAAGCGGAATCATCATATGAGATTACTGACTGTGGATTATCGATTGCCTACACGACCAGATGTATTGTTTCATGAACCAATACATTCCAAAATGTTACAGAAGCTTTGTGATGGTTCATGAACGACCTCTAGTGCCTATAAATAGTCCATTGATGCTCACAAGAGAAACAACAATTACACACAACTTTCATATTCATTTAGAGGAATCATTATGAGTCTTTAAGCTCTCATTTTCAAAGAACACTTATGCTGTTTAATTGTTGAGAACTCAGAATTGAAAAGAGCCTTCATATGTTAGTGCCTAAAGCATAACTTGCATATTCAATCCATTCTCTTGTTGAAGGATTGACTCAGCTGTGTAAAAATCTTCTTCATCTTCATTCTGGTTTGAGTGAAAGTTCACCGTAGTGTTCGGTGAATGGTAGTGAGTGAAAGCGGTTTGCTTTCTGGTTGTTGATAAGAATTCTTAACGTTCTTGGTGTGAGTACTTGTAAGAATTCTTTATCAATAGTGGATAAATCTTCAACGGTTCTTGAGGGACTAGACGTAGCCTTCGGTGGATTGAAGGTGAACCAGGATAAAATCCTTGTGTGATTCTCTCAACCTTTATATTTTAATTTCAAGCAAGTCTATATTCTGCTGCATTCACAATCAACAATTATGATTCTGATTATATTGAAAGTAATCCGGTTTTTGATCAGGCGAAATTTGAGAGAACCTAATTCACCCCCTCTTAGGTTGCTATCTGTACTTACAATTGGCATCAGAGCGTAAGTTTAGGTAAATTATTCCTAAGGTCCAGGAAGATGGCATCCTCTTCTACACCTAGTACTAGTGAGGATTTCAACATAAACAGACCACCATACTTCAATGGAGACCACTATGAATTTTGGAAAATCAAGATGAAAATCTTCATAAGGTCATTAGATGTGGAAATCTGGAAAGCCATTGAAGAATGTCCTTTTATACCACTAGCTGATGTGGGTGGTAGCACACAACCAAAACCAGAAAATACATGGAGTGAAGAAGAGAAAAAGAAAGTTCAATATGACTTGAAAGGCATGAACATTCTTACATCAGCCTTAGGCATGGATGAATTCTTTAGGGTATCCACTTGCGAAAATTCCAAGGAAATATGGGATACTCTAATGGTTACTCATGAAGGAACTGATGAAGTGAAGAGATAAAAAATCAATACATTGTCACAGGAATATGAAATGTTCAGAATGTTACCTGGTGAAAGGGTACTTGATATGTAGAAGTATTTTACACATTTGACTAACCACTTAATATCTCTTGGTAAGGATTTCTCTAATAGTGACTTAAACATAAAAGTGTTGAGATCACTCATAGGAGCATGGCAACCAAAGGTGACAACGATTTCAGAAAAGAAGAGTTTATCAAACATGACTCTGGCAACCTTATTTGGAAAACTCCAAGAACATGAATTGGATTGGAATTGCGTAGAGCAACATGAACTACATGAGAAGAAGCATCGGTCCATTTCCCTAAAAGCAAAGGAAAGCATCAAAGAAGAATATGATGCAGACTTTGAAGAAGCCATCAATGAAAACATGAATTTGTTGGTGAAGAATCTTGGAAGGCTTTTCAAAAGGAAAGGTATGAAATGTAATAATAATAGAAATTTCCAAAAGAATAGTGAGCCCTCTTCATCACAAAGGTTCACATGCTTTGAGTGTGGAAAACTTGGACATATCAAATGGGAATGTCCAAATCTTTAAAAGAAGAAAGATGGGTTGAAGGAAAAGTTTGAAAAGAAGGAGTCAAACTCAAGAATAGCCTACATAGCATGGGATGATAATGATGTAAGCTCTTCATCAAATTCTGAAAAAGAAGAAGCACACGTTGCACTGATGGCCTCACACATTTCAGTTGATGAAGACTTCGAGGTTAGTAACAATAGTATTTCATTTGATGATTTAAAATTTGCAATAGAAAATATGTTCAAATTATGTCATAGCTTTACTAAAGTAAGCAGCAAACAAAATACTATTATCTCATCATTAGAAGATAAATTCTAGACTTTACAAAGTGAACTAGATGCAGTCAAAACTAAGTTAGATATACCACATGTATGCACTAAGTGTAATTCACTAGAAGAAAAGATAGATAATCTACAACAAAAGGTCCATAACTTTAATCTAGGTAAACAAAAATTAGATGATATCCTAAGTGTTCAAAGACACTCAAATAACAAAAATGGACTAGGATATGTGTAAGTACAGATAGAAACCTAAGAAGGGGGTGAATTAGGTTCTCTTAATTTTCGCCTTATAAAAAACCGATTACTTTCAGTATGATCAGAATCAAAATTGTTAATTGTAAATGCAGCGGAATAAAGACTTGCTGAAAGTAAGAGATAAAGGTTGAGAGAATCACACACGAATTTTATCCTAGTTCACCTTCAACCAGCGAAGGCTACGCCCAGTCCCCCGTTCTGATTCAGGAATTTTTCCACTATGATCAAGTAATCTTACAGATGCTTGCGCCAAGGACCCTAAGAGTACTTATCAATGTTAGAACAGATAGAAACCTGAGAGGGGGGGTGAATCAGTGTTGCCCCAATTTTCGCCTTATTGAAATTATTACTTTCAAGTTTATGATGATCACGAGTTGATCTTGTGATTGCAGCGGATATGAACAATGCTTGAAAGTAAATGTGAAGGATAAACAGAATCACACACAAGATTTATCCTGGTTCGCCTTCAATCCACCGAAGACTACGTCCAGTCCCTCAAGAAACCCCTTGAGGATTTTTCCACTATTGATAAGAATTTCTTATCCTAACCCAAGGACCCCAAGAACTTCTACCAATATCCTGTGAAAGAAAACCGCTTTCAACAGCCCCTGAAAGCAAACCGCTTTCAGTTCCTGAAGGCAAACCACCCTCAGACCTTGAAGACAAACTTGTCTTCAACCAGAACCCTGAAAGCAAACCACTTTCAGTGACAACAACCCTTCACCGAATACCACGGTGAAAAACTCAATCTTACAGAAAGAGATGAAGAAGATATTACACTTGGCTGTTTCAATCCTTTAACACACAATTGGATTGAACATGAGAAATTATGCTTTAAGGCTTTTAAGCATAATACAATTCTGAGTTCTTCAAGATATGAACAACAAATGTGTTCTTGTAAACATGAAGATCATGAACTCAGAATTTAGGCTCTAAAAGATTTAAGTTCTAAAAGATGAACCTATTTTGAAAAAGCTTTGGCCTAATGTGTTTTTCTCATGTGAAATGTGTAAATTTCGTGTGTGTGTGTGTTCTATGTTGTTGTTCTTGTGTGTTTTGTTTTCTGGACTCAAATGGTCTTTATATAGGCAAGGGAAACGTCCTTGAACCATCACAACCCTTTTCAAAAGGTTTGGGACACAATGGTTCATGAAAAGATGCAACTTTTCGTTCTGGTAATCGATTACCACACTTAGTGTAATCGATTACACAAGTGACCGTTTCAGTTTGAATTTGAATTTCAAACATGTAATCGATTACAAGACTAGAGTAATCGATTACTTGCCTTGGTGTAATCGATTACCATAATGGTGTAATCGATTACACAGAAGCCCATTTTCCAGAAACTTATTCTTTGAGACTTGCTTAAGGTTTTCTACTTCTTTTAAGTTATGAAAACACTTAGCTTGATTATATTAGGTATTTTGAGAGCCTTTATGCTTTAATAAACCTTTAGAAGAATAACTCACCTAATTCTAAGACTTCTAGACTATTGATGGACTTGAGTGCTTGATTTCTTTGAAGTCTTCTTTTCTTCTTTTTGTTGATGAGTTTGTCGTCATCAAAACCACAGCCAGGGTCAGGAGCAAGACCTTCTTCACAATCTCCCCCTTTTTGATGATGGCAAACACATACTTGAAACTTTGAAGATCATTTATGCATTCGTGATGCTTAACTCCCCCTATTTGATAGAATTTAGTATTTCTGATTTTTCTCTCCCCCTTTCTAATGTACTCGTTGAATTCCTGCATATGATCTTTAAAGACACTGAACCTTTCTCCCCCTTTTGACTTCATCAAAAAGAAGAAAAGGCCAAAAATGTACAGGCATACATACAAGTATATATTGCAAGATAAAGCATGGGGGAATGAGGGCAAATATATAAAATATAATCAACACTTTTTATATATATATATATAAGAAAGCAAATACATAAGTTTTACATAGTAAGACATATCAAACATATGTAGTAGAGGAATTACAGCAAATAGATAAAGCCATTTGTGCTAAAATAGGGAAATCCTAATATTATGTAGATAACTATATAGAGACGCTAGACTTCAGAACTTAGGTTTGACTAGAATCCTCAGAGGTCTCAGAAGGGTCGAGTTCTTGAAGGCTCTCAATCTCTTTACGCATGAAGGAGTGCATGGCTTCTATGCGATTTTCCACAAGTATAAAGCGAGACCGAATGGTATCCTCCAGTTGGCCCAACTTCTGAGAAAGACGGAGTGACAAGATATCCATCCTTTCTAGTATAACCTTGGTTTCTTGTGAGAAGTTTGAAGGAATGGTATAAAAGGGAGATAGTCCTGCCGATGCAGCATTGGTTTGAACATCAATGCGATAGCGAGACAACACCAGAGGATCTGTGGAGGATTCCCTTCGAGACACATTGATTGGAGAGGAAACATTTGAAGGACGGGGAAGAGATCCCATGGCGAAACAAGACTTAGACGAAGAAGGATTGTATATGAAGAAAGGTAGGCAAAAAGGCAGAGGACAAATGCTGATTTTATAGAAAAAAATCGTGCGTGTAATCGATTACGGTAGTTAAGGTAATCGATTACAGCAGTTGTAAATTTGAAAACTTTCAAATTTTTGAACATGTAATCGATTATGGAAGTTATAATAATCGATTGCTCAGATGTTTCTTAGCACGAGGACTTTGAACATGGATAATCGATTACAAATCCTGGGGTAATCGATTACTAGGACATTTGTACAATTTCTAGACTCTAGAATCCTATGTAACACATTTTCATATATATAAACACTTAAGCACATAATGCAAATGTACATATAAAGTTTATGCAAATAATATGTTATGTTAAATATCATGCTCATCTAATATGCCTAATTCTCTTCTTATCTTGAAAAATGATTCTTTAGGAAGAGGCTTAGTAAAGATGTCTGCTAACTGATTATGTGTATCCACAAATGAAATCTCAATATCTTTCCTCATAACATGATCTCGAAGAAAATGATGTCGTATATCAATATGCTTAGTTCGAGAGTGCATGATAGGGTTTTTAGTGAGATTAATGGCACTTGTGTTGTCACATTTAATTGGAATGCAGCCCAGCTCTAAGCCAAAATCTTTGAGTTGTTGTTTGAGCCATAGAGTTTGTGCACAACAACTACCTGCAGCAATATATTCTGCTTCTGCAGTACTTAGAGCAACACATGCTTGCTTCTTACAAGACCATGAAACAAGAGCATTTCCTAATAGGTGACAAGTACCACTTGTACTCTTTCTCTCAGTTTTACAACCAGCATAATCAGAATCAGAATACCCAATCAAATCACAAACACTTCCTTTGGGATACCACAATCCAACATTTGTAGTTCCTTTCAAATATTTGAAAATTCGTTTAACAGAACTTAAATGTGATTCCCTAGGAGATGCTTGATATCTAGCACATAGACACACACTAAACATAATATCAGGTCTACTTGCAGATAAGTATAAAAGAGATCCGATCATACCTCTATATTTGGTAATATCAACTTGATTACCGGATTCATCTTGATCTAAATATGTGTTAGACCCCATAGGTGTGGCTATGGCCTTGCAATCATCCAAATCATATTTCTTTAATAGTTCCTTGCAAAACTTTGATTGATTGATGAATATTCCATCACTTGATTGCTTGATTTGTAAACCAAGAAAGAAATTTAATTGTCCCATCATGGACATTTCAAATTCTTCTTGCATCATGTTAGAGAAATCTTTGCAAAGAGATTCATTAGTTGCACCAAAGATAATATCATCAACATAAATTTGAACAAGTAAGGTATTACCTTTGGTTCTTTTGATGAACAAGGTTGTATCAGCCTTACCTTTTTGAAATCCTTTATCACAAAGGAAAGTACTTAACCTATCATACCATGCACGAGGGGCTTGCTTAAGACCATAGAGTGCTTTCTTTAGTCTGAAGACATGTGTAGGAAACTTTGGATCTTCAAATCCTGGAGGTTGCTTCACATACACTTCTTCTTGAATATATCCATTTAGGAAGGCACTTTTGACGTCCATTTGATACAATGGGAAGTTTAAAGAGCAAGCATACGCTAATAACAATCTTATGGCTTCTAATCTTGCTACGGGTGCATATGTTTCATCAAAATCTATACCTTCTTCTTGATTATAGCCTTGAGCAACTAACCTTGCTTTATTCCTAACTATAATACCATTTTCATCTAACTTATTCCTAAACACCCACTTTGTTCCAATAATGTGTTTATCAATAGGCTTAGGGACAAGTTCCCAAACTTGATTCCTTTCAAATTGGTTTAGTTCTTCCTGCATTGCTACAATCCAATATTCATCCTCTAGAGCATCATTTACTTTTGATGGTTCTATCTGAGAGACAAAGGCCATATTCAAAACTGAATCATTCAAGCGTAGCCTTGTAGAAACGCCTCTAGAAATATCACCAATAATATTATCAACTGGATGATCCCTATGGGTTCTCCATTCTTTTGGAAGTTGATAAGTATTACTTTCAATGTGCTCTTCTTGTATTGGATTCTGATCTCCATCTTTTTGAGAATCTTCATTTATAATGATGTCATCTTCTTCATTATCTGGAAGATTGACTTTATCTTCTATTGAAGATTTAGATTCATCAAAAATAACATGTATGGATTCTTCCACAGATAGAGTTTTCTTGTTAAAGACTCTATATGCTTTGCTTGTTAGAGAATATCCAAGGAATATACCTTCATCAGATTTTTCATCAAACTTTCCAAGGTTTTCCTTTCCATTATTCAAGACAAAGCATTTTGATCCAAAAGCATGTAGATGAGAGATATTTGGTTTCCTTCCTTTGTAGAGTTCATAGGGTGTTTTCTTAAGGATAGGTCTAATAAGAACTCTATTGGAAACATAGCAAGCAGTACTAACAGCATCAGCCCAGAAATATTTAGGGAGACTAGATTCACTTAACATGGTTCTTGCTAATTCTTCAAGTAACCTATTCTTCCTTTCTACTACACCATTTTGTTGTGGTGTTCTCGGAGTAGAGAAGTTATGTGATATTCCATTTTCATCACATAGTTCTTGGAATTGTTGATTCTGAAATTCTCCACCATGATCACTTCTAATAGAAGAGATCTTTAAAGACTTCTCATTTTGAACTAGCCTTGCATATCTTTTGAATGCATTGAAGGCTTCATTCTTATGAGGTAGAAATAAAGTCCAAGTAAATCTAGAGAAATCATCAACAATAACAAGAGCATAGAAATTACCTCCGAGGCTTTTAGTTCTAGAAGGTCCGAACAAATCCATATGTAACAATTGAAGGGGTCTTGAGGTCGAAACTATGTTCTTTGGTTTGAAGGATGTTCTGGTTTGCTTCCCCTTTTGACATGCATCACAAAGCTTGTCTTTCTCGAATTTTATCTTTGGAAGCCCAACAACTAGATCATGCTTGACTAGTTTGTTTAAATGATCTATGTGAATATGTGCAAGTCTTCTATGCCATAGCCATGAATCACTATTGTTCTTGGCTAATAGGCATCTCACATTTTGTGGAATTTCTTCCAATGAGATCATGAAGACTTTGTTTACTTTATATCCAGAAAACTTAATTTCTTTAGTTTTCACATCTTTCACAACACATATATCATTAATAAAACCAACTTTCAAACCTTTATCACATAGTTGACTAATACTCAGAAGATTATGCATCAAACCATCAACGTAAAGAACTTTATCGATGACTGTTTGAGGGGGTGTGCCTATTCTTCCAATACCGAGTATTTTTCCCTTTTGATTATTACCATATGTGACGAAACCTTTTTCCCTAGGTATAAGAAAAGAAAACTTGGTTTTGTCTCCTGTCATGTGTGATGAGCAGCCACTATCAAGATACCATAGATCCTTTGCTGCTTTCATACACACCTACATGACAAAGTTCAGACATGGGTATTAGGAACCCAACAAGTTTTGGGTCCTTATAAGTTAACATCCTTTCTAACCCAAATATACTCCCTATTTGGTACTCCTATATGTTTGTAGTAGCATCTACTAGGGGTATATCCTATTTTGTTACAATAAGTACAAGAGTAATGATTGTAACTAGAGGTTTGTCTAGGGGAAGAATGAATCTTTCTAGGAAGTCTATTTTGATTAATCTTCCTATTGTTTGTACTCTTAACAGGATTAATCTTACTGTTACTAGAAGATCCTAAAACATGGTTTGGTTTTACAAAAACAGTTTTCCTAACCTCTTTTGTCTTTGGGTGAGAAGTATATCCTAAACCTGACTTATTGTTTGAATGTCTTTGAACACTTAGGATATCATCTAACTTCTGTTTTCCTTTATTGAAGTTATTTACTCTTTGTTGAAGATTTTCTATCTTTTCTTCCAGAGAACTACACTTAGTGCATTTGTGAGTAATGTCTATCTTAGATTTTACTACATCTAGTTCTTCTTGTAAATTTCTACATGTACTTTCTAGGGAAGAAATTATCTCATTTTGCCTAGTGCTAACTTTAGAAAATTCTTGACATATTTTAAACATATTTTCCATGGTAAACTTTAAATCATGAAAAGATATAGAATTCTCACTAACCTGGGAATCTTCAACATCAGAATCATGTGAGGCCATCAAAGCAACTTGTGCTTCTTCTTTATCAGAATCAGATGATGAACTTACTTCATTATCATCCCAAGCCAAGTATGCTCTTCGAGTAAGTTGATCCTTTTTCTCGAACTTCTCTCTTAGACCATGTTTCTTCTTCTGAAGATTTGGACAATCTGACTTGAAATGTCCCGGTTTGCCACACTCGAAACATGTAGTCTTTTGAGATGAAGAAGACTCATTGTTCCTTTGCAAGACTTTATTGTTGTTAAATCTAACATTTTTCTTTTTAAGAAACTTTCCAAAGTTCTTTACTAGAAGATTTAGATTTCCATTGTCTTCTTCTTCAGAATCTGCATCATAATCTTCTTTGATGCTTTTAGGGAAATTGATCGATACTTCTTCTCATGTTGTTCATGCTCCTCTAAACGATTCAATTCTAACTCATGTTCTTGGAGTTTTCCAAAGAGAGTTGCAAGAGTCATATTTGATAAACTCTTCTTCTCTGAGATGGCTGTTACTTTTGGTTGCCATACTCTTGTAAGTGATCTTAGAACTTTCATGTTCAAGTCACTGTTTGAAAATTGTCTACCAAGAGCAATCAAATGATTAATTAAATGAGTGAATCGTTTTTGCATATCTAATACCTTTTCTCCTGGAAGCATTCTGAACATTTCATATTCTTGAGATAGAGTATTGATCTTTGATCTCTTGACTTCATCTGTTCCTTCATGAGTCACCATCAAAGTATCCCATATTTCTTTTGATGAAGTGCATGTTGATACTCTGAAAAATTCATCCATGCCAAGAGCAGATGTAAGAATGTTCATTCCTTTGAGATCATGTTGAACTTTCTTCTTTTCTTCTTCACTCCAAGTACTTTCTGGTTTTGGTTGTGAAGTTCCTTCTTCAATTGTTACAGGCACAAAGGGTCCTTCTTCAATGACTTTCCATATTCCCGAGTCTAATGACTTTATGAATATCTTCATCTTGATTTTCCAGAAGTCATAGTGTTCTCCATTGAAGAATGGTGGCCTGTTTATGTTGTGTCCTTCACTTGTTCCATGATTGGAAGAGGATGCCATCTTTTCCCGGATCATAGGAATAACTTACCTAAACTTCCGCTCTGATACCAATTTTTAGAACAGATAGCAACCTGAGAGGGGGGGGGGGTGAATCAGTGTTGCCCCAATTTTCGCCTTATTGAAATTATTACTTTCAAGTTTATGATGATCACGAGTTGATCTTGTGATTGCAGCGGATATGAACAATGCTTGAAAGTAAATGTGAAGGATAAACAGAATCACACACAAGATTTATCCTGGTTCGCCTTCAATCCACCGAAGACTACGTCCAGTCCCTCAAGAAACCCCTTGAGGATTTTTCCACTATTGATAAGAATTTCTTACAAGTTCCTAACCCAAGGACCCCAAGAACTTCTACCAATATCCTGTGAAAGCAAACCGCTTTCAACAGCCCCTGAAAGCAAACCGCTTTCAGTTCCTGAAGGCAAACCACCCTCAGACCTTGAAGACAAACTTGTCTTCAACCAGAACCCTGAAAGCAAACCACTTTCAGTGACAACAACCCTTCACCGAATACCACGGTGAAAAACTCAATCTTACAGAAAGAGATGAAGAAGATATTACACTTGGCTGTTTCAATCCTTTAACACACAATTGGATTGAACATGAGAAATTATGCTTTAAGGCTTTTAAGCATAATACAATTCTGAGTTCTTCAAGATATGAACAACAAATGTGTTCTTGTAAACATGAAGATCATGAACTCAGAATTTAGGCTCTAAAAGATTTAAGTTCTAAAAGATGAACCTATTTTGAAAAAGCTTTGGCCTAATGTGTTTTTCTCATGTGAAATGTGTAAATTTCGTGTGTGTGTGTGTTCTATGTTGTTGTTCTTGTGTGTTTTGTTTTCTGGACTCAAATGGTCTTTATATAGGCAAGGGAAACGTCCTTGAACCATCACAACCCTTTTCAAAAGGTTTGGGACACAATGGTTCATGAAAAGATGCAACTTTTCGTTCTGGTAATCGATTACCACACTTAGTGTAATCGATTACACAAGTGACCGTTTCAGTTTGAATTTGAATTTCAAACATGTAATCGATTACAAGACTGGAGTAATCGATTACTTGCCTTGGTGTAATCGATTACCATAATGGTGTAATCGATTACACAGAAGCCCATTTTCCAGAAACTTATTCTTTGAGACTTGCTTAAGGTTTTCTACTTCTTTTAAGTTATGAAAACACTTAGCTTGATTATATTAGGTATTTTGAGAGCCTTTATGCTTTAATAAACCTTTAGAAGCATAACTCACCTAATTCTAAGACTTCTAGACTATTGATGGACTTGAGTGCTTGATTTCTTTGAAGTCTTCTTTTCTTCTTTTTGTTGATGAGTTTGTCGTCATCAAAACCACAGCTAGGGTCAGGAGCAAGACCTTTTACAGTAGCCTCCCCTTGCTATTTATAGAGAATAAATAATCTCCTCGTTTATTAAAATTGTTAACCCCTTTTACAGTAGCCTCCCCTTGCTATTTATAGAGAATAAAACCCTATGGGCCGTCAAAATCAGCCCAATACATTATAAAGTCCAAGCCCTATGCCTATTACAGGTTTGCCCCTACCGTCTAGATAGGCTCTACCCAATCGTGGGCGCACGACGCGCTTTCCGCGCCGCTCAACTAGGAAACCCCCAAACTGAAACCTAACCGCCCCTATTATGTAGTCTTTGGCGGTCGCCCAGTCCACAAGCCCACAAGACACGATCTTAAGTTGCGAAAGAGAAGTGTCTTCATACTGCCTTCAGAGAACGCCTTTGACATCTTCGAACCGTGAGCACCAGCCCACCAGCCCACAGGCCCACCAGACACGATCTCGAAAACTGAGAGTGAGGTGTCTTTTGGCTCGCCCCGGATGTTGCATATTTGCCACATGCCTTGTACTGACACCGATTTGTAGAGGGGCTCGCCAGATGAGCTCAACCACATTTCCCTCGAGCGGTCATCCTTATAAAGCATGCCTCGTTAAAACCTTCCCAGGTAAAACCCAGTGGGACAAAAACCTGGTGAAGGAAAAAGAGTACATCTTCATAAGGAAATGAGTCGCCTCGGGTTTGAACGCGGCGAGTAATGTAAGTGTTTCCTTGGATCCTCCGCTGTAGAACGTTGTGCGCCTCGAGATAGGGCTCGCCTTATGCAATGTCTCTTCTAATTACTCCCCTTCGTTGGTTCCTATTTCTGTGTCAGCTGCAAAAGTAACGCACCATCATCTTTTAAATAACCTCAATTAATTGGAATTACTTACCTTAATTTGCCTCTCGCCCGATATTTCGAAAATTTCAGTCGCCTTACGCACACACCATCGTTTCGTTTCCCTCCTTTATTGTATGCTTGCGACCCTTGGCAATCCCAAGGTTTCTCGCCTAGGGTTCTACCCCACGCGCGCCGTTTCTGCTTTTATTGCCATCATTACTCTCGGAAACGTCACTTCAATGATGGGACTTAACTGTCCCTCGAAATTCACATCCGTTCTTGATTTTCTTTCCACGGGCCCCCAACCGTTACACCCTTTCGCCTTCCCCCTTTCCTCTATAAAACCCTGCCTGACTAACACTTTCCCCCTTCTTGGTATTTCTTCAGACCGTACGCGAGTTCTGAGACTGTAACTCATCCTTCCACTTCTGCTCCTTGCCTCCACCGTGCCGGAGTTGCGCCAACTTGCAACCTTGCTTGCCAAACTCTCTTCTTCTCAGCCATTAGTACGTTTTCTGTTTCCCTTTGGTCTTTTTCTTGATTTATTTGTCACATTGTCAATTCGAATCCTATAATGGACCCTGAATGTAGCAACCCATCTTCTTCCAGTAGCGATAGCCACCCAACTCCTGAACAAACACCCCTTCTTGCCACCTCCGGTGCCCACAGACGGCGCCAAAAATGTTCTGGGAAAATAACACGATATATGAGAGCTGAATAATCTCCTCGTTTATTAAAATTGTTAACCCCTTTTACAGTAGCCTCCCCTTGCTATTTATAGAGAATAAAACCCTATGGGCCGTCAAAATCAGCCCAATACATTATAAAGTCCAAGCCCTATGCCTATTACAGGTTTGCCCCTACCGTCTAGATAGGCTCTACCCAATCGTGGGCGCACGACGCGCTTTCCGCGCCGCTCAACTAGGAAACCCCCAAACTGAAACCTAACCGCCCCTATTATGTAGTCTTTGGCGGTCGCCCAGTCCACTTTTCATCCTTCGCTCTTGAACCTTTCCACTTTGATCCTTTATTTCCTGAAACTTTACAATTCGGTCCCTGGACAAAAATGATAACTTTACCAGCTTTCCTAAAAATATAAAATAACTATAAAAATTCCTAAAAATATAAAATAAAGTTAGAAAAACAAATAAAAGCTAATCTATATGCAAAATGCAAATTAAATATAAAATCTACATAAAAAGAATAAAAATCCTATATGAGACTCAAAAATAATAAAATAAAAAGACTAAAAATACCCTAAAAACATCATATAATATCCTGCCATCACACCACTATACCCAACGACAGCTTGTCCTCAAGCGACAAAACTTAAAGAGAAACCCGTCCCTGAGTTTAGAGAAAGTTTATCTGATTAAAACTTGAAGCACAAAAACCTTTCCAAGAAAGCTTAGCAGATTTGGAAGACCTGCATGTTTAAAGATATATAATCAAGAAAGTTAGGCTTGGCTTTTCAACATGTTTGAGTTCATCAAATAAGCTCACAAAATGATATTCTCCATGAAAAACAAGAAAGCTCAATAATCCTGCCTATCACTCAAATCAAAACTGAAACAGTGCAACTAAGTAACTTTGAAGAGATTTTTTAAGGTTGTAACTTGGCCAAAGGGTTGAACAATTCAAGGTGTGGATTTCAAGAAATTGGCAACTCTAGTGGCTGACTCAGAATCTGTTGTTAAGTGATTTTTTGACTAAGAGCTTTAACAATTCAGCACAAGGGTCCTCTCAACTTTTCTCTTTTTCCCCTTTTTTTTTGAACAAATTAGTGGAATGTATGGGATGAATGACTTGAATTTTACTCCCCTCATACTCTTTCTCACCCCACCACTTCATTATTTTTCTAAGGCACATACCTTATTTTTTCAACTTTTTTTTTTCCTTCTTTTTTTTTTTTCAGAGAGAAACCCACAAACATAGCTCCAACAATTTCAGCTCATGAATCACAATAACAACTTAAAATATCACACAAAGTAGGCTCCAAAGAATGACTCTTTTAAGGCTCAAAAAGGGGGCTACTAGTGGATTTTTTGCTTTTCAACCAAAACTCTAAGTTTTCAAAAATGCCTATAATCTCTTCTCAACTTGCAAAGTAAACAAAATCCCAATCAACATGCAACACAAGGCAGAAAAATTTTACAATCAAGAATTCAGAGTCCTTAGCTCTCAGAAAAACATAGGGTAACTGGTACCCTTCTTAGAACTCAGAAAAACTTTGCCAACAACCAAAACAATCAAGATGTCCAAATCATTTCTAACAGCATGCAATCCTAACCGCTTCAAAACATAGAACCTTTTCAAAAAGCAGTTCAATCAAATAAAGCATTCACAGAGCAATAGCAGCATTCAGACTGGATAAAGACACTCAACCATGTAGTTTAAAAACACTAAAAGCAAAAATAAAACTAGCACTAAAAATAAAACTAAAGACTATAAAAAGAAAAACTAAAAAGCTGGCACAATATACAATTTTTCCACAATAGTCCAAGGGAACCTCAATGCAAAATCAATTTTGAACACTTAAGTTCAAGAGGATTCTTTCTCCTTTTGGTGCCTATCCTGCAAAATTGAACAAACAAATGTCTCACAAGCAGAAACTTGCTTGACTTATTAGTTCCCAAAACAGCATACATAAGAACATGGGTTGAAAAATTGTGTCCACCTAAAAACAAGAATTCTTGAGTTCCCAAAAATCAAAACCAATATAGAAGCAAGAGAAAAGTCACAGAATCTAAAAATTTTCAAGAAATGGTGTACACAAAATTATTTAAAACTAAAGAAAACAGAAAATTTGCCCGAGCTCCAGCGCTTGAGCGTTGGGTTGGCCAACGCTTGGGCGCTGGAATTAAAAACAAAAAACTGGTCAAATAACATGGGCTCAACGCGTGTGCGTTGAGCCTCCAACGCTTGAGCGTTGGGGTTCCTGCAGCTATTTATTCAACATAAAAAAAAAAAGTAAAATATGCACTTGGGTTGTCTCCCAAGAAGCCCAATGTTATAGTCTTTGGTAGACTTTTCACTCATCAATTCTCAACCGGGGTCTATCACAAAATTCATTAGACCCCGTAGATCATGCAAATTTTGGCACAAATACATCATGGTGCCCAATGATTTTTCAGGCAATAAGGCAACATTAATCAAATTACAAATGGAAGGGATAAGAAAAACTTCCCCTTCTTGTTTCCTGCCTTGATCTTCTGAACCTATAAGATAGGTCCTTTGAGGTTCTTCTTCCTCCATCTCCAATTTATCTTCAAAGACAAATTCTACAATTAAGGTTTCTTTTACCTCATCTCTTTGAACCACGGGTTCACTTTCATGAACATGTGGTTGTTGTTCATCCCTGGGATGCCTCCTTAGAATGCTTTGTATCTTCACTTGTAACTCCTCCATGGCCTTACATTCTTGCTCAGGAGTTGGCAAAAATCCCGCATTTCGCTTGCACTCTGAATTAAAATAGTATTCGTCAACAAGAGTGAGAGCTTCCTGCTTCTTTTTCTCATATTCTATCTCAAGGTTTGCTTGGATTTTTGCCATCCTTTGCTCAAATGTTTCAGCCATTGCTATACCTGACAATGCTCAGCAAACAAAATTAGCAGCACCAGTTCATATTGAAAAATAAAAATAAAAAGTTCTAAACAATTAACAAAAAGACTTAAAAACCTATCCCCAGCAACGGCACCAAAAACTTGATAGCCAAACCGCAAGTGCAAGGTTGATTATCGTGTAATAAAAAGATCGAACCCCAGGGATAGGAGCCTTCTTATTAAATTGTTTAGTACTTGAGCAGAAAAAAAAAAGCTGTATGTTGTTGATGGTTTGATTATGATATAACAAGATATAGCAATAAAATGATAAGAGATAAAGATGATGAAGATTAAGTTCTTGGGTTGAATAACATAGTCTATAAAATATGCTAGCAAGTTCCTGTTAGTACAGATAGCAACCTGAGAGGGGGGGGGGGGTGAATCAGTGTTGCCCCAATATTCGCCTTATTGAAATTGTTACTTTCAAGATTATGATGATCACGAAATGATCGTTATGATTGCAGCGGAATTGAGCGATGCTTGAAAGTAAATATGAAGGATAAAGGAAATCACACACAAGAGTTTATCCTGGTTCACCTTCAATCCACCGAAGGCTACGTCCAGTCCCTCAAGAAAACCCCTTGAGGATTTTTCCACTATTGATAAAAATCTCTTACAAGTTCCTAACCCAAGGACCCCAAGAATGTCTACCAATATCCTGTGAAAGCAAACCACTTTCAACAGCCCCTGAAAGCAAACCGCTTTCAGTTCCTGAAGGCAAACCACCCTCAGACCTTGAAGGCTAAACCACCTTCAATTACAACCCTGAAAGTATACCACTTTCAGTGACAACAACCTTTTACCGAATACCACGGTGAAAACTCAATCTTACAGAAAGAGATGAAGAAGAGTTTACAATTGGCTGTATCAATCCTTTAACATACAATTGGATTGATCATGAGAAATTATGCTTTAAGGCTTTTAAGCGTAATACAATTCTGAGTTCTTCAAGATATGAACAACTAAAGTGTTCTTATTGACATGAAGATCATGAACTCAAATTTAGGCTACAAAAGGTTTAAGTTCTAAAAGATGAACTAATTTTGACAAAGTTTTGGCCTAATGTTGTTTTCTCATGTGTAATGTGTTGTCTCTTGTTGTGTCACGAATTCTGGACTCAAATGGACTTTATATAGGCAAGGGAAACGTCCTTGAACCATCACAACCCCTTTTAAAAGGTTTGGGACACAATGGTTCATGAAAAGATGCAACTTTTCGTTCTGGTAATCAATTACCACAATTAGTGTAATCGATTACACTAATGACCGTTTCAGTTTGAATTTGAATTTCAAACATATAATCGATTACAGACAAGTGGTAATCGATTACTTGCCTAGGTGTAATCGATTACCAGAAAGCTGCAATCGATTACACAGAAGTCCATTTTCCAGAAACTTGATCCTTTGAGACTGGCTTAAGGTTTTCTACTTCTTTTAAGTTATGAAAACACTTAGCTTGATTAGATTAGGTGTTTTAAGAGCCTTTATGCTTTAATAGACCTTTGGAAGCATAACTCACCTAATACTAAGACTTCTAGACTATTGATGGACTTGTAGCGCTTGTTTCTCCGAAGTCTTCTTTTCTTCTTTTTGTTGATGAGTTTGTCGTCATCAAAACCACAGCCAGGGTCAGGAGCAAGACCTTCTTCACAATCTCCCCCTTTTTGATGATGGCAAACACATTCTTGATACTTGAAGATCATATATGCATTCTGGATGCTGAACTCCCCCTGTTTGATGGAATCTAGTATATCTAGCATTTCTCCCCCTTTCTAATGTACTTGTTGAACTCCTGCATATGATCTTTAAGAGCACACAACCTTTCTCCCCCTTTTGACGTCATCAAAAAGAAGAAAAGGCCAAAAATGTACAGGCATACATATATCCATACAAGTATATGGCAAAATAAAGCATGGGGAATGGGGGTAAATATGTAAAATATGAATAACCAGCACTTATATATATATATAAAAGAGCAAATGCATAAGTTACATATGATAAAACATAGCAAACATATGTAGTAGAGGGATTACAACAAGAGATAGAGCCTTTGTGCGAAAATAGGGAAATCCTAATAGTAAGTAGATAACTATATGTAGACACAAGACTTCAGAACTTAAGCTTGACTAGAATCCTCAGAGTTCTCAGAAGGGTCAAGGTCCTGGAGACTCTCAATCTCCTTACGCATGAAGGAGTGTACGGCCTCTATGCGATTTTCCACAAGTAGAAAGCGAGATCGAATGGTATCTTCCAGTTGGCTCAACCTTTAAGAGAGACGAAGTGACAGGATGTCCATTCGTTCAAGGATAACCTTGGTTTCTTGTGAGAAATTTGAAGGAATGGTATAAAATGGAGACAGTCCAGCCGATGCAGCATTTGTTTGAACATCTATGCGGTATCAAGACAGCACCAAGGGATCAGTGGAGGAATCCCTTCGAGGAGCATTGATTGGAGAGGAGACATTAGAAGGACGTGGAAGAGACCCCATGGAGAAACACGACTCAGAAGAAAATGGATTGTGTATGTAGGAAGGCAGGCAAAAGGAAATAGACAAATGCTGATTTTATAGGGAAAATCGTGTGGGTAATTGATTACAGCAGTTAGGGTAATCGATTACGGCAGTTTCAAATTTGAAAATATTCAAATTTTGAATGGGTAATCGATTACAGCAGTTAGGGTAATCGATTACTGACAGAATTTCAACAGGCACGAGGACTGAGATCAAGGATAATCGATTACAGGGTCTATGGTAATCGATTACTAAGACAGTTTTATAAGTTCTAGGCTCTAGAGTCTTATGTAACACATTTTCATATAAACACTTAAACACATAATCTATCTAAGTGCATATAGACATATAATCATCATAAAGATTATGCACATAACATGTTACCTTAAATGTCATGCTCAACTAATATGCCTAATTCTCTTCTTATCTTGAAGAATGATTCCTTAGGAAGAGGCTTAGTAAAGATATCTGCTAATTGATTATGTGTATCCACAAATGAAATCTCAATATCTTTCCTCATAACATGATCTCGAATAAAATGATGTCTTATATCAATATGCTTAGTTCGAGAATGCATGATAGGGTTTTTAGTGAGATTAATGGCACTTGTGTTGTCACATTTGATTGGAATGCAGCCCAGCTCTAAGCCATAATCTTTGAGTTGTTGTTTGAGCCATAGAGTTTGTGCACAACAACTTCCAGCAGCAATGTATTCTGCTTCGGCAGTACTTAGAGCAACACATGCTTGTTTCTTACAAGACCAAGAAACAAGGGCATTTCCTAACAAGTGACAAGTACCACTTGTACTTTTTCTTTCAGTTTTACAACCAGCATAATCAGAATCAGAATACCCAATCAAATCACAAACACTTCCTTTGGGATACCACAAACCAACATTTGTAGTTCCTTTCAAATATTTAAAAATTCGTTTAACAGAACTCAAATGTGATTCCCTAGGAGATGCTTGATATCTAGCACATAGGCACACACTAAACATAATATCAGGTCTACTTGCAGTTAAGTATAGAAGAGATTCGATCATACCTCTATATTTGGTAATATCAACTTGATTACCGGATTCATCTTGATCTAAATATGTGTTAGACCCCATTGGTGTGGCTATGGCTTTGCAATCATCCAAATCATATTTCTTTAATAATTCCTTGCAAAACTTTGATTGATTGATGAATATTCCATCATGTGATTGCTTGATTTGCAAACCAAGAAAGAAATTTAATTGTCCCATCATGGACATCTCAAATTCTTCTTGCATCATGTTAGAGAAATCCTTACAAAGAGATTCGTTAGTTGCACCATGATAAGGAAAATCGCAAGTGTACGATTTACTATCGCGTAATAAAAAAGTTCGAACCCAAAGGATAGGTGTTCTTGTTAATATTAAGTTTAGTACTTAAACAGAAAAAATAAAAAGATGTATTTGTTGGAAGTTTGTTTAAGGTAGCACATAGAAATAGCAATAAAATAGAAAAGATGATAGAAAATAAGCTTCTTGGGTTGGTTTACATAGTCTATATAATATGCTAGCAAGTTCCTACTTAATTTCTGAATTATAAATCTAATTTCATGATGCTATAGCCTAGTTATCTACAAGTTAATTCCTTACACATTGTAGAACTTTCTTTCTAATTACTAAATTCAATTCCTTGCAACTTAGTTAACTAGAGAAGAAGATGAAGAAGAAATTCAGGCCAACATAAAGTTACGTCCTTCCTAATTCCTTAGTGAAGTATACTTATAACCTTTTTTAAATCCTAGATCCCTTACTACTTACCAATTTCCATTCGTATAAGTAATAAGCAAGAAATCTTTTGCGCATAAGATGAATGAAGAACAAGGAAATAAAACATGAAATAGAAGTAATATTCAGAAAGGTAAAAACAAACTAAAACATAAATATAAACTACTACAACCCAAGAAACTTAAAGAAGAATTAGCCAAGCATGGCTAAAAGAATCATTGAATTACCCTGGATAGGAGCTCAAGTTTGGCTTCCCACAATTCCTAGGAACAATGATCTTTGAGGGAGAAAGAGAGAATACTTGTTGAATTCTAAGAAGGTGTGTCTTACAAGTGAAGAAAAGGGTCCTATTTATAGTAAAATTCCAGCCTCCAGCGCTTGAGCGCTGGCATTCCAACGCATGGGCGCTAGGATGCATTAAAAATCCACTTTCTGTCCGAGGCCCAGCGCTTGAGCGCTGGCTTTCCAACGCTTGGGCGCTGGGTCAACATCTGACTCATCATCCAGTCAGAACCCCAGCGCTGGAGCGCTAGGATCCCAACGCTTGAGCGCTGGGACGCTGCTTCTTCATCTTCAAGCTTTTTCTTCCTTCTTCATTCATGGTAGTGGGTTTTGATGGCCGTAAAAAGCCACTACTCAGCCTTGTTTAATTCTGAAACCTTTCCTCCACTAACATCAATTCTTTCAACATTATTTTCCATGTGCTAATTAGAGAGTGATTCTTCATATTCTTCTTTTTCACTTTGGTCCTCTCTTGGTTAGCACTTCAATTCAAGCCCTCATATTCTCTCAATCTTCACTTTAAGTCCTCCACTCTTGAACTTTTACAATTTGGTCCCTGACTTCCTGAAACTTTACACATTGGTCCCTGGACAAAAATGATAACTAAACCAGCTTTTTCTAAAAATACAAAATAACTAGAAAAATTCCTAAAAATATAAAATAAAGCTAGAAAATCTAATAAAATCTAATCTACATGCAAAATGAATAATAGAAAATCTATATAAAAAGACTAAAAAACCTATATGTGACTCAAAAATAATAAAATAAAAAAACTAAAAATAGCCTAAAAACATCATATAAAATCCACTCATCACACCAAAGATGATATCATCAACATAAATTTGAACTAATAAGGTATTACCTTTGGTTCTTTTGATGAACAAGGTTGTATCAGCCTTACCCTTTTGAAATCCTTTATCACAAAGGAAAGTACTTAATCTATCATACCATGCACGAGGGGCTTGCTTAAGACCATAGAGTGCCTTCTTTAATCTGAAGACATGTGAAGGAAACTTTGGATCTTCAAATCCTGGAGGTTGCTTCACATAGACTTCTTCTTGAATGTATCCGTTCAGAAAAGCACTTTTGACGTCCATTTGATATGATGGGAAATTTAAAGAATAAGCATACGCCAATAACAGTCTTATGGCTTCCAACCTTGCTACTGGTGCATAGGTTTCATCAAAATCTATACCTTCTTCTTGATTATAACCTTGAGAAACTAATCTTGCTTTGTTCCTAACTATGATACCATTTTCATCTAACTTATTCCTAAATACCCACTTTGTTCCAATAACATGTTTATCACTAGGCTTAGGGACAAGTTCCCAAACTTGATTCCTTTCAAATTGGTTTAGTTCTTCCTGCATTGCTACAATCCAATACTCATCCTCTAGAGCATCATTTACTTTTGATGGTTCTATTTGAGAGACAAAGGCCATATTCAAAACTGAATCATTTAAGAGTAGCCTTGTAGAAACGCCTCTAGAAATATCACCAATAATATTATCAACTGGATGATCCCTATGGGTTCTCCATTCCTTTGGAAGTTGATAAGTATTATCTTCAACGTGCTCTTCTTGTATTGGATTATGATCTTCATCCTTTTAAGAATCTTCATTTACAATGATATCATCTTCTTCAATATCTGGAGTATTAACTCTATCTTCTATTGAAGATTTAGATTCATCAAAAGAAACATGTATGGATTCTTCCACAGATAGAGTTTTCTTGTTAAAGACTCTATATGCTTTGCTTGTTAGAGAATAACCAAGGAATATACCTTCATCAGATTTTTCATCAAACTTTCCAAGGTTTTCCTTTCCATTATTCAAGACAAAGCATTTTGATCCAAAAGCATGTAGATGAGAGATGTTTGGTTTCCTTCCTTTGTAGAGTTCATAGGGGGTTTTCTTAAGAATAGGTCTAATAAGAACTCTATTGGAAACATAGCAAGCAGTACTTACAGCATCAGCCCATAAATATTTAGGGAGACTAGATTCACTTAGCATGGTCCTTGCTAATTCTTCAAGTAATCTGTTCTTCCTTTCTACAATACCATTTTGTTGTGGTGTTCTCGGAGTAGAGAAATTATGTGATATTCCATTTTCATCACATAGTTCTTGGAATTGTTGATTCTGAAATTCTCCACCATGATCACTTCTAATAGAAGAGATCTTTAAAGACTTCTCATTTTGAACTAGCCTTGCATATCTCTTGAATGCATTGAAGACTTCATTCTTATGAGGCAGAAATAATGTCCATGTAAATCTAGAGAAATCATCAACAATAACAAGTGCATAGAAATTACCTCCAAGGCTTTTAGTTCTAGATGGTCCGAACAAATCCATATGTAACAATTGAAGGGGCCTTGAAGTCGAAACTATGTTCTTTGGTTTGAAGGATGTTCTGGTTTGCTTCCCTTTTTGACATGCATCACAAAGCTTGTCTTTCTCGAATTTTATCTTTGGAAGCCCAACAACTAGATCATGCTTGACTAGTTTGTTTAAATGATCTATGTGAATATGAGCAAGTCTTCTATGCCATAGCCATGAATCACTATTATTCTTGGCCAAAAGGCATCTCATGTTTTGTGGAATTTCTTCCAAGGAGATCATGAAGACTTTATTTACTTTATACCCAGAAAACTTAATATCTTTAGTTTTCACATCTTTTACTACACATATATCATTAATAAAACCAACTTTCAAACCTTTATCACATATTTGACTAATACTCAGAAGATTATGCATCAAACCATCAACGTAAAGAACTTTATCGATGACTGTTTGAGGGGGTGTGCCTATTCTTCCAATACCGAGTATCTTTCCCTTTTGATTGTTACCATATGTGACAAAACCTTTTTCTCTAGGTATAAGAAATGAAAACTTGGTTTTGTCTCCTGTCATGTGTGATGAGCAGCCACTATCAAGATACCATAAATCCTTTGCAGCTTTCATACACACCTACATGACAAAGTTCAGACATGGGTATTAGGAACCCAACAAGTTTTGGGTCTTTCTAAGTTAACATCCTTTCTAACCCAAATGTATTCCCTATTTGGTACTCCTACATGTTTGTAGTAACATCTACTAGGGGTATGTCCTACTTTGTTACAATACGTAGAGTAATGATTGGAACTAGAGGTTTGTCTAGGAGAGGAATGAATCTTCTTAGGAGGTCTATTTTGAGTATTCTTCCTATTGTGTGTACTTCTAACAGGATTAATCCTTTTGTTACTAGAAGATCCTACCATATGGTTTGGTTTTACAAACACAGTTTTCTTGACTTCTGATGACAGGATAATATATGATGTTTTTAGGTTGTTTTTAGTCTTTTTATTTTATTATTTTTGAGTCACATATAGGATTTTTAGTATTTTTATATAGATTTTATATTTATTTTGCATTCTGCATATAGATTAGCTTTTATTTGTTTTTCTAACTTTATTTTATATTTTTAGGAATTTTTATAGCTATTTTATATTTTTAGGAAAAGCTGGTATAGTTATCATTTTTGTCCAGGGACCGATTTGTAAAGTTTCAGGAAATAAAGGATCAAAGTGTAAAGGTTCAAGAGTGGAGGATGAAAAGTGAAGTTTGAAGGAGGCAAAGGGCCAGAATTGAAGTTCTAACAAAGAGAGGACTTGAAGTGAAATTGAAGAATGTGAAGCAACTCTCTTTTATTTGAGCACATGTAAAATAAGGTTGGAAGATTAATGGTGGTAAAGGGGAGGTTTCAGAACTTAATAGAGGCTGAATGTGGCCTAATTAAGCCAATCAATTCCACCATTAAAGAAGAAAAGGAATCCAAGAAGAAGCTGCCAGTGTTCGTCCCAGCGCTGCAGCGTTGGAAGTTCCAACGCTCAAGCGCTGGACCTCTGACTAGGATGTGAGTCAGAGGTTGCACCCAGCGCTGCAACGTTGGAAGCCAGCGCTCAAGCGCTGGGCCTATTTCTGCCCGTTGGATTTTAATGCTTCCCAGCGCCCAAGCGTTGGGAATGCCAGCGCCCAAGCGCTGGAAGTCAGGTTTTTGCTATAAATAGGGAGCTTTTCTTCACTTGTAAGTCACACCTATTCAGAATACAACAAGTGTTCTTCTTTCCTCCTTAAAGATCATTGTTCCTAGGAATTGTGGGAAGCCATACTTGAGCTCCTATCCAGGTTAATTCGATGACTCTTTTAGCCATGCTTGGCTAATTCTTTTTAAGCTTCTTGGGTTGTATTAGTTTATAAATTTATGTTTTAGTTTTGTTTCTACCTTTCTGAATTTATTTCCAGTTCTTGTTTTAATTCCTTATTCTTAATTTCATCTTGATGATCACAAGTGCTCTTGCTTGTTACTTATACGAATGAGAATTGGTAAGTAGTAAGGGACCTAGGATTAAAAAAGGCTATAAGTATATTTCGCTAAGAGATTAGGAAAGACGTAGCTTTGTGTTGGCCGGAACTCTATCTTCATCTTCTTCTTTAGTTAACTAGATTGCAAGAAATTGGGTTTAGTAATTAAAAAGAAAGTTCTACAATGTGTAAGAGATTAACTTGTAGATATAATAGGCTATAGCACCTTGAACTTGGATTTATAATTTAGAAATTAAGTAGATACTTGCTAGCATATTTTATATTCTATGTCAATCAACCCAAGGACTTAATCTTCATCATATTTATCTCTTTATTATTTTATGCTATTGTTCTTATTTGTCTAAAAACCAACATCAACTTTTCATCTTTTAAAATTTCTGCACAAGTACTAAACATTATAATAATAGGAAACCTATCCTTTGGGTTCGATCTTTTTATTACGCGATATTGAATCGTACACTTGCGATTTGGGTATCAACTTCCTTAGTCTTTGGGTGAGAAGTATATCCTAGACCTGACTTGTTATTTGAATGTCTTTGCACACTTAGAATATCATCTAACTTCTGTTTTCCTTTATTGAAGTTATTTACTCTTTGTTGAAGATTATCTATCTTTTCTTCTAAAGAACTACACTTAGTGCATTTTTGTGTAATATGTAGTTTAGATTTCACTATGTCTAATTCCTCTTGTAAGGTTCTACACTTACTTTCTAAGGATGAAATCAAATCATTTTGCTTAGTACTAATCTTGGAAAATTCTTGACACAATTTAAACATATTTTCCATAGCAAACTTTAAATCATGAGAAGACATAGAATTATCACTAACCTAGGAATCTTCAACATCTGAGTCATGTGAAGCCATCAAAGCAACTTGTGCTTCTTCTTTGTCAGAGTCTGTTGATGAACTTACTTCATTATCATCCCAAGCCAAATATGCTCTTCGAGTAGGTTGATCCTTTTTCTCGAATTTCTCTCATAGACCATGTTTCTTCTTCTGAAGATTTGGACAATCTGACTTGAAGTGTCCCGGTTTGCCACACTCAAAACATGTAATATTTTGAGACGAAGAAGACTCATTGTTCCTTTGGAAGGATTTATTGTTGTTGAATTTAACACCTTTCCTTTTAAGAAACTTTCCAAAGTTCTTTACTAGAAGATTCAAATTTCCATTGTCTTCTTCTTCAGAGTCTGCATCATAATCTTCTTTGATGCTTTCTTTTGCCTTTAGGGAAATTGATCGATACTTCTTCTCATGTTGTTCATGCTCTTCTAAACGATTCAATTCCAACTCATGTTCTTGGAGTTTTCCAAAGAGAGTTGCAAGAGTCATATTTGATAAACTCTTCTTTTCAGAGTTGGCTGTAACTTTTGGTTGCCATACTCTTGTAAGTGATCTTAGAACTTTCATGTTCAAGTCACTATTTGAAAATTGTTTTCCAAGAGCAATCAAATGATTAATCAAATGAGTGAATCGTTTTTGCATATCTAATACCTTTTCTCCTGGAAGCATTCTGAACATTTCATATTCCTGAGATAAAGTATTGATCTTTGATCTCTTGACTTCATCTGTTCCTTCATGAGTCACCATCAACGTATCCCATATTTCTTTTGATGAAGTGCACGTTGATACTCTGAAAAATTCGTCCATGCCAAGAGCAGATGTAAGGATGTTCATTCCTTTGAGATCATATTGAACCTTCTTCTTTTCTTCTTCACTCCAAGTACTTTCTGATTTTGGTTGTGAAGTTCCTTCTTCATCTGTTGTTACAGGCACAAAGGGACCTTCTTCAATGGCTTTCCATATTCCTGCGTCTAATGACTTTATGAATATCTTCATCTTTATTTTCCAGAAGTCATAATGTTCTCCATTGAAGAATGGTGGCCTGTTTATGTTGAATCCTTCATTTGTTCCATGATTGGAAGAGGATGCCATCTTTTCCCGGATCTTAGGAATAACTTACCTAAACTTCCGCTCTGATACCAATTGTTAGTACAGATAGCAACCTGAGAGGGGGGGTGAATCAGTGTTGCCCCAATTTTCGCCTTATTGAAATTGTTACTTTCAAGATTATGATGATCGCGAAATGATCATTACGATTGCAGTGGAATTGAGCGATGCTTGAAAGTAAATATGAAGGATAAAGGAAATCACACACAAGAGTTTATCCTGGTTCACCTTCAATCCACCGAAGGCTACGTCCAGTCCCTCAAGAAAACCCCTTGAGGATTTTTCCACTATTGATAAAAATCTCTTACAAGTTCCTAACCCAAGGACCCAAAGAATTTCTACCAATATCCTGTGAAAGCAAACCAATTTCAACAGCCCCTGAAAGCAAACCGCTTTCAGTTCCTGAAGGCAAACCACCCTCAGACCTTGAAGGCTAAGCCACCTTCAATTACAACCCTGAAAGTATACCACTTTCAGTGACAACAACCTTTCACCGAATACCACGGTGAAAACTCAATCTTACAGAAAGAGATGAAGAAGAGTTTACAATTGGCTGTATCAATCCTTTAACATACAATTGGATTGATCATGAGAAATTATGCTTTAAGGATTTTAAGCATAATACAATTATGAGTTCTTCAAGATATGAACAACTAAAGTGTTCTTATAGACATGAAGATCATGAACTCAGAATTTAGGCTCCAAAAGGTTTAAGTTCTAAAAGATGAACTAATTTTGACAAAGTTTTGGCCTAATGTTGTTTTCTCATGTGTAATGTGTTGTCTCTTGTTGTGTCACGAATTCTGGACTCAAATGGACTTTATATAGGCAAGGGAAACGTCCTTGAACCATCACAACCCCTTTTAAAAGGTTTGGGACACAATGGTTCATGAAAAGATACAACTTTTCGTTCTGGTAATCGATTACCACACTTAGTGTAATCGATTACACTAATGACCGTTTCAGTTTGAATTTGAATTTCAAACATGTAATCGATTACAGACAAGTGGTAATCGATTACTTGCCTAGGTGTAATCGATTACCAGAAAGCTGCAATCGATTACACAGAAGTCGATTTTCCAGAAACTTGATCCTTTGAGAATGGCTTAAGGTTTTCTACTTCTTTTAAGTTATGAAAACACTTAGCTCGATTAGATTAGGTGTTTTAAGAGCCTTTATGCTTTAATAGACCTTTGGAATCATAACTCACCTAATACTAAGACTTCTAGACTATTGATGGACTTGTAGCGCTTGTTTCTTCGAAGTCTTCTTTTCTTCTTTTTGTTGATGAGTTTGTCGTCATCAAAACCACAGCCAGGGTCAGGAGCAAGACCTTCTTCACAGTTCCTACTTAATTTCTGAATTATAAGTCCAAGTTCATGATACTATAGCCTAGAATTTCTACAAGTTAATTGCCTTAAGAATTGTAGAACTTTCTTCCTAATTACTAAATCCAAGACCTTGTAATTTAGTTAACCAGAAAAGAAGATGAAGAATGAATTCGGGCCAACATAAAGCTACGTCTATCCTAATGTCCTTTAGAGATATATACTTATAGCCTTTTTTAGATCATATTTCCCTTACTACTTACCAAATGGCCTTATGATATAAGTAGAAAGCAAGAACACTTGTGATCATCAAGATAAAATTAAGAACAAGGAAATAAAACAAGAAATGGAAATATTATTCAGAAAGGTAGAAGCAAAACTAAAACATAAATTATAAACTACTACAACCCAAGAAATTTAAAAAGAATTAGCCAAGCATGGCTAAAAGAGTCATCGAATTACCCTGGATAGGAGCTCAAGTATGGCTTCCCACAATTCCTAGGAACAATGATCTTTAAGGAGGAAATAAGAACACTTGTTGTATTCTGAATAGGTGTGTCTTACAAGGCAAATTGCCTCCCTATTTATAGCAAAAATCTGACCTCCAGCGCTTGAGCGCTGGCATTTCCAACGCTTGGGCGTTGGGATGCATTAAAATCTCACGTTCAGGGCTTCCAACGCTTGAGCACTGGGTGCAAACTCTGACTCACATCCTAGTCAGAGTTCCAGCGCTTGAGCGTTGGGACTTCCAACGCTTGAGCGCTGGCACGAACACTGGCAGCTTCTTCTTGGATTCCTTTCTTCTTCAATGGAGGAATTGATTGGCTTAATTAGGCTCATTCATCCCCTAATATGTTCTGAAACTCCTCTCTACCACCATTAATCTTTCCAACCTTATTTTACATGTGCTCAAATCAAAGGGTGTTGCTTCATATTCTTGAATTCCACTTTATGTACTCTCTTTGTTAGAACTTCAATTCTAGCCCTTTGACTCCTTCAAACTTCACTTTTCATCCTCCGCCCTTGATCCTTTCCACTTTGATCCTTTATTTCCTGAAACTTTACAATTCGGTCCCTGGACAAAAATGATAACTTTACCAGCTTTCCTTAAAATATAAAATAACTATAAAAATTCCTAAAAATATAAAATAAAGTTAGAAAAACAAATAAAAGCTAATCTATATGCAAAATGCAAAATAAATATAAAATCTACATAAAAAGAATAAAAATCCTATATGAGACTCAAAAATAATAAAATAGAAAGACTAAAAACACCCTAAAAACATCATATAATATCCTGCCATCAGTGGCGTTTGTGATTTAACCGGATATTTCGACTCAGATTTTGCTGGTTGCAAAACTGAAAGAAAGAGCACAAGTGGTACTTGTCACTTGCTAGGAAATGCACTTGTTTCTTGGTCATGTAAGAAACAAGTCTGTGTTGCTCTAAGCACTGCAGAAGCTGAATATATAGCTGCAGGAAGTTATTGTGCACAAACATTATGGCTAAAGCAACAACTAAAAGATTATGGCTTAGACTTGGGCTGCATTCCTATCAAATGTGATAATACTAGTGCCATTAATCTTACCAAAAATCCCATCATGCACTCACGAGAAAAGCATATTGATATTAGATACCATTTTCTTCGTGATCATGTTTTGAGAAAAGATATTGAACTTGCCTTTGTAGATACACATAATCAACTAGCTGATATTTTTACTAAACCTCTCCCTAGAGATTCTTTCTTCAAATTTAGGAGAGAATTAGGCATATTAGATGAATCTGATGTTTGAATTATGTGCATATATGCTATATCTATAGGAAAAATCTTCCTTTTACATGTTTCTCTAAAAATTTGTCCAGATCAAAAATTCTCTAATTGAGTAATCAATTATCTGTAATCGATTACATGGAAAATTATGGCCCAACAATTTTAACAGACAAATAAAGTAATCGATTGGCCATATCCTTTATTCGATTACCATAAATTTTCTGGCCTACAAATTTTTCCAGAGAATTTGAGTAATCGATTACCAATAAAATTTTGTCCCATAAAATTTCCAGAGAATTTGTGTAATCGATTACCATAGTCTGTAATTGATTACCTATTCGAAAATTTGAATTTCAAATTCAAATTTTACTTCCTGTAATCGATTACCTAACTTACTGTAATCGATTACATCCTCGACGTGTATATCTGACCTCCTTTCTTAATCGATTCCCTCTTATATTTTGAAATTAAAAATTAACTTCCAGTAATCAATTACCTAACTACTATAATCGATTACATGGTCTATACATATAAACCTCTGCTTTGGTCACCATAAACTTTCATCTTCTTCCTCTCCTTTTAGACGCACAAGTCCAATTCTTCTCATTTTCTAGAGCCTTTGATCAATACCTTAACAAATCCCTACTTCCAACTTCACATCATGGCATCCGGTTCTCATCCCACCAACATTGTTTCACCTGAAAATCCTCCCAAACAGGGAATAATATGCGATCCTTATGAAAACTTTCGTTACCGAGTTGACATCCAGACCAATTCTGTACCTGCTGGTCTATCTGCTTCCACATTTTATGCCATTCTTCCGAGTTGCTCTCCAGACACTAGACTTATTCTAGAACGCTTGGATTTTATGGAAATACGTATCACTCAACGTCTGAATCATTTAGATGAAAATGTTCGATCTCGTTTTTTCCTTTTGGAAGGACGGTTGGAGTCCATATATGCCTCGTTGCGACATGAAATCGACCAACTCAAAGAACCCAGTCTGTCAGACATGTCTGAAGATTCTGCTGATGATTAGATTGTTATGAATTTAACTACTATAATAATTTTCTGTTGGTCTATCATAAGTTTAGACTTAACATTACTTAACTTGTGTGTTCGCTTGTTTAATGTTTGAACTATTTTATAATTATCGTTTGGATATTCAAATTCCGATTTGCTTTGCCCCGATCCCTATGGATGAAATTGTTATCCTACTTGTTAGCATGTATAGTATATATTTGGCCTTTTCTTCTTTTTGATGGCATCAAAAGGGGGGAGAAAGGTCCGGTGCGGTTTAAGATCATTTACAGGAAATGCTACAAGTGGAACAAAAAGGGGGAGTTACACATGAAAGGGGGAGTCTTAACATGACTGAAGCAAAATGATCTTCAACTATGATGCGTGTTTTCCATCTTCAAAAAGGGGGAGATTGTGAAGAAGGTCTTGTCCCTGAATTTGGCTGAAGTTTAGATGATGACAACATTCATTACAAGAAGAAGAAAAGAAGACTTAGAAGAACTAGCTGAACATACTTCAAGATCATCAAAGGGTTCTAGAATTAGCTAAGCCTCATTATTCGGTAAGTTATGCTTTTAAAGTTACACTACTTATGAAGGCTCATCAACAAATTGATTAACTGAGTATAACAATATTTCATAAGTAAAATATGATAGAAACACTCAATTAGGACTTAAAGTTTCATAAACTAGAAATTGGACTTGAGTGTAATCGATTACACACTTTGAGTAATTGATTACCACTCGTAGGCACGTAATCGATTACCACAATGCTTGTAATCTATTACATGTTTGAATTTGAAATTCAAACTGCAACAGGCAAATAGCGTATTCGATTACCATACTAATGTAATCAATTACTTGCACGGCCAGATGTGTTGTTTCATGAACCAATGCATCCCAAAACGTTTGGGAAGCTTTGTGATGGTTCATGGACGACCTCTAGTGCCTATAAATAGTCCATTCATGCTCAGAAACAAAACAACAATTACACACAACTTTCATATTCATTTAGAGCTATCATTCTGAGTCTTTAAGCTCTCATTTCCAAAGAACACTTATGTTGTTCAATTGTTGAGAACTCAGAATTGAAACGAGCCTTCATATGTTAGTTCCTAAAGCATAACTTGCATATTCAATCCATTCTATTGTTGAAGGATTGACTCAGCTGTGTAAAAATATTCTTCATCTTCATTATGGTTTGAGTGAAAGTTCACCGTAGTGTTTGGTGAATGGTAGTACTTGGAAAGCGGTTTGCTTTCTGGTTGTTGATAAGAATTCTTAAGGTTCTTGGTGTGAGTACTTGTAAGAACTCTTTATCAATAGTGGACAAATCCTCAAGGGTTCTAGAGGGACTGGACGTAGCCTTCGGTGGATTGAAGGTGAACCAGGATAAAATCCTTGTGTGATTATGTCAATCTTTATCTTTTACTTTCAAGCAAGTCTATATTCCGCTGCATTCACAATCAACAATTGTGATTCTGATTATATTGAAAGTAATCCAGTTTTGATCAGGCGAAAATTGAGAGAACATAATTCACCCCCCTCTTAGGTTTCTATCTGTACTTACAGATGGAACTGTTGTAAGATCACACCTCTGTTACCACGGTTCAAGGTGGAACCATGGTAATTTTGTTCCTCTGTTACCACGGTTCCTGTAAGAACCGTGGTAATATGTTTGGTTTTTTGTTACCTCTATTAACACGGTTCCTGTATGAACCGTGGTAATATGTTTGGTTTTTTTTTCTTTTAGCAGATCCTCTGTTACCATGGTTTAGGGAAGAACCATGGTAATATGCTTTGGTTTTTTTTTTACCTCTGTTACCACGGTTCCTTTAAGAATCGTGGTAATATGCTTTGGTTTTTTTTTTTTACCTCTGTTATGTTTTCACTACTACAGAATTGCCATGTTACAAACAAATACAAGATGAAGAGAAAGTTGAGCACTCATCCAGGAGCAACTTAGGGCGTTTCACTATCTAAAACGGAACTTGTTTATGAGGAACGAAGAAGTAAGGGAATCAGTATGTGACTGCACCCTTACTTTTCAGAAGGCAAGGGTTGAACATAATAAGCCTACAGGAATGATTCGATCCCCTGACGTCCCCGAGTGGAAGTAGGACAATACATCGATGGATTCAGTAGTCGCATTGCACGAACATAGAGGAAGTATGATTCGATACGGGTAATCATCGACCGACTAACCAATTTTGCACACCTTTACTCGTGAAGAAATCTTACAATGTACAACGGGTAGCAGAAGTGTACATTGCAGAGATCGTCTGACTGCACGGAGCGTGCTCATGTATTGTCTCGGATCGGGATCCGATGTTCCAATCACACCTTTTGGGAGCCCTTCGGGAGGCTTTGAGTTTGAAGATGAGATTAAGTTTCTTCTGTCGCCCTCAGACGGTGGAACAAAACAGAGCGGATAATAGGATCGCTAGAGGATCTTCTAAGGGCATGTGTCCTAGATCACCATGTAAGTTGGAATGAACAGCTACATATGTATAGAGCTTACCTATGACAGCTACTATCGTACAAGCCAG
The DNA here is from genome assembly GCA_030819835.1 of Acmispon strigosus. Lineage (NCBI taxonomy): Eukaryota > Viridiplantae > Streptophyta > Magnoliopsida > Fabales > Fabaceae > Acmispon > Acmispon strigosus. The sequence goes on from JAUAMA010000001.1 coordinate 31,621,816, forward strand.
GAATGACATGTTGTGAATTGAGGTTCGGGTGTAAGTGACAAGACGCCTTGAGTTATACCAGAACAGTGGAAACCGATAGTTGAAGCTAAAGTTACTCAGCAAAACCACAGAGAATTTAAAGTTGACTAAGGAGAAGATGAAGGAAGCATGGGAGTATGCTTCCTTCAGGAGACACTGTCAACAGGAGCTGGGAGGGAGACTAAGAGAAGGAAGCATACGCATGAATTCCTTAAGTCAAAGTACACGCAACTCAAGGACAACTTATCATTTGATGTCCCACCCATAAAGACAGGGGACAAGAGTGTCAATCAGCTCCGGGGGATGTAAGTTCCTCTTGTCAAGTAATATGGAATTTGATAATGAAATTGCAAGTGTACAATTTACTATCGCGTAATAAAAATGTTCGAACCCAAAGGATAAGTGTTCTTATTAATATAAAGTTTAGTACTTAAACAGAAAAAATAAAAAGATGTATTTGTTGGAAGTTTGTTTAAGGTAGCACATGGAAATAGCAATAAAATAGAAAAGATGATAGAAAGTAAGCTTCTTGGGTTGGTTTACATAGTCTATATAATGTGCTAGCAAGTTCCTACTTAATTTCTGAATTATAAATCTAATTTCATGATGCTATAGCCTAGTTATCTACAAGTTAATTCCTTACACATTGTAGAACTTTCTTTCTAATTACTAAATTCAATTCCTTGCAACTTAGTTAACTAGAGAAGAAGATGAAGAAGAAATTCAGGCCAACATAAAGTTACGTCCTTCCTAATTCCTTAGTGAAGTACACTTATAACCTTTTTTAAATCCTAGATCCCTTACTACTTACCAATTTCCATTCGTATAAGTAATAAGCAAGAAATCTTTTGCGCATAAGATGAATGAAGAACAAGGAAATAAAACATGAAATAGAAGTAATATTCAGAAAGGTAAAAACAAACTAAAACATAAATATAAACTACTACAACCCAAGAAACTTAAAGAAGAATTAGCCAAGTATGGCTAAAGAAGTCATTGAATTACCCTGGATAGGAGCTCAAATATTGCTTCCCACAAGTCCTAGGAACAATGCTCAAGAGGGAGAAAGAGAGAATACTTGTTGTATTCTAAGAAGGTGTGTCTTACAAGTGAAGAAAAGGGTCCTATTTATAGTAAAATTCCAGCCTCCAGCGCTTGAGCGCTGGCATTCCCAACGCTGGGGCGCTAGGATGCATTAAAAATCCACTTTCTGTCCGAGGCCCAGCGCTTGAGCGCTGGCTTTCCAACGCTCGGGCGCTGGGTCAACATCTGACTCATCATCCAGTCAGAACCCCAGCGCTGGAGCGCTGGGACGCTGCTTCTTCATCTTCAAGCTTCTTCTTCATCCTTCATTCATGGTAGTGGGTTTTGATGGCCATAAAAAGCCACTAACCAGCCTTGTTTAATTCTGAAACCCTTCCTCCACTAACATCAATTCCTTTAAACATTTTTTCCATGTGCTAATTTAGAGAGTGATTCTTCATATTCTTCTTTTTCACTTTGGTCCTCCGTTGGTTAGCACTTCAATTCAAGCCCTCATATTCTCTCAATCTCCACTTTAAGTCCTCCACTCTTGAACTTTTACAATTTGGTCCCTGACTTCCTGAAACTTTACATATTGGTCCCTGGACAAAAATGATAATTAAACGAGCTTTTTCTAAAAATTCAAAATAACTAGAAAAATTCCTAAAAATATAAAATGAAGCTAGAAAATCTAATAAAATCTAATCTACATGCAAAATGAAAAATAAATAGAAAATCTATATAAAAAGACTAAAAAACCTATATGTGACTCAAAAATAATAAAATAAAAAGACTAAAAATAGCCTAAAAACATCATATAAAATCCACTCATCACACCACTATACCCAACGACAGCTTGTCCTCAAGCGACAAAACTTAAAGAAAAACTCGTCCCTGGGTTTTGAGAAAGTTTTATCTGATTACAACTTGAAGCACAAGAACCTTTCAAAGAAAGCTTTAGCAGAAAAAGAAGACATGCATGTTTTATAGACAAAGAATCAAGAAAGTTAGGCTTGGCTTTTAACATGTTGAGTTCATCAATTAAGCTCACAAAATAATATCCTCCATGAAAACAAGAAAGCTCAATAATCCTGCCTATAATTCAAATCAAAACTGAAGTAAAGCAACCAAGTGATTTTGAAGAGATTTTTAAGGTTGTAACTTGGCCAAAAGGGTTGTACATTTCAAGGTATGGATTTCAAGAAATTGGCAACTCTAATGGCTGACTCAGAAACTTGTTGTTAAGTGATTTTTCTTGTCTAAGAGCTTTAACAATTTCAACACAAGGGTCCTCTCAATTTTTCTCTTTTCATTTTTTTTTGAACAAAGTAGTGGAATGTATGGGATGAATGACTTGAATTTTACTCCCCTCATACTCTTTCTCACCCCACTACTTCATTATTCTTCTAAGGCACATACCTTATGTTTTTCAACTTTTTTCCTTCTTTTTTTTTTTTAGAGAGAAACCCACAAACATAGCTCTAACAAATTCAGCACATGAATCACAATAACAACTTTAAGAATTACCACACAAAGTAGGCTCCAAAGAATGACTCTTTTAAGGCTCAAAAGGGGCTACTAGTGGATATAACATTTCAAGCAAAAATCTGGGTTTTCAAAAATGCCTATAATCTCTTCTCAACTCACAAAGTATACAAAACTCCAATCAACATGCAACACAAGGCAGAAAAATTTTACAATCATGCATCAGAGTCCTCAGCCCTCAGAAAAAGATAGGGTAAGTGGTACCCTTTTAAGAACTCAGAAAAACTTTTGCCAACAACCCAACAATCAAGACATCAAAAATCCTTTTTACAGCATGCAATCCTAACTGCTTAAAAACATAGAACTTTTCACAAAGCTATAGCAACATCAGAATGGATAATATACTCAAGACTCATGCAAAGAGAAAACAGAAAAAACTAAACTAAAAATAAAACTAAAAACTACAAAAATAAAAACTAATAAGCTGGTATAGTAACAAATTTTCCACAAAGGTCCAAGGGAACCTCAATGTAAAAAATCAAATTGAACACTTAAGTTCAAGAGGGTTCTCCCTTTTTTTTTTGGTACCTATCCTGTAACATTGAACAAACAAAAGTCTCACAAGTAGAAACTTGCTTGACTTGTTAGTCCCAAAAACAGTACATTTAAGATCATGGGTTAAAAAATTGTGTCCACCTTAAAAACAAGAATTCATGAGTTCCCAAAAATTAAAACCAGTGTAGAAACAAGGGAAAACTCAAAGAATCTAAAACCTTTCAGAAAATGGTGAACACAATTTATTAAAACTAAAAACAGCAAACAAAAGTAAAACAGCAAACTGCCCGAGCTCCAGCGCTTGAGCGTTGGGAATACCAACGCTTGGGCGCTGGAATTAAAATAAAAACTGGGCATCAGAGGTCCCAGCGCCTGGGCGCTGGGTTCCAACGCTGTGGCGCTGGAAATTAAAAAATAAAAAGCTGGGATTCCAGGGGCCTAGCGCATGAGCGCTAGCCCTCCAGCGCTGGAGCGCTGGAAACTACTGGAATCAGAGGTGATAAGCAGGGGCCTAACGCTTGAGCGTTGGCCTCCAGCGCTCGAGCGCTGGCCTCGCCTGCAGCAGAAACATAAAATTTCTTTTCTTTTATTTATGTACAAGAGTTATGCAAAAATTAAAAAGACAGAAACATAAACTATCCTAAGTTGGGTTGTCTCCCAACCAGCTCAATGTTAAGGTCCGAGATAGACCCTTCCCCTTAATCAATTGGGGGTATCTAGCAAAGCAAAAACATCTTGTTTTTCAAAATCTCCCCCCAAGTATGGTTTCAATCTTTGTCCATTGACAGTGAATACATTCTTTGTAACTTCATTTTCTATTTCTACCGCACCATGGGGGAAGACTTTGGTGATCCTGAATGGTCCTGTCCATTTGGACCTCAACTTTCCAGGAAACAATCTCAGTCTTGAGTTATATAATAACACAAGCTGTCCTGGACTCAATTCTTTTGGCACAATTTTCTTATCATGCCACTTCTTGGTCTTCTCTTTGTAGATCCTAGCATTGTGATATGCTTGGAGTCTAAATTCATCCAGCTCATGTACCTGTACCTGTCTTTTATCCCCAGCTTCCTTGGGATCCATGTTCAAATGTTTCAAAGCCCAAAAGGCTTTATGCTCAAGTTCCACAGGTAAATGACAAGTCTTACCATAAACCAACTGGTAAGGAGAGGTTCCAATAGGAGTTTTAAACGCAGTTCGATAAGCCCACAAGGTGTCATCTAATTTTTTTGACCAATCCTTCCTTGAGGTACCAACTGTTTTTTCCAAAATCCTTTTTAACTCCCTATTAGAAACCTCTACTTGTCCACTAGTTTGGGGGTGATAGGGAGTAGCAATTTTATGACTAACACCATATTTTTTCAAAAGAGTTTCAAAAGCTTTATTACAAAAATGCTTACCTCCATCACTGATTATTGCTCTTGGCACCCCAAATCTAGTAAAAATCTTTTTCTTCAAAAAGTCCAGAACCACTTTTCCATCATTTGTGGGAAGGGCTGATGCTTCAACCCATTTAGAAACATAGTCAACAGCAACTAAAATATACTGGCAACCAAAAGAAGGTGGAAAAGGTCCCATGAAATCAATGCCCCACACATCAAAAAGCTCAACTTCCAAAATCATTTTTTGGGGCATCTCATTCCTTCTTGAGATATTACCAGTTCGTTGACAGCGATCACACCTTACCACAAATGCTCTACTATCTTTGAAAATAGTAGGCCAATAAAAACCACTTTGGAGGACTTTAGCTGCAGTCCTCTCACCTGAAAAATGGCCTCCATAATCGGAGCCATGGCAATGCCATAAAATAGCCTCAAATTCTTTTTCTGGAATACACCTTCTAATAATCCCATCAGAACATTCTCTAAACAAATAAGGTTCATCCCAGAAAAAGAATTTAGCATCATGCAAAAATTTCTTCTTTTGTTGCCAAGTCAAATCAGAAGGCAACACACCAGCAGCTTTAAAATTAGCTAAATGTACATACCATGGAGCTATCTCTTGGACAGCTAAAAGCCTCTCATCTGGGAACTCCTCTTGAATAGGAATTGGATCGGAGTTCCTCTCTTCAAGCCTTGACAAATGGTCTGCTACACCATTGTCCTTCCCTTTTCTGTCCACAATTTCAAGATCAAACTCTTGCAAGAGTAAGATCCACCTGATCAGTCTGGGTTTAGCTTCCTGCTTAGCAAACAAGTACTTCAATGCAGCATGGTCAGTATGCACAATAACTTTAGTACCCAAAACGTAAGGTCTGAATTTGTCTAAAGCATAGACAACGCTCAACAACTCCTTTTCAGTTGTAGCATAATTTTTTTGAGCTTCATTCAGAACCTTACTAGCATAATAAATCACATGCAAAACTTTTCCATTTTTCCGAAAAAGAACAGCCCCTATTGCATTATCACTAGCATCACACATAACTTCAAAAGGCAAATCCCATTGGGGAGCAACAATGATGGGGGCTGAAACAAGTTTTTCCTTTAATAATTTAAAAGCAGCCAAACACTCATCATTAAAGATAAAAGGAGCTTCTTTTTCAAGGAGATTTGTCATAGGCTTAGCAATTTTAGAAAAATCTTTTATAAATCGCCTATAAAAACCTGCATGACCAAGAAAGCTTCTTATACCTTTAATATTAGTGGGAGGAGGTAGATTTTCAATGATTTCAGTTTTAGCTTTATCTACCTCAATCCCTTTTTCAGAAATCTTGTGCCCAAGCACAATGCCATCTTTTACCATAAAATGACACTTTTCCCAATTAAGTACCAAATTCTTTTCTTGGCACCTAACTAGAATCCTTTCCAAATTGCTCAAACACTTGTCAAAGCTGGGGCCATATACAGAAAAATCATCCATGAACACTTCCATACATTCACCAATTAAATCATAAAAAATAGCAAACATACATCTTTGGAAGGTTCCTGGAGCATTACACAAGCCAAAAGGCATTCTTTTATAAGCAAACACCCCGAAGGGGCAAGTAAAAGCAGTTTTTTCTTGATCTTTAGGATCAACAACAATTTGATTATATCCTGAGTACCCATCCAAGAAACAATAGTACTCATGGCCAGCCAACCTGTCAAGCATTTGATCAATAAAGGGAAGGGGGAAATGATCTTTCCGGGTGGCAGAATTTAGCCTCCGGTAATCTATACAAACCCTCCAACCAGTTACCTTCCTGGTGGGAATCAATTCATTGTTCTCATTTGGGATCACAGTAATTCCCCCTTTCTTGGGAACTACCTGAACGGGACTAACCCATTCACTATCAGAAATGGGATAGATGATCCCTGCATCTAGCAACTTAATCACTTCTTTTCTTACCACTTCTTTCATGGCAGGATTAAGTCTTCTTTGGGGTTGGACAACAGGTTTAACTTGTTCTTCTAAACAAATTTTATGCATACAAACAGTGGGGCTTATGCCCTTAATATCCTCTATAGTCCAACCCAAAGCAGATTTATGAGCTCTAAGAATTCTTACCAGCTTTTCTTCTTCAAGAGGAGAGAGGGAACTACTCACAATGACTGTCTTGTTATTACCTTCCTCAAGAAATACATACTTAAGGGTGGAAGGTAAGGGCTTCAATTCCCTCTTTTCCTCTTGAACTTCTTCCTCTCTTTTCAGCTCCTCTACCCAATTTTTCGTTGGAGGGAAAAAATGGGCAGCTTCCAGATATCTTGCCATTTCAATGACCTGTTTGTCATTGCTGTCTATATCTTCAAAATCCAACCCCTCAGAGATTATAGTCTCTAAAGGATCTTCTTTCCACATGGCAACAAACTGTTAGGCAGAAATATTTTTTTTTTTATATATACAAAAAGTACTAAACAAAATAAAAATAAGAACTTGAAAGAACCTATCCCCGGCAACGGCGCCAAAAACTTGATAATGAAATTTCAAGTGTACAATTTACTATCGCGTAATAAAAAAGTTCGAACCCAAAGGATAGGTGTTCTTATTAATATAAAGTTTAGTACTTAAACAGAAAAAATAAAAAGATGTATTTGTTGGAAGTTTGTTTAAGGTAGCACATGGAAATAGCAATAAAATATAAAAGATGATAGAAAGTAAGCTTCTTGGGTTGGTTTACATAGTCTATATAATATGCTAGCAAGTTCCTACTTAATTTCTGAATTATAAATCTAATTTCATGATGCTATAGCCTAGTTATCTACAAGTTAATTCCTTACACATTGTAGAACTTTCTTTCTAATTACTAAATTCAATTCCTTGCAACTTAGTTAACTAGAGAAGAAGATGAAGAAGAAATTCAGGCCAACATAAAGTTACGTCCTTCCTAATTCCTTAGTGAAGTATACTTATAACCTTTTTTAAATCCTAGATCCCTTACTACTTACCAATTTCCATTCGTATAAGTAATAAGCAAGAAATCTTTTGCGCATAAGATGAATGAAGAACAAGGAAATAAAACATGAAATAGAAGTAATATTCAGAAAGGTAAAAACAAAATATAACATAAATATAAACTACTACAACCCAAGAAACTTAAAGAAGAATTAGCCAAGTATGGCTAAAGAAGTCATTGAATTACCCTGGATAGGAGCTCAAATATGGCTTCCCACAAGTCCTAGGAACAATGCTCAAGAGGGAGAAAGAGAGAATACTTGTTGTATTCTAAGAAGGTGTGTCTTACAAGTGAAGAAAAGGGTCCTATTTATAGTAAAATTCCAGCCTCCAGCGCTTGAGCGCTGGCATTCCCAACGCTGGGGCGCTAGGATGCATTAAAAATCCACTTTCTGTCCGAGGCCCAGCGCTTGAGCGCTGGCTTTCCAACGCTTGGGCGCTGGGTCAACATCTGACTCATCATCCAGTCAGAACCCCAGCGCTGGAGCGCTGGGATCCCAACGCTGGAGCGCTGGGACGCTGCTTCTTCATCTTCAAGCTTCTTCTTCATCCTTCATTCATGGTAGTGGGTTTTGATGGCCATAAAAAGCCACTAACCAGCCTTGTTTAATTCTGAAACCCTTCCTCCACTAACATCAATTCCTTTAAACATTTTTTCCATGTGCTAATTTAGAGAGTGATTCTTCATATTCTTCTTTTTCACTTTGGTCCTCCCTTGGTTAGCACTTCAATTCAAGCCCTCATATTCTCTCAATCTCCACTTTAAGTCCTCCACTCTTGAACTTTTACAATTTGGTCCCTGACTTCCTGAAACTTTACATATTGGTCCCTGGACAAAAATGATAACTAAACCAGCTTTTTCTAAAAATACAAAATAACTAGAAAAATTCCTAAAAATATAAGATGAAGCTAGAAAATCTAATAAAATCTAATCTACATGCAAAATGAAAAATAAATAGAAAATCTATATAAAAAGACTAAAAAACCTATATGTGACTCAAAAATAATAAAATAAAAAGACTAAAAATAGCCTAAAAACATCATATAAAATCCACTCATTAGAATTAACCACGTGAAAAAAAGTAGGTGAAACAATATCCTAAACGGTTTGCCGACCTAAAGTTTCGAGGATGAAACTAATTTAAGGGGGTTGTACTGTAAGACCCTAAATAAATTAAATACTTAAATAATTATTTAATTATCCAACGCATACCTAGGGATGCTTGTAAGCAAGAGTTAAGCTCAATAGCTATTCGGATCATCGTAGCGATGTTTTCCAAACGATAGTTCGTCGTAGGGCCGATCTTAACTTGATTTGGAATTTGAGCGAGAATAAGATGCTCTCACTATCTCCATGAAGATCAGTGAAGAATTTTGAGAAGAAAAACTGTAATATTTATATGGTTTCCTTCTGGAGCCTGGAAAAGGCATTTCTCGCTAGCGAGACTTTTAGTTGAAAATCCAGCAAGAGAAACGAACGACTTCGAGACCTCAAATCGAAAATTGGAGAATCACCAAATGACCCTGTTTGACGTGACTGATCCAGATATGCGATAAAAACTTTTCATGAATAGTGTTTTTCGTGAATAGTGTTTAGTGAATAGTGTTTCACGAGCATTGGTTCCATGGATAGTGTTTTCTGACAAAAATCGGCACGAATTTTGAGGAAAACGACCAAGGCTCGAGTCTCGAAGATTGGGGCTCAAAAGTTTTCAGACCTAGGTGAAAGGGAACTAGTCTCACCAAGGTATCTTGAACTGAATCGTTTCCAGTATGCAAAGGTCGCCGGACTGAATCATGTCCTATTTCAAGACTGGGAACAACTTATGAAAGTATCTGAAACACCTGTTCTTGAACCACTGGTAAAGGAGTTCTACCAGTGCGCTGTAAAGAAAAATTCTCGAACCATCACAAGCAGATGTTTGAGAATGATAACAGAAATCTGTCCTGGTGATATTGCCTTAGCGCTGGACGTGGATATGAAAGATGGAGTCCACTACTCCCCGAAGTGGGAAATCTCTGCCGTAGATGGCGATTGTATCTGGAAGGAAAACCTCAAAATACATGGAAACGCTGTCAACAACTTGGTGGAAGAATTCAAGTTTCCCCATGCCGTTCTCAGTAAAGTCGGCATTCCTAAAGAAGATGGCACACTGGGCGCTTTACCAAATGAGCAACATGCAGAAGATCAACCTTCCCTCGCTGATCTTTCATCACATGGTGGGAACGATTGAAAGTCCCGTGACAAATCTTCCCTATGGAGCCCTTATTACAAAGATTATGGGGATGAAAGGACTGGTGACAGAGGAGAAACTCCAGAATGAATTTATTGCTCAAGATTACATCTATCCAACTCCCATCCGGGTTGGAGATGTTAAGCAAATGAACCTAAAGATTGACTTCTCCGGGGTTCCAAAGAAAATGCTTTCCAAATGGGAAAGGAAACAAGTGGAGCTCAATGAAGAAGCTGAGCAGGGAAAGGAAACTCATCCCTCTCCTCCAAAGACAAGAGCTTCAATAATAAGGAAGCAAACTATCCCTACAGCACCATCACCAGCTAAAAAGTGTGATGTTCCAGAATCAGATGAGGCAACCAAGGCCTTGCCAACACCTGCACCCCCAGTGAAAAGAAGACGCTTTGTGAAGGCTGCATCCAAACAAAATGCAACTTCGTCGGGTGATGATGAAGACTCCTTGCCAATAGCCAAGTTGGTTAGGAAAGTAAGAAAAGAACCTCTGAAGGTGATTCCTGAGAGCAACCATTCCTCATCATCTCTCTTGAGGTATCTTCCATATGTTCCCACGATATTCCACGAATATGTGGAAGATATCATTGATATGGTAGACGATGGAAATTGTGGCTTTCATTGCATTGCACAGTGGCTTGGAATAAACGAAAGAGAATGGCCTGCCATCAGAACCGAAATGATGGAAGAACTCAGAATCAATCACTCCTTACTTGCTGGAGTAATGGAGTCTGAACAGGATATGAAAAGAATAAGAGTTGCACTGAACTTGCCAACAGGAGAATTGGCTCCATCTCCTAAATGGTTCACAGTTCCTGACATGGGACTGCTTGCTGCAAGCACGTTCAAGATCATCCTGGTAACTCTGAGCTTAAAGGAATCTTGCACTTATCTGCCTCTAGCTGGTCCAGCCTTCATTCCGCCAATCATTGCAGTCATTTGCAACATTGATGATCATCATTGGGTTAGAGTGAAGCTTAAGGGTGATTCACCACTTCCTTACTGCACTCCTATGTGGGGACCCAATTGTAGGAAAAGCGCTAAAAGATGGGGAAAACATATCCATCCAAGGATATTGAAATATAGAGAGATTGTTGACCCGGAATATGTTTGACAACCTCAAAGCCCTCCAAGTCCGTCTGATAGTGCATCCACTCCCAACAGCAATGGGATTCCACATAACTCACAATCCCAGCAAGAAATTCCCTCAAGTCCAGTTCAACAATCACAGTCACCTCAAGCCAAGAACTGCTCACTGGACGACAACCTGCTCAGTCCAGATAAAGAAACAGCAAGATGTGCAGTGAACCAAGAAGCAGAAGTATCAGTGGTTCAGGAGGAACTCCGTCCGTCTACAGCAAAGAAAAGTGTCTCGAAAGAGAACACCAAGAAGCGGACCAAGTCAAGTACTTCAAAGAAGAGTCAGCCCAGAGAAAAGAAGCAAAAGAGTGGAGCTGAAAACCTCAGTGATCATGTCAATGATTCCGAAATATCTCTGAATGAGATATTGGCATCCCAGCAGAAGGCCTCAACACATAAGAAAAATATGGCTACTGATGAGGAAACCACCACATCCACCACATCCATCAAACCTTCCCAGAACATAGCAAGAGTCTTTCTTGCTCATGTTCCTAGAAGAACACGTCAGATGGCATCTTCTTCTCACTTGCAGATTCCCAGGATGCTGACTATGGACAACGCTGCATATGCTCCACACTTGCTAATGAAGTCTTTGGGATACAACTTCTGTTTGCAAGCTCGACTTTGGGCTCCTCCTGCTATAGATTGCATACAGATTGCATTCGCGTCGAGGTCCAGGTATGACATATTTCATCATGAGTGGGAATTGTCTGTTCCCAGACTAGTTCACCTAGGCACCATCCCATTTGGACTAATCCCTAATGTCGAAAGCATTATGGTTCAACATGGATCATGGGTGCTTCTCCTACTGGTAGCCAAACCCCAACCTGAACCCCTGCCATCCATCAATGAACCCCCCAACAACCATCCATCATATACACCAATCATTCCCTTACCTCAAATCATCACCATTCCACAAGACATACTCATCACATCCTCCGATCTAGAGGAAAATCGGCATCAATCATCCCCATCATCCTCACAAGAGTGCCTCCCAAATGAAACATCATCATCTACACAGGATGCTGAGGTTACCACAGCCCAACCTATTTCCTTTGCACTTCCAAATAGTGACCCTTCTCAAGCTGAGAAACTCCCTGAATCCAAAGTCACAAACGAATCCCCATCAGCTGACACATCTTTTGATGCCAAAGCTGCAGTGATGGAACTACGCACTGAAATAAAAACAGGGAACTTGCATGCCTCTAAGGAGAATGAAGAAGCGCGCAAAGATGCATTCAATCATATTAATGTTGTGTCCGAAAGACTTGAGCACAAAATTGATGCAGGTCTTGAGCGCATAGAGGACCTACTACGAAGATACATGCAGCAACGGCAGCAGCAACATGATTAATCTCTATCTCCTCTCTCCTTAACTTGCATTTGTTTTATATATATACAGTATTAGTACTTGTTGCTTATTGCTTATTCAATACATATCCTCTTTACTCGCTCATTATTGCTTGCTTGCTTGCCTCTTTTTTTTGATAATTCCAAAGGGGGAGAAGAATTAGGAAAAGAAGAATTTAAGAACTAAGAATAAATAAAGAGTAAGTAGCATCAGTTTTAGGGGGAGCGAAGGTAAGTTTACTTAGGCAAGAATTAGGAAAAGAAGCATTTCAGAACTAAGAATAAATAAAGAGTAAGTAGCATCAGTTTTAGGGGGAGGGAAGGTAAGTTTACTTAGGCAAACATTTGCTAGACAAACACTATCTAGGAATATTCAATTTAGGGGGAGCTGATGAGTGGATTTTATATGATAATTTTAGGGTCTTTTTAGTCTTTTTATTTAATTATTTTTGAGTCACATATAGATTTTTTATTGTTTTTATGTAGATTTTATATTTATTTTGCATGTAGATTAGATTTTATTAGTTTTTCTAACTTTATTTTATATTTTTAGGAATTTTTATAGCTATTTTATATTTTTAGGAAAAGCTGGTTTAGTTATCATTTTTGTCCAGGGACCACTTTGTAAAGTTTCAGGGAATCAAGGTCCAAAATGTGAAAGTTCAAGAGTGGAGGGCTCAAAGTGAAGATTGAGAGAATTCAAGGGCTTGAATTGGAGTGCTAACCAAGAGAGGACTAAAAGTAAAAAAGAGGAATATGACGCAACTCTCTAAATTAAGCACATGGAAAAAAAGGATTAAAGGATGAGTGGAGGATTGATGATAGTGGAGGAGAGGTTTCAGAATTGATTAGAGGGCTGATAAGTGGGTTTTTATGGCATTCAAAACCCACTACCATGAAGAAGGAAGGAAAAGCTTGAAGTTGAAGAATCAGTAGCCAGCGCTGCAGCGCTAGAACCCAGCGCTCAAGCGCTGGGCCTCGGTCTGGTAGTGGGAATTAATTGCTGGAGGCCAGATTTTTGCTATAAATAGGGAGGCAATTTGCACTTGTAAAACACACCTTCTTAGAATACAACAAGTATTCTCTCTTTCTCCCTCAAAGATCATTGTTCCTAGGAATTGTGGGAAGCCAAACTTGAGCTCCTATCCAGGGTAATTCAATGATTCTTTTAGCCATGCTTGGCTAACTTCTCTTTTAAGTTTTTGGGTTGTTTTAATTTATAATTCATGTTCTAGTTTTCTTTTACATTTCTGAATAATATCTTCAATTCTTGTTTTATTTCTTTGTTCTTCATTAATCTTTATGCGCAAAAGATTTCATGCTTTCTACTTATTCACAAGGCCATTTGGTAAGTAGTAAGGGAAATAGGAAATAAAAAAGGTTATAAGTATACATTTCTTAAGGCTATAAGGATGGACGTAGCTTTGTGTTGGCCCGAATTCCTTCTTCATCTTCTTCTCTGATTAACTAATAACCAAGGCTATGGAGTTAGTAATTAGGAAAGAAAGGTCTACATTTCTTAAGGCTATTAGGATGTAGAAACTCTAGGCTATAGCACCATGAATATGAATTTAAAGTTTTGAAATTTAGTAAGAGTTTTCTAGCATGTTTTATAGATTATGTAAATCAACCCAAGAACTTAAATTCTTATCATCTTTTCTATATTTTGCTATTGTTATCTCTTGTTATAAAAACATCAACATATATTCTCATCTTTCAAATTTCTGTTTAAGTACTAAAAATTATAATAATAAGAACACCTATCCCTTGGGTTCGATGTTTTGTATTACGCGATAGTTTAATCGTACACTTGCGATTATGTTATCAGGAGCAAAGTTAAGCAAACTCAACAAGTCAAATTCGTCCGCCCAAAAACACATTGTTCTTGTCTAAATAATACCACTTACAAAAGAGCGATCTGTTAGAACAGATAGCAACCTGAGAGGGGGGGTGAATCAGTGTTGCCCTAATTTTCGCCTTATTGAAATTGTTACTTTCAAGTTTATGATGATCACGAATTGATCGTTGTGATTGCAGCGGATATGAACAATACTTGAAAGTAAATGTGAAGAATAAAGAGAATCACACACAAGATTTATCCCGGTTCGCCTTCAATCCACTGAAGACTACGTCCAGTCCCTCAAGAAAACCCCTTGAGGATTTTTCCACTATTGATAAGAATTTATTACAAGTTCCTAACCCAAGGACCCCAAGAACTTCTACCAATATCCTGTGAAAGCAAACCGCTTTCAACAGCCCCTGAAAGCAAACCGCTTTCAGTTCCTGAAGGCAAACCACCCTCAGATCTTGAAGGCTAAACCACCTTCAATGAAAACCCTGAAAGTAAACCACTTTCAGTGACAACAACCCTTCACCGAATACCACGGTGAAAAACTCAATCTTACAGAAAGAGATGAAGAAGATATTACAATTGGCTGTTTCAATCCTTTAACACACAATTGGATTGAACATGAGAAATTATGCTTTAAGGCTTTTAAGCATAATACAATTCTGAGTTCTTCAAGATATGAACAACTAATGTGTTCTTGTAAACATGAAGATCATGAACTCAGAATTTAGGCTCCAAAAGATTTAAGTTCTAAAAGATGAACTAATTTTGAAAGAGCTTTGGCCTAATGTGTTTTTCTCATGTGAAATGTGTATATTTCGTGTGTGTTGTGTGTTATATGTTTTCTGGACTCAAATGGTCTTTATATAGGCAAGGGAAACGTCCTTGAACCATCACAACCCTTTTCAAAAGGTTTGGGACACAATGGTTCATGAAAAGATGCACTTTTTCGTTCTGGTAATCGATTACCATACTTATTGTAATCGATTACACAAGTGACCATTTCAGTTTGAATTTGAATTTCAAACATGTAATCGATTACAAGACTGGAGTAATCGATTACTTGCCTTGGTGTAATCGATTACCATAATGATGTAATCGATTACACAGAAGCCCATTTTCCAGAAACTTGTTCTTTGAGACTTGCTTAAGGTTTTCTACTTCTTTTAAGTTATGAAAACTCTTAGCTTGATTAGATTAGGTGTTTTAAGAGCCTTTATGCTTTAATAAACCTTTGGAAGCATAACTCACCTAATACTAAGACTTTCTAGACTAATGATGGACTTGAGTGCTTGATTCTTTGAAGTCTTCTTTTCTTCTTTTTGTTGATGAGTTTGTCGTCATCAAAACCACAGCCAGGGTCAGGAGCAAGACCTTCTTCACAATATCCCCCTTTTTGATGATGGCAAACACATTCTTGATACTTGAAGATCATTTATGCATTCTTGATGCTTAACTCCCCCTATTTGATGGAATTTAGTATTTCTGATTTTTCTCCCCCTTTCTAATGTACTTGTTAAATTCCTGCATATGATCTTTAAAAGCACATAACCTTTCTCCCCCTTTTGACTTCATCAAAAAGAAGAAAAGGCCAAAAAGTGTACAGGCATACACACAAGTATATATTGCAATATAAAGCATGGGGGGGTAGATGTGTAAAAATAGGACTAAAACATAACAATCCAAACATAGCATTTAAAAGAAAAACATACATACAATGGGAACACAGTACAAGATGAAATAAATAAAAAAAACATGAAAAACTCCTAGAAAACTAAGTACTAGTAGGAGAGTCAACATCAGCAATGGTATATACGGGTACGAAATCTCGACCAGTATCATGAATTTGACAAGGAAGAAGAAAGAGGCCAAAGTCATTGGTGATGTTGAGCGAAGGAAGAATGGAGGTGTCTATACGTTTGAGATGAGATGACCGCGTGTCATAAAGCTTGGCAATAGGTAGTCCAGAGTAGAGAAGGAGGTGGGTGATGATCGATGCATAAGGAAAAGAATCCGCCAAGTTATGACTTCGTAGCATGTGGTGCATAACTAAGAACGCCCAATTGATTTTGTGACAATGAAGAATGCCATAAAGAATTTGTAACTCAAAGTCGCTAATGTGAGCAAGAAGAGTTTCTTCAGGCAGAACTACTTGATTAATGAAGTAGTGTAGAAGATGATTGTTTGTCGTGAGGACATCAGTGTTGTATGGGCAAGAGGTAGTATGTGGTGGGTGAATTCTCTGGAGGTCTACTGACTCAAATCGACACAGAGATTTGTAAAAGGAGTCATGGCTATAGTCAGACCAGGGGCAGGGGAGGTTAGGACCCAAGAGAGTACCGGATGAAGGAAGTCCAAGGCATCGACCAAAAGATGACAGGGAGTGTCGAATAAGAAACCCCTTGACAGAACTTTGAAATCCATCTTGCGAAGGTTCTAAGTTGCAATAAAAGACTTTTACTAGTTCAGGATAGTAGGGATTGCACATAGAGATAAACTCCTCAAGATTTTGATAACGAAGATAGGCGGGAAATGTATGACCATTGTCGACAAAGGAATCCAAATCACCAAACAAAGGTTTACGGATGAGTTGATTGATGAATCATGAAGCAAACCTAGTTCTTTGATGGGTGGTTGTGAGTAGTCTTGTAAGATTCATGGGTCGAGAGGAACGAGAATGATAGGAATCCATAGTTGGTTGAGGAGGAAATTTGAGAGGAGAATATTCAGCACCTTAAGAGGGTTTTGGAGGATATTACTAATCAATTCCTAATGCTAGCTTAAATATCCCGAACATGTAATCGATTACAGCAGTTTAAGTAATCGATTACGGAGCAGTTATGCCAAGTTTGAATTTCAAAAGATGGAGGGAAATTGAAATTTTGGCAATTTTTCGAGTATGTAATCGATTACGGCAATTAGGGTAATCGATTACATCAGTTACAAATTTGAAAAATTTCAAATTTTGAATATGTAATCGATTATGGCAGTTATGATAATCGATTACTCAGATGTTTCTAACGGGCACGAGGACTTAGAACATGGATAATCGATTACAAAACCTAGGGTAATCGATTACGATGACACTTTTATAAGTTCTAGGCTCTAGAATCCTATGTAACACATTTTCATATAAACACTTAAGCACATAATGCATATGAACATATAATTGTCATAAAGTTTATGCAAATAACATGTTACCTTAAATGTCATGCTCATCTAATATTCCTAATTCTCTTCTTATCTTGAAAAATGATTCCTTAGGAAGAGGTTTAGTAAAGATGTCTGCTAACTGATTATGTGTATCCACAAATGAAATCTCAATATCTTTCCTCATAACATGATCTCGAAGAAAATGATGTCGTATATCAATATGCTTAGTTCGAGAATGCATGATAGGGTTTTTAGTGAGATTAATGGCACTTGTGTTGTCACATTTAATTGGAATGCAGCCCAGCTCTAAGCCATAATCTTTGAGTTGTTGTTTGAGCCATAGAGTTTGTGCACAACAACTTCCTGCAGCAATGTATTCTGCTTCTACAGTACTTAGAGCAACACATGCTTGTTTCTTACAAGACCATGAAACAAGAGCATTTCCTAATAGGTGACAAGTACCACTTGTACTCTTTCTTTCAGTTTTACAACCAGCATAATCAGAATCAGAATATCCAATCAAATCACAAACACTTCCCTTGGGATACCACAATCCAACATTTGTAGTTCCTTTCAAATATTTGAAAATTCGTTTAACATAACTCAAATGTGATTCCCTAGGAGATGCTTGATATCTAGCACATAGACACACACTAAACATAATATCAGGTCTACTTGCAGATAAGTATAAAAGAGATCCGATCATACCTCTACATTTGGTAATATCTACTTGATTACCGGATTCATCTTGATCTAAATATGTGTTAGACCCCATAGGTGTGGCTATGGCTTTGCAATCATCCAAATCATATTTCTTTAATAGTTCCTTGCAAAACTTTGATTGGTTGATGAATATTCCATCACTTGATTGCTTGATTTGCAAACCAAGAAAGAAATTTAATTGTCCCATCATGGACATCTCAAATTCTTCTTGCATCATGTTAGAAAAATCCTTACAAAGAGATTCGTTAGTTGCACCAAAGATAATATCGTCAACATAAATTTGAACTAATAAGGTATTACCTTTGGTTCTTTTGATGAACAAGGTTGTATCAGCCTTACCCTTCTGAAATCCTTTATCACAAAGGAAAGTACTTAATCTATCATACCATGCACGAGGGGCTTGTTTAAGACCATAGAGTGCCTTCTTTAATCGGAAGACATGTGAAGGAAACTTTGGATCTTCAAATCCTGGAGGTTGCTTCACATAGACTTCTTCTTGAATGTATCCATTCAGGAAAGCACTTTTGACGTCCATTTGATATAATGGGAAATTTAAAGAACAAGCATATGCCAATAATAGTCTTATGGCTTCCAACCTTGCTACTGGTGCATAAGTTTCATCAAAATCTATGCCTTCTTCTTGATTATACCCTTGAGCAACTAATCTCGCTTTGTTCCTAACTATAATACCATTTTCATCTAACTTATTCCTAAATACCCACTTTGTTCCAATAACATGTTTGTCACTAGGCTTAGGGACAAGTTCCCAAACTTGATTCCTTTCAAATTGGTTTAGTTCTTCTTGCATTGCTACAATCCAATATTCATCTTCTAGAGCATCATTTACTTTTGATGGTTCTATCTGAGAGACGAAGGTCATATTCAAAACTGAATCATTTAAGCGTAGCCTTGTAGAAACGCCTCTAGAAATATCACCAATAATATTATCAACTGGGTGATCCCTATGGGTTCTCCATTCTTTTGGAAGTTGATAAGTATTACTTTCAATGTGCTCTTCTTGTATTGGATTCTGATCTCCATCCTTTTGAGAATCTTCATTTATAATGATGTCATCTTCTTCATTATCTGGAAGATTGACTTTATCTTCTATTGAAGATTTAGATTCATCAAAAGTAACATGTATGGATTCTTCCACAGATAGAGTTTTCTTGTTAAAGACTCTATATGCTTTACTTGTCAAAGAATACCCAAGGAATATACCTTCATCAGATTTTTCATCAAACTTTCCAAGGTTTTCCTTTCCATTATTCAAGACAAAGCATTTTGATCCAAAAGCATGTAGATGAGAGATGTTTGGTTTCCTTCCTTTGTAGAGTTCATAGGGTGTTTTCTTAAGGATAGGTCTAATAAGAACTCTATTGGAAACATAGCAAGCAGTACTTACAGCATCAGCCCAGAAATATTTAGGGAGACTTGATTCACTCAGCATGGTTCTTGCTAATTCCTCAAGTAATCTATTCTTTCTTTCTACTACACCATTTTGTTGTGGTGTTCTCGGAGTAGAGAAATTATGTGATATTCCATTTTCATCACATAGTTCTTGGAATTGTTGATTCTGAAATTCTCCACCATGATCACTTCTTATAGAAGAGATCTTTAAAGACTTCTCATTTTGAACAAGCCTTGCATATCTTTTGAATGCATTGAAGGCTTCATTCTTATGGGGAAGAAATAAAGTCCATGTAAATCTAGAGAAATCATCAACAATAACAAGTGCATAGAAATTACCTCCGAGGCTTTTAGTTCTAGATGGTCCGAACAAATCCATATGTAACAATTGAAGGGGTCTTGAGGTCGAAACTATGTTCTTTGGTTTGAAGGATGTTCTGGTTTGCTTCCCTTTTTGACATGCATCACACAGCTTGTCTTTCTCGAATTTTATCTTTGGAAGCCCAACAACTAGATCATGCTTGACTAGTTTGTTTAAATGATCTATGTGAATATGTGCAAGTCTTCTATGCCATAGCCATGAATCACTATTATTCTTGGCCAAAAGGCATCTCACATTTTTTGGAATTTCTTCCAATGAGATCATGAAGACTTTGTTTACTTTATATCCAGAAAACTTAATTTCTTTAGTTTTCACATCTTTCACAACACATATATCATTAATAAAACCAACTTTCAAACCTTTATCACATAGTTGACTAATACTCAGAAGATTATGCATCAAACCATCAACGTAAAGAACTTTATCGATGACTGTTTGAGGGGGTGTGCCTATTCTTCCAATACCGAGTATCTTTCCCTTTTGATTGTTACCATATGTGACGAAACCTTTTTCCCTAGGTATAAGAAAAGAAAACTTGGTTTTGTCTCCTGTCATGTGTGATGAGCAGCCACTATCAAGATACCATAAATCCTTTGCTGCTTTCATACACACCTACATGACAAAGTTCAGACATGGGTATTAGGAACCCAACAAGTTTTGGGTCCTTCTAAGTTAACATCCTTTCTAACCCAAATGTACTCCCTATTTTGTTACAATAAGTACAAGAGTAATGATTGTAACTGGAGGTTTGTCTAGGAGAGGGATGAATCTTCTTAGGAGGTCTATTTTGAATATTCTTCCTTTTGAATATTCTTCCTATTGAAGTTATTTACTCTTTGTTGAAGATTTTCTATCTTTTCTTCTAAAGAACTACACTTAGTGCATTTGTGAGTAATGTCTAACTTAGATTTTACTATATCTAGTTCTTCTTGTAAATTTCTACATTTACTTTCTAGGGAGGAAATTAACTCATTTTGCCTAGTGCTAACTTTAGAAAATTCTTGACATACTTTAAACATATTTTCCATGGTGAACTTTAAATCATGAAAAGATATAGAATTATCACTAACCTGGGAATCTTCAACATCAGAATCATGTGAGGCCATCAAAGCAACTTGTGCGTCTTCTTTATCAGAACCAGATGATGAACTTACTTCATTATCATCCCAAGCCAAATATGCTCTCCGAGTAGATTGATCCTTTTTCTCGAACTTCTCTCTTAGACCATGTTTCTTCTTCTGAAGATTTGGACAATCTGATTTGAAGTGTCCCGGTTTACCACATTCGAAACATGTGATCTTTTGAGAGGAAGATAATTCATTGTTCTTTTGGAAAGATTTTTTGTTGTTGAATTTCACACCTTTTCTTTTAAGAAACTTTCCAAAATTCTTTAATAGAAGATTCACATTCCCATTATCTTCTTCTTCAGAATCTGCATCATAATCTTCTTTGATGCTTTCTTTTGCTTTTAGGGAAATGGATCGATACTTCTTCTCATGTTGTTCATTTTCTTCCAAATGATTCAATTCCAACTCGTGTTCTTGGAGTTTTCCAAAAAGAGTTGCAAGAGTCATTTTTGATAAACTCTTATTCTCTGAGATGGCTGTTACTTTTGGTTGCCATACTCTTGTAAGTGATCTTAGAACTTTCATGTTCAAGTCACTGTTTGAAAATTGTCTACCAAGAGCAATCAAATGATTAATTAAATGAGTGAATCGTTTTTGCATGTCTAATACCTTTTCTCCTGGAAGCATTCTGAACATCTCATATTCTTGAGATAGAGTATTGATCTTTGATCTCTTGACTTCATCTGTTCCTTCATGAGTCACCATCAATGTATCCCATATTTCTTTCGATGAAGTGCACGTTGATACTCTAAAAAATTCATCCATGCCAAGAGCAGATGTAAGAATGTTCATTCCTTTGAGATCATGTTGAACCTTCTTCTTTTCTTCTTCACTCCAAGTACTTTCTGATTTTGGTTGTGAAGTTCCTTCTTCATCTGTTGTTACAGGCACAAAGGGACCTTCTTCAATGACTTTCCATATTCCTGCGTCTAATGACTTTATGAATATCTTCATCTTGATTTTCCAGAAGTCATAGTGTTCTCCATTGAAGAATGGTGGCCTGTTTATGTTATGTCCTTCACTTGTTCCATGATTGGAAGAGGATGCCATCTTTTCCCGGATCTTAGGAATAACTTACCTAAACTTCTGCTCTGATACCAATTGTTAGAACAGATAGCAACCTGAGAGGGGGGGTGAATCAGTGTTGCCCCAATTTTCGCCTTATTGAAATTGTTACTTTCAAGTTTATGATGATCACGAATTGATCGTTGTGATTGCAGCGGATATGAACAATACTTGAAAGTAAATGTGAAGAATAAAGAGAATCACACACAAGATTTATCCCGGTTCGCCTTCAATCCACTGAAGACTACGTCCAGTCCCTCAAGAAAACCCCTTGAGGTTTTTTCCACTATTGATAAGAATTTCTTACAAGTTCCTAACCCAAGGACCCCAAGAACTTCTACCAATATCCTGTGAAAGCAAACCGCTTTCAACAGCCCCTGAAAGCAAACCGCTTTCAGTTCCTGAAGGCAAACCACCCTCAGATCTTGAAGGCTAAACCACCTTCAATGAAAACCCTGAAAGTAAACCACTTTCAGTGACAACAACCCTTCACCGAATACCACGGTGAAAAACTCAATCTTACAGAAAGAGATGAAGAAGATATTACAATTGGCTGTTTCAATCCTTTAACACACAATTGGATTGAACATGAGAAATTATGCTTTAAGGCTTTTAAGCATAATACAATTCTGAGTTCTTCAAGATATGAACAACTAATGTGTTCTTGTAAACATGAAGATCATGAACTCAGAATTTAGGCTCCAAAAGATTTAAGTTCTAAAAGATGAACTAATTTTGAAAGAGCTTTGGCCTAATGTGTTTTTCTCATGTGAAATGTGTATATTTCGTGTGTGTTGTGTGTTATATGTTTTCTGGACTCAAATGGTCTTTATATAGGCAAGGGAAACGTCCTTGAACCATCACAACCCTTTTCAAAAGGTTTGGGACACAATGGTTCATGAAAAGATGCACTTTTTCGTTCTGGTAATCGATTACCATACTTAGTGTAATCGATTACACAAGTGACCATTTCAGTTTGAATTTGAATTTCAAACATGTAATCGATTACAAGACTGGAGTAATCGATTACTTGCCTTGGTGTAATCGATTACCATAATGATGTAATCGATTACACAGAAGCCCATTTTCCAGAAACTTGTTCTTTGAGACTTGCTTAAGGTTTTCTACTTCTTTTAAGTTATGAAAACTCTTAGCTTGATTAGATTAGGTGTTTTAAGAGCCTTTATGCTTTAATAAACCTTTGGAAGCATAACTCACCTAATACTAAGACTTTCTAGACTAATGATGGACTTGAGTGCTTGATTCTTTGAAGTCTTCTTTTCTTCTTTTTGTTGATGAGTTTGTCGTCATCAAAACCACAGCCAGGGTCAGGAGCAAGACCTTCTTCACACGATCATGTTTTTCTAACATAATGCAATACTCTGAAGAAAAACTATTATCTGAAAAATAACAAAATTCTTTATGCTCAATTACATCTTTAAATGAAACTTTTCCAAAGAAATTGTCATTATCAAAAAGGGGGAGATTGTTAGAATCAAATAATTAAATGAATTATTTTTATTTTGATAATTAACAATTTCTTTAATATCTAATGACGTCAAAGATGAATTTCCTAACATAGTGAAAATTATCATGTACAGGAATAACCATCTCTGAAAGGAATGAATAAACATCTTAGCCTTATCAAGAGAATCAGTCCACCAGAAGAGTTCGCCCGGTCACCTCGAAGGAAACAATGTCAAAGTTATACGAAGGAAAGCATTCTCGTATAAGACAGTCCGATGGCGCAAGAGAGGAAGACATTCAAGTACAAGATTGCCCGATGACTCAAGAGAGATAAATCAACATCTTCAAATGACCAGCATCTTCTCTCACGGTTACTAGATGGAAATCTGCACACCCAAATCAAGCCTACTTAAAGAAGAACTGACTGAAGGAAAATTCGTTTGCCAATGCAAGCCACTCAATGACGGAATTTCAAGCATTCAATGGAGACTGCGTCTGCCAAAACTCTATGGAAGAATCCGTCCGCCCAAGTATAAATTGTGCCAAAGGTGCAAAGATCAATAAGTGTGTTTTTCGAGGATATAAAGTCAACAGAAGCATTGAAGAAATTATTCTTCCTCTCTTGAATAATTACTTCTTTCCTCGTCTGCACATTTATCAAAGTTTTGGCAATACAGAAAGAAAGATGGGACATAATTAATCCAATACTTCTTGGTCCCACTACTTCTCTGCTTTTCCTCAAATCAAGCTGACATCGCGAAATCAACGGCAAGAATCTCTGAGCATCGTACACTCTCAACGGTCGAAATTCAAAAAATCTGACCAAGGCACGTGATGAGTATTAGCTGTCAAGCACTGGGGTAAAATGGTCAAAACAGTCTCCACCGCTGGATCTTCACACATTATATACAGAGAAACTAGCTCAAAGCTACTCGCTCAGCATGGAGCCAGACGACATCAACCCAGACGAACTGATGATTTCCAGATCCTATCTTATGCTTGCAGAGAAACCTCAGATCGTGACTTACGCCTGCTGAGAGATGCAGAACTAGCCGTTATGTGCTTCCCGGAGAGGACGAAGCACTACGGGCAGGTTTTCACTCCTGCTGAGGAGAATGAACAAAGATCTTCAACTGAAGATATATATAGAGAACCTTGCTTCCGTAGCAACTTGGCGACTAGAACTAAATTGTATACATCTCAATCTAGTTCGTCCAAAAGACCAAGGCAATCTTGGTTTCAACTCAGGAAACTTCAAGTTATATCCCAACCTGAGTTGAGTTGCTTATGTGTGTGGAAACCTTATAGAGTCTAACTCTCATCATATCCCACACGCATAACTTAGAACAGAGATCAACTTGCTTATGATCTCTCTGTTCTATAAGCTTCATTTCTTCTACCCACTCTTATCAAGAAGAGAATATTGTAGAAAAGAAAAACCCTGAAAAAGGTGTAAGGAGATGTCCTGTATAATACTTGTAAGGAGAAGTCCTGATAATACTTGTAAGGAGGAGTCCTAACAATACTTGTAAGGAGAAGTCCTTCTAATACTTGATAGGAGAAGTCCTCAGAATACTTGTTGGGAGAAGTCCCTGATAATACTTGTACTATTTGTTGAAATAATGAAAATCTTGGTGAAGCCAAGGACTGGACGTAGCCCTGTCGATTATGGGGGTGAACCAGGATAAAAACTATGTGTGCTTTACTTTCATGCTATATTGCTTCCTCGCTGCACATTCGTTCATTATTTCATAGATAAATTATTTTAAGAACAAGCTATTAACTTTCAGAATCTATCAAATGAATTTAACGTATTCTTACTTATTTCATAGAATAATTTGTAATGAATATAAATGAATACTATTGGATGATTAGCATACAAATTTTTAGAAAAGAAATTTAAAAATGGGTCACACAATTCAAACCCCCCCTTTCTTGTGTGTTTCTTGCACCTTCATGGATTTCTAAACTTATAGCTTGATTAGGGTTTTGCTAAGTTAAGGAATTTAGAATCGGAAAGCGTTCAAATTGAATGGAAATTTTGTGCTTTTAACACTTAGGAATTTCATGAGTTCAAGACTTGAAATTTTTCTTAAAACTTGTAAGAGAATTTATGTTTTGGGTTGTGAAGTTGTTGAGTTACTTTGTAAATTACTTGGTGAAAATATGAAGCTTTTATGGTTTTACAAGATTTGGACAGAATTGAAACTTGGAGGTTTTGTGTGTGTTTTTGCATTCAAGAACCTTTTTAAGGCTCTCAAATTGATAAGTAAACATCTAGCCTAATTGCTCTTTAAAATATTTGAAGTTTTGGAAAGATTGGGAAATTGTAACTTCGAGATTTTCAAGGGTTTTTAAAGGTTGACAAAGTTGCTAAAATGTTTTGACTTCCCAAGATCCTGTCTTATGAATTAGGACAATGGCTCAAGTGTTAGAAACCTTGTTATTCCAGTAGCTAATCCTTAGGATTAAGTTTCAAGTCTTAAACTAGCCCATGTTCTTTGAAGGATTACGGGACTTCGGACCGATTGAGACGAACGGAGCAAATGTAGCTAACCGGATCGATAATCACTTCGATAAGGGAACATCACGATTCTAGCTACTATGCATATGTTTATGACTATGAGAACGTATATACTATGATATTGTGATTGGTAGTTGACAGCGTTATGAGAACGACCCGATTTAGAATTGTATTGATTGAGATATTAATGCTTGTAGCTGAAGGCATCTAATATGCTAGAATAGAATAATTTGATGTGTGACATTGTTTGAATGATTTCTAGACTTACTTGATGGCTTGTCTAATGAGAATATAATGCATATGTTATGACTTGTCTATCTTTATTCTGACATCATTCATATGGTTTGACATAATCCAATTGGTGATCATGAAACCATTCGGGGCCACGTCAGAGGACGAATGCGCCTTTGAATGCAAACCGAGATTCGTAAAAAGATGATCTTGAGGTTTGATTCACTTGTTGTTGATTGGGGTTAATTTTGTATATGTACCGAGTGGTAAGCTACTATAAAAGAGTCAGCTCGAGCCAGAGTCTTGGTCATGTATTATTTGGTCAGGGAGGCTTAAGCCGCACCTGTGCAAGTGGCGAATCCCAGGGGTCGATGGAAAGTCACCATTAGACCTATCACTGAGGAAATGTCCCACCTCCCACTAATCAGATAAAAAGGGTTCGCGAGATGCGAAATAGAGTCAATGGCTTAGGCATGTAAATATCCATGCTGATTTAAGGGGTTTCGGGTTTTGATTGAACTGCTAATTTTGTATGCCCAATAGTTTTGTTTGACTATAATCTTATGATGTTGCTGATACTCTATATAATGTCATGAGCTGCTTATCTTGTATTGCTTGTCTTTAGAAGTTGACCCTTGCATTGTCTGTTGCTTGTGTTTTTGGCGATCTGTCGCCAGCTTGGCAACTTTTAGCCGGAAGTTACAGGTGGACATCAACCTAAGAAAGATCAAGGTAGCAGAATGGGTGGCTTATCCGTGGAATAATTGTTGCAGTCGCTTTAATTAAAGTATATGAATTCAAGTATGTTTAGGTACCAGATAGGTCTCCGGAATTCAATATCTTTATGTGGTCACCCTGAGTGGGATCATAGCAAGTGTACCGGTGTAGGGAGTCTTACCTTGCTTTCTTACAAATTGGCAGCAAAGTTTCTTAAACCGAAAGTTATTCGTTTTGTTAAGCTATTTTATCACTGCAAACCATACACGTTATGCCATATGTGTGGCTATTTGCTAAACTAGGTATGAATACACACACACACACACACACACACACACACACACACACACACACACACACACACACACACACACACACACACACACACACATATATATATATATATTAATGCTTAATACATCTCGTCATGACATGTTTTGGAAAGAAAAAAAGCATGGATTCGTTTTCCTACAGCCTTAAGAATATAACTTGCACGTTTATTTACTGTTCATTCACTACAGTAATGACCTGAAAATCGGGCGTTACATCTGCTCTGGAGAAGAAAATTTTGAAGATCAAAAGAGTTATCCATATGCTTAGAGTTAAAAATGTACAGAAATATGAAAATATCGGATCATGCAAAGGAACTAAGTAATAATTGTAGTAAGAAAATAAATAATTAATAAAATATTATGACTGTTATTGCTATGTGTTATTGAAAATGTCTTCTAATTTGTATGTATATGTTAGAATTATTTTCACCATGGCAGCACCAAATTCATGTTGGGATTGATAATCATCCAATTTCACCTCTTATTTTCTTTGCAGTTGTTTCTCAATCTAAATAGTATTGACATTGAAATAAATATTGATGTTCTTTTTTGTCACTGAGTACCATGCATCATCATTGCATGCTTGGAATTCGGTCATATAGCTTTACCACTTTACCACTGTGATTTCTCTATTCTATGTCCTCATGTCCATATATAAGAAACGAGAAATAAGGCCAAAGAATAGGAAAATAACATTGATCAAGTGACAAAACTACATGGCTGAACTCAAAGCATTCAATGACAATGCATGGTACTCGGTGAATAATAGAAAACATTTATATGCATTTCTATGATCATACTATTCAGTTCGATTTGAAACTAAAAAGAAGACAAGAGTTGGAATCTTATAAATATCAATCCGAACATGAATTTGGTGTTTGAAACTAATATGAAAGTGAATGTCGGCCATAGCCGAGGCTAACAATGTTAAAGTACCATCGACCTATAAGAAAAACCTAATTTTTATGATTTAGCTTCGGTCATGACCATTGGTGTGTTGCGACTGCTTAAATTGGCTTTACCAATGCCAAACTATAGCGTCGGTCAGGAGACCGATGCAAAAGTGTAAGCTTTGAGTCTTTTATTGTCACTCCTGACGCTGACACCAAACCGATGATAAATGGGTCATAGCATTAGTTTTTGCATCGTTAGCGTTTCAGTCTACGCCAATAACCGCTTTTCTTGTAATATAGCATGATGGGAGGTATGAAATTTTTATTTACACCATACTCGATGGAGTATATTCTATTAGTGAAGAACGCAATATCTTTCAGTCCAAACCATGAGACATTATATGTATGAATTTTTTCAATTATATATTATTAAACGTTTCATTTTCTATCCAATGACTTTTTTATTTTTTTTATTTGTCACTCACATTTCAGTCTCAACAAGTACATATGAGTTTGGCACTTAACTACATTGAAAAATTATTATAATCTTTTTTTCTGTTACAACAAAATTATTATAATCTGATTTTGCGAGGTCTCGAAAAAGTGAAAGTTCACATAAAGTTATTATTATAATTCAGCCAAGTATGATCTTTCCACTTAGCGGGTTCTTTGAAATCATGATTAACTAATAGCACACTTGGACAAAACTTTGTGGGAGAAAAAGCAAAATCTTCTTCTATTTAAGAAAAAAAGAGAAATAAGAAAAGAAAAACGTGCATAAATGGGAATAACAGAGTCAGCGTCAGCGTGGATCCAACTACAAAAGCCGACGTATGGTTCGCCACGTCATCTTCTGAAGTGTGGTTAGGTGGCGAAAGAACCTATATGCGTTGTGGTTGGTCGTGATTCGGCTGCTGAAAATAACCGGTCATGATTGCATAGCTATAATTACATCGGCTACTTTTTAAATTAAATCCTATACTGCTCTGTCCATTAAAAAAAAAAACAAGTTGCAATGATTTCATGAGATTTATTATTATTGCACTGATCTCTTATCTATTAGTTAACAAGATACTCATCACTCTTATTTTATTAAGAACATTACACTAATCTCCTTTGAGGTTTACCATTATTGCACTGACCTCCTCTAAAATATATTATTATAACACTAGCAACCTCTCTATTATTCAAAGTGATATATGAAAATTGTGAGGTCTATGCATTTTGAAAACTAAATGAAAGGTTAGTGCAATAAAGTTAAATCTCAATGGAGGTGAGTGCAATTTTCTCAAAATAAAATAGACAAGCACACACAAATATATGTATGTATATATATATACACACGGTTTACTAGTGTTGGTTTACAAATAGTTTTTATACTAGGTAACCCTTTGGTGTAACAATTCCTCAATCAAGCGGCTACTCAAGGAATGAATTATGTTCCTCAATGCAGGTTTTTAAGACACTTCAAAAAGCTCTTAATACTTGTTACTGAGAGGTTGAATGGGTAAAAATGGCTAAAGGCTTAAAAGCGATAAAGAAAGTATAAGCTGAAAAACTATAAATGGTTGAAAGACGGTAAACGAATGTAAAGTGCTTGAAAGTAAAGCCAGGAAAGTAAATGAAAGGTAAATTGTGAGAAATTTGTATGAGTTGCGTTGTTTTCAAATGACATTTCCTCTATTTATAGAGGAAAATTCGGCTAACCTGCAACAGCTCATATCCACCTGCCACTATCCAACATTCCACGATCATTACACAAATTTACAAGGTGTGTTTTGTGTTTTATCTCTCCTAGTCAACCTAGAGGCTTTGTTGAAGTTGTTTGTAAGACCTTGGATTTCCCCCAGTAAATAAATAATTAATTAACTATTCCAGGTACTGTTTGGATTCACTCGGCGGCATCGACAAGCGATATCGTCGGCCGGAGCACCGAAGAAGTACTCCTTGCAGCACTTATTAGTAAACCAGCCATGACCCCACTTTGAGTTTGGATGAGAATAAGACGTTCTCACTATCACCATGACGTTCAGTGAAGAATTTCGTGAAGAACAACTGTAATATTGATATGGTTTCCTTCCTAAGCCCGGAAAAGACTTTTCTCGCTAGCGAGACTTTCAGTCGAAAATCCAGCAAGCGAAACAGACGACTTCGGGACTCCGGATCGAAAATCTGGGAATCACCAAACGACTCTGTTTGATGTGACGGGTCCAGTTGTGCGATAAATTTTTTTGTGAATAGTAACTTTTATGAATAGTGTTTTCAGACCGAATGCGGCACGAACTTCGAGGAAGAATGACCCGGGCCCGAGTTGCACGAGCACGGGGCCTAGAGCCAAAGGATGTCCGGGGCCAGACACTCTCAGTAACATTGGGATACTCACCGGTGACCAGAATCAGATGGCGACCAGTGTACTGACGCACTGACGCGTCATAGATTTGGAATTTATTAATAAATAAACCTAGATATTTATTGGAACTTTCTATCTTAGAGTTTAGTCCCTGAACTTTGAAACTTTACGGTTTGGACCTCGAATAGTAGAAAGTTTTTACCTTAACCTTTTAGCTTTCCTACTTTGGTCCTTAGAGTTAAGTAAAAAGTTAAAAACCCACCCTCCCCCCTTTTTACCCCCTAGCCGCGGCCCAAACCACCCTTAAGAAGGGTTCCATGTTGTTTTCCTTCTTCTAAATTTCATTAAGTGAGATTTTAGTGAAGTTAAAGAGATTAGAGAGAGAAAATGAAGCTTTAGAGAAATAAACACTATTCATCTTATTCCCCCTCTTGATGGCCGAATCTTCTTCTTCCTCTTGCAACCTCTTCCACTCAACTTCTCCACTTGCTACTTTGAGGTAAATTACTCACCTCCTCTAGATCTACACTTCTACCAATTCAGGATTTCAATATGTTGAGTTTGGATTTTTGTGTAATTACTATAACCTTAAAGCCCCTTCATTAATGTTGTTCCCATGATCATAGGCTTCAATTTGAACCGATTAGAATTTTGATTGGTTGAGTTTTCGTCACTAGAGAATTTTTAAGTTGAGCTTTTGCTAGGGTTGCCTTTAGGAAAGTCATTCCCATGATATTGATCTATGGATATCCCTATTTAGTTTTCTTGGAAGTCAAGTTTTTGAAAATTGATTATTTGAATAAGTGATTTTCAAAATTTGGAATTTAGTTTCACCATAGATTTCTTGTTGTCCTTGATGTGTGCAAGTTAGTTTTGAAAGAAAAATTTATCTTGGAATTTTTTGGTGCTTGGGCGAATTGATTAAGGTTTTGGGAGAGAGGAGAATCGATTTTCTAACTAGATTTTGGGTGTGTTAAAATGCTTGTAAACGATTTTGGGTATTGAGGAAAGGTTTTGCCCTATTTTGTGTGCTAGGGCCTAGATAAAATTGTGTGTTTAAGACTTGAAAAATTAATTTTTAGAAAGTTTAGGAAACTTGGAATTAAAAGAGTGAAAATGGAGCTTTTGGGTAAATTGGATTTTGGAACTCATAGCTTGAATTAGGGTTTTTGATAAACTGGGAAAAATTGGAGAATTGTATAGAAATGGAAATAAAAGTTATGTTTTGGATTGTGTAATTGTTTTGAGAAATTTAGTGGAGTGTTTGGTGAAAATTTGGAGTTTTTAGGGTTTTAGAATTCAATTTTTGTACCTTTAAACATAAGTTCTCAAAATCATGTAAAAATAAATTTTCCCAAGTCCTAAACCTATATATTGCTCTCGTCCTCCTCACACAATTTAGGGCAACATTTTTCCTTTAAAACAAACTTCACTTACAAGCTTTAAACTCACTAAAAAGCTAGTTGAAAAATCAATTCTTCCAAGCCCTAATATCAGCCCTGGATTCGGCCAACAACATTTAATTATCAAGATGAATTTTTCTTTCAAAACTAACTTGTACACATTAAAGGCATAAGGAAATCTATGGTGAAAATCAATTTCAAAGTTTGTGAATCACTTATTTCAAATAATCACTTTTCAAAAACTTAACTTCCAAGAAAACTAATTAGAGATTTCCATACATCAATTTCATGTGAACAATGTTTCTAAAGGAAACCCTAGCAAAATCTCAACATCCAAATTCTATAAGGACCAAAACTTAACATATTGAAAATCTAATCAGTTTAAATTGAAGCTCAAGACAATGGCAACAACAATTGCGAAGTGGGTTTGAGCTTTTATCAACTATCAATAACCCAAAACTTGACATCTTTGAAATCTAAAACCATAGGAATGTTGAGCTTGAAGAGGAGATCAACTTACCTCAAAGAATCAAGAAGCAAAAATTAATGGATGATAGAGCTATGGAGGAGGAGGATATTCGGCCATAGACCTCCAAGGTTGAAGAAGATGAATAGTTTCCTCTTCACTTTCTCTCTCTTTGTTTCTCTTACTTTTCTTTCTAAGCTTTCACTAATGATGCCTTAAGTGAATAAAAGCCCAAAAACCAACCCGAAACAGCCCCAAGGCCGTGCCTGTTCAGCCCCCATGGAGGGTCAGTTTTAAATTTTTCTAATACCGTAGGGACCAAAGTTGAAGAGTCAAAAAGTTTTCCAAAATATCTAGTTACTATTTGGAGGACTAAACTATAAACTTTCAAAATTTAAGGACTAAACTCTAAAGTTTAAAAGTTTAGGAAAATATCTAGGATTAAGTTAATATTAAATTTCTAATCCAATGACGCATCGTCATGACGGGTGTCATATGCGGCAGTAGCGTCAGTTGCGTTAGTCGCGTCATAATTCTCGTTGTTATCTGAATTTGGTTGTCGATACATTTCCCAATGTGTTGGTTACTCATTTATTTTGGACCTCGTGCTCATACAACTCAAGCCCGGGTCATTTTTCTCAAAATTCATGTTGATTCCGACCTAAAAACACTATTCACATAAACACTGCACATGAAACACTATTCATAAAACACTATTCATAAAACACTATTCACGAAAACACTATTCACGAAAAGTTTTTACTGCATATCTGGATCCGTCATGTCAAACAGAGTCATTTGTTGATTCCCAAATTTTCGATCCGAGGTCTCGAAGTCGTCTGTTTCGCTTGCTGGATTTTCGACTGAAAGTCTAGCTAGCGAGAAATGCCTTTTCCAGGCTCCGGAAAGAAACCATATCGATATTACAGTCATTCTTCTAAAAAATCTCCACTGATCATCATGGAGATAGTGAGAACATCTTATTCTTGCTTGAATTCCAAATCATGTTAAGATTGGTTCCATGACGAACTGTTGTTTGGAAATCATCGCTACGATAATCCGAATAGCTCTTGACCTTAACTCTCGTTTGTAAGCATCCCTAGGTATGCATTGACCGATTAAATAATTATTTAATTAATTAATTTATTCAGGGTCTTAAATTATGTATATGACTATGTGTATGCATACTATGATCTTGAAATTGGTAGCTGACGACGTTCTGAGATCGACACGATTAGAATTGTATTGATTGAAATATATTAAGGCATGGAGCTGGAGGCATTTTATATGCTGGTTTATAATTGTTTGAGGTGTGATATTGATTTGCAATTGTGGCTTGATTTATTGAATGCTTCCTTGCTATATTGCTAAGTGTTAAGCATCTTTTCTTACGACATGATTTATATCTGATTTAGGTATGGACATATGCTCTACATGATTCTTTGTTAATTATGAAGCTATGTGAGGCCACATCTTCAGACGATTAAGCCTTGAGTTCAGGTTGTTGTTTTCATGTCGTGTCAAGCATATTGAGGGCCGTCGTGGTTCAGAGTTATACAGCATCGGACTGGAAATAGAAAATATCAGGGCGTTAAAAAGAACGTATTTTTGTAAGAGGCAACTCATTGGATGACTAGGAATAATATTTAGTCAGCTTGAGTGGGTAAAGTGTCCCACCTGCCTGTGGGATTCGGTGTTACGTCTGGATGAAACTTTTGTACAATGAGCGGTTATGCGTGCGTATAGGGGGTTGAAGGTGCAAGAAACACACAAGAAAGGGGGGGTTTGAATTGTGTGACTTATTTTTAAATTTTCTTTTATTAATCTTGGATGTTAATCATTTATTTACTTTTAACAGGAGCTATTCATAAAACGTATGAATACGCATGTAGCGGAAATATGACATAACGTTAAAAAATAAAGCACACATAATTTTTATCCTGGTTCACCCCCATAATCGTCAGGGCTACGTCCAGTCCTTGGCTTCACCAAGATTTTCCACTATTTAAACAAATAGTACAAGTATTATCAAGGACTTCTCCCAGCAAGTATTCGAAGGACTTCTCCTTACAAGTATTCGAAGGACTTCTCCTTACAAGTATTATACAGGACTTCTCCTGACACCTTTTACAAGGTTTGTCTTTTCTACATGGTTCTCTTCTTAATAAGGGTAGAAGAAATTAAGCTCAGTTTATACAGAGAAAATAGGAGTTTGGGTTCTCTGTTTTTGGAGGGTGTGTGAGTTGGAAAAGATGAGAGTAATACTCTATGAATTTTCTCACACAGAAGACATAAACTCAGGCAGAGGTAGAGGTAGGCGTGAAGCTTCTTGAGTTGGAACCAAGGTTCCTTGGCTCTTGGGACAGACTTAGTTGGCATATGGAAGTTTAAGTCTAAGTTGCCCAATAGTTTCGGAGGCAGGGTTCTCTATTTATATCTTCAGTTGAAGATCTTCGTTTTTCCTCTTCAGAAGGAGAGAAAACCTGTCCGAAGTGCTTCTTCCTCTCTAAGCTGCACATAACGGCTAGTTCTGCATTTTTCAGCAGGTCTGAGACACGATCTGAGAATCATCGATTCGCTTGGGTTGACGTCGTCTGGCTCCATGCTGAGCGAGTAGCCTTGAGCTAGTTCCTCTGTATTGAATGCGTGAAGATCCAGCTGTGGTATTTGTTTTGACCATTATAACCCAGTGCAAGCCAGCTAATACTCATCACGTGCTTTGTTCAGATGTTTGAATTTCGACCGTTGTGTTAGAGTAAAATATTTAAATGAATTAACCTATTTTGATAAATAACAATTTCGCTAAGTGTTACTGACTTCTTTAAAAGATTTCATATTCAGGAACACTTATGAACTGAAGCCATGATGCAAACATTATCAAAAAGCAAATGAAGAGACCGTCCGCCTATGAGAAATGAGTCTGCCTTCAGAGTAAAGTTCGTCCGCCTGCAAAGACCGTCCGGCTCAACCCTTGTCAAACACATGGGTTGACTAAAGAGCAATGATTGAAGGCTCGTGCCAAAAAGATTTAGCTTAAAGGAGATCGTTTGCTCAAACCGAAGATGAGTTGTCATACACCTCATGGTGGATCAGAGCATTAATGGCGAAAGAGACAGAATTAAGCGCCTTATTCCTTGAAGATTAAAATTCTCTGACATTCCTTAATTCAAGCTGCTTTTGCTGAATTAACGGCGATATCCTCTGATCATCGTATCTCCCCAACGGCCAAATTCAAATCTTCTGGTCAAAGCATTAATTACCAGATTAGCTGTAATGCATATGCATTAATTGCAGCCTCTGAGAACCAGAACAAAAGCATCGCCAGACAATATCACTCTCTATCTGTTGGAGAAACATTCTTCACTTGGAAGACTACAACAAGCAGATGCAAAAGTATCCGTTACTCACAATCAAGCAAGAATTCAACGGAACTATTTTTGAAGATCTTCATTGAAGCTCCCAATTATCATCCTACTGAAGATATAAATAGTGGTCTCTGCATCATCTTCAACTTGGCGACTTACACACTATCAAAGCATTCAAATCTTTCAAGTCAGTTTACAATTTGAACAAGCTTTAGTCAAGAACACTCAGTAACCTTAGCCTTCTCATTTTATGAGTTTAGTCGCCAACTAGTGTGAAATCCTTACAGAGTGAAAACTCTTATCCTTTCTCACACAAGCCCTTCAGAGAACAAATTTGTATACCCTCTCTGATTTTAGAACTTCATAGTTTCTACCCACTCTTTGTGAAGAGATTCCTGTAGAAAACAAATCTTCTTGAAAAAGAACTGGGAGGAGTCCTGTCGAATACTCGAGAGATAAAGGAGAAGTCCTAGAAAACTTGTAAAGGAGTAGTCCTCAGAATACTGGGAGAAGTCCCTGAGAACACTTGTACTATTCTGTTGAAATAGTGGAAAATCTTGGTATAGCCAAGGACTGGACGTAGCCCTATCGATTTTGGGGGTGAACCAGGATAAATATTGTGTATGCTTTATTCTTCAAGCTCTAAGTTTATTTCCGCTGCACATATCATTCAACGTTTTTGAACTAATATTAAATATATTGTGAAAAAGTTTATAAAAGTCACACACACAATTCAAACCCCCTTTTCTTGTGTGGTTTTATTACTATCACGTTGAACGTGTACGATGCTCAGAGATTCTTGCCGTTGATTCCGCGATGTCAGCTTGATTTGAGGAAAAGTAGAAAAATAGTGGGACCAAGGAATATTGTATTAATTGTGTCCCTTCCTACTTTCTTCCATTGCCAGTACTTTAATAAATATGCAGACGAGGTAGATGTCTTTGATCCAAGAAGTAATTATTCAAGATGAGGAGAATAATTTCTTCAATGCTTCTGTTAAGCTAATA
This sequence comes from Acmispon strigosus, assembly GCA_030819835.1. Lineage (NCBI taxonomy): Eukaryota > Viridiplantae > Streptophyta > Magnoliopsida > Fabales > Fabaceae > Acmispon > Acmispon strigosus. The sequence goes on from JAUAMA010000001.1 coordinate 31,658,468, forward strand.
TCCTCGTAGAACACATTTCTTGATGTTTGTACCTTTGGAGCAATCTGATGCTTGAGCGGACGGATACTTCTTTAGAGTTTGACAGACACAGTCTTCATATAGTATTAGAAGTTCCGTGAGTGACTTGCATCGGCGGACGATCTTTCTTCATTCAGTTCTTCTTAAGGGTTAGAATCTCCTTGACTTATGGAAGAATGAATCTTTTCTTTCCTTTTGCTCCCAATGAAGTTCTCCATCTGAGAGAGTTGATCCACAACTTCTTTATATGATGCTAGAGAGTCTTCGAAGCTGAAGGTGTTTCTTCATAGGTTGTCATGCTCTTTCAGCTTTAGATGAAGCAGTCTTTCTTTTGATCACTGTAGATTTAGGTAGCGGACTGTTTCAGCTTCTTGAAGTAGACTTTGACTTTAGCATGCAGAGTTTGATGGAGTGTCCTTGAGAGAGAAAGTTGGCTATTTGAAGTTACTGCTTTATCTCTCTTGAATCACCGGACTGTTTTATACATAAATGCCTTCCTTTGTATATCTTTGACAGTATTTCCTTCAGGATGATCGGATGAACTCTTCTACTGGACTAATTCTCTTGATGATGCTTTGAGATTCATTCAGTCCCTTTAGTAGATAGTTATTCCTGTGCATGAGAATTTTCACTATGTTAGGAATTTTATCTCTGACAATATTAAACCTTAAAGAAATTGTTAATTATCAAAACATAATAATTCATTTAATTATTTGAATCTAACAATCTCCCCCTTTTTGATAATGACAATTTCTTTGGAAAAAGGTATATTTGAGAATATGTATATTGATTAAGCATCTAGTCGTTTTTCAGATAATACGAGGATATTTTAATGTATAGAAAAACATGATCGTTCTTTTAATAGTAGTTAGACAGGAACATTTTTCTTTTTAGGCGGACGTTTTTAACTTCTTGAGTTTACCCACCTTTGCTCCCCCTAAATCTGATATTTCTTAAAGAGTTTTTGTCTAACATATGTTTTTCTAACTAAGCTCCCCCTGAACTGATTAAGTTTTCGATAGTTAGGGTGGTTTAAGACCTGTCTCTTTGTCTTGACATTTTCGATCTCTTTTTTCCTTACCTAATACATTTTCTCTTTTTCCTTACCTAATTCTTCTCCCCCTTTGGCATTATCAAAAAGAAATAATCGATAAGTAAATAGAATGCAATGAGAATAGAGTGCTGAATAAGAGAATTAGATAAGTAGCAGCAAATATAAAGTATGATAATAAGTAAGCAAATAAAGAAGTGTAAGGTGAAGAAGTCAGTTGTTTTTCTTCTGCTGCGATTCATTGTCTCTCCTCAGCAGTTCTTCAATGATTTTGAAGCGAGTTTCCATCTTATCAGAGAGTGTTTGAGCCACCAAGTTAACATGATTGAATACGTCGCTACGCAGCTCCTTGTTTTCTTTGGTGTTGTTGGAGCAGGATCTCTCAATTTTTTTGGATAGATCCATTATAGCGGCTTTGGCATCAAAGGGTTCTTCAGTAGTCGGAGTTTCACGCGTCTGCCTTTGTTCAGGAACTTCCTTAGCTGAAGAGGGATGATCTTTTGGAGAGGTAACGATGGGTTGAGCCATTGTGGTCTCAGTACCCAAGGTCTTTTCTGGTGTATCAATCGTAGAGATTTCTCTCGGAGAGATTGGAGATACAACATTGAGGCTTTCCTCAGAGTCTGAGGAGATGATGATCACATCTTCAGAATCAGTTATAATTTGAGGTTGAGGAATGACTGATTCATGTAGAGAATGAACATTTGGAGATGAAGCAGCAGTTGACAAGGGGTCATGTGGAGGTCTGTCAGCGACCAAGATAAGCGACCATGATCCGTATTGGAACATGATGCGCTCAACACCATAGATCAATCCAGATGGAATGGTGCTTGTATGAACGTGTCTGAAGACAGACAGTTCCCATTCATGGTGAAAACTATCATACCTTGTCCTCTGAATGAATGTGATTCTCAAACCGTCAACAGCAGGAGGAGACCAAATTCGAGCCTGAATGCAGAAGTTGAATCCCAGCATTTTCATGAGCAGGTTGGGAGCATGAGATGCATTTACCATAGTGAGCATTCTTGGCACGTGCATGGAGATCGGCGTGATATTACGACGAGATCGCCTAGGCACATGAACAGGGAAATTCCTCATCATATGTTCCCTAGATTGAGATACTCGAGCAATATTCTCCTGATTGCCTTTTGTCGCAGAAGCTCCTTCATCAGCTGTCTGCTGTGCATCTAGAGAGTCATCCAGATATGCTGCTGGATTAGTGACATGTTCATCAGCTTCTTTTGGATCATTCTTCTTCTTCTTCTTCTTTGGATTTGTCATTCGAACTGCACGAGATTTGACCCTTGATGAGTGGATTTTATATGATAATTTTAGGGTCTTTTTAGTCTTTTTATTTTATTATTTTTGAGTCTCATGTAGGTTTTTTATTGTTTTTATGTAGATTTTATATTTATTTTGCATTTTGCATGTAGATTAGATTTTATTAGATTTTCTAGCTTTATTTTATATTTTTAGGAATTTTTTTTAGTTATTTTGTATTTTTAGGAAAAGCTGGTTTAGTTATCATTTTTGTCCAGGGACCACTTTGTAAAGTTTCAGGAAATCAAGGTCCAAAATGTGAAAATTCAAGAGTGGAGGGCTAAAAGTGAAGATTGAGAGAATTCAAGGGCTTGAATTGGAGTGCTAACCAAGAGAGGACTAAAAGTAAAAAAGAGGAATATGAAGCAACTCTCTAAAATTAAGCACATGGAAAAAAGGATTAAAGGATGAGTGGAGGATTGATGATAGTGGAGGAGAGGTTTCAGAATTGTTTAAAGGGCTGATAAGTTGGTTTTTATGGCATTCAAAACCCACTACCATGAAGAAGGAAGGAAAAGCTTGAAGTTGAAGAAGCAATAGCCAGCGCTGCAGCGCTAGAACCCAGCGCTCAAGCGCTGGGCCTCGGTCTGGTAGTGGGAATTAATTGCTGGAGGCCAGATTTTTGCTATAAATAGGGAGACAATTTGCACTTGTAAGATACACCTTTCTTAGAACACAACAAGTGTTCCTCTTTCTCCCTCAAGAACATTGTTCCTAGGAATTGTGGGAAGCCATATTTGAGCTCCTAGTCCAGGGTAATTCAATGCTTCTTTTAGCCATGCTTGGCTAATTCTCTTTAAGTATTTTGGGTTGTGTTAGCTTATTAGTTTATGTTTCTTTTATTTGTTTCTGAATAATATTCAAAGTTCATGTTTTATTTCCTTGTTCTTCGTTCATCTTGGTGCACACAAGATCTCTTGCTTATTGCTTATTACATAAGGCCATTTGGTAAGTAGTAAGGGACCTAGGATTTAAAAAAGGTTATAAGTATACTTCGCTAAGGAATTAGGAAGGACGTAACTTTATGTTGGCCTGAACATCTTCTTCATCTTCTTCTTTAGTTAACTAGGTGCCAAGGAATTGGGTTTAGTAATTAAAAAGAAAGATCTACAATGCTTAAGGAATTATCTTGTAGTTACACTAGGCTATAGCATCATGAATCTTTGTTTGGAATTCAGAAATAAAATAGAAGTTTGCTAGCATAAATTATAAGTTATACAATGCAACCCAAATGCTTATTTTTATCATCATCTCTTCTTTTATATTTTATGTTTTTTATGTTCTTATTCCAGAAACCAAAATGCAAAATATATCTTTTTATTTTTATGCTTAAGCTCTAAACAAATTAGTAATTAGACACCTATCCCTGTGGGATCGACAATCTTTTATATTACGCGATAATCAATCGTGCACTTGCGATTTGGCTATCAAGTTTTTGGCGCCGTTGCCGGGGATAGGTTCTTTTTAAGTTCTTTTTATTAATTTGTTTAGTGCTTCTTTTTGTATATATATAAAAAAAAGATAAAAAAAATATTAACTTGTGTGGTGAATAGGTGCTACTAATTTTGTCTGCTGAAATTTTGTAAGGAAATATGGCTGGAACATTTGAAGAATGGTTGGCAAAGATTCGGGCTAATCTTGAAAAAGAAGATGAAAAGAGGAAGTGCATTGTTTTCAATTTAATTGATGAGTATTACTCTGAATTAGATTGCAAGCGCGCTTCGGGATCTTTGCCCAACCGAGTGCAAGAATGGAAGGCCAGAATGATCTTGCAAGGAAGGCTGAATGCAATTTTGGGGAGGCAGCTAGTAAACCAACAAGTTCCCATTAACCCGGTAAGTGATTCTATGGACAAAATAGAGGAAAAGAAAATTGAACAAGTGGATTGCTTAGTTATTGAAAACTCAGTTTTTCTTCCCACACCGGAAGAAAAAGAACAAAATTCTTTTAAATTGTCCATAGGTGATCTTATTTGGGAAAATGGTGAGGATTATGCTGAACAGGTTTGCATTATTTTGATGACTATAAGTTGTCAAAATTTGCATGACTTAAGGGGTCTAAAACAGTTTGCAATAGACCCCGGTTGATGGAACAATTTCTGGAATTAAAGGATTGATTCAGCTGTGTAGAAATTCTTCTTCATCTTCATTTTAGTTGAGTGAAAGATTCCCGTAGGGTTCGGTGAAGGTTGGGATTCTGAAAGTGGTGTGCTTTTAGGTTGATGATAGAAATTCTTAAAGTCCTTGGTGTAAGCACTTGTAAGAAGTTTTTATCAATAGTGGAAAAATCCTCAAGGGTTTCTTGAGGGACTGGACGTAGCCTTCTGTGATTTGAAGGTGAACCAGGATAAAATCTGTGTGTGATTTCTCCTAACCCTCATCTTTTACTTTCAAGCAACGTTTGATTCCGCTGCACTCACAATCATCATTTGTGATTATCTTTATCTTGAAAGTAACAAGTTTTGTTAAGGCGAAAATTGTGCAAACCTGATTCACCCCCCTCTCAGGTTGCTATCTATACTTACAAAATATGATATATGATATATATACACACACACACACACACACATATGATGAATGAATTGAGATGTGGATACTGTTGTTGAATTGAATGTGGTACCTTCTGTGCATGGTTGAAATGACTGTTCAGTGATTGCAGTGATGCTTTAATTTGTGCTGCTTGATTATATGGAAAACATGTTATGTAATTCTTATGAATGAGAAAGTGATATTTGAAAGGTATCATGTGGTATGATTGAAAACATGTTGTTTGAATTATTTTTGTTTCCAAGATTATGTTATGCTTGAGGTGTTGTTTATGTTCTCGATTTCTATCGAATGTACAAGCAAAGGGAAAATGAGAGTTACCATTTGGATGGAAAGTCCTTCAGTATTTTGAGATGGGGGTTCTATTTGAAACAGAGGCTTAATGGTTTTTGAAAAGAATAAGAAGAGAAGTTTTAATTAGAAACTCATTTGATGTTTTCGAGGATTGTTTTCAAGAGAATCAGCGGTTAAGACCGAGAGCTTTCAAAAAGAAATGCATCTGTTCTAAGATTTATTGAACTAAAATTAATAATGTACTAAATGAATATATCAAAGCCTCTTATTAACTAAGGACAACTCCACTTTCTTCAGAACACAAGTTACCTCTTTGTAAAGAACTATAAGACTTATGTTTTGAAGAAGAACCTTAAGACAAACCTTTCAGGGAAGAATTATAAGACATGATTTCTAAAGAGTAGTATAAGACCTTTACGAGGGGAATCATAAGAGATGTTTTCAAAGGAAAAGAGGGGAGTTTATCAGGAATAGAAGGTGATGAATTTCTCATCATTTGTTATCGATGTGGATCACTGTCGTAAAGGGCCATGTGATGAGAGATGATGTGATGCAAGACTGGATCACTGGAATTTTTTTTGAGCTTGAGTGATTTGTAAATGTGTTTTGAAAAGCATGATATTTCTAAAGTAGAAGGCTTTTAATGTACATGTTGTGGTTGAAAAGAACCTTTAAAAAGATATTATTAAGTTAAGGTCATCCTAGATGGTTTTGATGCATACATATGATGAGAGCATTTGGATACACCAAGCCTTAGCTTAGAGAGTGAAGCTTAGTTGAGAAACCAACTAAGTTATGTTATGTGGTCTAGAGATTGTGTTGATGGTAATTTGATAATACGCCTGGATAAATAGATAACCCTTAAGATGGAGCTAGTTGTGTTAAGAGAGTACTAGTTTTGGTGTTATTAAATGAAAATCCAAACAAACTTATCATATTAGAAATGTTGTGTTAAACCTTAGAGGTCAATCGTGTTATTGAAAAGTTAACCAGAAAAGGTGACTTGGGACCAGGAGACAGGAGATGCGATTCGGGAATTGGAAGACAAGATGAGGGAGCAGTACCATGAGTTGTTTATTGACTCGAAGTTTCGAGGACAAAAATATTTTAAGGGGTGTAGTAATGTAAGACCCGGATTAATTAAAGAATATCGTAATTATTTAATTATTAATTTGATGTATTTAACGTTGTTTAGCGTATGTTTGATGTATTTAATTACTCGAGGCCTATGAGAAGAAGAGTAATCCTATGTGATGCTTTTTAGTCATGTTATTTCATATGACGAGGTTTGATAAACTGCACTGGTAGATTTTGGTCGCGTTTCAGAAACGTTGGAAAATGAAGTTTTGCTGTAAAGCTTCAAATAAACCCCGAATAGTATTCAAGCGGAAATTTGACGATGAAAATATATTTATGGTGTGGTGTGATTTATTTCATGAGTTTTGAATATGAAATTTAATATATGATATTCCGGACGTTGGAAAAGTTTTCTCGTAGCGGCGCGTATCGTCTAAAATTTTACGTAACATAAAAGGGCGAATGAGGCTCCATGAGGGGCATGGGGCGTGTGTCACAACTGAACGAGACGTGGCGAATTTTATTATCCGGATGAAAATATTTCCACAGAGGAATTTATCTGGGTTTGTAAACTGATAGACCAAATCCGCAGGTGTACGGTTGATTATCGAGTAGTATAAAAGATATCGTTCTCCGCAGAGATAGGTGTTTTAAAATCTAATTTCGAATTGTTTAGAACTAGTGCAGAAAATTAAATAATATTGTTTTGAGTTTATTGTGATAGAGAACTTGAACATGCAATTTGCAATGGAAATATAATAATAAAAGTTAAGATCTTGGGCTGCGTAAATAGCTTATAATTTATGCTCTTAGAATCAATTTTATATCTGAAGTTTAAGCAAGAAAAACCATGATGTTCTAGCCTAGTTTCTTTACAAGTTAATTCCTTAAACATGCAAAGCTTTCTTCTAAATTACTAAGTCTAATTCCTTAGATTTTTAGTTAATTTAAGAACAAGATGAAGACTATATATATTCTGGCCAACATAAACAAAGCCTATCCTAATACCTTAGTGATAGGAAAATGTTCTTTCAATTCCTATTTTCCTTATTGCTTAACAATTACCATTGAATAAGAAATAAGTAAAAAAACTTGAGTACTGCAAGATAGATGAAGGACAAAGAAATGAAACATGAACTACTTTTATTCAGATATAAAGGAGAAACTTAGAACATAAACATAATCTAAAAACAACCCAAGAACTTAAAGAAAGAACTTAGCCAAGCATGGCTAAGAGAGACATTATATTAACCTGGACTAGGAGCTCAAGGAAGGCTCCCACAATTCTCAGGAAAGAATGCTCTAAGGAAGAAAGAAAGAACAACTTAGATGTGTGAATGTGTCTTTACAAGTGAAAGCAAAGGCCCTATTTATAACAAATTCTGCCAGTGTCTCAATGCTCAAGCGTTGGCTTGCCAACGCCTAGGCGTTGGGCACAATTAAATTCCCACGTCCAGCAGAGTGCCAACGCTCACGCGTTGGGCACCTCTGCAACTTTACAGCCTTGCTGTTTTGTTCTTCCTCTTGATGGCCCTCAATGGCTTTGATGTGCCCACATTCCTTGTCCCTTATTAATTATGAAACTCCTCCATCAATTCTCCTCTCATGGCCTTTTTTCACATGTGCCAATTAGAAATGATGCTTCCTCTTCCAACTTCATTTTCAGTCCTTTATTTGCTGAGACTTCACTTTCAGTCATTCCCCTTACGAACTTTACACTTTGGTCCCTGGACAAGATGACTATTTCTACCAGCTTTTCTAAAAGACTAAAAAACTAAAAAAAATATCTAAAAATATATAAATAAAGTTTAAAAAACAAATAAAAGCTAATCTACATGCAAATGCAAAAATAAATAGAAAATCTAAATAAAAAGAATAAAAACCTATATGAGACTTAATAAAAATAAAATAAAATAAACTAAAAAGACCCTAAAAACATCATACAAAATTCAGTCATCACACCACTATACCCAACGAGAGCTTGTCCTCAAGCGTAAAAACTTAAAGAAAAACTCGTCCTCGAGTTTTGAAAAAGTTTATCCGATTAACCAAAGAACCACAAGGTACTTTTTCAAGAAAGCTCAGCGGATTTGGAAGGCATACATATTCCACAGATATTAATCAAGAAAGTTAGGCCTGGTACTTTAATCTTTTGAGTTTATCAAATTTATGCTCACAAATGAATATTCTCCATGAAAACAAGAAAACTCAATAATTCTGCCTATCATTCAAATCAAAACTGAAATCATATAACTAAGTAACTTTGAAGAGATTTTTGAAGGTTGTAACTTGGCCAAAGGGTTGAACAATCAAGGTGTGAATTTCAAGAACTTGGCAACTCTATTTGGCTGACTCAAAATCTGTTGTTAGGTGATTTTTCTTTAATCTAGAGCTTTAAACAAAATTAACACTAGGACCTCTTTTTTTTTCACATTTTCTTTTTTTTTTTCAATTCATAAGCACTTACTTGAGATTTCCCTTGTTTTTTATTTTCAAAGAGGGTTCTAAACATACATAGCTCTAATTTTTTCCAATTTATTAATCACACTAACAACTCAAATAATTTTTCACAAAAGTAGGCTCCAACAAAATGACTCTTTTAAGGCTCAAAAGGGGCTACTATTGGAAATTCAATTTCAAACAAGAATCTGAGTTTTCAAAAATTCATAGAATCTCTTCACAACTTACAAAGCATACAAAATCCCAATCAACATGCAACACAAGACAGAGAAATTTTACAATCATGCATTCAGATTCCTCAGCACTCGGAAAAAACACAGGGTAAGTGGTACCCTTTTTAGAACTCAGAAAATTTTCCAAAGCCAAACAATCAGGATTTCCAATCATTTCTGACAGCATCCAATCCTAACCGCATCAAAACATAGTATCTTTTCCAAAAAGCAGTTCAATCAGATAAAGCATTCACAAATCATTAGTAGCATGTCAACTGGATAGAGTACTGGACTTGTGCAATTTAAAAAAAATTCTAAAAGCAAAATAAAAGCAAAAAAATAAAAAATAAAAATTATCCAAAAGAAAAACTAAAGCTGGTAAATAATAGTTTATCAGTCAAAATGCATAGGGTCTCCTCTCCTTCAGCTGCTCTTGAGCCTCCAGCCTGCTTACTAACATTCAAGTTCATCAATCTTGTTACCAAGTCAGTGGGCTCAGGTAGCGTCTCCCAATTTGGGCCACTATAGCCAGCATGCCTCCACATCAATTGCTGATTGTTGGCCACACTGCGCATATATTGGAACATAGTCCCAAAAGCCTCCTCTTGCCAAGAATGAGTGGTATGAGTGAGCTGAACTGGCTCTGATCCTCTGCTAGCAGCTACTGCTCTAGATTTGGCCCTGGTAAGTCCAACCAACCTTCTTTCCTAATCCTGGTAAGTCCTCTTTGTTAGTATAGATAGCAACCTGAGGGGGGGGGGTGAATCAGGTTTACCCGATTTTCGCCTTGATACCTTCTTACTTTCAAGATAAATGTAAATGCAAACGATTGCAGCGGAAATAAGCGTTGCTTGAAAGTAAAGATGAAGGGTAGAAGAATTCACACACAGAAATTTATCCTGGTTCACCTTCTATCCACCGAAGACTACGTCCAGTCCCTCAAGAAAATCCCTTGAGGATTTTTCCACTATTGATAAAAATCTCTTACAAGTTCTTACACCAAGTACCTTAAGAATTTCTATCAATCACCTGTGAAAGTATACCACTTTCAACAGCCCCATAAAGTACACCACTTTAAGTTCCTGAAGGCAAACCACCTTCAAACCTTGAAGGCTAGACCACCTTCAATCAACACCCTGAAAGTACACCACTTTCAGTAACAACAACCCTTCACCGAGACCCACGGTGAATGCTCAATCTACCAGAAAGAGATGAAGAGTTTACAATTTGGCTGTATCAATCCTTTTACATACAAGTGGATTGATCTTGAGAATTTATGCTTTAAGGCTCTTAAGCATAATAAGATTCTGAGTTCCTCAAGATATGAACAACTTAAAGTGTTCTCTTAACCATGAAGATCATGAACTCAGAATTTAGGCTCTTTGAAAGTTTAAGTGCTAAAAGACTTAATGAATGAACTATTTTGACAAAGCTTTGGCCTAATGATGTATTCTCATGTGTTATTATGTTCTAGACTCAAATGGACTTTATATAGGCAGGGGGAAACGTCCTTGAACCAATGCAACCCTTCCCAAAAGGTTTGAGACACAATGGTTCATGAAAAGATGCAACTTTTCGTGTGTGTAATCGATTACATTACTTAGGTAATCGATTACGCTAAAAGCCGTTGCAGTTTGAACTTCAAATTCAAACATGTAATCGATTACAAGAAAGAAGTAATCGATTACTTTCCTAGGTGTAATCGATTACCAGAAAGCTGAAATCGATTACACTCAAGTCCATGATAGCGGAATCGCAAGTGTACGATTACTATCGCGTAATATAAAAGATTGTCAATCCCACAGGGATAGGTGTCTAATTACTGATTTGTTTAGAGCTTAAGCAAAAAAATAAAAAGATATATTTTGCATTTTGGTTTCTGGAGTAAGAACATAAAAAGCATAAAATATAAAAGAAGAGATGATGATAAAAATAAGCATTTGGGTTGCATTGTATAACTTATAATTTATGCTAGCAAACTTCTATTTTATTTCTAAATTCCAAACAAAGATTCATGATGCTATAGCCTAGTGTATCTACAAGTTAATTCCTTACACATTGTATAACTTTCTTTCTAATTACTAAATTCAATTCCTTGCAACTTAGTTAACTAGAGAAGAAGATGAAGAAGAAATTCAGGCCAACATAAAGTTACATCCTTCCTAATTCCTTAGCGAAGTATACTTATAACCTTTTTTAAGTCCTAGGTCCCTTACTACTTACCAATTTCTATTCGTATAAGTAATAAGCAAGAAATCTTTTGTACACAAGATGAATGAAGAACAAGGAGATAAAACATGAACTTTGAATATTATTCAGAAACAAATAAAAGACAACTAAAACATAAACTAATAAGCTAACACAACCCAAAATACTTAAAGAGAATTAGCCAAGCATGGCTAAAAGAAGCATTGAATTACCCTGGGCTAGGAGCTCAAATATGGCTTCCCACAATTCCTAGGAACAATGTTCTTGAGGGAGAAAGAGGAACACTTGTTGTGTTCTAAGAAAGGTGTGTTTTACAAGTGCAAATTGCCTCCCTATTTATAGCAAAATTCTGGGCTCCAACGCGTGAGCGCTAGCTTTCCCAGCGCTTGGGCGCTGGGAAGCATTAAAAATCCACTTTCTATCCGAGGCCCAGCGCTTGAGCGCTGGCTTTCCAACGCTTGGGCGTTGGGTCAACATCTGACTCAGCAGCCAGTCAGAACCCCAGCGCTGGAGCGCTGGGATCCCAACGCTGGAGCGCTGGGACACTGCTTCTTCATCTTCAAGCATTTTCTTCCTTCTTCATTCATGGTAGTGGGTTTTGATGGCCATAAAATGCCACTACTCAGCCTTGTTTAATTCTGAAACCTTTCCTCCACTAACATCAATTCCTTGAGCATTATTTTCCATGTGCTAATTAGAGAGTGACTCTTCATATTCTTCTTTTCCACTTTTGGTCCTCTCATGGTTAGCACTTCAATTCTGGCCCTTCTACTTCTTGCAACTTCAATTTTCAGCCCCCAACTCTTGTACCTTTAGACTTTGGTCCTTCATTTCTTGAACTTTACAAATAGGCCCCTGAACAAAAAATGATAATTTCTACCAGCTTTCCTAATAATACAAAAATACCTATAAAAATTCCTAAAAATATAAAATAAAGTTTAAAAACCAAATAAAAACTAATCTATATGCCAAATGCAAAATAAATAGAAAATCTACATAAAAACAACAAAAAACCTATATGAGACTCAAAAATAAAAAAATAAAAAGACTAAAAAGACCCTAAAATTATCATACAAAATCCAGTCATCACACCACTATACCCAACGACAGCTTGTCCTCAAGCGACAAAACTTTAAAGAAAAACTTGTCCTCGAGTTTAGAAAAAGTTTTATCCAAAAAGAGATGATAATTTTCAAGAAAGCATGGCGGATTTGGAAAGCAATCATGTTTCAAAAGAACTTGATCAAGAGAGTTAAGCTTGGCACCTGTAACAAATTGAGTTCATCAACTTCAGCTCACAAAAAGATATCCTCCATGAAAACATGAAAGCTCAAAAATTCTGCCTATCATTCAAATCAAAGTTGAAATCATGCACTATGCAACTTAAGAAGAGATTCTTGAAGGTTGAAACTTGGCCAAGGTTTAAACAAGGTATGGATTCAGAAAAACTTGGCAACTCTATTGGCTTGACTCAGAATTTTTGCTAGGTGATTCTTTTGACTAAGAGCTTCAACAACAAAGGTTCTCTCAATTTTTTTTTTTTTTTTTTAAACAAAGTAGTGAAATGTATGGGATGAATGAACTGAATTTTACTCCCCTCATACTCTTTCTCACCCCACTACTTCATTATTTTTTCTAAGGCACATACCTTATATTTTTTATTTATTTTTTATTATTTTTTTTTTTAGAGAGAAACCTAGACATACATAGCTCTAGTCTTTTCCATTTTATTGAATCACACTAACACCTTATAATATCACACAAAAGTAGGCTCCAAAAAATGACTCTTTTAAGGCTCAAAGGGGCTACTAATGGATTTTTCTTTTTCAATCAAGAATCTGAGTTTTCAAAGAAAGCCTATAATCTCTTCACAACTTCACAAAAGTTAACATGATTCAACCAACATGCAACACAAGGCAGAATAATTTTACAAGTCATGCATCAGAGTTCTCAGCACTCACAAGATTGGAGTAAGTGGTACTCCTTTTCGAACTCAGAAAAATTTTCCACTTTTGGTCCTCTCATGGTTAGCACTTCAATTCTGGCCCTTCTACTTCTTGCAACTTCAATTTTCAGCCCCCAACTCTTGTACCTTTAGACTTTGGTCCTTCATTTCTTGAACTTTACAAATAGGCCCCTGAACAAAAAATGATAATTTCTACCAGCTTTCCTAATAATACAAAAATACCTATAAAAATTCCTAAAAATATAAAATAAAGTTTAAAAACCAAATAAAAACTAATCTATATGCCAAATGCAAAATAAATAGAAAATCTACATAAAAACAACAAAAAACCTATATGAGACTCAAAAATAACAAAATAAAAAGACTAAAAAGACCCTAAAATTATCATACAAAATCCAGTCATCAGTCCAATATCCAGAAACTTGAACTTTTAAGATCGGCTTAAGTTTTTCTACTTCTTTTAACTTATGAAAACATTAAATTTGATTAGCTTAGATGTTTTAAGGAGACTTTATACTTTGAGAAGCCTTTAGAAGCATAACTCACCTAAACTAAGACTTCTAGGTAAATGTTGAACTTTATAGCACTGTTTCCTCTAAGTCTTCTTTTCTTCTTTTTGCCGATGAGTTTGTCGTCATCAAACCTCAGCCAGGATCAGGAGCAAGACCTTCTTCACAATCCCCCCCTTTTTGATGATGGCAAACACATTCTTTGAAACTTGAAGATCAGATATGCTTCTGTGTTGAAAACTCCCCCTGTTTGACGTAATCCAATATATCTCCCCCTTTCTGATTCACTTGTTGAATTCCTGCATATAGTCTTTATAGAACACAGAACCTTTCTCCCCCTTTTGATGTCATCAAAAAGAAGAAAAGGCCAGAAACAAGCATACAACCATACAAGTGTATATTCAAATAAAACAAAGGGGTTGGGGGTAAACACGTAAAAGTGTCATAAATAGCAACCAACATATTTTATATATAGATAAATAGAGAAACTATAAAAAGCAAACACACAGAGTTCAACAACAAACAGTATTCAAGACATAAATATGACAGACTTAGAATAACAGAAAAGAAACAAGAAACAATCCTAGAAGACTAAGAATCAGCAGAGGAGTCGTCATCATCCGTCGATGGTTCATGTCCGTCATAATGAAGCATCCATGAAAGAGTATCAATACCATAATCATAAAATAAGCCCAGATGTGACAGAATAGTTGTATCAACGCACTTGTAATGGAGGACCGCACATCGTACAGTTTGGCGATGGGTACACCAGAGTGAATGAGAAGGCGCGTGGTAACTGATGCGTAAGGGAAGAACTGTGCTTCATCTTTGCATGTGAGCATGTGGTGCATCACCAGGAAAGTCCAGTCGATGGCATGACAATTAATGATGCCATACAAGATGTGTAGTTCTAACTCACTAATGTGAGCAAGAAGGTCTTCCTGTGGCAGAAGAATTTGATGAACGAAGTAATGAAGCAAGCGGTTTGTGGTGGTAAGGACATCAACATGGAAGGACAGGAATTGGTGCGAGGTGGATGAATTTTTCGAATTTCTGATGGACAAAAACGACATAGAGTTTGATAAAAGGATTCTGAATTATAATCTGACCAGGGACATGGCAAATGAGTTCCTAATTTTGCACCAGTTGATGGAATACCCAAACATTTGCAAAGAGAGGTAAGGGAATACTGAACTGTAGTCCCTTTAACAGAAGACTTAATGTCGTTGCCTTGAACTTCCAGATTACAATAGAAGATCTTGACTAACTCAGGACAGTAGGGATTAGTTGATGTGATGAAAGCATCGAGAGATTGGTTTCCTAGAAGAGCAGGAAAAGTTAGGCCTGCTTCGATGAATGAGTTCAAGTTTGCATAGATGGGTGTTCGAATAGTTTGGTTCACAAAATGAGAGATAAACCGCGTTCTTTCAGCTGGAGTTGGAAGAAGACGGGAGAGATTCAAGGGATGAGCAGGACAGAAGGCCGATGAGAGGAAAGAAGAGGAAGACATGTTGGACTGGTTAGGTAGTTCTTAGGAATAGAAACAAGGTTTCAGGGTGTTAGAAATCAAAGGTTAGGATGATAGAAATAGAAATTGGAAGGCAATTTCGATTGATATGTAATTCTTTGATTATATAGCACGAACATGTAATCGATTACAGTTATCGATTACAGAGCGGTTTCCTTGAATTTGAATTTCAAAAAGATGGAGGGAATTTTGAAATTCTGGCAGTTTTCGATGATGTAATCGATTACGGGAGTTGAGGTAATCGATTACCTTAAGCATCTAATGAGGCACGAGGACTGAAAACAGGGGTAATCGATTACAAGGTGTATGGTAATCGATTACTAGGACAGTTTATAAGTTCGAAACTATAAATTCCTATGTAATACATTACTAGAAGAATAAATCAAGTATTTAATTGTAAAAACTCACATAAGGCACATGTTTAAGTATTCATGCAAGCATAATTTAAACTTGTAAATTAAGCATGTAAGCATATAAGTTCACACAAAAAATCATGCAAATAATTAAAACATGTAAACCCATTCTTAGATAACTATCTACTTAAATACCATGTTCATCTAATATACCTAATTCTCTTCTAATCTTAAAGAATGAATCTTTAGGAAGAGGTTTAGTAAAAATATCAGCTAATTGGTTGTGTGTATCTACGAAGGAAATCTCAATATCCTTTCTCATGACGTGATCTTGAAGAAAATGATGTCTTATATCAATATGCTTAGTTCGAGAGTGCATGATGGGGTTTTTAGTGAGATTTATGGCACTTGTGTTGTCCCATTTAATTGGGATGCAGCCCAGCTCTAAGCCATAATCTTTGAGTTGTTGTTTGAGCCATAGGGTTTGTGCACAACAACTTCCTGCAGCAATGTATTCTGCTTCAGCAGTACTTAGAGCAACACATGCTTGTTTCTTACAGGACCAAGAAACAAGAGCATTTCCCAACAAGTGACAAGTACCACTTGTACTTTTTCTTTCAGTTTTACATCCAGCATAATCTGAATCATAATAACCAATCAAATCACAAACACTCCCTTTGGGATACCACAGACCAACATTTGTAGTTCCTTTCAGATATTTGAAAATCCTTTTAACTGAACTCAAATGTAATTCCCTAGGAGATGCTTGATATCTAGCACATAAACACACACTAAACATGATATCAGGTCTACTTGCAGTTAAATATAGAAGAGATCTGATCATACCTCTGTATTTGGTAATGTCTACTTGAACACCAGATTCATCTTGATCTAGATATGTGTTACACCCCATTGGTGTGGCTATGGCTTTGCAATCATCCAAATCATATTTCTTTAACAGTTCCTTGCAAAACTTTGATTGGTTGATGAATATCCCATCATGTGATTGCTTAATTTGAAATCCTAGAAAGAAATTTAACTGTCCCATCATAGACATCTCAAATTCTTCTTGCATCATGTTAGAGAAATCCTTACATAGAGATTCGTTAGTTGCACCAAAAATAATATCATCTACATATATTTGAACTAATAAAGTGTCACCTTTGGTTCTCTTGATAAACAAGGTTGTGTCAGCCTTACCCTTTTGAAATCCTTTTTCACAAAGGAATGTGCTTAATCTATCATACCATGAACGAGGGGCTTGTTTAAGACCATAGACTGCCTTCTTTAATCTGAAGACATGTGAAGGAAACTTGGGATCTTCAAATCCTGGAGGTTGCTTCACATAAACATCTTCTTGAATGAATCCGTTCAGGAAAGCACTTTTAACATCCATTTTATATAATGGAAAGTTTAAAGAACAGGCATATGCCAACAGAAGTCTTATGGCTTCCAACCTTGCTACTGGTGCATTGGTTTCATCAAAATCAATGCCTTTTTCTTGATTATATCCCTGTGCAACCAACCTTGCTTTGTTCTTGACAATAATACCATTTTCATCTAGCTTATTTCTAAATACCCACTTTGTTCCAATGACATGCTTATCAGTGGGCTTAGGAACAAGTTCCCAAACTTGATTCCTTTCAAATTGGTTTAGTTCTTCCTGCATTGCCACAATCCAATACTCATCCTCCAGAGCATCATTCACTTTTGAGGGTTCTATTTGAGAGACAAAGGCCATGTTCAAGACTGAATCATTTAAGCGTAGCCTTGTAGAAACACCTCTAGAAATATCACCAATGATATTATCAACTGGATGATCCCTGTTGGTAGTTGATAAGTGTTATCTTTAATATGCTCTTCTTGTATTGGATCTTGATCCTTTTGCTTTTGAGAGTCTTCATTGATAATGATATCTTCTTCATCATTATCTGGAAGATTGACTGTATCTTCTTTTGAAGAGTTAGACTCATCAAAGGAAACATGTATGGATTCTTCCATAGATAGAGTTTTCTTGTTAAAGACTCTATATGCTTCGCTTGTTAGGGAATAACCAAGGAATATACCTTCATCAGATTTTTCATCAAACTTACCAAGGTTTTCCTTTCCATTGTTTAAGACAAAGCATTTTGATCCAAAAGCATGTAGATGAGAAATATTTGGTTTCCTTCCTTTGTAGAGTTCATAGGGGGTTTTCTTTAGAATAGGTCTAATAAGAACTCTATTGGAAACATAGCAAGCAGTACTTACAACATCAACCCAGAAGTATTTAGGAAGATTGGATTCACTTAGCATGGTTCTTGCTAATTCTTCAAGTAGTCTGTTCTTCCTTTCTACAACAACATTTTGTTGTGGTGTTCTTGGAGTAGAGAAGTTATGTGATATTCCATTCTCATCACATAATTCTTGAAATTGATGATTCTGAAATTCTTCACCATGATCACTTCTAATAGAAGAGATCTTTAAAGCCTTTTCATTTTGAACTAGCCTTGCATATCTTTTGAATGCGTTGAAGGCTTCATTCTTATGAGGCAAGAATAATGTCCAGGTAAATCTAGAGAAATCATCAACAATAACAAGGGCATAAAGATTACCTCCAAAGCTCTTAGTTCTTGATGGTCCGAACAAATCCATATGTAGTAATTGGAGAGGTCTTGTAGTTGAGACTATGTTCTTTGGCTTGAAAGACGTTCTGGTTTGCTTCCCCTTTTGACATGCATCACAAAGCTTGTCTTTCTCGAATTTTATCTTTCGAAGTCCAACTAGATCATGCTTGACTAGTTTGTTTAAATGATCTATGTGTATATGAGCCAGTCTTCTATGCCATAGCCATGAATCACTATTGTTCTTGGCCAAAAGGCATCTAACATATTGTGGAATTTCATCCAAGGATATCATGAAGACCTTATTGACTTTATATCCGGAAAACTTAATCTCTTTAGTTTTCACATCTTTTACCACACAGATATCATTAATGAAACCAACTTTCATACCTTTGTCACAAAGTCGACTGATACTTAGAAGATTGTGCATGAAACCATCAACATATAGAACTTTGTCGATGACTGTTTGAGGGGGTGTGCCTATTCTTCCAATACCAAGTATCTTTACCTTTTGATTATTTCCATATGTGACAAATCCCTTTTCTTTAGGTATAAGTAATGAGAACTTTGTTTTGTCTCCTGTCATGTGTGATGAGCAGCCACTATCAAGATACCATAAATCATTTGCTGCTTTCATGCACACCTACATGACAAAGTTCAGACATGGGTATTAGGAACCCAATAAGCTTTGGGTCCTTCTAAGTTAGTGTTCTTCCTAACCCATATATATTCCCTATTTGGTACTCCGACATTCTTGTAATAACATCTACTAGGGGTATGTCCTATTTTGTTACAATAAGTACATGAATATTGGTTGTAACTAGATGTTTGCCTAGGAGAAGAATTGATCTTCTTAGGAGGTCTATGATAGTTACTTTTCCTATTGTTCATACTCCTAAAAGAATTAGTCTTAGTATTTTCAGAAGATCCTTCCACTTTGTTTGGTTTCACAAACACAGTTTTCTTAACTTCTTTTGTCTTTGGATGAGATGTATATCCTAGTCCAGACTTATTGTTTGAGTGCCTTTGCACACTTAGAATATCATCTAACTTTTGTTTACCTGCATTGAAGTTATGAACTCTTTGTTGAAGATTATCTATCTTTTCTTCTAGAGAACTACACTTAGTGCATTTATGTGAAATTTCTAACTTAGATTTCACTATGTCTAATTCCTCTTGTAGATTTCTACACTTATTTTCTAAAGATGATATTAAATCATTTTGCTTAGTGCTAACCTTAGAAATTTTTTGACATAATTTAAACATATTTTCCATAGTATACTTTAAATCATGAAAAGAAATAGAATTATCACTAACTTGGATATCTTCAGCATCTGAATCATGTGAAGCCATTAATACAACTTGTGCTTCTTCTTTGTCAGAATCTGATGATGAACTTACTTTATTTTCATCCCAAGCCAAGTATGCTCTTCGTGTGGGTTGATCTTTCTTTTCAAATTTGTCCTTCAGACCATGTTTCTTCTTTTGAAGATTTGGACATTCTAACTTGATGTGTCCAGATTTACCACATTCGAAGCATGTGATCTTTTGAGAAGAGGAGGACTCATTATTCCTTTGGAAAAGTCTGTTATTGTTAAATTTCATACCTTTTCTTTTGAGAAGCTTTCCAAAGTTCTTGACTAGAAGATTCATATTCCCATTATCTTCTTCTTCAGAATCTGCATCATAATCCTCTTTGATGCTTTCTTTTGCCTTTAGGGAAATGGATCGATACTTCTTCTCATGATGTTCATGCTCCTCCAAACGATTCAATTCCAACTCGTGTTCTTGGAGTTTTCCAAAGAGAGTTGCAAGAGTCATATTTGATAAACTCTTCTTTTCTGATATAGCCGTAACCTTTGGTTGCCATGCTCTTATGAGTGATCTTAGAACTTTCATGTTCAAGTCACTGTTTGAAAACTATTTACCAAGAACAATCAAAAGGTTAATCAAATGAGTGAATCGTTTTTGCATATCCAATACCTTTTCTCCTGGAAGCATTCTGAACATTTCATATTCTTGAGATAGAGTATTGATTTTTGATCTCTTGACTTCATCTGTTCCTTCATGAGTCGCCATCAACGTATCCCATATTTCTTTCGATGTTGTACATGTTGAAACTCTGAAAAACTCATCCATGCCAAGAGCAGATGTAAGAATATTCATTCCTTTGAGATCATATTGAACCTTCTTCTTTTCTTCTTCATTCCAAGTGTTTTCTGGTTTTGGTTGTCTGCTGTCTCCCACATCATTCATAGGTACAAACGGACCTTCTTCAATGGCTTTCCATATTTCACCGTCTAATGACTTTATAAAGATTTTCATCTTGATCTTCCAGAAGTCATAGTGGTCTCCATTGAAGTATAGTGGTCTGTTTATGTTGAATCCTTCACTGGTTCCATGATTGGAAGAGGATACCATCTTTTCCCGGTTCTTAGGAGCAACTTACCTAAACTTACGCTCTGATACCAATTGTTAGTATAGATAGCAACCTGAGGGGGGGTGAATCAGGTTTACCCGATTTTTGCCTTAATACCTTCTTACTTTCAAGATAAATGTAAACGCAAACGATTGCAGTGGAAACAAGCGTTGCTTGAAAGTAAAGATGAAGGGTAGAAGAATTCACACACATAAATTTATCCTGGTTCACCTTCTATCCACCGAAGGCTACGTCCAGTCCCTCAAGAAAATCCCTTGAGGATTTTTCCACTATTGATAAAAATCTCTTACAAGTTCTTACACCAAGTACGTTAAGAATTTCTATCAATCACCTGTGAAAGTATACCACTTTCAACAGCCCCTTAAAGTACACCACTTTAAGTTCCTAAAGGCAAACCACCTTCAAACCTTGAAGGCTAGACCACCTTCAATCAACACCCTGAAAGTACACCACTTTCAGTAACAACAACTCTTCACCGAGACCTACGGTGAATGCTCAATTTACCAGAAAGAGATGAAGAAGAGTTTACAATTTGGCTGTATCAATCCTTTTACATACAAGTGGATTAATCATGAGAATTTATGCTTTAAGGCTCTTAAGCATAATAAGATTCTGAGTTCCTCAAGATATGAACAACTTAAAGTGTTCTCTTAACCATGAAGATCATGAACTCAGAATTTAGGCTCTTTGAAAGTTTAAGTGCTAAAAGACTTAATGAATGAACTATTTTGACAAAGCTTTGGCCTAATGATGTATTCTCATGTGTTATTATGTTCTGGACTCAAATGGACTTTATATAGGCAAGGGGAAACGTCCTTGAACCAATGCAACCCTTCCCAAAAGGTTTGAGACACAATTGTTCATGAAAAGATGCAACTTTTCGTGTGTGTAATCAATTACATTACTTAGGTAATCGATTACACTAAAAGCCGTTGCAGTTTGAATTACAAATTCAAACATGTAATCGATTACAAGCAAGAAGTAATCGATTACTTGCCTAGGTGTAATCAATTACCAGAAAGCTGAAATCGATTACACTCAAGTCCGATATCCAGAAACTTGAACTTTTAAGATCGGCTTAAGTTTTTCTACTTCTTTTAACTTATGAAAACATTAAACTTGATTAGCTTAGATGTTTTAAGGAGCCTTTATACTTTGAGAAGCCTTTAGAAGCATAACTCACCTAAACTAAGACTTCTAGGTAAATATTGAACTTTATAGCACCGGGAATTGCTACAGTCTCCAAAACCTCATCATAATGATAATGTTGATTAAATCATTATATCCTTCTACATTGTGCCCAAAAATCAAATTATCCTCAGCAAGTGTACGGTTGATTATCGAGTAGTATAAAAGATATCGTTCTCCACAGGGATAGGTGTTTTAAAATCTAATTTCGAATTGTTTAGAACTAGTGCAGAAAATTAAATAATATTGTTTTGAGTTTGTTGTGATAGAGAACTTGAACATGCAATTCGCTAAGGAAATAGAATAATAAAAATTAAGATCCTGGGCTGCCTAAATAGCTTATAATTTATGCTCTTAGAATCAACTTTATATCTGAAGTTTAAGTAAGAAAAACCATGATGTTCTAGCCTAGTTTCTTTACAAGTTAATTCCTTAAACATGCAAAGCTTTCTTCTAAATTACTAAGTCTAATTCCTTAGAATTTTAGTTAATTTAAGAAGAAGAAGACTATATTCTGGCCAACATAAACAAAGCCTATCCTAATACCTTAGTGATATGAAAATGTTCTTTCAATTCCAATTTCCCTTATTACTTAACAATTACCATTGAATAAGAAATAAGTAAAAACACTTGAGTACTGCAAGATAGATGAAGAACAAGGAAATGAAACATGAACTACTTTTATTCAGATATAAAGTAGAAACGTAGAACATAAACATAAGCTAAAAACAATCCAAGAACTTAAAGAAAGAACATAGCCAAACATGGCTAAGAGAGACATTATATTAACCTAGACTAGGAGCTCAAGAAAGGCTCCCACAATTCTCAGGAAATAATGCTCTAAGGAAGAAAGAAAGAACAACTTAGATGTGTGAATGTGTCTTTACAAGTGAAAGCAAAGGCCCTATTTATAACAAATTCTGCTAGTGTCCCAATGCTCAAGCGTTGGCTTGCCAACGCCTAGGCGTTGGGCACAATTCAATTCCCACGTTCAGCAGAGTGCCAACGCTCAAGCGTTGGCTTGCCAACGCTCAGGCGTTGGGCGCCTCTACAACTTCACAGCCTTGCTGTTTTGTTCTTCCTCTTGATGCCCCTCAATGGCTTTGATGTGGCCACATTCCTTGTCCCTTATTAATTCTGAAACTCCCTTCCTCCATCAATTCTCCTCTCATGGCCTTTTTCACATGTGCCAATTAGAAATGATGCTTCCTCTTCCAACTTTATTTCCAGTCCTTTATTTGCGGAGACTTCATTTTCAGTCTTCCCCTTCTGAACTTTACACTTTGGTCCCTGGACAAGATGACTATTTCTACTAGCTTTTCTAAAAGACTAAAAAACTAATAAAAATTCCTAAAAATATATAAATAAAGTTTAAAAAACAAATAAAAGCTAATCTATATGCAAATGTAAAAATAAATAGAAAATCTAAATACAAAGAATAAAAACCTATATGAGTCCTAATCTATATGCATGTGTGTATATATATATATATGTATATGTTCTGGGAATAGAACAGTATAGGAGAGAAGTAGGATTATATTGTGATTAGAGAAAATTTGAACCCCTTGACTATTTATAGGGAGAAAAGCCATAAATGACATTTAATTAAAACTAAGCATATGGGCCTCAAAGGCTAAGCCCAACGTATTACAAAGTCCATCCCTCTATGTGTATTACAAGTATACCCCTGTATTTACTAGCCTAGGCCGTCCCTCGTCCAGATAAGCCGCTCACTAGCGCTTTGAAGGGAAAGAAGGGGCGCTCGCCCTGTCCACAAGCGCACAAGGCACAAGCTTGAAGCCTGAAAGTGAAGTGTCTTTAACTAGTCTTCAGAAGATGCTATGAACCATGGATACCAGCCCACAAGCCCACAAGGCACGAACTTGAAATTTGAAAGTGAAGTGTCTTCAACGAATGTCCGCCTTGGGACGTGTCTTCGATGATTGCTCGCCTTGGAATTCCACCCTACTCTTCCTTTAGATGGTCACCCCCACAGGGCGTTGCCTCATTAAAACCTTCCCAGGGAAAACCCAGTGGGATAAAAACCTGGCAAAGGAAAAAGAGTACAACAACCATTAGGAGAATGAGTCCCTTAAGGCGAGGACGTAGGGGGATAAGTGCGCCGATACCTTTGCCTAAAAATGGATAGTCATTTGTGATGAGGCGTGTGAAGACGTGGAGGAGTGGCTGCTCTGTCTTCGTGTGTCGCCACCAGCCCACATGGTGAAGTGAGTACTACTTTTTTAGAGCGACTTTCATCACAAAACGTTCGTTTGTCAAGGAGACGCTCGCCCTGCTACAATGGAAGATGCTCGCCTACGCATACTCTATTCTTTTTTACTTGCCTTGTTTGCTTCTACCTGTGTCTAAGGATAACACACCATTAACTTAAAAATAATTTAAATGCTGGGAGTTATCTCGAGAAAGGAAGAGGGCGTTCGCCTAACCCACACTCTTCTTCCACTGTCCCATCGCCTCCTTTTGTCCAATCAACTCATCTGACCCTTGATGTACTGACCTTTGATGTGCCCTTGCCTAGGGTTTCGCTCACACGCGCCACTTAATTTGAATGCAGCGTAATCATTACCCTTGGAAACAGCGCTACCTAGGGCGGCGCGTCGCAATGATGTGGTGCGCCTCATTTAATTTCCACTTACTCTAAACTGTCCAACCACTCGCGTCTCTTCCTCTTCCTTAGTTCAAAACTTATAAAAGCCCCTTTCCTCCTCCTTCCTCGTTTACTTTTGCTCAAGAAAAACCCTGTGCATTGTGCGATTTCCGGCCTTCCCTTCTCTTCCAACCTCCTTGTTCCTCCGTGCCAGAGTCGTGAATTTCCTTTCTTCCACCCTCTTAGCAGTATGTTTTCTTGCTCCTTTCTTGTTTTTCCTTGCTTTTAACTGTTGTAATGGAGTCTGTATCCGAAAGTTCTTTATCCTTATCGGAAAGTTCTTCATTTTCCGGCGCCGGCGACAGCGGCGAATCATCCAATCCTCCTCTTTCCCCTGCCTCTAAAATTCAGGCCTACGGGGAATCACTCCCTCGTCCCGTGCAGATGGGCCTAGTCGCCCTAAAGGTCAAATTTGTGTTTCCTTTGTGGACAAATCCTGCTATACTAAAAGCCTTTCGTGACAAGATAGGCGGGCTCTGCTCGGATAATTACGAGCGTGACTTAGTAGCCCGCACTTGCACCATGGACGAGCGGGTGTGTGATGCCAAACCAGCTAGAAGCACCCGTCACTTTTTTCATGTTTATTCTTTCATTTTTGATGATCTTGGCGTTCGCTCCCTTTCTCTTCCTTCATCTGCGAAGTCTTAAAGGCTTTGCAGGTCGCCCCCACGCAACTAAGTCCCAAATCCTGGGCGTTCGTCCGAGGCTTTGAAATTTTGTGTAACGCCCTCGGGATCGCCCCAAAATACGAACACTTTTTCCATTTCTACAAATGCATTCCCCCTAACAAAAACGGGTTGGATGTGGCGCCAACCAGCTCGTGGGTTTCCTTGACCGCCAAACCCTCTAAGTCCCGGTTCAAAACCTGGAAAAGTAATCCCCACGACCAATGGAAAGGCCGTTTCTTCAAAGTAATGGACAGTCCTTTGATTCCCCACCTTGTACGCCATGCCAAATCCGGTCGTACGCGATTTCCCCCATACTGGACCGAATCACCCAAATTTTCTCTTACCATTGACGATGAGGCGCTCACCGATGAAGATTGGGTAGTCATTAGGTTTTTAAGCAGGGCGGGTCCCATACATATTGGCGATCTCCTTGCCGCCCATATGAGAGGGGACGCCACAGCTCACTTGAGTGAGTGTTTACCTTCACTCTTGATATCCTTATGTATGCATGCATTTCTATACTTACCTCTGCTTTCCATGTTTTTATCTGCAGTGGACAAATATAGGATGTCGAGGGCTGACCTTGTGCAAGCGGCGAAAGAGGCCAAGGCTCAAGCCGCAAATAGTGAAGCTGATGCCAACGCCCGTCGCCCCTCAGTGGAAAGACCTGCAGCCAAGAAGGCGCACATTGATACACCTCCATCGATGCCCGCCACCCATGTCAGTGGCTCTGAAGCTGATCAACCGGACGGGGGCCCTATCGAACAAATAGAAATGTGGCGGTCGGTAGAAGCGGAACCGAAACACAGCTATCGCAAGTCTGGGGGTGGTCTAAGAAAGTCGCTGAAGAAGGGGCACCCGCTGCTAACACTGAAGCGAACCCTGCCGCTGATGACGAGGCGAGGAATGACTATGAAGACCTGATCTTCATGCAAAACAATTTGTCCTTGGACAATTATTTCCAAGACCCAGCTAGTCAAAATGTTCGCACTGTTGCGAACAATGTGATGACTAACACTCTATCTGCTGCTGCCTGGAGTTTGGTTCTTCTGCGCAGGTATGAGCAGGCGATCAAAGCTCTTAATACCCGTTCTAAACAGGTAAAGACTTTAGTCAATGAAAACAAGGAGTTGGCTGCCACCGTTGAGCAAATGGAGAAGGACCTCGCGGATGCCAATGTTTGCCCCCGCCTCGCCCGAGAAATGGAGGCGGAAGTGGAGTTGCTGCAGTCTGAAAAAGCTAAGTTGGAAAAACAATTGCAAGAGGCAACAAGCCGCCATACTGAGGCTTTAGCAGAATTTGAGTCAAAAAGGAAGAGTCTGGAGGCAACCTTGGCTGAATCTGACGCCAAGAAGACAGCTGCTGAAAACAAGGTTTCTGAATTGACGAGCGAGCTGGCCGAAGTGAAAGCATCAACCGCCCGCTAAATCTCTGATTCGACTGCCCAAATCTTTATTTTGACCGCTGAGCTTGAAAAGGCCAAAACTGAAGCTGCCCATAGCACAGAGGACCTAAGTGTCTTGGAAAAAGGGTTTAGGGCAGAAAGCGTCAAAAAATTCACTGAAGGCTTCAACTGTGCTAAGGCTCAAGTGAAGTTCTTGTTCCCTAATGTTAGTATAGATAGCAACCAGAGAGGGGGGGGTGAATCAGGTTTACCCGATTTTCGCCTTAATAACTTCTTACTTTCAAGATAAATGTAAATGCAAACGATTGCAGCGGAATAAAGCGTTGCCTGAAAGTAAAGATGAAGGATAGAAGAATTCACACACACAAAATTTTATCCTGGTTCACCTTCTATCCAACGAAGGCTACGTCCAGTCCCTCAAGAAAATCCCTTGAGGATTTTCCCACTATTGATAAAAATCTCTTACAAGTTCTTACACCAAGGACCCTAAGAATTTCTATCAATTTCTTGTGAAAGTATACTACTTTCAACAGCCCTTGAAAGTATACCACTTTCAGTTCCTGAAGCCAAACCACCTTCAGACCTTGAAGGCTAAACCACCTTCAATCAACAACCCTTCACCGAGATCCACGGTGAATACTCAATCTATCAGAAAGAGATGAAGAAGAGTTTACAATTGGCTGTATCAATCCTTTAACAAACAAGTGGATTGATCATGAGAATTTATGCTTTAAGACTCTTAAGCATAACAAGACTCTGAGTTCCTCAAGATATGAACAACTAGAGTGTTCTTATAAACATGAAGATCATGAACTCAGAATTTAGGCTCTTTGAAAGTTTAAGTGCTAAAAAGACTTAATGATAAGAACTATTTTGACAAAGCTTTGGCCTATTGTTATATTCTCATGTGTTGTTGTGTTCTGGACTCAAATGGACTTTATATAGGCAAGGGAAACGTCCTTGAACTAATGCAACCTTTCCCAAAAGGTTTGAGACACAATGGTTCATGAAAAGATGCAACTTTTCATGTGTGTAATCGATTACATCACTTAGGTAATCGATTACACTAAGAGTCGTTACAGTTTGAATTTCAAATTCAAACATGTAATCAATTACAAGCAAGAAGTAATCGATTACTTGCCTAGGTGTAATCGATTACCAGTAGGCTGAAATCGATTACACTAAAGTCCAATTTCCAGAAACATGATCTTTTAAGATCGGCTTATGTTTTTCTACTTCTTTTAAGTTATGAAAACATTAAGCTTGATTAGTTTAGATGTTTTAAAGAGCCTTAATGCTTTGAGAAGCCTTTAGAAGCATGACTCACCTAAACTAAGACTTCTAGGTAAATGATGAACTTTATAGCGTTGTTTCCTCTAAGTCTTCTTTTCTTCTTTTTGCCGATGAGTTTGTCGTCATCAAAACCTCAGCCAGGGTCAGGAGCAAGACCTTCTTCACAATCTCCCCATTTTTGATGATGGCAAACACATTCCTTGAAACTTGAAAATCAGATATGCTTCTTTGTTGAAAACTCCCCCTGTTTGATGTAGTCCAGTATATCTCCCCCTTTCTAATTCACTTGTTGAATTCCTGCATATAGTCTTTAAGAACACAGAACCTTTCTCCCCCTTTTGACTTCATCAAAAAGAAGAAAAGGCCAAAAACAGGCATACATCCATACAAGTATATTGTGAAATAAAGCATAGGGGATGGGGGTAAAGTTGGAAAGTAGTGATAAACAACAACCAACACTTATGTATATATATTAAAAACATAGAAAGTGCAAACAACAAAGAGTATTAAAAAAAAAAGAATACAGACTTGAAAACAACAGAAAGGAAACGGGAAACAATCCTAGAAGACTAAGAGTTATCTGAGGAGTCTTCATCATCAGTCGATGGGTCATGTCCGTCATAATGAAGCATCCATGAAAGAGTATCAATACCATATTCATGAAATAAGCCCAGATGAGACAGAATAGTTGTATCAACACACTTGTAATTGGAGGACCTTAAATCGTACAGTTTGGCGATGGGTACACCAGAGTGAATGAGAAGACGGGTGATAACCGATGCGTACGGGAAGGACTGTGCTTCATCTCGGCATGTGAGCATGTGATGCATTGCCAGGAAAGACCAGTCGATGGCATGACAATTAATGATGCCATACATGATCTGAAGTTCTAACTCACTAATGTGAGCAAGAAGATTTTCCTGTGGCAGAAGAATTTGATGAATGAAGTAATGAAGCAAGCGGTTTGTGGTGGTAAGGACATCAACATGAAAAGGACAGGATTTGGTGCGAGGTGGATGAATTTTTCGAACTTCTGATGGAGTAAAACGGCAGAGAGTCTGATAAAAGGATTATGAATTATAGTCTGACCAGGGACATGGAAAATGAGTTCCTAATTTTGCACCTGTTGATGGAATACCCAAACATTTGCCAAGAGAAGTGAGGGAACACTGAATGGTGGTCCCTTTTACAGAAGACTTAATGCCGTTTCCTTGAACTTCCAAATTACAATAGAAGATCTTGACTAACTCCGGATAGTAGGGATTGGTTGATGTGATGAAGACATCGAGAGATTGGTTCCCAAGAAGAGCAGGAAAAGTTAGGCCTGCTTCGATGAAAGAGTTTAAGTTTTCATAGGTGGGTGTTCGAATGGTTTGGTTCAGAAAATGAGAGATAAACCGAGTTCTATCATCTGGAGTTGGAAGAAGGCGCGAGAGGTTCAAGGGATGAGGAGGACAGAAGGCCGATGAGAGGAAAGGAGAAGAAGACATGTTTGATTGAGTAGATGGTTCTTCTAGGAATAGAAACAGGGTTTCAGGGTGTTAGAAATCAAGGTTTAGAATGATAGAAATTGGAATTGGAAGACAATTTCGATTGATATGTAAAGCTTTGATTATATAACACGAGCATGTAATCGATTACAGCAGTTGGGTAATCGATTACAGAGCAGTTTCCTGAATTTGAATTTCAAAAAGATGGAGGGAATTTTGAAATTCTGGCAGTTTTCGAGTAGGTAATCGATTACAGCAGTTATGTTAATCGATTACTCAGAAGATTCTAACAGGCACGAGGACTGAGAATAGGGGTAATCGATTACAGGATGTATGGTAATCGATTACGAGGACAGTTTTATAGGTTCTAAACTATAAATTCCTATGTAATACAATACTAGAAGAACATTTAAGCATATAATCAATTTAGATACATGCAATCATATAAGTTCACACAAAGATCATGCAAAGATTTAAACATGTAAACACATTACCTTAAGTATCATGTTCATCTAATATTCCTAATTCTCTTCTAATCTTAAAGAATAAATCTTTAGGAAGAGGTTTAGTAAAAATATCAGCTAATTGGTTATGTGTATCTACGAAGGAAATCTCAATATCTTTTCTCATGACATGATCTCGAAGAAAATGATGTCTTATATCAATATGCTTAGTTCGAGAGTGCATGATGGGGTTTTTAGTGTGATTAATGGCACTTGTGTTGTCACATTTGATTGGGATGCAGCCCAGCTCTAAGCCATAATCTTTGAGTTGTTGTTTGAGCCATAGGGTTTGTGCACAACAACTTCCTGCAGCAATGTATTCTGCTTCAGCAGTACTTACAGCAACACATGCTTGTTTCTTACAAGACCAAGAAACAAGAGCATTTCCCAACAAGTGACAAGTACCACTTGTACTTTTTCTTTTCGTTTTACATCCAGCATAATCTGAATCAGAATATCCAATCAAATCACAAACACTCCCTTTGGGATACCACATACCAACATTTGTAGTTCCTTTCAGATATTTGAAAATCCGTTTGACTGAACTCAAATGTGATTCCCTAGGAGATGCTTGATATCTAGCACATAGACACACACTAAACATAATATCAGGTCTACTTGCAGTTAAATATAGAAGAGATCCGATCATACCTCTGTATTTGGTAATGTCTACTTAAACACCGGATTCATCTTGATCTAGATATGTGTTTGACCCCATTGGTGTGGCTATGGCTTTGCAATCATCCAAATCATATTTCTTTAACAGTTCCTTGCAAAACTTTGATCGATTGAT
Organism: Acmispon strigosus; assembly: GCA_030819835.1. Classification (NCBI taxonomy): domain Eukaryota; kingdom Viridiplantae; phylum Streptophyta; class Magnoliopsida; order Fabales; family Fabaceae; genus Acmispon; species Acmispon strigosus. The sequence continues at coordinate 31,689,061 of JAUAMA010000001.1, forward strand.
GAATATCCCATCATGTGATTGCTTAATTTGCAATCCTAGAAAGAAATTTAACTGTCCCATCATGGACATCTCAAATTCTTCTTGCATCATATTAGAGAAATCCTTACATAGAGATTCGTTAGTTGCACCAAAAATAATATCATCTACATATATTTGAACAAATAATGTATTACCTTTGGTTCTCTTGATAAACAAGGTTGTGGGTTCTATTTGAGAGACAAAGGCCATGTTCAAGACTGAATCATTTAAGCGTAGCCTTGTAGAAACACCTCTAGAAATATCTCCAATGATATTATCAACTGGATGATCCCTGTGGGTTCTCCATTCCTTTGGTAGTTGATAAGTGTTATCTTCAATATGCTTTTCTTGTATTGGATCTTGATCTTTTTCCTTTTGAGAGTCTTCATTGATAATGATATCTTCTTCTTCATTATCCGGAAGATTGATTATATCTTCTTTTGAAGATTTAAACTCATCAAAGGAAACATGTATGGATTCTTCCATAGATAGAGTTTTCTTATTAAAGACTCTATATGCTTTGCTTGTTAGGGAATAACCAAGGAATACACCTTCATCAGACTTTTCATCAAACTTACCAAGGTTTTCCTTTCCATTGTTTAAGACAAAGCATGTAGATGAGAGATATTTGGTTTCCTTCCTTTGTAGAGTTCCTAGGGGGTTTTCTTTAGAATAGGTCTAATAAGAACTCTATTGGAAACATAGCAAGCAGTACTTAGAGCATCAGCCCAGAAGTATTTAGGAAGATTTGATTCACTTAGCATGGTTCTTGCTAATTCTTCAAGTAGTTTGTTCTTCCTTTCTACAACACCATTTTGTTGTGGTGTTCTCGGAGTAGAGAAGCTATGTGATATTCCATTTTCATCACATAATTCTTGAAATTGATGATTCTGAAATTCTCCACCATGATCACTTCTAATAGAAGAGATCTTTAAAGCCTTTTCATTTTGAACTAGCCTTGCATATCTTTTGAATGCGTTGAAGGCTTCATTCTTACGAGGCAAGAATAACGTCCAGGTAAATCTAGAGAAATAATCAACAATAACAAGAGCATAAAGATTACCTCCAAAGCTTTTAGTTCTTGATGGTCCGAACAAATCCATATGTAGCAATTGAAGAGGTCTTGTAGTCGAGACTATGTTCTTTGGCTTGAAAGACGTTCTGGTTTGCTTCCCTTTTTGACATGCATTACAAAGCTTGTCTTTCTCGAATCTTATCTTTGGAAGCGCAACAACTAGATCATGCTTGACTAGTTTGTTTAAATGATCTATGTGTAAATGATCTATGTGTATCTGACATTTTGTGGAATTTCATCCAAGGATATCATGAAGACTTTATTGACTTTATATCCGGAAAACTTAATCTCTTTAGTTTTCACATCTTTTACTACACAGATATCATTAATGAAACCAACTTTCAAACCTTTGTCACAGAGTTGACTGATACTTAGAAGATTATGCATCAAACCATCAACATAAAGGACTTTATCGATGACTGTTTGAGGGGGTGTGCCTATTCTTCCAATACCAAGTATTTTTCCCTTTTGTTTGTTTCCATATGTGACAAATCCCTTTTCTCTAGGTATAAGTAAAGAGAACTTTGTTTTGTCTCCTGTCATGTGTGATGAGCAGCCACTATCAAGATATCATAAATCCTTTGCTGCTTTCATACACACCTACATGACAAAGTTCAGACATGGGTATTAGGAACCCAATAAGTTTTGGGTCCTTCTAAGTTAACGTTCTTCCTAACCCATCTGTATTCCCTATTTGGTATTCCAACATTCTTGTAATCCCATCTGTATTCCCTTAGGAGGTCTATGATAGTTACTTTTCCTATTGTTCATACTCCTAAAAGAATTAGTCTTAGTATTTTCAGAAGATCCTTCCACTTTGTTTGGTTTCACAAACACAGTTTTCTTAACTTCTTTTGTCTTTGGATGAGATGTATATCCTAGTCCAGACTTATTGTTTGAGTGCCTTTGCACACTTAGAATATCATCTAACTTTTGTTTTCCCGTGTTGAAGTTATGAACTCTTTGTTGAAGATTATCTATCTTTTCTTCTAGAGAACTACATTTAGTGCATTTATGTGCAATATCTAACTTAGATTTTACTACGTCTAATTCCTCTTGTAAAATCCTACACTTACTTTCTAAGGATGATATTAAATCATTTTGCCTAGTGCTAACCTTAGAGAAATTTTGACATAATTTAAACATATTTTCCATAGTATATTTTAAATCATGAAAAGACATAGAATTGTCACTAACCTGGGTATCTTCAACATCTGAATCATGTGAAGCCATCAATGCAACTTGTGCTTCTTCTTTGTCAGAATCTGATGATGAACTTACTTCATTATCATCCCAAGCCAAGTATGCTCTTCGTGTGGATTGATCCTTCTTTTCAAATTTGTCCTTTAGACCATGTTTTTTCTTTTGAAGATTTGGACATTCTAACTTGATGTGTCCAGGCTTACCATATTCCAAGCATGTGATCTTTTGAGAGGAAGATGACTAATTGTTCCTTTGGAAAGATCTGTTATTGTTAAATTTCATACGTTTTCGTTTGAGAAACTTTCCAAAGTTCTTCACTAGAAGATTCAAGTTCCCATTATCTTCTTCTTCAGAATCTGCATCATAATCATCTTTAATGCTTTCTTTTGCCTTTAGGGAAATGGATCGATACTTCTTCTCATGTTGTTCATGCTCCTCCAAACGATTCAATTCCAACTCGTGTTCTTGGATTTTTCCAAAGAGAGTTGCAAGAGTCATATTTGATAAACTATTCTTCTCTGAAATGGCCGTAACCTTTGGTTGCCATGCTCTTGTAAGTGATCTTAGAACTTTCATGTTCAAGTCACAGTTTGAGAACTGTTTACCAAGAGAAATCAAATGGTTAATCAAATGAGTGAATCGTTTTTCCATATCCAATACCTTTTCTCCTGGAAGCATTCTGAACATTTCATATTCTTGAGATAGAGTATTGATCTTTGATCTCTTGACTTCATCTATTCCTTCATGAGTCACCATCAACGTATCCTATATTTCTTTCGATGATGTACATGTTGATACTCTGAAAAACTCATCCATGCCAAGAGCAGATGTAAGGATATTCATTCCTTTGAGATCATATTGAACCTTCTTCTTTTCTTCTTCACTCCAAGTGTTTTCTGACTTTGGTTGTGAACTTCCTTCAACTTCTTTTACAGGCACAAAGGGACCTTCTTCAATGGCTTTCCATATTCCTGCGTCTAATGACTTTATGAAAAATTTCATCTTGATTTTCCAGAAGTCATAGTGTTCTCAATTGAAGAATGGTGGCCTGTTTATGTTGAATCCTTCACTGGTTCCATGATTGGAAGAGGATGCCATCTTTTCCCGGATCTTAGGAGCAACTTACCTAAACTTACGCTCTGATACAAATTGTTAGTATAGATAGAAACCTGAGAGCGGGGGTGAATCAAGTTTACCCGATTTTCGCCTTAATAACTTCTTACTTTCAAGATAAATGTAAATGCAAAAGATTGCTGCGGAATAAAGCGTTGCTTGAAAGTAAAGATGAAGGACAGAAGAATTCACACACACATAATTTTATCCTGGTTCACCTTCTATCCACTGAAGGCTACGTCCAGCCCTAAGAATCTCTTACAAAAATCTCTTACAAGTTCTTACACCAAGGACCCTAAGAATTTCTATCAATTTCCTGTGAAAGTATACTACTTTCAACAGCCCCTGAAAGTATACCACTTTCAGTTCCTGAAGGCAAACCACCTTCAGACCTTGAAGGCTAAACCACCTTCAATCAACAACCCTTCACCGAGATCCACGGTGAATACTCAATCTATCAGAAAGAGATGAAGAAGAGTTTACAATTGGCTGTATCAATCCTTTAATATACAAGTGATTGATCATGAGAATTTATGCTTTAAGACTCTTAAGCATAACAAGATTCTGAGTTCCTCAAGATATGAACAACTAGAGTGTTCTTATAAACATGAAGATCATGAACTCAAAATTTAGGCTCTTTGAAAGTTTAAGTGCTAAAAAGACTTAATGATAAGAACTATTTTGACAAAGATTTGGCCTAATGTTATATTCTCATGTGTTGTTGTGTTCTGGACTCAAATGGACTTTATATAGGCAAGGGAAACGTCCTTGAACCAATGCAACCTTTCCCAAAAGGTTTGAGACACAATGGTTCATGAAAAGATGCAACTTTTCGTGTGTGTAATCGATTACACTAAGAGCCGTTACACTTTGAATTTCAAATTCAAACATGTAATCGATTACAAGCAAGAAGTAATCGATTACTTGCCTAGGTGTAATCGATTACCAGAAGGCTGAAATCGATTACACTAAAGTCACACTTCCAGAAACTTGATCTTTTAAGATCGGCTTAAGTTTTTCTACTTCTTTTAAGTTATGAAAACATTAAGCTTGATTAGTTTAGATGTTTTAAAGAGCCTTTATGCTTTGAGAAGCCTTTAGAAGCATAACTCACCTAAACTAAGACTTCTAGGTAAATGATGAACTTTATAGCGCTGTTTCCTCTAAGTCTTCTTTTCTTCTTTTTGCCGATGAGTTTTTCGTCATCAAAACCTCAGCCAGGGTCAGGAGCAAGACCTTCTTCACACATAACATTGACCTGTCTTCAATGGGGAAGTGGAAAGAGGTAACCGCCAACGGGCTTGAAGGAGAAGACTCTGAGGATGAGGCGGACGAGGCTGTGGCTGATGGGGAGCCAAATCAAGCAACTCAAGCTTGAATTTTGTTCTTTTGACTTTGTGGCTTTGATTTTCTCTTTGCTTTGTTATTCGACCGCCTATCTTGGCGGTCGACATCTTGTACCCTGCAATCACTATTAATGAAGCATTTTCATTTCGTCAATCTTTGTGTGTGAAGTGTCTTTCTCATTGTGTTAAATTTTGGTAAACAATATAAAGACCTATAGCTTCAAGTCGCCACCGCGCCTTCCTTTAAAAAGATTTTATAACTATTTCGCAAACATATTTTTGTAAAGGGCATCACTTGTCGCTCGCCACTCAAATCAAAACACTTTGATTGAAAAAAAGGATAGGTTGAAAAATCGAAACGCTTTTAAAAAAGAAAATATAGATTGTAAGCGCCTAGGCTATCAATTTGGAAAGATCATAGACTTACTAAAACGTGGTACACTCAGCCGCCACTGGGCTATTAATTTCGAAAAGACTATAAAGTTTAAGGGCACTTGCAAGCCTTGATAAAAGTAGTAATGTGGATCTCCACTAGACCTTTGTTGCACGCATGGTTTCCGCTCGCGTAACGAGTCATACTCGCATGACTCTTCTAACGAGGCTTGAGGTGCTCGGTCTTACGCAGCTAGGGCGACTTGAGGCTAGATATTTTATGAGTCACGTTATGACCCGCACGCCCTGATTTGTGCTATTTGTCTGTTATGAGGCTTTGGCCCGCTCGTGGCGGGGCTTTTGCTCGACCTTATTCCGGTGAGACTTTGGCTTGATTTAATTCGATCAAGGCTTTTGCTCGCATGGTGAGGCTTCTGCTCAGTGAGACTTTTTGCTTGGATCCCAGTGGCCACTAGGGTTGCCCAAGGCTTGGCTCAATAGACGTGCTCGATTTAATTCGATCAAGGCTGGGCTTTCTTCGCTGTATCGCACAAGGGTCGCGCATGCCGTTCCAAGTGAACCGCCATTCACGCACCTCACCCTCCCGCCTGGAGAGCTGGGCGGTACGCCAGGCTAGAGGGTATTATTCCCCCTTGGCTTCTTGGCAACGACGAACGGTAATGTCTTTGGTCGCCACTGGACCACTCTTTTTTTATGTTAAAATTTGGAATTTAGACCGCCACTGGGCCTTGGGATTTAGACCACTACTGGGCCTCAGAATTTGAACGTAGCTTAATTCGGGCGCCAATAGCCAAACCGCAAGTGCACGGTTGATTATCGCGTAATATAAAAAGATCGAACCCAAGGGATATTGATGAGTGGATTTTATATGATGTTTTTAGGCTATTTTTAGTCTTTTTATTTTATTATTTTTGAGTCTCATGTAGGTTTTTTATTGTTTTTATGTAGATTTTATATTTGTTTTGCATTTTGCATGTAGATTAGATTTTATTAGATTTTCTAGCTTTATTTTATATTTTTAGGAATTTTTCTAGTTATTTTGTATTTTTAGGAAAAGCTGGTTTAGTTATCATTTTTGTCCAGGGACCAATATGTAAAGTTTCAGGAAGTCAGGGACCAAATTGTAAAAGTTCAAGAGTGGAGGACTTAAAGTGAAGATTGAGAGAATATGAGGGCTTGAATTGAAGTGCTAACCAAGAGAGGACCAAAGTGAAAAGAAGAATATGAAGAATCACTCTCTAATTTAGCACATGGAAAAAATGTTCAAAGGAATTGATGTTAGTGGGGGAAGGGTTTCAGAATTAAACAAGGCTGAGTAGTGGCATTTTATGGCCATCAAAACCCACTACCATGAATGAAGAAGGAAGGAAAAGCTTGAAGATGAAGAAGCAGCGTCCCAGCGCTCCAGCGTTGGGATCCCAGCGCTCCAGCGCTGGGGTTCTGACTGGATGATGAGTCAGATGTTGACCCAGCGCCCAAGCGTTGGAAAGCCAGCGCTCAAGCGCTGGGCCTCGGACAGGAAGTGGATTTTTAATGCATCCTAGCGCCCATGCGTTGGGAATGCCAGCGCTCAGGCGTTGGAGGCTGGAATTTTACTATAAATAGGACCCTTTTCTTCACTTGTAAGACACACCTTCATAGAATACAACAAGTATTCTCTCTTTCTCCCTCAAAGATCATTGTTCCTAGGAATTGTGGGAAGCCAAACTTGAGCTCCTATCCAGGGTAATTCAATGATTCTTTTAGCCATGCTTGGCTAATTCTTCTTTTAAGTTTTTAGGTTGTTTTAATTTATAATTCATGTTCTAGTTTTCTTTTACATTTCTGAATAATATCTTCTATTCATGTTTTATTTCTTTGCTCTTCACTAATCTTTATGCGCAAAAGATTTTTTGCTTTCTACTTATGCATAAGGCCATTTGGTAATTAGTAAGGGAAATAGGAAATAAAAAAGGTTATAAGTATACATTTCTTAAGGCTATAAGGATGGACGTAGCTTTGTGTTGGCCCGAATTCTCTCTTCATCTTCTTCTCTAATTAACTAATAACCAAGGCTATGGAGTTAGTAATTAGGTAAGAAAGTTCTACATTTCTTAAGGCTATTAGGATGTAGAAATTTAGGCTATAGCACCATGAATATGAATTTAAAGTTCAGAAATTTAGTAGGAGTTTTGTAGCATGTTTTATAAATTATGTAAATCAACCCAAGAGCTTAAATTCTCTCATCTTATTTGCTTTATTATTTTATGCTATTGCTCTCTTCTTGTCCTTAACCAAACATATCATTTTATTTTTATTGCACAAGTACTAAATTATATAATAATAAGAACACCTATCCCTTGGGTTCGATCTTTTGTATTACGCGATAGTTTAATCGTACACTTGCGATTTTCCTTATCAGATATGTGTCTTATTATTAATTTACTTAGAGCCTTTGTGCAAGAAAATAAAAAAAAAAAAATTTTATGTTGGTTTGATTAGGAAAAGAACAAGAAATAACATAAATAAATAAAGAAGAGATGATGATAAGACTTAAGCACTTGGGTTGAATTATATAGCTTATAAAATATGCTAGCAACTCCTACTTAATTTCTGAATTTTAATACCAAGTTCATGATGCTATAGCCTAATATTTCTACAAGTTAATTCCTTACACATTGTAGAAATTTCTTCCTAATTACTAAATTCAATTCCTTGCAATTTAGAAAAAACCAAGAAGAAGATGAAGAAAGAATTTTCAGGCCAACATAAAGCTAAGTCTATCCTAATACCTTAGTGATATGTCATATAGCTTCTTTTACTTCCTAAGTCCCTTACTACTTACCCATTTCCATTGTTATAAGCAATAAGCAATAACACTTGTGCGCATCAAGATAAAATGAAAAACAAGGAAGTAAAACATGAACTATAGTAATATTATTCAGAAATAAGAAGAAGAAAACTAAAGCATAGATTATAAACTAAAACAACCAAAGATACTTAAGGAAGAAGTTAGCCAAGCATGGCTAAAAGAGTTATTGAATTACCCTGGACTAGGAGCTCAAGTTTGGCTTCCCACAATTCTCAGGAACAATGCTCAAAAGGAAGAAAGAAAGAACACTTGTTGTATTCTAAGAGGTTTGTCTTACAAGTGCAAATTGCCTCCCTATTTATAGCAAAAATCTAACCTCCAGCGCTTGAGAGCTGGGATCCCCAACGCTTGGGCGTTGGGGTGCAATTAAAATCCCACTATCAGACCGAGTCCCAGCGCTTGAGTGCTGGCTTCCAACGCTTGATCGTTGGGTGCAATTTCTGACTCACATCCTAGTCAGAGTCCCAACGCTTGAGCGTTGGGAGTTCCAACGCTGGAGCGTTGGCTCGACTGCTGGTTCATCTTCAAGCTTTTCTTCTCTTCATTGTAGTGGGTTTTCAATGCCTTCAATGGCCTCCACTCAGCCTCTATTAAGTTCTGAAACCTCGTCTCCACTACCATCAATTCTTCAAGCTTATTTTCCATGTGCTTAAATCAAAGAGTGTTGCTTCATATTCTTGATTTCCACTTTAAGTCCTCTCTTTGCTAGCACTTCAATTATGGTCCTTCAAGTCCTTGAGACTTCACTTTTCATCCTCCACTCTTGAACTTTTACACTTTGATCCTTCCTTTCCTGAAACTTTACAATTCGGTCCCTGAACAAAAATGATAAATATACCTGCTTTCCTAAAAATATAAAAGTAACTATAAAAATTCCTAAAAATATAAAATAAAGTTAGAAAAACAAATAAAAGCTAATCTATATGCAAAATGCAAAATAAATAGAAAATCTATATAAAAATAATAAAAATCCTATATGAGACTCAAAAATAATAAAATAAAAAGACTAAAAACACCCTAAAAATATCATATAAAATCTAGTCATCACACCACTATACCCAACGACAGCTTGTCCTCAAGCGACAAAACTTAAAGAGAAACTCGTCCCTAAGTTTAGAGAAAGTTTATCCGATTAAAACTTAAAGCACAAGAACCTTTCCAAGAAAGCTTAGCGGATTTGGAAGACATGCATGTTTATAGATATTAATCAAGAAAGTTAGGCTTGGATTTTTTAACATGTTGAGTTCATCAAATAAGCTCACAAAATTATATTCTCCATGAAAAACAAGAAAGCTCAATAATCCTGCCTATCATTCAAATCAAAACAGGAATAGTGCAACTAAGTAATTTTGAAGAGAATTCTGAAGGTTGTAACTTGGCCAAAGGGTTGAACAGTTCAAGGTGTGGATTTCAAGAAATTGGCAATTCTAATGGCTTGACTCAGAATCTGTTGTTAAGTGATTTTCTTGTAACTAAGAGCTTTAAACAATTTATCACAAGGGTCCTCTCAATTTTATTTTTTTGAACAAAGTAGTGGAATGTATGGGGTGAATGAATTGAATTTTACTCCCCTCATACTCTTTCTCACCCCACCACTTCATTATTTTTTCTTTTTTTTTTTTCATAAGGCACATACCTTATTTTATTTTTCTTCTTCTTCTTTTTTTTTTTAGAGAGAAACCCAACATACATGGCTCTAGCAATTTCAGCTTATGAATCACACTAACAACTTAAAAATATCATACAAAGTAGGCTCCAAAGAATGACTCTTTTAAGGCTCAAAAAGGGGCTACTAGTGGATATCAAATTTCAAGCAAGAATCTGAGTTTTCAAAAATGCCTATAATCTCTTCTCAACTTACAAAGTATACAAAATCTCAATCAACATGCAACACAAGGCAGAAAAAATCTCACAATCATGCATTCATAGTCCTCAGCTCTCATAAAAACATAGGGTAAGTGGTACCCTTTTTAGAACTCATAAAAACTTTGCCAATAACCAAAACAATCAAGATGTCCAAATCATTTCTAACAGCATGCAATCCTAACCGCATCAAAACATAGAACTTTCAAAAAGCAGTTCAATCAGATAAAGCATTCACAGAGCAATAGCAGAATTCAGACTGGATAAAGACACTCAACCAAGCAGTTTAAAAACACTAAAAGAAAACATAAAAACTAGCACTAAAAATACAACTAAAAACTAAACAGAAAAACTAAAAGCTGGTATTTTTCTTTTTTTCATTTTTCCTTTTTTTTTTTACAAAATGTCCAGGAAACCTCCTTGTAATTTCAACTTTGAACACTCCAAGTTCAAGAGGGTTCTTTCTCCTTCTGGTGCCTTTCCTGCAAAATTGAACAAACAAAGTCTCACAAGCAAAAGCTTGCTTGACTTGTTAGTTCCCAAAACAGCATGCTTAAGAACAAGGGTTGAAAATTGTGTCCACCTTAAAACAAGAATTCTTGAGTTCTCAAAGAATCAAAGACTTTTCAAGAACTGGTGGACACAAATTTATTTAAAAAAAGAGAAAACAGAAAATAAAATAAAAAAACAGAAAATCTGCCCGAGCTCCAGCGTTTGAGCGTTGGGTTTGCCAACGCTTGGGCGCTGGAATAAACAAAAAACTGGGCAATCAGAGGTCCCAACGCCTGAGCGCTGGGATTCCGACGCGTGGGCGTTGCAATTAAAAATAAACACTGGGTGGATTCCAGGGTCCTAGCGCATGAGCGTTGGCCTCTAGCGCCTGAGCGCTGGCCCCTCCTGCTGCAAAACATAGAGTTTTTTCTTTTATTTATTTACAAAGATGATGCAGAAAATTAAATGACAGAAAATTAAACTAGTCCTAAGTTGGGTTGTCTCCCAACCAGCTCATTGTTAAGGTCTGAGATAGACCCTTCCCTTTAATCAATTAAGGGAAGTCTTTCTTCTTTTGGTAAATACATCATCTTCAAACTCATCCTCTTCCTCGGACTCATAATGCTTAAGAGTCCGGAATACAGAAAACTTGATTTTTTCATCCCCTACCTTCAAAGATAGGAGGCCTTCTGCCACATTAATCTTGGCGTTTCCTGCAACTCAGAATCAATTTCTTTTTTTTTTGAAATAAAAATAAAACAGAAATTACACAGAAAATAAAACAGAAAATAAAAGAAAGCTAAAAATTACTGAATTTTAAAATACTCAAACCTAGACATGGGTTGTTTCCCAAGAGGCTCGATTTTATAGTCTTCGATAGACTTGGTTCCTTCTAGAAATTGTTCAATCCACCGGGGTCTATTGCAAACAGTTTTAGACCCCTTAAGTCGTGAAAATTTTGACAACTGATAGTCATCAAAGTGATGCAGACTTGTTCAGCATAATACTCACCATTTTCCCAAATAAAATCACCTATGGACAGTTAAAAAGAATTTTGTTCTTTTTCTTCCGGTGTGGGAAGAAAAACTGATTTTTCAATAACTAAGTGATAGCAAAATCGCAAGTGTACGATTGACTATCGCGTAGTAAAAAGATCGAACCCAAGGGATAGGTGTTCTTATTATTATAAAATTTAGTACTTGTGCAGAAAATTAAAAGATGAATATAGATGTTGGTTTAGAACAAGCAAGAACAATAGCATAAAATGATAAGAGATAAAGATGATGAGAAATAAGCTCTTGGGTTGGTTTACATAGTCTATAAAACATGCTAGTAATCTCCTACTTAATTTCTGAAATTTAAGTCCAAGTTCATGATGTTATAGCCTAGTATATCTACAAGTTAATTCCTTACACATTGTAGAACTTTCTTTCTAATTACTAAATTCAATTCCTTGCAACTTAGTTAACTAGAGAAGAAGATGAAGAAGAAATTCAGGCCAACATAAAGTTACGTCCATCCTAATTCCTTAGTGATGTATACTTATAACCTTTTTTAAATCCTAGGTCCCTTACTACTTACCAATTTCCATTCGTATAAGTAATAAGCAAAAGATCTTGTGTGCACCAAGACGAATGAAGAAAAAGGAAATAAAACATGAAAGGAAATATTATTCAGAAATGTAGAAAAAGACTAGAACATGAATTATAAACTAAAACAACCCAAAAACTTAAAAGAAGAATTAGCCAAGCATGGCTAAAAGAAACGTTGGATTACCCTGGACTAGGAGCTCAAGTTTGGCTTCCCACAATTCCTAGGAACAATGCTCTTGAAGAAGGAAAGAAAGAATACTTGTTGTATTCTAGATAGGTGTGTTTTTTACAAAGGATGAGCACTCCTATTTATAGCAAAAAAAATTGCCTTTCAATGGTGGAGGAGTTGATGGCCATTATGGCTTTCATTGGCCACCAATTAACTTTTCAAAACTCCTTCCCACTACCATGAATTCTCCACTCATCCTTTAATCCTTATTTTCCATGTGCTTAATTTAGAGAGTGTTGGTTCATATTCTTGATTTCCACTTTAAGTCCTCTCTTTGCTAGCACTTCAATTTCAATCCTTCAAGTCCTTGAAACTTCTCTTTTCATCCTCCGCTCTTGAACTTTTACACTTTAATCCTTCCTTTCCTGAAACTTTACAATTTGGTCCCTGGACAAAAATGATAACTATACCAGCTTTCCTAAAAATATAAAAATAACTATAAAAATTCCTAAAAATAAAAAATAAAGTTAGAAAAACAAATAAAATCTAATCTATATGCAAAATGAAAAATAAATATAAAATCTACATAAAAATAATAAAAATCCTACATGAGACTCAAAAATAATAAAATAAAAAGACTAAAAACACCCTAAAAATATCATATAATATCCACTCATCACACCACTATTCCCAACGACAGCTTGTCCTCAAGCGACAAAACTTAAAGAGAAACTCGTCCCTGAGTTTAGAGAAAGTTTATCTGATTAAAACTTGAAGCACAAAAACCTTTTAAAGAATGCTTAGCAAATAAGGAAGGCATGCATGTTTTACAGATAAAGAATCAAGAAAGTTTAGGCTTGGCTTTTAACATGTTTGAGTTCATCAATTAAGCTCACAAAATGATATTCTCCATGAAAAACAAGAAAGCTTAATAATTCTGCCTATCATTCAAATCAAAACTGAAATAAAGCAACCAAGTGATTTTGAAGAGATTTTTAAGGTTGTAACTTGGCCAAAGGGTTGAACATTTCAAGGTGTGGATTTCAAGAAATTGGCACCTCTAGTGGCTGACTCAGAAACTGTTGTTAAGTGATTTTTCTTGACTAAGAGCTTAAACAATTCAACACAAGGGTCCTCTCAATTTTTCTCTTTTTTTTTTTGAACAAAGTAGTGGAATGTATGGGATGAATGACTTGAATTTTACTCCCTTCATACTCTTTCTCACCCCACCACTTCATTATTTTTTCTAAGGCACATACCTTATATTTTTCCAACTTTTTCCTTCTCTCTTTTTTTTTTTTTTTTTTTTTAGAGAGAAACCCACAAACATAGCTCTAACAAATTCAGCACATGAATCACAATAACAACTATAAGAATTATCACACAAAGTAGGCTCCAAAGAATGACTCTTTTAAGGCTCAAAAGGGGCTACTAGTGGATATAACATTTCAAGCAAAAATATGAGTTTTCAAAAATGCCTATAATCTCTTCTCATCTCACAAAGTATACAAAATCTCAATCAACATGCAACACAAGGCAGAAAAATTTTACAATCAAGAATTCAGAGTCCTCAGCTCTCAGAAAAACATAGGGTAAGTGGTACCCTTTTTAGAACTCAGAAAAACTTTGCTAACAACCAAAACAATCAAGATATCCAAATCAATTATAACAGCATGCAATCCTAACCGCTTTAAAACATAGAACCTTTTCAAAAGCAGTTCAATCAGATAAAACATTCACAAAGCTATAGCAGCATTCAGACTGGATAATATACTCAAGACTCATGGAAAAATAAAACAAAAAACTAAACTAAAAATAAAACTAAAAACTATAAAAAGAAAAACTAAAAAGCTAAGAAGCTGGCACAGTTTACAAATTTCCACAAAAGTCCAATGGAACCTCAATGCAAAAATCAATTTTGAACACTTAAGTTCAAGAGGGCTCTTTCTCCTTCTGGTACCTATCCTGTAACATTGAACAAACAAAAGTCTCACAAGCAGAAACTTGCTTGACTCGTTAGTTCCAAAAACAACACACTTAAGATCATGGGTTGAAAAATTGTGTCCACCTTAAAAACAAGAATTCTTGAGTTCCCAAAAATCAAAACCATTATAGAAGCAAGGGAAAACTCAAAGAATCTAAGACTTTTCAAGAAATGGTGAACACAAAATTATTTAAAAACAAAGAAAACAGAAAATAAAACAAAAACATAAAATTGCCCGAGCTCCAGCGCTTGAGCGTTGGGTTCCCAACGCTTGAGCGCTGGAATTAAAATAAAAACTGGGTAAGAAACAGGGGCTCAACGCATGTGCGTTGAGCCTCCAACGCTTGAGCGTTGGGGTTCCTGCAGCTATTTATTCAGCAAAACAAAACAAAAGCAATAGAAACACTTGGGTTGTCTCCCAAGAAGCCCAATGTTATAGTCTTTGGTAGACTTTTCACTGATCACTTTTCAACCGGGGTCTATTACATAATTCATTAGACCCCGCAAATCATGCAAATTTGTGCACAAAAACATCATAGTGCCAAATGAATTTTCAGCCATTAAGGCAACACTAATAAAATTACAAATAGAAGGGATAAGACAATTTTCCCCTTCTTGTGCTTTGCCTTTATTCTCTGAACCTATGACATAGGTTCCTTGAGGTTCTTCTTCCTCCATTTCCAATTTGTCTTCAAAGACAAATTCTACAATGGAGGCTTCTTTCACCTCCTCACTTTGTACCACGAGTTCACTTTCATGAACAGGTGATTGTTGTTCATCCTTGGGCTGCCTTCTTAAAATGCTTTGTATCTTCACTTGTAACTCCTCCATGGCCTTACATTCTTGCTCAGGAGTTGGCAAAAATCCCGCATTACGCTTGCACTCTGAATTAAAATAGAATTCGTCAACAAGAGTGAAAGCTTCCTGCTTCTTTTTCTCATATTCCTTTTCAAGTTTAGCCCGGATTTTTGCCTCCATTTGTTCGAATGTTTCAGCCATTGCTATACCTGAAAATACTCAGCAAACAAAATTAGCAGCACCAGTTCATCACACAAATAATATTTTTTTTATATTTTTTTTAATTAAAAGCACTAAACAAAATAATAACAAGAACTTGAACAGAACCTATCCCCGGCAACGGCGCCAAAAACTTGATAGCAAAATCGAAAGTGTACGATTGACTATCGCGTAGTAAAAAGATCGAACCCAAGGGATAGGTGTTCTTATTATTATAAAATTTAGTACTTGTGCAGAAAATTAAAAGATGAATATAGATGTTGGTTTAGAACAAGAAAGAACAATAGCATAAAATGATAAGAGATAAAGATGATGAGAAATAAGCTCTTGGGTTGGTTTACATAGTCTATAAAACATGCTAGTAATCTCCTACTTAATTTCTGAAATTTAAGTCCAAGTTCATGATGCTATAGCTTAATATATCTACAAGTTAATTCCTTACACATTGTAGAACTTTCTTTCTAATTACTAAATTCAATTCCTTGCAACTTAGTTAACTAGAGAAGAAGATGAAGAAGAAATTCAGGCCAACATAAAGTTACGTCCATCCTAATTCCTTAGTGATGTATACTTATAACCTTTTTTAAATCCTAGGTCCCTTACTACTTACCAATTTCCATTCGTATAAGTAATAAGAAAAAGATCTTGTGTGCACCAAGACGAATGAAGAAAAAGGAAATAAAACATGAAAGGAAATATTATTCAGAAATGTAGAAAAAGACTAGAACATGAATTATAAACTAAAACAACCCAAAAACTTAAAAGAAGAATTAGCCAAGCATGGCTAAAAGAAACATTGAATTACCTTGGACTAGGAGCTCAAGTTTGGCTTCCCACAATTCCTAGGAACAATGCTCTTGAAGAAGGAAAGAAAGAATACTTGTTGTATTCTAGATAGGTGTGTTTTTTACAAAGGATGAGCACTCCTATTTATAGCAAAAAAAATTGCCTTTCAATGGTGGAGGAGTTGATGGCCATTATGGCTTTCATTGGCCACCAATTAACTTTTCAAAACTCCTTCCCACTACCATGAATTCTCCACTCATCCTTTAATCCTTATTTTCCATGTGCTTAATTTAGAGAGTGTTGGTTCATATTCTTGATTTCCACTTTAAGTCCTCTCTTTGCTAGCACTTCAATTTCAATCCTTCAAGTCCTTGAAACTTCTCTTTTCATCCTCCGCTCTTGAACTTTTACACTTTAATCCTTCCTTTCCTGAAACTTTACAATTTGGTCCCTGGACAAAAATGATAACTATACCAGCTTTCCTAAAAATATAAAAATAACTATAAAAATTCCTAAAAATAAAAAATAAAGTTAGAAAAACAAATAAAATCTAATCTATATGCAAAATGCAAAATAAATATAAAATCTACATAAAAATAATAAAAATCCTACATGAGACTCAAAAATAATAAAATAAAAAGACTAAAAACACCCTAAAAATATCATATAATATCCACTCATCACTAAGCAATCCACTTTTTCAATTTTCTTTTCCTCTATTTTGTCCATAGAATCATTTACCGGGTCAATGGGAACTTGTTGGTGTACTGGCTGCCTCCCCAAAATTGCATTCAGCCTTCCTTACAAGATTATTCTGGCCTTCCATTCTTGCACTCGGTTGGGCAAAGATCCCGAATCGCGCTTGCAATCTAATTCAGAGTAATACTCATCAATTAAATTGAAAACAATACGCTTCCTCTTTTCATCTTCTTTTTCAAGATTAGCTCGAATCTTTGCCAACCATTCCTCAAATGTTCCAGCCATATTTCCTTACAAAATTTCAGCAGACAAAATCAGTAGCACCTATTCACCACACAAGTTAATATTTTTTTTTTATATAAATATATATACAAACATCACTAAACAAATTAATAAAAAGACTTAAACAAGAACCTATCCCCGGCAACGACGCCAAAACTTGATAGCCAAACCGCAAGTGCACGGTTGATTATCGCGTAATATAAAAAGATCGAACCCAAGGGATATGTGTCTTATTATTAATTTACTTAGAGCCTTTGTGCAAGAAAATAAAAAGATATATTTTTTATGTTGGTTTGATTAGGAAAAGAACAAGAAATAACATAAATAAATAAAGAAGAGATGATGATAAGACTTAAGCACTTGGGTTGAATTATATAGCTTATAAAATATGCTAGCAACTCCTACTTAATTTCTGAATTTTAATACCAAGTTCATAATGCTATAGCCTAATATTTCTACAAGTTAATTCCTTACACATTGTAGAACTTTCTTCCTAATTACTAAATTCAATTCCTTGCAATTTAGAAAAAAACCAAGAAGAAGATGAAGAAAGAATTTTCAGGCCAACATAAAGCTAAGTCTATCCTAATACCTTAGTGATATGTCATATAGCTTCTTTTACTTCCTAAGTCCCTTACTACTTACCAATTTCCATTGTTAAAAGCAATAACACTTGTGCGCATCAAGATAAAATGAAATACAAGGAAGTAAAACATGAACTATAGTAATATTATTCAGAAATAAGAAGAAGAAAACTAAAGCATAGATTATAAACTAAAAAAATCCAAGATACTTAAGGAAGAAGTTAGCCAAGCATGGCTAAAAGAGTCATTGAATTACCCTGGACTAGGAGCTCAAGTTTGGCTTCTCACAATTCTCAGGAACAATGCTCAAAAGGAAGAAAGAAAGAACACTTGTTGTATTCTAAGAGGTGTGTCTTACAAGTGCAAATTGCCTCCCTATTTATAGCAAAAATCTGACCTCCAGTGCGTGAGCGCTGGGATCCCCAACGCTTGGGCGTTGGGGTGCAATTAAAATCCCACTATCAGACCGAGGCCCAGCGCTTAAGCGCTGGCTTCCAACGCTGGAGCGTTGGGTGCAATTCCTGACTCACATCCTAGTCAGAGTCCCAATGCTTGAGCGTTGGCTCGACTGCTGGTTCATCTTCAAGCTTTTCTTCTCTTCATGGTAGTGGGTTTTCAATCTCTCAATGGCCTCCACTCAGCCTCTATTAAGTTCTGAAACCTCCTCTCCACTACCATCAATTATTCAAGCTTATTTTCCATGTGCTTAAATCAAAGAGTGTTGCTTCATATTCTTGATTTCCACTTTAAGTCCTCTCTTTGCTAGAACTTCAATTATTGTCCTTCAAGTCCTTGAGACTTCACTTTTCATCCTCCACTCTTGAACTTTTACACTTTGATCCTTCCTTTCCTGAAACTTTACAATTCGGTCCCTGTACAAAAATGATAAATATACCAGCTTTCCTAAAAATATAAAATAAAGTTAGAAATGACATGCCGAAAACCCAACTCCCAAGCTAAGAGAATGTCATGCTTAATAGCCAACAACTTAGTTGAGAGCGCACAAGACCCACTAGAGGGGCCCGAGAAACAACCTAACAAAGAGGCAGGAGCATTACCAACAACACCACCAAAACCGATCAACTGCTTTTGTAAGACCCTCGCATTTTGATACTTTTGTTTTGGTTCCTGAAATATTTCATATTTATGAAATGGTCCCTGGACTATTTTATAGTTTTGAGTTTGGTCCCTGTTGACCTTTTAGGATTTTGTTTGACTTATTTTGGTTATGGTTTCGTATTGGAGTGAAGAGGTATGAGAATATCTCTGAGTTTTTGAATGATATATGTTGAAGATTTGATTTCTTAAATGTGGTGAATTAATTTTTAATTAAAGCATACTTCATTCTTCTTTTTGTTATTATTTGAATATGAAGATAGGAGATTACCTCTCAAATTTGAAGGTTATTTTTTTAAGATTTTGTTTGAAATGTTTGATATTAAGTGATAGTTAATTCAGATTACAATTTTATTTAGAGCAGATTTTGTTTTGATTTAAAAATAATATCTTTAGGATTCGTTTTAATTAAAGATTTGATGAGGCTTAAATCTGAATTAAGAAGATAATTTTGGATTAATATATTCTGAATATTTGTTGGAGATATTGTTTATTAGTGAAAATTAATTCAGATTACATTTTAATTTTAACAGATTTTGTTCGGTTTTAAAAATCCCTTAGGATTTGTTTTTAAATAAAGATTTGATAGATTTTTAAAACAGAATCATAAAGATAGAAATCAGAAATCCAAGTCCTCCTATGTTGCTCCTAGGGCTAAATTTCGTGCACCTCTATAAGAGTTGAGGTTGCTTCCTTTTGTTTCCCACTCAAGCCTCAAACCTAGTCTCTAAGTGTGCTGAAAATCCTAGTTTTGCCTTGCTGCTGCTGCCGCCTATTCTTCTTCTCCTTAAGGCCAAGCTCTTGATTTTCCATTCCTCTCTGTAAACACCCCAATTTTGCCCTAGTTTTTGTTAATTTAGTAGTATTTTAGCTAAAAATCCAAAAAGAGTAAAAATCATGAAAAAAGCATAAAAATGCTGAAAATCCATAAAAATGGTAAAAATCTAAAAAAATACCAAAAAATACAAAATACAAAAAGACTTAAACCAATGAGTTTAGATTTTAGTTAAATTTTAATTATTTGTGTTAGTTGATTTTGAGAGGGACAAGAATAAAAAGGAAGAGAGCTCAAAATGTTTAAAGAATCAGCTTCTGAACAAAAAAGAAAAAAAAGAAGAAGAAATTGATCCAAGGCCCAGCAGAAAAGAAAAGAAGATAATAAAAAAAAGAGAGAAAATGGGCCCAGCGTAGAGATTGAGAGGCAGAGGGACTCAGTTTGAAAACCCTAGTTGGACCGCAGGCTAAAATGTAAAAAGAGAAAAGTTCAGGGACTAATGTGAAAATTCTTGAACCCTAGTTCTATTTAAACACTACCACCTCGGGTTCCACAAAAAAGAAGATTACTATTCACTCAGCAGCCCCCCACTCAAAACCCTAGCAGACTTTCTCTAACACTCCTACAATCCAAAAGAAACCCTAAATCCTCACCTTTCTCTCAGCCCCTAGCCGCCGCCGCCGCCCTTCTTCTTCCACCCCCTCTTCGTTCCTCTCCTCTCAAACACCTGCAGCAACCACCGATTCGACCCCTCCTTCCTCCTCTCAACCCACCGCCACCCTTTTTTTCTCCCTTAACCTCGCCACCTCCTCTTCGTCCCTCACCCAGACACCACCACCACCGCTGTTCCTCAATCTCACTTCAAACCAACATCCGGCCGCGAAACCCTTCTCTTCGAGACTCACCAGCCACCAGCCATCTCCTTTCCACCACTCGGCCGCCGCGTTTCTGCTTCTCCTTACCACCGTTTAGGGCGCCGCCACCACTGGTCCCTCCGTACCAGATTCCAGCGTCGTCATTAAACCACCGCTCCAGAACCCCCGTCGCAACACTGCAGTGCCGCCGCCGCGCCTCCTCAAGAATTCGCGGCTCCACCCCTCTTCCCCCTTCGGTTGGTTCGTTATTTTTTTCGCACAAATGCGTGTCTCTGTTCTGGTTATATACCCTGAAATGTTTTTTTCCTTCTTAACCTTCTGATGATCTCTGTTGTACCCAGAAGCTGGGTTTTGAAAGTATTTTTGTTCTGATATGCTTGAGTATTTGTTTCTGTGGCTGCTATAAAATTTGATGTTAAAGCGCTTCCTTTCTTTAATTTGGTGATGTCAAAGTTTCTGTCTTTTTGGCCTGATGATGTTAAAGGTTATTCCTTTTATTCATTTTCTTTGTTGTTGATCGCGGACTGCTGTATGTGTTGAGAATGATGAACATGATGAATGATGAATGATGAAGGACGATGAATGAAGAATATATGGCATAAACTATGTTAAATCTTACTTCCCTGTTTACTTGTTCTGATTCTAAATGTTTGGTGGTTCTGAATGTTGGCTGTTCTGAATGTTTGCTAGTTTTGTGTTCTTGGGTTTTCTGAAATATTGGAGCTTCTCTGTGATGTAAAGTTTCTTTCTTGGTAAATTTAATCGGGTTAGAACTTCAAAGTGTTCAAGTCTTGCTAAAGTTCTTTGCTTTCCTTAATCTGGTGATGGTAAAATATGGTTTCAGCTCCTTCCTCATTAACTTGGTAATGAAAAGTTTCTATTAAGATATTAAAGTTCTTTTTTTGTGTTGAAACTTGTCAAGTTGAAGTTCCATCCTTTTTTCTTCTTCTCTTTTTTAAGCTGAATAAATGAATGATAGATGAATGGGGAACGATGAGGAATATATAGCACTGTGTGGCAGGGATCGGAATGAGTAGTGTGGTTTCTTTTCTTATTTACGAATTCATTTGTTTGAAGTCGAGTGATTGCATGGTGAATCATGTACTAAACTGTGTTTCTGTCCCATTCTGCTCATTGTTATTTGGGGTTATTTTTGCTTTCCAAAATCTGTGCTGAATGATAAAAAATGAAAAGCTCAAAATGGCTGGTGAATCTATGCTTTCTCCTTGTTGAACTATGTCCAAGAAAATAGATCATAAAGGAAGAGTTGATGATAAAATGAAAATAGATGTGGCTTGCTTTATTGTTTTCACTACCTTGCTGCCATGCTCCTTTATGATTGAGATTTTGTTATTATGAGCTATAACTTGATGATTACGTGGCTTTAAAGATGCATGGATTTATTGCTAACCGGATTGTTATAACTTGTTTCATTATCTGAGGGTCACTAACTTGGTTGTTTGTGCTCGAGCCATTTTGAGGAAAGCTTTGACCTTTGGTTAGAGGGAGTCATCAAGACATGTTACTGATGAGGATCTTTTTACCATGATTTTATTAATGTATCAATTAAAGGAGCTTTATTTCCATGTATTTTTTATTCATAGTTTGGTTTGTGGCATTTTTAAGGATACTCTCGCATTACTACGAGACTATCATAGGTCTACGCGATTAAAAATAAAATGAACATTCGACTAGAGGATACTCTCACATTACTGTGAGACTGTCTAGTTCCTACATCATTAACTTAAAATCAACCCGTGATACTCTTACATTACTGTGAGACTATCTAGCTCGTTTAGGGATACTCTCACATTACTGTGAGACTGTCTAGTTCCTACGTCATTAACTTAAAATCAACCCGTGATACTCTTACATTACTGTGAGACTATCTAGCTCGTTTAGGGATACTCTCACATTACTGTGAGACTGTCTAGCTCCTACGAAATTAACTTAAAATCAACTGGAGATACTCTCACATTACTGTGAGACTGTCTAGTTCCTACGAAATTAACTTAAAATCAACTTGAGATACTCTCACATTACTGTGAGACTGTCTAGCTCGTTTAGAGACGCTCTCGCATTACTACGAGACCTGTCGCTTTTCCTAAAAATAAAACAGATTTTCAAATCGGCGCTCTCGCATTACTACGAGACCTGTCGCTTTTCTTTAAAATAAAATATTTTTAAAACGGTGCTCTCGCATTACTATGAGACCTGCTCTTCTTTCCAAAAAAAACAATAAACAAACATGTTTTCAAAAACCCCTCTCGCATTACTACGAGACCGGTTTTAATCATTTCAAAAAAATTAAAAAAATATTGAACAAACCAAAATGTTTTTTTAAGAACTGCGTAAGCCTTGATCTTCCTAACGAAAGGAAGTACGCAGGCCTAGGGTCGCACCTACCAGGCTAACATAATAAAAAATCTTTTTGTTTTGGGGTTTTTCAACGTTTTCATAAAACTTAACACATGCATAAACAGCTTTTGGTAACCGTCTTAAGATGGGTGCACTAGGGGTGCTGTGGAGGTTCATCCTCCACCCTTCCCTATGCATAAATAGACCTTCGAACCCAAGTTTTGTAAATAAAAGAATTTCAAAAGGGTTTTCCAATGTTTCCCCTTAAATAAAAACACTGGTGGCGACTCTGTTTATCTAACAGCACTGAAGATTATTTTTTCAGGTCGTTACAGATGGTGACTCCGCTGGGGACAGGTTAGTGGGTCAAGCCACTTTAAGGTGTTTATGCATGTTTGTAATGGTTGTATAATGTTCTTTTACCCCTTCCTTTTATTTATTGTTTTTTTTTTTATATACTTGTGAATACTTAGTTTTGCATGCGGTACTTAGGGTAGACGACCATATACAATATTTTGAATTGCCTGGAATTTATTTTTCGTGTGTTTCAGGTGTGTGTGAATTTTGGGGTGTATGGAAAGGTTTGTATGCTCTCACACACACATTCACGATACTTTCACTTTTGGCACACACGAGTGTGGTCCTCTACCCGGGCCTGAGTGATACTTGAGATAGGTTAGAGGTTGTAAGTGAGAGCCTCTTGAGAATTACTTCTCAACGGGTTTTCATGAGAACCTTGGCTAGAGTTTGACTTCCTTGTGGGTAGTCCAATCTGACGATTTACATCAGCACGTTGGAAATATTCATGGGGGCGTCTTAGCTCTAGTGGCCAATTAGACCAATGGAAATTACCCTCTGTGAGCGTTCACTGATTATGAAGGTCAATTTACCAATAGGATAATGTCCCTTTGATTTTGGTTTGACCTATCTAGGACACAAAAGGGGAGCATCTAGGTTTATTTTCTTAAAATCATGCGTTGCATCTCATCTTGCACCCCAATCATTAAAATAAAGGATAAAGATTTGAAAAAAAAAAAAAAAAACTTAAAATTTGCACCTCCTTGGAAAACTCAAGTCCAATAAAGAAAAGAAAAGAAAAAAAAGAAAAAAAAATACAATGAAAAAGAGACAACTCAAGGGAAAGCTCAAGCTAAAACATGCGTCATGTGAGTGCAATGCGTTTGATGAGTCTGACCTTGGAAATGAGAGAAATATGTGATTTGGAGCCTAATGGAAATGCAAGTAGGAGTAAAGAGGTTATTGACTTGCTTCATGGGATGACAAGAGTCCATCATTGAATTGGAAGCTGCCTTGGCAGTAGTTTGAGGTGGTTAAGGCTGAGCATGGCGCTATTGGGGAGACACTTGGGCAAGTACTATGGATGAATGGTCAATGTCAATCATGAGAAGTTGGAGGAAAAGTCTAAGATGTGGTAGCAACCCCAAACTCCGCCACCTTGTTACCACCCTAATTCATCTCATATTCACGTTCATCCCACTAATTTTCTCATCACATGCTACTAGCACCATAAATATTCCTCAACCCTCCGTTGGTTCACCATTTTCAATATCATCAAGTCAACTTCCTATCTTGATTCATGCCTTCAAACCAACTTTTTGCCTAGATCGCATCATTGAAATTGTGTCTGCCACTACAAAGCATGGGTGAGCTAAAAGAAAGGTCAGTGTTGTGTTGTAGTCCCCATACCCCACCACCCCTTTGCCATTCAAACTCATCACATATCATCATTCATTTCACCAAACAAACTTGTCATCTTTTCATCCCACCAAACAGACTTGGCATGTTTCCAGTTCACCGTATCCAAAACCGTTGCCTTTTATCACCTTTCACTACCATCAAAGCCAAATTTCTCACCTTAACCCAACCTTTCAAGCAAATATTTGCCATGTCCACTTCCTGGAAATCCTGTGTTCCACTACACTCAAAGGGGGAACTATTTGCACGAGGTTAATCTGATCAAGAGGATGCGATAAAATCATATGGATCTTTCACCCCAAAGAAGGCCAAGTGGGAAGATTTCTCCATAGATCACTCATCAGTGCGTCATAAGTTGAAAAAAACTTGCTTTCTAAGTGTTGTGAGCTCATGGTCGAAGCAACCATTCATGTGGAGGAGTTGATTTGTCACCATCAGAAGAGTAATCATGGGAAAAAGAGCAATATCTGAAGTGGTAGCAGCTGGAGCATTCAAGATTGATGGTCTAACTTGTTAATTTGTGAGATTGACATTATCAACTGTTTTGTCATGTTTTTGAACTTATGTGAAATTTATTTGAAGTTTTTTTAAGAAACTTGCATAACATCTTCTTTTGTTTTCCTATGTTTGCTTCATCTGTTGTATTCATTGCGTCTTTGTCTGAGTTTTTCTTCCCATTTGATTGTTTCTCCATCGCCTTCGGTATCATTGTTGTCTTTGTTTGAGTTTCTTCGTCCGGAACTCTTCAACCATTGGCAAATTCTTCCCCATAAATATCTTTCCAGGATGACCTTTCCATAAAATATCTGAAAACTCATTTGTTTGATTCCTAAGGACATGACTGCATGAAAAAGATCATTAACATTGGGCAAATTTTGCCATCTAGACGCTTCGTCACGTGTGGCAAGCATTGTTTTGGAAGATGAGCATGTAGTAGACAAGCACAAGTGTCATAAAAAAAAAAGATGAATGAAAGGCCCGTTAGGTTGAAAACCCATAAGGGCGACCTAAGCAAAAGTTAGGGCACAAAATCCAAAAAAAAAAGAGATAAAAAAGGAGCAGTTTGTTTGAACTTATCAAGTTTTGTCCTGAAACTAATTTCTTGGAAATAAGCAGTCATGATTTGAAATGAAGTTTGGAATTCTTTCTTTATCCATGAAAAAATAAAAATCCTTTGCTACCCACTTTGAGCCTATTGGAAAACTTTTTTTTCTTCATATTGACTCAAGACAGAGGTCACCCCTACACTGGGGGTTTGCGCGGTATCAGTTGGTTTTGCTCAATGCATCACACCGTAGAAAGAAAAAAAAAGAAAAAAAAAGAGAAAATGTCAAGAAAACAGAGGTAAAAAAAGAGAGTGAGATGCCAAAGTCAATATTGTGATTTGACAATTTGAAAAAAAAAATGAAAAAATCAAAAGAAATGAAGAACATGAACAAACTTGTGGTTTGCAATAAAAGAGCTTGATCATCTCATCATTATCATGAATCATCAAAGCGCGAAAAATCTTTTGTCTATCAACCCTTAAACACTTGTTTCAGCCTTTAATATCCTTTCTTTCATAACCTCTAGCCCATGGCCACATTACAACCCCATAAAAGTCCATTCTGATCAATGATTGCTTGCTTTATTTTCTTTAGTTTTAATTTTTGGATAAAATAAGTTTCAACCCTCTTGCTCCAAAAAAAAAAAAAGAGAAAAAAAAGGGAAATGAAAAATTGAAAAAAAGAACAAAAGAAAATTTGACGCTTCTATGTCGAGTGCTTGTTTGATTAAGAAGAGAAAATACAGTGCCAAAGTCCAATCACTACCTCTTAGAAGGAGTATCAATGGTCAATGTCCCTTGTTCATAGGAACATCTTAAGTGAGAACCAAAACTTAAATTGGTCAATCATGTTGTCATCTCCCTCCATTTCCTTGTACTCTTATTTCTCAAAGAGGTAAGATACGTTGTCCATTGTCAGCCACTCTGCCTAAACCGGGGCAATTTCATCTTGTTCCCCTATGTCCACTTCAGTCATCTCCCAAACTGGGGCAAATGCTCAATTCGTGGTTGATCACTCTTTTCTAAACTGGGGCAAATGCTCAATTCGTGGTTGATCACTCTTTTCTAAACTGGGGCAAATGCTCAATTCGTGGTTGATCACTCTTTTCTAAACTGGGGCAATTTGCTAGTCCATCATTCCATTTCTTTCCATCTGTTCAACCCTAGTCGGACCATTCTCCTAGCCTTGTGTCTCGTCTTGTGTCACTCGGTTTCTTTTTTAACCATACTCACACATCTATGCATGTTAATTAAATAGCGCTTCAGAGAAAGGAAACACAAGTTTCAATAACATGATTAAAACAACTTGATGAAAATATCTTGATTAGCATATTAGACCAAAAGATCTCAGTTGGTTCCAAGGTCGAGGAAACCAGAGGATGATGTGTTTGAAAGAGTTGCTTGAGCTAAGGAGAGTTTCATGATGGTGATAAAGTGGCATACAATCACTCATAAGCTTGGAGATTCCAACCAAAGTTTGAGAGCAAAGTCTTTTGAAGGTGGTATAATCCACATGCCTGTACAGCAAGACAGAGATCAGGAGCTTGAGTTAGTTTGAGTTCGAAACAATAAGGTTAATTTGACCGAGTTTTTCCAAGGAAATGATAAAATTCAAAGTCTTTCTTTTGCATCAAATGAGAAAAAACAAACAACAAGAGTTTATGGTTTGGGGTTGCAGATCTTTGCATTGTTTCTCATTATCTGTGGCATATTCATTTCTAGCATATTGCATCATCATGCATTGCATCAATTAGCATAGAAAGCATTATGTTTTTGCATCTCTTGCTTAGAAGGAAAAATAGAGAAAATAGGAAAATGAAGAAAAAAAAGAGAAAAAAAAATGAAAAAAAGAGTAGAAAAAGAAAAGAAAAGAAGGAAAAAAGAGAGAAAATGAAAAAAAAAAAGTAGATAAAAGAAAAAAGAAAAGAAAAGAGAGAATAAGAAAGTCTTAAATTAGGGGCATTTTTCTGAGGAAAATTTGATTCCGCTTTTGCATATAGAATAATTGCTGATTGAGCGCTGAAAAGTTGAAAAAGGAAATATAAAAAGAGTTTGATTGGTGGAGTTCTAATACAGGTCCCTTGACTTGAGTTTGCGGTCTCTTGATCTGTTATTATGTAGTCTTGGCCCCTTTTAATTTTCTGTCAGGGTCCGAAACCCTCTTTTAATTTCCAGTCAGGGTCCGAAACCCTTTTAAATTTCCTGT
This sequence comes from Acmispon strigosus, assembly GCA_030819835.1. Taxonomy (NCBI): domain Eukaryota; kingdom Viridiplantae; phylum Streptophyta; class Magnoliopsida; order Fabales; family Fabaceae; genus Acmispon; species Acmispon strigosus. Next base: position 31,716,619 of record JAUAMA010000001.1, read on the forward strand.
CAGGGTCCGAAATCCTTTTAAATTTCCAGACAGGGTCCGAAACCCTTTTTAAATTTCCTATCTGGGTCCGAAACCCTTTTAATTTCCAGTCAGGGTCCGAAACCCTTTTAAATTTCCTGTCAGGGTCCGAAACCCTTTTAATTTCCAGTCAGGGTCCGAAACCCTTTTTAAATTTCCTGTCAGGGTCCAAAACCCTTTTAAATTTCCAGTCAGGGTCCGAAACCCTTTTAATTTCCAGTCAGGGTCCGAAACTCTTTTTAAATTTCCTGTCAGGGTCCAAAACCCTTTTAAATTTCCAGTCAGGGTCCGAAACCCTTTTAAATTTTCTGTCAGGGTCCGAAACCCTTTTAAATTTCTTGCCAGGGTCCGAAACCCTTTTAATTTTCTGGCAGGGTCCGAAACCCTCTTTTAATCTTGTGTCAGGGTTAGAAACCCTCTTTTAATCTTCTGTCAAGGTCCTTGGCCTAATTTACTTTTTTGTTTGCCTGTTGCCCATACCCAGTTGGTCGCGGTGCATTTACTCTTCTGCCCGCCCGTTCACCAATATCCAGTTGGTCACGGGACTTTCCTGCCTTTTTGGGGCAAAATTGATGTTTATATCTTTACCTATTCCTTATTGTGATAACATGAAAAACTTTGGTTTAACATGTTATTCAATAAGAAAATAGGTAAAGAGGGACAACTGTAAACACCCCAATTTTGCCCTAGTTTTTGTTAATTTAGTAGTATTTTAGCTAAAAATCCAAAAAGAGTAAAAATCATGAAAAAAGCATAAAAATGCTGAAAATCCATAAAAATGGTAAAAATCTAAAAAAATACCAAAAAATACAAAATACAAAAAGACTTAAACCAATGAGTTTAGATTTTAGTTAAATTTTAATTATTTGTGTTAGTTGATTTTGAGAGGGACAAGAATAAAAAGGAAGAGAGCTCAAAATGTTTAAAGAATCAGCTTCTGAACAAAAAAGAAAAAAAAGAAGAAGAAATTGATCCAAGGCCCAGCAGAAAAGAAAAGAAGATAATAAAAAAAAGAGAGAAAATGGGCCCAGCGTAGAGATTGAGAGGCAGAGGGACTCAGTTTGAAAACCCTAGTTGGACCGCAGGCTAAAATGTAAAAAGAGAAAAGTTCAGGGACTAATGTGAAAATTCTTGAACCCTAGTTCTATTTAAACACTACCACCTCGGGTTCCACAAAAAAGAAGATTACTATTCACTCAGCAGCCCCCCACTCAAAACCCTAGCAGACTTTCTCTAACACTCCTACAATCCAAAAGAAACCCTAAATCCTCACCTTTCTCTCAGCCCCTAGCCGCCGCCGCCGCCCTTCTTCTTCCACCCCCTCTTCGTTCCTCTCCTCTCAAACACCTGCAGCAACCACCGATTCGACCCCTCCTTCCTCCTCTCAACCCACCGCCACCCTTTTTTTCTCCCTTAACCTCGCCACCTCCTCTTCGTCCCTCACCCAGACACCACCACCACCGCTGTTCCTCAATCTCACTTCAAACCAACATCCGGCCGCGAAACCCTTCTCTTCGAGACTCACCAGCCACCAGCCATCTCCTTTCCACCACTCGGCCGCCGCGTTTCTGCTTCTCCTTACCACCGTTTAGGGCGCCGCCACCACTGGTCCCTCCGTACCAGATTCCGGCGTCGTCATTAAACCACCGCTCCAGAACCCCCGTCGCAACACTGCAGTGCCGCCGCCGCCGCGCCTCCTCAAGAATTCGCGGCTCCACCCCTCTTCCCCCTTCGGTTGGTTCGTTATTTTTTTCGCACAAATGCGTGTCTCTGTTCTGGTTATAGTACCCTGAAATGTTTTTTCCTTCTTAACCTTCTGATGATCTCTGTTGTACCCAGAAGCTGGGTTTTGAAAGTATTTTTGTTCTGATATGCTTGAGTATTTGTTTCTGTGGCTGCTATAAAATTTGATGTTAAAGCGCTTCCTTTCTTTAATTTGGTGATGTCAAAGTTTCTGTCTTTTTGGCCTGATGATGTTAAAGGTTATTCCTTTTATTCATTTTCTTTGTTGTTGATCGCGGACTGCTGTATGTGTTGAGAATGATGAACATGATGAATGATGAATGATGAAGGACGATGAATGAAGAATATATGGCATAAACTATGTTAAATCTTACTTCCCTGTTTACTTGTTCTGATTCTAAATGTTTGGTGGTTCTGAATGTTGGCTGTTCTGAATGTTTGCTAGTTTTGTGTTCTTGGGTTTTCTGAAATATTGGAGCTTCTCTGTGATGTAAAGTTTCTTTCTTGGTAAATTTAATCGGGTTAGAACTTCAAAGTGTTCAAGTCTTGCTAAAGTTCTTTGCTTTCCTTAATCTGGTGATGGTAAAATATGGTTTCAGCTCCTTCCTCATTAACTTGGTAATGAAAAGTTTCTATTAAGATATTAAAGTTCTTTTTTTGTGTTGAAACTTGTCAAGTTGAAGTTCCATCCTTTTTTCTTCTTCTCTTTTTTAAGCTGAATAAATGAATGATAGATGAATGGGGAACGATGAGGAATATATAGCACTGTGTGGCAGGGATCGGAATGAGTAGTGTGGTTTCTTTTCTTATTTACGAATTCATTTGTTTGAAGTCGAGTGATTGCATGGTGAATCATGTACTAAACTGTGTTTCTGTCCCATTCTGCTCATTGTTATTTGGGGTTATTTTTGCTTTCCAAAATCTGTGCTGAATGATAAAAAATGAAAAGCTCAAAATGGCTGGTGAATCTATGCTTTCTCCTTGTTGAACTATGTCCAAGAAAATAGATCATAAAGGAAGAGTTGATGATAAAATGAAAATAGATGTGGCTTGCTTTATTGTTTTCACTACCTTGCTGCCATGCTCCTTTATGATTGAGATTTTGTTATTATGAGCTATAACTTGATGATTACGTGGCTTTAAAGATGCATGGATTTATTGCTAACCGGATTGTTATAACTTGTTTCATTATCTGAGGGTCACTAACTTGGTTGTTTGTGCTCGAGCCATTTTGAGGAAAGCTTTGACCTTTGGTTAGAGGGAGTCATCAAGACATGTTGCTGATGAGGATCTTTTTACCATGATTTTATTAATGTATCAATTAAAGGAGCTTTATTTCCATGTATTTTTTATTCATAGTTTGGTTTGTGGCATTTTTAAGGATACTCTCGCATTACTACGAGACTATCATAGGTCTACGCGATTAAAAATAAAATGAACATTCGACTAGAGGATACTCTCACATTACTGTGAGACTGTCTAGTTCCTACATCATTAACTTAAAATCAACCCGTGATACTCTTACATTACTGTGAGACTATCTAGCTCGTTTAGGGATACTCTCACATTACTGTGAGACTGTCTAGTTCCTACGTCATTAACTTAAAATCAACCCGTGATACTCTTACATTACTGTGAGACTATCTAGCTCGTTTAGGGATACTCTCACATTACTGTGAGACTGTCTAGCTCCTACGAAATTAACTTAAAATCAATTGGAGATACTCTCACATTACTGTGAGACTGTCTAGTTCCTACGAAATTAACTTAAAATCAACTTGAGATACTCTCACATTACTGTGAGACTGTCTAGCTCGTTTAGAGACGCTCTCGCATTACTACGAGACCTGTCGCTTTTCCTAAAAATAAAACAGATTTTCAAATCGGCGCTCTCGCATTACTACGAGACCTGTCGCTTTTCTTTAAAATAAAAGATTTTTAAAACGGTGCTCTCGCATTACTACGAGACCTGCTCTTCTTTCCAAAAAAAACAATAAACAAACATGTTTTCAAAAACCCCTCTCGCATTACTACGAGACCGGTTTTAATCATTTCAAAAAAATTAAAAAAATATTGAACAAACCAAAATGTTTTTTTAAGAACTGCGTAAGCCTTGATCTTCCTAACGAAAGGAAGTACGCAGGCCTAGGGTCGCACCTACCAGGCTAACATAATAAAAAATCTTTTTGTTTTGGGGTTTTTCAACGTTTTCATAAAACTTAACACATGCATAAACAGCTTTTGGTAACCGTCTTAAGATGGGTGCACTAGGGGTGCTGTGGAGGTTCATCCTCCACCCTTCCCTATGCATAAATAGACCTCCGAACCCAAGTTTTGTAAATAAAAGAATTTCAAAAGGGTTTTCCAATGTTTCCCCTTAAATAAAAACACTGGTGGCGACTCTGTTTATCTAACAGCACTGAAGATTATTTTTTCAGGTCGTTACACTCTCCAATTTTGCTACTTGTTGTTACCTTGCTACTTGTTGTTGCCTCAAACATGTGTTTTCGACCCCTGTAGCAGAGGGGCCACTCATGTGCGTGGCCACCATGCGCACACACGTAGGGCCTCTGCCTGATTCTGGATTAGCCATGCATGTGCGTGGCTATACCCACGTCTGCTGCTGTTTCTACTGTGTTTTTCCGAAACCCTAGTTTTGGCCGTTTTGATTCCGGTTCCTTTTGAGATTTTTTTCACCTTTAGAATAGTTGATTGAATGTTGTTTATATGCTATTATAGGGTGGGAGATCAAGTGTATGCAACTTAATCGACGGCGAGGTTAACTTATATCCTAGAGAGTCTCGAATCATGCATGCTTGATGTTTATTTTGATTGAGATGAACATGCTTTGATTGTGATTGAGTTCTCTAGAATTCTGAATATATCTCTTGCCGTGGATCATTTGGATTATACAATTGTGGTTAAGGTATTTCTTTTGAATGCTATTATAACATGATGCTGTGTATTGGGAATTTGGGAAATTGTTAACATGTGTTTATACTGTGAACTGTTGGTTCATGAGGTTGATCATTATTGGCATAGCATATGCATCCTTGAGGTTGAGGGTGTCCTATGGTTGTTGTTCCATGTGGTCTACCTAAGGGTGATTGTTTGGGGTGTCCTTCTCAGGTGATCCTCTTGTCCTCGTTTGGGACAAATTCACCCCTGTTTGGGTCGATATATTGATTGTGGCAAGATAAGAGCATGTAGTTGTATTTGAGAATTAACAAGCATTGATTGTGGAAATTAGCTTGAGTCATATGAGATTTATAAATGCTTATGTAGTCTGTTTACTACTGCTACTGCTACTGCTATTAATGTTGTTACTGTTAATAATTTTAAACATGTTGTTCGTTGTTTCTCTTATTGTTTGTTTTAGGAGTTAACCCTTTCTGCTAGTCTTGTTTGTTGTTTGGGCGCTTAACGCCATAGATTTACAACGCGAGGAATTAAAACGAAGAATAAGTTGGGAGCAGTTAAAGAAGATGGTAGAGAAGATTCGAAGATCTTGAAAATTTTATTTCCTCTGTTTATTTTTATAAATAACTTAGCACATTGTGGTGCGAAATTATAATTATTTTCTGTTGCGCGTTGATTATTTATTTATGGAAATATTATTATGTTAAATAAATATTGAGTGTCAAAATTCTTTTGAAAATTTGAGTTGTTTTGAGAGGTTTATATATTTTCCGCAAAATTACTATGTGACCCCTGACCTTGAAATTGGAGCGTTACAGCTTGCGCAAATCAAAGATACCATCATTATTAAGTTTAATTGTAGAACCAGTTGGGCAAGATCAGAGGAGCTTGCTGACATGGGAAGAAACCGAGTGGGAAGCAGGGCTTAAGAACTCATCACACTCTAAAGTCGCAATCTGCTGCAGAACAAACCCCACAATCCACGGAGAAACCTAAAAAATGGCATTGCTGCTATACAAATAACTTTATATTTACTCGCCTCAGGAAGTTTGTCCAAGAGAAGAAGAAATATTTTTCTTGTCAAATGTTCCTCCTAAACCCTCTTTCAGAACTTACTTTCCTCCTATAAGTTCTTAAAAAAACATAACAACGATAGAGTAAATTTATTCAACCAACACTTTTGAAAAGCAAACATACTTAAAAATAACATCAAATAATGTAGACCAAACCATGATTATTCATTACTTTGTCTACACAAACAAAAAGAACAAACTGACAAAACATAGAGTAATTAAAGGGGATATCCCTAGAACTCATCCAAAGAGACATCCATTTTTATGGCCTTTGACATCTCCAAATGTCATCATTGTCTCAACCATTGATATGGTTAAGAAAAGATGTAAAATCTTGGCCATGATTCACCTGTGCCTCTACTTGCCTGACTTCACCATCTGCAACTTGAGCTTGGCTCTCAGCTGTTGAAGCCATGTTGTCCAGTTCCATGGTCCTCTGATTGACATGCTTCAGGTTCTCGTAAATTATCCATGCCATACCATTCAACTCATCATTATTCATATTGCCAATGATATTCTCATTGGCCGTTAATTCAAATATGCGCAAGGACAACTCCATCTCCCTGATCTTCTTCTTCAATTTTGTTAATTTTTCTTTGGCCTTTAGAATCCTTTCCTCCAAAAATATCTCCTGGTTCACCATATTCTTACCCTGCTCAGCCTGTGATAAATTCGTGAACTTCATGATCCTCATTTGGAACTCCGATCAGGATGTCGGCCACACCACTGGATCGGACTCAAACTCGCTGTAAAGCACAGCAAGTGCATCAATCCCACAAAGGATGGTGAGTTCATCAAGCTTCTTCATTAGGCCATTCTTCCTTCTCATGTACGTTTCCTTCCTTTTGGATGCATTGACGATGAATTCAGGACTCCTCTTTTTTTGCATGGTGGTGAATAGGGAAAAAGGAGGAACACAAAGGAAATTGGGGAAAATATTTTTGTGGTTTGCTTATAGCTACAAACGATATATTTATATAGCCTAATGTGATAAAAAAGAGTATTTGATACACTCATCAATACATCCACCCCGTATTTTTTTTTATAGATTTAATAATCTAGCTCCAATTGTAATTAATATGAAAGGAATATTACCTTGAGGAGTATGAAAGCACTAATACCATATACTAACTGATTACCAATTGGGTAACAATAATATTAAGTGTTTGGAGATTAAACTTATTTAAAATAAAGTCAGAGTAATTATTTTTAAAAATAAAAGAAACCCTAATAAACATTTTATTTATGACTATATTTAATAATTATTAATTGATTTAATTTTTTAAATCCAATTAATGATATTAAATATTATTGAACTCTTAAATATTAAATAACAAATTACTTCAACATTAATTGCTAAACATGAATTGGAGAAAATATACTAGAATATAATTAAATAATACTATACATTGTTGGAAATTAATTCTAAGACATAAATTAATATGAAATAATATAAATTATTAATATAATACAACTGTAACAATAAGTGATCATTTTTTAGATTATAGTATCTATTTCAATTTTATAATATATTTTGCATAATATTTGAGTTATATCCCCCAACTTATTAACTTTTTGAATTTTTGAATTTTTAAATTAATCCTTAAAATATTTAAATAATATATAAATTATTTTGAAAATCATTATTATTAGTGTTAGTTAACTATTATTTTAATGAAAATACTGTATTTAATGATATTTTACATTAATATTTTTTTTTAAGAATATAAATCTACCTGTACATCAGATACAATACTCGTGTGTTTCAAACGTTTATTTTATATTTTTATTCATAATATGTCATAAGAACGTTTTTAGAAAATTATAAATATTTATTATAATATAATTACATGAAAGAAATAATAAAAAAATAATTACTTATTAGACATAATGAAAACATTAAACTTAATTATAATATAAAATTAATTAAATAAGATATTCTATATGATTTTTTATGTGTTGACAACAAAATTTCAATAAATCTATAATTTTATTTTTTTCTAAATACATGAAACTAAAAACAAAAAATAACACCTAAACAAGACCAGCACAACAACGCCAGTCCAAAGCGAGACGCTGACCCAACTCTGCTGGGGGCAAAGACCAATATCGAAGATCAAACTGAAAACGCAGACCCAAAGAAGCAAGCTTGTCAGCACATATTTTTTTTTGAAAATGAAAGTCAACTTGTATATATGAAACATAACAAGCTTGAGAACTACCCTCTCAAGTGGAATAACCAAGAACATAGCTAGGAGCCAAAATCACACGATGGGTTGTTTATATTAACCTCACGCAGAACATGTTGGAAACTAACACGCCACAATCAAGTATAGATATCAACAATATTCTCTACCAACAATGCTCCTAAGTGTGACGTCGAAGAAAGAGACTCCAAATTCATAATAGCATCAAGTGTGTCACACTCACAAATGACATGCCGAAAACCCAACTCCCAAGCTAAGAGAATGTCATGCTTAATAGCCAACCACTTAGCTGAGAGCGCACAAGACCCACTGTAGGGGCCCGAGAAACAACCTAACCAAGAGGCAGATGCATTACCAACAACACCACCAAAACCGATCAACTGCTTTTGTGAGACCCTCGATTTTTGATATTTTTGTTTTGGTTCCTGAACTATTTCATATTTATGAAATGGTCCCTGAACTATTTTATAGTTTTGAGTTTGGTCCCTGTTGACCTTTTAGGATTTTGTTTGACTTATTTTGGTTATGGTTTCGTATTGGAGTGAAGAGGTATGAGAATATCTCTGAGTTTTTGAATGATATATGTTGAAGATTTGATTTCTTAAATGTGATGAATTAATTTTTAATTAAAGGATACTTCATTCTTCTTTTTGTTATTATTTGAATTTTAAGATAGGAGATTACCTCTCAAATTTGAAGGTTATTTTTTTAAGATTTTGTTTGAAATGTTTGATATTAAGTGATAGTTAATTCAGATTACAATTTTATTTAGAGCAGATTTTGTTTTGATTTAAAACAGTATCTTTAGGATTCGTTTTAATTAAAGATTTGATGAGGCTTAAATCTGAATTAAGAAGATAATTTTGGATCAATATATTCTGAATATTTGTTGGAGATATTGTTTATTAGTGAAAATTAATTCAGATTACATTTTAATTTTAACAGATTTTGTTCGGTTTTAAAAATCCCTTAGGATTTGTTTTTAAATAAAGATTTGATAGAATTTTAAAACAGAATCATAAAGATAGAAATCAGAAATCCAAGTCCTCCTATGTTGCTCCTAGGGCTAAATTTCGTGCACCTCTATAAGAGTTGAGGTTGCTTCCTTTTGTTTCCCGCTCAAGCCTCGAACCTAGTCTCTAAGTGTGCTGAAAATCCTAGTTTTTCCTTGCTGCTGCTGCCGCCTATTCTTCTTCTCCTTAAGGCCAAGCTCTTGATTTTCCATTCCTCTCCAATTTTGCTACTTGTTGTTACCTTGGTAGGTTTTCGTTTCTGTTTTCTTCCGACGATTAGTTTCAAAGTGGCATCGGTTTTAATTCTGTCTCTTTCTTTCTTCCTTTCATTCTCCTTCAAGGGTTTTGATCATAGATTCTTGGTGTTTCTCCAACACGTGGACGACTACCATTCAAATTCTGGATAAGCACAACCTGGTCCTTAATCTCTCTTGATGGGGAAACTTGTTTAAGTAAACCCTTCGTTAAAAACCTCTTCCAAACCCTTATTATGTGCAAAAACATGTGTTTTCGACCCCTGAAGCAGAGGGCCACTCATGTGCGTGGCCACCATGCGCACACACGTAGGGCCTCTTCCTGATTCTGGATTAGCCATGCATGTGCGTGGCTATACCCACGTCTGCTGCTGTTTCCACTGTGTTTTTCCGAAACCCTAGTTTTGGCCGTTTTGATTCTGGTTCCTTTTGAGATTTTTTTCACCTTTAGAATAGTTGATTGAATGTTGTTTATATGCTATTATAGGGTGGGATATCAAGTGTATGCAACTTAATCGACGGCAAGGTTAACTTATATCCTAGAGAGTCTCGAATCATGCATGCTTGATGTTTATTTTGATTGAGATGAACATGCTTTGATTGTGATTGAGTTCTCTGGAATTCTGAATATATCTCTTGTTGTGGATCATTTGGATTATACAATTGTGGTTAAGGTATTTCTTTTGAATGCTATTATAACATGATGCTGTGTATTGGGAATTTGGGAAATTGTTAACATGTGTTTATACTGTGAACTGTTGGTTCATGAGGTTGATCATTATTGGCATAGCATATGCATCCTTGAGGTTGAGGGTGTCCTATGGTTGTTGTTCCATGTGGTCTACCTAAGGGTGATTGTTTGGGGTGTCCTTCTCAGGTGATCCTCTTGTCCTCGTTTGGGAAAAATTCACCCCTGTTTGGGTCGATATATTGATTGTGGCAAGATAAGAGCATGTAGTTGTATTTGAGAATTAACAAGCATTGATTGTGGAAATTAGCTTGAGTCATATGAGATTTATAAATGCTTATGTAGTCTGTTTACTACTGCTACTGCTATTAATGTTGTTACTGTTAATAATTTTAAACATGTTGTTCGTTGTTGCTCTTATTGTTTGTTTTAGGAGTTAACCCTTTCTGCTAGTCTTGTTTGTTGTTTGGGTGCTTCAGTCATAGATTTACAACGCGAGGAATTAAAACGAAGAATAAGTTGGGAGCAGTTAAAGAAGATGGTAGAGAAGATTCGAAGATCTTGAAGAAGTTTATTTCCTCTGTTTATTTTTATAAATAACTTAGCACATTGTGGTGCGAAATTATAATTATTTTCTGTTGTGCGTTGATTATTTATTTATGGAAATATTATTATGTTAAATAGATATTGAGTGTCAAAATTCTTTTGAAAATTTGAGTTGTTTTGAGAGGTTTATATATTTTCCGCAAAATTACTATGTGACCCCTGACCTTGAAATTGGGGCGTTACAGCTTGCGCAAATCAAAGATACCATCATTATTAAGTTTAATTGTAGAACCAGTTGGGCAAGATTAGAGGAGCTTGCTGACATGGGAAGAAACCGAGTGGGAAGCAGGGCTTAAGAACTCATCACACTCTAAAGTCGCAATCTGCTGCAGGACAAACCCCACAATCCACAGAGAAACCTAAAAAATGGCATTGCTGCTATACAAATAACTTTATATTTACTCGCCTCAGGAAGTTTGTCCAAGAGAATAAGAAATATTTTTCTTGTCAAATGTTCCTCCTAAACCCTCTTTCAGAACTTACTTTCCTCCTGGGTAAGTCTTTATTTTAATGAATTTCTATGTCTTTTGTTCCATCTCTTCTTTCTTCCTTTTGTCTTCCCATCTTCCTTTTTTTAATATAAGAATCTATGGATTGGCAGATGAAATTGGCTTAGATACTTACGATCTTTGAGACAACATTTATGATGTCTATAGACGTTCAAAAGGGGTCTTTACAACTTCGAATCCAATCGGGCTGATGATAGGTGTGAGTTTTCTATCCCAAACTCTAATTATATGACCTTCTCATTTTTTTTTAGATTTCTTACGCAAAGGCAATTAAACCACCCAACTTATATATTTTTCTTGAACTATTGTTCTTAATTATTTGTTAAAGAGATAAATTGCATCACTTCATAAAATATTTTTATTTTTTCTTGAACAACTAAAAATCATAAGTTCTTAAAAAAACATAACAACGATAGAGTAAATTTATTCAACCAACACTTTTGAAAAGCAAACATACTTAAAAATAACATCAAATAATGTAGACCAAACCATAATTATTCATTACTTTGTCTACACAAACAAAAAGAACAAACTGATAAAACATAGAGTAATTAAAGGGGATATCCCTAGAACTCATCCAAAGAGACATCCATTTTTATGGCCTTTGACATCTCCAAATGTCATCATTGTCTCAACCATTGATATGGTTAAGAAAAGATGTAAAATCTTGGCCATGATTCACCTGTGCCTCTACTTGCCTGACTTCACCATTTGCAACTTGAGCTTGGCTCTCAGCTGTTGAAGCCATGTTGTCCAGTTCCATGGTCCTCCGATTGACATGCTTCAGGTTCTCGTAAATTATCCATGCCATATCATTCAACTCATCATTATTCATATTGCCAATGATATTCTCATTGGCCATTAATTCAAATATGCGCAAGGACAACTCCATCTCCCTGATCTTCTTCTTCAATTTTGTTAATTTTTCTTTGGCCTTTAGAATCCTTTTCTCCAAAAATCTCTCCTGGTTCACCATATTCTTACCCTGCTCAGCCTGTGATAAATTCGTGAACTTCATGATCCTCCTTTGGAACTCCGATGAGGATGTCGGCCACACCACTGGATCGGACTCAAACTCGCTGTAAAGCACAGCAAGTGCATCAATCCCACAAAGGATGGTGAGTTCATCAAGCTTCTTCATTAGGCCATTCTTCCTTCTCATGTACGTTTCCTTCCTTTTGGATGCATTGACGATGAATTCAGGACTCCTCTTTTCTTGCATGGTGGTGAATAGGGAAAAAGGAGGAACACAAAGGAAATTGGGGAAAATATTTTTGTGGTTTGCTTATAGCTACAAACGATATATTTATATAGCCTAATGTAATAAAAAAGAGTATTCGATACACTCATCAATACATCCACCCCGTATTTTTTTTATAGATTTAATAATCTAGCTCCAATTGTAATTAATGTGAAATAAATATTACCTTGAGGAGTATGAAAGCACTAATACCATATCCTAACTGATTACCAATTGGGTAACAATAATATTAAGTGTTTGGAGATTAAAATTATTTAAAATAAAGTCAGAGTAATTATTTTTAAAAATAAAAGAAACCCTAATAAACATTTTATTTATGACTATAGTTAATAATTATTAATTGATTTAATTTTTTAAATCCAATTAATGATATTAAATATTATTGAACTCTTAAATATTAAATAACAAATTACTTCAACATTAATTGCTAAACATGAATTGGAGAAAATATACTAGAATATAATTAAATAATACTATACATTGTTGGAAATTAATTCTAAGACATAAATTTATATGAAATAATATAAATTATTAATATAATACAACAGTAACAATAAGTGATCATTTTTTAGATTATAGTATCTATTTCAATTTTATAATATATTTTGCATAATATTTGAGTTATATCCCCCAACTTATTAACTTTTTGAATTTTTGAATTTTTAAATTAATCCTTAAAATATTTAAATAATATATAAATTATTTTGAAAATCATTATTGTTAGTGTTAGTTAACTATTATTTGAATGAAAATATTGTATTTAATGATATTTTACATTAATATTTTTTTAAGAATATAAATCTACCTGTACATCAGATACAATACTCGTGTGTTTCAAACGTTTATTTTATATTTTTATTCATAATATGTCATAAGAACGTTTTTAGAAAATTATAAATATTTATTATAATATAATTACATGAAAGAAATTATAAAAAAATAATTATTTATTAGACATAATGAAAATATTAAACTTAATTTTAATATAAAATTAATTAAATAAGATATTCTATATGATTTTTTATGTGTTGACAACAAAATTTCAATAAATCTATAATTTTATTTTTTTCTAAATACATGAAACTAAAAACAAAAAATAACACCTAAACAAGACCAGCACAACAACGCTAGTCCAAAGCGAGACGCTGACCCAACTCTGCTGGGGCAAAGACCAATATCGAAGATCAAACTGAAAACGCAGACCCAAAGTAGCAAGCTTGTCAGCACATATTTTTTTTTGAAAATGAAAGTCAACTTGTATATATGAAACATAACAAGCTTGAGAACTACCCTCTCAAGTGGAATAACCAAGAACATAGATAGGAGCCAAAATCACACGATGGGTTGTTTATATTAACCTCACGCAGAACATGTTGGAAACTAACACGCCACAATCAAGTAGAGATATCAACAATATTCTCTACCAACAATGCTCCTAAGTGTGACGTCGAAGGAAGAGACTCCAAATTCATAATAGCATCAAGTGTGTCACCCTCACAAATGACATGCCGAAAACCCAACTCCCAAGTTAAGAGAATGTCATGCTTAATAGCCAACAACTTAGCTGAGAGCGCACAAGACCCACTGGAGGGGCCCGAGAAACAACCTAACCAAAAGGCAGATGCATTACCAAAAACACCACCAAAACCGATCAACTGCTTTTGTAAGACCCTCGATTTTTGATATTTTTGTTTTGGTTCCTGAACTATTTCATATTTATGAAATGGTCCCTGGACTATTTTATAGTTTTGAGTTTGGTCCCTGTTGACCTTTTAGGATTTTGTTTGACTTATTTTGGTTATGGTTTCGTATTGGAGTGAAGAGGTATGAGAATATCTCTGAGTTTTTTAATGATATATGTTGAAGATTTGATTTCTTAAATGTGGTGAATTAATTTTTAATTAACGCATACTTCATTCTTCTTTTTGTTATTATTTGAATTTGAAGATAGGAGATTACCTCTCAAATTTGAAGGTTATTTTTTTAAGATTTTGTTTGAAATGTTTGATATTAAGTGATAGTTAATTCAGATTACAATTTTATTTAGAGCAGATTTTGTTTTGATTTAAAAACAGTATCTTTAGGATTCGTTTTAATTAAAGATTTGATGAGGCTTAAATCTGAATTGAGAAGATAATTTTGGATTAATATATTCTGAATATTTGTTGGAGATATTGTTTATTAGTGAAAATTAATTCAGATTACATTTTAATTTTAACAGATTTTGTTCGGTTTTAAAAATCCCTTAGGATTTGTTTTTAAATAAAGATTTGATAGAATTTTAAAATAGAATCATAAAGATAGAAATCAGAAATCCAAGTCCTCCTATGTTGCTCCTAGGGCTAAATTTCGTGCACCTCTATAAGAGTTGAGGTTGCTTCCTTTTGTTTCCCACTCAAGCCTCAAACCTAGTCTCTAAGTGTGCTGAAAATCCTAGTTTTGCCTTGCTGCTGCTGCCGCCTATTCTTCTTCTCCTTAAGGCCAAGCTCTTGATTTTCCATTCCTCTCCAATTTTGATACTTGTTGTTACCTTGGTAGGTTTTCGTTTCTGTTTTCTTCCGACGATTAATTTCATAGTGGCATCGGTTTTAATTCTGTCTCTTTCTTTCTTCCTTTCATTCTCCTTCAAGGGTTTTGATCATAGACTCTTGGTGTTTCTCCAACACGTGGACGACTACCATTCAAATTCTGGATAAGCACAACCTGGTCCTTAATCTCTCTTGATTGGGAAACTTGTTTAAGTAAACCCTTCGTTAAAAACCTCTTCCAAACCCTTATTATGTGCAAAAACATGTGTTTTCGACCCCTGTAGTAGATGGGCCACTCATGTGCGTGGCCACCAGGCGCACACACGTATGGCCTCTGCCTGATTTCTGGATTAGCCATGCATGTGCGTGGCTATACCCACGTCTGCTGCTGTTTCCACTGTGTTTTTCCGAAACCCTAGTTTTGGCCTTTAATTCAAATATGCGCAAGGACAACTCCATCTCCCTGATCTTCTTCTTCAATTTTGTTAATTTTTCTTTGGCCTTTAGAATCCTTTCCTCCAAAAATCTCTCCTGGTTCACCATATTCTTACCCTGCTCAGCCTGTGATAAATTCGTGAACTTCATGATCCTCCTTTGGAACTCCGATGAGGATGTCGGCCACACCACTGGATCGGACTCAAACTCGCTGTAAAGCACAACAAGGGCATCAATCCCACAAAGGATGGTGAGTTCATCAAGCTTCTTCATTAGGCCATTCTTCCTTCTCATGTACGTTTCCTTCCTTTTGGATGCATTGACGATGAATTCAGGACTCCTCTTTTTTTGCATGGTGGTGAATAGGGAAAAAGGAGGAACACAAAGGAAATTGGGGAAAATATTTTTGTGGTTTGCTTATAGCTACAAACGATATATTTATATAGCCTAATGTGATAAAAAAGAGTATTTGATACACTCATCAATACATCCACCCCGTATTTTTTTTATAGATTTAATAATCTAGCTCCAATTGTAATTAATGTGAAATGAATATTACCTTGAGGAGTATGAAAGCACTAATACCATATCCTAACTGATTACCAATTGGGTAACATTAATATTAAGTGTTCGGAGATTAAAATTATTTAAAATAAAGTCAGAGTAATTATTTTTGAAAATAAAAGAAACCCTAATAAACATTTTATTTATGACTATATTTAATAATTATTAATTGATTTTATTTTTTAAATCCAATTAATGATATTAAATATTATTAAACTCTTAAATATTAAATAACAAATTACTTCAACATTAATTGCTAAACATGAATTGGAGAAAATATACTAGAATATAATTAAATAATACTATACATTGTTGGAAATTAATTCTAAGACATAAATTTATCTGAAATAATATAAATTATTAATATAATACAACAGTAACAATAAGTGATCATTTTTTAGATTATAGTATCTATTTCAATTTTATAATATATTTTGCATAATATTTGACTTATATCCCCCAACTTATTAGCTTTTTGAATTTTTGAATTTTTAAATATTTAAATTAATCCTTAAAATATTTAAATATTATATAAATTATTTTGAAAATCATTATTGTTAGTGTTAGTTAACTATTATTTGAATGAAAATACTGTATTTAATTTTATTTTACATTAATATTTTTTTTTGAGAATATAAATCTACCTGTACATCAGATGCAATACTCGTGTGTTTCAAAGGTTTATTTTATATTTTTATTCATAATATGTCATAAGAACGTTTTTAAAAAATTATAAATATTTATTATAATATAAACACATGAAAGAAATTATAAAAAAATAATTATTTATTAGACATAGTGAAAATATTAAACTTAATTATATTATAAAATTAATTAAATAAGATATTTTATATGATTTTTTATGTGTTGACAACAAAATTTCAATAAATCTATAATTTTATTTTTTTCTAAATACATGAAACTAAAAACAAAAAATAACACCTAAACAAGACCAGCACAACAACGCCAGTCCAAAGCGAGACGCTGACCCAACTCTGCTGGGGGCAAAGACCAATGTCGAAGTTCAAACTGAAAACGCAGACCCAAAGAAGCAAGCTTGTCAGCACATATTTTTTTTGAAAATGAAAGTCAACTTGTATATATGAAACATAACAAGCTTGAGAACTACCCTCAAGCTCGATCGGGCTGATGATACAATAATTAACCTAGGTAAAGATTTTCCCTGCTCGACGTCTCCTCATCCGTCTCAAGAGGATGCCAACGACCTGATTTTACGTAGCCGCCTTGGCCGCTGTCATAATCATGCTCCAACTTTTCACCCGGAGTTTCCCTCGTCTAGGGTAATGGACAAATTGCTTAACCTGAAGCTGTATTTAGTTATTCTTTGATCTAAAGGATTATCATTCCTTAGAAAAGCAACATTTTTGACCTGCCTTTGATGAAAATGTTTTTTTTATCAGCAAATAACTTATATTCACTGGACAAGAGGTGCTGGAAAATAAACATACAATAACATACCAGATTCAGCTTAAGAGGATTTGACATACCACAATTATGCCTCAAAGCTTTAGATAATAAAAGAGTACATTCTCACCCAACTCGATAACAAAGAACCTCCACTAAATAGTACATCCTGGCTTGATATAACATCAGAAAAATGGAGGCCAAAGTCCCAAACTCATGACAGACCGAAACAATAAACAGAAACAATATACATGAGTCGAAACAAAGCATAAAGCTCACAAAGCAACAACAGATTTTCCAACCAACTGGGGTTAATGCCACCCCCACCCAAGCCAGCAACCGAAAATAGAATATCAGATGGAGTTAAGACACGCCAAATAATGAGAAATTGAAATTCTAGTTCCAAATTGCTTAAGAGCACATTCCTTCTTCTTAAGTTCACCCTAGTCTGCAATCGATCCAGAAACAACTTCCAAGCTACTACAAGAACGTTAGAGGGAGCTCTTAAGGACCAAAGGATTTAGAATAATTGATTCCTCCCATCAGCTTCCCCACCAAGAATCGCCTCTTGCAGGTTTTATAGAAAAGTCTTCATTTCTATCTTTTGTCCAGACCCAGGAATCACTACTCCCCTCAAAACAGGAGAAAAAGTTGAAATCTTACTTTGAAGGTCATCTTCCATGCCCAATTCCCGCCCAAAGAGAGGTCTACGCGACAAAAAATCCCATTGCCACACACCACTCAGCCACTTCCCCATTTCTTTAACATAGAGATTTTGCTGGATGAAGATTTTGTATAGTCTTCCAAATCTATCTCTCAATGGCCCACACCCAAGCCAATCCCCCTCCCACAATTTCACCTCATTTCCCTCACCTAGCCTTCTACAAATTCTTTCCTCAAACCACCCACCTGCTGGTTCCCCAAAGCAAGACTTATGGAGATCCTTCCACCACACTGAATCATGAGCCCCAACCGAACTCTTGTACTTTACCGTCAGGATTTTACACCATAGAGTCTCCTTATCCTTAAGCATTCTCCACCTCCATTTACGTAGAAGCTCCTTATTAAAAGCACCCATATCCTTCACACCCAGACCTCCTTTCTCCTTTGGACGACAATTAACACAGTCTATTACCACGGTTGTTAGGTGAACCGTGGTAATAGATTTTATTATTTTCTTAATTAACATTGTCTATTACCACGGTTGTCAGGGGAACCGTGGTAATAGGTATTATTATATTTCAATTAAAATTGCCTATTACCACGGTTGTTATGGGAACCGTGGTAATAGGAATTATATTATTAAAAAAATGGTAATTTGTTAGATAGGAAACTTTTGTTTGGAGATCGAAAACCTATTTGTCTTCCCCTTTCTCTGTTGTGACTCCATCGCTCTTCAACCTCATCACCGCCGCTCCTCACTACTTGCCGCTGCACCTCATGACCGTCGCTCCTTGCCGCGGCACCTCATCATCGGAACTCCTTCTCTCCGCAATGGCACTGCTGTTGCTTTGCAAGATCATCGGCGCCAAGCTCGTCTCCGCCAATTGCACTCTTTCTCACAACTGTGACAGTCACGCCGTTTTCGTTTTCATGCGTCGCCGTTCCCGTCTTCTTCCTCTGGCCACTCTTCTCTACCTCACTCATGAGTACTCTTGACCTGCTTCTACTTCTAGGGTTTTGTTTTGAATATTTTTGTTGTTGTTAAGTACTAGGTTTTTTTTTTCTATCATGAGAAAATTTCTCTCAAAATATCTAGGGCATCTACAAGCTTTGTTGTTGTTCAGTACTAGGGTTTCCTCCATCGTCTAGTCCTATCAGCCCTGACAATCACGCCGTTAGACGGTGCACAAGACGCGTCTCCTCCATCGTCTAGTCCTGTCAACTATGTTTTGCCTCTTAAATGCTTCAGCATGCGCTGTTTCAAAATGAAAACTTCTAATTTCTTCCCTCTTTACTCTGCAACTTTTCACCATGCGCGTTTCCCACATAAGTTTCACAATTCTCAAGACATCCTCTTAATCGCCCTCTTCTTCACCCCTCAAATTCCCTCATTTGCTTATAAATTCCAGAAGTATCTCTCATATGTTCTCCATCCTTCACTCCATCATCTTCCCTGTATCCTCTGCTTTTGTGATCCTTCTTCCTTAAAAACAGAAATGGCAAACGGCGTGACTACCTGTCTTCCTTTTACCATCAATTTCCTAGAACTACATCGCTATCAAGTTCCTGGCACCAATGCTCTGCGTCACACACGCATATCTGCATTTTGTGATGCCTCTCGTGAGCCATTGTACCCAGAACTCATCTTGGCCTTCTAGTCCTCCTTGTCCTTTGCTCACAACAGAATTCGTTTTGGAATAGTGCTGAATCATGACATTTCCATAACCAGAGAGAAACATGCTGAACTCCTCAATACTGAGAATAAAGGAGTGACATACTCTGAATTGTGGTAAAGAGACAGCGATGAAGAAGATGTTGATGCAGTCATCTATTGCATGTAAAATTCCTCTCTCTCAGCGCTCTCTCTACTCATCCCTCACCTTTCAGGATAGAGTTTTACATCTACTGGTCACAACCGTGCTTTGTCCAAGACAAGATCGTTTGAGCAATGTGCTTGACAAAGACCTGTTTATCATGTACTCAACTCTGAATGAAGAGTACATTAATATTGTAGACATTGATACCCAAATCGCAAGTGTACGATTCAATATCGCGTAATAAAAAGATCGAACCCAAGGGATAGGTTTCTTATTATTATTATATTTAGTACTTGTGCAGAAAATTTAAGAGATGAATATTTGATGTTGGTTTTTAGAGCAAGCAAGAACAATAGCATAAAATAATAAAGAGATAAGATGATGAGAAATAAGTTCTTGGGTTGAATTACATAGTCTACAAATATGCTAGCAAGTTCCTACTTAATTTCTGAATTTTAAGTCCAATTTCATGATGTTATAGCCTAGTATATCTACAAGTTAATTCCTTACACATTGTAGAACTTTCTTTCTAATTACTAAATTCAATTCCTTGCAACTTAGTTAACTAGAGAAGAAGATGAAGAAGATATTCAGGCCAACATAGAGTTACGTCCATCCTAATTCCTTAGTGATGTATACTTATAACCTTTTTAAATCCTAGGTCCCTTACTACTTACCAATTTCCATTCGAATAAGTAATAAGCAAGAATTCTCATGCGCATTAAGAAGAATGAAGAACAAGGAAATAAAACATGAAAGGAAATATTATTCAGAAAGGTAGAAGCAAACTAAAACATAGATATAAACTACAACAACCCAAGAAACTTAAAAAGAATTAGCCAAGCATGGCTAAAAGAGTCATCGAATTACCCTGGATAGGAGCTCAAGTATGGCTTCCCACAATTCCTAGGAACAATGATCTTTAAGGAAGAAAGAAGAACACTTGTTGTATTCTGAATAGGTGTGTCTTCCAAGTGAAGAAAAGCTCCCTATTTATAGCAAAAACCTGACTTCCAGCGCTTGGGCGCTGGCATTCCCAACGCTTGGGCGCTGGGAAGCATTAAAATCCAACGGGCAGAAATAGGCCCAGCGCTTGAGCGCTGGCTTCCAACGCTGCAGCGCTGGGTGTAACCTCTGACTCACATCCTAGTCAGAGGTCCAGCGCTTGAGCGTTGGAACTTCCAACGCTGCAGCGCTGGGACGAACACTGGCAGCTTCTTCTTGGATTCCTTTCTTCTTCAATGGTGGAATTGATTGGCTTAATTAGGCCACATTCAGCCTCTATTAAGTTCTGAAACCTCCCCTTTACCACCATTAATCTTCCAACCTTATTTTACATGTGCTCAAATAAAAGAGAGTTGCTTCACATTCTTCAATTTCACTTCAAGTCCTCTCTTTGTTAGAACTTCAATTCTGGCCCTTTGACTCCTTCAAACTTCACTTTTCATCCTCCACTCTTGAACTTTTACACTTTGATCCTTGATTTCCTGAAACTTTACAAATCGGTCCTTGGACAAAAATGATAACTATACCAGCTTTTCCTAAAAATATAAAATAGCTATAAAAATTCCTAAAAATATAAAATAAAGTTAGAAAAACAAATAAAATCTAATCTACATGCAAAATGCAAAATAAATATAAAATCTACATAAAAAGAATAAAAATCCTATATGTGACTCAAAAATAATAAAATAAAAAGACTAAACACAACCTAAAAACATCATATAATATCCACTCATCACACCACTATACCCAACAACAGCTTGTCCTCAAGCGACAAAACTTAAAGAGAAACTCGTCCCTGAGTTTTGAGAAAGTTTATCTGATTAAAACTTGAAGCACAAAAAACTTTCCAAGAAAGTTTAGCAGATAAGGAAAACATGCATGTTTTACAGATAAAGAATCAAGAAAGTTAGGCTTGGCTTTTAACATGTTAGAGTTCATCAAATTAAGCTCACAAAAATAATATTCTCCATGAAAAACAAGAAAGCTCAATAATCCTGCCTATCATTCAAATCAAAACTGAAATAGTGCAACCAAGTAATTTTGAAGAGATCTTTGAAGGTTGTAACTTGGCCAAAGGTTTGAACAATTCAAGGTATGGATTTCAAGAAATTGGCAACTCTAATGGCTGACTCAGAATCTGTTGTTAAGTGTTTTTTCCAACTCAAGAGCTTCAACAATTCAACACAAGGGTCCTCTCAATTTTTTTCTTTTTCTTTTTCTCTTTTTTTTTTTTGAACAAAGTA
This sequence comes from Acmispon strigosus, assembly GCA_030819835.1. Taxonomy (NCBI): domain Eukaryota; kingdom Viridiplantae; phylum Streptophyta; class Magnoliopsida; order Fabales; family Fabaceae; genus Acmispon; species Acmispon strigosus. Next base: position 31,738,591 of record JAUAMA010000001.1, read on the forward strand.
GTAGAATGTATGGGATGAATGACTTGAATTTTACTCCCCTCATACTCTTTCTCACCCCACTACCTCATTATTTTTTCTAAGGCACATACCTCAATCTTTTTCTTCTTTTTCTAGAGAGAAACCCACAACAAAAGCTCTAACAATTTCAGCACATGAATCACAATAACAACTTTAAGAGTATCACACAAAGTAGGCTTCAAAGAATGACTCTTTTAAGGCTCAAAAGGGGCTACTAGTGGATATCAAATTTCAAGCAAAAATCTGAGTTTTCAAAAATGCCTATAATCTCTTCTCAACTTACAAAGTAAACAAAATCCCAATCAACATGCAACACAAGGCAGAAAAATTTCACAATCAAGAATTCAGAGTCATCAGCTCTCAGAAAAAGATAGGGTAAGTAGTACCCTTTTTAGAACTCAGAAAAACTTTGCCAACAACCAAAACAATCAAGATGTCCAAAATCAATTCTAACAGCATGCAATCCTAACCGCTTTAAAACATGTAACCTTTTCAAAAGCAGTTTAATCAGATAAAGCACTCAAAGAAATAGTAGCATTCAGACTGGATAACATACTCAAGACTCATGCAAAAATAAAACAGAAACACTAAACTAAAAAAATAAAGCTAAAAACTATAACAAGAAAAACAAAACTAAAAAGCTGGCACAGTCACAAATTTCCCACAATAATCCAAGGGAACCTCATTGTAAAAATCACTTTGAACACTTAAGTTCAAGAGGGCTCTTTTCTCTTGCAAAAATTGAACAAACAAAAGTCTCACAAGTAGAAACTTGCTTGACTTGTTAGTTCCACAAATAGCACAATTAAGAACATGGGTTGAAAAATTGTGTCCACCTTTAAAAACAAGAATTCTTGAGTTTCCCAAAAATTAAAACCAGTTTAGAACCAAGGGAAAAACTCATAGAATCAAAGACTTTCAGAAAATGGTGAACACAAAATTTATTAAAACAGCAAAACAGCAAAAAGAAAAACAAACAGAGCCTCTGCCCGAGCTCCAGCGCTTGAGCGTTGGGGATGCCAACGCTTGGGCGCTGGAATTAAATCAAATACTGGGCATCAGAGGTCCCAGCGCCTGAGCGCTGGGTTCCAACGCTCTGGCGTTGGAATTACCGTAAATAAAAACGAGATTCCAGGGGCCTAGCGCATGAGCGCTGGCCCCCAACGCCTAGGCGTTGGTAATTACTGGAATCAGAGGTGGTTTTGGCAGGGGCCTAGCGCATGAGCGCTGGCCTCCAGCGCCTAAGCGCTGGCCCTCCCTGCAGCAAGAACATAGAATTTCTTTTCTTTATTTATTTACAAGAGTGATGCAGAAAATTAAAAAACAGAATTATAAACTATCCTAAGTTGGGTTGTCTCCCAACCAGCTCATTGTTAAGGTCCGAGATAGACCCTTCCCTTTAATCAATTAGGGGCATCAAGAATAGCAAAAACATCTTGTCTTTCATAATCTCCACCCAAGTATGGTTTCAATCTTTGTCCATTGACAGTGAATACATTCTTTGTAACCTCATTTTCCAACTCAACCGCACCATGGGGAAAAACTTTAGTGATCCTAAATGGTCCTGTCCACTTTGACCTCAACTTTCCAGGAAACAATCTCAGTCTTGAGTTATATAATAACACGAGTTGTCCTAGACTAAACTCTTTTGGCACAATTTTCTTATCATGCCACTTTTTGGTCTTCTCCTTGTAGATCCTAGCATTGTGATATGCTTGGAGTCTAAATTCATCCAGCTCATGTACCTGTACCTGTCTTTTATCCCCAGCTTCTTTGGGGTCCATGTTCAAATGTTTCAAAGCCCAAAAGGCTTTATGCTCTAGTTCCACAGGTAAATGACAAGACTTACCATAAACCAACTGGTAAGGAGAGGTTCCAATAGGAGTTTTAAACGCAGTTCGGTAAGCCCACAAGGTGTCATCTAATTTTTTTGACAAATCCTTCCTTGAGGTACCAACTGTTTTTTCCAAAATCCTTTTTAACTCCCTATTAGAAACCTCTACTTGTCCACTAGTTTGGGGGTGATAGGGGGTAGCAATTTTATGATTAACACCATATTTTTTCAAAAGAGTTTCAAAAGCTTTATTACAAAAATGCTTACCTCCATCACTGATAATTGCCCTTGGCACCCCAAATCTAGTGAAGATCTTTTTCTTCAGAAAATCCAGAACCACTTTGCCATCATTTGTGGGAAGGGCAGATGCTTCAACCCACTTAGAAACATAGTCAACAGCAACCAAAATATATTGGCAACCAAAAGAAGGTGGAAAAGGTCCCATGAAATCAATGCCCCAAACATCAAAAAGCTCAACTTCCAAAATCATTTTTTGGGGCATCTCATTCCTTCTTGAGATATTACCAGTTCGTTGACAGCGATCACACCTTACCACAAATGCTCTACTATCCTTGAAGATAGTAGGCCAATAAAAACCACTTTGGAGGACTTTGGCTGCAGTCCTCTCACCTGAAAAATGGCCTCCATAATCGGAGCCATGGCAATGCCATAAAACAGCCTCAAATTCTTTTTCTGGAATACACCTTCTAATGATCCCATCAGAACATTCTCTAAACAAATAAGGTTCATCCCAGAAAAAGAATTTGGCATCATGCAGAAATTTTTTCTTTTGTTGCCAAGTTAAATCAGAAGGCAACACACCAGCAGCTTTAAAATTAGCTAAATGTACATACCAGGGAGCTATTTCTTGAACAGCTAAGAGCTTCTCATCTGGGAACTCCTCTTGAATAGGAATTGGGCTGGAGTTCCCCTCTTCAAGTCTTGACAAATGGTATGCTACACCATTGTCTTTCCCTTTTCTGTCCACAATTTCAAGATCAAACTCTTGCAAGAGTAAGATCCACCTGATCAACCTGGGTTTAGCTTCCTGCTTAGCAAACAAGTACTTCAATGCAGCATGGTCAGTATGCACAATAACTTTAGTACCCAAAACGTAAGGTCTGAATTTATCTAAAGCATAAACTACACTCAACAACTCCTTTTCAGTTGTAGCATAATTTTTTTGAGCTTCATTTAGAACCTTACTAGCATAGTAAATTACATGCAAAACTTTACCATTTTTCTGACAAAGAACAGCCCCTAATGCATTATCACTAGCATCACACATAACTTCAAAAGGCAAATCCCATTGGGGAGCAATAATGATAGGGGCTGAAACAAGTTTTTCCTTCAATAATTTAAAAGCAGCCAAACACTCATTATTAAAGATAAAAGGAGCCTCTTTTTCAAGGAGATTTGTCATAGGCTTAGCAATTTTAGAAAAATCTTTTATAAACCGCCTATAAAAACCTGCATGACCAAGAAAGCTTCTTATACCTTTAACATTGGTGGGAGGAGGTAGATTTTCAATAATCTCAGTTTTAGCTTTATCTACCTCAATCCCTTTTTCAGAAATCTTGTGCCCAAGCACAATGCCATCTTTCACCATAAAATGACATTTTTCCCAATTAAGTACCAAATTCTTTTCTTGGCACCTAACTAGAATCCTTTCCAAATTGCCCAAACACTTGTCAAAATTGGGGCCATACACAGAAAAATCATCCATGAACACTTCCATACATTCACCAATTAAATCATAAAAAATAGCAAACATACATCTTTGGAAGGTTCCTGGAGCATTACACAAGCCAAAAGGCATTCTTTTATAAGCAAACACCCCGAAGGGACAAGTAAAAGCAGTTTTCTCTTGATCCTTGGGATCAACAACAATCTGATTGTATCCTGAATATCCATCCAAGAAACAATAGTACTCATGGCCAGCCAACCTGTCAAGCATTTGATCAATAAAGGGAAGGGGAAAATGATCTTTCCGGGTGGCAGAATTTAGCCTCCGGTAATCTATACAAACCCTCCATCCAGTTACCTTCCTGGTGGGAATCAATTCATTGTTCTCATTTGGGACCACAGTAATTCCCCCTTTTTTGGGAACTACCTGAACGGGACTAACCCATTCACTATCAGAAATGGGATAGATGATCCCTGCATCAAGCAACTTAATCACTTCTTTCCTCACCACCTCTTTCATGGCAGGATTAAGTCTTCTTTGGGGTTGGACTACAGGTTTAACTTGTTCTTCTAAACAAATTTTATGCATACAAACAGTGGGGCTTATGCCCTTAATGTCCTCAATAGTCCAACCCAAAGCAGATTTATGAGCTCTAAGAATTCTTACTTGTTTTTCTTCTTCAAGAGGAGAGAGGGAATTACTCACAATGACAGGTTTATTGTTACCTTCTTCAAGAAATACATACTTAAGGGTAGAAGGTAAGGGCTTCAATTCCCTCTTTTCCTCTTGAACTTCTTCTTCTCTTTTCAGCTCCTCTACCCAATTTTTTCTTGAAGGGAAAAATTGGGCAGCTTCCAGATATCTTGCCATTTCAATGACCTGTTCGTCATTGCTTTCAATATTTTCAAAATCCAACCCCTCAGAGATTATAGTCTCTAAAGGATCTTCTTTCCACATGGCAACAAACTGTTAGGCAGAAATATTTTTTTTTTTTTTTTTAATGTAAAGAGCACTAAACAAAATAATAACAAGAATAGAACCTATCCCCGGCAACGGCGCCAAAAACTTGATACCCAAATCGCAAGTGTACGATTCAATATCGCGTAATAAAAAGATCGAACCCAAGGGATAGGTTTCTTATTATTATTATATTTAGTACTTGTGCAGAAAATTTAAGAGATGAATATTTGATGTTGGTTTTTAGAGCAAGCAAGAACAATAGCATAAAATAATAAAGAGATAAGATGATGAGAAATAAGTTCTTGGGTTGAATTACATAGTCTACAAATATGCTAGCAAGTTCCTACTTAATTTCTGAATTTTAAGTCCAATTTCATGATGTTATAGCCTAGTATATCTACAAGTTAATTCCTTACACATTGTAGAACTTTCTTTCTAATTACTAAATTCAATTCCTTGCAACTTAGTTAACTAGAGAAGAAGATGAAGAAGATATTCAGGCCAACATAGAGTTACGTCCATCCTAATTCCTTAGTGATGTATACTTATAACCTTTTTAAATCCTAGGTCCCTTACTACTTACCAATTTCCATTCGAATAAGTAATAAGCAAGAATTCTCATGCGCATTAAGAAGAATGAAGAACAAGGAAATAAAACATGAAAGGAAATATTATTCAGAAAGGTAGAAGCAAACTAAAACATAGATATAAACTACAACAACCCAAGAAACTTAAAAAGAATTAGCCAAGCATGGCTAAAAGAGTCATCGAATTACCCTGGATAGGAGCTCAAGTATGGCTTCCCACAATTCCTAGGAACAATGATCTTTAAGGAAGAAAGAAGAACACTTGTTGTATTCTGAATAGGTGTGTCTTCCAAGTGAAGAAAAGCTCCCTATTTATAGCAAAAACCTGACTTCCAGCACTTGGGCGCTGGCATTCCCAACGCTTGGGCGCTGGGAAGCATTAAAATCCAACGCGCAGAAATAGGCCCAGCGCTTGAGCGCTGGCTTCCAACGCTGCAGCGCTGGGTGCAACCTCTGACTCACATCCTAGTCAGAGGTCCAGCGCTTGAGCGTTGGAATTTCCAACGCTGCAGCGCTGGGACGAACACTGGCAGCTTCTTCTTGGATTCCTTTCTTCTTCAATGGTGGAATTGATTGGCTTAATTAGGCCACATTCAGCCTCTATTAAGTTCTGAAACCTCCCCTTTACCACCATTAATCTTCCAACGTTATTTTACATGTGCTTAAATAAAAGGGAGTTGCTTCACATTCTTCAATTTCACTTCAAGTCCTCTCTTTGTTAGAACTTCAATTCTGGCCCTTTGACTCCTTCAAACTTCACTTTTCATCCTCCACTCTTGAACTTTTACACTTTGATCCTTGATTTCCTGAAACTTTACAAATCGGTCCCTGGACAAAAATGATAACTATACCAGCTTTTCCTAAAAATATAAAATAGCTATAAAAATTCCTAAAAATATAAAATAAAGTTAGAAAAACAAATAAAATCTAATCTACATGCAAAATGCAAAATAAATATAAAATCTACATAAAAAGAATAAAAATCCTATATGTGACTCAAAAATAATAAAATAAAAAGACTAAACACAACCTAAAAACATCATATAATATCCACTCATCAGACATCGTCTACAATCATCTTGTTTCTGCTTTGGTTGACAACCAGAAAGTCATTCCCTATGGTTTCCTCGTAACAAGACTCCTCAGGGGTCCAAATGCGTTGCCTTTTTTGGATTGGAACGCTTTGGAGGAGGTGGCTTGTCAGGTGATCGGAGTAGAACTCTTCCGGTCAAGGGGTCTTGCCATTAACGATCCGCTTCTCTCCGAAGACTCAGATGACTCTTCGGAAGACACCGATGATTTTACGGAATCGATTCCAGAATCAATAAGCTCCTCCCTTTTTCCTGATTTCTAGCACAACATGTACTGCTTGACTGTGTGGTTGTATTTTTAATTTGTTCTAATTTTTCTTCAAGTTGATGTATGAATCTCCTTCTCTTTTTATTCATTGTTATATTTTTTGGAAATATAATGTCATGAACTGTTGTTAACACCACCATTTTCCATCCAAGGGAGTTCGATTTTTATCTCAACGGTCATGCTGAAATTCAAGGAACCAGCAGACCTACTCACTATCATGTACTGTATGATGAGAATAACTTCAAAGCAGATGAGCTGCAGGGGCTGACAAATAATTTATGCTACACATATGTGAGGTGTACTCGATCAGTATCAATAGTTCCTCCTGCATATTATGCACACTTTGCAGCATTTCGATCAGTATCAATAGTTCTACTGCTGAAGTTGTTTTTGCATAGAAATAACGGGATATAAGGATAATTTCCTATAGACCATGTTTTAGTTACCACCCAAAATTACCTTTTTCCTGGGCATGAGGTAGCTTTTTGTTTGGGTGGTGTTTATTATATTTTGATGCTACTTAATAGTTTTTATCATGGTGGCTTCTATATTTGGCCGGTTGTGGAGTTGGTTCATGCATGTTATATATAGTTTATTTGGTAATTTGGTATTTAAAGCTTAGATTTGACCATAGTTTCAGTTTAGACACAATGTTGTATGTATTGCAATATAATAGACAGTTTTTTATTTGCACAATTAATTAAGGGGAGAATAAAAGAAAAAAAGAAGACTTATTATCACAGTTCAATGTTTAACCGTGGTAGTAGGAAGAGATATTACCACGGTTCCTTGTTGAACCGTAGTAACAGAGGTGCGATATTACCACGGTTCCTCCTTGAACCGTGGTAATCTTGAACCGTGGTAATAGAAGCATGATATTATCATGGTTCCACCTTCAACCGTGGCAATTGATCTATTATTACGCCGAGCAATACCATGTTTTAACTGTAGTAACTGGCTGCCAGGAACGGTGGTAAAAAGATAATTTTGTAATAGTGATGTGATGTTTGGCGAATTATAGTGTGTTTTCATAAACTTGTACGCATGTATGAATCAGATATCAAAATGTGTTATTGCTCCAAGTAATCAAGTTTTGATAACAATAGTCCCGTGTCAAAACATGGATGGTTTCAAGATTTATGTTACATATTTCATGGAAAATAAATAATTGACTAGTTTCCTAACAAATATTGATAATAAAAAAAATTACAAATTAGTTAACACAAGCATTAATGGTGGTTTTGGTTGCCAAAGTTTCAGTCCAACTTTGAAGAAGAAAGCTTGAATTATATTTCCCCTTTTCTTATGTTTGTTGTAATAAAAAGGGATCTCTGAGAGGATCAATGCATACACTCCAAGATTGCATAGTATGCAACTAAGACAGGAAGAGAAACAATCATTCCAAAGATCACCTCAAATAAAAGCTAATCTATATGCAAAATGTAAAATAAATAGAAAATCTATTAAAAATAATAAAATAAAAAGACTAAAAACACCCTAAAAATATCATATAAAATCCAGTCATCAGGCGCACCCACATTAGTGCCAATTTGCATAATATTGACATGCGGGGCGGCCAAATTTTGGTACAAGGGTCGCCTCATCAGAAGTCCCCCCCTTGGGAGAATCTTTAAAAACTCCGTGAGGGGAATCCTCCACGCCCTTGCTTTGTACCTTTGAAAATTTAAACTAGGATGTGGACCACCACTAGGTCATAGTGAAAAAACTTGGAAAACTCTGACTTTACCTCTTTATTGAATTTAGCTGGGTCACTAACGGACCATTATTCAGGACGCCACTACTAGGGCGGCTCGCTAAAACTTTTTTCAAAGAAATAGGTACACACTTGCATGATGCACACTTAACTATAATAATGCCTCAAATGGGTGGCGTTCCAGGACCTTGGAACTATTTTTCCAAATGAATCTGATAGATGGTACGCTCCATTGCCTAAAGCCTCCGTAACTTTGAATGGTCCTTCCCAATTGGGCATTAGTTTGTTGACGTCTGCAGTACCTGTTCGTCTACGAAGCACTAAGTCGCCCACACGCATTGCACACAGGACGACTCGTGTGTCGTACCGTCGAGATATTCGCTGCTTCATGGCTACTCCTCTAAGGAGAGCTTCTTCTCTTATTTCAGGAGCCAAATCCGGGCTCACCAACAAATTGCTCTGATTGTGATCTGGATCAGTCGCCATTGCTCGCCATGCCTTATTCTTCTTCTCCGCTGGTAGCATGGCATCTGTTCCATAAGTCAGTTTGAATGGCGTTTCTCCTGTGGTCGACTGAGGAGTCGTGTTGTAAGACCATAGGACAATGGGAAATTCCTCCAGCCATCACCCTTGGATTCGTCAAGGCGCCTCTTCAACCCGGCCAAAATTACTTTATTAGCAGCCTCTGCCTGACCGTTCATTTGTGGGTGCTCGACTGAAGTGAATCGATTCTGGATTCCCCATTCTTCACAGAATTCTTTAGTGGCCTTACTTGAAAATTGGGTCCCGTTATTGGAGATGATCGCATGAGGCACGCCAAACGTGCAAATAAGTCTTTGAAAATAAAACTTTTTTATCTTTTCAGAAGTGATGGAGGCGAGCGGTTCTGCCTCTATCCATTTGGTGAAGTAATCAACCGCCACCAAGATGTACTTTATTTGCGACTTGGCAGAAGGGAATGGGCGAACCAGATCTACTCCCGAAAGGGCGAACGGCCATGGTGCGGAAATAGTCGCCATTAACTCTGGGGGCGCCCTGTGCAAATCTGCGAACACCTGACACTTGTCAAATTTCTTTACAAAAGTTTGGCAGTCCTTCCTTACGGTCGGCCAATAGAACCCAGCCCTTAGAATTTTTGCACCCAACGATCTACCCCCAATATGGTTGGCGCATGCCCCTTCATGTACTTCCTTCATCAGTTCCTAAGCCTGATGCCCGGTGACGCACTTTAACAAAGGTGCAGAGAAGCCTCGTCAGTATAACTCACCCTGAATCATTGTGAAGTAACTAGCAGCCCGCCTTCTCTCTGGCGTGATCCCAGTCGAGTCCATTGAAGCTCCGTTCATTACCTCAATTATTGGAGACATCCAAGTATTCCCCTCAGCCACAACACATACTTGCTCCGCCCTTTCAATGCTTGGAGAATGCATTATTTATTGAATGACAGACCTGTAGTTTCCCGGTTGCCTTGTACTTGCCAGCTTGGCGAGCAAGTCGGCTCGCTGGTTTTGCTCCCTGGGCACATAGCTGATCCCCACATTCTGCATCCCCTTCATCAAATCCTGAGCTCGACTCAAGTACTTCTCCAATAGTGGATCTTTATCCTGGTAAATGCCTTTTATTTGATTGGTGACCAGCAGAGAGTCACTTTGTATTTCTAATGTCTCTATCTCTAGTTCCTTGGCTAAACCCAAGCCTGCCAGCAATGCCTCGTATTCAGCTTGATTATTACTAACCTTGAATTCAAATCTCAAAGATTGCTCAATTTGAATTTCATTGGGACCACTCAAGATTATGCCCGCCCCACTGCCACGTGAGTTGGAAGACCCATCAATATGCAAAACCCATGCTCTAGAACCCGGTTCCTCGCCCGCCATTGTTAACTCTGCCACAAACTCTGCTAATCTCTGGGGTGAGACCTTTCCCCTCGCCTCATATATCAGACCATATTCTGACAATTCAACAGACCAACCCATTAGGCGCCCTGAAAGGTCAGGTTTCTGTAAAACCTGCTTTAATGGTAAGTCTATTTTCACTTTGACATGAAAACTCTGAAAGTAAGCCCTCAGACGCTGGGACGTGACCAAGACCGCCAGGGCTGCCTTCTCAATCCTCTGGTACCTTTTCTCAGCACCCTGCAATGTATGACTCACAAAGTAAATTATGCGTAACTCACCTTCGATTTCTTGTGTGATTACTGCACCAAGGGCGTGGTCAGTGATGGCGAAATATAGCAGGAGCGGCTCGCCCGCCATTGGCTTTTGCAGAATTGGAGGCTTAGATAGGAATTGCTTTAACTATTTGAACGCCTCTTCGCACTCAGGTGTCCACTCAAACTTTGAACTCTTTTTCAAGCACTTGAAAAATGGAGCCGCCTTCTCCCCTTCATGTGGTAGGAAACGGGCCAATGAAGCGACCTTCCCAGCTAAGCGTTAAACCTCCTTAATCGTAGACGGGCTAACCATATCCAAGATCGCCCTGCACTTATCAAGGTTAATCTCAATGCCCCTGACCGTCACCATGAATCCTAGGAATTTTCCACCCAAGATTCCAAAGGAGCACTTGTCAGGATTCAAGCGCATGCTATAATGCCTCAGTCGCCCGAACGCCTCGCCCAAATCCGCCAAGTGATCCTCTTCTTTGACGGACGTAACAATCATGTCATCCACATAAACTTGCATATTCCTTCCCACCTGCTCTTCGAATACCTTGTCCATCAGGCGTTGGTAAGTCGCCCCTGCATTCTTGAGCCCAAAAGGCATGGTTTTGTAACAATAATTGATTTTTGGTGTCATGAATGCGGTCTTCTCCTCATCCTGCAGATGCATGCATATTTGATTATACCCCGAAAAGGCATTCATCAGGCTAAGGACTTCATTCCCATATGCCCCATCAACTAGCTTGTCGACATTAGGCAAAGGATATGCATGTTTCGGGCACACCTTGTTCAGATCGGTATAGTCAGTGCACATACGCCATTTTCCGTTCGCCTTCTTCACAAGCACCACATTCGCTAGCCAAGTTGGGTACTTGACCTCCCTGATAAAATTTGCCTCCAAAAGCTTTGCTGTCTCTACCTCGATCGCCTTAACCCGTTCTTCACCCATCTTCCTTCTAGTCTGGGCGGCCAGCTTTACCTCCACCCGGATTGCCAATTTATGACAAATCACATTCGGGCTAATGCCTGGGACATCCTTGAGCGTCCAAGCAAATAAATCCAAGTTTTCTTCCAGCAGGCGAGTGAGGAGGTCTTCCTGGGCGGGAGATAGTTGTGTTCCCACTTTCAACATCCTTTGCCCTACCTTCACTATTTTCGTTTCCTCAATAGGGCTCGAGCGAGCCCCTGGTACTTCTACTCTTGGATCCAGTGTACTACCTTCACTAATTTCGTAGCACCGATGCCCAACCTTGTCATTCCGCTTCCCATAACTAGCCACACTCTCGCTATAGCATTCACGGGCTCGAATCTAGTCGACCGCCAACGTTCCGATCTGCCCATTAGCTAACGGATATTTGACCTTCAGATGCTTTATGGAAATAACTGCACAAATCTGACTAAGAGTGTCATGTCCAATTAAAACGTTATACGATGACTTGCATGCGAGTACAATGTATTTGACAGTGACCGCCTTGGTGAATCCATCAGATCCGAAGATTGTCCTCAACTCTATACAGCCCCTGTTAGAACAGATAGCAACCTGAGAGGGGGGGTGAATCAGTGTTGCCCCAATTTTCGCCTTATTGAAATCGTTACTTTCAAGTTTATGATGATCACGAGTTGATCTTTGTGATTGCAGCGGATATGAACAATACTTGAAAGTAAATGTGAAGGATAAAGAGAATCACACACACGATTTATCCTGGTTCGCCTTCAATCCACCGAAGACTACGTCCAGTCCCTCAAGAAAACCCCTTGAGGATTATTCCACTATTGATAAGAATTTCTTACAAGTTCCTAACCCAAGGACCCCAAGAACTTCTACCAATATCCTGTGAAAGCAAACCGCTTTCAACAGCCCCTGAAAGCAAACCGCTTTCAGTTCCTGAAGGCAAACCACCCTCAGACCTTGAAGACAAACTTGTCTTCAATCAAAACCCTGAAAGCAAACCACTTTCAGTGACAACAACCCTTCACCGAATACAACGGTGAAAAACTCAATCTTACAGAAAGAGATGAAGAAGATATTACACTTGGCTGTTTCAATCCTTTAACACACAATTGGATTGAACATGAGAAATTATGCTTTAAGGCTTTTAAGCATAATACAATTCTGAGTTCTTCAAGATATGAACAACAAATGTGTTCTTGTAAACATGAAGATCATGAACTCAGAATTTAGGCTCCAAAAGATTTAAGTTCTAAAAGATGAACCAATTTTGAAAGAGCTTTGGCCTAATGTGTTTTTCTCATGTGAAATGTGTCTATTTCGTGTGTGTTGTGTGTTCTATGTTGTTGTTATGTTTTCTGGACTCAAATGGTCTTTATATAGGCAAGGGAAACGTCCTTGAACCATCACAACCCTTTTCAAAAGGTTTGGGACACAATGGTTCATGAAAAGATGCACTTTTTCGTTCTGGTAATCGATTACCATACTTAGTGTAATCGATTACACAAGTGACCGTTTCAGTTTGAATTTGAATTTCAAACATGTAATCGATTACAAGACTGGAGTAATCGATTACTTGCCTTGGTGTAATAGATTACCATAATGGTGTAATCGATTACACAGAAGTCCATTTTCCAGAAACTTATTCTTTGAGACTTGCTTAAGGTTTTCTACTTCTTTTAAGTTATGAAAACACTTAGCTTGATTAGATTAGGTGTTTTGAGAGCCTTTATGCTTTAATAAACCTTTAGAAGCATAACTCACCTAATTCTAAGACTTCTAGACTATTGATGGACTTGAGTGCTTGATTCTTTGAAGTCTTCTTTTCTTCTTTTTGTTGATGAGTTTGTCGTCATCAACTTCTTCACAATCTCCCCCTTTTTGATGATGGAAAACACATACTTGACTCTTTGAAGATCATTTATGCATTCGTGATGCTTAACTCCCCCTATTTGATAGAATCTAGTATTTCTGATATTTCTCCCCCTTTCTAATGTACTCGTTGAATTCCTGCATATGATCTTTAAAGAGCACGGAACCTTTCTCCCCCTTTTGACTTCATCAAAAAGAAGAAAAGGCCAAAAAAATGTACAGGCATACATACAAGTATATTGAAACATAAAACATGGGGGAATAGGGGTAAACATGTAAAATAGGATGAAAACATAATAGTCCAAACATAGTATTTAAAAGATAACATACATACAATGGGAACATAGTACAAGATGAAATAAATAAACAGCATGAAAGACTCCTAGAAGACTAAGTACTAGTAGGAGAGTCAACATCAGCAATGGTATACACGGGTACGAAATCCCGACCAGCATCATGAATTTGACATGGAAGAAGAAAGAGACCAAAGTCATTGGTGATGTTGAGCGAAGAAAGAATTAGGGTGTCTATGCGTTTGAGATGAGATGACCGCGTGTCATAAAGCTTGGCAATAGGCACTCCAGAGTAGAGAAGGAGGCGGGTGATGATCGATGCATAAGGAAAAGAGTCCGCCAAGTTACGACTTCGTAGCATGTGGTGCATAACCAAAATTGCCCAATTGATTTTGTGACAATGAAGAATGCCATAAAGAATTTGTAACTCAAAGTCGCTAATGTGAGCAAGGAGAGTTTCTTCAGGCAGAACTACTTGATTTATGAAGTAGTGTAGAAGATGATTGTTTGTTGTGAGGACATCAGTATTGTATGGGCAAGAGGTAGTATGTGGTGGGTGAATCTTCTGGAGGTCTACTGATTCAAATTGACACAGAGATTTGTAAAAGGAGTCATGGCTATAGTCAGACCAGGGGCAAGGGAGGTTAGGACCCAAGAGAGCACCCGATGAAGGAAGTCCAAGGCATCGACCAAAAGATGATAGGGAGTGTCGAATAAGAATCCCTTTGACAGAACTTTGAAATCCATCTTGCAAAGGTTCTAAATTGCAATAAAATACTTTTACTAGTTCAGGATAGTAGGGATTGCTCATAGAGATAAACTCCTCAAGATTTTGATAACGAAGATAGGCGGGAAATGTGTGACCATTGTCGACAAAGGAATCCAAATCTCCAAACAAAGGTTTACGGATGAGTTGATTGATGAATCTTGAAGCAAACCTAGTTCTTTGATGGGTGGTTGTGAGTAGTCATGTAAGGTTCATGGGTCGAGAGGAACGAGAATGATAGGAATCCATATTTGAGAAAAGAGTATTCAGCGACTTGAGAGGATTTTGGAGGACATTTCTAATCAATTCCTAATGCTAGCTTAAATATCCTGAGCATGTAATCGATTACAACTGTTGAAGTAATCGATTAAGGAGCAGTTATACCAAGATTGAATTTTAAAAGATGGAGGGAAATTTGAAATTCTGGCAATTTTTCGAGTGTGTAATCGATTACTGCAGTTGGGGTAATCGATTGCATCAGTTACAAATTTGAAAATTTTCAAATTGTGAATGTGTAATCGATTATGGCAGTTTGAATAATCGATTACTCAGATGTGTCTAATGAGCACGAGGACTTAGAACATGGATAATCGATTACAAATCCTAGGGTAATCGATTACTAGGACATTTTTACAAGTTCTAGGCTCTAGAATCCTATGTAACACATTTTCATATATAAACACTTAAGCATATAATGCAAATGTACATACAAAGTTTATGCAAATAACATGTTACATTAAATATCATGCTCATCTAATATGCCTAATTCTCTTCTTATCTTGAAAAATGATTCTTTAGGAAGAGGCTTAGTAAAGATGTCTGCTAACTGATTATGTGTATCCACAAATGAAATCTCAATATCTTTCCTCATAACATGATCTCGAAGAAAATGATGTCGTATATCAATATGCTTAGTTCGAGAATGCATGATAGGGTTTTTAGTGAGATTAATGGCACTTGTGTTGTCACATTTAATTGGAATGCAGCCCAGCTCTAAGCCATAATCTTTGAGTTGTTGTTTGAGCCATAGAGTTTGTGCACAACAACTACCTGCAGCAATATATTCTGATTCTGCAGTACTTAGAGCAACACATGCTTGTTTCTTACAAGACCATGA
Source organism: Acmispon strigosus (assembly GCA_030819835.1). Classification (NCBI taxonomy): domain Eukaryota; kingdom Viridiplantae; phylum Streptophyta; class Magnoliopsida; order Fabales; family Fabaceae; genus Acmispon; species Acmispon strigosus. Next base: position 31,753,905 of record JAUAMA010000001.1, read on the forward strand.
AACAAGAGCATTTCCTAATAGGTGACAAGTACCACTTGTACTCTTTCTTTCAGTTTTACAACCAGCATAATCAGAATCAGAATATCCAATCAAATCACAAACACTTCCCTTGGGATACCACAATCCAACATTTGTAGTTCCTTTCAAATATTTGAAAATTCGTTTAACAGAACTCAAATGTGATTCCCTAGGAGATGCTTGATATCTAGCACATAGACACACACTAAACATAATATCAGGTCTACTTGCAGATAAGTATAAAAGAGATCCGATCATACCTCTATATTTGGTAATATCTACTTGATTACCGGATTCATCTTGATCTAAATATGTATTAGACCCCATAGGTGTGGCTATGGCTTTGCAATCATCCAAATCATATTTCTTTAATAGTTCCTTGCAAAACTTTGATTGATTGATGAATATTCCATCACTTGATTGCTTGATTTGCAAACCAAGAAAGAAATTTAATTGTCCCATCATGGACATTTCAAATTCTTCTTGCATCATGTTAGAGAAATCTTTGCAAAGAGATTCGTTAGTTGCACCAAAGATAATATCATCAACATAAATTTGAACAAGTAAGGTATTACCTTTGGTTCTTTTGATGAACAAGGTTGTATCAGCCTTACCTTTTTGAAATCCTTTATTACAAAGGAAAGTACTTAACCTATCATACCATGCACGAGGGGCTTGCTTAAGACCATAGAGTGCTTTCTTTAGTCTGAAGACATGTGTAGGAAACTTTGGATCTTCAAATCCTGGAGGTTGCTTCACATACACTTCTTCTTGAATATATCCGTTTAGGAAGGCACTTTTGACGTCCATTTGATATAATGGGAAGTTTAAAGAGCAAGCATACGCTAATAACAATCTTATGGCTTCTAATCTTGCTACGGGTGCATATGTTTCATCAAAATCTATACCTTCTTCTTGATTATAGCCTTGAGCAACTAATCTTGCTTTGTTCCTAACTATAATACCATTTTCATCTAACTTATTCCTAAACACCCACTTTGTTCCAATAATGTGTTTATCACTAGGCTTAGGGACAAGTTCCCAAACTTGATTTCTTTCAAATTGATTTAGTTCTTCCTGCATTGCTACAATCCAATAATCATCCTCTAGAGCATCATTTACTTTTGATGGTTCTATCTGAGAGACAAAGGCCATATTCAAAACTGAATCATTCAAGCGTAGCCTTGTAGAAACGCCTCTAGAAATATCACCAATAATATTATCAAATGGATGATCCCTATGGGTTCTCCATTCTTTTGGAAGTTGATAAGTATTACTTTCAGTGTGCTCTTCTTGTATTGGATTCTGATCTTCATCCTTTTGAGAATCTTCATTTATAATGATGTCATCTTCTTCATTATCTGGAAGATTGACTTTATCTTCTATTGAAGATTTAGATTCATCAAAAGTAACATGTATGGATTCTTCCACAGATAGAGTTTTCTTGTTAAAGACTCTATATGCTTTGCTTGTTAGAGAATAACCAAGGAATATACCTTCATCAGATTTTTCATCAAACTTACCAAGGTTTTCCTTTCCATTATTCAAGACAAAGCATTTTGATCCAAAAGCATGTAGATGAGAGATATTTGGTTTCCTTCCTTTGTAGAGTTCATAGGGTGTTTTCTTAAGGATAAGTCTAATAAGAACTCTATTGGAAACATAGCAAGCAGTACTTACAGCATCAGCCCAGAAATATTTAGGGAGACTAGATTCACTTAACATGGTTCTTGCTAATTCTTCAAGTAACCTATTCTTCCTTTCTACTACACCATTTTGTTGTGGTGTTCTCGGAGTAGAGAAGTTATGTGATATTCCATTTTCATCACATAGTTATTGGAATTGTTGATTATGAAATTCTCCACCATGATCACTTCTAATAGAAGAGATCTTTAAAGACTTCTCATTTTGAACTAGCGTTGCATATCTTTTGAATGCATTGAAGGCTTCATTCTTATGAGGTAGAAATAAAGTCCAAGTAAATCTAGAGAAATCATCAACAATAACAAGTGCATAGAAATTACCTCCGAGGCTTTTAGTTCTAGAAGGTCCGAACAAATTCATATGTAACAATTGAAGGGGTCTTGAGGTCGAAACTATGTTCTTTGGTTTGAAGGATGTTCTGGTTTGCTTCCCTTTTTGACATGCATCACAAAGCTTGTCTTTCTCGAATTTTATCTTTGGAAGCCCAACAACTAGATCATGCTTGACTAGTTTGTTTAAATGATCTATGTGAATATGTGCAAGTCTTCTATGCCATAGCCATGAATCACTATTGTTCTTGGCTAATAGGCATCTCACATTTTGTGGAATTTCTTCCAATGAGATCATGAAGACTTTGTTTACTTTATATCCAGAAAACTTAATTTCTTTAGTTTTCACATCTTTCACAACACATATATCATTAATAAAACCTACTTTCAAACCTTTATCACATAGTTGACTAATACTCAGAAGATTATGCATCAAACCATCAACGTAAAGAACTTTATCGATGACTGTTTGAGGGGGTGTGCCTATTCTTCCAATACCGAGTATTTTTCCCTTTTGATTGTTACCATATGTGACGAAACCTTTTTCCCTAGGTATAAGAAAAGAAAACTTGGTTTTGTCTCCTGTCATGTGTGATGAGCAGCCACTATCAAGATACCATAGATCCTTTGCTGCTTTCATACACACCTACATGACAAAGTTCAGACATGGGTATTAGGAACCCAACAAGTTTTGGGTCCTTCTAAGTTAACATCTTTTCTAACCCAAATATACTCCCTATTTGGTACTCCTATATGTTTGTAGTAGCATCTACTAGGGGTATGTCCTATTTTGTTACAATAAGTACAAGAGTAATGATTGTAACTAGAGGTTTGTCTAGGAGAGGAATGAATCTTCTTAGGAGGTCTATTTTGATTAATCTTCCTATTGTTTGTACTCTTAACAGGATTAATCTTACTGTTACTAGAAGATCCTAAAACATGGTTTGGTTTTACAAAAATAGTTTTCCTAACCTCTTTTGTCTTTGGGTGAGAAATATATCCTAAACCTGACTTATTGTTTGAATGTCTTTGAACACTTAGGATATCATCTAACTTCTGTTTTCCTTTATTGAAGTTATTTACTCTTTGTTGAAGATTTTCTATCTTTTCTTCTAAAGAACTACACTTAGTGCATTTGTGAGTAATGTCTATCTTAGATTTTACTACATCTAGTTCTTCTTGTAAATTTCTACATTTACTTTCTAGGGAAGAAATTATCTCATTTTGCCTAGTGCTAACTTTAGAAAATTCTTGACATATTTTAAACATATTTTCCATGGTAAACTTTAAATCATGAAAAGATATAGAATTCTCACTAACCTGGGAATCTTCAACATCAGAATCATGTGAGGCCATCAAAGCAACTTGTGCTTCTTCTTTATCAGAATCAGATGATGAACTTACTTCATTATCATCCCAAGCCAAATATGCTCTTCGAGTGGGTTGATCCCTTTTCTCGAATTTCTCTCTTAGACCATGTTTCTTCTTCTGAAGATTTGGACAATCTGACTTGAAATGTCCCGGTTTGCCACACTCGAAACATGTAATCTTTTGAAATGAAGAAGACTCATTGTTCATTTGGAAGACTTTATTGTTGTTAAATCTAACATTTTTCTTTTTAAGAAACTTTCCAAAGTTCTTCACTAGAAGATTTAGATTTCCATTGTCTTCTTCTTCAGAATCTGCATCATAATCTTCTTTGATGCTTTCTTTTGCTTTTAGGGAAATTTATCGATACTTCTTCTCATGTTGTTCATGCTCTTCTAAACGATTCAATTCTAACTCATGTTCTTGGAGTTTTCCAAAGAGAGTTGCAAGAGTCATATTTGATAAACTCTTCTTCTCTGAGATGGCTGTTACTTTTGGTTGCCATACTCTTGTAAGTGATCTTAGAACTTTCATGTTCAAGTCACTGTTTGAAAATTGTCTACCAAGAGCAATCAAATGATTAATTAAATGAGTGAATCGTTTTTGCATATCTAATACCTTTTCTCCTGGAAGCATTCTGAACATTTCATATTCTTGAGATAGAGTATTGATCTTTGATCTCTTGACTTCATCTGTTCCTTCATGAGTCACCATCAATGTATCCCATATTTCCTTTGATGAAGTGCATGTTGATACTCTGAAAAATTCATCCATGCCAAGAGCAGATGTAAGAATGTTCATTCCTTTGAGATCATGTTGAACTTTCTTCTTTTCTTCTTCACTCCAAGTACTTTCTGGTTTTGGTTGTGAAGTTCCTTCTTCATTTGTTACAGGCACAAAGGGTCCTTCTTCAATGACTTTCCATATTCCTGAGTCTAATGACTTTATGAATATCTTCATCTTGATTTTCCAGAAGTCATAGTGTTCTCCATTGAAGAAAGGTGGCCTGTTTATGTTATGTCCTTCACTTGTTCCATGATTGGAAGAGGATGCCATCTTTTCCCGGATCTTAGGAATAACTTACCTAAACTTCCGCTCTGATACCAATTGTTAGAACAGATAGCAACCTGAGAGGGGGGGTGAATCAGTGTTGCCCCAATTTTCGCCTTATTGAAATCGTTACTTTCAAGTTTATGATGATCACGAGTTGATCTTTGTGATTGCAGCGGATATGAACAATACTTGAAAGTAAATGTGAAGGATAAAGAGAATCACACACACGATTTATCCTGGTTCGCCTTCAATCCACCGAAGACTACGTCCAGTCCCTCAAGAAAACCCCTTGAGGATTTTTCCACTATTGATAAGAATTTCTTACAAGTTCCTAACCCAAGGACCCCAAGAACTTCTACCAATATCCTGTGAAAGCAAACCGCTTTCAACAGCCCCTGAAAGCAAACCGCTTTCAGTTCCTGAAGGCAAACCACCCTCAGACCTTGAAGACAAACTTGTCTTCAATCAAAACCCAGAAAGCAAACCACTTTCAGTGACAACAACCCTTCACCGAATACCACGGTGAAAAACTCAATCTTACAGAAAGATATGAAGAAGATATTACACTTGGCTGTTTCAATCCTTTAACACACAATTGGATTGAACATGAGAAATTATGCTTTAAGGCTTTTAAGCATAATACAATTCTGAGTTCTTCAAGATATGAACAACAAATGTGTTCTTGTAAACATGAAGATCATGAACTCAGAATTTAGGCTCCAAAAGATTTAAGTTCTAAAAGATGAACCAATTTTGAAAGAGCTTTGGCCTAATGTGTTTTTCTCATGTGAAATGTGTCTATTTCGTGTGTGTTGTGTGTTCTATGTTGTTGTTATGTTTTCTGGACTCAAATGGTCTTTATATAGGCAAGGGAAACGTCCTTGAACCATCACAACCCTTTTCAAAAGGTTTGGGACACAATGGTTCATGAAAAGATGCACTTTTTCGTTCTGGTAATCGATTACCATACTTAGTGTAATCGATTACACAAGTGACCGTTTCAGTTTGAATTTGAATTTCAAACATGTAATCGATTACAAGACTGGAGTAATCGATTACTTGCCTTGGTGTAATCGATTACCATAATGGTGTAATCGATTACACAGAAGCCCATTTTCCAGAAACTTATTCTTTGAGACTTGCTTAAGGTTTTCTACTTCTTTTAAGTTATGAAAACACTTAGCTTGATTAGATTAGGTGTTTTGAGAGCCTTTATGCTTTAATAAACCTTTAGAAGCATAACTCACCTAATTCTAAGACTTCTAGACTATTGATGGACTTGAGTGCTTGATTCTTTGAAGTCTTCTTTTCTTCTTTTTGTTGATGAGTTTGTCGTCATCAAAACCACAGCCAGGGTCAGGAGCAAGACCTTCTTCACAGCCCCTGGGCACGACATGCTCACTCGTGAATCCAATAAGGGTTCCCGTATATGGTGACAGTGCGTCCTTCTTCAGACCCATCCTCTCGAACGCGTCGCCATATATTATATCTGCCGAGCTTCCTTGATCCAAAATGACACGCCTAACATCATAATTGTTAATCCTCAACTGCACCACAATGGGATCGCCCCTATGCGGTAATACCCCTTTGAAATATCCGCTCGTGAATGTGATATTGGGATGATCGAACCCAAACTCGCCCTCCTGGATGGAGTGCACCGTGGCATGTGCCTCACGGATGTACCTTTTACGGCTTGCCCTCGTCTCGTCATGAAAACCTCCTGAGATACAATTGACCGTTCCCACGGGATCCCCCATTGGTGTTGCATCATCCGCCTCATCAAAATCATCATCTCGATTGATTCGACCCTGTCGCCCATCACCCTGGGCAGGCACCTGTTTAACATACCGTGGCGGGTGCCTGCTAAGCTTGTTATTCAAGGCGCTCGCCCGCAATCCTTACTTGAAGGCGTTCACACAAGTCTCCTGAGGCGGATCTTTAATTCGTACTAACATAGGGTTGAACCTTGCCATATATTGTTTTAGAGTTTCCATCACGCCTTGACGGATGTTAAACAAAGCTACAGTTGTCACCCGCTGAGTCCTACTTGCCACAAAATGTGACAAAAATTTATGCGAAAACTCCGTAAAGCTGTTTATAGAGTGCGACGGTAACTTTGAAAACCATGCCAGCGCTGTCCCCTTCAACGTGGAAGGGAACAACCTACATCTCACAGCGTCAGATGCCTGACTGATCACCATTTTAGTCATAAATGACTGTAGATGCTCCTTTGGATCCGTCTCGCCCGAATAAGTATCCAGCACCAGATGCTTCACAACATCAGGTATGGGAATCGCCTAGATGGCGGGTGAAAAGGGCAGGAAATCCACCACACTCTCAGCCTCCTTGAAGCTCTCCATTCCCAGATCCTTTTGTTGGCGAAAGTACTCCAGTTGAGCCTGCAAATGCTGGTTTTGCTGTTGCACAAAATCTAGAGCGCCACATACCCTGTTCCATTCAGCAAGGGAAATGTTGAAAGGAGTCGGGTTTGGCACACCGCCACCTGGCGTCGCCACCTGCGGCTGCTCCAGATTAGGGTTTGGACTTCGTGCCAGCGAGGGAGGCGGCACGAAAGGATCGCCCGCCGTTCGTCCTCCCCGCCCATGGCCTCACCCTCTTCTTCCGTTGCCTGACATAGCCTCTTCTCTTGTGGTCGTGGGGTTTGGTTTACCTTTCCCCACAGACGGCGCCAAAATTTTCTGGGAATAGAACAGTATAGGAGAGAAGTAGGATTATATTGTGATTAGAGAAAATCTTAACCCCTTTACATGAGCCTCCCTTGACTATTTATAGGGAGAAAAGCCATAAATGACTTTTAATTAAAACTAAGTCTATGGGCCTCAAAGGCTAAGTCCAACATATTACAAAGTCCAACCCTCTATGTGTATTACAAGTATACCCCTGTATTTACTAGCCTAGGCCGTCCTCGTCCAAATAAGGCGCTCACTAGCGCTGTGAAGGGAAAGAAGGGGCGCTCGCCCTGTCCAATATATATATATATATAAATACATGTGCATAATTTTTATATTAGCCTACGTGTGTTGAGATTATATACTTGGGAGAATTAGTTATATGTTAAAGTGTAATTGAACGGCTAAGTAAGCTATTTCATCTTGTAGTTAGCTTTAATAAAGTATTGAAAGTGACATCTTTGGCACTTTTAGTCAAAACAATGCTTGATTAAGAGAAATCACATCACGTCCCTTCCATTAGAGGTATATGCACCTATAATAGGCATAGTTAACACAAGTTTTTCTTTTTTCTTTTTAATCCTAATGAGGAGTTAATAAAGTGAGGAGGTTTTGTTAAGGAGAAAATATTTATTAACCGGGTCATTAAGTAGCTTTGGATAAGGATAAGGGGACATGGATAGTGACATATTAGGGTTATGATACCATAAAGCAACAACTAAGGACCCTAATGGAATTTTTCACATCTCACCCTCACTACATATACCACATCCACGGCTGCACACACAATGTGTGTGGGATTATTTTCTTCTTCATTTCCTTTGTGTTCATGATAGGTTAGAGAGAATAGGAGAGTGGAGAGAAAAGATCTAAATAAACACTTTTTCTTCCCCTTTCTTTCTCCTTTGGCTGAATTCTTCACACCCCTAAATCACCCTCATGCTTTTATTTTTCCACTTTCCTTTCTTCATCATAGAGATAAGGTTTCTCAAGCTCTTCCTAATGCATGAATTTTTATGCATAAAGGTTAAGTTATTGAGCCTATAAATAGATTTTAAGTTTTCAAGATAAGCTTTTGAAGAAATGTTTTTATAAATGTTGTTGGCTTTGAAGAGATCTGTTAAGTTCAAACAATCTTAGAACGTTTATCATATTTTGAATGATAAAAAATTTTAGGAAGAAAACTATGATAGATAAAAATTTCCCTAAATTTTGTGTTTAATATATTTTAGAAATACTCTTATCATCTCTATATATCAAGTGGAGAATTTTTATAGAAATCTCGTTTACTCAAGAATTGTCTAATCAAAAGAGAAGAAAAGCACTGTCTGAACACAAGAGAAGAATCATCTAAGGAAAGTCAGCTAAGCAAGAGACTATATAGTTCAAGAAAATATCCCAAGTATGGGATACAGCTTGCAAAGCCACATGCCAAGGAAAAGTAGTAGATATCACGTGACAAGCGTCAGAAAATATTCAAATACTTTAGATTTAGATGAGCTTAAATCTATCTACCTTACTCTTACAGAAGAGAATTTGTAGAAGAACACTTTCTTGAAAAAGAAATTAGGAGAAGTCCTTGATAGTACTTGATGTTAGGAGATATGCTTGATAATACTTGAACCAAGAGAAGTCCTTGATATTACTTGTACCAGGAGAAGTCCTTGATAATACTTGTACTAGGAGGATTCCTTGATAATACTCTGGTGAATAGTGGAAAATCTTGGTTAAGTCAAGGACTGGACATAGTCCTATCGTTTAAGGGGTGAACCAGCATAAAATCTCGTGTATGCTTTATCGTTTACGTTCTCTTTATCTTGTCGCTGCGTAACGTTTATGAAAAGCTTTTCTAAGAACTTATATTTGTTTTTGAAAACCAAGTTTTTAAAGTAAGATAATTCAACCCCCTTTCCTCGTGTTGTTATATTATTTCTCAATTGGTGTAGACAAAAGATTCATGGCGGACAATGCTATTCTAACTGGCTCAGCCACGCACAAGCCCCCACTCTTTGACGGCTCAAATTATCCTTATTGGAAGAAACATATACAAATGTTCATTGAGTTCGCAAGTTACAAAATGTGGGATATCATTGAACAAGGAAACTACGTGCCTAAAAACACTGCTAGAGAACCCATTCCAAGGGCATAATGAGCCTACTACCAATTTTTGGAGAATCAGCTAAGGAGATCTGGGATACTCTAGCAATGGCACATGAAGGAACTTCAAACGTGAGACAAACAAAAATCAACATTCTTGTTACCCAATATGAAATGTTCAAAATGAAGGAAAACGAATCGATTGTTGATATGTTTTCAAGATTTCAAAAAATCATCAGTGGGTTAAGGAATCTGGGAAGAACCTATAACAACACTGACCAGACAAAAAAGATTCTAAGGTGTCTTTCCAAGAAATGGAGACCAAAGGTCACTGCTATTCAAGAAGCTAAATATCTCAGCCTCTTAAAATGGAAGATCTTCTAGGATCTGTAAAAGTTAATGAGATTGAACTTGCTCAGGATGAAGGTAGCTGATGACTGGATTTCGTATGATGTTTTTGGGTTTTTTTTCTTTAGTATTTAGTATTTTTATTGAGTCTCATTTAGATTTTTTATTCATTTTGTTAGGATTTTCTTCACTTTTGCATTTTCATGTAGGAAAATTGTAATTTTATGTTTTTACCTATTTTTAGTTTATTTTTAGATGTTTTTGTTAGGTTTTTAGTCTTTTAAGGAAACTGGTTAAATTAGGCATATTTCTAGGGACCAAACAACAAATATCAGAAGTTGGGGGACTGAAATTGAAGGTTGAAGATGAAGCATTTTTCTTGTTTAACACATGGGGAATCAGTCATGAGTGGAGAATTGATGGAGGAAGGGAGGTTTCAGCTGTTGCAAAACACCCACGAGAGCCACAATGAATCCCCTTAATTGCATTGAAGAAAGGAATTAAAAGAGAAGGTTAGGCACAAGAAAATGAGGAGTCTGCCGTGCTCCCAACGCTTGAGCGTTGGTACCCCAACGCTCATGCATTGGCATTCTGTCTGTAACTGGTGAATTAATGCAGTCTCTAGCGCTTGAGCGTTGAAAGCCAACTCTCAAGCGTTGGCCTGCTGGCAGATTGGCTATAAATTCGGTTTTTGGATTTTCTTTTGTATCAAGCCCTGGAACCTGAGTTCCTTCCTTTGTAGTCTTATTCTTGAAGCTTGTAAAAGGCCTTTGGAGCCCTTGTTTCAGGTTTTGTTCTTTTTATTTTAATTATGTTTTCGTTAGCCATGTTTGGCTAAGCCCTTTTGCACCTGGGTAGTATGTGAATCTTTTCTAAGTTTTGCTCTAAACTCTTTGTTGCTCTATGTGAATAAAGTTATCTTTTCTTGAATTTTTTCCCCATGCTTATTTTACTTGAAGTCGACGCAATTACTTTGCTTATTTCTGCGCAATGGTAATTGGAAGGAATTAAGGGAAATAGGATTAGATTAATCGGTTTATCCGCCACTTAGGTATAAGGGTAGGAATCAATTGTGATGGCCAGAACTAAAGAATGCTAATGCTTCAATTCGATTAACTAATCACTAAGGTATTAGGGTTATGTTTTTAGGTAGTTTTTAGTCTATTTATTTTATTATTTTTGAGTCACATATAAGATTTTTATTATTTTTATGTAGATTTTATATTTATTTTGCATTCAGCATATAGATTAGCTTTTATTTGTTTTTCTAACTTTATTTTATATTTTTAGGAATTTTTATAGCTATTTTATATTTTTAGGAAAAGCTGGTATAGTTATCATTTTTGTCCAGGGACCGATTTGTAAAGTTTCAGGAAATAAAGGATCAAAGTGTAAAGGTTCAAGAGTGGAGGATGAAAAGTGAAGTTTGAAGGAGTCAAAGGGCCAGAATTGAAGTTCTAACAAAGAGAGGACTTGAAGTGAAATTGAAGAATGTGAAGCAACTCCCTTTTATTTAAGCACATGTAAAATAACGTTGGAAGATTAATGGTGGTAAAGGGGAGGTTTCAGAACTTAATAGAGGCTGAATGTGGCCTAATTAAGCCAATCAATTCCACCATTGAAGAAGAAAGGAATCCAAGAAGAAGCTGTCAGTGTTCGTGCCAGCGCTGCAGCGTTGGAAGTCCCAACGCTCAAGCGCTGGACCTCTGACTAGGATGTGAGTCAGAGGTTGCACCCAGCGCTGCAGCGTTGGAAGCCAGCGCTCAAGCGCTGGGCCTATTTCTGCACGTTGGATTTTAATGCTTCCCAGCGCCCAAGCATTGGGAATGCCAGCGCCCAAGCGTTGGAAGTCAGGTTTTTGCTATAAATATGAGCTTTTCTTCACTTGTAAGACACACCTATTCAAAATACAACAAGTGTTCTTCTTTCCTCCTTAAAGATCATTGTTCCTAGGAATTGTGGGAAGCCATACTTGAGCTCCTATCCAGGGTAATTCGATGACTCTTTTAGCCATGCTTGGCTAATTATTTTTAAGCTTTTTTGGGTTGTTTTAGTTTATAATTCATGTTCTAGTCTTCTTCTACATTTCTGAATAATATTTTCAATTCATGTTTTATTTCTTTGTTCTTCATTAATCTTTGTGCACAAAAGATATATTGCTTTCTACTTATGTCATAAGGCCATTTGGTAAGTAGTAAGGGAAATAAGAAATAAAAAAGGTTATAAGTATACATTTCTTAAGGCAATTAGGATGGACGTAACTTTGTGCTGGCCCGAATTCATTCTTCATCTTCTTTTCTAATTAACTAATAACCAAGGCTATGGAGTTAGTAATTAGGGAGAAAGTTCTACATTTCTTAAGGCAATTAGGATGTAGAAATTCTAGGCTATAGCATCATGAAATTGGACTTAAAATTCAGAAATTAAGTAGGAGATTTCTAGCATGTTTGTAGACTATGTAAACCAACCCAAGAGCTTAATTCTCATCATCTTATCTCTCTATTATTTTATGCTATTGTTCTTGCTTGTTCTAAAAAACCAACATCAAATATTCATCTCTTGAATTTTCTGCACAAGTACTAAATATTATAATAATAGGAAACCTATCCCTTGGGTTCGATCTTTTTATTACGTGATATTGAATCGTGCACTAGCGATTTGGGTATCAGCCACAATGAATCCCCTTAATTGCATTGAAGAAAGGAATTAAAAGAGAAGGTTAAGCACAAGAAAATGAGGAGTCTGCCGTGCTCCTAACGCTTGAGCGTTGGTACCCCAACGCTAATGCGTTGGCATTCTGTCTGTAACTGGTGAATTAATGCAGTCTCCAGCGCTTGAGCGTTGAAAGCCAACTCTCAAGCGTTGGCCTGCTGGCAGATTGGCTATAAATTCGGTTTTTGGATTTTCTTTTGTATCAAGCCCTGGAACCTGAGTTCCTTCCTTTGTAGTCTTATTCTTGAAGCTTGTAAAAGGCCTTTGGAGCCCTTGTTTCAGGTTTTGTTCTTTTTATTTTAATTATGTTTTCGTTAGCCATGTTTGGCTAAGCCCTTTTGCACCTGGGTAGTATGTGAATCTTTTCTAAGTTTTGCTCTAAACTCTTTGTTGCTCTATGTGAATAAAGTTATCTTTTCTTGAATTTTTTCCCCATGATTATTTTACTTGAAGTCGACGCAATTACTTTGCTTATTTCTGCGCAATGGTAATTGGTAGGAATTAAGGGAAATAGGATTAGATTAATCGGTTTATCCGCCACTTAGGTATAAGGGTAGGAATCAATTGTGATGGCCAGAACTAAAGAATGCTAATGCTTCAATTCGATTAACTAATCACTAAGGTATTAGGGTTGGTAATGTAATTGGAAGTTCTATTTGATTAAGGTAATAACGAGTAGAAATTCTAGGGTAAAGCACCATGAAATCAATTTCTAAATTCATATAGTTATCTGATTGTGGAAAGCATAATTTGGTTAAGTGAAGCTATTACCCAAGTGCTATTTTTATCAGAATTTCTTTTTGTTCTTATTTTATATCTTTTCCCAAAACAAAACAAATATTTCTTTTCTTTTCCAACTCTGAAAAACCAATTTTAAATCAACCAATCCTTGTGGAGACGATATCTTTTATATTACTTCGATAATCAACCGTACACTTGTTGTTTGGTCATCAAGTTTTTGGCGCCGTTGCTGGGGATTGGTTCTTTGATTTTTAATTGGTTATTTAGAGTTCTTTCGTTTTTAATTTTAGCTTTGTTGAGAATTGGTGCTGCTAATTTTGTGTGATGAATTTTGTAAGAAACTATGGATGGAACATTTGAGGAACGTTTGGCAAAGATACGGGTATATCTTGAAAAAGAATATGAAAAAAAGAAGTGTGATGCTCTCAATTTAATTGATGAGTATTACTCTGAATTGGATTGCAAGCGTGCTTTGGGATCTTTCCCCAACCGAGTGCAGGAATGGAAGGCCAGAATAATCTTGCAAGGGAGGCTGAATGATATTCTGAGGAGGCAGCCCTGGGATGAACAACAACCACCCGTTCATGAAAATGAACCCGTGGTTCAAAGAGAGGAGGTAAAAGAAACCTCCATTGTAGAATTTGTCTTTGAAGACAAATTGGAGGTGGAAGAAGAAGAACCTCAAGGGACCTATGTTATAGCTTCAGAAGATCAAGCAAAGGACAAGGGGAAAATTTTCTTATCCCCTCCATTTGTAAATTTACTGTTTTTTCCTTGATGACTGAAAATTCAATGGGCACCATGATATTTTTGTGCCAAAATTTGCATGATTTGCGGGGTCTAATGAATTTTGTAATAGACACTGGTTGAAAAGTGATTAGTGAAAAGTCTACCAAAGACTATATAACATTGGGCTTCTTGGGAGACAAACCAAGTGCATCTTTTTCTTTTGTTTGGTTTTGCTGAATAAATTGTTGCAAGCACCCCAACGCTCAAGCGTTTGAGGCTCAACGCTCATGCGTTGAGCCCCTGCCAAAGATGCCCAGGATTTCATAAACCCAACGCTCAAGTGTTGGAGGGGCCAACGCTCATGCGTTGAGCCCCTAGAATCCCATTTTAATTTTATTATTTTAATTCTAATGCTCAAGCGTTGGAACCCCCAACGCTCAAGCGTTGGAGCTCGGGCAGTGCTGTTTTAGTTGTTTTATTTTGTTAAGTTTTTTAAATTTCCCCACTTCCCCTCCACTTCTTTCGACTCCCCACTCTTCCTTTCCATAACCCATGAATCCAGAACACCTTCTAACCTATTTGCTAGCACTAATTGATCACACACTTCACTTTGGCTGGGTGTTTTGGTTCTTCTTGGTTTTTATCTTCATCTTCTTATTACACATTTGGTTCATTAACATTCAAGGTATATCTTCTTCTTTTGCTTAAAATTTCTTCCAGTTTCTTCCTTGAATTATCTGAACCATATGTTAGTACTGAGATTGTTTGGTGAAATTGGATTGTGGGAGGAGTTTGGTTCTGTTCTTGCATGATGGATTTGCATTGAAATTTTGCTGTTTTTAGGACTGCCCACCAAGTGTTTGTTAAAATTTCTGAATGGTTTTCTTGAGTTCTTCCAAGGTTTTTCTTGCCTAGTTCTTATACTATTGATTATGGAAGACTCAAGAGAATTTTTATGAAATAGGTGGGCAAGTTTCCAACCCTTGGAACTTGATTTTGGAAAAGAAGCTCTATTTGGGATTTTGTTTTGGAACTAACATTTTAACAAGTTTGTTACTTGTAGAAATTTTTTGTTCATGTTGCAGTATGGCACCCAAGAAAAGAGCCGTTGAGGAAGACCCCATGAATCATGTTTGAACTTAACCAGTTTTATTTATAGCTTTTATCAATTTTCTTTTTCTTTTTCTTTTGTTTATTTTTCATTTTAGAATTTTTAAATTGCATGAGTCAGTACTATGAATCCAGTTAACATACCATGATGCTTTAAGTATTTTATCCAATTATCTGCTGTTTTTTAAAAAATTGATACATTGCTTTGATGCGGATAGGATTGCATGCTGTTAGAAATAATTGATTCTGGTTTGCTAGGCTTTGGTATGAAATTTTCTGAGTTCTAAAAAGGGTACCACTTACCCTATGTTTTTTCTGAGTGCTGAGAACTCTGATTACTTGATTGTGAATTTTTCTGCCTTGAATTACATGTTGATTGAAACTTTGCATGCCTTGTTAATTTTAGAAGAGACTTTAGGAATTCTTGAGAACTCATAACTTGTTATTGATTTGTATCATTTTCCCTTAGTAGCCCCTGTTGAGCCTTGAGTCTATTTCTTTGAAGCCTACTATTGGAAATATTTATAAATTGTTGGGTGGTGAAAAATCATGATAGAGCCATATATGCTTGGATTCTCTCTAAAAAAAATATAAATAAAAAATAATATAAGGTATGTCCCTTAAAAAAAATTATAATTGAGTAGTGGGGTGAGAAAGAGTATGAGGGTAGTAAAATTCAATTCATTCATCCCATACATTCCACTACTTTGTTAAAAAAAAAAGGAGAAAAATTAGAGAGAACCTAAGTACTGTAATTGTTTAAGCTCTTGTTCTGAAAAGGGAATCACCTAACATGAGTCGTGAGTCTAATTCTGAGTCATCCATTAGAGTTGCCAAGTTTTTTCAATTCCATACCTGTTTCTGAACCCTTGGCCAAATTTCCACCTTCAATAGTCTCTTCAAAGTTGTATGGTTGCATTGTTTTGGTTTTGATTTGAACAATAGGCAGAATTATTTAACTTTCTTGTTCTCATTGAGTAAACAATTTTGTGAGATTTATTTGAATGAACTTTTGAATGATTAAGTACCAACCCTAGTTTCCTTGAATGAATACCTTTGAACAGGCATGTTTTCCAAATCTGCGGTTCATTCTTGTGAAAATGTATCTTGTGCTTCTTTGGTTGATTGGATAAAAACTTAATCTAAGCTTAGGGACAAGCTTTTCTTTAAGTTTTGACGCTTGAGGACAAGCTGTCGTTGGGTATAGTGGTGTGATGACTGGATTTCGTATGATGTTTTTAGGGTTTTTTTTCTTTAGTTTTTAGTATTTTTATTGAGTCTCATTTAGATTTTTTATTCATTTTGTTAGGATTTTCTTCACTTTTGTATTTTCATGTGGGAAAATTGTAATTTTATGTTTTTACCTATTTTTAGTTTATTTTTAGATGTTTTTGTTAGGTTTTTAGTCTTTTTAGGAAACCGGTTTAATTAGGCATATTTATGGGGATCAAACAACAAATATCAGAAGTTGGGCGACTGAAATCGAAGGTTGAAGATGAAGCATTTCTCTTGTTTAACACATGGGGAATCAGTCAAGAGTGGAGAATTGATGGAGGAAGGGAGGTTTCAGTTGTTGCAAAATACCCATGAGAGCCACAATGAAGCCCCTTAATTGCATTGAAGCAAGGAATTAAAAGAGAAGGTTAAGAACAAGAAAATGAGGAGTCTGCCGTGCTCCCAACGCTTGCGCGTTGGTACCCCACCGCTCATGCGTTGTAATTCTATGTATAACTGGTGAATTAATGCAGTCTCCAGCGCTTGAGCGTTGGAACCCAACACTCAAGCGTTGGCCTGCTGGCAGATTGACTATAAATTCGGTTTTTGGCTTTTCTTTTGTATCAAGCCCTGGAACCTGAGTTCCTTCCTTTGTAGTCTTATTCTTGAAGCTTGTAAAAGGCCTTTGGAGCCCTTGTTTCAGGTTTTGTTCTTTTTATTTTAATTATATTTTCATTAGCCATGTTTGGCTAAGCCCTTTTGCACCTGGGTAGTATGTGAATCTTTTCTAAGTTTTGCTCTAAAATCTTTGTTGCTCTATGTGAATAAAGTTATCTTTTCTTGAATTTTTTCCCCATGCTTATTTTACTTGAAGTCGACGCAAGTACTTTGCTTATTTTTGCGCAATGGTAATTGGTAGGAATTAAGGGAAATGGGATTAGATTAATCGATTTATCCGCCACTTAGGTATAAGGGTGGGAATCAATTGTGACGGCCAGAACTAAAGAATGCTAATGCTTCAATTGGGTTAACTAATCACTAAGGTATTAGGGTTGATTAAGGTATTAATGAGTAGAAATTCTAGGCTAAATCACCATGAAATCAATTTCTAAATTCATATAGTTATCTGATTGTGGAAAGCATAATTTGGTTAAGTGAAGCTATTACCCAACTGCTATTTTTATCAGAATTGCTTTTTGTTCTTATTTTATATCTTTTCCCAAAATAAAAAAAAAATTCATTTCTTTTCCAACTCTGAAAAACTAATTTTAAATCAACCAATCCTTGTGGAGACGATATATTTTATATTACTTCGATAATCAACAGTACACTTTCGGTTTGGTCATCAGTAGCAAAAAGAACAAATCTATAGCCTTCAAATCCAAAAGCTCCAAGGCTCTAAACGCTGAAGAATCTTTTGAAGAAATTGAAGGGTCAATAGACAATACCAATTATGAGGAAGCACTCTTCAACAAAAATTCAAGAGGATGTGGCACAGAAGGAAAAAAAAGCAAAAGTGAGTCAAGAGTAGAGCACAAGAAGGAATCTAGACAAAGAAAATTCTCATCAAACTCTAGAAAGGAAGGTGGAAAAAGCCCCGACAAGAGTCCTATCGTCTGCTATGAATGTAGAAAGTCAGGACACATCAAATCCGAATGTCCTCAACTGACAAAGAAACCCTTCAAGAAAAACTTCAACAGAAAGAAGAAGGCTCTTGTAGGTCAAAATGATGACTCTAAAGAAAACTCAGACGATGATGAAAATGAAGACATTGAAGAGTCATTCCTTGCTTCCATGGCATCAGTTGATGGAGAAGACGATGACGAGGATCAGATAACATCTGAAAATCATGAGGATGAATACAATGACTTAGTTGCTTATTCTCATTCATTATCTTCAAAGTATAAGAATCTAAAGAAAAAGTTTTCTCAACTTCAAAAAGAGCTAGATGTTTCTAAACATGAAAACGTATTATTAGCTAAGGAAAATGAAGCCTTGAAAGAATAAAATACCTCTGAGGAAGTTACTATTCTCAAAGAGAGGATAAAAGTCTTGATTCAAGTTCCTTAATTACCAATGGTCATGATAACTTAGTTAAACTAAGTGGAAACAATAGAAAGGTGTATTATAAAACTTGTGTAGGATATGATAGCGATAGTGATACACCGTCTGATACTGTAGTGTCTAACATTATATTTGTATCGTCTACATCCGTATCGTTTGAACCTGTGATGTTTGTGTTAAACGATAAACTTCAGCAAACTACTATGAGGACTCCTTTGGGTACCTAAGACCATGATTTTGCCTGTTGCAGATCTGTTTGACAGGACAAAGCAAATGCCAAAAATGATACTTGGACAATGGATGCTCGCAACACATGACGGGAGAAAGGTCTATGTTCCCAAATATTCGAGCTAAAGAAGACGGAGGAACAGTCACTCTTGGAGGTAATCAAAAGGGTTTTATCATAGGTGAAGGTGACGTAGGTAAAGCACCTCTTCCTGTGATAAACAAGGTTCTTTTAGTTAAAGGACTAGAACACAATCTACTTAGCATAAGTAAATTATGTGATAGTGGGTTCACTGTTTCCTTTAACAAAGTGAAGTGTAGCATTAGTGACAGTAATGACAAAGTTGTCTTTGAAGCTTAGAGACAAGGAAATCTATATAAGACGAACTTGGAAAACCTTGCAAGTCAAAATGTAACATGTCTAGTGTCACCAGAGGACGGTAAATGTATTTGGCATAGGAAGCTTAGGCATGCATCCTTAAAAACCATTACAAAGATATTCAAACATGACTTACTACATGGCTTGCCAAAGCTATCTTTAAAATATGATTTCATATGCTCTACATGTCTTTAAGAAAAGCAATTAATTTTTTTTTTCATTCAAAGAACGTTGTGAGTACAAGTAGACCTCTGGAGATGTTACACGTGGACTTGTTTGGACCTACTAGAACGGCTAGTTGTTCTGGAAAAAGGTATGGCTTTGTCATAGTGGACGATTACACAAGATTTACTTGGGTTCATTTCCTAAGTCACAAGGACAATACATTCAAAGCATTCACAACCTTCAGCAAAAGAGTCCAGAATGAAAAAGGCTATTGCATAGCTACAATAAGAAGTGATAGAGGTGGATAATTTTTCAATGAAGAGTTTGAAAGCTTCTGTGAACAAAACAGTATTATTTATCGACTCTCAGCTCCAAGAACTCCGCAAAAAAAAACTGTGTAGTTGAACGGAAGAATAGATCTCTCCAAGAGATGGCAAGAACAATGTTGAATGAAACATCTCTTCCAACATACTTTTGGGCTGAAGAAATTCATACTGCTTGCTACATCCAAAGCAAAATTCTTATGAGAAAAACCTAAAGAAGACTCCCTATGAACTATAAAAAGGAAGACGACCCGATATATCTTACTTTCATCCTTTTGGATGTCCTTGCTTCATTCTCAACACCAAAGACGATCTAGGAAACTTTGACTCTAAGTCTGACAAAGGAATATTTCTTGGATACTCCCCTCGTTAAAAGGCTAGTAGAGTCTACAACTCTAGAACCATGGTGGTGGAAGAATCTATAAATTTGAAGTTCGATGACCGAAGCACAAAAGAAGACTTGAACAACCTTGAAGAAGAGCTCTCCAACTTGGATCTGAATGGAGAATCTGGAGGATCATTGTCTAACAAAGTTCAACCTTCTAAAGACCCTCCATCATCTAAGAAGTTTGCATCATTTGACAATCATCCATCGTCTAAAGAAAATGATGTGACAAATCAATAGCCATCGTCCAATCCCACACTGTCTGGTCATGTTATGACATCAAGTGGAATAGCTCTTCCAAGAGACTGGAGGTACTGACCAAATCACCCACCAAGCCAAGTCATCGGCAACATCTCTAAATGAGTTAGGACCATATCATCATTTCGCGATCACGGCAACTGTGAATTCATTTCTGAAATTGAACCAAAGACGGTCTCAGAAGCATTACAAGTTGAAGGGTGGATCTTAGCCATGCAATAAGAACTAAATCAATTTGAGAGAAGCCAAGTTTGGACCCTTGTTCCCAAACCAGAGGAAAAATCTATCATTGGGACAAAATACGTTTTCATAAACAAAGTAGATGAAGATGGTAAGGTAACAAGAAACAAAGCAAGACTGGTTGCTAAAGTCTACAATCAACAAGAAGGCATAGACT
This sequence comes from Acmispon strigosus, assembly GCA_030819835.1. Classification (NCBI taxonomy): domain Eukaryota; kingdom Viridiplantae; phylum Streptophyta; class Magnoliopsida; order Fabales; family Fabaceae; genus Acmispon; species Acmispon strigosus. The sequence continues at coordinate 31,774,215 of JAUAMA010000001.1, forward strand.
ACACTGAAACATTTGCACCTTTAGCCAGAATTGAAGCCACACATATACTGCTTGCATTTTCATGTCAACACTCTATCAAGCTCTATCAAATGGACATCAAGAGTGCATTTCTAAATGGACTCATTGAAGAAGAAGTTTATGTGAAGCAACCATCAGGATTTGAAGACGCATCAGTACCAGACCATGTCTTCAAACTAAGAAAAGCTCTTTATGGTCTGAAGCAAGCACACAGAGCATGGTGTGATAGACTTAGTACTTTTCTAATGAGTAATGGTTTTACATGTGGAAAGATAAACAAAACACTATTTAGATGAAAGTCAGAAAAAGATTTCATTTTAGTACAATTATATGTTGATGATATTATATTTGGTGCTACTAATGAAAAGCTATGCAAGGATTTTTCTAACCTTATGCAAAGTGAGTTTGAGATGAGCATGATGAGTGAATTGAAGTTCTTTCTTGGACTTCAAATTCATCAAGAGAAGGGAAAAACATATATCCATCAGGCGAAGTATATCATGGATCTTCTAAAGAAGTACAACATGGACAAGTCCAAGGAGATGAGAACTCCAATGCATCTTGGATCCATATTAGACAAGAACAATGAAAGCTCATCTGTTGATTCCACTAAATATAGAGGTATTACTGGATGACTGCTTTACTTTACGTCTAGCAGATCATACATTATGTTTAGTGTCTGTCTATGTGCAAGGTTCCAAGTAAATCCACAAGAATCTCATCTTAAGGTTGTAAAAAGAATTTTTAGATAATTATCAGGTACTGCTAATCTTGTCCTATTATATGAGAAAGGTGATGATTTCAGGTTAAAAGGATTTTGCAATGCAGACTATGCTGGAGATAGAATTTAAAGAAAGAGCACAAGTGGAGGATGTCACTTTCTTGGAAAATGCTTAATTTCATGGTCAAGTAGACTACAAAGCACAATCTCACTATCTACTGCTGAAGCTGAATATGTGGCTGCAGGATCTTGTTGTACCCAACTATTGTGGGTAAAGCATCAATTAGAAGATTATAGCATCTTTGAGCATAACATTCCATTACTATGTGGCAATACAAGTTCTATAAACATTACTAAGAATCCTATTCAACATTCTAGGACCAAGCATATTGAAATCAAGCATCATTTTATAAGGGATCATGTTGCAAAGGGTAATATTGACATGTCATATGTGCACACTGATGATCAACTTGCTGATATCTTTACTAAACCTCTCATTGAAAATAAATTCAAATACCTAAGAGAAATTATTGGCATGTATCTTGCTTTATGAACTATATTGTGTATACTAACCAAAGTACAGGAGACGACAGAAACATAGACGATACAACCATCATCTAAATTACTCAAGAGCATCGTCTGATGAAAATACAGCGTCTGCAACTTATCGTCTAAACATTGTGAAGTTCAAACATGTATGATGTCACTATGTCATGCAAACATAACTGCAATGCTGATACACTTACTCTCATTGGCAGTTAGTATGAAAGGGGAGATATCACGTCGCGTTGATTGCACGCGCAGTTAAAACATTTTATTTATTGTTTTTGCATATATTAAAACGAAACCATCATTTCCTTGGAAACCTAAAAACTCTCTGCATTCCCTCCATTCCTAAAATCACATCATTTCATTTAACAAGACTTTTTACTCTTCTCAATTACACTATTCTCTATTCACACTGCAAACTAACTTGTGTCTCAAAAAAAGAAAAAGAAGAACTCTTGAGATTCAACAACGGCAACCTCATCATCCCAGATTCAAAACGAACTCAGCATCTCTTCAGGAGAATTGGAGATCCTCAAAGCAAGAAAGAGTTCTGGATCAACGCTGACGCCAAGTATCTGAGATTGGAAATCCCTTGGTTGAAAAGCTCGGAGATAGACACATCATCTCCCGTCACTACCTGGATATAAAGGTGTTCATTCATCTCAAAATCGCAGGGATTCAAGCTTTCTTTCATTAGGATTGGGAAACCTTCTACAAAGTCTCTAAAAAGGAAGTTTATGTTCCTCTAGTGAAGGAATTCTATGACTGTGTTGTTCCTGAAAGAGGCACTATAACCACAAGATTCAACAACAAGATCACAACCATGATTGTGGAAGATATTGTTGATGCACTGGATATTAGTTCAGAGGCTGGTGAAAAGTACTCACCTTCATGAAAGTACAACGCTTCAGATTCTAACAGGAGTTGGCAACAATCCCCTCAAACTGCTAGGCACGAGGTAAATAATCTGATTGATGAATGCATATTTCTTTATGCGGCTGTTAGCAAAATACGCTCTTTACAAGATGATCAATATGGTAAAGGTAAATAATCCGAAGGAAAGTGCTACGAACCATGTGAACAAACCTACAAGATACGCTCTTTACAAGATGGTCAAGATGGTAAAGGTGAATCCTGCTCACCTAATCTTTGCATATCTGGTAAACTACTTGGAAACACCTATGGGAAATCTTCCCTATGGATCACTGATTTCCACCATCTTCTACAAAATAAAGATGTTGATTCCCTACATTGAAAGTACTCGATTCCTGGAGAAGGACATCATATGGCCAACTCCTATCAAGATTAATGATGTCAAAAGAATGTAAATTTCTGTTGATGAGTCTGAACTATATGAAGAGTTCATTGAAAATTATAACGCGACTGACACAACTGACGCATATGACGCCCGACCTGACGACGAGACAACGGAATAGACATTTAATATTAAACTAATCCTAGATATTTTCCTAAACTTTCTAAAATTTATAGTTTAGTCCTTATACTTTGAAACTTTAGAGTTTGGTCCTCCAAATTGTAACTAGATATTTTGAGAAACTTTTCAACTCTTCAACTTTGGTCCCTAGGGTTTTAGGAAAATTTTAAGTTGGGCCCCCCATGGGCTGAATACCCACGGCCTCAAGGCCATTTTGGAAGAGTTTTTGTTCTTTTTCCTTCTAATTTTCATTAAGCAAAGTAAAGTAAATTAAGTGAGAAATTAAGAGAGAGAAAGTGAAGAGAAAACTATTCATCATCTTCATCCTTGGAGCCCCATGACCAAACCTTCTCCCCCCCCCCTTTCTAACATATACCACTCATTTTATCACATTGATTCTTTGAGGTAAATTATTCTCCTCTTCAAGCTCTTCACTACTACGTTTTAGATTTCAAAGTGGAGGAGTTTTGAGATGTTGATAGTTGAAGAAATCCCAAACTCCTTTCATATTTTTGGTCGCTATGATCTTCCTCTTTAATTTGAACCGATTAGATTTTCAAATGGTTGAGTTTTTTATGTTCATGGTATATTGAAGTTGGGTTGTTGCCATGAAAGTTGGGATTCTGAAGTTGGCCTATATCCAGTATATGGATCACCAAGGATCATAAATTAGTGATTTCCATGAAAGCTGCATTTTTGAAAAGTGATTATTTGAAATAATTGATTTTCAAACTTTGGAAATGAATTTCAGCATAGATTTCTTTATGCCTTTGATGTGTACAAGTTTGTTTTGAGAGAAAAATTCACCTTGACAATTAACCCTTGATGGCCGAACCTATGTCACATTTTTGGGCTTGGAAGAATTGAATTTCCACTAGATTTTAGAGTGTTTAAAGCTTGTATGTGAGGTTTGACGCAAAAAGAAAATTATTGCCCTATGCTTTATAGTGATGCCGAGAGCAATGAGGATTGTTTAGTGTTTGGAAAATTGATTTTCACATGATTTTGAGAGTTAATGTTTAGAGGGACCAAAATTTATTTGGGTGAAGTGGGTTTTGAAACTTATAGCTTGATTTAGGGTTTGGAGAAGTGGACTGGGCGAGTGCCTTTGCCCAGTAGAATGGCGACTCAATGGCTTGACAGGGCGACTCAGGCTACATTGGGGGTATATTTGTAATATAAGGGGGTGATAATTTGTAATATTTACTAGGACCGATTCTCGAGGCCTATAGGCCTGTTAGGATTAAAGATATTTATGGCTCCTCCCCCTATAAATAACTAGTAGGGGGCTCATGTAAAAGAGACCTGAATTATCCCTTGATATTCTAATAATACTTCTTCTCAATGCTTTCTCAATTCGAGAACATTTGGCGCCGTCTGTGGGGAAAGGTAAAACTTTTCCCACACCACGAAAAACCTTTCATGTTCTACTCAATGAGTGGGAGGCGATTCAAAAAAAAACCTAAAAAAATAGTCTCTGGCCTCTTCTCCCAAGTGCAGCCGCCACCACCACTCCTCTTCCAATCGGCCTTCAGCGCCGCCACCCTTTTTCCTTCATCTCCTTCGACCTCCTTCTCCTTCGACACCCACCGTCAATCCTTCTTCCTCAAAAATCCATCATCGACCTTCTTCTTTTCTTCCTCCAAACCGCAGAAACCACCGCTGCTTTCACCTTCCACCACCTAACCCTAAATCGCCGCCGCCGCCCACGAGGTTCCAGCGCTGTCGCCATTGCCGCCACCTCGTCTTCCTCTTCAATCCAGGGTCCAGCGCCTCCGTAAATCACTCGAGAAAGGGAACAGGTCAGGGACGAGGAAGGAGAAAACGGGGGAGACGCCCAAAACTCTAGAAGCTTCATCACCACCGTTCAAGGCTTCAGGCTTCTTCTTCACTCTAGGCCGCCACTCTTGCGTTCTTCTATTTCGCTTCAAACCCTAGCACCCTAGGGAGGTTCAAATCACAGCGGCCAGCGGCGGGGAAGAGGGGGCTCAAACCGCGGGGGGGCGACCCCTTGTTTAGTGTCCTCGCCCTGTAGCACCTCGAGAATTTTGCCAATTGCAATCTCTGATATTCATTCTGTGCTCTGAATTTTATTTGAAATTACATTTTCTAAGCTTCAATGCCCTGATGCTCTCTTTCTATACAGCAAATTTTCATCCTCGTTCATCGCTTAGCGCCATTCAAATTGCAGATTTTCATTCTCCTAGCCCTGACAACGCCGCCATCAAGCGATAACCCCAAAACTGATAAGCAGTGAGGGCGGCAAAAAACGAGGAAGGCGGCCTGGGTAACAAGCACATCGCGACGCCATTCCACCATGAAGGGGATCCCCACTGCCATTGAAAATGGATCCAGCCACTAGAACAATGAGTTTAAATGTGGGTCGCTGCCTTTCATTTTGGGTCGCCGCTCCCTCGACGTAGTACTGCTTCACATCATAAAACAGGGTAGTGACTTTTCCCTTTTCCTAATTAAATGTGCTTAAAATTATATGATGGTTGCTCAACATGCTGTGAAGATTGTTTCATGTATTTATCTCTAATAATTTTTCTCTGAAATCAAATGGGTCTTTGGTATGTTTGTTTCTAAGAATGCATGCTACTCTGTTTAAACTCAAATAACATAGTTCGATTGTCGGGTTTGCACAGCAAAGTAACTGAGGTGATTTCTTACCTGCTTGTATCTGTTACACCTCGCGACAATATGAGTTCTGTTACCTGCACAATCAATATCTTTGTTGACCTGAATTATCTCTTGATATTCTAATAATACTTATTCTCTATGCTCTCTCAATTCGAGAACAAGAAGTTAAGAAATTGAGAATTTAAAAGTTTGACAATTAAATTGAAAATATTTTTCCTTTATATTTTGTGTTGTACGATTTATATGCTATATTTTCCTAAGGGAAATATTTCTTGCTTTTTTGTGTGATTATATAAGAAAAATATATATAATATATGCATTTATATGATGTTGGCCGTGGCCTACTCATATAATTGAGTAGGTTTGGGCTATTTTGTGATTAAGTTCATTTTATGCAGATTTTTACGCAATTAAGAGTTTTAGTTAAATTAGAATTAAGGAACCTTCTAGAGAAGGAATATTCCTTCGCATCTATGGTTATCAATTCAAATTTTATTTTTAATTAATTGATTTTAATTAAAGATAATACTGAGGCTACTTAATATACAAGTAGGTTTGGCCTGGGTTTTCAACTATAAATAGCCTGCAAATCCTCCTTGTTTCTCATTAATCAGGAAGCAGAAAATCCTTCCCCCTCACTCTTGAGAGAAATTTGAGTTCTCTCTCATATCGGGAGAGTTCTCTTTTCATTTTTCATTTGTTAGAATTTCTCATAGCCTTCTTTCCCTCTCTTGTTCGAAATCTCTCTCTTTGTTGGAGGAGTTCTTCTTTTCTTCTTGTGATCAAGGTTGGTGAATCTCTTTCTATGATTAAGATCTTAGTTTTCATGTAGTGATCATGTTAGATTCATCAAGTTCATGAGGGTCAGGGATTTTAGGTCTTGTTTTCACATAAACGTTGAAGTTTTTGTTGTTTGTTCTTCATGAAAAATTTCAAGATGTTGGAATAAAATATGAGTTTGATATAAAAAGTTAAAAAATCTCTTCCCCTAGGTGTTATGAGCCACGACACTCTGTATAATTTTTAGTGTTTTAGTTGCTTTTTATCTTTGATAGTAATAAAACCACACAAGAAAGGGGGGTTTGAATTGTGTGTGTGATTTTTAAACCTTTTTCGCAAAATAGTTATTATTAGTTCAAAAGAGTTTATCAAAATATGCATCGGAAATAAACTTAGAGCTTGAACAATAAAGCACACACGATATTTATCCTGGTTCACCCCCTTAATCGACAGGGCTACGTCCAGTCCTTGGCTTCACCAAGATTTTCACTATTTGAACAAAATAGTACAAGTGTTCTCAGGGTCTTCTCCCAGTATTCTGAGGACTACTCCTTTACAAGTATTCTAGGACTTCTCCTTTATCTCTCGAGTGTTTGATAGGACTCCTCCCAGTTCTTTTTCAAGAAGATTTGGTTTCTATAAGAATCTCTTCACCAAGAGTGGGTAGAAAATATGAAGAACGAAGTTCAGAGATGGTATACGAATTAGTTCCCTGAATGGCTTGTGTGAGAAAGGATAAGATTTTTCACTATGTAAGAGATTTCACACTAGTTGGCGACAGAACTCAGAAAATGAGAGGGTTAAGGTTACTGAGTGTCTTGGCTTAAAGCTTGTTCAAATCGTAGATAGACTTGGAGGGTTTGAATGCTTTGATTGTGTAAGAGTCGCCAAGTTGGAGCTGATGCAAAGTCCACTATTTATATCTTCAGTAGGATGATAACTGGAGGCTTTGGTGAAGATCTTCAAAAATAGTTCCGTTTGAATTTCTGCTTGATTGTGAGTAACGGATACTTCTGCATCTGCTATTGCAATCTTCCAGGTAAAGAATGTTTCTTCAACAATGAAAGACGGTATCGTCTGGTGATGCTTTTGCTTCGGTTCACAGAGTCTGCATTTAATGCTTATGCATTCCAGCTAATTCAGTCATTAATGCTCTGACCAGAATATTTGAATTTGACCGTTGAGGAGATACGATGATCAGAGGATATCGCCGTTAATTCAACAAAAGCAGCTTGAATTAAGGAATGTCAGAGGATTTGAATCTTCAAGGAATGAGGCGCTTAATTCTGTCTCTTTCGCCATTAATGCTCTGAACCACCAAGAGGTGCACGACAGCTCATCTTTGGGTTGCACAAACGATCACCTTCAGGATATTTCGTTTTGCTCGAGTCTACAATCATTTCTTTTAGTCAACCCAAGTATTCTTCAAGAATTGAGTAGATGATCAATCGGACGTTCTTCACAGGCGGACGTACTCTTCTCTGGAGGCAGACTAATTCACATAGGCGGACGGTTTTCTTCACTTTCTTTTTGATAATGCTTTGTCGAACTCCTCGCAGCATGTCTTCAATCTACAAGTGTTTCTGAGTATGAAAAACTTTTAAAGAAGTCAGTAACACTTAGCGAAATTGTTATTTATCAAAATAAATTAACCTATTAAATTTTTTATTCTAACAATCTTATTGGTTTATTGATAGAGATTTTTTGTTTATTTGAGTATTTTCTTAATTGTTGATAATTATCTATTTTAGGAAATTTGAATTTAAAATCTGAATCTAATAAGTTTTTATGATTAAAATATGATTAGTTTTAGTTTTGATATAATATTTTTTTAGATTAGATTTGGTTATTGGAAAAAAAAAGATTTTGGTTATATATATATATATATATATATATATATATATATATATGTATGTATATTTTGAAAATTGTATATACATGAGAATAGAATTTTAAATTCATATTTTAAATATTATGAGGTTAGGATTTGTATTTTTGAATTATTAGATAAGTTGTTAAATTTGAATATTTACTAGACATGCATGTGATTATAATTCTATTTGAAAAAAAAAATAGAGATATACTCATAAATATATGCTTTTCAAATTTTTACCTTGATTTTATGAGTAGATTTTCAAATTTGAATTTTGACTAGATACTATGTTAATATTTAAAATTAATTTTTGAGTTTATTTGGTAGTTAGAAAAATTGAAAAAAATTATAATATATGCACAAATGGCCACAGGCCATACCATAAATAAAAGAGGTATTTTTCTTTATTTTTAAGCATTATATTTGAGGTTATTTGGTTAGAGACTAATTATTTAAATAATTGCGATAATAATTAATAGTTTGAATAAAAATATATGTGTATACATATATATATATATGTATAAATAAGAAGGAGTCTGGAAATAAAAAAAGAATATTCTTGTTGGTGTTATTTTATTGTATTATTAAATGGTGATGTGTTTAATATAGTTTTGGATTTAATAACGAAATGATTAAATGATTCAAGGTTTATTTTTAATAAGGTTGGGAAATATTAAAAATTGAATTAAGATATATTAGGGTTTGCATGGGCATGCATGCAAGAGTTTCACAAATAATTAATACGTGTATGTTATATTTATTGTTTGAAGGATTTTCCTTTCCTTCGGATGACCCTTTTTTGGATTCGGTTATATATGCTTGGAATAGGCCAAGGTAAGGGCACTCGGTCCTAGCTTTGTCTGCATATGATGAATGCTATGTGTTTATATGATTATGTGATTCGAATTATCAGCTGTATATTGCTTTTATGTTTGAGTGAGGGCACTCGGCCTTAGAAAAGTCTGTATGTGTGTTGTGCTATGTGCTTATATGATACTTATATGTTGAATATATGCTATATGGTGAATATGATGATGAATATATGCTTAAGTAATTATGAGCTTTACATGTTTGGTTATTTGATATTTTCATGCCTATGTGATTTATTTAATGTCGGAATATATCTATGCATGTTGATAATGTTGATTAATAACTAAGATTACTGTTTTACCCTTATTGTTGGGTGGTTTTGTTTAAGATATTTCGATTAACTCATATGCATAGTTTTTGGTTCACACGTAATTAAATAATTATTTAATTATTCCAAGTTACTGTTTGGATCCGCTCGGCGGCATCGGCAAGCGATATCGTTGGCCGAAGTACCGATGAAGTATTCTTTGCGACTCTTGGTAGGAAACCAAGCTAGACCCGACTTTGAGTTCGGACGAGAATAAGGCGTTCTCACCATCACCATGACGATCATTGAAAAAATTTCATGAAGAACGACTGTAATATTGATATGGTTTCCTCCTGAGGCCTGATGAGTGGATTTTATATGATATTTTTAGGGTATTTTTAGTCTTTTTATTTTATTATTTTTGAGTCACATATAGGATTTTTATTATATTTATGTAGATTTTATTTTATTTTGCATTTTGCATATAAATTAGATTTTATTTGTTTTTCTAACTTTATTTTATATTTTTAGGAATTTTTATAGCTATTTTATATTTTTAGAAAAAGCTGGTATAGTTATCATTTTTGTCCAGGGACCAATTTGTAAAGTTTCAGGAAATCAGGGATCAAAGTGTAAATTTCAAGAGTGGAGGATGAGAAGTGAAGATTGAAAGAGTTAAAGGGCCAGAATTTGAGTGTTAGCAAAGAGAGGGCTAAAAGAGAAAAAGAAGAATATGAAGCAACTCTCTCCAATTTAGCACATGGAAAATAAGCTTGAAGAAATTGATGGTAGTGGGAAGGAAGTTTCAGAAATGATTAAGGGTTGAGTGGTGTCCATTGAAGGCATTGAAAACCCATTACCATGAAGAAGGGAAAAGCTTGAAGATGAAGCAGCAGGCGACCCAACACTCCAGCGTTGGAAGCCCAACGCTCCAGCGTTGGGACTCTGACTAGGAGATGAGTCAGATTTTCACCCAGCGCTCAAGCGTTGGAGAGCCAGCGCTCAAGCGCTGGGCCTCGGTCTGATAGTAGAATTTTAATGCATCCCAACGCCCAAGCGTTGGGAATGCCAGCGCTCAAGCGCTGGAAGGTGATTTTTTACTATAAATAGGGGCCTTTTCTTCACTTGTAAGACACACTTATTCAGAATACAACAAGTGTTCTTCTTTCCTCCTTAAGATCATTGTTCCTAGGAATTGTGGGAAGCCAAACTTGAGCTCCTATCCAGGGTAATTCAATGACTCTTTTAGCCATGCTTGGCTAATTCTTATTAAGTTTCTTGGGTTGTAGTAGTTTATAGTTTATGTTCTAGTCTTTTTCTACATTTCTGAATAATATTTCCTTTCATGTTTTATTTCCTTGCTCTTAATGTTATCTTTCTGTACACAAGAAGTTTTGCTTATTATTTATGTCATAAGACCATTTGGTAAGTAGTAAGGGAACTAGGAAATAAAAAAGGCTATAAGTATATATCTCTAAAGATCATTAGGATAGACGTAGCTTTATGTTGGCCCGAATTCATTCTTCATCTTCTTTTCTGGTTAACTAAATTACAAGATCTTGGATTTAGTAATTAGGAAGAAAGTTCTACATTTCTTAAGACCATTAACTTGTAGAAATTCTAGGCTTTAGCATCATGAAATTGGACTTAAAATTCAGAAATTAAGTAGGAACTTGCTAGCATATTTATAGACTATGTAAATCAACCCAAGAGCTTAATTCTCATCATCTCTATTTCTTATCTTTTTATGCTATTGTTTCTTGCTAGTTCTTAAACCAACAACATATATATCATTTTATTTTTCTGCACAAGTACTAGATATTATAATAATAAGAACACCTATCCCTTGGGTTCGATCTTTTTATATTATGCGATAGTTAATCGTGCACTTGCGATTTGGGTATCAGGGCCCGGGAAGGATTTTTCGCGCTAACGAGACTTTTAGCCGAAACTTCAGTAGGCGAAACGGAAGACTTTGGGACCCCGGATCGAGAATCTAAAAAGCCCCAAACTATTTCGTTTGGCGTTTCGAGACCAACTTCGTGATGACAAATTTCATGAATAGTGACCCCGTGAATAGTGTTTTCGGGCAGTGTGGCACGAACTTCGAGAAAGATCGACCTAGCCCCGAATTGTGCGGGCTCGGTACCCCGAAACCAATAAATGACCCTGGGGAAGATACTCTCAGTGATACTAAGGTTCTCACTGATGACCAGAACCTGATGATGACCGGTGACTTAACGCACTAACGCTGTGACGCACTGACGCGCTGACGCACTGACGCACTGACGCGCTGACACACTGACGCGTCATGATTGAGAATTTATTAATAAACAAACCTAGATATTTATTAGAACTTTCTAAGCTTAGAGATTAGTCCCTGAACTTTGAAATTCTTACGGTTTGGTCCCCGATAGTAAAATGTTTTTTTTACTTTAACCTTTTACCATTCCAACTTTGGTCCTTAGGGTAAATGAAAAATTAAAATCCACCCCCATTCTAGGGCCCAAAGCCACGGCCCAAACCCTCTCTTAAGGGGTTTAAGTGGCCTTCCAAGTCTTATTAACTCATTAAGCGAGAAACAACCAAGTTTTAGTGAGATTTAGAGAGAGAAACTCTCATATTCCTCCATTGAAGGAGCTTGGCCGCCCCCTCCACTCCTCCATGGCAGCCCTTCCTCAACTCTTTTGCACTTTATTCTTTGAGGTAAAGTGCTCCCTCCTCTTGATCTATATTACTACCGATTCGAAATTTCATTTTGATGAGTTTGGTTTTTATGCAAGTGCTAGAATTTGAAAGTCCCTTCACAAATGTTGTTCCCACCATCTTAAGCTTCAATTTGAACCGATTAGATTTTTGATTGGTTGAGTTTTTGTCTCTTGAAGATTTTGAAGTTGAGTTTTTGTTAGGGTTCCCTTTGGAAAAGTCATTCCCATGACATTGATCTTTGAAAATCTCCAATTAGTTTTCTTGAAAGTTTTGTTTTTGAAAAATTGATTATTTGGAAAAGTGATTTTTCAAGCTTTAGGTAATTATTCACCATAGATTTCTTGTTGTCTTTGATGTGTGCAAATTAGATTAGCAAGAAAAAATTACCCTTGAATTAAAGTTGTTGGCCGAATTGACATAGGTTTTGGGACAATCGGAATTTGATTTTCTAACTAGCTTTTGGGTGTGTTAAAATTATTATAAATGAATTTGGGTATTGAAAAAATGTTTTGCCATTATAGATGTGCAATGGCCTAGGAAATTTTGAGTGTTAAGGACTTGGAAAATTGATTTTTGAAAGCCTAGAAAACTAGGGAATTGAATGTGTGAAAATTGAGTTCTTGGGCAAATTGGATTTGAAACTCATAGTCAAATTTAGGGCTTTGGGAATTCTGAAAACTTGAGGGAATTGGAGTGGAAAATGGATTTAGAAGTCATGTTTTTGGTTGTGTGATTGATTTGAAAATTTAGTGAAGTGTTGGGTGAAAATTTGGAAATTTTAGGGTTTTTAAGAACTTGGGCAGAATTGAAGTTTGATGAAAATGTGTGTTTTTGTCTTCTAAAATCTTGGTTAAGGCTTTCAAAATGGTTTGTAAGCATCTAGCCTTGATTCTCTTTAAGTGGTTTAAAGTTTTGGAAAATTTAGATTGCGTAACTTAGAGATTTCTAAATTCTTTTGACGATCGTCGAAATTGCTTAAAATGTTTTTGGATTCTGAGGTTTTCCCTAAGTTTTAGGACCATTGTTTAGGTGATAGAACTCCTGTTTGGACCATCCCCTTGACCTTAGGTTTGAGTTCCAAGTTCTAAGCTAGGTTGTGTTTGTTGAAGGATAACGAGACCCCGAACCGATCTAGATGCACGGAGCTTACGTGACCGCCAGGATCAACTACCTTCAAGGTAAGGGCACTTCGTTTCCTTAGCTACTTAGCATAAGTATAAGTTTATGCAATGTATGCTGTACGATTTTTGAAATTGTAGTTGACGGCGTTCTGAGAACGACCCGATTCATAACTGTATTAATTGTGATATTAATGCAAGTCTCTGAAGACACCTGATATGCTGGATTAGGAATTCTTTGAATTGTGTCAATGTTGTATTTGTTTTGACTTGTTGGATGTTTATTGCTTTAATGATAATTGAAAGCATGTTTCTTTCTCCGAAGTGTTTTATATCTGTTTAGATATGTACCCATGCTCTACATAATTCATGTACATTATGAAGCTAACTTAGGCACTGTATAAAGACAAGTAAAACCTAGATTGGGTAGTTAGGTGGACATACGTTCCTTGAGGTAAGTAACTTTATACAGAGTTGCTCGAGCCTTTCTTGGAATACGTATAAGGTGCAGGAGAGCTCAAGCCGAACCAGCAGAAGTGGCGAATCACAGTGGTCGATGGAAAGCCACCGTCGTACCTACACTGGGGAAATGTCCCGCCTCCCACGAATCGGAGTAGGCGCTACATCCGGATAAATAAAAAGTCTTCGCGAAATGTGACTTAGAGACATCATGAGATACGTTTGTCAAAACCCAAATGGCTTAGGCATATAGAGGCAAATATGTTAATTTAATGGGTTTTGGGGGTTTAGTAGAAACACTAACATGTATGTTTATTTGATTGTCCCTCTGTTTAGAAAAATATGTTTGTTAGTAGTGTATATTCATATAGGAAATGCCATGTGTATTGTTTCTTTTTGAAGTTGACCCTTGCTTGTCTGTTTTGTGTGGTTGCTGGTGATCCGTCGCCAGCTGGACAGCCTTTAGCCAGAAGATGCAGATGGTGTCGTTCCAGGAGAAACCATAACGAGAAGTCGGGCGTATAGTGCTGGAGGACTTGTTGCAGCCGCTTTTACCGTTATGTAATAATATCCGTATGTGTTTACATATCAGGGTAGGATTTTAGTTTATATTCTTTCAACTGATAGCAGAGTTTTCGAACCCAAGTTAAATGTTTTGTAAATAACCTCTAAGCTGCTAGTCGGTCACTTTAAGCCATATGTTTGGTTATTTGCGAATTAGGTATATGTATTACTAATGCACCTCAGCATGGCATGTTTCGAAAAGGAAAATTATTTTTTAAAAAAAAATATGCTCTCTTTTCCCAAGTTTTGAAAATGCCCCTGCATATTTATTTACGGTTTATTTGCTACATTAACGCCCTGGAAATCAGGGTATTACAGGATCCACCTATCGACAGGCGCGTAACTTTTTCTTCGGAGGATGACCTACCATTAGAGGTGACTACTGCTCCTTTGGCTCAGTGGCGTAGATAGAGAAGAGACCTGCAGCGTCAACGTGAGAGGCTGGAGCATTTGGTGGCTCGACGTAGGGTTTCCTGGGGTTCTATGTCTTATTCTTTGGTTTTTAACATCTCACTTCTGAAGGATCTACCTGCGTGTGGTTCTCGGTTGTATTGAATATACTTTATTTTTCAGTCATGTACTCTTTTCTTGAATAATATATTCCTTGAGGAAGTTTATGTATCAATTTTATTTCGGTTTTAATTTCCGCTACTTTTTGCAATGTTCTTTATTTGTTGATATTTACGATAATAACCATCGTGGAAATCGGGGCGTTACATCAATGTCTAGCCTAAATTCTCTTCAAAGGTTTTGAAATTTTGGAAAATTTTGAATGTTGTAACTTAGTGTTTTTCAAAGGTTTTGAAGGTTACCAAATTTTTCTAAAGAGTTTTGATGGATTCATTATTGTGAATGAAGACATTTGCCCAAGTCTTGGTTGTTCTCTAAGTTTTTAGCTAATGTCTTAGAACTAGTGTATAAGTTTTAAACAATGATATGTTCCATAGATGTTTATGGGTCATAGGAAATCTCGGAAAGGACATAGCTTCCAGAGTGGACGTAGCTTGCAGAACGAACATAGCTTTCGGAGCAAACATTAGAGTTTGGAGCAAAGGACTTTGGTAAGGGCACTTTTCTACTCTTAGCTACTAAGCATACGTATATGATTATATGAATGTATACTATGATATTGAGATTGATAGCTAACGGTGTTCTGAGAACGACCAAACTAGAATTGCATTGATTGAATTATATTAATGCATGGAGCTATAGGCATCTACTAGGATGGATTAGAAATTATTGATGATTGAAAGCCTACAATGTTGGGTCAAAATGAAGTCCAACAACTCCATTAAGTGAGTTTCAAAGATGATAAAACGATGGCATAATCACAGAAGATGAAGCTTGTGGTAAATGCAGATTTCATGATCTACAACAGCATCGTCAACAAAGCAACAACATCATTTACAAAGCAATAGTATCATCTACAAAGCAACAGTAGCATCTACAAAGCAAAAGTATCGTCTAGAACAGTCTACTATCTGCCAAGAGAAGCAAAGAAGTTCAAATTGTCTGTCCTGAAGACGGTTCTAATTAAGAAGAGCTAACTACAGAGTACAGTGCAACCTAATCTTGAACCAACAGTTGTCGGCAAATGGAAAATTACAGACTGAGGAAAATAAGCAAGATCTAATTCTTCAATCGTTTACTGAATTTGCTCTATATTGAATTCAAATGATGGTCAAATCACCCGATGAAATGTAGCAGAAGAAAAGAGAGTTAAAAAGAACAAAATAGTCCACACATGACTCTCCTAAATCTGACATAAGCTACATCATCTATTTACACTAGAAATTTTGGTCAAAACCAAAAAGGGAAAGCGCCTCGATAAACTCCAAAAAGGCTAAATGTCAGAACGACTCTCTTAATCTAAAACGTCTCTCTGACAAAGAGGACGTTTGTAATATAACTATTGCAAGATCCAGACAAGATATGGTCTCATTTGAACGCTGGAGTATAAATAAGAAGAAGTACTAAAGTGAGAAAAACAGAGCTTAAACTTTCAAAAATCTTCAAACAGTGAACAAGAAAAAGAGTCAAATACTTCTCAGGTTCATAACTCAGAGGAAGTTTAACGTCCATTCCTTTTTTTGTGATCAAAAGCTCCTAGTATATTCTCAAGAGTGAAATCCTTCTCTCAAATACTAGAAGAGTGTTTGTACTTAATTTTATCTACATCATCTCTGTAAAGAGAGAACTTGACTAGAGGAGTTTTACCATCTTGTAAAGGGAGGATTCCTGTATAATACTTTTAAGGAGAAGTCTTGTAGAATTCTTGTGGGAGGAGACCTGTAGAATACTTATGGGAGAAGTACTAGAGAATATGTTTTAGGAGAATTTGTGAAGAAGGTCTTGCTCCTGACCCTGGCTGTGGTTTTGATGACGACAAACTCATCAACAAAAAGAAGAAAAGAAGACTTCGAAGAAACAGCGCTATAAAGTTCATCAATAGTCTAGAAGTCTTAGTTTAGGTGAGTTATGCTTCTAAAGGTCTATTAAAGCATAAGGGCTCTTAAAACACCTAAACTAATCAAGCTAAGTGTTTTCATAACTTAAAAGAAGTAGAAAACCATAAGCCGATCTCAAAGGATCAAGTTTCTGGAAGTTGGACTTCAGTGTAATCGATTCCAGCCTTCTGGTAATCGATTACACTTAGGCAAGTAATCGATTACCCATTGCTTGTAATCGATTACATGTTTGAATTTGAAATTCAAACTGAAATGGCTATTAGTGTAATCGATTACACTAAGTGATGTAATCGATTACCAGAACGAAAAGTTGCATCTTTTCATGAATCATTGTGTCCCAAACCTTTTGGAAACGGTTGTGATGGTTCAAGGATGTTTCCCTTGCCTATATAAAGTCCATTTGAGTCCAGAACACAAAAACACATGAGAGTACAACATTAGGCCAAAGCTTTGTCAAAATTAGTTCATCTTTTAGAACTTAAACCTTCAAGAGCCTAAATTCTGAATTCATGATCTTCATGTTTATAAGAACACTTTAGTTGTTCATATGTTGACGAACTCAGAATCATATTATGCTTAAAAGCCTTAAAGCATAAATTCTCATGATCAATCCACTTCTATGTTAAAGGATTGATACAGCCAATTGTAAAATCTTCTTCATCTCTTTCTGTAAGATTGAGTTTTCACCGTGGTATTCGGTGAAGGGTTGTTGGCACTGAAAGTGGTATACTTTCAGGGTGTTGATTGAAGGTGGTTTAGCCTTCAAGGTCTGAGGGTGGTTTGCCTTCAGGAACTGAAAGTTGTTTGCTTTCAGGGACTGTTGAAAGTGGTTTGCTTTCACAGGATATTGGTAGAAATTCTTGGGGTCCTTGGGTTAGGAACTTGTAAGAGATTTTTATCAATAGTGGAAAAATCCTCAAGGGGTTTTCTTGAGGGACTGGACGTAGCCTTCGGTGGATAGAAGGTGAACCAGGATAAAACTCCGTGTGTGAATTCTTCTATCCTTCATCTTTACTTTCAAGCAACGCTTAATTCTGCTGCAATCACAACAATCGTTTCGTGATCATCATTATCTTGAAAGTAACCATTTTCAATAAGGCGAAAATCGGGGCAACTCTGATTCACCCCCCCCTCTCAGGTTGCTATCTGCACTAACAATTGGTATCAGAGCGGAAGTTTAGGTAAGTTATTCCTAAGATCCGGGAAAAGATGGCATCCTCTTCCAATCATGGAACCAGTGAAGGATTCAACATAAACAAGCCACCATTCTTCAATGGAGAACACTATGACTTCTGGAAGATCAAGATGAAAATATTCATAAAGTCATTAGACGCAGGAATTTGGAAAGCCATTGAAGAAGGTCCCTTTGTGCCTGTAGCAGAAGTAGAAGGAACTTCACAAATAAAACCAGAAAGTACTTGGAGTGAAGAAGAAAAGAAGAAGGTTCAATATGATCTCAAAGGAATGAACATTCTTACATCTGCCCTTGGCATGGATGAATTTTTCAGAGTATCAACGTGCACTTCGTCGAAAGAAATATGGGATACGTTGATGGTGACTCATGAAGGGACAGATGAAGTCAAGAGATCAAAGATCAATACTCTATCTCAAGAATATGAAATCTTCAGAATGCTTCCAGTAGAAAAGGTATTAGATATGCAAAAACGATTCACTCATTTAATTAATCATTTGATTGCTCTTGGTAGACAATTTTCAAACAGTGACTTGAACATGAAAGTTCTAAGATCACTTACAAGAGTATGGCAACCAAAAGTAACAGCCATCTCAGAGAAAAAGAGTTTATCAAAAATGACACTTGCAACTCTTTTTGGAAAACTCCAAGAACACGAGTTAGAATTGAATCGTTTGGAAGAGAATGAACAACATGAGAAGAAGTATCGATCCATTTCCCTAAAGGCAAAAGAAAGCATCAAAGAAGATTATGATGCAGATTCTGAAGAAGAAGACAATGGGAATGTGAATCTTCTAGTAAAGAATTTTGGAAAGTTTCTTAAAAGAAAAGGTGTGAAATTCAACAAAAACAAATCCTTCCAAAGGAACAATGAGTCTTCATCCTCTCAAAAGATCACATGTTTCGAATGTGGCAAGCCTGGACACTTCAAGTCAGAATGTCCAAATCTTCAGAAGAAGAAACAGGGTCTAAGAGAAAAATTCGAAAAGAAGGATCAACCCACACGAAGAGCATATTTGGCTTGGGATGATAATGAAGTAAGTTCTGTAAATCAAGTCTCGTCCTTGGACTCGACTAAGGTTTTGATGAAGACAAACACATCACAAAAAGAAGAAAGACCTCAGAAGAGAAAAAGAAGACTTCAAGAAATCTTCAAGAAAGAAAGGAACAAAAAGAAACACTTCAAGAAGACTTCAGAAAAGAAAAGAAGACTTCAACAAGACTTCAACAAGAGAAAGACTTCAAGAACCGGCTCAGAACGTCAAAATCAAAACATGAAGGTTCTAGTTTTAAGTAAGTCTTGTCAACTTAGTGTGCTATGCTTTATTAAGGTTTAATTGCATTAGAAGGCTCATGAAAGATCAACTAATTGAGTATGATATGTTCTCACAAGTAAAACTTGGTAGGAACACTCAATTAGGGTTTAAACAGTCAAAAACTGAGTTCTGGACTGTCTGTAATCGATTACGGATGTGTGTAATCGATTACAGGATGTGTGTAATCGATTACCACAAGTGTGTAATCGATTACCAAGTTTGAAATTCAAATTCAAACTTCAACGGCATGGTGTAATCGATTACCCTAACTGTTGTAATCGATTACCAGGTCGACAGATGTGTTATTTCATGAACCATTGTGTCTCAAACCGATTGGGAAAGGTTGTGTTGGTTCATGGACGACCTCTAGTGCCTATATAAAGTCCTTAGACACTCAGAAACATCAATGACTTGGTCCATAACTTTCGTATTCATAAAAGTCATCATTCTGAGTTTCGGTTCTCTCATTTTCATAAGAACACTCATGATGTTCAACATTTGAGAAACTCAGAATGGAAGAGCCTTCATTGTAATGGCCTGGAGCATACAAACTAAGATCAATCCATCTTGTCTAAGGGATTGAATTTAGCCATAGGAAAGGCATCTTCTTCTTCTTCCATTTGAATCATGTTGATTCTTTCACCGTAGTTTTCGTTGGTTGTAAAAAGGCCCTTTGAATCAAGTTTGATTCAAAGTCCACCGTGGTAATGCGGTGTCATCAGAAAGTGGTTTGCTTTCTGAGGCTTGATGGGTTCTCTTAGGGTCCTTGGCACAAGTATTGCTAAGAAGACTTGATCAATCAGAAGTGGGTTGCTTTAGGAAGATTGATAAGATATCTTAGGGTCCTTGGTGCAAGCATTCGTTAAGAGTACTCGATCATGGGAAATCTTCACTGTGGAATTCAGTGGAGTGGTTCTTCAGAAAGTGGTAATCTTTCTGAGGGATCCTAACTTCACCGTGGTATTCGGTGAAGGGTTGTTCGATTGAAGGCGGGTTAGTCTTCAAGGTCTGAGGGTGGTTTGCCTTCAGGAACTGAAAGCGGTTTGCTTTCAGGGGCTGTTGAAAGCGGTTTGCTTTCACAGGATATTGGTAGAAATTCTTGGGGTCCTTGGGTTAGGAACTTGTAAGAAATTCTTATCAATAGTGGAAAAATCCTCAAGGGGTTTTCTTGAGGGACTGGACGTAGTCTTCAGTGGATTGAAGGCGAACTAGGATAAACCTTGTGTGTGATTCTCTTTATCCTTCACATTTACTTTCAAGTATTGTTCATATCCGCTGCAATCACAACGATCAATTCGTGATCATCATAAACTTGAAAGTAACAATTTCAATAAGGCGAAAATTGGGGCAACACTGATTCACCCCCCCCTCTCAGGTTGCTATCTGTTCTAACAATTGGTATCAGAGCAGAAGTTTAGGTAAGTTATTCCTAAGATCCGGGTGAAGATAGCATCCTCATCTACAACAAGTACCAATGAAGGATTCAACATCAACAAGCCATCATTCTACAATGGAGAAATCTACGATTTCTGGAATATCAAGATAATGATCTTCATAAAGCCATTAGACTCGGGATTCTGGAAAGTCATTGAAGAAGATCTCCTTGGGCCTGTAGTAGAAGTTGAAGGAAGTTCACAATCAAAACCAGAAAACACATGGAGTGACAAAGAAAAGAAGAAAGTTCATCATGACTTTAAAAAGTATGAACATCAAGACTTCAGTCCTTGTTATGAAGAAATTCCTTAGGGTATCTACTTGAAAATCTTCAAAAGGAATATGGGATAATTTAATGGTTACACACGAAGGGACTGATGAAGTCAAAAGATTCAAAAATCAATATATTCTATCACAAGAATATGAGATGATTCAGAATATTGCCTGGAGAAAGCATACTTGATATGCAAAAGCGGTTCACACGTTTATTGGATCACTTGGTTGTTCTTGGTAAGGAATTCTCTTATTATGCCATAAACATGAAAATGTTAAGATCCCTTACAAGAACATGGCAACCAAAAGGACACTGCTCTCTCAAAGAAGAAAAATCTCTCCAACATGACTCTGGCTACTCCTTTTGGAAAAACTTCAAGAACATGATTTGAAGTTAAACAGACTTGAGCAATATGGGAACAACAAAAAGAGACATCGGTCTGTTGCTCTAAAAGTCAAAGAAAGCATCAATGATGAATATGATGCAAAGTCAGAAGATGATGAGAACATGGACTTAATAGTAAAGAATTTTCGAAGATTCTCACAAAGGAGAGATATGAATTCTAGAAGTTTTCAACAGGGAAATGAACTCTCCTTCTTGAGTATAATAAATCTGGTCACATCAAATATGGTTGTCCAAACATTCAAAACAAGAAGCATGGACTAAGGAAGAAGTTTGAAAAGAAGAATTCAAACTCCAGAAGAGCATACGTCTCTTGGAATGACAATGACATAGGCTCAGACTCAGAATTCTGACAAGGAAAATGTCCAGGTTAGTACCAGCACTTCTTTTTCAAATGATTTAAAATTTGCTATAGAAAGCCTTGTTAAGATGTGTCGTAGTACTTCTAAATTTAGTGATAAACATTATTTCATCTTTTGAAGAAAAATGTCAAATGTTTCAAAAGGATTTAGATGAAGTTAATTCTCTTAGAAGTAAACACATACATGCTAGTTCTTCTAGAAATATGAACTATAGGAACTACCCACAAAATGTCCCAAAAACAATCCTAAAGATTCATTCTATAAGATTAGAAGAGAACTAGGTATTTTAGATGAACATGATACAGTTAGATATTTGTTTAAGTATGTGTTTATATGTTTTAATTACATTGCATGATTCTTGAACTTATATGCTTACATGCTTGATTCACAAATTAAAATTATGATTGCATGTATCTAAGTTGCTTATATGCTTAAATGTTCTTCTAGTAATGTATTTCATGGGAATTTTTTAGTTTAGAACATATTAACTGTCCTGGTAATCGATTAACCCTGTCTGCAGTCCTCGTGCCTCATTAGTTGCCTAAGGTAATCGATTACCTCAACCTCTGTAATCGATTACATACTCATGATATATAATCAAAGCATAAAAATTTCAATAGGAATTATTCTCAAATTGTTCCAAGACAACCTAGGAGACATTATGATATGCTTAGATATAATATGAAGGTTATAGACTATATGCTCATAGTTATTGCAATAGAATAGGACATACTTCTAGTAGAAATCATTATAGGAATATCAAGTGGGCAATGTATGTGAGTGGATAAGACAAACAATAACCTAGAACCCAAAGCAACTTAAGTACTTAATATTCCTTTATGAGAAATTTGCTTTGTAAGTGTGTATGAAAATAGCAAAGGGTTATATGATATCTTGTTAATGGCTACACATCACATATGATTGGAGACAAAACAAATTTTTCTTATATCTCATACCTAGGAAAAAGGGGATGTGTCTCATATGAGAATAATGGAAAAGGGATAATTCCTTAGCATAGGAAAAATAGGTATACCTTCTAAATAGAGCTATCTAGAGTACATAATGCTTTAGGAAATAAGTACTGGATTCAAGCCACAAGAGTTGAACTAGTTTGAGAAAAACCTAGTATGGATATCGGTTCCCTAAGTAATAAGTATATCATTAAAGCCAAGTAGATACTTAGGAACAAATTAGAAAAATAAGAAATCATAAGATAGAAAATTAGGCTAGATTAGTAGCACAAGGTTATAAGCTTGAAAGAAGGATTATGAGAAAAGGGGTTCCAAAACAAAGAAGACAAACTTGGATGACAATAGAGCAAGTTCATCATTCAACTCAAAATGAGGAAGCATGTCTAGCTTTAATGGCAACACATCATTCTGATGAAGAGGTTAGTAATGCAATTTCATATGTTAAATTATAAATTATCTTTGTTAGATTGCATGATAATTTCTTGAACATATATGAAGTTTATGCACATTAAAATGGGATCATCTCATTCTTACAAAACTAAAAGGAATTAAATTGAATAGTAATACATTCTTAGTCATTTGCATAGTTCTCTGTTAGAGATATTCTTCATGATGTGCCTATTATGTCTGAATTTCCAAGTTTTTAGTCATATTAATCGATTACATAGGATTAGTAATCGATTACAGGGATTATTCTGGCCCTGTTTCCTTTCCAGAAAGGAGGGTAATCGATTAACCATGTAGTGTAATCGATTACCTCCTCAAAATTTGAATTAGCATTCAAATTTTCCAGTATATAATCGATTACATAAGAGATAGTAATCGATTACATTCCCGATAGTATAAGTATTTCTGGGTTTTTCTGCTCTTAATCGATTACAGCCCCCTTCTGGTTTCTTCTCTTTCGTGCGACACCAGCACCTCTGTTTTCCCCATATCTTCCACAATTCTTGTTCGTTTTCAAGAATTCTTTGTGGGGTTTTCTCCTAATATCCATCTCCGTCTATTCACACTACCAATTGTTGTTGAATTGGTCTGTATCAAAAAGCCCCAATTCGGTCCTACTAAACCCTAGAACTTGAAAATTCTTAAAATCAGCTTCCATGGCCTCTTCCTCACGTAAACCTCTTCGTTCTAAGAACCCATCCATGGATGCTTTGGACCTCTCAAGGCTGTTGGCAACTGAAGAACAGAAACAACGATTCCTTGCTCATTTTCTTGATCGACCAGTTCTTACACCAAAGTATGGTGCTCTGGAATCTTTCTTGACAGCAGGGATGACATTTCCAACACTGCTTAATCATCAGGGACTTGACTCGTTCATTGAGATTAAAGGTAAATTCTTTCCCGAACTTGTCAGAGTCTTTTACTGTAATCTGATTAAGCGTGGTGGCAAAATATGCACATCTGTCAAGGGTATTGACATATCTCTGACCATTGATGAGTTGGGAGAATATCTGTCTATTCCTAGCACTGGAGCAAATTTAGGTTCTGAATTGCCTTGCCCATGGGAAGATTATGATAAGCGATCATTTTATTTATCTTTATGTCGCTTCACTGAAGAGCAAATTCAGTCTAAAAAGCAGAGAGTTGATGCCAACCGTTCTAGAGACACCCTTGTTGTTGGGTTTCTCACTGTTGAAGACAGAATGCTTCACTACTTGCTTAGTTATGTGATCTTACCTCAAAGTTCTAATCATGCTCAGATAAGCGATCTAGAGTTACAAATTCTATATGGCATGGTTAATCAAAAGTCTATAAATTGGGCTTATTTGGTAATGATACACATGATGCTGCATAAGGAAAGAACTAGCCCTCTTCCATTTGCTTCTGCAATTTCTATCATTCTGAAGAAGAAGGGTGTTCCTACTCATGGTGAATATTCTGTTAAAATGGATGGTAAGACTCAGCGCATTGATCTGAACATCCTGAACAAAATGGGATTCATTCAGGATGATGATGGGTTCTTCAGGAACAAATCTGATCTACCATCTGAGGATCCTCCTGCTCCTACTCCTGCAGCATTCTTTCCTCCTTCTGAGAGTGTTCCTTCATTATCTTCTGGTACTGATGCCTCTACACAACTCATCCTTTCTCATCTGGCTGACATGCGGGCACACTTTGATCAGCGGTTAGATTATATACAAGGACAGGTCGAATCCATGTACACCACTCTCGTGTTGATCGCATGGCTCCCTCTACCCATGACTTTTTTGATCTCTCTGATGATTCTGAAGATTTCTAGACTATCTCTATCTTTACTTAGACTATCTCTATTTTCATTCGGACCATTTATTTTGGGATTGTAATAGTTTAGTCTTATCTTCTGGATGTTTTTGTTATTGCTTGCATGTTTACTTATGTATTCTGAACTTAACTAGTTATGCTCTAAATTACGTGTGATGCATAAGTTTCTATATATTGTCTTGCTTACCCCACTCCCCATGTATTAAATATCTATACTACTTGTTAGCATGTGTGAATTATGCTTGGACTCATCTTCCTTTTTGATGAAGTCAAAAGGGGGAGAAAGGGTTCTGTGCCTTGTAAAGATTGTTTACAAAAAAGACTACAAGTGGAACAAAAAGGGGGAGAAAATTTCTGATGTATATTATGCATGCCTCTCTTTACTTCTATTATCCCGGAATACTTTGTATGGCTTTATCTTCTTTTTGATGATGTCAAAAGGGGGAGAAAAGTCTTGTGTATGCTTGATCATTTTCAGGATACTGTGCTTCGTTTACAAAACAAAGGGGGAGAAATAATTGCAAAACCAAGGGGGAGATACAAAACAAGAAAGAAAGTCTAATGATCCATCAATGTTCAAGCATGATGTTTGTCATCATCAAAAAGGGGGAGATTGTAAATCAAGTCTCGTCCTTGGACTCGACTAAGGTTTTGATGAAGACAAACACATCACAAAAAGAAGAAAGACCTCAGAAGAGAAAAAGAAGACTTCAAAAAATCTTCAAGAAAGAAAGGAACAAAAAGAAACACTTCAAGAAGACTTCAGAAAAGAAAAGAAGACTTCAACAAGACTTCAACAAGAGAAAGACTTCAAGAACCGGCTCAGAACGTCAAAATCAAAACATGAAGGTTCTAGTTTTAAGTAAGTCTTGTAAACTTAGTGTGCTATGCTTTATTAAGGTTTAATTGCATTAGAAGGCTCATGAAAGATCAACTAATTGAGTACGATATGTTATCACAAGTAAAACTTGGTAGGAACACTCAATTAGGGTTTAAACAGTCAAAAACTGAGTTCTGGACTGTCTGTAATCGATTACAGATGTGTGTAATCGATTACAGGATGTGTGTAATCGATTACCACAAGTGTGTAATCGATTACCAAGTTTGAAATTCAAATTCAAACTTCAACGGCATGGTGTAATCGATTACCCTAACTGTTGTAATCGATTACCAGGTCGACAGATGTGTTATTTCATGAACCATTGTGTCTCAAACCGATTGGGAAAGGTTGTGTTGGTTCATGGACGACCTCTAGTGCCTATATAAAGTCCTTGGACACTCAGAAACATCAATGACTTGGTCCATAACTTTCGTATTCATTAAAGTCATCATTCTGAGTTTCGGTTCTCTCATTTTCATAAGAACACTCATGATGTTCAACATTTGAGAAACTCAGAATGGAAGAGCCTTCATTGTAATGGCTTGGAGCATACAAACTAAGATCAATCCATCTTGTCTAAGGGATTGAATTTAGCCATAGGAAAGGCATCTTCTTCTTCTTCCATTTGAATCATGTTGATTCTTTCACCGTAGTTTTCGGTGGTTGTAAAAAGGCCCTTTGAATCAAGTTTGATTCAAAGTCCACCGTGGTAATGCGGTGTCATCAGAAAGTGGTTTGCTTTCTGAGGCTTGATGGGTTCTCTTAGGGTCCTTGGCACAAGTATTGCTAAGAAGACTTGATCAATCAGAAGTGGGTTGCTTCAGGAAGATTGATAAGATATCTTAGGGTCCTTGGTGCAAGCATTCGTTAAGAGTACTCGATCATGGGAAATCTTCACTGTGGAATTCAGTGGAGTGGTTCTTCAGAAAGTGGTAATCTTTCTGAGGGATCCTAACTTCACCGTGGTATTCGGTGAAGGGTTGTTCGATTGAAGGCGGGTTAGTCTTCAAGGTCTGAGGGTGGTTTGCCTTCAGGAACTGAAAGCGGTTTGCTTTCAGGGGCTGTTGAAAGCGGTTTTCTTTCACAGGATATTGGTAGAAATTCTTGGGGTCCTTGGGTTAGGAACTTGTAAGAAATTCTTATCAATAGTGGAAAAATCCTCAAGGGGTTTTCTTGAGGGACTGGACGTAGTCTTCAGTGGATTGAAGGCGAACCAGGATAAACCTTGTGTGTGATTCTCTTTATCCTTCACATTTACTTTCAAGTATTGTTCATATCCGCTGCAATCACAACGATCAATTCGTGATCATCATAAACATGAAAGTAACAATTTCAATAAGGCGAAAATTGGGGCAACACTGATTCACCCCCCCTCTCAGGTTGCTATCTGTTCTAACAAGTTCATCATCAGACTCTGATAAAGAAGAAGCACAAGTTGCTTTGATGGCCTCACATGATTCAGATGTTGAAGATTCCCAGGTGTGTATGAAAGCAGCAAAGGATTTATGGTATCTTGATAGTGGCTGCTCGTCACACATGACAGGAGACAAAACCAAGTTTTCTTTTCTTATACCTAGGGAAAAAGGTTTTGTCACATATGGTAACAATCAAAAGGGAAAGATACTCGGTATTGGAAGAATAGGCACACCCCCTCAAACAGTCATCGATAAAGTTCTTTACGTTGATGGTTTGATGCATAATCTTCTGAGTATTAGTCAACTATGTGACAAGGGTTTGAAATTTGGTTTCATTAATGATATATGTGTAGTAAGAGATGTGAAAACTAAAGAAATTAAGTTTTCTGGATATAAAGTCAATAAAGTCTTCATGATCTCCTTGGAAGAAATTCCACAAAACGTAAGATGTCTTTTGGCCAAGAACAATAGTGATTCATGGCTATGTCATAGAAGACTTGCTCATATACACATAGATCATTTAAACAAACTAGTCAAGCATGATCTAGTTGATGGGCTTCCAAAGATAAGATTCGAAAAAGACAAGCTTTGTGATGCATGTCAAAAAGGGAAGCAAACCAGAACGTCTTTCAAACCAAAGAACATAGTTTCGACTTCAAGGCCCCTTCAATTTCTACATATGGATTTGTTCGGACCTTCAAGAACAAAAAGCCATGGAGGTAATTTCTATGCACTTGTTATTGTTGATGATTTCTCTAGATTTACATGGACGTTATTCTTGCCTCATAAGAATGAAGCCTTCAATGCATTCAAGAGATATGCAAGGCTAGTTCAAAATGAGAAGTCTTTAAAGATCTCTTCTATTAGAAGTGATCATTGTGGAGAATTTCAGAATCAACAATTTCAAGAACTATGTGATGAAAATGGAATATCACATAATTTCTCTACTCCGAGAACACCACAACAAAATGGTGTTGTAGAAAGGAAGAACAGATTACTTGAAGAATTAGCAAGAACCTTGCTAAGTGAATCAAGCCTTCCTAAATATTTCTGGGCTGATGCTGTAAGTACTACTTGCTATGTTTCCAATAGAGTTCTTATTAGACCTATTCTGAAGAAAACCCCCTATGAACTCTACAAGGGAAGGAAACCAAATATCTCTCATCTACATGCATTTGGATCAAAATGCTTTGTCTTGAATAATGGAAAGGAAAACCTTGGTAAGTTTGACGAAAAATATGATGAAGGTATATTCCTTGGTTATTCTCTAACAAGCAAAGCATATAGAGTCTTTAACAAGAAAACTCTATATGTGCAAGAATCCATACATGTCTCTTTTGATGAATCTAAATCTTCAATAGAAGATAAAGTCAATCTTCCAGATAATGAAGAAGAAGATATCATTGTCAATGAAGATTCTCAAAAGGATAGAGATCAAATTCCAATACAAGAAGAGCACATTGAAGATAATACTTATCAACTTCCAAAGGAATGGAGAACCCATAGGGATCATCCAGTTGATAATATTATTGGTGATATTTCTAGAGGCGTCTCTACAAGGCTACGCTTAAATGATTCAGTTTTGAATATGGCCTTTGTCTCTCAAATAGAACCATCAAAAGTAAATGATGCTCTGGAGGATGAGTATTGGATTGTAGCAATGCAGGAAGAACTAAACCAATTTGAAAGGAATCAAGTTTGCGAACTTGTTCCAAAGCCTAGTGATAAGCATGTTATTGGAACAAAGTGGGTATTTAGAAATAAGTTAGATGAAAATGGTATCATAGTTAGGAACAAAGCAAGATTAGTTGCTCAAGGTTATAATCAAGAAGAAGGTATAGATTTTGATGAAACCTATGCACCAGTAGCAAGGTTGAAAGCCATAAGACTTCTATTGGCGTGTGCTTGCTCTCTAAATTTCCCATTATATCAAATGGACGTCAAAAGTGCTTTCCTGAATAGATACATTCAAGAAGAAGTCTATGTGAAGCAACCTCCAGGATTTGAAGATCCAAAGTTCCCTTCACATGTCTTCAGATTAAAGAAGTCACTCTATGGTCTTAAGCAAGCCCCTCGTGCATGGTATGATAGATTAAGCACATTCCTTTGTGATAAAGGATTCCAAAAGGTTAAGGCTGACAAAACCTTGTTTATCAAAAGAACCAAAGGTAATACTTTATTAGTTCAAATTTATGTTGATGATATTATCTTTGGTGCAACTAACGAATCTCTTTGTAAGGATTTCTCTAACATGATGCAAGAAGAATTTGAGATGTCCATGATGGGACAATTAAATTTCTTTCTTGGATTGCAAATTAAGCAATCACATGATGGAATATTCATCAATCAATCAAAGTTTTGCAAGGAATTATTAAAGAAATATGACTTGGATGATTGCAAAGCCATAGCCAAACCAATGGGGTCTAACACATATCTAGATCAAGATGTATCCGGTGTTCAAGTAGACATTACCAAATATAGAGGTATGATCGGATCTCTTCTATACTTAACTGCAAGTAGACCTGATATTATGTTTAGTGTGTGTCTATGTGCTAGATATCAAGCATCTCCTAGGGAATCACATTTGAGTTCCGTTAAACGGATTTTCAAATACTTAAGAGGAACTACAAATGTTGGTTTGTGGTATCCCAAAGGGAGTGTTTGTGATTTGATTGGGTATTCTGATTCTGATTATGCTTGTTGTAAAACTGAAAGAAAAAGTACAAGTGGTACTTGTCACTTGTTAGGAAATGCTCTTGTATCTTGGTCTTGCAAGAAACAAGCATGTGTTGCTCTAAGTACTGCTGAAGCAGAATACATTGCTGCAGGAAGTTGTTGTGCACAAACTCTATGGCTCAAACAACAACTCAAAGATTATGGCTTAGAGCTGGGCTGCATTCCAATCAAATGTGACAACACAAGTGCCATTAATCTCACTAAAAATCCTATCATGCATTCTCGAACTAAGCCTATTGATATAAGACATCATTTCCTTCGAGATCATGTTATGAGGAAAGACATTGAGATTTCATTTGTGGATACTCATAATCAATTAGCAGATATATTTACTAAGCCTCTTCCTAAAGATTCATTCTTTAAGATTAGAAGAGAATTAGGCATATTAGATGAGCATGACATTTAAAGTAACATGTTTTTGCATAATCTTTGTGATGTTATATGATTAAATGCATTTAGATTGATTATGTGCTTAAATATGTATTTAAGAATATGTTACATAGGATTCTTTAGTTTAGAACCTTAGAAATGTTCTTGTAATCGATTACCATAGGCCCTGTAATCGATTATCCTTGCTCTTAGTCCTCGTGCCTGATCAAATCTTCACAGTAATCGATTACCATAACTGCTGTAATCGATTACCTGCTCGAAAAATTGCCAGAATTTCAAAATTCCCTCCTTCATTTGAAATTCAAATTCAGGACAACTGCTCTGTAATCGATTACCTAACTGCCGTAATCGATTACATGCCCGGGCTATTTAAATCAGCCTTAGATGATGATCCAACATACCCACCCACTCTCAAGCATCCTTGAAAACCGTGAATTCACTATGTCCTCCTCCTCCTTCTTATCCTCGGCCCTTTATCCTCCAAATCCCTTGAATCTTTCTCGTCTCCTTCCAACCTCTGATGAGAAAACTCGATTCATTTCTCACTTTGTCAACCAAACTGTTCGAATCCCAACATATGCTGATCTGAATTCCTCCGTCGAAATAGGTCTAACTTTTCCCGCTTTACTAGGGAATCAATATCCAGATCATTTTCTCACATCTACCACTCCTTACTATCCAGAATTAATCAAAGTCTTCTATTGTAATTTGGAAGTACAAGGCACGGGCATCAAGTCGTCTGTTAAAGGGACTACGATTCAATACTCTATCATATCTCTTGGTAAATGTTTGGGTCTCCCATATACTGGTGCGAAGTTAGGCACAAATTTGCCATGTCCCTGGCCAGATTATAATGCAGAGGCTTTTTATCAAACATTATGCCGCTTTACTCCATCCGAGATAAAGAAACTTCATCCACCTCGCACAAAATCCTGTCCCTTTCATGTTGATGTCCTTACAACCACAAACCACTTGCTTCACTACTTTGTTCATCCAATTCTTCTGCCTCAGGAAGATCTTTATGCTCACATTAGTGAGTTGGAACTTCAAATTCTCTATGGCATTCTTAATTGTTATGCCATTGACTGGACCTTCCTGGTGATGCTTCATATGCTCACATGCAGAGATAAAGCAAAGACCTTTCCGTACGCACCCATTATCACCCGTCTTCTCCTTCATTCTGGTGTCTACATCGACGTATTGTATGATGTACGGTCTTCCAATTACAAGTGTGTTGATACAACAATACTGTCTCATCTAGGATTATTTCATGACTATAGGATTGATACCCTTTCCTGGTTGCTTCATTATGACGGTATTGATCCATCAACAGATGGTGATGACTCCTCAGATGACTCTTAGTTTTCTAGGCTAGTTTCCTGTTTCTTTTCAAAGTCTGTAATCTTGTATGCTTTCTGTATTTGTACTTTCTTTGTTTCTCTTATATATAAGATGTTTGGTTGTTTGTTCTTTATTCATGTTTTACATCTTTAACCCCATACCCCTTTGCTTTATTTCGAATTCTATACTTGTATGGTTGTATGCCTGTATTTTTGGCCTTTTCTTCTTTTTGATGAAGTCAAAAGGGGGAGAAAGGTTCTGTGCTATTAAAGATCATATGCAGGATTTCAACAAGTACATTAGAAAGGGGGAGAAATACTAGATTACATCAAACAGGGGGAGTTCTTCAACAGAATTGCAAATATGATCTTCAAGTATCAAGAATATGTTTGCCATCATAAAAAAGGGGGAGATTGTGAAGAAGGTCTTGCTCCTGACCCTGGCTGTGGTTTTGATGACGACAAACTCATCGAAAAAAAGAAGAAAAGAAGACTTCGAAGAAACAGCGCTATATAGTTCATCAATAGTCTAGAAGTCTTAGTTTAGGTGAGTTATGCTTCTAAAGGTCTATTAAAGAATAAGGGCTCTTAAAACACCTAAACTAACCAAGCTAAGTGTTTTCATAACTTAAAAGAAGTAGAAAACCTTAAGCCGATCTCAAAGGATCAAGTTTCTGGAAGTTGGACTTCAGTGTAATCGATTCCAGCCTTCTGGTAATCGATTACACTTAGGCAAGTAATCGATTACCCATTGCTTGTAATCGATTACATGTTTGAATTTGAAATTCAAACTGAAACGGCTATTAGTGTAATCGATTACACTAAGTGATGTAATCGATTACCAGAACGAAAAGTTGCATCTTTTCATGAACCATTGTGTCCCAAACCTTTTGGAAACGGTTGTGATGGTTCAAGGACGTTTCCCTTGCCTATATAAAGTCCATTTGAGTCCAGAACACAAAAACACATGAGAATACAACATTAGGCCAAAGCTTTGTCAAAATTAGTTCATCTTTTAGAACTTAAACCTTCAAGAGCCTAAATTCTGAGTTCATGATCTTCATGTTTATAAGAACACTTTAGTTGTTCATATCTTGAGGAACTCAGAATCATATTATGCTTAAAAGCCTTAAATCATAAATTCTCATGATCAATCCACTTATATGTTAAAGGATTGATATAGCCAATTGTAAACTCTTCTTCATCTCTTTCTGTAAGATTGAGTTTTCACCGTGGTATTCGGTGAAGGGTTGTTGGCACTGAAAGTGGTATACTTTCAGGGTGTTGATTGAAGGTGGTTTAGCCTTCAAGGTCTAACGGTGGTTTGCCTTCAGGAACTGAAAGTGGTTTGCTTTCAGGGACTGTTGAAAGTGGTTTGCTTTCACAGGATATTGGTAGAAATTCTTGGGGTCCTTGGGTTAGGAACTTGTAAGAGATTTTTATCAATAGTGGAAAAATCCTCAAGGGGTTTTCTTGAGGGACTGGACGTAGCCTTCGGTGGATAGAAGGTGAACTAGGATAAAACTCCGTGTGTGAATTCTTCTATCCTTCATCTTTACTTTCAAGCAACGCTTAATTCCGCTGCAATCACAACAATCGTTTCGTGATCATCATTATCTTGAAAGTAACATTTTCAATAAGGCAAAAATCGGGGCAACTCTGATTCACCCCCCCCCTCTCAGGTTGCTATCTGCACTAACAGAAGTCCTTGATACTTGGTTGATAGTGAAAATCTTTGTGGAGAGACCAAGGACTTTATGTAGCCCATGATACTTGGGTGAACCAGAATAAATCGCTTTGAAAGAGATGAAGCCACTCACTACATGATGTGGGAGATTGTTGAAACTGGATACCATGCTCCCAGAAATGTCGAAACTGGTGAACTCATCCCAGGTTTACAATGGACAAATAAAGAAAAGGAAGAAGATCATATCAACAAAAAAGCAAAGGAACTCCTCATAACGGCGATAAGCAGAACCAAATTTAAGGAGATGCAAAATCTGGAAACAGCCAAAGAAGTATGGGATGTCTTAACCTTAGCTCAAAAATAAAGAGGCTCTGTTGAGAGTGTTGTCAGAAGCTCCAAAATCATGAGAAAAATGATGGTAAATGAGCACACTGACAAAAGGATGGTTTGTTAAGACCATGGTCTATTTGTTCTCCTTCAAAGCTATCTCGCTACCCAAAACACTCTCAAAAAGATCACGTAGCTTTCGTAGATCTAATCCATGGCTATAAATAAGAAATCATCATTGCCATCTTGGAAGATTTTCAATATTTCCCGCCAAGCTCTCCTCGAAGAAAGCTACAATTGATCAGGTTATATCCTCTCATAACTTCTCTATTATTTACTTAATTAACGTCTCTCTCTCTTTCTTAAGTTTTTAAAAAAAAAAATTGATGTTTCTTTTTGCATTTTCTTTTTCTTTCTTTCATGTTGGAAACTTTTATTTTCTAGCCGTTGGCTCTTCTTTGCTAAAAAATAACATCCATTTTATATCTTTATATATATGTGCATACTTCCTAGATCCAACTGCTTATCTCTTTCTCATCACTAGTTTGAAAAGGAATCTTCTTCTCTATGTGAGTTTCTCTCAAAATATCTGTGAACCAATGTTCTTTGGTCTTGATAATTTGGTTAATGGAGGCTTTCCTGGAGCTCAAGAGCTTCAAGAATCAAATCTTTCCTTCATAAAATCTGCAGCTAGAACACATATATATCCTTCCCTTGTCAAAGATTTTCGGAGAATAACCTCTTTTAAACCTGGACATGGGATTTTTGGTACTTGTCAATCTTATGAAATCTATTTCAATTACAATGAGATACAACATTTGCTTCATGCTCCTAACACAGGTTACGAGATTGAAGATGTGAAGAAGGTCTTGCTCCTGACCCTGGCTGTGGTTTTGATGACGACAAACTCATCGGCAAAAAGAAGAAAAGAAGACTTAGAGGAAACATTGCTATAAAGTTCATCATTTTTCCCTAGAAGTCTTAGTTTAGGTGAGTTATGCTTCTAAAGGCTTCTCAAAGCATAAAGGCTCTTTAAAACATCTAAATTAATCAAGCTTAATATTTTCATAACTTAACATAAGTAGAAAAACTTAAGCCGATCCTAAAAGTTCAAGTTTCTGGAAGTTGGACTTTAGTGTAATCGATTTCAGCCTTCTGGTAATCGATTACACCTAGGAAAGTAATCGATTACTTCTTGCTTGTAATCGATTACATGTTTGAATTTGAAATTCAAACTGTAACGGCTCTTAGTGTAATCGATTACCTAAGTGATGTAATCGATTACACACACGAAAAGTTGCATCTTTTCATGAACCATTGTGTCTCAAACCTTTTGGGAAGGGTTGCATTGGTTCAAGGACGTTTCCCCTTGCCTATATAAAGTCCATTTGAGTCCAGAACATAACAACACATGAGAATATATCATTAGGCCAAAGCTTTGCCAAAATAGTTCATTCATTAAGTCTTTTAGAACTTAAACTTTCAAAGAGCCTAAATTCTGAGTTCATGATCTTCATGATTAAAAGAACACTCTAGTTGTTCATATCTTGAGGAACTCAGAATCTTATTATGCTTAAGAGTCTTAAAGCATAAATTATCATGATCAATCCACTTGTATGTTAAAGGATTGATACATCCAAAGTGTAAACTCTTCTTCATCTCTTTCTGATAGATTGAGTATTCACCGTGGATCTCGGTGAAGGGTTGTTGTTACTGAAAGTGGTGTACTTTCACGGTGTTGATTGAAGGTGGTCTAGCCTTCCAGGTCTGAAGGCGGTTTGCCTTCAGGAACTGAAAGTGGTATAGTTTCAGGGGCTGTTGAAAGTGGTATACTTTCACAGGAAATTGATAGAAATTCTTAGGGTCCTTGGTGTAAGAACTTGTAAGAGATTTTTATCAATAGTGGAAAAATCCTCAAAAAAGGATTTTCTTGAGGGACTGTGTGAAGAAGGTCTTGCTCCTGACCCTAGCTGTGGTTTTGATGACGACAAACTCATCAACAAAAAGAAGAAAAGAAGACTTCAAAGAAATCAAGCACTCAAGTCCATCAATAGTCTAGAAGTCTTAGAATTAGGTGAGTTATGCTTCTAAAGGTTTATTAAAGCATAAAGGCTCTCAAAATACCTAATATAATCAAGCTAAGTGTTTTCATAACTTAAAAGAAGTAGAAAACCTTAAGCAAGTCTCAAAGAATAAGTTTCTGGAAAATGGGCTTCTGTGTAATCGATTACACCATTATGGTAATCGATTCCACCAAGGCAAGTAATCGATTACTCCAGTCTTGTAATCGATTACATGTTTGAAATTCAAATTCAAACTGAAACGGTCACTTGTGTAATCGATTACACTAAGTGTGGTAATCGATTACCAGAACGAAAAGTTGCATCTTTTCATGAACCATTGTGTCCCAAACCTTTTGAAAAGGGTTGTGATGGTTCAAGGACGTTTCCCTTGCCTATATAAAGACCATTTGAGTCCAGAAAACACAACACACAAGAACAACAACATAGAACACACACACACACGAAATTTACACATTTCACATGAGAAAAACACATTAGGCCAAAGCTTTTTCAAAATAGGTTCATCTTTTAGAACTTAAATCTTTTAGAGCCTAAATTCTGAGTTCATGATCTTCATGTTTACAAGAACACATTTGTTGTTCATATCTTGAAGAACTCAGAATTGTATTATGCTTAAAAGCCTTAAAGCATAATTTCTCATGTTCAATCCAATTGTGTGTTAAAGGATTGAAACAGCCAAGTGTAATATCTTCTTCATCTCTTTCTGTAAGATTGAGTTTTTCACCGTGGTATTCGGTGAAGGGTTGTTGTCACTGAAAGTGGTTTGCTTTCAGGGTTCTAGTTGAAGACAAGTTTGTCTTCAAGGTCTGAGGGTGGTTTGCCTTCAGGAACTGAAAGCGGTTTGCTTTCAGGGGCTGTTGAAAGCGGTTTGCTTTCACAGGATATTGGTAGAAGTTCTTGGGGTCCTTGGGTTAGGAACTTGTAAGAAATTCTTATCAATAGTGGAAAAATCCTCAAGGGGTTTCTTGAGGGACTGGACGTAGTCTTCGGTGGATTGAAGGCGAACCAGGATAAATCTTGTGTGTGATTCTGTTTATCCTTCACATTTACTTTCAAGCATTGTTCATATCCGCTGCAATCACAAGATCAACTCGTGATCATCATAAACTTGAAAGTAATAATTTCAATAAGGCGAAAATTGGGGCAACACTGATTCACCCCCCCTCTCAGGTTGCTATCTGTTCTAACAGACTGGACGTAGCCTTCGATGGATAGAAGGTGAACCAGGATAAAATTCCGTGTGTGAATTCTTCTACCCTTCATCTTTACTTTCAAGCAACGCTTATTTCCGCTGCAATCGTTTGCATTTACATTTATCTTGAAAGTAAGAAGGTTTTAAGGCGAAAATCGGGTAAACCTGATTCACCCCCCCTCTCAGGTTGCTATCTATACTAACAGAAGAACTCTGGTGGACCAAGTATGATGAAGAAGACATCTACTCAACTCTGTACAAGGAAAATCATCTCTCCAAGCTTCATATGTCTCATTAGAAATATCTCAAAAATGTTGGCAAGCTCATTCATTTATTTATCATCAAAGTTGTCTATCCTCAGTTCTCTAATCTTACAACAGTTTTCAATCATGATCAATTTGTCATCTACCACGTGCTAAAGCATCTTCCCGTCAATGTCATTTCCTTGATGTATGACCATCTCAAAAGATCTCTGATATTCACCTACTCTACTATCCCCTATTCTTTCCTTCCTGTTCTAAGGATATCTGAAATTGCAAACTTTACTGAGTTAGACTTGAATAGTATATCCTCTAGAAATTCCACTGAAGTCGGGCCAAACTATCTCTATGATAATCTCTTCAATTGTTCATCTGACTCTGACTCCAATGAACAAGATGCCTCTCCTCCATCTAGTCCTGACAGTTATTATTTTCCATCATCCCCCTAGTCTAGAAAATCTCTTCCACTATCTTACACTCTTTTTATCTTCTGAATTGCTTCATCGCTCCTCCCACTCAAAGTGTCATATTGCCCCAAGTTTGGCGTTTGCAATTCCCCAGCATGCGTTGTTTTTAGTTATGCCATTAAAACTTCCAATATACTTCCCTCTTTACTCCACAACTCCTCAGCGGTTACTCTTCCCCATAAGTTTCACACTTCTCAAGACTTCCTCCAACAAATTACCTAAACTTACGCTCTGATACCAATTGTTAGTCTAGATAGCAACCTCAGAGGGGGGGTGAATCAGAGTTGCCCCGTTTTTCGCGTAATAGTACCAAATGACTTTTAACGCAATTGGAGTTGTAACGTAAGAACGTTTATTGCAGCGGAATATTGTAGTTGCTTGAAAGTAAAAGATGAAGGATAAGAAGAACACACAGGGATTTTATCCTTGTTCACCTTCAATCCCAGAAGGCTACGTCCAGTCCTCTAATCACACAGAGATTTTCCACTATACCAGAAAGCAAACAACTTTCTAAAAATTGCCGCTCATTGAATCACACAGTGAACTGATTACAACCCTCAGAACAGATCACCCTGTCTGAGTCAAACCCTTTACTGAATACCACAG
This sequence comes from Acmispon strigosus, assembly GCA_030819835.1. Classification (NCBI taxonomy): domain Eukaryota; kingdom Viridiplantae; phylum Streptophyta; class Magnoliopsida; order Fabales; family Fabaceae; genus Acmispon; species Acmispon strigosus. The sequence continues at coordinate 31,812,251 of JAUAMA010000001.1, forward strand.
TAAAGTCAGAACCCCTCAGAAAGATTACCACTTTCTGAAGAACCACTCCACTGAATCCCACAGTGAAGATTTACAATGATCAAGATTTCTTACAAGTTCTTACACCAATAACCCTAAGAACTCTTGTCAAACCTCAGATGGCAAACCACCAACTGATGACGCCGAAACCTACGGCGAACTTTGAATCAAACCCGATTCGAAGGACCTTTTCCACTATCACCGAACCTACGGCGGACTATGAATCAAACCCGATTCAAATAACCTTTTCCACAACCATCGAACACCACGATGGACTTTTTACAACCACCGAAAACCACGGTGAATGAATCAAACCGATTCAATAGAAGAAGAAGAAGATGCCTTTACAATGGCTGATTCAATCCTTTAGACAAGATGGATTGATCTTAGTTTGTATGCTCCAGGAAATTACAATGAAGGCTCTTCTGTTCTGAGTTTCTCAAAAGATGAACAGCATGAGTGTTCTTATGAAAATGAGAGAACAGAAACTCAGAATGATGACTTTAATGAATATGAAAGTTATGGACCAAGTCATTGATGTTTCTGAGTGTCTATGGACTTTATATAGGCACTAGAGGTCGTCCATGAACCAACACAACCTTTCCCAAACATTTTGAGACACAATGGTTCATGAAAAGACACATCTGTCGACCTGGTAATCGATTACAGAAGCCTGATAATCGATTACATCATGCCGTTGAAGTTTGAATTCAAAATTCAAACTTGGTAATCGATTACATACATGTGGTAATCGATTACACACATCCTGTAATCGATTACACACACCTGTAATCGATTACAGACAGTCCAGAACTCAGTTTTTGACTGTTTAAAACCTAATTGAGTGTTCCTACCAAGTTTAACTTGTGAACAGATCGTACTCAATTAGTTGATCTTTTATGAGCCTTCAAGTGCAATTGAACCTTAATAAAGCATAGCACACTAAGTTGACAAGACTTACCTAAAGCAAGAACCCTTATATTTGATCTTGACGTTCTGAGCCTGGTTCTTTGAAGTCTTTCTTCTCTGAAGTCTTCTTGATGTCTTCTTGAAGTCTTCCTTCCTTTTCTGAAGTCTTTCTTCTTTTTGTTCCTTTCTTTCTTGAAGGCTTCTTGAAGGCTTCTTGAAGTCTTCCTTTTCTTTTCTGAAGTCTTTCTTCTTTTTGTGATGTGTTTGTCTTCATCAAAACCTCAGCCGAGTCCAAGGACGAGACCTGATTTACAATCTCCCCCTTTTTTATGATGACAAACATCATGCTTGAACATTGATAGATCAATAGATTTTCTTTCTTGTCTTGTATCTCCCCCTTGGTTTTGCAATTGTAGCACAGTATCCTGAAAAATGATCAAGCATACACAAGACTTTGCTCCCCCTTTTGACATCATAAAAAAGAAGAAAAAGCCATACAAAATATTCCAGGATAGTCAAAATAAAGAGAGGCATGATATACATCAGAACTCTTCTCCCCCTTTTTGTTCCACTTGTATCTTTCCTTGTAAATAAACTTTACAAAGCACAGGACCCTTTCTCCCCCTTTTGACTTCATCAAAAGGAAGATGAGTCCAAGCATACTCCACACATGCTAACAAGTAGTATAGACATTTAAAACGTAGGGAGTGGGGGTAAGCAAGACAGTATATAGAAACTTATGCATCACACGTAATTAAAGCATAACTAGATAAGTTCAGAATACATAATTAAACGTGCAAGCAAAAACCAAAACATCCAGAAATATGTCTATACTATTACAATCCCAAAATAAATAGTTTGAATAAAAATAGAAAAATTCTAGAAGTCTTCAGAATTATCAGAGCAATGAAGAGAAGAACGAGTCATTTGATCGACACGAAGGCTTAGATTGTCCATATCTGCACGCAAAGTAGTGTGCATGGACTCTACCCGGCCTTCCATGCGATCAAAGTGCTGGTTGATGAAATGCTTCATGCTATCAATATGCGAAAGAATAAGCTGTGTAGAAGCATCGGTACCAGCAGATGACGAAGGAGCACTCTCAGATGGAGGAAAGAACGCTGCAGGAGTAGGAGCATGAGGATCCTAAGATGTCAGGTCAGATTTGTTCCTGAAGGACCCGTCAACATCCTGAATGAATCCCATCTTGTTCAGAATGTTCAGATCAATGCGCTGAGCTTTACCATCCATTTTAACAAAGTACTCTCCATGAGTTGAAACACCCTTCTTCTTCAGAATGATAGAAATTGCAGAAGCAAATGGAAGAGGGCTAGTTCTTTCCTTGTGCAGCATCATGTGTATCATTACCAAATAAGCCCAATTAATAGACTTTTGATTAATCATGCCATATAGAATTTGTAACTCTAGATCGCTTATCTGAGCATGATTAGAACTCTGAGGTAAGATCACATAACTGAGAAGATAGTGAAGCAATCTGTTTTCCACAGTGAGAAACCCAACAGCAAGGGTATCTCTAGATCGGTTTGCATCAACCCGCTGCTTCTTAGATTGAATTTGCTCTTTAATTTCAATGAACGAGTCAAGTCCCTGATGATCAAACAGAGTGGGAAATGTCATCCCTGCTTCCATGAAGGAATCCAGAGCACCATACTTTGGTGTGAGGACTGGCCGATCAAGAAAGTGAGCAAGAAAGTGTTGCTTCTGTTCTTCGGTAGCCAACAGCCTTGAGAGGTCCAAAGCATCCATGGATGGGTTCTTAGAACGATGAGGTCTACGTGAGGAAGAAGCCATGGAAGCTGAAATGAGATTTTCGAGTTCTAGGGTTTGACAGGACCAAATTGGGGCTTTTTAATCCAGACCAATTCAACAACAATTGGTAGGATGAGTAGATGGAGACAAAGATTAGGAGAAAAACCCACAAAGAATTCTTGAAAACGAACAAGAATTGTGGAAGATATGGGGAAAATAGACTTGCAGGTGTCGCACGAGAGAGAGAAGGGGAAAGGAGATGTCTGTAATCGATTAAGAGCAGAAGAACCTAGAAATATATATACTATCGGGCATGTAATCGATTACGACTTCTATGTAATCGATTACATGTGAGGAAATTTGAATAATGATTCAAATTTGAGGAGGTAATCGATTACACTACATGGGTAATCGATTACCCTCCTTTCTGGAAAAGAAACAGGGCCAATATAATCCCTGTAATCGATTACTAAGCCTATGTAATCGATTAATATGAATAAAAACTCGAAATACCAAACTTGATAAGCACTGCACGAAGGATATATCTACCAGAGAACTATGATGTAGATGCAAATGCCTAAGAATGCATTACTATTCAACTTAATACCTTTTGAAAGATGTAAGGTTTTAGAATTTCTATTACTAATACCATATTCTAATATTGTGTCTTGAAGGACCATCCTTTGTATATGACAATTCTGATCACAAGGTCTTCACGTACACTTGCACAGTAAGCTTAATGGTATTTTCTAGATACCCAATTGTCTTTGGGTCTTTTTGGGTTACTAACTTTCACATCCCATATGAATCTTTCATTGGCGACTCCCTTGTTTCTTTGATGACTAGGAGAATAAAATGTACACTTAACTTTCATGTTAGGCACTTTCTCTTTAAGATGATAGAAAGATTTGATATATGCCTTTGAATACCATTATGTACTCTCCTTGTGTGACCAAAGTTATATAAACTGCTTGGTCTAAAAATGATTTTCTTAACACCACTAGGATGACTATGATCAGATAAACCTAAATCACTTTTATGAAAGGCATGTCTTTGATTACATGACGACTTATCCATATCATATGTACCTTTGTTTACCACTTGAGTTACTCCATCAATCTTTGACTCAAGGATTATGAATGGATCTAAGGATGTAAAATCATTTTGAATACCTACTCTAGATTTTACTTGATCTAACTCATCTTGCATGTTTTTAGTTTCACTTTGTAGAGATGAGATGATCCTATTTTGATATGCATATATTTCATAAAAATTCAAGAAACTATCATGAAATCTATAAAAATTACTTTGTAAATTATCCTATGAAATTGCATTACTAACCTCTTCATTTCCATCATTAGAATGATGTGTTGCCATCAAAGCGAGACATACTTCTCCATTTTCTGAATCGGATGATGAACTTGCTTAAATGTCTTCCAAGTTTGTCTTCTTTGTTTTGGAGGAAAAGTTCCAGAGAGTATGGACAAGGGCTCTATATTTGGTAATCTCTACTGGAATGATTGATTCATCTTGATCTATATAAGTGTTTGATCCTCATTGATGTGGCTATTACTATGCAATCATCCAAGTCATATTTCTTCAGAGGTTCTTTGTAGAACTTGGATTGATTGATGAACATCCCTTTTTCAGAATTCCCATATGTGACATATCCCTTTTCTCTAGGTATGACATATAAAAATTTTGTTTTGTCTCCAAACATGTGTGATGAGCAGTCATTATTAAGATACCATAAATCCTTTGCTGCTTTCATACACACTTACAAAACAAATTTTTTCAGAAGGGAATGTTAGGTACCCAATTTGCTTTGGGTCCTAGGTTATTGGTTGTCTTCTCCACCCACATATATTGCCCACTTGATATTCCTATATTCCTATAATGACATCTACTAGAGGTATGTCCTGGATATTTTCCTTGTCAGAATTCTGATATGCCATTAATGCAAGGTGTGCTTCTTCCTTCTCTGATTCTGAGTCTGAGCTTACGTCATTGTCATCCCAAACGATGTATGCTCTTCTGGAGTTTGAATCCTTCTTTTCAAACTTCTCTTTTAGTCCATGCTTCTTCTTTTGAATGTATGGACATTCAGATTTGATGTGACCAGATTTACCACACTCATAACATGTGATCTTTTGTGAAGAGGAGGAGGGTTCATTTCCCTTTTGAAAGCTTCTAGCTAGATTTCATACCTTTTCTTTGTAAGAATCTTCGAAAATTCCTGACTATTAAGGCCATGTTCTCATCATCTTCTGACTCTGTATCATATTCATCATTGATGCTTTCTTTGGCTTTTAGAGCAATAGGCCGATGTCTCTTTTCATTGTTCTCACATTGCTCGAGTCTGTTTAACTCCAATTTATGTTCTTGAAGTTTTCCAAAAAGAGTAGCCAGAGTCATGTTAGAGAGACTCTTCTTTTCTGAGATAGCAGTGTCCTTTGGTTGCCATTCTCTTGTAAGGGATCTTAACACTTTCATGTTTAAGACATTTTTGGAGAATTCCTTACCAAGAGCAATCAAGTGGTTCGTTATATGTGTGAACCGCTTTTGCATATCAAGTATGCTTTCTCCAGGAAACATTCTGAACATCTCATATTCTTGTGATAGAGTATTGATCTTGGATCTTTCGACTTCATCAGTCCCTTCGTGTGTAACCATTAAAGTATCCCATATTCCTTTTGAAGATTTGCAAGTAGATACTCTAAAAAATTCCTCCATACTAAGGGCTGAAGTCAAGATGTTCATACCTTTTAAGTCATGTTGAACTTTCTTCATTTCTTCGTCACTCCATGTGTTTTCTGGTTTTGGTTGTGAACTTCCTTCAACTTCTACTACAGGCACAAAAGGATCTTCTTCAATGGTTTTCCAGATTCCTGCGTCTAATGACTTTATGAAGATTTTCATCTTGATTTTCCAGAAGTCATAGTGTTCTTCATTGAAGAATGGTGACCTGTTTATGTTGAATCCTTCACTGGTACTTGTTGTAGATGAGGATGCCATCTTCCCGGATCTTAGGAGCAAATTACCTAAACTTACGCTCTGATACCAATTGTTAGTCTAGATAGCAACCTGAGAGGGGGGTGAATCAGAGTTGCCCCGTTTTTCGCGTAATAGTACCAAATGACTTTTAACGCAATTGGAGTTGTAACGTAAGAACGTTTATTGCAGCGGAATATTGTAGTTGCTTGAAAGTAAAAGATGAAGGATAAGAAGAACACACAGGGATTTTATCCTTGTTCACCTTCAATCCCAGAAGGCTACGTCCAGTCCTCTGATCACACAGAGATTTTCCACTATACCAGAAAGCAAACCACTTTCTGAAAATCACCGCTCACTGAATCACACAGTGAACTGATTACAACCCTCAGAACAGATCACACTGTCTGAGTCAAACCCTTTACTGAATACCACAGTAAAGTCATAACCCCTCAGAAAGATTACCACTTTCCGAAGAACCACTCCACTGAATCCCACAGTGAAGATTTACAATGATCAAAATTTCTTACAAGTTCTTACACCAAGAACCCTAAGAACTCTTGTCAAACCTCAAATGGCAAACCACCAACTGATGACGCCGAAACCTACGGCGAACTTTGAATCAAACCCGATTCAAAGGACCTTTTCCACTATCACCGAACCTACGGCGGACTTTGAATCAAACCCGATTCAAATAACCTTTTCCACAACCATCGAACACCACGATGGACTTTTTACAACCACCGAAAACCACGGTGAATGAATCAAACCGATTCAATAGAAGAAGAAGAAGATGCCTTTACAATGGCTGATTCAATCCTTTAGACAAGATGGATTGATCTTAGTTTGTATGCTCCAGGCAATTACAATGAAGGCTCTTCTGTTCTGAGTTTCTCAAAAGATGAACAGCATGAGTGTTCTTATGAAAATGAGAGAACAGAAACTCACAATGATGACTTTAATGAATATGAAAGTTATGGACCAAGTCATTGATGTTTCTGAGTGTCTATGGACTTTATATAGGCACTAGAGGTCGTCCATGAACCAACACAACCTTTCCCAAACGTTTTGAGACACAATGGTTCATGAAAAGACACATCTGACGACCTGGTAATCGATTACAGAAGCCTGGTAATCGATTACATCATGCCGTTGAAGTTTGAATTCAAAATTCAAACTTGGTAATCGATTACAGACAGTCCAGAACTCAGTTTTTGATTGTTTAAAACCTAATTGAGTGTTCCTACCAAGTTTAACTTTTGAGAACATATCGTACTCAATTAGTTGATCTTTTATGAGCCTTCAAGTGCAATTGAACCTTAATAAAGCATAGCACACTAAGTTGACAAGACTTACTTAAAGCAAGAACCCTTATGTTTGATCTTGACGTTCTGAGCCTGGTTCTTTGAAGTCTTTCTTCTCTGAAGTCTTCTTGAAGTCTTCCTTCCTTTTCTGGAGTCTTCTTGAAGTCTTTCTTCTTTTTGTTCCTTTCTTTCTTGAAGGCTTCTTGAAGTCTTCCTTTTCTTTTCTGAAGTCTTTCTTCTTTTTGTGATGTGTTTGTCTTCATCAAAACCTCAGCCGAGTCCAAGGACGAGACCTGATTTACACTTCCCTGTATCCTCTACTTCTCTGATCCTTCTTCCTTAAAAACTAAAATTGCAAACTGTAGCTTCTGTGTTCCATTTATCCTCAATTTCCCATAACTACACCACTCTCAAATTCCTCGAACCAATGCTTTGTGTCACACACGTATGTCCTCTCTATGTGATGCCACTGATGATCCTTCGTACCCTGAACTCATCTTGGCTTACTGGTCCTCCTTGTCCTTGTTCACAACAGAGGCTTCGTTGGAACATGTTGAATCATGACATTGTGAAGAAGGTCTTGCTCCTGACCCTGGCTGTGGTTTTGATGACGACAAACTCATCAACAAAAAGAAGAAAAGAAGACTTCAAAGGAATCAAGCACTCAAGTCCATCAATAGTCTAGAAGTCTTAGAATTAGGTGAGTTATGCTTCCAAAGGTTTATTAAAGCATAAAGGCTCTTAAAACACCTAATCTAATCAAGCTAAGAGTTTTCATAACTTAAAAGAAGTAGAAAACCTTAAGCAAGTCTCAAAGAATAAGTTTCTGGAAAATGGGCTTCTGTGTAATCGATTACACCATTATGGTAATCGATTACACCAAGGCAAGTAATCGATTACTCCAGTCTTGTAATCGATTACATGTTTGAAATTCAAATTCAAACTGAAACGGTCACTTGTGTAATCGATTACACTAAGTATGGTAATCGATTACCAGAACGAAAAAGTGCATCTTTTCATGAACCATTGTGTCCCAAACCTTTTGAAAAGGGTTGTGATGGTTCAAGGACGTTTCCCTTGTATATATAAAGACCATTTGAGTCCAGAAAACATAACAACAACATAGAACACACAACACACAGGAAATAGACACATTTCACATGAGAAAAACACATTAGGCCAAAGCTCTTTCAAAATTGGTTCATCTTTTAGAACTTAAATCTTTTGGAGCCTAAATTCTGAGTTCATGATCTTCATGTTTACAAGAACACACTAGTTGTTCATATCTTGAAGAACTCAGAATTGTATTATGCTTAAAAGCCTTAAAGCATAATTTCTCATGTTCAATCCAATTGTGTGTTAAAGGATTGAAACAGCCAAGTGTAATATCTTCTTCATCTCTTTCTGTAAGATTGAGTTTTTCACCGTGGTATTCGGTGAAGGGTTGTTGTCACTGAAAGTGGTTTTCTTTCAGGGTTTCGATTGAAGACAAGTTTGTCTTCAAGGTCTGAGGGTGGTTTGCCTTCAGGAACTGAAAGCGGTTTGCTTTCAGGGGCTGTTGAAAGCGGTTTGCTTTCACAGGATATTGGTAGAAATTCTTGGGGTCCTTGGGTTAGGAACTTGTAAGAAATTCTTATCAATAGTGGAAAAATTCTCAAGGGGTTTTCTTGAGGGACTGGACGTAGTCTTCGGTGGATTGAAGGCGAACCAGGATAAATCTTGTGTGTGATTCTCTTTATCCTTCACATTTACTTTCAAGTATTGTTCATATCCGCTGCAATCACAACGATCAATTCGTGATCATCATAAACTTGAAAGTAACGATTTCAATAAGGCGAAAATTGGGGCAACACTGATTCACCCCCCTCTCAGGTTGCTATCTGTTCTAACAATTGGTATCAGAGCGGAAGTTTAGGTAAGTTATTCCTAAGATCCGGGAAAAGATGGCATCCTCTTCCAATCATGGAACAAGTGAAGGACATAAAATAAACAGGCCACCATTCTTCAATGGAGAACACTATGACTTCTGGAAAATCAAGATGAAGATATTCATAAAGTCATTAGACTCAGGAATATGGAAAGTCATTGAAGAAGGACCCTTTGTGCCTGTAACAACAAATGAAGAAGGAACTTCACAACCAAAACCAGAAATTACTTGGAGTGAAGAAGAAAAGAAGAAGGTTCAACATGATCTCAAAGGAATGAACATTCTTACATCTGCTCTTGGCATGGATGAATTTTTCAGAGTATCAACATGCACTTCATCAAAAGAAATATGGGATACATTGATGGTGACTCATGAAGGAACAGATGAAGTCAAGAGATCAAAGATCAATACTCTATCTCAAGAATATGAAATGTTCAGAATGCTTCCAGGAGAAAAGGTATTAGACATGCAAAAACGATTCACTCATTTAATTATTCATTTAATTGCTCTTGGTAGACAATTTTCAAACAGTGACTTGAACATGAAAGTTCTAAGATCACTTACAAGAGTATGGCAACCAAAAGTAACAGCCATCTCAGAGAAGAAGAGTTTATCAAATATGACTCTTGCGACTCTTTTTGGAAAACTCCAAGAACATGAGTTGGAATTGAATCGTTTAGAAGAGCATGAACAACATGAGAAGAAGTATCGATCAATTTCCCTAAAAGCAAAAGAAAGCATCAAAGAAGATTATGATGCAGATTCTGAAGAAGAAGACAATGGAAATCTAAATCTTCTAGTGAAGAACTTTGGAAAGTTTCTTAAAAAGAAAAATGTTAGATTTAACAACAATAAAGTCTTCCAAAGGAACAATGAGTCTTCTTCATCTCAAAAGACTACATGTTTCGAGTGTGGCAAACCGGGACATTTCAAGTTAGATTGTCCAAATCTTCAGAAGAAGAAACATGGTCTAAGAGAGAAATTCGAGAAAAGAGATCAACCTACTCGAAGAGCATATTTGGCTTGGGATGATAATGAAGTAAGTTCATCATCTGATTCTGATAAAGAAGAAGCACAAGTTGCTTTGATGGCCTCACATGATTCTGATGTTGAAGATTCCCAGGTTAGTGAGAATTCTATATCTTTTCATGATTTAAAGTTTACCATGGAAAATATGTTTAAAATATGTCAAGAATTCTCTAAAGTTAGCACTAGGCAAAATGAGTTAATTTCTTCCCTAGAAAGTAAATGTAGAAATTTACAAGAAGAACTAGATGTAGTAAAATCTAAGATAGACATTACTCACAAATGCACTAAGTGTAGTTCTTTAGAAGAAAAGATAGAAAATCTTCAACAAAGAGTAAATAACTTCAATAAAGGAAAATAGAATTTAGATGATATTCTAAGTGTTCAAAGATATTCAAACAATAAGACAGGTTTAGGATATACTTCTCATCCAAAGACAAAAGAAGTTAGGAAAACTGTGTTTGTAAAACCAAACCATGTTTTAGGATCTTCTAGTAACAATAAAATTAATCCTGTTAGAAGTACAAACAATAGGAAGAACATTCAAAATAGACCTCCTAAGAAGATTCATCCCTCTCCTAGACAAACCTCCAGTTACAATCATTACTCTTGTACTTACTGTAACAAAATAGGACACACCACCAGTAGATGCTACTACAAACATGTAGGAGTACCAAATAGGGAATAAATTTGGGTTAGAAAGGATATTAACTTAGAAGGACCCAAAACTTGTTGGGTTCCTAATACCCATGTCTGAACTTTGTCATGTAGGTGTGTATGAAAGCAGCAAAGGATCTATGGTATCTTGATAGTGGCTGCTCATCACACATGACAGGAGACAAAACCAAGTTTTCTTTTCTTATACCTAGGGAAAAAGGTTTCGTCACATATGGTAACAATCAAAAGGGAAAAATACTCGGTATTGGAAGAATAGGCACACCCCCTCAAACAGTCATCGATAAAGTTCTTTACGTTGATGGTTTGATGCATAATCTTCTGAGTATTAGTCAACTATGTGATAAAGGTTTGAAAGTAGGTTTTATTAATGATATATGTGTTGTGAAAGATGTGAAAACTAAAGAAATTAAGTTTTCTGGATATAAAGTAAACAAAGTCTTCATGATCTCATTGGAAGAAATTCCACAAAATGTGAGATGCCTTTTGGCCAAGAATAATAGTGATTCATGGCTATGGCATAGAAGACTTGCACATATTCACATAGATCATTTAAACAAACTAGTCAAGCATGATCTAGTTGTTGGGCTTCCAAAGATAAAATTCGAGAAAGACAAGCTTTGTGATGCATGTCAAAAAGGGAAACAAACCAGAACATCCTTCAAACCAAAGAACATAGTTTCGACCTCAAGACCCCTTCAATTGTTACATATGGATTTGTTCGGACCTTCTAGAACTAAAAGCCTCGGAGGTAATTTCTATGCACTTGTTATTGTTGATGATTTCTCTAGATTCACTTGGACTTTATTTCTACCTCATAAGAATGAAGCCTTCAATGCATTCAAAAGATATGCAAGGCTAGTTCAAAATGAAAAGTCTTTAAAGATCTCTTCTATTAGAAGTGATCATGGTGGAGAATTTCAGAATCAACAATTCCAAGAACTATGTGATCAAAATGGAATATCACATAACTTCTCTACTCCGAGAACACCACAACAAAATGGTGTAGTAGAAAGGAAGAATAGGTTACTTGAAGAATTAGCAAGAACCATGTTAAGTGAATCTAGTCTCCCTAAATATTTATGGGCTGATGCTGTAAGTACTGCTTGCTATGTTTCCAATAGAGTTCTTATTAGACCTACCCTTAAGAAAACACCCTATGAACTCTACAAAGGAAGGAAACCAAATATCTCTCATCTACATGCTTTTGGATCAAAATGCTTTGTCTTGAATAATGGAAAGGAAAACCTTGGTAAGTTTGATGAAAAATCTGATGAAGGTATATTCCTTGGATATTCTCTAACAAGCAAAGCATATAGAGTCTTTAACAAGAAAACTCTATCTGTGGAAGAATCCATACATGTTACTTTTGATGAATCTAAATCTTCAATAGAAGATAAAGTCAATCTTCCAGATAATGAAGAAGATGACATAATTATAAATGAAGATTCTCAAAAGGATGGAGATCAGAATCCAATACAAGAAGAGCACATTGAAAGTAATACTTATCAACTTCCAAAAGAATGGAGAACCCATAGGGATCATCCAGTTGATAATATTATTGGTGATATTTCTAGAGGCGTTTCTACAAGGCTACGCTTGAATGATTCAGTTTTGAATATGGCCTTTGTCTCTCAGATAGAACCATCAAAAGTAAATGATGCTCTAGAGGATGAGTATTGGATTGTAGCAATGCAGGAAGAACTAAATCAATTTGAAAGGAATCAAGTTTGAGAACTTGCTCCTAAGCCCAGTGTCTAGAAGATCATAAGAAAAAACAGTAGAAACAATAATAAAATGCTTCTCTAAGTATATGTTTATGCTAGTTTTTAGAAATTACCTAGTTAGATTCTGGATAAGTATAGACATTCATATATTCATAGTTATCCTTTTTAAATAGGCTTAAGATATATAATCTATAATACCACTAGAAATGCCTTAATATAAGCCTCTCTATAATTGCTTGAATGTTTCATATGTGCTTGCTTGTCATAATTGATTTTGCGCTGAATTTTTTTTTAACATGTGTTACATATGATAGAACTTATAAAAATATTCATGAAATCAATTATCTTAGGCTTATCAATTGATTACCCTTGTTTTTAGTCCTGTTGATTATTAAATTCCTCTGAGTAATCGATTACTCTAACTTCCATAATCGATTACATAGTTGAATTTTAGAAATTTCAAATTTTGGACTTCAGGTAATCGATTACATCAACTGCTGTAATCGATTACTATTGCAATTTCGAATTTTATTCAAAATTCGAAAAGCGGTAATCGATTACACAACTTACTGTAATCGATTACCAAATCGATAAGTATAAGTTCTTTGGGTCAGAACACTTAATCGATTACACGGCTCTTCCTCTTTCTTCTTCCCTCGTCGCCGAACTGGTCATCTCCATCATTCTCTCTCGTTTCTTGCTCAAACTCAGAACAAATTAGTGGGTTTTGCTCAGTTTTGCCCTCTCCTGCCTCTCCATCCCTTCAAGTTGACAAATTCGGCCTTCCCCAGAAACCCCTTTCTCAAAACCCTAAAAAAATTTCAGTCTGAAAAATGGCCTCCTCTTCACGCCGACACCGCTCGAAGAACCTTACCATGAACACTCTTGATCTTTCACGGCTTCTTGTCACAGAGGAGCAAAAGGACCGGTTTTTGGCTTACTTCTTGGAAAGACCCATCCTTCCTCCCAAGTATGCCGATGTCAACTCGTTCATCAATGCTGGATTCCTCTTCCCTTCTCTCCTTGATTTTCAAGGACTTGATGATTTCGTTGGCTTGTCGGGTACGTACTATCCTGAATTGGTTAAAGTATTTTATTGCAATTTGGTGAAAAGAGGTGGGAAAATCTGCTCATCAGTCAAGGGAATTGATATCTCATTGACTCAAGAACAATTGGGAACTCTTCTAAAAATTCCCTATGTTGGAGAACGATTAAGTCCGGAGAAAGCATGTCCATGGGCTGATTATGACAATAAATCTTTTTATTTATCCTTGTGTCGATTTTCTGAGGAAGAGATTCTTTTGAAGAAGCAGCGGGCAGAAGCCAACCGCTCTAGGGATATCCTTGCTGTTGGATATCTTACTGTTGAAGATCGTCTGCTTCATTATTTGATTAGTTATGTTCTTCTTCCTCAATCCTCTAACCATGCCCAGATTAGTGATCTAGAGTTACAAATTATTTATGGGCTGAAACATAATGAATCCATTAACTGGGCTCATTTGGTTATGATACACATGTTGATACACAAGGATAGATCTGGTCCTCTTCCCTATGCTCCCATTATTACTCTCATTTTGAAGAATTTTGGAATTTCTACACAAGGGGAATATGCTCAGGTCATGGATACTAAAGCACAAAGGATTGATATGGAGATTCTGAACAAGATGGGGATTTTCAGGGATGTTGATGACACTTTCCGTCACAAGTCAGATTTAGGTCCTGATACCACTCAGGCTCCTGCCCCTGCTGCTTTCTATCCACCATCTTCTGAGGAAGGACCTTCATCCTCTATGCTTGGTGATGCCTCCACTCAACTCATTCTCTCTCATCTGGCCGATATGAGGACTCACTTTGATCAGAGGTTTGATCACATGGAAGGTCGGGTTGAATCCATGTACACTACTCTTCGTGCTGATATGGATCGTTTGAGTCTTTGTATTGATCGCATGGCTTCTTCTCCTTATGATTCCTTTGATTCCTCTGATGCATTTGACCTCTAGACTTGCTTATCTCTTTCATTGACTATTTGCTTTATGTGGTTTGTAATAGTTTAGATTATGACTAATTTTTGCATTGTTGGATGCTTTGATGTTAACTTGCTATGTTTGGACATTTATGTTTTGATCCTGTTTCCATGTTTACCCCCATTCCCCCATGCTTTATGTTTCAATATACTTGTATGTATGCCTGTACATTTTTTTGGCCTTTTCTTCTTTTTGATGAATTCAAAAGGGGGAGAAAGGTTCTGTGTTCTTAAAGATCATATGCAGGAATTCAACGAGTACATTAGAAAGGGGGAGAAAAATCAGAAATACTAAATTCCATAAAATAGGGGGAGTTAAGCATCAAGAATGCACATATGATCTTCAAAGTTTCAAGTATGTGTTTGCCATCATCAAAAAGGGGGAGATTGTGAAGAAGGTCTTGCTCCTGACCCTGGCTGTGGTTTTGATGACGACAAACTCATCAACAAAAAGAAGAAAAGAAGACTTCAAAGGAATCAAGCACTCAAGTCCATCAATAGTCTAGAAGTCTTAGAATTAGGTGAGTTATGCTTCCAAAGGTTTATTAAAGCATAAAGGCTCTTAAAACACCTAATCTAATCAAGCTAAGAGTTTTCATAACTTAAAAGAAGTAGAAAACCTTAAGCAAGTCTCAAAGAATAAGTTTCTGGAAAATGGGCTTCTGTGTAATCGATTACACCATTATGGTAATCGATTACACCAAGGCAAGTAATCGATTACTCCAGTCTTGTAATCGATTACATGTTTGAAATTCAAATTCAAACTGAAACGGTCACTTGTGTAATCGATTACACTAAGTATGGTAATCGATTACCAGAACGAAAAAGTGCATCTTTTCATGAACCATTGTGTCCCAAACCTTTTGAAAAGGGTTGTGATGGTTCAAGGACGTTTCCCTTGTATATATAAAGACCATTTGAGTCCAGAAAACATAACAACAACATAGAACACACAACACACACGAAATAGACACATTTCACATGAGAAAAACACATTAGGCCAAAGCTCTTTCAAAATTGGTTCATCTTTTAGAACTTAAATCTTTTGGAGCCTAAATTCTGAGTTCATGATCTTCATGTTTACAAGAACACACTAGTTGTTCATATCTTGAAGAACTCAGAATTGTATTATGCTTAAAAGCCTTCAAGCATAATTTCTCATGTTCAATCCAATTGTGTGTTAAAGGATTGAAACAGCCAAGTGTAATATCTTCTTCATCTCTTTCTGTAAGATTGAGTTTTTCACCGTGGCATTCGGTGAAGGGTTGTTGTCACTGAAAGTAGTTTGCTTTCAGGGTTTCGATTGAAGACAAGTTTGTCTTCAAGGTCTGAGGGTGGTTTGCCTTCAGGAACTGAAAGCGGTTTGCTTTCAGGGGCTGTTGAAAGCGGTTTGCTTTCACAGGATATTGGTAGAAATTCTTGGGGTCCTTGGGTTAGGAACTTGTAAGAAATTCTTATCAATAGTGGAAAAATCCTCAAGGGGTTTTCTTGAGGGACTGGACGTAGTCTTCGGTGGATTGAAGGCGAACCAGGATAAATCTTGTGTGTGATTCTCTTTATCCTTCACATTTACTTTCAAGTATTGTTCATATCCGCTGCAATCACAACGATCAATTCGTGATCATCATAAACTTGAAAGTAACGATTTCAATAAGGCGAAAATTGGGGCAACACTAATTCACCCCCCCTCTCAGGTTGCTATCTGTTCTAACAGACATCCCCTTAACTAGAGAGAAACCTTGCTGAACTCCTCAATAGTGAGGATGAAGGAGTGACGTACCCTGAAGTCTTCTATTGTATGGAAAATCCCTCTGTTTCTCAGCACTCTCTTTACTCATCCCTCACCTTTCCAGCCAGAGTTTTACATCAACTAGTCGCAACCGTGCTTTGTCCAAGACAAGATCGCCTAAGAGATGTGCTTGACAAAGACTTGTTCATCATTTACTCAATTTTGAATGAAGATTACATTAATGTTGTAGACATCATCTGCAATAATCTTGCTTCTTCTCTGTTTGACAACCAGAAAGTCATTCCCTATGGTTTCCTCATAACAAAACTTCTCAGGGGTCCAAATAGGATGCCTTTTTTGGCTTGGAATACCTTAGAGGAGGTGGCATGTCAGGTGATCGAAGTAGAATTCTTCCGGTCAAGGGGCTTCACCATCAACAATCCTCTGTATTTTTCTCTGAAGATTCAGATGACTCTTCTGATGACTCCGATGATTCTGAGGAATCATTTGGAGAATTAAGTTCATCTTCTCCTTGATATATGTCATAGCCGAGCAGTACAAGTTTATATTGAGAGAAATTTTGCTTTATTTCTCCATCTGTAATATTATCCCTTATCCTTAATATTAACAAGTTCTTGGCTCTTATCTTTTTGTCTTAGCTTTACTTCTTTGATAAACTGAGGGGGAGTTATAAATTCATGTATTAAACTTAGTGGCACTCAACTTTTTTTTATGGCATAGTTGTTTCATTTTCTCAACTTGTAATATCTTTTCAATAATATCAAAAATGGGAAGAAAATGTATATGAATAAGTATATGAAATAGGAATATGAATAGAAAAGTAAAGTTTTGAGGTGGAGCTGTAATAAGGGGGAGCCATAATTAATGATGAGGGGGAGCTTGGAAGTAAAAGTCAATCTTAATCCAAATACAAAAACTTCACATCTTCTACATTCCTTACCTTTTCACAATATCACAAGTATTGGTTTTGTCATCATCGAAAAGGGGGAGATTGTTGGGTCAAAATGAAGTCCAAAGTCTTCATTAAGTGAGTTTCAATGATGACAAGACGATGGCATAATCACTAAAGATGAAGCTTGTCATAAATAAAGATTTCATGATCTGTAACAGCATCATCTACAAAGCTACAACATCGTCTACAAAGCAACAGTATCATCTACAAAGCTACAGTAGCGTCTACAAAGCAAAAGTATCGTCTAGACCTAAATACAAAGTACAGTGCAACCTGATCTTGAACCAACAGTTGTGGGAAAATGGAAAATTACAGACTGAGGAAAATAAGCAAGATCTAATTATTGAATCGTTCACTGAATATGCTCTATTTTGAATTCAAATGATGGCCAAATCACCCGATGAAATGTAGCAGAAGAAAAGAGAGATAAAAAGAACAAAATAGTCCACACGTGACTCACCTAAATCTGACATGAGCTACATCATCTATTTACACTAGAAATTTTGGTCAAAACCAAAAAGGGAAAGCGCCTCGATAAACTCCAAAAAGGCTAAATGTCATAACGGCTCTCTTAATCTACAACGTCTCTCTGACAAAGAGGACGTTTGTAATATAACTGTTGCAAGATCCAGACAAGATATGGTGTCATTTGAACGCTGGAGTATAAATCAGAAGAAGTACTAAAGTGAGAAAAACAAAGCTTAAACTTTCAAAAATCTTCAAACTGTGAACAAGAAAAAGAGTCAAATACTTCTCAGGTTCATAACTCAGAGGAAGTTTAACGTACATTCCTTTTTCTCTAATCAAAAGCTCCAAGTATATTCTCAAGAGTGAAATCCTTCTCTCAAATACTAGAAGAGCGTCGGTACTTCATTTTATCTACATCATCTCTGTAAAGAGAGAACTTGACTAGAGGAGTTTTACCATCTTGTAAAGGAAGGATTCCTGTAAAATACTTGTAAGGAGAAGTCCTGTAGAATTCTTGTGGGAGGAGTCCTGTATAATACTTGTGGGAGAAGTACTGGAGAATAATTGTTAGGAGAAGTCCTTGATACTTGGTTGATAGTGAAAATCTTTGTGGAGAAACCAAGGACTTTATGTAGCCCATGATATTTGGGTGAACCAGGATAAATCGCTTTGAAAGAGATAAATTATCCAAACTAGAAGGAGATAAAGAGGCTATGCTTTGAAGCCACTCACTACATGATGTGGGAGATTGCTGAAACTGGATACCATGCTCCCAGAAATGTCGAAACTGGAGAACTCATCCCAGGTTTGCAATGGACAAATAAACAAAAGGAAGAAGATCATATCAACCAAAAAGCAAAGGAACTCCTCATAACGGCGATAAGCAGAACCAAATTTAAGGAGATGCAAAATCTGGAAACAACCAAAGAAGTATGGGATGCCTTAGCCTTAGCTCAAAAATAAATTGGCTCTGTTGAGAGTCTTCATCATCGAAAAGGGGGACATTGTTGGGTCAAAATGAAGTCCAACGTCTTCATTAAGTGAGTTTCAATGATGACAAGACGATGGCATAATCACTACAGATGGAGCTTGTCATAAATAAAGATTTCATGATCTGTAACAGCACCATCTACAAAGCTACAACATCATCTACAAAGCAACAGTATCATCTACAAAGCTACAGTAGCGTCTATAGAGAAAAAGTATCGTCTAGACCTAAATACAAACTACAGTATAACCTGATCTTGAACCAACAGTTGTGGGCAAATGGAAAATTACATACTGGGGAACATAAGCAAGATCTAATTCTTGAATTGTTCACTGAATATGCTATATTTTGGATTCAACGGGTGGTCAAATCACCCGATGAAATGTGGCAGAAATAAAGAGAGATAAAAAGAACAAAATAGTCCACACGTGACTCACCTAAATTTGAAATGAGCTACATCACCTGTTTACCCTAGAACTTCTGGTCAGAACCAAAAAGGGAAAGCGCCTTAATAAACTTCAAAAAGGCTAAATATCAGAATGACTCTCTTAATCTACAACGTTTCTCTGATGAAGAGATCGTTTGTAATATAACCGTTGAAAGATCCAGACAAGCAATGGTCTCACTTGAACGCTGGAGTATAAATTAGAAGAAGTACTGTAGTGAGAAAAACAAAGCTTAAACTTTCAAAAGTATTCAAACAGTGAACAAGAAAAAGAGTCAAATACTTCTCAGGTTCATAACTCAGAGGAAGTTTAACGTCCATTCTTTTTTCTCTGATCAAAAGCTCCTAGTATATTATCAAGAGTGAAATCCTTCTCTCAAATACTAGAAGAGCGTCTGTACTTCATTTTATCTACATCATCTCTGTAAAGAGATAACTTGACTAGAGGAGTTTTACCATCTTGTAAAGGGAGGATTCCTATAAAATACTTGTAAGGAGGAGTCCTCTAAAATTCTTGTAAGGAGAAGTCCTGTACAATACTTGTGGGAGGAATCCTGTACAATACTTGTGGGAGAAGTCCTGGAGAATACTTATTAGAAGAAGTCCTTAATACTTGGTTTATAGTGAAAATATCGGTGGAGAGACCAAGGATAGGACGTAACCCACGATATTTGGGTGAACCAGGATAAATCGCTTTTGTGCTTTAATGTTGCATTGTTTCCTGCTTTAATTACTTCCGCTGCACTTACACAGTTTTTCAAAAATACTTTTGAACTAATATTGTTTCTATCGAAAAATAAGTTGTTTTAAAAAGACTCAATTCAAACCCCCCTTTCTTATGTCATTATGTTTTTTCTCATATGAATGGCAAGTTGTTTCGTAGAATTTCTAGCTTTTGTCCTATTGTTTATTGATCTTTGATCGATTCTTGAGTGCATGTTGATTGACTATAAGTAAGCATGCTATTTAGCTTATATGAGAAGAGAAAGTCATACTTGAAATGTATGTTATGTTATGTTTAATAACATGTTGGTTGGATTATTGTTTTCCTTGAAGTTTCTTGTTTGCAATGTTGCTATGCTTTATCACCGTTTGTGTGTTACTGTGTGTCTACAAATAGGATATTTCAGCTTTGATTGCTAGGGAGTTGGTTTATAAGGCTTGATCAACCTTATGGCCGCTCCATGCATGATGAGATCCTGAAGCATCTGAACTTGTAGAAGTCTATAGGTTTTCCCCTTGTAAAGAAGACCTTCTTATATGCTTGTTGGTTTATCTCTCATGATAGATAGCTTCTGAATAGTTTGAAGAGTTTATTGTTGTTTGAATTTGAAGAAATCTTGCTTCGATTGTCTGCCTTGCTTCTTGACTGAAACGAGTATGTTGTGTGTAGGCCTTCTAGCTTTCGAGCTGGTAGAATGGTGACACTACTAGGAGGTAATGCGTATATGGGACAACTAGCTCAAGCCATGGCCAACATGGTGAATACCCTTCACACAACAAGCTGAAATATCAAGCGCTCATGCCATCGCAGCTACTCAGCAGGATGCTGAGGATAAAGAGCGCTACGCGCATCAACAGCAGAGGGAAGATGCCTAGACTCAGACTCGAGCGCTTACGGATTTCAGGAGCCATGCCCCATCAAAGATTCTGGAGGAAACTAATCCCGATAAAGCGTAGAGAAGATTTTCAGGGTGCTGTAGAATCCCGAGGAGTCCAAGCTTGGATTCGCCACCTACCTCCTACAAAGAGATGCTTAGTGTTGGTGGAAGGGAGCCAGACAGATTATGGAGGCAAATCAAGAAGTGGTTAACTAGATTTCCTTCTACGAGGCCTTTCTAGAGAAGTACTTTCCAGCTAGTGCAAGGGAAGAGAGGGATGTGCAATACCTGAAACTAGAGCACAGAAGCATGAATTTCTCAGAATATGCTACAAAGACGGAGTTGTTGGCAAGACATTTTCGGTTCTTTAAAGATGGCTAAAAAGGTAAAACAAATTCGAGAAGAATTGGGGACTTCTCAGATCAGGTAGAAAATCTATGTCGACAGGTGATAGAAGAAATTGAGTTTGAACTGGATGATATCCTGCTTAAGGACACTTATTGTTGGGGGTTCCGCCTATGAAGATAGGAGACAGGAGCGTTAAGCGAATGCGAGGGAAGTAAGTTTCTCTGGCCATATAATATGGAATGCATCACAGGAGTTGCAACGTGGGAATCATGATAGAAAATAGGGGAAACAATACCCTGAACGGTTTGCTGACCTATTGTTTCAAGGATGAAACTAATTTAAGGGGGATAGTATTGTAAGACCCTGAATAAATTAAATAATTAAATAATAATTTAATCATCCGATGCATCCTAGGGATGCTTGCAGGTGGGAGTCAGGGCCAAAAGCTACTCGGATCATCGATGCGATGCTTTGCAAACGACGGTTCGTCGAAGGACCAATCTTGAATCAATTTGGAGTTCAAGAGAGAATAAGACAACCTCACTATCTCCATGAAAATCAGTGAAGAATATCGAGAAGAACTATTGTAATATCGATATGGTTTCCTTCCGGAGCCCGGAAAAGGCATTTTTTGCTAGAGACTTTCAGTCGAAAATCCAGCAAGCGAAATGAATGACTTCGGGACCTCGGATAAAAAATCTAGGAATTTCCAAATGACTCTGTTTGACGTGACGGACCAGATATGCAATAAAACTTTTTCGTGAGTAGTGTTTTCATGAAAAGTATTTTATGAATAGTATTTCATGAACAGTGTATCCGTGATTAGTGTTTTCGGGCCGAAATTGGCACGAATTTTGAAGAAAATGACTCGGGGCTCGAGTTGTACGAGCACGAGGTTCAAAATGAACGAGTAACCAGTGTTAGAAACTCTCAGTGATGTTGGGAAATGTGCCAATGAACGGATTCGGATAACAATGACAATTCTAACGCGACTAACGCAACTGACGCATATGACACCCGACATAACGATGCGTCAGCGAGTTAGACATTAATATTAAACTAACCCTATATATTTTCCTAAACTGTTAAAACTTTAGAGTTTAGTCCTTATACTTTGAAACTTTAGAGTTTGGTCCTCCAAATAGTAACTAGATATTTTGGGAAACTTTTCAACTCTTCAACTTTGGTCCCTGGGGATTTAGGAAAATTTAAAGTTGGTCCCCCCATGGGCTGAACACCCACTCCATCAAGGCCATTTTGGGTGAGTTTTTGTTCTTTTTCCTTCTAAGTTTCATTAAGGAAAGTAAAGTAACTTAAGTGACAAATTAAGAGAGAGAAAGTGAAGAGAAAACTATTCATCATCTTCATCCTTGGAGCTCCCATGGCCGAAAATTTCCCCCTCAATTTCCAACATATTCCACTCATTTTCTCACCTTGCTTCTTTGAGGTAAATTATTCTCCTCTTCAAGCTCTTCACTTCTATGGTTTTAGATTTCAGAGAGGAAGAGTTTTGAGATGTTGATATTTGAAGAAATCCCAAAATCCTTTCATATTTGTTGTTACTATGATCTTCCTATTTGATTTGAACCAATTAAATTTTAAAATGGTTGAGTTTTGATGTTCATCGGATTTTGAAGTTGGGTTCTTGCCATGAAAAGTTTTGTTAATGTTATAGCCATTATATTAAACTTCAAGGATCCTCAATTAGACTTTCAATAAATTGGGTTTTTGAAAAGTGATTATTTGAAATAAGTGATTTTCAAACTTTGGAATTGATTTTCACCATAGATTTCTTTATTCCTTTGATGTGTACAAGTTAGTTTTGAGAGAAAAATTCTTTTGACAATTAACCCTTGAGAGCCGAACCTATGTCACATTTTTTGGCTCGGAAGAATTGATTTTCAAATAGGTTTTAGAGTGTTTAAAGCTTGTACGTGAGGTTTGATGCAAAAAGAAAATTATTGCCCTATGTTTTATAGAAATGCCGAGAGCAATGAGGATTGTTTACGGTTAGGAAAATTGATTTTCATATGGTTTTGAGTGCAAAAGTTTAGAGGGACTAAAATTGAGTTTTTGGGTGAATGGGTTTTGAAACTTATAGTTAGATTTAGGGTTTTGAGAAAGTGAGAAATTGAGAATTTAAAAGTTTGACAATTGAATAGATTTTGTGTTTTCATGACACTTAGGGTTATGATGAGTTCAAGACTTGAAAATTGATTTGGAAACTCATAAAAAAAGTTGAGTTCTTGGTTTTGAAGATGTTCTGAGGGACTTAGTGTGTTGTTTGGTAAAAAGGAAAGTTCTTATGCATTTGGAAAATTTGGACAGAATTGAGCCCTTTTGGTTTTGTGTATGTTTTTGTGTTCAAAAACTTGTATTAGGCTCCTAAATTGATAATTCAATGTATAGCCTAATTGCTCTTCATAGGTTTTGAAGTTTTGGAAAAGTTTGAAAGTTGTAACTTAGTGTTTATCAAAGGTTTTGAAGGTTACCAAAGTTTGCTAAAGAGTTCTAAATTCCATGGATTCATTCTTGTGCATGAAGACATTTGTCCAAGTCTTGGTTGTTCTCTATGTTTATTAGCTAATGTCTTAGAACTAGTGTATAAGTTCTAAACTAGGCTATGTTTCATAAATGTTTATGGGGCATAGGAAATCTCGAGAAGGACATAGCTTCCGGAGCGGACGTAGCTTTTAGAACTGACATAGCTTTCGGAGAAAATATTAGAGTTTGGAGCAAAGGACTTTGGTAAGAGCACTTCGTTATTCTTAGCTTCTAAGCTTACGTATATGATTATGTGAATGTATACTATGATATTGAGATTGGTAGCTGATGACATTCTGAGAAAGACCCGATTAGAATTGTATTGATTGAAGTATATTAATTCATGGAGCTGAAGACATTTGCTATACTGGATTAGAATTGATTGATGATTGAAATCCTATGAATGGGAAATTTTTTGGTAGCATTGCTTTCTTTTTTCATGTTTTTGATTGATCTTTGATCGATGCTTGAGTACATGTTGATTGACTATAAGAAAGCATGTTATTTAGCTCATATGAGGAGAGCAAGTCATACTTGAAATGTATGCTATGTTATGTTTGATAACATGTTGGTTGGATTATTGTTTACCCTGAATTTTCTTGTTTTCAATGTTGCTATGCTTTATCACCATTTGTAAGCCGAGGGAAAATGAAGTAAGCTACCGTGGGGATAGAGATTATTTCAATACTCATTTATAAAGATCATGTTTTGGAAAAGATAAAGGCTTAATAGTTTTGGAAAGAATAAGAAGAGAAGCTTTCTTCTTAGAAACTTAATGAACGTTTTGAACTTTAAGTAAACATGCTTTCAAAAGAACCAACGGCTAAGACCGTGGGCTTTCAAGGGAAACCAAATCGGTCCTAATATCTTCTTGAAGGAAAATTCATTATGTACTAAATGGATATATCAAACCTCTTTGAACTTAAGGACGATTCCACTTCTTTTCTACAAGTCAATTCTTGTAAAGAAACCTAAGACATATCTTTGGAAAAAGAACTATGAAATCTTCCTTACAAGGAATCATAAGACATATTTTATGAAGAGCCTCAAAAGACCTTTACGAAAAGAATCTCAAGATATGTTTTCTCAAGAAAATAGGGTAGCTTGTTTGGGAGTGTGATCGTTGGTAGTAGTGGGCGATTTACACATCGATGTATATTGATGTGGGATCATTGAACCAAGAGGGCCATGTGACCAAAATTCCTCGATGTAAGACGTACAAGCAAACAAGGGTGTGGACAATCTATCCATCGACCTCGTATTAGAAAGGGAACTCGGACTCGTAAAACAACGTTTTGTCTAGGTGGGGGAACTAGAACGAGGAACTCGGACTCGCGTCAAGATGCCTCTGTTTATATTGTTGATGTTGTTTGTTCATAGCATGAAGAGTAATGCATTCATGAATGTTCCTCGAGATGACGTAATCGTCACTCTTCCAGCTGATTGGGATAACAAGACTATTGATGAGTGGATATTATATGATATTTTTAGGGTATTTTTAGTCTTTTTATTTTATTATTTTTGAGTCACATATAGGATTTTTATAATTTTTATGTAGATTTTATATTTATTTTGCATTTTTCATATAGAGTAGTTTTTATTTGTTTTTCTAACTTTATTTTATATTTTTAGGAATTTTTATAGTTATTTTTATTTTTAGAAAAAGCTGGTATAGTTATCATTTTTGTCCAGGGACCAATTTGTAAAGTTTTAGGAAATCAGGGATCAAAGTGTGAAAGTTCAAGAGTGGAGGATTTAAAATGAAGTTTCAAAGAATTGAAGGGCCAGAATTGAAGTGCTAGCAAAGAGAGGGCTAAAAGAGAAAAAGAAGAATATGAAGCAACTCTCTCTAATTTAGCACATGGAAAATAAGCTTGAAGAAATTGATGGTAGTGGGAAGGAAGTTTCAGAAATGATTAAGGGCTGAGTGGTGGCCATTGAAGGCATTGAAAACCCATTACCATGAAGAAGGGAAAAGCTTGAAGATGAACCAGCAGGTGACCCAACGCTCCAGCGTTGGGATTCCAACGCTCCAGCGTTGGGACTCTGACTAGGAGATGAGTCAGATTTTCACCCAGCGCTCCAGCGTTGGGAAGCTAGCGCTCAAGCGCTGGGCCTCGGTCTGATAGTGGAATTTTAATGCATCCCAACGCCCAAGCGTTGGGAATGCCAGCGCTCAAGCGCTGGAGGGTGATTTTTTACTATAAATAGGGGCCTTTTCTTCACTTGTAAAACACACCTATTCAGAATACAACAAGTGTTCTTCTTTCCTCCTTAAGATCATTGTTCCTAGGAATTGTGGGAAGCCATACTTGAGCTCCTATCCAGGGTAATTCAATGAATCTTTTAGCCATGATTGGCTAATTCTTTTTAAGTTTCTTGGGTTGTAGTAGTTTATAGTTTATGTTCTAGTCTTTTTCTACATTTCTTAATAATATTTCCTTTCATGTTTTATTTCCTTGCTCTTAATGTTATCTTGTTGTACACAAGAAGTTTTGCTTATTACTTATGTCATAAGATCATTTGGTAAGTAGTAAGGGAACTGATAAGGAAAATCGCAAGTGCACGATTAAACTATCGCGTAATACAAAAGATCGAACCCAAGGGATAGGTGTTCTTATTATTATATAATTTAGTACTTGTGCAATAAAAATAAAATGATATGTTTGGTTTAGGACAAGAAGAGAGCAATAGCATAAAATAATAAAGCAAATAAGATGAGAGAATTTAAGCTCTTGGGTTGATTTACATAATTTATAAAACAAGCTAGAAAACTCCTACTAAATTTCTGAACTTTAAATTCATATTCATGGTGCTATAGCCTAAATTTCTACATCCTAATAGCCTTAAGAAATGTAGAACTTTCTTACCTAATTACTAACTCCATAGCCTTGGTTATTAGTTAATTAGAGAAGAAGATGAAGAAAGAATTCGGGCCAACACAAAGCTACGTCCATCCTTATAGCCTTAAGAAATGTATACTTATAACCTTTTTTATTTCCTATTTCCCTTACTACTTACCAAATGGCCTTATGCATAAGTAGAAAGCATGAAATCTTTTGCGCATAAAGATTAATGAAGAACAAAGAAATAAAACATGAATTGAAGATATTATTCAAAAATGTAAAAGAAAAACTAGAACATGAATTATAAATTAAAACAACCCAAAAACTTAAAAGAAGAATTAGCCAAGCATGGCTAAAAGAATCATTGAATTACCCTGGATAGGAGCTCAAGTTTGGCTTCCCACAATTCCTAGGAACAATGATCTTTGAGGGAGAAAGAGAGAATACTTGTTGTATTCTAAGAAGGTGTGTCTTATAAGTGAAGAAAAGGGTCCTATTTATAGTAAAATTCCAGCCTCCAGCGCTTGAGCGCTGGCATTCCCAACGCATGGGCGCTAGGATGCATTAAAAATCCACTTTCTGTCCGAGGCCCAGCGCTTGAGCGCTGGCTTTCCAACGCTTGGGCGCTGGGTCAACATCTGACTCATCATCCAGTCAGAACCCCAGCGCTGGAGCGCTGGGACTCTGCTTCTTCATTTTCAAGCTTTTCCTTCCTTCTTCATTCATGGTAGTGGGTTTTGATGGCCATAAAATGCCACTAACCAGCCTTGTTTAATTCTAAAACCCTTCCTCCACTAACATCAATTCTTTCAACAATATTTTCCATGTGCTAAATTAGAGAGTGATTCTTCATATTCTTCTTTTTCACTTTGGTCCTCTCTTGGTTAGCACTTCAATTCAAGCCCTCATACTCTCTCAATCTTCACTTTAAGTCCTCCACACTTGAACTTTTACAATTTGGTCCCTGACTTCCTGAAACTTTACATATTGGTCCCTGGACAAAAATGATAACTAAACCAGCTTTTTCTAAAAATACAAAATAACTAGAAAAATTCTTAAAAAACATAAAATAAAGCTAGAAAATCTAATCTACATGCAAAATGCAAAATAAATAGAAAATCTATATAAAAAGAATAAAAAACCTATATGTGACTCAAAAATAATAAAATAAAAAGACTAAAAATAGCCTAAAAAACATCATATAAAATCCACTCATCACACCACTATACCCAACGACAGCTTGTCCTCAAGCGACAAAACTTAAAGAAAAACTCGTCCCTGGGTTTTGAGAAAGTTTTATCTGATTACAACTTGAAGCACAAAAACCTTTCAAAGAAAGCTTAGCAGATTAAGGAAAACATGCATGTTTTAAAGAAAAAGAATCAAGAAAGTTAGGCTTGGCTTTTAACATGTTTGAGTTCATCAATTAAGCTCACCAAAAATAATATTCTCCATGAAAACAAGAGAGCTCAATAATCCTGCCTATAATTCAAATCAAAACTGAAGTAAAGCAACCAAGTGATGTTGAAGAGATTTTTAAGGTTGTAACTTGGCCAAAGGGTTGAAAAATTTAAGGTATGGATTTCAAGAAATTGGCAACTCTAGTGGCTGACTCAGAAACTGTTGTTAAGTGATTTTTCCTTGACTAAGAGCTCAACAATTAACACAAGGGTTCTCTCAATTTTTTCTTTTCTTTTTCTCCTTTTTTTTTTGAACAATGTAGTGGAATGTATGGGATGAATGACTTGAATTTTACTCCCCTCATACTCTTTCTCACCCCACTACCTCATTATTTTTCTAAGGCACATACCTTATTTTTTCAACTTTTTTTTTTTAGAGAGAAACCTACAAACAAAGCTCTAACAATTTCAGCACAAGCATCACTCTAACAACTGAAAAATTATCACACAAAGTAGGCTCCAAAGAATGACTCTTTTAAGGCTCAAAAGGGGCTACTAGTGGATATAACATTTCAAGCAAAAATCTGAGTTTTCAAAAATGCCTATAATCTCTTCTCAACTCACAAAGTATACAAAACTCCAATCAACATGCAACACAAGGCAGAAAAATTTCACAATCATGCATCAGAGTCCTCAGCTCTCAGAAAAAGATAGGGTAAGTGGTACCCTTTTTAGAACTCAGAAAAAGAATTAGCCAACAACCAAAACAATCAAGATATCAAAAATCCTTTCTACAGCATGCAATCCTAACTGCTTAAAAACATAGAATTTTTCACAAAGCAGTTCAATCAGATAAAGCATTTCACAACGCTATAGCAACATTCAGAATGGATAATATACTCAAGACTCATGCAAAAAGAAAATAGAAAAACTAAAAATAAAAAATAAAAACAAAAACTAAGAAACTGGTATAGTAACAAATTTTCCACAAAGGTCCAAGGGAACCTCAATGTAAAAGTTAAATTGAACACTTAAGTCCAAGAGGGTTCTTCCTCCTTTTGGTACCTATCCTGTAACATTGAACAAACAAAAGTCTCACAAGTAGAAACTTGCTTGACTTGTTAGTTCCAAAAACAGCACAAAAAGCTCATGGGTTGAAAATTTGTGTCCACCTTTTAAAAACAAGAATTCTTGAGTTCCCAAAAATTAAAACCAGTTTAGAACCAAGGGAAAACTCAAAGAACCTTAAAACTTTCAGAAAATGGTGAACACAAAATTTATTAGAAACTAAAAACAGCAAACAAAAGCAAAAACAGCAAACTGCCCGAGCTCCAGCGCTTGAGCGTTGGGGATACCAACGCTTGGGCGCTGGAATTAAAATAAAAACTGGGCATCAGAGGTCCCAGCGCCTAAGCGCTGGGTTCCAACGCTGTGGCGCTGGAAATTAAAAAATAAAAAACTGGGATTCTAGGGGCCTAGCGCATGAGCGCTAGCCCTCCAACGCCTAAGCGCTGGGAACAACTGGAATCAGAGGTTGTGAAGCAGGGGCCCAACGCTTGAGCGTTGGCCTCCAGCGCTTGAGCGCTGGCCTCGCCTGCAGCAGAAACATAAAATTTCTTTTCTTTTATTTATGTACAAGAGTTGTGCAAAAAATTAAAAAGGCAGAAACATAAACTATCCTAAGTTGGGTTGTCTCCCAACCAGCTCAATGTTAAGGTCCGAGATAGACCCTTCCCCTTAATCAATTGGGGGTTCAGCAAGTTCAACAGTCATCACTTGACTCTCATAATCTCCTCCTAGGTAAGGTTTCAGCCTTTGCCCATTGACAAGAAATGTGTTCTTTGTTCCCCGATTTTCCAACTCAACCGCACCATGAGAAAAGACTTTGGTGATCAAAAATGGTCCTGTCCATCTTGACTTCAACTTTCTAGGGAACAACCTCAGCCTTGAGTTATACAATAACACAAGCTGTCCTGGACTAAATTCTTTTGGCAAGATTTTCTTATCATGCCACCTTTTTGTTCTTTCTTTGTAGATCCTAGCATTGTGATATGCTTGGAGTCTAAACTCATCCAGCTCATGTACCTGTACCTGTCTTTTATCCCCAGCTTCTTTGGGGTCCATGTTCAAATGTTTCAAAGCCCAAAAGGCTTTATGCTCAAGTTCCACAGGTAAATGACAAGTCTTACCATAAACCAACTGGTAAGGAGAGGTTCCAATAGGAGTTTTAAACGCAGTTCGGTAAGCCCACAAGGTGTCATCCAATTTTTTTGACCAATCCTTCCTTGAGGTACCAACTGTTTTTTCCAAAATCCTTTTTAACTCCCTATTAGAAACCTCTACTTGTCCACTAGTTTGGGGGTGATAGGGGGTAGCAATTTTATGACTAACACCATATTTTTTCAAAAGACTTTCAAAAGCTTTATTACAAAAATGCTTACCTCCATCACTGATTATTGCTCTTGGCACCCCAAATCTAGTAAAAATCTTTTTCTTCAGAAAATCCAGAACAACTTTTCCATCATTTGTGGGAAGGGCTGATGCTTCAACCCATTTAGAAACATAGTCAACAGCAACCAAAATATACTGGCAACCAAAAGAAGGTGGAAAAGGTCCCATGAAATCAATGCCCCATACATCAAAAAGCTCAACTTCCAAAATCATTTTTTGGGGCATCTCATTCCTTCTTGAGATATTACCAGTTCGTTGACAGCGATCACACCTTACCACAAATTCTCTACTATCTTTGAAGATAGTAGGCCAATAAAAACCACTTTGGAGGACTTTAGCTGCAGTCCTCTCACCTGAAGAATGGCCTCCATAATCGGAGCCATGGCAATGCCATAAAATAGCCTCAAATTCTTTTTCTGGAATACACCTTCTAATGATCCCATCAGAACATTCTCTAAACAAATAAGGTTCATCCCAGAAAAAGAATTTAGCATCATGTAAAAATTTCTTCTTTTGTTGCCAAGTCAAATCAGAAGGCAACACACCAGCAGCTTTAAAATTAGCTAAATGTACATACCATGGAGCTATCTCTTGGATAGCTAAAAGCCTCTCATCTGGGAACTCCTCTTGAATAGGAATTGGATCGGAGTTCCCCTCTTCAAGCCTTGACAAATGGTCTTCTACACCATTGTCCTTCCCTTTTCTGTCCACAATTTCAAGATCAAACTCTTGCAAGAGTAAGATCCACCTGATCATCCTGGGTTTAGCTTCCTGCTTAGCAAACAAGTACTTCAATGCAGCATGGTCAATATGCACAATAACTTTAGTACCCAAAACGTAAGGTCTGAATTTGTCTAAAGCATAGACAACGCTCAACAACTCCTTTTCAGTTGTAGCATAATTTTTTTGAGCTTCATTCAGAACCTTACTAGCATAATAAATCACATGCAAAACCTTTCCATTTTTCTGACAAAGAACAGCCCCTATTGCATTATCACTAGCATCACACATAATTTCAAAAGGCAAATCCCATTAGGGAGCAACAATGATAGGGGCTGAAACAAGTTTTTCCTTTAATAATTTAAAAGCAGCCAAACACTCATCATTAAAGATAAAAGGAGCTTCTTTTTCAAGGAGATTTGTCATAGGCTTAGCAATTTTAGAAAAATCTTTTATAAATCGCCTATAAAAACCTGCATGACCAAGAAAGCTTCTTATACCTTTAATATTAGTGGGAGGAGGTAGATTTTCAATAATTTCAGTTTTAGCCTTATCTATCTCAATCCCTTTTTCAGAAATCTTGTGCCCAAGCACAATGCCATCTTTTACCATAAAATGACATTTTTCCCAATTAAGTACCAAATTCTTTTCTTGGCACCTAACAAGAATCCTTTCCAAATTGCTCAAACACTTGTCAAAGTTGGGGCCATATACAGAAAAATCATCCATGAACACTTCCATACATTCACCAATTAAATCATAAAAAATAGCAAACATACATCTTTGGAAGGTTCCTGGAGCATTACACAAGCCAAAAGGCATTCTTTTATAAGCAAACACCCCGAAGGGGCAAGTAAAAGCAGTTTTTTCTTGATCCTTAGGATCAACAACAATTTGATTATATCCTGAGTACCCATCCAAGAAACAATAGTACTCATAGCCAGCCAACCTGTCAAGCATTTGATCAATAAAGGGAAGGGGGAAATGATCTTTCCGGGTGGCAGAATTTAGCCTCCGGTAATCAATACAAACCCTCCATCCAGTTACCATCCTGGTGGGAATCAATTCATTGTTCTCGTTTGGGACCACAGTAATTCCCCCTTTCTTGGGAACTACCTGAACAGGACTAACCCATTCACTATCAGAAATGGGATAAATGATCCCTGCATCAAGCAACTTAATCACTTCTTTCCTTACCACCTCTTTCATGGCAGGATTAAGTCTTCTTTGGGGTTGGACTACAGGTTTAACTTGTTCTTCTAAACAAATTTTATGCATACAAACAGTGGGGCTTATGCCCTTAATGTCCTCAATAGTCCAACCCAAAGCAGATTTATGAGCTCTAAGAATTCTTACCAGTTTTTCTTCTTCAAGAGGAGAGAGGGAACTACTCATAATGACAGGTTTATTGTTACCTTCCTCAAGAAATACATACTTAAGGGTGGAAGGTAAAGGCTTCAGTTCCCTCTTTTCCTCTTGAACTTCTTCTTCTCTCTTCAGCTCCTCTACCCAATTTCCTTTTGAAGGGAAAAAATGGGCAGCTTCCAGATATCTTGCCATTTCAATGACCTGTTCGTCATTGCTTTCAATATCTTCAAAATCCAACCCTTCAGAGATTATAGTCTCTAAAGGATCTTCTTTCCACATGGCAACAAACTGTTAGGCAGAAATATATTTTTTTTATTTACAAGAAGTACTAAATAAAATAAAAACAAGAACTTGAAAGAACCTATCCCCGGCAACGGCGCCAAAAACTTGATAAGGAAAATCGCAAGTGCACGATTAAACTATCGCGTAATACAAAAGATCGAACCCAAGGGATAGGTGTTCTTATTATTATATAATTTAGTACTTGTGCAATAAAAATAAAATGATATGTTTGGTTTAGGACAAGAAGAGAGAAATAGCATAAAATAATAAAGCAAATAAGATGAGAGAATTTAAGCTCTTGGGTTGATTTACATGATTTATAAAACAAGCTAGAAAACTCCTACTAAATTTCTGAACTTTAAATTCATATTCATGGTGCTATAGCCTAAATTTCTACATCCTAATAGCCTTAAGAAATGTAGAACTTTCTTACCTAATTACTAACTCCATAGCCTTGGTTATTAGTTAATTAGAGAAGAAGATGAAGAAAGAATTCGGGCCAACACAAAGCTACGTCCATCCTTATAGCCTTAAGAAATGTATACTTATAACCTTTTTTATTTCCTATTTCCCTTACTACTTACCAAATGGCCTTATGCATAAGTAGAAAGCATGAAATCTTTTGCGCATAAAGATTAATGAAGAACAAAGAAATAAAACATGAATTGAAGATATTATTCAAAAATGTAAAAGAAAAACTAGAACATGAATTATAAATTAAAACAACCCAAAAACTTAAAAGAAGAATTAGCCAAGCATGGCTAAAAGAATCATTGAATTACCCTGGATAGGAGCTCAAGTTTGGCTTCCCACAATTCCTAGGAACAATGATCTTTGAGGGAGAAAGAGAGAATACTTGTTGTATTCTAAGAAGGTGTGTCTTATAAGTGAAGAAAAGGGTCCTATTTATAGTAAAATTCCAGCCTCCAGCGCTTGAGCGCTGGCATTCCCAACGCATGGGCGCTAGGATGCATTAAAAATCCACTTTCTGTCCGAGGCCCAGCGCTTGAGCGCTGGCTTTCCAACGCTTGGGCGCTGGGTCAACATCTGACTCATCATCCAGTCAGAACCCCAGCGCTGGAGCGCTGGGATCCCAACGCTGGAGCGCTGGGACTCTACTTCTTCATTTTCAAGCTTTTCCTTCCTTCTTCATTCATGGTAGTGGGTTTTGATGGCCATAAAATGCCACTAACCAACCTTGTTTAATTCTGAAACCCTTCCTCCACTAACATCAATTCTTTCAACAATATTTTCCATGTGCTAAATTAGAGAGTGATTCTTCATATTCTTCTTTTTCACTTTGGTCCTCTCTTGGTTAGCACTTCAATTCAAGCCCTCATACTCTCTCAATCTTCACTTTAAGTCCTCAACTCTTGAACTTTTACAATTTGGTCCCTAACTTCCTGAAACTTTACATATTGGTCCCTGGACAAAAATGATAACTAAACCAGCTTTTTCTAAAAATACAAAATAACTAGAAAAATTCCTAAAAAACTTAAAATAAAGCTAGAAAATCTAATCTACATGCAAAATGCAAAATAAATAGAAAATCTATATAAAAAGAATAAAAAACCTATATGTGACTCAAAAATAATAAAATAAAAAGACTAAAAATAGCCTAAAAAAAATCATATAAAATCCACTCATCACACCACTATACCCAACGACAGCTTGTCCTCAAGCGACAAAACTTAAAGAAAAACTCGTCCCTGGGTTTTGAGAAAGTTTTATCTGATTACAACTTGAAGCACAAAAACCTTTCAAAGAAAGCTTAGCAGATTAAGGAAAACATGCATGTTTTAAAGACAAAGAATCAAGAAAGTTAGGCTTGGCTTTTAACATGTTTGAGTTCATCAATTAAGCTCTTCAAAAATAATATTCTCCATGAAAACAAGAGAGCTCAATAATCCTGCCTATAATTCAAATCAAAACTGAAGTAAAGCAACCAAGTGATGTTGAAGAGATTTTTAAGGTTGTAACTTGGCCAAAGGGTTGAACAATTTAAGGTATGGATTTCAAGAAATTGGCAACTCTAGTGGCTGACTCAGAAACTGTTGTTAAGTGATTTTTCCTTGACTAAGAGCTCAACAATTAACACAAGGGTTCTCTCAATTTTTTCTTTTCTTTTTCTCCTTTTTTTTTTGAACAATGTAGTGGAATGTATGGGATGAATGACTTGAATTTTACTCCCCTCATACTCTTTCTCACCCCACTACCTCATTATTTTTTCTAAGGCACATACCTTATTTTTTCAACTTTTTTTTTTTAGAGAGAAACCTACAAACAAAGCTCTAACAATTTCAGCACAAGCATCACTCTAACAACTGAAAAATTATCACACAAAGTAGGCTCCAAAGAATGACTCTTTTAAGGCTCAAAAGGGGCTACTAGTGGATATAACATTTCAAGCAAAAATCTGAGTTTTCAAAAATGCCTATAATCTCTTCTCAACTCACAAAGTATACAAAACTCCAATCAACATGCAACACAAGGCAGAAAAATTTCACAATCATGCATCAGAGTCCTCAGCTCTCAGAAAAAGATAGGGTAAGTGGTACCCTTTTTAGAACTCAGAAAAAGAATTAGCCAACAACCAAAACAATCAAGATATCAAAAATCCTTTCTACAGCATGCAATACTAACTGCTTAAAAACATAGAATTTTTCACAAAGCAGTTCAATCAGATAAAGCATTTCACAACGCTATAGCAACATTCAGAATGGATAATATACTCAAGACTCATGCAAAAAGAAAATAGAAAAACTAAAAATAAAAAATAAAAACAAAAACTAAGAAACTGGTATAGTAACAAATTTTCCACAAAGGTCCAAGGGAAGCTCAATGTAAAAGTTAAATTGAACACTTAAGTCCAAGAGGGTTCTTCCTCCTTTTGGTACCTATCCTGTAACATTGAACAAACAAAAGTCTCACAAGTAGAAACTTGCTTGACTTGTTAGTTCCAAAAACAGCACAAAAAGCTCATGGGTTGAAAATTTGTGTCCACCTTTTAAAAACAAGAATTCTTGAGTTCCCAAAAATTAAAACCAGTTTAGAACCAAGGGAAAACTCAAAGAACCTTAAAACTTTCAGAAAATGGTGAACACAAAATTTATTAGAAACTAAAAACAGCAAACAAAAGCAAAAACAGCAAACTGCCCGAGCTCCAGCGCTTGAGCGTTGGGGATACCAACGCTTGGGCGCTGGAATTAAAATAAAAACTGGGCATCAGAGGTCCCAGCGCCTAAGCGCTGGGTTCCAACGCTGTGGCGCTGGAAATTAAAAAATAAAAAACTGGGATTCCAGGGGCCTAGCGCATGAGCGCTAGCCCTCCAACGCCTAAGCGCTGGGAACAACTGGAATCAGAGGTTGTGAAGCAGGGGCCCAACGCTTGAGCGTTGGCCTCCAGCGCTTGAGCGCTGGCCTCGCCTGCAGCAGAAACATAAAATTTCTTTTCTTTTATTTATGTACAAGAGTTGTGCAAAAAATTAAAAAGGCAGAAACATAAACTATCCTAAGTTGGGTTGTCTCCCAACCAGCTCAATGTTAAGGTCCGAGATAGACCCTTCCCCTTAATCAATTGGGGGTTCAGCAAGTTCAACAGTCATCACTTGACTCTCATAATCTCCTCCTAGGTAAGGTTTCAGCCTTTGCCCATTGACAAGAAATGTGTTCCTTGTTCCCCGATTTTCCAACTCAACCGCACCATGAGAAAAGACTTTGGTGATCAAAAATGGTCCTGTCCATCTTGACTTCAACTTTCCAGGGAACAACCTCAGCCTTGAGTTATACAATAACACAAGCTGTCCTGGACTAAATTCTTTTGGCAAGATTTTCTTATCATGCCACCTTTTTGTTCTTTCTTTGTAGATCCTAGCATTGTGATATGCTTGGAGTCTAAACTCATCCAGCTCATGTACCTGTACCTGTCTTTTATCCCCAGCTTCTTTGGGGTCCATGTTCAAATGTTTCAAAGCCCAAAAGGCTTTATGCTCAAGTTCCACAGGTAAATGACAAGTCTTACCATAAACCAACTGGTAAGGAGAGGTTCCAATAGGAGTTTTAAACGCAGTTCGGTAAGCCCACAAGGTGTCATCCAATTTTTTTGACCAATCCTTCCTTGAGGTACCAACTGTTTTTTCCAAAATCCTTTTTAACTCCCTATTAGAAACCTCTACTTGTCCACTAGTTTGGGGGTGATAGGGGGTAGCAATTTTATGACTAACACCATATTTTTTCAAAAGACTTTCAAAAGCTTTATTACAAAAATGCTTACCTCCATCACTGATTATTGCTCTTGGCACCCCAAATCTAGTAAAAATCTTTTTCTTCAGAAAATCCAGAACAACTTTTCCATCATTTGTGGGAAGGGCTGATGCTTCAACCCATTTAGAAACATAGTCAACAGCAACCAAAATATACTGGCAACCAAAAGAAGGTGGAAAAGGTCCCATGAAATCAATGCCCCATACATCAAAAAGCTCAACTTCCAAAATCATTTTTTGGGGCATCTCATTCCTTCTTGAGATATTACCAGTTCGTTGACAGCGATCACACCTTACCACAAATTCTCTACTATCTTTGAAGATAGTAGGCCAATAAAAACCACTTTGGAGGACTTTAGCTGCAGTCCTCTCACCTGAAAAATGGTTTCATGATCGGAGCCATGGCAATGCCATAAAATAGCCTCAAATTCTTTTTCTGGAATACACCTTCTAATGATCCCATCAGAACATTCTCTAAACAAATAAGGTTCATCCCAGAAAAAGAATTTAGCATCATGTAAAAATTTCTTCTTTTGTTGCCAAGTCAAATCAGAAGGCAACACACCAGCAGCTTTAAAATTAGCTAAATGTACATACCATGGAGCTATCTCTTGGATAGCTAAAAGCCTCTCATCTGGGAACTCCTCTTGAATAGGAATTGGATCGGAGTTCCCCTCTTCAAGCCTTGACAAATGGTCTGCTACACCATTGTCCTTCCCTTTTCTGTCCACAATTTCAAGATCAAACTCTTGCAAGAGTAAGATCCACCTGATCATCCTGGGTTTAGCTTCCTGCTTAGCAAACAAGTACTTCAATGCAGCATGGTCAGTATGCACAATAACTTTAGTACCCAAAACGTAAGGTCTGAATTTGTCTAAAGCATAGACAACGCTCAACAACTCCTTTTCAGTTGTAGCATAATTTTTTGAGCTTCATTCAGAACCTTACTAGCATAATAAATCACATGCAAAACCTTTTCCATTTTTCTGACAAAGAACAGCCCCTATTGCATTATCACTAGCATCACACATAATTTCAAAAGGCAAATCCCATTAGGGAGCAACAATGATAGGGGCTGAAACAAGTTTTTCCTTTAATAATTTAAAAGCAGCCAAACTCTCATCATTAAAGATAAAAGGAGCTTCTTTTTCAAGGAGATTTGTCATAGGCTTAGCAATTTTAGAAAAATCTTTTATAAATCGCCTATAAAAACCTGCATGACCAAGAAAGCTTCTTATACCTTTAATATTAGTGGGAGGAGGTAGATTTTCAATAATTTCAGTTTTAGCCTTATCTATCTCAATCCCTTTTTCAGAAATCTTGTGCCCAAGCACAATGCCATCTTTTACCATAAAATGACATTTTTCCCAATTAAGTACCAAATTCTTTTCTTGGCACCTAACAAGAATCCTTTCCAAATTGCTCAAACACTTGTCAAAGTTGGGGCCATATACAGAAAAATCATCCATGAACACTTCCATACATTCACCAATTAAATCATAAAAAATAGCAAACATACATCTTTGGAAGGTTCCTGGAGCATTACACAAGCCAAAAGGCATTCTTTTATAAGCAAACACCCCGAAGGGGCAAGTAAAAGCAGTTTTTTCTTGATCCTTAGGATCAACAACAATTTGATTATATCCTGAGTACCCATCCAAGAAACAATAGTACTCATAGCCAGCCAACCTGTCAAGCATTTGATCAATAAAGGGAAGGGGGAAATGATCTTTCTGGGTGGCAGAATTTAGCCTCCGGTAATCAATACAAACCCTCCATCCAGTTACCATCCTGGTGGGAATCAATTCATTGTTCTCGTTTGGGACCACAGTAATTCCCCCTTTCTTGGGAACTACCTGAACAGGACTAACCCATTCACTATCAGAAATGGGATAAATGATCCCTGCATCAAGCAACTTAATCACTTCTTTCCTTACCACCTCTTTCATGGCAGGATTAAGTCTTCTTTGGGGTTGGACTACAGGTTTAACTTGTTCTTCTAAACAAATTTTATGCATACAAACAGTGGGGCTTATGCCCTTAATGTCCTCAATAGTCCAACCCAAAGCAGATTTATGAGCTCTAAGAATTCTTACCAGTTTTTCTTCTTCAAGAGGAGAGAGGGAACTACTCATAATGACAGGTTTATTGTTACCTTCCTCAAGAAATACATACTTAAGGGTGGAAGGTAAAGGCTTCAGTTCCCTCTTTTCCTCTTGAACTTCTTCTTCTCTCTTCAGCTCCTCTACCCAATTTCCTTTTGAAGGGAAAAAATGGGCAGCTTCCAGATATCTTGCCATTTCAATGACCTGTTTGTCATTGCTTTCAATATCTTCAAAATCCAACCCTTCAGAGATTATAGTCTCTAAAGGATCTTCTTTCCACATGGCAACAAACTGTTAGGCAGAAATATATTTTTTTTATTTACAAGAAGTACTAAATAAAATAAAAACAAGAACTTGAAAGAACCTATCCCCGGCAACGGCGCCAAAAACTTGATAAGGAAAATCGCAAGTGCACGATTAAACTATCGCGTAATACAAAAGATCGAACCCAAGGGATAGGTGTTCTTATTATTATATAATTTAGTACTTGTGCAATAAAAATAAAATGATATGTTTGGTTTAGGACAAGAAGAGAGCAATAGCATAAAATAATAAAGCAAATAAGATGAGAGAATTTAAGCTCTTGGGTTGATTTACATAATTTATAAAACAAGCTAGAAAACTCCTACTAAATTTCTGAACTTTAAATTCATATTCATGGTGCTATAGCCTAAATTTCTACATCCTAATAGCCTTAAGAAATGTAGAACTTTCTTACCTAATTACTAACTCCATAGCCTTGGTTATTAGTTAATTAGAGAAGAAGATGAAGAAAGAATTCGGGCCAACACAAAGCTACGTCCATCCTTATAGCCTTAAGAAATGTATACTTATAACCTTTTTTATTTCCTATTTCCCTTACTACTTACCAAATGGCCTTATGCATAAGTAGAAAGCATGAAATCTTTTGCGCATAAAGATTAATGAAGAACAAAGAAATAAAACATGAATTGAAGATATTATTCAAAAATGTAAAAGAAAAACTAGAACATGAATTATAAATTAAAACAACCCAAAAACTTAAAAGAAGAATTAGCCAAGCATGGCTAAAAGAATCATTGAATTACCCTGGATAGGAGCTCAAGTTTGGCTTCCCACAATTCCTAGGAACAATGATCTTTGAGGGAGAAAGAGAGAATGCTTGTTGTATTCTAAGAAGGTGTGTCTTATAAGTGAAGAAGAGGGTCCTATTTATAGTAAAATTCCAGCCTCCAGCGCTTGAGCGCTGGCATTCCCAACGCATGGGCGCTAGGATGCATTAAAAATCCACTTTCTGTCCGAGGCCCAGCGCTTGAGCGCTGGCTTTCCAACGCTTGGGCGCTGGGTCAACATCTGACTCATCATCCAGTCAGAACCCCAGCGCTGGAGCGCTGGGATCCCAACGCTGGAGCGCTGGGACTCTGCTTCTTCATTTTCAAGCTTTTCCTTCCTTCTTCATTCATGGTAGTGGGTTTTGATGGCCATAAAATGCCACTAACCAGCCTTGTTTAATTCTGAAACCCTTCCTCCACTAACATCAATTCTTTCAACAATATTTTCCATGTGCTAAATTAGAGAGTGATTCTTCATATTCTTCTTTTTCACTTTGGTCCTCTCTTGGTTAGCACTTCAATTCAAGCCCTCATACTCTCTCAATCTTCACTTTAAGTCCTCCACTCTTGAACTTTTACAATTTGGTCCCTGACTTCCTGAAACTTTACATATTGGTCCCTGGACAAAAATGATAACTAAACCAGCTTTTTCTAAAAATACAAAATAACTAGAAAAATTCCTAAAAAACATAAAATAAAGCTAGAAAATCTAATCTACATGCAAAATGCAAAATAAATAGAAAATCTATATAAAAAGAATAAAAAACCTATATGTGACTCAAAAATAATAAAATAAAAAGACTAAAAATAGCCTAAAAAACATCATATAAAATCCACTCATCAGGAACTAGAAAATAAAAAAGGTTATAAGTATATATCTCTAAAGATCATTAGGATAGACGTAGCTTTATGTTGGCCCGAATTCATTCTTCATCTTCTTTTCTGGTTAACTAAATTACAAGATCTTGGATTTAGTAATTAGGAAGAAAGTTCTACATTTCTTAAGACCATTATTATATTTCTTAAAATTGGACTTAAAATTCAGAAATTAAGTAGGAACTTGCTAGCATATTTATAGACTATGTAAATCAACCCAAGAGCTTAATTCTCATCATCTCTATTTCTTATCTTTTTATGCTATTGTTTCTTGCTAGTTCTTAAACCAACAACATATATATCATTTTATTTTTCTGCACAAGTACTAGATATTATAATAATAAGAACATCTATCCCTTGGGTTCGATCTTTTTATTACGCGATAGTCAATCATGCACTTGCGATTTGGGGTATCAACTATCCATCCATCGGTTTGTGTGTAGACTATGTGAAGACTGTGTGAACTGGGTGTGGACAATACGATTGGGATAACAAGATTATCCCAAATCAGCTAAGTGTTGACTTGGTGCAGTAACGCGGATATCTGGATATTATTAGACACTAGCAGCATCATAACATCTAGTCTACTCTAAGATGATTGATATATGTTCCTTGAATTGATTTCTGAGTGTGGTTTGGAAGGTTTGGTATGCAATTCTACGTGCACTGTAAACACTACTATAGAATTTCCTTTTTACCACGCCCCTATTACCACGGTTAAGTGTAGAACCGTGGTAAAAAGGAATTACGAGTGTTGTTACCACGGTTCCGTGTGGAACCGTGGTAACTGAGTTGCTCTATTACCATGGTTGTACGGTAACTGTGGTAACTGAGCAAAAATAAATATTTTTTAAAAAAACAATTACCTATTACCACGGTTAGTATTATG
This sequence comes from Acmispon strigosus, assembly GCA_030819835.1. Taxonomy (NCBI): domain Eukaryota; kingdom Viridiplantae; phylum Streptophyta; class Magnoliopsida; order Fabales; family Fabaceae; genus Acmispon; species Acmispon strigosus. The sequence continues at coordinate 31,854,007 of JAUAMA010000001.1, forward strand.
AACCGTGATAATAGAGTTTAGTAAACCCCAAAACCTTTCTACCATTGTCACCCACCACCCCAAATTCATCCTTCTCCGTCCCCAAAAACCTAGACTCCACCAACCCCAGCTCACACTGTTGACCTCCTCGTCCTCCTCCACGCGGCTCACACCATCGACCTCCGGATCCTCCTCCACGCGGCTCACGCCATTGACCTCCAGATCCTCCTTATCCTCCTCCACGCAGCTCACACCGTAGACCAGAACTGCCTTAGGCTTGAGCGAAACGACACAACGGGCATCGTTGTCATAGAACTAGTGCCGCAGAATGGCGCGCTGTGAAGAGATCTCCTCGCCATGTACTTCGCCTCTAGTAGTTCCTTGTCTTAGGAAAAGGATTTCGTGGATGAAGACGTGTTCCTGGACGAAACCCTAGTCTCCGTTGAACTAGCTTCCTCATCGAGGACCTCACTTGGTTCATGGTGCTGCTTCCTCTTTCTCATTCGTTGAACTCGCTTCCTCTCCCAGCCCCCTCATGTCGTTCAGGCTTCTGCTTCCTCCTTCTCCATTAAAGTCGCTTCCACGCCCAGGCCTCTCGCTGTTCACGCTTCTGCTTCCTCATTCTCTTCCGTCGAAGTAGCTTCCCCAAATTTGTGAGAAACTGTACTTCTCAACAATATCAGGATCTGATCCGGTGCTTCCATCTCTATATCCTTTCCAAAACCTAATCCAATCTCTTAACTTCTGAAAGCTCACATTTTTGCTTCTTTTGCAGACAGAGAAGGCTTTCTTGAAGTAGCCCAAGGTTTTTCTCTGAATTTTTGAACTTCAACCCTTCAATGTTCCTGTTAATCGTGAAGCTCTGGGAAACCCTGTAACTACAAATAAGTTTCAGAAAATTTTTCATGCAGTCCTTTTTATTTGTGTTAATCTGGATGAAACTTATTTTATGTTTGATTCCCTTAAGGTGTTAGACATTTACCTTTATTAACTTCTTCTCCTAAACCTAATATGTTTCTAGAGTAGTGAAGTGCCCTTACCGAAGGAAAGTTCGATCCGGGTAGTTATGTAAGCTCCGTTCATCCTGGTCGATCCGAAGTCTTGTAACCCTTCAAGAAGCATATGCTAGTTTAGGAATTGAAAATCAATCCTAAGGCGTAGCTACTTAAACTAACAAGGTTTCTAACATGCTGGAAATTATCCGAGTTCACAAGAAGGAACTTGGAAGTCAATGATAGTAGTAAAACACACAAGAAAGGGGGGGTTTGAATTGTGTATCTGATTTTTTAAAACTTCTTTCAAATTAAAAACAATTATTAGTTTCAAATACTTTTCAAGAGTAAGTGCAACGGAAATTAACTTAAGACTGAAAAGTAAAACACACAGAATATTTATCCTGGTTCACCCCCTTAATCGACAGGGCTACGTCCAGTCCTTCGCTTCACCAAGATTTTCCACTATTTTCACAAAATAGTACAAGTATTCTACAAGACTTCTCCTAGTATTCGAAGGACTTCTCCTTTACAAGTTTTAAACAGGACTTCTCCTAGTTTAGTATTCTGCAGGACTACTCCTAGTTCTTTAAGCAAAGATGGTTTGTGTTTCTACAATGTCTCTTCAATAAGAGTGGGTAGAAAGATGAAGTACAATATATAGAGAAGATAAGGAGATTAGTTCTCTGTTTGGGTTGTGTGATAAAGATAAGAGTTACACTCTATGAATGGTTCACACAGGCAGACGACTTAACTCAGGAAAATGATTTCTTTGAGTTTCTGAGTTATGGCTATAGAGTAGATTGCAATTGATGAACTTAGAAATATTTCAATGCTTGATTGTTTGGAAGTCACCCATTGAATCCAGATGCTAAGTTCTCTATTTATATCTTTAGTAGGATCTGTGTTGTAAGCTTGATGAAGATTTGAAAATAGTTCCATTTGAATTTCTACTTCCTTGTGAGTAGCGAATACTTCTGCATCTCTGTTTTAGCATTAAAAGCATTCTGCCATGCATTTATTGCAGCATTAAATGCTTTGGTTGTCGTCGTCCGGTTCTTTAATGCTTTCATCCTTGAGTTCTCGTTTGGTCATTATATGCTCGTGCATGCCAGCAAAGAGAACATTTAATGATCTAAACAGAAGATTTGATTCGGATCGTTGAGGAGATCCTATGTTCAGAAAATCACGCCGTTGACTCTGAAAAGGTTGCTTGATTTAAGGACTGTCAGAGCTTTTGCAGGAACAGGGAATAAAGTATTAATTATGTCCCTTTCTTCATTCTGCAATCAACTTTGCTTCATTTAATGCTTTGACGAGGTAGATGATCTTTATTGCTTGAAGCATTTTGTCAAATGAATGTTAGAATCAAACAATTTAATGAGTTACTTTATTTTGATAAATAACAATTTCGCTAAGTGTTATTGACTTCTTCAAAGTTTTCATATTCAGGAACACTTGTTAATTGGAGACATGTTGCGAGGATTTCGACAAAGCATTATCAAAAAGCAAATTGTCAAGAAAAGGACAATAGAGAAATCCGCCCGCCTATGTGAATCAGTCTGCCACTAGAGAAGAGTTCGTCCGCCTGTGATGAACGTCTGGTTGATCAGCTACTGAATTTGTAAAGAATGTTGAGTTGACTAAAGCAATGATTGAAGACTCGTGCAAAATGAAATATCCTGAAGGTGATCGTTTGTTCAACCCAAAGCTGAGTTGTCGTGCACCTCTTGGTTCTTCAGAGCATTAATGGCGAAAGAGACAGAATTAAGCGCCTCATTCCTTGAATATTCAAATCCTCTGATATTCCATAATTCAAGCTGCTTTTGCTGAATTAGCGGTGATACTTTTTGATCATCGTATCTCCTCAACGGTCAAATTCAAATATTTTGGTCAGAGCATTAATGACTCAATTAGCTCTAAAGCATGAGCATTAATTGCAGACTCTATGGGTCGAGGCAAAAGGCATCACCAGACGATACCGTCTTTCATTGTTGAAGAAACATTCATTATCTGGCAGATTGCAACAGCAGATGCAGAAGTATCTGTTACTCACAATCAAGCAGAAATTCAAACGGAACTATTTTGAAGATCTTCAGCAAAGCCTCCAGTTATCATCCTACTGAAGATATAAATAGTGGACTTAGCATCAGCTTCAACTTGGCGACTCTTACACAATCAAAGCATTCAAACTTTCCAAGACTATCTACGATTAAGCAAGCTTTAAGCCAAGATACTTAGTAACGTTAACCTACCTATTCTCTGAGTTCTGTCGCCAACTAGTGTGAAAACCTTTGCAGAGTGAAAACTCTTATTTATTCTCACACAATCTCTTCAGAGAACCAACTTGTCTATCATCTCTGAATTATGTTCCTCATATTTTCTACCCACTCTTACTGAAGAGATTCTTGTAGAAACTAAGTTTTCTTGAAAAAGAACTGGGAGGAGTCCTGTCTAACACTCGAGAGATAAAGGAGAAGTCCTAGAATACTTGTAAAGGAGTAGTCCTCATAATACTGGGAGAAGTCCCTGAGAACACTTGTACTATTTTGTTTAAATAGTGAAAATCTTGGTGAAGCCAAGGACTAGACGTAGCCCTGTCGATTAAGGGGGTGAACCAGGATAAATATCGTGTGTGCTTTATTGTTCAAGCTTTAAGTTTATTTCCACTGCACATTTTTGACAAACGCTTTTGAACTTATAATAACTATCTTGCAAAAAGATTTATAAAAATCACACACACAATTCAAACCCCCCTTTCTTGTGTGGTTCTTTTACTATTAATGAACTCTTCAGCACTTTTGGCGAACGAACTCTTCTAATAATTGCCAAACGTACTCCTTAGGCGGACGTACTCCTTTGGGTGTGTGGCCAGACGTACACCTTGTTGAGTAGCCAAACGTACTCCTTAGCCGGACGTACACCTTTGCCGGACGCACTCAATTGGCAAACTATCTCTTCAATAAGTCCCCAGACGTACTCCTCTTCTTTGCTTTTCTTTGAAGTTCTGCTTTTGATAATGCCTAGTATGAATGTATGCAGTTGTTCTTTAAGTAGATAGATGTTTTTGAGTATAAAATATTTAAAGTATTAGGAAATCTTTATCTAATGATATTAAACCTTGGGTAAAATTGTTACTTATCAAAATATAATAATTTATGAAATCGTTTGAATCTAACAATCTCCCCCTTTTTGATAATGACAATTTTCATTTGAGAAAAAGGTTAAATTTGTATACTTTGAAAAATGTATATCAGAGCCAGTGTGTAATTTGCAAGGTAAAACCATTATTTACAGAATATGTTGTTTTTCTTAAGGAGTTTTCTTATCTACAGAAACATGAGCGATCTTGAAAATACTTGCAGAAGAGAACATTTTTATAGCTTAGCATTATTTTTAGCATACGAGACATGTTACTACTTAGCGTTATTTTTAACTCCCCCTGAGAAAAATAATTTATGAAGTTTTCATTTCATTGCTCCCCCTAAGCTTGATATATATTTTTATAAGTAATTTTATCTATCTTAGGATCAAATTTTGCTAATTTTGCTCCCCCTAAGGTAGTACTTCTCCCCTTTCGTAGAAATTTTTTCTCTACTTTCTCCCCCTTTGGCATTATCAAACGTATAAGATATAGAGCAGGGAATACAAGCAGGTTAAGCAAAAATGAACTATATATAATGAACTGAAATTACTTCAGCAGCAATGTCATCCTGAGGTATAACAATGGATATTGGCTCTGGAGAGAGAACTTGATGGACATCAGACTTCACAGAAACCGTTGGAATGTGGTATGGAACTTTGCGCGCCGCTGTTGGGATCAAGGGTGATGGATTGTAAGATTCCAGAACAAAACCAGGATTCCTCTTTGACTTGGACAGATGCGGAATCAAGACAAGTGTCCAGTTTCCGAATTCCATGACAAGAGGATTCACTCCGCCAACCATAAAGAATGGAATATACGCCACATGGGTAATTGCAGAGAGAGTGATCTTCCAGGTGAAATGGAACATGTCATCCTTGTTTCTGATTATTATTGTGAGATTCAGATCTGCACAACTAGAGGGTTCCCACAATCCTGCAAGAAAGCAGAAGTTGAAACCAAGGAGTTCGGCAGGCAAACAAGGAAATAGGTGGTCGTTCTGAAAAGCTACGGGCCGCTTCCTTTTGCTAATTTGAGAACGCGGAGAGGATTGTGGCCGTCTGGAGATCTTCAGCATGAAGTGAATGGCACCTTGTGAAGGATTGGATTGGCGTGTTGAAGCAACAGTGTGATGAGGTTGTTGGGGAGTAGGTTTCGCCATTTTCGATGGTGGTGGTGATGGATGAACAGGTGGTGGTAGCACCTTAAAAGTGAGTGGAGTGTAAGAGATGGTCTCTTGAAGCTAAGCAACAAGATCTTCTAATCGAGGGTCTTCTGGATCTGCACAGAAAGGTATTTGATCTGAAGGTTGTTCGTCTGCAGCATCTGTCAGACTTTGTCCTTGTGCTTGACCCTTCACCAGACCTAAGTCATCCACTGGACCAGGTACGAGCACCGGACTAGAGTCTCTTGTCGGACTTTGTACAGTTACCGGACTAGACTTTCTTGCTGGACTTGGCACATTCACCGGACTACAAGGTCTTGCCGGACTTGGTCCTTATTCACCAGCCAGACCAGCTACTGCTCCAATCTCTTGTACAATTTCTCCATCTTCTGGTACAGTTTCTTCAGCGTTTTGAACAGCTTCTTGTACAGGTCCAGAAGATAAAGGGTTGGCAACTGTTGGCCTCGGTGGAGAGACCATTTTGTCATCATCCTCAGAATCATCATGTATTTCTATATGATGAATGATTGTGGGCACCTTGAACAACTTGTTAAGGAATTTGTCTGAATCGCCTTGAAGTAGCTGCTTGAAGTGTTGTACTCTAGGAATGAGAGGGGTTCGCCATCCTTTTGCAGCTGGAGTGCAGTGGTGCTTCCACTGAGGAGTAACCGTGGGTAATGGAGAGTTTTCAACAAGTTTCACTCTCACCCAGTGTCGGTTGTTGATGTTGCCAAGGACAGCAATAGTTGGCTCTTCAGCAACTGGACCCAAGAGGGGCAGATATGTATAGCATTGGTTTGGCGCCAAGGTCACCAATATGATGTTGAAAGGTTGTAGCAGCCAACAAGCTCATATCTGGCACCGAGAACCATTTAGGTTCATATGCATGTTCCCCAGGGGCAAGCTTCAACGCCATCAGCACAGCTTCAACTTCCTCATCAGAGTTGAGGATTTGGGAATGAAGAGGCCTGTTGTGGAGAAGTTCGACAATGAGCTGTCGTCGTACTTCAGGCCAATATTCTTCAGGTTTCCCTAACCACTGGGCAATGCACCTGTACTCGCAATTGCCATCATCTCGGACATCGATGACATCTGAAATGTAGTTGTGAAAGAGAGGTGGCAGGAACTTCAAGTAGTATGCATGTGCGTCTGAGAGAAGGTCAGGCATGTTGTGCTCTTCTTCTAGTTGTGCAACTGATTGTTGGAGGGAAGTGGCAGGATGTGCAGACTCTTCAGGTATGACTTCCAGTCAGGGTTGTTGTTTACTGGGCATGAAAGCCAAAATTGGCATTGCATCTTCAGCGGCGGCAGACGAGGAAGTCGCCTGATCATTAGCGGCCTTCACCATACGAGGCCCTTTCACCAAACGACAACGCTTGGGCTTCGGGGCAGACGGAGTAGCTTCAGTAGCCTCGCCAGACAAAGACGTAGGTGCAGTCAATGCTCTCTTAACTCTTGGTTTTCTAGCAATAGGACCTTTAGAGGAAGACGAAGGCACATCTTTGGCTTTCTTCTGCTTTGCCCACATACTGAGCATGTTTTCTGGAACAACTGAGTCATCAATGTCATGCCTCATTCTGCGAACGTCACTAAACCGAATAGGTGTGGCATAGACGTAGTCTCGTGCCATGAATTCCATTTCCTGTTTCTCTGTAGTCAGGAGATTCTTTTTACCCATCATGGTTGTAATCAACGAGCCATATGGAAGATTAGTGTTCGAGTTTTCCAGCGTCTGAATCATGTATTGAATAATGAGGTTTGGAAGATTGATCTGGTGGTGGTTCTGCATCTGGTACAGAGACCAGTGAGAGATCTTGTTGACCAAGTCACGCGATCCTTCCTTTGGCACCACTATCTTGCTTAGAATAGCGTGAGGAAAGACGCACTCGTCAACGAGATTGCTGACAGTGGTAGACCCAGTTGTCTTGGGGTCTTCCTTCCATGTGCCGTTAGGATTTATTGCAGAGACTTCCCATTTGTGAGAGTAGGAGACGCCTTCATTCACATTGACGTCCAAGGTGAGAGCAACGTCAGCTGGGAAAATATCCACTATGTTCCTCATGCACCTAGTCTTGATTTGGGTGGAGCTTATCTTCACAGCACAGTCAAAGAACCCTTTCACGAGAGGAGAAAGAGCAGGTGTCTCGGATATCTTCAACAGGTTGTCCCATTCTTGAAACTGGACCAACTCCAAGCCTGCAACCTTCACAAACTAATACAAGTGAATGTCCAGGTATCTAGGGTTGACGAGCTCTCTGTCGCCAAGATTGGCAATCTTTACTGGTCCAATCTTTTCGACTTGTTCTTTGCGATTCTGAATAGTGAATTTCTTTCTTAGATCAACAATGGCCTGTTGATCCAGAGTAAGAGGTGGTAGAGCAAGGACTTGCTTCTTGGGAGCTTGTCTTTTGGGTGCCATGTGGTATAGTTTCTGCAAAAAGGGTTAGAGAATGTAAGAACAGAGGTAGACGAAAGCAAGAAGTTTAGAGAGGATTGAAATGAAGTGTGTGTAGTGAACTTTGTTTCTGAATACCTTTTGTTAAGTTTGCATGGAATACCGAAGGATTTTCTTGATTTTCGCAACGAAATGATTGACATTAATGTTGATGTGAGAGAAGAGAGATACAGCACGCGCATTAAATGTAAAGTGATAAGAGTGCAGTCATGGCAGTTGAAAATTTAATGCGTGTTGGAGAAGTGATGAGTTGATATTATATGATGTTTTTAGGTAGTTTTTAGTCTTTTTATTTTATTATTTTTGAGTCACATATAGGTTTTTTATTATTTTTATGTAGATTTTATATTTATTTTGCATTTTGCATGTAGATTAGATTTTATTTGTTTTTCTACCTTTATTTTATATTTTTAGGAATTTTTATAACTATTTTTTATTTTTAGGAAAAGCTGGTTTAGTTATCATTTTTGTCCAGGGACCGATTTGTAAAGTTTCAGGAAATCAGGGATTGAAATGTGAAAATTCAAGAGTGGAGGACTTAAAGTGAAGATTGAGAGAATAAAAGGGCTTGAATTGGAGTGCTAACCAAGAGAGGACCAAAAGTAAAGAAGAGGAATATGAAGAAACTCTCTTCAAATTAGCACATGGAAAATAATGTTGAAGGATTGATGGTAGTGGGAGGAAGGTTTCAGAATTGATTAAGGGCTGAGTAGTAGCTTTTTATGGCATTCAAAACCCACTACCATGAAGAAGGAAGAAAAGCTTGAAGTTGAAGAAGCAGCACCCAGCGCTGCAGCGCTGGGAAGCCAGCGCTCAAGCGCTGGCCCTCGGTCTGGAAGTGGATTTTTAATGCTCCCTAGCGCCCAAGCGTTGGGAATGCCAGCGCTCAAGCGCTGGAGGCTGGATTTTTATTATAAATAGGACCCTTTTCTTCACTTATAAGACACACCTTCATAGAATACAACAAGTATTCTCTCTTTCTCCCTTTTGAGCATTGTTCCTAGGACTTGTGGGAAGCCATATTTGAGCTCCTATCCAGGGTAATTCAATGACTCCTTTAGCCATGCTTGGCTAACTTCTTTCTTAAGTATCTTGGGTTGTTTTAGTTTATAATCTATGTTTTAGTTTTCTTCTACTCTTCTGAATTTTATTACTATAGTTCATGTTTTATTTACCTTGTTCTTAGTGTTATCTTGTTGCACACAAGAGTTTTTGCTTATTGCTTATAACAATGGAAATTGGTAAGTAGTAAGGGACCTAGGACTTAAAAGAAGCTATATGACATATCACTAAGGTATTAGGATAGACTTAGCTTTATGTTGGCCTGAAAATTCTTTCTTCATCTTCTTCTTGGTTTTTTCTAGATTACAAGGTATTGAATTTAGTAATTGAGGAGAAAGTTCTACAATGATTAAGGTATTAACTTGTAGAAACATTAGGCTATAACATCATGACTTGGTACTAAAATTCAAAAATAAAAGTAGTAGTTGCTAGCATAGCTTATAAATTATATAAATCAACCCAAGTGCTTAAGACTCATCATCATCTCTTTTTCTCCTATCATTATATGCTTGTGTTTATTTCTTGTTCTAAAAACCAACATCAATATTCATCTTTAATTTTTCTGTTTAAAGTACTGAATATTATAATAATAAGAACACCTATCCCTTGGGTTCGATTTTTTTACTACGCGATAGTAAATCGTACACTTGCGATTCCGCTATCAAGAAGCAAGTAACTGAAACGACACAATTGTTCACCGGTTACTTTGAGCATGAACGATGTGGTCATCAAACGAGGACCTTTCAGTTACTCCGGACGAGGACCCTTGCACCGGACGGAGTCAGTTTGAATCAAGCAATGATTGTCAGACGAGTTCCTCATCAAACTAGGACCAAGTTGTGATCATTTTGATCTTTTTCATTAGTGTCGAATGATGTCCAGGGCAGACGTATACACATCTGTGTTCGCCTGGCTTTCTATCAACTTCTGCAAATAGGGTTAGTACAGACGAGGACACTATAATGCAGGAAACATGTCAATGCTTTCCCTAAGATATGTAAATCTATTTTCAACGAGTGGCTTGGTGAAAATATCAGCTAGTTGATCATCACTGTGCACATATGATATGTCAATGTTTCCTTTGGCTACATGATCACGTACGAAATGATGCTTTATCTCAATATGCTTTGTTCTTGAGTGTTGCACAGGGTTCTTAGTAATGTTAATGGCACTAGTATTATCACATAATAGAGGAATATTATGCTAAAAAATGCTGTAATCTTCTAGTTGATGTTTTACCCATAAGAGTTGGGTGCAACACGATCCTGCAGCAACATATTCAGCTTCAGCTGTAGACAATGAGATTGTGCTTTGTCTTTTGCTTGCCCAAGAAATTAGGCATTGTCCTAAGAAGTGGCAACCACCACTTGTGCTTTTCCTTTCTACACGATCTCCAGCATAGTTAGCATCACATAACCCTTTTAGCCTGAAATCATCACCTTTCTCGTATACAAGACCAAGATTAGTAGTGCCAACGAGATATCTAAAAATTCGTTTCACAACACTAAGGTGAGATTCTTGAGGGTTTACCTGGAATCTTGCACATATGAAAACACTGAACATTATGTCAGGTCTGCTTGAAGTAAGATAGAGTAGTGATCCTATCATCCCTCTATATTTGGTTGAATCTACAGGTGCAGATTCATCACTTTTATCCAGTATTGCTCCAAGATGCATTGGGGTGCTCATCTCTTTAGCTTTTTCCATATTGTACTTCTTCAAGAGATCCTTGATGTACTTAGTCTGGTGAATATAGGTCTTATCTTTCTCTTGGCGAATTTGTAATCCTAGAAAGAACCTCAGTTCTCCCATCATGCTCATCTCGAACTCACTCTGCATGAGCTTAGAAAATTATTGACACAAGTTTTCATTAGTAGCACCAAATATGATATCATCAACATATAATTGTACTAATATGAAATCATTTGACGACTTGCATCTGAATAGAGTGTTATCAATATTGCCCCTTGAAAACCCATTTCTCATGAGGAATGAGCTTAGGCGATCATACCATGCTCTTGGAGCTTGCTTCAATCCATATAGTGCTTTCCTTAACTTGAAGACATGGTCTGGCAGAGTTGGATCTTCGAATCCTGGGGGCTGCTTAACATATACCTCTTCTTCAATATATCTATTTAGGAATGCACTCTTCACGTCCATTTGGTATAGTTTGATGGAATATTGACATGCAAACGCCAGAAGTATACGGATGGCTTCTATACGTGCAACAGGGGCAAATGTCTCCGTGTAATCTATGCCTTCTTGTTGATTGTAGCCTTGTGCAACGAGCCTTGCTTTATTTCTTTTTACTTTTCCATCTTCATCCATCTTATTTCTGAATACCCACTTAGTACCAATAATTGATTTGCCATCAGGCCTTGGTACTAGGTTCCAGACTTTGCTTCTTTCGAACTGATTTAGTTCTTCTTGCATGGCAAGAATCAAACCTTCATCTTGCAAAGTTTCACCTATATTCTTGGGTTCTATCTCAGAAAAGAGTGCACAGTTAGCATAATTGTTAAAGTGGATCGAGTTCTAACCTTTTCTGAGATACTGCCAATAATTTGTGTAGGTGGATGATCTGGTTTAAACTTCCAGTCTCTGAGGAGAGAGATGCCACTGGAGGTCAGCATTTGATCAGACGAGACATCACCAGACGAAGTTATGTTGTCAACGTCTGTTCGAACATCAGACAAGGTACTTGGATTTGTGACATCGTCTATGGTTGAAGGTCGAGCTTTTGTAGATGATGGTTCTTCATTCAGATCCAGTCTATCAAATTCATCCTCTAATGACATTTGATTTCCACATGAGTGGATATCATCAAACTTTACGTGGATTGATTCTTCAATAGCCATGGTTCTAGAGTTGTACACTCGGAAAGTTTTGGAGTTTGGAGAATATCCCAAGAATATTCATTTATCTGATTTCGCATCAAACTTTCCAAGGTCATCCTTAGTGTTGAGCAGGAAGCATGGACACCCAAAGGGATGTGATGACAGGATAATATATGATGTTTTTAGGTTGTTTTTAATCTTTTTATTTTATTATTTTTGAGTCACATATATGATTTTTAGTATTTTTACATAGATTTTATATTTATTTTGCATTCTGCATATAGATTAGCTTTTATTTGTTTTTCTAACTTTATTTTATATTTTTAGGAATTTTTATAGCTATTTTATATTTTTAGGAAAAGCTGGTATAGTTATCATTTTTGTCCAGGGACCGATTTGTAAAGTTTCAGGAATTAAAGGATCAAAGTGTAAAGGTTCAAGAGTGGAGGATGAAAAGTGAAGTTTGAAGGAGTCAAATGGCCAGAATTGAAGTTCTAACAAAGAGAGGACTTGAAGTGAAATTGAAGAATGTGAAGCAACTCCCTTTGATTTGAGCACATGTAAAATAAGGTTGGAAGATTAATGGTGGTAAAGGGGAGGTTTCAGAACTTATTAGGGGCTGAATGAGCCTAATTAAGCCAATCAATTCCACCATTGAAGAAGAAAGGAATCCAAGAAGAAGCTGCCAGTGTTCGTCCCAGCGCTGCAGCGTTGGAATTCCCAACGCTCAAGCGCTGGACCTCTGACTAGGATGTGAGTCAGAGGTTGCACCCAGCGCTGCAGCGTTGGAAGCCAGCGCTCAAGCGCTGGGCCTATTTCTGCACGTTGGATTTTAATGCTTCCCAGCGCCCAAGCGTTGGGAATGCCAGCGCCCAAGCGCTGGAGGTCAGGTTTTTGCTATAAATAGTGAGCTTTTCTTCACTTGTAAGACACACCTATTCAAAATACAACAAGTGTTCTTCTTTCCTCCTTAAAGATCATTGTTCCTAGGAATTGTGGGAAGCCATACTTGAGCTCCTATCCAGGGTAATTCGATGACTCTTTTAGCCATGCTTGGCTAATTCTTTCTTTAGTATCTTGGGTTGTTTTAGTTTATAATCTATGTTTTAGTTTTCTTCTACTCTTCTGAATAATATTGCTATAGTTCATGTTTTATTTCCTTGTTCTTAATTTTTATCTTGATGATCACAAGTGATTTTACTTATTTCTTATAACAATGGAAATTGGTAAGTAGTAAGGGACCTAGGATTTAAAAGAAGTTATATGACATATCACTAAGGTATTAGGATAGACTTAACTTTATGTTGGCCTGAAAATTCTTTCTTCATCTTCTTCTTGGTTTTTTCTAGATTGCAAGGTATTGAATTTAGTAATTGAGAAGAAAGTTTTACAATGTGTAAGGTATTAACTTGTAAAAATATTAGGCTATAGCATCATGACTTGGTACTAAAATTCAGAATTCAAGTAGTAGTTGCTAGCATATTTTATAAATTATATAAATCAACCCAAGTGCTTAAGACTCATCATCATCTCTTTCTTTATTATTTTGTGCTATTGTTCTTGCTTGCTATAAAAACCACCATCAAATACTCATCTTTTAAATTTTCTGCACAAGTACTAAATATTATAATAATAGGAAACCTATCCCTTGGGTTCGATCTTTTTATTACGCGATATTGAATCGTGCACTTGCGATTTGGGTATCAGGATGAAAATAGGAAATATTTGGCTTTCTTCCTTTTCAGAGTTCATAAGAAGTCTTCTTCAGGATAGGACGCATGAGAATCCGGTTTTGAATGTAGCATGCCGTATGAACAGCTTCAACCAGAAGTATTTTAGTAGTGAAGTCTCACTAAGCATGGTTCTGGCCATTTCCTGAAGAGATATATTCTTTCTTTCAGCTACACCGTTTTGTTAAGGGGTTCTTGGAGTAGATACTTGATGGAATATGCCATTGTCTTCACAATAAGCATTGAACTCTTCATTTATAAATTCTCCTCCTCGATCACTACATATGTTAGTGATGGAATAGCCTTTCTCATTTTGGATTCTCTTTGCGATAATGGAGAATGATTTGAACGCTTCATCTTTTGTTGCAAGGAATTGTACCCATGTGAATCTAGTGTAGTCATCGACGATGACAAGACATAATTTTTTTCCGGAACAACTAGCCGTTCTAGTAGGTCCAAACAGGTCCATAGGCAACATTTCCATAGGTCTGTTAGTACTCACAACGCTCTTAGGTGAAAAAGAGCTTTTTAATTGTTTTCCTTGAAGACATGCAGAGCATGTGACATCAGACTTGAAAGATAGATTTGCATACCACGTACTAGATCATGCTTGATCATTTTAGTAATGGTCTTTAAGGATGCATGCCCTAGCTTCCTGTGCCATATCCATTTATAATCCTCTGCTGATACTAAACATGTTACATTTTGACTTGCAAGGTTTTCCAAGGTTGTCTTATATAGATTTCCTTGTCTCTGAGCTTCAAAGATAACATTTTCACCGTCATCTGTGACTTTACACTTCACTTTCTTGAAGGTAACAGTGAACCCACTATCACATAATTGACTTATGCTAAGTAGATTATGTTTTAGCCCTTCAACCAAAAGAACCTTCCGTATTACAGGAAGAGGAGCCTTACCAACATCACCTTCACCGACGATTATCCCTTTTTGGTTACGTCCAAAGGTAACCGTTCCTCCATTCTGTTTATTCACTGTCCAGGTACCATTGCTCTTTTCGGCTTTGAGCTGTTAAGCACATCTTCAAGTGGCACAATCATGGATTTAGGTACCCAAACTTTCTTGGGTCCTTGCTTGTTAGTCACAGACTTGGGTGGAACATTCCTCCCATATACTATTTTATTAGTTTCTCCTTACCTTTGACAACAGATGTCTTAGGTTTACTCAGCTTAGATTTTGATGATGTAAATTTCATTTCAGGCTTATATATATATATGGAGTTGCAGATGATGCGTTTCTAGATGCAATAATATGCCAATCATCATCTTCATAGCCTAGACCTCTTCTATCATACATTGCTCTATTGTTACCACTCATTTTTACTAAGTTGTCATATCCTAGAGTGAATGTAGACAGATCTTTAATTAAACTGTTGACTCTCTGTTTCAAAATCGTAATTTCCTTGTTTGAATCTTGTTCTAACAAGGCTTTGTTTTTCTTGGTTAGCATGAATGAAACTTCCTTAGATGCATGCAACTCTTTCTCTAGCTTATCATGCTTCCTTTTTAAAATACTATATTTAACAGCTAAGGAATGAGAATATTCAAGCAATTCATTGTAATCATCATTGGATATTTCAGAATTTACCTCCTCTTTGTCGTCTGCCTCGTGGTCAGACGAATGCATAGTGATCATCATGGTCTCAGCTTCTCTGTCTGCTTCAATGTCAGACGAGTCAATGGATGCCATGAAGGCGCAATATGATTCTTCATCACCATCTCCTACTTCTTCTTGCTCAAACTGTTCCTCAGACTCCTCATTTTGACTTGAGAAGGCTTTCTTCTTATGGAAGTTCTTCTTCTGAGCAGGTTTCTTGGCCAAATGAGGGCAGTCTGCTTTGATGTGCCCAGGCTTTTTTCATTCATAGCAGACGATGGCCCCTTTGCTTGGAGATTTCCCCTTGATCTGATTTTTTCTATGCTCATATTTTGACTGATTTCTTTTGACCCACATCTTCTTGAATCTTCTGTTGAACAGTGCTTGTTCATCATCCGAGTTGTTAGAAGATTCAACTGCTTCATCAGACGATTCAGTAGCTTTTAGCGCCTTGGATGAGCTTGACTTGAAGGCCATAATTTTGCTGACCGTTGGCTTTCCTCGAATGACTGCAGCATCTTCTGCAAGGTCCTGTTCATGTTTTTTAAGCTCTCCTAAGAGATCCTCCACTTGGTAAGTGGCAAGATTCTTTGCAGCCCTCTGTGCAGTGACGAATAATCTCCAGTTAGAAGGTAGACTTCTAAGAATCTTAGTGACCTGCTCCTTTCTTGTAAAAGATCTTCCAAGATTCCTCAAACCATTAAGAATAGTTTGAAGCCTGCAGTACATGTTGTCGATGGATTCATCGTCCTTCATCTTGAATACCTCATACTGAGCAGTCAGCATACTCACTTTTGTATGCTGCACAGCAGAGGTTCCTTCATGAGCCATGACTAGGGTGTCCCATATTTCCTTGGCGGTGGTTAAGCTGTCTATTTTATCATGTTCGTTTTTGCTTAACACGCATATAAGGAATAGCCTGACTTTGGCATTCCGTTGATTCTCAGTAAGTTGATCATTCGTCCATTTCTCCTGTGGGACTTCTTTTCCTGCAGCATCTTTAGGAACGGAGTTGCCTTTTGCTACGACATCCCAAAGTCTCCTGTCTATTGATTCTATAAACGGCTGCATGTGCTTCTTCCAATATGGGTAGCTGGACCCATCAAAGAAGGGTGGCTTGTTGGTAGCTGTGCCTGAGGGAATTGGTGGGTTGTCCATGGATCTTTATACTCTACACCCTACACCTGTATAGATGTTAGTACTTCTCAGAGCGGTTAAGCTCTGATACCAATTGATAGTAATAAACCACACAAGAAAGGGGGGGTTTGAATTGTGTGTGTGATTTTTAAAACTTCTTTTCAATTAACAAGCAAATATTAGTTTCAAATACTTTTCAAGAGTAAGTGCAGCGGAAATTAACTTAAGACTGAAAAGTAAAGCACACAGAATATTTATCCTGGTTCAACCCTTAATAGACAAGGCTACGTCCAGTCCTTGGCTTCACCAAGATTGTCCACTATTTTCACGAAATAGTACAAGTATTCTACAGGACTTCTCCTAGTATTCGAAGGACTTCTCCTTTACAAGTTTTAAATAGGACTTCTCCTAGTTTAGTATTCTGCAGGACTACTCCCAGTTCTTTAAGCAAAATGGTTTGTGTTTCTACAATGTCTCTTCAATAAGTGTGGGTACAAATATGAAGTACAATATACAGAGAAGATAAGGAGATTGGTTCTTTGTTTGGGTTGTGTGATAAAGATAAGAGTTACACTCTATGAATGGTTCATACAGGTAGACGACTTAACTCAGGAAAAGGATTTCTTTGAGTTTCTGAGTTATGGCTGTAGAGCAGATTGCAATTGATGAACTTAGAAAGATTTGAATGCTTGATTGTTTGGAAGTCACCAATTGAATCCAGATGCTAAGTTCTCTATTTATATCTTCAGTAGGATCTGCGTTGTGAGCTTGATGAAGATTTGAAAATAGTTCCGTTTGAATTTATGCTTCCTTGTGAGTAACGGATACTTCTGCATCTCTGTTTCAGCATTAAATGCATTCTACGATGCATTTATTGCAGCATTAAATGCTTTGGTTGTCACCGTCCGGTTCTTCAATGCTTTCAGCCTTGAGTTCTCGTTTGGCTATTAAATGCTCCTGCATGCCAGCAAAAAGAACATTTAATGATCTGAACAGAAGATTTGATTCTGATCGTTGAGGATATCCTATGTTCAGAAAATCACACCGTTGACTCTAACAAGGTTGCTTGATTTAAGGAATGTCAGAGCTTTTGCTGGAACGAGGAATAAAGTATTAATGATGTCCCTTTCTTCATTCTACAATCAACCGTGCTTCATTTAATGCTTTGACGAGGTAGATGATCTTTATTGCTTGAAGCATTTTGTCAAACAAACTCTTCAGCACTTTTGGCGAACGAACTCTTCTAGTAGTTGCCAAACGTACTCCTTAGGCGGACGTACTCCTTTGGGTGTATGACCAGACGTACACTTTGTTGAGTAGCCAAACGTACTCCTCAGCCAGACGTACACATTTGCCGGATGCAGTCAACTGGCAAACTAACTCTTCAATAAGTCGCCAGACGTACTCCTCTTCTTTGCTTTTCTTTGAAGATCTACTTTTGATAATGCATTGTATTGATGTATGCAGTTGTTCTTCAAGTAGATAGATGTTCCTGAGTATAAAATATTTAAAGGACTAGGAAATCTTTATCTAATGATATTAACCCTTGGGTAAAATTGTTATTTATCAAAATATAATAATTTATGAAATCGTTTGAATCTGATAGTCAAAACACTTTTAGCAATTTGGCAACCTTTTAAAAGACTTGGAAGACTAGTTACAATTTTCAAAACTTTCCAAAACATCCAAACCTTCAAGGAGAAATTAGGCTGGATGGTTACTTATCAATTTGAAAGTTTTAACAAGTTCTTGAATGCAAAACACACACAAAACAACCTCACAACCCCAAAATTAACTCCCCTTACAAGTTTCTAAAGGTAATCTCAGCCCTAAAGATCAAGTCTCCTAACCTTAAAACAACCCAAATTTATCCATTAATTTTCCATCCCACAACCATTCAACTCCTTCTATTATTTCTCTCTCTCTATCCAATTAATGTCATATTCCTTTTCCTTCGTAATCACCACATGCCTACGATCGGATAATCCTTAGCGATTTTATCTTAATTTGTGCTCGAATCTCTTCTTCTCCCCCTTCCAAATCCGAGGCTAGAATCTTCAAACAGAAGAGTTTTTGGGTCGGTTTTAGGTAAATCCTTTCTAAACCCTAAGTCCTTCTAATGAACCTTGAGTTTTCTTGATATGAGGCTTGGTTGCCTATTGTTTCTAGTTGAAAAATAGTCCCTGGATTGCAAAGAAGAATTCAGCCAGCAATGGAGAAGAGGAAGCTTTGACCCCATGACCATAGGACTTGAAGATAGAGATGCAGAAAAATGTACAAAAATATATGCATATGTATATTGTATTTTTGTTTGGAATAAGAAGCATGTTTTTGAAGTTTTATTGGATTTAAGCTGGTTGGAAAAGTGATTCTGGAAAATCAAATAGATCAGTTTTTGAAGAAAATGGATTATTTTGATAAGCTAAGGTGTTATAAGAATACTTAGGGTACTAATATGAATTAGGGAGCAACAATTAGATGTCAGATTCACAATTCAATGAATTTAAGTAATGGTGTCTGACTGTTGAAATTGGTGAACATGTTGTCTTCAGACTTAGGTTTTGCAGCCTTAGCGAAACACTGACATGAAGTATAGTCTTCAGACGTTGTATCTAGCTATGTTATACAACTGTTTCCTTTGACGTCATTTAGTTTGATTATGAAAGCCTTGAAACTAAGCTCAATTTAGTGAGCAAAGATTAAGCCTATTATGACCTGCTTTGAATGAGGATTAGTACCCTTGGCCACATCCTTAATATAGAAACTAAGTTGAATAACGTTGATTGGTGAAAGATTAGTGCCTAGACTTTTGATTAAGGAATTACTCATGTTTGGGAAGATAAAGGAGGAAATAGGATTTGTAAGTGAGTAACTGTGAATAATTAATTAAGTGGACAAATTTAATTAGAAGATAAACACCTCATTTCTGGAAACAGAGTTCGTCGGAAGGTTGCTAGAAATCACCTCCGGCGGCGGCTGACGGCGACGGAAACAAGGGACCATCGGATCCTCTTCTCCTCGTGGCGAGGATCATAGTCGTGCAACCTATTAGCGTTGGCCGAAAAACGAACATCAAGGCGGTGACGGCGGTCGATGATGGCAGAACGACGATCGGGACCATGGGTTTTGTTGCGGACCTCGTGGGGAGCACGATGGTGGTGATGGTTTTTCAAAAGAGCTTGTGGTTTCAACGGGATAGGAGAGAGAAGGTACGGTGGTGACAGTTCCAAAACTGGCGAAGAAGACGACGGTGGTTTTTCTGCCTTGGTCATAGGACGATGGTGGTGGGGGAAAAATCATGGTGGTGGTGGTCGTGTAGTTCATGGCTGGTTCAGTTGAAAGGATGGGGGAGGAAGAAGAAGAAAATCGCGAGAGAGAAAGGAAGGAGAAGAAGAATCGAGAAAGTAGGCAGAAGTGAGGGAAAAGAGAGGGAAGGACGGTTAAGTGAGAGGAGAGAGGGAGTGGAGTCCTTATCTCCTTTCTGATTGAGTGGAGAGGATTCTCCTCAATTCCTATTGGCCGAAAATCCAAAAGGATAATATAAATTATTATTGATTTTGATTTTTTTTCTTTTCTTCAAATGTATCTAAGGAGTAAATTTTGAATTTCAAAAGAGGAAGGGGATATTTAAAGCAATAATGAAATATTATTATTCACATTTTTCTCGGAGACTAGAAAACAGATTTAAATTAATTATCACTCAACTAATTTAAAAGATATAGGGAATCAAGAATTAAGCGAGAGTCGTACTCACAAATAATTACGAAACGTTTGTAGCTCATTGCTAACTATCGATCAAACTATATCAATATTATAGTCATTCTTTCCGAAATTCATCACTGAACGTCAGAGAGTTAGTGTGGACATCTTATTCTCTCTTGATTTCCAAATCAAATTAAGACTAGTCCTATGACAAACTGTCGTTTGAATAACATCGATACGATGATCCTAATAACTCTTGATTTTAACTCTAGCCTGCCGACATCCCTAAGCATGCATCGACTAATTAAATAATTATTTAAATGATTGAATTTATTTAAGGTCTTACATCAAACAATATATCAATTCACACGAGGCATTCCTTACATCGTCTTCTTACTCCTTAGCTCTCGAGTCTTGTATATCAATAGCCCCAATACGTTGGGCATATGGATCGGAGACTTTGTGAAATGTGAACATGTTATTTTTCTTTTATGACAATAAACCATATTGAGGTGATGTTAAGTCCTTGTAATAGATTTTTCTTACTCCCTAAAACATGAACCCAAACCTTAATGAAAGGACCTCAATGATAAACCAGAACCATCCGCGAAAATAATGTAACAAATAATAAATAATTAAACCTATTCTGAAAAAGGCTTAAATATGTTTGGGGTCTCTGACATTTGAAAGTGAATCAAATTGAGTCCCTGACAAAATTTTATTTGAAATGTCATCCCTAATAAATGTTTTTTAATCAAATTAAATTATTTTAACCAATTTTGACTAGTCAACAAAAAATGTTACCTAGTCATCACCTCCACATCATTCCACTTATCTTATATGGACTTTTTATTTAATTTTTTCAGCCTTCATCTTCTTCTTCTCTCTCCCCCAACTTCTGAAACCTAAAATCTTTCATCATGATGAACCAGACCCCCTCACCCCAATCTCCAAAACTGTGAAATTAATTAACATAGCAACTGTATCTAAGATTCGATTAATCCAACGCTACCAAAGTTGTTGCTTGCTTGCTGTAGTACTACAGGTATATTAATCAAAGGCTACCATAGCAGCTGTACATGAAGATGAAATGATAGATTTGATTCCTTTCCTCTGCAGCAATCGCAATGGCACTTAGATCCATTGGCAACTCTCAGAACAACCTCAATCTCCAAGTCCTTCTTCATCACCTACTCATCGATCTCTCTCTTTTCAGGTTCTGGGTTCCTGTTGTCTTCTAATTTTTTCTGGGTTTGTCTTCACATTCGCGCTTCACGGCTCTCACTCTCCTCCTGCAACCGTCGTTGCTGATTTCACAGCGTCGCATACCACCATCGTTACTGGCTTCACAGTTTTGGAGACTGGGGTGAGGGGGTCTGTTTCATTATGTAGATTTTAGGTTTCAGAAGTTGGAGAAGAGGGAAGAAGAAGATGAAGGCAGAAAAAATTAAATAAAAAGTACATGTAAGATAAGTGGGATGATCTGGAGTGATGACTAGGTAAAATTCTCTGTTGACCATTCAAAATTGGTCAAAATGACTTAATTTAATTAAAAAACATTTGTTGGGGATAACATTTCAAAGAAAATTTTGTTAGGGACCCAATTTGATTCCCTTTCAAATGTCAGGGACCCCAAACATATTTAAGCCTATGAAAAAAATATAAGAAAGAAATAGGAAATGTAAAACCCTAATCCAATATTAATCCCAAAAGTTGACAAAACCCTCTTAAACCCCCTCTCCCGTCTGTGTACATTTCTCATCGAAAGAGGAAAACAGAGCAAGAACCCCTCAAACCACAGCAATGGGGTTCATCGCCACCCTCATCTCCCGCGCCACCACCACCACCACGAACCCGCGCTTTCTGACCCAGCGACGAACCATATACGAAGGCACCTTCCAACTCGTCCGAGACCGTGGCCTGGACCACGCCGTGGAGAGGGAGAAGAATCTGAAGCCATTACTGGACCTCAAAAACCTCATCAAAGTCGAACCATCCAAGTCCCTCCCCGCTTCCCTCATCAAAGACTCCATTGAGCTCCCCTTCCGCCCCATCGAGTTCGTCCGCAAGTACCCCACCGTCTTCGTCGAGTTCCTCGCTGGCGGCCTCCAACCGCACATCAATCTCACAGCCGAAGCCCTCGCCCTTGACGCCGAGGAGCAGTTAACGTTCCATAGCAACACCGTCAAGCAACAAGCAGCTGATCGGCTTCTGAAGCTCTTGATGATTTCAAGGACCCACAAAATCCCCTTAGGGATCATCGAACGCCTCAAATGGGACCTGGGCCTTCCCCATGATTATGTCAAAACCGTGGTTCCTGAGTTCCCCGATTGCTTCCGGGTGCGAGACGACAACTTTTTGGAGCTCGTTTGCTGGAGTGATGAGCTTGCGGTTTCGGTTTTGGAGAAGAAGGGTTTGAAGGATAAGGAAGTGGCATTTCCGGTGCAGTTTTCCAGCGGTTTTGAGATGGATAAGAAGTATGAGAAGTGGTTGAAGGAATGGCACAAGTTGCCTTATGTGTCTCCCTATGAGAATGCAGCTCATCTTCCTGCTTCGAGCGATGAGTCTGATAGGTGGGTGGTTGGTGTTTTGCATGAAATTCTTCATCTTCTGGTTCCGAAGAAGACTGAGAGGGATAATGTTTTTCTGATTGGGGAGTGGCTGGGTTTGAGGTCGAGGTTTAAGAGGGCACTATTGCAACATCCGGGCATATTTTATCTGTCTAGTAAGATTGGGACCTATACGGTGGTTTTGAGGGAGGGTTATAAGAGGGGTTCGTTGATTGAGGATCATCCTGTGATGGAACTGAGGGGGAAGTATGTGCACCTCATGAACACTGTAAAGGAGGATAGCAAAACAGGCAAGGTGGTTCAGGGGAAAAGCAGCAAGAAAGAGGACAATGCAGCAGGCCATAAAAGGAATGTAGAAGAGAAAGACGGTGCTGATGAGGAAAGTGGGAAGGAACAGAAAGGAGAGAGAGGTGAATCGTCTGATGATGAAGTTGAGGATACTAGTGAATCTGCCTTTGATGATGATGATGAAGATGAAGATGAAGATGAAGATGATGAAGAGCTGTCTTCGAGAGGTAGTCATGAAATTGTTGCCAATAGAAGGGGTAGAGACATTGGGAAAGAAAAGTTAAATGCTGACAGGCCTTTGAGAGATGGTTGGAGGGAAAGGTCAATTGGGAAGCCTCCGCAGAGGAATGGAGAGAGAAATAGGTCAGGAGTTTCTGAAAGAACACAAATGCGAGGAGAATATAAAGATGTCGAGAGATCGGCTTGGAAGCCTAGGCAGAGGACTGAGGAAAGAAATAGGTCAGGGGTTTCTGAAAGAACACAAATGCGAGATGAATATAAAGATAATGAGAGTTCGGCTTGGAAGCCTAGGCAGAGGAGCGGGGAGAGAAATAGGTCAGGAGTTTCTGAAAGAACACAAATGCGAGGTGAATATAAAGATGTTGAGAGTTCGGCTGGGAAGCCTTGGCAGATGACTGGGGAAAGAAATAGGTCCGGAGTTTCTGAAAGAACTCAAATGCGAGGTGGATATAAAGATGGTGAGAGTTCTGCTTGGAAGCCTAGGCAGAGGACCGGGGAGAGAAATAGGTCAGGAGTTTCTGAAAGAACACAAATGCGAGGTGGATATAAAGATGGTGAGAGTTCTACTTGGAAGCCTAGGCAGAGGACCGGGGAGAGAAATGGGTCAGGAGTTTCTGAAAGAACACAAATGCGAGGTGGATATAAAGATGGTGAGAGTTCAACTTGGAAGCCTAGGCAGAGGACTGGGGAGAGAAATGGGTCTGGAGCTTCTGAAAGAACACAAATCCGAGGTGGATATAAAGATGATGACAGTTCAGCTGGGAAGCCTAGGCAGAGGATTTGGGAGAGAAATAGGTCAGGAGTGTCTGAGAGAACACCAATGCGAGGTGGATATAAAGATGTTGACAGTTCACAACAGAAATCAAGATCCTCTCAAAGCCGAGGGAGGTCAGCAACTAACAAGAGAACCCCTGTTTCATAAAGATTTGCGACTAAGTCATATGCAGGTAGGTGGTTCCTCCTCTTGATTTTTCTTATGTTATATAGTTATATCCTTTAATTTTTGATGCTGTTTCTTTGTACAATGCATTGTTAGGCCTTGTTCTTGTGAATGCATTGCTAAGCCTAGATTGTACAATGCATTATTAGTTTTTTCTAATGTCTAGTCGTTGTGCTAATTGTTGGTTTACTAGCTTTAGTTATTTCATAGCAGCAGGAAAGCTAACTATTTGTTGCAACTTGCAAGTGTGCAATCTGGGCTACAATTTGGTGCTATTTGCTGGGACATAATACACATTTTTTTTTGAGGTTTCTTGGCATAGCATTGGATTTTATGATTAGGCAATTGGTTTTATCTGGTCAATTCCACTTGTATTGGAGATACCTTTTGACCAAAATTTCATTCTTGTAATCCCCTCCCACCTCCCATAAAAAATTGAAAAGATCATGTTAACTTACATCAACGAGAGGATAGATACATGTCGACTTTTGGAAATTCCCTTACTTGGAATTCACATCTCATTCATTCAGATAGGCACATAGGGAATAAAGTTCGATTCTATTTACTTTTTGTATATTTCCATATTTATTACATAAAAGAGAAATGGGGAGCAAGGAATCATGTACACATCAAAATAATTATTGTACTTGTGTTGAACACTTGTACATGTCAGACACTTCAGATGTTTCTAACTGCATTTACAATTTTTGTACTTTCATTTTTTAAACTTTTATACCAGTAAGAATCGGAATCTAGAATGAATAGATAAATTATGACATTTTGTTATACATGTCAGACATTTTGTGCTGACTTTTGAAATAGTGTCTTATGCTACTTAGACTAGTTTTGTATATTGTAAATAGTCATATGATCATATCATGCCTTATCATTTTAGATTTCTGATAACCCTATGTATCATATTTGTGTCTCATGTTGTATCTGTGCTTTCTATATAGGAAGGTCAGTATGTAATATGTCAGATCCATAATGTAATTGAGTGTTTCACAGTTAGGAGTTGTGAATGTGTTTTGACGGTTATATTATTATATTATGGATTTTGGAGATCTTGGGTTCACTGAGTTTTATCTGAGATGATGCAGTACTGATTCACGTGTTAGACATTGTTATTGAGTGTAGACAATAGAGGAAACCAGCTGATCAACTAGATCATTGTTGTTTTTCTGCTAGTGACTGCCAGTGTCATCTCATTTTCAGTGCTTTTATGGGTAATACGGTTGATAGTTTTTAAAATGCTTGGATGGGGTATTGTTGAGGAGGAATCCCTGGCTTAATTGGAGACTGTTATGAACCCAGTGTAGAGAATTAGTGAATCGATTGAAACAAACAAAAGGAAAGAACAATTATATTGAATAATTGAGAATATGAGAGGTCTTCTCCAAGAGTTTCCTCTTCACAAAAGATTTCTCCTTTCACAACTAACCAATGAACTTCACAGAATGAATCCTCTACTATTTTCCCTTATTTATCTAATTGAGTCTTCTCTAAGGAACTTCTCCCACTAGTCCTAATTATTTAAACTCCCCTTTATTCTATTCTCCTATCCTAACACATGTTCTTATATTATTAGCCTGAAACTTCTTACAGAAATAATTCTCTGTAAAGCTTTAAAAGATTATCACATACCGTAATATCAGCGTATCTTACTTTCTCCTTTACTCTGATTCTTTCTAATTTCTTCAATTTTATCTTGTAGTCAGTTGTTGGTGGTAACATCATGCATTCGCTGTGTTTATGCAAAGAGCTATACTACAATTTGTTTAATGTATGGAACTCACAAGTAGAAAAGTGAAAGGAACCAGCCAAGAAGAAGAAAAATGATATTGATCAGGATAGAAACTAGAATGGTTGCTGACATGCTTAGTAATTCGAGAGTCTCAGCACCTCTCCCTAATTCCCAATTGCAAATGGTGAGATGATCCCAAAGATACCCATGCTCTCACTAAACTCTCTTATTTATATAATATTCCCTTTCTCAAACTAACTGAAACTCCCAAAAACTAACCTAAACTATTAACTAACTAAACAATGGGTACCTATAAAAAGCTTAAGGACATAGAAAAACTGATAAACTTGATGGAGTTCTTATTGAGGTGTGAACTGTGATTCCAGAGTTTTCAGCTACTTATTTCTCCTTCCATACAGTTTATGACATGCATTTCAAATGCCTCTTCATCTGATACGCGAAAGGAGTAAGGACTAACTAGGGATTCATTCAGTTTGTTACTTTGGGAAAACAGAGCAGTAGCTCAGTTGAATAGAGAAACCCTTGTTTCTTTCTTCTTCTCCATTTCCATTGTGGGTTCCTAACATAATTCCCAATCACCTTAAGCAGGTAGATTTCTCAAGATTTCCGGAATGATACAGTTTGTCCATAACTATAATGCTACCACAATGATAGGAGAATGTGATTTTTTAACTTTTGCTTTCTTAATGATTATGCATGTCATCTAACCTAGGCAATAATTTGGTCAGAAGTTCAAGAGGCTGAATGAAAAAAAGTGTATCTGAGACTAGTCATAAGGTGCATGATTGTTCAACAAGGCCACAAATGGATCTATGCATGTAGAAATAGGAACGTGAGTCACTTTAATCCATGGGCCTAGGGACTGATACTCGTGGCTATTTCATCCACTAGAAGAATATTTAATGAAATTTTACTATAGACCAAAGAACTGGATAATGGAGCTTATTTGAGGTTACTAGTTAGGGTTTGTCGAGGTTATGGCACTTTAAAAAAATTGATATACTGAATCTATGGTTCGCGCGTGAATTCCTTTTTCCAAATTTAAACAGCCTCAGTCTTTCATCCATTTGTTAGTGTTTTCCAATTTTTTTTGTTTTTCTATTAAGGATGTTTCTTTGGTTCATTTTAGGCAGTTGATTGGCTTTATTTGCTTCTCTTGATCAAACCTGTTCTTTCTGTAGCAGGAAGCACCAAGAATCATGAAGGATGATAATGATTTCGTCTGATTGCTCCGCATGACGCCACAAATCACAATAGCTTCATCATCCTTCACCTCCCATATTTTTCACGCGCTCAAGGGGGCTTCAGATGTTCTCTTCCACTGAGCTGTTATTGTTATTCATCGCATGTTAATTGATGGCCAAAGTAAGCAAGTACCAGATCAGCAGCCACCCTCTTAAGAGATGGTGATTCAATTTGATTAAAGGCAACTTGCTTCAGGATGCAAAAGACAACTTGTTTCAGGTAAGGAGCATCTTGGGGGATCTATCTAACACAAACATTTACTGTTGCAACTACCAGCAAGTCTTTCATAGTTATAGGACAGACCAGTGCATGAAGATTTCACTCTTGTGGGATCATTTATGGTATTCCTACGCATGAAATTTCACTCTCATAACAGGTAACGATGAGTAAGTATTATTGGTTACGCAAGGAATTATTAGTTAAAGGGATTTATATTTTTGCTTATATTAACAAGTTATCGTTCCACTAACTCATCCGAATATTTTGATTAATTATTTAATGATTATCCGAAGGTAAGATATGGGATTTCAAGCGTTGTAGAATCATTTATCTTGCAGGATTTAGACATCTGAGAGAAAGGCTAATGTTGGCCATTAGAGCAACTCCATCGCTGGTTCCTTAAACCAGCTGGAGCTTGTATGCTCCGTTCCTTATTTTTTTTCCCCTTGGAGCAGAATGACATGGAAGGCAGGGTCCTTAAAATTAAAGCAGAGTTCCTTGCACAAGGAACTCTGCTTTATGGGTCCTTAAATTAAAAAATTGTTCTTTCTCTCTCATTCATCAACCAGAAATCTGTTAAAATTAGAGGGAAGAGAAGAAGGAGAAGAACAGAACAACAGAGGAAGGAGAAGAACAACAAGTTCCAGAACTAAAATGAAAAATTTATTAAACACAAAAATTACAGAACCAGATTACAGATAACGAAAATAAAAAAAAACAAATCAGTACAGAACTAAAAAAAATTAAATCAGTACAGAACACAAAAAATTGGTTGCATGTTGGCTTGGAACCTCCGATCCGGTGGTGGGGAGCTTCGATTTGGTGCCTGGAGCTCCGATTCGGGTGGTGGCTGCGGCGGCCAGGCGGGTGAGGGTGCGGCTATGGTGGATCGCATGGCAGCGGACGGAGGCAGTGAAGTGGTGGGGTGGTGGTGCTGCGATGGTGTTTGGAAAAGGAGAAGAGAGATTGTGTGAATGGCAGCGGACGAATGAAGAGTTTCGCACCATTAATCAACGTTCGAGGACGGCAGGTACGATCAAATCTCATTTTCATAAATTGAATGGTACAATTCAAGTATTTGTGGGTTGTTACAACAAAGCTACCAATCGTAAAAAAAGCGGACAATCTGAGAAGGATATCTTAGCTGAGGCACGTGCATTGTTTCGGGAAGAAAAGAAAACCGATTTCAGATTTGAGCATGCATGGCGGGTAGTGAAAGATGAACCAAAGTGGTGTGGACAAGCCATCTCGAGCTCTTCGAAGAGACAAAAGAATTCTTGTGGTGGATCGCATTCATCATCGTCCAACGCTAGTACGCCGATTGATTGTGCCGAAATTCAACCACCACAACCGGTTAGCCGCCCTCCCGGCCAAAAGGCTTCTAAGAGAAAGGCTAGATTAAAAGAGGGTAATGTGTCTTCTGACAACTCCAACTTGGCATCCGCGGAAGCACTTGTGAAGGAAAAAAATGATTTGATGTTGCAATTTAAGGAAATCAAGCGTCAAGAATTGATGTTGAAATTTCATGATATCCTTTGTCGGGACACCTCTCACATGGATGAAGAACAGTTAGCGGATCATAAGGCCATATTACCACATATCAGGGAGGAATTAATTTCAAATTATGTATTAGCTAATGTTGTAATTCTAATTTCAAATTATGTAGTAGCTAATGTTGTAATTCTAATTTCAAATTATGTACTAGATTATTATTTGCTAGTGAATGTTGTATTTCTTAATTCTCATTGTGTACTATATTAATGTTATAAAAGTAGCCGTTGGAAAACTAGCCGTTGTAAAACTAGCCGTTGTAAAACTAGCCTTATTTATACCCACCTTGTTTCTTCTCAATGTACACCATTCTTTCCATCTATCATATTTTCATCGTATCTTCAACCCCCAAAATCTCTCATTGTGGTCTGATTCTACACACCACACAATGGATCCAAACAGTTACCAGAACTTTGATGCTTTTTTTGAACAATGTTTAGATGATTTTATTCATGACACCAGTGCAGAAGATCACTTGAGGAATGTAATAGAGAGCCAACAACAATCTCACAACACTGCTAGGCCCAGGAGAAGAAGAAGAGTCATAGAGCGAGATCGTGAAGAAGGGCAACGCCGATTGGTCAATGATTACTTCTCTCCAAATCATGTATACATAGAAGACCAGTTCCGAAGAAGGTTTCGAATGCGGAAGCACGTGTTCCTTAGAGTTGTAGAAGCTGTTGCCAACCATGATGCTTACTTTCGAACGACGGTTGATGCAGTTGGTAGAAGTAGTCTTTCACCATTACAAAAGTGCACTGCAACCATTTGTATGTTAGCATATGGATCACCGGCTGACGCCCAAGATGAGTATGTTCGAATTGGTGAAAGTACTACGATTGATTGCTTAGAGAGATTTGTAACGACTGTGAATGAAATATTTTCCACGGAGTACCTCAGGAGTCCAAACAACGAAGACACTCAACGCCTACTACAAATGGGAGAAGCTCGTGGATTCCCAGGTATGTTAGGTTCCATTGATTGTATGCATTGGGAATGGAAGAATTGTCCAGTTGCGTGGAAAGGACAATATTCACGAGGTGATCATGGAAAACCTACAATCATGCTTGAAGTAGTGGCATCGCAGGATTTGTGGATTTGGCATGCATTTTTTGGCATTGCGGGTTCTAACAATGACATCAACGTCTTAAACCAATCTCCCGTGTTTACCGACGTTTTGAATGGAGAAGCTCCTGTGGTGCAATATAGTGTCAATAGAACACCGTATCGTATGGAATATTATCTAGCAGATGGTATCTATCCAGAGTGGGCTACATTCGTGAAGACCATCCCAATGCCTCAAGGAGAGAAAAGACAATTATTTGCCAAGCGACAAGAAGGAGCAAGAAAGGATGTTGAGCGTGCATTTGGAGTGTTGCAATCTCGATTTGCGATTGTTCGTGGTCCTTCACGCCAGTGGCATGTGAATACCATGAAGCAGATAATGTATGCTTGCATCATATTGCACAACATGATCGTTGAAGACGAGCGCGGGGATTATGAAGGTAATTTTGAATACGATCAGGCTAATAATGACGTAGGGTCTGCGGAAGTATCAAGTGGTCATATTCCTGCTTTTACAACATTTTTGGAAAGAAGAACACATCAACTTCAAAGATCAATCCATCGCCAACTTCAGGCAGATTTGGTGGAGCATATTTGGGAGCGTTTCGGAAATGATGATAATGAAAATTAGTCATTACCGTTGATTATGTATTTCATTTAAATTGTGTTGTAATTTATTTATCGTTAGTATGTGTTTCGTACCGTCTTTAATTATATAATGTAACGTAACGTATTTGTTGTTATTTTTAACTTACCGTGTTCAATTTTAATTATAATGTTATTGCTATTAATATTATTAAGTTAATATTTAAATTAGAATATTGAATTAATATTTAAATTTAAATCAAAAGTAGGTGGAAATAAAAATCATTAATTAATGTGGTACTGTGGGACCCAACAAAAAGTAAAATAAGGAACCATGGTTGGAGCAAAATCTGTTAAAGTTCCTTATGAGGGAGCTTAATCCTACGTGGCAGTTCGGGCCCACCACAAAAGGTGTTTAAGCTCCCTTGTAGGGGAGCAGGGATGGAGTTGCTCTTAGAATCCCATGCTCGGTGGTGCTCAGCTTACGAGTTTTAGGGTCTCATTAGTTTTTCTTTCTATTTTGGGATTCCGAATGCACTAAGCAAAAACAATGGACTGTAATCACACCCTGGAAGTCCAGAACTAGCGAATAGCCACCTGAACTTGAACTATTGAAACCCAGTAGCTGTGGCCCATTTCCTCACGAATAGCCCAATACCCAATACGAGATTGATAAGAGAGAATTGCTTTTTGTTCTCCCCTTTTACTATTTTTTTTGGTATTGACCAAGGTATCCCCACAGCCGGTCGCCGTGAGACTAATCCTTTGCCCCACGGTCAGCGCACGAAGCGGTAGGGGGCTGGCCAATGAGTTTTTTCCATTCACACCCCCTACCGCTTCGTGCGCTGACCGTGGGGCAAAGGATTAGTCTCACGGCGACCGGCTGTGGGGATACCTTGGTCAATACCAAAAAAAATAGTAAAAGGGGAGAACAAAAAGCAATTCTCTCTTATCAATCTCGTATTGGGTATTGGGCTATTCGTGAGGAAATGGGCCACAGCTACTGGGTTTCAATAGTTCAAGTTCAGGTGGCTATTCGCTAGTTCTGGACTTCCAGGGTGTGATTACAGTCCATTGTTTTTGCTTAGTGCATTCGGAATCCCAAAATAGAAAGAAAAACTAATGAGTTTCTTTCTATTTTGGGATTCCGAATGCACTAAGCAAAAACAATGGACTGTAATCACACCCTGGAAGTCCAGAACTAGCGAATAGCCACCTGAACTTGAACTATTGAAACCCAGTAGCTGTGGCCCATTTCCTCACGAATAGCCCAATACTATTTGCACACTCATTCACTTTATGGTGTATAAAATATAAATGTAAAATGTGGGCGTACTCTAGTAAGAAGAGAAGCTGCTCCTCCCATCGTCGTTTAGCCCAACAAAACACTGTAGGAAGCTCCTATGCTTCTGGGCCACTAGAATGACTGGATCTGTGTGACGAAAATAAAAAAGACTTGTCTTACTTTTAACAGGAATTGTTTTATTGGTCAATCTTATGACAGGAGTAGATAGTCCAATGCTGAGACTAATTTTTTTTTTTTGGGTCCCTCTATCAATTTGGTGGAACCAATGCTTATACTCCTACAGCATATTACCTCCATCGCCAGACCCACAATTGGCTGATAGGGTCGGTGGTTTGTTTTTGTATACACTTTTAACGATTTACTGATGTATATCATTATTTGTATATACTATGATATTGGAATTGGTAGTTGACGGCATTTTAAGAACGACCCAATTAGAATCGTATTGATTGTGATATATTAATCCATGTAGTTGAAAGCATGTGATTTGTTGGATTAGAATTGTTTGAGGTGTGAAGTGAATTTGCAATTGTGACTTGACTTATTGAGTGCTTCTTGCTATACTGCTAAATGTTAAGCATGGTTTTCGTATGACCTGATTTATATCCGATTTAGATATGTTAATATGCTCTACATGATTCATTGTTAATTATGAAGCTATATGAGGCCACGTCTTCGGACGATTAAGCCTTGAGTTCAATTGTTGTTTTCATGTCGTGTCAAGCATATTGAGGGCCATCGTGGTTTAGAGCTATACAGAGCATCGGATTGGAGATGGAAAATATCGGGGTGTTAATAAGAACGTACTCGTGTAAGCGGAAACTCATCAGCTGACCAAGAATACTATTTAGTAGGTTGGAGTCGGTAGAGTGTCCTACCTTCCTGCGGGATTTGGTGTTATATCCGGATGAAATTTTTGTACAATGAGCGGTTATATGTGCATATAGGGGTCATAGGGTCATCGACCACTTGAGTCTCAAACCTTAAGTAGTATATTTGCTAAATGTTTACTTGTATATTACTTGTTGCTTGCTTGATGGTGCATCTGATATTGTTTAGGAAGTGACCCTTTTTGTTGTGTTTGTTTGGATGAATCGTGGACACTTCATCAGACCATGGCGAGCAGACCTTTGGAGGATCTGTATGCAGGCCTCCTTCCCCAAGGGGAGGTGATTCTTCACTTCCTTAATCGTGGGTACCTGACATCATGGGCAGTGGACCTGGTGACATGGCGAGCCCGGTGCACAGGTTGAGTTGCTGACGACAGGATTGATCGTCTCGGCACTCTGTAGGGGCGACAAATCTATCGCTTTTCTTGCAATTTCCCCATACATCTTGTTTCTAGCTTCGATGGTTTCGGTGCCTCGACGTCAGGGACAACTGCTATACTGGCATCCCTCGTCGCTGCTGCTTCGCCATGCCATTCATCCCTCGTGGTGAAGGTGGAGATTTTCGCACTCTCGGCCTCAGGATTTTCCCCCCGCCTCGTTAGTACATTTCCGGATCGTACCCCTGGTGTATGAGGCAGTGACTAGGGTCACCACGACTGTCATAGACATGGATGTACCCGTGATCGATCTCACTGAGTTAGACGAAGAGGTCCCGAGTGAGGGTGGTGTTGGTTGACTCGTGGAATCTGATGGAGACCTGGAGGACCCCGAGGAGGACGATGAGGTGGAGGGAGTAGCCTCTGACACTGAGAGATAGAGGTGTCAGGCAGGAGTGGGTACATAGGACATGGTAGGTTTGTTCTTTTTGACTGACATGATTTGTAATTGACTTAGAGACATGGTAGGTTCCTGGTACATTACTTTTGTGTGGGCTTCCTGTGTGGAGATCACAAGAAAGTATATCGGACTTATGAGGTCTAGTTCTAGAATTTCATAGCTTTGATATACTTTCTCCTTTTGGTTCGTCGGGTTGTAATATAACTTAACTATTTGCAGTACTGCGCACAACACTTGGAAAAACTTGATGATGTAATTATGCTCCACTTGGATTACTTTGATAACACTAATTACTGACGGTTATGTAGATACGAGATATTATGTATGCATTCCGCCTTAGCATGTATTTTTTTTAAAATATACTCGCAATTTCATAAACTCGAAAGATATTTCGCATGTTTAATTACTGTTCGCTCGCGATAATGGCGCCTTAAAAATTGCTGTGTTATACAAAACACCTTACCCCATTGATAATTTGTTTTGTTTTTGGGAAGATTAACAATGGAGTGTGAATGAAATCTAAATCCTCCCCAACAACAGTAATGGTGTACTTCAACGGCTTCAAACCCAGATCCAGCCACCCCCAACACCTCGCCACCACCCACAACCCAGATTGAGAAACCCGAACACTGTCAAACCCCACAGCCCAACGGAAGAAGAAAAAAAAATTGAGAAATCCTAGAAAAAGAAAGCTTAGATATTTGATTTCGAATGGAAGAAAGAACATGGATTGGCCACTCGCACCACAACTAGATCCATCGCTTCTCCAGCCACCACTTCCTTCACGTCGTCGCTGTAACGCCCCGATTTCCGGTCAGTGGTCACATAGTAATTAACGGAAACTTTATAAACCTCTCAAAACTCAATTTTACAAAAAAATAGAGGCGTCACTCAATATTTAAGATATAATAAATACCCCATACTTATATTAAATAGAAACAATGTATAATTAAAACAATATCAAAGCTTGCACAAATAGTGTGTCCAAAAATATTAAGTACAAACAACAGCGGAAAATAAAATAACTTCTTCAACTCTTCGTCAATCTTCCAAGATCTTCAAGTTTGTCCAAAGTCTCACTTAGATTGCAAGGACAATTAATCTCCATGCAAATCTCCGTGCTGAAAGTCTATGGCATTAGGCGCCCAAACAACAAACCAAACAAGCAGAAATGGTTAACTCCTAAAACAAACAACAAGAGTAACAAAACGAACAACATGCATAAAATTAAGAACAGTAACAACATTAACAGTACAAACAATAATAGTAATTTTAGACAGTAATACAGAAATAGCAGCAGTAATGCAGAATGTAAGACCCTCAAGTTTTGGAGTATTTATACTTTGGTCCTTGGATATTCTATTATTAGGTTTTGATCCTTTAAGTTTGGATAATTGAGTTTTAGTCCTTGGACTAGTCAAAATGTTTTGGAGTTCAGCATTTAAGAGCTTTTAAGGATATCTTGGAATTCAAATTTGAATTGGGGACATGATGGTTTGACATGGAGAATTATAAGAATAGTTTTGTTCGAGTTATAACAAGAAGAGTTGTGGCTTAGTGGTTAAGACTTAAACATTTGATTGGTAAGACTTGTGTTCAAATCCTAGTGAGGTAGGTTTTGATTTTAATATAATTTTTTATGGTTTAAAGCTGAATTCGAAATTTTAATTGGTAGACAAGAGTTAATGAGTTTAATGAGGAGCTATAAACAGAATTTGAATGGTGTTAAGTGGTATTAAGTGAGTTAATGCATTGTCAGGAGTTATAAGTGGGTAATAAGGTGGTGTAAAGGAGTGTTATTGCATTGTCTAGGGATTTATGAGGAAAGAGGAGTGTTGTTTCAGAATAAGAGCTGAGAATTTCGTGCTCTTCCTCCCCTCTCCCTTTCACTTTTGCTTCTTTTTCCTTCTTCCAAAAGCTGAGAGCTTAGAACCTAGGTTGTGTACCGATGAAGCCTGAAAACGATGACCCGTTGGGAAGAGAGATGGAAAAGGATACGGAGAGCTATGCAACAAGTAGAGATGGAGTATGAAGAGAAGAAGGCAAGGTTGAAGGATGAGTTCGAGAAGGAGTTGGAATAACTCTGCAAGAAGTATGGTGTTAAGTACATAAGGATCGAGGTTGGTGTTTTTTCTCTTCCTAGATCATATGTTTTAGAGCTTTGAGAAACTATTAGAATTTCGAGTTTATATGATATCCAAAGTGTTTTATAATGAGTTTTGAGCTTGAGAAAGTATGGTTTTCGAAAAGTGGAATTTAGAATTGATTTTGGGGTGAAAAACACTTTTCGGGGCTTTCTGGCAGGGAGCCAACGCATGAGCGCTGGACTCCCAATGACTGGGCGTTGCGGTTCTGCCCAGTTCGTGTTGCCAAACAGGGACCCAATGCTTGGGCGCTAGGCCCCTGGCAGCAAGTTGCTGTTTTGCTTGTTTTGGGTTTAAATCTTGTGGAGTCGGTTTCTAGACTTTTCCTTGGTTGTTGATGATTGTGCACATATGTTATCATGATAGGTCGGAGGACAAGATCATGCAAAGGAGTAAAAGGGTAACTCAGTTCTAGATCAAGTCAGTTGTGCGTACATATGATTTTCTGTTGAAAACTATTTTGTTTGTGTGTGGATGAAATATCATGACTTGCTGTTTATTGGTGATAACTTTTGATGAATGATATTTCTATGTTTAATGATTTGGTGCCTTGTTGAGAAGTTAATATGTTGATGATGTTGTAAACTAGATTTTGGAAAATGGACAATATATCTTGTACTATGAACTGTTGGCTCGTGTGTTGGTTGTTATGAGTAATGACATGTGCATTTGGAAGGATGATGAGATGGGGAATTGTCCCATGTGATCATGCCTAGTGGATGAGTTTTGGAAGGATGATGAGATGGTAATTTGTCCTATGTGATCATGCCTAAGGTAGATGAGATGGTAATTTGTCCCATGCGATCTATCTTGAGTTCGGTGAGAGGGTAATTTGTCCCCTGCGATCGTCCTCGCCAGTTTTGGGTGAAGCTTAGGCCAAGAGTCTTGCATATAGAATTTGAGGAAGTTGAATTGATTTATTACTGTTGTTTATGTTGGATATTGCCGTTAATTTGTTGTTACTGTATGTTGAAAATGTTGTTACTATTGGTTATGTTAAGTTTTCTTCAACATGTTGCGTGCTATTTGATGCTTGTTTTAAGAGTTAACCCTTTCTGTTTGTGTTTGGGCGCTTAACGTCAGAGACAAACAGGGCGAGGATTTCTTTATTCCTTGAAGAGCATCATGGAGTCAGAGTGCGTACTAGAAGCGTGGAAGAATCTGAAGAAGACAATTGTTGCTTGATAGAACTTTCGCTGTTTATTTTTGGGCTCGTTTGTTGAGCGTTTATTTTTGTAATAATATTCCTTCATTTCTGCTTCCGCGTAGTAATTAATATTTATGAGAATATTATTGATTAAATAATATTGAGAGACGTTTGGCTTTTGAAACTTGAGAGTTTTGAGAGGTTTTGAAATTTAATTTTCCGCGTTATTACTATGTGACCCTCAACCCAAAAATTGGGGTGTTACACAGAGTACAGAACAACAACAACATTTTTAAGAACAACATTTATATTTTAGATTCCAGTAACAAGAAAACAACAGCATATAACTCAAGTCAAATTTCTCTAATACATTCTTATTAGTTCCTCAATAACTATATGCATAACTATGGTAAAAAATGATATATCGACCCAAACGGGGGCGAATTCGTCCCAAACAGGGATAGGAGGATCACATGGGACTAAAACCCATCTCATCACCTCCAGGAAGATCACGTGGGACTAAGTACCCATCTCATCTCCTAATGCTCAATAGATGCACGTGCTATGCCAATAATCACCAACCTCAAGAGAACCACCAGTTCTTAAACATCCTCATGATCATAGTGTCAGCTTATATAGTATCATCATCATCATCATAATTCCTTTAATTCCACATCAACATGTTATATTGCATGAAACAATTTCATACTAAGAACATAATCCACAACAATCCACAAATTTCACAAGATATATCCGGAACTCAAAAGAGAAAGCACACAACATACAAACATGCATGACTCGAGTCTCTAGGACACGAGTTACTCTTAACGTCGAACGAGTCGCATAAGCTTCAAAATAAACTTGATATGATAAACACATAATAACACTCAATCAATCATTGAAGGATGGAAACTAGTGTGACTACTACTAGTTGTGCAGTTGTTTGTAGGATCTATTTTTTCGTTTGGATTGCAGTTTCAAACACTAAGTCATTGTTTGGAGATGGAAACTTCTAAACAACAATGTAGGTCCCCATGGACGTGCCAATTTGTTTGTTCAAATAAATTATGGTTAGGGACAACCGTGTGCGTCAGCTAAGAAACCAAAGTAATGATTCCCTAAACTAGCTATTACTTGAGAAGGGAATTTGTTCCTCAATGTAGCTTCCTAAGACACTCCAAAAAGCTCTATGTTTTTGCTACTAAGATATGAGAATAAGGGTAGTGGGGGAATTACTAAGGTAAGGATAAAAATGTTTAATAGTGCAATTGAAAACAGCCAAGTAAATTGAGATAAAGACTTGAAATAAACGGTGCAAAAGGTAAAACAAGGATGGAAATAAGTATGGGTAATCAACAAGAAACTTGAATACGGGAAATTTGTCATTGTGATTGATGATTATGTTGTGTGATTTTTGCAAATCTATCTCTATTTATAGGGAGTGTCTCGGCTAACTACAACAGTAAACAAGCTTCCTAACCACTAACATACATCTTAACTTCATGCTTCCAGTTAAGATCATGGAGTTTTTCATGCCTCTCACTCCTATCAGCTTTGAAGACTAGTCTTCTTTGTGTATTGACTGGTCTCACGCTTGTAACAATTGCTCCTATGATTAAGGAACGATCCCATTTTCAATTTTCAACATGACAAACCCTATATTCTAAGTAAGTATCTTGGAAATATTGTCTCCTGAAAATCTAGGCTTGCTTACTTGTCCAAAATCTTGTCCAGGTACAAAGCTACATCTCATAGACTGATCAATCTACCTCAGTTATGACTAGCTTTTCTTATATCAAATCATTCTCGGGTCGGCATATAAATTTTTAGTATAATCTATTTGTTTAACTATGTTTAGTAGAGATGATTTAGGAAGGAGAGTTACAGTAAAGAGATGTGAGACTTACAACCTTTTTGTGGTCTCACCAATTTGAAGAGAAATGGGGAGCCAATGTAATTTTACACACTTTATCATTTTATCCATCTATTATTATCATACCTATTTTAAATATTTATATATTTAAGGTAAAAATGTAGTTTTATAAAAAACTAATCTTCTCTTTTTCCCCCTAACCAACAAAATGAGATAGTGACAACATCATCATTTCTCATTTATTTCTATCATGTCAAACAACGTACAAAATCTACTCTATTTATCATCATTTTCCCCCTACTCATCTTTTCACTTTCTCTCTTTTTCACTCGTAAAAAAAAACGCATAACTTGTTCTCTTCTCTCCTCTTTTTCCTTACTTCATTTTTTTTTAATGCAAACATAAAAATGATAGTCAAATTGGTCCCTGAAAATGTGAGCGTCGACCAAGTTCATCCCTGAAAGATAAAAATAGGCAATTTAATCCCCTATGTTGTAAAATGTCAATCAAGTGAGTTCTTTGGCCGCATAAAACATCGATTAAGTTAGCCCTTCTAGGGATTACATTGATCAGTATTTTACAACATTAATGACTAAATTGTTTATTTCCTTTTTTAAAAGATAAACTAGTTAGATGCTCGTACTCTTAGGGACCAATTTAACAACTGTTATTAATTAGTAATTACTATAGAAAAAAATTTATAGCAATTAGGTTAAGAAATGACACGAGTATTGGAGTTTTTTTTTTTTTTAAATAATGGAAAAAAAATTGTCAAAATGGGGTACATTGGAAAGTATTTGTCGAAATTGGGTAGTTTGTGGAGCTAGCCTTGTTTAAGGCGTGTTTGAACCAAGCAAAAATGAGGAGTGTTCAAACAAGCCGTATTTTAGGCGTGTTTCAGAAAAAGACAGAGGAGTGAGAATCAGAATCAGAATCTACACTATATGCGTGATGGGAGCAGAAACGTGATCTAAACACGCCTAGACTGTGGCATGTCAGAACACGCCTAGGCTATGGCGTATTTAAACACGCCTTACACAATGCGTCTTTCACCTGCATGCATGCCATGCAGAACTCTCTGCCTATATATTCATCATCTTCCACACTTTCAACACACACCTTCACTTTCATTCATTTCTTCTCAATTATCTCTGTTAGTTTCTAGAGGTCCTTGATCGATGGCTGGAGTTGTTGCTATGATCTACTAAAATGGTAGAAAATTTGAAGGCAGTGAATGGCAAATGTTCGAAGATGATAGGAGAACCACACGACTCAAACATGACATGAGCATGAACAACCTGAAGAAGAAACTTCATAACAAGTTGAAGCTTGGAAGCAAACAACTTATATCTTTCGTGACCTGTCCATTTTTGGCTTCACACAATCCAAGGCAATACATTGGTCTTGAAGTAAGTGACACCAAAGATGTGGGAATCGTAATGGACAATTTGCACAATAGACATTCATGATAGTGCTAGAATTGTATGTTGAGATTGATGAGGTCGGTATCTCATCCATACTCGTCCCACCCGATCTGATGAACATACAACAGACATTACCGTATGATGAGACATACGGTGGAGAAGAATATGATATCCAAGCTCTTTTCGTTCATTTGGCCGATGATGGTGACAACAACAACAATAAATTTAATGTCGATCCTGACACCTATCACTCCGTAGATGACGATGAGCGTGATGATGATCAGCTTCTTGATGAGGATTCGTCAGTTGTGGAAAGTCCGAGGGCACCGGTCTCCCCTTCATCCCCAATTCATGTGGAAGTACCGATCAACATCCATCCAGAAGCAAACGGTACGTGACATTTTTTATCGTCACACGCCTTATTGTTTAGTATTATGTTGTTGAGGATTTAAATGTTTATGTTCAGTTGGGTCTACCATCCCATTTTTGAATGATACCCCCACTATACATATATTAATTGGGAACACCCAGATCAAGAACCAGAGCGAGATTTTTTGGACGTGCCTTGCAATTGGGAGGTTGGTGATGAGTTGTACGTTGGCCTACGCTTTGATTCCAAAGAAGCTGTTCAACATGCTTTGAAGCACTAAGCGATGAAGATTCACCAATCTTCTCGTGTGGTTGAATCCAAACCAACCGTTTATTATGTAAAATGCCTAAATTCCACAGAGGAACACCCTTGTCCATGGAGGATGAGATAGGGCAATCTTATCTAAAATATCAACAAAATGGGGCATAATGAGATAGGGCGGACAACGCACGTGCGTCAACCAGATGTATAGTCAGGACCAGAGCAAGTGTAGTTCTGACTTCATATGCTCATTGATGACTAGATTTTGTATGATGTTTTTAGGGTCTTTTTAGTCTTTTTATTTTCTTTTTATTCAAGTTTCATATAGGTTTGTTATTCTTTTTATTTAGATTTTCTATTTATTTTGCATTTATATATAGATTAGCTTTTATTTGGTTTTTAAACTTTATTTTTATATTTTTAGGAATTTTTGTAAGTATTTTAGTCTTTTAGAAAAGCTGGTAGAAATAGTCATTTTGTCCAGGGACTAAAGTGTAAACTTGAGGAAAGAAAGGGCCAGAAATGAAAAGTTCAAAAGAGGGAGGACCAGAAGTGAAGTCTCAGCAAATAAAGGACCAAAAGTGAAGAGTAGGAAGAGGAAGCACCATTTTTATTTGAGCATATGGGAAAAGAGCTTGAGTGGAGGAGTAAAGAGAATTTGCTGTTTCAGAAATTAAAAGGAGACAAAGTGGAGGCCATTGAAGGCATTCAAAACCCACTACCATGAAGAAGAACAAAACAGCAAGAAGAGCAATCAGCAGACGTGCCAACGCTCCAGCGTTGGAAGGCCAACGCTCAAGCGTTGGCACTCTGACTAGGATCCCAGTGTGCAGTTCATCCCAACGCCAAAGCGTTGGAAGGCCAACGCGCAAGCGTTGGGCCTCTGTTTGCAACGTCTGTAATAAATAAATCCCAGCGCTCAAGCGTTGGGATCCCAGCGCTCAAGCGCTGGAAGGCAGTCTGAACACTATAAATAGGACTGCATTTTGCCTTTGTTAGACACACCAGAACACAACAAGTGATTCTTTCTTTCTTCCTTTAGAGAATTATTTCCTGAGAATTGTGGGAAGCCATTCTTGAGCTCCTAGTCTAGGTTAATTTAATGTCTCTTAGCCATGCTTGGCTAA
Source organism: Acmispon strigosus (assembly GCA_030819835.1). Taxonomy (NCBI): domain Eukaryota; kingdom Viridiplantae; phylum Streptophyta; class Magnoliopsida; order Fabales; family Fabaceae; genus Acmispon; species Acmispon strigosus. The sequence continues at coordinate 31,895,669 of JAUAMA010000001.1, forward strand.
GTTCTTTTTAAGTTCTTGGGTTGTGTTTTAGCTTATAGTTATGCTTTAAGCTTCTTTCTTATATCTGAATAAAGTGTTTTTCATGTTTCATTTCCTTGTTCCTAATTTCATCTTGCTGTACACAAGTGCTCTTGCTTATTTCTTACTCAATGATAATTGTTAAGTAATAAGGGAAATAGTAAGTGAAAGAACATTTGCATATCACTAAGGCATTAGGATAGGCTTTGTTTATGTTGGCTTGTTTTAAGAACTTCATCTTCTTCTTAAATTAACTAAAAATCTAAGGAATTAGACTTAGTAATTTAGAAGGAAGCTTTGCATGTTTAAGGAATTAACTTGTGAAGAAACTAGGCTAGAGCATCATGTTTTCTTGCACTAAACTTCAGGTATAAAATTGATTCTATAAGCATATACTATAAGCTATTTAATCAGCCCAAGTTCCTAAGTTTTATCATTGTTTTTCCTTTGTGAATTGTTATTTCAAGTTCTAAACTTAAACCTGTTTAAAACAAATCTTTTACATTTTCTGCACTAAGTTCTAAACAATTTAGTTTTAGATTTTAAAAACACCTATCCCTGAGGAGACGATATCTTTTATACTACTTCGGTAACCACCGTACACTTGCGGTTTGGCGTTATCAAGTTTTTGGCGCCGTTGTCGGGGATAGGTTTTGTTTTTAAGTCTTTTTGATAGGTTGTTTAGAGCTACAAAAATCTGTGTGGAATAGGTGCTCTTAACTTGTTTGTTTTTCTGCATGTTAGGAAAATTTGACTTTGATCCTGAAATTGAAAGAACCTTTCATCACAGGCTAGCTTTACAAAGACTTGCACAAGCCATGTCAGAAACACAAGCTCAGATGGAGGCACGCATTCGTGCTGAATATGATGCACAAGTGGATGCTCGTGTCGATGCTCAAGTCGAGGCGCGACTTGATGAAGAAGTCCAGGCAAGGCTTCTCAGGCAAAGGACAGAAACTAAGGAACGGGATGCTAACCATTCCCTCCGGGACATTACAGCTTGATAGCCAAACCGCAAGTGCACGGTTGATTATCGCGTAATATAAAAAGATCGAACCCAAGGGATAGGTGTCTTATTATTAATTTACTTAGAGCCTTTGTGCAATAAAATAAAAAAGATATATTTTTTATTTTGGTTTGATTAGGACAAGAATAAGAAATAACATAAATAAATAAAGAAGAGATGATGATAAGACTTAAGCAATTGGGTTGAATTATATAGCTTATAAAATATGCTAGCAACTCCTACTTAATTTCTGAATTTTAGTACCAAGTTCATGATGCTATAGCCTAATGTTTCTACAAGTTAATTCCTTACACATTGTAGAACTTTCTTCCTAATTACTAAATTCAATGCCTTGCAATTTAGAAAAAACCAAGAAGAAGATGAAGAAAGAATTTTCAGGCCAACATAAAGCTAAGTGATATGTCATATAGCTTCTTTTACTTCCTAGGTCCCTTACTACTTACCAATTTTCATTGTTATAAGTAATAAGCAAAAACACTTGTGATCATCAAGATAAAATGAAAAACAAGGAAGTAAAACATGAACCTATAGCCATATTATTCAGAAGAATAGAAGTGAACTAAAACATAAATTAAAAGCTAAAACAACCCAAGATACTTAAAGAAATTAGCCAAGCATGGCTAAAAGAGACATCGAATTACCCTGGACTAGGAGCTCAAGTATGGCTTCCCACAATTCCTAGGAACAATGCTCTTAAGGGAGAAAGAAAGAATACTTGTTGTATTCTAGAGATGTGTGTTTTTTACAAAGGATGAGCACTCCTATTTATAGCAAAAATTTGCCTTTCAATGGTTGAGGAGTTGATGGCCATTATGGCCTTCATTGGCCACCAATTAATGGCCTTCATTGGCCACCAATTAACTTTTGAAAACTCCTTCCCACTACCATCAATTCTCCACTCATCCTTTAATCCTTATTTTCCATGTGCTTAAATCAAAGAGTGTTGCTTCATATTCTTGATTTCCACTTTAAGTCCTCTCTTTGCTAGCACTTCAATTTCAATCCCTCAAGTCCTTGAAACTTCACTTTTCATCCTCCACTCTTGAACTTTTACACTTTAATCCTTCCTTTCCTGAAACTTTACAATTTGGTCCCTGGACAAAAATGATAACTATACCAACTTTCCTAAAAATATAAAAATAACTATAAAAATTCCTAAAAATATAAAATAAAGTTTAAAAACAAAATAAAAGCTAATCTATATGCAAAATGCAAAATAAATATAAAATCTACATAAAAATAATAAAAATCCTATATGAGACTCAAAAATAATAAAATAAAAAGACTAAAAAGACCCTAAAAACATCATATAAAATCCGGTCATCACACCACTATACCCAACGACAGCTTGTCCTCAAGCAACAAAACTTAAAGAGAAACTCATCCCTGAGTTTAGAGAAAGTTTATCTGATTAAAACTTGAAGCACAAGAACTTTTCCAAGAAAGCTTAGCGGATTTGGAAGACATGCATGTTTACAGATATAAATCAAGAAAGTTAGGCTTGGCTTTTAACATGTTGAGTTCATCAAATTAAGCTCACAAAAAGATATTCTCCATGAAAAACAAGAAAGCTCAATAATTCTGCCTATCATTCAAATCAAAACTGAAACAGTGCAACTAAGTAACTTTGAAGAGATTTTTTTGAAGGTTGAAACTTGGCCAAGGGTTAAACACAAGGTATGGATTCAAAAACTTGGCAACTCTGTTGGCTTGACTCAGAATTCATATTAGGTGATTATTTTGACTAAGAGCTTTAACAATTACAAACATAGGTTCTCTCAATATTTTTCCTTTTTTTTTTTTTGAACAAAGTAGTGGAATGTATGGGATGAATGACTTGAATTTTACTCCCCTCATACTCTTTCTCACCCCACTACTTCATTATTTTTTTCTTTTTTTTTTTCATAAGGCACATACCTTATTTTTTCTTCTTTTTTTTTTTAGAGAGAAACCCAACAAACATAGCTCTAGCAATTTCAGCTTATGAATCACACTAACAACTTAAAAATTATCTCACAAAGTAGGATCCAAAGAATAACTCTTTTAAGGCTCAAAAAGGGGCTACTAGTGGATTTTAAAATTTCAAGCAAGAATCTGAGTTTTCAAAAATGCCTATAATCTCTTCTCAACTTACAAAGTATACCAAATCCCAATCAACATGCAACACAAGGCAGAAAAATCTTACAATCATGCATTCAGAGTCCTCAGCTCTCAGAAAAACATAGGGTAAGTGGTACCCTTTTAGAAATCAGAAAAGCTTTGCCAAAAACCAAACAATCAAGACGTCAAAATCATTTCTAACAGCATGCAATCCTAACCGCATTCAAAAACAAATTATCTTTTCAAAAGCATTTCAATCAGATAAAACATTCACAAAGCAACAGTAGCAATATTCAGACTGGATAAAGACACTCAACCATGCAGTTTAAAAACCTAAAAGCAAAAATAAAACTAGCACTAAAAACTAAAAAATAAAACTAGAAACTAACAAACAGAAAAACTAAAAGCTGGTACTTTTTTTTTTTTTACAAATGTCCAGGAAACCTCCTTGCAATTTCAACTTTGAATACTCCAAGTTCAAGAGGGTTCTTTCTCCTTCTGGTGCCTTTCCTGCAAAATTGAACAAACAAAGTCTTACAAGCAAAAGCTTGCTTGACTTGTTAGTTCCCAAAACAGCATACTTAAGAAAAAGTGTTGAAAATTGTGTCCACCTAAAAACAAACAAGAATTCTTGAGTTCCCAAAGATCAAAACCATTATAGAAGCAAGGGAAAACTCAAAGAATCAAAAACTTTTCAAGAACTGGTGGACACAAAATTATAAACAAAGAAAACAGAAAATAAAACAGAAAATTTGCTCGAGCTCCAGCGCTTGAGCGTTGGGTCCCCAACGCTGGGCAAGAAACAGGGGCTCAACGCATGTGCGTTGAGCCTCCAACGCTTGAGCGTTGGGGTTCCTGCAGCTATTTATTCAGCAAAACAAAACAAAACAAAACAAAAGCAATAGAAACACTTGGGTTGTCTCCCAAGAAGCCCAATGTTATAGTCTTTGGTAGACTTTTCACTAATCACTTTTCAACTAGGATCTATTACAAAATTCATTAGACCCCGCAAATCATGCAAATTTTGGCACAAAAACATCATGGTGCCAAATGAATTTTCAGCCATCAAGGCAACACTAATAAAATTACAAATAGAAGGGATAAGACAATTTTCCTCTTCTTGTGCTTTGCCTTGATTCTCTGAACCTATTACATAGGTCCCTTGAGGTTCTTCTTCCTCCATTTCCAATTTGTCTTCAAAGACAAATTCTACAATGGAGGTCTCTTTCACCTCCTCTCTTTGAACCACGAGTTCATTTTCATGAACAAGTGGTTGTTGTTCATCCCTGGGCTGCCTCCTTAGAATGCTTTGTATTCTTCCTTGAAGAATCTCCCTGGCCTTACATTCTTGCTCAGGACTTGGCAAAAATCCCACATGTCGCTTACACTCTGAATTAAAATAGAATTCGTCAACAAGAGTGAAAGCTTCCTGCTTCTTTTTCTCATATTCTATCTCAAGTTTAGCCCGGATTTTTGCCTCCCTTTGTTCGAATGTTTCAGCCATTGCTATACCTGACAATACTCAGCAAACAAAATTAGCAGCACCAGTTCATATAAAAGGAAAAAACAAAAAGTTCTAAACAATTAACAAGAAGACTTAAAAACCTATCCCCGGCAACGGCGCCAAAAACTTGATAGCCAAACCGCAAGTGCACGGTTGATTATCGCGTGATATAAAAAGATCGAATCCAAGGGATAGGTGTCTTATTATTAATTTATTTAGAGCCTTTGTGCAAGAAAATAAAAAGATATATTTTTATGTTGGTTTGATTAGGACAAGAACAAGAAATAACATAAATAAATAAAGAAGAGATGATGATAAGACTTAAGAACTTGGGTTGAATTATATAGCTTATAAAATATGCTAGCAACTCCTACTTAATTTCTGAATTTTAGTACCAAGTTCATGATGCTATAGCCTAATGTTTCTACAAGTTAATTCCTTACACATTGTAGAACTTTCTTCCTAATTACTAAATTCAATGCCTTGCAATTTAGAAAAAACCAAGAAGAAGATGAAGAAAGAATTTTCAGGCCAACATAAAGCTAAGTCTATCCTAATACCTTAGTGATATGTCATATAGCTTCTTTTACTTCCTAGGTCCCTTACTACTTACCAATTTCCATTGTTATAAGTAATAAGAAAAAACACTTGTGATCATCAAGATAAAATGAAAAACAAGGAAGTAAAACATGAACCTATAGCAATATTATTCAGAAGAATAGATGTGAACTAAAACATAAATTAAAAGCTAAAACAACCCAAGATACTTAAAGAAATTAGCCAAGCATGGCTAAAAGAGACATCGAATTACCCTGGACTAGGAGCTCAAGTATGGCTTCCCACAATTCCTAGGAACAATGCTCTTAAGGGAGAAAGAAAGAATACTTGTTGTATTCTAGAGAGGTGTGTTTTTTACAAAGGTTGAGCACTCCTATTTATAGCAAAAAATTTCCTTTCAATGGTGGAGGAGTTGATGGCCATTATGGCCTTCATTGGCCACCAATTAATGACCTTCATTGGCCACCAATTAAATTTTGAAAACTCCTTCCCACTACCATCAATTCTCCACTCATCCTTTAATCTTCATTTTCCATGTGCTTAAATCAAAGAGTGTTGCTTCATATTCTTGATTTCCACTTTAAGTCCTCTCTTTGCTAGCACTTCAATTTCAATCCCTCAAGTCCTTGAAACTTCACTTTTCATCCTCCACTCTTGAACTTTTACACTTTAATCCTTCCTTTCTTGAAACTTTACAATTTGGTCCCTGGACAAAAATGATAACTATACCAGCTTTCCTAAAAATATAAAAATAACTATAAAAATTCCTAAAAATATAAAATAAAGTTTAAAAACCAAATAAAAGCTAATTTATATGCAAAATGCAAAATAAATATAAAATCTACATAAAAATAATAAAAATCCTATATGAGACTCAAAAATAATAAAATAAAAAGACTAAAAAGACCCTAAAAACATCATATAAAATCCGGTCATCACAGCTCCTCGAGTTGATTATAACTTTGAGGGGAGCATTGTAGTGCCGGATGATGCATTGTCGGATTTCCAAATCCCTCCTCATTTCATCTCATTGGTTAGCCAAAACCAATTTGGAGGGGGTGTGAATGAAGATTGCCACACCCACTTGGAGAGGTTCACAAGGCATTGCTCCACCTTAAGAAGGAACAATGTGCATTTGGACACGGTAAGACTCATGTTATTTCCTTTCTCCTTGAGGGATGTGGCTGAAGAACGGTTGTCTTCACAACCCCATCAAAGTATCACTTCTTGGGATGACTTAGCTGAAAAATTCACGGCTAAGTTCTTTCCATGCAATAGGATAAGGAAATTGAAACAGGAAATCAATTCCTTCATCCAACAAGACTCTGAAAATCTTTATGAGACTTGGGAGAGATTCCAAGGTCTCCTAAGACGCTGCCCAGGCCACAACATCTCCACAGCTGATCAAGTGGAGAAATTTTATGCAGCACTCAATGATTACACCAGAGACAAGCTTGACACAGCTGCCAATGGAGCTTTTGATGCTCGACCACCTCAAGGGGCTCTTGATCTTATCAATAAGCTTGCTGCAAGAGCTGCCCATTCTAATCAAGACAGAGCCAATAGAAAAGGTATTTATGAAGTTGAAGCTTTTGATGCAGTCTTAGCTTCAAATAAATTGTTGTCCAGGAAGGTGGAGGCCATGGTTAAACAAATGGAAGGAACTCAATTGAGCGCAGAAGAGGAAGAGATGGAGGTGGAAGTGAAAGCCATGGGGAATTTCCAAAATAATTCCTATGGTAGCACTTACAACCCCAACTGGAGGAATCACCCCAATTTTTCATGGAGAAACCAAGGGGGAGGTCAAGGTGAGGCTAGGCAATTTCAAAGGCCTTATCAAGCTCAGAGGCCACCAATTCCTTAGAATCCAGGCTAAGGAAAGAAAATTTTGGAGGATATTGTTGGTGAAATTGCCCAACAAACCTCCCAATTCATGAATGAAACTAGAACAAGTGCAAAGAATCATGAGGCTTCCATCAGAAATTTGGAAGTTCAGGTAGGCCAGCTGGCCAAGACCATTGCTGAAAGAATTCCAGGTGCTTTTCCTTCTGATACTCTAGTTAACCCAAAGGAAAATGTGGAAAATGTTTCTGCTATCGCTCTTAGGAGTGGTAAAGTTATGCCTGATAGGGTAGTAGAAATTGAACAAGAAAAAAATGGTGAGGAGAAATATAAAGAGGAGAGTGTTCCTGTTGAAAACAATGATGTAAGTCTTGAAAAACAGAAGGTTTTCCCTCCTCGAAATGCTGGCAAGGTTCCATTTCCTAAAGCTTTAAAGAAAAATTTGGACAAGCAATTTTCAAGGTTTCTTGAAATTTTTAAGAGGCGAACAAATGCCAACATCTGCGATTGTTTCTAGGAAGCTTCCCCAAAAGTTAAAAGATCTTGGAAGCTTTACTATACCTGTTGACATTGAGGGGCTACCAAATGCAAAGGCTCTTTGCGATTTGGGAGCTAGCATAAACCTCATGCCTCTATCCATGTTCAAAAGATTGGACATAGGGGAGGCAATTCCTACTCTTATGTGTTTGCAGTTGGCGGACAGGTCCATCAAGTATCCATATGGGATAGCTGAAGATGTGTTGGTAAGGGTTGACAAGTTTGTCTTCCCAGTGAATTTTTTCATACATGACATGGAGGATGATTCAAAGGTACCCTTGATTCTTGGGCGACCATTCCTTGCCACAGGGAATGCCAAGATCAATGTGGCAGAAGGCCTCCTATCCTTGAAGGTAGGAGATGAAAAGATAAAGTTTTCTGTGTTCCGGACTCTCAAACACTTTGAGTCCGAGGAAGATGAGGATGACTTCAATGATGACTTACTCATCAAGAGAAGGAAATTCTCTCCTAATTAATTAAAAGGGGAGGAGTCTACCTAAGACTATAACAAAGGGTTGTTTGGGAGACAACCCAAAACCAGGTTTGGTTTAATTTGGCTTTATTTAAATTCTGCAACTTAAAAAAAACAGAAAAAAATAATAATAAGTTTCTGCAGGAGGGGGCCAACGCTAAGGCGTTGGAGGCTTAACGCTCAAGCGTTGAGCCCCTGCCAGACCCCCTGGGTGAGTTTGTTAGAGTAAAAAACTCAATGAATTAACCTATTTTGATAAATAACAATTTCGCTAAGTGTTACTGACTTCCTTAAAAGTTTTCATATTCAGGAACACTTATGGACTGAAGACATGCTGCAAGGATCTCGACAAAGCATTATCAAAAAGCAAGTGAAGAAACCGTCCGCCTATGAGAAATTAGTCTGCCTTCAGAGAAGAGTACGTCTGCCTGTGGAGAACGTCCGGCTCATCTCCTGACGAACACTTGGGTTGACTAAAAAGCAATGATTGAAGACTCATGCAAAACAAATTATCCTAAAGGTGATCGTTTGCTCAAACCAAAGATGAGTTGTCATGCACCTCTTGGTGGTTCAGAGCATTAATGGCGAAAGAGACAGAATTAAGCGCCTTATTCCTTGAAGATTCAAATCCTCTGACATTCCTTAATTCAAGCTACTTTTGCTGAATTAACGGCGATATTTTCTGATCATCGTATCTCCTCAACGGCCAAATTCAAATTTTCTGGTCAGAGCATTAATGACTGAATTAGCTATAATGCATATGCATTAATTGCAGCCCCTGTGAACCAGAGCAAAAACATCACCAGACAATACCTTCCTCTGTCTATTGAAGAAACATTCTTCACCTGGCAGACTACATCAGCAGATGCAGAAGTATCCGTTACTCACAATCAAGCAAAAAATTCAACGGAACTATTTTTGAAGATCTTCATCAAAGCTTCCAGTTATCATCCTACTAAAGATATAAATAGTGGACTTTGCATCAGCTCCAACTTGGCGACTTATACACAATCAAAGCATTCAAACCTTCCAAGTCAGTTTATAATTTGAACAAGCTTTATACCAAGAACACTCAGTAACCTTAACCTTCTTATTTTCTGAGTTCTGTCGCCAACAAGTGTGAAATCTCTTACAGAGTGAAAACTCTTATTCCTTCTCACACAATTCATTCAGAGAACCAATTTGTATATCATCTCTGATCTTAGATATTCATATTTTCTACCCACTCTTTGTGAAGAGATTCTTGTAGAAAACAAACCTTCTTGAAAAAGAACTGGGAGGAGTCCTGCCAAACACTCGAGAGATAAAGGAGAAGTCCTAGAATACTTGTAAAGGAGTAGTCCTCAGAATACTGGGAGAAGTCCTTGAGAACACTTGTACTATTCTGTTGAAATAGTGAAAATCTTGGTATAGCCAAGGACTGGACGTAGCCCTGTCGATTAAGGGGGTGAACTAGGATAAATATTGTGTGTGCTTTATTCTTCAAGCTCTAAGTTTATTTCTGCTGCACATATTGTTAAACGTTTTCAAACTAATAATAATTAACTTGCGAAAAAGGTTTAAAAATCACACACACAATTCAAACCCCCCTTTCTTGTGTGGTCTTATTACTGTCAGAGTTTACACCCAACGCTCCAGCGTTGGGGGCCCAGCGCTCAAGCACTAGGCCCATGTAATCCCCATTGTTTTCAGTTATTCCCAACGCTAAGGCGTTGGGGGGCTAGCGCTCATGCGCTAAGCCCCTGGAGTCCTCCCAGTTTTTATTTTATTTCCAACGCTCAAGCGTTGGGACTCTGATTGCCCAGTGTTTGCAAAAGCTCCCAACGCTCGAGCGTTAGGAAGCCAACGCTCAAGCGTTGAGTCTCGGGCAGGTTTTTAAGTGGGGTTTCTAATTTGAAACTTCCCACGTCCCTTTTCTTTTTCTTCAACTTCCTCTCAACCTTCTTTCTCCCAACGACCCAAACTCTTTTTAAACAGCATTTTCACCATCTCCAATCCTTTAAACTCTTTGGATTTCTCTTGGGAGTGGTTGATTCTTGCTAGGTTCTTCTCCAAGTCCTCCCTCACATCTTGTTCAAGGTAGGTTTTTGTTTATATATCTCTTTTCTTTCTTCATCTTTTGAAATACCTTGAACAATATGCATTTAGGGAATAGGTTTGTGGTTCTTGGGTCTTGATTGTTGTTATGGAAGTTGAAATTTTCTTTTTTTTCTCTTTCCCTTTGTACATATGAAATTATATTTTGGATTGTGCCCACCATGTGTTTGATAAAATGCCATAATGGTTTTCTTGAGTTCTTTCCATTTTATTTGCTCTTGGTTTTGATCTTGTGATTATTGGAAACTCATGAAACCTCAATTTCTTTAAGGTGGGCACATTTCCTTTGTTCTTGAACAATTGAAAAGGAACTTGGATTTTTTATTTTGGGAACTAACAATTCTAACAAGTTTGTTGTTTGTGAATATTTGTTTGTTCTATTTTGTAGATATGGCACCTAAGAGAAGGGTTGTGGAAGAGGCCTCTAACCTTGAGGAGGAATTAGACTACAACCGCTTTCTTTCCCTTGAAAAGGAGCAATACTCCAAGGGGAAAGTGGTGCAAAAGGAGCTGGTTAGAGAGAGGCCCCTCAATTTTGAAACGGTGGACCGATGGGGGGTCCATGAAGCTATTGTTGCAAGTAAATGGGAGCATCTTTGTGCTCCAATCTATGATGGGTGCCAAACCCTTGTGCGGGAGTTCTATGCCAATGCCCGCTATGACTCGGATGAGGAGATCCCCGCCATCCCAACCTACAAGTCATGGTTCCGGGGAACTACAATTAGCTATGGTGCAGAGGTAATTCGTAGGCTTTTGAAGTTGCCTACTGAGGCCCAAGATCGGGCCAAATTTGGAGGAAATGGGGCTAGTTACAACGATATGTTGAATAACTACCCTTTTCATGAAATTCTTGAGGCACTTGATGTACCAGGAGCCCGTTGGGAGACCGAGGCGGATGGGATCACTCCGAGTTACATATTTCGTAAGTATGTGAAGCCAGAAGTTCGAGTATAGGATCATTTTCTGAGGGATACTCTTTTTCCTAGTTCTAACAAATCTGAGCTTAGGAAACAAAGTGCACTTTGTATCTATTGTTTGCTGAACAAGAGGTCGATTGATGCGGCAGGGATCATAGCTTGGCGGATCCATTTTGCTGTTAATTTGGATAAAAAGGGTAAGAGGTTTGGTTACCCTATGCTGATTAATAAATTGGTGCAGGCTAAGCTTGGGATTGCAGCAATGCCTCCCATTGAAATCCACATCCATCCTCTTCCTCTCATGAGTTTTGAAGCTGCCAGGAGGATCTATAATGAACATTCTGATGCCCTTGAGAAGCAGGGCGATCCTTCTGATGCACGTTATGCACCACCCAGGTCCAGGTCTAACTTCAGAGCAAGAACTAGAAATGTGGGAGAATCATCTCAGCCCTCTACCAACACTTGGCAAGAGGAGGCTTTTGGAACCATATTCCAACATATGCACAGGATTTCCAGCAACTGATTTGGGATCATGCAGGCTATAGTGATGAAAGATGGAAAAGGTATCCTGTCCCCACTGATCTGGAAAGGAGATTGATGAATTTACATGTCACTGAGAAGGATGAAGGCTCAGGTGCAGCTGAAGGAGAAGAAGCCCCCATGCATTTTGACTGATGAAATAATTTTTACCAGCTTGTAGTTTTTGGATAATTTTTATTTTTCTTATTTTCTTTTGCTTTTATTTTTTCTTTTAGAATTTTTAAACTGCATAGTCTAGTACTTTATCCAGTTGATATACTTCTTATGCGTGTGATGTTTTATCTGATTGAACTGCTTTTTGGAAAAGATACTATGTTTTGATGTGGTTAGGATTGCATGCTGTTAGAAATTATTGGAAATCTTGATTGTGTGGCTTTGGAAAATTTTCTAAGTTCTAAAAATGGTACCACTTACCCTATGTTTTTTCTGAGTGTTGAGGACTCTGAATGCATGATTGTGAAATTTTTCTGCCTTGTATTGCATGTTGATTGGGATTTTGTATACTTTGTAAGTTGTGAAGAGATTCTAGGAATTTTTTAAAACTCAGATTCTTGCTTGAAATTGAATTTCCAATAGTAGCCCCCTTTGAGCCTTTAAAAAGAGTCATTTTGTTGGAGCTTACTTTTGTGAAAAATTATTTGAGTTGTTAGAAGTGATTCATATGTTCGAAAATTAGAGCCATGTATGTTTAGGACCCTCTTGGAAAAAACAAAGAAAAAAAAGGAAAAATGAAAATCTTAAGTAAGTGCTTATGATTTGAAAAAAAAAAAGTTTAAATTTGTGAAAAAGAAAGAGGTCCTAGTATGTGCTAATTCTGTTCAAAACTCTAAAAGGAAAAATCACCTAACAACAGATTCTGAGTCAGCCAAATAGAGTTGCCAAGTTCTTGAAATCCACACCTTGTTTGTTCAACCCTTTGGCCAAGTTACAACCTTCAAAATCTCTCCAAAGTTACTTAGTTACATGGTTTCAATTTTGATTTGAATGATAGGCAAAAAATTTGAGCTTTCTTGTTTTCATGGAGAATATTCATTTGTGAGCTTAAATTTGATGAACTCAAAAGATTCAAGTTCCAAGCCTAAACTCTCTTGATTAATATCTGTGGAAAATGTATGCCTTCCAAATCCGCTAAGCTTTCTTGAAAAAAAGTATATTGTTCTGCTTTGTTAATCAGATAAACTTTTTCAAAACTCGAGGACAAGTTTTTCTTTAAGTTTTTACGCTTGAGGACAAGCTGTTGTTGGGTATAGTGGTGTGATGACTAGATTTTGTATGTTGTTTTTAGGGTCTTTTTAGTCTTTTTATTTTCTTTTTATTCAAGTTTCATATAGGTTTTTTATTCTTTTTATTTAGATTTTCTACTTATTTTGCATTTGCATATAGATTAGCTTTTATTTGGTTTTTAAACTTTATTTTTATATTTTTAGGAATTCTTGTAAGTATTTTAGACATTTAGAAAAGCTGGTAGAAATAGTCATTTTATCCAGGGACTAAAGTGTAAACTTCAGGAAAGAAAGGGCCAGAAATGAAAAGTTCAAAAGATGGAGGACCAGAAGTGAAGTCTCAGCAAATAAAGGACCAAAAGTGAAGAGTTGGAAGAGGAAGCACCATTTTTATTTGAGCACATGGGAAAAGAGCTTGAGTGGAGGAGTAAAGAGAATTTGTTGTTTCAAAAATTAAAAGGAGACAAAGTGGAGGCCATTGAAGGCATTCAAAACCCACTACCATGAAGAAGAACAAAACAGCAAGAAGAGCAATCAGCAGACGTGCCAACGCTCAAGCGTTGGCACTCTGACTAGGATCCTAGTGTGCAGTTCATCCCAACGCCCAAGCGTTGGAAGGCCAACGCTCAAGCGTTGGAAGGCCAACGCTCAAGCGTTGGAAGGCCAACGCTCAAGCGTTGAGCCTCTGTTTGCAACGTCTGTAATAAATAAATCCCAGCGCTCAAGCTTTGGGATCCCAGCGCTCAAGCGCTGGAAGGCAGTCTGAACACTATAAATAGGACTGCATTTTGCCTTTGTTAGACACACCAGAACACAAGTGATTCTTTCTTTCTTCCTTTAGAGCATTATTTCCTGAGAATTGTGGGAAGCCATTCTTGAGCTCCTAGTCCAGGTTAATTTAATGTCTCTCTTAGCCATGCTTGGCTAAGTTCTTTTTAAGTTCTTGGGTTGTATTTTAGCTTATAGTTATGTTTTAAGCTTCTTTCTTATATCTGAATAAAGTGTTTTTCATGTTTCATTTCCTTGTTCCTAATTTCATATTGCTGTACACAAGTGCTCTTGCTTATTTCTTACTCAATAATAAGGGAAATAGAAAGTGAAAGAATATTTGCATATCACTAAGGCATTAGGATAGGCTTTGTTTATGTTGGCTTGTTTTAAGAACTTCATCTTCTTCTTAAATTAACTAAAAATCTAAGGAATTAGACTTAGTAATTTAGAAGGAAGCTTTGCATGTTTAAGGAATTAAATTTTGAAGAAACTAGGCTAGAGCATCATGTTTTCTTGCACTAAACTTCAGGTATAAAATTGACTCTATAAGCATATACTATAAGCTATTTAATCAGCCCAAGTTCTTAAGTTTTATCATTGTTTTTCCTTTGCGAATTGTTATTTCAAGTTCTAAACTTAAACCTGTTTAAAACAAATGTCTTACATTTTCTGCACTAAGTTCTGAACAATTTAATTTTAGATTTTAAAAACACCTATCCCTAAGGAGACGATATCTTTTATACTACTTCGGTAACCACCGTACACTTGCGGTTTGGTGTTATCACTCATGCATAATTGGTATAGAACCTATTTGACATTGTTGATTTTGCTGTGAGATTTGTTAAAAAAATTCCTAATATTTTGTTCTAATCTTTTCGTAGTTATGGTTAAGGAAGAACCACCAATCTCCATTTCTCTTATACAAGAGAGGGTGAACAGAATGTTTGGCTACTCAGTGTCATATACTAAAGCATGGAAGGCCAAACAAAAATAACTTGCAAAGGCGTTTGGTGATTGGGAGGAGCCCTACGATGAACTTTCTCAATGGCTGGAGTATATGTTGCCGTTTTCACCTAGTTCCTTCTACAAAGTTGTCACTCATGAGTACAAACAAAATGGGGTTGTTGATCCTCATTATCAAATTTTTCACTAGGTGTTTTGGACGTTCAAGCAGTGCTGTGAAACTTTCAACTATTGCAAGCCCATCATACATATTGATGGTACCTTCCTTTACGGAAAGTATCGAGGTACCTTGCTCATTTCTACTACACAAAATGGGAACGGTAATATCTTGCCCATTGCTTTTGCAATTGTCGAGGAGAAACTTTGAGCGCTTGGTCATGGTTCTTTTGGTTGATACACCTCCACGTGACTGCGAGGCAAGGTATATGCCTCATTTCTGACAGACACGCAAGTATCAAGTCGGTCGTGGCAGCGTCTCCCGAATGGCAGCCACCGAATGCTCACCGTGTGTACTGCATCCGACATATTGCTAGTAACTTCAACTATAAATTCAAAAACAAACAGATCAAGGATGAGTTGATTGACATAGGTAATTTTATATCTCCTTTGTCTTATCCAAAGTAATTTTTTGATGATGAAAATGCTGACTTTGTTCAATCCACTGGTGCAGCTTATGACCCATGTCCGTATTATTTTGAGATGAGGTTGCCCACTTCCATGCAGAGGCTAGCGCGGCCATCCGCGAATGTATTGACAACATAAGAGACATGGATCCTTGCTTGCAACGAAGGTGGTCATAGATACGGACACATGACGACCAACCTATCTGAAGCTATTAACAAAGTTCTGAAGGGTTCTAGAAATCTACCAATCACAGCTTTGGTGAAATGCACTTAGAGCCGACTGGTTACATATTTTGTTAATAGGAGTGGTCGTGCAAGAGCAGATATGGCAAAGGGCAATGTTTTTTGCGACGAGGTTATGAAAAAACTGCATAGAAATCAGAAGCTTGCAGGTTGTTTCCATGTGGTATCGTATGACCTTCCCAGATCGAAATTTGAGGTACAAGAACAAGTAGATCCACTCACTCAGGGCGGTGTCATGAAATGGCGAGTCATCTTGAATGATAAATACTGCGAGTGTGGACGCTTTCAGGCCTACAAGTTTCCATGCGCTCATGCTATAGCCGCATGCGCTCGTGTAGTAGTCAACTACTACCAGTACGTGGACCCTGTTTACAAACTGGAGAATGTAGCACTTGCTTATGGACAGGTGTTGAATCCAATTGGTAACAACTTAAACATCCCTGCAAGCAATGGGCCTCGTATTATCCCTGATCCTTCCACGGTGCGTGGTAAGGGGCGTTCGAAGTCAACTCGTATTCAAAATGAGATGGACTTGCCGCAGTCTCGGTCTTCAAACAGATGTGGGCATTGTCACGGGCGAGGTCACAATAAATCCAGTTGTCTGATTATAGCAGCTCGTGTGAATGCGTTGTTTGATGATGATCATGTTGATTCAACTTGAATACAAGCAGTTGATTGTTTAGTCCTGGTCCTAATTGTATCGCTTATTAGTTATTTCAGTTTTAACCCCAACTGTTTGATTTAGGAATTAAGTTTGGAGGGAGCCAGTAGTTGATCGTTGAGAAAAATTGTTTATGAAGTGCTAAACCGTTGGAAATCTATGCTTGCATGTTTTGGAACCTTGTTTATGAAAGTTCAAGTTTTAAAATCCTATTATGTGAAATTGCTGCTTTCTAGGCTTCTTGGCAGGGAGCCAGCGCATGAGCGTTGGCTTCTCCCAGCGCACATGCAGTGGGGCTGTTCCTTCCCTGGGCACGGCAGGGTGCCAGTGCTCATTCCAACGCACATGCGTTGGGCCCCTGTTTGGCCAGAATTGTTGTGTTATTTTAAAAATCCTTTGGGGATACTTCCAAACTTTTTCAAATGGTTGATGATTGTTGCTTACGTGTTTATCTTGCAAGGTTGGAGATCAAGTTTATGTGACCTGCTCGACGGTAACGGTAACAACTAGGAAAACAAGTTTTTCTTATTGAACTTTGAATATAACTAGGAAATTGGGGCGTTACAACGTTCACATTCCAAAGCAATACAACCTGGAAAAAACCTTTGCCACGACCACATTACTGAATATTTTGGGTTTACATGTAATAATCAACGCCCTCCCGCACCTCGAGTTGGATTTCTCCTTCTCGGGCAGGGGAGGTGGAGGGATTGGGAGCGGGGCTCTGGGATCCTCCTGTTGCAGCTAATGAAAGTGAAAGCTCTAATTCTGACTGCAACTGGTTTGGATTATCGCCATGGAAAAGGCCAGCAACGGGACCTGTATCCATTAAACTACCAACATCATAATTGTAGTAGTGGGGTGCCATCGATGCGCTTGGAGTCAATGGAGCGGTTGCGTGCGCCGGCATGTCAGGTGTGGTAAAATCAGGCATGCAGTCTGATTGTTGCGTGACCACATCTGGAAATATGGACGGTGTAGATTGAGTCTGGAAGTCAAAACCTTCAAATCCTCCATGAGGCGAAGGTTGGTAGTACGTGGTATCAGGCTGAAGGTCGTAGAAACTAGAGCTACCACCTGGTTGATGGTAACTTGAGGACCCACCCTGCTGTTGGAAGCTGCTACCCACGGCATGCTGCTCAGCAGGGGTATCCACAGTGAAGCGATACTGATATGGCACATATGCCTGTGTGTCTCCCCCCTGACCATTTGGATAAAAATACTTCCCGTGCCCTGGCTATATAGAAGTCTCAAAAGTCACATCAGGGGAAATGATAGTCTTCCGCCTATGCGCAATGCCTACACCTTCCTTTTTCCCCACCTTTGGCCGTAGATTTGGGGTAGGTTGCGGCATGTCCAAGGTCGCCTCAAGAGCAAGTCTAGATGGAACAAGTATCCGGTTAAGCTCCCTCGTGATCGCAAGGCAGGTACCCATCTCCTGATGAATATCTTCGTGTGATTGCCCCTAACAGTTTCCAGGTGCGGACATGGTCCACAACCAGTGCAACCTCTCAGCCTACAATACCGAAAAAGAAAGTGATTAATATTGATAGTTTTGAAGTTGAAACATAATTTAGTAAAACATCACTAACCACAAGTGCGTTCGCAGCAACTGACGGCGTCATCCAGCGACGCGTGTGTAGCCTTTACCGCAGCATGTACTCATCGCTTAGCCCGGTCCTTGTCATCAGCAGTGTAGGTGGCACCACAGAGATATCTCTGTCGTCCCACATCGCTATGTAACCGCGCATCTCGTTTGTCCAATTGAAATGAGTCTTCCCCCTTCTTGAGACATTATGCAGACTGTCATCCTGCAAAGGTGCGCAAGGAATAGGTTGACTCATCCTGAATTGCATCAGCACACGGTCGGGTTGATGCCACTCAACAAGGTTATAGTGGATCAACGGTATAAGTGCCCTGAACAAATTTTGATCCCGCACACATTGCTGGGGAAGATAATCCACAACCTTAGAGTAAGGGGTCCACACGAAATGCACGTAAATTGAAAATTATTTTAAAGAATAAATAGAAGATAATCATCGTCATATAATTTTATCGACAAGCGCTTACATTGTTCTCGGGAAACAAGTCTAGTTTGTTGCGGTACTACCAGATGGGATACATGTCTACCTTTGATTTTTGGGTCCACCTGTTACAATTATAATCTATTCAATTATATTTGAATTAAGGAACGTAACGCGAATCTCTAAAAATTAAAACTATGTAGATCGACAATATTAGCAAGCATTACATGTATATAATATACGGAAATACGTTCATACCTTCCACCGAGAGGTGCTCCTACCGTCAACGCAGGCAAAGTTTTGAGGCCGAAATTGGGAATTCTCAACCATGCCCATAGCTGAAGACGCAATGTGCATCCAATAAGATCAGCACGAGTGTAGTCAGTCGCCTTACACAGTGAATGATAGAGGTGTGATAGAACAGCTGAACCCCGGCTGTAAGTTTCGGCTGTATCTAAATCCCGTAGCAATAGCAAATAGCACAATGCTACCTCAGAACCGGAACTATCCGTGAAAAGGAAACATCCCATCATGCTAATATGTACGCACGAGCAAACTGCTCCAACCAAACCTGACCGTGTTCGTCATTAACACTATTAAAATTTTGACTCAACCACCTCATCTTCAACCGGTTCCCGTTGATATCCGCATCTGTCACTTCCTTTCCAAGTAATTCCAGAATCACCTCCTTCCAATCACTGTGTCTGCCCAGTAACCGCCCGACCATCGATCCTGAGCCCAAGTTGCAGTGCAACATCTTCTAACGTAATTGTGGCTTCACCTACGGGGAGGTGAAACGTGTGCATTCCAGGTCTCTAACGCTCCACTAACGTGGATAGCAGATGACAACGCGCACTCATAAAATCCCGCATGCCTGAGGTGGCCAACGATTTCATCAGGAACAGTTCTCTGGATTCACCCTTCAACGGACTTCGAGTCGCAAGCTCGTCGAACTTTTAAAATCCTGTCTTTATATGTCCCGCTCCAAACCTGCTGCGAAACGTGTACAGATTGTTGCGTCAAAATTGAAGAATTCAGTGGCTCAGGGTTAATCACTTTTTCTCCAGACATAATAGACACAATTAAAAATTTAAGAGAAAGGAAGTGGGAAGAGGTTCCTGTGTGAAATAAGAAGTTTGATAGTGAGTGGTAGTGAAATGTGGGGGTAATTAGATGAATATAAATACAAATGATTGCAGCGGAAATAAGCGTTGCTTGAAAGTAAAGATGAAGGGTAGAAGAATGCACACACAGAATTTTATCCTGGTTCACCTTCTATCCACCGAAGGCTACGTCCAGTCCCTCAAGAAAACCCCTTGAGGATTTTTCCACTGTTGATAAAAATCTCTTACAAGTCCTTACACCAAGTACCTTAAGAATTTCTATCAACCACCTGTGAAAGTACACCACTTTCAACAGCCTGAAAGCACACCAGTTTCAGACCCTGAAGGCAAACCACCTTCAGACCCTGAAGGCTAAACCACCTTCAATCCACACCCTGAAAGTACACCACTTTCAGTACAACAACCCTTCACCGAAATCTACGGTGAATACTCAATCTACCAGAATGAGATGAAGAAGAGTTTACAATTTGGCTGTATCAATCCTTTAACATACAAGTGGATTGATCATGAGAATTATGCTTTAAGGCTCTTAAGCATAAGAAGGCTTTCTTGATTCTGAGTTCTTCAAGATATGAACAACTAAAGTGTTCTCTTAACAATGAAGATCATGAACTCAGAACTTAGGCTCTTTGAAAGTTTAAATATCAAAAGGCTAATGAATGACCAATTTGACAAAGCTTTGGCCTAATTCGTGTATTCTCATGTGTTGTTTTGTTTCTGGACTCAAATGGACTTTATATAGGCATGAGGAACGACCTTGAACCAATGCAACCCTTCCCAAAAGGTTTGAGACACAATGGTTCATGAAAAGATGCAACTTTTCGAGCATGTAATCGATTACATTACTTAGGTAATCGATTACACTAAAAGTCGTTGCTGTTTGAATTTCAAATTCAAACATGTAATCGATTACAAGCAAGATGTAATCGATTACTTGCCTATGTGTAATCGATTACCAGAAAGGTGAAATCGATTACACTCAAGTCCAATATCCAGAAACTTAAACTTTTAAGATCGGCTTGAGATATACTACTTCTTTTAACTTATGAAAACATTAAACTTGATTAGCTTAGATGTTTTAAGGAGCCTTTATACTCGAGAAGCCTTTAGAAGCATAACTCACCTAATCTAAGACTTTTAGGTAGATGTTGAAACATATAGCACTGTTTCCTCTAAGTCTTCTTTTCTTCTTTTTGCCGATGAGTTTGTCGTCATCAAAACCTCAGCCAGGGTCAGGAGCAAGACCTTCTTCACACTTCTAACGTAATTGTGGCTTCACCTACGGGGAGGTGAAACGTGTGCATTCCAGGTCTCTAACGCTCCACTGACGTGGATAGCAGATGACAACGCGCACTCATAAAATCCCGCATGCCTGAGGTGGCCAACGATTTCATCAGGAACAGTTCTCTAGATTCACCCTTCAACGGACTTCGAGTCGCGAGCTCGTCGAACTTTTAAAATCCTGTCTTCATATGTCCCGCTCCAAACCTGCTGCGAAACGTGTACAGATTGTTGCGTCAAAATTGAAGAATTCAGTGGCTCAGGGTTAATCACATTTTCTCCAGACATAATGGACACAATTAAAAATTTAAGAGAAAGGAAGTGGGAAGAGGTTCCTGTGTGAAATAAGAAGGTTGATAGTGAGTGGTAGTGAAATGTGGGGGTAATTAGATGTTTAAATAGGTGAGGAAGGGGGTCGTGCACGGGGAATGGATTGGGTTGGGAAGTGAGGAGTGTGGGGTGGGGCATGGGGAAATGCTGAAACGTCCTAGTCGGCCTATAAGGTGAAAGACGTCTTGTGTAAGGCGTGTTGTAGCACACATTGCTTAAGGCGTGTTTAAACATGTCATAGCCTAGGCGTGTTCTGACACACTAGAGTCTGGGCATGTTTAGATCACATATATGCTCCCCTCAACCCGTCAGTCCCTTCACACACAGTGTAGATTCTGATTCTGATTCTGACACCTTTGTCTTTTCTGGAACACGCCTAAAATAAGACTCGTTTGAACACTCTTCATTTTTTCCTAGTTCAAACACACCTTAAACAAGGCTATTTTCACAAACTACTTCATTTTGACAAATATTTTCCAATATATCCCATTTTAACAAAAACAAAATTCCATTATTTAAAAAAAAAACTCCGAGTTTTGCACGGCTAGCATTATTCTCAAGTGCTCTTGTGTGATCAGCTTTCAGTAAAAGCTGCTTTCTGTTTGATCTCTCGGTCTCAGCCTTATCATATCTAATAATTCTCAAATGTCAGATGCCAGATTCTCACATCACAGCCATATCTCCATGCACTTGTCACTCACAACAAAGCGAAGGCTACATTTTTTTACAACTTCCAAAGTTTCCCATCTATTTTAGGAGAAAGAAAAACTGTTAGGCATATATAAAATGAGATCCTTTCCAAAAGATGAAAATGAAATAATAACAGACAAATCATCCCCCAGATTATATGAAAGCAACCCATCACCATAGCTTCTAGCCACAGTTACAGGCACCAGTCATAAGCCTCCAAATCTAGCTGACTAGGCAACAATTAATATCTGATCTCAACCCACCAAACAAAATCCATGTCATTCTCTGCCCCCATCATAGTACAACAATGAGCCAAAATCATAAAGAACAAAAGCTATTTCCCTTATTTTTTTCTGTCCGCTAACAAAATTTTGATTTTACCGTGATTTTTTACCTGGTATATAAAGATGCAATTAGCAAATGTCACTCTTGTTCCCATTTCCATTTCCATTTCCACCCACCAACAAGCCTTTGCTTTCTTCCTCTTTCTCACTCTCTTTATTCCTACTCCCATTGTAACTAGCCATCTCTACCCTTGTTAGCTTCTCAGCCTTGAGAGCCTCAGCTTCCCAATCTGTACGCAATATGACCACATAGAGGATTGACACAGCACACGCCACCTGAGCAGAGAGAAGCCCAAACCAGAGCCCGCTGAACCCGACCTTGAACCAAAATGCCAAGCCCACGGCCACTGGGGTGCCAACAAAATAGAATGAACCGAGGTTGATGTGGGCCCCTATCACGGGCCTGGCGGTGCCGCGTAGAATGCCACAGCCTGTGGTTTGTGGGCAGTTTCCAAGCTCACACAGACCCATAAGTGGCATCACTGATGCAACCAAGGCTTTGACAGGCTCATCTTTTGTGAACAGCCCGGCCCACTTCTGCCCAAGGATCACAGTCCATGTTACATTGATGAAGCCCATCACAAAAGCACATCCTAAGGCAACCATGGCTGCTAGCTTTGCCTTGTATGGTTTACCAGCTCCAAGCTCATTCCCTACCTGCATTATTGCAAAGAAATTGATGATTACAATTGATTCTACAATCCAAATCAATTTTGATGAGAAACTCTTATAAACCGCTTCTGAGTGACAGAATTCATTTTGAAAAAAGAAAATATGAAACAAACAAGTGCTTTGCGGTAAACATTCTAGGGTTTAAGTTGCATATCAGAAAAATAAGTAAATGATCAATTTGATCCCTGGAAATTGAAAGCTAGTTCGTGAAAGAATCAATTGAATTGGTAAAACCTTGATCAAGTTGACTAATGTTTTAGTTGACTAAATTTGTTTGTAAGAACTAATTCAACCGACGTTTTAAACATTTAATGACTTGCGAAACATATTTTAGTCACTAAAAAACTGTTTCATGCATGACAAATTCAATACAAACAGAAATATAATACTATGATGGATCTAGTTAGTTGCAAGGGTCCCATGGCAATAGTGGATCTCTTTGGCGATTTGATGGTTAAATTATTTGGTCTAATAGAAAATGTACTATGCGTTTTCTTACTATGCAAGCCAAGCAGAACTGCACTTACAAGTGATGATTTAGTTCTAGTTTTGTCCAGTCACGTTATAAGTGTGTGACCTAACTGGGTCCCTACGTACTTGATGCAATCATACACCAAATTTATACCTCAGCACCAAGGGTTCACGTTTAGCCCCAAAAAGAATAAAAATAGAAAGCAATGAAAAAGATCAAAGATTCAGGGTGTAAAAAACCTGTGATGAAAAATGCACATGACATCCACACGTGTATTTGATATCTAATCAGATTGAGGAAGAGGGAGAAAAAAAAACACTCCTTCACTAATTTCTCATGATCTCTGCCAAAAACGTAAGAATGTGAAAAGGGGGAAAAACATGACACAATCCATTGTTGTAATTGTTTCAAAAACGTTTCGAATTATGATAGAAATGTTTAGAAAAAAATGGAAATAATATAATAAAAGTAAGTCCAGATAGTTTGGAAAATGAGTTATATAGAGGTTATCCCAATAAATCATTGAATAAAAGCAACCTATATCTGTTGTTTACTACCATTTGTGCTAAGATACAGTGCAAATTAACTATAGAAAAATTAAATGCAACTTCGAGACAAATGGCTTTCCGTGGAAGCTGATTTTAGAGCAATACAATATTTACTACCATCTATGATTTATCCTGGAACTATTGGCTTGGAAACCATTGTTGGGAAGCTAAAATTGCTAAAATTATATGGTTGCTTCCTGCTTAGAAATTGTAACATCTAGTCTAGGGTCACAGTCAGAGAACACAAAATGGATAAAAAAATAAACCAGCCAAGCCACTCCATTACACTCTTAAAGTCTCTATCTCACCCATCACACCCAAACAAAAGCCAATGAATAAAGGTCTGTGTATACTTAAAGAATAAAGGTCTGTGTATACTTAAAAGGACGTAGATGATTAAAGAAATAAAAAAATTGAATAGATAAGTGATAAATGTGATATATGATGTAATATGACAGGAAGAAAGAGATAGAGAAATAAAAAGTGTGTTATCTGTACTGTACTGTTTAGTTTTGTGGTCTATAAATTATTGCTCAAAGCCAATTGATTAAAAATTTAAAAAATGAGGCTCTAAGTCAAAAGCCATGATAAAACAGAAACCATCATAGTTAAAATAGTACTTGTTTTGGTAACTGTAAAAGTTAGTACAGCTTTTGTCCAAATGCACGGTTTCCCAACCTCTTCAACATCAATTTTCTCTATAATTCATATTATATAGTTCTCCCTTTTTATTCTTTCTATATCCTCCTATTTTTATGTATGGCAAATAACGTATAAACATCTGCCCACAGGACAAGAGATACTACCCTTTAAAATGAATTGGTTCATTTGACCAAAGAAAAGAAATGAAGTGGTTCATGATTTTGCTTATAATTTGTAATTTTCTCCTAATATTTCAAAGTGTTAAATACATTTTTAATCCCTATAA
The DNA here is from genome assembly GCA_030819835.1 of Acmispon strigosus. Lineage (NCBI taxonomy): Eukaryota > Viridiplantae > Streptophyta > Magnoliopsida > Fabales > Fabaceae > Acmispon > Acmispon strigosus. The sequence goes on from JAUAMA010000001.1 coordinate 31,920,178, forward strand.
AATACGTTAATTTTATTTTTCGTCCTTAGGAATTTTTTTCTTATTTTTAGTCCTTTAAAAATTGCATTTGTTGTTTTTAATCCATGCTAGTTGTTTTTCTATCCATTTAAATGTGATTTTTTACGATTTAGGAAAAATCTGAGATAAGTGAACTCGATTTTACTGCTTATAGAGCATATAGCTAACTAAGCGTAAGTGAGAGTATTTTCAAATCTGAATTAGATTAAAAACAATTAATAAGGGTTATAAAATAAAACATGTAATTTAATTAGGACTAAAATCAAGAAAAAATTTCCATGACTCAAAATGTATTTAAGCTATTTCAAATATGAGAAATGATAAGAATACTCTTCTTAATACTTTTTATCTAATACTCTCCTCTACATCGGTTAAAATTCATGTACAATCCATTAAATTATATGAAATTAGATCAAAATTAGGTGGATTTTAAGCAATTTAAAAAAAGTCATAAAACTTATGTTACCAGCAATTCTCAAATGAATGGATATTGACCACTTTTTTACAAGAGTATTCAAAAGAGTATATATAGTGCACATATATCCATATAAGAAAAGAGAAAAGTAAAACATGTAACAAGATAATTAATAAAAAGATAAATAAGATAAAAGAGAAGATGTTCTAATAATATGCTTGAATTAACATGCCTTTTTTTAAAATCAACTGGAACATTAAAAACAACTTTTACCCAAAATGGATTAAGACTTTAAAATTAATCATGGAAGAACTTTCATACATCCTTTCACACAAAAATTTGACCTCATTCCTTCATGGATAAGAATAGAAAGAGAACATAAAGAAATATAACTATTGTCATAAAAGAAGCAAAACAAATGCGGAAAGAAAGTGGATGGAAATATTATGTTTGAATTGGTGTTAGAAGCAAGACAAACATTATCTCAATCTCAAATATAACTAGAGAAACTAGAATTAGTTAGGTTGAGTATAACACTAATGAACAAAGCAATATTTTAATACATTAACTTCAACATGGAAGGAGCTTAATCGGAACGTAGAAATGAAAACAAAAATAATACGTTCACTTCACCTTTTATGTCTCTCATTTTTACTTATTTTTTCTTACTATTTATCTATTAATTTTCTATCACATGTTATATCTCTCAATTTTTTCTCTTCAATTTCTATCTCTTAACAAAAACAAAATAGATGGGGGAGAAGTTTGAAAATAAGACAAGAAGAATAGGGTATAGGAAGACTTACCCTGGCAGAAACACATCCAGCAAGTGCCATGGGGACAGTGTACATCATGCTAGTTGTCTGAATCAAAATCCCAGTAGCCGCAACCGCCAGCGTTGGGTTCTCCAAGTACCCAGCCATCACAGTAACAATCTCATACCACCACCACTCCAAACAAATCATCAGACAGCTCGGGATAGCCAACCTCATCAACTGCCCCAACCCACCAAAACACAACACCCCTCCACCACCGCCACCACCCCAACCCCACCGCAGCACCATCTCCTTCCTCCTCCACACCCCCACATACCCTGCCATCAGCACCACCATGTTCATATTCGTCACCACCGACGCCATCGCCACACCAGGCACCCCAAGCCCCATCACCACCACAAACAGATAATTCAGCGGCACATGAAAAACCACCGCCACAAACGAACAGTACATCATCGGCTTCGTCACCTTCTGCGACCGAAGAAACACCCGCAACGGCTGCAGCAAGGTGTTTGTTAGAAGATCAGGGAGAGAATAAAAGCAGTAAACCGCCGCGGTTCGCGTGATCCCGCTGTCCTGGCCCGCGAAAAGCATGATCCGCTCGAGGTTCAGCCAGAGGAGGCTTATCGGGAGGATCGCGATGAGGAGGATGAGGACCATGCGCTGGAGAGAGAGGGAGAGCAGGTCCCAGTTTCTGCTTCCGAAGGCTTGGCTGCACACGGGTTCTAGGCCTGATGCGAGACCCACGAGAACAGAGTACCCTGTTATGTTGGTGAAGCCTATGGAGAGTGCTCCACCTGCTAGCTCCAAGCTTCCGAGTCTCCCAAGGAAGAGAACTGAAACTACTGCTCTCACAAAGACTAACCAGTTCATCCCTGTGATTGGTAAGGCCATGCTCCATAGCTCCTTCAGCTCTTCCACCACCTGATTGAATCAACGATTAGAACAAAGCCGCGGGAAGATAAGTAATATCAAAGCTAACTTCATAATTGGAAACGGAAACACAAGTAGTTTGCAAGCTAACTTCATATTTGGAAAGCAGAAGAAAAAGTTAATGGAAGTTGATTATGTTTTTGGAAACCCAGTGAAGCTAAAAATCATTGTCGATAGAAGCAAAAAACTAATGAAAGTTTGCTTCCTTAGCCTGTTATTTTGGCTTAATCGTGATTTTCAAACTAGTTTTCCAAGGATGCACTGAAAAGATTGTGACAATGTGATTGTGCAAAGGGATGCTTCACCTGAGAGGTTGTTGGGAATTTGTTGGATAAGTAGTCCTGCTCTGTATGATGGTCTCCCATTTTTCTTGATCACTCTGCTAAAAAAAAAAGTAGTGAATCAAACAGTGAAGACGAGGGTATAAGACTTTTCTTCTACCCATAAAAGCAAGCAGCAAAATGAAAAACAAGAAAAGGTATGCTAAAACCAACCTTTTCTTCTACAGGTTCTTGCTAACACATAAAAGGAGTGACACAAAGGATGTTTGACAAGGGGAAAAAGGCTATGAGGGAAAAGAGGGCATTTTAAGTAGTGTCAACAAGAAGTTGAAAAACCTGAAGAACGTTTTGAGTAAGCACAAAAAAACTAAAACGCCAAGCGGTAATGATGATAGATAGTAGTAATATGCGATTTTTTATTTTCACAGAATATTTGATGATGTGTGGGGGTTAGAGAAGGGGTGGAATATGAAAGAAAAAGCTATGAAATTGGTAGTGGCGGCGTTAAAGAGAGGTTGAGGTTGAGGTTGAGGTAGTGGAGAGAAAAAAAAAGGAAGAGGAAAGGTGTGAAGTGTGATGAGAGGCAGACAGGGGAGAGGGAGAGACAGGAGGTTTTAAAGCTTTATCATAATTGTAGCAGCAGCAAAAGAGAGTTTCTTTTTGGGTAATAGTGAGTGCTCAACAACAGAGAGAGGGAAAAAGCAAAACGGTAGAGTAAGATTCGGGTCGGTTGGGTTTGGAGCTTTGGGAGGAGGCCATGGGTTATTATTTTGAAAAACTTTAAAATGCTGTTTGATGAGAGGGGGTTAAGATGCCCCTGAGCAGCTAACCAATGAAAGTATAACAAAGTGTCATGTCATAATAACAAAGTACCATGTCAGCAGAACTTATAAAATACATGATTTGATCCTTCAACTATATATAAGATTCATCATTTAGTCCTTCCGCTATTTTTTTAAATTTTTTTTTTCAAAAAAGATTTATTTTCTAATTTTTAAATTGATTTTTAACTTAAAAACATATTGATTTGGGAAAAAAAACCCTAATTCCTCTTTTCCTCCTCCCTCCTCCCTGCATTGTGCTCCATCGTTAAAATATATTTATGTTTTCTAAATTATAAAATAAATAAACAATATAATTTTTTATTTCAGAAAATGTTTATTTTCTAATTTTCAAATTGATTTTTAATTTAATTGAAATTAACTATTAACATTTTGATTTGGACAAAATAACTTAATTCCTCTTTTCCTCCTCCCTCCTCCCTGCATCGTGCTCCATCGTTAAAATATATTTATGTTTTCTAAATTATAAAATAAATAAACAATGTAAATACTGTTGGGTATAAAATAAAAATTACAAAAGTTCAAAGGACTACAATTAGTAATTGACAAGACTTAAGTTTGACTAGTCAAACACATGACATGTCACATGACATGGCAATAACAGTACAGTCAGCAGTATCCTATTGGCTAAGAGAGAGGGGGTATTCCTGCTGTTTCAATTACAAACAGCATTTTTAAGCTTCCCTATTATTTTATCTCGCTCTCCATCTCACACTTTTTTTTTTATGGTCTGTTTGGTGCAAATAATAAGCAGGTTGTTTGCTTTGGCAGGATACGATAACATTATCCTGTCTCTTATCTCCATCATGTGTAAAAGTTATTCTGAGGAGGAGTTAGGATAGAAATTATCATAACAAAATAGAATATCAATATTTTATTTGTTTATTACCATAACCCAAAATTAATTTTAATATTTATATTTTATATAATTTATACTAATATTAATTAATAAATATAAATTTTTGGTTTTAATAAAATATTAATTTTATTACTTATCAATTACTAGTTGTTATTGATAATGTAAAATTATTTAGTTAATAATAAATTTTATTAAAAAATAAACTGATTTATAAATGGTGAAAATATTGGATTTACTCATATAAAATAATTAAATTTTCATTATCACTTACTACTACTTAGTTAACATTATTTTTCGTTATTAATATTATAATAAAAATACACAAAATAATTCTTCACTAACAATATAATAGGCTACTCACGTATATATAAATATTGATTTTTTAATAGTAAATATAGACTAATTTTATATTATCATATGACATTATTTAAAATTATTTCTCTACTTATATAATTATAATTAATAATTTAAATATAAATTATTTTTGAAAGAATAATATCTTTTAATAATTTTTTAAAAATTTGATTAGTTTTTATTATTGATCACTTACCCCTATTAAGTTAAAACTTATTGGTTAAATATATAATAATTTTAATTAAAATAGACTCCCTTCGAAAAAGTTAAAATAGCCGAATTAATGAAAATTAATTTAATTTTAGTTAATATTAAAACATAAGCTCATTTATAAAAATGTAAAAAAATTAAATTTAATAGAATAATCAATTTAAAAAAAAAACTCTTTAGAAAATTAAATTTTAGAAAATATTATGTATTTTTTATTGCAAAGAAAATGTGATACATTTTTTATCGTTTGTATCATATCCTATCAATATCATGTCCACCTCAAACGCATGATAGGATATGAGTCTATCCTGCTCTTATCATATCTCTGTCCTTATCCAATCTTTTATCTTATCCTGCTCTTATCCTATCCTGACCATCAAATGGCTCTTAGTATTTTGATATGATTCATTTATATTTGACTTTCTCTTTCATCTCATTTTTCATTCACATTCTATTTTTACTTCTTTGTTTTATTTTTATTATATCATTTATCATATTTTTCATTTCTTTTTCTTCTATTTAAATTTCATAGGTGGAGGTGTGTTTCATATATGATCAAAACATTATTCTTTCCTAATAAAGTGGTAAAAAGAACAAGAATTTTAGTGGGAAGATAATATTTTGCAATTTTTCAGAGTATTTTGTTTTGTAAATTTTTTCCCAAAATATTTTCACAGTGAGAGGTATTTGGCTAATCTCCTCAAAGCTCGAAGATCACATTAAATGGGTATGTTATACTAACAAATCTTTATCCATACATTACACTCATAAATCTAATTATTAATTAGATGTCTAAAAAATCTAGTTATCTACCCTGTGCTGGGTGTAATTGGTATTTTATTTTATTTTTACAAAAATTTAAGGTGAGAGGATTGTGCGCCAATTTAAGATAGGAAAATTGTGAGGCTCAAAAAGCACTTATAAAAGATTTACATTCACTACACTCCAAGAAGACTAGTGGGTGTTCAAACACGTGATATGTCTAGTATTACACCCTATCATGCTCTACTAAACCAACCCTTGAGGTTATGTTGTTGGTATTATGATTTTTTTCATGATTTCTTTTTCTTTTAATCTCAAGTAATGTACCTATTTATGTAAATGGAATATAATACTGAAAAGAATACTTTTATCTTTCAATTCTTTTAATATGGAGTTAGTTAGAATAGTAAATTTTTAGAAGAAAGAGGTGATTTGCGGTTGATAAAAATAGTAATTTGGAGTTAATTTACTACAAATAACTATAAAAAGTTTAAACATTATAATTCATAACACAATATAAAAGGAATATGAATTGTAACACCCCGATTATACTTAAGGAATTACGCATAATAACTCAAGAAAAACTTCGCAAAAACGGTGTCCATTTTTTTTTAAAAAAACAACATCCATTAACATAATAACTACATTCATAAATACCCATAGATACTGAAATAAATACTCAACATAAAAATATGGGATAATCATCATATTGGTCCCTGTGTTTGTGTCGCTGGAGCAATTTAGTCCCTCACCGGAAAATACTAGGGAAAAGGTCCCTCTGTTTGTCAAGTGTCTAAACTAGGTCCCTCACCAGAGACCGGAGCTCCAATGAGGGCCTACTGTGAAGAAGGTCTTGCCTCTGATTCTGACTGAGATTTTGATGACGACAAACTCGTGTACAAAAAGAAGAAAAGAAGACTTAGAAGAACCGGCTCAACATACTTCAAAGCTATATTCAAGGGTTCAAGCTTTAACTAAGTCTTACAGTTTAGGTAAGTTATTCTTCTAAGGTCTCTTTAAGTATGAAGACTCAAAGATAAATTAACATATTGAGTTTAACCTTTTTCATAAGATAAAAGTGATATAAAAACTCAAGTTGGACTTAAAGTTTCATTGTCTAGAAAATGGACTTGAGTGTAATCGATTACACCATTAAGTTAATCGATTACACAAAGGCAAGTAATCAATTACAGCTTGCTTGTAATCGATTACATGTTTGAATTTGAAATTCAAACAGCAACGGTCACATAGCGTAATTGATTACCTAAGTATTGTAATCGATTACATGCTCGACTAGTTGCATTATTTCATGAACAATTGTGTCTCAAAACGTTTTGGAAGCCTTGTGTTGGTTGATGGATGATCTCTTATGCCTATAAATAATCCATTTAGGCTCAGAAATGATATACACTTGAATACACTTGAACAAAACTTTCATATACAATTAAATCTTTGTTCTACAACTTTCATACACATCAAGAGCCAATATTCTGAGTTTCTTATTCTTCATTGTAAAAGAACACTTATGTTGTTCAACTATTGAAGAACTCAGAATAAGAAAGAGCCTTCATATGATAAGTGCCTAAAAGCATAACTTCTATGCTCAATCCGTTATATGTTAGAGGATTGAATCAGCTGTGTAGAAATTCTTCTTCATCTTCATTCTGGTTGAGTGGAAGATTCACCGTAGGGTTCGGTGAAGGTTGGCTGTTTGAAAGTGGTTTGCTTTCAGGTTCTGAAAGTGGTGTGCTTTCAGGTTGTTGATAGAAATTCTTAAAGTCCTTGGTGTAAGCACTTGTAAGAAGTTTTTATCAATAGTGGAAAATCCTCAAGGGTTTCTTGAGGGACTGGACGTAGCCTTCTGTGGTTTGAAGGTGAACCAGGATAAATTCCGTGTGTGATTTCTTCTAACCCTCATCTTTTACTTTCAAGCAACGTTTGTTTCCGTTGCACTCACAATCATCATTTGTGATTACCTTTATCTTGAAAGTAACAAGTTTTGTTAAGGCGAAAATTGTGCAAACCTGATTCACCCTCCCCCCTCTCAGGTTGCTATCTATACTTACAATTGGTATCAGAGCGTAAGTTTAGGTAATTTTCTCCTTAGATCCGGGAAAGATGGCATCCTCTTCCAGTCATGGTACTAGTGAGGGATCCAACATAAACAGGCCACCATACTTCAATGGAGACCACTATGATTTCTGGAAAATAAAGATGAAAATCTTCATAAGGTCATTGGATGTGGAAATATGGAAAGCCATTGAAGAAGGTCCGTTTATACCAATGAATGAAGTGGGTGATAGCACACAACCAAAACGAGAAAACACATGGAGTGAAGAAGAAAAGAAGAAAGTTCAATATGACCTAAAAGGCATGAACATTCTTACGTCTGCTCTTGGAATGGATGAATTCTTCAGAGTATCAATGTGCAGAACTTCATAAGAAATATGGGATACATTGATGGTAACTCATGAAGGAACAGATGAAGTCAAGAGATCAAAAATCAATACCCTATCACAAGAATATGAGATGTTCAGAATGCTCCCTGGTGAAAATGTATTAGATATGCAAAAACGCTTTACTCATTTGACTAATCATTTGATTGCACTTGGTAAAGAATTTTCCAGGAGTGACCTGAACATGAAAGTATTAAGATCACTCACAAGAGCATGGCAACAAAAGGTTACGACAATCTCCGAAAAGAAGAGTTTATCAAATATGACTCTAGCAACACTTTTTGGAAAACTCCAAGAACATGAGTTGGAATTGAATTGTCTAGAAGAACATGAACAGCATGAGAAGAAGTATCGGTCCATTTCTCTAAAAGCAAAGGAAAGCATCAAAGAAGAATATGATGCAGATTTTGAAAAGGACGTCAATGAAAATAGTGAAGAATCTTGGAAAGCTATTCAAAAGGAAATGTATGAAATTTAACAATAATAGAACTTTTGAAAGGAATAGTGAACCTTCCTCCTCTCAGAAATTTACATGCTTTGAGTGTGGGAAACCTGGACATATCAAATTGGAGTGTCCAAACCTTCAAAAGAAGAAACATGGGTTGAAAGATAAGTTTGAAAAGAAAGATCCAACGTCACGAAGAGCTTACATTGCATGGGATGAAAATGAAGTGAGTTCTTCATCCGACTCTGAAAAGGAAGAAGCACATGTTGCTTTAATGGCTTCACATGACTCAGATGATGAAGATATCGAGGTTAGTAGTAATGGTATTTCATTTCATGATTTAGAATTTACCATAGAAAATGTGTTTAAGTTATGTCAAAGTTTCTCTAAAGTAAATAGTAAGCAAAATGCCATTATCTCTTCATTAGAAACTAAGTGTAAAACCTTACAAAATGAACTAGATGTAGTAAAATCTAAATTAGACATTCCACATGAATGCACTAAGTGTAATTCATTAGAAGAGAAAATAGACAATCTTCAACAAAGAGTTCATAATTTCAATATAGGAAAGCAAAAACCAGATGATATCCTAAGTGTACAAAGACACTCAAGTAATAAAGTTGGATTAGGATACACATCTCAGTCAAAGACAAAAGAAGTTAAGAAAACTATCTTTGTTAAACCAAACAAAGGAAAAGGAACTTCTAAACATGAGAATACAAGTTCTTCTAAAACTATGAACAATAGGAAGAATTATCATCAGAGGTATTCTAAGAAGATCAATCCTATTCCTAGGCATACCTCAGGTTACAATAAATATTCATGTACTTATTGTAATAAAATAAGACATACCCCAAATAGGTATTATTACAAGAATGTAGGAGTACCAAATAAGGAATACATGTGGATTAAGAAAGTCACTAACAATGAAGGACCTAAAGTACATTGGGTACCTAACACCCAAGTTTAAAATCTGTTTTGTAGGTGTGTATGAAAGCAGCAAGCGACTTATGGTATCTTGACAGTGGCTGCTCATCACACATGACAAGAGACAAAACAAAGTTCTCATATCTTATGCCCAAAGAAAAGAGTTTTGTCACATATGGTAATAATGAGAAAGGGAAAATACTTGGCATTGGAAGGATAGGTACGCCCCCTCAAACTATCATTGATAATGTTCTCTATGTTGATGGTTTGAAACATAACTTGCTGAGTATTAGTCAACTATGTGACAAGGGTTTGGAAGTTGGTTTTATAAATGATATCTGTGTGGTGAAAGATGTGAAAACTTGAGAAATCAAGTTCTCTGGATGCAAAGTCAATAAAGTCTTCATGATATCTTTGGATGAAATTCCATCCAATGTTAGATGCTTATTAACCAAGAACAACAATGATTCATGGCTCTGGCATAGAAGACCGGCTCACATCCACATGGATCATTTGAATAAACTAGTCAAGCATGATCTTGTTATTGGCCTTCAAAGATAAGATTCGAAAAGGACAAGCTTTGTGATGCATGTCAGAAAGGCAAGAAAACTAAGGCATCATTCAAATTCAAGAATATAGTTTCAACTACAAGACCACTCCAACTACTTCACATGGATCTATTTGGACCTTCAAGGACCAGAAGTTTTGGAGGTAATTATTATGCTCTTGTAATTGTTGATGATTACTCAAGATATACTTGGACTATATTCTTATCTCATAAGAATGAAGCCTTTAATGCCTTTAAGTGATATGCAAGGCTTGTTCAAAACGAAAAGTCTTTGAATATTTCCTCAATAAGAAGTGACCATGGTGGAGAGTTTCAGAATCATCTATTCCAGGAATTATGTGATGAAAGTGGAATTTTGACATAACTTCTCCGCTCCAAGAACACCACAACAAAATGGTGTTGTAGAAAGGAAGAACAGGTCACTAGAGGAACTAGCAATATGCTAAGTGAATCCAATCTTCCTAAATATTTTTGGGCTGATGCAGTAAGTGAAGGTGCGAGAAACACACAAGAAAGGGGGGGTTTGAATTGTGTGACCAATTTTTTTTTAAATCTCTTTTTCTAATTCTTTAATTTATCCACCATCTGTTAGAGTTCATTTATTTTTGTTACAAGATATTCATAAAATAAATTGAAATGCAAGAGATAGTTGACACTCATTGAGTGTTAGATATTTGTTCATCGATGAGATTTGATCATAAGGATGTAAACTGAACGTGGTGAGGAAACAGTAAGGCATGAAGGTAAAGCACACATAGTTTTTATCCTGGTTCACCCCCATAATTGACAGGGCTACATCCAGTCCTTGGCTTCACCAAGATTTTCACTATTTCAACAAATAGTACAAGTATTATCAGGGACTTCTCCCGACAAGTATTCTAAGGACTTCTCCTATCAAGTATTCGAAGGACTTCTCCTTACAAGTATTTGAAGGACTTCTCCTTACGAGTATTCTTAGGACTCCTCCTTACAAGTATTATCAAGACTTCTCCTATCACCTTTTTCAGGATTTTTCTTTTCTACAAAAATCTCTTCTTGATAAGAGTGGGTAGAAGAAATGAAGCTTAAGGAATAGAGAGATCATAAGCAAGCTGATCTCTTGTCCTAAGTTATGTGTGTAGAGTATGATGAGAGTAACACTCTATAAGGTTTCTACACACATAAGCAACCCAACTCAGGTTAAGATGTGACTTGAAGTTTTCTGAGCTGAGACCAAGGTTGCCTTGGTCTTTGGACGAACTAGATTGAGTTGTGTATAATTTAGTTCTAGTCGCCAAGTTGCTATAGGAGCAAGGTTCTCTATATATATCTTCAGTTGAAGATCTTCGTTCATTCTCCACAGTAGGAGTGAAAACCTGCCCGCAGTGCTTCTTCCTCTCCGGGAAGCACATAACGGCTAGTTCTGCATCTCTCAGCAGGCGTAAGTCACGATCAGAGGCTTTTCTGCAGGCATAACATATGATCTGGAAATCATCACTTCATCTGGGTTGATGTCGTCTGGCTCCATGTTGAGCGAGTAGCCTTGAGCTGATTTCTTCGTATATAACGTGTAAAAGTTCAGCGGTGAGGACTGCTTTGACTCTTTTACCCCAGTGCTTGACAGCTAATACTTATCACGTGCCTTGGTCAGAATTTTGAATTTCGACCGTTGAGAGTGTACGATGCACAAAGATTCTTGCCGTTAATTTCGCGATGTCAGCTTGATTTTAGGAAAAGTAGAGAAGTAGTGGGACCAAGAGGTATTGGATTTATTGAGTCCCATCTTTCTTTCTGTGATTGTCAGGTTTTGATAATTGTGCAGACGAGGATAAAAGTAATTATTCAAAAGAATAATTTCTTTAATACTTCTGTTGACTTAATCTCCTCGAAAGACGTACTCATTGATCTTTGTATCCTTGGCGTGATTCATACTTTGGTGGACGAAGTCTTTCATTCAGCTTTGGCAGACGCAGTCTCCATTGAACACTTGAAGTTCCGTGATTGGCCCTTATTGCTAAACGCATTTCCTTCAGTCAGTTCTTTTCTAAGAAACAGAATATTCTTGTCTGAATTCTTTATTTCACTGAAGTTCGTCATCTGAGAGAGTTGATCCACAACTCCTTTATATGATGCTAGAGAGGTTTCAAGGCAGACGGAGTTTCTTCAAGATTGTTATCCTCTTTCATCTTTAAGCAGTACAGTCTTCATATTTGATCTTTGTAGATTCGGGTGGTGGACTAATTCAGCTGCTTCAAGCAGGCTTGATTCGAGTGGGGATTCCCATCAAGTAGTCTTGGTTTACCGGACAATCTTGTTCTTGAGTTTCTTCCTTTATTGCGTTGTTGGACTGTCTTTGTATGAAGACGCTTCTGTACGTTCTTCCTTGATGTTGTTTCCTTCGAGGTGACCGGACAAACTCTTCTGCCGAACAAATTCTCTTGATAGGGCAGTGATGTTTATTTATTCCCTTCAAAGATGCTTGTTCCTGTACATGATAATTTTCACTATGTTAGGAGCTTCATCACTAAATTCTAAAGAAATTGTTAATTATCAAAATATAATAATTCGTTTGATTATTTGATTCTATCAATCTCCCCCTTTTTGATAATGACAATTTCTTTGGAAAAGGTTTGTGTAAGGATGGAATTGATCATAAAGCATTCAGGGTGTTGTATTTAGAAAGGTGATAATATTTATTTTGATCGGACTAAAAATTTATTTTATTAAGTTTACTTGACTTTGCTCCCCCTAAATTAAATACCCTAGATAGTGTTTGACTAGCAAACGTTTGCCTAAGTGAGTTGACTTTCGCTCCCCCTAACTAAATGTTGATGTTGTCTTTTACTAATCCTTTTCTTTGTTCCTAGTCCCTTTTCCTTTCTCTTCTCCCCCTTTGGCATTATAAAAAAGAATTAAGCAATAAGAAATGAGTAGATAGTAAGAAATGAGTAATGCAGAGATATATTGAGCAGGGAGTGAGTAACAAGAATCAAAGCTGTATGTATATAAAAACAAATGCGAGATAAGAATAGATAGGATAGAAATTAATCAAGATTCTATTGTCGATGCTGTAGGTATCTTTGCAGCAGTTCTTGCATGCGCTATAGGCTTTCATCGATTTTGTGCTCAAGTCTTTCAGACACAGCCTCAATACGATCGAATGCCCTTTGGCATACTTCGTCATACTTCTTCTCGGCACTCAAATTTCCTGCTTTCATTTCAGCCCTTAGTTCCATTACAGCAGCTTTGGCATCAAAGGATTTGTCAGCTGATGATGATTCATTTGCCACATTGGACTGAGGGAGTTGCTCAGCTTGAGAGGCATCATTATTTGGGAGTGCAAAAGAAATAGGTTGAGCCTTGGTAATCTCAGCATCTTGTGTGGATGATGAAGCTTCATTTTGGAGGCACTCTAGTGAGGATGATGGGGATTGATGATGCTGATTTTCCTCAGAATCGGAGGAGGTGTTGAATATGACTTGTGGAGTGATAATGTTTTGTGGTAATGGAATGACTGGTGTATATGATGGATGATTTTTGGAGGGAGCGGTGACTGATGACATAGGTTCAGGTTGTTGTTTGGCTACCAGTAGAAGAAGCACCCATGACCCATGTTGAATCACAATGCTTTTCACGTTAGGGATAAGTCCAAATGGGATGGTGCCAAGATGAACTGGTTTGGGAACAACCAATTCCCACTCGTGATGAAATATATCATACCTGGACCTTGTTGCAAATGCAATCTGCATGCCATCTACAGCAGGAGGTGCCCAAAGTCGAGCTTGCAGACAGAAGTTGTACCCCAGAGACTTCATCAGCAGGTGTGGAGCATATGCCGCGTTGCCCATAGTCAGCATCCTAGGAACCTGCAAGTTAGAAGAGGATGTCGTCTGACGAGTCCTTCTGGGAATATTTGCAAGAAAGACTCTTGCTATGTTTGGAGAATACTTAATAGATGTGGTGGATGATACGGCCTTCTGTTGGGATGTTAATATCTCATTCAGAGATATTTCAGGATCATCAACATCACCATTGAGGCATTCAGCTTCACCCTTATGCTTCTTTTCTCTGGGCTGCCTTTTCATTGATTCTTCTGACTTGGTTTCTTTGTGTTCTTCTTCACAGCATCTTCTTCTGCTGCGACCAGAAGAAGTTCCTCATGAACTGCTGATTCTTTATTCACTGCACATGTGGCAGTTTCTTTATTTGTGTTGAACAAATTTTCGTCTGGTGAGCGGTTCTCGGATTGAGGTGAGTTTGGTTGTGAAACTGGACTTGTCGGAGCTTCTTGCTGGGATTGAGGGTTCTCTGGAGTCCCATTGCTGCTGAGGGTGGATGCATCATCAGACTGGCTTGGAAGACTTTTAGGTTGTTGAACATATCCAGGATCAACAATTTTCCTAAACTTCAATACTCTTGGATGAATATACTTCCCCCATCTTTTAGTACTCTTCTTACAGCTGGGTCTCCATAATGGGGTGCAGTAAGGGAGTGGAGAATCACTTCTCAATTTTACTCTGACCCAGTGATGATCATCAATGTTGCACATAACTCCAATGATTGGTGGAATGTAGGCTGGGCCAGCTAGTGGTATATAGGTGCAACATTCCTTCAGGCTTAGGGTTACCAAAATAATCTTGAATGTGCAAGCAGCAAGCAGTCCCATGTCAGGAACGGTGAACCACTTTGAAGATGAAGCCACTTCTCCAGTTGGTAAGTTCAGAGCAGCTTTTATTCTCTCCATATCTTTTTCAGACTCCATTACGTCAGCAAGCAAGGAGTGGTTGATTCTGAGTTCTTCCCTCATTTCGGTCCTGATGGCAGGCCATTCATTCTCACTTACTCCAAGCCACTGTGCTATGCAACGAAAGCCACAATTTCCATCATCTACTACATCGATGATGTCTTCCACATATTCGTGAAAAATTGTGGGAACGTATGGAAGATACTTCAGCAGAGGGGATGAAGATTGATCATCCTTTGAGGAAACCTTCAAAGGTTCTTTTCTTACCTTCCTGACCAATTTAGCTATTGGCAGGGAGTCTTCATCAACTCCGGACGAAGTTGCATCTTGTCTGGATGCAGCCTTTACAAGGTGTCTTCTTTTTGCTGGGAGTGCCTGTGTTGGTAAGGCCTTGAAGCCTTCATCTGGTTGTGAAGCATTACGCTTCTTGGCTGGTGATGGCGTCGTGGGGATAGTTTGCTTTCTAGTTCTTGAAGCTCTTGTTCTTGGAGGAGATGGTTGAACTTCCTTCCTTTGTTCAGTTTCTTCATTGTCTTCTACCTGCTTTCTTTCCCATTTAGACAGCAAGTTCTTTGGAACCTTGGAGAGATCAATCTTCAGATTCATTCGCTTAACATCTCCAAACCGAATAGGAGTTGGATAGATGTAGTCCTGAGCAATAAAATCGCTTTGGAGTTTTTCGTCCGTTACCAATCCTTTTAATCCCATGATCTTTGTGATAAGGGACCCATAGGGAAGATTTGTCACTGGACTTTCAATTGTCCCTGTCATGTGATGAAAGATTAGTGATGGGAGGTTGATCTTCTGCATGTGGCTCATTTGGTAGAGAGCCCAGTGAGCCAACTTGTTCACAAGATCTCTGGCTCCTTCTTTGGGAATGATGACCTTACTGAGAACGGCATGAGGAAACTTGAATTCTTCTATTAAATTGTTGACAGCGTTCCCATGTATTTTTAGGTTTTCCTTCCAGATGCGATCCCCATCAACTGCAGAGATTTCCCACTTAGGTGAATAGTGAACTCCGTCCTTCACATCAACGTCCAGTGCTAAGGCAATATCACCCGGGCAGACTTCTGTTATCACCCTTAGACATCTGCTTGTGATTGTTCGAGGATTTGTTTTTACAGCACATTGGTAGAACTCCTTCACCAGTGGTTCAAGAACAGGTGTCTCAGACACCTTCATAAGTTTTTCCCAATCTTGGAAGAGAACATAGTTTAGTCCAGCAACCTTTGCATACTGGAAGCGGTTCAGTTCAAGATACCTTGGTGACACCAATTCCCGTTGACCTAGGTCAGCAAATTTCTGAGCCCCAATCTTCGAGACTTGATCGAGGCGGTTGGCTTCAACGTTCTTCTTTCTTAGTTGATGGATAGCTTCTTGTTCCTGAGTGAGTTTTGGCTTAACCACGGTTTGCTTCTTGGGTGCCATTTGAGAATTCTGCACAGAAGGGTTAGAGAACACAAACAGAGAATAGCAAAAGTTTTGGGATGCAGGTGCTAAGTGAGTGTGAGGCTCTTGCTTTCAGTTGCTTTTGTTTAAGTTGATTGGAAACCGGACAGTTTTTGCTCGTTTAGTGGGATGAAATGATTGCATAGCATTTGATTCGAGATATCCAGGATCACATGCGTATTAAATAATAATAGGAAAATGTACAGTTATGGCATCTGAGGATTTAATGCGTGTTGCAGACGCTTTTATCAGGTGGAACAATTCAGCTGTTTACCTGTGGCCCCAGACGAACTATTTTGATAGTGTCCTTTCGAGTGGGCCTAGACGTTCTCACGTTGACGTGTAGCTATCAGACGGTGATTTCCCTTGACTTTGATTATCCTTGATGACAGACTTTATTTCCTTTCCATTTACTCGGAGAGACCATCTCTCCATTGTGTACATATTTCATCAACTGACACGTGTTTTGGATTGTCCATCAGCTTTTCTCCTTCTTTTGATCTCCATGCTCTGTCAGATTCTCCCAACTTTCTTCCTCAGAAAGCTTCTTTACTATGAATTCCTGCAGTAGGGGTTTATAGTATACTCTGTGTGGTACCCAGATTTCAGCTGAGTCCAGTGGGTTAGTAAGTTACTCACAGAGGTGTGAGCGTTACGCTTGTGAAACTTCAAGACTTGAAAGTTTATGCATGTATATGAATATATATATATATATATATATATATATATATATATATATATATATATATATAAGTGTGAGTATACATAAAAGTTATTGAATGATTTTAATGATTCTTCAGAGGGAATGACTCATAAAGATTTGAAAATTTACATAATTTCAATTTCTTTCAAATGACTGTTAATTTGTCATATACTGAAATCGTTTATTTCTAAAGCGAGGAAGTTCAGTTTCTCTTTTATTTATTTTATTTGATATGTCATTTGATCGACTTTAAGCAGAGAAGAAGAAATGAGCAGTATTGAATATTTATGAGATCAGGATTACCTCATTTGTATTTCTTGTGGCTACATAGTTTATCCTCCTTTAAAAAAAATCGTTAGATGCTTTCTTGATGGTTGTAAGAGTGAGAGCCCTTGCTTGTTTCTTCTTCTTGGATCAGCATGGATTTCTTTCCTTTTTATCTTCATTTACCTGTAAACAAAAATTAGTTCCTTTCTTAAATAGGTTTCCTTGTCATGTTCTCCTGCCATTGTAAAGTGGATAGAGATTGCATTTGGTTGAGAACATCATGTGCTTCCTTGGATCTTTATACTCTACATCTATTAAGATGTTGGTATTTTTCAGAGAGTTAGGCTCTGATACCAATTGAAGGTGCGAGAAACACACAAGAAAGGGGGGGTTTGAATTGTGTGACCAATTTTTTTTAAATCTCTTTTTCTAATTCTTTAATTTATCAGCCATCTGTTAGAGTTCATTTATTTTTGTTACAAGATATTCATAAAATAAATTGAAATGCAAAAGATAGTTGACACTCATTGAGTGTTAGATATTTGTTCATCGATGAGATTTGATCATAAGGATGTAAACTGAAAGTTGTGAGGAAACAGTAAGGCATGAAGGTAAAGCACACATAGTTTTTATCCTGGTTCACCCCCATAATTGAAAGGGCTACATCCAGTCCTTGGCTTCACCAAGATTTTCACTATTTCAACAAATAGTACAAGTATTATCAGGGACTTCTCCCGACAAGTATTCTAAGGACTTCTCCTATCAAGTATTCGAAGGACTTCTCCTTACAAGTATTTGAAGGACTTCTCCTTACGAGTATTCTTAGGACTCCTCCTTACAAGTATTATCAAGACTTCTCCTATCACCTTTTTCAGGATTTTTCCTTTCTACAAAAATCTCTTCTTGATAAGAGTGGGTAGAAGAAATGAAGCTTAAGGAACAGAGAGATCATAAGCAAGCTGATCTCTTGTCCTAAGTTATGTGTGTAGAGTATGATGAGAGTAACACTCTATAAGGTTTCTACACACATAAGCAACCCAGCTCAGGTTAAGATGTGACTTGAAGTTTTCTGAGCTGAGACCAAGGTTGCATTGGTCTTTGGACGAACTAGATTGAGTTGTGTATAATTTAGTTCTAGTCGCCAAGTTGCTATGGGAGCAAGGTTCTCTATATATATCTTCAGTTGAA
Source organism: Acmispon strigosus (assembly GCA_030819835.1). Taxonomy (NCBI): domain Eukaryota; kingdom Viridiplantae; phylum Streptophyta; class Magnoliopsida; order Fabales; family Fabaceae; genus Acmispon; species Acmispon strigosus. Next base: position 31,938,357 of record JAUAMA010000001.1, read on the forward strand.
GATCTTCGTTCATTCTCCACAGTAGGAGTGAAAACCTGCCCGCAGTGCTTCTTCCTCTCTGGGAAGCACATAACGGCTAGTTCTGCATCTCTCAGCAGGCGTAAGTCACGATCAGAGGCTTTTCTGCAGGCATAACATATGATCTGGAAATCATCACTTCATCTGGGTTGATGTCGTCTGGCTCCATGTTGAGCGAGTAGCCTTGAGCTGATTTCTTCGTATATAACGTGTAAAAGTTCAGCGGTGAGGACTGCTTTGACTCTTTTACCCCAGTGCTTGACAGCTAATACTTATCACGTGCCTTGGTCAGAATTTTGAATTTCGACCGTTGAGAGTGTACGATGCACAAAGATTCTTGCCGTTAATTTCGCGATGTCAGCTTGATTTTAGGAAAAGTAGAGAAGTAGTGGGACCAAGAGGTATTGGATTTATTGAGTCCCATCTTTCTTTCTGTGATTGTCAGGTTTTGATAATTGTGCAGACGAGGATAAAAGTAATTATTCAAAAGAATAATTTCTTTAATACTTCTGTTGACTTAATCTCCTCGAAAGATGTACTCATTGATCTTTGTATCCTTGGCGCGATTCATACTTTGGTGGACGAAGTCTTTCATTCAGCTTTGGCAGACACAGTCTCCATTGAACACTTGAAGTTTCGTGATTGGCCCTTATTGCTAAACTCATTTCCTTCAGTCAGTTCTTTTCTAAGAAACAGAATATTCTTGTCTGAATTCTTTATTTCACTAAAGTTCGTCATCTGAGAGAGTTGATCCACAACTCCTTTATATGATGCTAGAGAGGTTTAAAGGCAGACGGAGTTTCTTCAAGATTGTTATCCTCTTTCATCTTTAAGCAGTACAGTCTTCATATTTGATCTTTGTAGATTCGGGTGGTGGACTAATTCAGCTGCTTCAAGTAGGCTTGATTCGAGTGGGGATTCCCATCAAGTAGTCTTGGTTTACCGGACAATCTTGTTCTTGAGTTTCTTCCTTTATTGCGCTGTTGGACTGTCTTTGTATGAAGACGCTTCTGTACGTTCTTCCTTGATGTTGTTTCCTTCGAGGTGACCGGACAAACTCTTCTGTTGAAAAAATTCTCTTGATAGGGCAGTGATGTTTATTTATTCCCTTCAAAGATGCTTGTTCCTGCACATGATAATTTTCACTATGTTAGGAGCTTCATCACTAAATTCTAAAGAAATTGTTAATTATCAAAATATAATAATTCGTTTGATTATTTGATTCTAACAGTAAGCACTGCATGCTATGTATCCAACAGAGTACTTATAAGACCCATACTGAAGAAGACTCCTTATGAATTGTACAAAGGAAGAAAACCCAATATTGCTCATTTGCATGCTTTCGGACCAAAATGCTTTGTCCTGAACAACGGTAACTAAAACCTTGGTAAGTTTGATGAAAAATCTGATGAAGGTATATTCCTTGGCTATTCTCTAACAAGAAAAGTATATAGAGTCTTCAAAAAGAAAACTCTAGTTGTTGAGGAATCCATCATGTCTCTCTTGATGAGTCTAACTCTTCAAATGAGGATAAAGCTGCTTTTCCTGATTATGATGAGGAGGAAAACATAATCAAGGATGATCATCAAAAGCAAATAGAGAAAAGTTCTGAAACGGTTGACCAAGTTGAAGATGCCACTTATGAGTTGCCAAAAGAATGGAGAACACAGAGATCACCCCATTGACAACATCATAGGTGACATATCAAAAGGAGTTTCAACAAGACTACGCTTAAATGATTCAGTCTTGAACATGGCCTTTGTTTCTCAAATGGAACCATCTAAGGTAAATGATGCTTTAGAAGATGAATACTGGATAGTAGCAATGCAAGAGGAGTTAAATCAATTTGAAAGAAACCAAGTATGAGAATTGGTTCCTAAGCCTATTGATAAACATATCATTGGAACAAAGTGGGTGTTCAGGAACAAGTTGGATGAAAACGGTATTATAGTCAGAAATAAAGCAAGGCTGGTAGCACAAGGGTACAATCAAGAAGAAGGAATAGATTTTGATGAAACCTATGCACCAGTTGCTTATTTGGAAGCCATAAGACTTCTGTTGGCGTATGCTTGCTCATTAAACTTTCCATTATATCAAATGGATGTTAAAAGTGCTTTCTTAAATGGATACATTCAAGAAGAAGTATATGTGGAGCAGCCACCAGGGTTTGAAGATTCTAAATATCCTTCACATGTCTTTAAGTTGAAGAAAGCCCTTTACGGTCTAAAGCAAGCTCCCCGAGCATGGTATGATAGACTAAGTACATTCCTCTACGAGAAAGGATTTCAAAAGGGTAAAGCTGATACGACGCTATTCATCAAGAAGACCAAAGGTAATACGTTATTAGTTCAAATTTACGCACATGATATTATTTTTGGTTCCACTGACGAAACTTTATGCAAGGAATTCTCAAACATGATGCGAGAAGAGTTTGAAATGTCTATGATGGGAAAGCTAAACTTCTTCTTAGGATTGCAAATCAAGCAATCTAGAGATGGAATATTCATAAATCAATCCAAATTCTGCAAAGAGCTCTTAAAGAAATATGATTTGGATGATTGCAAAGCCATAACTATACCAATGGGGTCAAATACTTATCTAGATTGAGATGAGTCCGGCATTCCAGTGGATATTACCAAATACAGACGTATGATCGGATCTCTTCTTTATTTGACAGTTAGTAGACCTGATATTATGTTCAGTGTATGTCTATGTGCTAGATATCAAGCATCTCCCAAGGAATATCATTTAAGTTCTGTTAAAAGGATTTTAAAATACTTGAAAGGAACTTCAAATGTAGGTTTGTGGTATCCCAAAGGAGGTGTCTGTGATTTAATTGGATGTTCTGACTCAGATTTTGCTGGATGTAAAATTGAGAGAAAGAGCACAAGTGGTACTTGTCACTTACTAGGAAATGCCCTTGTTTCTTGGTCTTGTAAGAAACAAGCATGTGTTTCTCTAAGTACTACAGAAGCAGAGTATATTTCTGCAGGAAGTTGTTGTGCACAAACGTTATGGCTCAAACAACAACTCAAAGATTATGGCTTAGAGCTGGGCTGCATCCCTATCAAATGTGACAATACAAGTTCCATTAACCTTACCAAAAACCCCATCATGCACTCAAGGACGAAGCATATTGACATAAGACATCATTTTCTTCGAGATCATGTCATGAGAAAAGATATAGAAATTTCTTTTGTAGACACACATAACCAATTAGCTGATATTTTCACTAAACCTCTTCCTAAAGATTCATTCTTTAAAATTAGGAGAGAATTAGGTATATTAGATGATCTTGATGTTTGATTATGTGATTTAAATTTTTGTTTCTCTAACAATAAGCTCCAAAATGTGGTTCTCAAACTCAGTAATCGATTACACAGGAAAATTTGGCCCAGGTTTTAAAATAGAGATTTCAAGTAATCAATTACACATAATCTGTAATTGATTAACATCAGAATTCTGGCCCACGTGTTTTTCCAGAGATTTTGAGTAATCGATTACTCAAAGGGTAGTAATCGATTTTGGCCCAAGAAAATTTCCAGAGAATTTCGATAATCGATTACCATGTTATGTAATCGATTACCTATTCGAAGTTAGTGTTTCTATTCATATCTTAACCGTCTGTAATCGATTACCAAACTTGCAGTAATCGATTACACGTTCAAAACAGGCATATATCTGAACCAAAATTCCTTTCCCTCCTATTCTTTTTGAAATTCAAAATTCACAAAATCTGTCAAGTAATCGATTACATAACCACTATAATCGATTACATGCTCTGTCTTTATAGACCGATTTCATATCATCATTCTCTTACAGACACAAGTTCCCTTCACCTTCTGACTTCTTCCCTAAAATATCCCGAACATTCTATCTTCCTACTTCCTATCATGGACTCTGATTCTCATCCATCAAATGCCACCTCTCCTGCAAATCCTCCAAGGCGAGAGACAATCCATGATTCCTATGTTAATCATCGTTATCGAGTGGATATTCAAACAAACGCTGTGTCTGCTGGTTCGTCTCCATTCTAGGCGATTCTCTCAAATTGCTCTCAAGAAACTTGAGTCATTCTTGAACGCATGGACATCTTGGCCCTTCGTCTTACAAAAAGTTTGGGTCACTTAGAAGACACTATTCATTCTCAAGTTATTCTTCTTAGAGTCTGTGAACGTCTTTCTGCTCCAAGAAATCGACAAACTCAAAGAACTTGATGTGTCAGAAATTTCTAAGGGATCTACTGATGTTTAGTTTCATAAGTATTTCCCTACTATAATAGGTTTTAGTTTGGGTTGTAATATGCATCAACTTTAGTACCATGTAGTGTACTTGTTTATTTGCTTCTGTTAAGTGTGTGAACTCTTATAACTATGTTATATATGTATAATTAGTTGTGGTGTTTTTTTTTAAGTTATGGCTTGTTTACCCCCACTCTCTATGGTTTCAAAGATTACACTACTTGTTAGCCTGTATGGAATATATTCGGCCTTTTCTTCTTTTTGATGACGTCAAAAGGGGGAGAAAGGTCCTGTGCTTTTAAAGATCATTTACAGGGAATGCTACAAGTGGAACAAAAAGGGGGAGTTGCATCCGATAGGGGGAGTTATGACATAACCACAACAATGATGATCTTCAAAGACAAAGGCATGTGTTTGCCATCATCAAAAAGGGGGAGATTGTGAAGAAGGTCTTGCCTCTGACTCTGGCTGAGGTTTTGATGACGACAAACTCGTGTACAAAAAGAAGAAAAGAAGACTTAGAAGAACCGGCTCAACATACTTCAAAGCTATATTCAAGGGTTCAATCTTTAACTAAGTCTTACAGTTTAGGTAAGTTATGCTTCTAAGGTCTCTTTAAGTATGAAGGCTCAAAGATAAATTAACATATTGAGTTTAACCTTTTTCATAAGATAAAAGTGATAGAAAAACTCAAGTTGGACTTAAAGTTTCATTATCTAGAAAATGGACTTGAGTGTAATCGATTACACCATTAAATTAATCGACTACACAAAGGCAAGTAATCGATTACAGCTTGCTTGTAATCGATTACATGTTTAAATTTGAAATTCAAACAGCAACGGTCACATAGAGAAATTGATTACATAAGTATTGTAATGGATTACATGCTCGACTAGTTGCATTATTTCATGAAGAATTGTGTCTCAAAACGTTTTGGAAGCCTTGTGTTGGTTCATGGATGATCTCTTATGCCTATAAATAGTCCATTTAGGCTCAGAAACGATATACACTTGAATACACTTGAACAAAACTTTCATATACAATTAAACCTTTGTTCTACAACTTTCATACACATCAAGAGCCAATATTCTGAGTTTCTTATTCTTCATTGTAAAAGAACACTTATGCTGTTCAACTATTGAAGAACTCAGAATAAGAAAGAGCCTTCATATGATAAGTGCCTAAAAGCATAACTTCTATACTCAATCCGTTATATGTTAGAGGATTGAATCAGCTGTGTAGAAATTCTTCTTCATCTTCATTCTGGTTGAGTGGAAGATTCACTGTAGGGTTCGGTGAAGGTTGGCTGTTTGAAAGTGGTTTGCTTTCAGGTTCTGAAAGTGGTGTGACTTTAGGTTGTTGATAGAAATTCTTAAAGTCCTTGGTGTAAGCACTTGTAAGAATTTTTTATCAATAGTGGAAAAATCCTCAAGGGTTTCTTGAGGGACTGGACGTAGCCTTCTGTGGTTTGAAGGTGAACCAGGATAAATTCCGTGTGTGATTTCTCCTAACCCTCATCTTTTACTTTCAAGCAACGTTTATTTCCGCTGCACTCACAATCATCATTTGTGATTTACCTTTATCTTGAAAGTAACAAGTTTTGTTAAGGCAAAAATTGTGCAAACCTGATTCACCCTCCCCCCTCTCAGGTTGCTATCTATACTTACACCTACATGGCTTGGTGAATGGATTTATGAATCCTACATGGAATTAATAAAAAAAGTAAAATACACGTCATTTAAACAATTTAACTTAAGTCCCTGAATTAAATCTAATCCTAATTTACTACCCCAAACCCTAAATCTCTAACTCCATTAATCAAACATCTTCATCTTCATCATCTTCAAACATCTTTGTTAAGAACCACAGGTTCTTTGAAGAAAAAAATTGAGAAATCGTAGATACGAAAAATGTTCTTTCTATTCTAATTAATTCAGTGTTACAAGCTCTGTATTTTTATAGAGAGAAAACAGACAAACATATAAGATCCTGGATATATATTCTGGGTCAACATAATCAGCGTCAACATAATCGGCGGGTCACCTATCACACATGGAAAGCTGACATGACTAACTGACCAGACAATATAGTTATGCATTCGATTCAACCTGGCAAAGATAGAATGCTAACTTATTCAGACTATAGTATCAGACGATACAGATGATAGGTATTAGATGGTATTGCATTTCTCTAACATACTGCATTTCTCTAACAGCCCCCTCAAACTCAAGGTGGGTGAAAATGAGCAGCCTTTGCAAACACATTGAGTTTGGCCTTCATTGCTGCAAAGTGTTGAGGCGAGAGAGGTTTTTTGAAGATATTGTCAAGAAGGTCTCGTCCTTGGACTCTGCTGAGGTTTTGACGAAGACAAACACATCACAAAAAGAAGAAAAAGAAAGACTTCAAGAATCGGCTCAAAACGTCAAGATCAACTATTATGGTTCTAGCTATTAGTAAGCCTTGTTAACTTAGTGTGCTATGCTTTATTAAGGTTACATTGCATATGAAGGCTCATAAATAATCAATTAATTGAGTATAGTATGTTTTCACAAGTAAGACTTAGTAGAAACACTCAATTAGGGTTTAAACTTTCATAAACTGAGTTCTGGACTAGCAATAATCGATTATAGGAGCTGAGTAATCGATTACACATGTCAATAATCGATTACCCATGTCAGTAATCGATTACTCAGTTGAAAAAGATGGCACATTACTACAACAACTAGTAGTGTAATCGATTACCATATTGCAGTAATCGATTACACAGTTCAAATTTCAAATTTGAACTACAACGGCTAGCGTAATCGATTACCAGAATGCTGTAATCGATTACCAGGTCGACAGATCTGTTGTTTCATGAACCAATGTGTCTCAAAACGTTTGGGAAGATTTGTGATGGTTCATGGACGACCTCTAGTGCCTATAAATAGTCCTTTGATGCTCAGAAACGGGCAAGCTCTTGAACAACAACTTTCATATTCATTAGAGCCAAAATTCTGAGTAATTGCTCTTTCATTTTCATAAGAACACTCATGCTGTTCAACATTTGAGAAACTCAGAATAATTGAGCCTTCATTGTAATTGCCTGGAGCACACATACTAAGTTCAATCCAACTAGATTAAAGGATTGCATCAGCCATAGCATAAGCTTCTTCTTCATATTGAATCGGTTTGATTCTTAATTCACCGTAGTGTTCGGTGGTTATGGAAAAAGGTCCTTTGAATCGGTTTGATTCAAAGTCCGCCGTAGTGTTCGGTGTCATCAGTTGGTGGTTTTCCTTCTGAGGTTTGACAAGAGTTCTTAAGGTCCTTGATGTAAGTGCTTGTAAGAAATCTTGATCATAGTGGATAAATCCTCAAGGGTTCTTGAGGGACTGGATGTAGTCTTCGGTGGTTTGAAGGTGAACTAGGATAATATCCGTGTGTGAATTCTCTCAACCTTCATCTTTTACTTTCAAGCAACGTTTTATTCTGCTTCATTCACAATCATCAATTGTGATTATCATTATCTTGAAAGTAATCAGTTTTGTTAAAGAGAAAATTGAGAACACCTATCCACCCCCCTCTTAGGTTGCTATCTACACTTACAGATATCAGCCAATTGATCTTGACCAGGAATGTGATACACAAGCAATGACTTGTTTTGAACTTTCTCTCATACGAAAAATATGTCTAATTCCATATGTTTGGTTCTGGTGTGCAAAACAGGGTTGTGAGTTAAGGCCACAACTCCCATGTTATCACAATATACTGTAGGAACTTGGAAATGAATCTTTAACTTTGTGAGAAGAGATTGAATCCAAAGAACTTCAGCAGTGGTGTTGGCCAAGCTACGATATTCTGCTTTAGTGCTGGACCTTGCGACAATCGTCTGTTGCTTGGAGCTCGAAGACATTAAGTTTGGTCCAAAGAAAACACATGAACCAGACATGGAACGTCTATTGTCCATATTCGAACCCCAATCAGCATCACAGTAGGCAGTCAAGGGCACAACAACTTTAGAGTTGCAGGGCTTAAGAAGCAGACCATGAGAGATAGTACCTTTGAGGTACCTTAGTATGCGCTTAACAACCTTCCAATGAACATATAGAGGCGGGCTCATGAACTGACCGACTTTGTTAACAGCATAGCTAATTTCAGGTCTGGTGAGAGTGGCATATTGCAATGCACCAACAATAGAACTGTAGTTGGTTGGATCAGCATATAGATCAGTACCATGTTTGCTGAGTTTTGCGCTACCGAGCATAGTCGTAGATTGCCCTGTTGCATTGGTCATTCGCTTTTTCAAGAAGATCTCCTATGTATTTAGATTGTGATAGGAGAAGAGACCCATCTTGCAGATGCTGAACTTGAACTCCAAGGAAGTAGTCCAACGTACCCAGTTTTTTGAGTGAAAACTCTGCATTAAGCTGGGTGACAATTTTCTGAGTGAGAGGTAAGGAACTGCCAGTGATGATAATATCATCAACATAGACCAAGATGTATATGCAACAAGAATCTGTACTATAGACAAATAAAGATGAATCCCAGAAACTGGCCTTGAAGCCAAATCGTAGCAAAACCCCTTTTAATTTGTCAAACCAAGCTCAGGGAGCTTGTTTGAGACCATAAAGAGCTTTGTTGAGTTTGCAGACTAAGGTTCGATCTGCGGTTTAAAACCCCGGTGGCTGGTCCATGTAGACATCTTCATCAAGTGTGTCATTCAGGAAGGCATTGTTGACATCAAGTTGATGAATATGTCAACGTTGTTAGATTCAAACAATTAAATGAATTATTATGATTTGATAATCAACAATTTCTTTAAGGTTTAATATCATCAGAGATAGAATTTCTAACACCATGAACTTTTTCATATCCAGGAAAATCTATCTACTACAAGCACTGAATGAATCTCAAAGCATTATCAAGAGAATCAGTCTTGCTAGGAGAAATCGTCCGGTCATCACTACAAGCACCCTGAAGAAAAAGCTGTCAAGACATACAAAGAAAGCATTCATGTGAAGACAATCTGGTGACTCACGGAAGATAAAGCAGTGACTTCAAAATAGCAAACATCCTTTTGAAGACACTCAATCAGCTATGCACTCTCAAGTCAAAGTCTACTTCAAGAAGCTGAAACAGTCCGGTGCCTGAACCAATAGTGATCAACGGGAAGACTGTTCCATCTAATGCTAAATGAGAATGACAACTCATGAAGAAATGCTCCTAGTCTTGAAGCCTCTCTAGCATCATACAAAGAAGTTATAAGTCAACTCATTCAAATGGAGAACTTCAGTGGAAGCAAAAGAGAAGAAAAGATTCAGTCTTCTACAAGTCAAGAACACTCTTAATCTCAAGAAAGACTGAATGAAGAAAGTCCGTCTGCCGATGCAACTGACTCAGTAACAGAATTCTGAACATTATATGGAGACTACGTCTGCCAAATCATAATGAAGAATTCGTCTGATCAAAGCATCAAAATGCGCCAAGGGTACAGATGCCAAGAGGTGTGCATTACGAGGATATTAGTTCAACAAAAGCATTAAAGAAATTATTCACCCAGCTCTGAAGAGCTCATCCAGAATAATTGCTTCTTGGATCAAAAGACATCTACCTCGTCTGCATATTAAATAAAGTACTAGTGATGGCAGAAAGAAGAAAGGGACACAATTAATATATTATTCCTAGGTCCCACTGCTTTTCTACTTTTCCTCAAATCAAGCTGACATCGCGGAATCAACAGCAAGAATCTCTAAGCATCGTACTCATTCAACGGTCGAAATTCAAATATCTGATTAGAGCATTTGATGGGCACTAGCTGGCACGCACTGGGGTCTAATGGTCAAACAAAATACCACAGCTGGAATTCTAGAGCATTAAATACAGAAGACATAGATCAAGGCAACTCGCTCAAATGGAGCCAGACGATGTCAACCCAAGCAAATCAATGCTTAGCAGATCGTGTCTCAGAGCTGTTCAGAAATGCAGAATTAGCCGTTACTCACAGCAAAGGAAGTAGGAGCACTAATGGACAGGTTTTCTCTCCTTCTATGAAAGAAGAACTAAGATCTTCAACTGAAGATATAAATAGAGAATTCTGCCTCCGGAGCAACTTGGCGACTTGAATTCAAACTTGCATATCTCAATCAAGTTTTCCCAAAGAACCAAGACTTCATTGGTTCCAACTCAGAGAGCTTCAAGCCATATCCTACCTGAGTTGAGTTGCTCATGTGTGTGAAGAAATTATAGAGTGTTACTCTCATCCTAACCAACACACACAACCCGAAACAGAGAACCTAAATGCCTATCCTCTCTGTAAAACCCGTGCTTCAATTCTTCTACCCACTCTTACTGAAGAGAGTCATTGTAGAAAAACAAAGTCCTTGAAAAAGGTATCAGGAGAAGTCCTGTATAATACTTGTAAGGAGAAGTCCTAATAATATTTGATAGGAGAAGTCCTTATAATACTTGTTGGGAGAAGTCCCCGATAATACTTGTACTATTTGTTGAAATAGTGGAAAATCTTGGTGAAGCCAAGGACTGGACGTAGCCCTGTCGATTATGGGGGTGAACCAGGATAAAAATCATGTGTGCTTTACTTTTCATCTTATGTTATATTTTCCACTGCATACATATGTATTTGTATAACTAATAACTATCTTTGAAAACTAATTATTAATGTTTATCATCGAAAGAAGTTTTCAAAATGAGTCACACAATTCAAACCCCCCCTTCTTGTGTGTTTCTTGCACCTTCAAACGTTTGGTGACAGCTAAGGACGAAATGAGACTGATAGTGATTGGCTTCACAACAGGGGAAAAGGTTTCTAAATAGTCGAAACCTTGAATCTAATTGTACCCTTTGGCCACTAACCTTGCTTTGTATCTTCCAACAGTGCCATCAACTTTTTGTTTGATTCTGAACACCCACTTGCAACCAATTGATTTTCTGTTTGGTGGTAAGGAGACCAACGACCATGTGGTGTTTTGTTGCAAGGCATCAAACTCTGCCTACATAGCCTGCTTCCAGTGAGGATCTTGAAGAGCTTTCTTGTACGAGGTTGGTTCAAACTGAGTTAGAAGAACAGTGCCAGTCTTCGAGTGCGTTTGCATAGTGTGAGCGTTGACGGAGGAGGCGGAACTGAGGGTGCCGAGGGCCTAGTAATCCCAGATTTGGATCTAGTTTGCATGGCATGAGTGTTGACTGATGCTTGCTGATTATCAGGCATCGATGTTATAGCATTATAAGAGCACTGAGCATCAGACGATACTGCAACACTAGTCGATGTAGGAACATCAGACGATGAAGGAACTGCAGACGAAACTGCAACTGGATGATCAGATGGAGACTGCGGTTGCTCGTAGAAGGCTCCTCCATGGTGGTTGAAGGAGTTGAAAATATCTATGTGTATGGGTACCTGTATACTTTAAAAATAACATCCTTTGACATAAATTTTTTCCCACTGGCATCTAAACATTTATAACCTTTGTGTGCAAGGGAATAACCAAGTAAGACACACTCCCGAGACCTGAACTGAATTTTGGAGACATTGTAAGGACGGGGAAAGGGATAGAATGCATACGCAAAGGATTTCAAGAACTTGTAATCTGGGTGGAAATTGTGAGGGCTAACATAGCATGAGACAGAGGTAGGCAATCTGTTTATGAGAGTGGTAGTTGTTAAAAAGGCATGATCCCAGTAATGATGGGGAACTTTGGCTTGAACAAGCAAAGAAAGGTCAATTTCAACCATATGTTTGTGCTTGCGTTCCACACTGCCATTTTGATGATGTGTGTGGGGGAAAGTCAAACGATGAACAATTCCTGATTAAACAAAATGATAACTGAGGGGTTTAAATTCAGTGTCTCCATCAGTCTGAACAGCTTTTATTTTTAGATTTAATTGCAATTCAATCATTGCTTGAAATTGAAGAAAGGTGGCATAGGTTTCTGATTTCTTCCTTAAAGGAAAAATCCACATATATCGTGTGTAGGAATCAACACAAGTAAGAAATTTGGTACGCATCATGTTGGCTATTGTCCAGAACAGGTACCACCATCATATTACCCTCCTGAAGAGGAAAGGATATCCAAGCTTGAGGACACCCTGATGCAATTCATGCAAATGTCAATGCTTAATCAGCAGAAGACTGATGCATCTATAAATAATTTGGTAAGTCAGACAGGACAAATGGTTAAGCAATTAGCTGAGATGCAAGAAAGGCAGTTCACAGCTAGCATTTAACCTGACACCAAGGAAGGCAGGGTGATCTTCAGCAAGAATGGAAAGGAGGATGGCAAGGAGATGCATCAAAGAGAAGTGGAAGAAGGTGAGAAAGAAGAAGAAAATCCAAAAAAAGTAGAAAGGTATCCAACCTTTCACCTGTCGCTGATTCCTTCAAGACCTTTGTTGGTAAGATATGAAAAAGATGAGGTGAGTTTTGAAGAATTTGATAACATATCACATAACCAATGCAATGATAAATTTCCTAATGTTGAACATATAGATCTTGTGTTGGGTGAGCATACTGCATTGAATTCTTCAACGAATTTGGAATATTGCATCTATTCATGTGCATGTAAATAGCTTGCCATGTGAGTTGTATGCAGGTGAATTGAGTTGGATATTGAAAATAAAAAACAATGCTTTCTTCCTATTGGCTTGGAAAGGATTTCAAAGAAAATTAGATGAAATCCAAGTCAAAAGGCCTAGGAAGAGGAAGGGGTTATATTATAACCCTTTTCTGTGGTCACCATAACCATGTTGGCATCAATCTATCGACGTTAAACAAGCGCTTCCTGGGAGGCAACCCAGAGGTTTGTGTGTTTTTCCATATTTTATTTATTTATATGTTTTGTTTGTTTTTAGAACTAATATAGTGATTTTATGAAGCAATGATCAAAACTGTGTAAATTTGTGCTTCACCGGTCTTATTTACTATATTGAATGTGTTCATAGTAGTTTCAAGCATTAGAATGGAAGAATCCTAAAATTTGGACTTTGACTTGTGGATTTACAAGCTTTGGTGTGAAAACAGTGAATTTATGTTTAGATGCTTGTAATATGTGTTTTAAAGTTTAAATTTATACATATGAATCATGTGGTATATGTTTGGGGTCCTTGACATTTGAAAGGGAATCACTCTAGGTCCCTGAAAAAATAATTTGTAAAATTGGGTCCCTAACATATATTTTTTAATCAAATTAAGGACTAATCCTATTTTAAGCTGATTAAGTCATCTAATCAGCCCTGTCAACATTTCCACATGGATTTTACCTTTTTTTTAATTACACGTCATGTTAAAAGCTAAAAATTAAAAAATCAAAATTATAAATTAATTCCACATCCTCTTAATCTTCCTCCCTCCTCTCCCTCCCTCTTCGTCTTCACCAACATCAGAAGGAATAGAAAAATCTTAGTAGCCAACAACAACCAACACACCAGAACTTCAGCAGCCATTAAAAATCTTCAACAACCAACAACAACTAACACATAAAAAACCTAGATCTGGAATCCTCTTCATCTTCCTCCCAATCTTGAACCGTCCCAGCCAACCCCTTCACGTTCGTCTCCTCCTCCATGTCCTCTTGCTCTGCCTCGTGATTCTCGCTGTCGATTGACATGGAAAGTGCTTCTGCCCTGAATGTGATTCAAGGACGGACAACCCCGGAAACCCTAACACCGTCATCGAGCGATGGGATCGGTGAATCGGAAGGGTCCGAAGGCGAGGAGGTCGCGTTGAGGGGGGCTTGGGGGAGGATCCGAAGAGGGAGCGGCCGTCGTCGTTGTCGCCGGAGAAGAAGTCGCCGTCTAGGGTTCCGACGCGGGTAGGTGGAGGAAGGGCCGGCGGCGGGGTGAGGGATTTGGGATAAAGGTTTGGGTTTTTGTCTGGATTGTTGCCTTTTCTTCAAAGGTGGTGGTGCTTGTTGAGGATGTGAGAGGTGTGTGGTGGCTGTCATCATAAATGAGATCGAGGTGGCTCATGGTGGTGGTGGTGGTGGTGCTACTTGTTGAAGCAGTGTGTTTGAAGTGCTTTTCTGATTTTGGATTTGTTTGAGTTTTAGATTTTCTCCATATCCAGATTTGTTTAATTTTGCAGCACTTGAAGGTTTCAATGGTGTTGAAATGGTAGAGATGAGAAACAAGGTTCAGTTGTTACCACTTGTTTTCTATTTTTCCATATCTATTTGACTCTTTTGGTTTTTGGGGCTGGGTTTGTGCCTTAGTTTAGTTGATTTCTGTATGTTTGGATGATTCTGGAAAGGATGAAGAAAAAATAATGTTCAAGCCTCTATTTGATTTTTGTATGTTTGGATTTAAAAAAAATATTTAATAATAAAAAATAATGACTGGGACTAATGACTGGGCTAATTAGTTTCATTAATCAGCTTAAAATGGGATTAGTCCTTAATTTGATTAAAAAACATATGTTAGGGACCAAATTTTACAAATTATTTTTTCAGGGACCTAGAGTGATTCCCTTTCAAATGTCAGGGACCCCAAACATATTTAAGCCTTTTGAATATATGAGTTGTGTAAAAGCTGCCAAAACTGCCAAATTCTGCCATTTTCGGCTTTAGGCTTCCAAGAACATGAACCATTCTATATTTTTGTGTGTACTTATGTTAGTATATTGTATTTTCATATATATATATATATATATATATATATATATATATATATATATATATATATATATGCAATGTGTATGTAAGTTTAGATAGCTTAAATTGAATTTAAATATGTTTTAGTATCTTAGGTTGTAATATAATTGGTGTTTTGTTGATTTTTGTGGATTGAGTGCTTAAATGTTCAATTTTTGTGTTTCCACAAGTTTCTTATGATGATAGAAGATTGTTCAATGAGTTAGATTGCAAGAAAAATGCATGAATTGAATTTTGAGGTATTGAGTTGTGAGAATTGGTTAAAATGCATGTGAATTTTGAATGGAATTGATAAAATGATGAATTTGGATGTTGTCACAAGTTTCAATTGATATATGCTATGCATTAGAATGAACTTTTGGCAGAAACCATGTTTAAATTGGAATTTGGCTTGTGAAGTTGTGAAAAACAATTTCAGTTCTGCCAGTTTTTCTGCATAATCTGCCATTCTGCTGAGGTGGCTTAGCACCCTCAGAATTTCGCTAACCGGCCTAGACAAAAAACAGAACAGTGCCTCTGATTCAAATGAGCATAACTTCTCCAATTCTTATCGGAACCAAGCAAATGACCACTCATTAGAAAGCTCATGAGGAGTATTTTCACATAGACTAAGGTTTGAATTGATTTAATCCCTTTATCTTCTCAGTTTACCCCATGTTCGCTAATTTGTTTCATAAGGACTGTTAGCCAAGGAATCAAAACAGCAGGAAATCCTATGTTTGGCCTGAGGACAGTTCAGTTTTCATGGAGGGGGGGGTGAGAGAGATCAAAGGAAAAGGATTGAGAAAGATCACATCATCATGAGGGAGTCCCTTATTTTTATTTTACTGTGTAGTATAGTAGTATAGTATAGTATAGTATTGTATAGTATAGCACTTTTTGCCTAATTGCTTAACCGTGTACATGATCCAATTATTTTTGATGAGCATAGTCAATGAAAAACCAAAGAATTGCATGTTTTTTTTTTGTTTTGTGAAAAACATGATGTTCAAGTTTTTGTAAATTGCATTCACACGTGTTTTCAAACAGAATTCCATACACTTGCATGTGAAATCATAAGCATAGCCCTTGAAACATGTTTTTGAATCATAAAGGAATTTCCAAAACCTTACCGAGTAAGAGAGTGTTTTCCAAACAGAATTAGCTGAGAGATTCACCGTTGTTTTTGTATAAACTAATTTTGTTTGAGTCTTTGTTCATTGTAAACTGCATTGAAAAGAAAGGATATGATCAAGGCATTCTATTCATTAGATGATACAACCAATTTGACCAAAAATCCTACCTTCACTAGGATGTATCTTTGTTAACCCCTTTAAGCCTGAATTTGAGAAACTTTCTTCTTGATATAACCTTCAAACCGAGAAAAGAAAAAGTGACCTACCCAAAGCTTAAATAGGTCAAGAGAGCTTTCATGATTATGATTATATACAAGTTGGGGGGAAATGGGTTGTTCTATGCTTATATTGAAAAAACTCTTCGTCAATCTCTTTAAAATTTTAAATTTGAAAAGATCATCTGACCAAAGAAAAGAGCAAAAAGAAAGAAAATAAAAAACCAAAAAGCAAAGAAGAAAGGAAGAGAAAAAAAAAGTAAGAAGTAGAAAAAGAGATTGATGGTTTTAAAGACAAAGGAAAATGAATTGAATGGGGAATTGGGAAAGTTAAGAGAAATGAATTTCTTGAAATTATATGATTGTTCTCTTAGCTTGTTTAGCTTCTTTGTTTATCTGGGAAAACCATAATTCCTTGAAGCCAAGCCCCATTATAACCCTTAAAAGTCCTTAGTGATCCTTGATTAACCATGCAGGAATAACGATGCAGAGACAGGTAACAAAGTTGAGTTCTATGATTCAATGTTTGATTGAGTGATTGAGTGAAACACTAACCCTTGTCGAAAGCTTAAACTGCAAATTTGCTTCTAGATTGGAAATTTCCTTTTGATAAAAAAGAACAGTGAACTGTGTATTGCTTATGATATCATGATGAATTTGTATGCAATTCTTGTTAAGAACATATTGTTTGCGCAATGACCAAATGCTTGATTTGAAAGTAATTTGCAATCATGCAGGACTTTGAGTTGTTTTTGAAACTGGTTTTTCATTATCTATACTCATGTATAACCTTTTTTTTTATTTACCTTTGGATCTTTACCTTTTGTTTCAGGGAAAACAAAGTGCTAAGTTGGGGGGAGTTGATAAGTGTCAAATTTACATATATTTGGATATCATTTTAGACACTTATTCGATTTACATGCTTGAATTATTGATCATTTGAACCCTCAAAGTAGTTAATTCAGTAAATACTTAATTTTAGCATATAGATAGTGTAAATATTAGTTTTTCTATGTATTTAACTTGGAATTTTGATGCAAAGAAGAAATTCACAAAGAATCCAAGTTTTACTTGAAAAAACTGACCCTCGTCTGAATTCGTGGTGATCGTCTGGCTTCATAGATTGTTCAACTCCATGATCGTCTGAGGTCTTGTCTGACTCCATGAAACAAGAATCTGGCAGAATTCCAACGCTCATGCATTGTCTCAAAGGCAGACGAGGATCATTTGACAAGAGGCGGTGAAGGAAACTTAACGAGGAAGATAAACAGAGCAACTAATTCAGCAACCAACAAAGGCACTTTGACTAAGCTGCCACTGTTCAGCAAGTTGGCAAAGGCGACTGAAGAAAACTTACCAATGAAGTTTTCCGCCATGAACAACACCTTAAACCTGCTCTATTTTTGCCTATAAAAAGAGACCTTCATTCAGAACATAGAGAAGGGGATTTTGAGCAGAATGATAGAGTTGGATTTTTATAAGAATTACTTCTAAAAATAGAAGCAGAGCACGAGCTAGTGAAGGATTCTAGCAAAAAGGAAGTAAGCCGGGAGAGAGAAAGGAAGTTCTGTGCATCGGTATATCGCCGTAACGTGGGAACGCGTCGCCGGCGTCTCGAAGCCTCCAGAATCCAATATTTCTTCTTGTAAGCTTGTAGCATCCATGGAAATGAATATCTTAACCTCTATTGTTGGAATTAGTTGTAGGCTTTTGATCCTCTGATGTATTTATAACTGATAATTTATATATAAATCAATGTTTTTGTGAATGGTTTCAATGGTTTACCTTATGTCTAATGCTTGTTTTAGCTTAATTACCTAGAACATGATTATGGATTTGATAGTGTAGTGGGAACTAGCTACTTGAATTTGAAATAGGTAATATCATCTATTGTATCTAAGGCCTAGGAATGGGGTTAGATCATTAGTCCAAACAAACATCCATGTCTAATGCTTTTTGCTTTATTAATCGATCAAGGGATTGACGATTAATATAGTTGTGTTGATAATATTTTACGCCGGGGGACTGGGTAATAAGATAAGAACTGATGTGATGAAACCAACATAGAAGAGGATTTGTATGAGAATTCAGTGAGTATGTCAAGATTAACCGGTAAAAAATAATCTCAACAACTTCCGTAACTGCTTAAACTCCAATATGATATTTGGTTTAGTTCTGTTTAAATTCACTCCAAAACAATCAATTCATTCTATCCATTGTTTAGTTAATTACATTAAAGTACCGCGTTTGTATCGCAATTCTCTGTGGTTCGACAAAAAACCCGTTGCTATACTACATTCGAATCTTGAAAGGGATTTTGATAGTGGTTAAGTGACAATTTTATAAATTCTTTTGGTGAACGGTTTTTAATACGTACAAATCCTTTCAACACTAATCTAATTAATTCACTGTTACAAGCTCTATTTTTATACAGAGAGAAAACAGACAAACAGACAAGATCTCGGATATTCTGGGTCAACATAATTAGCGTCAACATAATCAGCGGGTCACCTATCACACATGGACAGCTGACATGACTAACTGACAAGACAATATAGTTATGCATTCGATTCAACATGGCAGACGATATAATGCTAACTTATTCAGACGATAGTATCAGATGATACTGACGATAGGTATTCGATAATAGGTATCAGACGATACTGCATTTTTCTAACATACTACATTACTCTAAGACTTCTATCATCTTCATCAATTTTTCTAGAAAAAAAACTTTCTCCAAATTTTTCTATTCTGTATTCATCTTCTCTCCTCTCTCACCAATACCATACATTGAGAAACCCAAAACTCATCCCCTCTTCCCTCACAAATCAGAAACCCAAAATTCCAAACCCAGTTCCAAACCCTCATCATCTTCATCTCAAATCCCTTGCACTTTCAGAAATCTAAACCCAACTCCTCTTCCTCATAATCCTGAAACCCAAAAGTCCAAATCCAGCCTCTAATGAGCATCTTCTTCATCACAAATCAAATACCCAAAAATTCAAACCCATTCCCCGCGAACGACAAATGATGACGAGGTAGAGAAGATGACGACGAAAGGCCACCGCTCCAACCACCTCTCTTCTAACGCCATCATTCCTTTGGGTTTCATGGTATGGATTCAAACCATAGTGGTGGAGATGACTTGGATCTGGGTTCAATGATATATATTCAAACGTGGAAAGTTTGGATTTAATCTATGTAGTTCGTGAATCGTCTAATTAATCTGGGTTTGGAGCTTCAGCGCATGGTGCCACCAGTCGTCTTTTGAAGCTAGAAGATGACAGGGTATCATGGAAGAATAACAATGTTTTCCTGCGGTTGCCAACAGGTTGTTCTGGAAA
Source organism: Acmispon strigosus (assembly GCA_030819835.1). NCBI lineage: Eukaryota > Viridiplantae > Streptophyta > Magnoliopsida > Fabales > Fabaceae > Acmispon > Acmispon strigosus. The sequence continues at coordinate 31,957,936 of JAUAMA010000001.1, forward strand.
AGCATTGTATTTTCCACTTTTTTATATTTTTCTTTAAAGGGGTTGTATCCTATTAATGCTATTTCTTTCAAAAATTATTTCTTCACATTTTTTCTAAATCAATACCAAGCTCCAAGGATTGATATAAAAAGTGAGAAATGATGTTCGTCGTTTGTCCTGGGGTTTTATCATTTCTCGAATTCAAGCCTTAAATCATTTTGTTGACTTTCTCGGGTTTGATTTCTTGTTATTGTTAATGGGTTTGGAGGTATGGTTTTCTGGGGTTTTGTTATTAATTCTGGGCTTGGGGCTTTGATTTTCTGCAGTTTTATTCTTGATTTTTGGTTTTTTGTTCTTGTTTTGGATTTAGTTTGATTTTTCGAAGACGGTAAAAATAAGGTGAAAATGAAGATGAAGAACCTGGTGAAGATGAAGATGAAGGTGATGAAGATGATGGAAGAAAGATCAGGTGTAGAAAAATTAGGATTAGAGTTAAACAAAACCATATTACCCTTCCTCTCATCAATGTATGGTATTGGTGAGAGAGGAGAGAAGATGAATATAGAAGAAGAAATTTTGGAGAAGATGATGAAATTTGGAGAATTTTTTTTTTCTGGAAAAATTGATGAAGATGATAGAAGATGTTTGAAGATGATGAAGATGTTTGACTAATGGAATTGGGGATTTAGGGTTTGGGTGGTAAATTAGGATTAGATTTAATTCAGGGACTTAAGTTAAATTGTTTCAATGACGTCTATTTTTTTTATTAATTCCACGTAGAATTTATTAATCTAGTCACCAGGCCATGTATGCCTTCATCGGAGCTCCGGTCTCCGGGGAGGGACCTAGTTTAGATACTTGACAAACAAAGGGACCTTTTCCTAGTATTTTCTAGGGAGGGACCAAATTGCTCCAACGACACAAACACATGGACCAATATGATGGTTATCCCTAACAGTATACTTCAAGAAAATAACTATCTCTTGTGCCAACAACTGCACACAAAATCATAAAATATCAAAATAAAAGTGATAATTTTTTTAAAAAAGAAACAGCCACGATCAAGAGAACAAAGACATCACGCTTGCCTAGCTAGAGCTCTCGTCACAATGCCTCAAAAGTCATCCCAAAAATCAGAAATCTTTGCGTTAAGAACCTGCTAATCACATCCTTCAACACTTTCCTTGTTGGGATCCTCCTCATTAGATACCATCATATGCTCCTCATGTGTAACCACACACTCCGGGGAAGATTCGGAGTAGGCTACACAATAGGCGATTGTGGCGGCTCCTCTACATTAGCAGCTTTCTCTCAAACGTTGAACATTCCGGGCGGAAGCAACTCAAAGTGCAACAACCCACACAAGTAGGGTACAGTCTTCAAGTCTCTGTCATCATGAACAGTCTCATAGTAATGACCATTGTAAGTGACTCTCCGCATGGCATGGTCTACAATTCATGCAGAAGGTAGGTCCTTCTCAAGCAACTCAAAATTGGGCACAAGAATGATCAGGTTGTCTTCACATCCTTGCTAACTAATGGCGTTAAGTTCCAAAACAACAAACAAGCAAAAAGAGAGGGTTATCTTTAGAAAATACCACATCAATGAATAAACATCATGGTAAGTTAACAACATATAAGCATCATGATATTAGCACATTAAATAGTATATTAGAACATCAAGAAGAATCATCATCATATCTTGAAAACATAAACAAATATAGTTAGTACTTAGCCACTATATGAGTGAACTGCAACCCCACTGCACAAAAATGACCCGGTTATCAACATCACCAACCCTCAGATGTGATGGGACAATAATGACTCCATGATTCGGGTTAGTCTACTCTAACGCATTGTCATATGTATCCCACATACAACTTCGCAATCAGGGCTAGTCCATACTAACCCACTGTCTTTTCCATAGCCACTTCTTGAAGCACGCCTCTCACGTCCTGGTTGAACCCAACATGCCGAACCTACCCGATTCCTGACAGTCGGATGGTTTCCCTGGTTTACGTTGAACCATCTTAAATTCAACACTGCTAGACCCTTAATGCACATGCCATGCGACTCAAAACATCCGACAACTTATCACAAGTTAGTCAACAACATGATAACAATTTCCTTTATGTCATGAACAAGGATTCTCAAAACAACTTACTCAAAACTGAATCCTCCAACATAAAAAATTCATCATAATAAAGAAAAACCAACATCATAGTCTCATGTCTCCATACAAAAATCTGAAAGCAACATATTCTCCAAAAACCACTAAAAAAATAGTTCAAGCTTTGAATCGACAAAATAATGCCAAGTAAAATTCAGCACATAAATTTACCATAACATAGCAAGTTAAGAATCATAATGTAATAATCCAATAGAAAATCCTGCAAGCATAAATTCCGCTAATCATCTCCAAAATCATTTAATCAAGTCTTAGAACATCAACGCATTGTCATAGAAATTTCAGCAACTAAATATCATCATAACAAATATATTAAATTATCAAAATAGCATGAAACCATTTAAAAACAAGCAACCAAACATTCAAAAAAAAAAATTCATTAACAACCAACCAAACATTCAAACTCTCTAGGACCGAAATCACCCTCACCTTCGCCTTGACAACGGTTCACAACTCGAGCAAACTCGAACGAACTTTCAAAAAAAATTACTATAGCATCACTAACCATTTAGTCACAATAAAATAGCAAGTAAACGATGAAAACCTCATCCCCCTAAAACATAATACTCACGACCTCAATCCAAAGAAAACGAGTTCAAAAAATGAATTTTTCAAACCCCCAAAACATGTTTACACCTATAAGCCCCAAAACAAAGCTCAATTTTTCATTTCACTACATGATTTCCTCATGAAAAAAACAGTGTATCCAAAGATAAACAACTTCTAAAAACATGTTAAACAAACCCCCAACGAAACCCCTTCAAAAACCACTTTGAACGACACAAAGAAAACCCAACCGTATAAGAAACTTTTCTTAGAGCTTGTAACCACAAAAAAGGTTTGAAGAGAGAATTTAACTCATGAAAGTCAAGAAAAACTCAAGAGAATTATAACCCAATAAGCACAACATGAAAGCACAAGAGAAACCAACCGTTCCACTCTTGAACAAGAAGAAGAAAAATGAAAACGGACTCCTAAAAAAGATGATGTATGCCACAACCTCAAGGGAAAAAGAAGAACTCCAAGGAGTTTTTTTTCACAAGTGTCTAGAGAGTATTATTTATAGGAAAATAGAAAACAACCCAAATCCTAGCAGCTATAGTCGACCAACACTCAGCATATAATAGGAAATATTCGTGTCTTTATCTGGTTAGATATAACCATAAATCATATCACTATAGCTTCACTTGTTTTCATTCAAATATAAACATATAAATTCTGAATAAATCCTTCTATTTATTTTAATAAACTTAAGGAAATATTTGCTATCATTTACACTTAAAAGAAAATAAAACATCACCCAAAATAATAAATCACGCATAACATATATATTTTCAGATATATGTGCAGAATTTTTCTTATCTTCATAAAACAACACAAAATATATCATAAACAGTACTGCAAATGGTACTTCCTTTACCTTGTAAACGATGCGTCTCGTGAGCTTGTAAACGGTGCGTCTCTTAAGCTTGTAAACGGTATGTCTCTGAACGATAGAGAAAATTCATTTTCTCTTCATTGGACGATGGAGATAATTCCTGAAAGACATAATACACAGTTTAGTAGTAAAATTGTTATCACTCAATAAGTGTTTAAACTTGTTTGAACCTAACACTCTTATGATAAATCGGTACGGTCCAATGAACTTCGGCATAAGCTTCTTGAACTTAATGGCTCTTCCCACACCTGTGAAGGGTGTAATACGAAGAAACACATGGTCTCCTTCTTTGAACTCTAGAAATCTTCGTCGATTATCTGCATAAATCTTTTGTCTACTTTGCGAAGTCTCCATCCTTTCTCTGATATGTTTTACCTTCTCTCTCGTCTGTTTTACTAACTCGCGTCCAACAATTAAGTTCTCCCCATTCTAGAACCAACACAACGGCATACGACACTTACGTCCATATAGAGCCTCATAGGGAGCCATGCCTATACTAGTATGATAGCTGTTATTGTAGGTGAAATCCATCAACAGTAGCAAGTCGTCCCAACTTCCACCATTTCGAGTACACAATCTCGTAGCAAGTCCTCAAGCGACTGTATTGTCCTCTTGGTCTGTCCATCGGTCTGTGGATGATAAGCTGAAATCAGCCTTAGCTTCATTCCCAACGCTTCCTACAAAGCTTCCCAAAAACGCAAAGTGAAATTCGGATCACGATCGGAAAGGATACTAGTAAGTGCTCCATGTAACCTTACTATCTCCGCTACGTAAACCTCCGTCAACTTCTCCTTATCATAGGTAGTCCTAACTGGAAGAAAATGGGCTGACTTCGTTAGTTGATCTACAATTACCCAAATAGAATCGTACTTCTTCTGAGTTTGTGGTAAGGAAACCAAAAAGTCCATGGATATACTATCCCACTTCCATTCTGGCACGTCTAGCGTTTGCATCACTCCATCAGGTGTCTGATGCTCTACTTTTTCCTTCTGACATGTTAAGCATGAAGCCACATACTCCGCAACATGCTTCTTCATTCCTAACAACTAGAAGAACAACTTTAAGTCTTGATACATCTTCGTCGCTCCCGGATGAACACTCAATTTGCTCTTATGTTCTTCATCCAGAATCAACTTCCTCATCTCCGCGCTGTTTGGTACACAAACGCTTTCTTTGCATCACATAATATCATCCGCTCGTACTTCAAATTCTGGTTCTTTTCCCAAAGCAATCAACTTCCTCTTCTCCAAAAGCTCTTCATCTTGTAGTTGTTTCTTGTGAATTTGCTTCAGCAGATCACTGGTAACCATAACCCTTCTGAAACTTAGGTTTCCTGGTGACACTTGGACATCCAGACTAAGGTCTCAAAATTGTTCCAGCAACTCCATCTCCTTCACCATCATTGAAAATATATGTATTGTTTTCATACTCAAAGCATCATCCACAACATTACCCTTCCCAGGGTGGTATTGTAGAGTAAACTCATAGTCCTTCGGAAATTCCAGCCAATGTTGTTGTCTCATGTTGAGGTCCTTCTGATCAAACAAGTATTTTAAACTTTTATGATCACTGAAGATTGTGAACGTACAACCGTAAAGATAATGCCTCCATATCTTGAGTGCAAACACGATTGTAACCAGCTCAAGGTCATGTGTCGGATAATTACGTTCATGTGTCCTCCATTGCCTCGATGCACCAGCAACTGCTCTACCATCATGCATTAGCACACGACCTAAACCTTCATACGAAGCGTCGTAGTACACATCATATGGTTCACTTTCATGTGGAAAACCCAACACTGGTGAAGTTGTCAACTTCTCTTTCATCTTCTGAAAACTCGCCTCACACTCATTCGTCCACGTGAAGGGTTGATCCTTCCTAGTGAGTTGAGTCAAAGGTCCAACGATCTTAGAAAAACCTTCAACAAAGCGTCTTATCTTCGTCACGGTCTTTGGTTGTTCTCATGCTAACACCGCTTCCACATTGGGTGGGTCTAAATTTATCCCTTCCTTCGAGATAACATGTCCAAGAAACTTAACTTCCTCTAGCCAAAACATGCACTTCGAGGGATTCAAGGGATTAGCATAGAATTCTTTCTATCTCAAAACCTGTAGCACTTCTCGTAGATACTATTCATGCTCCTCGTTCCTCCTCGAGTAAACTAGTATGCCATCGATAAACACAACGATAAACGAGTCTAGAAACTGGTGGAATACCCTATTCATGTAGTTCATGAATATAGTGGGTGCATTGGCAACTCTGAATGGAATTACAAGATACTCATAATGACCATAACAAGTCCTAAATGCAATCTTAGGTATATCCTCGTCCTTTACACTTATCTGATGATAACCCGACTTCAGGTCAATCTTCGAAAACACCGCATCTCCTCGTAGTTGATCCATAAAATCGTCAATCCTCGGTAGCGGATAACTGTTAGGTTCAGAATGTTAAAGGGGAGATGATCCATCTACATCATTCAGAGACACATCGTACGCAAGCTTATGAAGATAAAGCGTATCATCTGAATACAGAAAGAGATGTATCGTCTGTAGAAAACTCCACCATCTGAAGATACAAAACTCCATCATCTGAAGACAGAAAACTTCATCGTCTGAAGATAGAGAACTCTATCATCAAGAGAACTTTATCCTCCAGAGATTGAAAGTAAAGTATCGTTTGGAGACAAAAAATGAAAGTATCTTTCAGAGGATAGAAATGAAAGTATCGTCTAGAGGCCAAAAATGAAAGTATCGTCGAGAGGCATAATTTCAAGTATCATCTACACTGCACCTGCTTACATCATTCATTAACCGATACAAGTATAGCGCGAAAACAGACCAAGTCGTAGTTCAAAATGGAAGCCATTGATGTTCGAATTATTTCAAAAAGCGGAAATCAAACACAGTATCAAACATATCTTCTGGAAGTCAACGACACAAAGAATCATTAGATTAAAGGGAGAAAATCGCGCGGAAATTACACAGTGAAGGCAAAGCTATTCAACTACAAGTAGCCATTGGTGAACGGACAAGTGATAATGGAAGTAGCAAGTCAACGACAAGAATTGAAGGTCAAGCATTAGTGGGAGAAGCAAGTATACCACTAGAGTTATCAAAGTATTGAAGTCAGGTTTACAGTATAAAAGAAGCACTCGAAGTCTCGAAGAAGACACAGAACGAACACACAACGAATACACAACAACACAGTGCAATACACAGAAAGTCATTCTTACACGTCTATTCTTTTAGAAACATTTTTCAGCCAAGTTGTGAAAAATCAGTGAGAGGAAAAACTGAGCATAGTGTCATATTTTTCTAAACACCCTCACCTTACAGAGAATCCTTTTTGTTTCATATTATTTGTTTTGCATACCGAGCCTAATTACATCTACCATCACTCTTTTGAGAAGAGAACCTTCTGTAGAAGAACTTGTTGTAAAAGGAGAAGTACCGCATAATGCTTGTGGTTGGGAGAAGTCACTGAGAATACTTGTTGATAGGAGAAGTCCTGCATAATACTTGTACTATTCTAGGTTGAATAGTCAAAATCTTGGTGAAGCCAATGACTGGACGTAGCCCCATCGTTCTGGGGGTGAATCAGGATAAATCTGCGTGTGCTTTACTGCTTACTGCTTTACTGCTTTATTTCTTTACTGTTTGCATCGTTTAAAAGCTATAACTTGTTTTATTCCGCTTCTTACTCTATCGTTTACCGTTAGTACTCTAAAGTTTACGAAAAGTTTTTGAAAGCGTATAATTTTTGTAGTAAAACAAGTTTTTATAAGCACACAATTCAACCCCCTTCTTGTGTTGGCCCTTATTTTATCAATTGGTATCAAAGCTTCGACTCTGAGAAACTAATACCTTAACAGGTGCAGAGTAAAGATCCATGGAGGGAAATACATTCCCAACAGGCGCAACAACAAACAGGCTACCATTTTTCGATGGCTCAAACTATCCTTACTGGAAAAAGCATATGCAATTATTTATTGAGTCTACATAATATAAATTATGGGATATTGTTGAGACTGGTAATTATGTGCCTAAAAATAATGCCGGTGAACCAATTCCTAGGGCTCAATGGACTGATGAGCATCGAGTGGAAAATCATTTAAACTCCAAAGCAAGATGTTTCTCACATGTGCTCTAAGCAAAACGGAGCATGACAACGTGGACGGTCTCGGAACGGCAAAGGAGATTTGGGACACACTAGCAATGGCTCACGAGGGAACATCCAACTTCAAACAAACGAGGATTAGCATGTTGGTTGCTCAATATGATGCGTTCAGAATGAAAGAAGGAGAGTCAATTAATGAAATATTTTCCCGGTCCCAATCCATCATCAATGGTCTCAGAAATCTGGGTAGAGCTACAACAATCTGGACCTGATTATGAATAAATCCATAACATTCAAGGAAAAAAGCTCCAAAGCTCCAAACGTTGAAGGACCATATGAAGAAGCAGAAACGTCTTAAGAAGATACAAATAGTGAAGAAGAACTGTTCCACATGGTTCTGAGATAATCGGCTTATTCAGAGATTGTAGGGGGATATATATATATATATATATATATATATATATATATATATATATATATTCATTTTTATAACAAACAAGAGAAGAATTTCTTCTCACAATCGTTAGCATACAAACACGCAACAGTTTAACAATCAAAACAACCACAACAGAAAGTACTGCCAAATATATGGTAAAGTAAAGTCATGTAGTTTCTAGCGGTCCTCGCCATTCATTGAATGGGCGAATGAACCGCTCCCTATTTAAAAGAAATTGATAACGAGTCACACTCACAGAAGGTTCTGTCTCGGCATCTTGCAATCTCTAACTGTATGTTCAGGTTTCCTTTGTGACGATCACTTCGGCTCTGCCTTGGGTGTTCGACATTCCCTGGAAAAGTGTCCAGTGTTCTGGCAACGATGACACCTCTTCTTACCCCCTTTGAAAGTCCGGGCATAATGTCCTGCCTCTCCGTATTTGTAGCAAACAACCGTTTTCTTTGGGGGTGGGACTGCTTGGCCTCTTCGGGGTGAAGCTTCCGGCTGGTGTGATCCGGTGGTCTGACCTGTCCCCTGCGGGTGCTGACATGGCCTCTTTTGATGCTTCTTCCTTTTCCCTAAACTCACTCGATCTTGAGTTCCTAGCTGCGACGGTTTTCTTTTTCCAATATTCCTCTTCCGCTCGTTCCTCATGGCTTCAATTTCTCTACACTTCTCCACAAGTGGTTAGTACTGGCATATCCCCAAGGGCCTCACCAACTTCTCGATCTCGTATCGAAGCCCCTCCAAAAACCTTGAACAGAGGTAGGGTTCGTCTATCTTCCGAGCGAAGAATCAGAAATGTCTAGCAAGAGACTCCAGTTCTGTAGCATGCTCGTCCATTGACCTGTTCCCTTGGTAAAGCTTCAAGAATCGTGACTCCATTTCTCCACGGGCGCTAGGCGGGTAGTAATTCTCCAAAAAGGCGTCTCGAAACGCGTTCCACGTGACAGCTACCTGGTTGGCCTCCCTGATTTGTCTAGCTCCCTTCCACCAGTACTCCGCATTTCCTTGCAGCAGGTAGGAAGCAAACTCCAGCTTGGATTATTCCGGAGTGTTCAGGATTCCGAAGATCTTCTCAACTTGCTGAACCGAAAGATTCGCTTCCTCTTGGCCAGCTTCCCCTAAGAACCTTTGCGGGTCATGCTGTCGAAAGGCGTTAAGTCCTTGAGCCCGAGCAAAAGCCTCTTCCCTTTCTTGTTGGCGTACAAGGCGCTCATCCTCCACTGCCTGTCGTTGAGTAGAGGCAGATTCTCGTGCTCCAGTCGTAGCAGCCTGCTGAGCAACCACGTGAGTCAAATTAGTCATGGCTTGAGCCATCTTGTTCAATTTGGCCCGCATTCCTTATTCTGGGCCTGATGGTGAAGACATCTCGTTCCTGAAACACACAAATATTCATCCAGACGAGGAATGGTTAGATTCTGAGGATGGCTTGCTCATTTATATGAGCTAAATAATGTGCCTTAAGATAATTCATACAACATAGGCTCAAATATTAGTTAGTGCAAAACTAACTATTACATGATAACAACCAAGTACGTAAGAAGGCTTTCCACTCAAGGGATAAACCTAAGGCAGTCTAAAGGTTCGGATACTTCAGGATCTCATCATGCTTGGAGAAACCATAAGGTTGATCAGACCTTACGTACCAACTCCCTAGCAATCAAAGCCGAAACATCTTAATTGCAAACAGCAAGCGACTTAGCATAGAAAAACCCGTTCCCCGATAGCTCTGGTTTTCTCAACTGGAGATCTGATACCACAATGTAACACCCCGATTTCCAGGGCGTTACTGTAACAAATAAACTGTAAATAAATATGCAGGGGCATTTTGAAAACTTGGGAAAAGAGAGCATTTTTTTTTGAAATCATTTTCCTTTTCGAAACATGCCATGCTGAGGTGCATTAGTAATATATATACCTATTTCGCAAATAGCCAAACATATGGCATAAAGTAACCGACTAGCAGCTTAGAGGTTATTTACAAAACATTTAACTTGGGTTCAAAAACTCTGCTGTCAATTGTAAAAAGCAAAGTAAAACTCCTACCATGATACGTACTCATACAAGACTTATTACATAACTAAAAATCGGCGGCAACAAGTCTTCCAGCACTATGCGCCCGACTTCTCGTTATGGTTTCTCCTGGAACGACATCCATCTGCATCTTCCGGCTAAAGGCTGTCTAACTGGCGACGGATCACCAGCAACCACACAAAACAGACAAGCAAGGGTCAACTTCAAAAAGAAACAACACATATAGCATTTCCTATATGAATATACACTACTAACAAACAGATTATGTAAGCATAGGGACAATCAAATAACATACAAGTTATTGTTTCTACTAAACCCCCAAAACCCATTAAATTAACATATTTGCCTCTATATGTCTAAGCCATTTGGGTTTTGACCAACGTATCTCACGACGTCTCTAAGTCGCATCTCGCGAAGGCTTTTTATTTATCCGGATGTAGTGCCAACTCCGATTCCTGGGAGGCGGGACGTTTCCCCAGTGTAGGTACGATGGTGGCTTTCCATCGACCACTGTGATTCGCCACTTCTACAGGTTCGGCGCAAGCTCTCCCACACCTTATACGTATTCCAAGAAAGGCTCGAGCAACTCTGTATATAGTTACTTACCTCAAGGAACGTATGTCCACCTAACTACCCAATCTAGGTCTTACTCGTCTTTATACATCGCCTAAGTTAGCTTCATAATTTACATGAATTATGTAGAGCATGGGTACATATCTAAACAGATATAAAACATGTGCGGAAATGAGAGCATGCTTACAAGAAACAATAATGCAAGAACTTCAATCAATTCAAGACGCACATACAAGCAATCATCAAACAATTCTAATCCAGCATATCAGATGCCTTCAGATACTTGCATTAATAACACAATTAATACAGGTATAAATCGGGTCGTTCTCAAAACGCCGTCAACTACAATTTCAAAAATCGTAGAGCATACATTGCATAAACTCATACTTATGCTAAGTAGCTAAGGATAAGAAGTGCCCTTACCATAAAGGTAGTCGATCCTCGTGGTCTCGTGAGCTCTGTACGTCTAGATCGGTTCGGGTCTCGTTATCCTTCAACAAACACAACCTAGCTTAGAACTTTGAACTTAAACCTAAGGTCAAGGGGATGGTCTAAATAAGGGTCTAACCACTTAGAAAAGGGTCCTACAACTTAGGAAAAAATTTCTCGGAGGTTGAAAACACTTTAAACAACTTCGACGTTCGATGACGAACTTAGAAAACCCTAAGTTACAAAAATCCAAATTTTCCAAAACTTGAAATCATTCATAGAGCATCAAGGCTAGATGCTTACAAACCATTTTGAGAGCCTTAAACAAGATTTTGGAAGTTAAAAACACACACAAACCACCAAACATCAATTCTGTCCAAGTTACCAAAACCCCTAAAACAATTCCAAATTTTCACCCAACACTTCACTAAATTTTCCAATCAACCACACAACCAAAAATATAACTTCTAAATTCATTTTCCACTCCAATTCCCTCAAGTTTTGAGAATTCCCAAAGCCCTAAATTTGACTATGATTTTCAAATCCAATTTGCCCAAAAACTCAATTATAAACTTCAAATTCCAAATTTTCCAAGGTTCTCTAGAGTCAATTTTCTAGGGTTTCAAATACACAATTTTCACTAGGCCCTTTTGCACCAGTTAGGGCAAAACCTTTCCTACAAAGCCAAAACCATTTTCAAGCAATTGAACACACTCAAATCTAGTTGAAAATCAATTTTCTCCCATGTTTTCAAATCTGTCCAGAATTCAGCCATGGGACAAATTTCCAAAATCAATTCTTTTCCAAGTCTTTTACACTCAAATTTTCCTAGGCCATTGTACAACAAATAGGGAAAAACATTTTCTCAATACCCAAAATCATTTGCAAGCACTTTAACACATCCAAAGGCTAGTTAGAAAATCAATTATCCATTGTTCCAAAACCTAACCCAATTCGGCCAAACCCCAAACAATTCAAAGATTAATTTTTCTTCCAAATCTAATTTGCACACAACAAAGACCACAATAAATCTATGGTAAAACAATTCTCCAAATTTTGAAAATCACTTTTTCAAATAATCAATTTTCCAAAAACTAAACTTTCAAGAAAACTAATTGGAGATTTTCAAAGATCAATGTCATGGGAATGACTTTTCCAAAGGGAACCCTAACAAAAAATCAACTTCAAAATCTTCAAGGAACCAAAACTCAATCAATCAAAAATCTAATCATTTCAAAATAAAGCTCATGGTAGTAGGAACAACATTTGTGAGGGGAAATTTAAATTCTAACACATGCATAAAAACCAAACTCAACATATTGAAAATCTAAATCGGTAGAAGTGTAGATCAAGGTGAGGGTAACACTTTACCTCAAAGGACCAAGTGAAAAATAGTTGAGGAAGGGGCTGCCATGGAGGAAGGAGGGGGCGGCCAAGCTCTTAACAATGGAGGAGGATGAGAGTTTCTCTCTCTGAATCTCACTAAAACCCACTTAATGTCACTTAATGAGTTTTTGATGAAGATGAAAGGCTACATGGACCATTAAGGAGGTTTTGGGCCGTGGCTTTGGGCCCTAAAATGGGGGTGGATTTTAAATTTTTCATTTACCCTAAGGACCAAAGTTGAAACGGTAAAAGGTTAAAGTAAAAAAACTTTTACTGTTCGAGGAACAAACTGTAAGGTTTTCAAAGTTCAGGGACTAAACTCTAAGTTTAGAAAGTTCTAATAAATATCTAGGTTTGTTTATTAATAAGTTCTCAATCGTGACGCGCCAATGCGTCAGTGCGTCAATGCGTCAGTGTGTAAAGTCACTAGTCATCATTTGGTTCTGGTCATCAGTGAATACCTCAGTGTCACTGAGAGTATCTGCCCCAGGGTCATTTATACATGTTCCTCAAGGTATGCAATCATGCTCCAAACAAGATTAAATGACTCAGGGATAATATCTCATTAATTAACTCAAGGGTTAATTTACAAATAAAAACAGTCCAAAGACTAGAAAACAATTACATACAAGTTCAGGGGCTAAACATCAATTATAATAAATTAGGGGTCTTACAGTGCCCAATTTTAATTTATTTCCAACGCGCAAGCGTTGGAAGGACCAACGCTCATGCTTTGAGCCCATATTTGGCCACGTCTGGTAGAACTAAAACCCAACGCCTAAGCGTTGGGACGCAGTCTGGGAAAGTCTATTAATAGACTGCTTTGCTTCTTTTGTAAACACACTTGGATAACATTTGATACTTTGTAATACACTTTTATGAGAAATAACTGAGGTGTGGGAAGCATTCTTTGAGCTCTCAATTCAGGTTTTTATCATGTCTTTCTTCGCCATGCTTGGCTAAGCTTTCTAGTATCTTGGGTTGTAGTGAATATGCTCTTTAACTATGTTCTAGGTTTTTTTAATATATGAATAAAGGTTCATGTTCTTAGTTTCTATTCCATGCTTATTATTTATCTTGCTGTACACAAGTGTTTATGCTCAATTCATATGCAATGGTAGTTGTTGGGAATTGAGGGAAATGGGAATAGAATGAACAATTGCATGCCACTTAGGTATAAGGGTAGGGATTGTTAGTGTTGGCTTGAACTCAGAAATTAACCTTCAATTTGATTAACTAATCACTAAGGCACCAGGCTTATTAGTTGAATTGGAAGTTCTATTTGCTTAAGGTATTAACAAGTAAAAACTTTAGGCTAAATCACCTAATAACATGTGCTGAAATTCGTATACAGAATTGATTCCGAAAGCTTAAGTTAGAAGTAGTGAAACTCAACCCAAGTACTTATTTTATCTAATAGTTATCTTGTTCTTTTTCCTGTTCATTTGTTCCTAAAAACAACCAACAATTAAAACCTTTTATGCTTTTCTTTTTTAAGCTGTGAACAATTGATTTGGGGTCTTGTAATTCAACCTACCCCTGTGGGTTTGACATCTTTTATATTACACGATAACCTCCTTGCACTTGCGGATTGGCTATCAAGTTTTTGGTGTCGTTGCCAAGGATAGGTTTCGGTTTTAGAGACCTTCTTGTTGATTGTTTAGAGCTTTTTGGTTACTAGAATTTCTGCTGAGTTGTGAATAGGTGCTCTTGAGTATTTTTTCTTCATGCTAGGTGAGATGGAGGCACGTCTTCATGCCGAGCTTGAAGAACGTCTTGCTGCAGAGGTCGATGCATGACGCACTAGACAGCAGCAAGAAGCTGAGGAACGGGATGCTAACCGTTCTCTTCGTGATATCCCAACTCCTTGAGTGGACTATAATTTTGAGGGGAGCATTGTGGTGCCAGCCGATGCATTGCCGGACTTCCAGATTCCTCCCCATTTTATATCGTTGGTTAGCCAAGACCAGTTTGGAGGAAGTGCAAATGAGGATGTTCACACCCACCTAAAGAGGTTTACCAGGCATTGATCCACCTTGAGGTGGAATAATGTTCATCTGGATACGGTAAGGTTGATGCTGTTTCCATTCTCTCTCAGGGATGTAGCTGAGGAGTGGCTATTGATGACTAGATTTCATATGATGTTTTTATGGTCTTTTTGCTTCATTTTATTTTATTTTTATGGAGTCCCATATAGATTTTTATTCATTTTGTTAGGATTTTCTTCACTTTTGCATATTCATGTAGGAAAATTGTAATTTCGTGTTTTTAGTTATTTTTAGTCTATTTTTAGGAGTTTTTATTAGTTTTTAGTCCTTTTTAGAAAACTGGTGAAATTAGACATATTTGTGGGGACCAAACTGCAATTAACAAGAGTTGAGGGACTGAAAATGAAGTGGAAGATGAAGCACCAATCTTGTTTAACACATGGGAGTTAGGCCATGAATGATGAATTGATGAAGAAAAGGAGGTTTCAGATCAAGAGGAGACAAGAAAGTGGCCACATGAAGATCATTCATGGCCTTCAAAGCAAAGCCATCAAAAGCAAGAAAGGAATTTGTAACAGCAGACAAGGCCAGCGCTCATGCGTTGGCATTCTGTTTGGCCCAAGGATTTTTAATTCCCAACGCCCAGGCGTTGGCAATCCAACGCTTGAGCATTGGGACGCAGCAAATTTTTATTATAAATAGGACCTTTTGTTTATTGTAAAGGTATCCATTTCCTATCATCTAGTAGGTTAGATTGTCTTTTATTTTCTTTATTCCTAGAGTTGTAAGAGGCCCTTTGGAGCCCTTGTTTCAGGTTTGCATTTTTATTATGTTTCCCTTAGTCATGCTTGCCTAATTTCTTTAAGTTCTTGGGTTGTAGTTTGTTAGCTTATAACCATGTTTTAGTTTCTGTTTCTATATCTGAATAAATTGCAATTCATGGTTTCAATTCTTTGTGCTTATTCTAACTTGTAGTTCTCAAGTGTTCTTGATTATTTCTCGTACAATGGAAATTGTTAGGAAGTAAGGGAAATAGGAATTTGGATGAACAAATGCATATCACTTAGGTATAAAGGATAGCTTTGATATTTTTGGCCTGAATTCAGAACTTATTGTTCATTTGAATTAACTAAATACTAAGGAACTAGCTTTGGTAATTTAAATGAAAGCTTTACTTGTTTAAGGAATTAACTCTTAAGGAACCTAGGCTAGAGCAACCATGAACTCTTGCTGAACTTTCATATATAGAATTGATTCTACGGCATGAATTATAAGTGATTCAACTCAGCCCAAGTTCTTAATGTTTTTTATTAATTGCGGATTACACTTCGATATCTTACAACAAACAAAAATTAAAACAATTATCTTTTAGTTTTCCATCTCTGAAAAACCAATTGTAAAATCAAACCAAACCTTGTGCAGACGATAATCTTTTATACTATTTCGGTAACCACTGTACACTAGCGGATTTGGCTATCACATTTTTGGCGCTGTTTCCGGGGATTTGTTCTTTGATTTTTAGTTGTTATTTAGAGTTCTTTTGTTTTTATTTTTTGCTGCGTTGAGAACTGGTATTGCTAATTTGTTTTCTGAGTTTTGTAAAGGTTAGCTATTGTTGAAGCATTTGAGAAAAGGATGGAAAAAATCCGGGCGAACCTTGAAAAAGAATTTGAGAAAAAGAAGCAGGAAGCTTTCACTCTAATTGACGAATTTTATTCTGATTTAGAGAGCAAGCACAATGCCGGATTTTTTGCCAATTCTTGAACAAGAATGCAAGGCCAAGGAGGAGCTACAAATGAAGATACAAGGCATTCTGAGGAGGCAGCTAGTAAATCAACAAACTCCCATTGACCTGGTAAGTGATTCTATGGACAAAAGTGAGGAAAATAAAATTGAAAAAAGGGATTGCTTAATAATTGAAAAATCTGTTTTTCTTCCCACACCGGAAGAGAAAGAACAAAATTCTTTTAAACTGTCCATAGGTGATCTTATGCGGGAAAATGGCGAGTTTGATGCTGAGCAAGTCCGCATTATTTTGATGACTACATGTTGTCAAAATTTGCACGACTTGAGGGGTCTAAAACAGTTTGCAATATACCCTGGATGATTGACCAATTTTTGGAAGGAACCAAGTCTATCGAAGACTATAAAATTGAGCTTCTTGGAAGACAACCCATGTCCAGGTTTGAGTATTTTAATTTAGTAATTTTTAGTTTAGTTTTTAATTTTCTATTTTATATCTGTTTAAAGAAAAAAAAGAAAAAAATTTTGGAAAATTGATTCTGATTTGTAGAGGACCCAATGCCTAGGCGTTGGAGGCTCAACGCTCATGCATTGAGCCTCTGCCTAAGTCCCTGGATTCAAATTTATTCCAACGCTTAGGCGTTGGAGGGGCCAACGCTCATGCATTGGGCCCTTGGAATCCAATTCTTTGTTTTTAACGCCAACGCTCGAGCGTTGGCACTCCAACGCCCAAGCGTTGGCACACGGGCAGAATAGCTTAAGTTCAGTTTTTGTTTGTTATTTTCATTTTTATTTCAACTTTCTTTCACTTTCTTCCTCACCCACGAACACAAAACCTCTAAATCACCATACCCACTCACATTTCACTCCACACAACCTCAACTCACTTCAGTTCACTTGGTCTTTGAGCTCTCTTTGCTGCAACAACTTTTTCTTCAGTCTCTATGCATTACTTTTAACTTCAAGGTTAGCATTCTGTTTTCTTTGTTCTACCTCTTCTACCTTGCTGTCTAATTAAAAGTGCCCATGCTGAAGAGAATTGTTGTTACATTTGTGGGTTGTTGTGAGTGCTTAGTGATAGACAAATCCGCAAGTGTACGGTTGAATATCGCGTAATACAAAAGATATCGATCCCACACGGATAGGTGTCCTATTATTAATTTGTTTAGAGCTTAAGCAGAAAAATAAAAAGATGTATTTTTAATGTTTGGTTTTTAGAACAAGAAAATGAAATAGCATAAAATAAAATAGAGAAAAGATGATGATGAGAATTAAGCACTTGGGTTGATTTATATAGCTTATAAGATATGCTAGTAAACTCCTACTTAATTTCCGAATTTTAAAGCCAAGTTCATGATGCTATAGCCTATAGTTTCTACAAATTAATTCCTTACAAATGTAGAACTTTCTTCCTAATTACTAAATTCAATTCCTTGCAATTTAGAAAGAACCAAGAAGAAGATGAAGAAAGAATTCAGGCCAACATTAAGCTAAGTCTATCCTAATTCCTTAGTGATATATCATATAGCTTCTTTTAAGTCCTATTTCCCTTAATACTTACCAATTTCCATTGTTATAATACATACAGGCTAACAAGGAATATATTCATGCATAGCATAGGGAGTGGGGGTAAACAAGTAAAATCATGACAATCAACAAACAACATACTATATAAATAAGAAAACCACAAAGTGAAAATAAAAAAATAGTTCAACAATCAAAAGTACACAAGATATAGTTATTACAGACCAAGAAAACAAAATAGAAGAAATAAGGAAATCCTAGAAGACTAAGAATCCGCAGAAGAGTCTTCAGGATCCATTAACTCCGTTATCTGAAGATCACGACCATCATCATGGAGCATGCATGAGAGTGTGGAAATCCCAAAGTTATTAGATATCCCAAGATAAGGAAGGATGGATATGTCGACACACTTAAAAGAAGAAGACCGCTCATCATACAATCTTGCTATAGGCACTCCATAATAGATAAGGATGCGTGATATGGCTGAAGCATAAGGGAAGGAGTCAGCTTCGTCTCTGCGCGTGATCATATGATTTATGACCAGGAAAGCCCAGTTAATTTTATGACAGTTGATGATGCCATATAATATCTGCAATTCTAACTCACTAATGTGAGCAAGATGAGTTTCCTGAGGCAGAAGGACTTGATTGATGAAGTAATGGAGCAGATGGTTGTTCATGGTGAGGACATCAACATGATAGTGGCAAGATGTCGTGTGAGGAGGATGGATATTCAGAAGTTCTGAATGTCGGAAACGACACAGAGACTGATAAAACAATTTCTGATTGTAGTCAGGCAAGGGGCAAGGCAAGTTTGGGCCTAATTTGGCACCATTAGAAGGAAGTCCCAAACACCGGCCAAAGGTAGTTAGGGAATGATGAATGAAAATGCCTTTGACTGAACTTTGAATGCCATCTCTCAGTGTGTCAAGATTACAGTAGAAGATCTTCACAAGTTCTGGGTAGTACGGGTTGTTTATGGCGATGAATTCTTCAAGTGCTTGGTTCCTGAGGAGAGCAGGAAATGTATGTCCGCTTTCAACGAAGGAGTCCAAGTTGCCATAAATAGGTTTTCTGATTATTTGATTTATGAACCTAGAGACAGACTGATTTTTTTGGTCTAATGTAGTGAGAAGTCTGGTTAGGTTCATAGGATGTGAAGGACGGAAAGGAGAGGAAGACATGGTTGAATTTCGAGAGAGAGCTGTGGACAAGATCAAGGTTTCAGGATGTGGTGATCAAGAATTGAAGATGATAGAAATAGGACTTGTAAGAGAATTCCTATGTAAATGTCACACTTCGATTATATAATTCGAGCATGTAATCGATTACGGAAGTTGTGTAATCGATTACTTGACGGTTTCTAAGAATTTGAATTTCAAATTAATGGAGGGAAAGAATATGTAATTGATTAGAGCAAGAGAGGTAAGCGATTACCTTGGGTTTCTAAAGCGGCACGAGGACCAGAAAATTGATGTTAATCGATTACAGGATAGAAGTAATCGATTACCTAAGACAAATTTTCAAATTCTAAGTTGTGTATTCCTATGTAATCGATTGCTAGACTTTTTAATCGATTACCAAAATTGAAAAACACACAAAAAAACATATAACTACAAGCATATGAACATATAAACATATAATCAACATATAAGCATATAATCACATAATCAGATATCAATTTAATCTATAATGCCTAATTCTCATCTAATTTAAAAAAAAAAATCCTTAGGAAGAGGCTTAGTAAATATATCAGCTAATTGATTATGTGTATCTACGAAAGAAATTTGTATATCCTTTCTCATGACACGATTTCAAAGAAAGTCATGCCTTATATCAATATGCTTTGTTCTAGAGTGCATAATGGGGTTTTTCGTGAGATTAATGGCACTTGTATTGTCATCTTTGAATGGAATGCATCCCAGCTCTAAGCCATAATCCTTGAGTTGTTGTTTGAGCCATAAGGTTTGTGCACAACAACTTCCTGCAGCAATATACTCCGCTTTTGCAGTACTTAAAGCAACACAAGCTTGTTTCTTACAAGACCAAGAAACAAGAGCATTTCCCAATAAGTGACAAGTACCATTTGTGCTCTTTCTTTCAGTTTTGCATCCGGCAAAGTCTAAATCAGAATATCCAATCAAATCACAAACACTTCCTTTGTGATACCATAGACCAACATTTGAAGTTCCTTTCAGATATTTGAAAATCCTTTTCACTAAACTCAAATGAGATTCCCTATGAGATTCTTGATATCTAGCACATAAACACACACTAAACATAATATCTGGTCTACTTGCTGTTAAATAAAGAAGAGATCCGATCATACCTCTATATTTGGTAATATCTACTGGAATGCCGGACTCATCTTGATCTAGATAAGTATTTGACCCCATAGGTGTGGCTATGGCCTTGCAATCATCCAAATCATATTTATTTAAAAGCTCCTTGCAAAACTTGGATTGATTGATGAATATTCCATCTTGAGATTGCTTAATTTGCAATCCTAGAAAGAAGTTTAGCTGTCCCATCATAGACATCTCAAATTCTTCTTGCATCATGTTAGAGAAATCCTTGCATAGAGATTTGTTAGTGGAACCAAAAATAATCTCATCTACATAAATTTGAACTAACAAAGTATTACCTTTGGTTTTCTTGATGAACAAGGTTGTATCAGCCTGACCCTTTTGAAATCCTTTTTCACAAAGGAATGTGCTCAACCTGTCATACCATGCTCTAGGGGCTTGCTTAAGACCATAAAGTGCTTTCTTCAATTTGAAGACATGTGAAGGGTACTTAGGATCCTCAAATCCTGGTGGTTGCTTCACATTTACTTCTTCTTGAATATATCCGTTCAGGAAAGCGCTTTTAACATCCATTTGATATAATGGGAAGTTTAGAGAGCAAGCATAAGCCCATAGTAATCCTATGGCTTCCAACCTTGCAACTGGTGCATAGGTTTCATCAAAATCAATACCTTCTTCTTGATTGTACCCTAGTGCAACCAGCCTTGCCTTGTTTCTGACAATAATGCCATTTTCATCCAACTTATTTCTGAACACCCATTTTGTTCCAATAATATGTTTGTCAGAAGGCTTAGGTGTTAGAGTAAAATAACTTAACCTATTTTGATAAATAACAATTTCGCTAAGTGTTACTAATTTTCTTTATAAGATTTCACATTCAGGAACACTTATGAATGGAAGCTATGCTGCAAACATTATCAAAAAGCAAGTGCAGAGTTCGTCCGCCTATGAGTCTGCTTCCAGAGTAAAGTTCGTCCGCCTGCAAAGATTGTCCGGTTCAATCCTTGTTAAATACAAAAGTTGACTAAGAAGCAATGATTGAAGACCCGGTACAAAAAGAATCTGCTTAGAAGAGATCGTTTGCTCAAAACCAAAGATGAGTTGTCAAGCACCTCTTGGTGGATCAGAGCATTAAATGCGAAAGAGACAGAATTAAGCGCCATAAGCCTTGAAGGTTTAAATTCTCTGACATTCCTTAATTCAAGCTACTTTTGCTGAATTAACGGAGATATCCTCTGATCATCGTATCTCCCCAACGGCCAAATCCGAATCCTCTGATCAGATCATTAAATGCCATATTAGCTGTAATGCACATGCATTAAATGCAGCTTCTGAAGATCCAGAATAAAAGCATTGCCAGACGATCTCACTCTCCATCTGTTGAAGAAACTTCTTCATCTGGCAGACTACAACAAGCAGATGCAGATATATCCGTTACTCACAGTCAAGCAAAGGCTCAACGGAACTATTTTGAAGATCTTCGTTAGCACATCCAGTTATCATCCTACTGAAGATATAAATAGTGACCTCTGCATCATTTTCAACTCGGCGACTTACACACTATCAAATCTTTCAAATCTTCCAAGTCAGTTTACATTTTGAATAAGCTTCAGTCAAGAACACTCAAAATCAAATTAAAAATCATCTCTGAACCTAGAACCTCATAGTTTCTACCCACTCTTTGTGAAGAGATCTTTGTAGAAAACAAACCTTCTTGAAAAAGAACTGGGAGGAGTCCTGTCGAATACTTGAAAGATAAAGGAGAAGTCCTGAGAAAACTTGTAAAGGAGTAGTCCTCAGAATACTGGGAGAAGTCCCTGAGAACACTTGTACTATTCTGTTGAAATAGTGGAAAATCTTGGTATAGCCAAGGACTGGATGTAGCCCTATCGGTTTTGGGGGTGAACCAGGATAAATATCTTGTGTGCTTTACTATTTAAAGTTCTAAGTATATTTCCGCTGCACTTCTCTTTAAACGATTTCAAAACTATAACGAGTTATTTGCGAAAAACTTTTCAAAAGTCACACACACAATTCAAACCCCCCTTTCTTGTGTGATTTTATTACTATCAATTGGTATCAGAGCTTAACCGCTATGAGAATTACTAACATCTTAACAGGTGTAGAGCGAAAAGATCCATGGACGGGATTGCCTACCCAACCGGAACCGCAACCAACAAGCCACCATTCTTCGATGGCTCAAACTATCCCTACTGGAAGAAGCATATGCATCTATTCATTGAGTCAACTGATTGGAAATTATGGGACGTGATATCTAAAGGAAACTACGTTCCTAAAGATGGTGAAAACAAGGCCATTCCAGCTGACAAATGGACAGATGAACACAAGACTGAAAATCAGAGGAACGCCAAGGCGAGGCTATTTCTTATATGTGCTCTCAGCAAAAGTGAGCATGAAAAAGTTGACAGCCTAAGCACAGCAAAGGAGGTATGGGACACACTTGCTATCGCTCATGAAGGAACAACTGCAGTTCAAACCACTAAGATGAGTATGCTCGCCTCTCAATACGAAAACTTCATGATGGACGATAATGAGTCCATTGACTCCATGTTCGCACGTCTTCAACCCATCCACAATGGTATGAGGAATCTGGGCAAAACGTTCACCAACAAGGAGCAAGTGGTCAAGATTCTCAGAAGTCTTCCCACCAGTTGGAGAAATTTTGTTACTTCCCAAAGATCTGGAAAGAATATGGATACATATCAAGTAGAAGACCTACTGGGAGAAATGAAGATCCACAAACAGGATCTTGCTAATGATGTTGCAATCATAAAAAGAAAAGCAGCTGCTGCAAAAGCTGTAGCTTTTAAAGCCAACAAATCAAAGGCCTTGAAAGCAAATGAATCTTCAGATGAGGAAACTGCTCAATCAGATCGATCCGATGATGAACAGGCTCTGTTCAACAGAAGATTCAGAAAAATGATGGGAAATAGGAAGCAGTTCAAAGGAAGACCATCCTCCTCATCAAGAGAAGAAGAGAGGATCCCAAGCAAGGGAGGGATCGTCTGCTATGAATGCAAGAAACCTGGACACGTCAAAGCCGATTGCCCCCGTCTGGGGAACAAGGCTTCCCAAAAGACTTTCTATAAAAAGAAGGCCTTTTCCAGCCAAAACGATGAATCAGAAGATGACTCGGATCAAGAAGAAGAAATCAAGGGAGCCAACGAAGAAGCTTCATACTGTGCGTTTATGGCATCCATAGATACTTCAGACATTGAAGCAGATAGAGAAGCAGAGGCACTGATGATTTTTGTCGACTCATCCAACGACGAAGAGGATGACAAAGACGAGGTAAGTCCTGAAATCTCATCTGATGACTATAATGAACTGTTAGAATATGCTCATGCATTATCTATTAAATACAGCTCACTCAAGAAGAAGCATGATAAAACCTTGAAAGAATTGCATGCATCTAAAGAAGTATCTATTATATTAACAAAGAAAAATCAAATGCTTTTAGAACAAGATGCAAACAAAGAAATTAAACTCTTAAAACAAAGAGTCAGTGGCCTGATTAACGACTTATCCATGTTCACCCAAGGTCATGAAAATCTAATAAAGTTAAGTGGAAACAACAGATTAGCTTATGATCGAAGAGGCTTAGGTTATGAAGAAGAAGATTGGGATATAGTTGCCATTAAACACAATTCTTCAACTGTCCCATATAAATATCAACCTGAAAAGAAAAATAATCTATCACCATCTATTAGAGCACAACCCAAAACTTTCATAGTCGAGGGTAAGGAGAAGCAAACTCCTCAAAAAATAGTACATGGGAGGAAAAGTCCACCCAAGGTGATCACTAACAAAAAAGGACCCAAGAAAGTTTGGGTACCTAAATCTATGATTATTCCTCTTGCAGATGTGCTTAACAGTTCGAAACCAAAGAGAACAATGGTACCTGGACAGTGGGTGCTCACGGCACATGACGGGAGAAAGGTCTTTATTCCCAAAGATCCATGAGAAGAAAACAGGAGGGACAGTGACCTTTGGAGGGAATCAAAAAGGCCTCATTGTCGGAGAAGGTAATGTTGGTAAGAACCCCCTTCCAGTAATTCGGAAGGTTCTGCTAGTTGAAGGATTGAAACATAACCTACTTAGCATAAGTAAATTATGTGACAATGGGCTCACTGTTTCCTTCACAAAATTGAAGTGTAGTGTCACTAACGAGGATGACAAGATTATCTTTGAAGCTCAGAGACAAGGAGATCTATATAAGACCTCCCTGGAAAACCTTGCAAGTCAAAAGGTAACATGTGTAGTATCAGCAGAGGATGATAAATGGATCTCGCACAGGAAGCTAGGGCATGCATCCCTAAAGACCATTGCTAAAATAATCAAACATGATTTAGTAAGTGGTCTGCCAAATCTATCTTTCAAATCTGATGATACATGCTCAGCATGTCTCCAAGGAAAGCAAGTAAAAAGTTCTTTCCATGCAAAGAACGTTGTTAGTACAAAGAGACCTCTGGAGATGTTGCACATGGACTTGTTCGGACCTACTAGAACGGCTAGTTGTTCTGGAAAAAGATTCTGTCTTGTTATCGTTGATGACTACACCAGATTCACCTGGGTACAATTCCTTGGAACAAAAGATGAAGCTTTCAGGTCCTTTCTAATCATTGCAAAGAGAATTCAAAATGAAAAGGGATACTGCATCACCAACATCCGAAGTGACAGAGGAGGAGAATTCATAAATGAAGAATTCAATCATTACTGCGAAGAGAATGGTATATTTCATCAAGTGTCCGCTCCGAGAACCCCTCAGCAAAATGGAGTAGCGGAAAGGAAAAACAGGTCACTTCAAGAAATGGCAAGGACTATGCTTAATGAAACATCTCTGCCCAAGTACTTCTGGGCCGAAGCCATCCATACAGCATGTTATATTCAAAATAGAATATTCATGCGTCCCATTCTGAAGAAAACTGCTTATGAGCTATGGAAGGGAAGGAAGCCAAACATCTCATATTTTCATCCATTTGGGAGCTCATGTTTTCTACTCAACACAAAGGATGATCTCGGAAAATTTGATGCAAAATCAGATAAGGGAATATTCTTAGGATATTCACCTAATTCTAAGGCTTTTCGAGTGTAAAACTCCAGAACCATGGCCGTTGAAGAATCTATCAATGTTAAGTTTGAAGATAAGAACGTAGGTGTAAATCCAATAACTTCAGAAGATGATGAACTGGAAATATATGAAGCTCCTTCATCAAATCCGGCTCAGCCATCATCCTCTAGCAAAGAGACAGACTCAACTATTCCTTTCTCAACTCAACCAGACGAAGTTGATGAAACTACGTCTGACAATATCTCCTCAAGTCAAGTTATGACCTCCAGTGGCATATCACTGCCTCGAGACTGGAGATTCAAACCAAATCACCCCCCAACGCAAATCATTGGAAATGTCCACGAAAAGGTAAGAACTCGATCTACTTTTAATGATTATGCTAACTGTGCGTTCCTTTCTGAGATAGAACCAAAGAACACATGAGAAGCACTTCAGGATGAAGGATGGATCCTAGCCATGCAAGAAGAACTGAATCAGTTTGAAAGAAGTAAAGTCTGGGATTTGGTGCCTAAACCAGAAGACAAATCCATCATAGGCACTCGATGGGTCTTCAGAAATAAAATGGATGAAAATGGAAAGGTCACAAGAAACAAAGCTCGTCTGGTGGCCCAAGGGTATAATCAACAAGAAGGAATTGATTATACAGAGACGTTTGCACCAGTAGCAAGAATTGAAGCCATACGTATTCTTCTAGCATTTGCATGTCAGCACTCCATAAAACTATTTCAAATGGATGTAAAGAGTGCGTTCCTAAATGGATTTATTGAGGAAGAAGTCTACGTAAAGCAACCTCCAGGATTTGAAGATCAGGATCTACCAGACCATGTCTTCAAGCTGAGAAAAGCTCTATATGGATTAAAGCAAGCACCACGTGCATGGTACGATCGCTTGAGCTCATTTCTGATGAAGAATGGATTTTCTCGAGGAAGCATCGACAATACTCTTTTTAGGAGAAAGAGGTCCAAGGACTTCATTCTAGTACAACTGTATGTCGATGATATCATTTTTGGGGCTACTAATGAAGCTCTCTGCCAAGAATTTTCAAAGCTAATGCAAAGTGAATTTGAGATGAGTATGATGGGAGAATTAAAGTTCTTCCTAGGATTACAAATCAGACAGGAAGGAACTCGAACAACATTCATCAGACCAAGTACATCAACGATCTACTGAAGAAGTACTGCATGGAGAAAGCAAAAGCCATGGGAACTCCAATGCATCCTGGAACTATACTAGATAAAGGGGATGAATCAACCCCTGTTGACTCAACCAAATACAGAGGAATGATAGGTCCACTACTGTACCTCACTTCGAGTAGACCAGACATCATGTACAACGTCTGTGTATGTGCAAGATTCCAGGTAAGTCCCCAAGAATCTCATCTTAGTGCCGTAAAACGAATTTTTCGCTACCTTATTGGGACAACTAATCTTGGTCTAGTCTATGAGAAAGGTGATGATTTCAGGCTAAGAGGATTCTGTGATGCTGACTATGCCGAAGATAGAATAGAAAGAAAAAGCACAAGTGGAGGATGTCACTTTTTAGGGCATTGTCTAATCTCTTGGGCAAGCAAAAGACAAAGCACAATTTCTCTTTCAACAGCTGAAGCAGAATACGTCGCTGCAGGTTCTTGCTGCACCCAACTTCTTTGGGTGAAGCATCAATTAGAAGATTATATTATTTTTTAGCATAACATCCCATTATTATGTGATAACACAAGTGCCATTAATATAACAAAGAATCCTGTGTTGCATTCACGAACCAAACATATTGAAATCAAACATCACTTTATTCATGATCATGTAGCAAAAGGAAATATTGACATCTCATACATACCCTCTGATGATCAACTGGCAGACATTTTTACTAAACCACTAATTGAAAACAAGTTTGCATGCCTTAGAGAAAGAATAGGAATGTTTCCTGCACTATGAATATCCCTTTATCATGTTCGTCTGGCTATTTTTTTTTTAAATTTAATATCCACTACAAAATATGCATTTAATGCTGAAACAGTTGTGTCTTTTCATATGTCTTACTTGCTCTGCACGCACACACGAAGTTTGGGATTTCTTATCTCTCTTCATTTAATACGCATTAATGAACTGTGTTACTCATCATGGGAATGATAAGATCGAGAAATTATTTACACTATCCAACATAAAAACTTACGGTTTTTGAAAATATATTTCTCATAACTGTTCCAATACACTCATTCACCCTACTCCGTGCACTTGTAGTTGTCGTTCTATCTTCCCTTTCTACAGATATCATGGCTCCCAACAAACGAAGAAATGGAAAAGCTCAGGGAGTTCTAAGCATGGAAGAAACTCAAATCATCCAGAACCAGCTTAATCTTACTTCTCGCAATCGCAAACTACAAAGTTGTGAAATTGGTCCTGTGAAGGTTGAACACCTGAGGGATAGAAAGCTTGTCACCCCTAGGTATATCGATCTGAAGCTATTTGAACATGCAAAAGTGGCCGGACTTGATCTCCTGCTCTCACAAGCTTGAGGGAACCTATTCGTTGTCTCCACAACTTCAGTCATCAAGCCCCTAGTTCAAGAATTCTACGACTGTGCTGTCAAGATGAACCCTAATCACATCCGAACACGGTGTCTGGGTCAAGTGGTTGATGTACTCACCAGCGACATATCTCGACTCCTCAATCTTCCTCTCGAAGGAATATGCTACTCTTCCTCTTGGGAAAGCTCTGAAAGCTCTCCTTTCACTATCTGGAAGGAGATTCCCAAAAGTTCTACTTCTCGGCGAGTCAAAAACCTAGTTGAAGAATGCATTTTTCCCCATGCTGTTCTTAGCAAGGTTATTCTGCCAAAAGAAGGTTCCCGAGACTTAGTAAATAAGTTTTCTCAATGGGCTTTATTCCAACTCCAACATCGCAAGAAAATCAATTGGCCTAATCTTTTGTTTCAATACATACTCCATACTCTGGAACAGCCTAACTCCAACCTTCCCTATGGAGCTCTTATCTCCGCTCTCATGCATCACAAGCAGCTAATCAACCCCTCTATTGAAACGTTGCACTACATTTCATCTGATTATGTCTCTGCTACTCCGATTAAGTTTAGTGATGTCCGCCGAATGAATTTGTCTGTTGACATATCTGAAGTACCCACTGAACTCCTAAGTGACTGGACCAAGATGACTCAAAAACGAAAGCCTTCTTCATCAACTCCGTCTGCTGCCGGTCTCAAACGACATTGTTCGGACGCCCCCTCTCCACAGTGTTCCAGTCATGCTCACCAGATTAAGTCTCTTACCCGTTCACCTGCTCCCACAATCCTACATGCATCAACTCCGTCCAAACCGCCCCCGAAGACTGTGCACTCCACAGCTGACCTCATCTCAATCTCTCATGCTCACTATTTGAAGTTCCTGCCTCAAATATTTCACAAATATATATCTGATGTCTTTGATGTTGAAGATGACGGTAATTGTGGTTTCCGCTGTCTTGCTCAATGGATGGGTCACTCTCAGACTTACTGGCCAGAAGTTCGCCAATTTCTCATTCAAGAACTTCTATCTCATCGTGTGCTTCATTCCCAAACGTTTAGCTCCGATAAAGATATTGATACACTGTGTCAGGCTCTTACATTCAGTGGAAATGAACCTGCACCTATGACCAAATGGTTTACAGTTCCGGATATGGGATTTCTTGCTGCCACCGCGTTTCGCATGGTTCTAGTCACTCTTTCTCCCAATCAGTGCTGCACGTATCTACCACTTCTTGGCCCTGTTGATACTACTCCTACCATTGCTGTACTAGGCAACATTGGCAACCGACACTGGGTTCGCGTCAAGCTCTCAGAGAACTCTCCACTACCCACTATTTCACCTCAATGGAAGCATCATTGCTCTCCTGATGCCCGCGGATGGCAACTTCCTCTTCAACCCAAGATTCTTCATTTCAAAAATCTTCTACAAATTGAAGCTGAGCAATTTCTTGACTCACTATTTGACGTCTCCAGCTTTGATAATCCTATCCAAATTGATGACGAATCTGAACCTGATCCTAACACTAACCTTTCCCACTTAACTCTTGACCTCAGCCGTCTCAACTTAACTGATGTTGAAGTTGATCTTCGTCTGCCTCCTGGTCAAAGTCAACCGACTCATTCACTGTTACCACGGGTAGATGCTCACTTTAATACATCTATTAATACATCTTACCTGTCCCTGATGACTGGATTTTATATGATAATTTTAGGGTCTTTTTAGTCTTTTTATTTTATTATTTTTGAGTCACATATAGGTTTTTTTATTATTTTTATGTAGATTTTATATTTATTTTGCATTTTTCATGTAGATTAGATTTTATTTGTTTTTCTACCTTTATTTTATATTTTTAGGAACTTTTATAGCAATTTTATATTTTTAGGAAAAGCTGGTTTAGTTATCATTTTTGTCCAGGGACCACTTTGTAAAGTTTCAGGAAATCAAGGTCCAAAATGTGAAAGTTCAAGAGTGGAGGGCTAAAAGTGAAGATTGAGAGAATGAAAGGGCTTGAATTGGAGTGCTAACCAAGAGAGGACTAAAAGTGAAAAAGAGGAATATGAAGCAACTCTCTTCAAATGAGCACATGGGAAATTAAGTTGAAGGATTGATGGTAGTGGGAAGAAGGTTTCAGAATTGATTAAGGGCTGAGTAGTGGCTTTTTATGGCATTCAAAACCCACTACCATGAAGAAGGAAGAAAAACTTGAAGTTGAAGAAGCAGTGCCCAGCGCTGCAGCGCTGGGAAGCCAACGCTCAAGCGCTGGCCCTCGGTCTGGCAGTGGATTTTTAATGCTTCCAGCGCCCAAGCGTTGGGAATTCTAGCGCTGAAGCGTTGGAGGCTGGATTTTTACTATAAATAGGACCCTTTTCTTCACTTGTAAAACACACCTTTCTTAGAACACAACAAGTGTTCCTCTTTCTCCCTCAAGAACATTGTTCCTAGGAATTGTGGGAAGCCATATTTGAGCTCCTAGTCCAGGGTAATTCAATGCTTCTTTTAGCCATGCTTGGCTAATTTTCTTTAAGTATTTTGGGTTGTGTTAGCTTATTAGTTTATGTTTTAGTTTTCTTTTATTTGTTTCTGAATAATATTCAAAGTTCATGTTTTATTTCCTTGTTCTTCATTCATCTTGGTGCACACAAGTTCTCTTGCTTATTGCTTATTACATAAGGCCATTTGGTAAGTAGTAAGGGACCTAGGATTTAAAAAAGGTTATAAGTATACTTCGCTAAGGAATTAGGAAGGACGTAACTTTATGTTGGCCTGAACATCTTCTTCATCTTCTTCTTTAGTTAACTAGGTGCCAAGGAATTGGGTTTAGTAATTAAAAAGAAAGATCTACAATGCTTAAGGAATTATCTTGTAGTTACACTAGGCTATAGAATCATGAATCTTTGTTTGGAATTCAGAAATAAAATAGAAGTTTGCTAGCATAAATTATAAGTTATACAATGCAACCCAAATGCTTATTTTTATCATCATCTCTTCTTTTATATTTTATGCTTTTTATGTTCTTATTCCAGAAACCAAAATGCAAAATATATCTTTTTATTTTTCTGCTTAAGCTCTAAACAAATTAGTAATTAGACACCTATCCCTGTGGGATCGACAATCTTGCAATTTGGCTATCAGTCCCCACGTGCATGTCTCCATAAAAATATGGATCTGGATCTCAAGCTTGCACCTCCGGGTTTCCTCACCTCCGATTCAGGCATGTCTCTTCATCAGATCTACTCCATGCCCCGTACCCCTCCTAGATCCAGTTCAACTTTGGGCAAGCGCAAGCGCTCACAAGATGCACCCAATGCTCACCTCCTATCAGATCTCTGTCTTCAAGCATTTGGTTTCCCATTTTTCTTTAAAGCTGGATTGTGGCTTCCCCATGGATGTCCTGCTTCTCACTTTACCCAATCCATGCCCTCAGGTCAACAATTCTTCCATTCTGACTGGGAACTCCAGGTTCGCAGGGATGTCCACATCGCTTCAATCCCTCTTCATCTGGCTGGTTGTGTTGAATCCCTGGTTCTAAAGTTTAGAATATGGACCCTGATTCTCCTTCCTCAGATATCACCCATTTTGAAGGCTCGGCGTCCCACTTGGCCGTATTTGCATCCTGCGCCGCTCATCCCAACTGTGGCATACTTCACTCCCATCCTGCCATCTCGCCCTTCATCTCCGTCAGTTGCTCACTGCTCGCACTCAGGCTCTGATGATGATCGCTCTATGGTCCGTCTCCTCTCTAAGGAAGTTAAGGCATTCACTGCTCGTTTATCTCTTGCACGGGCCCGTCAAGATCAAGCTGTGAATGATCGTCTTGAATCCATGGATGCAAGGCTCTCTGAAAAGATAGATGCTAGATTTGCTCAGCTGCAGGCTTCTATAGCCTTACTTTTAGGACATTCTAAGCCATCCTCTTAATATACATTTCTGCTGTTATATTTTATCCTTTCCTCTTGTCATCTCATTCGCTATGTTATCTATGTTTTTGATAATGTCAAAGGGGGAGAAACTTATATAACAAATGACTATGTAGAAGATAGGCACATGTTTAGGGGGAGCTAATAAATGCTAATAAAATAAATGACTAAGATAACTAAGCAGAAGAAAGGCACATACTTAGCGGGAGAATTTACTCGCATTTGTTTTAGAAATTGTCATTATCAAAAAGGGGGAGATTGTTAGAGAAAAATATCCAAATGAATTAATCTATTTTGATAAATAACAATTTCGTTAAGAGTCACTAACTTTCTTTGAAGAATTTTATATTCAGGGACTCTTATGAACGGAAGCCATGTTGCAACCATTATCAAAAAGCAAGTGCAGAGTTCGTCCGCCTATGAGTCTGCCTCCAGAGTAAAGTTCGTCCGCCTACAAAGACTGTCCGGTTCAATCCTTGTCAAATACATAAGTTGACTAAGAAGCAATGATTGAAGACCCGGTACAAAAAGAATCTGCTTAGAAGAGATCGTTTTCTCAAAACCAAAGATAAGCTGTCATGCACCTCTTGGTTGATCAGAGCATTAATGTCGAAAGAGACAGATTTAAGCGCCATCTACCTTGAAGATTCAAATTCTCTGACATTCCTTAATTCAAGATGCTTTTTCTGAATTAATGGTGAAATCCTATGATCATCGTATCTCCTCAACGGCCGAATCCAAATCCTCTGGTCAGAGCATTAATTGCCTTATTAGCTGTAATACACTTGCATTAATTGCTGCCTCTGAGTACCAGAAGAAAAAGCAGTGCCAGACGATCTCACTCTCTATCAGTTGAAGAAATGTTCTTCACTTTGGCAAACTGTATCAAGTAACAAGATGCAGAAGTATCCGTTACTCACAATCAAGCAAATATTCAACGAAACTATTTTTGAAGATCTTCATCAGTTCATCCAGTTCTCATCCTACTGAAGATATAAATAGTGGCCTCTGCATCATTTTCATCTTGGCGACTTACACACTATCAAAGCTTTCAAATCTTCCAAGTTAGTTTACAATTTGAACAAGCTTCAGTCAAAGAACACTTAGTAATCTTAGCCGTCCCACTTTCTGAGTTTAGTCGCCAACAAGTGTGATACCCCTATAGAGTGAAAACTCTTATCCTTCTCACACAACCTCTTCAGAGAATCAAATTAGAAATCATCTCTGAACCTAGAACCTCATAGTTTCTACCCACTCTTTGTGAAGAGATCTTTGTAGAAAACAAACCTTCTTGAAAAAGAACTGGGAGGAGTCCTGTCGAATACTTGAAAGATAAAGGAGAAGTCCTGAGAAAACTTGTAAATGAGTAGTCCTCAGAATACTGGGAGAAGTCCCTGAGAACACTTGTACTATTCTGTTGAAATAGTGGAAAATCTTAGTATAGCCAAGGACTGGACGTAGCCCTATCGGTTTTGGGGGTGAACCAGGATAAATATTTTGTGTGCTTTACTATTTAAGGTTCTAAGTATATTTCCGCTGCACTTCTCTTTAAACGATTTCGAAACTTATAACAAGTTATTTGCGAAAAACTTTTCAAAAGTCACACACACAATTCAAACCCCCCTTTCTTGTGTGATTTCATTTATATCACATCTTTCGTTATCTTATTGGGACAACTAATCTTGGTCTAGTCTATGAGAAAGGTGATGATTTCAGGCTAAGAGGTTTTTGTGATGCTGACTATGGGAGTGAACGAGGTGGAGGATGTCACTTTTTAGGGCATTGTCTGATTTCTTGGGCAAGCAAGAGACAGCACAATTTCTCTTTTAACGGCTGAAGCAGAATACGTCGCTGCAGGTTCTTGCTACACCCAACTTCTTTGGGTGAAGCATCAATTAGAAGATTATAATATTTTTGAGCATAACATCCCATTATTATGTGATAACACAAGTGCCATTAATATAACAAAGAACCCTGTATTGCATTCACGAACCAAACACATTGAGATTAAACATTATTTTATTCGTGATCATGTAACAAAAGGAAATATTGACATCTCATACATACCCTCTGATGATCAACTGGCAGACATTTTTACTAAACCACTAATTGAAAATAAGTTTGCATGCCTTAGAGAAAGAATAGGAATGTTTCCTGCACTATAAATATCTCTATATCATAATCGTTTGGCTAGTTTGTTCTAAATTTAATACCCACTACGAAATATGCATTTAATGCTGAAACAATTATGTCTTTTCATATGTATTACTTGCTCAGCACGCATATACTAATTTTGGCATTTCTTATCTCTCATCATTTAATACGCATTGATTAACTGCTTTATTCATCATGAGAGTGATAAGATCAAGAAAATGTTTACACTATCCAACATAAAAACTGACGGTTTTTGAAAATATATTACTCATAACTGTTCCAATTCACTCATTCACCATACTCCGTGCATTTGTAGTTGTCGTTCTATCTTCCCCTTCTGCAGATATCATGGCCTCCAAACGAAAGAATGGAAAAGCTCAAGGAGTTCTAAGCATGGAGGAGACTCAAATCATCCAGAACCGGCTTAATCTTACTACTCGCAATCGCAAACTACAACGAGATGAAATTGGTCCTGTGAAGGTTGAACATCTGGGGGACAGAGAGCTTGTCACCCCCAGGTATATCGATCTGAAGTTGTTTGAATATACAAAGGTGGCCGGACTTGATCTTCTGCACTCACAGGCTTGGGGAAACCTGTTCGTTGTCTCCACAACCTCAGTCATCAAGCCTCTTGTTCAAGAATTCTACGACTGTGCTGTCCAGATGAACCCTAATCACATCCGCACACGGTGTTTGGGTCAAGTGGTTGATGTATTCACCAGCGACATATCTCAACTCCTCAACCTTCCTCTCGAAGGAATCTGCTACTCCTCCTCTTGGGAAAGCTCCGAAAGCTCTCCTTTCACTATCTGGAAGGAGATTCCAAAAAGCTCTACTTCTCGGCGAGTGAAAAACCTAGTTGAAGAATGCATTTTTCCCCATGCAGTTCTTAGCAAGGTTATTTTGCCAAAAATCAATTGAAAGCAAGAAAATCAATTGGCCTAACCTTCTATTTCAATACATACTCCACAGTCTGGAAAAGTCTAACACCAACCTTCCCTATGGAGCTCTCATTTCAGCTCTTATGCATCACAAACAACTAATCAACCCTTCCATTGAAATGATGCAATACATTTCATCTGATTATGTCTCTGCTACTCCGATTAAGTTCAGTGATGTCCGCCGAATGAATTTGACTGTTGACATATCTGGAGTCCCCACTGAACTCCTAAGTGACTGGACGAAGAGGACTAAAAAATGAAAGCCTTCTTCCTCGTCAACTCCGTCTGCTGTCAGTCTCAAACGTCGTCGTTCAGACACTTCTTCTCCACAGTATTCCAGTCATGCTCACCAGACTCAGTCTCCTACCCATCTACCTACTCCCACAATCTTACATGCATCAACTTCATCCAAACCACCTCCTGAGACTGTCCACTCCACAGCTGAACTCATCTCAATCTCTCATGCCAACTATTTGAAGTTCTTGCCTCAAATATTTCATAAATATATATATCAGATGTCTTTGATGTTGAAGATGATGGCAATTGTGGTTTCCGCTGTCTTGCTCAATGGCTGGGTCACGCTCAGGATTACTGGCCAGAAATTCGCAAGCTGCTCATTCAGGAACTCCTATCTCATCGTGTGCTCCATTCCCAAACAATTTTGTTCTGATAAAGATATTGACACCTTGTGTCAGGCTCTCACGATTGATGAAGTTGGACCTGCACCTGAGTCAAAATGGTTCACAGTTCCGGATATGGGGTTGTTAGCTGCCACTGCATTTCGCATTGTTCTAGTCACTTTAGCTCCTAATCAGTGTTGCACATATCTCCCACTTCGCGGCCCTGTTGATGATACTCCCACTCTTGTTGTTTTGGGCAACATTTCCAACCGACATTGGGTTCGCGTCAAGCTCTAAGAAAACTCTCCACTACCCACTATTTCACCTCAATGGAAGCATCATTGCTCTCCTGATGCCCGTGGATGGGAACTGCCTCTTCAATCCAAAATTCTTCATTTCAAAACTCTTCTACAAATTGAAGCTGAGCAATTTCTGGATTCAATATTTGCAGTCACCAGCATTGACCATCCCATCCATCTTGATGACGACTCTGAGCCTGATCTTACTCCTACCAATGACCTCTGTTGCTTAGATCTTGAACTTGCTCGTCTCAACTTAAATGATATCGAAGTTGATCTTCGTCTGCATCTTGGTCAAAGTCAACCTGGTCATTTAAAGTCACCACGGGTAGATGCTCACATTACTACATCCATTAATGTATCTTATCCGTCCCCACCAGGTCGCATCCATAAAGCTACGGATCTGGATCTCCATGCTTGCACCACCGGGCTTCCTCACTTCGGACACAGGCATGTCTCTTCATCAGATCTATTCCATGCCCCGTTGTCCTCCAAGCTCCGGCTCTACCCTGGGCAAACGCAAGCGCTCCCCAGATGCACCCAATGCCCACCTACTCTCAGATCTATGTCTTCAGGCATTTGGTTTTCCCTTTTGCTTTAAGGCTGGATTGTGGCTTCCCCGTGGATATCCTGCCTCTCAGCCTCTCCGATCCATGCCATCATGTCACCAATTCTTCCATTTTGACTGGGAACTCACGGTTCACAGGGATGTTCACCTTGGTTCAATCCCTCTTCATTTGGCTGGTAGTGTTGAATCCTTGGTTCTAAAGTTTAGAACATGGACCCTGATACTACTTCCTGTGATGCCACCCATTTTGAAGACTCTGAGGTCTACTTCGCCGTGTCCATCTCCCACGCCACTCATTCCCATTGCAGCATATGTCACTCCCATAGTGCCACCTCATTCACCATCTTCATAGGATGTGAAGGACGGAAAGGAGAGGAAGACATGGTTGAATTTCGAGAGAGAGTTGTGGACAAGATCAAGGTTTCAGGATGTGGTGATCAAGAATTGAAGATGATAGAAATAGGACTTGTAAGAGAATTCCTATGTAAATGTCACACTTCGATTATATAATTCGAGCATGTAATCGATTACGGAAGTTGTGTAATCGATTACTTGACGGTTTCTAAGAATTTGAATTTCAAATTAATGGAGGGAAAGAATATGTAATCGATTAGAGCAAGAGAGGTAAGCGATTACCTTGAGTTTCTAAAGCGGCACGAGGACCATAAAATTGATGTTAATCGATTACATGATAGAAGTGATCGATTACTTAAGACAAATTTTCAAATTCTAAGTTGTGTATTCCTATGTAATCGATTGCTAGACTTTTTAATCGATTACCAAAATTGAAAAACACACAAAAAAACATATAACTACAAGCATATGAACATATAAACATATAATCAACATATAAGCATATAATCACATAATCAGATATCAATTTAATCTATAATGCCTAATTCTCATCTAATTTAAAAAAAAAAATCCTTAGGAAGAGGTTTAGTAAATATATCAGCTAATTGATTATGTGTATCTACGAAAGAACTTTCTATATCCTTTCTCATGACATGATTTCGAAGAAAGTCATGCCTTATATCAATATTCTTTGTTCTAGAGTGCATAATGGGGTTTTTCGTGAGATTAATGGCACTTGTATTGTCACCTTTGAATGGAATGCAGCCCAGCTCTAAGCCATAATCCTTGAGTTGTTGTTTGAGCCATAAGGTTTGTGCACAACAACTTCCTGCAGCAATATACTCCGCTTTTGCAGTACTTAAAGCAACACAAGCTTGTTTCTTACAGGACCAAGAAACAAGAGCATTTCCCAATAAGTGACAAGTACCATTTGTGCTCTTTGTTTCAGTTTTGCATCCAGCAAAGTCTAAATCAGAATATCCAATCAAATCACAAACACTTCCTTTGTGATACCATAGACCAACATTTGAAGTTCCTTTCAGATATTTGAAAATCCTTTTCACTAAACTCAAATGAGATTCCCTATGAGATGCTTGATATCTAGCACATAAACACACACTAAACATAATATCTGGTCTACTTACTGTTAAATAAAGAAGAGATCCGATCATACCTCTATATTTGGTAATATCTACGGGAATGCCGGACTCATCTTGATCTAGATAAGTATTTGACCCCATAGGTGTGGCTATGGCCTTGCAATCATCCAAATCATATTTCTTTAAAAGCTCCTTGCAAAACTTGGATTGATTGATGAATATTCCATCTTGAGATTGCTTAATTTGCAATCCTAGAAAGAAGTTTAGCTGTCCCATCATAGACATCTCAAATTCTTCTTGCATCATGTTAGAGAAATCCTTGCATAGAGATTTGTTAGTGGAACCAAAAATAATCTCATCTACATAAATTTGAACTAACAAAGTATTACCTTTGGTTTTCTTGATGAACAAGGTTGTATCAGCCTGACCCTTTTGAAATCCTTTTTCACAAAGGAATGTGCTCAACCTCTCATACCATGCTCTAGGGGCTTGCTTAAGACCATAAAGTGCTTTCTTCAATTTGAAGACATGTGAAGGGTACTTAGGATCCTCAAATCCTAGTGGTTGTTAGAACAGATAGCAACCTGAGAGGGGGGGGGGGTGAATCAGTGTTGCCCCAATTTTCGCCTTGTTGAAATTGTTACTTTCAAGTTTATGATGATCACGAAATGATCGTTGTGATTGCAGCGGATTTGAACGATACTTGAAAGTAAATGTGAAGGATAAATAGAATCACACACAAGATTTTATCCTGGTTCACCTTCAATCCACCGAAGGCTACGTCCAGTCCCTCAAGAAAACCCCTTGAGGATTTTTCCACTATTGATAAAATTTCTTACAAGTTCCTAACCCAAGGACCCCAAGAATTTCTACCAATATCCTGTGAAAGCAAACCACTTTCAACAGCCCCTGAAAGCAAACCGCTTTCAGTTCCTGAAGGCAAACCACCCTCAGACCTTGAAGACAAACTTGTCTTCAATCGAAACCCTGAAAGCAAACCACTTTCAGTAACAAAAACCTTTCACCGAATACCACGGTGAAGAACTCAATCTTACAGAAAGAGATGAAGAAGATATTACAATTGGCTGTTTCAATCCTTTAACACACAATTGGATTGAACATGAGAAATTATGCTTTAAGGCTTTTAAGCATAATTCAATTCTGAGTTCTTCAAGATATGAACAACTAAAGTGTTCTTATAAACATAAAGATCATGAACTCGGAATTTAGGCTCCAAAAGATTTAAGTTCTAAAAGATGAACTAATTTTGACAAAGCTTTGGCCTAAAGTGATTTTCTCATGTGTAATGTGTTGTCTCTTGTATGTTATGTGTGTGTTATGTTTTCTGGACTCAAATGGTCTTTATATAGGCAAGGGAAACGTCCTTGAACCGTCACAACCCTTTTCAAAAGGTTTGGGACACAATGGTTCATGAAATGATGCACTTTTTCGTTCTGGTAATCGATTACCATACTTAGTGTAATCGATTACACAAGTGACCGTTTCAGTTTGAATTTGAATTTCAAAAATGTAATTGATTACAAGACATGAGTAATCGATTACTTTCCTAGGTGTAATCGATTACCTTAATGGTGTAATCGATTACACAGAAGCCCATTTTCCAGAAACTTGATCTTTGAGACTTGCTTAAGGTTTTCTACTTCTTTTAAGTTATGAAAACTCTTAGCTTGATTAGATTAGGTGTTTTAAGAGCCTTTATGCTTTAATAAGCCTTTGGAAGCATAACTCACCTAATACTAAGACTTCTAGACTATTGATGGACTTGAGTGCTTGATTCTTTGAAGTCTTCTTTTCTTCTTTTTGTTGATGAGTTTGTCGTCATCAAAACCACAGCCAGGGTCAGGAGCAAGACCTTCTTCACAATCTCCCCCTTTTTGATGATGGCAAACACATTCTTGATACTTGAAGATCATATATGCATTCTTGATGCTTAACTCCCCCTATTTGATGGAATCTAGTATTTCTGATATTTCTCCCCCTTTCCAATGTACTTGTTGAATTCCTGCATATGATCTTTAAGAGCACAGAACCTTTCTCCCCCTTTTGACTTCATCAAAAAGAAGAAAAGGCCAAAAATGTACAGGCATACACACAAGTATATTGCAACATAAAGCATTGGGGTTAGGGGTAAATGTGTAAAACATGAACAACCAGCACTTATATATATATATAAAAGAGCAAATACATAAGTTATACATAGTAGGACATAGCAAACATATGTAGTAGAAGGATTACACCAATAAATAGAGCCATTTTGCGAAAATAGGGAAATCCTAATAGTAAGTAAATAACTATATGGAGACACAAGACTGCAGAACTTAGACTTGACTAGAATCCTCAGAGTTCTCAGAAGGGTCAAGGTCCTGAAGGCTCTCAATTTCCTTACGCATGAAGGAGTGCACAGCCTCTATACGATTGTCCACAAGTATAAAGCGAGACCGGATGGTATCCTCCAGTTGGCCCAACTTTTGAGAGATGCGAAGAGACAGAATGTCCATTCGTTCGAGGATAACCTTGGTTTCTTGTGAGAAATTTGAAGGAATGGCATAAAATGGAGACAAGCCAGCCGATACTACATTTGTTGATACATCTATGCGGTATCGAGGATGCAAAAAGGGATCATTGGAGGAATCCCGTCGAGGAGTATTGATTGGAGAGGAGACATTTGAAGAACGTGGAAGAGACCCCATGGCGAAACAATACTTAGAAAGAGATGGATAGTATAGGGAGGAAGGTAGGCAAAAGACAATAGACAAATGCTGATTTTATAAGAAAAATCGTGTATGTAATCGATTACGGTAGTTAAAGTAATCGATTACAGCAGTTGTAAATTTGAAAATATTCAAATTTTGAACATGTAATCGATTATAGCAGTTATGATAATCGATTACTCAGATAGTTCTAACAGGCACGAGGACTTAGAGTGTGGATAATCGATTACAGGACCTATGGTAATCGATTACTAGGACAATTGTATAAGTTCTAGGCTCTAGAACCTTAAGTAACACATTTTCATATAAACACTTAAGCATATAATCTATCTAAATGCATATAAACATATAATCATCACAAAGATTATGCAAATAACATGTTACCTTAAATGTCATGCTCATCTAATATGCCTAATTCTCTTCTTATCTTGAAAAATGATTCCTTAGGAAGAGGTTTAGTAAAGATATCTGCCAATTGATTATGTGTATCCACAAATGAAATCTCAATATCTTTCCTCATAACATGATCTCGAAGAAAATGATGTCGTATATCAATATGCTTAGTTCGAGAATGCATGATAGGGTTTTTAGTGAGATTAATGGCACTTGCGTTGTCACATTTGATTGGAATGCAGCCCAGCTCTAAGCCATAATCTTTAAGTTGTTGTTTGAGCCATAGAGTTTGTGCACAACAACTTCCTGCAGCAATGTATTCTGCTTCTGCAGTACTTAGAGCAACACATGCTTGTTTCTTACAAGACCAAGAAACAAGGGCATTTCCTAACAAGTGACAAGTACCACTTGTACTTTTTCTTTCAGTTTTACAACCAGCATAATCAGAATCAGAATATCCAATCAAATCACAAACACTTCCTTTGGGATACCACAATCCAACATTTGTAGTTCCTTTCAAATATTTGAAAATCCGTTTAACAGAACTCAAATGTGATTCCCTAGGAGATGCTTGATATCTAGCACATAGACACACACTAAACATAATATCAGATCTACTTGCAGATAAGTATAGAAGAGATCCGATCATACCTCTATATTTGGTAATATCAACTTGATTGCCGGATTCATCTTGATCTAAATATGTGTTAGACCCCATTGGTGTGGCTATGGCTTTGCGATCATCCAAATCATATTTCTTTAACAATTCCTTGCAAAACTTTGATTGATTGATGAATATTCCATCATTTGATTGCTTGATTTGCAAACCAAGAAAGAAATTTAATTGTCCCATCATGGATATCTCAAATTCTTCTTGCATCATGTTAGAGAAATCCTGACAAAGAGATTCGTTAGTTGCACCAAAGATAATATCATCAACATAAATTTGAACTAATAGGGTATTACCTTTGGTTCTTTTGATGAACAAGGTTGTATCAGCCTTACCCTTTTGAAATCCTTTATCACAAAGGAAAGTACTTAATCTATCATACCATGCACGAGGGGCTTGTTTAAGACCATAGAGTGCCTTCTTTAATCTGAAGACATGTGAAGGAAACTTTGGATCTTCAAATCCTGGAGGTTGCTTCACATAGACTTCTTCTTGAATGTATCCGTTCAGGAAAGCACTTTTGACGTCCATTTGATATAATGGGAAATTTAAAGAACAAGCATACGCCAATAATAGTCTTATGGCTTCCAACCTTGCTACTGGAGAATAAGTTTCATCAAAGTCTATACCTTCTTCTTGATTATATCCTTGAGCAACTAATCTTGCTTTGTTCCTAACTATAATACCATTTTCATCTAACTTATTCCTAAATACCCACTTTGTTCCAATAACATGTTTATCACTAGGCTTAGGGACAAGTTCCCAAACTTGATTCCTTTCAAATTGGTTTAGTTCTTCTTGCATTGCTATAATGCAATATTCATCTTCTAGAGCATCATTTACTTTTGATGGTTCTATCTGAGAGACGAAGGCCATATTCAAAACTGAATCATTTAAGCGTAGCCTTGTAGAAATGCCTCTAGAAATATCACCAATAATATTATCAACTGGGTGATCCCTATGGGTTCTCCATTCTTTTGGAAGTTGATAAGTATTACTTTCGATGTGCTCTTCTTGTATTGGATTCTGATCTCCATCCTTTTGAGAATCTTCACTTAAAATGATATCATCTTCTTCATTATCTGGAAGATTGACTTTATCTTCTATTGAAGATTTAGATTCATCAAAAGAAACATGTATGGATTCTTCCACAGATAGAGTTTTCTTGTTAAAGACTCTATATGCTTTGCTTGTTAAAGAATACCCAAGGAATATACCTTCATCAGATTTTTCATCAAACTTTCCAAGGTTTTCCTTTCCATTATTCAAGACAAAGCATTTCGATCCAAAAGCATGTAGATGAGAGATGTTTGGTTTCCTTCCTTTGTAGAGTTCATAGGGAGTTTTCTTAAGGATAGGTCTAATAAGAACTCTATTGGAAACATAGCAAGCAATACTTACAGCATCAGCCCAGAAATATTTAGGGAGACTTGATTCACTAAGCATGGTTCTTGCTAATT
Source organism: Acmispon strigosus (assembly GCA_030819835.1). Classification (NCBI taxonomy): domain Eukaryota; kingdom Viridiplantae; phylum Streptophyta; class Magnoliopsida; order Fabales; family Fabaceae; genus Acmispon; species Acmispon strigosus. The sequence continues at coordinate 32,000,895 of JAUAMA010000001.1, forward strand.
CTTCAAGTAATCTATTCTTCCTTTCTACTACACCATTCTGTTGTGGTGTTCTCGGAGTAGAGAAATTATGTGATATTTCATTTTCATCACATAGTTCTTGGAATTGTTGATTCTGAAATTCTCCACCATGATCACTTCTTATAGAAGAGATCTTTAAAGACTTCTCATTTTGAACAAGCCTTGCATATCTTTTGAATGCATTGAAGGCTTCATTCTTATGAGGAAGAAATAAAGTCCATGTAAATCTAGAGAAATCATCAACAATAACATGTGAATAGAAATTACCTCCGAGGCTTTTAGTTCTAGATGGTCCGAACAAATTCATATGTAACAATTGAAGGGGTCTTGAGGTTGAAACTATGTTCTTTGGTTTGAAGGATGTTCTGGTTTGCTTCCCTTTTTGACATGCATCACAAAGCTTGTCTTTCTCGAATTTTATCTTTGGAAGCCCAACAACTAGATCATGCTTGACTAGTTTGTTTAAATGATCTATGTGAATATGAGCAAGTCTTCTATGCCATAGCCATGAATCACTAATATTCTTGGCCAAAAGGCATCTCACATTTTGTGGAATTTCTTCCAAGGAGATCATGAAGACTTTATTTACTTTATACCCAGAAAACTTAATTTCTTTAGTTTTCACATCTTTCACAACACATATATCATTAATAAAACCAACTTTCAAACCTTTATCACATAGTTGACTAATACTCAGAAGATTATGCATCAAGCCATCAACGTAAAGAACTTTATCGATGACTGTTTGAGGGGGTGTGCTTATTCTTCCAATACCGAGTATTTTTCCCTTTTGATTGTTACCATATGTGACGAAACCTTTTTCCCTAGGTATAAGAAAAGAAAACTTGGTTTTGTCTCCTGTCATGTGTGATGAGCAGCCACTATCAAGATACCATAAATCCTTTGCTGCTTTCATACACACCTACATGACAAAGTTCAGACATGGATATTAGGAACCCAACAAGTTTTGGGTCCTTCTAAGTTAACATCCTTTCTAACCCAAATGTATTCCCTATTTGGTACTCCTACATGTTTGTAGTAACATCTACTAGGGGTATGTCCTACTTTGTTACAATATGTACAAGAGTAATGATTGTAACTAGAGGTTTTTCTAGGAGAGGGATGAATCTTCTTAGGATGTCTATTTTGAGTATTCTTCCTATTGTGTGTACTTTTAACGAAATTAATCCTTTTGTTACTAGAAGATTCTACTATATGGTTTGGTTTTACAAACACAGTTTTCTTGACTTCCTTAGTTTTTGGGTGAGAAGTATATCCTAAACCTGATTTATTTTTTGAATGTCTTTGTACACTTAGGATATCATCTAACTTCTGTTTTCCTTTGTTGAAGTTATTTACTCTTTGTTGAAGATTATCTATCTTTTCTTCTAAAGAACTACACTTAGTGCATTTTTGTGTAATATCTAGTTTGGATTTCACTATGTCTAATTCCTCTTGTAAAGTTCTACACTTACTTTCTAAGGATGAAATCAAGTCATTTTGCTTAGTGCTAATCTTGGAAAATTCTTGACATAATTTAAACATATTCTCCATAGCAAATTTTAAATCATGAGAAGACATAGAATTATTACTAACCTGGGAATCTTGAACATCTGAGTCATGTGTGGCCATCAAGGCAACTTGTGCTTCTTCTTAGTCAGAATCTGATGATGAACTTACTTCATTATCATCCCAAGCCAAATATGCTCTTCGAGTAGGTTGATCCTTTTTCTCGAATTTCTCTCTTAGACCATGTTTCTTCTTCTGAAGATTTGGACAATCTGACTTGAAGTGTCCCGGTTTGCCACACTCGAAACATGTAATCTTTTGAGATGAAGAAGACTCATTGTTCCTCTGGAAGACTCTATTGTTGTTAAATTTAACGTTTTTCCTTTTAAGAAACTTTCCAAAGTTCTTTACTAGAAGATTCAGATTTCCATTGTCTTCTTCTTCAGAGTCTGCATCATAATCTTCTTTGATGCTTTCATTTGCTTTTAGGGAAATTGATCGATACTTGTTCTTGTGTTGTTCATTTTCTTCCAAACGATTCAATTCCAACTCGTGTTCTTGGAGTTTTCCAAAAAGAGTTGCAAGAGTCATTTTTGATAAACTCTTCTTCTCTGAGATGGCTGTTACTTTTGGTTGCCATACTCTTGTAAGTGATCTTAGAACTTTCATGTTCAAATCACTGTTTGAAAATTGTCTACCAAGAGCAATCAAATGATTAATCAAATGAGTGAATCGTTTTTGCATTTCTAATACCTTTTCTCCTGGAAGCATTCTGAACATTTCATATTCCTGAGACAAAGTATTGATCTTTGATCTCTTGACTTCATCTGTTCCTTCATGAGTCACCATCAACGTATCCCATATTTCTTTTGATGAAGTGCACGTTGAAACTCTGAAAAATTCGTCCATGCCAAGAGCAGATGTAAGAATGTTCATTCCTTTGAGATCATGTTGAACCTTCTTCTTTTCTTCTTCAATCCAAGTATTTTCTGATTTTGGTTGTGAAGTTCCTTCTTCATCTGTTGTTACAGGCACAAAGGGCCCTTCTTCAATGGCTTTCCATATTCCTACGTCTAATGACTTTATGAATATCTTCATCTTGATTTTCCAGAAGTCATAGTGTTCTCCATTGAAGAATGGTGGCCTGTTTATGTTATGTCCTTCACTTGTTCCATGATTGGAAGAGGATGCCATCTTTTCCCGGATCTTAGGAATAACTTACCTAAACTTCCGCTCTGATACCAATTGTTAGAACAGATAGCAACCTGAGAGGGGGGGGTGAATCAGTGTTGCCCCAATTTTCGCCTTGTTGAAATTGTTACTTTCAAGTTTATAATGATCACGAAATGATCGTTGTGATTGCAGCGGATTTGAACGATAATTGAAAGTAAATGTGAAGGATAAAGAGAATCACACACAAGATTTTATCCTGGTTCACCTTCAATCCACCGAAGGCTACGTCCAGTCCCTCAAGAAAACCCCTTGAGGATTTTTCCACTATTGATAAAATTTCTTACAAGCTCCTAACCCAAGGACCCCAAAAATTTCTACCAATATCCTGTGAAAGCAAACCACTTTCAACAGCCCCTGAAAGCAAACCGCTTTCAGTTCCTGAAGGCAAACCACCCTCAGACCTTGAAGACAAACTTGTCTTCAATCGAAACCCTGAAAGCAAACCACTTTCAGTAACAACAACCTTTCACCGAATACCACGGTGAAGAACTCAATCTTACAGAAAGAGATGAAGAAGATATTACAATTGGCTGTTTCAATCCTTTAACACACAATTGGATTGAACATGAGAAATTATGCTTTAAGGCTTTTAAGCATAATTCAATTCTGAGTTCTTCAAGATATGAACAACTAAAGTGTTCTTATAAACATAAAGATCATGAACTCAGAATTTAGGCTCCAAAAGATTTAAGTTCTAAAAGATGAACTAATTTTGACAAAGCTTTGGCCTAAAGTGATTTTCTCATGTGTAATGTGTTGTCTCTTGTATGTTATGTGTGTGTTATGTTTTCTGGACTCAAATGGTCTTTATATAGGCAAGGGAAACGTCCTTGAACCGTCACAACCCTTTTCAAAAGGTTTGGGACACAATGGTTCATGAAATGATGCACTTTTTCGTTCTGGTAATCGATTACCATACTTAGTGTAATCGATTACACAAGTGACCGTTTCAGTTTGAATTTGAATTTCAAAAATGTAATCGATTACAAGACATGAGTAATCGATTACTTGCCTAGGTGTAATCGATTACCATAATGGTGTAATCGATTACACAGAAGCCCATTTTCCAGAAACTTGATCTTTGAGACTTGCTTAAGGTTTTCTACTTCTTTTAAGTTATGAAAACTCTTAGCTTGATTAGATTAGGTGTTTTAAGAGCCTTTATGCTTTAATAAGCCTTTGGAAGCATAACTCACCTAATACTAAGACTTCTAGACTATTGATGGACTTGAGTGCTTGATTCTTTGAAGTCTTCTTTTCTTCTTTTTGTTGATGAGTTTGTCGTCATCAAAACCACGGCCAGGGTCAGGAGCAAGACCTTCTTCACAGTGGTTGCTTCACATTTACTTCTTCTTGAATATATCCATTCAGGAAAGCGCTTTTAACATCCATTTGATATAATGGGAAGTTTAGAGAGCAAGCATAAGCCCATAGTAATCCTATGGCTTCCAACCTTGCAACTGGTGCATAGGTTTCATCAAAATCAATACCTTCTTCTTGATTGTACCCTTGTGCAACCAGCCTTGCCTTGTTTCTGACAATAATGCCATTTTCATCCAACTTATTTCTGAACACCCATTTTGTTCCAATAATATGCTTGTCAGAAGGCTTAGGTGTTAGAGTAAAATAACTTAACCTATTTTGATAAATAACAATTTCGCTAAGTGTTACTAATTTTCTTTATAAGATTTCACATTCAGGAACACTTATGAATGGAAGCTATGCTGCAAACATTATCAAAAAGCAAGTGTAGAGTTCGTCCGCCTATGAGTCTGCCTCCAGAGTAAAGTTCGTCAGCCTGCAAAGACTGTCCGGTTCAATCCTTGTTAAATACATAAGTTGACTAAGAAGCAATGATTGAAGACCCGGTACAAAAAGAATCTGCTTAGAAGAGATCGTTTGCTCAAAACCAAAGATGAGTTGTCAAGCACCTCTTGGTGGATCAGAGCATTAAATGCGAAAGAGACAGAATTAAGCGCCATAAGCCTTGAAGGTTTAAATTCTCTGACATTCCTTAATTCAAGCTACTTTTGCTGAATTAACGGAGATATCCTCTGATTATCGTATCTCCCCAACGGCCAAATCGGAATCCTCTGATCAGATCATTAAATGCCATATTAGCTGTAATGCACATGCATTAAATGCAGCTTCTGAAGATCCAGAATAAAAGCATTGCCAGACGATCTCACTCTCCATCTGTTGAAGAAACTTCTTCATCTGGCATACTACAACAAGCAGATGCAGATATATCCGTTACTCACAGTCAAGCAAAGGCTCAACGGAACTATTTTGAAGATCTTCGTTAGCACATCCAGTTATCATCCTACTGAAGATATAAATAGTGACCTCTGCATCATTTTCAACTCGGCGACTTACACACTATCAAAGCTTTCAAATCTTCCAAGTCAGTTTACATTTTGAATAAGCTTCAGTCAAGAACACTCAGTAATCTTAGCCTTCCCACTTTCTGAGTTTAGTCGCCAACAAGTGTGATACCCCTATAGAGTGAAAACTCTTATCCTTCTCACACAACCTCTTCAGAGAATCAAATTAAAAATCATCTCTGAACCTAGAACCTCATAGTTTCTACCCACTCTTTGTGAAGAGATCTTTGTAGAAAACAAACCTTCTTGAAAAAGAACTGGGAGGAGTCCTGTCGAATACTTGAAAGATAAAGGAGAAGTCCTGAGAAAACTTGTAAAGGAGTAGTCCTCAGAATACTGGGAGAAGTCCCTGAGAACACTTGTACTATTCTGTTGAAATAGTGGAAAATCTTGGTATAGCCAAGGACTGGACGTAGCCCTATCGGTTTTGGGGGTGAACCAGGATAAATATCTTGTGTGCTTTACTATTTAAAGTTCTAAGTATATCTCCGCTGCACTTCTCTTTAAACGATTTCAAACCTATAACGAGTTATTTGCGAAAAACTTTTCAAAAGTCACACACACAATTCAAACCCCCCTTTCTTGTGTGATTTTATTACTATCATTAAGAACCAATTCTCATACTTGATTTCTTTCAAACTGGTTCAATTCTTCTTGCATGGCTACAATCCAATACTCATCTTCAAGAGCATCGTCATCTTTTGAGGGTTCTTCCTGAGAGACAAAGGCCATGTTTAATACTGAATCATTTAAGCGTAGCCTTGTAGAAACTCCTCTTGATATGTCACCAATGATGTTGTCATAGAATGATCCCTGTGGGTTCTCCATTCTTTTGGCAACTCATAAGTGGTATCTTCAATATGCTCTTCTTGTTCTGAAACATGCTATGTTTGCTTTTGAGAATCTTCCTTTATGATGTTATCTTCCTCATCATTATCAGGAATAATAACTATATCTCCTTTTGAAGAGTTAGACTCATCAAAAGATACATGTATGGACTCTTCAATAGATAGAGTTTTCTTGTTGAAGTCTCTGTATGCTTTGCTTGTCAGAGAATATCCAAGGAATATACCTTCATCGGATTTTTCATCAAACTTACCAAGGTTTTCCTTACCATTGTTGAAGACAAAGCACTTTGATCCAAAAACATGCAAATGAGCAATGTTTGGTTTCCTCCCTTTGTATAGTTCATAAGGAGTTTTCTTTATAAAAGGTCTAATGAGTACTCTGTTGGATACATAGAAAGCAGTGCTTACAGCATCAGCCCAAAAGTATTTTGGAAGGTTGGATTCACTCAGCATGGTCCTTGCTAGTACTTCAAGAGACCTGTTCTTCCTTTCCACAACACCATTTTGTTGTGGTGTTCTTGGAGCAGAAAATGTGAAGAAGGTCTTGCTCCTGACCCTGGCTGTGGTTTTGATGACGACAAACTCATCGACAAAAAGAAGAAAAGAAGACTTCGAAGAAACAGCGCTATAAAGTTCATCAATAGTCTAGAAGTCTTAGTTTAGGTGAGTTATGATCCTAAAGGTCTATTAAAGCATAAAGGCTCTATAAAACATCTAAACTAATCAACTTAGTGTTTTCATAACTTAAAAGAAGTAGAAAACCTTAAGCCGATCTCAAAGGATCAAGTTTCTGGAAGTTGGGCTTCAGTGTAATCGATTGCAGCTTTCTGGTAATCGATTACACCTAGGCAAGTAATCGATTACTTGTTGTTTGTAATTGATTACATGTTTGAATTTGAAATTCAAACTGAAACGGCTATTAGTGTAATCGATTACACTAATTGATGTAATCGATTACCAGAACGAAAAGTTGCATCTTTTCATGAACCATTGTGTCCCAAACCTTTTGGAAAGGGTTGTGATGGTTCAAGGATGTTTCCCTTGCCTATATAAAGTCCATTTGAGTCCAGAACACATAACATACACATACACAACACACAACACATGAGAATACAACATTAGGCCAAAGCTTTGCCAAAATACTTCATTTTCATTAAGTCTTCAAGACTTAAACTTTCAAAGGGCCAAAATTCTGAGTTCATGATCTTCATGTTTATAAGAACACTCTTGTTGTTCATATCTTGAGGAACTCAGAATTCCATTATGCTTAAAAGCCTTAGAGCATAAATTCTCATAATCAATCCTCTTGTATGTTAAAGGATTGAAACAGCCAATTGTAAACTCTTCTTCATCTCTTTCTTGTTGATTGAGTATTCACCGTGGATCTCGGTGAAGGGTTGTTAGTACTGAAAGTGGTGTACTTTCAGGGTGTTGATTGAAGATGGTCAAGTCTTCAAGGTCTGAGGGTGGTTTGCCTTCAGGAACTGAAAGTGGTGTACTTTCAGGGGCTGTTGAAAGTGGTGTACTTTCACAGGAAGTTGATAGAAATTCTTAGGGTCCTTGGTGTAAGAACTTGTAAGAGATTTTTATCAATAGTGGAAAAATCCTCAAGGGGTTTCTTGAGGGACTGGACGTAGCCTTCGGTGGATAGAAGGTGAACCAGAATAAAACTCTGTGTGTGAATTCTTCTATCCTTCATCTTTTACTTTCAAGCAATCCTCAATTCCGCTGCAATCACAATTATCATTTTGTGATCATCATTTCTTGAAAGTAATAATTTCAATAAGGAGAAAATCGGGGCAACACTGATTCACCCCCCCTCTCAGGTTGCTATCTGTTCTAACAGAAAAGTTATGTGATATTCCATTCTCATCACATAATTCCTGAAATTGGTGGTTTTGAAACTCTCCACCATGATCACTTCTAATAGAAGAGATCTTAAAAGCCTTTTTCATTTTGAACAAGCCTTGCATATCTTTTAAATGCATTGAAGGCTTCGTTCTTATGAGGCAAAAATATAGTCCAAGTAAATCTGGAATAATCATCAACAATAACAAGAGCATAATAGTTACCTCCAAAACTTCTAGTCCTTGATGGTCCAAATAAATCCATGTGAAGTAGTTGGAGTGGTCTTGTGGTTGAGACTATATTCTTAGGTTTGAAAGACACTTTGGTTTGCTTCCCTTTCTGACATGCATCACAGAGCTTGTCTCTTTCAAATCTTATCTTTGGAAGTCCAACAACCAGATCATGTTTAACAAGTTTATTTAAATGATCCATGTGGATGTGAGCCAGTCTTCTATGCCAGAGCCATGAATCATTGTTGTTCTTGGCTAACAAACATCTAACATTAGATGGAATTTCATCCAAGGATATCATGAAGACTTTATTGACTTTTTACCCAGAGAACTTGATTTCTCTAGTTTTCACATCCTTCGCCACACAGATATCATTTATGAACCCAACTTTCAAACCCTTGTCACAAAGTTGACTAATACTTAGAAGTTTATGCTTCAAACCATCAACATATAGAACCTTGTTAATGAAGGTTTGAGGGGGTGTGCCTATTCTTCCAATGCCAAGTATCTTCCCTTTCTCATTGTTTCCATATGTAACAAAACCTTTTTCTCTAGGCATAAGAAATGAGAACTTTGTTTTGTCTCCTGTCATGTGTGATGAGCAGCTATTATCAAGATACCATAATTCCTTTGCTGCTTTCATGCACACCTACATGACAAAGTTTAGACTTGGGAGTTAAGTACCCTATTTTCTTTGGGTCCTTCTATGTTAGTAATTTTCTTAACCCACATATACTCTTTATTTGGTACTCCTACATTTTTGTAATAGCATCTATTTGGAGTACGTCCTACTTTGTTACAATAGGTACATGAATATTTGTTGTAACCTGATGTCTGCCTAGGAGTTGAATTGATCTTCTTAGTAGGTCTATGATAATGATTCTTCCTATTGTTCATACTCCTAAAAGAACTAGTCCTAGAGTTTTCAGAAGATCCTTCCACTTTGTTTGGTTTGACAAAGATGGTTTTCTTGACTTCTTTTGACTTTGGGTGAGAGGTATATCTTAGACCAAATTTATTATTGGAGAGTCTTTGAACACTTAGGATATCATCTAACTTATGTTTTCCTTTGTTGAAGTTATGAACTCTTTGTTGAAGATTATCTATCTTCTCTTCTAAAGAACTACACTTACTACATTCATGTGAAATGTCTAATTTGGATTTCACTATGTCTAGTTCTTCCTGTAGGGTTCTAAACTTAACTTCTAAAGAGGAAATTATAGCATCTTTCTTACTACTAACTTTAGAAAAACTTTGACATAATTTAAACACATTCTCTATAGAAAATTCTAAATCATGAAATGAAATAACATTGCCACTAACCTGGATATCCTCAGCATTTGAATCATGTGAAGCCATTAATGCAACTTGTGCTTCTTCCTTTTCAGAGTCGGATGATGAATTTACTTCATTTTCATCCCAAGCAATGTATGCTCTTCGAGTAGTTTGATCCTTCTTTTGAAACTTATCCTTCAAACCATGTTTCTTCTTTTGAAGATTTGGACATTCCAACTTGATATGTCTCGGTTTTCCACATTTAAAGAATGTGAATTTTTTAGAAGAGGAGGGCTCACTACTCCTTTGGAAAGTTCTGTTATTATTAAACTTAATACCTTTCCTTTTGAATAGCTTTCCAAGATTCTTCACTAGAAGATTCATATTTTCATTGTCGTCCTCTTCTGAATCTGAATTATAATCATCTTTGATGCTTTCCTTTCCTTTTAGAGAAATGGATCGATACTTCTTCTCATGTTGTTCATGTTCCTCCAAACGATTCAACTCTAATTCATGTTCATGGAGTTTTCCGAAGAGAGTTGCAAGAGTAATATTAGACAAACTCTTCTTTTCGGAAATTTCCGTAACCTTTGGTTGCCATGCTCTTGTGAGTGATCTTAGAACTTTCATGTTTAAGTCACTTCTGGAAATTTTTTTACCAAGTGCAATCAAATGGTTAGTCAAATGAGAGAATCGTTTTTGCATATCCAATACCTTTTCTCCTTGAAGCATTCTGAACATTTCATATTCTTGAGATAGGGTATTGATCTTTGATCTCTTGACTTCATCTGTCCCTTCATGAGTCACCATCAATGTATCCCATATTTCTTTTGATGTTGTGCAAGTTGAGACTCTGAAGAATTCATCCATGCCAAGAGCAGATGTAAGAATATTCATTCCTTTGAGATCATACTGAACCTTCTTCTCTTCTTCTTCACTCCATGTGTTTTCTGGTTTTGGTTGTCTGCTATCACCCACTTCATTCATAGGTATAAACGGACCTTCTTCAATGGCTTTCCATATTTCCAAGTCCAGTGACCTTATGAAGATTTTCATTTTAATCTTCCAGAAGTCATAGTGGTCTCCATTGAAGTATGGTGGCCTTTTTATGTTGAATCCCTCACTAGTTCCATGACTAGAAGAGGATGCCATCTTCTCCCGGATCATATGAACAAATTACCTAAACTTACGCTCTGATACCAATTGTAAGTATAGATAGCAACCTGAGAGGGGGGGTGAATCAGGTTTACCCGATTTTCGCCTTAACACACCTTACTTTCAAGATAAAGATGATCACAATCGAGTGCAGCGGAAATAGACGTTGCTTGAAAGTAAAGATGAGGAGTAGGAGAATGCACACGCAGAATTTTATCCTGGGTCACCTTCAATCCACCGAAGGCTACGTCCAGTCCCTCAAGAAACCCCTTGAGGATTTATCCACTATTGATAAAAATCTCTTACAAGTGCTTACACCAAGTACCTTAAGAATTTCTATCAACACAAACCTGTGAAAGCACACCACTTTCAACAGCCCCTGAAAGCACACCACTTTCAGTCCCTGAAAGCACACCACTTTCAGAACAATCAACCTTCACCGAACCCTACGGTGAATATTCACTCAACCAGAATGAGATGAAGAAGAGTTTTACAATTGGCTGTATCAATCCTTTAACACACAATTGGATTGATCTTGAGAGTTATGCTTTAAGGCTCTTAAGCATAAGAAAGCTCTCTTGATTTTGATTTCTTCAATATATGAACAGCAAGAGTAATCGATTACCTTAAGGGTGTAATCGATTACAGTACTTAGGTAATCGATTACTCTATGTGACCATTGCTGTTTGAATTTCAAATTCAAACGTGTAATCGATTACAAGCAAGCTGTAATCGATTACTTGCCTATGTGTAATCGATTACCTTAAGGGTGTAATTGATTACACTCAGTCCAGATTCCAGAAAAGGAAACCTTTAATAACAGCTTGAGTTTTTCTACCTCTTTTAAATAATAAAAAGGTTAAACTCAATTAGCTTAAATGTTTTAAAGAGCCTTTATACTAGAGAAGCCTTTAGAAGCATAACTCGCCTATCTAAGACTTAGGTAGATATATAAACATGTTGCACTGTTTCCTCTAAGTCTTCTTTTCTTCTTTTTGACGATGAGTTTTTCGTCATCAAATCTCAGCCAGGGTCAGGAGCAAGACCTTCTTCACAGTACAGTCACTGCTTCCTCATCTATTACAACATTGGAACAAATCGCTGTTGATGATGCTACAAGGATTCCATCGCTTTCACTAATAACGACTGTGTTTGCTCTTTCACCAATATGTATAGTTCTTGCATCCCCGTGTGCCCCATCCCTGGAGATCATACCTGTTGAAAATGCTGCCAAGGCCTTGTTGGCTAAGATCCCCACCAAGAGACGATCTTCTGGTCTTCCAGATTTCTTGAAAAGAATGAAGATGACTCCCATGTAGAATTCCCACATTATTTCTAGTCTGGGTTATACTGAATCTAATGCTAACTATAGGAATGAATCGTACCTACTACAATCTCCGTGGAATTTCCAGTGGATGCAACGGTGGTTGAAGAACTCAAAGAAGAATTTTTTCTCCCTCTCTTTTTCTCATTGAACAATTTCTTTATTGCTAACAGTTTATACACTTTGCTTATTGGTTTACATCATTTTGGCTCTATTAGCTGCTTTGCTCTAATGTGTTTGTTTATAGCCTTTCTACCTTTGTTTGTTGCTATATTTTTTTGCTAATGACAAAAGGGGAGAAGTTATAGAAAAATTTAGAGTATAAGGTGATAAAATCTTTTGAAAGAAATAGAGACTAGTCTTAGAAACCTAGTCTTAGAAATCTCTCAACGTCTTCGAAAAAGCCCCTAGTTGAGGGGGAGCAATGAGAAAGATAACTCTAGCATAACTTAGAAAAATATTGCCTATAGGGGGAGCTAAGAATCATGATAGACTAAAATAGGTTATACATGTGAGGGGGAGAGTACGCTCGTCTGCCATGATAATAAGCTATACGAGTTTTAAAAATAACATGATTTCACATTTATGACTCTGAAACTATGTTTTAATGCTATTACGTACGCCCTTATACTATTTTTTCACGTTTATCCAAAAATTTGCTCTGAAACATAGTCTTACAAAAAGCTTCTAAGTGAATGCTTTGATACTAACGTCTTATAGGCTAATTTTATTTAAAATAAGAAACATTTAATAGACCAACGTTCTAATACTTAGTCTTATTTTAAAGAACGCTCTGATGCTTTTTTGAAATAATAAATTAAACCTTTTTCTCAAATGAAAATTGTCATTATCAAAAAAGGGGAGATTGCTAGATTCAAACGATTTCTTCTATTATCATGTTTTGATATATAACAATTTTATCCAAGGTTTAATGTTGATAGATAAAGATTTCCTAAGACTTTAAGTATTTCATATTTCAGGAAACATCTATCATTGGGATGAAATGAACGTCTGCCTTCGAATCAAAGAATACATCTAAAGAAGCGCGTTTGTATACGACGAAGAATTGGAACGTCTGAGGAGTACTTCTGAGGAAAGTCTTAGAAATGTTCAAGAAGAACGTCTGAGGAGTACGTCTGAGGAGTACGTGTTACTACACTCTAAACAGAGCGTCTGCCTCGTTGCTGCTACCAACAAAGATTCACTACATCTCAGCATTTAATAAAGCATTGTTCTCATCAGAATCAAGACACGGACACATTTAATATTTTATTCCTCCTATCTGTCTGCCCTCTCTGACATTCCATAAATCAAGATTACTTTTCAAAGTCAACGACACTATTATCTGAACATCGTATCACCTCAACGGTCAGAATCAAATCTCAATGATCAGAAAAAGAAGATTCTCTTTGCTGCTTTTCTTCGCATTTAATGCCTAGACGACTATATAAGGAAAACATACAGCAAATGCATTGAATACCCAGACGACAATATCAAGTGCATTAAATGCTACAATTAATGCATAGCAGGTCGCATTTAATGCTTCTGAAGAGCTTGTCAGAAGTATCCGTTGCAAATTCAGAATAGAAGAAATTCAAATGGAACTTCATAGTCTTCACCAACGTTCATCCTACTAAAGATATAAATAGATGACTTAGACATTGGAATCATGGCGACTTTCTACGATAAAATTCTCAAGCATTCTAAGCCTTTCATTGCTAACAGTTCTAAAATCTACTCAGATACAAATAGCCTTATCATTCTGAGTGAATTCGTCTGCCTGTGTGAAAATTTCATAGAGTGAAAACTCTTATCCTTTCCACACACCAAAATAGAGAACCTATTTTCATATCCTCCCTGTAATTTGAGCTTAAAATATTTCTACCTTACTCTTGCTGTAGAGACTTTGTAGAAAAGAAAAACCTTCTTTGTAAAAGAACTGGGAGTAGTCTTGTTTAATACTAGTAAGGAGAAATCCTCTCTAATACTTGTAAGGAGAAGTCCTACAGAATACTTGTAAGGAGAAGTCCTATGAATACTAGGAGAAGTCTTGCATAATACTTGTACTATTCGGAGTAATAGTGGAAAATCTTGGTGAAGCCAAGGACCAGACGTAGCCTTGTCGATTAAGGGGGTGAACCAGGATAAACCTTCTGTGTGCTTTAATTTCAGCTCTATTAACTTTCCGGTGCACTAGTCTTACAAAAGAGTTTTGAAACTTATACTTGTTTTGAAAGAAAAGTTTTTGAAATCACACACACAATTCAATCCCCCCTTTCTTGTGTTGTTTCGTTATTATCACTTCGTGTTCGTCCTCTACACTCCAACGTCCATCCACGTCTCGAGAATTTGAAAGAAATCACGTGATCTTATTTTATTCTCAACTCAACTAGAGTAGAATAATCAAACATCATTTATTCCAAATAAAATGTCTAACAAGTACCAACTCTTGAGTATCACAACATTCAATGACCAAATCATAATTATTATAGACTCCAAGGACCAAACTGCAAATTTACAAAAATCGAGGGTCTTACAATACTACCCCCCTAAAAATAGTTTAGTCCTCGAAACTAAACATCAAGAAATAAAACTTGATGAATGTATTTATTTGAAACAACAAAACAACCGTTTAACATGTTCTTTAAAAAGTAGTATGCTCATCTAAATTTTCAAATCAAAACCCTTTAAATTTGTGATAAGGTAAAATGCGATTTTGTCGTTAAACTCATGATCACAACTAAAATCAAAATATCTATATCATTACTTCAAATTTAGTCGATAACAACCCTCCTTATATTTTTAAACAAACTAAGAAAATATGTTCTTCCAAATCTTTGTAATAAATACCAACGTTATTAACTAGCACAAAGCTTATTCCAATAATCATAAAGTCAATCAAGAACCAAAACATACGATATCAAATAACACAAAGCCTACTCATAATACGAGGGTCGACCAGTACTACCCCCTAAAAGAGTCTCATTCTCAAAGCTTACGGTCAAGGAATAATTTCAGGGTATTGCGCCTTCGTCTTGTACCTCTGTGACCTTGTTCTTGTCTCCAGCTTCCTCTCCAATAATGGGGTAAACTCTGCCCCCGGTGGAAGGACACTTCCCTTGTACAACGTTCACATCTCCTTCAGCTCATGGAGCCTGACAGCTCCTCGCAGTGTGCCCTGGTTTGTTACAGTTCCAGCAATTACTCTTCTCAGGGCAGAAACTAGCATAGTGCCCCTTCTGGTTGCATCTGAAGCATACCGCCTCCTCTAGTGGCCTTTGACTTCCCCGCATGTCTAGATTCGCATCAGTAGGTCGGTTTGATTTCTCAGTGTGCTCCTCGATTTGAGGATGCCAATAAGGCTCCTTGCCGTTGCCATTCTTCCCTGGGTGGGACCTGGCTGGTCCACCACTTCCCTGCTGTTTATTCCAACGGTTATCAATGGCCTCAATGCCCTTCGCCTTTTTCACTAGCTGTTGATAGCGCTCAATACCCAGTGGTTGAACAGCACGCTGAAGATCATAGTTCAACCCATCAATGAACCGCTCGCAGATGAACTCTTCATTAATCTGGCCTCTGAAATATCTGAAGTGCCTGGCCAATGAATCCATCTTCGCAACGAACTCAGCAACTGACATGCTTCCCTGTTTGAGATCTGTAAACTCCTTCTCCCGAGCAGCTCCGGCGCTTCAAGGAAAGTATTTACCAAGAAAAGCCTTCTTAAAGGACTCCCAAGTAACTGCCTGGTGATCAGTCTCCATAGCTCTGTCCCCCTTCCACCAGTGCTCAGCTTCTCCGGATAGCAAGTACGCGACATAGTTCACCTTGGCTGTGACAGCGGTTTGCAAAAATGTGAAGATCTTCTCAATCTCCTGTAACCATAAGTCCGCTTCCTCGGGATCATAGCCTCTAGAAAAAATCGGCGGGTCTTTCCTTCTAAAGTCATGTAGACCCCTCGTCTAAGCAGAAGCCCTCTCTCCACCTCTTGGGCCTGTGCCTCAGCAGCAGCAACAACTCGGTTTGCTTCCTCTTCCGCACATGCAGCAGCAACAGTCGCCTGGTGCGTCGTCAGCGTAGTCAAATCGGTGATGGCAGCAGCCATCTGATTCAATGTGTTTTGATCAGCCATTCCGCTATCTCGACTTGTTAACCTTTTACACCTACTTGTAAGAACAGTTAAAAGTTAATCCAGAAACAGAAACAGCAAGAAAATTTGTCAATCAATCAAATATAATCAGATTGTCCACTCAAGGAACAATCTCAAACAAGTAATATCAGTAAACATTTATTAACACTATTCTTCTTTTGATTGATACCCCATCAATCGATTTCAGAATGCAGAATCCATAGCAAACAAATCTACCCAAGGCTCTGGTTTTCTCAACCAAAGCTCTGATACCACAAATGTAACACCCCAATTTTTGGTTGAGGGTCACATAGTAATTTCGCGGAAATTAAAAACCTCCCAGAAAATAACTCAATTTTTAAAAGAATTTCGTCGCTCAATAATTATGTAACATAATAATAATCCCCATAATTAAATAATCAGCGCATATGTGCTAAGAAATTTCAAAGAAAACAGCGAAAACACTTGTTCTTCAAGACCTTCGAGTCAATCCCTACCATCTCCTTCAGCTACTCACAACCTGTTCTCCAATTAAATCCTCGTGCTGTAAATCTATGGCGTTAAGCGCCCAAACAACAAACAAACAAACAACAAAGCAGAAAGAGTTAACTCCTAAAAAAACATCAAAACAATAACGAGCAGCTTGCTTAAAAGAAATTAAAAACAGTACAGCAAAAGCTGCCGTGATGAACCTAACAGAGAAAATTGAGAGAGTCTGCTCCACAAATACCAAAGAGAATCAGGAGCTGCGTGGAGAAGTGTTCAACCGCATTGACGCTGTGTCACAAACCCTCTCTGACAAGATGGACACCCGCTTTGAAATCATAGAAGCACTGATGAGGAGCTGCCTTGAACAACAACAGAAGAAGAACAACTGACCTCTACACTCTTACTTCCTTATCTTGAACAAATTTATTTGTTTTTATCCTGCCATACTTACTATCTGCAGTTATTTATATAATTCTCTGATTCAGCACTAAGTTTTTTATTCCATGCTTTCCTTATCGAATATTTCTTTTTGATAATGCCAAAGGCGGAGAAGAATCAGGTAGGAAAAAGAATAAGGTAGAGAAAATGAGAGAAGTAGTAATAATTAGGGGAAGATATCTTAAAAGAAAAGAGGAGGCGTAAAATTTAACAGATAAAACAAGTCTAAGTCTAACAGCATCAGTTTAGGGGGAGCTTATTAGAAAAACGTATGTCAAACTGAACTATTTAAGGAATATCAGATCTAGGGGGAGCAAAGGTAGATAAACTCAAGGAGTTAAGCTAAATCTTGGAATATATGTCTCTGTCCGCCTAAAAACAAAAATGCTCTTGTCTACGTACTATTAAAGAACGATCATGTTTTTCTACATAATGAAATATCCTACAGAAAAACCATTTTGTTTTATCTGAAAAATGATAAGGTGCTTATCTCAAGAAATATATCCTCAACTAAACTTTTTTCCCAAAGAAATTGTCATTATCAAAAAGGGGGAGATTGTTAGATTCAAATAATTAAATGAATTATTATGTTTTGATAATTAACAATTTCTTTAAGGTTTAATATCGTTAGAGATAGAATTTTTAACACAGTGAAATTTCTCATATACAGGAATGTCTATCTACTGGAGGGACTGAATGAATCTCAAAGCATCATCAAGAGAATCAATCTGCCAGGAGAAACCGTCCGGTCATCACTACATACATCCTGAAGGAAATACTGTCAAAGACATACAAAGGAAAGCACTCATGTGAAGATAGTCTGGTGATTCACGGGAGATAAAGCAGTGACTTCAAATAGCAAACATCCTTTCCGAAGACACTCTATCAAGCTATGTACTCTCAATTCAAAGTCCACTTCAAGAAGCTGCAATAGTCCGCTGCCTAAACCAATAGTGATCAACAGGAAGACTGTTTCATCTAAAGCCGAAAGAGTACGACAACTCATGAAGAAACACCTCTAGCTTCGAAGCTTCTCTAGCATCATATAAAGAAGTTGTGGATCAACTTTCTCAGATGGAGAACTTCATTGGAAGCAAAAGAAAAGGAAAGATTCAGTCTTCTATAAGTCAAGAAGATTCTCATCCCTAAGAAGGACTGAATGAAGAAAGATCGTCTGCCGATACAAGCCATTCAATGACGGAATACTAAATATTCTATGGAGACTGCGTCTGCCAAATCCTAAGGAAGAATCCATCTGCTCAAGCATCAGAATGCGCCAAAGGTACAAACATCAAGAAATGTGCATTACGAGGATATTAGCTCAACAGAAGCACTAAAGAAATTATTCACTTCATCCGGAATAATTGCTTCTTGGATCAAAAGACATCGACCTCGTCTGCGTATTAATTAAAGTACTGGCAATGGCAGAAAGTAAAAAGGGACACAATTAATACAATATTCCTTGGTCCCACTGCTTTTCTACTTTTCCTCAAATCAAGCTGACATTGCGGAATCAACGGCAAGAATCTCTGAGCATCGTACACATTCAACGGTCGAAATTCAAACATCTGATCAAAGCACTTGATGAGCACTAGCTGGCATGCACTGGGGTATAATGGTCAAAAAAAGTACCACAGCTGGAACTCCAAGCATTAAATACAGAAGACATAGCTCAAAGCTACTTGCTCAAATGGAGCCAGACGATGTCAACCCAGGCAAATCAATGCTTCTCAGATCGTGTCTCAGACCTGCTGAAAAATGCAGAACTAGCCGTTACTTACAGCCAAGGAGGAAGGAGCACTAACGGGCAGGTTTTCACTCCTTCTATGAAGGAAGAACAAAGATCTTCAACTGAAGATATATGTAGAGAATCCTGCTTCCGTAGCAACTTGGAAAAACATAGACCCAAACTATCATATCCTAACTAAGTTTTCCCAAAGAACCAAGACTTCATTGGTTCCAACTCAGAACGCTTCAAGCCTACCTTTACCTGAGTTGAAGTGCTCGTGTGTGAGAAATTTATAGAGTGTTACTGTCATCTTGACCCACTCACACAACTAAAAAACAGAGAACCCAAATTCCTATCCTCTCTGTATAAACCGAGCTTCAAGGTTTCTACCCACTCTTATGGAAGAGAATTGATGTAGAAAAACCAAACCTTGTAAAAGGTGTCAGGAGAAGTCCTGCATAATACTTGTAAGGAGAAGTCCTGATAATACTTGATAGGAGAATTCCTTCTAATACTTGTTGGGAGAAGTCCCTGATAATACTTGTACTATTTGTTCAAATAGTGGAAAATCTTGGTGAAGCCAAGGACTGGACGTAGCCCTGTCGATTATGGGGGTGAACCAGGATAAAAGATTATGTGTGCTTTACTTTTCATGATATGCTATATTTTCGCTGCATACATATACATGTGCTTAATGAATAACTCTCTTTAAAAACAAATAATTAATAGTTAAAATTAAATAAAGAAGTTTTGAAAATATGTCACACAATTCAAACCCCCCATTTCTTGTGTGTTTCTTGCACCTTCAATTCATGCTTGTTAGTTTCTCCAAGTCTCTATGCTCAACTATGGCAAAAAACGTCATTCCAACAGGAACCGAACAATCACGTGGCAAAACTATCAACCCCATTGTCCTCAGGCACAGTCACGTGGCAAAACCATCCACCCCACCGCCCTCAACGGTCACGTGGAAAAACCATCCACCCCACCGTCCTCAAACTAAAAGATGCACATGCCATGACAAACCACAATAACCCATGAGCCAAAAGTTCCTCAATAATATCCAACAGTCATGGTATGTTAGCTCAAATAAATTGTCATCGTCAAACATTTCAGTTCCTCAAATCCTCAACAACATAGTATCAACAAGTGATCAATAACTCTTGTAATCATATTATAAAAACATACCAAGGAACATCTCAACCTCAATCATTTAATCCAAACAATTTTCAGCAACATAGCATATTCGGCATACAATAGAAACTCAGTCACAATCAACTCATATACAATTCAATCAACATACAACATGCATGACTCAAGACTCTTTAGGACATGAGTTACCCTTACCTTCTTATAATTTTCATGAACTTCAAGTCCCACCTATCATAACAAACATGTAATACACTCAATCAAGCATAGGGAAGAAAGAAGAAACCCTAAAAACCACTTAAACCAAATTAAACGAAAAACGACAATGGGATGGTAGAGGCTTAGCACCCAAGAGCTAGGTCCCCATGCTCATGCGTTGGGTCTCTGCCTGGGAACCCTGTTCCTAATGCCCAGGCGCCAGGAGCCCAACGCTCATGTGTTGGCTCTCTACCCAGGACGTCCAAAAACATAAATTTCACCGTTTTGAGTTCCGAAAATAGTTTTTCATCAAGGGTTTTTATGAAAATCATTCCAACACCATATAACATCATATTATAGGGTTATATCATGCCAAAAATCAATTTCCCCCAGTTTAAGAAATTCAAGGTCAAAATCCTAAAATTCACTAGAGTAGAGGAAAAAGGGGTTTTGAGGTGAACTTACCTCGAATAAAGCCTCGGAACTGAATGTATAACCTTGTGTTCATCCTCTACATTCCAATGTCCGTCCACGCCTCGGAAATTCGAAAGAAATCAAGTGATCAAGCTTCTGTTTTGAGGAGGGAGTACGCAGAAGAGAAATTGGGCAGCAGCAGCAAGATTCGAACCCTTACCACGTAAACGATATACTTAAGTCTCAACCACTAAACCAAAGCTCATCTTGCTATAACTCAAGCAAACATATTATTACAATCAAATACCAATCAAATCTTTTCAGATTTTATTTTATTCTCAGCTCAACTAGAGTAGAATAATCAAACATCATTTATTCCAAATAAAATGTCTAACAACGAACAACTCATGAGTATCACAACATTCAAGGACCAAATCTTAATTATTACAAACTCCAAGGACCAAACTTGAAATTTACAAAAATTGAGGGTCTTGCAATTGAATTGATCAACTTGTCCCCTTCGGCTCCATTGAATGGTGATGTACCAAACAAGTTTTGGACAGGTAAAAATGTATCCTACAACCATTTGAAGGTACTCGGTTGTAGAGATTCTATTCATGTTCCAAAAGATGAGAAATCAAAACTCGAATCCAATTCGAAGGAATGCATCTTCTTGGGATGTGGAAATGAAGAATTCAGGTACAAATTATGGGATCCTATTGAGAAGAAAATTATTAGAAGCATAGATGTTGTCTACTTTGCAGACCAGGATATTGAAGATATACAGAAGGGTGTTAAGCATGTTAGTTCCAAGGAACATCCAATCAACTTGGATCCAATTCCTCTTCCAGAGCATTACGGGGGACATGCAATATAAGATGTTGGGGATGAAGAAAATGAACCTTCAATTGATAATGATCCAACTGAAGAAGTAGTTGATGATAACATGAACGGAGATGCAGATGATGATATAACTGAAGACTATGATGATGAAGAGCAAGATATTCAAGGGCCTCAGATAAGAAGGTCTAGCAAGATGCCTAAACCACAAACCAAATATCCTGCAACAAAATATGTGCTACTTACTGATGGGGGAGAACTAGAGTCTAATGAAGAAACTATGATAGATTACTAAAAGGAGGATTGGTTGAAAGCCATGCATGAAGAAATGTAATCCTTGCATGAGAACCAAACTTATGAGTTGGTAGAGTTACCGAAAGGTAAAAGAGCACTCAAAATTGAATGGGTGTACAAGTTGAATACTGAGGAGACTAGCTCATGACCCAGGTACAAGGCGAGATTAGTCATTAAAGGCTTCAGTCAAGACAAAGGCATTGACTTTGAAGAGATTTTTTCACTCGTGGTAAAGATGTCATCAATTCGGGTAGTGTTTGGTTTGGCTGCAACCTTGAATCTAGATTTGGAGCAACTAGATGTGAAGACTGCATTTCTTCATGGAGATTTAGAAGAAGAAATTTACATGGAGAAGCCAGAGGGATTCAAAGTCAAAGGAAAAGAAGGCACCACGTCAATGGTACAAGAAGTTTGATTGCTTCATGATTGAGCATGGATACCGGAGGACTACTTATGACCATTGTGTCTTCGTAAAGAGATTTATTGATGGTGAGTTCATCATACTACTTTTGTATGTTGATGATATGTTAATCGTAGGGCAAAATAGTGACAAGATCAACAAGTTGAAGAAAGAAATGAAGAAGTTTTTTTCTATGAAAGACTTAGGACCCGCGAAGCATATTCTTGGTATGTCTATCCGTCGTGATCGCAAGGAAGGAAAGCTATGGTTATCACAAGAAAAATATATCGAGAAGGTATTGGAGCAATTTCACATGGAGAAAGCAAAGCCGGTTGCTACTCCACTTGCTAGTCACTTTATGCTAAGCTCAAAGTAGAGTCCTACAAGTGACATTGAAAATGAGGATATATGCAAGGTGACATATGCCTCAGCTGTTGGAAGCTTAATGTATGCAATGGTATGCACACGACTAGGCACAACACAAGCAGTTGGTGTTGTCAGCAGATTCTTGGCTACTCCAGGAAAAGAACACTGGAATGCAGTGAAGTGGATTTTAAGATATCTCAGAGGAACTTCCAAATTGAGTTTATGCTTCGAAAATAGAAAACCTTAATTGATCGACTACTCAGATGCAGATATGGCGGGATATATTGATTCTAAGAAATCAACTTCTGGATTCCTGATTACATTTTCAGGGGGAGCAGTATCGTGCCAGTCAAAGTTACAAATATGTGTTGCTTTGTCTACAGCAGAAGATGAGTTCATTGCCATAACAAAAACTTGCAAAGAAATGCTATAGATGAAGCGATTCTTGCATGAGTTAGGGCAAGAACAACAGAAGTATGTCATGCATTGTGATAGTCAGAGGGCAATTCACCTGAGTAAGAATTCAAGTTTCCACTCGAGATCAAAACATATCGACGTAAGATATCACTAGATACGTGATATATTGGAATCCAAGCAATTAAAGCTTGAGAAAAATCACACTGATGAGAATAGTTCTGATATTATGACTAAGTCCTTACCTAATGACATATACTAGTTTTGCAGAAGAGCAACTGGACTGTTGGGTCCCTCCACCTAAATAGGAAGGGGGAGATTGATGGTGTTCCTCTTTATGAGGAGAGACAGATAATGAGAGGTGACAAATAAAATATAAACAAAGGGAGGTGTGGACAAGTTCGAGGGAATGAATGGAAAGGAGTAAAACTCTCCTCCAATCTTGTCCATAAACTACATACAACGTTGGCTATAAAAGTCATGCAACCTTTTCATTTTATCATTATTCAGAACAAGAATCCAAAGCATAAAAAGAGTTTTGAGAAGGTGAGCCACGTTATATGTGAGAGTGAAAAATCCATTTGAGAGCAAAATCAAAAGTGTTTAGCCACCAATATAGTTTGGTGAAATTATTATTATTATTATTATTATTATTATTATTATTATTATTATTATTATTATTGTTATAACCATATTAGAAATTCTATTAATTTACGGTGGAAGACATATTTTTTCACTGTGATTATATAAAGTGTGGGAAAAGTCTTAACCTGAAATAATTTAATTATCAGTTAACCTTGTATGATGTGACTATATTTGGTATCTCTCCCAACATTTGCGGCACACATTCCAAACAAAATAAGAAAATTGTGTATCAGGAAGCGTATCATGCTCTCATTAGCGGAATAAATCTCGATATAAAAACAAGTTAGTTTTTCCATTTGGCAGGCTCGCAAGAGGAAGGTTATAGTCCAAGCAATTTACAAACAAGGAAATCCTCTACCAAATGCAAGCATATACATTACACAGAACCAGTTAGGTTTTCCATTTGGGAGTGCAATAAACCACAACATCGTGAACAATGGTGCATATCAAGATTGGTTCACCAAAAGGTTCAAAGTCACCACATTCGAAACAAAACCCTATAAATTGCACAATGAGTAACTAAGTCGAAGAAAAATCGAACCTTTATCTGTCTGTAAGAGGCGACACGACAGCAAGGGGAAGAGAAGATGAAAGGACCAACGAAATCGCCACCGCTCCATGTTCTTCTCCTTCGGAAAATGGCGATGCTTTAGAGAGAAGGGGATGAAGAACAGAGTATACGAACTGTTACACTTGGGAGGGAAGACTAATAGTCTCTTCACTTAAAGAATTATTGATGCTAAACTCTAATTTTTAATAAGTAAAATGATGTGTTCGTAACTAATATTCAGTATATTTTAATAAATATGCTTATTTTTAAAAATAATATCGAGAAAATATTAATGCTGACGCATCTTTTACATGTGCCTTTACTACTAAAGCTAATTTATTTTAGGTACCACAAGATTTAAGCAACCACAACTACAAGCACGAAACCTAATTAGGTAAAAGAATTGTTGTGTGCAGCCTTAAATAAGAAAGGTCCATAGACACGAAACTTAAAAGAATCATAAAAGGATAAGTTTTAAGATCTAGACCCAAATTGATCATCGATAAACTTTGTTAGTAAACAAATGTACTTATCAATATTTTATCATTTTTTAGTTATTATTGACTTCCATCAAACCCTACACACTAATACAAATATTTGTCTTGCATTCACTATCCCGTTTAATATTACTCAAGTCTTTTTCCTTTTTTTTTTTCTGGAATAACAAAAATAGGTGAAGTTCCACGTACGTTCTAAGTTGCACTGTAAGAATCAAATCAAGTAACATCACACTTTTCAAACAATATAATTAATAGAGGCAACAAGTGATATGCGCACTAATTCAATCATGCTTCTATAAAACGATATTAGTAATCACCAAGCTTTTTTCTTTTAAGTTTTAACATATATTTTGAAGGATTCCAAAACAATAGTAACCAAAGCATCATTGCGCTTACTTATGAAATCTCAGCACTATTGGTCCGTGTGTTTACTTTTTAATTAAACATGACACCCAATTAGGTAGAAAATGGAACTTATGCTAAATCATCCAAAAGAGCTATTGTAAAATATTATAAGCAAAGAGGATTTGGAATTAAGTACCCTGAAAGAGCAAAAGGAGCAAGCTTTATATATCCTCTTTGTCGAGATCGTGAGAAGATTAGAAGAATCTTAATCTTGTTATTATTGATGTCCACATGCATGTAAATTATAGCAAGGAACAGACAAATATTGTTCACGCTAGAATAAGAAAATAATCGAATGCGTTATTGATTAATTAACTAACAATAGTGATATGAAAGGACCAGCATATGTTTCCTTGTTTATTCTATGTTTTATTATCTTTAATGATCAGAATTCTTTAACTGTAGAATTAATCTTTCGGGTCCAACAAGTTCTTATATTGTTAGTATATAGTTGGACTCTTTAAGTATTTAATTCGGAATTTGATTTTTAGGTCTTGCGTATGAAAAATGATTGAGAGAATGATCAAATTGGTCCCTAAAAATGTAAGAATTGGTCAAGTTCGTCCCCACAAAAAGGAAATAGGCACTTTAGTCCCCAATGTTGTAAAATGTCGATCAATGAAGTCCCTACAGGGACGAATTTGACCGGCTTTTTATGTGGATAAAAATATTAATTTGACCAACATTTTACAACATTGGGCACTAAAGTGTCTATTTCCTTCTTTCAGAAACGAACTTGATCGACGCACACACTTTCAGAGACTAATTTGGTCATTCACTCAAAAATGATTTGTGTAGAAAGACATATCCATTTAATGTGATATCAGAACCTCAAAAAATTAATCTTATTGCTGCCGACGGTAGCTTAAGAAAAAAAAAGAATTAATCTAAAAAAACAAAATCATATTTTCATTTTGGGACCGTAAAAAATGACACAAAAGTGAGTGTCCATAGATTTCGCCATGTTGACGCATTATTTTCGTTAATTATGTTACAGTGGAGGGCTCTTTCGAAAATCTCATTTTAAATGGGCTTAGAGTGTGTTTGGATCAGCGTTAGCAGAATTGAGTCTAGCCAGAATTGAGTTTGGCCAGAATTGAGTCTTGCAAACGTGAGTTCAAGTGATGTGATTTATGTTTGGATACAAGTAGAATAAACGTGATTCATTTAAGAGAATTTTGTTTGGATATATTTGATTAGAATTGCTTTTAAACGTGTAATGACTAAAATGGGTATATATATTATAAAGAATATATGAATTTGTTTATAAAATTAATTTCACCGGGTAAATGATCTTTCATTCATGTATTAAGTTAGTTTCATTAAATTAATTACTATTAACAAAATTATTAATTTAATTTCATTACATTAATAATATTTAATTTTTTTAATTTAAAAAGAAGAAATAAAGGAAGACGTGGGTAAAAATGGGAATGCCAGTCACTTAACCCCAAATAAACAGAACTTTTTTTATTTTTCACCTCCAAAATGAAACATAGCAGCAAAAGGGGAAGAAACAATAAAACATAGCAGAGAGCAGAGCGATTGAAGTGGGTCAAGAGAGAAAGGAAGAGCAACGGCGACCAGAAGATCGACGGCGCACGATTGCTGCCGGAGTGGCGATGGTGGAGGCTTCACGACGTCATGGTCAATCACTTATCTTTATCATCACAAATTCTCTTTCTCATCTTCATCTCTTCTTCTCATCAAAATCAGAAACAGATCTGGAGGAAAGGGGGAAAGGGGTATAAAGGGAATTGATTTTTCGGATTTTACCCAGATCTGGAGAGAATCGATTCTCTCTAACGGAGAAGCAAGTAATCCACGCTTCTTCCAAACTCGCGTCTGGAAGGAAGAATCGATTCTCAAAGGGTGCGAACCAAACATCTCAAAACGGGTCAGAACCGCGTTTGCTCCCCAAACGTGCGTTTAGAGGGGAGGTAACTCAGAACCAAACACGCACTAAGTGCCTCCATTTAAAAAAAAAAAAGTTATTTTAAAAGTGGCTTTGACCAAATAAAGCTGTGCATTTCTAGTCAGCGGTTTGCAGGTTCCATTGGAATGCATTGCGCTTTCGTTTTTAAACAATTTAGGTGGATTTTGGTCTCCACCATGGGTCAGAGTAAACTTTTGAGATCTTCAATCGCTTATAAAAGTACTTACAGATCGTCCACCAATACCACATTCACATTGGTAGCAGAATTCAAACACACGACCTTTGCGGGAAAGTGATCCGTCCTTACGAACTGAAAGAAAAAAGAATGCACTTCGCTATTTAAGTTCAAATAACGTTCTCATTCATTCCTACTTCATTCCTACGTGTGGCCCATGGTAGTGACAAGCAGGCTTTTGGTTTTTTTTATCACGTTGATGTACAGTGTCTGGGAGCGACGCAACCTTTTTGCGGTTTAAGGGGCGAAGCTACGGCAGCGAGAACTTGCTCAGGCGCGCTATGTCTTTGCTTCCCGGTGCAGATGTTTCAGGGGCTGTTCTCCGTGCCCCTCGTGCTTATCAGTAGGTGGGGAGCAGGCCGCGTCTGGGAATAATCAAAATAAACTCTGATGGAGCTTTTGTGGCGACGACGATTGCGGGGTTTGGCTGTGTGTCTCGCAATCATAGAGGGGAGATCAAGGCGGCAGTGACAGCGTATCGGGTGGCGATGTCGACTTCAGAGATGGCCGAGGCGATAGCGTACCGTTCGCCTGCTCGTCTTGCAGTAGAGTCAGGATTCCATAGTATCTGTGTTGAGACGAATTGTCTCTCTTTGCTCGAAAATGGAGGAGGTTCCATTTTCATCGTATGTAGGCTCTATATTTTCGGATTTATCAGGCGTTGGCTCATAATTTTGTATCTTTTCAGTTTTGTTTTGTTAAACGTTCTAGTAACAGTGTTGCTGATATCGTTGCCCGCAAATCTACTTTATTTGGGAACTCTGTTCGGGTTGAAGAGGGGCTTTCGTACATTGATAACCTTTTGTACTCGGATGCTCTTGGATCTGAGAATTCGTGTTTAATTCATTCGTAGCCTTTTCAAAAAACAAAAAAAAGTACTCGAATTCGTGTTTAATTTGTAAATATGAAAAGGATGTATTGTACAAAGTAATTAATAAATAGAAATTCAATTTCGACTCGAAATTACGCGAGTAATTAAATACACTAAAAAAATAGAAATGTTATTATATATTAGGTTTAAATAACTTTTTCGTCCCTGCAAAATGTCTATTTTTGTTTTTTGTCTCTGGAAAAAGAAAATTCATTTTTCATCCTCCATACTCACATTTTGTCTTTCGTCATTGCTGTTAAATTTTCCATCTAAATGAATTGGAAGTCAAGGTCAGCAAATCCAATGACGTTGTTTTTGGTCCTGGTAATATGCTCAATTTCATTTTTCATCCTTCTAAATGTCAGATTTCGTTTACGTTGGAAGGAAAATTCGGCAGCAATTACGAAAAATAAAATGTGTGATTTTGGGAGGATGAGAAACAAAAAAAATACTAGGGATGAAAAAACAAAAATGACGTATTATACAGGAACGATAAATTTATTTAAGCCTATATATTATCATGCTCTTTGAAAGACATCATTCCATCCAATTACATAGATCCCGTAGCCTGCGGGTTCTAAAATACACTCCTGGCCTACATCCATATGATGCCCGTAAACCATGCACCACATGACCAAAAGGTCCTGCAAAGTGACCAGGCCACAACTGTGATAGCGGCTGTGGATTGGACCAGCCAACCAAATCTTGAAGCGCTCTGATGATGGGGTCCTTGATGGAACTAGCCCTCACCGTCCTCGGGTCTTACTCAGCTGACCCGAAAAGTGTGGTCCAAAAGGAATCCTAAGAATAAGTGCTCAACTAGGCACGCAATGTTGTGGCATAGTCTGGAGCAGTTGCAAACTCTGTCGTCTCAAATCCTAGCTGAGCGTTGAACCCCGCTAGTGTGTTATGTCAGAACTGACCCATCAGGTAAAATTAAAGCAAACACTTTCACAACATAAGACACATAGGATGAGTTCCTCAAAATATTTCGCAAAGAAACAAGTTAGGAGATTGAGTAACCTTCAATAGATGCACATAAGAATCACAAAGAACATCAAGATGTGGAGTTTCAAAATCAAATACTAATTCCCCAACCCCTTATTGAGAATCCACTAATATTGATAGGCAACGGTAATTTTTGTATTATAAGAACACACATGTCCTTTTGCATTTGCTTTTACTCAACCCTTTAAAGTTGATGGGGGAAGGATTAGCTGTGTGAATATGCCACGTCCCTTACCAACTCCAGTAAAACATGTTTTTTGTTAAGTAGGTAGGGATATGATTGGGGTATGCTGAGTGGTGTAAATACCTCTTATTCCATTACTGACATCCTTCCGTCATTTTGTACTTGTAGCACTTTAATTATTCTCACATGTGTTCCCATTTATTTACCTCATATCCAAAAAGAGTACAAACCCAATATAAAGACTAAGAGGAAACTCTACTTCATATTTTATTCCCACAAAATTGGTACTCAAATAATCTCACTGCACTTTCCCAAAACTCATTCAAGTCCCTATCACCTAACTCTTCACATATCGTACAAGATTCACCCACCCATGCATCACTCACTTTAATGTCACAACCAAGCATCAAGCCTAGAACAACAACAAAAAACACAAGCATAGCTCTGATAAGAGTATGCAACCAAAAATTCAGGGAAAGTGAACACTAGTGTGTGCAGCTAGATGCAATTTGAAGTAGTTAGGGGCATTAAGTCAATTCTTGCTCCCAAATCACATAGAGCTCTTTCCTCAATTGAATATACAAAATGAACTGGTAGAGTAAAGTTTCCCGGATCATTTAATTTTGGTGGGAGCCTGTTTTGCAATATAGCACTACACTCATCAGTCCCATGTGATCGAGCTTGAGGGCAATGAGATGGGTTGTAGTCCCATGTGATCGTGCCTGAGGGCAATGAGATGGGTTTTAGTCCCATGTGATCATGCTGTATTATGTAGTTGCATTTGAGGATTCATAAGCATGGGTTATGAAGTTGATCGTGAGTATTTTTTCACAATTATTGTTTTGTATTGCTGCCACTTGTTGGAACAACTACTCGTTTGATGTCAGATATAATGCCCCAATTTTGGGTTGAGGGTCACATAGTAATAATGCGGAAATTAAAACCTCTCAGAAAACAACTCAATTTTCAAAAGCCAAATGTCTCTCAATAATTATAAATAACCATTAACCATAATAATTATTTGAACATCTCAAAAATGATAGTCAGAAAAACACACAAGAAAGGGGGGGTTTGAATTTTGTGTGTGATTTTTGAAATTCTTTTCAATAATGGCAGTAATTAGTTTTAAAGATTTTTGCTAGTGAGTGCAGCGGAAGATAACTTAAAGATGAAAAGTAAAATACACAATGTATTTATTTTGGTTCACCCCCTTAATCGACAGGGCTACGTCCAGTCCTTGGCTTCACCAAGATTTTCACTATTTTCACAAAATAGTACAAGTATTTTCCAGGACTTTTCCCAGTATTCTGAGGACTAATCCTTTACAAGTATTATGTCAGGACTTCTCCTTTACAAGTATTAGACAGGACTTCTCCCAGTTCTTTTGCAAGAAGGTTTTGGGATTCTACAAAGTCTCTTCGGTAAGAGTGGGTACAAATATGAAGAACAGATTACAGAGATAATAAACAGTTTAGTTCTCTGATAGGGTTGTGTGAGAGGAATTGAGAGTAACACTCTTTGAAATCTTCACACTGGCAGACGACTTTACTCAGGTAAAAAATAGCTTTGAATTGCTAAGTTATGGCTTAAGAATAGATCGCAGTATATGAACTTAGAAGGATTGAATGCTTTGATCGTGTGTAAGTCGCCAACTGAATCCGGATGCCAAGTCCTCTATTTATATCTTCAGTAGGATGAGAAATGGGAGCTTTGATGAATATTTGAAAATAGTTCCGTTTGAATTTCTTTCTCCTTGAGAGTAACGGATACTTCTGCATCACTGGTTCAGCATTAAATGCATTCTGCCATGCATTTACTGTAGCATTAATGGCGAAGGCTGAGATAGTCTGGCGTTTCAATGCTTTCTGCCTTGAGGTTGAACTTCGGCATTAAATATTCGTGCAATCCAACTAAGAGAGCAATTAATGTTCTGAGCAGAAGATTTGAATTTGATTGTTGAGGAGATATTATGTTCAGAAATTCCGCTGTTGCCTTCTGTGAAAGTTGCTTGATTTAAGGAACAACAGAGAGGTTTGCAGAAATGAGAATAAAGTATTAATTATGTCCCTTTCTTCATTCTGTGATCAACAGTGCTTCATTAATGCTCTGACGAGGTCGATGGCCTTGTTTGCTGAGATAGTTATGACAGACAAACTCTTCTGAATCTTTGCCGAACGAACTCTTTAATATGACTTGGCAGACGAACTCTCAACAGAGTTCCCAGACGTACTCGGGCACATGGTTGAGTTGCCGGACGTTCTCTTTAAGTCACACGAACTCAACTGGCAGACTGACTTTTTCGTAAGAGGCTAGACGTACTCCTCTTCTATACTTTGCTTGAAGTTCTGCTTTTGATAATGCTTTGTATGGGTCCATGCAGTTTTTCTTCAAGTAGATAGATGTTCCTGAGTATGAAAATATTTAACGAGTTAGGAATTCTATCTCTAACAATATTAAGCCTTAAGCAAAATTGTTATCTATCAAAATATAATAATTCATTAAATCATTTGAATCTAACAATCTCCCCATTTTTGATAATGACAATATCTCTTGAGAAAAAGGATTACTATGTTCTCATTAATATACATGTTTCTCAAAGCAATTGAGTTATTTTCAAGGATAAGTTGTTTTTCTTAAAATATTTCTTTATCTAGAAAAACATGAGCGTTGAGAAAAAAAATGCTTTGCAAACGATATCATGTTTATGTTTTATGACTTTATCAAACGAGGGCAGTTTTTATTTATTTAAGAAAAGCTCCCCCTGAGAAGAGTAATGTTCTTAATTTTTGTTTCATTGCTCCCCCTAAATCTGATATATAATTGTAACCCCCCAAAAAAAAATTAGTTTACACCCCCTGAACTAGTACTACTTTTTCTCTACCCATTCTCCCCCTTTGGCATTATCAAAAGAAATGGAAATAGCCAAACGAAACAGAGAAAATGCAGTGAAACAGATGAGCAAGATAAGAACATAATGAATAGAGTGGAATCAGGAGTATAAAACGAATAAAATTGCATCCAAAGTATAAAGAAAATTGTTCAGAGAGAGTTTAAGGATTGAAGGATGTCTTCAATTGATTAAGGAGCGTATTCAACGTGTCCTACATCAATCCAAACCGAGCATCCATATGATCCTTCATCTCTTGGCGCAATTCATCATTTTGACCCTTCATTTCTTGACGTAATTCTTTAGCTTGTTGATTGGATGCTGCTTGTAAATCTTCAATGCGCTTCTCCAATATGCGCTTCTCCAACATGGAAAGTCAATGCGGAGGCTTGTACCTGAGGATCATTAACCTGTGTGGTGCTGGCATCGTTTGATGGCAGAGCCATAGAAATTTGCCAAGCATAGTAAGTCACTTTAGCGACGACAGCAACTGTTGAGCTTGCCATGGGAATGGAGATAGACTTGGGAGAGTGTATTTGTTGATCAGCAGGCTTGAGAGCGAGAGGTGATTGGATAATTGGAGTGAATAGAGCCACTGTGGGAATCAAGGGTAGAGGGATAGCAGATGGCAAAATGAATCCATAATCCCGTAGGGGCTTGTTCAAAAACAGAAAAAGAACAAGTCTCCAGCTTAAGAAATTCAAAACAAGTGGATCCACACATCCAGCCTGGAATAACGGAATGTGTGCCACATGAGTGATTCCAGAGAAAGTCAGCTTCCATTCGAAATGGAAGAGATCATCTTTGTTCTTGATGATTTGAATAATAGCAAGATCACAACATCCAGAGGGTGCCCATAGACCTGCATAAAAACAGAAGGGAAAACCAAGAGCTTCAAATGACACGTGCTGAATAAGATGCTCATTTTGCACAGGCACCATTCGTTTCCACTTGGTAAATTGTGGAGTCATGGAGGATCTGGGTCGACGAGAGAATGTTGGCATGAACGAGATCTGGCTTTGGGAAGGGCTGTAGTGACCCTCTGAAACAACATAGGAACTGGGTTTGTCCATCTTGAAGGGTGGAGACATGAAATGAAGAGGTGGTGGTGGCACTTGCGAAGTGTGATGGGTGCAAGGAATAGTTGCCTGAAGTTTGGCAACTAGCGCATCCAAGGAGGGTTCTTCTGGATCTGCAGTGAATGGAAAATCTTCTTGGGTAAGGTCGTCTTTAATATGGTCATCTACCAGACTTGAAACTTTAACCAGACTTGGACCATCTTGGTCAGCCAGACCTAGACCTTTGTCATCAGCAATTTCAACTTCCTGCTCTTGTTCTTTAACGAGGGCAAGTAACTCAGCTTGGACATCAACTGCATCCTTTTGATGAAGTACACTATACTCATGGTTAGGTGCACTGGTTTCATGGATCACAAGAGGGTTACCGGGTTGTGCATCTTTGGCCACCACCGGGTCAGCCAACAGCATGAGCATCCAATTCTGCAACAGGTTGCACAATTTCTGCCATGGATTCTGCAACAGTAAGCGTGTTAGAGATTGGGAATGTTTCAGCAGCTGTATGAACCGGTACCTCAGAGCGTTCATCCTCAGAATCATCATCAATAGTAATGTGATGAATGACTGTAGGAACTTCAAATAGGGAGTCAACGAACCTGTCTGCCTCTCCTTGCAGTATCCCTTTGAAGTGTTGAACTCTTGAAATGAGGGGAGTCATCCATGCATGAGCGGTTTCAGAACAATGATGCTTCCATTGAGGAGACACTGTCGGCAAGGGAGAGTTCTCACTCAGCTTTACCCTGACCCAGTGCTGATTGTTGATGTTCCCCAGCACTGCAATTTTGGGTTCCTCAGCAACAGGACCGAGAAGAGGTAGATAGGTGCAGCATTGGTTTAGTGCCAAAGTTACCAAGATGATGTAGAAGGTTTTTTCTGCAAGTAGCCCCATATTCGGAACAGAGAACCATTTTTGCTTGAAGGCTGGTTCCCCAGGTGCAAGTGTTAAGGCCATACAGAGACATTCTACTTCCTCATCAGAACTTAGGATTTGAGAGTGGAGCAGCCTGTTGAGGAGAAGTTCGTCGATCATAAGCCGGCGTACCTCGGGCCAATAATCTTGAGGTTTTCCTAGCCATTTAGCAATGCATTTATAGCCGCAATTTCCATCATCCTCAAAATCGAAGAGGTCTGAAATGTAGTTGTGAAAAAGTTGAGGTAGGAACTTTAAGTAATAGGCATGTGCAGCAGAAAGAAGATCAGCTGTGCGGTGGACTGCTTCTGGTTGTGGTTTTGATGGAGTTCGTTGTTGAGGAGAAGGGGTTGGAGAAGCAGTTTTCTCTGGTATGATAGTCAACTTTGAGTCTTGGTTTCTTTGTAAAAGAGCTGATATGGGTACTGCATCCTCAGCAGACGAAGTAGGTGAGATAGTAGCCTGATCAGCTATTTCCTTGGCCAGACAAGGCCCTTTCTTCAGATGGCGATGCTTGGGTTCTTGAGCAGACGGAGGAGCTTCAGAATTATCGCCAGACTCTGCAGAAGCAAGAAGATTTCTCTTGACTCTTGGTTTTCTAACCACTGGAGCTTTGGAAGGCAAGGGCATGCCTTGTGCCTTCTTCTTTTTCGCCTAGTTACTCAGGAGTTCTTCTGAAACGGCAGAAGTATCAATTGTGAGTCGCATCCTTTGAACATCTCCAAATTTTATAGGAGTGGGGAAGATGCATCCTTGTGCCATGAACTATTTTTCTTCCATTTCTATAGTAAGCAGTTTCTTCTTTCGCATCATGGCAGTTATCAATGATCCATAAGGAAGGTTCGTGTTGGAGTTCTCCAATGTCTGGATCATGTACTGGATAATGAGGTTTAGAAGATTGATTTTCTTATGGTGTTGCATCTGGTACAGAGCCCATTGAGACATTCTTTTCACTAGGTCACGTGACCCTTCCTTTGGCAACACTATCTTGCAGAGAATGGCATAAGGAAGAACACATTCTTCAACAAGATTGTTGACACAGGCTGAGCTTGATCCCTTGGGCTTCTCCTTCCAAATACTGAAGGGGTTGTCAACAGTAGCTTCCCACTTGGAAGTGTAACAGACTCCTTCATATGGCATCATATCTAGAGTGAGAATGATGTCTGCTGGATAAATGTCCTCCACCTTCCTTATACATCTTGTTCGGATGTGGGTGGTGCTTACTTTTACGGCACAATCATAGAACTCTTCTCATTAAATATTTAACATAATAATAATCCCATTAAATAAATAATCAACGCATAATAAAATAAATAATTAATTTGCAGCGAAATTGTGCTAAGTCATTTTCAATAAAACAATGGAAATAAAATCTCTTCAAGATCTTCAAGTCATCCTAGTTCCACCTGCATAGGCTGCTCATAACCTACGCTTCTTTTAAATCCTTGCGCTGTAAATCTCTTCGTAATTTTTGAAATAAATAAGAAAAATAGGAAACAGAATCATAAATTAAAACAAAATCGGCATTATCTAAAAGATAAACAGAAAATAAAATCTACACTTAAAAGATATTTAGGAAATCAAATATCGACAAATATAAAAATATTTTTGTAAGACCCTCAAGTTTGAGTATTTATAGTTTGGTCCTTGGAGATTTTATAATTAGATTTTGGTCCCTTAAGTTTGAATATTTGTGTTTTAGTCCTTGGACTAGTCAAGGCTGAATTGAAATTCCGCATTTTAGAGCTTTTAAGGAGGCTTTGGAATTCAAATTTGTATTGGGGACATGACGATTCGACTTAGAGGGTTATAAGAGTATTGTGTTAAAAGTTGAGGACAAGATGAGTTGTGGCTTAGCAGTTGAGGCTTAAGCGTTTGATTGACAAGGCTAGTGTTCGAATCTTAGTGAAGGAAGTTTTATTTTAAATATTCATTTTCGAGTAGCCCTCTTAATTAGTTGCAAATCAGATTTAAATTCGAAATTTGAATATGTGTGTAATAGAGAGTTAATGGGTGATTAAATGGGGTTAATGGCGGGTCAT
Organism: Acmispon strigosus; assembly: GCA_030819835.1. NCBI lineage: Eukaryota > Viridiplantae > Streptophyta > Magnoliopsida > Fabales > Fabaceae > Acmispon > Acmispon strigosus. Next base: position 32,036,825 of record JAUAMA010000001.1, read on the forward strand.
TATGGGGGAGTTATTTCTGAGTTATGGGGGGTATTTTGAGTGTGAATTTCGTGCATAAGAGACCCTACACATTCAGGTTTTACCCAAATTCTGTTTTGTTGCTTCTATCCAATTTCTGCTGCACGTTTGGCTCCTTCTTTCTGTTGTCTTCTCCTTTTGTTTTGTTGCTGCGTTCTCACCTTGGGAAGGAGCAAGACCACGTCCAAACTTCTTAATTTCAGAGGTTCTCATTTGTATTCGGTAAGGTTTCCTCTTCGGTCAATTCTGAATCCTTTTCATGTTTGAAAACTCAATCCAAGTCCTTACCGTTTCTGTTTTTGGATACAACCTTCTTTTCCCAATTCAAGCTTGATCACGTGACTCCCTAAATAATTCTCGAGAGTATGGACAAGCATCGTCGCAAGGAAGATAATCTCAGAGGCTACACTTTCGTTCCAAGGCCGAATTCGAGGTAGGTTCGCCTCAAAATCCTTGTTCTCTTATGTTAGGCATTTTGAGAGTAAATTAGTAACATGATGAAATTATGAAAAAATGATTTTGAGCATGTTAGAACTCTGAGATGTGACACTAAATGATTAGGAATTGATTTTGACAAAAATCCATACTGAAATCACGTTTAAAACCTCATTTTTGTGAAAGAAAAGTGATTTTCGTGCCCTGCAGCTCATGCGTGGCCACTCCCACGCACCTGCGTGGGAGGACTCCTCCATTCTGCCTTGGCCACGCATGTGCGTGGCTATTCCCACGCGCATGCGTGAGAGTGGCAGTCAGCAGGTGCAGTTTTTCCGAAACTTGTCGTTTTGAACTGTTTTCGATTCCGATTTTTCCAGGACTTCTTCCCACTCTTAGAACACCTTATTGAGGGTTGTTTGTATGATTTTTGATAGGTGAAACTTGAAGTTTATTCCAAGGACACAAAGATAAGGGTAACTCGTCTTAGGAATTCTTGATGTCGGTTATGATGGTTTTTATATGTTGACCCTTGTGAATTCTGTCGTGGTGATTTGAGAAACTATTCTGGAATTGTGTTGATCATATGACATGCTGTATATGTTGTGAGTTGATGTTTTTTTTAGAATTGTGGCTTAGTGTTAGTGAAAAACGATACGATGAGATAATTTAGAGAAGAGGAACTGTAGTTTGCATTTGTTGGGGCTGATAGCGATGAGATGGGTTTTAGTCCCATGTCATCGCGTGCCTGAGAACGATGAGATGGGTCTTAGTCCCATGGGATCGTGGTTAAGAGTGATGAGATGGGTTTTAGTCCCATGTGATCATGTCTAAGAGCGATGAGATGGGTCTTAGTCCCATGAGATCGTGTTATATCATGTAGTTGCATTTGAGGATCCGTGAGCGTGGGTCATGTTGGAGAGCAAGGGAATGTGAATGTTATTGTGTTGAAGTGATAGCGATATGTGCCTCCTTAATTGTTCATCGTTGTTTATGTTATCACAATTGTATTGTTGTATTATTCTTGTTTTCGAGTTAACCCTTCTGCTTGTTTGTTTTGATTGTTTGGGCGTTTAAACGCCATAGATAGCCAGGACGACGAGGCTCAGGAAGATCGTCTTGGATATCGTGAAAATGATGGAGAGGGAATCAAAGACTTGAAGACTCTTTGAGCGTGGTTTTTATTTCTACGCTGTTTTGGAATTTAGCACATGTTGTGCGACGTTATCTATTTTTGGAATACCTTCGCTGTTGTGTGATGTTTAATATGTTATTATGGGTTAATTATAATTAAATATTTATTGAGAGACGTTTGTTTTTTAAAAAATGGTTTGAGTGTTTTCTGAGAGGTTTTATTTTTCGCGATTTTACCATGTAACCCTCAACCCAAAATTGCGGTGTTACAATTTTATTCATATCAAATCTCGTGAAGACAATACCACCAAAACATAATTCAAGCAAAAGTCTAACATGGACAAGAACTGAACTATAAAATAGTTCAGGGACCAAAACATAAATAGTTCAAACTCCAGGGACCAAAAATATAAATACCAAAAATAGAGAGTCTTACAATACTACCCCCCTTAAAAGAGTTTCGTCCTCCAAACTAAACGTCAGAAAGATGAATCATGGCAATGCTCCCTCTTCTCGATCCACCACAATCTCGTTCTTGTCCCCAACTTCTTCTCCAATAATGGTGTAAACTCTACCCCTGGTGGCAAGACGCTTCCCTCGCACAGCATTCATAGCTCCTTCAGCTCTTGGAGTCCGACAATACTTCGCAGTGTGTCCCGGCTTGTAGCAGTTCCGACAGATAAAAGATTTCCCGGCACATTCATAGGTGTAGCCCCATCTGATTACATCTGAAATAGACAACCTCTTATAGTGGCCTTAGACCTCCCTGAATGTCCGGATTCCCTCCATTTGGTAGGTTTGATTCGTTAGTGTGTTCTCTGTCTTGGGGACGCCGATATGGTTCCTTGCCTTTGGCATTACGTTCGTGACGTGACCTGATTGACCTACCTTTTCTTCGTTGTTCCTCAATGCGCTTGTTGGTCGCTTCGATGTCCTTCACTTGTTTCCCAATCATCAGGTAGTGTTCAATTCCTATCGCATGCACCGCTCTCATCTGTGTAACAACGTTCGCGGCCGATCGGTTTGCCTCTTCATCAGTACGAGCTGCGGCAGCATACATGTCAATCTTCACCAATATGACCAAGTTAGTGATTGTGGCAGCCATCAGGTCCAACTCGTTCTGATCAGCCATTCCTGTCTCTCGACTTGCTAAATTCTTACTCTTACGTGTAATAATAGTTAACAGTTTATCCAGAAACAGATACAATAAGAAAATTGGTTAGTCAAACAAACAAAATTATATTGTCCGCTCAAGAAACAATCTCAATCAATTCAAATCAACAACCATTTAATTCACACAATTTTTCTTTCGATTGCCACCCCAACAAACGATTTCAGAATGAAAAATCCCTAACAAACAAATCTACCCAAGGCTTTGGTTTTCTCAACCAAAGCTCTGATACCACAAATGTAACGCCCTAATTTCAGGTTAAGGGGTCACATAGTAATTTCGCGGGAAAAAAAAACCTCTCAGAAATAAACTCAAGTTTCAAAAAGAATTTTTGACTCTCATTAAATATTTAACATAATAATAATCCCATTAAATAAATAATCAACGCATAATAAAATAAATAATTAATCTGCACTGACATTGTGCTAAGTCATTTTCAATAAAACAGTGGAAATAAAATCTCTTCAAGATTTTCACGTCATCCTAGTTCCATCTCCATAGGCTGCTCACGACCTGCGCTTCTTTTAAATCCTGGCGTTGTAAATCTCTTCTTAATTTTTGAAATAATTAAGAAAAACAGAAAACAGAATCATAAATTAAAACAAAATCTGCATTATCTGACAAATTAACAGAAAATAAAATCTGCACTTAAAAGATATTCAGGAAATCAAATATCGAAAAATCTAAAAAGATTTTATTCATATCAAATCTCGAGAAGACAATACCACCAAAACATAATTCAAGCAAAAGTCTAACAGGGACCAGAATTGAACTATAAAATAGTTCAGGGACCAAAACATAAATAATTCAGACTCTAGGGACCAAAATTATATATACCAAATATATAGGGTCTTTCAATACTACCCCTCTAAAAAGTGTTTCATCCTCGAAGCTAAACGTCAGAAAGATAAATCATCGCAATGCTCCCTCTTCTCGATCCTCCGTGATTCGTTCTTGTCGCTAGCTTCTTCTCTAATAATGGTGTAAACTCTGCCCCTAGTAGCAAGACTCTTCCCTCGCACAGCATTCACAGCTCCTTCAGGCCTTGGAGTCCGGCAATTCTTCACAGTAGGTCCCGGCTTGTTGCACTTTCGGCATACATTAGATTTCTCGGCACAGTCATAGGCGTAGTGCCCCATCTTACTACATCTGAAATAGACCACCTCTTCTAGTGGTCTTTGACCTCCCCGAATGTTCGGATTCCCTCCAGTTGGTATGTTTGATTCGTTAGTGTGTTCTCTGTCTTAGGGACGCTGATATGGTTCCTTGCCTTTGGCATTCCTTTCATGACGTGACCTGATTGGCCCACCTCTTCTTCGTTGTTCCTCAATGCGTTTGTTGGTCGCTCCGAGGTCCTTCACTTGTTTCCCTATCATCAGGTAGTGTTCAATTCCTATCGCATGCACTGCTATCATCAGTGTAACAACGTTCATGGCCGATTTGTTTGCCTCTTCTTCAGTACGACTCGCAGCAGCATTCGTGTAAATCTTCACCAATTTGACCAAGTTAGTTATTGTGGCAGCCATCAGGTCCAAATCGTTCTAGTCAGCCATTCATGTCTCTCGACTCGCTAAATTCTTGCTCCTACTTGTAAGAACAGTTAACAGTTAATCCAGAAACAGAAACAATAAGAAATTTGTCAATCAAACAAACATAATTAGATTGTCCACTCAAGTAACAATCTCAATCAATTCAAATCAACAACCCCATTAATTCACACAATTCTTCTTTCGATTGTCACCCCAACAATTGATTTCAGAATGCAAAATCCCTAACAAACAAATCTACCCGAGGCTCTGGTTTTCTCAACCAAAGCTCTGATACCACAAATGTAACGCCCCAATTTCAGGTTGAGGGGTCACCTAGTAATTTCACGGAAAATAAAAACCTCTCAGATAACAACTCAATTTTCAAAAAGAATTTTCGACTCTCATTAAATATTTAACATCATAATAATCCTATTAAATAAATAATCAACACATAATAAAATAAATAAATAATTAATCTGCACCAAAATTGTGCTAAGTCACTTTCAATAAAAACAATGGAAATAAAATCTCTTCAAGATCTTCAAGTCATACTAGTTCCATCTCCATAGGCTGCTCAGGATCTACGCTTCTTTTAAATCCTCGCGTTGTAAATCTCTTCTTAATTTTTGAAATAAATAAGAAAAATATAAAACAGAAACATAAATTATAACAAAATCTGCAATATCTGACAGATAAACAGAAAATAAAATCTGCACTTAAAAGATATTCTGGAAATCAAATATCGACAAATCTAAAAATATTTTATTCATATCAAATCTCGAGAAGGCAATACCACCAAAACATAATTCAAGCAAAAGTCTAATAGGGACTAGAATTGAACTGTGAAATAGTTCGGGGACCAAAACATAAATAGTTCAGACTCCAGGGACCAAAAATATAAATACCCAAAATAGAGGGTCATACAATACTACCCCTCTAAAAAGAGTTTCGTCCTTGAAACTAAACGTCAGGAAGATAAATCATGGCAATGCTCCCTCTTCTCGATCTTGTCCGTAGCTTCTTCTCCAATAATGGTGTAAACTCTGCCCCTGGTGGCAAGACGCTTCCCTCGCACAACATTCACAGCTCCTTCTGCCCTTGGAATCCGGCAATACTTCGCAATGTGTCCCGGCTTGTTGCACTTCCGGTAGACAACAAATTTCTCGGCACAGTCATAGGCGTAGTGCCCCATCTGATTACATCTGAAACAGACCACCTCTTCTAGTGGCCTTTGACCTCCCCGAATGTCCGGATTCCCTCCAGTTGGTAGGTTTGATTCGTTAGTGCGTTCTCTGTCTTGGGGACGCCGATATGGTTCTCTATCTTTTAAGTGCAGATTTTATTTTCATTTTATCTGTCAGATAATGCAGATTTTGTTATAATCAATATTCACAAACCTCAAGATCGTCTATTTATGAACCTCGGTTTGCATTCAAAGGCGCATCCGTCCTTGGACGTGGCACCGCATGGTTTCACGATCGCCAAGTGGATTATCTCGAACCATGTGAATGATATCAGAATCAAGACAGACAAGTCATAGCATAGAAATTATATTATCATTGAGACAAGCTATCAAGTAAGTCTTTAAATCATTCAAGGAATGTCACACATCAAACAATTCTAATCCAGCGTATCAGATGTCTTTAGCTACTGGCATTATTATCACAGACAATACAATTCAAAGTCAGGTCGTTCTTAGAACGCCATCAACTGCCAATTTACAAGTCAAAGTATATACATTCACATAATTATATACATATGCTTAGTAGCTAGGAATAGCGAAGTGCCCTTACCGATGTCCTTTGCTCCAAGCTCCAACGTTTACTCCAAAAGCTAAGGAGGTTCAGAAGGAAAGCTACGTCACTTCGTTCGGTCCGAAGTCCCGTAACCCTTCAAAGAACATAGCCTAGTTTAGGACTTGAAACTCAATCCTAAGGCTTACCTACTGGTTTTACAAGGTTCCTATCACTTGGGCAATTGTCCTAATTCTTAGGAAGATCCTTGGAAGTCGAAAACATATTTAGCAACTTTGGCGACCGCTAAAACCCTTTTGAAAACTCTAAGTTGCAATATCCAAAACTTTCCAAAACTTCAAACCTTCGAAGAGAAATAATATAGATGTTTACTTATCAATTTGAGAGTCTTAAACAAGTTTTTGAATGCAAAAATACACACAAAACCCCAAGTCATCAATTCTGTCCAAACTTTGTAAATTCATAAAAGCTTCCCATTTTTACCAAGTAATTCATCAAGTCACCCAAAACAAAGTCACAACTCAAAACACAACTTCTATTACAAGTTTCTAAGACAAATTCCAAGTCTTGAATTCAAGAATTTCTTAAGTGTTAAAACACAAGGTTTTCCATTCAAATTGTCAAAAAGATAAATCATGGCAATGCTCCCTCTTCTCGATCCTTCGCAACCTCGTTCTTGTCCCTAGCTTGTTCTCCAATAATGGTGTAAACTCTGCCCCTGGTGGCAAGACGCTTCCCTCGCACAGCATTCACAGCTCCTTCAGCCCTTGGAATCCGGCAATACTTCGCAATGTGTCCCGGCTTGTTGCACTTCGATGTCCTTCACTTGTTTCCCCATCATTAGGTAGTGTTCAATTCCTATCGCATGCACCGCTCTCATCAGTTTAACAACATTCACGGTCGACCGGTTTACCTCTTCTTCAGTACGAGCTGCAGCAGCATTCATGTAAATCTTTACCAATTTGACCAAGTTAGTGATTGTGGCAGCCATCAGGTCTAACTCGTTCTAATCAGCAATTCCTGTCTCTCGACTTGCTAAATTCTTACTCCTGCTTGTAAGAACAGTTAACAGTTAATCCAGAAACAGAAACAATAAGAAAATTGGTTAATGAATGTTTTGTAAGTAATTTCCAAGCTGCTGGTCGGTCATTTTATGCCATATGTTTGGCTATTTGTGAATTATCTATTTATAATACTAATGCACCTCAGCATGGCATATTTCGAAACGGAAAATGATTTCAAAAAATTAAAATATACTATCTTTTCCCAAGTTTTGAAAATGCCCTTGCATATTTATTTGCGGTTTATTTGTTACAGTAACGCCCTGGAAATCGGGGTGTTACACTCTCAGAGATCCAGAGCTTACTTGCGAGGAAGGCTTGTGATTGTTATTCGCCACAACAAGAGTGGCTCGGCGAAGGCTCTTCCTCGGCTTGAGTTGATTTGGTGTTGAAGCGGCGAATTGGGGTGGAGGATTAGGGTTCAAGGTGTTGTTGGTAGCGACGCAAGAGAGGGGATAAGGTTTGTTGAATGTTGAGTGATAAGTGATGGGAAAAGGAGAAGAGTTGTGCGGCGGTGCAAGGAGAAGATGACTAGGGTTGATGAGTAATGGGAGAAGGGAAGGTGAAGTGTGTGGCAACTCTAGGGTTGGGAGTAAGTAGAGACTGAGAGAGAAGATTGAAGGTTGAACTGCGGCGATAGGGTTGGGAGTGGGGAGAGAGAAGAGTGTTTAAAAGGCTGAGTTTTTTTTTTGGATAAACAACTGAGTTTGCTTCTAATTAGGCCTGGGCAATTTTTTTTTAAATATAGTTACTCCAGTCGGTTCGGCGACCAAATTGAAATCGACTCGTCTAAACCATAAAAAACCGAAGATTTTCAACCGCAGGACCTGCGGTCCTAACCGGCCCGACCGGTTCAGCAAAAAAATCTTGGTTTGTGCAGGTTCCGGTCGGATCGAAAATCTTAGACACCCCTTTCTTCCCACTAGGGCTTGGGCCTCAGCCCGTTTCAATCTATGAACAGTAACTCTTTGACCAAAAAAATAATAATAAAAAGAATAAGAAGAATGTAAGTGAGGGTGTTAACGTGGCTGAGAGAGAGGTCTAGCAAGGTAGGGGAAATTTGTTATAGTGGAATCAGGGAGAGTGAGAGAAGGGGTATCCATATTCCATAGAATTGTGTGATTTGTTAAGAGAGCTTTATCTCTCTAGAAGCCAGCTCTGTAGAATATCCACTCTACTGATTTTCCTTTCTTCCTATCAATTTTTTTTTTTTTTGAGGTAACTTCCAATCAATTGATACTAATACCATTTACCTTCATTTCTCTCTTATTATTCCATTATTACTCTTCATTCTCCGAACCTATAAGCAGTTTTGTAACATCGTGCCATATAGCAATTCTGTTTTATGAATAAGTTGTCCTAAAGCCAAATGATTACTTCTGTCATAAGCAAGTATTCCACCACAGCAGCCCTGAAGCTAATCCTTCGCTCTATGATCAGCGCACAAAGCAGTAGGGAAGCTAGCCAAAAAGTTTTTCCCATTCACAAGGTTGAGATTCAAACCCCCAACCATCGCTTAACGGACAAAATGCTGAACCATTATATCAACACACTTGCTTAGATAATTACCTCTATAATTGTGAATAAATGATTACCTCTATAATTGTGAATAATAGTATCAAACAGAAAATGCACGGATGAGTTTCAATAGCACAGACATTATGCTTCATCTGATAGATATACATCTTATTCCATGAATTCAAGAATAGAATACAGATAATTGCTTTGACTATAAATTTGCAATTTCCTACTTTAAAGTAGTATACAATCAATAATGGAAAGAAAGAAAATAGAGCATACAGGCATGACAAAAGGAAAAAGTTACTATCATGGTTCTGATTGTAAAAGGGACGATGTTCCCTTATCAGGATTTCTTCCTGACGTTAAAGTTGAAACAATACTTTTGTGGAACGATGACGAAGAAGAAGGACCAGGAGGTGAAGCTCCAACTGTTGAGAATGCGCTGACATTGCTGCTGATGTAAGTGCTGGTTCCGCTAACCGGTGCTTCAGTCACTGATTTTGGCGCAGGTGGCTTCTCAATCTCTTTCACCCCTTCTAGCATTTGCACTATTCTGCTCATTGCGGGTCTCAGAGATGGTTGCTCTTGGATGCACCAAAAGCTCACCTGAATCGCTCTCATCACTTGCTCCATATCAATTTCTTGGTCAGCTAGTCTTTTGTCCAAGATTCCACTGATGTTACCTTTCTCAAACTCGTCATAGGCCCAAAGGGAGAATTTCTTCCTATTTGTTTCCTCTGAGACTTCAAAGTTTCTCCTCCCACTCACAATCTCCAACAAAACCATGCCGTAGCTATAAACATCAGATTTCGATGTTATGGGAAGGTTTGCAATCCACTCTGGGGCTAAATATCCTCTTGTTCCTCTCACACTCGTCAAGGTCCGGTGCCTATGGTCCTTCGGGTTAACGAGCTTAGCAAGACCGAAATCAGAGACTTTCGCAACATAATTCTCATCCAAGAGGATGTTCTCAGGTTTTATATCGCAGTGGACTATGCAGTCGCGACACTCCTCATGAAGGTATGTGATGCCTCTTGCAGTACCCAGGGCAATGTTGAATCGATACTCCCAATTCAGCAATTTCCCTGAATTCCCTTGTGTCAGGAATAATAAATTATCAAGAGACCCATTTTTCATGAACTCATAAACTAAAAGCCTGTGTCGTCCTTCCGAGCAAAAACCAATGAGCCTCACCAGATTGAGATGATGAGTGCTGCTTATAGTTGCAACTTCCATCCTAAACTGCTTCTCACCTTGCTCTATGCCTTCAAGCTGCTTCACAGCAACCACTGTTTTGTTAACAAGAATGCCTCTGTACACGGCACCGAATCCTCCGGCTCCAAGCTTCTCCTTGAACCCCTTTGTCGTGCGCTGGAGATCCTTGTACGAGAATTGGACTGGTGCACCAGAAGCATACTCAAGAAGAGCATACTGAGCAGACAAAGCACCGAATCTCGCGTTGTTCCGACAACACCACATCCACATACCAGCTTCAAATGCAACTAAAGCTATCAGAGTACCCAGAATAACAACCACAACCACCCAAGCAGGCACCTTGGAACTCTTTTCCTTCACAGTCCCCCCTGAAGAAGGTGGCGGATTCGGAGCCAGCGGGGGACAAACCTTGACAAAAGAAGTGCTAGGTAGCGCAGGACTATGATATCCACTGACAAAATCTACTGATTTTTGGTAACATTGCCCCGTGCCATCTGATAAGCTAGTAGAAGCATAACAAGCACCAGAGCCTGAAAGACAATTTCCTCTACACCCTGATGTCCCAGAAAAAAAAGACTGTGACTGGGTTTCAGGGAAATAAGTCAAGAACTGAGTATGATCCAATGTCAACATAGATGCATTCCCTAGACAATTGTCAAGACTCACCTTCCTGCTACACCCTTTCCTGCTATCATTAGGATCAACCATCTCAAAATTCTCAGACGGGCACCCGCAAATCGGGCCGGAATCGTTATAACTGCATATACCATAATTCCCACAGTAAGCATAAACCTCACACTGATCCTGAACAGCAGCCCATGTAGGATTAGGGTTTCCAGTACCCCTAGAAGTGCTATAAATCCTCAAATTCCCATCATTATCTAGCTTCAACACCCTCAAAATATCACTCCCCCCATCAACATAGTCACTACTATAAGCAATAATAACAGGAGCACTCAAATTGGTATCATAGAGCTGCAAAATCCCAATGGACTGCAACCCCAAACTTGGAGAATTCAAACTCACATTGACAGAGGAATTCAAACCCTGATTCCAGAACTCAATGCTATCATTCCACTTCAGGGTCAAATTCCCAATACTAGTTAAGCTAAAGGAGTAAAGCCCAGATTTCAGAACCTTACCCACAGTGAAATTCTGAGAAGGCAAAAGGGTATCAACGGGGTGGTCGAAGCTAGACCAAAGGCTCCTGGTGCCGTTGGAAATTACCAGATTGCCACTGTCTCCAACGGTGACGTTTGTGGCGCCGAGATTTGCGGTATCGGAGTCCCAGACGGTGGCGCCGGAGCCGTTGACGAGGCGAAGGGCGCCGGAGGGGAGGAACTGGAAGGACCCGGCGGAATCGACGGCGGTGCCGTTAGCGGCGGACCAGACGACGGGGGCCCCGCCGGTGTAGACGATGGAGGCCGTGAAGGAAGGAGGGGAGGTGGGTGGCTCGACGGCGAGAAAGCGGAGGGAGAAGGTGGCGCCCGGCGAGGACCATGCTTGGTTGGTGTTGGAGGCGGAGAGGGTGGAGCCTGGGGTGATGGAGGAGGTGGTGGTGCCGATGAAGATGGTGGAAAAGGAAAACACAACAAGGGTGAGGAACAGAGAGTAAGGTTTAAGGTTGTACATGTTTGTTTGTTTGTTCTGATGTTTTAATTTGATGTGTGTGAATGTGAAGAAGATGTTGTTGGATGCATTTAGGTTTTGAAATTGAAGATGAAGAAGCTGTTTTGTTGTTTATGGGGTTTGTAATGTGTTGATGCTGTGTTTTTTTGTGTTTGGCGTGTGGACACGGATTGGTTTATAGTGGTGGACAGGGAAGACTTTGACTTGGCTCTGGTTTGTTTTATATTGAATTGAATGAGAGAGGTTTTGTGTTGGTATATTTTGTTCTGTTATGGTTTTTCAATGCTGGAGATGGAGTTGAATCTTCAACCATGTTTGGTTCTTTGATAGTGAGTGTTGGTTGCTGCTGGTCATTCACGGTTTGGAAGTTCAAGAGCTTTCTCAACCTAAGAGCTTCTCGATTCCTGCTCACCAGCATTTATTTCTAAATTCTAAGCTCCATTTTCCTATTTCCAGAAAAATGTGGTATAATTGACTAAGACTTCAATTTGTTATTTTTTTTCTTAACTAATTATTCTTATACGAGCCGGTAGTCGTGTTCGTACTACCGTTAGCGTATAATAGGTAAGAGATTGACCAATGAGTTTTTTTCTTTGACAAAAATTAGAATTTAAAACCTCTAACTACTTGCATAAAGAATAAAGTGTTGAACCACTACGTCAACCTACTTGTGTAGTTAATGGGGGAATTTGACCTAAATTTTTATAAAATATTACAACAAGGCTTTTTTGTTATAAAATATTACAATAATGTTTTTTTGTTGTTAATCTTTCATCAATTGTTTAATGAAATTTGACTTTCAATGATAATTGAGTGTTCTTTAAGGTGTCTCGATGGAATTTGACTTCATAGTTTTATTTGTTAGATCTGACATATGACTTCATAGTTTTTGTTATATTTTATTTTATTTTTTTAATTCATAAATTGTTAAATTTAAGACGGTTTTCGACGGAAAACCAAAAGTTTTATTGTCTGTGAAAGTGAGGGATATTTTTGGCTAATTTTTCTCGTTAGAGACCAAAAGTGCACTTTTGTGATAAGTGAGGGACCAAAAGTGCTATTAAGCCTTACAAAAATTATATAATCTTCTATATTTACTCTTAACACTTTCTTCATTGTATTAATGGTATCTCACTATCTCTTTAATATTATTTCACTCTCTTTTAATAAATGCAATGGGTAAATATAGAAAAAGATAATAACTTTTTCTTAAAATTAGTAAAGGGTCTTATATTAAGGGACATCAAAATTTCTCAAAAAGGTCTTATAATTAGAGATGAAGGAAATATTTGCTTTGGGCATTATGTCAAACACTTCATCATTATTCCTTTTAAAGGCCATTAAACATATCCATAATAGATACTATGATATTCTTAGGTTTTAGATAACGCTCAAAGTTAGAGGCGGATCTAGAAACTTTGTGTTGTGGGAGTAATATTTACATGCAAATTTACATCATTTAAAACACAACATATTACTATTAAAATTTTAAATATATGTCATAACTGTTCTCTGTGAATTTTCATATTTTTGAAATATCACACAATATTTTGCGTTTGTTTAAGATTATAAAAAAAGTAGCTCTTTGAGAAAAAGATATATTTTTTAGAGATTTTTATGAAAAAACATAAGGTGATTTATTTTTGGTTACACTAATAAAAATCACTATCTATATTTTCCCTTATTTGTCGAAATATATTTTCTTATAAGCTAATCAAAGTAGCTTATTCAAATAATATGTTTTTAGATTTATTTAAAATAATTGCTTTCTGAAAAAAAGTTACACCTAAAATGTTTAGAAAAAGTGTGGGATGCATATGTGTAGGATGTGCATTAATAATTCTGTATTATTAATATTAATTGAATGTGTAACTTCTTCGGAGGATTCTTTTGTTGGGTTGAGTTTGGACTCCTTATTAAGCAAATATAAGGGTAACCTAGTTCTTAGAAGTGTCTGCTTGTGATTGTGCTATATGCCTTCTGAATTTTTAAATAATATGCTTGATATCTTGCTTTATTTTTAGCATGTGATTATATGATATGTTGATATAATTGATTATGTGATTTACTTGGTTATTTTTATAAGTGTTTATTCACATGATATTATTTGGAAATATATGATATTATGATTAATTGTTATTAGTTGTATTATTGAATATGAGTATATTCTTGATGATGTCATGCCATGCAAAATATTATTGTGATAACTGTTATATCCTTCTCGTTGGATATTTTTTGAATGTCTGAGGACGGTTCGTTTTGGTTGGTTGAGTAACATCATGACATCTGCATCTTTTTTGTTCGACCGAGGGTCAATCCTGTGATTTTTGGTTTGGTCGAGGATCGTTCCTGTGATTTTTGGTTCGATCAAGGATCGTTCCTGTGGTTTTTTGTTCACCCAGTCGTTGCTTGTAAGACCCGGAATAATTAAGGCATTTAATTAGTTATATGTATTAATTAAATAGGCTTGATGTTTTAATTAACTTGATAAATATACAGCGTAATTATTTTACGCGATGTATTATTTTATTTGTGTTGATGCATTAGATTATTGGATGATGTATGACTTTATGTTATTGATATGCGAAGCAATAATGTGTGTAAATAATATGCGGTGTATCCTTAAACTCGTTACAGATACGAAACGACGATACACATATATATAAAATATATGTTGTGCGCATGTATATGTTTGTGTGTAATTTTGGGTAATTAAATATGAACATTTTATACGGATTAGCATTACTACGTTTTATAATACTGAATATTAGACTCGTTTTGACGAGCGAAAATTAATACACATAACGGAGATGTCTCATTTTATCTCAAAATAAATAGATCAACTATATAATATATATGAATGATGCGCATAAAATATATATATATATATAGGGAGCGTATCAAGTGAGAGCGATGTTTATTATGAGAGATGAGAGCGTTCAATCTTAGTCATTAGATCTACCCTGAAGGGTCAAGATTAAAACAAAATGGCATGTGACTTTTTTAAAAAGTCATGTGACCACTAAACTACTTTTAATCCCAACCACTCATGAATGGTTGTACGGCCATGATTCAACGCTATCATCTCTCATAATAAACATCGCTCTCACTAGATACGCCCCCTATATATATATATATATATATATATATATATATATATATATATATATATATATATGGGATGTATCTAGTGAGAAAGCTCTTCTTATATGAGAATGGTGAGAATAACTCGTGGCCGTCAGATCTAACAATGAGTGGTCATGATTAAAAGAAATAAGTCACGTGACTTGTTTAAAAAGTCACATGACATTTTTAAGTGGTCATGTGACCACTTATTTCTTTTAATCATGACCACTCATTGTTAGATCTAACGGCCACGAGTTATTCTCACCATTCTCATATAAGAAGAGCTTTCTCACTAGATACATCTCCTATATATATATATACTCATGCTTTATATTTTGTCTACATGTGTATTAGAATTTGAATTGTGATGACATATGAAGTATTGGTCAATTTGTCTTTTAGCCATTTTGAGCAAGACAACTTATGAGCTAGCAAAAGCAACACCAACTCCTCCCTTTTTGTTGGTTCATGCGCATAAAATGAGCAAGGATGACTAAGTCTTTGGCTTTCAACTAGCCAATTGAGAATATAAGAGATTTTATCTCATGACAAAGGTGTCATCTTTTAGTGTTAGGAAAAAGATGAAGAAAAATAAGAATGAGGACAAAGTGGACTTTTTGGACAAGTAAAGGGTAGTATAGTAAATGCCCAATTATGAGTGAGGGTAGAAGGGTAGTTTTGAGAGCCTCAACCTCTCTATAAGAGGGTGGATGCGCACCACACTCTAATTTTGATGAGTGCTCACCAATTTTTCCCTTTAGCTCAAGTGAGATTTTTTTGAGTGTTGTGAGAGTTTGAGAGAGAAACACTTGTGCGAGTTTCCTTGTCATCTCTTCCTCATCAAGCCCGAAATCCTCCTTCTCTCTCTAGCACATCTTCAAGCTTCATTTCTTTCTCTATTTCTTGCATCCAAGGTAAGAGGTTCGAGTTCGGGTCGAGAGTAGCGGTAGTTGAGTTTCACAAGGAAAGCATTACAGGCAAGGGCTCTATGCATACTCGGACAGCTTAGCCTGTGTGACCACTATATTGGGCATGCTACCTATTATTGATATGAACTGTGATATAAACTGTGTGGGTAGTTGATGACATCGTGAGGATGACCTGATGATTTGATACATTGATTGCTAACACGCCTTGAATCATCCATGTGATAACATGTTGAACTTATCTATGTGATAACATGTTGGAATTATCTTTTGTAACGACCGTGCCTAAAACTAAAATTCAATGAACAGAGTCACCACCAGTGTTATTTGGTTCGGGAAACATTGGAAAACCTGTTTACACTATTTTTTTTAGAAAAAGGTTTGGGTTCAGGAGTCTATTTATGCATAAGGAAGGGTGGAGAATGAACCTCATAGCACCCCTAATGCATCCGTCCTAAGAGGGTAACCTTAAGTTGATTGTTCATGCTTTAATTATTTACAAAATATTGACTTACCCCTTTAAAAAAGAATAATATTCATAGTTTAATTATTAAAAAAAAGTTACTTATGAACAAAAAATTTATTTTTATTTTGGGGCGCCTGTCGAGACTTAACCCGTCCTACGTATCCTCCACAGAGGCATCAAGGCTTACGTAGTTCTTTAATGTCTTAAATTCGTTTAATTATGAAAACTCATCTTCAAATACAACTCTTTAAGAATGACTTTTATTTAGGTGCCTGGCAGGTTCGATTCTCGGTCCTACGTATCTTTAGAGAGAAATCAAGGCTACGTAGTTCTTTAAAAAAAGGTTTTAAGTATAATCCACTTATGCTTGGGATTCAGGGACTTAAACAATGTTAAGACTCAAAAACCTTACGCACGAGCAACACTTGAGATAGACACAATATAGACGTTCTTAACAATGTTGCCTCGCGTCGCGTGAGATGTATTAAAAATGCTTATCGTCTTGGTCTTAATGAGCAAAATCTTCTAAAAAACATTTAGTTAATTTTCGCAATGAAAAAAGATTAGTATAAAGTTTTCATTTGTATGTTTTGTTTTTGTTTTTTTAAAAAGAGATATGAAATCCGTCTACTCATGCACGAGGTTTAGGGACTTAAACAATGTTAAGACTCAAAAAATCTTACGCGCGAGCAACACTTGAGAGAGACGCCCTATAGACGTTCTTAACAATGCTTCCACGCGCCGCGTGAGATGAATTTCTTAATGCACTTTATGTCATTCGAATGAGTGGCTCTTCTATCGATGAGTTCAGTGATTAATCGTCTGCGGATGTGGGGCCAATATTCCTCCCCATGACCCAACCATTCAACAATGCAGCGGTAACCACAGTTACTGTCATCTTTGACGTCAAGGATATCTCCAATAAACTTATAAAGATTGAGGGCAGATACCTGAGGCAATATGCATGAGCAGCTGAGAAAGTGTCTTCTTGCTTGGGAAAATTATCAACCTGAGCAGATATAGGAATCTCTCCTTCTTCTGGTTGAGAAGCTTCATCCTTTGAAGGCACCTCATGAATGGTCTCAAGTTTAGTAGCCTTAGGTGCAGCGGTAGTAATAAGCTTGATAATGTGAACTTCAGCGGACGAGGGTCTCGTCTTGTCACCTTTCTTCAGACGATGGTCTCGTCTTTGGACCTCTAATCAGACGGCGCCTCTTTGGTGCGGGCCAAACGTGGGCATAACTACGAACGAGGGAATAGCGTCGGACGAGGGCCTTTTTGCCCTAGTTTTTATGGCAGTGGGAGAAGGCAGAGCATTGCCTTCTTTTGCAGGAGACTATGCTCCTTCTTTAGCAAGCTTCTTCTGAGTCCATTTCCCCAACAATTCTAGGGGAACAAAGGAAAGGTCCATCGCCAATCTCATCCTCTTCACATCTCCAAGCCTGATTGGAGTTGAATAAACGTAATCATGAGAGATGATTTCCTTCTCCTCCTTTTATTTGGTTTACCATAGTTTGGCCCCTTCTAATGCAGTAATGAGTGACCCATATGGAAGGTTGCGGTTAGATTTTTCCAGTGTTTGCATCATGTGTTGAAAGATTAGATGTGGAGTGTTGATCTTGAGTCCTTGCATCATGTAGTAAAGGGCAAACTGGGCAAGCTTGTTGACCAGATCCCTCGAACCTTCTTTGGGAACCACTACCTTGCTGATAATGGCATGGGGGAAAATGCACTCTTCAACCAAGTTGTTCACTGTATACCCACCAGTTTTAGGGTCTTCCTTCCAGATGCAGTTTGCATTAGTAACATTGTTCTCCCACTTTGAGTTGTACCAAACTCCCTCTCCGGCGCTCACTTTCAAAGTGATTGCTATGTCAATTGGATAGATGACTTCAATCTTCCTCATGAACCTTGTCTTGATGCCTATATCATTACCAACCTTCACGGCACAGTCATAGAACTCCTTCACAATAGGAGAAATTGCAGGGGTTGCGGATACTTTGAAGAGAGTCCCCTAGTCTTGGTCCAGAACCATGTTTATTCCAGCAACTTTCAAATACTGGAACAGATTCAAGTCCAGGTACTTAGGTGAGGCAAGGACTCTGTCACCAAGATTTGGAGTCTTGGGTTTTCCGATCTTCTCTTCTTGTTCTCTACGATTTGCTTCAACACATTTCCTTCTCTAGTTGAGGATTGCTTCCTGGGCCTCAGTAAGTTGAGGTTGAGCAGGGGCTTGCTTCTTTGGTGCCATTGTTGTCAGTTCTGTGGAACATGTTAGAGAGCAAAGGAACATGGGCGGACGAAAGCAAGAGTTCTTGTTTGCAAGAAAGTGTTATGAGTGTGATGCAACGTTTTCTGAAAACACTTTTGTTAATTGCGTGGAAGTGAAATTTTTTTTCTTGGTTTTCGTAAAAAGGAATGATCGCGGTTTGAATCTAGAGGAGAGATATAGTCGAAATCCCACATGCATTAAATGCGATGTGATTAATGCTGCAGCCAAATCAGTTAAATATTAAAGGCGTGTTTTAGAAGCCAGGAACTAAAAGGACACCACTATTCATACGAGATAGGCATGTGCATGAACATGGACCGTCAACCACGGACGAGGACCATTGTCACCAGACCAGGTCCGTTTGAATCTTGCAATATTGAACCGGACGATCACCTAACCAGACTAGGACCCAAATGTGGTCATCTGGCCTTCTTCAGTGTTGAGCCGGACGAGTACCTCTGCAGACGGGTACAATGATGTGTTCGTCTGGCTTTTCTATTGCTTTATGCAAAATGGTTAGTGCAGACGAAGCGTACTATAATGCAGGAAACATTCCAATGCTTTCTCTAAGATATGTAAAGCGATTTTCAATGAGAGGCTTGGTGAAAATATCAGCTAGCTGATCATCTGTATGCACATATGATATGTTAATGTTTCCTTTTGCAACATGATCACGAACGAAATGATGTTTGATTTCAATATGCTTAGTTCTAGAGTGTTGAAAGATTCTTTGTAATATTTATAGCACTTGTATTATCACATAATAGAGGAATGTTATGCTAAAAAATGCTATAATCTTCTAATTGATGCTTTACCCATAAGAGTTGGGTGCAGCATGATCCTGCAGCAACATACTCAGCTTCAGTAGTCGACGATGAGATTGTGCTTTGTCGTTTGCTGGCCCAAGAAATTAGGCATTGTCCTAAGAAGTGGAATCCACCACTTGTACTATTTCTTTTTATGTGATCTCCAGCATAGTCAGCATCACAATTTTTTTTTAGCCTGAAATTATCACATTTCTCGTATACTAGACCAAGATTAGTAGTACCTACGAGATATCTGAATATTCATCTTACAACATTAAGATGAGATTCTTGAGGATTTACCTGAAATCTAGCACATAAGCAAACACTAAACATAATGTCTGGTCTGCTATATGTGAGGTAGAGCAGTGATCCAATCATCCCTCTATACTAGGTTGAATCTACGGGTGCAGATTCATTGCTTTTATCTAGTATTACGCCAGGGTGCATTGGAGTGCTCATCTCTTTAGATTTCTCCATGTTGTATATCTTTAAGATCTCTCTAATGTACTTCGTCTGGTGGATATAGGTTTTCCTTGTTCTTGACGAATTTGTAGACCTAGGAAGAACTTCAGTTCTCCCATCATGCTCATTTCAAATTCACTCTGCATAAGCTTAGAAAATTCTTTGCACAGAGATTCATTAGTAGCACCAAATATAATGTCATCAACATACAATTGAACTAAGATAAAATCATTTGATGACTTGTGTCTAAATAAAGTGTTGTCTACTTTACCCCTTGAGAACCCGTTTGTCATTAGGAATAAGCTTAAGCGATCATACAAAACTCTCGGAGCTTGCTTTAGTCCGTATAGGGCTTTTCGTAGTTTGAACACGTGATCTGGTAAGGTTGGTTCTTTAAAGCCAGGGGCTGTTTGACGTATACCTCTTCTTCAATGTAGCCATTCAGGAATGCACTTTTCACATCCATTTGATATAACTTGATTGAATGTTGACATGCAAAAGCTAGAAGTATGCGGATGGCTTCAATGCGAGCAATAGGGGCAAAAGTTTCAGTGTAATCAATTCCTTCCTGTTGATTGTACCCTTGTGCTACAAGTCTGGCTTTGTTCCTTGTCACCTTCCCATCTTGTTCCTGAAGACCCATTTTGTACCCATGATTGATTTGCCTTCAGGTTTGGGAACAAGGTTCCAGACTTTTCTTCTTTCAAATTGGTTGAGCTCATCTTGCATGGCTAGGATCCATCCTTCATCTTGTAATGCTTCACTTACATTCTTTGGTTCTCTTTCAGACAATATCGCATAGTTGGCATAATCATTAAATGAGGATCGAGTTCTTACCTTTTCAGAGACGCTACCAATGATTTGAGTTGGTGGATGATCAGGTTTGAAACTCCAATCTCTGGGAAGAGAGATTCCACTAGACGTCATGATATGATCAGACGAGGCATGGTCAGACGAGGATGGCTCAAACAATGTAATTCTCTCCTCATGTGCATGTTCATCAAACGAGGCCATTTGTTTTGAAAGAGTGTCTGCATTTGATGGGTGAGCTTTCATAGACGATGGTTCCTCATTTAGATTTAAGTTATCCAACTCGTCTTCAATAGGAACCTGAATTCCACTTGAGTTTACATCATCAAACTTTACGTGGATGGACTCTTCAATCACCATTGTTCTTGAGTTGTACACTCGGAAAGCCTTTGAGTTGGGTGAATATCCTAAGAATATTCCTTTATGAGATTTGGCATCAAATTTCCCGAGATTGTCTTTGGTGTTGAGCAGGAAGCATGGACATCCAAAAGGATGAAAATAAGAAATATTTGGTTTTCTTCCTTTCCATAGCTCATAAGCTGTCTTCTTCGGAATTGGTCTTATCAAGATTCTGTTCTGAAAGTAACAGGAAGTGTGAATTTCTTTAACCCAGAAATACTTAGGCACCGAAGTTTCACTCAACATAGTTCTGGCCATCTATTGGAGTGACCTATTCTTCCTTTTAGCTACGCCATTTTGTTGAGGAGTTCGAGGAGTTGAGACATGGTGAAAGATACCGTTTTCTTCACAGTAGTTGTTGAAATCTTCATTGATGAATTCTCCTCCTCTTTCACTATGAATGGTGGTAATGCAATAGCCTTTTTCATTCTGGATCCTCTTGGAAATGATGGCAAAAGACTTGAACGCTTCATCATTGGTGGTTAGGAACTGAACCCACGTAAATCTTGTGTAGTCATCGACGATGACAAGACAATATCTTTCTCCAGAACAATTAGCCATTCTAAGTTCAACATCTCCAGAGGTCTATCCGTACTCACAACGCTCTTAGATGACAAAGAGCTTTTTAATTGCTTTCCTTGAAGACATGCTGAGCATGTGACATCAGATTTGAAAGATAGATTTGGCAGACCACGTACTAGGTCATGTTTGACCATCTTTGTAATGATCTTTAAGGATGCATTCCCTAGCTTCCTGTGCTATATCCACTTGTCATCCTCTACTGACACTAGACACGTTACATTTTGGCTTGTTAGGTTTTCCAAGTTCGTCTTATGTAGATTCCCTTGTCTCTGAGCCTCAAAGATTACATTGTCATCATCGTGCGTGATGTTACACTTCACTTTCTTGAAGGTAACAGTGAATCCACTATCACATAATTGACTTATGCTAAGTAGATTATGTTTTAATCCTTCAACCAAAAGAACCTTCCGTATTGCAGGAAGAGGAGCCTTACCTACATCTCCTTCTCCGACGATGAACCCCTTCTGGTTACCTCCAAAGGTAACTGTTCCTCCATTCTTTTCAGCAGGGGTCTTTGGGAATAAAGACATTCTTCCCGTCATGTGACGTGAGCACCCAATGTCCAGGTACCATTGCTCTTTTTGGTTTTGTGCTTTTAAGCACATCTGCAAGAGGAATAATCATTGTTTTAGGTACCCAATTTTTCTTGGGTCCTCTTTTGTTAGTTTCAGTCCTAAATGGGACTTTTCTCTTATAAACAGTTCTACTTGGAACTTGCTTCTCCTTTCTTTTGATGACAAACGTCTTTGATTTAGATAATTTAGGGTCAGACGATATAAATTTTGTTACAGATGAGTCATGCTTAGACAATGAGTGTGATATGACAAACGATGCATTTTTACTGGTTGTAGCATTATCGTCATTTTCATTGAAACCTAGACCACTTTTGTCATATAGTGTTCTATTGTTACCACACAGCTTCACTAGGTTATCATGACCTAATGTGAAAATAGAAAGATCATTTTTCCATTCTTTAACTCTTTGTTTGAGGATTTTAACTTCCTCATTTGAATGTTGTGCTTGTAAATCTTTGTTTTTCTTCATTAACATGAAGGTTACTTCTTTCGATGCATGAATTCTTTTTGAAGTTCAGTAAACTTTTTCTTTAAGCTACTATATTTAGCAGATAATGAATGAGAATAGTCAAGTAATTCATTATAGTCATCTTGAGAGATTCGGGAAGTTACCTCATCTCCTTCTTCTGTCTCGTTGTTAGGCGAGTCCATGGTCACCATCATGACTTCATCTCTATTGTCTGCTTCATCATCAGACGAGTCTATAGATACCATGAAGGCACAGTATGCCTCTTTATTATCTTCTTCTTCTTCTTCTTCTTCTTCTTCTTCTTCTTCTTCTTCTTCTTCTTCTTCTTCTTCTTCTTCTTCTTCTTCTTCTTCTTCTTCTTCTTCTTCTTCTTCTTCTTCTTCTTCTTCTTCTTCTTCTTCATCATGCTCACACTTCTCCTAAGATTCTTCATTTTGGCTTGAAAGAGCATTCTTCTTATTGTAGTTCTTCTCAGTTGGTCTCTTTGACAGACATGGACAATCAGCCTTGATGTGGCCATGCTTTTTGCACTCAATGCAAACGATTGACCCTTTTCTTGAGTTTCTCTCTCCATCCCTTCTAGAATTTGTAAAGAGTTTTCCTTTAGTTTGATCTCTTTTAGGCTCATGTTTAGTTTTTCTCCGTTTGGCCAACATCTTTTTAAACCTTCTGTTAAAGAGGGCTTGTTCATCGTCTATGTTGTCAGACGATGCCTCAGCTTCGTCAGACGATTCCACAGCCTTTAGAGCCTTGGAGGAGCTGGATTTGAAAGCTACAGATTTGCTGGCTGTAGACTTGCTTCGTACGGCCTCAACATCTCCTGCAAGCTCCATTTCACGTATTTTTAATTCTCCCAAGAGATCCTCCATTTTGTAGGTGGCAAGATTCTTGGCAGCCCTTTGAGCTGTAACAAAAGATCTCCACTTTGGTGGGAGGCTTCTGAGAATCTTCGTTACTTGCTCCTTATTGCTAAAGGATCTTCGAAGATTTCTCAAACCATTGAGAATGATTTGAAACTTGGAGTACATATCATCTATGGACTGGTTCTCCTTCATTTTGAAGGCTTCATATTGTCCAGTAAGCATGCTTACTTTGGTCTCCTGCACACCCGAGGTTCCTTTATGGGCCATGGGTAACGTGTCCCATATCTCATTTGCAGTGCTTAGGCTGTCGAATTTGTCGTGCTCGTTTTTGCTTAGAGCACATATGAGAAACAGTCTAGCCTTTGCGTTACGCTGATTCTCAGTTCGGTGCTCGTCTGTCCAACTGTCCTTAGGAATAGCTTTATTTGCGTTATCTGATGACAGAATTTTATATTATCTTTTTAGTGTCTTTTTATTTTATTTTATTTTATTTTTGTTGAGTCTCATATAGTTTTTATTCTATTTTGTTAGAGTTTTCACTTTATTTTTGAATTTGCATATAGTTTAGCAATGATAACTGGATTTCATATCATGTTTTTAGGGTCTTTTTACTTCATTTTATTTTATTTTTATTGAGTCTCATATAGATTTTTTTTCATTTTGTTAGGATTTTCTTTACTTTTGCATTTTCATGTAAGTGAGTAGTGATTTTTTTTTTTGAGCCATTTTTAGTCTCTTTTTAGATGTTTTTATTAGGTTTTAGTCTTTTTAGGAATCTGGTTAAAATTAAGCACACTTGTGGGGACCTAACTGCAATTAACAGAAGTTGAAGGACTGAATTTGAAGGCAGAAGATGAAGCATTCTTCTTGTTTAACACATGGGGATCAAATCATGAATGAAGAAATGATTAAAGAAGGGAGGTTTTAGAGTTAAGAAGGGACAAGAAAGAGGCCATATGAAGGCCATTAATGACCATGAAGCCCCATCAAAGAGTGAGAATAAAACAACCAAGGCATTGAAGCAGCAGCCGTGCCAACGCTTGAGCGTTGGAGGCCCAACGCTCATGCGTTGACATTCTACCTGAAGCCTAGTTTTTTCATTTAGCCAACGCCCAAGTGTTGAAGGGGCCAACGCTCATGCGTTGAGCCTCTGCTTGGCCAGGTATGGCCACTTAAATCCCAGCGCTTAAGCGTTGGTGCCCAACGCTCAAGCGTTGGGTCGCAGATTTGGGGAATCTATAAATAGGACACTTGGGTCCTTTTTTAAACACACCTTGATAGACGTAGACACTTGAAACTACATTGTTCAGAGAACTTTCTTGAGTTGTGGGAAGCCTTTCTTGAGCTCCTAATCCAGGTTTTTACTATGTCTTTTATAGCCATGCTTGGCTAATCTTTTAGCTTCTTGGGTTGTAGTTTTCATTTCTTCTAACCATGTTCTAGGTTCCTGTTTATATCTGAATAAATTACAATTCTTGGTTTCAATTTATTGTGCTTATTTTATCTTGCTGTACACAAGTGTTGTTACCCAATTCATGGGCAATGGGAATTGTTAAGAATTGGGGGAAATAAGAATTGGAAGAACAAATGCATGTCACTTAGGTATAAGGATAGCTATGTTATCTTCACTTTAATTAACTAAATGCTAAGGAATTAGTTTTGGTAATTAAAATGAAAGCTTTACTTGTTTAAGAATTAACTTGTAAGGAACTTAGGCTAGAGCAACCAAGAACTTTTGCTAAAGTTTCAGATATAGAATTGATTGCGAAAACATGAATTAGAAGCGATACAACTTGATAGCTGAATCCGCAAGTGTACGGTGGTTACCGAAGTAGTATAAAAGATTATTGTCTCCACAGGGATAGGTGTTTTCAAAATCCAAATTTCAATTTTTTAGAACATAGAGCATAAATATAAATTGTTCGATTTGATTGTTTGTAAGAAACCGGAACTGGAATTCGCAATGAAAAACTAATGATAAAAATTAAGATCTTGAGCTGAGTTGAATAACTTATAAGTCATGCTTAAGAATCAATTTTATATCTGAAAATTTAGCTAAAGAATCATGATGTTCTAGCCTATTTTCTTTACTAGTTAATTCCTTAAACAAGCAAAGCTTTCTTCCTAATTACTAAACCCAATTCCTTAGAGTCTATTTAATCAAAAAGAAGGTTAATTCTGAGTTCAGGCCAACATAAACAAAGCTCATCCTTATTTCTAAGTAACATGCAATATGTTCATTCAATTCTTATTTCCCTTACTTCCAAACAATAACCATTGAATATGAAATAAGTAAAGACACTTGTGTACAACAAGATGGATGAAGAACAAAGAATTGAAACATGAATTGCATTTTATTCAGATATAGGAACAGAAACTAAAACATGGTTATAAGCGAAACACTACAACCCAAGAACTTAAAAAGACTTAGCCAAGCATGGCTAAGAAATACATAATCAAAACCTAGATTAGGAGCTCAAGAAAGGCTTCCCACAACTCAGGATAGTGCTCTAGAACAAGGAAGAAAGAGTATCTGAGTGTATCAAGGTGCTCCAAGATATCTTACAAAATAAACATAATTCCCTATTTATAGATTTTCTGTAACTGCGACCAAACGCTTAAGCGTTGGGTACCCAGCGCTTGAGCGCTGGTATTTAAGTGCCAGACCTGGCGAAACAGGGGCTCAACTTGGGCGTTGGTTTAATATGAAAACTGGGCTGCAGGCGGAGTGCCAAAGCATGAGCGGCTGGCTTCCAACGCTCAAGTGTTGGCACGACTGCTGCTTCAATGCCTTGGCTGTTTTATTTTCCTCTTTCATGGGACTTCATGGCCATCAATGGCCTTCATGTAGCCACTTTCTTGTCCCTTATTAACTCTGAAATAGCCTCTTCTTAATCATTTCTTCATTCAAGCCTTATTCCCCATGTGTTAAACAAGAGGAATGCTTCATCTTCTACCTTCAATTTCAGTCCCCCAACTTCTGATAATTGCAGTTTGGTCCCCCAGATATGCTTAATTTAACCAGATTCCTAAAAAGACTAAAAGCCTAACAAAAACATCTAAAAATAGACTAAAAATAGCAAAAAACACAAAATCACTACTTTCCTACATGAAAATGCAAAAGTGAAGAAAATCCTAACAAAATAAAGAAAAATCTACATTAGACTCAATAAAAATAAAATAAAATGAAGTAAAAAGACCCTAAAAACATCATATGAAATCCAGTCATCACACCACTATACCCAATGACAGCTTGTCCTCAAGCGTTAAAACTCAAAGAAAAACTTGTCCTCAAGCTCAGAACAAATTATCCAACCAACCAAAGAAGCACAAGATACATTTTCACAAGAAAGCACAGCGGATTTGGAAAACATGCATTTTCAAAGATGTAAAATTCATTCAAGAAAACTAGGCTTGGTACTTGATCATTTCAACAGATTGAGTTCAGCAAATTCAGCTCACAAAATTGTTTACTCAATGAGAACAAGAGAGTTAAATAATTCTGCCTATTATTCAAATCAAAACCAAAGCAATGCAACCATGCAATTTTGAAGAGATTTTTTAAAGGTTGAAACTTGGCCAAGGGTTCAGAAACAGGTATGGAATTGAAAAACTTGGCAACTCTATTGGCTGACTCATAATTGTGTTAAGTGATTTTTGCTTTCTCAATTTCCAGAGCTTTTAACAACAACATTAGGACCTCTTTTTTTTTTTTTTTCTTTTCAATTTCAAATCAAAAGCACATACTTAAGATTTTTCAAATTTTATTTTTTTCAAAAAGGGTCCTAAACATGCATAGCTCTATTTCTCAGTTTATAGCATCACCTAACAGCTTAATCAATTTTCCACAGAAGTAGACTCCAAACAAAATGACTCTATTCAAGGCTCAAGGGGGTTGCTAATGGGAATTCAGTTTCAAACAATCTCTGAGTTTTCAATAATTCCTAAAATCTCTTCTCAATTTTACAAAGTGTGCAAAGCTTCAATCAACATGTAATACAAGGCAGAAAAATTCACAATCATGCAATCAGAGTTCTAAGCACTCAGAAAAAAAAAAGGGTAAGTGGTACCCTTTTAGAACTCAAAAAATTTCATACCAAAGCCTAGCAAACAAGAATCAATTATTTTCTAACATCATGCAATCCTATCCGCATAAAATCAATGTATCAATTTTCAGAAAAGCAAATAGTTGGATAAAACCACTTAAGAGTTAAAGAATCATAGTATGTTGCTGGATCCATAGACAACTGACTCAAACATGCAGTTTTAAAAATAAATATAACATAAGAAAAATAAAAATTTCAATAACTTAAAAACCGGCCAAACTTTAAGCATCAATCATGGGGTCCTCCTCCTCTTCTGCAGCTGCTCCTGATCCTTCAGCCTGATCAGATACATGTAAGTTCATTAGCCTCCTCTCCAAATCAGTGGGGTCAGGGCACCTCTGCCAGTTGGGGTCACTGTAGCCAGCATGATCCCAAATCAGCTGCTGGTTGCTAGAAATTCTGTGCATATGCTGGAACATAGTTCCAAATGCCTCCTCTTGCCAAGTGGTCATAGAAGGTTGGGCTGATGATTCTCCTTTGTCTCGAGCTGATGCTTTGGTATTGGCTCTGGACTTGTGAATTGGGAAAATAATTTCTACTGGGTTCCCCTGCTTTCTCAGTATATCCTGATGTTCCAAGAAAATTCTCCGAGCCGCCTCCCAATTCATGATTGGGAGTGGATGGATGTGGATTTCAATGGGGGGAACTGCAACTGCCCCTAGCTTAGCCTGAACAAGCTTGTTAATAAGCAGAGGATAGCCAAACCTCTTCCCGTTCTTGTCAATGTTGACGGAGAAGTGGATTCTCCATGAAATAATCCTTGCCACGTCAATGGGCCGCTTGTTCAACAAGCAATAGATACATAAAGCACTCTGCTTCCTTAGCTCTGTTTTATTAGAGCTTGGGAAAAGAGTGTCTCCAAGGAAATGGTCCCACACTCGGACCTCTGGCTTCACAAATTTCCTGAAAATGTAGCTAGGGGTTACCTTGTCTGCCTCGGCCTTCCACCTAGCTCTAGGTACTGTTAGAGCCTCCAAAATCTCATCAAATGGGTAATGATTCAGCAGCTCATTATAGCTCTCCCCATTTTTTTTTCCAAATTTAGCCACATCTTGGGCTTCAGAAGGGAGTTTCAATAATCTCCGGATAGCTCCAGGACCATAGTCAATGGTTGTCCCACGGAACCAGGACTTGTAAATGGGAATAGCTTGAATGTCTTCATTGGAGTCATACCAGGCATTGGCGTAGAACTCCCGCACTAGAGTTTGACATCCATCAGCAATTGGTGCACACAGTACTTCCCACTTTCTTTGAGTGATGGCCTCCTGAATCCCCCAAGTATCTACACCACCAAAACTGAGGGGCCTCTCCCTAACCAGCTCTTTTTGGAATACTTTCTCTTTGAAGAATTTTTCCTTTTCAAGGGAGAGGAACCTATCATCATCGAACTCTTCTTCAATAATGGGAGCTGCTTCAACAGCTCTTCTCTTGGGTGCCATACTGCAAAACAACCAAACAATTTCACAAGCAACAAACTTGTTGAACAGTTAGTTCAAAATAGATTAAAACCCTAGTGAGACTTTTTCTTTTCAAGTTTCAACGGTTGGAAACTTGCCCACCTAAATCAAATAAGGTTTCTTGAGTCTTCCACGAACACAAGCTCAAAAACCGATCATGAAAAGAAAAGAAAGAACTCAAGAAACACATTCAGACATTTCATCAAACATTTGGTGGGTAGTTTCTAAAACAGCAACAATTATGTACAATTTCAATATGCAAAAAGCAGAAACCACTCCTCGTCCCACAAACCATTCAACAAATCAAATCAAATACTAACACATGTTTCAAACAATTCAAGGATAATCTAAAAGGATTTTTGAAAACAAGAGAACTTTACCTTGAATGATGAAACAAATGAGTAGTATGAAGGAGAAGAAGAACACCAAGAATCAGCAAAGATCAACCCAAATTGGAAAACTTGAACAATTTAGGGGTGAAAAAGAGAAACAAATTGTTCTGGGTTCATGGGTTATGAGGAAGAGGAATGGGGAGTTGAAGAGAGTGGGTGGAAAGTGAGAAAGTTTAAAAAAAACCTAGCATAAAAACCCTGCCCGTGTTCCAACGCTTGAGCATTGGATTTTCCAACGCTTGAGCGTTGGATTTAATTTGAAACACTGGGCAACACAGGGGCTCAACACATGAGCGTTGGCCCCTTCCAACGCCTAAGCAATGGAATTAAATTAAAAGTTACGGGATTACAGGGGATCAATGCATGAGCGTTGGCCCTCCCAACGCTTGAGCGTTGGGTGTAATTCAGACCCAGTGGTCTGGCTGGGGCTCAACGCTCATGCGTTGAGCCTCCAACGCCTAGGCGTTGGCCCCTCCTGCAACAAAAGCATGTAATTTTTTTTTCTTTTTGATTTTATTCATAAATTTAAAGAAAGCAAAGCTAAACCAAACCTGACATGGTTGTCTCCCAAGCAACCCATTGTTATAGTCTTAGGTAGACTCTTCCCCATTTAATCAATTTGGTGAAAATTTCTTTTCCTTGATGACTAAATCATCATTCAGCTCATCTTCCTCATCGAACTAAAAAAATTTGAGAGTCCGGAACACCGAGAACTTGATTTTCTCATCACCTACTTTGAAGGATAGGATCCTTTTGCCACATTGATCTTGGCATTGCCCGTTGCAAGGAAAGGACGACCAAGAATCAATGGTATTTTTGAGTCCTCCTCCATATCCAGTATCACAAAGTCCACAGGGAAGACAAATTTGTCAACGCTCACCAACACATCCTCAGCTACTCCATAAGGATACTTGATAGACCTGTCCGCCAACTGCAAACACATAAGGGTAGGAGTTGCCTCTCCCATGTCCAATCTCTAGAACATAGAAAGTAGCATGAGGTTTATGCTAGCTTCCAAATCACAAAGAGCCTTAGCATTTGGCAACCCCTCAATGTCAACAGGAATAGTGAAGCTTCCCGGGTCTTTTAATATTTGGGGAAGCTTCCTAGAAACAATGGCGGAACATTCTTCAGTTAACCTTACAGTCTCTTCTACCTCACTTAGCTTTCTTCTCCTAGAAAGAATGTCTTTCATAAATTTAGCATATGATGGCATTTGTTCCAAAGCCTCAGAAAATGGTATGTTTATCTGAAGTTTCTTGAAAATGTCAAGAAACCTAGAAAACTGCTTTTCTAAGTTTTTTCTCAATAAAGCTTTAGGATATGGAACGTTGCTAACATTACTAGGAGCAGAAACCTTTTCCTTTTTAGGATTCACAACATCAGAAATATCATCCTCCTTATCTTTTTCTCACCACTCTTTCCATGTTCAATTTCAACTATCCTATCAGGCATGACTGTACCACTCCTAAGAGCAATAGAGGATACATTTTCCAGTTTCCCCTTAGGATTTACAAGT
The DNA here is from genome assembly GCA_030819835.1 of Acmispon strigosus. Taxonomy (NCBI): domain Eukaryota; kingdom Viridiplantae; phylum Streptophyta; class Magnoliopsida; order Fabales; family Fabaceae; genus Acmispon; species Acmispon strigosus. Next base: position 32,067,519 of record JAUAMA010000001.1, read on the forward strand.
GTGTCTAAAGGAAACATACCTGGGATCCTTTCAGCAATGGTCTTGGCCAATTGGCCACCTTAACTTCCAAATTTCTTATGGAAGCTTCTTAATTTTTAGCACTTGTTCTTGTCTCATTCATGAATTGAGCAGTTTGTTGGGTCATTTCACCAACAATGTCTTCCAGGCTCTTCTTCCCTTGCCCTGGATTTTGAGGATTAGGAGGTCTCTGATCTTGGTAAGGCCTCTGAAATGGTCTCTGAGCACGGGCCTCACCTTGACCGCCTTGGTCCCTCCATGAGAAATTAGGATGATTTCTCCAATTAGGATTGTAAGTGTTTCCATAGGGGTTATTTTGGAAATTCCCCATGGCTTTCACCTCAGCCTCTAATTCCGCCTTCTCAGGACTCAGCTGAGCTCCTTCCATCCGCTTCACCATAGCCTCAACCTTCCTAGACAACAATTTATTGGAAGCCAAAACAGCATCAAAGGCTTCCACCTCATACATACCATTGCGAATGGCCCTATCTTGGCTTGAATGGGCAGCCCTCACAGCAAGCTTATTGGCAGCGGTGTCAAGCTTGTCCCTTGTGTAGTCATTGAGAGCTGCATAAAATTTTTCCACTTGATCAGCAGTGGAAATATTGTGGCCCGGGCAGCGCCTTAGGAGGCCTTTGAATCTCTCCCAAGTCTCATACAAGTTTTCAGAATCCTATTGGATAAAGGAGTTGATTTCCTGCTTCAACTTCCTTATCCTGTTATATGGGAAGAATCTAACTATAAACTTCTCAGCTAGATCATTCCAAGAGGTGATGCTTTGGTGGGGTAGTGAGGACAACCATTCCTTAGCTACATCCCTGAGGGAAAATGGAAACAACATCAACCTTACCGTATCCACGTGCACATTATTCCGCCTCAAGGTGGAACAATGCCTAGTGAACCTCTCCAAATGGGTGTGACAATCCTCGTTTGCACTTCCTCCAAACTGGTTTTGGCTAACCAGTGAAATAAAGTGTGGAGGAATTTGGAAGTCCGACAATGCATCAGTCGACACCACAATGCTCCCCTCAAAATTGTAGTCCACACGAGGAGCTGTGATGTCACGAAGAGAACAGTTAGCATCCCATTCCTCAGCTTCTAGCTACTGCCTAGTAAGTCAAGCCTCGACCTCAGCATTGATTCGAGCATCGACCTCAGCATTGAGTCGAGCATCAACCTCAACAGCAACTCGTTCCTCATACTCAGCACGAATTCGTGCTTCCATCTGTGCTTGTGTCTCCACCATGGCTTTTGCTAATCTTTGTAGTTCTAGTTTGCGATGAAATGTTCTTTCAATTTCAGGATCAAAATCAAATTTACCTAACATGCAGAGCACACAATTAAAATCACCTATTCACCACACATCAAATTATAGAAACAAAAGCTCTAAACAATTATCAAAAAGATCTTAAAAATAGAACCTGTCCCCAGCAACGGCACCAAAAACTTGATAGCCAAATCCGCAAGTGTACGGTGGTTACCGAAGTAGTATAAAAGATTATCGTCTCCACAGAGATAGGTGTTTTCAAAATCCAAATTTCAATTGTTTAGAACTTAGAGCAGAAATATAAATTGTTTGATTTGATTGTTTGTAAGAAACCAGAACTGGAATTCGCAATGAAAAAATAATGATAAAAATTAAGAACTTGGGCTGAGTTGAATAACTTATAAGTCATGCTTAAGAATCAATTTTATATCTGAAAATTTAGCAAAAGAATCATGATCATGTAGCCTATTATCTTTACCAGTTAATTCCTTAAACAAGCAAAGCTTTCTTTCTAATTAATAAACCCAATTCCTTAGAGTCTAGTTAATAAAAAATAAGGTTAATTCTTAATAAGAAGGCACCTATCCCTTGGGTTCGATCTTTTTATTACACGATAATCAACCGTGCACTTGCCTATCAAGTTTTTGGCGCTGTTGCCGGGGATAGGTTCTGTTCAAGTTCTTTTTATTATTTTGTTTAGTGCTTTTTGTTTATATAAAAAAAAGAAAAAAATATTATCTGTGTGATGAACTGGTGCTGCTAATTTTGTTTGCTGAGTATTGTCAGGTATAGCAATGGCTGAAACATTTGAGCAAAGGGAGGCAAAAATCCGAGCAAACCTTGAAAAGGAATATGAGAAGAAGAAGCAGGATGTTTTCACTCTAGTTGACGAATTCTATTCTAATTTAGAGTGCAAGCGAAATGCGGGATTTTTTCCAACTCCTGAGCAAGAATGTAAGGCCATGGAGGAGTTACAAGTGAAGATACAAAGCACTTTAAGAAGGCAGCCCAGGGATGAACAACAATCACCTGTTCATGAAAGTGAACTTGTTGTTCAAAGAGAGGAGGTGAAAGAAGCCTCCATTGTAGAATTTGTCTTTGAAGACAAATTGGAGATGGAGGAAGAAGAACCTCAAGGGACCTATGTAATAGGTTCAGAGAGTCAAGGCAAAGCACAAGAAGGGGAAAATTGTCTTATCCCTTATATTTGTAATTTTATTAGTGTTGCCTTGATGGCTGAAAATTCATTTGGCACCATGATGTTTTTGTGCCAAAATTTGCATGATTTGCGGGGTCTAATGAATTTTGTAATAGACCCTGGTTGAAAAGTGATTAGTGAAAAGTCTACCAAAGACTATAACATTGAGCTTCTTGGGAGACAACCCAAGTGTTTCTATTGCTTTTGTTTTGTTTTCTTTTGCTGAATAAATAGTTGCAGGAACCCCAACGCTCAAGCGTTGGAGGCTCAACGTGCGTTGAGCCCCTGTTTCTTGCCCAGTTTTTATTTTAATTCCGGCGCTCAAGCGTTGGGGACCCAACGCTCAAGCGCTGGAGCTCGAGCAGATTTTCTGTTTTCTTTGTTTATAAATTTTGTGTTCACCATTTATTGAAAAGTTTTAGATTCTGTGAGTTTTTCCTTGCTGCTATAAATGGTTTTGATTTTTGGGAACTCAAGAATTCATGTTTTTAGGTGGACACAATTTTTTTCAACCCATTTTCAAGTATGCTGTTTTGGGAACTAACAAGTCAACCAAGCTTCTGCTTGTGAGACTTTTGTTTGTTCGATTGTGCAGGATAGGCACCAGAAGGGGAAATATCCCCCAGAAGGGGAAAGATCCCTCTTGAACTTAAGTGTTCAAAATTGAATTTACTTTAAGGTTCCCTTGGACTTTTGTGGAAAAATTGTAAATTGTGCCAGCTTTTTAGTTTTTCTTTTTATAGTCTTTAGCTTTATTTTTAGTTTAGTTTTTCTGTTTTATTTTTGCATGAGTCTTGAGTATATTATCCAGTCTGAATGCTTCTATTGCTGTGAATGCTTTATCTGATTGAACTGCTTTTGAAAAGGTTCTATGTTTTGAAGCGGTTAGGATTGCATGCTGTTAGAAATGATTTGGACATCTTGATTGTTTTGGTTGTTGGCAAAGTTTTTCTGAGTTCTAAAAAGGGTACCACTTACCCTATGTTTTTTTTTTTTTTCTGAGAGCTGAGAACTCTGAATGCATGATTGTAAAATTTTTCTGCCTTGTGTTGCATGTTGATTGAGATTTTGTTTACTTTGTAAGTTGAGAAGAGATTATAGGCATTTTTGAAAACTCAGAGTTTTGGTTGAAAAACGAAAAATCCACTAGTAGCCCCTTTTGAGCCTTAAAAGAGTCATTTTTTGGAGCCTACTTTGTGTGATATATTTTAAGTTGTTATTGTGATTCATGTGCTGAAATTGTTAGAGCTATGTTTATGGGTTCCTCTCTAGAAAAAGAAGAAAAAAAGTTGAAAAAAATAAGGTACAAGCCTTAGAAAAAATAATGAAGTGGTGGGGTGAGAAAGAGTATGAGAGGAGTAAAATTCAAGTCATTCATCCCATACATTCCACTACTTTGTTCAAAAAAAAAAAAAAGAAAAAAAAATTGAGAGGACCCTTGTGTTGAATTGTTAAAGCTCTTAGTCAAGAAAAATCACTTAACAACAGATTCTGAGTCAGCCACTAGAGTTGCCAATTTCTTGAAATCCATACCTTAAATTGTTCAACCCTTTGGCCAAGTTACAACCTTCAAAAATCTCTTCAAAGTTACTTAGTTGCATGGTTTCAGTTTTGATTTGAATGATAGGCAGAATTATTGAGCTTTCTTGTTTTTCATGGAGAATATCTTTTTGTGAGCTTAATTTGATGAACTCAAAAAATGTGAAAAGCCAAGCCCAACTTTCTTGATTATATATCTTTAAACATGCAGGTCTTCCAAATCCGCTAAGCTTTCTTGGAAAGGTTTTTGTGCTTCAAGTTTTAATCAGATAAACTTTCTATAAACTCAGGGACGAGTTTCTCTTTAAGTTTTGTCGCTTGAGGGCAAGCTGTCGTTGGGTATAGTGGTGCGATGACAGGATATTTTATGATGTTTTTAGGTTGTTTTTAGTCTTTTTATTTTATTATTTTTTGAGTCTCATATAGGATTTTTATTATTTTTATGTAGATTTTATATTTATTTTGCATTTTGCATATAGATTAGCTTTTATTTGTTTTTCTAACTTTATTTTATATTTTTAGGAATTTTTATAGTTATTTTATATTTTTAGGATAGCGGGTATAGTTATCATTTTTGTCCAGGGACCGAATTGTAAAGTTTCAGGAAATCAAGGATCAAAGTGTAAAAGTTCAAGAGTGGAGGATGAAAAGTGAAGTTTGAAGGAGTCAAAGGGCCAGAATTGAAGTTCTAACAAAGAGAGGACTTAAAGTGAAATTGAAGAATGTGAAACAACTCTCTTTGATTTGAGCACATGGAAAATAAGGTTGGAAGATTAATGGTGGTAAAAGGGAGGTTTCAGAACTTAATAGAGGCTGAATGTGGCCTAATTAAGCCAATCAATTCCACCATTGAAGAAGAAAGGAATCCAAGAAGAAGCTGCCAGTGTTCGTGCCAGCGCTCAAGCGTTGGAAGTCCCAACGCTCAAGCGCTGGACCTCTGACTAGGATGTGAGTCAGAGGTTGCACCCAGCGCTCCAGCGTTGGAAGTCAGCGCTCAAGCGCTGGGCCTATTTCTTCACGTTGGATTTTAATGCATCCCAACGCCCAAGCGTTGGGAATGCTAGCGCTCAAGCGCTGGAGGTCAGGTTTTTGCTATAAATAGGGAGCTTTTCTTCACTTGTAAGACACACCTATTCAGAATACAACAAGTGTTCTTCTTTCCTCCTTAAAGATCATTGTTCCTAGGAATTGTGGGAAGCCATACTTGAGCTCCTATCCAGGGTAATTCGATGCTTCTTTTAGCCATGCTTGGCTAATTCTTTTTAAGTTTCTTAGGTTGTTGTAGTTTATATTTATGTTTTAGTTTGTTTCTACCTTTCTGAATAATATTTCCAGTTCTTGTTTTATTTCCTTGTTCTTAATTTTATCTTGATGATCACAAGTGTTTTTGCTTTCTACTTATATCATAAGGCTATTTGGTAAGTAGTAAGGGAAATAGGATCTAAAAAAGGCTATAAGTATATATCTCTAAAGGACATTAGGATAGACGTAGCTTTATGTTGGCCCGAATTCAATCTTCATCTTCTTCTCTGGTTAACTAAATTACAAGGTCTTGGATTTAGTAATTAGGAAGAAAGTTCTACATTTCTTAAGGCAATTAACTTGTAGAAATTCTAGGCTATAGCATCATGAACTTGGACTTAAAATTCAGAAATTAAGTAGGAACTTGCTAGCATATTTTATAGACTATGTAATTCAACCCAAGAGCTTAATCTTCATCATATTTATCTCTTTATATTTTTGTTGTTATATCTTGTTCTATCTTAATCAAACCATCAACAACATACATCTTTTATTTTTCTGCTCAAGTACTAAACAATTTAATAAGAAGGCACCTATCCCTTGGGTTCGATCTTTTTATTACACGATAATCAACCGTGCACTTGCGGTTTGGCTATCACTCAGCAATCTCAACTTGTTTATTCCCTGAGTTTAGTCGCCAACCAGTGTGAAGTTTATCATAGAGTGCAACTCTTATCCTTTTTCACACAAACCCTTCAGAGAACCAACTTGCTTAATCTCTCTGTAATATGTTCTTCATATTTCTACCCACTCTTATCGAAGAGACTTTGTAGAAACCAATTCTTCTTGAAAAAGAACTGGGAGAAGTCCTGTCTAATACTTGTAAAGGAGAAGCCCTGCCAGAATACTTGTAAAGGAGTAGTCCTCAGAATACTGGGAGAAGTCCTGAAGAATACTTGTACTATTTTGATATAATAGTGAAAATCTTGGTAAAACCAAGGACTGGACGTGGCCCTGTCGATTAAGATGGTGAACCAGGATAAATACTCTATGTGCTTTATTATTCCGTCTTAGATTGAATTCCGCTGCACTTTTCGAACAAACGTTTTCAAACTTATAACAGTTGATTTTCGAAAAAGAAGTTAAAAATCACACACACAATTCAAACCCCCTTTCTTGCGTGGTTTCGTTACTATCTGGACTCGTGTAATAGGATAGTTTATATTATGCTAATAGGATAGTTTTTATCTTTTTTATGTTAATGTAAATTTGCCCTATAAGCCTTGTAACTGTGCTTTCTTTGATTAGTTAAATGAGTTTTCTGTGATTCTAATTGAATTTAGCAATTTTGTTTTGTTATTTCGTAGATTGAACTGGTTTAAACTGCGATAAGTTCCGCAAACTAAACTGCGAGAACTTTCAGAACGACAATGACAGCGTCGCCGACCGTCACAAAGAGCGACGACCAGACAGAGAGTGAGGCTGAGAGATGGGTGGCCGACAGTGAAGGTATTTGGAGGAGGGCGGTGGCCGCCAAGATAGGGTGGTGAGGTTGGGAAGAAGGTGGATGGAGGTGGGTGGGGGGGAGTTGAGGGGCTTTTTTAGTTAAGGATATTTTGGTATTTTCACCAATTTTAGAATGACACTAATAATCGTCATGGTGGCGCCTATAGCAATGCCGTAATATATTTAACTATCCACTTAGATATTGTACAAAAAAAAGACCCACTTAGATATACTTATTTTATAAAATAAACTATATATATAAAAATTAAAGTATAATAGAAAAATATAAAAACATACAAGAGCTGGGTTTCATAGATCCTTCTTGAGAAATCAGAATCCTTGCTCGTTAAGGAAGACCCACCCAACACAGGGTACACACATAACCCTTTGATTTTCTCCTCCGTTAATTTATCATCTCTTTCATATACACTCACCGCACTTCTTTTCCTTTTCTGAATATCGATTTTTGAATTGCCAATCAAATCTCTTCAGTATCGTAAACGCACTGCAATCTTCGATTTCTGGTTTCTAGGTTTTTCCCCCCTGTGATTGAGGAATATTGATCCTGATCGAAACCCGCGTCATGTCGATGCTCGATTCCTTCTTCAGCAAGGGTTTTAAAGCTGCCAAGTGGTACTGTTTATATATGTTCTATCCTGTAATTGTATATTTGCTTTTTCTACTTTCGAATGGATTTAATAGCAGGTTTTTTTATCAGCACCTTTTAATGGTTTAAATTTATGGATTTGGCACTTTGAAGTGAGGAGTATACTTTGTTGTAATTTTTTTACGAAGTTAGAGGAATAGATTTTTGCAATTTCATAATTTGTTCTAAATTTGTGTGCTATATTTTCATCAAACTTTTTGCCATTGATTTTCTAAAGCTCATCCTTTGTTTTAAAAAAGACAACTTTTGATTGTTTATGTATGTATTATAAGGTGTTTCAGTTTGATTTAAGTAGAGATTTTTATCTGGACAAGTGTTTCGTTTTTTATGTTTTTAATTTCTTTCTGTGTTTAGATTTTCAAAATGATTTGCTTACCAATGTTTGAACTTTCAGCAAAACTCTGCTGAAACTGACAATTCCGCGTATAAAGTTACTAAGAAACAGAAGAGATATTCAGTTGAAGAATATGCGACGTGATATTGCCAAGCTACTTGAGACTGGCCAAGAAGCGACAGCTCGTATTAGGGTAAACCTGATTTGCTTAGGATATCTAGTGTGGCTTGTTTGTGTTTCAGAATTTTTAAACCAGTGCCCTATGACAGAAAGAAAATCTTGTTGGCATATTTTATTATTATAGCAGTGTTCTTGAGATGGTGATTTGTGCAGGTAGAGCATATTATCAGAGAAGAGAACATGATGGCTGCTCAAGAGATCATCGAACTCTTTTGTGAACTTATTGCTGTTCGCCTTCCAATAATTGAATCTCAAAGGTATACTAGATATGGAAATCTGGCTTTGACTATATTAGTTCTTGTCTGAATTTGTTTGATATGCCAATATGATTCATATTCAAGCTAGCCATTTTCAGAACATGTATTGAGATTGTAGGTATGTTATCCAACTTAATCCTAAGTGTTACCATGTCTAACACAACTTAATAACTAGTAAGTAGGGAGGACCAATTTGTTTTGTAGACAATGCCTAGTTTAAACAACAAAAGCAAAAGCCATTTCTTATGATGATTAGTATTCTCAGCATATCAATTTAGTATCTGCGAATTCTATTTAAATTACATTGCATGAATTCTTAATTCATCTGGCATGAAAGCTTGACTCTTGGTCTGTTGAGACTTTTGTTGAAGTAGCATTTGCCCAAGTGTTCTTCACATTGGTTTTGTAAAATATAATTTAGTTTCTGGCCATTTGATTAAATGTATAAATGCTTCAAAGTTCAAACCTAATTTTGTGATTTCAAAGTGCCTATGAAACTAAAGGAAAATTCCACTGCAAACTATAAAAGGACTGATGCTCATTGGCGTTTAGAAGATGAAGTGCCGACAATAATGAAAAACAATTTTAGCATAGATGAGAATACTGAGGTTAGCAAGTCGATTAGTGGACATACAAAAAATATAAAATTACACTCAATTATGTATAAAAGAAAGTCAGAATAGCTCATATACAGGAGAATATTATGGAAACTTTCGTAAGGTGGTATGGTCACCAATAGAGACTCATGTGACAAAAGTGGATCAAATTGAATATAGTCCAAGTAAATGAGGTAGAGGAAGATGAAAGAAAAAATTCCAAGAACACCAGAAAAAGTTCTTGCTCTGATTGGTCTCACTGAAAATTACTTTTTAATATAGTCCAACAATGTCAACTGGTCCATCTAGGCAACCTAACTTACTGGATAAGGCTTTGTTGTTGTTACTTTTTTGCAACTGCAGCCTTTGGTACTGCCTTTGCAATTTCATATTATTGACATGATTTTTAGCACTTTAAGGCTTCAACCTTTATGATTTACAAACTTTCCACCGCTATCGAAATTGCCCCAATTATCATGATCATTGGCTGTGAAGTGTGAACATCACTTTCTTAGTTAACCAACTTATTTTCTTCCATCATAATATAATGTTATATCCACAATTTTCTACAAGTGATATCTGTCTTTGATAGTTATCTAATGTAATGTATGAGTTGCCACCACCCCACCAGTCTTTCAATCACCCATCACAATTTCACATGCAATATGACAGTTGTGCAGCTTTTGTTTTCCTGAGTTAGCTTGGAATTTCTCATAACAGTCTTTTAGGCATTTCAGTCACTGTATGTGAGTAGCCAGTAACAGCCATGCTCACCACTCTTTTTAGTCACCCGTCTCATGCAGTAAGTCCATTTTACAGTTTTTCTTTCCTTGGCTTGGAAATTTCTTCATGATTAAAAAACATAACTCTCCCTACTTTGGGAATTTGGATAGGATTGTTTTCATAATTTTGTTAGAATATAACATTAAATCATTCATCTGTCTTCACCGAAAAAGCTAAGCTTTTGAGATAATTGGTTCATGACATAGTGTCAGAGGTCTAGAGTTCATTCCTTCTCACCCCATTCTCTATTAAAAAATAATTGAATTTCAGTATAATATAAGTTCATGTGTGCATTGTCTACTCTTAGGGTTTGTTTGCTTCCTTAGAAAACCAGGAGAGATAATATGAGAGTGAAAACAGTGTGAAAATTACCTTATCCCTGTGTAGATCACAACTGAAAATGAGAGGAAGGGAAATCTGTGTGGTAGGTTTCTCTCTTGAAGAAACATGCACTCTCTAGTATCTTACAAAGAAACTCAGGCTGTTCGTTGAATTTACATATTCTTTTAGAAAAATAAATAACAAGAAAAACTAATTTGCAAATTTTTTTTTCATATAGCACCATGGTTGTTGCCTCACCTCGCTTTATATTCCTGTAAACCCCTACTGCTCTTTTGCACCCACCCCAATTTTTTTGTTTCTTTAGATGTCCATTGTTGTTCTATTTATTTGAAGAAAAGTAACACCTTTGTTTCTGTGGCTTGCATGCCTACCAAATGAAGTGATAGGAGGGTCAAACTTGGAAAGAAAATATATACTGTAAGAAGCATGCATATGCTTTACCATTGACTAATTTTCAGAATTTTTACATCAGTACTATTAGGATACTTGTAGTACTATTTGTTATCAAAATGTGTTTGTGAACATAACAAGTCAAAAAATGTGTTCAACAGATTTTTAATGTTCAGGTAATCTATTTCTTATAAGTGCATGTTATGATTAGGACCCAATGGTTGTTGTTTCCTAACTATGAGAAGTTGACCATTATTCTCTAATTATGTAACAAATTTCACAATGTTATTCAGGGAAGTCCCCCTGGACTTGAAGGAAGCCATATCTAGTATATGTTTTGCAGCACCAAGGTGTGCTGATCTGCCAGAGTTGTTGCAGGTTCAGTTGCAATTTGGTACCAAATATGGGAAGGAATTTGTATCTGCTGCTACTGAGCTCAGGCCAGACTGTGGTGTTAATCGCCAGGTTCCATGAATTTTACATGCTATACAGAAATATTTTCAATTCTTTTGTAGATAAAGCACCTTATCCTGAAAGTTATTTTCTTGTATGACACTCTCCATGGATATTTTTCGATTGCACAGTTAATAGAGCTTCTGTCGATTCGTGCTCCTTCACCAGAAAAGAAACTGAACCTCTTGAAAGAAATTGCTGTTGAGCACGACATAGATTGGGATCCAGCTGCTTCAGAAACTGAGTTCTTTAAAAAACATGAAGACTTATTGGTAAGTATTAGATTGTAATAACTTGCATGGTATTCTAATTCTTTTCTTTCACACGCCTTTATCTTACATTACATTCCTCTCCTTATCAGAATGGCCCCACCCAATATTTTAGCGGGTCAAAATTGCCGCTTCCTGATGAAAAACACAGCGAAGAGTTGTATTCAGCTCATGATACACCCAATAAAGAACAACATGATTCAGATTCTGACTCTGACACATTAGAATTTCCTGAAGTTCCTAAGGCCTCAGTCCAGTCGAGTGCAAATATTGCCCGAGCTCAAGAAGCAGTTATACAGATGCATCCCATTGAAGTTGATAATCATTATTCATCAGACCATTCTGGAGATTTTGAAGATGTAAAGCAGGATCAAGTTGACGAAAGATCAAGGGTTCAGAAAGATGAACCCCATGCTTCATTTGGTAAAATGGGAAGTAAACAGTTTGTGCCTTTCATCTCCCCTCCATCAGTATCATCTGAATTCATCTCCCCTCCATCAGTACCATCTGGATCACATACTGTGAAATATAGTGGCTCAGCTCCCTCCTTGTCAAGAGCAAAATCTGAAGCCAATGTGGACTTTCAGGATGTGTTAGCTGCTGCCGATGCTGCTGCTGAATCTGCTGAACGCGCAGCAGCTGCAGCTCGCTCAGCTGCTAGCCTTGCTCAAGTCCGTATTAACGAGCTTACCAAGAAGAGAAGTAGTGAAGATGTACCAGACAACAGCACCGAGAACCCATTTTATGGTGGTGGTGATAATGAATCTACAACAGAAATGGGACACTCCACCGAGCAAAACAATGCCGGTATCTCTGATGTCTTCGGTAGAAAGTATCATGATCTTCACCAGGATCCTTATGCTTCCCCCGGCTCGCAGTTTGACACCCTGAAGGAAGATTTTAACTCTTCTTTACCCAGTCATCATGTATTGGGTGACAATTCCTCTAGTCACCAGCCTCACAGATTACCCTCAATGGATGATGACTCATATTTCTCATATCCCAACTTATTTTCCTCCCAAAACTCAAATGTTGGATCTCCGACTAATGCAGATAATAGCCGTTCCACTCATGATCTGTGACAGGAATTATCTCATTCAACCACACATTTCCTCATATGACTCCGATGTCTTGTTCTTGAGTGTGTTCTATGCTGCTGTAGAATCTACCTTATTTTTTGTTTTCTTTTCAAAGATCATGCAATTCCTGGGTTTATTGTCTACTACATAATACACATTATGACTGGCTTTGCATAATGAGCGGCACTGCAAGTATTTAATTGCTCGAGTTCAAAAGCTTTCATGTTTGTGACTGAGGTTGCAATGAATGTAGAAATCGTAGTGTTGGAATAAATCCAACTAGCTTCACTTTCCAAAACTTCATTTGTAATTAATTGTAATGTTATTGCACTTTACAGTGTTGAATATTGTCACCTAAGTAGTTTTGTATATTTTTCCTGTGTTCATTAGGTATTGTTTGGACTGTATGTAGGTGAAACGCAACGAGACATAAGGGTTTTATTATGTATTTATCAAGTTTTCAGTATGAAATAAAACATGACACAAGACTCCTTAAAAATGGTTCTTTTTGGTTCCCTGATAAATTGTGGAACTAACAATTCACTTAGAAAAGTTTACATTGAGAAAAAATTGCCCCAGTTTACATTTGAAACATTTTAGTTACACTATAATAGAAATTTTTTTAACAAAAATATGAATGAAAAGATGTTCATAAATTTATGAGATATTCGCTCACACATGTTTTAGTTAGTTTTTGAAAACCGACCGAATCATCTGACCTGAGAAAGATGAGAACTTGTCAAAAACCTACCAAATTGGTCAAAATCGGTGCTTTTGAACTAGGTAGAATCGATTTGAACCGGTCATATTTTGAAAAGTTCTAAAATGTTCTAACAAATTCCAAAATTTGATATACAAGTAAATTTTATTCAATTAATTGTCTAATGGCAAGTTAGAATACTCACATACATAAATTATTATTTTTTAGTTCATTTTTATTTTGAAAAATATTCAATATGATGATTTTATGTCAATTTAAAATTTAATTTAACATAACTTCTTAATATTTTATGTTAGTAAACATTGAATATATGTTAAGGTGTTTATTAAGATCTATCAAAAGACTACATATCGTTGCACAACGACTTGGTATCAAAGTTCCCAAGAGCATGTTATATACTCATCTAAGCGTGCACAAAAATTTATGACTAACAATATATCATACTGACACAAAATTACTCACGAGAATATATACTAATAATATATCTATAAGTTTCAACACAAAATAATTGTGGCATACCAGATCAATGATAAAATTATTTATGTGAGTCTAGAACTCACAAACTTTCTCTTTTTTCTTAACGAAATATTTCCCTTTAAAAATAAATAAATTAGAGAAAAATGCACTCGTAAGAGTTATGAATAGAAGTAGTTAAGAAATAAAATATAAAAATATGGAACCCAATATATAAATAAAAATAATTAATCACAAAGTATTGAAAAAGTTGTATTTTATAATTAACCACACATTATGCATATGGGGTTAAAGAGATTATAAATTTTCATTTGACGCGGGTAACATCCCACCTTCCACCTGCTCTAGTGCTACGCACATCACGTGCAAGTAATTGAGAAAATAATCTTATTATTTTTAATAAGACACAAAAACTCCCTCTTCTACTCTCGGAGCTTAAATTAATATTCATTGAGTTACCTAAAGCTTATCAAATATTAAATTATATATACTATTATCATTCCTAAAATTTATTCTAGGTTAGAAGCATAAAATGACAATGTCATGGGTGCTCTAAGTATCTCCAATTAATTTGTGGGCTTAGTTCTCTCTTGTCTCTCTGTTCCATGATCACTTGAACTTTATCAAAGTGATCCTAATCTATATTTTATCATTTCATAGGGCTCCTTGTGGCGACCTAACTCATCGCTTCCCGCATACGACAATATTATTAATATTATTATTAGGTTATTCTCATATTAAAGTTTAAGCAACTCAAAAATCCCTTGCAACTAATCAAAAACCAAATTTTGAGTGTCATGCAAAGAATAAACAACGACTTAACTATATATATGCATCAGTTAATATTCATTACATCCCAGACATGCTTCCACAAACGGCATAACAAACACCACCCAAAAGGAAAGAGAATAAATTGGATCCCACTAGTTAGGCACAATGAGTTGATAAAAGGTCTACAACCTTTATTTATATTACAGACTACTAACATTCAGCTGAAAGTCGACAACCAACGTATTAACATCTACACATTAGCTGCTCCCGTCAATAGCTAATCAGCTCGTCCATCTTCTTGCTCCTGTCCTTCAGCATTTTATATTCACATTGCCACTGTCTCCTACTCATAAGTAGGGAAGAAATAGAGAAACAACATATATAATGTACATATCTAAATGAGATATAAATCATGTCACAGGGAGATCATGCTTAACATTTAGCAGTATAGCAAGAAGCACTCAATAAGTCAAGCCACAATTTCAAATCAATTCCACATCTCAAACAATTCTAATCCAGCATGTCAGATGCCTTTAGCTCTATGCATTAATATCTCAATCAATACAATTCTAAATTGGATCGTTCTCAGAACGTCGTCAACTACCAATCTCAATATCATAGCATATACATTCTCATAATCATATACATATGCGTAGTAGCTAAGTATAGCGAAGTTCCCTTACCGAAGTGATAGTCGATCCGGTTAGCTACGTTAGCTCTGCTCGTCTTGGTCGGTCCGACGTCTCGTAACCCTTCAAAGAACATAGCCTAGTTTAGGACTTAAATCTCAATTCTAAGGCTTAGCTACTGGACCTATAAGGTATCTAACACTCGGGCAATTGTCCCCGTTCACAAGAATGGATTCTTGGAATTCTAAACATTTTAGAAACTTTGGCAACCTTCAAAACCTTTGAAAAACTCTAAGTTACAACTTCTAAATTTTTCCAAAACTTCAAAACCTTTAAAGAGCAATTAGGCTAGATGTTCACTTATCGATTTGAGAGCCTTACAAATTTTTTTTGAATGCAAAAACATACACAATTCCTCAAAGTCTCAATTCTGTCCAAAATTCATAAAACCAAAAAAACTTCACATTTTCACCAAACAATTCACTAAGTCCCTCAAAACAACTTCACAATGTGAAGAAGGTCTTGCTCCTGACCCTGGCTGAGGTTTTGATGACGACAAACTCATCGACAAAAAGAAGAAAAGAAGACCATAGCTGATGACGACTCCTCTATTGATACTTAGTATTCTAGGAGTCTTTCGTGTTTTATTGCTTCCTCTTGTAATTTTTCTTTTTTTATATATGTCGTTAAATTCTGTATGGTTTCTCTTTTCTTCTATATAAGATGTTTAGATATTTGCTGTTTATCACTGTTTTACATCTTTACCCCCACACCCTTGCTTTATTTCGAAATATATACTTGTATGGATGTATGCCTCTTTTGGCCTTTTCTTCTTTTTGATGAAGTCAAAAGGGGGAGAAAGGTTCTGTGCTCCTAAAAATAATATGCAGGAATTCAACAAGTAAATTAGAAAGGGGGAGAAATACTGGAGTACATCAAACAGGGGGAATTTTCAACAAAGACGCATATATGATCTTCAAGTTTCAAGGAATGTGTTTTCCATCATAAAAAAGGGGGAGATTGTGAAGAAGGTCTTGCTCCTGACCCTGGCTGAGGTTTTGATGACGACAAACTCATCGACAAAAAGAAGAAAAGAAGACTTAGAGGAAACAGCGCTATAAAGTTTATCAAATACCTAGAAGTCCTAGTTTAGATGAGTTATGCTTCTAAAGGTCTATCAAAGCATAAAGGCTCTTTAAAACACCTAAACTAATCAAGCTTAATGTTTTCATAACTTAAAAGAAGTAGAAAACCTTAAGCCGATCTTAAAAGATCAAGTTTCTGGAAGATGGACTTCAGTGTAATCGATTGCAGCTTTCTGGTAATCGATTACACATAGGCACGTAATCGATTACGACTTGCTTGTAATCGATTACATGTTTGAATTTGAAATTCAAACTGAAACGGCTATTAGTGTAATCGATTACACTAAGTGATCGATGTAATCGATTACCCACACGAAAAGTTGTATCTTTTCATGAACCATTGTGTCTCAAACCTTTTGGGAAAGGTTGCATTGGTTCAAGGACGTTTCCCTTGCCTATATAAAGTCCATTTGAGTCCAGAACACAACAACACATGAGAATACAACATTAGGCCAAAGCTTTGTCAAAATTAGTTCATTAAGTCTTTTAGAATTTAAACTTTCAAGAGCCTAAATTCTGAGTTCATGATCTTCATGTTTATAAGAACACTCTAGTTGTTCACATCTTGAGGAACTCATAATCCTATTATGCTTAAAAGCCTTAAAGCATAAATTCTCATGATCAATCCACTTGTATGTTAAAGAATTGATACAGCCAATTGTAAACTCTTCTTCATCTCTTTCTGTTAGATTGAGTATTCACCGTGGATCTCGGTGAAGGGTTGTTGGTACTGAAAGTGGTATACTTTCAGGGTGTTGATTGAAGGTGGTTTAGCCTTCAAGGTCTGAGGGTGGTTTGCCTTCAGGAACTGAAAGTGGTTTACTTTCAGGGGCTGTGGAAAGTGGTATACTTTCACAGGAAATTGATAGAAATTCTTAGGGTCCTTGGTGTAAGAACTTGTAAGAGATTTTTATCAATAGTGGAAAAATCCTCAAGGGATTTTCTTGAGGGACTGGACGTAGCCTTCGGTGGATAGAAGGTGAACCAGGATAAAATTCTGTGTGTGTGAATTCTTCTATCCTTCATCTTTACTTTCAAGCAACGCTTAATTCCGTTGCAATCGCTTGCTTTTACATTTATCTTGAAAGTAAGAATTTATCAAGGCGAAAATCGGGTAAACCTGATTCACCCCCCCTCTCAGGTTGCTATCTGTACTAACAATTGGTATCAGAGCGAAAGTTTAGGTAAGTTATTCCTAAGATCCGGGAAAAGATGGCATCCTCTTCCAATCATGGAACCAGTGAAGGATTCAACATAAACAGGCCACCATTCTTCAATGGAGAACACTATGACTTCTGGAAAATTAAGATGAAAATATTCATAAAGTCATTAGACGCAGGAATTTGGAAAGCCATTGAAGAAGGTCCCTTTGTGCCTGTATCAGAAGTAGAAGGAAGTTCACAACCAAAACCAAAAAGTACTTGGGGTGAAGAAGAAAAGAAGAAGACAATGGGAACTTGAATCTTCTAGTAAAGAACTTTCTAAAGTTTCTTAAAAGAAAAGGTATGAAATTTAACAATAACAGATCTTTCCAAAGGAACAATGAGTCCTCTTCCTCTCAAAAGATCACATGCTTCGAATGTGGCAAGCCTGGACGCATCAAGTTAGAATGTCCAAATCTTCAAACGAAGAAACATGGTCTAAAAGACAAATTCGAAAAGAAGGATCAATCCACACGAAGAGCATACTTGGCTTGGGATGATAATGAAGTAAGTTCATCATCAGACTCTGACAAAGAAGAAGCACAAGTTGCATTGATGGCCTCACATGATTCAGATGTTGAAGATTCCCAGGTGTGTATGAAAGCAGCAAAGGATTTATGGTATCTTGATAGTGGCTGCTCATCACACATGACAGGAGACAAAACAAAGTTTTCTTTACTTATACCTAGGGAAAAAGGTTTTGTCACATATGGAAACAATCAAAAGGGAAAGATACTCGGTATTGGAAGAATAGGCACACCCCCTCAAACAGTCATCGATAAAGTTCTTTACGTTGATGGTTTGATGCATAATCTTCTGAGTATCAGTCAACTATGTGACAAAGGTTTGAAAGTTGGTTTCATTAATGATATATGTGTAGTAAAAGATGTGAAAACTAAAGAAATTAAGTTTTCTGGATATAAAGCCAATAAAGTCTTCATGATCTCCTTGGAAGAAATTCCACAAAATGTAAGATGTCTTTTGGCCAAGAACAATAGTGATTCATGGCTATGGCATAGAAGACTTGCTCATATACACATAGATCATTTAAACAAACTAGTCAAGCATGATCTAGTTGTTGGGCTTCCAAAAATAAGATTCGAGAAAGACAAGCTTTGTGATGCATGTCAAAAAGGGAAGCAAACCAGAACGTCTTTGAAGCCAAAGAACATAGTTTCGACTTCAAGACCCCTTCAATTGCTACATATGGATTTGTTCGGACCTTCAAGAACAAAAAGCCTCGGAGGTAATTTTTATGCACTTGTTATTGTTGATGATTTCTCTAGATTTACTTGGACATTATTTTTGCCTCATAAGAATGAAGCCTTCAACGCATTTAAGAGATATGCAAGGCTAGTTCAAAATGAGAAGGCTTTAAAGATCTCTTTTATTAGAAGTGATCATGGTGCAGAATTTCAGAATCATCAATTTCAAGAACTATGTGAAGAAAATGGTATATCACATAATTTCTCTACTCCGAGAACACCACAACAAAATGGTGTTGTAGAAAGGAAGAACAGACCACTTGAAGAATTAGCAAGAACCATGCTAAGTGAATCAAGTCTTCCTAAATATTTCTGGGCTGATGCTGTAAGTACTGCTTGCTATGTTTCCAATAGAGTTCTTATTAGACCTATTCTGAAGAAAACCCCCTATGAACTCTACAAAGGAAGGAAACCAAATATCTCTCATCTACATGCTTTTGGATCCAAATGCTTTGTCTTGAATAATGGAAAGGAAAACCTTGGTAAGTTTGATGAAAAATCTGATGAAGGTATATTCCTTGGTTATTCTCTAACAAGCAAAGCATATAGAGTCTTTAACAAGAAAACTCTATATGTGGAAGAATCCATACATGTTTCCTTTGATGAGTCTAAATCTTCAATAGAAGATATAGTCAATCTTCCAGATAATGAAGAAGATGATATCATTATCAATGAAGACTCTCAAAAGGAAAGAGATCAAAATCCAATACAAAAAGAGCACATTGAAGATAACACTTATCAACTACCAAAGGAATGGAGAACCCACAAGGATCATCCAGTTGATAATATCATTGGTGATATTTCTAGAGGCGTTTCTACAAGGCTACGCTTAAATGATTCTATCTTGAACATGGCCTTTGTCTCTCAAATAGAACCTTCAAAAGTGAATGATGCTCTAGAGGATGAATATTGGATTGTGGCAATGCAGGAAGAATTAAACCAATTTGAAAGGAATCAAGTTTGGGAACTTGTTCCTAAGCCTAGTGACAAGCATGTCATTGGAACAAAGTGGGTATTCAGAAACAAGTTAGATGAAAATGGAATTATTTTTAGGAACAAAGCAAGGTTAGTTGCACAAGGTTATAATCAAGAAGAAGGCATAGATTTTGATGAAACCTATGCACCAGTAGCAAGGTTGGAAGCCATAAGACTTCTGTTGGCTTATGCTTGCTCTTTAAATTTCCCATTATATCAAATGGATGTCAAAAGTGCTTTCCTGAACGGATTCATTCAAGAAGAAGTCTATGTAAAGCAACCTCCAGGATTTGAAGATCCCAAGTTTCCTTCACATGTCTTCAAATTAAAGAAGGCACTTTATGGTCTTAAGCAAGCCCCTCGTGCATGGTATGATAGATTAAGCACATTCCTTTGTCAGAAAGGATTCCAAAAGGGTAAGGCCGACACAACCTTGTTTATCAAGAGAACCAAAGGTAACACTTTATTAGTTCAAATATATGTAGATGATATTATTTTTGGTGCAACTAACGAATCTCTATGTAAGGATTTCTCTAACATGATGCAAGAAGAATTTGAGATGTCCATGATGGGACAATTAAACTTCTTTCTAGGATTTCAAATTAAGCAATCACATGATGGAATATTCATCAATCAATCAAAGTTTTGCAAGGAACTATTAAAGAAATATAATTTGGATGATTGCAAAGCCATAGCCACACCAATGGGGTCTAACACATATCTAGATCAAGATGAATCCGGTGTTCAAGTAGACATTACCAAATACAGAGGTATGATCGGATCTCTTCTATACTTAACTGCAAGTAGACCTGATATTATGTTTAGTCTGTGCCTATGTGCTAGATATCAAGCATCTCCTAGGGAGTCGCATTTGAGTTCAGTCAAACGGATTTTCAAATATCTGAAAGGAACTACAAATGTTGGTCTGTGGTATCCCAAAGGGAGTGTTTGTGATTTGATTGGATATTCTGATTTTGATTATGCTGGATGCAAAACCGAAAGAAAAAGTACAAGTGGTACTTGTCACTTGTTGGGAAATGCCCTTGTTTCTTGGTCTTGTATGAAACAAGCATGTGTTTCTCTAAGTACTGCTGAAGCAGAATACATTGCTGCAGGAAGTTGTTGTGCACAAACTCTATGGCTTAAACAACAACTCAAAGATTATGGCTTAGAGCTGGGCTGCATTCTAATCAAATGTGACAACACAAGTGCCATTAATCTCACTAAAAACCCCATCATGCATTCTCGAACTAAGCATATTGACATAAGACATCATTTTCTTCGAGATCATGTCATGAGAAAGGATATTGAGATTTCATTTATAGATACACATAACCAATTAGCTGATATTTTTACTAAACCTCTTCCTAAAGATTCATTCTTTAAGATTATAAGAGAATTAGGCATATTAGATGAACATGACATTTAAAAGTTCTATGATTTTTGCATAATCTTTGTGGACTTATATGATTGTATGTATTTAAATTGATTATGTGCTTAAATGTTCATTTGGAAAAGTGTTACATAGGAATTTATAGGTTAGAACTTATAAAATGTCCTAGTAATCGATTACCATAGACCTGTAATCGATTATCCCTGCTCTCAGTCCTCGTACATGTTAGAAACTTCTAAAGTAATCGATTACCATAACTGCTGTAATCGATTACCTATTCAAAATTTGAAATTTTTCAAATTTAAACTGCCAGTAATCGATTACCCTAACTGCTGTAATTGATTACCTGCTCGAAAAACTGCCAGAATTTCAAATTTCCCTCCATCTTTTTGAAATTCAAACTCAGAAAAACTGCTCTGTAATCGATTACCCAACTGCTGTAATCGATTACATGATCGAGCTATTTAATCAGCCTTAGATGATGATCAAACATGCCTTCCAATTCTCATTTCTATCATTCTAAACCCTGATTTCTAGCATTCCCTGAAGTCCTGTTTCTCCTTCCCAGCACTGTCTTCCTAATCTATCATGGCTTCCTATCACTCTCGTTCTACCCATCCAATGAATTTAACAAGACTTCTTACCTCCACAAACCAGCGGACTAGGTTTGTCTCAAGGTTCCTAAATCAACTTATCCGCAAACCCATGTACGGGGATTTGGATTCTTTTGTTGAAAGTGGTAACACCTTTCCGGCATACCTCAGATATCAGGACCTTGAAGAGTTCATCTCTATAAGTAATCCTTTCTATCCAGAACTGGTTAAAGTGTTCTATTGCAATCTCGAGACTCTGAGAGATGGGTTTCAAAGTTCTGTTAAGGGAATCCTCATTCGTCATTCCCTTTCCACCTTTGGTCGATGTCTTGGACTCCCTTCCACTGGCGCCTTCTTAGGTCCCAACCTGCCCTGCCCCTGGCCTGACTACAATCACGAGTCCTTTTATCAGTCCCTATGCAGATTTCAGTCATCAGACCTTCAAAGGATCCATCCGCCTCACACGACCTCTTGCCCCTATAATACTGACGTCCTAACCACAAATAATCATCTGCTTCACTACTTCATAAATCAAGTCATCCTGCCTCAAGAAACTCTTCTCGCTCATATTAGTGAATTAGAGTTACAGATTTTGTATGGCATTCTCAACTGCCATAAAATTAATTGGACATTCTTGATTATGAATCACATGCTGAGGTGTCGGGACAATTCTGAGTCTTTTCCTTATGCTTCGATCATATCCCGCATCCTTATATACTCCGGCGTACCAATCGCAAAACTTTATGATGAGCAATCTTCTCATCTTAAGCGTGTTGATACCTCAATTCTCCCCTCTCTCCGGATCACCAATGATTTTGGCATATTTACCCTTCCCCGCCATCTTCATGATGCCGGTCGTGATTGTCTACTCACGAAGACCATAGCTGATGACGACTCCTTTATTGATACTTAGTATTCTAGGAGTCTTTCATGTTTTATTGCTTCCTCTTGTAATTTTTCTTTTGTTATATATGTCGTTAAATTTTGTATGGTTTCTCTTTTCTTCTATATAAGATGTTTAGATATTTGCTGTTTATCACTGTTTTACATCTTTACCTCCATACCCTTGCTTTATTTCGAAATATATACTTGTATGGATGTATGCCTCTTTTGGCCTTTTCTTCTTTTTGATGAAGTCAAAAGGGGGAGAAAGGTTCTGTGCTCTTAAAAATAATATGCAGGAATTCAACAAGTAAATTAGAAAGGGGGAGAAATACTGGAGTACATCAAACAGGGGGAGTTTTCAACAAAGACGCATATATGATCTTCAAGTTTCAAGGAATGTGTTTGCCATCATAAAAAAGGGGGAGATTGTGAAGAAGGTCTTGCTCCAGACCCTGATGAGGTTTTGATGACGACAAACTCATCGACAAAAAGAAGAAAAGAAGACTTAGAGGAAACAGCGCTATAAAGTTTATCAAATACCTAGAAGTCCTAGTTTAGATGAGTTATGCTTCTAAAGGTCTATTAAAGCATAAAGGCTCTTTAAAACACCTAAACTAATCAAGCTTAATGTTTTCATAACTTAAAAGAAGTAGAAAACCTTAAGCCAATCTTAAAAGATCAAGTTTCTGGAAGATGGACTTCAGTGTAATCGATTGCAGCTTTCTGGTAATCGATTACACATAGGCACGTAATCGATTACCACTTGCTTGTAATCGATTACATGTTTGAATTTGAAATTCAAACTGAAACGGCTATTAGTGTAATCGATTACACTAAGTGATGTAATCGATTACCCACACAAAAAGTTGCATCTTTTCATGAACCATTGTGTCTCAAACCTTTTGGGAAAGGTTGCATTGGTTCAAGGACGTTTCCCTTGTCTATATAAATTCCATTTGAGTCCAGAACACAACAACACATGAGAATACAACATTAGGCCAAAGCTTTGTCAAAATTAGTTCATTAAGTCTTTTAGAACTTAAACTTTCAAGAGCCTAAATTCTGAGTTCATGATCTTCATGTTTATAAGAACACTCTAGTTGTTCACATCTTGAGGAACTCAGAATCCTATTATGCTTAAAAGCCTTAAAGCATAAATTCTCATGATCAATCCACTTGTGTGTTAAAGGATTGATACAGCCAATTGTAAACTCTTCTTCATCTCTTTCTGTTAGATTGAGTATTCACCGTGGATCTCGGTGAAGGGTTGTTGGTACTGAAAGTGGTATACTTTCAGGGTGTTGATTGAAGGTGGTTTAGCCTTCAAGGTCTGAGGGTGGTTTTCCTTCAGGAACTGAAAGTGGTTTACTTTCAGGGGCTGTGGAAAGTGGTATACTTTCACAGGAAATTGATAGAAATTCTTAGGGTCCTTGGTGTAAGAACTTGTAAGAGATTTTTATCAATAGTGGAAAAATCCTCAAGGGATTTTCTTGAGGGACTGGACGTAGCCTTCGGTGGATAGAAGGTGAACCAGGATAAAATTCTGTGTGTGTGAATTCTTCTATCCTTCATCTTTACTTTCAAGCAACGCTTAATTCCGCTGCTTTATTAAGGTTCATATTGCATTTGAAGGCTCATAAAAGATCAACTAATTGAGTACGATATGTTCTCACAAGTAAAACTTGGTAGGAACACTCAATTAGGTTTGAAACAGTCAAAAACTGAGTTCTGGACTGTCTGTAATCGATTACAGATGTGTGTAATCGATTACCGGATGTGTGTAATCGATTACCACAAGTGTGTAATCGATTACCAAGTTTGAAATTTGAATTCAAACTTCAACGTCATGGTGTAATCGATTACACTAACTGTTGTAATCGATTACCAGGTCGATAAGTGTGCCTTTTCATGAACCATTGTGTCTCAAACCGTTTGGGAAAGGTTGTGTTGGTTCATGGACGACCTCTAGTGCCTATATAAAGTCCTTAGACACTCAGAAACATGAATTACTTGGTCCATAACTTTCATATTCATTAAAGTCATCATTCTGAGTTTCGGTTCTCTCATTTTCATAAAGAACACTCATGCTGTTCAATATTTGAGAAACTCAGAATGGAAGAGCCTTCATTGTAATTGCCTGGAGCATACAAACTAAGATCAATCCCTCTTGTCTAAAGGATTGAATCATCCATAGAAAAGGCATCTTCTTCTTCTTCTATTTGAATCATGTTGATTCATTCACCGTGGTTTTCGGTGGTTGTAAAAAGGCCCTTTGAATCAGGTCTGATTCAAAGTCCACCGTGGTGATACGGTGTCATCAGAAAGTGGTTTGCTTTCTGGAGTTTGATAGGTCCTCTTAGGGTCTTTGGCACAAGTATTGCTAAGAAGACTTGATCAATCAGAAGTGTGTTGCTTCGGGAAGATTGATAAGAGATCTTAGGGTCCTTGGTGCAAGTATCCGTAAGAGTACTTGATCATTGTAATTCTTCACTGTGGGATTCAGTGGAGTGGTTCTTCAGAAAGTGGTTTGCTTTCTGGTATAGTGGAAAATCTCTGTGCGATCAGAGGACTGGACGTAGCCTTCTAGGTTTGAAGGTGAACCAGGATAAAATCCCTGTGTGTTCTTCTTATCCTTCATCTTTTACTTTCAAGCAACGCTCAATTCCGCTGCAATCACAACTACTGTTTCGTGATCATCATTATCTTGAAAGTAACAATTTCAATAAGGCGAAAATCGGGGCAACTCTGATTCACCCCCCCTCTCAGGTTGCTATCTGAACTAACAATTGGTATCAGAGCGGAAGTTTAGGTAAGTTATTCCTAAGATCCGGGAGAAGATAGCATCCTCATCTACAACAAGTACCAATGAAGGATTCAACATAAACAGGCCACCATTCTACAATGGAGAACACTACGATTTCTGGAATATCAAGATGATAATCTTCATAAAGTCATTAGAAGCGGGAATCTGGAAAGCCATTGAAGAAGATCCCTTTGTGCCTGTAATAAAAGTTGAAGGAAGTTCACAATCAGAACCAGAAAACACATGGAGTGTCAAAGAAAAGAAGAAAGTTCAACATGAATTAAAAGTTAAAAGATCCAAGATCAATACTCTATCACAAGAATATGAGATGTTCAGAATATTGCCTGGAGAAAGCATACTTGATATGCAAAAGCAGTTCACACATATATCAAACCACTTGATTGTTCTTGGTAAGGAATTCTCCAATAATGTCTTAAACACGAAAGTGTTAAAATCCCTTACAAGAACATGGCAACCAAAGGACACTGCTATCTCAGAAAAGAAAAGTCTCTCCAACATGACTCTGGCTACCCTCTTTGGAAAACTTCAAGAACATGTTTTGAAGATAAACAGACTCGAGCAATATGAGAACAACGAAAAGAGAACCGGTCTATTGCTCTAAAAGCCAAAGAAAGCATCAATGATGAATATGATGCAGAGTCAGAAGATGATGAGAACATGGCCTTAATAGTCAAGAATTTTCGAAGGTTCTTACAAAGAAAAGGTATGAAGTCTACAAGTTTTCAAAAGGGAAATAAACCCTCCTCCTCTTCACAAAAGATCACATGTTATGAATATGGAAAATCTGGTCATATCAAATATGATTTTCCAAACATTCAAAAGAAGAAGCATGGACTAAAGGAGAAGTTTGAAAAGAAGGATTCAAACTCCAGAAGAGCATACATTTCTTGGGATGACAATGACGTAGGCTCAGACTCAGAATCAGAGAAGGAAAAAGCACACCTTGCATTAATGGCATCTCAGAATTCTGACAAGGAAAATATCCAGGTTAGTACCAGCACTTCTTTTTCTAATGATTTAGAATATGCTATAGAAAGTCTTCTTTAAGATGTGTCATAGTACTTCTAAATTTAGTGATAAACAAAATGCTATTATTCCATCTTTAGAAGAAAAATGTCAAATGTTTCAAATGGAATTAGATGATGTTAAATCTCTTAGGAGTAAACACATGCATGCTAGCTCTTCTAGAAATATGAACTATAGGAACTACCCACAAAATGTCCCAAAACAATCCTAAAGATTGATTTCTTAAGATTAGGAGAGAATTAGGTATATCATGTAAACATGATATTTAAAATAATGTGGTATTTACATAATCTTTGTGAGAACTTACATGATTGCATGTATTTAAATTGATTATGTGCTTAAAATGTTCATCTAGAAATTTGTTACATAGGACTTGATAGTTTTAGAACCTATAAAAATGTCCTTGTAATCGATTACCATAGGACCTGTAATCGATTAACCCTGTTCTCAGTCCTCGTGCTTGTTGGAATCTTCTAAGTAATCGATTATCATAACTGCTGTAATCGATTACATATTCAAAGTTTGAAATTTTTCAAATTTAAACTGCCAGTAATCGATTACCCAACTGCTGTAATCGATTACATACTCATGCTATATAATCAAAGCATGAAATTTCAATAGGAATTATTCTCAAAATTCTCCAAGACAACCTAGGAGACATTATGATAAGCTTAGATATAATATATAATGAAGGTTATAGACTATATGCTTGTAGTTAGTGCAATAAAATAGGACATACCTCTAGTAGATGTTATTATAGGAATATAGGATTATCAAGTGGGCAATGTATGTGGGTGGAGAAGACAATCAATAACCTAGAACCCAAAGCAACTTAAGCTCTTAACATTCCTTTATGAGAATTTGTTTTGTAAGTGTGTATGAAAACAGCAAAGGATTTATGATATCTTGATATTGGCTGCACATCACACATGATTGGAGACAAAACAAAATCTTTATATCTCATACCTAGAGAAAAGGGACATGTCTCATATGAGAATAATGAAAAAGGGGTAATTTCTTAGCATAAGAAAAATAGGTACGCCTTCTCAAACCATATTAATTAAAACCATCTAAAGTACATAATTCTTTAGGAGATAAGCACTGGATTCAAGCCACAAGAGTTGAACTAGTTTGAGAAAAACCAAGTATGTATATCGGTTCCCTAAATGATAAGTATATCATTGAATCCAAATAGATGTTTAGGAACAAATTAGAAGAACATGAAATCATAGATAGAAAATTAGGCTAGATTAGTAGCACAAGGTTATAAGCTTGAAGAAGGAATATGAGAAAAAGGGTTCCAAAACAAAGTAGACAAACTTGGATGACAATGGAGCAAGTTCATCATTCAACTCAAAATGAGGAAGCATGTCTCGCTTTAATGGCAACACATCATTCTGATAAAGAGGTTAGTAATGCAATTTCATATGTTAAATTATAAATTATCTTTGTTAGATTGCATGATAGTTTCTTGAATATATATGAAGTTTATGCACATTAAAGTCGGATCATCTCATCTTTACAAAATAAAACTAAAAGCATGCAAGATAAGTTAGATCTAGAATAAGATGTTCAAAGTGTTTTTTTTTTACATCATTAGACCCATGCATAATCCTTGAGTCAAGGATTGATAAATTAAAACAAGTGGTAAACAAAGGAACAAGATGATATGGATAAGTTGTTATATAATCAAAGACACGCCTTTCATAAAAGTGATTTCGGTTTATCTGATCATAATCATCCTAGTGATGTTAAAAAAATCACTTTTCGACCAAAAAGTTCATATAACTTTGGTCACTCAAGAAGAATGCATGATGGTGTTCAACTTAGAAAGGCATGTATCAAATCTTTCTATCATCTTAAGGAAAAAGTATCTAACGTGAAATTTAAGTGTTCCTATTATCAAAGAAACGGTGAGGTCCCCAATGAAAGATTCATATGGGATATGAAAGGAACTAATTCACAAGGATCCAAAGACTTTTGAGTACCTCTAAAATACCATTAAGCCCATTGTGAAAATGTGTTTGAAGACCTTGTGATCTAAAATGTCATATACAAATGATGGTCTTTCAAAACACAAATTTAGACTATGGTATTGGTAAGAGAAATTCTAAACACTTTATATCTTTCAAATGATATTAAGTACAAGAGTAATGCATTCTTAGGCATCTGCATTTACATCATGTTAGATATATTTTTCATGCAGTACCTATCAAGTCTGGAATTTCAAGTTTTCAGACATAATAATCGATTACATAAAGTCAGTAATCGGTTACAGGGATATTTTGGCCCAGGATTATTTCAGAAAGCTTCAATAATCAATTACTGGAAGTCTATAATCAATTCTATCAGGGCCAAAAATGGAAAATAGTTAACTTTCAGAGTTTGGCTTATGTTTTCATATATTTTGGGTTGTAATATTTTAGACATAATTCTTAGATGGTTTGAATTCTGCTTGTATGTTTAATTATGTATTCTGAACTTCTATGGTTATGCTTTAATTACGTGTGATGCATAAGTTTCAAAATACTGTCTTGCACACTCCCACTTCCTACGATTCAAATGTCTACTTGTTAGCAATGTATGCTTGGACTCATCTTCTTTTTGATGAAGTCAAAAGGGGGAGAAAGGGTCACATGTGCTTTGAAAAGACTTACTTATAAGAAAAGCTACAAGTGGAACAAAAAGCGGGAGAAAAGTGTTGATACACATTATCGTTTTGACATCAAAATATTTGTCATTATGCTTCCCTTTATTTCTATTATCCTGGAATATTTTGTATGGCTTTATCTTCTTTTTGATGATGTCAAAAGGGGGAGAAAGGTCTTGTGTATGCTTGATCATTTTCAGGATACTGTGCTTCATTTGCAAAACAAAGGGGGACATATAATTGCAAAACCAAGGGAGATATACAAGACAAGAAAGAAAGTCTAATGATCCATCAATGTTCAAGCATGATGTTTGTCATCATCAAAAAGGGGGAGATTGTAAATCCAGTCTCGTCCTTGGACTCAACTGAGGTTTTGATGAAGACAAACACATCACAAAAAGAAGAAAGACTTCAGAAGAGAAAAGGAAGACTTCAAGAAGACTTCAAGAAAGAAAGGAACAAAAAGAAGGAAGACTTCAAGAAGACTTCAAGAAAGAAACGAACAAAAAGAAGAAAAACTTCAAGAAGACTTCAGAGAAGAAAGACTTCAAGAACCAGGCTCAGAACGTCAAGATAAGAAGAAAAACTTCAAGAAGACTTCAGAGAAGAAAGACTTCAAGAACCAGGCTCAGAACGTCAAGATCAAAACATGAAGGTTCTAGTTTTAAGTAAGTCTTGTCAACTTAGTGTGCTATGCTTTGTTAAGGTTCATATTGCATTTGAAGGCTCATAAAAGATCAACTAATTGAGTACGATATCTTCTCACAAGTAAAACTTGGTAGGAACACTCAATTAGGTTTTAAACAGTCAAAAACTGAGTTCTGGACTGTCTGTAATCGATTACAGATGTGTGTAATCGATTACCACAAGTGTGTAATCGATTACCAAGTTTGAAATTTGAATTCAAACTTCAACGGCATGGTGTAATCGATTACACGAACTGTTGTAATCGATTACCAGGTCGATAAGTGTGTCTTTTCATGAACCATTGTGTCTCAAACCGTTTGGGAAAGGTTGTGTTGGTTCATGGACGACCTCTAGTGCCTATATAAAGTCCTTAGACACTCAGAAACATGAATGACTTGGTCCATAACTTTCATATTCATTAAAGTCATCATTCAAAGTTTCGGTTCCCTCATTTTCATAAAGAACACTCATGTTGTTCAATATTTGAGAAACTCAGAATGGAAGAGCCTTCATTGTAATTGCCTGGAGCATACAAACTAAGATCAATCCCTCTTGTCTAAAGGATTGAATCATCCATAGAAAAGGCATCTTCTTCTTCTTCTATTTGAATCATGTTGATTC
Source organism: Acmispon strigosus (assembly GCA_030819835.1). Classification (NCBI taxonomy): domain Eukaryota; kingdom Viridiplantae; phylum Streptophyta; class Magnoliopsida; order Fabales; family Fabaceae; genus Acmispon; species Acmispon strigosus. Next base: position 32,097,500 of record JAUAMA010000001.1, read on the forward strand.
ATTCACCGTGGTTTTCGGTGGTTGTAAAAAGGCCCTTTGAATCAGGTCTGATTCAAAGTCCACCGTGGTGATACGGTGTCATCAGAAAGTGGTTTGCTTTCTGGGGTTTGATAGGTCCTCTTAGGGTCCTTGGCACAAGTATTGCTAAGAAGACTTGATCAATCAGAAGTGGGTTTCTTCGGGAAGATTGATAAGAGATCTTAGGGTCCTTGGTGCAAGTATCCGTAAGAGTACTTGGTAATTGTAAATCTTCACTGTGGGATTCAGTGGAGTGGTTCTTCAGAAAGTGGTTTGCTTTCTGGTATAGTGGAAATCTCTGTGTGATCAGAGGACTGGACGTAGCCTTCTAGGTTTGAAGGTGAACCAGGATAAAATCCCTGTGTGTTCTTCTTATCCTTCATCTCTTACTTTCAAGCAACGCTCAATTCCGCTGCAATCACAACTACTGTTTCGTGATCATCATTATCTTGAAAGTAACAATTTCAATAAGGCGAAAATCGGGGCAACTCTGATTCACCCCCCCTCTCAGGTTGCTATCTGAACTAACATCTTCTTCTTTGAATGATGCTCTTCTAGATATTTGATAATGTGAGAAAATGATACTTTTCCTTTTGTCTGAACGATAGGGATATTTCCTGAAAATCATAATTCACAGAGTTTAGGAAAAAATTTGTTATCATTCAAAACATGATAAACGATCTAACTCGTTTGAACCTAACATATGTTTGACTGGTCCGACAACACGTGAACGGCTTGCCAAGTTACGAGCCAGCCGGAAAGTTGAGCTTGCTGATCTTGAGTTAGTAGAAAAATATATCCAGCAGCCAACTAAAGCGGAAGAATCCAGGACTGTTGAGGCAAATGCCATTGGAGGAAAAACTTCACCCAAAGCTTCTCTCAAGGAAAAGGATTCTCTGGTGATCGGAATGTTGTGTGAAAATGCACCAAGACTTGTAGTTCGAAAAGATGAAATAACTTCCCAAGCATTCCCAGATGCTAAAGAGTGCACAGAATTGGAAACATCAACACTGAAGAAGAAGAAGAAGAAACAGCGGCTATGATTCGAGGGAATGTCGAGATAGTTTTGCTCAAATTAGGACTAAACCATTTTTCCTTTCTTTTGTAATCAAATTTTAACTTCTCAAACAATAGCCATGTCAAACGGCTTAATTGTTAGGATAGCTTTATAATTCGACTATTTTATCCACTAATCTTTGCGGTGGTTAATTTATCTTGATTTCGTGTAATGCTGGTTTATATTTCTTTAAGTATTTTTCATTTATGCTAAGAGTTCGTCGATCCGGATCAATTTCTTGAATTGAGTACGCATTACAGGAAAATACTTTTGTAATTTTTAAAGGTCCTTCCCAACTTGGAGACCACTTGCCATAAGTCCGATCTTTCTTATCCATAGGCAAAATGACTTTCCAAACCAAATCACCAAAAATAAAAGCTTTCGACTTAACCTTCTTGTTATAGGCCTTAGTCACTTTTTTCCTTTTGACGTATGATGGACTCCAAAGCTGAATGTCTTTCTTCATTTAAATCAACCAATTCGTCTAACATCATATCCCAACAATGTTCGACGGGAATCTCCATTTGTCTTTGCACACAGACTGATTGCAAATAAATCTCAACCGGCAACACTACTTTATGCCCGTAGGTTAGTCGAAATGGATATGTTCCTATAGCTTCTCGAGGAGAAGTTCGGTAAGCCTGTGAAGAATACCTCTTCCCTTGGACTTTGGCTAGAGTTTTGATGACGACAACACACATCACCAAAAAGAAGAAAAGAATACTTAAAAGAACCAGCTCACACGATTCAAGAATAATTAAGGTTCTAATTTTAGAATAAGTCTCTTCACTTGGTAAGTTATGCTTTATTAAGGTTACATTACATATGAAGGCTCATACATAATTAACTAATTGAGTATAACATGTTTTGATAACTAAAACAGAGTAGAAACACTCAATTAGGCTTTAAAATTTGAATAAACTGAATTCTGGACTAGTGTAATCGATTAAATGATTTGAGTAATCGATTACCACTCATAGGCAAGTAATCGATTACCACCAAGCTTGTAATCAATTACATGTTTGAATTTGAAATTCAAACTGCAACGACTAATAGCATAATCGATTACCAGAATGCTGTAATCGATTACCAAGTCAGTAGATGTGTCTTTTCATGAACCAACGCATTCTTAAATGTTGGGAAACCATTGCAATAGTTCGTGGATGATCTCTAGTGCCTATAAATAGTCCATTGGTGCTCTGAATTCATCACACAACTTTCATAATCAAAGAGAAATCGTTCTAAGCAATTAAACTTTCATTTTCAAAGAACTCTTATGCTATTTGACTTTCAAAGAACTCAGAAAAACTTTGAGCATTCATTGTAATTGCCTAGAGCATAATTATCAAGTTCAATCCATTCTTATACTGAAGGATTGACTCATCCTTGTAAACACTTCTTCATCTCTGTTCTCGCTTTGAGTGAAATTCACCGTAGTGTTCGGTGAAAGGCTAGCAATCAGAAAGTGGTGTGCTTTATGGATATTGATAGGTCTTCTTAAGGTCCTTTGTACAAGCATCTGTAAGAACACTTGATCAATAGTGGATAAATCCCCAAATCAGAACGGGGGACTGGACGTAGCCTTCGGTGGTTTGAAGGTGAACTAGGATAAAATCACTGCGTGATCTTCTTAATCCCTGAACTTTTACTTTATGCAATTTACATTTCCGCTGCATACTCGTTCATTAATTATGAATCTTTCTAAGTAAAAGTTCTCACTTCAAATTGGGTTTTAATAAGTCAAAAATTGTAAAAACCTAATTCACCCCTGCCCCTTAGGTTGCTATCTATAGTTACAATTGGCATCAGAGCATAAGTTTAGGTAAATTGTTCCTAAGATCCAGTTAGATGACATCCTCCTCTAGACCAGTTATGAGTGAAGGGTTTAACATATATAGACCACCATACTTTAATGGTGAACACTATGACTTTTGGAAAATCAAAATGAAGATATTTATTAAGTCATTAGATGTTGAAATTTGGAAAGCCATAGAAGAAGGCCCTTTTATACCTATTGTTGAAATAGGTGGTAATGCTCCACAAAAACCTGAGAATACATGGACTGAAGAAGAGAAAAAGAAAGCACAATATGATCTAAAAGGCATGAACATTCTAATATCAGCCCTAGGTAAGGATGAATTCTTTAGAGTCTCTACTTGTAAAACTGCTTAAGAAATGTAGGATAATCTAGTTGTAACACATGAAGGAACAGATGAGGTAAAAAGGTCAAATATTAATGCACTTTTCACAAGAATATGAAATGTTTAGAATGTTGCATGGAGAAAAGATACTTGATATGCAAAAACGATTCACACACTTGACCAATCACTTAATTGCTCTTGGTAAAGATTCTTCTAACAATGATTTGGATATGAAAGTGCTTAGATCCCTTACAGGAATTTGGCAACCAAAAGTGACAGCAATATCAGAAAAGAAGAGTTTATCAAATATGACTTTGGCTGCACTGTTTGGAAAACTTCAAGAGCATGAGTTGGAATTAAATCGCCAAGAGCAAATTGAACCAAAAGAGAAGAAACATTGATCAATTTTCTTAAAGGCATAGGAAAGTACTAATGAAGAATATGATGTGGATTCTGAAGAAGATATCAACGAAAACATGAACATGTTAGTTAAAAATCTTGGGAGGTTCTTCAAAAGAAAAGGTATGAAATTAAGTAATAACGGAAATTTTCAAAAGAAAAGTGAGCCATCTTCCTCTCAAATATTTACATGCTTTGAATGCGGAAAGCCTGGACACATTAAGTCTGAATGTCCAAATCTTCAAAGAAAGAAGCATGGGCTAAAAGAAAAATTTGAAAAGAAAGATTCAAATTCAAGAAAAGCTTATGTTGCATGGGATGACAATGATTTGAGTTCTTCATCCGATTCTGAAAAGGAAGAAGCACACATTGCATTAATGGCTTCACATAATTCTGTAGATGAAGATATTGAGGTTAGTAATGTTAAAATTTATTATGATGATTTAGAATATCCTATTGAAAACGTATACAAATTATGTCGTAATTTTTCTAAAGTATGCGCTAAACAAAATGTTATTATTTCATCTTTAGAAGAAACTTGAAAAAATTTACAAAATGAATTAGATAATGTTAAAATGAAAATAGATACACCATAAGAATGTAACAAGCGTAATCTATTAGAAGTTAAAGTAGATTCTTTACAACAAAAAGTTCATAATTTCAATATAGGTAAACAAAAACTAGATAATATCCTAGATGTACAAAGACATTCAAGTGATAGAAGTGGATTAGGATATACGCCTCAAAAGAAAACAAAAGAAATAAAGAAAATTATTTTTGTTAAAGCAAATAATCAAATGAACACTTCTAGAACTTTTGTTAAAACAAATAGTCATATGCATGCTAGCACATCCAAGTCTATGACTAATAAGAATAATTATTTAAATACTAAATCCATGTTACCTTATAGAAAAAGAAACTTTTATGTACCTAGACATAATTTAGGTCAAAAAAGGTATGTTTGTTCCTATTGCAATGAAGAAGGTCACACACCCAATAAATGCTATTACAAAAATATAGAAGTACCTAACCCCAAAAAAATATGTTTGGGTTGAGAAATGTATCAACCCCAAAGGACCCAAATCACATTGGGTACCTAACATCCCCTTTTAACTTGTTTTGTAGGTATGTTTGAGAGCAGTAAGCAATTTGTGGTATCTTGATAGTGGCTGCTCCTCACACATGACCGGGGATAAATCAAAATTCTCATATCTAGTGCCCAAAAACAAAGGTTATGTCACCTATGGAAATAATCAAAGAGGAAAAATTATTGGCATTGGAAGAATAGGTACGCCTCCTCAAACCCTAATTGAAAATGTGTTATATGTTGATGGTTTGGGATATAATTTGTTAAGTATAAGTCAATTACTTGATAAAGGGTTAAAAGTAAGTTTTAAAAATGGTAAATGCATAGTAAAAGACGTAGTAACTCGTGAAGTAAAATTTTCAGGCATAAAAATCAATAAATTATTTATGATATCCTTATAAGATATATCCTTAAAGGTCAAATGTCTTATGGCTACTAGTAATAATGACTCTTGGTTATGGCATAGAAGGTTAGCACACATTCACATTGATCACTTAAATAAATTAATAAAACATGATCTTGTCATTGGTTTACCAAAAATAAAATTTACCAAAGACAAATTATGTGATGCATGTCAAAAGGGAAAACAAACTAAAGTATCATTTAAGCCAAAGAATATAGTATCAACTACAAGACCTCTTCAATTACATCATATGGGTTTATTTGGACCTTCTAGTACCAAAAGTCTTGAACTATTATGCTCTTGTAATAGTTGATGATTATTCTAGGTTTACATGGACTATATTCTTGGTGATGAGTGGATTTTATATGATGTTTTTAGGCTATTTTTAGTCTTTTTATTTTATTATTTTTGAGTCACATATAGGTTTTTTAGTCTTTTTATATAGATTTTCTATTTATTTTTCATTTTGCATGTAGATTAGATTTTATTAGATTTTCTAGCTTTATTTTATATTTTTAGGAATTTTTCTAGTTATTTTGTATTTTTAGAAAAAAGCTGGTTTAGTTATCATTTTTGTCCAGGGACCAATATGTAAAGTTTCAGGAAGTCAGGGACCAAATTGTAAAAGTTCAAGAGTGGAGGACTTAAAGTGAAGATTGGGAGAATATGAGGGCTTAAATTGAAGTGCTAACCAAGAGAGGACCAAAGTGAAAAAGAAGAATATGAAGAATCACTCTCCAATTTAGCACATGGAAAAAATGTTTAAAGGATTGATGATAGTGGAGGAGAGGTTTCAGAATTGTTTAAAGGGCTGAGTAGTGGGTTTTTATGGCATTCAAATCCCACTAACCATGAAGAAGGAAGGAAAACTTGGAGCTGAAACAGCAGGTCCCAGCGCTGCAGCGCTGGGAAGCCAACGCTCATGTGCTGGCCTTCGGTCTGGCAGTGGATTTTTAATGCTTCCAGCGCCCAAGCGTTGGGAATTCTAGCGCTGAAGCGTTGGAGGCTGGATTTTTACTATAAATAGGACCCTTTTCTTCACTTGTAAAGCACACCTTCATAGAATACAACAAGTATTCTCTCTTTCTCCCTCAAAGATCATTGTTCCTAGGACTTGTGGGAAGCCATACTTGAGCTCCTATCCAGGGTAATCCAATGAATCTTTTAGCCATGCTTGGCTAATTCTTCTTTTAAGTTTTTGGGTTGTTTTAATTTATAATTCATGTTCTAGTTTTCTTTTACATTTCTGAATAATATTTTCTATTCATGTTTATTTCTTTGTTCTTCATTAATCTTTATGCGCAAAAGGTTTCATGCTTTCTACTTATTCATAAGGCCATTTGTTAAGTAGTAAGGGAAATAGGAAATAAAAAAGGTTATATGTTTGCATTACTTAAGGCTATAAGGATGTACGTAATCTTGTGTTGGCTCGGATTCCTTCTTCATCTTCTTCTCTAATTAACTAATAACCAATGCTATGGAGTTAGTAATTAGGAAAGGAAGTTCTACATTTCTTAAGGCCATTAGGGTGTAGAAACTTAGGCTATAGCACCATGAATTTGAATTTAAAGTTCAGAAATTTAGTAAGAGTTTTCTAGCATGTTTTATAGATTATGTAAATCAACCCAAGAGCTTAAATTCCTCTCATCTTATTTCTTATCATTTTATGCTATTGTTATATCTTTGTTCTAAACCAACTTCATATTTCTATCTTTTAATTTTTATGCTTAAGTACTAAATTTTATATCAATAAGAACACCTATCCCTTGGGTTCGATAATCTTTTATATTACGCGATAGTAAATTGTACACTTGCAATTTCATTATCAAGTTTTTGGCGCCGTTGCCGGGGATAGGTTCTTTTCAAGTTCTTGTTATTATATTGTTTAGTACTTTTTATGTTATAAAAAAAAAAAGAAAAAAAAAATATAAAAAAAAATTTGTGATGAACTGGTGCTGCTAATTTTGTTTGCTAAGTATTGTCAGGTATAGCAATGGCTGAAACATTTGAGCAAAGGAAGGCAAAAATCCGGGCTGAGGTTGAAAAGGAATATGAGAAGTCGAAGCAGGATATCTTCACTCTAGTTAGAGAGTTTTACTCTGATATAGATTGCAAGAGGAAATCCGGATTTTTGCCAAGTCCTGAGCAAGAATGTAAGGCCAGGGAGATTCTACAAGAAAAGATACAAGGCATTATAATGAGGCAGCCCGGGGATGAACAACAATCACTTGTTCATGAAAATGAACTCGTGGTTCAAAAAGAGGAGGTGAAAGCAACCTTCATTGTAGAATTTGTCCTTAAAGACAAATTGGAAATGGAGGAAGAAGAACCTCAAGGAACCTATGCTATAGGTTCAGAAAAGCAAGGAGCAGAACAGGGAAGGGAAAATTTATTTATTCCTTCCATTTTTAATTTAAATGTTGTTACCTTGTTAGCTGAAAATTCATGTGGCACCATGTTGCTTTTGTGCCAAAATATGCATGATTTGCGGGGTCTAAAGAATTTTGTAATAGACCCCGGTTGAAAGTGATTAGTGGAAGGGTCTATCTCGGACCTTAACATTGAGCTGGTTGGGAGACAACCCAACTTAGGATAGTTTAAATTTTTGTCATTTAAATTTCTGCACAACTCTTGTAAATAAATAAAAGAAAAAAAAAAATTCTATGTTTTGCTGCAGGAGGGGCCAGCGCTCAAGCGCTGGAGGCCAACGCTCAAGCGTTGAGCCCCTGTTTAGTTTCCCCTATTCCAGTTTAACCCAATGCTCCAGCGTTGGAGGTCTAGCGCTCATGCGCTAGGCCCCTGGAATCCACCCAGTTTTTACTTTAATCCAGCGCCCAAGCGTTGGCATCCCCAACGCTCAAGCGCTGGAGCTCGGGCAGTGTTGCTATTTTGTTTTTTATTTGCTGTTTTTAGTTTTTAATAAAATTTTGTGTTCACCATTTTCTGAAAGGTTTAAGGTTCTATGAGTTTTCCCTTGGTTCTAAACTGTTTTTAATTTTTGGGAACTCAAGAATTCTTGTTTTTAAAAGGTGGACACAATTTTTCAACCCATGATCTTATTTGTGCTGTTTTGGGAACTAACAAGTCTAGCAAGTTTTTACTTGTGAGACTTTTGTTTGTTCATTGTTACAGGATAGGTACCAAAAAGAGGGAGAACCCTCTTGAACTTGAGTGTTCAAAGTGATTTTTACATTGAGGTTCCCTTGGACCTTTGTGGAAATTTGTTACTATACCAGCTTGTTAGTTTTTGTTTTTGTTTTTATAATTTTTAGTTTTATTTTTATTTTTAGTATAGTTTTTCTGTTCTATTTTTGCATGGGTCTTGAGTATATTATCCATTCTGATGTTGCTATAGCTTTGTGAAATGCTTTATCTGATTGAACTGCTTTGTGAAAAGTTCTATATTTTTAAGCAGTTAGGATTGCATGCTGTAAAAAGGATTTTTGATATCTTGATTGTTTTGGTTGTTGGCAAAGTTTTTCTGAGTTCTAAAAAGGGTACCACTTACCCTATCTTTTTCTGAGAGCTGAGAACTCTGATGCATGATTGTGAAATTTTTCTGCCTTGTGTTACATGTTGATTGGAGTTTTGTTCACTTTGTGAGTTGAGAAGAGATATTAGGCATTTTTGAAAACTCTGATTTTTGCTTAAAATATTATATCCACTAGTAGCCCCTTTTGAGCCTTAAAAGAGTCATTCTTTGGAGCCTACTTTGTGTGATGTCTTTGAGTTGTTATAGTGATGCATGTGCTGAATTTGTAGAGCTTTGTTTGTTGGGTTTCTCTCTAAAAAAAGATGAAGGAAAAAATTGAAAAAAAAAAGGTATGTGCCTTAGAAAAAAATAATGAAGTAGTGGGGTGAGAAAGAGTATGAGGGGAGTAAAATTCAAGTCATTCATCCCATACATTCCACTACTTTGTTCAAAAAAAAAAAAAAAAAAAGAGAAGGAAAAAAAATTGAGAGAACCCTTGTGTTGAATTGTTGAAGCTCTTAGTCAAGAAAAATCACTTAACAACAAAATTTCTGAGTCAGCCATTAGAGTTGCCAATTTCTTGAAATCCATACCTTGAAATGTTCAACCTTTGGCCAAGTTACAACCTTCAAAAATCTCTTCAAAATCACTTGGTTGCTTTACTTCAGTTTTGATTTGAATTATAGGCAGGATTATTGAGCTTTCTTGTTTTCATGGAGTATATTATTTTTGGTGAGCTTAATTGATGAACTCAAACATGTTAAAAGCCAAGCCTAACTTTCTTGATTCTTTGTCTATAAAACATGCATGTCTTCCTTTTCTGCTAAGCTTTCTTTGAAAGGTTTCTGTGCTTCATGTTGTAATCAGATAAAACTTTCTCAAAACCCAGGGACGAGTTTTTCTTTAAGTTTTGTCGCTTGAGGACAAGCTGTCGTTGGGTATAGTGGTGTGATGAGTGGATTTTATATGATGTTTTTAGGCTATTTTTAGTCTTTTTATTTTATTATTTTTGAGTCACATATAGGTTTTTTAGTCTTTTTATATAGATTTTCTATTTATTTTTCATTTTGCATGTAGATTAGATTTTATTAGATTTTCTAGCTTTATTTTATATTTTTAGGAATTTTTCTAGTTATTTTGTATTTTTAGAAAAAAGCTGGTTTAGTTATCATTTTTGTCCAGGGACCAATATGTAAAGTTTCAGGAAGTCAGGGACCAAATTGTAAAAGTTCAAGAGTGGAGGACTTAAAGTGAAGATTGGGAGAATATGAGGGCTTAAATTGAAGTGCTAACCAAGAGAGGACCAAAGTGAAAAAGAAGAATATGAAGAATCACTCTCCAATTTAGCACATGGAAAAAATGTTTAAAGGATTGATGATAGTGGAGGAGAGGTTTCAGAATTGTTTAAAGGGCTGAGTAGTGGGTTTTTATGGCATTCAAATCCCACTAACCATGAAGAAGGAAGGAAAACTTGGAGCTGAAACAGCAGGTCCCAGCGCTGCAGCGCTGGGAAGCCAACGCTCATGTGCTGGCCTTCGGTCTGGCAGTGGATTTTTAATGCTTCCAGCGCCCAAGCGTTGGGAATTCTAGCGCTGAAGCGTTGGAGGCTGGATTTTTACTATAAATAGGACCCTTTTCTTCACTTGTAAAGCACACCTTCATAGAATACAACAAGTATTCTCTCTTTCTCCCTCAAAGATCATTGTTCCTAGGACTTGTGGGAAGCCATACTTGAGCTCCTATCCAGGGTAATCCAATGAATCTTTTAGCCATGCTTGGCTAATTCTTCTTTTAAGTTTTTGGGTTGTTTTAATTTATAATTCATGTTCTAGTTTTCTTTTACATTTCTGAATAATATTTTCTATTCATGTTTATTTCTTTGTTCTTCATTAATCTTTATGCGCAAAAGGTTTCATGCTTTCTACTTATTCATAAGGCCATTTGTTAAGTAGTAAGGGAAATAGGAAATAAAAAAGGTTATATGTTTGCATTACTTAAGGCTATAAGGATGTACGTAATCTTGTGTTGGCTCGGATTCCTTCTTCATCTTCTTCTCTAATTAACTAATAACCAATGCTATGGAGTTAGTAATTAGGAAAGGAAGTTCTACATTTCTTAAGGCCATTAGGGTGTAGAAACTTAGGCTATAGCACCATGAATTTGAATTTAAAGTTCAGAAATTTAGTAAGAGTTTTCTAGCATGTTTTATAGATTATGTAAATCAACCCAAGAGCTTAAATTCCTCTCATCTTATTTCTTATCATTTTATGCTATTGTTATATCTTTGTTCTAAACCAACTTCATATTTCTATCTTTTAATTTTTATGCTTAAGTACTAAATTTTATATCAATAAGAACACCTATCCCTTGGGTTCGATAATCTTTTATATTACGCGATAGTAAATTGTACACTTGCAATTTCATTATCACTTGGCACATAAAAATGATTCTTTTGATGCTTTTAAAAGATATGCAAAACTTGTTCAAAATGAAAAATCTTTAAAAATTTCATCAATTAGAAGTGATCATGGTGGGGAATTTCAAAATGCTCAATTTCAAGATTTGTGTGACGAAAATGGCATCTCCTATAATTTTTATGCTCCTAGAACAACACAACAAAATGGAGTTGTAGAAAGAAAGAATAGGTCTTTAGAAGAATTAGCTAGAACTATGCTAAGTGAATCCAATATTCCTAAGTACTTTTGGGCTGATGATGTGAGCACTGCATGCTATGTATCCCATAGAGTACTATTAAGACCTATATCAAAGAAAACTCCCTATGAACTCTACAAAGGTAAGAATCCAAACATTGCTCATCTTCATGTTTTTGGTAGTAAATGCTTTGTCTTGAACAATGGAAAGGAAAATCTAGGAAAGTTTGATGAAAAATCTGATGAAAGTATTTTCCTTGGTTATTCTTTGACAAGTAAGGCATATAGAGTTTTTAACAAAAGAACACTTGTCGTTGAAGAATACTTTCATGTTTCCTTTGATGAAACTAACCCCTCGAAAGAGGAGAAATTTTTTTCTCTTGATAATGATGATGAAGACAGAAACACTTCAAAGGACAACCATCAGGAACAAGGAGAACAGATCATGAAACCAAGTGAGCATGAAGAAGAGACCATTCATAATTTACATAAGGAGTGGAGAACTCATAGAGACCATCCAATTGACAATATAATGGGTGACATATCAAGGGCAGTATCTACTAGATTAAATCTCAATGATTCAGTTTTAAATATGACTTTTGTATCTCAAACTGAACCAACTAAGGTAAATGATGCTTTAGTAGATGAATATTGGATACTAGCCATGCAGGAGGAATTAAACCAATTTGAAAGAAATCAAGTTTGGGAACTGGTTCCTAAGCATGAAGATAAACATATAACAGGTACTAAATGGGTATTTACAAACAAGTTAGATGAAAATGGTATTATAGTTAGAAATAAAGCCAGATTAGTAGCACAAGGATACAATCAAGAGGAAGGTATAGATTTTGATGAATCCTATGCACCAGTTGCTAGACTAGAAGCCATTAGATTGCTTCTGGCATATGCTTGCTCTTTAAATTTTCAACTATACCAAATGGACGTGAAGAGCGCCTTCTTGAATGGTTATATTCAAGAAGAAGTATACGTGAAACAACCTCCTAGATTTGAAGATCTTTAATGTCCCTCTCATGTATACAAACTAAAGAAGGCTCTTTATGGACTAAAGCAAGCACCACGAGCATGGTATGACAGGTTAAATATTTTTCTGTGTGAAAAAGGGTTTCAAAAAGGTAAAGCTGACATAACTCTATTTATTAAAAGATCAAAAAGTCACACTTTACTTGTTCAAATATATGTCGATGATATCATATTTGGATCAACTAATGAGTCTTTGTACAAGGAGTTTTCTAAATGATGAAAGGTGAATTTGAAATGTCTATGATAGGAAAGTTAAACTTCTTTCTCGGACTACAAATTAAGCAAATGAAGGATGGAATATTCATCAATCAATCCAAGTTTTGCAGAGAACTTCTTAAGAAATACGACATGGATGATTGTAAAGCCATAACAACACCAATGGGATCCAGCACATATTTAGATCAAGACGAATCTGGAACTCTCGTTAACATAACCAAATATCGAGGTACGATGGATCCTTACTCTATTTATCTACAAGTAGAACCGATATAATGTTCAGAGTTTGCTTGTGTGCTAGATATCAGGCTTGCCTTAAGGAATCACATTTAAGTTCCGTAAAATGTATCTTAAAATATTTAAAAGGAACTACAAATATTGGGTTATGGTATCCTAAGGGTAGTGTTTGTGATCTAATAGGATATTCCAATTTTAACTTTGCTGGTTGTAAAACCGAACTCAAAAGTACTAGTGGAACTTGCCACATTCTAGGTAATGCTTTAATTTCGTGGTCCTGCAAGAAACAAGCCTGTGTTGCCTTAAGCACTGCTGAGGCTAAATACATTGTTGTAGGTAGTTGTTGTGCTCAAGTTTTATAGTTAAAACAACAACTAACTGACTATGGCCTAAATTTAGGGTGCATTCCTATTAAATGTGACAATACTAAGTGCCATAAACTTAACTAAGAATCCTATCATGCATTCAAGGACCAAACACATTGACATTCGGTATCATTTTCTCCGAGATCATGTCTTCAAGAAAGATATAGAGCTTGCCTTTGTTGACACCCATGCTCAGTTAGCTGACATTTTCACAAAACCTTTACCTAGGGAATCCTTCTTTAAGATCAGAAGAGAATTAGGAATAATGGATGAATATGATATTTGATTAGGAGTATATCTGTTTTAGGATATACTAATATCTTAGATATTCCTTTCTGATTCTTCAAATCTCTGAAATTTTTCCAATATAAGATTTTCAAGCTCAGTAATCGATTACTGCATCCTAGTAATCGATTACATGGAAAATTTTGGCCCAGTTTTGTATCCAGAGAATTTGTGTAATCGATTACCCACAAAATTTTGGCTCATAATTTTTTCCACAGAATTTGTGTAATCGATTACCCTTTTTCTAGTAATCGATTACCAAAATGTTTTTGGCCTAGGAAAAATTTCAGAGAATTTGAGTAATCGATTACTCAAATATAGTAATCGATTACTCAACTGATATTTTGAATTTTAAATTCGAAAATTTAACTTCCAGTAATCGATTACTGAACTTATGTAATCGATTACTGGCATAAAATATATATATATAGTGCTGCGTTCTGAAATCATAATTGATTGAAATTGGAGCGTATTTGAGCACATTCATTTAAAGAAAAGAAATAGGTTGGAGCATCAAAAGCTTAATGATCTTGTCTTTGTTCGTTACAACTTGAGGCTACAACAAAGGTATGATTATGTTATTTCTTAATTGATTGTTAGTTTTATAGGATGTATGAGTATGTTCTTGAAGTTTATGATAATGATATAAGGGAAAATTAATAAACTTAGGAACCGGTTGAGGCATCAAAGTTATGACCCCATCAGTTTTGAAACAATTGATGACCATTCTGGTTGGGTATTGGAGGAGTCACCACCATTTTTGACTAGTGAGGAGGTGGATGCATTACGTAATGATCTTGTCAATATGACCATCCAACCACCTTCGGATAATATTGGTATGTATCTTTGTTATAATATGAATGAATGTATGACTCATTGGTTTATACTCTCTCCATCCCAAATTATAAGGACTTGTTCAGACAATCACGCTTATTAAGAAAACATGTAATAAGCTAATTAATATCTTGGTTTTGTTATTTTTTTTACAAATCTTCCATATATGCCCCTATGTTAGTATTGGATATATCAAAGGTTGGGGAAACATGAAAGAGAAGTAATTAATAGAGGTGATAATTAAAGTTTTGGAATTGAAAATATAATGAATGCAAGGGGTAAAAAAGGAAAAACTTATTATTTTTTTCTGAAATCTAGAAGGGGTCTTATAATTTGGGACACCAAGTTTGTCTCTAAAGGGTCTTATAATTGGGACGGAGGGAGTATTTTGTTTCACTTGATGCTAATTGTTGCATGACATCTAAACTAATCTTTTTTCACAGATCAATTAAATTTGGATGATGATGAAATACAAGATAACATTATGGAAAATGTAAACCTTAATGTTGGAGAAGCTTCTAGTACATTTGATGAAGATAGAGAGTTTGATTTGGATTCAACTCTTCCTCCTTGGTCATGAAGAAACTTGAATGTTGTGTTGTGTTTGTTAATTTTAGCTTATACACCTATACTTGTTTAACACTTTAAATATGTTTAACACTTATTTTATGCATTTTTATTGTGATTAAAATGTAAAACCTATGTTTTTTTTATGACATTTACAACTTATTGGTAATATTGTTGTAGTAAAATCTTGTTGGTTGTTTAATTTGAATTTTGATATATGAAGTTGATAATTAATGTTAGCTGGTATTTTTTTAATATACACCGAGTCAAGAAATCCGCCAAGTGACTTTTTGACCTACCAGTGACTCGTTAACTCAGTATGTCGGCCGAGTTGATGACCTAGCTGAGTCTTAAAACACATTGCATATGGTTGTTCCCCGAGTTTGTAAAACTTTCTGATCATTTATGTCGAGCTACTTTGCTGTTTCTGTAGGCTCTTTTCTAAACGTAGGTTTGGCTAGAATTAACTACGGAGTATAGAGACATGTTAACAGAATTTTACTTGTCATGAACCAATCTAACATTCACATATTGCCTTAACAGATTTATGGTCCATAATATAGCTCTCAGTAATACAAAGCAAAGCCAAATTTGCTGCAAGTCTAAGAACTTGACACGGAAAACAATCCTTTTAGAAACCACACCTATCTCACATATTTGCCTCATCTTAAGTGAGGGAATTACTTTAGAAAATACAATGTTAGTACAACCATTGATTGTGGAATCGACGGCTGGGATTGTGATCATATACATGCACACATATAACAAACTATTGTGTTATTTAAATCTCAACCACTGATTTTCCAAGTTGTGATAGGAGCCAAATCCTGCCCACACCCATCTTTAAACTGTGGTAGTCTGCTCCCACACACATCTTTAGAAAACATCCTCATCAAAATAAGAAGTGTAAATTGCAGATTGAAAAAGAGATATGGAATAATGGAAGATGGTGTACAAAGAGCTTAAATTGTTTAATCAAACTAAATGTCACCTTGTCCAAACTACAGCAGATGCTTGCACATTGTAACTCGACAAAGCAACCCCTATGCACAAATGTAAACGAATACACTGCAGTGGACTTGACTTACAGGAGATAGATGTAATCAGTAAAGGAAAAGAGTGAAAGAAAACTATTATAGTTAAAAAATGTCAAAAATAATTCTTTCTGCCTTTTACTTACGATGGTGCTAAAGTTACCTTGGACCAGATAACTCTACCGCATGTAGATTTTCAGTTGAGTCAACTATCCAATCAGAATTGGGATGTGGGGCCAGCTCCATCTCCTGGCGGAGAATTTCCACCTTTTGCCACTCATCCCATCTTTCTGCCAAGCCATCACCTTCGAGCATTCGCACCACTTCTGACATTTTAGGCCGGTCCATAGGGGAACCTTGTGTGCAAAGCAGTGCAACCTGGATTAACTGCTCTACCTCAGCTTCTATGTAATTGTTGTGGAGATCAGGATCAACCAGCATTTCTAGTTTTTTCTCTTTCAGAAGTCCTTTTACCTAAGAACATATTCAGCAGTGTAAGACTTGGAATTTGGAAATGACATTACTGCTTCAGAAAAATGCATCAAGAGAATGAATACAACACAGTATAATAGACTGTTGGGAAAAGAATCTCTCCCCTACCTAAAAGTAACCACAGAGGTACTTCTACTAAATAGAAAAGATTTCGGTTTTTGACTCGCAAACAGGCTTAAAATATGTGATTGTTTCATGGCAGATTATGAATACATACTTCAAATGAGAAAATGTCAATGTAAAACACCATATGCTTATATCCCTCTGCGTAACTAACTTTTCTTCCCTAAATCAAATGAAGGAAGCAAGTTATTAACCTTAACAACAGTAGCCGATGGCATTATTAACCTTAATGACAACCTAATTTTCATAGCCTGCATACAAAGTGCTTAAGATAGAACTTGTTTACTCCTGCACGACCCAGCTGGTTTATTCATACATATCCCTTTCAATAAAAAAGGTTAAAACATTTCCAAAACAATAGGAAAATCAGAATTAGTATATGCTACTGGTGGCAAAGGAAAAAGCCAAAGATGAAAACATTTTTCATTCCCTTCACCATTTATGTACACTTCCTAAGCCATCAAAGTGGGTATTATTGAAATAAATAAAAAATTACTGAAGGGTTGCAGGAAATTTAACAGTAAACATGTAAATATAATTAATGTCAACATACCCAGTCAAGCAACATAACATCATCATCATTTGCAAGGCGAGCTAGGTCAAACGCTCTTTGTCCAGTGATCAGCTCCAGAAGCATTATACCATACCCAAAGACATCTGTTTTCTCTGAAGATTTACCAGTAGATAGGTACTCTGGTGCTATGTGCCCAATTGTGCCCCGCACAGCTGTTGTTACATGGGTGTCCTTGTAGTCCATTAGCCTGGCCAACCCAAAGTCCCCAACAACAGCCTCAAACTCCTCATCCAACAATATGTTCGCAGCTTTCACATCACGATGAATAATCTTTGGGTCACAATGCTCATGCAAATATGAAAGACCCCGTGCTGATCCCAAAGCTATCTGTTTTCTTGATGGCCAATCAAGGGGTTTTTGATGTTCTGGGCGCTCTAGAATAATGCAAATACAACATCACAAGGCAATGTCAAATAGGGAAAATCACGTAAGAGACTCAAGTTAGGCATCAAAAAGATATAGCTGACTCAGTAGTACACATTACATTTATTTACCTGTGGTTTGGTTTGGCCTAAGTCATTTCACTTATAATACCGTAGATGTGACAACATAGTACTAAACAAATTAGGGCTTTCTTGGTATCTTTGGTATTAATACTCTAAGTGCGTAAATCAGTTGAGTTTTTTATTTATAGTTTTCTCCTCTTTCTAGGCTGAGTATTGGATTTGTTTTGTATACATTTTCAAGAAATTGTAAAATCAAGTGGGAAGTCTTTCTTGAAGCCAAAGGATAACTAAATCTAACAGTGAAGTTAATGGCAATTATTAGTTAGCACTTGAACCCAAAAAAAGGCTATACTTCAATGCTTAGTGTGTAGACAGTAGACAGACATGGATAAGCAAAGAGCTAATGCAAGAGTGGTTTCTGACTAATTTACCATATTCCTGACATTGCTAAACGTTTTGGGACTTCACTAGAAGTTCTTTTAAACCACAGGTGACACAAATGAACTTCGCCAAACCACAGGTGTAAAGATACAGACCAAAACTTATCAGTTTCATCATTATTATTATTCTTTCAACAGGCCAGAGCTGGAGCACCATACAACTAAATATTTTTGTACCTAGTGATGAGCAGAGGAAGAAGTGGAAAGATTAGAAGAACTGTAACTACCACAACGAGGGAGACTCATTAAAGGAAAGTTTAGAACTTCTAAGAAAGTCAAAAGTCAAACTGAGATCAGAGTTAAACTCATTTCCATCCCCTGAAAACTTCAAGTTACTCCACAGCTAAAGACCAGACTACAAGCTTTTATTGGCATGTTCTATTTTGTTGCTTACAGGCCCAGTGACCTTCGATAGAGACTCGGGGGGAGAAAAATGCAAACACACTACCTCTTAAGCATGAGGCAACACTTCCATTAGCCATGTAAGGATAAACAAGTAGCCTTTCAGTTGGCGTCATACAGAACCCACGTAAACGGAGGAGATTTCGATGCACAGCCATGCTGATCATTTCTACTTCAGTCTGAAACTGAAGCTCCCCACCAGGTGTGCGCTCTTCTTTCAGTCTTTTAACAGCAACCAATGTACCATCTGCCAAGCGTCCTTTGTACACCTTACCAAATCCTCCCCTTCCGAGAATGTTCTTATTGCTGAAAGTATCTGTAGCAACTTGTAGTTCTCGTAGCGAGAACCTCTTAAGCTGTCCAAGATGTACTTCAGGATCCTCTTCACCTGCAAATAGATGTAAGGAAGTCAAATTCTATCCAGTTAATTTGTTAAAGCAATGCAGTACTCGTTCAGATGGGATAGCTCACCAGGCACATCAAAGAAAAATTCTTGTGGTTTCCTACGACGCCACCATGCAAATGCAATTGCAGGAGCAGCAAATAATAGAGCAGCACCTGCAGCTACTCCTCCAGCTATTGCACCAGTGGCACCATTACCTCCTACAAAGGTGGGACCATCAATGCTTTTATCTTGAAGTTTCAGAGAATATAAATATAAATAATATAACTTTTAAAACGTAGCAAAAACAGAGATTGAACCCATTAGAAGATATAGCTGACCAAGGATCTAGGAAATAACGACACGACAGGGGACACCAGACATAGACATGACACAACACACTTTAAAATAATAGGATGCAACACAGCTTGGACACGTTACATAAAAGAATATAAAGTAAGAGCTCCCTGACACGTTGAATGAGAAAACACCATATTCAGGTACATAATTAAATGCCAATTAATAAATATTAAAAAAATATGATGGAATATGACTAGTCATTTATAAGCCACATCTATTTTAACATGTGGTTTAAGTTAAAATCCAGGCTAAGAAAACAGCTTAACTAACAGCAATAGCAATAGAAAATATGGCAAACTTCTAAATCACTGCTATCGATTATCAACACTTCAAAATAGCAATAAAGATTACCTGGAGTTGAGATTGGGGGTGGTGGGACAAAAGGGGGAGGAGGAGAAAATGGAGGAGATCCAGGACAAGGGTGCCCAGTGACAGGGCCACATAGATCCAAGTTGTTGGTAAAACTGCAAGAAAGGCAGCTCATTTAGAAATCTATAACAGGTCAGGAGTGAATGCAAGAATATCTTAAAGCTGAGCAAAATACCTGATAGGAGTGAATAATGAGAAGGAGCCATTATCAGGAACCACGCCTGAGAGACGGTTATTAGACAAATCCCTACATTTTAACAACAACGAGAACAATAAATAGGCAGTGCAAATAAATGTCGAGGAGGAAAATAAACCACATATGTTGAGGTAAACTAGCACTTACAGCACTTGGAGAGCTGAAATATTAGTTAGTGACATGGGAATCGGACCCGTCAAGCTGTTATTATTAAGCCGGCTATCCATGGACAAACAGACAAGGGAAACATTATTACTATATTAGATCTACAGAGATACCTAAAAGAAAGAATATAACGATTCAAAGGCACCTAAACATTAAACGGGCTTTTTCAGTAATTTATATCCAAGTAACAATAGAAATTTTTTACATTTGTTGTTCACTCTTATATTATTTTAAATATGCAAAAAGGAACATGCATGATACATAATAGTCATTAATAGTGTTCTATAGCTCTGCAATCACAGAGCAACCTCAGACTGTTGTCCTTTCACCATCGCAGAGAAAGTAATAGAAATCATCACCGTGAACATCAGTTGCTATCCCAGAAAATTGCACCCTATTCACATGGAAAAGTCCCCATTTAATCATCATGTTATGTGTAATACTGAAGCCAATTTTTCTGGTATATTTCTCCATGATTTGAATCAGATAGATGAGACCAAGCAAACCTTTCCTTTACACTCACATTTGAGAGTTGAGTCAAGATCAAGAAGCACATTTTATTAATAAATAATCAGAGCGGTCACCTATGATCTTTTTACCCTTATGTTTCTCGAAGTTTGTTATCAAATTGAGATAGTGTAATAGTGTATTTAGCTTAAGACTATGATGACTTTTGACTATTAATTATGAATGTGTTCAATTCTGGGTAGTTCCTTATTTTTTGAGCACTCACCTATGTATAGTATAAACATTTAAGTTTTATCTATAATTTTCACAATAGCAGCCATCCTGCTATCTGCTAAGGCAATTTTAGGACCGGCCACTCTATGAAACTTTACAAATTAGCTTGTGTGCCTAAATGAAGAGAGTCAAATGCTTACACTTTAGTTAATTAAAATTAAAAACCAGGTAGCAATGGGATGCTAGTAGGAAAAAGGAAAGCCAAATTTTGGGGGAGGGGAGAAGTAACTTTTGGACGATATATCCGAATAGAATGAGGTCATAGCTTCAAGTCCTAGAAACAGCTTCTTGGGCAAAAAACAAGGTAAGGTTGCATACAATAGACCAAATGGTTGGACTCCTTCCCAGACCCCACGCATGCGGGAGCTTTGTGCACCGGGCTGCCCTTTTAGATATTAATAGAATGAAATTTCTTTCTATGAGTAACTAATCTAACTCACTATTTCAAGAAGTGTATAGAACCAACAAGCAACAATGATACTCTTGTTTCTAACTGCCAAATAGCATATTTCAAGTTTGTATAGTACTCCAGTTAATACACAGATTTTTCATCAAACCCTAAATCATAGTTCGATGTGATTAATCTAGGGTTTAGATTTGTTATAACCCATAAGAGTTTGTTTTATCACCTCAAGTCAACATTTTACATCAGGAAGATGGCACTTTAGCTTATCTCAAGAATGTCAACATATACTCACAGGAAACGTAATTTCGACAACTTGCCCAATGAATCAGGGATAGGTCCACTGAAACGGTTTAGGTAGAGATCCAAGCTCACCAAGCTAGTAAGATTCCCCAAGTCACTTGGAATTGGACCACTAATGTTATTGCTGTAAAGCTCCCTGTCATGGAACGAAAATATATTAAAAAAATATGAAGAATCCAGACATCTAAATTAACATTTTGTAAAATCAGCGTATAGTTAAATTTTCATAATAGTTTCATGAATTTTATCAGTGAAACTGCTAGCCGATTAAATCCCCTAATTTGTTTAAAGAGCATGCCCCAGTCATCTGTATAAGAGTAACACAGCTGCAAAAGTTATAAAGTTCATTTAAAAGAATTAATGGCGATGAAATTGGAGTCACTATTTTCTTCAGGCCAAAATCAAGTGTACATACGAATAAAGGAAAATCCAATCACGGAAAAAATCTAAAAGAGGCCCTTTCCAAATATTAGAACATTTAGAATATGATCCACACAAACCCAAAACGCAAGAAGCCTCAGATTACCTCTTAAGAAACACCCAATCAAGTTAAGTGCAACTTCTGAACCTCACGGACTCAGAAAGATAGCATAAACAAAACCTATGGACAATTCTAATGCTAGTTAAAACACCCTAGAATCTTCAACTTGGATATCTTCTCAATAATCCACACTAAACAGCACACAGACAAATAAGGACTAGAACATCCTCAATAGCAAGGTAAACCCTCAATTGTCCATCGCTCCCAACATATAAAAAGAAGGCTAGTCATATTATCTTTGATGTTACAAATATAAAGGGCTTCATCAGGCTTTGGATAATTTGAAGACAAAGTGGTCAGACAAAGAAAGATGATAATAATTTACAATTAACTAAATAATAACAGCAATACCAAACACCAACAAATGTATCTTACATAAATAATAAAACTGTATGACTCATTGCAGCAAGGACGAAACTTGAAAAAGAGAATAAATCATGTACATAACCATAGCCTTAGATATTTTAGGACTTAATCAGCCATTAAGACTTCATTAGTATAAAAATACTGTTCCAAAATGATTTCAGCTTATATGCAACTCTATTGAAATGACAACAATTTAAAAACTGAACTGTGTTTCTCAAAACGATTGGAAGATCTTTCTAATGGTACAATTGTATAGAAGATTTAACTTTAAACTAAAATATTAACTAAAAGGAAACTAAGGCACGGCCAACGCATCATTAACCAAGTCCATTAAAGAGTAACATACAAATACTGTAAGTTCTTGAGTTGGCCAAGCTGTGGAACAAGTTGCCCAGACAAAGCAGCATTTCCCAGATCACTGATGTCAGAGCAGAGGAAAACAAAAATGTTAAATCCCATATGAAATTAAGCGGTACAAAGTTTCACTAACAGAATGAACATGTATATAAAAGATATCAAGGAACATGCAGCTTACACTCTTATGACACTATTATCATTGTTGCATGTTACATGAAACCACGTACATGGATTGACCAGCGTAGGGTCCCAACTTTGCAAGACATTGTTAGGGTCCTGTAAATTTGTCCTCAGGCTATGTAATGCATCACCTATTTCAAAATACAACAAGAACATAAGTTCAGATGGTGTAAAAATAAAACTCAAAGCACACTTGCGTATCAAGTCACTGTTGATCATTCCCAGATGCCAAGTTGCAAGAAAAATTAGCAAGACACTGCAGCTAAGAATGCAGCATCTTGATTTAAATTGAGCAATACATTTTCAAGGCGAATAGAAAAAAGGAAGTCTAACAGTATCTGAATCAGCACATTAGGATGAGCCAACCAACTGGACAAATAAGTATAAACAATTAAAGGAGGAAAAAACATAAAAGCACGATAAACACAGCTCCAATTCCATTTGAGTACACATTCATTTTGCCGTCTATATTACTCAAAGAAAATCAGCATAACACATACTCAGAGCACCTGAGAGGGTTACATAGTGGATAGACATTGTCATCAAACGCTATACAAGAGGTGAAATATCACTCAGGCTATCTCGTACCCAAAAGAAAATGTTATATTCCACAACCCATACATAAAACTCAATACAAATGGCAATGATGAATGAAATGCCAAACCAACTAGCAGAGTATCACACCCACACTACACATACAATACAACCCTTTGATGAGTTCAACCCATTTACCAAATTCAAACATAACTAAATACTTAACAAACAAGCAAAAGAACTCAAAGGTAAGAAATTTAATACAAACCTTCCATGTTAGCAGAAATGAGCCATAATGGGTGAGCAAAGAAAACCCACCAGATGAAAACTGTACACCTGAGCTTCCTCTCCATCAGAGACTAACTAGCTTGAAACCTCAGATCCAGAATATACCTCACACCCCAATTCACCATCAGAAAACCTACCCTTTTATTGTTCCTCCAAACCCAAAATGCCACAAAACCCTAATTCAGATAACCGTGCACACCAACACACTCAGAACCCGATCTCATCAAATCAAAATACAACTATTCCAGATTAACCCAGAAACCCAAAAATGACAAAAACAAGAGTCATCACATTTTCCCACATTTTATTACACAATAAAATCTCCCTTTCAGTTCCTGTATTGATGGTGAAAGAAGACACTTTTGTTTTTCCTCTTTCTCTATCACGGTGGTAAGTGAAAAGATTATTGTTAACTTTTTTTGAGTGAGGCGTGCACAGAGAGGGGCAATGAGAGTGAGTGAGTGTTCGAGTGAATGAGGCTGCCCGAACGGTGCTGACCGCTGCCCGGTTCCAGTCAAAGCGGCTTGGCGCTCTACACTGTGCTGGAAAGCGACATGAGGCAAAACCCCCGTTTTGATGGTCAAAATGGGAATGAGTTAGGTGGGTCCCGCGTCCACCCTTTCACTTGATAGCTTAGCTTGTGTAGTTTTGTTGGATTATGGAAAGAAATCAAGAGTTTCTTTGCCAAAATAAGTGTAGTTAGCTGGCTGTTTACAGGTATTTCAAGATAATTTTAATGACACGACATTCAATAGAGCAAATGTGAAAGGAAGTTTATGATTCGGTTGGCTTAAATGAGCTTTTAAATTAATCTCAATTTATAAACCCAATAAACCCAAAAACACTCATGAGAGAGAAGAGAGAAGAGAGAAAGATGAAAGAAATATAATATAGATTTTATAAGTTATCTGTCTATCTATTATATAAAATAAGATTTAATTTCACCTACCCTAATATGTCTTACCCACTAAGACCCTACCTTAAATAATTATTTCTAGAACTATTTTATAATAATTTGAAGAATTTTTATTAAATGGGTTGATTTGAACAAAAAGTAACTAATTATATTTATAGTGTTATTTGATTTGTTTCTTTTTGAAATTATCTTTTGATATATCGCCGAAATTAAAGTAAGAACTAATTATTTTTATGGCGTTATTTGATTTGTTTCTTTTTTAAATTATCTTTTGATATATCACCGAAATTAAAGTAAGAAATCTCAATAGGATAGTTACATAATTTAGGTTGATATGTTTTTTTAAATAATCTTAAATAAATAGGTTAATTTGTCTTTTTTTAATTTGGATAAACATATTGATACTTATTAATATATATACGTATATTTTTACATAATTTATGTATACTTACACTAAAAAATATTTAATACTTTTTGATAAATATAATTAATAATCTAAAAAATAACGTGTTGATAGAATCACTATATAAAAATTTAGCTTTTTTAAAAATATTTAGAACCAATTTATATTATAAAAAAGGCTGAATCAGTAAGTGCGCTACAACAACCTATGTCAATAAAGATTAAATTGCCAAGAAACACAAACAACTCTGCCACAAGCTCTTCAAACTCATCAACAAACCCATAAACACATGTCATAGCTTAATTTAAGCAAGCAATGTCACTCGAAAATAGGAAAATGAAAGGTACAAAGCTTACGCCTTGGTTATGTTTTTCTCCTATAGCTTTGATATCAAACCAATCAACAACTCAGTTCAAAAAAAAAAAAAAACAATCAACAACACCAATTCTCCTAGCCATTTTGCTTCCTATGAGTCCAGCAGTATTATTAATGATCTAAAAAATAGATTTTTTACAATCTCTATAGTAAAATTTCCTACCGTAAATAATTATTTTTAGAACTATTTCCTAATTTGAAATTTTTTGATTAAATAGGTTGATTTGAACAAAAAGTAACTAATTATTTTTATGGTGTTATTTTTTATTTGTTTTTTTTAAATTATCTTTTGATATATCACCGAAAATAAAGTAAAAAATCTCAGTAGGATAATTACTTAATTTAGGCTGATATGTTTTATTTTAAATAATCTTAAATAAATAGGCTGATTTGTTTTTTTTTTAATTTCAATAAGATTTAAATATAATATATATAAGTACTTTAAGAACATCAAACACACAATATATTTAGGTTGATTTAAAATAGGTTGATTTGTGTTTTTTTTTTAATTTCAATAGGATTTAAATATAAAATATATACGTAGAGGTTGATTTTTTTTTACAAAGTATTCTTAAATAAATAGGTAGATTTAAACAAAAAGTAACTAATTATTTTTATGTTGTTATTTTTTATTTTTTTATTTTTTAGATTATCTTTTGATATATCACCGAAATTAAAGTAAGAAATCTCAATAGGATAATTACATAATTTAGGTTGATATATTTTTTTAAATAATCTTAAATAAATAGGTTTTTTTCTAAATTTCAATAGACATAACATGTTGATACTTATTAATATATATACGTATATTTTTACATAATTTATGGATACTTACACTAAAAAAATATTTAATATTTTTAGATAAATATAATTAATAATCTAAAAAATAACGTGTTGATAGCAATCACTATATAGAAATTTAGCTTTTTTTTTAATATTTAGAACCAATTTATATTATAAAAAGGCTGAATCAGTGAGTGCGCTACAACAACCTATCTCAATAAGGATCAAATTGCCAAGAAATACAAACAACTCTGCCACAAGCTCTTCAAACTCACCAACGAACCCAGAAACACATGTCATAGCTTAATTTAAGCAAGCAATGTCACCCGAAAATAGGAATATGAAAGGTACAAAGCTTACGTGTTGGTTATGTTTTTCTCCTATAGCTTTGATATCAAACCAATCAGCAACACTAGTTCTCCTAGCCATTTTGCTTCCTGGGAGTCCAACAGTATTATTAATGATCTAAAAAATAGATTTTTTTACAATCTATATAGTAAACAATGCACTGCACTAATCACTCCCCCGTGTCGGACATCTCAAAGAACAGTACGTCTTTTATATCTATAGCTATAATTTAACTATATTAGTGACATTGTTACTGTTGTATGTTTTATTTAAACCTATCTCAGTGTTCAATCTATTTTGGTGATTGTAATATAGATGAAAGCTCACTGAGTACTGGTCGAAAGAGACCACTTTACACCATACAAAGTAATGAACATATTGCAAGTAGGTATAAGCTGAATCAAACTGCACCAAAAAACACCCCAGCTACATCATCTATACATGTGTTATCATCATATGATAACACTTTAGACGTTGACCCGTTGGCAGATCAATATGGTAACCGTTTTTTACTATTCTTAACAGGATTTTGACACATTACGATGTTGGCCATCACAAAACGATAATTCAATTATGCACGTGACCTTTGCATTTGATTTGTAGATCCTGTTGGTTTCGATGACATAAATTTGGGTGAGCTCGCTGATGATGATCAATTCAACGACACTAACGGGTTCCAAGGTTAGTAAAATATAATGTGTGCACTTAAACCAATATCTATACATACATATTCAAATAATATCCAACAGCCAATGTAATGATATACATCGTCTTTTGATGACTACTATGTATAGACGACGCCTCAGTGGAATTCATGAACAACGTCACTGGAACCAGTCAACAATTAGGTATTAAATGTTCATATCATAATTTGGTGTTTTAAATATAGTTTGGAATATGTCATAACATGTCTATCTTCTATGAATTTTTTTTCATTTTCTACGCAAGCCATGTGGGACATGGGAGATCCTGTTCATAAGTGTCCGCATTGCAAGGCAATGATGTGGTACGATGAACGATTAAGGCGGAATGTGCCTACAAAGACACCAAAGTTTTCTCTATGTTGTTTGCAAGGCAAGGTGCAGCTACCATTGCTGGAATCAGCACCTAAAATTCTACAAGACTTGCATACAGGTGAAGACAACATGAGTCGTCATTTCTTGAAACACATTCGGATGTTCAATGGAATGTTTGCATTCACATCTATGGCTGGAAAGGTGGACAAGAACATAAACAATGGCCGTGGACATCCCATTTTCTTGCTTGGAGGAAAAAATTACCATTCTATTAGAAGTCTTATACCTCCAGCTGGTGATAAGCCTAAATTTGCACAGCTCTATATTTATGACACTGACAATGAAGTCGATAATAGGATACAAGGCTGAGAGTGAGGAGGATGGGAGACCATGTCATTGAGTGCGTCACACTCACAGGGACTAAAGCTGGACGTATTGCACTGATTCCTAGAATGAAAATGGCTACAAGTAATGCAAACCTACCATTCAAATTTCAGCGAACTTAGTTTCCTATATCCATTTGTTTTGGTACGACGATCAATAAATCACAGGGACAAACACTTGGGTGTGTTGGATTATATCTTCCAAGGCCAGTTTTCACCCACTGACAGTCATACGTTGCTCTGTCAAGAGTAATGAGCAAACAAGGACTGAGGATACTAATAGAAAATCATGACGACATCCCTCCTGACACAACAATTAATGTTGTGTACGAAGAAATGTTTGGAAATATAACTCCATAAGGTACTATATACTGATATTCTATAAATGTATTACGATTGATATTATACTCCTATGTGTTAGAACGTTAATTCTAACGAGCGATTTGCCTTTTTGTGTACCACATGGTTTTCTATTATACTTTCTCATTCATCAGCCATGAGTTAAATAAAGCTAGCTTCCTGCAAGGATTACCAACTGAGAGTCTTTTTTTTATTATGTGATTATAGTATTGTATATTGTTTTGGTCTTATTATACAAGGACTTATTCATTATATAAATTAGATTTCACATACTAAATATGACATCAAGTACTTCAATCATCACTAAACCAAGCAATCAATGTAGAGATAGTTCATAATTCATCTCATATGCATAATCAATTGTAACTAACATAAATATTTCTGCAGGAATTTGAAATGGATCAAGGCTTAAGAAGATGTTTTCCTTTGTTAGTGGGCAATGGCAATGAGTTATTTTAATCTTATTCAATTATATTATGCCACACTCTTATCGCTTTGAGTTGCACTATATCTTAAAAATCATTAAATAAATTGTAACTTTTTATCTTTTTATCAGTTTCCAAATATACCGTCTTCACATATTTAACAGTATAGATACCAAAAGTCACTTATCTTCTGTCTCCTCCATTTGGGATGAGGAAGTTTTAGCTTTTTTTTAGCAATAAAAGAGCTTTGTTTTTATTTTCTACTATATAAAAAAAAAAAAAAGCTTACTTTGATAATTTGAATCAAACATATAATATATATAATTCCTACCATGCTCAAACAATATAAATTATTTTACAACAATTACTTATGAGATTGTCTAAATCACTCAAGGTAAATATTGGGTAAACTCACTTTAATCTTAGCCTTTCAGGTGACCAATATATTTTGACACGTATCATGAGATAGAATTTAGCATGTCAAAATATTATTAAACACCTAAACTATAGTAGTTTTACTTAAAAGTAGCAAATTACCAATTTAATTATATTTATATGAAATAGTTGTTAAAATCACACATGTGGGAGAGTTTGCCCAAATTTAATGTATCAATAGGATAATTTATAAATGATAATTGATAATTTTTTCTATTTTAAACCCTTCATGTCAAATATTTTATTATTATAGTAAACAATTGAAATTGCTAGATTATCAGCATTGTATATGAAAACAAAGATTGTTTTTTTCTTTCTGTATGGGTATGGAGGAACATCTAAAATATTTGTATGGAACACTCTATCGGCATCCATTAGATCGAGACGTGATATTGTCATTAATGTTGCCTCAAGTGGGTTTGTTGTTGCACTGTTGTTTCCCGGAGAGAGGACGGCACACTCCAGGATAAAGCTTCCTATACCAATAACTGAGGAATCAACATGACAAAATAACATCTAAATTTAGCACAATATGTGGCGTGGTAGTTAGCTAACTTTGTCCCTCCACCATGCAGAAGGGGGTTTCAATACTTGCCCATGTGAGTTAAGCACAAATTGTCGCCAACCGTTTACTACTAAGTAACTATTTCTCACGGCTAAAGTATTTGTCACTATTATCGACCTCACAACAACATGCATAAGAAGTTATAAAAATAAATCATTCCACACACATTAATTTTAGTTTATCCAAAGTTACCTGTGTCTTGCACGGGTAAATCCAACTAGTTTGATATGATAGAAAAAAAAGAGAAAGAATGATTTAGATATTCTCTCCTTTTTGTTCAGTTACATAGAAAGTGAGAAGAAATAAGTTTGTTTTTTTATAAAATGACACTCTTACCTTAAATATATAAATATTTATAAATAAGTAAAGTGGGATAAAAAATATTTAACGTGTAGCATTTCTCTTCAATTTGAGAAGAACCCAAAAAGTGGTGGACCCCACTTCTAACCTCTCTCATTCTCATCTCTATTAAACCAAATGAGGGTGGTTACATTTTTTTTTTACAAAGAGTGGCAAGCCCCGAGTGGTTACTAATCTCCACTCTAACTCTAACTCTAACTCTAACTCTAACTCTAACTCTGTATACAAATTTTGTCTACTAAACCAGGGTGATTACTAATCTCATCTCTAACTCTCTATACAAATTCTCTCTACCCAACCAAATGAGGGTGGTTACTAATCTCCCCTCTAACTCCATCTATGCAAATTCTCTCTACCATTTTTGTAAGAAAATAAATTTATCACAAACAAACAATGGGTAAGTGAATAGAAACTATGGGGTTTAATTTGTTATAATACTCAGATTAGATTTTGTGAAAGAGTAAATAAACACTCAATACCTTTTTCTTTTTCAAAAAAAAAAAAACCAACTTTTGTTCTTAAAAGAAAAATCTAGGTCATTGAATCCCCAAATTTAACAAACAAGTACCATTGGAGATTTATTTTTTCAAGAGAATGGGTTCGGTCAAGTTCCTCTTCCACTCAACCAATTTGAGAATCCTCTACATTACTAAAACTCTTTTAGATTATCATTAAAAATTGAACACAGTTCAAACTCAACGTAAGCAATACGAATTTGAATACACATTCAAACCTATAATGAAGAAATTCAATTAAAATTATCAAACAATAAGCATTAATTAAAACTACAAAAATAAGATCCATGGTCTTAATACAATTTAAGAATAAAAACCAAAGATCGACCAAGGATTTGAAAACCCCATTAATTTTTGGATTTGATGGTCTTAGAGGGAGACTCGGGCTCCTTGGCAGCCTACTCAACTTTTTTCTTTGGCTCCTTGGCAGCCTTCTCAGGTTTCTTCTTGGGCTCCTTAGCAACCTTCTTAGCTTTCTTCTTGGGCTCCTTGACATCCTTCTCAGTTTTATTTTTTGGCAGCAGCACAAGGTTTATACTCGGAAGAAAACCACCATGAGCAATGGTAGCCTCATCAAGCAACTTCCCAAGCTCTTCATCATTCCTCACAGCTAGAAGAATGTTCCTCGGAATAATACTAGTCTTCTTATTCTCACGAGCTACATTCCAAGACAACTCAAGCACCTAAGGAACCACATACACAAGAAACCAATAGGATTAGGGTTCAATTGTTAAACCACAGAAATTGAAAGGCATAACTGAAAGAGAAATAAAAATTTACCTCAGCAATGAGATATTCAAGAACAGCAGCCACATAAATGGGAGCACTAGTACCAACAAGTCGAGCATACCTTCCTTTCTTGAGGTAACGCCCAATCCTTCTGACGAGAAATTGAAGACTAGCCTTCTCTGACCTTGAAACCTGCTTCTTCTTTGGGCCTCCTTCTTTTATCTCTCTGACACCTTTCTTCACCTTTCCAGTGGTGTCCATGGAGACTCTAAACTCTTACTATGACTTGTGCAGGATAAAGTGTGTGTAGCATGCCGCTGGGGAAGGAAAGATGATGATAAAAATAAAGGAGGAGTTAGCGCGGTTATATAGAGGATAAATATTTTCAGATGTGGCGTTGAGCATATGGTGAATGTCGGATTATGTCTTAGTAATGATTGTGGATGATTTCAAACAGTGATCTGTGTGTTTTCAATTGGACCAATGAGACGCCACCTATATAATACTTTATTTCTTCTATTATAATAATACTAATAAAAGCTAAACTTGCTAATTCATAAAGAATAAATACTTTCCTATTATATTTGTATTTTTTTCATTTATAAATGTACTCCATATATCATATATATTACAAATTTATTAATTAAAAATAAAAGTATTTAACATCGGATTTGGTTAGGTACCATCGTATCAAAGATCTTTTCGCACAATATGGGAAGGTGGTTAACATTTTTGTTCAACGCATAATAAAGATTAGAAGAAAATTCTGATTTGGTCTTGTTTGTTTTCTATCAAGGTCACAAGCAGCTTCAACTATTCGCTTTCTAAGTGGCATAAAGGTGGGTGGGTCGTTCCTTTATGTTTCTGTGGCAAGGTTCCCTTAAAGGGGTTTGATGACGTGATTTTATATGATGTTTTTTCTATTATATTATATTTTATTTTATTTTTATTGAGACTCATATAGTTTTTATTTCATTTTGTTAGAGTTTTTACTTTATTTTTGCATTTGCATATAGATTAGAAACTTTTGTATTTTTAGTCCTTTTAGTTATGTTTTATTACAGTTTTAGTCCTTGTTAGAGGTTCTGGTCAATTAAGGAACATTTGTGGGGATCTTGGTGCAAATAAATGAAAGAGTGTGCCTGAAGTTAAAGAAGAAGAAGAAGCATCAATCTCCCTATGCTTGTTTAACATGTGGGAAATGAAGAAATTAAAGAAGAGTTGAATCAACAAAGCAAGAAAAACATTTTTCACATGTTCAAATGGTGAAGAATGGAGGTTTCAGCTGTTGCAAAACATCCTTGAAAGCCACAATGAAGCCCCTTAATTGCATTGATGAAAGGAATAAAAAGAGAAGTTAAGAACAAGAAAATGAGGAGTCTGCCGTGCTCCCAACGCTCATGCGTTGGCATTCTATCTGAAGAGGTGGATATAATGAAGCCTCCAGCGCCCAAACGTTGGAACCCAACGCATGGGCGTTGGCTTGCTGGCAGTTTGGCTATAAATTCGGTTTTTGGCTTTTCTTTTGTAATAAAACCCTGGAACCTGAGTTCCTTCCTTTGTAGCCTTGCTCTTGAAGTTTGTAAGAGGCCTTTGGAGCCCTTGTTTCAGGTTTTGCTTTTTATTTTCTTTACGTTTAATCTAACCATGCTTGGCTAGTACTTTCTAGCATTCGGGTTTGTAGTGAATCATTTTTCCATTTATGATTTAAGCTTTCTGTTTTCATATGAATAAAAGTCTTTGTTCTCTGTATCTTCTCCCCATGTTTAATTATGCTTGATGCACACAAGTTTATCTTGCTTTCTCTTGCACAATGGTAATCGGTAAGATTAAAGGGAAATGAGATTAGATTAATCGATTATTCCGCCACTTAGGTATAAGGGTGGGAATCCATTGTGTTGGCCTGAACTAAGAACACTAATGCTTCAATTGGATTAACTAATCACTAAGGTATTAGGATTAGAAATGGAATTGAAAGTTCTATTTGATTAAGGTATTAACAAGTAGAAATTCTAGGCTAGAGCACCTAATAACAATTTCCAATTTCATATGATTTTCAGTTTGTAAGAGACATAATTTGGTTAGGTGAAACTCAAACCCGAGTGTTATTTTTATTATAGTTTTATTTTTTCTTGCTTCAAGTTATCACAATTACAAAAACAACAAAATATTTCTTTTTGTTTTCTGCACTAACAATTGGGTTTAAAGTCCAAAATCAATTCTTATCCCTGTGGAGAACGATATCTTTTATATTACTTCGATACAATCTGTGCACTTGCAGAATTTCTATCAAGTTTTTGGCGCCGTTGCCGGGGATAGGTTTATTGGTTTAGACTTTATCTTGTTTGTTAGAGCTTTTTGTTATTTAATTTCTGTAATTCTGCTGAGTTTTAAACTGGTGTTGCTAATTTGTTTGCTGAGTATTGTAAGGTATAGCAATGGCTGAAATATTTGAGCAAAGGTTGGCAAAGATCCGAGTGGTTCTTGAAAAAGATTATGAGAAAAAGAAGCATGATTGCTTCACTCTAATTGACGAGTTTTACTCCGAATTATATTGTAGGCGCACTGTTGGATTTTTGTCGAATCTTGAGCAAGAATGTAAAGCTGGGGAAATTCTTCAAGAAATGATTCAAAGCATTCTGAGGAGGCAGCCCGGGGATGAGCAACAACCACCCGTTCATGAAAGTGAACCCGTGGTTCAAAGAGAGGAGGAGGAAGAAGAACCTCAAGGAACCTATGTCATAGGTTCAGAAGATCAAGGAAAAAGACAAGGGGAAAAATTTCTTATCCCTTCCATTTGTATATTTACTGTTGTTGCCTTGATGGCTCAAAATTTATTTGGCACCATGATATTTTTGTGCCAAAATTTGCATGATTTGCGGGGCCTAATGAATTTTGTAATAGACCCTGGTTGAAAGTTGATTAGTGAAAAGTCTACCAAAGACTATAACATTGGGCTTCTTGGGAGACAACCCAAGTGCATATTTTATTTTTGTGTGTTGAATAAACATCTGTAGGAACCCCAATGCCCAAGCGTTGCGT
This sequence comes from Acmispon strigosus, assembly GCA_030819835.1. Classification (NCBI taxonomy): domain Eukaryota; kingdom Viridiplantae; phylum Streptophyta; class Magnoliopsida; order Fabales; family Fabaceae; genus Acmispon; species Acmispon strigosus. Next base: position 32,131,624 of record JAUAMA010000001.1, read on the forward strand.
TGAGCCTCTGCCAAATTGCCCAGGATTTCATAAATCCAACGCTCAAGCGTTGGAGGGGCCAACGCTCATGCGTTGAGCCCCTGGAATCCCAAAATTTGTTTTTAAATTCCAACGCTCCCAACGCATGAGCGTTGAGGCTCGTGCAGCTAACTTAAGTTTATTTTTCTTTTTGAATAAAAGGACAGGTTACTCAAGAAGAAGGTGGTGCTGGTAAAGCTGGGGTTGCTGATGATGAAGAATACCCCATGAATACTTGATTTTGACCAGTGTAGTGTTTTTATTTTTCTTTTTTATTTTAGGATTTTAATTTTTAGAGTTTTAGTCTTGCATGTAGGATAGATTGAGTCAGTTAATATATATTCCTATTTATTATACCATGTTTGCTTAATTCTCAAGTGGTTTCACCTTTAGCTAATGTTTTTGGAAAATTGACACATGTGTTTTTTTAAAAAAATGCTGGGTAGAATTGCATATTGCTAGGACATTGAAAGAATTCTTAATTTCTGAGTTTGTTATTAATCATGATCTGAGTTCAAAAAGGGTACACTTACCCTATCATTCTGAGTGACCTCTGACATACTTATGTATGCTTGATTCTGTCTTGATTTACATGTCAATTGAATAATGCATGTTTTGTAATTTTGTGAGAGGCTTATAGGATTTATTGTGACCTCATACTTTGTTACTGAAATGCTTTCCTTTAGTAGCCCTATTTGAGCCTAAATTGAGTATTCTTCTTGAAGCCTATTATTGTGAATGATGCTGTTGGTGTTAGGTGAATCTGAAATGTTTGTTAAAGCTAAAAGTTGTATAGGTTTCTCTCTTAAAAAAAGAAGTGAAAAAATGTAAAGTATGTGCCTTAGGAAAAAAATCAATGAGGTAGTGGGGTGAGTAAGAGTATGAGGGTAGTTAAAATATCTTTTCATACATCCCATAACATTCCACTACTTTGTTCAAAAAAAAAAGAAAGAGAGAACCTTTGTGCTAAAATGAATAGCTCTTGTCTTGTAAAGTTGATCACCTAACTAATTTGAGTCTGAGCCCCAAGAGTTGCCAAGTTCTTCAATTTTTCCTACCTATCAATTGTACCCTTGGCCAAGTTTCAACCTGAAAAAGTCTCTCCAAATTGCATCACTGTTTTGTTTGGTTTTGATTTGAATGATAGCAAGGATTGATGCATTGCACTTGTATGGTCATGAGTTATGTATTGAGCTTAATTGTGAACTCTTTTCTGCTTCTATGATGAAATTTCATGCTCTAAGTTCTTGATGAATTTCACCCTTTTAACATGCATGTATTTGACCCAACCGCATTTTCTTGGATATGTATCTGGTGCTTCATTTTTCTGGCTAAGGTGATTTATTCTGAGCTTGAGGACAAGCTCTTCTCAAAGTGTTTTACGCTTGAGGACAAGCTGTCGTTGGGTATAGTGGTGTGATGACGGGATTTTATATGATGTTTTTCCTATCTTTTTCTTTTATTTTATTTTTATTGAGTCTCATATAGTTTTTATTTCATTTTGTTAGAGTTTTCACTTTATTTTTGCATTTGCATATAGATTAGCAACTTTTGTGTTTTTAGTCCTTTTAGTTATGTTTTATTGCAGTTTTAGCCCTTGTTAGAGGTTCTGGTCAATTAAGGAACATTTATGGGGGTCTTGGTGCAAATAAATGAAAGAGTGTGCTTGAAGTTATAGAAGAAGAAGAAACATCAATCTCCCTATGCTTGTTTAACATGTGGGAAATGAAGAAATTAAAGAAGAGTTGAAGCAACAAAGCAAGAAAAACATTTTCCACATGTTCAAATGGTGAAGAATGGAGGTTTCAGCTGTTGCAAAACATCCTTGAAAGCCACAATGAAGCCCCTTAATTGCATTGATGAAAGGAATCAAAACAGAAGGTTAAGAACAAGAAAATGAGGAGTCTGTCATGCTCCCAACGCTCATGCGTTGGCATTCTGTCTAAAGAGGTGGATTTAATGCAATCTCCAGCGCCCAAGCGTTGGAACCCAACGCTTGGGCGTTGGCTTGCAGGCAGTTTTGCTATAAATTCGGTTTTTGGCTTTTCTTTTGTAATAAAACCCTGGAACTTGAGTTCCTTCCTTTGTAGCCTTGTTCTTGAAGTTTGTAAGAGGCCTTTGGAGCCCTTGTTTCAGGTTTTTCTTTTTATTTTCTTTATGTTTAATCTAGCCATGCTTGGCTAGTACTTTCTAGCATTCGGGTTTGTAGTGAATCATTTTTCCATTTATGCTTTAAGCTTTCTGTTTTCATATGAATAAAAGTCTTTGTTCTCTGTATCTTCTCCCCATGTTTAATTATGCTTGGTGCACACAAGTTTATCTTGCTTTCTCTTGCACAATGGTAATTGGTAAGATTAAAGGGAAATGAGATTAGATTAATTAGTTATTCCGCCACTTAGGTATAAGGGTGGGAATCCATTGTGTTGGCCTGAACTAAGAACGCTAATGCTTCAATTGGATTAACTAATCACTAAGGTATTAGGATTAGAAATGGAATTGAAAGTTCTATTTGATTAAGGTATTAACAAGTAGAAATTCTAGGCTAGAGCACCTAAGAACGATTTCCAATTACATATGATTTTCAGTTTGTAAGAGACATAATTTGGTTAGGTGAAACTCAAACCCGAGTGTTATTTTTATTATAGTTTTATTTCATCTTGCTTCAAGTTATCACAATTACAAAAACAACAAAATATTTCTTCTTTTTTTTCTGCTCTAACAATTGGGTTTAAAGTCCAAAATCAATTCCTATTCTTGTGGAGAACGATATCTTTTATACTACTTTGATACAATCTGTGCACTTGCAGAATTGCTATCAGGGTTGGTTATAAGTTTTGGTGTGTTCGTCCTTCGGGCAAGAAAGGGTCACCATCTTCTTCGAATTTCTAGAAAATAAGATTTGTTTCTCCTTCTAGAACCCGGTGTGATGTTGTGCTGGAAAACCAGAAGTCTCATTGTGCGTCTTGTGTTCTGTCAGATGAGGATGGGATTTTCCCAAGCCTTAAGGGGGAATGTGGTTCGAATCCGAGGCTTATTGATGACATCCTTTTCCCATAAATTATCCCTTCTATCTCAGGGAAGGAAGGTGAAGGGTTTCAGGCAGAAGAAGATGAAGGGCTTTTGGAAAATAGAGAGAGGGGGTTTCTCTTTCTTCATTATTGCGGCAGCATGAAAATTGAAACATTTTTATGAATATTAATGATGTTTCCAAAAGTTTTAGATTTCCTTTTTGGGATGGGGTGAATATTTTGGTTGCTACTGATGGTATTTTAAGAGGCAAAACTAGTGTGATCGCTCCTCTTGGGAGCCAGTGCAATTACTGGTCTTGGCTTGGTAATTTCGGCGGCATTCGCTAGGGGGTTTTCTCAAGGGGCCTACGAGGTATTTCCCTTGTCCTTTGTTGAAAAGGGATAGAGTGGCCGAAGGAGGAAGAGAAGGAATTTCCTAAGGCTCTTGGGGATCTTGTTGCACAATAGGAAATATTGTCTGAATAGCAGCTGGGTTGAGCTCGGAAAAGAGTAATGATGGAGTGGAAGAAGAGGATTCATCACCGTATGAAGTTTCCTAGTCATGGGAATCGCTGATGTCCGACATGATGGTGTTAGGGTTTGCGGATGGAATATATGAACTAGGAACAAAGGTTGTTTCTTAAAAGAAGACATGTAAAAAGTAAAGATCAGGGTAATGACTTATCAAGAATTTAAAAATTTGTTGCTGAGATAAGGATTTAAGTAACAACCAGGTCAACCTCTTTGGAAATCGCAGAGCAATGATTACATTCTGATTCATCGCATAACAACTAAATTGAGAATGCGGGGGGGGGGGGAGGGAGTGTGTTGGCATCCGAAAATCTGTAACGACTACTACGACAGCCAAAGAGACTCGCCAGCCAAAATGCAAACTAGTCGTTGGAGGTACTAGTCGAGGATCTAGGATTAGTGGTTGGCACGCTAAGGTAAAACGACTAGATGAAGGAATCATGTATATGGAAAAGATTTGAGGGAAGGTACAAATGCTCCAATACATAACTGAAGGTATCCCATGGGCTTCTAGAAGACCCTCACGTGCAAAATATCAATAGGTTTGGTCCCTTTGGTTGGGGAAAGCGGTTATTGCCAATCAACTAGTCGATACAAGACAGATTGGATAAATGAAAGCTTCATACTAACTAGGAGAAGTAAAACACCAACACCCTGCGATATGTAAATGCTTGTAGTGATCGTGAAACGTGGGTTAGTGGCAGGTGGTTGTTAACTGTCATAGGTTAGCCTAATTTGCCTCTATAAATAGAGGAAGGATGATTTGTACAAAACACACCTAAAACAATCAATCAAATCTACAATAAATTTCCATCATTTTATCTTAGCCTTTACTTCACTGCATTTACCTTTCAGCATTTTAATTCATTTATAGTCTTTCAGCTTTTACGTTTCAGCCATTTACTTCATCCCTTTATCTTTACCGCTTTATGTCTTTTAGCCATTTTAGCCGCTCACCTAGCTCATAGCTTTACCTTAGTTAGTACTTCTCAATAGCGATCACAAAGATCTTTGGAGTATCTTAGGAACCTGCATTGAGGAACAAAGTCCCTTCATCGAGTAACCGCTTGATTAGGGAATCGTTACATTAGTTTCCTAGCCAACCCACATGACTACCTACTTTAAATCTATTTGTAAACCAACAGGTGTATTTTGAATAATCTTGAACTCTTATGAAAGAAATGATAGATTAGAGTTTGTGAGAGAGGAGTATAAAATTTTAAATATAATTCATGATATATGTAACACCCTGATTTTCAGGGGTCACAATAGTAACTTCAACGATAAATTACACATGTTGGTCATCTTTCAAAGATTATAAAAATGCAAGTATATATTTTTTCTTTTTCATACATGCTCCAACATCGTGCAATACATATATATCCCATCCATATCTAGGTTATATATAATAAATACACAAATCATTAGTTGGTAAAAGTGGTTCATATTAAAGACCGAGTTTTCAAAATAAGAATATGTCGTGTCTTTGAAAATCCCTAAAAGCAAAAAGACCTCATGCCTGACATACTCTCTGCAAATTCCATTGACAATATGCATTGCATATATAAATATCTTGTTCGGCAAATAACCCTATAAGTGACATAGTCTAGTGGTTAGCATTGGTGAAATAATTTTATGAAACAATTGACTCGTTAATTTAAGAAGGACGTGCTTTCATGATAAAACCCAAAACCAAGACCTCCTACTCCGGTATACCTCCTGTGATCCCACACAGGGTGACGACACAAAGACATATAGTTCTGGAACTCTACCCTGCCCGTGTCATGCTTGAGTACAGACACAATAATCAATTAACTATCTTTATTAATCAAGTGATAAGCTATCCGTCCTACTCCCTCAAAATTCCTTCGGCTTAGTATGACCGGAGGATGCTAACGGGTCGCCCAAACACAAACAAAGCAAATGGGTGCAAGGGTCACTTCCAAATACAACATGTATAACCATTATAAGGCATATAAATACACATGTTAACAATTAGAAAAAAAATCACATAAACCCAAATTTAGACACAAGTGTCGATGACCCTACAACTCCCTATATGCATGTACAATCCCTCATTGTACAAAAAGATTCACTCGGATGTAACACCAACTCCCCATACGGTAGGTGGGACACTCAATCGTACTCCAAGAAGACGGTCAAACTACTGGTTAGTCGATGAGTTTCCACTTACACGGGTACGCTTTGAATAATGCCCCGATATTTTCCATCTCTAGTCCGACACTCTGTATAGCCCCAAACCAGGGCGGAAACAAAAATATGCTTGACACGACATGATAAAAAACAAAGAACCAAACTACGGAGCCGTGTGTTTACGAGTCAGAGTTTGCATTCAAAGGCACATTCATCCGTGAACGTGGCCTCACATAACTTCAGAAATTGACAAATAAATCATGTAGAGCATGTGAGCATATTGATAATCATGATATAAAATCATGTCAAAAGTATCATGCTATCACTTATCAATTTAGCATGGAAGCATGGATATATCAAGCATCAATCAACAATAATTCAAGCAACATCACAAAAGCAAGCAATGACTACCAAACAATCAAGTCATTCTCAGAATTCTTTTAGCTACAATTCCCAACACATCTTACCTATACGAGATATGCTAAGATAGCTAGATAAATAGCGAAGTGCCATTACCGAAGTCGCTTTCGCTCCTAAGTGCTATGTTTGCTCTGAAAGTTCCTACGCCCTGCGAACCTTCACAAACACAACCTAGTTTAGTGTTTTCTCAAACTAAGTTCTAGGCTCTAAGCTAAGGGAATAAGGAAGCTTCTAACACTTAGGCAATTTGGCATAAATCTCAAGAATCAAGATCATGTGACAAGGTTTTTGGCAAACTTTAAAACCTTTAAAAACTTTGTGAATTTTCATCTACAACATCAAAACTTAATCAAAAGCTTTAGAACTTCTCGTGGACAATTTAGACAGGTTTCAACTTAGAGAAAATTTGTAATCTTTCAATCAATGACATCAAAATTCAATTAAAACCCTTAGAGTTTTCCATAAACAATTCAACAAGTTTTTCACCCAACACTTAGAAGTTTAAAACAAGATTTTGAAGACAAAATCCCACTCAAATCAGCAAGGTTTCAAATCAGCCATAGGGCCTAAAATGAGATAAAATTTCCCTTTTTTCCCAAAAACATCTCAAGAGTCTTAAAAGCACATTTTCAAGCCAAAACTCTAAGTTTTCATGTAAATTTTTAAAACAACTTCTCCTCTTGAATTTCACTAAAACTCCTAAGGTCAAAAATCACAAAAACTCTCCAAACCCAAACTTTCCAATCCTTTTTAAAACTCAATCTTTCAATGACACCAAATCAAGCTTTTCATTCCAAAATCCATTTAACGCAAAAATTTGATTTTAGTCCCTCAAACACTTATCACTCAAAACCAAGTTTACATTGAATTTTCCAAGCTACAAATCCTCACCATTGCTCTCATCCTCACCCAAAACCCTAAAGAAACAATTTTTATTTTTTACCAAACTTCACATACAAGCTTTAAACACATGGAAATCAAGTTAAACATGAAACCTTCCAACTCGAAATGTAAGCAATAGATTCGACCATCCTCACTAAATTACCAAGACCAAGTTTTATCTCCAAACCAATTTGTACACATCAAAGGGTTGAATATCTCTTATTTAGATTGAGTTTGTTATTAGTTTAGATTACTATCTATTAAGATAGGAGATAGAATTAGTTAATATTTAGATAGATTAAGTTCCTTTTTATCTTTTTATTATCTCTATAAATTGCACATGTTTATTCATGAAATACAACAATAAAGATATTATTTTCATCAGATTCAAGTTGGTATTAGAGCTAGTTTCTATCCTATTGGCGCAACCGCTGTGAGGGGGGAAGAGCCCCTCACGGGGTTTTCTCCTCCTCTCTCAAGGCAACTTTCCAAATCTCTTTCGATTTATTTTTTCCTTGTTCTATACTTCCGCGCTCGTTAACCTTAGTCGTGTTCTTATGGCCCCGCTCTCTTTCTCCTTCACAATGCTTTTCTCTTTTTGGTTAAGTTTCCACACTCTTGGAACCCCTCAATGTTCTTGACAGCCACCGTGGACGTCTTTTCATCGTCGTTTTTCAAATTTTCTCAAAACAAACTAGAGACACCATTGTTGGAATTGTCGTGCCTTGAACTACACTTTTTCGTGAAGCGCCATCACCAGAATATTAGCCATGCACCTCTGATAGACAAATCAGCAAGCGTACGGTTGAATATCGCATAATATAAAAGATATCGTACCCAAGGGATATGTGTCTTTCTACTAACTTATTTAGAGCCTTGTGCAGAAAATAAAAAGATGTATTTTGATGTTTGGTTTTTAGAACTAGAAAATGAAATAGCATAAAATAAAATAGAAGAAAGATGAAGATGAGATTTAAGCACTTGGGTTGAATTATATAGCTTATATAATATGCTAGTAAACTCCTACCTAATTTCTGAATTTTAGAGCCAAGTTCATGATGCTATAGCCTATTATTTCTACAAGTTAATTCCTTACAAATGTAGAACTTTCTTCCTAATTACTAAATTCAATTCCTTGCAATTTAGAAAAAACCAAGAAGAAGATGAAGATAGAATTTCAGGCCAACATAAAGCTAAGTTTATCCTAATTCCTTAGTGATACATCATATAATTTCTTTTGAGTCCTATTTCCCTTACTACTTACCAATTTCCATTGTTATAAGCAATAAGCAAGAACTCTTGTGATCATCAAGATAACATTAAGAAAAAGGAAATAAAACATGAACTTATAGCAATATTATTCAGAAATGTAGAAGCAAAACTAAAGCATAAATTACAAACTAAAACAACCCAAGTAACTTAAAGAAATTAGCCAAGCATGGCTAATAGAGGCATCGAATTACCCTGGACTAGGAGCTCAAGAATGACTTCCCACAATTCCTAAGAACAATGCTCTTAAGGGAGAAAGAAGAATACTTGTTGTATTCTGAAAAAGATGTGTCTTACAAGTGAATAAAAGACCCCTATTTATAGTAAAAATCTGCCTTCCAGCGCTTGAGCGCTGGGATCCCCAACGCTTGGGCGTTGGGTGCATTTAAATCCCATGTTGCAGATATAGGCCCAGCGCTTGAGTGCTGGCTTCCAACGCTTGAGCGGTGGGATGAAAATCCTACTCACATCCTAGTCAGAGTCCCAACGCTTGAGCGTTGGGGGTTCCAACGCTTGAGCGTTGGCTCGAATGCTGGTTCATCTTCAAGCCTTGCTCTTCTTCATGGTAGTGGGTTTTCAATGCCTTCAATAGCCTCCACTCAGCCTCTATTAAGTCTGAAACCTCCTCTCCACTACCATCAATCCTTCAACCTTATTTTCCATGTGCTTAATTCAAAGAGTGTTGCTTCATATTCTTGATTTCCACTTTAAGTCCTCTCTTTGCTAGCACTTCAATTCTGGTCCTTTAACGCCTTGAAACTTCACTTTTCATCCTGCACTCTTGAAATTTTACACTTTAGTCCTTCCTTTCCTGAAACTTACAAATCGGTCCCTGGACAAAAATGATAACTATACCAGCTTTCCTAAAAATATAAAAATAACTATAAAAATTCCTAAAAATATAAAATAAAATTAAAAAACCAAATAAAAGCTAATCTATATGCAAAATGCAAAATAAATATAAAATCTACATAAAAATAATAAAAATCCTATATGAGACTCAAAAATAACAAAATAAAAAGACTAAAAACACCCTAAAAATATCATATAAAATCCAGTCATCAACCTCCATGCGCCTTCTTCTTCTCAGTGAGTGAGATCGACTTGTGGCTCCTTCCCCAACACCTAATGTCCACGCGCTGCCTTTACAACCTCCAAATGTGATGCGAGCACCACATAATGGTTCACCTCTCTCCCCTCTTTTCGTTCTAGGGGTCCATTGGTTCATATTGGCCCTCTTTATTTGCAAATCGAGGCGTTTTGTTGTGGCTTGGTTGTAGGAACGTGAAACGTGATTTTATTCCTTCGTTGTTAAGGTCAGATTCATCTTCTAGTTCTGTTTTGGGGCTTGATTCCTCCTTTCTTTGTCGGTTTCTTGATGATCCTTTGGCTCTCTTCGCTATTTGGGTATTTTCTCGTATTTTTCGGTCTCCGTTTGTGTTGTAATTGCCACAGGCAAACTCTTTCTGTTCAAGGATTTTTTTTGTCCAAATTTCGTTCGTGATTGTGACCCTTGTTGGTGTTTGAGCGTGCGGTGTTGTCCGTTTCTGGGGCTGAGTTGCTGTTTTGACCCCTTTTGGTTGTTGGGTCATCTGTTTTGGCCCTGTTTTGACGTGTGCTGTGGCTCCACTGTTGTGATCGTCCGGTCTTCCTCTTCCTGTGCCCTGTTTAGTTTGTAGGTCTGCTGTGTTTTCTCGTCTCCTTGTGACATGTTTGAGTTTTCATTTTTTCATCTCGTGGTTTGAGATGCTCTTATTACTGTGATCTTGGTCGACTTTATCAATGCAATCAGGTTTTGAAGGGGACTCTTGGTACATCATCTTCGTATGTTTTTGTCTCGATTATTGGTTTTATTGTTTTGTGGCTTCAGCTGCGAGTTTCGTGTGCCCACTCTCTAGTGTTTGAGAGTTATCGGTGTCAAAGTTGTCACCATTGTTTGTCTCAGAAGCCATCAATCGATCAACCTCAAATGTTTTTTTGTGTGGTTGTTGCTGGTTAGTTGTTGCTTCAGCCTTGTTTTTGTTTTTGGGTGTATTGTTGCCGGTTTTTCGCCCTAGTTCGCTGGCTCAGTTGACCGCACGACACTACATAAGTATTACTATTGACTTGCGTCGAGAAGTTGTCTTTTGCCTATGGATTTAGCAGATGTTCAAAAATTCTGCCTATTCAATTCAGATATTCATCATTATTAAGAAGGATCTTGTGGAGATAGATTTGTTATAAGATTAAATCTAATCCATAGCTTGAGGGGGAGTGTTGAATATTGTAAGTATAGATAACAACCTGAGGGGGGGGGGGGTGAATCAGGTTTGCACAATTTTCGCCTTAACAATACTTGTTACTTTCAAGATAAAGGTAATCAGAAATGATGATTGTGAGTGCAGAGGAAATAAACATTGCTTGAAAGTAAAAGATGAGGGTTAGGAGAAATCACACACGAATTTTATCCTGGTTCACCTTCAAACCACAGAAGGCTATGTCCAGTCCCTCAAGAAACCCTTGAGGATTTTTCACTATTGATAAAAACTTCTTACAAGTGCTTACACCAAGGACTTTAAGAATTTCTATCAACAATCTGAAAGCACACCACTTTCAGAATTCCAACCTTCATCGAACCCTACAGTGAATCTTTCACTCAACCAGAATGAATATGAAGAAGAATTTCTACACAACTGAATCAATCCTTTAATACAAGAATGGATTGATCATAGGATTTATGCTTTTGGGCACTTATCATATGAAGGCTCTTTCTTATTCTGAGTTCTTCAATAGTTGAACAACATATGTGTTCTTGACAATAAAGAATAAGAAACTCAGAATTTTGGCTCTTAATGAATGTGAAAGTTGTAGAACAAAGGTTTTATTGTATATAAAAGTCTTGTTCAAGTGTATTTCGTTTCTTAGCCTAAATGGACTATTTATAGGCACTAGAGATCATCCATGAACCAACACAAAGCTTCCCAAACGTTTTGAGACACAATGGTTCATGAAATAATGCAACTTGTCGAGCAGGTAATCGATTACAGTACTTAGGTAATCGATTATGCTATGTGACCGTTGCTGTTTGAATTTCAAATTCAAACATGTAATCGATTACAAGAAATCTGTAATCGATTACTTGCCTTTGTGTAATCGATTACCTTAATGGTGTAATCGATTACACTCAAGTCCATTTTCTAGATAATGAAACTTTAAGTTCTAATTGAGTGTTTCTACTACTTATAACTTATGAAAAGGATTAAACTCAATTAATTTTAATTGTCTTACAGCCTTCATACTTAAAGAGACCTTAGAGCATAACTTACCTAAAATGTAAGACTTATTTAAAGATAGAACCCTTGAGGTTGCTTGAGATATGTTGCACTGGTTCTTCTAAGTCTTCTTTTCTTCTTTTTGTTCATGAGTTTTTTGTCAGCAAAACTTCAGCCAGGGTCAGGGGCAAGACCTTCTTCACAATCTCCCCCTTTTTGATGATGGCAAACACATGTCTTTGTCTTTGAAGATCATCATGTCGGAAACTCCCCCTATCAGATGCAACTCCCTCTTTTTGTTCCACTTGTAGCATTCCCTGTAAATGATCTTTAAAAGGCACATGACCTTTCTCCCCCTTTTGACGTCATCAAAAAGAAGAAAAGGCCTAATATATTCCATACAGGCTAACAAGCAGTATAATCATTGAAACTATAGGGAGTGGGGGTAAACAAGTCATAATTTGAAAAACAAGCATCACAACTAATTTCAGCATAAACATATGAGTTCAGAGTACTTAATCAAACAAGCTAAAGAAAACATCAAACAAAACAAATAAGTGTTATGTCTAGATTATTACAGACCACAAATTAAAATGTCATAAAAACTCATAAAAATTTAAAGATCTGCAGACGAGTCATCAGAGTCATCGGGTTCTATCATGCGAATGTCATTGCCACTGTCATGGAGTATCCAGGAAAGTGTGTCAATACCAAAATCATGAAATAGGCCAAGATGGGAGAGAATGGTAGTTTTGACACATTGGAAGGTAGCAGCCCGCACGTCATACACCCGTGCAATTGGTACTCCGCAGTGGACGAGAATGCGAGAGATGGCAGAGGCATAAGGAAAAGAATTGGCGTGATCTATGCATTTCATCATGTGTTGCATGACTAGAAACGCCCAGTTAATTTTCGTGTAATGAATGATTCCATACAGAATTTGCAGTTCTAAGTCACTAATATATGCAAGAAGATCGTCCTGGGGCAAGATGATCTGATTTAAGAAGTAGTGGAGAAGACGATTGGTTGTTGTCAAAACATCCACATGATAAGGACACGTGGTTGTGTGTGGAGGATGGATCTTCTGTAGTTCGGATGGCCTGAAGCGACAAAGAGACTGATAGAATAAATCCTGATTGTAATGTGGCCAAGGACATGGCAAATTTGTGCCTAACTTGGCACCATGAGACGGAATGCCGAGACAGAGTCCTATGGTTGTAAGGGAAAGTTGAATGGGAATACCTTTGACAGAACTCATAAAAGCGTCTCCCTGTGTTTCCAGATTGCAATAAAAGACCTTCACCAGTTTTGGATAATAGGGGTTGTTCATGGTAATGAAATCCTCTAAAGATTGATTTCCCAGAAGAGCTGGAAATGTGAAGCCTTCCTCAATGAAAGAATTTAAATCGCCATATATAGGTTTCTTGATAGTTTGATAAAGAAACCTAGTGACAAATCGAGTACGTTGTTCCGGTGAGGTTAGAAGGCGAGATAAGTTTAGAGGGTGAGGAGGTCTAAAGGCAGAGGACAAGAATGGTAAGGACGACATGGTTGATCTTTTGTGGAAACGTGTACAGGAGATAATGTTCAAGAGTTTTAGACAAGGAGGTCTGAAGATGAAAGAATCTTGAACATGTGAGAGAATTATGATATGAATAGGATAAATGGTTTATATTGATCGATCATGTAATCGATTACAGTGGTTAAGTAATCGATTACTTGACAGTGTTTGTTATATTTTGAATTTCAAAATATAGGAGGGAACTGAATTTAGATCGGATATATAGCTGTTTCAAACATGTAATCGATTACAAGAAGTTGTGTAATCGATCACTGGAGGTTAAAATTTGAATAAAAATTCAAATTTCGAATGGGTAATCGATTACATAATATGGTAATCGATTACCAGAATTCTCTTGAAATATTACTGGGCCAAAAACTTGGTGTAATCGATTACTATCTTTTGAGTAATCGATTACTCAAACTCTCTGGAAAAACACGTGGGCCAACAACTTGTTGGTAATCGATTACAGATCTGAGGTAATCGTTTACTCTAAATCTCTGTTTAAAAGCCTGGGCCAATTTTTCCTATGTAATCGATTACCAGAAAGGTGTAATCGATTACTGAGTTTGATAAACTACTATTTGAGCTTATTTTTCAGAGAATCTAACATGTAAACACATAATCAGACATCAAGTTCATCTAATATACCTAATTCTCTCCTAATTTTAAAATAGGAATCTTTAGAAAGAGGTTTAGTGAAAATATCAGCTAGTTGGTTATGTGTGTCTACAAAAGAAATTTCTATATCTTTTCTCATGACATGACCTCGAAGAAAATGATGTCTTATATCAATATGCTTCGTTCTTGAGTGCATGATGGGGTTTTTGGTAAGGTTAATAGCACTGGTATTGTCACACTTGATAGGAATACAGCCCAGCTCTAAGCCATAATCTTTTAGTTGTTGTTTGAGCCATAACGTTTGTGCACAACAACTTCCTGCAGCAATATACTCTGCTTCTGCAGTACTTAGAGCAACATATGCTTGTTTTTTACAAGACCAAGAAACAAGAACATTTCCTAGTAAGTGACAAGTACCACTTGTGCTCTTTCTCTCAGTTTTGCATCCAGCAAAATCTGAGTCAGAATATCCAATTAAATCACAAACACCTCCTTTGGGATACCACAATCCTACATTTGAAGTTCCTTTCAAGTATTTGAAAATCCTTTTAATAGAACTTAAATGAGATTCCTTGGGAGATGCTTGATATCTAGCACATAGACATACACTAAACATAATATCGGGTCTACTTGCTGTTAAATAAAGAAGAGATTCGATCATACCTCTGTATTTGGTAATATCCACTAGAATGCCGGATTCATCTTGATCTAGATAAGTATTTGACCCCATTGGTGTAGCTATGGCTTTGCAATCATCCAAATCATATTTCTTTAGGAGTTCTTTGCAGAATTTGGATTGATTTATGAATATTCCATCTTTAGATTGCTTGATTTGAAATCCTAAGAAGAAGTTTAATTTCCCCATCATAGACATTTCAAACTCTTCTTGCATCATGTTTGAGAATTCCTTGCACAATGTTTCGTTAGTGGAACCAAAAATAATATCATCAACGTATATTTGAACTAATAAAGTATTACCTTTGGTCTTCTTGATGAATAGAGTCGTATCAACTTTACCTTTTTGAAATCCTTTTTCACAAAGGAATGTGCTTAGTCTGTCACACCATGCTTGGGGAGCTTGATTTAGACCGTAAAGGGCTTTCTTCAACTTAAAAACATGTGAAGGATATTTAAAATCTTCAAATCCTGGTGGCTGCTTCACATATACTTCTTCTTGAATGTATCCATTTAAGAAAGTACTTTTAACATCAATTTGATATAATGGAAAGTTTAATGAGAAAGCATACGCCAATAGAAGTCTTATGGCTTCCAAACGAGAAACTGGTGGATAGGTTTCATCAAAATCTATTCCTTCTTCTTAATATTACCCTTGGGCTACCAGTCTTGCTTTATTTCTGAATATAATACCGTTTTCATCCGATTTGTTCCTAAACACCCACTTTGTTCCAATGATATGTTTATCAATGGGCTTAGGAACCAATTCCCATACTTGGTTTCTTTCAAATTGGTTTAACTCCTCTTGCATTGCTACTATTTAGTACTCATCTTCTAAAGCATCGTTTACCTTAGAAGGTTCTATTTGGGATACAAAGGCCATGTTCAAGACTGAATCATTTAAGCGTAGTCTTGTGGATACTCCTTTTGATATGTCACCTATGATGTTGTCAATAGGGTGATCTCTGTGTGTTCTCCATTCTTTTGGCAACTCATAAGTGGCATCTTCAACTTGTTCAACCGGTTCTGAACTTTGCTCCATTTGCTTTTGATGATCATCCTTGATTATGTTTTCTTCCTCATCATAATCAGGAAAAACAACTTTATCCTCATTTGAAGAGTTACACTCATCAAAAGAGACATGAATAGATTCTTCAACAACTAGAGTTTTCTTGTTGAAGACTCTATATGCTTTGCTTGTCAGAGAATAGCCAAGGAATATACCTTCATCATATTTTTCATCAAACTTACCAAGGTTTTCCTTACCGTTGTTCAAGACAAAGCATTTTGATCCAAAAGCATGCAAATGAGAAATATTGGGTTTTCTTCCTTTGTACAATTCATAGGGAGTCTTCTTCAGTATGAGCCTTATGAGTACTCTGTTGGATACATAGCATGCAGTACTTACTGCATCAACCCAAAAAAATTTAGGAAGATTGGACTCACTTAGCATAGTCCTTGCTAGTTCTTCTAGAAACCTATCCTTCCTTTCTACAACACCATTTTGTTGTGGTGTTCTTGGAGCAGAGAAATTATGTGAAATTCCACTTTGTTCACATAATTCTTGGAATAGGTGATTCTGAAACTCACCACCATGGTCACTCCTTATTGAGGAAATTTTCAAAGACATTTCATTTTGAACAAGTCTTGCATATCTTTTAAAGGCATTAAAGGCTTCATTCTTATGAGATAAGAATATAGTCCAAGTATATCTTGAGTAATCATCAACAATTACAAGAGCATAATAATTACCTCCAAAACTACTGGTCCTTGATGGTCCAAATAAATCCATGTGAAGTAGTTGGAGTGGTCTTGTAGTTGAAACTATATTCTTGAGTTTGAATGATACCTTAGTTTGCTTGCCTTTCTGACATGCATCGCAAAGCTTGTCCTTTTCGAATTTTATCTTTGGAAGACCAATAACAAGATCATGTTTGATTAGTTTATTCAATTGATCCATGTGAATGTGAGCCAGTCTTCTATGCCAAAGCAATGAATCATTGTTGTTCTTGGCTAATAAGCATCTAACATTGGATGGAATTTCATCCAAAGATATCATTCTCGAGTTTTCACATCTTTCACCACACAAATATCATTTATAAAACCAACTTTCAAACCCTTGTCACATAGTTGACTAATACTCAGCAGGTTATGCTTCAAACCATCAACATAGAGAACTTTATCAATGATAGTTTGAGGGGTCGTACCTATCCTTCCAATGCCAAGTAATTTTCCTTTCTCATTATTACCATATGTGACAAAACCCTTTTCTCTGGGCATAAGATATGAGAACTTTGTTTTGTCTCCTGTCATGTGTGATGAGCAGCCATTGTCAAGATACCATAAGTCGCTTGCTGCTTTCATACACACCTACAAAACAAATTTTAAACTTGGGTGTTAGGTACCCAATGTACTTTGGGTCCTTCATTGTTAGTGACTTTCTTAATCCACATATATTCCTTATTTGGTACTCCTACATTCTTGTAATAGCACTTTTTTGGGGTATGTCCTATTTTATTACGATAAGTACATTAGTATTTATTGTAACCTGATGTATGAATAGAAGCCTGATTATTCTTTATGGAAAAAAATTTTATTATAGTTTTTCCTAATGTTTATACTTCTAGATGTAGTTGACTTCAATTGTTCAGAACCTTCTTCTCTTTTGTTTGGTTTGACAAAGGTAGTTTTCTTAACTCCTTTTGTTTTCAACTGAGATGTATATCCTAGTCCAATTGTATTGTTTGAGTGTCTTTGTACGCTTAGGATATCATCTAGTTTTTGCATTCCTATATTGAAGTTATGAACTATTTGTTGAAGATTATCTATTTTCTCTTCTAATGAATTACACTTAGTGCATTCATATGGAATGTCTAATTTAGATTTCACTGCATCTAGTTCATTTTGTAAGGTTTTACACTTCATTTCTAATGAAGAGATAATGGCATTTGGCTTACTACTAACTTTAGAAAAACTTTGACATAACTTAAACACCTTTTCTATGGCAAATTCTAAATCATTAAATGAAATACCATTGTTACTAACCTCAATATCTTCATTATCTGAATCATGTGAAGCCATTAAAGCAACATGTGCTTCTTCCTTTTCAGAGTCGGATGAAGAACTCACTTCATTTTCATCCCATGCAATGTAGGCTCTTCGTGAAGTTGGATCTTTCTTTTCAAACTTATCTTTCAATCCATGTTTCTTCTTTTGAAGGTTTGGACACTCCAATTTGATATGTCCAGGTTTCCCACACTCAAAGCATGTAAATTTTTGAGAAGAGGAGGGTTCACTATTCCTTTGGAAAGTTCTATTATTGTTAAATTTCATACCTTTCCTTTTGAATAGCTTTCCAAGATTCTTCACCAGAAGATTCATATTTTCATTGACGTCCTCTTTAGAATCTGCATCATATTCTTCTTTGATGCTTTCCTTTGCTTTTAGGGAAATGGACCGATACTTCTTCTCATGCTGTTCATGTTCTTCTAGGCGATTCAACTCCAATTCATGTTCTTGGAGTTTTCCAAAAAGTGTTGCTAGAGTCATATTTGATAAACTTTTCTTTTCGGAAATTGCTGTTACCTTTGGTTGCCATGCTCTTGTGAGTGATCTAAGTACTTTCATGTTTAGGTCACTCCTGGAAAATTCTTTACCAAGTGCAATCAAATGATTAGTCAAATGAGTAAAACGTTTTTGCATATCCAATACCTTTTCACAAGGGAGCATTCTGAACATCTCATATTCTTGTGATAGGGTATTGATTTTTTATCTCTTGACTTCATCTGTTCCTTCATGGGTTACCATCAACGTATCCCATATTTCTTTTGAAGTTCTGCACGTTGATACTCTGAAAAATTCATCCATGCCAAGAGCAGACATAAGAATGTTCATGCCTTTTAGGTCATATTGAACTTTCTTCTTTTCTTCTTCACTCCATGTGTTTTCTGGTTTTGGTTGTGTGCTATCACCCACTTCATTCATTGCTATCTTATTAAGATTGATTTTGTTATTAGTTTATATTACTATCTATTAAGATATAAGAGATAGAATTAGTTAAGATTTAGATAGATTAAGTTCCTTTTTATCTCTTTATTATCTCTATAAATTGTACATTTTTATTCATGAAATACAACAATAGAAATATTATTTTCATCAGATTCAAGTAAATGCAAGAGGAAAACTCTGGTGAAAACAAAATTAGAATTTAAGATATAGGAGATAGAATTAGTTAAGATTTAGATAGATTAAGTTCCTTTTTATCTCTTTATTATCTCTATAAATTGTACATTTTTATTCATGAAATACAACAATAGAAATATTATTTTCATCAGATTCAAGTAAATGCAAGAGGAAATCTATGGTGAAAACAAAATTAGAATTTTAAAAATCACTTTTCCAAAATAAAAACTTTTCAAAAACTCAAATTTTTGAAAAACTAATTAGAGATCCTGACAGATCAATTCAATGGTTATAACTTTGTTAAAAACAACCATATCAAAAGCTCAATCAAAAATCAACATTGGGACAAAAACTTAAATTTTGAAAAACCAAATACATTCCCACGAAGAGGAAGACAAGGGGAATGAGAAATACAAAGGGAGTTAGGGGTTCCAATCACTTTCATTATCCCAAAACATCTCCTTTTTGAAAAGTAAAACCATAGATATGTATAGCTTGAGGAGTACGACCTTCTGTCTCTGTGAAGGTGAGCTCAACAACCTTCAAAACATCAAAGTCCTCCTTGAATAGCATGATTGGAAGTGCAGGAAGAGAGACTTTTGACGTCGAAGAGGGTAGCAAAATAAGCGTCCATGAGTCAAATATGATAACAAGAGCTCCCGGTTGCTTAATGAGGAAGACTGAGACATATCCAATATGTCCTTGAGATTGCTAAACAGCCCAGTCAAAGTGATATAGTTTGTCTTTTTGGTGATCCAAGAACTTGAATATCATGAGAGTGCAGGAATAAGGTGCTCAAATATGTGCAGCAAAGGAAAAGGGATACCCAGGCAGTGATACAGATAGACTAGTAAGAAACTAAAAGTTCTTGAGCTGGGTCATCTTCATTCGTTTCCATGAGCTTGGCAGACTTGGAGACCTTCTTCGTGTGGGCACACTGACAAAAACATCCCTTGCAGTATTTTGAGTACACAGAGGTTCGAGTGAGAGGGCAGACGTGGAGGTAAGAACAACTAAAACTTTGATTGGCGAGGGAGACAAGAGCTTTGCAACATGAGGAGCAGGAGGTGAGAGCATTTCTTGGTCATGAATGGAAGATTGATGAACCGGGCTTGGTTCTTCGTCATGAATAATCACATATTCTGGAGCAGTAGAAGGTACTGAGAAGAGAGTTTTTACAAAGGCATCGTGCTGATCATCAATTAACTTTTGGTACTTGCCCATTCTTTGGAGAAATGGGGTCTCCCAATCAGCTTCATCTTCAGAAAGATGATGTGTCCATTGATGATACATCAGACGCAAAAGCGAATCCTCCTTGAGCTGAACGTGAACCCAGTGATTCTTGTGCACGTGTCCAAGAATGACAACGTGAGGGGAAGATGGCGCTGGTCCGGTAAGTGGTAAATACATGTAGCTCCCTTCATTTGACAAAGTTACCAAAATGATGTGGAAGGCATTAGCCACTGCCAACCCCATATCTAGTACTGAAAACCATTTGGGTTCCAGGGCAGGCTCTTGAGGTGCCTGATGACCAGATTTTATATGATGTTTTTAGGGTCTTTTTAGTCTTTTTATTTTATTATTTTCGAGTCTCATGTAGGATTTTTATTATTTTTAGGTAGATTTTCTATTTATTTTGCATTTTGCATATAGATTAGCTTTTATTTGTTTCTAAACTTTATTTTATATTTTTAGGAATTTTTTTTATGTTTTTAGGAAAGCTGGTACAGTTATCATTTTTGTCCAGGGACCAATTTGTAAGTTTCAGGAAAGGAAGGATCAAAGTGTAAAAGTTCAAGAGTGGAGGATGAAAAGTGAAGTTTCAAGGAGTTAAAGGGCCATAATTGAAGTGCTAGCAAAGAGAGGACTTAAAGTGGAAATCAAGAATCTGAAGCAACACTCTTTGATTTAAGCACATGGAAAATAAGATTGAAGGATTGATGGTAGTGGAGAGAAGGTTTCAGAACTTAATAGAGGCTGAGTGGAGGCCATTGAAGGCATTGAAAACCCACTACCATGAAGAGGAGAAAAGCTTGAAGATGAACCAGCAGTCGAGCCAACGCTCAAGCGTTGGACTCCCAACGCGTTGGGACTCTGACTAGGATGCGAGTAGGATTTTCACCCCAGCTCTCAAGCGTTGGAAGCCGGTGCTCAAGCGCTGGGCTTATATCTGCAACGTGGGATTTTAATGCACCCAACGCCCAAGCGTTGGGGATCCCAGCGCTCAAGCGCTGGAGGACAGATTTTTACTATAAATAGGGGTATTTTCTTCACTTGTAAGACACACCTATCTAGAATACAACTGATAGCAGAATCGCAAGTGTACGATTAACTATCGCGTAATATAAAAAGATCGAACCCAAGGGATAGATGTTCTTATTATTATAATATTTAGTACTTAAACAGAAATTTAAAAGATGAGAATATAGGTTGATGTTTTTAGAACAAGAAAAAACAATAGCATAAAATGATAAGAGAAAAGATGATAAGAATTTAAGTTCTTGGGTTGATTTACATAGTCTATAAAACATGCTAGAAATCTCCTACTTAATTTCTGAATTTTAAATCCAAAATCATGGTGCTATAGCCTAGAGTTTCTACATCCTAATAGCCTTAAGAAATGTAGACATTTCTTTCCTAATTACTAACTCCATAGCCTTGGTTATTAGTTAATCAGAAAAGAAGATGAAGAAGGAATTCGGGCCAACACAAAGTTACGTACATCCTTATAGCCTTAAGAAATGCAAACTTATAACCTTTTTTATTTCCTATTTCCCTTACTACTTACCAAATGGCCTTATGACATAAGTAGAAAGCATGAAATCTTTTGTGCACTAAGATTAATGAAGAACAAGGGAGTAAAACATGAATTGAAAGTATTATTCAGAAATGTAGAAGAAACTAGAACATGAATTATAAACTAAAACAACCCAAAAACTTAAAGAAGAAGTTAGCCAAGCATGGCTAAAGGAGTCATTGAATTACCCTGGATAGGAGCTCAAATATGGCTTCCCACAAGTCCTAGGAACAATGCTCAAGAGGGAGAAAGAGAGAATACTTGTTGTATTCTAAGAAGGTGTGTTTTACAAGTGAAGAAAATGGTCCTATTTATAGTAAAAATCCAGCCCCCAACGCTTCAGCGCTAGAATTCCCAACGCTTGGGCGCTAGAAGCATTAAAAATCCACTGCCAGACCGAGGGCCAGCGCTGCAGCGCTGGGCACTGCTTCTTCAACTTCAAGTTTTTCCTTCCTTCTTCATGGTAGTGGGTTTTGAATGCCATAAAAAGCCACTACTCAGCCCTTAATCAATTCTGAAACCTTCCTCCCACTACCATCAATCCTTCAACATAAATTCCCATGTGCTAATTTGAAGAGAGTTGCTTCATATTCTTCTTTTCCACTTTTGGTCCTCTCTTGGTTAGCACTCCAATTCAAGCCCTTTAATTCTCTCAATCTTCACTTTAAGCCCTCCACTCTTGAACTTTCACATTTTGGTCCCTGATTTCCTGAAACTTTACAAATCGGTCCCTGGACAAACATGATAACTAAAACAGCTTTTCCTAAAAATATAAAATAGCTATAAAAATTTCCTAAAAATATAAAATAAAGGTAGAAAAACAAATAAAATCTAATCTACATGCAAAATGCAAAATAAATATAAAATCTACATAAAAATGATAAAAAACCTATATGTGACTCAAAAATAATAAAATAAAAAGACTAAAAACTACCTAAAAACATCATATAATATCCACTCATCACACCACTATACCCAACGACAGCTTGTCCTCAAGCGACAAAACTTAAAGAAAAACTCGTCCCTGAGTTTTGAGAAAGTTTATCTGATTAAAACTTGAAGCACAAAAACCTTTCAAAGAAAGCTTAGCAGAAAAAGAAGACATGCATGTTTTATAGACAAAGAATCAAGAAAGTTAGGTTTGGCTTTTAACATGTTTTGAGTTCATCAATTAAGCTCACAAAATAATATTCTCCATGAAAACAAGAAAGCTCAATAATTCTGCCTATCATTCAAATCAAAATTGAAATCAAGCAACCAAGTGATTTTGAAGAGATTTCTGAAGGTTGTAACTTGGCCAAAGGGATTGAACAATTCAAGGTGTGGATTTCAAGACTTGGCAACTCTATTGGCTTGACTCAGAATCTGTTGTTAAGTGATTTTTCTTTGACTTAAGAGCTTTCAACAATTCACACAAGGGTTCTCTCAATTTTTCTCTTTTTCTCTATGTTGATTTTTTTTTTTGAACAAAGTAGTGGAATGTATGGGATGAATGACTTGAATTTTACTCCCCTCATACTCTTTCTCACCCCACCACTTCATTTTTTTCTAAGGCACATACCTTATTTTTTTCCTTCTTTTTTAGAGAGAAACCCAGCAAACATAGCTCTAAAAATTCAGCACATGAATCACAATAACAACTTTAAGAATTATCACACAAAGTAGGCTCCAAAGAATGACTCTTTTAAGGCTCAAAAGGGGCTACTAGTGGATATAACATTTCAAGCAAAAATCTGAATTTTCAAAAATGCCTATAATCTCTTCTCAACTCACAAAGTGTACAAAACTCCAATCAACATGCAACACAAGGCAGAAAAATTTCACAATCAAAAATTCAGAGTCCTCAGCTCTCAGAAAAAGATAGGGTAAGTGGTACCCTTTTTAGAACTCAGAAAAAGACTTTGCCAACAACCAAAACAATCAAGATATCAAAAATCCTTTCTACAGCATGCAATCCTAACTGCTTAAAAACATAGAACTTTTTCACAAAGCAGTTCAATCAGATAAAGCATTTCACCAACTATAGCAACATTCAGAATGGATAATATACTCAAGACTCATGCAAAAAGAAAACTAAACTAAAAATAAAACTAAAAACTATAAAAAGAAAAATAAAAACTAAGAAGCTGGTATAGTAACAAATTTTCCACAAAGGTCCAAGGGAACCTCAATGTAAAAATCAATTTGAACACTTAAGTTCAAGAGGGTTCTTCCTCCTTTTGGTACCTTTCCTGTAACAATGAACAGACAAAGTCTCACAAGCAGAAGCTTGCTTGACTTGTTAGTTCCAATATCAGTACAAATAAGATCATGGGTTGAAAAATTGTGTTCACCTTAAAAACAAGAATTCTTGAGTTCCCAAAAATCAAAACCATTTATAGAAGCAAGGGAAAACTCAAAGAATCTAAAACTTTCAGAAAATGGTGAACACAAAATTTATTCAAAACTAAAAACAGCAAATAAAAACAAAAACAGCAAATCTGCCCGAGCTCCAGCGCTTGAGCGTTGGGAATGCCAACGCTTGGGCGCTGGATTAAAACAAATATTGGGCATCAGAGGTGATAAGCAGGGGCCTAACGCTTGAGCGTTGGCCTCCAGCGCTTGAGCGCTGGCCTCTCCTGCAGCAAAAACATAGAATTTATTTATTTATTTATTTACAAGAGTAGTGCAGAAAATTAAAAAGACAGAAAAATAAACTATCCTAAGTTGGGTTGTCTCCCAACCAACTCATTGTTAAGGTCCGAGATAGACCCTTCCACTAATCACTTTTCAACCGGGGTCTATTACAAAATTCATTAGACCCCGCAAATCATGCATATTTTGGCACAAGTACAACATAGTGCCCAATGAATTTTCAGCTTTCAAGGCAACAACAATCAAATTATAAATGGAAGGAACAAGAAAAACTTCCCCTTCTTGTTTCTTGTCTTGATCTTCTGAACCTATAACATAGATCCTTTGAGGTTCTTCTTCCTCCATCTCCAATTTGTCTTTGAAGACAAATTCTATAATGAAGGTTGCTTTTACCTCCTCTCTTTGAACAACAAGTTCAATGAACTGGTTGTTGTTGTTCTTTGCTGGGCTGCCTCCTTAAAATGCTTTGTATTTTCACTTGTAACCCTTCCATGGCCTTACATTCTTGCTCAGAGGTTGGCAAAACTCCTGCATTCCGCTTGCACTCTAAATTAGAATAGAATTCGTCAATAAGAGTGAAAGCTTCCTGCTTCTTTTTCTCATATTCTATTTCAAGTTTAGCTCGGAATTTTGCCTCCCTTTGCTCAAATGTTTCAGCCATTGCTATACCTGCCAATACTCAGCAAACAAAATTAGCAGCACCAGTTCACCACACAAATAATATTTTTTTTAATAAAAAGCACTAAACAAAATAATAACAAGAACAGAACCTATCCCCGGCAACGGCGCCAAAAACTTGATAGCGGAATCGCAAGTGTACGATTAACTATCGCGTAATATAAAAAGATCGAACCCAAGGGATAGGTGTTCTTATTATTATAATATTTAGTACTCAAACAGAAATTTAAAAGATGAGAATATAGGTTGATGTTTTTAGAACAAGAAAAAACAATAGCATAAAATGATAAGAGAAAAGATGATAAGAATTTAAGTTCTTGGGTTGATTTACATAGTCTATAAAACATGCTAGAAATCTCCTACTTAATTTCTGAATTTTAAATCCAAAATCATGGTGCTATAGCCTAGAGTTTCTACATCCTAATAGCCTTAAGAAATGTAGACCTTTCTTTCCTAATTACTAACTCCATAGCCTTGGTTATTAGTTAATCAGAAAAGAAGATGAATAAGGAATTCGGGCCAACACAAAGTTACGTACATCCTTATAGCCTTAAGAGATGCAAACTTATAACCTTTTTTATTTCCTATTTCCCTTACTACTTACCAAATGGCCTTATGACATAAGTAGAAAGCATGAAATCTTTTGTGCACTAAGATTAATGAAGAACAAGGGAATAAAACATGAATTGAAAGTATTATTCAGAAATGTAGAAGAAACTAGAACATGAATTATAAACTAAAACAACCCAAAAACTTAAAGAAGAAGTTAGCCAAGCATGGCTAAAGGAGTCATTGAATTACCCTGGATAGGAGCTCAAATATGGCTTCCCACAAGTCCTAGGAACAATGCTCAAGAGGGAGAAAGAGAGAATACTTGTTGTATTCTAAGAAGGTGTGTTTTACAAGTGAAGAAAATGGTCCTATTTATAGTAAAAATCCAGCCCCCAACGCTTCAGCGCTAGAATTCCCAACGCTTGGGCGCTGGAAGCATTAAAAATCCACTGCCAGACCGAGGGCCAGCGCTGCAGCGCTGGGCACTGCTTCTTCAACTTCAAGTTTTTCCTTCCTTCTTCATGGTAGTGGGTTTTGAATGCCATAAAAAGCCACTACTCAGCCCTTAATCAATTCTGAAACCTTCCTCCCACTACCATCAATCCTTCAACATAAATTCCCATATGCTAATTTGAAGAGAGTTGCTTCATATTCTTCTTTTCCACTTTTGGTCCTCTCTTGGTTAGCACTCCAATTCAAGCCCTTTAATTCTCTCAATCTTCACTTTAAGCCCTCCACTCTTGAACTTTCACATTTTGGTCCCTGATTTCTTGAAACTTTACAAATCGGTCCCTGGACAAACATGATAACTAAACCAGCTTTTCCTAAAAATATAAAATAGCTATAAAAATTTCCTAAAATTATAAAATAAAGGTAGAAAAACAAATAAAATCTAATCTACATGCAAAATGCAAAATAAATATAAAATCTACATAAAAATGATAAAAAACCTATATGTGACTCAAAAATAATAAAATAAAAAGACTAAAAACTACCTAAAAACATCATATAATATCCACTCATCAACAACAAGTATTCTTTCTTTCCTCCTTCAAGAGCATTGTTCCTAGGAATTGTGGGAAGCCATTCTTGAGCTCCTATCCAGGGTAATTCGATGCCTCTTTTAGCCATGCTTGGCTAATTTCTTTAAGTTACTTGGGTTGTTTCAGTTTGTAGTTTATGCTTTAGTTTTCTTCTACATTTCTGAATAATATTTCCAATTCATGTTTTATTTCCTTGTTCTTCATTTATCTTGGTGCACACAAGTTTCTTGCTTATTGCTTATAACAATGAAAATGGGTAAGTAGTAAGGGAAATAGGATTTAAAAAAGGCTATATGTATATATCACTAAGAAATTAGGATAGACTTAGCTTTACATTGGCCTGAACTTCATCTTCATCTTCTTCTTTAATTAACTAAATTGCAAGAAATTGAGTTTAGTAATTAGAAAGAAAGTTGTACAATGTGTAAGAAATTAACTTGTAGAAATACTAGGCTATAGCATCATGAACTTGGTTCTAGAATTCAGAAATTAAGTAGGAGTTTGCTAGCATATTTTATAAACTAAGTAATTCAACCCAAGTGCTTAAATCTCATCATCTTTTCTTCTTTATATTTTATTGCTATTTCTAGTTTTTGTCTTAATCAAACCAACAACAAAATACACCTTTTAATTTTCTGCACAAAGCTCTAAATAATTTAGTAGAAAGACACCTGTCCCTTGGGTACGATATCTTTTATATTACGCGATAACCATCCGTGCACTTGCGGATTTGGCTATCAGTGCCAGTATGATAGTGTTCATTATAGATTGATATTCAGCTTCAGAACTGAAAACCTTCATGTGTATATGTTTCCGTTCTTCTATTTCAGCAATCAACTGGGTGCGAATGTCAGGCCAACAATGTTCTCCCATGTTGAGCCATTCTGCAATGCAGCAGAAACCGTAGTTTCCATCATCCCTCACATCGAAGATGTCTTCGATGAAGGGCTGAAAGAGGCTAGGCAGCAGATGCAGATACGAGTTTAGTGCAGACGAAGGTTGAGTGACTTGAGCATGAACTCCTTGAACTTCGGCAGCAGAGAGTTCGAACATCCTTACATCTGCTCTTGGCATGGACGAATTCTTCAAAGTATCCACGTGCAGAACATCAAAGGAAATATGGGATACTTTAATGATAACTCATGAAGGCACGGAAGAAGTAAAGAGATAAAAAATCAGTACTCTCTCACAAGAATTTGAAATGTTCAGAATGTTACCAAGGGAAACTGTTCTAGATATGCAAAAAAGGTTCACTCTCTTGATCAAGCATCTAATTGCTCTTGGAAAAGACTTTTCCAACAGTGATCTGAACTTAAAAGTTTTAAGATCATGGTCAAGAGAATGGAAACCAAAGGTAACAGCGATATCAGAAAAGAAGAGTCTTTCAAAAATGACATTGGCTGCACTTTTCGGCAAGTTGCAAGAACATGAACTTGAACTCAAAAAGATGGAACAACAGGAAGCAGTTGACAAGAACATTCGACCTATTGCATTGAGAACTAAAGCTACAAGATATGATAGTTCACAAGAGGAAGATTCTCGATCCGATAGTGATGATGATGATGATGATGATGATGATGATGATGAGGATATAAGAATCATTGTGAAGAAGCTTTGCAAAATCTTCAAAAAGAGAGAATATCATAATCTTCAAAGAAAGAAGCTTGGCATAAATAATAGATTTGAGAAAAAGAATTCCAAATCAAAAAATGCACACATGGATGACAATGAAGCAAGTTCAACATCCGATTCAGAGAATGAAGAAGCACATCTCGTCTTGATGGCAACTCATCATACTGATGATGAAAACAATGAGGAGAGTAAATAGTGATACTCAACTTAGAAAGGCACATTTCAAAACTGTCTATCATCTTAAAGAGAAAGTGCCAAACATGAAATTTAAGTGCTCTTACTATACTCCTAGTTATCATGGAGTCCCCAATGAAAGATTCATATGGGATGTGAAAGGAACTAACCCAAAAGGACCCAAAGACTATTGGGTTCCTCGAAAATACCATTAAGCTTATTGTGCAGGTGTGCTTGAAGACCTTGTGATCAGAAGTGTCATATACAAAGGATGGTCATTCAAGACACAAACATAGAATATGGTATTGTGCTTACCAAGCCTGAAAAATCAAGTTTCTGGATATAGTAATCGATTACATAGAACAAGTAATCGATTACAGGGAAAGTTTTGGCCCAGGACGTTTTCCAGAGATATTCAATAATCGATTACAGGGAAAGTTTTGGCCCAGAAATTTTTTCCAGAGTTTTTCAGTAATCAATTACTGAAATGCTGTAATCGATTACTGCAAGGTAAAAATTCAAAATTATTGGTTTTCAGACTTTGACTTATATTCTCATATGCTTTGGTCTGTTTCCAATAACCCTTATAATATGCTATGATTATGCAATATTTTTTGGCATAAATTCTTTGTCATTATGCTTCCCTTTATTTCTATTATCCTGGAATACTTTGTATGGCCTTCTCTTCTTTTTGATGGTGTCAAAAAAGGGAGAAAAGCCTTGTGCATGCTTGATCATTTTATGTAGAGCTGTCAATACGGGCCAGCCCGGCCCATACGGGCTGGCCCGTGACGGGTTGGGTTGGTAACGGGTTGGGTCAGAGCAACCCGTTTCTAAATGAGCTAGAAAAATACCAACCCAACCCGGCTCGCGGACTGGCTCGCGGGTTGGCGGGCTGGCCCGTTTTCGCAGTGAAAAAATCAAAAAAATCTAAAAAAAAAGAAAATTCAATTAAAAAATGTGAAAAAAAAAAATTCATTTAAAAAAATACTAACACATGCATTTTGCTAAACCTACTAATACAAGATCATAATTCATTGCACCATACACTTTGTTGTGCATATGAGCATATCTAAATCCACATCCAACATTGTTAAATAACAATACAAACACAATTACACAATCACTCCAAAAGTCCAACATTGTTGACCCTTGTCCTTGCTTCTTGGGCCCTTTAGACTTCAGCCCTCAACATGGCCGAACCCAAAAAAAAAAATAGTGCCAACCCGCGGGCTGGCCCGTTTGACCCGCGGGTTAAACGGGCCGGGTTGGTCTAGCCCGCATTATATACGGGCCACGTTTTAACCAACCCAACCCACCCTCGGGTCGGGTTGGGCCGGGCCAACCCGCGGGCCAGAACCCATATTGACAGCTCTAATTTTCTAGATACTGAGCTTCAATTGCAAAACAAAGGGGGAGATATAATTGCAAAACAAAGGGGGAGATATACGAGATGAGAGGAGAAAGTCAAATGATCAATCAACTTTCAAGCATGTTGTTTGTCATCATAAAAAAGGGGGAGATTGCGAAGAAGGTCTCGTCCTTGGACTCGGCTGAGGTTTTGATGAAGACAAACATATCACAAAAATAAGAAAGACTTCAAGAAAAAGGTCCTATGCTATTAAAGATCATTTACAGGAACATGCTACAAGTACAACAAAAAGGGGAAGTTGCTTACGACAGGGGGAGTACTTCAAAATGATCTTCAACTTTCAAGACACGTGTTTGCCATCATCAAAAAGGGGGAGATTGTGAAGAAGGTCTTGCTCCTGACTCTGGCTGAAGTTTTGATGATGACAACACAACACCCATTTTTTCTCTCTATCTCTTTCTTCCAATTACATCACATCATATATCACACTTATCACTTATCTCTCCTCTCTTCCTATCTCTCTCTAGTGGTCTACACCCTTTAGATGTCTACCAATCTTTATCCCTCGCATAATTGACATGGCAAATTGTAATGAGTTCATATGTAAATTGACCAACATACCTAACTTTATGTCTAGCAATCAAGTCTATTAGATGACATAATCTATATCCAATTTAGGTATGTAGCTTTCACTCGCATACCAAATCTAAAATCAAGTTTTAGATGATCAAGCTAAATAAGCACGAAGAACACGATTATATCATCGAAATCATGAGATAGAACATATTTTTGTATATAGAGCTCAATATGAATACATCAAAGTTAAAGGGTTACATTCAATTCCCGCTTAGCGAGGCAAGCTTTCTTCAAGATGAGGTTTTCTTTGCTCGTTAAGCGAAGCTTTTCATCGCAAAGCGAACCAACTTTTTATGTTTCCTTCTCTCACTAAGCGAGAAAACACTCGCTAAGTGACAGATTAACTTCAAATGTGCGTTTTCTGATCAAAGTTCCTCCCACCTGCTTCCATACCTCTGAAACAAACAATGGATTAGATTGACCACCTCTAAACAATCCATATTCATATATTTATCTTGGAAGCAAATGTCACAAGCAATTCGTAGCCTAAATCATATTATAGCAACTACATCATTAGAGCATCTTCAATGGAAAACTTAAGGTGAGATTTTATTTTAAGATCCAGATCTTATAAGATCTGAACTATTGGAGATGTGTATAGCAATATGGCTCAACAGATTAAAAATACAATAAAAAAAATACATATATGAAAAAAAATGGGTTAAAAACCCTCCGGCGGCTGTGACGAAGAGGGGACGGCAAATCAGAAGCAGGGCGGCGTGGAAGAAGAAGAAAGCGCTGCGACGGCGTGGAAGATGGAGATGAAATGGTTAAGATACCAAAATAAGATCTCAAAATAAGATCTCTATTGAAGATGCTCTTACAGCTGGTAAAACACTCCCTTTTTCACCACTGACAAGGTTGCTAGGTGTCCCTCCCTTGAGCACCTGACATTCACCGCTCCACTAATAACTTGTTCCATATCTTTTATAGTTTTCGTTGAATAGCACCGATAACAATTATGCCAGGCTATATGCACTTACATTGAATCCAAACAGATGAGCCACGTGTTGAAATAATTTTCTTGAGATTATACTTATATGGTCCCTTTCTGAACAATTCAATGTGTGTTTGCAAATCCAATAGATGTGCCACATTTGGAGGGAAAATAATTCTGAGAAGAGTAACTTTTAGGAGGGGAAGTTATTATAGGAAGATTCAAAAGCTAATCCAAACATATTTTTAAGACAAAATATGAAAGGGGAAAATGAAAGGTGATTTCTTCTTATTAGGATGGATTAAACTCAACTGATGCAAACTTGAAAGAAACATAAGCTAAAATAAACAACTTACTAACAAATACACCACTTCAGAAGCCAACAATAACAATTCTGAGCAGAATAAGCATAGCAGAATTTGTCAGAGCCACACTTTTTTTCACCTCATTAATATATAGCAGCTCAGAAGTGAGCCAATGCAGCCACAAATTCTGCAATATTTTTATCAGATCTTCCTCCCTCAGCAAGAGAGTCCATGGCCAGATTCTTCCATTTGATGGCATTGCTCTTTATTTCATTTCTCTTTTCAGTCTCAATAATTTCCTTTATGCAATCCTTAATTGTTTCTCTTCTCACTATCTCTTTCTCAACATCAGCAACAGCTCTGACTCCAATTTTCCACACATCAACAATAAGCTTTCCATTTGTGACTTGGTCAGTCCACAGTGGCATTGTAATCACTGGAACCCCTAAGCTCACAGATTCCAGTGTGGAGTTCCAACCACAGTGTGTGAGAAAGCACCCCAAAGCTTTATGTTTCAAGACTAATAATTGGGGACACCATGTGACTATTAAACCCTTCTCTGATGTCTCCACAAACCCCTTTGGAAGCTTATCTTGTTCAGAACCTCTAACCACCCATATGAAATAGCTCCCACTATCTCTCAGACCCCAAGCTACTTCCTCTGTTTGCTCCTCACTAAGACCTGCCATGCTTCCAAAAGAGACATACACAACTGACTCTGTAGGCTTTTCATCAAGCCACTTGATGCAAGCTTCTGTATTGGGATCTAAGATGCTAACACCATAATCCTGGTCATCTTGGAGTCTCTTGTCCAAAAACATAGATGGCAGAGATGGTCCCACTGTCTTTAATGGCCAAGTCTTCACCAAAAAATCCACCACCTAATTGGAATTTTATTTCAGATTTCAATCATATGTTCCAACAGATAAGTGGAAACCATTTTACAATTGATTCTAAAGCCATAATCAATTCTTGTGAGAAGCTTTTGTCAAATCATGTTTGGACACACAGTTGAAAATCACAGTGAAGCCAAAATCACGATGAACAGCCCCAAAAGTTAAGGGGAGTTGTTTCTGTCCACCGCAATTTTGGCGCACCATGGTCCACGGTTTTCACCGTGTATCCTAACATGCGCATAATAGCTTCTCAGTTTAAGAATTGAAAGAGAAACTGATCCAAACATGATATTAATCAATGGAATTTTCAGCTAACCACAAAAAACTGAACACCTAATTGGAATTTCATTCAAGATTTCAATCATATGTTCCAATAGATTAGAACTAATCAAATTAATCAATGGAATTCTGACCTATTTAGTATATGTTTGGAATTCTATCTAAGAAAAAAACTGATCCAAGAACTTACCTCTTGCTCCAGTTCATAAAATGTATTTGCCAGAATCCAATCTGCTTTACCAATGTTTGAAAACTGATCCACAACTACATGAAACCACCCTGGGTAGGATCCATAATCATACAAGAAAGAAGGCAACTCCCTAGGTGCTAGTTTTGGTAATCCTGGTATCAAAATCTCTGTCTTTGAAAGAGGCAACTCAATCAAGTTCTGTTGAGCATGGAAGTATATGTTGTTAACAGAACAAGATTGTGTGAAGAAAGCAGCACCAAGGAGCCCAAATTCCTTGGCAACATCAAGGGCCCAAGGCAAGAAAGCATCATATATAACACAATCTGGAGGGTGGGTTTTTGAAAGCTTGTGAATGAGCTCAGATAGAGTTTGAGGCCCAACTTTCCAGAAGGTGTCTAAGTAAATTTCAACGCTCTCTGCTGCTCCAAGACCTCCATTGTCATAGCCATCTGAGATGCTCTCAACTTCTATGGAAGTGAGGTTTTTGTTGGTGACGGTTTTCCAAAGGGAAACTATGGTTACCAGTGTGACTTTGACTCCTCTCTGAACCAAACGCTTTGAGAACTGAATCATGGGATTCATGTGGCCTTGTGCAGGATAAGGTAGGACCAAACAGTGAGGTGCATGGTTTTTCTTTTCCCTCTCCATTTCTCGGATTTCTCTGTCACTGTGTGTGTTCTCTTTCTTGACATAATCTGTAGTGTAATGATTGCTATTCCGTATTTATAGATGTAAAATGGATGGATTACAATCCCCTACGTTGTGTGCAGTTATTGATGTAATAAATTTCAACAAAACACGCTGCCACCGAAAGCATACTACTTGCACTAAATTCTCTCATTTCAAAATTTTCTCATGTTTTTTCTTATAATCATCTATACCCATTTATTGCATACTATTAAGAGTAATAGACACCAAAATTTCAACATATATAAACATGATAAAATTTCCACACTAAGCATCATGGTCATAATTTCTTAATAAATCTTTGACTTACATAATTTTTTGGTCCCTGTAATATATTTCATTTCTGAATTTAATCCTTGTAAAATATTTTTTTTGCTTTTGGTATCTCCAAAATTTTGATTTTGATTTTTGGTTCTTATCGTTAAGTTTTTCTTCCAAACAAATAGAAGTCAAAGTTAACTGTAGTATGTAACTTTTGTTGTGTTTTTCGTCCCTTCAAAATTACCAGTTTCGTTTATAGCCTCTAACGTTATTTTTACTATCTCATCCATCATATCCTCCACTTGTCCCCACCGTCACCTTTCCTTTTACCCTTTCTCATCTTCTCCCACCCCATAACCAAACCACATTCTCAGAATCTCAAACATTCAAAACCAAGGAAAATTGAAAATCCTCCATCATTTTCTCCTACAATCAACACCAAATTTCAAAACACAAAACCTCAAACCTTCAAACCCTCCAACCTTTCAGACCTATATCGGACTCCTTCAAACCCTCAACTGTAACAATAGCCTCTAAAACCTAGATCAGATTCCTTCAAACCCTTGCATGATGAGGGAACAATTTTAAAACAAAATTGAAGAGATTTCACTCAGAAAATCAGAGCTAGTACGAACCCAAAGTCAAATACCTGCAAATCCAGCACCACACTGTCATGACTATCTTCAGTCATCGCCAGAATCGTTCTCGACGATGACGCACGTGCGAGCTCCTCCTTTTTCCTCTTCTTCTTCCTCTAGCCATTTTCACCCATCACAATTTCTTGCGCATCTTTCCCTTCAATTACCCTTTCATGTGAAACGAGTTTTACCTTTTTTTTTGGACACTTTGATGATGAAGTCTGAATCAAGGGTGTGGCTTTTCTGCTTCGATCACGGAAAGGGAAGGGGAAATGGGGTAATGGGTGGGGGAAGGGGCAGCATTGGGGGAGATAGACGGGGGGAGTAGGCAGTGGGTGGGGAAGAGAGTTAGGGGGAAGGGCCAACGATGGGTGGATGAGGTAGGGGAAGATTTTCAGTTTTTCTTAATTTTGAATGTTTGAGGTTTCGGGAATATGCTCTACTTATGGGGTGGGAGAAGATGAGAAATGGTTAAAGAAAAGGTGTGTTAAGTTCAAACATTTTCACGTTTATCATGTTTTGAATAATAGCAATTTTACCTAAGGTTTAATCACGATAGATAAAGATTTCCTAAAACTTTATATGCTTTATATTTTAGGAAATATCTATCGTTCGATGAAAAGAACGTCTGCCCTCTCATGAAGAATCTGAAGTAGCTCGTTCAAATGTATTATTCGATGAAATGAAGAAGGACGTCTGCCTACGTTCAAAGTGGAACATCTGCCTACGTTCAAAGTGGAACATCTGCTTACGTTCAAGATGGAACGTCTGCCTCAATATTCAAACAGTGAAGGACTACAACGTCTACCCTATTCAATGAAGCATTGTTTCATCAAACCCAAGAAAGGACATATTTAACGGAGAAATATTTCTCGTATTTGCCATCCCTCTAAACACTCCGTACTTCAAGATACACATTTTCAGAGTCAACGACTCTCTTTTCTGAACATTGTACAACCTCAACGATCAAAATCAAATCTAGTTTATTGGAATAAGAAGATACGCTCTGCTGTTTTCCTCTGCATTAAATGCTCAACACTACTTAAGGAAACACAACAGAGAAGAGCGGATGATAGAATCAGGTGCATTAAATGATGCATTTATTACGTAGCAGGTTTGCATTTAATGCTCTGAGAGCTTGACAAAAGTATAAGTTGCAACATCAGAGAAGAAGGTACTCAACGGAACTTCATCATCTTCACTAACGTGCATCCTACTGAAAATATAAATAGAAGACTTGAAGACTGAAAAACTTGGCGACTTACAACGAACAAATTCTCAAGCATTCAAAGTATTTCTAGCAATCAAGCTCTGAACTTAACTCAGAAACTTAGTGTCATACTCTTCTGAGTCCAGTCATCCGCCCTTAATGTGAAAAATCTATTAGAGTCAAATCTCTCATCCTTTTCACACTTCAAACAGAGAACCAATCTTCATATCATCTCTGTTCAGAAACTCTAGTGTTCACTTAAGTGTCAAACACCCTCAAACACTTACAGTTGGTTGTGCTTACAATTTCTACTATCCGTCTTGTTAGAAGAGAATCATTTGTAGAAGAAACTTATCTTTGTTTAAGAGATATCCTGTATAATACGTGGTTAAGGAGAAGTCCTGTGAATAATTGTATCTCGAGAAGTCCTGTGACTAATACTTGTACTGTTTTGTTGAATAGTGTAAATCTTAGTAAAGTCAAGGACTGGTCATAGCTCTTATCATTCTGGGGGTGAACTAGGATATATTGTTGTGTGTTATAAACTTTATTATTCACGCTTTAATCTTCCGTTGCTATCGTCTGATACATCTGTTCGAACTAATATTGTTTTGAAAAATAAATTTTAAAAATCACACACACAATTCAAACACTCCCCATTCTTGTGTTGCCTTTACTTTATCAATTGGTATCGGAGCTTAACGACTCTGAGAAACTAACATCTTAACAGGTGTAGAGTTAAAGATCCATGGAGGGCAACGCTTTCCCTACTGGTGCGGCTACAAACAAACCGCCATTCTTCGATGGCTCTAGCTACCCATATTGGAAAAAGCACATGCAGCTATTTATAGAATCTACCTGTTATAAAATGTGGGATATAGTTGAGATTGGTAACTATGTTCCTAAAAATGATGCAGGTGAAGCCATTCCAAGGGAAAAGTGGACTTATGAGATTAGGACAGAAAACCAACTAAATTCAAATGCCAAGCTCTTCCTTACGTGTGCTCTTAACAAAGCAGAGCACAACAAGATTGACAGCCTTGACACTGCCAAGGAAATATGGGACGCTCTTGCCTTGGGACACGAAGGATCTTCTTGTGTCAAGCACACCAGAATCGGCATGCTGGTCGCCCAATATGAAGCATTCAGAATGAAGGATAATGAGTCTATTGATGATATGTTTGCTAGATTTCAAACTATCATAAATGGACTGAGGAATCTGGGAAGAACTTACAACAATCTTGATCAAATTACAAAGATTATCAGATGTCTCTCAGCCAAATGGAGACCAATGGTGACTGCCATTCAACAGGCAAAGCACCTCACCACCACTCTCAAGATGGAGGA
Organism: Acmispon strigosus; assembly: GCA_030819835.1. Classification (NCBI taxonomy): domain Eukaryota; kingdom Viridiplantae; phylum Streptophyta; class Magnoliopsida; order Fabales; family Fabaceae; genus Acmispon; species Acmispon strigosus. Next base: position 32,168,464 of record JAUAMA010000001.1, read on the forward strand.
TCTCTTGGGATCACTAAAGGTCCATGAGATAGAGCTGGCTGAATATGCTGAGACGAGAAAAAGAAAGTCCATAGCTTTTAAAGAAAACAGCTCTAGAAACCTCAATGAAGGATCGTCTAACCATGTAGAGCCATCACACGATGCAGAAGAAGAAGCAGATCTTTGCCACAAAAGATTCAAGAAGATGTGGCTTAACCGCCAACGAAGCAAAGCCACATCCCAAGGGCAGAAGACCTCCCAAGGGCAGAAGAAGGAGTTAGTACAAAGAAAACCTCTTGCAAAGCCTAGACGTGATGGAATTCAAAGTTCAACCAAAACTTCCATCATCTGCTATGAGTGTAAGAAGATGGGCACATTAAATCCGATTTCCCACAACTCAAGGGACAATCCAGGAACAGCTTCCACAGCAAGAAGAAGGCTCTTGTGGGAGAAGATGAGGAGTCTGAGATATACTCAGATCTGGAAGAAGAAGAAGAAGAAGAAGAAGAAGAAGAAGATGATGAGGATGATGAAGAATCATTCTATGCCTTCATGGAATCTTTCGTTGAGTCAGACGATAAGGAATCAGAAGAATTCTGTGATGCTCTCATAGTAACAATTGGTGAGCCGGACGATGAAGAAGATGAGGTAACTCCCGAAAATCTACAAGATGAATATGATGAGTTACTTGATTTTTCCCATGCATTATCATCTAGGTATAATACATTAAAGAAAAAAATTCTCCGATGAACCAGGAACTTGAAAAGCTTAAAAGCGAAAATGCTTTATTGATTAAAGAAAACAAGGTCTTAAAAGAAAATGATTCTTCGAAAGAAAATGCTGATCTTAAGAAAAGAATCAAAAGTATGATTAAGGATAAAACAAGGTCTTAATTCACTAATGGGCATGATAACCTAGTTAAACTCAGTGGTAATAGTAGAGATCTATATGATAAAACTGGGTTAGGTTTTGTTGATACACCGTCTATTCCTGCACCATCTAATATCAACTTTGTATCGTTTGATCATGAATCCACATATAGACCTGTGAAGTTTGTGGTAAAACACAAGCTTGAGCCAAAGCCTGTGAAACCTTCTTACCTCAAGAAGATTCCAAACAGAGGCTTAACTAACAAATCAGGACCCAAAAGCATTTGGGTACCTAAAATCTTGATTGTTCTCATTGCAGATGTGCTTAATGGGATATGGAAGAAAAGGGCAATGGCACCTGGATAGTGGCTGCTCACAACACATGACGGGAACAAAGTCTATGTTCCAAGGAATCTAGCCTAAGAAGAACGGTGGCTCAGTCATCTTTGGAGGTGACCAGAAGGGGAACATCATCGAAGAAGGAGATGTTGGTGGATCACCCCTTCTTGTGATCAACAAGGTGTTGTTAGTCGAAGGGCTAAAACATAACCTACTGAGCATAATTCAATTGTGTGGCAGTGGGATGACTGTTTCCTTCAAGAAATTGAAGTGTAGCGTCACAGATGAGGATCACAAGCTAGTCTTTACAGCTCAGAGACAGGGGAAGCTATATAAGACAAACCTGGAAAACCTTGCAAGTCAAAATGTGACATGTCTAGTATCAGCAGAGGATGATAGATGAATTTGGCACAAGAAGCTAGGGCATGCATCCTTTAAGACCATTACAAAGATAGTCAAGCATGACTTAGTACGTGGTCTGCCAAAACTGTCCTTCAAATCTGATGTCACATGCTCAGCATGTCTACAAGGAAAGTAATTAAAAAGTTCTTTCTCTTCTAAGAACGTTGTCAGTACAAGTAGACCTCTGGAGATGCTCCACATGGACTTGTTTGGACCTACTAGAACGGCTAGTTGTTCTAGAAAAAAATATTGCTTTGTCCTCATTGACGATTACACAAGATATACTTGGGTTCATTTCCTTAGTAGCAAAGACGAGACTTTCAAAGCTTTTGCTGGTCATTGCAGGCGCATACAGAATGAGAAAGGATATTGCATTGCTGCAATCAAAAGTGATAGAGGAGGAGAGTTCATCAATGAAGAGTTCGTGAGCTACTGTGAAGAGAATGGCATCAATCATCATCTCTCAGCTCCAAGGACTCCTCAACAAAATGGTGTTACAGAAAGGAAGAATAGATCTCTCCAAGAAATGGCAAGGACGATGCTCAATGAAAAGTATCTTCCAAAGTATTTCCGGGCAGAAGCTGTTCACACCTTATGCTATATTCAGAACAGAATCCTTATGAGGCCAATCCTGAAGAAAACACCATATGAACTATGGAAAGAAAGACAACCCAATGTGTCTTACTTTGATCCCTTTGGGTGTCCCTGCTTCATTTGAACACTAAAGATGACCTTGGTAAATTTGACGCAAAATATGACAAAGGAATCTTTCTTGGATACTCTCCACACTCCAAAGCATTTCGTGTCTACAACTCAAGAACCTTGGTGGTGGAAGAATCTATCAATGTGAAGTTTGATGACTTCTCCAGTTCAAGTAAAGAGCTGAATGATGTTGAAGAAGATCTCTCGAATCTGAACCTAAACAACAACTCAGAAGATCTATCGTCTGCCCAAGCTCAACCATCTACCAGCATTCAACCGTCTGGTGTCTCTCATTCGTCTGATGATAATCCATCGTCTATTGTTCCAACATCTGACCCCTCACCATCTGATCAAGTCATGACATCCAGTGGGATCTCTCTTCCAAGAGATTGTAGATTCAAACCTGATCATCCTCCGAATCAAGTCATTAGAAGCATCTCAGAGAAAGTAAGAACTCGATCTTCATTTCATAATTATGGCAAATGTGCACTCTTGTCTGAGATAGAACCAAAGAATGTGATTGAAGCATTACAAGATGAAGGATGGATTCTAGCCATGCAAGAAGAGCTGAATCAGTTCGAAAGAAGCAAAGTTTGGAATCTTGTTCTCATACCTGAAGGTAAATCCATTATCGGAACCAAGTGGGTCCTCAGAAACAAAGTAAATGAAGATGGGAAGGTGACAAGAAACAAAGCAAGACTGGTAGCTTAAGGATACAATCCACAGGAAGGAATAGACTACATTGAAACCTTTTCTCCTGTTGCTCGTATCGAAGCCATTCGTATACTTCTAGCATTCGCATGCCAACATCCAATCAAGTCATATTAAATGGACGTGAAGAGTACTTTTCTGAATGGATACATTGAAGAAAAAGTCTACGTAAAACAGCCCCCAGGCTTTGAAGAACCAACATTTCCAGATCACGTGTTCAAGCTAAGAAAGGCATTGTATGGGTTGAAACAACCTCCAAGAGCTTGGTATGATTGTTTGAGCTCATTCCTCATGAGTAATGGATAAAATCTATATCCATCGAACCAAGTATATCAAAGATCTATTAAAGAAGTACAACCTGAGCAATGCCAAAGAGATGAGCACTCCCAAGCATCCTGGAGTCATATTGGATAAAAGTGATGAAGCATCACCTGTAGATTCTACCAAGTATAGAGGCATGATAGGATCATTACTCTACTTGACATCTAGCAGGCCAAACATTATGTTTAGTGTTTTCCTATGTGATAGATTCCAGGTAAATCCTCAAGAATCTCACCTAAGTTCTGTTAAAAGAATATTTAGATATTTATCAGGTACTCCTAATCTTGGCTTAATGTATGAGAAAGGTGATGATTTCAGGCTAAGAGGATTCTGCGACGCAGACTATGCTGGAGACCGCATAAAGAGGAAAAGTACAAGTGGTGGATGCCACTTTCTGGGTCAATGCTTAATATCTTGGGCAAGCAGACGACAAAGCATTATCTCATTGTCAACTGATGAAGCTGAGTACGTGGCTACAGGATCATGCTGCATACAACTCTTATGGGTAAAGCATCAATTAGAGGATTATAGCATTTTTGAGCTTAACATTCCTTTACTATGTGATAATACAAATGCTATAAATATAACTAAGAATCCTGTTTAGCATTCTAGAACCAAGCATATAGAAATTAAGCATCATTTTATTCGTGATCATGTTGCCAATGGAAATATTGATATATCTTATGTGCATACTGATGATTAACTAGCTGACATCTTTACCAAGCCTCTTATTGAAAATCGATTTACTTATTTGAGAGAAAGTATTGGTATGTTTCCTATACCATAGAATGTATTGTCTGCCCTAACCCACTTACAGGAGACAATAGAAGGACAGATGACAGGATCATCTTTAAATCAATCAAAGTTATCATCTGATAACTTGGATCGTTTGCTTCCAATTGTAAAGTTCAAACAACGTAATTTCAAGGGTTTCTTACCGGTTCACTTCTTGTGAATACAAACAGTGTATGTCGTTTCATTAACTGCTTCTTTCACACGTTTCATATTAATTTATTATTACTTTTACTGACACAGTTATCACATTGCATTAAATGCGTGTGGGGTTTTGCATTTCTCTCTCTTGAAATTTTGAAAAGTAATCATTGCTTTTACGAAAACCCAAAAACAATTTGAATTCCATGCATGTACTCAAAACCATCTTCTGAAACTGATCAGCACACTTTGTTCACTTCACTAAAACTGAAACCCTAGCATTCTCTCTCTTTCCTGTGCACACTAATCCTTGTTTCAGAAAACTCAAAAATGGCACCAAAGAAAATAAAAAAGAAGCAGATGGAGACAACAACTAAGCTTACATAGGAGGAGGAAAAGATCCTTACAAACAGAAGCAACCACGTTACCATAAACCGAAGAGATCAGGAGGTTGCTATAGGGAAACCTATCATCGCAAAGCTTGGAGACAAGCCCATTGTCTCTCCGCGCTCAAAGTGGAACGTCTGCCTACGTTCAAGATGGAACGTCTGCCTCAATATTCAAACAGTGAAGGACTACAACATCTGCCCTATTCAATGAAGCACTGTTTCATTAGACCCAAGAAAGGACATATTTAATGGAGAAATATTCCTCGTATTTTCCAACCCTCTGAGCGCTCCGTACTTCAAGATACACCTTTTCAGAGTCAACGACACTCTTTTCTGAACATCGTACAACTTCAACGGTCAGAATAAAATCTTGGTGATCAGAATAAGAAGGTATGCTCTGTTGTTTTCCTCTGCATTAAATGCTAACACTATTTAAGGAAACACAACAGAGAAGAGCGAACGATAGAATTAGCTACATTAAATGTTGCATTCATTACGTAGCAGGTTTGCATTTAATGCTCTGAGAGCTTGACATAAGTATCCATTGCAACATCAGAGAAGAAGATACTCAACAGAACTTCATCATCTTCACCACCGTGCTTCAAACTGAAGATATAAACAGAAGACTTGAAGACTGAAAAACTTGGCGACTTACAACGAACAAATTCTCAAGCATTCAAAGTCTTTCTAGCAATCAAGCTCTAAACTTAACTCAGAAACTTAGTGCCATACTCTTCTGAGTCCAGTCGTACGCCCTTAGTATGAAAAATATATTAGAGTCAAATCTCTCATCCTTTTCACACTTCAAACAGAGAACCAATCTTCATATCATCTCTGTTAAGAAACTGTGGTGTTCGCTTATGTGTCAAACACCCTCAAACACTTAAAGTTGATTGTGCTTACAATTTCTACTATCCCTCTTGTTAGAAGAGAATCATTTGTAGAAGAAACTTATATTTACTTAGGAGACATCCTGTATAATACATGGTTAAGGAGAAGTCCTGCGAATACTTGTATCTAGAGAAGTCTTGTGCGAATTCTTGTCTGGAGAAGTCTTGTGACTAATACTTGTACTGTTCTGTTGAATAGTGAAAATTTTGGTAAAACCAAGGACTGGACGTAGCCTTATCATTTTGGGGGTGAACCAAGATAAATTGTTGTGTGTTATAAGCTTTATTATTCACGCTTTAATCTTCCGCTGCTATCGTATGATACATCTATTCGAACTAATATTGTTTTGAAAAACAAATTTTAAAAATCACACACACAATTCAAACCTCCCATTTCTTGTGTTGCCTTTACTTTATCAAGGTGGGGTGGGGAAAGGGGGAGGAGATGGTGGAGGAGATAGTAAAACTAACGTCACGGATTAAAAATGAAACTGGTAATTTTTTAGGAACGACAAACACACATGAAAGTACACATTGACTTGACTTTGACTTCTCTTTGTTTGGATAGAATGTTTAACAGTGAGAGCAAAAACAAAAATCAAAACTTTGGAGATACCAAAAATGTAAAAAAAATGACAAGGATTAATTTAGAAATGAGGAATATTAAAAGAATCAAAAAGTTATTTAAGCTTAAATCTTTTTATCACAGCAAATCATATTGTTATATTTATTATTATTCCTCATTTTTACCTATCACTCATTTAAATGAATATACTGCAACGGGAACCACAAACCAATGTGACACCAATGATATTCACTTTTGTGATGAATTCAGATCGCCACAAAGTGACATTTGTTTTAAAAATTTCATAAAACGCGTCTGTGGGTGGTCAGAAAATGTTTCAAATTTTTTACTTTTTTATACTTTACTCTATTGCGATAGTAAAAAATTTCCACAAAATTAATTAAGGGTCGTTGGGTGTCAGGCCTATTTCATGGTTTACATATCATTTTTTATACTGCAATTTGTTTTTAACCAAACACTTTCCTTCGTCAAATTAAACTGTCCACAAAAATTTTGTGGACAGGTATACTAGACACATAAGTGAGAAAATAATAAATGAAGTGATAGAAAAAAGATAAAAATAATAGGGGAAAATGAAAGAGAGAGAAAAATATGGTATGAACGTAGAAAAAGTGAATCATTTGGGAAAAAATTTTATTCACACCTATAAATATAAGTTCCACAGTAGAAAAATACAATACGTGATAGATATGATAAATAATAATAATAAAGATGTGAGAGATAAAGAAAATCAGTTGAAAAATAAATGAAAGAATGAGTGAATGTGAATCGTTAATAGCGAAATACTCGTACAACTCTGTTAGCCTGAAATTTTTCCAAATATATGTGTAAGTATTTTCGACTGAGAAAAGCTATATCTCGACTAGAAAATGGCTAAATCTCTAAAAACAGCTAAGTGTGGAAGAAGTTGCATATTTGTGCTTCTCGACCAATATATGGTTTAGTCGAAATTGGCATATTTAACCTAGCCAAAAATTAGTACTGGCATGATGCGTTAGCCGAAAACAAACAGGTTAAGTTGGTTAGCAGTTATGAAATCGAGAAAGAATCAAGACTGAAGACATGTGGGACAATTGAGGACCGTCGATGAAGATGCATCAGGAGACACGTGTTTGTTTGAGAATAATTAACCATTGATAGCAGTTATTTTTCTTAAGTCTATAAATAAAACCCCATTTGTTGTAATCCGGGTTTGAAAAACACACAAAAAAACCCAAACACCCATATGTGTTTGATACAGTCCAAATCAACGTGACTTAAAACGAATATTGGATTTGTTGAGTATGTGTAATCGAAACTTTTTACATTCAATGCAATTATGTTAAATTTTGCAAATTTACTTTGTTTTACTTCATGCTTTATATAGTTTTATCGTGTTATTGTTCCGGTATTTATGCATGTTTACTTGATTCTGGGTTGAGATTCATCATCTTTTATATTTAATGTATTTTATCTTCACATAGTTTCTGGGTGGAAATCTTCACATTTTGATTCTTAAACTCTGCTTCCTTTATTTCTAACATTTTTGAATAAGGTTTTCATCAAAGAACTCATAATCAATTTTGAATCCAATTTTAATATTGGAATTGTTTGCTTACCAAATTTTAGCGTAAACACTATTAGGGAATATCACCAACAACCCAATTCGGGTATGACAGGCTGGTTAATCCGGCTGTCATTGTTATTTATGATCAATTGTTATTTATGATTAATTAGTTCTATTTTGATTCTATTATCCTAATTAATAGGAGATGATTCTGTTATCCTAATTAATAGAACATTATTCTGTTATCCTAATTAGTAGGAGATAATTCTGTTATGAGAATTAATAGGAGAATATTCTTTTATCCTAATTAGTAGGAGATTATTTTGTTAGAAAGCATTTATATATAGATGCAGTTGTACACGGTCAAATCAAGCAATTATCAATGAAAAAATATTATTCAGTTTCAATTTTCTTTCTTTCTGTTTTTCTTTATGGTATCAGAGCTAGGTTACGTTCTGTGAAACCTTGAGGCCATGGCTACTGAAGTCAATGTTTCTTCTTCATTTTCCTTGTTGCATCCGCTGACTATCAAGCTTGACAACACCAACTTTCGTTCATGGCGCAAACAAGTTGAAGGTGCTATTCGTTCGCACAAACTGCAAAAATTCATTGAGAATCCAGATATACCACTACGATATCTCACTGATGCGGATCGGGTTCTTGATGTTGAGAACCCTGCATTTCAGGAGTGGGAGCAGCGAGATTCAACGCTCTTCACATGGCTACTTTCGTCTCTTTCATCCTCTGTCCTTCCGACGGTTGTAAATTGCAAGCATTCCTGGCAGGTCTGGGAAGAAATTCTTGATTTCTTCCAAGCACAAGCAAATGCTCAGTCAACACAACTCAGATCTGAACTGAAAACCATCACCAAGGGCTCGCAATCAATTTGTGAGTATCTTCTCCGTGTAAAAACCATTGTCCTCACTCTGATCTCAATTGAAGATCCTGTCAGTCACCGCGATCATCTTGAAGCCATTTTTGATGTTTTACCGAATGAGTTCACATCTCTGATGACGATTGTGTACAATCGTGAAACTCCATGTTCAGTGTCACAAGTGGAGTCCATGATAATCGCACACGAAGCACGATTGCAGCGCAACAAGAATCGTCATGCGCTTGATGTTACTGCCTCAGCTCTCTTAACTATTGCAAATCCGACTCCATCACCGAATGTTTCCTCTTATTAGATTTTTGGTGGTGGAATTCCTCTTGTGAATGTTGCATCGGGACCAGCAGGTTTTCCAAATTCCAACTTCGCGCCAGAAACGCAGAATGCACAATCTGGTTATACTTTAAACCGAAGCTTTGACCAGACCCGAGGCAATGATACTGAAAATCGAGGCTACGATCCTGAGTTCCGACCTCGTGGTGACTACAACAGAGGTCGTGGAGGTTCTCGTGGTGGCCGTGGCCGTGGTGGTCGCAGCAATATTCGATGCCAGATATGCTACAAATGGGGTCATGATGCCTCAACATGCTATCATCGCAATTCTGGTTCAGTTCCTGGCATGTTTCCACCTGTTTATCAAGGAATGTATGGTCCATCTGGATCACCGGCTACTGGACCACCTTGCTTTGGTAATTCATCATAGTTTGCGGGCTGCTATCTACCCATACCTACTATTGCTTTTGGTGCTGCATCTTTTCCATCACAGGGTTATCCTTCACCTCCAAGATTCCCTAGTCAGGGTTTTTCACCATTCTATGGCATGAATCCTTCCTATGCACCAGCATCACAGAATCCACAAGGTCAGAATTTCTTTCCTGGCAGCAATGCTTTTAGCAGGCCTCAATCTGGCCAATATCCCATGCAACAGCCCACTCAAAATTACTCTCAAGCTCTAGTGGTTTCTTCTCATGGTTGGAATGGATCTTCTCCTGCCAGATTGCCTCAGCAAACTCCGCCGGCATTGCTCACAGGACCAACAACACCTTCTAATCTTGGAAACTGGTATCTAGACTCGGGGGCTACTCATCCTGTAACACATGATCCCTCAGTCATTATTGATGGTGTTTCTCTCACAGGTGCAGATCAGATTCATATTGGTAATGGACAAGGTCTGCCTATTCTTTCTGTTGGTACAAATTTAATTCCTTCTACACAAACACCACACACTAATCTAGTCCTTAAAAGTCTACTCTTAGTCCCTTCAATTACGAAAAATCTAATTAGTGTCAGTAAATTTGCTAAGGATAACAAAGTATTTTTTGAATTTCATGATACTTATTGTGTTGTGAAATCTCAAGGCACCTCTGAAATCCTTCTTTGTGGCAGAAAATGGACTATGTTCCTTTGATGGTCTTCACTCTTCCAGCTTATTCAAGCAGCTTGTTTCCTCTATCCCTAGTGTTTTTATTGTTTCTAGTCCTAGTGGTTTAGCCACTAGCTCTTTTCAAAATGTAATCCCAGTCTCTACTGTTTCAAGTAATGTTTCCAATCTGTTCAGTGTGGTAGCATAGGTCCCACAACATATGATCTTTGGCATTGTAGGCTTGGCCATCCTCATCATGAGGCTTTACATTCTGCTCTATCCATTTGTAAGATTCCAGTACCTAATAAAATCAGATTTGCAATATGTGATTCCTGTTGTTTGGGAAAAATTCATAGATTACCCTCTCAAGCTTCTACGGCTGTTTACACCAAACCCCTAGAATTGGTTTTTGCAGATTTATGGGGTCCCTCCTCTATTGAATCCTCTTGTGGCTATATTTATTTTTTGACCTGTGTGGATGCCTACAGTCGATACACGTGGATATATCCACTCAAAATGAAATCTGACACATGTGAAACCTTTCTTCTTTTTCAATCCATGGTTGAGCTGCAACTAAATGCAAAGCTCAAATCTGTTCAAACTGATGGGGGGACAAAATTCAAACCCTTGACCTCTCACTTTGCTAAACTCGGGATAGTGCATAGACTGACTTGTCCACACACCCATCATCAAAATGGGAGTGTGGAAAGGAAGCATAGACATATTGTTGAAACAGGTCTCACCTTACTTGCCAATGCTAAGATACCACTGCTGCATTGGGACCATGCTTTTCTCACTGCTACCTATTTAATCAATAGACTTCCAACTCCTGTCCTAGGCAATGTTAGTCCCTTTTATAAGTTGTATCAAACTGTTCCGGATTACAAGTTTTTGAAGATCTTTGGCAGTGCTTGTTATCCACTGCTCAGACCTTACACTACCACAAAAATGTCTTTTCGGTCAAGTGAATGTGTGTTTTTAGGGTATTCCTCAACTCACAAAGGTTACAAATGCTTGGATTCTCATGGTCGAATCTATGTTTCCAAGGATGTTTTGTTTAATGAGTTCAAATATCCCTATTTAGAATTGTTTCCCACAGAAATACCTTCACATCTTCCAAATTCAGTTCCTTCAAAAATTCCAATTATCTCAATGTCCAATGATTACCAACATGCTGTGATTCCTACTCTTACTTTTCCAATACAGCATGCTGCACCTGTTTCCCCAGCACAACAGGTCAGGGGTCATTACACAATTTTTCTAATGCAGATTCTGTTGAGCAGCCTGCATCTGCAGAGATGTCTTCTCTGCCATTACAGCGTTCTTCAGCTGCAGATTCTACTGAGAATTCTAGACCAGCAACACTGCCTCCGCCTCTTGTTCATCCAGACAATGTTCATTCCATGCAAACAAGGGAAAAATCTGGTATAGTCAAGCCACGGTTGTGTCCTACACTACTTCTGACACAAGCAGAACCAACCACTGCCAAACAAGCCTTGAAGCAACCAAAGTGGTTGGCAGCAATGCAAGAAGAGTATTCTGCCTTGATCACTAACAATACCTGGACCTTAGTGCCTCTTCCCTCTCATCGGCAAGCAATTGGGTGTAAATGGGTTTTTCGGGTGAAAGAAAATGTTGATGACAGTGTTAACAGATACAAGGCTCGTTTGGTTGCCAAGGGTTATCATCAAGTCCAAGCTTTTGACTACCAAGAGACTTTTTCACTAGTGGTTAAACCAGTAACCATCAGACTAGTTTTGTCTCTGGCAGTCACAAAGGGTTGGCACATCAATCAATTAGATGTTAATAATGCCTTTCTCAATGGGCAATTGGAGGAAGAAGTATACATGACCCAACCTCCTGGCTTTGAAGATAGCAACAAAGCATTGGTGTGTAAGCTTAACAAGGCTCTCTATGGTCTGAAGCAGGCTCCTAGGGCCTGGTTTGATAGGTTACGAGCAGCTCTAAGGAAGTATGGTTTCAAGGCAAGTGTCTGTGATCCATCTCTTTTTACTCTACACAAAGACAAGGACTGTGTGTATGTTTTAGTGTATGTTGATGATATTATCGTCACAAGAAGTTCCATCACTCTAATACAAACCATAGTCACTCAACTAGATTCAAAATTTTCTCTCAAGCAGCTTGGGAAGCTTGACTATTTCTTAGGAGTTCAGGTTCAACATCTTCAGAATGTCTCACTTCTTCTTAGCCAAACAAAATATCCAACTGATCTGGTGGATAGAGCAGATATGGCAGAGGCTAAAAGCCTCCCTACTCCTATGCTTAGTGGGTCCAAACTCACAAAATATGGGGCAAACTATTATGCTGATCCTACTCAGTACAGATCCATTGTAGAGGCTCTTCAATATGCTACCCTTACTCGCCCTGAGATAAGATTTGCAGTGAATAAAGTATGTCAATTCATGAGTCAGCCTCTAGATGATCATTGGAAAGCAGTCAAACGCATTCTTAGGTATCTCAAGGGTACTTTACATCGTGGATTACTTCTCCGACCTTGTTCACTGACCAAACCTGTCCCTTTTCAAGAGTACTGTGATGCAGATTGGGGTTCCGATCCTGATGACTGGAGGTCCACTTCAGGTTCTTGTGTGTATTTTGGACCAAATCTGATTTCTTGGTCTTCTAAAAAGCAAACTCTTGTGGCTAGATCAAGCACAGAGGCAGAGTATAGAAGCCTAGCCAACACAGTTTCAGAAATTCTGTAGATTCAGTCCTTGCTTCAAGAACTCCAGGTTCCCTATCAGTCTCCTCAGGTCTATTGTGACAACATGAGCACTGTGGCCTTGACTCATAATCCTGTCCTTCATAATAGGACAAAGCACATGGAGCTAGATCTGTTTTTTGTCCGAGAAAGGGTTCTTGCAAAAACACTGACAGTGCAACATGTACCTTCCTTGGATCAGACTGCTGATGTGTTTACTAAAGCCTTGTCTCAGCCAAGGTTTGAGGCTTTACGATCCAATCTCAATGTGCATGACAAGTTTTCTCTTTGTCAGCCACCTTGAGATTGCGGGGGTGTATTAGGGAATATCAACAACAACAACCCAATTCGGGTATGACAGGTTGGTTAATCCAGTTGTCATTGTTATTTCTGATCAATTGTTATTTATGATTAATGATTAATTAGTTCTGTTTTGATTTTGTTATCCTAATTAATAGGAGATGATTTTGTTATCCTAATTAATAGGAGATTATTCTGTTATCCTAATTAGTAAGAGATAATTCTGTTATGAGAATTAATAGGAGAATATTCTGTTATCCTAATTAGTATGAGATTATTCTGTTAGAAAACATTTATATATAGATGTAGTTGTACACAGTCAAATCAAGAAATTATCAATGAGAAAATATTATTCAATTTCAATTTTCTTTCTTTCTGTTTTTCTTTAAACACACTCTTTTAAACACTCTTTTTTTGATTCATCAAAATTTATGTGAAATTCATTAAATTATAAGTCTCATTGCTAATTTTTTTTAATGAGACCTATATGAATTTAATTAATAAAAAAATGTAAAAAAAATGTTAAATGGAATATTGGTAGCGCTACTCATATGTAATGATTGTAATCAAGTTAGAAAGAGATTTTTTGGGCTTAGATCCCCGAAAGTTTTGAGGGAAAACTATCCGAGGCTCGGCGTTTTTAAACAAAAACGTGATAGGCCCATCTAAATTATTTATAATGTCGTAGTTGCATATGCAATTATGTCACCAAAGATATCTTTTCGGCAGTACTGAACAACTTTATTTTCTTAATTAGCTTGCATCCACGAGAACCAATCTTAGAGACATTTGTATCAGACTTATATTAGTTAAGAAAATTTATTATTGTTGAAACAGATTTTGAGACGCATTTGGTTTTTTCTTCGATTCGGCAGTACGGAACAACTTTATTTTCTTAATTTTATTATTAGCTTGCATCCCTCGAGAACCAATCTTAGAGACTTTTGTATCAGATTTATATTAGTTAACAAAATTTATTATTGTTGAAACAGAGTTTCAGACGGATTTGGTTTTTTCTTCTACTAAACGATACTCCCTCCATTCCAGGACAAATTTGGTAGACTAAAATATAAGATCTGTTCTCTGAATTTCAAAAAAAAAAAAAAAAAAAAAGTAGTTTTTCTTAATTTAACCTTTGCATTCATTATTTTTTGGGTATTGGAGTGAGATACAATTAATACATTAATTAATTTTAAATAAGGGCATATATTGAAGATTTATATAAAAATAAATAAAACTAAGATTATTACATCTTTTCTTAATAAACGTTAGGGTTAATGGTTTACTTGGTCCCTGTGGTTGTACCAAGATTTGGAATTGGTCCCTCCTCGGAAAAAAGTTTGCAAAAGGTCCCTGTAGTTGGTCAAAGTTTGAAATAGGTCCCTGCCGGAGACCGGAGCTCCGGTGAGTGCACATCATGTGGCATGCTGACTGGGTTAATGAAGCTGACGTGGTTTTTTTTATTTTTTTTTTATTTAAATACATGTCAGATTTAAAAAAAATAAAAAACAACTAATTAAATTAAAAAAAGACCAAATCCCTAATTACCCTAACATTATTCCCAAATCAAACATTATTCCCAAATCAATTACATTTCATTTAACCTAATTCCCAAATCAAATACCCAAATCAGATTTAGAAACTTAAAACCCCAAAACCCAAGTCCCTCAACCTTCGACACCCTCGGTCTTCTGCCCCACATCGAGTCCTCGCCGCTGCCGCTGGTTGTCGCCGCCGTGTGCCTCGCCGTCGTCGAATCACCTCCTCGTTGCCGTCCTGCTTCTCGTCGTTCTGCCTCCTCAGTTTCGTTGTCGCAGAGGCTTGCTTGTTCTGCTCTCAACCTTCGACACCCCTGCTTGCTCCCTCAACAAACCCTTTTTCTCGTTGCTGCTGTTCACCATTACAACAATGTAAGTCCCCTTTCCCCTTCTTCATCATGTGGTTTGTTAGGGTTTGATTTCCCCTTTCTCCTTCCCACTCAATACATAGAATATGTTGATTGTTGATGTTCACAGAGATTAGGGGTTAGGGGCTTTGGTACAACGTGTTACTGTACATTGATATTGGTTTGGGTTGAGTAATTTACAGTGATTGTTGTTCCTATCTCCTTTTGCATATTGGTTCTGAATCATCATTTAGATGCCCAATTTTATTTTGAATGCTTAGATAGTTGTAGTTTGTTGGAAATGCCATTTTGTGTTGTAATCTTTTTGATTTCTGATTGAACAATTATTTTTCCTTGAATGCAGTTTGCTGAATGGCTTTTTCGTTGGTTGTACATCACGGAGGTTCTTTCAGAATGACTCCTTTTTGGCATTATTTTGGTGGGAGAGTCAGTACTCATCCGGGACAAGATGAGGATAAATGGTCTCTGTTTGAAGCTCAAGACATTGTCAAAGAACTTGGTTATACCTCATTTGCTATTTGGTGGAGAACAACGGAGGATGCCGCTGATCACCTTTTCAGGATGTTGGAGTCAGACGATGATGCTCTTATGATGGCAAGAAGTGCGGTAGCTTGTAATGCAGATGCGCATTTATTTGTGGAGAAATTAACTGATTCTTCCACAGTTCAGGTTGATGAAGTTTTACCCATTCCTACAGTTGAAGAAGAGCAAGTGGCAACTACAAAGAAGGTGAAATCTGTGAAGAAGAAGACAGGCATTAGGAGATCTGCCAGAGTACAAGCAATTGTGAAACCATCCAATAAGGATGGTCCCAAAGAGGTGGTTGACATATCAGACGATGATGATGTGGCTTATAATTCACAAAAAGTTAATGATCAGAGCAATGCTGATTTATGTGTCTCTAATCCAGTTTCTGATACTGCACTTGACATAAGTCCTGTTGAGAATCCAGCTGACAATCATTTACCTTCTCATCCCGATGATGAACCTGTTGTTGATGGAGCAATCTCTTCTGATGATGTATCTGCTACTAGCATTCGACTGAATGATAGTGAAGAGGAGAGGGAGCTTGAAGCTGATGATGGTTTTGGAGCCGAAGGTGTTGGAGAGGCGGAAACATTCCTTCGTGAGCAGATTAGAGCCATGCACGGTGGACAAAAATTAAATGGCAGCAGTAGTGGAAAATCCAGGGTGCAGGTAGATTGTGATGATGAGGAATTTGAAGCTGATCATGTAAGTGAGGATCTTTCTAGTGATACAACTGATAGTGAGGGCCCTAAATCAGTAAGGAGGAGGTTTCAAAAATTCTACCCTGAGGACATGTGTTCTGATTTTGTGTTCACTTTGGGAATGGAATTCTCTTCCCTCCAAAAATTCAAGGATGCAGTCACTGAGCATTCTGTTTTGAATGGAAGGGAATTTAAATTCCAAAAAAATGATGCCATGAGATGTAGAATATGCTGCAAAGCCGAAGAATGTGGATTCTTGATGCTGTGCAGTAAAGTGGGTGATAAGAGTACATACAGAATAAAGACTATTAACCCTACACATACATGTGCAAGGGTGTTTAACAACAGGTTTGCTACTACCAAATGGGTTGCCAACAAGCTGAAGAGCAAGGTAAGGATTACCAACAAACTTACAATGTCTGAAATTGTGGATGAATTCAGGGTTTCTCAGTGCGTTGGGATATCCAAGCACAAGGCGTGGAAGGGAAGGCAGTTGGCAAGAGATGAGGTTGACGGTGCTGTGAATGAGCAATATACCTTACTTTGGAGGTTCGGTAATGTACTAAGAAGCAAGAATGCAGGGAATAACTGCAAGATGAGTTTCGACAACATACCGGGAGCTTTGACACCGCGGTTTGGGAGATTTTACATGTGTCTAGACGGTTGCAAAAAGGGGTTTCTTGGTGGATGCAGGCCATTCATAGGTGTTGAAGGTTGCCACTTGAAGACTCGGCATGGTGGAATCTTGCTAGCTGCTGTTGGCAGAGATGGTAATGATCAGAACTTTCCGCTAGCCTTTGCTGTTGTGGAATCCGAGAATAAAGGCAGTTGGAAATGGTTCATGGAGCTGCTCTTGGGGGACATAGGAGATTCTAGATGGGTTTTCATATCTGACCAGAAAAAGGTAGAAATAGATCATGTTGAATTATGCCTTTTTAATTCTTATTCTACTGCTGAATTATGCCTTCATTCTTCTTTGTTGCAGGGGCTGGAATCACTTTTTAAGGAAATGCCGCAGTTGGAAGGCGTTGAGCATAGGCTATGCGTGAGGCATTTGTATACAAACTTCAAGAAGAAATTTGGAGGAGGTGTTCTAATCAGAGATCTAATGATGGGTGCAGCAAAAGCAACATACAAGCATGCGTGGTCAGTGAAAATGCAGCAAATAAAGGACAACAATATTCTTGCTTATGAATGGCTGATGGATAAACCTGTCGAGACTTGGTGCAAGCATGCCTTCCGCTTCAACTCGAGGTGCGACGTTATTATGAACAACCTATTTGAGTCTTTCAATTCAACCATACTGCTGGCCAGAGATAAACCGATCCTTACGATGTTCGAGTGGATCCGGACGTATGTCATGGGGAGGTTTGCCGTTATGTCAGAGAAGTTGGCCAAATACAGACACGACATTATGCCTAAGCCATTGAGGAGAATATCAAAAGAGATTGAGAAGAGCAGAAACTGGTTGGCAAGACCCGCGGGACGTGATAAATATGAGGTACAACATACTTACATTTCAGATAGGTTTGTTGTCAGCTTAGGGGATAAGAGTTGCAGCTACAACTTCTGGGATCTGAATGGGTTCCCGTGCAGACATGGTGTGGCTGCCATTTCATGGAAGGGTCATGACCCTCTTGAGTATGTCCACCCATTTTACAAAAGAGCAGCATATTTCGAAACATATTCACAGGATATAACCCCCATTGAAGGGCCTAGCCAGTGGCCAGTGACTCCTCAGGATCCTGAATTTATCCTCCCTCCTGCATACAAAAGGAGTGCTGGTAGACCTAGAAAATTGAGGAGAAGGGACCCATACGAGGATCCCGAACCTGGAAAATTAAGAAGAGGAGGAGTAGCCTTAAAGTGTGGAAGATTCAAGAGTTTTGGCCATACTGCTAAAAAATGTCAGAACATGGTGCTTCCTGTAGAACAAACAGTTGGTGCATCTGCTCCAGAAATTACTACTCAGGCTGCCCAATCTAGCCCACCTCCACCAGCTGCTCCTCAATCGACTGCTGCTGCTCCTAGAGCTGCCAAGGTACATAAATATGACTTTAATTTTTAATTTCAAATTTTAAATTAGATATTTGTCTATTTCACTCATTAGTATTCTATTTCAATGTAGAGAGGATTCAACAAGTGCGGTATCTGCAAGGCTTACGGTCATAACAAAAGAAAATGTGACTACAAGACAAGAGCTGCTGCTGGTCAAGTTCAGCAATCAGCAACTGAATCTGCCCCCTCTTCTGCTCCAGTTGTACAGGTCCCAGATCCCATTGTTGCCACTCCTCATGCTGCTATGTGTCCAGATCCAATTATTGCTACGGCACCTGCTCCTCTAGCTACTGACTCAGTTGTAGAAGCTGCAGACCAAGTATGGTATCATGCAATTACTTATGCTGTTTCAATGGAACCTTAATGACTTACTTATGCATATTCAATGGAATCTTAATTTAGACTTTGCATAAGGATAGGGAAAGTAGAATGGAACCATGATGACTTACTTATGCTGTTTGTATTTTTCAGATTTGTGTTGATGAGGCTTTGGCAAGATGGAGTCTACTGCTTGCTGCCATGATTGAAAAGAAGAAACAAGTAGGTCCCGAAGGTGTTGAAGATGCTCCAACCTCTCTTGTTGAAGATGAAGCAAATCTGAATGTCAATGAGCAGGGACCATGAAGTGTTCTTTATAACCAAAAAGCTGATTTTTATATTTTGGATGCACAGTTTTAGCTATTTTATATTTTGGTCCACTGCTGCTAATTTTCTACTTTATGGCACCCACCCCATGTGTGGACCACTTTTGTATTTCTTTTTTGTACATTTCGTGGGATGCTCAATGTATGGCAGCACCTTTTAACCCATTTTGTCCTTGGTTATATCAATGTGGTCCACCAATTCATTTGAATATGTCTATTTTATGACAGGGGAATCAATGCATGTGGGTGTGAACCACCAACTTGTTTGAATTTTGGGTACCTTATCCCACTTGCTCAATGTGTGGTGTTGGACCTTTGCTGTAGATTATTATTGAAATCAATAAATATAACAGGTTCATATTGTGGAATTCAAATTCAATTACATAACAATAATTGTTCCAGAACATTTGGTTTGAAAAACCTTGGAAGAACACAATTGTGTTGAAGTTTTCTTTAATACATTAACAACTATTCCTACCCAAGAAATAACACCCTACTGAAACAATACAAGACAACAATGCTAAACCAAATGCAACCATCTTCTGGGCTCTCTCTGTCTCAACCTTCTTTTTAAGCTTTTTGGTCTTCTTTTTCAAATCTGTTATTCCTTCAACTGAATTTCCATAATTTAGCCACTGCGAATTTATGCTCCTTGTATCGTCTTCACATTCAGGACCATGTGTAGCTCCATCAATCCAGAAAAAAAAACCACAAGTTCCTACCATCTGCATATACATTACAAAAAAAAAAGTCAAAATCAAATACAGTAAATGGAAAGGAGAACCAAATTCAAATTCAAAGAGTTACACATAGACTTACATTCCAATTTCTGCATCTCAGGAACCTCCTACCAGAGTTGTTAGCAGTCCCAGCAGTGTAAATCATGAGGGGAACACCACATGCACACTTTGCCTTTAGACCTGCAGATCTGCCAGTACCACGTGAAGAAGATGCAGAAGAGCTGGCCATTTTAGTTTGCAGGAGAGAGGCAAAACCACCCAAGAAAGGCACGAACAGGTCCTAAATTTAGATGCCTCGATCTGTTCCAGGAGCACAACGAAAAATGATGTAGTAGGACGAAAATGAAACATAAAAAGAAGAGGAAGAAGAGGACGCAGGGGAAGAAGAGGAGGAACAGGAAAACCACGAAGAAAGAAGAACAAGATGAGGAAGAGGAAGAAGATGAAGCCAACGAAGAAGAAGAACAGAAAGAGGACGAGGAACACATTCAAGAAATAGAAGGAACAACGAAACTGTCTTCAGGTGCTGCGTGATTGATTTGGGGAAGAAGAAAGGGGAATTAGGGATTTGGTCCTTTTTTAATTTAATTAGTTGTTTTTTATTTTTTTTAAATCTGACATGTATTTAAATAAAAAAAAATAAAAAAACCACGTCAGCTTCATTAACCCAGTCAGCATGCCACATGTGCACTCACCGGAGCTCCGGTCTTCGGCAGGGACCTATTTCAAACTTTGACCAACTACAGGGACCTTTTGCAAAAAAATTTCCGGGGAGGGACCAATTCCAAATCTTGGTACAACCACAGGGAACAAGTAAACCATTAACCCTAAACGTTATTGTCTTATAATTTGGAATAGAGGGAGTATATTCTAAGCATGAAACTATTTTGTTTTACTGCAGAATATATTATTATAAGCTTTTGAAAAACGTGGCTTCTACCGTGAAATACCTTTTAGATCTTGTAAAAGTGATTTTTTTACGTGTGTTAGTAGATTTAGGAGGATATCTCAAAATTGCTAATATGAAATTTAGTCCCCTAACTTTATAATTTGTAGTTTAGTCCTCTAGCTTTGTTAATATAAAATTCAATCTCTTATATAAATAATGATTCTGAAGATGATTTAAGTGATTCCTAGTATGAATAATTGATTCTTAAGACAATTTAAGTGATTTTTAAACTGAATAATTGATTCTTAAACTAATTAAAGTGATTCTTAATAAGATGATATAAGTGATTCTTAAGGTGAATAATTGATTCTTAAGATGATAAAAGTGATCCTTAACATTAATAATTGATTCTTAAGATGATTTAAGTGATCCTTAAGGTGAATAATTGATTCTTAAGAGGATTAAAGTGATCCTTAATAGAAATAATTGATTTTTAAGACGATTTAAATAATTTTTAAGGTGAATAATTGATTCTTAAGACGATTTAGTTAATTTTTAAGGTGAATAATTGATTGTTAAGATGATTTAGGTTATTGAATAGTTGATTGTTAAGATGATTAATTGATTCTTAAGATGATTAAAGTGATTCTTAAGGTCAACAATTGATATTTAAGATGAAATAAGTGTGAATAATTGAATCTTAAGATAATTAGAGTGATCTTTAATTTAAATAATTGATTCTTAAGATAATTTAAGTGATTCTTAATGTGCATAAGTGATTATTTAGATGATTTAAGTAATTATTAATTTAAATAATTGATTCTTAAGATTATTTATGTGATTCTTATGGTCAATAATTGATTTTTAAGATGATTTATAAGACCCTCAACTTTGTGTAATTGTATTTTAGTCCCTGTAACTCTTGTAATTATAGTTTGAATCTTTTGAAGTATATTGATTATACTTTGTCTTGAATTATTTAGTAATTCGAGTTAGTATTGGGTTATATCTATGAGAAATGTGTGATTGTGTATGGAATTATGTATTGTTTAAGCCTTGGATAAAATGGCGACGTTTTGAAGGGGCAGTTGAGATCGTTTGATTGAGATCGTTTGTTAGTTGAGATCGTTTGACTGATGAGAGATCGTTTGATAAAGTTGAGATCGTTTGACTGATGAGAGATCGTTTGATAAAGTTTAGATCATTTGATGAGATCGTTTGGTCGAATCCGTTTAGTAGAGATCGTTTGGTAAAATTGGCAGACTAGTACTTCGTTTAGTTGGCAGACTAGGACTTCGTTTTAGTTAAGTCAGTTAGTTTCGTATTGCTTGGTCTGATCAATCGTTATTGTTGACCTTAAGAGATAAGTGTCAGATGCCTTGGGAAAGATAAAACTTTCGTTTTTAATGACTCTTATGAGACAAAATGTCAGAATCATTAATGAGAATTAATGACTTGTCGTTTTCTTTGACTTAGAATATTTTAATCCTTTCTATGTCGATTTCCTCACTCTATAAATACAAAACTCATGTCAGTATGTTAATCTTTTATTCTTTCCCACACCTTTCTTCTCTTCAAAGTAAGCTGCAATCATTGACACTCTTCTGAAGTGTTGTTGTTGGTAAGTTGTTCGGACTCTTACTAATTCTGGAATTTCCTTTGTATTTGATTTAGTTCATCTTCTTGGAGTTTAACTTGTTCTGTTTCCATTGCAGCCATATTCTTCTTGTTCGTTGAAGGTCAGAGCTGTACGTTGTGAGTTCTTCTTGATTCGTGAAGGATAGAGTTGAAGTTTCAAATCTCTTAATCATTTAGGCCATACAAGGTTGGTTTCCTTTCTAGTTCTTACGATTAGAACTCTGTTATAATCTCTGTGTTTCTAAAATATCCCTTGAAAACCATATAGAAACTATTTTAAATCATTTTTGTAATGATTTCTATCTATAAAGAAGTCTGGGTTTTGAAGAAATGAGTTTAAAAGTGATTTTATGTGAAAAACTCTGATTTTGAACTCTCAGGCTGAGAGCCAACGCCTAGGCGTTGGGATCCAATGCTTGGGCATTGGGTTTCTTCGATTTTTAACGTGACCAAACGATGGCCAACGCTTGGGCGTTGGGGGTCTCCAACGCTTGGGTATTGGGGGCACCTCTGTTCTGCTCTGTTTTACGAAAAAATCTGGTTTCGACTGTTTTGAGTTCTGTTTCTTTTCAAATTATATCCTACCCTTAGGATAGTTAATTAAATGAGTTTATATGATATTTCTAGGTTGAAGATCAAGTGTATGCGACCTAAACAAAAGTAAGGGTAACTCAGTCTTAGTGTTGTGTCATTTATGATGTTTTTGTGACTCTGTTTTCAGAACACTGATTGTGATTGTTTATGAACTTGATGGAATATTGTTGATAATATTACAGTATGATTGAATAGGTTTGTTGAGACTGAATTGCTTGGATATAACATGATGAATGTGTTTCCAAAATGAACTGACTTTATTATGCATATGTTGATTCTATGACTGTGAAACGAGTGAACCGTTATTGTTCATGAGGATTCTGTAATTGGTGGGAACTGTTAGTTCCTGTGGATGATGATTATTTGTCATAACATATGCATTCTATACAGGATTTTCAGGTTTTGATGTGGCGGCACTTTGTCCCACGGGATCATAACCGAGGGTGATGTGGTGGATAGTATTCCACGAAATCGTCCTGGCCCGGATGCGGCAAATCTTATTGGCCATAGATTATGCATATAGTTATTGAGAACTAACAAGCATGATTATGTGAAATTTGAAATGAGTAGTTTGTGAAATATCTGCTGTTAATATGGATGTAATTCATACTCTGTTATTTATCACTGATTCTGTTTTTCATCACTGTATTATTGATTTTTACTTGTATTTGGAGTTAACCCTTTCTGCTTGTTGTTTTATTGTTTGGGCACTTAACGCTAGATGACCAGCGATGAGGCAAGACTTGAAGGCTGTTTTGATGCAAGCTTGAGGAACTTTTGGGGCAGATTTGAAGATGATGTTTAGTTTCCGCTATTTTGTAAACTTAACACATGTGTGCAACATATTACTTTCATTACGTCTTGCTTTCCTTGCTGTAATATTATTGACTATGGGCTACACTTATTAAATTTATGTGAGACGATGTTTTGGAAAAATTGAGATGTTCTGAAAGGTTTTTATTTAAAATGTTTTTCCACGTTTTTCAATGTGACTCTCGACTTAAAAATCGGGCTGTTACATTTTGTGGTATCAGAGCAATGGTTGAGATAACCAGTGGTGTTGGGGAGTTATTGCATTCTGAAATCGATTGATGGGGTGTCAATCGAAAGAAGAATTTTGTGAATAAATATTATTGATATTATTATTTTTAGATTGTCCTATAAGTGGACAATCTTATATTATGTTTGACTAATTTCCTTGTTGTTTCTGTTGTTGGGATTAACCGTTAAAATTTCTTAACAGGAGTAAGAGGTTAAGGAATTAAAGCACAGATATGGCAGATCAAAATGCGATGAATCAGATGGTTGCCGCCATTACTAACTTGACTACGCTAATGATGCACTAAGCGAATGTTACTGCTGCTCATGCTGAAGAGGATGCTAACCGAGCTGCTGCATCTGCTGCTGCACAGATACAGAAAGCTAAGAGAGAGCAAGTTTCTACTCAGATGAAGGGATTACATGACTTCAAGAGGCAGGATCCACCCAAGTTTTCTGGAGGATATGATCTAGAGGAGGCCGACTTATGGTTGCAAGAGATCGAGAAGATCTTTTCCTTCTTGCAGACCCCTGTTACAACAAGGGTGAACTACGCTACATATTTGCTATCGGGAGAGGCGGAGCACTAGTGGAACGGTGCTAGAGCTATGATGGAGGCAGATCACCAAGCTGTTACTTGGGAGTCCTTCAAGAGGGCTTTCCTGGGGAAATACTTTCTGAAGAGTGCTAGAACTGCTAAGGATAAGGAATATACAGAGCTGAGGCAAGGGATCATGTCAGTTTCTGAGTTTGCTGCGAAGTTGGAGTCGCTAGCCAGACACTACAGATTTTTCCGAGACCAGGTCGATGAGGAGTTCATGTGTGAGCGCGTCATTGATGGGTTGAACTATGAATTGAAGCGTGCTGTGCAACCTTTGGGGATTGAGCGCTACCAAAAATTAGTGGAGAAGGCTAAGGGCATTGACGCCATTAACAACTGTAGGAACAAATCACAGGGAAGTGGAGGAGAAACCAGGTTCCACTCAGCTAGAGACAACAAAGGGAAGAAGCCATATCAGAGACCGCAAGCCAAGGGGCGTACCTTTGGGTCCGACCGACCTGTTGGAGGCAACTTGGGCATTCGGGGAGCTCCGAAACCAATCGAGGATGTGGTTTGTTACAAATGCAATGAGAAAGGGCATTATGCCAGTAGCTGTTCTGCGAAGACCATGACTTGCTGGAATTGTCAGAAGCCGGGGCATATTGCTAGAGACT
Organism: Acmispon strigosus; assembly: GCA_030819835.1. Classification (NCBI taxonomy): domain Eukaryota; kingdom Viridiplantae; phylum Streptophyta; class Magnoliopsida; order Fabales; family Fabaceae; genus Acmispon; species Acmispon strigosus. Next base: position 32,193,356 of record JAUAMA010000001.1, read on the forward strand.
GCCGAGATTCGAAGATGGAGGGTGTTGTGAATGCTACGCATGGGAAACGACCTATTGCTCACGGTAGAGTGTATAACATCTTTGGAGAGAAAAATGATGACGCTAAGGGATTGATCAAGGATCGTTGTGACATATCTGGTAGTATTCCTCTTTCTGTATTATTTGATTCGGGTGTGACATATCTGGTAGTATTCCTCTTTCTGTATTATTTGATTCGGGTGATACTCACTCTTTTATTGCTATTGATTGTATGGCAAAGTTAGGTTTGCTTGTGTCAGAGTTTCCGTTCGACTTGGTGGTAACTATCCCTGCTGCCAAAAGTTTGACTGCAACCTCTATTTGCTTGAATTGTCCTTTGATGTTCCGGGATAGGAAGTTCGTTGCGAACTTGATCTGCTTACCCCTTAAGCCCTTGGACGTGATCATAGGCATGGACTGGCTTTCTCTTCACCATGTTCTATTGGATTGCGCCAATAAGGAGGTAATCGTTCCTGATTTGAGGATGCTTGAGTTTTTGGACTCCTATTTTTCAAAGTCCTCCCTGAGAAGTGGAGCTTTGAAGGTTCTCTTAGCAGCGAGTATTGGAGAGTCATCGTCATATGGGGTGCAGAGTATTCCTATTGTTTGTGACTTCGAAGATGTGTTTCCTAAAGATGCTCCTAGATTACCACCTGTTCGTGATACCGAGTTTTCAATCGATTTGGTTCCTGGAACCGGACCGATTTCTATTGCACCATACCGAATGGCACTAGTAGAGTTGGTAGAACTGAAGAGTTAGATTGATGGTCTCTTGGCGAAGGGTTTCATCCGACCTAGTGTTTCTCCATGGGGAGCGCCGGTACTACTTGTGAAGAAGAAAGATGGTAGATCACGACTTTGTGTAGACTTCAGGCAGCTGAATAAGGTGACCGTGAAGAATCACTATCCTTTGCCTAAGATTGACGATTTATTGGACCAACTTCGGGGAGCAGCTGTTTTCTCAAAGATCGATCTGCGATCTGGTTATCATTATATTCGAGTTAAGGAGACAGACATTCAGAAGACTGCGTTTTGTACTCGCTATGGACACTATGAGTATTTAGTGATGCCATTTGGAGTTACGAATGCATCAGCGGTATTCATGGATTACGTGAATAGAATCTTCAATTCTTTTCTGGACAGGTTTGTGACTGTCCTTGAGTTAAATCTCTAGATCTTGTATGTTTTATGTGCAAGATCTTATTCTCTTCTTGACACGTTCGTGGTCATCTTTATTGATGAAATCCTAATCTATTCGACGAGGCGAGAGGAGCATGAAGAACATCTGTGTCAGGTGTTGACCGTTCTGCGAGAGAAGGTTCTCTTCGCAAATTCAGCTAAATGTGAGTTCTGGTTGGAAGAAGTGAAGTTTTTGGGCCATGTTATTTCTAAGGAAGGCATTGCCATTGACCCAAGCAAGATAGATGCAGTAACTAAGTGGGAACAACCGAAGACTGCGACAGAGATCAGGAGTTTTCTAGGTTTAGCTGGATATTATCGGAAATTCATTGAGGGTTTTGCAAATATTGCAGGACCTTTGACAAAGCTAACTAGAAAGAATCATCCTTTTGCTTGGACCGAGGAGTGTGAGTCTAGTTTTCAGGAGATGAAGCGGCGTTTGACAAACGCACCCGTTCTGATATTACCACAATGTGTTGAACCTTACAAGGTCTATTGTGATGCTTCTTACCAGGGTTTGGGTTGTGTTTTAATGCAGAACAGTAAGGTTGTGGCCTATGCTTCGAGGCAGTTGAAGATCCATGAGCGGAACTACCCAACACATGACTTGGAACTTGAAGCGGTGGTTTTTTCTCTTAAGATATGGAGGCATTATCTGTATCGGAGCTCGTTTACCGTCTTCAGTGACCATAAGAGTTTGAAGTATTTGTTCGATCAAAAGGACTTGAATATGAGGCAGAGGCGATGGATGGAGTTTCTGAAGGACTATGAATTTACCTTGCAGTGTCATCCGGGGAAGGCTAATTGATGACTGGATTTTATATGATGTTTTTAGGGTGTTTTTAGTCTTTTTATTTTATTATTTTTGAGTCTCATATAGGATTTTTATTATTTTTATATAGATTTTCTATTTATTTTGCATTTTGCATATAGATTAGCTTTTATTTGTTTTTCTAACTTTATTTTATATTTTTAGGGATTTTTATAGTTATTTTTATATTTTTAGGAAAGCTGGTATATTTATCATTTTTGTCCAGGGACCGAATTGTAAAGTTTCAGGAAAGGAAGGATTAAAGTGTAAAGGTTCAAGAGTGGAGGATGATAAGTGAAGTTTCAAGAAGTTAAAGGGCCAGAATTTAAGTGCTAACACAGAGAGGACTCAAAGTGGAAATCAAGAATATGAAGCAACACTCTTTGATTTAAGCACATGTAAAATAAGGTTGAAGGATTGATGGTAGTGGAGAGGAGGTTTCAGAACTTAATAGAGGCTGAGTGGAGGCCATTGAAGGCATTGAAAACCCACTACCATGAAGAGGAGAAAAGCTTGAAGATGAACCAGCAGTCGAGCCAACGCTCAAGCGTTGGAACCCCCAATGCTCAAGCGTTGGGACTCTGACTAGGATGTGAGTTAGAAATTGCACCCAGCGCTCAAGCGCTGGGCTTATATCTGCAACGTGGGATTTAAATGCACCCAACACCCAAGCGTTGGGGATTCCAGCGCTCAAGCGCTGGAAGGCAGATTTTTACTATAAATAGGGGTATTTTCTTCACTTGTAAGACACACCTATTCAGAATACAACAAGTATTCTTATTTCCTCCTTAAGAGCATTGTTCCTAGGAATTGTGGGAAGCCATACTTGAGCTCCTATCCAGGGTAATTCGATGCTTCTTTTAGCCATGCTTGGCTAATTCTTTTAAGTTACTTGGGTTGTTTTAGTTTGTAATTTATGCTTTAGTTTTGCTTCTACATTTCTGAATAATATTGCTATAAGTTCATTTTTTATTTCCTTGTTCTTCATTTCCTCTTAAAGTACACAAGAGTTCTTGCTTATTGCTTATAACAATGAGAATTGGTAAGTAGTAAGGGAAATAGGATTTAAAAAAGGCTATAAGTATATATCGCTAAGAAATTAGGATAGACGTAGCTTTATGTTGGCCTGAACTTCATCTTCATTGTAAGACCCTCAAGTTTTGAATAATTATACTTTGGTCCTTGAAGATTTTATAATTAGGTTTTGGTCCTTTAAGTTTGGTTACTTGCATTTCAGTCCTTGGACTAGTCAAGGCTGGATTGGAATTCCGCATTTAAGAGATTTTAAGGAGGTTTTGGAATTCAAATTTGAAATGGGAACATGATGGTTCGAGTTAGAGGATTAAAAGAATATTAGTGTAAGAGTTTTAACAAGAAGAACCTTGGTTTAGTGGTTAAGACTTAGGCATTTGATGGGCATGGCTTGTGTTCGAATCCTAGTGAGGTATGTTTTAATTTTAATAAGATTTTTGGTGGTTAAAGGCTGAATTTCGAATTTGAATTGAGACATGAGATTAATGAGCAATAAATGGGTTTAAATGGAGTTTAATAGGAGTTATAATCAGATTTAAATTCAAAATTTGAACAGGTGAGTTAATGGGTGATTTAATGGGAATAATGAAGAGATAATGCTAAGTTATGAGGGGTGTTATGGCTGAGGATTTGGCTGGATATTAAGGTGAATTTCGTGCACCTTAGGAGCCCCCACATTCAGATTTTTACCCTAACTCTATTCCCTTGCTGCTGCCTCCAAAACTCTTCTGCACGTTAGTCTTTTGCTGCATTTTCTTCTGCTGTCTTCTCCTTTGTTTTGCTGCTGCGTTTTTGTATTGGGAAGGAGTAAGACAACGTGAAATCCTCTTAGTCCCTGAGGTTCCTTGCACTCCTGAAGGTCTGGGATTTGTACCTTGACCAATTCTCTCGATAAGGTTAGTATCCACTTTCATCTTTCGGTTCGAAACCTAGAAATCCTCTTTGTGCAAATGGTTTTGTAGAAACTAGAGACCTTTGGATTTTGGTTTGGGAAATGATTCTAATCAGTTTTATAATGGGTTTTGAGTATAGAAGAAGCTGGTTTTCGAAAATTAGAGTTTGGAATTGATTTTGGGGTGAAAAACACTTTTTCAGGGTTTCTGGCAGGGAGCCAACGCATGAGCGTTGGAATCCTAACGCCTGGGCGCTGAGGTTCTGCCCAGTTTGTGTTGCCAGACAGGGACCCAACGCTTGAGCGTTGGAAGCCAACGCTTGGGCGCTAGGCCCCTGACAGTAAGTTGCTGTTTTGCTAGTTTTGAGTTTAATTCTTGTGATATCGGTTTCTGGTCTTTTCCTTGGATGTTGATGATTGTGGACATGTTTTATCATGTTAGGTTGAAGGACAAGACCAAGCAAATGATTAAAAGGTAAGGGTAACTCGTTTTTATTAGGATTATCCTTGTTGTTGTGATTGTTGTATGTTGTTTTGTGAATTCGGTTGCGTGCAGCTTTAAGAACTTGTTGCTGGAATCATGGTTAATGAATTTAGCATGCTGTATATGTTCATGAAATGATGATTATGAGGATGATGATTATGTGGTCATGGCATATGCATTGTTGTAGGTTGACGACAAGGGTGGTGGTTAACCACGGAACTGTCAAAGTAGTGGGTGGTGGGTAACCACAAAGCTGCTGAGAATGGTGGGGTGGCGGTGTAACCACGTGACCAAACAGGCCGATGGTGTGATGGGTAATCACGGGACTGTGCCTGAGGACATTGGGGTGACGGTTAGTCACAAGATTGTCCGGTTCCTCTTGGAACGATGATTTGGCCATAGTTGTGCATTTAGCATTTGAGGTTCATGCATAAACTGGATTGATGTTGTAAAATGAGAAAATTATTACTTATATTATTTTTAAGTAAATAAGAGAGACGAAAACCTTTTGAGAAAAATGAGTTATTTTCTGAGAGGTTTTAATTTCCGCGTTTTTACCATGTAACCCTCAACCCAAAATTGGGGTGTTACATTTGTGGTATCAGAGCTTTGGTTGAGAAAACCAGAGCTGTTGGGTGGTTGCATTCTGAAGTCGATTGTTGGGGTGACAATCGAAAGAAGAATGGTGAAACTTAATTGTTTGTTGGATGATTTGCTTGCTTTTCTGTTTCTAGATTTATTGTTAAGTTTCTTACAAGTAGAAGTAAGAGGTTAGCAAGTCAAGATACAGGAATGGCCGTTTAAATGATTGTTGTTTGATTTGTTTGAGAATATCTGTTTTGTTTCCCGACTTTTAGTTTCGGGGACGAAACTCTTTTTAGGGGGGTGGTATTGTAAGACCCTCAAGTTTTGAATAATTATACTTTGGTCCTTGAAGATTTTATAATTAGGTTTTGGTCCTTTAAGTTTGGTTACTTGCATTTCAGTCCTTGGACTAGTCAAGGCTGGATTGGAATTCCGCATTTAAGAGATTTTAAGGAGGTTTTGGAATTCAAATTTGAAATGGGAACATGATGGTTCGAGTTAGAGGATTAAAAGAATATTAGTGTAAGAGTTTTAACAAGAAGAACCTTGGTTTAGTGGTTAAGACTTAGGCATTTGATGGGCATGGCTTGTGTTCGAATCCTAGTGAGGTATGTTTTAATTTTAATCAGATTTTTGGTGGTTAAAGGCTGAATTTCGAATTTGAATTGAGACATGAGATTAATGAGCAATAAATGGGTTTAAATGGAGTTTAATAGGAGTTATAATCAGATTTAAATTCAAAATTTGAACAGGTGAGTTAATGGGTGATTTAATGGGAATAATGAAGAGATAATGCTAAGTTATGAGGGGTGTTATGGCTGAGGATTTGGCTGGATATTAAGGTGAATTTCGTGCACCTTAGGAGCCCCCACATTCAGATTTTTACCCTAACTCTATTCCCTTGCTGCTGCCTCCAAAACTCTTCTGCACGTTAGTCTTTTGCTGCATTTTCTTCTGCTGTCTTCTCCTTTGTTTTGCTGCTGCGTTTTTGTATTGGGAAGGAGTAAGACAACGTGAAATCCTCTTAGTCCCTGAGGTTCCTTGCACTCCTGAAGGTCTGGGATTTGTACCTTGACCAATTCTCTCGATAAGGTTAGTATCCACTTTCATCTTTCGGTTCGAAACCTAGAAATCCTCTTTGTGCAAATGGTTTTGTAGAAACTAGAGACCTTTGGATTTTGGTTTGGGAAATGATTCTAATCAGTTTTATAATGGGTTTTGAGTATAGAAGAAGCTGGTTTTCGAAAATTAGAGTTTGGAATTGATTTTGGGGTGAAAAACACTTTTTCAGGGTTTCTGGCAGGGAGCCAACGCATGAGCGCTGGAATCCTAACGCCTGGGCGCTGAGGTTCTGCCCAGTTTGTGTTGCCAGACAGGGACCCAACGCTTGAGCGTTGGAAGCCAACGCTTGGGCGCTAGGCCCCTGACAGCAAGTTGCTGTTTTGCTAGTTTTGAGTTTAATTCTTGTGATATCGGTTTCTGGTCTTTTCCTTGGATGTTGATGATTGTGGACATGTTTTATCATGTTAGGTTGAAGGACAAGACCAAGCAAATGATTAAAAGGTAAGGGTAACTCTGGGTCTAGATAGAGTCAGTTTTGCTTTACATATGATTTTGCTGTTGGAAACCATTCTGGTTGTCGTGATGGAATTATTGGTTTGGTGATACATGTTTGGATTTGAGAATTGATGTTAAGACGTGATAATGTTGATGATGTTGAGTGAAGTTGATCATGATATATTGGTTAATTCATGGTGGAAATGGTTAATTCATGGTGGAAATGTTGTTGTGTGGTGATGGTTATATTGTGTATGTAGTGTGCTATGATTGAAGTTTTGTGTGGACTGTTGGTCCATGAGGAGTATGAATTTTTGCATAGTCATAGCATATGCATCTTATATATATATATATATATATATATATATATATATATATATATATATTGGGTTGATGTGGCGGCACTTTGTCCCGCGGGATCAACTGAGGATTCTTAGGTTGATGGTAATCAACCGAGGGCAATGTGGTGGATCTTTGTCCCACGTGATTGTCTTGGCCCGTGAAGGGTGATGTTTTGGCCCGTGAAGGGTGATGTTTTGGCCCGTGAAGGGTGACGTTTGGCCCGTGAAGGGTGATGTTTTGGCCCGTGAAGGGTGATGTTTTAGCCCGAGAAGGGTGATGTTTTAGCCCGAGAAGGGTGACGTAATGGCCATATATTATAACTATAAGCATATAGTAGTAGAGAGCATTTGCACATCTTAATTGATTTGGTGATGTGGAAATTAATTATTGTGTTGCTGTTCTTGTTCTGTTCTTGATGAATTACCGTTTATGATCTTGTGTTGTTTTATATCACAATTGATAATATGGTTGTTGTTAATTATTTTCTCCCCTTTCAACATGCTGTTTGGTATTTGTTGTTTGTTCTCGAGTTAACCCTTTCTGTTTGTGTTTGGGCGCTTAACGCCAGAAAATAGATAGGGTGTTGATCGTCGTCTCTTGAAGAAGCTTTATGGAATCAGAGTGCGCAGCGGTATCGTGGAAGAAGTTTGAAGAAGACGATTGATGTCTTAGGATTTTCCGCTATTTTATTTTTATTTTATTTTTGGGCTCACTGTTGAGCAATTTTCTTTGTTGTAATATTTTCCTCGTTTTTGCTTCCGCGTAATAATTATTATTTATGGGGAAAATTATTACTTATATTATTTTTAAGTAAATAAGAGAGACGAAAACCTTTTGAGAAAAATGAGTTATTTTCTGAGAGGTTTTAATTTCCGCGTTTTTACCATGTAACCCTCAACCCAAAATTGGGGTGTTACATTCATCTTCTTCTTTAGTTAACTAAATTGCAAGAAATTGAGTTTAGTAATTAGAAAGAAAGTTCTACAATGTGTAAGAGATTAAATTGTAGAAATACTAGGCTATAGCATCATGAACTTGGTTCTAGAATTCAGAAATTAAGTAGGAGTTTGCTAGCATATTTTATAAAATATGTAATTCAACCCAAGTGCTTAAATCTCGTCATCTTTCTTCTCTTTTATTTTATGCTATTTTATTTACTTGTTCTAAAACCAACATCAAATATACACCTTTTTATTTTCTGCTTAAGTATGAAATAATTTAATAAGAAGACACCTATCTCTGTGGGTTCGATATCTTATATATTACGCGATAACCATTTGTGCACTTGCGGATTTGGCTATCACGAATGTTGTGGCTGATGCTCTCAATCGCAAGGCTATCCATGTTTCTTCACTGATGGTTAAGGAGTTGGAGTTGCTCGAGGCTTTTCGAGATCTGAGTTTAGATACCAAAGTAACACCCAGGAAGTTGAATTTCGGGATGGTTATCGTATCTAGTGGTTTATTGGAAGAGATCAAAGTTAAACAGATGCAAGACAAAATGTTGGTTGAGAAAAGAAAAATGATCAATTTGGGGAAAGCACCGGATTTTGAGGTAGGATCTGATGGTATCTTGCGTTGCAAGCGACGTGTGTGTGTTCCGAGTGATGCTGAGTTGAGGAGAATGATCCTTGACTAAGGTCAAAAGAGTAGGTTGAGTCTTCACCCAGGAGCGACAAAGATGTATCAGGATCTGAGGTTACATTTTTGGTGGCCGGGCATGAAGAGGAATGTTGCCGAGTATGTTGTTGCATGCATGACTTGTCAAAAGGCGAAGGTTCAGCATTAGAGGCCCGCAGGGTTGATGCAATCTCTTGAAGTACCAGAGTGGAAGTGGGATAGCATATCCATGGATTTCGTGGTTTCCTTACCGCTTACTCAGAGGAGGTTTGACTCTATACGGGTCATTGTTGATCGTTTGACAAAATCTGCGCATTTTCTACCCGTGAAGACCACTTATAAGGTGGAACAGCTTGCAGGAGTTTATATTACGGAGATTGTACGATTACATGGAGTTCCTTCGACTATAGTTTCTGACAGAGATCCGAAGTTTACTTCTCACTTCTGGAAGGCTCTACAAGGAGCTCTTGGTTCGAAGCTGAGTTTGAGTTCTGCTTATCACCCGCAGACCGATGGGCAGACTGAGAGGACGATTCAGTCTTTGGAGGATCTTCTGAGGGCTTGTGTGTTTGAGAATCAGGGGAGTTGGGATGAGCTTTTAACCTTGATCGAGTTCACTTATAACAACAGTTTCCATGCTAGTATCGGGATGGAACCGTATGAAGCGTTGTATGGAAGGAGATGTAGGACTCCTTTGTGTTGGTTTTAGGATGGTGAGCATTTGCTAGTTGGACTAGAGTTAGTTCAACAGACGACGAAGAAAGTGAAACAGATCGGAGAGAAAATGAGAACGTCTCAGAGTAGACAGAAGAGTTATGCGGACAACAGACGAAGACAATTAGAGTTTTCAGCAGGAGAACATGTGTTTCTTCATATGACACCTACTACTAGAGTTGGAAGAGCGATTAAGTCAAAGAAGCTAATGCTAAAGTTTTTTGGACCATATCAGATCATAGAGAGAGTTGGACCAGTGGCTTATCGTATTGCTTTACCGCCTTTCTTGTCCAAGAGTCACTATGTGCTTCATGTATCTCAGTTGCGTAAATATGTTCCGGATCCTTCTCATGTTATCACTCAGGATGATGTTCAGTTGAAGGGTAATTTGACGTTCGAGGTTCCTCCGATGAGTATTGCAAATCGTAGGATTAAACAGTTGAAGAACAAGCAGATTCCGCTTGTGAATGTGATTTGGAACCAGAGGATGGGAGACGCTACGTGGGAATTGGAGGAGAAGATGAGAGAACAGTATCCCGCCTTGTTTCTTGACTTGTAGTTTCGGGGGCAAAACTCTTTTAAGGGGGGTGGTATTGTAAGACCCTCAACTTTGTGCAATTGTATTTTTGTCCCTGTAACTCTTGTAATTATAGTTTGAATCTTTTGAAGTATATTGATTATACTTTGTCTTGAATTATTTATTAATTCTAGTGTTGGGTTATATCTATGAGAAATGTATGATTGTGTATGGAATTATGTATTGTTTAAGCATTGGCTGAAATGGCGACGGTTTGAAGGGACAGTTGAGATCGTTTGATGGTTGAGATCGTTTGCTAGTTGAGATCGTTTGACAGTTGAGATCGTTTGACAGTTGAGGTCGTTTGACTAATGAGAGTTTGTTTGATAAAGTTGAGATCATTTGACTGATGAGAGATCGTTTGATAATGTTTAGATCATTTGATGAGATCGTTTGGTAGAAACCGTTTGGTAGAGATCGTTTGGTAAAATTGGCAGACTAGTACTTCGTTTAGTTGGCAGACTAGGACTTTGTTTTAGTTAAGTCAGTTAGTTTCATATTGCCTGGTCTAATTAGCCGTTATTGTTGACCTTAAGAGATAAGTGTCAGATGCCTTAGGACTGATAAAACTTCTGTTTTTATTGACTCTTATGAGACAAAATGTCAGAATCATTAATGAGCATTAAGGACTTGCCGTTTTCTTTGACTTAGAATATTTTAATCCTTTCAAAGTCAGTTTCCTCACTCTATAAATACAAAAATCCTGTCAGTACGTTAATCTTTTATTCTTTCCCACACCTTTCTTCTCTTCAAAGTAAGCTGTAATCCTTGACACTCTTCTGAAGTGTTGTTGTTGGTAAGTTGTTCGGACTCTTACTAATTCTGGAATTTCCTTTGTATTCGATTTAGTTCATCTTCTTGGAGTTTAACTTGTTCTGTTTCCATTGCGGCCATATTCTTCTTGTTCGTTGAAGGTCAGAGCTGTTCGTTGTGAGTTCTTCTTGATTCGTGAAGGACAGAGTTGAAGTTTCAAATCTCTTAATCATTTAGGCCATACAAGGTTGGTTTCCTTTGTAGTTCTTACGATTAGAACTCTGTTATAATCTTTGTGTTTCTAATATATCCCTTGAAAACCATATAGAAACTATTTTAAATCAATTTTTGTAAAGATTTCTATGTATAAAGAAGTTTGGGTTTTGAATTAATGAGTTTAAAAGTGATTTTACGTGAAAAACTCTGATTCTGGACTCTCAGGCTGAGAGCCAACGCTTAGGCGTTGGGATCCAACGCTTGGGCATGGGGTTTCTTCGAGTTTTAACGTGACCAGACGATGGCCAACGCTTGGGCGTTGGGGTCTCCAATGCTTGGGCGTTGGGGGCACCTCTGTTCTGCTCTGTTTTACGAAAAATTATGGTTTTGACCGTTTTGAGTTCTGTTTCTTTTCAGATTATATCCTACCCTTAGAATATTTAATTAAATTAGTTTATATGCTATTTCTAGGTTGAAGATCAAATGTATGCAACCTAAACGAAGGTAAGGGTAACTTAGTCTTAGTGTTGTGTCATTTATGATGTTTTTGTGACTCTGTTTTCAGAACACTGATTTTGATTGTTTATAAACTTGATTGAATATTGTTGATAATATTACAGTATGATTGAATAGGTTTGTTGAGATTGAATTGCTTGGATATAACATGATGAATGTGTTTCCAAGAAGAACTGACTATATTATGCATATGTTGATACTATGACTGTGAAACGAGTGAACCGTTATTATTTATGAGGATTTTGTAATTGGTGGAATTTGTTAGTTCCTAAGGATGATGATTATTTATCATAGCATATGAATTCTATATAGGATTTTCAGGTTTTTATGTGGCGCCACTTTGTCCTGTGGTATCATAACTGAGGGTGATGTGGTGGATAATATTATTCGATGAAATCGTCCTGGTCTGGATACGGCAAAACTTATTGGCCATAGATTATGCATATAGTTATTGAGAACTAACAAGCATGATTATGTGAAATCTGAAATGAGTAGTTTGTGAAATATCTACTGTTAATATGGATGTAATTCATACTCTGTTATTTATCACTGATTCTGTTTTTCATCACTGTATTATTGATTTTTACTTGTATTTGGAGTTAACCCTTTCTGCTTGTTGTTTTATTGTTTGGGCGCTTAACACCAGATGACCAACGATGAGGGAAGACTTGAAGGATGTTTTGATGTAAGCTTGAGGAACTTTTGGGGCAGATTTGAAGATGATGTTTAGTTTCTGCTATTTTGTAAACTTAACACATGTGTGCAACATATTACTTTCATTACGTCTTGTTTTCCTTGCTGTAATATTGTCGACTATGGGCTACACTTATTAAATTTATGTGAGACGATGTTTTGGAAAACTTGAGATGTTCTGATAGGTTTTTATTTAAAGTGTTTTTCAGCGTTTTTCAATGTGACTCTCAACTTAAAAATCGGGCTGTTACAATTTAAGTTATCCTTAAGGTGAATAGGTGATTTATAAGTATGATTATTTGATTCTTCAGATGATTAAAGTGATTCTTCAGCTGAATAATTGATTATTAAAATGATTTAAGTGATCCTTAAGGTGAATAATGAGTTCTTTAGATGATTAGAGTGATCCTCAATGTGAAAATTTTATTATTAAGATGATTAAAGAGATCTTTAAAGTGAATAATGTTAGTACAGATAGCAACCTGAGAGGGGGGGGGGTGAATCAGAGTTGACCCGATTTTCGCCTTATTGAAAATGTTACTTTCAAGATAATGATGATCACGACACGATAGTTGTGATTGCAGCGGAATTAAGTGTTGCTTGAAAGTAAAGATGAAGGATAGAAGAATTCACACACAGAGTTTTATCCTGGTTCACCTTCTATCCACCGAAGGCTACGTCCAGTCCCTCAAGAAAACCCCTTGAGGATTTTTCCACTATTGATAAAAATCTATTACAAGTTCTTAACCCAAGGACCCTAAGAATTTCTACCAATTTCCTGTGAAAGCAAACCACTTTCCACAGCCCCTGAAAGCAAACCACTTTCAGTTCTTGAAGGCAAACCACCCTCAGACCTTGAAGGCTAAACCACTTTCAATCAACACCCTGAAAGTATACCACTTTCAGTACCAACAACCCTTCACTGAATACCACGGTGAATACTCAATCTTACAGAAAGAGATGAAGAAGAGTTTACAATTGGCTGTATCAATCCTTTAACATACAAGTGGATTGATCATGAGAATTTATGCTTTAAGACTTTTAAGCATAATATGATTTTGAGTTCCTCAAGATATGAACAACTAAAGTGTTCTTATAAACATGAAGATCATGAACTCAGAATTTAGGCTCTTGAAGGTTTAAGTTCTAAAAGATGAACTAATTTTGACAAAGCTTTGGCCTAATGTTGTATTCTCATGTGTTGTTGTGTTCTGGACTCAAATGGACTTTATATAGGCAAGGGAAACGTCCTTGAACCATCACAACCCTTTCCAAAAGGTTCGGGACACAATGGTTCATGAAAAGATGCAACTTTTCGTGCTGGTAAACGATTACATCACTTAGTGTAATCGATTACACTAATAGCCGTTTCAGTTTGAATTTCAAATTCAAACATGTAATCGATTACAAGCAATGAGTAATCGATTACTTGCCTCGGTGTAATTGATTACCAGAAGGCTGAAATCGATTACACTGAAGTCCAACTTCCAGAAACTTGATCCTTTGAGATCGGCTTAAGGTTTTCTACTTCTTTTAAGTTATGAAAACACTTAGCTTGATTAGTTTAGATGTTTTAAAGAGCCTTTATGCTTTAATAGACCTTTAGAAGAATAACTCACCTAAACTAAGACTTCTAGGTATTTGATAGACTTTGTAGCGCTGTTTCCTCTAAGTCTTCTTTTCTTCTTTTTGTCGATGAGTTTGTCGTCATCAAAACCTCAGCCAGGGTCAGGAGCAAGACCTTCTTCATAATCTCCCCCTTTTTGATGATGGCAAACACATTCTTGATACTTGAAGATCATATATGCATTTCTGTTGAAGAACTCCCCCTGTTTGATGTAATCTAGTATTTCTCCCCCTTCCTAATGTACTTGTTGAAATCCTGCATATGATCTTTAAGAGCACAGAACCTTTCTCCCCCTTTTGACTTCATCAAAAAGAAGAAAAGGCAAAAAATACAGGCATACATCCATACAAGTATAGAATTTGAAATAAAGCATAGGGGTATGGGGGTAAAGATGTAAAAAGAATAAAACCATAAACAATACTTATATTATATATATGGCAGCAAATTCATAAGATACATAAGGTAGAAGCATAACAAACATAAGTAGCAGAGGTGATAGTACAACCAAGGAGAAAGCCTATTAGTAGAAATGGGAAAATCCTATTAGTAGTTATATAACTGTATGGGGACAAAGTTCATCAGAACTTATGCTTGACTAGAATCCTCAGAATTCTCAGAGGGGTCAAGATCCTGGAGACTCTCAATTTCCTTGCGCATGAAGGAGTGTACGGCCTCTATGAGATTTTCCACAAGCAGAAATCGAGATCGAATGGTATCTTCCAGTTGTCCCAATTTTTGAGAGAGGCGAAGTGACAGAATGTCCATTCGTTCAAGGATGACCTTGGTTTCTTGTGAGAAGTTGGAAGGAATGGCATAGAATGGAGATAATCCAGCCGAAGCAGCATTTGTTTGAACATCTATGCGGTATCGAGAAAGCAAAAAGGGATCATTGGAGGAATCCCTTCGAGGAGTATTAATTGGGGAGGAGACATTGGAGGGACGAGGAAGAGACCCCTGTTAGATTTAAATAAATAAAATCAATAAGTATATTTTGATAATCAACAATTTCTTTAAGGTTCAATATTGTATTAAACTAGATTTTCTAACACAGTGAAAATTCCCATGTACAGGAATAACTATCTCTAAAAGGAATGAATAAACATCATTGCCTTATCAAGACAATCAGTTCGCCAGAAGAGGTCGTCCGGTCAACCCAACGGAAGCAATATCAAAGACATATGTAGAAGAAGCATTCTCGTACAAGACCGTCCGGTGAACCAAGAGAGATAAATCAATTAGCATCAAATTACCAACGACTTTTCTCATGGCTACTTGATGACCACCTGAATCTACGAAGAGCAACTGAGAAGACTTTATCGTCTAAAGATGAAAGAGCATGACAATCTTGAAGAAACTCATTCTGCTTTAAAGGATCTCTAGCATCGTTTAAAGGAGTTGTGGATCAACTTCCTCAGATGGAGACGGAAATCTTCAGCAAAGAACAAATAAAAAGAAGGGACTCAAGTTTCTAGCACAAGAATGTTCGGACTGAGAAATTTCGTCTGGCAAAATAAGCAACTAAATGACGGAATTTCAAGCATTCAATGGAGATTGTGTCTGTCAAAGTTAAATGAAAGAATCCGTCCACCCAAGTACGAATCGCGCCAAAGACACAAAAGATCAGTGAGTTCGTCCTTCGAGGATATTGAGTTAACAGAAGCATTAAAGAAATTATTCTTTTGAATAATTACCTCTCTCCTCGTCTGCACGACTATCAAAACCTGACAATCACAGAAAGAGAGATGGGACACAATTAAATACAATACATCTTGGTCCCACTACATCTCTGCTTTTCCTAAAATCAAGCTGACATCGCGGAATCAACGGCAAGAATCTCTGCACATCGTACACTATCAACGGTCGAAATTTAAAATTCTGACCAAGGCACGTGATGAGTATTAGCTGTAAAGCACTGGGGCAAAAGAGTCAAGGCAGTCCTCAGCACTAAACCTCTACACATTATATACGAAGAAACCAGCTCAAAGAGTACTTGCTCAAGATGGAGCCAGACGACATCAACCCATATGTACTGATGATTTCCAGATCATATCTCATGCTTGCAGAGAAACCTCTGATCGTGACTTACGCATGCTGAAAGATGCAGAACTAGCCGTTACGCACAGCTCAGAAGGGAAGAGGCACTTCGGACAGTTTTTCTCTCTTTCTCAAGAAGAAGAAGCAACTGAAGATATAAATAGAAGATTCTATCTCCGAAGATATTGGGCAACTTAGACTCAAACTTTCATATGTTAACTAAGTCTGTCCCAAGAACCAAACAACCTTGGTTCATACTCAGAATGTCTCAAGATTATCCCTATCTGAGTATATGAATTTGTGTGAGGAAAATCCATAGAGTGTTACTCTTATCTTTCCCAACTCACACATTCTTCTAAACAGAGAACTCAAATGTTCATCCTCTCTGTAAACTGAGCTTCATTTCCTCTGCCCACTCTTATTAAGAAGAGAACCATGTAGAGAAGCCAACCCTTGAAAAAGGTGTCAGGAGAAGTCCTATATAATACTTGTAGGAGAAGTCCTCATAATACTTGTAAGGAGAAGTCCTTCTAATACTTGTTAGGAGAAGTCCTTAGAATACTTGTTGGGAGGAGTCCCTGACAATACTTGTACTATTTGCTAAAATAGTGGAAATCTTGGTGAAGCCAAGGACTGGATGTAGCCCTGTCGGTTATGGGGGTGAACTAGGATAAAATCATGTGTGTTTTATTTTCATAATGTTTATTTCACACGGGTTATTCATTCGTACGTTTGCAACTTGCAAATGTTTATGAAGAACATATAATCGTTGCTTTAGTTCTTATGAAAGGAATTTCATGCTATCCTACAAAAGTTATTCATTGTAAAATTTAAATAAAAAAAATAATTATAAATAATATATATATATATATATATATATATATATATATATACATGACTTGTAATGCATTAAAAAAAAAAGAAACTTAAAATTAAGTCACACAATTCAAACCCCCCCCTTTCTTGTGTGTGTCTTGCACCTTCAACCCCATGGCTAATACAAGACTCGCAGAAGAAGATAGGTTGTGTATGTGGATAGGTAGGCAAAATAGCAAGAGACAAATGCTGATTTTGTGAAGAAGGTCTCGTCCTTGGACTCGACTGAGGTTTTGATGAAGACAAACACATCACAAAAGGAAGAAAGACTTCAGAAAAGAAAAGGAAGACTTCAAGAAAGAAAGGAACAAAAAGGAAGAAAGACTTCAAGAAGACTTCAAGAATACTTAAGAGAAAGAAAGGAACAAAAAGAAGAAAGACTTCAAGAACCAGGCTCAAAACGTCAAAGATCAAACATGAAGGTTCTAAGTTTAAGTAAGTCTTGTCAACTTAGTGTGCTATGCTTTATTAAGGTTCATATTGCATTTGAAGGCTCATAAAATATTAACTAATTGAGTACGATATGTTCTCACAAGTAAAACTTGGTAGGAACACTCAATTAGGTTTTAAACATTCAAAAACTGAGTTCTGGACTGTCTGTAATCGATTACAGATGTGTGTAATCGATTACAGGATGTGTGTAATCGATTACCACAAGTGCGTAATCGATTACCAAGTTTGAAATTTGAGTTCAAACTTCAACGGCATGGTGTAACCGATTACACTAACTGTTGTAATCGATTACCAGGTCGACATATGTGTTTTTTCATGAACCATTGTGTCTCAAACCGGTTGGGAAAGGTTGTGTTGGTTCATGGACGACCTCTAGTGCCTATATAAAGTCCTTAGACACTCAGAAACATCAATGACTTGGTCCATAACTTTCATATTCATTAAAGTCATCTTTCTGAGTTTCGGTTCTCTCATTTTCATAAGAACACTCATGATGTTCAACATTTGAGAAACTCAGAATGGAAGAGCCTTCATTGTAATTGCCTGGAGCATACAAACTAAGATCAATCCTTCTTGTCTAAAGGATTGAATCATCCATAGAATAGGCATCTTCTTATTCTTCTATTTGAATCATGTTGATTCATTCACCGTGGTTTTCGGTGGTTGTAAAAAGGTCCTTTGAATCGTGTTTGATTCAAAGTCCACCGTGGTAATACGGTGTCATCAGAGAGTGGTTTGCTTTCTGAGGCTTGATGGGTCCTCTTAGGGTCCTTGGCACAAGTATTGCTAAGAAGACTTGATCAATCAGAAGTGGGTTTCTTCGGGAAGATTGATAAGATATCTTAGGGTCCTTGGCGCAAGTATCCGTAAGAGTACTTGATCATGGGAAATCTTCACTGTGGAATTCAGTGGAGTGGTTCTTCAGAAAGTGGTAATCTTTCTGAGGGTTTCTAACTTTACTGTGGTATTCAGTAAAGGGTTTGACTCAGACAGTGTAATCTGTTCTGAGGGTTGTAATCAGTTCACTGAGTGATTCAGTGAGCGGTGATTTTCAGAAAGTGGTTTGCTTTCTGGTATAGTGGAAAATCTCTGTGTGATCAGAGGACTGGACGTAGCCTTCTGGGTTTGAAGGTGAACCAGGATAAAATCCCTGTGTGTTCTTCTTATCCTTCATCTTTTACTTTCAAGCAATTACAACATTCCGCTGCAACAACGTTCTTACGTTACAACTCTAATTGCGCTGAAAGTCGTTTGGTACTATTACGCGAAAATCGGGGCAACTCTGATTCACCCCCCCCTCTCAGGTTGCTATCTGCACTAACAATTGGTATCAGAGCGGAAGTTTAGGTAAGTTATTCCTAAGATCCGGGAAAAGATAGAATCCTCATCTACAACAATTACCAATGAAGGATTCAACATAAACAGGCCACCATTCTACAATGGAGAACACTACGATTTCTGGAACATCAAGATGATGATCTTCATAAAGCCATTAGACGTGGGAATCTGGAAAGTCATTGAAGAAGATCTCCTTGGGCCTGTAGTAGAAGTTGAAGGAAGTTCACAATCAGAACCAGAAAACACATGGAGTGACAAAGAAAAGAAGAAAGTTCATCATGACTTAAAAAGGTATGAACATCTAGACTTCAGTCCTTGGAATGAAGAAATTCCTTAGGGTATCTACTTGCAAATCTTCAAAAGGAATATGGGATACTTTAATGGTTACACACGAAGGGACTGATGAAGTCAAAATATTCAAAGATCAATATACTCTATCACAAGAATATGAGACGTTCAAAATATTGCCTGGAGAAAGCATACTTGATATGCAAAAGCGGTTCACACGTTTATTGAATCACTTGGTTGTTCTTGGTAAGGAATTATCTTATTATGCCATAAACATGAAAATGTTAAGATCCCTTACAAGAACATGGCAACCAAAAGGACACCGCTCTCTCAAAGAAGAAAAGTCTCTCCAACATGACTCTGGCTACTCCTTTTGGAAAACTTCAAGAACATGATTTGAAGTTAAGCAGACTTGAGCAATATGAGAACAATAAAAAGAGACATCGGTCTATTGCTCTAAAAGCCAAAGAAAGCATCAATGATGAATATGATGCAGAATCAAAAGATGATAAGAACATGGTCTTAATAGTCAAAAAAATTTGAAGGTTCTTACAAAGAAAAGGTATGAAGTCTACAAGTTTTCAAAAGGGAAATAAACCCTCCTCCTCTTCACAAAAGATCACATGTTATGAATATGGAAAATCTGGTCATATCAAATATGATTGTCCAAACATTCAAAAGAAGAAGCATGGACTAAAGGAGAAGTTTGGAAAGAAGGATTCAAACTCCAGAAGAGCATACATTTCTTGGGATGACAATGACGTAGGCTCAGACTCAGAATCAGAGAAGGAAAAAGCACACCTTGCATTAATGGCATCTCAGAATTCTGACAAGGAAAATATCCAGGTTAGTACCAGCACTTCTTTTTCTAATGATTTAGAATATGCTATAGAAAGTCTTCTTTAAGATGTGTCATAGTACTTCTAAATTTAGAGATAAACAAAATGCTATTATTCCATCTTTAGAAGAAAAATGTCAAATTCTTCAAATGGAATTAGATGATGTTAAATCTCTTAGGAGTAAACACATGCATGCTAGCTCTTCTAGAAATATGAACTATAGGAACTACCCACAAAATGTCCTAAAAACAATCCTAAAGATTCATTTCTTAAGATTATAAGAAAATTAGGTATATTAGATAAACATGATATTTAAAATAATGTGGTATTTACATAATCTTTGTGTAAACTTACATGATTGCATGTATTTAAATTGATTGTGTGCTAAAATGTTCATCTAGAAATGTGCTACATAGGACTTGATAGTTTTAGAACCTATAAAAATGTCCTTGTAATCGATTACCATAGGTCCTGTAATCGATTAACCCTGTTCTCAGTCCTCGTGCCTGTTAGAATATTCTAAGTAATCGATTACCATAACTGCTGTAATCGATTACATATTCAAAGTTTGAAAATTTTCAAATTTAAACTGCCAGTAATCGATTACCCAACTGATGTAATCGATTACATACTCATGCTATATAATCAAAGCATGAAATTTCAATAGGAATTATTCTCAAAATGCTCCAAGACAACCTAGGAGACATTATGATATGCTTAGATATAATATATAATGAAGGTTATAGACTATATGCTTGTAGTCGTTGCAATAGAATAGGACATATCTCTAGTAGATGTTATTATAGGAATATAGGTATATCAAGTGGGCAATGTATGTGGGTGGAGAAGACAATCAATAACCTAGAACCCAAAGCAACTTAGGTACTTAACATTCCTTTATGAGAATTTGTTTTGTAAGTGTGAATGAAAAACAGCAAAGGATTTATGATATCTTGATAATGGCTGCACATCACACATGATTGGAGACAAAACAAAATCTTTATATCTCATACCTTAAGAAAAGGGATATGTATCATATGGGAATAATGAAAAAGGGAAAATAATTGGCATAGGAAAAATAGGTACGCCTCCTCAAACAGTATTAAATAGAGCCATCTAAAGTACATGATATTTTAGAAGATGAGAACGGGATTCTAGCCATGCAAGAATAGTTAAACCAGTTTAAGAGAAACCAAGTATGGATATTGGCTTCCTGACCCAATGATGAGCATATTATTAAAACCAAATGGGTGTTTAGGAACAAACTAGATAAACATGGAATCATAATTAGAAATTAGGATAGATTAGTAGTACAAGGTTATAATCAGAAAGAAGGTATAAATTTTGATTAGACATATGTATCAATTGCTTGGTTAGACGCAATTGGACTTCTATTAGAGTATGCTTACTCGCTTAACTTCCAACTATATCAAATGGATGTTAAGAGCAGTTTCTTGAATGGATACATTCAAGAAGAAGTCTATGTGAAGCAACCTCTTGGCTTTGAAGATCCAAAGTCTCCTTCACATGTCCTCATCTTAAAGAAAGCTTTATATGATCTAAAGCAAGCACTATGGACATGGATTGCAAATCAAGCAATCTGAAAATGGGATATTCATCAATCAATCCAAGTTCTATAAAGAACCTCTGAAGAAATATGACTTGGATGATTACAAATTAATACCCACATCAATACGGATCAAGCACTTATCTAGATCAAGATGAATCATTTACTCCAGTAAAGATTACCAAATATAGAGCCCTTGTCTATACTCTCTGAAACTTGTCCTCCAAAACAAAGAAGACAAACTTGGAAGACAATGAAGCAAGTTCATCATCAAATTCAGACAATGGAGGAGTATGTCTTGATTTGATGGTAACACATCATTCTAATGATGGTAATAAAGAGGTTAGTAATGCAATTTCACATGAAAATTTACAAAGTAATTTTTATAGATTGCATGATAGTTTCTTGAGTGTTTATGAAGTATATGCATATCATAGTAGGATCATCTCATCTCTACAAAGTAAAACTAAAAGCATGCAAGATAAATTAGATCAAGTAAAATCTAGAATAGATATTTAAAAGTGATGCTTCATCTTTAGATACATGCATAACTCTTGAGTCAAGGGTTGATAAATTAAAACAAGTGGTAAACAAAGGATCAAGATGATATGGATAAGTTGTTATATAATCAAAGACACGCCTTTCATAAAAGTGATTTAGGTTTATCTAATCATAGTCATCCTAATGATGTTAGGAAAATCACTTTTAGACCAAGAAGTTCATATAACTTTGGTCACTTAAGAAGAATACATGATAGTGTTCTACTTAGAAAGGCATGTATCAAATCTTTCTATCATCTTAAGGAAAAAGTGTCTAACATGAAATTTAAGTGTTCCTATTATTCTCCTAATTATCAAAGAAACAACGGAATTCCCAAATGAAAGATTCATATGGGATGTGAAAGGAACTAATCCAAAAGGATCCAAAAACTATTGGGTATCTCTAAAATACCATTAAGCCTATTGTGCAAATGTGTTTGAAGACCTGGTGATCTGAAATGTCATATACAAAGGATGGTCTTTCAAGACACAAATTTAGAATATGGTATTGGTCAGAGAAATTCTAAAAACTTTATACCGTTCAAATGATATTAAGTACAAGAGTAATGCATTCTTAGGCATCTGCATTTATATCATAGTTCTCTGTTAGATATATCTTTCATGCAGTACCTATCAAAGTCTGGAATTTCAAGTTTTCAAACATAATAATCGATTACATAAAGTGAGTAATCGGTTACAGGGATATTTTGGCCCAGGATTATTTCAGAAAGCTTCAGTAATCAATTACTGGAAGTCTATAATCAATTCTATCAGGGCTAAAATGGAAAATAGTTAACTTTCAGAGTTTGGCTTATGTCTTCATATATTTTGGGCTGTAATAGTTTAGACATAAATTTTTAGATGGTTTGAATTCTGCTTGTATGTTTAATTATGTATTCTGAACTTCTATGGTTATGCTTTAATTGCGTGTGATGCATAAGTTTCAAAGTACTGTCTTGCTCACCCCCACTCCCTACGATTCAAATATCTATACTACTTGTTAGCATGTATGCTTGGACTCATCTTCTTTTTGATGAAGTCAAAAGGGGGAGAAAGGGTCACATGTGCTTTGTAAAGACTTACTTATAAGAAAAGCTACAAGTGGAACAAAAAGGGGGAGAAAAGTGTTGATACACATTATCGTTTTGACATCAAAATATTTGTCTTTATGCTTCCCTTTATTTCTATTATCCAAGAATACTGTGAATGGCTTTTTCTTCTTTTTGATGATGTCAAAAGGGGGAGAAAAGTCTTGTGTATGCTTGATCATTTTTCAGGATACTGTGCTTCAATTGCAAAACAAAGGGGGAGATGTAATTGCAAAACCAAGGGGGAGATACAAGACAAGAAAGAAAGTCCATTGATCTATCAATGCTCAAGCAAGATGTTTGTCATAATCAAAAAGGGGGAGATTGTGAAGAAGGTCTCGTCCTTGGACTCGACTGAGGTTTTGATGAAGACAAACACATCACAAAAAGAAGAAAGACTTCAGAAAAGAAAAGGAAGACTTCAAGAAAGAAAGGAACAAAAAGGAAGAAAGACTTCAAGAAGACTTCAAGAAGACTTAGGAGAAAGAAAGG
Source organism: Acmispon strigosus (assembly GCA_030819835.1). Taxonomy (NCBI): domain Eukaryota; kingdom Viridiplantae; phylum Streptophyta; class Magnoliopsida; order Fabales; family Fabaceae; genus Acmispon; species Acmispon strigosus. The sequence continues at coordinate 32,216,485 of JAUAMA010000001.1, forward strand.
AACAAAAAGAAGAAAGACTTCAAGAAGACTTCAAGAAGACTTAAGAGAAGAAAGACTTCAAGAACCAGGCTCAGAACGTCAAAGATCAAACATGAAGGTTCTAATTTTAAGTAAGTCTTGTCAACTTAGTGTGCTATGCTTTATTAAGGTTAATATTGCATTTGAAGGCTCATAAAATATCAAATAATTGAGTACGATATGTTCTCACAAGTAAAACTTGGTAGGAACACTCAATTAGGTTTTAAACAGTCAAAAACTGAGTTCTGGACTTCTGTAATCGATTACAGGATGTGTGTAATCGATTACCAAGTTTGAAATTTGAATTCAAACTTCAACGGCATGGTGTAATCGATTACACTAACTGTTGTAATCGATTACCAGGTCGACATATGTGTTTTTTCATGAACCATTGTGTCTCAAACCGGTTGGGAAAGGTTGTGTTGGTTCATGGACGACCTCTAGTGCCTATATAAAGTCCTTAGACACTCAGAAACATCAATGACTTGGTCCATAACTTTCATATTCATTAAAGTCATCATTCTGAGTTTCGGTTCTCTCATTTTCATAAGAACACTCATGATGTTCAACATTTGAGAAACTCAGAATGGAAGAGCCTTCATTGTAATTGCCTGGAGCATACAAACTAAGATCAATCCTTCTTGTCTAAAGGATTGAATCATCCATAGAATAGGCATCTTCTTCTTCTTCTTCTATTTGAATCATGTTGATTCATTCACCGTGGTTTTCGGTGGTTGTAAAAAGGTCCTTTGAATCGTGTTTGATTCAAAGTCCACCGTGGTAATACGGTGTCATCAGAAAGTGGTTTGCTTTCTGAGGCTTGATGGGTCCTCTTAGGGTCCTTGGCACAAGTATTGCTAAGAAGACTTGATCAATCAGAAGTGGGTTGCTTCGGGAAGATTGATAAGATATCTTAGGGTCATTGGTGCAAGTATCCGTAAGAGTACTTGATAATGGGAAATCTTCACTGTGGAATTCAGTGGAGTGGTTCTTCAGAAAGTGGTAATCTTTCTGAGGGGTTCTAACTTTACTGTGGTATTCAGTAAAGGGTTTGCCTCAGACAGTGTAATCTGTTCTGAGGGTTGTAATCAGTTCACTGAGTGATTCAGTGAGCGGTGATTTTCAGAAAGTGGTTTGCTTTCTGGTATAGTGGAAAATCTCTGTGTGATCAGAGGACTGGACGTAGCCTTCTGGGTTTGAAGGTGAACCAGGATAAAATCCCTGTGTGTTCTTCTTATCCTTCATCTTTTACTTTCAAGCAATTACAACATTCCGCTACAACAACGTTCTTACGTTACAACTCTAATTGCGCTGAAAGTCGTTTGGTACTATTACGCGAAAATCGGGGCAACTCTGATTCACCCCCCCTCTCAGGTTGCTATCTGTACTAACAGATTTTATAGAGAAAATCGTGTGTGTAATCGATTATGACAGTTAGAGTAATCGATTACAGCAATTTAAAATTTGAAAAATTTCAAATTTTGTGTATGTAATCGATTACAGGAGTTACAGTAATCGATTATTTAGAAATTTCTACCAGGCACGAGGACTGAGAGCAGGGATAATCGATTACGGACCTATGGTATTCGATTACTAGGACATGTTTATATGTTCTAATCTCTAGAATCCTATGTAACACATTCTTAAATGAATATTTAAGCACATAATCAATCTAAATGCATTTAATCATATAACATCACAAAGATTATGCAAATATCATGTTACTTTAAATGTCATGCTTATCTAATATGCCTAATTCTCTTCTTATCTTAAAGATTAATGAATCTTTAGGAAGAGGTTTAGTAAAGATATCTTCTAATTGATTATGAGTATCCACAAAAGAAATCTCAATGTCTTTTCTCATAACATGATCTCGAAGAAAATGATGTCTTATATCAATATGCTTAGTTCGAGAATGCATGATAGGATTTTTAGTGAGATTAATGGCACTTGTGTTGTCACATTTGATTGGAATGCAGCCCAGCTCTAAGCCATAATCTTTGAGTTGTTGTTTGAGCCATAAAGTTTGTGCACAACAACTTCCTGCAGCAATGTATTCTGCTTCAGCAGTACTTAGAGCAACACATGCTTGTTTCTTGCAAGACCAAGAAACAAGGGCATTTCCTAACAAGTGACAAGTACCACTTGTACTTTTTCTTTCAGTTTTACAACCAGCATAATCAGAATCAGAATATCCAATCAAATCACAAACACTTCCTTTGGGATACCACAAACCAACATTTGTAGCTCCTCTCAAATATTTGAAAATCCGTTTGACGGAACTTAAATGTGATTCCCTAGGAGAGGCTTGATATCTAGCACATAGACACACACTAAACATAATATCAGGTCTACTTTCAGTTAAGTATAGAAGAGATCCGATCATACCTCTATATTTGGTAATATCTACTTGAATACCGGATTCATCTTGATCTAGATATGTGTTAGACCCCATTGGTGTGGCTATGGCTTTGCAATCATCCAAATCATATTTATTTAATAATTCCTTGCAAAACTTTGATTGATTGATGAATATCCATCATGTGATTGCTTAATTTGCAATCCTAGAAAGAAATTTAACTGTCCCATCATGGACATCTCAAATTCTTCTTGCATCATGTTAGAGAAATCCTTACAAAGAGATTCGTTAGTTGCACCAAAGATAATATCATCAACATAAATTTGAACTAATAAAGTATTACCTTTGGTTCTTTTGATAAACAAGGTTGTGTCAGCCTTACCCTTTTGGAATCCTTTCTCACAGAGGAATGTGCTTAATCTATCATACCATGCACGAGGGGCTTGCTTAAGACCATAAAGTGCCTTCTTTAATCTGAAGACATGTGAAGGGAACTTTGGATCTTCAAATCCTGGAGGTTGCTTCACATAGAATTCTTCTTGAATGTATCCGTTCAGGAAAGCACTTTTGACATCCATTTGATATAATGGAAAATTTAGAGAGCAAGCATACGCTAACAGAAGTCTTATGGCTTCCAACCTTGCTACTGGTGCATAGGTTTCATCAAAATCTATGCCTTCTTCTTGATTCTAACCTTGCTCTGTTCTTCCTTTCTACAACACCATTTTGTTGTGGTGTTCTTGAAGTAGAGAAATTATGTGATATTCCATTTTCATCACATATTTCTTGAAATTGTTGATTCTGAAATTCTCCACCATGATCACTTCTAATAGAAGAGATCTTTAAAGACTTCTCATTTTGAACTAGCCTTGCATATCTCTTGAATGCGTTGAAGGCTTCATTCTTATGAGGCAAGAATAACGTCCATGTAAATCTAGAGAAATCATCAACAATAACAAGTGCATAGAAATTACCTCCGAGGCTTTTTGTTCTTGAAGGTCCGAACAAATCCATATGTAGCAATTGAAGGGGCCTTGAAGTCGAAACTATGTTCTTTGGTTTGAAAGACGTTCTGGTTTGCTTCCCTTTTTGACATGCATCACAAAGCTTGTCTTTTTCGAATCTTATCTTTGGAAGCCCAACAACTAGATCATGCTTGACTAGTTTGTTTAAATGATCTATGTGTATATGAGCAAGTCTTCTATGCCATAGCCATGAATCACTATTGTTCTTGGCCAAAAGACATCTTACGTTTTGTGGAATTTCTTCCAAGGAGATCATGAAGACTTTATTGACTTTATACCCAGAAAACTTAATTTCTTTAGTTTTCACATCTTTTACTACACATATATCATTAATGAAACCAACTTTCAAACCTTTGTCACATAGTTGACTAATACTCAGAAGATTATGCACCAAACCATCAACATAAAGAACTTTATCGATGACTGTTTGAGGGGGGGTGCCTATTCTTCCAATACCGAGTATCTTTCCCTTTTGATTATTACCATATGTGACAAAACCTTTTTCCCTAGGTATAAGAAAAGAAAACTTGGTTTTGTCTCCTGTCATGTGTGATGAGCAGCCACTATCAAGATACCATAAATCCTTTGCTGCTTTCATACACACCTACATGACAAAGTTCAGACATGGGTATTAGGAACCCAACAAGTTTTGGGTCCTTCTAAGTTAACATCCTTCCTAACCCAAATGTACTCCCTATTTGGTACTCCTACATGTTTGTAGTAACATCTACTGGGGGTATGTCCTATTTTGTTACAATAGGTGCAAGAATAATGATTGTAACTAGTTGTTTGCCTAGGAGAGGAATGAATCTTCTTAGGAGGTCTATTAGGATTGTTCTTTCTATTGTTCATACTCCTAAAAGAATTGGTCTTAATACCTTTATAAGATCCTTCCACCATGTTTGGTTTTTCAAACATAGTTTTCTTGAATTCCTTAGTCTTTGGGTGAGAAGTATATCCTAGACCTGACTTATTGTTTGAATGTCTTTGTACACTTAGAATATCATCTAACTTCTGTTTTCCTTTATTGAATTTATGGACTCTTTGTTGAAGGTTCTATCTTTTCTTCTAAAGAACTACACTTAGTGCATTTATGTGTAATACCTAACTTAGATTTTACTATGTCTAGTTCTTCTTGTAAATTTCTACACTTACTTTCTAAGGATGAAATAAAATCATTTTGCCTAGTGCTAACCTTAGAAAATTCTTGACATAATTTAAACATATTTTCCATAGTAAACTTTAAATCATGAAAAGACATAGAATTGTCACTAACCTGGGAATCTTCAACATCTGAATCATGTGAGGCCATCAAAGCAACTTGTGCTTCTTCTTTATCAGAGTCTGATGATGAACTTACTTCATTATCATGATAATAATAAAATCACACAAGAAAGGGGGGGTTTGAATTGTGTGTGTGACTTTTTATAAACTTTTCGTATTAAAGACGAATTATAAGTTTAAAAACGTTTATGTAAATATGCAGTGAAATATATTTAGAGCATAAAGAGTAAAGCACGCAAGATATTTATCCTGGTTCACCCTCAAAATCAATAGGGCTACGTCCAGTCCTTGGCTATACCAAGATTTTCACTATTTCGACTGAATAGTACAAGTGTTCTCAGGGACTTCTCCCAGTATTCTGAGGACTACTCCTTTACAAGTTTTCTCAGGACTTCTCCTTTATCTCTTAAGTATTCGACAGGACTTCTCCCTGATTCTTTTACAAGAATGTTGGTTTTCTACAAAGATCTCTTCACAAAGAGTGGGTAGAAAATATGAGGTTCTAGGTTCAGAGATGATGGTTAAGTTTGGTTCTCTGAAGGGATAGTGTGAGAGTAATGAGAGTTTTCACTCTATGAGGATTTCACACTAATTGGCGACGAAACTCAGAAGGATAGAAAATTCTAAGGTTGCTGAGTGTTCTTGGCAAAATCTTGTCTAAGTTGTGAATTGACTTGAAGAATTTGAATGCTCAGATATAGTGTAAGTCGCCAAGTTTAAAGTGATGCAGAGGCAGCTATTTATATCTTCAGTAAGGTGAGAACTAGATGGACTGCTGAAGATCTTCAAAAATAGTTCCGTTAGAGATTTGCTCGATTGTGAGTAACGGATACTTCTACACTTGTTGTTTGATAAAGTTTGCCATAGTGATTAGCATTTCTTCAATCGCTGGAGAGTGAGTTCGTCTGGCAGTCCTTTTTCTTCTGATTTCCAAAGACAGTAATTAATGTGAGTGGATTCCAGGTAATAAGGCATTTAATGCTTCTGACCAGAGAATTTGAATTCTACCGTTGAGGAGATACGATGATCAGAGTATTTCTCCGTAATTTCAGCAAAAAGCGACTTGAATTAAGGAATGTCTGAGAATTTGAATCTTCAGGATATATGGCGCTTAATTCTGTCTCTTTCGTATTTAATGCTCTGAGGTGCTTGACGGCTTCTCTTGGTTTTTAGGCAAACGATCTCTACTGAGCAGATTCTTTTCATGTCAGTCTTTAATCATTACTTCTCAGTCATTGACTTGGAGTGAACCGGTCAGATCTTTTAGGCGGACGAAGTCTTCTGAGAGAGAGAGGCTTCAGTTCTCTTAGCCGGACGTACTTTTCCTTTGTTCTTTGATAATGATTGCAGCGTCCCTTCCATATATAAGAGTTCCTGAATAAACTACTTTGAAGAGAATTAGTGACTCTTTACGAAATTGTTATTTATCAAAATAGGTTAATTTATTTGAATATTTTTCTCTAACAATCTCCCCCTTTTTGATAATGACAATTTCTTAAAGCAAATGCAAGTAGAGTCTGAATGATTTCTCCCCCTTAGTATGTGCCTTTCTTTTATTTAGCATTTATTTCATTATCGAAATTAGCTCCCCCTAAGCTTGTGCAGTTTTAAAAGTTTTAAAAAAAATTGTTGTATAATTTCTCCCCCTTTGGCATTAGCAAAAAGAAAACACAAACACAGCAAAAGTGAATAATAGAGCTATATATTCATGAGGTTGGTTTAGACAATCCTAAAAGTAGGGCCATATAGGCGTTCATTTCAGCAACATTGGAATCTATCATGGAAGTAAGCCTAGTATTCATGGAGTCGAGACGGTTATTCAGAGCTTGATCTCGACGATCCTGGGCCAGCGATAAGCGAGTAGTGAATGCCTTGACTTCCTGAGATAGAAGATGGACCATAGAGCGCTCATCTTCAGAGTTGGAGTGGGAGCAGTGATTGACTGACGAAGAGGAGAGGCTAGTTGGCAGGATAGGCGTAAAGGATGCCACGGTGGGAATGAGCGGTGCAGGATGCAGATGCAGCCAAGTGGGGCGCAGAGACTGCAACATGGGTGATAATTGAGGAAGGAGAACCAGGGTCCAGGTGCTGAACTTGAGAACCAGGGATTCAACACAGCCAGCCAGATGAAGTGGAATGTAGGCAGTGTGAATAGTCTTGCGAATCTGAAGTTCCCAGTCATAATGAAAAAGTTGACGTTCAGAGGGCATGGATTGGGTAAAGAAGGAGTTAGAGCATCCGCGAGGAAACCATAAACCAGCCTTAAAGCAAAATGAGAACCCAAATGTTTGAACACAGAGATCTGATAAGAGGTGGGCATTTGGTGCATCAGGTGAACGCTTGCGCTTGCCTAAAGCAGAACTAGATCTAGACGGGTTACTGGGCATGAAGCAGATCTGATGAGAAGACATGCCTGAATCAGTAGGGAAGAAACCCGGAGGTGCAAGCTTGAGATCTAGATCCATACTTTTAAGGAGGCATTCCGGTGTGGACAGGTAGGAAGTATTAATAGTTGCATTAAAGTGGGCATCTACCTGGAGTAACAGTGACAGCGTTGGTTGACTTTGACCAAGAGGCAGACGAAGATTGCTGTCATCATTGGTTAAATTGAGACGACTAAAATCAATAGCTAAGCAAGAGATGTCATGATGAAAATCAGGTTCAGAGTCGTCATCAATGAGAATGGGATTGTCAAAGTCGGGGACAACGAATAAGGAGTCAAGAAATTCTTCAGCTTCTAGTTGAAGAAGAGATTGAAAGTGAGTAATCTTGGATTGAAGAAGCGATTCCCATCCGAGGGCATCACGAGAGCAATGATGCTTCCATTGAGGCGAGATAGTAGGCAGGGGTGAGTTATGTGAAAGCTTGACTCGGACCCAGTGACGATTCTCAATGTTACCCAGTACAGCAATGGTGGGTGGATCATGAACAGGGCCAAACAAGGGTAAATATGTGCAACACTGAGTAGGGGATAGGGTTACGAGAACCATTCGTAGGGCAGTGGCAGCAAGCAAACCCATGTCAGGAACGGTAAACCACTTGGCTATGTGTGTAGGTTCATTCCCATGGAATGTGAGAGCCTCACAGATTCGATCGACATCTTTATCGGAGGAGAACGTTTGGGAATGAAGCACTCTGTGTGTTAGAAGTTCTTGAATGAGCAAACCACGAACCTGTGCCCAGTAGTTCTGGGGGTAGCCCATCCATTGAGCGAGACAGTGAAAACCACAGTTACCATCATCTTCAACATCAAGAATATCAGATATATAAGTGTGAAACATTTGAGGTAGAAACTTCAAATATTGAGCATGAGAGATGGAGATGAGGTCAGCAGTGGAGTGCACAGTTTCTGGAAGTGGCTTAGATGAAGTGGAAGCTGGTGGGATTGGTGGAGCACTTGAAAACTGTGAGGAAAGATCGTCTGAACAACATCGTTTAAGACGGGCAGCTGACGGAGTTGATGAAACAAGCTTTCGTTTTTCAACCCTCCTAGTGCATTCACTAAGGAGTTCAGTGGGTACTCCAGATATGTCAACCGACAGACCCTTTCGTCGAACGCCACTGAACTTAATCGGAGAGGCAATGATATGATCAGATGAAGTATAATGCAGTGATTCAAGAGAAGGATTGACTAACTGCTTGTGCCGCATGAGAGCTGATATAAGGGCACCATAAGGAAGATTTGAGTTAGGTTTTGCCAGAGTATGGAGGATGTACTGAAACACAAGATTAGGCCAGTAGACAGTTTTGCGATGTTGAAGTTGAAACAAGGCCCATTGAGAGAACTTATTGACTAAGTCTCGAGAACCCTCTTTTGGCAGAATGACCTTACTGAGAACCGCATGGGGAAGAATGCATTCGTCAGCCAGGTTTGTCACTCGCCTAGAGGTGGCGTTTTTGGGTATCTCCTTCCAGATAGTGAAAGGAGAGCTCTCGGAGTTTTCCCAAGATGAGGAACAGCACGCTCCATGGAGAGGAAGGTTGAGAAGTTGAGCTATGTCGGTTGTGAGTATATCGACTACTTGCCCTAAGCACCGAGTTCGGATGTGATGAGGGTTCATCTCAACAGCACAGTCATAGAACTCCTGAACAAGAGGCTTTAGTACTGAAGATGAGGAAACTGTGAACATGTTCCCCCAGGCCTGAGAGAGCAGAAGATCATGTCCTGCCACCTTTGCATGCGCAAATAGCTTTAGATCAAAGTATCGAGGGGTGACAAGTTCTCTATCCCCTAGATGTTCAACCTTTACAAGACCAATGTCGTGTCCCTGAAGCTCTTGATTACGAAGCATACGATTTATCTGGTTCTGGTGTATTTGCTTTTCTTCCATGCTTAGAGCTCGTTGAGCTTTTCCAGTTTTTCGTTTGTTAGGAGCCATGAAAGCTGTAGAGAGGGAAGACAGAGCGATGGCTACAAATGCACCGAGTAAGTTGAAAGGATGTATTGGGGCAGTTGTAAAGAGATATATCTTTACTAACCGTCAGTTTGATCTGAAATAGTGTCTCGATTGTATCATTTTCATGATGAGTAATACAGTTTATTAACTTGCATTAAATGAGGAGAGATAATAAATACCACCTTTTGTGCGTGTGTGCAGAGCAAGTGAGGAATATGAAAAGACACAACTGTTTGAGCATTTAATGCATATCATGAAGTAGATATTATGAAAATGATCAGACGAATATAATAAATAAATATTTATAGTGCAGGAAACATTCCTAGTCTTTCTCTAAGGCATGCAAATTTATTTTCAATAAGGGGTTTTGTGAAAATGTCTGCCAATTGATCATCAGATGGTATGTATGAGATGTCAATATTTCCTTTTGCTACATGATCACGAATGAAATGATGTTTGATTTCAATATGTTTGGTTTGTGAATGTAACACAGGATTCTTTGTTATATTAATGGCACTTGTATTATCACATAGTAATGGAATGTTATGCTCAAAAATATTATAATCTTCTAATTGATGCTTCACCCAAAGAAGTTGGGTGCAGCATGAACCTGCAGCGACGTATTCGGCTTCAGCTGTTGAAAGCGAGATTGTGCTTTGTCGTTTGCTTGCCCAAGAGATTAAACATTGTCCTAAGAAGTGACATCCTCCACTTGTGCTTTTTCTTTCTATTCTATCTCCGGCATAGTCAGCATCACAGAATCCTCTTAGCCTGAAATCATCACCTTTCTCATAGACTAGACCAAGATTAGTAGTGCCAATAAGATATCGAAAAATTCGTTTTACGGCACTAAGATGAGATTCTTGAGGACTTACCTGGAATCTTGCACATACACATACGCTGTACATGATGTCTGGTCTACTTGATGTAAGATATAATAGTGATCCTATCATGCCTCTATATTTGGTTGAGTCAACAGGAGTTGAATCATCTCCTTTATCAAGTATGGTTCCAGGATGCATTGGAGTTCCCATGGCTTTTGCTTTCTCCATGCAATATTTTTTGAGCAGGTCATTGACATATTTGGTCTGATGAATGTATGTTCGAGTTCCCTCTTGCCTAATTTGTAATCCTAGGAAGAACTTCAATTCTCCCATCATACTCATCTCAAATTCACTTTGCATGAGCTTGGAGAACTATTGACAAAGAGCTTCATTTGTGGCCCCAAATATTATGTCATCGACATATAGCTGTACTAGGATGAAGTCATTTGACCTCTTTCGTCTGAAGAGAGTATTGTCGATGCTTCCTCGAGAGAATCCATTTTTCATAAGGAATGAGCTCAAGCGATCGTACCATGCTCGTGGTGCTTGCTTTAATCCATATAGAGCTTTTCTCAGCTTGAAGACATGGTCTGGTAGATCCTGATCTTCGAATCCTGGAGGTTGTTTTACGTAGACTTCTTCTTCAATGTATCCATTTAAGAAGGCACTTTTGACATCCATTTGAAACAGCTTTATGGAGCGTTGACATGCAAATGCTAGAAGTATGCGTATGGCTTCAATTCTTGCCACTGGTGCAAACGTCTCTGTGTAATCAATTCCTTCTTGTTGATTATACCCTTGAGCCACCAGACGAGCTTTGTTTCTTGTGACTTTTCCATTTTCATCCATCTTATTTCTGAACACCCATCGAGTGCCTATAATCGACTTGTCTTCTGGCTTTGGCACCAAATCCCAGACTCGACTTCATTCAAAATGATTTAGTTCTTCTTGCATGGCGAGGATCCATCCTTCATCCTGAAGAGCTTCTCCTATGTTCTTTGGCTCTATTTCAGAAAGAAATGCACAGTTAGCAAAATCATTAAACGTGGATCGAGTCCTTACCTTTTCGTGCACATCTCCAATAATTTGTGTTGGAGGATGATCTGGTTTGAATCTCCAGTCTCGAGGTAGCGATATGCCGCTGGAAGTCATAACTTGACTTGATGAAAGGTCGTCAGACGTAGTTTCATTAACTTCGTCTGGCTGAGTAGTGATTGAGTCCGACTCTTTACTGGATGATGATGGCTGAAATGGATTTGATAACGGAGCTTCATATGTTTCCGTATCATCATCTTCTGTAAGTGTAGGATTTATCCCCACAAGCTTATCTTTAAATCTAACATTGATGGATTCCTCAACTGCCATGGTTCTGGAGTTATATACTCGAAACGCCTTCGAATTAGGTGAATATCCCAAGAATATTCCCTTATCTGATTTTGCGTCAAATTTTCCGAGATCATCCTTTGTGTTGAGTAGAAAGCATGAGCTTCCAAAAGGATGAAAATATGAGATGTTTGGCTTTCTTCCCTTCCATAGTTCGTAAGCAGTTTTCTTCAGAGTTGGACGCATGAATATTCTATTTTGAATGTAGCATGCGGTATGGATGGCTTCAGCCCAGAAATATTTTGGCAGAGAGGTTTCATTAAGCATGGTTCTTGGCATTTCTTGAAGTGACCTGTTCTTCCTTTCTGCTACTCCATTTTGTTGAGGAGTTCTCGGAGCGGACACTTGATGGAATATGCCATTTTCTTCGCAGTAATGATTGAATTCTTCATTTATGAATTCTCCTCCTCTGTCATTACGGATGTTGGTGATGCAGTATCCTTTCTCATTCTGAATTCTTTTTGCGATGATTAGAAATGATCTGAAGGCTTCATCTTTTGTTCCGAGAAATTGCACCCATGTAAATCTGGTGTAGTCATCCACAATGACAAGACAGAATCTTTTTCCAGAACAACTAGCCATTCTAGTGGGTCCAAACAAGTCCAAGTGCAACATCTCCAGAGGTCTCTTTGTACTTACAACGTTCTTTGTGTGGAAAGAACTTTTTACTTGCTTTCCTTGGAGACATGCTGAGCATGTATCATCAGATTTGAAAGATAGATTTGGCAGACCACGTACTAAATCATGTTTGATTATTTTAGCAATGGTCTTTAAGGATGCATGCCCTAGATTCCTGTGCCAGATCCATTTATCATCCTCTGCTGATACTAGACATGTTACCTTTTGACTTGCAAGGTTTTCCAGGGAGGTCTTATATAGATCCCCTTGTCTCTGAGCTTCAAAGATGGTCTTATCATTTTCATTAGAGACTCTACACTTCAATTTGGTGAAGGAAACAGTGAGCCCACTGTCACATAATTGACTTATGCTAAGTAGGTTATGTTTCAATCCTTCAACTAAGAGAACCTTCCGGATTACTGGAAGGGGGTCCTTACCGACATTTCCTTCTCCGACAATGAATCCTTTTTGATTTCCTCCAAAAGTCACTGTCCCTCCTGTCTTCTTCTCATGGATTTTTGGGAATAAAGACCTTTTTCCCGTCATGTGCCGTGAGCATCCACTGTCCAGGTACCATTGTTCTCTTTGGTTTTGAACTGTTAAGCACATCTGCAAGAGGAATAAGCCATACTCTTGTAAATGATCTTGGAACTTTCATGTTCAAGTCACTGTTTGAAAATTGTTTGCCAAGAGCAATCAAATGATTAATCAAATGAGTGAATCGTTTTTGCATATCTAATACCTTTTCTCCTGGAAGCATTCTGAACATTTCATATTCTTGAGATAGAGTATTGATTTTTGATCTCTTGACTTCATCTGTCCCTTTGTGAGTCACCATTAACGTATCCCATATTTCTTTCGATGAAGTGCACGTTGATACTCTGAAAAATTCATCCATGCCAAGGGCAGATGTAAGAATGTTCATTCCTTTGAGATCATATTGAACCTTCTTCTTTTCTTCTTCACTCCAAGTACTTTCTGGTTTTAGTTGTGAAGTTCCTTCTACTTCTGCTACAGGCACAAAGGGACCTTCTTCAATGGCTTTCCAAATTCCTGCATCTAATGAATTTATGAATATTTTCATCTTGATCTTCCAGAAGTCATAGTGTTCTCCATTGAAGAATGGTGGCCTGTTTATGTTGAATCCTTCACTGGTTCCATGATTGGAAGAGGATGCCATCTTTTCCCGGATCTTAGGAATAACTTACCTAAACTTCCGCTCTGATACTAATTGTTAGTGCAGATAGCAACCTAAGAAGGGGGGGGGGTGAATCAGAGTTGCCCCAATTTTCGCCTTATTGAAAATGTTACTTTCAAGATAATGATGATCACGAAACGATTGTTGTGATTGCAGCGAAATTAAGCGTTGCTTGAAAGTAAAGATGAAGGATAGAAGAATTCACACGTGGAGTTTTATCCTAGTTCACCTTCTATCCACCGAAGGCTACGTCAAGTCCCTCAAGAAAACCCCTTGAGGATTTTTCCACTATTGATAAAAATCTCTTACATGTTCCTAACCTAAGGACCCCAAGAATTTCTACCAATATCCTGTGAAAGCAAACCACTTTCAACAACCCCTGAAAGCAAACCACTTTCAGTTCCTGAAGGCAAACCACCCTCAGACCTTGAAGGCTAAACCACCTTCAATCAACACCCTGAAAGTATACCACTTTCAATACCAACAACCTTTCACCGAATACTACGGTGAAAACTCAATCTTACAGAAAAAGATGAAGAAGAGTTTACAATTGGCTGTATCAATCCTTTTACATAGAAGTGGATTGATCATGAGAATTTATGCTTTAAGGCTTTTAAGCATAATATGATTCTGAGTTCCTCAAGATATGAACAACTAAAGTGTTCTTATAAACATGGAGATCATGAACTCAGAATTTAGGCTCTTGAAGGTTTAAGTTCTAAAAGATGAACTAATTTTGACAAAGCTTTGGCCTAATGTTGTATTCTCATGTGCTGTTGTGTTCTGGACTCAAATGGACTTTAAATAGGCAAGGGAAACGTCCTTGAACCATCACAATCCTTTTCCAAAAGGTTTGGGACACAATGGTTCATGAAAAGATGCAACTTTTCGTGCTGGTAATCGATTACATCACTTAGTGTAATCGATTACACTAATAGCCGTTTCAGTTTGAATTTCAAATTCAAACATGTAATCGATTACAAGCAATGAGTAATCGATTACTTGCCTAGGTGTAATCGATTACCAGAAGGCTGAAATCGATTACACTGAAGTCCAACTTCCAGAAACTTGATCCTTTGAGATCGGCTTAAGGTTTTCTACTTCTTTTAAGTTATGAAAACACTTAGCTTGATTAGTTTAGATGTTTTAAAGAGCCTTTATGCTTTAATAGACCTTTAGAAGCATAACTCACCTAAACTAAGACTTCTAGGTATTTGATAGACTTTGTAGCGTTGTTTCCTCTAAGTCTTCTTTTCTTCTTTTTGTTGATGAGTTTGTCGTCATCAAAACCTCAGCCAGGGTCAGGAGCAAGACCTTCTTCACAAATAATTGATTCTTAAGATGATTTAAGTGATTCTTAAAGTGAATAATTGATTCTTAAGTTGACTTAAAGTGATCCTTAAGGTGACTAATTGATTCTTAAGATGAATAATTGATTTCTAATATGATTTAAGTGATCCTTAAGGTGAATGATGAGTTCTTAAGATGATTAAAGTGATCCTCATGGTGAAAATTTGATTATTAAGATGATTAAAGAGATCTTAAGGTGAATAATTGATTATTAAGAGGATTTAAGCAATTCTTAAAGTGAATAATTGATTTTTAAGACAATAAAAGTGATCCTAAAGGTGACTAATTGATTCTTAGGATGAATTAAAGTGATCCTTAAGGTAGATAATTGATTCTTAAGAAGACTTAAATGATCCTTAACATAAATAATTGATTCGTAAGATAATTAAAGTGGTTCTTAAGGTGAATTATTGATTCTTAAGATGATTTAAGTGATCTTCAAGGTAAATGATTGATTTTTAAGATGATTAAATTGATTCCTAATAAAAATAATTGAACCTATCCAAAATCTGAAAATATAGTATGACGATAAAATATAATCTCTAAATCAATTAAACCTACCCAGAATATCATCTCCATCAGCATCTTCTATGCCTGAGCTGGAGAAGTAGAAGGATATCCTATCCGAGAAGATTGACATCCTGAAGACCGAGAAGAAAGCTCTCACCAATCACCTGAGGGACACTGAAAAGAAGACCTCCGACCTGAGAGCTTACGTTGACAGGGTTAACTCCCAAATCTTTTCCCTTCAATATGTGAAGGAGGAAAGCTTCTCGGGAGGTTTCCAAAACACCGTCGATCAACTCCAAATCCTAAACCCTAGTCTTAGAAAATAAGGGATCTATTCCCATTTCATCGTGCAGAATGACGTTATAGGAGAGCTCAAGGGTGGCGTCTTTATTCCCTCAGTTATCCCTTGGAACGATCCGCCATCCCATGATTGAGTGGCGCTCGAAATTTGTTGCAAGGGGATCTTTTTGCTCTTTTCCCTTCTTTTTGTAACTGCCTTTTTGAATGTTAATGAAATATTTCTCTCCCACCTCTACTTTTTGTACTCTACTCTTTATTGCTGCTTTATTCTTTGCACATTTTTTATTGCTTGTCCCTTCGCTTAGGGACCCTTTATCATTTCTAAATGAACACTTTACTCCTGTCAACGTAGTTGAAGAATTTCTTTGAACAAATTAATCATGCTAGACAATTGGGCTGAAAAACTTCTTGCCAAGTGACAAATCAACTAAGTGATCAACTCAACCCATTTTGGATTACCAGGCTGAGAAGCCTTTACCCTTTGTGGTGAGCTGCTTATTCTGGATGGTCGGGCTGAAGATTCTTCGCTTCAGGAGAATTAATTTAAATGACTCATTTCAGATGACCAGGTTATAAACGAACTTCACTATTTGAGTAAAGCAGCTTATTACGGATGGTCAAGCTGAAGAGCCTTCATTCTTTAAGCTGCTATTTCCTTCTTATTTGGAATGAATTCGTCCTCCCGGATTGCTTGCGCTGAACTACTTCTACATTTAAAGATGTAACACGCAATATTCTTTAGCTAAAAAAAATTTCGGTTTGACTCTAAACAAAATCACCTTAGTGTTTTATTTATTGTTGTTGCCAAGCTGCATTCCCTCATGAGATTGCCTTGTCAAGCAACTCCTGTGATTCAAGAGAGATCAAATAATAGACATGGTTGTAAACACTTCATTTTTTCCCTTACCCTTTCTTTTAATTAATTATCTTTTTTTAATCGGGAAGTGAAAAGGATCTGAAAGTTAATAAAACAAATCCAAAATCTATAGGTACGATAACAATATTAAATAATTAAACTAATTTAGGTTTAGTTTTTTATTAGTAAAAAAATTATAAGGATAATATAAATGAGCCCCAAAGAAAAAAAAGGAAAAATGCCCATCATCTAAGAAAAAAAACGAGAGGGGAGGGTTGACCAGAAAGGGCCATTAGGTCAATGATCTACCCATTGATGAGAGGTTCTAGAAGCTTCTAGAAGGAGTTGGGCGGCAAGGATGAAATGGTAATTGTGCATCGCTGAAACCCTTTACACCCCTATTTATTGGTATAGTAACCCATCAGTAGCCTCTCTCACTTTTACTTATTCACTCAGCTAACCCTAGCAACACTCCATTCTCACCAACGCTCCCTCTCTCTAAAAAAAACAAAACCCCTCTTTCTCTCATCATTGTCGCCGCACCCGTCCATTCACTCTTCTCTTGGCTTCTAAAAAAACCCTAAAATTCTTTCCTTCTCACCCTTTGTCCGCCGCAACCCTTCTGCTCCTCCTCACCCTTCAGCCGCCACCTTCAATCTCTCTTCCTCACCTCTCTCCTCTCAACCAAATCCTCACCGCAGAAGCGCCGACCACCTCTTCATCAATCACCACCACCAAAAGCTCTTCTTCTCCTCTCTGGATTCCACCACTCTCAGGCTCTCAACTTCCTGACCTGAGGCGCGCGTCCCCTTCCTCCACTGTAGAACCTCCGCGGTGACGCTACACCCTTCAGCCACTGATAGGTGAGAAAGAGGAAGAGAAGAGAATAAGGAGAAGAGGGATAAACATAATTCGTATTCATCAATCAATGATATTACATGTGAATCCCCACCCTATATATCTATTCTAACAAACTCCTAGAATTCTCTCACGTGGCCACACGTGCTAGGCCTTTACAATTAACAATTGGCAGCTCATAATTCTTGATATACTAACTGATATAGTAACTGATAAAATAAGGACAAACACAAGAAGGAGGTTGAATTGTGTTCGTAACAATAGGTTGCTTTGAACAAATAACCAATTAAACAGTTTTGATGCAGCGGATTTATCAACGTGTGTGAAGTTGAACGATAAAGCAGTAAAACGATAAAGCTATAAACAACACACAAAGATTTATCCTGGTTCACCCCCAGAGCTATGGGGCTACATCCAGTCCTTGGCTTCACCAAGATTTTCACTATTCACCCGAATAGTACAAGTATTCTACAAGACTTCTCCTATCAACAAGTATTCTTAGGGACTTCTCCTAATCACAATGGATTCCTCTACAGAAATTCTCTTCTCACAAGAGTGATGGTAGAATCAATTTAGGCTCGAAAAACTCTCTGTATTGTATATGGTTTGGCTCTAATCAGTATACTAGAGGTTTGGCTAAAACAGAGATGAATAAACAGTAATTCTCTGTTTTACAAAGGCTCGATAAATCTGACTCTATTTTTTGGCTCGGTTTATGTACTTTGTTTTTCTCTTGATTTTTATCAGATATTTTTCGTTGTTTTTTGCTGTATTGTGTCTTCTTCTTCTTCGAGTATTTGAATGTCCTATTTATACCTTCGGATCAATTTTGATTTGCTGAAGGTGTTGTCGTTGACTTTGTATGAACATTGAATTCCTGACCGTTGTGCAACGGCTATATGCATTGAGTAGATTTGACTTTCTTGATTCTTCAGAGTTGTTTGCCATGATCTCCTCCTTTGCTTTGATTGTGATTCCATTGTTGATTAATCAGAGTTAATCAACGAGTAATGTTCTCCTTGATTCACTCTTCTGAATTTAATCTGTTCATCAATCATTTCCTTCCTTTTTGAGAAATGATTTTGTTCTGATGACAACGTTGTGCTTCAATCGTTTAACCTCTGACGTATCACTTGTAAACAGTATATTCTCTCACGAAGCCTTGGACGATGTTGTAATTTTGTCTTTTACTTCAGACGATGCTTTTTGTCTTCTACTTTGGACGATGCTTTCTGTTTGTGTATGAACAGTGTGTCGTGTTAGCTTGTAAATAGTGCTTCTCACTAGCTTGTAAACAGTGCTTCCTACTACCTTGTAAGCAGTGCTTCTCTTCATTGAACTATGGAAGTAATTCTCCTCTGAACGATAGATGGAGTTCTTTCGATGGGAATTTCTCAGAGGAACTATTTCTCTATGCGATGATAGCATTTATCATGATATTTTCTTGTTGATAGACCACTCTGGATTAATGTATTAATTAAAGGACATTTGTTTTGAAGTAGCATTTATTCATAGTTCTATTTGTGTCATGCTGTTTTTTTTAATGCTGGAAGGGTTTTTAAAGTATATGGCGATGTTCTTTTTTTCTCTTCTAACAGTAATAAGGTCTGTTAAAGCTTTTTCCTTTAAAAAACAAAAACTTGGTAACGTTAGCTTATTAAGCTTCTTCCTTATATAATTTTTTATATTACTTGAGTTTTATGATGTAATAGTAATGAAAATGGATAGTGAGTAAATGAAGACCATATTATTTAAGCTTCTTCCTTATTAAGCATTTTGCAGCCATAGACGGGAGAAAAGATCCACGTGACATAGATATTTTGTCATTATAGGGATGTTGCACTTCCATTCATAAGACCACATCATCAGTCGAGCGTCCTAAGCCCGACATTCCCGTTGTTGTTGCTCTTATGGTCTTCATTACCCCATCTTCCACTCGGTAAATAAGCATACCTCGTGGGAAGAGATTATGGCTTGTAGACCAAAGAGGGCTGTCCAAGTACTATATTTGCCTCTGGAATATGCACTATGACCAGAAATTGTTCCCTGATAATCTTGCTTTCTTCCTCGTCCTATCTTGACAGGAAGTGTTTTGAGCCCGACCGGTGCTATAGCGCAGCCACCAAATCCAGTGAAATTAGTCATCAAGGGAGTCAAATCCCTTGCCTCATACCCCAGCTGAATGAAGAATCTGAAAGACATTAGACTCATTGAGCTTCCTGGATCAACCAGGACATCTGTGAATGCCTCATTATCAATCATGGCTTGTTTCGCCAAGATGAGGTCATCCCTTGGCGCTCGGATTCATGGAGCCTGGAACTTAAATTGGCGTCAAACACGGTTCCTAATCTCCATGCTTTGGGAAAACCTTTTGTCATGTCCTTCTCATTCGGTAGGAAAATTATCCCTGTCGGGACCTTCATAAAAACCAGCTCCTTCTGGAAACAATCGATTCATCCACTTCTTATACTCACTCCGAGCGCTAGATTCAGCGTGAGAGAGAAGATGATTTAGTGGGGTAATTAAGTAATGGGCGGCAGGCTCTTTGACCCATGGTGGTCGGTGCGGAGATTCCTAGGTTTGGATGGTGCACATGTGTAAAACATGTTTCTGCAGATAAGGTGCAAAACAAAAATCCGATTTAGCAAAAAGGCTTGCAAGGCCCATTATGTTGTACGCACAGGGGGGAGGGGCAAATCCTCCGATTTGCACTGAATTGAGCCAAATAGGCCCAGTACTCATGCGCGCAAGGCCAATTCCCTTTCTAGGCTCTTTACCACTACCATGAGAAGTTTGATATATAAACTCTTTAAAGACTTGGCAACTTAGCAATGTAGGACAAAAAACTTCTGAAATACCATGTTTTTCCAACATGATGGACCTGCTTCATGATGAAAATCTTTGAGTAAGGAATGCAGCCATATAAGCTCACTTGAAACATTAGACAAGGCTCTATACCCGACCTCACCTCAGATGATGAGGACCTTGAAACTACCTTTTATTTTTCTAATTTCTATGACACCAAAGCATTGCAAACAAATACACACTTTCAAGTAGGTGTAAATATATTAAAGTTGGATGAGAAATGTGAGAAATGATTTGGATTAAGAGATAAAAAAAAGGTGAACTTGGAATGAAAAGTAAATCCACTAATTATATTTTCACACCCCATTTCCACCCACCCTAAGGTGAGAAACAAAGAAATTAGAGATATGATAGGTAATGTGATGGAAAAAAAGATAGAAAGATAAAATTGGTGGAATTGAAATAATAGAGAAATTACGGGTGAATGTGTTAGAGTTGAATAATATGAATGAGAATATTTCAAAGTTCCATATGCTTAAAGCCTTGTATTTTTCTAAAAAATAAAAATTAGAATCAATAAGTAACTTGTCTAGTGTAAAAGTCTTCTAATTGAATTTAATATTTTAAACTATTATTTACTGAATAAATATCCCATTATATACCTAAATCATAGAGTCACTTGTGTAGTCTAAAAGTTTTCTAATTAAATTTAATATTTTAAATTATTATTTAATGAATAAATATCTCATAATGTACCTAAATTATAGGTTATGCTTAGCCAAGTCCATCCTCACTTTTATCCCAGTTTATTCTATGCAGGTGTTTTGACTTCCAGATTCTGTTTGCAATTTTGTTGATAAGTTTGGGGTAAAGGTAGCCAAACCAGAAGTTGGATCTTGGTTCCATGGAGAGAAATTTTCTGTCCAAAATCTCACGGTGGCCTAGGCTTGCGCAGCACAAGAACGAATGATATAGCAATGTTGGGGAAACTAGTGGAGAGTTTTCTTCATGACAGAGGCAAGCTTTGGGTGCAAGCTACCACTAAGAAATACTTGTTTAATGAATTAATTCATGTAGGTACATACAAGAAGGGTGATTCCTACATTCTGAAAGGGATTATTAAGGCTAAAGATAACATTTTGCATGGCTTTGGTCCACTCCTTGGTAACGCGAATTCTTCACTTTGGTATGATGATTGGTTAGGAACTAGAAAACTTTGTCATAAGTTACCTTTTGTTCACATTTCGGATAGCATATTGAAGGTATCAAATTTATGGAACAATGGCCATTGGAATTTATTAGAGTTGAGTATGGTGTTTCCTCTTCGTATCCGTGAAGAAGTCCTTCATGTGCAGGTCCCCTCTAACTCGACAGGCACTGATTTAATTTTATGGAAGGCTTCCCATGATGGTAAATTTCTACTACTTTTGCTTATGAGATGCTTGCAGGTGTTAATAATCAGAACCACTTGGCTTTTTGGAAAAAAAATTGGAGTTGTCAGGTCCTAGAGAAAATCAGAATCTTCCTTTGACTTGTTGGGAAGGAAGCTCTCCCAACCAATGCAAAGCAGATGGATAATCATGTGAGTTCTTCTGCTAGCTATTCTGTTTGTGGTGCAGAGGAAGAGGACATGAATCATGGTTTCAGAAGCTGTCTTGACTCCAGAATTTTATAGAACCATTTCAGAGCCTTTATGTCACGCTTAGATGTTGTCGAATCATTTAATTCTTGTATTATGAGAGTTCTGATTCAGGGACAAAATGTTATTGCTGTGGCAGTGCTTTGGTGGATGTGGCGTTGGAGGACCCAAAAGTTTTTGGGGATAAAAAGTGGGAGCTCAATTGTGTGATGCGATAAGTGCTACTGGATGTTTTTTGTCGGACACAATGACCTTCACTTGGTCTGGCTTCGATAACCTCCTCCCTACCTGTCGTGTGTTGAATTATGTTGCCTGCAGTGTCGCGGTTGTCCGTGGATGGCAACTACTACCCTCACACTAGATTTATGGGTTAGGGTGGTGTCCTTCTTGACTCCCTAGGTAGTTGGATTTCTAGCATAAATATGTGCTTTGAGAATGGTAATGCTTTCTTAGTGGAGATCCTCTCATTGGAGAATTTTTTGATCTATGCTTAGAACGTTCGAATGTGTTTCGGATTGTAGTCATGCACTTCAAATAATTCGAAGTCAGGATGATGTTACAAAATTTTGGGAGAAGGACGCCATTCAGAGACTTCGGATGTTAATACACAAGGACTGGTTTGTCTCCTTCACTTATATTTCTAGGGAGCGAAATAAAGTTGTTGATAGAATGACTCGTCAAGTAGGGGTGTTCGCGGTCCGGTTTGGTTCGGTTTTGAAGGGAAAATTCATCCGATCCAATCTCTTCGGTTTTATCCCTTCGTCATCCAATCGGTTGTTTTTATTTTTTAGATCCGAACCAATCCGATCCAATTTTTATCGGTTTGGATTGGATTGGATTTCGGTTTTTCACCCGTAAGAATGAAAATATAAAAATAAACTATGCAATAGGGAATACTTTAAAATATTCACCATGCTTTTTGGACTTTGGAATAAACAACTCAAGACAATTATCAAAAGTCTCCTAACAAATACAAAAACATAAATGGAGAACCAAATCAGTTTAATCCTTCATTAGTTTAATCCGTCATCACAAAAAAAAAAAAATTAAAACCAAATCAGCTGCAGCTCCTAATTGACTTTCGTTCACTGTTAATCTTCAATCTCCAATTCTCCATGGAGCACATGTGTTTTTCAGATTGTAAAAGGGGCAGAAGAGGAAAACTAATAAAAAGTGTGGCTAAATATGTAATTTGATATATAAAAAAATAAGCATGTAATCTTCTTTCGGTTCGGTTTGGTTTGGTTCGGTTTTGGACAAGGGAACCGAAAACCGAACCGATCCAGTAATTGAACATCGGTTTTTTCGGTTTTCGGTTTTTTCGGTTATCGGTTTTCGATTTTTTGGATCGGTTTGACCGGTTTAGTTCGGTTTGGATTGGTTTTGAACACCCCTATCGTCAAGCATCCCGGGAGAAAATAAGGAAGCATATGTGGAAGCTTTCCCCCTCAAGAGTGATTCCCTCAATTTGGGAGGATGCTTTAGTGTAGTTTGCTTTTGATTTCCAAATGTAACCAAAAACAAATTCATAGGTATAAATATATCTTTATTCTCCATAAAATAGATTTTCCCGCTTTTGATGCCTTATTTCAATGTGTAATTTTTGGTCTTTTTATTTCAAAAGTAGGACGCACTAAAAGAATACATTTCCGATGAGTGCAATCAACACACTCATTGAAACACAGTCTCGGGGGTGACAATATGGGCTGGCGGGACGAGCCAAGCCTGACCCGCGATTGGCTCACTGAAATGCGGATTGAGTTTGGATAACCCACTTTTTGCATTTGGGTTGAAAGTCTTAACTTAACCCACTTTTTGGTGGGCATACGGGCTAGCATACTTTAAGAATATAGTTAAAAAAGTTTTTCTTTGAGCAAAAAGCCAAAACTTTTGCCCCCATTTCTTTTTTTCCCACAGCCGACAACCATGAAACTAATACCCCGAGTCTCTGAAATCACGTTAAGTGGGTAGGCCTATCCCAACAAATCATTCTCCATACACCCCACACTAACACCCAAAACGTGCAATGAGCGGCACTACCACAATTACAGCAAATCAAACAAGAATATTTGGTTGCTCCCTATTTCTTTGTTTCATGTCAACCTTGCCATTGGATTTTGATTCATCTCAACTAGGTAATGATAAATAATAAAAATCTCAAAAGAATTCCACAACAAGAATTAATTCCACAATTGCACTAAGAATAAAAACCCCATATTCATAACCAACTCACAAGTTGCAAAAGTTCACAATCATCACAACTCATAAATGTCTTTTAAAACAACAAAGTGTAGAAATCTCACAATCACATGGTTTTAGTTCAAAACTTCTGTTTCTAACATAGTCTTAGATCGAAATGTTAGATGCTCTCTTGGAGGAAGATGCATCCGCTTTCCCATTACCACCACCACCACCATCTTTCAAATCTTCATCACCATGAAGGGTGGCAATATGGGTTCGTGGGGCAAGGCGAGCCTAATCTGCCATTGGGCCTTCAAAATGTGGGTTAGGTTGACCCACTTTTAACATTTGGGTTGAAAGTTTCAACTCAGTCCACCTAAAAAAGCGGGCCAAATGGACTGGCTCAGCAGGTCAAGCCTATTTTGCAACCCATACACTTTCAACATTTTTTATGTGATTGGTTTATTCGTCAAAACAATAACATTTTCCTCTCATATATTATAGAGTTTCTTGACTTTTCGAAACAAAATCACATGAAGTGTGTTGGGGAGGGGGTGTTTAAAAGAATGGGTTGCTAGCATTATGGTAAGTTCCATTAGCGTTAGCTCTGACACTTATGAGCTAAAAGCCGACGCAAAACGCGATTTTTAGCGTCGGTGTCATTATTCATTGGTGACTGGATTTAATATGATGTTTTTGCTATTTTTTTCTTTTATTTTATTTTATTTTTGTTGAGTCTCATATAGTTTTTATTTCATTTTGTTAGAGTTTTTACTTTATTTTAGCATTTGCATATAAATTAGCAACTTTTGTGTTTTTAGTCCTTTTAGTTATGTTTTATTGTAGTTTTAGTCCTTTTTAGAGGTTCTGGTCAATTAAGGGACATTTGTGGGATCTTGGTGCAAATAAATGAAAGAGTGTGGCTGAAGATAAAGAAAAAAGAATCATCAATCCTCCTATGCTTGTTTAACATGTGCCTAATTGAAGAAGTTAAAGAAGGGGATGAAGAATCAAGCAATTAGCATGTGCTAAAATGGAGAAATGATGAAGGAATTGAAGGTTTCAGCTGTTGCAAAAAGGAGAATGAAGCCACATGAAGGCCCTTTAATGCATTGATGAAAGGAATCAAAAGAGAAGGTTAAGAAAAAGAAAATGAGGAGTCTGCCGTGCTCCCAACGCCTGAGCGTTGGCACCCCAACGCTCATGCATTGGCATTCTGTCTGAAGATGGGAATCCAATTCAGTCTCCAGCGCCCAAGCGTTGGAACCAAACACTTGAGCGTTGGCTTGCTGGAAGTTTGGCTATAAATTCGGTTTTTGTCTTTTCTTTTGTATGAATCCCTGGAACCTGAGTTCCTTCCTTTGTAGCCTTGTTCTTGAAGCTTGTAAGAGGCCTTTGGAGCCCTTGTTTCAGGTTTTGCATTTTATTTTCTTTCTGTTTAATCTAGCCATGCTTGGCTAGTACTTTCTAGCATTTGGGTTTGTAGTGAATCCTTTTTCCATTTATGCTTTAAGCTTTCTGTTTTCACATGAACAAAGTCATTGTTATCTGTATCTTCTCCCCATGTTCAATTATGCTTGGTGCACACAAGTTATCATGCTTTCTCTTGCACAATGGTAATTAGTAAGATTAAAGGGAAATGGGAATAGATTAATCAGTTATTCCGCCACTTAGGTTTAAGGGTGGGAATCAATTGTGTTGGCGTGAACTAAGAAAACTAATTCTTCAATTAGATTAACTAATCACTAAGGTATTAGGGTTGGTAATGTAATTGGAAGTTCTATTTGATTAAGGTATTAACAAGTAAAAATTCTAGGCTAGAGCACCTAAGAACGACTTCCGAATTCATATGATAATCTATTTGTGAGAAGTTTATTTTGGTTAGGTGAAACTTAAACCAAGTGCTATCTCTGTTAAATCAAATAATTAAATGAATTATTATATTTTGATAATTAACAATTTCTTTAGAATTTAATGACGTCAAAGATGAAGTTCCTAACATAGTGAAAATTATCATGTACAGGAATAACCATCTCTGAAAGGAA
Source organism: Acmispon strigosus (assembly GCA_030819835.1). NCBI lineage: Eukaryota > Viridiplantae > Streptophyta > Magnoliopsida > Fabales > Fabaceae > Acmispon > Acmispon strigosus. Next base: position 32,242,135 of record JAUAMA010000001.1, read on the forward strand.
TGAATAAACATCATAGCCTTATCAAGAGAATCAGTCCGCCAGAAGAGTTCGTCCAGTCACCTCAAAGGAAACAACATCAAAGACATACGTAGGAAAGCATTCACGTATAAGATAGTCTGATGGCGCAGGAAAGGAAGGTATTCAAGTACAAGACTGTCCGGTGACTCAAGACAGATAAATCAACAGCTTCAAATGACCAGCTTCTTCTCTCATGATTACTTAATGGAAATCTGCATAGCTTACTTAAAGCAGCTGAATCAGTCCGTCACCCAAATCTACAAAGATCAAATTGGGAGACTGTGATGTTTAAAGGGAGAAAGAATGGAAGAGCACAGCAACCTATGAAGAAACACCTTACGCCTCGAAATCTCTCTAGCATCATATAAAGGAGTTATGGATCAACTCTCTCAGATGGAGAACTTCAGTGAAGAACAAATGGAAAGAAATGATTCAGTTCTCTAAGACAAGAATGTTCTGTTAAAGAAGAACTGGCTGAAGGAAATTCATTTGGCAATGCAAACCACTCAATGACGGAACTTCAAGCATTCAATGGAGACTGCGTCTGCCAAAGCTCAATGGAAGAATCCGTCCACCAAAGTATAAATCGCGCCAAAGATACAAAGATCAATAAGTACGTCTTTCGAGGATATCAAGTCAACAGAAGTATTAAAGAAATTATTCTCTTGAATAATTACTTCTTTCCTCGTCTGCACGATTATCAAAGTTCTGGCAATCACAGAAAGAAAGATGGGACACAATTAATCCAATACTTCTTGGTCCCACTACTTCTCTGATTTTCCTAAAATCAAGCTGACATCGCGAAATCAACGGCAAGAATCTCTGAGCATCGTACACTCGCAACGGTCGAAATTCAAAAAATCTGACCAAGGCACGTGATGAGTATTAGCTGTCAAGCACTGGGGTAAAATGGTCAAAACAGTCTCCACCGCTGTATCCTCACACATTATATATAGAGAAACTAGCTCCAGGCTACTCGCTCAGCATGGAGCCAGACGACATCAACCCAGACGAACTGATGATTTCCAGATTATATCTTACGCTTGCAGAGAAGCCTCTAATCGTGACTTACGCCTGCTGAGAGATGCAGAACTAGCCGTTATGTGCTTCCCGGAGAGGAAGAAGCACTGCGGGCAGGTTTTCTCTCCTTCTGTGAAGGAAGAACAAAGATCTTCAACTGAAGATATATATAGAGAACCCTGCTTCCGTAGCAACTTGGCGACTAGAACTTCTGTAAATTGCACACATTTCAATCTAGTTCATCCAAAGACCAAGGCAACCTTGGTCTCAGCTCAGGAAACTTCAAGTTATATTCCAACCTGAGTTGAGTTGCTTATGTGTGTGGAAACCCTATAGAGTTTAACTCTCATCATATTCCACACACATAACTTAGAACAAGAGATCAACTTGCTTATGATCTCTCTGTTCTATAAGCTTCATTTCTTCTACCCACTCTTATCAAGAAGAGAATATTGTAGAAAAGAAAAACCCTGAAAAAGGTGTCAGGAGAAGTCCTGTATAATACTTGTAAGGAGAAGTCCTAACAATACTTGTAAGGAGGAGTCCTGATAATACTTGTAAGGAGAAGTCCTTCGAATACTTGTTAGGAGAAGTCCTTAGAATACTTGTTGGGAGAAGTCCCTGATAATACTTGTACTATTTGTTGAAATAGTGAAAATCTTGGTGAAGCCAAGGACTGGATGTAGCCCTGTCGATTATGGGGGTGAACCAGGATAAAAACTATGTGTTCCTTACTTTTATGCTTTACTGCTTTATCGTTGCACATTTGTTCATTCTTTCATAAATAAACTATCTTGAAGAACAAACAATTAACTTTCAACATCCGTTAAATATTTCACGTATTCCTACTTGTTTCATAGAATGTTTTGTAAAGAAAAATGAATAAACTGTAACGGATGATTAATAAACAAATGTTTAGAAAAGAAAGTGAAAAATAGGTCACACAATTCAAACCCCCCCCCTTTCTTGTGTGTTTCTTGCACCTTCAATCTCTATCATAGTTTTCTATTTTCTTGCTTTTGTTATCAATCATCACAAAATCTAAAAATTTATCTTTTTGCTTTTCTGCTCTAACGATTAAGTTTAAAAGTCCAAAATCAATTCCTATACCTGTGGACTTGCAGAATTGCTTTTCTATTTTCTTGCTTTGATACAATCTGTGCACTTGCAGAATTGCTATCAATTTTTTGGTGCCGTTTCCGGGGATAGGTTTATTGGTTTAGACTTTATCTTGGTTGTTTAGAGTTTTCTGTTTTTAATTTTTGTAAATTCTGGTGTTGTGAACTGGTGCTGCTAACTTTGTTTGCTGATTTTGTAAGGAACAATGGTCGAAATATATGAGCAACGGTTGGCAAAGATCTGGGTTGATCTTGAGAAAGAATATGAAAAGAAGAAGTGTGATGCCTTCACTCTAATTGATGAGTTTTACTCTGAATTGGATTGCAAGCGCGCTTCGAGATCTTTGCCCGACCAAGAGCAAGAATGGAAGGCCAGAATATCCTTGCAAGGAAGGCTAAATGACATTTTAAGGAGGCAGCCCGGGGATGAGCAACAACCACTCGTTCATGAAAGTGAACCCGTGGTTCAAACAGAGGAGGAGGAAGAAGAACCTCAAGGAACCTATGTCATAGGTTCAGAAAATCAAGGCAAAGAACAAGAAGGGGAAAATTGTCTTATCCCTTCCATTTGTATTTTTATTAGTGTTGTCTTGATGGCTGAAAATTTATTTGGCACCATGATATTTTTGTGCCAAAATTTGCATGATTTGCGGGGTCTAATGAATTTTATAATATACCCCGGTTGAGAATCGATTAGTGAAAAGTTTACCAAAGACTATAACATTGGGCTTCTTGGGAGACAACCCAAGTGCGTATTTTATTTTTGTGTGTTGAATAAACAACTGCAGGAACCCCAACGCTCAAGTGTTGGAGGCTCAATGTTAATGTGTTGAGCCCCTGCCAAAGTCCCAGGATTTCATAAATCCAACGCTCAAGCATTGGAGGGGCCAACGCTCATGCGTTGAGCCCTTGGAATCCCAGCCTCTTGGGTAACACCAACGCCTAAGCGTTGGCACCCCAACGCTCGTGCGTTGAGGCTTGGGCAGGTCAATATTAGCTTTTTTTTGTTTCAGTTATTTTGTTTTATTTCTTTTTGAATAAATAGGCAGGTTGGCAAAGCAGAAAGCAAGTTCTGGAGGAGCTGGGATGAAGAAGATCCCATGAATACTTGATTTTGACCAGTGTAGTGTTTTATTTTTGTTTTTAGTTTTTAGTTTTTATTTTCTTTTTCATTTTTCTTTTTATTTTTATTTTTCTTTTCTTTTTTATATTTGTTTAGATTTTAAATTTTAGAAATTGAGTCTTGAATATAGTTAGATTGAGTCAGTAATATATTCCTGTGTTATTATACCATGTATGCTTAACTCTTAAGTAGTTTCACCTTTAGCTAGTGTTTTTGGAAAATTGACACATTTGTTTTAAAAATGATGGGTAGAATTACATGTTGTTAGGGGTTTGAAAGAATTCTTAATTTCTGAGTTTTTTATTGATCATGATCCGAGTTCAAAATGGGTACACTTACCCTATCTTTTTGAGTGCTTTGAGCGACCTCTGACATACTTATGCATGCTTGATTCTGTCTTGAATTGCATGTCAACTGAATAATGCATGTTTTGTGATTCTGAGAGGGACTAATAGAATTTATTTGAGACCTCAGACTTTGTTCTTGAAATATTTTCCCTTAGTAGCCCCATTTGATCCTAAATTGAGTAATTTCTTTGGTGCCTACTATTGTGACTAATTTTTGTGGCTAGTGTGATTTGAATTTCTGTTAGAGCTAAAAGTTGTATAGGTTTCTCTCTTTAAAAAATGAAAAAATATATAAGGTATGTGCTTTAGAGAAGAAAAAAAATCAATGAGATAGTGGGGTGAGTAAGAGTATGAGGGTAGTTAAAATTTCTCTTCATACATCCCATAACATTCCACTACTTTGTCAAAAAAGAAAAGACAAAAAAAAAAGAAAGAAAAAAGAGAGAACCTTTGTGCTAAAATGAATAGCTCTTGTGCTGTAAAGTCGATCACCTAACTAATTTGAGTCTGAGCCACTAGAGTTGTCAAGTTCTTCAATTTTCCCTACCTATCATTGCACCCTTGGCCAAGATTCACTTGAAAAATTCTCTTCAAATTGGATTACTGTATTATTTGGTTTTGATTTGAATGATAGTCAGGTTTAATGCATTGCACTTGTGTGGTCATGAGCTTTGTTTAGTGAGCTTAATTGTGAACTCTTTTCTGCTTCTGATCAATTTTCATACTCTAAGTTCTTGATGAATTTCACCCTCTCGACATGCATGTGTTTTAACCCAGCCGTGTTTTCTTGGATATGTATCTTGTACGTCGTTTTTCTGGCTAAGGTGATTTGTACTGAGCTTGAGGACAAGCTCTTCACAAAGTGTTTTACGCTTGAGGACAACCTGCCGTTGGGTATAGTAGTGTGATGACTGGATTTTATATGATGTTTTTGCTATCTTTTTCTTTTATTTTTGTTGAGTCTCATATAGTTTTCATTTCATTTTGTTAGAGTTTTCACTTTATTTTTGCATTTGCATATAAACTTGCAACTTTTGTATTTTTAGTCCTTTTAGTTATGTTTTATTGTAGTTTTAGTCCTAGTTAGAGATTCTGGATAATTAAGGAACATTTGTGGAGATCTTGGTGCAAATAATTGAAAGAGTGTGGCTGAAGTTAAAGAAAAAAGAAGCATCAATCCTCCTATGTTTGTTTAACATGTGCCTAATTGAAGAAATTAAAGAAGGAGATGAAGAATCAAACAATTAGCATGTGCTAAAATGGAGAAATGATGAAGGAAATGAAGGTTTCAGCTGTTGCAAAAAGGAGAATGAAGCCACATGAAGGCCTTTTAATGCATTGATGAAAGGAATCAAAAGAGAAGGTTAAGAACAAGAAAATGAGGAGTCTGCCGTGCTCCCAACGCCTGAGCGTTGGCACCCCAACGCTCATGCGTTGGCATTTTGTCTGAAGATGGGAATCCAATGCAGTCTCCAGCGCCCAAGTGTTGGAACCCAACGCTTGAGCGTTGGCTTGCTGGCAGTTTGGTTATAAATTCGGTTTTTGGCTTTTCTTTTGTAATAAAACCCTGGAACCTGAGTTCCTTCCTTTGTAGCCTTGTTCTTGAAATTTGTAAGAGGCCTTTGGAGCCCTTATTTCAGATTTTGCATTTTATTTTTTTTATGTTTAATCTAGCCATGCTTGGCTAGTACTTTCTAGTATTTGGGTTTGTAGTGAATCCTTTTTCCATTTATGCTTTAAGCTTTTTGTTTTCATATGAATAAAGTCATTGTCCTATGTATCTTTTCCCCATGTTCAATTGTGCTTGGTGCACACAAGTTTATCATGCTTTCTCTTGCACAATGGTAATTGGTAAGATTAAAGGGAAATGAGATTAGATTAATCGGTTATTCAGCCACTTAGGTATAAGGGTGGGAATCAATTGTGTTGGCGTGAACTAAGAACACCAACGCTTCATTTGGATTAACTAATCACTAAGGTCTTAGGGTTGGTAATGTAATTGGAAGTTCTATTTGATTAAGGTATTAACAAGTAGAAATTCTAGGATAGAGCACCTAAGAACGATTTTCGAATTCATATGATAATCTGTTTGTGAGAAGTTTATTTTGGTTATGAAACTTAAACCCAAGTGTCATCTCTATCATAGTTTTCTATTTTCTTGCTTTTGTTATCAATCATCACAAAATCTAAAAAATTATCTTTTTGTTTTTCTTCTCGAACGATTAAGTTTAAAAGTCCAAAATCAATTCTTATCCCTGTGGAGAACGATATCTTTTATATTACTTCGATACAATCTGTGCACTTACAGAATTGCTATCATTCATTTTGACCTTGTCGAACAAACATATTTTAATGTCGGCCTTAAGGCCGAACCTTATTTAGCATTAGTAAAGCCAACGCTGGTAAAGCTGACGCTATTCATTAGGATTAAATGTCGACGTTAATCATTCAAAATTGATCATCCGGAAAATGATGATTTATCTTGCCATGCTACTTTAGATGGTGAGGTAGATTCTCTTGACTTTTACTTATCTTAGCTAGTGGGTATGGGTCATGTAGAGAAATATCTCCCACATTATGTTGCTATCAAAGTTGGGCAAGGGAGGGCTGTCGCAAAATACGTTAATGGAAAAATTTTGGTTCCCTAAATTGAATTGTGAATGACAATTTCAACAGCAGGGGCAGGCATTCGTAGCGAACGAGGAGTACATGTGGCGGGGGATGGCGCTGATGTAGGGAAGGGCATGTAGACACAAATGCAATGTGTTGGGGTGTGCGGTGAAAGACACAAGCGCAGGGGAGGATGTAGGGAAGGACGTAGTCGTGACGGCCATGTGCGATAGCTAATCCATGGCAGGAATGGTGGGGGCAAGTAACGACAAGGGCGGAGGCACAATGAAAGTGAGGGAGTCTAAGAGTGAGTGACAGAGACGAACCTTAAATCTACATTTTTAAATTTATGAACCACGTGTCGGCCTAGTCGATGGTAATGTCGAGCTAAAGATATTGTCGGTGATATAAACCTCAACTAGGAGGACTCTGATGCTCAGTGACATTAGTGTCGGTTAGGAGGATACTAATGTTTGGGTAAGGTTAAGGATTGTGACATTAGCTCGGCCAACCCAACACAACGGGTTATGATTCGTGTACAGCTAAACAGTACAGACATCTTTGGACACCCTTTTTTTCTCTCTATCTCTTTCTTCAATTACATCACATCATATATCACATTTATCACTTATCTCTCCTCTCTTCCTATCTCTCTCTAGTGGTCTACACTCTACACCCTTTAAATGTCTACTAATTTTTATTCCAACACAACGTTACAAAGCACGTATGGTCGGCCATTTGAATGGAATTAGTCGACTATACTGTTTAGTGATATCATTCCTTATTTTAAAGCTTTGTGTGGGATAAATCGACCCTAATTGGGGTCGGCATCGTGGTTGAAGGATCAGTATGCTTTGTAGCTAAGAACTTCTTATTGTATGTACCACTTTAGTCCTGATGTTTACTCTAGGAATATAACATGAGTGAAGGAAGTCTAAGTAGCAGTACTGCCACATGTATCTATGAGTAGATGCAGCAGATAACGTGGCTGCTGGGATAATTTGTTTTGTCATTTGAGTCACCCACTACGACAAAAACCTAGTTAGTGGCAATCAAACTTGCAAATTCTTGTAGATCTTAACAACCACTCAACATATTTTCCAATAAGGTTATTTTGATCTCTGAATCTTTGGGTTTACAATTATAAGAGTTAATGGCTAATGATAGCAAATCTTTTTGTTATGCTATATGTATATGTCTACTTCGTAACTAACTTATTTTGGTTTTCCTAATATCAGACTCAATATCATGAGAAGCAGAAGGAGGTCTAGCCTCAGCCTGGTGACGACTCCAGCATCACCCTCTCCACCGTAGATGAAGCTACCAACTTTCTTTTTTGAAGGAGGTTATGGGGGCAAGACTCGTGGCTGATTATACGAAACATGATACTTGTCTGGCAACGCCAGGGCCATGGTCACCTCATTCACAGAAGAGTCTCGGGCTTCAAGCGTCAACCCTGTGGTCATGGAGAGTCGTCAAAGTGCATGTAGAGGTTGATGGTTGAAAATGAACAATGCCTCAGAGCAGAATTTGCGTTGTCACAAAAGACTGCATCACCCGCCTAACAGAGTGCTAAGGAGGCCAAAAGCATATATGGCTACAGATAACATAATCTGGCTGAGGGAATGAATTGGCAGTTTAGGGGCTTTCAGGGAATGCATCCAACGGTCCTTAGTAAGGTTAACCTTACTATGTTGTAGATCGGGACGATAATCAAGTTGATCATTAGTCTCGCCACGAATTCAAGCGTCGTCACAATATTAGAACTTTTTGTATTTATTTCCATACGGTTCTCGAATAATATAAATTTATTAACATGTTGATTATTGACTTGAATAATTTACTTTGTATGTATACATTATATACCATTTGTGTTTATTTCATGTTTAAAAGTTTATAAATCATTAAGAATTGTTGATCCATGTGGAATGTTATTTGTGACCTAGATATGTATGTTTGGATTCACGAAAAAAAAATAACAATTGTAAAAATATTGCAAAGGCCAACGCTAACAAACATCCAAAAAAGATTTCCTCATCAAAGTTAGCATCGATAAAAACCATATCTAAATTTTTATATTAGCGCTGGCCAAACTGATGCTACATATAAAAATAAAAATAATAATATTATACTACTGTTAGCCTGTGATTTTTTCTCAAGTTTTAAATTGGTCGAAAGTTACTCGACAAGTCTTAACTTGGTCGAAAGTCACTCGGCAACTAGTTTCGACCAAATTCCAAGTTACGCCGCTTGATCAAAAGATATGCTTTTGATATTCGACTAAAGTCGAGAAAGATATTTTTGGGTGAAATCGAATCCATATGGAAAACAAGTCTCAATCAGACAAGTGTAAGGTTCATTTCGACTAAAAGCTTGGCATATAGGGAAGTTAATCTTCGACAAATGTTTTTGGGCGGTTAAGTCAAGAAGGACGTGTGGTGAACAAAGAAGAAGACTCGAACATGTGTAAAGCTCAAGGGATTCTTCCGTTGCAAGCAGTTATGAACTTAGCCTATAAATAGAAGAAGCCAGGTACAGAATTGAGGTTCGTTTGCCTATTCACAACACATCACTCAAACGTCATTACACTCCGCCACTGCTACACGTCCGACGACTGCGACATACAACAAATGAGAGTTAGAAAGTACATGATTGAGCGAAACTGAGCAACCATACTTTAAACTTATGCAAACTTATGCTTTCAACAGTTCAATTCAATGCAAATTTATGCTTTCGGTTTGATGCAATTTCCTTTTTTGCTTCAACTTTTACTACTTTTTGAAGCATTTACATTCACTTATCTTTTAAAGTCATTTTTACCCAATTCAGTCTAACACTTTCAACGAATTTCCATTTTCCACTCCATTTTAAACTTAAAGCACTGGTCATTTTAAACCCTTGAATTCCAGAAGAGGATCAGAATCCAGCCTCTTTATCAACATTTGGATTTCCTTGTGGATTTACCTGTTTTTGTTATGTTCCACTACTACATAAATGCCATATTACCACGGTTCCGGGCATGCTGTTACCACGGTTAAACCGTGGTATCAGGCATCAAAGTAATAGATAAATTGCCACAGTTCAAGGTGGAACCGTAGTAATATCATACCTCTGAAATACCCGGTTCTATGCTGAACCGTGGTAATATCAGGTCTCTGTTACCACGGTTGTAGGAGGAACCGTGGTAATTTGTCCCCTGTTACCACGGTTCCTTTATGAATCGTGGTAATAAGTTTGGTTTTTTTTTTACTATGAACCGTGGTAATAAGGTCTTTTTTTAAATAAAAAAATAGCATATTTACAATACACACAACACTGTTTCTTAACTAAAAAAATGGTCAAGTCCAAATATCCACCGTATCTAAATAGTAATGTTATGCTAAAACACACACTTGATCATATGGAAGACCAAGAGTGTTACTTATCTTTGAGGAAAGTTCAACTCCATCAAAAGATAAGGGGGAAACTCACCAGAAATGATGCAAAATGCTCTGATGCCATTACAGCATTAAATCCAACAACAGGTACCAAAGAGGCCAACTGGGTGCCCAATATAACCTGCATTGCAAAAATAATAATGTGAATCAAGAACAAGTAAAGATGAATTAGAGGCAGTTTGCAAATATAAAATCCACATACAGTCCAAGAACAACTCTGGCTTGTAATTGTAAATAAAAATGCAGGGAAATCATACATATTAAATACATAACCTAAAATTAATGACAAACATTCCTAAGTGTGTATTTGTGTTAACGTTCCCTTAATTCCAATGCACTTCAAGTTCAACAATATGTGAAAGCAACTTTCATGTTCACTGTCTTAGAACGTGTGGCTAACGTTGATACAAACACACTCTTAATCTAGTAAGATGCATAGTTCAACCTATTGGAAGGAGCAAGTTAAACTTCATTGCAAAACAATTTAGGAATTTATTAAACATTACCAAATTTCCTCCAAATATTATCCAAACTACAACTCACTTTATTAAGTCGAGCAAAATAGTAACCGATATTTCAACTGTCCAATAGAAAAAGGGAATAACTATATGACAGAAAACAAATACTTACAAAAGGTGTATTTGCAATATACAGCCGAGGAGAATAGCGGCCTGTTACTATGCACAATAGTGCATGCATTGGAATAAGATCAGTGATAAAGGTGTACCCTCCCCATGAGCAGTATTGCAATACAAGAAAAGCAGATAACATAAATAAGAAGAGGAAGAGGCAACAGTAAGGGAACTAAAAAGAGTTAAAAAAAAATTCAAGACAAAGTCACCATCCTACCCAGGAATAAAACAAACATGAACTGAGAGAAACTGGTTATGGCCTTACATCTATCGTTCAGAGAAGTGAGTATCGTTCAAGGAGGAACTCCATCTATCGTTCAAAGAAGAACTACATCCATCTTTCAATGAAGAAAAGGAATTACATCCGTTGTTCAATGAAGAAAATGAATTACTTCCATCGTTCAATGAAAAGAACATGAATTATCTTCATCGTTCAGGGATGTATCGGTCACAAGCTCAAGAGACATAACGTTTACAAGCTTCAGAGATACATTGTTTACAAGCTAACGAGAAGCACCGTTTACAAGCTAAATGCAACACTGTTTACAAGCTAAAGGAAGCATTGTCTGCAAGTTACTGAGAAGAACCATTTACAAACAAATGGAAAGCATCATTCAAAGAAGAGACACGTCAGACTTTAAACGATTGAAGCACAACGCTGTCAAAAGAACAGAACCGTTTCTTGAAAAGGAAAGGAATTCATTGATGAAAAAATTAAATACAAGGGAGTGAATCAAGGAGTACATCACTCGTCAATCAACTCTGTTCAAACAACAACATAAATGTCATCAATTGAAAGGAGAAGATTACGCTTAGTAGAATCAACAAAGTCAAATCTTTTCAATGCTTATAGCCATTGAGGAACGATCAAGAATTGATTGAGAAGAGCAAGTCAATGACACAACATCTTTAGGAAATCAGAATTGAATTGAAGGTATAAAATGAGCTTCAAAATATTCGAAGAGGACAGAAAAACACAATACAAAGAGCTCAACAAAGAAAAGAAAAGAGAAATTAAGTGAAACAGAAAACAAACAAAAAATATAGCATTAGAGTCGAACCACAAAAAGCCCAGAATTTTATCTCAGGTTATAGTGTCAAATCACAACGAGTGAAATCATCCAAGTGTGAGCAACCTCAAAGAGCCAGACACTCTCAATTCTGTCACACCATACAGAAAACCCATCGTCCATATCATCTCTATTTACAAACCTTGAGTATACTGTTTCAGTGTCAAACCATCTACCAATATTGAGTGTTTTGCCGAGATGAATTTGTTTCTACCATCACTCTTTTGAGAAGAGATTTATTGTAGAAAAAACGGTTGTAAAAGGAGAAATCCTTCGAATACTTGTTGGGAGAAGTCCCTGAGAATACTTGTTGATATGAGAAGTCTTGGAGAATACTTTTTGGGAGAAGTCCTGTAGAATACTTGTTGGGAGAAGTCCCTGAGAATACTTGTTGATAGGAGAAGTCCTGAAGAATACTTGTACTATTCAGGTGAATAGTGAAAATCTTGGTGAAGCCAAGGATTGGACGTAGCCCCATCGTTCAGTGGGTGAACCAGGATAAATCCGTGTGTGCTATTTTATTGCTTTGTTGCTTTATCGTTCAACATCACACACGATCTATTTCCGCTGCATCAAAACTATTTATCCTGTTATCTACTAAAAGCAACCCATCATTTACAAAACAGTTTTGAAAGTATAAATCTGTTTTTAGAAAAACAAGTTTTTATACAAACACAATTCAACCCCTTCTTGTGTTTGTTCTTATTTTATCATTTTATATCAGAGCTTTGGCTCTGAGAAACTAACACCTTCACAGGTGCAGAGTAAAGATTCATGGAGGCCAACACATTCCCAACAAGCGAAGCAACAAACAGGCCACCAATCTTCGATGGCTGAAATTATCCTTATTGGAAAAAGCATATGAAATTGTTTATTGAATCTACTAATTATAAAATTTGGGATAAAGTCGAGTTTGGTAATTATGTGCCTAAAAATATTGTAGGGTAACCTATTCTGAGGGCTCAATGGACCGATGAACAAAGAGTTGAAAATCAACTAAACTCCAAAGCCAAGATGTTCCTCACATGTGCTCTAAGAAAAATAGAGCATGTCAAAGTAGATAGTCGCGAAACAGCAAAGGAGATTTGGGACACATTAGCAATGGCGCATGAAGGAACATCCAACGTCAAACACACACGGATAAGCATGTTGTTATGTTCAAACAAATTTAGAACAATTATTTTGAGTGATAACAATTTTATTTCAACACTGTGTTTATGTTTTTCAGGAATGATCTTCGTGTGAAGAAGGTCTTGCTCCTGACCCTGGCTGTGGTTTTGATGACGACAAACTCATCAACAAAAAGAAGAAAAGAAGACTTCAAGGAATCAAGCACTCAAGTTCATCAATAAGTCTAGAAGTCTTAGAATTAGGTGAGTTATGCTTCTAAAGGTTTATTAAAGCATAAAGGCTCTCAAAACACCTAATCTAATCAAGCTAAGTGTTTTCATAACTTAAAAGAAGTAGAAAACCTTAAGCAAGTCTCAAAGAATAAGTTTCTGGAAAATGGGCTTCTGTGTAATCGATTACACCATTATGGTAATCGATTACACCAAGGCAAGTAATCGATTACTCCAGTCTTGTAATCGATTACATGTTTGAAATTCAAATTCAAACTGAAACGGTCACTTGTGTAATCGATTACACTAAGTATGGTAATCGATTACCAGAACGAAAAAGTGTGTCTTTTCATGAACCATTGTGTCCCAAACCTTTTGAAAAGGGTTGTGATGGTTCAAGGACGTTTCCCTTGCCTATATAAAGACCATTTGAGTCCAGAAAACAAAACAACAACATAGAACACACAACACACACGAAATAGACACATTTCACATGAGAAAAACACATTAGGCCAAAGCTCTTTCAAAATTGGTTCATCTTTTAGAACTTAAATCTTTTGGAGCCTAAATTCTGAGTTCATGATCTTCATGTTTACAAGAACACATTAGTTGTTCATATCTTGAAGAACTCAGAATTGTATTATGCTTAAAAGCCTTAAAGCATAATTTCTCATGTTCAATCCAATTGTGTGTTAAAGGATTGAAACAGCCAAGTGTAATATCTTCTTCATCTCTTTCTGTAAGATTGAGTTTTTCACCGTGGTATTCGGTGAAGGGTTGTTGTCACTGAAAGTGGTTTGCTTTCAGGGTTTTGGTTGAAGACAAGTTTGTCTTCAAGGTCTGAGGGTGGTTTGCCTTCAGGAATTGAAAGCGGTTTGCTTTCAAGGGCTGTTGAAAGCGGTTTGCTTTCACAGGATATATATAGAAGTTCTTGGGGTCCTTGGGTTAGGAACTTGTAAGAAATTCTTATCAATAGTGGAAAAATCCTCAAGGGGTTTTCTTGAGGGACTGGACGTAGTCTTCGGTGGATTGAAGGCGAACCAGGATAAATCTTGTGTGTGATTCTCTTCATCCTTCACATTTACTTTCAAGTATTGTTCATATCCGCTGCAATCACTAAGATCAACTCGTGATCATCATAAACTTGAAAGTATCGATTTCAATAAGGTGAAAATTGGGGCAACACTGATTCACCCCCCCCCCTCTTAGGTTGCTATCTGTTCTAACAATTTGTATCAGAGCGGAGGTTTAGGTAAGTTATTCCTAAGATCCGAGAAAAGATGGCATCCTCTTCCAATCATGGAACAAGTGAAGGACATAACATAAACAGGCCACCATTCTTCAATGGAGAACACTATGACTTCTGGAAAATCAAGATGAAGATATTCATAAAGTCATTAGACTCAGGAATATGGAAAGTCATTGAAGAAGGACCTTTTGTGCCTGTAACAAATGAAGAAGGAACTTCACAACCAAAACCAGAAAGTACTTGGAGTGAAGAAGAAAAGAAGAAGGTTCAACATGATCTCAAAGGAATGAACATTCTTACATCTGCTCTTGGCATGGATGAATTTTTCAGAGTATCAACATGTACTTCATCAAAAGAAATATGGGACACATTGATGGTGACTCATGAAGGAACAGATGAAGTCAAGAGATCAAAGATCAATACTCTATCTCAAGAATATGAAATGTTCAGAATGCTTCCAGGAGAAAAGGTATTAGACATGCAAAAACGATTCACACATTTAATTAATCATTTGATTGCTCTTGGTAGACAATTTTCAAACAGTGACTTGAACATGAAAGTTCTAAGATCACTTACAAGAGTATGGCAACCAAAAGTAACAGCCATCTCAGAGAAGAAGAGTTTATCAAATATGACTCTTGCAACTCTCTTTGGAAAACTCCAAGAACATGAGTTAGAATTGAATCGTTTAGAAGAGCATGAACAACATGAGAAGAAGTATCGATCAATTTCCCTAAAAGCAAAAGAAAGCATCAAAGAAGACTATGATGCAGATTCTGAAGAAGAAGACAATGGAAATCTAAATCTTCTAGTGAAGAACTTTGGAAAGTTTCTTAAAAAGAAAAATGTTAGATTTAACAACAATAAAATCTTCCAAAGGAACAATGAGTCTTCTTCATCTCAAAAGACTACATGTTTCGAGTGTGGCAAACCAGGACATTTCAAATTAGATTGTCCAAATCTTCAAAAGAAGAAACATGGTCTAAGAGAGAAATTCGAGAAAAGAGATCAACCTACTCGAAGAGCATATTTGGCTTGGGATGATAATGAAGTAAGTTCATCATCTGATTCTGATAAAGAAGAAGCACAAGTTGCTTTGATGGCCTCACATGATTCTGATGTTGAAGATTCCCAGGTTAGTGAGAATTCTATATCTTTTCATGATTTAAAGTTTACCATGGAAAATATGTTTAAAATATGTCAAGAATTCTCTAAAGTTAGCACTAGGCAAAATGAGATAATTTCTTCCCTAGAAAGTAAATGTAGAAATTTACAAGAAGAACTAGATGTAGTAAAATCTAAGATAGACATTACTCACAAATGCACTAAGTGTAGTTCTTTAGAAGAAAAGATAGAAAATCTTCAACAAAGAGTAAATAACTTCAATAAAGGAAAACAGAAGTTAGATGATATCCTAAGTGTTCAAAGACATTCAAACAATAAGTCAGGTTTAGGATATACTTCTCACCCAAAGACAAAAGAGGTTAGGAAAACTGTTTTTGTAAAACCAAACCATGTTTTAGGATCTTCTAGTAACAGTAAGTTTAATCCCATTAAGAATACAAACAATAGGAAGATTAATCAAAATAGACCTCCTAAGAAGATTCATTCCTCTCCTAGACAAACCTCTAGTTACAATCATTACTCTTGTACTTATTGTAACAAAATAGGACATACCCCTAGTAGATGCTACTACAAACATATAGGAGTACCAAATAGGGAGTATATTTGGGTTAGAAAGGATGTTAACTTAGAAGGACCCAAAACTTGTTGGGTTCCTAATACCCATGTCTGAACTTTGTCATGTAGGTGTGTATGAAAGCAGCAAAGGATCTATGGTATCTTGATAGTGGCTGCTCATCACACATGACAGGAGACAAAACCAAGTTTTCTTTTCTTATACCTAGGGAAAAAGGTTTCGTCACATATGGTAACAATCAAAAGGGAAAAATACTCGGTATTGGAAGAATAGGCACACCCCCTCAAACAGTCATCAATAAAGTTCTTTACGTTGATGGTTTGATGCATAATCTTCTGAGTATTAGTCAACTATGTGATAAAGGTTTGAAAGTAGGTTTTATTAATGATATATGTGTTGTGAAAGATGTGAAAACTAAAGAAATTAAGTTTTCTAGATATAAAGTAAACAAAGTCTTCATGATCTCATTGGAAGAAATTCCACAAAATGTGAGATGCCTATTAGCCAAAAACAATAGTGATTCATGGCTATGGCATAGAAGACTTGCACATATTCACATAGATCATTTAAACAAACTAGTCAAGCATGATCTAGTTGTTGGGCTTCCAAAGATAAAATTAGAGAAAGACAAGCTTTGTGATGCATGTCAAAAAGGGAAGCAAACCAGAACATCCTTCAAACCAAAGAACATAGTTTCGACCTCAAGACCCCTTCAATTGTTACATATGGATTTGTTCGGACCTTCTAGAACTAAAAGCCTCGGAGGTAATCTCTATGCACTTGTTATTGTTGATGATTTCTCTAGATTTACTTGGACTTTATTTCTACCTCATAAGAATGAAGCCTTCAATGCATTCAAAAGATATGCAAGGCTAGTTCAAAATGAGAAGTCTTTGAAGATCTCTTCTATTAGAAGTGATCATGGTGGAGAATTTCAGAATCAACAATTCCAAGAACTATGTGATGAAAATGGAATATCACATAACTTCTCTACTCCGAGAACACCACAACAAAATGGTGTAGTAGAAAGGAAGAATAGGTTACTTGAAGAATTAGCAAGAACCATGTTAAGTGAATCTAGTCTCCCTAAATATTTCTGGGCTGATGCTGTAAGTACTGCTTGCTATGTTTCCAATAGAGTTCTTATTAGACCTATCCTTAAGAAAACACCCTATGAACTCTACAAAGGAAGGAAACCAAATATCTCTCATCTACATGCTTTTGGATCAAAATGCTTTGTCTTGAATAATGGAAAGGAAAACCTTGGTAAGTTTGATGAAAAATCTGATGAAGGTATATTCCTTGGATATTCTCTAACAAGCAAAGCATATAGAGTCTTTAACAAGAAAACTCTATCCGTGGAAGAATCCATACATGTTACTTTTGATGAATCTAAATCTTCAAAAGAAGATAAAGTCAATCTTCCAGATAATGAAGAAGATGACATCATTATAAATGAAGATTCTCAAAAGGATGGAGATCAGAATCCAATACAAGAAGAGCACATTGAAAGTAATACTTATCAACTTCCAAAAGAATGGAGAACCCATAGGGATCATCCAGTTGATAATATTATTGGTGATATCTCTAGAGGCGTTTCTACAAGGCTACGCTTGAATGATTCAGTTTTGAATATGGCCTTTGTCTCTCAGATAGAACCATCAAAAGTAAATAATGCTCTAGAGGATGAGTATTGGATTGTAGCAATGCAGGAAGAATTAAACCAATTTGAAAGGAATCAAGTTTGGGAACTTGTCCCTAAGCCTAATGACAAACATGTTATTGGAACAAAGTGGGTGTTTAGGAATAAGTTAGATGAAAATGGTATTATAGTTAGGAACAAAGCAAGATTAGTTGCTCAGGGTTATAATCAAGAAGAAGGTATAGATTTTGATGAAACATATGCACCAGTAGCAAGGTTGGAAGCCATAAGACTATTATTGGCGTATGCTTGTTCTTTAAAATTCCCATTATATCAAATGGACGTCAAAAGTGCATTCCTGAACGGATATATTCAAGAAGAAGTGTATGTGAAGCAACCTCCAGGATTTGAAGATCCAAAGTTTCCTACACATGTCTTCAGACTAAAGAAAGCACTCTATGGTCTTAAGCAAGCCCCTCGTGCATGGTATGATAGGTTAAGTACTTTTCTTTGTGATAAAGGATTTCAAAAAGGTAAGGCTGATACAACCTTGTTCATTAAAAGAACCAAAGGTAATACCTTACTTGTTCAAATTTATGTTGATGATATTATCTTTGGTGCAACTAACGAATCTCTTTGCAAAGATTTCTCTAACATGATGCAAGAAGAATTTGAAATGTCCATGATGGGACAATTAAATTTCTTTCTTGATTTGCAAATCAAGCAATCAAGTGATGGAATATTCATCAATCAATCAAAGTTTTGCAAGGAACTATTAAAGAAATATGATTTGGATGATTGCAAAGCCATAGCCACACCTATGGGGTCTAATACATATTTAGATCAAGATGAATCCGGTAATCAAGTAGATATTACCAAATATAGAGGTATGATCGGATCTCTTTTATACTTATCTGCAAGTAGACCTGATATTATGTTTAGTGTGTGTCTATGTGCTAGATATCAAGCATCTCATAGGGAATCACATTTGAGTTCTGTTAAACGAATTTTTCAAATATTTGAAAGGAACTACAAATGTTGGATTGTGGTATCCCAAGGGAAGTGTTTGTGACTTGATTGGATATTCTGATTCTGATTATGCTGGTTGTAAAACTGAAAGAAAGAGTACAAGTGGTACTTGTCACCTATTAGGAAATGCTCTTGTTTCATGGTCTTGTAAGAAACAAGCATGTGTTGCTCTAAGTACTGCAGAAGCAGAATATATTGCTGCAGGAAGTTGTTGTGCACAAACTCTATGGCTCAAACAACAACTCAAAGATTATGGCTTAGAGCTGGGCTGCATTCCAATTAAATGTGACAATACAAGTGCCATTAATCTCACTAAAAACCCTATCATGCACTCTCGAACTAAGCATATTGATATACGACATCATTTTCTTCGAGATCATGTTATGAGGAAAGATATTGAGATTTCATTTGTGGATACACATAATCAGTTAGCAGACATCTTTACTAAGCCTCTTCCTAAAGAATCATTTTTCAAGATAAGAAGAGAATTAGGCATATTAGATGAGCATGATATTTAATGACACATGTTATTTGCATAAACTTTATATGTACATTTGCATTATGTGCTTAAGTGTTTATATATGAAAATGTGTTACATAGGATTCTAGAGCCTAGAACCTGTAAAAATGTCCTAGTAATCGATTACCCTAGGATCTGTAATCGATTATTCATGTTCTAAGTCCTCATGCTTGCTGGAAATACTTGAGTAATCGATTATTCAAACTTCCATAATCGATTACACATTCACAATTTGAAAATTTTCAAATTTGTAACTGATGTAATCGATTACCCCAACTGCAGTAATCGATTACATGCTCGAAAAATTGCCAGAATTTCAAATTTCCCTCCATCTTTTGAAATTCAAACTTGGCTCAACTGCTCTGTAATCGATTACCAAAACTGCTGTCATCGATTACATGCTCAGAATATTTAAGCCAGCCTTAGGAATTGATTGGTCATATCCTCCAAAAGTCTTTCAAGGTGCTGCATATTCTCCTCAACCAAACATGGATTCCTATCATTCTCGTTCCTCTCGACCCATGAATCTTACACGACTACTCACAACCACCCATCAAAGAACTAGGTTTGCTTCACGATTCATCAATCAACTCATTCGTAAACCTTTGTTTGGTGATTTGGATTCATTTGTCGACAATGGTCACACATTTCCCGCCTATCTTCGTTATCAAAATCTTGAGGAGTTCATCTCTATGTGCAATCCCTACTATCCTGAACTAGTAAAAGTCTTTTATTGCAACTTAGAACCTTTGCAAGATGGATTTCAAAGTTCTGTCAAGGGGATTCTTATTCGACACTCCTTATCATCTTTTGGTCGATGCCTTGGACTTCCTTCATCGGGTGCTCTCTTGGGTCCTAACCTCCCTTGCCCCTGGTCTGACTATAGCCATGATTCCTTTTACAAATCTCTGTGTCGATTTGAATCAGTCGACCTTCAGAAAATTCACCCACCACATACTACTTCTTGCCCATACAACACTGATGTCCTCACGACAAACAATCATCTTCTACACTACTTCATTAATCAAGTAGTTCTGCCTGAAGAAACTCTCCTTGCTCACATTAGCGACTTTGAGTTACAAATTCTTTATGGCATTCTTCATTGTCACAAAATCAATTGGGCATTTCTGGTTATGCACCACATGCTACGAAGTCGAAACTTGGCGGACTCTTTTCCCTATGCATCGATCATCACCCGCCTCCTTCTCTACTCTGGAGTGCCTATTGCCAAGCTTTATGACACGCGGTCATCTCATCTCAAACGCATAGACACCTCCATTCTTTCTTCGCTCAACATCACCAATGACTTTGGCCTCTCTCTTCTTCCATGTCAAATTCATGATGCTGGTCGGGATTTCATACCCGTGTATACCATTGCTGATGTTGACTCTCCTACTAGTACTTAGTTTTGTAGGAGTTTTTCATGCTGTTTATTTATTTCATCTTGTACTATGTTCCCATTATATGTATGTTATCTTTTAAATACTATATTTGGACAATTATGTTTTGGTTCTGTTTTACTTATTTACCCCCATTCCCCATGCTTTATGTTTCCATATATACTTGTGTGTATGCCTGTACATTTTTGGCCTTTTCTTCTTTTTGATGAAGTCAAAAGGGGGAGAAAGGTTCTGTGCTCTTAAAAGATCATATGCAGGAATTCAACAAGTACATTAGAAAGGGGGAGAAAAATCAGAAATACTAAATTCCATCAAATAGGGGGAGTTAAGCATCAAGAATGCACATATGATCTTCAAAGAGTCAAGTATGTGTTTGCCATCATCAAAAAGGGGGAGATTGTGAAGAAGGTCTTGCTCCTAACCCTGGCTGTGGTTTTGATGACGACAAACTCATCAACAAAAAGAAGAAAAGAAGACTTCAAGGAATCAAGCACTCAAGTTCATCAATAAGTCTAGAAGTCTTAGAACTAGGTGAGTTATGCTTCTAAATGTTTATTAAAGCATAAAGGCTCTCAAAACACCTAATCTAATCAAGCTAAGTGTTTTCATAACTTAAAAGAAGTAGAAAACCTTAAGCAAGTCTCAAAGAATAAGTTTCTGGAAAATGGGCTTCTGTGTAATCGATTACACCATTATGGTAATCGATTACACCAAGGCAAGTAATCGATTACTCCAGTCTTGTAATCGATTACATGTTTGAAATTCAAATTCAAACTGAAACGGTCACTTGTGTAATCGATTACACTAAGTATGGTAATCGATTACCAGAACGAAAAAGTGTGTCTTTTCATGAACCATTGTGTCCCAAACCTTTTGAAAAGGGTTGTGATGGTTCAAGGACGTTTCCCTTGCCTATATAAAGACCATTTGAGTCCAGAAAACAAAACAACAACATAGAACACACAACACACACGAAATAGACACATTTCACATGAGAAAAACACATTAGGCCAAAGCTCTTTCAAAATTGGTTCATCTTTTAGAACTTAAATCTTTTGGAGCCTAAATTCTGAGTTCATGATCTTCATGTTTACAAGAACACATTAGTTGTTCATATCTTGAAGAACTCAGAATTGTATTATGCTTAAAAGCCTTAAAGCATAATTTCTCATGTTCAATCCAATTGTGTGTTAAAGGATTGAAACAGCCAAGTGTAATATCTTCTTCATCTCTTTCTGTAAGATTGAGTTTTTCACCGTGGTATTCGGTGAAGGGTTGTTGTCACTGAAAGTGGTTTGCTTTCAGGGTTTTGGTTGAAGACAAGTTTGTCTTCAAGGTCTGAGGGTGGTTTGCCTTCAGGAATTGAAAGCGGTTTGCTTTCAAGGGCTGTTGAAAGCGGTTTGCTTTCACAGGATATATATAGAAGTTCTTGGGGTCCTTGGGTTAGGAACTTGTAAGAAATTCTTATCAATAGTGGAAAAATCCTCAAGGGGTTTTCTTGAGGGACTGGACGTAGTCTTCGGTGGATTGAAGGCGAACCAGGATAAATCTTGTGTGTGATTCTCTTCATCCTTCACATTTACTTTCAAGTATTGTTCATATCCGCTGCAATCACTAAGATCAACTCGTGATCATCATAAACTTGAAAGTATCGATTTCAATAAGGTGAAAATTGGGGCAACACTGATTCACCCCCGCTCTCAGGTTGCTATCTGTTCTAACACTTCGTCGTTCAATGAGGAAAATGAGTATCGTTCAAGGAGGAACTCCATCTATCATTTAGAGAGGAATTCCATCTATTTTTCAGAGAAGAACTACATCCATCGTTCAATGAAGAGAACAGGAATTATCTTCATCGTTCAGAAGATACACTGATTATAAGCTAGTGAGAAGCATTGTTTACAAGCTAACTAAAAGCATCGTTCAAAGACAAGATTATACAGTATCGTGTAAGAAAAAGACAAAAAGCACCGTCTGAAGTAAAAGACAAAAAGCATTGTCCGAAGTAAAAGACAAAAGAGACAACACCGTCTAAGGCTTCGCGAGAGAGTATATTGTTTACAAGAGACACGTCAGAGGTTAAATGATTGAAGCACAACGTTGTCATCAGAACATAATCGTTTCTCAAAAAGGAAGGAAATCATCAATGAACAAATTAAATGCATAAGAGTGAATCAAGGATTACATCACTCATCAATTAACTCTGATCAATCAACAATGAAATCACAATCAAAGAAAAGGAGGAAATCACGACAATCAGCTCTAAAGAATCAAGAAAGTAAAATCTACTCAATGCATTTAGCCATTGCTCAACGGTCAGGAATTCCATGTTCATATCAAGTCAACGACAACACCTTCAGCAAATCAGAATTAATCCAAAGGTATAAAAAGGGACATTTGAAGATTCGAAGAACACACAACTCAACAGAGAACAACGAACCACATTTGAGAAAAATCAAGTGGAAAACAAAGTATAGAAACCGAGCCAAAAACGAAATCAAATCTATCAAGCCTTCGTGAAATAGAGAATTGATTTGCTAAAGGTGTTGTCGTTGACTTGATATAAACATGGAATTCCTGACCGTTGAGCAACGACTAAATGCATTGAGTAAAAACAACTCAACAGAGAACAACGAACTACATTTGAGAAAAATCAAGCGAAAAACAGAGTATAGAAACCGAGCCAAAAACAGAGTCAAATCTATCAAGCCTTCGTGAAACAGAGAATCACTGTTTACTCATCTCTGTTTTAGCCAAACCTCTAGTATACTGTTTAAAGTCAAACCTTATACAAATATAGAGAGTTTGTCAAGCCTGAATTGCTTCTACCATCACTCTTGTGAGAAGAGAATTTATGTAGAGAAATCCATTGTGATTAGGAGAAGTCTTGTATAATACTTGTTGGGAGAAGTCCCTGAGAATACTTGTTGGGAGGAGTCCCTGAGAATACTTGTTGATAGGAGAAGTCTTATAGAATACTTGAACTATTCGGGTGAATAGTGAAAATCTTGGTGAAGCCAAGGACTGGACGTAGCCTTATCGTTCAGGGGTGAACCAAGATAAATCTGCGTGTGCTGTTTAATTGCTTCACTGCTTTATCGTTCAACTTCACACACATTGATATCTCTGCTGCATCAAAACTGTTTAATTGGTTATTTGTTCAAAGCAACCTATCGTTCAAGAAATAGTTTTGAAAATCTATATTTTGTTTTTGGAAAAGCTAGTTTTCATACGAACACAATTCAACCCCCGTTCTTGTGTTTGTCCTTATTTTATCACATGTTGGTTGCTCAGTATGAGGCATTCAAAATGAAAGAAGATGAGTCCATCAATGATATTTTGTTATGGTTCCAAATCATCACTAACAAACTGAGAAATCTGGGAAGAAGTTACAACAATCTTGACCAGGTAACGAAGATACTGAGATGTCTTTTAGCCAAATGGAGACAGAAGGTTACAACGATCCAAGAGGCCAAGGATCTTACCACCTTAAAAATGGAAGATCTTCTAGGATCTCTGAAGTTTCACGAGACCCAGTTGGTAGAGCATGATGGAAGAAAAAAGAACAAATCCATAGCGTTTAAATCCAAAAGCTCCAAAGCTCAAAACGTAGAAGCATTGTCTGAAGAAGCATAAACATCATCAGACAATACTGACGATGAGGAAGAACTTCTCTACAGGAAGTTTAAAAAGATGTGGCTCAAACAACGAAGAGGAAGAAGTGACTCAAAGGAGCAAAAGATGGAGTCTGGAAAAAGAAAGCCCCAATCAAGCTCCAAACGAGAAATGGATCACAACAGGAAGAAGAAATCACTTATTGACCAGAGTGAGGAGTCTAAAGATTGCTTAGACGATGATGAAGATGAAGACTATGAATTTTCCAGTGCTTTCATGGCTTCTATTTATGCATCAGACGACAAAGGTGATCAGGTATCTCTTGAAAACTTAGAAGAAGAATTTAATGAATTACTTGATTATTCTCATGCATTATCCTTGAAATATAAATGTCTAAAGAAAAAGTTTTCACAAAAGTAAAAAGAACTAGAAATGTCTAAACATGAAAATACTTTATTAGTTGAGGAAAATAAAGTTTTGAAAAACATAACACCTCTGAAGAAGTTAATGCTCTTAAAAATAGAATAAATGTTTTAATTCAAGATCCTTAGTCTTTTACTAATGGGCATGATAACCTAGATAAAATAAGTGGAAACAATAGATAATTTTATGATAAAAGTGGTTTAGGATATAGTGATACATCGTCTGAACATGCATCGTCCAATATGTCATGTGCATCCCCTACTATTATATCATCTAATATTGCATCGTCTGACATTAATTTTGTATCGCCCAATGCCATATCGTCTGAACCTGTAATGTTTGTGGTAAAACATAAACTCAAACAGACAACAAAAAGGACGCCTTATCAAGAAGGTACCTCCCAAATGTTCTACTAACAAAACAGGACCCAAAAGTATTTGGGTACCAAAGACCATGATTTTTTCTGTTGCAGATTTGTTTAATTGGTCAAAGCAGAAACCAACTATGGTACCTGGAAAATGGATGCTTGCAACACTCAACAGGAAGAAGGTCTACGTACCCAAATTACCATGCTGAAAAGAATTAAGGAACAGTAACCCTTGGTGATGATGAAGAGGGTTTCATCATTGGTGAAGAAGAAGTGAAGGAATCCATACAAGGGAAAGTTGATGATCTTCAAAGCAAGATTGAAGAAATAACCAACCTCGATGAAATCTTGCAGATATCTTTACTCAAACTCTCATTGAGAACAAATTCATATATTGGAGAGAAAAATATTGGAATGCACCCTACCGTGTGAATTATATATGGTGTTTACTAACCAAAGTGTAGGCGATGGAAGAGGCACAAAAAAATGCAATCATCGTTTACAAGTGCAATGTTTGCTACATATCGTTCATTGTTAAGTTCAAACGAAGATGACATCACATGAAGTCTATTGTCCCCAGCTTCACGTCAATTAAATAAGTAGCTCAACAAAGCTTACAAGGATCAAAAGCTCACAATCAGACTAAGACTATCTTTTCCTTATCTCTCTCATATTTACTATGCTGATTCAAAAATTGTTCTGATCTCTATTTTATTAATTCATATATGTTGAATATGCTCTGTCATATGCTATATTTCCTCAAATTTCATCTTCTATGATACTACTTGCTCTGATATCATATTTAACATGCATTGCATCTGTTTTGTTTGATAATTAAAAAAAGGGAGAGAGTGTTAGAAAAAAAGTAGAAGAAAAAAAGGAGAAAATACGTAATTCAGACAATAGAAAAAGAGAGAGAAAGTTAAAAGTACGTAATTAACAAAGGGGGAGAATAGAAAGAAGTATAGAATTGATCTAGAAGGAAACAAAGAGAAAAAGTTTTATTGTTCTTTAGCTGTTTAATAGAGGGGGAGAAATAATCAGAAACATTAATGAACAGAGGGGGAGAGAAGATTAGGAAATGGAGAACATATGGAGAGAATGATTAGAAATCAATTATTGGAACAGAGAGGGGGAGTATAGTTATGTATATATTTATTCGCAAAGTGATCGCTTATAAAGCTATTATCTACTCTAATATCTGTTACATGTTCACTGCTCTGATTCTTGTATATTTGTGTTTTAAGAACAAAGGGGGAGATAAAAGATATGAGTTATAGTTTTGAAAAATATAGGGGGAGTATGTAAGTTCTTTACAAAGTTTCTTTTATGTTTTTGCTAATGAAAAAGGGGGAGAGGAAGAGAAAAAGTATGAAATTACGTGTCTACATATATACCTTTTTCTCTGTAAAATTGTCATCATCGAAAAGGGGGAGATTGTTAGGTTCAAACGAGTTAGAACAATTATCATGTTTTGAATGACAAAAATTTTACTACTAAACTTTGTACATTATGCTTTTCAGGAATTACATCTATCGTTCAGAGAAGTGAGTATCGTTCAAGGAGAAACTCCATCTATCATTCAGAGAAGAACTACATCCATCGTTCAATGAAGAAAAGGAATTTTATCCATTGTTCGATGAAGAAAAGGAATTATCTCGATCGTTCAATGAAGAAAAGGAATTACTTCCATCGTTCAATGAAAAGAACATGAATTATCTGCATCGTTCAGAGATGTAGCTTCAGAGATACACTGTTTACAAGCTAACGAGAAGCACCGTTTACAAGCTAAAGGCAGCACTGTTTACAAGGTAAAGGAAGCACTGTCTACAAGCTACTGAGAAGCACCTTTAACAAACAAATGGGAAGCATCATTCAAAGAAGAGACATGTCAGAGTTTGAATAGAATCGTTTCTCGAAAAGGAAAGGAATTCATTGATAAACAAATTAAAGTCAAGCGAGTGAATCAAGGAGTACGTCACTCGTCAATCAACTTTGTTCAAACAACAACATAAATTTCATAAATTTAAAGGAGAAGATTACATTCAGCACAATCAACAAAGTCAAATCTTTTCAGTGCTTATAGCCATTGAGGAACTGTCAAGAATTGATTGAGAAGAGAAAGTCAACGACGCAACATCTTCAGGAAATCAGAATTGAATTGAAGATATAAAATGAGCTTCTGAAGAGTTGAAGACGATAGAACAACACAACACAGAGAGCTCAACAAAAAAAAAAGATAAGAGAAATTAAGTGAAACAGAAAACGAACAAAAAATAGAGCATTAGAGTCAAACCACAAAAAGCCCATAAATTTTTCTCAGATTACAGTGTCAAATCACAACGAGTGAAATCATCCAAGTGTGAGCAACCTCAAAGAGTCAGACACTCTCAATTCAGTCACACCATACAGAGAACCCATCGTCCATATCCTCTTTGTTTACAAACCTCGAGTATACTATTTCAGTGTCAAACCATTTACCAATACTGAGTGTTTTGCCGTGCTGAATTTTTTTCTACCATCACTCTTTTGAGAAGAGTTTATTGTAGAAAAAATGGTTGTAAAAGGAGAAGTCCTTCAAATACTTGTTTGGAGAAGTCCTATAGTATACTTGTTGCGAGAAGTCTTGTAGAATACTTGTTGGGAAAAGTTCTGTAGAATACTTGTTGGGAGAAGTCCTTAAGAATACTTGTTGATAGGAGAAGTCCTGAAGAATACTTGTACTATTCGGGTGAATAGTAAAAATCTTGGTGAAACCAAGGACTGGACGTAGCCCCATCGTTCAGGGGGCGAACCATGATAAATCTGCATGTGCTGTTTCATTGCTTTATCGTTCAACATCATACACGATCTATTTCCGCTGCATAAAATATGTTTATCCTGTTATCTGCTAAAAGCAACCCATCATTTACGAAACAATTTTGGAAGTATATAATTGTTTTTAGAAATTTTTTTTTTTATAAAAACACAATTCAATCCCCCATTCTTATGTTTGTTCTTATTTTATCAGTTTTTACAAAAAATCAGAGTAAACAAATTGGCTCGCCCAGTTGGACCAAGGGACACGTTTTCATTTGAAATCTTGCCCAGTGCCTTAATTTTCAAAATTTCTTTTTTGATTTAGGAAAGTGTATGATATTACGGAGCGGTAAATTTGTTAATATGACAAACCGTTCAAGAGGAAATCAATCTCCAAGGTCTTATGCTGAACCCAGTAATGCCTCTAATGGTAATGGAGATCGTTCGATTAATATGAATGATAGTATTAATCCTGCAAGGATTGAAAAAAGTTCCAATACAGACATGGCAGTTACAAATGCTCCAGTGAGTCAAAACGTACCACTTGTTTCGACTGGTTGGAATTTGACTCAACCTTTTCCTCCAGTGTCTGTTGGGTCAATCCCTATACAGGTGCCAAATTTGTACACGACGGGGCCAATATTATCACAAGTTACGGTTCCAATTCCTATTCAAAGTCGGACAACCCCTGCTGTTGTTGGCATAGTTCAACCGGGTTCCAGGAACAATATGAAGAATCCCTAGAACATTGTTAGTTGTCCTTATGGAATGCCTATATCGTTGATGCAAGGGATAGGAACCTATCCCT
Source organism: Acmispon strigosus (assembly GCA_030819835.1). Classification (NCBI taxonomy): domain Eukaryota; kingdom Viridiplantae; phylum Streptophyta; class Magnoliopsida; order Fabales; family Fabaceae; genus Acmispon; species Acmispon strigosus. Next base: position 32,270,400 of record JAUAMA010000001.1, read on the forward strand.
CTATGTATTCCGAAAATTTGGTTTCGATGGGTTCCCCGGGAAATCAATTCTTTGCATCAGGATCAAGGGCAAATGGATTGAGAAATCAGGGGCCTCCAGCTTGAGTTTTAGATGGATCCCCATTTGCTTTGACTAACAATACTGTGAACGTACTTAGGCAACAAATGGACGATAGTAACCATGAGTTAGTTAATACTTTGACTCAACAAATTGGTATAGACTTTAGACACTACACTTGCCTACCAACAATTGACTACACAATTGGGTCGAATTCCGGATGTCTTCGGCGCACCTGACCCTATGGTCGAACAGATCACTCAGCCCGGTCGACAAGAACCTCCTCCTAACCAACCCTAAGTGTTGGAGGTTCAACCCAATCAACAGGTCCCCATAATGAACCTGTAAACCAAGTTAATCCTAGTCGAAATGAAGGTAACCCAGTTTTGGTAATTTGAAACCAGAATGTCGACCAAATATTAAAAAGAGTTCAACAAAATAATTTTGGGGGACAACAGAAAATTGCACACATAGTGGAGCAATTTTTAAATCAACATGGATTCAATGTGGGATATGCTAATTATTGATTTTGGCTCATAATGAGTTGCATCTTCTGAGTAAGAGATGTTTGCATCATTTGTCTCAAAGATGCTTGGATCGTCTGAGCCATAGTTTCCTGGATTGTCTGAGTCAGACATGCTTGGATCGTCTACCTCGGAAATGTTTGGATCGTTTGAGTCAGAGATGCATGGTCTTCCGAAGATAGCTCATAGGCACTGAGACTCCGTAATATCCGCTGTAATTAGGATCTGACTTGTCAAGGGGATTGTGATAAGATTTAATGTGACTTTGTCGTGTAGCATTAGAATCCTGTATATATATATATATATATATATATATATATATGTTGTAACACTGAAACCCAAATTATTCTGAATGAGTCGGAGCTATAGCCACTATAGCCGCAGAGGTAGACAAATTGGTAGAACTGCGTGAACAAAGAATCTGTGTGCTTTCTAACCCTATTTCTCCTAAGTAACTCTGAGTAATCCAAGGCATCTGAACCAAAAATTGGTATTAGAGCATCCATGACTTCTGGCGGTGCAAGATTCGATGTTGACAAGTTCAATTGAACGGGCTACTTCGATTTATGGCAACGCAAGGTCAAGGATTTGTTGGCTCAACAAGGATTGCAGAAGGCTAGCATGAGTATAAACTGACGGGTATGATAGACATAGATTGGACGGAGATGCAAGAGAAGGCTATTGGATTGATACGTCTTTGCGTCTCTAATGTGGTGATATTTCATATCGCGAATCTCACGACTCTAAAAGCCGTTTGAGACAAGTTGGAGAGACAATATCAGTCCAAAACGTTGATGAACAAGCTATTTCCAAAGGAGAAGCTTTAATGTCTATAGATGCAGGAGGGAAGTGACATCCAAAGTCATGTTAGTCATTTCACCATGATAGTTGCTGATCTGCTGCGACTCGGGGTGAAGATTGACGATGAGGACAAGGCAGTTATTCTGCTGTGCTCGTTACCAAGTTCCTATGACCACTTGGTTACTACTCTTACTTACGGGAAGGATGCAATCATGCTTGATGCCATCACACATCTACACTCTTGTCTCTCTCGCAACAGAGACAAAATGTAGTGGAGGGAAGTCAAGGTGAAGGCCTATTTGCTAAGGGCGGTCTAGATTGTGGAAGGAACAAGGGTATGTCTGCAGGGAAGAAGAAATGTTCTAAATCCAAGCAGAAGAAGAATACATTAGAGTGTTTTAACTGCAAGCAGGTTTGTCACTGGAAGAAGGATTGCCCAAATCCTTCAGGCTCTGCAAACGTGGCTCAGACTGATGATTCTGGCAATGAAGGAGATATGCTAAGTGTCTCATCAGGTAAATGCACATAGCATGGATTCTTGATTTTGGATGCTCTTACCATATGACGTCGCACCGGGAATGGTTCAGTTCGTTCAAGGAAGGAAATTTTGGATTTGTCTATTTAGGTGATGACGATGACAAAACATGTGAAGTCACTGGAATAGGGCAAATCAAAATTGCTATGGATCATGGTGGCTCCCGCATACTGGGTAATGTGAGATATGTCCTAGATTTGAGGAAGAAGCTGATATCCTTGGGTACTTTACTGGAGAACGGTTATTCTTTCCGTTCAGACAGAGGTAAAGATACTCTGAAGGTGTGAAAAGGTGCATTAACAGTGATGGCAGCAAAGCGTACTACAGGGAATATCTATCGCTTGTTGGGAAGCACCGTTGTAGGTGACGCTGCATCAGTTGAAACTGACAATGATGCAACGAGGTTCTGGCATATGCGTCTGGGTCATCCCAGTGAGAAGGGGATAGTGGAACTTCATAAGAGAGTCTTTTGTGTGAAGAAGGTCTTGCTCCTGACCTTGGCTGAGGTTTTGATGACGACAAACTCATCGACAAAAAGAAGAAAAGAAGACTTAGAGGAAATAGTGCAACATGTTTATATATCTACCTAAGTCTTAGATAGGTGAGTTATGCTTCTAAAGGCTACTCTAGTATAAAGGCTCTTTAAAACATTAAAGCTAATTGAGTTTAACCTTTTCATAAAGTAAAAGAGGTAGAAAAACTCAAGCCGTTCTTAAAGGTTTCCTTTTCTGGAATCTGGACTGAGTCTAATCGATTACACCCTTAAGGTAATCGATTACACATAGGAAAGTAATCGATTACAGCTTGCTCATAATCGATTACACGTTTGAATTTATAATTCAAACAGCAACGGTCACATAGAGTAATCGATTACCTAAGTACTGTAATCGATTACATGCTCGACAAGTTGCATCTTTTCATGAACCATTGTGTCTCAAACCTTTTTGGAAGGGTTGTGTTGGTTCATGGATGTTCTCTCATGCCTATATAAAGTCCATTTGAGTCTAGAAACATAACACGCATGAGAATGCACGAATTAGGCCAAAATCACACTTGAATTGTGCATTCATTATTCATTTAGCCTTTGATATACAACTTTCAAAGACCCTAAGTTCTGAGTTCATATTCTTCATTGTTTAAAGAACACATTTGATGTTCATATCTTGAAGAACTCAGAATCAAGAGATCCTTCTTATGCTTAAGAGCCTTTAAAGCATAATTCTCATGATCAATCCACTTGTTTGTTAATGGATTCATACAGCCAATTGTAAAACTCTTCTTCATCTCTTTCTGGTAGATTGAGTATTCACCGTAGGGTTTGGTGAAGATTGTTTGTTCTGAAAGTGGTGTGCTTTCAGGGACTGAAAGTTGTGTACTTTCAGGGGTTGTTGAAAGTGGTGTGCTTTCACAGGTTCGTGTTGATGGAAATTCTTAAGGTACTTGGTGTAAGCACTTGTAAGATATTTTTATCAATAGTGGATAAATCCTCAAGGGGTTTCTTGAGGGACTGGACGTAGCCTTCGGTGGATTGAAGGTGAACCAGGATAAAATTCTGTGTGTGCATTCTCCTACTCTTCATCTTTACTTTCAAGCGACGTTTATTTCCGCTGCACTCGATTGTATTTATCTTATCTTGAAAGTAAGGTGTGTTAAGGCGAAAATCAGGTAAACCTGATTCACCCCCCTCTCGGGTTGCTATCTATACTAAAAATTGGTATTAGAGCGTAAGTTTAGGTAATTTTCTCCTAAGATCCGGGAGAAGATGGCATCCTCTTCTAGTCATGGCACTAGTGAGGGATTCAACATAAACAGGCCACCATACTTCAATGGAGACCACTATGACTTCTGGAAGATTAAGATGAAAATCTTCATAAGGTCACTGGACGTGGAAATATGGAAAGCCATTGAAGAAGGTCTGTTTATACCTATGAATGAAGTGGGTGATAGCAGACAACCAAAACCAGAAAACACATGGAGTGAAGAAGAAAAGAAGAAGGTTCAGTATGATCTCAAAGGAATGAATATCCTTACATCTGCTCTTGGCATGGATGAATTCTTCAGAGTCTCAACTTGCACAACATAAAAAGAAATATGGGATACATTGATGGTGACTCATGAAGGAACAAATGAAGTAAAGAGATCAAAGATCAATACTCTATCTCAAGAATATGAAATGTTTAGAATGCTTCCAGGAGAAAAGGTATTGGATATGCAAAAACGATTCTCTCATTTGACTAACCATTTGGTTGCACTTGGTAAACAATTTTCCAGAAGTGACATAAACATGAAAGTTCTAAGATCACTCACAAGAGCATGGCAACCAAAAGTTACGGCTATTTCCGAAAAGAAGAGTTTATCTAATATGACTCTTGCAACTCTATTTGGAAAACTCCAAGAACATGAGTTGGAGTTGAATCATTTGGAGGAACATGAACAGCATGAGAAGAAGTATCGATCCATTTCTCTAAAAGCAAAGGAAAGAATCAAAGATGATTATGATGCAGATTCTGAAGAGGACGAAAATGAAAATATGAATCTTCTAGTGAAGAATCTTGGAAAGCTATTCAAGAGGAAATGTATGAAATTTAATAATAACAGAACTTTCCAAAGGAATAGTGAGCCCTCCTCTTCTCAAAAATTCACATGCTTTAAATGTGGAAAACCTGGACATATCAAGTTGGAATGTCCAAACCTTCAAAAGAAGAAACATGGTTTGAAGGATAAGTTTGAAAAGAAAGATCAAACTACTCGAAGAGCATACATTGCCTGGGATGAAAATGAAGTGAGTTCATCATCCGACTCTGAAAAGGAAGAAGCACAAGTTGCATTAATGGCTGCACATGACTCAGATGCTGAGGATATCCAGGTTAGTGGCAATGTTATTTCATTTCATGATTTAGAATTTGCTATAGAGAATGTGTTTAAATTATGTCAAAGTTTCTCTAAAGTTAGTAGTAAGCAAAATGCTATAATTTCCTCTTTAGAAGTTAAGTGTAGAACCCTACAGGAAGAACTAGACATAGTGAAATCCAAATTAGACATTTCACATGAATGTACTAAGTGTAGTTCTTTAGAAGAGAAGATAGATAATCTTCAACAAAGAGTTCATAACTTCAACAAAGGAAAACAGAAGTTAGATGATCCTAAGTGTTCAAAGATACTCCAATAGTAAGTTTGGTCTAGGATATACATCTCACCCAAAGTCAAAAGAAGTCAAGAAAACCATCTTTGTTAAACCAAACAAAGTGGAAGGATCTTCTGAAAACTCTAGGACTAGTTCTCTTAGGAGTATGAACAATAGGAAGAATTATTATCATAGACTTCCTAAGAAGATTAATTCTACTCCTAGGCAATCATCAGGTTACAATAAATATTCATGTACCTATTGCAACATAGTAGGACATACTCCAAGTAGATGCTATTACAAAAATGTAGGAGTACCAAATAAAGAGTATATGTGGGTTAAGAAAATTACTAACATAGAAGGACCCAAAGCAAATTGGGTACCTAACTCCCAAGTCTAAACTTTGTCATGTAGGTGTGCATGAAAGCAGCAAAGGACTTATAGTATCTTGATAGTGGCTGCTCATCACACATGACAGGAGACAAAACAAAGTTCTCATTTCTTATGCCTAGAGAAAAAGGTTTTGTCACATATGGAAATAATGAGAAAGGGAAGATTCTTAGCATTGGAAGAATAGGCACACCCCCTCAAACTGTCATTGACAAAGTTCTATATGTTGATGGTTTGAAGCATAATCTTCTAAGTATCAGCCAACTATGTGACAAGGGTTTGAAAGTTGGGTTTATAAATGATATCTGTGTGGTGAAGGATGTGAAAACTAGATAAATCAAGTTCTCTGGATACAAAGTCAATAAAGTCTTCATGATATCCTTGGATGAAATTCCTTCCAATGTTAGATGCTTGTTAGCCAAGAACAACAATGATTCATGGCTCTGGCATAGAAGACTGGCTCACATCCACATGGATCTTTTAAATAAACTAGTCAAACATGACCTGGTTGTTGGACTTACAAAGATAAGATTTGAAAGAGACAAGCTCTATGATGCATGTCAGAAAGGGAAGCAAACCAAAGTGCCTTTCAAACCTAAGAATATAGTTTCAACTACAAGACCACTCCAACTACTTCACATGGATTTATTTGGACCATCAAGGACTAGAAGTTTTGGAGGTAATTATTATGCTGATGACAGGATAATATATGATGTTTTTAGGTTGTTTTTAGTCTTTTTATATTATTATTTTTGAGTCACATATAGGATTTTTAGTATTTTTACATAGATTTTATATTTATTTTGCATTCTGCATATAGATTAGCTTTTATTTGTTTTTCTAACTTTATTTTATATTTTTTAGAATTTTTATAGCTATTTTATATTTTAGGAAAAGCTGGTATAGTTATCATTTTTGTCCAGGGACCGATTTGTAAAGTTTCAGGAATTGAAGGATCAAAGTGTAAAGGTTCAAGAGTGGAGGATGAAAAGTGAAGTTTGAAGGAGTCAAAGGGCCAGAATTAAAGTTCTAACAAAGAGAGGACTTGAAGTGAAATTGAAGAATGTGAAGCAACTCTCTTTTATTTGAGCACATGTAAAATAAGGTTGGAAGATTAATGGTGGTAAAGGGGAGGTTTCAGAACTTATTAGGGGCTGAATGAGCCTAATTAAGCCAATCAATTCCACCATTGAAGAAGAAAGGAATCCAAGAAGAAGCTGCCAGTGTTCGTCCCAGCGCTGCAGCGTTGGAATTCCCAACGCTCAAGCGCTGGACCTCTGACTAGGATGTGAGTCAGAGGTTGCACCCAGCGCTGCAGCGTTGGAAGCCAGCGCTCAAGCGCTGGGCCCATTTCTGCCCGTTGGTTTTTAATGCATCCCAACGCCCAAGCGTTGGGAATGCCAGCGCCCAAGCGCTGGAAGGCTGATTTTCACTATAAATAGGGAGCTTTTCTTCACTTGTAAGACACACCTATTCAGAATACAACAAGTGTTCTTCTTTCCTCCTTAAAGATCATTGTTCCTAGGAATTGTGGGAAGCCATACTTGAGCTCCTATCCAGGGTAATTCAATGAATCTTTTAGCCATGCTTGGCTAATTCTTTTTTAGTATCTTGGGTTGTTTTAGTTTATAATCTATGTTTTAGTTTTCTTCTACTCTTCTGAATAATATTGCTATAGTTCATGTTTTATTTACTTGTTCTTAATATTTATCTTGATGATCACAAGTGTTTTTACTTATTGCTTATAACAATGGAAATTGGTAAGTAGTAAGGGACCTAGGATTTAAAAGAAGTTATATGACATATCACTAAGGTATTAGGATAGACTTAACTTTATGTTGGCCTGAAAATGCTTTCTTCATCTTCTTCTTGGTTTTTTCTAGATTGCAAGGTATTGAATTTAGTAATTGAGAAGAAAGTTTTACAATGTGTAAGGTATTAACTTGTAAAAACATTAGGCTATAGCATCATGACTTGGTACTAAAATTCAGAATTCTAGTAGTAGTTGCTAGCATATTTTATAAATTATATAAATCAACCCAAGTGCTTAAGACTCATCATCATCTCTTTCTTTATTATTTTATGCTATTGTTCTTGCTTGCTATAAAAACCAACATCAAATACTCATCTTTTAAATTTTCTGCACAAGTACTAAATATTATAATAATAGGAATCCTATCCCTTGGGTTCGATCTTTTTATTACGCGATATTGAATCGTACACTTGCGATTTGGGTATCATATGCTCTTGTTATTGTTGATGATTATTCTAGATTCACATGGACCATTTTCTTGCCTCATAAGAATGAAGCCTTCAGTGCATTTAAAAGATATGCAAGGCTTGTTCAAAATGAAAAGGCTTTGAAGATCTCTTCTATTAGAAGTGATCATGGTGGAGAGTTTCAAAACCACCAATTTCAGGAATTATGTGATGAGAATGGAATATCACATAACTTCTCTGCTCCAAGAACACCACAACAAAATGGTGTTGTGGAAAGGAAGAACAGGTCTCTTGAAGAACTAGCAAGGACCATGCTGAGTGAATCCAACCTTCCAAAATACTTTTGGGCTGATGCTATAAGCACTGCTTGCTATGTATCCAACAGAGTACTCATTAGACCTTTTTCGAAGAAAACTCCCTATGAACTATACAAAGGGAGGAAACCAAACATTGCTCATTTGCATGTTTTTGGATCAAAGTGCTTTGTCTTGAACAATGGTAAGGAAAGCCTTGGTAAGTTTGATGAAAAATCAGATGAAGCTATATTCCTTGGATATTCTCTGACAAGCAAAGCATATAGAGTCTTCAACAAGAAAACTCTATCTATTGAAGAGTCCATACATGTATCTTTTGATGAGTCTAAATCTTCAAAAGAAGATACAGTTGCTCTTTCTGATAATGATGAGGAAGATAACATCTTAAAGGAAGATTCTCAAAAGAAAATGGAGCATGGTTCAGAACATGAAGAGAATATTGAAGATACCACTTATGAGTTGCCAAAAGAATGGAGAACCCACAGGGATCATCCTATTGACAACATCATTGGTGACATATCAAGAGGAGTTTCTACAAGGCTACGCTTAAATGATTCAGTATTGAACATGGCCTTTGTTTCTCAGACAGAACCCTCAAAAGTTGATGATGCTCTTGAAGATGAGTATTGGATTGTAGCCATGCAAAAAGAATTGAACCAATTTGAAAGAAATCTAGTATGGGAATTGGTTTCTAAGCCCACTGACAAGCATATAATTGGAACAAAATAGGTGTTCAGAAATAAGTTGGATGAAAATGGTATAATTGTCAGAAACAAGGCAAGGCTGGTTGCACAAGGGTACAATCAAGAAGAAGGTATTGATTTTGATGAAACCTATGCACCAGTTGCAAGGCTGGAAGCCATAAGATTACTATTGGCTTATGCTTGCTCACTAAACTTCCCATTGTATCAAATGGATGTTAAAAGTGAAGGTGCAAGAAACACACAAGAAAGGGGGGTTTGAATTGTGTGACCCATTTTTAAATCTCTTTTCTGAACTTTTGTTTATTAATCACCCGTTAGAGTTCATTTATTTTCATTACAAGATACTCAAGAGAATAAGTGGGAATGCAAGAGATATTTGACAATTATTGAAGGTTAGATATTTGTTCGTTAATTTAATCTAATCATGAGGACGTAAACAAAAATGCAGCGAGTAAGCAGTAAAGCATGAAAGTAAAGCACACATAGTTTTTATCCTGGTTCACCCCCATAATCGACAGGGCTATGATACCCAAATCGCAAGTGAACGATTTAATATCGCGTAATAAAAAGATAGAACCCAAGGGATAGGTTTCCTATTATTATATTATTTAGTACTTGTGCAGAAAATTTAAGAGATGAATATTTGATGTTGGTTTTTAGAACAAGCAAGAACAATAGCATAAGATAATAAAGAAATAAGATGATGAGAATTAAGCTCTTGGGTTGATTTACATAATCTATAAATATGCTAGCAAGTTATTACTTATTTTCTGAATTTTAAGTCCAATTCCGTGGTGCTATAGCCTAGAATTTCTACAAGCTAATTGCCTTAAGTCATGTAGAACTTTCTTACCTAATTACTAACTCCATAGCCTTGGTTATTAGTTAATTAGAAAAGAAGATGAAGAAGGAATTCAGGCCAACACAAAGTTACGTCCATCCTAATTGCCTTAAGAAATGTATACTTATAACCTTTTTTATTTCCTATTTCCCTTACTACTTATCAAATGGCCTTATGACATAAGTAGAAAGCATGAAATCTTTTGTACACAAGATTAATGAAGAACAAGGAGATGAAACATGAAATAGAAATATTATTCAGAAAGGTAAAAACAATACTAAAGCATAAAATTATAAATTACTACAACCCAAGAAACTTAAAAAGAATTAGCCAAGCATGGCTAAAAGAGTCATCGAATTACCCTGGATAGGAGCTCAAGTATGGCTTCCCACAATTCCTAGGAACAATGATCTTTGAGGAAGAAAGAAGAACACTTGTTGTATTCTGAGTAGGTGTACCTTACAAGTGAAGAAAAGCTCCCTATTTATAGTGAAAATCAGCCTTCCAGCGCTTGGGCGCTGGCATTCCCAACGCTTGGGCGTTGGGATGCATTAAAAACCAACGGGCAGAAATGGGCCCAGCGCTTGAGCGTTGGCTTCCAACGCTGCAGCGCTGGGTGCAGCCTCTGACTCACATCCTAGTCAGAGGTCCAGCGCTTGAGCGTTGGGAATTCCAACGCTGCAGCGCTGGGACGAACACTGGCAGCTTCTTCTTGGATTCCTTTCTTCTTCAATGGTGGAATTGATTGGCTTAATTAGGCTCATTCAGCCCCTAATAAGTTCTGAAACCTCCCCTTTACCACCATTAATCTTCCAACCTTATTTTACATGTGCTCAAATAAAAGAGAGTTGCTTCACATTCTTCAATTTCACTTCAAGTCCTCTCTTTGTTAGAACTTCAATTCTGGCCCTTTGACTCCTTCAAACTTCACTTTTCATCCTCCACTCTTGAACCTTTACACTTTGATCCTTCAATTCCTGAAACTTTACAAATCGGTCCCTGGACAAAAATGATAACTATACCAGCTTTTCCTAAAAATATAAAATAGCTATAAAAATTCCTAAAAATATAAAATAAAGTTAGAAAAACAAATAAAAGCTAATCTATATGCAGAATGCAAAATAAATATAAAATCTATGTAAAAATACTAAAAATCCTATATGTGACTTAAAAATAATAAAATAAAAATACTAAAAACAACCTAAAAACATCATATATTATCCTGTCATCACACCACTATACCCAACGACAGCTTGTCCTCAAGCGATAAAACTTAAAGAGAAACTCGTCCCTGAGTTTAGAAAAAGTTTATCTGATTACAACTTGAAGCACAAAAACCTTCCACGAAAGCTTAGCGGATTAAGAAGACCTGCATGTTTAAAGATATATAATCAAGAAAGTTAGGCTTGGCTTTTCAATATGTTAGAGTTCATCAAATTAAGCTCACAAAATAATATTCTCCATGAAAAACAAGAAAGCTCAATAATCCTGCCTATCATTCAAATCAAAACTGAAATAGTGCAACCAAGTAATTTTGAAGAGATTTTTGAAGGTTGTATCTTGGCCAAAAGGTTGAACAATTCAAGGTATGGATTTCAAGAAATTGGCAACTCTAGTGGCTGACTCAGAAACTGTTGTTAAGTGATTTTTCCAACTTTAAGAGCTTCAACAATTAACACAAGGGTCCTCTCAATTTTTCTTTTTCTTTTTTTCTTTTTTTTTTTTTTTTTTTTGAACAAAGTAGTGGAATGTATGGGATGAATGACTTGAATTTTACTCCCTTCATACTCTTTCTCACCCCACTACCTCATTATTTTTTCTAAGGCACATACCTCAATTTTTTCTTCTTTTTCTAGAGAGAAACCCACAATCATAGCTCTAACAATTTCAGCACATGAATCACAATAACAACTCAAAAATATCACACAAAGTAGGCTCCAAAGAATGACTCTTTTAAGGCTCAAAAGGGGCTACTAGTGGATTTTTGCTTTTCAAACCAAAACTCTGAGTTTTCAAAAATGCCTATAATCTCTTCTCCACTAACAAGGTAAACAAAATCCCAATCAACATGTAACACAAGGCAGAAAAATTTCACAATCAAGAATTCAGAGTCCTCAGCTCTCAGAAAAACATAGGGTAAGTGGTACCCTTTTTAGAACTCAAAAAAAAACTTTGCCAAAAACCAAAACAATCAAGATGTCCAAAATCAATTCTAACAGCATGCAATCCTAACCGCTTCAAAACATAGAACCTTTTCAAAAAGCAGTTTAATCAGATAAAGCACTCAAAGAAATAGTAGCATTCAGACTGGATAACATACTCAAGACTCATGCAAAAAACAAAACAGAAACACTAAACTAAAAATAAAGCTAAAAACTATAACAAGAAAAATAAAACTAAAAAGCTGGCACAATCACAAATTTCCCACAATAATCCAAGGGAACCTCAATGCAAAAATTACTTTGAACACTTAAGTTCAAGAGGGCTCTTTCTCCTTCCTGCAAAAATTGAACAAACAAAAGTCTCACAAGTAGAAACTTGCTTGACTTGTTAGTTCCACAAATAGCACAATTAAGAACATGGGTTGAAAAATTGTGTCCACCTTAAAAACAAGAATTCTTGAGTTTCCCAAAAATTAAAACCAGTTATAGAAGCAAGGGAAAACTCAAAGAATCAAAGAATTTCAGAAAATGGTGAACACAAAATTTATTAAAACAGCAAAACAGCAAAAAGAAAAACAAATAGAGCCTCTGCCCGAGCTCCAGCGCTTGAGCGTTGGGGATGCCAATGCTTGGGCGCTGGAATTAAATCAAATACTGGGCATCAGAGGTTTCCAGCGCTTGAGCGCTGGGTTCCAACGCTCTGGCGCTGGAATTACCGTAAATAAAAACGAGATTCCAGGGGCCTAGCGCATGAGCGCTGGCCCCCAACGCCTAGGCGTTGGGAAAACTGGAATCAGAGGGGATTTGGCAGGGGCCTAGCGCATGAGCGCTGGCCTCCAGCGCCTAAGCGCTGACCCCTCCTGCAGCAAAACATAGAATTTTTTTCTTTTATTTATTTACAAGAATTGTGCAGAAATTTAAATGACAAAAATTTAAACTATCCTAAGTTGGGTTGTCTCCCAACCAGCTCAATGTTTAGGTCCGAGATAGACCCTTCCACTAATTACATTCAACCGGGTTCTATTACAAAATTCATTAGACCCCGCAAATCATGCATATTTTGGCACAAAAGCAACATGGTGCCACATGAATTTTCAGCTAACAAGGTAACAACATTTAAATTAAAAATGGAAGGAATAAATAAATTTTCCCTTCCTTGTTCTGCTCCTTGCTTTTCTGAACCTATAGCATAGGTTCCTTGAGGTTCTTCTTCCTCCATCTCCAATTTGTCTTCAAAGAAAAATTTTACAATGGAAGTTTCTTTTACCTCCTCTTTTTGTACCACAAGTTCACTTTCATGAACATGTGGTTGTTGTTCATCCTTGGGCCGCCTCCTTAGAATGCTTTGTATTTTCCCTTGTAATTCTTCCATGGCCTTACATTCTTGCTCAGGGGTTGGCAAAAATCCCGCATTTCGCTTACACTTTAAATCAGAACAGAATTCGTCAACTAAAGTGAAAACATCTTGGTTTTTCTTCTCATATTCTATTTCAAGTTTAGCTCGGAATTTTGCCTCCCTTTGCTCAAATGTTTCAGCCATTGCTATACCTGCCAATACTCAGCAAACAAAATTAGCAGCACCAGTTCATCACACAAATAATAATTTTTTTATATATTTTTTAATAAAAAGCACTAAACAAAATAATAACAAGAACTTGAAAGAACCTATCCCCGGCAACGGCGCCAAAAACTTGATACCCAAATCGCAAGTGAACGATTTAATATCGCGTAATAAAAAGATCGAACCCAAGGGATAGGTTTCCTATTATTATATTATTTAGTACTTGTGCAGAAAATTTAAGAGATGAATATTTGATGTTGGTTTTTAGAACAAGCAAGAACAATAGCATAAGATAATAAAGAAATAAGATGATGAGAATTAAGCTCTTGGGTTGATTTACATAATCTATAAATATGCTAGCAAGTTATTACTTATTTTCTGAATTTTAAGTCCAATTCCATGGTGCTATAGCCTAGAATTTCTACAAGCTAATTGCCTTAAGTCATGTAGAACTTTCTTACCTAATTACTAACTCCATAGCCTTGGTTATTAGTTAATTAGAAAAGAAGATGAAGAAGGAATTCAGGCCAACACAAAGTTACGTCCATCCTAATTGCCTTAAGAAATGTATACTTATAACCTTTTTTATTTCCTATTTCCCTTACTACTTATCAAATGGCCTTATGACATAAGTAGAAAGCATGAAATCTTTTGTACACAAGATTAATGAAGAACAAGGAGATGAAACATGAAATAGAAATATTATTCAGAAAGGTAAAAACAATACTAAAGCATAAAATTATAAATTACTACAACCCAAGAAACTTAAAAAGAATTAGCCAAGCATGGCTAAAAGAGTCATCGAATTACCCTGGATAGGAGCTCAAGTATGGCTTCCCACAATTCCTAGGAACAATGATCTTTGAGGAAGAAAGAAGAACACTTGTTGTATTCTGAGTAGGTGTACCTTACAAGTGAAGAAAAGCTCCCTATTTATAGTGAAAATCAGCCTTCCAGCGCTTGGGCGCTGGCATTCCCAACGCTTGGGCGTTGGGATGCATTAAAAACCAACGGGCAGAAATGGGCCCAGCGCTTGAGCGCTGGCTTCCAACGCTGCAGCGCTGGGTGCAGCCTCTGACTCACATCCTAGTCAGAGGTCCAGCGCTTGAGCGTTGGGAATTCCAACGCTGCAGCGCTGGGACGAACACTGGCAGCTTCTTCTTGGATTCCTTTCTTCTTCAATGGTGGAATTGATTGGCTTAATTAGGCTCATTCAGCCCCTAATAAGTTCTGAAACCTCCCCTTTACCACCATTAATCTTCCAACCTTATTTTACATGTGCTCAAATAAAAGAGAGTTGCTTCACATTCTTCAATTTCACTTCAAGTCCTCTCTTTGTTAGAACTTCAATTCTGGCCCTTTGACTCCTTCAAACTTCACTTTTCATCCTCCACTCTTGAACCTTTACACTTTGATCCTTCAATTCCTGAAACTTTACAAATCGGTCCCTGGACAAAAATGATAACTATACCAGCTTTTCCTAAAAATATAAAATAGCTATAAAAATTCCTAAAAATATAAAATAAAGTTAGAAAAACAAATAAAAGCTAATCTATATGCAGAATGCAAAATAAATATAAAATCTATGTAAAAATACTAAAAATCCTATATGTGACTTAAAAATAATAAAATAAAAATACTAAAAACAACCTAAAAACATCATATATTATCCTGTCATCAGGCTACATCCAGTCCTTGGCTTCACCAAGATTTTCACTATTTCAACAAATAGTACAAGTGTTATCAGGGACTTCTCCCAACAAGTATTCTAAGGACTTCTCCTATCAAGTATTCGAAGGACTTCTCCTATCAAGTATTCGAAGGACTTCTCCTTACAAGTATTTGAAGGACTTCTCCTTACAAGTATTATTAGGACTCCTCCTTACAAGTATTATCAGGACTTCTCCTATCACATTTTCAGGATTTTTCTTTTCTACAATAATCTCTTCTTGATAAGAGTGGGTAGAAGAAATGAAGCTTAAAGAACAGAGAGATCATAAGCAAGCTGATCTCTTGTCCTAAGTTATGTGTGTAGAATATGATGAGAGTAAAACTCTATAAGGTTTCTACACACATAAGCAACTCAGCTCAGGTTGAGATATGACTTGAAGTTTCCTGAGCTGAGACCAAGGTTGCCTTGGTCTTTGGACGAACTAGATTGAGATGTGTACAATTTAGTTCCAGTCGCCAAGTTGCTACGGGAGCAGGGTTCTCTATATATATCTTCAGTTGAAGATCTTTGTTCTTCCTTCACAGGAGAGAAAACCTGCCCGCAGTGCTTCTTCCTCTCCGGGAAGCACATAACGGCTAGTTCTGCATCTCTCAGCAGGCGTAAGTCACGATCAGAGGCTTCTCTGCAAGCGTAAGATATAATCTGGAAATCATCAGTTCGTCTGGGTTGATGTCGTCTGGCCCCATGCTGAGCGAATAGCCTTGAGCTGGTTTCTTCGTATATAACGTGTAAAAATACAGCGGTGAGGACTGCTTTGACTCTTTTACCCCGGTGCTTGACAGCTAATACTCATCACGTGCCTTAGTCAGAATTTTTGAATTTCGACCGTTGAGAGTGTACGATGCTCAGAGATTCTTGCCGTTGATTTCGCGATGTTAGCTTGATTTTAGAAAAAGCAGAGAAGTAGTGGGACCAAGAGGTATTGGATTTATTGAGTCCCATCTTTCTTTCTGTGATTGCCAGGTTTTGATAATCGTGCAGACGAGGATAGAAGTAATTATTCAAAAGAATAGTTTCTTTAATACTTCTGTTGACTTGATATCCTCGAAAGACGTACTCATTGATCTTTGTATCTTTGGCGCGATTCATACTTTGGTGGACGGATTCTTTCATTCAGCTTTGGCAGACGCAGTCTCCATTGAATGCTTGAAATTCTGTGATTGGCCCGTATTGCCAAACGAATTTCCTTCAGTCAGTTCTTCTCTAAGAAACAGAATATTCTTGTCTGAATTCTTTCTTTCACTGAAGTTCTTCATCTGAGAGAGTTGATCCACAACTCCTTTATATGATGCTAGAGATGCTTCGAGGCAGAAGGAGTTTCTTCAAGGTTGTTGTACTCTTTTTCCTTTAAACAATACAGTCTTCCCATTTGATCTTTGTGGATTCGGGTGGTGGACTGATTCAGCTGCTTCAAGTAGGCTTGATCTGGGTGTGCAGATTTTCATCAAGTGACCGTGAGAAAAGACGCTGATCATTTTAAGCTCTTGATTTATTTCTCTTGATTCACCGGACAATCTTGTACTTGAGTTTCTTCCTTTCTTGCGCTATCGAACTGTCTTGTACAAGAACGCTTTTGTACGTATATCCTTGATGTTGTTTCCTTCGAGGTGACCGGACGAACTCTTCTGGCGAACTGATTCTCTTGATAGGGAAATCATGTTTATTCATTCCTTTCAGAGATGGTTATTCCTGTACACGATGATTTTCACTATGTTAGGAATTTTATCTTTGACGTTATTGAAAAGAAATTGTTAATTATCAAAATATAATAATTCATTTAATTATTTGATCTAACAATCTCCCCCTTTTTGATAATGACAATTTCTTTGGAAAAGGTTCGTGTGTAAAGATGTAATTGATCATAAAGCATTTTGTTGGTTTTTCTTCAGGGTGTTGTATTTAGAAAAATATGATCGCTTATTATTTAAGTGAGAGCAATCAGTTTTGGGCGGACGAATTCTTCTTATTGAGTTTACTTAGCTTTGCTCCCCCTAAATTAAATATCCTAGATAGTGTTTGACTAGCAAACGTTTGCCTGAGTGAACTTACCTTCGCTCCCCCTAAAGTTGCTACTGCTTATCTTAGTTCAAATAAATGCTTTCTTTTACTAATCTTTTTCTAGTCCCTAGTCCCTTTTCCTTACTTTCTCTTCTCCCCCTTTGGCATTATCAAAAAAAATAAGCAAGCAAGCAGGCAATAGGGAGTGAGTAATGCAGAGATATATTGAAAAGGCAGTGAGTAACAAGTACGAAAGCTGTATATATATATATAACAAATGCAAGATTAGGAGAGAAAAGATAGAAATTAATCATGATGCTACTGTCAATGCTGTATGTATCTTCGTAGCAGTTCCTCCATGCACTCAAGACTTGCATCAATTTTGTGCTCAAGTCTTTCGGACACAGCCTCAATACGATTGAATGCCCTTTGGCATACTTCTTCATTCTCCTTATCGGCACTCAAATTTCCTACTTCCATTTTAGCCCGTAGTTCCAGCACGGCAGCTTTGGCATCAAAGGATGTGTCAGCTGATGATGATTCATTTGCAACATTGGACTCGGGGAGTTTCTCAGCTTGAGAGGCGTCACTATTTGGGAGTGCAAATGAAATAGGTTGAGCCTTGGTAACCTCAGCATCTTGTGTGGATGATGAGGTTTCATTTCGGAGGCACTCTTGTGAGGATGATGGGGATTGATGATGCCGATTTTCTTCTGAATCGGTGGACCATGAAATATGTTTTGTGGAATGGTGATGATTTGAGGTAATGGAATAACTGGTGTATATGATGGATGGTTGTTGGAGGGAGCAGTGACTGATGACATAGGTTCAGGTTTTTGTTTGGCTACCAGTAGAAGAAGCACCCATGACCCATGTTGAACCATAATGCTTTCGACATTAGGAATAAGTCCAAATGGGATGGTGCCAAGGTGAACTGGTCTGGGAACAGACACTTCCCACTCATGATGAAATATATCATACCTGGACCTTGTTGCAAATGCAATCTGCATGCCATCTACAGCAGGAGGAGCCCAAAGTCGAGCTTGCAAGCAGAAGTTGTACCCTAGAGACTTCATCAACAGGTGTGGAGCAAATGCAGCATTATCCATAGTCAGCATCCTGGGAATTTGCATATGAGAAGAGGACATCGTCTGACGAGTCCTTCTTGGAACATGAGCAAGAAAGACTCTTGCTATGTTCTGAGAAGACTTAATGGATGTGGTTGATGTTGTGGCCTTCTGTTGGGATGCTAATATCTCATTCAGAGATATTTCAGGATCATCAACATGAATACTTAGGTTTTCATCATTACCCTTTCGCTTCTTTTCTCTGGGCATACTCTGCTTTGATTCACTAGACTTGGTCTGCTTCTTTGTGTTCTTTTTCAAAACACCTTCCTTTGCTGCTGTGGGACGGAGTTCCTCATTGACCGCTGATTCTTCAGTTTCTTTATCTGTGCTGAATAAGTTGGCATCCGATGAGCAGTTCTTTTCCTGAGGCGAATTTGGTTGTGGAGCTGGACTTGTGGGAGCTTCTTGCTGGGATTGCAGATTCTGTGGGATCCCATCGCTGTTGGAAGCAGATGCATTATCGGACGGACTTAGAGGGCCTTGAGGCTGTCGAACATATTCTGGATCAACAATCTCTCTATACTTCAATATCCTTGGATGGATATGCTTTCCCCATCTTTTGGCATTCTTCTTACAGTTGGGTCCCCGCATAGGAGTGCAGTAGGGAAGAGGTGAATCGCTTCTCAGCTTCACTCTAACCCAATGATGATCATCTATGTTGCAGATGACTGCAATAATTGGCGGAATGAAAGCTGGACCAACCAAAGGCAGATAAGTGCAAGACTCCCTTAAGCTCAGGGTTACCAGAATGATCTTAAATGTGCTTGCAGCAAGCAGTCCCATGTCAGGAACTGTAAACCACTTGGAGGATGAGGCCAATTCTCCTGTTGGCAAGTCCAGTGCAGCTTTTATTCTTTCCATTTCCTTTTCAGACTCCATTACACCAGCAAGTGAGGAGTGATTGATTTTGAGTTCTTCCCTCATCTCAGTTCTGATGGCTGGCCACTCATTCTCGTTTACTCCAATCCACTGCGCGATGCAACGAAATCCACAGTTTCCATCATCGACTACATCAATGATGTCTTCCACATATTCATGAAATATTGTGGGAACGTATGGAAGATATTTCAACAGGGAGGATGAAGAGTGATCATTCTTTGGAGTTACTTCTAAAGACTCTTTTCTTTCTTTCTTAACCAATTTAGCTATTGGCAGGAAGTCTTCATCATCTCCAGACGAAGTTGGGCTTTTCTCGGAAGCAATCTTCACGACTCGTTTTCTTTTTGCTAGGGATGCACAGGTTGTGGGGGTAGTTTGCTTCCTTTCTCTTGAAGCTCTCGTCCTTGGAGGAGAGGGATGAGTTTCCTTTCCCTGTTCAGTTTCTTCATTGTCTTTTACTAGCTTCCTTTCCCATTTGGAAAGCATGTTCTTCGGAACCTTGGAGAAATCAATCTTCAGGTTCATTCGTTTAACATCTCCAAACCGAATGGGAGTTGAATAGATGTAGTCCTGAGCGATAAACTCATTTTGGAGTTTTTCGTCCGTTACCAATCCTTTCATTCCCATGATCTTTGTGATAAGGGACCCATAGGGGAGATTTGTCACTGGACTTTCAATCGTCCCTGCCATGTAATGAAAGATCAGTGATGGGAGGTTGATCTTTTGCATGTGACTCATTTGGTAGAGCGCCCAGTGAGCCATCTTGTTCACAAGATCTCTGGCTCCTTCTTTGGGAATGACGACCTTACTGAGAACAGCATGGGGGAACTTGAATTCTTCCACCAAGTTATTGACAGCGTTCCCATGGATTTTTAGGTTTTCCTTCCAGATACAATCACCATCAACTGCAGAGATTTCCCACTTAGGTGAGTAGTGGACTCCCTCTTTCACATCCACGTTCAGAGCTAGGGCAATATCACCAGGGCAGATTTCTGTGATTACTCTCAAACATCTGCTTGTGATGGTTCGAGACTTCGTCTTTACAGCGCACTGGTAGAACTCCTTAACCAGTGGTTCAAGAACTGGTGTTTCAGATACCTTCATGAGTTGTTCCCAGTCTTGAAATAGAACAAGATTCAGTCCGGCGACCTTTGCATACTGGAAGCGATTCAATTCAAGGTACCTTGGTGAAACTAGTTCCCTTTCACCTAGGTCAGCAAACTTTTGAGCACCAATCTTCGAGACTTGTTCACGACGGTTTGCTTCAGCGTTCTTCTTTCTCAGTTCAAGGATTGCTTCTTGTTCCTGAGTTAGTTTTGGCTTAACAGAGGTTTGCTTCTTGGGAGCCATTTGAGAGTTCTGCAAAGAAAGGTTAGAGAATGCAAGCAGAGAATAACGAGAGTTTTTGGGTTGCGAGAGAAATGTGAGTAAGAGGTTTTTGCTTTCAATCTCTTTTGTTTAAGTTGATTGGAAGGCGGACAGTTTTTACTCGTTTAGTGGGATGGAATGATTACTTTGCATTTGATGTGGGATATCATGTACTACATGCGCATTAAATAATAATAGAAAAATGTGCAGTTATTACAGTTGAGGATTTAATGCGTGTTATAGACGCTTTTATCAAATGGAACAATACAACTGTTTAACTGTGGCCCCGGACGGACTATTTTAGTAGTGTCCTTTCGAGTGGGCCTAGACGTTCTCACATTGAATGCGTCATCACTAGACGATTATCTCCCTTGGATTTGATCAACCTTGATGATAAACCTTATTTCTTTGCCATCTGCTGGATGAGACCATTTCTTCATTGTGGACATTCTTCATCTTATGACATATATTTTGGATTGTCCAGCAACCTTCTCTTCTTCTTCTTTTGACCTCCATGCTTAGTCAGATTCTGTTAACTTTCTTTTTAGAAGATTTCTTTACCATGAATTCCTGCATTAGAAGTTGTTGTATGCTTTTGTGGTACCCAAATTTCAGTTGGGTCCAGTGGGTTAGTGGGTAGCTCACAAAGGTGTGTGCATTAGTGCTTGAGAACTATGCTTAAGATAGGATCAATGTTCAAGGCTTGAATGTCCATGTATATATATATGTATATATACAAGTGTGAACGTACATAAAAGCTATTGAATGACTATAATGATGCTTCAGAGAGAGTGACTCATGAAAGTTTGAAGATTGACATAATTTCAATTTCTTTCAAATAAATGTGAGTTTGTCATATGCTGAAATTGTTTATTTTCAGAAAAACAGGAAATTCAGTTTCTCTTTTCTTTATTATATTTAATATGTCATTGATTTTGATTGACTTCAATCAGAGAAAGAGAAATGGGTAATATTAGATATTATGAGATCAGGATTACCTCATTTGTATTTCTTGTGGCTACATGGTTTATCAACCTTGTAGAGAATTCGTTAGGTGCTTCCTTGATGGTTGCAAGAGTGAAGGCCCTTGCTTGTTTCTTCTTCTTGGACGAACATAGATTTCTTTCCTTTTTATCTTCAGTTACCTGTCTTAAAAAGGGCCAATTCCTTTCTTGAATAGGTTTCTTTAGCATGTTCTCCTGCCACCATAATGTGGATTAAGATTTCATTTGTTTGAGAACATCATGTGCTTCCTTGGATCTTTATACTCTGCATCTGTGAAGATGTTAGCATTTTTCAGAGTGTTAAGCTCTGATACCAATTGAAGGTGCAAGAAACACACAAGAAAGGGGGGTTTGAATTGTGTGATCCATTTTTAAATCTCTTTTCTGAACTTTTGTTTATTAATCACCCGTTAGAGTTCATTTATTTTCATTACAAGATACTCAAGAGAATAAGTGGGAATGCAAGAGATATTTGACAATTATTGAAGGTTAGATATTTGTTCGTTAATTTAATCTAATCATGAGGACGTAAACAAAAATGCAGCGAGTAAGCAGTAAAGCATGAAAGTAAAGCACACATAGTTTTTATCTTGGTTCACCCCCATAATCGACAGGGCTACATCCAGTCCTTGGCTTCACCAAAATTTTCACTATTTCAACAAATAGTACAAGTGTTATAAGGGACTTCTTGTTAGAACAGATAGCAACCTGAGAGGGGGGGGGTGAATCAGTGTTGCCCCAATTTTTGCCTTATTGAAATCAATACTCTCAAGTTTATGATGATCACGAGTTGATCTTAGTGATTGCAGCGGATATGAACAATACTTGAAAGTAAATGTGAAGGATAAAGAAAATCACACACAAGATTTATCCTGGTTCGCCTTCAATCCACCGATGACTACGTCCAGTCCCTCAAGAAAACTCCTTGAGGATTTTTCCACTATTGATAAGAATTTCTTACAAGTTCCTAACCCAAGGACCCCAAGAACTTCTACCAATATCCTGTGAAAGCAAACCGCTTTCAACAGCCCCTGAAAGCAAACCGCTTTCAGTTCCTGAAGGCAAACCACCCTCAGACCTTGAAGACAAACTTGTCTTCAATCGAAACCCTGAAAGCAAACCACTTTCAGTGACAACAACCCTTCACCGAATACCACGATGAAAAACTCAATCTTACAGAAAGAGATGAAGAAGATATTACACTTGGCTGTTTCAATCCTTTAACACACAATTGGATTGAACATGAGAAATTATGCTTTAAGGATTTTAAGCATAATACAATTCTGAGTTCTTCAAGATATGAACAACTAGTGTGTTCTTGTAAACATGAAGATCATGAACTCAGAATTTAGGCTCCAAAAGATTTAAGTTCTAAAAGATGAACTAATTTTGAAAGAGCTTTGGCCTAATGTGTTTTTCTCATGTGAAATGTGTATATTTCGTGTGTGTTGTGTGTGTTATGTTGTTGTTATGTTTTCTGGACTCAAATGGTCTTTATATAGGCAAAGGAAACGTCCTTGAACCATCACAACCCTTTTCAAAAGGTTTGGGACACAATGGTTCATGAAAAGATACACTTTTTTCGTTCTGGTAATCGATTACCATACTTAGTGTAATCGATTACACAAGTGACCGTTTCAGTTTGAATTTGAATTTCAAACATGTAATCGATTACAAGACTGGAGTAATCGATTACTTGCCTTGGTGTAATCGATTACCATAATGGTGTAATCGATTACACAGAAGCCCATTTTCCAGAAACTTATTCTTTGAGACTTGCTTAAGGTTTTCTACTTCTTTTAAGTTATGAAAACTCTTAGATTGATTAGATTAGGTGTTTTAAGAGCCTTTATGCTTTAATAAACCTTTGGAAGCATAACTCACCTAATTCTAAGACTTCTAGACTATTGATGGACTTGAGTGCTTGATTCTTTTGAAGTCTTCTTTTCTTCTTTTTGTTGATGAGTTTGTCGTCATCAAAACCACAGCCAGGGTCAGGAGCAAGACCTTCTTCACAATCTCCCCCTTTTTGATGATGGCAAACACATACTTGAAACTTTGAAGATCATTTATGCATTCGTGATGCTTAACTCCCCCTATTTAATAGAATCTAGTATTTCTGATATTTCTCCCCCTTTCTAGTGTACTTGTTGAATTCCTGCATATGATCTTTAAAAGCACGGAACCTTTCTCCCCCTTTTGACTTCATCAAAAAGAAGAAAAGGCCAAAAAGTACAGGCATACATACAAGTATATTGAAACATAAAGCATGGGGGAATAGGGGTAAATATGTAAAAATAGGACGAAAACATAATAGTCCAAACATAGTATTTAAAAGATAACATACATACAATGGGAACATAGTACAAGATGAAATAAACAGCAAGAAAAATTTCTAGAAAGCTAAGTACTAGTAGGAGAGTCAACATCAGCAATGGTATACACGGGTACGAAATCCCGACTAGCATCATGAATTTGACATGGAAGAAGAGAGAGGCCAAAATCATTAGTGATGTTGAGCGAAGGAAGAATGGAGGTGTCTATTCGTTTGAGATGAGATGACCGCGTGTCATAAAGCTTGGCAATAGGCACTCCTGAGTAGAGAAGAAGGCGGGTGATGATCGATGCATAAGGAAAAGAGTCCGCTAAGTTACGACTTCGTAGCATATGGTGCATAACCAAAAATGCCCAATTGATTTTGTGACAATGAAGAATGCCATAAAGAATTTGTAACTCAAGGTCGCTAATGTGAGCAAGGAGAGTTTCTTCAGGCAGAACTACTTGATTAATGAAGTAGTGTAGAAGATGATTGTTTGTCGTGAGGACATCAGTGTTGTATGGGCAAGAAGTAGTATGTGGTGGGTGAATTTTCTGAAGGTCTACTGATTCAAATCGACACAGAGATTTGTAAAAGGAGTCATGGCTATAGTCAGACCAGGGGCAAGGGAGGTTAGGACCCAAGAGAGCACCCGATGAAGGAAGTCCAAGGCATCGACCAAAAGATGATAGGGAGTGTCGAATAAGAATCCCTTTGACAGAACTTTGAAATCCATCTTGCAAAGGTTCTAAGTTGCAATAAAAGACTTTTACTAGTTCAGGATAGTAGGGATTTCACATAGAGATAAACTCCTCAAGATTTTGATAACGGAGATAGGCGGGAAATGTGTGACCATTGTCGACAAAGGAATCTAAATCACCAAATAAAGGTTTACGAATGAGTTGATTGATGAATCGTGAAGCAAACCTAGTTCTTTGATGGGTGGTTGTGAGTAGTCGTGTAAGGTTCATGGGTCGAGAGGAACGAGAATGATAGGAATCCATATTAAAAAAGTATTCAGCACCTTAAGAGGATTTTGGAGGATATTTCTAATCAATTCCTAATGCTAGTTTAAATATCCTGAGCATGTAATCGATTACAACAGTTGAAGTAATCGATTACGGAGTAGTTATGCCAAGTTTGAATTTCAAAAGATGGAGGGAAATTGAAATTCTGGCAATTTTTCGAGTATGTAATCGATTACTGCAGTTGGGGTAATCGATTACATCAGTTACAAATTTGAAAATTTTCAAATTTTGAATGTGTAATCGATTATGGCAGTTTGAATAATCGATTACTCAGATGTTTCTAATGAGCACGAGGACTTAGAGCATGGATAATCGATTACAAATCCTAGGGTAATCGATTACTAGGACATTTTTACAAGTTCTAGGCTCTAGATTCCTATGTAACACTTTTCCTATAAAACACTTAAGTACATAATCTATCTAAAGGCATGTAAACACATATTTATCATAAAGATCGTGCAAATAACATGTTAACTTAAATATCATGCTCATCTAATATGCCTAATTCTCTTCTTATCTTGAAAAATGATTCTTTAGGAAGAGGCTTAGTAAAGATGTCTGCTAACTGATTATGTGTATCCACAAATGAAATCTCAATATCTTTCCTCATAACATGATCTCGAAGAAAATGATGTCGTATATCAATATGCTTAGTTCGAGAATGCATGATAGGGTTTTTAGTGAGATTAATGGCACTTGTGTTGTCACATTTAATTGGAATGCAGCCCAGCTCTAAGCCATAATCTTTGAGTTGTTGTTTAAGCCATAGAGTTTGTGCACAACAACTTCCTGCAGCAATGTATTCTGCTTCTGCAGTACTTAGAGCAACACATGCTTGTTTCTTACAAGACCATGAAACAAGAGCATTTCCTAATAGGTGACAAGTACCACTTGTACTCTTCCTTTCAGTTTTACAACCAGCATAATCAGAATCAGAATATCCAATCAAATCACAAACACTTCCCTTGGGATACCACAATCCAACATTTGTAGTTCCTTTCAAATATTTGAAAATTCGTTTAACAGAACTCAAATGTGATTCCCTAGGAGATGCTTGATATCTAGCACATAGACACACACTAAACATAATATCAGGTCTACTTGCAGATAAGTATAAAAGAGATCCGATCATACCTCTATATTTGGTAATATCTACTTGATTACCGGATTCATCTTGATTTAAATATGTATTAGACCCCATAGGTGTGGCTATGGCTTTGCAATCATCCAAATCATATTTCTTTAATAGTTCCTTGCAAAACTTTGATTGATTGATGAATATTCCATCACTTGATTGCTTGATTTTCAAACCAAGAAAGTAATTTAATTGTCCCATCATAGACATTTCAAATTCTTCTTGCATCATGTTAGAGAAATCCTTACAAAGAGATTCGTTAGTTGCACCAAAGATAATATCATCAACATAAATTTGAACTAATAAGGTATTACCTTTGGTTCTTTTGATGAACAAGTTTGTATCAGCCTTACCCTTCTGAAATCCTTTATCACAGAGGAAAGTACTTAATCTATCATACCAAGCACGAGGGGCTTGCTTAAGACCATAGAGTGCTTTCTTTAGTCTGAAGACATGTGAAGGAAACTTTGGATCTTCAAATCCTAGAGGTTGCTTCACATACACTTCTTCTTGAATATATCCGTTCAGGAATGCACTTTTGACGTCCATTTGATATAATGGGAAATTTAAAGAACAAGCATACGCCAATAATAGTCTTATGGCTTCCAACCTTGCTACTGGTGCATAAGTTTCATCAAAATCTATGCCTTCTTCTTGATTATACCCTTGAGCAACTAATCTTGCTTTGTTCCTAACTATAATACCATTTTCATCTAACTTATTCCTAAACACCTACTTTGTTCCAATAACATGTTTGTCACTAGGCTTAGGGACAAGTTCCCAAACTTGATTCCTTTCAAATTGATTTAGTTCTTCCTGTATTGCTACAATCCAATACTCATCCTCTAGAGCATCATTTACTTTTGATGGTTCTATCTGAGAGACAAAGGCCATTTTCAAAACTGAATCATTCAAGCGTAGCCTTGTAGAAACGCCTCTAGAGATATCACCAATAATATTATCAACTGGATGATCCCTATGGGTTCTCCATTCTTTTGGAAGTTGATAAGTATTACTTTCAATGTGCTCTTCTTGTATTGGATTCTGATCTCCATCCTTTTGAGAATCTTCATTTATAATGATTTCATCTTCTTCATTATCTGGAAGATTGACTTTATCTTCTATTGAAGATTTAGATTCATCAAAAGTAACATGTATGGATTCTTCCACGGATAGAGTTTTCTTGTTAAAGACTCTATATGCTTTGCTTGTTAGAGAATATCCAAGGAATATACCTTCATCAGATTTTTCATCAAACTTACCAAGGTTTTCCTTTCCATTATTCAAGACAAAGCATTTTGATCTAAAATCATGTAGATGAGAGATATTTGGTTTCCTTCCTTTGTAGAGTTCATAGGGTGTTTTCTTAAGGATAGGTCTAATAAGAACTCTATTGGAAACATAGAAAGCAGTACTTACAGCATCAGCCCAGAAATATTTAGGGAGACAAGATTCACTTAACATGGTTCTTGCTAATTCTTCAAGTAACCTATTTTTCTTTTCTACTACACCATTTTGTTGTGGTGTTCTCGGAGTAGAGAAGTTATGTGATATTCCATTTTCATCACATAGTTCTTGGAATTGTTGATTCTGAAATTCTCCACCATGATCACTTCTAATAGAAGAGATCTTTAAAGACTTCTCATTTTGAACTAGCCTTGCATATCTTTTGAATGCATTGAAGGCTTCATTCTTATGAGGTAGAAATAAAGTCCAAGTGAATCTAGAGAAATCATCAACAATAACAAGTGCATAGAAATTACCTCCGAGGCTTTTAGTTCTAGAAGGTCCGAACAAATCCATATGTAACAATTGAAGGGGTCTTGAGGTCGAAACTATGTTCTTTGGTTTGAAGGATGTTCTGGTTTGCTTCCCTTTTTGACATGCATCACAAAGCTTGTCTTTCTCGAATTTTATCTTTGGAAGCCCAACAACTAGATCATGCTTGACTAGTTTGTTTAAATGATCTATGTGAATATGTGCAAGTCTTCTATGCCATAGCCATGAATCACTATTATTCTTGGCCAAAAGGCATCTCACATTTTGTGGAATTTCTTCCAATGAGATCATGAAGACTTTGTTTACTTTATATCCAGAAAACTTAATTTCTTTAGTTTTCACATCTTTCACAACACATATATCATTTATAAAACCTACTTTCAAACCTTTATCACATAGTTGACTAATACTCAGAAGATTATGCATCAAACCATCAACGTAAAGAACTTTATCGATGACTGTTTGAGGGGGTGTGCCTATTCTTCCAATACCGAGTATTTTTCCCTTTTGATTGTTACCATATGTGACGAAACCTTTTTCCCTAGGTATAAGAAAAGAAAACTTGGTTTTGTCTCCTGTCATGTGTGATGAGCAGCCACTATCAAGGTACCATAGATCCTTTGCTGCTTTCATACACACCTACATGACAAAGTTCAGACATGGGTATTAGGAACCCAACAAGTTTTGGGTCCTTCTAAGTTAACATCCTTTCTAACCCAAATGTACTCCCTATTTGGTACTCCTATATGTTTGTAGTAGCATCTACTAGGGGTATGTCCTATTTTGTTACAGTAAGTACAAGAGTAATGATTGTAACTGGAGGTTTGTCTAGGAGAGGGATGAATCTTCTTAGGAGGTCTATTTTGAATGTTCTTCCTATTATTTGTACTTCTAACAAGATTAATTTTATTGTTACTAGAAGATCCTAAAACATGGTTTGGTTTTACAAACACAGTTTTCCTAACTTCTTTTGTCTTTGGATGAGAAGTATATCCTAAACCTGACTTATTGTTTGAATATCTTTGAACACTTAGAATATCATCTAACTTCTGTTTTCCTTTATTGAAGTTATTTACTCTTTGTTGAAGATTTTCTATCTTTTCTTCTAAAGAACTACACTTAGTGCATTTGTGAGTAATGTCTATCTTAGATTTTACTACATCTAGTTCTTCTTGTAAATTTCTACATTTACTTTCTAGGGAAGAAATTAACTCATTTTGCCTAGTGCTAACTTTAGAAAATTCTTGACATATTTTAAACATATTTTCCATGGTAAACTTTAAATCATGAAAAGATATAGAATTCTCACTAACCTGGGAATCTTCAACATCAGAATCATGTGAGGCCATCAAAGCAACTTGTGCTTCTTCTTTATCAGAATCAGATGATGAACTTACTTCATTATCATCCCAAGCCAAATATGCTCTTCGAGTAGGTTGATCCCTTTTCTCGAATTTCTCTCTTAGACCATGTTTCTTCTTCTGAAGATTTGGACAATCTGACTTGAAATGTCCCGGTTTGCCACACTCGAAACATGTAGTCTTTTGAGATGAAGAAGACTCATTGTTCCTTTGGAAGACTTTATTGTTGTTAAATCTAACATTTTTCTTTTTAAGAAACTTTCCAAAGTTCTTCACTAGAAGATTTAGATTTCCATTGTCTTCTTCTTCAGAATCTGCATCATAATCTTCTTTGATGCTTTCTTTTGCTTTTATGGAAATTGATCGATACTTCTTCTCATGTTGTTCATGCTCTTCTAAACGATTCAATTCCAACTCATGTTCTTGGAGTTTTCCAAAAAGAGTTGCAAGAGTCATATTTGATAAACTCTTCTTCTCTGAGATGGCTGTTACTTTTGGTTGCCATACTCTTGTAAGTGATCTTAGAACTTTCATGTTCAAGTCACTGTTTGAAAATTGTCTACCAAGAGCAATCAAATGATTAATTAAATGAGTGAATCGTTTTTGCATGTCTAATACCTTTTCTCCTGGAAGCATTCTGAACATTTCATATTCTTGAGATAGAGTATTGATCTTTGATCTCTTGACTTCATCTGTTCCTTCATGAGTCACCATCAATGTATCCCATATTTCTTTTGATGAAGTGCACGTTGATACTCTAAAAAATTCATCCATACCAAGAGCAGATGTAAGAATGTTCATTCCTTTGAGATCATGTTGAACCTTCTTCTTTTCTTCTTCACTCCAAGTACTTTCTGGTTTTGGTTGTGAAGT
This sequence comes from Acmispon strigosus, assembly GCA_030819835.1. Taxonomy (NCBI): domain Eukaryota; kingdom Viridiplantae; phylum Streptophyta; class Magnoliopsida; order Fabales; family Fabaceae; genus Acmispon; species Acmispon strigosus. The sequence goes on from JAUAMA010000001.1 coordinate 32,300,237, forward strand.
TCCTTCTTCATTTGTTGTTACAGGCACAAAGGGTCCTTCTTCAATGACTTTCCATATTCCTGAGTCTAATGACTTTATGAATATCTTCATCTTGATTTTCCAGAAGTCATAGTGTTCTCCATTGAAGAATGGTGGCCTGTTTATGTTATGTCCTTCACTTGTTCCATGATTGAAAGAGGATGCCATCTTTTCCCGGATCTTAGGAATAACTTACCTAAACTTCCGCTCTGATACCAATTGTTAGAACAGATAGCAACCTGAGAGGGGGGGGGGGGGGTGAATCAGTGTTGCCCCAATTTTCGCCTTATTGAAATCGATACTCTCAAGTTTATGATGATCACGAGTTGATCTTAGTGATTGCAGCGGATATGAACAATACTTGAAAGTAAATGTGAAGGATAAAGAAAATCACACACAAGATTTATCCTGGTTCGCCTTCAATCCACCGAAGACTACGTCCAGTCCCTCAAGAAAACTCCTTGAGGATTTTTCCACTATTGATAAGAATTTCTTACAAGTTCCTAACCCAAGGACCCCAAGAACTTCTACCAATATCCTGTGAAAGCAAACCGCTTTCAACAGCCCCTGAAAGCAAACCGCTTTCAGTTCCTGAAGGCAAACCACCCTCAGACCTTGAAGACAAACTTGTCTTCAATCGAAACCCTGAAAGCAAACCACTTTCAGTGACAACAACCCTTCACCGAATACCACGGTGAAAAACTCAATCTTACAGAAAGAGATGAAGAAGATATTACACTTGGCTGTTTCAATCCTTTAACACACAATTGGATTGAACATGAGAAATTATGCTTTAAGGCTTTTAAGCATAATACAATTCTGAGTTCTTCAAGATATGAACAACTAGTGTGTTCTTGTAAACATGAAGATCATGAACTCAGAATTTAGGCTCCAAAAGATTTAAGTTCTAAAAGATGAACTAATTTTGAAAGAGCTTTGGCCTAATGTGTTTTTCTCATGTGAAATGTGTATATTTCGTGTGTGTTGTGTGTGTTATGTTGTTGTTATGTTTTCTGGACTCAAATGGTCTTTATATAGGCAAAGGAAACGTCCTTGAACCATCACAACCCTTTTCAAAAGGTTTAGGACACAATGGTTCATGAAAAGATACACTTTTTCGTTCTGGTAATCGATTACCATACTTAGTGTAATCGATTACACAAGTGACTGTTTCAGTTTGAATTTGAATTTCAAACATGTAATCGATTACAAGACTGGAGTAATCGATTACTTGCCTTGGTGTAATCGATTACCATAATGGTGTAATCGATTACACAGAAGCCCATTTTCCAGAAACTTATTCTTTGAGACTTGCTTAAGGTTTTCTACTTCTTTTAAGTTATGAAAACTCTTAGCTTGATTAGATTAGGTGTTTTAAGAGCCTTTATGCTTTAATAAACCTTTGGAAGCATAACTCACCTAATTCTAAGACTTCTAGACTATTGATGGACTTGAGTGCTTTATTCTTTTGAAGTCTTCTTTTCTTCTTTTTGTTGATGAGTTTGTCGTCATCAAAACCACAGCCAGGGTCAGGAGCAAGACCTTCTTCACACTTCTCCCAACAAGTATTCTAAGGACTTCTCCTATCAAGTATTCGAAGGACTTCTCCTATCAAGTATTCGAAGGACTTCTCCTTACAAGTATTTGAAGGACTTCTCCTTACAAGTATTATTAGGACTCCTCCTTACAAGTATTATCAGGACTTCTCCTATCACATTTTCAGGATTTTTCTTTTCTACAATAATCTCTTCTTGATAAGAGTGGGTAAAAGAAATGAAGCTTAAAGAACAGAGAGATCATAAGCAAGCTGATCTCTTGTCCTAAGTTATGTGTGTAGAATATGATGAGAGTAAAACTCTATAATGTTTCTACACACATAAGCAACTCAGCTCAGGTTGAGATATGACTTGAAGTTTCCTGAGCTGAGACCAAGGTTGCCTTGGTCTTTGGACGAACTAGATTGAGATGTGTACAATTTAGTTCCAGTCGCCAAGTTGCTACGGGAGCAGGGTTCTCTATATATATCTTCAGTTGAAGATCTTTGTTCTTCCTTCACAGAAGGAGAGAAAACCTGCCCGCAGTGCTTCTTCCTCTCCGGGAAGCACATAACAGCTAGTTCTGCACCTCTCAGCAGGCGTAAGTCACGATCAGAGGCTTCTCTGCAAGCGTAAGATATGATCTGGAAATCATCAGTTCGTCTGGGTTGATGTCGTCTGGCCCCATGCTGAGCGAATAGCCTTGAGTTAGTTTCTTCGTATATAACGTGTAAAAATACAGCGGTGAGGACTGCTTTGACTCTTTTACCCCAGTGCTTGACAGCTAATACTCATCGCGTGCCTTGGTCAGATTTTTTGAATTTCGACCGTTGAGAGTGTACGATGCTAAGAGATTCTTGCCGTTGATTTCGCGATGTCAGCTTGATTTTAGAAAAGCAGAGAAGTAGTGGGACCAAGAGGTATTGGATTTATTGAGTCCCATCTTTCTTTCTGTGATTGCCAGGTTTTGATAATCGTGCAGACGAGGATAGAAGTAATTATTCAAAAGAATAGTTTCTTTAATACTTCTGTTGACTTGATATCCTCGAGAGACGTACTCATTGATCTTTGTATCTTTGGCGCGATTCATACTTTGGTGGACGGATTCTTTCATTCAGCTTTGGCAGACGAAGTCTCCATTGAATGCTTGAAATTCTATGATTGGCCCGTATTGCCAAACGAATTTCCTTCAGTCAGTTCTTCTCTAAGAAACAGAATATTCTTGTCTGAATTCTTTCTTTCACTGAAGTTCTTCATCTGAGAGAGTTGATCCACAACTCCTTTATATGATGCTAGAGATGCTTCGAGGCAGAAGGAGTTTCTTCTAGGTTGTTGTACTCTTTTTCCTTTAAACAATACAGTCTTCCCATTTGATCTTTGTGGATTCGGGTGGTGGACTGATTCAGCTGCTTCAAGTAGGCTTGATCTGGGTGTGCAGATTTTCATCAAGTGACAGTGAGAAAAGACGCTGATCATTTTAAGCTGTTGATTTATTTCTCTTGATTCACCGGACAATCTTGTACTTGAGTTTCTTCCTTTCTTGCGCTATCGAACTGTCTTGTACAAGAACGCTTTTGTACGTATATCCTTGATGTTGCTTCCTTCGAGGTGACCGGACGAACTCTTCTGGCGAACTGATTCTCTTGATAGGGCAATGATGTTTATTCATTCCTTTCAGAGATGGTTATTCCTGTACACGATAATTTTCACTATGTTAGGAATTTTATCTTTGACGTTATTGAAAAGAAATTGTTAATTATCAAAATATAATAATTCATTTAATTATTTGATCTAACAAAAAGCGCTTTCCTGAACGGATATATTCAAGAAGAAGTATATGTGAAGGAACCACCAGAATTTGAGGATCCTAAGTATCCTTCACATGTCTTCAAATTGAAGAAAGCACTTTATGGCCTAAAGCAAGCCCCTAGAGCATGGTATGACAGGTTGAGCACATTCCTTTGTGAAAAAGGATTTCAAAAGGGTAAGGCTGATACAACCTTGTTCATCAAGAAAACCAAAGGTAATACGTTACTGGTTCAAATTTATGTAGATGACATTATTTTTGGTTCTACTAACAAATCTATATGGCAGGAATTCTCTAACATGATGCAAGAGGAGTTTGAGATGTCTATGATGGGACAGCTAAACTTCTTTCTAGGATTGCAAATTAAGCAATCTCAAGATGGAATGTTCATTAATCAATCCCAGTTCTGCAAGGAGATTTTAAAGAAGTATGATTTGGATGATTGCAAGGCCATAGCCACACCTATGGGGTCAAATACTTATCTAGATCAAGATTAGTCCGGCATTCCAGTAGATATTACCAAATATAGAGGTATGATCGGACCTCTTCTTTATTTAACAGCAAGTAGACCAGATATTATGTTCAGTGTGTGTTTATGTGCTAGATATCAAGCATCTCCTAGGGAATCCCATTTGAGTTCAGTGAAAAGGATTTTCAAATATTTGAAAGGAACTTCAAATGTTGTTCTGTGGTATCCCAAAGGGAGTGTTTGTGATTTAATTGGATATTCTGACTCGGACTTTGCTGGATGCAAAACTGAAAGAAAAAGCACAAGTGGTACTTGTCACCTATTGGGAAATGCTCTTGTTTCTTGGTCCTGTTAGAAATAAGCTTGTGTTGCTTTAAGTACTGCAGAAGCAGAGTATATTGCTGCAGGAAGTTGTTGTGCACAAACTTTATGGCTCAAACAACAACTCAAGGATTATGGCTTAGAGTTGGGCTACATTCCAATCAAATGTGACAATACAAGTGCCATTAATCTCACGAAAAACCCCATTATGCATTCTAGAACAAAGCATATTGATATAAGGCATCATTTTCTTAGAGATCATGTCATGAGAAAGGATATAGAAATTTCTTTCGTAGATACACATAATCAATTAGCTGATATATTTACAAAGCCTCTTCCTAAGGATTCTTTCTTTAAAATTAGAAGAGAATTAGGCATTATAGATGAAATTGATATCTGATTATGTGATTATATGCTCATGCGTTGATTATATGTTTATACGTTCATATTCTTGTAGTTATATGCTTTTTGTGTGTTTTTCAAATTTGGTAATCGATTAAAACAGTCTAGCAATCGATTACATAGGAATACACAGCTTAGTATTGAAAATTTGTCTTAAGTAATCGATTACTTATATCCTGTAATCGATTAACACAAGTCTTTTGGTCCTCGTGCCGCTTTAGAAACCTAAGGTAATGATTGCCTCTCTTGCTGTAATCGATTACATAAACGAAACAGTTTCTTTCCCTCCATTTATTTGAAATTCAAATTCAAAGAAACCGTCCAGTAATCTATTACACAACTTCCGTAATCGATTACATGCTCGATTTATATAATCGAAGTGTGACATTTCTGTTAGATTCAAATAATTAAATGAATTATTATGTTTTGATAATTAACAATTTCTGTAAGGTTTAATATCATTAAAGATAGAATTCCTAACACAATGAAATTTCTCATATCCAGAAATGTCTATCTACTGGAGGGACTGAATGAATCTCAAAGCATCATCCAGAGAATCAATCTGCCAGGAGAAACCGTCCGGTCATCACTACATACATCCTGAAGGAAATACGGTCAAAGACATCCAAAAGAAAGCACTCATGTAAAGACACTTTGGTGACTCACGGGAGATAAAGCAGTGACCTCAAATAGCAAATATCCTTTTTCAAGAACACTCTATCAAGATATGTACTCTCAATTCAAAGTCCACTTCAAGAAGCTGAAACAGTCTGCTGCCTAAACCAATAGTGATCAACAGGAAGACTGTTTCATCTAAAGATGAAAGAGTATGAAAACTCATGAAGAAACACCTCCAGCTTCGAAGCTTCTCTAGCATCATATAAATAAGTTTTGGATCAACTTTCTCAGATGGAGAACTTCAGTGAAAGCAAAAGAAAAGGAAAGATTCAGTCTTCTATAAGTCAAGAAGATTCTCATCCCTAAGAAGGACTGAATGAAGAAAGATCGTCTGCCGATACAAGCCATTCAATGACGGAATACTAAATATTTGTGGAGACTGCGTCTGCCAAATCCTAAGGAAGAATCCGTCTGCTCAAGCATCAGAATGCGCCAAAGGTACAAACACCAAGAAATGTGCTTTACGAGGATATTAGCTCAACATAAGCATTAAAGAAATTATTTACTTCATCTGGAATAATTGCTTCTTGGATCAAAAGACATCGACCTCATCTACGTATTAATTAAAGTACTGGCAATGGCAGAAAGTAGAAAGGGACACAATTAATACAATATACCTTGGTCCCACTGCTTTTCTACTTTTCCTCAAATCAAGCTGACATTGCGGAATCAACGGCAAGAATCTCTGAGCATCGTACACATTCAACGGTCGAAATTCAAATATCTGATCAAAGCACTTTATGAGCACTAGCTGGCATGCACTGGGGTATAATGTTCAAAACAGGTACCACAGCGGGAACTCCAAGCATTAAATACAGAAAACATAGCTCAAGGCTACTTGCTCAAATGGAGCCAGACGATGTCAACCCAGGCAAATCAATGCTTCTCAGATCGTGTCTCAGACCTGCTGAAAAATGTAGAACTAGCCGTTACTTACAGCTAACGAGGAAGGAGCACGAACGGGCAGATTTTCACTCCTTCTGTGAAGGAAGAACAAAGATCTTCAACTGAAGATATATATAGAGAATCCTGCTTCCGTAGCAACTTGGAAAAACTTAGACCCAAACTATCATATCCCAACTAAGTTTTCCCAAAGAACCAAGACTTCATTGGTTCCAACTCAGAACGCTTCAAGCCTACCTTTACCTGAGTTGAAGTGCTCGTGTGTGAGAAATTTATAGAGTGTTACTCTCATCTTAACCCACTCACACAACTCAAAAACAGAGAACCCAAATTCCTATCCTCTCTGTATAAACCGAGCTTCAAGGTTTCTACCCACTCTTATGGAAGAGAGTTAATGTAGAAAAACCAAACCTTGTAAAAAGGTGTCAGGAGAAGTCCTGCATAATACTTGTAAGGAGAAGTCCTGATAATACTTGTTAGGAGAAGTCCTTCGAATACTTGTTGGGAGAAGTCCCTGATAATACTTATACTATTTGTTCAAATAGTGGAAAATCTTGGTGAAGCCAAGGACTGGATGTAGCCCTGTCGATTATGGGGGTGAACCAGGATAAAAGATTATGTGTGCTTTACTTTTCATGTTATGCTATATTTCCGCTGCATACATATACATATGCTTAATGAATAATTCTCTTTAAAAATAAATAATTAACATTCAAAATTAATGAAAGAAGTTCTGAAAATAAGTCACACAATTCAAACCCCCCTTTCTTGTGTGTTTCTTGCACCTTCAATTTCAATAGGAATTCTCTTACAAGTCCTATTTCTATCATCTTCATCCTTGATTAACATATCCTGAAACCTTAATCTTGTCCACAACTCTCTCTCTCTCTCGAATTTCAATCATGTCTTCCTCTCCTTTCCGTCCTTCACATCCTATGAACCTAACCAGACTCCTCACTTCATCAGACCAAAGAAATCGGTTTGTCTCTAGGTTCCTCAATCAAATAATCTGAAAACCTACTTATGGAAATTTGGACTCCTTTGTTGAAAGCGGACATACATTTCCTGCTCTCCTTAGGAACCAAGCCCTTGAAGAATTCATCGCCATAAACAACCCGTACTACCCAGAACTTGTGAAGATCTTCTATTGTAATATTGACACACTGAGAGATGGCACTCAAAGTTCAGTCAAAGGCATTTTCATTCATCATTCCCTTTCTACCTTTGGCCGGTGTCTGGGACTTCCTTCTAACAGTGCCGAATTAGGCCAAACATGCCTTGCCCCACGCCTGACTACAATAAGGAATTGTTTTATCAGTCTCTGTGTCGTTTCAGACCCTCAGAACTTCTAAATATCCATCCTCCTCACATGACATCTTGTCACTATCATGTTGATGTCCTCACCATGAACAACCACCTGCTCCATTACTTCATCAATCACGGATGACGACTCGTCTGCTGATTCTTAGTCTTCTAGGATTTCCTTATTCCTTTTCTTTTATTCTTGGTATGTAATACTTATAACTTGAATACTTTTGCTTGTTGAACTATTTTTTTTTTTGCACTTTGTGGTTTTTCTATTTATATAGTGTGATGGTTGTTGTTTGTCATGATTTTACTTGTTTACCCCCTATGCCATGCATGTCAATATTCCTTGTTAGCCTGTATGTATATTTCAGCCTTTTCTTCTTTTTGATGAAGTCAAAAGGGGGAGAAAGGCTCTGTGCTCTTTAAAGATCATATGCAGGAATGCTACAAGTGAAACAGAAAGGGGGAGTTGCATGAGTTGCATCAGATTGCATCCGACAGGGGGAGTTTCTACAAAGAAGAAACATACTGATCTTCAAAGTTTCAAGTATGTGTTTGCCATCATCAAAAAGGGGGAGATTGTGAAGAAGGTCTTGCTCCTGACCCTGGCTGAGGTTTTGATGACGAAAAATTCATCGACAAAAAGAAGAAAAGAAGACTTAGAGGAAACAGTGTAACATGTTTATATATCTACCTAAGTCTTAGATAGGTGAGTTATGCTTCTAAAGGCTACTCTAGTATAAAGGCTCTTTAGAACATTAAAGCTAATTGAGTTTAACCTTTTCATAAAGTAAAAGAGGTAGAAAAACTCAAGCCGTTCTTAAAGGTTTCCTGTTCTGGAATCTGGACTGAGTGTAATCGATTACATCAAGGATGTAATCGATTACACATAGGCAAGTAATCTATTACAGCTTGCTCATAATCGACTACACGTTTGAATTTAAAATTCAAACAGCAACGGTCACATAGAGTAATCGATTACCTAAGTACTGTAATCGATTACATGCTCGACAAGTTGCATCTTTTCATGAACCATTGTGTCTCAAACCTTTTTGGAAGGGTTGTGTGGGTTCATGGACGTTCTCTCATGCCTATATAAAGTCCATTTGAGTCCAGAAACATAACACACATGAGAATACACGAATTAGGCCAAAATCACACTTGAATTATGCATTCATTATTCATTTAGCCTTTGATATACAACTTTCAAAGAGCCTAAGTTCTGAGTTCATATTCTTCATTGTTTAAAGAACACATTTGATGTTCATATCTTGAAGAACTCAGAATCAAGAGAGACTTCTTATGCTTAAGAGCCTTTAAAGCATAATTCTCATGATCAATCCACTTGTTTGTTAAAGGATTCATACAGCCAATTGTAAAACTCTTCTTCATCTCTTTCTGGTAGATTGAGTATGATGACCGGATTTTATATGATGTTTTTAGGGTCTTTTTAGTCTTTTTATTTTATTATTTTTGAGTCTCATATAGGATTTTTATTATTTTTATATAGATTTTCTATTTATTTTTCATTTTGCATATAGCTTAGCTTTTATTTGTTTTTCTAACTTTATTTTATATTTTTAGGAATTTTTATAGCTATTTTATATTTTTAGGAAAAGCTGGTATAGTTATCATTTTTGTCCAGGGACCAATTTGTAAAGTTTCAGGAATTAAAGGATCAAAGTGTAAAGGTTCAAGAGTGGAGGATGAAAAGTGAAGTTTGAAGGAGTCAAAGGGCCAGAATTGAAGTTCTAACAAAGAGAGGACTTAAAGTGAAATTGAAGAATGTGAAGCAACTCCCTTTGATTTGAGCACATGTAAAATAAGGTTGGAAGATTAATGGTGGTAAAGGGGAGGTTTCAGAACTTATTAGGGGCTGAATTAGCCTAATTAAGCCAATCAATTCCACCATTGAAGAAGAAAGGAATCCAAGAAAAAGCTGCCAGTGTTCGTCCCAGCGCTGCAGCGTTGGAAGACCCAACGCTCAAGCGCTGGACCTCTGACTAGGATGTGAGTCAGAGGTTGCACCCAGCGCTGCAGCGTTGGAAGCCAGCGCTCAAGCGCTGGGCTCTGCACGTTGGATTTTAATGCTTCCCAGCGCCCAAGCGTTGGGAATGCTAGCGCCCAAGCGCTGGAGGTCAGGTTTTTGCTATAAATAGTGAGCTTTTCTTCACTTGTAAGACACACCTATTCAGAATACAACAAGTGTTCTTCTTTCCCTCTTAAAGATCATTGTTCCTAGGAATTGTGGGAAGCCATACTTGAGCTCCTATCCAGGGTAATTCGATGACTCTTTTAGCCATGCTTGGCTAATTCTTTTTAAGTTTCTTGGGTTGTTATAGTTTATATCTATGTTTTAGTTTGCTTCTACCTTTCTGAATAATATTTCCTTTCATGTTTTATTTCCTTGTTCTTCATTCTTCTTAATGCGCATGAGAATTCTTGCTTATTACTTATTCGAATGGAAATTGGTAAGTAGTAAGGGACCTAGGATTTAAAAAGGTTATAAGTATACATCACTAAGGAATTAGGATGGACGTAACTCTATGTTGGCCTGAACTTCTTCTTCTCTAGTTAACTAAGTTGCAAGGAATTGAATTTAGTAATTGGAAAGAAAGTTCTACAATGTGTAAGGAATTAACTTGTAGATATACTAGGCTATAGCATCATGAAATTGGACTTAAAATTCAGAAATTAAGTAGAAACTTGCTAGCATATTTGTAGACTATGTAATTCAACCCAAGAACTTATTTCTCATCATTTTATCTCTCTACTATTTTATGCTATTGTTCTTGCTTGTTCTAAAAAACCAACATCAATATTCATCTTTTAAAGTTTCTGCACAAAGTACTAAATTCTATATTAACAAGAACACCTATCCCTTGGGTTCGATCTTTTTTACTACGCGATAGTAAATCGTACACTTGCGATTTGGGTATCAGAGTATTCACCGTAGGGTTCGGTGAAGATTGTTTGTTCTGAAAGTGGTGTGCTTTCAGGGACTGAAAGTGGTGTACTTTCAGGGGTTGTTGAAAGTGGTGTGCTTTCACAGGTTGGTGTTGATGGAAATTCTTAAGGTACTTGGTGTAAGCACTTGTAAGAGATTTTTATCAATAGTGGATAAATCCTCAAGGGGTTTCTTGAGGGACTGGACGTAGCCTTCGGTGGATTGAAGGTGAACCAGGATAAAATTTTGTGTGTGCATTCTCCTACTCTTCATCTTTACTTTCAAGCGACATTTATTTCCGCTGCACTCGATTGTATTTATTTTATCTTGAAAGTAAGGTGTGTTAAGGCGAAAATCGGGTAAACCTGATTCACCCCCCTTCTCAGATTGCTATCTATACTAACATTTTGAAGGGTGTTCGTAGATGCAAGATGGACTTTTGAATGTTTTACGTGTTAGGCAAACAGTGTCGTGTCCGTTCCGTGACCGGGAAGCATGAAACAAAGGGAATCCTCGACTATGTTCATTCAGATGCGTGAGGGCCCACTAGGGAGGCTTCCATCGGAGGTTCCAGGTACTTTGTTACATTCATTGATGACTTCTATCGTAAGGTATGGGTATATGTCATGAAGCACAAATATGAGGTTTTCAATAAGTTCATATTATGGAAAGCTAAAGTGGAAAATCAGGTAGGTAGGAAAATCAAGTATCTGCGGCCAGATAATGGGACAGAATACACTGATGCAAAGTTTAAGCATTTTTGTGAGGAACACGGGATCTAGAGGCATTATTCTGTTAAGAAAACACCACAGCATAATGGTGTTGCTGAGAGGATGAATCGATCTCTCTAAGAGAAGGCAAGGTGCCTTCGATAGCAGGCAGGACTGTCTAAAGGTTTTTAGGCTGAAGCAATGAACATGGCATGTTATCTTTTCAACAGGTCTCCGAGAGCTTCACTGGATGGAAAGGTTGAAGAGGAGGTGTGGACAGGTAATCTGATAAACCTTGACAAGGAACTGGGGTACCCAGTATTTAAGACTACATTTCTGGAGAAGTGTTTTCCAGAGGATGTTAAGGGAAGGAAAGAATCTGACTTATTGGAGCTGAAGCAAGGAACAACGACTGTGGGAGAGTACGTGGCAAAGTTTGAAGAGCTATGCCATTTCCCGCATTACCCCCAAGCGGTTGATGACACATCTAAGTGTATCATGTTTGAGTACGGGTTAGGACCTGACATAAAGACTGCTGTAGGACATGACCAGATTAGGAATTTTGCAACATTGGTTGAAAAGTGCAGAATTTTTTAGGGGAATTAAAAAATGAGAAAAGAGTATGAGTAGCAAGAGGATAATTAAGAAAAAAGAAGAATGTAGGAAGCCGTACCAACGACCCTTTGGACAAGGAAGGAGCCAGTACGGTGGGGCACAATATCAGCAGGGAAATGCTAATTTTCATGGACGCACAAACTGAAATAACACTAAGTACTGTGTCAGGTGTAGGCAACACAGACACGTGGTTCAGAACTGTACAAACCAGTGGATAAATTCGGCAGGAACACAAGCTAGTGGAAATAGGAATCTCAACCCAGTTAAAAATAATGTTGGAAATGACAGCAGGAATGTTTCTAGGATGAACGATGCTAAGAAACCAGGAAGGTCTATCAATAAAGCAAAGGTGTTTTCCATGAACGGGAAGGAAGTCAAGGAATCCTCAGATCTTATACAAGGTATGTGCTATGTTAATGGTTTTCCTTTGAATGTTTTATATGATTCAGGTGCAACGCATTCGTTTATATCACGAGAGCGAGTCAAACAATTAGGACTTTACATGACAGAGTTAGGGTATAACCTCGAAGTTTCTACCCCAACCAATGGTACTTGCCAGACTTCTAGTGTGTGTAAGGGACGTTTATTATATGTTCTAGGACGATCTTTCCAGCATGACTTGATATGTTTTCATTTGGAACAACTAGATGTGATTTTAGGATTGGATTGGTTATCCATGTATGATGTGAGGTTAGATTGTTGTAGAAAAACCATTGAGTTCATAGGGAAAAATCTTGAGAGAGAAGGAGAAATGGCCAGTAGCAGGAAAGGAGAGACCCAGATGTGTGTGTTAGGTGCGTATCTGTGTTCTCTAGAGGAAGGGAAGAAAGAATCTAAGGTGGGATAAATACCAATAGTGAAAGAATTCCTGAAAGTGTTTCCGGAAGATGTGACGAAGTTACCAACTGAAAGGGAAATAAAGTTTACTATAGAATTGGTACCAGGAACGAGACATGTTTCTATAGCCCCTTATAGGATGTAACCCATGGAACTAGCAGAGCTTAAGAAACAACTAGAAGAGTTGATGCAGAAGGGATTCATACGCCCCAGTGTGTCTCCGTGGGGAGCACCCATGATGTTAGTTAAGAAAAAGGATGGAAGTATGAGGTTGTGTGTGGATTATAGGCAATTGAACTAGGTGACCGTGAAGAATAAGTATCCTTTACCCAGGATAGATGATTTGATGGATCAGTTGAAGGGAGAAACAGTGTTTTCTGAGATAGATTTGAGGTCTGGATATCATCAAATAAGGGTTAAAAGGGAAGATATACCAAAGACAGCTTTCAGGACACGGTATGGACACTATGAGTATCTAGTAATGTCGTTCGGAGTTACGAACATACCTACTATATTCATGGACTACATGAACCGTATCTTCAACCCATACTTGGACAAGTTTGTGGTTGTGTTCATTGATGATATTCTGATATACTCCAACAATGAGAAGGGACATGAAGAACACCTTAGGACAGTATTAGGGATTTTGAGGGACAGACAGTTGTTTGCCAAGTCGTTGAAGTGTGAGTTTTGGTTAGAGTCAGTGCAGTTTCTAGGACATGTGGTCAGTAAGGCTGGAATAGCAGTAGATCCAACCAAAGTGGATGTAACATCCCGTGTTTTCAGAAGGTAATTGCCTTAAGCTATTACCCTAACCACTGACTATGAGAGATAGAAACCCTAAATCTATCTCGGTAACTATAAAATATATTTATATAATGCTAGTGTGTATGAATGAATTGATTGTTGATTATTGTAGTAAATATGATTATTAGAAAGGTACAGACATGACAATGGTAATAGGAACCCTAAGCACCTTGCATGAAGAGCCATTGGTGGTGCAACTTCATTAACATGGAAAACTTGGTTTATTAACTTAACACCAATTCAGCCTATAAATACAGCTTTCTGGACACCAAGGAAACTCAGGGAAATGGTCTAAATAGGTTCAGAAGGTTCGAGTAAGGAGGAAGGATCTGGTTTTCTCACAAAACCGAGGAGCTTGGCTCAAAATCTTCTTCTTCGATTCTTTTATTCTTGAGTGTTTTAGGACTCCAAACCTTTTCCATTAGTTTTCTAGAAGTGTTAGGATGGATTCTGGGTAAGATTCTTGAGGTTTTTCACGAAGAAACGAAGAAAATAAAGCTCTGTAAATTTTTCCCAGTTTTCGGCGACGTTTTCCAGATTCCGGTGGCTGGAAAATTTTTCCTTTCGTGTTTTCCGGTGTAACCAGGAGGAGTTAGGGCAAACAACCACCACCACTGAACTTCTGGAAGCTTGAGGAAGTAGGATCATCGTTCAGACTAGCTCCGACGACGACGACCGCCGCCGTGCTTCATCTTCTCTGGTGAGCTTCTCAAGAACAGATTTCCAGAACTACATTTTCGAGATAAATGGACCTCCAGAACTCATTTTTCACCTTATTTCTCTAGTTTTGGACCCTTAGGAACATGTTTTAAGCCTTGGATACTAGAATTTTGAAATCATGAAGCCCATGAACACTTGAAACTCGTGTTCACTATTTTGGCCTGTTTAGTGAGCCAAATGAGTTGGAAACGAGTCGTGTGAGTTTCTGGAACATCAAGGAGTAAATTAGGAAGCCAGAATGAAGGAAAGAACGTGGAATAGAAAAATCAAATTTTCAAGTTTTAAGCTAGGATACTTGAACATGGAGGGTGATGAAATGGACGTAGGAACATGTACAGCCTATAGTAAAGAGACTCTGCATGCTAGTGATGGTAGATTTAGGAAGGAAAAACAGAAGAAGAGTAGAGAGAGAGATGGAAGTGGGGAATCTCACATAAAATCATAGAAAACTTAGTTAGTTGTAACTAGGAACATGAGCCTATGAGATTTTCTTGCACTAATACTAGGATTCAGAATTTAGAAAGTAGTGAAATGAAGGAGAAAATGTGGTTTAGAAATAAAATAGGATTTATGTGTGAAATAAAGAAATTATAGGGACTTACTTGTAAATAAAATAATTATAAGGGACTAAAATGTAAATATAGACATAGTTCTAACTCTAACCTATTACATAATCTGTAATATATGGTATCATGTGCAAAATATCAAGGATTCTATACAGACTTAGAACCTCAAGCTGGAAACCGAGGTAAGGGGAGTTAGACTATGCCATGTCATGTTAGGTTTCATATAAGCAGTCTATTAGAAAGATGGAATGCATATTATTATTATGTGTGATTGCTTGTTTGATATGCCATGATATTTCTGGATGATTGTTGATTGTTCTGTGCTGAACTTGATTGTGAAGTTGTTACATTGAACATTAGAACGGGAGAGTACATTATGGGATATAGTGGTACTAGGTATTTCCGTCATAAGGCTTATTCATAATTGCTTTAAGCAATATTTACATAGCATCTGTGGTAGTAGAGCAGAGGGAAAAATCTTAAGGTAATTGTTGGCCTGTCGCTTGTTTATGAAAATCAGCCTACCCTATAATTAATTAGGATTTGCCAGTAGGATAGATAGTTAATGGACATAACTAAGTGAATTAGGGAGTTAAAACGGTTTGAAAACTTAAGTGCGGGCTGGTTACCGAGAGAACGTGGTTCCTGTGTGTAAAGCTCAACTTACCTATTATATGTGTTACTCAATTGTTATAAACTCATTTATGAGATTCAGTTACAGATGCAACGGATTTCATCTTAGATATGACTCTGGTTATTCAGGAAGTATAAGGGGGTGACGATATGCTAAATAATATATTCATATATATCTGGAGAGATAAGGAGTAGGAAAGCACTGTCACTACCACTGTAAGGATTGTGGATTATACAGAGATACCGAGGGTGACTATGTTCAGAGATGAATAAGTTCGGGAATACATCATGGGACTACCTCTCTACCCGTTCCAGGCTGGACCCCTTAGGTCGGGCTAGTATGAAGTTAAAGGACTGGGAAATTCATGTATATCTGACAGTGAAGCCCTAAGGTAATCCAAGTTCGGTAAAAAGTGGAACGAGGGTAAATTCTGTGTCCATAATTCCCGAATGGCTTTCTGAAGAGTGTAGAAGCTAAATGCTTCGGGCCTTATACACTATTAGCATTCATGAGATTAAATTTTAAAAAGGTCAGATCAGGGACTTTCTTCTCAGGGGTATAGCCTCTGGGGCAAATGGGAAGTGAAGTCTGATTGAAATATGGAGCTATAAGGGAGGCTTGATAACCCACATGTTTGCATATTGATATGTTATCTTGATTTGTGATAGATCACTTATATGTTGTGTAGCATGTATATGGTTATGTTTGACTCACCTTTGCACTTCATTTTCTATATAGATATTGACAGGTATACCAATGAGCAGACCACCAGTCGTCTCCATCCATGCTGAATTTCCGGCAGCCTCAGGATGGTATCATGATCCATCCACTGGATACTGTCTATATAATGGAGTGTCATTTTTCTGGCTTAGGAGTTACCTTAATGAAGAAGTGGGATACCCTATTACCTTACCTATGGAATTTTCTTTCTACTTACCTGTGAGAGCACGCCATATTAACCCAAGAGACTCACCTGGACCACCACATGAGCCTGAACCGGTACCCGCAATACCTATTAGAGAGTTTCCACCTGAAGGTAATAACCCCAGTCATCATCAACCATCTGAGTCAATCACCTCACCATCTCTTAGGAGACCTGGACCTCGAATGAGAGTCACCGCTAGGAAGAGTGTGATAGCTCAAAACAGGAGAATGACTTCTAGGTAGTATAGGAACCTATTTCACCGTGGTGAGACCTCTCGTGCAGCAGAGGTGAAAGTGCCGGTAATCCAGATTGAGGACAGTGTTAGTATGGAGGAGGCTCGGAATGAAGCTGGAGATGGTCCGAATGGTGCAGCAAATCCTTAGCTGCTTGTTGTCTCTATGTCACTAATAACCCTGTTATGTTACTCACTATGTTTTAGTTTGTGTACTTGATGAATGGTTTGAGGATGCCTGGAGTATTCACTGTTTGAACACTCTACTTAACTTTTGTCATTTGTAATATATTTGTGGTTGTGTTTGAATAAAATTTGTGTGTTACTAATATCTCTTGGCAGATCATATACTATCATAAGTAAGGGTTCATGATAAATATATGAACCGAGGAGTTAGGATAAAACAAAACAGGTAACACTGTAGCTTCCGCATATAGGTGTATACTAACATATGAAAGTAGTTTAATAGGACATGGAAAAAAAAACTTGTGTCAATCCTTGGTTCGGAGGATAAATAGGAGAAGTAGTAACGTTTATACTTCGAGCTACAGGAGCGTCACAGTGGAGGCGGTGAATTCTTGGAATGCACCAAAGACTGTAACTGAAGTCCTTGGTTTCCTTGGTTTGGCAAGGTACTACCAAAGGTTTATAGAAGGATTTTCAAAGATAGCCACTCCTTTAACCAAGCTAACTAGGAAGAACCAATCTTTTAAATGGACACCTACTTGTGAGGAGAGTTTCCAAAGTTTGAAGGAGAAATTAACCACTTCACCAGTTTTAGTATTACCTGACCTGAAGAAGGAATTTGAAGTGTACTGTGACACTTCAAAATTAGGACTAGGGTGTGTGTTGATGCAAGAATGCAAGGTTGTAGCATACGCATCGAGACAATTGAGGCCACATGAGCTAAATTACCCTACCCATGATTTGGAATTGGCAGCTGTGGTATTTGCACTGAAGATATGGAGACATTACTTGTATGGTGCAAATTTCACGGTGTTTAGTGACCATAAGAGTTTGAAATACTTGTTTGATCAAAAAGAGACGAACATGAGGCAAAGAAGATGGGTAGAATTTATGAAGGATTATGATTTTACGTTGCAATATCACCTAGAAAAGGCAAATGTGGTAGCTGACGCCCTGAGTCGAAAGAGTTTGCATATCTTTGGAATGAAGGTGAAAGAGCATAAGCTGATAGAAGAATTCTGAGACTTGAGTTTAGTAGTACAAGTTGGACCCAGGAAAATATGTTTTGGAATAATAGTGCTAACCAATGAATTTCTGGAAGAAGTCAAGAAGGAACAAGAAGATGATGAAAATTTTCAGGAATTGATACAAGCATACTGGAAGAAGGAGTTTGTTGAAGGAAACGATGGACTATGGAGATTTGGTAGAAGAGTATGTATACCGGAAGGTTCAAATCTAAGAAGTCGGATTTTGGAAGAAGCACACAAGAGTAACCTTAGTGTACACCCTAGATTCACCAAGATGTACCAATACCTTAAAGAAAGATTTTGGTGGACAAGAATGAAGAAGGATATATGGAATCAAGTGATGACATGCTTGGTTTGTTAGAAGGCTAAGGCAGAACATCGGAAGCCATAAGGAGAACTACAGGCTTTAGAGGTCCCGAAATGGAAATGGGAGAGTGTGTCAATGGATTTTGTAACAGGACTACCCAGGACACGATCAGGAAATGATGCATTATGGGTAATTTTGGACAGATTGACTAAAAGTGCTCATTTCTTGGCGGTGAACATGACACAATCTTTAGAAAAGTTAGCTCAGATGTATGTGAAAGAGATAGTGAGATTACATGGAATTCCATCTAGCATTGTATCTGATAGAGACCCCAGATTTACATCACAGTTCTTGAAAAGTCTAAATGAAGCATTGGGAACAAATTTGAAGTTCAGTTCTGCATATCACCCATAGACAGATGGACAGACTGAAAGAACTGTACAGACTTTGGAGGATATGCTTAGAGCTTGCACACTTAAGAGTCAGGGAAGTTGGGAAAAACACTTACCATTAGTGGAATTTTCTTACCTCAATAGTTACCATTTTCAGACATCTAGTATTAAGATGGCACCTTTTGAGGCATTATATGGAAGGAAGTTCAAGACACCTTTGTGCTGGTTTGATGAGGGAGATAAGTTGGTACTAGGACCAGAAATAGTACAGGAGATGTCTGAAAAGGTTAAACAGATTAGAGAAAAGCTTAGGATAGCACAGGATAGATAAAAGGCTTACTATGACCATAGTATGAAGCCTTTAGCATTTCAAGACGGAGATCATGTTTTCCTCAAAGTTACCCCAATTACAGGAATTGGAAGAGCCATTAAGTCTAGGAAGCTTACTCCGAAGTACTTAGGACCTTACCAGATACTTCGGAAAATAGGGACTCCATCTTATTAGATAGTATTACCCATAGAATCTGTCAAATCTACATAATGTGTTTCATGTGTCTCAAATGAAGAGATACCTCTCAGACCACTCTCATGTGATGAAACCTGAACATGTACAACTCAAAGAGAATTTAACATATGCAGCTATGCCAAGCAAGATCTTGGATAGAAGGATGAAGAAGCTTAGAAATAAGGACATAGCTTTGGTAAAAGTGGCTTGGGATGATGGACATAGTGAACACGCAACATGGGAATTGGAAGATAAAATGGAGGAGATCTACCCACAACTATTTGATGGTGAGAGTAGAATTTCAGGACGTAATTCATAAAAGGAAGGGAGAGTGTAACATCTCGTATTTTCGCTCGAAAGGTAACTTCTTGAAGCTCATTGCCCTAACCACTAACTATGAGAGATAGAAACCCTAGACCTATCTCAATGACTTACTAGTAACAAAACGACTAGAAATATATCTATATAGAATTAGTGTGTGAATGAATTGATTGATGTTTTTAGTAATAAACATGATTATTAGTAGAACAAATAAGTCGATTAGAGAATGTAGACATGACATTGGAAATAGGAACCTTAACTACTCTGATTAACTCTCTTGGCGATAGTCGGTATCATCTCAGAATGATCGTAACGATGGTCGGACCAGTTGGCTAAGACTTCTAACAACACATGATTCTGGACTCTGTGGAAAGAAAATAACTCAGAATATCATTACTTCATAGGGTTGACTTGGGAATAGTACCACTTCCGTACTGTAGTGAAGACACGACGGTATGTGCGACTAATACAGTGAGGCCGAGTACTATGCCTGATGGATATGTCACTGTGCACATCATCTCAAACCCTAAATAGGCTGTAATTAATGCTAGCAGAAGCCCTAAATTCGTGTAGCACCTTCAGATTGCATGGAAAGAAACCATAATCCTCATGCATGAAGAGTTATTGGTGGTGCAACTTAATCAAGTATATAATCTAAGTTCTTTAAGCTAAGACACTTCCAGCTTATATAAACCACTTCTCTTCCATCTAGGGACTTCAAAGCAACCTTCTGTAATGACACGGAGAGCTAGCATAGGGAGAGAAGCTGTTACTTCTCTCTAAAAATCTAGAATTTCTTCACATTTTCTCTTCTTCGATTCTTCTTTTCCTTCAAGTTTTGGTATTTGAATTCTTCACCATTACCTTTCTGGAAGATCAAGGATGGATTCTGGACGGTTTTCTTACGATTTTACTCATGAAAATGAAAAAACCGAGCTTCAGCAAAATTTTCCCAGTTTCTAGCGGAATTTCCCAGTTTCCGGCTGCCTGAAAATTCCATTAAACATGTTTTCCAGTGAAGCTAGGACATTTAAGGACGAACCACCACCACCTATATTCTTCTGGAAACCTAGAGAACACGAAGCTGTGATCAACTCAACTCCGGCGACAACGACCGCCGTGGCCGCCGTCGTGCTTCGTCTTCTCCGGCGAGCTGCTTTAAGAAAAATTTGCAGAACTCCATTTCCGAGGTAACTAGGTCCCTAGAACTCATTCTTTACCTTATTTATTCACTTTAGAGGCTCAGGAAACAAGTTTTAAGCCATGGAATCCCATGAATCGAAGCCACGAAAGTGATGGACACATGTAACTCGTGTTCACGTTTCTGGCTCATTCAGTGGAGCAAATGACCTGGAAATTTTTCGTATAGAACGCTGGAACCTCAAGGAACAAGTTAGGTAACCCAGAACATGGAAAGAAATAGAAAATGATAAATTTAGTTTTTCAAGTTTTGATATCATGAACTCTAGCATAGGAAGTAGCAGAATGGACGTGTGAACCTCTGTAAAACGTGATAAAAGTCTCTGCATGTTGATAATAAGGAGCTTTTGAGAAAGAAACAGTATGTTGAATGGGAAGAGTAATGGAAATGATGAACTAAGCATGAAATAATGAAAATTCTAACTTTAGGTAGAACTAAGAAGATGACCATGTGAGAGTCTTTATGTTATAACCATAATCAAGGGCTTATAGAATTTAAAGTAGAAAGGAGAAATGTAATTTAGCAATAGTGTACGGACTTAAATGCAAATAAAGTAAATATAGGGACTAAAATACAAATATAGTAAGCATAGGGACTAAAATTCAAATAATGGAAATAAAGGGAACCATAATTAAAAGATGTTCTAACCCTGAAAATCACATAACGGAAGTTACGTGGTATAAAATGCTGAACAACAAGGACAAAGTACAGACTTAGAGTATCAAATAGGAACCCGAGGTAACGGGAGTTAGACTATGCCATGTCATGTTAGGTTTCATATAAGCAATATATTAGAAAGATGGAGTACGTATTATTATTATGTATAATTGCTTGTTTGATATGTTGTGGTGTTGTTGTATGAATATTGATTGTGATACGTTGAATTGGATGTGGTAATTTTTGCATTGAGCATTAGAGTGGGAAGGTATACTATGGGATATAGTGATACTAGGAAATTGCCGTCATAAGGCTTATTCATAATTGCTTTTAGCAATATCTTTATAGAATCTGTGGTAGTAGATAAGAGGGAAAACTCTTGAGGTAATTATTGGCCTGTCACTTGTTAATGAAAATTCAGCCTACCCTATAACGGAATAGGACTCACTAATAGGTTAGGTAGGTAATTGACATAATTAAATGAATTAGGAATACGACACTGTTTTAGAACTGAGTGCGGGCTGATTACCATTAGAACATGGTTCTTGTGTGTAAAACTCTACTCACCTAATATATACTTATCCAATCTATAATGAGATGTACTCATTCTGAGTCGGGATACAGATGCAACAGAGTTCATCTTAGTTATGTACTCTAGGTAATTAAGAAGTATAAGGGTTGATGTGATGCTAAATAATATACTTGGAGAGACAAGGAGTAAGAAAGTATTGTCACTACCATTGTAAGGATTGTGGATAACACAGAGATACCGAGGGTGGCCATGTTCAGAGATGAATGGGCTCGGGGATACATGATGGGACTAACTCTCTGCCAGTGCTAGGTTGGACCCCTCAGGCCGGGCTGGTATGACATTAAAGGACTGGGTAAGTAATGTATATCTGACGAAAAATCCCTAAGGTAATCCAGTTCGGTAAAGAGTGGAATGGAAAAGCGTATCCATTATTCCCGAATGACTTTCTGAAGAGTGTAGAAGCTTATACTATGGGCCTTATACACTACTACCATACATGATATTGAAAAATATAAAGGTCGGATCAGGAACTTTCTTCTCGGAGGGTACAACATTTAGGGTAATTGGAAGAGAAGACCGACTGAAATTCTGGACTCATAAGGGAGGATTGATAACCAGCATAAATGCATAATAAATGTGTGTTGGATGTGGTTGTATGTGATGATAAATGCATAATAAATGAAATTCTTGATTTGTAATGGTTCACTTATATGTTGGGTAACCTGTATGAAGGCAGTGAAAGCCAAGTTGAGTTACCAGTCAAAGAAACGAGGCTCGATTGTATTTATGATGATGGCCCTTTAGGTTTTGAGAAACAAGCTTTCGACTCGGTAAAAAATATGGAGGCTCAAGATCCCCTCGAAGAAGTTAATCTAGGGGATGAGTCGAAGAAACGGCCTACTTTTATCAATTTGTTGACCAATCCAGAGTTAAAGGAACATATGATCAAACTCCTTCATGAATATAAAGACTGTTTCTCTTGGGATTACGACGAGATGCCAGGCTTGAGTCGAGAGTTGGAGGAATTGAGGTTGTCAATTCGGCTCGATAAGAGGCCAATAAAGAAAACTCCGAGGGGATTTTCCCCTGAGGTCGTATCGAAGATTAAAGAGGAAATAGAACAACTTTTAAGGAATAATTTCATCTAAATTGCAAGGTACGTGGACTGGCTTGCAAATATTGTCCCTATAATAAAAAATATTGGCACTCTTTGAGTGTGCATTGTTTTTAGGGATTTAAATGCTGCCACCCGAAAAGATGAGTATCCAGTGCCTATTGCTAATATGTTAGTCGACTCAGCAGTTGGAAATGAATATCTTAGTTTGTTAGATGGGTATTCAAGTTACAACCAAATCTTTATTGCTGAAGATGATGTTCCTAAAACTGCTTTTTGATGCCCTAGTGCATTAGGAACGTATGAGTGGGTTGTAATGCCTTTTGGTTTGAAAAATGCTGGCGCTAATTACCAAAGGGCCATGAATACCATTTTCCATGATTTTAATTGGTCAATTCATGCAAGTTTATATCGACGATGTAGTAGTTAAATCTGCATCGAAAGATGAATACTTGGACCATTTACGACAATCATTCGAAATAATGAGAAAGTTTGGTCTTAATGCAAATCCTATTGAATGCGCTCTGTGGTCCACAAAAAAGGGATCAAAATCAACAAGAATAAAGCCCAAGAAATTCTCAACACTCTACCTCCCTCAACGAAAAAACAACTTCAATCGTTACTCGGAAAGATTAATTTTCTGAGAAGGTTCATTTCGAATCTAAGTGGCAAGACAAAGATCTTCTCGCCACTCCTTCAACATAAAAAGGAGGAAAAGTTTCATTGGGAAGCTAAGCATTAAGAAGCGTTCGACGACATCAAAAGCTACTTAACCAACCCTCTTGTTATGGCCCCACCTATAAGTAGTAAACCCATGAAATTGTATATTTCTGCATCAGAAGAAACAATAGGGAGCATGTTAGCTCAAGAGGATGAAAACAGTGTCGAAAGAGACATTTACTACCTTAGTATAATTGTAAATGATGCAGAAACTAAGTATAGCTCAATTGAACAACCGTGCTAATAGACAATGTCAGATAATAAAATAATAAATTATATTACCCCGGTTCTCCTTTCAATTGTGGTAATAGTCTTTTTTAATTAAAAAATAATAAAAACCATCTCAGTTACCACGGTTGACATGCAACCGGGGTAATAGAGAACCTCAATTACCTCGGTTCAACACGGAACCGTGGTAATAGAGCTCCGGGCACCATTTTACCTCGGTCCGACATTGAATCGGGGTAACAGGGGCGTGGTAAAAAGGCAATTCTGTAGTAGTGACTACGAGCTTCTAACTAGACAACCAGGGGAGTTCGGATGAGCTTTTTCCATTGATCGAATTCACCTACAACAATAGTTTTCACGCTAGTATTGGAATGGCACCTTATGAAGCACTGTACGGAAGGAGATGTAGGACCCCTTTGTGTTGGTTTCAGGATGGAGAGCACTTGCTAGTTGGACCAGAGTTAGTTCAACAAACGACAGAGAAGGTGAAGCAGATCAGAGAGAAGATGAAGACGTCCCAAAGTAGACAGAAGAGCTAGGCGGACAACCGACGAAGGGAATTGGAGTTTGCACCTGGAGAACATGTGTTTCTTCATGTGACGCTTACTACCGAAGTCGGAAGAGCAATCAAGTCGAAGAAGATGACTCCGAAGTTCATCGGGCCATATTAAATCATCGAAAGGGTTGGACCGGTGGCTTATCATATTGCTTTGCCACCTTTCATGTCCAAAATTCACGATGTTTTGCATGTTTCCTAGTTGCGCAAATACATTCGGGACACGTCGCATGTTATCACCCAGGATGACATTCAGTTGAAGGATAATTTGACCTTTGAGGTTCCACCGATGAAGATCGCAAATCAAAGAGTCAAGCAGTTGAAGAACAGGCAGATTTCGTCGGTGAAGGTGATCTGGAAAGTCACGGGAGACGCCACGTGGGAGCTATAACAAAAAATGAGGGAGCAATACCCTGATTTATTTCTTGACCTTTAGTTTCCAAGACGAAACTCTTTTTAGGGGGGTAGTATTGTAAGACCCTCAATTTTGTGTATTTATGTTTTGGTCCATAGACTATTCAGTAGTTTCAGTTTTAGTCCCTGTTGACTTTTGTTTGAATTTGAATTTGAATTTTAAAACAACATTAATGGAGTTTAATTCATAGGTTTTGTGTTAAATGACTTTGATGGGGTTTATTTCTGATTTAATGGAAATGAAGGTTGAAACTCTCTCTCCTAAAGGCTAGGATTTTCGAACCACTATATGTGGTGGCTGGTCTCTTCTCATTTTCATCTCAAGTGCAAACCCTAGCACACATGTGCTAAAACCTTTCTATTCTGCTACTGCTTCTGCCGCCCTCCCTCCTTCCCATTTGAGGTCAAGTCTTGCTCTTCCTTTTCCTTTTCAAGAGTTCTAAGAGGGTGGTTCTCCGGTAGGTTTCTTGTACTCTTCCAATTCTGAGTTCATAATGACGATAAAATTATAAGATAATACTCATTCCATTTATGTTCTCTTTTCCTTTCCTTCTTCCCAAGGTTGATCACAAGTTCCTTCTAGCCTTCTTCTCCACACGTTGACGGCTACCTCTGGAGTTTTGTACGAGCATATTCTGTTGCTGTTCACTTTGATCGTTCGAACAACAAGGTTGGTTCCTTATGTGCTATTTTGATCCCAAAACCCTGTTCATTATGCGGTCCTCCTTTTAAGAAAATTGTTTATAAAGCATTACAACTTGGGAAAAAATAGTGTTTGATGTCTTGGAAATCTTTTCTATGAAAATTTTATGTTGAAAACATGTTCTGGACTCCAATCAGCATGAAAAACCATGTTTTCGATCCCTGTTACAAAGGGGCCACGCATGTGCATGGCCACCCTGCGCACATGCGCAGGGCCTCTGCCTAATTTTGGCCAGTTTCTAGAATAGCCACGCATGTGCGTGGGCACACCGGCGCACATGCGTGGGGTTGTTGTTGCTTCTGCTATGTTTTCCTTAAAACCCCGTTTTGGCTGATCGATTTCCAATTTCTTTTGAGGTTGATTTCCACCTTTCCAATGATTTTTTGATTGTTATTTATGTGTTTATCTTGCAAGGTTGGAGATCAAGTTTATGCGACCCGTTCGACGGTAAGGGTAACTCGGTCTTAGTAGCGTCAAGTCGGTTGTGAATGTGTTGGGAAATTTCCTTTGAAATCTCTGATTATATCTTGTTTATGTGGACTGAGGAAACATGTTAATGAGGCTGATATTCTCTATTCAATATTATTATAACATGACTAATTGTGTTCATATGTTATTGAGGTTGAACTTGATCATGTGATTATAACATGTTGTTATAGATAAGGATTTAAATTGATTATACTTACATGTGCTAATACTATGACTAAAGGGATGTTATGAAATGTTTGATCACTTGATGATTGATGATTATTGTCATAGAATTTTCATTATGTAGGATTGTTTAGGGTTGATGTGACGACACTTTGTCTCGTGGGATCTTCCTGGAGGGCGATGTGGTGGTAGTTTGTCCCACGTGATCGCCCTGGACCTGTTTGGGTAAAATTTTGGCCATAGTTGTGCATATAGCTATTGAGGACTAACAAGCATGATTGTATGGTAATTTAAATGAGAATACATGAATAATGTACACTATTGTATCTGCTACTAATATTGTTTCTATTTATTAGTGTATTTCCCTGTTGTTAGATATTAATGTTGCTTCTGTAATCTGTTTGAAAATGTTATTCTGTTTACTGTTTCTAATACCAGAGCTGGTCGTTGTTCCTGTTTTTTTTATATCACAATCGTTTACTATTATATTCATTGTTTTAAAGGAGTTAACTATTTCTGTTTGCTTGTTTATTGTCTGGGCGCTTAACGCCATAGCTAATCAAAGCGAGGATTTACATGAAGGTTAAATTTGATGCAAACTTAAGGAGACGTCAGGAACGACTAGAAGATTTGGAAGATCTTGAAGAAGATAATTTATTTAATTTCCGCTGTTTCCCTATTTTAATGACATTAGCACAGTGTTGGTGCAATTTTACTACTATTTTCTTCTTGATTATACGTTGTTTAATTAATCTAATTATGGGATTATTATCATCATAAATATTGAGTGACGTTTTATGTTTTTAAAATCTGAGTTGTTTTGAGAGAGGTTTTACGAAATATTTTCCGCTTAATTACTATGGGACCCCTGACAACTTGAAGCTGAGCAGTTTCTGGATTCCTTGTTTGAAGTTCCTAGCATTGACAACCCTATTCCTCTTGATGACGACTCTGAGCCTAACACTACTCCTAGCACTGACCTCTCTTGTTTAGACATTTCCTTCACTCGCCTCAACTTGCATGATATTGAAGTTGATCTCCGTCTGCACCTTGGTCAAAGTCAACAAGCTCATTCAATATCCCAAAGGGTAGATGCTCACATTAATACATCTTTTAATGCATCTTATCCGTCCCCACCGATTTATCTCCATAAAGATATGGATCTGGATCTCAAGCTTGCATCTCCGGGTCCCCTCACTTGTGGAACCGGCATGTCTCTTCATCAGATCCACTCCATGCCCTGTTACTCTCCGAAGTCCAGATCTGCTTTGGGCAAACGCAAGCGCTCAACCATTGCACCCAATGCCCATCTGCTCTCAGATGTGTGTCTTCAGGCTTTCGGTTTTCCCTTCTGCTTTAAGGCAGGTTTATGGCTTCCCCATGGGTGTTCTATCTCTCAGATTACTCCATCCATGCCTTCATGCCAACAGTTCTTCCACTTCGATTGGCAACTCACTGATACCCAAATCGCAAGTGCACGATTCAATATCGCGTAATAAAAAGATCGAACCCAAGGGATAGGTTTCCTATTATTATAATATTTAGTACTTGTGCAGAAAATTTAAAAGATGAAGATTTGGTGTTGGTTTTTAGAACTAGCAAGAACAATAGCATAAAATAATAAAGAGATAAGATGATGAGAATTAAGCTCTTGGGTTGATTTACATAATCTATAAGTATGCTAACAAGTTATTACTTATTTTCTGAATTTTAAGTCCAATTCCATGGTGCTATAGCCTAGAATTTCTACAAGCTAATTGCCTTAAGTCATGTAGAACTTTCTTCCTAATTACTAACTCCATAACCTTGGTTATTAGTTAATTTAGAAAAGAAGATGAAGAAGGAATTCGGGCCAACACAAAGTTACGTCCATCCTAATTGCCTTAAGAAATGTATACTTATAACCTTTTTTATTTCCTATTTACCTTACTACTTACCAAATGGCCTTATGACATAAGTAGAAAGCATGAAATCTTTTGTACACAAGATTAATGAAGAACAAGGAAATGAAACATGAAATGGATATATTATTCAGAAAGGTAAAAACAATACTAAAACATAGATATAAACTATAACAACCCAAGAAACTTAAAAAAGAATTAGCCAAGCATGGCTAAAAGAGTCATCGAATTACCCTGGATAGGAGCTCAAGTATGGCTTCCCACAATTCCTAGGAACAATGATCTTTAAGGAAGAAAGAAGAACACTTGTTGTATTCTGAATAGGTGTGTCTTACGAGTGAAGAAAAGCTACCTATTTATAGCAAAAACCTGACTTCCAACGCTTGGGCGCTGGCATTCCCAACGCTTGGGCGCTGGGAAGCATTAAAATCCAACGTGCAGAAATAGGCCCAGCGCTTGAGCGCTGGCTTCCAACGCTGCAGCGCTGGGTGCAACCTCTGACTCACATCCTAGTCAGAGGTCCAGCGCTTGAGCGTTGGGACTTCCAATGCTGCAGCGCTAGGACGAACACTGGCAGCTTTTTCTTGGATTCCTTTCTTCTTCAATGGTGGAATTGATTGGCTTAATTAGGCTCATTCAGCCCCTAATAAGTTCTGAAACTCCTTCCTTCCACCATTAATCCTTCAAACCTTATTTTACATGTGCTAAAATCAAAGAGAGTTGCTTCACATTCTTCAATTTCACTTTAAGTCCTCTCTTTGATAGAACTTCAATTCTGGCCCTTTGACTCCTTCAAACTTCACTTTTCATCCTCCTCTCTTGAACCTTTACACTTTGATCCTTGATTTCCTGAAACTTTACAAATCGTTCCCTGGACAAAAATGATAACTATACCAGCTTTTCCTAAAAATATAAAATAGCTATAAAAATTCCTAAAAATATAAAATAAAGTTAGCAAAACATATAAAAGCTAATCTATATGCAGGATGCAAAATAAATATAAAATCTATGTAAAAATAATAAAAATCCTATATGTGACTCAAAAATAATAAAATAAAAAGACTAAAAACAACCTAAAAACATCATATATTATCCTGTCATCACACCACTATACCCAACGACAGCTTGTCCTCAAGCGATAAAACTTAAAGAGAAACTCGTCCCTGAGTTTAGAAAAAGTTTATCTGATTACAACTTGAAGCAAAAAAACCTTTCCAAGAAAGCTTAGCAGATTAGGAAGACCTGCATGTTTAAAGATATATAATCAAGAAAGTTAGGCTTGGCTTTTCAACATGTTAGAGTTCATCAAATTAAGCTCACAAAATAATATTCTCCATGAAAAACAAGAAAGCTCAATAATCCTGCCTATCATTCAAATCAAAACTGAAATAGTGTAACCAAGTAATTTTGAAGAGATTTTTGAAGGTTGTAACTTGGCCAAAAGGTTGAACAACTCAAGGTATGGATTTCAAGAAATTGGCAACTCTAATGGCTTGACTCAGAATCTGTTGTTAAGTGATTTTTCCAACTAAGAGCTTCAACAATTCAACACAAGGGTCCTCTCAATTTTTCTTTTTCTTTTTCTCTTTTTTTTTGAACAAAGTAGTGGAATGTATGGGATGAATGACTTGAATTTTACTCCCCTCATACTCTTTCTCACCCCACTACCTCATTATTTTTTCTTAGGCACATACCTTATTTTTCAACTCTTTTTTTCCTTCTTTTTCTAGAGAGAAACCCACAACAAAAGCTCTAACAATTTCAGCACATGAATCACAATAACAACTTAAAAATATCACACAAAGTAGGCTCCAAAAAATGACTCTTTTAAGGCTCAAAAGGGCTACTAGTGGATATAACATTTCAAGCAAAAATCTGAGTTTTCAAAAATGCCTATAATCTCTTCTCAACTCACAAAGTAACAAAATCCCAATCAACATGCAACACAAGGCAGAAAAATTTCACAATCAAGAATTCAGAGTCCTCAGCTCTCAGAAAAAGATAGGGTAAGTGGTACCCTTTTTAGAACTCAGAAAAACTTTGCCAACAACCAAAACAATCAAGATATCCAAAATCAATTCTAACAGCATGCAATCCTAACCGCTTCAAAACATAAAACCATTTCAAAAGCAGTTTAATCAGATAAAGCACTCAAAGAAATAGTAGTATTCAGACTGGATAATATACTCAAGACTCATGCAAAAATAAAACAGAAACACTAAACTAAAAATAAAGCTAAAAATTATAAAAAGAAAAACAAAACTAAAAAGCTGGCACAATCGCAAATTTCCCACAATAAGCCAAGGGAACCTCAATGCAAAAAAAATAACTTTGCACACTTAAGTTCAAGAGGGTTCTTTCTCCTGCAAAATTAAACAAACAAAAGTCTCACAAGCAGAAAACTTGCTTGACTTGTTAGTTCCAGAAACAGCACAAAAATGGGTTGAAAAATAGTGTCCACCTTAAAAACAAGAATTCTTGAGTTCCCAAAAATCAAAACTTTTGTAGAAACAAGGGAAAACTCAAAGAATCTAAAACTTTCAGAAAATGGTGAACACAAAAATTTATTAAAACAGCAAAAAGAAAAACAAACAGAGAGTCTGCCCGAGTTCCAGCGCTTGAGAGTTGGGGATGCCAACGCTTGGGCGCTGGAATTAAATCAAATACTGGGCATCAGAGGTCCCAGCGCCTGAGCGCTGGGTTCCAACGCTCTGGCGCTGGAATTAACGTAAATAAAACTGAGATTCCAGGGGCCTAGCGCATGAGCGCTGGCCCCCAACGCTTTGGCGTTGGCAAACACTTGAACCAGAGGTGGTTTGGCAGGGGCCTAGCGCATGAGCGCTGGCCTCCAGCGCTGGAGCGCTGGCCCTCCCTGCAGCAAGAACATAGAATTTTTTTTCTTTATTTAATTACAAGAGTGGTGCAGAAAATTAAAAAGACAGAATTATAAACTATCCTAAGTTGGGTTGTCTCCCAACCAGCTCATTGTTAAGGTCCGAGATAGACCCTTCCCTTCAATCAATTAGGGGTCAGCAAGCTCAACAGTCATCACTTGACTTTCATCATCTCTTCCTAGGTACGGTTTTAGTCTTTGCCCATTGACAAGAAATGTGTTCTTTGTAACCTGATTTTCCAACTCAACCGCACCATGAGGGAAGACTTTGGTGACCAAAAATGGTCCTGTCCATCTTGATTTCAGCTTTCCAGGAAACAATCTCAGCCTTGAGTTATATAATAACACAAGCTGTCCTGGACTAAATTCTTTTGGCAAGATCTTCTTATCATGCCACCTTTTTGTTCTTTCCTTGTAGATCCTAGCATTGTGGTATGCTTGGAGTCTAAATTCATCCAACTCATGTACCTGTAACTGTCTCTTATCCCCAGCTTCTTTGGGGTCCATGTTCAAATGTTTCAAAGCCCAAAAGGCTTTATGCTCAAGTTCCACAGGTAAATGACAAGTCTTACCATAAACCAACTGGTAAGGAGAGGTTCCAATAGGAGTTTTAAACGCAGTTCGGTAAGCCCACAAGGTGTCATCTAATTTTTTTGACCAATCCTTCCTTGAGGTACCAACTGTTTTTTCCAAAATCCTTTTTAACTCCCTATTAGAAACCTCTACTTGTCCACTAGTTTGGGGGTGATAGGGGGTAGCAATTTTATGATTAACACCATATTTTTTCAAAAGAGTTTCAAAAGCTTTATTACAAAAATGCTTACCTCCATCACTGATAATTGCTCTTGGCACCCCAAATCTATTGAAGATCTTTTTCTTCAGAAAATCCAGAACCACTTTGCCATCATTTGTGGGAAGGGCTGATGCTTCAACCCACTTAGAAACATAGTCAACAGCAACCAAAATATACTGGAAACCAAAAGAAGGTGGAAAAGGTCCCATGAAATCAATGCTCCATACATCAAAAAGCTCAACTTCCAAAATCATTTTTTGGGGCATCTCATTCCTTCTTGAGATATTACCAGTTCGTTGACAGCGATCACACCTTACCACAAATGCTCTACTATCTTTGAAGATAGTAGGCCAATAAAAACCACTTTGGAGGACTTTATCTGCAGTCCTCTCACCTGAAAAATGGCCTCCATAATCGGAGCCATGGCAATGCCATAAAATAGCCTCAAATTCTTTTTCTGGAATACACCTTCTAATGATCCCATCAGAATATTCTCTAAACAAATAAGGTTCATCCCAGAAAAAGAATTTGGCATCATGCAGAAATTTCTTCTTTTGTTGCCAAGTCAAATCAGAAGGCAACACTCCAGCAGCTTTAAAATTAGCTAAATGTACATACCAGGGAGCTATTTCTTGAACAGCTAAGAGCTTCTCATCTGGGAACTCCTCTTGAATAGGAATTGGGCTGGAGTTCCCCTCTTCAAGTCTTGACAAATGGTCTGCTACACCATTGTCTTTCCCTTTTCTGTCCACAATTTCAAGATCAAACTCTTGCAAGAGTAAGATCCACCTGATCAACCTGGGTTTAGCTTCCTGCTTTGCAAACAAGTACTTCAATGCAGCATGGTCAGTATGCACAATAACTTTAGTACCCAAAACGTAAGGTCTGAATTTATCTAAAGCATAAACTACACTCAACAACTCCTTTTCAGTTGTAGCATAATTTTTTTTAGCTTCATTCAGAACCTTACTAGCATAGTAAATTACATGCAAAACTTTTCCATTTTTCTGACAAAGAACAGCCCCTAATGCATTATCACTAGCATCACACATAACTTCAAAAGGCAAATCCCATTGGGGAGCAATAATGATAGGGGCTGAAACAAGTTTTCCTTTCAATAATTTAAAAGCAGCCAAACACTCATCATTAAAGATAAAAGGAGCCTCTTTTTCAAGGAGGTTTGTCATAGGCTTAGCAATTTTAGAAAAATCTTTTATAAATTGCCTATAAAAACCTGCATGACCAAGAAAGCTTCTTATACCTTTAACATTGGTGGGAGGAGGTAGATTTTCAATAATCTCTGTTTTAGCTTTGTCTACCTCAATCCCTTTTTCAGAAATCTTGTGCCCAAGCACAATGCCATCTTTCACCATAAAATGACATTTTTCCCAATTAAGTACCAAATTCTTTTCTTGACACCTAACTAGAATCCTTTCCAAATTGCCCAAACACTTGTCAAAATTGGGGCCATACACAGAAAAATCATCCATGAACACTTCCATACATTCACCAATTAAATCATAAAAAATAGCAAACATACATCTTTGGAAGGTTCCTGGAGCATTACACAAGCCAAAAGGCATTCTTTTATAAGCAAACACCCCGAAGGGACAAGTAAAAACAGTTTTCTCTTGATCCTTGGGATCAACAACAATCTGATTGTATCCTGAATATCCATCCAAGAAACAATAGTACTCATGGCCAGCCAACCTGTCAAGCATTTGATCAATAAAGGGAAGGGGGAAATGATCTTTCCGGGTGGCGGAATTTAGCCTCCGGTAATCTATACAAACCCTCCATCCAGTTACCTTCCTGGTGGGAATCAGTTCATTATTCTCATTGGGAACCACTGTAATTCCCCCTTTTTTGGGAACTAACTGAACGGGACTAACCCATTCACTATCAGAAATGGGATAGATGATCCCTGCATCAAGCAACTTAATCACTTCTTTCCTTACCACCTCTTTCATGGCAGGATTAAGTCTTCTTTGGGGTTGGACCACAGGTTTAACTTGTTCTTCTAAACAAATTTTATGCATACAAACAGTGGGGCTTATGCCCTTAATGTCCTCAATAGTCCAACCCAAAGCAGATTTATGAGCTCTAAGAATTCTTACCAGTTTTTCTTCTTCAAGAGGAGAGAGGGAACTACTCACAATGACAGGTTTATTGTTACCTTCCTCAAGAAAAACATACTTAAGGGTGGAAGGTAAGGGCTTCAATTCCCTCTTTTCCTCTTGAAATTCTTCTTCTCTTTTCAGCTCCTCTACCCAATTTTTTCTTGAAGGGAAAAAATGGGCAGCTTCCAGATATCTTGCCATTTCAATGACCTGTTCGTCATTGCTTTCAATATCTTCAAAATCCAACCCCTCAGAGATTATAGTCTCTAAAGGATCTTCTTTCCACATGGCAAAGAACTGTTAGGCAGAAATATTTTTTTTATTTTTTTTAATATAAAAAGCACTAAACAAAATAATAACAAGAAAAGAACCTATCCCCGGCAACGGCGCCAAAAACTTGATACCCAAATCGCAAGTGCACGATTCAATATCGCGTAAGAAAAAGATCGAACCCAAGGGATAGGTTTCCTATTATTATAATATTTAGTACTTGTGCAGAAAATTTAAAAGATGAAGATTTGGTGTTGGTTTTTAGAACTAGCAAGAACAATAGCATAAAATAATAAAGAGATAAGATGATGAGAATTAAGCTCTTGGGTTGATTTACATAATCTATAAATATGCTAGCAAGTTATTACTTATTTTCTGAATTTTAAGTCCAATTCCATGGTGCTATAGCCTAGAATTTCTACAAGCTAATTGCCTTAAGTCATGTAGAACTTTCTTCCTAATTACTAACTTCATAGCCTTGGTTATTAGTTAATTTAGAAAAGAAGATGAAGAAGGAATTCGGGCCAACACAAAGTTACGTCCATCCTAATTGCCTTAAGAAATGTATACTTATAACCTTTTTTATTTCCTATTTCCCTTACTACTTACCAAATGGCCTTATGACATAAGTAGAAAGCATGAAATCTTTTGTACACAAGATTAATGAAGAACAAGGAAATGAAACATGAAATGGATATATTATTCAGAAAGGTAAAAACAATACTAAAACATAGATATAAACTATAACAACCCAAGAAACTTAAAAAAGAATTAGCCAAGCATGGCTAAAAGAGTCATCGAATTACCCTGGATAGGAGCTCAAGTATGGCTTCCCACAATTCCTAGGAACAATGATCTTTAAGGAAGAAAGAAGAACACTTGTTGTATTCTGAATAGGTGTGTCTTATGAGTGAAGAAAAGCTCCCTATTTATAGCAAAAACCTGACTTCCAACGCTTGGGCGCTGGCATTCCCAACGCTTGGGCGCTGGGAAGCATTAAAATCCAACGTGCAGAAATAGGCCCAGCGCTTGAGCGCTGGCTTCCAACGCTGCAGCGCTGGGTGCAACCTCTGACTCACATCCTAGTCAGAGGTCCAGCGCTTGAGCGTTGGGACTTCCAACGCTGCAGCGCTGGGACAAACACTGGCAGCTTTTTCTTGGATTCCTTTCTTCTTCAATGGTGGAATTGATTGGCTTAATTAGGCTCATTCAGCCGCTAATAAGTTCTGAAACTCCTTCCTTCCACCATTAATCCTTCAAACCTTATTTTACATGTGCTAAAATCAAAGAGAGTTGCTTCACATTCTTCAATTTCACTTTAAGTCCTCTCTTTGATAGAACTTCAATTCTAGCCCTTTGACTCCTTCAAACTTCACTTTTCATCCTCCTCTCTTGAACCTTTACACTTTGATCCTTGATTTCCTGAAACTTTACAAATCGGTCCCTGGACAAAAATGATAACTATACCGGCTTTTCCTAAAAATATAAAATAGCTATAAAAATTCCTAAAAATATAAAATAAAGTTAGCAAAACAAATAAAAGCTAATCTATATGCAGAATGCAAAATAAATATAAAATCTATGTAAAAATAATAAAAATCCTATATGTGACTCAAAAATAATAAAATAAAAAGACTAAAAACAACCTAAAAACATCATATATTATCTTGTCATCACTCACTGTTCATCAGGATACTCAGATTACCTCCATTCCTCTTCATCTGGCTGGTAGAGTTGATTCCCTGGTACTAAAGTTTAAGACCTGGACACTGGTACTACTTCTTGTAATGCCAACAGTCTTGAAGACTCTGGGTTGTGCCTGGCAGTGTTTTCCTCCCTCTCCACTCGTTCCTACTGTGGCATATCTCACTCCCATTCTGCCATCTCTTAAAGCATCGCCGCTGGTCACTCGACGTTCAAATTCCGACTCTGGCGATGTTCGCACCATGGTTTCCCTTCTTTCTCAGCAAATTACCACCTTCAATGATCGCACATCTCACGAACGGGTTGTTCTGCATCAAGATGTGAATGCTCGTCTTGACTCCATGCACAATGATCTTTCTGACAAGATGGATGCTCGCTTCGGTCAACTGCAGAGCTCTATTGCTCTACTTCTTAGGCTATCTAAGCCATCCTCTTGATTCCCTGTTATATCTTGTTTTTACCTCTTATTATCTCAATGAATATTATCGTTTCTATATT
Organism: Acmispon strigosus; assembly: GCA_030819835.1. Lineage (NCBI taxonomy): Eukaryota > Viridiplantae > Streptophyta > Magnoliopsida > Fabales > Fabaceae > Acmispon > Acmispon strigosus. Next base: position 32,336,365 of record JAUAMA010000001.1, read on the forward strand.
TGCTTTTGATAATGTCAAAGGGGGAGAAAATATACCAATAACAAATGACAAAGAAGATAGCATATATTTAGGGGGAGCAAATAAATATTAAACAAAGGGGGAGGAAATCAGAAATATACAATCTCATTTGTTTTGGAAATTGTCATTATCAAAAAGGGGGAGATTGTTAGAGTAAAATATTTAAATAAATTAACCTATTTTGATAAATAACAATTTCGCTAAGTGTTACTGACTTCCTTAAAAGTTTTCATATTCAGGAACACTTATGGACTGAAGTCTTGCTGCAAAGATCTCGACAAAGCATTATCAAAAGCAAGTGAAGAAACCGTCCGCCTATGAAAAGTTCGTCTGCCTGTAGAGACCGTCCGGCTTAACCCCTGTCGAACACATGGGTTGACTAAAGAGCAATGATTGAAGACTCGTGCAAAAAGAATTAGCTTAAAGGAGATCGTTTGCTCAAACCGAAGATGAGTTGTCATGCACCTCTTTGTGGTTCAGAGCATTAATGGCGAAAGAGACAGAATTAAGCGCCTTATTCCTTGAAGGTTCAAATCCTCTGACATTCCTTAATTCAAGCTGCTTTTGCTGAATTAACGGTGATATATCCTCTGATCATCGTATCTCCCCAACAGCCAAATTCGAATCTTCTGGTCAGAGCATTAATTACCAGATTAGCTGTAATGCATATGCATTAATTGCAGCCTCTGAGAACCAGAACAAAAGCATCGCCAGACGATACCACTCTCTATCTGTTGGAGAAACATTCCTCACCTAGCAGACTACAACAGCAGATGCAGATGTATCCGTTACTCACAAACAAGCTAAGATTCAACGGAACTATTTTTGAAGATCTTCATTGAAGCCTCTGGTTATCATCCTACTAAAGATATAAATAGTGGACTCTGCATCATCTTCAACTTGGTGACTCATACACTATCAAAGCTTTCAAACCTTTCAAGTCAGTTTACAATTCGAACAAGCTTTAATCAAGAACACTCAGTAACCTTAGCCTTCTCATTTTCTGAGTTCAGTCGCCAACTAGTGTGAAATCTCTTACAGAGTGAAAACTCTTATCTTCTCTCACACAAGCCTATCAGAGAACCAACTTGTATATCATCTCTGATTTTAGATCTTCATATTTTCTACCCACTCTTTGTGAAGAGATTCTTGTAGAAAACAAATCTTCTTGAAAAAGAACTGGGAGGAGTCCTGTCAAACACTCGAGAGATAAAGGAGAAGTCCTAGAATACTTGTAAAGGAGTAGTCCTCAGAATACTGGGAGAAGTCCCTGAGAACACTTGTACTATTCTGTGGAAATAGTGAAAATCTTGGTATAGCCAAGGACTGGACATAGCCCTGTCGATTAAGGGGGTGAACCAGGATAAATATTGTGTGTGCTTTATTCTTCGAGCTCTAAGTTTATTTCCGCTGCACATATTATTAAACGTTTTCGAACTAATAAGAAATATCTTTTGAAAAAGGTTTAAAAAGTCACACACACAATTCAAACCCCCCTTTCTTGTGTGGTTTTATTACTATCAACATTCCCTCGAGTCATAGCCGCCGTTTTTTCTTCTTCAGCGGTGATGTTGCCAATTATGTGATCTCTTTAGCATCTGGGCATGCTTGGGAAGTTATTTCATCTTTTTGAACTACCAGTCTTGGTGTTTTTCCCAACAACATTCCGTTCACCAGCTTTAGTTGGCCGTTGGATATATTTTGCCATTAATTCCAAATGAGCAAGCTTAAATTTCCAGCTGGCTCGTAACTTGGCAAGGCGTTCTCGTGTTGTCGAACCAGTCAACCGTTTATTCTCTATGATAGGTGATTCAGAAGCCATGAAAGTACAGATATGAAAATGAAAAGCTTCGTGTTTTGGAGCAGAAAATGAAGGAGATGAAGCAGAGGAAAAAGTTGTGGTGAAGAAAAAGGTGAGAAACGTTTATGTTTATAAGAAAGGAAGACGGAAGTGAAAAGCCCGTGATCGGATTTATGGAATTGAAAAGCCATTAAAAATGATTATATTTCCATCATTTCTTGGGTCATGTGGGCAGAAGCCTTGGAAACCCAATATCCATCATTGCCTGTTTACTAGCGTAGGGGGCTATTAACTGCTCCACTATCATGATTAAAACCGTCAAGTTTTAATTGATAATTAAAATAAAGGATAATTAAATTTATCTTTTGTTTAGTTAAAATATCATGCTTCTCAGAAAAAGAGTTCATCGAAGCATGATATTTTGGGGGCATCTGTTAGCCTGGGATTTTATCCCAAGTTTTAAATTGGTTGAAAGTTACTCCACAAGTCTTAACATTGTCGAAAGTCACTCGACAACTAATTTTGACCAAATTCCAAGTTACTCTGCTTGATCAGAAGATATGCTTTTGATATTCGACTAAAGTCAAGAAAGATATTTTTGGTCGAAGTCGAATCCATATGGAAAACGAGTCTTAATCAGACAAGCGCAAGGTTCATTTCGACCAAAAGTTTGGCATATAAGGAAGTTACTCTTCGACGGATGTTTTTGGGAGGTTAAGTCAAGCAGGACGCGTGGCGAACAGAGAAGCAGACTCGAGACATGTGTAAAGCTCAAGGGATTCGTCCGTTGCAAGCAGTTACGAACTTAGCCTATAAATAGAAGAAGCCAAGCACAGAATCGGGATTCGTTCGACTATTCGCAACACATCAGTCAAATGTCATTACACTGCTCCACTGCTACACGTCCGACGACTGCGACATACAACAAATGAGAGTTAGAACGTATGTGATTGAGCTAAACAGAGCAACCTCACTTTAAACTTATGCAAATTTATGCTTTCAACATTTCAATTCAATGCAAACTTATGCTTTCGGTTTGATGTAATTTCCTTTTTTCTTCAACTTTTACTGTTTTTTGAAGCATTTACTTTCAATTATCTTTTAAAGTCATTTTTACCCAATTCAGTCGAATATTTTCGACGAATTTCCATTTTCCACTTCATTTTACACTTTAAGCATTAGTCATTTCAAACCCTTGAATTCCAGAAGAGGAACAGAATCCTGCCTCTTTATCAACATTTGGATTTTCTCGTGGATTTACCATTTTTTAACCAAAAATTAGAGTAAATAACTATATATCGTAGACCAAACCGACGCTAGATGTATAAATTAGAGTCCACTTATAAAACGGACAATATTAATAATAATTCTTTAGAGTCCGCTGAAGTATTATTCGACTTATTCGACACATATTCAAAACACACAATAAACTGAAGGACGTAACTCATTATCCTAAAGAAAAAAAAACTCCAAATAGATATTTACATTTACATATCATGTTCATAAAAAACACATTTTTAAAAACTTCTCTATGGGCTATGACAATATTTCCATATATTATAGATATCTTGTATGCTTTCCCAAGACCATTCATTTTCTTTATAGGGCATGTAAAACAAAACTAATGTTGAAAAAAAGAATTCATACGCAATTCAATTGATGGTGGTTTACAAATCTATGGCACTGAAAATATGATTATCAACAGAAATTCAGATTTCGGGGATGATATTCATATTCAGATGCCATATCTCTTGTACAATTTTGTTTTGTTTTACCTTGTTTGAATTGACAATCTTTTCTTTGAGAGAAGTTTTGGGTGAAGTTTTTCCTCCAATGGCATTTGTCTCACCAGTCCTGGGTTCTTCTACTTTAGTTGGTTGTTGGATATATTTTGCCACCAATTCCAGATCAGCAAGCTCAACTTTCCGGCTGGCTCGTAACTTGACAAGGCATTCTCGTGTTGTTGGACCAGTCAACCGTTTCTTCTCTATAATAGGTGTTTTGGAAGCCATGAAAGTACAGATATGAAAATGAAAAACTTCGTGTTTTGGAGCAGAAAATGAAGGAGTTGAAGCAGAGGAAAAAGTTGTGGTGAAGAAAAAGGTGAGAAACGTTTCTGTTTATAAAAAAGGAAGAGGGAATCGAAAAGGTCGTGATCGGATTAATGGAATTGAAAAGTCATTAAAAATGATTATATTTCCATCATTTCTTGGGTCACGTGGGCTGAAGCCTTGAAAACCCAATACCCAGCATTGCCTATTTGCTAGCATAGTAGGCTATTAACTGGTCCACTATCATGATTAAAACCGTCAAGTTTTAATTGCTAATTAAAATAAAGAATAATTAAATTTATCTTTTATTTAGTTAAAATATCATGCTTCTCAGAAAAAGAGTTCATCGAAGCATAATATATTGGGGGCATCTGTTAGCCTGGGATTTTTTCCTCAAGTTTTAAATTGGTCGAAAGTTACTCCACAAGTCTTAATTTTGTTGAAAGTCATTCGACAACTAATTTCGACCAAATTCCATGTTACTCTGCTTGATCAGAAGATATGCTTTTGATATTCGACTAAAGTCGAGAAAGATATTTTTGGTCGAAGTCGAATCCATATGGAAAACGAGTCTTAATCGGACAAGTGTAAGGTTCATTTCGACCAAAAGCTTGGCATATAGGGAAGTTACTCTTCGACAGATGTTTTTGGGCAATTAAGTCAAGCAGGACGTGTGGCGAACAGAGAAGCAGACTCGATACACGTGTAAAGCTCAAGGGATTCATCTATTGCAAGCAATTATGAACTTAGCCTATAAATAGAAGAAGCCAGGCACAAAATCAGGCTTCGTTCGACTATTCGCAACACATCACTCAAACGTCATTACACTCCTCGACTGCTACACGTCCGATGACTGCGATATACAACAAATGAGAGTTAGAACGTATGTGATTGAGCGAAACCGAGCAACCACACTTTAAACTTATGCAAATTTATGCTTTCAGCATTTCAATTCAATGCAAATTTATGCTTTCGGTTTGATGCAATTTCCTTTTTTCTTCAACTTTTACCGTTTTTTGAAGCATTTACATTCAATTATCTTTTAAAGTCATTTTTACCCAATTTAGTCGAATACTTTCGACGAATTTCCCTTTTCCACCACATTTTACACTTAGCATTAGTCATTTCAAACCCTTGAATTCCAGAAGAGGATCAGAATCCAACCTTTTCATCAACATTTAAATTTTCTCGTGGATTTACCTGTTTTTACCAAAAATCACAGTAAATAACTTACATATCGTAGACCAAACCGATGCAAGATGTATAAATTAGAGTCCACTTATACAACGGTCAATAATAATAATCCTTTAGAGTCCGCTGAAGTATTATTCGACTTCAAAATATATTCAAAACACACAATAAACTGAAGGACGTAACTCATTATTCTAAAGGAAAAAAACTCCAAATAGATATTTACATATCATGTTCATTCAAAAAAACATTTTTAAAAACTTCTCTATGGGCCATGACAATATTTCCATACATTCTAGATATCTTTTATGCTTTGCCAAGACCATTCATTTTCTTTATAGGGCATGTAAAACAAAACTAATGTTTAAAAAAAGAAAAAAGAATTCATCCGCAATTCCATCGATGGTGGTTTACAAATCGATGGCATAGAAAATATGATTATCTAGAAGACAAATTCAGATTTCGGGGATGATACTCATATTCAGATGCCATATCTCTTGTACAATTTTGTTTTGTTTTTCTACACCAATGAATCCTTACCTTGTTTGAATTGATAACCTTGTTTTGTTGTTACATCTTAAGCAATCAACAACTCTGAATCAGAATCTTCTTGATATCAGTTTTGGCTTCATTGTGTTTTTCTACTGTGTTTCCAAACATACACAATGTATATCATAGCTGGCAGCAGGTCAGCAACACAGCTTATATCAGAATCTTCTTCCACTCCAACGTAGTGTAGCTCACTAGAGGGCCAATGCAGCCACAAATTCTGAAATACACCTATCAGAACTTCCTCCCTCATCAACAGCATTCTTGGCCAGATTCTTCCATCTGATGGCACTATTCCTTAATTCATTTCCCTTTTCAGTCTCCATGATCTTCTTTATGCAACGTTTCATCGTTTCTCTTCTAACTACCCCTTTCCCATCAGCAATAGCTTTGAGTCCCATTTTCCATACATCAACAATAAGCTTTGCATTTGTGATTTGATCTGTCCATAGTGGCATCGCAATCACTGGAACTCCTAGGCTTAAAGTTTCCAATGTGGAGTTCCAACCACAATGTGTGACAAAACACCCCACAGCCTCATGCATTAAAACTTCTAGTTGGGGACACCAAGTGACTACTAAACCCTTCTCTGTTGAGTCTAGAAATTCCTTTGGAAGCCTACACTGTTCCGAAGCTCTAACCACCCATATGAAATAACTACCACAATCTCTCAAAGCCAAAGCTAGTTCCTCAGTTTGCTCCTCACCAAGACCTACCCTGCTCCCAAAAGAGACATACACAACTGACCCTTTAGGTTTATCATCAAGCCATTTGATGCAAGCTACTGAATTTGGAGTATATATGCTAATACCATATTCCTTGTCATCTTTGAGTCTTTTATCCAAGAACATAGATGGAACACATGGTCCTATTGTCTTCAATGGCCAAATCTTGGCCAACCAATCAACAACCTAAAATGGAATTTCATTAAAAGATTCAATCATCAATATCCAAGAGTGATTTTACAGACATAAACATTTCGGAATGTATGTCCGACAACCATTTTTGATATCCAAAATTTTAATTAGTAATACATTTCAATCAAGGTTTCAAATTCAACTTGATAAATCTAAATCAAAACAACCAATGCAATTTCCAACTATACAAGTCAGTTACCTCAGCCTCCAGTTCATAAAATGTGTTAGCGAGGACCCAATCTGCTTTATCAATCTTTGAAAACTGGTTCAGAAGCAAGTCAAAGTAACCTAGATCGGTTCCATATTTGTATAAGAACGATGGCAAGTCCTCAGGAGCAAGTTTTGGCAAACCTGGTAACAAGATTTCAGTCTCTGAAAGTGGAAACTCCAAAGATTTCTGATGAGCGTGGAAGTTAATGCTGTTAACTGAACAAGCTTGAGTTAGGAACACAGCAACAAGAAGCCCTAAATTCTTGGCAACATCAACAACCCAAGGCATAAAAGCGTCATAAATAACACAATCCACCGGGTTGCTTGAGCTTTGAAGCTTCTGAAGAAGATCTGCTAGGGTTTGTGGTCCAACTCGCCAAAATGTTTCCTTGTAAGCTTCGATTCCCCCTGCTGATGCAAGCCCTCCATTGTCATAGCCATCTGAGATGCTCTCAATTTCAAAGGAAGTGAGATTTGTATTGGTGATTGTCTTCCAAATGGAAACGGTGTTTACCAGAGTGACCTTCACTCCTCTCTGCACCAAACGCTTCGAGAACTGAACCATGGGGTTGATGTGGCCTTGTGATGGATAAGGAAGGACTACACAGTGAGCAACATGGTTTTTCCTCTCCGCCATTTCCGAGTTCTGACGCGATGTTTGCTTTCGAAAAGAAAACAAGAATTTAGGAAAGTGAATATCGAATGATAGAAAATGATGAGAAAATAAAAAAAATTATTTAATTCGATAGATGAAAAGTGGAGGGGGGAAATGAGAATTTGGATTTTCTCTATCTAAATCTCACTCGATTCAAGACGTAGGCAATTGATTTTAAATTTAATGGCCTACAAATATTTAAACAATTGACTTGGATCACAAGGTAGAGTAACTACGAATTTTTTATACTGTTGAATTTAAAATCAACTGTTTAGATTTTGGATGAAAATAGATTGAGAGAGATTTAGATTGAGAGGATTTAAATTCGACTTTTATGGTTTAGATGGTTAAGAAGAGTAAGTGGAAGAGATATCATAAGTGTTTATGTGGCGAAATTGCACCTGGTGTTTCCTACACAAACAAATGAATCAAACGAGCAGTTTATGACTTGGATTAGATACTAGGATGTGGGGTCTTTTTATTTGACGGTTTATTAGTTATCATATGTATTGAGTTCTAAATGATGGTTTAGAGTGTAAGGTTATGTAAAAAACAAGTTAAAAACCCACGGAGTAATCCGATGGCAACTCGTGAAGTTCAGGTTCCGGTGAGTCTGAGACTTATATTTTTGAAAAGGTTCTTGACTTATAAAAGTGAAAACAACCAAATTATCGGTTGTACCCATGGAATTTGACGGTGATTCCAACAAGTCTTTGGAGATGGTAATCATGTGTGGCAACAGGATTGTAGGCATGGCAGATGGTGAAATCTGTGGGAATGCGTTGAAGTTTGGATAGGGGTGAGGCTTGGGCATTTGAGCTACCAGAATAAGCGACCATGATCCCGATCGAATCACCACGTGTTTGACTCCATGGATCCAGTGGTATGGAATGGTGCTAACATGAACATTCTTGAAGTCAGATAGCTCCCAATTATGATAGAAAACATCATACTTGGTCTGCTTGGCGAATGTGAGTTACAGGTTGTTACAAGCAGGAGGAGCCCATATTCAAGCTTTGACACGGAAGTCATAGCCAACAAGCTATGCGATTACCCCAGGAAAACATATAGCATCTTCCATAGGAAGCAGTCTTGGTTTCCTCCACGAGATTGGCATCATGCTAAGTCGTGGCTTCTTTGGAACATTGATTAGGAAGGACCTGACCTCTTTTTCCATAGACTTGGTCTGAAGCAATGATGGAGTGGCTTGAGTGATATGGTCTGGTCTGGACATAGGCGTTGAAGCAGCCGTAGGATTTGATTGAGCAGATAGAATCTCATTAAGAGATGGATCCGGATCACATGCAGAATTTGCTTCATCGACATAATCTTCTGCTTGTTCAGAACTTGTACCCTTCTCCGGACTGGCCACTTTGGTAGTGTGTGACATCGTCTTGGCTTCAGCAGGACTAAGTCTTTTAGTCGCGATCGGACTAAGACATATTTCCACAGCCAAATGAGTGTTGTGATCAGTTACCTGTAGTGTAGAGTTAACTACCATCGGACTTCCATGTTTAACGTCCATCGGACGAACTTCATTAGAAATCATTACTGACGACGTTATGGTAAGTGCAGCATTTTTCAGTCCTTTGAATGCCCATTTTTGCTGGGGATTGAGAGAGTCGGGGTGATGAAATCATTTCTGGGCTTTTCTCCTTACCCTTATCAGCATCAGTGTGAGATGGTTGTTGTGAGTTCATGGATGACTTGATAGGAGGATCAATAGTTGGATCAACTATTTACTTATAGCGTCGAACCTGGGAAATAATACATTTAACCCATCATTCTGCATCCTTGGAACAGTGAGGTCTCCATTGAGGTGTTGCATAAGGTAGAGGTGAATTGTTGCTTAGCTTTACCCTCACCCAATGACTATCATTGATGTTACACATTACAACAATGATTGGAGGAATAGAAGCTAGGCCAAGAAGAGGCAGGTAAGTGAATGATTCCCTTTCACTTAGGGTCACAAGAATGATGTTGAATGTTGTAGCGGCGAGCAAGCCCATATCAGGGACTGTGAACCATTTTGGAGAAAGAGCTGGTTCTCAAGGAGCAAGCCTCAACGCCATAGCTGCAGCCTCATAATGAATATCAGAACAGAATATGCTTCTGTGGAGAGTCCATCTGGTTGTGAGCTCTTCAAGCATTCTTCTTCTAATTTCTTGCCAAGCATTCTCATTTTTGCCTATCCACTCTGCTATGCATCGATAACCGCAGTTACCATCATCTTGCACATCAATGATGTCCTCCACATATTCGTGAAATAGGGAAGGCAAGTGTTGTAAATATTGTGCATGAGTGGCTGATGGTTGGGTTTCTTCCAGGATGGGCTCCAGGACTATCTTCTTGGCATTTCGTACTAGATTTGATATAGGCATAGCATCTTTAGGGTCTTCAGATGAAGATTTAGTTTGTACAGAAGCAGTGAAAGAAGTTTTCCTTCGATGTGCTTTCACCAAACGTCTTCGTTTGGCCTGGGGAGCAGACATTGTCGCTTCAGCAATCTCAGAGGACGAAGACGCTATTTTAGTAATCATGTCAGGTGGGGATATCTGGTAGCGTTTACCGGATGGAGGAAGCATTGCAGATGCATCCCTCTTGGCTCTTGATGTTCTAGTTACTGGTAGTGTTTGGCTTGCCTCTTTGGGTGACAAAGTTAGGTTATTGCCTCTTTGCTTCCTTTCCTATTCAGTTAGCAAATTTTCAGGAACTTTAGAGATGTCAATGTCCAACCTCATTCTTCTAACATCCCCAAACTTGATAGGGGTAGCATAGATGTAGTCATATGCTATAGATTCATTTTCCTGTTTCTCCGTATCTACAAGCTTCTTCTTCCCCATCATTGCTGTAATGAGTTCACCGTATGGAAGATTAGTCGTGGAACTTTCCAGGGTGTTCAGCATGTGATGGAAGATGAGATATGGAATATTAATTTTCTGATAGTTCACCATCTCATAGAGAGCCCAGTGTGAGAGTTTGTTAACTAGGTCCCGGGCCCCTTCTTTTGGAATCACAAATTTGCTTAATACTGCATGGGGGAATTTGCACTCGTCAATCAGATTGTTGACCGTGGTTCCCTTTATCTTTGGATCTTCTTTCCAAATGCAGTTGGGGTTGACAGCAGACGTTTCCCACTTTCGTGAGTAAATAACTCCTTCATCTACTTTGACGTCTAGTGTAAGAACAATATCCCTAGGACAGATATCAGTTATGACTCTCATACACCTGGTCTTGATGCAGATTCGCCCATGCTTTATAGCACAATCGAAGAATTCCTTAACCAGAGGTTCAAGTATGGGAGTTTTTTGAGATTTTCATAAGTTTGGACCAGTCTTGAAACAACACAAGGTTCAGGCCAGCCAGTTTGACATAACTGTAGAGGGTGAGGTCAAGATATCTGGGCATAACGAGATCCTTGTCCCCAAGGTTGGAAATCTTTTGCTTTCCAACTTTTTCTTCTTGTCCCCAACCTTTTTTTAAGTGTGTATGGAATACCGAAAGATTTTCTTGATCTTTGTAATGAAATGATTGACATTTAAGTTGATATGATGACAAAGAGGTATAGAACACGCATTAAGTGTAGGATTATAAATGTGCAGTCATAGCAGTTGAGAATTTAATGCGTGTTAGAAAATCAAGTAATTGAAACGATACAGTTTTTTACCAGTTACTCAAACGTGAGCGACGTGGGCATCAAACCATGACCTTTCAGTTACTCCCGGACGAAGTCAGTTTAAATAGTACAATCACCGTGAGACAGAGTCACCACCAGACGAGGACTAAGCTGTGATCGTTTGACTCCTTCTCATTTGTGTAAGACTTTGTCTAAGGTAGACGTTGCACGCATTTGTATTTGTCTGGCTCCACGTAGTTTTATTTGGCAACGAGATTATGTATAACTGGATGTTTTACTCATAAGAGCTGAGTGCAACGATATCATTGTCTTTAGAAGGTGGCAGCCACCGTTTGTGCTTTTTCTTTCTATGCCATTTCTAGCATAGTCACCATTTTACAATCTTCTTGACCTGAAATCTTTCATCTTTCTCGTACACTTTGTCCAAGATTAGTAGTGACAACAAGAATATTTATAAATTCGTTTTTACAGCATTGAGGTAAGGTTCCTGAGAACTTACCTGGAACTTTTCATATGCATTAATCTAGCACATTACGTCTGGTCTGCTTGAAGTGACGTAGAGGAGTGATCTTACCCTCCTGCTGTACTTGGCTCAATCTATGGGAGCAGGTTCATTACTTTTAATTAAGTATTCTTCCAAAATGCATTTAAGTGCTCATCTCCTAAGCTTTTTCATGCTATTTTTCTTCAAGAGATCTTTGATATATTTTGTTGGTTGAACGTAAGCCTCGACATTCTCTTGATGGATCTGTAAGCCTAGGAAGAGCTTCAGTTCTTCCCATTATACTGATTTTGTTTTCATCATGCATGAACTTAGAAAACTCTTGACATAGAACTTCAGTAGTAGCACTGAATGCAGTATCATCAACATATAGTTGCATTAGTATAACATCGAAGATACTTCTTGTGAACTTATTACTCATGAAAAATGAGCTTAGACAGTAATGCCATATTATTTGAGTTTGCTTCAAGCCATATGGAGCTTTGGTCTGACGACAGGATCACCGAACGAGGACAGTTCAACTGAGTCGAACGAAATAGATTTGAATTTGACAATATTTTTCGGATAGTTTGTCACCAGAACAGGACTAAAAAAGGTATCCGTCTGGCTTCTGATAGTCTGACGCTTATGAGCACTCATCGAGACAAGAACGAGATGTGTTCGTCTGAGAGATCCGCAACTTCTTGTTTCAGCTTTAGTGAAGGTGGTCTCTAGAGTTATCTGCTGGACCTTTGGTGCTTACCACTATGCCGTAAGAAGTTGCTGTTAGTGAGGGCACAGCTGAATTCTTTTAGAGCGAGCAGCCATCAAATGTCACATGGCAGGCAGGAAGCTAGTTCACTTGGGCTCAACAATTGATCAGCTTCTGTTGATCGTTATTGCAGTGAAGGCTTGCCTCTTGATCTGCAAAAGACTTTGGGAAGATGTACTTCCTTCTTATTCATTGATGTGGGCTTCCACTGACTACAAGTCATGGTTGACTTTCTTTTGTCTTTGTTGAGAAGATCTACAACATAAATTGCTGTAGACTTTGGTACCCAAATTCTTCTGGGTCCAGCTGGTTAGTTACATAATTTAGTGAACCATTTCTCCTATACATTAATTTGTTTCTATTTCCCATTGTCAACCAGAATCTTAAGCTTACTTAGTTTAAATGATACAGATTTCACTTCAGATATGCATATATATATATATATATATATATATATATATATATATATATTTGTAAGTGTAGGAGATTCCAAATGATACATTTCTAATTATAGAGGTACATCAATTATCTTCTTCATAGCCTAAACTTTATGCACCATAGGTTTATATTGTTATCACTTAGGTTTACTCAGTTGTCATGACCTAGAGTGAATGTAAATAGATCTTTTAATTAGGATGTTGACACTTTGTTCTAAACACTTAATTTCCTTGAATTAGACATGTTTCAGCAAGTCCTTATTTTCCTTGGTCAACATAATTGATGTATTGTTAGATGCATGCAATTCTTTTTCTAATTTATCATACTTTTCCTTTGAGTTACTATACTTGACAGCTAAGGTATGGGAGTACTGAAAAGAATTCATTATAATCATCATTTGAAATTTTAGATGTTACCTCATCTTTGTCGTTTGTCTCGCGGTCAGACAAATTCTCATTAATTATCATGGCTTTACCTTCTTTGTCTGCTTTATTGTTAGACGAGTCAATGGACGCCATAAATGCATGATATATTACTTCATCTTCATCCTCCTGTTTTGATTATTCCGCAGAGTCCTTGCCCTGAATTGAGATGGCTCTCTTTTCTAGATCTTTTCTCTTTGTATCTCTCTGGGTTTAACGTGAATTTCCTTTTGATCTGTTTTTCTTTCAACACCCATTTCTTAAGTCTTCTGTTGAAGATTCATCATATGTCTTGCCAGACGATTCACCGGCATCATCAGACGATTCAACATTTTTAGAGCCTGGGATGAGCTGGGTCTGAAAACCATAGTTTTCACTAACTGGCTTTCCTCGAGTAAGCGTAGTATCTTCTGCAAGATCCTGTTTATGTCTTATCAGCTTCTCCCTAAGATCCTTCATTCCTTGCTGGAGAAGATTTCTCCAAGTTTTCTCAAGCCATTCAAAATTGTTTGAAGCTTTAGTATTCTGCGCAATAGAAGTTCCTTCATGGACCTTCTGTCCATTTGTTCTCCGGAATTGCATTTTCTTCTCTATCCTTGGGATCATGGTTGCTTTTAACTAAGGGATATGCAGTATGGTCCATGGATCTTTTCAGATGATATGATTAGTTCATATTCAGTTATGTGATAGTGATAAAACACACAAGAAATGGGGGTTTGAATTGTGTGTGTAGTTTTTAAACTTCTTTTCAGTTATAAACAACTTAGTGGATTCAAATAATGATGGAGTGTATGCAGCGGAATTTAGTTTAAAACTGAAAAGTAAAGCACGCAGAGTATTTATCCTGGTTCACCCCCTTAATCGACAGGGCTACATCCACTCCCTCTAACTGATGAGAGTGTATGCATATTTGACACTTATCAACTCCCTCTAACTTAGCACTTTGTTTGCCCTCAAACAAAAGGTAATGATCCACAAAAAAGGTATATACAAAGGTTATACATGAGTATAGACAATGAATAGCCAATTTCTCAAAAACAACTCAAAACTCTGCATGATTGCAAAATGCATTCAAATCAAGTACTGTTCTTGCATACACAGAATGTTCTTAACAAGAATTGCATACATATTCATCATGGTACCATAAACATTACACAATCCAATGTTCTTTAAATAAAAAGGAAATTTCCAATCTAGAAGCATATTGCAATTAAGCTTTGTAAAAGGGTTAGTGTTTCACTCAATCAACCATTGAATTATAACACTTGAATTTGTTACCTGTCTCAGCATCATTATTCCTGCATGGTTAATCAAGGATCACTAAGGACTTTTAAGGGTTGTAATGGGGCTTGGCTTCAAAGAATTATGATTTTTCAAGATAAACAAAGAAGCTTCTAAAAAAGGTGTTATACACTTTTCCTCTGGTAAAATTGTTTTTCATAAGAAAGAAGCTCAGCCTACCGTATTAGGCTTTGAGTTTGTTTTAAACCATATAAACTGAAAACATGATTTGGAAAACATGAATCTTTAAAACTAGGGTTTTTTAACATATACTTCTTCTTCAATAAAATCATATAGAAATACACTTTTAACATACATTTGATATAACTTGATACAATGTTAACAACCACAAAAGAAGTGAGCTGTATTTTTAATTAACATGATCAATTTTTAGTGTAGCATGATCTCTTGCAATTATTCTTTTCTTTTTGAAATGCTCTTGCAAACATTCTCAACCATTAAAAATAATTTAACATGGGTTGTGGAAATCACTCTGAGTAAAATTAATTACCTTAGATGGTCCAATAAATATTAAATTTTATCCATAAATTTACCTTAGTGATTTAGAAAACCCCAATTAACATGCAATGCAATAAACGTTTACAAACATATTCATATTGATGCGGACTTTTGGGTCATTACAATTCAATTTAGGGATCTAATTCCATTTATATCATTATGATATATATATATATATATGAAGTTCGTATCTCTTTTACGTTTTAGTGTATTTATTTATATTTTGCTCTCACATTTTTTTAAGTCATTTGCTATTAAATTGTTACCAAAGATCATAAGCTTTTTCTTTGGTTGGGCAAGGTCTTATGTTTGCTATATTAAGAAATAATTGTGAATGGAGGTTTTGCAATCCGGAATCCTTTTGTCACTTGTTGGTGCTGCTGGTTTTGCATCCGGAATCCTTTTCACTGAGCTTCTTAACGTTTATACTTTATAGAATATATGCAATTGACATTGGTGGTAAAAGGTTCGACAAATAGTTTCCATTAATGATTCAGGTACACCGAAACAGTGACGACACTACCTCCAGTTTGTGCCCTAGAGTCTACCTTTCGACCAGTACAGCTTGTCTGGATCTATCTGCGCTCTATAATTCTACATTATAGATGCATTTGTCCATTTCTTTAATTAGCCAAAGTTTGTTACAAATTAAAGTTTTCTCGAATCAAAGTAATTGATCACACTATAGAAAGAAAATCCAAATTCATGGGTATACTTATATATGCTCTCCTAACTCTACTAGCTTATTCCAGCTTTCTATGGCTAATAAGCTGTCACATTCCTTGTTCCACCAGAAAGAAAAATTCACACACACACTTCATATTCACTCAGAACTGATAAGTTGCTACTAGCTATCTGTTGAAAGAAACTGAGAAAATGATGCTCTCTGCAGCACGTGAAGATGGTTGCAAAAGCAGCAACAAGGACTTTGTTCTCCAAGTCCTAACAGGGAGATGGTTCATGATGTTTGCATCATTCATGATCATGTCAGTATCAGGAGCTAGCTACATGTTCAGCCTCTACTCCATAGAAATCAAGTATTCTCTGGGATATGACCAATCCACTCTCAATCTGTTAAGCTTCTTCAAAGACTTGGGTACCAATGCAGGCATTCTCTCAGGCCTAATCAACGAGGTCACGCCTCCTTGGGTTGTCATATCAATCGGTGGGGTTTGCAATTTCTTTGGGTATATCATGATTTGGCTTACTGTGAATAGAAAAATTGCAAAGCCCCACTTGTGGAAAATGTGCTTGTACCTCTTTATTGGAGGCAATGCTCATTGTTCGACCAACACTGGAGTTTGGGTTACCAGCATAAAGAATTTTCCTGGTATAAGAGGTATTGTGATTGGAATTTTGGATGGGTATCTCTGTTTGAGTGCGATAATCTTCACTCAACTCTGCTATGCCTTCTTCGGAATTAATGATTCCAAATCTGTGATTTTAATCATGGCATGGCTACCAACTGCTACTGCTTTAATTTTCTTGCCAGTTATCAGAAACCACAGCAGGAGCATTCAACCGAAAAATGACACCAATAATGCTTTCTACATGTTCATCTATTTGAAACTAGCTCTTGCAGGGTTCTTCATGATCATCATCATTCTGCAAAGATGTTTCAGCTTCACTCCGAGCGAGTATTATGTCACTTCCACTCTGATGCTTCTCTTGCTTATCCTTCCACTTGCTGTTGTCATTGCAGAAGAACACAAGATTTGGAAGATCAAACAAGTACACATCAACTATGAAAATCCCCCAATGCCCTTGGATACAACAATAACAACAACAACAACAACAACAAAGTTGAACTCTGAAGCAGAACAAGCTATCCAAAAAGGATTTTCCTGTTGGCAAAACATTCTCACGCCGCCGGAAAGAGGTGATGACCATACCATAATTCAAGCCATTTTCAGCCTTGACATGGTGATTCTTTTCATTGGTACTATTTGTGGATTTGGTAGCAACTTAACTGTGGTAAATAACTTGAGTCAGATTGCAAAGTCTTTAGGATATCCTGCACATACCATAACCACATTTATCTCCCTTATGGCCATCTGGATTTTTCTAGGTAAAATTGCACAAGGGGTTGTCTCAGAGTTTATGATAACCAAATTGAAAGCACCTAGGCCTCTCATCCTCACATTATTCCTTTTATTGTCTTGTATTGGTCACCTTTTAATTGCTTTCAATGTTCCAAATGCTCTATATGTAGCCTCAATTGTTATTGGGTTTTGCTTTGGGGCAAACTGGCCAATACTTCACACAATCATATCTGAACTGTTTGGGCTTAAACATTACTCAACATTGTCCAACATTGGATCAATGGCAAGTCCAATTGGGTCATACTTGCTCAGTGTGAGGGTTGCAGGGTTTCTGTATGACAGAGAAGCTAGAAAACAAATGGCAAAATTGGGGTTAGAAAGAAAGCCAGGAGTAGAATTGAACTGCAATGGGGTTGAATGCTACAAATTGGCTTTCATTATAATCACTGCAGTTTGCTTGCTTGGGGCGCTGGTGACATTCATTTTGGTGGTTAGGACCAGAAAGTTTTACAAAACTGATATATACAAGAAATTCAGAGAAGAAGCAAGAACTACTGAAACTGAAATGGCTATGTCTCTGAACAAGATTGGACTACCACTTACTGCACATGAAGGCTAAGATATCCTTAAAATCAGCTACACCGTCTATAATTCAGTAAACGAAGGTTCTGATAGTGTCATGTTTTCCTTTTCTATCTATCATAATTGTCAAGTGTGTAAAATAGTTTCTGGTTTCGGTCAATTAGTGCGTAATACTTGACATAGCCTCTCAATATAATATGTAGTTGTTAACTTGTTATTCACTAGTGTGCAATATAGTTTCTTTTGTTCGTACTAAAATATTGAATTACCAAAATTCTTCTTATTACACAAATAGAACAGTGAGCACTTTTGATCATTGCATAATGGATGTGGGTTGTGGCCGTTATTTTCGTGAAACTCAAAATATCATATACTCCCTCCGTTCTTATTTAAGTGTCACTATTTTTATCTTCCTAATTATTTGTCACTTTACAAAGTTTAAGAGAGTATTAATTATGTTTTACCAATTCCTACCCTTCAATTAATGGTGATAGGAAATTAAAGAGTCTAAATTAAGAAGAAAGATAAAGGGTATATTAGGAACTTAGGTAGTAACTTTGATAGAAACAAGAACATTAATGCAATTTCTTAATATATGTGTAAAACTTTAAAGTGCCAAGGAACGGAGACAATAGGTTTTTTGAGCATAGGAGATCGAGGTACACAAGGAAAGACGGTATTTATTACCTCTTTTGTAAACTTTGTCATTACTTATTCTATCAAACTGATTTTCTTTCTTCACGGCAGTGATATCGCTGGGGAAATGTGAACCCATTTTAATTGCTTCACATACCAATTGGAGTTTAACTTATAGATCCATGCTTGAAACTGATGTGGTTTCATTACAAAATTTTGTCAAAAATTCCTGTAACGGCTCAATTTTTCCCTGCTTCAATTTCTCTAAGGTATAAGAAGTCTTTGAAAACTCTTTACCTTTATTTGCGATTATGAAGTGATGGATTGAACTTATAACTTCATATTTTAATTTCAATTCCTAATTAAATCAAGAGAAAGCGACTGCAATCAGTGTAAGGATGCTTCCTTAGAGTCAAGGAAAATGTACCACAAATAAAAGCATTAAAAGCTCCCATGAAGAATATAGAGGTGAGGAAAGAATCTAAGTGTTTCTTTATATATGCTAGCAAGTATCCCATGTAAAAGTTATTTTGTAATCAATTAAGTTGTTTCAAGAAAATTAATTTTCAGTTAGTAGATATTTTTTTAAAAAAATTCAAAAAAAATTAGGTTTAAATTTATTGGTGTAAAAATATTTAATAATTATTTGGTTACAGGAGAAAGACCAATATATATATATATATAATATTTTTTTTATATATATATATAAAATATTTATTAATTAATCATTATTTACGAATATCTTATTATATTTAATATTAAATTTAAAGATATTGACTTTTTATTAAAGAAATTAATGAAAGTGAAAAGTTATTTTATTGAATTGGTAATTACGATGGAATTATTTAGTTGATTTAAAACTAAAACAATAATAAAGAAGGAGAGGTCAAATTTATAATATATGGATATATTTCAGTTTTGATTTAATATCGTTTTGAAAAAAGGAAATATTATTGAGTGGATTATGGACGTACAATGATCATAAGTTTTGAAAAGTAGAGGAGGGAGAAATATGATTTTATACGAGAAAGTAAAAATAAATTATAATTGATCTAATTATGAATGGTTGAGATTAAAACATGAAGTTATATGACTTTTTAAAAAAATTCTCATGACATTTTTAAGTGATCATGTGACTATTAAGTTGTTTTAATCTTGACCATTCATGATTAAACTTAATGATCGTGATTTATTATCACTTTGTCATATAAAACTATCTTTCTCATATAATACATCCCATTAAAAATGTATCTTATGAGAAAGACATTCTTATATGAGAATATAAGAATAAATCATGACCATTGAATGTATTCATGAATGGTCATGATTAAAATATTTAAATGGTCACATTACCACTTAAAAATGTCATGTGACTTTTTATGACTCAATGTTTTAATCTTAACCATTCATGATTAGATTCAACAGTCATAACTTATTTTTATATTCTCAAATAAGTAGGTCTTTCTTATATGATATATACATATATATATATATATATCCAACCCATAATAATCAGAAAAAAATAATTGAGACCTAGTAAAATTAGGCCAATTATAGGGAAAGCAAACAAAAATTCCCAACCCTCCAAAGAAAAAAATAACCCTCAAACCGCCCTCTGAGGAAAAATAAGAACCAACTTTGAACCAGAGAGTCAAAACCAAAAAACAAAACCAAAAGAGCCAAAACCAAACACCTGTACCAGAATCAAAGCAAAAAATCCTAACGCTCAAGGCGGCCACAACTAGCTCCTTCAATTATTTTTCAAGGCCTCGAATAGCCTCCTTGTCACTTCCCTCAAAATTCAACCACACAAACTTGCCAACAAGCCACGCCTTCTTGGGCCACGTAAAGTGTAACACCCCGATTTCTAGGGGTTACTTTAGTGACCATAACAGTAAAATAAACATACAATTATCTTTCAAGGACGTGAAAATTCATAATATTTTTTCCTTTTTCAAAACATGCTATCGATAACATGCATTACATAAATATATCTCATCTATAATATGAACATACATACATAGTCATCTGGTCAAAATCGGTGAAAATTGTTTTACAAATAAATTGACCCATCAATTAAAGGAAGACATGCTGCCACAATAAAACTCAAGACAGGACACCTATTTACTCTGATTTTTGGTAAACAAATGAAATCAGGTAACACCACAAGTGAATCCAAATGTTGATGAAGAGGCTGGAACCTGATCCTCTTACGGGCTCTAGGATATGGAAATTCTCTAGTGCGCAAAACGTGAAACTGGAGTGGGTGAAGTGATATTCGTCGAAAGTGGTTCGACTGAATTGGTAAACAGTATTTAAAGAGAAAAGAAACTGAAAGTAAAGGTTCTTGAAAGCAGTAAAAAGGTAAAGGCAAAAGAAAGGAAAAACTGCATTGAATTTAAAGTGCAGGAAAACATAAAGAGTTTTGCATGAAATTTAAAGGGTGGTCAGTCGAACTCACTCAGTCACTCACGTTTGACTCGTTCCTGTTGCACTGCATCACAGTTGCTTGGACTTATGGCGTAAGGGTTGAGAATTAACGCTTATGGACATGTTGCGACTGGAACGAAAGACCTCGATTCTGTGCATATCTTCTTCTATTTATAGGCTGCATCTTCAACTGCTTGTAACAGACGAATTCTTTGAATTTGAAACATGTCCTGCATTTGCTTCCTGCTCTCCACACGTCTTGTTTTAAGTAACTGCCTATAACTTCCGTTGAACATGCAACTGCATGCACACCAAGGCTTTAGTCCAAAAACAAGTTTAACACTTGTCTACTTTAAGCTCTTATTTCCAATATAACATTCAACTTCGACTCAGCACGCTGTCTTAGTCGAATACTGGAAATCGTCTTACTAGCCTTAGTTGAATATTTCTTATTTTTGGTCGAATTTACCTCATGGCGTACCCTTCGATCAAACCAAGACTTAGGAAAAATTCCAGGCTAACAGATGTCCTCCAAAATATCATACTTCGAAGAGTTTTCTTGCTAAGAAGTGTGATATTTTTAACCAAATAAAAGACAAATTTAATTAATCTTTATTTAATTAAATTAAAAGGAAGATTGACAGTTTAGTAATAATAGTTGAGCAGTGTGATATTTTTGATTTAATATCGTTTTGAAAAAAGGTAATAATATTGAGTGGATTATGGACGTACAATGATCATAAGTTTTGAAAAGCAGACAAGGGATAAATATGATTTTATACGAGAAAGTAAGAATAAATTATAATTAATCTAATTATGAATGGTTAAGATTAAAACATGAAGTTATATGACTTTTTTAAAAAATTCTCATGACATTTTTAAGTGATCATGTGACTATTAAGTTGTTTTAATCTTGACCATTCATGATTAGATTTAATGATCGTGATTTATTATCATTTTCTCATATAAAACTATCTTTCTCATATAATACATCCCATTAAAAATGTATCTTATAAGAAAGACATTCTTATAGGAGAATATAGGAATAAATCATGACCATTGGATGTATTCATGAATGGTCATGATTAAAATATTTAAATAGTCACATGACCACTTAAAAATGTCATGTGAGTTTTTATGACTCAATGTTTTAATCTTAACCATTCATGATTAGATTCAACAGTCATAACTTATTTTTATATTCTCAAATAACTAGGTCTTTCTCATATGATACATCATATATATATATATATATCCAACCCATAATCAGAAAAAGATAATTGAGACCTAGTAAAATTAGGCCAATTATGGGGAAAGCAAACAAAAATTCCCAACCCTCCAAAGGAAAAAATAACCCTCAAACCGCACTCTGAGGAAAAATAAGAACCAACTTTGAACCAGAGAGTCAAAACCAAAAGAGCTAAAACCAATGTTCGCAGAACCGAACCGGACATCGAACTGTTTAAATTACTGGTTCACGGTTTTTATGGTTCAACCGAGGTTGAACCATGGTCGAACCGATAATAATTAAATAATATTTTTAATTATGAATATAATACATATGATATAATTATATACATAAAATAAAAATTACACATGACATTACAATTTTCAACCACAACATTACAACAAAAATATTAATTTTAATATTCAAGGGATAAATGTGCATTATTTTTTTATGTGTGGATAAATCTGCATTATTGAAATGATAGAATTTAAAATAAAAATGATAACAATATATTAATAACTATATTATTAAATACAAATTTAAACTAAGTTATAATAAAACCTGCATAATAGTAATATAGTATGTATATATGATTGTCATTTTATAATAATAATAAAAAATGATAGTAATTAAAATACCTAGGCAATATCAAAATGAAAAAAACTATCTACAGCTACAAGTCTACAACTTACATGTAGGTATATCTTGTCACCATGGACTCCAAAATTATATGCATTTCAATTTAGAGATGCTTACTTTGTGCAATGTGCCAAAGAATAAAACACAGAAGAAAATAAAACTCCACTCTCCATGTCGTCTTTAAGCTGTCCATTTTCTTCAACCCTCTATTTCTTCTCCGTAAAACTTCAAACAATATCTTACATGGTTATTTAGAGATTTGAAGGGATGTTGAAAATGGCCTGCTTGAGCTGATAATGGAAAATTGTTGGGCTAAAGAGATTGTTATTGTGAAAGGGTTGTTAGAGTCAAATAATTAAATGAATTATTATGTTTTGATAATTAACAATTTCTTTAAGGTTTAATATTGTCAAAGATAAAATTCCTAACATAGTGAAAATTCTCATGCACAAGAATAACTATCTCTAAAGGGACTGAATGGATCTCAAAGCATCATCAAGAGAACTAGTCCACCAGAAGAGTTCGTCCGGTCACTTTGAAGGAAATACTGTCAAAGATATACAAAGGAAAGCATTCATGCATAAGACAGTCCGGTGATTCAAGAGAGATAAAGCAGTAACTTCAAATAGCCAACTTCCTCCCTCAAGGACACTCCATCAAACTCTGCACGCTCAAGTCAAGGTCTACTTCAAGCAGCTGAAACAGTCCGCTACCTAAATCTGCAGTGATCAAAAGAAAGGCTGCTTCGTTCAAAGCTGAAAGAGTATGACAACTTATGAAGAAACATCTTCGGCCTCGAAGTCTCTCAAGAATCATATAAAGAAGTTGTGAATCAACTCTCTCAGATGAAGAACTTCAAAAGAAGCAACAAAAGAAAAGAAAAGATTCACTCTTCTAAGCCAAGAAGATTCTAATCCTCAAAGAAGAACTGATTGAAGAAAGTTCGTCTGCCGATACTAGCCACTTAGTGACGGAATCTCAAGCATTTTATGGAGACTGCGTCTGCCAAATTCTAAGGAAGAATCCGTCCGCTCAAGCGCCAGATTGCGCCAAGGTACAAACATCAAGAAGTGTGTTCTACGAGGATATTAGATCAACAGAAGCATTAAAGAAATTATTCTCCTCATCTTGAGTAATTGCTTCTTGGATCAAAAGACTTGTACCTCGTCTGCATATTTATTAATGTACTGGCTGCGGCAGAAAGTAGAAAGGGGCACAATTAATACAATATTCCTTGGTCCCACTGCTACTTTCCCTCAAATCAAGCTGACATCGCGGAATCAACGACAAGAATCTCTGAGCATCGTACACTCTCAACGGTCGAAATTCAAATATCTGACCAAAGCACTTGATGAGCATTAGCTGGCATGCACTGGGGTAAAATGGTCAAAACAGATTCCACAGCTAGAACTCCACGCATTAAATACTGAAGACATAGCTCAAGGCTACTCGCTCAGCATGGAGCCAGACGACGTCAACCCAGGCGAATTAATGATTCTCAGATCATGTCTTACACCTGCTGAAAAATGCAGAACTAGCCGTTATGTGCAGCTCAGAGAGGAAGAAGCACTTCGAACAGGTTTTCTCTCATTCTGAAGAAGAAGAACGAAGAACTTCAACTGAAGATATAAATAGAGAACCCTGCCTCTGGAACAAGTGGGAAACTTAGACTTAAACTTCCATATGCCAACTAAGTCTGTCCCAAGAGCCAAGGAACCTTCGTTCCAACTCAGGAAGCTTCAAGCCTAACTCTACCTCTGCCTGAGTTTATGTGCTTCTGTGTGAGAAAATTCATAGAGTATTACTCTCATCCTTTCCAACTCACACACCCTCCAAAAATAGAGAACCCAAATTCCTATCCTCTCTGTATAAACCGAGCTTAACTTCTTCTACCCACTCTTATTAAGAAGAGAACCATGTAGAAAAGCCAAACCTTGAAAAAGGTGTCAGGAGAAGTCCTGTATAATACTTGTAAGGAGGAGTCCTGATAATACTTGTAAGGAGAAGTCCTTCGAATACTTGATAGGAGAAGTCCTTAGAATACTTGCTGGGAGAAGTCCCTGATAATACTTGTACTATTTGTTTAAATAGTGGAAAATCTTGGTGAAGCCAAGGACTGGACGTAGCCCTGTCGATTATGGGGGTGAACCAGGATAAAATCTATGTGTGCTTTATATTTATTGTTATGTTATATTTCTGCTGCATGCATATGTATGTGTTGTGTGAATCAGTTGTGTTAAAATCAAACAAATGTTAATTATCCAAGATTAATGAAAAGAAATCTTAAAAATAAGTCACACAATTCAAACCCCCCCTTTCTTGTGTGTTTCTTGCACCTTCAAGGGTTGTGGGATGGGATTCGCTGGTGAAAGAGCACGGTGGCTTCAACGTTGCGCGCAAAGAAGATGACTGGCGCAGTGGCTTCGGTGTTGTCAGAGGGCGGAGGAATGCTACTGAACGAGAACCGCTTTTGACCATGAAACCACCGGTTCTTACCGGTTTTGCCGGTTTTTGGCCGGTTCCATCGGTTTCTTATCGGTTTTGATGAACACAGGTTGCAGGTACGAACCGGACCGGCATAGATAGCAGTTCCCGGGTAATCCGGTCGGACCGGCCGGTCCGGTCCGGTTCTGCCAACATTGGCCAAAACCAAACACCTGTACTAGAATCAAAGCAAAAAATCCTAACGCTCAAGGCGGCCACAACTAGCTCCTTCAATTCTTTTTCAAGGCCTCGAATAGCCTCCTTGTCACTTCCCTCAAAATTCAATCCCACAAACTTGCCAACAAGCCACGCCTTCTTGGCCCACGTAAAGTGTAACGCCCTGATTTCTAGGGGTTACTTTAGTGACCATAACAGTAAAATAAACATGCAATTATCTTTCAAGGACTGAAAATTCATAATATTTTTTCCTTTTTCAAAACATGCTATCGATAACATGCACTACATAAATATATCTCATCTATAATATGAACCACATACATACATAGTCATCTGGTCAAAATCGGTGAAAATTGTTTTACAAATAAATTGACCCATCAATTAAAGGAAGACATGCTGCCACAATAAAACTCAAGACAGGACACCTATTTACTCTGATTTTTGGTAAACAAATGAAATCAGGTAAAACCACAAGTGAATCCAAATGTTGATGAAGAGGCTGGAACCCGATCCTCTTACGGGCTCTAGGATATGGAAATTCTCTAGTGCGCAAAACGTGAAACTGGAGTAGGTGAAGTGATATTCGTCGAAAGTGGTTTGACTGAATTGGTAAACAGTATTTAAAGAGAAAAGAAACTAAAAGTAAAGGTTCTTGAAAGCAGTAAAAAGGTAAAGGCAAAAGAAAGGAAAAACTGCATTGAATTTAAAGTGCAGGAAAACATAAAGAGTTTTGCATGAAATTTAAAGGGTGGTCAGTCGAACTCGCTCAGTCACTCACGTTTGACTCGTTCCTGTTGTACTGCGTCACAGTTGCTTGGACTTATGGCGTAGGGGTTGAGAATTAACGCTTATGGACATGTTGCGACTGGGACGAAAGACCTCGATTCTGTGCATATCTTCTTCTATTTATAGGCTGCATCTTCAACTGCTTGTAACAGACGAATTCTTTGAATTTGAAACATGTCCTGCATTTGCTTCCTGCTCTCCACGCGTCTTGTTTTAAGTAACTGCCTATAACTTCCGTTGAACATGCAACTTCATGCACACCAAGGCTTTAGTCAAAAACAAAGTTTAACACTTGTCTACTTTAAGCTCTTTTTTCCAATATAACATTCAACTTCGACTCAGCACGCTGTCTTAGTCGAATACTGGAAATCGTCTTACTAGCCTTAGTTGAATATTTCTTATTTTTGGTCGAATTTACCTCATGGCGTACCCTTCGACCAAACCAAGACTTAAGAAAAATTCCAGGCTAACAGATGTCCTCCAAAATATCATACTTCGAAGAGTTTTCTTGCTAACAAGTGTGATATTTTTAACCAAATAAAAGACAAATTTAATAAACCTTTATTTAATTAAATTAAAAGGAAGATTGACAGTTTAGTAATAATAGTGGAGCAGTTAGTAGCCCACTATGCTAGTAGATAGGTAATGATGGATATGGGATTTCCAATTCAACCAGCCTACATGATTCAAACTTCAAATTGAGTTTAACCATTTCCGAATGGCTTTTCAATTCCATCGGTCAAATCACAGACCTTTCCATCTCCCTCTTTTCACCTATAAGTGAAATCACTTCACATATTTCTTTTTCATCACCTTTCAAAACTTGTTTCTACACTCAAACTCCTTCCAAAGAACACCTTTTGAAATATTAACCAATATGATGACCATCTGTCTTCCTTTCACAGTTAACTTCCCCCAATTGCATCGTTACCAAGTTCCGGGTTCTAATGCTCTGCGCCATACTCTTTTATTTGAGTTATGTGATGCTTCCAATGAGTCATTATGCCCTGAACTTGTTATGACTTATTGGTCTTCTTTGTCTTTTAACCGTAAGAACGGTCTCATGGGAACAATGCTGAATCGCAACATTTCCTTAACTAGGGAAAAGCTTTCAGAACTTTTCAACAGTGATGATGAAGGAGAAGTTTACTCGGAATTTTGGCAAAAGTAGCGTGATAGAGAAGATATTGACGAAGTCATCTATCACATGGACAACCCTTGTAACACCCCAATTTTTAGGGCATTACTGTAGCAAATGAACAGTAAATAAACATGCGAAAATCTTTGGGGTCTTCAAAAATGCGAGCATATTTTTATTTTTGAGATCATGTTAAAACAGTATGCACACATAATTACTCATATCTACATTGCTCTCGATGAGCGATGTTTCCAAAGTAGTTTAAGTCGTGCATAATTACATCACCACGTGTAGTACACCAAAGCGGTCTATTCTGTCATTTGCTACTCAACCCCTGTACCGAGCTCGCCAGGTCGGAAGGTCCACCGACCATGACGCCAGGTTGTCTTTATCAATGAAATGTAGGGCTGCCTCCCCTAGGAAGGGTAGGCCAATAAATGGGTCCTCCGCTGGCCGGCCGGGCATGGTCTGGAGGAACACACAATCCGCCCAAAGAAAACACAGAGAAAAGGGCCACTTCCAAAAACAATATCACATTTAAGAGCAATCAAGTAATATCAAACAAGTAACAGCTAGCAAGTACAAGTTACAATTATATGAACGAGTGGTCGAAGACCCTAGTACTCCTATATGCACGCACAAACCCCGTTGTACAAAAGTTTTTATCTGGATATGATACCAACTCCCGCAGGCAGGTGGGACACTCTTCCAAACTCTGCATGAACTATAAAGTAGATCGGTAAGTTGGGAGTTGCCTCTTACAGGAGAACGCTCCGTATAACGCCCCGATAGGGTGCATCACCAGTCTGTGACTCTGTATAGCCCCGAACCATGATGACTTCAAAGAATTCTTGACACGACATGAAGACAAAACTCAAGTAGGACTCATACGTCTGTATACGTGGCCTAACATAGCTTCATAATTAAAATAATCATGTAGAGCATACGTACATATCTAAAGCAGATATAAATCATGTCGAAGGAAATCATGCTTTCAATTATCAATATAGAAATAAACATTCCATAAGTCAAGCCACAATCCAAATCAATTTCAACATTGTCACACATCAAACAATTCCTAATCTAGCATATCAAATGTCGTTAGGTACTTGCATTAATATTTCAATCAATACAGTTTAAAGTCGGGTCGTCCCGAGAACGCTGTCAACTACAATTTCAGAAATCATAGTGCATACATTTACATAGTTGGATAATGATGCCTAGTAGCTAATGAAACGAAGTGCCCTTACCGTAATGGTGGTCGATCTTGGCGGTCACGTGAGCTCCGTAAGTTTCGATTGGTTCGGGGTCTCGTGATCCTTCAATAAACACAATCTACCTTAGAACTTGGAACTCAAACCTAAGGTTATGGGGCTGGTCTAAACAAGGTTTGTATTACCTTAGCAATGGTCCTACGTCTTAGGGAGATACTTGGAAGCCAAAAACGTTTTTTAGCAACTTTGACGATAGTTAAAAGAATTCAGAAACACTCTAAGTTACAAAACCAAAACTTCTCAAAACTTTAAACTATTCAAAGAGCATCAAGGCTAGATGCTTGCAAACCATTTTGAAGGCCTTAAACAAGGTTTTGAAAACAAAAACACACACAACTCACTAAGTGTTCAATTCTGTCCAAAAGTTCCAAAACCCTAAAAACTCCAAATTTTCACCAAACACTTCTCTAAATTTCCAAAACAATTACACAACACAAAACATAACTTGTATTTACATTTCCAAACAATTCTCCAAATTTTTTCCAGTTTAACAAAACTCTAATTTCAAGCTATAAGTTCAAAAATCTAATTTACCTAAAAGCTCCATCTTCACTCCTTTAATTTCCAAGTTTCTTAAACTTTCTAAAATCAATTTTCCAAGTCTTTACCACAAAAATTTACTCTAGGCCCTTGCACATAAAATAGGGAAAAAACTTTCCTCAATACCCAAAATCATTTACAAGCATTTTAACACACCCAAAAGCTAGTTAGAAAATCAATTACCTATTGTCCCAAAAACCCTAATCAATTCGGCCAAACTAGTAAATTCTAAGATAAATTTTTCTTTCAAATCTAACTTGCATATGTTAGAACAGATAGCAACCTGAGAGGGGGGGGGGTGAATCAGTGTTGCCCCAATTTTCGCCTTATTGAAATTGTTACTTTCAAGTTTATGATGATCACGATATGATCGTTGTGATTGCAGAGGATATGAACGATACTTGAAAGTAAATGTGAAGGATGAAGAGAATCACACACAAGATTTTATCCTGGTTCACCTTCAATCCACCGAAGGCTACGTCCAGTCCCTCAAGAAAACCCCTTGAGGATTTTTCCACTATTGATAAAAATTTCTTACAAGTTCCTAACCCAAGGACCCCAAGAATTTCTACCAATATCCTGTGAAAGCAAACCACTTTCAACAGCCCCTGAAAGCAAACCGCTTCCAGTTCCTGAAGGCAAACCACCCTCAAACCTTGAAGACAATCTTGTCTTCAATTGAAACCCTGAAAGCAAACCACTTTCAGTAACAACAACCTTTCACCGAATACCACGGTGAAGAACTCAATCTTACAGAAAGAGATGAAGAAGATATTACAATTGGCTGTTTCAATCCTTTAACACACAATTGGATTGAACATGAGAAATTATGCTTTAAGGCTTTTAAGCATAATACAATTCTGAGTTCTTCAAGATATGAACAACTAAAGTGTTCTTATAAACATGAAGATCATGAACTCAGAATTTAGGCTCCAAAAGATTTAAGTTCTAAAAGATGAACTAATTTTGACAAAGCTTTGGCCTAAAGTGATTTTCTCATGTGTAATGTGTTGTCTCTTGTTGTCTTGTGTATGTTATGTGTGTGTTTTGTTTTCTGGACTCAAATGGTCTTTATATAGGCAAGGGAAACGTCCTTGAACCATCACAACCCTTTTCAAAAGGTTTGGGACACAATGGTTCATGAAAAGATGCACTTTTTCGTTCTGGTAATCGATTACCACACTTAGTGTAATCGATTACACAAGTGACCGTTTCAGTTTGAATTTGAATTTCAAACATGTAATCGATTACAAGACATGAGTAATCGATTACTTGCCTAGGTGTAATCGATTACCATAATGGTGTAATCGATTACACAGAAGCCCATTTTCCAGAAACTTGATCTTTGAGACTTGCTTAAGGTTTTCTACTTCTTTTAAGTTATGAAAACTCTTAGCTTGATTAGATTAGGTGTTTTAAGAGCCTTTATGCTTTAATAAACCTTTGGAAGCATAACTCACCTAATACTAAGACTTATAGACTATTGATGGACTTGAGTGCTTGATTCTTTGAAGTCTTCTTTTCTTCTTTTTGTTGATGAGTTTGTCATCATCAAAACCACAGCCAGGGTCAGGAGCAAGACCTTCTTCACAATCTCCCCCTTTTTGATGATGGCAAACACATTCTTGATACTTGAAGATCATATATGAATTCTTGATGCTTAACTCCCCCTATTTGATGGAATCTAGTATTTCTGATATTTCTCCCCCTTTCTAATGTACTTGTTGAATTCCTGCATATGATCTTTAAGAGCACAGAACCTTTCTCCCCCTTTTTACTTCATCAAAAAGAAGAAAAGGCCAAAAATGTACAGGCATACACACAAGTATATTGCAACATAAAGTATGGGGGTAGGGGTAAATGTGTAAAACATGAACAACCAGCACTTATATATATATAAAAGAGCAAATACATAAGTTATACATAGTAAGACATAGCAAACATATGTAGTAGAGGGATTACAACAATAAATAGAGCCATTTTGCGAAAATAGGGAAATCCTAATAGTAAGTAGATAACTATATGGAGACACAAGACTTCAGAACTTAGGCTTGACTAGAATCCTCAGAGTTCTCAGAAGGGTCAAGGTCCTGAAGGCTCTCAATTTCCTTACGCATGAAGGAGTGCACAGCTTCTATGCGATTTTCCACAAGTATGAAGCGAGACCGAATGGTATCCTCCAGTTGGCCCAACTTTTGAGAGAGGCGAAGAGACAGAATGTCCATTCGTTCGAGGATAACCTTGGTTTCTTGTGAGAAGTTGGAAGGAATGGTATAAAAGGGAGATAGTCCAGCCGATGCAGCATATGTTTGAACATCAATGCAATAGCGAGACAGCACCAAAGGATCAGTGGAGGATTCCCTTCGAGGAGCATTGATTGGAGAAGAGACATTTGAAGGATGTGGAAGAGACCCCATGGCGAAACAAGACTTAGAAGAGGAAGGACTGTATATGTAGGAAGGTAGGCAAAAGGCAGAATACAAATGCTAATTTTATAGAGAAAATCGTGTATGTAATCGATTACAACAGTTAGGGTAATCGATTACGGCAGTTTCAAATTTGAAAAATAATCAAATTTTGAATATGTAATCGATTATGGCAGTTAGGATAATCGATTACTCAGATAGTTCTATCAGGCACGAGGACTTTGAACATGGATAATCGATTACAGGACCTATAGTAATCGATTACTAGGACACTTTTATAAGTTCTAGGCTCTAGAATCCTATGTAACACATTTTCATATAAACACTTAAGCACATAATGCATATGAACATATAATTATCATAAAGTTTATGCAAATAACATGTTACCTTAAATGTCATGCTCATCTAATATTCCTAATTCTCTTTTTATCTTGAAAAATGATTCCTTAGGAAGAGGCTTAGTAAAGATATCTGCTAACTGATTATATGTATCCACAAATGAAATCTCAATATCTTTCCTCATTGTTAGAACAGATAGCAACCTGAGAGGGGGGGGGGTGAATCAGTGTTGCCCCAATTTTCGCCTTATTGAAATTGTTACTTTCAAGTTTATGATGATCACGAAATGATCGTTGTGATTGCAGCGGATATGAATGATACTTGAAAGTAAATGTGAAGGATGAAGAGAATCACACACAAGATTTTATCCTGGTTCACCTTCAATCCACCGAAGGCTACGTCCAGTCCCTCAAGAAAACCCCTTGAGGATTTTTCCACTATTGATAAGAATTTCTTACAAGTTCCTAACCTAAGGACCCCAAGAATTTCTACCAATAACCTGTGAAAGCAAACCACTTTCAACAGCCCCTGAAAGCAAACCGCTTTCAGTTCCTGAAGGCAAACCACCCTCAGACCTTGAAGGCTAAACCACCTTCAATGAAAACCCTGAAAGTAAACCACTTTCAGTGACAACAACCCTTCATCGAATACCACGGTGAAAAACTCAATCTTACAGAAAGAGATGAAGAAGATATTACAATTGGCTGTTTCAATCCTTTAACACACAATTGGATTGAACATGGGAAGTTATGCTTTAAGGCTTTTAAGCATAATACAATTCTGAGTTCTTCAAGATATGAACAACTAAAGTGTTCTTATAAACATGAAGATCATGAACTCAGAATTTAGGCTCCAAAAGATTTAAGTTCTAAAAGATGAACTAATTTTGACAAAGCTTTGGCCTAATGTGATTTTCTCATGTGTAATGTGTATGTTATGCGTGTGTTGTGTGTTGTGTGTTTTCTGGACTCAAATGGTCTTTATATAGGCAAGGGAAACGTCCTTGAACCATCACAACCCTTTTCAAAAGGTTTGGGACACAATGGTTCATGAAAAGATGCACTTTTTCGTTCTGGTAATCGATTACCATACTTAGTGTAATCGATTACACAAGTGACCGTTTCAGTTTGAATTTGAATTTCAAATATGTAATCGATTACAAGACATGAGTAATCGATTACTTGCCTAGGTGTAATCGATTACCATAATGGTGTAATCGATTACACAGAAGCCCATTTTCCAGAAACTTGATCTTTGAGACTTGCTTAAGGTTTTCTACTTCTTTTAAGTTATGAAAACACTTAGCTTGATTAGATTAGGTGTTTTAAGAGCCTTTATGATTTAATAAACCTTTGGAAGCATAACTCACCTAATTCTAAGACTTCTAGACTATTGATGGACTTGAGTGCTTGATTCTTTGAAGTCTTCTTTTCTTCTTTTTGTTGATGAGTTTGTCGTCATCAAAACCACAGCCAGGGTCAGGAGCAAGACCTTCTTCACAATCTCCCCCTTTTTGTTGATGGCAAACACATTCTTGATACTTGAAGATCATATATGCATTCTTGATGCTTAACTCCCCCTATTTGATGGAATCTAGTATTTCTGATATTTCTCCCCCTTTCTAATGTACTTGTTGAATTCCTGCATATGATCTTTAAGAGCACAAAACCTTTCTCCCCCTTTTGACTTCATCAAAAAGAAGAAAAGGCCAAAAATGTACAGGCATACACACAAGTATATATGGAAACGTAAAGCATTGGGGGAATAGGGGTAAACATGTAAAGCATGAACAAAACAGAAACATCCAAACATAGCTTTCAAAGGAAAGAGTTACATACAAGGTGAGCACATTACAAGAAGAAACAAAGAAATATGAAAAACTCCTAGAAGACTAAGTACTAGAAGGAGAGGCAACATCAGCAATGGTATGCACGGGTACGAAATCCCGACCAGCATCATGAATTTGACAAGGAAGAAGAAAGAGGCCAAAGTCATTTGTGATGTTGAGCGAAGGAAGAATGGATTGGTCTACACGTTTGAGATGAGAGGACCGTGTGTCGTAAAGCTTGGCGATAGGAACTCCGGAGTAGAGAAGGAGGCGGGTGATGATCGATGCATAAGGAAAAGATTCCGCCGAGTCACGACTTCGCAGCATGTGGTGCATGACTAAGAACGCCCAATTTATTTTGTGACAATGAAGAAGACCATAAAGAATTTGTAACTCAAACTCGCTAATGTGAGCAAGAAGAGTTTCTTCAGGCAGAACTACTTGATTAATGAAGTAGTGTAGGAGATGATTGTTTGTCGTGAGGACATCAGTGTTGTAGGGGCAAGAGGTAGTATGAGGTGGGTGAATTATCTGGAGGTCCACTGACTCAAATTGACAAAGAGATTTATAAAAGGAGTCATGGCTGCAGTCAGACCAGGGGCAGGGGAGGTTAGGACCTAAGAGAGCACCGGATGAAGGAAGTCCAAGGCAACGACCAAAAGATGAGAGGGAGTGTCGAATAAGAATCCCCTTGACAGAACTTTGAAATCCATCTTGCAAAGGTTCTAAGTTGCAATAAAAGACTTTTACTAGTTCTGGGTAGTAGGGATTGCACATAGAGATAAACTCCTCAAGGTTTTGATAACGGAGATAGGCGGGAAATGTGTGACCATTTTCAACGAAGGAGTCCAAATCACCAAACAAAGGTTTACGGATGAGTTGATTGATAAATCGTGAAGCAAACCTAGTTCTTTGGTGTGTGGATGTGAGTAGTCTTATAAGGTTCATGGGCCGAGAGGAACGAGAATGATAGGAATCCATAGTTGTTGGAGGATGAAATTAGAGAGGAGGATATGCAGCACCTTAAGAGGATTTTGGAGGATATGACTAATCAATACCTAAGGCTGACTTAAATATCCCGAGCATGTAATCGATTACAGCAGTTAAGTAATCGATTACGGAGCAGTTATGCCAAGTTTGAATTTCAAAAGATGGAGGGAAATTGAAATTCTGGCAATTTTTCGAGTATGTAATCGATTACTGCAGTTAGGGTAATCGATTACATTAGTTACAAATTTGAAAAATTTCAGATTTTGAATATGTAATCGATTATGGCAGTTATGATAATCGATTACTCAGATATTTCTATCAGGCACGAGGACTTAGAACATGGATAATCGATTACAAAACCGAGGGTAATCGATTACTAGGACATTTTTGTAAGTTCTAGGCTCTAGAATCCTATGTAACACATTTTCACATAAACAATTAAGCACATAATGCATATGAACATATAATTATCATAAAGCTTATGCAAATAACATGTTACCTTAAATGTCATGCTCATCTAAAATTCCTAATTCTCTTCTTATCTTGAAAAATGATTCCTTAGGAAGAGGTTTAGTAAAGATATCTGCTAACTGATTATGTGTATCCACAAATGAAATCTCAATATCTTTCCTCATAACATGATCTCGAAGAAAATGATGTCGTATATCAATATGCTTAGTTCGAGAATGCATGATAGGGTTTTTAGTGAGATTAATGGCACTTGTGTTGTCACATTTGATTGGAATGCAACCCAGCTCTAAGCCATAATCTTTGAGTTGTTGTTTGAGCCATAGAGTTTGAGCACAACAACTTCCTGCAGCAATGTATTCTACTTCTGCAGTACTTAGAGCAACACATGCTTGTTTCTTACAAGACCATGAAACAAGAGCATTTCCTAACAAGTGACAAGTACCACTTGTACTTTTTCTTTCAGTTTTACAACCAGCATAATCAGAAACAGAATATCCAATCAAATCACAAACACTTCCCTTGGGATACCACAATCCAATATTTGTAGTTCCTTTCAAATATTTGAAAATCCGTTTAACAGAACTCAAATGTGATTCCCTAGGAGATGCTTGATATCTAGAACATAGACACACACTAAACATAATATCAGGTCTACTTGCAGATAAGTATAAAAGAGATCCGATCATACCTCTATATTTGGTAATATCAACTTGATTGCCGGATTCATCTTGATCTAAATATGTGTTAGACCCCATTGGTGTGGCTATGGCTTTGCAATCATCCAAATCATATTTCTTTAATAGTTCCTTGCAAAACTTTGATTGGTTGATGAATATTCCATCACTTGATTGCTTGATTTGCAAACCAAGAAAGAAATTTAATTGTCCCATCATGGACATCTCAAATTCTTCTTGCATCATGTTAGAGAAATCCTTACAAAGAGATTCGTTAGTTGCACCAAAGATAATATCATCAACATAAATTTGAACTAATAAGGTATTACCTTTGGTTCTTTTGATGAACAAGGTTGTATCAGCCTTACCCTTTTGAAATCCTTTATCACAAAGGAAAGTACTTAATCTATCATACCATGCACGAGGGGCTTGTTTAAGACCATAGAGTGCCTTCTTTAATCTGATGACATGTGAAGGAAACTTTGGATCTTCAAATCCTGGAGGTTGCTTCACATAGACTTCTTCTTGAATGTATCCGTTCAGGAAAGCACTTTTGACGTCCATTTGATATAATGGGAAATTTAAAGAACAAGCATACGCCAATAATAGTCTTATGGCTTCCAACCTTGCTACTGGTGCATAAGTTTCATCAAAATCTATACCTTCTTCTTGATTATACCCTTGAGCAACTAATCTTGCTTTGTTCCTAACTATAATACCATTCTCATCTAACTTATTCCTAAATACCCACTTTGTTCCAATAACATGTTTATCACTAGGCTTAGGGACAAGTTCCCAAACTTGATTCCTTTCAAATTGGTTTAGTTCTTCTTGCATTGCTACAATCCAATATTCATCTTCTAGAGCATCATTTACTTTTGATGGTTCTATCTGAGAGACGAAGGCCATATTCAAAACTGAATCATTTAAGCGTAGCCTTGTAGAAACGCCTCTAGAAATATCACCAATAATATTATCAACTGGGTGATCCCTATGGGTTCTCCATTCTTTTGGAAGTTGATAAGTATTACTTTCAATGTGCTCTTCTTGTATTGGATTCTGATCTCCATCTTTTTGAGAATCTTCATTTATAATGATATCATCTTCTTCATTATCTGGAAGATTGACTTTATCTTCTATTGAAGATTTAGATTCATCAAAAGAAACATGTATGGATTCTTCCACAGATAGAGTTTTCTTGTTAAAGACTCTATATGCTTTGCTTGTTAAAGAATACCCAAGGAATATACCTTCATCAGATTTTTCATCAAACTTTCCAAGGTTTTCCTTTCCATTATTCAAGACAAAGCATTTTGATCCAAAAGAATGTAGATGAGAGATGTTTGGTTTCCTTCCTTTGTAGAGTTCATAGGGTGTTTTCTTAAGGATAGGTCTAATAAGAACTCTATTGGAAACATAGCAAGAAGTACTTACAACATCAGCCCAGAAATATTTAGGGAGACTTGATTCACTCAGCATGGTTCTTGCTAATTCCTCAAGTAATCTATTCTTCCTTTCTACTACACCATTCTGTTGTGGTGTTCTCGGAGTAGAGAAATTATGTGATATTCCATTTTCATCACATAGTTCTTGGAATTGTTGATTCTGAAATTCTCCACCATGATCACTTCTTATAGAAGAGATCTTTAAAGACTACTCATTTTGAACAAGCCTTGCATATCTTTTGAATGCATTGAAGGCTTCATTCTTATGAGGAAGAAATAAAGTCCATGTAAATCTAGAGAAATCATCAACAATAACAAGTGCATAGAAATTACCTCCGAGGCTTTTAGTTCTAGATGGTCCGAACAAATCCATATGTAATAATTTGAAGGGGTCTTGAGGTCGAAACTATGTTCATTGGTTTGAAGGATGTTCTGGTTTTCTTCCCCTTTTGACATGCATCACAAAGCTTGTCTTTCTCGAATTTTATCTTTGGAAGCCCAACAACTAGATCATGCTTGACTCGTTTGTTTAAATGATCTATGTGAATATGAGCAAGTCTTCTATGCCATAGCCATGAATCACTATTATTCTTGGCCAAAAGGCATCTCACATTTTGTGGAATTTCTTCCAAGGAGATATGAAGACTTTATTTACTTTATACCCAGAAAACTTAATTTCTTTAGTTTTCACATCTTTCACAACACATACATCATTAATAAAACCAACTTTCAAACCTTTATCACATAGTTGACTAATACTCAGAAGATTATGCATCAAACCATCAACGTAAAGAACTTCATCGATGACGGTTTGAGGGGGTGTGCCTATTCTTCCGATACCGAGTATTTTTCCCTTTTGATTGTTACCATATGTGACGAAACCTTTTTCCCTAGGTATAAGAAAAGAAAACTTGGTTTTGTCTCCTGTCATGTGTGATGAGCAGCCACTATCAAGATACCATAAATCCTTTGCTACTTTCATACACACCTACATGACAAAGTTCAGACATGGGTATTCGGAACCCAACAAGTTTTGGGTCCTTCTAAGTTAACATCCTTTCTAACCCAAATGTACTCCCTATTTGGTACTCCTACATGTTTGTAGTAACATCTACTAGGGGTATGTCCTATTTTGTTACAATAAGTACAAGAGTAATGATTGTAACTAGAGGTTTGTCTAGGAGAGGGATGAATCTTCTTAGGAGGTCTATTCTGATTATTCTTCCTATTGTTTGTACTCCTAACAGAATTAATCTTACTGTTACTAGAAGATCCTAACACATGGTTTGGTTGTACAAACACAGTTTTCCTAACCTCTTTTGTCTTTGGGTGAGAAGTATATCCTAAACCTGACTTATTGTTTGAATGTCTTTGAACACTTAGGATATCATCTAACTTCTGTTTTCCTTTATTGAAGTTATTAACTCTTTGTTGAAGATTTTCTATCTTTTCTTCTAAAGAACTACACTTAGTGCATTTATGAGTAATGTCTAACTTAGATTTTACTATATCTAGTTCTTCTTGTAAATTTCTACACTTACTTTCTAGAGATGAAATTAAATCATGAAAAGATATAGAATTATTACTAACCTGGGAATCTTCAACATCTGAGTTATGTGAAGCCATCAAGGAAACTTGTGCTTCTTCTTTGTCTGAATCTGATGATGAACTTACTTCATTATCATCCCAAGCCAAATATGTTCTTCGAGTAGGTTGATCCTTTTTCTCGAATTTTTCTCTTAGACCATGTTTCTTCTTCTGAAGATTTGGACAATCTGACTTGAAATGTCCCGGTTTACCACACTCGAAACATGTAATCTTTTGAGATGAAGAAGATTCATTGTTCTTTTGGAAAGATTTGTTGTTGAATTTCACACCTTTTCTCATAAGAAACTTTCCAAAATTCTTTACTAGAAGATTCACATTTCCATTATCTTCTTCTTCAGAATCTGCATCATAATCTTCTTTGATGCTTTCTTTTGCTTTTAGGGAAATGGATCGATACTTCTTCTCATGTTGTTCATTTTCTTCCAAACGATTCAATTCCAACTCGTGTTCTTGGAGTTTTCCAAAGAGAGTTGCGAGAGTCATTTTTGATAAACTCTTCTTCTCTGAGATGGCTGTTACTTTTGGTTGCCATACTCTTGTAAGTGAGCTTAGAACTTTCATGTTCAAATCACTGTTTGAAAATTGTCTACCAAGAGCAATCAAATGATTAATTAAATGAGTGAATCGTTTTTGCATATCTAATACCTTTTCTCCTGGAAGCATTCTGAACATTTCATATTCCTGAGATAGAGTATTGATCTTTGATCTCTTGACTTCATCTATTCCTTCATGAGTCACCATCAACGTATCCCATCTTTCTTTCGATGTAGTGCACGTTGATACTCTGAAAAATTCATCCATGTCAAGAGCAGATGTAAGGATGTTCATTCCTTTGATATCATGTTGAACCTTCTTCTTTTCTTCTTCACTCCAAGTACTTTCTGATTTTGGTTGTGAAGTTCCTTCTTCATCTGTTGTTACAGGCACAAAGGGGCCTTCTTCAATGACTTTCCATATTCCTGCGTCTAATGACTTTATGAATATCTTCATCTTGATTTTCCAGAAGTCATAGTGTTCTCCATTGAAGAATGGTGGCCTGTTTATGTTATGTCCTTCACTTGTTCCATGATTGGAAGAGGATGCCATCTTTTCCCGGATCTTAGGAATAACTTACCTAAACTTCCGCTTTGATACCAATTGTTAGAACAGATAGCAACCTGAGAGGGGGGGGTGAATCAGTGTTGCCCCAATTTTCGCCTTATTGAAATTGTTACTTTCAAGTTTATGATGATCACGAAATGATCGTTGTGATTGCAGCGGATATGAACGATACTTGAAAGTAAATGTGAAGGATGAAGAGAATCACACACAAGATTTTATCCTGGTTCACCTTCAATCCACCGAAGGCTACGTCCAGTCCCTCAAGAAAACCCCTTGAGGATTTTTCCACTATTGATAAGAATTTCTTACAAGTTCCTAACCTAAGGACCCCAAGAATTTCTACCAATAACCTGTGAAAGCAAACCACTTTCAACAGCCCCGGAAAGCAAACCGCTTTCAGTTCCTGAAGGCAAACCACCCTCAGACCTTGAAGGCTAAACCACCTTCAATGAAAACCCTGAAAGTAAACCACTTTCAGTGACAACAACCCTTCACCGAATACCACGGTGAAAAACTCAATCTTACAGAAAGAGATGAAGAAGATATTACAATTGGCTGTTTCAATCCTTTAACACACAATTGGATTGAACATGAGAAGTTATCCTTTAAGGCTTTTAAGCATAATACAATTCTGAGTTCTTCAAGATATGAACAACTAAAGTGTTCTTACAAACATGAAGATCATGAACTCAGAATTTAGGCTCCAAAAGATTTAAGTTCTAAAAGATGAACTAATTTTGACAAAGCTTTGGCCTAATGTGATTTTCTCATGTGTAATGTGTATGTTATGCGTGTGTTGTTTTTTGTGTGTTTTCTGGACTCAAATGGTCTTTATATAGGCAAGGGAAACGTCCTTGAACCATCACAACCCTTTTCAAAAGGTTTGGGACACAATGGTTCATGAAAAGATGCACTTTTTCGTTCTGGTAATCGATTACCATACTTAGTGTAATCGATTACACAAGTGACCGTTTCAGTTTGAATTTGAATTTCAAAAATGTAATCGATTACAAGACATGAGTAATCGATTACTTGCCTAGGTGTAATCGATTACCATAATGGTGTAATCGATTACACAGAAGCCTATTTTCCATAAACTTGATCTTTGAGACTTGCTTAAGGTTTTCTACTTCTTTTAAGTTATGAAAACACTTGGCTTGATCAGATTAGGTGTTTTAAGAGCCTTTATGCTTTAATAAACCTTTGGAAGCATAACTCACCTAATTCTAAGACTTCTAGACTATTGATGGGCTTGAGTGCTTGATTCTTTGAAGTCTTCTTTTCTTTGTTTTGTTGATGAGTTTGTCGTCATCAAAACTACAGCCACGGTCAGGAGCAAGATCTTCTTCACACTCATAACATGATCTCGAAGAAAATGATGTCGTATAT
Source organism: Acmispon strigosus (assembly GCA_030819835.1). Lineage (NCBI taxonomy): Eukaryota > Viridiplantae > Streptophyta > Magnoliopsida > Fabales > Fabaceae > Acmispon > Acmispon strigosus. Next base: position 32,377,534 of record JAUAMA010000001.1, read on the forward strand.
CAATATGCTTAGTTCGAGAATGCATGATATGGTTTTTAGTGAGATTAATGGCACTTGTGTTGTCACATTTGATTGGAATGCAGCCCAGCTCTAAGCCATAATCTTTAAGTTGTTGTTTGAGCCATAGAGTTTGTGCACAACAACTTCCTGCAGCAATGTATTCTGCTTCTGCAGTACTTAGAGCAACACATGCTTGTTTCTTACAAGACCACGAAACAAGGGCATTTCCTAACAAGTGACAAGTACCACTTGTACTTTATCTTTCAGTTTTACAGCCAGCATAATCAGAATCAGAATATCCAATCAAATCACAAACACTTCCTTTGGGATACCACAATCCAACATTTGTAGTTCCTTTCAAATATTTGAAAATCCGTTTAACAGAACTCAAATGTGATTCCCTAGGAGATGCTTGATATCTAGCACATAGACACACACTAAACATAATATCAGGTCTACTTGCAGATAAGTATAAAAGAGATCCGATCATACCTCTATATTTGGTAATATCAACTTGGTTGCCGGATTCATCTTGATCTAAATATGTGTTAGACCCCATTGGTGTGGCTATGGCTTTGCAATCATCCAAATCATATTTCTTTAATAATTCCTTGCAAAACTTTGATTGGTTGATGAATATTCCATCACTTGATTGCTTGATTTGAAAACCAAGAAAGAAATTTAATTGTCCCATCATGGACATCTCAAATTCTTCTTGCATCATATTAGAGAAATCCTTACAAAGAGATTCATCAGTTGCACCAAAGATAATATCATCAACATAAATTTGAACTAATAGGGTATTACCTTTGGTTCTTTTGATGAACAAGGTTGTATCAGCCTTACCCTTTTGAAATCCTTTATCACAAAGGAAAGTACTTAATCTATCATACCATGCACGAGGGGCTTGTTTAAGACCATAGAGTGCCTTCTTTAATCTGAAGACATGTGAAGGAAACTTTGGATCTTCAAATCCTGGAGGTTGCTTCACATAGACTTCTTCTTGAATGTATCCGTTCAGGAAAGCACTTTTGACGTCCATTTGATATAATGGGAAATTTAAAGAACAAGCATACGCCAATAATAGTCTTATGGCTTCCAACCTTGCTACTGGTGCATAAGTTTCATCAAAATCTATACCTTCTTCTTGATTATATCCTTGAGCAACTAATCTTGCTTTGTTCCTAACTATAATACCATTTTCATCTAACTTATTCCTAAATACCCACTTTGTTCCAATAACATGTTTATCACTAGGCTTAGGGACAAGTTCCCAAACTTGATTCCTTTCAAATTGGTTTAGTTCTTCTTGCATTGCTACAATCCAATATTCATCTTCTAGAACATCATTTACTTTTGATGGTTCTATCTGAGAGACGAAGGCCATATTCAAAACTGAATCATTTAAGCGTAGCCTTGTAGAAACGCCTCTAGAAATATCACCAATAATATTATCAACTGGGTGATCTTTATGGGTTCTCCATTCTTTTGGAAGTTGATAAGTATTATTTTCAATGTGCTCTTCTTGTATTTGATTCTGATCTCCATCCTTTTGAGAATCTTCATTTACAATGATATCATCTTCTTCATTATCTGGAAGATTGACCTTATCTTCTATTGAAGATTTAGATTCATCAAAAGAAACATGTATGGATTCTTCCACAGATAAAGTTTTCTTGTTAAAGACTCTATATGCTTTGCTTGTTAAAGAATACCCTAGGAATATACCTTCATCAGATTTTTCATCAAACTTTCCAAGGTTTTCCTTTCCATTATTCAAGACAAAGCATTTTGATCCAAAAGCATGTAGATGAGAGATGTTTGGTTTCCTTCCTTTGTAGAGTTCATAGGGAGTTTTCTTAAGGATAGGTCTAATAAGAACTCTATTGGAAACATAGCAAGCAGTACTTACAGCATCAGCCCAGAAATATTTAGGGAGACTTGATTCACTCAGCATGGTTCTTGCTAATTCCTCAAGTAATCTATTCTTCCTTTCTACTACACCATTCTGTTGTGGTGTTCTCGGAGTAGAGAAATTATGTGATATTCCATTTTCATCACATAGTTCTTGGAATTGTTGATTCTGAAATTCTCCACCATGATCACTTCTTATAGAAGAGATCTTTAAAGACTTCTCATTTTGAACAAGCCTTGCAAATCTTTTGAATGCATTGAAGGCTTCATTCTTATGAGGAAGAAATAAAGTCATGTAAATCTAGAGAAATCATCAACAATAACAAGTGCATAGAAATTACCTCCGAGGCTTTTAGTTCTAGATGGTCCGAACAAATCCATATGTAACAATTGAAGGGGTCTTGAGGTCGAAACTATGTTCTTTGGTTTGAAGGATGTTCTGGTTTGCTTCCCATTTTGACATGCATCACAAAGCTTGTCTTTCTTGAATTTTATCTTTGGAAGCCCAACAACTAGATCATGCTTGACTAGTTTGTTTAAATGATCTATGTGAATATGAGCAAGTCTTCTATGCCATAGCCATGAATCACTATTGTTCTTGGCCAAAAGACATCTCACATTTTGTGGAATTTCTTCCAAGGAGATCATGAAGACTTTATTTACTTTATATCCAGAAAACTTAATTTCTTTAGTTTTCACATCTTTCACAACACATATATCATTAATAAAACCAACCTTCAAACCTTTATCACATAGTTGACTAATACTCAGAAGATTATGAATCAAACCATCAACGTAAAGAACTTTATCGATGACTGTTTGAGGGGGTGTGCCTATTCTTCCAATACCGAGTATTTTTCCCTTTTGATTGTTACCATATGTGACGAAACCTTTTTCCCTAGGTATAAGAAAAGAAAACTTGGTTTTGTCTCCTGTCATGTGTGATGAGCAGCCACTATCAAGATACCATAAATCCTTTGCTGCTTTCATACACACCTACATGACAAAGTTCAGACATGGGTTTTAGGAACCCAACAAGTTTTGGGTCCTTCTAAGTTAACATCCTTTCTAACCCAAATGTATTCCCTATTTGGTACTCCTACATGTTTGTAGTAACATCTACTAGGGGTATGTCCTACTTTGTTACAATATGTACAAGAGTAATGATTGTAACTAGAGGTTTGTCTAGGAGAGGGATGAATCTTCTTAGGATGTCTATATTGAGTATTTTTCCTATTGTGCGTACTTCTAACGGAATTAATCCTTTTGTTACTAGAAGATTCTACTATATCGTTTGGTTTCACAAACACAGTTTTCTTGACTTCCTTAGTTTTTGGGTGAGAAGTATATCCTAAACCTGATTTATTGTTTGAATGTCTTTTTACACTTAGGATATCATCTAACTTCTGTTTTCCTTTATTGAAGTTATTTACTCTTTGTTGAAGATTATCTATCTTTTCTTCTAAAGAACTACACTTAGTGCATTTTAGTGTAATATCTAGTTTGGATTTCACTATGTCTAATTCCTCTTGTAAAGTTCTACACTTACTTTCTAAGGATGAAATCAAGTCATTTTGCTTAGTGCTAATCTTGGAAAATTCTTGACATAATTTAAACATATTCTCCATCGCAAACTTTAAATCATGAGAAGACATAGAATTATTACTAACCTGGGAATCTTCAACATCTGAGTCATGTGAGGCCATCAAGGCAACTTGTGCTTCTTCTTTGTCAGAATCTGATGTTGAACTTACTTCATTATCATCCCAAGCCAAATATGCTCTTCGAGTAGGTTGATCCTTTTTCTCGAATTTCTCTCTTAGACCATGTTTCTTCTTCTGAAGATTTGGACAATCTGACTTGAAATGTCCCGGTTTGCCACACTTGAAACATGTAATCTTTAGAGAATAAGATGATTCATTGTTCTTTTGGAAATATTTGTTGTTGTTGAATTTCACACCTTTTCTCTTAAGAAACTTCCCAAATTTTTTTACAAAAAGATTCACATTCCCATTATCTTCTTCTTCAGAATCTGCATCATAATCTTCTTTGATGCTTTCTTTTGCTTTTAGGGAAATGGATCGATACTTCTTCTCATGTTGTTCATTTTCTTCCAAACGATTCAATTCCAACTCGTGTTCTTGGAGTTTTCCAAAAAGAGTTGCAAGAGTCATTTTTGATAAACTCTTCTTCTATGAGATGGCTGTTACTTTTGGTTGCCATACTCTTGTAAGTGATCTTAGAACTTTCATGTTCAAATCACTGTTTGAAAATTTTCTACCAAGAGCAATCAAATGATTAATCAAATGAGTGAATCGTTTTTGCATGTCTAATACCTTTTCTCCTGGAAGCATTCTGAACATTTCATACTCCTGAGATAAAGTATTGATCTTTGATCTCTTGACTTCATCTGTTCCTTCATGAGTCACCATCAACGTATCCCATATTTCTTTTGATGAAGTGGATGTTGATACTCTGAAAAATTCGTCCATGCCAAGAGCAGATGTAAGGATGTTCATTCCTTTGAGATCATGTTGAACCTTCTTCTTTTCTTCTTCACTCCAAGTACTTTCTGATTTTGGTTGTGAAGTTCCTTCTTCATCTGTTGTTACAGGCACAAAGGGACCTTCTTCAATGACTTTCCATATTCCTGCGTCTAATGACTTTATGAATATCTTCATCTTGATTTTCCAGAAGTCATAGTGTTCTCCATTGAAGAATGGTGGCCTGTTTATGTTATGTCCTTCACTTGTTCCATGATTGGAAGAGGATGCCATCTTTTCCCGGATCTTAGGAATAACTTACCTAAACTTCCGCTCTGATACCAATTGTTAGAACAGATAGCAACCTGAGAGGGGGGGGGGTGAATCAGTGTTGCCCCAATTTTCGCCTTATTGAAATTGTTACTTTCAAGTTTATGATGATCACGATATGATCGTTGTGATTGCAGAGGATATGAACGATACTTGAAAGTAAATGTGAAGGATGAAGAGAATCATACACAAGATTTTATCCTGGTTCACCTTCAATCCACCGAAGGCTACGTCCAGTCCCTCAAGAAAACCCCTTGAGGATTTTTCCACTATTGATAAAAATTTCTTACAAGTTCCTAACCCAAGGACCCCAAGAATTTCTACCAATATCCTGTGAAAGCAAACCACTTTCAACAGCCCCTGAAAGCAAACCGCTTCCAGTTCCTGAAGGCAAACCACCCTCAGACCTTGAAGACAATCTTGTCTTCAATTGAAACCCTGAAAGCAAACCACTTTCAGTAACAACAACCTTTCACCGAATACCACGGTGAAGAACTCAATCTTACAGAAAGAGATGAAGAAGATATTACAATTGGCTGTTTCAATCCTTTAACACACAATTGGATTGAACATGAGAAATTATGCTTTAAGGATTTTAAGCATAATACAATTCTGAGTTCTTCAAGATATGAACAACTAAAGTGTTCTTATAAACATGAAGATCATGAACTCAGAATTTAGGCTCCAAACGATTTAAGTTCTAAAAGATGAACTAATTTTGACAAAGCTTTGGCCTAAAGTGATTTTCTCATGTGTAATGTGTTGTCTCTTGTTGTCTTGTGTATGTTATGTGTGTGTTTTGTTTTCTGGACTCAAATGGTCTTTATATAGGCAAGGGAAACGTCCTTGAACCATCACAACCCTTTTCAAAAGGTTTGGGACATAATGGTTCATGAAAAGATACACTTTTTCGTTCTGGTAATCGATTACCACACTTAGTGTAATCGATTACACAAGTGACCGTTTCAGTTTGAATTTGAATTTCAAACATGTAATCGATTACAAGACATGAGTAATCGATTACTTGCCTAGGTGTAATCGATTACCATAATGGTGTAATCGATTACACAGAAGCCCATTTTCCAGAAACTTGATCTTTGAGACTTGCTTAAGGTTTTCTACTTCTTTTAAGTTATGAAAACTCTTAGCTTGATTAGATTTGGTGTTTTAAGAGCCTTTATTCTTTAATAAACCATTGGAAGCATAACTCACCTAATACTAAGACTTCTAGACTATTGATGGACTTGAGTGCTTGATTCTTTGAAGTCTTCTTTTCTTCTTTTTGTTGATGAGTTTGTCGTCATCAAAACCACAGCCAGGGTCAGGAGCAAGACCTTCTTCACAGCATACACCAAAGACAACAAGAAATCTACGGTGAAACTAAATTCCAAAGTTTGAAAATCACTTATTCAAATAATCAAATTTTCAAAAACTTGACTTCCAAGAAAACTAAAAAGAGATATTCATAGATCAAGGTCATAGGAATGACTTTTCTAAAGACAACCCTAGTAAAAGCTCAACTTAAAAATTCTTCAAGGGACCAAAACTCAATCAATCAAAATTCTAATCGGTTCAAATTGAAGCTTATGATCATGGGAACAACATTTATGAAGGGACTTTAAGGTTCTAGCATTTGCATAAAATCCAAACTCAACATATTGAAATTCCAAATTGGTAGAAGTGTAGATCAAGAGGAGGTGAGTATTCTACCTGAAAGGAGCAAGTAGTAAAGTTGAGTGGAAGAGGTTGCAAGGAGATGAAGAGGATTTGGCCAAGCTTCAACAATGGAGAAGATGAATAGTGTTTCTCTCTCTAATCTCTCTAAACTTCACTTAAAATTTCACTAACGAGCTTGGTAAGGAAGGAAAGCCATTTAACCCCTTAAATAAGGGTGGTGGGCCGCGGATATGGGGGGTAAAATGGGGGTGGGTTTTTAACTTTTTACTAAGGACCAAAGTAGAAAGGGTAAAAGGTTAAGGTAAAAAAACTTTTTACTATTCGAGGACCAAACCGTAAAGTTTCAAAGTTCAGGGACTAAACTATAAGCTTAGAAAGTTCCAATAAATATCTAGATTTGTTTATTGATAAATTCCAATCTATGACGCACCAGTGCGTAAGCGCGTCAAGGCGTCAATGCGTTAGTGCGTCAGTATTTCAAACCATTACTCATTAGAAATGAACTTAAACGATCATACCAAGCTCTTGGAGCTTTCTTCAGTCCATAGAGAGCTTTTCTTAATTTGAATACATGATCTGGCATGGTTGGTTCTTCAAATCCTTTGGGCTATTTGACATACACTTCTTCGATGTATCCATTTAAGATTGCACTTTTCACATTCATTTGATATAGCTTAATTGATTGTTGACAAGAAAAATCTAGAAGTATGTGGATGGCTTCAATGCGAGCAACAGGGGCAAACATTTCAGTATAATCTATTCCTTCTTGTTGGTTGTTCCCTTGTGCAATAAGTCTGGCTTTGTTTCTTGTGACTTTTCCATCTTCATCCATTTTATTTCTCAACACCCACTTAGTACCAATGATTGATTTTCCTTCTAGTCTTGGTACAAGATTCCAGACTTTGCTTCTCTCAAATTGGTTGAGCTCGTCTTGCATGGCTAGGTTCCAACCTTCATCTTACAACGCTTCACCTATGTTCTTAGGTGCTATTGATAAGCCAAACCGCAAGTGTACGTTGCTTACCGAAATAGTATAAAAGATATCGTCTCCTCAGGGATAGGTGATTTTAATATCTGTAATTTGATAAGTATAAAATGTTTCTCCAACTTTTTTTAATTGAAAAAAAGTTCTCAAACTTTTCCTTATTTACAAACTAGTCCCTAAAGCATTTTATATTTATAAATTAGTCCCTAAACTTTTCAAACTTTCACAATTTAGAGCCTAAATCAAAACCAAGATTTGTTCATGCAGAAACAGGTTCCAGAACAAATTTCAACCCCTGCCTCAGCCATAAACCCACAGCCTAAACAACAACTCCAGGGTGTAATTTTCCTTTCCAAAACAACGTCAAACAGGACTTTCTAAATGATATCAACTAGAATTTTACTCGTAATCATAAAAAAGTTTTTAACAAATACATCCATCCCCCAAAACCCACAATAGGATCAAAGCATGTTTTTTTTTTTCCAAAACCGTTAGCACCATGGTGAAGCCTTCATCAAACATCTCCCGAACAAAACTGACCAAAAATAAGGAGGAGGAGGAGGAGGAGAGGCCATATCACATAAAAGAGGAAGATTTTTCTGGTTTTTATTTTCTTTCTCTAAAAGATAATTTTTTAAGACTAAACCATATTTAATCATATCTTAACCAAATCCTTGTTTAACCAACTACGTATCTAGTCTTTATTTGGCATAAATCCTAATTAAAATAGAAGAAGATAATTAACCATTAAATCTTAATTGATTTCTTTCCCAACAATCATCTGTTAATATTAAATAAAATATATATTCTCTCTTATCTCTTAATTATATCACTAATTTAAATTATAATCTCTCCTTCAATACATATAAAATTCACCCCCCTTTATTATTAATTTTTTTTTTCCAAACAACCTTATTAAACAGACAAAGCTGCCGAATCGCCCAGATCTGGGTGTTATTTGAAGGAACAGTAGAGGGTGGCGGGGATGATGGTGGTTGGCGGTGCGGTGATGTTTAGCGTCGGGAACCTGCACGTTAGCACTCCGAAGATTAACTCAGTATGTTGAGCTTATAGAATGAATGGGGAAAATAGTCTACCTTAAACGATGATGGAGTTCTCCTCCTATAGTGGTCGTCTCAGACTTCGCTGGTACGAGGTTTGGTCCATCTGGTATGAGGATTTGAGTCTCCCCGCTTTCCCCAGTGGACGAGGCGATGATTGGGTGGTCTTGGGCCATTGGGTCGTTCTAACTCTGTTCTCATCAAGGGTCACATGCCCTATTAGCGTGTGCGAGGTCTTCCCTCGAGTGTTGCAAACGTGACAGAACAGAGCATCGAATGATTGATGTGACGCGAAAGGGCTTGCTTGAGGATTCGTTATGTGGACTCTTGTTGTTCACGTTCAATCACTCCTAATCCTTTGGTCCATTATTGTTGCAGAGTAGCAAGTTAGACCAATCTTCTCGATTAAGCATATTATCTCGTCAGAGTGATCGATAGACGGTTCAAGCAGGTCGACTTACTCCTTTCTCTGACTAGTACGAAGGGGTTAGTGGAAGCCATCTTTCTGAGGGGTTGACTCGTCACATTCCCGCCGAGCAGCCGCAAGGGATGAACAGATAACCCCTTCCCTTTGGCGAGTACGGGACGATCAACTGTGGTAGTCGTTTTGTTTGCTTACTCGTCTTGGAAGTGGACGGTGGACAGCTAAGCTGGTCTAGTCCTTCCAGGGGTGCTGGACGATTTATGACCTTCTAAAACACGTATCACTTATCTCTAAAATAAATCTATCTCCACTTAATAATATTTCCTATTTAAATTAAATAATAATATCTCAAATAAAATAGACCCATTATCTCAAATTAAAAAAAAATCGAATACTCTTCCTAGAATATTCTTGAGAGGTGCGCCCCACATGCCACGTGGGCGTGGTCCGCAAAATCTTTCCTCATCATAGATTATGTACGAGAATCTTTTCTCATGGAAAATACTTCGTAATATTTTCATTGCAATCGATAATCAATAGTTCAACTCCCCGCTCAAATAATATTTGAGTTTCAATTGATAATTTTACAGCGAACTATCATTTCCAAAACTCTCATAAATGCGCTCAATAGCATTCAAACCACAGTATCCATAATAAAACTAGGAGAAATAAATATATTTCATTTATTTAAATATACTTATATTCTTAAAATCACCAGTCTTACATGCAGTGGTTGCAGCCGCAGAGGAAGAGGCATGGGACAGGGGGAGGGGGAGGGAGAGGTAGAGTTGTGAGGATGAGAGTGAGACAGTATGATTACAAATTTATCATGTTATTATCCTTTTAATCCTAGTCATCTATTTAAAAAATATTCCTAAAATCGTAACGGTGGTTAATTGGTGGCCCACCAATGGTACAATTTTAGAAGGGTCCACCATAGTCCCGGTAAAACTAAAATATCCATAATTATTAATTATCAATATAGAGATACAAATAATAATTTGGTAATCTTATAAGTTATAAAGATATATTAAAGTGCATGTATCTGTCATATCTTAATATTATTATATTTATAACTATGTTTTATAGATTGCTTTCAAAACAAAAAAAATTATATGGGCACTTTGATTCTCCTTGAGAAATTTAATTGTATTTCATTGCAGATCACAGCACTTATATTAACTATGGTACTATTTATTTGTCATAGAAATTAGAAATAGTTATCCATATGAATCTACTGCTTAATGAGGAACAAATTATATATGAATATTAATCATTTTTTTTCAGATATAATGATTCTGAAGTTTCTGCATACTGAAATGTATGGATCAACATCTTACGGAACTTATATTGATCTTCATTATTGTGTTGCACGTCATGTCAGTTGTTCTTTAATTATACTGTTAAGTCTTGTTAACTAGCCGAATTCCTTGTTCAAATGCTAGCACATTTAGTAAATAGCAATTGGAACAACTCTTCATAGGTTGAACAGCTATTTGTGCAAATCCAGCAAAGAATTTTTCGGGCTGTATAGCATTATTCATTGTAGAAAGATTAAAAAATTCTTCTGGCAGCTCAAAGGTTATCAATATATCCAAAATAAAACACACTACAAAGGAAATCCAAACTCATGTTTATAGGTGATCTCCCACTCCACCAGAAAAACGAATTCACACTCTCTATATTCACTGAGAACTTAGACAGTGAGAAAATTATGTTCTCTGCACAACATTGGAGAGATGGTTGCAAAAGCATTAAAGGCTTTTCTATCCAAGTCCTAACAGGGAGGTGGTTTATGATGTTTTCATCATTTATGATCATGTCAGTATCAGGCGCTAGCTACACGTTTAGCCTCTACTCCAGAGAAATCAAGTTAGCTCTGGGATATGACCAATCCACTCTCAATTTGTTAAGTTTCTTCAAAGACTTGGGTGCCCACATAGGCATTCTCCCAGGTCTAATCAACGAGGTTACGCCTCCTTGGGTTGTGTTATCAATGGGTGGGGTTCTCAATTTTTTTGGGTACTTTATGATTTGGCTTACTGTGACCAAAACAATTGCAAATCCCCTCCTGTGGCACATGTGCTTGTACATTTTTGTTGGAGCCAATTCTCATTGCTTCACCAACACTGCAGTTATGGTGACCAGCATAAAGAACTTCCCTAGTATCCGGGGCATTGTCTTAGGCATTTTGGGTGGGTATTTGAGTTTGAGTACAATAATCTTCACACAATTATACTTTGCCTTCTTTGGAAACAACTCCAAATCTCTAATTTTGGTCATGGCATGGCTACCAACAGCTACTGCATTAATATTCCTACCAGCTATCAGGAACCACAGGAGTATTCAACAGCCAAATGACTCCAGAGTTTTCTATAGGTTCATCTACTTGATACTTGTTCTTGCAGGGTTCCTCATGATTATAATCATTGTACAAAAATGTTTCAATTTCGCGCAGAGCGAGTATTATGTCTCTTCCACTGTGATGATTCATTTGCTTACCCTTCCAGTTACTCCTGTTATTGTGGAAGAATACAAGATATGGAAGAGCAAACAAGAACATATCAATTGTGAAAATCCTCCAAGCCCCATGAATATAACAACAACTACAACAACAACAACAAAGTCTAATCAACTAAAGTCTGAGCAGGCTCTCCATGCAGAACAAACTATCCAAAAAGGATTTTCCTGGTGGCAAAACATACTCAGGCCGCCGGCAAGGGGTGAAGATCACACAATACTTCAAGCTACTTTTAGTCTTGATATGGTGATTCTTTTGTTAGCTACTGTATTTGGGTATGGTAGCCACCTGACTGTGATAAATAACTTGAGTCAGATAGGCAAGTCCTTAGGATACCCTGCACATTCTATAACAACAGTTATCTCCCTTATGGCCATTTGGATTTTTCTCGGTAAAATTTCACAAGGGGTTGTCTCAGAATTTATGACAACGAAATTGAAAGCCCCTAGGCCTCTCTTGCTCACGTTATTCCTTTTATTGTCTTGTATTGGTCACCTTCTAATTGCTTTCAATGTTCCAAATGGTCTATATGTGGCCTCAATTGTGATTGGGTTTAGCTTCGGGGCAAACTGGCCAATACTTTTTTCCATCATATCCGAATTATTTGGTCTTAAACATTACTCGACACTGTACAACGTTGGGTCAATAGCAAGTCCAATTGGGTCATACTTGCTCAGTGTGAGGGTGGCAGGTTATTTGTATGACAAGGAAGCCAGAAGGCAAATGGAAGCATTGGGGCTAGAAAGAAAGCCAGGAGAGGAATTGAACTGCAATGGGGGTGAGTGCTACAAATTGGCTTTCCTTTTAAGCACTGCAGTTTGCTTGCTTGGATCGCTTGTGTCCTTCATTTTGGTGCTTAGGACCAGACAGTTCTACAAAACTGACATATACAAGAAATTCAAGGAAGAATCTAGAACTTCTGAAACTGAAATCGTTGTCCGTGAACAAGAATGAAACACATGCTGCTGCAGAAGAAGGCTTATTGTAATGCCCGGGTGTTATCTTAGTAACTTTTTATAATTTATAATAAAAGAAGTGTTGATTTTCTTTCAATAATAATAAAAAAATGTGGATATTTTTTTTCCTTTGCTAAACATATATTAATGCCGCAACTTACATAATACGCATACTCCCGCTCATACAACTATTACAAAACAATAGCATATACAAGTCATACACCGATGAACTCATGCTCAAGCACAGGACAGCGTCGCGAAAGGATCCTCCTCGTCAACAATGTCTTCCGTCCCTATCGTCATAAGCCATCACTGAAGCAAATGCCCTCGCCTGTGGTGACGCCTTAAGTACATCCACAAAAAAGAAAGTGCAAGGGTCAACTTCTTGAAAACAAATCCTTAGAGGAGTATAGGGGTATTAGAGTAATAGTATTCAAATAAACAGGTCAGACAGTATATATAAGTCACATAACAAGTTGAATACTTTGCACATCTAACTGCATCTATACAAGTCAGTCCACCGATCTAATAACATATATTGCATAAACAAAGTTGCAAACCAATCATCTCAAACCACACACAAAAGCATCTCAAAATCAATATGGATGTTATGTTCATGTCAGTGCACATGCTTTTCATTATCCGGATATTGGCGCCACCACATTGAGCCAGCACTCAGCTGATTGGTAATAATCCTGCTATCCCAATCGTATTAACGGCACACAGTCAGCACACAGCCCACACACAGCCTGCACATAGCCTACACACAACTGATTGATGGATAATCTTGTTATTTACAAATATAACGACCATGTCGTCTCGAGGAACACTTATGAATGCATGATGTGATATGCCATAAACAAACAACAATCAACAATACCAACGAAAACGTCTTTATAAGAGTCCGAGTCCCTCAAATCATCCACACAGCGGAACATCTTTATACGTGTCCGAGATTCATCATCATCATCGAGGTCACCCTTCGCCGAGGGTATGAGTTACATCCTCATCTTTGAGACACTCCTTTTTTAGCGTCCGAGATTCATCTTCAACTTCGAATGAGCTTTCTGCCATCATTCGTCGCCTATTAACTTTCCTCTCAAATTTCTTTTATTTCCTTTTGAAAACATCTTTTATGATTCTTTTGAAGATATGTCTTATGTCTCTTTTCAAACGATATGTCTTATGATTCCTTTCAAAAGGTATGTCTTATGATTACTTCAGAAGTTTCGTATGATGAAGAAGGTAGTGTCTCCTTTAGTTTATAAAAAGGATCAATGAATTCATTTAGGTACATTATGAATTTTCTCTCATAAAACCACAGGGTGGATTTGTTCCTTTTAGAAAGCTCTTGATGTACATACTTCTGAAAACATCAATTCAATTTATTTTAAAAAATTCCTCTCCCTATATACTTTGAACACCACGCTGCTGCCCCAAAGGCATCTTCGTCATGGTAGGTCACTGTAAGGCTCCACGTCTGGCTGATACTCTCTTTTCCCTCCGCTTGCATATTCGATAACAATTGATTACTCAATCAACATTGCAAGAACAACATATTCAGGGAAACAATATCAATTCAATCAACATGTCATTAGCCATACAATTCAATACACCTCAAGTATCACCTGCTCATTCACATGAGCTAAATAGCATGCTTTTCGTAAAGCCAAACAACATAAATTCAAACATCATCGCAATAATTCATCAATCGTTCAATCACACACTTTAAGTGCCAACCACAAGCTTCACCAAGCATGCACAACTCAACCAACATACATATATATATATATATATATATATATATATATATATATATATATATATATATGTATTATCATGTTTATTATTCACAATGGAAGTGCCCTTACCTTGGTGACTTTCCTTCCAAAGCTCTCGATCAGACTTCGACTCGGTCTATATATATATATATATATTATCATGTTTATTATTCACAATGGAAGTGCCCTTACCTTGGTGACTTTCCTTCCAAAGCTCTCGATCAGACTTCAACTCGGTCTATATATATATATATATATATATTATCATGTTTATTATTCACAATGGAAGTGCCCTTACCTTGGTGACTTTCCTTCCAAAGCTCTCGATCAGACTTCGACTCGGTCTTGCGTCTCGTACATTCACAAGACACGTTCTAACTTGATTACTCTACTCAAGTTTAATATTTTCTAAGGTACGACTAAGCTAGCACTACTCCTCTCCTAATGTTTAACGTAAGCTAAAATGCAACTACATGCTCAAGGATCAAATTACATAAATAAATATTTTTCAACACTTGTAAGAAAGGAGGACCCTTAACTCCGTCAATATTTCATAATGGTCTCGAATTTATCCATAATATCATTTTGACCCTAAAACTTAACTAAAATCTAATTTTGACCCCAACTTTTAACCAGAATATAATTTTGATTCCCAAATCAAATCAGAATACTAATTTAATAAATCAACCCATAATTTTATTTTAGTCCCCAAATAAATGTAAATTTTTATTTTAGACTCAAAATCATCTTCCAATACATTTTCCATACTTTTAACATACACACTTATAAAGTAAAAAATTTAATCAATTTTAAAAACAACAAAACTTTACCCAAAACTCATTTAGTATTCTCGGCCATGTCACATATATGTATACAATTTTTTTCTAAGATTTTATTTCAACACCCCTTTCACTAGTACACATAAAACCAATTTAATCAACACTCAAAATAAAATTTCTGCATTCCCAAACATAAACATCAATTTGGCCTTAGCAAATATATACCCCAATCTTTCTAAAGTTTCATCTCAACTCTCCACCCTCACCAATACACTTAAAATCAATTAAATCACGACTTATTCAAAATTTTCACCAACCCCACAAGCTCTAGGTATGTTCGGCCATGCTCATTAAATTATGAAAGATAAAAAAATTCCTTACCACAACCTAGGTTTCCAAGATGCTTAAGGAGCCAATAATCACTTTAGCAAAAGAAATCACTTAAAAGCTTAACTTTACAATTTTTTCAAAACTCAAAACTTGGTCTTTTGAAAAACAATTTACATGGTTCCAGATGTAACACCCGATTTCCAGGGCGTTACTGTAGCAAATAAACCGTAAATAAATATGCAGGGGCATTTTCAAAACTTGGAAAAGAGAGTATATTTTTTTTTTTGAAATCATTTTCCTTTTCGAAATATGCCATGCTGAGGTGCATTAGTATTATAAATACATAATTCACAAATAGCCGAACATATGGCATAAAATGACCGACCAGCAGCTTGGAGATTACTTACAAAATATTTAACTTGGTTTCAAAAAACTCTATCGTCGGTTGTAAAAAAAAAAAAAAAAAAAAAACCTAATACTCTTACCCTGGTACATACCCATACAAGATTTATTATATAATTAGAAAGCGACGGCGACAAGCCTTCCAACACTAGGCGCCCGGCTTCTTGTCGTGGTTTTCCTGTAACGGCATCCATCTGCATCTTCCGGCTAAAGGTAGTCCGACTGGAGACGGATCACTAGAAAATACAAACAACACACAGATGCAAGGGTCAACTCAAAATAAAACATTGGACACAATCATAGTCTACGATAAACATATAATGTCCAAACAATCAACATGTAGCAAATAACAAGTACACATACAATTATTTGACGCAAGTAGTTGAAACTCTAAGACTCCTATATGCACGCACATCTTTCGCATGTACTAAAAAAACTTTTATCCGGATATGCACCAACTCCCGCAGGCAGGTGGGACACTCTCCCGAACTCCGAACGAACTAGAAACTAAGTCGGTAAGTCGAGAGTTTCCACTTACACGAGAACGCTCTGTAATAATGCCCCGATGGTGCGCCCTCTAGCCCATGACTCTTTATTAGCCCCGAACCATGACGAATTTCCACGACTACATTCTTGACACGACATGAAAACAAAACACAAGTAGGACTCATATGTATTTAAACGAGGCCTAGCATAGCTTCATAATTAATACTAATCATGTAGAGTAGTTGCATATATCTTAAGTAGATATAAATCATGTCGAAGGAAGAAACATGCTTTCAATTATCATTAAAGCAATAAACATCCAATAAATCAATCCACAAATCACAACAATCCAACAATGCCACGCATCAAACAAAACCTAATCCAGCATATCAGATGCCTTCAGAGACTTGCATTAATATATCAATCAGTACAGTTTAAAGTCGAGTCTTTCTCAGAACGCCGTCAACTAAAAATCTAAAGATCATAGTGCAGCATGGTATATATTTATACTTGTGCTAATAGACAAAGATACGAAGTGCCCTTACCGAAGAACTGTTCGATCCGGGTAATTACGTATGCTCCGATCGTCCTGGCCGGTCTGAAGTCTCGTAAACCTTCAAGAAACATAGCCTAGCTCATAATTTGACACTCAATCCTAAGGTCCTTACTACTGGTCCTACATGGTTCTTGTCACTTGGGAATAGGTCCTAACTCTTAGGAAAATCCTTGGAAGTTGAAAATGTTTTTAACAATTTTGTCGACCGTTTAAAGAACTCAGAAAACTCTAATTTACAATTTTCAAAACTTTCCAAAACTTCAAATCTTTAAAGAGCATCGAGTCTAGATGCTTACAAACCAAGTTAAAAGCCTTATACAAGATTTGGAATCCAAAAATACACAAAACCTTGAGGGGTCAATTCTACTCAAATTGTGTAAATTCACAAAAACTTCCTATTTTTACCAAACAAGTCATTAAACTACTCAAGACAATTTCACAAACCAAAAAATGACTTCTATTTCAAGTTTTCTAAACAAATTTTCAAGTCTTGAGTTCAAAAATTTTCTAAGTGTCAAAAATACAAAATTCAATTCCTAAAGAAAATTTTCCACAACCTAAGTTTCTTTAACTTATCAAACACCCTAATTAAGCTATGAGTTCCAAAATCCAATTTCCCCAAAAGCTCAATTTTTCTCTTCCAATATCAAGTTTACCAAAACTTCTAGAAATCAATTTTCTAGGGTTTCAAATACACAATTTTCTCTAGGCCCTTATGCACTAATTAGGGCAAAACCTTTTCTACAAACCCAAAGCCATTTCAAGCATTTAAACACACTCAAAGCTAGTTAGAAAATCAATTTTATCCCCTGCCCAAAACAGTGATGCAATTCGGCCAAAGAACTTAAATTCCAAAATCAATTTTTCTTTCAAAACTAACTTGTACACATCAAAGGTTACATGAAATATATGATGAAACCAAATTTCAAAGTTTGAAAATCACTTATTCACATAATCAATTTTCCAAAAACCGAACTTCCAATAAAACTAATTAGACAAATCCAAGGATCAATATAGTGGGAATAACTTTCCTAAAGGCAACCCTAGCAAAAGCTCAACTTGAATATTCTCTAGGGACAAAAACTCAACCAATCAAAATTCCAATCGGTTCAAATTAAAGCCTAAGGTCATGGGAACAACATTTGTGAAGGGACTTTCAAGTTCTAGTACTTGCATAAAAACCAAACTCAACAAATTGAAAAACCGAATCGGTAGAAATGTAGATCGGGATGAGAGGAGTATTTTACCTCAAAGGAGAAAGTGGAGGAGACAAGTGGAGGAGCTGCCATGGTGGAGGAGGAGGGGCGGCCAAGCTTCATACATGGAGGAAGAAGATGAAGCTTCCTCTTTCTCTCTCTAAATTCTCTCTTAATTTTCACTAATGAAGGCTTAATGAAAAAAAAAAACAAGGAACCCTCACTTAAGGGGTGTGGGTCGCGGCTCTTAATGGGCTTTGGGGGCCAAATTTCAATTTTTATTTACCCCTAGGGACCAAAGTGTGAAGGGTAAAAGGTTAAAGTAAAAATCTCTTTTTACTATTTAGGGACCAATGTGTAAACTTTCAAAGGGCAAGGACTAAACCATAAACTTTGAAGGGGCAAGGAATCTTGAAAATTTTATTATTATATTCCTAATCCATGACGCATCAGCGCATCACTGCGTCAATGCGAACGCGTCACTGCGTCAATGCGTCAGCGCATCAATCCGTCACCGCGTCAATGCGTCAAGTCACTAGTCGTCATTTCATTCTGGTCATCAATGAGTACCTCAGTGTCACTGAGAGTATCCGCCCCAGGGTCATTTATTGGTTTCGGAGTACCGGGCCCGCACAATTCGGGGCCAGGTCGATCTTTCGCGAAGTCCGCTCCACGCTGCCCGAAAACACTATTCACCAGGTCACTTTTCACGAAAATCTTCTTCATAAATTTGGTCTTGAAATCGTTTGGGGCTTTTCAGATTCTCGATTCGGGGTCCCGAAGTCGTCTGTTTCGCCTGCTGAAGTTTCGGCTAAAAGTCTCGTGAGCGTGAAAAATCCTTCCCGGGCTCCGGGAGGAAACCATATCAATATTACAGTCGTTCTTCCCAAAATTCTTCGCTGAACGTCATGGTGATAGTGAGAACGTCTTATTCTCGTCCGAACTCAAAGTCAGGTCTAGCTTGGTTTCCTACCAAGTGTCGCAAAGAATACTTCATCGGTACTTCGGTCGACGATATCACTTGCCGATGCCGCCGAGCGGATCCAAACAGTACCTTGGAATGATTAAATAATTATTTAATTACTGGGGAAATTCCGGGTGTTACAATCCTACCCCCCTTAAATTATTTTCGTCCTCGAAACTATAGGTCGACGAAGTGCTTGATTATTTCATTTTCCTACTTTCTCTTCGGGTTTCCACATTGTTCCTTCCGTGGTTCGTCCAACACTGCTGGCTAGGGAAATTCTCTCCCCTTGGAACTTCTTAGCGTCCTTGTCCTCGGTCTTCATAGATGAAACTATGAGTCATGAGTTTCTTTTGGGTTATGAGGGTTCTGACTCAACAATCCTTGCATAAGCCTATGGCTTAATTGGCTTCGCGACTTCTGTTGTCGCGGTATTTCGAGGTAAGCTTATTCCCGCTTCATGTTCCAGTCCTCTCACTGGCATAGTCCTTACGCCTGCTCTGAGGAGTTCTCATCTTTTCTTTACTCGACTCAAACCCTTCCATGGTTTTCCAAGCAAGTCCAACTCCAATTACCGGCTCCTACCGCCTCGGTGTAGCTCAAAACATCTTGCGTCCACACTTCGCTTCGCAGGGTTCCATCCCTGGGTTGCATGATAGTCGTCGCTGTAGATACATTCCCTCAAGGGTAGTTGTTCCCTCTAGCTTTTACGATGATCCAAGACACAAGCCTTGCAAATCGTCTAGTGACCCCAATATCTGTTCAGTTCTGCTTTGCCATCGAAGGGTGACAGAAGAAACTTGGTCCCGTCTTCCGATACCATCGAGCATAAAGCTAAGCAAATAAGCACGTAGGTAATATTCAAGTTTACATGTAAGGCACATTCCACACCAAAATAAATAGACAGTGTAGTCGATGGCTCTACGGTTCCTATGTGCTTGTACAACTCCCTGTTGTATAAAAACTCCATTAAAAAGGATAGAACCAAACCTCGTAGGTTGGTGGGACACTCAACCGATTTCCATGCGAAAAAGTGTTGCTGACAGTCGGGAGTTGTCACTTACACGGGTACGTTTTGCATAACGTTCCCGAAAGCTTGCATCTCCGGCCTAGGGTGCTGCATAACCCTAACTAAAATGACTTCAAAATGCTCGATTCGACGAGAGGGCTTCAACTTTAAGCTCTTCAGATCGCTCCCTCAGGGGCGATTGGAATATCGTTCCATATCTGAGATGATGCTGGGAACATTCTGTGCAATTAAGCATCCTTTGAAAGCATACTTCTAACGTCCGTTGTACGTTGAAGATTTTCTCTATGAGTTGAGGCGAGCTGACTTGGTCAATCCTCGATTCCCCATATCCATCTATGTACTGTCCCACTTCCACTCGGGGACGTTAAGGGGCTGAAACATTTCTGCCATCTCCTCAGGTTCCGTCCTTGCCTTCTGACAAGTAGAGTATGCCATCACACAATCAGTCTGTCTGTTTACTCCTTCAGTATAGCCTGATCCAACTTCAGACCTTGAAACTGCTTGAACAATTCCATCTTTCTCACCGTCATGATGGAGGCATTCATTGCTGGTTGATCCAAGACCTGGAAACCACGATGAACTTCCGCAGATGGTATTACAGGGTAAGGCCATACTTCCTCATGGGCTTTGCCCATTCACACTGCTTCAAGCTTCCTCCTTCAAATCAAACGAGTATCCCAAATTCTCGTGATA
Organism: Acmispon strigosus; assembly: GCA_030819835.1. NCBI lineage: Eukaryota > Viridiplantae > Streptophyta > Magnoliopsida > Fabales > Fabaceae > Acmispon > Acmispon strigosus. The sequence goes on from JAUAMA010000001.1 coordinate 32,398,102, forward strand.
ATGTCTTCATAACTCGAGCGCAAACTCCACTACGGCTAATTCCAACTGATATCTTGGACATCTCTCCTCTGGCGTCTTTAACCGCTCCCAAACAGGCACCACCACTCTGAGGTCCTGCTTCAGAACTCGACCTATCCTTTGGCATACATATCGACATCGACTACGTATTTTTCTCCCTGTTATGGAAACTAGTGCTGACGAAGTTGTCCACTGTTTCTCCATTCGTTGATAACCGGACTCATCCCTCTTGGTCCTTGCAAAAGGTTGGTCCTTCATAGTGAGTCGCATTCGCGGTCCCACTAGCTTTGAGAGTCCTTTGGTGAATAGTAACCATCCAGATCGAAGAAACTCTTCGTGTCAATCGTTGTTTTCAGTCGTTCCCATGCCGACTCTGGCTTTACTTAGCTGGGTCGACTGTGATTCCTTCCCTTGAAATCACATGTCAAAAGGTTTTATTCCTTCGAGTCGAACTCGTACTTGAAGGACTGGCATACCACTTCTTCTTCGTAATACGTGCGGTACTGGTCAAAGATAGCTTCTCCTGTTCTTCAAAAATCTTGGAGTGCACAAGCACGTCATCAATAATTGCGGCTACAAATGGTCCAAGAGTGGCTGAGGTCTCCCTGTCCTCGTATCTTACGAAGACGACTGGTGCATTGGTCACTCAAAGGCACCGCACCACACTCGTTGTGTCTATGACGAGTTTTGGAAATGGTCTTGTGAACATCCTCTTCCACAATCCGATTCTGACGATGTAGTGGTCCTGGTCGATCTTAGGGAACCACACTGCTTCTCAAGTTGGTTCACCAAGTCATCGGTCCTTAGTAAGAATATTAGTCTCTTACTGTGGTTCTACTCGGTTGTCGTCAATCCATACAGGGTCGGGACCTCCTGCCCTTCTCCTTTAACAGCAACGCTGGCGCTTTCCCAAAGCAAAAACATTTACCCTTGCACGACCACTCCGAGTTAATTCCGTTGGTCCATCACTTGTACTCGGTGGACGGCGCAAGCATAATCCATAGGTTGCATCCGAGATGGGTCTTGTGTCGCTTGCACGCTTCACATCTCCATTTCCCTTCTCTCTTCATTGATGACCGATAGAAGAACTCTGCCGGAGTCCTTTCTTTGAGCGGTTCCTACGAGGTTCTCTATAAAACATTTAGAGACACTGTCCTATCCTAAATAGACTATCTAGTTCCACATGGTTCTGAGATAATCGGCTCATTCAGAGATTGTAGGGGGATATATATATATATATATATATATATATATATATATATGTATGTATGTATATGTATTCACTTTTATAATAGACAAGAGAAGAAGTTCTTCTCACAATCATCAGCATACAAACACACAACAGTTTAACAATCAAAACAACCAAAATAGAAAGTACTACCAAATAAATGGCAAAGGAAAGTCATGTAGTTTCTAGCGGTCCACGCCATTCATCGAATGGGCAAATGCACCGCTCCCTACTTAAAAGAAATTGATAACGAGTCACACTCATAGAAGGTTCTGTCTCGGCACCTTGCAATCTCTAACTGTATGCTCAGTTCCCTTCGTGACGATCACTTCGGCTCTGCCTTGGGCATTCGACATTCCCTGGTAAGGTGTCCATTCTTCAGGCAACAAAGACACCTCATCTTTTTCCCTTTACAAGTCCTTGCAAAATGTCATGCTTCTCCATATTTGTAGCAAACCACCCTTCCCTCTGGGGGTCGGACTACTTGGCCTCTTCGGGGTGCAGCTCCCGGCTGACGCAACCCTGCGGCTTGATCTATCCCGTGCAGTCGCTGATATGGTTTCTTCTGATGCTTCTTCCCTTTCCTTGAACCCACTCGGTCATGAGTTCCTAGCTGCGACGGTTTACCTTTTCCGATCTTTCTCTTACGCTCATTGTTCATAGCTTCGATTTCTCTGCACTTCTCCATGAGTGGCTGGTACTGGAAAATCGCCAGGGGCCTCACTGACTTTTTGATCTCGTACCGAAGTCCCCTCATAATCCTTGAATAGAGGTAGGGTTCGTCTAACCTCCGTGAGAAGAATCGGAAGTGTCTAGCCAAAGATTCCAGCTTTGCAGCATACTCGTCCACCGACATGCTTCCCTGGCACAGCTCCAGGAATCGGGACTCCATCTCTTCAAAGGCGCTTAGCGGGTTGTACCTCTCCAAAAAGGCGCCTCGGAACGTGTTCCATGTGATAGCTACCTGGTTGGCCTCCATGATTTGTCTGGCTCCTTTCCACCTGTACTCTGCATTGCCTCACAGTAGGTACGAAGCGAACTCCAACTTGGATCCTTCCGGAGTGTTCAGGATTCTAAAGATCTTCTCAACTTGCTGAACCCAAAGATCTGCTTCCTCCGGGCCAGCTTCCCCTAAGAACCTTGGCGGGTCATGCCGTCAAAAGACGTTGAATGCTCGAGTTCGAGCAAAGGTCTCTTCCCTTTCTTGCTAGCGTGCACGGCGCTCATCCTCCACTGCCTATCGTTGAGCAGAGGGAGATTCTCGTGCTTCAGCCGTAGTAGCCCGCTGAGCAACCACGTCAGTCAAGTTGGTCATTGCTTGAGCCATATGGTTCAGGTTGGCCTGCATTCCCTCTTCTGAGCCTGATGGTGAAGACATCTCGTTCCTGAAACACACAAACAATCATCCAGACGAGGAATGGCTAGATTCCAAGGCGTCTTGCTCTTTTATATGAGCTAAATAACATGCCTTAAGATAATTCATACAACATAGGCTAGTGTAGAACTAACTACTACAAAAATAGCAGCCAAATACATAGGGAGGTTTTCCACTCAAGGGATAAACCTAAAGCATTCTACAAGTTCGGCTACTTTAGGATTTTGTCACGGTTGGAGCAACCATAAGGCCGATTAGGCCTTACAACCCAACTCCCTAGCAATCAACCGAAATATCCTAATTGCAAACACAAACAGCACACAACTTAGCGTAGAAAAACCCGTTCCCTGACAGCTCTGGTATTTCTCAACCGGAGCTCTGATACCACAATGTAACACCCAGATTTCCAGGGCGTTATTGTAGCAAATAAACCGTAAATAAATATGCAGGGGCATTTTCAAAACTTGGAAAAGAGTGTATATTTTTTTTTGAAATCATTTTCCTTTTCGAAATATGCCATGTTGAGGTGCATTAGTATTATAAATACATAATTCGCAAATAGCCGAACATATGGCATAAAATGACCGACCAGCAGCTTGGAGATTACTTACAAAACATTTAACTTGGATTCAAAAAACTCTGGCATCGGTTGTAAAAACAAACCTAATACTCCTACCCTGGTACATACCCATACAAGATTTATTATATAATTAGAAAGCGACGGCGACAAGCCTTCAAGCACTAGGCGCCCGGCTTCTTGTCATGGTTTTCCTGTAACGGCATCCATCTGTATCTTCCGGCTAAAGGTAGTCCGACTGGCGACGGATCACCAGAAAATGCAAACAACACACAGATGCAAGGGTCAACTCAAAATAAAAAATTGGATACAATCCCAGTCTACGGTAAACATATAATGTCCAAACAATCAACATGTAGCATATAACAAGTACACATACAATTATTTGGCGCAAGTAATTAAAACTCTAGGACTACTATATGCACGCAAATCTTCCTCATGTACTAAAAAAACTTTTATCCGGATATGCACCAACTCCCGCAGGCAGGTGGGACACTCTCCCGAACTCCGAACGAACTAAAAAGTAAATCAGTAAGTCGAGAGTTTCCACTTACACGAGAACACTCTGTAATAACGCCCCGATGGTGCGCCATCTAGCCTGTGACTCTTTATTAGCCCCGAACCATGACGACTTTCCACAACTAAGGGAAAAATGAGGCGTTTACATTCATGAAGTCAAAGAAATGCTCTACAACTTTAATGAACATACAAATTTGAAAGCTCAAGTTTTCATCTTAGAGAATGCTAAGTTCTACACCTTTCATAAAAAGAAACACTTTTTTAAGAAGCCCGAGGAGAGGGTATTAACTTTGATAAAGAGTAAAATCAAGTTTAAGTACTAGCTCAATGTAACGCCCCAATTTATGGTCAGGGGTCACATAGTAAATAAGCGGAAATAGTACTTCGAAACCTCTAAAAAACAACTCAAGTTTTCAAAACAGAACGTCTCTCAATATTTAAAATAATATTAAACCAATAACCAGTTTAATAAAACATTATAAGAATCAAGAGTAAATAAATAGTAAGGTTGCACCAACAAAGTGCTAGTTAATCAAACAGCGGAAAGAATACAACAAATAAATTTCTTCAAGATTCTCCGGTTCTTCTAGACCTTCCTGGCACCACCGTACACTTGCATCAAAATTCATCCTTCATGTACATCCTCGCCCTGGCTGTCTATAGTGTTAAGCGCCCAATCAAAAAACAACAAACAGAAAGGGTTAACTCCAAAGACAAGAAATAATTAATGTAATTGTGATAAAACAAAACAGTAATTATAAACAGCAATAGAGGCAAGAATTATAGAACAACAACAATAAAATATACATGAGTTCTCATTTAAATATCACACAACCATGCTTGTTAGTCCTCAATATCTATATGCATAAATATGGCAAGAATTTTACCCAAAAAGGGCCAGGACGATCACGTGGGACAACGATCCACCACATCGCCCTAGGAAGATCCCACGGGACAAAGTGTCGTCACATCAACCTTAAACATCATATATAATGCATATTCTATGACAAATAATCATCATCATCATCATCAATGAACCAACAGTTCAAACCTCCTCTTAATCATAGTATTATCATATGCAAATATAGTCATTTCAACAAAGAAATAATTATCTTCATATTATACCAATATAACACAACTCAATTCATTCAACTTCAACAACATAGGAATTATATACATCATGCTACAGCATCAACATCAAGTCCAAAATAATCCAAAATAATCCAAAATAATCCAAAAGGCAAGGCACAAAACAGAATCCTCAAGACCAATCGACAACAATCACAAACTATTAAGACATTCTACATCGAGTTACTCTTACCATCAAATGGGTTGCATACACTTGATCTCTAACCTTGCAAGATAAAACACATATACATAACAATTAACAACCATTGGAAGGGTGGAAATCAACCTTAAAAGGATTTTAAATAATTTAAAATAAAACAGCAAACTGGGCTGACAGGGGCCCATCGCCCATGCGCTGGGATGCCAGCGCCCATGCGCTGGCTCCCTGCCAAGGAGCCCAGAAATAGCAGTTTTTCATGGAAAAATCATTTTAAACTCTACTTTTTACAAAATCAAGGTTTTCCTCTGGACAAATCAAATTATGTAACCGATTAATGACAATTTTCTTTCAAAACCACAAGGGATTATAAGGCACAAGATTGTGTGAAAAGGAAGATAAAAAGGGTTCCAACACAAAGGAAAATGGAATTGACCAACCTTGCTTGGCTTGATTGATCAAGTAGAAGTAAACCACAGCCCATGTCCTTCAGTGACTGAAGGAGAAATCGAGTAGGTTGAGGAAAAGTGTTCTGGAAAAATTAGTGAGTTAGAACCCTAGGAAGAGAGGAAAGAAATGGACAAAAGAATTCAAAAATGGAAGAGTATGAATAATGTGACACTCCTTTAACATACCAACTCAAACTGTAACACTCCTTTTGACTGGAATTTCTTTTGTACTACCACTTTTTTACTAACTAATACTAAAGGTCCTCGGGGTTAAAGCGGAAGATCATAACCCCTTCTTATCCAACACATTCAGACTAATCATCCTTTATCTGAAAACACGCTAATACCTATTCTCAACTACATAGATGTATTATGCATCCTCACTGAGTCCTATTCTTACCCACCGACAGCTACCATGGCTCAATAGCTTCGGCGTACAACGAACCAACTCGATCTAAGCCCATCTCTATCTTTCACCTGAAAATGTTAACCACTGGAGTGAGTGAGTTACCAACAGATAAGAACATGAATGTGTCAGTAACCCCGGCCAAAGCCATATGGAGGTCAGCCAAACACAATCCATATTCAGGTTAGCATAATATCATTCAAATCATATTTCATATCAACACATAATATATGAACAAATATCAACACCACATCATAACAAGCAATCAATGCATAATGCATGAGAGATATAAACCTGGGCGGTTACCACCTTATCACTCCTGGTCCTTCAGTCAACTTCTCCCCCATTTATGAGGTGCACCATGCCCCCCAAGGAGTCCCTCGTCGACCTTTTTGTGTGTGCTTAATTATTCATGAATGCATTTGTGTGTATAGGGCCCGAAGCGTATTTTAGCTTCACACCTTTGGAAAGCCATCCGGGAATATGGATACGGAATTTACCTTCGTTCCACTCTTTACCGGATCTGATTGCCCTCAGCTTACTAGAGAGGATAACACGACTTCTACCAGTTCTTTAACTTTACATGTTAGCCCGACCTCAGGGATCGTGCCTAAGCTAACAGAGAGGTAGAACCATCGTGTGTCCCCGGGCGGTTCATCTCTGAACATGGCCACTGTTGGCATCTCGAGTATCATCCACTCTTCTATCAGTGGTAGTGACCGCGCTTTCCTACTCCTTATCGCTCCAAATAAATGTGTAAATGCAATCAAACATCCATCTCCCCCTTATTCGCCATATATATATATATATATATATATATATATATATATATATATCGAGTGTCATAACTAAGATGACCTCGTTGACATCCATTCCCTCAGACTCAATCGTCCACCAACCGGAGGGTACCGCAAAACCGACAGAGGTATAAACCTACCCCTCAGACTCAATCGTCACACCGGAAGGTTGTGCCGTCGCACATCTATCTGACTTACATACAAAACCTGCAAAGGTACTGGCATACCATATTGGTCCTAGTCATCCGACCTTTTGTATCACATGATGCGTCTCATACCACACCATGCTTCACTCATGTCGACTGCTAGTACCGGTGCGTGGTAACTCTGAGCACTATCCTCGGGATTCCATCTATGAAATTATTGTTAAAACCTTTTTCAAAAACAATATAGAAAAACATAAATCTGTTCCTGCAGGGTGTTATTAAATCTTTCTAATTTTTCAAACAAGAATCTCTTGAAGACTAAAACAAAACTATTTTTTATTGCATAGACTTCTATTCCTTGAGCGCTAAAATATAAAAACTCCCTCGGCTCAGAACCACAATGTCATAGTGGATTGTCATAAGACAAATCTGATGTTATGCCTGTAGGCTGTAATTTCATAGTACCACTATATCCCATAGTGTACTTTATCCATTTCTATGTGGTCTTAGTTATGATAATTAGGAAAACCAGTTGCAAGCCAGTCCATCTAATCAGACATATTCACAACCACATTTCATAATCATTCCATAAAGGATATCAACATGCTATCATAACAAGTATTCCATTAAGGCAACACAATTATCACATGACATATCACACGTATAATCAACCAGCATGCTATTCAGTCAATCATTTCAAATAATTCATCATATCAAACAATCAATCAGATCATGCATATAACCATCAACACAATCAAGCAATCCAAACAACACATAATCGAACCAAACACACAACTAAGGCAAGCATTAAAGCCACACACAAGCCCTTATCATGAGGGTAACTCAGTCCTCCGCTGACCTGGATATCCAATGCTAATCCGTATAAGTCCGGAGATTCCTTTTTCTTAGCTTTCTTGCCTTCATGACGCCTAGTGTCGATTCCCTCGATCAATCTTTCGTACGATGACTCGTTCTGAATCTCAATTATATGTAATTAGGTTGATATACTTGATTATTTAATTGACACAAACAGTAACATTAATCATCCATATGTTTCAGAATTTTTTTATTCAACTACTAACACATAGTATGATAGACACATTAATCATCCATATAGTATGAAATTTTTTTTTGATGTTTCAGAATCAGGATCTTCATACACTTAATAATAAATAAGCTAAATGCCTGCTCCATTTAATCCCACTAAGCCTAGAAACTTCCACCAAGACCTCATATGTCCAACCACAACAGTATAAAACTTTTTTATAAATCACTACAGTATAAAATTTTAGGGATCTGCAACAGAACTACCGGAGAAACTTTGCATCTGGCTGGTAGAGAGTTTTGACACGGAGACACGTTCATTGAATGTGCACGGTGTCAAACTGTATCTTCGCCCCACTGAAGTTACAAACATTTTAGGGATCTGTGATGGAGGAGAAGCAATTACGAACAGGATAAAATTAACAAGCATTGAGAGAATCAGATATATGTACTGTCTCAAAAAATGGCCTTGTATGTTGGACAATTTGCAAGCAGAACTGCTATCTGATGTGTTGCCGGTAGATGAGTTCATGGCCAAATTTATTTTATACATGTTGAGTACCGACATTCAAGACACGTGTCCACCCAGAAATAGGCGCGCTCTAGGTAATCCAAGTGACCTTTGTAAAGGTAATTGGGCTATCTATATAACAGACTACTTGGTGGAGGATATTAACGCAAGATCACCACCGACATCACTGGATGTGTTTATCTACTGCTAGTAAACCCGTTATCTTTCACATGAGCTAACAATATAATTTTGATTTAGATTACTAATCAATTAGTCTCAAAACTGGTTACAGGTTTTATACGCTGAACATGTTGTTGTATTTGGTGCCATACCAAGACAGTCCACTAGAGAGCTTGCATGTTATTATTGGACTGATGAGCGTCTAGACAGAGTTGCAAAAGAAGTAAAGCAAAAAGGTGGAATAGGAATTAAAACGGTAAGCACATGTATTTAATTTAAAATTTTGATTGTGAATCCAAACAATTAATTTTAAAATTGGTATAACTTTGCAGATAAGAGTCCTTGCTCAAGTAGACTACGAATGTTCTCTTACAAAGGTAAACACGTGTTTTGTAAAGATTTCTTATTATAGATTTTTTGGGTTTAGTTTATTAAGTATATTTATTACATCTATACGATATTGGTTACATTCATTTTTTGTAGGCTTTATGCAACCGTGTTAATGTACTGGAAGGCACAGTGAACTCACAGTCCATAATGTTGCAGTTATTGTCCACCATGTTTCACACTCAATCAATAAATACTCCAACCATTAATGAAACAAAGAATCTAGTATCAAGTTTTATTTTAATATGTGTAATATATGTATATGTTTTCATTCAATACAGACTCGTGTTATACAATTATATAGGTTCAAGGATCTCCAGCAACTGCAAGTAGTAAAAGGGGAAAAAGGAAACATGGCTATAATTTACGGACATCAAAAGCGGAAAAAGACAAATATGAGGACGAGTCACCATCTAGTGTTAAACTTCCACAACCAACATTCCACAAAAATTTTGAGGTACCATCATCCTGTTTAAATCATAACATCCTAGTTATTGCCAAGGCATAATTTTGCTTTCCTAAATTTTTCAGGATTCAAGCAGTGGTGAAAAGTTCCCAATTGTTAGAGAGTTATTCAGATTTAACCCACATGCTTTAAATGAGAATCATTATTCAGCCAAGCCATCGTTTAGTATGGACCATCCATCTAAGGTAAGTTAAAGAATGTAAACCTAGTCATCTTGGTTTTAAATTTGAGAAAAACTAAAAGATTAAGGGTTTCTGTATTATTTAATGGCAGGAGATCTTGTCCAAACTATTGTCTGACGTCACTCCGCTGCTAAGTAAAACAGAGAAACTGGTGGCTGAATACATTTTCTCTGATAAACTAGAGAAACAGTAACATATATAACACTCTTCCATTGAGATTTCACATAGTTTCTTAAGCTTTATTTATAAATAAACTATCAATATATTTTCCCTTATTTCTATATTTTTGAATTCACAGAGAAAAACTCGTGCACCATGATGTTATGCAAGCAACTAGAGAGATCTTGCAGACTATGGCTCCTGGTTGTCGTTTCTTAGACGATGTAATCATCCTAATAATTAATTTACCCAATACATGACCTTGTCAAATTGTATATAGTGGTTGCATTAATATCTAATTTTCATAATTTTAATTGCAGATCATGACTTTGGTCCCTTGTATGCTTACTCATGATGTAAGAGTTACTAGTCCAGAAATGAGCAATTGGTTCATACCATTTGACTTAGTGGTGACCATCAAAATAACTTGTGTACTTTGGATGGAATTTTAAAAGAGAATTCTGAATATATTTTTTGTAATTGCAGAGTAGAAAATTCAACTACAAACTCATAGCTGAAAAGGCAGTTCAAGAGTACAAGGACAGATTTTTGTCTACGCTAAAATACCTGATAAAGGCAAATATCAATGAACTGTATGTATATATATATATATATATATATGTGTGTGTGTATATATATATATATATATATATATATATATATCTGTGTGTGTGTGTGGGTGGGTGCGTGCGTGCGTGCGTACGTGCGTGTGTGTTTATATATTTTTTTAATAATATTAAAACTGAAGTTTATAATATTCTAATGTAATAGGTATTCTTTCCACTCAACGATGGTGGTAACCACTGGTACCTTATGGTCATTGACTTATTGGAGCGCAACATCACTTGTCTTGACTCAGCACCATGTCAAGACAACAATGGTACAAGGAGAAGGCTGGGGCAAATTAAAGAAATGGTGAGTGTATTGGCAGTGCTTATTTTTTGACTATTATACTAATAAAGTATTTAATAACTCAGTGAATTTTCAGGCCAAATTTAAGGACAAGGTGATACGAACCGGAGGTTTAAACGAGGGGGTGGCTGATGATATTCCAGAATTTCATTCCTATGATATCAACATCCCAGATGAAGTCCCTCAACAAAATAAAGGGAGTTTGGATTGTGGTTTGTGGGTTTGCCAATGGATGGCACATCGGTCGGGAAGCAATAATTACAAGATTGAGGTGCTCCTAACACAAAATTTGTTTTTTAGTTTCAACCTAACTGTGTAATGTATCTTAGATAGTAACTGAGCCACCTAAAGTCTCTAATTTTTTATTTTGCATATTAGGTGACTGACGTCTCACGCGTGAAGCTGGCTGTGGAATTGGTCATCGGACCACACAACGAGATTAAAGACATTATTTATGCCAATGCTATGAATGGCAGCAACAGCTAGTCAAGCAACATAGAGGCTATTTCAGAATGCAATTTTAATAATATTTTGTCATTTTTTTCCTTAGAAATTGGTATACGCAAATTCAGTGAATTTACCCTGTGGAGAGTTCAAGATTATATGTTAGTATTTTTTTAAAGCAATTTTGAAAAGCTAAACTTTTCAATTCGTTTACATTTGTGTTTCCGAAACAAATGTAGTTAGAGATCAATTATAATTGCTATATTTATATTCATAAACCAAGGAAGAAATGCAATTAGAGATCTTATTATTATTACGTCTTGACTACATATAACTTAAATTAGCACAAAAGCAAATAACACCTTAACAGGGCAGTTCCTTGTAAACAAAGGAATGATATCTTCACATTTGTGATCAAGATGGCAGCTTTGAAAAACTAAAGGTAATTGAAACTGTTTATTAGAATTAGATAGGTAAAGAATATAATTTCTAAAATTAGATTTCATCTGAATAAACTTAAGACATTCTTAATGAGATGATTTAGCTATTTGTTGTTTAGCAACAAGCTCTAAAATTTTCAATTGTGGAGATAAATAACATGCACAGAAACAGCCAAAAAAAAAAAAGCAGACCAGCATACCTGTAGTTGTCATGGGGGAAGTGTCGTGACCACTGTTCAACCACCCTTGTATTGCCTCTGCTTCATATTTAAAGCAATCCGCAGCTATGTATGGATCTTCCATAATTTCCTGTCAAACCAAAATAATAAGAACTTTGTTGGAATTCAACTAGATTTGACCTCGGGTAATTTGTTTCTAAGAATTTCATTCTCAAATAAAAAAAGAAAAGAATAATCAGGGAACAAGGTATTCCACAACAACAGACAAATAACTGTAACGATGCATATTGCAAAACTAATAAAAATGGTATCACGACCATGCTAGACTGTGACAGGTCTTATAATTTGATGATAAACACAATTTGACAACCATCAAAGTCTAGATCTAATGTCCCAACTAGTCACACCATGAACAGTTGGGAGGGCCAAAACACATTGAACCAAAACAACCATGCATCTGGAAAGAGTGCTGCAAGCCACACCATGTCAGTTGGAGAAATCACCAAACAGTACTCTCTCAGAGATCAGAATCAAGAACCTAAGAACTCACCTTCACCTGCCCAAAAACCAAGCCGCACTCGCAGTCACAATTCCCCTTCAGCTCAAGCTCCAAAGCACATATCTAATGGAAAACCAAAGGCATCATCAAAATTTGAGATAAGTAGAAACAAAAGTGAAATGAGAGTATGAAATTGGGGGAATCGAAACCTAATTCAAAACCCTAGATCTACCAATATTAGCGAATCGGAAGAGATTAACATGAATCAAGAGCAGTGGAAGGAAATTACCTCAGGGACTGCGACGAGGTAAATAGGGGCGCCGGCACCGACGCGCTCGGCGTCTTTGCCGGCCTTGAGGAACGAGCGATACGGCAGACATGGAATTCGAGGTCGGCTTTGCTGCTCCGTGAGCTGGCGTTCTTGGCGGCGCTGGATCCTAGGGCATGTGGACATGGGCTTTTTCCTCTCCTCCTCTCAGTCATCGCATCCTAGGAAGAAGACAAACCACGAACAAAATGAACAACGAAGAAGACGAAGAAGATGAGGGATGGAGAAGACGAACCAGTACGAAGACGAGTCAGGAGTTGGAGGAGGTTTGTATGGTGGAGGTGGTGGCCAGTGGATGAACCAGGAAGAAGATGAAGAAGATAAGGGAGGGAAAAGAAGAATAGATGGAGATGAAGGTTCTGTTTGATGAACTGGTTTAATTTTTTTATTTTTTAATTAATACATTTTTTATTTAAAATGAAAACATAGAAATAGATTGAATTGAGATAAGTGTCTCAGCTTGTAGGGGTAGGGATAGGGGAGAGGGTTGGAAATGAGAATTTTTTTCAAACTTAGGTCTAAACATAAATATGTAATTTAACAAATATATTATAAAATTAATTAAATAATTACATTAACTAATTGAATTAATTAATTAAGATGAAAAAGTAAAATTATATTTACAAAAAAATAATTTAAAAAAAAAATCATGTGGCGCATTCTAATTGATCGATTTGGATATGGATTTAAATGACCCCAAATTAATACAGGGTCATTTAGCCGACCCCTATAAAAATAACAACAAAGTAAACCTCTCTCGCTTAAATTTTAACACCATTGGAGGAAACCGAGGTATGTTCATGTTGCATATTTTTAAGCAACATTGCTTCCGGAAGCAACCGGTTGTTACTAGTTCTTAAGAATAAAATTAATTTTTTCTCTATCATTTATCTATCCACAGAAAATAGAGGGGGAAAAACTTATCCTCATCCAAACCCAGAAAATGCTACAACAAATGAAATTTTTAAGCTGAACAAAACAATGAAAAATTAACAAATCCATTTACATCAAAAATTAAAAAAATTACACTATGAATTGACAGAAGAGGGAGATGGACAAAAATATAGATCCATTTACACAACCAGAAAATACATCAAACCCAAAAAATCAGAAAAGACATCAAGTTAAAGCAAGACCAAAATCAAAATGACCCAGGGAGAGGGAGAGGAACAACCCAAAAAATAAAAAAGGGAGCACCGATCTATGGCTAGAATACGAAGGGGAGCTCCGTTCTGACAATGAAGACGGCAGATTCACTCCGCGACCGCGACGGCCACAATGACGGGTTGCATGGACCGATCTGGCAGTAGCGGTGAGAAAGGGGGAGAAAGATTGAACCTTTGTGGTTGAGAAAGATTGAGGCTTTATGGTGAGATGGAGGAGAGGGACACGGTGGAGGAGAGAGGAACAACGGCTGAGAGAGAGAATAGTGTTAAGCAACTGAATAAGCAACTAGTACTGGATATGCTTCTACAAATTTCAGTAGTCTTAGTAATCCAATCCTCAAAAGTATTATCTTAAATGTAAAGGGCCCACTTTTGGGTGAATACTTACCAAACAGAAAGAGTAAAGAAGATAGGTCACAATACGATATATAATGCGATGTACAATTGACAAAAGACAACATGATATATAATGCGATAAAAAGAGAAAAAGACATAAAATTAAGGTAAATTAGAGGTTTGGGTTTTTTACAGTAACCTTCCCTAAACACTAAAGTGCAAACCATGGGGTATTATTGTTTTATTGTCCTCTGTTGCTGTTGCTCTCCTCAAATTTTTCTTGTACGATTTCCTTGCAGAAGATATCTAGCCTTCATCTGCAGCAGCAGATGCTTCATTCTTGTTGAGGGACAACACTTTCAGTTTCAGCAGTTCTAGATTCTTCTTTGAATTTCTTGTATATATCAGTTTTGTAGAATTGTTTAGTCCTAAGCACCAAAATGAATGATACAAGCGCCCCAAGCAAGCAAACTGCGGCTATTATAATGAAAGCCAATTTGTAGCACTGACCCCCATTGCAGTTCAATTCCTCTCCTGGCTTTCTTTCAAGCCCCAATGCTTCCATTTGCCTTCTGGCTTCCTTGTCATACAAATAACCTGCCACCGTCACACTGAGCAAGTATGACCCAATTGGACTTGCCATTGACCCAACGTTGTACAGTGTCGAATAATGTTTGAGACCAAACAATTCGGATATGATGGAAAAAAGTATTGGCCAGTTTGCCCCGAAGCTAAACCCAATCACAATTGAGGCCACATATAGACCATTTGGAACATTGAAAGCAATTAGAAGGTGACCAATACAAGACAATAAAAGGAATAACGTGAGCAAGAGAGGCCTAGGGGCTTTCAATTTGGTTATCATAAATTCAGAGATGACCCCTTGTGAAATTTTACCAAGAAAAATCCAAATGGCCATGAGGGAGACAAATGTGGTTGTAGTATCTGCAGGATATCCTAAGGACTTTCCTATCTGACTCAAGTTATTTATGACAGCCAGGTTGCTACCGTACCCAAATATAGTTGCTAACAAAAGAATCACCATATCAAGACTAAAAATAGCTTGAAGAATTGTGTGATCTTCACCCCTTTCGGGCGGCCTGAGAATGTTTTGCGACCAGGAAAATCCTTTTTGGATAGTTTGTTCTGCATGAGGAGCCTGCTCAGACTTCACTTGATTAGACTTTGTTGTTGCTGTTGTTATACCCATGGGGCTTGGAGGATTTTCACCATTGATGTGTACTTGTTTGTTCTTCCAAATCTTGTGTTCTTCCACAATAACAACAGTAAGTGGAAGGGTAAGCAGGTGAATCATCACAGTGGAAGTGACATAATACTCACTCTTTGTGAAGTTGAAACATTTTTGCACAACAGTTATAATCATGAGGAACCCTGCAAGAACAAGTATCAAGTAGATGAACCTATGGAAAATTTTGGAATCATTTGTCTGTTGAATTCTCCTGTGGTTCCTGATAACTGGTAGGAAAATTAAAGCAGCAGCAGTTGGTAGCCATGCCATGAGCAAAAGTAGAGATTTGGAGTTATTTTTGAAGAAGCCATAGTAGAGTTGAGCGAAGATTATTGCACTCAAACTCAAATACCCTTCCACAATGCCTATGACAATGCCCCGGATCCCAGGGAAGTTCTTTACGCCGGTCACCATAACTGCAGTGTTGGTGAAGCAATGAGAATTGGCTCCAACAAAAATGTACAAGCACATGTGCCACAGGTGGGGATTTGCAATTTTTTTTGCCACAGCAAGCCAAATCATGAAATACCCAAAAAAATTGAGAACCCCACCCATTGATAACGCAACCCAAGGAGGCGTGACCTCATTGATTAGACCTGAGAGAATGCCTATGTGGGAACCCAAGTCCATGAAGAAGCTTAACAAGTTGAGAGTGGATTGGTCATACCCGAGAGCAAACTTGATTTCTCTGGAGTAGAGGCTAAACATGTAGCTAGCTCCTGATAATGACATGACCATAAATGATGCAAACATCATGAACCACCTCCCTTGTAGGACTTGGAGAGCAAAGCCTCTGATTCTTTTGCAACCATTTACATCACCTCCTTGATGTACTGCACAGAACATCATTTTCTGTTTCAAGAGATAGCTAGCAAGTTAATAGTTCTACGTGAATTTGGAGAGTAAGAATTCGTTTTTCAAGTGGAACAAAGAAGAAACGAGATGGCTTTGTCTTACTGATCTGGAATGCTAGAAGAGTGGGAGAGCACATATATACATGAGTTTGGATTTTTTTTTAGTGTGTTTCATTTAATAAATTTTGAGAACCTTTGAGCTACCAGAACGTTTTTTTTAATGTTTATACAATTAGTAATGCTTTATAACCTGAAAAGTTCATTCCTGGATTTGCAAATAGAATGTACAACACTTCAACTAATAGAATGGTTTTTTGTGCAAAATTTTCGTGGATAATATTAAAAAAGAAGAAATGCTAGTAACACACCCTTCTACACACACTCTCATACACACTTTATGTGATTATTTATTTTTGGGTTAAATATGTTTTTGGTCTCTATAGTTTAAGCGAGATTTAGTTTTAGTCCCTCGCCGTCGTAAAGGTGGATTTTATGCCTCAAACTTTTATTTCTGTTTGGTTTTCGTCCCTGCCGAAGTCATTTGTTGACCGCCGTGCGTACGTGTCACAGCGGATCCTACGTGGCATATGCCACGTTATTTAATGAGTACACGTGGTTTTTTTTTTACATTTATTAATTAAAAAACTTAAAAAAGGAAAAAAAAGGAAAAAGGGGAATGAATCAGATCCAATCCCTCTTCTTCTCATCTTCTTCCAAAACCCTTCTTCTTCTTCTTGTTCGTCGCCCGCCGGAGCTTCGATGGCGAGGCGCGGCGTGATGGTGGCCGCACTATAACGGCGCGGTGGATGTGGGCGCGAGGAGAATGGCGGTGGCGAGAGGGAGAAACAGAGGGGGAGAGCGGAAGAGCGGAAGGAAGAAGAAGAAGGTCGAAACAGAGATGGAGAAGCAGGAGAGCGAGAGCAAGGTCGAGGTTGCGAGGGAAGGAGGCACGGCGGCGCGGCAGAAGAGCGGAAGGAAGAAGAAGAAGGTCGAAACAGAGAGGGAGAAGCAGGAGAGCGAGAGCGAGGTCGAGGTTGAGAGGGAAGGAGGCACGGCGGCGCGGCAACAGGGCACAAGGGTTTATTGCGGACGTGACGAGGGTCACGATGGTGGTGGTCTTGCCGTGGACGGGGGCCGGAGTTGGCCGGAAAACGCCCTTACAGAGTTACAGGTACGGCGGCTCGTCGGAGAAGGGCTCCCACTGCGGCGGAGTTGGCGAAGGTGCCTCCGTTCTTCGTTACCTTCGTCCAGAATCATGTGTTTTCATCCCAAGGTCATATTTGAGACATCAAATCGAAAAAGGGGCAAGCTTTGAGAGTTAGCCATGGAGAGGAATGGAGATTCAGTCATGGGGTGAGGGTTTAGTTACAAAGTCTGTTTATTCACAACAATTAAATGCACATTTTGTTAATTTTCAATGTCTTATGCATCTCCCCATACTAATTTCAATGGGTTGATTACATTCAAGTTGAAAATAAACTTGCATTTGGTTCGTTTGTTTTATGGTATTGTTTGGTTCGTTTGTTTTATGGTATTGTTTTATGGGTTGATCCCTCTCTGTTTCGACCTTCTTCTTCTTCTGGAGTGGTGGGTGATGGCTCGGTGTGGGTGGCGTTGGGGGTTATGTCGTGGTGAGGGTGGTGGGTGATGCAGGGTGGTGGTGGGTGATGCGGTGTTGGTGGTGATGCAGGGTGGTGGTGGTTTGGGGAAGAAGAAGAAGAAGAATAAGGAGGAGAAGGAGGAGGAGGAAGAAGAAGAAGAAGAAGATGCAGTGGTTTGGGGAAGAAGAAGAGGTTTGGGGAAGAAGAAGGAAGAAGAAGAAACGCAGGATCTGATCATTGCCCTTTTTCCTTTTTTTTTTCTTTCTTAAGTTTTTTAATTAATAAATGTAAAAAAAAACCACGTGTACTCATTAAATGACGTGGCATATGACACGTAGGATCCGCCATGACACGTAGGCACGGCGGTCAACGAATGATTCCAGCAGGGACGAAAACCAAACAAAAATAAAAGTCTGAGACCTAAAATCCACATTTACGCCAGTGAGGGACTAAAACCAAATCTCGCTCAAAGTACAGAGACCAAAAACATATTTAACCCTTTATTTTGTAACAAAACTAAACAATTTTTAATAAGGAAAAGAAATATATTAATTATCAGATGAAAGATATTTTTAGTCCCCGTAAAATAGGGATGAAATGTATTTGGTCCCTTAAAGTATTCAGAGTTTTAAGAGTGTTGGGTTTGGGGCCACCTCCTTTGGACCCTCCACCACCCCTAAATATAGTCATTTACCATTTTACCCTTAAAAAACAAGATCTTTCCCAACATATCTCCATCCCTTTTAACTAGGTCGCACTTTAAGGTACGATAATATAGTCATGGCCGCACCTTAAAGTGCGACCAATATAATACAAAATAAAATATATTATTTTTAATTAGTTCGCACTTTAAGGTGCGATTATATAGTCATGGCCACACCTTAAAGTGCGACCACAAAAAGGCTAAGAGGCCATATGTGTAGCATCTTTTGTTGGAGTTAGAGTCATGTGGAAGTCGAATGTTAAAAAAACTCATTCAGGATTTAAAGATATGACTTTATACTTGTAAAGCAAAACCTAAATGGGATATGTGAAGATTCTGGTTTTATTTTTTTACTACCCTTGTATATAACATTTGGCTTCTTCTCTTGGTGTGTATCAAAGGAATGCTTATGAGTTGACTCCACGTAAAATAATGGCTTTTGCCTCCATTAACGTTGCACTGAATTGAGAATGCAAGTCTTCATATGCTCACTACATTGAGCTAAACGATTCACAAGCGACTAGTCTAAGTAAAAGTTTGCAATAATTTTTTTTTTTGTTGACATATCAACTTTGAGAGGAAAAGAATAGAATTTTTTTAATTAGTCCGCACTTTAAGGTGCGGTGATATAGTCCTAACCGCACCTTAAAGTGCAACCAATATAATACAGAATAAAATAGATTATTTTTAATTAGTTCACACTTTAAAGTAAGATTATACTCAATCATTTTGTGGCAGTTTATGTGCGCGGGCCCAAATCATGTGCACAAGCCCAACTCCACTTCTATTTACTTTACCACTTTCTAGACAATTTTGATATATAAAGGCTTTTGGGAGTAGCTTGCTAGGCAATGTGGGACTTACCACTTTTGAAATATTACTAATTTTCCAACAAGCCCATCATTCCTCTATATCAAATTGAAAGTATTTAGAACCATAAAGTAATCATACCAACATACACCGACATCAAACTAAGGAGATGACCAACAAGATATATGCAGGGTCCATTTAAATATGGCTGGACCTCTGGTGATCTATTCTACAAGTTCATTGATTCATGGAAGAGAATGGCATATAGATTCTTACACAAGAAACAAACTGAGCTGAGATTACTATCTCTTGATGCTTTTGCTTACTAGAGTGGAAGGATATTACATCAACTAGACTTAATTGGATCACATTAACAAAAAATGACAAAAGGCACATGCTTCAACCTTTAGAACCAACTCAAGAGGAGAAAGGTAGCTTTCAGATTCCAATTAGTGATTACATAATTGTCCTCAAGGTGAAACTAATTGTAATATCAAATCATTTATTTAATAATGATGGTTAGATATTAGTGATATTACTAATATTGATTGTCCCCGCATTACATAAGCTTAACCGACACTAATAATGATTCCAATAAGTATATGCTAATTGTCCTCAAGGTGAAATTGTTATTCAAATCACTTATTGTCCATTTATTAGTGATATTAGTGATGTTAGGGGTGAAGATTCAAATCAATTGATTCCTATGAGGAAATGCTAGAAACTTTCTATTGTGATGCAGAAAACTTGTAAAAAATAAAGTGAAATTTACCAATACACTAGGAAATTTTGACTCCAGCAATTTGGTTCGTCTGTGTTTCCAATTTTTTGAGTGGATTATTGACAGTTATACACATAATTAAAACATTCATAATCATTAATTGTGAACATAGTTATACACATACTTATTTTGTAACTCTTAAATTTATAAAGATATATTTATGTGTTTTTAAATATTTTTCTTAGTTTATATAATAACTAAGGTTACAAATAGAAATTAAGGGTAATTTTGTCTATATAAATATTTAAGTGTTATGTTCCATTCTCTTTAGTTCCGCCTTATTCCATGAAACCAAAAGGCAGCATTTGAGGAGCCTATGTCATATGCCGTTTCATGTCAAAAATATAACAAACACTAACCAACATATGGTGTTGTCTAAGGTGAACTACCAATTAAGTAGTGTACCGTGCACCACCAACTTTTGTTTAATAAGATCGCGCCAAGCGTCCAGATAAGTAATCAGTAACCGCGGTTCTATAGGTTATTTTATTTTTATAATTTATTATAATTTTAATTTGTTAATTACTATAAACCCCTTTCTCTCTGTTAATCTTCTTTTTATAATTCATTTTTACCTTTATTTTAAAAAAAAAAGATAAAAATGTAATTAACTAATTATTATTATTTAAAATTTTTTAAATATCAGGTAAAAAAACTACTGTAGCACGTCATTTAGAGTAGTGCATGGTGCATTACTTAGGGTGCAAGTGCACTACTTAAGGCGCATGTGCATCCTAGAAGTTAGTAGAAGTCACTACACGTTACTAGTCATTAATGCCAAAATCTAAATAAAATTACTCTTCATTTTTTTACGGTAAATTACTATTGTATTCCCGCTGAAGCACAATGTAAAACTATTTCCTTGCGGGACATATATGTGTTTTAAGTCTTCGAGCTGGAATTTCAACTCTAAAATGAGTTCTGATATATCCACACATCACTCTCTCTTTTATCTCATTTTCATTCATTCTATTTTTTTAGTTGTATCTACATTTGCTATCACATCACCTATTATTTTTTTTTTCTCTTTTATATCTTATCTAGATATAAGAGAAGTGTGAACATAATTTTATCCCTCTCAAATTGACCATTTTTACCTGTAAAGTTACACTCTTGATGTGGTATTTTTTGTCAACATCTTTGTAAATAGTGCATTTGATAATAAATTATGAAAGAATCATATATATACTTTCTCCTTGATCAATAGCCGGTAGTTCATAAACTTGTAGCGATAATAAACAATCCTGTAATTTAATGGTCAATCCATGCTATTTTCCTTTTTGATATATTGGGGGAATTTCCTGCATTAAACTTTTCACCAAAAATAAATTTGGACGATTTGAATTTAAGTTTTTGAGCATGGGCTTAAATTTCAATTACAGTTATTAACTTAGGTGTGGTCTATGGTGAACTACTATTTAAGTAGTGCACCATACACTACCATCTCCTGACCAATGAGATCGCGTCAAGTGTCTAAGTGAGAAATTGGAAACCGGTTCTACAGGTTATTTAATTTTTATAATTTATCACGATTTCAATTTGTTCATTACTATAAAGCTCATTTTAATGTCTTTCTCCTCCTTTCTCATGTTTTTTTTAGTGAAAGAAGGGGTAAAAATGGTATTGACTAATTATTATTATTTTCAATTTTAAAAAAAATTAGGTAAAAAACCTATTGTAGCAGGTCATTTAGAGTGGTGTACCGCTTAGGGTGCAAGTGCACCGTAGAAGCCACCGTGTAAGTATGAGCTATCTTGTAGTTACAGGACCTCACAGGATGATTATGACAAACTCCTAGAATTAAATAATAGATATTCTATCTAGGGCTTAAATTTTGCAAAAAAAAAAAAGGGCATCATGAATAGATTTATGCAGGGTAGAGCTGATTGTCATATAAAAATAATAGCAGCAATAAATTGGCATCAGCAGGGATGGCAATGGGTAGGGTACTATAGTACCCATCCCCATACCCGGATTTTTTAAAAGTACTCGTACCCGTCTCCATACCCGTGTGGATAGAAACTTGAGTGCCCATCCCCATACCCTCTGGGTACCTATATGCTCGTACCCGTACCCATTACCCGTAGTTTAGTTAAACAAAATATAATTTTCACTATTTGTATTTTTCAATAGAAAACTAAAATGTGATTGCTATTATAAAATGAAAGCACATTAGTTGAAAATACAAAAAACCATCAAAATGCTTAACATGTAAAATCATTTAATTAAGTATAAACTCAACACCTTGGTCTCAAAATATAACATAATATAGCTTAATAAAGAAACTAAAAACGTCTTCAAATACATCTAACTTGTATCGACCATGCTGCCACTCTCCAAGACCTATTAAAAATAATAAATTTAGTTAGCTAAGTTTTACATTCCAAAGTCAATATAACATAAAACTTTAACAAAAAAAAATATATCATAAATATATTATTTTACCTCATCATCAGAATCAGATTCTCCAAAAAATTGCAGTCGCTTATCTTTAAAGCCTATATACTGCTTGGCTCCAGTAATACCAATAGAAACTATTACATAAATAAGAAAATAAGAATTAAAATTGCAATTAATAAAAAAAAATTAACTATATAAATACACTAGTGCAATATTTCTTACCTTCATTGTCATGTTTTAGCCAACTTTGTGCACACATAAGTGTCTCCAAAGTATCTTCATGAAGCCTAGAAGGATGAGGACTCAACAATCTACCTCTTGTGCTAGCAACAATAGATATTGGGATGGCTAGTATATTCTTGGCAATTTTTTGTAAAATAGGATACTTGATTCCATTTGTTTTCCACCATCCAAGAATGTCAAAGGAAGCAGACTTTGGCAACACCTTCTCTTCCAAATATAGGTCTAGCTCTGACTTAGATTGTACATCATCTGAATCGTTGATAAATGAGTCATAACCACTAAAAAGATTACTGACATCAAGATTATCCAAATTTGAGTCATTGTCATTAAACTTCTCAGCTGAATTTTCTGCTATCCCGATGGTTTTAGATTGATATTCTTCAAACAATGAGTAGCATAGTTTCTTCACATTTGTAATTTCAACTAAAGACGAGCTTCCATAAAGCTTGGGAAAAAAATATTCTAAAAGCTTTAATTTGTATCTTGGATCCAAAATAATGGCAATCCCCATGATTCCATGTATTACATGCCAATATTTCTCAAATTTTTCAATCATCTTTGAAGACATCTTTCTAATAGCCTCAACTGAGCAAGTCTTCCAGTGTTGCAACGAAAGCTTTATCTCACAAAATAGAGGGAAGAATATATTTGTTGTGGGATATTGTGTCCCAGAAAATATCTCAGTTACACGATGAAATACTTCCAACCTATTACAAATTTCTTTTGCGATTTCCCACTCACTCGTTGTAGGAAAACATTTATACAAAGGCTCTCTTGTTTTCAAACGAATGAAAACATCTTTATAAGCTAATGCAACAACAAACATTTGATAGGTAGAATTCCATCTAGTTTTACAATCAATGATGAGTTTCTTTGTAATAGAAACTTTGATCTGACGTGCAACTTCCTTAAAAATTTGCTCTCTTTTAGGTGTGGCTGTCCAAAAAGCCACACTGTTCCTAACCTTTTCTATGCCATCTCCAAGAACACTTAAGCCATCTTGAGAAATTAAATTCAAAATATGTGCGCAACACCTCATATGAAATAATTGTCCATCAAGTATAAGGGAAGAGCAATCAAGTTTGTTCAGCAGAGATGTAACTAGAGAGTCATTAGTGCTACAATTATCCAAAGTGATGGTAGACAGTTTTCTATCAACATTCCAATCAAGCATGCATTTTATCGAAACCTCAGTAAGAGCTTCATCCGTGTGTGGACATTCTACATACACAAACCTATTGTGAAAAATAATTCCTCAAACATTAATAAAACTAAAAAAAATCATAGTTAAAATAGTTCATCATCAAACAATAATATGACTCAAAGTAATTGATAAAAATTAAGTTAAACATTATTTATATATACCTCAAGATGCGACTTTGCAAATCCCAGCCTTCATCAATGTAGTGAGCTGTGATTACCATAAACCCTTTCTTTTGATTGCTAGTTGCCCACATGTCTATTGTTAAAGCAATTCTACTGCTAATTTTATCTAAGATTTCCATACTCTGCAACTTTTCCTTTTGGTAGATCTTGATAATATCACTTTTCACTGTGTTCCGACTAGGAATCTTGAATAAAGGTTGAAGACCTTCAGAGTATGCTCTAAATCCCAAATGGTCCACCATAGAAAGTGGGTACTCATGAATTATGATCATACAAGCAAGGTCTTTTCTTGATTTCTCTGGATCAAAATGATAATTACTCAAATAAAATGATGACCCATCTATCCTTTTCTGTTCTTTTAATAAAATTGACTGTCTGATATCTTTGTAAGGTCTTCTCTTACAAGTCCCAAAGTGCTTCCGCAAATGATTTGTCCCGTCAGTTCTTTTACCTGCAAGAGGCTTGTTGCAGTAGTTACATATAGCTTTCTCTTCTCCATTAACAACTTTTTTCTTGAAATGATTCCAGACAGCAGAGATCTTTCTTTTCTTTCCATCATTAACTAGTTCAAAATCATCACCATCCACAGAATCAGGAAGAGAGTCATTTTGGGTTTTTGACTGACTTTGAACACCAGAGCATTCCATAGGACTAGGTTCATTTTCATGTTGTGTGGTGGGAGTAACCGCGGCTACAGGAGGAATACTACTTTCAGAATTTTTGGATGGAATTTGTGCAGATGGATTTGCCATCTTTGGAAGAGGAGGAGAGTTTGAAGTGAAGTGAGAAAGAAAGTTGCAGGGAAAGAAACTTTTTTTTAACGTATATAGGAAAGAAATTGGTCTGATGGTGAAATAGAAATTGTATCAGAAGTTGAAAAGAATTAGTGGAAAGGTCATAATTATATTTTCCATCTACTCACATGATCATTAGTGAAAAAGTCATAATTAGTGGTGAAACAAAAATTGCTCGAGGATTTCAAGTTAGTAACTGCCAATCAATTCCTTGGTAATTGACAATCAATTAAACCAAGTTATTTTTCCAATACTAAGCTATAATTATTTCCATAAAAAGCTAGATAATATTTATATTTTTTCCTTTAATAGGCTCATATTAGTTAAGACTTAAGATCTTCTCTCTAATCAAATTTAGATCAATTAGATATACTTTTAATTTACATCAATAATATTTATCTCTTTGTGATCAAATTTGAAATATGTGCAAGTTTTAATACAAAATTTATTCTTAAAATTTGAGAATATATCTTTTTGTTTAAATACTATTATCCTATCATATATATTATAAGTTAAGATAATAGTATGATTCAGTTAAAAAAAATGGTAGTATAGTTATAATAATTATATTACGATGAACAATTATATATATATATATATATATATAATATGTGTGTGCGGGAATGGGGCGGGGTGTGTACTATAGTACCCATACGCGCACCCATACCCACTAATTTTTGCGGGTATTTACCAATGTCCAACTCCATACCCATTTAGCGGGTTTTTACCCTACCTATAGTAGGTATTTTTTACGGGTACCCATAGGGTTTGGGTCAATTGCCATTCCTAGGCATCAGTACATCATTTTTACAGCTATTTTCTGGTTAAGGGCGTTGCTATTACGCCACGACTATTGGTGCCATACTATTATTTTGAAAAACTAAAAATACCCTCGTTAAAAAAATTGAAAATTCTGGATCGTGAATTTTGACCCGTTTAAATTGCGGATCTTACGCAACTATGAAGTTTGTAACTACAAAATTCCTGTACCCATCCGTAGTTTGAAATTGCGGGCGAAAAAAAAACCTTACTAAGGATATTCATGTATTTTTCGCATTTTTTGAATGACATAAATAACTATTGGAATGACAACAATAGCCGTGCCCTCTTGATAAAGCTTATTCTTCCTAATTGGAACACCGACCGGTACTGATGAGGCTCCATGATCCGGTTGCATTGGTTCAGTTCAGAGACTAGTGAGACACCATGAACGAGTGTTATTGGTTCACTGGCTAGTGATGAGACTCCATTAAAAATTTGTACATAATTATTAATTGTAAATTAATATACACATAATAATTTTATAACTCTTAGAAATTTATAAAGATATACTTATGTGTATATTTTAAATATTTTTCTATTATTGAGTTATTCATGACGACAACAACATGGGTTTGGATGATGGTGATGTAGATACGACACCTTCAGAAACTGGGGTTGGTGATTTTAATATAGATGAAAGTGTTTTGAATGTGATTGACGTAACGCCTATAGCTAGTTCTTAGAACTAGAGGAAAATCAAGTTAGTTGAGGAAATTCCAAAGCTATTGGTAGGCCTCGGAAGGATGAGGGCGTGGGGTATTGCAGCAGAAGAGTCTAGCTTCTGAAGGTAAAGGCTAAGCGTTCGCATGACAGGCCTCAAAAGCCACCTGAAGAAGCGAAAACAAGCTAGGATATAGCTAGGCTATGCGCACGATAGCAGTTATTATCTATTGATATTCATAGTTCTTATGAGGTTGAGAGTTGTGACAAGGGCTCGAAAGGCTTTTATAATTAGTCACAGGGTGGTTAAGCTTTTTGAGTGTTTGGAGGAGTTGGTGGTTCAGAGGTTGGCACAGCAAATTTGAAATCGCAATACAAGATATGTGAAGGGTCTTTTTGGCTGGGCTCTTTGTGTTTGGTTTGGTTTTTCTTCCATAGGATTATATCTCAAGATCTTGTTATTTATTTATATTAATAAATTCCAACTTTCCAAAAAAAAAACCGGTTTCAAATTGAAATTATGGGTATTTTTGTGTGTGTACATGTTCTCAATAAGTTTTTTGTTTTCATTCTACTTGGTTCCACCATTTTCCATCGAACCAAAGGGCACCGTTTGAGAAGTTTTTGTCATGTTTTGTTTCGTGTTAAGAATATAACAAATACGGAACATAATCTGTTCGTTTTGTTCCGTTTCAACACCTATCAAAATGCTGCCTAAATTAAGATTGAGAACATACTTATTGTTTTTAACTCTTCGAAAGTATTTCATGAAAATATCCCTATAGATAGATAGAGTCTCCATTGAGATAAGTTGTGGAAGCAGACCGTGTAGAACTATATAGAATGTTACCCTTAGAAATGTGAGTTGGAGTAACAACCTTTCAATTGGCTGAACAGTTATTCGTGCAAATCTAGCAAAGAATTTTTCGGGCTGTATCTTATTATTGTAGCAAGATTAAAAATCTTTCTTGTAGCTCAAAGGTTATCAGTATTTCTTAAATAAAACACATTCACTAGAAAGAAAATCCAAACTTATACATGATCTCCCACTCTACTAGCAAAACAAATTCACACTCTCCATATTCACTCAGAAGTCAGAGCTTACACGTGAGAAAATTATGTTCTCTGCACCACATTGGGGAGATGGTTGCAAAAGCATCAAAGGCTTACCTCTACAAGTCCTAAAAGGGAGGTGGTTCATGATGTTTGCATCATTTATGATCATGTCAGTATCAGGAGCTAGCTACATGTTTAGCCTCTACTCCAGAGAAATCAAGTTTGCTCTCGGGTATGACCAATCCACTCTCAATTTGTTAAGCTTCTTCAAAGACTTGGGTGCCTTCATTGGAATTCACTCAGGTCTAATAAACGAGGTCACGCCTCCTTGGGTTGTGTTAACAATGGGTGGGATTCTCAATTTTTTTGGGTATTTTATGATTTGGCTTACTGTGACAAAGAAAATTGCAAAACCCCACCTGTGGCACATGTGCTTGTACATCTTTATAGGGGGCAATTCTCATTGCTTTACCAACACTGCAGTTATGGTGACCAGCGTAAAGAACTTCCCTGGGACTCGGGGCATTGTCTTAGGCATTGTGGGTGGTTATTTGAGTTTGAGTACAATAATCTTCACTCAACTATACCATGCCTTCTTTGGAAACGATTCCAAATCTGTGATTTTGATCTTGGCATGTCTACCAACTGCTACTGCTTTAATTTTCCTACCAGTTATAAGGAACCACAGGAGTATTCAACAGAAAAATGACTCCAAAGTTTTCTATAGGTTCATCTACTTGGTACTAGCTCTTGCAGGGTTCTTCATGATTATAATCATTTTGCAAATATGTTTCAACTTCACCCAGAGCGAATATTTTGCCACTTCCACTGTGATGCTTCACCTGCTTACCCTTCCACTTGCTGTTGTTTTTGTGGAAGAACACAAGATTTGGAAGAGCAAACAAGAACATAGCAATTGTGAAAATCCTCCAAGCCCCATGGATATAACAACAACAACAACAACAAAGTCTAATCAAGTGAAGTCTAAGCAGGGTCCTCATGCAGAAAAAACTATCGAAAAAGGATTTTCCTGGTGGCAAAACATTCTCAGGCCACCCCAAAGGGGTGAAGATCACACAATACTTCAAGCTATTTTCAGTCTTGATATGGTGATTCTTTTGTTAGCTACTATATTTGGGTACGGTAGCAACCTGACTATGATAAATAACTTGAGTCAGATAGGAAAGTCCTTAGGATATCCTGCACATACTATAACCACATTTGTCTCCCTCATGGCCATTTGGATTTTTCTCGGTAAAATTTCACAAGGGGTTGTCTCAGAATTTATGATAACCAAATTGAAAGCCCCAAGGCCTCTCATGATCACGATACTCCTTGTATTGTCGTGTATTGGTCACCTTTTAATTGCATTTAATGTTCCAAATGGTCTTTATGTAGCATCAATTGTTATTGGGTTTTGCTTTGGGGCAATCTGGCCAATACTTTTTTCCATCATATCTGAATTGTTTGGTCTTAAACATTACTCAACATTGTACAATGTTGGGACAATAGCAGTTCCAATTGGGTCATACTTGCTCAATGTGATGGTCGCAGGGTTTCTGTATGACAAGGAAGCCAGAAAGCAAATCGAAGCATTGGGGCTAGAAAGAAAGCCAGGAGAGGAGTTGAACTGCAATGGGGGTGAGTGCTACAAATTGGCTTTCATTATGATCACTGCAGTTTGCTTGCTCGGGGCGCTTGTGTCATTTATTTTGGTGCTTAGGACCAGACAGTTCTACAAAACTGACATATACAAGAAATTCAAAGAAGAATCTAGAACTGCTGAAACTGTAAGTGTTGTCCCTCAACAAGAATGAACCACCTGTTGCTGAAGATGAAGGCTAGATATCTACTGTAAGGAAATGGTAAGAGAAATATTCGTGAAGGAGAGCAACAGTAACAGTACAATAAAACAATAATCCCCCATTGTTTGCACTTTAGTGAAGGTTATTGTAACAAACCCAATTCTTAGCAACTACCTCCAGTCCTCCACCTCTATTTTACCTTGTTTTTTTATGTATTTTTTTCTTTTTATCACATCACATATTATATATATTATATTGTTACTTATCTTCTTCTTTACTCTTTCTGTTTGGAAAGTATACACCCAAAAGTGGACCCTTTACTTTTTAGATACTACTTTTAAGTAGGGGTGTCCGTTGGTCGGTCTCGGTCGGAAACTTTAAATCCATACCATACAATCAAAGCCACACTTTAAATCCAATAATCCATACTTAAAGTGAGATAACAATTAATCATGCTTTAAAGTGAAATAATAAACTCACCACACAATAAATCAGTCTAAAGGCATTTAAAAATTAAAACACTTAAAATCCTACTGCAATCAAAGCTACACTTTAAATCCATACTTTTAGAATGCTACACTAAAAGCCACAATAACAATGAAGTTGATACTTTAAAGAGTAACAGATAAGTGATAACATTCAGAACAATCAATCCCGCTACACTTTAAAGCCACATTAACAGTATAAAACAGTAAAATAGATATTACAGATTTACAGTGATATAAATTCTAGGAGCTTGGATAAGTTTCTAGTGTCACTCATTTAGAAAACTTGAACACAAGTTAGAATGTTAGCCTCCTACAATACATTGTTGTGGCCAATAATGATTACACTGGTCAAATATAGTCCATATGTTGCCTTTGGATAAATCAGCTTCCCCTAGTGCTTCTTCATCATCCTCTATCACAATAAAGTAAGATCATTAAACATAATTAATAAATATTTTTCCATGTGACATTAAAAACTAAAGAGCAGGGACAGTATGAAATGAATTAATTAAATTGAAAACATACCCAAAATGTTTCACAAACGAGCTTATTGCAGGCAACAAATTCCAATCCACATTGATGTTGCTCAAAGTCCGAAACTGTCCAATGGCCACTGCCCACTGGCACTAGGGTCACTCAAACATAATATTGAATGTTTAAACCTAACAAATCACAATACACAATTACACATTGAAGTTGCGGTAAAAGTAACATGGAAGGAAGCTAAGTTGCAAGAATAAATTTATGTGCATAAGATAAAAAATTTACCTAGAATCAAAATGAAACCCCTCTACTTGCCAGGTCTGCAACAGCAACAAGAGAGATAAATCTTTTAATGTAATTGTAAGGCAGGCCTGCGATGCAAACAATATTTCAAACTCAGATTGATGAAAAGATTTAAAAGCAATAGAATAAACTAAACTCACCACATATCAGAACATGTAATTCATGCTCAAGATCTAAATGAGGCTCAGGAGCGTAGCTCCCCAAAAAGACCCTTGTTTGCGGTGCCATGTGTCAAAAGATGCAAACAAGTTCAATAAGTCATGATTTCTACAATACATGACTCCAAAAAGCCAAAAAGTCAGATCTGCATGGAAGGCAACAAAAACAAAATTAGGATTTATATATGATTGAATAAATTTAAAAATGCAGTAATTATTAACTTACGCTTCAATAAGCTATCAATCACAGCGCATAGGCTGTGATTGAGATGATTGACCACCATCTCCAGCACCAGTTGCTGCAGTAGCTCCAGTTGGTGTTATAACAAACTTTTGCAATTCTTGGAATAATGACAAACAAAGCAAAAAATACAAATGAGAACCAAGATCACAAAAAATTATAAATGAATAGAAATAATATGAAACATATACCAGTCACAATCTTTTCAGATTCTTCAAGCTCATCACTGAAGTTGATGTCTTTGAATTGGAAGCGAGTAGGCCTCAACCAATTCTGAGAACAAATCAAACCTTCCGTCATTTCTGGTAAAAGACAGCTTCTGAATACATCAATGACCCTACCACCAGCACTGAAAGCACTCTCTGATGCCACAGTGGAAACAGGCGTGGCAAAAACATCCCTGGCCATCATTGATAATATGGGCAATCGAGAGCTATTATTTTTCCACCACACAAGAATATCAAAGTTCTCATCAGACTTCTCAATAGCTTCACCCAAATACCTTTCCAGCTCATTTCTTTGCTCAATAGAGTTTTTTTCCACCAAATGCTGCAAAAATGCAGCTCTCCTAGCCGCATGTGATGGCACATCAGTAGAAACAGGTTTGTCTGCACTAGAAATCCCCGCATGAGCTTGCTCACCACCCCTGATAGACTGATCATATGCTGCCACATACCAATAGTACATGCTACCCAGATTTTGCTTGATATTAGCCTTCAACTTGCTCACCAAATTCAGGTCATTGGGATACATATCTTCAAGAGACCACTCCACATATGTCAACTTGTTGCGAGGGTCAAGAATCACACCAAAGTATAGTAGCTGATTCATATTTTCAACATTACCCCAATATTTATCGTACTTTTTCTTCATTTCCTTACCCATTTTACTCAAGACAAGATTTTGGCTCGCAATACAGCTTAGAATTTCACAATAAATTGTACAAAGCTGATGGAAGGCCGAATGGATAGTCATATGCACAGATGCAGAAAAAATATTGGTGGCCTCATAGAAGATCTTAAGAAATTTGACAAATGCTCTTGCAGAATCCCAATCACTACTAGTAGGGGGAGAAAGAGTACTCCCAAAGTACTCTGCATTGCTAGGGTCCTCAAACTTTACCCTTTCAAATGCAGTTTGGAACTTCTCCGCAGTATCTAGCATTAGGTAAGTTGAGTTCCATCTCGTTGGAACATCAAGACAAACAAGTTTTTTAGAGGAAATATTGGAAAATTGGATGGCCTCCTGAAACTTTGTTTTCCTCATAGATGAAGACCACACAAACCTAATAGCAGTGCGGATGCTAGCTATGGAAGAGCTAAGGTCCTTCAAACCATCATTTACTATTAAGTTCAAAATATGAGCACAACACCTCATATGGAGGAACTCCCCATCGAGCACAAGGCCATTGAACTTTTTCAATCTTTCTTTTAAATAAGACACAACACCGTCATTTGATGAGGCATTATCAACAGTGATTGTGGACACATTCCTTAGACCCCACTCCCTCAATATCACTTCTATATGCCTACCTATAGTCTCCCCTTTATGGTTGGCAACTTTGGAGAAGCTGATGATTCTCTTTTGATAGTTCCAAGCATTGTCAATAAAATGGGCTGTTAGTGTCAAATAACTAGTGTTTTGGCATGAAGTCCAGCAATCAGTGGTTAGGGAAACTCTCCTACATTAAGATCTAAAGAATGTTCTTAACTTCATCTTTTCATCGAGGTATAGTTGAAAACAGTCCCTAGCAACCGTTTGCCTGGAAGGGACAGTAAATTGTGGCTGTAGTTTTTTGCACAAAATCTTAAACCCATCACCCTCAACGGCACGAAATGGCTGCTCATCTAAGATAACAAACATGGCTAGAGCATTCCTACATTCTTTAAGATTGAACCTTTGACTCAAAGCAACCATATCAGTACCTTCCCCCGGCTTAAAACTTAGGATTGTTTGACTAGGGTCATTGATAACAGCATAAGGGTATCGAGGACAAACTTTGACATGAGCAATAAGATTAGAAGTACCATGCAACTTACTATCACAGAGATACCTCTTACCACAATAGTTGCAAGCGGCAGTGGGATCTTCAACTTTGTTATCAGGCACTCTTGTGAAGTGGTCCCATCCAGGTGATTGTCTTCGAGGACCACTTGCATTAGCCTTCCTTTTCTTTATACTTGCTGGATTAGGAGGAAGAGCAGGTTCAGTTTCACGAACTTCATTTGCAACACCTGGCTGGTTCATTGGATGATCTCCACCACCTCCTGTTGCTTGTTCCGGAACTGTGTTTGGTAGATTCTGACTAGGCTGGTCCATGACTGTCCTATATCACCAACAAAACAAACAAGTTAATAAAAGTGAATAAAAACGGAAGCATGGGTCTACAGTTGAGGGAAAAAACAGCATGGAAGCATGGATCTAAAGTGAATAAATGTAATTGAATCCTACAACCCACAGTGCCCACCATAAATGTAATTGAATCCTCACCAGTTCTTTTTCCTTGTTTGGTTCTTTATTTGAATTCAAGTCAGTGATTCAGATTTTGAAAGGGTACAAGTCAGAGTTCTAACTACTCCTAAGCAACCAACTTAATTGGACATGATAGTTTCATATGTCACATTGAGAACACAATTACAGTAGTTGCCATTGGAAATTAATGCCTAGTTTCATAGTGTTTAGACAGATGGATTTAGACAAACAAGGAAAACACAATATTGTCATAGAACTTGAAAGTTTGGCCCATTTGTTGCCTTGGCAGCTAATACTTGTTCTTTTTTCTTCTTTACAAGACAAGATATGAAAAAGAAGTAAAGGGGGAAAGTGCATATAAAATTACAGCAAGGGAGATTAAAACAATGAAGAACAAGAATAGGCAAAATAACCAAGAAATTAAAGAAAAACAAGCAGCATATCCTCCCCCTAGAATGCAGATCTTAACAGAAGCAATAAGATCATTGTAGACAATAAACAGTTCCTCCCTCCATTCACCTAATTCTGCGCAGACCAGAATCTTTAACCAGCCATGGTTTCAATAATCCTTAGACACTAACACTAATGTAGCAACATCAAACACCATAACAGATGCCTTTGATATAAATCTGTGGCTAACAGACCTTAGATTCAATTCTTGAAACCGATTATTGCAACAGCGTCTGTACTTAGAAACACAATTCCAGCAGTCCCAAGAGGATTATGATTAAACGAAACAGACCAGCAACACTTAGCATGAAGACATTGAATGTTTGAGATTGCCAAAAACAAAATATGATCATCCAAACTCTTTAATACAGCATGTTAATTTATCATCAATGACACTACAGGAACTGACACAATTGAGAGAATTTACCAAAATCGAATGCAAACAGAGTTTAAATGGCAAAGAAAAGCAAGGCTCTCCATCTTCCTTTGACTGTGAGTTACAAGAAACCAAAAGGGTTACAAAAAACCAAAACAATATAACTCAGAAATAGGGTGACAAAAGGGGTAACTGAAGAAAGAGGAAGGGAACAGACTCACCACTGAAGTTTGGAGACGGTCGCGATTGTTAACCCTTTCCTGAACGACGGCGGCCGAACGAGGCAGCCTTCGGGACGACGGTGGCTCAACTCGCGAGGACGGTGGCTCAACGACACGGCCTTCGGTGGGCGACGACGGCGCGATTCGAATCCAACACCTTCAAGCTTCGTCGGCGCGATTCTCTGTAAGGTTAAGGGCTAGGCAAGTGAGGGAGGGTCGAACGGAGTTCATTTCCGGAGGAGCCTTCGATGGTATCGGCGCAACGCTTGTGGTTGGGTTCTAGGAGGTGCAGCGGCGCTAGGGTTTCATGCTCAGCTTGAAGAGGAGAGAATGAGAGGTTGAAATTGGTCTTGGCTGATTCCTCTCGTGGTCTGGTCGCGTTTCCTGGGCTGGCCCAAAATAAAATTTGGTCTCCCCTTCTCTGGTTCGGTCGGTTCGGGCGGTTTTGCTCCTGAACCGGAACCGACCGGTCAGACCCAGTATAAACCGGATTTTTTATCCGGCCGGACCCGTGGGTGAACCAAACCGGCCCAGAATGCAAAAAAATGGCCGGTTCGGCCGGTTTCGGTTCGGTTTTCAATTTTCTGGCCAGCCCTACTTTTAAGCATCTGGCTACTAAGATTACTTCTGAAATTTGTAACTTCAGCAGGGGAGGGGAGTTATAAACATTTTTCCATGCACAATTACAGTTCAGGTTCACTTGAATGTGAACCTATCCCTTGTTGTAGTCAACCTAGGTTCAAGGCACAGTGGATATACAGGAAAAAATTGTAGTCACTTGAATGCTCTATTCTCTATAAAACACCAACACGGAAAAAGATAAAGCTTCAATAAAAAGTGAAGCTGCAGCCTGCATATACCGGAAATCGAACAGCAAAGTTCATGTAAACCCACTAGCCCACTTCACATTAATTGATTCTTCTATCATCATTGTTCTTGAGTTGTACACTCAATGAGCCTTTGATGAGGGGAATATTCAAGAAATATTCCTTTGTCAGAGTTAGCGTCGGACATTTCAAGATCATCTTTGGTGTTGAGTAGAAAGCATGGGCATCCAAAAGGATGGAAATATGATATATCAGGTTGCCTTCCTGTCCATAATTTATATGGAATCTTCTTCAGAATTGGCCCCATAAGAATCCTGTTCTAGATGTAATAGGCTGTGTGAATTGCTTCAGCCCAAAAATATTTTGGCAAAGAAGTTTCACTGGGCATTGTTCTAGCCATTTCTTACAGTGACCTGTTCTTCTGTTCTGCTGCGCCATTTTGTTGAGCAGTTCTGGGAGTTGAAAGTTGATGAGTGACGTCGTTCTGCTCACACAAGCTATCGAACTCTTCATTGATGAGTTCTCCTCCTCTGCCGCTTCTGATTGATGAGATGCAATAGCCTTTCTTGTTCAGAACTCTTTTGGAGAATATGGTGAAGGCTTTTAATGTTTCATCTTTATGACTCAGGAAATGAACCCAAGTAAACCTTGTGTAGTCATCAACAATGACAAGGAAATACCTTTTTCTATAACAACTAGCCATTCTAGTAGGTCCAAACAAGTCCATATGTAACATCTCCAGAGGTCTACTTATACTCACAAAATTCTTCGAATGAAAAGAACTTTTCAATTGCTATCCTTGAAGACATGTTGAGCATGTGACATCAGATTTGAAAGATAGTTTTGGCAGACCACGAACTAAGTCATATTTGACCATCTTTGTAATGGTCTTTAAGGATGCATGCCCTAGCTTCCTGTGAAAAATCCATTTATCATCCTCTGATGACACTAGACAGGTTACATTTTGACTTGCAAGGTTTTCCAAGTTAGTCTTATATAGATTCCCTTGTCTCTGAGCTTTGAAAGATAACCTTGTCATTATCATCCATGACACTACACTTCACTTTCTTGAAAGTAAGTCATCCCACTATCACATAATTGACTTATGCTAAGTAGGTTATGTTTTAATCATTCATCAAAAGAACCTTCCGTTTTACAGGAAAAGGAGCCTTACCCACATCACCTTCTCCTACGACGAAGCCCTTCTAGTTACCTCCAAAGGTAACAGTTCCACCATTCTCCTTAGCACAGATCTTTGGGAACATAGACTTTCTTCCCGTCATGTGACGCGAGCAGCCACTGTCCAGGTACCATTGCTCTTTTCTGCT
The DNA here is from genome assembly GCA_030819835.1 of Acmispon strigosus. Classification (NCBI taxonomy): domain Eukaryota; kingdom Viridiplantae; phylum Streptophyta; class Magnoliopsida; order Fabales; family Fabaceae; genus Acmispon; species Acmispon strigosus. The sequence goes on from JAUAMA010000001.1 coordinate 32,434,646, forward strand.
TTGCCCTGTTAAACACATCTGCAACAGGAACAATCATAGATTTTGGTACCCAAATTTTCTTGGGTCCTGATTTGTAAGTTGTGGCTCTAGGTGGGACTTTCTTATCATAAGAAGTTCTCTTTGTGATTTTTTTTACCACAAACATTACAGGTTCATACGATATGGTATTGGACGATACAAATTTAATGTCAGACGATACATGATTAGACGATGATGCATATGACATGTTAGACGATGCAATATTGCATGATGAAACATTATCATCATTGCTTTCATAACCTAGTCCACTTTTATCATACATTGTTCAGTTGTTTCCACTTAGTCTTACTAGGTTGTCATGACCATTAGTAAATGATGAAAGAACTTTAATTAAAACCTTAACTCTATCCTTGAAAACTTTTACTTCCTAACAAGGATCTTGTTCTTTCAAAGTTTTATTCTCTTCAGTTAGCAAAACGTTTTCCTCCTTAGAGGCATCTAATTCTTTTTGAAGTTTTTTAAACTTCTTCTTTAGGTTACTATATTCTATAGATAAAGCATGTGAAAATTCAAGAAATTCATTATAATCTTCTTCAGAAATTTCAGAAGTTACCTCATCTTCCTTTTCGTATGATGCATCAACAGACGCCATGAATGCGTAAAACAATTCTCCATCGTCTTCATGTTCTTCATCGACTGGGTATTCTTTAGACTCTTCATTTTGGCCGGTAAGTGCTTTCTTTCTCCTGTTGTGATTCTTTTGAACTGGCCTCTTTGTAAATCGAGGACAATCAGCTTTTATGTGACCATTTTTTCTACATTCGAAGGAGACGATAATGCTTTTCCCAGAGCTTTGTTCTCCATCTCTTCTGGAACTAGATAAAACTTTTCCTTGTCCAGAATCTTTTCTTTTCTCTCTTCTTGGCTCGTTCTTGGCTTGTCTTCGTTTAAGCCACATCTTTATGAACCTTCTACTGAAGAGGGCTTTTTCATCGTCTGTGTGATCAGACGACTCTTCAGCTTCCTCATATGACTCTTCAGCTTGTAGGGCTTTAGAGGATCTGGATTTGAAGGCTACAGATTTACTCTTTTTAGCATCTGTATCCTCAGCAAGTTCAATAATGATCCCAATAGTTCCTCCATTCTGAGAGTGCTAAGATCTTTAGCCTCTTGAATGGCAGTAACTTTGGATCTCCACTTGCTAGAGAGACATCTCAGGATCTTGGTGATTTGATCAAGATTTTTATATGATCTACCAAGATTTCTCAACCCATTAAGAATGGTTTGAAATCTAGAGAACATATCGTCTATAGATTCATTATCCTTCATCTTGAAGGCTTCGTATTGAGCGCCCAACATACTTATTCTAGTATGCTTTACATTTGAGGCTCCTTCATGGGCCATGGAAAGTGTGTCCCATATCTCCTTGGTAGTATCAGGACTGTCAAATTTATCATGTTCATTCTTGCTTAGAGCACACGTGAGAAACAACTTTGCTTTTGAGTTTAGTTGGTTCTTTGTGCATTGTTCATCAGTCCATTGCACCTTGGGAATGACTTCACCTGCAGAGTTTCTGGGAACATAGTTGCCTTGTTCAACGATGCCCCACCGTTTGTAACTTGTGCATTCTATGAACAGCTGCAGGTGTTTCTTCCAGTAGGGGTAGTTTGTACCATCAAAGAATGGTGGCTTGTTCGTGGCTGAGCTCGTTGGAATTGAATTTCCCTCCATGGATATTTTTCTTTGCACTTGTGAAAGTGTAAGATTCCCAGAGCCTAAAGCTCTGATACCAATTGATAATGAAAGAAATAACACAATAAATGGGGGATTTGAATTGTGTTCTATTTTAAAAACTTGTTTTTGAAAACAGCTATAAGTTTTGAAAACTTATGCAGCGGGTTAATTAACAAAGCGTGGAAGATAAAACATGCAAAGAATTTATCTTGGTTCACCCCCTTAAACGATAGGGCTACGTCCAATCCTTGGCTTCACCAAAATTTTCCACTATTCAACCCGAAAATTACAAGTATTAAACAAGACTTCTCCCAGTATTCAACAGGTCTTCTCCAACGTATTCTACAGGATTTCTCCTTACAAGTACTGTACAGGACTTCTCCTAATTCTTTAAAAAGAATTTTCTCTTCTACAGAATCTCTTCAGAAAGAATGAAGTAGAAATATTAACAACAAATAACTCTAAGTATAGAGGATATGACTCTTTGGATATATACTTGAGTTTTAACTTAAACAAAGAAGTTTAGACGATAGGATCTTTGTTTGGGTGTGATTATTGGATACTGTTTGACACTTAAGATCTTTTCACACTTAGAAGATTTTCTTCTCTTGAAGGTTTTGACACTTGAGAAAATGAGAAACATAAGAAAGCAGATTGTTGATTGCAAGTTCGGATTCTTAGTTTTTTTTTATCTTCTGATTTCTTCAAGTCTTCCTTTTATAGCTTCACTTGAAAACCTGTGTTCGGGCAGTGGTTTGAACGAATCTAAGAGAGAGTCACGTGAGTTCTTCAGAATATCTTCATTGTGAGTAACGAATCTCTTCATGAAATGCTCTTGGCCATTCAAAGCTTAGAATGGACATTCTGATGGAGCAAATAGCTTGTAGTAGTCTGAATCTCTGAATATATCCCATTTGATTCAACTTAATGTAGACATATTGAGATTTCTGAATCCTTTAATGTGTCTGAAAGATCATTGCATTTAATGTTGTTACTTGTAGAACGAGCAACCATTTAATGCTGAAAATGACTGAGTGGATGGTCATTTAATGCTTCGGCAGAGAGAGTGAATAAATTCATTTTTTTTATTCACAACGTTGTACCTTTCCTGTTATTGAAAGGATTTTATGCACTAAATCGTTTCACCCAAAGAATTTATAAAGTTGTCACTTAAATACTATTAAATTCCCTTTTAAGATTCGAATGTAGTATAGCAACGGGTATTTGTCGAACCACAGAGAATTGCGGACAAAAGTGGTTCTTTAGTATAATTAAATAAGCGATGGATAAAAATAAAGTTGTTTAAACGTTGTTATAACTAAGAAACATAAATAAATAAACAAAGCGGTAAAAAGATTTAGAAGCAAGTTAAAGAAACTGTTGAGATTAGCTTTCACGGATTAACCTTCATGCATTCTGTGAATTCATACATAAGCCATGTTCTTATATCAGTTCTTAACTTCCACACGGTCTCCCAGTGCGAAGATTATCAATCTGCTAGATTAACTCCCAATCTCTTGACCGATTAATTAACAAAAAGCATTAGACATGGATGATTGGTTAACTAATGCAATTGATTCCTCCCACCATTTCTTATCTTACTACCCAGTCTCCCGGTCGTAGAAGATTATCATCTCGACTAAATTAACCCTCAATCTCTTGATTGATTAACCTGCAAGAAGCATTAGACTTGGGTGTTTTGAATTGACTAACGATCTAACCCCATCTCTAGGTATTAGAATCCATTAGATGATATTACCGAGTTCAGATTTAAATAGCCAGTTCTCACCATCCTTTCAAATCTAAAATCATGTTCTAGGTGATCAATGCAAAACAAGCATTAGACAAACGGTAAATCATTGAATCATAGCATAAAAACGTTAACTTGTATGAATATCAATAAGAATACATAACAATGGTTAAAAGTTTACAACTAATCCCAACACGAAAGGTTTAGCAATCCATTTTCATGGATGCTACAAGCTTACAAGAAGAAATATGGAAAACCGGAAGCTTGGCGACGTCGGTGACGTGTCTCCACTTGAAAGGTGATGTATTGGGGCACAGGGTGGCCACCCACATGCGTGGCCCTTGTGTTACAAGGGTCAAAAACACGATTTTTACACAGAAAAGGGGTCCAGAACCAGTTTCTAAACAAGAGTTTTCATAGGAAATATTTCTAAGAAATTGAAAATCATTATTCCAAGGTTCTAACATGTTATAATCCACTTTGCCTAATTTAAAATGTCATGGTAAAAGCTTTGGAACCAATAGTGCAAAAACAAGGAATAGAATGAAGGAACCAACCTTGCTTGTTGTATTATCAAAGGGAAAATGAACCACAACTCTAGACCTTCAATAGTTCGAAGAAAACTCGAGGGAATCCAAGGGAAAATCATGGTAAAGGTCCTTGTAGTTGGAGAGAAAAGGAAAAGGAAAACAAAAACAACAGAATCATGTTAGCGTCGGTCTCGGTCAAAGAACGAACTCAGAATCGAAAGAGCACGAAAGCTTACCTGAGGATAAACACTAGGACTTCTTGAAGGAGAGGATTAGAGGGTCAAGTTTATCTTCCAATAGAGGAAAACACAGCAGTAACAAGGAGAAGACAGCAGCAAGAAGTCAGAAGCAGAAAATGGACTAGGGTTTTGCTCTAGGGTGAAAAATAAAATGGAATAGCAGCACATGGAAGGGAGCACGAAATCCTCTGCTCTTAAGGGGGATAATAGCAGCCCTCTCACCTCCTTAACTCAGAATAATCACCCATCAACACCAATTAACACTCATCAAACTCCATTAAGTCCCAATACAACCCATTAAACTCCATTAACCACAAGACAACACCTTAAAACTCCATTAAGGTCTGTAATACCCAATAATATTCAGAATTCAAATTTGAAATTCAAACCTATCCAGCCACACGAAAATCTGAACCATAAACAAAACTTATCTCACCAAGATTCGAACCCTTACCATGTACCCGAAATGCAGAAGTCTTAACCACTAAGACAAAGCCAATCTTGTTATAACTCAAGTGAAACTATTTTTTTATGACACTCAAAGAAAAACCAACATGACCCAACCAAATATCTGAATAGCCCAAGGCTAGAATTTATTTAATAGGATTTAAGGTTCCTTGCCTTTGCCATTCTTTCCTGGGTAAGACCTGACTGATCCACCACTCCCTTCTTGCTTGCCTCGACAGCTGTCAATGGCCTCAATGCCCTTAGATTTTTCTACCAGCTCCTGGAATCGCGCAATTCCCAACGGTTGCAATGCCCGCTGCAACTCATGGTTCAGCCCATCACTAAAGCGTTCACACATGAAATCCTTATCGATCTGGCCTCGAAAGTACCGGAAGTGCATGGCAAGTGACTCCAGTCTCGCAGCAAACTCAGCAACTGACATGTTCCTCTGCTTCAGCTCTGTAAACTCTTTTTCCATTGTAGCTATGGCACTCCTTGGAAAGTATTTCGCCAGAAATGCTTCCTTGAATGTCTCCCACGTGACTGCCCGACGGTCGACTTCCATCATCTCTTTCGCTCCATTCCACAAATGTTTGGCTTCACCTGGCAGCAAATAAGAGGCAAAGTTTACCCTGGTTGATGCAGGGGTCTGAAGGAAGGTGAAGATCTTCTCCACTTCTCGCGACTATAAGTCGGCCTCCTCTGGGTCGTAGCCTCTAGAAAACTTCGGTGTGTCCTTCCTCTTGAAGTCATGAAGCCCCCTAATCAGAGCAGAGCTTGCTCGCTCTCAGCCTGTTGAGCTTGTGCCTCAGCAGCAGCAGCAGCTCGATCAGCTTCTGCTTCCGCTTCCGCCCGTGCAGCAGCAACGGTCACATGATGTGTCAGCAGCGTAGTCAGATTGGTGATGGCAGCAAACATCTGATTCAACGCGTTATGATCAACCATTCCGGTATCTCGACTTGTTAACCTATTACTCCTGCTTGTAAGAATAGTTAACAGTTAGTCTAGAAACGAAAATAGCAAGAAAATTTGTCAATCCAACAAACATAATTAGATCATCCACTCAAGGAACAATCACAAAAATTCAAATCAATAACCATTTAATTCATACTATTCATCTTTCGATTGACACCTCATCAATCAATTTCAGAATGCAACTACCCAACAGCTCTGGTTTTCTCAACCAAAGCTATGATACCACAAATGTAACACCCCAATTTTAGGTTGAGGGTCACATAGTAATAAGCGGAAAATACATAAACCTCTCACAAATACTCAATTTTCAAAATGGAAGCGTCGCTCAATATCTAAAATAATAATAATCCCATAATTAATAATAAACAGAAACAGCATGAAATCAAAATAATATTTAACTTGCTCAAAACAGTGTGCCCAAAAATACGAATAGCAGCGGATAATAACGAACTCCTCGACTCTTAGTTGATCTCCTACATCTTCAAGTTATCCCCAAGTCCTTCCTTTAGCTTGCAACGATAAGTAACTCCACCAACCGTCAATTTGGAAATCTATGGCGTTAAGCGTTCAAACAACAACAACAAAGCAGAAAAGGTTAACTCGAAATACTAGAATAATACAAAACAACATTTGTGATAGAAACAAAACAACAATAATAATCAGTAAATAGAAACTCGAAATACAACCACAACAACACGACAATATTCATAATTCCTCATAATCCAATATCACATAACCATGTTTATGAGTCCTCAAATGGGACAACATGCTCTTCTCTGGCCACAAATATATCGACCCAAACGGGGGCAAATTCGTCCCAAACGGGGATAGGAGGATCACATGGGCATGACACCCCATCTAACCACCCTATGGGAACAACAACCTATCACATGGCACGACAACCATCTCACATCAATCTCAAGCATATGCTATGACAACATATTCATCAACATCATGAACCAACAGTTCTTAAACAATTCTCATAATCGTTATCAACATAACATAACCAAATACACCTCAACATTATTCTTTAATCAACTACAACGTGTAATAAAAAAAAATCATATTCCAGCATCCACGGCATATTCAGAATAAGTCCAAGACAAAGCACAACTAGAATCTTCCAAACAAAACTACAATACAATCACAAACCGTTACGGCAATTCCTATGACGAGTTACCCTTACCTTCGAATGGGTCGCATAGAATTGACCTCCAACCTTGCATGGTAAACATATATATAGCAATCAAACAACCATTGGAAAGATGGAAATCAATCTCAATAGAAACTAGAAACTAATTGGCCAAAACTGGTTTTTTAGAAAAATGATCGAAGTCTGCCAGCACACCCACGCATGTGCATGGATATAGCCACGCATAGAATTAGGGCAGAGGCCCTGCACATGTACGCAGGGTGGCCATGCACATGCGTGGCCCCTCTATTATAGGGGTTGAAAACATGATTTTACACACAAAAGGGGTCCAGAACCAGTTTCTAAACAAGAGTTTTCGTAAGAAAGATTTCTAATACACTCAACATCATTATTCCAAGGTTCTAACATGTTATAATCCAATTTTCCTAATTGAAATTGTCATGGTAAAAGCTTTGGAAGCAATAGTGCAAAAATAAGGAATAGAATGAAGGAACCAACCTTGCTTGTTGTATGATCAAAGGGAAAATGAACAACAAATCTAGACCTTCAATAGTTTGGAGGAAACTCGAGGGAATCCAAGGGAAAATCATGGTCAAGGTCCTTGTAGTTGGAGAGAAAAGGAAAAGGAAAACAGAAACCACATAATCGTGTTAGCGTCGATTTCGGTCAAAGAACGAACTCAGAATCGAAAGAGCACGCAAACTTACCTGAGGATCAACACTAGGACTTCTTGAAGGAGAGGATTAGAGGGTAAAGTTTGTCTTCCAATAGAGGAAAACACAACAGCAACAAGGAGAAGACAGCAGTAGGAAATGAACTAGGGTTTTGCTCTAGGGTGAAAAATAAAATGCAATAGCAGTACATGGAAGGGAGCACGAAATCCTCTGCTCTTAAGGGGAATAATAGCAGCTCTCTCACCTCCTTAACTCAGAATAATCACCCATCAACACCAATTAACACTCATCAAACTCCATTAAGTCACAAGAAAACCCATTAAACTCCATTAACCACAAGACAACACCTTAAAACTCCATTAAGGTCCTTAATACCCAATGCGAAAACTAATCTTGTTATAACTCAAGCGAAACTATTTTTTCATGATCCTTAAAGCCAAACCAACATGTCCCAACCAAATATCTGAATAGCCCAAGGCTAGAATTTATTTAATAGGATTTGAAGGACTAATTTTTTATTACAAGAAAATGGAGGACTAGATTGCAATTATTCAAACTAGGAGGACCAAATATGTTGTTATTAAAAACTCAAAGGACTAAAATATAAGTACTCAAAATTGAGGGTCTTACAATACTACCCCCTTAAAAGAGTTTCTCCCTCGAAACTACAAGTTAAGAAAATGAATCAAGGTAATACCCCCTCGTCCTTATCTTCAGCTCCTTTAGTGTTTGGAGTCCGGCAGTTCCTTGCAGTGTGTCCCGGCTTGTTGCTGTTCCAGCAGACAATAGGCTTCTCAGGACAGCTATTGGCGTAGTGCCCCATCTTCTTACATCTGAAACACCCAACCTCTTCTAGTTGCTTTAGTTCTCTCCGAGTGTCCGAGTCACCACCAGTGAAATGGTCTGATCTATCAATGCGCTCCTTAGCTTGAGGACGCTGATAAGGTTCCTTGCCTTTTCCATTATTTCCTGGGTGAGACCTTACTGGTCCACCACTCCCTTGTTGCTTACCTCGACAGCTGTCGATGGCCTCAATGCCCTTAGCTTTTTCTACCAGCTCCTGGTATCGCGCAATTCCCAACGGTTTAATGAAGAAATGAAGCTTAGTTTATACAGAGAGGATAAGAGTTTGGGTTCTCTGTTTTTTTTGGGGTGTGTGAGTTGGATAAGATGAGAGTAATACTCAATGAATTTTCTCACACAGAAGCACATCAACTCAGGTAGAGGTAGAGGTAGGCGTGAAGCATCCTGAGTTGGAACCAAGGTTCCTTGGTTCTTGGGACATACTTAGTTGGCATATGGAAGTTTAAGTCTAAGTTGCCCAATTGTTCCAGAGGCAGGGTTCTCTATTTATATCTTCAGTTGAAATTCTTCCTTCTTCTTCTTCAAAAGGAGAGAAAACCTGTCCGAAGTGCTTCTTCCTCTCTTAGCTGTAAATAACGGCTAGTTCTGCATTTTTCAGCAGGTCTGAGACACGATCTGAGAAGCATTGATTCGCCTGGGTTGACATCGTCTGGCTCCATTTGAGCGAGTAGCCTTGAGCTGTGTCTTCTGTATTTAATGCGTGGAGTTCCAGCTGTGGTATTTTTTTTTTTGACCATTATACCCCAGTGCATGCCAGCTAATGCTCATCACGTGCTTTGTTCAGATGTTTGAATTTCGACCATTGAAAGTGTACAATGCTCAGAGATTCTTGCCGTTGATTCCGCGATGTCAGCTTGATTTGAGGAAAAGTAGAAAAGCAGTGGGACCAAGGAATATTGTATTAATTGTGTCCCTTCCTACTTTCTGCCATTGCCAGTGCTTTAATAAATATGCAGACGAGGTAGACATCTTTTGATCCAAGAAGCAATTATTCAAGATGAGGAGAATAATTTCTTTAATGCTTCTGTTAAGCTAATATCCTCGTAGAACATATTTCTTGAAGTTTGTACCTTTGGCGCATTCTGATGCTTTAGCAGACGGATTCTTCTTTAGAATTTGGCAGACACAGTCTCCATATAATATTTGAAGTTTCGTTACTGAGTGGCTTGCATCGGCAGACGATCTTTCTTCATTCAGTTCTTCTTGAGGATTAGAATCTTCTTGACTTTATAGAAGACTGAATCTTCTCTTTCCTTTTTCTTCCATTGAAGTTCTCTATCTGAGAAAGTTGATCCACAACTTCTTTATATGATGCTAGAGAGGATTCGAAGCCGAAGGTGTTTCTTCATAAGTTGTCATGCTCTTTCAGCTTTAGATGAAGCAGTCCTTCTTCTGATCCCTGTAGGTTTAGGTGGCGGACTGTTTTAGCTTCTCGAAGTAGACTTTGACTTGAGCGTATAAAGCTTGATAGAATGTCCTTGAGAGAGGGTGTTGGTTAGTTGAAGTTGCAGCTTTATCTCTCTTGAGTCACCAGACTTTCTTTTACATGAATGCCTTCCTTTGTATATCTTTGGCAGTGTTTCCTTCAGGGTGACCGGACGGTCTCTTCTGGCGGACTAATTCTCTTGATGATGCTTTGAGATTCATTCAGTCCCTTTAGTAGATAATCATTCCTGTCAATGAGAATTTTCACTATGTTAGGAATTTTGTCTCTGACGATATTAAACCTTAAAGGAATTGTTAATTCTCAAAACATAATAATTCATTGAATCTAACAGGTCCTGCCTCTTGAAGTCATGAAGCCCCCTAGTCAGAGCAGAAGCTTGCTTTAACACAGCATGTTGAGCCTGTGCCTCAGCAGCAGCAGCAGCTCGATTAGCTTCCGCTTCCTCCCTGTAGCAACAACGGTTGCCTGAAGTGTGAGCAGCGTAGTCCGATTGGTGATGGCAGCAGCCATCTGATTCAACGCGTTCTGATCAACCATTTCGATATCTCAACTTGTTAACCTCTTACTCCTGCTTGTAAGAATAGTTAACAGTTAATCCAGAAACGGAAACAACAAGAAAATTTGTCAATCCATCAAACATAATTAGATCATCCGCTCAAGGAACAATCTCAAACAATTCAAATCAATAACCATTTAATTCATACTATTCTTCTTTCGATTGACACCCTATCAATCAATTTCAAAATGCATTTACCTAACAGCTCTGGCTTCCTCAACCAAAGCACTGATACCACAAATGTAACACTCAAATTTTAGGTTAAGGGTCACATAGTAATAACCAGAAAATACATAAACCTCTCACAAATACTCATTTTTCAAAATGGAAGTGTCGCTCAATATTTAAAATAATAATAATCCCATAATTAATAATAAACAGAAACGGCGTGAAATCAAAATAATATTTAACTTGCACAAAACAGTGTGCCCAAAAATACGAACAACAACGGATAATAACGAACTCCTCGACTCTTAGTTGATCTCCAACATCTTCAAGTTATCCCCAAGTCCTTCCTTTAGCTTACAACGATAAATAACTCCACGCAACTAGAGCTGGGTAAGCGGGCTGGCCCGCCCCGCGAAGGCCCGCCCCGCGTTGGCCCGCCCCGCGTAGGCCCGCTCCGCGTGGGCCCGCAATTAAATGGACCACTATTGATGTAGTCCGCGTCCACCCCGCGGTTTCGCGGGCTGGTCCGCGGGCCAGATGCATATTTAAAAAAAAAAAAAAACACAGAAACGAAGAAGAGGAAGAGGTGGCAACCCGGCGATGACAACATGGTGGCGGCTTCTACCCAGAAGAAGAGGAAGGTGGCGGCTGCTACCCAGAAGAAGAGGAAGAGAAAGAGAGAGTTTGGTTTCGAGAGGGAGTAGGAGGAGGGTCTTGCGAGGGTGGGATCTAAGAACAGCGAGGGCGATGGCGGCAGACGGCGTCGCGGCGGCGATGGGCGATGGCGGAGATGAGTTTCGAGAGGGAGTCGAAGGATGGTCTTGCGAGGGTGCCAGGGTGGGATCGAAAAACAGGGAGGGCGATGGCTGTAGACGCGGGTAAGGGCGATGGCGATGGCGGCAGACGGCGTTGCGCGAGCGGCGATGGGCGGCAGAAAGGATGGCGGCGAGCGGCGATGGAGAGGGAGGAGAAAATCAGAAAAGCTAGGGTTTTTTTTGGGTCTTGAAAGATTAAGAGTGAGTGAGAGTCTGGGTGGGTTTGAGTTGTTTTTTTTTTGGACAATTGGGCTGTCTGCTTGAGTGGTTTTTTTTTTCTTTTTGGGCAGTTGGGCTGAACGGTGAACCAGGCTTGGTATTTTTTTTCCTTCTTTCTGGTCTTTCCTTGGCTGAAAGCATTGTTTTTTTTTTTTAAAAGCCCGCAGATCAGCCCGCAGGCCCGCGGATTAACCCGCTTAAACCCGCGGACTAAGCGGGCTAGCCCGTTTAGGCCCGCTTTTAAACGGGCCAGTGATCACCGGGCTACAGCCCGCACGTATTGCGGGGCCCGCGGGCCGGCCCGCGGGCTTAGGCCCGTTTACCCAGTTCTACACGCAACCATCAATCAAGAAGTCTATGGCGTTAAGCACCCAAACAACAACAACAAATCATAAAGGGTTAAATCGAAATACAAGAATTATACAAAACAACATTTGTGATAAAAACAAAACAACAATAATAATTTGTAAATAGATACTCGACATACAACCACAACAATACGACAATATTCATAATTTCTCATAATCCAATATCACATAACCATGTTTATGAGTCCTCAAATGCGACTACATGCTCTTCTCTGGCCACAAATATATATCGACCCAAACGGGGGCGAATTCGTCCCAAACGGGGCCAGGAGGATCACATGGGCACGACAACCCATCTAACCACCCTACGGGAACAACAACCCATCACATGGTATGACAACCATCTCACATCAATCTCATGCATATGCTATGACAACGCATTCATCAACATCATGAACCAACAGTTCTTAAAAAATTCTCATGATCGTTATCATCATAACATAACCAAATACAACTCAACATTATTCTTTAATCAACGATAACGTGTAATCAAACAAATCATATTCTAGCATCCACGACATATTCAGAATAAGTCCAAGACAAAGCACAACCAGAATCCTCCAAACAAAACCACAATACAATCACAAACCTTAAGGAAATTCCTACAATGAGTTACTGATGACCCGGGATTATAAGCATATTTACCCTTTCTTTTTCTTTGTTTTTATTTTATTTTATTTGAGTTTCATATAGTTTTTATTTTATTTGCTAAAGATTTTGTTTTATTTTTGCATTTGCATATAGATTAACCATTATTTTGTTTTTAGTCCTTTTTGTTATGTTTTATTAGAGTTTTTGTCTATTTAGTGTATCTAGTCATTATTGGGTTGTTTTTGAGGGCCTTTATTGAATAATTCATGAAGAATGATGGAGGAGTTAAGAAGAATGTTCTGTTTTAAGTTAATTTCCAACGCCTAGGCGTTGGAAGCCAACGCTCATGCGTTAGGGTGCTGGCAGGAAATTGTTATAAATAGGCTTCTTTGCTTTCTTTGTAAAATGGACCAAGACACCTTTTGATACTTAAACAAGTCTTATTTCTTAGCTTTGCCTAGAGTTGTTGGAAGCCATCTTGAGTTCCCAATTCAGATTTTTTTTTTCATTATATCTTTTCTAGCCATGTTAGGATAGTTTCTCTTTAGCATTTGGGTATTATGTGAATCCTTTTCTTAGTTATGTTTTAAGCTTCCAGTGCTCTACTTGAATAAAGTTATCGTTTCTTGTATCCTTTCCCTTTGAATATTTTGCTTGAGTCGACGCAAGTACCATGCTTTCTTCTTGCACAATGGTAGTTGGTAAGAATTAAGGGAACTGAGAATGGATTAATCTGTTCATCCGCCACTTAGGTATAAGGGCGGGAATCAGTTGTGTTGGCCAGAAATAAGAACACTAATGCCTCAATTGAATTAACTAAGCAGTAAGGTATTAGGTTTGGTAATTGAATTGAAAGTTCTATTTGATTAAGGTATTAAAAAAATAGAGGATTAGGCTACATCACCATGAAATGATTTCTAAGTTCATATAGTTATCTGTTTGTGAAAAGCATAATTTGGTTAGGTGAAGCTATTACCGAAGTGTTGTTTTATCTAAGTTTACAATTCAATCTTTTTCTATTTTTATGCTGTCAATTAAATCCCAAAATCAAATAAAAAATATATTTTCTTTTTCAAACTCTAGAAAACTGATTTAAGTCAAGAACCAATCCATGTGGAGAAGGATATCTTTTATATTACTTTGTTACAATCTGTACACTTGCAGAACTGCTATCAAGTTTTTGACACCGTTGCCGGGGATTGGCTTTTTTTTATTTTAAATTGGTTGTTTAGAGTTTTAATTTTAAATTTTGCTGTGCTGAGAACTGGTGTTGCTAATTCTGTTTGCTAAGTATTGTAAGGTATAGCAATGGCTGAAACATTCGAGCAACGGGTGGCAAAGATCCAAACGGTTCTTGAAAAATAATATGAGAAAAAGAAACAGGACTGCTTCACTCTAATTGACGAGTTCTTCTCCAAATTGAATTGTAGGCGCGCTGCCGTATCTTTGTCAAATCCTGACCAAGAATGCAAAGCCAGAGAGATTTAACAAGGAAAGATACAAAGCATTTTGAAGAGCCAGCCAGTAATTTATCAACCTCCCACTGACCCTGTAAGTGAACCAATGGACCAAGGTGAGAAATTTGAAGTTGAAAAAGGGGAGGATTATGTGGTGACTGCAACAAGTTTTTCCCTTCCCATTTCGTAGGAGGAAGAACAAAATTCCCTAGAAGAATTTTCCATAGGTGATCTTGTGCGGGAAAGTGGCAAGGTAGAGGCAGAACAAGCATGCATCATTTTGATGATGAAATGTTGTCATAATTTTCATGACTTGAAAGGTCTAATGCAGTTTGTGATAGACCCTGGTTGAGCAATGAATTTGAAGAGTCTATCAAAGACTATAAAATTGAGCTTCTTGAGAGACAACCCAAGCAAGGTTTGTTTAGTTCTTTTAAATTTTTCTTTTTGTTTTCTATTTTCTGCTTTCGTTTGTTCAAAAAAAACTTTGTGTTGTAGGATCCCCAACGCCCAGGTTTTGGAGGCTCAACGCTCATGCGTTGAGCCCCTGCCAAGCTGCCCAGGATTTCATAAAATCCAACGCTCAAGCGTTGGAGGGGCCAACGTTCATGCGTTGAGCCCCTGGAATCCCAACATTGTTTATATCACCAACGCCTAGGCGTTGGCACCCCAACGCTCATGCGTTGGGGCTCGGGCAGGCCAATATTAGCTTGTTTTATGTTTCATATATTTTGTTTTATTTCTTTTTGAATAATAGGGCAAGTTGGAAAAGCTGGAAGCAAGTTCTGGAGGAGCTGGTGAGGAGGAAGACCCCATGTACACTTGATTTTGACCAGAGTACTTGTTTTTGTTTTTAGTTTTTATTTTGTTTTTAGTTTTTAGTTTTTATTTTTCATTTTAGTTTAGAATTTTTGTTTTAAGAATTTGAGTCTTGCATGTAGGTAAGATTGAGTCAGTTAATATATCCCTGTTTATTGTATCATGTATGTCTAACTCTCAAGGGGTCTCACCTTTAGCTAGTGTTTTTGGAAAATTGATACTTGTGTTTTGAAAAATGTTGGGTAGAATTGCATGTTGTTAGGGGTTTGAAAAAAATCTTAATTTGTGAGTTTGTTATTGATCATGATTTGAGTTCAAAATGGGTACACTGACCCTATCTTTCTGATTGCTTTGAGTTACCTCTGACATATTTGTGTAAGCTTGATTCTGCCTTGAATTGCATGTCAACTGAATAATTCATGTTTTGTGATTTTTGTGAGAGACTAATAGGACTTCTTTGAGACCTCAGACTTTGTTCTTGAAATATTTTCCCTTAGTAGCCCCATTTGAGCCTGAATTGAGTAATTTCTTTGGAGCTTACTATTGTGACTAATTTGTGTGGTTAGAGTGATCTGAATTGTTGTTAGAGTTGATTATGTAATAGGTTTCTCTCTGAAAAATAAAAGTGAAAAAATAAGGTATGTGCCTTAGGTAAAAAAAAACAAAAGAAAATCAATGAGGTAGTGGGGTGAGTAAGAGTATGTGGGTAGTTAAAATTTCTTTTCATACATCCTATAACATTCCACTACTTTGTTCAAAAAAAAAAGGACAAAACCTTTGTGCTAAAATGAATAGCTCTTGTGCTGTAAAGTTGATCACCTAACTGTTAGTACAGATAGCAACCTGAGAGGGGGGTGAATCAGAGTTGCCCCGATTTTCGCGTAATAGTACCAAACGACTTTCAGCGCAATTAGAGTTGTAACGTAAGAACGTTATTGCAGCGGAATATTGTAATTGCTTGAAAGTAAAAGATGAAGGATAAGAAGAATACACAGGGATTTTATCCTGGTTCACCTTCAAACCCAGAAGGCTACGTCCAGTCCTCTGATCACACAGAGATTTTCCACTATACCAGAAAGCAAACCGCTTTCTGAAAATCACCGCTCACTGAATCACACAGTGAACTGATTACAACCCTCAGAACAGATTACACTGTCTGAGTCAAACCCTTTTCTTGAATACCACAGTAAAGTTAGAACCCCTCAGAAAGATTACCACTTTCTGAAGAACCACTCCACTGAATTCCACAGTGAAGATTTACAATGATCAAGTACTCTTACGGATACTTGCACCAAGGACCCTAAGATCTCTTATCAATCTTTCCGAAGTAACCCACTTCTGATTGATCAAGTCTTCTTAGCAATACTTGTGCCAAGGACCCTAAGAGGACCTATCAAGCCTCAGAAAGCATACCACTTTGTGATGACACTGTATCACCACGGTGGACTTTGAATCAAACCTGATTCAAAGGGCATTTTTACAACCACCGAAAACCACGGTGAATGAATCAACATGATTCAAATAGAAGAAGGAGAAGATGCCTTTTCTATGGATGATTCAATCCTTTAGACAAAATGGATTGATATTAGTTTGTGTGCTCCAAGCAATTACAATGAAGGCTCTTCCATTCTGAGTTTCTCAAATGTTGAACATCATGAGTGTTCGTATGAAAATGAGAGAACCGAAACTCAGAATGATGACTTTAATGAATATGAAAGTTATGGACCAAGTCATTGATGTTTCTGAGTGTCTAAGGACTTTATATAGGCACTAGAGGTCGTCCATGAACCAACACAACCTTTCCCAACGGGTTTGAGACACAATGGTTCATGAAAAGACACATTTGTCGACCTGGTAATCGGTTACAACAGTTAGTGTAATCGATTACACCATGCCGTTGAAGTTTGAATTCAAAATTCAAACTTGGTAATCGATTACATACTTGTGGTAATCGATTACACACTTCGTGTGTGTAATCGATTACACACATCTGTAATCGATTACAGACAGTCCAGAACTCAATTTTAACCATCTTAAACCCTAATTGAGTGTTCCTACCAAGTTTAACTTGTGAGAACATATTGTACTCAATTAGTTGATCTTTCATGAGCCTTCAAGTGCAATTAAACCTTAATAAAGCATAGCACACTAAGTTGACAAGACTTAACTTAAAACAAGAACCTTCATGTTTGATCTTTGACGTTCTGAGCCGGTTCTTGAAGTCTTTCTCTTCTGAAGTCTTGTTGAAGTTTTCTTGAAGTCTTCCTTTCTTTTCTGAAGTCTTCTTGAAGTCTTTCTTCTTTTTGTTCCTTTCTTTCTTGAAGTCTTCCTTTTCTTTTCTGAACTCTTTCTTCTTTTTGTGATGTGTTTGTCTTCATCAAAACCTCAGCCGAGTCCAAGGACGAGACTTGATTTACACTAACTAATTTAAGTCTGAGCAGCTAGAGTTGCCAAGTTCTTCAATTTTTCCCACCTATCATTGTACCCTTGGCCAAGTTTCAACTTGAAAAAGTCTCTCCAAATTGCATTATTGTTTTGTTTGGTTTTGATTTGAATGATAGCTAGGTTTGATACATTGCACTTGTATGGTCCTCAGCTTTGTTTAGTGAGCTTAATTGTGAACTCTTTTCTACTTCTGTGATCAATTTTCATTCTCTAGGTTCTTGATGAATTTCACCCTCTTAACATGCATGTATTTGAACAAGCTGTGCTTTTCTTGAAAATGTATCTTGTGCTTCGTTTTTCTGGCTAAGGTGATTTGTTCTAATTAAGCTTGAGGTCAAGCTTTCTTTAAGTGTTTTACGCTTGAGGAAAAGTTGTCGTTGGGTATAGTCGTGTGATTGCCCGGGATTATAAGTATATTTTCCCTTTCTTTTTCTTTGTTTTTATTTTATTCCCTTTCTTTTTCTTTGTTTTTATTTTATTTTATTTGAGTTTCATATAGTTTTTATTTTATTTGCTAAAGTTTTTGTTTTATTATTGCATTTGCATATAGATTAACAATTATTTTGATTTTAGTCTTTTTTGTTATGTTTTATTAGAGTTTTAGTCTTTTTAGTGTATCTGACCATTATTGGGTTGTTTGTGAGGGCCTTGATTGAAAAATTGATGAAGAATGATGGAGGAGTTAAGAGGAAAAGCTGAATGGGTTGTGGATTTAGTGAAGAAATTAAGTAACAAGCAAGAAACATGTGCTAAAATGAGGAATTAATGATTGTTTCAGCTGTTGCAAAGAAGGAATGAAGCCAAAGGAAAGCCCTTTAATGCCATCAAGAGACCCATCAAATAAGGAGAGAAAAAGAGCAACGGAGTTGTAACATCAGACGTGCCCAACACCTAAGCGTTGGCAAGCCAACGCTCATGCGTTGGCTCTCTGCCAGAATGTGTTGTTTTAAGTTAATTTCCAACGCCTAGGCGTTGGAAGCCAACGCTCATGCGTTGGGGTGCTAGCAGGAAATTGTTATAAATAGGCTTCTTTGCTTTCTTTGTAAAATAGACCAAGACACCTTTTGATACTTGAACAAGTCTTATTTCTAAGCTTTGCCTGGAGTTTTGGGAAGCCATCTTGAGCTCCCAATTCAGGTTTTTATTTTTATTATGTCTTTTCTAGCCATGCTAGGCTAGTTTCTCTTTAGCATTTGGTTATTATGTGAATCCTTTTCTTAGTTATGTTTTAAGCTTTCAGTGCTCTATTTGAATAAAGTTATCATTTCTTGTATCCTTTCCCTTTGAATATTTTGCTTGAGTCGACGCAAGTACCATGCTTTCTTCTTGCACAATGGTAGTTGGTAGGAATTATGGGAATTAAGAGGTGAGAAATAAAACTAAGATAAAAGAGAACGCATATGTGAATATATTAAAATTGGCGAATTATCTGGTACAGGAGTGAATTTTTTGGTACGGTACAGAAATGATGTGGACCAATGTGAGAATAGCATGTGTGATGTTTTTATTGATCTCATATAAGGTACCCAACTTCTGTTAATTACGAGTAGGCCCTAAGGATTTACCATGTAAAATTCATAAAGTTTTGTTCATTTTTTGTGAATCCTCTTATCAAGTAAGAAATCTAACAAAATTGGGGTTCTCAAAAGAGGGAAAATTGACTGCAGAGTTTTTAATATGAACCTTCTACTGAAGAGGGGTTTTTTATCGTATGTGTGATCAGACGACTCTTCAGCTTCCTCATATGACTCTTCAGCTTGTAGGGCTTTAGAGGATCTGGATTTGAAGGCTACAGATTTACTCTTTTTAGCATCTGTATCCTCAGCAAGTTCAATAATGATCCCAATAGTTCCTCCATTCTGAGAGTGCTAAGATCTTTAGCCTCTTGAATGGCAGTAACTTTGGATCTCCACTTGCTGGAGAGACATCTCAGGATCTTGGTGATTTGATCAAGATTTTTATATGATCTACCAAGATTTCTCAACCCATTAAGAATGGTTTGAAATCTAGAGAACATATCGTCTATAGATTCATTTTCCTTCATCTTGAAGGCTTCGTATTGAGCGCCCAACATACTTATTCTAGTATTGTATAGGATTTCTCCTAATTCTTTAACAAGAATTTTCTCTTCTACAGAATCTCTTCAGAAAGAATGAAGTAGAAAGATTAAGAACAAATAACTCTAAGTATAGAGGATATAACTCTTTGGGTATATACTTGAGTTTTAACTTAAACAAAGAAGTTTAGATGATAGGATCTTTGTTTGGGTGTGATTATTGGATAGTGTTTGACACTAGATCTTTTCACACTTAGAAAATTTTATTCTCTTGAAGGTTTTGACACTTGAGAAAATGAGAAACATAAGAAAGCATATTGTTGATTGCAAGTTCGGATTCTTAGTTTTTTTTATCTTCTGATTTCTTCAAGTCTTCCTTTTATAGCTTCACTTGAAAACCCGTGTTCGGGCAGTGGTTTGCACGAATCTAAGAGAGAGTCACGTGAGTTCTTCAAAATATCTTCATTGTGAGTAACGAATCTCTTCATGAAATGCTCTTGGCCATTCAAAGCTTAGAATGGACGTTCTGATGGAGCAAATAGCTTGTAGTAGTCTGAATCTCTGAATATATCCCATTTGATTCAACTTGATGTAGACATATTGAGATTTCTGAATCCTTTAATGTGTCTGAAAGATCATTGTATTTAATGTTGTTGTTTGTAGAACGAGCAACCATTTAATGCTGAGAATGATTGAGCAGATGGTCATTTAATGCTTCGGCGGAGAGAGTGAATAAATTCATTTTGTTTATTCACAATGTTGTACCTTGCCTGTTATTGAAAGGATTTTATGCACTAAATCGTTTCACCCAAAGAATTTATAAAGTTGTCACTTAACTACTATTAAAATCCCTTTCAAGATTTGAATGTAGTATAGCAACGGGTATTTGTTGAACCACAGAGAATTGCGGACAAAAGTCATTCTTTAGTATAATTAAATAAACGATGGATAAAAAAAAGTTGTTTAAACGTTGTTATAACTAAGAAACATAAATAAATAAACAAAACAGTAAAAAGACTTAGAAGCAAGTTAAAGAAACTGTTGGGATTAGCTTTCACTGATTAACCTTCCTGCATTCTATGAATTCATACATAAGCCATGTTCTTATATCAGTTCTTAACTTCCACACGGTCTCCCAGTGCGAAGATTATCAATCTGCTAGATTAACCCCCAATCTCTTGACCGATTAATTAACAAAAAGAATTAGACATGGATGATTAATTAACTAATGCAATTGATTCCTCCCACCATTTCTTATCTTACTACCCAATCTCCCGGTCTTAGAAGATTGTCATCTCGACTAAATTAACCCTCAATCTCTTGATTGATTAACTTGCAAGAAGCATTAGACTTGGGTGTTTTTATTGATCTCATATAAGATACCCAACTTCTGTTAATTACGAGTAGGCCCTAAGGATTTACCATGTAAAATTCATAAAGTTTTGTTCATTTTTTGTGAATCCTCTTATCAAGTAAGAAATCTAACAAAATTGGGGTTCTCAAAAGAGGGAAAATTGACTACAGAGTTTTTACAGAAGGATTGGGAAATTCTTGCATTCAAGCCTCGGGGTCTTTTGCTCATATTTGAGATCCAAATAAGTAATCTCATAAGAGGGAAAAGTTGAAACTTTTGTAGGTAGGATCGCAGAAGAATAGGTTCTTTGGATTTCACATTTTGAAATATCAAATTAGTGTTTAGAAAACAAGGTAACATGGTCAATGAAACATCGTAGATGAGGGAAAAGAGGAAATTAGTTCATGAAAGGCAAATTTGTTGGATTTGACGTTTTGAAAAATCAAATTAGGGTTCAGAAAAGAGAATAATTGTCGGAGAAAGGATCCTAGAAGAAGGCAAACTGGAAAGCGGTTAGAATTCATGTCCTGTAGATTGTACAATCTTTTAAAGGGGCTTTCTAATGTTGTTCAATTAGTTTGCAAATCGTTTCTGAATGAATCATTTTGTGCATCCAATGGTCGTTTTCAGTTTCGTTGTGAAATTCACTGATGAAATCCTTGAATTGGTTTATGCATTTGCGTTCTTCATCAGGATATATGAGAAAGTGGAAAAACCTGGAACCAATAATTAAAGAACCCAAGAACCATGTCTACGATAATCTTTTAGGAGAAGAATAAAACCACATACAAAAGTTAAAGACACAAACCAACCGTAAAATCAAAGGGTTACTTCTCTAATTCATTACTGGTAAAAAAGGAAATGGACGAAGGCCTGTTTAGCAAATACATGAAAAATACCCTTCTGATTACCAAGATCATAAACCTGCCATGTCATTAAAAGGTGTTTAATTTTAATTGGTGCACCTAACTCAGGTTAATTACACTCATTTGTTTTAAGGCACCGGAGCAAGAACCATTAAAATTTTATTGAGAAATCACAAAATTATGCGATCATCTGATGGGTCCAACAAAACCTACACATGAATTCCAATTTTCAATAAAACATATTAAAAGGAGTAAGTTGTGTCTAACTTACCACTAGGAACACTACTACAGAATTTCCATATTACCACGGTTCCGGGCAGCATATTATCATGGTTTAATCGTGGTATTGCGTGGTGAAGTAATAGATCAATTACCACGTTTGAAGGCAGAACCGTGGTAATATCATGCCTCTGTTACCACGGTTCCTACCTGAACCGCGGTAATATATTTGGTTTTTTACCTCTATTACCACGGTTCCTGTATGAACCGTGGTAATATGTTTGGGTTTTCTTTACCTCCAGAGAGGCATTTCTTCAATGTCCAGGGGTGCTAAGCAACCCTATTAGGTCGTTGAGTGACTATTAGACGGAATTATTGATAAGTGTCAAACGTTCATAGTTTTAACATTGTTTTTAGGCACTTATTATGAGTTTTAATTGTTAAAACCCCCAAGAAATGTATGTTTTGCAAAGGAATGAGGAATTTCTATTAATTATGGGTTAGAAGGCACATTCTTGATGTTTAATGAAGATTTCAGTTCTAATCCCAACTTTTTGATGCAGAAATCTTGAAGCAGCCCGAGCAAAATTGCAATATCTCATTCGTTAACCGTTGGATTTAGCTAAAATTTGAGTATGTGGTTCCTAACTCATGGAACTTCAATATGGACGGTTGGATCTTGATTTGGAGGCGTTTTTGGGGCGCTAAGCGCCGTTACAAGCCGCTGAGCGGCCAGCAGGTCACAAAGGGTGCTAAGCGCCCAGAGGGTGCTAAGCGCCCAGAGGGGGGCTAAGCGCCCATTTAAGGGCTCAGCGCCCAGAATGATGGAAGAGGGCGCTCAGCGCCCAGCGAGGAAGGAAAAGGCGCCAAGCGCCCATGCGTGCCCCTGCACCGCCCAGATTCCTATAAAATCGCGATTTTGGCTTATTTTGGGTATTCTTTCAACCCTAGTCTCCTCCAAACACCCCTTGGACGTGAGAGAGCTCTAATTTGAGAAGGAAAAGAGGATTTTCATCAACGGATGCTTGGATTCTTCATCATCTCCTAATTCCTAATTGATTCTCCTTGTAAGCAAGCTAGTTTCCATTCTATGGATAACTAAGCTCTCTTTTAGTTGGATTTTGGTGTAGTATTTCATCTTGATAGGATTCTATTTATTTCTTTGTTACTTTCTATTTTTAATTTCAATTAAACAATTTTGTTCTTATTGCTTATGATTGCTTGATCACCTTTCATCTGATTTGGGATTAATTCTGTATGTGGAAGCTACCGTTTTAATCTGACATAAATTGTTTAATCTAGGAGAAGCTAATTTGCTAGGAATAGCGTTAGATCACCTAGTTCCTTAACGCCTGCATATTTACAATTGTTTTGATTAATTTCCTGTGGAAGCGGTAATTAGGAAAGTAATTGAATCAACTTCTCATACTAGGAATAGGTGAGTTAGTTAAGAACTGGCGGGAATAAATTAAAGATTTTAAGTGATTGTAATCAAGAATAAATAAATCCTGGATAGTGAAATATGAAACCATAATCCAACTGTTTTCCCAATCTGTTATTCTCTCAATCGTTTGCTTTCTTATTTTCTTGCTCTTAAATACAAGTCTCTCCAAACAAACAACTCTTATTTCTTTCTTGCTTAACTTCTTAATTAAAGAAAGGCATTCAAACACATTTGCTCTCTGTGGATCGATAACACCCTTACTATACTGCAATTGAATCTTAAAAGAGGTTTGAGCGCAGCTTAAGTATTGGTTTTTATTAAAAGAAGTGAAAACCCTTTTAACAAAATGGCGCCGTTGCTTCGGCCTCCTTGATCTTATGCAAATCACACGTCAAGCTAGTGACGTTAAAGAAGCGCTTGCTGGGAGGCAACCCAGTGTGGTAACTTTTACAGTTTTTGTTTTGTTTTGTTTTTTGTTATGAGACTATGCACTTTGGTGTGGTTACATGTGTTGTTGCAGTACTTACTGTAAGAAGAGAATGAGTTTTGCAAGTTTTGAGAAACCGTCTGTTGCTGGTATTGTTTGGCCTGAGGACAGTCCAAATTCCTTGGAGGGGATGAGCCTTGAAGCAATTTGGAAGCATATGAGACACAGCATCATGAGGGAGTTCTTTCTACTTTGTTTTTATTGTTCAATTTTTATAGTATAGTGTGATATCACATGTTTGCCCAAGTCTCTATCGTTATTTAAGTTTTGTTTTGTTAATCTAGAACCTAGATGAAGTACTAGTGTATAATCCTGTTGTTCTAGAAAATCTTGGGTTAAGTTAGCAGTCTTACATGTTGTTATATTTAAGCCTCTAAACAATTATCACTAGGTTCCTAGGCTTGTTGCTTAAACTTTTTGAAATCAAGGACCCCAACCGAGTGAGGAGTGAGCCAAACACTATTTGTGAGTGAGTGAATCATCATTGTTTTACAAATTTGGTTTTGCTTGAGTCTCTTTGTTAGTGATTGCATGGTTATGAAAGGAAATGATCTTAGGCATTCGTTTCATTAGTTCTACCCTCTCTGGCCAAATAGCTTACCTTGATTAGGAACATCCCTTGCAAGCCCCTTTGAGCCTGAATTAAATTTCATTTCTTGTTTACAACCCTGAGCCCTATATTGCAAACAGTTCCCACCTCTACTTTCTCAACTAGGAGAGCATGCAAAATTAATTGTGAGAGAAAGACAGTTGGGGGGAAATTGAAAGTGGTTGTAATAGCTTGTAAGCTTCTCAATTCAAAAGAATCAAATAAAAAGCAAAAATGCAAGTGCGAAAAAGAAAGATAAAAAAAATCAAAAAGAAAAGCATAAAAGTGTTAAAGAATTGAGAAGTAAAAAGGGTAAGCAAGAATCAAAAGTGAGAAAAAGGGAGAATTAAAGAAGAAAAGGGGCAAAGAAAGCAAATCTTTGGAAGCAAGAACAAGAGGGGAAAGAGAGTAGTGATTAAGTTTATTTTGTGTGCTCTCTTAGTTTTTGAAAGTTTTTGATCCTGAAAAACCCAGTTCTTGATAGCCTAGCCCCATTTCAACCTTTTTTAAAAAGACCTTTAAGATCCTAGAATTTCCATGCAATTTAATTAATGAGACAAATAGCAAAGCTGATTTTTGTGATTCAATTGATGGTTTTGAGCGTAAACACTTACCCCTGAACTCGCATCTTTGAGTTCTTTATATCCTTGATTTTGAAGGGGGAAAGTTTTTTGTCTAGAATTTATGTGATTCTTGTTTGGTGTTTCTTACTTATTATCAATTGTGAGGATTGCAATTTACCCTTTTGAAAATCTTGTGTCTTTTAGACACTTTTGTGCAGGATTATATATTTGCTGAAATCCCATCTTGAGTCTTGTTCCTTTGGGGTCTGTTAATTGCTTTTGAAAGTCTTTACCTTTTGTTTGAGGACAAACAAGGTCTTAAGTTGGGGGGAGTTTGATAAGTGTCAAACATTCATAGTTTTAACATTGTTTTTAGGCACTTATTATGAGTTTTAATTGTTAAAACCCCAAGAAATGTATTTTTTGCAAAGGAATGAGGAATTGCTATTAATTATGGGTTAGAAGGCACATTCTTGATGTTTAATGAAGATTTCAGTTCTAATCCCAACTTTTTGATGCAGAAATCTTGAAGCAGCCCGAGCAAAATTGCAATATCTCATTCGTTAACCGTTGGATTTAGCTAAAATTTGAGTATGTGGTTCCTAACTCATGGAACTTCAATATGGACGGTTGGATCTTGATTTGGAGGCGTTTTTGGGGCGCTAAGCGCCGTTACAAGCCGCTGAGCGGCCAGCAGGTCACAAAGGGTGCTAAGCGCCCAGAGGGTGCTAAGCGCCCAGAGGGGGGCTAAGCGCCCATTTAAGGGCTCAGCGCCCAGAATGATGGAAGAGGGAACTCAGCGCCCAGCGAGGAAGGAAAATGCGCCAAGCGCCCATGCGTGCCCCTGCACCGCCCAGATTCCTATAAAATCGCGATTTTGGCTTATTTTGGGTATTCTTTCAACCCTAGTCTCCTCCAAACACCCCTTGGACGTGAGAGAGCTCTAATTTGAGAAGGAAAAGAGGATTTTCATCAACGGATGCTTGGATTCTTCATCGTCTCCTAATTCCTAATTGATTCTCCTTGTAAGCAAGCTAGTTTCCATTCTATGGATAACTAAGCTCTCTTTTAGTTGGATTTTAGTGTAGTATTTCATCTTGATAGGATTCTATTTATTTCTTTGTTACTTTCTATTTTTAATTTCAATTAAACAATTTTGTTCTTATTGCTTATGATTGCTTGATCACCTTTCATCTGATTTGGGATTAATTCTGTATGTGGAAGCTACCGTTTTAATCTGACATAAATTGTTTAATCTAGGAGAAGCTAATTTGCTAGGAATAGCGTTAGATCACCTAGTTCCTTAACGCCTGCATATTTACAATTGTTTTGATTAATTTCCTGTGGAAGCGGTAATTAGGAAAGTAATTGAATCAACTTCTCATACTAGGAATAGGTGAGTTAGTTAAGAACTGGCGGGAATAAATTAAAGATTTTAAGTGATTGTAATCAAGAATAAATAAATCCTGGATAGTGAAATATGAAACCATAATCCAACTGTTTTCCCAATCTGTTATTCTCTCAATCGTTTGCTTTCTTATTTTCTTGCTCTTAAATACAAGTCTCTCCAAACAAACAACTCTTATTTCTTTCTTGCTTAACTTCTTAATTAAAGAAAGGCATTCAAACACATTTGCTCTCTGTGGATCGATAACACCCTTACTATACTGCAATTGAATCTTAAAAGAGGTTTGAGCGCAGCTTAAGTATTGGTTTTTATTAAAAGAAGTGAAAACCCTTTTAACAATTATGCAGAAAAAACAGGGCATTTACAATAATCTATAATGCTACGTACAAATTAGAGAATAATCAAATCATTGCATCATGCAATCATAATATTATAAACACCACCCAAACAAACAACTTCAGCAGCAGAACATTAATGTACAACATTAATATCTCATTACTTCTATGCAAAAAACAACTAGAACTATTGATACTGATCGATCCTAATATCTGGTTCCTTGAATTCCAGCATGACTTTTGAGATAAAAACTGAACTCTGTTGGATGGAAAATGGTGGTGTCAACAACAGTTCCTGGCATTATATTTCCAAAAAAAAAAAAACAATGAATAAAAAGAGGAGATACATGTTGTGCCAGAAATCAGGGAAAATGGGAGGAGCATATTGATTCTGGAATCGATTCCATAGAATCATCGGAGTCATCCGAAGAGTCATCGGAGTCTTCGGAGAGAAATGGATGGTTAATGTCAAGACCCCTTGACCGGAAGAATTCTACTTCGATCTTCTGACAAGCCAACTCCTCTAAAGCGTTCCAAGCCAAGTAGGGCAACCCATTTGGACCCCTGAGCAGTTTTGTCGCGAGGAAACCATAGGGAATGGCTTTCTAGTTGTCATCCAGAGCAGAAGCAAGATGATTGTAGACGATGTCTACAACATTAATGTACTCTTCATTCAAAATTGAGTACATGATAAACAAGTCTTTGTCAAGCACGTCTCTCAGACGATCTACTCTTGGACAAAGCACGGTTGTGACCAGTAGATGTAAAACTCTGCAGGAAAGGTGAGAGACGAGTATAGAGAACGTTGTTGGAGAGAGGGATTTTCCATGCAATACATGACTTCATTAATATCTTCTACATCGTAGTCTCTTTGCCAGAATTCAGAGTACGTCACTCCTTCATCCTCACTATTGAGGTGTTCAGCAAGTTTCTCTTTGGTTATGGAAAAGTCATGATTCAACACTCTTCCAACAAAGCCTTTGTTGTGAACAAAGGACAAGGAAGACCAGAAGGCCAAGATGAGTACTGGGTACGATAACTCATCAAAGGCCTCACACAATGCAGACATACGTGTGTGACACAGAGCATTGATTCCTGGCACTTCATAGCGTTGTAGTTCTAGGAAATTGATGATAAAAGGAAGACAGATAGTCAAGTCGTTTGCTGTTTCTGTTTTTTAAGGAAGAAGGATCACAGAAGCAGAGGATACAGGGAAGATGGTGGAGTGAAGGATGGAGAACAAATGAGAGATACTTCTGGAATTTATAAGCAAATGAGGGAATATGAGGGGTGAAGAAGAGGGCGGTTAAGAGGATGTCTTGAGAATTGTGAAACTTATGTGGGAAACGCGCACGATGAAAAGTTGCAGAGTAAAGAGGGAAGCAGTTACAAGATATAATAGTGAAACGGCGCATGCTGAAGCATTTAAGAAGACAAAACATAGCTGCAGGACTAGGCGACGGAGGAGACGTCCGAGGGCGTGATTGTCAGGGCTGACAGGACTAGATGATGGGGGAAACTTTCTCATGATAGAAAACAAAAAAGAAAACCCTAGTTCTGAACAACAACAAAAATCTTCAAAATAAAACCATAGAAGTAGAAGCAGGTCAAGAGTACTCACGAGTGAGGTAGAGAAGCGGCAGTGCCATTGTAGAGAGAAGGAGTGCCGGTGATGAGGTGCAGCGGAAAGGAGCAGCGGTCATAAGGTGCAGCGGCAAGGAGTGAGGAGCGGCGATGACGAGGTTGAAGAGCGATGGAGTCGTAAAAGAGAAAGAGGAAGACATATGGGCTTTCTATCACCAAACAAGGGTTTCCTAGTTAAATTATCACCATTTTTTTAATAATATAATTCATATTACCACGGTTCCCATAACAACCGTGGTAATAGACAATTTTAATTGAAAATAATAATACCAATTACCACGGTTCCCCTAACAACCGTGGTAACAGGCCGTGTTAATTAAAAAAAAAAACATATTACCATGGTTCCACTACCAACCGTGGTAATAGGCGGTGTTAATTAAAAAAATAATAAAAACTATCTCAGCTACCACAGTTTCCATATGACGGTCGTAATAGAGAACCTCAATTACCATGGTTCAACACGGAACCGTGGTAACAGAGCTTTGGGCAGCTTTTTACCACTGTCCAACACGGAACAGTGGTAAAAGGGGCGTGGTAAAAAGGTAATTTTGTAGTAATGGAATCTTTAAATGAAATTTCATGAAATAAATTTACTTTTTGATCGTTCATATATGTGTGCTAGCAATGCATCTTTTAAAGATATATTCCAAACATTAAAAACCATAGTATAGACACCTCATGACACCCTTTTTTATTTCTATCTCTTTCTTCCAAACACATCAAATTATATATCATACTTATATTACAGATACTTCGAGACACCTCTTTTTTCTTTCTATCTCTCTCTTCTACACACATTACATCATATATCACATCTGACACCTATCTCTCATCTCTTTCTATCTCTCTTGTGGTCTAGTGTAGACTAAACTAGAAAGTGTAATGTGATAAAAGGTTGTAGTAACAGTCCTCAAAGTATATTCCTCATTTAGACAAAGAAAGAAAACGACTCTAATCAAAAAAAAGAAAGAAAGAAAGAAAGAAAACAACAAATTATAAAGACCTTATATGGTTGCTATTTCAGTACTAAGTAGAGATAACGTTCAAAGCTTAGTTCCACTTCCAATCATGGCAGAACAACCACGACTAAGGTTCGGAATCCTCGGCTGCGCGGAGATAGCTCGAAAGGTTTCGAGGGCCATAACTCTCACTCCCAATGCCACCCTATACGCCGTCGGAAGCCGCTCACTCGAAAAAGCTTCGAGGTTTGCGGCCTCCAACGGCTTCCCTTCCCACGCCAAGGTCTACGGCTCCTACGAAGCCGTTCTTGACGACCCTGACGTCGACGCCGTCTACGTGCCACTTCCCACGAGCTTGCACCTCCGCTGGGCGGTGCTGGCGGCGGAGAAGAAGAAGCACTTACTGCTTGAGAAGCCCGTGGCTCTCAACGTCGGTGAGCTTGATAAGATACTGGAGGCGTGTGAATCTAATGGTGTGCAGTACATGGATGCAACCATGTGGATGCACCACCCTAGGACCCACAAGATGTTTCAGTTTCTCTCGGATCCGCTACAGTTTGGTCGCCTTCAGTCGGTAACTTTCATAACACCATCCTCTCTCGAGTTGAATGTTCCTTTTTACAGCTAAGATTTTTTATACGCTGTCCTCACTCTCACATCTCTTTTTTTAGAAAGAAAGGTGAATATTTCCGAACTTTTTTGAGATAGGGAGGAAGTGTTCAAACTTTTGGATGTAGATCAAATATTTTTCGATTTTAATTTTCTAAATTCCGTGTCTTTCTCAAAAGAAAAATTATAAATTTTTCTGATTAAGAAAAAAAAGAAAAATTGTAAATTTTGAAAGTACTACCACGAATGGATCAAACAGAGAATTTTTATAATTCTATAAAAATGGTTCGGATGAAAATATATGAGAAAATGGTCTGTCTAATGTTTTTACATATTTAATTGATATTTTACTACATCATAAATTTATTTTATTTTTAAATAAAATTAAAAAAATATAACCATATGTTCTGACATATATAGTGTGATTAAATGTCTATATTGTATAGTATCTTGGCTTTTGAAGGTAGTAATGTAATTTTTAATATTGATAATTATGTCAAAATTTATTGTTTACTCTTAATTGTATGTTTGGTTAAGTGTATTTAGTCAGGAATAACATCAGGTAAATTATTATTTTTACTAACTTATGAGATTTTTTAACTAAAATAAAGATGTCTTGATAAATAAATTTAGCTGAGTAGCTATAGCTTTTTCGTATAAGCTACTTTAGCTTATTATTCTTTATAACAAATTTTTTATTGGTACAAGCTGTAAAAAAAGAAAAACAGAATAAAAAAAAAAGCAAAAGCAAACAAACAAAAAACAGGGGACCACTGTGAAAGAACACCGATTCTGTAACATTAGCCAACAAAAGAGCCACGTACTAACTCTGAAGGGTGGTCCTGGAATATTAAAGAGAAAATCTTCCAGCACCCAACTTGACTAAGAAATATGAGAGCCATTCCCCAGTCTTCCCCACTGCTCAAGTAAGTGTGCGACTCGGTATGAGGACCCCTTCCCTTCTGCCCACTCTCCGTTTACACGGTTCTCGAAGCAGAGGAGGAAAGGTGAGCAACTGGTACCAAGAGCCCTCTTTCCCATTGCTAGTCCAGGAATCATTCAGGAACTACCATTGTGACAAAGGCTCCCAAGCTAGAAGAGTTCTTTTACGAGGATATACGACTTAATATAAAGATAGGACCAAAGTAGGTGGTCAACTAAAGACGAACCGCCACATCCTCTTCTTCAGCAGAGAAAGTCAAACAACTTATTATTCCAATTGCTTTTAGGCTACGGTACTTCAACAATTATTTTTTTGGATAAATAGGAATAAAGATTCATTCATTGAATGTACTCGCTAATAAAGATTCTACATTGAATGTAAGAGTAAAAAGTTAGAGTGGCAGGTAGAAGAGACTAGAAACAGCTGGAGAGAGTTAAAGATGGAGGGCCCCACGAGGCATCCACTCGAGGAACAAAAGTTCCAAAACCAAATTAGGAAGAGGGGAGTTTCTTCCTTCTCCCGCACTCACTGCGTCAATTACTCTCTCCTCTCCACTTCCCTGGTGAGCTAAGGCAAGGTCCCTATCTTTCCTCAGCGTCGCCGCTATGCTCGGTGGTGGGTTGAAGGCCCAACTTCCGATTATGTTCCCGGCCAGGCAGAGCTTGGCAGTTGCGTGTGCAGCCTCGTTTCTAGTTTTCCTCACCCAAGCAAAGCTCTAGAGAGGTTGGTTATCATACCATGCCGTGATGTCTTTTATGAGGTGCTTGATTTCTCCCCGCTCCACTTCTTGTCTGCATGTTCGGACCAAGACTAGGCAATCTGATTCGAACACAACATTTTCCAGGTGCAAGTTCATAGCTACCATCATCGTTTCTCGCATAGAGATAGTCTCAGCCGTTAAGGGAGAGAGGGCCTCAAAATTCCTAGCGAGAGCACTGATAAGAGTTCCTTTTTCATCTCTAAACATGATCCATCCTGCTGCCTTCCTTCTCGCTTCCTTGAACGCCGCATCAGTGTTGCATTTGATGACGCCGGGTAGAGGAAATCTCCTAGTTGTTGTAGATCTACCTTGGTGGATGGAGGTGATACTCTCTAGAGAGGAGGTGGCATCCAGGTACTCCGCATAAGAGTTCCTAATGGTTGCAATAATATAGACTAGATTCGGGTTCCGTGCTTCAAAGATTTTGGCATTCAGGCTTTCCAGATTTCCTAGATTGTGTAGAAAAGGAGGCCAATTAAAATTTTCCCTGAGTCAAGGGAGGTGGTCAGTGATTTAAAACATCGAGTAAGCCATTTCTGAATATTTTCTTGCCCTCGTTCAGGGGGTAGATGTGTAGCTGACTTCCAAACCACACGAGCCTAGTCCAGCTACAATGTAGAAGCATGTGTTCCGCTGATTCTTCTTCATGACCACAGATAGGACAGCTTGCATATGGTGAGCAGTTCCTCCTCTTCAGATTCAGTTTGATTGGCACTGCATTATGAGCCACTTTCCACATAAACATTTTCAGCTTTTCAGGTACTTCGGCTCCCCATATCGGGTTCCACAATAACTGAGGTGCCATCTGTGATGTAGAAGTTCTATGTTCAAGTGGTCTCTGCTCACTTCTAACCATCCTATATCCATATTTAACTTCATAATGCCCAGAACTATGGTGAGGCCAGATTAATTCATCTTTTGCTTCCTCCCATCTGAAGTGTGTTTGCAAGATTTTACCCGTTTCTAGTGCAGGGAGTTTCTCTCTTATCTTATTCAAGTTCCATGCTTTCCTGTTTCTGTCAAGAAGTTCATTGACTTTGAAATTTGGCTGCCCTGTTTTAGGTAGAAGGACTTCCCCCGAAGCCACCCACTTGGAGTTCCACACATCTACTGTTTTGCCATCTCCAATCCGCCATTGTCCATGCTGTAAGATAATGTTGGAACAAGAACACCTTGGTTCGCACAAAGTGACAATGGAGAAAACAGGGAGGAGAAAACACAAAAAATTTGTTCACGCAGTTCGGCCAACATGCCTACCTCTGCGGCTATAGGGCAGCTATAGCTCCTTTCTCATTCATGAATAGAAAGCTTCTGTTCAGCAGTTCGACCTTCGTCTACCTCTGCGGCTGGTACCAAGTACCATAGCATTTTAGGGTTACAGAGTTTACACTATATATAGGGATTCTAATGATCCAAATATTACAATAAAATATCGCATTAAATCTTATCGTAATCCCCTCAACCAATCAGATTCTAGCAGCAGTGGATAAGGTGAAGTCCCAATGCTCATTAGCTGTCTACCACTAGCCACGTGTCCTGACCAGACGCGGCCTAGCAGTTCCAGCCAGACGATCTCTTCACAGGACGATCTCTTCACAGGACGATCTCTTCACCGGACGATCTCCAAGGTAGACGATCTCCAGTTGAAATGAGCCAAACTCAACAGATAAGCTGTCTATCATGGATGATACTTGCCCAAACCCATGAGCTCCCTTATTTACGAGGCACGAGGAGAAAGTCATGGTTAGGAAAGTAGATACCTTTTAACACCCCCACCCATAGACTTCCAGGGTTTTGAATGATCTACCATGCCTGTTTTGCAAGAAGGGCTTGATTCTGTGCTGCAAAATCTTTGAACCCCATCCCTCCTTCATTTTTCAATTTCGTCATTAAGTCCCACTTTCGCCAGTGAATTCGTTTATCTCCTTTAGTAGCCCACTAGAAACGAGCTACCCGCAGGCAAAGGTCTCTACAGAATGCTTTAGGGAATTTTAGTATGGTCGTTGCATAGGAGGGGATCGCCTGGATCACCGCTTTAATTAGCGTTTCTTTGCCAACTTGATTTAGGAAGGACCCTTTCCACCCCTACATTTTTTCATGACCTTGTCCTTAATCAATCCCAAGGAGCTTGATTTGGATCGACCCCATTCTATAGGCATCCTAAGGTGCATTCTCGGGTTTTCCTAAACTTGGATCTGGAGTATGGAAGCTAGACTTCGTCTCCTATTACTAGTCACATCTCTGCCTCCAACTAAACCTGATTTCATCAGGTTTATCCTCTATCCCAAGGCCTGCGAAAAAAGGTTAAGAATCTGCTGCCACTGGTATAACTCTAATTCAAAAGCCTTGGCAAAAAGAATTGCATCATTCGCAAATAGGAGATGCGTCAAGGAAGTGGTTCTCGGGGCCAATTGAATCCCTTCTAACTCTCTTGAAAAGCATGCCTTGTTGATCATGTGTGAGAGGACATCAATAACTAGGAGAAAGAGGTAAGGTGATAAGGGATCGCCTTGTCTAAGGCCACGTTGAGGTGTAAGCTTCTTCCCGCGCATACCATTGATCTTATACCTGTATGTTACCCCTGTTACTAGCCTCATGATCATTTCAACCCAACACTGATGAAAAATGTAGGCCACAAGTGCTTTCTCAAGAAACTGCCATTCAACTCTATCAAAGCCTTTGTTCATATCCAACTTTATGCTCATGTTGTTTCTACCGATTCTCCCTCTCTTCTTTAAGGCGTTAAAATATTCTTGCTCTAGGATGAGGTTGTCTTGGAACTGACGATCCCCGATAAAAGCACTTTGCAGAGGGGTGATAATAGTATCCATCGCTAGCTTCAACCTTAACACAATGATTCTAGAGATAATTTTGTATATGATGTTATAGCATTTGATTGGCCGAAAGTGGGAGAGAGTTTCTGGGTTTTGTATTTTTGGAGCTAATGTTACCACTGCTTCATTTATTGCTTCTGGAAGGATCCCATTCTCATTTTCGGAGCTAACGTTAACACAAGAATTCCATTACCGCTTCGCAGACTTCAGCACCTATGGTTTTCCACTGCTTCTGATAAAACAAGGCATTGAGCCCATCCAGCTCCGGGGCCTTGAGACTTCCCAGATTGAATGCAACCTCCTTAATTACCTGATGAGTCACCTTTTCCAGAAGCTTCGAATTTAGATCATCTGATATGACTCTAGGAACTGAAGCTAGGCTTTCATCTGTGTTTTGACAGTCAGTTCTTGTGTACATATCTACGAAGAAGCTAATTACCTCGAGGTTAATTTCCTTCTGACATCTAATCTATCTCCCTTAGCTGTCGCAAATTCACTCAATTGTGTTCCTTTCACGTCTTTGAACCATTGATGCGTGAAAAAAATTTGTATTCTTTTCTCCCCATTTGAGCCACGTTACACGAGACCGTTGGCCCTAGAAAATTTCTTCTTGCTTCCATAAATCCTTGATGGACTATTGGAGGAGTCTCATCTCATTCCAATCTTCTTCTCTATTGGTAGAGTCTTGAATGTGTAGTATCATGCTTTCAAGTCATTCAATTTCCTTATCTGCCTGGGCGATTTTCTAATTGTGCCACTCTGTTAAGGCACGCTTAGTGACCATTGTTCTCTGAAGCAGGTTTTCCCATGGGCCGTTGGCTCTAGCTTCCTATGAACTCCATGCTTTGTGTATAGTGTCTTTACATTCAGCGTGTTCCTCCCACATAGACTCATATTTGAAGACCCTTTTGTGTATGATTGGAGAACGGAGGCGAAGGACTATGGGAGAGTAGTTGGAACTCACCATGGGGAGGGAAATACCCATTGCATATTGGAAGGAGTTCCTCCACTCCTAGTTGAAAAGGGTCTTGTCAAATTTCTTTTTTGTGATTTGGCCCTGTCGTGGATTGCTTGCCCAAGTGAGGGGGCACCCTTTCATGACTAGATCCATTAATGAGTTGTCATAAAGGAATTCTCTAAAAAGATCCATGCCATTTCGGTGATGAGGGCGAAGGTCTTCCTTCTCATGTTGTTCTAAATTCTCGTTGAAATCCCCTATTAGACACCAAGGTTCAGTTTGCGGGTTGTGGCCTGAGAGCTCTCCCCATAAGTCTCTCCTCTGAGCAAAGATAGGATTTCCGTAGACCCAGGTTGTATACCAAGTATTACCCACACATGCTTCGGTTATTTTAGTGTGTATATAGTTATGGGTCGCAAAAAGGACTTCTACCTTCATACTTGACTTCCAAAGGAGAGCAAGCCCACCAAATATGCCCCGAGCCTCAACACAGTAGCAGTGATCATAGTGAAGAGTCCTCTTTGCATTGGCCGGCTTAAAACTTTTAGAGAGGTTCTTTAACTCATTCATTATCGCGGCCGCCACCAAGCCACGACAATTCCAGCTTATTAGACTCAATTAGGGGCTGGGGGAATGGGTTAGCTCGCCTCCTTATCCTTGTCAGAGATGTTGTATTCCAATAGTAGTCTCTTGGTTCCCCTTGATTCCTCTACTTCCATTTCCTCAGTATCAAGAGATCCCCTTCCCCACTTCAGTATTAAGGCTTTTGTGAAGCCTTTGGCAAGGGATTGTTCATTGCTGGACTCAAGTGAGTGAAGAGATGAAGTTTCGTTTGATTTCTTCTCATATGGAAACTCATGACAATACTCAAACTTTTCCTTACTAGCCCCATATTCTACAAGCTCTTTGGTGTTATAGACCTTAGTCATTGGGTGCCATAGTTTGACATGTGTTCAGCAAATAATTTTAGGGAATGGTTAGTTGTTGCCTCATAGGGAGGGGCCTCTGAAGTCATATGAGTTTCTGCAGCAGGGGCAGTTGGTGCTGGCTCCATTGCTGCAATGGAGGTTACTTCCCCGTCCCCAATGCAGCTTGCGTCATTGTTTCGGTGTTGGCTCGAGTCTTTTGGAGGCATTGTTCCAATAGTACTGTCTCCTGTGTTTCCATCTTCCTCAACTATAGGATTCACCTGTGCAGGTCTGCTAGGTAAGGGATTCCCAAGCGAGATCGGGTCACGAGATGCATCCACCTCGATTGGGCCTTTCCCCAATTTGTAGAAGCTTCCTTTAAGTTTATTTTTCCAATTGGGGGAATTCTCCATCTCTACATGAAAATTAGGTTTTGGGTGCAAGCTTCTCTTGCCAATATCTCACCTCACTGTCCACTTGTCTTGGGCTTGCAGGTTCAGGATCAAATTCATCCCTTCCCCCTTACTTTTGTTACTTTCCTCTCGTCCCTTTGGCGCTCCTCTATAACCTTTTGCAGCAGTAATTAAAGCAAGGTTCCTATCTGTTGGAACGCCTAGGCTTTGAGTAAACCTGACATGAAGAGGGTTAACAGAGGAGGTTACTTTGGATTCCTTGAAACCTTTCTGTTCATGGCCTGCTATACCGCAGTTGTAACAAAAACCTTGCAGTTTTTCATATCTCAAAGCTATCCAAACTTTAGGCAAACTCTTACGGGGTACCCAAAAACTGGAGACAAAGGGGTTGTTGATATTGATGAAGACCTTAACCCTACAGAAGGGTCGAAGCAACTTTCCATTTACCCTTGGATATTTAACCTCAAGTGGTTCTCCTAGAATAGACGCGGTGAGCGGCGTTGCATGTTGTCATCATGTCAAGGGGCAGTCCACGAAGTAAGGGTATAAACCCTTTAACCTTGATCTTGGGCTACGACCCACTAATTCACTTTATTGAATTATTATTTTTAATAATATTAAGACAATGTGGACTCACTTATTTGGTGACTCACATAATAATTCTCTCCCTCACCAATCAAGTGAGGCCATAGGTGGCCAAACCTGCTTTCTTTCTACAAGTAGAAAACTTCTCCATAGGTAAGGACTTTGTCATGATATTTGAACCATTCTCAACAGCATGTATTTTCTCCAATGAAAATTGCTTCATCTCTAGCGCATCTCATATCTAATGATACCGAACCTCAATGTGCTTCGACTTTGAATGAAAAGTTGAGTTTTTGTTGAGATGGATTGCACTCTGAATGTCACAATATAAAACATATTTCTCCTGTGAGAAACCCAACTCTTGTAGGAATTTATGCATCCACAAGAGTTCCTCTGCAGCTTCTGTAGTAGCAATATACTCTACCCATGTAGTAGACAAAGCAACAAATTTTTGAAATCTAGACTGCCATGACACTGCTCCTCCTGAAAAAGTCATCATATATCCATAAGTAGACTTCCTGGAATCCACATCACCAGCCATTTCTGCATCTGTGACACCATCTAACACAGGCTTACCGCTTCCAAAGCACAAAACAGACTCCACAAGTACTTCTGAGATACCTGAGTATCCACTTCACATATTGCCAATGCTCTTTACCCGGATTAGAGAGGAAACAACTTACCACGCCAATAGCATGGGCCTATCTGGCGGTGTACATACCATCGCATACATCAAACTACCAACCGCAGATGGATACAAAATTTTCTACATTTCTTCTTTATCTTTCTCACTTGTAGGAAATTTCTTAGAGCTTAACTTGAAGTGACCTACAAGTGGAGTGCCAACTAATTTTGAATTTCCCATATTAAACCTCTCCAATACCTTCTCAATATACTTTTGCTGTGATAACCACAATTTTCCATTCTTCCTATCCCGGATAATTCTCATGCCAAGGATTTGCTTTGCAGGACCCAAATACGTCTTTGCAAAGCATTTGTTTGACTCTTTTTTAAGATTCTCAATCTCTTTCATGTCATGACCAACAATCAACATGTCATCCACATAAAGCAAGAGAATAATAAATTTCTCATCAGAAAATTTCTTCACAAAAATACAATGATCTGAAGAAGTTTTTACATACCTGTGATCCACCATGAAGGAATCAAATTTCTTATACCATCGCCTCAGAGCTTGTATTCCTCAGAGCTTGTTTAAGACAATACAAGCTCTTTTTCAATCTGCAGACAAGCTTCTATTTTCCTTTGACTGCAAAACCTTTAGGCTTTTCCATGTAAATTTCTTCCTCCAAATTACCATGGAGAAAAGGGGTCTTCACATCAAGTTGCTCAACCTCTAAATTCAAACTGGCTTCCAAACCAAGCACAACTCGGATTGAAGACATCTTGACCACATGCGAAAATATTTCTTCAAAATCAACACCTTTCTTCTGGCTGAAACCTTTCACAACCAACCTTGCCTTGTACTTTGGCTGTGAGCTATGTTATTCTGATTTCAACTTGAACACCCATTTGTTCTTGAGTGCTTTCTTACCATGAGGTAGCTTCACTAACTCAAATGTGTGGTTCTTATGCAAGGATTTCATCTCTTCTTGCATGGCTTTGTTCAACTTATCTATCTCTACATGTTACATGGCTTCTGCATAACATTCTGGCTCTCCCCCATCAGTCAGCATCACAAAATTATGAGGATGATACTTTTGTGAAGGATGACGCTCTCTAGTGGATCTTCTCACTTGAGGCTCTGGAGATTGTTGTGGTGGAATTGGCTCAACTGGTTCATCAACCTGGGGCTCAACAACATCAACTGCATTGTCCACATCTACATTCACATCTCCCCCATTATTAGTAACCGTGGTAGGAGGCTCTGGCTCAACATCAATGTACCCATGGAAACCTTGTTTCTTCTTCTCATTCTTGTCAATATCTTCAATGGTCTTATCTTCAAGAAAAATAGCATCTCGGCTTCTAATAACTTTCTTGTCAAATAGATCCCAAAACCTGTAACCAAAATCATCACGAAAATAACCCAAGAAGATACATTGTTTAGACTTACCATCAAGCTTGGACCTCTCATCTCTAGGAATATGAACAAATGTCTTGCAGCCAAACACTCTCAAATAACTGTATGAGACATTTTCCCTCTCGACGATGAAGTTTTTGTACAACCTAGTGTATTCTAATTTCATTTATAAGTTCCTTTTTTCCCTCGCCACACCCTCTCAGGAACATCACCATTAAGAGGAACTTAAGGAGAAAGGTTGATTAGATCCACTGCAATTCTCATTGCTTCACCCGAGAAGGCTTTAGGAAATTTGGCATGAGAGAGCATGCATCTAATTTTATCATTAATTGTGCAGTTCATTCTCTCTACAACTCCATTATGTTGTGGAGTCTATGGAACTGTCTTCTCAAGCTTGATTCCATGTTCCCAGCAATAATGCTCAAATGGACCCCTGTATTCACTGCCATTATCTGATCTAACACATTTCAACAATTTTCCTGTTTCTCTTTCCATACTTGCATGGAAGTGTTTGAACACATCAAGTACTTGGTCTTTGGATTTCAAAACAAATGCCCACAATTTTCTAGACTGATCATCAATAAATGTAACAAAAAATGAATAACCACTAAGGGGTTTAACATCCATGGTGTAAACATCAGTGTGAACTAAATTCAAGATATGTGGCCTCCTATGAGGAGGATAAGTGCGGAAAGAAACTTGAGGTGCTGTCAACTTTGTGGAGGTCCAATAAAGAGTTCTTCTTGCTACCACCAAAGACCCCTTGGTGCACTTCCATTTACCATCACCAAAGTCATTATGGTAACCTTCGTCATCAAGTACTTGTACTCAAATCAAGTTTAGGTGCATGTCAGGAATGTGCCTGTTGTTCTTCAAGTGTAGCTTGCATCCAACATTAGTTTCTATGCATATATCTCCAATACCTACAAGCTTGCTTACCCCTTGATTACCCATCTTCACCTACCCAAAATGTTCAACAGTGTAGGATGTAAAATACTCAAGATGAGGAGTAACATGAAACGAGGCAGCAAAATTAACAACCCATTCCTAATCCTGGCATGTGAGATTAACATAATCATCGTAAAAAACAATGACAACTTCACCATCGGATACGACTGCAGCCGTGTCTTTGTCTTCTTTCTTATTATTTCCTCTTTCCCTTGATTTATCACTTTTAAGCAACCTACATTATTTTTTCATGTGTCCCATAACACTTGATGTCTTTCCTGGACCTTGAACTTCCTCTTGACTTGCTCTGATCATTAGCTTTATGAGAATTTCTATGTTGGCTTCTCCCTTGTGACTCAGTAACCAATGCTTCGTTGTGAATTGATGAACTAGCCAAATTCGGCCTCTTCCTCCTAATTTCCTCATTCAGGAGAGCTTCTTTTACAGTACTGAAACTAATATTCCCATTAGTGGAGTTGCTCAGAGATACCACCAGTGTTTCCCAACTATCTGGCAATGAGCTAAGCAACAACAATGCAAGTAGCTCATTAGGTAAGTCAATCTCTATAGTAGTCAACTGATTCACAAGATTCTGAAAACTACTCATGTGCTCATCCATTGAAGAACGATCCCTGTACTTCAGATTTACCAGTCTTTGAAATAAGAATACCTTGTTCTGTGCATTTTTTGCCTCAGACATGTATTTCAATTTCTTCCACAAACTGTGGGCATTAGTCTCACTTGATACACAATGATAGATACTCTGGTTTATCCATTATCTGATCATGCCAATAGTTTTCCTGTTTGCCTTTGTCCATTCTGCTTCAGATTTATCTGCTGGCTTAGTACCATCACCGTCAATGGGATCATACAAATCTTTACAGAATAGCAAGTCTTCCATTCGGGATTTCCAAATAGAATAATTAGAAGAATCCAATTTCAGCATTGTACCAGCAATATCACCTTCACACATTTTAAGAGCACCAAACAGAACTCCAACCAAGGATCTCCGATACCAGTTGTAGGGGAAATATGACAAATAATGAAATAAACAACACCTTACAGAAGCACCTAAATCGACTTTTCTCTTCCGTTCGATTAAAATAGGTTCAGCAAAAACAGCTCAGACAACAATAATATGCAACGAAACAAATACATAATGCAAGAGACACTAGAATTTTAAACATGCAAGAAACCCTTAATCTTGGGTATAAACCCTTTTACCTTGATCTTGGGCTACGGCCCACTAATTCATTTTATTGAATTCTTTCTTTTCTTTAATAATAATAAGACAGTGTGGGCTCACTTATTTGGTGGCCACACAACACATTTTGCCGAATGTTTATTCTTTTATGTCTTGTTTAATCACACAGGTACATGCCACCTTTTCTTATGGAGTCACTCCCTATTTCCTAGAGAACGACATTCGTGTGAAGCCGGACCTTGATGCTCTTGGAACTCTCGGTGACACCGGATGGTACTGCATCAGAGCAATCCTCTGGGC
The DNA here is from genome assembly GCA_030819835.1 of Acmispon strigosus. Lineage (NCBI taxonomy): Eukaryota > Viridiplantae > Streptophyta > Magnoliopsida > Fabales > Fabaceae > Acmispon > Acmispon strigosus. The sequence goes on from JAUAMA010000001.1 coordinate 32,476,303, forward strand.
CGCGAACTATGAGTTACCGAAAACAGCACGCGCCTTGCGAAAACCGACATATAACGAAGCAGGGGTCATTCTATCCTGTGAAGCTTCTCTGTTATGGGAAGATGACAGAGTAGCAACCTTTTATTGTTCCTTTTTATCAGACATGTCCATGGATATAACTGCGATGGGAACTAAGGGGTCCTTGCGTGTTCATGATTTTGTGATTCCTAATGAAGAGAAAGAGGGCTTGTTTTCCACTTGTTCAAATTCTTATTTTGTGGAACTTTCTGTAGGTTGGGCTCCAAAGCCACGTGAACACAAAGTGCACACGGATATTCCACAGGAAGCACTTATGGTGAAGGAGTTTGCTCATTTGGCTGGGGCAATTAAGTTCAACAACTGTAAACCTGACAAGAAGTGGCCAACTATTAGTAGGAAAACACAAGCGGTCATAGATGCAGTGAAGGTTTCAATTGACAACGGCCTTGAGCCTGTTCATATTCAGGGTTAGCTAGTTTTAGTTTCTTTGAAGTGAGGTCTTGTAAGTTCATGTTCCCGAATAAGAAAATAACAATATCAACTCAGAAATAATATAATACTTCTATAACTGTTTTACAGTGAGGAGTTTTGTTGTCTTTCACTTTCCCTCCATCCAACATTTTGAATCATAATTAGCTCCTGTTAGCACCATCTAGGAATTTATAACAATCTTTAGGTTGATGACCTTTGAATGTGCTTCTGGATGTTTTCCATTGCCTGTTTTGAAGTCTAGTTTGTTCAAGTATGTTTGTCTTTATTGCCGTGTTTTATCTATATATGTGTATGCTATGAATTTTCCAACACATATGAACCTTTTAATATGTGCATTTTAAGGTTGGTTTTACTCAATCGCATCCTCCTCCACATTTTCATATAACACTTCAATTTATCGAGATGCAAAGCTAGGTTTAACTATGTCGGGAGGTAAGGCTCGACCTTTGTCAAGACAATCCGACCTCACCAATTTTTTGCCTAAGAAATGTGTTACTCTACCTCTCAAGTGCTAGATAACTTATTAGGCTATACCCAAACTACTTACCCAAGGACACTACCACAATTGTCATGGAGAAGTGATTGCTTGAATAAGGATTAAAACAAAGAAGTTACTTAAGAGAATTTCACTACCCAATCATAAGCTAGTCTATAGTGTATAAGAACAAATCTTTATATCTTCGCCAGGAGTGAAATAAAAACTTCTAAAATCTTATTTTCTTTATTGTTACATAAGTTAGTTTCCCCCCGGAAGTATAAAGCTAACTTCGATTAATAAATTTCTATGAGATTAATCAATGAAGATAATACACAAATATATACGCACACGAGATCGTGAAGCTCGATTAGGCACAATGCATTGGTTTCATTGTTTAAAAGTAACAGATCACAATTTTAAAAATTAAAATAAAATAAACCCCTAGTAGAATCAACTAGTCGTGCTAGTGTGCACAAAAATGTGTCGTGCCACACAGCATACTCCAAAGAACACATAAAATATCAATGTTCAAATCATCTCCTACATTACAGCCTCGAAAGAGGCAATTTAGTTACTCATGACTATGAAAGTGTAAGACCCTCAATTTTTGTAAGATCGTCTTAGTTGGAGATCGTCTTAGTGACTATCATCTTACTTGGCAGACTAGTCTTAGTCGAAGATCGTCTTAGTTGGCAGACTAGTCTTAGTGATTAGTTAAGTCGATTACTTTATGTATTGTCTGGTCTCAGGCCGAGAGCTGGTGCATGAGTGCTGAGTTCCAACGCACTGGCGTTGGGATTCTGCTAGAATTTTGTTCACCAGACAATCACCCCATGCATGAGCGTTGGAGGCCAACACACGAGCGCTGGAGCATACTCTGTTTTACGAAAAATTATGATTTTGACCGTTTTGAGTTATGTTTCCTTTAAGATTGTATCCTATCCTTAGAATAGTTGATTAAATGAGTTTATATGCTATTTCTAGGTTGAAGATTAAGTGTATGCAACCTATCCGAAAGTAAGGGTAACTCACGTCTTAGTGTTGTGTCGTTGTGATGTTTTTGTGACTCTGTTTGAGGAGTCTGATTGTGTTTGCCTCTGGACTTATTCTGGATTTTTGCCATTGATGTTGTAACTTGTTGAATATGCTTACATGTTTTTGAAATTGAATTGTTTGGATATAACATGATGGAAATATTTTCAAAAAAGAACTGACTATATTATGCATATGTTGATACTATGATTGTAAATGGTGTGAATCGTTGGTTCAAGAGGATTCTGGAAATTGTGGGGACTGTTAGTTCCTAAGGATAATGATTATTTTTCATAGCATATGCATTATATATATAGGATTAGGTTAATGTGACGACACTTTGTCCCGTGGGATCAACCTAGGGTGATGTGGTGGATCTTTGTCCGACGTGATCATCCTGACCCAGTTTAAGGCAAACTATTGGCCATAGCTTTGCATATAGTTATTGAGAACTAACAAGAATGATTATGTGACATTTGAACATGAGAAACCTGTGAATAATCTGCTGTTATTATTGCTGTAATTCATGCCCTGTTATTCATTGCTATTTTTGTTTTCATCACTATGCTGTTGATTATTGCTTGTATTTGGAGTTAACCTTTTTCTGCTTGTTGTTTTATTGTTTGGGCGCTTAACGATGGATGACCATCAATAAGGGAATTCTTGAAGATTTATGTAAGACCCCTAATTTACCGTAATTGCAGTTTAGTCCCTAAACTTGTTTGTAATTGCTTTTCAGTCCTTGAACTTCTTTTATTTGTAAATTGACCCCTGAGTTAATTAAAGAAATTTTAGCTTGGAGCTATTTGATTTATTGTTTGGATCATGATTGATTGCCTTGTAGATCATAAAAATATTCTTGCTTGAGTTACAACAAGAATGACTTAGGCTTAGCGGTTGAGATTTCTTTGTTATGGCTACATGGTATGGGTTCGAACCTTGGCGAGGAAGTTTTTATTTCTTTTTAGACTTTTAAAGGAGCAAAGAATTTCGAAATTTGAATGGTAATCAGAACTATTAGGCTTTCACTAGAGTAGTAAATGTAGATTCCATGGGGGTTATGAGTATTAAGGAGGAGAATAATGGTAGTTAAGGAGTTGTCTTGTGTTAATGGGAGTTTAAGGGGATTAACGGTGATTTGATGAGGTATTGGGCGGCCCCCTCTTCCCATTGAATCAGAAAAATAGATGGTCACAGTCTAGAACCTTGGATTCCTTTGAATTTTTAATTTGAAAAGAAACCAACAATGCATTAAGAGGTATTAAGTGAGGTTATTGCCTTATCTATTGCCTTGATGAGACTTAAAGACAAATAACTCAGAAATTATTATGAATCAAGAAGCTAGGGGTGTCAATCTCCTTCCTTATTGCTGAAGTTTTCAAGCTTTAAGGGTAATGATCATCACCTTGTTCCTTTCACACAAGAAATTTGCAAACAGAAACCTAGAACACTAGAGCTGGCAAAACCTTTGATTTTGCTGCACTTTGGAGCACATTGTCGACCTCCTCTCTCCCTTTTGTGGTGTTCAAGCTCTGCTCTCCTTCCTCCTCTCTTGGTGTTCAAACCCCACTCCTTAATCCTTTCAAGTGCCTTGTGTTGGTTCAATCGGTAAGAGACCAGACCCTTCTAAATTCTGAGTTCTTGGAGAACAATCTCTTGTTTCATTCTAGGGTTAATTGTTATTGTTCAAACTTTGTTTTGCATCAAGCTCGAGGATTCTCTAAATTGTGGAAGTGCTAGGGTCGTGCTACCTTCAACCTTGACCAATTTCTTCAACAAGGTTGGTGTCTTCTTCCATCTTTTGGTTACAATCCTTGACCAGTTTTTTCTTGATCCTTAGGATCAACAACAATTTGGTTATATCCTGAATAACCATCCAAGAAACAATAGTACTCATGGCCAGCCAACCTGTCAAGCATTTGATCAATAAAGGGAAGGGGGAAATGATCTTTCCGGGTGGCAGAATTTAACCTCCGGTAATCTATACAAACCCTCCAACCAGTTACCTTCCTGGTGGGAATCAATTCATTGTTCTCATTCGGGACCACAGTAATTCCCCCTTTTTTGGGAACTACCTGAACGGGACTGACCCATTCACTATCAGAAATGGGATAGATGATCCCTGCATCAAGCAACTTAATCACTTCTTTCCTTACCACCTCTTTCATGGCAGGATTAAGTCTTCTTTGGGGTTGGACTACAGGTTTAACTTGTTCTTCTAAACAAATTTTATGCATACAAACAGTGGGGCTTATGCCCTTAATGTCCTCTATAGTCCAACCCAAAGCAGATTTATGAGCTCTAAGAATTCTTACCAGTTTTTCTTCTTCAAGAGGAGAGAGGGAACTACTCACAATGACTGGCTTATTATTACCTCCCTCAAGAAATACATACTTAAGAGTGGAAGGTAAGGGCTTCAATTCCCTCTTTTCCTCTTGAACTTCTTCCTCTCTTTTCAGCTCCTCTACCCAATTTTTTGTTGAAGGGAAAAAATGGGCAGCCTCCAGATATCTTGCCATTTCAATGACCTGTTCGTCATTGCTGTCTATATCTTCAAAATCCAACCCCTCAGAGATTATAGTCTCTAAAGGATCTTCTTTCCACATGGCAACAAACTGTTAGGCAGTAATATTTTTTTATTTTTTATATTATATACAAAAAGTACTAAATAAAATAAAAACAAGAACTTGAAAGAACCTATCCCCGGCAACGGCGCCAAAAACTTGATAATGAAATTGCAAGTGTACAATTTACTATCGCGTAATATAAAAAGATCGAACCCACGGGATAGGTGTTCTTATTATTATAAAATTTAGTACTAAAACAGAAAAATAAAAGATGAATATTTGTTGTTGGTTTGAGAACTAGAAATAAATAATAGCATAAAAATAATAAAATAAAGAGATGATGAATATTAAGCTCTTGGGTTGGTTTACATAGTCTATAAAAACATGCTAGAAATTTCCTACTAAATTCCTGAATAATAAAACCATTATCATGATGCTATAGCCTAGTGTAACTACAAGTTAATTCCATAAGCATTGTAGATCTTTCTTTTTAATTACTAAATCCAATTCCTTGGCACCTAGTTAACTAAAGAAGAAGATGAAGAAGATGTTCAGGCCAACATAAAGTTACGTCCTTCCTAATTCCTTAGCGAAGTATACTTATAACCTTTTTTATTACCTAGTTCCCTTACTACTCACCAAATGGCCTTATGTAATAAGTAATAAGCAAAACCTCTTGGGATCCACAAGATAGAAATAAAGCATAAGGTAATAAAACATGAATGGAAATAAAATTCAGAAATGTAGAAAAAGACTAGAACATGTATTATAAACTAAAACAACCCAAAAACTTAAAGAAGAAGTTAGCCAAGCATGGCTAAAAGAATCATTGAATTACCCTGGATAGGAGCTCAAGTATGGCTTCCCACAAGTCCTAGGAACAATGATCTTTGAGGGAGAAAGAGAGAATACTTGTTGTATTCTATGAAGGTGTGTCTTACAAGTGAAGAAAAGGGTCCTATTTATAGTAAAATTCCAGCCTCCAGCGCTTGAGCGCTGACATTCCCAACGCATGGGCGCTAGGATGCATTAAAAATCCACTTTCTGTCCGAGGCCCAGCGCTTGAGCGCTGGCTTTCCAACGCTTGGGCTTTGGGTCAACATCTGACTCATCATCTAGTCAGAACCCCAGCGCTGGAGCGCTGGGATCCCAACGCTGGAGCGTTGGGACGCTGCTTCTTCATCTTCAAGCTTTTCCTTCCTTCTTCATTCATGGTAGTGGGTTTTGATGGCCATAAAAAGCCACTAACCAGCCTTGTTCAATTCTGAAACCCTTCCTCCACTAACATCAATTCTTTAAACATTTTTTCCATGTGCTAAATTAGAGAGTGATTCTTCATATTCTTCTTTTTCACTTTGGTCCTCCCTTGGTTAGCACTTCAATTCAAGCCCTCATATTCTCTCAATCTTCACTTTAAGTCCTCCACTCTTGAACTTTTACAATTTGGTCCCTGACTTCCTGAAACTTTACACATTGGTCCCTGGACAAAAATGATAACTAAACCAGCTTTTTCTAAAAATACAAAATAACTAGAAAAATTCCTAAAAATATAAAATAAAGCTAGAAATTCTAATAAAATCTAATCTACATGCAAAATGCAAAATAAATATAAAATCTACATAAAAACAATAAAAAACCTATATGTGACTCAAAAATAATAAAATAAAAAGACTAAAAATAGCCTAAAAACATCATATAAAATCCACTCATCACACCACTATACCCAACGACAGCTTGTCCTCAAGCGACAAAACTTAAAGAAAAACTCGTCCTTGGGTTTTGAGAAAGTTTTATCTGATTACAACTTGAAGCACAAAAAACCTTTCAAAGAAAGCTTAGCAGAAAAGGAAGACATGCATGTTTTATAGACAAAGAATCAAGAAAGTTAGGCTTGGCTTTTAACATGTTTGAGTTCATCAATTAAGCTCACAAAATAATATTCTCCATGAAAACAAGAAAGCTCAATAATTCTGCCTATCATTCAAATCAAAACTGAAGTAAAGCAACCAAGTGATGTTGAAGAGATTTTTAAGGTTGTAACTTGGCCAAAGGGTTGAACATTTCAAGGTGTGGATTTCAAGAAATTGGCAACTCTAATGGCTGACTCAGAAACTTGTTGTTAAGTGATTTTTCTTGACTAAGAGCTTTACAATTCACACAAGGGTCCTCTCAATTTTTTTCTTTTTTTTTTTTTGAACAAAGTAGTGGAATGTATGGGATGAATGACTTGAATTTTACTCCCCTCATACTCTTTCTCACCCCACTACTTCATTATTTTTCTAAGGCACATACCTTATTTTTTAATTTTTTTTTTCTTCATTTTTTTTTTAGAGAGAAACCCAACAAACATAGCTCTAACAAATTAGCACATAAATCACAATAACAACTTTAAGAATTATCACACAAAGTAGGCTCCAAAGAATGACTCTTTTAAGGCTCAAAAGGGGCTACTAGTGGATATAACATTTCAAGCAAAAATCTGAGTTCTCAAAAATACCTATAATCTCTTCTCAACTCACAAAGTATACAAAACTCCAATCAACATGCAACACAAGGCAGAAAAATTTCACAATCAAGTTTCAGAGTCCTCAGCTCTCAGAAAAAGATAGGGTAAGTGGTACCCTTTTTAGAACTCAGAAAAAGACTTTTGCCAACAACCCAACAATCAAGATATCAAAATCATTTCTACAGCATGCAATCCTAACCGCTTCAAAACATAGAACTTTTTCACAAAACAGTTCAATCAGATAAAGCATTTCACAAAGCTATAGCAACATCAGAATGGATAATATACTCAAGACTCATGCAAAAGTAAAACAGAAAAACTAAACTAAAAATAAAACTAAAAACTATAAAAAACAAAAACTAACAAGCTGGTATAGTAACAAATTTTCCACAAAGGTCCAAGGGAACCTCAATGTAAAAATCAAATTGAACACTTAAGTTCAAGAGGGTTTCTTCCTCCTTTGGTACCTATCCTGTAACATTGAACAAACAAAAGTCTTACAAGCAGAAACTTGCTTGACTTGTTAGTTCCAAAATCAGCACAAAAGATGGGTTGAAAAATTTGTGTCCACCTTAAAAACAAGAATTCTTGAGTTCCCAAAAATTAAAACCAGTTTAGAACCAAGGGAAAACTCATAGAACTTTTAAAACCTTTAAGAAAATGGTGAACACAATTTATTAAAACTAAAAACAGCAAACAGAAGTAAAAACAGCAAACTGCCCGAGCTCCAGCGCTTGAGCGTTGGGAATACCAACGCTTGGGCGCTGGAATTAAAATAAAAACTGGGCATCAAAGGTCCCAGCGCCTGGGCGCTGGGTTCCAACGCTGTGGCGCTGGAAATTAAAAAAAAAAAAAAAAAGCTGGGATTCCAGGGGCCTAGCGCATGAGCGCTAGCCCTCCAGCGCTTGAGCGCTGGAAACTACTGGAATCAGAGGTGATAAGCAGGGGCCTAACGCTTGAGCGTTGGCCTCCAGCGCTCGAGCGCTGGCCTCGCCTGCAGCAGAAACATAAAATTTCTTTTCTTTTATTTATGTACAAGAGTTGTGCAAAAATTAAAAAGACAGAAACATAAACTATCCTAAGTTGGGTTGTCTCCCAACCAGCTCAATGTTAAGGTCCGAGATAGACCCTTCCCCTTAATCAACTGGGGGTATCAAATATGGCAAAGACCTCTTGTCTTACAATATCTCCTCCTAGGTACGGTTTCAGTCTTTGCCCATTGACAATAAAAGCATTCTTTGTAACATTATTTTCCAACTCAACCGCACCATGAGGAAAGACTTTAGTAACCATATACGGCCCTGTCCATCTTGATTTCAACTTTCCAGGAAATAACTTCAGCCTTGAACTATACAACAGCACAAACTGTCCTGGATTGAATTCTTTTGGCACAATCTTCTTATCATGCCACTTCTTTGTCTTTTCCTTGTAGATCCAAGCATTGTGGTATGCTTGGAGTCTAAATTCATCCAGCTCATGTACCTGTACCTGTCTTTTATCCCCAGCTTCTTTGGGATCCATGTTCAACTGTTTCAAAGCCCAAAAGGCTTTATGCTCAAGTTCCACAGGTAAATGACAAGTCTTACCATAAACCAACTGGTAAGGAGAGGTTCCAATAGGAGTTTTAAACGCAGTCCGATAAGCCCACAAGGTGTCATCTAATTTTTTTGACCAATCCTTCCTTGAGGTACCAACTGTTTTTTCCAAAATCCTTTTTAACTCCCTATTAGAAACCTCTACTTGTCCACTAGTTTGGGGGTGATAGGGGGTAGCAATTTTATGATTAACACCATATTTTTTCAAAAGAGCTTCAAAAGCTTTATTACAAAAATGCTTACCTCCATCACTGATTATTGCTCTTGGCACCCCAAATCTAGTAAAAATCTTTTTCTTCAGAAAATCCAAAACAACTTTTCCATCATTTGTGGGAAGGGCTGATGCTTCAACCCATTTAGAAACATAATCAACAGCAACCAAAATATACTGGCAACCAAAAGAAGGTGGAAAAGGTCCCATAAAATCAATGCCCCAAACATCAAAAAGCTCAACTTCCAAAATCATTTTTTGGGGCATCTCATTCCTTCTTGAGATATTACCAGTTCGTTGACAGCGATCACACCTTACCACAAAAGCTCTACTATCTTTGAAGATAGTAGGCCAATAAAAACCACTTTGGAGGACTTTAGCTGCAGTCCTTTCACCTGAAAAATGGCCTCCATAATCGGAGCCATGGCAATGCCATAAAATAGCCTCAAATTCTTTTTCTGGAATACACCTTCTAATGATCCCATCAGAACATTCTCTATACAAATAAGGTTCATCCCAGAAAAAGAATTTAGCATCATGCAAAAATTTCTTCTTTTGTTGCCAAGTCAAATCAGAAGGCAACACACCAGCAGCTTTAAAATTAGCTAAATGTACATACCATGGAGCTATCTCTTGGATAGCTAAAAGCCTCTCATCTGGGAACTCCTCTTGAATAGGAATTGGATCGGAGTTCCCTTCTTCAAGCCTTGACAAATGGTCTGCTACACCATTGTCCTTCCCTTTTCTGTCCACAATTTCAAGATCAAACTCTTGCAAGAGTAAGATCCACCTGATCAGCCTGGGTTTAGCTTCCTGCTTAGCAAACAAGTACTTCAATGCAGAATGGTCAGTATGCACAATAACTTTAGTACCCAAAGCGTAAGGTCTGAATTTGTCTAAAGCATAGACAACGCTCAACAACTCCTTTTCAGTTGTAGCATAATTTTTTTGAGCTTCATTCAAAACCTTACTAGCATAATAAATCACATGCAAAACTTTTCCATTTTTCTGACAAAGAACAGCCCCTATTGCATTATCACTAGCATCACACATAATTTCAAAAGGCAAATCCCATTGGGGAGCAACAATGATAGGGGCTGAAACAAGTTTTTCCTTTAATAATTTAAAAGCAGCCAAACACTCATCATTAAAGATAAAAGGAGCTTCTTTTTCAAGGAGATTTTTCATAGGCTTAGCAATTTTAGAAAAATCTTTTATAAATCGCCTATAAAAACCTGCATGACCAAGAAAGCTTCTTATACCTTTAATATTAGTGGGAGGAGGTAGATTTTCAATAATTTCAGTTTTAGCCTTATCCACCTCAATCCCTTTTTCAGAAATCTTGTGCCCAAGCACAATGCCATCTTTTACCATAAAATGACATTTTTCCCAATTAAGTACCAAATTCTTTTCTTGGCACCTAACAAGAATCCTTTCCAAATTGCTCAAACACTTGTCAAAGTTGGGGCCATACACAGAAAAATCATCCATGAACATTTCCATACATTCACCAATTAAATCATAAAAAATAGCAAACATACATCTTTGGAAGGTTCCTGGAGCATTACACAAGCCAAAAGGCATTCTTTTATAAGCAAACACCCCGAAGGGGCAAGTAAAAGCAGTTTTTTCTTGATCCTTAGGATCAACAACAATTTGGTTATATCCTGAATAACCATCCAAGAAACAATAGTACTCATGGCCAGCCAACATGTCAAGCATTTGATCAATAAAGGGAAGGGGGAAATGATCTTTCCGGGTGGCAGAATTTAACCTCCGGTAATCTATACAAACCCTCCAACCAGTTACCTTCCTGGTGGGAATCAATTCATTGTTCTCATTCGGGACCACAGTAATTCCCCCTTTTTTGGGAACTACCTGAACGGGACTGACCCATTCACTATCAGAAATGGGATAGATGATCCCTGCATCAAGCCACTTAATCACTTCTTTCCTTACCACCTCTTTCATGGCAGGATTAAGTCTTCTTTGGGGTTGGACTACAGGTTTAACTTGTTCTTCTAAACAAATTTTATGCATACAAACAGTGGGGCTTATGCCCTTAATGTCCTCTATAGTCCAACCCAAAGCAGATTTATGAGCTCTAAGAATTCTTACCAGTTTTTCTTCTTCAAGAGGAGAGAGGGAACTACTCACAATGACTGGCTTATTATTACCTCCCTCAAGAAATACATACTTAAGAGTGGAAGGTAAGGGCTTCAATTCCCTCTTTTCCTCTTGAACTTCTTCCTCTCTTTTCAGCTCCTCTACCCAATTTTTTGTTGAAGGGAAAAAATGGGCAGCCTCCAGATATCTTGCCATTTCAATGACCTGTTCGTCATTGCTGTCTATATCTTCAAAATCCAACCCCTCAGAGATTATAGTCTCTAAAGGATCTTCTTTCCACATGGCAACAAACTGTTAGGCAGTAATATTATTTTATTTTTTATATTATATACAAAAAGTACTAAATAAAATAAAAACAAGAACTTGAAAGAACCTATCCCCGGCAACGGCGCCAAAAACTTGATAATGAAATTGCAAGTGTACAATTTACTATCGCGTAATATAAAAAGATCGAACCCACGGGATAGGTGTTCTTATTATTATAAAATTTAGTACTAAAACAGAAAAATAAAAGATGAATATTTGTTGTTGGTTTGAGAACTAGAAATAAATAATAGCATAAAAATAATAAAATAAAGAGATGATGAATATTAAGCTCTTGGGTTGGTTTACATAGTCTATAAAAACATGCTAGAAATTTCCTACTAAATTCCTGAATTATAAAACCATTATCATGATGCTATAGCCTAGTGTAACTACAAGTTAATTCCTTAAGCATTGTAGATCTTTCTTTTTAATTACTAAATCCAATTCCTTGGCACCTAGTTAACTAAAGAAGAAGATGAAGAAGATGTTCAGGCCAACATAAAGTTACGTCCTTCCTAATTCCTTAGCGAAGTATACTTATAACCTTTTTTATTACCTAGTTCCCTTACCACTCACCAAATGGCCTTATGTAATAAGTAATAAGCAAAACCTCTTGGGATCCACAAGATAGAAATAAAGCATAAGGTAATAAAACATGAATGGAAATAAAATTCAGAAATGTAGAAAAAGACTAGAACATGTATTATAAACTAAAACAACCCAAAAACTTAAAGAAGAAGTTAGCCAAGCATGGCTAAAAGAATCATTGAATTACCCTGGATAGGAGCTCAAGTATGGCTTCCCACAAGTCCTAGGAACAATGATCTTTGAGGGAGAAAGAGAGAATACTTGTTGTATTCTATGAAGGTGTGTCTTACAAGTGAAGAAAAGGGTCCTATTTATAGTAAAATTCCAGCCTCCAGCGCTTGAGCGCTGACATTCCCAACGCATGGGCGCTAGGATGCATTAAAAATCCACTTTCTGTCCGAGGCCCAGCGCTTGAGCGCTGGCTTTCCAACGCTTGGGCGCTGGGTCAACATCTGACTCATCATCTAGTCAGAACCCCAGCGCTGGAGCGCTGGGATCCCAACGCTGGAGCGTTGGGACGCTGCTTCTTCATCTTCAAGCTTTTCCTTCCTTCTTCATTCATGGTAGTGGGTTTTGATGGCCATAAAAAGCCACTAACCAGCCTTGTTCAATTCTGAAACCCTTCCTCCACTAACATCAATTCTTTAAACATTTTTTCCATGTGCTAAATTAGAGAGTGATTCTTCATATTCTTCTTTTTCACTTTGGTCCTCCCTTGGTTAGCACTTCAATTCAAGCCCTCATATTCTCTCAATCTTCACTTTAAGTCCTCCACTCTTGAAATTTTACAATTTGGTCCCTGACTTCCTGAAACTTTACACATTGGTCCCTGGACAAAAATGATAACTAAACCAGCTTTTTCTAAAAATACAAAATAACTAGAAAAATTCCTAAAAATATAAAATAAAGCTAGAAATTCTAATAAAATCTAATCTACATGCAAAATGCAAAATAAATATAAAATCTACATAAAAACAATAAAAAACCTATATGTGACTCAAAAATAGTAAAATAAAAAGACTAAAAATAGCCTAAAAACATCATATAAAATCCACTCATCATTCATCTTTAGAAAATAAGTGTAGAAATCTACAGGAAGAACTAGACATAGTGAAATCTAAGTTAGATATTCCACATGAGTGCACTAAGTGTAGTTCTTTAGAAGAAAAGATAGATAGTCTTCAACAAAGGGTTCATAACTTCAATAAAGGAAAACAGAAGTTAGATGATATTCTAAGTATGCAAAGACACTCAAACAATAAGGTTGGACTAGGATATACACCTCATCTAAAGACAAAAGAAGTTAAGAAAACTATCTTTGTGAAACAAAACAAAGTGGAAGGATCTTCTGAAAATACTAAGACTAATTCTTTTAGGAGTATGAACAATAGGAAGAATAATTATCATAGACCTCCTAAGAAAATCAATCCTTCTCCTAGGCAAACATCATGTTACAACCAATATTCATGTACTTATTGTAACAAAATAGGACATACCCCTAGTAGATGTTATTACAAGAATGTTGGAGTACCAAACAAGGAATACATATGGGTTAAGAAGAACACTAACTTAGAAGGACCCAAAGAAAATTGGGTTCCTAATCCCCATGTCTGAACTTTGTCATGTAGGTGTGCATGAAAGCAGCAAAGGACTTATGGTATCTTGATAGTGGCTGCTCATCACACATGACAGGAGACAAAACAAAGTTCTCATTTCTTATGCCTAGAGAAAAAGGATTTGTCACATATGGAAATAATAAAAAAGGAAAGATACTTGGTATTGGAAGAATAGGTACACCCCCTCAAACTGTCATTGACAAGGTCCTATATGTTGATGGTTTGATGCATAATCTTCTGAGTATCAGTCAACTTCGTGACAAAGGTTTGAAAGTTGGGTTCATTAATGACATCTGTGTGGTAAAGGATGTGAAAACTAAAGAAATCAAGTTTTCCGGATATAAAGTCAATAAGGTCTTCATGATATCCTTGGATGAAATTCCATCAAATGTTAGATGCTTGTTGGCCAAGAACAACAATGATTCATGGCTATGGCATAGAAGACTGGCTCATATACACATAGATCATTTAAATAAACTAGTCAAACATGATCTAGTTGTTGGATTTCCAAAGATAAGATTTGAGAAAGACAAGCTTTGTGATGCATGTCAAAAGGGGAAGCAAACCAGAATATCTTTCAAACCAAAGAATATAGTCTCAACTACAAGACCCCTACAATTATTTCACATGGATTTGTTTGGGACATCAAGGACTAAGAGCTTTGAAGGTAATTATTATGCCCTTGTTATTGTTGATGATTTTTCTAGATTTACCTAGATATTATTCTTGCCTCATAAGAATGAAGCCTTCAATGCATTCAAAAGATATGCAAGGCTTGTTCAAAATGAAAAGGCTTTAAAGATCTCTTCTATTAGAAGTGATCATGGTGGAGAATTTCAGAACCATCAATTTCTGGAATTATGTGATGAGAATGGAATATCACATAACTTCTCTGCTTCAAGAACACCACAACAAAATGGTGTTGTAGAAAGGAAGAACAGATTACTTGAAGAACTAGCAAGGACCATGCTAAGTGAATCTAACCTTCCAAAATACTTCTGGGCTGATGCTGTAAGTACTGCTTGCTATGTTTCCAATATAGTGCTCATTACACCTATTTTGAAGAAAACTCCCTATGAACTCTACAAAGGGAGGAAACCAAATATTGCTCATCTACATGCTTTTGGATCAAAATGATTTGTCTTGAACAATGGAAAGGAAAACCTTGGTAAGTTTGATGAAAAATCTGATGAAGGTATATTCCTTGGATATTCTCTAACAAGCAAAGCATATAGAGTCTTTAACAAGAAAACTCTATCTATTGAAGAGTCCATACATGTTTCCTTTGATGAGTCTAACTCTTCAAAAGAAGATACAGTTATTCTTCTAGATAATGATGAGGAAGATAACATTATCAAGGAAGACTCTCAAAAGCAGAAAGATCAAGATTCAGTACAAGAAGAGCATATTGAAGATACCCCTTATGAACTGTCAAAAGAATGGAGAACCCACAGGGATCATCCAGTTAACAATATCATTGGTGATATTTCAAGAGGCGTTTCTACAAGGCTACGTTTAAATGATTCAGTATTGAATATGGCCTTTGTATCTCAAATAGAACCCTCAAAAGTGAATGATGCTCTTGAAGATGAGTATTGGATTGTGGCAATGCAAGAAGAACTAAACCAATTTTAAAGAAATCAAGTATGGGAATTGGTTCCTAAGCCCACTGACAAGCATATCATTGGAACAAAATGGGTATTCAGAAATAAACTGGATGAAAATGGTATAATTGTCAGAAACAAAGCAAGACTGGTTGCACAAGGACATAATCAAGAAGAAGGTATTGATTTTGATGAAACCTATGCACCAGTTGCAAGGTTGGAAGCCATAAGACTTCTATTGGCTTATGCCTATTCTTTAAACTTTCCATTATATCAAATGGATGTTAAGAGTGCTTTCCTGAACGGATTCATTCAAGAAGAAGTATATGTGAAGCAACCTCCAGGATTTGAAGATCCCAAGTACCCTTCACATTTCTTCAGATTAAAGAAGGCACTCTATGGTTTTAAACAAGCCCCTCGTGCATGGTATGACAGATTGAGCACATTCATTTGTGAAAAAGGATTTCAAAAGGGTAACACTGACACAACCTTGTTTATCTAGAAAACCAAAGGTAACATTTTATTGGTACAAAATTATGTATATGATATTATTTTTGGCTCAACTAACGAATCTCTGTGTAAGGATTTCTCTAACATGATGTAAGAGGAATTTGAGATGTCTATGATGGGACGGTTAAATTTCTTTCTAGGATTGCAAATTAAGCAATCACATGATGGAATATTCATCAACCAATCAAATTTTTGCAAGGATCTTTGAATGAAATATGATTTGGATGATTGCAAGGCCATAGCCACACCAATGGGGTCTAATACATATCTAGATCAAGATGAGTCCGGTTTTCCTGTAGACATTACCAAGTACAGAGGTATGATCGGATCTCTTCTTTATTTAACAGCAAGTAGACCTGATATTATGTTTAGTGTGTGTTTATGTGCTAGATATCAAGCATCTCCTAGGGAATCACATTTGAGTTCAATTAAAAGGATTTTCAAATATCTGAAAGGAACTTCGAATGTTGGTCTGTGGTATCCCAAAGGAAGTGTTTGTGACTTGATTGGATATTCTGATTCAGATTATGCTGGATGTAAGACTGAAAGAAAGAGTACAAGTGGTACTTGTCACTTGTTGGGAAATGCTCTTGTTTCCTGGTCCTGTAAGAAACAAGCATGTGTTGCTCTAAGTACTGCTGAAGCAGAATACATTGCTGCAGGAATTTGTTGTGCACAAACCTTATGGCTCAAACAACAACTCAAAGATTATGGCTTAGAGCTGGGATGCATCCCAATCAAATGTGACAACACAAGTGCCATTAATCTCACGAAAAACCCCATCATGCATTCTCGAAAAAAGCATATTGATATAAGACATCATTTTCTTCGAGATCATGTCATGAGAAAGGATATTGAGATTTCCTTCGTAGATACACATAATCAATTGGTTGATATATTTACTAAACCTCTTCCTAAAGACTCTTTCTTTAAAATTAGAAGAGAATTAGGCATTATAGCTGAAAGTGATATTTAATTAGATATTTATCTGATTATGTGTTTATATGCTTAATTACATGACTATGTGCATTGCATGATTATTTGTGTTATTATGTGTGAATATATATAGTTACATGCTTGTTTTCATGATTCTATGTCAACATTACTTATATGTGATTGCATGTATCTGAGTTCTTATTTGCCTGTATTTTTTTAGTTATATGTCTTTTGTGTGGTTTTGCAATTGGGTATTTGATTAATCACTTCTAGTAATCTATTACATAGGAAGTTATAGCTTAGAACTTTCAAAATGTCTTAAGTAATCAATTACCAAATATCTTGTAATCGATTAACCTATGTTCTCTAGTCCTCGTGCCTCTCTAGACACTTAAGGTAATCGATTACCTCTCTTGTTGTAATCGATTACAGAAACGAAATAGGTTCTTTCCCTCCATTTATTTGAATTTTAAATTCAAAGAAACCGTCCAGTAATCGATTACACAACCTCTGTAATCGATTACATACTTGAGTTATATAATCAAAGCATGACATTTCAATAGGAATTCTCTTACAAGTCCTATTTCTATCATCTTTAATACTTGTTCATCATATCCTGAAACCTTGATCCTGTCCACAACTCTTTCTCTCTCTCAAAATTCTATCATGTCTTCCTCTCCTTTCCTCTCATCGGCCTTTTTCCCCTCTCATCCATTAAATTTCTCTCATCTTCTTCCAACTCCTGCACAAAGAACACGATTTGTTTCTTATTTTGTGCATCAAACTATTCGAACACCATCTATGGCAACTTAGATTCGTTAATCGAAGCAGGTCTCACCTTTCCTGCTCTTCTCGGAAACCAATCTCTTGATGCATTCATCACCTTGAATAATCCCTACTATCCTGAGTTAGTAAAGACTTTCTACTACAATCTGGAAATTCAAGGCAATGGGATTAAATCTTCTGTCAAAGGTACTACAGTTCAGTATTCCCTTACCACCCTTGGCCAATGTTTGGGTCTTCCATCCACTGGTGCAAAATTAGGCACTCATTTGCCTTGTCCCTGGCCTGATTATAATTCAGAATTATTTTATCAATCTCTGTGCCGTTTCAGTCCGTCTGAAATACAGAAAATTCATCTACCTCGCACCAGATCCTGTCCCTTCCATGTTGATGTTCTTACCACAACAAACCATTTGCTTCATTACTTCGTCCATCAGATTCTTCTACCCCAGAAAGACCTTCTTGCTCACATCAGTGAGTTAGAACTACAGATCTTGTATGGCATCATAAATTGTCATGACATCAACTGGACTTTCCTGGTTATGCACCACATGTTCATATGCAGAAATGAAGCACAGTCCTTCCCATATGCATCAGCTATATCCTGTCTTCTCATTCATTCTGGTGTACCCATAGCAAAAGTGTACGATGTGCGGTCATCTAATTACAAGTGCGTTGATACCACTATTCTTTCACATCTGGGCTTATTCCATGATTATGGTATCGACACTCTCTCATGGATGCTCCATGATGACGGACATGAACTGTCAATGAATGATGAAGACTCACCTATTGATTCTTAGTCTTCTAGGGTTTTTCTTGTTTCTTTTCTTTTATTCTAAGTCTGTAATATTTATTTCTTGAATACATTTGGTTGTTGAACTATTTGTGCTTGCTTTTTATAGTTTCCCTATTTATATATATATATATATATATATATATATATATATATATATATATATATATATATATATATATACATATATATATATACATATATATATATAGTATGTTGTTGTACTGTTTGGACTTTTGCATACTTTTACTAGTTTACCCCTAACCCCTATGCTTTATTTGTATATGCACTTGTTTGCCTGTATACCTGTTTCTGGCCTTTTCTTCTTTTTGATGAAGTCAAAAGGGGGAGAAAGGTTCTGTGTTCTTTAAAGAGTATATGCAGGAATTCAACTAGTGAATCAGAAAGGGGGAGATATATTGGATTACATCAAACAGGGGGAGTTTTCAACAAAGAAGCAACACTGATCTTCAAAGTTCAAAGAATGTGTTTGAGCTTTGTTATCATCTTTGTTGGTTTCCTTTCCAGTTCTTATGTTAGAGCTTTGTTATCATCTTTGTGTTTCTGAAAAGTCCTTTGAATCCTGAAGAGAAACCATCTATGATCAATTTTACAATGAGTTTTGTCCATGAGAAAGTTTGGGTATTGAAGAATGGAATTTAAAATGGTTTTTACGTGAAAAACTCTGTTTCTGGGCTCTTAGGCCTATAGTTGGCGCATGAGTGTTGGGTTCCAACGCACTGGCGTTAGGATTCTGCTAGAATTTTGTTCACCAGACGATCACCCAACACATGAGCATAGGAGGCCAATGCACGAGCCCTGGAGCATACTCTGTTCTACTCCGTTTTATGAAAAATTCTGATTTTGACCGTTTTGAGTCCTATTTCCTTTAAGATTGTGAAGAAGGTCTTGCGCCTGACCCTTGCTGAGGTTTTGATGACGACAAACTCATCAACAAAAAGAAGAAAAGAAGACTTAGAGGAAACAGTGCAATATGTTTCAACATCTGCCTAATAGTCTTAGTTTAGGTGAGTTATGCTTCTAAAGGCTTCTTGAGTATAAAGGCTCTTTAAAACATCTAAGTTAATTGAGTTTAATGTTTTCATAAGTTAAAAGAAGTAGAAAAACTCAAGCCGACCTTAAACGTTCAAGTTTCTTGAAGTTTGACTTGAGTGTAATCGATTATACCCTTCTGGTAATCGATTACACATAGGCAATTAATCGATTACATCTTGCTTGTAATCGATTACATGTTTGAATTTGAAATTCAAACAGTAACGACTTCTTAGTGTAATCGATTACCTAAGTAATGTAATCGATTACATGCTTGAAAAGTTGCATCTTTTCATGAACCATTGTGTCTCAAACCATTTGGGAAGGGTTGCATTGGTTCAAGGACGTTTTCTCATGCCTATATAAAGTCCATTTGAGTCTAGAAACAAACAACACATGAGAATACACGAACTAGGCCAAAGCTTTGTCAAATTGTTCATTCATGTTTTAATTAGCCTTTGATACTTAAACTTTCAAAGAGTCTAAGTTCTGAGTTCATGTTCTTCATTGTTTAAGAGAACACTTTAGTTGTTCATATCTTGAAGAACTCAGAATCAAGAGAGCCTTCTTATGCTTAAGAGCCTTAAAGCATAATTCTCATGATCAATCCACTTGTATGTTAAAGGATTGATGCAGCCATATTGTAAACTCTTCTTCATCTCATTCTGGTAGATTGAGTATTCACCGTAGGGTTCGGTGAAGGGTTGTTGTACTGAAAGTGGTGTGCTTTCAGGGTGTGCACTGAATGTGGTTTGCCTTCAGGGTCTGAAAGTGGTTTGCTTTCAGGGACTGAAAGTGGTGTGCTTTCAGGGGCTGTTGAAAGTGGTGTGCTTTCACATGTGGTTGATAGAAATTCTTAAGGTACTTGGTGTAAGGACTTGTAAGATATTTTTATCAAGAGTCGAAAAATCCTCAAGGGGTTTTCTTGAGGGACTGGACCTAGCCTTCGGTGGATAGAAGGTGAACCAGGATATAATTATGTGTGTGCATTCTTCTACCCTTCATCTTTACTTTCAACCAACGCTCATTTCCGCTGCAATCGTTTGTATTTATATTCATCTTGAAAGTAAGAAGGTATCAAGGCGAAAATCGGGTAAACCTGAATCACCCCCCCTCTCAGGTTGCTATCTATGCTAACAAATATTGTATCCTATCCTTAGTATAGTTGATTAAATGATTTTATATGCTATTTCTAGGTTGAAGATCAAGTGTATACAACCTATCTGAAGGTAAGGGTAACTCACGTCTTAGTGTTGTGTCGTTGTGATGTTTTTGTGCCTCTGTTTGAGGAGTCTGATTGTGTTTGCCTTTGGACTTATTCTGGATTTTTGCCATTGCTTTTGTAACTTTTTGAATATGCTTACATGTTTTTGAAATTGAATTGTTTGGATATAACATGATGGAAATGTTTTCAAAGAAGAACTGACTATATTATGCATATGTTGATACTATGACTGTAAATTGTGTGAACCGTTGGTTCATGAGGATTCTGGAAATTGTGGGGATTGTTAGTTCCTGAGGATAATGATTATTTGTCATAGCATATGCATTATATATATAGGATTAGGTTGATGTGACGACACTTTGTCCCGTGGGATCAACCGAGGGTGATGTGGTGGATCTTTGTCCCACGTGATCATCCTGGCCCAGTTTAAGGCGAACTATTGGCCATAGCTATGCATATAGTTATTGAGAGCTAACAAGCATGATTAAATGAAATTTGAACATGAGAAAACGGTGAATAGTCTGTTGTAATTCATGCTTTGTTATTCATTGCTATTTCTGTTTTCATCATTGTGCTGTTGAATATTGCTTGTATTTGGATTTAACCTTTTTCTGCTTGTTGTTTTATTGTTTGGGCGCTTAACGCCAGACGACCAGCAATGAGGGAATGCTTGAAGATTAAATTGATGCAAGCTTGAGGAACTTTTGGGGTAGACTTGAAGATGATGTTTGATTCCGCTGTTTTTGTACAAATAGAACATGTGTTGCAGAATATTACTTTCATTACGTCTTGTTTCCTCTGTTGTATGAATACTAATAATTATGGGCTACACTATGATAAATATATGAGAGACGTTTTGTTTTGGAAACATGAGATGTTCTGAAGGATAATTTTGAAGTGTTATTTTTCGCGTTTTTCAATGTGACCCCTCGACCAGAAATCAGTGTGTTACATTTTGTGGTATCAGAGCGATGGTTAAGATAATCACCGCTGTTGGGTAATTTTTGCATTCTGAAATCGATTGGCGGGGTGTCAATGGAAAGAAGAATTTTGTGGATAACTGTTTATTGACATTAATTGTTTTAGATTGTTCCATGAGTGAACAATCCGATAATAAATGTAACTGACTTTCCATTGCCATTATCTGTTGTTGGGATTAACTGTTAGCCTTTCTTAACAAGAGTAAGAGGTCTACAAATCAAAACACAGAAATGGCAGACCAGAACGCTTTTAACCAGATGACTGCTGCCATCACTAATTTGACTACGCTTATGATGCATCAAGTGAATCTTGCTACTGCTCGTGCGAACGAGGAAGCTAATCGAGCTGCTGCAACTGCTGATGCACAAACTCATAAAGCAGAGAGAGAACATGCTTCTTGTTAGATGAAAGGACTACACGACTTAAGAGACAGGATCCACCCAAGTTTTCTAGAGGGTATGATCTGGAGGAAGCTGATTTATGGTTGCAGGAGATTGAGAAGATCTTCGTCTTTTTACAGACCCTTGCGACAACCAGGGTTAACTACGCTGCATACTTATTATCTGGAGAGGCTGAGCTCTGGTGGAACGGTGCTAGAGCTACGATGGAGGCAGATCACCAAGCTGTTACTTGGGAGTCCTTTAAGAGGGCCTTTCTGGCTAAGTATTTTCCTAGGAGTGCTAGAGCTGCAAGGGAGAAGGAATTCACGAAACTGAAAT
Organism: Acmispon strigosus; assembly: GCA_030819835.1. NCBI lineage: Eukaryota > Viridiplantae > Streptophyta > Magnoliopsida > Fabales > Fabaceae > Acmispon > Acmispon strigosus. Next base: position 32,498,446 of record JAUAMA010000001.1, read on the forward strand.
AAGGAGGAAAATCTGTTGTTGAGTTTGCTGCGAAGTTGGGTTCTTTGGCCAGAAACTTCAGATATTTCAGAGGCCAGATCGATGAAGAATTCATGTGTGAGCGATTTGTTGATCGGTTGAACTATGATGTGCAGAGAGCTGTACGACCTTTGGGAATTGCACGTTATCAGGAGCTTGTAGAGAAGGCAAACTGCATCGAGGCCATTTATATTCTGCGGGACAAATCACTGGGAAGCGGAGGACTAGCTAGGTCCCATTTAGCTAGAGACAGTAGAGGGAAGAAACCGTATCAGCGACCACAAGCCAAGAGGCGTACTTTTGGTCCGACCGACTTGTAAGAGGCAACTTGGCCGTTCGGGGAACTCCGAAGCCAATTGAAGACATTGTCTGTTACAAGTGCAACTAGAAGGGGCACTATGCTAGTAGTTGTGCTATGAAGTTTATTGTTTGTTGGATCTGTCAGAAACCAGGACATGCTGCTTGAGATTGCAAGGTTCCGAAAGTTGAGAGTGCTATGAATGCTGCTCGTGGGAAACTATCCATTGCTCACGTTAGAGTTTATAATGTCACTGGAGAAGCTGCTAATGATACCGATGAGCTTATCTAGGATCATTGGGACATTACTGGTATTCCTCTTACTTTTTTGTTTGATTCAGGAGCTACTCACTCCTTTATTACTGTTGATTGTGTGACAAAGTTAGGTTTTCCTATATCAGAGTTACCGTTCGACTTGGTAGTATCTATCCCTACTGCCAAAAGTTTAACTGTAACCTCTGTTTGTTTGAATTGTCCTTTGATATTCCGGGATAGGAAGTTCGTTGCGAACTTGACCTGCTTACCCCTTAAACACTTGGACGTGATCATAGGCTTGGATTGGCTTTCTCTTCACCATGTTCCACTGGATTGCGCCAATAAGGAGGTAATTATTCCTGATTTGAAGATGTCCGAGTTCTTGGACTCTTTCCTTTCGAAGTCCTCCCTGAGAAGAGGAGCTTTGAAGGTTCTGTTAGCAACTAGCGTTGGAGAATCATTGACGGTTGGTGTTCAGAGTATTCCCATTTTTCGTGACTTTGAGGATGTATTTCCCAAGGATGTGCCAGGATTACCACCTGTTCGTCATACAGAGTTTTCGATCGACTTATTACCTGGAATCGGACCGATTTCCATTGCACCGTACCGGATGGCACCAACAGAATTGGCAGAGCTGAAGAGTCAGATAGACGAACGCTTGACGAAAGGTTTCATTCGACCCAGTGTTTCTCCATGGGGAGCACCCGTGCTACTCGTAAAGAAGAAAGATGGTAGATCACGACTTTTTGTGGACAATAGACAACTGAATAAAGTCACAGTGAAGAATCATGATCCTTTTCCTAGGATTGATGACTTGATGGACCAACTTCGGGGAGCGGCTGTTTTCTCGAAGATTGATTTGCGATCTGGTATCACCAGATTCGGGTTAAGGAAGGGGACATTTAGAGGACTACAATTCGTACTCACTAAGGACACTATGAGTATTTAGTGATGTCATTTGTGGTCACGAATGCACTAGCGGTATTCATGGACTACATGAATAAGATCTTTAATTCTTTCCTTGACACGTTCGTGGTCGTCTTTCTCGATGATATCTTGATCTAATCGAGGAGTAAAGAGGAACACGTGGAGCATTTGCGTCTAGTTTTGACCGTTTTGCGAGAGAATACTCTTTTTGCGAACTCAGCTAAGTGTGAGTTTTGGTTGGAAGAAGTGAAGTTCTTAGGGTCACGTCATTTCTAAGGAGGGCATTGTTGTTGATCCGAGCAAAGTAGATGCAGTGACTAAATGGGAGCAACCTACACCTGCTACAGATATCATGAGTTTCTTGGGCTTAGCAGGATATTATCAGATATTCATTGAGGGTTTTGCAAATATCTCAGGACCTTTGACGAAGCTGACTCGAAAGAATCAGCCGTTTTCATGGACTGAGAAATGTGAGACTAGTTTTCAGGAGATGAAACGACGCTTGACAACTGCGCCAGTTTTGATGTTACCTCAGTGTAACGTACCTTACGAGGTTTATTTTGATGCTTCTTACCAGGGTTTGGGTTGCGTGTTGATGCAGAATCAGAAGTCTGTGGCCTATGCTTCGAGACAGTTGAAGATCCATGAGCGGAACTACCCGACACATGACTTGGAACTTGCAGCGGTGGTCTTTGCTCTTAAGATTTGGCAGCATTATCTGTACAGAAACATGTTTACCATTTTTAGTGATCACAAGAGTTTGAAGTACCAGTTTGATCGGAAGGATTTTAATATGATACTAAGACGATGGATGGAGTTCCTGAAGGATTATGATTTTACGTTGCAGTATCATCCGGGAAAGGCTAATGTTGTGGCTAATGCTTTCAGTCGCAAGGCTATCCATGTTTCTTCTTTGATGATTAAGGAGTTAGAATTGTTTGAGGCTTTTCGAGACCTTAGTTTGAATGTTCAAGTGACACCCGGGAAGCTGAGTTTCGGGATAATCACCGTATCTAGTGGTTTGTTGGATGAGATCGGAGTTAAGAAGATACAAGACAAGATGTTGGTCGAGAAGAGAGAAATGATTAGTTTGGGGAAGGCACCGAACTCTGAGGTAGAATCGGATGGCATCTTGCGATGCAAGGGACGTTTGTGTGTTCCAAGTGATGCTGAGTTGGGGAGGCTGATCCTTGACGAAGGTCACAAGAGTAGGTTAAGTCTTCATCCAGGTGCGACGAAGATGTATCAAGACCTGGGGTTACACTTTTGGTGGCCAGGCATGGAGAGGAATGTTGCTGAGTACATTGCTGCATGCCTGACTTTTTAGAAGGCAAAGGTCGAGCATTAGAGACCTGCAAGGTTGATGCAATCTTTTGAGGTTCCAGAGTGGAAGTGGGATAGCATATCCATGGATTTCGTGGTTGCCTTACCACTTACTCGAAGGAGATTTGATTCTGTTTGGGTTATCGTTGATCGTTTGATGAAATCTGCGCATTTTCTACCCGTGAAGACCACTTACAAGGTGGAACAACTTGCATAGGTTTACATTGCGGAGATTGTGCGATTGCATGGAGTTCCTTAGACTATAATTTCTGATAGAGATCCGAATTTTACTTCTCACTTCTGGAAGGCTCTACAGGGAGCTCTTAGTTTTAAGCTATGTTTGAGTTCAGCTTATCATCTGCAGACTGATGGATAGACTGAGAGGACGATTCAGTCTTTGGAAGATCTTCTGAGAGCTTCTTTTCTAGAGAATCAAAGGAGTTGGGACGAATTGTTACCATTGATCGAGTTCACTTACAACAACAGTTTTCATGCTAGTATTGGATGGCATCATATGAAGCACTGTACGGAATGAGATGCAGGACTCCTTTGTGTTGGTTTCAGGATGGTGAACATTTGTTAGTTGGGCCAGAGTTAGTCCAATAGACGATGGAGAAGGTGAAACGAATCAGAGAGAAGATGAAGGTGTTCTAGAGTAGACAGAAGAGCTAAGCGGACAACCGACGAAGAAAGTTGGGAGACCAATTAAGTCAAAGAAGCTGATGCCAAAGTTTATTGGACTGTACCAGATCATCAAGAGAGTTGGGCCAGTGGCTTATCGTATTGCTTTGCCACCTTTCTTGTCCAAGATTCATGATGTGTTGCATGTATCTCAATTGTGTAAATCAGGTCTCGTCCTTGGACTCGGCTGAGGTTTTGATGAAGACAAACACATCACAAAAAGAAGAAAGACTTCAGAAAAGAAAAGGAAGACTTCAAGAAAGAAAGGAACAAAAAGAAGAAAGACTTCAAGAAGACTTCAGAAAAGAAAAGAAAGACTTCAAGAAGACTTCAAGAAGACTTCAGAAGAGAAAGACTTCAAGAACCGGCTCAGAACGTCAAAGATCAAACATGAAGGTTCTTGCGTTTAGTAAGTCTTGTCAACTTAGTGTGCTATGCTTTATTAAGGTTATATTGCACTTGAAGGCTCATAAAAGATCAACTAATTGAGTACGATATGTTCTCACAAGTAAAATTTGGTAGGAACACTCAATTAGGGTTTAAGATGGTTAACACTGAGTTTCGGACTCTCTGTAATCGATTACATGTTGTGTGTAATCGATTATAGGAAGGCAGTAATCGATTACCATCTTAGTGTAATCGATTACACAGTTTGAATTTTGAATTCAAATTGTAACGGCTAGTGTAATCGATTACACTAACTGCTGTAATCAATTACCAGGTCAACAGATGTGTCTTTTCATGAACCATTGTGTCTCAAAACGTTTGGGAAAGGTTGTGTTTGTTCATGGACGACCTCTATTGCCTATATAAAGTCCATAGACACTCAGAAACATCAATGACTTGGTCCATAACTTTCATATTCATTAAAGTCATCATTCTGAGTTTCTGTTCTCTCATTTTCATAAGAACACTCATGCTGTTCATCTTTTGAGAAACTCAGAATAGAAGAGCCTTCATTGTAATTGCCGGGAGCATACTGATGAGTGGATATTATATGATGTTTTTAGGTAGTTTTTAGTCTTTTTATTTTATTATTTTTGAGTCACATATAGGTTTTTTATTATTTTTATGTAGATTTTATATTTATTTTGCATTTTGCATGTAGATTAGATTTTATTTGTTTTTCTACCTTTATTTTATATTTTAGGAATTTTTCTAGTTATTTTATATTTTGTAGAAAAAGCTGGTTTAGTTATCATTTTTGTCCAGGGACCAATATGTAAAGTTTCAGGAAATCAGGGACCAAATTGTAAAAGTTCAAGAGTGGAGGACTTAAAGTGAAGATTGAGAGAATTGAAGGGCTTGAATTGGAGTGCTAACCAATAGAGGATTAAAAGTGGAAAAGAAGAATATGAAGAATCACTCTCTAAATTAGCACGCGGAAAATAAGCTTGAAGGAATTGATGGTAGTGGAGGAGAAGTTTCAGAATTAAACAAGGGCTGAGTAGTGGCTTTTGATGGCATTCAAATCCCACTAACCATGAAGAAGAAGAAAAACTTGAAGTTGAAGAAGCAGTGCCCAGCGCTGCAGCGCTGGGTAGCCAGCGCTCAAGCGCTGGCCCTCGGTCTGGCAGTGGATTTTTAATACTTCCAGCGCCCAAGCGTTGGGAATTCTAGCGCTGAAGCGTTGGAGGCTGGATTTTTACTATAAATAGGACCCTTTTCTTCACTTGTAAAACACACCTTCTTAGAATACAACAAGCATTCTCTCTTTCTCCCTCTTGAGCATTGTTCCTAGGACTTGTGGGAAGCCATATTTGAGCTCCTATCCAGGGTAATTCAATGACTCGTTTAGCCATGCTTGGCTAATTCTTCTTTAAGTTTCTTGGGTTGTAGTAGTTTATAAATTATGTTTTAGTTTTGTTTCTACCTTTCTGAGTTTTATTTTCAGTTCTTGTTTTATTTCCTTGCTCATATTGTTATCTTGCTGTACACAAGAAGTTTTACTTATTACTTATGTCATAAGATCATTTGATGAGTAGTAAGGGAACTAGGATCTAAAAAAGGTTATAAGTATATATCTCTAAAGATCATTAGGATAGACGTAACCTTATGTTGGCCCGAATTCATGCTTCATCTTCTTTTCTGGTTAACTAAATTACAAGATCATATATTTAGTAATTAGGAAGAAAGTTCTACATTTCTTAAGATCATTAGGATGTAGAAATTCTAGGTTATAGCATCATGGACATGGATTTAAAATTCAGAAAATAAGTAGGAACTTGCTAGCATTTTTATAGACTATGTAAATCAACCCGAGAAGCTTAATTCTTATCATCTTTATTTCTTATCATTTTATTGCTATATCTTGTTCACAAAACCAACAACATCTATTCATCTTTTAATTTTTGTTTAAGTACTAAATATTATAATAAGAAGAACACCTATCCCTTGGGTTCGATCTTTTTATATTACGCGATAGTAAATCGTACACTTGCGATTCCGCTATCCACTCATCACACCACTATACCCAACGACAGCTTGTCCTCAAGCGACAAAACTTAAAGAGAAAATCGTCCCTGAGTTTAGAGAAAGTTTATCTGATTAAAACTTGAAGCACAAAAACCTTTCCAAGAAAGCTTAGCGGATTTGGAAGACATGCATGTTTAAAGATATTAATCAAGAAAGTTAGGCTTGGCTTTTAACATGTTTGAGTTCATCAAATTAAGCTCACAAAAATAATATTCTCCATGAAAAACAAGAAAGCTCAATGATCCTGCCTATCATTCAAATCAAAACTGAAACAAAGAAACCAAGTGATTTTGAAGAGATTTTTTAGGTTGTAACTTGGCCAAAGGGTTGAACAATTTAAGGTATGGATTTCAAGAAATTGGCAACTCTAGTGGCTTACTCAGAAACTTGTTGTTAAGTGATTTTTCTTGACTTTAAGAGCTTCAACAATTCACACAAGGGTTCTCTCAATTTTGATAACGGAATCGCAAGTGTACGATTTACTATCGCGTAATATAAAAAGATCGAACCCAAGGGATAGGTGTTCTTATTATTATAATATTTAGTACTTAAACAGAAATTAAAAGATGAATAGATGTTGTTGTTTTTGTGAACAAGATATAGCAATAAAATGATAAGAAATAAAGATGATAAGAATTAAGCTTCTCGGGTTGATTTACATAGTCTATAAAAATGCTAGCAAGTTCCTACTTATTTTCTGAATTTTAAATCCATGTCCATGATGCTATAACCTAGAATTTCTACATCCTAATGATCTTAAGAAATGTAGAACTTTCTTCCTAATTACTAAATACAGGATCTTGTAATTTAGTTAACCAGAAAAGAAGATGAAGCATGAATTCGGGCCAACATAAGGTTACGTCTATCCTAATGATCTTTAGAGATATATACTTATAACCTTTTTTAGATCCTAGTTCCCTTACTACTCATCAAATGATCTTATGACATAAGTAATAAGTAAAACTTCTTGTGTCCAGCAAGATAACAATATGAGCAAGGAAATAAAACAAGAACTGAAAATAAAACTCAGAAAGGTAGAAACAAAACTAAAACATAATTTATAAACTACTACAACCCAAGAAACTTAAAGAAGAATTAGCCAAGCATGGCTAAATGAGTCATTGAATTACCCTTGATAGGAGCTCAAATATGGCTTCCCACAAGTCCTAGGAACAATGCTCAAGAGGGAGAAAGAGAGAATACTTGTTGTATTCTAAGAAGGTGTGTTTTACAAGTGAAGAAAATGGTCCTATTTATAGTAAAAATCCAGCCTCCAACGCTTCAGCGCTAGAATTCCCAACACTTGGGCGCTGGAAGCATTAAAAATCCACTGCCAGACCGAGGGCCAGCGCTGCAGCGCTGGGCACTGCTTCTTCAACTTCAATTTTTTCTTCTTCTTCATGGTTAGTGGGATTTGAATGTCATCAAAAGCCACTACTCAGCCCTTGTTTAATTCTGAAACTTCTCCTCCACTACCATCAATTCCTTCAAGCTTATTTTCCACGTGCTAATTTAGAGAGTGATTCTTCATATTCTTCTTTTCCACTTTTAATCCTCTCTTGGTTAGCACTCCAATTCAAGCCCTTCAATTCTCTCAATCTTCACTTTAAGTCCTCCACTCTTGAACTTTTACAATTTGGTCCCTGATTTCCTGAAACTTTACATATTGGTCCCTGGACAAAAATGATAACTAAACCAGCTTTTTCTACAAAATATAAAATAACTAGAAAAATTCCTAAAAATATAAAATAAAGGTAGAAAAACAAATAAAATCTAATCTACATGCAAAATGCAAAATAAATATAAAATCTACATAAAAATAATAAAAAACCTATATGTGACTAAAAAATAATAAAATAAAAAGACTAAAAACTACTTAAAAACATCATATAATATCCACTCATCACATACAAACTAAGATCAATCCATCTTGTCTAAAGGATTGTATCAGCCATTGTAAAGGCATCTTCTTCTTCATCTCTTGAATCGGTTTGATTCATTCACCGTGGTTTTCGGTGGTTGTAAAAAGGTCCATCGTGGTGTTCGATGGTTGTAGAAAAAGTCCTTTGAATCGGGTTTGATTCAAAGTCCGCCGTAGGGTTCGGTGATAGTGGAAAAGGTCCTTTGAATCGGGTTTGATTCAAAGTCCGCCGTAGGTTTCGGTGTCATCAGTTGGTGGTTTGCCATCTGAGGATTGACAAGAGTTCTTAGGGTTCTTTGTGTAAGAACTTGTAAGAAATCTTGATCATTGTAAATCTTCACTGTGGGATTCAGTGGAGTGGTTCTTCGGAAAGTGGTAATCTTTCTGAAGGGGTTCTGACTTTACTGTGGTATTCAGTAAAGGGTTTGACTCAGACAGTGTGATCTGTTCTGAGGGTTGTAATCAGTTCACTGTGTGATTCAGTGAGCAGTGATTTTCAGAAAGTGGTTTGCTTTCTGGTATAGTGGAAAATCTCTGTGTGATCAGAGGACTGGACGTAGCCTTCTGGGATTGAAGGTGAACCAGGATAAAATCCCTGTGTGTTCTTCTCATCCTTCATCTTTTACTTTCAAGCAATTACAATATTCCGCTGCAATAACGTTCTTACGTTACAACTCTATTTGCACTGAAAGTCATTTGGTACTATTACGCGAAAATCGGGGCAACTCTGATTCACCCCCCCTCTCAGGTTGCTATCTATACTTACAAATTGCGTAAATACGTTCTGGATCCTTCTAATGTCATCACTCAGGATGATGTTCAGCTGAAGGATAATTTGACGTTCGAGGTTCCACCAATGAGTATCGCAGATCGCAGGATCAAGCAGTTGAAGAACAAGCAGATTCTACTTATCAAGGTGATTTGGAACCAGATGACGGGAGACGCTACGTGGGAATTGGAGGAGAAGATGAGAGAATAGTATCCCGCTTTGTTTCTTGACTTGTAGTTTCGGGGACGAAACTCTTTTATGGGGGCTGGTATTGTAATACCCTCAATTTTTGTAAGATCGTCTTAGTTGGAGATCGTCTTAGTGACTATCGTCTCTTAGTTGGCAGAGTAGTCTTAGTGACTGGTTAAGTCGGTTACTTTATGTATTGTATGGTCTGTTCAGCCACTATTGTTGACCTTATGAGATAAGTGTCAGATGTTCTTGGAAATGATAAAATATCGTTTTTGTTGACCATTTTATCTTCAAGTTTGTTTGTAAGTCGGTTTCCTCACTCAATAAATAGAGAACATGAAGCAATGCGTAAATCTTCAGTTTCTTTCAAAATCTTTCCTTCCTTCAAAGAAACCTCCATTCTTTACACTCTTTGGAAATACTTGGTGTTAAGTAGTACCCGTTCATATTCTTCATATTGGAGTTCTTCTTGTTCGTTGAAGGATAAAGCTGAAGTTTCAAATCTCTTAATCATTTGAGACATTCAAGGTTTGTTTCCTTTCCGGTTCTTATGTTAGAGCTTTGTTATAATCTTTGTGTTTCTGAAAAGTCTTTTGAATCCTGAAGAGAAACCATCTATGTGTAAATCAAGTCTCGTCCTTGGACTCGACTGAGGTTTTGATGAAGACAAACACATCACAAAAAGAAGAAAGACTTCAAGAAAGAAAGGAACAAAAAGAAGAAGGACTTCAAGAAGACTTCAAGAAGACTTAAGAGAAAGAAAGGCTTCAAGAACCAGGCACAGAACGTCAAGATCACTCATCAAGGTTCTAGTTTTTAAGTAAGTCTTGTCAACTTAGTGTGCTATGCTTTATTAAGGTTTAATTGCATTAGAAGGCTCATAAAAGATCAACTAATTGAGTACAATATGTTCTCACAAGTAAAACTTGGTAGGAACACTCAATTAGGTTTTAAAAAGTCGAAAACTGAGTTCTGGACTGTGTGTAATCGATTACAGATGTGTGTAATCGATTACAGGCAGTGTGTAATCGATTACCACAAGTGTTTAATCGATTACCAGGTTTGAAATTCAAATTCAAACTTCAACGGCATGGTGTAATCGATTACACTAACTGTGGTAATCGATTACCAGGTCGACAAAAGTGTCTTTTCATGAACCATTGTGTCTCAAATCGGTTGGGAAAGGTTGTGTTGGTTCATGGACGACCTCTAGTGCCTATATAAAGTCCCTAGACACTCAGAAACATCATTGACTTAGTCCATAACTTTCATATTCATTAAAGTCATCATTCTGAGTTTCGGTTCTCTCATTTTCATAAGAACACACATGATGTTCAACATTTGAGAAACTCAAAATGGAAGAGCCTTCATTGTAATGGCCTGGAGCATACAAACTAAGATCAATCCATCTTTTCTAAAGGATTGAATTAGCCATAGAAAAGGCATCTTCTTCTTCTTCTATTTGAATCATGTTGATTCTTTCACCGTAGTTTTCGGTGGTTGTAAAAAGGCCCTTTGAATCAAGTTTGATTCAAAGTCCACCGTGGTAATGCGGTGTCATCAGAAATTGGTTTGCTTTCTGAGGCATGATGGGTCCTCTTAGGGTCCTTGGCACAAGTATTGCTAAGAAGACTTGATCAATCAGAAGTGGGTTTCTTCAGGAAGATTGATAAGATATCTTAGGGTCCTTGGTGCAAGCATTCGTTAAGAGTACTCGATCATGGGAAATCTTCACTGTGGAATTCAGTGGAGTGGTTCTTCAGAAAGTGGTAATCTTTCTGAGGGATTCTAACTTCACCGTGGTATTCGGTGAAGGGTTGTTGATTGAAGGAGGTTTAGCCTTCAAGGTCTGAGGGTGGTTTGCCTTCAGGAACTGAAAGTGGTTTGCTTTCAGGGACTGTTGAAAGTGGTTTACTTTCGCAGGATATTGGTAGAAATTCTTGGGGTCCTTGGGTAAGGAACTTGTAAGTGATTTTTATCAATAGTGGAAAAATCCTCAAGGGGTTTCTTTGAGGGACTGGACGTAGCCTTCGGTGGATTGAAGGTGAACCAGGATAAAACTCTCTGTGTCATTTCCTTCATCCTTCATCTTTTACTTTCAAGCAATTAGAACATTCCGCTGCAACAACGTTCTTACGTTACAATTCTAATTGCGCTGAAAGTCGTTTGGTACTATTACGCGAAAATTGGGGCAACTCTGATTCACCCCCCCCCCTCTCAGGTTGCTATCTGTACTAACAATTGGTATCAGAGCGGAAGTTTAGGTAAGTTATTCCTAAGATCCGGGAAAAGATAGCATCCTCATCTACAACAAGTACCAATGAAGGATTCAACATAAACAGGCCATCATTCTACAATGGAGAACTCTACGATTTCTGGAATATCAAGATGATGATCATCATAAAGCCATTAGACGCAGGAATCTGAAAAGTCATTGAAGAAGATCTCCTTGGGCCTGTAGTAGAAGTTGAAGGAAGTTCACAATCAGAACCAGAAAACACATGGAGTGACAAAGAAAAGAAGAAAGTTCATCATGACTTAAAAAGGTATGAACATCTAGACTTCAGTCCTTGGTATGAAGAAATTCCTTAGGGTATCTACTTGCAAATCTTCAAAAGGAATATGGGATACTTTAATGGTTACACACGAAGGGACTGATGAAGTCAAGAGATTCAAAGATCAATATTCTATCACAAGAATATGAGATGTTCAGAATATTGCCTGGAGAAAGCATACCTGATATGCAAAAGCGGCTCACACGTTTATCGAATCACTTGGTTGTTCTTGGTAAGGAATTCTCTTATTATGCCATAAACATGAAAATGTTAAGATCCCTTACAAGAACATGGCAACCAAAAGGACACTGCTCTCTCAAAGAAGAAAAGTCTTTCCAACATGACTCTGGCTACTCTTGTTGGAAAACTTCAAGAACATGATTTGAAGTGAAACAGACTTGAGCAATATGAAATCAATGAAAAGATACATCAGCCTATTGCTCTAAAAGCCAAAGAAAGCATCAATGATGAATATGCTGCAAAGTCAGAAGATAATGAGAACATGGACTTAATAGTCAAGAATTTTCGAAGATTCTCACAAAGGAAAGATATGAATTCTAGAAGTTTTCAAAAGGGAAATGAAATCTTCTTCTTGAGTATGATAAATCTGGTCACATCAAATATGGTTGTCCAAACATTCAAAAGAAGAAGCATGGACTAAGGAAGAAGTTTGAAAAGAAGAATTCAAACTCCAAAAGAGCATACATCTCTTGGGATGACAATGACATAGGCTCAGACTCAGAATCAAAGAAGGAAGAAGCACACTTTGCATTAATGGCATCTCAGAATTCTGACAAGGAAAATATCCAGGTTAGTACCAGTACTTCTTCTTCTAATGATTTAGGATATGCTATAGAAAGTTTTTTTTTTTTTAAGATGAGTCGTAATGCTTCTAAAGTTAGTATTAAAATGCTACTATTTCATCTTTAGAAGAAAAATGTCAAATGCTTCAAATGGAATTAGATCTCTTAGGAGTAAACACATGCATGCTAGTTCTTCTAGAAATATGAACTATAGGACTACCCTCAAATGTCCCAAAACAATCCTAAAGATTCAGTCTTTATGATTAAAAGAAAATTAAGCATTTTAGATGAACATGATATTTAATTAGATATTTATCTAAGTATGTGATTATATGTTACATTGCATGATCTTTATGTAAACTTATTTGATTACATTGATTATATGATTATATGTTCCTCTAGAAATATGTTACATAGGAATTTTTAGGTTAGAACTTATAAAAAATGTCCTAGTAATCGATTACCATAGACCTGTAATCGATTAATCCTGTTCTCAGTCCTCGTGCCTGTTAAAATCGTCTAAGTAATCGATTACCATAACTGCTGTAATCGATTACATACTCATGCTATATAATCAAAGCATGAATTTTCAATAGGAATTATTCTCAAAATGCTCCAAGACAACCTAGGAGACATTATGATATGGTTAGATATAATATATAATGAACGTTATAGACTATATGCTTGTAGTTATTGCAATAGAATAGGACATACTTCTAGTAGAAGTTATTATAGGAATATCAAGTGGGAAATGTATGTGGGTGGATAAGAAAAACAATAACCTAGAATCCAAACAATTTAGGCTTTTAACATTCCCTCATAAGAATTTGTTTTGTAAGTGTGTATGAAAAACAGCAAAGGGTTTTATGATATCTTGTTAATGGCTACACATCACATATGATTGGAGACAAAACAAATTTAATTTATATCTCATACCTAGGAAAAAGGGGATGTGTCTCATATGAGAATAATGGAAAAGGGATAATTGCTTAGCATAGGAAAAATAGGTACACCTTCTCAAACAATATTAAATAGAGCCATCTAAAGTACATAATCCTTTAGGAGATAAGTAATGAATTCAAGCCACAAGGGTTGAACTAGTTTGAGAAAAACCTAGTATGTATATTGGTTCCCTAAAAAGATAAGTATATCATTGAAACCAAATAGATGTTTAGGAACAAATTAGAAGAACAAGAAATCATAGATAGAAAATTAGGATAGATTGGTAGCACAAGGTTATAAGCTTGAAGAAGGTATATGAGAAAAAGAGTTCCAAAACAAAAAAGACAAACTTGGATGACAATGGAGCAAGTTCATCATTCAATTCAAGAATGGAGAAGCATATCTCGTTTTAATGACAACACATCATTCTGATAATGAAAAACAAAGAGGTTAGTAATGCAACTTCATATGTTAAATTATATAGTATCTTTAGATTGCATGATAGTTTCTTGAACATATATGAAGTTTATGCACATTAAAGTGGGATCATCTCATCCTTACAAAACTAAAAGGCATTAAATTGAATAGTGATGCATTCTTTGGCATTTGTATTTACATTATAGTTATATGTTAGAGATATTCTTCATGCTGTGCCTATTATGTCTAAATTTTCAAGTTTTTAGTCATATTAATCGATTACATAAGATTAGTAATCGATTACAGGGATTATTTTGGCCCTGTTTCTTTTCCAGAAAGGAGGGTAATCGATTACCCATGCAGTGTAATCGATTACCTCCTCGAATTTGAATCATTATTCAAATTTGCTCACATGTAATCGATTACATAAAAGGTGGTAATCGATTACATGCCCGATAGTATAAATATTTCTGGGTTCTTCAGCTCTTAATCGATTACAGCCCCCTCTGGTTTTTTTCTCTCTCTCGTGCGACACCAACACTACTATTTTCCCCATATCTTCCACAATTCTTGTTCGTTTTCAAGAATTCTTTGTGGGTTTTGCTCCTAATATCCATCTCCATCTATTCATACTACCAATTGTTGTTGAATTGGTCTGTATCAAAAAGCCCCAATTCGGTCCTGCTAAACCCTAGAACTCGAAAATTCTCAAATTCAGCTTCCATGGCCTCTTCCTCACGTAAACCTCTTCGTTCTAAGAACCCATCCATGGATGCTTTGGACCTCTCAAGGTTGTTGGCAACTGAAGAACAGAAGCAACGATTCCTTGCTCATTTTCTTGATCGACCAATTCTTACACCAAAGTATGGTGCTCTGGATTCTTTCTTGACAGCAGGGATGACATTTCCAACACTGCTTAATCATCAGGGACTTGACTCGTTCATTGAGATTAAAGGTAAATTCTTTCCCGAACTTGTCAGATTCTTTTACTGTAATCTGATTAAGCGTGGTGGAAAAATATTCACATCTGTCAAGGGTATTGACATATCTCTGACCATTGATGAGTTGGGAGAATGTCTGTCTATTCCTAGCACTGGAGCAAAATTAGGTTCTGAATTGCCTTGCCCATGGGAAGATTATGATAAGCGATCATTTTATTTATCTTTATGTCGCTTCACTGAAGAGCAAATTCAGTCTAAAAAGCAGAGAGTTGATGCAAACCGTTCTAGAGACACCCTTGTTGTTGGGTTTCTCACTGTTGAAGACAGAATGCTTCACTACTTGCTCAGTTATGTGATCTTACCTCAAAGTTCTAATCATGCTCAGATAAGCGATCTAGAGTTACAAATTCTATATAGCATGGTTAATCAAAAGTCTATTAATTGGGCTTATTTGGTAATGATTCACATGATGATGCATAAGGAAAGAACTAGCCATCTTCCATTTGCTTCTGCAATTTCTATCATTCTGAAGAAGAAGGGTGTTCCTACTCATGGTGAGTATTCTGTTAAAATGGATGGTAAGGCTCAGCGCATTGATCTGAACATCCTGAACAAGATGGGATTCATTCAGAATGATGATGGGTTCTTCAGGAACAAGTCTGATCTACCATCTGAGGATCCTCCTGCTCCTACTCCTGCAGCATTCTTTCCTCCTTCTGAGAGTGTTCCTTCATCATCTTCTGGTACTGATGCCTCTACACAACTCATCCTCTCTCATCTGGCTGACATGCGAACACACTTCGATCAGAGGTTTGATTATATACAAGGACAGGTCGAATCCATGTACACCACTCTCCGTGCGGATATGGATCGTCTTAGTCTTTGTGTTGATCGCATGGCTCCCTCTCCCCATGACTCTTTTGATCTCTCTGATGATTCTGAAGATTTCTAGACTATCTCTATCTTTACTTAGACTATCTCTATTTTCATTCGGACCATTTATTTTGGGATTGTAATAGTTTAGTCTTATCTTCTGGATGTTTTGGTTATTCCTTGCCCGTTTACTTATGTATTCTGAACTTAACTAGTTATGCTTTAAATTACGTGTGATGCATAAGTTTCTATATATTGTCTTGCTTACCCCACTCCCCATGTATTAAATATCTATACTACTTGTTAGCATGTGTGGATTATGCTTGGACTCATCTTCCTTTTTGATGAAGTCAAAAGGGGGAGAAAGGGTTCTGTGCCTTGTAAAGATTGTTTACAAGAAAGGCTACAAGTGGAACCAAAAGGGGGAGAAACGTTCTGAAGTATATTATGCCTGCCTCTCTTTACTTCTATTATCCTGGAATACTTTGTATGGCTTTTTTCTTCTTTTTGATGATGTCAAAAGGGGGAGAAAGGTCTTGTGTATGCTTGATCATTTTCAGGATATTGTGCTTCATTTGCAAAACAAAGGGGGAGATATAATTGCAAAACCAAGGGGGAGATAAAAGACAAGAAAGAAAGTCTAATGATCCATCAATGTTCAAGCATGATGTTTGTCATCATCAAAAAGGGGGAGATTGTAAATCAAGTCTCGTCCTTGGACTCGACTGAGGTTTTGATGAAGACAAACACATCACAAAAAGAAGAAAGACTTCAAGAAAGAAAGGAACAAAAAGAAGAAGGACTTCAAGAAGACTTAAGAGAAAGAAAGACTTCAAGAACCAGGCACAGAACGTCAAGATCACTCATCAAGGTTCTAGTTTTTAAGTAAGTCTTGTCAACTTAGTGTGCTATGCTTTATTAAGGTTTAATTGAATTAGAAGGCTCATAAAAGATCAACTAATTGAGTACAATATGTTCTCACAAGTAAAACTTGGTAGGAACACTCAATTAGGTTTTAAAAAGTCGAAAACTGAGTTCTGGACTGTGTGTAATCGATTACAGATGTGTGTAATCGATTACAGGCAGTGTGTAATCGATTACCACAAGTGTTTAATCGATTACCAGGTTTGAAATTCAAATTCAAACTTCAACGGCATGGTGTAATCGATTACACTAACTGTGGTAATCGATTACCAGGTCGACAAAAGTGTCTTTTCATGAACCATTGTGTCTCAAACCGGTTGGGAAAGGTTGTGTTGGTTCATGGACGACCTCTAGTGCCTATATAAAGTCCCTAGACACTCAGAAACATCAATGACTTGGTCCATAACTTTCATATTCATTAAAGTCATCATTCTGAGTTTCGGTTCTCTCATTTTCATAAGAACACACATGATGTTCAACATTTGAGAAACTCAAAATGGAAGAGCCTTCATTGTAATGGCCTGGAGCATACAAACTAAGATCAATCCATCTTTTCTAAAGGATTGAATTAGCCATAGAAAAGGCATCTTCTTCTTCTTCTATTTGAATCATGTTGATTCTTTCACCGTAGTTTTCGGTGGTTGTAAAAAGGCCCTTTGAATCAAGTTTGATTCAAAGTCCACCGTGGTAATGCGGTGTCATCAGAAATTGGTTTGCTTTCTGAGGCATGATGGGTCCTCTTAGGGTCCTTGGCACAAGTATTGCTAAGAAGACTTGATCAATCAGAAGTGGGTTGCTTCAGGAAGATTGATAAGATATATTAGGGTCCTTGGTGCAAGCATTCGTTAAGAGTACTCGATCATGGGAAATCTTCACTGTGGAATTCAGTGGAGTGGTTCTTCAGAAAGTGGTAATCTTTCTGAGGGATTCTAACTTCACCGTGGTATTCGGTGAAGGGTTGTTGATTGAAGGAGGTTTAGCCTTCAAGGTCTGAGGGTGGTTTGCCTTCAGGAACTGAAAGTGGTTTGCTTTCAGGGACTGTTGAAAGTGGTTTACTTTCGCAGGATATTGGTAGAAATTCTTGGGGTCCTTGGGTTAGGAACTTGTAAGTGATTTTTATCAATAGTGGAAAAATCCTCAAGGGGTTTCTTTGAGGGACTGGACGTAGCCTTCGGTGGATTGAAGGTGAACCAGGATAAAACTCTCTGTGTCATTTCCTTCATCCTTCATCTTTTACTTTCAAGCAATTAGAACATTCTGCTGCAACAACGTTCTTACGTTACAATTCTAATTGCGCTGAAAGTCGTTTGGTACTATTACGTGAAAATTGGGGAAACTCTGATTCACCCCCCCCTCTCAGGTTGCTATCTGTACTAACACTATGATCAATTTTACAATGAGTTTTGACCATGAGAAAGTTTGGATTTTGAAGAATAGAATTTAAAATGGTATTTATGTGAAAAACTCTGTTTCTGGGCTCTAAGGCCTAGAGCTGACGCATGAGTGCTGGGTTCCAACGCACTGGCGTTGGGATTCTGCCAGAATTTTGTTCACCAGACAATCACCCAGCGCATGAGCGTAGGAGGCCAACACACGAGCACTGGAGCATACTCTCTTCTACTCCATTTTACGAAAAATTCTGAATTTGATCGTTTTGAGTTCTGCTTCCTTTACGATTGTATCCTATCCTTAAAATGGATGATTAAATGAGTTTATATGCTATTTCTAGGTTGAAGATCAAGTGTATGCAACCTATCCGAAGGTAAGCGTAACTCACATCTTATTCTGGATTTTTGCCATTGATGTTGTTACTTTTTGAATATGCTTACATGTTTTTGAAATGGAATTGTTTGGATGTAACATGATGGAATTTTTTCAAAGAAGAACTGACTATATTATGCATATGTTGATACTATGACTGTAAATTGTGTGAACCGTTGGTTCATGAGGATTCTGGAAATTGTGGGGATTGTTAGTTCCTAAAGATAATGATTTTTTGTCATAGCATATGCATTATATATATAGGATTAGGTTGACGTGACGGCACTTTGTCCCGTGGGATCAACCGAGGGTGATGAGGTGGATCTTTGTCCCACGTGATCATCCTGGCCCAGTTTAAGGCGAACTACTGGTCATAGCTATGCATATAGTTATTGAGAGCTAACAAGCATGATTATATGACATTTGAACATGAGAAACCTGTGAATAATCTGTTGTTATTATTGCTGTAATTCATGCTCTGTTATTCATTGCTATTTCTGTTTTTATCATTGTGTTGTTGATTATTGCTTCTATTTGGAGTTAACCCTTTTCTGCTTGTTTTTTTATTGTTTGGGCGCTTAACGCCAGATGACCAGCAATGAGGGAATGCTTGAAGATTAAATTGATGCAAGGTTGAGGAACTTTTGGGACAGACTTGAAGATGATGTTTGATTCCGCTGTTTTTGACAATTAGCACATGTGGTGCAGAATATTACTTTCATTACATCTTGTTTCCTCTGTTGTATGAATATTAATGATTATGGGCTACACTATGATAAATATATGAGAGACTTTTTGTTTTGGAAACATGAGATGTTCTGAAAGGATAATTTTGAAGTGTTATTTTCGCGTTTTTCAATGTGACCCCTTGACCGGAAATTGGGGTGTTATATTTTGTGGTATCAGAGCAATGGTTAAGATAACCAGCGTTGTTGGGTTATTGTTGAATTCTGAAATCGATTGACGGGGTGTCAATCGAAAGAAGAATTTTGTGAATAACTGTTTATTGACATTAATTGTTTGAGATTGTTCCACGAGTGAACAATCCGGTAATATATGTAATAGACTTTCCACTGCCATTTTCTGTTGTTGGGATTAACTGTTAGCCTTTCTTAATAGGAGTAAGAGGTTAAAAAATCAAAACACAAAAATGGCAGACCAGAACACTTTTAACCAGATGGTTGCTGACATCAGTAATTTGACTACGCTTATGATGCATCAAGTGAATCTTGTTACTTCTCGTGTGGAGGAGGAAGCTAATCGGGCTGCTGCAACTGCTGATGCACAAACTTATAAAGCAGAGAGAGAACATGCTTCTGCTCAGATGAAAGGACTACACGACTTTAAGAGACAAGATCCACCCAAGTTTTCTAGAGGGTATGATTCGGAGGAAGCTGATTTATGGTTGCAGGAGATCGAGAAGGTCTTCATATTTTAACAGACCCCTGTTACAACCAGGGTGAACTACACTACGTACTTATTATTCAAAGAGGCTGAGCACTGGTGGAACGGTGCTTGAGCTATGATGGAGGCAGATCACCAAGCTATTACTTGGGAGTCCTTTAAGAGGGCCTTTCTAGCTAAGTATTTTCCCAGGAGTGCTAGAGCTGCAAGGGAGAAGGAATTCACGGAACTGAAACAAGGAGGCAAATCTGTTTCTGAGTTTTCTGCGAAGTTGGAGTCTTTGGCCAGACACTTCAGATATCTCAAAGGCCATATCGATGAGGAATTCATGTGCGAGCGATTTATTGGATGGTTGAACTATGACCTGTAGAGAGCTGTACAACCTTTAGGAATTGCACGTTATCAGGAGCTGGTAGATAAGGTAAAGGGCATCGAGGCCATTGTCTGTTACAAGTGCAACCAGAAGGGGCACTATGCCAGCAGCTGTGCTACGAAGTCTATTGTTTGCTGGAACTGTCAGAATATAGGACATGCTGCTAGAGATTGCAAGGTTCCAAAATTTGAGAGTGTTGTGAATGCTGCTCATGGGAAACGACCTATTGCTCACAGTAGAGTTTATAAATCTCTGGGGAAGCTGCTAATGATACCGATGGGCTTATCCAGGATCGTTGCGACATTACTGGTATTCCTCTTACTGTTTTGTTTGACTTAGGAGCTATTCACTCCTTTATTGCTGTTGATTGTGTGGCAAAGTTAGGTTTGCCTGTATCAGAGTTACCGTTCGACTTGGTGGTATTTATCACTGCTGCCAAAAGTTTAACTACAACCTCTATTTGTTTGAATTGCCCTTTGATATTCCGGGATAGGAAATTCGTTGTGAACTTGATCTGCTTACCCCTTAAACACTTGGACGTGATCATAGGCATGGATTGGCTCTCTCTTCACCGTGTTCTAATGGATTGCACCAATAAGGAGGTAATTATTCCTGATTTTAAGATGTCTGAGTTCTTGGACTCTTTCCTTTTGAAGTCCTCCCTGAGAAGAGGAGCTTCGAAAGTTCTGTTAGAAACTAGCGTTGGAGAATCGTTGACGGTTGGCGTTCAGAGTATTCCCATTGTTCGTCACTTTGAGGACGTATTTCCTAAGTATGTGCCAGGATTAGCACCTATTCATGATACAAAGTTTTCGATCGACTTATTACCTGGAATCGGATCGATTTCCATTGCACCGTACCAAGTTATGGCTCTGAGCCGATTTGCTGTGAACTTTCCTCTCGGCCCTTGATCAGGGCACTCCAACACTCTTCCAGGTGATTCAGGAGGTCTCGTTTCTGAACTACGTCATGCAAGCCGCCCTGATGGTGGTTGCTTAAGAGAAACCTACTCTGATATGATTGCTCCTGTGCAACTCTAATCAAGTGATCATGAATTATACTGAATAAACATATATACTTCCTGATCAGTGTAGTTATGTATTAATTTTCTTTCGCCACTATACTCCTACGATGAACTCATTGTAAAGAAGTTGACCCGTGCACCTTTATTTATTTGTGGATGTACCTTGGGCGTCTCCACCAGATGATGATTTATTTGTCAAGGATGGCTTCAGAAGATCGAGACAGATGGACTTATCAGGATGAGAACCCTTCCGAGTAGTCACTTTTTATATTAGGAATAGTTCGTCATGATCAGCATATGTATGAATATTTTGTTGTAATAATGCACGAGTGGGAGTATGGGGTATTATGTATGTTTCAATTTAAAAGTTTTATGGAAAAATAAGGTTTACCAACATTTTATTCTTGAAAAACAACAAGCGCTATTTTATTCTAAAAGGTTACAAAGGTAACACACAAAACCTGGGCTTAACATTGTGGTATTAGAGCTGGTGAGTCGTTTGTGGGTTGTCAGGGAATAAGTATGCCATACTAGATTGTGTGAAATCTGTGTTGTTTTTTAGAATAATGTTTGTGTGTTAAGAAACCTTCTTAGATTGTTGCGTTGTTTCTTAACGGAATAATGGTGTAAAATTGTAGGTTATTTCTCTTTTAGGGGTCCGTTTAAGTTACCTTGAAGAGGAACTCGATGGATTCATGAGAGACCTCAATCGAGGTGAAACTCAGGCGTTGACGGACTGTCACGAGCGATGGAGGATATGGCTCATGCCATAGTGCAACAAGCTGCTGCTGTGACTGCCCAAGAAGTTGTGACGGTCCATGTAAGACCCTCAATTTTTGAGAATTATATTTTGGTCTCTCTAGTTTGTAATATTTATGTTTTGGTCCCTCGAGGTTGTAATATTTATGTTTTGGTCCCTAAACTATTTTTTAGTTCACAGTTTGGTCCCTGTTAGACATTGTTTGTTTGAAATAGATTATGTTTGATTATCCAACACGAATTTGAGCTGAGGATAAAATAAAATAATCACACAATGATTGCCAAATTAGATTTGATAATTCATTATTTTTTGAGATATCTTTTATTTAGTGTAGATTTTGTTTCTCTTATGTGCCTATCTCATTTTATTCGAAATTAAGGAGATAAAAAGGGATAATATTTCTGATTTTGGGAGATACATTTTTTAAATTATTTTTTTATTTTTTTTGGAATCATATTCCTAAGCCCATTGATAAACATATCATTGGAACAAAGTTGGTGTTTAGGAACAAATTGAATGAAAATAGTATAATAGTCGGAAATAAAGCAAGGCTGGTAGCCCAAGGATACAATCAAGAAGAAGGAATAGACTTCGGCGAAACCTATGCACCAGTTGCTCATTTGGAAGCTATAAGACTTTTGTTGGCATATGCTTGCTCATTAAACTTTCCATTGTATCAAATGGATGTCAAAAGTGCTTTCTTAAATGGATACATTCAAGAAGAAGTATATGTGAAGCAGCCACCAGGATTTGAAGATCCTAAATATCCTTCACATGTCTTTAAGTTAAAGAAAGCTCTTTACGATCTAAAGCAAGCTCCACGAGCATGGTATGACAGACTAAGTATTGTGAGAAAGGATTTCAAAAAGGTAAAGCCGATACGACTCTGTTCATCAAGAAAAACAAAGGTAATACTTTATTAGTTCAAATTTACGTTGATGATATTATTTTTGGTTCCACTAATAAAACATTATGCAAGGAATTCACAAACATGATGCAAGAAGAGTTTGAAATGTCTATGATGGGGAAACTAAACTTCTTCTTAGGATTGCAAATCAAGCAACCTAAAGATGGAATATTCATAAATCGATCCAAATTCTACAAAGAACTCCTAAAGAAATATGATTTGGATGATTGCAAAGCCATAGCTACACCGATTGGTTCAAATACTTATCCAGATCAAGATGAGTCTGGCATTCCAGTGGTTATTACCAAATACAAAGGTATGATCGGATCTCTTCTTTACTTAATAGCAAGTAGACCTGATATTATGTTTAGTGTATGTCTATGTGCTAGATATCAAGCATCTCCCAAGGAATCTCATTTAAGTTCTGTTAAAAGGATTTTCAAATACTTGAAAGGAACTTCAAATGTAGGTCTATGGTATCCCAAAGGGGGTGTCTGTGATTTAATTGGATATTCCGACTCAGATTTTGCTGTATGCAAAACTGAGAGAAAGAGCACAAGTCGTACTTGTCACTTACTAGGAAATGCTCTTGTTTCTTGGTCTTGTAAGAAACAAGCATGTGTTGCTCTAAGTACTGTAGAAGCAGAATATATAGCTGCAGGAAGTTGTTGTGCACAAACGTTATGGCTCAAACAACTACAAGATTATGGCTTAGAGCTGGGCTGCATTCCTATCAAGTGTGACAATACTAGTGCTATTAACTGATAAGGAAAACCGCAAGTGTACGATTAAACTATCGCGTAATATAAAAGATTATCGAACCCAAGGGATAGGTGTTCTTATATTTATATAATTTAGTACTTGTGCAAAGAAAATAAAATGATATGGTTGATGTTTGGTTTATGACAAGAAGAGAGTAATAGCATAAAAATAATAAAGCAAATAAGATGAGAGAATTTAAGCTCTTGGGTTGATTTACATAATTTATAAAACATACTAGAAAACTCTTACTAAATTTCTGAACTTTAAATTCAAATTCATGGTTCTATAGCCTAAGTTTCTACACCCTAATAGCCTTAAGAAATGTAGAACTTCCTTACCTAATTACTAACTCCATAGCCTTGGTTATTAGTTAATTAGAGAAGAAGATGAAGCAAGAATCCGAGCCAACACAAAATTACGTACATCCTTATAGCCTTAAGAAATGCAAACATATAACTTTTTTTATTTCCTATTTCCCTTACTACTTACCAAATGGCCTTATGAATAAGTAGAAAGCATGAAATCTTTTGTACACAAGATTAATGAAGAACAAAGAAATAAAACATGATTTGAAAGTATTATTCAGAAATGTAGAAGAAACTAGAACATGAATTATAAACTAAAACAACCCAAAAACTTAAAGAAGAATTTAGCCAAGCATGGCTAAAAGAAGCATTGAATTACCCTGGACTAGGAGCTCAAATATGGCTTCCCACAATTCCTAGGAACAATGTTCTTGAGGGAGAAAGAGGAACACTTGTTGTGTTCTAAGAAAGGTGTGCCTTACAAGTGAAGAAAAGGGTCCTATTTATAGTAAAAATCCAGCCTCCAACGCTTCAGCGCTAGAATTCCCAACGCTTGGGCGCTGGAAGCATTAAAAATCCACTGCCAGATCGAGGGCCAGCGCTGGAGCGATGGCTTCCCAGCGCTGGAGCGCTGGGACCTGCTGTTTCAGCTCCAAGTTTTCCTTCCTTCTTCATGGTTAGTGGGATTTAAATGCCATCAAAAGCCACTACTCAGCCCTTGTTTAATTCTGAAACTTCTCCTCCACTACCATCAATTCCTTCAAGCTTATTTTCCATGTGCTAATTTGAAGAGAGTTGCTTCATATTCCTCTTTTTCACTTTGGTCCTCTCTTGGTTAGCACTTCAATTCAAGCCCTCATATTCCCTCAATCCTCACTTTAAGTCCTCCACTCTTGAACTTTCACATTTTGGTCCTTGATTTCCTGAAACTTTACAAATCGGTCCCTGGACAAAAATGATAACTAAACCAGCTTTTCCTAAAAATATAAAATTGCTATAAAAATTCCTAAAAATATAAAATAAAAGTAGAAAAAACAAATAAAATCTAATCTACATGCAAAATGCAAAATAAATATAAAATCTACATAAAAACAATAAAAAACCTACATGAGACTCAAAAATAATAAAATAAAAAGACTAAAAAGACCCTAAAATTATCATATAAAATCCACTCATCACACCACTATACCCAACGACAGCTTGTCCTCAAGCGACAAAACTTAAAGAAAAACTCGTCCCTGAGTTTTGAGAAAGTTTTTATCCGATTGAAATATGATAATTTTCCATAAAGCTTAGCGGATAAGGAAGACATGCATGTTTTATAGACAAAGAATCAAGAAAGTTAGGCTTGGCTTTTAACATGTTTGAGTTCATGAATTAAGCTCACAAAATAATATTCTCCATGAAAACAAGAAAGCTCAATAATCCTGCCTATCATTCAAATCAAAACTGAAGTAAAGCAACCAAGTGATTTTGAAGAGATTTTTTTTAAGGTTGCAACTTGGCCAAATGGTTGAACAATTTAAGGTATGGATTTCAAGAAATTGGCAACTCTAGTGGCTGACTCAGAAACTTGTTGTTAAGTGATTTTTCTTTGATACAAGAGCTTCAACAATGCACACAAGGGTTCTCTCAATTTTTTTTCCTTTTCTTTTTCTCTTTTTTTTTTTTTGAACAAAGTAGTGGAATGTATGGGATGAATGACTTGAATTTTACTCCCCTCATACTCTTTCTCACCCCACTACTTCATTATTTTTTTCTTTTTTTTCTAAGGCACATACCTTATTTTTCAATTTTTTCTTCATTTTTTTTAGAGAGAGACCCAAAAACAAAGCTCTAACAATTTCAGCACATGCATCACTATAACAACTTTAAGAATTATCACACAAAGTAGGCTCCAAAGAATGACTCTTTTAAGGCTCAAAAGGGGCTACTAGTGGATATAACATTTCAAGCAAAAATCTGAGTTTTCAAAAATGCCTATAATCTCTTCTCAACTCACAAAGTGTACAAAACTCCAATCAACATGTAACACAAGGCAGAAAAATTTCACAATCATGCATCAGAGACCTCAGCTCTCAGAAAAAGATAGGGTAAGTGGTACCCTTTTTAGAACTCAGAAAAACTTTTGCCAACAACCCAACAATCAAGATATCAAAAATCCTTTCTACAGCATGCAATCCTAACTGCTTAAAAACATAAAACTTTTCACAAAGCAGTTCAATCAGATAAAGCATTTCACAAAGCTATAGCAACTTTCAGAATGGATAATATACTCAAGACTCATGCAAAAAGAAAAACAGAAAAACTAAAAATAAAGCTAAAAACTATAAAAATAAAAACAAAAACTAATAAGCTGGTATAGTAACAAATTATCCACACAGGTCCAAGGGAACCTCAATGTAAAAATCAATTTGAACACTTAAGTTCAAGAGGGCTTTCCCTCCTTTTGGTACCTATCCTGTAACAATGAACAAACAAAAGTCTCACAAGCAGAAACTTGCTTGACTTGTTAGTTCAAAAAAAACAGCACAAATAAGATCATGGGTTGAAAATTTGTGTCCACCTTAAAAACAAGAATTCTCGAGTTCCCAAAAATTAAAACCACTTTAGAACCAAGGGAAAACTCATAGGACCTTAAAACTTCCAGAAAATGGTGAACACAAAATTTATTAAAAACTAAAAACAGCAAACAAAAGTAAAAACAGCAAACTGCCCGAGCTCCAGCGCTTGAGCGTTGGGGATGCCAACGCTTGAGCGCTGTAATTAAAATAAAAACTAGGATTCCAGGGGCTTAGCGCATGAGCGCTAGCCCTCCAGCGCTGGAGCGCTGGAATTAACTGGAATCAGAGGTGATAAGCAGGGGCCTAACGCTTGAGCGTTGGCCTCCAGCGCTTGAGCGTTGGCCTCTCCTGCAGCAAAAACATAGAATTTTTTATTTATTTATTTACAAAGATGGTGCAGAAAATTAAAAGACAGAAAATTAAACTATCCTAAGTTGGGTTGTCTCCCAACCAGCTCATTGTTAAGGTCCGAGATAGACCCTTCCACTAATCACTTTCAACCGGGGTCTATTACAAAATTCATTAGACCCCGCAAATCATGCATATTTTGGCACAAATACAACATAGTGCCCAATGAATTTTCAGCTAACAAGGAAACAACATTTAAATTAAAAATGGAAGAGATAAATAAATTTTCCCTTCCCTGTTCTGTTCCTTGCTTTTCTGAACCTATAGCATAGGTTCCTTGAGGTTCTTCTTCCTCCATCTCCAATTTGTCTTTAAGGACAAATTCTACAATGAAGGTTGCTTTCACCTCCTCTTTTTGAACCACAAGTTCACTTTCATGAACAGGTGATTGTTGTTCATCCCTGGGCTGCCTCATTACAATGCCTTGTATCTTTACTTGTAAAATCTCCCTGGCCTTACATTCTTGCTCAGGACTTGGCAAAAATCCGGATTTCCTCTTGCAATCTATATCAGAGTAAAACTCTCTAACTAGAGTGAAGATATCCTGCTTCGACTTCTCATATTCCTTTTCAACCTCAGCCCGGATTTTTGCCTTCCTTTGCTCAAATGTTTCAGCCATTGCTATACCTGACAATACTTAGCAAACAAAATTAGCAGCACCAGTTCATCACAATTTTTTATTTTTTTTCTTTTTTTATTTTTATATATAAACAAGAAGTACTAAATAAAATAAAAACAAGAACTTGAAAAGAACCTATCCCCGGCAACGGCGCCAAAAACTTGATAAGGAAAATCGCAAGTGTACGATTAAACTATCGCGTAATATAAAAGATTATCGAACCCAAGGGATAGGTGTTCTTATATTTATATAATTTAGTACTTGTGCAAAGAAAATAAAATGATATGGTTGATGTTTGGTTTATGACAAGAAGAGAGTAATAGCATAAAAATAATAAAGCAAATAAGATGAGAGAATTTAAGCTCTTGGGTTGATTTACATAATTTATAAAACATACTAGAAAACTCTTACTAAAATTCTGAACTTTAAATTCAAATTCATGGTGCTATAGCCTAAGTTTCTACACCCTAATAGCCTTAAGAAATGTAGAACTTCCTTACCTAATTACTAACTCCATAGCCTTGGTTATTAGTTAATTAGAGAAGAAGATGAAGCAAGAATCCGAGCCAACACAAAATTACGTACATCCTTATAGCCTTAAGAAATGCAAACATATAACTTTTTTTATTTCCTATTTCCCTTACTACTTACCAAATGGCCTTATGAATAAGTAGAAAGCATGAAATCTTTTGTACACAAGATTAATGAAGAACAAAGAAATAAAACATGATTTGAAAGTATTATTCAGAAATGTAGAAGAAACTAGAACATGAATTATAAACTAAAACAACCCAAAAACTTAAAGAAGAATTTAGCCAAGCATGGCTAAAAGAAGCATTGAATTACCCTGGACTAGGAGCTCAAATATGGCTTCCCACAATTCCTAGGAACAATGTTCTTGAGGGAGAAAGAGGAACACTTGTTGTGTTCTAAGAAAGGTGTGCCTTACAAGTGAAGAAAAGGGTCCTATTTATAGTAAAAATCCAGCCTCCAACGCTTCAGCGCTAGAATTCCCAACGCTTGGGCGCTGGAAGCATTAAAAATCCACTGCCAGATCGAGGGCCAGCGCTGGAGCGATGGCTTCCCAGCGCTGGAGCGCTGGGACCTGCTGTTTCAGCTCCAAGTTTTCCTTCCTTCTTCATGGTTAGTGGGATTTAAATGCCATCAAAAGCCACTACTCAGCCCTTGTTTAATTCTGAAACTTCTCCTCCACTACCATCAATTCCTTCAAGCTTATTTTCCATGTGCTAATTTGAAGAGAGTTGCTTCATATTCCTCTTTTTCACTTTGGTCCTCTCTTGGTTAGCACTTCAATTCAAGCCCTCATATTCCCTCAATCCTCACTTTAAGTCCTCCACTCTTGAACTTTCACATTTTGGTCCTTGATTTCCTGAAACTTTACAAATCGGTCCCTGGACAAAAATGATAACTAAACCAGCTTTTCCTAAAAATATAAAATTGCTATAAAAATTCCTAAAAATATAAAATAAAAGTAGAAAAAACAAATAAAATCTAATCTACATGCAAAATGCAAAATAAATATAAAATCTACATAAAAACAATAAAAAACCTACATGAGACTCAAAAATAATAAAATAAAAAGACTAAAAAGACCCTAAAATTATCATATAAAATCCACTCATCATTAACCTTACCAAAAACCCCATCATGCACTCAAGAACGAAGCATATTGATATAAGACATAATTTTCTTCGAGATCATGTCATGAGAAAAGATATAGAAATTTGTTTTGTAGACACACATAACCAACTAGCTGATATTTCACTAAACCTTTTTCTAAAGATTCCTATTTTAAAATTAGGAGAGAATTAGGTATATTAGATGAACTTGATGTTTGATTATGTGCTTACATGTTAGATTCTCTGAAAATAAGCTCAAATAGTAGTTTAACAAACTCAGTAATCGATTACACCATTATGATAATCGATTACACACGAAAATTTGGCCCAGGTTTTTAAACAGAGAATTAGAGTAATCGATTACCTCATATCTGTAATCGATTACCTACATGATTTTGGCCCATGTGTTTTTCCATAGATTTTGAGTAATCAATTACCCAAAGATAGTAATCGATTACAACAATATTTTGGCCTAGTAATATTTCTAGTGATTTCTGGTAATCGATTACCATATTATGTAATCGATTACCTTTTCGAAATTTGAATTTATATTCAAATTTAACCTCCAGTAATCGATTACACAACTTACTGTAATCGATTACATGTTCGAAGAAGTTATATATCTGACTTAAATTCCACTCGCTCCTATATTTTGAAATTCAAAATTTCACAAAAACCGTCAAATAATCGATTACTTAACCACTATAATCGATTACATGTTCTATCCATATATATCGATTTCATAATACATGTTCAAGTTCCTTTCTTCTTCAGACTTCTTGACTAAAATCTTGAACATTCTCTCTTGAACACGTTTACCACAAAATCTCAAACATGTCATCCTCACCATTTTTGTCCTCTACCTTTAGACCTCCTCATCATCTCAATTTATCCCACCTTCTGACCTCACTGGAGCAACGCACTCGGTTTGTTACTCGTTTTCTTTATCAAACAGTCAAGAAACCTGTGTATGGAGATTTAAATTCTTTCATTGAAGAAGGCTTTACATTTCCAGCTCTTCTTGGAAATCAATCTCTAGAAGATTTTATCCCCATGAACAACCCCTACTATCCAGAATTGGTGAAGGTCTTTTATTGTAATCTGGAAACTCAAGGAGACGCCTTCATAAGTTCTATCAAAGGAATTTCTATTCAACTCTCCCTGAAAACCATAGGATCGTATTTGGGCATTTCCTCTCATGGTGCCAAGTTAGGCACAAATCTGCCATGTCCTTGGGCAGATTATAATCAGGATATATTCTATCAGTCTCTTTGTCGTTTTAGGCCATCTGAACTTCAGAGAATCCATCCCCCACACACAACCTCTTGTCCTTATCATGTGGATGTTTTTACCACTACCAATCGTCTGCTTCACTATTTCCTGAATCAGATCATCTTGCCTCAGGATGATCATCTTGCTCACATTAGTGAGTTAGAACTGCAAATTATATACGGTATCATTCATTGCAGGAAGACCAACTGGGCTTTTCTAGTCATGCAACACATGATGCAATGCAAAGATCATGCCGGCTTTTTTCCCTATGCCTCTGCCATCTCTCGCATTCTTGTCCACTGCGGAGTTCCAATTGCATGGATGTATGACTTGCGGGTTGCTAACTTCCAATGTGTCACCACTACCATTCTCTCCCGCCTTGGACTATTCCATGATTTTGGTATTGACACGCTTTCCTGGATACTCCATGACAGTGGCAATGACATTCGTTTAATAGAACCCGATGACTCTTATGACTCGTTTGCTGACCTTTAAACTTTTATGAGTTTTATTCCTATGACAATTTTAAATTTGTTGTTTGTAATAGTCTAGACATGACACTTATTTGGATTCTTTGATGTTTGTGTGCTTGTTTGCTTAAATACTCTGAACTTCCATAACTATGTTTGATTAATTGTGATGCTTGATTTTCAAATTATGACTTGTTTACCCCCACTCCCTAGAAAATGGGCTTGAGTGTAATCAATTACACCCTTTAAGGTAATCGATTACACAAAGGAAAGTAATCGATTACATCTTGCTTGTAATCGATTACATGTTTGAATTTGAAATTCAAACAACAATGGGCAAATAGCGTAATCGATTACCTAAGTGCTGTAATCGATTACCTAGTCGACAATTGTGTTGTTTCATGAACCATTATGTCCCAAAACGTTTGGGATGCTTTGTGTTGGTTCATGGATGATCCCTAGTGCCTATAAATAGTCAATTTAGGCTCAGAAACGAATGATCATTGAAATACAACTTTCATATTCATTAGAGCTGAATTTCTGAGTCTTTAATTCTTCATTTTCAATAAGAACACTTATGTTGTTCAACTGTTGAAGAAATCAGAAAAATAAAGAGCCTTCATATGATAAGTGTCTAAAGCATAACTTCTATATTCAATCCATTCTTATTTTAGAGGATTGATTTAGTTGTATAGAAATCTTCTTCATTCTCATTCTGGTTGAGTGAAAGTTCACTGTAGGGTTTGGTGAAGGTTGGCACTTGGAAAGCGGTTTACTTTCAGGTTGTTGATAGAAATTCTTGAAGTTCTTGGTGTAATTACTTGTAAGAAGTTTTTATCAATAGTGGAAAAATCCTCAAGGGTTCTTGAGGGACTGGACGTAGCCTTCGGTGGTTGAAGGTGAACCAGGATAAAACCTGTGTGTGAATTCTCCTAACTCTTATCTTTTACTTTCAAGCAACATTTGATTTCGTTGCATTCACAATCATCAATTGTGATTATCATTATCTTGGAAGTAACAAGTTTTGTAAAGGCGAAAATTGTGCAAACCTAATTCACCCCCCCCCTCTTAGGTTGCTATCTAAGCTTACAATTGGTATCAGAGCGTAAGTTTAGGTAATTTGCTCCTAAAGATCTAGGAAGATGGCATCCTCCTCTAGACCTAGAACTAGTGAGGGATTCAACATAAACAGGCCACCATACTTCAATGGAGAGCACTATGACTTCTGGAAAATCAAGATGAAAATCTTCATAAGGTCATTGGATGTGGAGATATGGAAAGCCATTGAAGAAGGTCTGCTTATACCAATGAATGATGTGGGTGGTAGCACACAACCGAAACCAGAAAATACATGGAGTGAAGAAGAAAAGAAGAAAGTTCAATATGACCTAAAAGGCATGAACATTCTTACATCAGCTCTTGGCATGGACGAGTTCTTTAGAGTATCCACGTGCAGAACTTCAAAGGAAATATGGGATACTTTAATGGTAACCCATGAAGGAACAGATGAAGTCAAAAGATCAAAAATCAATACCTTGTCACAAGAATATGAGATGTTCAGAGTGCTCCCTGGTGAAAATGTATTAGACATGCAAAAACATTTTACTCATTTGACTAATCATTTAATTTCACTTTGTAAAGAATTTTCCAGTTGTGACCTAAACATGAAAGTACTAAGATCACTCACAAGAGTATGGCAAACCAAGGTAATGGCTATCTCCGAAAAGAAGAGTCTATCAAATATGACTCTAGCAACACTCTTTGGAAAATTCCAAGAACATGAATTGGTGTTGAACCGTCTAGAACAACATGAACAACATGAAAAGAAGTATCGGTCAATTTCTCTAAAAGCAAAGGAAAGTATCAAAGAAGAATATGATGCAGATTCTGAAGAGGACATCAACGAAAATATGAATCTTTTGGTGAAGAATCTTGGAAAACTATTCAAAAGGAAAGGTGTGAATTTTAACAATAATAGAACTTTCCAAAGGGATAGTGAACCTTCCTCTTCTCAGAAATTCACATGCTTTGAGTGAGGGAAGCCTAAACATATTAAAATGGAGTGTCCAAACCTTCAAAAGAAAAGTGATGTAATCGATTACACACACGAAAAGTTGCATCTTTTCATGAACCATTGTGTCTCAAACCTTTTGGGAAGGGTTGCATTGGTTCAAGGACGTTTCCCCTTGCCTATATAAAGTCCATTTGAGTCCAGAAAATAAAAACACATGAGAATATAACATTAGGCCAAAGCTTTGTCAAAATAGTTCATTCATTAAGTCTTTTAGCACTTAAACTTTCAAAGAGCCTAAATTCTGAGTTCATGATCTTCATGATTAAGAGAACACTTTAAGTTGTTCATATCTTGAGGAACTCAGAATCTTATTATGCTTAATAGCCTTAAAGCATAAATTCTCATGATCAATCCACTTATATGTTAAAGGATTGATACAGCCAAATTGTAAACTCTTCTTCATCTCTTTCTGGTAGATTGAGTATTCACCGTAGGTCTCGGTGAAGGGTTGTTGTTATTGAAAGTGGTGTACTTTCAGGGTGTTGATTGAAGGTGGTGTAGCCTTCAAGGTCTGAAGGTGGTTTGCCTTCAGGAACTGAAAGTGGTATACTTTCAGGGGCTGTTGAAAGTGGTATACTTTCACAGGGGATTGATAGAAATTCTTAAGGGACTTGGTGTAAGAACTTGTAAGAGATTTTTATCAATAGTGGAAAAATCCTCAAGGGATTTTCTTGAGGGACTGGACGTAGCCTTCGGTGGATAGAAGGTGAACCAGGATAAAATTCCGTGTGTGAATTCTTCTACCCTTCATCTTTACTTTCAAGCAACGCTTATTTCCGCTGCAATCGTTTGCATTTACATTTATCTTGAAAGTAAGAAGGTATCAAGGCGAAAAACGGGTAAACCTGATTCACCCCCCTCTCAGGTTGCTATCTATACTAACAGACAGTGGCTGTTCATCACACATGACAGGAGACAAAACAAAGTTCTCATATCTCATGCCCAGGGAAAAGGGTTTTGTCACATATGGTAATAATGAGAAAGGTAAAATACTTGGCATTGGAAGGATAGGTACACCCCCTCAAACTATCATTTATAAAGTTCTCTATGTTGATGGTTTGAAGCATAACCTGTTAAGTATTAGTCAATTACGTGACAAAGGATTGAAAGTTGGATTTAAAAATGATATCTGTGTGGTGAAAGATGTGAAAACTCGTGAAATTAAGTTTTCAGGGTACAAAGTCAATAAAGTCTTCATGATCTCATTGGATGAAATTCCATCAAATGTTAAATGCTTATTAACCAAGAACAACAATGACTCATGGCTTTGGCATAGAAGACTAGCTCACATCCACATGGATCATTTGAATAAACTAATCAAACATGATCTTGTCATTGGCCTTCCAAAGATAAAATTCGAAAAGGACAAGCTATGTGATGCGTGTCAGAAAGGTAAGAAAACTAAGGTATCATTCAAACTCAAGAATATAGTTTCAACTACAAGACCACTCCAACTACTTCACATGGATTTATTTGGACCATCTAGGACCAGAAGTTTTGGAGGAAATTATTATGCTCTTGTAATTGTTGATGATTACTCAAGATATACTTGGACTATATTCTTATCACATAAGAATGAAGCCTTTAATGCCTTTAAGAGATATGCTAAGCTTGTTCAAAATGAAAAATCTTTGAAAGTTTCCTCAATAAGAAGTGACCATGGTGGAGAATTTCAAAACCACCTATTCCAAGAGTTATGTGATGAAAGTGGAATTTCACATAACTTCTCCGCTCCAAGAACACCACAACAAAATGGTGTTGTAGAAAGGAAGAACAGGTCATTAGAGGAACTAGCAAGGACTATGCTGAGTGACTCCAATCTCCCTAAATACTTTTGGGCTGATGCAGTGAGCACTGCATGCTATGTATCAAACAGAGTCCTCATAAGGCCTATACTTAAGAAGACTCC
Organism: Acmispon strigosus; assembly: GCA_030819835.1. Lineage (NCBI taxonomy): Eukaryota > Viridiplantae > Streptophyta > Magnoliopsida > Fabales > Fabaceae > Acmispon > Acmispon strigosus. The sequence continues at coordinate 32,533,011 of JAUAMA010000001.1, forward strand.
CTATGAGCTGTATAAAGGTAGAAAACCTAACATTTCTCATTTGCATGCTTTGGGATCAAAATGCTTTGTCTTGAATAACGGTAAGGAAAACCTTGGTAAGTTTGATGAAAAATCTGATGAAGGTATCTTCCTTGGTTATTCTTTAACAAGTAAAGCATATAGAATCTTCAACAAGAAAAATCTAGTTGTTGAAGAATCCATTCATGTTTCTTTTGATGAGTCTAACTCCTCAAATGAGGATAAAGTTGTTTTTCCTGATAATGATGAGGAAGAAAACATAATCAAAGATGATCATCAAAAGCAAATGGAGCAAAGTTCAAAACCGATAGAACAAGTTGAAGATGCCACTTATGATTTGCCAAAAGAATGGAGAACACACTATTGAAAACATCATAGGTGACATATCAAAAGGAGTATCAACAAGACTACGCTTAAATGATTCAGTCTTGAACATGGCCTTTGTATCTCAAATAGAACCTTCTAAGGTAAACGATGATTTAGAAGATGAGTACTGGATAATGGCAATGCAAGAAGAGTTAAACCAATTTGAAAGAAACCAAGTATGAGAATTGGTTCCTAAGCCCATTGATAAACATGTCATTGGAACAAAGTGGGTGTTTAGGAACAAATTGGATGAAAACGGTATAATAGTCAGAAATAAAGCAAGGTTGGTAGCCCAAGGATATAATCAAGAAGAAGGAATAGACTTCGACGAAACCTATGCACCAGTTGCTCGTTTGGAAGCTATAAGACTTCTGTTGGCATACGCTTGCTCATTAAACTTTCCATTATATCAAATGGATGTCAAAAGTGCTTTCTTAAATGGATACATTCAAGAAAAAGTATATGTGAAGCAGCCACCAGGGTTTGAAGATCCTAAATATCCTTCATATGTCTTCAAGTTAAAGAAAGCTCTTTACGATCTAAAGCAAGCTCCACGAGCATGGTATGACAGACTAAGTACATTCCTTTGTGAGAAAGGATTTCAAAAAGGTAAAGCTGATACGACTCTATTCATCAAGAAGACCAAAGGTAATACTTTATTAGTTCAAATTTACGTTGATGATATTATTTTTGGTTCCACTAATGAAACATTATGCAAGGAATTCTGAAACATGATGCAAGAAGAGTTTGAAATGTCTATGATGGGGAAACTAAACTTCTTCTTAGGATTGCAAATCAAGCAATCTAAAGATGGAATATTCATAAATCAATCCAAATTCTACAAAGAACTCCTAAAGAAATATGATTTGGATGATTGCAAAGCCATAGCTACACCGATGGGGTCAAACACTTATCGAGATCAAGATGAGTCCGACATTCCAGTGGAAATCACTAAATATAGAGGTATGGTCGGATCTCTTCTTTATTTAACAGCAGGTAGACCCGATATTATGTTTAGTGTATGTCTATGTGCTAGATATCAAGCATCTCCCAGGGAATCTCATTTAAGTTCTGTTAAAAGGATTTTCAAATACTTGAAATGAACTTCAAATGTAGGACTATGGTATCCCAAAGGGGGTCTGTGATTGAATCGGATATTCCGACTCAGATTTTGCTGGATGCAAAACTAAGAGAAAGAGCACAAGTGGTACTTGTCACTTACTAGGAAATGCTCTTGTTTCTTGGTCTTTTAAGAAACAAGCGTGTGTGCTCTAAGTACTGCAGAAGCGGAATATATAGCTGCAAGGAGTTGTTGTGCCCAAACGTTATGGCTCAAACAATAACTTAAAGATTATGGCTTAGAGCTGGGATACATTTCTATTAAATGTGACAATACTAGTGCTATTAATCTTACCAAAAACCCCATCATGCACTCAAGAACGAAGCATATTGATATAAGACATCATTTTCTTCGAGATCATGTCATGAGTAAAGATATAGAACTTACTTTTGTAGACACACATAACCAACTAGCTTATATTTTCACTAAACCTCTCCCTAAAGAATCTTACTTTAAAATTAGGAGAGAATTAGGTATATTAGATGAACTTGATGTTTAATTGTCTTTTACATGTTAGATTCTCTGAAAATAAGCTCAAAATGAAGTTTCACAAACTGAGTAATCGATCACACCATTATGGTAATCGATTACATAGGAAAACCTAACCCAGTATTTTAGACAGAGAATTTAAGTAATCGATTACACATAATCTGTAATCGATTACCATAAATTAGTAATCGATTACCAACAGGATTTTGGCCCAAGGAAATTTCCAGAGAATTTTGGTAATCGATTACCATATTATGTAATCGATTACCTATTCAAAATTTGAATTCTTATTCGATTTTAACCTCCTGTAATCGATTACACAACTTATTGTAATCGATTACCAATTCGACTAGTATATATATCTGACCTGTTTCATTAATTGATTCCAGAACCTTCTTCTTCCTTTCTTAGGTTCGACGCCCTACATCTTCACACCACCATATCTCCTTCGATTCTTGTTCGTTTTCAAAAATATTTGGTGGGTTTTCTTTGTCTATTCTCTCTGGAAATCGTATCCTAGACATGAAAATCATAGTCCTCTTCTACTACAGAATCTCAAAAATGTAACCCTCACCCTTTCTGTCCTCTGCTTTTTGACCTCCTCATCCTCTCAATTTATCTTGTTTCCTGACTTCACCTGAGCAACGCACTCGCTTTGTGACTCGTTTTCTTCATCAAACAGTCAAGAAACCCATGTATGGAGATTTAAACTCTTTTATTGACAAAGGTTTTACATTTCCAGCCCTCCTTGGAGATCAGTCTCTAAAAGCTTTTATCACCATGAATAATCCCTACTATCCAGAATTGGTAAAGGTCTTCTACTGTAATCTGGAAACTCAAGGAGACGCCTTCATCAGTTCTGTCAAGGGAATTCCTATTCAACTCTCTCTGACAACCATAGGATATTGTTTGGGCATTTCCTCTAATGGTGCCAAGTTAGGAACAAATCTGCCATGTCCTTGGGCAGATTATGATCAGGACGTGTTCTATCAGTCTCTCTGTCATTTTAGGCCATCTGAACTTCAGAGAATCCATCCTCCACACACAACCTCTTGTCCTTATCATTTTGATGTTTTTACCACTACCAATCGTCTGCTTCACTATTTCCTGAGTCAGATTATCCTTCCACAGCATGATCATCTTGCTCACATTAGTGAGTTAGAACTGCAAATTCTATATGGTATCATTCATTGCAGGCAGATCAACTGGGCTTTTCTAATCATACAACACATGATGCACTGCAAAGATCACGCTGAATCATTTCCCTATGCCTCTGCCATCTCTTGCATTCTTGTCCACTGTGGAGTTCCAATTGCACGGATGTATGACTTGCGGGTTGCTAATTTCCAATGTGTCACCACTACAATTCTTTCCCGCCTTGGACTATTTCATGACTTTGGCATTGACTCGCTTTCCTGGATACTCCATGACAGTGGCCATGACCTTCCTCTTTTAGCACCAGATGATTCTGCTGACTCTTCTGATGACATCTAGGATAGTTCTTTTTGTTATGTTTCTCTCTTTTGCTATGACAATTTCTTTGGTTTGTAATAGTTTTAGGATTAACTGTTGCTTTATGTTGTGTGTTTGGATATTCGGAACAATTTCACTCTCTTTATTGTTTGAATGTCTATGCTATTATTATCCAAATATCGACTTGAATTCCCCGCTCCTTACGCTTTGATGTATTATATTTGTTTGCTTGTATGGTATATATATTTTTGGCCTTTTCTTCTTTTTGATGACGTCAAAAGGGGGAGAAAGGTCCTGTGCTTTTAAAGATCATTTATAGGGAATGCTACAAGTGGAACAGAAAGGGGGAGTTGCATCCGATAGGGGGAATTCCGACATAACCACAATAAGATGATCTTCAAAGACAAAGACATGTGTTTGCCATCATCAAAAATGGGGATATTGTGAAGAAGGTCTTGCCCCTGACCCTGGCTGAGGTTTTGATGACGACAAACTAATTTACAAAAAGAAGAAAAGAAGACTTAGAAGAACCGCTCAACATACTTCAAGCAATATTCAAGGGTTCTAGCTTTCACTAAGTCTTACAATTTAGGTAAGTTATGCTTCTAAGGTTTCTTTAAGTATGAAGGCTCAAAAACAAGTTAAAATATTGAGCATAATCTTTTTCATAAGTTAAAAGTGATAGAAAAACTCAATTAGAACCTAAAGTTTCATTATCTAGAAAGTGGACTTGAGTGTAATCGATTACACCCTTTAAGGTAATCGATTACTCAGAGGCAAGTAATCGATTACATCTTTCTTGTAATCGATTACATGTTTGAATTTGAAATTCAAACAGCAACGGGCAAATAGCATAATCGATTACCTAAGTGCTGTAATCGATTACCTGGTCGACAATTGTGTTGTTTCATGAACCATTGTGTCCCAAAACGTTTGGGAACCTTTGTGTTGGTTTATGGACGATCCCTAGTGCCTATAAATAGTCCATTTGGCTCAGAAAGAATGATCATTGAAATACAACTTTAATATTCATTAGAGCCGAATTTCTGAGTCTTTAATTCATAAGAACACTTATGCTGTTCAACTGTTGAAGAACTCAGAAAAAGAAAGATCCTTCATATGATAAGTGCCTAAAGCATAACTTCTATATTCAATTCATTCTTATGTTAGAGGATTAATTCAACTGTATAGAAATCTTCTTCATTCTCATTACGGTTGAGTGAAAGTTCACCGTAGGGTTCGGTGAAAGTTGGCACTTGGAAAGCGGTTTTCTTTCAGGTTGTTGATAGAAATTCTTGAATTTCTTTGTGTAAGAACTTGTAAGAGGTTTTTATCAATAGTGGAAAAATCCTCAAGGGTTCTTGAGGGACTGGACGTAGCCTTCGGTGGTTTGAAGGTGAACCAGGATAAAACCTGTGTGTGAATTCTCCTAACTCTTATCTTTTACTTTCAAGCAACATTTGATTCTGCTGCATTCACAATCATCAATTGCGATTATCATTATCTTGGAAGTAACAAGTTTTGTAAATGCGAAAATTGTGCAAACCTAATTCACCCCCCCTCTTATCAGCCCATGAAAAAGGAGATGAATGCCTCTTTTTTACCATGACAAGGGATAATATTCCTTTAGGGAAGCAGGGAAGATCCAAGTATGGGAAAACATTACTCAGCGAGGCTGAATGTTCTTGATAGGAACACCACCAGCTCTATTGCATAGTTAGATTTTATATGAAAATTGGTTCAAATGTACTACATTTTATATGAAAATTGGTCCATGATTCTAGTTTAGTGGTTCTTGTTTGCACTTACTGCTTGCTTTGCTATCTTTTGTTAGAATGTAGAACTTTGTTGGTTTGTCATTTGTGCCTGCTATTGTTCTGTTAAAAGACAATTATGAGTTGTGGCTTATGACTTGTGTTATTTGTGTATTTTTGCAACTTGTGAGAATGTAGAACTTTGTTGGTTTGTGCTTTCTTATCATAATTACTTTTTTTTCCACTACTTTAAATTTTGGGGGGCTAACCCGCCAGCCCGCCAAAATATGGGTTGGGTTGAGACTTTCAACCCATATACCAAATGTGGGCCAACCCAACCCGCCCCGCATTTTGGCGGGCTTTTGATGGGTCGGGTCTGGCCCGCCCCGCCAACCCATATTTCCACCCCTACCCCCTAGGATAAGTTTTTTAACTAAAGAGGTAGGATAGGATAAGGTAAAAGAATAAACTATCATATCCCGTTAGACCAACAAGCACTAGATAAGAATATGATACGATAAGTACATAGGCTTAATAGCACTTTTGGTCCCTCACTTATAACGATTTGACACTTTTTGTCCCTAACAAAAATTATTAGCCTAAATGGTCCCTCACTTTGTCAAACGATAGCAGTTTTAGTCCCCTATGACTAATCCGTTAAAAATTAACGTTTTCCGTTAGAATTTAAAAAAAAAAATTAACATTTATGCTTTATGAATTTAGTGTGAAATAAAAAATATTAATTAGAATAAAAATAAAATAAAACCTGTTAAAGTTTTAATTCATTTATTTTCCTGAATCCCCAATCTTGTTCATCGTTAACTTTCTTCTTCTTCCTTTCTCCTTCTTCATCCATATCTTCTTCTTTCATCATCCATCTTCAGATTAAATCTAAAACCCTAAGATTGAAACCCAAATCTCCAAGATCTACCACCTCCACCACCCAAATCATCCTCGTTTTCCTCTTCCTGGTATTTCCGCTTCTTTGTCAGCAAGTCCTTCATGAATTTTGCATAGATAGGCATCTGTTCAAGAGCTTCTGCAAAAGGAATGTTAATCTGTAGACTTTTAAAAATATCCATAAATCTAGCAAATTGGCAATCCTTATCTATTTTAGAAGGGGCCTTGGGATAAGGAAGAGCCTTAACTATCTTTGGAACTCCCCCCTTACTTAGCTCACCCTTCTCTTTCTCAACATCTTTCTCTTTTCCCTTACCTACAGTTCCCTCAAGAGCTACACTCACATCATTATTCTTTTCAGCTTCTACCCCTGTGTACTCTCTAGTCTGTTCTTTCTCTACCTCCTCATCTTCCTCAACAATATTTGGCTCACCAATACCACTACCTACTACCTTCCCACTACGAGTATAAATAGCCTTACAATGCTCTCTTGGGTTGGTTTCAGTATTAGCATTAAATGGGCCCTTCTGCATCCCAGCAAGTTGGTTGGCAAGTTGCCCCACCTGAGTTTCCAGATTCTTGATAAAAGCTCCCTGGTTCTTTTGACCTTCCATAGTTGCCTGCATAAATTGGGTTAGAGTATCACTCATTTTAGCAAAATTATCTTCCAGAGACTACTCCTGCTGATTTTGGAATTGCTGAGGTTGCTGGAACTGAGGATTCTGAAAAGGTTGCCTTGGAGCTCTGTTAGAAGAAGGACCTGAATCCTGTCTCCAAGGCTGATTGCTGAACTGATTGTTACCACGGTTTTGATAGTTGTCCCTAGAATAATTATTCTGGTAGGGCCTCTGCTGACTATTCAGATAATGAATCTCCTCCTCAGAAAGTGCCTGATAACAATCAGACTGTTGCCCTGGTACTTCAGCATCACACCTGTTCATCTTCTGCATATCCCTTATGATTTCGAGCAAAGCATCCAACTTCTTGGTCAGATCATCAAGCTATTGCTGAAGGAGCTTATTTTGGGTCAACATAGCATCATTGACTCCAAGTTCTAAGACTCCTGCTTTCCTTGCTGGGCCTCTAGAATATTGGCTTTGTTGGTCATTCAAAGCCATAGCCTCTATGATACTCATCGCCTCAATGGGAGTCTTTGACATCAGTGATCCACCAGCAGTGGCATCTAGAATGAGCTTGCTTTGTTGATGCAATCCATTCCTGAAGATGTGAACCTGGGTTTTTGCATCAAAACCATGATTTGGGCACTTCCGGCACAAGGACTTGTACCTCTCCCAAGCCTCACATAGACTTTCACCTGCAGCCTGAGCAAAAGTAGAGATAGCAGTTTTATAATCCATAAATTTGGAATCAGAAAAGTACCTTGCCATGAATTTGCTTTCAAGCTGAGGCCAATCACTCAAAATAGCCTGAGGTTGGTCGAAAAACCATTCCTTTGCATGACCAATTAAAGTCAATGGAAAAAGCCCGAGGAACACTGCGTCCTCTTCAGAAGGCCTCATCCCTGCTGTGCCACAGAGTTCATAGAACTTGGTGAGATGGTTATAAGGATTCTCATGATCTAACCCCGCGAAAGGGTTAGCATACATCAGTTGCACCAGTCCTGCCTTCATCTCTGGGGCTCTCTCATTATCAGCACCTCTACCAATCCTGATCATGTTCCTGGGTGTGAAATTGACGAATCCAGGATTGGTATCTTCACCTCCACCATTTCCATTTTGATTTGCCATTTCTAGCTGAGTTTGGATTGGTGAAGACACTGATGAAGTAGAAGTGTCCTGGTCCTGTCTTAACTTAGCTAGCTGCTTCCAAAAGTGTTAAACCGCAAATAAAAGGAAAATAAAAACAAAAATATTCACAATTGCTTAAACAGACAAAACTAAAGCAATGCAAACTCAAACAACGTTGCTCCCCGGAAACGGCGCCATTTTGTTAAAAGGGTTTTTACGTCTTTTAATAAAAACATATACTTAAGCTGCGCTCAAACCTCTTTTAAGATTCAATTGCAGTATAGTACGGGTGTTATCGTTCCACAGAGAGAAAATGTGTAAGAGTGTCGTTCTTTAATTTAGAAGTTAAGCAGAAAGAAAATAAGAGATGTTTATTTAGAAAGACTTGTATTTAAAAGCATGAAAATAAGAAAGCAAAGGTTTGAGAGATAAACAGATTAGGAAAACAGTTGGATTATGGTTTCATACTTCACTATTTAGGATTTATGTTGTTCTTGATTACAATCACTTAAAACCTTTAATTTATTCCCGCCAGTTCTTAACTAACTCACGTATTCCTAGTATGAGACGTTGATTCAATTACTTTCCTAATTGTCGCTTCCACAGGAAATTAATCAAAACAATTGTAAATATGCAGGCGTTAAAGAACTAGGTGATCTAACGCTATTCCTAGCAAATTAGCTTCCCCTAGATTAAATAGTTTATGTCAGATTAATAGAGTAGCTTCGACATACAAGATTAATCCCAAATCAGATGAAAGGTGATCAAGCAAACATAAGCAATAAGAGCAAAACTGTTCAATTGAAATTAAAGATAGAAATAACAAAGAAACAAATAGAATCATTTCAAGATGAAGTACTACGCCTAAATCCAACTAAAAGAGAGCTTAGTTATCCATAGGATGGAAACTAGCTTGCTTACAAGGAGAATCAATAGAAACTTAGGAGACGATGAAGAATCCGAGCATCCGTTGATGAAACTCCTCTTTTCCTTCTCAAATTAGAGGTCTCTCACGTCCAAGGGGTGTTTGGAGGTGGCTAGGGTTGAAAGAATGTCCAAAACATGCTAAAAAAACGTGATTTTATAGGCCCTGGGCGCCACAGGGGCGCTTAGCGCCTAGAATCAGTGTTCTGGGCGCTTAGCCCTTTACAGGGGCGCTTAGCGCCCTGTCTTCATGTTCTGGGCGCTTAGCCGCCCTGTCTGGGCGCTTAGCCGCCCTGTAGCTCCCTGCTGGCCGCTCAGCGGCTTGTAACGGCTTTTAGCGCCCCGTAAACTTCTCGAAATCAAGATCCAACCGTCCATATTGAAGTTCCATGAGTTAGGAATCACATACTCAAATTTTAGCTAAATCCAACGGTTAACGAATGAGATATTGCAATTTTTCTCAGGCTGCTGTAAGATTTCTGCATCAAAAAGTTGGGATTAGAACTGAAATCATTGGAGCTTTAGTGAATCCATGCTCTTTCTTGGATATTAAATCCTGAAACACCATTAATATGTCAAAAAAAATCAAGAATGTGCATTCTAACCCAGAATTAATAGCAATTCATTATTCCTTTGCAAAACATACATTTCTTAGGGGTTTTTACAATTAAAACACATAATAAGTGCCAAAACACAATGTTAAAACTATGAACGTTTGGCACTTATCAAACTCCCCCCAACTTAGGACCTTGTTTGTCCTCAAACAAAAGGTCAAGACTTTAATCAAACAAGCATGGCAAAACATTTTCAAAACACACATTGCAAGATCTCAAATAAATTGAATCAATGATCCAAAATAGAAACATGATGCCCACAATATAATCCACAACCTTGATACAATCACGTATTCAAATTGAAACTCAATAGGCACACAATCAATAACTATCAACCAGGGAATCACTCAATCAAGCCAAGATATAGCATGTGAATCAAGCAAGGTCAGTGTTTCACTCAAATGCATCACTGAATCACAGAAGTCAAGATTGTTACTTGTCTCTTCAATCATCAAGGTCACATGTGCAATCAAGGATCACTAAGGACTTTTCAGGGTTGTAATGAGGCTTGGCTTCAAAGAAATTGGTTTTTCAGGATATGAAAGGAACTCAACAAGCCTAAGAGAGCAATCAGATCTTACTTTCGTGTAATTCACTCCTCCAAACTTGCTTTTAACCAACTCCTATTCACCATTTTCTTTCAGTTCTACCCTTTGTTCTTGTATCAATCCCTTCTTTATTCTCTTTTTGTTCTTTTTTTCTTTTTCTCTTTTCTTTTCCTTTTTCATTTGAATTTTTCATTTTGCAATTTTTCAAAGTATATACATAGAGATTAATACATATCACACAACAACTTTGCACAAAAGCCTTCTCCCCCCAACTTGAATACAACCTACCATCATGAATGCTCTCTTAGCCTATCAAGCTAAGGTAAGTCATTGTTTTTCTTTTAGGCTCAGGGTTATAATCAAGAAAGAATTTTCAATTTTTAGGCTCAAAGGGGGTAGAAAATGGATATAACTTGAAAAGGTAGGCTATTTGGCTAAGTGGCTATAGAAAAAAAATGCCTTGATCATTTCCTATCAATTCCATGCAACCAATGATATCAGAGACTCAAACAAAATAAACCATGCAAAGAAGTGATGTTCTCTCAACTCACGGTGTTTAGGAACACTCCCTCACAGGCTAAAAAGTTTCAAATTTTCCTGGTTTTCAAGCAGTTTTCATGTTATGCTTCAAGAATTCCAAATGAATCATGCAATCATATCATGTCATGTAATCAATGAGTTCAAGCACAAATTTTATCATGGAATCACTAATCAATTCACTTTTAAGCACACATCAAGCAATTTTCAAACAAGCCATGCTAGCATTGAAAAAGTCAAAACAATGGAGACTTGGACAAACATGTTATATCACACTATACTATAAAAATTGAACAATAAAAGAAAAGTAAAAGGAACTCCCTCATGATGCTATGTCTCTTATGCTTCCAAATTCCTTCAAAGCTCATCCCCTCCAAGGAATTTGGACTGTCCTCAGGCCAAACAATACCAGCAACAAATGGTTTCTCAAAACTTGCAAAACTCATTCTCTTCTCAAAGTAAGCACTGCAACAACACATGTAACCACACCAAAATGCGTAGTCTCATAAAAAAAAACAAAAAACTGTAAAATTTACCACACTGGGTTGCCTCCCAGAAAGCGCTTCTTTAACGTCATTAGCTTGATGTGTGATTTACATAGAATCATGGAGGCCAAAGACAAGAGGAGAAAGTAATTCCCTTCTTCCTCTCTAGTTCCTTTTCAATTTTCACAAGAGTTTTAAAACAGCTTTCACAGGTTTTTACTACTTTCCAAACCTGTGAAAGTCTTTTCTTCTTCCTAGTCTTTCTTCTCTTCTGTAATCCTTCATTGGCTTCCTTGTTAACATCTTCCAATTCAACTTTCTCAGGAGAAACTTCCGGAGAAGAATCAAGATCTCTTAGAAACCTCTCAATCTCCAGTTCCTCCTCCTTGGTAAATTGTGGTTGTAAATTCGTCAAAGCTTTTTCCAAAGGATCAATGGCTTGTGGTCTCTTTTCAGCTTTCCCATTGCCTTCATCAAGAAAATCTACTCTGAAGCATTGTCCTTTGTCTTTTGGGAATTGCATGGCTTCAAAAATATCAAATTGTGCTTCCTCATCATGAACTCGAACTTTCATCTTGCCCACATCCATGTCGATCCCCATCCTTGCAGTTCGCATGAATGGCCTTCCCATAATCAAAGGAACCTCTGCATCCTCTGCACTATCAATAATAACAAAGTCAACAGGAATAAGGAATCTATCTACTCTTACCAACACATCCTCAGCTATGCCAAATGGGTATTTAATTGAACGATCCGCAAGCTGTAGGGACATCCTAGTTGGCCTCAAATCCAGCCCACGAATCCTTTTCATCAAGGATAGTGGCATCAAGCTCACACTGGCTCCAATATCCACAAGGCCCTTGCCGACTGCTACATCCCCAATAGTTAGAGGAATGGTGACACTGCCTGGGTCTGCTAGCTTTGGGGGAATGCCACTAGTGATAATGGCACTACAAGTTGCTCCAAGCTGCACTACTTCCTCTTCCTGGTATTTCCGCTTCTTTGTCAGCAAGTCCTTCATGAATTTTGCATAGATAGGCATCTGTTCAAGAGCTTCTGCAAAAGGAATGTTAATCTGTAGACTTTTAAAAATATCCATAAATCTAGCAAATTGGCGATCCTTATCTATTTTAGAAGGGGCCTTGGGATAAGGAAGAGCCTTAACTATCTTTGGAACTCCCCCCTTACTTAGCTCACCCTTCTCTTTCTCAACATCTTTCTCTTTTCCCTTACCTACAGTTCCCTCAAGAGCTACACTCACATCATTATTCTTTTCAGCTTCTACCCCTGTGTACTCTCTAGTCTGTTCTTTCTCTACCTCCTCATCTTCCTCAACAATATTTGGCTCACCAATACCACTACCTACTACCTTCCCACTACGAGTATAAATAGCCTTACAATGCTCTCTTGGGTTGGTTTCAGTATTAGCATTAAATGGGCCCTTCTGCATCCCAGCAAGTTGGTTGGCAAGTTGCCCCACCTGAGTTTCCAGATTCTTGATAAAAGCTCCCTGGTTCTTTTGACCTTCCATAGTTGCCTGCATAAATTGGGTTAGAGTATCACTCATTTTAGCAAAATTATCTTCCAGAGACTACTCCTGCTGATTTTGGAATTGCTGAGGTTGCTGGAACTGAGGATTCTGAAAAGGTTGCCTTGGAGCTCTGTTAGAAGAAGGACCTGAATCTTGTCTCCAAGGCTGATTGCTGAACTGATTGTTACCACGGTTTTGATAGTTGTCCCTAGAATAATTATTCTGGTAGGGCCTCTGCTGACTATTCAGATAATGAATCTCCTCCTCAGAAAGTGGCTGATAACAATCAGACTGTTGCCCTGGTACTTCAGCATCACACCTGTTCATCTTCTGCATATCCCTTATGATTTCGGGCAAAGCATCCAACTTCTTGGTCAGATCATCAAGCTATTGCTGAAGGAGCTTATTTTGGGTCAACATAGCATCATTGACTCCAAGTTCTAAGACTCCTGCTTTCCTTGCTGGGCCTCTAGAATATTGGCTTTGTTGGTCATTCAAAGCCATAGCCTCTATGATACTCATCGCCTCAATGGGAGTCTTTGACATCAGTGATCCACCAGCAGTGGCATCTAGAATGAGCTTGCTTTGTTGATGCAATCCATTCCTGAAGATGTGAACCTGGGTTTTTGCATCAAAACCATGATTTGGGCACTTCCGGCACAAGGACTTGTACCTCTCCCAAGCCTCACATAGACTTTCACCTGCAGCCTGAGCAAAAGTAGAGATAGCAGTTTTATAATCCATAAATTTGGAATCAGAAAAGTACCTTGCCATGAATTTGCTTTCAAGCTGAGGCCAATCACTCAAAATAGCCTGAGGTTGGTCGAAAAACCATTCCTTTGCATGACCAATTAAAGTCAATGGAAAAAGCCCGAGGAACACTGCGTCCTCTTCAGAAGGCCTCATCCCTACTGTGCCACAGAGTTCATAGAACTTGTTGAGATGGTTATAAGGATTCTCATGATCTAACCCCGCGAAAGGGTTAGCATACATCAGTTGCACGAGTCCTGTCTTCATCTCTGGGGCTCTCTCATTATCAGCACCTCTACCAATCCTGATCATGTTCCTGGGTGTGAAATTGACGAATCCAGGATTGGTATCTTCACCTCCACCATTTCCATTTTGATTTGCCATTTCTAGCTGAGTTTGGATTGGTGAAGACACTGATGAAGTAGAAGTGTCCTGGTCCTGTCTTAACTTAGCTAGCTGCTTCCAAAAGTGTTAAACCGCAAATAAAAGGAAAATAAAACAAAAATATTCACAATTGCTTAAACAGACAAAACTAAAGCAATGCAAACTCAAACAACGTTGCTCCCCGGAAACGGCGCCATTTTGTTAAAAGGGTTTTTACTTCTTTTAATAAAAACATATACTTAAGCTGCGCTCAAACCTCTTTTAAGATTCAATTGCAGTATAGTACGGGTGTTATCGTTCCACAGAGAGAAAATGTGTAAGAGTGTCGTTCTTTAATTTAGAAGTTAAGCAGAAAGAAAATAAGAGATGTTTATTTAGAAAGACTTGTATTTAAAAGCATGAAAATAAGAAAGCAAAGGTTTGAGAGGTAAACAGATTAGGAAAACAGTTGGATTATGGTTTCATACTTCACTATTTAGGATTTATATTGTTCTTGATTACAATCACTTAAAACCTTTAATTTATTCCCGCCAGTTCTTAACTAACTCACCTATTCCTAGCATGAGAAGTTGATTCAATTACTTTCCTAATTGTCGCTTCCACAGGCAATTAATCAAAACAATTGTAAATATGCAAGCGTTAAAGAACTAGGTGATCTAACGCTTTTCCTAGCAAATTAGCTTCCCCTAGATTAAACAGTTTATGTCAGATTAATAGAGTAGCTTCCGCATACAAGATTAATCCCAAATCAGATGAAAGGTGATCAAGCAAACATAAGCAATAAGAGCAAAACTGTTCAATTGAAATTAAAGATAGAAACTAACAAAGAAACAAATAGAATCCTTTCAAGATGAAGTACTACGCCTAAATCCAACTAAAAGAGAGCTTAGTTATCCATAGGATGGAAACTAGCTTGCTTACAAGGAGAATCAATAGAAACTTAGGAGACGATGAAGAATCCGAGCATCTGTTGATGAAACTCCTCTTTTCCTTCTCAAATTAGAGCTCTCTCACGTCCAAGGGGTGTTTGGAGGTGGCTAGGGTTGAAAGAATGCCCAAAACATGCTAAAAAAACGTGATTTTATAGGCCTTGGGCGCCGCAGGGGCGCTTAGCGACTGGAATCAGTGTTCTGGGCGCTTAGCCCTTTACAGGGGCGCTTAGCGCCCTGTCTTCATGTTCTGGGCGCTTAGCCGCCCTGTAGCTCCCTGCTGGCCGCTCAGCAGCTTGTAACGGCGCTTAGCGCCCCGTAAACTTCTCCAAATCAAGATCCAACCGTCCATATTGAAGTTCCATGAGTTAGGAATCACATACGCAAATTTTAGCTAAATCCAACGGTTAACGAATGAGATATTGCAATTTTTCTCAGGCTGCTTTAAGATTTCTACATCAAAAAGTTGGGATTAGAACTGAAATCATTGGAGCTTCAGTGAATCCATGCTCTTTCTTGGATATTCAATCCTGAAACACCATTAATATGTCAAAAACATCAAGAATGTGCATTCTAACCTAGAATTAATAGCAATTCATTATTCCTTTGCAAAACATACATTTCTTAGGGGGTTTTTACAATTAAAACACATAATAAGTGCCTAAAAACAATGTTAAAACTATGAACGTTTGGCACTTATCAACGGTGTTATTGAAGGTTGGGGGTTCTGGTGAGAGGGAGAAATGGAAAACAAGATGAAGGTGAAACAGGGACAACGGCGGCGCAAGGAGGAACCTTGGTGGAGCAATCAAGCAAAGAAGGAAGGTAGCGATGGTGGTGTCGAGGTCGAAGGCCAGTGAAGAGGGAAATTGATCGGAGGCTGGGTTCATGGGAGGATGGAGAAGGGGTGGCGCTGGGTGGTGATGGTGCGGTGGCGAGGAAGATGTCGAAGAAGAGTGGTGGTGGTCCAGAGGTTTAACGGCAAGGGGAGATGGGTTGGCTGTGTTGGTGATGGTGCGCTGGGTTCTTCCTTTCCATCGTTCCCTCTCCTTCACCTAACGGCTCCGTCGCCACCTCCTTCGAGAGATCGAGAGAGATTTCAGAGATGAGATCGAGAAAGTAGATGGAGGAAAGAGACCAACGAAGTGCAGATGCAGTGGCTGCACCAATGCCCCTGTTTATGGGATTCTGCAGTTTCCACACATACCCATAAAAAGGCAAACCTAGAACCAATTCGTTAGCTGAAACCCCATTCCCAATCCAAGCTTTGATGTTGAAATCGCTTTCAGGGTCATACAAAGCTGAAGGTGCCCCTGTGAAGTTATGCGACGAAGGTGTGTGGTAATCAAAAGCATTCACATGAACCCAATTCGAGTTAGTTCTAATTGACTCAATTGGGTATGTCCCAGTTTTCAAAAAGGGTGAAGCTTGAACAGCTGCGGTCAAAATCAATTCTTGAAATGCATAATTTGTTGAATTCTCCAATTCTTCTTTTGCTGCGGTTCTCCATTCCTTTGTTGTTGAATTCTCCACCTTTGTATTTGCAGCATATGTTGGTTAAGCTGTATAATGAATTGAATTTCCTAAAGGTTTCAAAAAATTCCCCTTTTTCCCCTTTATTCATTGAATTCTCCACCTCTGTATTTGCAGCATATGTTGTCTATTTGAATTCTCCACCTCTGAATTTTAGTTAAAGGTTTCAGATTAATGAATTGTTTTTTGTTAATTTTTTGTTTAATTTTTTGACAGAAAACGTTAGTCTTTTAACGGAATAGTGAAAGGGGACTAAAACTTGTGTCGTTTGACAAAGTGAGGGACCATTTAAGCTAATCTTTTTGTTAGGGACCAAAAGTGTCAAATCATGATAAGTGAGAGACCAAAAGTGCTATTAAGCCAAGTACATATCCTACTCTATCCTGTGCACCAAATAAGTCCTTAGAGTTGTTGGATCTGATTAGGATGTGTAACTTATTACCAGTTTTATCAGTTATTTATATTTATAGTTCATTATAATTATAATTTATGTTTTACGGTAAAGTCCTTATCCCTTTGATTTGTGCCTCATCTTTCTCCATCAACCTCTCCTGCACTATCAAAAGTGCAAAACCCACCACCTCCCATCTTGATCGCATACCAGAAGGCCAACCTCCCCAGTATTCCCCAGCAACGTAAAAGCTTCTTCAAAGTTCAAACTATACCTATCCAAAGCAACCCAAAACAACAAACATAATTAAATATAAAAATCCAATCTTTAATTTGAAGATGAAGATGAAGATGAATGCAGAAGCCAACCTTTACAATAGTAAAATTCCAAGAGTGAAAAAACTCAAACCAACAACAATCCAAGAAAAACTTCGAAGATTAAAATAAAAATCCAATCTTTACAATCCATCTATCGAAAGTAAGGCACCAAAAGATGTTCTGGTGAAAGAACCCTGAAAGCAAGACAATGGAAGATTTGGTTATGAAGACCCAGAACTTTTCGTAGGGATGGGAACGGGTGGGGTCGGGTGCGGGTTTAACCATACCCGAACCCGAAATCATATACCCAAACCCAAACCCAAACCCAAATCCTATGCGGGTAGAAAAACCATACCCGAACCCGTTGGGTTTCGAGTTCCCCATACCCGAAATCATACCCGCGTTAACACAAAGGGAAACCATAAAAAACCCGGAAACCCGACCCACACCCAAACCCGATTACTAATGCAGTAGCAGCAACATCTTCTTAGTGATTTAAAAAATGACTCTAGAAGCCAATTTAAAATTCCATATTCAAGATGATGAATATATATATAGATATATATTCAGAAACTTGAATGTTGAAACAATAAAACCCTAGTAATCACTACTAAAGTATTAATATATATATATATATAAAGATATTTTAGTAATTTAATATATAGAGATCGGGTTTCGGGTAGGGTTCGGGTGCGGGTTTCGCCATACTCAAACCCGAACCTGAATAGTACTTTCAGAATCGGGTAAAACCCGAACCCGAACCCAAACAGAACGGGTTTTACCCGTAAATTCGGGTCGGGTCCCCACGGATATGAGTTTTTTTGCCATCCCTAACTTTTCGGACGGTAGACCTGGACGAAGTTCGATGGAACTGCTGCGTTCGGTTTCGCCGGTGGGCGAGTTCAACAATTTTGGCAAGATCTTGAATTAACGCGACCATGGAAGCCAGTTGAAGCGGTTGGTCGGAGATGGCGCTCCCTAGAGATGATGGCGGCACAACAAGCAACATGGCAGATGGGAGGGAGAGACAAAGAAGGGAGAGGAAGAGAGAGAAGAATGTAAAAGGGTGTTTTAGTAATCTTTCTCTTTTATTTATTTTTATTAACATGTCACCTAACCCACTATTCTGGGTTATTTTTGCTCGTGCACTTAAGATGCAAGTTTAGGGTGGCTTCTAGGGTGCACTTGCGCTTTAAGTGATGCACCGTGCACCACTTTAAATGACCTGCTACAGCAGGTTTTTTTACCTGATATTTAAAAAAATTTAAAATAGTAATAATTAGTTAATTACATTTTTACCCTTTTAAGGGTAAAAATGAATTATAAAAAGAAGATTAACAGAGAGAAATGAGTTTATAGTAATTAACAAATTAAAGTTATAATAAATTATAAAAATAAAATAACCTGTAGAACCGGTTATCGGTTACTTACCTGGACATTTGACGCGATCTTATTGGCCAAAAGCTAATAATGCACGGTGCACTACTTAATTGGTAGTTCACGATACTAGTCTAGAAGCCAGCAAATGAGCAACATTCACTTTCTCTCGTTCGACGTGGTACCGGGTTTCCGAGAAGATAGCAAACCGCTTTGACGTCCCTTTGCATTGCATCCTCTTCAGATCATCTCGCTCCGCCATGAACCTTCGCTTTCATCACCCACAGCCACAATGAGCCACACCACCCTCTCACCAAACATGGCCCAACGTCTCTTCCTCGGTTTCTCCACACTCCGAACTCACTCCCTCGCTAACCACCTACCAAGTGTTCGACGTTATTACCACCGCATCGACAAAACTCATTCGCGTCTCAAAGCCTCGCACCCTTCTCTCTCACCCACGCCCATTCCCTCATTTTCGTCTTCTTCTTCTTCTTCCTCCCCTCACAAACTTGGATTCATCGGTTGGTATCTGCGTAACCTTGCATCTCAACCTCTTTTAACCAAGAGCATAACCACCTCGCTCATATTCGCCGCTTCTGACTTGACTTCACAGGTAAAAGAAACTCTTCCCTGTAACCACGTGCAAGGTAGAAAACACCATTTTTATTCCTAAAAGATGAAAAATACATCAATACAAACATTTTTCTAGATTGATTGTATTTTTTATTGATCATGATTTCTATCGTTCAAATGATGGTTTAATGATCGTTAATACTGCGGATAATTGTGATTGATGTGGCCGAAATTGTAACAGAGAACTCTGAAACCGTAATATTGTGCGTAGTGTGCGTACATCATGATTATTAGATGCTTTTATAAGCCAAGTGATACAACGGTGTTCAGTTGGTTAGGTCTACAGGCATTCACAAAAGTTGAACGGTTCCTTGCCTTTGGAGGAGTGATGCACTGTTGAGTTTGAGTCGGAAAATGCCCTTTTTGTTATGAAGAATATTTCGGGAGTTGTGATTTGTTGATCAATTGCTCAAATAGTATTGCTGTTTTGAATAATCCTTTTTTGTTGAAAGATATCTGAATATAAATCACTGCCGACTATTTAAATTTGTTCTGCAGTTTTGTTATCTCTTGCGCGAACTGATGTGTAAGGAGTTTGAATTTTTCATGCACTGAGTTGCTTGTGTGGTGCATTTCTAAAAGATCTTGGTTCCATTTTATTTATTTTAGATTAAGTTTCAGTGCAAAATAGTAAGAGTATAGTAGTGTATTGGAGGGGTGATTTGGGAACATAATGACAAGAAAATAGTGCCTGAAACTGAACACAAGAGGGAAGGCTTTTTCTGCCCTAACTTTCTCTTGAATCTGTTTATTTATGCAATTCTTCTTCCCAAACAGTTGATCGCCATTAGTTAAACATAGCTTATAATAACTACCTAATATTCAGAAACAACTGGCTACATATCTAACATGTGAATTTCACTTATTGCTTTACGGTGACTAGCTAATCAAACTTGTAAAATAAGCAACAACTACAACAAGAGCAAATTCCCTCCAGGTTTATGCTATGTCCATCCATACAGCCAATTGAGCCAAATGTGTATATGGGAGAATGTTATAGCTTATAGTTTCAGCTTGAGTCCCATGCTGGTTTCACCATTTTCTAAAGGGACAAGATTAAGCTGATTTTGTTTACAAATGTTGGTGAATGTATGCTTTAAGATTACTGAACAAGAATGAAATTTTCATGTGAGGGACTAGTCTATATTGGACACGTAGACTTTTATGATTCTACTTGTTGTTATCTTCAAATCTGCGTAGTGAATGAGTACTGATGTAAGTTAGCATTCACCATCATAGTTCCCCTTCTCCTAATTCAAACTGCCGTTGATATAGTGATTTCACATTGTTGAGCAGGTAGACTGCATTAATAACTTGTAAAAATTATTTACAGTGTATGGCATAGGAGGACTGAAGTAGTTTTTTTTTTAAATGTATTCTCTAATGAAATAATATCTTATAGATCTTCATGTCTAATTTTATGCCAAGTCTAGGAACACTATTTACCGAAATGGGTTTGGAAGAAAACTCTTTTTACTATTACTATTTTTATTACTACTGTTGATTATTTGGCCCGTGTCTTTGCTAACATTCTATTTACACATTTGTTAGATGATTACATTAGGCTCTTCTGCTTCTTTTGATTTGAAAAGGACATTCCGCATGGCAATTTATGGGTTGCTAATCTTGGGGCCATCACAGCATATGTGGTTTAATTTTCTGTCCAAAATTTTACCAAAGACAGATGTGCCAACGACCTTGAAGAAAATATTCTTGGGACAAGCTGTATTTGGTCCTATCATCAATTCCATTTTCTTTTCCTATAATGGTGCAGCACAAGGTGATTTTTAATATTTGATGGTGACCTCTTCTTGACTCTTCAATTGCCTTAAGTTTTATGATTGTGCACTGACGTGGATTGTTAGTTGATTTAGATAGTTTATGCCTTCATATGGAATGTAACTAGTGTAGACTGTAAGTTGATATAGATAGTTCTATACTCCCATTTGGAATGTTTATAGGTTTCATCTAAACCTCCATATGAACCCATGCAGACTTAGGTGTGGGGATCTTGATTGTTTAACCATTAGTATGATCTCCGTACCCTTTGACTAGCTATTAGACAAAAAACTGATACACAGAGTAAATTTACTAATAATGGCCTTTGCAACTTGTGACATATGACTTTTCATTTGCCATATCATGACTTAACTAATTCATGCGAACCTTCGAAATAATTCGAGAAGTTTGGATTAGGCTTCTAGAATCTTAAATTTGCTAAGATCAGAGTTATCTGATCCTTTTATTATTAATTTTTTTAGCAGATAATTCAATAACCAACTCCGCCTATATATCTCATCTTGTAACATTAAAAATAAAAGTTATCATATTTTTCATCTAAAGCTACAGGAACCAAGAGTTCAGAGTCGCAGTTATAAGTAGTTATGTATTAGGATATAGGAGTAGATGTTGTAATTAGGAGTAGAAGTTTTAGTGGTGTCTAAAAGTTTATATGTGTTATTGTGTTGTTACTTGTTAATAAGTAATAATAAAGTAATAACTACGCTGACGGCAGTTATGCGCAGTTATGTATTAGGCCATTAAGAATATATGATATAGCGATGTGTGAAAAAGAGTGCCTGTTGTTATTTGTATGTTTGAACTATGAATAGAGAATACTCTCTGCAGGAGTCACATGACTCGAGGATAGTAAGGGATTGTTATAATTTCCATAATTGGTTTCATTTAATTCAATTTCCAACTGGTGTTCTATCATTTTGGTCCAACCTGCTGGATTGAAGTGAGCGAATCATAAGGCCAGAAAATTCATTAATCAGCCATGATTAGGGTGACAGGCAGAATAATGGGACTGTTGGAAGAGAATCTTGAAGAAATGTAAGATAGAATTGAGAGTAGAGTTTTATCTTGTGTGGATGAAAGGTTGAGGCACATGAAGGAAACGACACAAAGATTGGAAGCCAACTTGACAAAGAGGCGTTGCTAAATGAAATGAAGGGAATGGAAAACAGATAGAGGAAGAACATGAGATTTCCAACCAGAAAAAAAGGCTGTTGTTCTGTAGGCATTTGATCAGATTGTAATTACCTTGCCTTTGATGAGTACCAAATGGCTGTTAAGAAAGCAGAACTTTCAGCCTTTAATGGGGAAGACCCGGTGGGATGCACCACAAGGGGCTGAGACTTACTTTGAAGTGCAAAAGTGAAAGGCCCAACCATTCATTGGTTTAATCTATTGAAAAAATTGATGTTCCTCTTACATGGTCAATATTAAAAAATGCCTTAATTTAAGGTTTGGTGGAAGAAAGGTTGGTTATCAATACAAGAGTTGGCTGAGTTGAAGTAAACTGGAAGCGGAAAGGCTTGCATAGAAGCTTTTGAATTTCTGCGCCCTCAACTTTTAAGTGAGAAAATTACCAGAGGAGCAGCGCTTGGGGGTGTTTTTTTTTGGGGACCTTTGAATTGATATAAAATGCAGGATTCACACCTTTAAACCAAAGAACAGTTTGGAAGCCATGCATGTGCACGAGATTTAGAACCAGAAATGGCTGACTGCTGTCCTGTAGTAGGAGAGAATTTGTGGAAGTCGAACAGTCAGAGCAAAGGTGGTGGTGGAAGGTTTTCAAAAAGTGGCACAGGTTGGCAACACCAAGCTGACATTGCATTGAAGGCAGTCCTAGTTCGGAAGCAGGTAACAATTGTGATTCTGTCTGGTAATTTGAGATTTTCGCCAAACCGAGCCAATGCTGCTGTTTCATTATCATCTGAGAGGAAATCCAATGGTGATTAAAGGATTTTTTTGAAACAAAAGTCAGGGATTACGCCATTTAACTGCCAGGGGTTGATGGATACGAAAAGAAAGGGCCTATGTTTTGGATGTGTGGAGAAATTCCACCCGCTACATCACTGTGTAAAAAAACAATCAAGATTACCGATTATGGGAGGCAATAAAAAAAAACTATGAGAAGCTGGAGAAGCGATCACTATTGAACTGTGTGTGGAAAATGAGACTTGAGGAAAATACTGATCTTCCAGAGGCTGGAAATGATAGGAACCAAGTTAAATGTGGCAGTTATAAGTAGTTATGCCTTTGCGTATTGTATTAGGAATATATGTTGTGATGGTGTATTAGTATGTGTTATTACTTGTTAGATGAGTGCTAACAACACTAACGTTAACTTTCTCTTTTCATCACTCTCTCATGGATTTGTTGAAATTTGGGTCCCACTAAATCGGAAGAAGGCACCATATTTTTAGTGGGGAGTCAATTGGTGGTGAACCAGCTAACTGAGGAGTTTAAATGTTTAAACCCCAACCTAGTAAAGTATCATGAGAAGACACTTCAACTCATCGGAGGTTTTGCCGATGTGACAATTATGTACGACCCAAGGGAGCATAATTGTGAAGCTAATGACTTGGCTCAGCATGCATCCGGATACAAACTCCTTCCCAATGCCAGCGAGCTCGAATTACCACTCATTGGTCAAGCAGAACAGGAGAGTGATTGGAGAAAACCCTTGGTGGACTACCTACTAAACCCATCGGCTAAGGTGGAAGACACGCTTAAACAACAAGTGCTAAAGTTTGTACTTCTAGACCAAGATCTTTACAAAAGATCAGCCGAGGGACTACTGCTAAATTGTGTAGGCCCTAAGGAGTCATTGAAAGTCATGGGGGAAGCCCATGAGGGGATTTGTGGATCACACAGATCCGGACCAAAGATGAGACGACTAATACATCGATACAATTATTATTGGCCTATAATCTTAGCGGATTGCATCAAATACGCCAAATGGTGTGAAGAGTGCCAAAAACATGGGCCCATCTAGAGGGTTCCAGCTAAAGAGTTACACCCTATCATCAAGCCATGACCGTTCATGGGATGGGCATTGGACATTATTCGTAAGATTCATCCTCAATCTTCCAAGAACCATGCCTTTATTTTGGTGGCTACGAATTATTTCACTAAGTGGGTGGAAGCTGAGTCCTACAAGAATGTGAGGCATCAAGAGGTGATTCGTTTTATAAGGAATCAGACCATCTATAGGTTTGAGATTCCCCAAACGCTCGCTACCGATCAAGGTACTCCTTTCACCAACACCAAGGTTTAGGCTTTTGTCCAACAGTTTGAAATTAAGATGATCCATTCGTCCCCTTATTATGCCCAAGCAAATGTACAAGCCAAAGCATCTAACAAGATCATCATTGAGTTGATAAAAAAGAACATAGAGGATAAGCCGAGAGGGTGGCACAAAAAGTTGCCTGAAGTCCTATGGGCTTACAGAAACTCTTAAGAATAATGCAAGGAAGAGTACCCTGTATCGGCTGACCTGTGGTCAAGACGCAGTCTTGCCGCTGGAGATAACAATGTCTTCCTTTCTATCTCGGTAAGCGAGAAATTCATGGCCTCGTAGGTGCTTCGTTCGGCTTCTGAAACTCCCTCTTGTGTTTGGGCCAAAATAACTAAGGACATTATCAAGATCACAAGAGCTTGAGGGTTGGATGGGAAGTTACCTGCTAAGCACTGCTCAACACGGGTCTAATGATCTGTAAGTGGAGAATTGCTCACACCAGAAGCTGCCAATGGAGAGATGAAGTAACTCGCTAGGATGTCATCAAGAACGGGTGGAACTTGGGGAGTAGTATTCTCTGGGGATGGAACAGGTGATGTACTTGGATGCTCGGGCCGATGAGTGTGAGGGGATTGAGCAAACGATGGAGTGTTTTTCTTCTTCTTATGCTTCTTTTTGGGTACCTATGAAAGGAAAAGAGGATTCTTAAGCCTTGGTGGGAGGTTTCTAGAAAAGGAAGAAGAAGATACCAACCTCAAGCAGCGAGGCCGTAGCTTCTGAGGCGCACTTTCGGGTCATTCTGGGCTCGGCAGACGGTGGAGTGACTAAGATCGGGGTGGGTTGCTTAATCCCGTCCAAGCTGTTTCCTAACAGTTCCTGCTGAGATGCCTTGTGGAGAGCCCAAATCTATGATTGGGGGACTTGCAAACATGAGAAGAGAAGTATTGACGCCTAGTGGAAAGGACAGATGGTAAATTGAGCTCAGGAATCTTATTACCTTTCGTTCGCGTTGTGTGTGGAAGGGAAGGAGATTGAAGGTGTTTAGTCATTGTTCATTGTTCGCTAGTATCTTTTGTGTCTCCTCATCCCTGAGCTCGGGGCGAGATATGGGCTCAATGCGGATTGGGAAGTCGAGTTGGAATAGCTTGTACCAGGCCGAATTTCCGAGCAAAACATTTGGGGTAACAGGGCTCTACCGAAAGCTTGCTAAAGCGGGTAGTGATCTTGAGGCTAATGAAGAGCAAACGGCTGATCGGCACAGAACTCCATCCAAGGACTTGCTCGCCCTGACCAGGAAGTGGATCGACGGTGTCGAAGCAGAACCATTGGGGACCCCCTTCCTTGTGCCGACAAGGGAAGAGTCTATCAGGGTCTGATAGATCGAGCCGAGACAGAGTGTTGGCGACCTGAAACAGGTTGTCGGCAGCCGAGACGGGAAGGTTGGAAAGGTGGTATTCATACACAGGGGTATATCCGGTGGTGATCGGCTTGGGGGTAGGTGATGGAGTTGGAGTAGGCAGTGTCGTCTTTGCCGATGTGAATCCCAAGCGATAATGGTTTCCCCTCATACCGAGCTGCTACAGGAGGAAGTTCCTCCCCTCCGACCGGTAAATCGAGAATGTTAGTCACGTCGAGCAACGTGGGGGAAAGCATGCCCGATGGGAAGATGAACCTGTTGATCGCCGTGGACCAATAACCAAGGAACCTGAAGATCAAATGGGAAGAGCAGGGGATATCAATCTTGGAAAGTTGAATTGCGTTGAAGATTCTCCACTTTTTCCAAAGTTGGCCGTAAGCACTTTCCACCCTGTTTGTGTGGGGAGCCACTCTAGCTCCTCTATCATGAATCCGCATGTCACCTTCTTCTCTTACTTTTACTTTCCTACACCATTTTTTTTTCTTTTCTTCGCCTTCTTCTTACCTTCTCATATACTCTTAAACTATGCACATACACTCTTACTCCTCTTCTCACTTGACTATCTTTTCACTTGACTAATTCATGCATAACCTTGTAATCCTTCTTATCATTTTCTCACTTAACACATTCTCTCACGCACAAGGTCACGTGTTGGTTTTGTACTATTCTCTTAGTACCATAGCTAACCTTATCTTCCGATTCATTATATCAACCCCACTAGCAACCAAAAGATATATATACATACATGATATAAACAAACAAAAGCCACGAGACTTAACCACGATCAGACCCGGGCACCTGTCATATCAAGTCATTAATTATAATCATCATACAGTTATCCATAGGTAACAAGAACTATTCATCAGTACTTAACAGGGATCAGAAAGTCAGAAACACCAACATCAACAATTTAAGAGTCCACACCACCCTCCTCAACATCCCCTTGAGACCCATGTCCTCCATCGTCACCGTCAGAGTTCATATCATCAGCTACAGGCTCCTGCGAACCTCCTGAAGGACCAACTCTACGGAACAGGCGTAGATAAGCACGAGTGTCTCCTCCGATCCTCCTGGGAGTAGGCACCCTCTTCCTAGCAGTCACTCTCCAGCAGGGTCCATTCCGAACGGGTGCAGGATCAACACCAGGAACCTCAGGGATAAGGTCTGGTGGTAAGTGTACCTCAGGTACGGGCTGAGGGATTAGGTGATTGAGGTGGAGGTGGTGGTACATTAGCATCAGCATAAAACACTGGAACAAGGTAACAATGAGGCAAGTAAAAAGAGAAAGATCTAGGCATAGTAACAGGGTAACCAGGCCAAACAACACCTGGCTGTCCATTCCAGAAGATGGACATGTCCACATAGCGGCATAAACTTGTGGCTGAGTCCATCTGCCAGCCCTCAGGTATCGAAAAGTCCGCAATGATGGTCTCAACAGGAGGCTGTGCCATCCCGAGGACTTGGTACCTCGTCTGTAAAAATGAAAGTTGCAAGGTTGAGTCACAAAGCATATAAAACATAAACAGTTATATAAGGAAACAAAACAGATCTCAGGCCAAACATTGCAATCAAATCATTCACCAGTCGCAAGCAAACATAAACAATGCAATGCATGCCACCCTTTCTCTGTGTTATCACTCTTCATAGAAAAGTAACTCATCCACCACTTAACCATTCTCATGAATGCTGGGCCCATTGGCTATACACAACCATACTCTTTAGAGCGCCGCTCGGGAACATGGGTTCTCTCACTGACCCACTCCTCTTACCAAGCCTTGATTACCCTATTGGCTTTCAGTCGGGATGACGCAACCTTTCTTGGGCTTCCCACTCCACTAGCTGGAACACAAGGGATCCCAAAATCAGCGGCCTAGTGTTAAGTCACTCCACTGGATCATCCCCAGGTCACCCCATCTCTAGGATGCCGCCTTAGGTATCTCGGGCATCCACATGGGGTGCACACCGCACTCTCACATAGTGGAAGTTGCTGCACGTTCTTACTCCTTATCCCTCCACAACAATGCATATTAACTATGGAAAAAAATATCACACATAAGCAAATCATCTCCCCCTTATTCCCTCTGCATCAATTGCCCTCACTGGCGTTTCATAAACATCCCTGGCCCGGTAAATATGACCAGCCATTACTAGGATTTTCTCAGGCATACATTACTCATCCAACCACACGTTGGGAATCACAGAACAAAGGTCGACCTCAAGCCCTGTCCTCGAAATCCTGAAACTCATGTGAAATGGACCTGTCCATGATCATGCTAAAACCTTTGTATGCATTTAATTTAGTGATCATTATTTAGGTTCAATTAACCCTATATGCAAAAGTCTCAGTAATGACTTATCATCAATGTCCATTTCTCATCGAGCAATTCCTTGACTTAGGTCACCTGATGCCTATCACATAATTCATCGTCCCCTTTCCTCAGCTGTTCTCAGTTGGAATTATCTCCTTTCTCATGAAGTAGATGCACAGTTCAACAACACGTCATGCAGAGGTTCATAAAATATCATTACATCAAACGCCACAGTTCACAGCAACAACATCTTAATCAACCTCATTTCATTTTATCAAGCCAAGCTTTGTTGATCCGGATTATAACAACATCCATAAATAGACCAAACCAGATAATTCACAATCATATAGTCAGGTCAATTCACACTCAAATATCATACGATACATTCATAAAGTAGTCATTTATCAAAACACAGTGGATAATTCAATCACAATCCCACCATCAATCTGGTAGGTTTCAATATATACCCCATTATGCTCTAATAGCCCGTAACCCCTCTTACCTGGTGGTCTAGACGTCTGAGTGAGGTGTTCTGCAGGCTGATATCCCTCTACAATATAGTAGGGACATACCATCAATATACAATTATTCAGAAATCACACAACATATGGAATTTAAGCCCTCAATTCTCATTTAATCAATTTTGGAACCCTTTTCCAGTCCAGAATCACTTTTATGTTTAAGGCCATGTTTGGCCAAACTCAAAATATTGCAAATAAGTTAGTTTCTTCACAGAATTAATTCTTTAGAATCAATTTCAGCTTTTCTGAAAACAAACTTGTTTATAAGCATCTAGGAATTATTTTGAGACACATTTGAGAGTCCATTTGGCCTTATTCAGCCTCTAACCCTTGTAAATTCCATGTCCAAGGTTGCTTAATACCTAAAATCTTACTTTTATTACTTGTTCTTCCAAAATCACTTCTTTTCTGGCACTATTATCACCATAAATGAGCTCAGAAGCCTATTCCAGAGGCTAGCCAAGCCTCTAGTGGCTGGATTTGAGCTTCTCCATGGAAGCTCCATGAACCCGAGAAGATGATGGAAAGTTCCATCCTCTCTACCTCATTCCTGCCATCAAATCATTCATGCAAAGATTCCACCATGTCCACCAAGTTTTCAAAAGCAAGAACATGGGTTCAGACAGTGTTGATCATCACAGAAATGACGTGCATGATCTTGAAAGTTCGAAACCCTAATGGCTTATGTTCATAGAGTAAAACTTGGAATTTTTAGAAACAAACTAGATACAGTGGATTCAGAAATTATAAAGAATTTCAGGTTTTGGGAATTTTTCGGTAGACTCAGTGGAGAAGACGATCGAAGCACGGCAGAGCTACGACGGCGACACGACGGAGCTGCAAACAGAGGTCATGGCCAGCTTCACCTTGCTCCCAAGAGTCCAGTGGTGGTGTTCGTTTTCCCTTAAACGTGACAATTTGCACGAAAATGGCAGTTGCAAGTCTCGGTCCCTTCGAGCTTCAAACCCTAGAGCTCGAATTCTCTTCATTTTCCTTTTGTTTCTCCACCTAGGTCGTACATGCAGAGCTCCAGCAACACAGAGGGACAATAATGGAGAGGTTTGGAGTAGTAGGGAGGAAAAACGACGAGGTTGATGATGGAGGATGAGAATGATGATGTTCGGGTGAGGGAGAGAGAGAGAGAGAGACGAGAGCTTCTCTCTCTTGCTCTCTGTTTATGTAGTGAGGACATGAAGATGGAGACTGGAGTGGTGTGAATGTTGGCCTTATATAAGCAGTAGCCATACTAATTGAGTGAGATCAAGTTTTGTCTCACAATTTGACACTACACCATTTAGAATTATGAATTTTCATCATGTTGCAAGTTAATGAAATCCTGACTTCATGAACAACACCATTTAGAACTAGGATTTGATCATGATGAAGAGAAACTCATGATTACATGAGGTATGGTGATGGGAGGGAGTAGTTGGCTAGATTCAAATTCTAGTCCTCCTAAAATTCTACTTTACACTTTGGCCCCCCTCTCATTTTATTAATAATATTAATAACATCTATATATATATATATATATATATATATATATATATATATATATATATATTAGCTTATTATAATGAAGGAAGACTAATTATCTCATGGCTAATGAGATATTAAATTCGTCCTAATACTCTTTAATTATTTACTTAACCCATTATTCTTCATAATCATGCAAACATACTTAGTGTATAAAAATATATATAGGTATATCCTTACTCATAAGGCTATGATAATATTATTTAGGTCATTAAGCTAACAGATAAAACAACGGGATGTGACAATTTAACCGATCAGTATATTCAGGGGTCTTTGATGGCCACCCTTTGAAAGATTGGGGCAGCTTAGCAGAGAGTACTAGTCGCAAGCGATTGGGGGTTTGAGGCCACCTGGTCGCAGAAAGCCGATTAACGTCAATGTGACCTTATCTGGATCCTAACTGTGGGGCTCGATAAGACATTGTTGTTGGTGGGGGTCAAAAGGAACGGGCGCATTGACTATGGAAGGAGATCTGTCACCGTTGGCCAAGCCGTGCGGCGGTGAACCCATGATAGATGAGTCGTCAAGTTGAGAATCGAAGGAAGATTGTTGGTTCCCGCACGAAAGCTCAAGGTGTTAGAGAAGTGTATCGTTTGCTGTGAAGACATACACAGTATCGTCTGCGGTATCGTCTGATACAACATTCTATCATTTGATCCTATCATCTGAGTAGGATCATCTACATAAAGGAAGCATCGTCTGACCAGATACAACGTCTGCCCAGAAGTATCGTCTGAGCGGCACCTTGACAGCTGTAGCCAAATATATTGTCGTACTAGCAATCCTGGAATATCCGGGATCTTATCTTATATTTATTATTGTTTATCATTCCCAATGTAATAGTTGCAATAGTTGACCTCGGAATAGCCTTCGGCATCTTTGTATAAATACAAAGTTTGTAACCTTGAATAATGAGGAATTGGAGTTGCAGAATAAATAAAATAATAAGAACCTATTCAGAGTTCATCCTTTGCATCTTCGATTTCTCAAATTCTTCAAGAACCAATTTTGGTTCTTAACATGGTATTAGAGCTAGTCTGATCTGTGATTCCTTTCTTTTTCTTTTCTCCCATGGCAGAAGCTCCGCCTTCGTGCCAAGCTTTATTTCTACCCTAAAACTCAAGAACAGAGGGTTAACACCTGTTGACGTTCCTCTGAGAACTAGCTTTATGCTTTATCCTTCTCTTTATATACCCTTGTCTCCCTATCTCCAGTTGAGACTCAAGAACAGAGGGATAACCCCTGCTAACGTTCCTCTGAGCTCAAGCTTTATCCTTTTCTTTACCTTTGTCTTTATTTATTTCTCAACGCTGAGATTCATGAACAGAGGAGTAACACCTGTTAACGTTCCTCTGAACTCAAGCCATTGTTGCCGAAAGGCCTCTGAGACTCAGGTGCTGGAGCAAAACTCAACAACCTTTGAGGTTCCCACTGAAGTACAAGCCCAGGAAACACAAACAAACAAAAATATGTCAAATAATGCAGTTCCGGCAGATCTGGGAAACAGATCGTATCCTCCTTCTTGTGCTTCAACAACACCCCTTCCAACCCCTTCGCTTCGAGTACAAGCATCCATGTCAAAGGAGTGCAACGGTTTGTGGCATAATATTCTACGCCTATCAGTCTGATCACGGATCTTGTATCCAGAATCCACAAGAACAAAGCTAGGGTGGATGCTACATCATGTTGCAGTTATGAAGGATCAAACTCAAAGTACCTGCCAAGGCTTCGCCTTCTCATCCTACGTTGAGTTTGCAGGGGTATGTTAGAGAAGTTTATCGTCTGTGGTATCGTCTGATACAACATTCTATCATTTGATCCTATCGTCTGAGTAGGATCATCTACATAAGGAAGCATCGTATGACCAGCTACAATGTCTGCCCAGAAGTATCGTCTGAGCGGCTACTTGACAGCTGTAGCTAGATATCTTGTCGTGCTAGCAATCTCGGAATATCCAGGATCTTATCTTGTATTTATTATTGTTTATCATTCCCAATGTAATAGTTGCAATAGTTGACCTCGGAATATCCGTCGTCATCTCTGTATAAATACAGAGCTTGTAACCTTGAATAATGAGGAGTTGGAGTTGCATAATAAATAAAATAATAAGAACCTACTCAGAGTTCATCCTTTGCATCTTCGATTTGTCAAATTCTTCACGAACCAATTTTGGTTCTTAACACAAGGTTATGAGAATTGCTCGCGGAAGACATGAGCATTTGAAGAAGTAGTCTAGGGTTGCAGAAGAGCTGAGGAGATCGAAGTGAAGTGATCGATTCTTTATATGTTGACAAGAGGCGAAAGTTTGCGAGAGAAAAGAGAGTTGAAATTTTATAGCGGCATCCTGCCTCGGGAACCGCGCTAGTCATGATTGGCATTCTGAGCCATCCTAATGGATAAATCGAGAATGTAGGAGGGCAATGCATTGACCCCTAAAAATCCGCAAGGGTTAGCTAGGCAGTCAAAGTGACATTTTAACCGTTGGAGGAAATAGCTGTTGGCTTGCCTGTTGAGAAGCAAGGAGTTAGCCGAGCAATGTTGGGTGGATCGGCTAAGTGAAGAGAAATGAATCGGGAGAAGATTCAGGAAATGCGCAGAAACTTGGGCTTGAAGGAGAATATTCCAAGGGTTTCTAGAAGCTTTCCATGTTCTGAAAGAATTAGGGGGACCGTCCCCGCAGAAATAGGAGAAGCAGTTGAAGAGCTAGCCGAGACATTGAGGAACGGCTAAACAAAACCTCTAGGCTGACTAGGATAGTGAAAGGAACCAACACTCCCCACTACTTGTAAATCAGTGTAATGATATGAGAATTTGGGATTTATTAAGAGTTTCTCAACTACCAATAGTTAGCTGAATTTGCCTCTATAAATAGAGGAAAGTCATTGTACAAACACACAATAACGTCATCAATCAAACTCTACAAATATCCCGCATTTTATCTTTCCTATTTGTCAGCACTTTACTTTCAGCAATTTACTTTCTTTATCGTTTTAGCATTTTACTTTTCCGTCGATTTAAGCTTTCGATCTTTAAATTTTTTACAACTTTTCAGCCTTTTACATTCCATTTAACCATAGACCTTAGTTCATAGTCATAACTCAGTCACATCTTCTCAATAGCGAGAACTAAACGCTCTTTGGAGTATCCCAGGATATTGAGGAACATACTTCATTCCTCGAGTAATCGCTTGATTCGGGAATTGAACGTTGGATTTCCTGCCGACCTACACGGCTTTCTGATTTCCAAATCTCTTTGTGAACCAACAGACTTTAATTCCATTTCCTTCTATTTCGTTTTCTATGAAATTTGTCAATTTTGAACATTGGGAGATGAAAAGCTAAACACATTAAAAAGAACCAAACCAGCAAATGCTATATTTAAAGAGAGTAAAAACATATTTAAATCTTAATTATTTATGGATCACTGTCTCACTTTCTTTCAAAAGCTCCAGGGTTAGTGCTGATTCTTTGTTACTATTTTGATGCAAATATCAGGTGAAAGTGGGCCTGAAATTATTGCAAGGTTGAAGCGAGATTTACTTCCTACATTATTAAGTGGTGCTGTGTTTTGGCCTCCATGCGATTTTGTTACCTTCAAATTCGTTCCAATCCATTTACAGGTTTGTATATATGGATGAAAGAAACTTCTTTTTCTAGTACTTAATTTTCTATTTAATTTAACTTTAATCATTATCTAAGCATCCATAACTCAGCAATTACTTTATGGCGTTTTAGCTAATATCTGTTTGTTTTGCAATTGCTGCAGCCACTGCTGAATAGTTCCTGCGCATATGTGTGGACCATCTATTTAACATATATGGCAAACCGAGAACACTTGAGTTCTACTTAGGGCCTAATTTATACACACTATGTTTAATATCATAAAGCAATTTTTCATTGCTTAGCATATCTGAAACCCGTTTGGATTTTGGAGCTTTTCAAGCATTTTTTCTAGGGGACAAGCTTCAATAATCTTCAATAAGCGCGTATCCAAACTGGCTCATTATAGCAAAGAAAAGTGTGGATACAGAATTCTTGGTATTTTCAAGTTTATACGTTTCCTATCAATAAGGTTTTCTTTTTTGGTACGTAGTAGACTTCTTACACTTAGTTTACTCTGTAAGTTGGAGTAAATAATTTGTTAAAATCACCTCTTTCCTTAATAATTGCTGAACCCAAACCATGTAGAAGTTCCTTAAGCGTGTCTTCTAATAATCTCCTTATGTAAGAGCGGAGCCAGAATTTCACTTTGAAGGATGAAAATTCGATATACAAGTAAAGTATTGTATTGATTTAAATAACATTTTTATCTCATTTTACAAGCAGTTTTGGTTTTAGTCTCCACCATTTAATTTTATGGTTTCAATTTCTACTTTTACGGATGATTTTGGTTTCAGTCTCCATTGTTAATGTGATGAACGAATGACCACATCCCCATTGACACATGTAAGAAGTAATTCCATATCACCTAGTAACATTCATATCTGGCTCTTTTAATAAAAAAAGGCTTAATAGTACTTTTGATCCCTCACCTTTCACGATTTGACATTTCTGGTCCCTCTTGCAATTTATTAGCATCCAGAGTCCCTTAACCTTTGAAGATTTTACATTTCTAGTTTTTCATCCAATTCCGTCAAAGATTTAACGGAATATTCCTTTAAAATTAATTTAAAAAAATAAAATTCAGGGTTTTCAAGAAAATTCCACATCTCCTTCATCAAACCTTCTTCTTCCTCTTCTCCCACAACCATAAACCCTAGTAGCCGCCCCCACTCTCCTCTCTGCCCCCTGTCATCTGCTCCGCCACTCTTCTCTCCTTCTTCGACCCATCCAAGCCTTCCTCCCGGCGCCACAACCAAACCCTCCCTCTCCACCTCAAATCGAAACCATCGAAGCCTCTTCCTCTGCCAAACCCCTCATCTCCAAATCCGAGAAGGATACATACGAGGGCAAACGCGTCGTCGCCGTTCACCTCGTCATGGAGCTCTGCGAAGGCGATGGTTCTTGATCTGTTTAAGGGATCGAAGCGGTGGATCCAGGTGGCGGTGGAGTGAAGCGGCGGCTTTGACGGTGGGTTTCTGGCTAGGGGTATCGATGGCGTGGTGGTGGGATGAAGATGAAGATGGCCGCGAGGAGCAGCGGCTGTGCATAGAGGTTGAATTGCTCTTCCTTTCATCTTCCTTTGCTTGCCTCATTTCTAATTTGGTCTCTGTTCCCTTCTTTCATTCTCCTCTGTCTGATTCTGTTTTCATCCTCCTCTTCGTTTCTGCCATCAAAATTGGAAATTGGTTGTGAAGTTGGGGCATTTGGGTCTTAGATTCTGCTGTTAAAATCAGAATTGGTGGGGCTTGAAAATGGGTGTTTCAGTAATTGTAATTTCAGGTTCAGTATTATGGATTTTTCAGAATGTTAAATGTTTATGGAATGATGTTAGAGATGAAGATGGAAGGTATAATGTTAGGAAGATGAATATGTATGTTTTTTGATTTTTTCTGGGTAAGATGATGAAGATGTTGGTGAAGAAGATGAAGATTGATGAATATGATGAAGAATTGGATGAATTTTCTTGATTTTTTTTTTATTAATTTTTTTTTTCAAAAACCGTTAAATCTTTGACGAAATTGGATGGAAAACTGGAAATGCAAAATCTTCAAAGGTTAAGGGACTCTGGGTGCTAATAAATTGCAAGAGGGACCAAAAATGTCAAATCGTGAAAGGTGAGGGACCAAAAGTGCTATTAAGCCTAAAAAAAATTCCCACAGCCCGTCAAGCCTCCTAAAAATCAATTGTGGTATTGAGATTTTTGGCTTAGATATATTTTGAGTACATGTAAAATATACTGTTTTTGTTTTTTGTTCCTGGGAAATTTTTTCTTGTTTTAGTCTTCTGAAAATTACATGTTTTGTTTTTCGTCCTTGCTAGTTTTTCCATCCAATCCAGATTTGAAAACACTCTGACACACGCTTAGATTTGTTCTACAAGCGGTGAAATCAGGTTCAACCATCTCAGGTTTTTCCCAAATTGTAAAAATTCATATTTGAATGGATGGAAAAACAACTAGCAGGGACTAAAAACAACACATATAGTTTTTAGATGCCTAAAAACAAGAATTTTTTTCCTATGAATGAAAAATAAATATAACGTATTTTACAAGGACTAAAAATATATATAAGCCGAGATTTTTTTATTAAAAGAATTTAAGGGTGAGGACCAAAATAAAAATTATCTATGAGAATACGAACAAAACCCATAAAAATTAGATGACATGGACCCAAATCGAATATGATATAAAACGAGGACTAAACGTTGTTTTAAACATATGAGAAAAAGGTATATGCACGTGTAATTTTTTTATATTGTCAACCAATCAGATTCTAAATATGTGAGAAAACCTTTTTTTTTAATTTAATTGGTTGGTGTGTGGTGTGTCAAATCTTTGAAATATGCTTAGTTAGTTGACAGTGTAAATTTTTTTTACAGTATCACTATATCAAAATTAAAGCTCTAAACATATTACATGTGTTTTGAGTAAAATTCATATTTCAGGATTAAATAAGATAATCATTAAATTAGTGTCAGGCGAGTTCATATATAGCTTTCTGATTGGTTTAATAAAGCTTACTTGGTTTTTTAATGAATTACACGTCTGAAAAACTAAAAATCTTAAAACCCAATGGTTAAGCTAATTCAGAATTCACCCTCAAACCCCTAAATAAAAAATTCTTAAGAGAAATGCTAGGAACACTCTCTTTTCAACACTCTCTTATTGATTGATTAAAATTTAAGTAGAATTCACTAAAAATATAAAACCCACATGAATTCAACTAATTAATAAGAGAATATTGAAAAGAGTGTATTGCTAGGACTCTTCAAATCCCTTATCAAAACTAAACCCACGAGTTCCATCTTCTTCTCCTTTCAACCCACGAGACTTGTTCTTCTCCTTCCTTTCTAAGTTTGTCTTCCTTCTTTCCTTGTCCTTATTCTTCTGTCTCACCTACGATTTCTGCATTTTTCTTCGTTCCTTCGTCCTCGTCCTTCTTCATCTTCTCTCTCACCTGCGATTTCTGCGTTTTTCGTCATCCTTCTTTTTCATCATCTTCCCTGAATTTCCCCC
This sequence comes from Acmispon strigosus, assembly GCA_030819835.1. Lineage (NCBI taxonomy): Eukaryota > Viridiplantae > Streptophyta > Magnoliopsida > Fabales > Fabaceae > Acmispon > Acmispon strigosus. The sequence goes on from JAUAMA010000001.1 coordinate 32,569,763, forward strand.
AGTAATTAAATAGTTATTTAATTATTCAGGTACTGTTTGGATCCGCTCGGCGGCATCGACAAGCGATATATCGGCCGAAGTGCCGATGAAGTACTCTTTGCAACACTTAGTAGTAAATCAAGCTTGACCTGACCTTGAGTCCAGAAGAGAATAAGACGTTCTCACTATCACCATGATGTTCAGTGAAGAATTTCGTAAAGAACGACTGTAATATTGATATGGTTTCCTTCCGGAGCCCGGAAGTGACAATTCTCGCTAACGAGACTTTTAGTCGAAAATAATGCAAGCGAAATAGACTACTTCGAGACCTCGGATCGAAAATCCAGGAATCACCAAACGATACCGTTTGATGTGACGGGTCCAGCTATGCGATAAAGTTTTCCGTGAATAGTAACTTCGGTGAATAGTGTTTTGTGAATGGTAATTCACGAGCAGCTTCCTGTGAATAGTACTTTCAGACCAGAATCGACACGAACTTCGAGGGAAATGACCCGGGCCCGAGTAGTACAGCACAAGGCCCAAAACAAATGAGTGACCGGTGTAAGAAACCTCAGCTACGTCAGGAAACGCAACGACGACCGGATTCAACTAACGCACTGACGCACTGAAGCATTGACGCATTGACGTGACATGGATTAGGAATATATTAATAAAAAATTCTAGATATTTTCTAACCTACCATAATCATAGTTTGGTCCTTGCCCCTTGAAAGTTTACGGTTTAGTCCTTGCCATTTGAGAGTTTAGACTTTAGTCCTCAAACAGTAAAAATATATTTTTTACTTTAAACTTTTACCCTTCACACTTTGATCCCTAGGGTTAATTGAAAGTTGAAATTCACCCCCCAAGCCCATTAAACCCGCGGCCCACACCCTTTCAATGAGGGTTCCATGTAGTTTTTTTCATTAAGCCTTAAGTGAAATTTTAGAAGGAAACTAGAGAGAGAAAGTGAAACATGAGAAACTATTCATCATCTTCTTCCTCCCCTCCTCTTGGCCAAATCCTCCCTCCTCCATGGCAGCCCCTTCCACTCATCTTCTTCACTTAGTTCCTTGAGGTAAGTTGCTCCCCACGTCCCGATCTACAATTCTACCGATTCAGATTTTTGATAGGTTGAGTTTTGATTTTGTGGTTTCTAGAACCATGAAATCCCTTCACAAATGTTGTTCCCATGACCTCAGGCTTTAATTTGAACCGATTAGAATTTTGATTGGTTGATTTTTGGTCCCTAGAGAATTTTGAAGTTGAGCTTTTGCTGGGGTTGCCCTTAGGAAAGTTATTCCCATGGAATTGATCTATGGAAACCTCTAATTAGTTTTCTTGGAAGCTAGGTTTTTGAAAATTGGTTATTTGAAATAAGTGATTTTCAAACTTTAAAATTTAGTTACACCATAGATTTCTTATTACCTTTGATGTGTACAAGCTTGTTTTGAGAGAAAAATTGATTTTGATGATTATGGGTTGTTGGCCGAATAGCATACTGTTTTGGGGTAGGGGAGAATTGATTTTCCAACTAGCTTCGAGTTTGTTTGAATGCTTGTAAATGGTTTTGGGTTTGAAAGAAAGGTTTTTCCCTAATTAGTGCAAAAGGACCTAGAGAAAATTGTGTGTTTACAGCCCTAGAAAATTGATTTCTAGAAGATTTTGGAAACTTGGAATTGAATGATTAAAATTGAGCTTTTGTATAAATTGTATTTTGGAATTCATAGCTGAATAGGGTTTTTTCTAAGTTAAGAAAACTTTGGTTTTGGAAATTTGCAATTGGAATGAAATTTTGTGCTTTTGACACTTAGGAGTTTTTGAACTCAAGACTTGAAAGTTTGTTTTAGAAACTGGTAATGGAAGTTATGCTTTGGGTTGTGGCATTGTTTTGGGTAACTTAATGAATTGCTTGGTAAAAATGGGTAGTTTTTGTAAATTTACACATTTTGGGCAGAATTGAACCCTTGGGGTTTTGTATGTGTTTTTTCTTTCAAAATCTTGTTTAAGGCTTTCAAATTGATTTGCAATTATTTAGCCTTGCTTCCCATTAAAAGATTTGAAGTTTTGGAAAGTTTTGAAAATTGTAACTCAGTGTTTTCTGAGTTCTTTCATTGGTCGTCAGAGTTGCTAAAATATTTTCGACTTCCAAGATTCCTTTCTAAGAATTAGGACAATTTCCTAAGTAATAGGAACCTTGATAGACCAATATCTAATACTTAGGATTGAGTTTCAAGTCCTAAACTAGGCTATGCTCTTTGAAAGATAATAGGACTTCGGACCGAACACAACGACGTAGATTACCTTCGGAACCTTCGTAGCATTTGGGGCAAACATTGGAGCTTGGAGCAAAGGATAGAGGTAAGGAAACTTCTCTACATTAGATATTAAGAACATGTATATAATTATGTGAATGTATATACTATGATGTTGATTGTCAGTTGACGGCGTTCTAAGAACGACCCGACTTGAAATTGTTTGAACTATGGTTGCAAGCATCTGAAGGCATATGATATGTTGGATTAGAATTGTTTGATGTGTGATACCGTTGAAATTGTCTGAATATGTATGCTATGTTATGTTTTATAACATGTTGATTGAATTACCGTCTTTCCCTGGTCTTGCTTATTGCATTATTGTTATGCCTTATCACCAATTGTTATTGTATGCGCTAGCCGGGGAATTAGTGTAAGCTACCATGGGAATGGGGTTCCTTTCAAAATAAAGTATGCATACCTTGTTTTGGAAAAAGTAAAGGTTTAACAGTTTCGAAAAGAATAAGAAGAGAAACTTTCTTTTAGAAACTTAATGAACGTTTTGGAACATGCGTTCAAGAGAACCTGCAATTAAACCATGAGCTTTCAAAATGAATCTGTCCTACCTTTCTTGAAGGAAAATTCATATGTACTAAAGGAATTCATCACCCCTTTTATGAACCTAAGGACGATTCCACTTCTTTCTACAAGTTTTATGTTGCAAAGAAAATCAAGTCACTTCTTGGAAAAAGAACTATAAGAACTTCCTCACGAGGACTCATAAGACATGTTTTCCGGAAAGCCTCAAAAGACCTTCACGCAAATATTTCAAGAGATGTTTTCTTAAGAAAATTGGGTAGCTTATTCGGTAATGCCTTCGTTGGTAGTAGGAGGCATTATACGCTTCGGCAGCTACAGATGAGAGATCACTGGACTAGAGGGTTCAAGCGATCAAAAATCCCTCGAAGTAGATGGGAACTCCGACAAGGATGACAACGCCTTCGAAAAGGGACTCGGATTCGTAAGAACAACGTTTCCCTATGTAGGGAAATTGGAATGAGGAACTCGTTCATATTGTAGTTGTTGTTGTTGTTGTTGTTGTCGTTTTCTGTTCAATAATTTTGCATGCAGGAAGGTTCCTCAAGACGACGTAGTCGTCATTCTTCCGTTGTTTAGAATAGCAGGACTATCCATCCAGCAGGCTTTGTGCAGACTGTGTGTAGGCTGTGTGGGGACTGTGTGTAGGCTGTGTGCCAACTGTGTGTAGGCTGTGTGCGGACTGTGTGTAGGCTGTGACCAGACTGTGTGTAGGCTGTGTGCCGACTGTGTGTAGGCCGTGTGCCAACTGTGTGGAGACTGTGTGGAGACTGTGTGGTTACTGTGTCGAGACTGTGTGTAGGCTGTGTGCAGACTGTGTGGAGACTGTGTGAAGACCGTGTGCCGACACAATGCAGCAACCAGAATATTCTGGTCATCATGACATCCTGATGGTTTGTAACATGATTTCTATGCTTGCCTTGCGTTGATTGTTGAATATGTTTTGGTTGCAATTCTACTTGCTTTCTAATCAATGCTTGTTTGTCATTTTCCCTGCATAGTTGTAGTTTAAATTGCTTAGTATATATATATATATATATATATATATATATATATATATATATAATACTACAATGAATGAATATTACTTGATATGCTTATGATATGCTGATGAACTTTGTCTCACCCATGCACTCGCATGGAGAGTTATTGATTTGAAGTTGACCCTTGCATTGTCTGTTGTGTGTGTTTGCAGGCGATCCGTTGCCATTCGGACAACTTTTAGCCAAAAGTTGCAGGTGGACGCCAACTCAAGGAAGACCGACGCAGCAGAGCGAGAAACCTATTTGAAGAAAGACTGTCGCAGACATTTTGATTGATATGCATGAACTCTTGTATGCTTAGGTACCAGTGTAGGGAGTCTTGGCTTACTTTCTAACTAACTGGCAGCAAAGTTCTTAAAACCCAAAGTCAATCATTTTGTAAGCTATTTCTAAGCTGTTGACTAGACACCTTATGCCAATGTGTGGCTATTTGTGAATCAGGGTATTATTATTATTAATGCATCTCATCATGGAATATTTCAAAAAGGAAAAAAAATACCCTCCTTTTTCTACAGTCTTATAAACGTATCTTGCATATTTATTTACTGTTCATTTTCTACAGTAACGCTCTGAAAATCAGGGTGTTAAAAAAAAGAAGGAGAAGAGATGAGAAGAAAAAGAAGAAACATGTTGTAGAGAAGAAAAGAAACGGGAACAGAAGAGGGAGAGAGAAAGAAACGTGAATAAAGAGAGAAGCGAAGAGAGAGCCGTGTGTTTTTAGAGAATAGCAAGAAATTGTGATAATGAGGAGAGAGGGAGAGTGGGGTCGGGTAGGTGATTAAGGAGATAGGGTGTGTAAGTCTATCTCATTTCTAATTGGTTGAGAGAGTTTCTCCTTTAATCTGATTGGATGAAAATTTGAAGAGATAAGTATAAAGATATATGGTTGGATATTTTTAATTTAAAGCTTTATGGGGTGGTAATTTTGATTTTTAAAAGGTAAAAGGAGAGAGTGAGTGTGAATTAATTTAAGTAATATTATTTTGTTGCAGCAAAATCTTTCTTGTTGGTTGTTTAATTTGAATTTTGATGTGTGGAGTTATTAATTAATGTTAGGTGGTATTATTATTATTAATAATATTTTTTAATAAATACCGAGTCAACCACCGAGCCAAGCAATCCGCTCAATAACTCTTTGGTCCGACCAGTGACTCGTTGACTCAATGCCTGGATGATAGTAATAAACCACTCAAGAAAGGGGGGATTGAATTGTGTATGTGTGATTTTTAAAACTTCTTTTTAATTAAAAACAATTATTAGTTTCAAATACTTTTCAAGATTTTCCACTAATTTCCACTAATTTAACTAAATAGGACAAGTATTCTGCAGGACTTCTCCTAGTATTCGAAGGACTTCTCCTTTAAAAGTTTTAAACAGAACTTCTCCTAGTTTAGTATTCAGCTAGACTACTCCCAGTTCTTTATGTAAAGAAGGTTTGTGTTTCTACAAGTCTCTTCAATAAGAGTGGGTAGAAAGACGAAATACGATATATATAGAAGATAAGAAAGTTGGTTCTCTGTTTGGGTTGTGTGATAAAGGATAAGAGTTACACTCTAGGAAGGCTTCACACAGGCATACGACTTAACTCTGGTAAATGATTGCTTAGAGTTGCTGAGTTGTGGCTATAGATCATATTGCAATTGAACTTAGAAGGATTTGAATTTTTGGTCGTTTGTAAGTCGCCGATTGAATCCAGATGCTAAGTTCTCTATTTATATCTTCAGTAGGATCTGCGTTGTGAAGCTTGACAAAGATTTGAAAATAGTTCCGTTTGAATTTCTACTTCTTTGTGAGTAACGAACACTTTTGCATCCCTGTATCAGCATTAAATGCATTCTGCCATGCATTTATTATAGCATTAAATGCTTTGGTTGATATCGTCTGGTTCTTCAATGCTTTCAGCCTTGAGTTCTCGTTTGGCCATTAAATGCTCATGCATGCCAGCAAAGAGAACATTTAATGTTCTGAACAAGAGATTTGATTCTGACTGTAAAGGAGATACTATGTTCAGAAAATCACGCCGTTGACTCTGAAAAGGTTGCTTGATTTAAGGAATGTCAGAGTGGTTGCAGAAACGAGGAATAAAGTATTAATTATGTCCCTCTCTTCATTCTGCAATCAACAATGTTTCATTTAATGCTTTGACGAGGTAGATAACCTTTATTGCTTGAAGCATTTTGTCAAACGAACTCTTCAGCACTTTTTGCAAACGAACTCTTCAGCACTTTTGGCAAACAAGCTCTTCAATATTTCTTGACAAACAAACTCTTCATAGAGTTACCAAACGTACTCCTTTAGGTGGATGTACTTCTCAGATGTGTGGCCGGACGAACACTTTGTTGAGCAGCCAGACGTACTCCTCTTCTTTGTTTTTCTTTGAAGTTCTGCTTTTGATAATGCCTCCTATGGATGTATGCAGTTGTTCTTCAAGTAGATAGATGTTCTTGAGTATGAAATATTCAAAGTATTAGGAAATCTTTATCTAATAATTTTAAACCTTGAGCAAAATTGTTATTTATCAAAATATAATAATTTATGAAATCGTTTGAATCTAACAATCTCCCCCTTTATGATAATGACAATTTTCATTTGAGAAAAATGTTTAATATGTATACTTCGAAAAATTGATATCAGAGCAAGTGTGTGATTTTCAAAGTAAAAACAGTATTGGAGAGAATATGTTGTTTTTCTTAAAAAAATATTTCTTATCTAGAAAAACATGAGCGGTCTTGAAAACACTTGCAGACGAGAATATTTTACTGCTTAGCATTATTTTTAGCAGACGAGGACATGTTATAACTTAGCATTTATTGTTAACTCCCCCTGAGAAAAATAATTTACTAAGATTTCTTTCATTGCTCCCCCTAAGGTAGTACTTCTCCTCTTTTGTAGGAACTTTTTCTCTATATTTTCTCCCCCTTTGGCATTATCAAACAGATAAGATTAAAGCAGGGAAAGAGGGATGGTCGGAATGGGAGATTCGATCCTCTTACCCTTATCTTCCTTAGTAATTTTTTTGCCTCTTAGGCGAAGAACCTTCAAGACTCCACGGGGCAGCATCCTCGATCAAGGAAGGATCACTTGACTGCACCCCGACACTTGAACGCACTCCGCACGAAGGAGTTGCAGGATTGCCAACTTCATGCCCCCCCCCCCCCCCCCGAGGCCGGTTCAACAACTGTTTGTTCCTCGGAGATTTCGGAAGCCACCTCAAGCTCAGGTAATGGCCCGGAAAAATCGGGCGCCTCAGGTACCTCCTGAACGGGGTCAGCACTTGGATCAGCAAGTTTGAGACACTCCATCAAGTCGGCATCAAGATCCTCCATATCAACTGCAAATCGGAGAAAACATGGTCATAAACACATCAAAAGAACATTTTAAGGCACAATCCAAACGAACCTTACCAATCAACTCTTTAAACTGCTTCTGATACTCGGTAACCCCTAAAGTTATGAGACCATGGAAATTCAATAGCCGAGTGTACTTCTCCTCCCCCTCGAACTTCACAACTGTTTAGCTAAGCAGTTGCAAGAAAACTATGTCCTCAGGGAACAAATCTTTCTCCTCAACATTGTACCACGTCGTCCCTCCGACAGTCCTCCCTGAAGGTGTGCCGAAAGGGTTCAGCCCCGAGAGCTGGGGCAACGATGAAGTTTAAGTCTTTGAAACCCTTGTACGAGTCAGTAAAAGGGTGCAGTACACCCCCTAAGTCTCCCCCGGCCCTTGATACTGACAAGCCCAAATCAACCAACATCTTTTGTGTGGAGGGGCTCGTAGATATTAAAGAAGAGAGGACAAGAGGCCTCTTAGTTCCCGAACAGATGGCACGCGACCTCGAATCCTTTTACAAATGCCCACCCGCCAGGATGAAGCTGGGAGGGGGCAACCTTCAGATAGTTCAACACCTCCATCTGAAACCTCGTCAGCAGAAACCAAACCTTCAGCTTCTGCATCGTGTAAATATGCATAAACAACCCGACCTCGGGCTTAAAGCAGATCCGATCATCCGTCCAAGGGGAATATACCTCATATCCCCTACAGACATGATGCTCGTAAATGGGCCCATTCCTCCGAATGTAGAAAGGGTCCTTGTCACTGGCCTTGAAGGGCTGCTGAGCCAGTACCTCTCGGTAGACCCAATCGTACGACATTAATTCATCCGGCAACAGCCCATGCTTTGCCTTCAACTCCCGCTGTTTCCTAGACAGCTTCATAGGCTGCTCCTTCTTTGGGATCTTCCCCTCGGATTTCTTCCGAGCCCAAGAAGGGCCACCCAGCTCCGGCCATGATACCTTCTTCACAATTTTTTAGCCACGAATCTGCAAGGGTAAGGATACCATGTTAGAACCCTTACCACCATAAAAAATGGAAGGGTACTAGTGAGGCCCGCGACCCCACCCACGCAGAAAGTGGCGCGGCGCAACCACCACCACTGCATCACATTCATTAAACCCCCACAAAGCCACCCAAACTCCGGCCAAATACAAGAAAAACAGAGAACTCAAAGACAAAGAAAACAAAATCACCTGTTGAAGAAGGAAAATGGTTTGGAAATTTTGAAAGCTGGAACATGAACGGGGAACACGAACAACAGTCGCGACGGAGGAAAATTTTGGCAGAGCTTCGGCAAGGAAATTTTAAGTAACAAGAAACAGGGAGAAAACCTCTATTTATAGAGGTTAGGAGGTGCGCTGAAGAGCCACCACCTTCTCAAACACACATCGCGGAAACTGAAGCGTCATGCCCAATCGGGACAAGCCACGCGTCTGCTCAAATCCAGGCACGTTCCATTGGAAAGCCCCTTCACACCTGCTCGAGCAGACGCCTAGGGAAATGAAGAGTCGTGACCAACCAGGGCACGCACGCGTCCACTCAGCCAGACGTGTCCGTCCGACATGCCTCTTCACCTTCGCCCGAGCACACCACGGGAAAGGAAGCATCGTGCCCGATCATAACACGCCACCTGTCTCGTAAAACTCGATAAAGTCCTTTCAGTTACTTGTCCACGCCTCTTCACTTCCATCACATGACCGTACGACAAAAGATTCATCACTACACGCGCTAGGCCCAATAAGACAAACGACCTCGGAGATGCACACAACTCACACCGACTGAACTTCCCCACACTCACCTTTTGACCCTCTCCGAGCGTCAGAGCTGGGGGGGCGGGAGACTACAAAGATGACTGGACGATACCACACGCAGACGATGCAACCTTACCGAACAACACAGCCTTAGCAGACGATACCACATGCAGACTATGCAACCTTACCGGACAACACTTGCACCTAACTTCACTATTCCAGAAGTAACCCTCCCGGCCACATGTAAAAAAAAAATGTCTCAAAGGGCAAGCGACCAGACAACTTAACCATCGGCCTTCGTAACCGAGAGCCCGGGCTGGGGGGCTACTACTCCGGGAGTAACCCTCCCGATCACACGTAAAGTATGACATCTCGAGAGCCTCTGACCGGCCACTCGACTTCTCGTAACCGAGAGCCCGGGCTGGGGGGGCTACTGTTCCGGGAGTAACTCTCCCGATCCCCTACGACCCTCTCGACATTTCTCTATCCAACCGACAGAGATCCTCACCCCCCTTGTCCTATGACAACGGACCGACAGGGGACATGAACATCATCGGGAGACCACCTATGCACGTCAAGTCAGCAGTCTTATCATAGGGTCACATCCCTAGGCGTGCGAACCGAGGACGGATAACGACCGTCCGATCAACTGGACGTGGCAGGAGATCCAACGGTCTGAGCTGATCCTCTGACAAGGTCATCATCACTTGCCCTCGAGGATCGCACCATCTCCAGACTTCTATATAAGGAGGATCCCCACGAACCATAAGGTACACACACTATTCTGACCCGAACTTACTCGGATTAACCCTCTGACCCCCGACCTCTAACTTTGACATCATAGTGTCTTTGTATGGACCCCTCCCGGACTCAAGAGCAACGACGGAAGATCACCGCACTCAGACGACCCGACCATCAGTATACCGACCCCTTATCTCCGAGCAGTCTTAGCTTGTTCAGAAGTCAAAGAAGCAAACAGCTTTTAGTAGATCATGTGTGGAGGCTGAACATAAGGCACTACTAGTTATCTCTAATGAACTTGCAAGCTGATTTAGACTTCTCTGTGACACTTGCAACAGCCTATTGTAAATTTGTAACAACCAAGCTGCCACCCTAAACACGTAACTGAATTGCTATTTTGTTCATGAAAAGTTGCATCTAGAATTCTTTAACTTGTTCATATCATAACAACTCAATCATTTGGCTGTTTTGCTTGCAAAAGTATTTCCCGTCTTACATCACCATAATGAGCATTCATAATCTATTTTCCCCATGTTGAGGAGAGTTTTACCCCCAAAACCACCGCGTGCGTTTAAATTTCTAATGAACTCAACATAAATTCATAATAAAGCCGACGTGTCAAAATCTTGTTTCTCTAATCCACGTTAAAGTCAACATGCCTTTGTTGACTTTGATGCCAAATCAAACATGCACTCAATTGTTAGTTATTACAGTTCATTAGAAACATGATTTTGTTAATAATGTTCTGATGTTAACTTAACTATTTCTTTGATGATAAAATCCAAGCTATTGCCATATTGTTAAAATGGTTCTACACACTTGAAATTTATATTAGCTTATTAGAGATTAAATACAGCACAGATAATGAGTCGCAACAATTTCACATGAACCCTACAATGCATTGTTATATTTTTTCAACTTTATATACTCACTTCATAACAATTTCTTCATATCAAACAATGTTACTTTGTAAACGTTTGATATACACCCAAAGTGGCTGTAGACACTTCTAAAAGAAAGAGAAGATAGACGCTTCTAAAAGAAAGAGGAGATGAATAAAAGTAACAAATATGACATATAGGAAGAAGGAAAAAAAAGAGAAATGGGACAAGTGTAAGACTTAAATACTGTTTGGATGTCTAAAAAATGGGATTGCCTCTCAAATAATTGACCCCCATTGAACAACCAGTGCACCAGTTCATCCAAAAGAACCAAGAAAAAGCATATCACAAGAACACAACAAAACAAATCAAACAAGCAGAACAACAAACAACAAAAAACCGGGACACGATTATGAGCTCCATACATGCTTAAAGCCACTCATGTCATCACTGATGTGAACCGGTAATGAAGTTAGAACTAGTTATTCCATCCGTAGCAATCCTTCAAGGACATAAGTTCATTGTGGTACAGACCCTGCATGGCAGCAATGAATTGCTCCAAAATACATAGAAAATTATAACATATTTAAATTTCTGATGCACTAACAGAACAAAGATTTGAATTCAGCATAATACAGATACACCTTCACTCATGAATCTGAACAGGCTCAAAACCCCTTTCAATTGAGGCCTTCACAGCATCCAATACCAGTTGTGTTTTTCTACTAATTATTAGCCACTTCTTCTCAGGTCTCGACTTGCTGTATTTGATTTCCGCCACCAGCCGGGAAAATTCACTTACCATAAGAGCCTCTTGAGGGAGATCATTTTTTATTGTGTGCTTGCTTGGCTGTGAAGCCCACCTTGTCACAAGATCATCAAAGCTTGATTCTGAAGATGTATAAAATGACGCCTCCTTCTCTTCGTAAGGGATAATAAAATCATGAACATGTAGAGTTCCTTTTGTCCCAACAGCAGTTATATCCATTGTCAAGTTCGACAAGAAGGAGCAATGGAAGGTTGCAACTTTTCCATCTTCCCAGACTAAAGAAGCCCCACAAGACAATAGAACCCCAGCTTCATTAAGCACAGGCCCGCGTGAGGCTGTAACAGTTTTAGGTAATTCATAGTCGGCAGCCCACAGAATTGCCCTTATACAATACCACCCTTCATCACCCAGAGAGCCAAGAGAATCCAGATCTGGCTTCACGCGAATGTCATTCTCGAGGAAATCAGGACCAGCAGCAAATGTAAAACAGGTGTGAATCTGTGCAACCCATATAGAAACCATGTATCAGAACATGTACACAGAATTTGACTCCTCTGAAATTTACACTTACGAGAGAAAAGTATAGAATTACAACAGTTCATTGAAAGTTGAACTGTTAAGATTGTAATGAAATACATATACATGTATAATAAACTGGAAAGTTGTTAAAATCTACTTAGTTCAGTACAACTTCAGAGGAGCCGCATCAGCATAGAAAATAATCTCCATCCTTGAACAAAACATACCAAATATTCTAACATTGCCAAGGGTCCAAGCTTGTGAGTAATGGCTATTTTTAAACTCCAATTAATATACATACTGCATTGCATGCATTAGTAAAGATGTGAAGAATAATCGAATGGAGTTAATTATTTAGTTACAGGACTGAGATTAAATTATTGCAAACTTTGCTAAGAAAGTTACAACAATAAGTAAGTAACACAACCAGAGATTCAGAGAGAACAAGTATAAGGAAGCAAATCAAACTTGGACAAAATAAGTAAAACTGCAGTTTAAAAAAAAAAAAAACAGAAGGGTGGTATTGTATTGGGGTGATTCTGTGGGCTGCCGACTATGAATTACCTAAAACTGTAACAGGCTCACGTGGGCCTGTGCTTAATGAAGCCGGGGTTCTATGGTCTTATGGGGCTTCTTTAGTTTGGGAAGATGGAAAAGTAGCAACCTTCCATTGCTCCTTCTTGTCGGACTTGACAATGGATATAACTGCTGTTGGGACAAAAGGAACTCTACATGTTCATGATTTTATTATCCCTTGCGAAGAGAAGGAGGCGTCATTTTATACATCTTCCGAATCAAGCTTTGAATCAAACTTAATAGATCAACTATCCAAATTAAACTTAAACTCTCTTTGGCTCTTAATTTTGAATCTGGCTCATATTTAATACTTAGAAGTCTCAGATACTCATATACAGTCATAATATACTTTATTTTTGTGTTCAATGAACTTAAAAGGTTACGTAGAATACACCAAATGGTGGGACCTTGCGTATGCTGGAGCTTTGTGCACCGGGCTGCCCTTTGAGCATGAACTTGATTTTTAAACTTGAACTTTTGCGGCAAATAGGTCAAGGCCCACACGACAGTGTGCCTTCGACAAATATGACAATGATGATATACCATTTGGTAATGAAATGCTAGGCAAGCAACTAGACATTTTAACATCCAAGAGCAGAGCACCGTGAAAAACACAAAGCTCAACTTATGCCTTGATTATATATCAAAAATTCGCTATCTTAATAAATGTAAAGCAGGAAAACACTGATTTAAATAATGAAGTTGAAACTGAACTAAAACATACAAGCACAGGGAAAATACGAGAGAAAAAAAAACTAACTTTGTTACTTTTAAGGATTCAAAATATAATACTCAGATAATACATAATCAACTCTTGCATCTCAAGTCAAAAAGCTTCGACGAAGCACCACTTTACATTCATCTAGAAAACCTTCACCGTTCACTCTTATATCAAGACATTACCAATTTAAACTCATTTGTCAAAGATCAACTATCCAAAAGCTTTAAGTGAAAGCTTACAAAATACTCCTTTATTATCAAACCATAAAAAGCAAAAGTCAGATATCGGGAGCATGTTTGGAGCACAAGCCCATTTTACCTCATACCAATCTTTTAACATTTATATAGAACAATTGGGGTGCACTGATCAAACTTCATTAAGTCATATACAGGCCTCAATACTGTGAATGAACATGCATCGGAAATCCAAAAACACACACAAATCGCGTGATGCAACTGGGGAATTTCACGTACCGATTTGAGCTGGCCAAAACGGTGGGCATCGGAGATGAAGTCCTTCATGGAAGCGGTCCTGGGATTGTGCATCCACATGGTACCGTCCATGAGCTGCACACCACTTGATTCGCACGCAGCCACTATCTCGTCGAACTCCGCGGCGGCGAGAGCCACGGGCTTCTCCAGCAGCACGTGCTTCCCCTTGCGAGCCGCCAGAGTGGCCCACCGAACGTGCAGGCTCGTCGGTAACGGCACGTAGACGGCGTCCACGTCGGGGTCGTCGAGCACAGCCTCGTAGGAGCCGTACACCTTGGCGCCGTCGGGGAAGCCGTTCGCCGCCGCGAAGGCGCGCGCCTTCTCGAGGGAACGGCTCCCGACGGCATAGAGCGACGCGTTCGGAGCGAGCGAGATGGCGCGTGAGACCTTGCGGGCTATGTCTGCGCACCCGATCACTGCGAACCGGATTGTGGTCCGCGTTTCTGCCATTGGCGCAGTGAAATTTCTGGATGCGACGGAAGGAACGAAAAGTTTTCAATCACTCCACTTCTTCAGTTGAGCGGGTGGTTAAGTAAAGAGTGTCGTGATGTGGCCATCAAAAACAATCTAAATTATATCGAGTGGATAGCATTGTACGATAAGTTTAGAGACATTCACATTTGCCGTACATAAATTTAGTGCATATTTGAAAAACTAACCCAAATTTACGTTTGGGCTAATCCGTGTTTTCAGAGGTAAGATATAGTTGATTTTAAATTTCTGGATTCACATTTGACCTCTCCAAATATGAAACCAAACACACTCAATCATGAAATGATGTGGTCGGTTGAAAACCAACTATAATTCCTTAATTAATCGATTACTTGATGAATGGACTTTGTTCCTTAATATGGATTCTTAAAATACTCCAAAAAGCTCTTAGTTTGTCTCTCTATTGAAGTATGTTGAAATAGTACTTTGCCTATGAACTAAGGTCTACTTCCAAGGAAAGTAAAGGACTAAAAAACGGTAAAAAAAATAAAGGCTGAAAGTTGTAAATCGGCTTAAAGATAAATTGCAAAAAATGATAAAGAATTTAAATGACTGAAAAATGAATTGCGGAAAAGTAAAGATAAAGATAAAATTCTGTAAATTTGTAGATTTGATTGATTGATTGTGTCTCTTTGTACAAATGACCATTCTACTATTTATAGAGGCAAATAGGCTATCTACTTGGCAGTTTGAAGGAACATGTGACACCCCACGTTCTCCGATCATTACAAGTGTTTACAAAATCATGGGACATCGTTGTTCCCTCTCTCCTTGTCAGCATAGAGGCTTTATTTCAGCCGTTCCTCATTGCATCTGCTAGCTCGCAACCACTTTCTCCTATTTTCGCGGGAACAAGCTGTGAAGAAGGTCTTGTCCCTGACTCTGGCTGAAGTTTTGATGACTACAACACTCATTACAAAAAGAAGAAAAGAAGACTTAGAAGAACCAGCTCAACATACTTCAAGATCATCAAAGGGTTCTAGATTTAACTAAGTCTCATTATTCGGTAAGTTATGCTTTTAAGGTTATTTTACTTATGAAGGCTCATAAACAAATTGATTAATTGAGTATAACACTATTTCATATGTAAAATATGATAGAAACACTCAATTAGGACTTGAAGTTTTATAAACTAGAAATTGTACTTGAGTGTAATTGATTACATGCTTTGAGTAATCGATTACCACACATAGGCACGTAATCGATTATCACAAGGCTTGTAATCGATTACATGTTTGAGTTTGAAGTTCAAACTGCAACAGCCAAATAGCGTAATCGACTACCCTACTAATGTAATCGATTACCTGCACGACCAGATGTGTTGTTTCATGAACCAATGCATCCCAAAACGTTTGGGAAGCTTTGCAGTGGTTCATGGACGACCTCTAGTGCGTATATAAAGTCCATTGGTGCTCAGAACTCGACACACAACTTTTATATTCATGAGAGCAATCATTCTGAGTCTTTAATCTCTCATTTTCAAAGAACACTTATGTTGTTCAACTTTTGAGAACTCAGAATTGAAAAGAGCCTTCATATGTTAGTGCCTGAAGCATAATTTGCATATTCAATCCATTCTTATCTTGAAGGATTGACTCAGCTGTGTAAAACTCTTCTTCATCTTCATTCTGGTTTGAGTGAAAATTCATCCTAGTGTTCGATGAATGGTGGTACTTGGAAAGCGGTATGCTTTCTGGTTGTTGATAAGAATTCTTAAAGTTCTTAGTGTGAGTACTTGTAAGAACTCTTTATCAATAGTGGATAAATCCTCAAGGGTAATTGAGGGACTGGACGTAGCCTTCGGTGGTTGAAGGTGAAATAGGATAAAATTCGTGTGTGATTTTCTCAACCTTCATCTTTTACTCTCAGCAAGTCTTTATTCCGCTGCATTTACAATCAACAATTGTGATTTTGATTATATTGAAAGTAATCTGGTTTTTGATTAGATGAAAATTGAGAGAACCTAATTCACCCCACCTCTTAGGTTGCTATCTGTAATTACACGACCCCGCTAACTACTTTTGCACATGGAAAACTTCTAGAAACCTGATGACTCATCCTACTTGAAGCCTAAGTTTTCGTATCATCCCTGAATCTTGTCCTTGTACTCTCGATATCACTTGTGCTACCAATCGGCTATACCCACGCAAACTTTCTCCCTTTTACCTTTTCCGTGAAATTGATTTCTCTATTTGATCCAAAAGACTAGCAAATGATGCAAGTCGAGGGTACACAAAGACTGGGATGTATCCAATCGCTTCCGAGCAGAACGTTGTAGCAGGGTTTGCAATCGACCACAAAGAAAGCTGATCGACTTGCCTTGGGTCCTATTGTGATATCGGCAATGAGAACCTCAGCAGCACTAGTGGAGCCTCCCGTGAAATCAGCCATCTTCATCTTGGTTTTCAATAACTCTTGAGTGTTTTTGCCCAATTTTCTCAGGGTTGAGAATGGTATGACATTCCGCACAACATCGGGGTCGATGAACATCCTTGACATCGGCTTTCCATTGATGTGAGCGCTGACAAACAAAGATTTGAGATGCTTGGCCATCTCTTTGGTAGGTTTTTCGAATGGTAGTACCGTGTTAGGAGTAGATAACAAGGTAGCCCATTCGGCTTCATCTACCGTGACGTCTCCTTCCAATGCAGTGGCTTACCCCTAAACTGAAGCAAACTCATGGGGAATTATCCCTGCCGCTGCTACGCCAAGGAGGTCATCTGTTAGATCAAATGATTAAATGGATTATTATGTTTTGATAATTAACAATTTCTTTTCAATAACGTTAAAGATAAAAATTTCTAACATAAGTGAAAATTATCATGTACAGGAATAACCATCTCTGAAAGGAATGAATAAACACCATTGCCTTATCAAGGAAATCAGCTTGCCAGAAGAGTTCGTCCGGTTCGTATAAATCAGTCTGATGGCGCTAGAAAGAAAGATGTTCGAAGTATGAGATTGTCTGATGAATCAAGAGAGATGAATCAACTAATGACCAGCGCGTTGTCTTCTTACAACTACCTGATGGAAATCTTCTCACCTGAATCTACAAAGATCAAAAGCAAAGACTGTATTTCTTTAAGGTGAAAGAGTATAACAATCTTGAAGAAACTTCGTCTGCCTTGAAACCTCTCTAGCATCATATAAAGGAGTTGTGGATCGAATCTCTCCGATGAAGAACTTCAGAGAAAGAAAGAATTCAGACAAGAATATTCTGTTTCTTAGAAAAGAACTGAATAAAGAAAAGTTCATCCGCCAATCCAAATTACTTTGCAGCAGAACTTCAAGCATTGAATGGAGACTATGTCTACCAAGCTACAAAGAAAAATCCGTCCGCTCAAGGTAACAATTGCGCCAAAGGAACAGAGATCAAGAAATGTGGTTTTCGAGGACATCAGGATTATCGAAGTATCAAAGAATATATTTTTCTCATCTGGAGTAATTACTTCGTGGAATTAAACGACTCCTACCTCGTCTACACATTTATTAACATACTGGCCGCAACAGAAAGTAGGAAGGGACATAATTAAATACAATACCTCTTGGTCCCACTACATCTCTGCTCTTCCTAAAATCAAGCTGACATCGCGGAATCAACGACAAGAATCTCTGCACATCGTACAATATCAACGGTCGAAATTCAAAGTTCTGATCAAGGCACGTGATGAGTATTAGCTGTCAAGCACTGGGGTAAAAGAGTCAAAGCAGCCCTCACCGCTGAAATTTTACACGTTATATACAAAGAAACCAGATCAAAGCTACTTGCTCAAGATGGAGCCAGACGACATCAACCCAGAAGTACTGATGATTTCCAAATCATATCTTATGCGTACAGAAAAGCCTCTGATCGTGACTTACGCCTGCTGAGAGATGCAGAATTAGCCGTTATGTGCTTTCCGGAGAGGAAGAAGCATTGCGGGCAGGTTTTCACTCCTACTGTGGAGAAAGTACGAAGACCTTCAATTGAAGATATATATAGAGAACCTTGCTTCCGCAGCAACTTGGCGACTAGAACTAAATTATACACACTTCAATCTAGTTCGTCCAAAGACCAAGGCAACCTTGGTCTTCAACTCAGGATACATCAAGTTATATCCCAACCTGAGTTGAGTTGCTTATGTGTGTGGACACTTCATAGAGTTTATCTCTCATTATATTCCACACACATAACTCAGAACAAGAGATCAACTTGCTTATGATCTCTCTGTTCTATAAACTTCATTTCCTCTACCCACTCTTATCAAGAAGAGATTATCGTAGAAAAGAAAAATCCTGAAACAGGTGATAGGAGAAGTCCTGACAATACTTGTAAGGAGAAGTCCTAACAATACTTGTAAGGAGAAGTCCTAATAATACTTGTAAGGAGAAGTCCTTCGAATACTTGATAGGAGAAGTCCTTAGAATACTTGTTGGGAGGAGTCCCTGATAATACTTGTACTATTCAATTGAAATAGTGAAAATCTTGGTGAAGCCAAGGACTGGACGTAGCCCTGCCGATTATGGGGATGAACCAGGATAAAAACTTCGTGTGCTTTACTTTCATACTTTTATCGCTTGCACATTACACTTTAGTTCATGTTTTCATAAATAAATTATTTTGAGAACATATTTGTGTCATATATGACATTAAAGTGTAAAATAAGTAACTTTTAATAGATAGTTATTAAACTAATATCTTCAAATAAAATCTTACAAAAATGGGTCACACAATTCAAACCCCCCCTTTCTTGTGTGTTTTCTGTACCTTCATCATCCTCCTCGAGGAAAGCTTCCAAATCCTCATAAGTTAAGGAAAAATCCAAATCTAATCCTTCATCTCCCTATTGCGGAGCTAGGAGTGTTTGGACCCTTGGGACGAAACTACTTCCACCGGACCCTTCCATTTCTGGTAAGAATATAGCTTGTTGGGCAACCACCATTTCCCCTGTTGAGGCCGGTTCCAACATTTCGGGAAGCGCAACGACCATAGTTGTTCCATCTGAAGTAAGTTCCTTGATCTCAGGAACGGAATCGGTAATCACCCTCAGCTCTTTAGTCGTGCTAAGCTCTTGTGTGGTCTGTTTCATCTTCTGCATTGCCCTAACTCTCTGCTTTCTTCACTTCTGAGAACGAGAGAGTGTTTGTGATTCGAATGGGTGGTCCTTGTCACTTTTATTCAAGATGACTTGGACTTGATCATCATCCCGGTCACCAGAGAATCTTTCTCCTTGAGGTAAACCTTGAGTGAGGTTTTCTCTTCAAAGGTACTTACCTCGGAAATTCTGGTTTCTTCCCCCTTAATCGGCTTTTGGATATGTTTTGCTGCCAATGCAAGATCAGCAAGTTCAATTTTCCGGTTCGCATGAAACTTGGCTGGAGTTCTCGTGTTGTTGGCCTTGTTAACCGCCTCTTCTTGATGATAAGGGGTTCCAGCTGATCAAAAACGCTCTCCCTAGCAACGGGCGCGTGCCTTCCGAGGGAGCGGCTCCCGATGACATACTGCCACGCATTCGGAGCGAGAGAGATGGCGCGTGAGACCTTGCGGGCTATGTTTGCGCACCCGATCACTCCGAACCGAATTGTGGTCCGTGTTACTTCCATTTGCACAGCCAATTTTCTTGATGTGACGGAAGGCATGAAACGTCTCCAATCACTCCACTTCCTCAGTTGAGGAGGTTGTTAAGTAAAGAGTATCGTGATGTGGTCATTAAAAACAGTGTAAATTATATCGAGTGGATAGCATGGAACGATAAGTTTGGAGACATTCACATTTCACTATGGGTTGTGTTGGTTCACAAATAGATTTGGTTAATTAAGAAATGGATTTGGTCGATTAGGAAGTCATGTGGTCGGCTGAAAAACCAACTATAATTCCCTGATCAAGTGATTACTCGAGGAATGGACTCTATTCCTCAATATGGATTCCTAAGATACTCCAAAAAGCTCTTAGTGCCTCCCTATTAAAGGATGTTGAAATAGGACTTTGGCTATGAACGAAGGTCTACTCCTAAGGAAAGTAAAGGGCAGAAAAGTGGCAAAGAAAACAAAGGCTGAAAGGTGTAAATTGGCTGAAAGATAAATTACAGAAAGCGATAAAGAATTTAAATGGCTGAAAAATAAAGTGCAAAAAAGTCAAGATAAAGATAAAATTTAGGAAATTTGTAGATTTGTACAAATGACCCTTCCTCTATTTATAGAAGCAAATTGGCTAACTACTTGGCAGTTTGAAGGAACATGTGACACCCCACATTCTCCGATCAGTACAAGTGTTTACAAAATCATGGGGCATCGTTATTCCCTCTCTCCTAGTCAACCTAGAGGCTTTTTTTCACTCGTTCCCCATTGCATCGGCTAGCTCGCAACCATTGTCTCCTATTTTTGCGAGAACGAGCCCACTAACTACTTTTGCACGTGTGTAACACCCCTATTTTCCAGGGCGTTACTGTAGCAAATAAATCGTAAATAAATATGCAGGGGAATTTTCAAAACTTGGAAAAGAGAGTATTTTTTTTGAAATCATTTTCCTTTTCGAAACATGCCATGCTGAGGTGCATTAGTAATATATATACCTAATCCGCAAATAGCTCAACATATGGTATAAAGTGACCGACCAGCAGCTTAAAGGTTATTTACAAAACATTTAACTTGGGTTCGAAAACTCCGCTACCAGTTGAAAGAATATAAGCTAAAACTCCTACCCTGATGTGTAAACATACAAAATATTATTTCATAACGGTAAAAGCGGCGGCAACAAATCCTCCAACACTATGCGCCCGACTTCTTGTTATGGTTTCTCCTGTAACAGCATCCATCTACATCTTCCAGCTAAAGGAAGTCCGACTGGCGACGGATCACCAGAAAACACAAGCAACACACAAATGCAAGGGTCAACTTCCAATAAAACGTTGGATACAAAATAAAGCCCACAACAAACACATAATATCCAAACAATCAACATGTAGCAAATAACAAGTACACATATAGTTATTTGTCGCAAGTATTTGAAAAACTCTAGGACTCTTATATGCACGCACACCTTCCTCATGTACAAAAAAGTTTTTATCCGGATATGCACCAACTCCCGCAGGCAGGTGGGACACTCTCTCGAACTCCGAACGAACTAGAGAGTAAGTCGGTAAGTCGAGAGTGTTGATTTTCTGAACCTATAACATAGGTTCCTTGAGGTTCTTCTTCCTCCTCCTCTCTTTGAACCACGGGTTAACTTCCATGAATAGGTGGTTGTTGTTCATTCCTGGGATGCCTCCTCAAAATGCTTCGTATCCTTTCTTGAATAATCTCCCTGGCTTTACATTGTTGCTTAGGACCTGGCAAAAATCCAGCATTGAGCTTGCAATCTAATTCGGAGTAAAACTCGTCAATTAGAGTGAAGGCATCTTGCTTCTTCTTTTCATATTCCTTTTCAAGTTCCGACCAGATTTTTGCCAACCTTTGCTCGAATGTTTCAGTTCTCAGCAAAAATTAAAAATAACCAATTAAAAATACTAGTTCTCAGCAAAAATTAAAAATAAAAGAAACTCTAACAACCAATTAAAAATCAAAGATCCAATCCCCGACAACGGCTCCAATTTGATGAAAGGGATTTTTGATGATTAAAAAAGAACAAAAGATGTTTTCCTCTACCAACTACTATCAAATTTCTTTCAAGACTCAATCATAGTATAGTATCGGGTTTTGTCGTCTCCACAGGGATTGGGTTGATTTAAAATCGGTTTTTTAGAGTTTGAGAAAGAAAAGAATTTTTTGTTTTGATTTTGGAATTTAGAGAGAAGCATAAAAGCAGAAATATTAGCTTGATAAAACAAGTACTTGGGTTGAGTTTCACTACCTCTAGCTAAGCTATTCAGAATCAATTCTATATATGAAATTTAGAACATGTTCTTAGGTGTTCTAGCCTAGAGTTTCTACTTGTTAATACCTTAATCAAATAGAACTTCCAATTCAATTACTAAGCTTAATACCTTAGTGATTAGTTAATCAAATTGAAGATGAATTCCAAGTTCAGGCCAACACTAACAATTCCTACCCTTATACCTAAGTGGCATACAATCATTCATTCTATTCTCATTTCTCCTAAATCCTACCAATTACCATTGCATAAGAATTAAGCATGAAGACTTGTGATCAGCAAGAATAATATTAAAACAGAGAATAGAAACTAAGAACTTGAACTTTTATTCATATATAACCAGAAAACCTAGAGCATAGTTGAAATAGATTCACTACAACCCAAGAACAAGAAAGCTTAGCCAAACATGACTAAGGAAAACATAATTAAAAATAAAATGCAAAACCTGAACCAAGGGCTCCAAAGGCCTTTTACAAGCTTCAAGAACAAGGCTACAAAATAAGGAACTCAGGTTCCAAGGCTTGATACAAAAGAAAAGCCAAAAACCGAATTTATAGCCAATCTGCCAGCAGGCCAACGCTCAAGCGTTGGGTTCCAACGCTTGAGAGCTGGAGACTGCATTAAATCTTCAGTTTCAGACAGAATGCCAACGCATGAGCGTTGGGGTGCCAACGCTCAGGCGTTGGGAGTACGGTAGACTCCTCATTTTCTTGTTCTTGATCTTCTCTTTTGATTCCTTTCATAAATGCAATTAAGGGGCTTCATTGTGGCTTTCATGGGTGTTTTGCAACAGCTGAAACCCTTATTTTCTTCATCATGTCTCCCTTTTAGCACATGCTAAATGCTTGATTCTTCATCTCCTTCTTTAATTTCTTCAATTATGCACATGTTAAACAAGCATAGGAGGTTTGATGATTCTTCTTCCTCTTTAACTTCAGACACACTCTTTCATTTATTTGCACCAAGATCCCCACAAATGTTCCTTAATTGACCAGAACCTCTAACTAGGACTAAAAACGCTATAAAACATAACTACAATGACTAAAAACACAAAAGTTACTAATTTATATGCAAATGCAAAAAGAAAGATAAAAACCTAACAAAGTGAAATAAAAACTATATGAGACTCAATAAAAAGACATAAAAACAAAAGAAAAAGATACTAAAAACATCATACGAATTCCAGTCATCACACCACTATACCCAACGACAACTTGTCCTTAAGCGTTAAACACTTTGAGAAGAGCTTTTTCTCAAGCTCAGAACAAATCACCTTAGCCAGAAAAAACGAAGCACAAGATACATATCCAAGAAAACGCGGTTAAAATACATGCATGTTAAGAGAGTGAAATTCATCAAGAACTTAGGGAATGAAAATTGATCAGAAGCAGAAAAGAGTTCACAATTAAGCTCACTAAACAAAGATCATGACCATACAAGTGCAATGCATCAAACCTGGCTATCATTCAAATCAAAACCAAACAAAATAGTAGTGCAATTTGGAAAGACTTTTTCAGGTGAAACTTGGCCAAGGGTGCAATTGATAGGTAGGAAAAATTGAAGAACTTGGCAACTCTAGGGGCTCAGACTCAAATTAGTTAGGTGATCAACTTTACAGCTCAAGAGCTAGCTATTCATTTTAGCACAAAGGTTCTTTTTTTTTCTTTTTAAAACAAAGTAGTGCAATGTTATGAGATGTATGAAATGAAATTTTAACTACCCTCATACTTTTACTCACCCCATTACCTCATTGACTTTCTTTTTTTTCTAAGGCACATACCATATTTTTTTTTCACATTTATTTTTCAAAGAGAATCCTATTAGCTCTACAACAATTCAAATCACACTAACCACACAGATTAGTCACAATAGTAGGTTCCAAGAAAAATACTCAATTCAAGCTCAAATGGGGCTACTAAGGGAAGATATTTCAAGAACAAAGTTTGAGGTCACAATAAATCCTATAAGTCTCTCACAAAATTACAACACATGCATTATTCAATTGACATGTAAATCAAGACAGAATCAAGCATGCATAAGTATGTCAGAGGTCACTCAAAGCACTCAGAAAGATAGGGTAAGTATACCCTTTTTGAACTCAGATCATGATCAATAACAAACTCAAAAATTAAGAATTCTTTCAAACCCCTAACAACATGCAACTCTACCCAGCATAAAAAGCATATGTTTCATTTTTTCCAAAACACTAGCAAAGGTGAAACTACTTGAGAGTTAAGCAAACATGGTATAATAAACAGGAAAATATATATACTGACTCAATCAATCCTACATGCAAGACTCAAATTCTAAGAATTAAAATCTAAACAAGTCTAAAAAAGAAAAGTAAAAACTAAAAACAAAAATAAAAAATGAAAACACTACAGCCACCTTTTGCTGGCCCCCTTCTCTAAGGGGTTGATTATGCTTCTTAGTCAGTTTTCTGATACTGCTTCTGATAGAGTTGAAGGTCCTGATCAAAATACCTATCACGACAACGGATGGACTGCCCTTCGATGGGTTGTACGGTTTAGAAGGTAATAGAAAACTGACCTGTTGATAATGTATGCAATTTTTAAAGCATGTACTTGCTTCTAAATTTTGAACAAACTGTGTTTTGATAAAATCTATTTAAAACTTTTTTCTTGGGAGAAGGGAATACAAGCATGAGGAAAGAGAACAAAAAGTTGAAATAAATCTGTCTTCAATGTTAGAATTTATGGGACATTAAGTGTTTAATAACCACATGTAACATGATGTTTTGCATATAATAAATCATTGGAAAAGTTTCTGTCATTCATGAACATGCATATGAAACCTTATGAATCATAATAAATGCTTAGTTTTTTTTAGACAACAAGCCTTCTCTTGGTTACCTTTCTACTGTGTTTGTGTTCGCCTTTGTCTTTATATGTTGGACTCGAACACCTAAATCGCACAGAGCAATTTGAGAGAAAACGAGATTGAAAGCACACGGAAATCTTTGTTCACGCAGTTCAACCAAAGTTGTCTACGTCTGCGGCTATAGATAGCTATAGCACTGTTTCATTCAAAACTTAGAACAAACAAAAGGGTTCTGGTTTTATAGCGTATTTATACTAGGATGTAAATGTTAAAACGACACTGTCTTAATTATATCCTAATGCAATCCTATCAATCAATCAGATTCTAGATTACATGGATATTACGGAATGAGTGCTCATTAGTTGTCTTCAACTGACCACGTAATAACTCTAGTCAGACGCGGCCTAGCAGCTCCAGCCAAACGAACTCTTACGTGTCAGTTGCGGACAGACTCTCCGAAGGACTCTATGGAGGAACTCAATTGCTCCAAGCCGGACGAACTCAACAGTCAGACGAACTCCTCGAGTTCTTGGCCAGACGAACTCCTTGAGTTATAGCCAGACGAACTCCTTGAGTTCTAGCCAGATGAAGCCACTATAATGAGTCATACTCAACAATCTCCACCTTGGCGAATTTTTCAAACCCTTGTGAAGACAAACCGCCTCTTCTCAGAATCTCGATTTTCCGGATTGTGCTCCCCATACGCTTAACACTTAGAAATGAGCAGTAGTTCCAAGCAATGCTTAAACTTCTCGTTGGTGACTGGCTTGGTCAATATATCAGCTGCGTTTTCAGATGTGTGAACCTTTTCAAGTCGTATTTTCCCAGACGCAAGCAACTCTCTGATCTTGTGAAATCTCAAATCAATGTGCTTCGTCCTTGCATGGTACACTTGATTTTTTGCCAAGAAAATGGCACTCTGACTATCGCACTCAAACGAACTCCACCTTGCTCAACACCCAACTCTTGCACTAACCTTGTTAGCCACAATGCTTCTTTTGCTGCTTCAGCCACAACCATGTACTCAGCTTTTGTTGTGGACATTACCACTATGGATTGGACAGCCGACCTCCAACATATAGGTCCACCAGCCAGAGTAAACACATACCCTGTTGTAGACCGTTTGTTGTCAATGTCTCCTGCATAGTCGGAATCCACATATCCACCGACTACTGGATCATCTTGTTCCTTACTGAACATTATCCCGTGACCAATTGTACCCTTTAGGTACCTGAGTATCCACTTGACTGCCTCCCAGTGATGTTTCTCTGGTCTTGACATAAACTTACAGACTTGGCTCACTGCTTGTGCCATGTCTGGTCTAGTGCAAACCATAACGTACAATAAACAAACAAATGCACTAGCGTAGGGAATTTTCGACATACCTTTGACCTCTTCAACTGTCTTTGGACACTGATCAGCGGAGAGCTTAAAGTGATTTGCCAACAAAGTACTCACAGCTTTCGAATTGCTCATGTCGAATCTGGCTAACACGCCTGCAACATAGCTTTTCTGAGAGAGCCACAACTTTTCTATCTCTGTGAATCTCCATTCCAATAATCTTCTTAGCAGCTCCTAGGTCCTTCATGTCAAACTCCTTGCCCAGCTTGGTTTTCAAATCACACACGTCACTTGAGTGATTTTTAGCAATCAGCTTATCATCCACGTACAGTAACAAGAAAATTACTGAATTATCATCAAGGCTCCGAACATAAACACAATAGTCATAGTCACACCTTCTGTAGCCAATCCTTTGCATGTATGAGTCAAACCTCTTGTACCACTGCCTTGGTGACTGTTTCAACCCATGCAGAGACTTTTTCAATTTACATACCTGACATTCCTGACCGAACTCAACAAATCCTTCAGGTTGCTGCATGTACAATTACTCATTTAGATTCCCATGAAGAAACATCGTCTTCACATCCATCTGCTCTAAATGCATGTCTCAGAATGCTACCAGAACCAATATTGCCCTTATAGAGGTGTGTCTTACCATTAGGGAAAATATTTCATCATAATCAATCCTCTTCCGCTGTGAGTAGCCCTTTGCTACTACGCGAGCCTTGAACCTTCCCCCTTCATTTTATTTTACTGGTGGCTTCTTCTTGAACACCCACTTGCAGCCAATCGCCCTCTTCCCTTCCGAAAGTTCGACGAGGTCCCACGTCTGATTCGTCTTCAGGAACTCCATCTCCTCCACCATGGCTCCAATCCACTTCTCACGATCTTGGCTTCCCATAGCCTCACGGAAAGTAGAAGGATCTCCAGAACTTGTAAGAAGAGCATAAGCAGCTAAGTCTTCAAACTCATATCTGAGTGGTGGTCCTCTCTAACGAGGCTCCCGATCACGTATGAGGACATAATCCTGTACTCCACCTGAATCAACTGGCTCGTCTTCTGACTCACTACCAGAATTTGCAATGGCCTGCACATTGGGTGTCGTCTGCCCAAGACTATGTGGATCAGACGTTCCTACATCGTCCGATGCGAGATCGTCTGCCATACGAGGTTGCATTCATCTAGTTGGCTCGACAGCAATCTGAATCTTCACAGTAGTGGAGGTTTCATCCTTTGAAGTAGTCTCTTCCCTTGGATCTGACTCCTTCAGCATGTCTTGTTCATCAAATACAACATCTCTACTATGAACTGCCTTCTTCGAGGCCGGATCCCAAAATCTAAACCCCTTTACACACTTGGTGTACCTAAGAAAGATACATTTCCTGGACTTAGGATCCAATTTAGACCTCTTATCACTGGAGATATGCACGTAAGCTGGACAGCCAAAAATCCTCAGATTATCGAGGTTAATTGGTTTACCTTTCCACACTTCTTCTACAACCTTTCCATCGAATGAAGCTCTTGGAGACCTGTTTATAAGATAACATGCCATGCTCATTGCTTCTGCCCAAAATCCTTTTGACAATCCTGCCTGCAACCGAAGGCACCTTACCTTCTCCGTGAGGGATCTATTCATCCTCTCAGCAACACCATTCTGCTATGGTGTTTTCTTCACTGAATAATGCCTCTGGATCCCGTGTTCCTCACAAAACTTCTTGAATTTTGCGTCTGTGTATTCTGTCACATTATTTGACCGCAGATACTTGACCTTCCTCCTCGTCTAGTTTTCCACTCCTGCTTTCCACAATCTGAACTTGCTAAACACTTCAGACTTGTGCTTTAGGAAATAAACCCATACCTTCCTAGAGAAGTCATCGATGAATGTAACAAAGTACCTGAAACCTCCAATGGAGGCCTCCCTAGTGGGCCCCCAGAACTCTGAATGAACATAGTCGAGGATTCCCTTTGTTTCATGCTTCCCGGTCACGAAACGGATACGACACTGTTTGCCCAACACGCAAAATTCCACCTTGCAGCTTCGAACACCCTTCAAAAGGTTCCCCTTATGAAGTGCCAGTAACCCCTTTTCACTGGGGTGACCTAGACGCATATGCCAAAGTCTTGTTGCATCATTGTCAGCCTCAACTGATGCAACGTCACCTACCACGGTGCTTCCCAACAAGCGATAGATATTCCCTGTAGTCCGCTTTGCTGTCATTACTGTCAATTCACCCTTGCTCACCTTCATGGTATCCTTCCCACCATCAGAATGGCAGGAGTAACCATTCTCCTGGAGAGTACCCAAGGAAATTAGATTCTTCCTCATATCTGAGACATATCTCACATTAACCAGTATACGTGTGCCACCATGGTCCATAACAATTTTAACTTGTCCTATTCCAGCGATCTCACACGTTTGGTCATCACCTAAATAGACAAGTCCAAACTTGCGCGCCTTAAACAAACTGAACCACTCTCGGTGCGGCGTCATATGGTAAGAGCACCAAGAGTCTAGAATCCAAACATCTGTGCATTTGGCAGACGAGACACAAAGCATGTCCCCTTCACTGCCGGAATCACTCGTCTGAGCTATGTTTGCAGAGTTAGAGAGATTAGGGAAATCCCTCTTCCAGTGACCAACCTTCTGTTGTCGCCCTCGTCTACTTGGACTTAGAATGCTTCTTCTTTCCAGCAGCTTTTTCCTTGTTCCTTCCACGGTTTTGTCCTCCTCCCTTAGCAAACAGACCTTCACCTTGACTACTGCCTTCCTCTGCCTTTTGCTTTCTCTGTGAGTGAGACAAAAGGGCAGACGTGATGGCATCAAGCGTGATAGCGTCCTTCCCATACGTAAGGGCTTCCCATACGTAAGGGTGGTGACCAAGTGCTCGTAGGAACTTGGTAGCGAGCACAGCAAAATAATCGCCTTTTCCTCGTCATCAACTTTCACCCCCAGTCGTAGCAAGTCTACAACTATTATGGTGAAGTGATTAACGTGACTTTGAAGGTCACTTCCCTCCTGCATCATCAGACTGTAAAGCCTCTTCTTTGCAAATAGCTTGTTCATCAACGTTTGGGACTGATATTGGCTTTCTAACTTGTCCTAAATGGCCTTTGGAGTTGTGAGATCCGCGATATGAAACATCACCTCGTCAGAAACACAGAGACGAATCAATCTAGCGTCCTTCTCTTGCATCTCCAACCAATCTATGTCTAACATCCCTGTTGGTTTCTCCTCTCGCTGTGGCTTTTGCAATCCTTGTTCAGCCAACAAATCCTTAACTCTGCGTTGCCATAAACCGAAGTTTCCTGTTCCATTGAACATTTCAACGTCGAACTTAGCTCCACCAGCAGCCATGGTCGCTTTGATACCAATTGTTGGACTTGAACACCTGAATCGCACAGAGTAACTTGAGAAAGAAAGAGATTAGAAGCACACATAAAACTTTGTTCACACAGTTCGACCAAAGTTGTCTACGTCTGCGGCTATAGATAGCTATAGCACTATTTCATTCAAAACTTAGAACGATTAATAGGGTTCTGGTGTTACAGCGTATTTATACTAGGATGTAAATGTTAAAACGACAGTGTCTTAATTATATCCTAACGCAATCCTATCAACCAATCAGATTCTAGATTACACGGATATTACGGAATGAGTGCTCATTAGTTGTCCTCAAGGACCACGTAATAACTCTAGCCAGACGCAGCCTAGCAACTCCAGCCAGACGAACTCTTACGTGTCAGTTGCAGACAGACTCTCCGGAAGGACTTTGCGGACGAACTCAACTGCTCCAAGTCGGACGAACTCAACAGCCAGACGAACTCCTCGAGTTCTTGGCCAGACGAACTCCTTGAGTTATAGCCAGACGAAATCACTATAATGAGCCATATTCAACACTATATTTTGTTTGATTTTCCGAATGTTTTATTCTGCAAATGGATCATTGCTTTTACTTGGTTGTTTCTGTTGTGCACATTATTCATTGCTTTTACATGAACTAGTACAGCTCAGAAAAGATCAGTTTAGGTGGGATTCTTAAATACCAGCATTCAGAGGGACCTACAAAAATTATCCTATAAGTAACCTAATATCTCAAACTAAGACAATCTAGAAGGTACATTGTTGTTACATTATCATTTATGAACGATTTGTATCAAGTTAAATGTGTATCTATTGTCCATTAAATGAGTGGTGTATATTTTATTCTCAGGGGTTGGGCTGCTTATAAATGTTGAGATTTATATATACAATCCAGAGATCGATATCTAAGATTTTGAATTCAAAGATAATCGTGAGTTTATCGTGATTTTAATTTTGAGACATCACCATTGAGAAAAATGAAATTGTGGCTAGAGGGATTAATGAGGCTACCTGATAACATTGTGCGTGATAAATTTCATGATGCATCTTTGAAATTTTCTTCAAAGAAACTAAAGGTAGGGCACGACAAAGGCAGGACTCAGAAGGTGAATTTGGCAAAAGTGTGGGAAAAGAATGCATAACAACACATAGCCCAGTTTTTCCTGAATCATTAACTACATGGGATCTTTGTATGTTTGTATTCTGAATCCCCAGTTATAATTTGGTGGTTGTTGATCAATAATGTATCTTTGTTAAATGAACTTTGCACAAGTTGCAAGTACATGGGATCTCGGCTAATTTCTTGATCAATTTTCAATTTTTCAACTTTATCTTCTTTGGCCATGAGATGTAACATGCTAGACAAATTTAAAGAATTATCGTCCACATAATTTAGTACTTCAGGTTCCAACTTTTTCTCCGAAAGGTACTTCATATCTTGAAAGGAATCAACTGTGGAATTTTTTTCTTTCCCTGCCATTGCGTCTATCCCTTTTGTGTTATCTACAAGACTTGAATTTGAGCATGAAAATCTGCTAAAATAGGCTCCAAAAATTATTCTATTTATTTCTCCATTTATGTTCATTAATAACTTCGTTGCAAGCAGCTTAAGTACAGTTCTAGTTTAATTCACAGCATATTGTCTCTTAATATAGGTCTGAACAAATGTTGTTTATGAATCCATTTTTTGTTTTTCATCTTGAACAAGTATTTTAATAGTTTTTTTAGCGGCAAAATATCTTAATAGTAGAATCTACTAAGAAACAATACATCAAAATAGTAATAATTTCTAACCAATGTATTATTCATTTCTATATAAGTTGAGATCAATTTCGCCGGCATCAAACCGGTAAAATTAAGGACTAGTACTACTACATCGAAACCTAATACTCCCTTCCTCTCAAATTACTCTCAAATTATAAGACTTTTTAGAAACAAATTTAGTGTCCCAAATTATAAGACCCCTTCTAGATTTCAGAAAAAAAAATAATAAGCTTTTCCTTTTTTACCACTTGCATTCATTATATTTTCAATTCCAAAACTTTAATTATCACCTCTACTAATTACTTCTCTTTCATATTTTTCAACCAACTTTTGATATATCCAATACTGACATAGGAGCATATATGGAAGACTTATACAAAAACTAACAAAACCAAAATATTAATTAGTTTATTACATGTTTTTTTAATAAAGATAATTGTCTGAACATCTCTTTATAATTTGGGACGAAGTAATATAATCTAATGTTCTAGATCAAAATTCCAACCCCTTCTTGAATGCACCCAACAGAAGCTAAAGCACGTGGCACACCAAATCTGTTACGTGACCGTTTCAGAAACCCGAGAAGCCAGCATGCAGCACGACACGATAGAAGCGGTTCCATCCAGCCAGCAAGCTCTCTTCCTTCACTGTCACCTTATATATACGTCACTCCCCTACTGACTTTGTTGTTATTCACATCAAAAAACAATATCTACTATTCTTCTAACTAGTGTTGATAAAGGGATCATGGATTGGGTAGGGTCATATCGTGGCGGAGGGCAGAGAGGGGAGGACTTGCGTGACTCACCGTTCACTGGTTTGTGGGACCCTTATGGACATGGTTACGGCGCAAACAACAACTGGGACATTGGCCGTCGTGGCGGTGAATCTGGGGATGACACGTCTGCTCTCGCGAATGCTCACGTTGACTGGCGTGAGACTAGTACTGCTCATGTCTTCCGTGCTGATCTTCCTGGTAATAATAACCTTTCTAAATCACATGCATTGACACTCATACAAACTTCAACTTATATATATCGCATTTGATCATCAGAAATTAATAAAAGTGCTACAGATTTACTCAAATTCTTTTTTGTCTTGCAAGACTTAATTCATTCATTAGTAAAAGAAATTCACAAATCAATTTTATAATAAAAAAACCAATTTTCATGTGATAATTAATTAAAAATATTGAATTATATTATTTGATATTTTCCTTAATTTATTCATCCAATAACTATCACCGCACAAGATTTTTCTGTTCAGGTTTTTTTTTTAAGAAACTTTTTTAATTAAAAGATCATTTTTTAGAATTTTCAAATCATTTTAAAAAAATTTGAAGATGTTTGTTTCACCTTTTTATAAGGTCATTATTTATAAAAACTGAAATTAAATTATTTAAAAATTACTTTGATTAACTTATTAAACAAATTTATTATAATAGATAAGACAAAAAATTAATTATTTTCAATTAATGCATCAATAACACATCAGCTTCTACTTTTCTTTAACTTTTCTTAAATTTTTTTATAAATTAATATTTTTTAAATAGTTAATTATTAATTTCTTTATAAAATAATATTTTTTAATTAGTTAATTATTTTTTGACAGAAATAAACGTACTTTTTATATTTTTATCTCTTCGATTTAATGAATGAAAAGCCTATATTTTAGATGAAGTTCTGACCATCCTTCAGGTATAAAAAAGATTGGTTCTTGCACGGTTCTTAAGAAATTTTTAATTTCTTCCAGAGGTAGATGATTATTCATATGTTTCTTACATTACATGAATAGTCGACACTTATCCAGAAAGGCTTTTAGAGTTGGAACTTCTTTTTAGGGCAAGTTCACTTTTCATGAGATTAATCATTATTGCACTAAATTTCTATTTAATTTATAAAACATCACTCTCCTCCCCTCTTTTACACGTCATTAAAAATAATAGACCATTTAAAATAACCCGGAAATATTTGTGTTATAATGTAAAATCTTACGATAAGTCAATGCATTTGTAATAAACCTTACAAAGGTAAGTGCAATGTCCCCAATAAAATAAGTGTGATTAATCTCCATTAAATAATAAAGGAAATGCCCGCGCAACAATGGTAAACTTCCGCTGAGGTTAATGAAATTTTACCTTTATTTAATTTTATCCTTTTTAATACTAACTCTAAATGGAAAATGCTTTATGGTTCGAATTATTCGACACCGAATCTTACGAACGTGACATGACACTCTTTATTTCTCTTCCAATTTTCATTGCTGTTTCAATTACTACTTACATCGCTATGTGATTAGCTATTATTTCAATTTGTGTGATTTGTAAGTTAATATTTCAGGCCATGTAGCGGTTCTCCTCCTAAATCTTTATAGTCACTTGACATACATTAATATTAATTATTATACCACCATATATTGCAAAGCACTCTTATCAAACCACCATCACCGCCACAAACTTGGTTTGATAAGCGAGATTTTGAGTTAGTAGTATCTCAAATTGGAAGTATATCACGATATATCATTTTTTACTTTAACCAAATCTAAACGAGTCTCATGTGGGTCTTTGCAAGACTCATTGAAATTCCGTTCTGGAAAAATAAAATTCTTATACCATAGAAAATTCTAAGCTCCTTTGGTCTTCTTTTAACGTGAAAATTTCAGAATGAAATTTATTTGGAAATTTGAATATAACTTTGACAAGAACCGGTGATCTCAATGAAAAAGGAAAGGGAAATAGCAGCTATAGGTTGTGTGATAGGAGTGTGTGCTCTGGTATCTCGCACGTGCAAATTAGCGTGGTGTTTATTATCCAAGCTGAGCGACTTGTGGCAAAACCGCAGGGGTGAACAAAGAGGACCTGAAGGTGCAAGTGGAAGACGGTAACGTGCTGCAGATAAGCGGCGAGAGGGTGAAAGAGGTGGAGGACCAAAACGACAAGTGGCACCGCGTTGAGAGGCGGCGCGGCAGCTTCATGAGGCGGTTCCGGCTGCCAGAGGACACCAACGCCGAGCAGGTTGCGTGCACTCTGAAGGACGGGGTGCTGACCGTGACGGTACCGAAGGTGGAGAAGAAGCCAGAGACCAGGAATGTGAGGCAGATAGACGTGGCATGATGGCTTCAATGTGTCATGTTTCGATGTCACTTGTGTGTTGAATGAGTTTATCGTTTTTGTGTGTGCGCCTGTTCTGTGAATGTAATATTACATGCTCTCCTTTATGGTTAATTTGTGTTCTGTGTACGTCCTCCGGCATGAATTGAAGAAAGACACTTGTGTAACCATATTTTACCTTAATGAGTTGAGTGTTTTTGTGTGTAAGAAACAACAAAGAGGTTTTCTAATGAGTGTTTATTTATTTAAAATGATGGGTGGATACATTTTCTTTGCGACACTCATAAGATATCCCCATGGAGATTTAGAGGAATGAGAATCAGCCAATAATATTTTGAGGATCCAAAACACACACACATATATATATAAGAGGGTGAATACGGAATAATTGTGAATAAGTGAATGGATCAGGCGTTCAATCACCCCAAAGAGGGTGGTTTTAGTGGAGGCTGACGGTGCTTCTGGTGAAGACGGTCGGGTGGACGACTGCCGAACTCTGCCGTTCGTAACGTTTTGGAGGGATTTCTGCAAAGACACTCCATTGTCAAAGTCAGTAGCAATAGGAGGAGGGAGTCTTATGTGAAGTTAGAATCATGTGTCTTAATGAGGTGAGGGACTAGCCTTTTATAATGTATCAGAGAGCTTCTAGTGGGATCTTAATACCTGTCCTTATCCAGCCCCCTTGATCGAGGATGGCAGTAGCATAGCAGGCAATAGGACAATGTGGGTGTCAGGTGGTTCAGTGGGCCTTTCTAGAAGCTTCCCTTAGGATGGTCAAGTGGTGACCGTCTCTCAGTCGTAATACATGCTCAGCCGGGAGGGTTCGTGATCGGCGAGGAGGAGGTCGACCGTGTTAGATTCAAATGATTTCATCTTTTATCATGTTTTGATAAGCAACAATTTTATCCAAGGTTTAATGTTGATAGATAAAGATTTCCTAAGATTTTGAGTGTTTCATATTTCAGGAAACATCTATCATTAGGAAGAAACGAATGTCTGCCTTCTACTCAAAGAATACATCAAAAGAAGCGTGTTTGAATAGGATCAGGGATGTTTTGGTGGCGAGGTTCGTCCAAGCCCTATGTCCGGGGACCGAGTCGGAATCTAGGGTTGATGGTTCTGTGTCATATGTAGATAACATGGCTAAAAAGGCGAAGAAGGAAGCAGATCCCCACATGGTGGTTCACGAGATTTCCTCTTTCAATAAACTATTCACCTGGTCAAACGAGGAGGTGTGGAGTACTCCGACCCAAACATCAGAGACGGATTTTGTAACACCCCGATTTTCAGGGCGTTACTGTAGAAAATGAACACTAAATAAAAATGTGAGAGCTTTTCAAAAAGGTAGAAAAAGGAGGGTTTTTTTTTTTTCTGAAATCATTTCCTTCTTCGAAATATGCCATGAAGAGATGCAGTACTAATAATTAATACCCTGATTCATAAATAGCCACACATGTGGCATAAAGTGACTGGCCAGCAGCTTAGAAATAATTTACAAGACAGATTACTTTGAGTTCAAAAGACTTGCTGCCAGATGTAAGGAAATAAACTAAACTCCCAACTCGGAGACATAACACACAAAAGTTCATACAATTCGAACAAATGGCTTCGACAAGTCTTCTTGCAAAAGGTTGCCTTCTTCTAAATCGATCTCCCTTGAACTGGCATCCAGTTGCAACTTCTGGCTAAGGGTTGTTCGAATGGCGATGGATCACCGGCAACCACACAGAACAGACAAGCAATGGTCAACTTCAAAAAAACAACACATATAGCAATACGAGACATAACGTACAACATTAGCTGACATATACCTACGTTGAGAGAATGCAGGAAAACAAAATTTAATAAATATACAAGTTAGTTTTCCTACCAAACCCAAAATCCCATTAAATTAGCATATTGTCTCTATATGCCTAAGCCATTTAGGTTTTAAAGAAAACGCATCACGCGGTGTCACAAGGACTTTTGTTTATAGAAACGCATCTTGCGCTGTCTTCTAAGACTTCCAACTCCGATTCGTGGGAGGCGGGACGTTTCCCCTGTGTAGGTACGACAGTGGCTTTCCATCGACCATTGTGATTCACCAGTTTTGGCGGTGCTGCGTAGGCTCTCCTGCTCTTTATACGTTTTCCAAGTCAGGCTCGAGCAACTCTGTATATAGTTACTTACCGCATGGAACGTATATTCACTTAACTACCCAATCTAGGTCTTACTTGTCTTTATACATTGCATAAGTTAGCTTCATAGTTATTATTAATTATGTAGAGCATGGGTACATATCAATAGATATAAAAACATGTGGAAGGAATAATCTTGCTTTTAATTATCATTAAATCAATAAACATCCAACAAGTCAAGCCACAAATCAAAACAAACTCAAAGGTGCCACACATCAAACAATTCTCATCCAACATATCAGATGCCTTCAGATACTTGCATTAATATCATAATTAATACAGTTATAAAATCGGGTCATTCTCATAATGCCGTCAACTACAATTTCAGAAATCGTAGAGCATACATTTGCATAAGTTTATACTTATGCTTAGTAGCTAAGGAAACTAAGTGCCCTTACCGTAAAGGTAGTCGATCCTGGCGGTCTCGTGAGCTCCGTATGTCTAGATTGGTTGGGTCTCGTTATCCTTCAACAAACACAAAATAGCTTCGAACTTTGAACTTAAACTTATGGTCAAGGGGCTGGTCTAAACATAGGCCTAAGCACTAAGAAAAAGGTTCTACAACTTAGTAAAATTCTCGGAGGTCGAAAACATTTCAAACAACTTCGACGATCGACAAAAGAACTTAGTAAAACCCTAAGTTACGAAATCCAAATTTTCCAAAACTTTAAACCATTCAAAAAGCATGAAGGCTAGATGCTTACAAAACATTTTGAGAGCCTTAATCAAGGTTTTAGAAGGAAAAAACACAAACATTTTCACTAAGTTTCAATTCTGTCCAACACTTCAAAAACCCTAAAATTCTCAAATTTTCACCCAACACTTCACTAGATTTTCCAAATCAAACACACAACCAAAAACATAACTTCTAAATCCATTTTCCACTCCAATTATCTCCAGTTTCTAGAATTCCCAAAGCCCTCAATTTGACGATGAGTTTCAAAATCCAATTTGCCCAAAAACTCAAATTTTCCACATACGATTCCCAATTTACCAAAGTGTTCTAAAAACCAATTTTCTAGGGTTTCAAATACACAACTCTCTCTAGGCCCTTTTGCACCAATTAGGCAAAAAATCTCCTACAAGGCCAAAACCATTTTCAAGCAATTGAACACACTCCAAGCTAGTTGAAAATCAATTTTCTCCCATGTTTTCAAATCTGTCCAGAATTCGGCCAAGGGACAAAATTTCCAAAATCAAATTTTTCCAAGTCTTTAACACTAAAATTTTCCTAGGCCATGGCATATAAATTAGGGAAAAACATTTTCTCAATACCCAAATTCATTTATAAGTATTTTAACACATCCAAAAGCTAGTTAGGAAATCAATTTCCCATAGTCCAAAAACAACAACCAATTTGGCCAACAATCAACAATTCAAGGATCAATCCAATGGAAATAACTTTTCTAAAAGCAACCCTAACAAAAACTCAACTTGAAATTCTTCAAAGAACCTAAACTCATTCAATCAAAAATCCAATCGGTTCAAAATGAAGCTAAGGATAGTGGGAACAACATTTGTGAAGGGACTTTCTAGTTCTAGTACTTGCATAAAAACCAAACTCAACAAATTGAAAAACTGAATCGGTAGAAGTGTAGATCAAGAGGAGGGGAGAATTTTACCTCAAAGCACCAAGTGAAGAAGAGAAAAGGAAGGGGCTTCCATGGTGAGGAGGAGGTTCGACCATGGTGATGAGGAGAGGAAGAAGATGATGAATAGTGAGGTAACTCTCACTTTCTCTCTCTAAAACTCACTTAAACATGAATTAATGAAGTTTGAAGAAGAAAAACCACATTTAACGCTTAAGAAGGGTGTTGGGCCATGGCTATGGGCCTCCAAAGGGGGGGTGAAGATCTAATTTTTCATTTACCCTAAGGACCAAAGTTGGAATGGTAAAAGGTTAAAGTAAAAAAAACTTTTTACAATCGAGGACCAAACTGTAAGTTTTCAAAGTTCAGGGACTAAACTCTAAGCTTAGAAATTTCTAATTAATATCTAGGTTTGTTTAATAATAAATTCCCAATCATGACGTGTTAGTGCGTCAGCGCGTCAGTGCGTCACTGCGTCAAGTCACTGGTCGTCATCTGGTTCTGGTCATCAATGAGTATCTCAATACCACTGAGAATATATGCCCCGGATCATTTATTGGTTTTGGGGTACCGGGCTCGCACAATTCGGAGCCGAGTCGATCTTTCTCGAAGTCCGCGCCACGTTGCCCGAAAACACTATTCACCGGGTCACTATTCATGAAATTTGTCATCACGAAATTGGCCTCGAACGCCAAACGAAATCGTTTGGGGCTTTTCAGATTCTCAATCCGGGTCCCGAAGTCGCCCGTTTTGCCTGTTGAAGTTTTGGCTAAAAGTCTTGTTAGCGCCAAAAATCCTTCCCGGGCTCCGGGAGGAAACCCTATCAATATTACAGTCGTTCTTCGTGAAATTCTTCACTGAACATCATGGTGATAGTCAGAACGTCTTATTCTTGTCCGAACTCAAAGTCAGGTCTAGCTTGGTTTCCTACCAAGTTTTGTAAAAGGTTTTTCACCGGTACTTCGCTCGTCAATAACGCTTGCTGATGCCGCCGAGCGGATCCAAACAGTACCTTGGAATAATTAAATAATTATTTAATTACTAGGGAAAATTCTGGGTGTTACAGATTTTGCAGAGTTTGGGGAGAAGAACGAGGTATTAGCCGGCGATGGCTACGAGTTCAGGGTCCTCTCGTTGGATGAGAGGGCCTGCGGTAGGTCGGGATCCGGCTTTCACCGCTACAAGTACGCCGTTTGGCAGTTGGGGGTTTCATTCCCAAATTTTCAGATTTTAAGATGAAGGTTCTAGATCAGTTGACTCCGGGTGGGTGGTCGTATGGTAGGAGCTATGAATAGCTTTGTGACTTCCTCGGGTGTCCAAAACCCTCCATGAATCTGTTTATTCATATTTACAAAGTGTCCTGAGTGCAGGCGAAGGGCGGTGGTCAGTCCTGGATAATCCTCAAGGCCAATTCCGGGTTAAAGTTTACAAAACTCTTTGCCAAATCTTATAAGAGTTTCAAATTTTAGTTCTTCACTTACCGTTCAATTAGTGAGGAGGCAACGCCGTGGTGGGAAACATTTGCGGTCGGCATTACAGTTAACTGGTTTTCGCTAACTTGGGGGCAGCAACATTACTATCAGTCCCCCAGCTTCTATACCTTCATGGAATCCCACCTGAATCTCGAGGAGCTGGAACAATAAAGGGTTTTGTCGTGTATTGGAAGATAAAAACTTCCTATTTGGGTGTCGGAAACTCATCTGTAGTAGCACGACCGACTTACGCGGTTCTATAGGTATCATGGTGATTCCAATGTTAAGTAATTTTCTTCGTTTTTATCCTCTAATGTTATTTATGTCGTTCCTTTTTGTAGAGTCCATGGATCTGATAAATAAAAGAATGACACAAGAAGGGGGGGTTGAATTGTGTTCTAATTAAAACTTGACTTCCACAAAAATTATTAGTTTATAAAAGGTTTTTGCAAATGATAGAACTCAGTATAAAAACACACCTATGCGGACGATAGGTTAACAGAGATTTAGCAGCGGAAATAAAACGAGTTCTAACGTAAGTGTTGTGAACGTGTAGATGATACAAGCAGAAAACGTTGGATGATGCATGCAGTAGACGATACAAGTAAGAAAAATGTAAACAATGCAAGCAATAAAAACAGCACACACGAAGTTTATCCTGGTTCACCCCCGGAACGATAGAGCTATGTCTAGTCCTTGGCTTCACCATGATTTTCACTATTCAACCGAACAATACAAGTATTAGACACAAGACTTCTCCAGAGTATTTGAAGGACTTTGTAACATCTCGATTTTTAAGTCGAAAGTCTCATTGAAAAAAAAAACGCGGAATAACACTTAAATAAAAACCTTTCAAAACATCTCAAGTTTTCCAAAATAACGTCTCACATATATTTAATAAGTGTAGCCCATAGTCAGTAATATTACAGCAAGGAAAACAAGACGTAATGAAAGTAATATGTTGCACACATGTGCTAAGTTTACAAAATAGCGGAAACTAAACATCATCTTCAAATTTGCCCCAAAAGTTCCTCGAGCTTGCATCAAAACAGCCTTCAAGTCTTCCCTCATCGCTGGTCATCTGGCGTTAAGCGCCCAAACAATAAGACAACAAGCAGAAAGGGTTAACTCCGAATACAAGTAAAATCAATAATACAGTGATGAAAAACAGAATCATTGATAGATAATATAGTATGAATTACATCCATATTAACAGCAGATATTTCACAAAAAAATCATTTCAGATTTCACATAGTCAGGCTTGTTAGTTCTTAATAACTATATGCATATTCTATGGCCAATAAGTTTTTCCGTATCCGGGCCAGGACGATTTCGTGGAATACTATCCACCGCATCACCCTCGGTTATGATCCCGCGGGACAAAGGGCCGCCACATCAAAACCTGAAAATCCTATATATAATGCATATGCTATGACAAATAATCATTATCCTCAGGAACTAACAGTTCCCACAATTCACAGCTTCCTCATGAACATTAACGGTTCACTCGTTTCACAGTCATAGTACCAACATGTGCATAATATATAGGATTGACACTTAGGTAGACACTTAGGTAAACACTCGAGTTTTAGAAATAGTTACGATTTACAATGGTTCTCTGGTTGGGTGTGAAAGAGGTAGACAATGTTTGACACTTAAGATCTTTTCACACTTGAGTAACTTCACTTGGATTTGTGGTTTGACACTTGATTTTCGAGTGAGGAAACTACGCTTGGGCGATTTCAGAAAGATTGTGAGCTTGTGTTTGAATTTCGTTGTAAGTTTCCAAGTTCTTCAGGCTTTGAATCTTCCTTTTATATCTTCTCTTGAAAAAGAATGTTGTAGAAGATTGAATGTGAGACTTTGAACTTCTCTTCTTTTTTCCCCTTGCTCAATGGGTTTCTTCTTGACCATTGAAGGCTTAGAATTTAATGCATTTTTACTTTTCATTTAATGCAGTTGCAGAGAGAGAAATAAGAGTCGTTGATCTTCTGACTTGTCACATGATTCGAGCTCTTCCCCTCGGTTGTGCTTGACAGCTGTAGACAGTGTGGCCTTGGACGATGTTGTCTCGTTTCATCACACGATGTTGTCTCACTTGACCAGACGATACTACTTATCTTCATCAAACGATGCTTTCCCTTTTTGATCAGACGATGCTGTCTTCTTTCGTCAGACGATGCTTCTTGTACTTGGACAATACTTTCTCGTTTTGATCAGACGATGGGGATTCTTTCCTGAAAATAATAATTCATATAGTTTAGGAAATAAAATTGTTATCATTCAAAACATGATAAACGATCTAACTCGTTTGAACCTAACAATCTCCCCCTTTTTGATGATGACAATTTTATAGAGAAAAATGTTTTCTCTTCTCTCCCCCTTTGTCATTAGCAAAAACATGAAAAAGAATTTTCTTTGAAAGACCGCATGCACTCCCCTATCTTTTCCAAAAAGATAAGCTTTTTAAAATTTTAACACTACCCCTATGTTCTTGAAACAAATAAAAACATGTATAAGAGAAGAACATATAAAAGCAAGTATCAGAGTAGATAGAGCAGATGTATCAGAGCTCTATACTTAAAACATATATATAAAGAGCAAGCAATAGCATATAAACATTCATATTTCGTCCTCTCCCCCTAACTTTCATAGTTTGGCTAGTTCTCATGTTTTCTTTTCATGTTCTCTCTTCTTTCCCTTTTTGTTCTTCTTTCGCTGTCTTCGCTCCCCCTTTGTTATTCAGCGAAAACATAGGCAGTTAATAGAGCAGATTATAGATAATATTCAACATATATTAATTGATAAAACAAGGATTAGAACAATTGTTGAATTAGCATCATGGTATAGTACGTATGAAAAATGAAGACATATATCAAAATGATTTTTTTCA
Organism: Acmispon strigosus; assembly: GCA_030819835.1. Lineage (NCBI taxonomy): Eukaryota > Viridiplantae > Streptophyta > Magnoliopsida > Fabales > Fabaceae > Acmispon > Acmispon strigosus. The sequence continues at coordinate 32,612,306 of JAUAMA010000001.1, forward strand.
ATAATCATAGTAAATATGTCAAGAGAGATAGGGATAAGAATAGTCTTATTGTGAGCTTCTGTTCCATGAAGGTTTTGCTTCTTCAATCTGTATGGAGATGGATTTATCTACAGAAATTTCTTCAAGGAGCATTACACGGTTGTTTGCAGACGATGGTGTTCGATATCTTAAAGTTATCATTAGCAAATGATAGATTGTGTCTAACTTCATCTTCGTTTGAATGTCATAAAGAGTAGACCATAGGTAGTATGTGACGTCATCCTCATTTGAACTTCATAATGGGTGAATGATAGATAGCAGACGCTGCATAATTAGTTGATAGGTGGTAAACGTTACATCTTCTTCAGACGTTGCACATGAGTGTTTGAACGATGATGGTATCGTTTGTGCTTCTATCGTCTCCTGCACTTTGATTAGTACAAATAATATATAATTTACAAAGCATGGTACATTTCCCAAATTTCTCCCAAATATATGAATCTATTCTCAATGAGAGTTTGAGTAAGGATATCTGCAAGATGATTTCTTTGAGGTTGGACAATGGTCCTTTGTTTAGGTCAGAATCGGCAGTTCGTCTTTGAGGTTGATCAGCTCTTTGTTGATCATTTCTTCCATCACTTGTTCATCAATGATCAACTCCTCTTGATCATCAAGGTGACTTTTACTTCTTCTTTTTTAGTTGTAACTCTTCCTGAGTGGTTTCTTTGAACGATAAAGACATCCAGGTTTTACGTGTCCTGGCTTTCCATATTCGTAGCAGACGATAGGATATTTGTCTAAGTTTTGTCCTTCCTCTCGTCTGAAGTTTGATTGGGCTCTAAAGTTTTTAGATCTGAAAGCTATGAATTTGTTCTTTTTGCTTTCATCATACTCATCCAGCTCGATCTCATGAACCTTCAGAGATCCTAGAAGATCTTCCATTTGCAGGGTAGTGAGGTCCTTTGCTTGCTAGATGGCGGTCACCATTGGTCTCCACTTTGCTGAGAGACATCTGAGAATCTTGGTTACTTGGTCAAGATTGTTATAGCTTCTTCCAGATTTCTACGTCCATTGATGATGGTTTGGAATCTTGAGAACATGCCATCAATGGGTTCATCCTCCTCCATCTTGAATGCTTCATATTGAGCAACCAGCATGCTTATCCTTGTATGTTTAACGCTGGAAGTTCCTTCATGTGTCATAGCCAGTGTGTCCCAAATCTCCTTTTCTATGTTCAGGCTGTCTATCTTGTTGTATTCTGACTTGCTCAGTGCACAGGTGAGAAACAACTTTGCTTTGGCATTCAGTTGATTTTCTACCCTTTGATCATGGGTCCATTGAGTTCTTGGGATGGGTTCACTTGCACTATTTCTGGGCACATAATTTCCAAGCTCAATAATATCCCATATTTTGTAGCTTGTTGATTCAGTGAATAGCTGCATGTGCTTCTTCCAGTAAGGGTAGTTTGAACCGTTGAAGAACGATGGTCTGTTTGTAGATGCACCAGTTGAATGTGGAAATGCGTTGCCCTCCATGGATCTTTTACTCTGCACCTGTAAAGGTGTTAGTTACACAGAGCCGAAGCTCTGATACCAATTGATAAATAAAGGAATGTCACAAGAAGGGGGGTTGAATTGTGTCCTAACTAAAACTTGACTTCCAAAACAATTATTAGTTTATAAAAGGTTTTCGCAAACGATAGAACTCAGTATAAAAAACACTTATGCGGACGATAGGTTAACAGAGATTTAGCAGCAGAAAAAAGTGTTGTGAACGTGTAGACGATACAATAAATAAACGTTGGATGATGCATGCAGTAGACGATACAAGAAAGAAATACGTAAACAATGCAAGCAATAAAAACAGCACACACGAAGTTTATCCTGGTTCACCCCCAGAACGATAGGGCTACATCCAGTCCTTGGCTTCACCAAGATTTTCACTATTCCACCGAACAGTACAAGTATTAGACACAGGACTTCTCCAGAGTATTTAAAGGAATTCTCCTAAGTATTAGCCACAGTACTCCTCCAGCGTATTCTCAAGGGAGTTCTCCCAGCAAGTATTGTCCGGACTCCTCCTTACAAGTATTATCAGGACTTCTCCTAATTCTTTTTACAAGAAAAAGAAATTCTTCTACGAAGGTCTCTTTAGAAAGAGTGAGGTAGAAAGTTTAAGCGTAGACAAACTCTAAGTGTTGTGAGAGGTTTGAAACTTGGGTAAACACTCGAGTTTCAGAAACAGAGATGATTTGCAATGGTTCTCTGGTTAGGTGTGAAAGAGGTAGATAATGTTTGACACTTAAGATATTTTCACACTTGAGTAACTTCACTCAGATTTGTGGTTTGAAACTTGAGTTTCGAGTGAAGGAACTACGCTTGGGCGACTTCAGAAAGATTGTGAGCTTGTGTTTGAATTTTGTTGTAAGCCGCCAAGTTCTTCAGTCTTCGAACCTTCCTTTTATATCTTCTCTTGAAAAATAATGTTGCAGAAGATTGAATGTGAGAATTTGAACTTCTCTTCTTTCTTCCCGTTGCTCAACAGATTTCTTCTTGACTGTTGAAGGCTTAGCATTTAATGCATTCTGACTTTTCATTTAATGCAGTTGCAGAGAGAGAAATTAGAGTCGTTGATATTCTTACTTGTCACATGATTCGAGCTCTTCCCCTCGGTTGTGCTCGACAGGTGTAGACAGTGTGGCTTTGGACGATACTGACTCGTTTCATCAGACAATGCTGTCTTACTTGACCAGATGATACTGCTTCTCTTCATCAGACGATGCTTTGCCTTTTTTATCAGACGATGCTGTCTTCTTTCGTCAGATGATGCATCTTGTACTTGGACGATACTTTCTCGTTTTGATCAGACGATAAGGATTCTTTCCTGAAAATAATAATTCATATAGTTTAGGAAATAATATTGTTATAATTCAAAACATGATAAACGATCTAACTCGTTTGAACTTAACAGGCCTCCTTAAATCCCTCCAGGTCTCTGCCACCCTAAAAGGTGCGGCTGAACTGGGAACCCCCTAAGGGAAGAAGAGAAGAGGGATGACTCAGTGAACTCCACACCCCAGGGAGTTGAAAGGGAGGCCAAGGTCAAGAAGAAAGAGAAAAGAAAGCACTCGGTATCCAACAAGGATTCTAAGAAGAGGGATAAGTCGGCCTGTGGACATTCCCCGGATGACACACTGAAGGATGTTCGCGAGGTAGGGGCGACAAAGCAAAGAAACCAGCTGCGGGAGTTCCCCTTCTTCCAGGCGACCCATGGCCTTTCACTCTGCTTGGAGCCCTTCTTGTGCAGATGAGAAAAACATGGCCGAGCTCGGCTCCTATTTCCTCTTCAAGAAGGATCGGGTTCACATTGAATCTTTGACTCCTGAAGTAATGCCGGCCTCCGATATTTGGAGGGTCGTTTGATGTAACATCCTGTATTTCTGCTAGGAAGGTAACTGCCTTAAGCTAGTTACCCTAACCACTAACTATGAGAGACAGAAACCCTAAACCTATCTCAGTGACTTACTAGTAGTAAAGCGGCTAGAAAATGTATCTATAAAGAAATAGTATGTGAATGAATTGATTGATGTTTGTAGTAATAGGCATAATTATTAGGAGTATTAATAAGTTTGGTTTGGAAATTTAGACATGACATTGGCTATAGGAACCCTAATTACTCTGAATAACTCTCTTGACAATAGTCGGTATCGTCTCAAAGTGATCGCAACTGTGTTCGGGCTAGTAGGTTGAGACTTCTGATGACTCATGAATCTGGACTCTGAGAAAAGAAAATAATTCAGAATCTATTTACTGTGTAGTGTTGATCTGGGAATAGTACCATTTTTGTACTGTAGTGAAGACACGACGTTATGTGCGACCACTACGGCAAGATCGGGTACTATGCCTGATGGAAATGTCCCTTTGCACATCAACTCAAACCCTAAAGAGGCTGCAATTAAGGCTAGAAGAAGCCCTAATTTCGTGCTGCACACTTCAGATTGCATGGAATGAAACCCTAACCTTCATGCATAAAATATAATTGGTGGTGCAACTTAATCAAGTTGATAATCCAAGTTCTTTTAGCTAAGACACTTACAGCCTATATAAATCGATTCTCTGTTATCCAAGAACGTCGGAGCACCATTCTGAAGCATCCTAGAGAGCCTGCATAGAGAGAGAAGCTCTCACTTCTCTCTAGAATCTGAAAACTATCTTGCAATTTTCTTTTCTTCGATTCTTCTTTTTCCTTCGTGTTTCTTGTCGAATTCCTTCACCATTGTCATTCTGGAAGATCAAGGATGGATTCTGGGCATTTTCCTTGAAGCTTTACCAAAGAAGTCGAAGGAACAAAGCTTGTGAATTTTTTTCCAGATTTGGCAGCATTTCCAGAATCCGGCAGCCCAAAAATTTGTTCAACCGCTTTTTTCCAGTGAAGTTAGGACGTTTAAGAACAAACCATCACCACCACTCTTCTTCTGGAAGGGTGGAGAACTGTTAAAAGGGTTTTCACTTCTTTTATTAAAAACCAATACTTAAGCTGCGCTCAAACCTCTTTTAAGATTCAATTGCAGTATAGTAAGGGTGTTATCGATCCACAGAGAGCAAATGTGTTTGAGTGCCTTTCTTTAATTAAGAAGTAAAGCAAGAAAGAAACAAGAATTGTTTGTTTGGAGAAACTTGTTTTCAAGAGCAAGAAAGTAAGAAAGAAACGATTGAGAGAATAATAGATTGGGAAAATAGTTGGATTCTGGTTTCGTATTTCACTATCCAGGATTTATTAACTCTTGATTACAATCACTTAAAATCTTTAATTTATTCCCACCAGTTCTTAACTAACTCACCTATTCCTAGTATGAGAAGTTGATTCAATTACTTTCCTAATTACCGCTTCCACAGGTAATTAATCAAAACAATAGTAAAAACACAGGCGTTAAGGAACTAGGTGATCTAACGCTATTCCTAGCAAATTAGCTTCTCCTAGATTAAACAATTTATATCTGATTAATAGAGCAGCTTCCACATACTAAATTAATCTCAAATCATATAAAAGGTGATCAAGCAATTATAAGCAATAAGAACAAAATTGTTTAATTGAAATTAAAAATAGAAAGTAAACAAAGAATCAAATAAAATCCTATCCAGATGAAATACTACGCCTAAATCCAACTAAAAGGGAGCTTAGTTATCCATAGAATGGAAACTAGCTTGCTTACAAGGAGAATCAATTAGGAATTGAGGAGACGATGAAGAATCCAAGCATCCGTGGTTGAAAATCCTCTTTTCCTTCTCAAATCAGAGCTCTCTCACGTCCAAGGGGTGTTTGGAGGAGACCGGGGTTGAAAGAATGATCCAAATAAGGCCAAAATCGCGTTTTTAAAGGACTTGAGGCGGTGCAGGGGCGCTAGGCGCCCTGGGCTAGGCCCAGGGGCGCTTAGCGCGAGAAGGTTCCATGAGCGCGTGAACAGGGGCGCTCGGCGCCGACATCTGTTTCGCAGGGCGCTCAGCGCCTAAGTTCCCGCGCTGAGCGGCCCGCGTCTTCAATAATGCACCCGCTGGGCGCTCAGCGCCTAAGTACCTGCGCTGAGCGGCCCGTGTCCTCGGTTACCCATCTGCTGGGCGCTTAGCGCGCTGGGGCGGCGCCTAGCGCCCAGCGAGGCCTTCTTTTCGCCTTTCCTCGGCGCTTAGCGCCCAAAAGAGTGGCTTAGCGCCCAGAATCATGATTCTTTAATATTTTCTTTAATTCTTTGCTTCTTTTGGGTCCTGAAACATGTAAAAAGCACATCAAAAGCACAAGAAATATATTTAAAAGCTTAGAATCACTTTACTCTTTTATTTAACCAGAAACTCTTATAAAGAAAGAGTGTTTTATACTAAAAAACAATGATAAATGCCTTGAAAGATATATGAAAATTAGTAACAATTTGGCATTTATCAAGAACACGACACAGTGACCAGTTTAACTCCGGCGACGACGGTCGCCCTAACTTCGTCTTCTTCGGCGAGTCAATTTGAAAAAATTTATAGAACTCCATTTTTGAGGTATTTAAGTACCCAGAACTCATTCTTGACCTCATTTATTCACTTTAGAACCTTAATGATAAAGTTTTAAGCCCTGGAACCCCATGATTCCATACCACAAAAGCCATGAACACATGCAACTCGTGTTTGTTTTTTTGGCACTTTTTGTGGGCCAAATGACCTGGAAATTGTTCGTATGAAACACTGGAACCTTAAGGAACATGTTAGGTAACCCAGAAAGTGGAAAGAAACAGAAAATAATAATGTTAGTTTTTCAAGTTTTGGATATCATGAACCTTAGCTTAGAAGATGATAGAACTAACGTATTAGCCTCTGTATAACATGATAAAAACCTCTAAAGGCTGATAATGAAGAGCTCTCGAGAAAGAAATAGTAAGCAAAGACGGAAGCCTAGGTTCATGTTTAAGAAAATATAAGGAAACCCTAACCCTAAGTAGTAAGAGGAAGATGATCACATGTAGGTTGTTGTATCACAACCTGAATCAATGGTTCAGAGAAGTTAATTTAGAAGGATGAAATGTAAATTTAGGATAGTGTAAGGACTAAAATGCAAATAATGAAAATATAGGGACTAAAATGTAAATAATGAAAATAAAGTTACTGAAAGTGGAATATAGAAAAGTTATAATTCAGAATCATGAGAAATAAATGGCTAATTTTTGGTAAACAAATAGAATCAGGTAAACCCACAAGAAAATCCAAATGTTGATAAAGAGGCTGGATTCAGATCCTCTTTTGGGCCCCGGGATATGGAAACTTTCTAGTGCGTGAATCATGAAATGGAGTGGATGAGGAGGTATTCGTCGAAAGTGGTTCGACCGAATTGGATAAAAAGTCTAAAAGAAAAAATTGAAAGTAAATGTGCTTGAAAACAGTAAAAAGTCAAAGGAAAAAGATGGATAAAACTGCATTGAATTGTAAGTGCAGGAAACTTAAAGTTTGCAAGAAATTTAAAGGTGGTCGATTGAACTTGCTCAATCACGTATGTTTGACTCTTCTATTTGTTGTGTGTCTCGGTTGCTTGGAATTAGAGTTAGGGTTGATAATTAATGTTTAGGGATGTGTTGCGAATGGAATGAACGGACCCCTCATTCTGTGCCCAGCCTTTTCTATTTATAGGCTAAGTTTTCAACTGCTTGCAACAGACAAGTCTTCTAAGTTCTCCACGTGTCTTGTGTTTGTCTTTTTGCTCTCCACGCGTCCTACTTGATTAACTGCCCAAAAACTTTCCGTCGAAAAGCAACTCCATGCACATCGAGGCTTTAATCGAAAACAAGTCTAACACTTGTCTATTTTAAGATCTCATGTCCAATATAAGTTTGACTTCGACTTAGCATGCCGTCTTTATTCTAGTCGAATACTGAAAACTGTCTTATTAGCCTGAGCTAAATACCTTTCATTTAGGTCGAAATCATCTTATTGCATAACCTTCGACCAAAATGAGACTTCGGAAAAATTCCAGGCTAACACCTAAGTAGGAAGAGGAAGATGATCACATATAGGATGTTGTATCACAACCTGAATCAATGGTTCAGAGAAGTTAATTTAGAAGGATGAAATGTAATTTAAAGATAGTATAAGGGCTAAAATGTAAATAATGAAAATATAGGGACTGAAATGTAAATAATGAAAATATTGGGACTAAAATATAAATAATGAAAATAAAGGGACTGAAAGTGGAATATAGAAATTTTTTAATTCAGAATCATGAGAAATAAAGGGAAACGTAATGAAAAGATGTTCTAACAATAAAAATCACATGACGAAAGTTACGTGGTTTAAAATGCATAACTGCGAGGACAAAGTACAGACTCTGACTATCAGACTGGAACCAGAGGTAAGGGGAGTTAGACTATGCCATGTCATGTTAGGTTTCATATAAGCAAACTAGTAGAAAGATGGAGTACGTATTATTATTATGTATAGTTTCTTGCTTGTTGTGTTGTGATGTTGCAGTTTGCATGTTGATTATGAAATGTTGGATTCGATATTATGGTTGTTGCCTTGAACATTAGAATGGGAAAGTACTATGTAAGACCCTCAATTTCTTGTAATTTCACTTTGGTGCCTTGAATTCCTTGTAATTTCATTTTGGTCCTTAGAATTCTTGTAATTGTAATTTGGTCCCTTGAGTTGAATTATTATACTTTAGTCCTTGGACTATTCAGTTTCAAAATCAGCCTTAATGTGGCTCTTAATTGTGTTGAAATCATAATTTGAAGGAGAATAATGGGAATGAAGAGGTTTAATGACTTGGTCTAGAGTTTTTGATTGATTTTGATGAGGAGTAATGCTCCATTATTGTGTAAGGGTCGACTCTTTCTCTCTCTCTTGGGGCTAAGAATTCTGATCACTATATTGTGGTGATCACACACTTTTTTCCTCCCGTCTTCAAGTGTTTTAACCTAAACTCAAAAACTAAAATCCTCTGAACTTTGCGCTGCTGCTGTCACCCCTCTCTTCCTCCATTGGTGATCAAGTTTTGCTTTTCCAATCTACTCCACGAGTGCTTGGTGTTGTTCCTTTTGGAAGGTTGTTCATGTTAGAATCAAATAATTTAATGAGTTACTATATTTTGATAAATAACAATTTCGCTAAGTGTTGCTAACTTCTTAACAGTTTTCATGTTCAGGAATATTTGTTTACTTGGAGATACACTGCGTGGACCTCGACAAATCATTATCAAAAGCAAATATTCAAGTAAAGGACAGTAGAGAAATCCGTCCGGTCACTGCCTTTGTGAATCAGTCTGCCACCTAAGAGAGTCTGTCTGCCTATGATGAACGTCTGGTTGATCAGTCACTGGATGTATTTAAACGAAGAATGTTGGGTTGACTAAAGCAATGATTGAAGACTCATGCAAAAAGTAATATTAGGAGGTAATCGTTTGATCAACCTAAAGATGAGCTGTCAAGAACCTCTTGGCTCCTCAGAGCATTAATGGCGAAAGGGACAGAATTAAGCGCCTCATTCCCTGAAGATTCAAATCCTCTGACATTCCTTAATTCAAGATGCTTTTACTAAATTAGCGGCAATGCTTTCTGATCATCGTATCTCCCCAACGGTCAAATTCAAATATTCTGGTCAGAACATTAATGACTCCATTAGCTGTAAGGCATGAGCATTAATTCCAGAAGCTATGGCTCAAGGTAAATTGCATCACCAGACGATATCGACTTCCGTTGTTGAAGAAACATTAATTATCTGGTAGATTGCAGCAGCAGATGCAGAAGTGTCCGTTACTCACATTTGAGCAGAAATTCAAACGGAACTATTTTGAAGATCTTCAACAAAGCATCCAGTAAACATCCTACTGAAGATATAAATAGTGGACTTAGCATCAGTTTCAACTTGGCGACTTTTACACAATCAAAGCATCCAAACTTTCAAGTTTATTATCTACGATCAAACAGCTCTAAGCCAAACACTCAGCAATCTCTACTTATCTATTATCTGAGTACTGTCGCCAACTAGTGTGAAGTTCTTCACAGAGTGAAAAACTCTTATCCTTTCTCACACAAACCCTTCAGAGAACCAACTTGTTCATTATATTTGAATCCTGTCCTTCACATTTCTACCCACTCTTACTGAAGAGATTTTGTAGAAACCAAGTCTTCTTGTAAAAGAACTGGGAGGAGTCCTGTCTAACACTCGAAAAAGGAGAAGTCCTGCTATAATACTTGTAAAGGAGTAGTCCTGAGAATACTGGGAGAAGTCCCTGAGAACACTTGTACTATTTTGATCAAATAGTGGAAATCTTGGTTAAGCCAAGGACTGGACGTAGCCTTGTCGATTAAGGGGGTGAACCAGGATAAACATCGTGTGTGCTTTATTGTTCAGTTGTAGGATTATTTCCGCTGCACTTCTTTAACAAACGTTTTTGAACTTATAACTGTTATTTCATGAAAAAAAGCTTAAAATCACACACACAATTCAAACCCCCCTTTCTTGTGTGGTTTTATTATTATCAATTGGTATCAGAGCTTAACTGCTCTGAGATTTACTAACATCTTAACAGGTGTAGAGTGCAAAGATCCATGGACAACATTGCCTACCCAACTGGAACTGCAACCAATAAGCCACCATTCTTTGATGGCTCCAACTATCCTTACTGGAAGAAGCACATGCAACTCTTCATCGAGTCAACCGACTGGAAGCTTTGGGACGTGATATCCAAAGGAAATTATGTCCCCAAAGACAGTGAAAGTAAAGCCATCCCAGCTGAGAAATGGACTGACGAACAGAATACGGAAAATCAAAGAAATGCCAAGGCTAGGCTGTTTCTCATCTGTGCTCTGAGCAAAAATGAGCACGACAAGGTTGACAGCTTGAGCACCGCAAAAGAAGTCTGGGACACCCTAGCCATCGCTCATGAAGGAACATCAGCTGTACAAGATACTAAGATGAGCATGCTAGCATCTCAGTATGAAACCTTCATGATGGAGGACAATGAGTCTATTGACTCTATGTTTGCCAGACGTCAAACCATCCACAATGGGATGAGGAACCTGGGAAAGAGCTTCACCAACAAGGAGCAGGTAATTAAGATTCTCAGAAGTCTCCCAACCAACTGGAGGAACTCCGTCACTTCCCAAGGGGCTGGAAAGAATCTTGATAACTATCAAGTGGAAGATCTTCTAGGAGAACTGAAGATTCATGAGCAGGATCTTGCCAATAATGCTGCCATTATACGAAGAAAAGTGTCCGCTGCTAAAGCTGTAGCATTCAAAGCTAACAAATCAAAAGCCTTGAAAGCCAACGAATCCTCAGACGAGGAAACTGTACAGTCCGACCACTCTGATGATGAACAGGCCTGATTTAACTGAAGATTCAGCAGGATGATGGGAAACAGGAAGTAGTTCAAAGGAAAATCGTCCTCCTCATCAAGAGACGAAGAGAAAATTCCGAGAAAAGGTGGGATCGTCTACTACGAATGCAAAAAGCCCGGACACGTTAAAGCTGATTGTCTCCGTCTAGGAAGGAAGCCTTCCCAAAAGAATTTTTATAAGAAAAGGGCTTTCTCCAGTCAAAATGATGAGTCAGAAGACGAGTCTGACCAAGAAGTAGAAGTCAAAGGAACCAATGATGAAGTTTCATATTGTGCATTCATGGGATCTATAGACACATCTGATATTGAAGCAGACAAAGAAGCAGAAGCTCTGATGATCTCCGTTGACTTGTCCAACTACGAGGAAGAAGACAAAGATGAGGTAACTCCCGAAATCTCCTCTAAGGATTATAATGAAATGTTAGAGTATTCACATGCATTAGCAATTAAATATAGCATACTCAAAAAGAAGCATGATAAAATTGAAAAAGAACTGCATGCTTCAAAAGAAGTTTCAATACTGCTAACTAAGAAAAATCAAACACTTATGGAGCAAGATGCAAATAAAGAAGTCAGATTTCTGAAACAAAGAGTGAGTATCTTAATCAAGGACTTATCCACTTTCACTCAAGGATATGATAACTTAATTAAATTAAGTGGAAATAACAGATCAGCATATGATCGTAGAGGTCTAGGATTTGAAGAAGAGAATTGGGATATAACTGCTATAAAACATACTTCTTCTGCTATTCCATATCGTTATCAATCTGATAAGAAATATGCATCATCTCTACCTCATAAAATCAAACCCAAGACATCTGTGGTCAAGGGTTAGGAGAAACAAACTCCTCAACAAATAGTGTATGGGAGGAACAGTCCACCCAAAATTATGACTAACAAGAAAGGACCCAAGAAAGTTTGGGTACCTAAATCTATGATTGTACCACTTGCAGATGTGCTTAGCATATCAAAGCCAAAAAGAGCTATGGTACCTGGAAAGTGGATGCTCACGGCACATGACGGGAAAAAGGTCTTTATTCCCAAAGATTCGTGAGAAGAAAAACGGAGGAACAGTTACCTTTGGAGGTAACCAAAAGGGATTCATCGTCGGAGAAGGTGACGTTGGTAAGGTTCCCCTTCCGGTAATACGGAAGGTGTTGTTGGTTGAAGGACTAAAACATAATCTACTTAGCATAAGTCAATTATGTGATAGTGGACTCACTGTTTCCTTCAACAAAGTGAAGTGTAGTGTCACAAGTGATGATGATAAAATTATCTTTGAAGCACAGAGACAAGGAGATCTATAAAAGACCTCCTTGGAAAACCTTGCAAGTCAAAAGGTAACATGTCTAGTATCAGCAGAGGATGATAAATGGATATGGCACAGGAAGCTAGGGCATGCATCCTTAAAGACCATTGCTAAAATGATCAAACATGATCTAGTAAGTGGTCTGCCAAATCTGTCTTTCAAATCTGATGATACGTGCTCAACATGTCTCCAAGGAAAGCAATTAAAAAGTTCTTTTCATTCAAAGAACGTTGTCAGTACAAAGAGACCTCTGGAGATGTTGCACATAGACTTGTTTGGACCTACTAGAACGGCTAGTTGTTCTGGAAAAAGATTTTGTCTTGTCATCGTTGATGACTACACTAGATTTACATGGGTACAATTTCTTGTAACCAAGGATGAAACATTCAAGTCCTTCCTGATCATTGCAAGAAGAATTCAAAATGAAAAGGGCTACTGCATCACTAATATTCGCAGCGATAGAGGAGGAGAATTCATCAATGAAGAGTTCAAGCACTACTGTGAGGAAAATGGAATATTTCATCAAGTTTCTGCTCCAAGAACTCCTCAACAAAATGGAGTAGCTGAAAGAAAGAACAGGTCACTTCAAGAAATGGCCAGAACTATGCTTAATGAAACATCTCTGCCCAAATACTTCTGGGCTGAAGCAATTCACACTGCATGCTACATTCAAAATCGAATATTCATGTGCCCTATCTTGAAGAAAATCGCTTATGAACTATGGAAGGGAAGAAAGCCAAGTATCACTTATTTTCATCCATTCGGATGCCCATGCTTTCTACTCAATACAAAAGATGATCTTGAGAAGTTCGATGCAAAGTCAGACAAAGGAATATTTCTAGAATATTCACCCAACTCAAAAGCTTTTCAAGTATATAATTCTAGAACAATGGTTGTAGAAGAATCTATTAACGTCAAGTTCGAAGATAAGCACATGGATGTGAATCAAATGACACTGGAAGATGAATGTGATGATCTGGAAATAAGTGGAGAGCCTTCTTCAAATCCTGTCCAGCTGTCAACATCTGACAAAGGGATAAATTCAAGTACTTCGTCTTCAATCCAACCAGACAATGTTGGTGCGACTCCGTCTGACGATAACTCCACCAGTCAAGTCATGACCTCCAGCGGCATCTCTTTACCTAGAGATTGGAGATTCAAACCCGACCATCCTCCCACACAGATAATCGGAAGTGTACATGAAAAGGTAAGAACTAGATCCACATTTAATGATCATGCTAACTATGCGTTTTTGTCTGAAATAGAACCAAAGACCATAGGTAAAGCTCTGCAGGATGAAGGTTGGATCTTAGCTATACAAGAAGAGCTAAATCAATTTGAAAGAAGCAAGGTTTGGGATCTGGTGCCCAGACCCGAAGAAAAATCCATCATTGGCACAAGATGGGTATTCAGAAACAAAATGGATGAAAGTGGGAAAGTTACTAGAAATAAAGCCCAACTGGTCGCACAAGGATATAATCAGCAAGAAGGAATTGACTACACATAAACTTTCGCCCCTGTTGCAAGAATTGAAGCCATTCGCATTCTGTTGGCGTTTGCATGTCAGCATTCCATAAAGCTATATCAAATGGATGTGAAAAGTGCTTTTCTAAATGGATATATCGAGGAAGAAGCATATGTAAAACAGCCTCCAGGGTTTGAAGATCCAGCCTTGCCAGACCATGTTTTCAAATTAAGAAAGGCGTTGTATGGACTGAAGCAAGCTCCACGTGCGTGGTATGATCGCTTGAGTTCACTCCTGATGAACAATGGATTCTCAAGGGGTAGTATTGACAATACCCTTTTCAGAATGAAGACATCTAAGGACTTCATCTTGGTGCAACTATACGTTGATGATATCATCTTTGGTGCCACTAATGAAGCTCTTTGTCAAGAGTTTTCCAAAACGATGCAGAGTGAATTTGAGATGAGCATGATGGGAGAATTGAAGTGGAAATAAAAAGAATGAAGGTGTGTGTGATGTGTGCAGTGAAGGGCAGATGATGCAGGTTGTTATGTGATCAGACGATATAGGCAGTTAACAATGCAAGCATAAATAAACAGCATACAAGAGATTTATCATGGTTCACCCCCGGAGCGATAGGGCTACGTCCAGTCCTTGGCTTCACCAAGATTTTCACTATTCAAACCAGAATAGTGTAAGTATAGATAGCAACCTGAAAGGGGGGGTTAATCAGATTCTTCCAATTTTCGCCTTAACAAACCTTCTTACTTCCAAGATAATGATAATCACAATTAATGATTGTGAATGCAGCGGAATATAGCGTTGCTTGAAAGTAAAAGATGAAGGAAGAGAGAATAACACAATAATTTTATCCTGGTTCACCTTCTATCCACCGAAGGCTACGTCCAGTCCCTCAAGAAACCCCTTGAGGATTTTTCCACTATGATCAAGATTTCTTACAAGCACTTACACCAAGGACCTTAAGAACTCTTGTCAAACCTCAGATGGCAAACCACCAACTGATGACGCTGAACCCTACGGCGGACTTTGAATCAAACCCGATTCGAAGGACCTTTTCCAATATCACCGAACCCTACGGCGGACTTTGAATCAAACCCGATTCAAAGGACCTTTTCCACAACCATCGAACACTGCGATGGAACTTTTTACAACCACCGAAAACCATGGTGAATGAATCAAACCGATTCAAGAGATGAAGAAGAAGTTCTTGCAGAGGCTGATGCAATCCTTAAATCTAGTTGGATTGCTCTTAGTTTGTATGCTCCAGGCAATTGCAATGAAGGCTCTTTTATTCTGAGTTTCTCAAAAGATGAACAACATGTGTGTTCTTATGAAAATGAGAGAGAGGAAACTCAGAATGATGACTTTAATGAATATGAAAGTTATGGACCAAGTAATTCTGTTTCTGAGTGTCTATGGACTTTATATAGGCACTAGAGGTCGTCCATGAACCATCACAAGGCTTCCCAAACGTTTTGAGACACATTGGTTCATGAAATAACACATCTGTCGACCTGGTAATCAATTACAGCAACCTGGTAATCGATTACACTAACCATTGCAGTTTGAATTCAAAATTCAAACTGTGTAATCGATTACATACAGCCTGTAATCGATTACAGACAGTCCATAACTCAATTTTTGGCTGTTCAAGGCCTAATTGAGTGTTCCTACCAAGTTTTACTTGTGAGAACATATTATACCCAATTAGATGATCTTTTATGAGCCTTCAAATGCAATATTAACCTTAATAAAGCATAGCACACTAAGTTAACAAGACTTACTAATAGCTAGAACCTTGATGATTGATCTTGACGTTCCGAGCCGGTTCTTGAAGTCTTTCCTTTCTTTCTTGAAGTCTTCTTGAAGTCTTTACTTTCTTTTCTGAAGTCTTTCTTCTTTTTGTGATGTATTTGTCTTCATCAAAACCTCAGCCGAGTCCAAGGACGAGATCTTCTTCACAAATAGTAAAAGTATTAGACACATGACTTATCCAGAGTACTCAAAGGACTTCTCCTCCAAAGTATTAAACAAGACTTCTCCCAATATTAGACAGGAATTCTCACAATTCTTTTACAAGAATTTCTTCTATCAAGGTCTCTTCAGAAAGAGTGGTAGAAAGTTTAAGCACGGATAAAATCTAAGTGTTGCGAAAGGTTTTGAAACTTGGGTAAACACTTGAGCTTTACAAATAGAGAGGATATGCAATGGTTCTCTGTTTGGGTGTGAAAGAGGTAGATAAAGTTTGACTCTTAGGATCTTTTCACACTTTAGTAACTTCATTCAGATTTGTGGTTTGACACTTGGGTTTTGAGTGAGGAAACTATGCTTGGGTGATTTCAGAAGGATTGACAGCTTGTGTTTGAATAAACGCTGTAAGTCTCTAAGTCGCCAAGTTCTTCAGTCTTCATATCTTCTATTTATATGACTTCGAACTTCTTCTTCTTTCTTCCCGTTTCCCAACGAATCTCTTCTCTTTCTTCAATGGATATCTTCTTGACCATTTACAGCTACCATTTAATGCATTCTGACATTTCAATTAATGTTGTGCAGAGAGAGATATTAGAGCTGTTGATATTCTGACTTGTTCCGTGATTCGAGCTCTTTCGTTCGGCTGTTCTTGACAGATGTAGGCAATGTGGCATTTGACGATTCATTAGAAGATGTTGTCTCACGTGACTAGATGATGCTTGTTCAGTTCGTCAGATGAAGCTTCTCTTGATTGATCAGACGATGCAGCTTGTCTTCAGCATACGATGCTTTCCTTTCTTGCTCGCAGACTTTGTCAAACGATGCTTTCATTCTACGTAGATGATAGAGCCATTTCGAGAAGACGATACATCCTTCATGTCTTCAACAGATCTTTCTTGTTTTTGCTCTTTGGTCGATGGGGATTATTTCGTGAAAATAATACTTCATATACTTTAGGAAATAAAATTGTTATCATTCAAAACATGATAAATGATCTAACTCGTTTGAACCTAAAAGAACCACTCCAATCACCTTCTCTTTTCATTTATGCTCTAGAAACATTTCCCTTCTCAAATTTAATTGAACGATTTGTCGAAGCCTGATTGTTGATTCCATTTTAATCATCATAGGCTTTAACAAACAAAATTCAAGTTAAACCGAAATGAGGACTTGATCGAGATGAAAATCGACTTATCGTCTAAGGCATACCGGAAAAGAATAAGTATAAGCAAATATTGAATTATTTCCTAACACTTTATATCACCAATAGAACTTCATAAGGGTGACACGGTGATGCTCATTTTGCTGCAGTTGTAAGAATGTATATTTCTCAAAAGTGCTTTTTAGTCGAATCCTGATTTTCCAAACTTAGTCCAAACTAAGCTAGCACCATCTCTGTATCTCGACTAAAATAGATTGTTAAAGCCAATTTCTCTTCTGATTTAGAATCGGGCAAGCTTCGACAATACACGCTTTGAATTGAATAAAATTGGAAGCATAATGGAACGCTAAATTAACCTTATATAACTTCATGAAGAATACAGTTACAGGCATAACGTAAGCATCAAAGCATGCCTATTATTACATCGTTTATATTTCTATGGTAATGACATTATACTTCAATGCCATCGCCGCATTTCGATGTAAAAAACTTGTACATCTTCATAAGTTAAATTTCATTCTTCTAAACATATTTTGGGCTTCCAGAGCCGTCTCATTATCACATTCAGCTACGTAGACCGAATTTTGTTTAACTCATTTATATGGGATCCACCATATGCCACTCGCCTGTGGCATCTTGATCTTCATTTTCTTGATGACCTTGATTAAACTCCATTCTTCGGAAGAAACCATGTTCAGGATCAAGCCTGAATGAACTTGATTTATATTCCTCTTCATTTCATTTTTCAATTTTTTATAAGGTGGAATATTCATAAGCTTCTTGTCGAATGCATTTTTATCAACATGATCACATTCAGCCAAGAAGTATCTTTGACTAGCATCAACATTCTCGAGGACGCAGTCTTCTCTCCAAAGGGATAACTTTTGGTGTAAAGTTGAAGGAACCGCTCCAACTCCATGAATCCACTCTCTGCCTAAAAGAAAGTTGTAGTTTGCTTTTGCAGGAACTACCACGAACAAAGTAGCTCTTGTCACCGTTCTGACGGTAATTCCAAGTGGAATAATACCAAGTGACTTATTCATTTTCCATTCGTAGTCAGAAAGAAACAAGTTATGAGGCTGTAAATCTGCCTCAGTCTTTCCTAATTTTTCATTAAAAATTTAGGCATTAGATGTATTGCTGCTCCTCCAAAGACTAGCACCTTTTTGATTCCTTTGTCTTCAACTCGAGCCCACACAAATAGTGGCTTCAAGTGTTTTTTCATTTCAGGATCTGGCTTCTTAAAAACCGCGTTTTGCTCTTCGACCCCACCTTTAGTCATTATGTAAAAGCAAAGAGGGTTGTCATTTTCTTCTTTTTCGACGTAGTATTTATCTTCATCTTCAGTTACCTCTGTAGTCTGGTCGAACTGAGAAGGGAGAATAGACACTACATTACAAATAATGTCTAGACTTTTAGTATCACTACCAAAATTATCAGTGATTAAACCTTCCTCTTTAGCAGTCAGTGATTTAGGAGACACATCTTTATGTGTGAATGGTTTAGCTTTAGGACTTAACTTAGGCTTGTACGCTAAGTCCATGCAAGGTAAAGCCTTACTTCGATTTGACTGTCCAGTTTCGAAGAAAAACTTTCCTCTCTTACTTACTTTTTTCGAGGGACCCTTTTTACCAGAAACCTCGACTATAGTCTTCCCTTTTTGAGCAGCAACTCTTTCTCGAGCGACCTTTCTCTTTCTCTAGAACCTCCTCCATTGAGTTTTGGTCATGGGCTTGGTTCCAAAGTAAGAATTTGGAACGTGGGAGAGGTCTTTTGTAGTATAAGCATTCCCACTTCCGAAAGCAGAGTGTCTCATTTTGACCCTTGATTTCACAGAACGTTTGGGTCAAAATGCAGCAACCCATTGGTTAGGTCGAACCCTTGTCGGAGGAATAAAACTCTTCCTCTTGTGAGTGGAATTCAGTTGAGATCTTGACTCGAATAGGTTCTTCGAACCTAAACGTTGAGTAGCAGGGAGTCGATGGCCTAACCTTTCCATTGCTGGTTTACAGTTTATCCTTCTAGCCGTTTCTACGGCCTTTGCAATAGTACGATAAAAAATGAAACTGCATCTAGGACGCATAGTTACTTCAGCATCCTTTTCTTTTCACCTTTGCATGTACTCAAGCAAAGTTTCTCTTTCTTTTGGATAATTCTCCTGCATCTCCTTGTCAAATTCTTCGATCGGATTGATGTTGGAGACGAGAACTTTAGCAATGTTTATAGTACAGATTGCTACAGGCTCCACAAAATTTGCATTCTGGACCTGTAATGGATCAGAATCGATCTTCATTGTTGTATTTTCCTTGGGTTCGAAGATCAACCTTCCATCCTGGATGGCAGCTTGGACCAAATCCCTAAATTCAGTACATTGATTAGTCCAATGCCCAAAATAATTGTGATATTTACAAAATCTTCGACCTTTCCTTTGATCGATAGAAGGAACTTTCTGATTAACAGGAATGTCGATTTGACCATCTTTTACCAAAATATCATAGATGGCCTCACATTTTGAAATATCAAAATTATAAACTTTAACAGGAAAATTAGAATTTCAAGACGTATCATTACTATTTGACCTCCATTTATTAGGTGTTAGCATTTTGCAAACATAAGGAGGCCCTTCCTTGAGTTCAGCTAACTGAACATCATGGGAGTTATAGTCCTTGTGAGGCTCGTAATTCATAGGTTTATCTCGACTTATATCGCCTGTTCTGATATAAGCTATTTTTTCTTTCTTAGGCAACTTACTATTTTTCAACTTTTCTTGCCTAGGGTACTCAACTTGTTTAATCCTATTGGCCAATTGGGCCAAATCTCTTATATGTTGAGTATCTATTTTCTTCCTGGTCGAATAGACTAATCCACCAGCAGCAAATTCGACCAGTTCTTGTTCGGGGACTTGTATGAAGCATTTCAACTTCATATGTTGGAATCTGCTTAGATAATCATCGACTGATTCCGATAATTCCCTTTTAACACTTGTCAATTCTTTGAGAGTAACTTTAGATTCTCCTCTAAAGTACTGATCATAGAAGATCCGCTCTAATTGGTTCCAATTAAAAATTGATTTTGGTGGTAGTGCAGTGAACCAAGTAAATGTGTTCTTCATCAAAGAAATGGGAAAATATTTCATTTTCAAATATTCATTGTTTGCCAGATCTTCTGCTTCAACTTGGTATCTGGCGATATGTTCGATCGCGGACTCTTCGACGTCCCCTAAGAACTTAGTGAATTTAGGGACTTTGCATCCCCTTGGAAGTTCATTTTGAAGAACAATCTCAGGGAATGCTGAGACGAAATGTGGTCGATTAACATAGCCCACATTGAATCCATATTGATTCAACAATTGTTCTACAATATTAGCAACATTTTGTTGCCCCCTAAAATTATTTTGCCGAACCCTTTCTAGGATTTGTTCAGAATTTTGGTTTCTATTAACCAAAATCAGGGCTCCTTCATTTCGACCAAGGTTAACTTGGTGAACAGGTTCATTATGGGGAACATGATGGTTAGGTTGAATCTCTAAAATTTGGGGTTGATTGTTCAGATAAGACGCTTGTCAACCAGCTTGAGCAATTTGCCCAATTATAGGATCTGGTGCGCCAAATATATCCGCGATTCGACCCAATTTAGTCTTCAATGGTTGGTGTGTCTCTAATCATGGGATTAAAGACTATGCCAATTTGTTGAGTCAATGTAATGACTAACTCATGGTTACTATCATCCATTTGTTGCCTAAGAACATTTACTGTATTGTTGGTCAAGGAAAATGGGGATCCATCAAAACTAGGAAGTGGATCCAAGATTGGTCCTGTCGTGTATTGATTATATGCCTGACCAGGATTTAATCCAACAAGCATTGAGGAAATCATTTGAGACAAATTCTGACCAATCGAAACCGGTTGTGAATTTTGACATGTTGAAACATTTTTAACTACCATGTCTTGGTTGGAAACAGTTTCCAACCTTTGAGGATCAACACTATGACTAGTGTTAATCGAACATTCTATATTGGCATTAGAAGCATTACTGGTTTTAACCTGAGATCCTGGAGACTTATTTTCTCTAGAACGGATTGTCGTACTTACGAATTTACCACTCCG
Source organism: Acmispon strigosus (assembly GCA_030819835.1). Classification (NCBI taxonomy): domain Eukaryota; kingdom Viridiplantae; phylum Streptophyta; class Magnoliopsida; order Fabales; family Fabaceae; genus Acmispon; species Acmispon strigosus. The sequence goes on from JAUAMA010000001.1 coordinate 32,633,185, forward strand.
TAATATCATACCCCAATTAAGGATAATTTTCTAAAATTTAGAAAATCAAGGCACTGGGAATGGTTTCTAATGAAACATATCCCTTTGGTCCCACCGGGCGTGCCGATTTGTTTACTCTGGTTTTTGGTAAACCAGATAAATACACAAGTGAATCCAAATGTTGATGAAGAGGCTGGATCCTGATCCTCTTACGGGCTCTGGGTTATGGAAATCGTGAGTGCGCGAAATGGTGTGAGTGGAGCGGGTGTGCGTGGTGTCCGTCGAAAGTGGTTCGAGCAAGCTGGCTAAGCATTTTAAAGATAAAAGATTGAATTTAAAGTAAATAAAAGGCAAATCAAAAGAAGAAGAAAAATTGCATTGAAATGTAAATCGCAGGAAAACATAAAGAGTTTTGCAGGGAATTTAAAGGGTTGGTCAGTCGAACACCGCTCAGTCACTCACGTTTGACTCGTTCCTGTCGCACTGCGTCACGTTAGCTAGGACTTATGGCTGTAGGGTGTGAGAATTAACGTTTACGGACGTGTCGCAGGTTGGACGAAAGACCTCTAACTTGTTCATGTCTTCCTCTATTTATAGGTTGCATCTTCAACCGCTGGGTAACAGACGAATCCTCTATATCTGATATGTGTCCCATGCTTCCTGCTTTACACGCGTCCCATGTTTGCTGCTTTGCTTTCTGCACGTCCTCCTTGCATAACTGCCTGTAACCGCCGTTGAAATGCCTCCTCGTGCATATTGAATCTTCAGTCGGAAACAAGTTAAGCATTTGTTTATCTTCGATACAAATTTGACTTCGACTCAACATGTAATCTTAGTCAAAATATCAAAAACCGCTCTATCATCTTTGGCTACATATCTTTCCTTTCTGGTCGAAATTACTTCACTGTGCAATCTTCGACCGAGTTTTAACTTGGGAAAAATTCCAGGCTAACAGTAGGGTTTAAAATGAATTTTCCATAAAAAATCTTGTTTCTGGGCTCTCTGGCAGGGAGCCAGCGCACGGGCGCTGGCCTCCCAACGCCTAGGCGCTAGGGTTCTTCCCAGGTTCGTGTTGCCAGACAGGGAGCCGACGCTTGGGCGCTGGCATCCCAACACATGGGCGGTGGGCCCCAGTCAGCCAGGTTGTTGTTTTGTTTTTGATTGTTCAGAATCCTTCTGAGGTTGTTGTCTACCCTTCCAGTGGTTGATAATTGTTATGTGTAAGTGTATTATCTTGCAAGGTCGGAGATCAAGTGCATGCAACCTGTTCGACGGTAAGGGTAACTCGTCATAGGAATTGTCTTAACGGTTTGTGATGTATTGTGGTTCGGTTTTGAGAATTCTGTTGTGTCTTGCTGTATGAATTATTTTAAACTCATTGTTGATGCTTTGACATGATGTAATTTATTCATATGTTGTTGAAGTGGACGAAAATAACTGAGTTATATAGTTGTAAATATGAAGTTGATTATTCCTATGTTGAAATTACTATATTTTCATATGATGTTACTATGACTGAGAGAAAGTGTGAACTATTGGTTCATGATGTTGATTATTATTTTGTCATAGCATATGAATTATATAGGATGTTTAAGGTTGATGTGACGACACTTTGTCCCGTGGGATCAACCGAGGGCGATGTGGTGGATTGTTGTCCCACGTGATCGTCCTGGCCCTGTTTGGGTGAATTCTTGCCATAGTTATGCATATAGCTATTGAGGACTAACAAGCATGGTTACATGATATTTTCAAATGAGAACTTATGAAAATTTTATTGCTGTTTTTTCTGTAATTTCTTACTTATATTGTTGTTTATAAATTGCTGCTTGTTGTATCACAAGTTTTTTTTTAGAAATTTCAATGAAATGTTGTTGTATCACAATTACTGTTAATTATTCTTGTTTTTGGAGTTAACCCTTTCTGTTTGCTTTTTGTCGATTGGGCGATTGATGCCATAGATAACCAGGGCGAGAATGTGCATGAAGGATGAATCTTGATACAAGTGTAAGATGGAACCTGGAAGGTCTGGACGAGCCAGAGACCCTTGAAGAATTTACTCGTTGTGTTATTCTTCTGTTTTAAATAATTAGCACTTGGTTGGTGCAACTTATTATTTTTTTAATTACCTCCTGATTACCATGATGTTCAATTAAATTAATTATGAGTTGAATATTATTCTAAATATTGAGAGATGTTCTGCTTTGAAAACTTGAGTGTTCCTTGAGAGGTTTCGAAGTGTTATTTCCTCTTATTTACTATGTGACCCCTGACCATAAATTGGGGCGTTACATACTAGGTATTTCCATCATAAGGTTTGACTACAATTGCTTTTAGCAATATTCTTATGGCATCTAAGGTAGTAGAGAAGAGGGAAAAATCTTATGGTAATTGTTTGTTTGTCACTTGTTTATGAAAAGCAGCCTACCCTATAACTGAATAGGACTCACTATTAGGTTAGCTAGTTAATGGATGTATTTAAATGAAGTAGGAAGATTAAACTGTTTGGGAACTTATGTGTGGGCTGGTTACCAAGAGAACGTGGTTCCTATGTGTAAAACTCTGCTGACCTATTATATGTATATCCAATCTCAAATGTTTGGAGATGTACTCATTCCATGAGTCGGGATACAGATGCAAAACAAAGTTCATCTTAGATATGCAGTGCTGTCACTACCACTGTAAGGATTGTGGATGATACAGAGATACCTAGGGTGACCATGTTTAGAGATGAATATGCCCGGGATATATAGCGATTTCCTACCTCTCATGTCTGGACGGGCAGGGACTCTGAGGCCTATAGCAGCCATGATGTTTAAGGATCAGCATTGTCGGGTATATCTGACGGAGAAGCCTAAAGGTAATCCAGTTCGGTAAATAGTGGAACGGAAACGCGTGTCTATTATTCTCGAATGGCTTTCTGAAGAGTGTAGAAGCTTATGCTTCGGGCCTTATACACTACTAGCATTCATAGTATTGAAAAAAATAAAAAGGTCAGTTCAAGAACTTTCTTCTTAGGGGATACAACCTCTAGAATAAGTGGAAGAGAAGTCCGACTAAAATTCAGGAGTCATAAGGGTGATTGGTAACCAGCATGATTGCTTAGTGAAATGTGTGTTTGTTGTGATTATATGTGATGATAATGTGTTATCCTGATTTGTAATGGACCACTTATATGTTGCGTAGCATGTATATTGTTGTGTTTGACTCACCCTTGCACTTTACTTTATAGATTCTGACAGGTATACCGATGAGCCAACCTCCAGTCGCCTCCATCCATGCTAACTTTTCTTTAGCCTCCGGGTGGCATCATGACCCTGCCACCGGATACTGTATATATAGTGGGGTCATCATATTATGGTTTAGAAGTCCCTTCACTGAGGAAGTAGGTTATCAAGTAGCCTTACCTGCCACCTTTTTCATTCTACTTGACCTTGAGAGCCTGTCACATTAACCTGAGAGATCCTCCAGAACCTCCACTAAGTCCACCTCAAGAAATTGAACCCATGACTGCAGTTCCCTTGAGAGAGTGTGCACCCGAGAGAGACACCTCCAGATGCCCTCGTCCTTTTGAGTTAGTCACCTCTCCTTCTCCTACGGGATCAGAGCCGTGAATGAGAACAACTTCTAGGAAAAGTGTAATAGCCCAACACAGGAGAATGATTGCTAGGGAACATAGGAGCCTATTCACCTAAGGTGAGACTTCCCGAGCGGCACAAATGAGGGTTCCAGTGTTACAGGTTGAGGACAGTGATGGTATGGATGAGGTTCGGAATGAAGTTGAAAATGGTCTAGATGGTGAAACTGGTGCAGCTGTCTATTAGCTGCTTGTTGTCTCTTGTAACTGTTAAGGCACTTGTTGTACTTGGTTTTTAATCCTTTGATTAATTATGTGGGGACACATTAAGTATCTCGCCATGCTGTAGTACTCTGAACAATTAGTTTATTCAGTTTATATCACTATAATATATTCATCCTTTATGTGTGCATGTGGTTGTGTATGTTTCATGTTTTTCATGTCAGGTTATAGTCCGCCATAATCCGAAATATCAAGGTAAGTAAGTGATATGCGAACAACTAAATTGAGAACAGGTATTTTAGAGAAATAGCTTCCGCAATTAGAAAATTTTACTAACTCATGAACACTAGAGTTAGCACGTAATAGTGTGTTTCGTTAAAAAAAACTATTGTGGTGATCTCTTATCTGAGAATGGATAGGAGTAGTAGGAGCGCCATCCTTCAGGCAAGGGAGTGCCACAATTGGGTGGTTTCAGAGAAGGTTGTTCAGAAGGCCTAGTTTATGAGCCCATTGTGCTAGATTATGAAGGAACCATGTATAGAAGTAGAGATACTCAGTGTGAAAATTTGGATGGACTAATCAATACGTGAATTTCCGGAAAAGAATGGCTGCGATGGCAAGACAATTAGAACAACTCACTGCATTCTTTGCTGACCAAGCAGCAAGAGCAGAGCAAGGAGCTAATGTGAATCAGACCGAGGACAATGTGTACCATAGACTCGATAAGTTTCTGAAGAGAGATCCACCAAAGTTCGACGGGGGATATAGCCCGGACGGAGACTATAAGTGGATCAAAGAAATAGAAAGGATTTTTGAAACTTTGACCTGTGACAATGCATGGAAGATTGCATTTGCCACATATTTGTTAACATGAGAAGCACTTATTTCGTGGACCACTGCGAAGGGAAGAATAGCACCAACCCCAAGAGAACTGACGTGGGAGATGTTTAAGACTACATTCCTGGAGAAGTATTTTTCAGAAGATGCCAAGGGAAGGAAAGAAACTGGGTTTTTGGATTTGAAGCAAGGGGCAATGACCATAGGGGAGTACACGGTGAATTTTAAGGAGCAATGCCGTTTCCACCCACATTACCACCAAGCGGTCGATGACAAGTCTAAGTGTATTAGGTTTGAGTATGGATTACGACCTGATATAAAAGCTGCTGTAGGATATGACCAAATCAAGAATTTTGCAACGTTGGTTAAAAAGTGTAGAATCTTCAAAGGGAATGAGCAGATAAGGAAGGAGTATGTAAAGGGAATGAGTATTCAAAAGATAATCAATAAAAGGGAAGAGCGTAGAAAACAATACCAACGACCCTTTGGAGGGAAAGAACTAGTACAGAGGGACAAGATATCAACAAAGGAACATTAATTTTCATGGATGTACAAACTGCAATGACACTAGGTACTGTGTAAGGTGTAGGCAACACGTACATGTGGTTCAAAAAATTGTGTGTTTCCTGGTCCTAGATACTCCAAAACAACCCATAAGTAACTCACATACATCACAAGGTCGAGAGGAAGAAGACTCAGCACCTACAAGGCATGGGTTTCTTTGGCCGAGAAGAGGGGAAACTGGTTCCCTCTTCTTTGGCTCTTTCTTCCTCTCCTGAACTACACAACACCCTCAACAGAGCCTACCAAATCTACAGGAACATATATAACAAGCCTAGCTAACCAGAACAGAGGACAGTTTAAGAAATTCAAATTTCATGTTCAATCTCTTAGCTTCTTTGATTCTTATAATTAACAGCCCTAAAACCATGTTATTCATGTTCAACATCATCGAGATAAGCTAAGGAATGGATTTAGAAAGAGATATACCGAAGAAAACTGAATTCTGGAAATTCTAGAAATTGGTCTCGCCGAGAAGATGAAGCACAGCGGCGCTCATGGCGGCGACCATCGTCGGAGATGAACCAGTGGTGGCCGGTGATTCTCCTCCTTCCCAGAAGCACGACGGTGGTGGAAGTGTCTTGATTGGAGGTCGGAGTAGAGAGAAAAACACGAATGATTTTCAGTGATCTTTTCGGAACCTTCAAAGCCACGGTGGCGATGAAGAACACGATGAACACCAACCAAGAAACACTCTAACTCAATCCAGAATCATTCCAATAGCTCTAGAATCACTCCTTTCGTGCCCAGAAACACATTCTGAAGAGGTTTGAGTGAATTGAAGAAGAAATTCGTGGAGAAAACATAGAAGAAAGAAGAAGAAGAAGAACTTGAAACTTTTAGATAGAAGTGAGAGTTTCTATCTCTATCTTCAAAGCAGTAGCGGTTCGAGAATGCTAGAAGGAAGTTTGCTGAGTTCTCAAAGCATCAGAAAGGTCAAATTTATAGAAGGGATGGAGAGATTGAGTGATGCCAAGTAATCAACTTGGTGATGCTTCGCATGGTGCCCTTCACCGTCTCAAGTCACCCACATGTGACTCTAACTCTCTCTCAAAACTTCTCAAAATCTTGTTTCCAGTCCCTAATCTCGTCTGAATTCTTAATTCCCTCCCCTTATAAATAATTGATTCATTTTCCTTAATTAAATTATAATTAAACTAGGATTTTTCACATAAATAACAACTTTTTATGAAGACTTACCATTTAATTTTCTTAATTAAATTTCCACAATCTCTAATGAGCATGTTCTAACTTCCATTTATCCATCAGTATTATCATAAATAAAATTTAATATTTTATGCACATAAAATCATAAACACACATCAATCATTAATAATATTATATCCTCTTATTATTTTAGTAGGTGGAGAAATGGGATGTTACAATATTAGGTGAGGGAGGAAACATCAATAGACCCCCTTAGTTTCTTCGGTGAGTGCTATGACTTTTGGAAGATTAGAATGAAAATCTTTAGAGTATCAAGACCAAAATGTGTGGAATGCTATAGAGGAAGGTCATTTTGTACCTAGTGTTGTTGTAGATGGAGTTAGTCATCCTAAGCCTAAGGCGTTGTGGAATGATGATGAAAAGAAAAAATTACAATATGACCTTAAGGTTAAAAATATCCTAACAGTCACTTTAGGTTTTGATGAGTTCTTTAGAGTTTCAAATTATGCATCAGCTAAAGAAATGTGGGGTGCCTTAGAAGCAACCTGTGAGAGAACCGAGGAAGTTAAGAGGTCTAGGCTAAACAACCATTCCCAAGAGTATGGGCTTTTTAGAAGGAAACCGGGAGAGATAATCTTAGATCTATAAAAAAGGTTTACTCACTTGACTAATCATTTTATTGCTCTTGGCAAAGTGCTTTCTAATAGTGGTCTGAATTTGAAGGTACTTACATGTTTGAGAAGGGCTTGGCAACCAAAGGTGACTGCAATATCCGAGATGAAATTTTATCCAAAATGATATTGGCGGCATTGTTTGGCAAGCTACAAGAGCGTGAATTGGAGTTAAGCTGATTGGAACAAACTGAAGAACTTGAGAAGAAAAAAATGACTATCCACACTGTATCTACTAAAGTTGAGTCTTTTTTTTTTGTCTTGACCAAGGTATCCCCACAACCGATTGTCGTGAGACTAATCCTTCGTCCCACGGTCAGCGCACGAAGCGGTAGGAGGCTGACCAATGAGTTTTTTCCATTCACAAGAGTTGGGATTCGAACCCCTAACCACTTGTTTAAGGAACGAAGTGCTGAACCACTACGCCTTGAGTCTTCTATCTCTTCAAACCTCAGCTACTCTTAAGAAATACTCTCCCTCATAAGTTGACACGTCAACACATCACATCTAAAATTTCTCTCTCTATCAAATTTCTTTCTCCATTGGTTTTTTTTCCCTCACGTACAATCAGGTTAGTATCTCATCCTCCTCAATCCTAAAATCACGTACAATCAGGACCCTTTCACGCGCTCACTCCCAACTTGGTTTTCATTTTGCCAATAATCTCATTTAGGCGAATCCTCTCTCCATCCCCTTCTCAATTCTCTCATTCCATTTACAAAATCCACCCAATTTTATAAGTTTATAAAATTTCTCCTGAATCAAGCAGTTTAAGAAGCAATTTTAGGAGAACAATGCAAACCTTCACGATAATCACATTCTTCTGTCTCCCACTCTTGACTTCTTCCCTTTTCACTGTTTCTTGCATCGTTCAAATTCAATTACTTGCTTGGAATTTTCATCTTCTTGACTATGAACTGAAGCAAAATCGATCACTTCTTAGGTTCCCTTGTCAACCCTAACTATCTTTCGTTCTACTTTTTATATATAGAACAATTTGTAAAGAAAATTTATAAAAATTGTTAATTGTTGCTTTATTTGAATCATTGATTTTTTTTTTCGGGAATATTATCATATGATAATGTATCGAAGTAGTTGAGAATAGGCTCTGGAAAAAGTTGCTCAAATTGAGTCTCTGGTAAAGAATCTGATTGAATTGCTTGGGGTCTATCATAATTCATATGTTTGGCTTGGCATAATATAGTCTGATGTTTTGTTTTGCGCTTTGAAAGTTTCTTAGTTGAACTGTTGTAGGGTTCATCAGTAATGATGAACTCCAAGAATAGGGGACTTAACCTAAAGGCTAGCCTGAGTTTGGATTTTTGTTGGCGTCTTTGAATGAAGTATTTTAAAATTTGAAATTTGAAATGTAAGGAAATTAAATGGCATCTAATTAGTCCATTTTATTTACAGAATCTTTTTTGTATCGAAGCAAGCTAACGATAACTCTGACTCCATGGAGGAAAAATAGTATGTCCAATGGCATTCATGAGACACTTCCGATTTTGAAGAAAATCACTAATATAAGTGTCAAAATTCAGGAAAAGTAAACTTTAGTTGTTTGTTCAAAATAATTTGACAGTAGGTCCTATCTCTTTCTATTTTTCCTTTACATTTAGGGTTTAAGATCTAGGTTTTTGTTGCTTTGAACTCAATTCAGCTCTTTGGTATGCCTTTCATAGAAAACTAAGATAAAATTGAACATATGTATGCTCTCCTTCTCTTTTTTATGATTAGATTTGTCTGTAATATTAATATTTGTTCTTTTCAATGCTTGATTGTAGGTGCTGAATATGAACTCTTGAAAAGAAAATACTTGGAGCTTCTCCTGGTTTTAGGTATTGAATATTTTCTCAACTAGGAGAACGACGTTTCTTCTGCAATTTTGAATCTGCTTAAGGTGAAAATTGTTAGATTTATTCATTATGTTCACCTTTTTCTTTAAACTCTCTGTTTTTTATCGTTCTAGACTATGATTCAATTTTTAAACCATTTAATATATTTCCTTGCTTCTCTTACAAAGGACAGATTTTCTTTATACCAAATCACTAATTTTTATATGCACTTGGAGACAAAGTATTCTAAATCCCTTGTGTCTCCTGCCTCATTCTCTTAATTCCATTTTACAATATTAATATCTGACCTTCATAAAGTCAATGCTCCTGTCCCACATCAATGAATGACTCTAGCCGGTAAAAAAAAATTAGGTTTCACATTTTGTCTATGTTAGTTTTTTATTTGTTAATTTATTATTTGTTTCTTTTTGACACTTTTATTCCTTCTGAAATGGGTTCTGCACCTGCATCTTTACAAGATTGTTCAAATCACCATATTTGTTAACTAGGTGGCTTTACTGGCTTACTTTCATGTTTATTCTCTAATACTATGCACTTTCACGTAATGTCACGACTCTTCCTGATTGAAGACATCTTTTTAGAAATAAATCATGCTTCGGATATTGATTAGAGTTTTTAATGAAAGTTGTTGGGCCAAAAAGAAGAAAATGAAGATTATAGTCAGGTAGCTTGACCTCAGGCTAAGGCCCCGTTTGGAAGAGCTTATATGAGCTTAACTTATAGTATAAGTGCTTATGCAAGTGTTTGGGAGAGCTTATGTAAATAGCTTATGACCAACTTATAAGCTATTTTGAACTTATTTTCATAAGCTAACCAGAGTAGCTTATGAAAAAGAGCTTATGTTTATATATAGCTTATTTTTAATTTATTTCAATAAATTTCTTAAAATAACTTATTAATAAGCGTTTATGCCATAAGCGTTTATGGTCATAAGCGCTTAATTAAGCTGTTTTCCCAAACGCAGCCTTAACTTATGCTCTCAAGCTCATTGGAAAGTCTCTCTCTCTCCCTGTGATTATAGTCACTTTTGTATAAATAATGCATATTTTATTTTAATTAGAATTAGTTTTTCATATTTCATTCAAAATTATTGGGTTTTGAGCCAAGTTTCATGTTATGATTATTTCATGAAGTTTAAATTTATATTAAGGTAACAAGTGTTAGATTTCTTCAAATTGCTATGTTCATCTTTTGATTTAAACTTTCAGATTTTTTTTGTCATATTAGCCTATGATTCAATCTTTAAAGAATTTATTCAATTGCAGCATCCTTGCCCATGATCAGTGCAGGATCCTAGTATTCCAATTCATAAACTCATTGAAAGGGGAAGGAGCAGTAAATGATTGGAAGGCTCATGTAACTATGATCCCATTGGACATATGGGGAGGAAGGAACAAATGAAGTTCCTTCTCTAGCCGTTCTCTAACCTGGTAAACATGTTGTCCCTCCAGATAAGACTACGGTCTTAAACCAATCATGGTTCCATGCTAATTCTGCAGAATAGCAATGGTCCATGCATAGAGCTATAGCCTGGTGCAAACCCATTCCTCACAAGTCACAGCCCAGCAAGGCGTGGTTGGAATAAGATCTCTGATGTTCAAAACCATTTTTGAAAAGGGTAAAACACACTTATACAGTTTTTAATGATGCCTGTGTACGAAAGAAACATAACAGAGGTACATAATATGAGGCAAATACATAATTATAATTTTGAAGGGGAGCAAAAATTTACACAAGTAGGGTGCTGAAAGAAACCTTGTATTTTTATTCAAGGAAATAGGGATAAAATCCCCAATTACATAAACAGAATTTTGTACTCGGAAGAACTTCAAGGGTCTACAGCCTCCCTTGCCCCTAAAACCCACTTGCTAACTAGTTTATCTTTCCCTCTTTCTCCATGCTATTATTTATATCTTACTATATATCTTTCATTGGGGGTCTATTAAAATGTCTCTTTTACTGAATAAATTCACTTTAAGAAATTAGTTTTTTTTTTTTCATTCAACTAATCACTTAGCTAAGTTCAGCAATGAAAATTTAAAGATGCAATAGTAACAGAGATTTCCATGCTTTCTCTGTTATATTTATATAATCGTAGACTATGTATAACTTCATACTTTAGTTCTGTCAGAAATAAATATTGTAATTTTTATGTTATATTCACTGAATAAAAAAACTAAGGTAGTGACATTTTGTTTCTTTTCATGGATGATTCTCAATGATTGCAAGAATATTGGATAATATTTTAACTAGTATTTTATCTAAAGTATTTTAACAAGTTATTCTTTGCTATTCTCTTGACAAAAATGAATTATTTTTATAATTGAGAATATAAATGTATAACCAGGTGGTACTTAATTAAACCACAAAGGGCTCATGATTTGTATATTCTCTGTTATCTAAATTTAAAGAAGCACCATATTTTTAAATTCAAATCATAACATATTTTGTTTATTTATTGCATATAAGAGTTAACTTTTCAACATAATTTAATCTAAGAAATTAATTTTCATCTTTTCATGAATTTAATATTACTAAACTAATTATTATGAATTTGAAAATTTTATTCTACTAAATTTTAGTTTAAAAGTACATTAAAATATTTAATTTCTACATAATAATTAAAATACTTTATTAAATTTTGTATAAAAAAAGTTCTCGTGCATTGCACGGGCAAAGACTAATGATAGTGATGGCTCACCAAGTGATGACTCCCAAAATTATGATAAATAATGAGAATCTCACATTGTCTGTGAAGAAATTTGGGAAGTTCTGGAGAAGAAACAAGGCAAGGAAATTCACTCAATTTAAGAAGTTCACCAAGACAAATGATGCTCTAACTACAAGCAGCAATTTCACTTGTTTTGAATGTGGCAATTCAGGGCATATTAAGGCTAATTTTTCTTCTCTACAAAAGAAAAATGACTTCAAGGCTAAGAGAGACAAGAAACCTAGAAGGGCTTACGTTGCTTGGGAAGGTAGTGAGATGAGTTCAACCTCAAGTTCCGATAATGATAAAGAAGTAGCAAATCTCGCTTTGGTGGCTAATAGTGATGATGAGGTAAGTGACACAGAATCTAATTCTCAACCTTCTTATGACGATATGAAAAATTCTTTTGGTGAATTACATGAACAATGCTTAAAGCTCTCTAGATTGTGTTAAGCAAAAGAATGCTATTAAGTTTCTAGAAAGGTAGAAATAAAGTGATTCAAGACGCATTGAATAAAAATAAGCTAATAAGTGATATCTCTAATGATTGCATGAAATGTGATAAATGTTCTTTGCTTGAATCCCAGATTGATGAACTTAATAAATTTGTTGCTAAGTATGAAAAAGGTACCAATGATCTTGAGATGTGCTAAGTAGACAAAGGTATGATAATGATAGAAGTGGTTAGCTTTTCTAGTTTTGATAAGTCTAGAGGTATTGAAGATATAACCTTTGTAAAATCTACTAATCATAAAGTAAAAAGGTTACCTTTGTTCATCCCAAGTCTAAACCTAAGGCTAAAGCAAATTTTGGGCCACCTAGAAAAGAACCAACTAAAAGACTCACATGTTTTTATTGTAATCAAGCAGGCCACACACCTAATGCTTGTTGTGCTAGATTACATGGTGTACCTAATGGTGAGCTTGTTTGAAAGATGAAGGGACTTTTACCCCTACTAACCCTAAAGGACCCAATGAACCTTGGGTACCAAAAATTGCTCACTAAACCTTTGTTGTAGGTGTGATTGAATGTTCACATGAACATCAAGGATAAATATTGATATTTAGATAGTGAATGTTCAAAGCACATGACCGGTTACAAGTCCAAATTCACTCATATTACTCCAAGGTCAAAAGGATATGTCACATATGGCGATAACACAAAAGGTAAAATTATTGGTATTGGAAGGGTTGGTAAGTCTTCTCAAACTATAATGTTCTTTATGTTGATAGCTTGAAACATAACTTGTTGAGTATTAGTCAACTTTGTGATAAAGGTTATGAAACATGCTTTAAGAAACATGGTTATAATGTTAGAGATGAAATTGATCACCATGATATCTTAGTAGGGCAAAGAGTAAATGACACTTATGTGATTAATCTTGATGATATGTCATTAAATGTTGAATTCCTTGTATGTACAAATGATGGTGCTTGTTTATGGCATTGACGTTTTTCTCATATTCATATGGATCATTTGAATAAACTTGTTAAGCATGACCTAGTAGTTGGTTTATGTTCTGAGAAAACAGAATACCCAAGAATTAGGTTTAGAAAAGAGGTCCCTTTTTACATGAGCCCCCTCAAGATATATATAGTGGGGGAGCCACCAATGGCATTTAAGAGTCATAAAAAGCATTAAAAACCCATAAATTACATAATGCGGGCCTCTGGGCCTCAAAACACTTGGCCCAACAACCTCAACCTATCGCCTCTTAGCCCGCCTAGCTCGCCACGCCCTGGTCCTTATTCTGGTCGCCCTCTACTGGGCGAAGTGCTCGCCCAGTCCACAAGCCCACAAGACACCGAGCTTGAAGTATGAAAGCGAAGTGTGTCTTCATAAGTCTTCATGGCCCGCCACCAGGGGAAGGTGCTCACCTAGTCCACAAGCCCACAAGACACCGAGTCTGAGGCACAAAGATGAAGTGTGTCTTCATAGAGTGCTCTCCATGGAATCCTAACCCACGCTTCCTTTGGGCGGTTATCCCTATAGAATGTGCCTCGTGAAAACCTTCGTTGGAAAAACCCTGTCGGATAAAAACCTAGCGAAGGAAAAAGAGTACAACATCCTATAGAGAAATGAGTCGCCTAAGGCCTGGGCGCGGAGGATAAATATGTCGCCAATCCCAGCGCGAAAATGTGAGTGAATGTGACTCTAGGTGGGGTAGACACGCCTAGCGTGGAATGAAGTGGTCATCAGGTCGATTGGAGCTGCCAGCAAGAAGTCGCTCGCCCCACAGGAGTTGCAGCCAGCCCACAAGTACAACTGAGCCCCAGAAGCATGAAACAGCTCGCCATACTACAACTTGATCGCCAATCTACAAAACTACAACTTGATCATCAATCTAGAAAGTGTAAGTTTGATGGAGAATCACTCGCCAACTTGGGATGGAGTTACTCGCTAATAGCCAATCCGCAAGTGCACGGAGGATATCGTGTAATATAAAAGATGTCGAACCCACAGGGATAGGTTGAATTTCAAGACCCCAAATCAATTTTTTATAGCTTAAAAACCGAAAATAAAAAGGTTTTGATTGTTGGTTGTTTTTAGGAACAAATGAACAGGAAAAAGAAACAAGATAAATATTCGATAAAAACAGTACTTGGGTTGAGCTTCACTACTTCTAACTTAAACTATAGGAATCAATTTCATATATGAATTTCAACACATGTTCTTAGGTGATTTAGCCTAGGGTATCTTCATGTTAATTCCTTAAGCAAGAAGAACTTCCAATTCGATTACTAGGCCTAATTCCTTAATGATTAGTTAATCCAATTGAAGATTAATTTCTGAATTCAGTCCATCACTAACAATCCTACCCTTATACCTAAGTGGCATGCAATTGTTCTTTCTATTCCCATTTCCCCCAATTCCTAACAACTACCATTGCATAAGAATTAGGCAATAACACTTGTGTACAGCAAGATAAATGATAAGCATGGAATAGAAACTAAGAACATAAACCTTTATTCATATATTGTAAATAGAAACCTAAAACATAGCTAGAAAACAGATTAACTACAACCCAAGATACTAAAGAACTTAGCTGAGAATGGCTAAGGGAAACATAATAAGAACCTGAATTGAGAGCTCAAGAATTGGCTTCCCACACCTCAGGCAATGCTCAAAACAAGAGTAGTACAAAGTATCTTAGTGTTTTTCCAAGTGTATTTACAAAAGAAACAAGCAGCCTATTTATAGACTTTCCTGCCTGGGACCCAACGCTCAGGCGTTGGGATCCCAACGCTCAAGCGTTGGGTTTAAGTGCCACCAGACGTGGCCAAATAGGGGCTCAACGCATGAGCGTTGGCCCTTTAACGCTTGAGCGTTCGAATTATAAAATTCCTGGACTAGAAGTCAGGGACCCAACGCATGAGCATTGGCTTCCCAACGCTCAGGTGCTGGGTACGTCTGATGGTTCATTTCCTTGCCTCTCTTCTCTTCTTTCTTGATGGCTCTTGACTACCATAAATGCCCGTCATGTAGCCACTTCTTTGTCTCTAAACAGCTAAATAACATCAATGTTCTTCTTCAATTCTTTTTCCACATATTTAAAACAACAAGAACAGCTGATGCTTCTTCTTCTTCTTCACTTATTTTCAATTTGTCCTTTTGGGGGTTTTGCCTATAAGAGAATGCCCTTTGGGTTGTGTAATGCACCCGGAACCTTCTAGAGATGCATGTTTGCTATTTTTCATGATTTAATTGGTGAATGCATGAAAGTGTTCACGGATGACTTTTCTGTTTATGGGACTAACTTTGACAGGTGTTTGGATAATTTGGAGAAGATCCTAATGAGGTGCCAAGAAAAGAATTTGGTCCTTAATTGGGAAAAATGTCATTTCATGGTAAAAGATGGCATTGTGCATGGGCATAGAATCTCTAAAAAAGAGATTGAGGTTGATAGAGCCAAAACTAAGGTTATTAGAAATTTACCTCCTCCTGTGAACATCAAAGGTATTAGAAGTTTTCTGGGTCATGCAGGGTTCTATAGGCATTTTATAAAAGATTTTTCTAAAATTTCTAAGCCTATGACGAACCTTCTTGAGAAAGATGCTCCTTTTATTTTTGATGATCAATGCCTGTCTGCTTTTAAGCTTTTGAAAGAAAAACTTGTATCAGCCCCTGTTATTGTTGCACCCGAATGGGATTTGCCTTATGAGATTATGTGTGACGCAAGTGATATTGCAATAGGGGTTGCTCTTTGTCAAAAAAAGAATAAATTTATGCATGTGATTTACTATGCTAGTAAGGTCCTGAATGATGCTCAAAGGAACTACTCCACAACTGAAAAAGAGTTGTTAAGTGTAGTTTATGCTCTAGATAAATTCAGACCTTACATCTTAGGTTATAAATTTTTGGTGCATACTGACCATGCTGCGTGATGACCGGGATTTATATGATGTTTTTAGTGTCTTTTTATTTTATTTTTATTGAGTCTCATATAGTTTTTATTTCATTTTATTATAGTTTTCACTTTATTTTTGCATTTGCATATAGTTTAGCAACTTCTGTGTTTTTAGTCATTTTTAGTTGTTTTTATTAGATTTTAGTCATTGTTAAAGGTTCTGGTCAATTTAAGAACATTTGTGGGGATCTTGGTGCAATTAAAGAAAGATTGGTGGCTGAAATTAAATGAAGAAGAGGAAGCATCAACTACCTTTGCTTGTTTAACATGTGGGAATTAGATGATTGAAGAAGAAATTGATGTGTTTCAGCTGTTGCAAAAGGAGAATGAAGCCACATGAAGGTCCTTTAATGCCATCAAAGCCTTTCCATCAAGGAGGGAAGAA
Organism: Acmispon strigosus; assembly: GCA_030819835.1. NCBI lineage: Eukaryota > Viridiplantae > Streptophyta > Magnoliopsida > Fabales > Fabaceae > Acmispon > Acmispon strigosus. Next base: position 32,649,555 of record JAUAMA010000001.1, read on the forward strand.
GAAAGCAAGAATGTGAAGCAGCAGATGAAGCCTAATGCTTGAGCGTTGGGAAGCCAACACTCATGTGTTGGCTCTCTGCCAGACGAGCTGTTTTTAGATATTTTCCAACGCTTGAGCGTTGGAGGCCAACGCCTGAGCGTTGGGGTGCTGGCAGAAACTAATATAAATAGGTTGCTTTACTTCTTTGTAAAAATACACGGGCTAAACTTAGACACCATCTTGCACCTTGTTTCTGAGCTTTTCCTGGACTTGTGGGAGGCCACCTTGAGCTCCCAATTCAGGTTTTATTTTATGTTTTCCTTAGCCACGCTTGGCTAAGCTTTCTTGTATTTGGGTTGTAGTGAATTTATTTTAGAACTATGATTTAGGTTTCTGTTTATACATGAATAAAGTTCAAATTCTTAGTTTCTATTCTCTGTTTTAATATTATTTTTGCTGATCACAAGTCTTCATGCTTAATTCTTATGCAATGGTAATTGGTAGGATTTATGGGAAATGAGAATAGAATGAATGATTGTATGCCACTTAGGTATAAGGGTAGGAATTTTTAGTGTTGGCCTGAACTTAGAATTCATTTTCAATTTGATTAACTAATCACTAAGGTATTAGGTTTAGTAATTGAATTGGAAGCTCTATTTGGTTAAGATATTAACAAGTAGAAACTCTAGGCTAGAACACCTAAGAACATGTTCTGAATTTCATATATAGAATTGATTATGAATAGCTTAGCTAGAGGTAGTGAAACTCAACCCAAGTACTTGTTTTATTAAGTTTCTATTTCTGTTTTTATGCTTTTCTCTAAACATAAAAAACAAAACAAATATTTTTTTTTCTCTTTTTCAAACTCTAAAAAACGGATTTTAAATCAAACCAATCCCTGTGTAGACGATATCTTTTAAATTACTTCGATACAATCTGTACACTTGCATAATTGCTATCACTGCGTTGAAGTACTTGTTTTCTAAACAGGATGCTAAACCCAGATTGATCAGATGGATCTTTCTCTTGCAAGAGTTTGACTTGAACATTGTGGACGGGAGAGGAAAGGATAATGGTGTAGCAGACCATTTGTCAAGACTTGAAGATGGGAACTCTAGCTTGATTCCTATTCAGGAAGAGTTCCCGGATGAGAAGCTTTTTGCTGTCCAAGATGCAGAGATAATACCCCGGTATGTGCATCTTGCTAACTACAAAGCTGTTGGACTGTTGCCACCTGATTTATCGTGGCAACAAAAGAAAAAGTTTTTACATGATGCCAAATTTTATTTCTGGTATGAACCCTTTTTGTTTAGAGAATGCTCCGATGCAATAATTAGAAAATGTGTCCCAGAAATAGAATTTGAAGGCATTTTGTGGCATTGTCATGGCTCCGAATTTGGAGGCCATTTTTCTGTAGAGAGGACTGCTGCTAAAGTCCTCCAAAGTGGTTTTTATTGGCCTACTATCTTCAAAGATAGTAGAGCATTTGTGGAAAGGTGTGATCGCTGTCAACGAACTTGTGCAACATCTCAAGAAAAAAAAATCCCCCAAAAAAAGATTTTGGAAGTTGAGCTTTTTGATGTTTGGGACATTGATTTTATGGGACGCTTCCCTCATTCTTTTGGTTGCCAGTATATTTTAGTGGTTGCTGATTATGTTTCCAAATGGGTTGAGGCATCAGCCCTTCCCACAAATGACAGTAAGGTGGTTTTGGACTTTTCGAAGAAAAAGATTTTCACTAGATTTGGGGTGCCAAGGGCGATTATTAGTGATGGGGGTAAGCATTTTTGCAATAAAGCTTTTGAAACTCTTTTGGAAAAGTATGGTGTTAATCACAAAGTTGGTACCCCCTATCACCCCCAAACTAGTGGCCAAGTGGAAGTTTCCAATAGAGAGCTGAAAAGGATTTTGGAAAAGGTAGATGGTACCTCAAGGAAAGATTTGTGAAGAAGGTCTTGCTCCTGACCCTGGCTGTGGTTTTGATGACGACAAACTCATCAACAAAAAGAAGAAAAGAAGACTTCAAAGAAACAAGCACTACAAGTCCATCAATAGTCTAGAAGTCTTAGTATTAGGTGAGTTATGCTTCCAAAGGTCTATTAAAGCATAAAGGCTCTTAAAACACCTAATCTAATCAAGCTAAGTGTTTTCATAACTTAAAAGAAGTAGAAAACCTTAAACCAGTCTCAAAGAATCAAGTTTCTGGAAAATGGGCTTCTGTGTAATCGATTGCAGCTTTCTGGTAATCGATTACACCTAGGCAAGTAATCGATTACTCTTGGCTTGTAATCGATTACATGTTTGAAATTCAAATTCAAACTGAAACGGTCATTAGTGTAATCGATTACACTAAGTGTGGTAATCGATTACCAGAACGAAAAAGTGCATCTTTTCATGAACCATTGTGTCCCAAACCTTTTGAAAAGGGTTGTGATGGTTCAAGGACGTTTCCCTTGCCTATATAAAGTTCATTTAAGTCCAGAACACATAACATACACAAGACACAACAAGAGACAACACATTACACATGAGAAAACACCATTAGGCCAAAACTTTGTCAAAATTAGTTCATCTTTTAGAACTTAAACCTTTTGGAGCCTAAATTCTGAGTTCATGATCTTCATGTCTATAAGAACACTTTAGTTGTTCATATCTTGAAGAACTCAGAATTGTATTATGCTTAAAAGCCTTAAAGCATAATTTCTCATGATCAATCCAATTGTATGTTAAAGGATTGATACAACCAATTGTAAAATCTTCTTCATCTCTTTCTGTAAGATTGAGTTTTCACCGTGGTATTCGGTGAATGGTTGTTGTCACTGAAAGTGGTTTACTTTCAGGGTTTCGATTGAAGGCAGGTTAGTCTTCAAGGTCTGAGGGTGGTTTGCCTTCAGGAACTGAAAGCGGTTTGCTTTCAGGGGCTGTTGAAAGTGGTTTGCTTTCACAGGATATTGGTAGAAATTCTTGGGGTCCTTGGGTTAGGAACTTGTAAGAGATTTTTATCAATAGTGGAAAAATCCTCAAGGGGTTTTCTTGAGGGACTGGACGTAGCCTTCGGTAGATTGAAGGTGAACCAGGATAAACTCTTGTGTGTGATTCTCTTTATCCTTCATATTTACTTTCAAGCATCGCTCAATTCCGCTGCAATCATAACGATCATTTCGTGATCATCATAAACTTGAAAGTAACAATTTCAATAAGGCGAAAATTGGGGCAACACTGATTCACCCCCCCTCTCAGGTTGCTATCTATACTAACAAGATTGGTCAAGAAAATTAGATGACACCTTGTGGGCTTACCGTACTGCTTTCAAAACTCCTATTGGAACTTCTCCTTACCAATTGGTTTACGGTAAGGCATGTCATTTACCAGTGGAATTAGAGTACAAGGCCTTTTGGGCCTTGAGGCAGCTGAATTTGGATCCCAAGGATGCTAAGGATAAAAGAATGTTACAGTTACACGAGTTAGATGAATTCAGACTTCAAGCTTATAACAATGCATGGATATACAAAGAAAAAACCAAGAGGTGGCATGATAAGAAGATTGTACCAAAAGAATTTGTTCCAAGGCAACTTGTGTTATTATATAACTCAAGGTTAAGATTATTTCGTGGAAAGCTGAAGTCAAGGTGGTCAGGACCTTTTAGAATCACCAAAGTCTTTCCCCATGGTGCAGTAGAGCTTGAAAATGAAGTTACAAAGAACATGTTCACTGTTAATGGGCAGAGGCTAAAGTTGTACTTGGGAGGAGAGGTTGAAAGAGAAAGGATTCTTACTCGACTTCAGCCCCCTAATTGATTAAAAGGGGAAGAATCTACCAAAGACTGTAACATTGGGCTGCTTGGGAGACAACCCATGGAAGGTTTGGTAAGTGATTTCATTTGATTAAGGTTCTGTTTTTACTTTCTGCATATAAAAAGAAAAGGAAAAAAAAAAGTTTGATTCTGTAGGTACCCAACGCCCAAGCATTGGAGGCTCAACACTTATGGGTTGAGCCCCTGCCAACATAAACTCCGTGCACTTGCGAATTGGCTATCACAAACCATAATGAGCATCCTTTCAAAAGAAAATCGATTTCAGAGCAAAAGACATGGATTATAAGCTTTACACGCCAAAATTAACACGCCAAACTAGGGACTCCTGTTCCGACCAGCTTCTAAGTCAAAAGGTGCGATAGCATCACAACGAACCCAAATAACTTGCTCTTCAACAAATGCCATAAGGGGGGACTTCATGACTTAGAAAAGGAGCGTCCCGTCCCAGTTAGTGTCGGAGCTTCCGCATGAAGGCCAAGATACAACAAGCAAAACAAGGTCGCCCATACCTAACCATGTGCTCAGTAGCTCTTTCACAAGGACTTCTCTTGGACCAGCAGAGGTAACACCAACGTACCCTGAACCTATAAATACATGTGTGATCCTTCATTTACTCAACATGTTATTAATTCTAGCAAATCTCTGAGTTTTTCTAAGATTCTGAGATTCTCTCCTTACTCTCTCACTGACTTGAGCGTCAGAGCGTCTTCCACAAGTACTGCACGAACAACGCCACCTTGCACTTGCAACCACTCTAGGTCAAGCTCCGCCACATATAGCGAGGAGAACCATCAGGTTCTACTCCGCGAAAAACAAATACTAAATGAGAAAAAGTTTTTTTTTTTAAAAAGATTTAATTAATGAAGCATATTTTTGAAAAACTAAATTGATAAAAGATGAATTTTTTTTACCGTAGTAAAAGATGATTACTAGTATATTAAGGGGGCGTTTGTTACGCGGCATGGAATCAGATTCCCGGGAATGCTGAGGTCGGGAGTGGACATTCCAACGTTTGTTACAAGGTTAATAATTCACATTTCCGGGTATCAATCATTCCCAGGAATGGAATAACCGCCAACATTCCCTTCATTTCATTCCCATCGATTGGGTTGGGAATGCAAGATTCTCATGGGAAATGAATTATTTTAAATATAACTTTTCACTTTCTTCACAATCTCTCATATTTTTCTATTTTTAAAATTTTAAAATTAAATTAATTTAAGCACATACCCAGGAATACTAAAAACTTACCAAACATATGTAAAAAACTTACCCAGGAATAAGATTCCCAGTAATCTCATTCCTTGGAGTGTGATTCCCGGGATTGTAATCTCAAACCGTGAAACAAACTCCCCCTTATAGTTTTACTTTTTCCTAAATAATTTTTCTATTTTTGTCATCTATGTATGAATAACGATAACAAGATAACACAAGGACCACATGAGAGACGTTAACTTGCAGCTCTTCCTTTTATTCATTTCGGGCAACCAAATTTTGAGGCCACGAAGAAGCCAAAACGGCACAACCACCATAACAGTTACACTCCTAAACGTAAAATTTCACTACTCATGCAAAATCCCTGTTCCGCTCCTCAATCCAACAACCTTCATCGTCACCCTCCTCATAAAACCACAAGCCACTTCCTACTCCATCGTCTCTTTCAAATCTTGTAAACAATTTTGAACTGTGGATATTACGAAAATGCCACTCCTCCTTCCCATGCTTTCCCTCTCCCCCATCCCAACCCAATCCACACACGCCCTGCTCCAATTCCAGCGCCGGAACCAATTCACCTCCCGCCGCTCTGTCAGATGCTACGCCGCAAGCGGCGGCGACAGCGACGGGTTCACGGCGAAGTCGGGGTACCTGTTCGAGCTGAGTGCGAAAGAGGCGGACTCGCTGGCGGAGTACAACATATCGAAAATCGCGGCCATTTATTTCAGGAAGCCTCTGCTTGTGGCTCGCCGGTTGGTTCAGACCGGACTCGCCTTCGGCAAGTGGTTCGGTCTCCGCTACCTCGACGCTCTCTTCGAGCGCTCCGATGACATGTTTCAGGTTTCGAAACTCTTTCTGATTCGAAACCCTGAGGGTTCGAAATTGAGTATATTCTTTTTCATAAAAATAACAACGTCCTCCAGTTTTTCTCTCAAAAAAAATTTAAAAATGGGAAATAGTAATGGTAGGTACTTGCATTTGAATGGAAGGAGAACTAATTCTCTTTTTGTTGAATTCGGGTTTGGGGATTTTAGGAATTAGGAATTTGTTTTTCTAAAATATTTTCTTTTTAAAGGAAATTGTTGATATTGTTGGGATACACAACTTTTGCAGGAAATGAAACTTGCATTTGGGCCTAATTGTAGTTAATATGAGATCTTAGCACACCCCTTTACTGTCAAAGGGTGGACACGGGAAATGTGAGTTTGCAAGATTATAGATAGGATTAGGCAATGTCGCTATGATATCATAAGTTGTAACTCTAGTGAACTTGGGTTCTCAAAACGTTGTTGGCGTGGAGAGAGGCTTAAACGAACAAAAGAAGTGATTTCGAAATGTTAGATTGGAGAATCTTGGGATTTTGATTTGCGGTTTGCAATGAAAAAATATAAAACGAATTTTTTTCTTAGCCTTTATTTTTGGTTTTGCAGGTTAGAGCTGCAGAGCTAAGGAAGATATTGGTGGAACTTGGGCCGGTATGTCATGCATTCTGGTTAATTTTATAATAGCCTTGAACTTTGTCTTTAACGCACTTTTTTTTTTAAAAGATTTTGAGCTTGGTGTTTTTGTGTCTTAGGATTGAGTAATGATAGGGGTCATTGACGTTATTCATTCTCAGATATGTCATAAAACGGATCGATAAGTTGTGACTGCAGTTGTGAATTTGTTACCACTTTATTTCGGTTCTTTTTCTCTGTTTTTTTTTGTTTTAATGAAGCTGTTGCCTTTCCATCCAGTGCAAACAACAATTGAATTGAGTTATAACATTTAGCTCAAGTTTGATGTGTCCCATTTAAATTGGGGTGGAAATTTCATAAACATATTTTGAATTTTAAACAAAAATCCAACTTCCAAATTTTTCATCCCCAACTTTATGGGGTATGTAGCTGGCGAGAGAATGAACCAATGTTTAGATTTCCTAGATCTGAGTCCGCTAAACTAAACTTGTAGTCCTTTCACATTTTTTAATTTAAACAGTGTTTAGTTAAACCTGAGAAAAAAGTAGATCTTTTACTTCCCTACTGCTATTTATTATCACTTCTCAACAGTGTTATTAAATATGCCAGGGAATTCACCCAAGTTCCTCTCCATCCCTTGCCTCGTCTTTGGTATGAGTAATTTCTTCAAGGTTTGGTGGGGTTCTTGACAATCAAAATTCAAAAGTGTCTCTAGTATTAGTAAGACACTATAGATACGGAATTGTATGTACGATAATTAGGTTTCTTAGTGGTTTTTGTGGAATCATCATGCGGACAAACTTAAACATCTTGTGTGTTCAACTGTTTTTTCATCTATAACTAGTTGATGCGGTAAATTACTGTTTTATACTACTTTTTGCAGGCATATATCAAAATTGCTCAGGCTATATCATCTCGTGCTGTAAGTTCTGCTTTATCTGTCACATTATTAAATCTGATATTCATATTCTTTTGTTTCTTTCTGGTCTTTTGTGATCCTTCAACTATGGTTTTCCTTTCATCATATGTCAATTGCCATGTGGAAGAAGAGTAGGTGATGGCATTAATGAAAATTTGCTATTTAGTTGTTGGTGATAAAGCTTGTTTTGCTTTTCCATCATTATTACAATATTGAAAAGTACAGAAGACCTAGGTTGTCAATCCCGGCGGGATCCCACGGGATCCCGGGATTCCATCCCATCCCAGCGACCCCTTGGGATTAAATTTCCCATCCCAGCCCAGAATGCCTTCCCGGCTGTCCTGGCAGCCAAAATCCCGGCAAATCCCGCGGCATCCCGCAGGGATCGTGATTCTCTCCCCCCCCCCCCCCCCCCCTTTTTTTTCCAAAACTCCCATTTTCCTAAAATACCCTTAATATTTAAAGGTTGGGGTTATATTTTAAGGGTATTTCTGGGTTTGCCTAAAAGATTGGCAGTGGAATAGCTTCAAAAAACAGAAACTTATGTTATGAGTATGCATGTTATGAATTTCAAGTAATATTTATCATTGTTTTAGTATATCTATATATATTTAAAGGTTGGGGGTTATATTTTAAGGGTATTTCTGGGTTTGCCTAAAAGATTGGCAGTGGAATAGCTTCAAAAAACAGAAACTTATGTTATGAGTATGCATGTTATGAATTTCAAGTAATATTTATCATTGTTTTAGTATATCTATATATATTATATGGTATAAAATTATATAAAATATAAAAAAAATTCACTACCCCGGCCATCCCGCTATCCCAGTTTTGGGGCTGACTGGGACGGGCTGGGAACTGGGATTGACAACATAGACATCAAGCTTCCTTTCCATTTTTGGCACTTTTTAAAGCTGCTTATGGCTTAAACATCATTCAGAAGGCCATTTTTTTCCGTTTTTTGGGTGCATTGTCAGCTTTCCTTCAGGACATACCAGAAGAGGGGGGTGGGTGGGAATATGACCTGAGGGTTAATTTATAATTTAGAAAGCCATACCTCAAAATATTTTTATTTCAAACCTCCTCCATTTCCATATTGAATCAAATGTCCTTAACAATACCCAAAAGTATTTATAATTTGATTATCTGTCTGGTTGTTGAATGAATCTGATTGATATTGGGTATATGGATCGAGTAGGTGTTTTCATTCTCTCAATTATTTGAATATTAAATTCCAAATATTTTCCAACTTCTTTTTAAAGTTCGCCTATATATGGGTTGGAAATACCTGGATACGTTAGGTTGAAATGTAACTTAATGCTCACTTTCTGAAGATTATGCCACTTTAATCTACAGTAACTGTAATTAAGATATTCAATTTCAAACAAACTCACCTTGTAGGATTTGATACCCCCATCATATCTAGATGAGCTCTCATTGCTGCAAGATCGAATAAGTCCATTTTCCACTGAAGTTGCTTTCAACATGATTGAACAAGAACTTGGTTTATCTCTGGTTGAACTTTTCTCCGAGATTTCACCTGAGCCTGTAGCTGCTGCATCTCTTGGGCAGGTTCATATATATGGCCATATTGGTGTATTTTTCTTGCTGATGGTTGTAGAGTTTTGGAATGGCATGTATGTATTTTTAATTTTTGGTTTTATTGCCTGAAAATTGGAACTTCTGTGTCTGAAGCATAGGTTTATCAAGCTAGGCTTCGCAAAACAGGAGAGGTTGTTGCTGTTAAAGTGCAAAGACCAGGAGTTCAAGCAGCGATTTCCCTTGATATATTAATTTTGCGTGTTATGGCCGGATTGGTTAGGAGAGCTGGCAGACTAAATACTGATCTTCAGGTGATGTTGCAATGTCAATAAGATTGAATTTCTGCTTCTTAAGAATTTTGAGTATATTAACACCAAAAATGGTAATTGTTGTCGCTAATGCCTCTTAGGTCTTAACTTCAAGTCTGGTTTAAGGGAGTTATTTAAGGCTTGTTTGATTGCAGTTTTTATTTTTCTGTATCTAAAAACGGTTTATAGTGTAAATTGTTTTTCATAGTAATAGAAGAATAAATGGTTTGAATGAGATGTTTTCCAATATTAAAAAAACTTCAATTTGAAAACTAAAAACAGAAACAGAAAATCTCTGAGCTGTTCTAGTATTTTAGTTTTAAAAACTGACATTAAGAACTGTTTTCAAAAACAATTTTTGAAAACAGGTTGTGACAATAGGTTTTTAAATTTTTCGGTTTTAAAAATAGAAAACAGTTTTCAAAAACTGCAATCAAACAAGCTCTTATGAACTCATAATAATAATAGTCAGGGGCATAATAAATATTGGGTGTGTAATAAACATTATGCATCATTTCATCAATCTTGTGCATGTTATATTCTTCAGTTCCATATTTCATCTGTTTTGTTGAGCATGGTGTTGTATATATGCAGGCAGTTGTTGATGAGTGGGCTTCAAGTCTTTTTCGGGTATGCATTGTTTTCCTATATTTTCACCAAATAAGGTTGTCAAACTCGATAGTATAAGTAAACTCGTGGAGTGTCTGTAAACTCGACTCGTTAACTCGTAAGAGTTTGCCTTATGCAGAAATAATATTTAAAAAACCACAACAATGATGCAAACACCAATAAAATTAAAAATATACTTAAATAGCTAAATCATACATTGACAAACATATAAGAACAAGTTAAAACCAAACATAAAATGACTAGATATAAGTTCATAAGAAAAAAGTAACACATGTTCATGAGGTAGAAGACTGAAAACTTCAAATACAAGCGTAAATAAGTCATGATCTTCCAACAAGAGTAAAAATCTAACTGTTTTATAATCCTCTAAATATCTGATATCAATTCATAATTTGAAACTCAAAAATTTATATGACATAAAAACTCTAAATCAAGGTTTGTAGACAATTTTAGAAATATTGTCGCAGCTCACTTTTTTGCGCAATACAAAGAAATATTAGAGAAAAGAGGCAAAGGGACCAAAGCAAAAGGGATTTGTGAAGAATAAAAGTAGTATTGCAAAGACTACCATGAAATATCGTCATTTTGGTAAATAAATGATTTTTCTCCATTTTTTGCTGAACTCGTGAAATCGGCAGAAAACTTACGAGTTTACCGAGTTCACCCGATTTTACCCGAGTGTATCAAAAAGTGAGTTTACATGCAATGTAACTCGTTTTGGTTACCTAGGATCGTAAACTCGTAAGATCGTAAGAGTTTACGAGTTAAAACTAGAGTTTAACTACCATGCCACCAATTATGTTCTAGAGTATGCGTGTCATGAACCAACTATCCCAAAAGTTTAAGTTATTGGGTGAAAACACATGAATGATTTTATTTTATATAGTTCTAATCGGGTTGGAAGTGTTGACAATGTACGGACCCACTTACCTTGTGCTTAAATTCAAGTTTTTCTTATAGAATAATGGGGGAAACAAGGATCGAACTCTAGACCACTTGTTCATAGAGGCTTTGACACTATGTCATAAACCATCTATCCTAAAAGCTAGAGAGAGGGATTTCATGAAATAGAAATTCTGATTTTATTAACTGAATGAATATTACACTTAATTCATATTTATATATATATATATTACAACTGTAGTTAAGTTAGTAGTAATGTTACTAATTGACAGCTGTTATAAACTAATACAAACAGAAACTATAGTTCACACCAATGAGAGTATAGTAATCATATACTCCAACACTCCCCCCTCAAGCTGATCCGGGTAATAAACTGATGCAAAATAATCACTTAGTTGATTCCGTAATAACAGAATCAGTTTTATTTGAATAAATCTCTTTTTTCTCACTTTTCTTCACTTTCTCGTAGTTACTTTCCCTCACTTTCTCATAGGCTACTGGTTCACTCTATTAAAAACTGTTTAATGTTTTTTTTAGAAAAAGGATCTTCGACCAATCAATTTCATATACAATCTTCCAATTTAAATTTCTTAGAAATCTAAATTGAATACAGGTAAATCACCTTGAATGCAGGAGATGGACTACTATAACGAAGCAAGCAATGGTGTCAAGTTCAGGTTAGTGCATGTTATCGAAGGCTTTTAAAATGTGATTTACTCATTGAATCTCTGTTCAAAGTGATATCATGTATGGTCTGAAAGCATGTGAATATGGTTTGATTTTGTCGTATATAACTAGTTATAGAACTTAGAACAACTTTAATATAAGTTTAAGTACTCTGACTGACAGGCATATTTTTCTTTTAAATTGGAAATTGACAAGGCAGCAAGCACTTCAGTATTTTTTGTGAGCAATTTGTTTGGTCTTAAAGGTTTAGATTTTCTTTATAATTTACTTTTAAGGCTTTGGAGAAGAAATGGTAAAATTTTTGTTAAAATATGCCTTAGTTGCTGGAGTTCGGTCCCAGGATATGACCTCAGCCAGAGCAATTATCATCATAACATCATTAGAGCCATTTTCTAGGGATGCCAATTTCAGGGCCTGTTTGGTTCGTTTTCATTTTCTATTTTCATTTTCCTTTTTCAGTTTTTAGTTACAAAGCTTCTACCTTGTTTTCAAGTTATTTCCTGTTTTGAAAGTTTTGTTCAGGAAATGGTGGAAATTACTTTTTGTTGTTTTCATTGTTTCCTGTATAAAACTTTGAAAACAGGAAACAAATTGACAATACGGTGATAGTTTTGAACTGAAAAAAAGAAAATGGAAACAAATAATGAAAATATAAACTAAACAGGCCCTTATGTATCTCTTGTGCTCTCATTTCGCAAGAATTAATGTGTTATAATTATAAATATTTTGTTGTTTGTTATGTGTGACCAGAAAGTTGTATGGTTCTATACAAGATGTGGTGGTTCCTTTAATGTACATGGCGTACACAACTCGCAAGGTCCTTGTTATGGAATGGATTGAGGTATTATACCATTTGCTGCTTGCTCACTATATTTAGCAAAACTAGTTCAGTGCCTTTTTATGTTAGAGACCCAAGATAAGTTTGTTGTATATTACATGAGATGGACAACTCTGGAGTTACCTAGAAAATATCCTGAAGATCCTCTTTTGTAATTTTCTGAACTAGAATGCTTGATACTTACCTAGAGAAACAATTATATAATATATCACCATGAAATAGACTTACTGAATGATGTGGAGTGCTTTTTTGATCTATATCCTGGATATCTGCCTCAGTTAGTTATGGCACGTAGGGCCATTTTATCTTTGACATTTTCTTTGTTGTTGCCTGCTGAAAAATAACTGACTTTTGCTAACATATTAGCTCACTATGGCTATTGTAGGGGAAAAAGTTATCTGAAGTAAAGGATCTCTACCTGATTGAGGTCACCTATGAAACTAAATGCAAATTACTCTTGAGTTTTTTCTGTATGATTGTTAGTTTTTTGCATAATGATGCTGAGCATATTTTGTATTTCCTGATGCTGATTAGGTAGGAGTTTACTGCTCATTCAATCAACTTCTTGAGTGTGGGTTCTACCATGCAGATCCACACCCTGGAAATCTTCTTCGGACATATGATGGAAAATTAGCTTATTTAGGTAATTGATGACTGAAAAATCAATATTTCAAATCCCTTATGTTCTCAGCTGCATAATATGTCTTATTCTTTAGCATCTGTTTTGGCTTTGTTGTTAATGTATATACAGATTTGTCTTGTTTTGATGGTTTAACGATCGAGATTAAATTAAACTCTTGGAATAACTTGATCTTTTCTTGATGTGGTACTTATGTTAGCTTCACACTCCTCTTTCTCCTGATTCATGCCTTATGTTGCAACCACTTTCTTATGGAACAATTATTTTGGGTGGGTGGAGGGATGTTTTCGTGTCCATCGGGTATGCCCTTGTACTTTGGAATTTTTCTTGGTTAGGTAAAGGCTTCGATAAAGAGGTAAATTTTTTGTTGCAAATTGCACAATTTGTGCAGTTGCTTGGTGCATATTGTTGGAGCAAAATACTCAAATTTCAGGGGTGTTTCTCTTATTCTCAACTTGTTAAGAAATAAGATTCTGTATATGGTCTCTCGTTGGTGTTCTTCTGATGGTTGTATCTAGGGAATTTCCATTTTATACATGTATAGAGATTAATTATTTTTGCCCCATATTACATTCAATTTTTTCTTATTTACTTATCCCTGTTGTAGCTTGCTCTAATCAAGTTTTACTCTCCGAAGTGATATGAAGTGTATGATTTTTGATTTACGGCTTATGGTTGTAAAGGAATGCAAATTTTTTCAAGGATTAAAGTGTGCTTCTAGACTCTAGGATAAAGTAGTTTTCTTACCCAATCTTGTCATATAACCTTTCGATAGTTGTTGAAGCAATTTAACCATTTTGATCTTTATAGGGGTTCTTCATAATAATTTTTCTCAGTTCTAGACTTCTTTATGATGTGTTCATTCTGATGCAATAGCTTTTTGTTCAAGTTTCTTTTACATGGATGACCTTTCCTGTTCTTTCTCAAGCAATCTCGCGAGCAAAAAATAGTTTCGTAATATCTATATTCTATAATACTTTAATTTGATCAGCAAGTTTGTTGTCATTAAAACCATAGTTCAAGAGGATCTTTGAGTTAACTTTCCATACTTCTCTAATTCTTTATCAAAGCAATAGTCTCTGCCTTCTCTGTTGTTCATAATTAATCTTCTCCTTTTATTTTCGAAAAATGTTTATCCTCAATTTTCATTTGTCCGATTTTCTCTCGGCCATTTATTGGTTTCTCTTATAGACAATTACGAGAGAGTGGGGTCTGATATCTTGATAACTTACTGCTGGTGATTATTTTGTTTAAATTTTTCATTCTCTCTTTGCCTGCTTGTGTATTTCATTAGCGATTGTGTAGTTTTCCTTTTCTTGTGATGAACTCTTGCTTTTCTATCAAAATACTTTTTTTTTTTGAAATAAACCTCATATCAATATACTTGATTCTATTTATTAGAGGAAGTAAAGGGAATGGAAAAAAAGAGCATACAGATGAAAGAATTATGTAACTATCCAATTTGATCAAGGTCTTATCTTTAATACTCCATATGCATATTTAGGTTAAATACTTAAATTATTTTTGAAGGCCCTCTTTTAAGGCTGGTTTGTTCTATTTTAATTTCTGGAATATTTACTTTTATTTTTATGCCTAGATTCTAGAAGATATGTATAAGTAGGGTATCAACATAATAGGGTTTTATATTTCATTTTGCTCCTTCTTTTGCACCAGATTTTGGCATGACTGGTGAATTCAAACAAGAATTGCGTGAAGGATTCATTGAAGCTTGTCTACATCTTGTAAATCGCGATTTTGATGCATTGGCTAAGGACTTTGTGACTCTTGGGTATTTATGATTTATTCATGTTTTATTTCAGTTATTAAGATGAGTATCCTAGTTGGTATAAGATTGCTCTGCTTTTACATTACAGGCTTCTTCCACCGACTGCAGACAAAGAAGCAGTTACAAAGGCTTTGACAGGTTTTTAATTTTTTTTTTTAGGTGAATTCTAAATTGTTGTGACTATATGCTGCAATTATCCGTCTCCCCTTCACCTTTCTTGAGGTTATATTGGTTGATTCTGACACCCACGCTATTCTGTCACCCACGTTATTCTGTGTAGGTGTCTTTCAAAATGCTGTTGCCAAAGGAGTTCGTAATATCAGCTTTGGAGACCTTTTAGGGAACTTAGGAACCACCATGTAAGCTCTTTGCTGACGCATTAAATATATTTGAAGGTTCTTTATGTCTAGTAAGAAACATAAAGTGACTTATGAAATAGAATAAGGAAGGTGTATATTTTATCTCAGAAACTGCCCCACCTCTTTGCTTAATAGACAAGGAAATTCTGGAAAAGTCCATGGGTCTAACACCATAGTCCATGAGCTGGAACGAGCACTCATGTACGGTTGGATTCTAAAGCCACTGTTTTATCAATAATTTTCTGTTGCCAACTTTATGGAATAAAGCTTCCTGTACTGTCTTAGGAATAGTAATAGATGAAGTGGTAGAGACAAAGGCATAGTAGGTATGAGACAAACGATGATATAGAAGGAAGTTATAAATGAGATGATGGTTAAGAGTATTTCATCAACATTTCTAGAGTATCGTAATTTTAAGCATGAAATGGCCATCTCTGTTGTAAAGTTGAGCTTAAAACTGATCTGCCAATGCTTCAATCAAATTGTAAACTATATTCTCAACAATTCTAAACCCAACAGCAACATGGTGCATGGATGTAATGCGCTAATCGACAGAGATTTCAGGATTCATAAATCCTTAAAAAGCGAAATCCGGTGCTTTAATGCTACCGTCATGGCGGGGGGTTTAGGGACCTTATTCATAAACTCTTAATTCATGAGATATTCTTTATTCTCTATTATTTTGACTTCCTGATGTTGGTGGTCCCGTTGTTTCCATTTGACTATACAGATGTGTCAATTTTTTTTTTTGTTCTCTTATTTTTTACAGGTATAAATTCAAATTTAGGTTACCTTCATACTTCTCACTTGTCATCCGAAGGTACTGCTTTCTGTACAAGGCTTTAACTAATGTCTCCGTAGATTCCTAAACAATATCTTCTGTTTTTAGCCTTGCTGTACTGGAAGGAATTGCAATCAGCTTTAACCCTGAGTACAAAGTCTTGAGTAGTACTTACCCTTGGATTGCTCGAAAAGTACTTACTGACAGCTCCCCTCAGCTTAAATCTTCTTTGGAGAATCTTCTTTATGAGGTAAACATAGAAGACACCTGCTTTTCAAATGTTACCTGAGATCTGACCAATACATGCAATCTTGATCCCGTAGCCATGTCTCCTTTTTCTACTTTGCCTCATTGCCACATCTAATGATGTTGGAATATTTTTCACTTAATTTCGAGAATTTGACTCAAATCCTCTTTTTTCAGGATGGTGTTTTCAGAATAGACCGTCTAGAGTCTTTGCTGGCAGAGGTATACTTTTGTAATTTTTTAGTTTTTTCTTTTACTATTTTATGCATAAAGTTAAAATGCTAGAAGAGTTATTTTTGTTATCACTTTGTCATAACCTAGACATTGATCCCTATTCCAAATTAATCAGTTAGTAAAATCCCCGTTTCTTGGGTATTTTTCTTATTTTTTGCAATGATGCCTATTCCTTAGTTGTTTTTGTGATTAATTAATTGAATTGGACTTAGTTGAAGAGATCTAATCAATACTTTATGCATGTTCTGAGTTCTCATCTTGGGATGGATTTTCATCCATTCACTGGTCTATCTAAACAGCATACTTATATTTTTTTTTTGAAAACATACTTGATTTATGTCATGTATTCTCAAGAAATCTGCTAAGGTAACCCCCGGGCTATTTTGATCCAATTTTAGAATCATCCTTTTGGTTTAAAACGCTCAATTTTTGGAAGATATTTAATCCAAAGCATCATTGAAACGCTATAAGCAACCTTGTGCAGTATGGCATGAGATAATGTTTCGACGATTTCGTTCCCAGTAAATCCTGTTTCTTGCAGAATTTGTTCAAAATACCATCCTAATATGGTTTCATGATAGTCTCTCCGTGCCAAAACAGAAAAGGCCTTAGTAAAGCAGCAATCTGAAGGCGCTGATTCAAGATTGGCTATGAAGGAAATCCTTTCTTTTACACTAACAGAGAAGGTGCATAAGTTTGTCACCCATTAAACATTCTATTGACTGCATTTAACTTTTCCTCCCTAATGTGGGGTTCATGATCTTTGCAGGGTGAATTTGTGAGGGAAATAATTGTTCAAGAATTTGCTAAGGTATGTCTCTTAGTTGTTTATTAAAACTACAATAGCAGAGTATGTGAAAAATGAAAATTTGGATTTTTAGTATATAAATTTATTTGTTAATATTTAATTCTGACTATCACCATTTACTTGGACAATTGCAAACTCCTGCATTGCATGCCTTTTACCAGATAATACATTACTAAAAATGTCCATTTCATGGTGTCACTGACCTCATGTAAATGTCAACCAAGTATTATTTCTCTATCGTAGAATTTCTATGGATATGTTGAAATAGAAATTTAGCTACAATATTGAACTTATTCTTTATTCTTCTGGTATTCAATGCAATTGCTTTGCTGCTAGTCTATCAGTATTGTCATCAACTAAATATTTCAAAAGCATAAATTATTAAGTGAAGACATATAAATGATTTTTAGTTATATTTCTACCATGCCCTCAAACAAGAACCCTTTGAGCTTCAAGTTTGAATAATGCACATGTCCACTTATCTTGTGGAGGCCCTTGGTCATGAAAGCTCGTATGAAATATCATTAATAAACTATCTCAAAAAGTAGAAGCTGTTTGGTAGAGAGTGGAGACGAATGATTTTTATTATGTTTCGAACCAGCATGTTGTCTAGATTCTAGAAAGGAAACAATAATAATGACTTGATACTATGAGATTTTGGCTTTCATCATGTCATGTTTGTGGCTCTTTTTGCATTGTAGGTAATTAGTTTAAATCTTTTTAACTTCATTAGATCTTTCTTTATTCTTTTCTTTTGCTTTCAAACCAAATACAGGGTTTAGATGCACTTGGGCTAGCAACCTTGGAAACAGCTGTTGCAAGAGTTCCTTTCAGTGCTTTGGTTTTTTCCTCTTTAATGACTGAAGAAGATATAATCAACTTGAGAACATTCCAACGCCTTATGTTTCTACTGTCAGGGAGCAGCAGAAAAGAAGACTCTAATACAGTAAGATTTTGTGGTTTACTAAAATAAATACATCAATGCATTTCTATAATTTGATATCATCATGGATTTTGCTTCTTGAGGGCCACTTAAAATCTTGACCTAAGGTTCAACTTGTGAAGCAAGAACCTCAGTTTGTCTCTTTCAGGAACACATGCTGATGGAAAGCCCATTAGGCTTCATGCATTATACTAAAGCTAAAAACTACTTTATGTACCCAAAGACAAAGCCAAAAAGAAATCTGAGCTACTTCAAATTAATATTTTAACTATAAGACTGAAGTTTGACAAGGACCAAACTTTAGAAACACTTGTTCAAGTTCCTAATGCTAAGGATGCCTGTATTTACCGTGTGTTTGTTTTAAATTCTTTCTACTGCAAAACTTTGTTAGATGAAAGCGAAGAAAGAGCAACTTGTTATAAAAGGGCATTGGGAGGGACATGTGTTTTCTCACTGTTGCATTCAGAAATTAAATACAAATTGGTCATTCATGTTTTTTTTTTTACTTTCTCTACTGCAATACGAGGAAAGTTTATACCTTGACTATGTAAGTCAATCATTCAGCAAATAAGTATTTGAAACTTGAAATGGTAAATGGGTAATAATTTTAATGGTTTTCTATGCCTATGAATAGTTAGTATTTTCTGTCAATGTCATGTAGGGAAACGGAAAGGCTAGTCCTCACCAGAATCAAATGCTTTACATGGAGGAGCTGTCCTTCGCTTCAAATCAAATTGGCTCCATTCAAGACATTCTTCCTATTCTCTCGATAATTCCTGAGGTAAATCTCTGCGTTTGCATTTTTACGTGGGATATGTTTCCATAAGCATCATTATCAATAATATCTCTCATAATTTGTTTTTTATATCGAGCTCAATGGCATTATGTGGTCCATATAGCCAACCTCACTTAGTGAGATAAAGCTTTTGTTGTCTATATGTTGTCGTAAGCAATTTGGCATCGTGATATTCTGTTAGTGCTGAAGCATAACTATTTTATGTACAGCTCCCATCAGAATCCCAGCAGCAACTACTTCAATTGCCAGCTAACTTGGTTAGACAGTTAATATCCCGTGCTGCTGCAAGAACTATCAGGAGAGTGTTTCTGTGACCAGCTGAAATGTGCTTCTCATTACGGTGACCGGATAACATTTAGATATATAGGAAAGTCGTATACCACAGTAACTATTTTTTCTTTCAATTTCATCTTTTAATTTTATTTCTACGTAGTTGGGATTCTAATCAAAATTTGATTCTATAGTTGAGAACATTTATCTTGTAATGTAGTTGGGATTCTATACAAAATTAAAGCTTAATAAAAGAATTTGTATAGTTATATATAAATGAAAGTATTCCTAGTAAAGTTTTTTGATGGCGTGGATGGGAGCAAATCTTCAATAATCCTATTGTGACGAAGACTGAGTTGTTCTGTCGCAAATATTTAATTTGTTTCTATGTTAAATATAAAAAAAATTGTAAAAGAAAAAACTAACCAGTCATGGATCCAATCTGGTCACATCCATTTGCTACCTATTCCTTCCTCGGATCAAGCTGCAGACATCTTCACAAAGCCTCTTTCTAGAGGTCCTATCCAGCTCATGGTTTGCAATTATAGATTTCCATTCCAGCTTGCAGGGATGTTAAGTTAAAGATTGTAAATAGAATTTACTGCTTTTACTTTAAGTTAGTTATAGTCAGTTTCCTTAGTTAAACTTTCTGTTATTGATGAGTTTGTTATTCCGTTAGTTACTTGGTTAATCAGCAGTATATATACACCAATCACTTTGTAATTGAGGTACCAAGAACTATTAATGAAAATTCTCTCCATTTGCATCTTTAGTTCTTTTTTCTCCACAATGTCTAGATCAACTCTCAACAAAATACGAGAGATATAGAAAGAGAAAATGATGTGTGAATGAATTAATATTTTTTGAGCATTCTTCTTTCCCTCCCCCTCCCCTGGAAAACCCATACAAATGAGATGCCTCACCAGTAATAGTATAGTAAAAGCAGCAGGGTAACAAAAAATCTGACATGGGGTTTTCGACTTCAATATTCTCCTTGTTGTTCCCTTCCTTGTAGACACCAATTACGGTCCAGCCTAAACTTCCAACTCCGAGAAAGTTTTCAAGTCCATTCAACTCCCATAGAACTTCAACTTGATTCCATTTGTGCTCGGAAAATACCCTTCCACTTTGCTTTGTAGATCACACAAAATGTTGGTCCCACTGTCCAAGAATTTATGTAGTTACATGAAGATGTGAAATCCTAGATGCCATTGATGTGTACACTGAACTTGAAATCCAATATCATCATTCCTGTAGATAGGGGTGGGAATAGGCTTGGCCAGGCTAGGCTTTGCGTAAATAGGCCTGGCTTATTTAAAAAATTTAAGGCTTAAGCTTGGCCTGTGGCCTATCATAGGCTTTTTATTTTGCTTGGGCCTGGCCTTTTTGAAAGCCTGGCCCGAAGCCTATTTATAGGCCTATTTTCGCATAAGGCCTTTAAATAGGCCAAAAAGCCTACATCTAAACAGACCAACATCTAAGTAGGCCAACAATCCTACATCTAAATAGGCCAACTATGTTTGTCAATCGACAAGTTTCAAAAAGGTAAAATTAAATTTTCTACAAATACCAAAACTGGTGACAGGTTAGATGGATGTAAATTGAATTTAATATTGTGATTTATTTGTATATTTTATTAAACTAATATATTAAATTAAGATGTTAATAAATAGGCCGGCCTGATAGCCTTAATAGGCTTTTTTATAAGCCTAAGCCTGATCTCTTTAGCTAAATAGGCTTTTTAAAAAGCCTGAGCCTATCCTTTATATTAAACAGGCTAGGCCAGGCCGGGCTTTAAATAGGCCAGGCCATAGGCCCCTGTCGGTGGCCTGGCCTATTCCCACCCCTACCTGTAGTCTGTAGAGTCGAGACGTGCGTAGGAATTTCTTTCTAAACAAGAAACGTGTTGATGACTTCTTAAATCTGGTTTCGCAATTCTTGTGTAGCTTTTGGAACAACCTTTCAAAATCATGTTGCACTAGCGAATTGGGACTACATGTATGACACTATTGGGGCTCATGTAATGATATAATACACATCAAAGACGATAAATTTTTGCAATACATAAACAAGCATTGCACTTGGACAAACTTCTGAGGTGATAAATCTTTCTTTCTCTTGGTGCCCTATAAAAAGTTTAGGTTCCCCAAACTCAGCCCAAAACAACGTCAACTTTAGGCAATGTGTGGATATTGTCTGGTAGCTTATGAAGGTGTCTGCATTACTTTAGGGATAATCGTTCAAGTCCAACAAGATTTCTAATGGAAAATGACAATTTGTCTAAATTAATTTCTCTTATTTTCTCCATCTTTTCCAAGACTTCTGGGGATCTCTTTAGAATGAAGCACCCCTGGAGATCAAGAATTTCAAGAGATGTCAACTTGATGCAGGGAGAAAAGACTTTTAGCTTGGTACATCCTTTAGCGCTCATGGAGAAAAGATTCTCAAGAAACCCAACCAAATAATGCATTTTTACTAAATTTGTGCAGTTTTCAAGACAAATCTTCATTTGGAAGGGTGCTGCACTTAGGCTCTACAATTCTGTTATGAACTTGCAATCTTCAAAATTTATCAAAGATAAGGATTCCAACATCTACAGGAAATGACTCAACTTTGATAGTGCATTTACTGTTGAAAGATATGGCCAGATAGACTATCTTTATGCAAAAAGGAATGGAGAAGACTTTGAGACTTAAATTTGATTTAAGTTATTTGAAAAGTTTATTTCACCAAAGTTGTTTGAAGTTTGAGGTCAAAATTGTCATGAAAGACTTAGTTGAGACTAAGTAGCTTTAGGAAGCACACTGTAGTTATTTATTGATGTTGGGTCGAAGAATCAAGTTTCGAGTTAAGTACGAGGCAACCACAGTTATGCTATTGGACGCGTGAAAGGTTTATAGTTAATTAGTTTTTTGAGTTGAAATACACGTGTCATACTTATGTAAACTAGTCGTTAGATGATTGTTAGGATTTTTTCCATAAATAGGACTTATGTACACAGGGTTCGCAATTCATTGCTCTAAAAACTCTCAAACGCTATAGGTCCAACCTAAAGTGACAAACACCAATCCTCGAGGATTAAGAGTGTGATACTTATGAAATCTTTTACATTTCTTTGTAATTTTCATTATCAAGGCAATTTCTTTTGTTTATTTCTTCTTTTCTTTTCCTTTTACCAATGTTTTCTTCACCTTTGAATGTTCATTGTTTTTTCGTATCAATATTTTAAGAACTAACTTTCAATTTGTTTTTTGACAACCCAGGTTTGACAATTTAAACATTTTCACTAAAGGATTCTTGAGAACTTAAATTCAGTCCCTCAAATTTCTCCTTAAATTTTCATTTGTTTACCAAAAATTAAAAATAACAGGCCAATTTCAAGAATGAAAGACCTAACACGCACGCACATTCACCCTAGAAGCAACCCCACAACAGATATGCTTATAGTTGTTGTGCCATTATTTGTGTTTATTCATATTTATAGTTGTTGTGCCAATATTCTCTATCACGCTCATCAGTGGAGCAATAAACAAAGACGCATAATTGTTGTTGTGCAATTCATATTTATGGTTGTTGTGGATTATTCTATATATAATGATTAATAAATATATAAACAGTATAAACACCACAAAAACTTTATTTTTCTTTCTATCTCTCATTTTTTATCATATCACATTATATATCACATTTATTACTTCTTTCACTTCTCTTTCTTTCTCTCTGAATGTCTACTATTAAAGATGGTCTATGAATCATAACTCTTCTATGAATAAAGAAAGTTTTGTTTTTTTTTTAAACTGAATAAAGTTTTTATTCTACATATATAGCAAATTACAGGTCATAATTTTTGCATTTAGTGCCTTGGAGATAGCCTGGAGTGGTGAATTATATAATTGTATTTATACTTACATTTAAATTGAAAATATATACAATCTAACAAAGTGAGAATTCATTCAATCAAGTTGATAGCCAAGGAGATGTAAAGTGCCTGAGAAGATTAGATACTTCTTGTGGCTAATAGCCAAGGAGGCAATACCATCTAATGAGAAACGCCAGCGCAATCACCTCAGTATAACGGCTGCTTGTTCGCGCTGTATTGCTGATATCGAGAACCAGTGTCATGTGCTCCGTAGCTGTATAAATTCGCGTCAGGTTTGGGTGCACTTTGCTTCGATTTTTCCTCTTCATAACTCTGCTGATACGTTCCAGAACTGGTTGGCGAATCTGCTGCAGCACAAACATCACATCTTGGGTGTCGCGATTTCGTAGTGGTGCTGGAAATGGAGAAACAATTTCGACTTTGGAGACAACAAGTGGCACGTGAACATGGTTCTGCGACATGTCCTCCTGCGTGTTCATAGCTGGCGTCGACTCCTCAATGCTACAGTTCAGCAAACGCCGGCGTCGGTATCGCCACCTTCTGACACTAGTGTTCCTGCCCCGTTTTGTATGTCGGCAGATGGAAGTTGGAATCCGTTGACATCACATTCACGGATGAGCTGTGCAATTATTATTCGTGATTCGCAGGGGACTTGGAAATCAGCGGTGTCCATGAGCTACACGCAGGGCAGTCCGTTCCTAGCTGAGATTATGGCAATCGAGCTTGGCTTGTCGCATGCTTGGGAGCTTGGAATTCGTCGGGTTGTCTGTGCTACGGACTGTATGGACCCAGTTCGTGTGCTCCGGAGTAACGACGATGTTTCTTCTTTCTAGGGTTGAGAGGTTATAGACAGGATTCAGACCATGTTTAGTTCGGCGTGGCATGTCTTGGTGGTGCATGTACCGCGTGAGAAGAACAAGACTAGTGATTGCTTCGCACTCCAGGGATGTCGTGACGGCTCCCCGCGATGAGTTTGGAAGCATCCTCCTTCTTTTGTTTATGCATCGCTGTTTTTAGATGCTCTTGAGTAGTTATTCTTTTTTTTTTGCTTTATTTTTCTCCTGTAACCAAAAAAGTTGGTTGACCTAGAGGTTTAAACCTTAATCGCTTAATCAAAGGGTTAGGGTTTCATTTCTCGATTCTTGAAACTGGAAAAAACCAGTGTTTTAAAAACCAAGCAGTCATTAAACCGCTGAAGACACTTTTCATGGTTCAACTATTGATGACCCGATAATAACTAAATATTTATTTAAAATATTATATAATATGTTAAATATTTTATTAATATAAATTCTAAGAAATTAGATCAAAATGAATTTTAAATTGACATAAGTTAACATAATGTATAGTTTATAAGATAAAATGTTAATAATAAAATATAAAAAATATAAAACAATAATTAATGCACGTGGTGGTATTCTAACTTTATATTATACATTTATTAAAATAAAATATACTTTTATTAAATTAAATAAAATAAATATTGTTTCTGAGTTTTTTGTTTCTGATTCAGTCCGATTCAATAGCACTAATTTTGGTCCGACTTGATCGGTTCTTAATCTGTTTTCACTAGTTCATAGATCTACTAGTCTTTTCCTTCAAATGGACTTGTTACTTGACCAGTTCCCCGATCCAACGATCAATCCGGCCGGTCTTGTTTTAGAACTATGGAAATACTCTTTTTCGTTTGGGTGCGACGTTCCTATTGGTGGTTTTGGCGAGATTCATGCGGATTGGGTTTGATGATCCAGGATCGAATTCAAACAGAGCCCAAAGGCTGTCGGAGCTTGATGGGGTTTCTGCTGTTAATAGGGAAGTGGAGGATGAACGACTGATACCTTTATTCGAGGAAGAAGAAGCGATGATTGCTGATCTCTCTAAAGATTGGTCTCTGTCCCCTTGCTTCCTCCCCGCAGTGCTCTTCCCAGAACTTTCTTTTGCTGTTTGCAGGTACTTTGCAACTTGGAGCTTGAAGATGATGATGAACTCCGTGTTGGTGCAAATGGGTTTCCCATGATCGTGGGTTTATGGAGGGGCTCTCTTCCTCTCTTTTAAAGCGTGCTTTGTGCAGTCTTTTACCCCAGGATCAAGCGAAAACCCCTAGGGCTAGGGAAAGACCTAAAAAAATTTAGAAAGGAGGAAGAAAGAAGAAGGACCCTTTTGAGAGCCACAAGTGGGACTGCGGTAGCGGAAGGTGAAGATGATGATGCAGTGCTGATAGGGAGGGAGCTTATGGTTCTGTGAAGGAGTTATCAGAGACTTATGGCTTTTTGACTAGGGCGCAAAGTGTCGTCTTGGTGGGTAAACCCTTAGGCATGAAGTACGATTTCATAGATGATGTTGCCATCTACCAGATTGCAGCCCAAATCAATGTGCGCAGCTTTTCTTAGGATAAAGGCATCAGCCGTTGATCCTCCACTACCCTGTTAGCATTAGAAACCCCATCAAGCTCTAACAGCCTCTGGGCTCTGTTCGCATTCACCCCCGGATAGCCGCAGAAAACCCATGTCGTGAAATCTCGCCAAAGCCACCGATAGGAAAGTTCCACCCAAACAAAAACCATTGAGGATGTTAATCTCCTAAGAAGTAACCTTTAGCGAAGCAAATCTAACAAACCAAACTCAAAACGATGAAGCCTCCCAATCTTCCTCTTCCTCTGGACGAACACATTCACAACCCTCCCAATTTGAGAAAAATCCCACAAACCTGGTGATAATCGACGCAATCTGGGAATGTATTTCTCCTTCCTCATAGTCATCGACAAAGAGGGTGAATATCGATCGAAAGGGAATGGATTTCTCCTTCCTCCGAGTCACGCTGTCATCGTCGCTCGCTGTTGAACCCTCAAGAGGAGGATCTTTCTCCTTCCTCTGAACCCAAATGTCATCATCGCTTGCCGTCTCGTCCCCGAGATGAACACCTTTCTTATTCCTCTGACTCGAGCTGTCTGCGTCACTTGCCGCTTTGCCACTGTCTGCATCGTCTTCCTCTTGAAATGCACCACTCTCAGATGAGTCGTCGGTTGGGTGCTAAACCCTAGTAGAGAAAAAGTGTGGCTCTCGACCCATCTATCCACCTCTCTCTTTTCTTTCTATCTCTCTCTGGATGATTCCTCCAGCTTTTTCCAACCATGTGATGCGATTTAATTTTATAAACTCACCCCTATCCAAACTAGAATTCAAATAGGATAATATAAATAACAATAGATTAATCAGGTGTAAGTGTGGCAATAGGCTAGGTCCGGCCAAATTAGAAAATAAAAAAGGCCTAGGCTTTTTTAAAAGACTATTTACTTAAAAAGGCTAGGTTTAAAAAATTCCAAAAACCTTATAAGTCTAATTGGCCAGCCTATTTAAAAAAACATGTGATTTGTATAATATATTTTAACACCGCTATTATTGTTACGTTAGAAATTTTATTATAATATCTTGATATTACATACTTTTTTACATTGTTATTGATGACCAAATCCGCAAGTGTATGGTTGATTATCGAAGTAATATAAAAGATATCGAACCCACAGGGATAGGTGTCCAATTATTATTTTATTTAGAACTTGTGCTGAAAATTAAAATTGATTTTAACTTTGGTTTGTTTTAGAACAAGAACTTGGATTAGCATAAATATAAAGATAAGATGATGGTGGAAATTAAGCACTTGGGTTGAATTGCATAACTTATAATATATGCTAGCAAACCTCTACCTTATTCCTGAATTTTAAAACAATAGTTCATGATGTTTTAGCCTATGGTTTCTACAAGTTAATTCCTTACACATTGTAGACCTTTGTTTCTAATTACTAAACTCAATTCCTTGCAATTTAGTTAATTAAAGAAGAAGATGAAGATAGAGTTCAAGCCAACATAAAGCAAAGTCTATCATAATTCCTTAGTGATATGTCATATTGCTTCTTTTAATTCCTATTTCCCTTATTACTTACCAATTTCCATTGACATAAGAAATAAGCTTAAACACTTGTGCGCATCAAGATAAATGAAGAACAAGGAAATAAAACATGAACTAGTAATATTATTCAGAAATAAAGATGAAGAAAACTAAGACATAAATTATAAGCTCAAACAACCCAAGAACTTAAAAAGAAATTAGTCAAGCATGGCTAATAGAAACATTGAATTACCCTGGACTAGGAGCTCAAGAATGGCTTCCCACAATTCTCATGAAAAATGCTCTTAAGGGAGAAAAAAGAATACTTGTTGTATTCTGAAGTAAGGGATCATTTTTACAAGGGATGAACACTCATATTTATAGCAAAAATCTGCCTTCCAGCGCATGAGCGCTGGATTCCAACGGTTGAGCGTTGGCACGTCTGCTGATTGCTCTTCTTGCTGTTTTGCTCTTCTTCATGGTAGTGCGATTTGAATGCCTTCAATGGCCTCCACTTTGTCTCTTTTAATTTCTGAAATAGCCTTCCCACTATCATCAATCCTTCACTCATCATTTTTCACATGTGTAAAATTAGAAGTGATGCTTCATATTCAATCTTTCCACTTTTGGTCTTCTCTTTGTTAGCACTTCACTTCTGGCCCTTTATTTTCCTAAAACTCCACTTTCAATCCCCCAACTCTTGAACTTTTGTACGTTGGCCCTTTCTTTCCTGAAATTTACAGTTTGGTCCCTGGACAAAAATGACTAATTCTACCTGCTTTCCTCAAATATAAAAATACCTATAAAAATTCCTAAAAGTATAAAATAAAGTTTAAAAAAAAATAAAAGCTAATCTATATGCAAAATGAAAAATAAATAGAAAATCTAAATAAAAATAATAAAAATCCTATATGAGACTCAAAAATAACAAAATAAAAAGACTTAAAAGACCCTAAAATTATCATACAAAATCCAGTCATCACACCACTATACCCAATGACAGCTTGTCCTCAAGCGACAAAAATTAAAGAAAAACTCATCCTCGAGTTTAGAGAAAGTTTTATCCAATTAAAACATTATAATTTTCAAGAAGGCACAGCGGATTTGGAAAGCATGCATGTTTCACAAAAACTGATCAAGTTAAGCTTGGCACTTTCAACATGTTGAGTTCATCTAATTCAGCTCACAAAAAGATATACTCAATGAAAAACATTGAAGCTCAAAAATTCTGCCTATCATTCAAATCAAAGTTGGAACCATGCAACTATGTAACTTAAGAAGAGATTTTTGAAGGTTGAAACTTGGCCAAGGGTTAAACAAGGTATGGATTCAAAAACTTGGCAACTCTATTGGTTTGACTCAGAATTTATGTTAGGTGATTCTTTTGACTAAGAGCTTTATCAAATTCAACAAATAGGTTCTCTCAATTTTTATTTTTATTTTCCAACCAAGTAGTGAGATGTTATGGGATGTATGAAAAGAATTTTACTACCCTCATACTCGTACTCACCCCACCACTTCGTTATATTTTTCTTTTTTGTTCCATTTTTTCTTTTTTTTTTAGAGAGAAACCTAAACATACATAGCTCTAGTATTTTTTAGCTTATGAATCACACTAACAACTTAACATATCACACAAAAGTAGGCTCCAATAAAATGACTCTTTTAAGGCTCAAAGGGGCTACTGTTGGATTTTTTTCTTTTCAAACAAAACTCTGAGTCTTCAAAAATGCCTATAATCTCTTCACAAATTCACAAATTAAACAAAGACTCAACCAATATGCAACACAAGGCAGGAAATTTTTTACAAGTCATGTATTCAGAGTTCTCAGCACTCAAAAAAGATTGGAGTAAGTGGTACTCCTGTTCGAACTCAGAAAAACTTTGCCAAAACCTATCAATCAAGATTTCAATCAATCTTAGCATCATGCAATCCGCAACCGCATTAAGAAACATATTATATTTTCAAAAGCATTATAAGTTCACTGGATAAAACACTCACAAGCATAAGCAGTAGTAGCAAACTAACTGGATAAAGTATTAGACCATGCAGTTTAAAAAATCCTAAAATAAAAAATAAAAGCAGAAGAAAAGAAGCAAAATAAAAATTATCCAAAATCTACAAACTAGTACAATAGTTTTCTTCCACAAATAGTCCAGGGAACCTCATTGTAACTTTTTCTTTGAACATTCAAACTCTAGGGGGATTTTCCTCTTTGGTGCCTTTCCTGCAAAATTGAACAAATAAGAGTCTACAAGCAAAAGCTCGTTTAGACTTGTTAGTCTTCAATCCAACAAACTTAATTCCTTTTTCAAAAACAGCCCAAGAGTTGGAAATGTGCCCACCTAAAACAAACAAGGGTTCTTGAGTTCCAAAAGATCAAAAGCTCAAACCAATTATAAAAGCAAGGGAAGAACTCAAGAATCCCTTTCACACATTTTTTAAAAGCTGGTGGGCACAGAACAGAATTATTTATGTACATGAAGAAACATGAAGAAAAATAAAAAACAGAAAAACTGCCCGAGCTCCAGCGCTTGAGCGTTGGTTTCCCAACGCTTGAGCACTGGAGGCTTTTGCAAACACTGGGCAATCAGAGTCCCAACGCCTGAGTGTTGGGATTCCAAAGCTTGGGCGTTGAAAATAACATAAAAGATGGGAGGATTACAGGGGCTTAGCGCATGAGAGCTGGCCCCCCAATGCCTTGGCGTTGGGAATAACTGGAAACAGTGGAGATTACAGGGGCCTAGCGCTTGAGCGCTGGCCCCCAACACTTTGGCGTTGGGTGTAAACTTACCCAGAGGGGTCTGGCAGGGGCTCAACGCATGAGCGTTGAGCCTCCAGCGCCTGCGCTGGCCCTTCCTGCAACAAAACTTAATTTCAATTTTTTTTCTTCTTTTTTTTTTTTTTTACAATAAGATGCAGAAAATTAAAGACAGAATTTAAACTAGTCCTAAGTTGGGTTGTCTCCCAACCAGCTCATTATTAACGTCCGAGATAGACCCTTCCCTTTTAATCAATTAGGGGAAGTTTTTCTCCTTTTAGTGAACAAATCATCATTGAAATCATCTTCTTCCTCGGACTCATAATGCTTAAGAGTCCAGAACACTGAGAACTTAACCTTTTCATCTCCTACCTTCAAGGATAGGAGGCCTTCAGCCACATTTATCTTGGCATTCCCTGTAGCAAGGAATGGTCGCCCAAGAATTAACAGTACCCTCGAATCCTCTTCCATGTCCAAAATTACAAAATCCACTGGGAAGACAAACTTGTCAACCCTCACAAGCACATCTTCAGCAACTCCATATGGATATTTAATGGACCTGTCTGCCAACTACAAACACATGAGAGTATGAGTGGCCTCTCCCATGTCCAACTTTTTAAACATGGAGAGCGGCATGAGGTTTATACTTGCTCCCAAATCGCAAAGAGCTTTTGCGTTTGGTAACCCCTCAATGTCAACAGGTATAGTAAAGCTCCCTGGATCTTTCAATTTTTGGGGAAGCTTTCTTGAAACAATAGCTGAACATTCCTCAGTTAACAAAAAAATCTCTTCAACCTCACTTAATTTCCTCCTT
Organism: Acmispon strigosus; assembly: GCA_030819835.1. NCBI lineage: Eukaryota > Viridiplantae > Streptophyta > Magnoliopsida > Fabales > Fabaceae > Acmispon > Acmispon strigosus. The sequence goes on from JAUAMA010000001.1 coordinate 32,680,051, forward strand.
TTAGATAAAATATCTTTCATAAATTTGGCATAGGTAGGCATTTTCTCCAAAGCTTCAGAAAAAGGAATATTGATTTGAAGTCTTTTGAATATTTCAAGAAACCTTGAAAACTGTTTTTCCAAATTCTTTTTCAAAGCCTTGGGAAATGGAACCTTACCAACTTTCTTAGGAGGGGAAATTTTCTCATTTTCAAAAACATTTTCAGCATTGTTCTTAGTAAGCACACTCCTCTCTTTCTCTTTTTCCTCACAGTTTACTTCTTGTTCAATCTCAACTACCCTTTCAGGCATAATCCTACCACTCCTAAGAGTGATAGCTGAAACATTTTCCATATTTTCCTTGGGATTAACAAGAGTATCAGAAGGGAAAGTACCTGGAATCCGCTCCGAAATGGTCTTGGCCAATTGGCCTACCTGAACCTCTAAATTTCTTATAGAGGCCTCGTGATTCTTGGAACTAGTCCTTGTTTCATTCATGAACTGTGCAGTTTGTTGGGCCATTTCACCAACAATTTCCTCTAAGCTCTTCCTTCCTTGACCTAAGTTTTGAGGCATTGGTGGCCTCTGAGTTTGAAAAGGCCTCTGAAATTGCCCGGCCTCACCTTGACCACCCCCTTGGTCTCTCCATGCAAAATTGGGGTGGTTCCTGTAAGACCCTCAAGTTTTGAGTATTTATACTTTGGTCCTTGGAGAATTTATAATTAGGTTTTGGTTCTTTAAGTTTGGACATTTGTGGTTTAGTCCTTGGACTAGTCAAGGTTGGTTTGGGCTTTTGTATTAAGAGCTTTAATGATATTTGAAATGGGAACATGATGGTTCGAGTTAGAGGCTTAAAAGAATATTAGTGTAAGAGTTTTAACAAGAATAGTTGTGGTTTAGTGGTTAAGACTTAGGCAATTGATTGGCAATGCTTGTGTTCGAATCCTAGTGAGGTATGTTTTAATTTTAATCAGATTTTTGGTGGTTAAAGGCTGAATTTCGAATTTGAAATGAGACATGAGATTAATGAGCAATAAATGAGTTTAAATGGAGTTTAATAGGAGCTATAATCAGATTTAAATTTGAAATTTAAACATGTGAATAATGGTGAGTTAATGAGTGATTTAATGGGGATAATGGAGAGATAATGCCGAGTTATGAGCGGTATTATGGCTGAGGATTTGGCTGGATATTAAGGTGAATTTCGTGCACCTTAGGAGCCTCCACATTCATATTTTTACCCTAACTCTATTCCCTTGCTACTGCCTCCAAAACTCGTTTGCACGGCAGTCTTTTGCTGCATTTTCTTCTGCTGTCTTCTCCTTTTGTTTTGCTGCTGCGTTTTCGTATTGGGAAGGAGTAAGACCACGTGCAATCTTCTTAGTCCCTGAGGTTCCTTGCACTCCTGAAGGTCTGGGATTTGTACCTTGACCAATTCTCTTGATAAGGTTAGTATCCACTCTCATCCTTCGGTTCGAAACCTAGTAATCCTCTTTGTGCAAATGATTTTGTAGAAACTAGAGAACTTTGGATTTTGGTGTAGGAAATGATTCTAATCAGTCTTAAAATGAGTTTTGAGTATGGAAGAAGATGGTTTTCGAAAAATAGGATTTGGAATTGATTTTGGGGTGAAAAACACATTTTCAGGGTTTCTGGCAGAGAGCCAACGCATGAGCGCTGGACTCCTAACGCCTGGGTGTTGATATTCTGCCCAGTTCGTTTTGCTAGACAGGGACCCAACGCTTGAGCGTTGGAACCCAACGCTTGGGCGCTTGGCCCCTGACAGCAAGTTGTTGTTTTGAGTTTAAATTTTGTGGAGTTGTTTTCTGGTCTTTTCCTTGATTGTTGATGATTGTACACACATGTTATCATGATAGGTTGGAGGACAAGACCAAGCATAGGATTAAAAGGTAAGGGTAACTCTGGGTCTAGATAGAGTCAGTTGTGACTGAAATATGACTTGATGTTGGAAACCATTCTGTTTGTTGTGATGCAATTATTGGTTTTGTGATACATGTTTGGTTCTGAGAATTGATGTTAAGACATGCTAATGTTGATGATGTTGAATATGTTATATTGATAACGTTGTTGAGATTTTTGATTCATGAAGATGTTGAACATGTTGGCATGGCATATGCATATCCTAGGTTGGAATGGTGGGGTGGACGGTGATTGCCACGGGAGCATGATGACGGTGGCGTGGACGGATGATTGCCACGTGACCGGAAGGGCGGTAAGGTGGACGATTTTTCCATATGCTTCCCTGTTCCCGTTTGGAACGAAGTCGCTCCCGTTTGGAACTATGTATCTTGGCCAAAGTTGTTGAGCATGTAGTTGTGCATGTAGTTGTATTTGTTGGAATCATGAGTATGATTTGAGTTGTTGGTTATGAGGATCTGAGGATTATTATGGTGATGTTGTACTGTATGTTGCGATTACTGTTATTGTTATTTATGTTGATTGGTAATTGTTGTCTATTTTGAAGAGTTAACCCTTTCTGTTTGTGTTTGGGCGCTTAACGCCAGAAAATAGACAGGGTGTTGATCGTCGTCTCTTGAAGAAGCTTTACGGAATCAGAGTGCGCAGCGGAATCGTAGAAGAAATTTGAAGAAGACGATTGATGTCTTAAGATTTTCCGCTATTTTATTTTATTTTATTTTATTTTTGGGCTCACTGTTGAGCAATTTTTCTTTGTTGTAATATTTTCCTCGTTTTGCTTCCGCGCAGTAATTATTATTTATGGGGAAAATTATTACTTATATTATTTTTAAGTAATTAAGAGAGATGAAAACCTTTTAAGAAAAATGATTGTTTTCTGAGAGGTTTTAAAATTCCGCGTATTTACCATGTAACCCTCAACCCAAAATTGGGGTGTTACAGTTCCTCCAATTGGGATTGTAAGTATTGCCATAGGAATTTTGAAAATTCCCCATGGCCTTTACTTCAGCTTCCATTTCTGCCTCTTCTGGGCTTAATTGAATTCCTTCCATTTTTTTACCATAGCATCCACCTTCCTGGACAACAGCTTATTTGAAGCTAAAATTGCATCAAAAGAATCAACTTCATATGTACCTTTCCTTATGGCCCTGTCCTGGTTGGAATGGGCGGCTCTTGTAGCAAGCTTATTAATCAGATCAAGAGCCCCCTGAGGTGGTAAAGCATCAAATGCCCCACTTGCAGCTGTGTCTAGTTTATCTCTAGTATAATCATTAAGTGCTGCATAAAATTTCTCCACTTGATCAGCAATAGAGATGTTGTGGCCTGGGCATCGCCTTAGGAGTCCTTTGAACCTCTCCCATGTTTCATAAAGGTTTTCAGCATCTTGTTGGATAAAGGAGTTGATTTCTTGTTTCAACTTCCTTATCCGGTTATATGGGAAGAACTTAGCCGTAAATTTCTCGGCCAAATCATCCCAAGAGGTAATGCTCCTGTGAGGTTGTGAGGACAACCACTCTTCTGCAACATCTCTTAAAGAGAAAGGAAACAACATTAGTCTTACCGTGTCAAGGTGAACATCATTCCTCCTCAAGGTGGAGCATTGTCTAGTGAACCGCTCCAAATGAGTGTGGCAATCTTCATTGACACTCCCTCCAAATTGGTTTTGACTAACCAACGAGATGAAGTGTGGAGAGATTTGGAAATTGGGTAGTGCATCCTCCGGTACCACAATGCTCCCCTCAAAGTTATAATTAACCTGAGGAGCTGTGAGGTCCCGAAGGGAATGGTTAGCATCCCATTCTTCCTCCTCAAGCCTTTGCCTTTGAAGCCTTGCTTGGACTTCTTCATCAATCCGTGCATCATACTCGGCACGGAGGCGCTCTTCCATTTGTGCTTGAGTTTCTGCCATGGCTTTTGCAAGTCTTCTTTGCTCCGCTAATCTGCGATGCAAAGTTCTTTCTATTTCATGATCGAAATCAAAATTACCTACCATGTAGAAAAAGCAACAAAAAGTTAATAGCACCTATTCACCACTCAGATTTTTTTTCTTTTTTTACAGCTCTAAACAAATTAATAAGAAGACTTAAACTGAACCTATCCCCGGCAAGGGCGCCAAAAACTTGATGACCAAATCCGCAAGTGTACGGTTGATTATCGAAGTAATATAAAAGATATCGAACCCACAGGGATAAGTGTCCAATTATTAAATTATTTAGAACTTGTGCTAAAAATTAAAATTGATTTTAACTTTGGTTTGTTTTAGAACAAGAACTTGGATTAGCATAAATATAAAGATAAGATGATGGTGGAAATTAAGCACTTGGGTTGAATTGCATAACTTATAATATATGCTAGCAAACCTCTACCTTATTCCTGAATTTTAAAACAATAGTTCATGATGCTTTAGCCTATGATTTCTACAAGTTAATTCCTTACACATTGTAGACCTTTCTTTCTAATTACTAAACTCAATTCCTTGCAATTTAGTTAATTAAAGAAGAAGATGAAGATAGAGTTCAGGCCAACATAAAGCAAAGTCTATCCTAATTCCTCAGTGATATGTCATATTTCTTCTTTTAATTCTTATTTCCCTTATTACTTACCAATTTCCATTGACATAAGAAATAAGCTTAAACACTTGTGCGCATCAAGATAAATGAAGAATAAGGAAATAAAACATGAACTAGTAATATTATTCAGAAATAAAGATGAAGAAAACTAAGACATAAATTATAAGCTAAAACAACCCAAGAACTTAAAAAGAAATTAGCCAAGCATGGCTAATAGAAACATTGAATTACCCTGGACTAGGAGCTCAAGAATGGCTTCCCACAATTCTCAGGAACAATGCTCTTAAGGGAGAAAGAAGAATACTTGTTGTATTCGGAAGTAAGGGATCATTTTTACAAGGGATGAGCACTCCTATTTCTAGCAAAAATCTTCCTTCCACCGCTTGAGCGCTGGAACCCCAACGCTTGAGCGCTGGGACTTACACAACGGTGGTGGCTGAGCAAAAGAACCTCCTCCAGTCCTCCAGCGTGGAAAGTAGGCTGTGGAGACAAATTCGGCTGTGGGGAACTGCCGATTTTGACACCTTCTCTACGCTTTTCTATGGAAACTTGCCCATACTAAAGGGAAGCCATGTTGGGATAACCCTGAGTGGCCTGTGATAGCGAATTCCGCCAGTGCACGGATGATTATCGAAGTAATATAAAAGATATCGAACCCAAGGGATAGGTGTCCTATTATTAATTTATTTAGAACTTGTGCAGAAATATAAAAATGATTTTGAGTTTTTCCAGAAAGAACTTGAAATAGCATGAAAATATAAAGAAAAGATAAAGATGATGAAAATTAAGCACTTGGGTTGAATTACATAACTTGATAATATGCTAGCAAACCTCTACCTTATTTCTGAATTTTAAAACAAGAATTCATGATGCTCTAGCCTATGGTTTCTACAAGTTAATTCCTTACACATTGTAGAACTTTCTTCCTAATTACTAAACTCAATTCCTTGCAATTTAGTTAATTAAAGAAGAAGATGAAGATGAAGTTCAGGCCAACATAAAGCAAAGTCTATCCTAATTCCTTAGTGATATATCATATTGCTTCTTTTAAGTCCTATTTCCCTTACTAATTACCAATTTCCATTGTTATAAGAAGTAAGCAAATACACTTGTGTACATCAAGATACAAATAAAGAACAAGGAAATAAAACATGAACTTGTAATATTATTCAGAAAAGAAGAAGAAAACTAAAGCATAAAAATAAGCTAAAACAACCCAAGAGCTTAAAAAGAAATTAGCCAAGCATGGCTAATAGAAACATAATTAAAATAAAAAGAACAAAACCTGAAAAAGGGCTCCAAAGGCCTTTTACAAGCTTTAAGAATAAGGCTACAAAGGAAGGAACTCAGGTCCCAAGGCTTCACACAAAAGAAAAGCCAAAAACCGAATTTATAGCCAATCTGCCAGCAGGCCAACGCTTGAGTGTTGGGTTCCAACGCTCATGCGCTGGAGACTGCATTAATTCATCAGTTTCAGACAGAATTCCAACGCATGAGCGTTGGGGTGACAACGCTCAGGCGTTGGGAGCACGACAGACTCCTCATTTTCTTGTTCTTAACCTTCTCTTTTGATTCCTTTCATCAATGCAATTAAGGGGCTTCATTGTGGCTTTCATGGATGTTTTGCAATAGCTCAAACCTCCATTTTCTTCATCATGTCTCCATTTTAGGACATGCTAAATGCTTGATTCTTCATCTCCTTCTTTAATTTCTTCAATTAGGCACATGTTAAACAAGCATTGGAGGTTTGATGATTCTTCTTCCTCTTTAACTTCAGCCACACTCTTTCATTTATTTGCATCAAGATCCCCAAAAATATTCCTTGATTGACCAGAACCTCTAATAAGGACTAAAAATGCAATAAAACATAACTAAAAGGAGTAAAAACACAAAAGTTACTAAATTATATGCAAATGCACAAATAAAGAGAAAAACCTAACAAAGTGAAATAAAAACTATATGAGACTCAATAAAAATAAAATAAAATAAACTAAAAAGACCCTAAAAACATCATACGAATCCGTGTCAACAGCCTGCCCCCAAAGTGTGGCACGTTCTGAATACCATGGGGCGGAAAATCCGGCCCTCGCTGTTGCAAATCCTCTTGGGCAAAGTGCATCTCGTTGTGCACCATGAGTTTGATGATTTAGGCCATGTTCTTGGAGACTTGAGCTATGATATCGTTAATCCCCAGGTCGATCTACTACCGAATGAAGGAATTTGTGGTAACCATGCTTGAGTCTCTCTCTTCGTTTGTTGTCTCAATGACTTCAACGTAAGGAGAAACAATCGCTGCGGCTATCGCCGAAATAGCGTGGCCAGCGGAATCTTTAGCATGTCCTGTTTGTACTAGCATTGTAGTGGAGGTAGAAGCGGTACCAGCGAGCGAGGTACAGCTACTACTGACTCTGCGGTTGCTTGAAGACTCCATTTTCTTTCAAGACCTCAATTGCATACGCCAATTTAGGTCATGAGAAGGTGATGGAAATTGTTCAATAGCGAGAGTGGTCCCACTTGGCGTGCCAATTTGTTTGTTCACAAATAGATTTGGTCGATTAGGAAATGGATTCGGTCGATCTGAAAGTAGTGTGGTCGATTGGGAAAAAAATAATGACTCCCTAATTAAGCGATTGCTCGATGAAGGGACTATGTTCCTCAATATGGATTCCTAAGATACTACAAAAAGGTCTTAGTGCCTTGCAATTGAAGGATGTTTGAAATAAGACTTTGGCTATAAACTTAGGTCTACTCCTAAGGAATGTAAATGGCTGAAAAACGTTACAGAAAATAAAGACTGAAACCTGTAAATCGGCTAGAAGATAAATTGAAGAAAGCGATAAAGAATTTAAATGGCTGAAAAGTAAAGTGCTGAAAAGTAAAATAAAGATAAAATGCGGGAAATTTGTAGATTTTGATTGATTGACTGTGTGTGTTTGTACAAATGACCATTGTCGCAACCGAGATTGCGGCGGGGACGACGCTAAAAACAAATAAAACAGACAGAGTCACCACTAATGTTTTTTTAAGAGGCAAACGCTAGAAAACCTAAAAAGAAAATAAAATGGCCTACGAATCCTAAAATTCTAGGTTCGGGAGTCGGTTACGCGTGGGGAAGGTGTTAGCACCCCACAACGCCCATCAAAGACGGTACCAAAGATTGATTGTGCAAAAAATTAATAAAAGACTTATTATTTACAAAGAAAATGATATTATTTACAAAACAAAAATGTTTATTTTATTTTATTTAGCCTGAGAGGTGTGAACGTAGTCCTACGTACTTCCTTCAAATGGAAGATCAAGTCTACGTAGTTCTGAAGATTTAAATTGATTTTAAAAAGGTGATTTTAAAAAAAGTGTGTCTGGCGGGGTTGTTGCCCGGTCCTACGTATCTCCTAAGAGAAATCAAGGCTATGTAGTTCTAAAAGTTTAAATTGATTTTTAGTTTTTATTGAAAATGAGCAAAAATGGTACGAGGAACAACATCCTACTAGCGAACAGTCGATACCTCACATCACATTCGCATTTATTGATTTTACACGCAAAGACAGAAACAGAAAACAGAAAACAGAAACAGTAAGCAGAAAACAGAAACAGAAAACAGAAACATAAACAGAAACAGAAACAGAAAAACAGAAACAAAAAAAAAAAAACGGAAAAACAAAAACAGAAACATAAACAGACACAGAAACAGAAACAGAAACAGAAGGGGGAGAACCGACGGCGGAGGAACTTCAAATGGAGAGGAAGGAGACGGCGGTGTTGCGAGGAGCCGGCGGTGGTGTGGAGACGAAGAGGAGTAGAGCAGCGGCGTGAAGAGCGGTGGCGAGGAGAGAAAAGGGACGACAATGGTGGCTGGTGACGGCTCGTGGGTTCAGTAGAGGAGATGAAGAAGAGGAAGGGCAAGGGCGGCTGTGAGGAATCGGAGGTTGAAGGTTGGAGGTTGGGGACGAAATGGTGGTTGAAGGGTGAGTGGTGACAGTGGATTTTCGAGTAGGATGGAGGGAGAGGGGTTTGAAGAAGATGAGAAGTGAAGGAGATGAGGGTTTAGTTGCTAGAGAGAGGGAAAGGAGATGAAGGAGGCTGCTGTTGATGATGATGGGTGAGTAGTGGTTTCTCTTTTTCTGTTTGGAAGAGAGGAGTGAATAAAGGTGTGTGGGATGAGTAGTGAATAATGGTGTCTGTTCCCCAAATCAATGAACATGGGTGTATATATATGTATGTAGTAGATGATATTGATAACAAAAATCTGTTACAAATAATTCAAATTGCAGATAAAGTTAACAGAATCCTAACTAACTGATGGAATTTGTTAAATATTTGAATTTATTTGTAACAGATTTCGTTATCAATATTATCACCCATTTTTTTTTCCTTATTCCTGGTGGATTGGGCCCGAACTAAATCCGGTATCCACGTTTTTTTATTTTTTATTTTTTAATGAATCACAACAAGATTAAAAAATAAAAGAAAATAAAATAAAAGGGCCGGACAAAATTGGGTGCTGACAGCAGCCCCTATTTGCTTGACTTTCGGTGAGAAAGTTAAAGCAAATTCAAGTGCAGCCAATTTTGGCCAAACAAACAAACAGAAGAAGAATAACAAAGATGGCAGATCCAGAGTCCATCAACGGGTGGATCAAAAACATGGGATAACTAGTAAAAGCCACAAACGCCTAGCAGACGCTTGAGCTAAGGTGATAAAGCACTAGATACTCGACAACACGGTTGTGGAATTCTAATATCTAGGCTAAAAAGATAAGGATAGACACTCGACAACTCTTACGAGGAATTCTAATGCCTGACACAAAGGATAAAAAGCAACAAACGCTCGGCAACCTGGACAACAAATCTAGGGAATCCTAACGCTTGGGCTAATGGGATAAAACACTAGATGCTCGAAAACACTGATGCGGAATTCTAAAAACTAGGCCAATAAGATAAAGACAGACACTCGACAACTCTTACGAGGAATTCTAATGCATGACACAAAGGATAAAAAGCAACAAACGCTCGGCAACCTAGACAACAAATGTAGGGGATCCTAATGCTTGGGCTAATGGGATAAAACACTAGATGCTCGACAACGCGAATGTGGAATTCTAACATCTAGGCCTATGAGATCAAGACAGACACTCGACAGCTCTTACGAGGAATTCTAATGCCTGAAAAAAAGTGTACTAGGGGTTGGAACCCTAAAATAGTGTAGGGGTTGGATAATCTGAAAGAGTGCAGGGGTTGGTTACCCTGAAAGAGTGCAGGGGTCGGTTACCCTGAAAGAGTGCAGGGGTTGGATACCCTGAAAGAGTGTAGGGGTTGGTTACCCTGAAAGAGTGTAGGGGTTGGTTACCCTAAAAAAGAAAACTTGGCGTCACAATACCAAGCGGGCGTCACAATACCCTAGAAGAGAAAGAACTAGGCGTCACAATACCTAGCGGGCTTCACAATACCCTAAAAAAGAAAACTTGGCGTCACAATACCAAGCCGGCGTCACAATACCCTGAAAAAGAAAATATGAGAATAGATAGCTATGGGCCATGCCCTGAAAGAGAGAACTAGGCAGAAATACCTAGCAATGCAAGAGATTTTTTTTGAATTTTTTAATGATCATGTGAAAAGAGAGAGTTAAAATATTTTTAAACAAACAGATTTGTGATTTTCAAAAGATTTTATCTTCACCATTGCAAGACAACACTGGTCAAAGCTAGTGGATAAAAGGATGGGTTTTGGATGGAAGAAATAGAATAAGATTTGTGGAGGGTAATGGAGATTAGGCTTGTAACAAGCCCCCAAGTCTGACATCAATGTAAGGAAAAACTACTTATCATTTTTACTGTGCTGAGAGGAGAGAAAAGGCGGCAAGCCCCAAGTGCGATAAGCATCAATTTGAAGATCTGTCATGGAAGAGGGGCGAGCCTAGAGTCTAACTTGCTTCAGGCCCACTTCAATCAAGGAAGAATATAGGTCTCATCACTTCAATTTTCTCTTTTCTCTTTTTTTTGATTTCTTTTTAAGGAGCAAAAACACACAAGTGTAAACTTATTGTCTCAAAATCAAATTTTAAGAAAATAAGAGCAATCAATATTTGATCAGAATGGACTTTATTGGCTTGTAATGTGGCTAGGGGGTAATGGGTGATGAAAGAAAGACTATAAAGGCTCAATGAAAGTTTTTAAGGGTTAATTAGGACAAATGATCTTTAGTGCAATGTGATGGATGAAAGACGTTTATTCAAACCATATTCTTTTTTCATTCTCTGCATTTTTTTCTTTTTTTTCATTTTCATTTTTGTTTTTGATTTTCCATTTTTCTTTCTTTTTGCTTTTTTTTAACTTTTTCTATTTTTTTTTGAATTTTTGATTTTTTTTTGTAGCAGAAGAATGATTTAACTGTCTTCAAACCTCATAAAAAGCCCCCAAGTGTTGAGGAAATTCATGAGCACTTTTAGAGAAACACTCAAACTCGGCTGGCCCCCGATGTGGGTGTAACAAGTGAAACAAATGGGACATCAGCTCCAGTGAAATGAGTCATATAGATGGAAAACTATTGCACTAGCCCCCAGTGTAGGGGTGATCATTGTCTAGGGTTAAATGAAGAAAAAAAAAATTTAAGGCTCAAAGTGGGTAGCAAGGTATAATATATTTTTTTTTATTTTTTTGGATAGAGAAAAAAATGGCCAAATTTCATTTCAAAAATTGATTGCTTATTTTCAAAAGCTTTAACTTTAGGGCAAAAGTTTCAGGCTGTGCAAATTTGCTCCTTTCATCTTTCCTTTTTTTTTTTTACTTTTCTCTTTTTTTTGGAAGATGAGACACAAGTTGATGGATCAAAAACTCTTATTGAAGCAAAATGTTATTCACCGTGCATGATCTCAAATTTTCACAACGCCTTTTCAACATCGATCCATGACTTCCAAAATTGGGGGTTTGAAAAAATGGATGTTTAAAGATGATTAATGAAGGTAGGATAAATGAACGAATGAGACAAGTGTGGATTAGAAAGAAACTGAGGTTCATAAAAGCGAAGATTAATTGTAGAAATGGAAGTGATGAAGGATTATGAGATGTGAATGAAGGAATTATGAGATGGCGAATGAAAATGAACCTCAAATTGAATGTTATGATGCAATGGTGAAAATTAAAAAAGAAAATAAAACCAAAGGAAGATTATTAAAGAAAACGTTTTTTAAATTTTTTTTAGGAAACAAAAAAAAAGATAGAAATTGAAAATAAGAAAGAAAAAGAAGAATGATAAGTATTTTTTTGATAAGGATGAATAAGAAAAAAAAAGAATTTATTTACAGAGACAGGAAAACGAGGAACTCCGAGAGAGAAGGAGCCCCCAACTAAACTTATTTTCTTAACTATAAAGGTCGGATTATTTAGAGCTGGAGAGACCTAATCCAATTGATTGACTAAGGTTAGACAAATAGTATAGTGATGGGGATGGATCTAGATCTCACATAGCTAAAGGTCCCCAAATTACCCTCGTCACACAGACAAGGACCCGATGATCAAACTATTTGACGCGTAGACACTAGGCCTCTCACAACAAATAGCTAAATGACTGGTAATAATCTGAGTGGTGAATCAATAATTGACGCGTAGACACCAGGTCTCTCACGACATCTATCAAGACACCCCTACGCTCCCTAGTTTGCAGGCCCGGGTATAGAGCCCAAAAAGTGTGTGAGATAGGTGAAATAAATATAATAGAATCAAAAGAAAGCATATATACAAGATAAATAAAAGATATATACAAAAAGACAAGAAATAAATAATAGATAAAAAAAACAAGGAGAAAAACAAAAAAAATGCACAATCAACCATATAGGCCTGACTCTCAAAAGTCCCAAGCAGAGTCGCCATCTGTCGAAACCGGGGTCGTGGCGGGGACGACGCTAAAAACAAATAAACCAGACAAAGTCGCCACTAACGTTTTTTAAGAGGCAAACGCTAGAAAACCTAAAAAGAAAATAAAATGGCCTACGAATCCTAAAATTCTAGGTTCGGGAGTCGGTTACACGTGGGGCAGGTGTTAGCACCCCACAACGCCCGTCAAAGACGGTACCAAAGATTGATTGTGCAAAAAATTATTAAAAGACTTATTATTTACAAAGAAAATGATATTATTTACAAAACAAATGGAAGATCAAGGCTATGTAGTTCTGAAGATTTAAATTGATTTAAAAAAGGGTGATTTTAAAAAAAATGTGTGCATGGCGGGGTTGTTGCCTAGTCCTACGTATCTCCAAGGAGAAATCAAGGCTACGTAGTTCTAAAGGTTTAAATTGATTTTTAGTTTTTTATGAAAATGAGCAAAAATGGTACGAGGAACAACATCCTACTAGCGAACAGTCGATACCTCGCATCACATTCGCATTTATTGATTTTACGCGCAGAAAATAGAAACAGAAAACAGAAAAGAGAAACAGAAAATAGAAACAGAAACAGAAACAGAAATAGAAAACAAAAACATAACCAAAACAGAAACAGAAAGAAAAACAGAAACAGAAACAAAAAAACAAAAATAGAAACTGAAACAGAAACAGAAGGGGGAGAACCAGCGGCGGAGGAACTTCGAATGGAGAGGAAGGAGACGGCGGTGTTGCGAGGACCCCTGGCGGCGGCAGTGGCGTGGAGACGAAGAGGAGTAGAGCAGCGGCGTGAAGAGCGGTGGCGAGGAGAGAGAAGGGACGACAGTGGTGGCTGGTGGCGGCTCGTGGGTTCAGCAGAGGAGATGAAGAAGAGGAAGGGCAGGGGCGGCCATGAGGAATCGGAGGTTGAAGGTTGGAGGTTGGGGACGAAGCGGTGGTTGAAGGGTGAGTGGTGACAGTGGATTTTCGAGTAGGATGGAGGGAGAGCGGTTCGAAGAAGATGAGGAGTAAGTGAAGGATATGAGGGTTTGGTTACTAGAGAGAGGGAAAGGAGATGAAGGAGGCTGGTGTTGATGATGATGAGTGAGTAGTGGTTTCACTTTTTGTGTTTGGAAGAGAGGAGTGAATAAGGGTGTGTGGGATGAGTAGTGAATAATGGTGTCTGTTCCCCAAATCAATGAACATGGGTGTATATATATGTATGTAGTAGATGATATTTGATGAGTGGATTTTATATGATAATTTTAGGGTCTTTTAGTCTTTATATTTTATTATTTTTGAGTCACATATAGGTTTTTTATTATTTTTATGTTGATTTTATATTTATTTTGCATTTTGCATGTAGATTAAATTTTATTTGTTTTTCTACCTTTATTTTATATTTTTAGGAACTTTTTTATATTTTTAGGTAAAGCTGGTTTAGTTATCATTTTTGTCCAGGGACCACTTTGTAAAGTTTCAGGAAATCAAGGTCCAAAATGTGAAAGTTCAAGAGTGGAGGGCTAAAAGTGAAGATTGAGAGAATTCAAGGGCTTGAATTGGAGTGCTAACCAAGAGAGGATCAAAAGTGGAAAAAAGGAATATGAACCAACACTCTCTAAATTAAGCACATGGAAAATAAGGATTAAAGGATGGGTGGAGGATTGATGATAGTGGAGGAGAGGTTTCAGAATTGATTAAGGGCTGATAAGTGGGTTTTAAAGGCATTCAAAACCCACTACCATGAAGAAGGAAGGAAAAGTTTGAAGTTGAAGAATCAGTGGCCAGCGCTGCAGCGCTAGAACCCAGCGCTCAAGCGCTGGGCCTCGGTCTGGAAGTGGGATTTAATTGCTGAGGCCAGGATTTTGCTATAAATAGGACCCTTCTCTTCACTTGTAAAACACACCAACTTAGAATACAACAAGTATTCTCTCTTCCTCCCTCTTGAGCATTGTTCCTAGGACTTGTGGGAAGCCATATTTGAGCTCCTATCCAGGGTAATTCAATGTCTCCTTTAGCCATGCTTGGCTAAATTCTTTTTAAGTTTTTGGGTTGTTTTAGTTTATAATTCATGTACTAGTTTTCTTTTACATTTCTGAATAATATCTTCAATTCATGTTTTATTTCTTTGTTCTTCATTAATCTTGTGATCAAAAGATTTCTTGCTTTCTACTTATGTCATAAGGCCATTTGGTAAGTAGTAAAGGAAATAGGAAATAAAAAAGGTTATATGTTTGCATTTCTTAAGGCTATAAGGATGTACGTAACTTTGTGTTGGCTCGGATTCTTTCTTCATCTTCTTCTCTAATTAACTAATAACCAAGGCTATGGAGTTAGTAATTAGGTAAGAAAGTTCTACATTTCTTAAGGCTATTAGGATGTAGAAATTTAGGCTATAGCACCATGAATATGAATTTAAAGTTCAGAAATTTAGTAAGAGTTTTCTAGCATGTTCTATAAATTATGTAAATCAACCCAAGAGCTTAAATTCTTCTCATCTTTTCTCTTATCATTTTATGCTATTGTTATTTCTTGTTCTAAAAACATCAACCTATATTCTTATCTTTTAAATTTCTGTTTAAGTACTAAATATTATAATATTAAGAACACCTATCCCTTGGGTTCGATCTTTTTATATTACGCGATAGTTTAATCGTACACTTGCGATTTTCCTTATCAAGTTTTTGGCGCCGTTGCCGGGGATAGGTTCTTTCAAGTTCTTGTTATTATTTTGTTTAGTACTTTTTGTTTATATAAAAAAATATATATATATATAAAAAATTGTGATGAACTGGTGCTGCTAATTTTGTTTGCTAAGAATTGTCAGGTATAGCAATGGCTAAAACATTCGAACAACGGGAGGTGAAAATCCGGGCTGAGGTTGAAAAGGAATATGAGAAGACGAAGCAGTCTGCACTCTAATTGGCGAGTTTTACTCCGATTTAGTTTGCAAGAGAAAATCCGGATTTTTGCCAATCCCTGAGCAAGAATGTAAGGCTATGGAGGAGCTACAAATGAAAATCCAAGGCATTCTAATGAGGCATCCCGGGGATGAACAACAACCACTAGTTCATGAAAGTGAACTTGTGGTTCAAAAAGAGGAGGTGAAAGCAACCTTCATTGTAGAATTTGTCCTTAAAGACAAATTGGAGATGGAGGAAGAAGAACCTCAAGGAACCTATGCTATAGGTTCAGAAAAGCAAGGAAGGGAAAATTTATTTATTCCTTCCATTTTTAATTTAAATGTTGTTACCTTGTTAGCTGAAAATTCATGTGGCACCATGTTGCTTTTGTGCCAAAATTTGCATGAGTTGTGGGGTCTAATGTATTTTGTAATAGACCCCGGTTGAAAATGATTAAGTGAAGGGTCTATCTCGGACCTTAACAATGAGCTGGTTGGGAGACAACCCAACTTAGGATAGTTTAATTTCTGTCTTTTAATTTTCTGCACCATCTTTGTAAATAAATAAAGAAAAAAATTCTATGTTTTGCTGCAGGAGGGGCCAGCGCTCAAGCGCTGGAGGCCAACGCTCAAGCGTTGAGCCCCTGTAAGTTTCCCCTAGTTCCAGTTTAATTCAACACTCCAGCGTTGGAGGGCCAGCGCTCATGCGCTAGGCCCCTGGAATCCCCAGTTTTATTTCTTATTTTCCAGCGCCATAGCGTTGGAAACCCAGCGCTTAGGCGCTGGGACCTCTGATGCCCAGTTTTTATTTTAATTCCAGCGCCCAAGCGTTGGTATCCCCAACGCTTAAGCGCTGGAGCTCGGGCAATTTGCTGTTTTACTTTTGTTTGCTGTTTTTAGTTTTTTAATAAATTTTGTGTTCACCATTTTCTGAAAGTTTTAAGGTTCTTTGAGTTTTCCCTTGGTTCTAAACTAGATTTAATTTTTGGGGAACTCAAGAATTCTTGTTTTTAAAAGGTGGACACAAATTTTCAACCCATGATCTTACTTGTGCTGATTTTGGAACTAACAAGTCAAGCAAGCTTCTGCTTGTAAGACTTTTGTTTGTTCAATGTTACAGGATAGGTACCAAAAGGAGGGAGAGCCCTCTTGAACTTAAGTGTTCAAATTGATTTTTACATTGAGGTTCCCTTGGACCTTTGTGGAAAATTTGTTACTATACCAGCTTGTTAGTTTTTGGTTTTGTTTTTATAGTTTTTAGTTTTATTTTTAGTTTAGTTTTTATGTTTTATTTTTGCATGAGTCTTGAGTATATTATCCATTCTGAATGTTGCTATAGCTTTGTGAAATGCTTTATCTGATTGAACTGCTTTGTGAAAAGGTTATATGTTTTGGAGTGGTTAGGATTGCATGCTGTAGAAAGGATTTTTGATATCTTGATTGTTGGGTTGTTGGCAAAAGTTCTTCTGAGTTCTAAAAAGGGCACCACTTACCCTATCTTTTTATGAGAGCTGAGGACTCTGAATTCTTGATTGTGAAATTTTTCTGCCTTGTGTTGCATGTTGATTGGAGTTTTGTATACTTTGTGAGTTGAGAAGAGATTATAGGCATTTTTGAAAACTCAGATTTTTGCTTGAAATGTTATATCCACTAGTAGCCCCTTTTGAGCCTTAAAAGAGTCATTCTTTGGAGCCTACTTTGTGTGATAATTTTTGAAGTTGTTATTGTGATTCATGTGCTGTATTATTAGAGCTATGTTTGTGGGTTTCTCTCTAAAAAAGATGAAGAAAAAAAAAAATTGAAAAAATAAGGTATGTGCCTTAGAAAAAATAATGAAGTAGTGGGGTGAGAAAGAGTATGAGGGGAGTAAAATTCAAGTCATTCATCCCATACATTCCACTACTTTGTTCAAAAAAAAAAGAAGAAGAAAAAAAAAAAAAAGAGAAAAATTGAGAGGACCCTTGTGTTGAATTGTTGGAACTCTTAGTCAAGAAGAATCACTTAACAACAAGTTTCTGAGTCAGCCACTAGAGTTGCCAATTTCTTGAAATCCATACCTTAAATTGTTCAACCCTTTGGCCAAGTTACAACCTTAAAAATCTCTTCAACATCACTTGGTTGCTTTACTTCAGTTTTGATTTGAATTATAGGCAGGATTATTGAGCTTTCTTGTTTTCATGGAGAATATCATTTCGTGAGCTTATTTGATGAACTCAAACATGTTAAAAGCCAAACCTAACTTTCTTGATTCTTTGTCTATTAAACATGCATGTCTTCCTTATCCGCTAAGCTTTCTGGAAAATTATCATATTTCAATCGGATAAAAACTTTCTCAAAACTCAGGGACGAGTTTTTCTTTAAGTTTTGTCGCTTGAGGACAAGCTGTCGTTGGGTATAGTGGTGTGATGAGTGGATTTTATATGATAATTTTAGGGTCTTTTTAGTCTTTATATTTTATTATTTTTGAGTCACATATAGGTTTTTTATTATTTTTATGTTGATTTTATATTTATTTTGCATTTTGCATGTAGATTAAATTTTATTTGTTTTTCTACCTTTATTTTATATTTTTAGGAACTTTTTTATATTTTTAGGTAAAGCTGGTTTAGTTATCATTTTTGTCCAGGGACCACTTTGTGAAGTTTCAGGAAATCAAGGTCCAAAATGTGAAAGTTCAAGAGTGGAGGGCTAAAAGTGAAGATTGAGAGAATTCAAGGGCTTGAATTGGAGTGCTAACCAAGAGAGGGTCAAAAGTGGAAAAAAGGAATATGAACCAACACTCTATAAATTAAGCACATGGAAAATAAGGATTAAAGGATGGGTGGAGGATTGATGATAGTGGAGGAGAGGTTTCAGAATTGATTAAGGGCTGATAAGTGGGTTTTAAAGGCATTCAAAACCCACTACCATGAAGAAGGAAGGAAAAGTTTGAAGTTGAAGAATCAGTGGCCAGCGCTGCAGCGCTAGAACCCAGCGCTCAAGCGCTGGGCCTCGGTCTGGAAGTGGGATTTAATTGCTGAGGCCAGGATTTTGCTATAAATAGGACCCTTCTCTTCACTTGTAAAACACACCAACTTAGAATACAACAAGTATTCTCTCTTCCTCCCTCTTGAGCATTGTTCCTAGGACTTGTGGGAAGCCATATTTGAGCTCCTATCCAGGGTAATTCAATGTCTCCTTTAGCCATGCTTGGCTAAATTCTTTTTAAGTTTTTGGGTTGTTTTAGTTTATAATTCATGTACTAGTTTTCTTTTACATTTCTGAATAATATCTTCAATTCATGTTTTATTTCTTTGTTCTTCATTAATCTTGTGATCAAAAGATTTCTTGCTTTCTACTTATGTCATAAGGCCATTTGGTAAGTAGTAAGGGAAATAGGAAATAAAAAAGGTTATATGTTTGCATTTCTTAAGGCTATAAGGATGTACGTAACTTTGTGTTGGCTCGGATTCTTTCTTCATCTTCTTCTCTAATTAACTAATAACCAAGGCTATGGAGTTAGTAATTAGGTAAGAAAGTTCTACATTTCTTAAGGCTATTAGGATGTAGAAATTTAGGCTATAGCACCATGAATATGAATTTAAAGTTCAGAAATTTAGTAAGAGTTTTCTAGCATGTTCTATAAATTATGTAAATCAACCCAAGAGCTTAAATTCTTCTCATCTTTTCTCTTATCATTTTATGCTATTGTTATTTCTTGTTCTAAAAACATCAACCTATATTCTTATCTTTTAAATTTCTGTTTAAGTACTAAATATTATAATATTAAGAACACCTATCCCTTAGGTTCGATCTTTTTATATTACGCGATAGTTTAATCGTACACTTGCGATTTTCCTTATCAAGTTTTTGGCGCCGTTGCCGGGGATAGGTTCTTTCAAGTTCTTGTTATTATTTTGTTTAGTACTTTTTGTTTATATAAAAAATTATATATATATAAAAAAAATTGTGATGAACTGGTGCTGCTAATTTTGTTTGCTAAGTATTGTCAGGTATAGCAATGGCTAAAACATTCGAACAACGGGAGGCGAAAATCCGGGCTGAGGTTGAAAAGGAATATGAGAAGACGAAGCAGGATATCTGCACTCTAATTGGCGAGTTTTACTCCGATTTAGTTTGCATGAGAAAATCCGGATTTTTGCCAATCCCTGAGCAAGAATGTAAGGCTATGGAGGAGCTACAAATGAAAATCCAAGGCATTCTAAGGAACCACTTTACAAGTGGAGGAGCTACTTAGCGGAACATGCGACAACCCACGTTCTCCGATCATTACAAGTGCTTACAAGATCGTGGGGTATCGTCGTTCCCTCTCTCCTTGTCAGTCTAGAGGCTTTGTTTTAGTCGTCCCTCATTGCATCGGCTAATTCGTAACCACTTTCAGTTATTTTCCCGAGAATGAGCCCACTAACTACTTTTGCACGTGGAAAGCTTCTAGAAACCCGATGACTCATCCTACTCGAAGCCTAAGTTTCTGCATCTTCCCTGGATCTTGTCCTTGTACACTCGATGTGCATATATATATATATAACTCGCATAAACCCATATATCAGGCATATATATATATATATATATATATATAGATATACATTTCATTTTTCAATTTTTCTCTTTTATCCTTTAATTAACCCATAAACCCATATATCAATAATCAACCAAGAAATATTCGCCTAGGAAATATATTCATGTGGCACGCACATGTAACAAGTAAACAGTGTTGCAGAAAATGACAAGATGGACAAGATAAAGTAATGAAATGTAGCTAAAGCACATATATTCCGGTAGTTTCTTCCCTCCCAACAAAGCCATGTCAAAAGAGGTTTTCTCGCATGTTCTTTGTCCAGGGACCACATATGAGCTACCCTTTGGATTCTTTCTTTGTGCTTCACTTCTCCTCCCACGCGGTCTGGAACCGTCTGCCATTCGAGAATCTTCAAGCTTCACTGTTCGACCAACCCACCTCCTACGATGAGATGAGAGTGAAGAGTTCTTCAAGGGCTATAATGGCACCTTCGTTCTTTTGAATTCACACTCAGTTGCTATTTTTTTCTTGATTTGGGAAATTAGGGTTAGGTTTTTGTTTTATACTAATTTTTCATTTTTCAATTTCATTTTTCTTTTTTTTCCCACACTCCACGTCACAAAATGGGTAACACGTAGGCAACCTCCATTAACGATTGGATAGAGAACTAACAACATGACTTAATTGGCACACAAAAAAGTTCTAGGACTTAAATCGCACATTTTGAACATCAGGGACCCGAATCGCACAATCGTGATAGATAATAGACTAAAATTGCAATTAAGCCCATATCATAAGCATCCCACACAGAACAATCAAGATCAAACGTCGGGTCACCCAAAGACATCGTCAACCACAAAATTCCAAAATATCTCCTAAGATATACATAATATGCATTTATATAAAATGCATAAAGCTTAATAAAGCGAAGTGCCCTCATCATCGTTTGCCTTAATTCTGAAATGCTCGCTCGAGTGTATCCTTGCTCTGACTGGTGTACCTTCACAAGTATGCACTATGTTACTAGCTAGTACTCTATACTTGAGATCTACGAGCTAGACCATTCTATGTCTATACTCACACAACTCAAGGACTTTTATGATTTTAAAACAATTTCTATTTTTAATTCTTTTTCGGTCAAATCCAAAACAAATCCTTAGATCATTTTAAGGTTCACAATTCAGGCACATGCTTTAAATAACTACTTTTCAGACCCAAAACACTCAAAATTTACCTTCAAGTCCCAAAATTTTCAATAAACCATTTTCTAGTCCTTAAACTTTAATTAAATCTCTTTTTAGTCTTCCAACTTTAGGGAAACCATTTTGCAACCGAAACTAAATAACTTAACTTTTTCATTAACCCAACAACTTAAAATCTTTTCTTTAACATATTCAAAAATCATTTATTTTCATTCAAGATCAAAACTTTAAATTTCTCAAAAACAAGTTTTAGTCCCCAAATTTCATCTTTAACATTACATCACCCAAAATAAGTTCAAGAATCAATTTTTCAAACCCCAAAATGTTGTTGTTGCTCTCGGCCTTCTCTCTATATTTACCTAAAAAAATTCTTTCTTCCACCAATAATTTTATTTGTTCTCGAATTGAGAGAGCATAGAGAAGAAGTTTTATCAATAGATAATTCAGGTCCCTTTTACATGAGCCCCCTATTAGCTATTTATAGGGAGGAAGGCCATAAATTACATTTAATTCAGACTAAGCCTATGTGTAAGACCCTCTATTTTGAGTATTTATACTTTGGTCCTTGGAGATTTTATAATTAGATTTTGGTCCTTTAAGTTTGGACATTTGTGGTTTAGCCCTTGGACTAGTCAAGGCTGGATTGGAATTCCGCATTTAAGAGCTTTTAAGGAGGTTTTGGAATTCAAATTTGAAATAGGAACATGATGGTTCGAGTTAGAGGCTTAAAAGGATATTGGTGTAAGAGTTTTAACAAGAAGAACCTTGGTTTAGTGGTGGAGACTTAGGCATTTGATGGGCATGGCGTGTGTTCGAATCCTAGTGAGGTATGTTTTAATTTTAATCAGATTTTTGGTGGTTGAAGGCTGAATTTCGAATTTGAATTGAGACATGAGATTAATGAGCAATAAATGGGTTTAAATGGAGTTTAATAGGAGTTATAATCAGATTTAAATTTGAAATTTAAACATGTGAGTAATGGAGAGTTAATGAGTGTTTTAATGGGGGTTAATGAGGGTTATTATTCTGAGTTAAGAGGAGAGTTATGGAAGAGGATTATGCTGAATAATGATGGGAATTTCGTGCATAAGAGAACCTCTCACACTCAGGTTTCACCCTAGTCTTATTTTGCTGCTGCTGCCCAAAATCTGTTGCACGTTTGGCTCCTTCTTTCTGCTGTCTTCTTCTTCTGTTTTGTTGCTGTGTTCTCACCTTGGGAAGGAGTAAGACCACGTACAGCCCTCTTAGTCCCTGAGGTTCCTTTCACTCGTGAAGGTCTGGGATTTGTACCTTGACCAATTCTCTCGATAAGGTTAGTACCCACTTTCATCTTTCGACTCGAAACCTAGTAATCCTCTTTGTGCAAATGGTTTTGTAGAAACTAGAGACCTTTGGATTTTGGTTTAGGAAATGATTCTAATCAGTTTTATAATGGGTTTTGAGTATGGAAGAAGTTGGTTTTCGAAAATTAGAGTTTGGAATTGATTTTGGGATGAAAAACACTTTTTCAGGGTTTCTGGCAGGGAGCCAACGCATGAGCTCTGGACTCCTAACGCCTGGGCGCTGAGGTTCTGCCCAGTTCGTGTTGCCAGACAGGGACCCAACGCTTGAGCGTTGGAAGCCAACGCTTGGGCGCTAGGCCCCTGACAGCAAGTTGCTGTTTTGCTAGTTTTGAGTTTAATTCTTGTGAAATCGGTTTCTGGTCTTTTCCTTGATTGTTGATGATTGTGGACATGTTTTATCATGTTAGGTTGAAGGACAAGACCAAGCAAAGGATTAAAAGGTAAGGGTAACTCTGGGTCTAGATAGAGTCAGTGGTGCTTACTACGCCTTGATGATTGTAAATTACTCTATGTTTGTGATGATGAGATGAATGGTATTGTGATGCATGCTGGGATTATTATCAATGAATATAACATGTTGGATTTGAGATTGATGATTATGATGTGATGAATATGAGGGTGATTATTTTGTAATTGTTGATTCATGTTGATGTTGAACATGTTGGCATGGCATATGCATTATTTTTGGGGCTGATGGCGGTGAGATGGGTTTTAGTCCCATGGGATCGTGGTTAAGGGTGATGAGATGGGTTTTAGTCCCATGTGATCATGCCTTAATTTGTTGTTGCATTTGAGGAATCATAAGCATGGGTTATGATGTTGTACATGAGGAAATGAGAATATTGTTGAAGGTGTGGTTGTATTTTAAAAATATTGTTGTTGACACTTATGTAATTTCCCTTCAACATGTTGTTTGGTAATTGTTGTTTGTTCTCGAGTTAACCCTTTCTGTTTGTGTTTGGGCGCTTAACGCCAGAAAATAGACAGGGTGTTGATCGTCGTCTCTTGAAGAAGCCTTACGGAATCAGAGTGCGCAGCGGAATCGTGGAAGAAATTTGAAGAAGACGATTGATGTCTTAAGTTTTTCCGCTATTTTAGTTTATTTAATTTTTGGGCTCGCTGTTGAGCATTAAACTTTGTTGTAATATTTTCCTCGTTTTTGCTTCCGCGTAGTAATTATTATTTATGGGGAAATTATTACTCATATTATTTTTAAGTAATTAAGAGAGACGAAAACCTTTTAAGAAATTGAGTTATTTTTCTGAGAGGTTTTAATTTCCACGTTTTTACCATGTAACCCTCAACCCAAAATTGGGGTCTTACATTTGTGGTATCAGAGCTTTGGTTGAGAAAACCAGAGCTGTTGGGTGGTTGCATTCTGAAATCGATTGTTGGGGTGACAATCGAAAGAAGAATGATGTTACTTAATTGATTGTTGATTGATTTCCTTGCTTTGCTGTTCCTAGATTTATTGTTGACTTTCTTACAAGTAGAAGTAAGAGGTTAGCAAGTCAAGATACAGGAATGGCCGTTAAGTGATTGTTGTTTGATTTGTTTGAGAATATCCGTTTTGTTTCCCGACTTTTAGTTTCGGGGACAAAACTCTTTTTAGGGGGGTGGTATTGTAAGACCCTCTATTTTGAGTATTTATACTTTGGTCCTTGGAGATTTTATAATTAGATTTTGGTCCTTTAAGTTTGGACATTTGTGGTTTAGCCCTTGGACTAGTCAAGGCTGGATTGGAATTCCGCATTTAAGAGCTTTTAAGGAGGTTTTGGAATTCAAATTTGAAATAGGAACATGATGGTTCGAGTTAGAGGCTTAAAAGGATATTGGTGTAAGAGTTTTAACAAGAAGAACCTTGGTTTAGTGGTGGAGACTTAGGCATTTGATGGGCATGGCGTGTGTTCAAATCCTAGTGAGGTATGTTTTAATTTTAATCAGATTTTTGGTGGTTGAAGGCTGAATTTCGAATTTGAATTGAGACATGAGATTAATGAGCAATAAATGGGTTTAAATGGAGTTTAATAGGAGTTATAATCAGATTTAAATTTGAAATTTAAACATGTGAGTAATGGAGAGTTAATGAGTGTTTTAATGGGGGTTAATGAGGGTTATTATTCTGAGTTAAGAGGAGAGTTATGGCAGAGGATTATGCTGAATAATGATGGGAATTTCGTGCATAAGAGAACCTCTCACACTCAGGTTTCACCCTAGTCTTATTTTGCTGCTGCTGCTGCCCAAAATCTGTTGCACGTTTGGCTCCTTCTTTCTGCTGTCTTCTTCTTCTGTTTTGTTGCTGTGTTCTCACCTTGGGAAGGAGTAAGACCACGTACAGCCCTCTTAGTCCCTGAGGTTCCTTTCACTCGTGAAGGTCTGGGATTTGTATCTTGACCAATTCTCTCGATAAGGTTAGTACCCACTTTCATCTTTCGACTCGAAACCTAGTAATCCTCTTTGTGCAAATGGTTTTGTAGAAACTAGAGACCTTTGGATTTTGGTTTAGGAAATGATTCTAATCAGTTTTATAATGGGTTTTGAGTATGGAAGAAGTTGGTTTTCGAAAATTAGAGTTTGGAATTGATTTTGGGATGAAAAACACTTTTTCAGGGTTTCTGGCAGGGAGCCAACGCATGAGCTCTGGACTCCTAACGCCTGGGCGCTGAGGTTCTGCCCAGTTCGTGTTGCCAGACAGGGACCCAACGCTTGAGAGTTGGAATCCAACGCTTGAGCGTTGGAATCCAACGCTTGGGCGCTAGGCCCCTGACAACAAGTTGCTGTTTTGCTAGTTTTGAGTTTAATTCTTGTGAAATCGGTTTCTAGTCTTTTCCTTGATTGTTGATGATTGTGGACATGTTTTATCATGTTAGGTTGAAGGAAAAGACCAAGCAAAGGATTAAAAGGTAAGGGTAACTCTGGGTCTAGATAGAGTCAGTGGTGCTTACTACGCCTTGATGATTGTAAATTACTCTATGTTTGTGATGATGAGATGAATGGTATTGTGATGCATGCTGGGATTATTATCAATGAATATAACATGTTGGATTTGAGATTGATGATTATGATGTGATGAATATGAGGGTGATTATTTTGTAATTGTTGATTCATGTTGATGTTGAACATGTTGGCATGGCATATGCATTATTTTGGGGGCTGATGGCGGTGAGATGGGTTTTAGTCCCATGTGATCGTGCCTGAGAGCGACGAGATGGGTTTTAGTCCCATGGGATCGTGGTTAAGGGTGATGAGATGGGTTTTAGTCCCATGTGATCATGCCTTAATTTGTTGTTGCATTTGAGGAATCATAAGCATGGGTTATGATGTTGTACATGAGGAAATGAGAATATTGTTGAAGGTGTGGTTGTATTTTGAAAATATTGTTGTTGACACTTATGTAATTTCCCTTCAACATGTTGTTTGGTAATTGTTGTTTGTTCTCGAGTTAACCCTTTCTGTTTGTGTTTGGGCGCTTAACGCCAGAAAATAGACAGGGTGTTGATCGTCGTCTCTTGAAGAAGCCTTACGGAATCAGAGTGCGCAGCGGAATCGTGGAAGAAATTTGAAGAAGACGATTGATGTCTTAAGTTTTTCCGCTATTTTAGTTTATTTAATTTTTGGGCTCGCTATTGAGCATTAAACTTTGTTGTAATATTTTCCTCGTTTTTGCTTCCGCGTAGTAATTATTATTTATGGGGAAATTATTACTCATATTATTTTTAAGTAATTAAGAGAGACGAAAACCTTTTAAGAAATTGAGTTATTTTTCTGAGAGGTTTTAATTTCCGCGTTTTTACCATGTAACCCTCAACCCAAAATTGGGGTGTTACACTATGGGCCTCAAAGATCCGGCCCAATATCCTATGGATTACAAATGTGCCCCTGGGTCACCGCCCTAGGCCGCCCTTTACTAATGTTGGTCACCCTCTTACGTTCGTGTGGCGCTCGCTCTGTCCACAAGCCCACAAGACACCAAGCTTGAAGTAAGAAAACGAAGTGTGTCTTCATAAGTCTTCATGGCCCGCCACCGGGGGAAGGCACTCGCCCTGTCCACAAGCCCACAAGACACCGAGCTTGAAGTATGAAAGCGAAGTGTGTCTTCATTAGTCTTCATGGCCCGCCATCGGGGGAAGGCACTCGCCCGGTCCACAAGCCCACAAGACACCGAGTCTGAGGCACGAAGATGAAGTGTGTCTTCAAATAGTACTCGCCATGTAATTCCAACCGACGCTTCCTTTGGGCGGTCATCCTTATAGGACGTGCCTCGTTAAAAACTTCCTAGGAAAAACCCTGTGGGATAAAACCTAGTGAAGGAAAAAGAGTACAGCATTATATAGAGAAATGAGTCGCCTAAGGCCTGGGCGCGGAGGATAAATATGTCGCCACTCCTAGCATGAAAATGTGAGTGAATGTGACTCTGGGTGGGGTCGACGCGCCTAACGTGGAATGAAGTGATCATCACATCAACTGAAGCCGCCATGAAGAAGTCGCTTGCCCTACAGGAGTTGCTGCCAGCCCACAAGTCCAACTGAGCCCCGAAAGCATGAAACAGCTCGCCCTTTTACGACTTGATCACCAATCTAGAAAGTGTAAGTGTGATGGAGAATTACTCACTAGGTTGGGCTGGGGTACCCGCCCAACTGTGCCTCATGCTTTCCTCCTCCTGTTACCTGTTTTATATATTTCTCAACTGCAAGCACAATCGTTAATTCTCAAAGTCACCACTAGACCATCGTTTTGAAAGAAATAATTTTCAAGGTCACCACTGGGGCATTATTTTCAAAGAAATAATTGTTGGGTGGCCACTGGACCATTGCTCTGAAAGAAATAATTTTTGAGGTCATCTCGGGATCATTGTTTTGAAGAAATAAAGTTTAAAGGCGCCTCTGAGCCACTGTTTTGAAAGAAATAAAGTTTGAGGGCGCTTCTAAGCCATGGTAAAAGTATGTTTCTAGGCCGCCATTGGACCGTTTTGATAAAGTGATATTCTAGGCTGCCACTGGACCGTTGTTGCACGCATGGTTTCCGCTCGCGTAACGAGCCATACTCGCATGGCTCTTCTAACGAGGCTTGGGGTGCTCGGTCTTATGCAGCTAGGGCGGCCTGAGGCTAGATATTTTATGAGTCACGTAATGACCCGCACGCTCTGTTTTTGTGCTATTTGTCTGTTATGAGGCTTTGGCCCGCTCGGGGCGGGGCTTTTGCTCAACCTTATTCCGGTGAGACTTTGGCTTGATTTAATTCGATCAAGGCTTTGGCTCGCATAGCAAGGCTTTGGCTCGCATAGAAAGGCTTCTTCTAAGTGAGACTTTTTGCTCTGATCCCAGTGGCCACTGGGGTTGCCCAAGGCTTGGCTCAATAGACGTGCTCGATTTAATTCAATCAAGGCTGGGCTTTCTTCGCCGTATTGCACAAGGGTCGCGCATGCCGTGCCAAGCGAACCACGTTCACGCACCTCGCCCTCCCGCCTGGAGAGCTGGGCGGTGCGCCAGGCTAGAGGGTGTTATTCCCCCTTTGCTTCTTGGAAACAGTGAAAGGTAATTTCTTTGGTTGCCAGTGGACCACTTTTCAATAGTATTGGAATTTGGAATTTAGACCACTACTGGGCCTTGGGATTTAGACCGCCACTAGGCCTCGTAATTTGGACATAGCTTTATTCGGGCGATCCCACATTAGTGCCAATTTGCATTTTATTGATATGTGGGGCGGCCAAATTTTGTCGCAAGGGTTGCCTCATCAAAACTCCCCCATAAAGAGAATCTCAAAAACTCCTCCATAGGGAGAATCCTCCGCGCCCTTGCTTTGTACTACCTTACTTGTAATAATGCTTTAGGTTCGGGGCGTTCCTTGGAACCATTCTACCTGATAATTGCTCTAGGCGCCTTGGCCCAGAAATTCCGTGTAAAAATCCTTCTGTCTGATTATTCTTCTAGGCGCCTTGGCCTAGGAATTTCATGTATTTTATATCTTCCATTTTTCCTGAGAGAAACATAAAAACAGGACCGCCCAAAAGAAAGTCACATAAAGATTCCATGGCAGCCTCCAATAGATCACCCTTCAACCCATACTCGAATGCCCACATCTCCTAAACCCCAATTTCATCATAAACCAACACCCTCCGTCAACCAAAACTCCAATGCCATCATCCTCCTTAACCAAAACATCGCCCCTCCAAACAGCCACCAAATGCTACCATGGAATTTTTTACAAACAAAGGGCGGTCACTTGCAAGAGGGTCGCCAAATGGCGGTTTCCAGGAAGACATTATTAAATCAGAAGATCATTTGATGTGTTCTCTCAGTTCCGGATAAGCATTCTGCATAAGCTCTTTTACATTGTTGCTTGGGGTTTCGAGATGCATTTGCTCTGAATAAAATTATTGCTTTTCCTATGCTTAACTTGCCTCAAATTGTTAGTTAAAAACAAAATATACATATCCATTGACATATTCATAATAATGCAATGAATATACTCAAAACGCTTATGAACATACTACTGCATAGTAACCACTATCAGCACATTATGCAATTAGGCTTAAGAATCAATTTTGTAATATCCTGATGTTTACAAAATATTTTAAATAAGTTACAATCTCGACTAATCATACTACTACCCATGCATATAAGGAATATTATCTATGCTCAAAATTAATTAAACTAAGCAGAATAAGGCTATTTCAGGCTCAGAAAGATAGCAAACAGCAATACTATTCATATTGAATTGTGAATCTGACATCAAATTGTTGTTTCTAAATTCATATTAACATTCAAATTGTTCTTAAAATTCGCTAACTTATCCATATAATCCATTTTCTTCAAAAGCTGACTTATTTGATTTTTTGGAATCACTTTTCCAACTAGCTTAATCTCATTAAAACCTAAAAAATATGCTCCTTATTTTTACTTTCAACTAAACATAATTCATGGCGTTAATGACTTACTTCTCTAACTCACTCACTTGCTAGATAAAAATCAAAGGGACCAAGACATCAGATAAAAACAACCAAACTTGAACAGGGCAGATCAGAAACTTAAAGTAACTAGGGCAGGTCAATGAAGTTGAAATTGGAATCATTTCATGAAGAGGCATTAATCAAATGTGCAGTATAGAAAAATAATCAGCCAAAAACGAAGCAAAGTAATGGGACATAAGCATGCAAGTGGAGAATGCAGAAATTTTCTGCCAATATAACCGCATAATATCTCTTCTGATTATTTTTTATTATGAATCTTAGATCAAAGCAATCTAATCCTGCATGAGCTGCATCATTTAGACTAGATGTACAATAATATAAGATATGTATAAAAACATTAACAAGATTTCAACCACTAACCTAGATGTATAACTTGCGTGCACACACACTAGATTTATCTCAAACAATTGATGTCACTACCTTAAATTTATCTTACGAAACAGCTTATTTGATTTAAAACCATTCACGAGAGCACTGACCGAGTAGTTTAAGCTTTAAGATATTTAGTTCTTGACATAGCTGAAGGTTCTCAATAACTTAATGGAAAGGTTCACATTTGAGTTAAAAGTAGTGAATACTGCAGTTCCAATGAACATCACTTTCCTCTAACAAACTGTTTTGCAATTTTATGGTTATTTAACATGGCCATGATCATCTACATAGTTTTACGCAATCTCTCATTCTGCAAATAAGTGGGTGCATAGTAAATGCCAAAATTGTCTATAAGACACATATAATGCAATTATTATGATACAATTGACAAAGGAGAAGGATATATGGAGAACAAATGAACATATCGGACTACTTATGATTTAACCTTTGACTTTCATGTCCAATAAGAGCTCAAATTAATCCAACAAAAGGGGGAATGGAAGAAGAGGATGAAAATCTGCAAGGTAGACTTTGCAAACACATTTGGAATTTAAGATTCAAGCTCAATTACCCGCAAAAGAGAATAAACCAATAAAATTAAAAAAGGGAATGCCAAAATTACTACATCACTGAGGTATTACACTAAACATGACCCACATTAAACTTCAGTTAATTACTCAGCAATAATTGAGCATGAAAAAGAAGGCCAAGATCATTCACACATTTTATCAAGCAGTTTTTGGTTATTAAAAGCTCAACAATTATAACAGGGGAAATTCCTTCAATCAATTCATAAAATAGTGACAATTTATAAAGATGACAAAAGGAAGTATAGGAAGTATTCTAAAATAGGAAGAAGCGAGAAACAAATATCAATTTTCTAATTATCTTTTAACACACCTAATTACATAACTCGTTCATATACCACTAAGATCTTTCTGGGCTAATGCTGAGATACAAGTTGGAACTTAAGCATAGGTGGACCGGGCGAGTGCCTTCCCCCGGTGGCGGGCCATGAAGACTTATGAAGACACACTTCGCTTTCATACTTCAAGCTCGGTGTCTTGTGGGCATGCGGACAGGGAGAGTGCCTTCCCCCGGTGGCGGGCCATGAAGACTTATGAAGACACATTTCGCTTTCTTACTTCAAGCTCGGTGTCTTGTGGGCTTGTGGACAGGAGGGCAAGTGCCCCACGACAGTAAGAGAGCGACCAACATTAGTAAAGGGCGGCCTAGGACGGTGACCCAGGGGCACATTTGTAATACATAGGATATTGGGCCTGATCTTTGAGGCCCATAGGCTTAGTCTGAATTAAGTGTAATTTATGGCCTTCCTCCCTATAAATAGCTAATAGGGGGCTCATGTAAAAGGGATCTGAATTATCTATTGATAACACTTCTTCTCAATGCTCTCTCAATTCGAGAACATTATCATACCCAAATAAATATTTTTCCTACAAAATACATAGTCAAAAACTAAAAAGTCTCACCCCCAAAGTAAATGTTTAGGTTCGGCTATTCCAAGAACAAGACCAAGGTCCAATTTTTTTTCAAAAAGAAATTATACACTAGCTAAGTTAAGCAATATCTATTGTAGAAATCAAATTAGAAGTTTCAAAATCACTTCTTTGAAAATAATCACTTTTCAAAAACTCAACTTTTCCGAAAATAAAATATACTCATGAATTGATCAAGAGATTCTCTATCACTTTGGTGAAGGCTAAAAGCGAAAAGCTAAACTTAAAAACTCAAAACACTTTTGAACCAAATTTTTGAAAAACAAAGTTGATGAGGTTGTTGTTCGAATTGTTCATAAGAACTTTTAAGAAGAGAAAATGCAAAATGCTAACATCTTTAACCCAAAGTCACTTTAAAAGAGTTTTTCAAAGAAATACTTCCAGAGAACTAAAGATCAAAGAATTTCCTTCAACTTTGATGAAGAACAAACTCTAAAACCTCAACTTTAAGCTAAACTCAAACTAAAACTTATTATTTCTAAAAATATAGATTTTCCAAAGAAATAAAACCATCACTACTACAGAAATGCCATATTACCATGGTTCTGGGCAGCCTGTTACCACGGTTAAACCGTGGTATCAGTCATCGAAGTAATGGATAAATTACCACGGTTCAAGGCGGAACCGTGGTAACATCTTACCTCAGAAATACTTGGTTCTACGCTGAACCGTGGTAATATCAGGCCTCTGTTACCACGGTTATAGGAGGAACTGTGGTATTTGGTCCCTATGTTACCAAGGTTCTTTTATGAACCATGGTAATAATTTTGTTTTTTGTTTTAATTTCTATTACCACGGTCCTGTATGAACCGTGGTAATATGTGTATTTTATTATTTGAGCTACGTACAATCAAAGACATGCAATTCAAACAGTAAACAAATTATAACCATGACCTGCAATGCGATGGAAAAAACCCTGACAACATAATGTACAAGCAATATATATATATATATATAATATGTACAACCAATCAAATATGTACAAATTATAATATGTGCAGACCCCCTATACACATTTTAGCCGTCAGTAATTACAAACTTGTCTAACACCATATCACCACTGCCTTGCTAAGGATCAATATTCCTGAAACAACATGTCAAAAGTGTAAGTGACAAATACAATTATCTTACATACATATGAAATATATCTAGCATACAGTCATTATAAAAGAATACATACTTCTTTAACTTGTTTTACTAGATCTTTTCCTCTTCTGTTTCAAAAGGTGCATACGTGTTTTTCCTATTTTTTCATGGAATTCTATATTCATCCAAGTTCCCTCTTCATGATCATCTCGGACATACAAACAATCATCTTCATCTGAATCAGGGTCGATTGGTTGTTGTAACGCGAAGAATGGGTCATCCTCAATAGCATTTTCTCCATGAAGGTCTTGTCCATCATCGTTGTTGATATGCGCCTTATTTGATAAAAGAACAATGGACCTTTTATTGTCAGCGGGATCAGGGACATAAAATATTTGCTCTGCTTGGGATGCCAAAATAAATGGATCATCCGTGGACCTTTTATTGACATTCTTAAAATCTGCCTGAATGAACCCTGAGTCATCAATCTGAACTCCAGAGTTATTGTCAACCCACTTACAGCCAAACACAGGAACCTAGAATGTTGTGTAATCCAGCTCCCATATGTGTTGAATTACCCCAAAGTATGACATGTCTGCATATATGGGGTTTCTATCTTTGGCGCTAGAGACATGCATAGCTCTAGCAACAAGAGTCAAACCACTGTTTTGCATTGTACTACGATCATCTTGGGTTTCCGTATAAAATGTATAGCCATTAATTACATAGTCTTTGTAAGAAAAGGCATGTATACTCGGACCCTTCGACAACCATTTCAATCTGTCTGAAACAGAGATATGATCTTCTTTCCACTCCTGATAAACGTGATCCTTTAGCCATGGGATAAAAGTCCTCTTGTGCTCCTTTGCTAACCAATTTTCAAACCTATTGGGGTTCAACATCTTAATCTCATCCTTGTGCATGTCAACATATGGCCCAACCTCATTTGCATTATCCAAAACAAATAAGTGAGCTTGTTGCCATTCTTTGGTCTGAACGGTTACTATCTCACATTTAAACAACCCTTCCCTTCTATTCATCCTGTGTGACGAGACTTTGGAAGCCCAATGGAATCCACATTGGACAGGTATTCGGTACAAAATTCAACAACTTCTTCTACTAAGTACCGTTAGTTCGGTGTTTTACATAGCCTTTTAAAATCTTCATGTAACAATCAAAAGGGTACATCCATCTCATATAAGTTGGCCCGCATAATTGTATCTCTCTAACCAAGTAAATGGTTAGATGAACCATTATATCAAAGAAAGAAGGTGGAAAGTACATCTCAAGCTCACACAAAGTTGTAGCAATTTCTCTCTGCAATGCTGTCAACTTAGAAGGGTCAATCACTTTGCTGCAAATAGCATTGAAGAAGAGACACAAGCTTGTTAAGGTACCTCGCACTTTTTTGGGAAAAATCGAGCATATAACTACCAGTAGAAAGTTCTCCATAAGAATATGACAATCATGAGTCTTCAATCCCTTCAACTTAAGGTCTTCCACTGATACCAGGTTCTTGGTATTTGAAGAGTACCCCTGTGGAACCTTAACCCCACTAAGAAACTTGCACAAACCAAGTTTCTCTATCCTGCTCAGAGTATAGGCCGCTGGAGGGAGATACGTACGTTTTCCCTTCTTCACTGGTCTTAATTCTTTTCTTATGCCCACCAAATCAAGCCTTGAATTGATGCTATCTTTTGACTTTCCTGACACGTTTAGCAAAGTACCAGCAACAATTTCAAAAATATTCTTCTCAACATGCATCACATCAATAAAATGTCTCACATAGAGTGACTCCCAATATGGCAACTTAAAGAAAATTGACTTTTTCTTCCAACCACTCTTAGGAACTTGGTTTTTGAAAGTCTTACCGAATGTACACCTCAATTTTTTCACCTTGGAAAATAGATCAACACCCTTCAGTGGCTTGGGAGCTCTACCTTCTTCTATATTTCCATTGAAAGCTTTTGACCAGCTCCGATGATGATGTCTTGTATGCAAGAATCTACAATGTTGTAGGAAAACAGTGTTTTTACAATGTTCTAATCGCATTGAAGTTGTACCATCTTCACATATAGGGCATGCAAGCTTTCATTTTACACCATATCCCGACAAATTGCGATATGCCGGAAAATCATTGATCGTACCATACAACATAGCCCTCAGCCTGAAAGTTTCATCCCTTGACCCATCATACACCTCTACACCTACATCCCATAATTTCTTCAGATCTTCAATTAGAGGGACCAAGTATATGTCTATATCATTTCCGGGTTGTTGAGGCCCGGATTAACATAGATAACATCATATACTTGTGCTTCATACAAAGCGAAGGAGGTAGGTTGTAGATCACTAGTATCAACAGCCATGTACTGTGGGTGCTACTTTGAAGGCTATATGGATTTATTCCATCAGAAGACAATGCAAGGCGTAGGTTTATGTCCTCTGTGCCAAATACAAGATAGTCCGCATCAAATTTTTTCCACTTTGGAGAATCTGCCGGGTGTCGAAGCATTCCATCACCATCCCCTCTATCTTTATGCCATGTCAGGTGTTTCGCAATTTCAGCTCTACGGTACACGCGCCGAAATCTAGGTATTACGGGGAAATACCATAACACCTTTAAGGGACTTGATTTTTTCTTCTTATATCGCGGAGCTTTACATTTAGAACATGTATCCAGAGATGCATATTCACCACGAAACAAAATACAATCATTAGGACATGCATGAATCCTCTCATAACTCATTCCAATAGACGAAAGCATTTGTTTAGCCTCATATGTTTGACCGGGAAGAACGTTCTCCTCCGGAAGCATATCATCTTTTAAGAGAGAAAGTAGGTCGTTGAAGATCTTATCGGTCCATCCATTGCCCGCTTTTAGGTTGTACAACTTTAAGACCGCAGACAATCTTGTGAGTTTAGAGCATCCATCATAAAGATGCGTCTTCGCATCAGTTTTCAACCTCTCGAACATTTCAGGGCAATCACGAAGATCATCTTCCATCGCCTCCGCTATTTCATCAACACAGTTAGCCTCACATTCATCTTTCTCCATATCAACTGAGGCACATCCCAGAGTATCTGTTGCATCGCTAGAATCAAATCTGGGCTCACCATGATTTGTCCAACGCATATAGTTCTTATCAATTCCATTGCATATTAGATGTCCTTCCAATTCAAGTGGGTTAACTCTAAGACCATGACAGCAACGTAAACTGGGGCATAACATGCTATTTGGATTCTTTGTGCATTGAACCGTGAATGAAACAAATTCTTTCACTCCGGCCGCATATTCATCGGATAAGCGATTAGCAAACATCCATTTACGATCCATACGTACCTGATCAATAGATGTTAATGTCTACAAATATGAACCTCTTAAAATTTAGAGGGGAAGATTCCTATTCTAGTCGGGATTCTAAAATTCATGTTATGTTTGTAAAATATGTAATGTTCGGGACATTAGAAGCTATCGTTAAATAAAAAGCTACTAGTTAGTATCCTCACATACTCCTTACAATCGAACATGACCTCACAAAATAGAGTACACATATATTCCACGAAATGTACTGAACAACAACAAAAATCTTCAACAGAATACACATTCCACAAAATGTACAGAACAACAACAGCAAAGGCATAAGAACTGGTAATTATCAAACAGATAAGCTCCTTAACTACCACAAAAACTAAAACGCCAGACGAAGGTACTAAACAACAACAAAAATCTTAAGAAGAAAGAAAACCCTAGAAGTAGAAGTAGGTCAAGAGGACTCACAAGTGAGGTGTGGAAGCAAGATGAACGAGCTGAGTAGCAGGAGGAACGAGCTTAGTGAGCACACAAAGAGGGAGGCCGTGAGCAACAGAAGGATTAGCTGCAGCGAGAAAAGTAGTTACAAAGCGAATGCAGAGAGAACACGCGCCGATGATGACGTGCAACGACCGGTGGCAAGAAGCGAAGGTAATAGGCTGAAAAAGGTAGGAATGTCGAGTGGCAGTGACGATGTTGAAGATCGATGGAGTCGAGACAGAGAAGCGGGAAGACAAAAGGTATTTCTCGATAGAAGGGTTTAAATTTATTTTTTTTACATTTTTATAAATAGCTTATTTTTTAATATTAACTAAAATAAAATTAATTTTTATTAATTCGGCTATTTTAATTTTTTCGAAGGGAGTTTATTTTAATGAAAATTATTATATATGTAGAGAAATAATTTTAAATAATATCATATGATAATATAAAATTAGTCTATATTTACTATTA
Organism: Acmispon strigosus; assembly: GCA_030819835.1. NCBI lineage: Eukaryota > Viridiplantae > Streptophyta > Magnoliopsida > Fabales > Fabaceae > Acmispon > Acmispon strigosus. Next base: position 32,716,566 of record JAUAMA010000001.1, read on the forward strand.
AAAAATTATTACACATATATATGAGTAGCCTATTTTATTGTTAGTGAAAAATTATTTTGTGTATTTTTATTATAATATAAATAACAAAAAATAATAATTACTAAGTAGTAGTATGTGGTAATGAAAATTTAATTATTTTATATGAGTAAATCCAATATTTTCACCATTTATAAATAAGTTTATTTTTTAATTAAGTTTATCAGTAACTAAATAATTTAACTTAACAATAACAATTAGTAATTGATAAGTAATAAAATTAATATTTTATTAAAATCAAAAAATTATATTTATTAATTAATATTATCATAATTATATAAAATATAAATATGAAATTAATTTTGGGTCATGGTAATAAACAAACAAAAAACTGATATCCTATTCTGTCAGGATAATTTCTATCCTAGCTCCCCCTCAGGATAACTATTACACGTGATGGACAGGATAGGATAATGGACAAGATAGTGTTATCCTATCTTGTGGTGCAACAAACAGCAGATAACAACAGGATATGATTACTATCCTATCTTGTCTCTGTTTATCCTATCCACCAAACGGGCCCTTAGTGTCAGAAAGAAAGTGTCAAAGAGAGTATAACTATCACTTCTCCTCAACTATAATATACACATACCCTCCCTCAATTTTTGTTGTTGTTACAATCAAGTTCTTTTATACTAGTTTCAATTTTATTCATTTAAAACTCTTAAATTCTAATTTCTAAGAAAAATCTTTACAATTTCAATCAAGATAATCATTTAAAACCCTAGCCCCATATGCTACAAAATTTATCAAAGTTTTATTCCTTTTTACAGTTTCACTTTTATTTTCATCTTATTTTTCATTTATTATCACAATATTCATTATATTTCTTACTTCTATTTTTTCAATTTCTATCTCTTTGACTATAGCATAAAATTGGGGTGTGAAGATCTTCGATCAATTGAATTGAATCAAATAATATAATTATGGGAAAAAATTATATTTATGATTGATTGCAAAAACTTTTAATTTAGCAAGTAAATACAAAAAGAAGCAATTTAAATTATATCAATTTTATTCTAAATAAACAAACCCGTAGTTATAGTCTTTCTTAAAAACAATATATACTACATTATTTAAAATAATGTTATTAGTCCACGAGCAAAGATTGTGTCTGATAATCTTATCCACACAACACATCATCATAACGTGTCACAATTCCTCTATAAATCCTTAGAATCCTCAAATTCCTTCATCACTTGTTCGGTACTAGGGTTTCTTTTTTATTGCCGATATATCTAATCCTTCAGATCTTATAACAAACGCGGCTGTCTCTTGCATGATTTTTGTAAGAACACATCTTCTTCACTCTCATCTTATTGATTTACTCTATTTTATTTCTTCTTCTTCTTACAATTCATTCCATTTCCTTTCCTTTTTTAAATAGGTTCTGTTGATCTCATGTCCAAGCTCTGTGTTATCTATCCACCTTGATTGATTACCCACCAAACATGTCCACACAGTTTCAGAGCAATTCATGATATTTGTGACTTCCTTGTTATCTCTGCATCAGCTGTGATTTCTTTGATTAATTATATTATGATTCTGTGTTTGAGAGATACTTTCATAGCCAGAAGCTGAATCTGAAAGATGCAATAGCACATCACGCGAACCGGAGAGTTGCAATAGTGCATCAAGGGAGGGGAAAACTAGAGAGAAACAACACAGCATGAGAGAGATATAAGGAGTGGTATGTTTGAGAGCACACCAGCAAGGAGACAGACTAGAGTGATGCAATAGCTTGAATAAATCTAAATCATTTTTGTAATAATTTAAATTGAATGAAATACTAAGATTAGTTTATATTACCTAATTAATTTTTACGGATACATGTTATTAATTAAATCAAGTTTAAATTGCAAATAGTTGTAAAAATTGATTAGGCTAAGTTGCAAAAGCCAAGTATTATTTCAAATTTTCACCTACTAAATTTTGTTTTAGGGCCTATGAGAGGCTTGTATTATTCCTTTATTGTAATAGAAATTGAGATCGGAATACTAAGTGCAAAATTTCATCCTCTTCTTTTCACTATTAATTACCACGGTTGAAAACAGAATTTAGAAATTGAAATTCAACTTCGTGAGATTTATCTTACAAACAGATCGATGAAAATACACTTTCACTTTTAGTGTGCTGTTTTTTAATGAATTCTTTCATATTGAATATCTTAATGAAACAACCAGAAAATGCTTTGTAAAACTTTCAAACCACAAAAATATCAGTAATGTAGATTCAACTTCGTTTTACAAAGTTACTTCTTATTGAAAGAGTGTGAAAGGAACCTTGGATTGGAGTAATCTACACTATCGAGAAAGTACAAATTGAGCACTGATTTATATTCATCCCGGTAATATGTTATCACCTATCACACCAATATAAATAAGCATAAATATTGCACAATGGCATATCTCACATCAACAATCAAAGAAATTTGCAACTAATTTAATAAAGTTGAGAAAAAGAAGAAAAAAAAACCGAAGTCCAAGCTAATATATGCAAACTCTTTATTTTGATGCAGATTCTCTCTTAGAAACACAATAACAGAGCAAAAACAGTATCCCACTAAGTGAAATCGAGTATATAAATCACACTCTGTCATTGAGCTTGATAAAAAACTGAATCATGAGGGATGTTATTGATAATACAATTTTTTAACAATTCCAAGTTCTTTTTTGTCTCCCTAGCTCTACCTCTCTTCGCAAGACTAAAAATAATTTTATCAATCCTTCTCACCGTGTCTCAATAGGTCTCTGTAAATGTTCGTACCACCTTAACTAGTTTTCCATCAGCTTCTCCACGATAGTCGTCATTCCAGTATCTTCTCTAATCCTCTCATTGCATATCTTATTCTTTCTTGTGTGCCCACTCATCCATCTTAACATTGTCATTTCTGCTACTCAAACTTTTCTCTCAGGCCGTTCCGTTAAAACCCAACATTCGCTACCATAACGTATAGCGGGTCTTACAACGATTTGCTAGTCCAACTATGCTTGTGTAGCCCGTCCTAAGCCCGAACAAATGAGAAAGGTTGTGTTAGGCCTTATAACTAAGGCATTAGCATAGAATCGCAAAAGTGAGTGCAACTGTCTAAGGCTCTAGAAGTAGGGCAAGAGACACAGGATAAAGGCAAGCGGTTTCTCCTCCTTTTGTTCAGGTGTTGCTTCAGATGTTTGGCAAGCTCCACAACATTCTTTACCCGAACTCAGGAGAGCAACAATACTACATTTTTATAGTGTTTGTAATATAGTAGCTGATGTTTTGGTTCACTGATGCTACAATAGCTGGATCTCCCTTTCGGATATGGAGACTTCCTCCTTCTAGTGTGCTCGCGTTGCTGTGTCAGGATGTTGTAGCTTAGTTCGTTTTCGTTTGTATTTCCATATGTAATAAAAAAATACCCTAGCCTCATATGCTGCAAAGTTTTGTTCTTTTTTCACAGTTTCACTTTTATTTTCATCTTATTTATCGTTTATTATCACTTTATTATTCTCTTATTACATTACTCATTATATTTCATACTCTTATTTTTCTATTTTTATCTCTTTGAGTGTAAGATGAAATTGGAGTGTGAAGGTATTTTTATTATTATTATTATATCCATCTTTATAAAAGTTGTTTACTTGAAAACACTGTTTCTAAAATATTAGCATGCATGCTAATACACGTATTTTTTATGGAAACGGAAAAATATTGGTCACCAAAGAGAATCTTTATACATTACAATGAAATACCAACGCGTGCGTCGCAAATTCACAACAGTGAAGAATGACTATGTAAATCACAAGGTCAAAAGTTTAACTCCTAGAAGCCTAACTTTTTGAGAAAACATTTGACCTTTACCGCACTTAAATTGAAATTGCGATATCAATATAAGACAAAAAAAAATACATTACAACGGGAATCACTTTGTTATTAACTTATTATATAAAATTAATTTCATTCTTGCAAATCTCTTATCTAATATCACAACACCCATTTTTATTTACATCTTATTTTTCATTTATTATCGAGATATGATCAATTGACACTAAGAAAAGTGTTTTTGAAGGATAGTTCAAGTGGTAAGAGCTGAGGACATATGAGTTGGAGAGGGGAAGGTCCAGATATGAATGCGTGGAAGTGGAATTTAAGTGCTTTCCGATATACCAAAACAAAAAAAAAATTTACACCAAAGTGTGAAACTTATCTTAACACCAAATCATGTCAATTTATTTTGTTTGATCTAAAAGGTTATGATTTGTCTTTTTAAACTCCTCAATCAATACATAATTATTACTCCCTCCGTCTCAAATTATAAGGACTAGTTTAGACAATCACGCTTATTAAGAAAACATGTAATAAGCTAATTAATATCTTGGTTTTATTATTTTTTATACAAATCTTCCATATATACCCCTATGTTAGTATTGGATATATCAATGGTTGGTTGGGAAACATGAAAGAGAAGTAATTAGTAGAGGTGATAATTAAATTTTTGGAATTGAAAATATAATGAATGCAAGGGGTAAAAAAGGAAAAGTTTATTATTATTTTTTTTGAAATCTAGAAGGGTTCTTATAATTTGAGACACCAAGTTTGTCTCTAAAGAGTCTTATAATTTGTGACGGAGGGAGTAATATCTTTCTCTCTCATTTATTTATTTATTTATATATTATAACTTAGTTAAATTAAAGTTATAAACTTTACGAACAAATTTTTTTGTTTTATATGAAAGTAACTATAACATTATATTAGTTTCATTTTTAAAAATCCATTATTTTAATTTCCTGGAGTTCCTTAAAAAAATCTTGCAGTAAAAATAATTAATAAAAAAATAAAAAAATAAATAAATTATTAAACAAATAAAAAATTAGTAAATAATTTTTGCAAATCTTGTGCAATAGAAAAATATTTCTCAATTAATTTCTTCTTAAATTTTAAAATAGATGGTACATTTCAAAGTTTTTTCAAATGAAAATATTTCTTGTTTTTTTAATATTTTATTGACATTCTTATTTCTTATTACGTATACATATATACAGAACAAAATATTCTTTTTCGTAATTTTTTCAAATTCAAAAGTAAATTGATAATTATTTTTTTCAAACTAGCAAAACAAACTTTTATCTCAGCTTTAATGAGAGAAAAAATATTAATAAATACCTTAATGAATAATAAATATGTATTAAATGTAGATTTTTAGAAAATAAATCAAAGCCTTTTAGATTAAAGTAAAACAAACAAAAAGAATTTAGTGTCAAAATAATTTTGACCATTTGATGTCAATTGATCCTATCTCTTTATTATCAGCTTATTGTTGTCCTATCACATTACTCATTATATTTTTTACTTTTATTTTTACTATTTATATCTCTTTGACTGTATGATGAAATTGAGGTGTGAAGATATTATTTAGCTTTTATTTTCCCTTTAAAGAACATAGAGCTATTAATATAAAAATCAATTCAGTTAAATCAAATAATAATACTGTTTTCCAATGTAAAAAAAATATAATTAAGCACCAGAAAATTTATATTTAAGATTGATTGGAAAAACTTCTAATTTGGCTAAAAGTACAATAATAAGCAATTAAAATTATTCTAAAACGAACCGTAGTTATAGTCTTTCCTAAAAACAATATATTACATTAAAAATAATGTTATTAGACAGTGGTGTCAATTAATTCTATCTCTTTGTTATCAACTTATTATTCTCCTATCACATTACTCATTATATTTCTTACTTTTAGATTTACTATTTATATCTCTTTGACTATACAATGAAATTGGGCTGTGAAGATATTATTTAGCTTTTTTTATCCCTTCAAAGAACATTTAGCTATTAATAAAAAAATAAATTCAGTTAAATCAAATGATATAATTAACCACCAGAAAAGTTATATTTAAGATTGGTTGCAAAAACTTCTAATTTGGCTAGTAAATACAAAGGTAAGCAATCAAAATTATATCAATTTTACTCTAAATTGAGCTGTAGTTATAGTCTTTCTTAAAAAAAAATATACTACGTTAAAAATAATGTTATTAGACATTTAATGTTGCGGGGATTGTGGCTTGGATCATCAGTAGAGATTGAACCTGATGATCTTATCCACACAACACATCATCATAACGTGTCACAGTCACTCCTCCTTTATATATTATCCTTCAACTCTTCACTTTCCCTCATCACTTGTTCAGTACTCAGATCCAATGTAGCCAGACACGCTAACAAACGCTGCAGTCTCTTGGTTTTTGTAAGAACATGTCTTCTTCACTTTCATCTCATTAATTTACTCAATTTTATTTCTTCTTCTTCTCTTCTTCTTACAATTCATTCCATTTCCTTCCCTTTGCTAAATAGGTTCTGTTGATCTCACGTCCAAGCTCTGTGATGTGTACTCCACCTTGATCGAATACGCACCAAACATGTCCACACAGTCTCAGAGAAATTCTACAAGGGATTTGATATTGTGGAAATGGTCCATAATATTTGTAACTTTCTTGTTATCTCAACATCAACTGTGATTTCCTTGATTAATTGTGTTACTAGGCCTCATGCAGTAAGTTAACGTACCAACCGATTGTTCGAAACAGTGTGTTTGAAACAAAACAGTGTGTTTCAGCCTCTGCGGTTTGCTTCTGTTTCTTCTCAGGACCCCTCTTCGCGCGTCTCCCCCTTTTTGGCCGTTTGTGATTCTTGTTTCTTCTAGCTGGAATCCCTGTGGTGATTCGCGCTTCTTCGCTTCTCCGCTGCGTGTTCTTGTGAATAGATTTGTATCAAGGGCCTTTTGGGTTAATGCTGAGTAACAAATAGTGGGGATCTGTATCAATTCGCGCTTCTTCAATTATAACAGGGGAAATTCCTTCAATCAGTTCATAAAATAGTGACAATTTATAAAGATGACAAAAGGAAGTATAGGAAGTATTCTAAAATAGGAAGAAGCGAGAAACAAATATCAATTTTCTAATTATCTTTTAACACACCTAATTACATAACTCGTTCATATACCACTAAGATCTTTCTGGGCTAATGCTGAGATACAAGTTGGAACTTAAGCATAGGTGGACCGGGCGAGTGCCTTCCCCTGGTGGCGGGCCATGAAGACTTATGAAGACACACTTCACTTTCATACTTCAAGCTCGGTGTCTTGTGGGCATGCGGACAGGGAGAGTGCATTCCCTCGATGGCGGGCCATGAAGACTTATGAAGACACATTTCGCTTTCTTACTTCAAGCTCGATGTCTCGTGGGCTTGTGGACAGGGCGAGTGCCCCACGATAGTAAGAGGGCGATCAACATTAGTAAAGGGCGGCGACCCAGGGGCACATTTGTAATACATAGGATATTGGGCCTGATCTTTGAGGCCAATAGGCTTAGTCTGAATTAAATGTAATTTATGGCCTTCCTCCCTATAAATAGCTAATAGGGGGCTCATGTAAAAGGGATCTGAATTATCTATTGATAACACTTCTTCTCAATGCTCTCTCAATTCGAGAACATTATCTTACCCAAATAAATATTTTTCCTACAAAATACATAGTCAAAAAATAAAAAGTCTCACCCCCAAAGTAAATGTCTAGGTTCGGCTATTCCAAGAACAAGACCAAGGTCCAATTTTTTTTCAAAAAGAAATTATACACTAGCTAAGTTAAGCAATATCTATTGTAGAAATCAAATTAGAAGTTTCAAAATCACTTCTTTGAAAATAATAACTTTTCAAAAACTCAACTTTTCCAAAAATAAAATATACTCATGAATTGATCAAGAGATTCTCTATCACTTTGGTGAAGGCTAAAAGCGAAAAGCTAAACTTAAAAACTCAAAACACTTTTGAACCAAAATTTTGAAAAACAAAGTTGATGAGGTTGTTGTTCGAGTTGTTCCTAAGAACTTTTAAGAAGAGAAAATGCAAAATGCTAACATCTTTAACCCAAAGTCACTTTAAAAGAGTTTTTCAAAGAAATACTTCCAGAGAAGTAAAGATCAAAGAATTTCCTTCAACTTTGATGAAAAAAAACAAACTCTAAAACCTCAACTTTAAGCTAAACTCAAACTAAAACTTATTATTTCTAAAAATCTAGATTTTCCAAAGAAATAAAACCATCACTACTACAGAAATGCCATATTACCATGGTTCTGGGCAGCCTATTACCACGGTTAAACCGTGGTATCAGTCATCCAAGTAATGGATAAATTACCACGGTTCAAGGCGGAACCGTGGTAACATCATACCTCGGAAATACTTGGTTCTACGCTGAACCGTGGTAATATCAGGCCTCTGTTACCACGGTTATAGGAGGAACCGTGGTATTTTGTCCCAATGTTACCAAGGTTCTTTTATGAACCGTGGTAATAATTTTGTTTTTTGTTTTAAGTTCTATTACCACGGTCCTGTATGAACCGTGGTAATATGTGTATTTTATTATTTGAGCTACGTACAATCAAAGACATGCAATTCAAACAGTAAACAAATTATAACCATGACCTGCAATGCGATGGAATAAACCCTGACAACATAATGTACAAGCAATATATATAATATGTACAACCAATCAAATATGTACAAATTATAATATGTGCAGACCCCCTATACACATTTTAGCCGTCAGTAATTACAAACTTGTCTAACACCATATCACCACTGCCTTGCTAAGGATCAATATTCCTGAAACAACATGTCAAAAGTGTAAGTGACAAATACAATTCTCTTACATACATATGAAATATATCTAGCATACAGTCATTATAAAAGAATACATACTTCTATAACTTGTTTTACTAGATCTTTTCCTATTCTGTTTCAAAAGGTGCATACGTGTTTTTCCTATTTTTTCATGGAATTCTATATTCATCCAAGTTCCCTCTTCATGATCATCTCGGACATACAAACAATCATCTTCATCTGAATCAGGGTCGATGGGTTGTTGTAACGCGAAGAATGGGTCATCCTCAATAGCATTTTCTCCATGAAGGTCTTGTCCATCATCGTTGTTGATATGCGCCTTATTTGATTAAAGAACAATGGACCTTTTATTGTCAGCGGGATCAGGGACATAAAATATTTGCTCTGCTTGGGATGCCAAAATAAATGGATCATCCGTGGACCTTTTATTGACATTCTTAAAATCTGCCTGAATGAACCCTGAGTCATCAATCTGAACTCCAGAGTTATTGTCAACCCACTTACAGCCAAACACAGGAACCTAGAATGTTGTGTAATCCAGCTCCCATATGTGTTGAATTACCCCAAAGTATGACATGTCTGCATATATGGGGTTTCTATCTTTGGCGCTAGAGACATGCATAGCTCTAGCAACAAGAGTCAAACCACTGTTTTGCATTGTACTACGATCATCTTGGGTTTCCGTATAAAATGTATAGCCATTAATTACATAGTCTTTGTAAGAAAAGGCATGTATACTCGGACCCTTCGACAACCATTTCAATCTGTCTGAAACAGAGATATGATCTTCTTTCCGCTCCTGATAAACGTGATCCTTTACCCATGGGATAAAAGTCCTCTTGTGCTCCTTTGCTAACCAATTTTCAAACCTATTGGGGTTCAACATCTTAATCTCATCCTTGTGCATGTCAACATATGGCCCAACCTCATTTGCATTATCCAAAACAAATAAGTGAGCTTGTTGCCATTCTTTGGTCTGAACGGTTACTATCTCACATTTAAACAACCCTTCCCTTCTATTCATCCTGTGTGACGAGACTTTGGAAGCCCAATGGAATCCACATTGGACAGGTATTCGGTACAAAATTCAACAACTTCTTCTACTAAGTACCGTTAGTTCGGTGTTTTACATAGCCTTTTAAAATCTTCATGTAACAATCAAAAGGGTACATCCATCTCATATAAGTTGGCCCGCATAATTGTATCTCTCTAACCAAGTAAATGGTTAGATGAACCATTATATCAAAGAAAGAAGGTGGAAAGTACATCTCAAGCTCACACAAAGTTGTAGCAATTTCTCTCTGCAATGCTGTCAACTTAGAAGGGTCAATCACTTTGCTGCAAATAGCCTTGAAGAAGAGACACAAGCTTGTTAAGGTACCTCGCACTTTTTTGGGCAAAATCGAGCATATAACTACCAGTAGAAAGTTCTCCATAAGAATATGACAATCATGAGTCTTCAATCCCTTCAACTTAAGGTCTTTCACTGATACCAGGTTCTTGATATTTGAAGAGTACCCCTGTGGAACCTTAACCCCACTAAGAAACTTGCACAAACCAAGTTTCTCTATCCTGCTCAGAGTATAGGCCGCTGGAGGGAGATACGTACATTTTCCCTTCTTCACTGGTCTTAATTCTTTTCTTATGCCCACCAAATCAAGCCTTGAATTGATGCTATCTTTTGACTTTCCTGACACGTTTAGCAAAGTACCAGCAACAATTTCAAAAATATTCTTCTCAACATGCATCACATCAATAAAATGTCTCACATAGAGTGACTCCCAATATGGCAACTTAAAGAAAATTGACTTTTTCTTCCAACCACTTTTAGGAACTTGGTTTTTGAAAGTCTTGCCGAATGTACACCTCAATTTTTTCACCTTGGAAAATAGATCAACACCCTTCAGTGGCTTGGGAGCTCTACCTTCTTCTATATTTCCATTGAAAGCTTTTGACCAACTCCGATGATGATGTCTTGTATGCAAGAATCTACAATGTTGTAGGAAAACAGTGTTTTTACAATGTTCTAATCGCATTGAAGTTGTACCATCTTCACATATAGGGCATGCAAGCTTTCATTTTACACCATATCCTGACAAATTGCGATATGCCGGAAAATCATTGATCGTACCATACAACATAGCCCTCAGCCTGAAAGTTTCATCCCTTGACCCATCATACACCTCTACACCTACATCCCATAATTTCTTCAGATCTTCAATTAGAGGGACCAAGTATATGTTTATATCATTTCCGGGTTGTTGAGGCCCGGATTAACATAGATAACATCATATACTTGTGCTTCATACAAAGCGAAGGAGGTAGGTTGTAGATCACTAGTATCAACAGCCATGTACTGTGGGTGCTACTTTGAAGGCTATATGGATTTATTCCATCAGAAGACAATGCAAGGCGCAGGTTTATGTCCTCTGTGCCAAATACAAGATAGTTCGCATCAAATTTTTTCCACTTTGGAGAATCTGCCGGGTGTCGAAGCATTCCATCACCATCCCCTCTATCTTTATGCCATGTCAGGTGTTTCGCAATTTCAGCTCTACGGTACACGCGCCGAAATCTAGGTATTACGGGGAAATACCATAACACCTTTAAGGGACTTGATTTTTTCTTCTTATATCGCGGAGCTTTACATTTAGAACATGTATCCAGAGATGCATATTCACCACGAAACAAAATACAATCATTAGGACATGCATGAATCCTCTCATAACTCATTCCAATAGACGAAAGCATTTGTTTAGCCTCATATGTTTGACCGGGAAGAACGTTCTCCTCCGGAAGCATATCTTTTAAGAGAGAAAGTAGGTCGTTGAAGCTCTTATCGGTCCATCCATTGCCCGCTTTTAGGTTGTACAACTTTAAGACCGCAGACAATCTTGTGAGTTTAGAGCATCCATCATAACGAGGCATCTTCGCATCAGTTTTCAACCTCTCGAACATTTCAGGGCAATCACGAAGATCATCTTCCATCGCCTCCGCTATTTCATCAACACAGTTAACCTCACATTCATCTTTCTCCATATCAACTGAGGCACATCCCAGAGTATCTGTTGCATCGCTAGAATCAAATCTGGGCTCACCATGATTTGTCCAACGCATATAGTTCTTATCAATTCCATTGCATATTAGATGTCCTTCCAATTCAAGTGGGTTAACTCTAAGACCATGACAGCAACGTAAACTAGGGCATAACATGCTATTGGGATTCTTTGTGCATTGAACCGTGAATGAAACAAATTCTTTCACTCCGGCTGCATATTCATCGGATAAGCGATTAGCAAACATCCATTTACGATCCATACGTACCTGATCAATAGATGTTAATGTCTACAAATATGAACCTCTTAAAATTTAGAGGGGAAGATTCCTATTCTAGTCGGGATTCTAAAATTCATGTTATGTTTGTAAAATATGTAATGTTCGGGACATTAGAAGCTATCGTTAAATAAAAAGCTACTAGTTAGTATCCTCACATACTCCTTACAATCGAACATGACCTCACAAAATAGAGTACACATATATTCCACGAAATGTACTGAACAACAACAAAAATCTTCAACAGAATACACATTCCACAAAATGTACTGAACAACAACAGCAAAGGCATAAGAACTGGTAATTATCAAACAGATAAGCTCCTTAACTACCACAAAAACTAAAACGCCAGACGAAGGTACTAAACAACAACAAAAATCTTAAGAAGAAAGAAAACCCTAGAAGTAGAAGCAGGTCAAGAGGACTCACAAGTGAGGTGTGGAAGCAAGATGAACGAGCTGAGTAGCAGGAGGAATGAGCTTAGTGAGCACACAAAGAGGGAGGCCGTGAGCAACAGAAGGATTAGCTGCAGCGAGAAAAGTAGTTACAAAGCGAATGCAGAGAGAACACGCGCCGATGATGACGTGCAACGACAGGTGGCAAGAAGCGAAGGTAATAGGCTGAAAAAGGTAGGAATGTCGAGTGGCAGTGACGATGTTGAAGATCGATGGAGTCGAGACAGAGAAGCGGGAAGACAAAAGGTATTTCTCGATAGAAGGGTTTAAATTTAATTTTTTTACATTTTTATAAATAGCTTATTTTTTAATATTAACTAAAATAAAATTAATTTTTATTAATTCGGCTATTTTAATTTTTTCGAAGGGAGTTTATTTTAATGAAAATTATTATATATGTATCCAATGGGTTTTAACTTAGTAGTGATAAGTGACTGATGATAAAAATTATTACAAGATATTATTTTTTCAAAAATATTTTATATTTAAATTATTACTTATAATTATATAAGTAGAGAAATAATTTTAAATAATATCATATGATAATATAAAATTAGTCTATATTTACTATTAAAAAATTATTACACATATATATGAGTAGCCTATTTTATTGTTAGTGAAAAATTATTTTGTGTATTTGTATTATAATATAAATAACAAAAAATAATGATTACTAAGTAGTAGTATGTGGTACTCGTGATGGAGCGGCAGGAGGGTAGGTCGCCGGAGCGGAAGGAGCGGTTGTTCACCGTCTTCGTTGATGGTGTGGACGACACAATGTCATATGCTCGACTAAGAATGGAGTTTGCTCGATGGGGAGAACTGAAGAGTGTTTTCTTGCAGCGGCAGAGGAGGTTTGGTCACCGATCACGATTTGCTTTCGTCCGGTATAAATCAGCGACAGCGGCTAAAACGGCGGTACATAACGTCAATAAAACGTGGCTGGGTCAATCCTACCTGCTTGCAAACATGGCACGAGAAGGTCCACCAAGGGCGCAGCTAGGAGAGCGAGGGGGAAGAGGTTATGAGTTTCAGAGACCAAGGAAAACGATGGCACCAAAGCAGGTATGGCGTGAGAAGAGGTGTCAAAAGACAGAGAAGGAAACCCAGGAAAAACGATACATTAATGACAGGAGGGGGAAACCAAAGGGGAGTTTTCCATATTCTGGGGCGTGTGCGGCCACATATGAGTCCAAGGTGGAGGAACGTGGATCCATTGTGTCAATGGCGGAGGCATCGACACGGGGTGTTTATACCACGGCAGGACTGCAGGAGTACCTTAATATCAATGGTCTGAACTGTATTGAGGTCAAACCTCTAGGAGCACGGGAGGTAATTTTAGAATTCCCCTCGAAGGAGGACATGGAGGAGATCCTGCACCAGGCGCAAGATTTTCTAAAGGAGAAGTTCCAGATGATAAAGATATGCACTGATGAGTGGATTTTATATGATAATTTTAGGGTCTTTTTAGTCTTTTTATTTTATTATTTTTGAGTCTCATGTAGGTTTTTTATTGTTTTTATGTAGATTTTATATTTATTTTGCATTTTGCATGTAGATTAGATTTTATTTGTTTTTCTACCTTTATTTTATATTTTTAGGAATTTTTATAGCTATTTTATATTTTTAGGAAAAGCCGGTTTAGTTATCATTTTTGTCCAGGGACCACTTTGTAAAGTTTCAGGAAATCAAGGTCCAAAATGTGAAAGTTCAAGAGTGGAGGACTAAAAGTGAAGATTGAGAGAATATGAGGGCTTGAATTGAAGTGCTAACCAAGAGAGGACCAAAGTGGAAAAGAAGAATATGAAGAATCACTCTCTAATTTAGCACATGGAAAATAATGTTGAAGGAATTGATGATAGTGGAGGAGGAGTTTCAGAATTAAACAAGGGCTGAGTAGTGGCTTTTGATGGCATTCAAATCCCACTAACCATGAAGAAGGAAGGAAAACTTGGAGCTGAAACAGCAGTTCCCAGCGCTGCAGCGCTGGGAAGCCAGCGCTCATGCGCTGGCCCTCGATCTGACAGTGGATTTTTAATGCTTCCAGCACCCAAGCGTTGGGAATTCTAGCGCTGAAGCGTTGGAGGCTGGATTTTTACTATAAATAGGACCCTCCTCTTCACTTGTAAAACACACCTTTCTTAGAACACAACAAGTGTTCCTCTTTCTCCCTCAAGAACATTGTTCCAAGGAATTGTGGGAAGCCATATTTGAGCTCCTAGTCCAGGGTAATTCAATGCTTCTTTTAGCCATGCTTGGCTAAATTTTTCTTTAAGTTTTTGGGTTGTTTTAGTTTATAATTCATGTTCTAGTTTCTTCTACATTTCTGAATAATACTTTCAAAACATGTTTTATTTCTTTGTTCTTCATTAATCTTGTGTACAAAAGATTTCATGCTTTCTACTTATTCATAAGGCCATTTGGTAAGTAGTAAGGGAAATAGGAAATAAAAAAGGTTATAAGTATACATTTCTTAAGGCTATAAGGATGGACGTAACTTTGTGTTGGCCCGAATTCCTTCTTCATCTTCTTTTCTGATTAACTAATAACCAAGGCTATGGAGTTAGTAATTAGGAAAGAAAGGTCTACATTTCTTAAGGCTATTAGGATGTAGAAACTCTAGGCTATAGCACCATGATTTTGGATTTAAAATTCAGAAATTAAGTAGGAGATTTCTAGCATGTTTTATAGACTATGTAAACCAACCCAAGAGCTTAAATTCTTATCATCTTATTTCTTATCATTTTATGCTATTACTATTTCTTGTTCTAAAAACAACAACATCTTTTTATCTTTTAATTTCTTGCACAAGTACTAAATTTATATTAATAAGAACACCTATCCCTTGGGTTCGATCTTTTTATATTACGCGATAGTTAATCGTACACTTGCGATTTCCTTATCAAGTTTTTGGCGCCGTTGCCGGGGATAGGTTCTTTCAAGTTCTTATTTTTATTTTATTTAGTACTTCTTGTTTATATATATTAAAAAAAAGAGAAAAAAATATATATAAAAAAAATTGTGATGAACTGGTGCTGCTAATTTTGTTTGCTGAGTATTGTCAGGAATTATGGGTAGAAAATTTGAACAACAGGAGGCAAAAATCCGGGCTGAGGTTGAAAAGGAATATGAGAAGACAAAGCAGGATATCTTCACTCTAATTGACGAGTTTTACTCCGATTTAGATTGCAAGAGAAAAACCGGATTTTTGCCAAGTCCTGAGCAAGAATGTAAGGCCAGGGAGATTCTACAAGTAAATATACAAGGCATTCTAATGAGGCAGCCCGGGGATGAACAACAACCACTTGTTCATGAAAATGAACTCGTGGTTCAAAAAGAGGAGGTGAAAGCAACCTTCATTGTAGAATTTGTCCTTAAAGACAAATTGGAGATGGAGGAAGAAGAACCTCAAGGAACCTATGCTATAGGTTCAGAAAAGCAAGGAACAGAACAAGGAAGGGAGAATTTATTTATCTCTTCCATTTTTAATTTGAATATTGTTGCCTTGTTAGCTGAAAAATCATTTGGCACCATGTTGTACTTGTGCCAAAATATGCATGATTTGCGGGGTCTAATGAATTTTGTAATAGACCCCGGTTGAAAAGTGATTAGTGGAAGGGTCTATCTCGGACCTTAACAATGAGCTGGTTGGGAGACAACCCAACTTAGGAATAGTTTAAAATTCTGTCATTTAATTTTCTGCATCATCCTTGTAAATAAATAAAAGGAAAAAATTCTATGTTTTTGCTGCAGGAGAGGCCAGCGCTCCAGCGCTGGAGGCCAACGCTCACGCGTTAGGCCCCTGTTTTTCACCTCTGATTGCCCAGTTTCTGTTTTATTCCAGCGCTCAAGCGTTGTTATCCCCAACGCTCAAGCGCTGGAGCTCGGGCAGTTTGCTGTTTTTACTTTTATTTGCTGTTTTTAATTTTTAATAAATTTTGTGTTCACCATTTGCTGAAAGTTTTAAAGTTCTTTGAGTTTTCCCTTGGTTCTAAATTGGTTTTAATTTTTGGGAAACTCAAGAATTCTTGTTTTTAAAAGGTGGACACAATTTTTCAACCCATGATCTTTTGTGCTGATTTTGGAACTAACAAGTCAAGCGAGTTTTTACTTGTGAGACTTTTGTTTGTTCATTGTTACAGGATAGGTACCAAAAGGAGGAAGAACCCTCTTGAACTTTAGTGTTCAAATTTGATTTTTACATTGAGGTTCCCTTGGACCTTTGTGGAAAATTTGTTACTATACCAGCTTATTAGTTTTTGTTTTTGTTTTTATAGTTTTTAGTTTTTATTTTTAGTTTAGTTTTTCTGTTCTATTTTTGCATGAGTCTTGAGTATATTATCCATTCTGAATGTTGCTATAGCTTTGTGAAATGCTTTATCTGATTGGAATGCTTTGTGAAAAAGTTCTATGTTTTTAAGCAGTTAGGATTGCATGCTGTAGAAAGGATTTTTGATATCTTGATTGTTTTGGTTGTTGGCAAAGTCTTTTTCTGAGTTCTAAAAGGGTACCGCTTACCCTATCTCTTTTTCTGAGAGCTGAGGTCTCTGATGCATGATTGTGAAATTTTTCTGCCTTGTGTTACATGTTGATTGGAGTTTTGTACACTTTGTGAGTTGAGAAGAGATTATAGGCATTTTTGAAAACTCAGATTTTTGCTTGAAATGTTATATCCACTAGTAGCCCCTTTTGAGCCTTAAAAGAGTCATTCTTTGGAGCCTACTTTGTGTGATAATTCTTATAGTTGTTATTGTGATTCATGTGCTGAATTTGTTAGAGCTATGTTTGTGGGTTTCTCTCTAAAAAAATGAAGGAAAAAAGTTGGAAAAAATATGGTATGTGCCTTAGGAAAAAATATTGAAGTAGTGGGGTGAGAAAGAGTATGAAGGGAGTAAAATTCAAGTCATTCATCCCATACATTCCACTACTTTGTTCAAAAAAAAAAAAAAGGAAAAGAGAAAAAAAAAAAAAAAAAAGAGAAAAATTGAGAGGACCCTTGTGTGCATTGTTGAAGCTCTTAAATCAAGAAAAATCACTTAACAACAAGTTTCAGAGTCAGCCACTAGAGTTGCCAATTTCTTGAAATCCATACCTTAAATTGTTCAACCCTTTGGCCAAGTTACAACCTTAAAAATCTCTTCAACATCACTTGGTTACTTTACTTCAGTTTTGATTTGAATTATAGGCATGATCATTGAGCTTTCTTGTTTTCATGGAGAATATCATTTTGTGAGCTTATTTGATGAACTCAAACATGTTAAAAGCCAAGCCTAACTTTCTTGATTCTTTGTCTATTAAACATGCATGTCTTCCTTATCCGCTAAGCTTTCTGGAAAATTATCATATTTCAATCAGATAAAAACTTTCTCAAAACTCAGGGACGAGTTTTTCTTTAAGTTTTGTCGCTTGAGGACAAGCTGTCGTTGGGTATAGTGGTGTGATGAGTGGATTTTATATGATAATTTTAGGGTCTTTTTAGTCTTTTTATTTTATTATTTTTGAGTCTCATGTAGGTTTTTTATTGTTTTTATGTAGATTTTATATTTATTTTGCATTTTGCATGTAGATTAGATTTTATTTGTTTTTCTACCTTTATTTTATATTTTTAGGAATTTTTATAGCTATTTTATATTTTTAGGAAAAGCTGGTTTAGTTATCATTTTTGTCCAGGGACCACTTTGTAAAGTTTCAGGAAATCAAGGTCCAAAATGTGATAGTTCAAGAGTGGAGGACTAAAAGTGAAGATTTAGAGAATATGAGGGCTTGAATTGAAGTGCTAACCAAGAGAGGACCAAAGTGGAAAAGAAGAATATGAAGAATCACTCTCTAATTTAGCACATGGAAAATAATGTTGAAGGAATTGATGATAGTTGAGGAGGAGTTTCAGAATTAAACAAGGGCTGAGTAGTGGCTTTTGATGGCATTCAAATCCCACTAACCATGAAGAAGGAAGGAAAACTTGGAGCTGAAACAGCAGTTCCCAGCGCTGCAGCGCTGGGAAGCCAGCGCTCATGCGCTGGCCCTCGATCTGACAGTGGATTTTTAATGCTTCCAGCACCCAAGCGTTGGGAATTCTAGCGCTGAAGCGTTGGAGGCTGGATTTTTACTATAAATAGGACCCTCCTCTTCACTTGTAAAACACACCTTTCTTAGAACACAACAAGTGTTCCTCTTTCTCCCTCAAGAACATTGTTCCTGGGAATTGTGGGAAGCCATATTTGAGCTCCTAGTCCAGGGTAATTCAATGCTTCTTTTAGCCATGCTTGGCTAAATTCTTCTTTAAGTTTTTGGGTTGTTTTAGTTTATAATTCATGTTCTAGTTTCTTCTACATTTCTGAATAATACTTTCAAAACATGTTTTATTTCTTTGTTCTTCATTAATCTTGTGTACAAAAGATTTCATGCTTTCTACTTATTCATAAGGCCATTTGGTAAGTAGTAAGGGAAATAGGAAATAAAAAAGGTTATAAGTATACATTTCTTAAGGCTATAAGGATGGACGTAACTTTGTGTTGGCCCGAATTCCTTCTTCATCTTCTTTTCTGATTAACTAATAACCAAGGCTATGGAGTTAGTAATTAGGAAAGAAAGGTCTACATTTCTTAAGGCTATTAGGATGTAGAAACTCTAGGCTATAGCACCATGACTTTGGATTTAAAATTCAGAAATTAAGTAGGAGATTTCTAGCATGTTTTATAGACTATGTAAACCAACCCAAGAGCTTAAATTCTTATCATCTTATTTCTTATCATTTTATGCTATTACTATTTCTTGTTCTAAAAACAACAACATCTTTTTATCTTTTAATTTCTTGCACAAGTACTAAATTTATATTAATAAGAACACCTATCCCTTGGGTTCGATCTTTTTATATTACGCGATAGTTAATCGTACACTTGCGATTTCCTTATCATGCACCACTCAAACTAGTTCAAGGAACCATTTAGTGTGGATGAAAGTGAAGAATGTTCCGGTGTATGTTTGGGGCTGTGAATTTTTTGAATCAGTGGTGTATTCGCTAGGGAGATTAGTGTGTATGGATGGTCCGACCTCGGCAAGGAAGCGTTTTGATATTGCAAGGATATTAGTTGAAACTACAACGCCGGTGATTATGGGGCACGAGGTATCGGTGGTCCTTGACGGCGTACCTACGACGGTGTGGTTGGAACCGGAATATGGCCCGGTCAAGGTGTCATCCAACTCAGTAGTGCACAATTCTTCCGTGGAGGTGAGGGTGGCAGAACATGTCAGAGGAGACGGTGGCCAAGGCCAGGCCGACGACGGCGAGGCTCCGGCGGTTGGGGTGGATGGCGTAGGGAATACCGTCCAAATCCAAATTCAAAATGCGGCGTCTCCTGCGGTGAAGAAGGATACGTTACAGGCTGAATATCACCATTTAATAGCATGCGGTTATGGGCATTAACCGCTATCGTAATTTGCGGATTTTACGTGATAAGGGTATTTCAAACGCAGGGGCTGAATTTGAAAAAGGAGAGAGTCAAAGGATTGGCTCGAACATGTTGCATGGGTTACATGAGGGGGGCCCAATGGAAAAAGCAATAAAGGAACCTATAAGTGTAGATGTGGGCCTTTCTCAATTAGTAGGGAAAATGGATATAATGCGAGAGAATACATGTGGCCCATGTGTGAAACATATTTTGGAGGGGGCTGGTACGTGGCAAGAAAATCAAACATTAAAGGAGCAAAATCAAAAATTAAAACTAGAAGATCATGAAATAGCAGAAACAGAGGAGGCTTTGACGGACAACACAATTCCCCTTGTCTATGAACATAGTCAACGTGAAATCAAGGTAGTTGAGAGGAAGCAAAAACGCAAGCCGGGTAGACCAAAGAAGATTTCGATTTCATCTGGGAAGGATCTTGTGGTTGCGGAAGCTTCTCCTAAGCGACCTCGCGGCAGACCGAGGAAAGGGGCACGACAAATTGACAGTGTGGGTAAGTCTTCCACACCTACGACATCAGTAGCAGCGCTTCAGATTGTCCCCTTTGATGCTCATGACGAAGTAGGGATACAGACCCGGGCAAGGAAATCTTTTCTTACTAGCCAGCGTGTGGGTTTGTTGTTTGATTGTTCAGAGGAGTTGGCAGTAAAGGGGCTGGTTGAACAGCTCCGAACTCTATCTAAACAATAATTGAAAGCATATCTCCAATGTCTGCGACGTGGGTTACTTGGAATGTTCGTGGCTTGGGCAAGTCTACGAAACGAAGGGTGGTGAAGAAGACATTGGAGCGAGTCAAGCCGGAGGTGGTGCTTATGCAGGAGACTAAACTAAATGTGGGGAGGGAAAAATTGTTAGTTTCTTGGACCAACGCAGCGGGCATGGATTATCATTGGGTGCCGGCGGAGAATGGGGCAGGTGGGTTATTAACATTGTGGAAGAAGAATATGTTTAATATAATCAAGGTCTGTAAGTATAGCCGTATGTTGTTGTTGGTTGTTTCTTTGATGCCTTCTGCTGAATTATGTGCCATAGCGAATGTGTATGGTCCTCATGATGCAAGGGAGAGAGAGGAATTTTTTGAATTAGTAGCTGTGGAGTTGGAGGGGTTTACTGGCAGGGTAGTTATTGGCGGTGATTTTAATGTGATCTTACATGATGGGGAAAGAAGTGGTACAGGGGGTTTGGGGGACACTACCTTAAATGGTCCAAAACCGTTTACATTTTACAATTATTGGCTGATGGAGGAGGGGTTTAAGGAAATGGTGAGGGAATGGTGGGGATCAACAGTGGTAGAGGGGTGGAATGGGTACATAATCCAACAAAAGTTGAAGGGGTTGCGGGAGCGCATTAGGTGTTGGAGGCGCGAGCGTGGGGTGTGGGGGAGTGGTAAGATAAGGGAGTTGGAGGGTAGAATTAAAGAAGTGATGGAGCGAATGGAATGTGACGGGGTATCAGAGGCATTGAGGAGGGAAAGGTTGCAGCTTCTTGATGCGATTTGGAAGGAGTATAGGTTGGAGGAAAGCATGTGGCTGCAGAAATCAAGGGTGAGGTGGATAAAGGAGGGTGATCGGAACACGGGTTTTTTTCACCGTGTGTGTAGAGTGAGGGAAGCTAGGCGGAATTTGGAGCTACTGCAGTTCAATGGCGAGGTCCTTGGTGATCCGGTGGCTATAAAAAAGGCTGTTTTCAATCATTTTCAGAGTTTTTTCAAGAGAGATGCGGGTGGATATGCTAGGGTAGCCCTGGATGAGTCAAACAAGGTTTCTCAGGCATGGAGGAGGGGGCTGGATGCGATATTTACAGCAGATGAGATATGGGTAGCATTGACAGATTGTGACGGGAATCGGGCCCCGGGGCCTGATGGTTTCAACTTCACATTCTTCAGAGAATTTTGGGATTTGGTTAAGGATGATGTGGTCAAAATGTTTCAGGAGTTCCACGAGCATGGGAGGCTAGCAAAGGGTCTAAACGCGGGATTTATCACTTTGATACCGAAAGTGACAGCACCAGCAACAGTGGCAGATTATCGTCCAATAAGCCTAATTGGGAGTTTGTATAAGCTCATTGCAAAAGTATTGGCGAATAGATTGAAGAAGGTGATTCCTAGCCTGCTAACTGCAAACCAGTTTGCATTCACTCAAGGCCGGCAAATAGCGGATTGTATCTTGATTGCTAATGAGGTGGTTGATTCCATGACATCGAAGCGTGAGGGGGGCTTTATACTCAAATTGGACTTTGCGAAAGCGTATGATAATGTTTCCTAGGGCTTTCTGCTGAATATGTTGGAGGAATATGGGTTCAGTGATAGGTGGCGAACATGGATGCACTGCTGTGTGTCTACTGCGGTCCTTGCTGTTTTGGTCAATGGGTCGCCTACAGGGTTTTTTAAAATTGAAAAGGGCTTGCGTCAGGGGGATCCTTTATCACCTTTGTTGTTTAATTTGTGTGTTAATGGATTGTCAGTCATGTGGAACAGATTGCTGCAGGAGGAGGAGCCTGTAGGTTACGCAATTGGGGCTGATTTTCGCCTGAACCACTTACAATTTGCAGATGACACCTTGGTCTTTTGTGAGGGGTCAACAGTTCATTTGGAGGAGATGGCAGCCGTGTTAGGCCCTTTTCTTTTGGCTTCGGGCTTGAAGGTGAACTATGACAAATCAATCTTGATAGGGTGTAACATGGAGGGTGAGGTCGTGGAGAGGGTGGCCAGGAGCTTGGGCGTGTCAGTAGGGACTTTGCCGCTAATGTATTTGGGTTGTCCTTTGGGCGGTAACCCCAGACGGAAAGCGTTTTGGGCACCGGTGGTGGAGAAGGTGAGGATTAAATTGGCCTTGTGGTGTTCAAAGCAATTATCACTTTGTGGCAAACTATCTCTATTGCGTGCGACAATTGCTTCTATTCCGTTATATCATATGGCTGTTTTCAAGGCTCCGGTAGGTGTGGTAGGTGAAATTGAGAAACTTATGAGGGGATTTCTATGGTCAAAGGCACATGGGGGTAGGAGAATTCCATGGGTTGCTTGAGAGCAAGTCTGTAAAGGTACACAGATAGGAGGGTTGGGGCTTGGTTTCTTAGGGTGGCGGAATAAGGCGTTACTGATTAAGTGGGCGTGGCGCTTTGGTACGGAGACGAACACCATGTGGAGAAAGCTTGTGTGTGTTAAATATGGGTTGGAAGAGCAGTTTCTGGTCCTACATTTGTTGGTGGAACGTTATACTCATTGCTCTGTGTATGTACAGGATATTCTCCAAGTTCTGTTGGAAGATACCGTCATGGCTCGATTGTTCAGGGAAAATTGTATATGTCAGGTCGGCCACGGGGGCCGTGTTCGGTTCTGGCAAGATCCTTGGTTAAACGTGATGCCGTTGGATGATTTGTTCCAGCGGGTTGCAGCTTTGGCTGCGACTAAAATAGGTGCAGTTGCTGATTTTGGGAGGTTTGATGGTGGCAGATGGGTGTGGAATCTGACTTTCCGTAGGCAATTTTTTGGGTGGGAAATGGACCAGCAGCAGAGTTTTTTCAAGCTTTTGAATTCTTCGATTCCGTCCTCAGAAGAGGATACTATCTTGTGGCTATGTGACAGCAACGGGGCATTTTCAATTAAGTTGTTGTGTGCATTAACTGAACTGCAGATCTTTGGGCCGCCACAGTGGGTTGTGCCTCGCAAAATTAGGCAGATTGTCCCGCCAAAGATTGTTTTGTTCGTGTGGCAAGCGCTTGATGGCAAAATTGCGGTTCTTCACAGTTTGCTTCAACGTGGAGTGGAGATAGAAGGTGAGGGTGTTTGCTGTTTGTGCGGGGTGAGTCACGAGACTTCAAATCACCTATTGATGGTTTGTCCTCGAGCTTGGAACTTATGGAGCAAAGTACTGCAAAGGGAGGGTGTTGCGTGGTGTGTGCCAGGCACTCTTCGGGGGATGTTGAACGAGTGGGAATTTTTGTGTGCGAAATCAGATCCGCTCATGTGGTCTCTCATACCGTATGTGTTGTGGTGGTCACTGTGGATGGCGCGAAATGGAGTTATTTTTCAGAATCAGAATTTTGATGGTGACAAGGTGTGGGACATGCATATTATGAGGATTATGTGGTGGGTGAAGGCGTGGTGGCCTCAATGCCCATTTTCAGCGTATGACTTTGGCCAGGTTTTTGAGCATGTAAAGTTGCAGAGGAAGGAAGTCGCATCTAGGGGGAATCTGATGTGGAATCCGCCACCAGTGGGAGTGTGGAAATTCAACGTTGATGGGTCAGCCCGGGGCATGCCGGGGTTAAGTGGAGTGGGGGTGTGTAGTGGAGTAGCGATGGTGAAATTTGTGGATTCTTCTCCAAAAGAATGGGTCAACTTTGGGCTCATCAAGCTGAGGTAAAGGCTATTTTGAATGCTTTACAGTTTTGTAAGGAGTTTGGTGTTTCGAATGTAATTATAGAAAGTGACTCAGCGTTGTCTGTGGGGTGGGTGGCGTCCAAGCATTGTAGGCCATGGAGATTGCATAATGAGCTGAATTTGATTGATTTGTTAATGAAACAAGTTAAGTGTTTCGGGGTATTTCACATATACAGAGAAGTTAATTCAGTGGCAGATTTTTTGGCTAAAACGGCGTGTGATAGGGGGTACCATTGTGGGAGTTTTTGAAGTAGTGTATTTTGGGTTCAGATGTCTGTCACTGTGGTTTAAGTTTAAATTGGTTGCTTGAGCTGCACTATGGTATTATGGCTGTGGATAATACATTTGGGAAATTGGATGGCCGCTATTTTGGTCCTGGTACTGAGTTGTTGTGGGCTGTTATAATACATGGCCGCTATTTCTGGTAGTGGCATGATGAAGTGGCATTATGGCATTATGTTAGTTTTATTCATAATAGCATTATGGCCGCTATTTTGTGTTATAATACATGTTGTGGGTTTGTTTTAGTATGCAAGCAGGGGCCATTAGTATGTGCTATGAAATAGGCAAATTATTTATGCAGAAGTATGAAGGATGCAATGCCGCTATGACAATATTACTAGTATTATTTATGCAGGGCTTGTTTATCATTGCAGTTTTGGTTGGTTTGCACTGAGGGGGTGTTAGTATGGTAGTGTGTATTTATGCGCTGAGGCTATTTAGTTATGCATGAGTATAAATGATGCCGCTATGGCATTATTTCCAGTAGATTTATGCAGAGGATTGTTTCTCATTTGGGTTGAAGATTGGTTTGGTACTTTTATTGGTTACTGTATTGATGGGTGTTATTGCTCACTTGAGAGGGATGTTCTCAATTTGTTGGTTCATTATGAATAAAGTGATTCAGTTTCCAAAAAAAAAAAAAGTAGTAGTATGTGCTAATGAAAATTTAATTATTTTGATATGAGTAAATCCAATATTTTCACCATTTATAAATAAGTTTATTTTTTAATTAAGTTTATCAGTAACTAAATAATTTAACTTAACAATAACAATTAGTAATTGATAAGTAATAAAATTAATATTTTATTAAAATCAAAAAATTATATTTATTAATTAATATTATCATAATTATATAAAATATAAATATGCAATAAATTTGGGGTCATGGTAATAAACAAACAAAAAACTGATATCCTATTCTGTCAGGATAATTTCTATCCTAGCTCCCCCTCAGGATAACTATTACATGTGATGGACAGGATAGGATAATGGACAAGATAGTGTTATCCTATCTTGTGGCGCAACAAACAACAGATAACAACAGGATATGATTACTATCCTATATTGTCTCTGTTTATCCTATCCACCAAACGGGCCCTTAGTGTCAGAAAGAAAGTGTCAAAGAGAGTATAACTATCACTTCTCCTCAACTATAATATACACATACCCTCCCTCAATTTTTGTTGCTGTCACAATCAAGTTCTTTTAACCTAGTTTCAATTTTATTCATTTAAAACTCTTAAATTCTAATTTCTAAGAAAAATCTTTACAATTTCAATCAAGATAATCATTTAAAACCCTAGCCCCATATGCTACAAAATTTATCAAAGTTTTATTCCTTTTTACAGTTTCACTTTTATTTTCATCTTATTTTTCATTTATTATCACAATATTCATTATATTTCTTACTTCTATTTTTTCAATTTCTATCTCTTTGACTATAGCATAAAATTGGGGTGTGAAGATCTTTAATCAATTCAATTGAATCAAATAATATAATTATGGGAAAAAAATTATATTTATGATTGATTGCAAAAACTTTTAATTTAGCAAGTAAATACAAAAAGAAGCAATTTAAATTATATCAATTTTATTCTAAATAAACAGACCCGTAGTTATAGTCTTTCTTAAAAACAATATATATTACATTATTTAAAATAATGTTATTAGTCCACGAGCAAAGATTGTGTCTGATAATCTTATCCACACAACACATCATCATAACGTGTCACAATTCCTCTATAAATCCTTAGAATCCTCAAATTCCTTCATCACTTGTTCGGTACTAGGGTTTCTTTTTTATTGCCGATATATCTAATCCTTCAGATCTTATAACAAACGCGGCTGTCTCTTGCATGATTTTTGTAAGAACACATCTTCTTCACTCTCATCTTATTGATTTACTCTATTTTATTTCTTCTTCTTCTTACAATTCATTCCATTTCCTTTCCTTTTTTAAATAGGTTCTGTTGATCTCATGTCCAAGCTCTGTGTTATCTATCCACCTTGATTGATTACCCACCAAACATGTCCACACAGTTTCAGAGCAATTCATGATATTTGTGACTTCCTTGTTATCTCTGCATCAGCTGTGATTTCTTTGATTAATTATATTATGATTCTGTGTTTGAGAGATACTTTCATAACCAGAAGTTGAATCTGAAAGATGCAATAGCACATCACGGAGAGTTGCAATAGTGCATCAAGGGAGGGGCAAACTAGAGAGAAACAACACAGCATGAGAGAGATATAAGGAGTGGTATGTTTGAGAGCACACCAGCAAGGAGACAGACTAGAGTGATGCAATAGCTTGAATAAATCTAAATCATTTTTGTAATAATTTAAATTGAATGAAATACTAAGATTAGTATATATTACCTAATTAATTTTTAGGGATACATGTTATTAATTAAATCAAGTTTAAATTGCAAATAGTTGTAAAAATTGATTAGGCTAAGTTGCAAAAGCCAAGTATTATTTCAAATTTTCACCTACTAAATTTTGTTTTAGGGCCTATGAGAGGCTTGTATTATTCCTTTATTGTAATAGAAATTGAGATCGGAATACTAAGTGCAAAATTTCATCCTCTTCTTTTCACTATTAATTACCACGGTTGAAAACAGAATTTATAAATTGAAATTCAACTTCGTGAGATTTATGTTAGAAACAGATCGATGAAAATACACTTTAACTTTTAGTGTGCTGTTTTTTAATGAATTCGTTCATATTGAATATCTTAATGAAACAACCAGAAAATGCTTTGTAAAACTTTCAAACCACAAAAATATCAGTAATGTAGATTCAACTTCGTGTTACAAAGTTACTTCTTATTGAAAGAGTGTGAAAGGAACCTTGGATTGGAGTAATCTACACTATCGAGAAAGTACAAATTGAGCACTGATTTATATTCATCCCGGTAATATGTTATCACCTATCACACCAATATAAATAAGCATAAATATTGCACAATGGCATATCTCACATCAACAATCAAAGAAATTTGCAACTAATTTAATAAAGTTGAGAAAAAGAAGAAAAAAAAAACGAAGTCCAAGCTAATATATGCAAACTCTTTATTTTGATGCAGATTCTCTCTTAGAAACACAATAACAGAGCAAAAACAGTATCCCACTAAGTGAAATCGAGTATATAAATCACACTATGTCATTGAGCTTGATAAAAAACTGAATCATGAGGGATGTTATTGATAATACAATTTTTTAACAATTCCAAGTTCTTTTTTGTCTCCCTAGCTCTACCACTCTTCGCAAGACTAAAAATAATTTTATCAATCCTTCTATCCGTGTCTCAATAGGTCTCTGTAAATGTTCATACCACCTTAACTAGTTTCCCATCAGCTTCTCCACGATAGTCGTCATTCCAGTATCTTCTCTAATCCACTCATTGCATATCTTATTCTTTCTTGTGTGCCCACTCATCCATCTTAACATTGTCATTTCTGCTACTCAAACTTTTCTCTCAGGCCGTTCCGTTAAAACCCAACATTCGCTACCATAACGTATAGCGGGTCTTACAACGATTTGCTACTCCAACTATGCTTGTGTAGCCCGTCCTAAGCCCGAACAAATGAGAAGGGTTGTGTTAGGCCTTATAACTAAGGCATTAGCATAGAATCGCAAAAGTGAGTGCAACTGTCTAAGGCTCTAGAAGTAGGGCAAGAGACACAGGATAAAGGCAAGTGGTTTCTCCTCCTTTTGTTCAGGTGTTGGTTCAGATGTTAGGCAAGCTCCACAACATTCTTTACCCGAACTCAGGAGAGCAACAATAATACATTTTTATAGTGTTTGTAATATAGTAGCTGATGTTTTGGTTCACTGATGCTACAATAGCTGGATCTCCCTTTCGGATATGGAGACTTCCTCCTTCTAGTGTGCTCGCGTTGCTGTGTCAGGATGTTGTAGCTTAGTTCGTTTTCGTTTGTATTTCCATATGTAATAAAAAAATACCCTAGCCTCATATGCTGCAAAGTTTTGTTCTTTTTTCACAGTTTCAATTTTATTTTCATCTTATTTATCGTTTATTATCACTTTATTATTCTCTTATTACATTACTCATTATATTTCATACTCTTATTTTTCTATTTTTATCTCTTTGAGTGTAAGATGAAATTGGAGTGTGAAGGTATTATTATTATTATTATTATATCCATCTTTATAAAAGTTGTTTCCTTGAAAACACTATTTCTAAAATATTAGCATGCATGCTAATACACGTATTTTTTATGGAAACGGAAAAATATTGGTCACCAAAGAGAATCTTTATACATTACAATGAAATACCAACGCGTGCATCGCAAATTCACAACAGTGAAGAATGACTATGTAAATCACAAGGTCAAAAGTTTAACTCCTAGAAGCCTAACTTTTTGAGAAAACATTTGACCTTTACCGCACTTAAATTGAAATTGCGATATCAATATAAGACAAAAAAAAAATACATTACAACGGGAATCACTTTGTTATTAACTTATTATATAAAATTAATTTCATTCTTGCAAATCTCTTATCTAATATCACAACACCCATTTTTATTTACATCTTATTTTTCATTTATTATCGAGATATGATCAATTGACACTAAGAAAAGTGTTTTTGAAGGATAGTTCAAGTGGTAAGAGCTGAGGACATATGAGTTGGAGAGGGGAAGGTCCAGATATGAATGCGTGGAAGTGGAATTTAAGTGCTTTCCGATATACCAAAACAAAACAAAAATTACACCAAGGTGTGAAACTTATCTTAACACCAAATCATGTCAATTTATTTTGTTTGATCTAAAAGGTTATGATTTGTCTTTTTAAACTCCTCAATCAATACATAATTATTACTCCCTCCGTCTCAAATTATAAGGACTTGTTTAGACAATCACGCTTATTAAAAAAACATGTAATAAGCTAATTAATATCTTGATTTTATTATTTTTTATACAAATCTTCCATATATACCCCTATGTTAGTATTGGATATATCAAAGGTTGGTTGGGAAACATGAAAGAGAAGTAATTAGTAGAGGTGATAATTAAATTTTTGGAATTGAAAATGTAATGAATGCAAGGGGTAAAAAAGGAAAAGTTTATTATTTTTTTTTTTGAAATCTAGAAGGGTTCTGATAATTTGAGACACCAAGTTTGTCTCTAAAGAGTCTTATAATTTGTGACGGAGGGACTAATATCTTTCTCTCTCATTTATTTATTTATTTATTTATTTATATATTATAACTTAGTTAAATTAAAGTTATAAACTTTACGAACAATTTTTTTTGTTTTATATGAAAGTAACTATAACATTATATTAGTTTCATTTTTAAAAATCCATTATTTTAATTTCCTGGAGTTCCTTAATATATTAGTTTCATTTTTGTTTCACAGTCACTCCTCCTTTATATATTATCCTTCAACTCTTCACTTTCCCTCATCACTTGTTCAGTACTCAGATCCAATGTAGCCAGACATGCTAACAAACGCTGCAGTCTCTTGGTTTTTGTAAGAACATGTCTTCTTCACTTTCATCTCATTAATTTACTCAATTTTATTTCTTCTTCTTCTTCTTCTTACAATTCATTCCATTTCCTTCCTTTTGCTAAATAGGTTCTGTTGATCTCACGTCCAAGCTCTGTGCTGTGTACTCCACCTTGATCGAATACGCACCAAACATGTCCACACAGTCTCAGAGAAATTCTACAAGGGATTTGATATTGTGGAAATGGTCCATAATATTTGTAACTTTCTTGTTATCTCAACATCAACTGTGATTTCCTTGATTAATTGTGTTACTAGGCCTCATTGAGTAAGTTAACGTACCAACCGATTGTTCGAAACAGTGTGTTTGAAACAAAACAGTGTGTTTCAGCCTCTGCGGTTTGTTTCTGTTTCTTCTCAGGACCCCTCTTCGCGCGTCTCCCCCTTTTTGGCCGTTTGTGATTCTTGTTTCTTCTAGCTGGAATCCCTGTGGTGATTCGCGCTTCTTCGCTTCTCCGCTGCGTGTTCTTGTGAATAGATCTGTATCAAGGGCCTTTTGGGTTAATGCTGAGAAACAAATAGTGGGGATCTGTATCAATTCGCGCTTCTTCAATTATAACAGGGGAAATTCCTTCAATCAGTTCATAAAATAGTGACAATTTATAAAGATGACAAAAGGAAGTATAGGAAGTATTCTAAAATAGGAAGAAGCGAGAAACAAATATCAATTTTCTAATTATCTTTTAACACACCTAATTACATAACTCGTTCATATACCACTAAGATCTTTCTGGGCTAATGCTGAGATACAAGTTGGAACTTAAGCATAGGTGGACCGGGCGAGTGCCTTCCCCCGGTGGCGGGCCATGAAGACTTATGAAGACACACTTCGCTTTCATACTTCAAGCTCGGTGTCTTGTGGGCATGCGGACAGGGAGAGTGCCTTCCCCCGATGGCGGGCCATGAAGACTTATGAAGACACATTTTGCTTTCTTACTTCAAGGTCGATGTCTTGTGGGCTTGTGGACAGGGCGAGTGCCCCACGACAGTAAGAGGGCGACCAACATTAGTAAAGGGCGGCCTAGGGCGGCGACCCAGGGGCACATTTGTAATACATAGGATATTGGGCCTGATCTTTGAGGCCCATAGGCTTATTCTGAATTAAATGTAATTTATGGCCTTCCTCCCTATAAATAGCTAATAGGGGGCTCATGTAAAAGGGATCTGAATTATCTATTGATAACACTTCTTCTCAATGCTCTCTCAATTCGAGAACATTATCTCACCCCCAAAGTAAATGTCTAGGTTCGGCTATTCCAAGAACAAGACCAAGGTTCAATTTTTTTTCAAAAAGAAATTATACACTAGCTAAGTTAAGCAATATCTATTGTAGAAATCAAATTAGAAGTTTCAAAATCACTTCTTTGAAAATAATAACTTTTCAAAAACTCAACTTTTCCAAAAATAAAATATACTCATGAATTGATCAAGAGATTCTCTATCACTTTGGTGAAGGCTAAAAGCGAAAAGCTAAACTTAAAAACTCAAAACACTTTTGAACCAAAATTTTGAAAAACAAAGTTGATGAGGTTGTTGTTCGAGTTGTTCCTAAGAACTTTTAAGAAGAGAAAATGCAAAATGCTAACATCTTTAACCCAAAGTCACTTTAAAAGAGTTTTTCAAAGAAATAATTCCAGAGAAGTAAAGATCAAAGAATTTCCTTCAACTTTGATGAAAAAAAACAAACTCTAAAACCTCAACTTTAAGCTAAACTCAAACTAAAACTTATTATTTCTAAAAATCTAGATTTTCCAAAGAAATAAAACCATCACTACTACAGAAATGCCATATTACCATGGTTTTGGGCAGCCTATTACCATGGTTAAATCGTGGTATCAGTCATCCAAGTAATGGATAAATTACCACGGTTCAAGGCGGAACCGTGGTAACATCATACCTCGGAAATACTTGGTTCTACGTTGAACCGTGGTAATATCAGGCCTCTGTTACCACGGTTTTAGGAGGAACCGTGGTATTTTGTCCCTATGTTACCAAGGTTCTTTTATGAACCGTGGTAATAATTTTGTTTTTTATTTTAAGTACTATTACCACGGTCCTGTATGAACCGTGGTAATATGTGTATTTTATTATTTGAGCTACGTACAATCAAAGACATGCAATTCAAACAGTAAACAAATTATAACCATGACCTGCAATGCGATGGAAAAAACCCTGACAACATAATGTACAAGCAATATATATAATATGTACAACCAATCAAATATGTACAGATTATAATATGTGCAGACCCCCTATACACATTTTAACCGTCAGTAATTACAAACTTGTCTAACACCATATCACCACTACCTTGCTAAGGATCGATATTCCTGAAACAACATGTGAAAAGTGTAAGTGACAAATACAATTATGTTACATACATATGAAATATATCTAGCATACAGTCATTATAAAAGAATACATACTTCTTTAACTTGTTTTACTAGATCTTTTCCTCTTCTGTTTCAAAAGGTGCATACGTGTTTTTCCTATTTTTTCATGGAATTCTATATTCATCCAAGTTCCCTCTTCATGATCATCTCGGACATAAAACAATCATCTTCATCTGAATCAGGGTCGATTGGTTGTTGTAATGCGAAGAATGGGTCATCCTCAATAGCATTTTCTCCATGAAGGTCTTGTCCATCATCGTTGTTGATATGCGCCTTATTTGATAAAAGAACAATGGACCTTTTATTGTCAGCGGGATCAGGGACATAAAATATTTGCTCTGCTTGGGTTGCCAAAATAAATGGATCATCCGTGGACCTTTTATTGACATTCTTAAAATCTGCCTGAATGAACCCTGAGTCATCAATCTGAACTCCAGAGTTATTGTCAACCCACTTACAGCCAAACACAGGAACCTAGAATGTTGTGTAATCCAGCTCTCATATGTTTTGAATTACCCCAAAGTATGACATGTCTGCATATATGGGGTTTCTATCTTTGGCGCTAGAGACATGCATAGCTCTAGCAACAAGAGTCAAACCACTGTTTTGCATTGTACTACGATCATCTGGGGTTCCCGTATAAAATGTATAGCCATTAATTACATAGTCTTTGTAAGAAAAGGCATGTATACTCGGACCCTTCGACAACCATTTCAATCTGTCTGAAACAGAGATATGATCTTCTTTCCACTCCTGATAAACGTGATCCTTTAGCCATGGGATAAAAGTCCTCTTGTGCTCCTTTGCTAACCAATTTTCAAACCTATTGGGGTTCAACATCTTAATCTCATCCTTGTGCATGTCAACATATGGCCCAACCTCATCTGCATTATCCAAAACAAATAAGTGAGCTTGTTGCCATTCTTTGGTCTGAACGGTTACTATCTCACATTTAAACAACCCTTCCCTTCTATTCATCCTGTGTGACGAGACTTTGGAAGCCCAATGGAATCCACATTGGACAGGTATTCGGTACAAAATTCAACAACTTCTTCTACTAAGTACCGTTAGTTCGGTTTTTTACATAGCCTTTTAGAATCTTCATGTAACGATCAAAAGGGTACATCCATCTCATATAAGTTGGCCCGCATAATTGTATCTCTCTAACCAAGTAAATGGTTAGATGAACCATTATATCAAAGAAAGAAGGTGGAAAGTACATCTCAAGCTCACACAAAGTTGTAGCAATTTCTCTCTGCAATGCTGTCAACTTAGAAGGGTCAATCACTTTGCTGCAAATAGCCTTGAAGAAGAGACACAAGCTTGTTAAGGTACCTCGCACTTTTTTGGGCAAAATCGAGCATATAACTACCAGTAGAAAGTTCTCCATAAGAATATGACAATCATGAGTCTTCAATCCCTTCAACTTAAGGTCTTTCACTGATACCAGGTTCTTGATATTTGAAGAGTACCCCAGTGGAACCTTAACCCCACTAAGAAACTTGCACAAACCAAGTTTCTCAATCCTGCTTAGAGTATAGGCCGCTGGAGGGAGATACGTACGTTTTCCCTTCTTCACTGGTCTTAATTCTTTTCTTATGCCCACCAAATCAAGCCTTGAATTGATGCTATATTTTGACTTTCCTGACACGTTTAGCAAAGTACCAGCAACAATTTCAAAAATATTCTTCTCAACATGCATCACATCAATAAAATGTCTCACATAGAGTGACTCCCAATATGGCAACTTAAAGAAAATTGACTTTTTCTTCCAACCACTTTTAGGAACTTGGTTTTTGAAAGTCTTGCCGAATGTACACCTCATTTTTTTCACCTTGGAAAATAGATCAACACCCTTCAGTGGCTTGGGAGCTCTACCTTCTTCTATATTTCCATTGAAAGCTTTTGACCAGCTCCGATGATGATGTCTTGTATGCAAGAATCTACAATGTTGTAGGAAAACAGTGTTTTTACAATGTTCTAATCGCATTGAAGTTGTACCATCTTCACATATAGGGCATGCAAGCTTTCATTTTACACCATATCCCGACAAATTGCGATATGCCAGAAAATCATTGATCGTACCATACAACATAGCCCTCAGCCTGAAAGTTTCATCCCTTGACCCATCATACACCTCTACACCTACATCCCATAATTTCTTCAGATCTTCAATTAGAGGGACCAAGTATATGTCTATATCATTTCCGGGTTGTTGAGGCCCGGATTAACATAGATAACATCATATACTTGTGCTTCATACAAAGCGAAGGAGCAGGTTTATGTCCTGTGGGTGCTACTTTGAAGGCTATATGGATTTATTCCATCAGAAGACAATGCAAGGCGCAGGTTTATGTCCTCTGTGCCAAATAAAAGATAGTCCGCATCTAATTTTTTCCACTTTGGAGAATCTGCCGGGTGTCGAAGCATTCCATCACCATCCCCTCTATCTTTATGCCATGTCAGGTTTTTCGCAATTTCAGCTCTACAGTACACGCGTCGAAATCTAGGTATTACGGGGAAATACTATAACACCTTTAAGGGACTTGATTTTTTCTTCTTATATCGCGGAGCTTTACATTTAGAACATGTATCCAGAGATGCATATTCACCACGAAACAAAATACAATCATTAGGACATGCATGAATCCTCTCATAACTCATTCCAATAGACGAAAGCATTTGTTTAGCCTCATATGTTTGACCGGGAAGAACGTTCTCCTCCGGAAGCATATCTTTTAAGAGAGAAAGTAGGTCGTTGAAGCTATTATCGATCCATCCATTGCCCGCTTTTAGGTTGTACAACTTTAAGACCGCAGACAATCTTGTGAGTTTAGAGCATCCATCATTAAGAGGCGTCTTCGCATCAGTTTTCAACCTCTCGAACATTTCAGGGCAATCACGAAGATCATCTTCCATCGCCTCCGCTATTTCATCAACACAGTTAGCCTCACATTCATCTTTCTCCATATCAACTGAGGCACATCCCAGAGTATCTGTTGCATCGCTAGAATCAAATCTGGGCTCACCATGATTTGTCCAACGCATATAGTTCTTATCAATTCCATTGCATATTAGATGTCCTTCCAATTCAAGTGGGTTAACTCTAAGACCATGACAGCAACGTAAACTGGGGCATAACATGCTATTGGGATCCTTTGTGCATTGAACCGTGAATGAAACAAATTCTTTCACTCCGGCCGCATATTCATCGGATAAGCGATTAGCAAACATCCATTTACGATCCATACGTACCTGATCAATAGATGTTAATGTCTACAAATATGAACCTCTTAAAATTTAGAGGGGAAGATTCCTATTCTAGTCAGGATTCTAAAATTCATGTTATGTTTGTAAAATATGTAATGTTCGGGACATTAGAAGCTATCGTTAAATAAAAAGCTACTAGTTAGTATCCTCACATACTCCTTACAATCGAACATGACCTCACAAAATAGAGTACACATATATTCCACGAAATGTACTGAACAACAACAAAAATCTTCAACAGAATACACATTCCACAAAATGTACTGAACAACAACAGCAAAGGCATAAGAACTGGTAATTATCAAACAGATAAGCTCCTTAACTACCACAAAAACTAAAACGCCAGACGAAGGTACTAAACAACAACAAAAAACTTAAGAAGAAAGAAAACCCTAGAAGTAGAGTTGCAATAGTGCATCAAGGGAGGGGCAAACTAGAGAGAAACAACACAGCATGAGAGAGATATAAGGAGTGGTATGTTTGAGAGCACACCAGCAAGGAGACAAACTAGAGTGATGCAATAGCTTGAATAAATCTAAATCATTTTTGTAATAATTTAAATTGAATGAAATACTAAGATTAGTATATATTACCTAATTAATTTTTAGGGATACATGTTATTAATTAAATCAAGTTTAAATTGCAAATAGTTGTAAAAATTGATTAGGCTAAGTTGCAAAAGCCAAGTATTATTTCAAATTTTCACCTACTAAATTTTGTTTTAGGGCCTATGAGAGGCTTGTATTATTCCTTTATTGTAATAGAAATTGAGATCGGAATACTAAGTGCAAAATTTCATCCTCTTCTTTTCACTATTAACTACCACGGTTGAAAACAGAATTTATAAATTGAAATTCAACTTCGTGAGATTTATGTTAGAAACAGATCGATGAAAATACACTTTCACTTTTAGTGTGCTGTTTTTTAATGAATTCGTTCATATTGAATATCTTAATGAAACAACCAGAAAATGCTTTGTAAAACTTTCAAACCACAAAAATATCAGTAATGTAGATTCAACTTCGTGTTACAAAGTTACTTCTTATTGAAAGAGTGTGAAAGGAACCTTGGATTGGAGTAATCTACACTATCGAGAAAGTACAAATTGAGCACTGATTTATATTCATCCCGGTAATATGTTATCACCTATCACACCAATATAAATAAGCATAAATATTGCACAATGGCATATCTCACATCAACAATCAAAGAAATTTGCAACTAATTTAATAAAGTTGAGAAAAAGAAGAAAAAAAAACCGAAGTCCAAGCTAATATATGCAAACTCTTTATTTTGATGCAGATTCTCTCTTAGAAACACAATAACAGAGCAAAAACAGTATCCCACTAAGTGAAATCGAGTATATAAATCACACTATGTCATTGAGCTTGATAAAAAACTTAATCATGAGGGATGTTATTGATAATACAATTTTTTAACAATTCCAAGTTCTTTTTTGTCTCCCTAGCTCTACCTCTCTTCGCAAGACTAAAAATAATTTTATCAATCCTTCTCACCGTGTCTCAATAGGTCTCTGTAAATGTTCATACCACCTTAACTAGTTTTCCATCAGCTTCTCCACGATAGTCATCATTCCAGTATCTTCTCTAATCCACTCATTGCATATCTTATTCTTTCTTGTGTGCCCACTCATCCATCTTAACATTGTCATTTCTGCTACTCAAACTTTTCTCTCAGGCCGTTCCGTTAAAACCCAACATTCGCTACCATAACGTATAGCGGGTCTTACAACGATTTGCTACTCCAACTATGCTTGTGTAGCCCGTCCTAAGCCCGAACAAATGAGAAGGGTTGTGTTAGGCCTTATAACTAAGGCATTAGCATAGAATCGCAAAAGTGAGTGCAACTGTCTAAGGCTCTAGAAGTAGGGCAAGAGACACAGGATAAAGGCAAGTGGTTTCTCCTCCTTTTGTTCAGGTGTTGGTTCAGATGTTTGGCAAGCTCCACAACATTCTTTACCCGAACTCAGGAGAGCAACAATAATACATTTTTATAGTGTTTGTAATATAGTAGCTGATGTTTTGGTTCACTGATGCTACAATAGCTGGATCTCCCTTTCGGATATGGAGACTTCCTCCTTCTAGTGTGCTCGCGTTGCTGTGTCAGGATGTTGTAGCTTAGTTCGTTTTTGTTTGTATTTCCATATGTAATAAAAAAATACCCTAGCCTCATATGCTGCAAAGTTTTGTTCTTTTTTCACAGTTTCACTTTTATTTTCATCTTATTTATCGTTTATTATCACTTTATTATTCTCTTATTACATTACTCATTATATTTCATACTCTTATTTTTCTATTTTTATCTCTTTGAGTGTAAGATGAAATTGGAGTGTGAAGGTATTATTATTATTATTATTATATCCATCTTTATAAAAGTTGTTTCCTTGAAAACACTGTTTCTAAAATATTAGCATGCATGCTAATACACGTATTTTTTATGGAAACGGAAAAATATTGGTCACCAAAGAGAATCTTTATACATTACAATGAAATAACAACGCGTGCGTCGCAAATTCACAACAGTGAAGAATGACTATGTAAATCACAAGGTCAAAAGTTTAACTCCTAGAAGCCTAACTTTTTGAGAAAACATTTGACCTTTACCGCACTTAAATTGAAATTGCGATATCAATATAAGACAAAAAAAAAAAAATACATTACAACGGGAATCACTTTGTTATTAACTTATTATATAAAATTAATTTCATTCTTGCAAATCTCTTATCTAATATCACAACACCCATTTTTATTTACATCTTATTTTTCATTTATTATCGAGATATGATCAATTGACACTAAGAAAAGTGTTTTTGAAGGATAGTTCAATTGGTAAGAGCTGAGGACATATGAGTTGGAGAGGGGAAGGTCCAGATATGAATGCGTGGAAGTGGAATTTAAGTGCTTTCCGATATACCAAAACAAAAAAAAATTTACACCAAGGTGTGAAACTTATCTTAACACCAAATCATGTCAATTTATTTTGTTTGATCTAAAAGGTTATGATTTGTCTTTTTGAACTCCTCAATCAATACATAATTATTACTCCCTCCGTCTCAAATTATAAGGACTTGTTTAGACAATCACGCTTATTAAGAAAACATGTAATAAGCTAATTAATATCTTGATTTTATTATTTTTTATACAAATCTTCCATATATACCCCTATGTTAGTATTGGATATATCAAAGGTTGGTTGGGAAACATGAAAGAGAAGTAATTAGTAGAGGTGATAATTAAATTTTTGGAATTGAAAATATAATGAAAAAAGGAAAAGTTTATTATTATTTTTGTTGAAATCTAGAAGGGTTCTGATAATTTGAGACACCAAGTTTGTCTCTAAAGAGTCTTACAATTTGTGACGGAGGGAGTAATATCTTTCTCTCTCATTTATTTATTTAATTATTTATATATTATAACTTAGTTAAATTAAAGTTATAAACTTTACGAACAATTTTTTTTGTTTTATATGAAAGTAACTATAACATTATATTAGTTTCATTTTTAAAAATCCATTATTTTAATTTCCTGGAGTTCCTTAAAAAAATCTTGCAGTAAAAATAATTAATAGAAAAATAAATAAATAAATAAATTATTAAACAAATAAAAAATAAGTAAATAATTTTTGCAAATCTTGTGCAATAGAAAAATATTTCTCAATTAATTTCTTCTTAAATTTTAAGATAGATGGTACATTTCAAAGTTTTTTCAAATGAAAATATTTCTTGTTTTTTTTAATATTTTATTGACATTCTTATTTCTTATTACGTATACATATATACAGAACAAAATATTCTTTTCGTAATTTTTTCAAATTCAAAAGTAAACTGATAATTATTTTTTTCAAACTAGCAAAACAAACTTTTATCTCAGCTTTAATGAGAGAAAAAATATTAATAAATACCTTAATGAATAATAAATATGTATTAAATGTAGATTTTTAGAAAATAAATCAAAGCCTTTTAGATTAAAGTAAAACAAACAAATAGAATTTAGTGTCAAAATAATTTTGACCATTTGATGTCAATTGATCCTATCTATTTATTATCAGCTTATTGTTGTCCTATCACATTACTCATTATATTTTTTACTTTTATTTTTACTATTTATATCTCTTTGACTGTACGATGAAATTGAGGTGTGAAGATATTATTTAGCTTTTATTCTCCCTTTAAAGAACATAGAGCTATTAATATAAAAATCAATTCAGTTAAATCAAATAATAATACTGTTTTCCAATGTAAAAAAAATATAATTAAGCACCAGAAAATTTATATTTAAGATTGATTGGAAAAACTTCTAATTTGGCTAAAAGTACAATAATAAGCAATTAAAATTATTCTAAAACGAACCGTAGTTATAGTCTTTCCTAAAAACAATATATTACATTAAAAATAATGTTATTAGACAGTGGTGTCAATTAATTCTATCTCTTTGTTATCAACTTATTATTCTCCTATCACATTACTCATTATATTTCTTACTTTTAGATTTACTATTTATATCTCTTTGACTATACAATGGAATTGGGGTGTGAAGATATTATTTAGCTTTTTTTATCCCTTCAAAGAACATTTAGCTATTAACAAAAAAATAAATTCAGTTAAATCAAATGATATAATTAACCACCAGAAAAGTTATATTTAAGATTGGTTGCAAAAACTTCTAATTTGGCTAGTAAATACAAAGGTAAGCAATCAAAATTATATCAATTTTACTCTAAATTGAGCTGTAGTTATAGTCTTTCTTAAAAACAATATACTACGTTAAAAATAATGTTATTAGACATTTAATGTTGAGGGGATTGTGGCTTGGATCATCAGTAGAGATTGAACCTGATGATCTTATCCACACAACACATCATCATAACGTGTCACAGTCACTCCTCCTTTATATATTATCCTTCAACTCTTCACTTTCCCTCATCACTTGTTCAGTACTCAGATCCAATGTAGCCAGACATGCTAACAAACGCTGCAGTCTCTTGGTTTTTGTAAGAACATGTCTTCTTCACTTTCATCTCATTAATTTACTCGATTTTATTTCTTCTTCTTCTTCTTCTTCTTACAATTCATTCCATTTCCTTCCCTTTGCTAAATAGGTTCTGTTGATCTCACGTCCAAGCTCTGTGTTGTGTACTCCAACTTGATCGAATACACACCAAACATGTCCACACAGTCTCAGAGAAATTCTACAAGGGATTTGATATTGTGGAAATGGTCCATAATATTTGTAACTTTCTTGCTATCTCAACATCAACTGTGATTTCCTTGATTAATTGTGTTACTAGGCCTCATGGAGTAAGTTAACGTACCAACCGATTGTTTGAAACAGTGTGTTTGAAACAAAACAGTGTGTTTCAGCCTCTGCGGTTTGTTTCTGTTTCTTTTCAGAACCCCTCTTCGCGCGTCTCCCCCTTTTTGGCCGTTTGTGATTCTTGTTTCTTCTAGCTGGAATCCCTGTGGTGATTCGCGCTTCTTCACTTCTCCGCTGCGTGTTCTTGTGAATAGATCTGTATCAAGGGCCTTTTGGGTTAATGCTGAGAAACAAATAGTGGGGATCTTTCTGGGCTAATGCTGAGATACAAGTTGGAACTTAAGCATAGGTGGACCGGGCGAGTGCCTTCCCCCAGTGGCGGGCCATGAAGACTTATGAAGACACACTTCGCTTTCATACTTCAAGCTCGGTGTCTTGTGGGCATGCGGACAGGGAGAGTGCCTTTCCCCGATGGCGGGCCATGAAGACTTATGAAGACACATTTCGCTTTCTTACTTCAATTCGATGTCTTGTGGGCTTGTGGACAGGGCGAGTGCCCCACGACAGTAAGAGGGCGACCAACATTAGTAAAGGGCGGCCTAGGGCGGCGACCCAGGGGCACATTTGTAATACATAGGATATTGGGCCTGATCTTTGAGGCCCATAGGCTTAGTCTGAATTAAATGTAATTTATGGCCTTCCTCCCTATAAATAGCTAATAGGGGGCTCATGTAAAAGGGATCTGAATTATCTATTGATAACACTTCTTCTCAATGCTCTCTCAATTCCAGAACATTATCTTACCCAAATAAATATTTTTCCTACAAAATACATAGTCAAAAAATAAAAAGTCTCACCCCCAAAGTAAATGTCTAGGTTCGGCTATTCCAAGAACAAGACCAAGGTCCAATTTTTTTTCAAAAAGAAATTATACACTAACTAAGTTAAGCAATATCTATTGTAGAAATCAAATTAGAAGTTTCAAAATCACTTCTTTGAAAATAATAACTTTTCAAAAACTCAACTTTTCCAAAAATAAAATATACTCATGAATTGATCAAGAGATTCTCTATCACTTTGGTGAAGGCTAAAAGCGAAAAGCTAAACTTAAAAACTCAAAACACTTTTGAACCAAAATTTTGAAAAACAAAGTTGATGAGGTTGTTGTTTGAGTTGTTCCTAAGAACTTTTAAGAAGAGAAAATGCAAAATGCTAACATCTTTAACCCAAAGTCACTTTAAAAGAGTTTTTCAAAGAAATACTTCCAGAGAAGTAAAGATCAAAGAATTTCCTTCAACTTTGATGAAGAACAAACTCTAAAACCTCAACTTTAAGCTAAACTCAAACTAAAACTTATTATTTCTAAAAATCTAGATTTTCCAAAGAAATAAAACCATCACTACTACAGAAATGCCATATTACCATGGTTCTGGGCAGCCTATTACCACGGTTAAACCGTGGTATCAGTCATCCAAGTAATGGATAAATTACCACGGTTCAAGGCGGAACCGTGGTAACATCATACCTCGGAAATACTTGGTTCTACGGTGAACCGTGGTAATATCAGGCCTCTGTTACCACGGTTATAGGAGGAACCGTGGTATTTTGTCCCTATGTTACCAAGGTTCTTTTATGAACCGTGGTAATAATTTTGTTTTTTGTTTTAAGTTCTATTACCACGGTCCTGTATGAACCGTGGTAATATGTGTATTTTATTATTTGAGCTTCGTACAATCAAAGACATGCAATTCAAACAGTAAACAAATTATAACCATAACCTGCAATGCGATGGAAAAAACCCTGACAACATAATGTACAAGCAATATATATAATATGTACAACCAATCAAATATGTACAAATTA
The DNA here is from genome assembly GCA_030819835.1 of Acmispon strigosus. Classification (NCBI taxonomy): domain Eukaryota; kingdom Viridiplantae; phylum Streptophyta; class Magnoliopsida; order Fabales; family Fabaceae; genus Acmispon; species Acmispon strigosus. Next base: position 32,759,511 of record JAUAMA010000001.1, read on the forward strand.
TAATATGTGCAGACCCCCTATACACATTTTAGCCGTCAGTAATTACAAACTTGTCTAACACCATATCACCACTGCCTTGCTAAGGATCAATATTCCTGAAACAACATGTCAAAAGTGTAAGTGACAAATACAATTATGTTACATACATATGAAATATATCTAGCATACAGTCATTATAAAAGAATACATACTTCTTTAACTTGGTTTACTAGATCTTTTCCTCTTCTGTTTCAAAAGGTCCATACGTGTTTTTCCTATTTTTTCATGGAATTCTATATTCATCCAAGTTCCCTCTTCATGATCATCTCGGACATACAAACAATCATCTTCATCTGAATCAGGGTCGATTGGTTGTTGTAACGCGAAGAATGGGTCATCCTCAATTGCATTTTCTCCATGAAGGTCTTGTCCATCATCGTTGTTGATATGCGCCTTATTTGATAAAAAAACAATGGACCTTTTATTGTCAGCGGGATCAGGGACATAAAATATTTGCTCTGCTTGGGATGCCAAAATAAATGGATCATCCGTGGACCTTTTATTGACATTCTTAAAATCTGCCTGAATGAACCCTGAGTCATCAATCTGAACTCCAGAGTTATTGTCAACCCACTTACAGCCAAACACAGGAACCTAGAATGTTGTGTAATCCAGCTCCCATATGTGTTGAATTACCCCAAAGTATGACATGTCTGCATATATGGGGTTTCTATCTTTGGCGCTAGAGACATGCATAGCTCTAGCAACAAGAGTCAAACCACTGTTTTGCATTGTACTACGATCATCTTGGGTTTCCGTATAAAATGTATAGCCATTAATTACATAGTCTTTGTAAGAAAAGGCATGTATACTCGGACCCTTCGACAACCATTTCAATCTGTCTGAAACAGAGATATGATCTTCTTTCCACTCCTGATAAACGTGATCCTTTAGCCATGGGATAAAAGTCCTCTTGTGCTCCTTTGCTAACCAATTTTCAAACCTATTGGGGTTCAACATCTTAATCTCATCCTTGTGCATGTCAACATATGGCCCAACCTCATCTGCATTATCCAAAACAAATAAGTGAGCTTGTTGCCATTCTTTGGTCTGAACTGTTACTATCTCACATTTAAACAACCCTTCCCTTCTATTCATCCTGTGTGACGAGACTTTGGAAGCCCAATGGAATCCACATTGGACAGGTATTCGGTACAAAATTCAACAACTTCTTCTACTAAGTACCGTTAGTTCGGTTTTTTACATAGCCTTTTAAAATCTTCATGTAACGATCAAAAGGGTACATCCATCTCATATAAGTTGGCCCGCATAATTGTATCTCTCTAACCAAGTAAATGGTTAGATGAACCATTATATCAAAGAAAGAAGGTGGAAAGTACATCTCAAGCTCACACAAAGTTGTAGCAATTTCTCTCTGCAATGCTGTCAACTTAGAAGGGTCAATCACTTTGCTGCAAATAGCCTTGAAGAAGGGACACAAGCTTGTTAAGGTACCTCGCACTTTTTTGGGCAAAATCGAGCATATAACTACCAGTAGAAAGTTCTCCATAAGAATATGACAATCATGAGTCTTCAATCCCTTGAACTTAAGGTCTTTCACTGATACCAGGTTCTTGATATTTGAAGAGTACCCCTGTGGAACCTTAACCCCACTAAGAAACTTGCACAAACCAAGTTTCTCTATCCTGCTCAGAGTATAGGCCGCTGGAGGGATATACGTACGTTTTCCCTTCTTCACTGGTCTTAATTCTTTTCTTATGCCCACCAAATCAAGCCTTGAATTGATGCTATCTTTTGACTTTCCTGACACGTTTAGCAAAGTACCAGCAACAATTTCAAAAATATTCTTCTCAACATGCATCACATTAATAAAATGTCTCACATAGAGTGACTCCCAATATGACAACTTAAAGAAAATTGACTTTTTCTTCCAACCAGTTTTAGGAACTTGGTTATTGAAAGTCTTGCCGAATGTACACCTCAATTTTTTCACCTTGGAAAATAGATCAACACCCTTCAGTGGCTTGGGAGCTCTACCTTCTATATTTCCATTGAAAGCTTTTGACCAGCTCCGATGATGATGTCTTGTATGCAAGAGTCTACAATGTTGTAGGAAAACAGTGTTTTTACAATGTTCTAATCGCATTGAAGTTGTACCATCTTCACATATAGGGCATGCAAGCTTTCATTTTACACCATATCCCGACAAATTGCGATATGCCGGAAAATCATTGATCGTACCATACAACATAGCCCTCAGCCTGAAAGTTTCATCCCTTGACTCATCATACACCTCTACACCTACATCCCATAATTTCTTCAGATCTTCAATTAGAGGGACCAAGTATATGTCTATATCATTTCCGGGTTGTTGAGGCCCGGATTAACATAGATAACATCATATACTTGTGCTTCATACAAAGCGAAGGAGGTAGGTTGTAGATCACTAGTATCAACAGCCATGTACTGTGGGTGCTACTTTGAAGGCTATATGGATTTATTCCATCAGAAGACAATGCAAGGCGCAGGTTTATGTCCTCTGTGCCAAATACAAGATAGTCCGCATCAAATTTTTTCCACTTTGGAGAATCTGCCGGGTGTCGAAGCATTCCATCACCATCCCCTCTATCTTTATGCCATGTCAGGTGTTTCGCAATTTCAGCTCTACGTTACACGCGCCGAAATCTAGGTATTACGGGGAAATACCATAACACCTTTAAGGGACTTGATTTTTTCTTCTTATATCGCGGAGCTTTACATTTAGAACATGTATCCAGAGATGCATATTCACCACGAAACAAAATACAATCATTAGGACATGCATGAATCCTCTCATAACTCATTACAATAGACGAAAGCATTCGTTTAGCCTCATATGTTTGACCGGGAAGAACGTTCTCCTCCGGAAGAATATATTTTAAGAGAGAAAGTAGGTCGTTGAAGCTCTTATCGGTCCATCCATTGCCCGCTTTTAGGTTGTACAACTTTAAGACCGCAGACAATCTTGTGAGTTTAGAGCATCCATCATAAAGAGGCGTCTTCGCATCAGTTTTCAACCTCTCGAACATTTTAGGGCAATCACGAAGATCATCTTCCATCGCCTCCGCTATTTCATCAACACAGTTAGCCTCACATTCATCTTTCTCCATATCAACTGAGGCACATCCCAGAGTATCTGTTGCATCGCTAGAATCAAATATGGGCTCACCATGATTTGTCCAACGCATATAGTTCTTATCAATTCCATTTCATATTAGATGTCCTTCCAATTCAAGTGGGTTAACTCTAAGACCATGACAGCAACGTAAACTGGGGCATAACATGCTATTGGGATTCTTTGTGCATTGAACCGTGAATGAAACAAATTCTTTCACTCCGGCCGCATATTCATCGGATAAGCGATTAGCAAACATCCTTTTACGATCCATACGTACCTGATCAATAGATGTTAATGTCTACAAATATGAACCTCTTAAAATTTAGAGGGGAATATTCCTATTCTAGTCGGGATTCTAAAATTCATGTTATGTTTGTAAAATATGTAATGTTCGGGACATTAGAAGCTATCGTTAAATAAAAAGCTACTAGTTAGTATCCTCACATACTCCTTACAATCGAACATGACCTCACAAAATAGAGTATACATATATTCCACGAAATGTACTGAACAACAACAAAAATCTTCAACAGAATACACATTCCACAAAATGTACTGAACAACAACAGCAAAGGCATAAGAACTGGTAATTATCAAACAGATAAGCTCCTTAACTACCACAAAAACTAAAACGCCAGACGAAGGTACTAAACAACAACAAAAATCTTAAGAAGAAAGAAAACCCTAGAAGTAGAAGCAGGTCAAGAGGACTTACAAGTGAGGTGTGGAAGCAAGATGAACGAGCTGAGTAGCAGGAGGAACGAGCTTAGTGAGCACACAAAGAGGGAGGCCGTGAGCAACAGAAGGATTAGCTGCAGCGAGAAAAGTAGTTACAAAGCGAATGCAGAGAGAACACGCGCCGATGATGACGTGCAACGACAGGTGGCAAGAAGCGAAGGTAATAGGCTGAAAAAGGTAGGAATGTCGAGTGGCAGTGACGATGTTGAAGATCGATGGAGTCGAGACAGAGAAGCGGGAAGACAAAAGGTATTTCTCGATAGAAGGGTTTAAATTTAATTTTTTTACATTTTTATAAATAGCTTATTTTTTAATATTAACTAAAATAAAATTAATTTTTATTAATTCGGCTATTTTAATTTTTTCGAAGGGAGTTTATTTTAATGAAAATTATTATATATGTATCCAATGGGTTTTAACTTAGTAGAGATAAGTGATTAATGATAAAAATTATTACAAGATATTATTTTTTCAAAAATATTTTATATTTAAATTATTACTTATAATTATATAAGTAGAGAAATAATTTTAAATAATATCATATGATAATATAAAATTAGTCTATATTTACTATTAAAAAATTATTACACATATATATGAGTAGCCTATTTTATTGTTAGTGAAAAATTATTTTGTGTATTTTTATTATAATATAAATAACAAAAAATAATGATTACTAAGTAGTAGTATGTGGTACTCGTGATGGAGCGGCAGGAGGGTAGGTCGCCGGAGCGGAAGGAGCGGTTGTTCACCGTCTTCGTTGATGGTGTGGACGACACGATGTCATATGCTCGACTAAGAATGGAGTTTGCTCGATGGGGAGAACTGAAGAGTGTTTTCTTGCAGCGGCAGAGGAGGTTTGGTCGTCGATCACGATTTGCTTTCGTCCGGTATAAATCAGCGACAGCGGCTAAAACGGCGGTACATAACGTCAATAAAACGTGGCTGGGTCAATCCTACCTGCTTGCAAACATGGCACGAGAAGGTCCACCAAGGGGGCAGCTAGGAGAGCGAGGGGGAAGAGGTTATGAGTTTCAGAGACCAAGGAAAACGATGGCACCAAAGCAGGTATGGCGTGAGAAGAGGTGTCAAAAGACAGAGAAGGAAACCCAGGAAAAACGATACATTAATGACAGGAGGGGGAAGCCAAAGGGGAGTTTTCCATATTCTGGGGCGTGTGCGGCCACATATGAGTCCAAGGTGGAGGAACGTGGATCCATTGTGTCACTGGCGGAGGCATCGACATGGGGTGTTTATACCACGGCAGGACTGCAGGAGTACCTTAATATCAATGGTCTGAACTGTATTGAGGTCAAACCTCTAGGAGCACGGGAGGTAATTTTAGAATTCCCCTCGAAGGAGGACATGGAGGAGATCCTACACCAGGCGCAAGATTTTCTAAAGGAGAAGTTCCAGATGATAAAGATATGCACCACTCAAACTAGTTCAAGGAACCATTTAGTGTGGATGAAAGTGAAGAATGTTCCGGTGTATGTTTGGGGCTGTGAATTTTTTGAATCAGTGGTGTATTCGCTAGGGAGATTAGTGTGTATGGATGGTCCGACCTCGGCAAGGAAGCGTTTTGATATTGCAAGGATATTAGTTGAAACTACAACGCCGGTGATTATGGGGCATGAGGTATCGGTGGTCCTGGACGGCGTACCTACGACGGTGTGGTTGGAACCGGAATATGGCCCGGTCAAGGTGTCATCCAACTCAGCAGTGCACAATTCTTCCGTGGAGGTGAGGGTGGCAGAACATGTCAGAGGAGACGGTGGCCAAGGCCAGGCCGTCTCCGGCGAGGCTCCGGCGGTTGGGGTGGATGGCGTAGGGAATACCGTCCAAATCCAAATTCAAAATGCGGCGTCTCCTGTGGTGAAGATGGATACGTTACAGGCTGAATATCACCATTTAATAGCATGCGGTTATGAATCAGACGAAATTATGGGCATTAACCGCTATCGTAATTTGCGGAATTTACGTGATAAGGGTATTTCAAACGTAGGGGCTGAATTTGAAAAAGGAGAGAGTCAAAGGATTGGCTCGAACATGTTGCATGGGCTACATGAGGGGGGCCCAATGGAAAAAGCAATAAAGGAACCTATAAGTGTAGATGTGGGCCTTTCTCAATTAGTAGGGAAAATGGATATAATGCGAGAGAATACATGTGGCCCATGTGTGAAACATATTTTGGAGGGGGCTGGTACGTGGCAAGAAAATCAAACATTAAAGGAGCAAAATCAAAAATTAAAACTAGAAGATCATGAAGTAGCAGAAACAGAGGAGGCTTTGACGGAAAACACAATTCCCCTTGTCTCTGAACATAGTCAAAGTGAAATCAAGGTAGTTGAGAGGAAGCAAAAATGCAAGCCGGGTAGACCAAAGAAGATTTCGATTTCATCTGGGAAGGATCTTGTGGTTGCGGAAGCTTCTCCTAAGCGACCTCGCGGCAGACTGAGGAAAGGGGCACGACAAATTGACAGTGTGGGTAAGTCTTCCACACCTACGGCATCAGTAGCAGCGCTTCAGATTGTCCCCTTTGATGCTCATGACGAAGTAGGGATACAGACTCGGGCAAGGAAATCTTTTCTTACTAGCCAGCGTGTGGGTTTGTTGTTTGATTGTTCAGAGGAGTTGGCAGTAAAGGGGCTGGTTGAACAGCTCCGAACTCTATCTAAACAATAATTGAAAGCATATCTCCAATGTCTGCGACGTGGGTTACTTGGAATGTTCGTGGCTTGGGCAAGTCTACGAAACGAAGGGTGGTGAAGAAGACATTGGAGCGAGTCAAGCCGGAGGTGGTGCTTATGCAGGAGACTAAACTAAATGTGGGGAGGGAAAAATTGTTAGTTTCTTGGACCAACTCAGCGGGCATGGATTATCATTGGGTTCCGGCGGAGAATGGGGCAGGTGGGTTATTAACATTGTGGAAGAAGAATATGTTTAATATAATCAAGGTCTGTAAGTATAGCCGTATGTTGTTGTTGGTTGTTTCTTTGATGCCTTCTGCTGAATTATGTGCCATAGCGAATGTGTATGGTCCTCATGATGCAAGGGAGAGAGAGGAATTTTTTGAATTAGTAGCTGTGGAGTTGGAGGGGTTTACTGGCAGGGTAGTTATTGGTGGTGATCTTAATGTGATCTTACATGATGGGGAAAGAAGTGGTACAGGGGGTTTGGGGGACGCTACCTTCAAGCAGTTTGTGGCGGATAATAATTTGATAGACCCACCCTTGCTAAATGGTGTTTTTACATGGTACAGCACGAGGGACGGAGGGTGTTGGAGTAGGCTTGATAGGTGGTTGCTAAATGAAGAGGCCTTGATGGGTTTTAATGGCGTCACACAATCTGCCCAGGATTGGGGGTCAGTATCTGATCACAGAGCTGTTACAGTGGCATGGGGGACAAGGAATTATGGTCCAAAACCGTTTGCATTTTACAATTATTGGCTGATGGAGGAGGGGTTTAAGGAAATGGTGAGGGAGTGGTGGGGATCAACAGTGGTAGAGGGGTGGAATGGGTACATAATCCAACAAAAGTTGAAGGGGTTGCGGGAGCGCATTAGGTGTTGGAGGCGCGAGCGTGGGGTGTGGGGGAGTGGTAAGATAAGGGAGTTGGAGGGTAGAATTAAAGAAGTGATGGAGCGAATCGAATGTGACGGGGTATCAGAGGCATTGAGGAGGGAAAGGTTGCAGCTTCTTGATGCGATTTGGAAGGAGTATAGGTTGGAGGAAAGCATGTGGCTGCAGAAATCAAGGGTGAGGTGGATAAAGGAGGGTGATCGGAACACGGGTTTTTTTCACCGTGTGTGTAGAGTGAGGGAAGCTAGGCGGAATTTGGAGCTACTGCAGTTCAATGGCGAGGTCCTTGGTGATCCGGTGGCTATAAAAAAGGCTGTTTTCAATCATTTTTAGAGTTTTTTCAAGAGAGGTGCGGGTGGATATGCTAGGGTAGCCCTGAATGAGTCAAACAAGGTTTCTCAGGCATGGAGGAGGGGGCTGGATGCGATATTTACAGCAGATGAGATATGGGTAGCATTGACAGATTGTGACGGGAATCGGGCCCCGGGGCCTGATGGTTTCAACTTCACATTCTTCAGAGAATTTTGGGATTTGGTTAAGGATGATGTGGTCAAAATGTTTCAGGAGTTCCACGAGCATGGGAGGCTAGCAAAGGGTCTAAACGCGGGATTTATCACTTTGATACCGAAAGTGACAGCACCAACAACAGTGGCAGATTATCGTCCAATAAGCCTAATTGGGAGTTTGTATAAGCTCATTGCAAAAGTATTGGCGAATAGATTGAAGAAGGTGATTCCTAGCCTGCTAACTGCAAACCAGTTTGCATTCACTCAAGGCCGGCAAATAGCGGATTGTATCTTGATTGCTAATGAGGTGGTTGATTCCATGACATCGAAGCGTGAGGGGGGCTTTATACTCAAATTGGACTTTGCGAAAGCGTATGATAATGTTTCCTGGGGCTTTCTGCTGAATATGTTGGAGGAATATGGGTTCAGTGATAGGTGGCGAACATGGATGCACTGCTGTGTGTCTACTGCGGTCCTTGCTGTTTTGGTCAATGGGTCGCCTACAGAGTTTTTTAAAATTGAAAAGGGCTTGCGTCAGGGGGATCCTTTATCACCTTTGTTGTTTAATTTGTGTGTTAATGGATTGTCAGTCATGTGGAACAGATTGCTGCAGGAGGAGGAGCCTGTAGGTTACGCAATTGGGGCTGATTTTCGCCTGAACCACTTACAATTTGCAGATGACACCTTGGTCTTTTGTGAGGGGTCAACAGTTCATTTGGAGGAGATGGCAGCCGTGTTAGGCCCTTTTCTTTTGGCTTCGGGCTTGAAGGTGAACTATGACAAATCAATCTTGATAGGGTGTAACATGGAGGGTGAGGTCATGGAGAGGGTGGCCAGGAGCTTGGGCGTGTCAGTAGGGACTTTGCCGCTAATGTATTTGAGTTGTCCTTTGGGCGGTAACCCCAGACGGAAAGCGTTTTGGGCACCGGTGGTGGAGAAGGTGAGGATTGAATTAGCCTTGTGGTGTTCAAAGCAATTATCACTTTGTGGCAAACTATCCTTATTGCGTGCGACAGTTGCTTCTATTCCGTTATATCATATGGCTGTTTTCAAGGCTCCGGTAGGTGTGGTAGGTGAAATTGAGAAACTTATGAGGGGATTTCTATGGTCAAAGGAACATGGGGGTAGGAGAATTCCATGGGTTGCTTGGGTGCAAGTCTGTAAAGGTACACAGATAGGAGGGTTGGGGCTTGGTTTCTTAGGGTGGCGGAATAAGGCGTTACTGATTAAGTGGGCGTGGCGCTTTGGTACGGAGACGAACACCATGTGGAGAAAGCTTGTGTGTGTTAAATATGGGTTGGAAGAGCAGTTTCTGGTCCTACATTTGTTGGTGGAACGTTATACTCATTGCTCTGTGTATGTACAGGATATTCTCCAAGTTCTGTTGGAAGATACCATCATGGCTCGGTTGTTCAGGGAAAATTGTATATGTCAGGTCGGCCACGGGGGCCGTGTTCGGTTCTGGCAAGATCCTTGGTTAAACGTGATGCCGTTGGATGATTTGTTCCCGCGGGTTGCAGCTTTGGCTGCGACTAAAATAGGTGCAGTTGCTGATTTTGGGAGGTTTGATGGTGGCAGATGGGTGTGGAATCTGTCTTTCCGTAGGCAATTTTTTGGGTGGGAAATGGACCAGCAGCAGAGTTTTTTCAAGCTTTTGAATTCTTCGATTCCGTCCTCAGAAGAGGATACTATCTTGTGGCTATGTGACAGCAACGGGGCATTTTCAATTAAGTTGTTGTGTGCATTAACTGAACTGCAGATCTTTGGGCCGCCACAGTGGGTTGTGCCTCGCAAAATTAGGCAGATTGTCCCGCCAAAGATTGTTTTGTTCGTGTGGCAAGCGCTTGATGGCAAAATTGCGGTTCTTCACAGTTTGCTTCAACGTGGAGTGGAGATAGAAGGTTAGGGTGTTTGCTGTTTGTGCGGGGTGAGTCACGAGACTTCAAATCACCTATTGATGGTTTGTCCTCGAGCTTGGAACTTATGGAGAAAAGTACTGCAAAGGGAGGGTGTTGCGTGGTGTGTGCCAGGCACTCTTCGGGGGATGTTGAACGAGTGGGAATTTTTGTGTGCGAAATCAGATCCGCTCATGTGGTCTCTCATACCGTATGCGTTGTGGTGGTCACTGTGGATGGCGCGAAATGGAGTTATTTTTCAGAATCAGAATTTTGATGGTGACAAGGTGTGGGACATGCATATTATGAGGATTATGTGGTGGGTGAAGGCGTGGTGGCCTCAATGCCCATTTTCAGCGTATGACTTTGGCCAGGTTTTTGAGCATGTAAAGTTGCAGAGGAAGGAAGTCGCATCTAGGGGGAATCTGATGTGGAATCCGCCACCAGTGGGAGTGTGGAAATTCAACGTTGATGGGTCAGCCCGGGGCATGCCGGGGTTAAGTGGAGTGGGGGTGTGTAGTGGAGTAGCGATGGTGAAATTTGTGGATTCTTCTCCAAAAGAATGGGTCAACTTTGGGCTCATCAAGCTGAGGTAAAGGCTATTTTGAATGCTTTACAGTTTTGTAAGGAGTTTGGTGTTTCGAATGTAATTATAGAAAGTGCCTCAGCGTTGTCTGTGGGGTGGGTGGCGTCCAAGCATTGTAGGCCATGGAGATTGCATAATGAGCTGAATTTGATTGATTTGTTAATGAAACAAGTTAAGTGTTTCGGGATATTTCACATATACAGAGAAGTTAATTCAGTGGCAGATTTTTTGGCTAAAACGGCGTGTGATAGGGGGGTACCATTGTGGGAGTTTTTGAAGTAGTGTATTTTGGGTTCAGATGTCTGTCACTGTGGTTTAAGTTTAAATTGGTTGCTTGAGCTGCACTATGGTATTATGGCTGTGGATAATACATTTGGGAAATTGGATGGCCGCTATTTTGGTCCTGGTACTGAGTTGTTGTGGGCTGTTATAATACATGGCCGCTATTTCTGGTAGTGGCATGATGAAGTGGCATTATGGCATTATGTTAGTTTTATTCATAATAGCATTATGGCCGCTATTTTGTGTTATAATACATGTTGTGGGTTTGTTTTAGTATGCAAGCAGGGGCCATTAGTATGTGCTATGAAATAGGCAAATTATTTATGCAGAAGTATGAAGGATGCAATGCCGCTATGACAATATTACTAGTATTATTTATGCAGGGCTTGTTTATCATTGCAGTTTTGGTTGGTTTGCACTGAGGGGGTGTTAGTATGGTAGTGTGTATTTATGCGCTGAGGCTATTTAGTTATGCATGAGTATAAATGATGCCGCTATGGCATTATTTCCAGTAGATTTATGCAGAGGATTGTTTCTCATTTGGGTTGAAGATTGGTTTGGTACTTTTATTGGTTACTGTATTGATGGGTGTTATTGCTCACTTGAGAGGGATGTTCTCAATTTGTTGGTTCATTATGAATAAAGTGATTCAGTTTCCAAAAAAAAAAAGTAGTAGTATGTGCTAATGAAAATTTAATTATTTTATATGAGTAAATCCAATATTTTCACCATTTATAAATAAGTTTATTTTTTAATTAAGTTTATCAAAGTTTCATTCCTTTTTACAGTTTCACTTTTATTTTCATCTTATTTTTCATTTATTATCACAATATTCATTATATTTCTTACTTCTATTTTTTCAATTTCTATCTCTTTGACTATAGCATAAAATTGGGGTGTGAAGATCTTCAATCAATTCAATTGAATCAAATAATATAATTATGGGAAAAAAATTATATTTATGATTGATTGCTAAAACTTTTAATTTAGCAAGTAAATACAAAAAGAAGCAATTTAAATTATATCAATTTTATTCTAAATAAACAGACCCGTAGTTATAGTCTTTCTTAAAAACAATATATACTACATTATTTAAAATAATGTTATTAGTCCACGAGCAAAGATTGTGTCTGATAATCTTATCCACACAACACATCATCATAACGTGTCACAATTCCTCTATAAATCCTTAGAATCCTCAAATTCCTTCATCACTTGTTCGGTACTAGGGTTTCTTTTTTATTGCCGATATATCTAATCCTTCAGATCTTATAACAAACGCGGCTGTCTCTTGCATGATTTTTGTAAGAACACATCTTCTTCACTCTCATCTTATTGATTTACTCTATTTTATTTCTTCTTCTTCTTACAATTCATTCCATTTCCTTTCCTTTTTTAAATAGGTTCTGTTGATCTCATGTCCAAGCTCTGTGTTATCTATCCACCTTGATTGATTACCCACCAAACATGTCCACACAGTTTCAGAGCAATTCATGATATTTGTGACTTCCTTGTTATCTCTGCATCAGCTGTGATTTCTTTGATTAATTATATTATGATTCTGTGTTTGAGAGATACTTTCATAACCAGAAGCTGAATCTGAAAGATGCAATAGCACATCACGGAGAGTTGCAATAGTGCATCAAGGGAGGGGCAAACTAGAGAGAAACAACACAGCATGAGAGAGATATAAGGAGTGGTATGTTTGAGAGCACACCAGCAAGGAGACAGACTAGAGTGATGCAATAGCTTGAATAAATCTAAATCATTTTTGTAATAATTTAAATTGAATGAAATACTAAGATTAGTTTATATTACCTAATTAATTTTTAGGGATACATGTTATTAATTAAATCAAGTTTAAATTGCAAATAGTTGTAAAAATTGATTAGGCTAAGTTGCAAAAGCCAAGTATTATTTCAAATTTTCACCTACTAAATTTTGTTTTAGGGCCTATGAGAGGCTTGTATTATTCCTTTATTGTAATAGAAATTGAGATCGGAATACTAAGTGCAAAGTTTCATCCTCTTCTTTTCACTGTTAATTACCACGGTTGAAAACAGAATTTAGAAATTGAAATTCAACTTCGTGAGATTTGTCTTACAAACAGATCGATGAAAATACACTTTCACTTTTAGTGTGCTGTTTTTTAATGAATTCGTTCATATTGAATATCTTAATGAAACAACCAGAAAATGCTTTGTAAAACTTTCAAACCACAAAAATATCAGTAATGTAGATTCAACTTCGTGTTACAAAGTTACTTCTTATTGGAAGAGTGTGTAAGGAACCTTGGATTGGAGTAATCTACACTATCGAGAAAGTACAAATTGAGCACTGATTTATATTCATCCCGGTAATATGTTATCACCTATCACACCAATATAAATAAGCATAAATATTGCACAATGGCATATCTCACATCAACAATCAAAGAAATTTGCAACTAATTTAATAAAGTTGAGAAAAAGAAGAAAAAAAAACCGAAGTCCAAGCTAATATATGCAAACTCTTTATTTTGATGCAGATTCTCTCTTAGAAACACAATAACAGAGCAAAAACAGTATCCCACTAAGTGAAATCGAGTATATAAATCACACTATGTCATTGAGCTTGATAAAAAACTGAATCATGAGGGATGTTATTGATAATACAATTTTTTAACAATTCCAAGTTCTTTTTTGTCTCCCTAGCTCTACCTCTCTTCGCAAGACTAAAAATAATTTTATCAATCCTTCTCACCGTGTCTCAATAGGTCTCTGTAAATGTTCATACCACCTTAACTAGTTTCCCATCAGCTTCTCCACGATAGTCGTCATTCCAGTATCTTCTCTAATCCACTCATTGCATATCTTATTCTTTCTTGTGTGCCCACTCATCCATCTTAACATTGTCATTTCTGCTACTCAAACTTTTCTCTCAGGCCGTTCCGTTAAAACCCAACATTCGCTACCATAACGTATAGCGGGTCTTACAACGATTTGCTACTCCAACTATGCTTGTGTAGCCCGTCCTAAGCCCGAACAAATGAGAAGGGTTGTGTTAGGCCTTATAACTAAGGCATTAGCATAGAATCGCAAAAGTGAGTGCAACTGTCTAAGGCTCTAGAAGTAGGGCAAGAGACACAGGATAAAGGCAAGTGGTTTCTCCTCCTTTTGTTCAGGTGTTGGTTCAGATGTTTGGCAAGCTCCACAACATTCTTTACCCGAACTCAGGAGAGCAACAATACTACATTTTTATAGTGTTTGTAATATACTAGCTGATGTTTTGGTTCACTGATGCTACAATAGCTGGATCTCCCTTTCGGATATGGAGACTTCCTCCTTCTAGTGTGCTCGCGTTGCTGTGTCAGGATGTTGTAGCTTAGTTCGTTTTCGTTTGTATTTCCATATGTAATAAAAAAATACCCTAGCCTCATATGCTGCAAAGTTTTGTTCTTTTTTCACAATTTCACTTTTATTTTAATCTTATTTATCGTTTATTATCACTTTATTATTCTCTTATTACATTACTCATTATATTTCATACTCTTATTTTTCTATTTTTATCTCTTTGAGTGTAAGATGAAATTGGATTGTGAAGGTATTTTTATTATTATTATTATATCCATCTTTATAAAAGTTGTTTCCTTGAAAACACTGTTTCTAAAATATTAGCATGCATGCTAATACACGTATTTTTTATGGAAATGGAAAAATATTGGTCACCAAAGAGAATCTTTATGCATTACAATGAAATACCAACGCGTGCGTGGCAAATTCACAACAGTGAAGAATGACTATGAAATCACAAGGTCAAAAGTTTAACTCCTAGAAGCCTAACTTTTTGAGAAAACATTTGACCTTTACCGCACTTAAATTAAAATAGCGATATCAATATAAGACAAAAAAAAATACATTACAACGGGAATCACTTTGTTATTAACTTATTATATAAAATTAATTTCATTATTGCAAATCTCTTATCTAATATCACAACCCCCATTTTTATTTACATCTTATTTTTCATTTATTATCGAGATATGATCAATTGACACTAAGAAAAGTGTTTTTGAAGAATAGTTCAAGTGGTAAGAGCTGAGGACATATGAGATGGAGAGGGGAAGGTCCAGATATGAATGCGTGGAAGTGGAATTTAAGTGCTTTCCGATATACCAAAACAAAACAAAATTTACACCAAGGTGTGAAACTTATCTTAACACCAAATCATGTCAATTTATTTTGTTTGATCTAAAAGGTTATGATTTGTCTTTTTAAACTCCTCAATCAATACATAATTATTACTCCCTCCGTCTCAAATTATAAGGACTTGTTTAGACAATCACGCTTATTAAGAAAACATGTAATAAGCTAATTAATATCTTGGTTTTATTATTTTTTATACAAATCTTCCATATATACCCCTATGTTAGTATTGGATATATCAAAGGTTGGTTGGGAAACATGAAAGAGAAGTAATTAGTAGATGTTATAATTAAATTTTTGGAATTGAAAATATAATGAATGCAAGGGGTAAAAAAGGAAAAGTTTATTATTTATTTTTTTGAAATCTAGAAGGGTTCTTATAATTTGAGACACCAAGTTTGTCTCTAAAGAGTCTTATAATTTGTGACGGAGGGAGTAATATCTTTCTCTCTCATTTATTTATTTATTTATTTATATATTATAACTTAGTTAAATTAAAGTTATAAACTTTACGAACAATTTTTTTTGTTTTATACGAAAGTAACTATAACATTTTTTTAGTTTCATTTTTAAAAATCCATTATTTTAATTTCCTGGAGTTCCTTAAAAAAATCTTGCAGTAAAAATAATTAATAGAAAAATAAATAAATAAATAAATTATTAAACAAATAAAAAATTAGTAAATAATTTTTGCAAATCTTGTGCAATAGAAAAATATTTCTCAATTAATTTTAAAATAGATGGTACATTTCAAAGTTTTTTCAAATGAAAATATTTCTTGTTTTTTTTAATATTTTATTGACATTCTTATTTCTTATTACGTATACATATATACAGAACAAAATATTCTTTTCGTAATTTTTTCAAATTCAAAAGTAAACTGATAATTATTTTTTTCAAACTAGCAAAACAAACTTTTATCTCAACTTTAATGAGAGAAAAAATATTAATAAATACCTTAATGACTAATAAATATGTATTAAATGTAGATTTTTAGAAAATAAATCAAAGCCTTTTAGATTAAAGTAAAACAAACAAATAGAATTTAGTGTCAAAATAATTTTGACCATTTGATGTCAATTGATCCTATCTCTTTATTATCAGCTTATTATTGTCCTATCACATTACTCATTATATTTTTTACTTTTATTTTTACTATTTATATCTCTTTGACTGTACGATGAAATTGAGGTGTGAAGATATTATTTAGCTTTTATTTTCCCTTTAAAGAACATAGAGCTATTAATATAAAAATCAATTCAGTTAAATCAAATAATAATACTGTTTTCCAATGTAAAAAAAATATAATTAAGCACCAGAAAATTTATATTTAAGATTGATTGGAAAAACTTCTAATTTGGCTAAAAGTACAATAATAAGCAATTGAAATTATTCTAAAACGAACCGTAGTTATAGTCTTTCCTAAAAACAATATATTACATTAAAAATAATGTTATTAGACAGTGGTGTCAATTAATTCTATCTCTTTGTTATCAACTTATTATTCTCCTATCACATTACTCATTATATTTCTTACTTTTAGATTTACTATTTATATCTCTTTGACTATACAATGAAATTGGGGTGTGAAGATATTATTTAGCTTTTTTTATCCCTTCAAAGAACATTTAGCTATTAATAAAAAAATAAATTCAGTTAAATCAAATGATATAATTAACCACCAGAAAAGTTATATTTAAGATTGGTTGCAAAAACTTCTAATTTGGCTAGTAAATACAAAGGTAAGCAATCAAAATTATATCAATTTTACTCTAAATTGAGCTGTAGTTATAGTCTTTCTTAAAAACAATATACTACGTTAAAAATAATGTTATTAGACATTTAATGTTGCGAGGATTGTGGCTTGGATCATCAGTAGAGATTGAACCTGATGATCTTATCCACACAACACATCATCATAACGTGTCACAGTCACTCCTCCTTTATATATTATCCTTCAACTCTTCACTTTCCCTCATCACTTGTTCAGTACTCAGATCCAATGTAGCCAGACATGCTAACAAACGCTGCAGTCTCTTGGTTTTTGTAAGAACATGTCTTCTTCACTTTCATCTCATTAATTTACTCAATTTTATTTCTTCTTCTTCTTCTTCTTACAATTCATTCCATTTCCTTCCCTTTGCTAAATAGGTTCTGTTGATCTCACGTCCAAGCTCTGTGTTGTGTACTCCACCTTGATCGAATACGCACCAAACATGTCCACACAGTCTCAGAGAAATTCTACAAGGGATTTGATATTGTGGAAATGGTCCATAATATTTGTAACTTTCTTGCTATCTCAACATCAACTGTGATTTCCTTGATTAATTGTGTTACTAGGCCTCATGGAGTAAGTTAACGTACCAACCGATTGTTTGAAACAGTGTGTTTGAAACAAAACAGTGTGTTTCAGCCTCTGCGGTTTGTTTCTGTTTCATTTCAGAACCCCTCTTCGCGCGTCTCCCCCTTTTTGGCCGTTTGTGATTCTTGTTTCTTCTAGCTGGAATCCCTGTGGTGATTCGCGCTTCTTCACTTCTCCGCTGCGTGTTCTTGTGAATAGATCTGTATCAAGGGCCTTTTGGGTTAATGCTGAGAAACAAATAGTGGGGATCTTTCTGGGCTAATGCTGAGATACAAGTTGGAACTTAAGCATAGGTAGACCGGGCGAGTGCCTTCCCCCAGTGGCGGGCCATGAAGACTTATGAAGACACACTTCGCTTTCATACTTCAAGCTCGGTGTCTTGTGGGCATGCGGACAGGGAGAGTGCCTTCCCCCGATGGGGGGCCCTGAAGACTTATGAAGACACACTTCGCTTTCATACTTCAAGCTCGGTGTCTTGTGGGCATGCGGACAGGGAAAGTGCCTTCCCCCGATGGCGGGCCATGAAGACTTATGAAAACACACTTCGCTTTCATACTTCAAGCTCGGTGTCTTGTGGGCATGCGGACAGGGAGAGTGCCTTCCCCCGATGGCGGGCCATGAAGACTTATGAAGACACATTTCGCTTTCTTACTTCAAGGTCGATGTCTTGTGGGCTTGTGGATAGGGCGAGTGCCCCACGACAGTAAGAGGGCGACCAACATTAGTAAAGGGCGGCCTAGGGCGGCGACCCAGGGGCACATTTGTAATACATAGGATATTGGGCCTGATCTTTGAGGCCCATAGGCTTAGTCTGAATTAAATGTAATTTATGGCCTTCCTCCCTATAAATAGCTAATAGGGGGCTCATGTAAAAGGGATCTGAATTATCTATTGATAACACTTCTTCTCAATGCTCTCTCAATTCGAGAACATTATCTTACCCAAATAAATATTTTTCCTACAAAATACATAGTCAAAAAATAAAAAGTCTCACCCCCAAAGTAAATGTCTAGGTTCGGCTATTCCAAGAACAAGACCAAGGTCCAATTTTTTTTCAAAAAGAAATTATACACTAGCTAAGTTAAGCAATATCTATTGTAGAAATCAAATTAGAAGTTTCAAAATCACTTCTTTGAAAATAATAACTTTTCAAAAACTCAACTTTTCCAAAAATAAAATATACTCATGAATTGATCAAGAGATTCTCTATCACTTTGGTGAAGGCTAAAAGCGAAAAGCTAAACTTAAAAACTCAAAACACTTTTGAACCAAAATTTTGAAAAACAAAGTTGATGAGGTTGTTGTTCGAGTTGTTCCTAAGAACTTTTAAGAAGAGAAAATGCAAAATGCTAACATCTTTAACCCAAAGTCACTTTAAAAGAGTTTTTCAAAGAAATACTTCTAGAGAAGTAAAGATCAAAGAATTTCCTTCAACTTTGATGAAAAAAAACAAACTCTAAAACCTCAACTTTAAGCTAAACTCAAACTAAAACTTATTATTTCTAAAAATCTAGATTTTCCAAAGAAATAAAACCATCACTACTACAGAAATGCCATATTACCATGGTTCTGGGCAGCCTATTACCACGGTTAAACCGTGGTATCAGTCATCCAAGTAATGGATAAATTACCACGGTTCAAGGCGGAACCGTGGTAACATCATACCTCGGAAATACTTGGTTCTACGCTGAACCGTGGTAATATCAGGCCTCTGTTACCACGGTTATAGGAGGAACCGTGGTATTTTGTCCCTATGTTACCAAGGCTCTTTTATGAACCGTGGTAATAATTTTGTTTTTTGTTTTAAGTTCTATTACCACGGTCCTGTATGAACCGTGGTAATATGTGTATTTTATTATTTGAGCTACGTACAATCAAAGACATGCAATTCAAACAGTAAACAAATTATAACTATGACCTGCGATGCGATGGAAAAAACCATGACAACATAATGTACAAGCAATATATATAATATGTACAACCAATCAAATATGTACAAATTATAATATGTGCAGACCCCCTATACACATTTTAGCCGTCAGTAATTACAAACTTGTCTAACACCATATCACCACTGCCTTGCTAAGGATCATATTCCTGAAACAACATGTCAAAAGTGTAAGTGACAAATACAATTATGTTACATACATATGAAATATATCTAGCATACAGTCATTATAAAAGAATACATACTTCTTTAACTTGTTTTACTAGATCTTTTCCTCTTCTGTTTCAAAAGGTGCATACGTGTTTTTCCTATTTTTTCATGGAATTCTATATTCATCCAAGTTCCCTCTTCATGATCATCTCGGACATACAAACAATCATCTTCATCTGAATCAGGGTCGATTGGTTGTTGTAACGCGAAGAATGGGTCATCCTCAATAGCATTTTCTCCATGACGGTCTTGTCCATCATCGTTGTTGATATGCACCTTATTTGATAAAAGAACAATGGACCTTTTATTGTCAGCGGGATCAGGGACATAAAATATTTGCTCTGCTTGGGTTGCCAAAATAAATGGATCATCCGTGGACCTTTTATTGACATTCTTAAAATCTGCCTGAATGAACCCTGAGTCATCAATCTGAACTCCAGAGTTATTGTCAACCCACTTACAGCCAAACACAGGAACCTAGAATGTTGTGTAATCCAGCTCTCATATGTTTTGAATTACCCCAAAGTATGACATGTCTGCATATATGGGGTTTCTATCTTTGGCGCTAGAGACATGCATAGCTCTAGCAACAAGAGTCAAACCACTGTTTTGCATTGTACTACGATCATCTTGGGTTCCCGTATAAAATGTATAGCCATTAATTACATAGTCTTTGTAAGAAAAGGCATGTATACTCGGACCCTTCGACAACCATTTCAATCTGTCTGAAACAGAGATATGATCTTCTTTCCACTCCTGATAAACGTGATCCTTTAGCCATGGAATAAAAGTCCTCTTGTGCTCCTTTGCTAACCAATTTTCAAACCTATTGGGGTTCAACATCTTAATCTCATCCTTGTGCATGTCAACATATGGCCCAACCTCATCTGCATTATCCAAAACAAATAAGTGAGCTTGTTGCCATTCTTTGGTCTGAACGGTTACTATCTCACATTTAAACAACCCTTCCCTTCTATTCATCCTGTGTGACGAGACTTTGGAAGCCCAATGGAATCCACATTGGACAGGTATTCGGTACAAAATTCAACAACTTCTTCTACTAAGTACCGTTAGTTCGGTTTTTTACATAGCCTTTTAGAATCTTCATGTAACGATCAAAAGGGTACATCCATCTCATATAAGTTGGCCCGCATAATTGTATCTCTCTAACCAAGTAAATGGTTAGATGAACCATTATATCAAAGAAAGAAGGTAGAAAGTACATCTCAAGCCCACACAAAGTTGTAGCAATTTCTCTCTGCAATGCTGTTAACTTAGAAGGGTCAATCACTTTGTTGCAAATAGCCTTGAAGAAGAGACACAAGCTTGTTAAGGTACCTCGCACTTTTTTGGGCAAAATCGAGCATATAACTACCAGTAGAAAGTTCTCCATAAGAATATGACAATCATGAGTCTTCAATCCCTTGAACTTAAGGTCTTTCACTGATACCAGGTTCTTGATATTTGAAGAGTACCCCTGTGGAACCTTAACCCCACTAAGAAACTTGCACAAACCAAGTTTCTCTATCCTGCTCAGAGTATAGGCCGCTGGAGGGAGATACGTACGTTTTCCCTTCTTCACTGGTCTTAATTCTTTTCTTATGCCCACCAAATCAAGCCTTGAATTGATGCTATCTTTTGACTTTCCTGACACGTTTAGCAAAGTACCAGCAACAATTTCAAAAATATTCTTCTCAACATGCATCACATCAATAAAATGTCTCACATAGAGTGACTCCCAATATGGAAACTTAAAGAAAATTGACTCTTTCTTCCCACAACTTTTAGGAACTTGGTTTTTGAAAGTCTTGCCGAATGTACACCTCAATTTTTTCACCTTGGAAAATAGATCAACACCCTTCAGTGGCTTGGGAGCTCTACCTTCTTCTATATTTCCATTGAAAGCTTTTGACCAGCTCCGATGATGATGTCTTGTATGCAAGAATCTACAATGTTGTAGGAAAACAGTGTTTTTACAATGTTCTAATCGCATTGAAGTTGTACCATCTTCACATATAGGGCACGCAAGCTTTCATTTTACACCATATCCCGACAAATTGCGATATGCCAGAAAATCATTGATCGTACCATACAACATAGCCCTCAGCCTGAAAGTTTCATCCCTTGACCCATCATACACCTCTACACCTACATCCCATAATTTCTTCAGATCTTCAATTAGAGGGACCAAGTATATGTCTATATCATTTCCGGGTTGTTGAGGCCCGGATTAACATAGATAACATCATATACTTGTGCTTCATACAAAGCGAAGGTGGTAGGTTGTAGATCACTAGTATCAACAGCCATGTACTGTGGGTGCTACTTTGAAGGCTATATGGATTTATTCCATCAGAAGACAATGCAAGGCGCAGGTTTATGTCCTCTGTGCCAAATACAAGATAGTCCGCATCAAAATTTTTCCACTTTGGAGAATCTGCCGGGTGTCGAAGCATTCCATCACCATCCCCTCTATCTTTATGCCATGTCAGGTTTTTCGCAATTTCAGCTCTACGGTACACGCGCCAAAATCTAGGTATTACGGGGAAATACCATAACACCTTTAAGGGACTTGATTTTTTCTTCTTATATCGCGGAGCTTTACATTTAGAACATGTATCCAGAGATGCATATTCACCACGAAACAAAATACAATCATTAGGACATGCATGAATCCTCTCATAACTCATTCCAATAGACGAAAGCATTCGTTTAGCCTCATATGTTTGACCGGGAAGAACGTTCTCCTCCGGAAGCATATCTTTTAAGAGAGAAAGTAGGTCGTTGAAGCTCTTATCGGTCCATCCATTGCCCGCTTTTAGGTTGTACAACTTTAAGACCGCAGACAATCTTGTGAGTTTAGAGCATCCATCATAAAGAGGCGTCTTCGCATCAGTTTTCAACCTCTCGAACATTTCAGGGAAATCACGAAGATCATCTTCCATCGCCTCCGCTATTTCATCAACACAGTTAGCCTCACATTCATCTTTCTCCATATCAACTGAGGCACATCCCAGAGTATCTGTTGCATCGCTAGAATCAAATCTGGGCTCACCATGATTTGTCCAACGCATATAGTTCTTATCAATTCCATTGCATATTAGATGTCCTTCCAATTCAAGTGGGTTAACTCTAAGACCATGACAGCAACGTAAACTGGGGCATAACATGCTATTGGGATTCTTTGTGCATTGAACCGTGAATGAAACAAATTCTTTCACTCCGGCCGCATATTCATCGGATAAGCGATTAGCAAACATCCATTTACGATCCATACGTACCTGATCAATAGATGTTAATGTCTACAAATATGAACCTCTTAAAATTTAGAGGGGAAGATTCCTATTCTAGTCAGGATTCTAAAATTCATGTTATGTTTTTAAAATATGTAATGTTCGGGACATTAGAAGCTATCGTTAAATAAAAAGCTACTAGTTAGTATCCTCACATACTCCTTACAATCGAACATGACCTCACAAAATAGAGTACACATATATTCCACGAAATGTACTGAACAACAACAAAAATCTTCAACAGAATACACATTCCACAAAATGTACTGAACAACAACAGCAAAGGCATAAGAACTGGTAATTATCAAACAGATAAGCTCCTTAACTAACACAAAAACTAAAACGCCAGACGAAGGTACTAAACAACAACAAAAATCTTAAGAAGAAAGAAAACCCTAGAAGTAGAAGCAGGTCAAGAGGACTCACAAGTGAGGTGTGGAAGCAAGATGAATGAGCTGAGTAGCAGGAGGAACGAGCTTAGTGAGCACACAAAGAGGGAGGCCGTGAGCAACAGAAGGATTAGTTGCAGCGAGAAAAGTAGTTACAAAGCGAATGCAGAGAGAACACGCGCCGATGATGACGTGCAACGACAGGTGGCAAGAAGCGAAGGTAATAGGCTGAAAAAGGTAGGAATGTCGAGTGGCAGTGACGATGTTGAAGATCGATGGAGTCGAGACAGAGAAGCGAGAAGACAAAAGGTATTTCTCGATAGAAGGGTTTAAATTTATTTTTTTTACATTTTTATAAATAGCTTATTTTTTAATATTAACTAAAATAAAATTAATTTTTATTAATTCGGCTATTTTAATTTTTCGAAGGGAGTTTATTTTAATGAAAATTATTATATATGTATCCAATGGGTTTTAACTTAGTAGAGATAAGTGATTAATGATAAAAATTATTACAAGATATTATTTTTTCAAAAATATTTTATATTTAAATTATTACTTATAATTATATAAGTAGAGAAATAATTTTAAATAATATCATATGATAATATAAAATTAGTCTATATTTACTATTAAAAAATTATTACACATATATATGAGTAGCCTATTTTATTGTTAGTGAAAAATTATTTTGTGTATTTTTATTATAATATAAATAACAAAAAATAATGATTAGTAAGTAGTAGTATGTTGTAATGAAAATTTAATTATTTTATATGAGTAAATCCAATATTTTCACCATTTATAAATAAGTTTATTTTTTAATTAAGTTTATCAGTAACTAAATAATTTAACTTAACAATAACAATTAGTAATTGATATGTAATAAAATTAATATTTTATTAAAATCAAAAAATTATATTTATTAATTAATATTATCATAATTATATAAAATATAAATATGAAATTAATTTTGGGTCATGGTAATAAACAAACAAAAAACTGATATCCTATTCTGTTAGGATAATTTCTATCCTAGCTCCCTCTCAGGATAACTATTACACGTGATGGACAGGATAGGATAATGGACAAGATAGTGTTATCCTATCTTGTGGCACAACAAACAGCAGATAACAACAGGATATGATTACTATCCTATCTTGTCTCTGTTTATCCTATCCACCAAACGGACCCTTAGTGTCAGAAAGAAAGTGCCAAAGAGAGTATAACTATCACTTCTCCTCAACTATAATATACACATACCCTCCCTCAATTTTTGTTGTTGTTACAATCAAGTTCTTTTAACCAAGTTTCAATTTTATTCATTTAAAACTCTTAAATTCTAATTTCTAAGAAAAATCTTTACAATGTCATATGCTCGACTAAGAATGGAGTTTGCTCGATGGGGAGAACTGAAGAGTGTTTTCTTGCAGCGGCAGAGGAGGTTTGGTCGCCGATCACGATTTGCTTTCGTCCGGTATAAATCAGCGACAGCGGCTAAAACGGCGGTACATAACATCAATAAAACGTGGCTGGGTCAATCTTACCTGCTTGCAAACATGGCACGAGAAGGTCCACCAAGGGGGCAGGTAGGAGAGCGAGGGGGAAGAGGTTATGAGTTTCAGAGACCAAGGAAAACGATGGCACCAAAGCAGGTATGGCGTGAGAAGAGGTGTCAAAAGACAGAGAAGGAAACCCAGGAAAAACGATACATTAATGACAGGAGGGGGAAGCCAAAGGGGAGTTTTCCATATTCTGGGGCGTGTGTGGCCACATATGAGTCCAAGGTGGAGGAACGTGGATCCATTGTGTCAATGGCGGAGGCATCGACATGGGGTGTTTATACCACGGCAGGACTGCAGGAGTACCTTAATATCAATGGTCTGAACTGTATTGAGGTCAAACCTCTAGGAGCACGGGAGGTAATTTTAGAATTCCCCTCGAAGGAGGACATGGAGGAGATCCTGCACCAGGCGCAAGATTTTCTAAAGGAGAAGTTCCAGATGATAAAGATATGCACCACTCAAACTAGTTCAAGGAACCATTTAGTGTGGATGAAAGTGAAGAATGTTCCGGTGTATGTTTGGGGCTGTGAATTTTTTGAATCAGTGGTGTATTCGCTAGGGAGATTATTGTGTATGGATGGTCCGACCTCAGCAAGGAAGCGTTTTGATATTGCAAGGATATTAGTTGAAACTACAACACCGGTGATTATGGGGCACGAGGTAACGGTGGTCCTGGACGGCGTACCTACGACGGTGTGGTTGGAACCGGAATATGGCCCGGTCAAGGTGTCATCCAACTCAGCAGTGCACAATTTTTCCGTGGAGGTGAGGGTGGCAGAACATGTCAGAGGAGACGGTGGCCAAGGCCAGGCCGGCGACGGCGAGGCTCCAGCGGTTGGGGTGGATGGCGTAGGGAATACCGTCCTAATCCAAATTCAAAATGCGGCGTCTCCTGCGGTGAAGAAGGATACGTTACAGGCTGAATATCACCATTTAATAGCATGCGGTTATGGGCATTAACCGCTATCGTAATTTGCGGATTTTACGTGATAAGGGTATTTCAAACGCAGGGGCTGAATTTGAAAAAGGAGAGAGTCAAAGGATTGGCTCGAACATGTTGCATGGGTTACATGAGGGGGGCCCAATGGAAAAAGCAATAAAGGAACCTATAAGTGTAGATGTGGGCCTTTCTCAATTAGTAGGGAAAATGGATATAATGCGAGAGAATACATGTGGCCCATGTGTGAAACATATTTTGGAGGGGGCTGGTACGTGGCAAGAAAATCAAACATTAAAGGAGCAAAATCAAAAATTAAAACTAGAAGATCATGAAATAGCAGAAACAGAGGAGGCTTTGACGGACAACACAATTCCCCTTGTCTATGAACATAGTCAAAGTGAAATCAAGGTAGTTGAGAGGAAGCAAAAATGCAAGCCGGGTAGACCAAAGAAGATTTCGATTTCATCTGGGAAGGATCTTGTGGTTGCGGAAGCTTCTCCTAAGCGACCTCGCGGCAGACCGAGGAAAGGGGCACGACAAATTGACAGTGTGGGTAAGTCTTCCACACCTACGGCATCAGTAGCAGCGCTTCAGATTGTCCCCTTTGATGCTCATGACAAAGTAGGGATACAGACCCGGGCAAGGAAATCTTTTCTTACTAGCCAGCGTGTGGGTTTGTTGTTTGATTGTTCAGAGGAGTTGGCAGTAAAGGGGCTGGTTGAACAGCTCCGAACTCTATCTAAACAATAATTGAAGGCATATCTCCAATGTCTGCGATGTGGGTTACTTGGAATGTTCGTGGCTTGGGCAAGTCTACGAAACGAAGGGTGGTGAAGAAGACATTGGAGCGAGTCAAGCCGGAGGTGGTGCTTATGCAGGAGACTAAACTAAATGTGGGGAGGGAAAAATTGTTAGTTTCTTGGACCAACGCAGCGGGCATGGATTATCATTGGGTGCCGGCGGAGAATGGGGCAGGTGGGTTATTAACATTGTGGAAGAAGAATATGTTTAATATAATCAAGGTCTGTAAGTATAGCCGTATGTTGTTGTTGGTTGTTTCTTTGATGCCTTCTGCTGAATTATGTGCCATAGCGAATGTGTATGGTCCTCATGATGCAAGGGAGAGAGAGGAATTTTTTGAATTAGTAGCTGTGGAGTTGGAGGGGTTTACTGGCAGGGTAGTTATTGGCGGTGATTTTAATGTGATCTTACATGATGGGGAAAGAAGTGGTACAGGGGGTTTGGGGGACGCTACCTTCAAGCAGTTTGTGGCGGATAATAATTTGATAGACCCACCCTTGCTAAATGGTGTTTTTACATGGTACAGCACGAGGGACGGAGGGTGTTGGAGTAGGCTTGATAGGTGGTTTCTAAATGAGGAGGCCTTGATGGGTTTTAATGGCGTCACACAATCTGCCCAGGATTGGGGGTCAGTATCTGATCACAGAGCTGTTACAGTGGCATGGGGGACAAGGAATTATGGTCCAAAACCGTTTACATTTTACAATTATTGGCTGATGGAGGAGGGGTTTAAGGAAATGGTGAGGGAGTGGTGGGTGATGAGTGGATTTTATATGGTGTTTTTAGGCTATTTTTAGTCTTTTTATTTTATTATTTTTGAGTCTCATGTAGGTTTTTTTATTGTTTTTATGTAGATTTTATATTTATTTTGCATTTTGCATGTAGATTAGATTTTATTAGATTTTCTAGCTTTATTTTATATTTTTTAGGAATTTTTCTAGTTATTTTGTATTTTTAGAAAAAGCTGGTTTAGTTATCATTTTTGTCCAGGGACCAATGTGTAAAGTTTCAGGAAGTCGGGGACCAAATTGTAAAAGTTCAAGAGTGGAGGACTTAAAGTAAAGATTGAGAGAGTAGGAGGGCTTGAATTGAAGTGCTAACCAAGAGAGGACCAAAGTGAAAAAGAAGAATATGAAGAATCACTCTCTAATTTAGCACATGGAAAAAATGTTTAAAGAATTGATGTTAGTGGAGGAAGGGTTTCAGAATTGAACAAGGCTGGTTAGTGTCTTTTTATGGCCATCAAAACCCACTACCATGAATGAAGAAGGAAGGAAAAGCTTGAAGATGAAGGAGCAGCGTCCCAACGCTCCAGCGTTGGGATCCCAGCGCTCCAGCGCTGGGGTTCTGACTGGATGATGAGTCAGATGGTGACCCAGCGCCCAAGCGTTGGAAAGCCAGCGCTCAAGCGCTGGGCCTCGGACAGAAAGTGGATTTTTAATGCATCCTAGCGCCCATGCGTTGGGAATGCCAGCGCTCAAGCGCTGGAGGCTGGAATTTTACTATAAATAGGACCCTTTTCTTCACTTGTAAGACACACCTTCATAGAATACAACAAGTATTCTCTCTTTCTCCCTCAAAGATCATTGTTCCTAGGAATTGTGGGAAGCCAAACTTGAGCTCCTATCCAGGGTAATTCAATGATTCTTTTAGCCATGCTTGGCTAACTTCTTCTTTAAGTTTTTGGGTTGTTTTAGTTTATAATACATGTTTTAGTCTTTTTCTACATTTCTGAATTTTATTTCCATTCATGTTTTATTACCTTATGCTTTATTTCTATCTTGTGGATCCCAAGAGGTTTTGCTTATTACTTATTACATAAGGCCATTTGGTGAGTAGTAAGGGAACTAGGTAATAAAAAAGGTTATAAGTATACTTCGCTAAGGAATTAGGAAGGACGTAACTTTATGTTGGCCTGAACATCTTCTTCATCTTCTTCTTTAGTTAACTAAGTACCAAGGAATTGGGTTTAGTAATTAAAAAGAAAGATCTACAATGCTTAAGGAATTAACTTGTAGTTACACTAGGCTATAGCATCATGATAATGGTTTTATAATTCAGGAATTTAGTAGGAAATTTCTAGCATGTTTTTATAGACTATGTAAACCAACCCAAGAGCTTAATATTCATCATCTCTTTATTTTATTATTTTATGCTATTGTTCCTTTCTAGTTCTCAAACCAACAACAAATATTCATCTTTTATTTTTCTGTTTTAGTACTAAATTTTATAATAATAAGAACACCTATCCCGTGGGTTCGATCTTTTTATATTACGCGATAGTAAATTGTACACTTGCAATTTCATTATCAAGTTTTTGGCGCCGTTGCCGGGGATAGGTTCAGTTCTTGTTTTTATTTTATTTAGTACTTCTTCTATATAATATAAAAAAAAAAATATTACTGCCTAACAGTTTGTTGCCATGTGGAAAGAAGATCCTTTAGAGACTATAATCTCTGAGGGGTTGGATTTTGAAGATATAGACAGCAATGACGAACAGGTCATTGAAATGGCAAGATATCTGGAGGCTGCCCATTTTTTCCCTTCAACAAAAAATTGGGTAGAGGAGCTGTAAAGAGAGGAAGAAGTTCAAGAGGAAAAGAGGGAATTGAAGCCCTTACCTTCCACTCTTAAGTATGTATTTCTTGAGGGAGGTAATAATAAGCCAGTCATTGTGAGTAGCTCCCTCTCTCCTCTTGAAGAAGATAAACTGGTAAGAATTCTTAGAGCTCATAAATCTGCTTTGGGTTGGACTATAGAGGACATTAAGGGCATAAGTCCCACTGTTTGTATGCATAAAATTTGTTTAGAAGAACAAGTTAAACCTGTAGTCCAACCCCAAAGAAGACTTAATCCTGCCATGAAAGAGGTGGTAAGGAAAGAAGTGATTAAGTTGCTTGATGCAGGGATCATCTATCCCATTTCTGATAGTGAATGGGTCAGTCCCGTTCAGGTAGTTCCCAAAAAAGGGGGGATTACTGTGGTCCCGAATGAGAACAATGAATTGATTCCCACCAGAAAGGTAACTGGTTGGAGGGTTTGTATAGATTACCGGAGGCTAAATTCTGCCACCCGGAAAGATCATTTCCCCCTTCCCTTTATTGATCAAATGCTTGACAGGTTGGCTGGCCATGAGTACTTTTGTTTCTTAGATGGTTATTCAGGATATAACCAAATTGTTGTTGATCCTAAGGATCAAGAAAAAACTGCTTTTACTTGCCCCTTCGGGGTGTTTGCTTATAAAAGAATGCCTTTTGGCTTGTGTAATGCTCCAGGAACCTTCCAAAGATGTATGTTTGCTATTTTTTATGATTTAATTGGTGAATGTATGGAAGTGTTCATGGATGATTTTTCTGTGTATGGCCCCAACTTTGGCAAGTGTTTGAGCAATTTGGAAAGGATTCTTGTTAGGTGCCAAGAAAAGAATTTGGTACTTAATTGGGAAAAATGTCATTTTATGGTAAAAGATGGCATTGTGCTTGGGCACAAGATTTCTGAAAAAGGGATTGAGGTAGATAGGGCTAAAACTGAAATTATTGAAAATCTACCTCCTCCCACTAATATTAAAGGTATAAGAAGCTTTCTTGGTCATGCAGGTTTTTATAGGCGATTTATAAAAGATTTTTCTAAAATTGCTAAGCCTATGACAAATCTCCTTGAAAAAGAAGCTCCTTTTATCTTTAATGATGAGTGTTTGGCTGCTTTTAAATTATTAAAGGAAAAACTTGTTTCAACCCCTATCATTGTTGCTCCCCAATGGGATTTGCCTTTTGAAATTATGTGTGATGCTAGTGATAATGCAATAGGGGCTGTTCTTTGTCAGAAAAATGGAAAAGTTTTACATGTGATTTATTATGCTAGTAAGGTTCTGAATGAAGCTCAAAAAAATTATGCTACAACTGAAAAGGAGTTGTTGAGCGTTGTCTATGCTTTAGACAAATTCAGACCTTACGTTTTGGGTACTAAAGTTATTGTGCATACTGACCATTCTGCATTGAAGTACTTGTTTGCTAAGCAGGAAGCTAAACCCAGGCTGATCAGGTGGATCTTACTCTTGCAAGAGTTTGATCTTGAAATTGTGGACAGAAAAGGGAAGGACAATGGTGTAGCAGACCATTTGTCAAGGCTTGAAGAAGGGAACTCCGATCCAATTCCTATTCAAGAGGAGTTCCCAGATGAGAGGCTTTTAGCTATCCAAGAGATAGCTCCATGGTATGTACATTTAGCTAATTTTAAAGCTGCTGGTGTGTTGCCTTCTGATTTGACTTGGCAACAAAAGAAGAAATTTTTGCATGATGCTAAATTCTTTTTCTGGGATGAACCTTATTTGTTTAGAGAATGTTCTGATGGGATCATTAGAAGGTGTATTCCGGAAAAAGAATTTGAGGCTATTTTATGGCATTGCCATGGCTCCGATTATGGAGGCCATTTTTCAGGTGAAAGGACTGCAGCTAAAGTCCTCCAAAGTGGTTTTTATTGGCCTACTATCTTCAAAGATAGTAGAGCATTTGTGGTAAGGTGTGATCGCTGTCAACGAACTGGTAATATCTCAAGAAGGAATGAGATGCCCCAAAAAATGATTTTGGAAGTTGAGCTTTTTGATGTATGGGGCATTGATTTTATGGGACCTTTTCCACCTTCTTTTGGTTGCCAGTATATTTTGGTTGCTGTTGATTATGTTTCTAAATGGGTTGAAGCATCAGCCCTTCCCACAAATGATGGAAAAATTGTTTTGGATTTTCTGAAGAAAAAGATTTTTACTAGATTTGGGGTGCCAAGAGCAATAATCAGTGATGGAGGTAAGCATTTTTGTAATAAAGCTTTTGAAGCTCTTTTGAAAAAATATGGTGTTAATCATAAAATTGCTACCCCCTATCACCCCCAAACTAGTGGACAAGTAGAGGTTTCTAATAGGGAGTTAAAAAGGATTTTGGAAAAAACAGTTGGTACCTCAAGGAAGGATTGGTCAAAAAAATTAGATGACACCTTGTGGGCTTATCGAACTGCATTTAAAACTCCTATTGGAACCTCTCCTTACCAGTTGGTTTATGGTTAGACTTGTCATTTACCTGTGGAACTTGAGCATAAAGCCTTTTGGGCTTTGAAACAGTTGAACATGGATTCCAAAGAAGCTGGGGATAAAAGACAGGTACAGGTACATGAGTTGGATGAATTTAGACTCCAAGCATACCACAATGCTTGGATCTACAAGGAAAAGACAAAGAAGTGGCATGATAAGAAGATTGTGCCAAAAGAATTCAATCCAGGACAGTTTGTGCTGTTGTATAGTTCAAGGCTGAAGTTATTTCCTGGAAAGTTGAAATCAAGATGGACAGGGCCGTATATGGTTACTAAAGTCTTTCCTCATGGTGCAGTTGAGTTGGAAAATAATGTTACAAAGAATGCTTTTGTTGTCAATGGGCAAAGACTGAAACCGTACCTAGGAGGAGATATTGTAAGACAAGAGGTCTTTGCCATATTTGATACCCCCAATTGATTAAGGGGAAGAGTCTATCTCGGACCTTAACATTGAGCTGGTTGGGAGACAACCCAACTTAGGATAGTTTATGTTTCTGTCTTTTTAATTTTTGCACAACTCTTGTACATAAATAAAAGAAAAGAAATTTTATGTTTTTGCTGCAGGCGAGGCCAGCGCTCGAGCGCTGGAGGCCAACGCTCAAGCGTTAGGCCCCTGCTTCACAACCTCTGATTCCAGTTGATCCCAGCGCTTAGGCGCTGGAGGGCTAGCGCTCATGCGCTAGGCCCCTGGAATCCCAGATTTTTATTTTTATTTTCCAGCGCCATAGCGTTGGAAACCCAGTGCTTAGGCGCTGGGACCTCTGATGCCCAGTTTTTATTTTAATTCCAGCGCCCAAGCGTTTGTATCCCCAACGCTCAAGCGCTGGAGCTCGGGCAGTTTGCTGTTTTTGCTTTTGTTTGCTGTTTTTAGTTTTTAATAAATTTTGTGTTCACCATTTTTTTTGGAAATTTTAAGGTTCTATGAGTTTTCCCTTGGTTCTAAACTGTTTTTAATTTTTTTTTGGGAACTCAAAGAATTCTTGTTTTTAAAAGGTGAACACAAATTTTCAACCCATGATCTTATTTGTGCTGTTTTTGGAACTAACAAGTCAAGCAAGTTTTCTACTTGTGAGACTTCTGTTTGTTCATTGTTACAGGATAGGTACCAAAAAGAGGGAGAACCCTCTTGAACTTAAGTGTTCAATTTGATTTTTACATTGAGGTTCCCTTGGACCTTTGTGGAAAATTTGTTACTATACCAGCTTGTTAGTTCTTGTTTTTGTTTTTCTTTTTTTTATAGTTTTTAGTTTTATTTTTAGTTTAGTTTTTCTGTTTTATTTTTGCATGAGTCTTGAGTATATTATCCATTCTGAATGTTGCTATAGCTTTGTGAAATGCTTTATCTGATTGAACTGCTTTGTGAAAAGGTTCTATGTTTTGAAGCAGTTAGGATTGCATGCTGTAGAAAGGATTTTTGATATCTTGATTGTTTTGGTTGTTGGCAAAGTCTTTTTCTGAGTTCTAAAAAGGGTACCACTTACCCTATCTTTTTCTGAGAGCTGAGGACTCTGAATTCTAGATTGTAAAATTTTTCTGCCTTGTGTTGCATGTTGATTGGAGTTTTGTATACTTTGTGAGTTGAGAAGAGATTATAGGCATTTTTAAAAACTCAGATTTTTGCTTGAAATGTTATATCCACTAGTAGCCCCTTTTGAGCCTTAAAAGAGTCATTCTTTGGAGCCTACTTTGTGTGATAATTCTTAAAGTTGTTATTGTGATTCATGTGCTGAATTGTTAGAGCTATGTTTGTGGGTTTCTCTCTAAAAAATGAATGAAGAAAAAAATTGGAAAAAATAAGGTATGTGCCTTAGAAAAAATAATGAGGTAGTGGGGTGAGAAAGAGTATGAGGGGAGTAAAATTCAAGTCATTCATCCCATACATTCCACTACTTTGTTCAAAAAAAAAAAGAAAGAAAAAAAGAGAAAAAGAAAAGGAAAAAATTGAGAGGACCCTTGTGTTGTATTGTTTAAAGCTCTTAATCACTTAACAACAAGTTTCTGAGTCAGCCACTAGAGTTGCCAATTTCTTGAAATCCACACCTTGAATTGTTCAACCCTTTGGCCAAGTTACAACCTTCAAAAATCTCTTCAACATCACTTGGTTGCTTTACTTCAGTTTTGATTTGAATGATAGGCAGAATTATTGAGCTTTCTTGTTTTCATGGAGAATATCATTTTGTGAGCTTAATTGATGAACTCAAATATGTTAAAAGCCAAGCCTAACTTTCTTGATTCTTTGTCTATAAAACATGCATGTCTTCCTTTTCTGCTAAGCTTTCTTTGAAAGGTTTCTGTGCTTCAGGTTGTAATCAGATAAAACTTTCTCAAAACCCAGGGACGAGTTTTTCTTTAAGTTTTGTCGCTTGAGGACAAGCTGTCGTTGGGTATAGTGGTGTGATAAGTGGATTTTATATGGTGTTTTTAGGCTATTTTTAGTCTTTTTATTTTATTATTTTTGAGTCTCATGTAGGTTTTTTTATTGTTTTTATGTAGATTTTATATTTATTTTGCATTTTGCATGTAGATTAGATTTTATTAGATTTTCTAGCTTTATTTTATATTTTTTAGGAATTTTTCTAGTTATTTTGTATTTTTAGAAAAAGCTGGTTTAGTTATCATTTTTGTCCAGGGACCAATGTGTAAAGTTTTAGGAAGTCGGGGACCAAATTGTAAAAGTTCAAGAGTGGAGGACTTAAAGTAAAGATTGAGAGAGTAGGAGGGCTTGAATTGAAGTGCTAACCAAGAGAGGACCAAAGTGAAAAAGAAGAATATGAAGAATCACTCTCTAATTTAGCACATGGAAAAAATGTTTAAAGAATTGATGTTAGTGGAGGAAGGGTTTCAGAATTGAACAAGGCTGGTTAGTGTCTTTTTATGGCCATCAAAACCCACTACCATGAATGAAGAAGGAAGGAAAAGCTTGAAGATGAAGGAGCAGCGTCCCAACGCTCCAGCGTTGGGATCCCAGCGCTCCAACGCTGGGGTTCTGACTGGATGATGAGTCAGATGGTGACCCAGCGCCCAAGCGTTGGAAAGCCAGCGCTCAAGCGCTGGGCCTCGGACAGAAAGTGGATTTTTAATGCATCCTAGCGCCCATGCGTTGGGAATGCCAGCGCTCAAGCGCTGGAGGCTGGAATTTTACTATAAATAGGACCCTTTTCTTCACTTGTAAGACACACCTTCATAGAATACAACAAGTATTCTCTCTTTCTCACTCAAAGATCATTGTTCCTAGGAATTGTGGGAAGCCAAACTTGAGCTCCTATTCAGGGTAATTCAATGATTCTTTTAGCCATGCTTGGCTAACTTCTTCTTTAAGTTTTTGGGTTGTTTTAGTTTATAATACATGTTTTAGTCTTTTTCTACATTTCTGAATTTTATTTCCATTCATGTTTTATTACCTTATGCTTTATTTCTATCTTGTGGATCCCAAGAGGTTTTGCTTATTACTTATTACATAAGGCCATTTGGTGAGTAGTAAGGGAACTAGGTAATAAAAAAGGTTATAAGTATACTTCGCTAAGGAATTAGGAAGGACGTAACTTTATGTTGGCCTGAACATCTTCTTCATCTTCTTCTTTAGTTAACTAGGTACCAAGGAATTGGGTTTAGTAATTAAAAAGAAAGATCTACAATGCTTAAGGAATTAACTTGTAGTTACACTAGGCTATAGCATCATGATAATGGTTTTATAATTCAGGAATTTAGTAGGAAATTTCTAGCATGTTTTTATAGACTATGTAAACCAACCCAAGAGCTTAATATTCATCATCTCTTTATTTTATTATTTTATGCTATTGTTCCTTTCTAGTTCTCAAACCAACAACAAATATTCATCTTTTATTTTTCTGTTTTAGTACTAAATTTTATAATAATAAAAACACCTATCCCGTGGGTTCGATCTTTTTATATTACGCGATAGTAAATTGTACACTTGCAATTTCATTATCAAAAGGTCTAAACGCGGGATTTATCACTTTGATACCGAAAGTGACAGCACCAGCAACAGTGGCAGATTATCGTCCAATAAGCCTAATTGGGAGTTTGTATAAGCTCATTGCAAAAGTATTGGCGAATAGATTGAAGAAGGTGATTCCTAGCCTGCTAACTGCAAACCAGTTTGCATTCACTCAAGGCCGGCAAATAGCGGATTGTATCTTGATTGCTAATGAGGTGGTTGATTCCATGACATCGAAGCGTGAGGGGGGCTTTATACTCAAATTGGACTTTGCGAAAGCGTATGATAATGTTTCCTGGGGCTTTCTGCTGAATATGTTGGAGGAATATGGGTTCAGTGATAGGTGGCGAACATGGATGCACTGCTGTGTGTCTACTGCGGTCCTTGCTGTTTTGGTCAATGGGTCGCCTACAGAGTTTTTTAAAATTTAAAAGGGCTTGCGTCAGGGGGATCCTTTATCACCTTTGTTGTTTAATTTGTGTGTTAATGGATTGTCAGTCATGTGGAACAGATTGCTGCAGGATGAGGAGCCTGTAGGTTACGCAATTGGGGCTGATTTTCGCCTGAACCACTTACAATTTGCAGATGACACCTTGGTCTTTTGTGAGGGGTCAATAGTTCATTTGGAGGAGATGGCAGCCGTGTTAGGCCCTTTTCTTTTGGCTTCGGGCTTGAAGGTGAACTATGACAAATCAATCTTGATAGGGTGTAACATGGAGGGTGAGGTCGTGGAGAGGGTGGCCAGGAGCTTGGGCGTGTCAGTAGGGACTTTGCCGCTAATGTATTTGGGTTGTCCTTTGGGCGGTAACCCCAGACGGAAAGCGTTTTGGGCACCGGTGGTGGAGAAGGTGAGGATTAAATTGGCCTTGTGGTGTTCAAAGCAATTATCACTTTGTGGCAAACTATCCTTATTGCGTGCGACAGTTGCTTCTATTCCGTTATATCATATGGCTGTTTTCAAGGCTCCGGTAGGTGTGGTAGGTGAAATTGAGAAACTTATGAGGGGATTTCTATGGTCAAAGGCACATGGGGGTAGGAGAATTCCATGGGTTGCTTGGGAGCAAGTCTGTAAAGGTACACAGATAGGAGGGTTGGGGCTTGGTTTCTTAGGGTGGCGGAATAAGGCGTTACTGATTAAGTGGGCGTGGCGCTTTGGTACGGAGACGAACACCATGTGGAGAAAGCTTGTGTGTGTTAAATATGGGTTGGAAGAGCAGTTTCTGGTCCTACATTTGTTGGTGGAACGTTATACTTATTGCTCTGTGTATGTACAGGATATTCTCCAAGTTCTGTTGGAAGATACCATCATGGCTCGGTTGTTCAGGGAAAATTGTATATGTCAGGTCGGCCACGGGGGCCGTGTTCGGTTCTGGCAAGATCCTTGGTTAAACGTGATGCCGTTGGATGATTTGTTCCCGCGGGTTGCAGCTTTGGCTGCGACTAAAATAGGTGCAGTTGCTGATTTTGGGAGGTTTAATGGTGGCAGATGGGTGTGGAATCTGACTTTCCGTAGGCAATTTTTTGGGTGGGAAATGGACCAGCAGCAGAGTTTTTTCAAGCTTTTGAATTCTTCGATTCCGTCCTCAGAAGAGGATACTATCTTGTGGCTATGTGACAGCAACGGGGCATTTTCAATTAAGTTGTTGTGTGCATTAACTGAACTGCAGATCTTTGGGCCGCCACAGTGGGTTGTGCCTCGCAAAATTAGACAGATTGTCCCGCCAAAGATTGTTTTGTTCGTGTGGCAAGCGCTTGATGGCAAAATTGCGGTTCTTCACAGTTTGCTTCAACGTGGAGTGGAGATAGAAGGTGAGGGTGTTTGCTGTTTGTGCGGGGTGAGTCACGAGACTTCAAATCACCTATTGATGGTTTGTCCTCGAGCTTGGAACTTATGGAGCAAAGTACTGCAAAGGGAGGGTGTTGCGTGGTGTGTGCCAGGCACTCTTCGGGGGATGTTGAACGAGTGGGAATTTTTGTGTGCGAAATCAGATCCGCTCATGTGGTCTCTCATACCGTATACGTTGTGGTGGTCACTGTGGATGGCGCGAAATGGAGTTATTTTTCAGAATCAGAATTTTGATGGTGACAAGGTGTGGGACATGCATATTATGAGGAATTCAACGTGGGAGTGTGGAAATTCAACGTTGATGGGTCAGCCCGGGGCATGCCAGGGTTAAGTGGAGTGGGGGGTGTGTTGCGGAGTAGCGATGGTGAAATTTGCGGATTCTTCTCCAAAAGAATGGGTCAACTTTGGGCTCATCAAGCTGAGGTAAAGGCTATTTTGAATGCTTTACAGTTTTGTAAGGAGTTTGGTGTTTGAAATGTAATTATAGAAAGTGACTCAGCGTTGTCTGTGGGGTGGGTGGCGTCCAAGCATTGTAGGCCATGGAGATTGCGTAATAAGCTGAATTTGATTGATTTGTTAATGAAACAAGTTAAGTGTTTCGGGGTATTTCACATATACAGAGAAGTTAATTCAGTGGCAGATTTTTTGGCTAAAACGGCGTGTGATAGGGGGGTACCATTGTGGGAGTTTTTGAAGTAGTGTATTTTGGGTTCAGATGTCTGTCACTGTGGTTTAAGTTTAAATTGGTTGCTTGAGCTGCACTATGGTATTATGGCTGTGGATAATACATTTGGGAAATTGGATGGCCGCTATTTTGGTCCTGGTACTGAGTTGTTGTGGGCTGTTATAATACATGGCCGCTATTTCTGGTAGTGGCATGATGAAGTGGCATTATGGCATTATGTTAGTTTTATTCATAATAGCATTATGGCCGCTATTTTGTGTTATAATACATGTTGTGGGTTTGTTTTAGTATGCAAGCAGGGGCCATTAGTATGTGCTATGAAATAGGCAAATTATTTATGCAGAAGTATGAAGGATGCAATGCCGCTATGACAATATTACTAGTATTATTTATGCAGGGCTTGTTTATCATTGCAGTTTTGGTTGGTTTGCACTGAGGGGGTGTTAGTATGGTAGTGTGTATTTATGCGCTGAGGCTATTTAGTTATGCAGGAGTATAAATGATGTCGCTATGGCATTATTTCCAGTAGATTTATGCAGAGGATTGTTTCTCATTTGGGTTGAAGATTGGTTTGGTACTTTTATTGGTTACTGTATTGATGGGTGTTATTGCTCACTTGAGAGGGATGTTCTCAATTTGTTGGTTAATTATGAATAAAGTGATTCAGTTTCAAAAAAAAAAAAGTAGTAGAATGTGGTAATGAAAATTTAATTATTTTATATGAGTAAATCCAATATTTTCACCATTTATAAATAAGTTTATTTTTTAATTAAGTTTATCAGTAACTAAATAATTTAACTTAACAATAACAATTAGTAATTGATAAGTAATAAAATTAATATTTTATTAAAATCAAAAAATTATATTTATTAATTAATATTATCATAATTATATAAAATATAAATATGAAATTAATTTGGGGTCATGGTAATAAACAAACAAAAAACTGATATCCTATTCTGTCAGGATAATTTCTATCCTAACTCCCCCTCAGGATAACTATTACATGTGATGGACAGGATAGGATAATGGACAAGATAGTGTTATCCTATCTTGTGGCGCAACAAACAACAGATAACAACAGGATATGATTACTATCCTATCTTGTCTCTGTTTATCCTATCCACCAAACGGGCCCTTAGTGTCAGAAAGAAAGTGTCAAAGAGAGTATAACTATCACTTCTCCTCAACTATAATATACACATACCCTCCCTCAATTTTTGTTGTTGTCACAATCAAGTTCTTTTAACCTAGTTTCAATTTTATTCATTTAAAACTCTTAAATTCTAATTTCCAAGAAAAATCTTTACAATTTCAATCAAGATAATCATTTAAAACCCTAGCCCCATATGCTACAAAATTTATCAAAGTTTTATTCCTTTTTACAGTTTCACTTTTATTTTCATATTATTTTTCATTTATTATCACAATATTCATTATATTTCTTACTTCTATTTTTTCAAT
The DNA here is from genome assembly GCA_030819835.1 of Acmispon strigosus. Taxonomy (NCBI): domain Eukaryota; kingdom Viridiplantae; phylum Streptophyta; class Magnoliopsida; order Fabales; family Fabaceae; genus Acmispon; species Acmispon strigosus. Next base: position 32,798,980 of record JAUAMA010000001.1, read on the forward strand.
TTCTATCTCTTTGACTATAGCATAAAATTGGGGTGTGAAGATCTTTAATCAATTCAATTGAATCAAATAATATTATTATGGGAAAAAAATTATATTTATGATTGATTGCAAAAACTTTTAATTTAGCAAGTAAATACAAAAAGAAGCAATTTAAATTATATCAATTTTATTCTAAATAAACAGACCCGTAGTTATAGTCTTTCTTAAAAACAATATATACTACATTATTTAAAATAATGTTATTAGTCCACGAGCAAAGATTGTGTCTGATAATCTTATCCACACAACACATCATCATAACGTGTCACAATTCCTCTATAAATCCTTAGAATCCTCAAATTCCTTCATCACTTGTTCGGTACTAGGGTTTCTTTTTTATTGCCGATATATCTAATCCTTCAGATCTTATAACAAACGCGGCTGTCTCTTGCATGATTTTTGTAAGAACACATCTTCTTCACTCTCATCTTATTGATATACTCTATTTTATTTCTTCTTCTTCTTACAATTCATTCCATTTCCTTTCCTTTTTTAAATAGGTTCTGTTGATCTCATGTCCAAGCTCTGTGTTATCTATCCACCTTGATTGATTACCCACCAAACATGTCCACACAGTTTCAGAGCAATTCATGATATTTGTGACTTCCTTGTTATCTCTGCATCAGCTGTGATTTCTTTGATTAATTATATTATGATTTTGTGTTTGAGAGATACTTTCATAACCAGAAGCTGAATCTGAAAGATGCAATAGCACATCACGGAGAGTTGATATAGTGCATCAAGGGAGGGGCAAACTAGAGAGAAACAACACAGCATGAGAGAGATATAAGGAGTGGTATGTTTGAGAGCACACCAGCAAGGAGACAGACTAGAGTGATGCAATAGCTTGAATAAATCTAAATCATTTTTGTAATAATTTAAATTGAATGAAATACTAAGATTAGTTTATATTACCTAATTAATTTTTAGGGATACATGTTATTAATTAAATCAAGTTTAAATTGCAAATAGTTGTAAAAATTGATTAGGTTAAGTTGCAAAAGCCAAGTATTATTTCAAATTTTCACCTACTAAATTTTGTTTTAGGGCCTATGAGAGGCTTGTATTATTCCTTTATTGTAATAGAAATTGAGATCGGAATACTAAGTGCAAAATTTCATCCTCTTCTTTTCACTATTAATTACCACGGTTGAAAACAGAATTTATAAATTGAAATTCAACTTCGTGAGATTTATGTTAGAAACAGATCGATGAAAATACACTTTAACTTTTAGTGTGCTGTTTTTTAATGAATTCGTTCATATTGAATATCTTAATGAAACAACCAGAAAATACTTTGTAAAACTTTCAAACCACAAAAATATCAGTAATGTAGATTCAACTTCGTGTTACAAAGTTACTTCTTATTGAAAGAGTGTGAAAGGAACCTTGGATTGGAGTAATCTACACTATCGAGAAAGTACAAATTGAGCACTGATTTATATTCATCCCGGTAATATGTTATCACCTATCACACCAATATAAATAAGCATAAATATTGCACAATGGCATATCTCACATCAACAATCAAAGAAATTTGCAACTAATTTAATAAAGTTGAGAAAAAGAAGAAAAAAAAAACGAAGTCCAAGCTAATATATGCAAACTCTTTATTTTGATGCAGATTCTCTCTTAGAAACACAATAACAGAGCAAAAACAGTATCCCACTAAGTGAAATCGAGTATATAAATCACACTATGTCATTGAGCTTGATAAAAAACTGAATCCTGAGGGATGTTATTGATAATACAATTTTTTAACAATTCCAAGTTCTTTTTTGTCTCCCTAGCTCTACCACTCTTCGCAAGACTAAAAATAATTTTATCAATCCTTCTATCCGTGTCTCAATAGGTCTCTGTAAATGTTCATACCACCTTAACTAGTTTCCCATCAGCTTCTCCACGATAGTCGTCATTCCAGTATCTTCTCTAATCCACTCATTGCATATCTTATTCTTTCTTGTGTGCCCACTCATCCATCTTAACATTGTCATTTCTGCTACTCAAACTTTTCTCTCAGGCCGTTCCGTTAAAACCCAACATTCGCTACCATAACGTATAGCGGGTCTTACAACGATTTGCTACTCCAACTATGCTTGTGTAGCCCGTCCTAAGCCCGAACAAATGAGAAGGGTTGTGTTAGGCCTTATAACTAAGGCATTAGCATAGAATCGCAAAAGTGAGTGCAACTGTCTAAGGCTCTAGAAGTAGGGCAAGAGACACAGGATAAAGGCAAGTGGTTTCTCCTCCTTTTGTTCAGGTGTTGGTTCAGATGTTAGGCAAGCTCCACAACATTCTTTACCCGAACTCAGGAGAGCAACAATAATACATTTTTATAGTGTTTGTAATATAGTAGCTGATGTTTTGGTTCACTGATGCTACAATAGCTGGATCTCCCTTTCGGATATGGAGACTTCCTCCTTCTAGTGTGCTCGCGTTGCTGTGTCAGGATGTTGTAGCTTAGTTCGTTTTCGTTTGTATTTCCATATGTAATAAAAAAATACCCTAGCCTCATATGCTGCAAAGTTTTGTTCTTTTTTCACAGTTTCAATTTTATTTTCATCTTATTTATCGTTTATTATCACTTTATTATTCTCTTATTACATTACTCATTATATTTCATACTCTTATTTTTCTATTTTTATCTCTTTGAGTGTAAGATGAAATTGGAGTGTGAAGGTATTATTATTATTATTATTATATCCATCTTTATAAAAGTTGTTTCCTTGAAAACACTATTTCTAAAATATTAGCATGCATGCTAATACACGTATTTTTTATGGAAACGGAAAAATATTGGTCACCAAAGAGAATCTTTATACATTACAATGAAATACCAACGCGTGCATCGCAAATTCACAACAGTGAAGAATGACTATGTAAATCACAAGGTCAAAAGTTTAACTCCTAGAAGCCTAACTTTTTGAGAAAACATTTGACCTTTACCGCACTTAAATTGAAATTGCGATATCAATATAAGACAAAAAAAAAATACATTACAACGGGAATCACTTTGTTATTAACTTATTATATAAAATTAATTTCATTCTTGCAAATCTCTTATCTAATATCACAACACCCATTTTTATTTACATCTTATTTTTCATTTATTATCGAGATATGATCAATTGACACTAAGAAAAGTGTTTTTGAAGGATAGTTCAAGTGGTAAGAGCTGAGGACATATGAGTTGGAGAGGGGAAGGTCCAGATATGAATGCGTGGAAGTGGAATTTAAGTGCTTTCCGATATACCAAAACAAAACAAAAATTACACCAAGGTGTGAAACTTATCTTAACACCAAATCATGTCAATTTATTTTGTTTGATCTAAAAGGTTATGATTTGTCTTTTTAAACTCCTCAATCAATACATAATTATTACTCCCTCCGTCTCAAATTATAAGGACTTGTTTAGACAATCACGCTTATTAAAAAAACATGTAATAAGCTAATTAATATCTTGATTTTATTATTTTTTATACAAATCTTCCATATATACCCCTATGTTAGTATTGGATATATCAAAGGTTGGTTGGGAAACATGAAAGAGAAGTAATTAGTAGAGGTGATAATTAAATTTTTGGAATTGAAAATGTAATGAATGCAAGGGGTAAAAAAGGAAAAGTTTATTATTATTTTTTTTGAAATCTAGAAGGGTTCTGATAATTTGAGACACCAAGTTTGTCTCTAAAGAGTCTTATAATTTGTGACGGAGGGACTAATATCTTTCTCTCTCATTTATTTATTTATTTATTTATTTATATATTATAACTTAGTTAAATTAAAGTTATAAACTTTACGAACAATTTTTTTTGTTTTATATGAAAGTAACTATAACATTATATTAGTTTCATTTTTAAAAATCCATTATTTTAATTTCCTGGAGTTCCTTAATATATTAGTTTCATTTTTGTTTCACAGTCACTCCTCCTTTATATATTATCCTTCAACTCTTCACTTTCCCTCATCACTTGTTCAGTACTCAGATCCAATGTAGCCAGACATGCTAACAAACGCTGCAGTCTCTTGGTTTTTGTAAGAACATGTCTTCTTCACTTTCATCTCATTAATTTACTCAATTTTATTTCTTCTTCTTCTTCTTCTTACAATTCATTCCATTTCCTTCCTTTTGCTAAATAGGTTCTGTTGATCTCACGTCCAAGCTCTGTGCTGTGTACTCCACCTTGATCGAATACGCACCAAACATGTCCACACAGTCTCAGAGAAATTCTACAAGGGATTTGATATTGTGGAAATGGTCCATAATATTTGTAACTTTCTTGTTATCTCAACATCAAATGTGATTTCCTTGATTAATTGTGTTACTAGGCCTCATTGAGTAAGTTAACGTACCAACCGATTGTTCGAAACAGTGTGTTTGAAACAAAACAGTGTGTTTCAGCCTCTGCGGTTTGTTTCTGTTTCTTCTCAGGACCCCTCTTCGCGCGTCTCCCCCTTTTTGGCCGTTTGTGATTCTTGTTTCTTCTAGCTGGAATCCCTGTGGTGATTCGCGCTTCTTCGCTTCTCCGCTGCGTGTTCTTGTGAATAGATCTGTATCAAGGGCCTTTTGGGTTAATGCTGAGAAACAAATAGTGGGGATCTGTATCAATTCGCGCTTCTTCAATTATAACAGGGGAAATTCCTTCAATCAGTTCATAAAATAGTGACAATTTATAAAGATGACAAAAGGAAGTATAGGAAGTATTCTAAAATAGGAAGAAGCGAGAAACAAATATCAATTTTCTAATTATCTTTTAACACACCTAATTACATAACTCGTTCATATACCACTAAGATCTTTCTGGGCTAATGCTGAGATACAAGTTGGAACTTAAGCATAGGTGGACCGGGCGAGTGCCTTCCCCCGGTGGCGGGCCATGAAGACTTATGAAGACACACTTCGCTTTCATACTTCAAGCTCGGTGTCTTGTGGGCATGCGGACAGGGAGAGTGCCTTCCCCCGATGGCGGGCCATGAAGACTTATGAAGACACATTTTGCTTTCTTACTTCAAGGTCGATGTCTTGTGGGCTTGTGGACAGGGCGAGTGCCCCACGACAGTAAGAGGGCGACCAACATTAGTAAAGGGCGGCCTAGGGCGGCGACCCAGGGGCACATTTGTAATACATAGGATATTGGGCCTGATCTTTGAGGCCCATAGGCTTATTCTGAATTAAATGTAATTTATGGCCTTCCTCCCTATAAATAGCTAATAGGGGGCTCATGTAAAAGGGATCTGAATTATCTATTGATAACACTTCTTCTCAATGCTCTCTCAATTCGAGAACATTATCTCACCCCCAAAGTAAATGTCTAGGTTCGGCTATTCCAAGAACAAGACCAAGGTTCAATTTTTTTTCAAAAAGAAATTATACACTAGCTAAGTTAAGCAATATCTATTGTAGAAATCAAATTAGAAGTTTCAAAATCACTTCTTTGAAAATAATAACTTTTCAAAAACTCAACTTTTCCAAAAATAAAATATACTCATGAATTGATCAAGAGATTCTCTATCACTTTGGTGAAGGCTAAAAGCGAAAAGCTAAACTTAAAAACTCAAAACACTTTTGAACCAAAATTTTGAAAAACAAAGTTGATGAGGTTGTTGTTCGAGTTGTTCCTAAGAACTTTTAAGAAGAGAAAATGCAAAATGCTAACATCTTTAACCCAAAGTCACTTTAAAAGAGTTTTTCAAAGAAATAATTCCAGAGAAGTAAAGATCAAAGAATTTCCTTCAACTTTGATGAAAAAAAACAAACTCTAAAACCTCAACTTTAAGCTAAACTCAAACTAAAACTTATTATTTCTAAAAATCTAGATTTTCCAAAGAAATAAAACCATCACTACTACAGAAATGCCATATTACCATGGTTTTGGGCAGCCTATTACCATGGTTAAATCGTGGTATCAGTCATCCAAGTAATGGATAAATTACCACGGTTCAAGGCGGAACCGTGGTAACATCATACCTCGGAAATACTTGGTTCTACGTTGAACCGTGGTAATATCAGGCCTCTGTTACCACGGTTTTAGGAGGAACCGTGGTATTTTGTCCCTATGTTACCAAGGTTCTTTTATGAACCGTGGTAATAATTTTGTTTTTTATTTTAAGTACTATTACCACGGTCCTGTATGAACCGTGGTAATATGTGTATTTTATTATTTGAGCTACGTACAATCAAAGACATGCAATTCAAACAGTAAACAAATTATAACCATGACCTGCAATGCGATGGAAAAAACCCTGACAACATAATGTACAAGCAATATATATAATATGTACAACCAATCAAATATGTACAGATTATAATATGTGCAGACCCCCTATACACATTTTAACCGTCAGTAATTACAAACTTGTCTAACACCATATCACCACTACCTTGCTAAGGATCGATATTCCTGAAACAACATGTGAAAAGTGTAAGTGACAAATACAATTATGTTACATACATATGAAATATATCTAGCATACAGTCATTATAAAAGAATACATACTTCTTTAACTTGTTTTACTAGATCTTTTCCTCTTCTGTTTCAAAAGGTGCATACGTGTTTTTCCTATTTTTTCATGGAATTCTATATTCATCCAAGTTCCCTCTTCATGATCATCTCGGACATAAAACAATCATCTTCATCTGAATCAGGGTCGATTGGTTGTTGTAATGCGAAGAATGGGTCATCCTCAATAGAATTTTCTCCATGAAGGTCTTGTCCATCATCGTTGTTGATATGCGCCTTATTTGATAAAAGAACAATGGACCTTTTATTGTCAGCGGGATCAGGGACATAAAATATTTGCTCTGCTTGGGTTGCCAAAATAAATGGATCATCCGTGGACCTTTTATTGACATTCTTAAAATCTGCCTGAATGAACCCTGAGTCATCAATCTGAACTCCAGAGTTATTGTCAACCCACTTACAGCCAAACACAGGAACCTAGAATGTTGTGTAATCCAGCTCTCATATGTTTTGAATTACCCCAAAGTATGACATGTCTGCATATATGGGGTTTCTATCTTTGGCGCTAGAGACATGCATAGCTCTAGCAACAAGAGTCAAACCACTGTTTTGCATTGTACTACGATCATCTGGGGTTCCCGTATAAAATGTATAGCCATTAATTACATAGTCTTTGTAAGAAAAGGCATGTATACTCGGACCCTTCGACAACCATTTCAATCTGTCTGAAACAGAGATATGATCTTCTTTCCACTCCTGATAAACGTGATCCTTTAGCCATGGGATAAAAGTCCTCTTGTGCTCCTTTGCTAACCAATTTTCAAACCTATTGGGGTTCAACATCTTAATCTCATCCTTGTGCATGTCAACATATGGCCCAACCTCATCTGCATTATCCAAAACAAATAAGTGAGCTTGTTGCCATTCTTTGGTCTGAACGGTTACTATCTCACATTTAAACAACCCTTCCCTTCTATTCATCCTGTGTGACGAGACTTTGGAAGCCCAATGGAATCCACATTGGACAGGTATTCGGTACAAAATTCAACAACTTCTTCTACTAAGTACCGTTAGTTCGGTTTTTTACATAGCCTTTTAGAATCTTCATGTAACGATCAAAAGGGTACATCCATCTCATATAAGTTGGCCCGCATAATTGTATCTCTCTAACCAAGTAAATGGTTAGATGAACCATTATATCAAAGAAAGAAGGTGGAAAGTACATCTCAAGCTCACACAAAGTTGTAGCAATTTCTCTCTGCAATGCTGTCAACTTAGAAGGGTCAATCACTTTGCTGCAAATAGCCTTGAAGAAGAGACACAAGCTTGTTAAGGTACCTCGCACTTTTTTGGGCAAAATCGAGCATATAACTACCAGTAGAAAGTTCTCCATAAGAATATGACAATCATGAGTCTTCAATCCCTTCAACTTAAGGTCTTTCACTGATACTAGGTTCTTGATATTTGAAGAGTACCCCAGTGGAACCTTAACCCCACTAAGAAACTTGCACACACCAAGTTTCTCAATCCTGCTTAGAGTATAGGCCGCTGGAGGGAGATACGTACGTTTTCCCTTCTTCACTGGTCTTAATTCTTTTCTTATGCCCACCAAATCAAGCCTTGAATTGATGCTATATTTTGACTTTCCTGAAACGTTTAGCAAAGTACCAGCAACAATTTCAAAAATATTCTTCTCAACATGCATCACATCAATAAAATGTCTCACATAGAGTGACTCCCAATATGGCAACTTAAAGAAAATTGACTTTTTCTTCCAACCACTTTTAGGAACTTGGTTTTTGAAAGTCTTGCCGAATGTACACCTCATTTTTTTCACCTTGGAAAATAGATCAACACCCTTCAGTGGCTTGGGAGCTCTACCTTCTTCTATATTTCCATTGAAAGCTTTTGACCAGCTCCGATGATGATGTCTTGTATGCAAGAATCTACAATGTTGTAGGAAAACAGTGTTTTTACAATGTTCTAATCGCATTGAAGTTGTACCATCTTCACATATAGGGCATGCAAGCTTTCATTTTACACCATATCCCGACAAATTGCGATATGCCAGAAAATCATTGATCGTACCATACAACATAGCCCTCAGCCTGAAAGTTTCATCCCTTGACCCATCATACACCTCTACACCTACATCCCATAATTTCTTCAGATCTTCAATTAGAGGGACCAAGTATATGTCTATATCATTTCCGGGTTGTTGAGGCCCGGATTAACATAGATAACATCATATACTTGTGCTTCATACAAAGCGAAGGAGCAGGTTTATGTCCTGTGGGTGCTACTTTGAAGGCTATATGGATTTATTCCATCAGAAGACAATGCAAGGCGCAGGTTTATGTCCTCTGTGCCAAATAAAAGATAGTCCGCATCTAATTTTTTCCACTTTGGAGAATCTGCCGGGTGTCGAAGCATTCCATCACCATCCCCTCTATCTTTATGCCATGTCAGGTTTTTCGCAATTTCAGCTCTACAGTACACGCGTCGAAATCTAGGTATTACGGGGAAATACCATAACACCTTTAAGGGACTTGATTTTTTCTTCTTATATCGCGGAGCTTTACATTTAGAACATGTATCCAGAGATGCATATTCACCACGAAACAAAATACAATCATTAGGACATGCATGAATCCTCTCATAACTCATTCCAATAGACGAAAGCATTTGTTTAGCCTCATATGTTTGACTGGGAAGAACGTTCTCCTCCGGAAGCATATCTTTTAAGAGAGAAAGTAGGTCGTTGAAGCTCTTATCGATCCATCCATTGCCCGCTTTTAGGTTGTACAACTTTAAGACCGCAGACAATCTTGTGAGTTTAGAGCATCCATCATTAAGAGGCGTCTTCGCATCAGTTTTCAACCTCTCGAACATTTCAGGGCAATCACGAAGATCATCTTCCATCGCCTCCGCTATTTCATCAACACAGTTAGCCTCACATTCATCTTTCTCCATATCAACTGAGGCACATCCCAGAGTATCTGTTGCATCGCTAGAATCAAATCTGGGCTCACCATGATTTGTCCAACGCATATAGTTCTTATCAATTCCATTGCATATTAGATGTCCTTCCAATTCAAGTGGGTTAACTCTAAGACCATGACAGCAACGTAAACTGGGGCATAACATGCTATTGGGATCCTTTGTGCATTGAACCGTGAATGAAACAAATTCTTTCACTCCGGCCGCATATTCATCGGATAAGCGATTAGCAAACATCCATTTACGATCCATACGTACCTGATCAATAGATGTTAATGTCTACAAATATGAACCTCTTAAAATTTAGAGGGGAAGATTCCTATTCTAGTCAGGATTCTAAAATTCATGTTATGTTTGTAAAATATGTAATGTTCGGGACATTAGAAGCTATCGTTAAATAAAAAGCTACTAGTTAGTATCCTCACATACTCCTTACAATCGAACATGACCTCACAAAATAGAGTACACATATATTCCACGAAATGTACTGAACAACAACAAAAATCTTCAACAGAATACACATTCCACAAAATGTACTGAACAACAACAGCAAAGGCATAAGAACTGGTAATTATCAAACAGATAAGCTCCTTAACTACCACAAAAACTAAAACGCCAGACGAAGGTACTAAACAACAACAAAAAACTTAAGAAGAAAGAAAACCCTAGAAGTAGAGTTGCAATAGTGCATCAAGGGAGGGGCAAACTAGAGAGAAACAACACAGCATGAGAGAGATATAAGGAGTGGTATGTTTGAGAGCACACCAGCAAGGAGACAAACTAGAGTGATGCAATAGCTTGAATAAATCTAAATCATTTTTGTAATAATTTAAATTGAATGAAATACTAAGATTAGTATATATTACCTAATTAATTTTTAGGGATACATGTTATTAATTAAATCAAGTTTAAATTGCAAATAGTTGTAAAAATTGATTAGGCTAAGTTGCAAAAGCCAAGTATTATTTCAAATTTTCACCTACTAAATTTTGTTTTAGGGCCTATGAGAGGCTTGTATTATTCCTTTATTGTAATAGAAATTGAGATCGGAATACTAAGTGCAAAATTTCATCCTCTTCTTTTCACTATTAACTACCACGGTTGAAAACAGAATTTATAAATTGAAATTCAACTTCGTGAGATTTATGTTAGAAACAGATCGATGAAAATACACTTTCACTTTTAGTGTGCTGTTTTTTAATGAATTCGTTCATATTGAATATCTTAATGAAACAACCAGAAAATGCTTTGTAAAACTTTCAAACCACAAAAATATCAGTAATGTAGATTCAACTTCGTGTTACAAAGTTACTTCTTATTGAAAGAGTGTGAAAGGAACCTTGGATTGGAGTAATCTACACTATCGAGAAAGTACAAATTGAGCACTGATTTATATTCATCCCGGTAATATGTTATCACCTATCACACCAATATAAATAAGCATAAATATTGCACAATGGCATATCTCACATCAACAATCAAAGAAATTTGCAACTAATTTAATAAAGTTGAGAAAAAGAAGAAAAAAAAACCGAAGTCCAAGCTAATATATGCAAACTCTTTATTTTGATGCAGATTCTCTCTTAGAAACACAATAACAGAGCAAAAACAGTATCCCACTAAGTGAAATCGAGTATATAAATCACACTATGTCATTGAGCTTGATAAAAAACTTAATCATGAGGGATGTTATTGATAATACAATTTTTTAACAATTCCAAGTTCTTTTTTGTCTCCCTAGCTCTACCTCTCTTCGCAAGACTAAAAATAATTTTATCAATCCTTCTCACCGTGTCTCAATAGGTCTCTGTAAATGTTCATACCACCTTAACTAGTTTTCCATCAGCTTCTCCACGATAGTCATCATTCCAGTATCTTCTCTAATCCACTCATTGCATATCTTATTCTTTCTTGTGTGCCCACTCATCCATCTTAACATTGTCATTTCTGCTACTCAAACTTTTCTCTCAGGCCGTTCCGTTAAAACCCAACATTCGCTACCATAACGTATAGCGGGTCTTACAACGATTTGCTACTCCAACTATGCTTGTGTAGCCCGTCCTAAGCCCGAACAAATGAGAAGGGTTGTGTTAGGCCTTATAACTAAGGCATTAGCATAGAATCGCAAAAGTGAGTGCAACTGTCTAAGGCTCTAGAAGTAGGGCAAGAGACACAGGATAAAGGCAAGTGGTTTCTCCTCCTTTTGTTCAGGTGTTGGTTCAGATGTTTGGCAAGCTCCACAACATTCTTTACCCGAACTCAGGAGAGCAACAATAATACATTTTTATAGTGTTTGTAATATAGTAGCTGATGTTTTGGTTCACTGATGCTACAATAGCTGGATCTCCCTTTCGGATATGGAGACTTCCTCCTTCTAGTGTGCTCGCGTTGCTGTGTCAGGATGTTGTAGCTTAGTTCGTTTTTGTTTGTATTTCCATATGTAATAAAAAAATACCCTAGCCTCATATGCTGCAAAGTTTTGTTCTTTTTTCACAGTTTCACTTTTATTTTCATCTTATTTATCGTTTATTATCACTTTATTATTCTCTTATTACATTACTCATTATATTTCATACTCTTATTTTTCTATTTTTATCTCTTTGAGTGTAAGATGAAATTGGAGTGTGAAGGTATTATTATTATTATTATTATATCCATCTTTATAAAAGTTGTTTCCTTGAAAACACTGTTTCTAAAATATTAGCATGCATGCTAATACACGTATTTTTTATGGAAACGGAAAAATATTGGTCACCAAAGAGAATCTTTATACATTACAATGAAATAACAACGCGTGCGTCGCAAATTCACAACAGTGAAGAATGACTATGTAAATCACAAGGTCAAAAGTTTAACTCCTAGAAGCCTAACTTTTTGAGAAAACATTTGACCTTTACCGCACTTAAATTGAAATTGCGATATCAATATAAGACAAAAAAAAAAAAAATACATTACAACGGGAATCACTTTGTTATTAACTTATTATATAAAATTAATTTCATTCTTGCAAATCTCTTATCTAATATCACAACACCCATTTTTATTTACATCTTATTTTTCATTTATTATCGAGATATGATCAATTGACACTAAGAAAAGTGTTTTTGAAGGATAGTTCAATTGGTAAGAGCTGAGGACATATGAGTTGGAGAGGGGAAGGTCCAGATATGAATGCGTGGAAGTGGAATTTAAGTGCTTTCCGATATACCAAAACAAAAAAAAATTTACACCAAGGTGTGAAACTTATCTTAACACCAAATCATGTCAATTTATTTTGTTTGATCTAAAAGGTTATGATTTGTCTTTTTGAACTCCTCAACCAATACATAATTATTACTCCCTCCGTCTCAAATTATAAGGACTTGTTTAGACAATCACGCTTATTAAGAAAACATGTAATAAGCTAATTAATATCTTGATTTTATTATTTTTTATACAAATCTTCCATATATACCCCTATGTTAGTATTGGATATATCAAAGGTTGGTTGGGAAACATGAAAGAGAAGTAATTAGTAGAGGTGATAATTAAATTTTTGGAATTGAAAATATAATGAAAAAAGGAAAAGTTTATTATTATTTTTGTTGAAATCTAGAAGGGTTCTGATAATTTGAGACACCAAGTTTGTCTCTAAAGAGTCTTACAATTTGTGACGGAGGGAGTAATATCTTTCTCTCTCATTTATTTATTTAATTATTTATATATTATAACTTAGTTAAATTAAAGTTATAAACTTTACGAACAATTTTTTTTGTTTTATATGAAAGTAACTATAACATTATATTAGTTTCATTTTTAAAAATCCATTATTTTAATTTCCTGGAGTTCCTTAAAAAAATCTTGCAGTAAAAATAATTAATAGAAAAATAAATAAATAAATAAATTATTAAACAAATAAAAAATAAGTAAATAATTTTTGCAAATCTTGTGCAATAGAAAAATATTTCTCAATTAATTTCTTCTTAAATTTTAAGATAGATGGTACATTTCAAAGTTTTTTCAAATGAAAATATTTCTTGTTTTTTTTAATATTTTATTGACATTCTTATTTCTTATTACGTATACATATATACAGAACAAAATATTCTTTTCGTGATTTTTTCAAATTCAAAAGTAAACTGATAATTATTTTTTTCAAACTAGCAAAACAAACTTTTATCTCAGCTTTAATGAGAGAAAAAATATTAATAAATACCTTAATGAATAATAAATATGTATTAAATGTAGATTTTTAGAAAATAAATCAAAGCCTTTTAGATTAAAGTAAAACAAACAAATAGAATTTAGTGTCAAAATAATTTTGACCATTTGATGTCAATTGATCCTATCTATTTATTATCAGCTTATTGTTGTCCTATCACATTACTCATTATATTTTTTACTTTTATTTTTACTATTTATATCTCTTTGACTGTACGATGAAATTGAGGTGTGAAGATATTATTTAGCTTTTATTCTCCCTTTAAAGAACATAGAGCTATTAATATAAAAATCAATTCAGTTAAATCAAATAATAATACTGTTTTCCAATGTAAAAAAAATATAATTAAGCACCAGAAAATTTATATTTAAGATTGATTGGAAAAACTTCTAATTTGGCTAAAAGTACAATAATAAGCAATTAAAATTATTCTAAAACGAACCGTAGTTATAGTCTTTCCTAAAAACAATATATTACATTAAAAATAATGTTATTAGACAGTGGTGTCAATTAATTCTATCTCTTTGTTATCAACTTATTATTCTCCTATCACATTACTCATTATATTTCTTACTTTTAGATTTACTATTTATATCTCTTTGACTATACAATGGAATTGGGGTGTGAAGATATTATTTAGCTTTTTTTATCCCTTCAAAGAACATTTAGCTATTAACAAAAAAATAAATTCAGTTAAATCAAATGATATAATTAACCACCAGAAAAGTTATATTTAAGATTGGTTGCAAAAACTTCTAATTTGGCTAGTAAATACAAAGGTAAGCAATCAAAATTATATCAATTTTACTCTAAATTGAGCTGTAGTTATAGTCTTTCTTAAAAACAATATACTACGTTAAAAATAATGTTATTAGACATTTAATGTTGAGGGGATTGTGGCTTGGATCATCAGTAGAGATTGAACCTGATGATCTTATCCACACAACACATCATCATAACGTGTCACAGTCACTCCTCCTTTATATATTATCCTTCAACTCTTCACTTTCCCTCATCACTTGTTCAGTACTCAGATCCAATGTAGCCAGACATGCTAACAAACGCTGCAGTCTCTTGGTTTTTGTAAGAACATGTCTTCTTCACTTTCATCTCATTAATTTACTCGATTTTATTTCTTCTTCTTCTTCTTCTTCTTACAATTCATTCCATTTCCTTCCCTTTGCTAAATAGGTTCTGTTGATCTCACGTCCAAGCTCTGTGTTGTGTACTCCAACTTGATCGAATACACACCAAACATGTCCACACAGTCTCAGAGAAATTCTACAAGGGATTTGATATTGTGGAAATGGTCCATAATATTTGTAACTTTCTTGCTATCTCAACATCAACTGTGATTTCCTTGATTAATTGTGTTACTAGGCCTCATGGAGTAAGTTAACATACCAACCGATTGTTTGAAACAGTGTGTTTGAAACAAAACAGTGTGTTTCAGCCTCTGCGGTTTGTTTCTGTTTCTTTTCAGAACCCCTCTTCGCGCGTCTCCCCCTTTTTGGCCGTTTGTGATTCTTGTTTCTTCTAGCTGGAATCCCTGTGGTGATTCGCGCTTCTTCACTTCTCCGCTGCGTGTTCTTGTGAATAGATCTGTATCAAGGGCCTTTTGGGTTAATGCTGAGAAACAAATAGTGGGGATCTTTCTGGGCTAATGCTGAGATACAAGTTGGAACTTAAGCATAGGTGGACCGGGCGAGTGCCTTCCCCCAGTGGCGGGCCATGAAGACTTATGAAGACACACTTCGCTTTCATACTTCAAGCTCGGTGTCTTGTGGGCATGCGGACAGGGAGAGTGCCTTTCCCCGATGGCGGGCCATGAAGACTTATGAAGACACATTTCGCTTTCTTACTTCAATTCGATGTCTTGTGGGCTTGTGGACAGGGCGAGTGCCCCACGACAGTAAGAGGGCGACCAACATTAGTAAAGGGCGGCCTAGGGCGGCGACCCAGGGGCACATTTGTAATACATAGGATATTGGGCCTGATCTTTGAGGCCCATAGGCTTAGTCTGAATTAAATGTAATTTATGGCCTTCCTCCCTATAAATAGCTAATAGGGGGCTCATGTAAAAGGGATCTGAATTATCTATTGATAACACTTCTTCTCAATGCTCTCTCAATTCCAGAACATTATCTTACCCAAATAAATATTTTTCCTACAAAATACATAGTCAAAAAATAAAAAGTCTCACCCCCAAAGTAAATGTCTAGGTTCGGCTATTCCAAGAACAAGACCAAGGTCCAATTTTTTTTCAAAAAGAAATTATACACTAACTAAGTTAAGCAATATCTATTGTAGAAATCAAATTAGAAGTTTCAAAATCACTTCTTTGAAAATAATAACTTTTCAAAAACTCAACTTTTCCAAAAATAAAATATACTCATGAATTGATCAAGAGATTCTCTATCACTTTGGTGAAGGCTAAAAGCGAAAAGCTAAACTTAAAAACTCAAAACACTTTTGAACCAAAATTTTGAAAAACAAAGTTGATGAGGTTGTTGTTTGAGTTGTTCCTAAGAACTTTTAAGAAGAGAAAATGCAAAATGCTAACATCTTTAACCCAAAGTCACTTTAAAAGAGTTTTTCAAAGAAATACTTCCAGAGAAGTAAAGATCAAAGAATTTCCTTCAACTTTGATGAAGAACAAACTCTAAAACCTCAACTTTAAGCTAAACTCAAACTAAAACTTATTATTTCTAAAAATCTAGATTTTCCAAAGAAATAAAACCATCACTACTACAGAAATGCCATATTACCATGGTTCTGGGCAGCCTATTACCACGGTTAAACCGTGGTATCAGTCATCCAAGTAATGGATAAATTACCACGGTTCAAGGCGGAACCGTGGTAACATCATACCTCGGAAATACTTGGTTCTACGGTGAACCGTGGTAATATCAGGCCTCTGTTACCACGGTTATAGGAGGAACCGTGGTATTTTGTCCCTATGTTACCAAGGTTCTTTTATGAACCGTGGTAATAATTTTGTTTTTTGTTTTAAGTTCTATTACCACGGTCCTGTATGAACCGTGGTAATATGTGTATTTTATTATTTGAGCTTCGTACAATCAAAGACATGCAATTCAAACAGTAAACAAATTATAACCATAACCTGCAATGCGATGGAAAAAACCCTGACAACATAATGTACAAGCAATATATATAATATGTACAACCAATCAAATATGTACAAATTATAATATGTGCAGACCCCCTATACACATTTTAGCCGTCAGTAATTACAAACTTGTCTAACACCATATCACCACTGCCTTGCTAAGGATCAATATTCCTGAAACAACATGTCAAAAGTGTAAGTGACAAATACAATTATGTTACATACATATGAAATATATCTAGCATACAGTCATTATAAAAGAATACATACTTCTTTAACTTGGTTTACTAGATCTTTTCCTCTTCTGTTTCAAAAGGTCCATACGTGTTTTTCCTATTTTTTCATGGAATTCTATATTCATCCAAGTTCCCTCTTCATGATCATCTCGGACATACAAACAATCATCTTCATCTGAATCAGGGTCGATTGGTTGTTGTAACGCGAAGAATGGGTCATCCTCAATTGCATTTTCTCCATGAAGGTCTTGTCCATCATCGTTGTTGATATGCGCCTTATTTGATAAAAAAACAATGGACCTTTTATTGTCAGCGGGATCAGGGACATAAAATATTTGCTCTGCTTGGGATGCCAAAATAAATGGATCATCCGTGGACCTTTTATTGACATTCTTAAAATCTGCCTGAATGAACCCTGAGTCATCAATCTGAACTCCAGAGTTATTGTCAACCCACTTACAGCCAAACACAGGAACCTAGAATGTTGTGTAATCCAGCTCCCATATGTGTTGAATTACCCCAAAGTATGACATGTCTGCATATATGGGGTTTCTATCTTTGGCGCTAGAGACATGCATAGCTCTAGCAACAAGAGTCAAACCACTGTTTTGCATTGTACTACGATCATCTTGGGTTTCCGTATAAAATGTATAGCCATTAATTACATAGTCTTTGTAAGAAAAGGCATGTATACTCGGACCCTTCGACAACCATTTCAATCTGTCTGAAACAGAGATATGATCTTCTTTCCACTCCTGATAAACGTGATCCTTTAGCCATGGGATAAAAGTCCTCTTGTGCTCCTTTGCTAACCAATTTTCAAACCTATTGGGGTTCAACATCTTAATCTCATCCTTGTGCATGTCAACATATGGCCCAACCTCATCTGCATTATCCAAAACAAATAAGTGAGCTTGTTGCCATTCTTTGGTCTGAACTGTTACTATCTCACATTTAAACAACCCTTCCCTTCTATTCATCCTGTGTGACGAGACTTTGGAAGCCCAATGGAATCCACATTGGACAGGTATTCGGTACAAAATTCAACAACTTCTTCTACTAAGTACCGTTAGTTCGGTTTTTTACATAGCCTTTTAAAATCTTCATGTAACGATCAAAAGGGTACATCCATCTCATATAAGTTGGCCCGCATAATTGTATCTCTCTAACCAAGTAAATGGTTAGATGAACCATTATATCAAAGAAAGAAGGTGGAAAGTACATCTCAAGCTCACACAAAGTTGTAGCAATTTCTTTCTGCAATGCTGTCAACTTAGAAGGGTCAATCACTTTGCTGCAAATAGCCTTGAAGAAGGGACACAAGCTTGTTAAGGTACCTCGCACTTTTTTGGGCAAAATCGAGCATATAACTACCAGTAGAAAGTTCTCCATAAGAATATGACAATCATGAGTCTTCAATCCCTTGAACTTAAGGTCTTTCACTGATACCAGGTTCTTGATATTTGAAGAGTACCCCTGTGGAACCTTAACCCCACTAAGAAACTTGCACAAACCAAGTTTCTCTATCCTGCTCAGAGTATAGGCCGCTGGAGGGATATACGTACGTTTTCCCTTCTTCACTGGTCTTAATTCTTTTCTTATGCCCACCAAATCAAGCCTTGAATTGATGCTATCTTTTGACTTTCCTGACACGTTTAGCAAAGTACCAGCAACAATTTCAAAAATATTCTTCTCAACATGCATCACATTAATAAAATGTCTCACATAGAGTGACTCCCAATATGACAACTTAAAGAAAATTGACTTTTTCTTCCAACCAGTTTTAGGAACTTGGTTATTGAAAGTCTTGCCGAATGTACACCTCAATTTTTTCACCTTGGAAAATAGATCAACATCTTCAGTGGCTTGGGAGCTCTACCTTCTATATTTCCATTGAAAGCTTTTGACCAGCTCCGATGATGATGTCTTGTATGCAAGAGTCTACAATGTTGTAGGAAAACAGTGTTTTTACAATGTTCTAATCGCATTGAAGTTGTACCATCTTCACATATAGGGCATGCAAGCTTTCATTTTACACCATATCCCGACAAATTGCGATATGCCGGAAAATCATTGATCGTACCATACAACATAGCCCTCAGCCTGAAAGTTTCATCCCTTGACTCATCATACACCTCTACACCTACATCCCATAATTTCTTCAGATCTTCAATTAGAGGGACCAAGTATATGTCTATATCATTTCCGGGTTGTTGAGGCCCGGATTAACATAGATAACATCATATACTTGTGCTTCATACAAAGCGAATGAGGTAGGTTGTAGATCACTAGTATCAACAGCCATGTACTGTGGGTGCTACTTTGAAGGCTATATGGATTTATTCCATCAGAAGACAATGCAAGGCGCAGGTTTATGTCCTCTGTGCCAAATACAAGATAGTCCGCATCAAATTTTTTCCACTTTGGAGAATCTGCCGGGTGTCGAAGCATTCCATCACCATCCCCTCTATCTTTATGCCATGTCAGGTGTTTCGCAATTTCAGCTCTACGTTACACGCGCCGAAATCTAGGTATTACGGGGAAATACCATAACACCTTTAAGGGACTTGATTTTTTCTTCTTATATCGCGGAGCTTTACATTTAGAACATGTATCCAGAGATGCATATTCACCACGAAACAAAATACAATCATTAGGACATGCATGAATCCTCTCATAACTCATTACAATAGACGAAAGCATTCGTTTAGCCTCATATGTTTGACCGGGAAGAACGTTCTCCTCCGGAAGAATATATTTTAAGAGAGAAAGTAGGTCGTTGAAGCTCTTATCGGTCCATCCATTGCCCGCTTTTAGGTTGTACAACTTTAAGACCGCAGACAATCTTGTGAGTTTAGAGCATCCATCATAAAGAGGCGTCTTCGCATCAGTTTTCAACCTCTCGAACATTTTAGGGCAATCACGAAGATCATCTTCCATCGCCTCCGCTATTTCATCAACACAGTTAGCCTCACATTCATCTTTCTCCATATCAACTGAGGCACATCCCAGAGTATCTGTTGCATCGCTAGAATCAAATATGGGCTCACCATGATTTGTCCAACGCATATAGTTCTTATCAATTCCATTTCATATTAGATGTCCTTCCAATTCAAGTGGGTTAACTCTAAGACCATGACAGCAACGTAAACTGGGGCATAACATGCTATTGGGATTCTTTGTGCATTGAACCGTGAATGAAACAAATTCTTTCACTCCGGCCGCATATTCATCGGATAAGCGATTAGCAAACATCCTTTTACGATCCATACGTACCTGATCAATAGATGTTAATGTCTACAAATATGAACCTCTTAAAATTTAGAGGGGAATATTCCTATTCTAGTCGGGATTCTAAAATTCATGTTATGTTTGTAAAATATGTAATGTTCGGGACATTAGAAGCTATCGTTAAATAAAAAGCTACTAGTTAGTATCCTCACATACTCCTTACAATCGAACATGACCTCACAAAATAGAGTATACATATATTCCACGAAATGTACTGAACAACAACAAAAATCTTCAACAGAATACACATTCCACAAAATGTACTGAACAACAACAGCAAAGGCATAAGAACTGGTAATTATCAAACAGATAAGCTCCTTAACTACCACAAAAACTAAAACGCCAGACGAAGGTACTAAACAACAACAAAAATCTTAAGAAGAAAGAAAACCCTAGAAGTAGAAGCAGGTCAAGAGGACTTACAAGTGAGGTGTGGAAGCAAGATGAACGAGCTGAGTAGCAGGAGGAACGAGCTTAGTGAGCACACAAAGAGGGAGGCCGTGAGCAACAGAAGGATTAGCTGCAGCGAGAAAAGTAGTTACAAAGCGAATGCAGAGAGAACACGCGCCGATGATGACGTGCAACGACAGGTGGCAAGAAGCGAAGGTAATAGGCTGAAAAAGGTAGGAATGTCGAGTGGCAGTGACGATGTTGAAGATCGATGGAGTCGAGACAGAGAAGCGGGAAGACAAAAGGTATTTCTCGATAGAAGGGTTTAAATTTAATTTTTTTACATTTTTATAAATAGCTTATTTTTTAATATTAACTAAAATAAAATTAATTTTTATTAATTCGGCTATTTTAATTTTTTCGAAGGGAGTTTATTTTAATGAAAATTATTATATATGTATCCAATGGGTTTTAACTTAGTAGAGATAAGTGATTAATGATAAAAATTATTACAAGATATTATTTTTTCAAAAATATTTTATATTTAAATTATTACTTATAATTATATAAGTAGAGAAATAATTTTAAATAATATCATATGATAATATAAAATTAGTCTATATTTACTATTAAAAAATTATTACACATATATATGAGTAGCCTATTTTATTGTTAGTGAAAAATTATTTTGTGTATTTTTATTATAATATAAATAACAAAAAATAATGATTACTAAGTAGTAGTATGTGGTACTCGTGATGGAGCGGCAGGAGGGTAGGTCGCCGGAGCGGAAGGAGCGGTTGTTCACCGTCTTCGTTGATGGTGTGGACGACACGATGTCATATGCTCGACTAAGAATGGAGTTTGCTCGATGGGGAGAACTGAAGAGTGTTTTCTTGCAGCGGCAGAGGAGGTTTGGTCGTCGATCACGATTTGCTTTCGTCCGGTATAAATCAGCGACAGCGGCTAAAACGGCGGTACATAACGTCAATAAAACGTGGCTGGGTCAATCCTACCTGCTTGCAAACATGGCACGAGAAGGTCCACCAAGGGGGCAGCTAGGAGAGCGAGGGGGAAGAGGTTATGAGTTTCAGAGACCAAGGAAAACGATGGCACCAAAGCAGGTATGGCGTGAGAAGAGGTGTCAAAAGACAGAGAAGGAAACCCAGGAAAAACGATACATTAATGACAGGAGGGGGAAGCCAAAGGGGAGTTTTCCATATTCTGGGGCGTGTGCGGCCACATATGAGTCCAAGGTGGAGGAACGTGGATCCATTGTGTCACTGGCGGAGGCATCGACATGGGGTGTTTATACCACGGCAGGACTGCAGGAGTACCTTAATATCAATGGTCTGAACTGTATTGAGGTCAAACCTCTAGGAGCACGGGAGGTAATTTTAGAATTCCCCTCGAAGGAGGACATGGAGGAGATCCTACACCAGGCGCAAGATTTTCTAAAGGAGAAGTTCCAGATGATAAAGATATGCACCACTCAAACTAGTTCAAGGAACCATTTAGTGTGGATGAAAGTGAAGAATGTTCCGGTGTATGTTTGGGGCTGTGAATTTTTTGAATCAGTGGTGTATTCGCTAGGGAGATTAGTGTGTATGGATGGTCCGACCTCGGCAAGGAAGCGTTTTGATATTGCAAGGATATTAGTTGAAACTACAACGCCGGTGATTATGGGGCATGAGGTATCGGTGGTCCTGGACGGCGTACCTACGACGGTGTGGTTGGAACCGGAATATGGCCCGGTCAAGGTGTCATCCAACTCAGCAGTGCACAATTCTTCCGTGGAGGTGAGGGTGGCAGAACATGTCAGAGGAGACGGTGGCCAAGGCCAGGCCGTCTCCGGCGAGGCTCCGGCGGTTGGGGTGGATGGCGTAGGGAATACCGTCCAAATCCAAATTCAAAATGCGGCGTCTCCTGTGGTGAAGATGGATACGTTACAGGCTGAATATCACCATTTAATAGCATGCGGTTATGAATCAGACGAAATTATGGGCATTAACCGCTATCGTAATTTGCGGAATTTACGTGATAAGGGTATTTCAAACGTAGGGGCTGAATTTGAAAAAGGAGAGAGTCAAAGGATTGGCTCGAACATGTTGCATGGGCTACATGAGGGGGGCCCAATGGAAAAAGCAATAAAGGAACCTATAAGTGTAGATGTGGGCCTTTCTCAATTAGTAGGGAAAATGGATATAATGCGAGAGAATACATGTGGCCCATGTGTGAAACATATTTTGGAGGGGGCTGGTACGTGGCAAGAAAATCAAACATTAAAGGAGCAAAATCAAAAATTAAAACTAGAAGATCATGAAGTAGCAGAAACAGAGGAGGCTTTGACGGAAAACACAATTCCCCTTGTCTCTGAACATAGTCAAAGTGAAATCAAGGTAGTTGAGAGGAAGCAAAAATGCAAGCCGGGTAGACCAAAGAAGATTTCGATTTCATCTGGGAAGGATCTTGTGGTTGCGGAAGCTTCTCCTAAGCGACCTCGCGGCAGACTGAGGAAAGGGGCACGACAAATTGACAGTGTGGGTAAGTCTTCCACACCTACGGCATCAGTAGCAGCGCTTCAGATTGTCCCCTTTGATGCTCATGACGAAGTAGGGATACAGACTCGGGCAAGGAAATCTTTTCTTACTAGCCAGCGTGTGGGTTTGTTGTTTGATTGTTCAGAGGAGTTGGCAGTAAAGGGGCTGGTTGAACAGCTCCGAACTCTATCTAAACAATAATTGAAAGCATATCTCCAATGTCTGCGACGTGGGTTACTTGGAATGTTCGTGGCTTGGGCAAGTCTACGAAACGAAGGGTGGTGAAGAAGACATTGGAGCGAGTCAAGCCGGAGGTGGTGCTTATGCAGGAGACTAAACTAAATGTGGGGAGGGAAAAATTGTTAGTTTCTTGGACCAACTCAGCGGGCATGGATTATCATTGGGTTCCGGCGGAGAATGGGGCAGGTGGGTTATTAACATTGTGGAAGAAGAATATGTTTAATATAATCAAGGTCTGTAAGTATAGCCGTATGTTGTTGTTGGTTGTTTCTTTGATGCCTTCTGCTGAATTATGTGCCATAGCGAATGTGTATGGTCCTCATGATGCAAGGGAGAGAGAGGAATTTTTTGAATTAGTAGCTGTGGAGTTGGAGGGGTTTACTGGCAGGGTAGTTATTGGTGGTGATCTTAATGTGATCTTACATGATGGGGAAAGAAGTGGTACAGGGGGTTTGGGGGACGCTACCTTCAAGCAGTTTGTGGCGGATAATAATTTGATAGACCCACCCTTGCTAAATGGTGTTTTTACATGGTACAGCACGAGGGACGGAGGGTGTTGGAGTAGGCTTGATAGGTGGTTGCTAAATGAAGAGGCCTTGATGGGTTTTAATGGCGTCACACAATCTGCCCAGGATTGGGGGTCAGTATCTGATCACAGAGCTGTTACAGTGGCATGGGGGACAAGGAATTATGGTCCAAAACCGTTTGCATTTTACAATTATTGGCTGATGGAGGAGGGGTTTAAGGAAATGGTGAGGGAGTGGTGGGGATCAACAGTGGTAGAGGGGTGGAATGGGTACATAATCCAACAAAAGTTGAAGGGGTTGCGGGAGCGCATTAGGTGTTGGAGGCGCGAGCGTGGGGTGTGGGGGAGTGGTAAGATAAGGGAGTTGGAGGGTAGAATTAAAGAAGTGATGGAGCGAATCGAATGTGACGGGGTATCAGAGGCATTGAGGAGGGAAAGGTTGCAGCTTCTTGATGCGATTTGGAAGGAGTATAGGTTGGAGGAAAGCATGTGGCTGCAGAAATCAAGGGTGAGGTGGATAAAGGAGGGTGATCGGAACACGGGTTTTTTTCACCGTGTGTGTAGAGTGAGGGAAGCTAGGCGGAATTTGGAGCTACTGCAGTTCAATGGCGAGGTCCTTGGTGATCCGGTGGCTATAAAAAAGGCTGTTTTCAATCATTTTTAGAGTTTTTTCAAGAGAGGTGCGGGTGGATATGCTAGGGTAGCCCTGAATGAGTCAAACAAGGTTTCTCAGGCATGGAGGAGGGGGCTGGATGCGATATTTACAGCAGATGAGATATGGGTAGCATTGACAGATTGTGACGGGAATCGGGCCCCGGGGCCTGATGGTTTCAACTTCACATTCTTCAGAGAATTTTGGGATTTGGTTAAGGATGATGTGGTCAAAATGTTTCAGGAGTTCCACGAGCATGGGAGGCTAGCAAAGGGTCTAAACGCGGGATTTATCACTTTGATACCGAAAGTGACAGCACCAACAACAGTGGCAGATTATCGTCCAATAAGCCTAATTGGGAGTTTGTATAAGCTCATTGCAAAAGTATTGGCGAATAGATTGAAGAAGGTGATTCCTAGCCTGCTAACTGCAAACCAGTTTGCATTCACTCAAGGCCGGCAAATAGCGGATTGTATCTTGATTGCTAATGAGGTGGTTGATTCCATGACATCGAAGCGTGAGGGGGGCTTTATACTCAAATTGGACTTTGCGAAAGCGTATGATAATGTTTCCTGGGGCTTTCTGCTGAATATGTTGGAGGAATATGGGTTCAGTGATAGGTGGCGAACATGGATGCACTGCTGTGTGTCTACTGCGGTCCTTGCTGTTTTGGTCAATGGGTCGCCTACAGAGTTTTTTAAAATTGAAAAGGGCTTGCGTCAGGGGGATCCTTTATCACCTTTGTTGTTTAATTTGTGTGTTAATGGATTGTCAGTCATGTGGAACAGATTGCTGCAGGAGGAGGAGCCTGTAGGTTACGCAATTGGGGCTGATTTTCGCCTGAACCACTTACAATTTGCAGATGACACCTTGGTCTTTTGTGAGGGGTCAACAGTTCATTTGGAGGAGATGGCAGCCGTGTTAGGCCCTTTTCTTTTGGCTTCGGGCTTGAAGGTGAACTATGACAAATCAATCTTGATAGGGTGTAACATGGAGGGTGAGGTCATGGAGAGGGTGGCCAGGAGCTTGGGCGTGTCAGTAGGGACTTTGCCGCTAATGTATTTGAGTTGTCCTTTGGGCGGTAACCCCAGACGGAAAGCGTTTTGGGCACCGGTGGTGGAGAAGGTGAGGATTGAATTAGCCTTGTGGTGTTCAAAGCAATTATCACTTTGTGGCAAACTATCCTTATTGCGTGCGACAGTTGCTTCTATTCCGTTATATCATATGGCTGTTTTCAAGGCTCCGGTAGGTGTGGTAGGTGAAATTGAGAAACTTATGAGGGGATTTCTATGGTCAAAGGAACATGGGGGTAGGAGAATTCCATGGGTTGCTTGGGTGCAAGTCTGTAAAGGTACACAGATAGGAGGGTTGGGGCTTGGTTTCTTAGGGTGGCGGAATAAGGCGTTACTGATTAAGTGGGCGTGGCGCTTTGGTACGGAGACGAACACCATGTGGAGAAAGCTTGTGTGTGTTAAATATGGGTTGGAAGAGCAGTTTCTGGTCCTACATTTGTTGGTGGAACGTTATACTCATTGCTCTGTGTATGTACAGGATATTCTCCAAGTTCTGTTGGAAGATACCATCATGGCTCGGTTGTTCAGGGAAAATTGTATATGTCAGGTCGGCCACGGGGGCCGTGTTCGGTTCTGGCAAGATCCTTGGTTAAACGTGATGCCGTTGGATGATTTGTTCCCGCGGGTTGCAGCTTTGGCTGCGACTAAAATAGGTGCAGTTGCTGATTTTGGGAGGTTTGATGGTGGCAGATGGGTGTGGAATCTGTCTTTCCGTAGGCAATTTTTTGGGTGGGAAATGGACCAGCAGCAGAGTTTTTTCAAGCTTTTGAATTCTTCGATTCCGTCCTCAGAAGAGGATACTATCTTGTGGCTATGTGACAGCAACGGGGCATTTTCAATTAAGTTGTTGTGTGCATTAACTGAACTGCAGATCTTTGGGCCGCCACAGTGGGTTGTGCCTCGCAAAATTAGGCAGATTGTCCCGCCAAAGATTGTTTTGTTCGTGTGGCAAGCGCTTGATGGCAAAATTGCGGTTCTTCACAGTTTGCTTCAACGTGGAGTGGAGATAGAAGGTGAGGGTGTTTGCTGTTTGTGCGGGGTGAGTCACGAGACTTCAAATCACCTATTGATGGTTTGTCCTCGAGCTTGGAACTTATGGAGAAAAGTACTGCAAAGGGAGGGTGTTGCGTGGTGTGTGCCAGGCACTCTTCGGGGGATGTTGAACGAGTGGGAATTTTTGTGTGCGAAATCAGATCCGCTCATGTGGTCTCTCATACCGTATGCGTTGTGGTGGTCACTGTGGATGGCGCGAAATGGAGTTATTTTTCAGAATCAGAATTTTGATGGTGACAAGGTGTGGGACATGCATATTATGAGGATTATGTGGTGGGTGAAGGCGTGGTGGCCTCAATGCCCATTTTCAGCGTATGACTTTGGCCAGGTTTTTGAGCATGTAAAGTTGCAGAGGAAGGAAGTCGCATCTAGGGGGAATCTGATGTGGAATCCGCCACCAGTGGGAGTGTGGAAATTCAACGTTGATGGGTCAGCCCGGGGCATGCCGGGGTTAAGTGGAGTGGGGGTGTGTAGTGGAGTAGCGATGGTGAAATTTGTGGATTCTTCTCCAAAAGAATGGGTCAACTTTGGGCTCATCAAGCTGAGGTAAAGGCTATTTTGAATGCTTTACAGTTTTGTAAGGAGTTTGGTGTTTCGAATGTAATTATAGAAAGTGCCTCAGCGTTGTCTGTGGGGTGGGTGGCGTCCAAGCATTGTAGGCCATGGAGATTGCATAATGAGCTGAATTTGATTGATTTGTTAATGAAACAAGTTAAGTGTTTCGGGATATTTCACATATACAGAGAAGTTAATTCAGTGGCAGATTTTTTGGCTAAAACGGCGTGTGATAGGGGGGTACCATTGTGGGAGTTTTTGAAGTAGTGTATTTTGGGTTCAGATGTCTGTCACTGTGGTTTAAGTTTAAATTGGTTGCTTGAGCTGCACTATGGTATTATGGCTGTGGATAATACATTTGGGAAATTGGATGGCCGCTATTTTGGTCCTGGTACTGAGTTGTTGTGGGCTGTTATAATACATGGCCGCTATTTCTGGTAGTGGCATGATGAAGTGGCATTATGGCATTATGTTAGTTTTATTCATAATAGCATTATGGCCGCTATTTTGTGTTATAATACATGTTGTGGGTTTGTTTTAGTATGCAAGCAGGGGCCATTAGTATGTGCTATGAAATAGGCAAATTATTTATGCAGAAGTATGAAGGATGCAATGCCGCTATGACAATATTACTAGTATTATTTATGCAGGGCTTGTTTATCATTGCAGTTTTGGTTGGTTTGCACTGAGGGGGTGTTAGTATGGTAGTGTGTATTTATGCGCTGAGGCTATTTAGTTATGCATGAGTATAAATGATGCCGCTATGGCATTATTTCCAGTAGATTTATGCAGAGGATTGTTTCTCATTTGGGTTGAAGATTGGTTTGGTACTTTTATTGGTTACTGTATTGATGGGTGTTATTGCTCACTTGAGAGGGATGTTCTCAATTTGTTGGTTCATTATGAATAAAGTGATTCAGTTTCCAAAAAAAAAAAGTAGTAGTATGTGCTAATGAAAATTTAATTATTTTATATGAGTAAATCCAATATTTTCACCATTTATAAATAAGTTTATTTTTTAATTAAGTTTATCAAAGTTTCATTCCTTTTTACAGTTTCACTTTTATTTTCATCTTATTTTTCATTTATTATCACAATATTCATTATATTTCTTACTTCTATTTTTTCAATTTCTATCTCTTTGACTATAGCATAAAATTGGGGTGTGAAGATCTTCAATCAATTCAATTGAATCAAATAATATAATTATGGGAAAAAAATTATATTTATGATTGATTGCTAAAACTTTTAATTTAGCAAGTAAATACAAAAAGAAGCAATTTAAATTATATCAATTTTATTCTAAATAAACAGACCCGTAGTTATAGTCTTTCTTAAAAACAATATATACTACATTATTTAAAATAATGTTATTAGTCCACGAGCAAAGATTGTGTCTGATAATCTTATCCACACAACACATCATCATAACGTGTCACAATTCCTCTATAAATCCTTAGAATCCTCAAATTCCTTCATCACTTGTTCGGTACTAGGGTTTCTTTTTTATTGCCGATATATCTAATCCTTCAGATCTTATAACAAACGCGGCTGTCTCTTGCATGATTTTTGTAAGAACACATCTTCTTCACTCTCATCTTATTGATTTACTCTATTTTATTTCTTCTTCTTCTTACAATTCATTCCATTTCCTTTCCTTTTTTAAATAGGTTCTGTTGATCTCATGTCCAAGCTCTGTGTTATCTATCCACCTTGATTGATTACCCACCAAACATGTCCACACAGTTTCAGAGCAATTCATGATATTTGTGACTTCCTTGTTATCTCTGCATCAGCTGTGATTTCTTTGATTAATTATATTATGATTCTGTGTTTGAGAGATACTTTCATAACCAGAAGCTGAATCTGAAAGATGCAATAGCACATCACGGAGAGTTGCAATAGTGCATCAAGGGAGGGGCAAACTAGAGAGAAACAACACAGCATGAGAGAGATATAAGGAGTGGTATGTTTGAGAGCACACCAGCAAGGAGACAGACTAGAGTGATGCAATAGCTTGAATAAATCTAAATCATTTTTGTAATAATTTAAATTGAATGAAATACTAAGATTAGTTTATATTACCTAATTAATTTTTAGGGATACATGTTATTAATTAAATCAAGTTTAAATTGCAAATAGTTGTAAAAATTGATTAGGCTAAGTTGCAAAAGCCAAGTATTATTTCAAATTTTCACCTACTAAATTTTGTTTTAGGGCCTATGAGAGGCTTGTATTATTCCTTTATTGTAATAGAAATTGAGATCGGAATACTAAGTGCAAAATTTCATCCTCTTCTTTTCACTGTTAATTACCACGGTTGAAAACAGAATTTAGAAATTGAAATTCAACTTCGTGAGATTTGTCTTACAAACAGATCGATGAAAATACACTTTCACTTTTAGTGTGCTGTTTTTTAATGAATTCGTTCATATTGAATATCTTAATGAAACAACCAGAAAATGCTTTGTAAAACTTTCAAACCACAAAAATATCAGTAATGTAGATTCAACTTCGTGTTACAAAGTTACTTCTTATTGGAAGAGTGTGTAAGGAACCTTGGATTGGAGTAATCTACACTATCGAGAAAGTACAAATTGAGCACTGATTTATATTCATCCCGGTAATATGTTATCACCTATCACACCAATATAAATAAGCATAAATATTGCACAATGGCATATCTCACATCAACAATCAAAGAAATTTGCAACTAATTTAATAAAGTTGAGAAAAAGAAGAAAAAAAAACCGAAGTCCAAGCTAATATATGCAAACTCTTTATTTTGATGCAGATTCTCTCTTAGAAACACAATAACAGAGCAAAAACAGTATCCCACTAAGTGAAATCGAGTATATAAATCACACTATGTCATTGAGCTTGATAAAAAACTGAATCATGAGGGATGTTATTGATAATACAATTTTTTAACAATTCCAAGTTCTTT
Source organism: Acmispon strigosus (assembly GCA_030819835.1). Taxonomy (NCBI): domain Eukaryota; kingdom Viridiplantae; phylum Streptophyta; class Magnoliopsida; order Fabales; family Fabaceae; genus Acmispon; species Acmispon strigosus. Next base: position 32,829,314 of record JAUAMA010000001.1, read on the forward strand.
TTTGTCTCCCTAGCTCTACCTCTCTTCGCAAGACTAAAAATAATTTTATCAATCCTTCTCACCGTGTCTCAATAGGTCTCTGTAAATGTTCATACCACCTTAACTAGTTTCCCATCAGCTTCTCCACGATAGTCGTCATTCCAGTATCTTCTCTAATCCACTCATTGCATATCTTATTCTTTCTTGTGTGCCCACTCATCCATCTTAACATTGTCATTTCTGCTACTCAAACTTTTCTCTCAGGCCGTTCCGTTAAAACCCAACATTCGCTACCATAACGTATAGCGGGTCTTACAACGATTTGCTACTCCAACTATGCTTGTGTAGCCCGTCCTAAGCCCGAACAAATGAGAAGGGTTGTGTTAGGCCTTATAACTAAGGCATTAGCATAGAATCGCAAAAGTGAGTGCAACTGTCTAAGGCTCTAGAAGTAGGGCAAGAGACACAGGATAAAGGCAAGTGGTTTCTCCTCCTTTTGTTCAGGTGTTGGTTCAGATGTTTGGCAAGCTCCACAACATTCTTTACCCGAACTCAGGAGAGCAACAATACTACATTTTTATAGTGTTTGTAATATACTAGCTGATGTTTTGGTTCACTGATGCTACAATAGCTGGATCTCCCTTTCGGATATGGAGACTTCCTCCTTCTAGTGTGCTCGCGTTGCTGTGTCAGGATGTTGTAGCTTAGTTCGTTTTCGTTTGTATTTCCATATGTAATAAAAAAATACCCTAGCCTCATATGCTGCAAAGTTTTGTTCTTTTTTCACAATTTCACTTTTATTTTAATCTTATTTATCGTTTATTATCACTTTATTATTCTCTTATTACATTACTCATTATATTTCATACTCTTATTTTTCTATTTTTATCTCTTTGAGTGTAAGATGAAATTGGATTGTGAAGGTATTTTTATTATTATTATTATATCCATCTTTATAAAAGTTGTTTCCTTGAAAACACTGTTTCTAAAATATTAGCATGCATGCTAATACACGTATTTTTTATGGAAATGGAAAAATATTGGTCACCAAAGAGAATCTTTATGCATTACAATGAAATACCAACGCGTGCGTGGCAAATTCACAACAGTGAAGAATGACTATGAAATCACAAGGTCAAAAGTTTAACTCCTAGAAGCCTAACTTTTTGAGAAAACATTTGACCTTTACCGCACTTAAATTAAAATAGCGATATCAATATAAGACAAAAAAAAATACATTACAACGGGAATCACTTTGTTATTAACTTATTATATAAAATTAATTTCATTATTGCAAATCTCTTATCTAATATCACAACCCCCATTTTTATTTACATCTTATTTTTCATTTATTATCGAGATATGATCAATTGACACTAAGAAAAGTGTTTTTGAAGAATAGTTCAAGTGGTAAGAGCTGAGGACATATGAGATGGAGAGGGGAAGGTCCAGATATGAATGCGTGGAAGTGGAATTTAAGTGCTTTCCGATATACCAAAACAAAACAAAATTTACACTAAGGTGTGAAACTTATCTTAACACCAAATCATGTCAATTTATTTTGTTTGATCTAAAAGGTTATGATTTGTCTTTTTAAACTCCTCAATCAATACATAATTATTACTCCCTCCGTCTCAAATTATAAGGACTTGTTTAGACAATCACGCTTATTAAGAAAACATGTAATAAGCTAATTAATATCTTGGTTTTATTATTTTTTATACAAATCTTCCATATATACCCCTATGTTAGTATTGGATATATCAAAGGTTGGTTGGGAAACATGAAAGAGAAGTAATTAGTAGATGTTATAATTAAATTTTTGGAATTGAAAATATAATGAATGCAAGGGGTAAAAAAGGAAAAGTTTATTATTTATTTTTTTGAAATCTAGAAGGGTTCTTATAATTTGAGACACCAAGTTTGTCTCTAAAGAGTCTTATAATTTGTGACGGAGGGAGTAATATCTTTCTCTCTCATTTATTTATTTATTTATTTATATATTATAACTTAGTTAAATTAAAGTTATAAACTTTACGAACAATTTTTTTTGTTTTATACGAAAGTAACTATAACATTATTTTAGTTTCATTTTTAAAAATCCATTATTTTAATTTCCTGGAGTTCCTTAAAAAAATCTTGCAGTAAAAATAATTAATAGAAAAATAAATAAATAAATAAATTATTAAACAAATAAAAAATTAGTAAATAATTTTTGCAAATCTTGTGCAATAGAAAAATATTTCTCAATTAATTTTAAAATAGATGGTACATTTCAAAGTTTTTTCAAATGAAAATATTTCTTGTTTTTTTTAATATTTTATTGACATTCTTATTTCTTATTACGTATACATATATACAGAACAAAATATTCTTTTCGTAATTTTTTCAAATTCAAAAGTAAACTGATAATTATTTTTTTCAAACTAGCAAAACAAACTTTTATCTCAACTTTAATGAGAGAAAAAATATTAATAAATACCTTAATGACTAATAAATATGTATTAAATGTAGATTTTTAGAAAATAAATCAAAGCCTTTTAGATTAAAGTAAAACAAACAAATAGAATTTAGTGTCAAAATAATTTTGACCATTTGATGTCAATTGATCCTATCTCTTTATTATCAGCTTATTATTGTCCTATCACATTACTCATTATATTTTTTACTTTTATTTTTACTATTTATATCTCTTTGACTGTACGATGAAATTGAGGTGTGAAGATATTATTTAGCTTTTATTTTCCCTTTAAAGAACATAGAGCTATTAATATAAAAATCAATTCAGTTAAATCAAATAATAATACTGTTTTCCAATGTAAAAAAAATATAATTAAGCACCAGAAAATTTATATTTAAGATTGATTGGAAAAACTTCTAATTTGGCTAAAAGTACAATAATAAGCAATTGAAATTATTCTAAAACGAACCGTAGTTATAGTCTTTCCTAAAAACAATATATTACATTAAAAATAATGTTATTAGACAGTGGTGTCAATTAATTCTATCTCTTTGTTATCAACTTATTATTCTCCTATCACATTACTCATTATATTTCTTACTTTTAGATTTACTATTTATATCTCTTTGACTATACAATGAAATTGGGGTGTGAAGATATTATTTAGCTTTTTTTATCCCTTCAAAGAACATTTAGCTATTAATAAAAAAATAAATTCAGTTAAATCAAATGATATAATTAACCACCAGAAAAGTTATATTTAAGATTGGTTGCAAAAACTTCTAATTTGGCTAGTAAATACAAAGGTAAGCAATCAAAATTATATCAATTTTACTCTAAATTGAGCTGTAGTTATAGTCTTTCTTAAAAACAATATACTACGTTAAAAATAATGTTATTAGACATTTAATGTTGCGAGGATTGTGGCTTGGATCATCAGTAGAGATTGAACCTGATGATCTTATCCACACAACACATCATCATAACGTGTCACAGTCACTCCTCCTTTATATATTATCCTTCAACTCTTCACTTTCCCTCATCACTTGTTCAGTACTCAGATCCAATGTAGCCAGACATGCTAACAAACGCTGCAGTCTCTTGGTTTTTGTAAGAACATGTCTTCTTCACTTTCATCTCATTAATTTACTCAATTTTATTTCTTCTTCTTCTTCTTCTTACAATTCATTCCATTTCCTTCCCTTTGCTAAATAGGTTCTGTTGATCTCACGTCCAAGCTCTGTGTTGTGTACTCCACCTTGATCGAATACGCACCAAACATGTCCACACAGTCTCAGAGAAATTCTACAAGGGATTTGATATTGTGGAAATGGTCCATAATATTTGTAACTTTCTTGCTATCTCAACATCAACTGTGATTTCCTTGATTAATTGTGTTACTAGGCCTCATGGAGTAAGTTAACGTACCAACCGATTGTTTGAAACAGTGTGTTTGAAACAAAACAGTGTGTTTCAGCCTCTGCGGTTTGTTTCTGTTTCATTTCAGAACCCCTCTTCGCGCGTCTCCCCCTTTTTGGCCGTTTGTGATTCTTGTTTCTTCTAGCTGGAATCCCTGTGGTGATTCGCGCTTCTTCACTTCTCCGCTGCGTGTTCTTGTGAATAGATCTGTATCAAGGGCCTTTTGGGTTAATGCTGAGAAACAAATAGTGGGGATCTTTCTGGGCTAATGTTGAGATACAAGTTGGAACTTAAGCATAGGTAGACCGGGCGAGTGCCTTCCCCCAGTGGCGGGCCATGAAGACTTATGAAGACACACTTCGCTTTCATACTTCAAGCTCGGTGTCTTGTGGGCATGCGGACAGGGAGAGTGCCTTCCCCCGATGGGGGGCCCTGAAGACTTATGAAGACACACTTCGCTTTCATACTTCAAGCTCGGTGTCTTGTGGGCATGCGGACAGGGAAAGTGCCTTCCCCCGATGGCGGGCCATGAAGACTTATGAAGACACACTTCGCTTTCATACTTCAAGCTCGGTGTCTTGTGGGCATGCGGACAGGGAGAGTGCCTTCCCCCGATGGCGGGCCATGAAGACTTATGAAGACACATTTCGCTTTCTTACTTCAAGGTCGATGTCTTGTGGGCTTGTGGATAGGGCGAGTGCCCCACGACAGTAAGAGGGCGACCAACATTAGTAAAGGGCGGCCTAGGGCGGCGACCCAGGGGCACATTTGTAATACATAGGATATTGGGCCTGATCTTTGAGGCCCATAGGCTTAGTCTGAATTAAATGTAATTTATGGCCTTCCTCCCTATAAATAGCTAATAGGGGGCTCATGTAAAAGGGATCTGAATTATCTATTGATAACACTTCTTCTCAATGCTCTCTCAATTCGAGAACATTATCTTACCCAAATAAATATTTTTCCTACAAAATACATAGTCAAAAAATAAAAAGTCTCACCCCCAAAGTAAATGTCTAGGTTCGGCTATTCCAAGAACAAGACCAAGGTCCAATTTTTTTTCAAAACGAAATTATACACTAGCTAAGTTAAGCAATATCTATTGTAGAAATCAAATTAGAAGTTTCAAAATCACTTCTTTGAAAATAATAACTTTTCAAAAACTCAACTTTTCCAAAAATAAAATATACTCATGAATTGATCAAGAGATTCTCTATCACTTTGGTGAAGGCTAAAAGCGAAAAGCTAAACTTAAAAACTCAAAACACTTTTGAACCAAAATTTTGAAAAACAAAGTTGATGAGGTTGTTGTTCGAGTTGTTCCTAAGAACTTTTAAGAAGAGAAAATGCAAAATGCTAACATCTTTAACCCAAAGTCACTTTAAAAGAGTTTTTCAAAGAAATACTTCTAGAGAAGTAAAGATCAAAGAATTTCCTTCAACTTTGATGAAAAAAAACAAACTCTAAAACCTCAACTTTAAGCTAAACTCAAACTAAAACTTATTATTTCTAAAAATCTAGATTTTCCAAAGAAATAAAACCATCACTACTACAGAAATGCCATATTACCATGGTTCTGGGCAGCCTATTACCACGGTTAAACCGTGGTATCAGTCATCCAAGTAATGGATAAATTACCACGGTTCAAGGCGGAACCGTGGTAACATCATACCTCGGAAATACTTGGTTCTACGCTGAACCGTGGTAATATCAGGCCTCTGTTACCACGGTTATAGGAGGAACCGTGGTATTTTGTCCCTATGTTACCAAGGCTCTTTTATGAACCGTGGTAATAATTTTGTTTTTTGTTTTAAGTTCTATTACCACGGTCCTGTATGAACCGTGGTAATATGTGTATTTTATTATTTGAGCTACGTACAATCAAAGACATGCAATTCAAACAGTAAACAAATTATAACTATGACCTGCGATGCGATGGAAAAAACCATGACAACATAATGTACAAGCAATATATATAATATGTACAACCAATCAAATATGTACAAATTATAATATGTGCAGACCCCCTATACACATTTTAGCCGTCAGTAATTACAAACTTGTCTAACACCATATCACCACTGCCTTGCTAAGGATCATATTCCTGAAACAACATGTCAAAAGTGTAAGTGACAAATACAATTATGTTACATACATATGAAATATATCTAGCATACAGTCATTATAAAAGAATACATACTTCTTTAACTTGTTTTACTAGATCTTTTCCTCTTCTGTTTCAAAAGGTGCATACGTGTTTTTCCTATTTTTTCATGGAATTCTATATTCATCCAAGTTCCCTCTTCATGATCATCTCGGACATACAAACAATCATCTTCATCTGAATCAGGGTCGATTGGTTGTTGTAACGCGAAGAATGGGTCATCCTCAATAGCATTTTCTCCATGACGGTCTTGTCCATCATCGTTGTTGATATGCACCTTATTTGATAAAAGAACAATGGACCTTTTATTGTCAGCGGGATCAGGGACATAAAATATTTGCTCTGCTTGGGTTGCCAAAATAAATGGATCATCCGTGGACCTTTTATTGACATTCTTAAAATCTGCCTGAATGAACCCTGAGTCATCAATCTGAACTCCAGAGTTATTGTCAACCCACTTACAGCCAAACACAGGAACCTAGAATGTTGTGTAATCCAGCTCTCATATGTTTTGAATTACCCCAAAGTATGACATGTCTGCATATATGGGGTTTCTATCTTTGGCGCTAGAGACATGCATAGCTCTAGCAACAAGAGTCAAACCACTGTTTTGCATTGTACTACGATCATCTTGGGTTCCCGTATAAAATGTATAGCCATTAATTACATAGTCTTTGTAAGAAAAGGCATGTATACTCGGACCCTTCGACAACCATTTCAATCTGTCTGAAACAGAGATATGATCTTCTTTCCACTCCTGATAAACGTGATCCTTTAGCCATGGAATAAAAGTCCTCTTGTGCTCCTTTGCTAACCAATTTTCAAACCTATTGGGGTTCAACATCTTAATCTCATCCTTGTGCATGTCAACATATGGCCCAACCTCATCTGCATTATCCAAAACAAATAAGTGAGCTTGTTGCCATTCTTTGGTCTGAACGGTTACTATCTCACATTTAAACAACCCTTCCCTTCTATTCATCCTGTGTGACGAGACTTTGGAAGCCCAATGGAATCCACATTGGACAGGTATTCGGTACAAAATTCAACAACTTCTTCTACTAAGTACCGTTAGTTCGGTTTTTTACATAGCCTTTTAGAATCTTCATGTAACGATCAAAAGGGTACATCCATCTCATATAAGTTGGCCCGCATAATTGTATCTCTCTAACCAAGTAAATGGTTAGATGAACCATTATATCAAAGAAAGAAGGTAGAAAGTACATCTCAAGCCCACACAAAGTTGTAGCAATTTCTCTCTGCAATGCTGTTAACTTAGAAGGGTCAATCACTTTGTTGCAAATAGCCTTGAAGAAGAGACACAAGCTTGTTAAGGTACCTCGCACTTTTTTGGGCAAAATCGAGCATATAACTACCAGTAGAAAGTTCTCCATAAGAATATGACAATCATGAGTCTTCAATCCCTTGAACTTAAGGTCTTTCACTGATACCAGGTTCTTGATATTTGAAGAGTACCCCTGTGGAACCTTAACCCCACTAAGAAACTTGCACAAACCAAGTTTCTCTATCCTGCTCAGAGTATAGGCCGCTGGAGGGAGATACGTACGTTTTCCCTTCTTCACTGGTCTTAATTCTTTTCTTATGCCCACCAAATCAAGCCTTGAATTGATGCTATCTTTTGACTTTCCTGACACGTTTAGCAAAGTACCAGCAACAATTTCAAAAATATTCTTCTCAACATGCATCACATCAATAAAATGTCTCACATAGAGTGACTCCCAATATGGAAACTTAAAGAAAATTGACTCTTTCTTCCCACAACTTTTAGGAACTTGGTTTTTGAAAGTCTTGCCGAATGTACACCTCAATTTTTTCACCTTGGAAAATAGATCAACACCCTTCAGTGGCTTGGGAGCTCTACCTTCTTCTATATTTCCATTGAAAGCTTTTGACCAGCTCCGATGATGATGTCTTGTATGCAAGAATCTACAATGTTGTAGGAAAACAGTGTTTTTACAATGTTCTAATCGCATTGAAGTTGTACCATCTTCACATATAGGGCACGCAAGCTTTCATTTTACACCATATCCCGACAAATTGCGATATGCCAGAAAATCATTGATCGTACCATACAACATAGCCCTCAGCCTGAAAGTTTCATCCCTTGACCCATCATACACCTCTACACCTACATCCCATAATTTCTTCAGATCTTCAATTAGAGGGACCAAGTATATGTCTATATCATTTCCGGGTTGTTGAGGCCCGGATTAACATAGATAACATCATATACTTGTGCTTCATACAAAGCGAAGGTGGTAGGTTGTAGATCACTAGTATCAACAGCCATGTACTGTGGGTGCTACTTTGAAGGCTATATGGATTTATTCCATCAGAAGACAATGCAAGGCGCAGGTTTATGTCCTCTGTGCCAAATACAAGATAGTCCGCATCAAAATTTTTCCACTTTGGAGAATCTGCCGGGTGTCGAAGCATTCCATCACCATCCCCTCTATCTTTATGCCATGTCAGGTTTTTCGCAATTTCAGCTCTACGGTACACGCGCCAAAATCTAGGTATTACGGGGAAATACCATAACACCTTTAAGGGACTTGATTTTTTCTTCTTATATCGCGGAGCTTTACATTTAGAACATGTATCCAGAGATGCATATTCACCACGAAACAAAATACAATCATTAGGACATGCATGAATCCTCTCATAACTCATTCCAATAGACGAAAGCATTCGTTTAGCCTCATATGTTTGACCGGGAAGAACGTTCTCCTCCGGAAGCATATCTTTTAAGAGAGAAAGTAGGTCGTTGAAGCTCTTATCGGTCCATCCATTGCCCGCTTTTAGGTTGTACAACTTTAAGACCGCAGACAATCTTGTGAGTTTAGAGCATCCATCATAAAGAGGCGTCTTCGCATCAGTTTTCAACCTCTCGAACATTTCAGGGAAATCACGAAGATCATCTTCCATCGCCTCCGCTATTTCATCAACACAGTTAGCCTCACATTCATCTTTCTCCATATCAACTGAGGCACATCCCAGAGTATCTGTTGCATCGCTAGAATCAAATCTGGGCTCACCATGATTTGTCCAACGCATATAGTTCTTATCAATTCCATTGCATATTAGATGTCCTTCCAATTCAAGTGGGTTAACTCTAAGACCATGACAGCAACGTAAACTGGGGCATAACATGCTATTGGGATTCTTTGTGCATTGAACCGTGAATGAAACAAATTCTTTCACTCCGGCCGCATATTCATCGGATAAGCGATTAGCAAACATCCATTTACGATCCATACGTACCTGATCAATAGATGTTAATGTCTACAAATATGAACCTCTTAAAATTTAGAGGGGAAGATTCCTATTCTAGTCAGGATTCTAAAATTCATGTTATGTTTTTAAAATATGTAATGTTCGGGACATTAGAAGCTATCGTTAAATAAAAAGCTACTAGTTAGTATCCTCACATACTCCTTACAATCGAACATGACCTCACAAAATAGAGTACACATATATTCCACGAAATGTACTGAACAACAACAAAAATCTTCAACAGAATACACATTCCACAAAATGTACTGAACAACAACAGCAAAGGCATAAGAACTGGTAATTATCAAACAGATAAGCTCCTTAACTAACACAAAAACTAAAACGCCAGACGAAGGTACTAAACAACAACAAAAATCTTAAGAAGAAAGAAAACCCTAGAAGTAGAAGCAGGTCAAGAGGACTCACAAGTGAGGTGTGGAAGCAAGATGAATGAGCTGAGTAGCAGGAGGAACGAGCTTAGTGAGCACACAAAGAGGGAGGCCGTGAGCAACAGAAGGATTAGTTGCAGCGAGAAAAGTAGTTACAAAGCGAATGCAGAGAGAACACGCGCCGATGATGACGTGCAACGACAGGTGGCAAGAAGCGAAGGTAATAGGCTGAAAAAGGTAGGAATGTCGAGTGGCAGTGACGATGTTGAAGATCGATGGAGTCGAGACAGAGAAGCGAGAAGACAAAAGGTATTTCTCGATAGAAGGGTTTAAATTTATTTTTTTTACATTTTTATAAATAGCTTATTTTTTAATATTAACTAAAATAAAATTAATTTTTATTAATTCGGCTATTTTAATTTTTCGAAGGGAGTTTATTTTAATGAAAATTATTATATATGTATCCAATGGGTTTTAACTTAGTAGAGATAAGTGATTAATGATAAAAATTATTACAAGATATTATTTTTTCAAAAATATTTTATATTTAAATTATTACTTATAATTATATAAGTAGAGAAATAATTTTAAATAATATCATATGATAATATAAAATTAGTCTATATTTACTATTAAAAAATTATTACACATATATATGAGTAGCCTATTTTATTGTTAGTGAAAAATTATTTTGTGTATTTTTATTATAATATAAATAACAAAAAATAATGATTAGTAAGTAGTAGTATGTTGTAATGAAAATTTAATTATTTTATATGAGTAAATCCAATATTTTCACCATTTATAAATAAGTTTATTTTTTAATTAAGTTTATCAGTAACTAAATAATTTAACTTAACAATAACAATTAGTAATTGATATGTAATAAAATTAATATTTTATTAAAATCAAAAAATTATATTTATTAATTAATATTATCATAATTATATAAAATATAAATATGAAATTAATTTTGGGTCATGGTAAAAAACAAACAAAAAACTGATATCCTATTCTGTTAGGATAATTTCTATCCTAGCTCCCTCTCAGGATAACTATTACACGTGATGGACAGGATAGGATAATGGACAAGATAGTGTTATCCTATCTTGTGGTACAACAAACAGCAGATAACAACAGGATATGATTACTATCCTATCTTGTCTCTGTTTATCCTATCCACCAAACGGACCCTTAGTGTCAGAAAGAAAGTGCCAAAGAGAGTATAACTATCACTTCTCCTCAACTATAATATACACATACCCTCCCTCAATTTTTGTTGTTGTTACAATCAAGTTCTTTTAACCAAGTTTCAATTTTATTCATTTAAAACTCTTAAATTCTAATTTCTAAGAAAAATCTTTACAATGTCATATGCTCGACTAAGAATGGAGTTTGCTCGATGGGGAGAACTGAAGAGTGTTTTCTTGCAGCGGCAGAGGAGGTTTGGTCGCCGATCACGATTTGCTTTCGTCCGGTATAAATCAGCGACAGCGGCTAAAACGGCGGTACATAACATCAATAAAACGTGGCTGGGTCAATCTTACCTGCTTGCAAACATGGCACGAGAAGGTCCACCAAGGGGGCAGGTAGGAGAGCGAGGGGGAAGAGGTTATGAGTTTCAGAGACCAAGGAAAACGATGGCACCAAAGCAGGTATGGCGTGAGAAGAGGTGTCAAAAGACAGAGAAGGAAACCCAGGAAAAACGATACATTAATGACAGGAGGGGGAAGCCAAAGGGGAGTTTTCCATATTCTGGGGCGTGTGTGGCCACATATGAGTCCAAGGTGGAGGAACGTGGATCCATTGTGTCAATGGCGGAGGCATCGACATGGGGTGTTTATACCACGGCAGGACTGCAGGAGTACCTTAATATCAATGGTCTGAACTGTATTGAGGTCAAACCTCTAGGAGCACGGGAGGTAATTTTAGAATTCCCCTCGAAGGAGGACATGGAGGAGATCCTGCACCAGGCGCAAGATTTTCTAAAGGAGAAGTTCCAGATGATAAAGATATGCACCACTCAAACTAGTTCAAGGAACCATTTAGTGTGGATGAAAGTGAAGAATGTTCCGGTGTATGTTTGGGGCTGTGAATTTTTTGAATCAGTGGTGTATTCGCTAGGGAGATTATTGTGTATGGATGGTCCGACCTCGGCAAGGAAGCGTTTTGATATTGCAAGGATATTAGTTGAAACTACAACACCGGTGATTATGGGGCACGAGGTAACGGTGGTCCTGGACGGCGTACCTACGACGGTGTGGTTGGAACCGGAATATGGCCCGGTCAAGGTGTCATCCAACTCAGCAGTGCACAATTTTTCCGTGGAGGTGAGGGTGGCAGAACATGTCAGAGGAGACGGTGGCCAAGGCCAGGCCGGCGACGGCGAGGCTCCAGCGGTTGGGGTGGATGGCGTAGGGAATACCGTCCTAATCCAAATTCAAAATGCGGCGTCTCCTGCGGTGAAGAAGGATACGTTACAGGCTGAATATCACCATTTAATAGCATGCGGTTATGGGCATTAACCGCTATCGTAATTTGCGGATTTTACGTGATAAGGGTATTTCAAACGCAGGGTCTGAATTTGAAAAAGGAGAGAGTCAAAGGATTGGCTCGAACATGTTGCATGGGTTACATGAGGGGGGCCCAATGGAAAAAGCAATAAAGGAACCTATAAGTGTAGATGTGGGCCTTTCTCAATTAGTAGGGAAAATGGATATAATGCGAGAGAATACATGTGGCCCATGTGTGAAACATATTTTGGAGGGGGCTGGTACGTGGCAAGAAAATCAAACATTAAAGGAGCAAAATCAAAAATTAAAACTAGAAGATCATGAAATAGCAGAAACAGAGGAGGCTTTGACGGACAACACAATTCCCCTTGTCTATGAACATAGTCAAAGTGAAATCAAGGTAGTTGAGAGGAAGCAAAAATGCAAGCCGGGTAGACCAAAGAAGATTTCGATTTCATCTGGGAAGGATCTTGTGGTTGCGGAAGCTTCTCCTAAGCGACCTCGCGGCAGACCGAGGAAAGGGGCACGACAAATTGACAGTGTGGGTAAGTCTTCCACACCTACGGCATCAGTAGCAGCGCTTCAGATTGTCCCCTTTGATGCTCATGACAAAGTAGGGATACAGACCCGGGCAAGGAAATCTTTTCTTACTAGCCAGCGTGTGGGTTTGTTGTTTGATTGTTCAGAGGAGTTGGCAGTAAAGGGGCTGGTTGAACAGCTCCGAACTCTATCTAAACAATAATTGAAGGCATATCTCCAATGTCTGCGATGTGGGTTACTTGGAATGTTCGTGGCTTGGGCAAGTCTACGAAACGAAGGGTGGTGAAGAAGACATTGGAGCGAGTCAAGCCGGAGGTGGTGCTTATGCAGGAGACTAAACTAAATGTGGGGAGGGAAAAATTGTTAGTTTCTTGGACCAACGCAGCGGGCATGGATTATCATTGGGTGCCGGCGGAGAATGGGGCAGGTGGGTTATTAACATTGTGGAAGAAGAATATGTTTAATATAATCAAGGTCTGTAAGTATAGCCGTATGTTGTTGTTGGTTGTTTCTTTGATGCCTTCTGCTGAATTATGTGCCATAGCGAATGTGTATGGTCCTCATGATGCAAGGGAGAGAGAGGAATTTTTTGAATTAGTAGCTGTGGAGTTGGAGGGGTTTACTGGCAGGGTAGTTATTGGCGGTGATTTTAATGTGATCTTACATGATGGGGAAAGAAGTGGTACAGGGGGTTTGGGGGACGCTACCTTCAAGCAGTTTGTGGCGGATAATAATTTGATAGACCCACCCTTGCTAAATGGTGTTTTTACATGGTACAGCACGAGGGACGGAGGGTGTTGGAGTAGGCTTGATAGGTGGTTTCTAAATGAGGAGGCCTTGATGGGTTTTAATGGCGTCACACAATCTGCCCAGGATTGGGGGTCAGTATCTGATCACAGAGCTGTTACAGTGGCATGGGGGACAAGGAATTATGGTCCAAAACCGTTTACATTTTACAATTATTGGCTGATGGAGGAGGGGTTTAAGGAAATGGTGAGGGAGTGGTGGGTGATGAGTGGATTTTATATGGTGTTTTTAGGCTATTTTTAGTCTTTTTATTTTATTATTTTTGAGTCTCATGTAGGTTTTTTTATTGTTTTTATGTAGATTTTATATTTATTTTGCATTTTGCATGTAGATTAGATTTTATTAGATTTTCTAGCTTTATTTTATATTTTTTAGGAATTTTTCTAGTTATTTTGTATTTTTAGAAAAAGCTGGTTTAGTTATCATTTTTGTCCAGGGACCAATGTGTAAAGTTTCAGGAAGTCGGGGACCAAATTGTAAAAGTTCAAGAGTGGAGGACTTAAAGTAAAGATTGAGAGAGTAGGAGGGCTTGAATTGAAGTGCTAACCAAGAGAGGACCAAAGTGAAAAAGAAGAATATGAAGAATCACTCTCTAATTTAGCACATGGAAAAAATGTTTAAAGAATTGATGTTAGTGGAGGAAGGGTTTCAGAATTGAACAAGGCTGGTTAGTGTCTTTTTATGGCCATCAAAACCCACTACCATGAATGAAGAAGGAAGGAAAAGCTTGAAGATGAAGGAGCAGCGTCCCAACGCTCCAGCGTTGGGATCCCAGCGCTCCAGCGCTGGGGTTCTGACTGGATGATGAGTCAGATGGTGACCCAGCGCCCAAGCGTTGGAAAGCCAGCGCTCAAGCGCTGGGCCTCGGACAGAAAGTGGATTTTTAATGCATCCTAGCGCCCATGCGTTGGGAATGCCAGCGCTCAAGCGCTGGAGGCTGGAATTTTACTATAAATAGGACCCTTTTCTTCACTTGTAAGACACACCTTCATAGAATACAACAAGTATTCTCTCTTTCTCCCTCAAAGATCATTGTTCCTAGGAATTGTGGGAAGCCAAACTTGAGCTCCTATCCAGGGTAATTCAATGATTCTTTTAGCCATGCTTGGCTAACTTCTTCTTTAAGTTTTTGGGTTGTTTTAGTTTATAATACATGTTTTAGTCTTTTTCTACATTTCTGAATTTTATTTCCATTCATGTTTTATTACCTTATGCTTTATTTCTATCTTGTGGATCCCAAGAGGTTTTGCTTATTACTTATTACATAAGGCCATTTGGTGAGTAGTAAGGGAACTAGGTAATAAAAAAGGTTATAAGTATACTTCGCTAAGGAATTAGGAAGGACGTAACTTTATGTTGGCCTGAACATCTTCTTCATCTTCTTCTTTAGTTAACTAAGTACCAAGGAATTGGGTTTAGTAATTAAAAAGAAAGATCTACAATGCTTAAGGAATTAACTTGTAGTTACACTAGGCTATAGCATCATGATAATGGTTTTATAATTCAGGAATTTAGTAGGAAATTTCTAGCATGTTTTTATAGACTATGTAAACCAACCCAAGAGCTTAATATTCATCATCTCTTTATTTTATTATTTTATGCTATTGTTCCTTTCTAGTTCTCAAACCAACAACAAATATTCATCTTTTATTTTTCTGTTTTAGTACTAAATTTTATAATAATAAGAACACCTATCCCGTGGGTTCGATCTTTTTATATTACGCGATAGTAAATTGTACACTTGCAATTTCATTATCAAGTTTTTGGCGCCGTTGCCGGGGATAGGTTCAGTTCTTGTTTTTATTTTATTTAGTACTTCTTCTATATAATATAAAAAAAAAAATATTACTGCCTAACAGTTTGTTGCCATGTGGAAAGAAGATCCTTTAGAGACTATAATCTCTGAGGGGTTGGATTTTGAAGATATAGACAGCAATGACGAACAGGTCATTGAAATGGCAAGATATCTGGAGGCTGCCCATTTTTTCCCTTCAACAAAAAATTGGGTAGAGGAGCTGTAAAGAGAGGAAGAAGTTCAAGAGGAAAAGAGGGAATTGAAGCCCTTACCTTCCACTCTTAAGTATGTATTTCTTGAGGGAGGTAATAATAAGCCAGTCATTGTGAGTAGCTCCCTCTCTCCTCTTGAAGAAGATAAACTGGTAAGAATTCTTAGAGCTCATAAATCTGCTTTGGGTTGGACTATAGAGGACATTAAGGGCATAAGTCCCACTGTTTGTATGCATAAAATTTGTTTAGAAGAACAAGTTAAACCTGTAGTCCAACCCCAAAGAAGACTTAATCCTGCCATGAAAGAGGTGGTAAGGAAAGAAGTGATTAAGTTGCTTGATGCAGGGATCATCTATCCCATTTCTGATAGTGAATGGGTCAGTCCCGTTCAGGTAGTTCCCAAAAAAGGGGGGATTACTGTGGTCCCGAATGAGAACAATGAATTGATTCCCACCAGAAAGGTAACTGGTTGGAGGGTTTGTATAGATTACCGGAGGCTAAATTCTGCCACCCGGAAAGATCATTTCCCCCTTCCCTTTATTGATCAAATGCTTGACAGGTTGGCTGGCCATGAGTACTTTTGTTTCTTAGATGGTTATTCAGGATATAACCAAATTGTTGTTGATCCTAAGGATCAAGAAAAAACTGCTTTTACTTGCCCCTTCGGGGTGTTTGCTTATAAAAGAATGCCTTTTGGCTTGTGTAATGCTCCAGGAACCTTCCAAAGATGTATGTTTGCTATTTTTTATGATTTAATTGGTGAATGTATGGAAGTGTTCATGGATGATTTTTCTGTGTATGGCCCCAACTTTGGCAAGTGTTTGAGCAATTTGGAAAGGATTCTTGTTAGGTGCCAAGAAAAGAATTTGGTACTTAATTGGGAAAAATGTCATTTTATGGTAAAAGATGGCATTGTGCTTGGGCACAAGATTTCTGAAAAAGGGATTGAGGTAGATAGGGCTAAAACTGAAATTATTGAAAATCTACCTCCTCCCACTAATATTAAAGGTATAAGAAGCTTTCTTGGTCATGCAGGTTTTTATAGGCGATTTATAAAAGATTTTTCTAAAATTGCTAAGCCTATGACAAATCTCCTTGAAAAAGAAGCTCCTTTTATCTTTAATGATGAGTGTTTGGCTGCTTTTAAATTATTAAAGGAAAAACTTGTTTCAACCCCTATCATTGTTGCTCCCCAATGGGATTTGCCTTTTGAAATTATGTGTGATGCTAGTGATAATGCAATAGGGGCTGTTCTTTGTCAGAAAAATGGAAAAGTTTTACATGTGATTTATTATGCTAGTAAGGTTCTGAATGAAGCTCAAAAAAATTATGCTACAACTGAAAAGGAGTTGTTGAGCGTTGTCTATGCTTTAGACAAATTCAGACCTTACGTTTTGGGTACTAAAGTTATTGTGCATACTGACCATTCTGCATTGAAGTACTTGTTTGCTAAGCAGGAAGCTAAACCCAGGCTGATCAGGTGGATCTTACTCTTGCAAGAGTTTGATCTTGAAATTGTGGACAGAAAAGGGAAGGACAATGGTGTAGCAGACCATTTGTCAAGGCTTGAAGAAGGGAACTCCGATCCAATTCCTATTCAAGAGGAGTTCCCAGATGAGAGGCTTTTAGCTATCCAAGAGATAGCTCCATGGTATGTACATTTAGCTAATTTTAAAGCTGCTGGTGTGTTGCCTTCTGATTTGACTTGGCAACAAAAGAAGAAATTTTTGCATGATGCTAAATTCTTTTTCTGGGATGAACCTTATTTGTTTAGAGAATGTTCTGATGGGATCATTAGAAGGTGTATTCCGGAAAAAGAATTTGAGGCTATTTTATGGCATTGCCATGGCTCCGATTATGGAGGCCATTTTTCAGGTGAAAGGACTGCAGCTAAAGTCCTCCAAAGTGGTTTTTATTGGCCTACTATCTTCAAAGATAGTAGAGCATTTGTGGTAAGGTGTGATCGCTGTCAACGAACTGGTAATATCTCAAGAAGGAATGAGATGCCCCAAAAAATGATTTTGGAAGTTGAGCTTTTTGATGTATGGGGCATTGATTTTATGGGACCTTTTCCACCTTCTTTTGGTTGCCAGTATATTTTGGTTGCTGTTGATTATGTTTCTAAATGGGTTGAAGCATCAGCCCTTCCCACAAATGATGGAAAAATTGTTTTGGATTTTCTGAAGAAAAAGATTTTTACTAGATTTGGGGTGCCAAGAGCAATAATCAGTGATGGAGGTAAGCATTTTTGTAATAAAGCTTTTGAAGCTCTTTTGAAAAAATATGGTGTTAATCATAAAATTGCTACCCCCTATCACCCCCAAACTAGTGGACAAGTAGAGGTTTCTAATAGGGAGTTAAAAAGGATTTTGGAAAAAACAGTTGGTACCTCAAGGAAGGATTGGTCAAAAAAATTAGATGACACCTTGTGGGCTTATCGAACTGCATTTAAAACTCCTATTGGAACCTCTCCTTACCAGTTGGTTTATGGTTAGACTTGTCATTTACCTGTGGAACTTGAGCATAAAGCCTTTTGGGCTTTGAAACAGTTGAACATGGATTCCAAAGAAGCTGGGGATAAAAGACAGGTACAGGTACATGAGTTGGATGAATTTAGACTCCAAGCATACCACAATGCTTGGATCTACAAGGAAAAGACAAAGAAGTGGCATGATAAGAAGATTGTGCCAAAAGAATTCAATCCAGGACAGTTTGTGCTGTTGTATAGTTCAAGGCTGAAGTTATTTCCTGGAAAGTTGAAATCAAGATGGACAGGGCCGTATATGGTTACTAAAGTCTTTCCTCATGGTGCAGTTGAGTTGGAAAATAATGTTACAAAGAATGCTTTTGTTGTCAATGGGCAAAGACTGAAACCGTACCTAGGAGGAGATATTGTAAGACAAGAGGTCTTTGCCATATTTGATACCCCCAATTGATTAAGGGGAAGAGTCTATCTCGGACCTTAACATTGAGCTGGTTGGGAGACAACCCAACTTAGGATAGTTTATGTTTCTGTCTTTTTAATTTTTGCACAACTCTTGTACATAAATAAAAGAAAAGAAATTTTATGTTTTTGCTGCAGGCGAGGCCAGCGCTCGAGCGCTGGAGGCCAACGCTCAAGCGTTAGGCCCCTGCTTCACAACCTCTGATTCCAGTTGATCCCAGCGCTTAGGCGCTGGAGGGCTAGCGCTCATGCGCTAGGCCCCTGGAATCCCAGATTTTTATTTTTATTTTCCAGCGCCATAGCGTTGGAAACCCAGTGCTTAGGCGCTGGGACCTCTGATGCCCAGTTTTTATTTTAATTCCAGCGCCCAAGCGTTTGTATCCCCAACGCTCAAGCGCTGGAGCTCGGGCAGTTTGCTGTTTTTGCTTTTGTTTGCTGTTTTTAGTTTTTAATAAATTTTGTGTTCACCATTTTTTTTGGAAATTTTAAGGTTCTATGAGTTTTCCCTTGGTTCTAAACTGTTTTTAATTTTTTTTTGGGAACTCAAAGAATTCTTGTTTTTAAAAGGTGAACACAAATTTTCAACCCATGATCTTATTTGTGCTGTTTTTGGAACTAACAAGTCAAGCAAGTTTTCTACTTGTGAGACTTCTGTTTGTTCATTGTTACAGGATAGGTACCAAAAAGAGGGAGAACCCTCTTGAACTTAAGTGTTCAATTTGATTTTTACATTGAGGTTCCCTTGGACCTTTGTGGAAAATTTGTTACTATACCAGCTTGTTAGTTCTTGTTTTTGTTTTTCTTTTTTTTATAGTTTTTAGTTTTATTTTTAGTTTAGTTTTTCTGTTTTATTTTTGCATGAGTCTTGAGTATATTATCCATTCTGAATGTTGCTATAGCTTTGTGAAATGCTTTATCTGATTGAACTGCTTTGTGAAAAGGTTCTATGTTTTGAAGCAGTTAGGATTGCATGCTGTAGAAAGGATTTTTGATATCTTGATTGTTTTGGTTGTTGGCAAAGTCTTTTTCTGAGTTCTAAAAAGGGTACCACTTACCCTATCTTTTTCTGAGAGCTGAGGACTCTGAATTCTAGATTGTAAAATTTTTCTGCCTTGTGTTGCATGTTGATTGGAGTTTTGTATACTTTGTGAGTTGAGAAGAGATTATAGGCATTTTTAAAAACTCAGATTTTTGCTTGAAATGTTATATCCACTAGTAGCCCCTTTTGAGCCTTAAAAGAGTCATTCTTTGGAGCCTACTTTGTGTGATAATTCTTAAAGTTGTTATTGTGATTCATGTGCTGAATTGTTAGAGCTATGTTTGTGGGTTTCTCTCTAAAAAATGAATGAAGAAAAAAATTGGAAAAAATAAGGTATGTGCCTTAGAAAAAATAATGAGGTAGTGGGGTGAGAAAGAGTATGAGGGGAGTAAAATTCAAGTCATTCATCCCATACATTCCACTACTTTGTTCAAAAAAAAAAGAAAGAAAAAAAGAGAAAAAGAAAAGGAAAAAATTGAGAGGACCCTTGTGTTGTATTGTTTAAAGCTCTTAATCACTTAACAACAAGTTTCTGAGTCAGCCACTAGAGTTGCCAATTTCTTGAAATCCACACCTTGAATTGTTCAACCCTTTGGCCAAGTTACAACCTTCAAAAATCTCTTCAACATCACTTGGTTGCTTTACTTCAGTTTTGATTTGAATGATAGGCAGAATTATTGAGCTTTCTTGTTTTCATGGAGAATATCATTTTGTGAGCTTAATTGATGAACTCAAATATGTTAAAAGCCAAGCCTAACTTTCTTGATTCTTTGTCTATAAAACATGCATGTCTTCCTTTTCTGCTAAGCTTTCTTTGAAAGGTTTCTGTGCTTCAGGTTGTAATCAGATAAAACTTTCTCAAAACCCAGGGACGAGTTTTTCTTTAAGTTTTGTCGCTTGAGGACAAGCTGTCGTTGGGTATAGTGGTGTGATAAGTGGATTTTATATGGTGTTTTTAGGCTATTTTTAGTCTTTTTATTTTATTATTTTTGAGTCTCATGTAGGTTTTTTTATTGTTTTTATGTAGATTTTATATTTATTTTGCATTTTGCATGTAGATTAGATTTTATTAGATTTTCTAGCTTTATTTTATATTTTTTAGGAATTTTTCTAGTTATTTTGTATTTTTAGAAAAAGCTGGTTTAGTTATCATTTTTGTCCAGGGACCAATGTGTAAAGTTTTAGGAAGTCGGGGACCAAATTGTAAAAGTTCAAGAGTGGAGGACTTAAAGTAAAGATTGAGAGAGTAGGAGGGCTTGAATTGAAGTGCTAACCAAGAGAGGACCAAAGTGAAAAAGAAGAATATGAAGAATCACTCTCTAATTTAGCACATGGAAAAAATGTTTAAAGAATTGATGTTAGTGGAGGAAGGGTTTCAGAATTGAACAAGGCTGGTTAGTGTCTTTTTATGGCCATCAAAACCCACTACCATGAATGAAGAAGGAAGGAAAAGCTTGAAGATGAAGGAGCAGCGTCCCAACGCTCCAGCGTTGGGATCCCAGCGCTCCAACGCTGGGGTTCTGACTGGATGATGAGTCAGATGGTGACCCAGCGCCCAAGCGTTGGAAAGCCAGCGCTCAAGCGCTGGGCCTCGGACAGAAAGTGGATTTTTAATGCATCCTAGCGCCCATGCGTTGGGAATGCCAGCGCTCAAGCGCTGGAGGCTGGAATTTTACTATAAATAGGACCCTTTTCTTCACTTGTAAGACACACCTTCATAGAATACAACAAGTATTCTCTCTTTCTCACTCAAAGATCATTGTTCCTAGGAATTGTGGGAAGCCAAACTTGAGCTCCTATTCAGGGTAATTCAATGATTCTTTTAGCCATGCTTGGCTAACTTCTTCTTTAAGTTTTTGGGTTGTTTTAGTTTATAATACATGTTTTAGTCTTTTTCTACATTTCTGAATTTTATTTCCATTCATGTTTTATTACCTTATGCTTTATTTCTATCTTGTGGATCCCAAGAGGTTTTGCTTATTACTTATTACATAAGGCCATTTGGTGAGTAGTAAGGGAACTAGGTAATAAAAAAGGTTATAAGTATACTTCGCTAAGGAATTAGGAAGGACGTAACTTTATGTTGGCCTGAACATCTTCTTCATCTTCTTCTTTAGTTAACTAGGTACCAAGGAATTGGGTTTAGTAATTAAAAAGAAAGATCTACAATGCTTAAGGAATTAACTTGTAGTTACACTAGGCTATAGCATCATGATAATGGTTTTATAATTCAGGAATTTAGTAGGAAATTTCTAGCATGTTTTTATAGACTATGTAAACCAACCCAAGAGCTTAATATTCATCATCTCTTTATTTTATTATTTTATGCTATTGTTCCTTTCTAGTTCTCAAACCAACAACAAATATTCATCTTTTATTTTTCTGTTTTAGTACTAAATTTTATAATAATAAGAACACCTATCCCGTGGGTTCGATCTTTTTATATTACGCGATAGTAAATTGTACACTTGCAATTTCATTATCAAAAGGTCTAAACGCGGGATTTATCACTTTGATACCGAAAGTGACAGCACCAGCAACAGTGGCAGATTATCGTCCAATAAGCCTAATTGGGAGTTTGTATAAGCTCATTGCAAAAGTATTGGCGAATAGATTGAAGAAGGTGATTCCTAGCCTGCTAACTGCAAACCAGTTTGCATTCACTCAAGGCCGGCAAATAGCGGATTGTATCTTGATTGCTAATGAGGTGGTTGATTCCATGACATCGAAGCGTGAGGGGGGCTTTATACTCAAATTGGACTTTGCGAAAGCGTATGATAATGTTTCCTGGGGCTTTCTGCTGAATATGTTGGAGGAATATGGGTTCAGTGATAGGTGGCGAACATGGATGCACTGCTGTGTGTCTACTGCGGTCCTTGCTGTTTTGGTCAATGGGTCGCCTACAGAGTTTTTTAAAATTTAAAAGGGCTTGCGTCAGGGGGATCCTTTATCACCTTTGTTGTTTAATTTGTGTGTTAATGGATTGTCAGTCATGTGGAACAGATTGCTGCAGGATGAGGAGCCTGTAGGTTACGCAATTGGGGCTGATTTTCGCCTGAACCACTTACAATTTGCAGATGACACCTTGGTCTTTTGTGAGGGGTCAATAGTTCATTTGGAGGAGATGGCAGCCGTGTTAGGCCCTTTTCTTTTGGCTTCGGGCTTGAAGGTGAACTATGACAAATCAATCTTGATAGGGTGTAACATGGAGGGTGAGGTCGTGGAGAGGGTGGCCAGGAGCTTGGGCGTGTCAGTAGGGACTTTGCCGCTAATGTATTTGGGTTGTCCTTTGGGCGGTAACCCCAGACGGAAAGCGTTTTGGGCACCGGTGGTGGAGAAGGTGAGGATTAAATTGGCCTTGTGGTGTTCAAAGCAATTATCACTTTGTGGCAAACTATCCTTATTGCGTGCGACAGTTGCTTCTATTCCGTTATATCATATGGCTGTTTTCAAGGCTCCGGTAGGTGTGGTAGGTGAAATTGAGAAACTTATGAGGGGATTTCTATGGTCAAAGGCACATGGGGGTAGGAGAATTCCATGGGTTGCTTGGGAGCAAGTCTGTAAAGGTACACAGATAGGAGGGTTGGGGCTTGGTTTCTTAGGGTGGCGGAATAAGGCGTTACTGATTAAGTGGGCGTGGCGCTTTGGTACGGAGACGAACACCATGTGGAGAAAGCTTGTGTGTGTTAAATATGGGTTGGAAGAGCAGTTTCTGGTCCTACATTTGTTGGTGGAACGTTATACTTATTGCTCTGTGTATGTACAGGATATTCTCCAAGTTCTGTTGGAAGATACCATCATGGCTCGGTTGTTCAGGGAAAATTGTATATGTCAGGTCGGCCACGGGGGCCGTGTTCGGTTCTGGCAAGATCCTTGGTTAAACGTGATGCCGTTGGATGATTTGTTCCCGCGGGTTGCAGCTTTGGCTGCGACTAAAATAGGTGCAGTTGCTGATTTTGGGAGGTTTAATGGTGGCAGATGGGTGTGGAATCTGACTTTCCGTAGGCAATTTTTTGGGTGGGAAATGGACCAGCAGCAGAGTTTTTTCAAGCTTTTGAATTCTTCGATTCCGTCCTCAGAAGAGGATACTATCTTGTGGCTATGTGACAGCAACGGGGCATTTTCAATTAAGTTGTTGTGTGCATTAACTGAACTGCAGATCTTTGGGCCGCCACAGTGGGTTGTGCCTCGCAAAATTAGACAGATTGTCCCGCCAAAGATTGTTTTGTTCGTGTGGCAAGCGCTTGATGGCAAAATTGCGGTTCTTCACAGTTTGCTTCAACGTGGAGTGGAGATAGAAGGTGAGGGTGTTTGCTGTTTGTGCGGGGTGAGTCACGAGACTTCAAATCACCTATTGATGGTTTGTCCTCGAGCTTGGAACTTATGGAGCAAAGTACTGCAAAGGGAGGGTGTTGCGTGGTGTGTGCCAGGCACTCTTCGGGGGATGTTGAACGAGTGGGAATTTTTGTGTGCGAAATCAGATCCGCTCATGTGGTCTCTCATACCGTATACGTTGTGGTGGTCACTGTGGATGGCGCGAAATGGAGTTATTTTTCAGAATCAGAATTTTGATGGTGACAAGGTGTGGGACATGCATATTATGAGGAATTCAACGTGGGAGTGTGGAAATTCAACGTTGATGGGTCAGCCCGGGGCATGCCAGGGTTAAGTGGAGTGGGGGGTGTGTTGCGGAGTAGCGATGGTGAAATTTGCGGATTCTTCTCCAAAAGAATGGGTCAACTTTGGGCTCATCAAGCTGAGGTAAAGGCTATTTTGAATGCTTTACAGTTTTGTAAGGAGTTTGGTGTTTGAAATGTAATTATAGAAAGTGACTCAGCGTTGTCTGTGGGGTGGGTGGCGTCCAAGCATTGTAGGCCATGGAGATTGCGTAATAAGCTGAATTTGATTGATTTGTTAATGAAACAAGTTAAGTGTTTCGGGGTATTTCACATATACAGAGAAGTTAATTCAGTGGCAGATTTTTTGGCTAAAACGGCGTGTGATAGGGGGGTACCATTGTGGGAGTTTTTGAAGTAGTGTATTTTGGGTTCAGATGTCTGTCACTGTGGTTTAAGTTTAAATTGGTTGCTTGAGCTGCACTATGGTATTATGGCTGTGGATAATACATTTGGGAAATTGGATGGCCGCTATTTTGGTCCTGGTACTGAGTTGTTGTGGGCTGTTATAATACATGGCCGCTATTTCTGGTAGTGGCATGATGAAGTGGCATTATGGCATTATGTTAGTTTTATTCATAATAGCATTATGGCCGCTATTTTGTGTTATAATACATGTTGTGGGTTTGTTTTAGTATGCAAGCAGGGGCCATTAGTATGTGCTATGAAATAGGCAAATTATTTATGCAGAAGTATGAAGGATGCAATGCCGCTATGACAATATTACTAGTATTATTTATGCAGGGCTTGTTTATCATTGCAGTTTTGGTTGGTTTGCACTGAGGGGGTGTTAGTATGGTAGTGTGTATTTATGCGCTGAGGCTATTTAGTTATGCAGGAGTATAAATGATGTCGCTATGGCATTATTTCCAGTAGATTTATGCAGAGGATTGTTTCTCATTTGGGTTGAAGATTGGTTTGGTACTTTTATTGGTTACTGTATTGATGGGTGTTATTGCTCACTTGAGAGGGATGTTCTCAATTTGTTGGTTAATTATGAATAAAGTGATTCAGTTTCAAAAAAAAAAAAAGTAGTAGAATGTGGTAATGAAAATTTAATTATTTTATATGAGTAAATCCAATATTTTCACCATTTATAAATAAGTTTATTTTTTAATTAAGTTTATCAGTAACTAAATAATTTAACTTAACAATAACAATTAGTAATTGATAAGTAATAAAATTAATATTTTATTAAAATCAAAAAATTATATTTATTAATTAATATTATCATAATTATATAAAATATAAATATGAAATTAATTTGGGGTCATGGTAATAAACAAACAAAAAACTGATATCCTATTCTGTCAGGATAATTTCTATCCTAACTCCCCCTCAGGATAACTATTACATGTGATGGACAGGATAGGATAATGGACAAGATAGTGTTATCCTATCTTGTGGCGCAACAAACAACAGATAACAACAGGATATGATTACTATCCTATCTTGTCTCTGTTTATCCTATCCACCAAACGGGCCCTTAGTGTCAGAAAGAAAGTGTCAAAGAGAGTATAACTATCACTTCTCCTCAACTATAATATACACATACCCTCCCTCAATTTTTGTTGTTGTCACAATCAAGTTCTTTTAACCTAGTTTCAATTTTATTCATTTAAAACTCTTAAATTCTAATTTCCAAGAAAAATCTTTACAATTTCAATCAAGATAATCATTTAAAACCCTAGCCCCATATGCTACAAAATTTATCAAAGTTTTATTCCTTTTTACAGTTTCACTTTTATTTTCATATTATTTTTCATTTATTATCACAATATTCATTATATTTCTTACTTCTATTTTTTCAATTTCTATCTCTTTGACTATAGCATAAAATTGGGGTGTGAAGATCTTTAATCAATTCAATTGAATCAAATAATATTATTATGGGAAAAAAATTATATTTATGATTGATTGCAAAAACTTTTAATTTAGCAAGTAAATACAAAAAGAAGCAATTTAAATTATATCAATTTTATTCTAAATAAACAGACCCGTAGTTATAGTCTTTCTTAAAAACAATATATACTACATTATTTAAAATAATGTTATTAGTCCACGAGCAAAGATTGTGTCTGATAATCTTATCCACACAACACATCATCATAACGTGTCACAATTCCTCTATAAATCCTTAGAATCCTCAAATTCCTTCATCACTTGTTCGGTACTAGGGTTTCTTTTTTATTGCCGATATATCTAATCCTTCAGATCTTATAACAAACGCGGCTGTCTCTTGCATGATTTTTGTAAGAACACATCTTCTTCACTCTCATCTTATTGATATACTCTATTTTATTTCTTCTTCTTCTTACAATTCATTCCATTTCCTTTCCTTTTTTAAATAGGTTCTGTTGATCTCATGTCCAAGCTCTGTGTTATCTATCCACCTTGATTGATTACCCACCAAACATGTCCACACAGTTTCAGAGCAATTCATGATATTTGTGACTTCCTTGTTATCTCTGCATCAGCTGTGATTTCTTTGATTAATTATATTATGATTCTGTGTTTGAGAGATACTTTCATAACCAGAAGCTGAATCTGAAAGATGCAATAGCACATCACGGAGAGTTGATATAGTGCATCAAGGGAGGGGCAAACTAGAGAGAAACAACACAGCATGAGAGAGATATAAGGAGTGGTATGTTTGAGAGCACACCAGCAAGGAGACAGACTAGAGTGATGCAATAGCTTGAATAAATCTAAATCATTTTTGTAATAATTTAAATTGAATGAAATACTAAGATTAGTTTATATTACCTAATTAATTTTTAGGGATACATGTTATTAATTAAATCAAGTTTAAATTGCAAATAGTTGTAAAAATTGATTAGGTTAAGTTGCAAAAGCCAAGTATTATTTCAAATTTTCACCTACTAAATTTTGTTTTAGGGCCTATGAGAGGCTTGTATTATTCCTTTATTGTAATAGAAATTGAGATCGGAATACTAAGTGCAAAATTTCATCCTCTTCTTTTCACTATTAATTACCACGGTTGAAAACAGAATTTATAAATTGAAATTCAACTTCGTGAGATTTATGTTAGAAACAGATCGATGAAAATACACTTTAACTTTTAGTGTGCTGTTTTTTAATGAATTCGTTCATATTGAATATCTTAATGAAACAACCAGAAAATACTTTGTAAAACTTTCAAACCACAAAAATATCAGTAATGTAGATTCAACTTCGTGTTACAAAGTTACTTCTTATTGAAAGAGTGTGAAAGGAACCTTGGATTGGAGTAATCTACACTATCGAGAAAGTACAAATTGAGCACTGATTTATATTCATCCCGGTAATATGTTATCACCTATCACACCAATATAAATAAGCATAAATATTGCACAATGGCATATCTCACATCAACAATCAAAGAAATTTGCAACTAATTTAATAAAGTTGAGAAAAAGAAGAAAAAAAAAACGAAGTCCAAGCTAATATATGCAAACTCTTTATTTTGATGCAGATTCTCTCTTAGAAACACAATAACAGAGCAAAAACAGTATCCCACTAAGTGAAATCGAGTATATAAATCACACTATGTCATTGAGCTTGATAAAAAACTGAATCATGAGGGATGTTATTGATAATACAATTTTTTAACAATTCCAAGTTCTTTTTTGTCTCCCTAGCTCTACCACTCTTCGCAAGACTAAAAATAATTTTATCAATCCTTCTATCCGTGTCTCAATAGGTCTCTGTAAATGTTCATACCACCTTAACTAGTTTCCCATCAGCTTCTCCACGATAGTCGTCATTCCAGTATCTTCTCTAATCCACTCATTGCATATCTTATTCTTTCTTGTGTGCCCACTCATCCATCTTAACATTGTCATTTCTGCTACTCAAACTTTTCTCTCAGGCCGTTCCGTTAAAACCCAACATTCGCTACCATAACGTATAGCGGGTCTTACAACGATTTGCTACTCCAACTATGCTTGTGTAGCCCGTCCTAAGCCCGAACAAATGAGAAGGGTTGTGTTAGGCCTTATAACTAAGGCATTAGCATAGAATCGCAAAAGTGAGTGCAACTGTCTAAGGCTCTAGAAGTAGGGCAAGAGACACAGGATAAAGGCAAGTGGTTTCTCCTCCTTTTGTTCAGGTGTTGGTTCAGATGTTAGGCAAGCTCCACAACATTCTTTACCCGAACTCAGGAGAGCAACAATAATACATTTTTATAGTGTTTGTAATATAGTAGCTGATGTTTTGGTTCACTGATGCTACAATAGCTGGATCTCCCTTTCGGATATGGAGACTTCCTCCTTCTAGTGTGCTCGCGTTGCTGTGTCAGGATGTTGTAGCTTAGTTCGTTTTCGTTTGTATTTCCATATGTAATAAAAAAATACCCTAGCCTCATATGCTGCAAAGTTTTGTTCTTTTTTCACAGTTTCAATTTTATTTTCATCTTATTTATCGTTTATTATCACTTTATTATTCTCTTATTACATTACTCATTATATTTCATACTCTTATTTTTCTATTTTTATCTCTTTGAGTGTAAGATGAAATTGGAGTGTGAAGGTATTATTATTATTATTATTATATCCATCTTTATAAAAGTTGTTTCCTTGAAAACACTATTTCTAAAATATTAGCATGCATGCTAATACACGTATTTTTTATGGAAACGGAAAAATATTGGTCACCAAAGAGAATCTTTATACATTACAATGAAATACCAACGCGTGCATCGCAAATTCACAACAGTGAAGAATGACTATGTAAATCACAAGGTCAAAAGTTTAACTCCTAGAAGCCTAACTTTTTGAGAAAACATTTGACCTTTACCGCACTTAAATTGAAATTGCGATATCAATATAAGACAAAAAAAAAATACATTACAACGGGAATCACTTTGTTATTAACTTATTATATAAAATTAATTTCATTCTTGCAAATCTCTTATCTAATATCACAACACCCATTTTTATTTACATCTTATTTTTCATTTATTATCGAGATATGATCAATTGACACTAAGAAAAGTGTTTTTGAAGGATAGTTCAAGTGGTAAGAGCTGAGGACATATGAGTTGGAGAGGGGAAGGTCCAGATATGAATGCGTGGAAGTGGAATTTAAGTGCTTTCCGATATACCAAAACAAAACAAAAATTACACCAAGGTGTGAAACTTATCTTAACACCAAATCATGTCAATTTATTTTGTTTGATCTAAAAGGTTATGATTTGTCTTTTTAAACTCCTCAATCAATACATAATTATTACTCCCTCCGTCTCAAATTATAAGGACTTGTTTAGACAATCACGCTTATTAAAAAAACATGTAATAAGCTAATTAATATCTTGATTTTATTATTTTTTATACAAATCTTCCATATATACCCCTATGTTAGTATTGGATATATCAAAGGTTGGTTGGGAAACATGAAAGAGAAGTAATTAGTAGAGGTGATAATTAAATTTTTGGAATTGAAAATGTAATGAATGCAAGGGGTAAAAAAGGAAAAGTTTATTATTATTTTTTTTGAAATCTAGAAGGGTTCTGATAATTTGAGACACCAAGTTTGTCTCTAAAGAGTCTTATAATTTGTGACGGAGGGACTAATATCTTTCTCTCTCATTTATTTATTTATTTATTTATTTATATATTATAACTTAGTTAAATTAAAGTTATAAACTTTACGAACAATTTTTTTTGTTTTATATGAAAGTAACTATAACATTATATTAGTTTCATTTTTAAAAATCCATTATTTTAATTTCCTGGAGTTCCTTAATATATTAGTTTCATTTTTGTTTCACAGTCACTCCTCCTTTATATATTATCCTTCAACTCTTCACTTTCCCTCATCACTTGTTCAGTACTCAGATCCAATGTAGCCAGACATGCTAACAAACGCTGCAGTCTCTTGGTTTTTGTAAGAACATGTCTTCTTCACTTTCATCTCATTAATTTACTCAATTTTATTTCTTCTTCTTCTTCTTCTTACAATTCATTCCATTTCCTTCCTTTTGCTAAATAGGTTCTGTTGATCTCACGTCCAAGCTCTGTGCTGTGTACTCCACCTTGATCGAATACGCACCAAACATGTCCACACAGTCTCAGAGAAATTCTACAAGGGATTTGATATTGTGGAAATGTTCCATAATATTTGTAACTTTCTTGTTATCTCAACATCAAATGTGATTTCCTTGATTAATTGTGTTACTAGGCCTCATTGAGTAAGTTAACGTACCAACCGATTGTTCGAAACAGTGTGTTTGAAACAAAACAGTGTGTTTCAGCCTCTGCGGTTTGTTTCTGTTTCTTCTCAGGACCCCTCTTCGCGCGTCTCCCCCTTTTTGGCCGTTTGTGATTCTTGTTTCTTCTAGCTGGAATCCCTGTGGTGATTCGCGCTTCTTCGCTTCTCCGCTGCGTGTTCTTGTGAATAGATCTGTATCAAGGGCCTTTTGGGTTAATGCTGAGAAACAAATAGTGGGGATCTGTATCAATTCGCGCTTCTTCAATTATAACAGGGGAAATTCCTTCAATCAGTTCATAAAATAGTGACAATTTATAAAGATGACAAAAGGAAGTATAGGAAGTATTCTAAAATAGGAAGAAGCGAGAAACAAATATCAATTTTCTAATTATCTTTTAACACACCTAATTACATAACTCGTTCATATACCACTAAGATCTTTCTGGGCTAATGCTGAGATACAAGTTGGAACTTAAGCATAGGTGGACCGGGCGAGTGCCTTCCCCCGGTGGCGGGCCATGAAGACTTATGAAGACACACTTCGCTTTCATACTTCAAGCTCGGTGTCTTGTGGGCATGCGGACAGGGAGAGTGCCTTCCCCCGATGGCGGGCCATGAAGACTTATGAAGACACATTTTGCTTTCTTACTTCAAGGTCGATGTCTTGTGGGCTTGTGGACAGGGCGAGTGCCCCACGACAGTAAGAGGGCGACCAACATTAGTAAAGGGCGGCCTAGGGCGGCGACCCAGGGGCACATTTGTAATACATAGGATATTGGGCCTGATCTTTGAGGCCCATAGGCTTATTCTGAATTAAATGTAATTTATGGCCTTCCTCCCTATAAATAGCTAATAGGGGGCTCATGTAAAAGGGATCTGAATTATCTATTGATAACAATTCTTCTCAATGCTCTCTCAATTCGAGAACATTATCTCACCCCCAAAGTAAATGTCTAGGTTCGGCTATTCCAAGAACAAGACCAAGGTTCAATTTTTTTTCAAAAAGAAATTATACACTAGCTAAGTTAAGCAATATCTATTGTAGAAATCAAATTAGAAGTTTCAAAATCACTTCTTTGAAAATAATAACTTTTCAAAAACTCAACTTTTCCAAAAATAAAATATACTCATGAATTGATCAAGAGATTCTCTATCACTTTGGTGAAGGCTAAAAGCGAAAAGCTAAACTTAAAAACTCAAAACACTTTTGAACCAAAATTTTGAAAAACAAAGTTGATGAGGTTGTTGTTCGAGTTGTTCCTAAGAACTTTTAAGAAGAGAAAATGCAAAATGCTAACATCTTTAACCCAAAGTCACTTTAAAAGAGTTTTTCAAAGAAATAATTCCAGAGAAGTAAAGATCAAAGAATTTCCTTCAACTTTTATGAAAAAAAACAAACTCTAAAACCTCAACTTTAAGCTAAACTCAAACTAAAACTTATTATTTCTAAAAATCTAGATTTTCCAAAGAAATAAAACCATCACTACTACAGAAATGCCATATTACCATGGTTTTGGGCAGCCTATTACCATGGTTAAATCGTGGTATCAGTCATTCAAGTAATGGATAAATTACCACGGTTCAAGGCGGAACCGTGGTAACATCATACCTCGGAAATACTTGGTTCTACGTTGAACCGTGGTAATATCAGGCCTCTGTTACCACGGTTTTAGGAGGAACCGTGGTATTTTGTCCCTATGTTACCAAGGTTCTTTTATGAACCGTGGTAATAATTTTGTTTTTTATTTTAAGTACTATTACCACGGTCCTGTATGAACCGTGGTAATATGTGTATTTTATTATTTGAGCTACGTACAATCAAAGACATGCAATTCAAACAGTAAACAAATTATAACCATGACCTGCAATGCGATGGAAAAAACCCTGACAACATAATGTACAAGCAATATATATAATATGTACAACCAATCAAATATGTACAGATTATAATATGTGCAGACCCCCTATACACATTTTAACCGTCAGTAATTACAAACTTGTCTAACACCATATCACCACTACCTTGCTAAGGATCGATATTCCTGAAACAACATGTGAAAAGTGTAAGTGACAAATACAATTATGTTACATACATATGAAATATATCTAGCATACAGTCATTATAAAAGAATACATACTTCTTTAACTTGTTTTACTAGATCTTTTCCTCTTCTGTTTCAAAAGGTGCATACGTGTTTTTCCTATTTTTTCATGGAATTCTATATTCATCCAAGTTCCCTCTTCATGATCATCTCGGACATAAAACAATCATCTTCATCTGAATCAGGGTCGATTGGTTGTTGTAATGCGAAGAATGGGTCATCCTCAATAGCATTTTCTCCATGAAGGTCTTGTCCATCATCGTTGTTGATATGCGCCTTATTTGATAAAAGAACAATGGACCTTTTATTGTCAGCGGGATCAGGGACATAAAATATTTGCTCTGCTTGGGTTGCCAAAATAAATGGATCATCCGTGGACCTTTTATTGACATTCTTAAAATCTGCCTGAATGAACCCTGAGTCATCAATCTGAACTCCAGAGTTATTGTCAACCCACTTACAGCCAAACACAGGAACCTAGAATGTTGTGTAATCCAGCTCTCATATGTTTTGAATTACCCCAAAGTATGACATGTCTGCATATATGGGGTTTCTATCTTTGGCGCTAGAGACATGCATAGCTCTAGCAACAAGAGTCAAACCACTGTTTTGCATTGTACTACGATCATCTGGGGTTCCCGTATAAAATGTATAGCCATTAATTACATAGTCTTTGTAAGAAAAGGCATGTATACTCGGACCCTTCGACAACCATTTCAATCTGTCTGAAACAGAGATATGATCTTCTTTCCACTCCTGATAAACGTGATCCTTTAGCCATGGGATAAAAGTCCTCTTGTGCTCCTTTGCTAACCAATTTTCAAACCTATTGG
The DNA here is from genome assembly GCA_030819835.1 of Acmispon strigosus. Taxonomy (NCBI): domain Eukaryota; kingdom Viridiplantae; phylum Streptophyta; class Magnoliopsida; order Fabales; family Fabaceae; genus Acmispon; species Acmispon strigosus. The sequence continues at coordinate 32,862,691 of JAUAMA010000001.1, forward strand.
GGTTCAACATCTTAATCTCATCCTTGTGCATGTCAACATATGGCCCAACCTCATCTGCATTATCCAAAACAAATAAGTGAGCTTGTTGCCATTCTTTGGTCTGAACGGTTACTATCTCACATTTAAACAACCCTTCCCTTCTATTCATCCTGTGTGACGAGACTTTGGAAGCCCAATGGAATCCACATTGGACAGGTATTCGGTACAAAATTCAACAACTTCTTCTACTAAGTACCGTTAGTTCGGTTTTTTACATAGCCTTTTAGAATCTTCATGTAACGATCAAAAGGGTACATCCATCTCATATAAGTTGGCCCGCATAATTGTATCTCTCTAACCAAGTAAATGGTTAGATGAACCATTATATCAAAGAAAGAAGGTGGAAAGTACATCTCAAGCTCACACAAAGTTGTAGCATTTTCTCTCTGCAATGCTGTCAACTTAGAAGGGTCAATCACTTTGCTGCAAATAGCCTTGAAGAAGAGACACAAGCTTGTTAAGGTACCTCGCACTTTTTTGGGCAAAATCGAGCATATAACTACCAGTAGAAAGTTCTCCATAAGAATATGACAATCATGAGTCTTCAATCCCTTCAACTTAAGGTCTTTCACTGATACCAGGTTCTTGATATTTGAAGAGTACCCCAGTGGAACCTTAACCCCACTAAGAAACTTGCACAAACCAAGTTTCTCAATCCTGCTTAGAGTATAGGCCGCTGGAGGGAGATACGTACGTTTTCCCTTCTTCACTGGTCTTAATTCTTTTCTTATGCCCACCAAATCAAGCCTTGAATTGATGCTATATTTTGACTTTCCTGAAACGTTTAGCAAAGTACCAGCAACAATTTCAAAAATATTCTTCTCAACATGCATCACATCAATAAAATGTCTCACATAGAGTGACTCCCAATATGGCAACTTAAAGAAAATTGACTTTTTCTTCCAACCACTTTTAGGAACTTGGTTTTTGAAAGTCTTGCCGAATGTACACCTCATTTTTTTCACCTTGGAAAATAGATCAACACCCTTCAGTGGCTTGGGAGCTCTACCTTCTTCTATATTTCCATTGAAAGCTTTTGACCAGCTCCGATGATGATGTCTTGTATGCAAGAATCTACAATGTTGTAGGAAAACAGTGTTTTTACAATGTTCTAATCGCATTGAAGTTGTACCATCTTCACATATAGGGCATGCAAGCTTTCATTTTACACCATATCCCGACAAATTGCGATATGCCAGAAAATCATTGATCGTACCATACAACATAGCCCTCAGCCTGAAAGTTTCATCCCTTGACCCATCATACACCTCTACACCTACATCCCATAATTTCTTCAGATCTTCAATTAGAGGGACCAAGTATATGTCTATATCATTTCCGGGTTGTTGAGGCCCGGATTAACATAGATAACATCATATACTTGTGCTTCATACAAAGCGAAGGAGCAGGTTTATGTCCTGTGGGTGCTACTTTGAAGGCTATATGGATTTATTCCATCAGAAGACAATGCAAGGCGCAGGTTTATGTCCTCTGTGCCAAATAAAAGATAGTCCGCATCTAATTTTTTCCACTTTGGAGAATCTGCCGGGTGTCGAAGCATTCCATCACCATCCCCTCTATCTTTATGCCATGTCAGGTTTTTCGCAATTTCAGCTCTACAGTACACGCGTCGAAATCTAGGTATTACGGGGAAATACCATAACACCTTTAAGGGACTTGATTTTTTCTTCTTATATCGCGGAGCTTTACATTTAGAACATGTATCCAGAGATGCATATTCACCACGAAACAAAATACAATCATTAGGACATGCATGAATCCTCTCATAACTCATTCCAATAGACGAAAGCATTTGTTTAGCCTCATATGTTTGACTGGGAAGAACGTTCTCCTCCGGAAGCATATCTTTTAAGAGAGAAAGTAGGTCGTTGAAGCTCTTATCGATCCATCCATTGCCCGCTTTTAGGTTGTACAACTTTAAGACCGCAGACAATCTTGTGAGTTTAGAGCATCCATCATTAAGAGGCGTCTTCGCATCAGTTTTCAACCTCTCGAACATTTCAGGGCAATCACGAAGATCATCTTCCATCGCCTCCGCTATTTCATCAACACAGTTAGCCTCACATTCATCTTTCTCCATATCAACTGAGGCACATCCCAGAGTATCTGTTGCATCGCTAGAATCAAATCTGGGCTCACCATGATTTGTCCAACGCATATAGTTCTTATCAATTCCATTGCATATTAGATGTCCTTCCAATTCAAGTGGGTTAACTCTAAGACCATGACAGCAACGTAAACTGGGGCATAACATGCTATTGGGATCCTTTGTGCATTGAACCGTGAATGAAACAAATTCTTTCACTCCGGCCGCATATTCATCGGATAAGCGATTAGCAAACATCCATTTACGATCCATACGTACCTGATCAATAGATGTTAATGTCTACAAATATGAACCTCTTAAAATTTAGAGGGGAAGATTCCTATTCTAGTCAGGATTCTAAAATTCATGTTATGTTTGTAAAATATGTAATGTTCGGGACATTAGAAGCTATCGTTAAATAAAAAGCTACTAGTTAGTATCCTCACATACTCCTTACAATCGAACATGACCTCACAAAATAGAGTACACATATATTCCACGAAATGTACTGAACAACAACAAAAATCTTCAACAGAATACACATTCCACAAAATGTACTGAACAACAACAGCAAAGGCATAAGAACTGGTAATTATCAAACAGATAAGCTCCTTAACTACCACAAAAACTAAAACGCCAGACGAAGGTACTAAACAACAACAAAAAACTTAAGAAGAAAGAAAACCCTAGAAGTAGAGTTGCAATAGTGCATCAAGGGAGGGGCAAACTAGAGAGAAACAACACAGCATGAGAGAGATATAAGGAGTGGTATGTTTGAGAGCACACCAGCAAGGAGACAAACTAGAGTGATGCAATAGCTTGAATAAATCTAAATCATTTTTGTAATAATTTAAATTGAATGAAATACTAAGATTAGTATATATTACCTAATTAATTTTTAGGGATACATGTTATTAATTAAATCAAGTTTAAATTGCAAATAGTTGTAAAAATTGATTAGGCTAAGTTGCAAAAGCCAAGTATTATTTCAAATTTTCACCTACTAAATTTTGTTTTAGGGCCTATGAGAGGCTTGTATTATTCCTTTATTGTAATAGAAATTGAGATCGGAATACTAAGTGCAAAATTTCATCCTCTTCTTTTCACTATTAACTACCACGGTTGAAAACAGAATTTATAAATTGAAATTCAACTTCGTGAGATTTATGTTAGAAACAGATCGATGAAAATACACTTTCACTTTTAGTGTGCTGTTTTTTAATGAATTCGTTCATATTGAATATCTTAATGAAACAACCAGAAAATGCTTTGTAAAACTTTCAAACCACAAAAATATCAGTAATGTAGATTCAACTTCGTGTTACAAAGTTACTTCTTATTGAAAGAGTGTGAAAGGAACCTTGGATTGGAGTAATCTACACTATCGAGAAAGTACAAATTGAGCACTGATTTATATTCATCCCGGTAATATGTTATCACCTATCACACCAATATAAATAAGCATAAATATTGCACAATGGCATATCTCACATCAACAATCAAAGAAATTTGCAACTAATTTAATAAAGTTGAGAAAAAGAAGAAAAAAAAACCGAAGTCCAAGCTAATATATGCAAACTCTTTATTTTGATGCAGATTCTCTCTTAGAAACACAATAACAGAGCAAAAACAGTATCCCACTAAGTGAAATCGAGTATATAAATCACACTATGTCATTGAGCTTGATAAAAAACTTAATCATGAGGGATGTTATTGATAATACAATTTTTTAACAATTCCAAGTTCTTTTTTGTCTCCCTAGCTCTACCTCTCTTCGCAAGACTAAAAATAATTTTATCAATCCTTCTCACCGTGTCTCAATAGGTCTCTGTAAATGTTCATACCACCTTAACTAGTTTTCCATCAGCTTCTCCACGATAGTCATCATTCCAGTATCTTCTCTAATCCACTCATTGCATATCTTATTCTTTCTTGTGTGCCCACTCATCCATCTTAACATTGTCATTTCTGCTACTCAAACTTTTCTCTCAGGCCGTTCCGTTAAAACCCAACATTCGCTACCATAACGTATAGCGGGTCTTACAACGATTTGCTACTCCAACTATGCTTGTGTAGCCCGTCCTAAGCCCGAACAAATGAGAAGGGTTGTGTTAGGCCTTATAACTAAGGCATTAGCATAGAATCGCAAAAGTGAGTGCAACTGTCTAAGGCTCTAGAAGTAGGGCAAGAGACACAGGATAAAGGCAAGTGGTTTCTCCTCCTTTTGTTCAGGTGTTGGTTCAGATGTTTGGCAAGCTCCACAACATTCTTTACCCGAACTCAGGAGAGCAACAATAATACATTTTTATAGTGTTTGTAATATAGTAGCTGATGTTTTGGTTCACTGATGCTACAATAGCTGGATCTCCCTTTCGGATATGGAGACTTCCTCCTTCTAGTGTGCTCGCGTTGCTGTGTCAGGATGTTGTAGCTTAGTTCGTTTTTGTTTGTATTTCCATATGTAATAAAAAAATACCCTAGCCTCATATGCTGCAAAGTTTTGTTCTTTTTTCACAGTTTCACTTTTATTTTCATCTTATTTATCGTTTATTATCACTTTATTATTCTCTTATTACATTACTCATTATATTTCATACTCTTATTTTTCTATTTTTATCTCTTTGAGTGTAAGATGAAATTGGAGTGTGAAGGTATTATTATTATTATTATTATATCCATCTTTATAAAAGTTGTTTCCTTGAAAACACTGTTTCTAAAATATTAGCATGCATGCTAATACACGTATTTTTTATGGAAACGGAAAAATATTGGTCACCAAAGAGAATCTTTATACATTACAATGAAATAACAACGCGTGCGTCGCAAATTCACAACAGTGAAGAATGACTATGTAAATCACAAGGTCAAAAGTTTAACTCCTAGAAGCCTAACTTTTTGAGAAAACATTTGACCTTTACCGCACTTAAATTGAAATTGCGATATCAATATAAGACAAAAAAAAAAAAATACATTACAACGGGAATCACTTTGTTATTAACTTATTATATAAAATTAATTTCATTCTTGCAAATCTCTTATCTAATATCACAACACCCATTTTTCATTTATTATCGAGATATGATCAATTGACACTAAGAAAAGTGTTTTTGAAGGATAGTTCAATTGGTAAGAGCTGAGGACATATGAGTTGGAGAGGGGAAGGTCCAGATATGAATGCGTGGAAGTGGAATTTAAGTGCTTTCCGATATACCAAAACAAAAAAAAATTTACACCAAGGTGTGAAACTTATCTTAACACCAAATCATGTCAATTTATTTTGTTTGATCTAAAAGGTTATGATTTGTCTTTTTGAACTCCTCAATCAATACATAATTATTACTCCCTCCGTCTCAAATTATAAGGACTTGTTTAGACAATCACGCTTATTAAGAAAACATGTAATAAGCTAATTAATATCTTGATTTTATTATTTTTTATACAAATCTTCCATATATACCCCTATGTTAGTATTGGATATATCAAAGGTTGGTTGGGAAACATGAAAGAGAAGTAATTAGTAGAGGTGATAATTAAATTTTTGGAATTGAAAATATAATGAAAAAAGGAAAAGTTTATTATTATTTTTGTTGAAATCTAGAAGGGTTCTGATAATTTGAGACACCAAGTTTGTCTCTAAAGAGTCTTACAATTTGTGACGGAGGGAGTAATATCTTTCTCTCTCATTTATTTATTTAATTATTTATATATTATAACTTAGTTAAATTAAAGTTATAAACTTTACGAACAATTTTTTTTGTTTTATATGAAAGTAACTATAACATTATATTAGTTTCATTTTTAAAAATCCATTATTTTAATTTCCTGGAGTTCCTTAAAAAAATCTTGCAGTAAAAATAATTAATAGAAAAATAAATAAATAAATAAATTATTAAACAAATAAAAAATAAGTAAATAATTTTTGCAAATCTTGTGCAATAGAAAAATATTTCTCAATTAATTTCTTCTTAAATTTTAAGATAGATGGTACATTTCAAAGTTTTTTCAAATGAAAATATTTCTTGTTTTTTTTAATATTTTATTGACATTCTTATTTCTTATTACGTATACATATATACAGAACAAAATATTCTTTTCGTGATTTTTTCAAATTCAAAAGTAAACTGATAATTATTTTTTTCAAACTAGCAAAACAAACTTTTATCTCAGCTTTAATGAGATAAAAAATATTAATAAATACCTTAATGAATAATAAATATGTATTAAATGTAGATTTTTAGAAAATAAATCAAAGCCTTTTAGATTAAAGTAAAACAAACAAATAGAATTTAGTGTCAAAATAATTTTGACCATTTGATGTCAATTGATCCTATCTATTTATTATCAGCTTATTGTTGTCCTATCACATTACTCATTATATTTTTTACTTTTATTTTTACTATTTATATCTCTTTGACTGTACGATGAAATTGAGGTGTGAAGATATTATTTAGCTTTTATTCTCCCTTTAAAGAACATAGAGCTATTAATATAAAAATCAATTCAGTTAAATCAAATAATAATACTGTTTTCCAATGTAAAAAAAATATAATTAAGCACCAGAAAATTTATATTTAAGATTGATTGGAAAAACTTCTAATTTGGCTAAAAGTACAATAATAAGCAATTAAAATTATTCTAAAACGAACCGTAGTTATAGTCTTTCCTAAAAACAATATATTACATTAAAAATAATGTTATTAGACAGTGGTGTCAATTAATTCTATCTCTTTGTTATCAACTTATTATTCTCCTATCACATTACTCATTATATTTCTTACTTTTAGATTTACTATTTATATCTCTTTGACTATACAATGGAATTGGGGTGTGAAGATATTATTTAGCTTTTTTTATCCCTTCAAAGAACATTTAGCTATTAACAAAAAAATAAATTCAGTTAAATCAAATGATATAATTAACCACCAGAAAAGTTATATTTAAGATTGGTTGCAAAAACTTCTAATTTGGCTAGTAAATACAAAGGTAAGCAATCAAAATTATATCAATTTTACTCTAAATTGAGCTGTAGTTATAGTCTTTCTTAAAAACAATATACTACGTTAAAAATAATGTTATTAGACATTTAATGTTGAGGGGATTGTGGCTTGGATCATCAGTAGAGATTGAACCTGATGATCTTATCCACACAACACATCATCATAACGTGTCACAGTCACTCCTCCTTTATATATTATCCTTCAACTCTTCACTTTCCCTCATCACTTGTTCAGTACTCAGATCCAATGTAGCCAGACATGCTAACAAACGCTGCAGTCTCTTGGTTTTTGTAAGAACATGTCTTCTTCACTTTCATCTCATTAATTTACTCGATTTTATTTCTTCTTCTTCTTCTTCTTCTTACAATTCATTCCATTTCCTTCCCTTTGCTAAATAGGTTCTGTTGATCTCACGTCCAAGCTCTGTGTTGTGTACTCCAACTTGATCGAATACACACCAAACATGTCCACACAGTCTCAGAGAAATTCTACAAGGGATTTGATATTGTGGAAATGGTCCATAATATTTGTAACTTTCTTGCTATCTCAACATCAACTGTGATTTCCTTGATTAATTGTGTTACTAGGCCTCATGGAGTAAGTTAACGTACCAACCGATTGTTTGAAACAGTGTGTTTGAAACAAAACAGTGTGTTTCAGCCTCTGCGGTTTGTTTCTGTTTCTTTTCAGAACCCCTCTTCGCGCGTCTCCCCCTTTTTGGCCGTTTGTGATTCTTGTTTCTTCTAGCTGGAATCCCTGTGGTGATTCGCGCTTCTTCACTTCTCCGCTGCGTGTTCTTGTGAATAGATCTGTATCAAGGGCCTTTTGGGTTAATGCTGAGAAACAAATAGTGGGGATCTTTCTGGGCTAATGCTGAGATACAAGTTGGAACTTAAGCATAGGTGGACCGGGCGAGTGCCTTCCCCCAGTGGCGGGCCATGAAGACTTATGAAGACACACTTCGCTTTCATACTTCAAGCTCGGTGTCTTGTGGGCATGCGGACAGGGAGAGTGCCTTTCCCCGATGGCGGGCCATGAAGACTTATGAAGACACATTTCGCTTTCTTACTTCAATTCGATGTCTTGTGGGCTTGTGGACAGGGCGAGTGCCCCACGACAGTAAGAGGGCGACCAACATTAGTAAAGGGCGGCCTAGGGCGGCGACCCAGGGGCACATTTGTAATACATAGGATATTGGGCCTGATCTTTGAGGCCCATAGGCTTAGTCTGAATTAAATGTAATTTATGGCCTTCCTCCCTATAAATAGCTAATAGGGGGCTCATGTAAAAGGGATCTGAATTATCTATTGATAACACTTCTTCTCAATGCTCTCTCAATTCCAGAACATTATCTTACCCAAATAAATATTTTTCCTACAAAATACATAGTCAAAAAATAAAAAGTCTCACCCCCAAAGTAAATGTCTAGGTTCGGCTATTCCAAGAACAAGACCAAGGTCCAATTTTTTTTCAAAAAGAAATTATACACTAACTAAGTTAAGCAATATCTATTGTAGAAATCAAATTAGAAGTTTCAAAATCACTTCTTTGAAAATAATAACTTTTCAAAAACTCAACTTTTCCAAAAATAAAATATACTCATGAATTGATCAAGAGATTCTCTATCACTTTGGTGAAGGCTAAAAGCGAAAAGCTAAACTTAAAAACTCAAAACACTTTTGAACCAAAATTTTGAAAAACAAAGTTGATGAGGTTGTTGTTTGAGTTGTTCCTAAGAACTTTTAAGAAGAGAAAATGCAAAATGCTAACATCTTTAACCCAAAGTCACTTTAAAAGAGTTTTTCAAAGAAATACTTCCAGAGAAGTAAAGATCAAAGAATTTCCTTCAACTTTGATGAAGAACAAACTCTAAAACCTCAACTTTAAGCTAAACTCAAACTAAAACTTATTATTTCTAAAAATCTAGATTTTCCAAAGAAATAAAACCATCACTACTACAGAAATGCCATATTACCATGGTTCTGGGCAGCCTATTACCACGGTTAAACCGTGGTATCAGTCATCCAAGTAATGGATAAATTACCACGGTTCAAGGCGGAACCGTGGTAACATCATACCTCGGAAATACTTGGTTCTACGGTGAACCGTGGTAATATCAGGCCTCTGTTACCACGGTTATAGGAGGAACCGTGGTATTTTGTCCCTATGTTACCAAGGTTCTTTTATGAACCGTGGTAATAATTTTGTTTTTTGTTTTAAGTTCTATTACCACGGTCCTGTATGAACCGTGGTAATATGTGTATTTTATTATTTGAGCTTCGTACAATCAAAGACATGCAATTCAAACAGTAAACAAATTATAACCATAACCTGCAATGCGATGGAAAAAACCCTGACAACATAATGTACAAGCAATATATATAATATGTACAACCAATCAAATATGTACAAATTATAATATGTGCAGACCCCCTATACACATTTTAGCCATCAGTAATTACAAACTTGTCTAACACCATATCACCACTGCCTTGCTAAGGATCAATATTCCTGAAACAACATGTCAAAAGTGTAAGTGACAAATACAATTATGTTACATACATATGAAATATATCTAGCATACAGTCATTATAAAAGAATACATACTTCTTTAACTTGGTTTACTAGATCTTTTCCTCTTCTGTTTCAAAAGGTCCATACGTGTTTTTCCTATTTTTTCATGGAATTCTATATTCATCCAAGTTCCCTCTTCATGATCATCTCGGACATACAAACAATCATCTTCATCTGAATCAGGGTCGATTGGTTGTTGTAACGCGAAGAATGGGTCATCCTCAATTGCATTTTCTCCATGAAGGTCTTGTCCATCATCGTTGTTGATATGCGCCTTATTTGATAAAAAAACAATGGACCTTTTATTGTCAGCGGGATCAGGGACATAAAATATTTGCTCTGCTTGGGATGCCAAAATAAATGGATCATCCGTGGACCTTTTATTGACATTCTTAAAATCTGCCTGAATGAACCCTGAGTCATCAATCTGAACTCCAGAGTTATTGTCAACCCACTTACAGCCAAACACAGGAACCTAGAATGTTGTGTAATCCAGCTCCCATATGTGTTGAATTACCCCAAAGTATGACATGTCTGCATATATGGGGTTTCTATCTTTGGCGCTAGAGACATGCATAGCTCTAGCAACAAGAGTCAAACCACTGTTTTGCATTGTACTACGATCATCTTGGGTTTCCGTATAAAATGTATAGCCATTAATTACATAGTCTTTGTAAGAAAAGGCATGTATACTCGGACCCTTCGACAACCATTTCAATCTGTCTGAAACAGAGATATGATCTTCTTTCCACTCCTGATAAACGTGATCCTTTAGCCATGGGATAAAAGTCCTCTTGTGCTCCTTTGCTAACCAATTTTCAAACCTATTGGGGTTCAACATCTTAATCTCATCCTTGTGCATGTCAACATATGGCCCAACCTCATCTGCATTATCCAAAACAAATAAGTGAGCTTGTTGCCATTCTTTGGTCTGAACTGTTACTATCTCACATTTAAACAACCCTTCCCTTCTATTCATCCTGTGTGACGAGACTTTGGAAGCCCAATGGAATCCACATTGGACAGGTATTCGGTACAAAATTCAACAACTTCTTCTACTAAGTACCGTTAGTTCGGTTTTTTACATAGCCTTTTAAAATCTTCATGTAACGATCAAAAGGGTACATCCATCTCATATAAGTTGGCCCGCATAATTGTATCTCTCTAACCAAGTAAATGGTTAGATGAACCATTATATCAAAGAAAGAAGGTGGAAAGTACATCTCAAGCTCACACAAAGTTGTAGCAATTTCTCTCTGCAATGCTGTCAACTTAGAAGGGTCAATCACTTTGCTGCAAATAGCCTTGAAGAAGGGACACAAGCTTGTTAAGGTACCTCGCACTTTTTTGGGCAAAATCGAGCATATAACTACCAGTAGAAAGTTCTCCATAAGAATATGACAATCATGAGTCTTCAATCCCTTGAACTTAAGGTCTTTCACTGATACCAGGTTCTTGATATTTGAAGAGTACCCCTGTGGAACCTTAACCCCACTAAGAAACTTGCACAAACCAAGTTTCTCTATCCTGCTCAGAGTATAGGCCGCTGGAGGGATATACGTACGTTTTCCCTTCTTCACTGGTCTTAATTCTTTTCTTATGCCCACCAAATCAAGCCTTGAATTGATGCTATCTTTTGACTTTCCTGACACGTTTAGCAAAGTACCAGCAACAATTTCAAAAATATTCTTCTCAACATGCATCACATTAATAAAATGTCTCACATAGAGTGACTCCCAATATGACAACTTAAAGAAAATTGACTTTTTCTTCCAACCAGTTTTAGGAACTTGGTTATTGAAAGTCTTGCCGAATGTACACCTCAATTTTTTCACCTTGGAAAATAGATCAACACCCTTCAGTGGCTTGGGAGCTCTACCTTCTATATTTCCATTGAAAGCTTTTGACCAGCTCCAATGATGATGTCTTGTATGCAAGAGTCTACAATGTTGTAGGAAAACAGTGTTTTTACAATGTTCTAATCGCATTGAAGTTGTACCATCTTCACATATAGGGCATGCAAGCTTTCATTTTACACCATATCCCGACAAATTGCGATATGCCGGAAAATCATTGATCGTACCATACAACATAGCCCTCAGCCTGAAAGTTTCATCCCTTGACTCATCATACACCTCTACACCTACATCCCATAATTTCTTCAGATCTTCAATTAGAGGGACCAAGTATATGTCTATATCATTTCCGGGTTGTTGAGGCCCGGATTAACATAGATAACATCATATACTTGTGCTTCATACAAAGCGAAGGAGGTAGGTTGTAGATCACTAGTATCAACAGCCATGTACTGTGGGTGCTACTTTGAAGGCTATATGGATTTATTCCATCCGAAGACAATGCAAGGCGCAGGTTTATGTCCTCTGTGCCAAATACAAGATAGTCCGCATCAAATTTTTTCCACTTTGGAGAATCTGCCGGGTGTCGAAGCATTCCATCACCATCCCCTCTATCTTTATGCCATGTCAGGTGTTTCGCAATTTCAGCTCTACGTTACACGCGCCGAAATCTAGGTATTACGGGGAAATACCATAACACCTTTAAGGGACTTGATTTTTTCTTCTTATATCGCGGAGCTTTACATTTAGAACATGTATCCAGAGATGCATATTCACCACGAAACAAAATACAATCATTAGGACATGCATGAATCCTCTCATAACTCATTACAATAGACGAAAGCATTCGTTTAGCCTCATATGTTTGACCGGGAAGAACGTTCTCCTCCGGAAGAATATATTTTAAGAGAGAAAGTAGGTCGTTGAAGCTCTTATCGGTCCATCCATTGCCCGCTTTTAGGTTGTACAACTTTAAGACCGCAGACAATCTTGTGAGTTTAGAGCATCCATCATAAAGAGGCGTCTTCGCATCAGTTTTCAACCTCTCGAACATTTTAGGGCAATCACGAAGATCATCTTCCATCGCCTCCGCTATTTCATCAACACAGTTAGCCTCACATTCATCTTTCTCCATATCAACTGAGGCACATCCCAGAGTATCTGTTGCATCGCTAGAATCAAATATGGGCTCACCATGATTTGTCCAACGCATATAGTTCTTATCAATTCCATTTCATATTAGATGTCCTTCCAATTCAAGTGGGTTAACTCTAAGACCATGACAGCAACGTAAACTGGGGCATAACATGCTATTGGGATTCTTTGTGCATTGAACCGTGAATGAAACAAATTCTTTCACTCCGGCCGCATATTCATCGGATAAGCGATTAGCAAACATCCTTTTACGATCCATACGTACCTGATCAATAGATGTTAATGTCTACAAATATGAACCTCTTAAAATTTAGAGGGGAATATTCCTATTCTAGTCGGGATTCTAAAATTCATGTTATGTTTGTAAAATATGTAATGTTCGGGACATTAGAAGCTATCGTTAAATAAAAAGCTACTAGTTAGTATCCTCACATACTCCTTACAATCGAACATGACCTCACAAAATAGAGTATACATATATTCCACGAAATGTACTGAACAACAACAAAAATCTTCAACAGAATACACATTCCACAAAATGTACTGAACAACAACAGCAAAGGCATAAGAACTGGTAATTATCAAACAGATAAGCTCCTTAACTACCACAAAAACTAAAACGCCAGACGAAGGTACTAAACAACAACAAAAATCTTAAGAAGAAAGAAAACCCTAGAAGTAGAAGCAGGTCAAGAGGACTTACAAGTGAGGTGTGGAAGCAAGATGAACGAGCTGAGTAGCAGGAGGAACGAGCTTAGTGAGCACACAAAGAGGGAGGCCGTGAGCAACAGAAGGATTAGCTGCAGCGAGAAAAGTAGTTACAAAGCGAATGCAGAGAGAACACGCGCCGATGATGACGTGCAACGACAGGTGGCAAGAAGCGAAGGTAATAGGCTGAAAAAGGTAGGAATGTCGAGTGGCAGTGACGATGTTGAAGATCGATGGAGTCGAGACAGAGAAGCGGGAAGACAAAAGGTATTTCTCGATAGAAGGGTTTAAATTTAATTTTTTTACATTTTTATAAATAGCTTATTTTTTAATATTAACTAAAATAAAATTAATTTTTATTAATTCGGCTATTTTAATTTTTTCGAAGGGAGTTTATTTTAATGAAAATTATTATATATGTATCCAATGGGTTTTAACTTAGTAGAGATAAGTGATTAATGATAAAAATTATTACAAGATATTATTTTTTCAAAAATATTTTATATTTAAATTATTACTTATAATTATATAAGTAGAGAAATAATTTTAAATAATATCATATGATAATATAAAATTAGTCTATATTTACTATTAAAAAATTATTACACATATATATGAGTAGCCTATTTTATTGTTAGTGAAACATTATTTTGTGTATTTTTATTATAATATAAATAACAAAAAATAATGATTACTAAGTAGTAGTATGTGGTACTCGTGATGGAGCGGCAGGAGGGTAGGTCGCCGGAGCGGAAGGAGCGGTTGTTCACCGTCTTCGTTGATGGTGTGGACGACACGATGTCATATGCTCGACTAAGAATGGAGTTTGCTCGATGGGGAGAACTGAAGAGTGTTTTCTTGCAGCGGCAGAGGAGGTTTGGTCGTCGATCACGATTTGCTTTCGTCCGGTATAAATCAGCGACAGCGGCTAAAACGGCGGTACATAACGTCAATAAAACGTGGCTGGGTCAATCCTACCTGCTTGCAAACATGGCACGAGAAGGTCCACCAAGGGGGCAGCTAGGAGAGCGAGGGGGAAGAGGTTATGAGTTTCAGAGACCAAGGAAAACGATGGCACCAAAGCAGGTATGGCGTGAGAAGAGGTGTCAAAAGACAGAGAAGGAAACCCAGGAAAAACGATACATTAATGACAGGAGGGGGAAGCCAAAGGGGAGTTTTCCATATTCTGGGGCGTGTGCGGCCACATATGAGTCCAAGGTGGAGGAACGTGGATCCATTGTGTCACTGGCGGAGGCATCGACATGGGGTGTTTATACCACGGCAGGACTGCAGGAGTACCTTAATATCAATGGTCTGAACTGTATTGAGGTCAAACCTCTAGGAGCACGGGAGGTAATTTTAGAATTCCCCTCGAAGGAGGACATGGAGGAGATCCTACACCAGGCGCAAGATTTTCTAAAGGAGAAGTTCCAGATGATAAAGATATGCACAACTCAAACTAGTTCAAGGAACCATTTAGTGTGGATGAAAGTGAAGAATGTTCCGGTGTATGTTTGGGGCTGTGAATTTTTTGAATCAGTGGTGTATTCGCTAGGGAGATTAGTGTGTATGGATGGTCCGACCTCGGCAAGGAAGCGTTTTGATATTGCAAGGATATTAGTTGAAACTACAACGCCGGTGATTATGGGGCATGAGGTATCGGTGGTCCTGGACGGCGTACCTACGACGGTGTGGTTGGAACCGGAATATGGCCCGGTCAAGGTGTCATCCAACTCAGCAGTGCACAATTCTTCCGTGGAGGTGAGGGTGGCAGAACATGTCAGAGGAGACGGTGGCCAAGGCCAGGCCGTCTCCGGCGAGGCTCCGGCGGTTGGGGTGGATGGCGTAGGGAATACCGTCCAAATCCAAATTCAAAATGCGGCGTCTCCTGCGGTGAAGATGGATACGTTACAGGCTGAATATCACCATTTAATAGCATGCGGTTATGAATCAGACGAAATTATGGGCATTAACCGCTATCGTAATTTGCGGAATTTACGTGATAAGGGTATTTCAAACGTAGGGGCTGAATTTGAAAAAGGAGAGAGTCAAAGGATTGGCTCGAACATGTTGCATGGGCTACATGAGGGGGGCCCAATGGAAAAAGCAATAAAGGAACCTATAAGTGTAGATGTGGGCCTTTCTCAATTAGTAGGGAAAATGGATATAATGCGAGAGAATACATGTGGCCCATGTGTGAAACATATTTTGGAGGGGGCTGGTACGTGGCAAGAAAATCAAACATTAAAGGAGCAAAATCAAAAATTAAAACTAGAAGATCATGAAGTAGCAGAAACAGAGGAGGCTTTGACGGAAAACACAATTCCCCTTGTCTCTGAACATAGTCAAAGTGAAATCAAGGTAGTTGAGAGGAAGCAAAAATGCAAGCCGGGTAGACCAAAGAAGATTTCGATTTCATCTGGGAAGGATCTTGTGGTTGCGGAAGCTTCTCCTAAGCGACCTCGCGGCAGACTGAGGAAAGGGGCACGAAAAATTGACAGTGTGGGTAAGTCTTCCACACCTACGGCATCAGTAGCAGCGCTTCAGATTGTCCCCTTTGATGCTCATGACGAAGTAGGGATACAGACTCGGGCAAGGAAATCTTTTCTTACTAGCCAGCGTGTGGGTTTGTTGTTTGATTGTTCAGAGGAGTTGGCAGTAAAGGGGCTGGTTGAACAGCTCCGAACTCTATCTAAACAATAATTGAAAGCATATCTCCAATGTCTGCGACGTGGGTTACTTGGAATGTTCGTGGCTTGGGCAAGTCTACGAAACGAAGGGTGGTGAAGAAGACATTGGAGCGAGTCAAGCCGGAGGTGGTGCTTATGCAGGAGACTAAACTAAATGTGGGGAGGGAAAAATTGTTAGTTTCTTGGACCAACTCAGCGGGCATGGATTATCATTGGGTTCCGGCGGAGAATGGGGCAGGTGGGTTATTAACATTGTGGAAGAAGAATATGTTTAATATAATCAAGGTCTGTAAGTATAGCCGTATGTTGTTGTTGGTTGTTTCTTTGATGCCTTCTGCTGAATTATGTGCCATAGCGAATGTGTATGGTCCTCATGATGCAAGGGAGAGAGAGGAATTTTTTGAATTAGTAGCTGTGGAGTTGGAGGGGTTTACTGGCAGGGTAGTTATTGGTGGTGATCTTAATGTGATCTTACATGATGGGGAAAGAAGTGGTACAGGGGGTTTGGGGGACGCTACCTTCAAGCAGTTTGTGGCGGATAATAATTTGATAGACCCACCCTTGCTAAATGGTGTTTTTACATGGTACAGCACGAGGGACGGAGGGTGTTGGAGTAGGCTTGATAGGTGGTTGCTAAATGAAGAGGCCTTGATGGGTTTTAATGGCGTCACACAATCTGCCCAGGATTGGGGGTCAGTATCTGATCACAGAGCTGTTACAGTGGCATGGGGGACAAGGAATTATGGTCCAAAACCGTTTGCATTTTACAATTATTGGCTGATGGAGGAGGGGTTTAAGGAAATGGTGAGGGAGTGGTGGGGATCAACAGTGGTAGAGGGGTGGAATGGGTACATAATCCAACAAAAGTTGAAGGGGTTGCGGGAGCGCATTAGGTGTTGGAGGCGCGAGCGTGGGGTGTGGGGGAGTGGTAAGATAAGGGAGTTGGAGGGTAGAATTAAAGAAGTGATGGAGCGAATCGAATGTGACGGGGTATCAGAGGCATTGAGGAGGGAAAGGTTGCAGCTTCTTGATGCGATTTGGAAGGAGTATAGGTTGGAGGAAAGCATGTGGCTGCAGAAATCAAGGGTGAGGTGGATAAAGGAGGGTGATCGGAACACGGGTTTTTTTCACCGTGTGTGTAGAGTGAGGGAAGCTAGGCGGAATTTGGAGCTACTGCAGTTCAATGGCGAGGTCCTTGGTGATCCGGTGGCTATAAAAAAGGCTGTTTTCAATCATTTTTAGAGTTTTTTCAAGAGAGGTGCGGGTGGATATGCTAGGGTAGCCCTGAATGAGTCAAACAAGGTTTCTCAGGCATGGAGGAGGGGGCTGGATGCGATATTTACAGCAGATGAGATATGGGTAGCATTGACAGATTGTGACGGGAATCGGGCCCCGGGGCCTGATGGTTTCAACTTCACATTCTTCAGAGAATTTTGGGATTTGGTTAAGGATGATGTGGTCAAAATGTTTCAGGAGTTCCACGAGCATGGGAGGCTAGCAAAGGGTCTAAACGCGGGATTTATCACTTTGATACCGAAAGTGACAGCACCAACAACAGTGGCAGATTATCGTCCAATAAGCCTAATTGGGAGTTTGTATAAGCTCATTGCAAAAGTATTGGCGAATAGATTGAAGAAGGTGATTCCTAGCCTGCTAACTGCAAACCAGTTTGCATTCACTCAAGGCCGGCAAATAGCGGATTGTATCTTGATTGCTAATGAGGTGGTTGATTCCATGACATCGAAGCGTGAGGGGGGCTTTATACTCAAATTGGACTTTGCGAAAGCGTATGATAATGTTTCCTGGGGCTTTCTGCTGAATATGTTGGAGGAATATGGGTTCAGTGATAGGTGGCGAACATGGATGCACTGCTGTGTGTCTACTGCGGTCCTTGCTGTTTTGGTCAATGGGTCGCCTACAGAGTTTTTTAAAATTGAAAAGGGCTTGCGTCAGGGGGATCCTTTATCACCTTTGTTGTTTAATTTGTGTGTTAATGGATTGTCAGTCATGTGGAACAGATTGCTGCAGGAGGAGGAGCCTGTAGGTTACGCAATTGGGGCTGATTTTCGCCTGAACCACTTACAATTTGCAGATGACACCTTGGTCTTTTGTGAGGGGTCAACAGTTCATTTGGAGGAGATGGCAGCCGTGTTAGGCCCTTTTCTTTTGGCTTCGGGCTTGAAGGTGAACTATGACAAATCAATCTTGATAGGGTGTAACATGGAGGGTGAGGTCATGGAGAGGGTGGCCAGGAGCTTGGGCGTGTCAGTAGGGACTTTGCCGCTAATGTATTTGAGTTGTCCTTTGGGCGGTAACCCCAGACGGAAAGCGTTTTGGGCACCGGTGGTGGAGAAGGTGAGGATTGAATTAGCCTTGTGGTGTTCAAAGCAATTATCACTTTGTGGCAAACTATCCTTATTGCGTGCGACAGTTGCTTCTATTCCGTTATATCATATGGCTGTTTTCAAGGCTCCGGTAGGTGTGGTAGGTGAAATTGAGAAACTTATGAGGGGATTTCTATGGTCAAAGGAACATGGGGGTAGGAGAATTCCATGGGTTGCTTGGGTGCAAGTCTGTAAAGGTACACAGATAGGAGGGTTGGGGCTTGGTTTCTTAGGGTGGCGGAATAAGGCGTTACTGATTAAGTGGGCGTGGCGCTTTGGTACGGAGACGAACACCATGTGGAGAAAGCTTGTGTGTGTTAAATATGGGTTGGAAGAGCAGTTTCTGGTCCTACATTTGTTGGTGGAACGTTATACTCATTGCTCTGTGTATGTACAGGATATTCTCCAAGTTCTGTTGGAAGATACCATCATGGCTCGGTTGTTCAGGGAAAATTGTATATGTCAGGTCGGCCACAGGGGCCGTGTTCGGTTCTGGCAAGATCCTTGGTTAAACGTGATGCCGTTGGATGATTTGTTCCCGCGGGTTGCAGCTTTGGCTGCGACTAAAATAGGTGCAGTTGCTGATTTTGGGAGGTTTGATGGTGGCAGATGGGTGTGGAATCTGTCTTTCCGTAGGCAATTTTTTGGGTGGGAAATGGACCAGCAGCAGAGTTTTTTCAAGCTTTTGAATTCTTCGATTCCGTCCTCAGAAGAGGATACTATCTTGTGGCTATGTGACAGCAACGGGGCATTTTCAATTAAGTTGTTGTGTGCATTAACTGAACTGCAGATCTTTGGGCCGCCACAGTGGGTTGTGCCTCGCAAAATTAGGCAGATTGTCCCGCCAAAGATTGTTTTGTTCGTGTGGCAAGCGCTTGATGGCAAAATTGCGGTTCTTCACAGTTTGCTTCAACGTGGAGTGGAGATAGAAGGTGAGGGTGTTTGCTGTTTGTGCGGGGTGAGTCACGAGACTTCAAATCACCTATTGATGGTTTGTCCTCGAGCTTGGAACTTATGGAGAAAAGTACTGCAAAGGGAGGGTGTTGCGTGGTGTGTGCCAGGCACTCTTCGGGGGATGTTGAACGAGTGGGAATTTTTGTGTGCGAAATCAGATCCGCTCATGTGGTCTCTCATACCGTATGCGTTGTGGTGGTCACTGTGGATGGCGCGAAATGGAGTTATTTTTCAGAATCAGAATTTTGATGGTGACAAGGTGTGGGACATGCATATTATGAGGATTATGTGGTGGGTGAAGGCGTGGTGGCCTCAATGCCCATTTTCAGCGTATGACTTTGGCCAGGTTTTTGAGCATGTAAAGTTGCAGAGGAAGGAAGTCGCATCTAGGGGGAATCTGATGTGGAATCCGCCACCAGTGGGAGTGTGGAAATTCAACGTTGATGGGTCAGCCCGGGGCATGCCGGGGTTAAGTGGAGTGGGGGTGTGTAGTGGAGTAGCGATGGTGAAATTTGTGGATTCTTCTCCAAAAGAATGGGTCAACTTTGGGCTCATCAAGCTGAGGTAAAGGCTATTTTGAATGCTTTACAGTTTTGTAAGGAGTTTGGTGTTTCGAATGTAATTATAGAAAGTGCCTCAGCGTTGTCTGTGGGGTGGGTGGCGTCCAAGCATTGTAGGCCATGGAGATTGCATAATGAGCTGAATTTGATTGATTTGTTAATGAAACAAGTTAAGTGTTTCGGGATATTTCACATATACAGAGAAGTTAATTCAGTGGCAGATTTTTTGGCTAAAACGGCGTGTGATAGGGGGGTACCATTGTGGGAGTTTTTGAAGTAGTGTATTTTGGGTTCAGATGTCTGTCACTGTGGTTTAAGTTTAAATTGGTTGCTTGAGCTGCACTATGGTATTATGGCTGTGGATAATACATTTGGGAAATTGGATGGCCGCTATTTTGGTCCTGGTACTGAGTTGTTGTGGGCTGTTATAATACATGGCCGCTATTTCTGGTAGTGGCATGATGAAGTGGCATTATGGCATTATGTTAGTTTTATTCATAATAGCATTATGGCCGCTATTTTGTGTTATAATACATGTTGTGGGTTTGTTTTAGTATGCAAGCAGGGGCCATTAGTATGTGCTATGAAATAGGCAAATTATTTATGCAGAAGTATGAAGGATGCAATGCCGCTATGACAATATTACTAGTATTATTTATGCAGGGCTTGTTTATCATTGCAGTTTTGGTTGGTTTGCACTGAGGGGGTGTTAGTATGGTAGTGTGTATTTATGCGCTGAGGCTATTTAGTTATGCATGAGTATAAATGATGCCGCTATGGCATTATTTCCAGTAGATTTATGCAGAGGATTGTTTCTCATTTGGGTTGAAGATTGGTTTGGTACTTTTATTGGTTACTGTATTGATGGGTGTTATTGCTCACTTGAGAGGGATGTTCTCAATTTGTTGGTTCATTATGAATAAAGTGATTCAGTTTCCAAAAAAAAAAAGTAGTAGTATGTGCTAATGAAAATTTAATTATTTTATATGAGTAAATCCAATATTTTCACCATTTATAAATAAGTTTATTTTTTAATTAAGTTTATCAAAGTTTCATTCCTTTTTACAGTTTCACTTTTATTTTCATCTTATTTTTCATTTATTATCACAATATTCATTATATTTCTTACTTCTATTTTTTCAATTTCTATCTCTTTGACTATAGCATAAAATTGGGGTGTGAAGATCTTCAATCAATTCAATTGAATCAAATAATATAATTATGGGAAAAAAATTATATTTATGATTGATTGCTAAAACTTTTAATTTAGCAAGTAAATACAAAAAGAAGCAATTTAAATTATATCAATTTTATTCTAAATAAACAGACCCGTAGTTATAGTCTTTCTTAAAAACAATATATACTACATTATTTAAAATAATGTTATTAGTCCACGAGCAAAGATTGTGTCTGATAATCTTATCCACACAACACATCATCATAACGTGTCACAATTCCTCTATAAATCCTTAGAATCCTCAAATTCCTTCATCACTTGTTCGGTACTAGGGTTTCTTTTTTATTGCCGATATATCTAATCCTTCAGATCTTATAACAAACGCGGCTGTCTCTTGCATGATTTTTGTAAGAACACATCTTCTTCACTCTCATCTTATTGATTTACTCTATTTTATTTCTTCTTCTTCTTACAATTCATTCCATTTCCTTTCCTTTTTTAAATAGGTTCTGTTGATCTCATGTCCAAGCTCTGTGTTATCTATCCACCTTGATTGATTACCCACCAAACATGTCCACACAGTTTCAGAGCAATTCATGATATTTGTGACTTCCTTGTTATCTCTGCATCAGCTGTGATTTCTTTGATTAATTATATTATGATTCTGTGTTTGAGAGATACTTTCATAACCAGAAGCTGAATCTGAAAGATGCAATAGCACATCACGGAGAGTTGCAATAGTGCATCAAGGGAGGGGCAAACTAGAGAGAAACAACACAGCATGAGAGAGATATAAGGAGTGGTATGTTTGAGAGCACACCAGCAAGGAGACAGACTAGAGTGATGCAATAGCTTGAATAAATCTAAATCATTTTTGTAATAATTTAAATTGAATGAAATACTAAGATTAGTTTATATTACCTAATTAATTTTTAGGGATACATGTTATTAATTAAATCAAGTTTAAATTGCAAATAGTTGTAAAAATTGATTAGGCTAAGTTGCAAAAGCCAAGTATTATTTCAAATTTTCACCTACTAAATTTTGTTTTAGGGCCTATGAGAGGCTTGTATTATTCCTTTATTGTAATAGAAATTGAGATCGGAATACTAAGTGCAAAATTTCATCCTCTTCTTTTCACTGTTAATTACCACGGTTGAAAACAGAATTTAGAAATTGAAATTCAACTTCGTGAGATTTGTCTTACAAACAGATCGATGAAAATACACTTTCACTTTTAGTGTGCTGTTTTTTAATGAATTCGTTCATATTGAATATCTTAATGAAACAACCAGAAAATGCTTTGTAAAACTTTCAAACCACAAAAATATCAGTAATGTAGATTCAACTTCGTGTTACAAAGTTACTTCTTATTGGAAGAGTGTGTAAGGAACCTTGGATTGGAGTAATCTACACTATCGAGAAAGTACAAATTGAGCACTGATTTATATTCATCCCGGTAATATGTTATCACCTATCACACCAATATAAATAAGCATAAATATTGCACAATGGCATATCTCACATCAACAATCAAAGAAATTTGCAACTAATTTAATAAAGTTGAGAAAAAGAAGAAAAAAAAAACCGAAGTCCAAGCTAATATATGCAAACTCTTTATTTTGATGCAGATTCTCTCTTAGAAACACAATAACAGAGCAAAAACAGTATCCCACTAAGTGAAATCGAGTATATAAATCACACTATGTCATTGAGCTTGATAAAAAACTGAATCATGAGGGATGTTATTGATAATACAATTTTTTAACAATTCCAAGTTCTTTTTTGTCTCCCTAGCTCTACCTCTCTTCGCAAGACTAAAAATAATTTTATCAATCCTTCTCACCGTGTCTCAATAGGTCTCTGTAAATGTTCATACCACCTTAACTAGTTTCCCATCAGCTTCTCCACGATAGTCGTCATTCCAGTATCTTCTCTAATCCACTCATTGCATATCTTATTCTTTCTTGTGTGCCCACTCATCCATCTTAACATTGTCATTTCTGCTACTCAAACTTTTCTCTCAGGCCGTTCCGTTAAAACCCAACATTCGCTACCATAACGTATAGCGGGTCTTACAACGATTTGCTACTCCAACTATGCTTGTGTAGCCCGTCCTAAGCCCGAACAAATGAGAAGGGTTGTGTTAGGCCTTATAACTAAGGCATTAGCATAGAATCGCAAAAGTGAGTGCAACTGTCTAAGGCTCTAGAAGTAGGGCAAGAGACACAGGATAAAGGCAAGTGGTTTCTCCTCCTTTTGTTCAGGTGTTGGTTCAGATGTTTGGCAAGCTCCACAACATTCTTTACCCGAACTCAGGAGAGCAACAATACTACATTTTTATAGTGTTTGTAATATACTAGCTGATGTTTTGGTTCACTGATGCTACAATAGCTGGATCTCCCTTTCGGATATGGAGACTTCCTCCTTCTAGTGTGCTCGCGTTGCTGTGTCAGGATGTTGTAGCTTAGTTCGTTTTCGTTTGTATTTCCATATGTAATAAAAAAATACCCTAGCCTCATATGCTGCAAAGTTTTGTTCTTTTTTCACAATTTCACTTTTATTTTAATCTTATTTATCGTTTATTATCACTTTATTATTCTCTTATTACATTACTCATTATATTTCATACTCTTATTTTTCTATTTTTATCTCTTTGAGTGTAAGATGAAATTGGATTGTGAAGGTATTTTTATTATTATTATTATATCCATCTTTATAAAAGTTGTTTCCTTGAAAACACTGTTTCTAAAATATTAGCATGCATGCTAATACACGTATTTTTTATGGAAATGGAAAAATATTGGTCACCAAAGAGAATCTTTATGCATTACAATGAAATACCAACGCGTGCGTGGCAAATTCACAACAGTGAAGAATGACTATGAAATCACAAGGTCAAAAGTTTAACTCCTAGAAGCCTAACTTTTTGAGAAAACATTTGACCTTTACCGCACTTAAATTAAAATAGCGATATCAATATAAGACAAAAAAAAATACATTACAACGGGAATCACTTTGTTATTAACTTATTATATAAAATTAATTTCATTATTGCAAATCTCTTATCTAATATCACAACCCCCATTTTTATTTACATCTTATTTTTCATTTATTATCGAGATATGATCAATTGACACTAAGAAAAGTGTTTTTGAAGAATAGTTCAAGTGGTAAGAGCTGAGGACATATGAGATGGAGAGGGGAAGGTCCAGATATGAATGCGTGGAAGTGGAATTTAAGTGCTTTCCGATATACCAAAACAAAACAAAATTTACACCAAGGTGTGAAACTTATCTTAACACCAAATCATGTCAATTTATTTTGTTTGATCTAAAAGGTTATGATTTGTCTTTTTAAACTCCTCAATCAATACATAATTATTACTCCCTCCGTCTCAAATTATAAGGACTTGTTTAGACAATCACGCTTATTAAGAAAACATGTAATAAGCTAATTAATATCTTGGTTTTATTATTTTTTATACAAATCTTCCATATATACCCCTATGTTAGTATTGGATATATCAAAGGTTGGTTGGGAAACATGAAAGAGAAGTAATTAGTAGATGTTATAATTAAATTTTTGGAATTGAAAATATAATGAATGCAAGGGGTAAAAAAGGAAAAGTTTATTATTTATTTTTTTGAAATCTAGAAGGGTTCTTATAATTTGAGACACCAAGTTTGTCTCTAAAGAGTCTTATAATTTGTGACGGAGGGAGTAATATCTTTCTCTCTCATTTATTTATTTATTTATTTATATATTATAACTTAGTTAAATTAAAGTTATAAACTTTACGAACAATTTTTTTTGTTTTATACGAAAGTAACTATAACATTATTTTAGTTTCATTTTTAAAAATCCATTATTTTAATTTCCTGGAGTTCCTTAAAAAAATCTTGCAGTAAAAATAATTAATAGAAAAATAAATAAATAAATAAATTATTAAACAAATAAAAAATTAGTAAATAATTTTTGCAAATCTTGTGCAATAGAAAAATATTTCTCAATTAATTTTAAAATAGATGGTACATTTCAAAGTTTTTTCAAATGAAAATATTTCTTGTTTTTTTTAATATTTTATTGACATTCTTATTTCTTATTACGTATACATATATACAGAACAAAATATTCTTTTCGTAATTTTTTCAAATTCAAAAGTAAACTGATAATTATTTTTTTCAAACTAGCAAAACAAACTTTTATCTCAACTTTAATGAGAGAAAAAATATTAATAAATACCTTAATGACTAATAAATATGTATTAAATGTAGATTTTTAGAAAATAAATCAAAGCCTTTTAGATTAAAGTAAAACAAACAAATAGAATTTAGTGTCAAAATAATTTTGACCATTTGATGTCAATTGATCCTATCTCTTTATTATCAGCTTATTATTGTCCTATCACATTACTCATTATATTTTTTACTTTTATTTTTACTATTTATATCTCTTTGACTGTACGATGAAATTGAGGTGTGAAGATATTATTTAGCTTTTATTTTCCCTTTAAAGAACATAGAGCTATTAATATAAAAATCAATTCAGTTAAATCAAATAATAATACTGTTTTCCAATGTAAAAAAAATATAATTAAGCACCAGAAAATTTATATTTAAGATTGATTGGAAAAACTTCTAATTTGGCTAAAAGTACAATAATAAGCAATTGAAATTATTCTAAAACGAACCGTAGTTATAGTCTTTCCTAAAAACAATATATTACATTAAAAATAATGTTATTAGACAGTGGTGTCAATTAATTCTATCTCTTTGTTATCAACTTATTATTCTCCTATCACATTACTCATTATATTTCTTACTTTTAGATTTACTATTTATATCTCTTTGACTATACAATGAAATTGGGGTGTGAAGATATTATTTAGCTTTTTTTATCCCTTCAAAGAACATTTAGCTATTAATAAAAAAATAAATTCAGTTAAATCAAATGATATAATTAACCACCAGAAAAGTTATATTTAAGATTGGTTGCAAAAACTTCTAATTTGGCTAGTAAATACAAAGGTAAGCAATCAAAATTATATCAATTTTACTCTAAATTGAGCTGTAGTTATAGTCTTTCTTAAAAACAATATACTACGTTAAAAATAATGTTATTAGACATTTAATGTTGCGAGGATTGTGGCTTGGATCATCAGTAGAGATTGAACCTGATGATCTTATCCACACAACACATCATCATAACGTGTCACAGTCACTCCTCCTTTATATATTATCCTTCAACTCTTCACTTTCCCTCATCACTTGTTCAGTACTCAGATCCAATGTAGCCAGACATGCTAACAAACGCTGCAGTCTCTTGGTTTTTGTAAGAACATGTCTTCTTCACTTTCATCTCATTAATTTACTCAATTTTATTTCTTCTTCTTCTTCTTCTTACAATTCATTCCATTTCCTTCCCTTTGCTAAATAGGTTCTGTTGATCTCACGTCCAAGCTCTGTGTTGTGTACTCCACCTTGATCGAATACGCACCAAACATGTCCACACAGTCTCAGAGAAATTCTACAAGGGATTTGATATTGTGGAAATGGTCCATAATATTTGTAACTTTCTTGCTATCTCAACATCAACTGTGATTTCCTTGATTAATTGTGTTACTAGGCCTCATGGAGTAAGTTAACGTACCAACCGATTGTTTGAAACAGTGTGTTTGAAACAAAACAGTGTGTTTCAGCCTCTGCGGTTTGTTTCTGTTTCATTTCAGAACCCCTCTTCGCGCGTCTCCCCCTTTTTGGCCGTTTGTGATTCTTGTTTCTTCTAGCTGGAATCCCTGTGGTGATTCGCGCTTCTTCACTTCTCCGCTGCGTGTTCTTGTGAATAGATCTGTATCAAGGGCCTTTTGGGTTAATGCTGAGAAACAAATAGTGGGGATCTTTCTGGGCTAATGCTGAGATACAAGTTGGAACTTAAGCATAGGTAGACCGGGCGAGTGCCTTCCCCCGGTGGCGGGCCATGAAGACTTATGAAGACACACTTCGCTTTCATACTTCAAGCTCGGTGTCTTGTGGGCATGCGGACAGGGAGAGTGCCTTCCCCCGATGGGGGGCCCTGAAGACTTATGAAGACACACTTCGCTTTCATACTTCAAGCTCGGTGTCTTGTGGGCATGCGGACAGGGAAAGTGCCTTCCCCCGATGGCGGGCCATGAAGACTTATGAAGACACACTTCGCTTTCATACTTCAAGCTCGGTGTCTTGTGGGCATGCGGACAGGGAGAGTGCCTTCCCCCGATGGCGGGCCATGAAGACTTATGAAGACACATTTCGCTTTCTTACTTCAAGGTCGATGTCTTGTGGGCTTGTGGATAGGGCGAGTGCCCCACGACAGTAAGAGGGCGACCAACATTAGTAAAGGGCGGCCTAGGGCGGCGACCCAGGGGCACATTTGTAATACATAGGATATTGGGCCTGATCTTTGAGGCCCATAGGCTTAGTCTGAATTAAATGTAATTTATGGCCTTCCTCCCTATAAATAGCTAATAGGGGGCTCATGTAAAAGGGATCTGAATTATCTATTGATAACACTTCTTCTCAATGCTCTCTCAATTCGAGAACATTATCTTACCCAAATAAATATTTTTCCTACAAAATACATAGTCAAAAAATAAAAAGTCTCACCCCCAAAGTAAATGTCTAGGTTCGGCTATTCCAAGAACAAGACCAAGGTCCAATTTTTTTTCAAAAAGAAATTATACACTAGCTAAGTTAAGCAATATCTATTGTAGAAATCAAATTAGAAGTTTCAAAATCACTTCTTTGAAAATAATAACTTTTCAAAAACTCAACTTTTCCAAAAATAAAATATACTCATGAATTGATCAAGAGATTCTCTATCACTTTGGTGAAGGCTAAAAGCGAAAAGCTAAACTTAAAAACTCGAAACACTTTTGAACCAAAATTTTGAAAAACAAAGTTGATGAGGTTGTTGTTCGAGTTGTTCCTAAGAACTTTTAAGAAGAGAAAATGCAAAATGCTAACATCTTTAACCCAAAGTCACTTTAAAAGAGTTTTTCAAAGAAATACTTCTAGAGAAGTAAAGATCAAAGAATTTCCTTCAACTTTGATGAAAAAAAACAAACTCTAAAACCTCAACTTTAAGCTAAACTCAAACTAAAACTTATTATTTCTAAAAATCTAGATTTTCCAAAGAAATAAAACCATCACTACTACAGAAATGCCATATTACCATGGTTCTGGGCAGCCTATTACCACGGTTAAACCGTGGTATCAGTCATCCAAGTAATGGATAAATTACCACGGTTCAAGGCGGAACCGTGGTAACATCATACCTCGGAAATACTTGGTTCTACGCTGAACCGTGGTAATATCAGGCCTCTGTTACCACGGTTATAGGAGGAACCGTGGTATTTTGTCCCTATGTTACCAAGGCTCTTTTATGAACCGTGGTAATAATTTTGTTTTTTGTTTTAAGTTCTATTACCACGGTCCTGTATGAACCGTGGTAATATGTGTATTTTATTATTTGAGCTACGTACAATCAAAGACATGCAATTCAAACAGTAAACAAATTATAACTATGACCTGCGATGCGATGGAAAAAACCATGACAACATAATGTACAAGCAATATATATAATATGTACAACCAATCAAATATGTACAAATTATAATATGTGCAGACCCCCTATACACATTTTAGCCGTCAGTAATTACAAACTTGTCTAACACCATATCACCACTGCCTTGCTAAGGATCATATTCCTGAAACAACATGTCAAAAGTGTAAGTGACAAATACAATTATGTTACATACATATGAAATATATCTAGCATACAGTCATTATAAAAGAATACATACTTCTTTAACTTGTTTTACTAGATCTTTTCCTCTTCTGTTTCAAAAGGTGCATACGTGTTTTTCCTATTTTTTCATGGAATTCTATATTCATCCAAGTTCCCTCTTCATGATCATCTCGGACATACAAACAATCATCTTCATCTGAATCAGGGTCGATTGGTTGTTGTAACGCGAAGAATGGGTCATCCTCAATAGCATTTTCTCCATGACGGTCTTGTCCATCATCGTTGTTGATATGCACCTTATTTGATAAAAGAACAATGGACCTTTTATTGTCAGCGGGATCAGGGACATAAAATATTTGCTCTGCTTGGGTTGCCAAAATAAATGGATCATCCGTGGACCTTTTATTGACATTCTTAAAATCTGCCTGAATGAACCCTGAGTCATCAATCTGAACTCCAGAGTTATTGTCAACCCACTTACAGCCAAACACAGGAACCTAGAATGTTGTGTAATCCAGCTCTCATATGTTTTGAATTACCCCAAAGTATGACATGTCTGCATATATGGGGTTTCTATCTTTGGCGCTAGAGACATGCATAGCTCTAGCAACAAGAGTCAAACCACTGTTTTGCATTGTACTACGATCATCTTGGGTTCCCGTATAAAATGTATAGCCATTAATTACATAGTCTTTGTAAGAAAAGGCATGTATACTCGGACCCTTCGACAACCATTTCAATCTGTCTGAAACAGAGATATGATCTTCTTTCCACTCCTGATAAACGTGATCCTTTAGCCATGGAATAAAAGTCCTCTTGTGCTCCTTTGCTAACCAATTTTCAAACCTATTGGGGTTCAACATCTTAATCTCATCCTTGTGCATGTCAACATATGGCCCAACCTCATCTGCATTATCCAAAACAAATAAGTGAGCTTGTTGCCATTCTTTGGTCTGAACGGTTACTATCTCACATTTAAACAACCCTTCCCTTCTATTCATCCTGTGTGACGAGACTTTGGAAGCCCAATGGAATCCACATTGGACAGGTATTCGGTACAAAATTCAACAACTTCTTCTACTAAGTACCGTTAGTTCGGTTTTTTACATAGCCTTTTAGAATCTTCATGTAACGATCAAAAGGGTACATCCATCTCATATAAGTTGGCCCGCATAATTGTATCTCTCTAACCAAGTAAATGGTTAGATGAACCATTATATCAAAGAAAGAAGGTAGAAAGTACATCTCAAGCCCACACAAAGTTGTAGCAATTTCTCTCTGCAATGCTGTTAACTTAGAAGGGTCAATCACTTTGTTGCAAATAGCCTTGAAGAAGAGACACAAGCTTGTTAAGGTACCTCACACTTTTTTGGGCAAAATCGAGCATATAACTACCAGTAGAAAGTTCTCCATAAGAATATGACAATCATGAGTCTTCAATCCCTTGAACTTAAGGTCTTTCACTGATACCAGGTTCTTGATATTTGAAGAGTACCCCTGTGGAACCTTAACCCCACTAAGAAACTTGCACAAACCAAGTTTCTCTATCCTGCTCAGAGTATAGGCCGCTGGAGGGAGATACGTACGTTTTCCCTTCTTCACTGGTCTTAATTCTTTTCTTATGCCCACCAAATCAAGCCTTGAATTGATGCTATCTTTTGACTTTCCTGACACGTTTAGCAAAGTACCAGCAACAATTTCAAAAATATTCTTCTCAACATGCATCACATCAATAAAATGTCTCACATAGAGTGACTCCCAATATGGAAACTTAAAGAAAATTGACTCTTTCTTCCCACAACTTTTAGGAACTTGGTTTTTGAAAGTCTTGCCGAATGTACACCTCAATTTTTTCACCTTGGAAAATAGATCAACACCCTTCAGTGGCTTGGGAGCTCTACCTTCTTCTATATTTCCATTGAAAGCTTTTGACCAGCTCCGATGATGATGTCTTGTATTGAAGAATCTACAATGTTGTAGGAAAACAGTGTTTTTACAATGTTCTAATCGCATTGAAGTTGTACCATCTTCACATATAGGGCACGCAAGCTTTCATTTTACACCATATCCCGACAAATTGCGATATGCTAGAAAATCATTGATCGTACCATACAACATAGCCCTCAGCCTGAAAGTTTCATCCCTTGACCCATCATACACCTCTACACCTACATCCCATAATTTCTTCAGATCTTCAATTAGAGGGACCAAGTATATGTCTATATCATTTCCGGGTTGTTGAGGCCCGGATTAACATAGATAACATCATATACTTGTGCTTCATACAAAGCGAAGGTGGTAGGTTGTAGATCACTAGTATCAACAGCCATGTACTGTGGGTGCTACTTTGAAGGCTATATGGATTTATTCCATCAGAAGACAATGCAAGGCGCAGGTTTATGTCCTCTGTGCCAAATACAAGATAGTCCGCATCAAAATTTTTCCACTTTGGAGAATCTGCCGGGTGTCGAAGCATTCCATCACCATCCCCTCTATCTGTATGCCATGTCAGGTTTTTCGCAATTTCAGCTCTACAGTACACGCGCCAAAATCTAGGTATTACGGGGAAATACCATAACACCTTTAAGGGACTTGATTTTTTCTTCTTATATCGCGGAGCTTTACATTTAGAACATGTATCCAGAGATGCATATTCACCACGAAACAAAATACAATCATTAGGACATGCATGAATCCTCTCATAACTCATTCCAATAGACGAAAGCATTCGTTTAGCCTCATATGTTTGACCGGGAAGAACGTTCTCCTCCGGAAGCATATCTTTTAAGAGAGAAAGTAGGTCGTTGAAGCTCTTATCGGTCCATCCATTGCCCGCTTTTAGGTTGTACAACTTTAAGACCGCAGACAATCTTGTGAGTTTAGAGCATCCATCATAAAGAGGCGTCTTCGCATCAGTTTTCAACCTCTCGAACATTTCAGGGAAATCACGAAGATCATCTTCCATCGCCTCCGCTATTTCATCAACACAGTTAGCCTCACATTCATCTTTCTCCATATCAACTGACGCACATCCCAGAGTATCTGTTGCATCGCTAGAATCAAATCTGGGCTCACCATGATTTGTCCAACGCATATAGTTCTTATCAATTCCATTGCATATTAGATGTCCTTCCAATTCAAGTGGGTTAACTCTAAGACCATGACAGCAACGTAAACTGGGGCATAACATGCTATTGGGATTCTTTGTGCATTGAACCGTGAATGAAACAAATTCTTTCACTCCGGCCGCATATTCATCGGATAAGCGATTAGCAAACATCCATTTACGATCCATACGTACCTGATCAATAGATGTTAATGTCTACAAATATGAACCTCTTAAAATTTAGAGGGGAAGATTCCTATTCTAGTCAGGATTCTAAAATTCATGTTATGTTTTTAAAATATGTAATGTTCGGGACATTAGAAGCTATCGTTAAATAAAAAGCTACTAGTTAGTATCCTCACATACTCCTTACAATCGAACATGACCTCACAAAATAGAGTACACATATATTCCACGAAATGTACTGAACAACAACAAAAATCTTCAACAGAATACACATTCCACAAAATGTACTGAACAACAACAGCAAAGGCATAAGAACTGGTAATTATCAAACAGATAAGCTCCTTAACTAACACAAAAACTAAAACGCCAGACGAAGGTACTAAACAACAACAAAAATCTTAAGAAGAAAGAAAACCCTAGAAGTAGAAGCAGGTCAAGAGGACTCACAAGTGAGGTGTGGAAGCAAGATGAATGAGCTGAGTAGCAGGAGGAACGAGCTTAGTGAGCACACAAAGAGGGAGGCCGTGAGCAACAGAAGGATTAGTTGCAGCGAGAAAAGTAGTTACAAAGCGAATGCAGAGAGAACACGCGCCGATGATGACGTGCAACGACAGGTGGCAAGAAGCGAAGGTAATAGGCTGAAAAAGGTAGGAATGTCGAGTGGCAGTGACGATGTTGAAGATCGATGGAGTCGAGACAGAGAAGCGAGAAGACAAAAGGTATTTCTCGATAGAAGGGTTTAAATTTATTTTTTTTACATTTTTATAAATAGCTTATTTTTTAATATTAACTAAAATAAAATTAATTTTTATTAATTCGGCTATTTTAATTTTTCGAAGGGAGTTTATTTTAATGAAAATTATTATATATGTATCCAATGGGTTTTAACTTAGTAGAGATAAGTGATTAATGATAAAAATTATTACAAGATATTATTTTTTCAAAAATATTTTATATTTAAATTATTACTTATAATTATATAAGTAGAGAAATAATTTTAAATAATATCATATGATAATATAAAATTAGTCTATATTTACTATTAAAAAATTATTACACATATATATGAGTAGCCTATTTTATTGTTAGTGAAAAATTATTTTGTGTATTTTTATTATAATATAAATAACAAAAAATAATGATTAGTAAGTAGTAGTATGTTGTAATGAAAATTTAATTATTTTATATGAGTAAATCCAATATTTTCACCATTTATAAATAAGTTTATTTTTTAATTAAGTTTATCAGTAACTAAATAATTTAACTTAACAATAACAATTAGTAATTGATATGTAATAAAATTAATATTTTATTAAAATCAAAAAATTATATTTATTAATTAATATTATCATAATTATATAAAATATAAATATGAAATTAATTTTGGGTCATGGTAATAAACAAACAAAAAACTGATATCCTATTCTGTTAGGATAATTTCTATCCTAGCTCCCTCTCAGGATAACTATTACACGTGATGGACAGGATAGGATAATGGACAAGATAGTGTTATCCTATCTTGTGGCACAACAAACAGCAGATAACAACAGGATATGATTACTATCCTATCTTGTCTCTGTTTATCCTATCCACCAAACGGACCCTTAGTGTCAGAAAGAAAGTGCCAAAGAGAGTATAACTATCACTTCTCCTCAACTATAATATACACATACCCTCCCTCAATTTTTGTTGTTGTTACAATCAAGTTCTTTTAACCAAGTTTCAATTTTATTCATTTAAAACTCTTAAATTCTAATTTCTAAGAAAAATCTTTACAATGTCATATGCTCGACTAAGAATGGAGTTTGCTCGATGGGGAGAACTGAAGAGTGTTTTCTTGCAGCGGCAGAGGAGGTTTGGTCGCCGATCACGATTTGCTTTCGTCCGGTATAAATCAGCGACAGCGGCTAAAACGGCGGTACATAACGTCAATAAAACGTGGCTGGGTCAATCTTACCTGCTTGCAAACATGGCACGAGAAGGTCCACCAAGGGGGCAGGTAGGAGAGCGAGGGGGAAGAGGTTATGAGTTTCAGAGACCAAGGAAAACGATGGCACCAAAGCAGGTATGGCGTGAGAAGAGGTGTCAAAAGACAGAGAAGGAAACCCAGGAAAAACGATACATTAATGACAGGAGGGGGAAGCCAAAGGGGAGTTTTCCATATTCTGGGGCGTGTGC
This sequence comes from Acmispon strigosus, assembly GCA_030819835.1. Taxonomy (NCBI): domain Eukaryota; kingdom Viridiplantae; phylum Streptophyta; class Magnoliopsida; order Fabales; family Fabaceae; genus Acmispon; species Acmispon strigosus. Next base: position 32,897,150 of record JAUAMA010000001.1, read on the forward strand.
GGCCACATATGAGTCCAAGGTGGAGGAACGTGGATCCATTGTGTCAATGGCGGAGGCATCGACATGGGGTGTTTATACCACGGCAGGACTGCAGGAGTACCTTAATATCAATGGTCTGAACTGTATTGAGGTCAAACCTCTAGGAGCACGGGAGGTAATTTTAGAATTCCCCTCGAAGGAGGACATGGAGGAGATCCTGCACCAGGCGCAAGATTTTCTAAAGGAGAAGTTCCAGATGATAAAGATATGCACCACTCAAACTAGTTCAAGGAACCATTTAGTGTGGATGAAAGTGAAGAATGTTCCGGTGTATGTTTGGGGCTGTGAATTTTTTGAATCAGTGGTGTATTCGCTAGGGAGATTATTGTGTATGGATGGTCCGACCTCGGCAAGGAAGCGTTTTGATATTGCAAGGATATTAGTTGAAACTACAACGCCGGTGATTATGGGGCATGAGGTATCGGTGGTCCTGGACGGCGTACCTACGACGGTGTGGTTGGAACCGGAATATGGCCCGGTCAAGGTGTCATCCAAACAGAGGAGTTGGCAGTAAAGGGGCTGGTTGAACAGCTCCGAACTCTATCTAAACAATAATTGAAGGCATATCTCCAATGTCTGCGATGTGGGTTACTTGGAATGTTCGTGGCTTGGGCAAGTCTACGAAACGAAGGGTGGTGAAGAAGACATTGGAGCGAGTCAAGCCGGAGGTGGTGCTTATGCAGGAGACTAAACTAAATGTGGGGAGGGAAAAATTGTTAGTTTCTTGGACCAACGCAGCGGGCATGGATTATCATTGGGTGCCGGCGGAGAATGGGGCAGGTGGGTTATTAACATTGTGGAAGAAGAATATGTTTAATATAATCAAGGTCTGTAAGTATAGCCGTATGTTGTTGTTGGTTGTTTCTTTGATGCCTTCTGCTGAATTATGTGCCATAGCGAATGTGTATGGTCCTCATGATGCAAGGGAGAGAGAGGAATTTTTTGAATTAGTAGCTGTGGAGTTGGAGGGGTTTACTGGCAGGGTAGTTATTGGCGGTGATTTTAATGTGATCTTACATGATGGGGAAAGAAGTGGTACAGGGGGTTTGGGGGACGCTACCTTCAAGCAGTTTGTGGCGGATAATAATTTGATAGACCCACCCTTGCTAAATGGTGTTTTTACATGGTACAGCACGAGGGACGGAGGGTGTTGGAGTAGGCTTGATAGGTGGTTTCTAAATGAGGAGGCCTTGATGGGTTTTAATGGCGTCACACAATCTGCCCAGGATTGGGGGTCAGTATCTGATCACAGAGCTGTTACAGTGGCATGGGGGACAAGGAATTATGGTCCAAAACCGTTTACATTTTACAATTATTGGCTGATGGAGGAGGGGTTTAAGGAAATGGTGAGGGAGTGGTGGGTGATGAGTGGATTTTATATGGTGTTTTTAGGCTATTTTTAGTCTTTTTATTTTATTATTTTTGAGTCTCATGTAGGTTTTTTTATTGTTTTTATGTAGATTTTATATTTATTTTGCATTTTGCATGTAGATTAGATTTTATTAGATTTTCTAGCTTTATTTTATATTTTTTAGGAATTTTTCTAGTTATTTTGTATTTTTAGAAAAAGCTGGTTTAGTTATCATTTTTGTCCAGGGACCAATGTGTAAAGTTTCAGGAAGTCGGGGACCAAATTGTAAAAGTTCAAGAGTGGAGGACTCAAAGTAAAGATTGAGAGAGTAGGAGGGCTTGAATTGAAGTGCTAACCAAGAGAGGACCAAAGTGAAAAAGAAGAATATGAAGAATCACTCTCTAATTTAGCACATGGAAAAAATGTTTAAAGAATTGATGTTAGTGGAGGAAGGGTTTCAGAATTGAACAAGGCTGGTTAGTGTCTTTTTATGGCCATCAAAACCCACTACCATGAATGAAGAAGGAAGGAAAAGCTTGAAGATGAAGGAGCAGCGTCCCAACGCTCCAGCGTTGGGATCCCAGCGCTCCAGCGCTGGGGTTCTGACTGGATGATGAGTCAGATGGTGACCCAGCGCCCAAGCGTTGGAAAGCCAGCGCTCAAGCGCTGGGCCTCGGACAGAAAGTGGATTTTTAATGCATCCTAGCGCCCATGCGTTGGGAATGCCAGCGCTCAAGCGCTGGAGGCTGGAATTTTACTATAAATAGGACCCTTTTCTTCACTTGTAAGACACACCTTCATAGAATACAACAAGTATTCTCTCTTTCTCCCTCAAAGATCATTGTTCCTAGGAATTGTGGGAAGCCAAACTTGAGCTCCTATCCAGGGTAATTCAATGATTCTTTTAGCCATGCTTGGCTAACTTCTTCTTTAAGTTTTTGGGTTGTTTTAGTTTATAATACATGTTTTAGTCTTTTTCTACATTTCTGAATTTTATTTCCATTCATGTTTTATTACCTTATGCTTTATTTCTATCTTGTGGATCCCAAGAGGTTTTGCTTATTACTTATTACATAAGGCCATTTGGTGAGTAGTAAGGGAACTAGGTAATAAAAAAGGTTATAAGTATACTTCGCTAAGGAATTAGGAAGGACGTAACTTTATGTTGGCCTGAACATCTTCTTCATCTTCTTCTTTAGTTAACTAAGTACCAAGGAATTGGGTTTAGTAATTAAAAAGAAAGATCTACAATGCTTAAGGAATTAACTTGTAGTTACACTAGGCTATAGCATCATGATAATGGTTTTATAATTCAGGAATTTAGTAGGAAATTTCTAGCATGTTTTTATAGACTATGTAAACCAACCCAAGAGCTTAATATTCATCATCTCTTTATTTTATTATTTTATGCTATTGTTCCTTTCTAGTTCTCAAACCAACAACAAATATTCATCTTTTATTTTTCTGTTTTAGTACTAAATTTTATAATAATAAGAACACCTATCCCGTGGGTTCGATCTTTTTATATTACGCGATAGTAAATTGTACACTTGCAATTTCATTATCAAGTTTTTGGCGCCGTTGCCGGGGATAGGTTCAGTTCTTGTTTTTATTTTATTTAGTACTTCTTCTATATAATATAAAAAAAAAAATATTACTGCCTAACAGTTTGTTGCCATGTGGAAAGAAGATCCTTTAGAGACTATAATCTCTGAGGGGTTGGATTTTGAAGATATAGACAGCAATGACGAACAGGTCATTGAAATGGCAAGATATCTGGAGGCTGCCCATTTTTTCCCTTCAACAAAAAATTGGGTAGAGGAGCTGTAAAGAGAGGAAGAAGTTCAAGAGGAAAAGAGGGAATTGAAGCCCTTACCTTCCACTCTTAAGTATGTATTTCTTGAGGGAGGTAATAATAAGCCAGTCATTGTGAGTAGCTCCCTCTCTCCTCTTGAAGAAGATAAACTGGTAAGAATTCTTAGAGCTCATAAATCTGCTTTGGGTTGGACTATAGAGGACATTAAGGGCATAAGTCCCACTGTTTGTATGCATAAAATTTGTTTAGAAGAACAAGTTAAACCTGTAGTCCAACCCCAAAGAAGACTTAATCCTGCCATGAAAGAGGTGGTAAGGAAAGAAGTGATTAAGTTGCTTGATGCAGGGATCATCTATCCCATTTCTGATAGTGAATGGGTCAGTCCCGTTCAGGTAGTTCCCAAAAAAGGGGGGATTACTGTGGTCCCGAATGAGAACAATGAATTGATTCCCACCAGAAAGGTAACTGGTTGGAGGGTTTGTATAGATTACCGGAGGCTAAATTCTGCCACCCGGAAAGATCATTTCCCCCTTCCCTTTATTGATCAAATGCTTGACAGGTTGGCTGGCCATGAGTACTTTTGTTTCTTAGATGGTTATTCAGGATATAACCAAATTGTTGTTGATCCTAAGGATCAAGAAAAAACTGCTTTTACTTGCCCCTTCGGGGTGTTTGCTTATAAAAGAATGCCTTTTGGCTTGTGTAATGCTCCAGGAACCTTCCAAAGATGTATGTTTGCTATTTTTTATGATTTAATTGGTGAATGTATGGAAGTGTTCATGGATGATTTTTCTGTGTATGGCCCCAACTTTGGCAAGTGTTTGAGCAATTTGGAAAGGATTCTTGTTAGGTGCCAAGAAAAGAATTTGGTACTTAATTGGGAAAAATGTCATTTTATGGTAAAAGATGGCATTGTGCTTGGGCACAAGATTTCTGAAAAAGGGATTGAGGTAGATAGGGCTAAAACTGAAATTATTGAAAATCTACCTCCTCCCACTAATATTAAAGGTATAAGAAGCTTTCTTGGTCATGCAGGTTTTTATAGGCGATTTATAAAAGATTTTTCTAAAATTGCTAAGCCTATGACAAATCTCCTTGAAAAAGAAGCTCCTTTTATCTTTAATGATGAGTGTTTGGCTGCTTTTAAATTATTAAAGGAAAAACTTGTTTCAACCCCTATCATTGTTGCTCCCCAATGGGATTTGCCTTTTGAAATTATGTGTGATGCTAGTGATAATGCAATAGGGGCTGTTCTTTGTCAGAAAAATGGAAAAGTTTTACATGTGATTTATTATGCTAGTAAGGTTCTGAATGAAGCTCAAAAAAATTATGCTACAACTGAAAAGGAGTTGTTGAGCGTTGTCTATGCTTTAGACAAATTCAGACCTTACGTTTTGGGTACTAAAGTTATTGTGCATACTGACCATTCTGCATTGAAGTACTTGTTTGCTAAGCAGGAAGCTAAACCCAGGCTGATCAGGTGGATCTTACTCTTGCAAGAGTTTGATCTTGAAATTGTGGACAGAAAAGGGAAGGACAATGGTGTAGCAGACCATTTGTCAAGGCTTGAAGAAGGGAACTCCGATCCAATTCCTATTCAAGAGGAGTTCCCAGATGAGAGGCTTTTAGCTATCCAAGAGATAGCTCCATGGTATGTACATTTAGCTAATTTTAAAGCTGCTGGTGTGTTGCCTTCTGATTTGACTTGGCAACAAAAGAAGAAATTTTTGCATGATGCTAAATTCTTTTTCTGGGATGAACCTTATTTGTTTAGAGAATGTTCTGATGGGATCATTAGAAGGTGTATTCCGGAAAAAGAATTTGAGGCTATTTTATGGCATTGCCATGGCTCCGATTATGGAGGCCATTTTTCAGGTGAAAGGACTGCAGCTAAAGTCCTCCAAAGTGGTTTTTATTGGCCTACTATCTTCAAAGATAGTAGAGCATTTGTGGTAAGGTGTGATCGCTGTCAACGAACTGGTAATATCTCAAGAAGGAATGAGATGCCCCAAAAAATGATTTTGGAAGTTGAGCTTTTTGATGTATGGGGCATTGATTTTATGGGACCTTTTCCACCTTCTTTTGGTTGCCAGTATATTTTGGTTGCTGTTGATTATGTTTCTAAATGGGTTGAAGCATCAGCCCTTCCCACAAATGATGGAAAAATTGTTTTGGATTTTCTGAAGAAAAAGATTTTTACTAGATTTGGGGTGCCAAGAGCAATAATCAGTGATGGAGGTAAGCATTTTTGTAATAAAGCTTTTGAAGCTCTTTTGAAAAAATATGGTGTTAATCATAAAATTGCTACCCCCTATCACCCCCAAACTAGTGGACAAGTAGAGGTTTCTAATAGGGAGTTAAAAAGGATTTTGGAAAAAACAGTTGGTACCTCAAGGAAGGATTGGTCAAAAAAATTAGATGACACCTTGTGGGCTTATCGAACTGCATTTAAAACTCCTATTGGAACCTCTCCTTACCAGTTGGTTTATGGTTAGACTTGTCATTTACCTGTGGAACTTGAGCATAAAGCCTTTTGGGCTTTGAAACAGTTGAACATGGATTCCAAAGAAGCTGGGGATAAAAGACAGGTACAGGTACATGAGTTGGATGAATTTAGACTCCAAGCATACCACAATGCTTGGATCTACAAGGAAAAGACAAAGAAGTGGCATGATAAGAAGATTGTGCCAAAAGAATTCAATCCAGGACAGTTTGTGCTGTTGTATAGTTCAAGGCTGAAGTTATTTCCTGGAAAGTTGAAATCAAGATGGACAGGGCCGTATATGGTTACTAAAGTCTTTCCTCATGGTGCAGTTGAGTTGGAAAATAATGTTACAAAGAATGCTTTTGTTGTCAATGGGCAAAGACTGAAACCGTACCTAGGAGGAGATATTGTAAGACAAGAGGTCTTTGCCATATTTGATACCCCCAATTGATTAAGGGGAAGAGTCTATCTCGGACCTTAACATTGAGCTGGTTGGGAGACAACCCAACTTAGGATAGTTTATGTTTCTGTCTTTTTAATTTTTGCACAACTCTTGTACATAAATAAAAGAAAAGAAATTTTATGTTTTTGCTGCAGGCGAGGCCAGCGCTCGAGCGCTGGAGGCCAACGCTCAAGCGTTAGGCCCCTGCTTCACAACCTCTGATTCCTGTTGATCCCAGCGCTTAGGCGCTGGAGGGCTAGCGCTCATGCGCTAGGCCCCTGGAATCCCAGATTTTTATTTTTATTTTCCAGCGCCATAGCGTTGGAAACCCAGTGCTTAGGCGCTGGGACCTCTGATGCCCAGTTTTTATTTTAATTCCAGCGCCCAAGCGTTTGTATCCCCAACGCTCAAGCGCTGGAGCTCGGGCAGTTTGCTGTTTTTGCTTTTGTTTGCTGTTTTTAGTTTTTAATAAATTTTGTGTTCACCATTTTTTTTGGAAATTTTAAGGTTCTATGAGTTTTCCCTTGGTTCTAAACTGTTTTTAATTTTTTTTTGGGAACTCAAAGAATTCTTGTTTTTAAAAGGTGAACACAAATTTTCAACCCATGATCTTATTTGTGCTGTTTTTGGAACTAACAAGTCAAGCAAGTTTTCTACTTGTGAGACTTCTGTTTGTTCATTGTTACAGGATAGGTACCAAAAAGAGGGAGAACCCTCTTGAACTTAAGTGTTCAATTTGATTTTTACATTGAGGTTCCCTTGGACCTTTGTGGAAAATTTGTTACTATACCAGCTTGTTAGTTCTTGTTTTTGTTTTTCTTTTTTTTTATAGTTTTTAGTTTTATTTTTAGTTTAGTTTTTCTGTTTTATTTTTGCATGAGTCTTGAGTATATTATCCATTCTGAATGTTGCTATAGCTTTGTGAAATGCTTTATCTGATTGAACTGCTTTGTGAAAAGGTTCTATGTTTTGAAGCAGTTAGGATTGCATGCTGTAGAAAGGATTTTTGATATCTTGATTGTTTTGGTTGTTGGCAAAGTCTTTTTCTGAGTTCTAAAAAGGGTACCACTTACCCTATCTTTTTCTGAGAGCTGAGGACTCTGAATTCTAGATTGTAAAATTTTTCTGCCTTGTGTTGCATGTTGATTGGAGTTTTGTATACTTTGTGAGTTGAGAAGAGATTATAGGCATTTTTAAAAACTCAGATTTTTGCTTGAAATGTTATATCCACTAGTAGCCCCTTTTGAGCCTTAAAAGAGTCATTCTTTGGAGCCTACTTTGTGTGATAATTCTTAAAGTTGTTATTGTGATTCATGTGCTGAATTGTTAGAGCTATGTTTGTGGGTTTCTCTCTAAAAAATGAATGAAGAAAAAAATTGGAAAAAATAAGGTATGTGCCTTAGAAAAAATAATGAGGTAGTGGGGTGAGAAAGAGTATGAGGGGAGTAAAATTCAAGTCATTCATCCCATACATTCCACTACTTTGTTCAAAAAAAAAAAGAAAGAAAAAAAGAGAAAAAGAAAAGGAAAAAATTGAGAGGACCCTTGTGTTGTATTGTTTAAAGCTCTTAATCACTTAACAACAAGTTTCTGAGTCAGCCACTAGAGTTGCCAATTTCTTGAAATCCACACCTTGAATTGTTCAACCCTTTGGCCAAGTTACAACCTTCAAAAATCTCTTCAACATCACTTGGTTGCTTTACTTCAGTTTTGATTTGAATGATAGGCAGAATTATTGAGCTTTCTTGTTTTCATGGAGAATATCATTTTGTGAGCTTAATTGATGAACTCAAATATGTTAAAAGCCAAGCCTAACTTTCTTGATTCTTTGTCTATAAAACATGCATGTCTTCCTTTTCTGCTAAGCTTTCTTTGAAAGGTTTCTGTGCTTCAGGTTGTAATCAGATAAAACTTTCTCAAAACCCAGGGACGAGTTTTTCTTTAAGTTTTGTCGCTTGAGGACAAGCTGTCGTTGGGTATAGTGGTGTGATAAGTGGATTTTATATGGTGTTTTTAGGCTATTTTTAGTCTTTTTATTTTATTATTTTTGAGTCTCATGTAGGTTTTTTTATTGTTTTTATGTAGATTTTATATTTATTTTGCATTTTGCATGTAGATTAGATTTTATTAGATTTTCTAGCTTTATTTTATATTTTTTAGGAATTTTTCTAGTTATTTTGTATTTTTAGAAAAAGCTGGTTTAGTTATCATTTTTGTCCAGGGACCAATGTGTAAAGTTTTAGGAAGTCGGGGACCAAATTGTAAAAGTTCAAGAGTGGAGGACTTAAAGTAAAGATTGAGAGAGTAGGAGGGCTTGAATTGAAGTGCTAACCAAGAGAGGACCAAAGTGAAAAAGAAGAATATGAAGAATCACTCTCTAATTTAGCACATGGAAAAAATGTTTAAAGAATTGATGTTAGTGGAGGAAGGGTTTCAGAATTGAACAAGGCTGGTTAGTGTCTTTTTATGGCCATCAAAACCCACTACCATGAATGAAGAAGGAAGGAAAAGCTTGAAGATGAAGGAGCAGCGTCCCAACGCTCCAGCGTTGGGATCCCAGCGCTCCAACGCTGGGGTTCTGACTGGATGATGAGTCAGATGGTGACCCAGCGCCCAAGCGTTGGAAAGCCAGCGCTCAAGCGCTGGGCCTCGGACAGAAAGTGGATTTTTAATGCATCCTAGCGCCCATGCGTTGGGAATGCCAGCGCTCAAGCGCTGGAGGCTGGAATTTTACTATAAATAGGACCCTTTTCTTCACTTGTAAGACACACCTTCATAGAATACAACAAGTATTCTCTCTTTCTCACTCAAAGATCATTGTTCCTAGGAATTGTGGGAAGCCAAACTTGAGCTCCTATTCAGGGTAATTCAATGATTCTTTTAGCCATGCTTGGCTAACTTCTTCTTTAAGTTTTTGGGTTGTTTTAGTTTATAATACATGTTTTAGTCTTTTTCTACATTTCTGAATTTTATTTCCATTCATGTTTTATTACCTTATGCTTTATTTCTATCTTGTGGATCCCAAGAGGTTTTGCTTATTACTTATTACATAAGGCCATTTGGTGAGTAGTAAGGGAACTAGGTAATAAAAAAGGTTATAAGTATACTTCGCTAAGGAATTAGGAAGGACGTAACTTTATGTTGGCCTGAACATCTTCTTCATCTTCTTCTTTAGTTAACTAGGTACCAAGGAATTGGGTTTAGTAATTAAAAAGAAAGATCTACAATGCTTAAGGAATTAACTTGTAGTTACACTAGGCTATAGCATCATGATAATGGTTTTATAATTCAGGAATTTAGTAGGAAATTTCTAGCATGTTTTTATAGACTATGTAAACCAACCCAAGAGCTTAATATTCATCATCTCTTTATTTTATTATTTTATGCTATTGTTCCTTTCTAGTTCTCAAACCAACAACAAATATTCATCTTTTATTTTTCTGTTTTAGTACTAAATTTTATAATAATAAGAACACCTATCCCGTGGGTTCGATCTTTTTATATTACGCGATAGTAAATTGTACACTTGCAATTTCATTATCAAAAGGTCTAAACGCGGGATTTATCACTTTGATACCGAAAGTGACAGCACCAGCAACAGTGGCAGATTATCGTCCAATAAGCCTAATTGGGAGTTTGTATAAGCTCATTGCAAAAGTATTGGCGAATAGATTGAAGAAGGTGATTCCTAGCCTGCTAACTGCAAACCAGTTTGCATTCACTCAAGGCCGGCAAATAGCGGATTGTATCTTGATTGCTAATGAGGTGGTTGATTCCATGACATCGAAGCGTGAGGGGGGCTTTATACTCAAATTGGACTTTGCGAAAGCGTATGATAATGTTTCCTGGGGCTTTCTGCTGAATATGTTGGAGGAATATGGGTTCAGTGATAGGTGGCGAACATGGATGCACTGCTGTGTGTCTACTGCGGTCCTTGCTGTTTTGGTCAATGGGTCGCCTACAGAGTTTTTTAAAATTTAAAAGGGCTTGCGTCAGGGGGATCCTTTATCACCTTTGTTGTTTAATTTGTGTGTTAATGGATTGTCAGTCATGTGGAACAGATTGCTGCAGGATGAGGAGCCTGTAGGTTACGCAATTGGGGCTGATTTTCGCCTGAACCACTTACAATTTGCAGATGACACCTTGGTCTTTTGTGAGGGGTCAACAGTTCATTTGGAGGAGATGGCAGCCGTGTTAGGCCCTTTTCTTTTGGCTTCGGGCTTGAAGGTGAACTATGACAAATCAATCTTGATAGGGTGTAACATGGAGGGTGAGGTCGTGGAGAGGGTGGCCAGGAGCTTGGGCGTGTCAGTAGGGACTTTGCCGCTAATGTATTTGGGTTGTCCTTTGGGCGGTAACCCCAGACGGAAAGCGTTTTGGGCACCGGTGGTGGAGAAGGTGAGGATTAAATTGGCCTTGTGGTGTTCAAAGCAATTATCACTTTGTGGCAAACTATCCTTATTGCGTGCGACAGTTGCTTCTATTCCGTTATATCATATGGCTGTTTTCAAGGCTCCGGTAGGTGTGGTAGGTGAAATTGAGAAACTTATGAGGGGATTTCTATGGTCAAAGGCACATGGGGGTAGGAGAATTCCATGGGTTGCTTGGGAGCAAGTCTGTAAAGGTACACAGATAGGAGGGTTGGGGCTTGGTTTCTTAGGGTGGCGGAATAAGGCGTTACTGATTAAGTGGGCGTGGCGCTTTGGTACGGAGACGAACACCATGTGGAGAAAGCTTGTGTGTGTTAAATATGGGTTGGAAGAGCAGTTTCTGGTCCTACATTTGTTGGTGGAACGTTATACTCATTGCTCTGTGTATGTACAGGATATTCTCCAAGTTCTGTTGGAAGATACCATCATGGCTCGGTTGTTCAGGGAAAATTGTATATGTCAGGTCGGCCACGGGGGCCGTGTTCGGTTCTGGCAAGATCCTTGGTTAAACGTGATGCCGTTGGATGATTTGTTCCCGCGGGTTGCAGCTTTGGCTGCGACTAAAATAGGTGCAGTTGCTGATTTTGGGAGGTTTAATGGTGGCAGATGGGTGTGGAATCTGACTTTCCGTAGGCAATTTTTTGGGTGGGAAATGGACCAGCAGCAGAGTTTTTTCAAGCTTTTGAATTCTTCGATTCCGTCCTCAGAAGAGGATACTATCTTGTGGCTATGTGACAGCAACGGGGCATTTTCAATTAAGTTGTTGTGTGCATTAACTGAACTGCAGATCTTTGGGCCGCCACAGTGGGTTGTGCCTCGCAAAATTAGACAGATTGTCCCGCCAAAGATTGTTTTGTTCGTGTGGCAAGCGCTTGATGGCAAAATTGCGGTTCTTCACAGTTTGCTTCAACGTGGAGTGGAGATAGAAGGTGAGGGTGTTTGCTGTTTGTGCGGGGTGAGTCACGAGACTTCAAATCACCTATTGATGGTTTGTCCTCGAGCTTGGAACTTATGGAGCAAAGTACTGCAAAGGGAGGGTGTTGCGTGGTGTGTGCCAGGCACTCTTCGGGGGATGTTGAACGAGTGGGAATTTTTGTGTGCGAAATCAGATCCGCTCATGTGGTCTCTCATACCGTATACGTTGTGGTGGTCACTGTGGATGGCGCGAAATGGAGTTATTTTTCAGAATCAGAATTTTGATGGTGACAAGGTGTGGGACATGCATATTATGAGGATTATGTGGTGGGTGAAGGCGTGGTGGCCTCAATGCCCATTTTCAGTGTATGACTTTGGCCAGGTTTTTGAGCATGTAAAGTTGCAGAGGAAGGAAGTCGCATCTAGGGGGAATCTGATGTGGAATCCGCCACCAGTGGGAGTGTGGAAATTCAACGTTGATGGGTCAGCCCGGGGCATGCCAGGGTTAAGTGGAGTGGGGGGTGTGTTGCGGAGTAGCGATGGTGAAATTTGCGGATTCTTCTCCAAAAGAATGGGTCAACTTTGGGCTCATCAAGCTGAGGTAAAGGCTATTTTGAATGCTTTACAGTTTTGTAAGGAGTTTGGTGTTTGAAATGTAATTATAGAAAGTGACTCAGCGTTGTCTGTGGGGTGGGTGGCGTCCAAGCATTGTAGGCCATGGAGATTGCGTAATAAGCTGAATTTGATTGATTTGTTAATGAAACAAGTTAAGTGTTTCGGGGTATTTCACATATACAGAGAAGTTAATTCAGTGGCAGATTTTTTGGCTAAAACGGCGTGTGATAGGGGGGTACCATTGTGGGAGTTTTTGAAGTAGTGTATTTTGGGTTCAGATGTCTGTCACTGTGGTTTAAGTTTAAATTGGTTGCTTGAGCTGCACTATGGTATTATGGCTGTGGATAATACATTTGGGAAATTGGATGGCCGCTATTTTGGTCCTGGTACTGAGTTGTTGTGGGCTTTTATAATACATGGCCGCTATTTCTGGTAGTGGCATGATGAAGTGGCATTATGGCATTATGTTAGTTTTATTCATAATAGCATTATGGCCGCTATTTTGTGTTATAATACATGTTGTGGGTTTGTTTTAGTATGCAAGCAGGGGCCATTAGTATGTGCTATGAAATAGGCAAATTATTTATGCAGAAGTATGAAGGATGCAATGCCGCTATGACAATATTACTAGTATTATTTATGCAGGGCTTGTTTATCATTGCAGTTTTGGTTGGTTTGCACTGAGGGGGTGTTAGTATGGTAGTGTGTATTTATGCGCTGAGGCTATTTAGTTATGCAGGAGTATAAATGATGTCGCTATGGCATTATTTCCAGTAGATTTATGCAGAGGATTGTTTCTCATTTGGGTTGAAGATTGGTTTGGTACTTTTATTGGTTACTGTATTGATGGGTGTTATTGCTCACTTGAGAGGGATGTTCTCAATTTGTTGGTTAATTATGAATAAAGTGATTCAGTTTCAAAAAAAAAAAAGTAGTAGAATGTGGTAATGAAAATTTAATTATTTTATATGAGTAAATCCAATATTTTCACCATTTATAAATAAGTTTATTTTTTAATTAAGTTTATCAGTAACTAAATAATTTAACTTAACAATAACAATTAGTAATTGATAAGTAATAAAATTAATATTTTATTAAAATCAAAAAATTATATTTATTAATTAATATTATCATAATTATATAAAATATAAATATGAAATTAATTTGGGGTCATGGTAATAAACAAACAAAAAACTGATATCCTATTCTGTCAGGATAATTTCTATCCTAACTCCCCCTCAGGATAACTATTACATGTGATGGACAGGATAGGATAATGGACAAGATAGTGTTATCCTATCTTGTGGCGCAACAAACAACAGATAACAACAGGATATGATTACTATCCTATCTTGTCTCTGTTTATCCTATCCACCAAACGGGCCCTTAGTGTCAGAAAGAAAGTGTCAAAGAGAGTATAACTATCACTTCTCCTCAACTATAATATACACATACCCTCCCTCAATTTTTGTTGTTGTCACAATCAAGTTCTTTTAACCTAGTTTCAATTTTATTCATTTAAAACTCTTAAATTCTAATTTCCAAGAAAAATCTTTACAATTTCAATCAAGATAATCATTTAAAACCCTAGCCCCATATGCTACAAAATTTATCAAAGTTTTATTCCTTTTTACAGTTTCACTTTTATTTTCATATTATTTTTCATTTATTATCACAATATTCATTATATTTCTTACTTCTATTTTTTCAATTTCTATCTCTTTGACTATAGCATAAAATTGGGGTGTGAAGATCTTTAATCAATTCAATTGAATCAAATAATATTATTATGGGAAAAAAATTATATTTATGATTGATTGCAAAAACTTTTAATTTAGCAAGTAAATACAAAAAGAAGCAATTTAAATTATATCAATTTTATTCTAAATAAACAGACCCGTAGTTATAGTCTTTCTTAAAAACAATATATACTACATTATTTAAAATAATGTTATTAGTCCACGAGCAAAGATTGTGTCTGATAATCTTATCCACACAACACATCATCATAACGTGTCACAATTCCTCTATAAATCCTTAGAATCCTCAAATTCCTTCATCACTTGTTCGGTACTAGGGTTTCTTTTTTATTGCCGATATATCTAATCCTTCAGATCTTATAACAAACGCGGCTGTCTCTTGCATGATTTTTGTAAGAACACATCTTCTTCACTCTCATCTTATTGATATACTCTATTTTATTTCTTCTTCTTCTTACAATTCATTCCATTTCCTTTCCTTTTTTAAATAGGTTCTGTTGATCTCATGTCCAAGCTCTGTGTTATCTATCCACCTTGATTGATTACCCACCAAACATGTCCACACAGTTTCAGAGCAATTCATGATATTTGTGACTTCCTTGTTATCTCTGCATCAGCTGTGATTTCTTTGATTAATTATATTATGATTCTGTGTTTGAGAGATACTTTCATAACCAGAAGCTGAATCTGAAAGATGCAATAGCACATCACGGAGAGTTGATATAGTGCATCAAGGGAGGGGCAAACTAGAGAGAAACAACACAGCATGAGAGAGATATAAGGAGTGGTATGTTTGAGAGCACACCAGCAAGGAGACAGACTAGAGTGATGCAATAGCTTGAATAAATCTAAATCATTTTTGTAATAATTTAAATAGAATGAAATACTAAGATTAGTTTATATTACCTAATTAATTTTTAGGGATACATGTTATTAATTAAATCAAGTTTAAATTGCAAATAGTTGTAAAAATTGATTAGGTTAAGTTGCAAAAGCCAAGTATTATTTCAAATTTTCACCTACTAAATTTTGTTTTAGGGCCTATGAGAGGCTTGTATTATTCCTTTATTGTAATAGAAATTGAGATCGGAATACTAAGTGCAAAATTTCATCCTCTTCTTTTCACTATTAATTACCACGGTTGAAAACAGAATTTAGAAATTGAAATTCAACTTCGTGAGATTTATCTTACAAACAGATCGATGAAAATACACTTTCACTTTTAGTGTGCTGTTTTTTAATGAATTCGTTCATATTGAATATCTTAATGAAACAACCAGAAAATGCTTTGTAAAACTTTCAAACCACAAAAATATCAGTAATGTAGATTCAACTTCGTGTTACAAAGTTACTTCTTATTGAAAGAGTGTGAAAGGAACCTTGGATTGGAGTAATCTACACTATCGAGAAAGTACAAATTGAGCACTGATTTATATTCATCCCGGTAATATGTTATCACCTATCACACCAATATAAATAAGCATAAATATTGCACAATGGCATATCTCACATCAACAATCAAAGAAATTTGCAACTAATTTAATAAAGTTGAGAAAAAGAAGAAAAAAAAACCGAAGTCCAAGCTAATATATGCAAACTCTTTATTTTGATGTAGATTCTCTCTTAGAAACACAATAACAGAGCAAAAACAGTATCCCACTAAGTGAAATCGAGTATATAAATCACACTATGTCATTGAGCTTGATAAAAAACTGAATCATGAGGGATGTTATTGATAATACAATTTTTTAACAATTCCAAGTTCTTTTTTGTCTCCCTAGCTCTACCTCTCTTCGCAAGACTAAAAATAATTTTATCAATCCTTCTCACCGTGTCTCAATAGGTCTCTGTAAATGTTCATACCACCTTAACTAGTTTCCCATCAGCTTCTCCACGATAGTCGTCATTCCAGTATCTTCTCTAATCCACTCATTGCATATCTTATTCTTTCTTGTGTGCCCACTCATCCATCTTAACATTGTCATTTCTGCTACTCATTATTATTATTATTATATCCATCTTTATAAAAGTTGTTTCCTTGAAAACACTATTTCTAAAATATTAGCATGCATGCTAATACACGTATTTTTTATGGAAACGGAAAAATATTGGTCACCAAAGAGAATCTTTATACATTACAATGAAATATCAACGCGTGCATCGCAAATTCACAACAGTGAAGAATGACTATGTAAATCACAAGGTCAAAAGTTTAACTCCTAGAAGCCTAACTTTTTGAGAAAACATTTGACCTTTACCGCACTTAAATTGAAATTGCGATATCAATATAAGACAAAAAAAAAATACATTACAACGGGAATCACTTTGTTATTAACTTATTATATAAAATTAATTTCATTCTTGCAAATCTCTTATCTAATATCACAACACCCATTTTTATTTACATCTTATTTTTCATTTATTATCGAGATATGATCAATTGACACTAAGAAAAGTGTTTTTGAAGGATAGTTCAAGTGGTAAGAGCTGAGGACATATGAGTTGGAGAGGGGAAGGTCCAGATATGAATGCGTGGAAGTGGAATTTAAGTGCTTTCCGATATACCAAAACAAAACAAAAATTACACCAAGGTGTGAAACTTATCTTAACACCAAATCATGTCAATTTATTTTGTTTGATCTAAAAGGTTATGATTTGTCTTTTTAAACTCCTCAATCAATACATAATTATTACTCCCTCCGTCTCAAATTATAAGGACTTGTTTAGACAATCACGCTTATTAAGAAAACATGTAATAAGCTAATTAATATCTTGATTTTATTATTTTTTATACAAATCTTCCATATATACCCCTATGTTAGTATTGGATATATCAAAGGTTGGTTGGGAAACATGAAAGAGAAGTAATTAGTAGAGGTGATAATTAAATTTTTGGAATTGAAAATGTAATGAATGCAAGGGGTAAAAAAGGAAAAGTTTATTATTATTTTTTTTGAAATCTAGAAGGGTTCTGATAATTTGAGACACCAAGTTTGTCTCTAAAGAGTCTTATAATTTGTGACGGAGGGACTAATATCTTTCTCTCTCATTTATTTATTTATTTATTTATTTATTTATATATTATAACTTAGTTAAATTAAAGTTATAAACTTTACGAACAATTTTTTTTGTTTTATATGAAAGTAACTATAACATTATATTAGTTTCATTTTTAAAAATCCATTATTTTAATTTCCTGGAGTTCCTTAATATATTAGTTTCATTTTTGTTTCACAGTCACTCCTCCTTTATATATTATCCTTCAACTCTTCACTTTCCCTCATCACTTGTTCAGTACTCAGATCCAATGTAGCCAGACATGCTAACAAACGCTGCAGTCTCTTGGTTTTTGTAAGAACATGTCTTCTTCACTTTCATCTCATTAATTTACTCAATTTTATTTCTTCTTCTTCTTCTTCTTACAATTCATTCCATTTCCTTCCTTTTGCTAAATAGGTTCTGTTGATCTCACGTCCAAGCTCTGTGCTGTGTACTCCACCTTGATCGAATACGCACCAAACATGTCCACACAGTCTCAGAGAAATTCTACAAGGGATTTGATATTGTGGAAATGGTCCATAATATTTGTAACTTTCTTGTTATCTCAACATCAACTGTGATTTCCTTGATTAATTGTGTTACTAGGCCTCATTGAGTAAGTTAACGTACCAACCGATTGTTCGAAACAGTGTGTTTGAAACAAAACAGTGTGTTTCAGCCTCTGCGGTTTGTTTTTGTTTCTTCTCAGGACCCCTCTTCGCGCGTCTCCCCCTTTTTGGCCGTTTGTGATTCTTGTTTCTTCTAGCTGGAATCCCTGTGGTGATTCGCGCTTCTTCGCTTCTCCGCTGCGTGTTCTTGTGAATAGATCTGTATCAAGGGCCTTTTGGGTTAATGCTGAGAAACAAATAGTGGGGATCTGTATCAATTCGCGCTTCTTCAATTATAACAGGGGAAATTCCTTCAATCAGTTCATAAAATAGTGACAATTTATAAAGATGACAAAAGGAAGTATAGGAAGTATTCTAAAATAGGAAGAAGCGAGAAACAAATATCAATTTTCTAATTATCTTTTAACACACCTAATTACATAACTCGTTCATATACCACTAAGATCTTTCTGGGCTAATGCTGAGATACAAGTTGGAACTTAAGCATAGGTGGACCGGGCGAGTGCCTTCCCCCGGTGGCGGGCCATGAAGACTTATGAAGACACACTTCGCTTTCATACTTCAAGCTCGGTGTCTTGTGGGCATGCGGACAGGGAGAGTGCCTTCCCCCGATGGCGGGCCATGAAGACTTATGAAGACACATTTTGCTTTCTTACTTCAAGGTCGATGTCTTGTGGGCTTGTGGAGAGGGCGAGTGCCCCACGACAGTAAGAGGGCGACCAACATTAGTAAAGGGCGGCCTAGGGCGGCGACCCAGGGGCACATTTGTAATACATAGGATATTGGGCCTGATCTTTGAGGCCCATAGGCTTATTCTGAATTAAATGTAATTTATGGCCTTCCTCCCTATAAATAGCTAATAGGGGGCTCATGTAAAAGGGATCTGAATTATCTATTGATAACACTTCTTCTCAATGCTCTCTCAATTCGAGAACATTATCTCACCCCCAAAGTAAATGTCTAGGTTCGGCTATTCCAAGAACAAGACCAAGGTTCAATTTTTTTTCAAAAAGAAATTATACACTAGCTAAGTTAAGCAATATCTATTGTAGAAATCAAATTAGAAGTTTCAAAATCACTTCTTTGAAAATAATAACTTTTCAAAAACTCAACTTTTCCAAAAATAAAATATACTCATGAATTGATCAAGAGATTCTCTATCACTTTGGTGAAGGCTAAAAGCGAAAAGCTAAACTTAAAAACTCAAAACACTTTTGAACCAAAATTTTGAAAAACAAAGTTGATGAGGTTGTTGTTCGAGTTGTTCCTAAGAACTTTTAAGAAGAGAAAATGCAAAATGCTAACATCTTTAACCCAAAGTCACTTTAAAAGAGTTTTTCAAAGAAATAATTCCAGAGAAGTAAAGATCAAAGAATTTCCTTCAACTTTGATGAAAAAAAACAAACTCTAAAACCTCAACTTTAAGCTAAACTCAAACTAAAACTTATTATTTCTAAAAATCTAGATTTTCCAAAGAAATAAAACCATCACTACTACAGAAATGCCATATTACCATGGTTCTGGGCAGCCTATTACCACGGTTAAATCGTGGTATCAGTCATCCAAGTAATGGATAAATTACCACGGTTCAAGGCGGAACCGTGGTAACATCATACCTCGGAAATACTTGGTTCTACGTTGAACCGTGGTAATATCAGGCCTCTGTTACCCGGTTTTAGGAGGAACCGTGGTATTTTGCCCTATGTTACCAAGGTTCTTTTATGAACCGTGGTAATAATTTTGTTTTTTGTTTTAAGTTCTATTACCATGGTCCTGGATGAACCGTGGTAATATGTGTATTTTATTATTTGAGCTACGTACAATCAAAGACATGCAATTCAAACAGTAAACAAATTATAACCATGACCTGCAATGCGATGGAAAAAACCCTGACAACATAATGTACAAGCAATATATATAATATGTACAACCAATCAAATATGTACAAATTATAATATGTGCAGACCCCCTATACACATTTTAGCCGTCAGTAATTACAAACTTGTCTAACACCATATCACCACTGCCTTGCTAAGGATCGATATTCCTGAAACAACATGTGAAAAGTGTAAGTGACAAATACAATTATGTTACATACATATGAAATATATCTAGCATACAGTCATTATAAAAGAATACATACTTCTTTAACTTGTTTTACTAGATCTTTTCCTCTTCTGTTTCAAAAGGTGCATACGTGTTTTTCCTATTTTTTCATGGAATTCTATATTCATCCAAGTTCCCTCTTCATGATCATCTCGGACATAAAACAATCATCTTCATCTGAATCAGGGTCGATTGGTTGTTGTAACGCGAAGAATGGGTCATCCTCAATAGCATTTTCTCCATGAAGGTCTTGTCCATCATCGTTGTTGATATGCGCCTTATTTGATAAAAGAACAATGGACCTTTTATTGTCAGCGGGATCAGGGACATAAAATATTTGCTCTGCTTGGGTTGCCAAAATAAATGGATCATCCGTGGACCTTTTATTGACATTCTTAAAATCTGCCTGAATGAACCCTGAGTCATCAATCTGAACTCCAGAGTTATTGTCAACCCACTTACAGCCAAACACAGGAACCTAGAATGTTGTGTAATCCAGCTCTCATATGTTCTGAATTACCCCAAAGTATGACATGTCTGCATATATGGGGTTTCTATCTTTGGCGCTAGAGACATGCATAGCTCTAGCAACAAGAGTCAAACCACTGTTTTGCATTGTACTACGATCATCTGGGGTTTCCGTATAAAATGTATAGCCATTAATTACATAGTCTTTGTAAGAAAAGGCATGTATACTCGGACCCTTCGACAACCATTTCAATCTGTCTGAAACAGAGATATGATCTTCTTTCCACTCCTGATAAACGTGATCCTTTAGCCATGGGATAAAAGTCCTCTTGTGCTCCTTTGCTAACCAATTTTCAAACCTATTGGGGTTCAACATCTTAATCTCATCCTTGTGCATGTCAACATATGGCCCAACCTCATCTGCATTATCCAAAACAAATAAGTGAGCTTGTTGCCATTCTTTGGTCTGAACGGTTACTATCTCACATTTAAACAACCCTTCCCTTCTATTCATCCTGTGTGACGAGACTTTGGAAGCCCAATGGAATCCACATTGGACAGGTATTCGGTACAAAATTCAACAACTTCTTCTACTAAGTACCGTTAGTTCGGTTTTTTACATAGCCTTTTAGAATCTTCATGTAACGATCAAAAGGGTACATCCATCTCATATAAGTTGGCCCGCATAATTGTATCTCTCTAACCAAGTAAATGGTTAGATGAACCATTATATCAAAGAAAGAAGGTGGAAAGTACATCTCAAGCTCACACAAAGTTGTAGCAATTTCTCTCTGCAATGCTGTCAACTTAGAAGGGTCAATCACTTTGCTGCAAATAGCCTTGAAGAAGAGACACAAGCTTGTTAAGGTACCTCGCACTTTTTTGGGCAAAATCGAGCATATAACTACCAGTAGAAAGTTCTCCATAAGAATATGACAATCATGAGTCTTCAATCCCTTCAACTTAAGGTCTTTCACTGATACCAGGTTCTTGATATTTGAAGAGTACCCCAGTGGAACCTTAACCCCACTAAGAAACTTGCACAAACCAAGTTTCTCTATCCTGCTCAGAGTATAGGCCGCTGGAGGGAGATACGTACGTTTTCCCTTCTTCACTGGTCTTAATTCTTTTCTTATGCCCACCAAATCAAGCCTTGAATTGATGCTATCTTTTGACTTTCCTGACACGTTTAGCAAAGTACCAGCAACAATTTCAAAAATATTCTTCTCAACATGCATCACATCAATAAAATGTCTCACATAGAGTGACTCCCAATATGGCAACTTAAAGAAAATTGACTTTTTCTTCCAACCAGTTTTAGGAACTTGGTTTTTGAAAGTCTTGCCGAATGTACACCTAAATTTTTTCACCTTGGAAAATAGATCAACACCCTTCAGTGGCTTGGGAGCTCTACCTTCTATATTTCCATTGAAAGCTTTTGACCAGCTCCGATGATGATGTCTTGTATGCAAGATTCTACAATGTTGTAGGAAAACAGTGTTTTTACAATGTTCTAATCGCATTGAAGTTGTACCATCTTCACATATAGGGCATGCAAGCTTTCATTTTACACCATATCCCGACAAATTGCGATATGTCGGAAAATCATTGATCGTACCATACAACATAGCCCTCAGCCTGAAAGTTTCATCCCTTGACTCATCATACACCTCTACACCTACATCCCATAATTTCTTCAGATCTTCAATTAGAGAGACCAAGTATATGTCTATATCATTTCCGGGTTGTTGAGGCCCGGATTAACATAGATAACATCATATACTTGTGCTTCATACAAAGCGAAGGAGGTAGGTTGTAGATCACTAGTATCAACAGCCATGTACTGTGGGTGCTACTTTGAAGGCTATATGGATTTATTCCATCAGAAGACAATGCAAGGCGCAGGTTTATGTCCTCTGTGCCAAATACAAGATAGTCCGCATCAAAATTTTTCCACTTTGGAGAATCTGCCGGGTGTCGAAGCATTCCATCACCATCCCCTCTATCTTTATGCCATGTCAGGTGTTTCGCAATTTCAGCTCTACGTTACACGCGCCGAAATCTAGGTATTACGGGGAAATACCATAACACCTTTAAGGGACTTGATTTTTTCTTCTTATATCGCGGAGCTTTACATTTAGAACATGTATCCAGAGATGCATATTCACCACGAAACAAAATACAATCATTAGGACATGCATGAATCCTCTCATAACTCATTCCAATAGACGAAAGCATTGGTTTAGCCTCATATGTTTGACCGGGAAGAACGTTCTCCTCCGGAAGCATATATTTTAAGAGAGAAAGTAGGTCGTTGAAGCTCTTATCGATCCATCCATTGCCCGCTTTTAGGTTGTACAACTTTAAGACCGCAGACAATCTTGTGAGTTTAGAGCATCCATCATAAAGAGGCGTCTTCGCATCAGTTTTCAACCTCTCGAACATTTTAGGGCAATCACGAAGATCATCTTCCATCGCCTCCGCTATTTCATCAACACAGTTAGCCTCACATTCATCTTTCTCCATATCAACTGAGGCACATCCCAGAGTATCTGTTGCATCGCTAGAATTAAATATGGGCTCACCATGATTTGTCCAACGCATATAGTTCTTATCAATTCCATTGCATATTAGATGTCCTTCCAATTCAAGTGGGTTAACTCTAAGACCATGACAGCAACGTAAACTGGGGCATAACATGCTATTGGGATTCTTTGTGCATTGAACCGTGAATGAAACAAATTCTTTCACTCCGGCCGCATATTCATCGGATAAGCGATTAGCAAACATCCGTTTACGATCCATACGTACCTGATCAATAGATGTTAATGTCTACAAATATGAACCTCTTAAAATTTAGAGGGGAATATTCCTATTCTAGTCGGGATTCTAAAATTCATGTTATGTTTGTAAAATATGTAATGTTCGGGACATTAGAAGCTATCGTTAAATAAAAAGCTACTAGTTAGTATCCTCACATACTCCTTACAATCGAACATGACCTCACAAAATAGAGTACACATATATTCCACGAAATGTACTGAACAACAACAAAAATCTTCAACAGAATACACATTCCACAAAATGTACTGAACAACAACAGCAAAGGCATAAGAACTGGTAATTATCAAACAGATAAGCTCCTTAACTACCACAAAAACTAAAACGCCAGACGAAGGTACTAAACAACAACAAAAATCTTAAGAAGAAAGAAAACCCTAGAAGTAGAAGCAGGTCAAGAGGACTCACAAGTGAGGTGTGGAAGCAAGATGAACGAGCTGAGTAGCAGGAGGAACGAGCTTAGTGAGCACACAAAGAGGGAGGCCGCGAGCAACAGAAGGATTAGCTGCAGCGAGAAAAGTAGTTACAAAGCGAATGCAGAGAGAACACGCGCCGATGATGACGTGCAACGACAGGTGGCAAGAAGCGAAGGTAATAGGCTGAAAAAGGTAGGAATGTCGAGTGGCAGTGACGATGTTGAAGATCGATGGAGTCGAGACAGAGAAGCGGGAAGACAAAAGGTATTTCTCGATAGAAGGGTTTAAATTTAATTTTTTTACATTTTTATAAATAGCTTATTTTTTAATATTAACTAAAATAAAATTAATTTTTATTAATTCGGCTATTTTAATTTTTTCGAAGGGAGTTTATTTTAATGAAAATTATTATATATGTATCCAATGGGTTTTAACTTAGTAGAGATAAGTGATTAATGATAAAAATTATTACAAGATATTATTTTTTCAAAAATATTTTATATTTAAATTATTACTTATAATTATATAAGTAGAGAAATAATTTTAAATAATATCATATGATAATATAAAATTAGCCTATATTTACTATTAAAAAATTATTACACATATATATGAGTAGCCTATTTTATTGTTAGTGAAAAATTATTTTGTGTATTTTTATTATAATATAAATAACAAAAAATAATGATTACTAAGTAGTAGTATGTGGTACTCGTGATGGAGCGGCAGGAGGGTAGGTCGCCGGAGCGGAAGGAGCGGTTGTTCACCGTCTTCGTTGATGGTGTGGACGACACAATGTCATATGCTCGACTAAGAATGGAGTTTGCTCGATGGGGAGAACTGAAGAGTGTTTTCTTGCAGCGACAGAGGAGGTTTGGTCGTCGATCACGATTTGCTTTCGTCCGGTATAAATCAGCGACAGCGGCTAAAACGGCGGTACATAACGTCAATAAAACGTGGCTGGGTCAATCCTACCTGCTTGCAAACATGGCACGAGAAGGTCCACCAAGGGGGCAGCTAGGAGAGCGAGGGGGAAGAGGTTATGAGTTTCAGAGACCAAGGAAAACGATGGCACCAAAGCAGGTATGGCGTGAGAAGAGGTGTCAAAAGACAGAGAAGGAAACCCAGGAAAAACGATACATTAATGACAGGAGGGGGAAGCCAAAGGGGAGTTTTCCATATTCTGGGGCGTGTGCGGCCACATATGAGTCCAAGGTGGAGGAACGTGGATCCATTGTGTCAATGGCGGAGGCATCGACATGGGGTGTTTATACCACGGCAGGACTGCAGGAGTACCTTAATATCAATGGTCTGAACTGTATTGAGGTCAAACCTCTAGGAGCACGGGAGGTAATTTTAGAATTCCCCTCGAAAGAGGACATGGAGGAGATCCTGCACCAGGCGCAAGATTTTCTAAAGGAGAAGTTCCAGATGATAAAGATATGCACCACTCAAACTAGTTCAAGGAACCATTTAGTGTGGATGAAAGTGAAAAATGTTCCGGTGTATGTTTGGGGCTGTGAATTTTTTGAATCAGTGGTGTATTCGCTAGGGAGATTAGTGTGTATGGATGGTCCGACCTCGGCAAGGAAGCGTTTTGATATTGCAAGGATATTAGTTGAAACTACAACGCCGGTGATTATGGGGCATGAGGTATCGATGGTCCTGGACGGCGTACCTACGACGGTGTGGTTGGAACCGGAATATGGCCCGGTCAAGGTGTCATCCAACTCAGCAGTGCACAATTCTTCCGTGGAGGTGAGGGTGGCAGAACATGTCAGAGGAGACGGTGGCCAAGGCCAGGCCGTCTCCGGCGAGGCTCCGGCGGTTGGGGTGGATGGCGTAGGGAATACCGTCCAAATCCAAATTCAAAATGCGGCGTCTCCTGCGGTGAAGATGGATACGTTACAGGCTGAATATCACCATTTAATAGCATGCGGTTATGAATCAGACGAAATTATGGGCATTAACCGCTATCGTAATTTGCGGAATTTACGTGATAAGGGTATTTCAAACGCAGGGGCTGAATTTGAAAAAGGAGAGAGTCAAAGGATTGGCTCGAACATGTTGCATGGGCTACATGAGGGGGGCCCAATGGAAAAAGCAATAAAGGAACCTATAAGTGTAGATGTGGGCCTTTCTCAATTAGTAGGGAAAATGGATATAATGCGAGAGAATACATGTGGCCCATGTGTGAAACATATTTTGGAGGGGGCTGGTACGTGGCAAGAAAATCAAACATTAAAGGAGCAAAATCAAAAATTAAAACTAGAAGATCATGAAGTAGCAGAAACAGAGGAGGCTTTGACGGAAAACACAATTCCCCTTGTCTCTGAACATAGTCAAAGTGAAATCAAGGTAGTTGAGAGGAAGCAAAAATGCAAGCCGGGTAGACCAAAGAAGATTTCGATTTCATCTGGGAAGGATCTTGTGGTTGCGGAAGCTTCTCCTAAGCGACCTCGTGGCAGACTGAGGAAAGGGGCACGACAAATTGACAGTGTGGGTAAGTCTTCCACACCTACGGCATCAGTAGCAGCGCTTCAGATTGTCCCCTTTGATGCTCATGACGAAGTAGGGATACAGACCCGGGCAAGGAAAATCTTTTCTTACCAGCCAGCGTGTGGGTTTGTTGTTTGATTGTTCAGAGGAGTTGGCAGTAAAGGGGCTGGTTGAACAGCTCCGAACTCTATCTAAACAATAATTGAAAGCATATCTCCAATGTCTGCGACGTGGGTTACTTGGAATGTTCGTGGCTTGGGCAAGTCTACGAAACGAAGGGTGGTGAAGAAGACATTGGAGCGAGTCAAGCCGGAGGTGGTGCTTATGCAGGAGACTAAACTAAATGTGGGGAGGGAAAAATTGTTAGTTTCTTGGACCAACTCAGCGGGCATGGATTATCATTGGGTTCCGGCGGAGAATGGGGCAGGTGGGTTATTAACATTGTGGAAGAAGAATATGTTTAATATAATCAAGGTCTGTAAGTATAGCCGTATGTTGTTGTTGGTTGTTTCTTTGATGCCTTCTGCTGAATTATGTGCCATAGCGAATGTGTATGGTCCTCATGATGCAAGGGAGAGAGAGGAATTTTTTGAATTAGTAGCTGTGGAGTTGGAGGGGTTTACTGGCAGGGTAGTTATTGGTGGTGATCTTAATGTGATCTTACATGATGGGGAAAGAAGTGGTACAGGGGGTTTGGGGGACGCTACCTTCAAGCAGTTTGTGGCGGATAATAATTTGATAGACCCACCCTTGCTAAATGGTGTTTTTACATGGTACAGCACGAGGGACGGAGGGTGTTGGAGTAGGCTTGATAGGTGGTTGCTAAATGAAGAGGCCTTGATGGGTTTTAATGGCGTCACACAATCTGCCCAGGATTGGGGGTCAGTATCTGATCACAGAGCTGTTACAGTGGCATGGGGGACAAGGAATTATGGTCCAAAACCGTTTGCATTTTACAATTATTGGCTGATGGAGGAGGGGTTTAAGGAAATGGTGAGGGAGTGGTGGGGATCAACAGTGGTAGAGGGGTGGAATGGGTACATAATCCAACAAAAGTTGAAGGGGTTGCGGGAGCGCATTAGGTGTTGGAGGCGCGAGCGTGGGGTGTGGGGGAGTGGTAAGATAAGGGAGTTGGAGGGTAGAATTAAAGAAGTGATGGAGCGAATGGAATGTGACGGGGTATCAGAGGCATTGAGGAGGGAAAGGTTGCAGCTTCTTGATGCGATTTGGAAGGAGTATAGGTTGGAGGAAAGCATGTGGCTGCAGAAATCAAGGGTGAGGTGGATAAAGGAGGGTGATCGGAACACGTGTTTTTTTCACCGTGTGTGTAGAGTGAGGGAAGCTAGGCGGAATTTGGAGCTACTGCAGTTCAATGGCGAGGTCCTTGGTGATCCGGTGGCTATAAAAAAGGCTGTTTTCAATCATTTTTAGAGTTTTTTCAAGAGAGGTGCGGGTGGATATGCTAGGGTAGCCCTGGATGAGTCAAACAAGGTTTCTCAGGCATGGAGGAGGGGGCTGGATGCGATATTTACAGCTGATGAGATATGGGTAGCATTGACAAATTGTGACGGGAATCGGGCCCCGGGGCCTGATGGTTTCAACTTCAAATTCTTCAGAGAATTTTGGGATTTGGTTAAGGATGATGTGGTCAAAATGTTTCAGGAGTTCCACGAGCATGGGAGGCTAGCAAAGGGTCTAAACGCGGGATTTATCACTTTGATACCGAAAGTGACAGCACCAGCAACAGTGGCAGATTATCGTCCAATAAGCCTAATTGGGAGTTTGTATAAGCTCATTGCAAAAGTATTGGCGAATAGATTGAAGAAGGTGATTCCTAGCCTGCTAACTGCAAACCAGTTTGCATTCACTCAAGGCCGGCAAATAGCGGATTGTATCTTGATTGCTAATGAGGTGGTTGATTCCATGACATCGAAGCGTGAGGGGGGCTTTATACTCAAATTGGACTTTGCGAAAGCGTATGATAATGTTTCCTGGGGCTTTCTGCTGAATATGTTGGAGGAATATGGGTTCAGTGATAGGTGGCGAACATGGATGCACTGCTGTGTGTCTACTGCGGTCCTTGCTGTTTTGGTCAATGGGTCGCCTACAGGGTTTTTTAAAATTGAAAAGGGCTTGCGTCAGGGGGATCCTTTATCACCTTTGTTGTTTAATTTGTGTGTTAATGGATTGTCAGTCATGTGGAACAGATTGCTGCAGGAGGAGGAGCCTATAGGTTACGCAATTGGGGCTGATTTTCGCCTGAACCACTTACAATTTGCAGATGACACCTTGGTCTTTTGTGAGGGGTCAACAGTTCATTTGGAGGAGATGGCAGCCGTGTTAGGCCCTTTTCTTTTGGCTTCGGGCTTGAAGGTGAAGTATGACAAATCAATCTTGATAGGGTGTAACATGGAGGGTGAGGTCGTGGAGAGGGTGGCCAGGAGCTTGGGCGTGTCAGTAGGGACTTTGCCGCTAATGTATTTGGGTTGTCCTTTGGGCGGTAACCCCAGACGGAAAGCGTTTTGGGCACCGGTGGTGGAGAAGGTGAGGATTAAATTAGCCTTGTGGTGTTCAAAGCAATTATCACTTTGTGGCAAACTATCCTTATTGCGTGCGACAGTTGCTTCTATTCCGTTATATCATATGGCTGTTTTCAAGGCTCCGGTAGGTGTGGTAGGTGAAATTGAGAAACTTATGAGGGGATTTCTATGGTCAAAGGAACATGGGGGTAGGAGAATTCCATGGGTTGCTTGGGTGCAAGTCTGTAAAGGTACACAGATAGGAGGGTTGGGGCTTGGTTTCTTAGGGTGGCGGAATAAGGCGTTACTGATTAAGTGGGAGTGGCGCTTTGGTACGGAGACGAACACCATGTGGAGAAAGCTTGTGTGTGTTAAATATGGGTTGGAAGAGCAGTTTCTGGTCCTACATTTGTTGGTGGAACGTTATACTCATTGCTCTGTGTATGTACAGGATATTGTCCAAGTTCTGTTGGAAGATACCATCATGGCTCGGTTGTTCAGGGAAAATTGTATATGTCAGGTCGGCCACGGGGGCCGTGTTCGGTTCTGGCAAGATCCTTGGTTAAACGTGATGCCGTTGGATGATTTGTTCCCGCGGGTTGCAGCTTTGGCTGCGACTAAAATAGGTGCAGTTGCTGATTTTGGGAGGTTTGATGGTGGCAGATGGGTGTGGAATCTGACTTTCCGTAGGCAATTTTTTGGGTGGGAAATGGACCAGCAGCAGAGTTTTTTCAAGCTTTTGAATTCTTCGATTCCGTCCTCAGAAGAGGATACTATCTTGTGGCTATGTGACAGCAACGGGGCATTTTCAATTAAGTTGTTGTGTGCATTAACTGAACTGTAGATCTTTGGGCCGCCACAGTGGGTTGTGCCTCGCAAAATTAGGCAGATTGTCCCGCCAAAGATTGTTTTGTTCGTGTGGCAAGCGCTTGATGGCAAAATTGCGGTTCTTCACAGTTTGCTTCAACGTGGAGTGGAGATAGAAGGTGAGGGTGTTTGCTGTTTGTGCGGGGTGAGTCACGAGACTTCAAATCACCTATTGATGGTTTGTCCTCGAGCTTGGAACTTATGGAGAAAAGTACTGCAAAGGGAGGGTGTTGCGTGGTGTGTGCCAGGCACTCTTCGGGGGATGTTGAACGAGTGGGAATTTTTGTGTGCGAAATCAGATCCGCTCATGTGGTCTCTCATACCGTATGCGTTGTGGTGGTCACTGTGGATGGCGCGAAATGGAGTTATTTTTCAGAATCAGAATTTTGATGGTGACAAGGTGTGGGACATGCATATTATGAGGATTATGTGGTGGGTGAAGGCGTGGTGGCCTCAATGCCCATTTTCAGCGTATGACTTTGGCCAGGTTTTTGAGCATGTAAAGTTGCAGAGGAAGGAAGTCGCATCTAGGGGGAATCTGATGTGGAATCCGCCACCAGTGGGAGTGTGGAAATTCAACGTTGATGGGTCAGCCCGGGGCATGCCGGGGTTAAGTGGAGTGGGGGGTGTGTTGGGGAGTAGCGATGGTGAAATTTGTGGATTCTTTTCCAAAAGAATGGGTCAACTTTGGGCTCATCAAGCTGAGGTAAAGGCTATTTTGAATGCTTTACAGTTTTGTAAGGAGTTTGGTGTTTCGAATGTAATTATAGAAAGTGACTCAGCGTTGTCTGTGGGGTGGGTGGCGTCCAAGCATTGTAGGCCATGGAGATTGCGTAATGAGCTGAATTTGATTGATTTGTTAATGAAACAAGTTAAGTGTTTCGGGGTATTTCACATATACAGAGAAGTTAATTCAGTGGCAGATTTTTTGGCTAAAACGGCGTGTGATAGGGGGGTACCATTGTGGGAGTTTTTGAAGTAGTGTATTTTGGGTTCAAATGTCTGTCACTGTGGTTTAAGTTTAAATTGGTTGCTTGAGCTGCACTATGGTATTATGGCTGTGGATAATACATTTGGGAAATTGGATGGCCGCTATTTTGGTCCTGGTACTGAGTTGTTGTGGGCTTTTATAATACATGGCCGCTATTTCTGGTAGTGGCATGATGAAGTGGCATTATGGCATTATGTTAGTTTTATTCATAATAGCATTATGGCCGCTATTTTGTGTTATAATACATGTTGTGGGTTTGTTTTAGTATGCAAGCAGGGGCCATTAGTATGTGCTATGAAATAGGCAAATTATTTATGCAGAAGTATGAAGGATGCAATGCCGCTATGACAATATTACTAGTATTATTTATGCAGGGCTTGTTTATCATTGCAGTTTTGGTTGGTTTGCACTGAGGGGGTGTTAGTATGGTAGTGTGTATTTATGCGCTGAGGCTATTTAGTTATGCAGGAGTATAAATGATGTCGCTATGGCATTATTTCCAGTAGATTTATGCAGAGGATTGTTTCTCATTTGGGTTGAAGATTGGTTTGGTACTTTTATTGGTTACTGTATTGATGGGTGTTATTGCTCACTTGAGAGGGATGTTCTCAATTTGTTGGTTAATTATGAATAAAGTGATTCAGTTTCAAAAAAAAAAAGTAGTAGAATGTGGTAATGAAAATTTAATTATTTTATATGAGTAAATCCAATATTTTCACCATTTATAAATAAGTTTATTTTTTAATTAAGTTTATCAGTAACTAAATAAGTTTACCACGGTTGAAAACAGAATTTAGAAATTGAAATTCAACTTCGTGAGATTTGTCTTACAAACAGATCGATGAAAATACACTTTCACTTTTAGTGTGCTATTTTTTAATGAATTCGTTCATATTGAATATCTTAATGAAACAACCAGAAAATGCTTTGTAAAACTTTCAAACCACAAAAATATCAGTAATGTAGATTCAACTTCGTGTTACAAAGTTACTTCTTATTGAAAGAGTGTGAAAGGAACCTTGGATTGGAGTAATCTACACTATCGAGAAAGTACAAATTGAGCACTGATTTATATTCATCCCGGTAATATGTTATAACCTATCACACCAATATAAATAAGCATAAATATTGCACAATGGCATATCTCACATCAACAATCAAAGAAATTTGCAACTAATTTAATAAAGTTGAGAAAAAGAAGAAAAAAAAACCGAAGTCCAAGCTAATATATGCTAACTCTTTATTTTGATGCAGATTCTCTCTTAGAAACACAATAACAGAGCAAAAACAGTATCCCACTAAGTGAAATCGAGTATATAAATCACACTATGTCATTGAGCTTGATAAAAAACTGAATCATGAGGGATGTTATTGATAATACAATTTTTTAACAATTCCAAGTTCTTTTTTGTCTCCCTAGCTCTACCTCTCTTCACAAGACTAAAAATAATTTTATCAATCCTTCTCACCGTGTCTCAATAGGTCTCTGTAAATGTTCATACCACCTTAACTAGTTTCCCATCAGCTTCTCCACGATAGTCGTCATTCCAGTATCTTCTCTAATCCACTCATTGCATATCTTATTCTTTCTTGTGTGCCCACTCATCCATCTTAACATTGTCATTTCTGCTACTCAAACTTTTCTCTCAGGCCGTTCCGTTAAAACCCAACATTCGCTACCATAACGTATAGCGGGTCTTACAACGATTTGCTACTCCAACTATGCTTGTGTAGCCCGTCCTAAGCCCGAACAAATGAGAAGGGTTGTGTTAGGCCTTATAACTAAGGCATTAGCATAGAATCGCAAAAGTGAGTGCAACTGTCTAAGGCTCTAGAAGTATGGCAAGAGACACAGGATAAAGGCAAGTGGTTTCTCCTCCTTTTGTTCAGGTGTTGGTTCAGATGTTTGGCAAGCTCCACAACATTCTTTACCCGAACTCAGGAGAGCAACAATACTACATTTTTATAGTGTTTGTAATATACTAGCTGATGTTTTGGTTCACTGATGCTACAATAGCTGGATCTCCCTTTCGGATATGGAGACTTCCTCCTTCTAGTGTGCTCGCGTTGCTGTGTCAGGATGTTGTAGCTTAGTTCGTTTTCGTTTGTATTTCCATATGTAATAAAAAAATACCCTAGCCTCATATGCTGCAAAGTTTTGTTCTTTTTTCACAGTTTCACTTTTATTTTCATCTTATTTATCGTTTATTATCACTTTATTATTCTCTTATTACATTACTCATTATATTTCATACTCTTATTTTTCTATTTTTATCTCTTTGAGTGTAAGATGAAATTGGAGTGTGAAGGTATTTTTATTATTATTATTATATCCATCTTTATAAAAGTTGTTTCCTTGAAAACACTGTTTCTAAAATATTAGCATGCATGCTAATACACGTATTTTTTATGGAAATGGAAAAATATTGGTCACCAAAGAGAATCTTTACGCATTACAATGAAATACCAATGCGTGTGTGGCAAATTCACAACAGTGAAGAATGACTATGAAATCACAAGGTCAAAAGTTTAACTCCTAGAAGCCTAACTTTTTGAGAAAACATTTGACCTTTACCGCACTTAAATTAAAATTGCGATATCAATATAAGACAAAAAAAAATACATTACAACGGGAATCACTTTGTTATTAACTTATTATATAAAATTAATTTCATTATTGCAAATCTCTTATCTAATATCACAACACCCATTTTTATTTACATCTTATTTTTCATTTATTATCGAGATATGATCAATTGACACTAAGAAAAGTGTTTTTGAAGGATAGTTCAAGTGGTAAGGGCTGAGGACATATGAGATGGAGAGGGGAAGGTCCAGATATGAATGCGTGGAAGTGGAATTTAAGTGCTTTCCGATATACCAAAACAAAACAAAATTTACACCAAGGTGTGAAACTTATCTTAACACCAAATCATGTCAATTTATTTTGTTTGATCTAAAAGGTTATGATTTGTCTTTTTAAACTCCTCAATCAATACATAATTATTACTCCCTCCGTCTCAAATTATAAGGACTTGTTTAGACAATCACGCTTATTAAGAAAACATGTAATAAGCTAATTAATATCTTGGTTTTATTATTTTTTATACAAATCTTCCATATATACCCCTATGTTAGTATTGGATATATCAAAGGTTGGTTGGGAAACATGAAAGAGAAGTAATTAGTAGATGTTATAATTAAATTTTTGGAATTGAAAATATAATGAATGCAAGGGGTAAAAAAGGAAAAGTTTATTATTTATTTTTTTGAAATCTAGAAGGGTTCTTATAATTTGAGACACCAAGTTTGTCTCTAAAGAGTCCTATAATTTGTGACGGAGGGAGTAATATCTTTCTCTCTCATTTATTTATTTATTTATTTATTTATATATTATAACTTAGTTAAATTAAAGTTATAAACTTTACGAACAATTTTTTTTGTTTTATACGAAAGTAACTATAACATTTTTTTAGTTTCATTTTTAAAAATCCATTATTTTAATTTCCTGGAGTTCCTTAAAAAAATCTTGCAGTAAAAATAATTAATAGAAAAATAAATAAATAAATAAATTATTAAACAAATAAAAAATTAGTAAATAATTTTTGCAAATCTTGTGCAATAGAAAAATATTTCTCAATTAATTTTAAAATAGATGGTACATTTCAAAGTTTTTTCAAATGAAAATATTTCTTGTTTTTTTTAATATTTTATTGACATTCTTATTTCTTATTACGTATACATATATACAGAACAAAATATTCTTTTCGTAATTTTTTCAAATTCAAAAGTAAACTGATAATTATTTTTTTCAAACTAGCAAAACAAACTTTTATCTCAACTTTAATGAGAGAAAAAATATTAATAAATACCTTAATGAATAATAAATATGTATTAAATGTAGATTTTTAGAAAATAAATCAAAGCCTTTTAGATTAAAGTAAAACAAACAAATAGAATTTAGTGTCAAAATAATTTTGACCATTTGATGTCAATTGATCCTATCTCTTTATTATCAGCTTATTATTGTCCTATCACATTACTCATTATATTTTTTACTTTTATTTTTACTATTTATATCTCTTTGACTGTACGATGAAATTGAGGTGTGAAGATATTATTTAGCTTTTATTTTCCCTTTAAAGAACATAGAGCTATTAATATAAAAATCAATTCAGTTAAATCAAATAATAATACTGTTTTCCAATGTAAAAAAAATATAATTAAGCACCAGAAAATTTATATTTAAGATTGATTGGAAAAACTTCTAATTTGGCTAAAAGTACAATAATAAGCAATTAAAATTATTCTAAAACGAACCGTAGTTATAGTCTTTCCTAAAAACAATATATTACATTAAAAATAATGTTATTAGACAGTGGTGTCAATTAATTCTATCTCTTTGTTATCAACTTATTATTCTCCTATCACATTACTCATTATATTTCTTACTTTTAGATTTACTATTTATATCTCTTTGACTATACAATGAAATTGGGGTGTGAAGATATTATTTAGCTTTTTTTATCCCTTCAAAGAACATTTAGCTATTAATAAAAAAATAAATTCAGTTAAATCAAATGATATAATTAACCACCAGAAAAGTTATATTTAAGATTGGTTGCAAAAACTTCTAATTTGGCTAGTAAATACAAAGGTAAGCAATCAAAATTATATCAATTTTACTCTAAATTGAGCTGTAGTTATAGTCTTTCTTAAAAACAATATACTACGTTAAAAATAATGTTATTAGACATTTAATGTTGCGGGGATTGTGGCTTGGATCATCAGTAGAGATTGAACCTGATGATCTTATCCACACAACACATCATCATAACGTGTCACAGTCACTCCTCCTTTATATATTATCCTTCAACTCTTCACTTTCCCTCATCACTTGTTCAGTACTCAGATCCAATGTAGCCAGACATGCTAACAAACGCTGCAGTCTCTTGGTTTTTGTAAGAACATGTCTTCTTCACTTTCATCTCATTAATTTACTCAATTTTATTTCTTCTTCTTCTTCTTCTTACAATTCATTCCATTTCCTTCCCTTTGCTAAATAGGTTCTGTTGATCTCACGTCCAAGCTCTGTGTTGTGTACTCCACCTTGATCGAATACGCATGTCCACACAGTCTCAGAGAAATTCTACAAGGGATTTGATATTGTGGAAATGGTCCATAATATTTGTAACTTTCTTGCTATCTCAACATCAACTGTGATTTCCTTGATTAATTGTGTTACTAGGCCTCATGGAGTAAGTTAACGTACCAACCGATTGTTTGAAACAGTGTGTTTGAAACAAAACAGTGTGTTTCAGCCTCTGCGGTTTGTTTCTGTTTCATTTCAGAACCCCTCTTCGCGCGTCTCCCCCTTTTTGGCCGTTTGTGATTCTTGTTTCTTCTAGCTGGAATCCCTGTGGTGATTCGCGCTTCTTCACTTCTCCGCTGCGTGTTCTTGTGAATAGATCTGTATCAAGGGCCTTTTGGGTTAATGCTGAGAAACAAATAGTGGGGATCTTTCTGGGCTAATGCTGAGATACAAGTTGGAACTTAAGCATAGGTAGACCGGGCGAGTGCCTTCCCCCGGTGGCGGGCCATGAAGACTTATGAAGACACACTTCGCTTTCATACTTCAAGCTCGGTGTCTTGTGGGCATGCGGACAGGGAGAGTGCCTTCCCCCGATGGGGGGCCCTGAAGACTTATGAAGACACACTTCGCCTTCATACTTCAAGCTCGGTGTCTTGTGGGCATGCGGACAGGGAAAGTGCCTTCCCCCGATGGCGGGCCATGAAGACTTATGAAGACACACTTCGCTTTCATACTTCAAGCTCGGTGTCTTGTGGGCATGCGGACAGGGAGAGTGCCTTCCCCAGATGGCGGGCCATGAAGACTTATGAAGACACATTTCGCTTTCTTACTTCAAGGTCGATGTCTTGTGGGCTTGTGGATAGGGCGAGTGCCCCACGACAGTAAGAGGGCGACCAACATTAGTAAAGGGCGGCCTAGGGCGGCGACCCAGGGGCACATTTGTAATACATAGGATATTGGGCCTGATCTTTGAGGCCCATAGGCTTAGTCTGAATTAAATGTAATTTATGGCCTTCCTCCCTATAAATAGCTAATAGGGGGCTCATGTAAAAGGGATCTGAATTATCTATTGATAACACTTCTTCTCAACGCTCTCTCAATTCGAGAACATTATCTTACCCAAATAAATATTTTTCCTACAAAATACATAGTCAAAAAATAAAAAGTCTCACCCCCAAAGTAAATGTCTAGGTTCGGCTATTCCAAGAACAAGACCAAGGTCCAATTTTTTTTCAAAAAGAAATTATACACTAGCTAAGTTAAGCAATATCTATTGTAGAAATCAAATTAGAAGTTTCAAAATCACTTCTTTGAAAATAATAACTTTTCAAAAACTCAACTTATCCAAAAATAAAATATACTCATGAATTGATCAAGAGATTCTCTATCACTTTGGTGAAGGCTAAAAGCGAAAAGCTAAACTTAAAAACTCAAAACACTTTTGAACCAAAATTTTGAAAAACAAAGTTGATGAGATTGTTGTTCGTGTTGTTCCTAAGAACTTTTAAGAAGAGAAAATGCAAAATGCTAACATCTTTAACCCAAAGTCACTTTAAAAGAGTTTTTCAAAGAAATACTTCTAGAGAAGTAAAGATCAAAGAATTTCCTTCAACTTTGATGAAAAAAAACAAACTCTAAAACCTCAACTTTAAGCTAAACTCAAACTAAAACTTATTATTTCTAAAAATCTAGATTTTCCAAAGAAATAAAACCATCACTACTACAGAAATGCCATATTACCATGGTTCTGGGCAGCCTATTACCACGGTTAAACCGTGGTATCAGTCATCCAAGTAATGGATAAATTACCACGGTTCAAGGCGGAACCGTGGTAACATCATACCTCGGAAATACTTGGTTCTACGCTGAACCGTGGTAATATCAGGCCTCTGTTACCACGGTTATAGGAGGAACCGTGGTATTTTGTCCCTATGTTACCAAGGCTCTTTTATGAACCGTGGTAATAATTTTGTTTTTTGTTTTAAGTTCTATTACCACGGTCCTGTATGAACCGTGGTAATATGTGTATTTTATTATTTGAGCTACGTACAATCAAAGACATGCAATTCAAACAGTAAACAAATTATAACCATGACCTGCGATGCGATGGAAAAAACCATGACAACATAATGTACAAGCAATATATATAATATGTACAACCAATCAAATATGTACAAATTATAATATGTGCAGACCCCCTATACACATTTTAGCCGTCAGTAATTACAAACTTGTCTAACACCATATCACCACTGCCTTGCTAAGGATCATATTCCTGAAACAACATGTCAAAAGTGTAAGTGACAAATACAATTATGTTACATACATATGAAATATATCTAGCATACAGTCATTATAAAAGAATACATACTTCTTTAACTTGTTTTACTAGATCTTTTCCTCTTCTGTTTCAAAAGGTGCATACGTGTTTTTCCTATTTTTTCATGGAATTCTATATTCATCCAAGTTCCCTCTTCATGATCATCTCGGACATACAAACAATCATCTTCATCTGAATCAGGGTCGATTGGTTGTTGTAACGCGAAGAATGGGTCATCCTCAATAGCATTTTCTCCATGACGGTCTTGTCCATCATCGTTGTTGATATGCACCTTATTTGATAAAAGAACAATGGACCTTTTATTGTCAGCGGGATCAGGGACATAAAATATTTGCTCTGCTTGGGTTGCCAAAATAAATGGATCATCCGTGGACCTTTTATTGACATTCTTAAAATCTGCCTGAATGAACCCTGAGTCATCAATCTGAACTCCAGAGTTATTGTCAACCCAGTTACAGCCAAACACAGGAACCTAGAATGTTGTGTAATCCAGCTCTCATATGTTTTGAATTACCCCAAAGTATGACATGTCTGCATATATGGGGTTTCTATCTTTGGCGCTAGAGACATGCATAGCTCTAGCAACAAGAGTCAAACCACTGTTTTGCATTGTACTACGATCATCTTGGGTTCCCGTATAAAATGTATAGCCATTAATTACATAGTCTTTGTAAGAAAAGGCATGTATACTCGGACCCTTCGACAACCATTTCAATCTGTCTGAAACAGAGATATGATCTTCTTTCCACTCCTGATAAACGTGATCCTTTAGCCATGGGATAAAAGTCCTCTTGTGCTCCTTTGCTAACCAATTTTCAAACCTATTGGGGTTCAACATCTTAATCTCATCCTTGTGCATGTCAACATATGGCCCAACCTCATCTGCATTATCCAAAACAAATAAGTGAGCTTGTTGCCATTCTTTGGTCTGAACGGTTACTATCTCACATTTAAACAACCCTTCCCTTCTATTCATCCTGTGTGACGAGACTTTGGAAGCCCAATGGAATCCACATTGGACAGGTATTCGGTACAAAATTCAACAACTTCTTCTACTAAGTACCGTTAGTTCGGTTTTTTACATAGCCTTTTAGAATCTTCATGTAACGATCAAAAGGGTACATCCATCTCATATAAGTTGGCCCGCATAATTGTATCTCTCTAACCAAGTAAATGGTTAGATGAACCATTATATCAAAGAAAGAAGGTAGAAAGTACATCTCAAGCCCACACAAAGTTGTAGCAATTTCTCTCTGCAATGCTGTCAACTTAGAAGGGTCAATCACTTTGTTGCAAATAGCCTTGAAGAAGAGACACAAGCTTGTTAAGGTACCTCGCACTTTTTTGGGCAAAATCGAGCATATAACTACCAGTAGAAAGTTCTCCATAAGAATATGACAATCATGAGTCTTCAATCCCTTCAACTTAAGGTCTTTCACTGATACCAGGTTCTTGATATTTGAAGAGTACCCCTGTGGAACCTTAACCCCACTAAGAAACTTGCACAAACCAAGTTTCTCTATCCTGCTCAGAGTATAGGCCGCTGGAGGGAGATACGTACGTTTTCCCTTCTTCACTGGTCTTAATTCTTTTCTTATGCCCACCAAATCAAGCCTTGAATTGATGCTATCTTTTGACTTTCCTGACACGTTTAGCAAAGTACCAGAAACAATTTCAAAAATATTCTTCTCAACATGCATTACATCAATATAATGTCTCACATAGAGTGACTCCCAATATGGCAACTTAAAGAAAATTGACTCTTTCTTCCAACAACTTTTAGGAACTTGGTTTTTGAAAGTCTTGCCGAATGTACACCTCAATTTTTGCACCTTGGAAAATAGATCAACACCCTTCAGTGGCTTGGGAGCTCTACCTTCTTCTATATTTCCATTGAAAGCTTTTGACCAGCTCCGATGATGATGTCTTGTATGCAAGAATCTACAATGTTGTAGGAAAACAGTGTTTTTACAATGTTCTAATCGCATTGAAGTTGTACCATCTTCACATATAGGGCACGCAAGCTTTCATTTTACACCATATCCCGACAAATTGCGATATGCCAGAAAATCATTGATCGTACCATACAACATAGCCCTCAGCCTGAAAGTTTCATCCCTTGACCCATCATACACCTCTACACCTACATCCCATAATTTCTTCAGATCTTCAATTAGAGGGACCAAGTATATGTCTATATCATTTCCGGGTTGTTGAGGCCCGGATTAACATAGATAACATCATATACTTGTGCTTCATACAAAGCGAAGGAGGTAGGTTGTAGATCACTAGTATCAACAGCCATGTACTGTGGGTGCTACTTTGAAGGCTATATGGATTTATTCCATCAGAAGACAATGCAAGGCGCAGGTTTATGTCCTCTGTGCCAAATACAAGATAGTCCGCATCAAATTTTTTCCACTTTGGAGAATCTGCCGGGTGTCGAAGCATTCCATCACCATCCCCTCTATCTTTATGCCATGTCAGGTTTTTCGCAATTTCAGCTCTACGGTACACGCGCCAAAATCTAGGTATTACGGGGAAATACCATAACACCTTTAAGGGACTTGATTTTTTCTTCTTATATCGCGGAGCTTTACATTTAGAACACGTATCCAGAGATGCATATTCACCACGAAACAAAATACAATCATTAGGACATGCATGAATCCTCTCATAACTCATTCCAATAGACGAAAGCATTCGTTTAGCCTCATATGTTTGACTGGGAAGAACGTTCTCCTCCGGAAGCATATCTTTTAAGAGAGAAAGTAGGTCGTTGAAGCTCTTATCGGTCCATCCATTGCCCGCTTTTAGGTTGTACAACTTTAAGACCGCAGACAATCTTGTGAGTTTAGAGCATCCATCATAAAGAGGCGTCTTCGCATCAGTTTTCAACCTCTCGAACATTTCAGGGAAATCACGAAGATCATCTTCCATCGCCTCCGCTATTTCATCAACACAGTTAGCCTCACATTCATCTTTCTCCATATCAACTGAGGCACATCCCAGAGTATCTGTTGCATCGCTAGAATCAAATCTGGGCTCACCATGATTTGTCCAACGCATATAGTTCTTATCAATTCCATTGCATATTAGATGTCCTTCCAATTCAAGTGGGTTAACTCTAAGACCATGACAGCAACGTAAACTGGGGCATAACATGCTATTGGGATTCTTTGTGCATTGAACCGTGAATGAAACAAATTCTTTCACTTCGGCCGCATATTCATCGGATAAGCGATTAGCAAACATCCATTTATGATCCATACGTACCTGATCAATAGATGTTAATGTCTACAAATATGAACCTCTTAAAATTTAGAGGGGAAGATTCCTATTCTAGTCAGGATTCTAAAATTCATGTTATGTTTTTAAAATATGTAATGTTCGGGACATTAGAAGCTATCCTTAAATAAAAAGCTACTAGTTAGTATCCTCA
The DNA here is from genome assembly GCA_030819835.1 of Acmispon strigosus. Lineage (NCBI taxonomy): Eukaryota > Viridiplantae > Streptophyta > Magnoliopsida > Fabales > Fabaceae > Acmispon > Acmispon strigosus. Next base: position 32,938,253 of record JAUAMA010000001.1, read on the forward strand.
CATACTCCTTACAATCGAACATGACCTCACAAAATAGAGTACACATATATTCCACGAAATGTACTGAACAACAACAAAAATCTTCAACAGAATACACATTCCACAAAATGTACTGAACAACAACAGCAAAGGCATAAGAACTGGTAATTATCAAACAGATAAGCTCCTTAACTAACACAAAAACTAAAACGCCAGACGAAGGTACTAAACAACAACAAAAATCTTAAGAAGAAAGAAAACCCTAGAAGTAGAAGCAGGTCAAGAGGACTCACAAGTGAGGTGTGGAAGCAAGATGAACGAGCTGAGTAGCAGGAGGAACGAGCTTAGTGAGCACACAAAGAGGGAGGCCGTGAGCAACAGAAGGATTAGCTGCAGCGAGAAAAGTAGTTACAAAGCGAATGCAGAGAGAACACGCGCCGATGATGACGTGCAACGACAGGTGGCAAGAAGCGAAGGTAATAGGCTGAAAAAGGTAGGAATGTCGAGTGGCAGTGACGATGTTGAAGATCGATGGAGTCGAGACAGAGAAGCGAGAAGACAAAAGGTATTTCTCGATAGAAGGGTTTAAATTTATTTTTTTTACATTTTTATAAATAGCTTATTTTTTAATATTAACTAAAATAAAATTAATTTTTATTAATTCGGCTATTTTAATTTTTCGAAGGGAATTTATTTTAATGAAAATTATTATATATGTATCCAATGGGTTTTAACTTAGTAGAGATAAGTGATTAATGATAAAAATTATTACAAGATATTATTTTTTCAAAAATATTTTATATTTAAATTATTACTTATAATTATATAAGTAGAGAAATAATTTTAAATAATATCATATGATAATATAAAATTAGTCTATATTTACTATTAAAAAACTATTACACATATATATGAGTAGCCTATTTTATTGTTAGTGAAAAATTATTTTGTGTATTTTTATTATAATATAAATAACAAAAAATAATGATTAGTAAGTAGTAGTATGTGGTAATGAAAATTTAATTATTTTATATGAGTAAATCCAATATTTTCACCATTTATAAATAAGTTTATTTTTTAATTAAGTTTATCAGTAGCTAAATAATTTAACTTAACAATTACAATTAGTAATTGATAAGTAATAAAATTAATATTTTATTAAAATCAAAAAATTATATTTATTAATTAATATTATCATAATTATATAAAATATAAATATGAAATTAATTTTGGGTCATGGTAATAAACAAACAAAAAACTGATATCCTATTCTGTTAGGATAATTTCTATCCTAGCTCCCTCTCAGGATAACTATTACACGTGATGGACAGGATAGGATAATGGACAAGATAGTGTTATCCTATCTTGTGGCACAACAAACAGCAGATAACAACAGGATATGATTACTATCCTATCTTGTCTCTGTTTATCCTATCCACCAAACGGACCCTTAGTGTCAGAAAGAAAGTGTCAAAGAGAGTATAACTATCACTTCTCCTCAACTATAATATACACATACCCTCCCTCAATTTTTGTTGTTGTTACAATCAAGTTCTTTTAACCAAGTTTCAATTTTATTCATTTAAAACTCTTAAATTCTAATTTCTAAGAAAAATCTTTACAATTTCAATCAAGATAATCATTTAAAACCCTAGCCCCATATGCTACAAAATTTATCAAAGTTTTATTCCTTTTTACAGTTTCACTTTTATTTTCATCTTATTTTTCATTTATTATCACAATGTTCATTATGTTTCTTACTTCTATTTTTTCAATTTCTATCTCTTTGACTATAGCATAAAATTGGGGTGTGAAGATCTTCAATCAATTCAATTGAATCAAATAATATAATTATGGGAAAAAAATTATATTTATGATTGATTGCAAAAACTTTTAATTTAGCAAGTAAATACAAAAAGAAGCAATTTAAATTATATCAATTTTATTCTAAATAAACAGACCCGTAGTTATAGTCTTTCTTAAAAACAATATATACTACATTATTTAAAATAATGTTATTAGTCCACGAGCAAAGATTGTGTCTGATAATCTTATCCACACAACACATCATCATAACGTGTCACAATTCCTCCATAAATCCTTAGAATCCTCAAATTCCTTCATCACTTGTTCGGTACTAGGGTTTCTTTTTTATTGCCGATATATCTAATCCTTCAGATCTTATAACAAACGCGGCTGTCTATTGCATGATTTTTGTAAGAACACATCTTCTTCACTCTCATCTTATTGATTTACTCTATTTTATTTCTTCTTCTTCTTATAATTCATTCCATTTCCTTTCCTTTTTTAAATAGGTTCTGTTGATCTCATGTCCAAGCTCTGTGTTATCTATCCACCTTGATTGATTACCCACCAAACATGTCCACACAGTTTCAGAGCAATTCATGATATTTGTGACTTCCTTGTTATCTCTGCATCAGCTGTGATTTCTTTGATTAATTATATTATGATTCTGTGTTTGAGAGATACTTTCGTAACCAGAAGCTGAATCTGAAAGATGCAATAGTGCATCAAGGGAGGGGCAAACTAGAGAGAAACAACACAGCATGAGAGAGATATAAGGAGTGGTATGTTTGAGAGCACACCAGCAAGGAGACAGACTAGAGTGATGCAATAGCTTGAATAAATCTAAATCATTTTTGTAATAATTTAAATTGAATGAAATACTAAGATTAGTTTATATTACCTAATTAATTTTTAGGGATACATGTTATTAATTAAATCAAGTTTAAATTGCAAATAGTTGTAAAAATTGATTAGGCTAAGTTGCAAAAGCCAAGTATTATTTCAAATTTTCACCTACTAAATTTTGTTTTAGGGCCTATGAGAGGCTTGTATTATTCCTTTATTGTAATAGAAATTGAGATCGGAATACTAAGTGCAAAATTTCATCCTCTTCTTTTCACTATTAATTACCACGGTTGAAAACAGAATTTAGAAATTGAAATTCAACTTCGTGAGATTTGTCTTACAAACAGATCGATGAAAATACACTTTCACTTTTAGTGTGCTGTTTTTTAATGAATTCGTTCATATTGAATATCTTAATGAAACAACCAGAAAATGCTTTGTAAAACTTTCAAACCACAAAAATATCAGTAATGTAGATTCAACTTCGTTTTACAAAGTTACTTCTTATTGAAAGAGTGTGAAAGGAACCTTGGATTGGAGTAATCTACATTATCGAGAAAGTACAAATTGAGCATTGATTTATGTTCATCCCGGTAATATGTTATCACCTATCACACCAATATAAATAAGCATAAATATTGCACAATGGCATATCTCACATCAACAATCAAAGAAATTTGCAACTAATTTAATAAAGTTGAGAAAAAGAAGAAGAAAAAACCGAAGTCCAAGCTAATATATGCAAACTCTTTATTTTGATGCAGATTCTCTCTTAGAAACACAATAACAGAGCAAAAACAGTATCCCACTAAGTGAAATCGAGTATATAAATCACACTATGTCATTGAGCTTGATAAAAAACTGAATCATGAGGGATGTTATTGATAATACAATTTTTTAACAATTCCAAGTTCTTTTTTGTCTCCCTAGCTCTACCTCTCTTCGCAAGACTAAAAATAATTTTATCAATCCTTCTCACCGTGTCTCAATAGGTCTCTATAAATGTTCATACCACCTTAACTAGTTTTCCATCAGCTTCTCCACGATAGTCGTCATTCCAGTATCTTCTCTAATCCACTCATTGCATATCTTATTCTTTCTTGTGTGCCCACTCATCCATCTTAACATTGTCATTTCTGCTACTCAAACTTTTCTCTCAGGCCGTTCCGTTAAAACCCAACATTCGCTACCATAACGTATAGCGGGTCTTACAACGATTTGCTACTCCAACTATGCTTGTGTAGCCCGTCCTAAGCCCGAACAAATGAGAAGGGTTGTGTTAGGCCTTATAACTAAGGCATTAGCATAGAATCGCAAAAGTGAGTGCAACTGTCTAAGGCTCTAGAAGTAGGGCAAGAGACACAGGATAAAGGCAAGTGGTTTCTCCTCCTTTTGTTCAGGTGTTGGTTCAGATGTTTGGCAAGCTCCACAACATTCTTTACCCGAACTCAGGAGAGCAACAATACTACATTTTTATAGTGTTTGTAATATACTAGCTGATGTTTTGGTTCACTGATGCTACAATAGCTGGATCTCCCTTTCGGTTATGGAGACTTCCTCCTTCTAGTGTGCTCGCGTTGCTGTGTCAGGATGTTGTAGCTTAGTTCATTTTCGTTTGTATTTCCATATGTAATAAAAAAATACCCTAGCCTCATATGCTGCAAAGTTTTGTTCTTTTTTCACAGTTTCACTTTTATTTTCATCTTATTTATCGTTTATTATCACTTTATTATTCTCTTATTACATTACTCATTATATTTCATACTCTTATTTTTCTATTTTTATCTCTTTGAGTGTAAGATGAAATTGGAGTGTGAAGGTATTTTTATTATTATTATTATATCCATCTTTATAAAAGTTGTTTCCTTGAAAACACTGTTTCTAAAATATTAGCATGCATGCTAATACACGTATTTTTTATGGAAACGGAAAAATATTGGTCACCAAAGAGAATCTTTATACATTACATAGAAATACCAACGCGTGCGTGGCAAATTCACAACAGTGAAGAATGACTATGTAAATCACAAGGTCAAAAGTTTAACTCCTAGAAGCCTAACTTTTTGAGAAAACATTTGACCTTTACCGCACTTAAATTAAAATTGCGATATCAATATAAGACAAAAAAAAATACATTACAACGGGAATCACTTTGTTATTAACTTATTATATAAAATTAATTTCATTATTGCAAATCTCTTATCTAATATCACAACACCCATTTTTATTTACATCTTATTTTTCATTTATTATCGAGATATGATCAATTGACACTAAGAAAAGTGTTTTTGAAGGATAGTTCAAGTGGTAAGAGCTGAGGACATATGAGATGGAGAGGGGAAGGTCGAGATATGAATGCGTGGAAGTGGAATTTAAGTGCTTTCCGATATACCAAAACAAAACAAAATTTACACCAAGGTGTGAAACTTATCTTAACACCAAAATTATGTCAATTTATTTTGTTTGATCTAAAAGGTTATGATTTGTCTTTTTAAACTTCTCAATCAATACATAATTATTACTCCCTCCGTCTCAAATTATAAGGACTTGTTTAGACAATCACGCTTATTAAGAAAACATGTAATAAGCTAATTAATATCTTGGTTTTATTATTTTTTATACAAATCTTCCATATATACCCCTATGTTAGCATTGGATATATCAAAGGTTGGTTGGGAAACATAAAAGAGAAGTAATTAGTAGATGTGATAATTAAATTTTTGGAATTGAAAATATAATGAATGCAAGGGGTAAAAAAGGAAAAGTTTATTATTTATTTTTTTGAAATCTAGAAGGGTTCTTATAATTTGAGACACCAAGTTTGTCTCTAAAGAGTCTTATAATTTGTGACGGAGGGAGTAATATCTTTCTCTCTCATTTATTTATTTATATATTATAACTTAGTTAAATTAAAGTTATAAACTTTACGAACAATTTTTTTTGTTTTATACGAAAGTAACTATAACATTATTTTAGTTTCATTTTTAAAAATCCATTATTTTAATTTCCTGGAGTTCCTTAAAAAAATCTTGCAGTAAAAATAATTAATAGAAAAATAAATAAATAAATAAATTATTAAACAAATAAAAAATTAGTAAATAATTTTTGCAAATCTTGTGCAATAGAAAAATATTTCTCAATTAATTTTAAAATAGATGGTACATTTCAAAGTTTTTTCAAATGAAAATATTTCTTGTTTTTTTTAATATTTTATTGACATTCTTATTTCTTATTACGTATACATATATACAGAACAAAATATTCTTTTCGTAATTTTTTCAAATTCAAAAGTAAACTGATAATTATTTTTTTCAAACTAGCAAAACAAACTTTTATCTCAACTTTAATGAGAGAAAAAATATTAATAAATACCTTAATGAATAATAAATATGTATTAAATGTAGATTTTTAGAAAATAAATCAAAGCCTTTTAGATTAAAGTAAAACAAACAAATAGAATTTAGTGTCAAAATAATTTTGACCATTTGATGTCAATTGATCCTATCTCTTTATTATCAGCTTATTGTTGTCCTATCACATTACTCATTATATTTTTTACTTTTATTTTTACTATTTATATCTCTTTGACTGTACGATGAAATTGAGGTGTGAAGATATTATTTAGCTTTTATTTTCCCTTTAAAGAACATAGAGCTATTAATATAAAAAGCAATTCAGTTAAATCAAATAATAATACTGTTTTCCAATGTAAAAAAAATATAATTAAGCACCAGAAAATTTATATTTAAGATTGATTGGAAAAACTTCTAATTTGGCTAAAAGTACAATAATAAGCAATTAAAATTATTCTAAAACGAACCGTAGTTATAGTCTTTCCTAAAAACAATATATTACATTAAAAATAATGTTATTAGACAGTGGTGTCAATTAATTCTATCTCTTTGTCATCAACTTATTATTCTCCTATCACATTACTCATTATATTTCTTACTTTTAGATTTATTATTTATATCTCTTTGACTATACAATGAAATTGGGGTGTGAAGATATTATTTAGCTTTTTTTATCCCTTCAAAGAACATTTAGCTATTAATAAAAAAATAAATTCAGTTAAATCAAATGATATAATTAACCACCAGAAAAGTTATATTTAAGATTGGTTGCAAAAACTTCTAATTTGGCTAGTAAATACAAAGGTAAGCAATCAAAATTATATCAATTTTACTCTAAATTGAGCTGTAGTTATAGTCTTTCTTAAAAACAATATACTACGTTAAAAATAATGTTATTAGACATTTAATGTTGCGGGGATTGTGGCTTGGATCATCAGTAGAGATTGAACCTGATGATCTTATCCACACAACACATCATCATAACGTGTCACAGTCACTCCTCCTTTATATATTATCCTTCAACTCTTCACTTTCCCTCATCACTTGTTCAGTACTCAGATCCAATGTAGCCAGACATGCTAACAAACGCTGCAGTCTCTTGGTTTTTATAAGAACATGTCTTCTTCACTTTCATCTCATTAATTTACTCAATTTTATTTCTTCTTCTTCTTCTTCTTCTTACAATTCATTCCATTTCCTTCCCTTTGCTAAATAGGTTCTGTTGATCTCACGTCCAAGCTCTGTGTTGTGTACTCCACCTTGATCGAATACGCACCAAACATGTCCACACAGTCTCAGAGAAATTCTACAAGGGATTTGATATTGTGGAAATGGTCCATAATATTTGTAACTTTCTTGCTATCTCAACATCAACTGTGATTTCCTTGATTAATTGTGTTACTAGGCCTCATGGAGTAAGTTAACGTACCAACTGATTGTTTGAAACAGTGTGTTTGAAACAAAACAGTGTGTTTCAGCCTCTGCGGTTTGTTTCTGTTTCTTTTCAGAACCCCTCTTCGCGCGTCTCCCCCTTTTTGGCCGTTTGTGATTCTTGTTTCTTCTAGCTGGAATCCCTGTGGTGATTCGCGCTTCTTCACTTCTCCGCTGCGTGTTCTTGTGAATAGATCTGTATCAAGGGCCTTTTGGGTTAATGCTGAGAAACAAATAGTGGGGATCTTTCTGGGCTAATGCTGAGATACAAGTTGGAACTTAAGCATAGGTAGACCGGGCGAGTGCCTTCCCCCGGTGGCGGGCCATGAAGACTTATGAAGACACACTTCGCTTTCATACTTCAAGCTCGGTGTCTTGTGGGCATGCGGACAGGGAGAGTGCCTTCCCCCGATGGCAGGCCCTGAAGACTTATGAAGACACACTTCGCTTTCATACTTCAAGCTCGGTGTCTTGTGGGCATGCGGACAGGGAGAGTGCCTTCCCCCGATGGCGGGCCATGAAGACTTATGAAGACACATTTCGCTTTCTTACTTCAAGCTCGATGTCTTGTGGGCTTGTGGACAGGGCGAGTGCCCCACGACAGTAAGAGGGCGACCAACATTAGTAAAGGGCGGCCTAGGGCGGCGACCCAGGGGCACATTTGTAATACATAGGATATTGGGCCTGATCTTTGAGGCCCATAGGCTTAGTCTGAATTAAATGTAATTTATGGCCTTCCTCCCTATAAATAGCTAATAGGGGGCTCATGTAAAAGGGATCTGAATTATCTATTGATAACACTTCTTCTCAATGCTCTCTCAATTCGAGAACATTATCTTACCCAAATAAATATTTTTCCTACAAAATACATAGTCAAAAAATAAAAAGTCTCACCCCCAAAGTAAATGTCTAGGTTCGGCTATTCCAAGAACAAGACCAAGGTCCAATTTTTTTTTCAAAAAGAAATTATACACTAGCTAAGTTAAGCAATATCTATTGTAGAAATCAAATTAGAAGTTTCAAAATCACTTCTTTGAAAATAATAACTTTTCAAAAACTCAACTTTTCCAAAAATAAAATATACTCATGAATTGATCAAGAGATTCTCTATCACTTTGGTGAAGGCTAAAAGCGAAAAGCTAAACTTACAAACTCAAAACACTTTTGAACCAAAATTTTGAAAAACAAAGTTGATGAGGTTGCTGTTCGAGTTGTTCCTAAGAACTTTTAAGAAGAGAAAATGCAAAATGCTAACATCTTTAACCCAAAGTCACTTTAAAAGAGTTTTTCAAAGAAATACTTCTAGAGAAGTAAAGATCAAAGAATTTCCTTCAACTTTGATGAAAAAAAACAAACTCTAAAACCTCAACTTTAAGCTAAACTCAAACTAAAACTTATTATTTCTAAAAATCTAGATTTTCCAAAGAAATAAAACCATCACTACTACAGAAATGCCATATTACCATGGTTCTGGGCAGCCTATTACCACGGTTAAACCGTGGTATCAGTCATCCAAGTAATGGATAAATTACCACGGTTCAAGGCGGAACCGTGGTAACATCATACCTCGGAAATACTTGGTTCTACGCTGAACCGTGGTAATATCAGGCCTCTGTTACCACGGTTATAGGAGGAACCGTGGTATTTTGTCCCTATGTTACCAAGGCTCTTTTATGAACCGTCTTAATAATTTTGTTTTTTGTTTTAAGTTCTATTACCACGGTCCTGTATGAACCGTGGTAATATGTGTATTTTATTATTTGAGCTACGTACAATCAAAGACATGCAATTCAAACAGTAAACAAATTATAACCATGACCTGCGATGCGATGGAAAAAACCATGACAACATAATGTACAAGCAATATATATAATATGTACAACCAATCAAATATGTACAAATTATAATATGTGCAGACCCCCTATACACATTTTAGCCGTCAGTAATTACAAACTTGTCTAACACCATATCACCACTGCCTTGCTAAGGATCATATTCCTGAAACAACATGTCAAAAGTGTAAGTGACAAATACAATTATGTTACATACATATGAAATATATCTAGCATACAGTCATTATAAAAGAATACATACTTCTTTAACTTGTTTTACTAGATTTTTTCCTCTTTTGTTTCAAAAGGTGCATACGTGTTTTTCCTATTTTTTCATGGAATTCTATATTCATCCACGTTCCCTCTTCATGATCATCTCGGACATACAAACAATCATCTTCATCTGAATCAGGGTCGATTGTTTGTTGTAACGCGAAGAATGGGTCATCCTCAATTGCATTTTCTCCATGAAGGTCTTGTCCATCATCGTTGTTGATATGCGCCTTATTTGATAAAAGAACAATGGACCTTTTATTGTCAGCGGGATCAGGGACATAAAATATTTGCTCTGCTTGGGATGCCAAAATAAATGGATCATCCGTGGACCTTTTATTGACATTCTTAAAATCTGCCTGAATGAACCCTGAGTCATCAATCTGAACTCCAGAGTTATTGTCAACCCACTTACAGCCAAACACAGGAACCTAGAATGTTGTGTAATCCAGCTCCCATATGTGTTGAATTACCCCAAAGTATGACATGTCTGCATATATGGGGTTTCTATCTTTGGCGCTAGAGACATGCATAGCTCTAGCAACAAGAGTCAAACCACTGTTTTGCATTGTACTACGATCATCTTGGGTTTCCGTATAAAATGTATAGCCATTAATTACATAGTCTTTGTAAGAAAAGGCATGTATACTCGGACCCTTCGACAACCATTTCAATCTGTCTGAAACAGAGATATGATCTTCTTTCCACTCCTGATAAACGTGATCCTTTAGCCATGGGATAAAAGTCCTCTTGTGCTCCTTTGCTAACCAATTTTCAAACCTATTGGGGTTCAACATCTTAATCTCATCCTTGTGCATGTCAACATATGGCCCAACCTCATCTGCATTATCCAAAACAAATAAGTGAGCTTGTTGCCATTCTTTGGTCTGAACGGTTACTATCTCACATTTAAACAACCCTTCCCTTCTATTCATCCTGTGTGACGAGACTTTGGAAGCCCAATGGAATCCACATTGGACAGGTATTCGGTACAAAATTCAACAACTTCTTCTACTAAGTACCGTTAGTTCGGTTTTTTACATAGCCTTTTAAAATCTTCATGTAACGATCAAAAGGGTACATCCATCTCATATAAGTTGGCCCGCATAATTTTATCTCTCTAACCAAGTAAATGGTTAGATGAACCATTATATCAAAGAAAGAAGGTGGAAAGTACATCTCAAGCTCACACAAAGTTGTAGCAATTTCTCTCTGCAATGCTGTCAACTTAGAAGGGTCAATCACTTTGCTGCAAATAGCCTTGAAGAAGAGACACAAGCTTGTTAAGGTACCTCGCACTTTTTTGGGCAAAATCGAGCATATAACTACCAGTAGAAAGTTCTCCATAAGAATATGACAATCATGAGTCTTCAATCCCTTGAACTTAAGGTCTTTCACTGATACCAGGTTCTTGATATTTGAAGAGTACCCCTGTGGAACCTTAACCCCACTAAGAAACTTGCACAAACCAAGTTTCTCTATCCTGCTCAGAGTATAGGCCGCTGGAGGGATATACGTACGTTTTCCCTTCTTCACTGGTCTTAATTCTTTTCTTATGCCCACTAAATCAAGCCTTGAATTGATGCTATCTTTTGACTTTCCTGACACGTTTGGCAAAGTACCAGCAACAATTTCAAAAATATTCTTCTCAACATGCATCACATCAATAAAATGTCTCACATAGAGTGACTCCCAATATGGCAACTTAAAGAAAATTGACTTTTTCTTCCAACCACTTTTAGGAACTTGGTTTTTGAAAGTCTTGCCGAATGTACACCTCAATTTTTTCACCTTGTAAAATAGATCAACACCCTTCAGTGGCTTGGGAGCTCTACCTTCTATATTTCCATTGAAAGCTTTTGACCAGCTCCGATGATGATGTCTTGTATGCAAGAGTCTACAATGTTGTAGGAAAACAGTGTTTTTACAATGTTCTAATCGCATTGAAGTTGTACCATCTTCACATATAGGGCATGCAAGCTTTCATTTTACACCATATCCCGACAAATTGCGATATGCCAGAAAATCATTGAACAACGTAAACTGGGGCACAACATGCTAATGGGATTCTTTGTGCATTGAACCGTGAATGAAACAAATTCTTTCACTCCGGCCGCATATTCATCGAATAAGCGATTAGCAAACATCCTTTTACGATCCATACGTACCTGATCAATAGATGTTAATGTCTACAAATATGAACCTCTTAAAATTTAGAGGGGAATATTCCTATTCTAGTCAGGATTCTAAAATTCATGTTATGTTTGTAAAATATGTAATGTTCGGGACATTAGAAGCTATCGTTAAATAAAAAGCTACTAGTTAGTATCCTCACATACTCCTTACAATCGAACATGACCTCACAAAATAGAGTACACATATATTCCACGAAATGTACTGAACAACAACAAAAATCTTCAACAGAATACACATTCCACAAAATGTACTGAACAACAACAGCAAAGGCATAAGAACTGGTAATTATCAAACAGATAAGCTCCTTAACTACCACAAAAACTAAAACGCCAGACGAAGGTACTAAACAACAACAAAAATCTTAAGAAGAAAGAAAACCCTAGAAGTAGAAGCAGGTCAAGAGGACTCACAAGTGAGGTGTGGAAGCAAGATGAACGAGCTGAGTAGCAGGAGGAACGAGCTTAGTGAGCACACAAAGAGGGAGGCCGTGAGCAACAGAAGGATTAGCTGCAGCGAAAAAAGTAGTTACAAAGAGAATGCAGAGAGAACACGCGCCGGTGATGACGTGCAACGACAGGTGGCAAGAAGCGAAGGTAATAGGCTGAAAAAGGTAGGAATGTCGAGTGGTAGTGACGATGTTGAAGATCGATGGAGTCGAGACAGAGAAGCGGGAAGACAAAAGGTATTTCTCGATAGAAGGGTTTAAATTTAATTTTTTTACATTTTTATAAATAGCTTATTTTTTAATATTAACTAAAATAAAATTATTTTTTATTAATTCGGCTATTTTAATTTTTTCGAAGGGAGTTTATTTTAATGAAAATTATTATATATGTATCCAATGGGTTTTAACTTAGTAGAGATAAGTGATTAATGATAAAAATTATTACAAGATATTATTTTTTCAAAAATATTTTATATTTAAATTATTACTTATAATTATATAAGTAGAGAAATAATTTTAAATAATATCATATGATAATATAAAATTAGTCTATATTTACTATTAAAAAATTATTACACATATATATGAGTAGCCTATTTATTGTTAGTGAAAAATTATTTTGTGTATTTTTATTATAATATAAATAATAAAAAATAATGATTACTAAGTAGTAGTATGTGGTACTCGTGATGGAGCGGCAGGAGGGTAGGTCGCTGGAGCGGAAGGAGCGGTTGTTCACCGTCTTCGTTGATGGTGTGGACGACACAATGTCATATGCTCGACTAAGAATGGAGTTTGCTCGATGGGGAGAACTGAAGAGTGTTTTCTTGCAGCGGCAGAGGAGGTTTGGTCGCCGATCACGATTTACTTTCGTCCGGTATAAATCAGCGACAGCGGCTAAAACGGCGGTACATAACGTCAATAAAACGTGGCTGGGTCAATCTTACCTGCTTGCAAACATGGCACGAGAAGGTCCACCAAGGGGGCAGGTAGGAGAGCGAGGGGGAAGAGGTTATGAGTTTCAGAGACCAAGGAAAACGATGGCACCAAAGCAGGTATGGCGTGAGAAGAGGTGTCAAAAGACAGAGAAGGAAACCCAGGAAAAACGATACATTAATGACAGGAGGGGGAAGCCAAAGGGGAGTTTTCCATATTCTGGGGCGTGTGCGGCCACATATGAGTCCAAGGTGGAGGAACGTGGATCCATTGTGTCAATGGCGGAGGCATCGACATGGGGTGTTTATACCACGGCAGGACTGCAGGAGTACCTTAATATCAATGGTCTGAACTGTATTGAGGTCAAACCTCTAGGAGCACGGGAGGTAATTTTAGAATTCCCCTCGAAGGAGGACATGGAGGAGATCCTGCACCAGGCGCAAGATTTTCTAAAGGAGAAGTTCCAGATGATAAAGATATGCACCACTCAAACTAGTTCAAGGAACCATTTAGTGTGGATGAAAGTGAAGAATGTTCCGGTGTATGTTTGGGGCTGTGAATTTTTTGAATCAGTGGTGTATTCGCTAGGGAGATTAGTGTGTATGGATGGTCCGACCTCGGCAAGGAAGCGTTTTGATATTGCAAGGATATTAGTTGAAACTACAACACCGGTGATTATGGGGCACGAGGTAACGGTGGTCCTGGACGGCGTACCTACGACGGTGTGGTTGGAACCGGAATATGGCCCGGTCAAGGTGTCATCCAACTCAGCAGTGCACAATTTTTCCGTGGAGGTGAGGGTGGCAGAACATGTCAGAGGAGACGGTGGCCAAGGCCAGGCCGGCGACTGCGAGGCTCCAGCGGTTGGGGTGGATGGCGTAGGGAATACCGTCCTAATCCAAATTCAAAATGCGGCGTCTCCTGCGGTGAAGAAGGATACGTTACAGGCTGAATATCACCATTTAATAGCATGCGGTTATGGGCATTAACCGCTATCGTAATTTGCGGATTTTACGTGATAAGGGTATTTCAAACGCAGGGGCTGAATTTGAAAAAGGAGAGAGTCAAAGGATTGGCTCGAACATGTTGCATGGGTTACATGAGGGGGGCCCAATGGAAAAAGCAATAAAGGAACCTATAAGTGTAGATGTGGGCCTTTCTCAATTAGTAGGGAAAATGGATATAATGCGAGAGAATACATGTGGCCCATGTGTGAAACATATTTTGGAGGGGGCTGGTACGTTGCAAGAAAATCAAACATTAAAGGAGCAAAATCAAAAATTAAAACTAGAAGATCATGAAATAGCAGAAGCAGAGGAGGCTTTGACGGACAACACAATTCCCCTTGTCTATGAACATAGTCAAAGTGAAATCAAGGTAGTTGAGAGGAAGCAAAAACGCAAGCCGGGTAGACCAAAGAAGATTTCGATTTCATCTGGGAAGGATCTTGTGGTTGCGGAAGCTTCTCCTAAGCGACCTCGCGGCAGACCGAGGAAAGGGGCACGGAAAATTGACAGTGTGGGTAAGTCTTCCACACCTACGACATCAGTAGCAGCGCTTCAGATTGTCCCCTTTGATGCTCATGACAAAGTAGGGATACAGACCCGGGCAAGGAAATCTTTTCTTACTAGCCAGCGTGTGGGTTTGTTGTTTGATTGTTCAGAGGAGTTGGCAGTAAAGGGGCTGGTTGAACAGCTCCGAACTCTATCTAAACAATAATTGAAGGCATATCTCCAATGTCTGCGACGTGGGTTACTTGGAATGTTCGTGGCTTGGGCAAGTCTACGAAACGAAGGGTGGTGAAGAAGACATTGGAGCGAGTCAAGCCGGAGGTGGTGCTTATGCAGGAGACTAAACTAAATGTGGGGAGGGAAAAATTGTTAGTTTCTTGGACCAACGCAGCGGGCATGGATTATCATTGGGTGCCGGCGGAGAATGGGGCAGGTGGGTTATTAACATTGTGGAAGAAGAATATGTTTAATATAATCAAGGTCTGTAAGTATAGCCGTATGTTTTTGTTGGTTGTTTCTTTGATGCCTTCTGCTGAATTATGTGCCATAGCGAATGTGTATGGTCCTCATGATGCAAGGGAGAGAGAGGAATTTTTTGAATTAGTAGCTGTGGAGTTGGAGGGGTTTACTGGCAGGGTAGTTATTGGCGGTGATTTTAATGTGATCTTACATGATGGGGAAAGAAGTGGTACAGGGGGTTTGGGGGACGCTACCTTCAAGCAGTTTGTGGCGGATAATAATTTGATAGACCCACCCTTGCTAAATGGTGTTTTTACATGGTACAGCACGAGGGACGGAGGGTGTTGGAGTAGGCTTGATAGGTGGTTTCTAAATGAGGAGGCCTTGATGGGTTTTAATGGCGTCACACAATCTGCCCAGGATTGGGGGTCAGTATCTGATCATAGAGCTGTTACAGTGGCATGGGGGACAAGGAATTATGGTCCAAAACCGTTTACATTTTACAATTATTGGCTGATGGAGGAGGGGTTTAAGGAAATGGTGAGGGAGTGGTGGGTGATGAGTGGATTTTATATGGTGTTTTTAGGCTATTTTTAGTCTTTTTATTTTATTATTTTTGAGTCTCATGTAGGTTTTTTTATTGTTTTTATGTAGATTTTATATTTATTTTGCATTTTGCATGTAGATTAGATTTTATTAGATTTTCTAGCTTTATTTTATATTTTTTAGGAATTGTTCTAGTTATTTTGTATTTTTAGAAAAAGCTGGTTTAGTTATCATTTTTGTCCAGGGACCAATGTGTAAAGTTTCAGGAAGTCGGGGACCAAATTGTAAAAGTTCAAGAGTGGAGGACTTAAAGTAAAGATTGAGAGAGTAGGAGGGCTTGAATTGAAGTGCTAACCAAGAGAGGACCAAAGTGAAAAAGAAGAATATGAAGAATCACTCTCTAATTTAGCACATGGAAAAAATGTTTAAAGAATTGATGTTAGTGGAGGAAGGGTTTCAGAATTGAACAAGGCTGGTTAGTTTCTTTTTATGGCCATCAAAACCCACTACCATGAATGAAGAAGGAAGGAAAAGCTTGAAGATGAAGGAGCAGCGTCCCAACGCTCCAGCGTTGGGATCCCAGCGCTCCAGCGCTGGGGTTCTGACTGGATGATGAGTCAGATGGTGACCCAGCGCCCAAGCGTTGGAAAGCCAGCGCTCAAGCGCTGGGCCTCGGACAGAAAGTGGATTTTTAATGCATCCTAGCGCCCATGCGTTGGGAATGCCAGCGCTCAAGCGCTGGAGGCTGGAATTTTACTATAAATAGGACCCTTTTCTTCACTTGTAAGACACACCTTCATAGAATACAACAAGTATTCTCTCTTTCTCCCTCAAAGATCATTGTTCCTAGGAATTGTGGGAAGCCAAACTTGAGCTCCTATCCAGGGTAATTCAATGATTCTTTTAGCCATGCTTGGCTAACTTCTTCTTTAAGTTTTTGGGTTGTTTTAGTTTATAATACATGTTTTAGTCTTTTTCTACATTTCTGAATTTTATTTCCATTCATGTTTTATTACCTTATGCTTTATTTCTATCTTGTGGATCCCAAGAGGTTTGGTTATTACTTATTACATAAGGCCATTTGGTGAGTAGTAAGGGAACTAGGTAATAAAAAAGGTTATAAGTATACTTCGCTAAGGAATTAGGAAGGACGTAACTTTATGTTGGCCTGAACATCTTCTTCATCTTCTTCTTTAGTTAACTAAGTACCAAGGAATTGGGTTTAGTAATTAAAAAGAAAGATCTACAATGCTTAAGGAATTAACTTGTAGTTACACTAGGCTATAGCATCATGATAATGGTTTTATAATTCAGGAATTTAGTAGGAAATTTCTAGCATGTTTTTATAGACTATGTAAACCAACCCAAGAGCTTAATATTCATCATCTCTTTATTTTATTATTTTATGCTATTGTTCCTTTCTAGTTCTCAAACCAACAACAAATATTCATCTTTTATTTTTCTGTTTTAGTACTAAATTTTATAATAATAAGAACACCTATCTCGTGGGTTCGATCTTTTTATATTACGCGATAGTAAATTGTACACTTGCAATTTCATTATCAAGTTTTTGGCGCCGTTGCCGGGGATAGGTTCAGTTCTTGTTTTTATTTTATTTAGTACTTCTTCTATATAATATATAAAAAAAAATATTACTGCCTAACAGTTTGTTGCCATGTGGAAAGAAGATCCTTTAGAGACTATAATCTCTGAGGGGTTGGATTTTGAAGATATAGACAGCAATGACGAACAGGTCATTGAAATGGCAAGATATCTGGAGGCTGCCCATTTTTTCCCTTCAACAAAAAATTGGGTAGAGGAGCTGAAAAGAGAGGAAGAAGTTCAAGAGGAAAAGAGGGAATTGAAGCCCTTACCTTCCACTCTTAAATATGTATTTCTTGAGGGAGGTAATAATAAGCCAGTCATTGTGAGTAGCTCCCTCTCTCCTCTTGAAGAAGATAAACTGGTAAGAATTCTTAGAGCTCATAAATCTGCTTTGGGTTGGACTATAGAGGACATTAAGGGCATAAGTCCCACTGTTTGTATGCATAAAATTTGTTTAGAAGAACAAGTTAAACCTGTAGTCCAACCCCAAAGAAGACTTAATCCTGCCATGAAAGAGGTGGTAAGGAAAGAAGTGATTAAGTTGCTTGATGCAGGGATCATCTATCCCATTTCTGATAGTGAATGGGTCAGTCCCGTTCAGGTAGTTCCCAAAAAAGGGGGGATTACTGTGGTCCCGAATGAGAACAATGAATTGATTCCCACCAGAAAGGTAACTGGTTGGAGGGTTTGTATAGATTACCGGAGGCTAAATTCTGCCACCCGGAAAGATCATTTCCCCCTTCCCTTTATTGATCAAATGCTTGACAGGTTGGCTGGCCATGAGTACTTTTGTTTCTTAGATGGTTATTCAGGATATAACCAAATTGTTGTTGATCCTAAGGATCAAGAAAAAACTGCTTTTACTTGCCCCTTCGGGGTGTTTGCTTATAAAAGAATGCCTTTTGGCTTGTGTAATGCTCCAGGAACCTTCCAAAGATGTATGTTTGCTATTTTTTATGATTTAATTGGTGAATGTATGGAAGTGTTCATGGATGATTTTTCTGTGTATGGCCCCAACTTTGACAATTGTTTGAGCAATTTGGAAAGGATTCTTGTTAGGTGCCAAGAAAAGAATTTGGTACTTAATTGGGAAAAATGTCATTTTATGGTAAAAGATGGCATTGTGCTTGGGCACAAGATTTCTGAAAAAGGGATTGAGGTAGATAGGGCTAAAACTGAAATTATTGAAAATCTACCTCCTCCCACTAATATTAAAGGTATAAGAAGCTTTCTTGGTCATGCAGGTTTTTATAGGCGATTTATAAAAGATTTTTCTAAAATTGCTAAGCCTATGACAAATCTCCTTGAAAAAGAAGCTCCTTTTATCTTTAATGATGAGTGTTTGGCTGCTTTTAAATTATTAAAGGAAAAACTTGTTTCAGCCCCTATCATTGTTGCTCCCCAATGGGATTTGCCTTTTGAAATTATGTGTGATGCTAGTGATAATGCAATAGGGGCTGTTCTTTGTCAGAAAAATGGAAAAGTTTTACATGTGATTTATTATGCTAGTAAGGTTCTGAATGAAGCTCAAAAAAATTATGCTACAACTGAAAAGGAGTTGTTGAGCGTTGTCTATGCTTTAGACAAATTCAGACCTTACGTTTTGGGTACTAAAGTTATTGTGCATACTGACCATTCTGCATTGAAGTACTTGTTTGCTAAGCAGGAAGCTAAACCCAGGCTGATCAGGTGGGTCTTACTCTTGCAAGAGTTTGATCTTGAAATTGTGGACAGAAAAGGGAAGGACAATGGTGTAGTAGACCATTTGTCAAGGCTTGAAGAAGGGAACTCCGATCCAATTCCTATTCAAGAGGAGTTCCCAGATGAGAGGCTTTTAGCTATCCAAGAGATAGCTCCATGGTATGTACATTTAGCTAATTTTAAAGCTGCTGGTGTGTTGCCTTCTGATTTGACTTGGAAACAAAAGAAGAAATTTTTGCATGATGCTAAATTCTTTTTCTGGGATGAACCTTGTTTGTTTAGAGAATGTTCTGATGGGATCATTAGAAGGTGTATTCCGGAAAAAGAATTTGAGGCTATTTTATGGCATTGCCATGGCTCCGATTATGGAGGCCATTTTTCAGGTGAAAGGACTGCAGCTAAAGTCCTCCAAAGTGGTTTTTATTGGCCTACTATCTTCAAAGATAGTAGAGCATTTGTGGTAAGGTGTGATCGCTGTCAACGAACTGGTAATATCTCAAGAAGGAATGAGATGCCCCAAAAAATGATTTTGGAAGTTGAGCTTTTTGATGTATGGGGCATTGATTTTATGGGACCCTTTCCACCTTCTTTTGGTTGCCAGTATATTTTGGTTGCTGTTGATTATGTTTCTAAATGGGTTGAAGCATCAGCCCTTCCTACAAATGATGGAAAAGTTGTTTTGGATTTTCTGAAGAAAAAGATTTTTACTAGATTTGGGGTGCCAAGAGCAATAATCAGTGATGGAGGTAAGCATTTTTGTAATAAAGCTTTTGAAGCTCTTTTGAAAAAATATGGTGTTAATCATAAAATTGCTACCCCCTATCACCCCCAAACTAGTGGACAAGTAGAGGTTTCTATTAGGGAGTTAAAAAGGATTTTGGAAAAAACAGTTGGTACCTCAAGGAAGGATTGGTCAAAAAAATTAGATGACACCTTGTGGGCTTATCGAACTGCATTTAAAACTCCTATTGGAACCTCTCCTTACCAGTTGGTTTATGGTTAGACTTGTCATTTACCTGTGGAACTTGAGCATAAAGCCTTTTGGGCTTTGAAACAGTTGAACATGGATTCCAAAGAAGCTGGGGATAAAAGACAGGTACAGGTACATGAGTTGGATGAATTTAGACTCCAAGCATACCACAATGCTTGGATCTACAAGGAAAAGACAAAGAAGTGGCATGATAAGAAGATTGTGCCAAAAGAATTCAATCCAGGACAGTTTGTGCTGTTGTATAGTTCAAGGCTGAAGTTATTTCCTGGAAAGTTGAAATCAAGATGGACAGGGCCGTATATGGTTACTAAAGTCTTTCCTCATGGTGCGGTTGAGTTGGAAAATAATGTTACAAAGAATGCTTTTGTTGTCAATGGGCAAAGACTGAAACCATACCTAGGAGGAGATATTGTAAGACAAGAGGTCTTTGCCATATTTGATACCCCCAATTGATTAAGGGGAAGGGTCTATCTCGGACCTTAACATTGAGCTGGTTGGGAGACAACCCAACTTAGGATAGTTTATGTTTCTGTCTTTTTAATTTTTGCACAACTCTTGTACATAAATAAAAGACAAGAAATTTTATGTTTTTGCTGCAGGCGAGGCCAGCGCTCGAGCGTTGGAGGCCAACGCTCAAGCGTTAGGCCCCTGCTTCACAACCTCTGATTCCAGTTGATCCCAGCGCTTAGGCGCTGGAGGGCTAGCGCTCATGCGCTAGGCCCCTGGAATCCCAGATTTTTATTTTTATTTTCCAGCGCCATAGCGTTGGAAACCCAGTGCTTAGGCGCTGGGACCTCTGATGCCCAGTTTTTATTTTAATTCCAGCGCCCAAGCGTTGGTATCCCCAACGCTCAAGCGCTGGAGCTCGGGCAGTTTGCTGTTTTTGCTTTTGTTTGCTGTTTTTAGTTTTTAATAAATTTTGTGTTCACCATTTTTTTTGGAAATTTTAAGGTTCTATGAGTTTTCCCTTGGTTCTAAACTGTTTTTAATTTTTTTTTGGGAACTCAAAGAATTCTTGTTTTTAAAAGGTGAACACAAATTTTCAACCCATGATCTTATTTGTGCTGTTTTTGGAACTAACAAGTCAAGCAAGTTTTCTACTTGTGAGACTTCTGTTTGTTCATTGTTACAGGATAGGTACCAAAAAGAGGGAGAACCCTCTTGAACTTAAGTGTTCAATTTGATTTTTACATTGAGGTTCCCTTGGACCTTTGTGGAAAATTTGTTACTATACCAGCTTGTTAGTTCTTGTTTTTGTTTTTCTTTTTTTTATAGTTTTTAGTTTTATTTTTAGTTTAGTTTTTCTGTTTTATTTTTGCATGAGTCTTGAGTATATTATCCATTCTGAATGTTGCTATAGCTTTGTGAAATGCTTTATCTGATTGAACTGCTTTGTGAAAAGGTTCTATGTTTTGAAGCAGTTAGGATTGCATGCTGTAGAAAGGATTTTTGATATCTTGATTGTTTTGGTTGTTGGCAAAGTCTTTTTCTGAGTTCTAAAAAGGGTACCACTTACCCTATCTTTTTCTGAGAGCTGAGGACTCTGAATTCTTGATTGTAAAATTTTTCTGCCTTGTGTTGCATGTTGATTGGAGTTTTGTATACTTTGTGAGTTGAGAAGAGATTATAGGCATTTTTAAAAACTCAGATTTTTGCTTGAAATGTTATATCCACTAGTAGCCCCTTTTGAGCCTTAAAAGAGTCATTCTTTGGAGCCTACTTTGTGTGATAATTCTTAAAGTTGTTATTGTGATTCATGTGCTGAATTGTTAGAGCTATGTTTGTGGGTTTCTCTCTAAAAAATGAATGAAGAAAAAAATTGGAAAAAATAAGGTATGTGCCTTAGAAAAAATAATGAGGTAGTGGGGTGAGAAAGAGTATGAGGGGAGTAAAATTCAAGTCATTCATCCCATACATTCCACTACTTTGTTCAAAAAAAAAAAAAAAAAAAAAAAGAGAAAAAGAAAAGGAAAAAATTGAGAGGACCCTTGTGTTGTATTGTTTAAAGCTCTTAATCACTTAACAACAAGTTTCTGAGTCAGCCACTAGAGTTGCCAATTTCTTGAAATCCACACCTTGAATTGTTCAACCCTTTGGCCAAGTTACAACCTTCAAAAATCTCTTCAACATCACTTGGTTGCTTTACTTCAGTTTTGATTTGAATGACAGGCAGAATTATTGAGCTTTCTTGTTTTCATGGAGAATATCATTTTGTGAGCTTAATTGATGAACTCAAATATGTTAAAAGCCAAGCCTAACTTTCTTGATTCTTTGTCTATAAAACATGCATGTCTTCCTTTTCTGCTAAGCTTTCTTTGAAAGGTTTCTGTGCTTCAGGTTGTAATCAGATAAAACTTTCTCAAAACCCAGGGACGAGTTTTTCTTTAAGTTTTGTCGCTTGAGGACAAGCTGTCGTTGGGTATAGTGGTGTGATAAGTGGATTTTATATGGTGTTTTTAGGCTATTTTTAGTCTTTTTATTTTATTATTTTTGAGTCTCATGTAGGTTTTTTTATTGTTTTTATGTAGATTTTATATTTATTTTGCATTTTGCATGTAGATTAGATTTTATTAGATTTTCTAGCTTTATTTTATATTTTTTAGGAATTTTTCTAGTTATTTTGTATTTTTAGAAAAAGCTGGTTTAGTTATCATTTTTGTCCAGGGACCAATGTGTAAAGTTTCAGGAAGTCGGGGACCAAATTGTAAAAGTTCAAGAGTGGAGGACTTAAAGTAAAGATTGAGAGAGTAGGAGGGCTTGAATTGAAGTGCTAACCAAGAGAGGACCAAAGTGAAAAAGAAGAATATGAAGAATCACTCTCTAATTTAGCACATGGAAAAAATGTTTAAAGAATTGATGTTAGTGGAGGAAGGGTTTCAGAATTGAACAAGGCTGGTTAGTGGCTTTTTATGGCCATCAAAACCCACTACCATGAATGAAGAAGGAAGGAAAAGCTTGAATATGAAGGAGCAGCGTCCCTTGGGATCCCAGCGCTCCAGCGCTGGGGTTCTGACTGGATGATGAGTCAGATGGTGACCCAGCGCCCAAGCGTTGGAAAGCCAGCGCTCAAGCGCTGGGCCTCGGACAGAAAGTGGATTTTTAATGCATCCTAGCTCCCATGCGTTGGGAATGCCAGCGCTCAAGCGCTGGAGGCTGGAATTTTACTATAAATAGGACCCTTTTCTTCACTTGTAAGACACACCTTCATAGAATACAACAAGTATTCTCTCTTTCTCCCTCAAAGATCATTGTTCCTAGGACTTGTGGGAAGCCAAACTTGAGCTCCTATTCAGGGTAATTCAATGATTCTTTTAGCCATGCTTGGCTAACTTCTTCTTTAAGTTTTTGGGTTGTTTTAGTTTATAATACATGTTTTAGTCTTTTTCTACATTTCTGAATTTTATTTCCATTCATGTTTTATTACCTTATGCTTTATTTCTATCTTGTGGATCCCAAGAGGTTTTGCTTATTACTTATTACATAAGGCCATTTGGTGAGTAGTAAGGGAACTAGGTAATAAAAAAGGTTATAAGTATACTTCGCTAAGGAATTAGGAAGGACGTAACTTTATGTTGGCCTGAACATCTTCTTCATCTTCTTCTTTAGTTAACTAGGTACCAAGGAATTGGGTTTAGTAATTAAAAAGTAAGATCTACAATGCTTAAGGAATTAACTTGTAGTTACACTAGGCTATAGCATCATGATAATGGTTTTATAATTCAGGAATTTAGTAGGAAATTTCTAGCATGTTTTTATAGACTATGTAAACCAACCCAAGAGCTTAATATTCATCATCTCTTTATTTTATTATTTTATGCTATTGTTCCTTTCTAGTTCTCAAACCAACAACAAATATTCATCTTTTATTTTTCTGTTTTAGTACTAAATTTTATAATAATAAGAACACCTATCCCGTGGGTTCGATCTTTTTATATTACGCGATAGTAAATTGTACACTTGCAATTTCATTATCAAAGGGTCTAAACGCGGGATTTATCACTTTGATACCGAAAGTGACAGCACCAGCAACAGTGGCAGATTATCGTCCAATAAGCCTAATTGGGAGTTTGTATAAGCTCATTGCAAAAGTATTGGCGAATAGATTGAAGAAGGTGATTCCTAGCCTGCTAACTGCAAACCAGTTTGCATTCACTCAAGGCCGGCAAATAGCGGATTGTATCTTGATTGCTAATGAGGTGGTTGATTCCATGACATCGAAGCGTGAGGGGGGCTTTATACTCAAATTGGACTTTGCGAAAGCGTATGATAATGTTTCCTGGGGCTTTCTGCTGAATATGTTGGAGGAATATGGGTTCAGTGATAGGTGGCGAACATGGATGCACTGCTGTGTGTCTACTGCGGTCCTTGCTGTTTTGGTCAATGGGTCGCCTACAGAGTTTTTTAAAATTTAAAAGGGCTTGCGTCAGGGGGATCCTTTATCACCTTTGTTGTTTAATTTGTGTGTTAATGGATTGTCAGTCATGTGGAACAGATTGCTGTAGGAGGAGGAGCCTGTAGGGTACGCAATTGGGGCTGATTTTCGCCTGAACCACTTACAATTTGCAGATGACACCTTGGTCTTTTGTGAGGGGTCAACAGTTCATTTGGAGGAGATGGCAGCCGTGTTAGGCCCTTTTCTTTTGGCTTCGGGCTTGAAGGTGAACTATGACAAATCAATCTTGATAGGGTGTAACATGGAGGGTGAGGTCGTGGAGAGGGTGGCCAGGAGCTTGGGCGTGTCAGTAGGGACTTTGCCGCTAATGTATTTGGGTTGTCCTTTGGGCGGTAACCCCAGACGGAAAGCGTTTTGGGCACCGGTGGTGGAGAAGGTGAGGATTAAATTGGCCTTGTGGTGTTCAAAGCAATTATCACTTTGTGGCAAACTATCCTTATTGCGTGCGACAGTTGCTTCTATTCCGTTATATCATATGGCTGTTTTCAAGGCTCCGGTAGGTGTGGTAGGTGAAATTGAGAAACTTATGAGGGGATTTCTATGGTCAAAGGCACATGGGGGTAGGAGAATTCCATGGGTTGCTTGGGAGCAAGTCTGTAAAGGTACACAGATAGGAGGGTTGGGGCTTGGTTTCTTAGGGTGGCGGAATAAGGCGTTACTGATTAAGTGGGCGTGGCGCTTTGGTACGGAGACGAACACCATGTGGAGAAAGCTTGTGTGTGTTAAATATGGGTTGGAAGAGCAGTTTCTGGTCCTACATTTGTTGGTGGAACGTTATACTCATTGCTCTGTGTATGTACAGGATATTCTCCAAGTTCTGTTGGAAGATACCATCATGGCTCGGTTGTTCAGGGAAAATTGTATATGTCAGGTCGGCCACGGGGGCCGTGTTCGGTTCTGGCAAGATCCTTGGTTAAACGTGATGCCGTTGGATGATTTGTTCCCGCGGGTTGCAGCTTTGGCTGCGACTAAAATAGGTGCAGTTGCTGATTTTGGGAGGTTTAATGGTGGCAGATGGGTGTGGAATCTGACTTTCCGTAGGCAATTTTTTGGGTGGGAAATGGACCAGCAGCAGAGTTTTTTCAAGCTTTTGAATTCTTCGATTCCGTCCTCAGAAGAGGATACTATCTTGTGGCTATGTGACAGCAACGGGGCATTTTCAATTAAGTTGTTGTGTGCATTAACTGAACTGCAGATCTTTGGGCCGCCACAGTGGGTTGTGCCTCGCAAAATTAGGCAGATTGTCCCGCCAAAGATTGTTTTGTTCGTGTGGCAAGCGCTTGATGGAAAAATTGCGGTTCTTCACAGTTTGCTTCAACGTGGAGTGGAGATAGAAGGTGAGGGTGTTTGCTGTTTGTGCGGGGTGAGTCACGAGACTTCAAATCACCTATTGATGGTTTGTCCTCGAGCTTGGAACTTATGGAGCAAAGTACTGCAAAGGGAGGGTGTTGCGTGGTGTGTGCCAGGCACTCTTCGGGGGATGTTGAACGAGTGGGAATTTTTGTGTGCGAAATCAGATCCGCTCATGTGGTCTCTCATACCGTATACGTTGTGGTGGTCACTGTGGATGGCGCGAAATGGAGTTATTTTTCAGAATCAGAATTTTGATGGTGACAAGGTGTGGGACATGCATATTATGAGGATTATGTGGTGGGTGAAGGCGTGGTGGCCTCAATGCCCATTTTCAGTGTATGACTTTGGCCAGGTTTTTGAGCATGTAAAGTTGCAGAGGAAGGAAGTTGCATCTAGGGGGAATCTGATGTGGAATCCGCCACCAGTGGGAGTGTGGAAATTCAACGTTGATGGGTCAGCCCGGGGCATGCCGGGGTTAAGTGGAGTGGGGGGTGTGTTGCGGAGTAGCGATGGTGAAATTTGCGGATTCTTCTCCAAAAGAATGGGTCAACTTTGGGCTCATCAAGCTGAGGTAAAGGCTATTTTGAATGCTTTACAGTTTTGTAAGGAGTTTGGTGTTTGAAATGTAATTATAGAAAGTGACTCAGCGTTGTCTGTGGGGTGGGTGGCGTCCAAGCATTGTAGGCCATGGAGATTGCGTAATAAGCTGAATTTGATTGATTTGTTAATGAAACAAGTTAAGTGTTTCGGGGTATTTCACATATGCAGAGAAGTTAATTCAGTGGCAGATTTTTTGGCTAAAACGGCGTGTGATAGGGGGGTACCATTGTGGGAGTTTTTGAAGTAGTGTATTTTGGGTTCAGATGTCTGTCACTGTGGTTTAAGTTTAAATTGGTTGCTTGAGCTGCACTATGGTATTATGGCTGTGGATAATACATTTGGGA
Organism: Acmispon strigosus; assembly: GCA_030819835.1. Lineage (NCBI taxonomy): Eukaryota > Viridiplantae > Streptophyta > Magnoliopsida > Fabales > Fabaceae > Acmispon > Acmispon strigosus. The sequence goes on from JAUAMA010000001.1 coordinate 32,964,913, forward strand.
AATTGGATGGCCGCTATTTTGGTCCTGGTACTGAGTTGTTGTGGGCTTTTATAATACATGGCCGCTATTTCTGGTAGTGGCATGATGAAGTGGCATTATGGCATTATGTTAGTTTTATTCATAATAGCATTATGGCCGCTATTTTGTGTTATAATACATGTTGTGGGTTTGTTTTAGTATGCAAGCAGGGGCCATTAGTATGTGCTATGAAATAGGCAAATTATTTATGCAGAAGTATGAAGGATGCAATGCCGCTATGACAATATTACTAGTATTATTTATGCAGGGCTTGTTTATCATTGCAGTTTTGGTTGGTTTGCACTGAGGGGGTGTTAGTATGGTAGTGTGTATTTATGCGCTGAGGCTATTTAGTTATGCAGGAGTATAAATGATGTCGCTATGGCATTATTTCCAGTAGATTTATGCAGAGGATTGTTTCTCATTTGGGTTGAAGATTGGTTTGGTACTTTTATTGGTTACTGTATTGATGGGTGTTATTGCTCACTTGAGAGGGATGTTCTCAATTTGTTGGTTCATTATGAATAAAGTGATTCAGTTTCCAAAAAAAAAAAAAAGTAGTAGTATGTGGTAATGAAAATTTAATTATTTTATGAGTAAATCCAATATTTTCACCATTTATAAATAAGTTTATTTTTTAATTAAGTTTATCAGTAACTAAATAATTTAACTTAACAATAACAATTAGTAATTGATAAGTAATAAAATTAATATTTTATTAAAATCAAAAAATTATATTTATTAATTAATATTATCATAATTATATAAAATATAAATATGAAATTAATTTTGGGTCATGTTAATAAACAAACAAAAAACCGATATCCTGTGTTATCTATCCACCTTGATTGATTACCCACCAAACATGTCCACACAGTTTCAGAGCAATTCATGATATTTGTCACTTCCTTCTTATCTCTGCATCAGCTGTGATTTCTTTGATTAATTATATTATGATTCTGTGTTTGAGAGATACTTTCATAACCAGAAGCTGAATCTGAAAGATGCAATAGCACATCACGCGAACCGGAGAGTTGCAATAGTGCATCAAGGGAGGGGCAAACTAGAGAGAAACAACACAGCATGAGAGAGATATAAGGAGTGGTATGTTTGAGAGCACACCAGCAAGGAGACAGACTAGAGTGATGCAATAGCTTGAATAAATCTAAATCATTTTTGTAATAATTTAAATTGAATGAAATACTAAGATTAGTTTATATTACCTAACTAATTTTTAGGGATACATGTTGTTAATTAAATCAAGTTTAAATTGCAAATAGTTGTAAAAATTGATTAGGCTAAATTGCAAAAGCCAAGTATTATTTCAAATTTTCACCTACTAAATTTTGTTTTAGGGCCTATGAGAGGCTTGTATTATTCCTTTATTGTAATAGAAATTGAGATCGGAATACTAAGTGCAAACTTTCATCCTCTTCTTTTCACTATTAATTACCACGGTTGAAAACAGAATTTAGAAATTGAAATTCAACTTCGTGAGATTTATCTTACAAACAGATCGATGAAAATACACTTTCACATTTAGTGTGCTGTTTTTTAATGAATTCGTTCATATTGAATATCTTAATGAAACAACCAGAAAATGCTTTGTAAAACTTTCAAACCACAAAAATATCAGTAATGTAGATTCAACTTCGTTTTAGAAAGTTACTTCTTATTGAAAGAGTGTGAAAGGAACCTTGGATTGGAGTAATCTACACTATCGAGAAAGTACAAATTGAGCACTGATTTATATTCATCCCGGTAATATGTTATCACCTATCACACCAATATAAATAAGCATAAATATTGCACAATGGCATATCTCACATCAACAATCAAAGAAATTTGCAACTAATTTAATAAAGTTAAGAAAAAGAAGAAAAAAAAACCGAAGTCCAAGCTAATATATACAAACTCTTTATTTTGATGCAGATTCTCTCTTAGAAACACAATAACAGAGCAAAAACAGTATCCCACTAAGTGAAATCGAGTATATAAATCACACTATGTCATTGAGCTTGATAAAAAACTGAATCATGAGGGATGTTATTGATAATACAATTTTTTAACAATTCCAAGTTCTTTTTTGTCTCCCTAGCTCTACCTCTCTTCGCAAGACTAAAAAATAATTTTATCAATCCTTCTCACCGTGTCTCAATAGGTCTCTGTAAATGTTCATACCACCTTAACTAGTTTTCCATCAGCTTCTCCACGATAGTCGTCATTCCAGTATCTTCTCTAATCCACTCATTGCATATCTTATTCTTTCTTGTGTGCCCACTCATCCATCTTAACATTGTCATTTCTGCTACTCAAACTTTTCTCTCAGGCCGTTCCGTTAAAACCCAACATTCGCTACCATAACGTATAGCGGGTCTTACAACGATTTGCTACTCCAACTATGCTTGTGTAGCCCGTCCTAAGCCCGAACAAATGAGAAGGGTTGTGTTAGGCCTTATAACTAAGGCATTAGCATAGAATCGCAAAAGTGAGTGCAACTGTCTAAGGCTCTAGAAGTAGGGCAAGAGACACAGGATAAAGGCAAGTGGTTTCTCCTCATTTTGTTCAGGTGTTGGTTCAGATGTTTGGCAAGCTCCACAACATTCTTTACCCGAACTCAGGAGAGCAACAATACTACATTTTTATAGTGTTTGTAATATAGTAGCTGATGTTTTGGTTCACTGATGCTACAATAGCTGGATCTCCCTTTCGGATATGGAGACTTCCTCCTTCTAGTGTGCTCGCGTTGCTGTGTCAGGATGTTGTAGCTTAGTTCGTTTTCGTATGTATTTCCATATGTAATAAAAAAATACCCTAGCCTCATATGCTGCAAAGTTTTGTTCTTTTTTCACAGTTTCACTTTTATTTTAATCTTATTTATCGTTTATTATCACTTTATTATTCTCTTATTACATTACTCATTATATTTCATACTCTTATTTTTCTATTTTTATCTCTTTGAGTGTAAGATGAAATTGGAGTGTGAAGGTATTTTTATTATTATTATTATATCCGTCTTTATAAAAGTTGTTTCCTTGAAAACACTGTTTCTAAAATATTAGCATGCATGCTAATACACGTATATTTTATGGAAACGGAAAAATATTGGTCACCAAAGAGAATCTTTATGCATTACAATGAAATACCAACGCGTGCGTCGCAAATTCACAACAGTGAAGAATGACTATGTAAATCACAAGGTCAAAAGTTTAACTCCTAGAAGCCTAACTTTTTGAGAAAACATTTGACCTTTACCGCACTTAACTTGAAATTGCGATATCAATATAAGACAAAAAAAAATACATTACAACGGGAATCACTTTGTTATTAACTTATTATATAAAATTAATTTCATTCTTGCAAATCTCTTATCTAATATCACAACACCTATTTTTATTTACATCTTATTTTTCATTTATTATCGAGATATGATCAATTGACACTAAGAAAAGTGTTTTTGAAGGATAGTTCAAGTGGTAAGAGCTGAGGACATATGAGTTGGAGAGGGGAAGGTCCAGATATGAATGCGTGGAAGTGGAATTTAAGTGCTTTCCGATATACCAAAACAAAACAAAATTTACACCAAGGTATGAAACTTATCTTAACACCAAATCATGTCAATTTATTTTGTTTGATCTAAAAGGTTATGATTTGTCTTTTTAAACTCCTCAATCAATACATAATTATTACTCCCTCCGTCTCAAATTATAAGGACTTGTTTAGACAATCACGCTTATTAAAAAAACATGTAATAAGCTAATTAATATCTTGGTTTTATTATTTTTTATACAAATCTTCCATATATACCCCTATGTTAGTATTGGATATATCAAAGGTTGGTTGGGAAACACGAAAGAGAAGTAATTAGTAGAGGTGATAATTAAATTTTTGGAATTGAAAATATAATGAATGCAAGGGGTAAAAAAGGAAAAGTTTATTAATTTTTTTTTTTGAAATCTAGAAGGGTTCTTATAATTTGAGACACCAAGTTTGTCTCTAAAGAGTCTTATAATTTGTGACGGAGGGAGTAATATCTTTCTCTCTCATTTATTTATTTATTTATTTATTTATTTATATATTATAACTTAGTTAAATTAAAGTTATAAACTTTACGAACAAATTTTTTTGTTTTATATGAAAGTAACTATAACATTATATTAGTTTCATTTTTAAAAATCCATTATTTTAATTTCCTGGAGTTCCTTAAAAAAATCTTGCAGTAAAAATAATTAATAGAAAAATAAATAAATAAATAAATTATTAAACAAATAAAAAATTAGTAAATAATTTTTGCAAATCTTGTGCAATAGAAACATATTTCTCAATTAATTTCTTCTTAAATTTTAAAATAGATGGTACATTTCAAAGTTTTTTCAAATGAAAATATTTCTTGTTTTTCGAACTAGCAAAACAAACTTTTATCTCAGCTTTAATGAGAGAAAAAATATTAATAAATACCTTAATGAATAATAAATATGTATTAAATGTAGATTTTTAGAAAATAAATCAAAGCCTTTTAGATTAAAGTAAAACAAACAAATAGAATTTAGTGTCAAAATAATTTTGACCATTTGATGTCAATTGATCCTATCTCTTTATTATCAGCTTATTGTTGTCCTATCACATTACTCATTATATTTTTTACTTTTATTTTTACTATTTATATCTCTTTGACTGTATGATGAAATTGAGGTGTGAAGATATTATTTAGCTTTTATTTTCCCTTTAAAGAACATAGAGCTATTAATATAAAAATCAATTCAGTTAAATCAAATAATAATACTGTTTTCCAATGTAAAAAAAATATAATTAAGCACCAGAAAATTTATATTTAAGATTGATTGGAAAAACTTCTAATTTGGCTAAAAGTACAATAATAAGCAATTAAAATTATTCTAAAACGAACCGTAGTTATAGTCTTTCCTAAAAACAATATATTACATTAAAAATAATGTTATTAGACAGTGGTGTCAATTAATTCTATCTCTTTGCTATCAACTTATTATTCTCCTATCACATTACTCATTATATTTCTTACTTTTAGATTTACTATTTATATCTCTTTGACTATACAATGAAATTGGGGTGTGAAGATATTATTTAGCTTTTTTTATCCCTTCAAAGAACATTTAGCTATTAATAAAAAAATAAATTCAGTTAAATCAAATGATATAATTAACCACCAGAAAAGTTATATTTAAGATTGGTTGCAAAAACTTCTAATTTGGCTAGTAAATACAAAGGTAAGCAATCAAAATTATATCAATTTTACTCTAAATTGAGCTGTAGTTATAGTCTTTCTTAAAAACAATATACTACGTTAAAAATAATGTTATTAGACATTTAATGTTGCAGGGATTGTGGCTTGGATCATCAGTAGAGATTGAACCTGATGATCTTATCCACACAACACATCATCATAACGTGTCACAGTCACTCCTCCTTTATATATTATCCTTCAACTCTTCACTTTCCCTCATCACTTGTTCAGTACTCAGATCCAATGTAGCCAGACACGCTAACAAACGCTGCAGTCTCTTGGTTTTTGTAAGAACATGTCTTCTTCACTTTCATCTCATTAATTTACTCAATTTTATTTTTTCTTCTTCTTCTTCTTACAATTCATTCCATTTCCTTCCCTTTGCTAAATAGGTTCTGTTGATCTCACGTCCAAGCTCTGTACTGTGTACTCCACCTTGATCGAATACGCACCAAACATGTCCACACAGTCTCAGAGAAATTCTACAAGGGATTTGATATTGTGGAAATGGTCCACAATATTTGTAACTTTCTTGTTATCTCAACATCAACTGTGATTTCCTTGATTAATTGTGTTACTAGGCCTCATGGAGTAAGTTAACGTAACAACCGATTGTTCGAAACAGTGTGTTTGAAACAAAACAGTGTGTTTCAGCCTCTGCGGTTTGCTTCTGTTTCTTCTCAGGACCCTCTTCACGCGTCTCCCCCTTTTTGGCCGTTTGTGATTCTTGTTTCTTCTAGCTGGAATCCCTGTGGTGATTCGCGCTTCTTCGCTTCTCCGTTGCGTGTTCTTGTGAATAGATCTGTATCAAGGGCCTTTTGGGTTAATGCTGAGAAACAAATAGTGGGGATCTGTATCAATTCGCGCTTCTTCAATTATAACAGGGGAAATTCCTTCAATCAATTCATAAAATAGTGACAATTTATAAAGATGACAAAAGGAAGTATAGGAAGTATTCTAAAATAGGAAGAAGCGAGAAACAAATATCAATTTTCTAATTATCTTTTAACACACCTAATTACATAACTCGTTCATATACCACTAAGATGTTTCTGGGCTAATGCTGAGATACAAGTTGGGATTTAAGCATAGGTGGACCGGGCGAGTGCCTTCCCCCGGTGGCGGGCCATGAAGACTTATGAAGACATACTTCGCTTTCATACTTCAAGCTCAGTGTCTTGTGGGCATGCGGACAGGGAGAGTGCCTTCCCCCGGTGGCGGGCCATGAAGACTTATGAAGACACATTTCGCTTTCTTACTTCAAGCTCGGTGTCTTGTGGGCTTGTGGACAGGGCGAGTGCCCCACGACAGTAAGAGGGCGACCAACATTAGTAAAGGGCGGCGACCCAGGGGAACATTTGTAATACATAGGATATTGGGCCTGATCTTTGAGGCCCATAGGCTTAGTCTGAATTAAATGTAATTTATGGCCTTCCTCCCTATAAATAGCTAATAGGGGGCTCAAGTAAAAGGGATCTGAATTATCTATTGATAACACTTCTTCTCAATGCTCTCTCAATTCGAGAACATTATCTTACCCAAATAAATATTTTTCCTACAAAATACATAGTCAAAAAATAAAAAGTCTCACCCCCAAAGTAAATGTCTAGGTTCGGCTATTCCAAGAACAAGAACAAGGTCCAAATTTTTTTCAAAAAGAAATTATACACTAGCTAAGTTAAGCAATATCTATTGTAGAAATCAAATTAGAAGTTTCAAAATCACTTCTTTGAAAATAATCACTTTTCAAAAACTCAACTTTTCCAAAAATAAAATATACTCATGAATTGATCAAGAGATTCTCTATCACTTTGGTGAAGGCTAAAAGCGAAAAGCTAAACTTAAAAACTCAAAACACTTTTGAACCAAATTTTTGAAAAACAAAGTTGATGAGGTTGTTGTTCGAGTTGTTCCTAAGAACTTTTAAGAAGAGAAAATGCAAAATGCTAACATATTTAACCCAAAGTCACTTTAAAAGATTTTTTCAAAGAAATACTTCCAGAGAAGTAAAGATCAAAGAATTTCCTTCAACTTTGATGAAGAACAAACTCTAAAACCTCAACTTTAAGCTAAACTCAAACTAAAACTTATTATTTCTAAAAATCTAGATTTTCCAAAGAAATAAAACCATCACTACTACAGAAATGCCATAATACCATGGTTCTGGGCAGCCTATTACCACAGTTAAATCGTGGTATCAGTCATCCAAGTAATGGATAAATTACCACGGTTCAAGGCGGAACTGTGGTAACATCATACCTCGGAAATACTTGGTTCTACGCTGAACCGAGGTAATATCAGGCCTCTGTTACCACGGTTATAGGAGGAACCGTGGTATTTTGTCCCTATGTTACCAAGGTTCTTTTATGAACCGTGGTAATAATTTTGTTTTTTGTTTTAAGTTCTATTACCACGGTCCTGTATGAACCGTGGTAATATGTGTATTTTATTATTTGAGCTACGTACAATCAAAGACATGAAATTCAAACAGTAAACAAATTATAACCATGACCTGCAATGCGATGGAAAAAACCCTGACAACATAATGTACAAGCAGTATATATAATATGTACAACCAATCAAATATGTACAAATTATAATATGTGCAGACCCCCTATACATATTTTAGCCGTCAGTAATTACAAACTTGTCTAACACCATATCACCACTGCCTTGCTAAGGATCAATATTCCTGAAACAACATGTCAAAAGTGTAAGTGACAAATAAAATTATGTTACATACATATGAAATATATCTAGCATACAGTCATTATAAAAGAATACATACTTCTTTAACTAGTTTTACTAGATCTTTTCCTCTTCTGTTTCAAAAGGTGCATACGTGTTTTTCCTATTTTTTCATGGAATTCTATATTCATCCAAGTTCCCTCTTCATGATCATCTCGGACATACAAACAATCATCTTCATCTGAATCAGGGTCGATTGGTTGTTGTAACGCGAAGAATGGGTCATCCTCAATAGCATTTTCTCCATGAAGGTCTTGTCCATCATCGTTGTTGATATGCGCCTTATTTGATAAAAGAACAATGGACCTTTTATTGTCAGCGGGATCAGGGACATAAAATATTTGCTCTGCTTGGGATGCCAAAATAAATGGATCATCCGTGGACCCCACCTTATTAAAATCTGCCTGAATGAACCCTGAGTCATCAATCTGAACTCCAGAGTTATTGTCAACCCACTTACAGCCAAACACAGGAACCTAGAATGTTGTGTAATCCAGCTCCCATATGTGTTGAATTACCCCAAAGTATGACATGTCAGCATATATGGGGTTTCTATCTTTGGCGCTAGAGACATGCATAGCTCTAGCAACAAGAGTCAAACCACTGTTTTGCATTGTACTACGATCATCTTGGGTTTCCGTATAAAATGTATAGCCATTAATTACATAGTCTTTGTAAGAAAAGGTATGTATACTCGGACCCTTCGACAACCATTTCAATCTATCTGAAACAGAGATATGATCTTCTTTCCACTCTTGATAAACGTGATCCTTTAGCCATGGGATAAAAGTCCTCTTGTGCTCCTTTGCTAACCAATTTTCAAACCTATTGGGGTTCAACATCTTAATCTCATCCTTGTGCTGTCAACATATTGCCCAACCTCATCTGCATTATCCAAAACAAATAAGTGAGCTTGTTGCCATTCTTTGGTCTGAACGGTTACTATCTCACATTTAAACAACCATTCCCTTCTATTCATCCTGTGTGACGAGACTTGGAAGCCCAATGGAATCCACATTGGACAGGTATTCGGTACAAAATTCAACAACTTCTTCTACTAAGTACCGTTAGTTCGGTTTTTTACATAGCCTTTTAAAATCTTCATGTAACGATAAAAAAGGTACATCCAACTCATATAAGTTGGCCCGCATAATTGTATCTCTCTAACCAAGTAAATGGTTAGATGAACCATTATATCAAAGAAAGAAGGTGGAAAGTACATCTCAAGCTCACACAAAGTTGTAGCAATTTCTCTCTGCAATGCTGTCAACTTAGAAGGTCAATCACTTTGCTGCAAATAGCCTTGAAGAAGAGACACAAGCTTGTTAAGGTACCTCGCACTTTTTTGGGCAAAATCGAGCATATAACTACCAGTAGAAAGTTCTCCATAAGAATATGACAATCATGAGTCTTCAATCCCTTCAACTTAAGGTCTTTCATTGATACCAGGTTCTTGATATTTGAAGAGTACCCCTATGGAACCTTAACCCCACTAAGAAACTTGCACAAACCAAGTTTCTCTATCCTGCTCAGAGTATAGGCCGCTGGAGGGAGATACGTACGTTTTCCCTTCTTCACTGGTCTTAATTCTTTTCTTATGCCCACCAAATCAAGCCTTGAATTGATGCTATCTTTTGACTTTCCTGACACGTTTAGCAAAGTACCAGCAACAATTTCAAAAATATTCTTCTCAACATGCATCATATCAATAAAATGTCTCACATAGAGTGACTCCCAATATGGCAACTTAAAGAAAATTGACTTTTTCTTCCAACCACTTTTAGGAACTTGGTTTTTGAAAGTCTTGCCGAATGTACACCTCAATTTTTTCACCTTGGAAAATAGATCAACACCCTTCAGTGGCTTGGGAGCTCTACCTTCTTCTATATTTCCATTGAAAGCTTTTGACCAGCTCCGATGATGATGTCTTGTATGCAAGAATCTACAATGTGTTAGGAAAACAGTGTTTTTACAATGTTCTAATCGCATTGAAGTTGTACCATCTTCACATATGGGGCATGCAAGCTTTCATTTTACACCATATCCTGACAAATTGCGATATGCCGGAAAATCATTGATTGTACCATACAACATAGCCCTCAGCCTGAAAGTTTCATCCCTTGACCCATCATACACCTGTACACCTACATCCCATAATTTCTTCAGATCTTCAATTAGAGGGACCAAGTATATGTCTATATCATTTCCGGGTTGTTGAGGCCCGGATTAACATAGATAACATCATATACTTGTGCTTCATACAAAGCGAAGAAGGTAGGTTGTAGATCACTAGTATCAACAGCCATGTACTGTGGGTGCTACTTTGAAGGCTATATGGATTTATTCCATCAGAAGACAATGCAAGGCGCAGGTTTATGTCCTCTGTGCCAAATACAAGATAGTCTGCATCAAATTTTTTCCACTTTGGAGAATCTGCCGGGTGTCGAAGCATTCCATCACCATCCCCTCTATCTTTATGCCATGTCAGGTGTTTCACAATTTCAGCTCTACGGTACACGCGCCGAAATCTAGGTATTACGGGGAAATACCATAACACCTTTAAGGGACTTGATTTTTTCTTCTTATATCGCGGAGCTTTACATTTAGAACATGTATCCAGAGATGCATATTCACCACGAAACAAAATACAATCATTAGGACATGCATGAATCCTCTCATAACTCATTCCAATAGACGAAAGCATTTGTTTAGCCTCATATGTTTGACCGGGAAGAACGTTCTCCTCCGGAAGCATATCTTTTAAGAGAGAAAGTAGGTCGTTGAAGCTCTTATCGGTCCATCCATTGCCCGCTTTTAGGTTGTACAACTTTAAGACCGCAGACAATCTTGTGAGTTTAGAGCATCCATCATAAAGAGGCGTCTTCGCATCAGTTTTCAACCTCTCGAACATTTCAGGGCAATCACGAAGATCATCTTCCATCGCCTCCGCTATTTCATCAACATAGTTAGCCTCACATTCATCTTTCTCCATATCAACTGAGGAACATCTCAGAGTATCTGTTGCATCGCTAGAATCAAATCTGGGCTCACCAAGATTTGTCCAACGCATATAGTTCTTATCAATTCCATTGCATATTAGATGTCCTTCCAATTCAAGTGGGTTAACTCTAAGACAATGACAGCAACGTAAACTGGGGCATAACATGCTATTGGGATTCTTTGCGCATTGAACCATGAATGAAACAAATTCTTTCACTCCGGTCGCATATTCATCGGATAAGCGATTAGCAAACATCCATTTACGATCCATACGTACCTGATCAATAGATGTTAATGTCTACAAATATGAACCTCTTAAAATTTAGAGGGGAAGATTCCTATTCTAGCCGGGATTCTAAAATTCATGTTATGTTTGTAAAATATGTAATGTTCGGGACATTAGAAGCTATCGTTAAATAAAAAGCTACTAGTTAGTATCCTCACATACTCCTTACAATCGAACATGACCTCACAAAATAGAGTACACATATATTCCACGAAATGTACTGAACAACAACAAAAATCTTCAACAGAATACTCATTCCACAAAATGTACTGAACAACAACAGCAAAGGCATAAGAACTGGTAATTATCAAACAGATAAGCTCCTTAACTACCACAAAAACTAAAACGCCAGACAAAGGTACTAAACAACAACAAAAATCTTAAGAAGAAAGAAAACCCTAGAAGTAGTAGCAGGTCAAGAGGACTCACAAGTGAGGTGTGGAAGCAAGATGAACGAGCTGAGTAGCATGAGGAATGAGCTTAGTGAGCACACAAAGAGGGAGGCCGTGAGCAACAGAAGGATTAGCTGCAGCGAGAAAAGTAGTTACAAAGCGAATGCAGAGAGAACACGTGCCGATGATGACGTGCAACGACAGGTGGCAAGAAGCGAAGGTAATAGGGTGAAAAAGGTAGGAATGTCGAGTGGCAGTGACGATGTTGAAGATCGATGGAGTCGAGACAGAGAAGCGGGAAGACAAAAGGTATTTCTCGATAGAAGGGTTTAAATTTTATTTTTTTTACATTTTTATAAATAGCTTATTTTTTAATATTAACTAAAATAAAATTAATTTTTATTAATTCGGCTATTTTAATTTTTTCGAAGGGAGTTTATTTTAATGAAAATTATTATATATGTATCCAATGGGTTTTAACTTAGTAGAGATAAGTGATTAATGATAAAAATTATTACAAGATATTATTTTTTCAAAAATATTTTATATTTAAATTATTACTTATAATTATATAAGTAGAGAAATAATTTTAAATAATATCATATGATAATATAAAATTAGTCTATATTTACTATTAAAAAATTATTACATATATATATGAGTAGCCTATTTTATTGTTAGTGAAAAATTATTTTGTGCATTTTTATTATAATATAAATAACAAAAAATAATGATTACTAAGTAGTAGTATGTGGTAATGAAAATTTAATTATTTTATATGAGTAAATCCATTATTTTCACCATTTATAAATAAGTTTATTTTTTAATTAAGTTTATCAGTAACTAAATAATTTAACTTAACAATAACAATTAGTAATTGATAAGTAATAAAATTAATATTTTATTAAAATCAAAAAATTATATTTATTAATTAATATTTTCATAATTATATAAAATATAAATATTGAAATTAATTTTGGGTCATGGTAATAAACAAACAAAAAACTGATATCCTATTCTGTCAGGATAATTTCTATCCTAGCTCCCCCTCAGGATAGCTATTACACGTGATGGACATGATAGGATAAGGGACAAGATAGTGTTATCCTATCCTACTGGCGCAACAAACAGCAGATAACAACAGGATATGATTACTATCCTATCTTGTCTCTGTTTATCCTATCCACCAAACAGGCCCTTAGTGTCAGAAAGAAAGTGTCAAAGAGAGTATAACTATCACTTGTCCTCAACTATAATATACACATACCCTCCCTCAATTTTTGTTGTTGTTACAATCAAGTTCTTTTAACCTAGATTCAATTTTATCCATTTAAAACTCTTAAATTCTAATTTCTAAGAAAAAACTTTACAATTTCAATCAAGATAATCATTTAAAACCCTAGCCCCATATGCTACAAAATTTATCAAAGTTTTATTCCTTTTTACAGTTTCACTTTTATTTTCATCTTATTTTTCATTTATTATCACAATATTCATTATATTTCTTACTTCTATTTTTTCAATTTCTATCTCTTTGACTATAGCATAAAATTGGGGTGTGAAGATCTTCAATCAATTCAATTGAATCTAATAATATAATTATGGGGAAAAAATTATATTTATGATTGATTGCAAAAACTTTTAATTTAGCAAGTAAATACAAAACGAAGCAATTTAAATTATATCAATTTTATTCTAAATAAACAGACCCGTAGTTATAGTCTTTCTTAAAAACAATATATACTACATTATTTAAAATAATGTTATTAGTCCACGAGCAAAGATTGTGTCTGATAATCTTATCCACACAACACATCATCATAACGTGTCATAATTCCTCTATAAATCCTTAGAATCCTCAAATTCCTTCATCACTTGTTCGGTACTAGGGTTTCTTTTTTATTGCCGATATATCTAATCCTTTAGATCTGATAACAAACGTGGCTGTCTCTTGCATGATTTTTGTAAGAACACATCTTCTTCCATCTCATCTTATTGATTTACTCTATTTTATTTCTTCTTCTTCTTCTTACAATTCATTCCATTTCCTTTCCTTTGTTAAATAGGTTCTGTTGATCTAATGTCCAAGCTCTGTGTTGTCTATCCACCTTGATTGATTACCCACCAAACATGTCCACACAATTTCAGAGCAATTCATGATATTTGTGAATTCCTTGTTATCTCTGCATCAACTGTGATTTCTTTGATTAATTATATTATGATTCTGTGTTTTAGAGATACTTTCATAACCAGAAGCTGAATCTGAAAGATGCAATAGCACTGATAGTAATAAAATCACACAAGAAAGGGGGGTTTGAATTGTGTGGGTGACTTTTTAAAAGTTTTTCGTATTGAAGACGAATTATAAGTTTAAAAGCGTTTATGTAAACGTGCAGTGGAAATATATTTAGAGCATAAGCAGTAAAGCACGCAAGATATTTATCCTGGTTCACCCTCAAAATCGATAGGGCTACGTCCAGTCCTTGGCTATACCAAGATTTTCCACTATTTCGACTGAATAGTACAAGTGTTCTCAGGGACTTCTCCCAGTATTCTGAGGACTACTCCTTTACAAGTTTTCTCAGGACTTCTCCTTTATCTCTTAAGTATTTGACAGGACTCCTCCCTGATTCTTTTACAAGAATGTTGGTTTTCTACAAAGATCTCTTCACAAAGAGTGGGTAGAAAATATGAGGTTCTAGGTTCAGAGATGATGGTTAAGTTTGGTTATCTGAAGGGATAGTGTGAGAGTAATGATAGTTTTCACTCTATGAGGATTTCACACTAATTGGCGACTAAACTCAGAAGGATAGAAAATTCTAAGGTTACTGAGTGTTCTTGGCAAAATCTTGTCTAAGTTATGAATTGACTTGAAGAATTTGAATGCTTAGATATAGTGTAAGTCGCCAAGTTGAAAGTGATGCAGAGGCAGCTATTTATATCTTCAGTAAGGTGAGAACTGGATGGACTGCTGAAGATCTTCAAAAATAGTTCCGTTGGAGATTTACTCGATTGTGAGTAACGGATACTTCTGCACTTGTTGTTTGATAAAGTTTGCCATAGTGATGAGCATTTCTTCAACCGCTAGAGAGTGAGTTCGTCTGGCAATCCTTTTTCTTCTGGTTTCCAGGGACAACAATTAATGCAAGTGGATTCCAGCTAATAGGGCAATTAATGCTTCTGACCAGAGGACTACCGTTGAGGAGATACGATGATCAGAGGATTTCACCGTAAATTTAGTAAAAAGCAACTTGAAATAAGGAATGTCGGAGAATTTGAATCTTCAGGATATATGGCGCTTAATTCTGTCTCTTTCGTATTTAATGCTCTGATCCACAGGAGGTGCTTGACGGCTTCTCTTGGTTTAGGCAAACGATCTCTACTGAGCAGATTCCTTTCATGTCAGTCTTTAATCATTACTTCTCAGTCAACCTCTGTGTTTGACTTGGAGTGAACTGGTCAGATCTTTTAGGCGGACGAACTCTACTGAGAGAGAGGCTCCAGTTCTCTTAGCCGGACGTACTTTTCCTTTGCTCTTTGATAATGATTGCAGCGTCCCTTCCGTATATAAGAGTTACTGAATATAAAATACTTTGAAGAGAATTAGTGACTCTTTACGAAATTGTTATTTATCAAAATAGGTTAATTTATTTGGACATTTTTCTCTAACAATCTCCCCCTTTTTGATAATGACAATTTCTTAAAACAAATGCAAGTAGAGTCTGTATGATTTCTCCCCCTTAGTATGTGCCCTTTCTTTTATTTAGCATTCATTTCATTATCGAAATTAGCTCCCCCTAAGCTTGTGCAGTTTTTAATTTGGTGTATTAATTTCTCCCCCTTTGGCATTAGCAAAAAGAAAACTTAAACACAGCGAAAGTAAATAATAGTGCTATATATTCATGAGGATGGTTTAGACAATCCTAAAAGTAAGGCCATATAGGCGTTCAGAGGAAAGATCGTCTGAACAACATCGTTTAAGACGGGCAGCAGACAGAGCTGATGAAGAGAGCTTTCGTTTTTGAACCCTCCTAGTCCATTCACTGAGGAGTTCAGTGGGTACTTCAGATATATCAACCGGCAGATTCATTCGACGAACATCACTGAACTTAATCGGAGTAGCAAAGATGTAGTCAGATGAGGTATAGTTCATTGACTCAATAGCAGGATTGATTAACTGCTTGTGACGCATGAGAGCAGAGATGAGGGCTCCGTGGGGAAGGTTTGAGTTAGGTTTTTCCAGAGTATGGAGGATGTATTGAAACACAAGATTAGGCCAGTTGACATTCTTGCGATGTTGAAGTTGAAACAAGGCCCATTGAGAGAACTTATTGACTAAGTCTCGAGAACCCTCTTTTGGCAGAATGACCTTACTGAGAACAGCATGGGGAAGAATGCATTCTTCAGCTAGGTTTGTCAGTTGCCTAGAGGTGGCGTTTTTGGGAATCTCCTTCCAGATAGTGAAAGGAGAGCTCTCGAAGTTTTCCCAAGATGAGGAATAGCACGCTCCATGGAGAGGAAGGTTGAGAAGTTGAGCTATGTCAGTTGTGAGTATATCGACTACTTGACCTAAGCACCGAGTTCGGATGTGATTAGGGTTCATCTCAACAGCACAGTCGTAGAACTCCTGAACAAGAGGCTTTAGGACTGAAGATGAGGAAACAGTGAACATGTTCCCCCAGGCCTGAGAGAGCAGAAGATCAAGTCCTGCCACCTTTGCATGCGCAAATAGCTTCAGATCAAAATATCGAGGGGTGACAAGTTCTCTATCCCCTAGATGTTCAACCTTCACAAGACGAATGTCGTATCCCTGAAGCTCTCGATTACGAATCATACGATTGATCTGGTTCTGGTGTATTTGCTTTTCTTCCATGCTTAGAGCTCGTTGAGCTTTTCCAGTTCATCATTTGTTGGGAGCCATGAGAGCTGTAGAGAGGGAAGACAGAACGATGGCTACAAATGCACGGAGTAAGTTGAATGGGTGTATTGAGGCAGTTGTAAAGAGATATATCTTTACGAACCGTCAGTTTTATGTGGAATAGTGTCTCGATTTTATCATTTTCATGATGAGTAATACAGTTTATTAACTTGCATTAAATGAAGAGAGATAATAAATACCATCCTTTGTACGTGTGTGCAGAGCAAGTGAGGGATATGAAAAGACACAACTGTTTGAGCATTTAATGTATATCATGAAGTGGATATTATGAAAATGACCAGACGAATATAATAAATAAATATTTATAGTGCAGGAAACATTCCTAGTCTTTCTCTAAGGCATGCAAACTTGTTTTCAATAAGGGGTTTGGTGAAAATGTCTGCCAATTGATCATCAGATGGTATGTATGAGATGTCAATATTTCCTTTTGCTACATGATCACGAATGAAATGATGTTTGATTTCAATATGTTTGGTTCGTGAATGTAACACAGGATTCTTTGTTATATTAATGGCACTTGTATTATCACATAGTAATGGAATGTTATGGTCAAAAATATTATAATCTTCTAATTGATGCTTCACCCAAAGAAGTTGGGTGCAGCATGAACCTGCAGCGACGTATTCAGCTTCAGCTGTTGAAAGAGAGATTGTGCTCTATTGTGCTCTGTCGTTTTCTTGCCCAAGAGATTAAACAATGCCCTAAGAAGTGACATCCTCCACTTGTGCTTTTTCTTTCTATTCTATCTCCGGCATAGTCAGCATCACAGAATCCTCTTAGCCTGAAATCATCACCTTTCTCATAGACTAGACCAAGATTAGTTGTGCCAATAAGATATCGAAAAATTCGTTTTACGACACTAAGATGAGACTCTTGAGGACTTACCTGGAATCTTGCACATACACATACGCTGTACATGATGTCTGGTCTACTTGATGTAAGATATAATAGTGATCCTATCATTCCTCTATATTTGGTTGAGTCAACAGGAGTTGAATCATCTCCTTTATCAAGTATGGTTCCAGGATGAATTGGAGTTCCCATGGCTTTTGCTTTCTCCATGCAATACTTTTTGAGCAGGTCATTGACATATTTGGTCTGATGGATGTATGTTCGAGTTCCCTCTTGCCTAATTTGTAATCCTAGGAAGAACTTCAATTCTCCCATCATACTCATCTCAAATTCACTTTGCATGAGCTTGGAGAACTCTTGACAAAGAGCTTCATTTGTGGCCCCAAATATTATGTCATCGACATATAGTTGTACTAGGATGAAGTCATTGGACCTCTTTCGTCTGAAGAGAGTATTGTCGATGCTTCCTCGAGAAAATCCATTTTTCATAAGAAATGAGCTCAAGCGATCGTACCATGCTCGTGGTGCTTGCTTTAATCCATATAGAGTTTTTCTCAGCTTGAAGACATGGTCTGGCAGATCCTGATCTTCAAATCCTGGAGGTTGTTTTACGTAGACTTCTTCTTCAATGTATCCATTTAAGAAGGCACTTTTGACATCCATTTGAAACAGCTTTATGGAGTGTTGACATGCAAATGCTAGAAGTATGCGTATGGCTTCAATTCTTGCCATTGGTGCAAACGTCTCTGTATAATAAATTCCTTCTTGTTGATTGTACCCTTGAGCCACCAGACGAGCTTTGTTTCTTGTGACCTTTCCATTTTCATCCATCTTATTTCTGAAAACCCATCGAGTGCCTATAATCGATTTGTCTTCTGGTTTTGGCACCAAATCCCAGACTTTACTTCGTTCAAACTGATTTAGTTCTTCTTGCATGGCGAGGATCCATCCTTCATCCTGAAGAGCTTCTCCTATGTTCTTTGGCTCTATTTCAGAAAGAAATGCACAGTTAGCAAAATCATTAAACGTGGATCGAGTTCTTACCTTTTCGTGGACGTCTCCAATAATTTGTGTTGGAGGGTGATCTGGTTTGAATCTCCAGTCTCGAGGTAGTGATATGCCGCTGGAAGTCATAATTTGACTTGATGAAAGGTCGTCAGACGTAGTTTCATCAACTGATTGAGTCCGACTCTTTACTGGATGATGATGGCTGAACTGGATTTGATGATGGAGCTTCATATATTTCCGTATCATCATCTTCTGTAAGTATAGGATTTATGCCCACATGCTTATCTTCAAATCTAACATTGATGGATTCCTCAACTGCCATGGTTCTGGAGTTATATACTCGAAACGCCTTCGAATTAGGTGAATATCCCAAGAATATTCCCTTATCTGATTTTGCATCAAATTTTCCGAGATCATCCTTTGTGTTGAGTAGAAAGCATGAGCTTCCAAAAGGATGAAAATATGAGATGTTTGGCTTTCTTCCCTTCCATAGCTCGTAAGCAGTTTTCTTCAGAGTTGGACGCATGAATATTCTATTTTGAATGTAGCATGCGGTATGGATGGCTTCAGCCCATAAATATTTTGGCAGAGAGGTTTCATTGAGCATGGTTCTTGCCATTTCTTGAAGTGACCTATTTTTCCTTTCTGCTACTCCATTCTGCTGAGGAGTTCTCGGAGCGGACACTTGATGGAATATGCCATTTTCTTCGCAGTAATGATTGAATTCTTCATTTATGAACTCTCTTCCTCTGTCACTACGGATGTTGGTGATGCAGTATCCTTTCTCATTCTGAATTCTTTTTGCGATGATTAGAAAGGACCTGAAGGCTTCATCTTTTGTTCCAAGAAATTGCACCCATGTAAATCTGGTGTAGTCATCCACGATGACAAGACAGAATCTTTTTCCATAACAACTAGCCGTTCTAGTGGGTCCAAACAAGTCCATGTGCAACATCTCCAGAGGTCTCTTTGTACTCACAACGTTCTTTGTGTGGAAAGAACTTTTTACTTGCTTTCCTTGGAGACATGCTGAGCATGTATCATCAGATTTGAAAGATAGATTTGGCAGACCACGTACTAAATCATGTTTGATTATTTTAGCAATGGTCTTTAAGGATGCATGCCCTAGCTTCCTGTGCCAGATCCATTTATCATCCTCTGCTGATATTAGACATGTTACCTTTTGACTTGCAAGGTTTTCCAGGGAGGTCTTATATAGATCCCCTTGTCTCTGAGCTTCAAAGATGGTCTTATCATTTTCATTAGAGACTCTACACTTCAATTTGGTGAAGGAAACAGTGAGCCCACTATCACATAATTGACTTATGCTAAGTAGGTTATGTTTCAATCCTTCAACTAAGAGAACCTTCCGGATTACTGGAAGGGGGTCCTTACCGACATTTCCTTCTCCGACAATGAATCCTTTTTATTTCCTCCAAAGGTCACTGTCCCTCCTGTCTTCTTCTCATGGATTTTTGGGAATAAAGACCTTTTTCCCGTCATGTGCCGTGAGCATCCACTGTCCAGGTACCATTGTTCTCTTTGGTTTTGAACTGTTAAGCACATCTGCAAGAGGAATAATCATTGATTTAGGTACCCAAACTTTCTTGGGTCCTTTTTTGTTAGTAATCATCTTGGGTGGACTTTTCCTCCCATGCACTATTTTTTGAGGAGTTTGTTTCTCCTTACCCTCGACCATGAAGGTTTCAGGTTGAATTTTGATGGATGCTGATGAGAAATTTTTCTTTTCAGGATGATATCTATATGGAACAGTAGACAAGTTATGTTTAATGGCAATTATGTCCCAGTCTTCTTCTTCTTCATATCCTAATCCTCTTCGATCATATGCTGATCTATTATTTCCACTTAATTTGATTAGATTATCATGTCCTTGAGTAAACATGGATAAGTCCTTAATTAAATAACTGACTCTTTCCTTCAAACTTCTAATTTCTTTGTTTGCATCCTGTTCTAAAAGTGCTTGATTTTTCTTGGTAAGCATGATTGAGACTTCCTTAGATGCATTCAGTTCTTTCAATGTTTTATCATGCTTCTTTTTGAGAGAGCTATACTTAATAGCTAATGCATGAGCATATTCTAGCAGTTCATTATAGTCATCAGTTGAGATTTCAGAACATACCTCATCTTGATCATCCTCTTCGTTATCTGATTCGTCGACAGAAATCATCAATGCCTCTGCTTCTCTGTCAGCTTCAATATCAGAGGTGTCTATGGATGCCATGAATGCACAGTATGAAGCTTCCTCAATAGCTCCCTTGGCTTCTTCTTCTTGATCAGAGTCATCTTCTGATTCATCGTTCTGACTGGAAAAGGCCTTCTTCTTGTAGAAAGTTTTCTGCGAAGGCTTATTTCCTAGGCGAGGACAATCCGCTTTGACATGACCAGGTTTCTTGCATTCATAGCAGACGATCCCTCCTTTGCTTGGAGTTCTTTCTTCTTCTCTTGATGAGGAAGAAGGTCTTCCTTTGAATTGCTTCCGGCTTCCCACCATTTTTCTGAATCGTCTGTTGAACAGGGCTTGTTCATCATCAGACCGATTAGATTTGGCTGTTTCCTCATCTGAGGATTCATTAGCTTTCAAAGCCTTTGATTTGTTGGCTTTGAATGCTACAGCTTTAGCGGCTGCTGTTTTTCTTTTTATAATCGCGGCATCATTTGCAAGATCCTGCTCGTGGATCTTCATTTCTCCCTGCAGATCTTCTACTTGATATGTGTCCATGTTCTTTCCGGATCTTTGGGCGGTGACAAAATTTCTCCAGTTGGTGGGAAGACTTCTGAGAATCTTGACTACTTGTTCCTTGTTGGTGAATGTTTTGCCCAGATTCCTCATGCCATTGTGAATGGTCTGAAGTCGTGAAAACATGGAATCAATGGACTCATTATCTTCCATCATGAAGTTTTCGTATTGGGATGCAAGCATGCTCATCTTGGTGGTTTGAACAGCAGTTGTTCCCTCATGAGCAATAGCCAGCGTGTCCCATACCTCCTTTGCAGTACTTAGGCTGTCAACTTTATCGTCTCACTTTTGCTAAGAGAACATATGAGAAATAGCCTTGCCTTGGCATTTCTCTGGTTTTCTGTCTTGTGTTCGTCTGTCCACTTGTCAGCTGGAATGGCCTTGTTTTCACTATCTTTAGGAAAGTAATTTCCCTTAGATATCACATCGCATAGTTTCCAATCATTTGATTCAATGAATAGCTGCATATGTTTCTTCCAGTAAGGATAGTTTGAGCCATCGAAGAATGGTGGCTTGTTTGTTGCGGTTCCAGTTGGGTAGGAAATTCCGTCCATGGATCTTTTCACTCTACACCTGTTAAGATGTTAGTAATACTCAGAGCGGTTAAGCTCTGATACCAATTGATAGTAATAAAATCACACAAGAAAGGGGGGTTTGAATTTTGTGGGTGACTTTTTAAAAGTTTTTCGTATTGAAGACGAGTTATAAGTTTAAAAGCGTTTATGTAAACGTGCAGTGGAAATATATTTAGAGCATAAGCAGTAAAGCACGCAAGATATTTATCCTGGTTCACCCTCAAAATCGATAGGGCTACGTCCAGTCCTTGGCTATACCAAGATTTTCCACTATTTCGACTGAATAGTACAAGTGTTCTCAGGGACTTCTCCCAGTATTCTGAGGACTACTCCTTTACAAGTTTTCTCAGGACTTCTCCTTTATCTCTTAAGTATTTGACAGGACTCCTCCCTGATTCTTTTACAAGAATGTTGGTTTTCTACAAAGATCTCTTCACAAAGAGTGGGTAGAAAATATGAGGTTCTAGGTTCTGAGATGATGGTTAAGTTTGGTTCTCTGAAGGGATAGTGTGAGAGTAATGAGAGTTTTCACTCTATGAGGATTTCACACTAATTGGCGACTAAACTCAGAAGGATAGAAAATTCTAAGGTTACTGAGTGTTCTTGGCAAAATCTTGTCTAAGTTATGAATTGACTTGAAGAATTTGAATGCTTAGATATAGTGTAAGTCGCCAAGTTGAAAGTGATGCAGAGGCAGCTATTTATATCTTCAGTAAGGTGAGAACTGGATGGACTGCTGAAGATCTTCAAAAATAGTTCCGTTGGAGATTTACTCGATTGTGAGTAACGGATACTTCTGCACTTGTTGTTTGATAAAGTTTGCCATAGTGATGAGCATTTCTTCAACCGCTAGAGAGTGAGTTCGTCTGGCAATCCTTTTTCTTCTGGTTTCCAGGGACAGCAATGAATGCGAGTGGATTCCAGCTAATAGGGCAATTAATGCTTCTGACCAGAGGACTTGGATTCTACCGTTGAGGAGATACGATGATCAGAGGATTTCACCGTAAATTTAGTAAAAAGCAACTTGAATTAAGGAATGTCGGAGAATTTGAATCTTCAGGATATATGGCGCTTAATTCTGTCTCTTTCGTATTTAATGCTCTGATCCACAGGAGGTGCTTGACGGCATCTCTTGGTTTAGGCAAACGATCTCTACTGAGCAGATTCCTTTCGTGTCAGTCTTTAATCATTACTTCTCAGTCAACCTCTATGTTTGACTTGGAGTGAACCGGTCAGATCTTTTAGGCGGACGAACTCTACTGAGAGAGAGGCTCCAGTTCTCTTAGCCGGACGTACTTTTCCTTTGCTCTTTGATAATGATTGCAGCGTCCCTTCCGTATATAAGAGTTCCTGAATATAAAATACTTTGAAGAGAATTAGTGACTCTTTACGAAATTGTTATTTATCAAAATAGGTTAATTTATTTGGACATTTTTCTCTAACAAGCACATCACGCGAACCGGAGAGTTGCAATAGTGCATCAAGGGAGGGGCAAACTAGAGAGAAACAACACAGCATGAGAGAGATATAAGGAGTGGTATGTTTGAGAGCACACCAGCAAGGAGACAGACTAGAGAGATGCAATAGCTTGAATAAATCTAAATCATTTTTGTAATAATTTAAATTGAATGAAATACTAAGATTAGTTTATATTACCTAATTAATTTTTAGGGATACATGTTATTAATTAAATCAAGTTTAAATTGCAAATAGTTGTAAAAATTGATTAGGCTAAGTTGCAAAAGCCAAGTATTATTTCAAATTTTCACCTACTAAATTTTGTTTTAGGGCCTATGAGAGGCTTGTATTATTCCTTTATTGTAATAGAAATTGAGATCGGAATATTAAGTGCAAATTTTCATCCTCTTCTTTTCACTATTAATTACCACGGTTGAAAACAGAATTTAGAAATTGAAAATCAACATCGTGAGATTTATCTTACAAACAGATCGATGAAAATACACTTTCACTTTTAGTGTGCTGTTTTTTAATGAATTCGTTCATATTGAATATCTTAATGAAACAACCAGAAAAGGCTTTGTAAAACTTTCAAACCACAAAAATATCAGTAATGTAGATTCAACTTCGTTTTACAAAGTTACTTCTTATTGAAAGAGTGTGAAAGGAACCTTGGATTGGAGTAATCTACACTATCGAGAAAGTACAAATTGAGCACTGATTTATATTCATCCCGGTAATATGTTATCACCTATCACACCAATATAAATAAGCATAAATATTGCACAATGGCATATCTCACATCAACAATCAAAGAAATTTGCAACTAATTTAATAAAGTTGAGAAAAAGAAGAAAAAAAAACCGAAGTCCAAGCTAATATATGCAAACTCTTTATTTTGATGTAGATTCTCTCTTAGAAACACAATAACAGAGCAAAAACAGTATCCCACTAAGTGAAATCGAGTATATAAATCACACTATGTCATTGAGCTTGATAAAAAACTGAATCATGAGGGATGTTATTGATAATACAATTTTTTAACAATTACAAGTTCTTTTTTGTCTCCCTAGCTCTACCTCTCTTCGCAAGACTAAAAATAATTTTATCAATCCTTCTCACCGTGTCTCAATAGGTCTCTGTAAATGTTCATACCACCTTAACTAGTTTTCCATCAGCTTCTCCACGATAGTCGTCATTCCAGTATCTTCTCTAATCCACTCATTGCATATCTTATTCTTTCTTGTGTGCCCACTCATCCATCTTAACATTGTCATTTCTGCTACTCAAACTTTTCTCTCAGGCCGTTCCGTTAAAACCCAACATTCGCTACCATAACGTATAGCGGGTCTTACAACGATTTTCTACTCCAACTATGCTTGTGTAGCCCGTCCTAAGCCCGAACAAATGAGAAGGGTTGTGTTAGGCCTTATAACTAAGGCATTAGCATAGAATCGCAAAATTGAGTGCAACGGTCTAAGGCTCTAGAAGTAGGGCAAGAGACACAGGATAAAGGCAAGCGGTATCTCCTCCTTTTGTTCAGGTGTTGGTTCAGATGTTTGGCAAGCTCCACAACATTCTTTACCCGAACTCAGGAGAGCAACAATACTACATTTTTATAGTGTTTGTAATATAGTAGCTGATGTTTTGGTTCACTGATGCTACAATAGCTGGATCTCCCTTTCGGATATGGAGACTTCCTCCTTCTAGTGTGCTCGCGTTGCTGTGTCAGGATGTTGTAGCTTAGTTTGTTTTCGTTTGTATTTTCATATGTAATAAAAAAATACCCTAGCCTCATATGCTGCAAAGTTTTGTTCTTTTTTCACAGTTTCACTTTTATTTTCATCTTATTTATCGTTTATTATCACTTTATTATTCTCTTATTACATTACTCATTATATTTCATACTCTTATTTTTCTATTTTTATCTCTTTGAGTGTAAGATGAAATTGGAGTGTGAAGGTATTTTTATTATTATTATTATATCCATCTTTATAAAAGTTGTTTCCTTGAAAACATTGTTTCTAAAATATTAGCATGCATGCTAATACACGTATTTTTTATGGAAACCGAAAAATATTGGTCACCAAAGAGAATCTTTATACATTACAATGAAATACCAACGCGTGCGTCGCAAATTCACAACAGTGAAGAATGACTATGTAAATCACAAGGTCAAAAGTTTAACTCCTAGAAGCCTAACTTTTTGAGAAAACATTTGACCTTTACCGCACTTAAATTGAAATTGCGATATCAATATAAGACAAAAAAAAATACATTACAACGGGAATCACTTTGTTACTTATTATATAAAATTAATTTTATTCTTGCAAATCTCTTATCTAATATCACAACACCCATTTTTATTTACATCTTATTTTTCATTTATTATCGAGATATGATCAATTGACACTAAGAAAAGTGTTTTTGAAGGATAGTTCAAGTGGTAAGAGCTGAGGACATATGAGTTGGAGAGGGGAAGGTCCAAATATGAATGCGTGGAAGTGGAATTTAAGTGCTTTCCGATATACCAAAACAAAAAAAAAATTTACACCAAGGTGTGAAACTTATCTTAACACCAAATCATGTCAATTTATTTTGTTTGATCTAAAAGGTTATGATTTGTCTTTTTAAACTCCTCAATCAATACATAATTATTACTCCCTCTGTCTCAAATTATAAAGACTTGTTTAGACAATCACGCTTATTAAGAAAACATGTAATAAGCTAATTAATATCTTGGTTTTATTATTTTTTATACAAATCTTCCATATATACCCCTATGTTAGTATTGGATATATCAAAGGTTGGTTGGGAAACATGAAAGAGAAGTAATTAGTAGAGGTGATAATTAAATTTTTGGAATTGAAAATATAATGAATGCAAGGGGTAAAAAAGGAAAAGTTTATTATTATTTTTTTTGAAATCTAGAAGGGTTCTTATAATTTGAGACACCAAGTTTGTCTCTAAAGAGTCTTATAATTTGTGACGGAGGGAGTAATATCTTTCTCTCTCATTTATTTATTTATTTATTTATATATTATAACTTAGTTAAATTAAAGTTATAAACTTTACGAACAATTTTTTTTGTTTTATATGAATGTAACTATAACATTATATTAGTTTCATTTTTAAAAATCCATTATTTTAATTTCCTGGAGTTCCTTAAAAAATCTTGCAGTAAAAATAATTAATAGAAAAATAAATAAATAAATAAATTATTAAAAAAATAAAAAATTAGTAAATAATTTTTGCAAATCTTGTGCAATAGAAAAATATTTCTCAATTAATTTCTTCTTAAATTTTAAAATAGATGGTACATTTCAAAGTTTTTTCAAATGAAAATATTTCTTGTTTTTTTTAATATTTTATTGACATTCTTATTTCTTATTACGTATACATATATACACAACAAAATATTCTTTTCGTAATTTTTTCAAATTCAAAAGTAAACTGATAATTATTTTTTTCAAACTAGCAAAACAAACTTTTATCTCAGCTTTAATGAGAGAAAAAATATTAATAAATACCTTAATGAATAATAAATATGTATTAAATGTAGATTTTTACAAAATAAATCAAAGCCTTTTAGGTTAAAGTAAAACAAACAAATAGAATTTAGTGTCAAAATAATTTTGACCATTTGATGTCAATTGATCCTATCTCTTTATTATCAGCTTATTGTTGTCCTATCACATTACTCATTATATTTTTTACTTTTATTTTTACTATTTATATCTCTTTGACTGTACGATGAAATTGAGGTGTGAAGATATTATTTAGCTTTTATTTTCCCTTTAAAGAACATAGAGCTATTAATATAAAAATCAATTCAGTTAAATCAAATAATAATACTGTTTTCCAATGTAAAAAAAATATAATTAAGCACCAGAAAATTTATATTTAAGATTGATTGGAAAAACTTCTAATTTGGCTAAAAGTACAATAATAAGCAATTAAAATTATTCTAAAACGAACCGTAGTTATAGTCTTTCCATAAAACAATATATTACATTAAAAATAATGTTATTAGACAGTGGTGTCAATTAATTCTATCTCTTTGTTATCAACTTATTATTCTCCTATCACATTACTCATTATATTTCTTACTTTTAGATTTACTATTTATATCTCTTTGACTATACAATGAAATTGGGGTGTGAAGATATTATTTAGCTTTTTTTATCCCTTCAAAGAACATTTAGCTATTAATAAAAAAATAAATTCAGTTAAATCAAATGATATAATTAACCACCAGAAAAGTTATATTTAAGATTGGTTGCAAAAACTTCTAATTTGGCTAGTAAATACAAAGGTAAGCAATCAAAATTATATCAATTTTACTCTAAATTGAGCTGTAGTTATAGTCTTTCTTAAAAACAATATACTACGTTAAAAATAATGTTATTAGACATTTAATGTTGCGGGGATTGTGGCTTGGATCATCAGTAGAGATTGAACCTGATGATCTTATCCACACAACACATCATCATAACGTGTCACAGTCACTCCTCCTTTATATATTATCCTTCAACTCTTCACTTTCCCTCATCACTTGTTCAGTACTCAGATCCAATGTAGCCAGACACGCTAACATACGCTACAGTCTCTTGGTTTTTGTAAGAACATGTCTTCTTCACTTTCATCTCATTAATTTACTCAATTTTATTTCTTCTTCTTCTTCTTCTTCTTCTTCTTCTTCTTCTTACAATTCATTCCATTTCCTTCCCTTTGCTAAATAGGTTCTGTTGATCTCACGTCCAAGCTCTATGCTGTGTACTCCACCTTGATCGAATACGCACCAAACATGTCCACACAGTCTCAGAGAAATTCTACAAGGGATTTGATATTGTGGAAATGGTCCATAATATTTGTAACTTTCTTGTTATCTCAACATCAACTGTGATTTCCTTGATTAATTGTGTTACTAGGCCTCATGGAATAAGTTAACGTACCAACCGATTGTTCGAAACAGTGTGTTTGAAACAAAACAGTGTGTTTCAGCCTCTGCGGTTTGCTTCTGTTTCTTCTCAGGACCCCTCTTCGCGCGTCTCCCCCTTTTTGGCCGTTTGTGATTCTTGTTTCTTCTAGCTGGAATCCCTGTGGTGATTCGCACTTCTTCGCTTCTCCGCTGCGTGTTCTTGTGAATAGATCTGTATCAAGGGCCTTTTGGGTTAATGCTGAGAAACAAATAGTGGGGATCTGTATCAATTCGCGCTTCTTCAATTATAACAGGGGAAATTCCTTCAATCATTTCATAATATAGTGACAATTTATAAAGATGACAAAAGGAAGTATAGGAAGTATTCTAAAATAGGAAGAAGCGAGAAACAAATATCAATTTTCTTATTATCTTTTAACACACCTAATTACATAACTCGTTCATATAACACTAAGATCTTTCTGGGCTAATGCTGAGATACAAGTTGGAACTTAAGCATAGGTGGACCGGGCGAGTGCCTTCCCCCGGTGGCGGGCCATGAAGACTTATGAAGACACACTTCGCTTTCATACTTCAAGCTCGGTGTCTTGTGGGCATGCGGACAGGGAGAGTGCATTCCCCCGATGGCAGGCCATGAAGACTTATGAAGACACATTTCGCTTTCTTACTTCAAGCTCGATGTCTTGTGGGCTTGTGGACAGGGCGAGTGCCCCACGACAGTAAGAGGGCGATCAACATTAGTAAAGGGCGGCCTAGGGCGGCGACCCAGGGGCACATTTGTAATACATAGGATATTGGGCCTGATCTTTGAGGCCCATAGGCTTAGTCTGAATTAAATGTAATTTATGGCCTTCCTCCCTATAAATAGCTAATAGGGGGCTCATGTAAAAGGGATCTGAATTATCTATTGATAACACTTGTTTTCAATGCTCTCTCAATTCGAGAACATTATCTTACCCAAATAAATATTTTTCCTACAAAATACATAGTCAAAAAATAAAAAGTCTCACCCCCAAAGTAAATGTCTAGGTTCGGCTATTCCAAGAACAAGACCAAGGTCCAAATTTTTTTCAAAAAGAAATTATACACTAGCTAAGTTAAGCAATATCTATTGTAGAAATCAAATTAGAAGTTTCAAAATCACTTCTTTGAAAATAATAACTTTTCAAAAACTCAACTTTTCCAAAAATAAAATATACTCATGAATTGATCAAGAGATTCTCTATCACTTTGGTGAAGGCTAAAAGCGAAAAGCTAAACTTAAAAACTCAAAACACTTTTGAACCAAAATTTTGAACAACAAAGTTGATGAGGTTGTTGTTCGAGTTGTTCCTAAGAACTTTTAAGAAGAGAAAATGCAAAATGCTAACATCTTTAACCCAAAGTCACTTTAAAAGAGTTTGTCAAAGAAATACTTCCAGAGAAGTAAAGATCAAAGAATTTCCTTCAACTTTGATGAAGAACTAACTCTAAAACCTCAACTTTAAGCTAAACTCAAACTAAAACTTAATATTTCTAAAAATCTAGATTTTCCAAAGAAATAAAACCATCACTACTACAGAAATGCCATATTACCATGGTTCTAGGCAGCCTATTACCACGGTTAAACCGTGGTATCAGTCATCCAAGTAATGGATAAATTACCACGGTTCAAGGCGGAACCGTGGTAACATCATACCTCGGAAATACTTGGTTCTACGCTGAAACGTGGTAATATCAGGCCTCTGTTACCACGGTTATAGGAGGAACCGTGGTATTTTGTCCCTATGTTACCAAGGTTCTTTTATGAACCGTGGTAATAATTTTGTTTTTTATTTTAAGTTCTATTACCACGGTCCTGTATGAACCGTGGTAATATGTGTATTTTATTATTTGAGCTACGTACAATCAAAGACATGCAATTCAAACAGTAAACAAATTATAACCATGACCTGCAATGCGATGGAAAAAACCCTGACAACATAATGTACAAGCAATATATATAATATGTACAACCAATCAAATATGTACAAATTATAATATGTGCAGACCCCCTATACACATTTTAGTCGTCAGTAATTACAAACTTGTCTAACACCATATCACCACTGCCTTGCTAAGGATCAATATTCCTGAAACAACATGTCAAAAGTGTAAGTGACAAATACAATTATCTTACATACATATGAAATATATCTAGCATACAGTCATTATAAAAGAATACATACTTCTTTAACTTGTTTTACTAGATCTTTTCCTCTTCTGTTTCAAAAGGTGCATACGTGTTTTTCCTATTTTTTCATGGAATTCTATATTCATCCAAGTTCCCTCTTCATGATCATCTCGGACATACAAACAATCATCTTCATCTGAATCAGGGTCGATTGGTTGTTGTAACGCGAAGAATGGGTCATCCTCAATAGCATTTTCTCCATGAAGGTCTTGTCCATCATCGTTGTTGATATGCGCCTTATTTGATAAAAGAACAATGGACCTTTTATTGTCAGCGGGATCAGGGACATAAAATATTTGCTCTGCTTGGGATGCCAAAATAAATGGATCATCTGTGGACCTTTTATTGACATTCTTAAAATCTTCCTGAATGAACCCTGAGTCATCAATCTGAACTCCAGAGTTATTGTCAACCCACTTACAGCCAAACACAGGAACCTAGAATGTTGTGTAATCCACCTCCCATATGTGTTGAATTACCCCAAAGTATGACATGTCTGCATATATGGGGTTTCTATCTTTGGCGCTAGAGACATGCATAGCTGTAGCAACAAGAGTCAAACCACTGTTTTGCATTGTACTACGATCATCTTGGGTTTCCGTATAAAATGTATAGCCATTAATTACATAGTCTTTGTAAGAAAAGGCATGTATACTCGGACCCTTCGACAACCATTTCAATCTGTCTGAAACAGAGATATGATCTTCTTTCCACTCTTGATAAACGTGATCCTTTAGCCATGGGATAAAAGTCCTCTTGTGCTCCTTTGCTAACCAATTTTCAAACCTATTGGGGTTCAACATCTTAATCTCATCCTTGTGCATGTCAACATATGGCCCAACCTCATTTGCATTATCCAAAACAAATAAGTGAGCTTGTTGCCATTCTTTGGTCTGAACGGTTACTATCTCACATTTAAACAACCCTTCCCTTCTATTCATCCTGTGTGACGAGACTTTGGAAGCCCAATGGAATCCACATTGGACAGGTATTCGGTAC
Source organism: Acmispon strigosus (assembly GCA_030819835.1). Classification (NCBI taxonomy): domain Eukaryota; kingdom Viridiplantae; phylum Streptophyta; class Magnoliopsida; order Fabales; family Fabaceae; genus Acmispon; species Acmispon strigosus. The sequence goes on from JAUAMA010000001.1 coordinate 32,996,360, forward strand.
AAAATTCAACAACTTCTTCTACTAAGTACCGTTAGTTCGGTTTTTTACATAGCCTTTTAAAATCTTCATGTAACGATCAAAAGGGTACATCCATCTCATATAAGTTGGCCCGCATAATTGTATCTCTCTAACCAAGTAAATGGTTAGATGAACCATTATACCAAAGAAAGAAGGTGGAAAGTACATCTCCAGCTCACACAAATTTGTAGCAATTTCTCTCTACAGTGCTGTCAACTTAGAAGGGTCAATCACTTTGCTACAAATAGCCTTGAAGAAGAGACACAAGCTTGTTAAGGTACCTCGCACTTTTTTGGGCAAAATCGAGCATATAACTACCAGTAGAAAGTTCTCCATAAGAATATGACAATCATGAGTCTTCAATCCCTTCAACTTAAGGTCTTTCACTGATACCAGGTTCTTGATATTTGAAGAGTACCCCTGTGGAACCTTAACCCCACTAAGAAACTTGCACAAACCAAGTTTCTCTATCCTGCTCAGAGTATAGGTCGCTGGAGGGAGATACGTACATTTTCCCTTCTTCACTGGTCTTAATTCTTTTCTTATGCCCACCAAATCAAGCCTTGAATTGATGCTATCTTTTGACTTTCCTGACACGTTTAGCAAAGTACCAGCAACAATTTCAAAAATATTCTTCTCAACATGCATCACATCAATAAAATGTCTCACATAGAGTGACTCCCAATATGGCAACTTAAAGAAAATTGACTTTTTCTTCCAACCACTTTAAGGAACTTGGTTTTTGAAAGTCTTGCCGAATGTACACCTCAATTTTTTCACCTTGGAAAATAGATCAACACCCTTCAGTGGCTTGGGAGCTCTACCTTCTTCTATATTTCCATTGAAAGCTTTTGACCAACTCCGATGATGATGTCTTGTATGCAAGAATCTACAATGTGTTAGGAAAACAGTGTTTTTACAATGTTCTAATCGCATTGAAGTTGTACCATCTTCACATATGGGGCATGCAAGCTTTCATTTTACACCATATCCTGACAAATTGCGATATGCCGGAAAATCATTGATTGTACCATACAACATAGCCCTCAGCCTGAAAGTTTCATCCCTTGACCCATCATACACCTGTACACCTACATCCCATAATTTCTTCAGATCTTCAATTAGAGGGACCAAGTATATGTCTATATCATTTCCGGGTTGTTGAGGCCCGGATTAACATAGATAACATCATATACTTGTGCTTCATACAAAGCGAAGGAGGTAGGTTGTAGATCACTAGTATCAACAGCCATGTACTGTGGGTGCTACTTTGAAGGCTATATGGATTTATTCCATCAGAAGACAATGCAAGGCGCAGGTTTATGTCCTCTGTGCCAAATACAAGATAGTCTGCATCAAATTTTTTCCACTTTGGAGAATCTGCCGGGTGTCGAAGCATTCCATCACCATCCCCTCTATCTTTATGCCATGTCAGGTGTTTCGCAATTTCAGCTCTACGGTACACGCGCCGAAATCTAGGTATTACGGGGAAATACCATAACACCTTTAAGGGACTTGATTTTTTCTTCTTATATCGCGGAGCTTTACATTTAGAACATGTATCCAGAGATGCATATTCACCATGAAACAAAATACAATCATTAGGACATGCATGAATCCTCTCATAACTCATTCGAATAGACGAAAGCATTTGTTTAGCCTCATATGTTTGACCGGGAAGAACGTTCTCCTCCGGAAGCATATCTTTTAAGAGAGAAAGTAGGTCGTTGAAGCTCTTATCGGTCCATCCATTGCCCGCTTTTAGGTTGTACAACTTTAAGACCGCAGACAATCTTGTGAGTTTAGAGCATCCATCATAAAGAGGCGTCTACGCATCAGTTTTCAACCTCTCGAACATTTCAGGGCAATCACGAAGATCATCTTCCATCGCCTCCGCTATTTCATCAACACAGTGAGCCTCACATTCATCTTTCTCCATATCAACTGAGGCACATCCCAGATTATCTGTTGCATCGCTAGAATCAAATCTGGGCTCACCATGATTTGTCCAACGCATATAGTTCTTATCAATTCCATTTCATATTAGATGTCCTTCCAATTCAAGTGGGTTAACTCTAAGACCATGACAGCAACGTAAACTGGGGCATAACATGCTATTGGGATTCTTTGTGCATTGAACCGTGAATGAAACAAATTCTTTCACTCCGGCCGCATATTCATCGGATAGGCGATTAGCAAACATCCATTTACGATCCATACGTACCTGATCAATAGATGTTAATGTCTACAAATATGAACCTCTTAAAATTTAGAGGGGAAGATTCCTATTCTAGTCGGGATTCTAAAATTCATGTTATGTTTGTAAAATATGTAATGTTCGGGACATTAGAAGCTATCGTTAAATAAAAAGCTACTAGTTAGTATCCTCACATACTCATTACAATCGAACATGACCTCACAAAATAGAGTACACATATATTCCATGAAATGTACTGAACAACAACAAAATTCTTCAACAGAATACACATTCCACAAAATGTACTGAACAACAACAGCAAAGGCATAAGAACGGGTAATTATCAAACAGATAAGCTCCTTAACTACCACAAAAACTAAAACGCCAGACGAAGGTACTAAACAACAACAAAAATCTTAAGAAGAAAGAAAACCCTAGAAGTAGAAGCAGGTCAAGAGGACTCACAAGTGAGGTGTGGAAGCAAGATGAACGAGCTGAGTAGCAGGAGGAACGAGCTTAGTGAGCACACAAAGAGGGAGGCTGTGAGCAACAGAAGGATTAGCTGCAGCGAGAAAAGTAGTTACAAAGCGAATGCAGAGAGAACACGCGCCGATGATGACGTGCAACGACAGGTGGCAAGAAGCGAAGGTAATAGGCTGAAAAAGGTAGGAATGTCGAGTGGCAGTGACGATGTTGAAGATCGATGAAGTCGAGATAGAGATGCGGGAAGACAAAAGGTATTTCTCGATAGAAGGGTTTAAATTTATTTTTTTTTACATTTTTATAAATAGCTTATTTTTTAATATTAACTAAAATAAAATTAATTTTTATTAATTCGGCTATTTTAATTTTTTCGAAGGGTGTTTATTTTAATGAAAATTATTATATATGTATCCAATGGGTTTTAACTTAGTAGAGATAAGTGATTGATGATAAAAATTATTACAAGATATTATTTTTTCAAAAATATTTTATATGTAAATTATTACTTATAATTATATAAGTAGAGAAATAATTTTAAATAATATCATATGATAATATAAAATTAGTCTATATTTACTATTAAAAAATTATTACACATATATATGAGTAGCCTATTTTATTGTTAGTGAAAAATTATTTTGTGTATTTGTATTATAATATAAATAACAAAAAATAATGATTACTAAGTAGTAGTATGTGGTACTCGTGATGGAGCGGCAGGAGGGTAGGTCACCGAAGCGGAAGGAGCGGTTGTTCACCGTCTTCGTTGATGGTGTGGACGACACAATGTCATATGCTCGACTAAGAATGGAGTTTGCTCGATGAGGAGAACTGAAGAGTGTTTTCTTGCAGCGTAGAGGAGGTTTGGTCGCCGATCACGATTTGCTTTCGTCCGGTATAAATCAGCGACAACGGCTAAAACGGCGGTACATAACGTCAATAAAACGTGGCTGGGTCAATCCTACCTGCTTGCAAACATGGCACGAGAAGGTCCACCAAGGGGGCAGCTAGGAGAGCAAGGGGGAAGAGTTTATGAGTTTCAGAGACCAAGGAAAACGATGGCACCAAAGCAGGTATGGCGTGAGAAGAGGTGTCAAAAGACAGAGAAGGAAACCCAGGAAAAACGATACATTAATGACAGGAGGGGGAAGCCAAAGGGGAGTTTTCCATATTCTGGGGCGTGTGCGGCCACATATGAGTCCAAGGTGGAGGAACGTGGATCCATTGTGTCAATGGCGGAGGCATCGACACGGGGTGTTTATACCACGGCAGGACTGCAGGAGTACCTTAATATCAATGGTCTGAACTGTATTGAGGTCAAACCTCTAGGAGCACGAGAGGTAATTTTAGAATTCCCCTCGAAGGAGGACATGGAGGAGATCCTGCACCAGGCGCAAGATTTTCTAAAGGAGAAGTTCCAGATGATAAAGATATGCACCACTCAAACTAGTTCAAGGAACCATTTAGTGTGGATGAAAGTGAAGAATGTTCTGGTGTATGTTTGGGGCTGTGAATTTTTTGAATCAGTGGTGTATTCGCTAGGGAGATTAGTGTGTATGGATGGTCCGACCTCGGCAAGGAAGCGTTTTGATATTGCAAGGATATTAGTTGAAACTACAACGCCGGTGATTATGGGGCACGAGGTATCGGTGGTCCTGGACGGCGTACCTACGACGGTGTGGTTGGAACCGGAATATGGCCCGGTCAAGGTGTCATCCAACTCAGCAGTGCAAAATTCTTCCGTGGAGGTGAGGGTGGCAGAACATGTCAGAGGAGACGGTGGCCAAGGCCAGGCCGGCGACAGCGAGGCTCCGGCGGTTGGGGTGGATGGCGTAGGGAATACCGTCCAAATCCAAATTCAAAATGCGGCGTCTCCTGCGGGGAAGAAGGATACGTTACAGGCTGAATATCACCATTTAATAGCATGCGGTTATGGGCATTAACCGCTATCGTAATTTGCGGATTTTACGTGATAAGGGTATTTCAAACGCAGGGGCTGAATTTGAAAAAGGAGAGAGTCAAAGGATTGGCTCGAACATGTTGCATGGGTTACATGAGGGGGGCCCAATGGAAAAAGCAATAAAGGAACCTATAAGTGTAGATGTGGGCCTTTCTCAATTAGTAGGGAAAATGGATATAATGCGAGAGAATACATGTGGCCCATGTGTGAAACATATTTTGGAGGGGGCTGGTACGTGGCAAGAAAATCAAAAATTAAAACTAGAAGATCATGAAATAGCAGAAACAGAGGAGGCTTTGACGGACAACACAATTCCCCTTGTCTATGAACATAGTCAAAGTGAAATCAAGGTAGTTGAGAGGAAGCAAAAACGCAAGCCGGGTAGACCAAAGAAGATTTCGATTTCATCTGGGAAGGATCTTGTGGTTGCGGAAACTTCTCCTAAGCGACCTCGCGGCAGACCGAGGAAAGGGGCACGACAAATTGACAGTGTGGGTAAGTCTTCCACACCTACGGCACCAGTAGCAGCGCTTCAGATTGTCCCCTTTGATGCTCATGACGAAGTAGGGATACAGACCCGGGCAAGGAAATCTTTTCTTATTAGCCAGCGTGTGGGTTTGTTGTTTGATTGTTCAGAGGAGTTGGCAGTAAAGGAGCTGCTTGAACAGCTCCAAACTCTATCTAAACAATAATTGAAAGCATATCTCCAATGTCTGCGACGTGGGTTACTTGGAATGTTCGTGGCTTGGGCAAGTCTACGAAACGAAGGGTGGTGAAGAAGACATTGGAGCGAGTCAAGCCGGAGGTGGTGCTTATGCAGGAGACTAAACTAAATGTGGGGAGGGAAAAATTGTTAGTTTCTTGGACCAACGCAGCGGGCATGGATTATCATTGGGTGCCGGCGGAGAATGGGGCAGGTGGGTTATTAACATTGTGGAAGAAGAATATGTTTAATATAATCAAGGTCTGTAAGTATAGCCGTATGTTGTTGTTGGTTGTTTCTTTGATGCCTTCTGCTGAATTATGTGCCATAGCGAATGTGTATGGTCCTCATGATGCAAGGGAGAGAGAGGAATTTTTTGAATTAGTAGCTGTGGAGTTGGAGGGGTTTACTGGCAGGGTAGTTATTGGCGGTGATTTTAATGTGATCTTACATGATGGGGAAAGAAGTGGTACAGGGGGTTTGGGGGACGCTACCTTCAAGCAGTTTGTGGCGGATAATAATTTGATAGACCCACCCTTGCTAAATGGTGTTTTTACATGGTACAGCACGAGGGACGGAGGGTGTTGGAGTAAGCTTGATAGGTGGTTGCTAAATGAGGAGGCCTTGATGGGTTTTAATGGCGTCACACAATCTGCCCAGGATTGGGGGTCAGTATCTGATCACAGAGCTGTTACAGTGGCATGGGGGACAAGGAATTATGGTCCAAAACCGTTTACATTTTACAATTATTGGCTGATGGAGGAGGGGTTTAAGGAAATGGTGAGGGAATGGTGGGGATCAACAGTGGTAGAGGGGTGGAATGGGTACATAATCCAACAAAAGTTGAAGGGGTTGCGGGAGCGCATTAGGTGTTGGAGGCGCGAGCGTGGGGTGTGGGGGAGTGGTAAGATAAGGGAGTTGGAGGGTAGAATTAAAGAAGTGATGGAGCGAATGGAATGTGACGGGGTATCAGAGGCATTGAGGAGGGAAAGGTTGCAGCTTCTTGATGCGATTTGGAAGGAGTATAGGTTGGAGGAAAGCATGTGGCTGCAGAAATCAAGGGTAAGGTGGATAAAGGAGGGTGATCGGAACACGGGTTTTTTTCACCGTGTGTGTAGAGTGAGGGAAGCTAAGCGGAATTTGGAGCTACTGCAGTTCAATGGCGAGGTCCTTAGTGATCCGGTGGCTATAAAAAAGGCTGTTTTCAATCATTTTCAGAGTTTTTTCAAGAGAGATGCGGGTGGATATGCTAGGGTAGCCCTGGATGAGTCAAACAAGGTTTCTCAGGCATGGAGGAGGGGGCTGGATGCGATATTTACAGCAGATGAGATATGGGTAGCATTGACAGATTGTGACGGGAATCGGGCCCCGGGGCCTGATGGTTTCAACTTCACATTCTTCAGAGAATTTTGGGATTTGGTTAAGGATGATGTGGTCAAAATGTTTCAGGAGTTCCACGAGCATGGGAGGCTAGCAAAGGGTCTAAACGCGGGATTTATCACTTTGATACCGAAAGTGACAGCACCAGCAACAGTGGCAGATTATCGTCCAATAAGCCTAATTGGGAGTTTGTATAATCTCATTGCAAAAGTATTGGCGAATAGATTGAAGAAGGTGATTCCTAGCCTGCTAACTGCAAACCAGTTTGCATTCACTCAAGGCCGGCAAATAGCGGATTGTATCTTGATTGCTAATGAGGTGGTTGATTCCATGACATCGAAGCGTGAGGGGGGCTTTATACTCAAATTGGACTTTGCGAAAGCGTATGATAATGTTTCCTGTGGCTTTCTGCTGAATATGTTGGAGGAATATAGGTTCAGTGATAGGTGGCGAACATGGATGCACTGCTGTGTGTCTACTGCGGTCCTTGCTGTTTTGGTCAATGGATCGCCTACAGAGTTTTTTAAAATTGAAAAGGGCTTGCGTCAGGGGGATCCTTTATCACCTTTGTTGTTTAATTTGTGTGTTAATGGATTGTCAGTCATGTGGAACAGATTGCTGCAGGAGGAGGAGCCTGTAGGTTACGCAATTGGGGCTGATTTTCGCCTGAACCACTTACAATTTGCAGATGACACCTTGGTCTTTTGTGAGGGGTCAACAGTTCATTTGGAGGAGATGGCAGCCGTGTTAGGCCCTTTTCTTTTGGCTTCGGGCTTGAAGGTGAACTATGACAAATCAATCTTGATAGGGTGTAACATGGAGGGTGAGGTCGTGGAGAGGGTGGCCAGGAGCTTGGGCATGTCAGTAGGGACTTTGCCGCTAATGTATTTGGGTTGTCCTTTGGGCGGTAACCCCAGACGGAAAGCGTTTCGGGCACCGGTGGTGGAGAAGGTGAGGATTAAATTGGCCTTGTGGTGTTCAAAGCAATTATCACTTTGTGGCAAACTATCCTTATTGCGTGCGACAGTTACTTCTATTCCGTTATATGATATGGCTGTTTTCAAGGCTCCGGTAGGTGTGGTAGGTGAAATTGAGAAACTTATGAGGGGATTTCTATGGTCAAAGGCACATGGGGGTAGGAGAATTCCATGGGTTGCTTGGGAGCAAGTCTGTAAAGGTACACAGATAGGAGGGTTGGGGATTGGTTTCTTAGGGTGGCGGAATAAGGCGTTACTGATTAAGTGGGCGTGGCACTTTGGTACGGAGACGAACACCATGTGGAGAAAGCTTGTGTGTGTTAAATATGGGTTGGAAGAGCAGTTTCTGGTCCTACATTTGTTGGTGGAACGTTATACTCATTGCTCTGTGTATGTACAGGATATTCTCCTAGTTCTGTTGGAAGATACCATCATGGCTCGGTTGTTCAGGGAAAATTGTATATGTCAGGTCGGCCACGGGGGCCGTGTTCGGTTCTGGCAAGATCCTTGGTTAAACGTGATGCCGTTGGAATTTGTTCCCGCGGGTTGCAGCTTTGGCTGCGACTAAAATAGGTGCAGTTGCTGATTTTGGGAGGTTTGATGGTGGCAGATGGGTGTGGAATCTGACTTTCCGTAGGCAATTTTTTGGGTGGGAAATGGACCAGTAGCAGAGTTTTTTCAAGCTTTTGAATTCATCGATTCCGTCCTCAGAAGAGGATACTATCTTGTGGCTATGTGACAGCAATGGGGCATTTTCAATTAAGTTGTTGTGTGCATTAACTGAACTGCAGATCTTTGGGCCGCCATAGTGGGTTGTGCCTCGCAAAATTAGGCAGATTGTCCCGCTAAAGATTGTTTTGTTCGTGTGGCAAGCGCTTGATGGCAAAATTGCGGTTCTTCACAGTTTGCTTCAACGTGGAGTGGAGATAGAAGGTGAGGGTGTTTGCTGTTTGTGCGGGGTGAGTCACGAGACTTCAAATCACCTATTGATGGTTTGTCCTCGAGCTTGGAACTTATGGAGCAAAGTACTGCAAAAGGAGGGTGTTGCGTGGTGTGTGCCAGGCACTCTTCGGGGGATGTTGAACGAGTGGGAATTTTTGTGTGCGAAATCAGATCCGCTCATGTGGTCTCTCATACCGTATGCGTTGTGGTGGTCACTGTGGATGGCGCGAAATGGAGTTATTTTTCAGAATCAGAATTTTGATGGTGACAAGGTGTGGGACATGCATATTATGAGGATTATGTGGTGGGTGAAGGCGTGGTGGCCTCAATGCCCATTTTCAGTGTATGACTTTGGCCAGGTTTTTGAGCATGTAAAGTTGCAGAGGAAGGAAGTCGCATCTAGGGGGAATCTGATGTGGAATCCGCCACCAGTGGGAGTGTGGAAATTCAACGTTGATGGGTCAGCCCGGGGCATGCCGGGGTTAAGTGGAGTGGGGGGTGTGTTGCGGAGTAGCGATGGTGAAATTTGCGGATTCTTCTCCAAAAGAATGGGTCAACTTTGGGCTCATCAAGCTGAGGTAAAGGCTATTTTGAATGCTTTACAGTTTTGTAAGGAGTTTGGTGTTTCAAATGTAATTATAGAAAGTGACTCAGCGTTGTCTGTGGGGTGGGTGGCGTCCAAGCATTGTAGGCCATGGAGATTGCGTAATGAGCTGAATTTGATTGATTTGTTAATGAAATAAGTTAAGTGTTTCGGGGTATTTCACATATACAGAGAAGTTAATTCAGTGGCAGATTTTTTAGCTAAAACGGCGTGTGATAGGGGGGTACCATTGTGGGAGTTTTTGAAGTAGTGTATTTTGGGTTCAGATGTCTGTCACTGTGGTTTTAGTTTAAATTGGTTGCTTGAGCTGCACTATGGTATTATGGTTGTGGATAATACATTTGGGAAATTGGATGGCCGCTATTACATGGCCGCTATTTTGGTCCTGGTACTGAGTTGTTGTGGGCTGTTATAATACATGGCCGCTATTTCTGGTAGTGGCATGATGAAGTGGCATTATGGCATTATGTTAGTTTTATTCATAATAGCATTATGGCCGCTATTTTGTGTTATAATACATGTTGTGGGTTTGTTTTAGTATGCAAGCAGGGGCCATTAGTATGTGCTATGAAATAGGCAAATTATTTATGCAGAAGTATGAAGGATGCAATGCCGCTATGACAATATTACTAGTATTATTTATGCAGGGCTTGTTTATCATTGCAGTTTTGGTTGGTTCGCACTGAGGGGGTGTTAGTATGGTAGTGTGTAATTTAATTATTTTATATGAGTTAATCCAATATTTTCACCATTTATAAATAAGTTTATTTTTTAATTAAGTTTATCAGTAACTAAATAATTTAACTTAACAATAACAATTAGTAATTGATAAGTAATAAAATTAATATTTTATTAAAATCAAAAAATTATATTTATTAATTAATATTATCATAATTATATAAAATATAAATATGAAATTAATTTTGGGTCATGGTAATAAACAAACAAAAAACCGATATCCTATTCTGTCAGGATAATTTCTATCCTAGCTCCCCCTCAGGATAACTATTACACGTGATGGACAGGATAGGATAATGGACAAGATAGTGTTATCCTATCTTGTGGCGCAACAAACAACAGATAACAACAGGATATGATTACTATCCTATCTTGTCTCTGTTTATCCTATCCACCAAACGGGCCCTTAGTGTCAGAAAGAAAGTGTCAAAGAGAGTATAACTATCACTTCTCCTCAACTATAATATACACATACCCTCCCTCAATTTTTGTTGTTGTTACAATCAAGTTCTTTTAACCTAGTTTCAATTTTATTCATTTAAAACTCTTAAATTCTAATTTCTAAGAAAAATCTTTACAATTTCAATCAAGATAATCATTTAAAACCCTAGCCCCATATGCTACAAAATTTATCAAAGTTTTATTCCTTTTTACAGTTTCACTTTTATTTTCATCTTATTTTTCATTTATTATCACAATATTCATTATATTTCTTACTTCTATTTTTTCAATTTCTATCTCTTTGACTATAGCATAAAATTGGGCTGTGAAGATCTTCAATCAATTCAATTGAATCAAATAATATAATTATGGGAAAAAAATTATATTTATGATTGATTGCAAAAACTTTTAATTTAGCAAGTAAATACAAAAAGAAGCAATTTAAATTATATCAATTTTATTCTAAATAAACAAACCCGTAGTTATAGTCTTTCTTAAAAACAATATATACTACATTATTTAAAATAATGTTATTAGTCCACAAGCAAAGATTGTGTCTGATAATCTTATCCACACAACACATCATCATAACGTGTCACAATTCCTCTATAAATCCTTAGAATCCTCAAATTCCTTCATCACTTGTTCGGTACTAGGGTTTCTTTTTTATTGCCGATATATCTAATCCTTCAGATCTTATAACAAACGCGGCTGTCTCTTGCATGATTTTTGTAAGAACACATCTTCTTCACTCTCATCTTATTGATTTACTCTATTTTATTTCTTCTTCTTCTTACAATTCATTCCATTTCCTTTCCTTTTTTAAATAGGTTCTGTTGATCTCATGTCCAAGCTCTGTGTTATCTATCCACCTTGATTGATTACCCACCAAACATGTCCACACAGTTTCAGAGCAATTCATGATATTTGTCACTTCCTTGTTATCTCTGCATCAGCTGTGATTTCTTTGATTAATTATATTATGATTATGTGTTTGAGAGATACTTTCATAACCAGAAGCTGAATCTGAAAGATGCAATAGCACATCACGCGAACCGGAGAGTTGCAATAGTGCATCAAGGGAGGGGCAAACTAGAGAGAAACAACACAGCATGAGAGAGATATAAGGAGTGGTATGTTTGAGAGCACACCAGCAAGGAGACAGACTAGAGTGATGCAATAGCTTGAATAAATCTAAATCATTTTTGTAATAATTTAAATTGAATGAAATACTAAGATTAGTTTATATTACCTAATTAATTTTTAGGGATACATGTTATTAATTAAATCAAGTTTAAATTGCAAATAGTTGTAAAAATTGATTAGGCTAAGTTGCAAAAGCCAAGTATTATTTCAAATTTTCACCTACTAAATTTTGTTTTAGGGCCTATGAGAGGCTTGTATTATTCCTTTATTGTAATAGAAATTGAGATCGGAATACTAAGTGCAAACTTTCATCCTCTTCTTTTCACTATTAATTACCACGGTTGAAAACATAATTTAGAAATTGAAATTCAACTTCGTGAGATTTATCTTACAAACAGATCGATGAAAATACACTTTCACATTTAGTGTGCTGTTTTTTAATGAATTCGTTCATATTGAATATCTTAATGAAACAACCAGAAAATGCTTTGTAAAACTTTCAAACCACAAAAATATCAGTAATGTAGATTCAACTTCGTTTTAGAAAGTTACTTCTTATTGAAAGAGTGTGAAAGGAACCTTGGATTGGAGTAATCTACACTATCGAGAAAGTACAAATTGAGCACTGATTTATATTCATCCCGGTAATATGTTATCACCTATCACACCAATATAAATAAGCATAAATATTGCACAATGGCATATCTCACATCAACAATCAAAGAAATTTGCAACTAATTTAATAAAGTTGAGAAAAAGAAGAAAAAAAAACCGAAGTCCAAGCTAATATATACAAACTCTTTATTTTGATGCAGATTCTCTCTTAGAAACACAATAACAGAGCAAAAACAGTATCCCACTAAGTGAAATCGAGTATATAAATCACACTATGTCATTGAGCTTGATAAAAAACTGAATCATGAGGGATGTTATTGATAATACAATTTTTTAACAATTCCAAGTTCTTTTTTGTCTCCCTAGCTCTACCTCTCTTCGCAAGACTAAAAATAATTTTATTAATCCTTCTCACCGTGTCTCAATAGGTCTCTGTAAATGTTCATACCACCTTAACTAGTTTTCCATCAGCTTCTCCACGATAGTCGTCATTCCAGTATCTTCTCTAATCCACTCATTGCATATCTTATTCTTTCTTGTGTGCCCACTCATCCATCTTAACATTGTCATTTCTGCTACTCAAACTTTTCTCTCAGGCCGTTCCGTTAAAACCCAACATTCGCTACCATAACGTATAGCAGCTCTTACAACGATTTGCTACTCCAACTATGCTTGTGTAGCCCGTCCTAAGCCCGAACAAATGAGAAGGGTTGTGTTAGGCCTTATAACTAAGGCATTAGCATAGAATCGCAAAAGTGAGTGCAACTGTCTAAGGCTCTAGAAGTAGGGCAAGAGACACAGGATAAAGGCAAGTGGTTTCTCCTCCTTTTGTTCAGGTGTTGGTTCAGATGTTTGGCAAGCTCCACAACATTCTTTACCCGAACTCAGGAGAGCAACAATACTACATTTTTATAGTGTTTGTAATATAGTAGCTGATGTTTTGGTTCACTGATGCTACAATAGCTGGATCTCCCTTTCGGATATGGAGACTTCCTCCTTCTAGTGTGCTCGCGTTGCTGTGTCAGGATGTTGTAGCTTAGTTCGTTTTCGTATGTATTTCCATATGTAATAAAAAAATACCCTAGCCTCATATGCTGCAAAGTTTTGTTCTTTTTTCACAGTTTCACTTTTATTTTAATCTTATTTATCGTTTATTATCACTTTATTATTCTCTTATTACATTACTCATTATATTTCATACTCTTATTTTTCTATTTTTATCTCTTTGAGTGTAAGATGAAATTGGAGTGTGAAGGTATTTTTATTATTATTATTATATCCGTCTTTATAAAAGTTGTTTCCTTGAAAACACTGTTTCTAAAATATTAGCATGCATGCTAATACACGTATATTTTATGGAAACGGAAAAATATTGGTCACCAAAGAGAATCTTTATGCATTACAATGAAATACCAACGCGTGCGTCGCAAATTCACAACAGTGAAGAATGACTATGTAAATCACAAGGTCAAAAGTTTAACTCCTAGAAGCCTAACTTTTTGAGAAAACATTTGACCTTTACCGCACTTAACTTGAAATTGCGATATCAATATAAGACAAAAAAAAATACATTACAACGGGAATCACTTTGTTATTAACTTATTATATAAAATTAATTTCATTCTTGCAAATCTCTTATCTAATATCACAACACCTATTTTTATTTACATCTTATTTTTCATTTATTATCGAGATATGATCAATTGACACTAAGAAAAGTGTTTTTGAAGGATAGTTCAAGTGGTAAGAGCTGAGGACATATGAGTTGGAGAGGGGAAGGTCCAGATATGAATGCGTGGAAGTGGAATTTAAGTGCTTTCCGATATACCAAAACAAAACAAAATTTACACCAAGGTGTGAAACTTATCTTAACACCAAATCATGTCAATTTATTTTGTTTGATCTAAAAGGTTATGATTTGTCTTTTTAAACTCCTCAATCAATACATAATTATTACTCCCTCCGTCTCAAATTATAAGGACTTGTTTAGACAATAGCGCTTATTAAAAAAACATGTAATAAGCTAATTAATATCTTGGTTTTATTATTTTTTATACAAATCTTCCATATATACCCCTATGTTAGTATTGGATATATCAAAGGTTGGTTGGGAAACATGAAAGAGAAGTAATTAGTAGAGGTGATAATTAAATTTTTGGAATTGAAAATATAATGAATGCAAGGGGTAAAAAAGGAAAAGTTTATTAATTTTTTTTTTGAAATCTAGAAGGGTTCTTATAATTTGAGACACCAAGTTTGTCTCTAAAGAGTCTTATAATTTGTGACGGAGGGAGTAATATCTTTCTCTCTCATTTATTTATTTAATTATATATTATAACTTAGTTAAATTAAAGTTATAAACTTTACGAACAATTTTTTTTGTTTTATATGAAAGTAACTATAACATTATATTAGTTTCATTTTTAAAAATCCATTATTTTAATTTCCTGGAGTTCCTTAAAAAAATCTTGCAGTAAAAATAATTAATAGAAAAATAAATAAATAAATAAATTATTAAACAAATAAAAAATTAGTAAATAATTTTTGCAAATCTTGTGCAATAGAAAAATATTTCTCAATTAATTTCTTCTTAAATTTTAAAATAGATGGTACATTTCAAAGTTTTTTCAAATGAAAATATTTCTTGTTTTTTTAATATTTTATTGACATTCTTATTTCTTATTACGTATACATATATATAGAACAAAATATTCTTTTCGTAATTTTTTCAAATTCAAAAGTAAATTGATAATTATTTTTTTCAAACTAGCAAAACAAACTTTTATCTCAGCTTTAATGAGAGAAAAAATAATAATAAATACCTTAATGAATAATAAATATGTATTAAATGTCGATTTTTAGAAAATAAATCAAAGCCTTTTAGATTAAAGTAAAACAAACAAATAGAATTTAGTGTCAAAATAATTTTGACCATTTGATGTCAATTGATCCTATCTCTTTATTATCAGCTTATTGTTGTCCTATCACATTACTCATTATATTTTTTACTTTTATTTTTACTATTTATATCTCTTTGACTGTATGATGAAATTGAGGTGTGAAGATATTATTTAGCTTTTATTTTCCCTTTAAAGAACATAGAGCTATTAATATAAAAATCAATTCAGTTAAATCGAATAATAATACTGTTTTCCAATGTAAAAAAAATATAATTAAGCACCAGAAAATTTATATTTAAGATTGATTGGAAAAACTTCTAATTTGGCTAAAAGTACAATAATAAGCAATTAAAATTATTCTAAAACGAACCGTAGTTATAGTCTTTCCTAAAAACAATATATTACATTAAAAATAATGTTATTAGACAGTGGTGTCAATTAATTCTATCTCTTTGTTATCAACTTATTATTCTCCTATCACATTACTCATTATATTTCTTACTTTTAGATTTACTATTTATATCTCTTTGACTATACAATGAAATTGGGGTGTGAAGATATTATTTAGCTTTTTTTATCCCTTCAAAGAACATTTAGCTATTAATAAAAAAATAAATTCAGTTAAATCAAATGATATAATTAACCACCAGAAAAGTTATATTTAAGATTGGTTGCAAAAACTTCTAATTTGGCTAGTAAATACAAAGGTAAGCAATCAAAATTATATCAATTTTACTCTAAATTGAGCTGTAGTTATAGTCTTTCTTAAAAACAATATATTACGTTAAAAATAATGTTATTAGACATTTAATGTTGCAGGGATTGTGGCTTGGATCATCAGTAGAGATTGAACCTGATGATCTTATCCACACAACACATCATCATAACGTGTCACAGTCACTCCTCCTTTATATATTATCCTTCAACTCTTCACTTTCCCTCATCACTTGTTCAGTACTCAGATCCAATGTAGCCAGACACGCTAACAAACGCTGCAGTCTCTTGGTTTTTGTAAGAACATGTCTTCTTCACTTTCATCTCATTAATTTACTCAATTTTATTTCTTCTTCTTCTTCTTCTTACAATTCATTCCATTTCCTTCCCTTTGCTAAATAGGTTCTGTTGATCTCACGTCCAAGCTCTGTACTGTGTACTCCACCTTGATCGAATACGCACCAAACATGTCCACACAGTCTCAGAGAAATTCTACAAGGGATTTGATATTGTGGAAATGGTCCACAATATTTGTAACTTTCTTGTTATCTCAACATCAACTGTGATTTCCTTGATTAATTGTGTTACTAGGCCTCATGGAGTAAGTTAACGTACCAACCGATTGTTCGAAACAGTGTGTTTGAAACAAAACAGTGTGTTTCAGCCTCTGCGGTTTGCTTCTGTTTCTTCTCAGGACCCCTCTTCACGCGTCTCCCCCTTTTTGGCCGTTTGTGATTCTTGTTTCTTCTAGCTGGAATCCCTGTGGTGATTCGCACTTCTTTGCTTCTCCGCTGCGTGTTCTTGTGAATAGATCTGTATCAAGGGCCTTTTGGGTTAATGCTAAGAAACAAATAGTGGGGATCTGTATCAATTCGCGCTTCTTCAATTATAACAGGGGAAATTCCTTCAATCAATTCATAAAATAGTGACAATTTATAAAGATGACAAAAGGAAGTATAGGAAGTATTCTAAAATAGGAAGAAGCGAGAAACAAATATCAATTTTCTAATTATCTTTTAACACACCTAATTACATAACTCGTTCATATACCACTAAGATGTTTCTGGGCTAATGCTGAGATACAAGTTGGAATTTAAGCATAGGTGGACCGGGCGAGTGCCTTCCCCCGGTGGCGGGCCATGAAGACTTATAAAGACATACTTCGCTTTCATACTTCAAGCTCAGTGTCTTGTGGGCATGCGGACAGGGAGAGTGCCTTCCCCCGGTGGCGGGCCATGAAGACTTATGAAGACACATTTCGCTTTCTTACTTCAAGCTCGGTGTCTTGTGGGTTTGTGGACAGGGCGAGTGCCCCACGACAGTAAGAGGGCGACCAACATTAGTAAAGGGCGGCGACCCAGGGGAACATTTGTAATACATAGGATATTGGGCCTGATCTTTGAGGCCCATAGGCTTAGTCTGAATTAAATGTAATTTATGGCCTTCCTCCCTATAAATAGCTAATAGGGGGCTCAAGTAAAAGGGATCTGAATTATCTATTGATAACACTTCTTCTCAATGCTCTCTCAATTCGAGAACATTATCTTACCCAAATAAATATTTTTCCTACAAAATACATAGTCAAAAAATAAAAAGTCTCACCCCCAAAGTAAATGTCTAGGTTCGGCTATTCCAAGAACAAGACCAAGGTCCAAATTTTTTTCAAAAAGAAATTATACACTAGCTAAGTTAAGCAATATCTATTGTAGAAATCAAATTAGAAGTTTCAAAATCACTTCTTTGAAAATAATCACTTTTCAAAAACTCAACTTTTCCAAAAATAAAATATACTCATGAATTGATCAAGAGATTCTCTATCACTTTGGTGAAGGCTAAAAGCGAAAAGCTAAACTTAAAAACTCAAAACACTTTTGAACCAAATTTTTGAAATACAAAGTTGATGAGGTTGTTGTTCGAGTTGTTCCTAAGAACTTTTAAGAAGAGAAAATGCAAAATGCTAACATCTTTAACCCAAAGTCACTTTAAAAGATTTTTTCAAAGAAATACTTCCAGAGAAGTAAAGATCAAAGAATTTCCTTCAACTTTGATGAAGAACAAACTCTAAAACCTCAACTTTAAGCTAAACTCAAACTAAAACTTATTATTTCTAAAAATCTAGATTTTCCAAAGAAATAAAACCATCACTACTACAGAAATGCCATAATACCATGGTTCTGGGCAGCCTATTACCACAGTTAAACCGTGGTATCAGTCATCCAAGTAATGGATAAATTACCACGGTTCAAGGCGGAACTGTGGTAACATCATACCTCGGAAATACTTGGTTCTACGCTGAACCGTGGTAATATCAGGCCTCTGTTACCACGGTTATAGGAGGAACCGTGGTATTTTGTCCCTATGTTACCAAGGTTCTTTTATGAACCGTGGTAATAATTTTGTTTTTTGTTTTAAGTTCTATTACCACGGTCCTGTATGAACCGTGGTAATATGTGTATTTTATTATTTGAGCTACGTACAATCAAAGACATGCAATTCAAACAGTAAACAAATTATAACCATGACCTGCAATGCGATGGAAAAAACCCTGACAACATAATGTACAAGAAGTATATATAATATGTACAACCAATCAAATATGTACAAATTATAATATGTGCAGACCCCCTTTTCCTCTTCTGTTTCAAAAGGTGCATACGTGTTTTTCCTATTTTTTCATGGAATTCTATATTCATCCAAGTTCCCTCTTCATGATCATCTCGGACATACAAACAATCATCTTCATCTGAATCAGGGTCGATTGGTTGTTGTAACGCGAAGAATGGGTCATCCTCAATAGCATTTTCTCCATGAAGGTCTTGTCCATCATCGTTGTTGATATGCGCCTTATTTGATAAAAGAACAATGGACCTTTTATTGTCAGCGGGATCAGGGACATAAAATATTTGCTCTTCTTGGGATGCCAAAATAAATGGATCATCCGTGGACCCCACCTTATTAAAATCTTCCTGAATGAACCCTGAGTCATCAATCTGAACTCCAGAGTTATTGTCAACCCACTTACAGCCAAACACAGGAACCTAGAATGTTGTGTAATCCAGCTCCCATATGTGTTGAATTACCCCAAAGTATGACATGTCTGCCTATATGGGGTTTCTATCTTTGGCGCTAGAGACATGCATAGCTCTAGCAACAAGAGTCAAACCACTGTTTTGCATTGTACTACGATCATCTTGGGTTTCCGTATAAAATGTATAGCCATTAATTACATAGTCTTTGTAAGAAAAGGCATGTATACTCGGACCCTTCGACAACCATTTCAATCTGTCTGAAACAGAGATATGATCTTCTTTCCACTCTTGATAAACGTGATCCTTTAGCCATGGGATAAAAGTCCTCTTGTGCTCCTTTGCTAACCAATTTTCAAACCTATTGGGGTTCAACATCTTAATCTCATCCTTGTGCTGTCAACATATGGCCCAACCTCATCTGCATTATCCAAAACAAATAAGTGAGCTTGTTGCCATTCTTTGGTCTGAACGGTTACTATCTCACATTTAAACAACCATTCCCTTCTATTCATCCTGTGTGACGAGACTTGGAAGCCCAATGGAATCCACATTGGACAGGTATTCGGTACAAAATTCAACAACTTCTTCTACTAAGTACCGTTAGTTCGGTTTTTTACATAGCCTTTTAAAATCTTCATGTAACGATCAAAAAGGTACATCCAACTCATATAAGTTGGCCCGCATAATTGTATCTCTCTAACCAAGTAAATGGTTAGATGAACCATTATATCAAAGAAAGAAGGTGGAAAGTACATCTCAAGCTCACACAAAGTTGTAGCAATTTCTCTCTGCAATGCTGTCAACTTAGAAGGGTCAATCACTTTGCTGCAAATAGCCTTGAAGAAGAGACACAAGCTTGTTAAGGTACCTCGCACTTTTTTGGGCAAAATCGAGCATATAACTACCAGTAGAAAGTTCTCCATAAGAATATGACAATCATGAGTCTTCAATCCCTTCAACTTAAGGTCTTTCATTGATACCAGGTTCTTGATATTTGAAGAGTACCCCTATGGAACCTTAACCCCACTAAGAAACTTGCACAAACCAAGTTTCTCTATCCTGCTGAGAGTATAGGCCGCTGGAGGGAGATACGTACGTTTTCCCTTCTTCACTGGTCTTAATTCTTTTCTTATGCCCACCAAATCAAGCCTTGAATTGATGCTATCTTTTGACTTTCCTGACACGTTTAGCAAAGTACCTGCAACAATTTCAAAAATATTCTTCTCAACATGCATCATATCAATAAAATGTCTCACATAGAGTGACTCCCAATATGGCAACTTAAAGAAAATTGACTTTTTCTTCCAACCACTTTTAGGAACTTGGTTTTTGAAAGTCTTGCCGAATGTACACCTCAATTTTTTCACCTTGGAAAATAGATCAACACCCTTCAGTGGCTTGGGCGCTCTACCTTCTTCTATATTTCCATAGAAAGCTTTTGACCAGCTCCGATGATGATGACTTGTATGCAAGAATCTACAATGTTGTAGGAAAACAGTGTTTTAACAATGTTCTAATCGCATTGAAGTTGTACCATCTTCACATATAGGGCATGCAAGCTTTCATTTTACACCATATCCCGACAAATTGCGATATGCCGGAAAATCATTGATCGTACCATACAACATAGCCCTCAGCCTGAAAGTTTCATCCCTTGACCCATCATACACCTCTACACCTACATCCCATAATTTCTTCAGATCTTCAATTAGAGGGACCAAGTATATGTCTATATCATTTCCGGGTTGTTGAGGCCCGGATTAACATAGATAACATCATATACTTGTGCTTCATACAAGGCGCATGTTTATGTCCTCTGTGCCAAATACAAGATAGTCCGCATCAAATTTTTTCCACTTTGGAGAATCTGCCGGGTGTCGAAGAATTCCATCACCATCCCCTCTATCTTTATGCCATGTCAGGTGTTTCGCAATTTCAGCTCTATGGTACACGCGCCGAAATCTAGGTATTACGGGGAAATACCATAACACCTTTAAGGGACTTGATTTTTTCTTCTTATATCGCGGAGCTTTACATTTAGAACATGTATCCAGAGATTCATATTCACCACGAAACAAAATACAATCATTAGGACATGCATGAATCCTCTCATAACTCATTCCAATAGACGAAAGCATTGTTTAGCCTCATATGTTTGACCGGGAAGAACGTTCTCCTCCGGAAGCATATCTTTTAAGAGAGAAAGTAGGTCGTTGAAGCTCTTATCGGTCCATCCATTGCCCGCTTTTAGGTTGTACAACTTTAAGACCGCAGACAATCTTGTGAGTTTAGAGCATCCATCATAAAGAGGCGTCTTCGCATCAGTTTTCAACCTCTCGAACATTTCAGGGCAATCACGAAGATCATCTTCCATCGCCTCCGCTATTTCATCAACACAGTGAGCCTCACATTCATCTTTCTCCATATCAACTGAGGAACATCCCAGAGTATCTGTTGCATCGCTAGAATCAAATCTGGGCTCACCACGATTTGTCCAACGCATATAGTTCTTATCAATTCCATTGCATATTAGATGTCCTTCCAATTCAAGTGGGTTAACTCTAAGACAATGACAGCAACGTAAACTGGGGCATAACATGCTATTGGGATTCTTTGCGCATTGAACCGTGAATGAAACAAATTCTTTCACTCCGGTCGCATATTCATCGGATAAGCGATTAGAAAACATCAATTTACGATCCATACGTACCTGATCAATAGATGTTAATGTCTACAAATATGAACCTCTTAAAATTTAGAGGGGAAGATTCCTATTCTAGCCGGGATTCTAAAATTCATGTTATGTTTGTAAAAAATGTAATGTTCGAGACATTAGAAGCTATCGTTAAATAAAAAGCTACTAGTTAGTATCCTCACATACTCCTTACAATCGAACATGACCTCACAAAATAGAGTACACATATATTCCACGAAATGTACTGAACAACAACAAAAATCTTCAACAGAATACTCATTCCACAAAATGTACTGAACAACAACAGCAAAGGCATAAGAACTGGTAATTATCAAACAGATAAGCTCCTTAACTACCACAAAAACTAAAACGCCAGACGAAGGTACTAAACAACAACAAAAATCTTAAGAAGAAAGAAAACCCTAGAAGTAGAAGCAGGTCAAGAGGACTCACAAGTGAGGTGTGGAAGCAAGATGAACGAGCTGAGTAGCAGGAGGAATGAGCTTAGTGAGCACACAAAGAGGGAGGCCGTGAGCAACAGAAGGATTAGCTGCAGCGAGAAAAGTAGTTACAAAGCGAATGCAGAGAGAACACGCGCCGATGATGACGTGCAACGACAGGTGGCAAGAAGCGCAGGTAATAGGGTGAAAAAGGTAGGAATGTCGAGTGGCAGTGACGATGTTGAAGATCGATGGAGTCGAGACAGAGAAGCGGGAAGACAAAAGGTATTTCTCGATAGAAGGGTTTAAATTTATTTATTTTTACATTTTTATAAATAGCTTATTTTTTAATATTAACTAAAATAAAATTAATTTTTATTAATTCGGCTATTTTAATTTTTTCGAAGGGAGTTTATTTTAATGAAAATTATTATATATGTATCCAATGGGTTTTAACTTAGTAGAGATAAGTGATTAATGATAAAAATTATTACAAGATATTATTTTTTCAAAAATATTTTATATTTAAATTATTACTTATAATTATATAAGTAGAGAAATAATTTTAAATAATATCATATGATAATATAAAATTAGTCTATATTTACTATTAAAAAATTATTACATATATATATGAGTAGCCTATTTTATTGTTAGTGAAAAATTATTTTGTGCATTTTTATTATAATATAAATAACAAAAAATAATGATTACTAAGTAGTAGTATGTGGTAATGAAAATTTAATTATTTTATATGAGTAAATCCATTATTTTCACCATTTATAAATAAGTTTATTTTTTAATTAAGTTTATCAGTAACTAAATAATTTAACTTAACAATAACAATTAGTAATTGATAAGTAATAAAATTAATATTTTATTAAAATCAAAAAATTATATTTATTAATTAATATTATCATAATTATATAAAATATAAATTTTGAAATTAATTTTGGGTCATGGTAATAAACAAACAAAAAACTGATATCCTATTCTGTCAGGATAATTTCTATCCTAGCTCCCCCTCAGGATAGCTATTACACGTGATGGACATGATAGGATAAGGGACAAGATAGTGTTATCCTATCCTACTGGCGCAACAAACGGCAGATAACAACAGGATATGATTACTATCCTATCTTGTCTCTGTTTATCCTATCCACCAAACAGGCCCTTAGTGTCAGAAAGAAAGTGTCAAAGAGAGTATAACTATCACTTCTCCTCAACTATAATATACACATACCCTCCCTCAATTTTTGTTGTTGTTACAATCAAGTTCTTTTAACCTAGATTCAATTTTATTCATTTAAAACTCTTAAATTCTAATTTCTAAGAAAAAACTTTACAATTTCAATCAAGATAATCATTTAAAACCCTAGCCCCATATGCTACAAAATTTATCAAAGTTTTATTCCTTTTTACAGTTTCACTTTTATTTTCATCTTATTTTTCATTTATTATCACAATATTCATTATATTTCTTACTTCTATTTTTTCAATTTCTATCTCTTTGACTATAGCATAAAATTGGGGTGTGAAGATCTTCAATCAATTCAATTGAATCAAATAATATAATTATGGGAAAAAAATTATATTTATGATTGATTGCAAAAACTTTTAATTTAGCAAGTAAATACAAAACGAAGCAATTTAAATTATATCAATTTTATTCTAAATAAACAGACCCGTAGTTATAGTCTTTCTTAAAAACAATATATACTACATTATTTAAAATAATGTTATTAGTCCACGAGCAAAGATAGTGTCTGATAATCTTATCCACACAACACATCATCATAACGTGTCATAATTCCTCTATAAATCCTTAGAATCCTCAAATTCCTTCATCACTTGTTCGGTACTAGGGTTTCTTTTTTATTGCCGATATATCTAATCCTTCAGATCTGATAACAAACGCGGCTGTCTCTTGCATGATTTTTGTAAGAACACATCTTCTTCCATCTCATCTTATTGATTTACTCTATTTTATTTCTTCTTCTTCTTCTTACAATTCATTCCATTTCCTTTCCTTTGTTAAATAGGTTCTGTTGATCTCATGTCCAAGCCCTGTGTTTTCTATCCACCTTGATTGATTACCCACCAAACATGTCCACACAGTTTCAGAGCAATTCATGATATTTGTGAATTCCTTGTTATCTCTGCATCAACTGTGATTTCTTTGATTAATTATATTATGATTATGTGTTTTAGAGATACTTTCATAACCAAAAGATGAATCTGAAAGATGCAATAGCACTGATAGTAATAAAATCGCACAAGAAATGGGGGTTTGAATTGTGTGGGTGACTTTTTAAAAGTTTTTCGTATTGAAGACGAATTATAAGTTTAAAAGCGTTTATGTAAACGTGCTGTGGAAATATATTTAGAGCATAAGCAGTAAAGCACGCAAGATATTCATCCTGGTTCACCCTCAAAATCGATAGGGCTACGTCCAGTCCTTGGCTATACCAAGATTTTCCACTATTTCGATTGAATAGTACAAGTGTTCTCAGGGACTTCTCCCAGTATTCTGAGGACTACTCCTTTACAAGTTTTCTCAGGACTTCTCCTTTATCTCTTAAGTATTTGACAAGACTCCTCCCTGATTCTTTTACAAGAATGTTGGTTTTCTACAAAGATCTCTTCACAAAGAGTGGGTAGAAAATATGAGGTTCTAGGTTCAGAGATGATGGTTAAGTTTGGTTCTCTGAAGGGATAGTGTGAGAGTAATGATAGTTTTCACTCTATGAGGATTTCACACTAATTGGCGACTAAACTCAGAAGGATAGAAAATTCTAAGGTTGTTGTTTGATAAAGTTTGCCATAGTGATGAGCATTTCTTCAACCGCTAGAGAGTGAGTTCGTCTGGCAATCCTTTTTCTTCTGGTTTCCAGGGACAGCAATTAATGCGAGTGGATTCCAGCTAATAGGGCAATTAATGCTTCTGACCAGAGGACTTGGATTCTACCGTTGAGGAGATACGATGATCAGAGGATTTCACCGTAAATTTAGTAAAAAGCAACTTGAATTAAGGAATGTCGGAGAATTTGAATCTTCAGGATATATGGCGCTTAATTCTGTCTCTTTCGTATTTAATGCTCTGATCCACAGGAGGTGCTTGACGGCTTCTCTTGGTTTAGGCAAACGATCTCTACTGAGCAGATTCCTTTCGTGTCAGTCTTTAATCATTACTTCTCAGTCAACCTCTGTGTTTGACTTGGAGTGAACCGGTAAGATCTTTTAGGCGGACGAACTCTACTGAGAGAGAGGCTCCAGTTCTCTTAGCCGGACGTACTTTTCCTTTGCTCTTTGATAACGATTGCAGCGTCCCTTCCGTATATAAGAGTTCCTGAATATAAAATACTTTGAAGAGAATTAGTGACTCTTTACGAAATTGTTATTTATCAAAATAGGTTAATTTATTTGGACATTTTTCTCTAACAATCTCCCCCTTTTTGATAATGACAATTTCTTAAAACAAATGCAAGTAGAGTCTGTATGATTTCTCCCCCTTAGTATGTGCCCTTTCTTTTATTTAGCATTCATTTCATTATCGAAATTAGCTCCCCCTAAGCTTGTGCAGTTTTTAATTTGGTGTATTAATTTCTCCCCCTTTGGCATTAGCAAAAAGAAAACTTAAACACAGCGAAAGTAAATAATAGTGCTATATATTCATGAGGATGGTTTAGACAATCCTAAAAGTAAGGCCATATAGGCGTTCAGAGGAAAGATCGTCTGAACAACATCGTTTAAGACGGGCAGCAGACAGAGCTGATGAAGAGAGCTTTCGTTTTTGAACCCTCCTAGTCCATTCACTGAGGAGTTCAGTGGGTACTTCAGATATATCAACCGGCAGATTCATTCGACGAACATCACTGAACTTAATCGGAGTAGCAAAGATGTAGTCAGATGAGGTATAGTTCATTGACTCAATAGCAGGATTGATTAACTGCTTGTGACGCATGAGAGCAGAGATGAGGGCTCCGTGGGGAAGGTTTGAGTTAGGTTTTTTTAGAGTATGGAGGATGTATTGAAACACAAGATTAGACCATTTGACATTCTTGCGATGTTGAAGTTGAAACAAGGCCCATTGAGAGAACTTATTGACTAAGTCTCGAGAACCCTCTTTTGGCAGAATGACCTTACTGAGAACAGCATGGGGAAGAATGCATTCTTCAGCTAGGTTTGTCAGTTGCCTAGAGGTGGCATTTTTGGGAATCTCCTTCCAGATAGTGAAAGGAGAGCTCTCGAAGTTTTCCCAAGATGAGGAATAGCACGCTCCATGGAGAGGAAGGTTGAGAAGTTGAGCTATGTCAGTTGTGAGTATATCGACTACTTGACCTAAGCACCGAGTTCGGATGTGATTAGGGTTCATCTCAACAGCACAGTCGTAGAACTCCTGAACAAGAGGCTTTAGGACTGAAGATGAGGAAACAGTGAACATGTTCCCCCAGGCCTGAGAGAGCAGAAGATCAAGTCCTGCCACCTTTGCATGCGCTAATAGCTTCAGATCAAAATATCGAGGGGTGACAAGTTCTCTATCCCCTAGATGTTCAACCTTCACAAGACCAATGTCGTATCCCTGAAGCTCTCGATTACGAATCATACGATTAATCTGGTTCTGGTGTATTTGCTTTTCTTCCATGCTTAGAGCTCTTTGAGCTTTTCCAGTTCATCATTTGTTGGGAGCCATGAGAGCTGTAGAGAGGGAAGACAGAACGATGGCTACAAATGCACGGAGTAAGTTGAATGGGTGTATTGAGGCAGTTGTAAAGAGATATATCTTTACGAACCGTCAGTTTTATGTGGAATAGTGTCTCGATTTTATCATTTTCATGATGAGTAATACAGTTTATTAACTTGCATTAAATGAAGAGAGATAATAAATACCATCCTTTGTGCGTGTGTGCAGAGCAAGTGAGGGATATGAAAAGACACAACTGTTTGAGCATTTAATGTATATCATGAAGTGGATATTATGAAAATGACCAGACGAATATAATAAATAAATATTTATAGTGCAGGAAACATTCCTAGTCTTTCTCTAAGGCATGCAAACTTGTTTTCAATAAGGGGTTTGGTGAAAATGTCTGCCAATTGATCATCAGATGGTATGTATGAGATGTCAATATTTCCTTTTGCTACATGATCACGAATGAAATGATGTTTGATTTCAATATGTTTGGTTCGTGAATGTAACACAGGATTCTTTGTTATATTAATGGCACTTGTATTATCACATAGTAATGGAATGTTATGCTCAAAAATATTATAATCTTCTAATTGATGCTTCACCAAAAAAAGTTGGGTGCAGCATGAACCTGCAGCGACGTATTCGGCTTCAGCTGTTGAAAGAGAGATTGTGCTCTATTGTGCTCTGTCGTTTTCTTGCCCAAGAGATTAAACAATGCCCTAAGAAGTGACATCCTCCACTTGTGCTTTTTCTTTCTATTCTATCTCCGGCATAGTCAGCATCACAGAATCCTCTTAGCCTGAAATCATCACCTTTCTCATAGACTAGACCAAGATTAGTTGTGCCAATAAGATATCGAAAAATTCGTTTTACGGCACTAAGATGAGACTCTTGAGGACTTACCTGGAATCTTGCACATACACATACGCTGTACATGATGTCTGGTCTACTTGATGTAAGATATAATAGTGATCCTATCATTCCTCTATATTTGGTTGAGTCAACAGGAGTTGAATCATCTCCTTTATCAAGTATGGTTCCAGGATGCATTGGAGTTCCCATGGCTTTTGCTTTCTCCATGCAATACTTTTTTAGCAGGTCATTGACATATTTGGTCTGATGGATGTATGTTCGAGTTCCCTCTTGCCTAATTTGTTATCCTAGGAAGAACTTCAATTCTCCCATCATACTCATCTCAAATTCACTTTGCATGAGCTTGGAGAACTCTTGACAAAGAGCTTCATTTGTGGCCCCAAATATTATGTCATCGACATATAGCTGTACTAGGATGAAGTCATTGGACCTCTTTCGTCTGAAGAGAGTATTGTCGATGCTTCCTCGAGAAAAGCCATTTTTCATAAGAAATGAGCTCAAGTGATCGTACCATGCTCGTGGTGCTTGCTTTAATCCATATAGAGCTTTTCTCAGCTTGAAGACATGGTCTGGCAGATCCTGATCTTCAAATCCTGGAGGTTGTTTTACGTAGACTTCTTCTTCAATGTATCCATTTAAGAAGGCACTTTTGACATCCATTTGAAACAGCTTTATGGAGTGTTGACATGCAAATGCTAGAAGTATGCGTATGGCTTCAATTCTTGCCACTGGTGCAAACGTCTCTGTATAATAAATTCCTTCTTGTTGATTGTACCCTTGAGCCACCAGACGAGCTTTGTTTCTTGTGACCTTTCCATTTTCATCCATCTTATTTCTGAAAACCCATCGAGTGCCTATAATCGATTTGTCTTCTGGTTTTGGTACCAAATCCCAGACTTTACTTCGTTCAAACTGATTTAGTTCTTCTTGCATGGCGAGGATCCATCCTTCATCCTGAAGAGCTTCTCCTATGTTCTTTGGCTCTATTTCAGAAAGAAATGCACAGTTAGCAAAATCATTAAACGTGGATCGAGTTCTTACCTTTTCGTGGACGTCTCCAATAATTTGTGTTGGAGGGTGATCTGGTTTGAATCTCCAGTCTCGAGGTAGTGATATGCCGCTGGAAGTCATAATTTGACTTGATGAAAGGTCGTCAGACGTAGTTTCATCAACTTCGTCTGGTTGAGGAGTGATTGAGTCCGACTCTTTACTGGATGATGATGGCTGAACTGGATTTGATGACGGAGCTTCATATATTTCCATATCATCATCTTCTGTAAGTATAGGATTTATGCCCACATGCTTATCTTCAAATCTAACATTGATGGATTCCTCAACTGCCATGGTTCTGGAGTTATATACTCGAAACGCCTTCGAATTAGGTGAATATCCCAAGAATATTCCCTTATCTGATTTTGCATCAAATTTTCCGAGATCATCCTTTGTGTTGAGTAGAAAGCATGAGCTTCCAAAAGGATGAAAATATGAGATGTTTGGCTTTCTTCCCTTCCATAGCTCGTAAGCAGTTTTCTTCAGAGTTGGACGCATGAATATTCTATTTTGAATGTAGCATGCGGTATGGATGGCTTCAGCCCAGAAATATTTTGGCAGAGAGGTTTCATTGAGCATGATTCTTGCCATTTCTTGAAGTGACCTGTTTTTCCTTTTTGCTACTCCATTCTGCTGAGGAGTTCTCGGAGCGGACACTTGATGGAATATGCCATTTTCTTCGCAGTAATGATTGAATTCTTCATTTATGAACTCTCCTCCTCTGTCACTACGGATGTTGGTGATGCAGTATCCTTTCTCATTCTGAATCTTTCTCATTCTGAATTCTTTTTGCGATGATTAGAAAGGACCTGAAGGCTTCATCTTTTGTTCCAAGAAATTGCACCCATGTAAATCTGGTGTAGTCATCCACGATGACAAGACAGAATCTTTTTCCAGAACAACTAGCCGTTCTAGTGGGTCCAAACAAGTCCATGTGCAACATCTCCAGAGGTCTCTTTGTACTCACAACGTTCTTTGTGTGGAAAGAACTTTTTACTTGCTTTCCTTGGAGACATGCTGAGCATGTATCATCAGATTCGAAAGATAGATTTGGCAGACCACGTACTAAATCATGTTTGATTATTTTAGCAATGGTCTTTAAGGATGCATGCCCTAGCTTCCTGTGCCAGATCCATTTATCATCCTCTGCTGATACTAGACATGTTACCTTTTGACTTGCAAGGTTTTCCAGGGAGGTCTTATATAGATCCCCTTGTCTCTGAGCTTCAAAGATGGTCTTATCATTTTCATTAGAGACTCTACACTTCAATTTGGTGAAGGAAACAGTGAGCCCACTATCACATAATTGACTTATGCTAAGTAGGTTATGTTTCAATCCTTCAACTAAGAGAACCTTCCGGATTACTGGAAGGGGGTCCTTACCGACATTTCCTTCTCCGACAATGAATCCTTTTTATTTCCTCCAAAGGTCACTGTCCCTCCTGTCTTCTTCTCATGGATTTTTGGCAATAAAGACCTTTTTCCCGTCATGTGCCGTGAGCATCCACTGTCCAGGTACCATTGTTCTCTTTGGTTTTGAACTGTTAAGCACATCTGCAAAAGGAATAATCATTGATTTAGGTACCCAAACTTTCTTGGGTCCTTTTTTGTTAGTAATCATCTTGGGTGGACTTTTCCTCCCATGCACTATTTTTTGAGGAGTTTGTTTCTCCTTACCCTCGACCATGAAGGTTTCAGGTTGAATTTTGATGGATGCTGATGAGAAATTTTTCTTTTCAGGCTGATATCTATATGGAACAGTAGACAAGTTATGTTTAATGGCAATTATGTCCCAGTCTTCTTCTTCTTCATATCCTAATCCTCTTCGATCATATGCTGATCTATTATTTCCACTTAATTTGATTAGATTATCATGTCCTTGAGTAAACATGGATAAGTCCTTAATTAAATAACTGACTCTTTCCTTCAAACTTCTAATTTCTTTGTTTGCATCTTGTTCTAAAAGTGCTTGATTTTTCTTGGTAAGCATGATTGAGACTTCCTTAGATGCATTCAGTTCTTTCAATGTTTTATCATGCTTCTTTTTGAGAGAGCTATACTTAATAGCTAATGCATGAGCATATTCTAGCAGTTCATTATAGTCATCAGTTGAGATTTCAGAACATACCTCATCTTGATCATCCTCTTCGTTATCTGATTCGTCGACAGAAATCATCAATGCCTCTGCTTCTCTGTCAGCTTCAATATCAGAGGTGTCTATGGATGCCATGAATGCACAGTATGAAGCTTCCTCAATAGCTCCCTTGGCTTCTTCTTCTTGATCTGAGTCATCTTCTGATTCATCGTTCTGACTGGAAAAGGCCTTCTTCTTGTAGAAAGTTTTCTGCGAAGGCTTATTTCCTAGGCGAGGACAATCCGCTTTGACATGACCAGGTTTCTTGCATTCATAGCAGACGATCCCTCCTTTGCTTGGAGTTCTTTATTCTTCTCTTGATGAGGAAGAAGGTCTTCCTTTGAATTGCTTCCGGCTTCCCACCATTTTTCTGAATCGTCTGTTGAACAGGGCTTGTTCATCATCAGACCGATTAGATTTGGCTGTTTCCTCATCTGAGGATTCATTAGTTTTCAAAGCCTTTGATTTGTTGGCTTTGAATGCTACAGCTTTAGCGGCTGCTGTTTTTCTTTTTATAACCACGGCATCATTTGCAAGATCCTGCTCGTGGATCTTCATTTCTCCCAGCAGATCTTCTACTTGATATGTGTCCATGTTCTTTCCGGATCTTTGGGCGGTGACAAAATTTCTCCAGTTGGTGGGAAGACTTCTGAGAATCTTGACTACTTTTTCCTTGTTGGTGAATGTTTTGCCCAGATTCCTCATGCCATTGTGAATGGTCTGAAGTCGTGAAAACATGGAATCAATGGACTCATTATCTTCCGTCATGAAGTTTTCGTATTGGGATGCAAGCATGCTCATCTTGGTGGTTTGAACAGCAGTTGTTCCCTCATGAGCAATAGCCAGCGTGTCCCATACCTCCTTTGCAGTACTTAGGCTGTCAACTTTATCGTGCTCACTTTTGCTAAGAGAACATATGAGAAATAGCCTTGCCTTGGGATTTCTCTGGTTTTCTGTCTTGTGTTCGTCTGTCCACTTGTCAGCTGGAATGGCCTTGTTTTCACTATCTTTAGGAAAGTAATTTCCCTTAGATATCACATCCCATAGTTTCCAATCAGTTGATTCAATGAATAGCTGCATATGTTTCTTCCAGTAAGGATAGTTTGAGCCATCGAAGAATGGTGGCTTGTTTGTTGCGGTTCCGGTTGTGTAGGCAATTCCGTCCATGGATCTTTTCACTCTACACCTGTTAAGATGTTAGTAATACTCAGAGCGGTTAAGCTCTGATACCAATTGATAGTAATAAAATCACACAAGAAAGGGGGGTTTGAATTGTGTGGGTGACTTTTTAAAAGTTTTTCGTATTGAAGACGAATTATAAGTTTAAAAGCGTTTATGTAAACGTGCAGTGGAAATATATTTAGAGCATAAGCAGTAAAGCACGCAAGATATTTATCCTGGTTCACCCTCAAAATCGATAGGGCTACGTCCTGTCCTTGGCTATACCAAGATTTTCCACTATTTCGACTGAATAGTACAAGTGTTCTCAGGGACTTCTCCCAGTATTCTGAGGACTACTCCTTTACAAGTTTTCTCAGGACTTCTCCTTTATCTCTTAAGTATTTGACAGGACTCCTCCCTGATTCTTTTACAAGAATGTTGGTTTTCTACAAAGATCTCTTCACAAAGAGTGGGTAGAAAATATGAGGTTCTAGGTTCAGAGATGATGGTTAAGTTTGGTTCTCTGAAGGGATAGTGTGAGAGTAATGATAGTTTTCACTCTATGAGGATTTCACACTAATTGGCGACTAAACTCAGAAGGATAGAAAATTCTAAGGTTACTGAGTGTTCTTGGCAAAATCTTGTCTAAGTTATGAATTGACTTGAAGAATTTGAATGCTTAGATATAGTGTAAGTCGCCAAGTTGAAAGTGATGCAGAGGCAGCTATTTATATCTTCAGTAAGGTGAGAACTGGATGGACTGCTGAAGATCTTCAAAAATAGTTCCGTTGGAGATTTACTCGATTGTGAGTAACGGATACTTCTGCACTTGTTGTTTGATAAAGTTTGCCATAGTGATGAGCATTTCTTCAACCGCTAGAGAGTGAGTTCGTCTGGCAATCCTTTTTCTTCTGGTTTCCAGGGACAGCAATTAATGCGAGTGGATTCCAGCTAATAGGGCAATTAATGCTTCTGACCAGAGGACTTGGATTCTACCGTTGAGGAGATACGATGATCAGAGGATTTCACCGTAAATTTAGTAAAAAGAAACTTGAATTAAGGAATGTCGGAGAATTTGAATCTTCAGGATATATGGCGCTTAATTCTGTCTCTTTCGTATTTAATGCTCTGATCCACAGGAGGTGCTTGACGGCTTCTCTTGGTTTAGGCAAACGATCTCTACTGAGCAGATTCCTTTTGTGTCAGTCTTTAATCATTACTTCTCAGTCAACCTCTATGTTTGACTTGGAGTGAACCGGTCAGATCTTTTAGGCGGACGAACTCTACTAAGAGAGAGGCTCCAGTTCTCTTAGCCGGACGTACTTTTCCTTTGCTCTTTGATAATGATTGCAGCGTCCCTTCCGTATATAAGAGTTCCTGAATATAAAATACTTTGAAGAGAATTAGTGACTCTTTACGAAATTGTTATTTATCAAAATAGGTTAATTTATTTGGACATTTTTCGCTAACAAGCACATCACGCGAACCGGAGAGTTGCAATAGTGCATCAAGGGAGGGGCAAACTAGAGAGAAACAACACAGCATGAGAGAGATATAAGGAGTGGTATGTTTGAGAGCACACCAGCAAGGAGACAGACTAGAGAGATGCAATAGCTTGAATAAATCTAAATCATTTTTGTAATAATTTAAATTGAATGAAATACTAAGATTAGTTTATATTACCTAATTAATTTTTAGGGATACATGTTATTAATTAAATCAAGTTTAAATTGCAAATAGTTGTAAAAATTGATTAGGCTAAGTTGCAAAAGCCAAGTATTATTTCAAATTTTCACCTACTAAATTTTGTTTTAGGGCCTATGAGAGGCTTGTATTATTCCTTTATTGTAATAGAAATTGAGATCGGAATACTAAGTGCAAATTTTTATCCTCTTCTTTTCACTATTAATTACCACGGTTGAAAACAGAATTTAGAAATTGAAAATCAACTTCGTGAGATTTATCTTACAAACAGATCGATGAAAATACACTTTCACTTTTAGTGTGCTGTTTTTTAATGAATTCGTTCATATTGAATATCTTAATGAAACAACCAGAAAAGGCTTTGTAAAACTTTCAAACCACAAAAATATCAGTAATGTAGATTCAACTTCGTTTTACAAAGTTACTTCTTATTGAAAGAGTGTGAAAGGAACCTTGGATTGGAGTAATCTACACTATCGAGAAAGTACAAATTGAGCACAGATTTATATTCATCCCGGTAATATGTTATCACCTATCACACCAATATAAATAAGCATAAATATTGCACAATGGCATATCTCACATCAACAATCAAAGAAATTTGCAACTAATTTAATAAAGTTGAGAAAAAGAAGAAAAAAAAACCGAAGTCCAAGCTAATATATGCAAACTCTTTATTTTGATGCAGATTCTCTCTTAGAAACACAATAATAGAGCAAAAACAGTATCCCACTAAGTGAAATCGAGTATATAAATCACACTATGTCATTGAGCTTGATAAAAAACTGAATCATGAGGGATGTTATTGATAATACAATTTTTTAACAATTCCAAGTTCTTTTTTGTCTCCCTAGCTCTACCTCTCTTCGCAAGACTAAAAATAATTTTATCAATCCTTCTCACCGTGTCTCAATAGGTCTCTGTAAATGTTCATACCACCTTAACTAGTTTTCCATCAGCTTCTCCACGATAGTCGTCATTCCAGTATCTTCTCTAATCCACTCATTGCATATCTTATTCTTTCTTGTGTGCCCACTCATCCATCTTAACATTGTCATTTCTGCTACTCAAACTTTTCTCTCAGGCAGTTCCGTTAAAACCCAACATTCGCTACCATAACGTATAGCGGGTCTTACAACGATTTGCTACTCCAACTATGCTTGTGTAGCCCGTCCTAAGCTCGAACAAATGAGAAGGGTTGTGTTAGGCCTTATAACTAAGGCATTAGCATAGAATCGCAAAATTGAGTGCAACTGTCTAAGGCTCTAGAAGTAGGGCAAGAGACACAGGATAAAGGCAAGCGGTATCTCCTCCTTTTGTTCAGGTGTTGGTTCAGATGTTTGGCAAGCTCCACAACATTCTTTACCCGAACTCAGGAGAGCAACAATACTACATTTTTATAGTGTTTGTAATATAGTAGCTGATGTTTTGGTTCACTGATGCTACAATAGCTGGGTCTCCCTTTCGGATATGGAGACTTCCTCCTTCTAGTGTGCTCGCGTTGCTGTGTCAGGATGTTGTAGCTTAGTTCGTTTTCGTTTGTATTTCCATATGTAATAAAAAAATACCCTAGCCTCATATGCTGCAAAGTTTTGTTCTTTTTTCACAGTTTCACTTTTATTTTCATCTTATTTATCGTTTATTATCACTTTATTATTCTCTTATTACATTACTCATTATATTTCATACTCTTATTTTTCTATTTTTATCTCTTTGAGTGTAAGATGAAATTGGAGTGTGAAGGTATTTTTATTATTATTATTATATCCATCTTTATAAAAGTTGTTTCCTTGAAAACATTGTTTCTAAAATATTAGCATGCATGCTAATACACGTATTTTTTATGGAAACGGAAAAATATTGGTCACCAAAGAGAATCTTTATACATTACAATGAAATACCAACGCGTGCGTCGCAAATTCACAACAGTGAAGAATGACTATGTAAATCACAAGGTCAAAAGTTTAACTCCTAGAAGCCTAACTTTTTGAGAAAACATTTGACCTTTACCGCACTTAAATTGAAATTGCGATATCAATATAAGACAAAAAAAATACATTACAACGGGAATCACTTTGTTACTTATTATATAAAATTAATTTCATTCTTGCAAATCTCTTATCTAATATCACAACAGCCATTTTTATTTACATCTTATTTTTCATTTATTATCGAGATATGATCAATTGACACTAAGAAAAGTGTTTTTGAAGGATAGTTCAAGTGGTAAGAGCTGAGGACATATGAGTTGGAGAGGGGAAGGTCCAAAATATGAATGCGTGGAAGTGGAATTTAAGTGCTTTCCGATATACCAAAACAAAAAAAAATTTACACCAAGGTGTGAAACTTATCTTAACACCAAATCATGTCAATTTATTTTGTTTGATCTAAAAGGTTATGATTTGTCTTTTTAAACTCCTCAATCAATACATAATTATTACTCCCTCCGTCTCAAATTATAAGGACTTGTTTAGACAATCACGCTTATTAAGAAAACATGTAATAAGCTAATTAATATCTTGGTTTTATTATTTTTTATACAAATCTTCCATATATACCCCTACGTTAGTATTGGATATATCAAAGGTTGGTTGGGAAACATGAAAGAGAAGTAATTAGTAGAGGTGATAATTAAATTTTTGGAATTGAAAATATAATGAATGCAAGGGGTAAAAAAGAAAAAGTTTATTATTATTTTTTTTGAAATCTAGAAGGGTTCTTATAATTTGAGACACCAAGTTTGTCTCTAAAGAGTCTTATAATTTGCGACGGAGGGAGTAATATCTTTCTCACTTTTATTTATTTATATATTATAACTTAGTTAAATTAAAGTTATAAACTTTACGAACAATTTTTTTTGTTTTATATGAAAGTAACTATAACATTATATTAGTTTCATTTTTAAAAATCCATTATTTTAATTTCCTGGAGTTCCTTAAAAAAATCTTGCAGTAAAAATAATTAATAGAAACATAAATAAATAAATAAATTATTAAACAAATAAAAAATTAGTAAATAATTTTTGCAAATCTTGTGCAATAGAAAAATATTTCTCAATTAATTTCTTCTTAAATTTTAAAATAGATGGTACATTTCAAAGTTTTTTCAAATGAAAATATTTCTTGTTTTTTTTAATATTTTATTGACATTCTTATTTCTTATTACGTATACATATATACAGAACAAAATATTCTTTTCGTAATTTTTTCAAATTCAAAAGTAAACTGATAATTATTTTTTTCAAACTAGCAAAACAAACTTTTATCTCAGCTTTAATGAGAGAAAAATATTAATAAATACCTTAATGAATAATAAATATGTATTAAATGTAGATTTTTAGAAAATAAATCAAAGCCTTTTAGATTAAAGTAAAACAAACAAATAGAATTTAGTTTCAAAATAATTTTGACCATTTGATGTCAATTGATCCTATCTCTTTATTATCAGCTTATTGTGTCCTATCACATTACTCATTATATTTTTTACTTTTATTTTTACTATTTATATCTCTTTGACTGTACGATGAAATTGAGGTGTGAAGATATTATTTAGCTTTTATTTTCCCTTTAAAGAACATAGAGCTATTAATATAAAAATCAATTCAGTTAAATCAAATAATAATACTGTTTTCCAATGTAAAAAAAATATAATTAAGCACCAGAAAATTTATATTTAAGATTGATTGGAAAAACTTCTAATTTGGCTAAAAGTACAATAATAAGCAATTAAAATTATTCTAAAACGAACCGTAGTTATAGTCTTTCCATAAAACAATATATTACATTAAAAATAATGTTATTAGACAGTGGTGTCAATTAATTCTATCTCTTTGTTATCAACTTATTATTCTCCTATCACATTACTCATTATATTTCTTACTTTTAGATTTACTATTTATATCTCTTTGACTATACAATGAAATTGGGGTGTGAAGATATTATTTAGCTTTTTTTATCCCTTCAAAGAACATTTAGCTATTAATAAAAAAATAAATTCAGTTAAATCAAATGATATAATTAACCACCAGAAAAGTAATATTTAAGATTGGTTGCAAAAAAACTTCTAATTTGGCTAGTAAATACAAAGGTAAGCAATCAAAATTATATCAATTTTACTCTAAATTGAGCTGTAGTTATAGTCTTTCTTAAAAACAATATACTACGTTAAAAATAATGTTATTAGACATTTAATGTTGCGGGGATTGTGGCTTGGATCATCAGTAGAGATTGAACCTGATGATCTTATCCACACAACACATCATCATAACGTGTCACAGTCACTCCTCCTTTATATATTATCCTTCAACTCTTCACTTTCCCTCATCACTTGTTCAGTACTCAGATCCAATGTAGCCAGACACGCTAACAAACGCTGCAGTCTCTTGGTTTTTGTAAGAACATGTCTTCTTCACTTTCATCTCATTAATTTACTCAATTTTATTTCTTCTTCTTCTTCTTCTTCTTCTTACAATTCATTCCATTTCCTTCCCTTTGCTAAATAGGTTCTGTTGATCTCACGTCCAAGCTCTGTGCTGTGTACTCCACCTTGATCGAATACGCACCAAACATGTCCACACAGTCTCAGAGAAATTCTACAAGGGATTTGATATTGTGGAAATGGTCCATAATATTTGTAACTTTCTTGTTATCTCAACATTAACTGTGATTTCCTTGATTAATTGTGTTACTAGGCCTCATGGAGTAAGTTAACGTACCAACCGATTGTTCGAAACAGTGTGTTTGAAACAAAACAGTGTGTTTCAGCCTCTGCGGTTTGCTTCTGTTTCTTCTCAGGACCCCTCTTCGCGCGTCTCCCCCTTTTTGGCCGTTTGTGGTTCTTGTTTCTTCTAGCTGGAATCCCTGTGGTGATTCGCGCTTCTTCGCTTCTCCGCTGCGTGTTCTTGTGAATAGATCTGTATCAAGGGCCTTTTGGGTTAATGCTGAGAAACAAATAGTGGGGATCTGTATCAATTCGCGCTTCTTCAATTATAACAGGGGAAATTCCTTCAATCAGTTCATAATATAGTGACAATTTATAAAGATGACAAAAGGAAGTATAGGAAGTATTCTAAAATAGGAAGAAGCGAGAAACAAATATCAATTTTCTAATTATCTTTTAAAACACCTAATTACATAACTCGTTCATATACCACTAAGATCTTTCTGGGCTAATGCTGAGATACAAGTTGGAACTTAAGCATAGGTGGACCGGGCGAGTGCCTTCCCCCGGTGGCGGGCCATGAAGACTTATGAAGACACACTTCGCTTTCATACTTCAAGCTCGGTGTCTTGTGGGCATGCGGACAGGGAGAGTGCATTCCCCCGATGGCAGGCCATGAAGACTTATGAAGACACATTTCGCTTTCTTACTTCAAGCTCGATGTCTTGTGGGCTTGTGGACAGGGCGAGTGCCCCACGACAGTAAGAGGGTGATCAACATTAGTAAAAGGCGGCCTAGGGCGGCGACCCAGGGGCACATTTGTAATACATAGGATATTGGGCCTGATCTTTGAGGCCCATAGGCTTAGTCTGAATTAAATGTAATTTATGGCCTTCCTACAAAATACATAGTCAAAAAATAAAAAGTCTCACCCCCAAAGTAAATGTCTAGGTTCGGCTATTCCAAGAACAAGACCAAGGTCCAAATTTTTTTCAAAAAGAAATTATACACTAGCTAAGTTAAGCAATATCTATTGTAGAAATCAAATTAGAAGTTTCAAAATCACTTCTTTGAAAATAATAACTTTTCAAAAACTCAACTTTTCCAAAAATAAAATATACTCATGAATTGATCAAGAGATTCTCTATCACTTTGGTGAAGGCTAAAAGCGAAAAGCTAAACTTAAAAACTCAAAACACTTTTGAACCAAAATTTTGAAAAACAAAGTTGATGAGGTTGTTGTTCGAGTTGTTCCTAAGAACTTTTAAGAAGAGAAAATGCAAAATGCTAACATCTTTAACCCAAAGTCACTTTAAAAGAGTTTTTCAAAGAAATACTTCCAGAGAAGTAAAGATCAAAGAATTTCCTTCAACTTTGATGAAGAACAAACTCTAAAACCTCAACTTTAAGCTAAACTCAAACTAAAACTTAATATTTCTAAAAATCTAGATTTTCCAAAGAAATAAAACCATCACTACTACAGAAATGCCATATTACCATGGTTCTGGGCAGCCTATTACCACGGTTAAACCGTGGTATCAGTCATCCAAGTAATGGATAAATTACCACGGTTCAAGGCGGAACCGTGGTAACATCATACCTCGGAAATACTTGGTTCTACGCTGAACCGTGGTAATATCAGGCCTCTGTTACCACGGTTATAGGAGGAACCGTGGTATTTTGTCCCTATGTTACCAAGGTTCTTTCATGAACCGTGGTAATAATTTTGTTTTTTATTTTAAGTTCTATTACCACGGTCCTGTATGAACCGTGGTAATATGTGTATTTTATTATTTGAGCTACGTACAATCAAAGACATGCAATTCAAACAGTAAACAAATTATAACCATGACCTGTAATGCGATGGAAAAAACCCTGACAACATAATGTACAAGCAATATATATAATATGTACAACCAATCAAATATGTACAAATTATAATATGTGCAGACCCCCTATACACATTTTAGCCGTCAGTAATTACAAACTTGTCTAACACCATATCACCACTG
Organism: Acmispon strigosus; assembly: GCA_030819835.1. Classification (NCBI taxonomy): domain Eukaryota; kingdom Viridiplantae; phylum Streptophyta; class Magnoliopsida; order Fabales; family Fabaceae; genus Acmispon; species Acmispon strigosus. Next base: position 33,036,628 of record JAUAMA010000001.1, read on the forward strand.
CCTTGCTAAGGATCAATATTCCTGAAACAACATGTCAAAAGTGTAAGTGACAAATACAATTATCTTACATACATATGAAATATATCTAGCATATAGTCATTATAAAAGAATACATACTTCTTTAACTTGTTTTACTAGATCTTTTCCTCTTCTGTTTCAAAAGGTGCATACGTGTTTTTCCTATTTTTTCATGGAATTCTATATTCATCCAAGTTCCCTCTTCATGATCATCTCGGACGTACAAAAAATCATCTTCATCTGAATCAGGGTCGATTGGTTGTTGTAACGCGAAGAATGGGTCATCCTCAATAGCATTTTCTCCATGAAGGTCTTGTCCATCATCGTTGTTGATATGCGCCTTATTTGATAAAAGAACAATGGACCTTTTATTGTCAGCGGGATCAGGGACATAAAATATTTGCTCTGCTTGGGATGCCAAAATAAATGGATCATCTGTGGACCTTTTATTGACATTCTTAAAATCTGCCTGAATGAACCCTGAGTCATCAATCTGAACTCCAGAGTTATTGTCAACCCACTTACAGCCAAACACAGGAACCTAGAATGTTGTGTAATCCAGCTCCCATATGTGTTGAAATACCCCGAAGTATGACATGTCTGCATATATGGGGTTTCTATCTTTGGCGCTAGAGACATGCATAGCTCTAGCAACAAGAGTCAAACCACTGTTTTGCATTGTACTACGATCATCTTGGGTTTCCGTATAAAATGTATAGCCATTAATTACATAGTCTTTGTAAGAAAAGGCATGTATACTGATGAGTGGATTTTATATGATGTTTTTAGGCTATTTTTAGTCTTTTTATTTTATTATTTTTGAGTCTCATGTAGGTTTTTTATTGTTTTTATGTAGATTTTATATTTATTTTGCATTTTTCATGTAGATTAGATTTTATTAGATTTTCTAGCTTTATTTTATATTTTTAGGAATTTTTCTAGTTATTTTGTATTTTTAGAAAAAGCTGGTTTAGTTATCATTTTTGTCCAGGGACCGATGTGTAAAGTTTCAGGAAGTCAGGGACCAAATTGTAAAATTTCAAGAGTGGAGGACTTAAAGTGGAGATTGAGAGAATATGAGGGCTTGAGTTGAAGTGCTAACCAAGGGAGGACCAAAGTGAAAAAGAAGAATATGAAGAATCACTCTCTAATTTAGCACATGAAAAAAATGTTTAAAGAATTGATGTTAGTGGAGGAAGGGTTTCAGAATTGATCAAGGCTGGTTAGTGGCTTTTTATGGCCATCAAAACCCACTACCATGAATGAAGAAGGAAGGAAAAGCTTGAAGATGAAGAAGCAGCGTCCCAGCGCTCAAGCGTTGGGATCCCAGCGCTCCAGCGCTGGGGTTCTGACTAGATGATGAGTCAGATGTTGACCCAGCGCCCAAGCGTTGGAAAGCCAGCGCTCAAGCGCTGGGCCTCGGACATAAAGTGGATTTTTAATGCATCCTAGCGCCCATGCGTTGGGAATGCCAGCGCTCAAGCGCTGGAGGCTGGAATTTTACTATAAATAGGGCCCTTTTCTTCACTTGTAAGACACACCTTCTTAGAATACAACAAGTATTCTCTCTTTCTCCCTCAAAGATCATTGTTCCTAGGAATTGTGGGAAGCCAAACTTGAGCTCCTATCCAGGGTAATTCAATGATTCTTTTAGCCGTGCTTGGCTAACTTCTTCTTTAAGTTTTTGGGTTGTCTTAGTTTATAATACATGTTCTAGTCTTTTTCTACATTTCTGAATTTTATTTCCATTCATGTTTTATTACCTTATGCTTTATTTCTATCTTGTGGATCCCAAGAGGTTTTGCTTATTACTTATTACATAAGGCCATTTGGTGAGTAGTAAGGGAACTAGGTAATAAAAAAGGTTATAAGTATACTTCACTAAGGAATTAGGAAGGACGTAACTTCATGTTGGCCTGAACATCTTCTTCATCTTCTTCTTTAGTTAACTAGGTACCAAGGAATTGGGTTTAGTAATTAAAAAGAAAGATCTACAATGCTTAAGGAATTAACTTGTAGTTACACTAGGCTATAGCATCATGATAATGGTTTTATAATTCAGGAATTTAGTAGGAAATTTCTAGCATGTTTTTATAGACTATGTAAACCAACCCAACAGCTTAATGTTCATCATCTCTTTATTTTATTATTTTATGCTATTGTTTCTTTCTAGTTCTCAAACCAACAACAAATATTCATCTTTTATTTTTCTGTTTTAGTACTAAATTTTATAATAATAAGAACACCTATCCCGTGGGTTCGATCTTTTTATATTACGCGATAGTAAATTGTACACTTGCAATTTCATTATCAAGTTTTTGGCGCCGTTTCTGGGGATAGGTTCTTTCAAGTTCTTGTTTTTATTTTATTTAGTACTTTTTGTTTATATAAAAAAAAAATTCAAAAAAAAAATATATAAAAAAATTGTATTGAATAGGTGCTATTAACTTCTTTGGCTTGTTTGCATGGTAGGACATTTTGAATTGGACCCTGAAATTGAAAGAACTTTGCATCGCAGATTAGCGGAGCAAAGGAGATTAGCAAGGGCCATGGCTGAAACACAAGCTCAAATGGAGGAGCGCCTCCTTGCTGAATACAATGCAAGGGTAGAAGATGAAGTCCAAGCTAGACTTCAAAGGCTGAGAGAGGAGGAGGAAGAGCAGAATGCTAATCGCTCTCTTCGTGATATCACAGCTCCCCAGGTAGATTACAATTTTGAAGGGAGTATTGTGGTTCCGGAGGATGCTTTGCCAAATTTCCAGATTCCTCCACACTTCATCTCATTGGTAAGTCAAAACCAATTTGGTGGAAGTGTAAATGAAGACTGCCATACACATCTGGAGCGATTCACTAGGCAATGCTCCACCTTAAGGAGAAATGATGCTCACTTGGATACGGTAAGACTTATGCTGTTTCCATTTTCCTTAAGAGATGTGGCAGAGGAGTGGCTTTCTTCTCAACCACTCAGAAGCATTACTTCATGGGATGATTTGGCTGAAAAATTCACGGCCAAATTTTTTCCTTACAACCGCATAAGGAAGTTGAAGCAGGAAATCAACTCCTTCATTCAACAAGATGCTGAAAACCTGTATGAGACATGGGAGAGGTTCAAAGGACTTCTCAGAAGGTGCCCAGGTCATAACATCTCTATCGCAGATCAGGTAGAGAAATTTTATGCTGCTTTGAATGATTATACCAGGGACAAATTGGATACTGCAGCAAGTGGGGCATTCGATGCTTTGCCACCACAAGGAGCTCTTGATTTAATCAACAAACTTGCTGCAAGAGCTGCTCATTCAAACCAGGACCGGGCAATCAGGAAAGGTATTTATGAGGTTGATTCTTTTGAGTCCATTGTTGCTTCAAATAAACTTTTATCCAGGAAAGTTGATGCAATGGTCAAAAGAATGGAGGGGGTTCAACTGAGCCCGGAGGAGGCTGAATTAGAAGCTGAGGTAAAGGCTATGGGGAATTTTCAAAATTCCTATGGCATCACTTATAACCCAAGCTGGAGAAACCACCCCAATTTTTCTTGGAGAGATCAAGGGGGTGGTCAAGGTGAAGCCAGGCAACAATTTCAGAGGCCATTCCAAAATCAGAGGCCACCAATGCCTTTGAATCCAAACCAGGGAAGGAAGAGTTTGGAAGAAATTGTTGGTGAAATAGGCCAACAAACTGTGCAATTTATGAATGAGACCAGGACAAGTGCTAAGAATCATGAAGCCTCCATTAGAAATTTGGAGGTCCAGGTAGGCCAATTGGCCAAGACCATCTCAGAAAGGATTCCAGGTACTTTTCCGTCTGATACTCTTGTCAATCCAAAGGAAAATGTTGAGAATGTTTCTGCCATCACTCTTAGGAGTGGTAAGACTATGCCCGAAAGGGTAGTGGAAATTGAACAAGAGGTAAGTGGTGAAGAAAAAGAAAGGAGTGTGCCTATTGTTGTTGAAAAAATTGCTGAAAATGTAATTCCTCCTTCTAAGAAAATTGGCAAAGTTCCATTTCCTAAAGCTTTCAAAAAGAATTTGGAAAAACAATTCTCGAAATTTCTTGAGATTTTTAAAAGGCTTCAAATTAACATTCCATTTTCTGAAGCTTTGGAACAAATGCCAATTTATGCTAAGTTTATGAAGGACATTTTATTTAGAAGGAGGAAATTAAGTGAGATGGATGAAACTGTGATGTTAACTGAGGAGTGTTCAGCTATGGTTTTGAGGAAGTTGCCCCAAAAATTGAAGGATCCGGGGAGCTTCACTTTGCCTGTGGAAATTGAGGGACTACCAAATGCAACAGCTCTTTGTGATTTAGGAGCTTCTATAAACCTCATGCCACTCTCCATGTTTAGGAAATTGGACATGGGAGAGGCCACTCCTACTTTGATGTGTTTACAATTGGCGGACAGGTCAATTAAGTACCCCTATGGGGTGGCTGAAGATGTTTTGGTAAGGGTTGACAAGTTTGTCTTCCTGGTTGATTTTGTGATACTTGACATGGAAGAAGACTCCAAGGTACCATTAATTCTTGGGCAGCCATTCCTTGCTACAGGAAACGCCAAGATTAATGTAGCAGAAGGCCTCCTATCTTTGAAGGTAGGGGATGAAAAAGTGAAGTTTTCTGTATTCCGTACTTGTAAGCACTATGAGTCTGAAAGTGAGGATGAGTTCAAAGATGATGTTTGTAGCAAGAAAAGAAAAAGTACCCCCAATTTATTAAGGGGAAGGGTCTATCTCGGACCTTAACATTGAGCTGGTTGGGAGACAACCCAACTTAGGATAGTTTATGTTTCTGTCTTTTTAATTTTTGCACTACTTTTGTACATAAATAAAAGAAAAGAAATTTTATGTTTTTGCTGCAGGCGAGGCCAGCGCTCGAGCGTTGGAGGCCAACGCTCAAGCGTTAGGCCCCTGCTTATCACCTCTGATTCCAGTAGTTTCCAGCGCTGGAGGGCTAGCGCTCATGCGCTAGGCCCCTGGAATCCACCCAGTTATTTTTCTAATTTCCAGCGCCATAGCGTTGGAACCCAGCGCCCAGGCGCTGGGACCTCTGATGCCCAGTTTTTATTTTAATTCTAGCGCCCAAGCGTTGGTATCCCCAACGCTCAAGCGCTGGAGCTCGGGCAGTTTGCTGTTTTTGTTTTTATTTGCTGTTTTTAGTTTTTAATAAATTTTGTGTTCACCATTTTCTGAAATTTTTAAGGTTCTATGAGTCTTCCCTTGGTTCTAAACTGGTTTTTAATTTTTGGGAACTCAAGAATTCTTGTTTTAAAAGGTGGACACAATTTTTCAACCCATGATCTTGTTTGTGCTGATTTTGGAACTAACAAGTCAAGCAAGTTTCTACTTGTGAGACTTTTGTTTGTTCAATGTTACAGGATAGGTACCAGAAGGAGGGAGAGCCCTCTTGAACTTAAGTGTTCAAATTGATTTTTACATTGAGGTTCCCTTGGACCTTTGTGGAAAATTTGTTACTATACCAGCTTGTTAGTTTTTTGTTTTTGTTTTTCTTTTTATAGTTTTTAGTTTTATTTTTAGTTTAGTTTTTCTGTTTTATTTTTGCATGAGTCTTGAGTATATTATCCATTCTGAATATTGCTATAGCTTTGTGAAATGCTTTATCTGATTGAACTGCTTTGTGAAAAAGTTCTATGTTTTTAAGCAGTTAGGATTGCATCCTGTAGAAAGGATTTTTGATATCTTGATTGTTTGGTTGTTGGCAAAGTTTTTTTCTGAGTTCTAAAAAGGGTACCACTTACCCTATCTTTTTCTGAGAGCTGAGGACTCTGAATGCATGATTGTGAGATTTTTCTGCCTTGTGTTGCATGTTGATTGGAGTTTTGTATACTTTGTGAGTTGAGAAGAGATTATAGGCATTTTTGAAAACTCAGATTTTTGCTTGAATTGTTATATCCACTAGTAGCCCCTTTTGAGCCTTAAAAGAGTCATTTTTTGGAGCCTACTTTGTGTGATAATTCTTAAAGTTGTTATTGTGATTCATGTGCTGAATTGTTAGAGCTTTGTTTGTGGGTTTCTCTCTAAAAAATGAATGAAGAAAAAATTGAAAAAATAAGGTATGTGCCTTAGAAAAATAATGAAGTAGTGGGGTGAGAAAGAGTATGAGGGGAGTAAAATTCAAGTCATTCATCCCATACATTCCACTACTTTGTTCAAAAAAAAGAGAAGAAAAAGAGGAAAAATTGAGAGGACCCTTGTGTGAATTGTTGAGCTCTTAATCAAGAAAAAATCACTTAACAACAAGTTTCTGAGTCAGCCATTAGAGTTGCCAATTTCTTGAAATCCATACCTTAAATTTGTCAACCCTTTGGCCAAGTTACAACCTTTAAAATCTCTTCAACATCACTTGGTTGCTTTACTTCAGTTTTGATTTGAATTATAGGCAGAATTATTGAGCTTTCTTGTTTTCATGGAGAATATTATTTTGTGAGCTTATTTGATGAACTCAAACATGTTAAAAGCCAAGCCTAACTTTCTTGATTCTTTGTCTATAAAACATGCATGTCTTCCTTTTCTGCTAAGCTTTCTTTGAAAGGTTTCTGTGCTTCAAGTTGTAATCAGATAAAACTTTCTCAAAACCCAGGGACGAGTTTTTCTTTAAGTTTTGTCGCTTGAGGACAAGCTGTCGTTGGGTATAGTGGTGTGATGAGTGGATTTTATATGATGTTTTTAGGCTATTTTTAGTCTTTTTATTTTATTATTTTTGAGTCTCATGTAGGTTTTTTATTGTTTTTATGTAGATTTTATATTTATTTTGCATTTTGCATGTAGATTAGATTTTATTAGATTTTCTAGCTTTATTTTATATTTTTAGGAATTTTTCTAGTTATTTTGTATTTTTAGAAAAAGCTGGTTTAGTTATCATTTTTGTCCAGGGACCGATGTGTACAGTTTCAGGAAGTCAGGGACCAAATTGTAAAATTTCAAGAGTGGAGGACTTAAAGTGGAGATTGAGAGAATATGAGGGCTTGAGTTGAAGTGCTAACCAAGGGAGGACCAAAGTGAAAAAGAAGAATATGAAGAATCACTCTCTAATTTAGCACATGGAAAAAATGTTTAAAGAATTGATGTTAGTGGAGGAAGGGTTTCAGAATTGATCAAGGCTGGTTAGTGGCTTTTTATGGCCATCAAAACCCACTACCATGAATGAAGAAGGAAGGAAAAGCTTGAAGATGAAGAAGCAGCGTCCCAGCGCTCAAGCGTTGGGATCCCAGCGCTCCAGCGCTGGGGTTCTGACTAGATGATGAGTCAGATGTTGACCCAGCGCCCAAGCGTTGGAAAGCCAGCGCTCAAGCGCTGGGCCTCGGACATAAAGTGGATTTTTAATGCATCCTAGCGCCCATGCGTTGGGAATGCCAGCGCTCAAGCGCTGGAGGCTGGAATTTTACTATAAATAGGGCCCTTTTCTTCACTTGTAAGACACACCTTCTTAGAATACAACAAGTATTCTCTCTTTCTCCCTCAAAGATCATTGTTCCTAGGAATTGTGGGAAGCCAAACTTGAGCTCCTATCCAGGGTAATTCAATGATTCTTTTAGCCATGCTTGGCTAACTTCTTCTTTAAGTTTTTGGGTTGTCTTAGTTTATAATACATGTTCTAGTCTTTTTCTACATTTCTGAATTTTATTTCCATTCATGTTTTATTACCTTATGCTTTATTTCTATCTTGTGGATCCCAAGAGGTTTTGCTTATTACTTATTACATAAGGCCATTTGGTGAGTAGTAAGGGAACTAGGTAATAAAAAAGGTTATAAGTATACTTCACTAAGGAATTAGGAAGGACGTAACTTTATGTTGGCCTGAACATCTTCTTCATCTTCTTCTTTAGTTAACTAGGTACCAAGGAATTGGGTTTAGTAATTAAAAAGAAAGATCTACAATGCTTAAGGAATTAACTTGTAGTTACACTAGGCTATAGCATCATGATAATGGTTTTATAATTCAGGAATTTAGTAGGAAATTTCTAGCATGTTTTTATAGACTATGTAAACCAACCCAAGAGCTTAATGTTCATCATCTCTTTATTTTATTATTTTATGCTATTGTTTCTTTCTAGTTCTCAAACCAACAACAAATATTCATCTTTTATTTTTCTGTTTTAGTACTAAATTTTATAATAATAAGAACACCTATCCCGTGGGTTCGATCTTTTTATATTACGCGATAGTAAATTGTACACTTGCAATTTCATTATCATATACTCGGACCCTTCGACAACCATTTCAATCTGTCTGAAACAGAGATATGATCTTCTTTCCACTCCTGATAAACGTGATCCTTTAGCCATGGGATAAAAGTCCTCTTGTGCTCCTTTGCTAACCAATTTTCAAACCTATTGGGGTTCAACATCTTAATCTCATCCTTGTGCATGTCAACATATGGCCCAACCTCATTTGCATTATCCAAAACAAATAAGTGAGCTTGTTGCCATTATTTGGTCTGAACGGTTACTATCTCACATTTAAACAACCCTTCCCTTCTATTCATCCTGTGTGACGAGACTTTGGAAGCCCAATGGAATCCACATTGGACAGGTATTCGGTACAAAATTCAACAACTTCTTCTACTAAGTACCGTTAGTTCAGTTTTTTACATAGCCTTTTAAAATCTTCATGTAACGATCAAAAGGGTACATCCATCTCATATAAGTTGGCCCGCATAATTGTATCTCTCTAACCAAGTAAATGGTTAGATGAACCATTATACCAAAGAAAGAAGGTGGAAAGTACATCTCAAGCTCACACAAATTTGTAGCAATTTCTCTCTACAATGCTGTCAACTTAGAAGGGTCAATCACTTTGCTGCAAATAGCCTTGAAGAAGAGACACAAGCTTGTTAAGGTACCTCGCACTTTTTTGGGCAAAATCGAGCATATAACTACCAGTAGAAAGTTCTCCATAAGAATATGACAATCATGAGTCTTCAATCCCTTCAACTTAAGGTCTTTCACTGATACCAGGTTCTTGATATTTGAAGAGTACCCCTGTGGAACCTTAACCCCACTAAGAAACTTGTACAAACCAAGTTTCTCTATCCTGCTCAGAGTATAGGCCGCTGGAGGGAGAAACGTACATTTTCCCTTCTTCACTGGTCTTAATTCTTTTCTTATGCCCACCAAATCAAGCCTTGAATTGATGCTATCTTTTGACTTTCCTGACACGTTTAGCAAAGTACCAGCAACAATTTCAAAAATATTCTTCTCAACATGCATCACATCAATAAAATGTCTCACATAGAGTGACTCCCAATATGGCAACTTAAAGAAAATTGACTTTTTCTTCCAACCACTTTAAGGAACTTGGTTTTTGAAAGTCTTGCCGAATGTACACCTCAATTTTTTCACCTTGGAAAATAGATCAACACCCTTCAGTGGCTTGGGAGCTCTACCTTATTCTATATTTCCATTGAAAGCTTTTGACCAACTCCGATGATGATGTCTTGTATGCAAGAATCTACAATGTTGTAGGAAAACAGTGTTTTTACAATGTTCTAATCGCATTGAAGTTGTACCATCTTCACATATGGGGCATGCAAGCTTTCATTTTACACCATATCCTGACAAATTGCGATTTGCCGGAAAATCATTGATCGTACCATACAACATAGCCCTCAGCCTGAAAGTTTCATCCCTTGACCCATCATACACCTGTACACCTACATCCCATAATTTCTTCAGATCTTCAATTAGAGGGACCAAGTATATGTCTATATCATTTCCGGGTTGTTGAGGCCCGGAATAACATAGATAACATCATATACTTGTGCTTCATATAAAGCGAAGGAGGTAGGTTGTAGATCACTAGTATCAATAGCCATGTACTGTGGGTGCTACTTTGAAGGCTATATGGATTTATTCCATCAGAAGACAATGCAAGGCGCAGGTTTATGTCCTCTGTGCCAAATACAAGATAGTCCGCATCAAAATTTTTCCACTTTGGAGAATCTGCCGAGTGTCGAAGCATTCCATCACCATCCCCTCTATCTTTATGCCATGTCAGGTGTTTCGCAATTTCAGCTCTACGGTACACGCGCCGAAATCTAGGTATTACGGGGAAATACCATAACACCTTTAAGGGACTTGATTTTTTCTTCTTATATCGCGGAGCTTTACATTTAGAACATGTATCCAGAGATGCATATTCACCACGAAACAAAATACAATCATTAGGACATGCATGAATCCTCTCATAACTCATTCCAATAGACGAAAACATTTGTTTAGCCTCATATGTTTGACCGGGAAGAACGTTCTCCTCCGGAAGCATATCTTTTAAGAGAGAAAGTAGGTCGTTGAAGCTCTTATCGGTCCATCCATTGCCCGCTTTTAGGTTGTACAACTTTAAGACCGCAGACAATCTTGTGAGTTTAGAGCATCCATCATAAAGAGGCGTCTACGCATCAGTTTTCAACCTCTCGAACATTTCAGGGCAATCACGAAGATCATCTTCCATCACCTCCCCTATTTCATCAACACAGTTAGCCTCACATTCATCTTTCTCCATATCAACTGAGGCACATCCCAGAGTATCTGTTGCATCGCTAGAATCAAATCTGGGCTCACCATGATTTGTCCAACGCATATAGTTCTTATCAATTCCATTTCATATTAGATGTCCTTCCAATTCAAGTGGGTTAACTCTAAGACCATGACAGCAACGTAAACTGGGGCATAACATGCTATTGGGATTCTTTGTGCATTGAACCGTGAATGAAACAAATTCTTTCACTCCGGCCGCATATTCATCGGATAAGCGATTAGCAAACATCCATTTACGATCCATACGTACCTGATCAATAGATGTTAATGTCTACAAATATGAACCTCTTAAAATTTAGAGGGGAAGATTCCTATTCTAGTCGGGATTCTAAAATTCATGTTATGTTTGTAAAATATGTAATGTTCGGGACATTAGAAGCTATCGTTAAATAAAAAGCTACTAGTTAGTATCCTCACATACTCCTTACAATCGAACATGACCTCACAAAATAGAGTACACATATATTCCATGAAATGTACTGAACAACAACAAAAATCTTCAACAGAATACACATTCCACAAAATGTACTGAACAACAACAGCAAAGGCATAAGAACTGGTAATTATCAAACAGATAAGCTCCTTAACTACCACAAAAACTAAAACGCCAGACGAAGGTACTAAACAACAACAAAAATCTTAAGAAGAAAGAAAACCCTAGAAGTAGAAGCAGGTCAAGAGGACTCACAAGTGAGGTGTGGAAGCAAGATGAACGAGCTGAGTAGCAGGAGGAACGAGCTTAGTGAGCACACAAAGAGGGAGGCCGTGAGCAACAGAAGGATTAGCTGCAGCGAGAAAAGTAGTTACAAAGCGAATGCAGAGAGAACACGCGCCGATGATGACGTGCAACGACAGGTGGCAAGAAGCGAAGGTAATAGGCTGAAAAAGGTAGGAATGTCGAGTGGCAATGACGATGTTGAAGATCGATGGAGTCGAGACAGAGAAGCGGGAAGACAAAAGGTATTTCTCGATAGAAGGGTTTAAATTTATTTTTTTTACATTTTTATAAATAGCTTATTTTTTAATATTAAATAAAATAAAATTAATTTTTATTAATTCGGCTATTTTAATTTTTTCGAAGGGTGTTTATTTTAATGAAAATTATTATATATGTATCCAATGGGTTTTAACTTAGTAGAGATAAGTGATTGATGATAAAAATTATTACAAGATATTATTTTTTCAAAAATATTTTATATTTAAATTATTACTTATAATTATATAAGTAGAGAAATAATTTTAAATAATATCATATGATAATATAAAATTAGTCTATATTTACTATTAAAAAATTATTACACATATATATGAGTAGCCTATTTTATTGTTAGTGAAAAATTATTTTGTGTATTTGTATTATAATATAAATAACAAAAAATAATGATTACTAAGTAGTAGTATGTGGTACTCGTGATGGAGCGGCAGGAGGGTAGGTCGCCGAAGCGGAAGGAGCGGTTGTTCACCGTCTTCGTTGATGGTGTGGACGACACAATGTCATATGCTCGACTAAGAATGGAGTTTGCTCGATGGGGAGAACTGAAGAGTGTTTTCTTGCAGCACAGAGGAGGTTTGGTCGCCGATCACGATTTGCTTTCGTCCGGTATAAATCAGCGACAGCGGCTAAAACGGCGGTACATAACGTCAATAAAACGTGGCTGGGTCAATCCTACCTGCTTGCAAACATGGCACGAGAAGGTCCACCAAGGGGGCAGCTAGGAGAGCAAGGGGGAAGAGGTTATGAGTTTCAGAGACCAAGGAAAACGATGGCACCAAAGCAGGTATGGCGTGAGAAGAGGTGTCAAAAGACAGAGAAGGAAACCCAGGAAAAACGATACATTAATGACAGGAGGGGGAAGCCAAAGGGGAGTTTTCCATATTCTGGGGCGTGTGCGGCCACATATGAGTCCAAGGTGGAGGAACGTGGATCCATTGTGTCAATGGCGGAGGCATCGACACGGGGTGTTTATACCACGGCAGGACTGCAGGAGTACCTTAATATCAATGGTCTGAACTGTATTGAGGTCAAACCTCTAGGAGCATGGGAGGTAATTTTAGAATTCCCCTCGAAGGAGGACATGGAGGAGATCCTGCACCAGGCGCAAGATTTTCTAAAGGAGAAGTTCCAGATGATAAAGATATGCACCACTCAAACTAGTTCAAGGAACCATTTAGTGTGGATGAAAGTGAAGAATGTTCCGGTGTATGTTTGGGGCTGTGAATTTTTTGAATCAGTGGTGTATTCGCTAGGGAGATTAGTGTGTATGGATGGTCCGACCTCGGCAAGGAAGCGTTTTGATATTGCAAGGATATTAGTTGAAACTACAACGCCGGTGATTATGGGGCACGAGGTATCGGTGGTCCTGGACGGCGTACCTACGACGGTGTGGTTGGAACCGGAATATGGCCCGGTCAAGGTGTCATCCAACTCAGCAGTGCAAAATTCTTCCGTGGAGGTGAGGGTGGCAGAACATGTCAGAGGAGATGGTGGCCAAGGCCAGGCCGGCGACAGCGAGGCTCCGGCGGTTGGGGTGGATGGCGTAGGGAATACCGTCCAAATCCAAATTCAAAATGCGGCGTCTCCTGCGGGGAAGAAGGATACGTTACAGGCTGAATATCACCATTTAATAGCATGCGGTTATGGGCATTAACCGCTATCGTAATTTGCGGATTTTACGTGATAAGGGTATTTCAAACGCAGGGGCTGAATTTGAAAAAGGAGAGAGTCAAAGGATTGGCTCGAACATGTTGCATGGGTTACATGAGGGGGGCCCAATGGAAAAAGCAATAAAGGAACCTATAAGTGTAGATGTGGGCCTTTCTCAATTAGTAGGGAAAATGGATATAATGCGAGAGAATACATGTGGCCCATGTGTGAAACATATTTTGGAGGGGGCTGGTACGTGGCAAGAAAATCAAACATTAAAGGAGCAAAATCAAAAATTAAAACTAGAAGATCATGAAATAGCAGAAACAGAGGAGGCTTTGACGGACAACACAATTCCCCTTGTCTATGAACATAGTCAAAGTGAAATCAAGGTAGTTGAGAGGAAGAAAAAACGAAGCCGGGTAGACCAAAGAAGATTTCGATTTCATCTGGGAAGGATCTTGTGGTTGCGGAAGCTTCTCCTAAGCGACCTCGCGGAAGACCGAGGAAAGGGGCACGGCAAATTGACAGTGTGGGTAAGTCTTCCACACCTACGGCATCAGTAGCAGCGCTTCAGATTGTCCCCTTTGATGCTCATGACGAAGTAGGGATACAGACCCGGGCAAGGAAATCTTTTCTTACTAGCCAGCGTGTGGGTTTGTTGTTTGATTGTTCAGAGGAGTTGGCAGTAAAGGGGCTGCTTGAACAGCTCCGAACTCTATCTAAACAATAATTGAAAGCATATCTCCAATGTCTGCGACGTGGGTTACTTGGAATGTTCGTGGCTTGGGCAAGTCTACGAAACGAAGGGTGGTGAAGAAGACATTGGAGCGAGTCAAGCCGGAGGTGGTGCTTATGCAGGAGACTAAACTAAATGTGGGGAGGGAAAAATTGTTAGTTTCTTGGACCAACGCAGCGGGCATGGATTATCATTGGGTGCCGGCGGAGAATGGGGCAGGTGGGTTATTAACATTGTGGAAGAAGAATATGTTTAATATAATCAAGGTCTGTAAGTATAGCCGTATGTTGTTGTTGGTTGTTTCTTTGATGCCTTCTGCTGAATTATGTGCCATAGCGAATGTGTATGGTCCTCATGATGCAAGGGAGAGAGAGGAATTTTTTGAATTAGTAGCTGTGGAGTTGGAGGGGTTTACTGGCAGGGTAGTTATTGGCGGTGATTTTAATGTGATCTTACATGATGGGGAAAGAAGTGGTACATGGGGTTTGGGGGACGCTACCTTCAAGCAGTTTGTGGCGGATAATAATTTGATAGACCCACCCTTGCTAAATGGTGTTTTTACATGGTACAGCATGAGGGACGGAGGGTGTTGGAGTAAGCTTGATAGGTGGTTGCTAAATGAGGAGGCCTTGATGGGTTTTAATGGCGTCACACAATCTGCCCAGGATTGGGGGTCTGTATCTGATCACAGAGCTGTTACAGTGGCATGGGGGACAAGGAATTATGGTCCAAAACCGTTTACATTTTACAATTATTGGCTGATGGAGGAGGGGTTTAAGGAAATGGTGAGGGAATGGTGGGGATCAACAGTGGTAGAGGGGTGGAATGGGTACATAATCCAACAAAAGTTGAAGGGGTTGCGGGAGCGCATTAGGTGTTGGAGGCGCGAGCGTGGGGTGTGGGGGAGTGGTAAGATAAGGGAGTTGGAGGGTAGAATTAAAGAAGTGATGGAGCGAATGGAATGTGACGGGGTATCAGAGGCATTGAGGAGGGAAAGGTTGCAGCTTCTTGATGCGATTTGGAAGGAGTATAGGTTGGAGGAAAGCATGTGGCTGCAGAAATCAAGGGTGAGGTGGATAAAGGAGGGTGATCGGAACACGGGTTTTTTTCACCGTGTGTGTAGAGTGAGGGAAGCTAGGCGGAATTTGGAGCTACTGCAGTTCAATGGCGAGGTCCTTGGTGATCCGGTGGCTATAAAAAAGGCTGTTTTCAATCATTTTCAGAGTTTTTTCAAGAGAGATGTGGGTGGATATGCTAGGGTAGCCCTGGATGAGTCAAACAAGGTTTCTCAGGCATGGAGGAGGGGGCTGGATGCGATATTTACAGCAGATGAGATATGGGTAGCATTGACAGATTGTGACGGGAATCGGGCCTCGGGGCCTGATGGTTTCAACTTCACATTCTTCAGAGAATTTTGGGATTTGGTTAAGGATGATGTGGTCAAAATGTTTCAGGAGTTCCACGAGCATGGGAGGCTAGCAAAGGGTCTAAACGCGGGATTTATCACTTTGATACCGAAAGTGACAGCACCAGCAACAGTGGCAGATTATCGTCCAATAAGCCTAATTGGGAGTTTGTATAAGCTCATTGCAAAAGTATTGGCGAATAGATTGAAGAAGGTGATTCCTAGCCTGCTAACTGCAAACCAGTTTGCATTCACTCAAGGCCGGCAAATAGCGGATTGTATCTTGATTGCTAATGAGGTGGTTGATTCCATGACATCGAAGCGTGAGGGGGGCTTTATACTCAAATTGGACTTTGCGAAAGCGTATGATAATGTTTCCTGGGGCTTTCTGCTGAATATGTTGGAGGAATATGGGTTCAGTGATAGGTGGCGAACATGGATGCACTGTTGTGTGTCTACTGCGGTCCTTGCTGTTTTGGTCAATGGGTCGCCTACAGAGTTTTTTAAAATTGAAAAGGGCTTGCGTCAGGGTGATCCTTTATCACCTTTGTTGTTTAATTTGTGTGTTAATGGATTGTCAGTCATGTGGAACAGATTGCTGCAGGAGGAGGAGCCTGTAGGTTACGCAATTGGGGCTGATTTTCGCCTGAACCACTTACAATTTGCAGATGACACCTTGGTCTTTTGTGAGGGGTCAACAGTTCATTTGGAGGAGATGGCAGCCGTGTTAGGCCCTTTTCTTTTGGCTTCGGGCTTGAAGGTGAACTATGACAAATCAATCTTGATAGGGTGTAACATGGAGGGTGAGGTCGTGGAGAGGGTGGCCAGGAGCTTGGGCATGTCAGTAAGGACTTTGCCGCTAATGTATTTGGGTTGTCCTTTGGGCAGTAACCCCAGACGGAAAGCGTTTTGGGCACCGGTGGTGGAGAAGGTGAGGATTAAATTGGCCTTGTGGTGTTCAAAGCAATTATCACTTTGTGGCAAACTATCCTTATTGCGTGCGACAGTTACTTCTATTCCGTTATATCATATGGCTGTTTTCAAGGCTCCGGTAGGTGTGGTAGGTGAAATTGAGAAACTTATGAGGGGATTTCTATGGTCAAAGGCACATGGGGGTAGGAGAATTCCATGGGTTGCTTGGGAGCAAGTCTGTAAAGGTACACAGATAGGAGGGTTGGGGCTTGGTTTCTTAGGGTGGCGGAATAAGGCGTTACTGATTAAGTGGGCGTGGCGCTTTGGTACGGAAACGAACACCATGTGGAGAAAGCTTGTGTGTGTTAAATATGGGTTGGAAGAGCAGTTTCTGGTCCTACATTTGTTGGTGGAACGTTATACTCATTGCTCTGTGTATGTACAAGATATTCTCCAAGTTCTGTTGGAAGATACCATCATGGCTCGGTTGTTCAGGGAAAATTGTATATGTCAGGTCGGCCACGGGGGCCGTGTTCGGTTCTGGCAAGATCCTTGGTTAAACGTGATGCCGTTGGATGATTTGTTCCCGCGGGTTGCAGCTTTGGCTGCGACTAAAATAGGTGCAGTTGCTGATTTTGGGAGGTTTGATGGTGGCAGATGGGTGTGGAATCTGACTTTCCGTAGGCAATTTTTTGGGTGGGAAATGGACCAGTAGCAGAGTTTTTTCAAGCTTTTGAATTCTTCGATTCCGTCCTCAGAAGAGGATACTATCTTGTAGCTATGTGACAGCAATGGGGCATTTTCAATTAAGTTGTTGTGTGCATTAACTGAACTGCAGATCTTTGGGCCGCCACAGTGGGTTGTGCCTCGCAAAATTAGGCAGATTGTCCCGCTAAAGATTGTTTTGTTCGTGTGGCAAGCGCTTGATGGCAAAATTGCGGTTCTTCACAGTTTGCTTCAACGTGGAGTGGAGATAGAAGGTGAGGGTGTTTGCTGTTTGTGCGGGGTGAGTCACGAGACTTCAAATCACCTATTGATGGTTTGTCCTCGAGCTTGGAACTTATGGAGCAAAGTACTGCAAAGGGAGGGTGTTGCGTGGTGTGTGCCAGGCACTCTTCGGGGGATGTTGAACGAGTGGGAATTTTTGTGTGCGAAATCAGATCCGCTCATGTGGTCTCTCATACCGTATGCGTTGTGGTGGTCACTGTGGATGGCGCGAAATGGAGTTATTTTTCAGAATCAGAATTTTGATGGTGACAAGGTGTGGGACATGCATATTATGAGGATTATGTGGTGGGTGAAGGCGTGGTGGCCTCAATGCCCATTTTCAGTGTATGACTTTGGCCAGGTTTTTGAGCATGTAAAGTTGCAGAGGAAGGAAGTCGCATCTAGGGGGAATCTGATGTGGAATCCGCCACCAGTGGGAGTGTGGAAATTCAACGTTGATGGGTCAGCCCGGGGCATGCCGGGGTTAAGTGGAGTGGGGGGTGTGTTGCGGAGTAGCGATGGTAAAATTTGCGGATTCTTCTCCAAAAGAATGGGTCAACTTTGGGCTCATTAAGCTGAGGTAAAGGCTATTTTGAATGCTTTACAGTTTTGTAAGGAGTTTGGTGTTTCAAATGTAATTATAGAAAGTGACTCAGCGTTGTCTGTGGGGTGGGTGGCGTCCAAGCATTGTAGGCCATGGAGATTGCGTAATGAGCTGAATTTGATTGATTTGTTAATGAAACAAGTTAAGTGTTTCGGGGTATTTCACATATACAGAGAAGTTAATTCAGTGGCAGATTTTTTGGCTAAAACGGCGTGTGATAGGGGGGTACCATTGTGGGAGTTTTTGAAGTAGTGTATTTTGGGTTCAGATGTCTGTCACTGTGGTTTAAGTTTAAATTGGTTGCTTGAGCTGCACTATGGTATTATGGTTGTGGATAATACATTTGGGAAATTGGATGGCCGCTATTACATGGCCGCTATTTTGGTCCTGGTACTGAGTTGTTGTGGGCTGTTATAATACATGGCCGCTATTTCTGGTAGTGCCATGATGAAGTGGCATTATGGCATTATGTTAGTTTTATTCATAATAGCATTATGGCCGCTATTTTGGGAAATTGAGAGGGATGTTCTCAATTTGTTGGTTCATTATGAATAAAGTGATTCAGTTTCCAAAAAAAAAAAGTAGTAGTATGTGGTAATGAAAATTTAATTATTTTATATGAGTAAATCCAATATTTTCACCATTTATAAATAAGTTTATTTTTTAATTAAGTTTATCAGTAACTAAATAATTTAACTTAACAATAACAATTAGTAATTGATAAGTAATAAAATTAATATTTTATTAAAATCAAAAAATTATATTTATTAATTAATATTATCATAATTATATAAAATATAAATATGAAATTAATTTTGGGTCATGGTAATAAACAAACAAAAAACCGATATCCTATTCTGTCAGGATAATTTCTATCCTAGCTCTCCCTCAGGATAACTATTACACGTGATGGACAGGATAGGGTAATGGACAAGATAGTGTTATCCTATCTTGTGGCGCAACAAACAGCAGATAACAACAGGATATGATTACTATCCTATCTTGTCTCTGTTTATCCTATCCACCAAACGGGCCCTTAGTGTCAGAAAGAAAGTGTCAAAGAGAGTATAACTATCACTTCTCCTCAACTATAATATACACATACCCTCCCTCAATTTTTGTTGTTGTTACAATCAAGTTCTTTTAACCTAGTTTCAATTTTATTCATTTAAAACTCTTAAATTGTAATTTCTAAGAAAAATCTTTACAATTTCAATCAAGATAATCATTTAAAACCCTAGCCCCATATGCTACAAAATTTATCAAAGTTTTATTCCTTTTTACAGTTTCACTTTTATTTTCATCTTATTTTTCATTTATTATCACAATATTCATTATATTTCTTACTTCTATTTTTTCAATTTCTATCTCTTTGACTATAGCATAAAATTGGGCTGTGAAGATCTTCAATCAATTCAATTGAATCAAATAATATAATTATGGGAAAAAAATTATATTTATGATTGATTGCAAAAACTTTTAATTTAGCAAGTAAATACAAAAAGAAGCAATTTAAATTATATCAATTTTATTCTAAATAAACAAACCCGTAGTTATAGTCTTTCTTAAAAACAATATATACTACATTATTTAAAATAATGTTATTAGTCCACGAGCAAAGATTGTGTCTGATAATCTTATCCACACAACACATCATCATAACGTGTCACAATTCCTCTATAAATCCTTAGAATCCTCAAATTCCTTCATCACTTGTTCGGTACTAGGGTTTCTTTTTTATTGCCGATATATCTAATCCTTCAGATCTTATAACAAACGCGGCTGTCTCTTGCATGATTTTTGTAAGAACACATCTTCTTCACTCTCATCTTATTGATTTAATCTATTTTATTTCTTCTTCTTACAATTCATTCCATTTCCTTTCCTTTTTTAAATAGGTTCTGTTGATCTCATGTCCAAGCTCTGTGTTATCTATCCACCTTGATTGATTACCCACCAAACATGTCCACACAGTTTCAGAGCAATTCATGATATTTATCACTTCCTTGTTATCTCTGCATCAGCTGTGATTTCTTTGATTAATTATATTATGATTCTGTGTTTGAGAGATACTTTCATAACCAGAAGCTGAATCTGAAAGATGCAATAGCACATCACGCGAACCGGAGAGTTGCAATAGTGCATCAAGGGAGGGGCAAACTAGAGAGAAACAACACAGCATGAGAGAGATATAAGGAATGGTATGTTTGAGAGCACACCAGCAAGGAGACAGACTAGAGTGATGCAATAGCTTGAATAAATCCAAATCATTTTTGTAATAATTTAAATTGAATGAAATACTAAGATTAGTTTATATTACCTAATTAATTTTTAGGGATACATGTTATTAATTAAATCAAGTTTAAATTGCAAATAGTTGTAAAAATTGATTAGGCTAAGTTGCAAAAGCCAAGTATTATTTCAAATTTTCACCTACTAAATTTTGTTTTAGGGCCTTTGAGAGGCTTGTATTATTCCTTTATTGTAATAGAAATTGAGATCGGAATACTAAGTGCAAAATTTCATCCTCTTCTTTTCACTATTAATTACCACGGTTGAAAACAGAATTTAGAAATTGAAATTCAACTTCGTGAGATTTATCTTACAAACAGATCGATGAAAATACACTTTCACTTTTAGTGTTCTGTTTTTTAATGAATTCGTTCATATTGAATATCTTAATGAAACAACCAGAAAATGCTTTGTAAAACTTTCAAACCACAAAAATATCAGTAATGTAGATTCAACTTCGTTTTAGAAAGTTACTTCTTATTGAAAGAGTGTGAAAGGAACCTTGGATTGGAGTAATCTACACTATCGAGAAAGTACAAATTGAGCACTGATTTATATTCATCCCGGTAATATGTTATCACCTATCACACCAATATAAATAAGCATAAATATTGCACAATGGCATATCTCACATCAACAATCAAAGAAATTTGCAACTAATTTAATAAAGTTGAGAAAAAGAAGAAAAAAAAAACCGAAGTCCAAGCTAATATATACAAACTCTTTATTTTGATGCAGATTCTCTCTTAGAAACACAATAACAGAGCAAAAACAGTATCCCACTAAGTGAAATCGAGTATATAAATCACACTATGTCATTGAGCTTGATAAAAAACTGAATCATGAGGGATGTTATTGATAATACAATTTTTTAACAATTCCAAGTTCTTTTTTGTCTCCCTAGCTCTACCTCTCTTCGCAAGACTAAAAATAATTTTATCAATCCTTCTCACCGTGTCTCAATAGGTCTCTGTAAATGTTCATACCACCTTAACTAGTTTTCCATCAGCTTCTCCACGATAGTCGTCATTCCAGTATCTTCTCTAATCCACTCATTGCATATCTTATTCTTTCTTGTGTGCCCACTCATCCATCTTAACATTGTCATTTCTGCTACTCAAACTTTTCTCTCAGGCCGTTCCGTTAAAACCCAACATTCGCTACCATAACGTATAGCGGGTCTTACAACGATTTGCTACTCCAACTATGCTTGTGTAGCCCGTCCTAAGCCCGAACAAATGAGAAGGGTTGTGTTAGGCCTTATAACTAAGGCATTAGCATAGAATCGCAAAAGTGAGTGCAACTGTCTAAGGCTCTAGAAGTAGGGCAAGAGACACAGGATAAAGGCAAGTGGTTTCTCCTCCTTTTGTTCAGGTGGTTGTTCAGATGTTTGGCAAGCTCCACAACATTCTTTACCCGAACTCAGGAGAGCAACAATACTACATTTTTATAGTGTTTGTAATATAGTAGCTGATGTTTTGGTTCACTGATGCTACAATAGCTGGATCTCCCTTTCGGATATGGAGACTTCCTCCTTCTAGTGTGCTCGCGTTACTGTGTCAGGATGTTGTAGCTTAGTTCGTTTTCGTTTGTATTTCCATATGTAATAAAAAAATACCCTAGCCTCATATGCTGCAAAGTTTTGTTCTTTTTTCACAGTTTCACTTTTATTTTCATCTTATTTATCGTTTATTATCACTTTATTATTCTCTTATTACATTACTCATTATATTTCATACTCTTATTTTTCTATTTTTATCTCTTTGAGTGTAAGATGAAATTGGAGTGTGAAGGTATTTTTATTATTATTATTATATCCGTCTTTATAAAAGTTGTTTCCTTGAAAACACTGTTTCTAAAATATTAGCATGCATGCTAATACACGTATATTTTATGGAAACGGAAAAATATTGGTCACCAAAGAGAATCTTTATACATTACAATGAAATACCAACGCGTGCGTCGCAAATTCACAACAGTGAAGAATGACTATGTAAATCACAAGGTCAAAAGTTTAACTCCTAGAAGCCTAACTTTTTGAGAAAACATTTGACCTTTACCGCACTTAACTTGAAATTGCGATATCAATATAAGACAAAAAAAAATACATTACAACGGGAATCACTTTGTTATTAACTTATTATATAAAATTAATTTCATTCTTGCAAATCTCTTATCTAATATCACAACACCCATTTTTATTTACATCTTATTTTTCATTTATTATCGAGATATGATCAATTGACACTAAGAAAAATGTTTTTGAAGGATAGTTCAAGTGGTAAGAGCTGAGGACATATGAGTTGGAGAGGGGAAGGTCCAGATATGAATGCGTGGAAGTGGAATTTAAGTGCTTTCCGATATACCAAAACAAAACAAAATTTACACCAAGGTGTGAAACTTATCCTAACACCAAATCATGTCAATTTATTTTGTTTGATCTAAAAGGTTATGATTTGTCTTTTTAAACTCCTCAATCAATACATAATTATTACTCCCTCCGTCTCAAATTATAAGGACTTGTTTAGACAATCACGCTTATTAAGAAAACATGTAATAAGCTAATTAATATCTTGGTTTTATTATTTTTTATACAAATCTTCCATATATACCCCTATGTTAGTATTGGATATATCAAAGGTTGGTTGGGAAACATGAAAGAGAAGTAATTAGTAGAGGTGATAATTAAATTTTTGGAATTGAAAATATAATGAATGCAAGGGGTAAAAAAGGAAAAGTTTATTATTATTATTTTTGTAATCTAGAAGGGTTCTTATAATTTGAGACACCAAGTTTGTCTCTAAAGAGTCTTATAATTTGTGACGGAGGGAGTAATATCTTTCTCTCTCATTTATTTATTTATTTATTTATATATTATAACTTAGTTAAATTAAAGTTATAAACTTTACGAACAATTTTTTTTGTTTTATATGAAAGTAACTATAACATTATATTAGTTTCATTTTTAAAAATCCATTATTTTAATTTCCTGGAGTTCCTTAAAAAAATCTTGCAGTAAAAATAATTAATAGAAAAATAAATAAATAAATAAATTATTCAACAAATAAAAAATTAGTAAATAATTTTTGCAAATCTTGTGCAATAGAAAAATATTTCTCAATTAATTTCTTCTTAAATTTTAAAATAGATGGTACATTTCAAAGTTTTTTCAAATGAAAATATTTCTTGTTTTTTTAATATTTTATTGACATTCTTATTTCTTATTACGTATACATATATACAGAACAAAATATTCTTTTCGTAATTTTTTCAAATTCAAAAGTAAATTGATAATTATTTTTTTCAAACTAGCAAAACAAACTTTTATCTCAGCTTTAATGAGAGAAAAAATATTAATAAATACCTTAATGAATAATAAATATGTATTAAATGTCGATTTTTAGAAAATAAATCAAAGCCTTTTAGATTAAAGTAAAACAAACAATTAGAATTTAGTGTCAAGATAATTTTGACCATTTGATGTCAATTGATCCTATCTCTTTATTATCAGCTTATTGTTGTCCTATCACATTACTCATAATATTTTTTACTTTTATTTTTACTATTTATATCTCTTTGACTGTATGATGAAATTGAGGTGTGAAGATATTATTTAGCTTTTATTTTCCCTTTAAAGAACATAGAGCTATTAATATAAAAATAAATTCAGTTAAATCAAATAATAATACTGTTTTCCAATGTAAAAAATATATAATTAAGCACCAGAAAATTTATATTTAAGATTGATTGGAAAAACTTCTAATTTGGCTAAAAGTACAATAATAAGCAATTAAAATTATTCTAAAACGAACCGTAGTTATAGTCTTTCCATAAAACAATATATTACATTAAAAATAATGTTATTAGACAGTGGTGTCAATTAATTCTATCTCTTTGTTATCAACTTATTATTCTCCTATCACATTACTGATTATATTTCTTACTTTTAGATTTACTATTTATATCTCTTTGACTATACAATGAAATTGGGGTGTGAAGATATTATTTAGCTTTTTTTATCCCTTCAAAGAATATTTAGCTATTAATAAAAAAATAAATTCAGTTAAATCAAATGATATAATTAACCACCAGAAAAGTTATATTTAAGATTGGTTGCAAAAACTTCTAATTTGGCTAGTAAATACAAAGGTAAGCAATCAAAATTATATCAATTTTACTCTAAATTGAGCTGTAGTTATAGTCTTTCTTAAAAACAATATACTACGTTAAAAATAATGTTATTAGACATTTAATGTTGCGGGGATTGTGGCTTGGATCATCAGTAGAGATTGAACCTGATGATCTTATCCACACAACACATCATCATAACGTGTCACAGTCACTCCTCCTTTATATATTATCCTTCAACTCTTCACTTTCCCTCATCACTTGTTCAGTACTCAGATCCAATGTAGCCAGACACGCTAACAAACGCTGCAGTCTCTTGGTTTTTGTAAGAACATGTCTTCTTCACTTTCATCTCATTAATTTACTCAATTTTATTTCTTCTTCTTCTTCTTCTTCTTCTTCTTACAATTCATTCCATTTCCTTCCCTTTGCTAAATAGGTTCTGTTGATCTCACGTCCAAGCTCTGTGCTGTGTACTCCACCTTGATCGAATACGCACCAAACATGTCCACACAGTCTCAGAGAAATTCTACAAGGGATTTGATATTGTGGAAATGGTCCATAATATTTGTAACTTTCTTGTTATCTCAACATTAACTGTGATTTCCTTGATTAATTGTGTTACTAGGCCTCATGGAGTAAGTTAACGTACCAACCGATTGTTCGAAACAGTGTGTTTGAAACAAAACAGTGTGTTTCAGCCTCTGCGGTTTGCTTCTGTTTCTTCTCAGGACCTCTCTTCGCGCGTCTCCCCCTTTTTGGCCGTTTGTGGTTCTTGTTTCTTCTAGCTGGAATCCCTGTGGTGATTCGCGCTTCTTCGCTTCTCCGCTGCGTGTTCTTGTGAATAGATCTGTATCAAGGGCCTTTTGGGTTAATGCTGAGAAACAAATAGTGGGGATCTGTATCAATTCGCGCTTCTTCAATTATAACAGGGGAAATTCCTTCAATCAGTTCATAAAATAGTGACAATTTATAAAGATGACAAAAGGAAGTATAGGAAGTATTCTAAAATAGGAAGAAGCGAGAAACAAATATCAATTTTCTAATTATCTTTTAACACACCTAATTACATAACTCGTTCATATACCACTAAGATCTTTCTGGGCTAATGCTGAGATACAAGTTGGAACTTAAGCATAGGTGGACCGGGCGCCTTCCCCCGGTGGCGGGCCATGAAGACTTATGAAGACACACTTCGCTTTCATACTTCAAGCTCGGTGTCTTGTGGGCATGCGGACAGGGAGAGTGCCTTCCCCCGATGGCGGGCCATGAAGACTTATGAAGACACATTTCGCTTTCTTACTTCAAGCTCGATGTCTTGTGGGCTTGTGGACAGGGCGAGTGCCCCACGACAATAAGAGGGCGACCAACATTAGTAAAGGGCGGCCTAAGGCGGCGACCCAGGGGCACATTTGTAATACATAGGATATTGGGCCTGATCTTTGAGGCCCATAGGCTTAGACTGAATTAAATGTAATTTATGGCCTTCCTCCCTATAAATAGCTAATAGGGGGCTCATGTAAAAGGGATCTGAATTATCTATTGATAACGCTTCTTCTCAATGCTCTCTCAATTCGAGAACATTATCTTACCCAAATAAATATTTTTCCTACAAAATACATAGTCAAAAAATAAAAAGTCTCACCCCCAAAGTAAATGTCTAGGTTCGGCTATTCCATGAACAAGACCAAGGTCCAATTTTTTTTCAAAAAGAAATTATACACTAGCTAAGTTAAGCAATATCTATTGTAGAAATCAAATTAGAAGTTTCAAAATCACTTCTTTGAAAATAATCACTTTTCAAAAACTCAACTTTTCCAAAAATAAAATATACTCATGAATTGATCAAGAGATTCTCTATCACTTTGGTGAAGGCTAAAAGCGAAAAGCTAAACTTAAAAACTCAAAACACTTTTGAACCAAATTTTTGAAAAACAAAGTTGATGAGGTTGTTGTTCGAGTTGTTCCTAAGAACTTTTAAGAAGAGAAAATGCAAAATGCTAACATCTTTAACCCAAAGTCACTTTAAAAGAGTTTTTCAAAGAAATACTTCCAGAGAAGTAAAGATCAAAGAATTTCCTTCAACTTTGATGAAGAACAAACTCTAAAACCTCAACTTTAAGCTAAACTCAAACTAAAACTTATTATTTCTAAAAATCTAGATTTTCCAAGGAAATAAAACCATCACTACTACAGAAATGCCATATTACCATGGTTTTGGGCAGCCTATTACCACGGTTAAACCGTGGTATCAGTCATCCAAGTAATGGATAAATTACCACGGTTCAAGGCGGAACCGTGGTAACATCATACCTCGGAAATACTTGGTTCTACGCTGAACCGTGGTAATATCAGGCCTCTGTTACCACGGTTATAGGAGGAACCGTGGTATTTTGTCCCTATGTTACCAAGGTTCTTTTATGAACCGTGGTAATAATTTTGTTTTTTGTTTTAAGTTCTATTACCACGGTCTTGTATGAACCGTGGTAATATGTGTATTTTATTATTTGACCTACGTACAATCAAAGACATGAAATTCAAACAGTAAACAAATTATAACCATGACCTGCAATGTGATGGAAAAAACCCTGACAACATAATGTACAAGCAATATATATGATATGTACAACCAATCAAATATGTACAAATTATAATATGTGCAGACCCCCTATACACATTTTAGCCGTCAGTAATTACAAACTTGTCTAACACCATATCACCACTGCCTTGCTAAGGATCAATATTCCTGAAACAACATGTCAAAAGTGTAAGTGACAAATACAATTATGTTACATACATATGAAATATATCTAGCATACAGTCATTATAAAAGAATACATACTTCTTTAACTTGTTTTACTAGATCTTTTCCTCTTCTGTTTCAAAAGGTGCATACGTGTTTTTCCTATTTTTTCATGGAATTCTATATTCATCCAAGTTCCCTCTTCATGATCATCTCGGACATACAAACAATCATCTTCATCTGAATCAGGGTCGATTGGTTGTTGTAACGCGAAGAATGGGTCATCCTCAATAGCATTTTCTCCATGAAGGTCTTGCCCATCATCGTTGTTGATATGCGCCTTATTTGATAAAAGAACAATGGATCTTTTATTTTCAGCGGGATCAGGGACATAAAATATTTGCTCTGCTTGGGATGCCAAAATAAATGGATCATCCGTGGACCCCACCTTATTAAAATTTGCCTGAATGAACCCTGAGTCATCAATCTGAACTCCAGAGTTATTGTCAACCCACTTACAGCCAAACACAGGAACCTAGAATGTTGTGTAATCCAGCTCCCATATGTGTTGAATTAACCCAAAGTATGACATGTCTGCATATATGGGGTTTCTATCTTTGGCGCTAGAGACATGCATAGCTCTAGCAACAAGAGTCAAACCACTGTTTTGCATTGTACTACGATCATCTTGGGTTTCCATATAAAATGTATAGCCATTAATTACATAGTCTTTGTAAGAAAAGGCATGTATACTCGGACCCTTCGACAACCATTTCAATCTGTCTGAAACAGAGATATGATCTTCTTTCCACTCTTGATAAACGTGATCCTTTAGCCATGGGATAAAAGTCCTCTTGTGCTCCTTTGCTAACCAATTTTCAAACCTATTGGGGTTCAACATCTTAATCTTATCCTTGTGCTGTCAACATATGGCCCAACCTCATCTGCATTATCCAAAACAAATAAGTGAGCTTGTTGCCATTCTTTGGTCTGAACGGTTACTATCTCACATTTAAACAACCCTTCCCTTCTATTCATCCTGTGTGACGAGACTTTGGAAGCCCAATGGAATCCACATTGGACAGGTATTCGGTACAAAATTCAACAACTTCTTCTACTAAGTACCGTTAGTTCGGTTTTTTACATAGCCTTTTAAAATCTTCATGTAACGATCAAAAAGGTACATCCAACTCATATAAGTTGGCCCGCATAATTGTATCTCTCTAACCAAGTAAATGGTTAGATGAACCATTATATCAAAGAAAGAAGGTGGAAAGTACATCTCAAGCTCACACAAAGTTGTAGCAATTTCTCTCTGCAATGCTGTCAACTTAGAAGGGTCAATCACTTTGCTGCAAATAGCCTTGAAGAAGAGACACAAGCTTGTTAAGGTACCTCGCACTTTTTTGGGCAAAATCGAGCATATAACTACCAGTAGAAAATTCTCCATAAGAATATGACAATCATGAGTCTTCAATCCCTTCAACTTAAGGTCTTTCATTGATACCAGGTTCTTGATATTTGAAGAGTACCCCTGTGGAACCTTAACCCCAGTAAGAAACTTGCACAAACCAAGTTTCTCTATCCTGCTCAGAGTATAGGCCGCTGGAGGGAGATACGTACGTTTTCCCTTCTTCACTGGTCTTAATTCTTTTCTTATGCCCACCAAATCAAGCCTTGAATTGATGCTATCTTTTGACTTTCCTGACACGTTTAGCAAAGTACCAGCAACAATTTCAAAAATATTCTTCTCAACATGCATCACATCAATAAAATGTCTCACATAGAGTGACTCCCAATATGGCAACTTAAAGAAAATTGACTTTTTCTTCCAACCACTTTTAGGAACTTGGTTTTTGAAAGTCTTGCCGAATGTACACCTCAATTTTTTCACCTTGGAAAATAGATCAACACCCTTCAGTGGCTTGGGAGCTCTACCTTCTTCTATATTTCCGTTGAAAGCTTTTGACCAGCTCCGATGATGATGTCTTGTATGCAAGAATCTACAATGTTGTAGGAAAACAGTGTTTTTACAATGTTCTAATCGCATTGAAGTTGTACCATCTTCACATATAGGGCATGCAAGCTTTCATTTTACACCATATCCCGACAAATTGCGATATGCCAAAAAATCATTGATCGTACCATACAACATAGCCCTCAGCCTGAAAGTTTCATCCCTTGACCCATCATACACCTCTACACCTACATCCCATAATTTCTTCAGATCTTCAATTAGAGGGACCAAGTATATGTCTATATCATTTCCGGGTTGTTGAGGCCCGGATTAACATAGATAACATCATATACTTGTGCTTCATACAAAGCGAAGGAGGTAGGTTGTAGATCACTAGTATCACCAGCCATGTACTGTGGGTGCTACTTTGAAGGCTATATGGATTTATTCCATCAGAAGACAATGCAAGGCGCATGTTTATGTCCTCTGTGCCAAATATAAGATAGTCTGCATCAAATTTTTTCCACTTTGGAGAATCTGCCGGGTGTCGAAGCATTCCATCACCATCCCCTCTATCTTTATGCCATGTCAGGTGTTTCGCAATTTCAGCTCTATGGTACACGCACCGAAATCTAGGTATTACGGGGAAATACCATAACACCTTTAAGGGACTTGATTTTTTCTTCTTATATCGCGGAGCTTTACATTTAGAACATGTATCCAGAGATGCATATTCACCACGAAACAAAATACAATCATTAGGACATGCATGAATCCTCTCATAACTCATTCCAATAGATGAAAGCATTTGTTTAGCCTCATATGTTTGACCGGGAAGAACGTTCTCCTCCGGAAGCATATCTTTTAAGAGAGAAAGTAGGTCGTTGAAGCTCTTATCGGTCCATCCATTGCCCGCTTTTAGGTTGTACAACTTTAAGACCGCAGACAATCTTGTGAGTTTAGAGCATCCATCATAAAGAGGCGTCTTCGCATCAGTTTTCAACCTCTCGAACATTTCAGGGCAATCACGAAGATCATCTTCCATCGCCTCCGCTATTTCATCAACACAGTTAGCCTCACATTCATCTTTCTCCATATCAACTGAGGAACATCCCAGAGTATTTGTTGCATCGCTAGAATCAAATCTGGGCTCACCACGATTTGTCCAACGCATATAGTTCTTATCAATTCCGTTGCATATTAGATGTCCTTCCAATTCAAGTGGGTTAACTCTAAGACCATGACAGCAACGTAAACTGGGGCATAACATGCTATTGGGATTCTTTGCGCATTGAACCGTGAATGAAACAAATTCTTTCACTCCGGCCGCATATTCATCGGATAAGCGATTAGCAAACATCCATTTACGATCCATACGTACCTGATCAATAGATGTTAATGTCTACAAATATGAACCTCTTAAAATTTAGAGGGGAAGATTCCTATTCTAGCCGGGATTCTAAAATTCATGTTATGTTTGTAAAATATGTAATGTTCGGGACATTAGAAGCTATCGTTAAATAAAAAGCTACTAGTTAGTATCCTCACATACTCCTTACAATCGAACATGACCTCACAAAATAGAGTACACATATATTCCACGAAATGTACTGAACAACAACAAAAATCTTCAACAGAATACTCATTCCACAAAATGTACTGAACAACAACAGCAAAGGCATAAGAACTGGTAATTATCAAACAGATAAGCTCCTTAACTACCACAAAAACTAAAACGCCAGACGAAGGTACTAAACAACAACAAAAATCTTAAGAAGAAAGAAAACCCTAGAAGTAGAAGCAGGTCAAGAGGACTCACAAGTGAGGTGTGGAAGCAAGATGAACGAGCTGAGTAGCAGGAGGAACGAGCTTAGTGAGCACACAAAGAGGGAGGCCGTGAGCAACAGAAGGATTAGCTGCAGCGAGAAAAGTAGTTACAAAGCGAATGCAGAGAGAACACGCGCCGATGATGACGTGCAACGACAGGTGGCAAGAAGCGAAGGTAATGGGGTGAAAAAGGTAGGAATGTCGAGTGGCAGTGACGATGTTGAAGATCGATGGAGTCGAGACAGAGAAGCGGGAAGGCAAAAGGTATTTCTCGATAGAAGGGTTTAAATTTATTTTTTTTACATTTTTATAAATAGCTTATTTTTTAATATTAACTAAAATAAAATTATTTTTATTAATTCGGCTATTTTAATTTTTCGAAGGGAGTTTATTTTAATGAAAATTATTATATATGTATCCAATGGGTTTTAACTTAGTAGAGATAAGTGATTAATGATAAAAATTATTACAAGATATTATTTTTTCAAAAATATTTTATATTTAAATTATTACTTATAATTATATAAGTAGAGAAATAATTTTAAATAATATCATATGATAATATAAAATTAGTCTATATTTACTATTAAAAAATTATTACATATATATATGAGTAGCCTATTTTATTGTTAGTGAAAAATTATTTTGTGCATTTTTATTATAATATAAATAACAAAAAATAATGATTACTAAGTAGTAGTATGTGGTAATGAAAATTTAATTATTTTATATGAGTAAATACATTATTTTCACCATTTATAAATAAGTTTATTTTTTAATTAAGTTTATCAGTAACTAAATAATTTAACTTAACAATAACAATTAGTAATTGATAAGTAATAAAATTAATATTTTATTAAAATCAAAAAATTATATTTATTAATTAATATTATCATAATTATATAAAATATAAATATTGAAATTAATTTTGGGTCATGGTAATAAACAAACAAAAAACTGATATCCTATTCTGTCAGGATAATTTCTATCCTAGCTCCCCCTCAGGATAGCTATTACACGTGATGGACAGGATAGGATAAGGGACAAGATAGTGTTATCCTATCCTACTGGCGCAACAAACAGCAGATAACAACAGGATATGATTACTATCCTATCTTGTCTCTGTTTATCCTATCCACCAAACAGGCCCTTAGTGTCAGAAAGAAAGTGTCAAAGAGAGTATAACTATCACTTCTCCTCAACTATAATATACACATACCCTCCCTCAATTTTTGTTGTTGTTACAATCAAGTTCTTTTAACCTAGATTCAATTTTATTCATTTAAAACTCTTAAATTCTAATTTCTAAGAAAAAACTTTACAATTTCAATCAAGATAATCATTTAAAACCCTAGCCCCATATGCTACAAAATTTATCAAAGTTTTATTCCTTTTTACAGTTTCACTTTTATTTTCATCTTATTTTTCATTTATTATCACAATATTCATTATATTTCTTACTTCTATTTTTTCAATTTCTATCTCTTTGGCTATAGCATAAAATTGGGGTGTGAAGATCTTCAATCAATTCAATTGAATCAAATAATATAATTATGGGAAAAAATTATATTTATGATTCATTGCAAAAACTTTTAATTTAGCAAGTAAATACAAAAAGAAGCAATTTAAATTATATCAATTTTATTCTAAATAAACAGACCCGTAGTTATAGTCTTTCTTAAAAACAATATATACTACATTATTTAAAATAATGTTATTAGTCCACGAGCAAAGATTGTGTCTGATAATCTTATCCACACAACACATCATCATAACGTGTCGTAATTCCTCTATAAATCCTTAGAATCCTCAAATTCCTTCATCACTTGTTCGGTACTAGGGTTTCTTTTTTATTGCCGATATATCTAATCCTTCAGATCTTATAACAAACGCGGCTGTCTCTTGCATGATTTTTGTAAGAACACATCTTCTTCCATCTCATCTTATTGATTTACTCTATTTTATTTCTTCTTCTTCTTCTTACAATTCATTCCATTTCCTTTCCTTTGTTAAATAGGTTCTGTTGATCTCATGTCCAAGCTCTGTGTTGTCTATCCACCTTGATTGATTACCCACCAAACATGTCCACACAGTTTCAGAGCAATTCATGATATTTGTGACTTCCTTGTTATCTCTGCATCAACTGTGATTTCTTTGATTAATTATATTATGATTCTGTGTTTTAGAGATACTTTCATAACCAGAAGCTGAATCTGAAAGATGCAATAGCACATCACGCGAACCGGAGAGTTGCAATAGTGCATCAAGGGAGGGGCAAACTAGAGAGAAACAACACAACATGAGAGAGATATAAGGAGTGGTATGTTTGAGAGCACACCAGCAAGGAGACAGACTAGAGAGATGCAATAGCTTGAATAAATCTAAATCATTTTTGTAATAATTTAAATTGAATGAAATACTAAGATTAGTTTATATTACCTAATTAATTTTTAGGGATACATGTTATTAATTAAATCAAGTTTAAATTGCAAATAGTTGTAAAAATTGATTAGGCTAAGTTGCAAAAGCCAAGTATTATTTCAAATTTCTCCTACTAAATTTTGTTTTAGGGCCTATGAGAGGCTTGTATTATTCCTTTATTGTAATAGAAATTGAGATCGGAATACTAATGGCAAATTTTCATCCTCTTCTTTTCACTATTAATTACCACGGTTGAAAACAGAATTTAGAAATTGAAATTCAACTTCGTGAGATTTATCTTTCAAACAGATCGATGAAAATACACTTTCACTTTTAGTGTGCTGTTTTTTAATGAATTCGTTCATATTGAATATCTTAATGAAACAACCAGAAAAGGCTTTGTAAAACTTTCAAACCACAAAAATATTAGTAATGTAGATTCAACTTCGTTTTACAAAGTTACTTCTTATTGAAAGAGTGTGAAAGGAACCTTGGATTAAAGTAATCTACACTATCGAGAAAGTACAAATTGAGCATTGATTTATATTCATCCCGGTAATATGTTATCACCTATCACACCAATATAAATAAGCATAAATATTGCACAATGGCATATCTCACATCAACAATCAAAGAAATTTGCAACTAATTTAATAAAGTTGAGAAAAAGAAGAAAAAAAAACCGAAGTCCAAGCTAATATATGCAAACTCTTTATTTTGATGCAGATTCTCTCTTAGAAACACAATAACAGAGCAAAAACAGTATCCCACTAAGTGAAATCGAGTATATAAATCACACTATGTCATTGAGCTTGATAAAAAACTGAATCATGAGGGATGTTATTGATAATACAATTTTTTAACAATTTCAAGTTCTTTTTTGTCTCCCTAGATCTACCTCTCTTCGCAATACTAAAAATAATTTTATCAATCCTTCTCACTTTGTCTCAATAGGTCTCTGTAAATGTTCATACCACCTTAACTAGTTTTCCATCAGCTTCTCCACGATAGTCGTCATTCCAGTATCTTCTCTAATCCACTCATTGCATATCTTATTCTTTCTTGTGTGCCCACTCATCCATCTTAACATTGTCAAGTGGTTTCTCCTCCTTTTGTTCAGGTGTTGGTTCAGATGTTTGGCAAGCTCCACAACATTCTTTACCCGAACTCAGGAGAGCAACAATACTACATTTTTATAGTGTTTGTAATATAGTAGCTGATGTTTTGGTTCACTGATGCTACAATAGCTGGATCTCCCTTTCGGATATGGAGACTTCATCCTTCTAGTGTGCTCGCGTTGCTGTGTCAGGATGTTGTAGCTTCGTTCGTTTCGTTTGTATTTCCATATGCAATAAAAAAATACCCTAGCCTCATATGCTGCAAAGTTTTGTTCTTTTTTCACAGTTTCACTTTTATTTTCATCTTATTTATCATTTATTATCACTTTATTATTCTCTTATTACATTACTCATTATATTTCATACTCTTATTTTTCAATTTTTATCTCTTTGAGTGTAAGATGAAATTGGAGTGTGAAGGTATTTTTATTATTATTATTATTATTATATCCATCTTTATATAAGTTTTTTCCTTGAAAACATTGTTTCTAAAATATTAGCATGCATGCTAATACATGTATTTTTTATGGAAACGGAAAAATATTGGTCACCAAAGAGAATCTTTATGCATTACAATGAAATACCAACGCGTGCGTCGCAAATTCACAACAGTGAAGAATGACTATTTAAATCACAAGGTCAAAAGTTTAACTCCTAGAAGCCTAACGTTTTGAGAAAACATTTGACCTTTACCGCACTTAAATTGAAATTGCGATATCTATATAAGACAAAAGAAAAATATATTACAACGGGAATCACTTTGTTATGAACTTATTATATAAAATTAATTTCATTCTTGCAAATCTCTTATCTAATATCACCACACCCATTTTTATTTACATCTTATTTTTCATTTATTATCGAGATATGATCAATTGACACTAAGAAAACTGTTTTTGAAGGATAGTTCAAGTGGTAAGAGCTGAGGACATATGAGTTGGAGAGGGGAAGGTCCAGATATGAATGCGTGGAAGTGGAATTTAAGTGCTTTCCGATATACCAAAACAAAAAAAAATTTACACCAAGGTGTGAAACTTATCCTAACACCAAATCATGTCCATTTATTTTGTTTGATCTAAAAGGTTATGATTTGTCTTTTTAAACTCCTCAATCAATACATAATTATTACTCCCTCCGTCTCAAATTATAAGGACTTGTTTAGACAAACACGCTTATTAAGAAAACATGTAATAAGCTAATTAATATCTTGGTTTTATTATTGATAGCGGAATCGCAAGTGTACGATTTACTACCGCGTAGTAAAAAAAGATCGAACCCAAGGGATATGTGTTCTTGTTAATATAAAATTTAGTACTTGTGCAGAAAATTAAAGATGAATATTGATGTTGGTTTTTAGAACAAGAAATAAACAAAAACATATAATGATAGGAGAAAAAGAGATGATGATGAGCCTTAAGCACTTGGGTTGATTTATATAATTTATAAAATATGCTAGCAACTACTACTTTTATTTCTGAATTTTAGTACCAAGTCATGATGCTATAGCCTAATGTTTCTACAAGTTAATACCTTAAGCATTGTAGAACTTTCTCCTCAATTACTAAATTCAATACCTTGTAATCTAGAAA
Source organism: Acmispon strigosus (assembly GCA_030819835.1). NCBI lineage: Eukaryota > Viridiplantae > Streptophyta > Magnoliopsida > Fabales > Fabaceae > Acmispon > Acmispon strigosus. The sequence goes on from JAUAMA010000001.1 coordinate 33,072,561, forward strand.
AAACCAAGAAGAAGATGAAGAAAGAATTTTCAGGCCAACATAAAGCTAAGTCTATACTAATACCTTAGTGATATGTCATATAGCTTATTTTAAATCCTAGGTCCCTTACTACTTACCAATTTCCATTGTTATAAGCAATAAGTAAAAACACTTGTGATCATCAAGATAAAATTAAGAACAAGGAAATAAAACATGAACTATAGTAATATTATTCAGAAGAGTAGAAGAAAACTAAAACATAGATTATAAATTAAAACAACCCAAGATACTTAAAGAAGAAGTTAGCCAAGCATGGCTAAAGGAGTCATTGAATTACCCTGGATAGGAGCTCAAATATGGCTTCCCACAAGTCCTAGGAACAATGCTCAAAAGGGAGAGAGAGAGAATACTTGTTGTATTCTAAGAGGTGTGATTTTTACAAAGGATGAGCACTCCTATTTATAGCAAAAAATTTCCTTTCAATGGTGGAGGAGTTGATGGCCATTATGGCCTTCATTGGCCACCAATTAACTTTTGAAAAACTCCTTCCCACTACCATCAATTCTCCACTCATCCTTTAATCCTTATTTTCCATGTGCTTAATTTAGAGAGTGTTGGTTCATGTTCTTGATTTCCACTTAAGTCCTCTCTTTGCTAGCACTGCAATTCTGGCCCTTTAACTCTTTGAAACTTCACATTTAATCCTCCACTCTTGAACTTTCACACTTTGATCCCTGATTTCCTGAAACTTTACAAATCGGTCCCTGGACAAAAATGATAACTATACCAGCTTTTCCTAAAAATATAAAATAGCTATAAAAAAATCCTAAAAATATAAAATAAAGTTAGAAAAAAAAATCTAATCTATATGCAAAATGCAAAATAAACATAAAATCTACGTAAAAATAATAAAAATCCTATATGTGACTCAAAAATAATAAAATAAAAAGACTAAAAACTACCTAAAAACATCATATAATATCCACTCATCAATTATTTTTTATACAAATTTCCATATATACCCCTATGTTAGTATTGGATATATCAAAGGTTGGTTGGGAAACATGAAAGAGAAATAATTAGTAGACGTGATAATTAAATTTTTGGAATTGAAAATATAATGAATGCAATGGGTAAAAAAGGAAAAGTTTATTATTTTTTTTTTAAATCTAGAAGGGTTATTATAATTTGAGACACCAAGTTTGTCTCTAAAGAGTCTTATAATTTGTGACAGAGGGAGTAATATCTTTCTCTCTCATTTATTTATTTATTAATATATATATATATATTATAACTTAGTTAAATTAAAGTTATTAACTTTACGAACAATTTTTTTTGTTTTATATGAAAGTAACTATAACATTATATTAGTTTCATTTTTAAAAATCCATTATTTTAATTTCCTGGAGTTCCTTAAAAAAATCTTGCAGTAAAAATAATTAATAGAAAATTAAATAAATAAATAAATTATTAAACAAATAAAAAATTAGTAATTAATTTGTGCAAATCTTGTGCAATAGAAAAATATTTCTCAATTAATTTCTTCTTAAATTTTAAAATAGATGGTACAGTTCAAAGTTTTTTTAAATGAAAATATTTCTTGTTTTTTTTAATATTTTACTGACATTCTTATTTCTTATTACGTATACATATATACAGAACAAAATATTCTTTTCGTAATTTTTTCAAATTCAAAAGTAAACTGATAATTATTTTTTTCAAACTAGCAAAACAAACTTTTATATCAGCTTTAATGAGAGAAAAAATATTAATAAATACCTTAATGAATAATTAAATATGTATTAAATGTAGATTTTTAGAAAATAAATCAAAGCCTTTTAGATTAAAGTAAAACAAACAAATAGAATTTAGTGTCAATAATTTTGACCATTTGATGTCAATTGATCCTATCTCTTTATTATCAGCTTATTGTTGTCCTATCACATTACTCATTATATTTTTTACTTTTATATTTACTATTTATATCTCTTTGACTGTACGATGAAATTGAGGTGTGAAGATATTATTAAGCTTTTATTTTCCCTTTAAAGAACATAGAGCTATTAATATAAAAATCAATTCAGTTAAATCAAATAATAATACTGTTTTCCAATGTAAAAAAATATAATTAAGCACTAGAAAATTTATATTTAAGATTGATTGGAAAAACTTCTAGTTTGGCTAAAAGTACAATAATAAGCAATTAAAATTATTCTAAAACGAACCGTAGTTATAGTCTCTCCTAAAAACAATATATTACATTAAAAATAATGTTATTAGACAGTGGTGTCAATTAATTCTATCTCTTTGTTATCAACTTATTATTCTCCAATCACATTACTTATTATATTTCTTACTTTTAGATTTACTATTTATATCTCTTTGACTATACAATGAAATTGGGGTGTGAAGATATTATTTAGCTTTTTTTATCCCTTCAAAGAACGTTTAGCTATTAATAAAAAAATAAATTCAGTTAAATCAAATGATATAATTAACCACCAGAAAAGTTATATTTAAGATTGGTTGCAAAAACTTCTAATTTGGCGAGTAAATACAAAGGTAAGCAATCAAAATTATATCAATTTTACTCTAAATTGAGCTGTAGTTATAGTCTTTCTTAAAAACAATATACTACGTTAAAAATTATGTTATAAGACATTTAATGTTGCGGGGATTGTGGCTTGGATCATCAGTAGAGATTGAACCTGATGATCTTATCCACACAACACATCATCATAACGTGTCACATTCACTCCTCCTTTATATATTATCCTTCAACTTGTTCAGTACTCAGATCCAATGTAGCCAGACACGCTAACAAACGCTGCAGTCTCTTGGTTTTTGTAAGAACATGTCTTCTTCACTTTCATCTCATTAATTTACTCAATTTTATTTCTTCTTCTTCTTCTTCTTACAATTCATTCCATTTCCTTCCCTTTGCTAAATAGGTTCTGTTGATCTCACGTCCAAGCTCTGTGTTGTGTACTCCACCTTGATCGAATACGCACCAAACATGTCCACACAGTCTCAGAGAAATTCTACAAGGGATTTGATATTGTGGAAATGGTCCATAATATTTGTAACTTTCTTGTTATCTCAACATCAACTGTGATTTCCTTGATTAATTGTGTTACTAGGCCTCATGGAGTAAGTTAACGTACCAACCAATTGTTCGAAACAGTGTGTTTGAAACAAAACAGTGTGTTTCAGCCTCTGCGGTTTGTTTCTGTTTGTTCTCACGACCCCTCTTCGCGCGTCTCCCCCTTTTTGGCCGTTTGTGATTCTTGTTTCTTCTAGCTGGAATCACTGTGGTGATTCGCGCTTCTTCGCTTCTCCGCTGCGTGTTCTTGTGAATAGATCTGTATCAAGGGCCTTTTGGGTTAATGCTGAGAAACAAATAGTGGGGATCTGTATCTATTCGCGCTTCTTCAATTATAACAGGGGAAATTCCTTCAATCAATTCATAAAATAGTGACAATTTATAAAGATGACAAAAGGAAGTATAGGAAGTATTCTAAAATAGGAAGAAGCGAGAAACAAATATCAATTTTCTAATTATCTTTTAACACACCTAATTACATAACTCGTTCATATACCACTAAGATGTTTCTGGGCTAATGCTGAGATACAAGTTGGAATTTAAGCATAGGTGGACCGGGCGAGTGCCTTCCCCCGGTGGCGGGCCATGAAGACTTATGAAGACATACTTCGCTTTCATACTTCAAGCTCGGTGTCTTGTGGGCATGCGGACAGGGAGAGTGCCTTCCCCCGGTGGCGGGCCATGAAGACTTACGGAGACACATTTCACTTTCTTACTTCAAGCTCGGTGTCTTGTGGGCTTGTGGACAGGGCGAGTGCCCCACGACAGTAAGAGGGCGACCAACATTAGTAAAGGGCGGCCTAGGCCGGCGACCCAGGGGAACATTTGTAATACATAGGATATTGGGCCTGATCTTTGAGGCCCATAGGCTTAGTCTGAATTAAATGTAATTTATGGCCTTCCTCCCTATAAATAGCTAATAGGGGGCTCATGTAAAAGGGATCTGAATTATCTATTGATAACACTTCTTCTCAATGCTCTCTCAATTCTAGAACATTATCTTACCCAAATAAATATTTTTCCTACAAAATACATAGTCAAAAAATAAAAAGTCTCACCCCCAAAGTAAATGTCTAGGTTCGGCTATTCTGTTAGTACAGATAGCAACCTGAGAGGGGGGGTGAATCAGTGTTGCCCCGACTTTCGCCTTATTGAAAAAGTAACTTTCAAGATTAAGATGATCACGAAATGATCGTTGTGATTGCAGCGGAATTGAGCGATGCTTGAAAGTAAAGATGAAGGATAGAAGAAATCACACACAAGATTTTGTCCTGGTTCACCTTCAATCCACCGAAGGCTACGTCCAGTCCCTCAAGAAAACCCCTTGAGGATTTTTCCACTATTGATAAAAATCTCTTACAAGTTCCTAACCCAAGGACCCCAAGAATTTCTACCAATACCCTGTGAAAGCAAACCACTTTCAACAGCCCCTGAAAGTAAACCGCTTTCGGTTCCTGAAGGCAAACCACCCTCAGACCTTGAAGGCTAACCCGCCGTCAATCAAAACCTTGAAAGTATACCACTTTCAGTGACAACAACCCTTCACCGAATACCACGGTGAAAACTCAATCTTACAGAAAGAGATGAAGAAGAGTTTACAATTGGCTGTATTAATCCTTTTGACATACAAGTGGATTGATCATGAGAATTTATGCTTTAAGGCTTTTAAGCATAATATGATTATGAGTTCCTCAAGATATGAACAACTAAAGTGTTCTTATAAACATGAAGATCATGAACTCAGAATTTAGGCTCTTGAAGGTTTAAGTTCTAAAAGATGAACTAATTTTGACAAAGCTTTGGCCTAATGTTATATTCTCATGTGTTGTGTGTTTTCTCTTGTGTTCTGGACTCAAATGGACTTTATATAGGCAAGGGAAACGTCCTTGAACCATCACAACCCTTTCCAAAAGGTTTGGGACACAATGGTTCATGAAAAGATGCAACTTTTCGTTCTGGTAATCGATTACATCACTTAGTGTAATCGATTACACTAATAGCCGTTTCAGTTTGAATTTCAAATTCAAACATGTAATCGATTACAAGCAATGGGTAATCGATTACTTGCCTAGGTGTAATCCATTACCAGAAGGCTGAAATCGATTACATTGAAGTCCAACTTCCAGAAACTTGATCCTTTGAGATCGGCTTAAGGTTTTCTACTTCTTTTAAGTTATGAAAACTCTTAGCTTGATTAGTTTAGATGTTTTAAAGAGCCTTTATGCTTTAATAGACCTTTAGAAGCATAACTCACCTAAACTAAGACTTCTAGACTATTGATGGACTTTGTAGCGCTTGTTTCTTCGAAGTCTTCTTTTCTTCTTTTTGCCGATGAGTTTGTCGTCATCAAAACCACAGCCAGGGTCAGTAGCAAGACCTTCTTCACAATCTCCCCCTTTTTGATGATGGCAAACACATTCTTGATACTTGAAGATCATATATGCATTCTTGATGAAGAACTCCCCCTGTTTGATGGAATCTAGTATATCTCTAGTATTTCTCCCCCTTTCTAATGTACTTGTTGAATTCCTGCATATGATCTTTAAGAGCACAGAACCTTTCTCCCCCTTTTGACTTCATCAAAAAGAAGAAAAGGCCAAGAAGTACAAGCATACATCCATACAAGTATAGAATTCGAAATAAAGAATGGGGAATGGGGGCAAATATGTAAAACATGAATAAAAGCACAAACATCCAAACATTGTATACAAACGATAAGACCACACATAATGTGAACAAATTACAAGAATAAATAATAATAAAAAAACAGGAAAGACTCCTAGAATACTAAGTATTAATAGGAGAGTCGTCATCAGCTACGATACGCGTGGGTAGAAAATCCTGACCATTATCATGAATTTGGCAAGTAAGAAGAGAGATGCCAAAGTCATTGGTGATATTGAGCGAGGGAAGAATGGATGTGTCCACACGCTTAAGATGAGAGGACCGCGTGTCGTAAAGCTTGGCGATCGGTACTCCAGAGTAGATAAGGATGCGGGAGATGACTGAAGCATAAGGGAAAGATTCTGCATTGTCATGACATCGCAACATGTGATTCATGACCAAGAACGCCCAATTAATTTTATGGCAATGAAGAATGCCATATAAAATTTGTAACTCAAATTCGCTAATGTGAGCGAGAAGAGTTTCTTCAGGCAGAATCACTTGATTGATGAAGTAGTGGAGCAGATGATTATTTGTTGTGAGGACGTCAGTTTTGTAGGGGCAAGAGGTAGTATGAGGTGGATGGATTTGTTGGAGGTCGACGGACTCAAATCTACAAAGTGATTTATAAAAGGAGTCATGGTTGTAGTCAGACCAGGGGCAGGGGAGGTTAGGACCTAAGAGAGCACCAGATGAGGAGAGTCCAAGACACCGACCAAAAGAGGAAAGGGAATGACGAATAAGGATTCCCTTAACAGAGCTTTGAAACCCACCTTGCAGAGTTTCTAGATTGCAATAGAAGACTTTTACTAGTTATGGGTAGAAGGGATTACTGATAGGGATAAACTCCTCAAGGTCTTGATATCGGAGATATGCGGGAAAGGTGTGACCATCTTCAACAAAGGAGTCCAGATCACCGAACATAGGCTTACGGATAAGTTGATTTATGAACCGTGAGACAAACCTAGTTCTTTGGTTCGTGGATGTAATAAGTCTTGTAAGGTTCATTGGCCGAGAAGAACGAGAATGATAGGGATCCATGATAGTTTTAGGGAGAGAGTGTTGAGAAGGATTAGCAGCACCTTAGAGAGGACTTGAAAACAAAGTTTAAAGAGATGGGAATGGAATAGGAGGGTAATTGGAGTCATCATCTAATGCTGCATTTAAATAGATTCGAGCATGTAATCGATTACATAAGTTAGGGTAATCGATTACAGAGCAGTTGGCCTGAATTTGAATTTTAAATGATGGAGGGAAACTTCAAATTCTGGCAGTTTTCGAGCAGGTAATCGATTATAGCAGTTAGGGTAATCGATTACTGGAATTTTGAATTTGAAATAATCCAAATTTTGAACAAGGTAATCGATTACAGCCGTTAGGGTAATCGATTACTTAGAGATTTCTAAAAGGCACGAGGACTTAGACCAACGGTAATCGATTACAGAACCTATGGTAATCGATTACTATAAAATTTTTATAAGTTTTAAGCTCTAGAATCCTATGTAACACATTTTAAATGAACATTTAAGCACATAATCAATCTAAATGCATATAAACATATAATCATCACAAAGATTATGCAAATATCAAGTTATACTAAATGTCATGCTCATCTAATATACCTAATTCTCTTCTTATCTTAAAGAATGAGTCCTTAGGAAGAGGCTTAGTAAAAATATCTGCTAATTGATTATGTGTATCCACAAATGAAATCTCAATGTCTTTTCTTATAACATGATCTCGAAGAAAATGATGTCTTATATCAATATGCTTAGTTCGAGAATGCATGATAGGGTTTTTAGTGAGATTAATGGCACTTGTGTTGTCACATTTGATTGGAATGCAGCCCAGCTCTATGCCATAATCTTTGAGTTGTTGTTTGAGCCATAGTGTTTGTGCACAACAACTTCCTGCAGCAATGTATTCTGCTTCAGCAGTACTTAGAGCAACACATGCTTGTTTCTTACAAGACCAAGAAACAAGGGCATTTCCTAACAAGTGACAAGTACCACTTGTACTTTTTCTTTCAGTTTTACAACCAGCATAATCAGAATCAGAATACCCAATCAAATCACAAACACTCCCTTTGGGATACCACAAACCAACATTCGTAGTTCCTTTCAAATATTTGAAAATCCGTTTGACAGAACTCAAATGTGATTCCCTAGGAGATGCTTGATATCTAGCACATAGACACACACTGAACATAATATCAGGTCTACTTGCAGTTAAGTATAGAAGAGATCCGATCATACCTCTATATTTGGTAATATCAACTTGAACACCGGATTCATCTTGATCTAGATATGTGTTAGACCCCATTGGTGTGGCTATGGATTTGCAGTCATCCAAATCATATTTCTTTAACAATTCCTTGCAAAACTTTGATTGATTGATGAATATTCCATCATGTGATTGCTTGATTTGCAAACCAAGAAAGAAATTTAATTGTCCCATCATGGACATCTCAAATTCTTCTTGCATCATGTTAGAGAAATCCTTACAAAGAGATTCGTTAGTTGCACCAAAGATGATATCATCAACGTAAATTTGAACTATTAAGGTATTACCTTTGGTTCTTTTGATGAACAAGGTTGTATCAGCCTTACCCTTTTGAAATCCTTTATCACAAAGGAACGTGCTTAATCTATCATACCATGCACGAGGGGCTTGCTTAAGACCATAGAGTGCCTTCTTTAATTTGAAGACATGTGAAGGAAACTTTGGATCTTCAAATCCTGGAGGTTGCTTCACATAGACTTCTTCTTGAATGTATCCGTTCAGGAAAGCACTTTTGACGTCCATTTGATATAATGGGAAATTTAGAGAACAAGCATACGCCAATAACAGTCTTATGGCTTCCAACCTTGCTACTGGTGCATAGGTTTCATCAAAATCTATACCTTCTTCTTGATTATAACCTTGAGCAACTAATCTTGCTTTGTTCCTAACTATGATACCATTTTCATCTAACTTATTCCTAAATACCCACTTTGTTCCAATAACATGTTTATCACTAGGCTTAGGGACAAGTTCCCAAACTTGATTCCTTTCAAATTGGTTTAGTTCTTCCTGCATTGCTGCAATCCAATACTCATCCTCTAGAGCATCATTTACTTTTGATGGTTCTAATTGAGAGACAAAGGCCATATTCAAAACTGAATCATTTAAGCGTAGCCTTGTAGAAACGCCTTTAGAAATATCACCAATAATATTATCAACTGGATGATCCCTATGGGTTCTCCATTCCTTTGGAAGTTGATAAGTATTATCTTCAATGTGCTCTTCTTGTATTGGATTTTGATCTCCATCCTTTTGAGAATCTTCATTTACAATGATATCTTCTTCTTCATTATCTGGAAGAATTACTTTATCTTCTATTGAAGATTTAGATTCATCAAAAGAGACATGTATGGATTCTTCCACAGATAGAGTTTTCTTGTTAAAAACTCTATATGCTTTGCTTGTAAGAGAATAACCAAGGAATATACCTTCATCAGATTTTTCATCAAACTTACCAAGGTTTTCCTTTCCATTATTCAAGACAAAGCATTTTGATCCAAAAGCATGTAGATGAGAGATATTTGGTTTCCTTCCTTTGTAGAGTTCATAGGGGGTTTTCTTAAGAATAGGTCTAATAAGAACTCTATTGGAAACATAGCAAGCAGTACTTACAGCATCAGCCCAGAAATATTTAGGGAGACTTGATTCACTTAGCATGGTCCTTGCTAATTCTTCAAGTAATCTGTTCTTCCTTTCTACAACACCATTTTGTTGTGGTGTTCTCGGAGTAGAGAAATTATGTGATATTCCATTTTCATCACATAGTTCTTGAAATTGTTGATTCTGAAATTCTCCACCATGATCACTTCTAATAGAAGAGATCTTTAAAGACTTCTCATTTTGAACTAGCCTTGCATATCTCTTGAATGCATTGAAGGCTTCATTCTTATGAGGCAGAAATAATGTCCAAGTGAATCTAGAGAAGGGGTCTTGAAGTCGAAACTATGTTCTTTGGTTTGAAGGATGTTCTGGTTTGCTTCCCTTTTTGACATGCATCATAAAGCTTGTCTTTCTCGAATTTTATCTTTGGAAGCCCAATAACTAGATCATGCTTGACTAGTTTGTTTAAATGATCTATGTGTATATGATAAAGTCTTCTATGCCATAGCCATGAATCACTATTGTTCTTGGCCAAAAGGCATCTCACATTTTGTGGAATTTCTTCCAAGGAGATCATGAAGACTTTATTTACTTTATACCCAGAAAACTTAATTTCTTTAGTTTTCACATCTTTTACTACACATATATCATCAGTAAAACCAACTTTCAAACCCTTATCACATAGTTGACTGATACTCAGAAGATTATGCATCAAACCATCAACGTAAAGAACTTTATCGATGACTGTTTGAGGGGGTGTGCCTATTCTTCCAATACCGAGTATCTTTCCCTTTTGATTGTTACCATGTGTGATGAGCAGCCACTATCAAGATACCATAAATCCTTTGCTGCTTTCATACACACCTGGGAATCTTCAACATCTGAGTCATGTGAGGCCATCAAAGCAACTTGTGCTTCTTCTTTGTCAGAGTCTGATGATGAACTTACTTCATTATCATCCCAAGCCAAATATGCTCTTCGTGTAGGTTGATCCTTCTTTTCGAATTTTTCTCTTAGACCATGTTTCTTCTTTTGAAGATTTGGACATTCCGACTTGAAGTGTCCAGGCTTGCCACATTCGAAACATGTGATCTTTTGAGAGGAAGAAGATTCATTGTTCCTTTGGAAATATTTGTTGTTGTTGAATTTTACACCTTTTCTTTTAAGAAACTTTCCAAAGTTCTTTACTAGAAGATTCAAATTTCCATTGTCTTCTTCAGAGTCTGCATCATAATCTTCTTTGATGCTTTCTTTTGCCTTTAGGGAAATGGATCGATACTTCTTCTCATGTTGTTCATGCTCTTCTAAACGTTTCAATTCTAACTCGTGTTCTTGGAGTTTTCCAAAAAGAGTTGCAAGAGTCATATTTGATAAACTCTTCTTCTCAGAAATGGCTGTAACTTTTGATTGCCATACTCTTGTAAGTGATCTTAGAACTTTCATGTTCAAGTCACTGTTTGAAAATTGTTTTCCAAGAGCAATCAAATGATTAATCAAATGAGTGAATCGTTTTTGCATATCTAATACCTTTTCTCCTGGAAGCATTCTGAACATTTGATATTCCTGAGATAGAGTATTGATCTTTGATCTCTTGACTTCATCTGTTCCTTCATGAGTCACCATCAACGTATCCCATATTTCTTTCGATGAAGTACACGTTGATACTCTGAAAAATTCATCCATACCAAGAGTAGATGTAAGGATGTTCATTCCTTTGAGATCATATTGAACCTTCTTCTTTTCTTCTTCACTCCAAGTACTTTCTGGTTTTGGTCGTGAAGTTCCTTCTTCTTCTGTTGTTACAGGCACAAAAGGACCCTCTTCAATGGCTTTCCATATTCCTGCGTCTAATGACTTTATGAATATCTTCATCTTGATTTTCCAGAAGTCATAATGTTCTCCATTGAAGAATGGTGGCCTGTTTATGTTGAATCCTTCATTTGTTCCATGATTGGAAGAGGATGCCATCTTTTCCCGGATCTTAGGAATAACTTACCTAAACTTCCGCTCTGATACCAATTGTTAGTACAAATAGCAACCTGAGAGGGGGGGTGAATCAGTGTTGCCCCGATTTTCGCCTTATTGAAAAAGTTACTTTCTAGATTATGATGATCACGAAACGATCGTTGTGATTGCAGCGGAATTGAGCGATGCTTGAAAGTAAAGATGAAGGATAGAAGAAATCACACACAAGATTTTATCCTGGTTCACCTTCAATCCACCGAATGCTACGTCCAGTCCCTCAAGAAAAACTCTTGAGGATTTTTCCACTATTGATAAAAATCTCTTACAAGTTCCTAACCCAAGGACCCCAAGAATTTCTACCAATACCCTGTGAAAGCAAACCACTTTCAACAGCCCCTGAAAGCAAACCGCTTTCGGTTCCTGAAGGCAAACCACCCTCAGACCTTGAAGACTAACCCGCCTTCAATCAAAACCCTGAAAGTATACCACTTTCAGTGACAACAACCCTTCAGCGAATACCACGGTGAAAACTCAATCTTACAGAAAGATATGAAGAAGAGTTTACAATTGGCTGTATCAATCCTTTGACATACAAGTGGATTGATCATGAGAATTTATGCTTTAAGGCTTTTAAGCATAATATGATTCTGAGTTCCTCAAGATATGAACAACTAAAGTGTTCTTATAAACATGAAGATCATGAACTCAGAATTTAGGCTCTTGAAGGTTTAAGTTCTAAAAGATGAACTAATTTTGACAAAGCTTTGGCCTAATGTTATATTCTCATGTGTTGTGTGTTGTCTCTTGTGTTCTGGACTCAAATGGACTTTATATAGGCAAGGGAAACGTCCTTGAACCATCACAACCCTTTCCAAAAGGTTTGGGACACAATGGTTCATGAAAAGATGCAACTTTTCGTTCTGGTAATCGATTACATCACTTAGTGTAATCGATTACACTAATAGCCGTTTCAGTTTGAATTTCAAATTCAGACATGTAATCGATTACAAGCAATGGGTAATCGATTACTTTCCTAGGTGTAATCGATTACCAGAAGGCTGAAATCGATTACACTGAAGTACAACTTCCAGAAACTTGATCCTTCGAGATCGGCTTAAGGTTTTCTACTTCTTTTAAGTTATGAAAACTCTTAGCTTGATTAGTTTAGATGTTTTAAAGAGCCTTTATGCTTTAATAGACCTTTAGAAGCATAACTCACCTAAACTAAGACTTCTAGACTATTGATGGACTTTGTAGCGCTTGTTTCTTCGAAGTCTTCTTTTCTTCTTTTTGCCGATGAGTTTGTCGTCATCAAAACCACAGCCAGGGTCAGGAGCAAGACCTTCTTCACATATTCCAAGAACAAGACCAAGGTCCAATTTTTTTTCAAAAAGAAATTATACACTAGCTAAGTTAAGCAATATCTATTGTAGAAATCAAATTAGAAGTTTCAAAATCACTTCTTTGAAAATAATCACTTTTCAAAAACTCAACTTTTCCAAAAATAAAATATACTCATGAATTGATCAAGAGATTCTCTATCACTTTGGTGAAGGCTAAAAGGGAAAAGCTAAACTTAAAAACTCAAAACACTTTTGAACCAAAAATTTGAAAAACAAAGTTGATGAGGTTGTTGTTCTAGTTGTTCCTAAGAACTTTTAAGAAGAGAAAATGCAAAATGCTAAGATCTTTAACCCAATGTCACTTTAAAAGAGTTTTTCAAAGAAATAGTTCCAGAGAAGTAAAGATCAAAGAATTTCCTTCAACTTTGATGAAGAACAAACTCTAAAGCCTCAACTTTAAGCTAAACTCAAACTAAAACTTATTATTTCTAAAAATCTAGATTTTCCAAAGAAATAAAACCATCACTACTACAGAAATGCCATATTACCATGGTTCTGGGCAGCCTGTTACCACGGTTAAACCGTGGTATCAGTCATCGAAGTAATGGATAAATTACCACGGTTCAAGGTGGAACCGTGGTAACATCATACCTCGGAAATACTTGGTTCTACGCTGAACCGTGGTAATATCAGGCCTCTGTTACCACGGTTATAGGAGGAACCGTGGTATTTTGTCCCTATGTTACCAAGGTTCTTTTATGAACCGTGGTAATGATTTTGTTTTTTTTTTAAGTTCTATTACCACGGTCCTGTATGAACCGTGGTAATATGTGTATTTTATTATTTGAGCTACGTACAATCAAAGACATGCAATTCAAACAGTAAACAAATTATAACCATGACCTGCAATGCGATGGAAAAAACCCTGACAACATAATGTACAAGCAATATATATAATATGTACAACCAATCAAATATGTACAAATTATAATATATGCAGACCCCCTATACACATTTTAGCCGTCAGTAATTACAAACTTGTCTAACACCATATCACCACTGCCTTGCTAAGGATCAATATTCCTGAAACAACATGTTAAAAGTGTAAGTGACAAATACAATTATGTTACATACATATGAAATATATCTAGTGATAATAATAAAATCACACAAGAAAGGGGGGGTTTGAATTGTGTGTGTGACTTTTGAAATTTTTCAAAAGAATACTATTGATAAGTTTGAAAGCGTTTATCTAACGTGCAGCGGAAATATACTTAGAGCATAAATAGTAAAGCACACAAGATATTTATCCTGGTTCACCCTCAAAATCAATAGGGCTACGTCCAGTCCTTGGCTATACCAAGATTTTCCACTATTTCGACTGAATAGTACAAGTGTTCTCAGGGACTTCTCCCAGTATTCTGAGGACTACTCCTTTACAAGTTTTCTCCGGACTTCTCCTTTATCTCTCAAGTATTCGACAGGACTTCTCCCAATTCTTTTACAAGAAGGTTGGTTTTCTACAAGGTTCTCTTCACAAAGAGTGGGTAGAAAATATGAGGTTCTAGGTTCAGAGATGATTGTTAAGTTTGGTTCTCTGAAGGGATAGTGTGAGAAGAATGAGAGTTTTCACTCTATGAAGATTTCACACTGATTGGCGACTAAACTCAGAAGGATAGAAATTCTAATGTTACTGAGTGTTCTTGGCAAAATCTCGTCTAAGTTGTGAATTGACTTGAAGAATTTGAATGCTTAGATATTGTGTAAGTCGCCAAGTTGAAAGTGATGCAGAGGTCACTATTTATATCTTCAGTAGGATGAGAACTGGATGGACTGATGAAGATCTTCAAAAATAGTTCCGTTGGAGATTTGCTAGATTGTGAGTAACAGATACTTCTGCAACTCGTTGCTAAAAAAATTTGCCATAGTGATGAGCATTCCTTCAACCGGTAGAGAGTGAGTTCGTCTGGCAATGCTTTTTCTTCTGGTTTCCAGAGACAGCAATTAATGTGAGTGAATTCCAGCTAATAAGGCAATTAATGCTTCTGACCAGAGGATTTGAATTCTACCGTTGAGGAGATACGATGATCAGAAGATTTCACCGTAAATTCAGTAAAAAGCAACTTGAATTAAGGAATGTCGGAGAATTTGAATCTTCAAGATATATGGCGCTTAATTCTGTCTCTTTCGTATTTATTGCTCTGATCCACAGGAGGTGCTTGACAGCTTATCTTGGTTTAGGCAAACGATCTCTGCTGAGCAGATTCTTTTCGTGTCAGTCTTTAATTATTACTTCTTAGTCAACCTCTGTGTTTGACTTGGAGTGAACCGGACAGACCCTTCAGGCGGACGAAGTTTACTTTGAGAGAGGCTTCAGTTCTCATAGCCGGACGGACTTTTCCTTTGCTTTTTGATAATGATTGCAGCGTCCCTTCCGTTTATAAGAGTCCCTGAATATAAAATTCTTCAAAGAAAATTAGTGACTCTTAACGAAATTTTTATTTATCAAAATAGGTTAATTCATTTGGGTATTTTTCTCTAACATCTAGCATACAGTCATTATAAAAGAATGCATACTTCTTTAACTTGTTTTACTAGATCTTTTCCTCTTCTGTTTCAAAAGGTGCATACGTGTTTTTCCTATTTTTTCATGGAATTCTATATTCATCCAAGTTCCCTCTTCATGATCATCTCGGACATACAAACAATCATTTTCATCTGAATCAGGGTCGATTGGTTGTTGTAACGTGAAGAATGGGTCATCCTCAATAGCATTTTCTCCATGAAGGTCTTGTCCATCATCGTTGTTGATATGCGCCTTATTTGATAAAAGAACAATGGACCTTTTATTGTCAGCGGGATCAGGGACATAAAATATTTGCTCTGCTTGGGATGCCAAAATAAATGGATCATCCGTGGACCCCACCTTACTAAAATCTGCCTAAATGAACCCTGAGTCATCAATCTGAACTCCAGAGTTATTGTCAACCCACTTACAGCCAAACACAGGAACCTAGAATGTTGTGCAATCCAGCTCCCATATGTGTTGAATTACCCCAAAGTATGACATGTCTGCATATATGGGGTTTCTATCTTTGGCGCTAGAGACATGCATAGCTCTAGCAACAAGAGTCAAACCACTGTATTGCATTGTACTACGATCATCTTGGGTTTCCGTATAAAATGTATAGCCATTAATTACATAGTCTTTGTAAGAAAAGGCATGTATACTCGGACCCTTCGACAACCATTTCAATCTGTCTGAAACAGAGATATGATCTTCTTTCCACTCCTGATAAACGTGATCCTTTAGCCATGGGATAAAAGTCCTCTTGTGCTCCTTTGCTAACCAATTTTCAAACCTATTGGGGTTCAACATCTTAATCTCATCCTTGTGCATGTCAACATATGGCCCAACCTCATCTGCATTATCCAAAACAAATAAGTGAGCTTGTTGCCATTCTTTGGTCTGAACGGTTACTAACTCACATTTAAACAACCCTTCCCTTCTATTCATCCTGTGTGACGAGACTTTGGAAGCCCAATGGAATCCACATTGGACAGGTATTCGGTACAAAATTCAACAACTTCTTCTACTAAGTACCGTTCAACCATGCACCCCTCTGGCCTAGTTCGGTTTTTTACATAGCCTTTTAAAATCTTCATGTAACGATCAAAAGGGTACATCCATCTCATATAAGTTGGCCCGCATAATTGTATCTCTCTAACCAAGTAAATGGTTAGATGAACCATTATATCAAAGAAAGAAGGTGGAAAGTACATCTCAAGCTCACACAAAGTTGTAGCAATTTCTCTCTGCAATGCTGTCAACTTAGAAGGGTCAATCACTTTGCTGCAAATAGCCTTGAAGAAGAGACACAAGCTTGTTAAGGTACCTTGCACTTTTTTGGGCAAAATCGAGCATATAACTACCAGTAGAAAGTTCTCCATAAGAATATGACAACATGAATCTTCAATCCCTTCAACTTAAGGTCTTTCATTGATACCAGGTTCTTGATATTTGAAGAGTACCTGATGACAGGATATTATATGATGTTTTTAGGTTGTTTTTAGTCATTTTATTTTATTATTTTTGAGTCTCATATAGGATTTTTATTATTTTTATGTAGATTTTATATTTATTTTGCATTTTGCATATAGATTAGCTTTTATTTGTTTTTTAAACTTTATTTTATATTTTTAGGAATTTTTATAGTTATTTTTATATTTTTAGGAAAGCTGGTATAGTTATCATTTTTGTCCAGGGACCAAATTGTAAAGTTTCAGGAAAGGAAGGATTAAAGTGTAAAAGTTCAAGAGCGAAGGATGAAAAGTGGAGTCTCAAGGACTTGAAGGATTGAAATTGAAGTGCTAGCAAAGAGAGGACTTAAAGTGGAAATCAAGAATATGAACCAACACTCTCTAAATTAAGCACATGGAAAATAAGGATTAAAGGATGAGTGGAGAATTGATGGTAGTCGGAAGGAGTTTTCAAAAGTTAATTGGTGGCCAATGAAGGCCATAATGACCATCAACTCCTCCACCATTGAAAGGCAATTTTTTTTGCTATAAATAGGAGTGCTCATCCTTTGTAAAAATCACACCAACACACCTCTTAGAATACAACAAGTATTCTCTCTTTCTCCCTTTTGAGCATTGTTCCTAGGAATTGTGGGAAGCCATACTTGAGCTCCTATCCAAGGTAATTCAATGACTCCTTTAGCCATGCTTGGCTAACTTCCTCTTTAAGTTTCTAATGTTGTAGTAGTTTATAAATTTATGTTTTAGTTTTGTTTCTACCTTTCTGAATACTATTTCTAGTTCTTGTTTTAATTCCTTGTTCTTAATTTTATCTTGATGATCACAAGTGTTCTTGCTTATTACTTATACGAATGAGAATTGGTAAGTAGTAGGGATCTAGGATTAAAAAAGGCTATAAGTATATATCGCTAAGAGATTAGGATAGACGTAGCTTTATGTTGGCCGGAACTTCATCTTCATCTTCTTCTTTAGTTAACTAGATTGCAAGAAATTGGGTTTAGTAATTAAAAAGAAAGTTCTACAATGTGTAAGAGATTAACTTGTAGATATAATAGGCTATAGCATCTTGAACTTGGATTTAAAATTCAGAAATTAAGTAGATACTTGCTAGCATATTTTATATTCTATGTAAACCAACCCAAGAACTTAATTCTCATCATATTTATCTCTTCTTTATTTTATGCCTTTGTTCTTGCTTGCTCTAAAACCAACAACATATATTCATCTTTAACTTTTCTGCACAAGTACTAAATATTATATTAATAAGAACACCTATCCCTTGGGTTCGATCTTTTTACTACGCGATAGACAATCGTACACTTGCGATTTCGCTATCAGTACCCCTGTGGAACCTTAACCCCACTAAGAAACTTGCACAAACCAAGTTTCTCTATCCTGCTCAGAGTATAGGCCGCTGGAGGGAGATACGTACGTTTTCCCTTCTTCACTGGTCTTAATTCTTTTCTTATGCCCACCAAATCAAGCCTTGAATTGATGCTATCTTTTGACTTTCCTGACACGTTTAGCAAAGTACCAGCAACAATTTCAAAAATATTCTTCTCAACATGCATCACATCAATAAAATGTCTCACATAGAGTGACTCCCAATATGGCAACTTAAAGAAAATTGACTTTTTCTTCCAACCACTTTTACGAACTTGGTTTTTGAAAGTCTTGCCGAATGTACACCTCAATTTTTTCACCTTGGAAAATAGATCAACACCCTTCAGTGGCTTGGGAGCTCTACCTTCTTCTATATTTCCATTGAACGCTTTTGACCAGCTCCGATGATGATGTCTTGTATGCAAGAATCTACAATGTTGTAGGAAAACAGTGTTTTTACAATGTTCTAATCGCATTGAAGTTGTACCATCTTCACATATAGGGCATGCAAGCTTTCATTTTACACCATATCCCGAAAAATTGCGATATGCCGGAAAATCATTGATCGTACCATACAACATAGCCCTCAGCCTGAAAGTTTCATCCCTTGACCCATCATACACCTCTACACCTACATCCCATAATTTCTTCAGATCTTCAATTAGAGGGACCAAGTATATGTCTATATCATTTCCGGGTTGTTGAGGCCCGGATTAACATAGATAACATCATATACTTGTGCTTCATACAAAGCGAAGGAGGTAGGTTGTAGATCACTAGTATCACCAGCCATGTACTGTGGGTGCTACTTTGAAGGCTATATGGATTTATTCCATCAGAAGACAATGCAAGGCGCATGTTTATGTCCTCTGTGCCAAATACAAGATAGTCTGCATCAAATTTTTTCCACTTTGGAGAATCTGCCGGGTGTCGAAGCATTCCATCACCATCCCCTCTATCTTTATGCCATGTCAGGTGTTTCTCAATTTCAGCTCTATGGTACACGCGCCGAAATCTAGGTATTACGGGGAAATACATAACACCTTTAAGGGACTTGATTTTTTCTTCTTATATCGCGGAGCTTTACATTTAGAACATGTATCCAGAGATGCATATTCACCACGAAACAAAATACAATCATTAGGACATGCATGAATCCTCTCATAACTCATTCCAACAGACGAAAGCATTTGTTTAGCCTCATATGTTTGACCGGGAAGAACGTTCTCCTCCGGAAGCATATCTTTTAAGAGAGAAAGTAGGTCGTTGAAGCTCTTATCGGTCCATCCATTGCCCGCTTATAGGTTGTACAACTTTAAGACCGCAGACAATCTTGTGAGTTTAGAGCATCCATCATAAAGAGGCGTCTTCGCATTAGTTTTCAACCTCTCGAACATTTCAGGGCAATCACGAAGATCATCTTCCATCGCCTCCGCTATTTCATCAACACAGTTAGCCTCACATTCATCTTTATCCATATCAACTGAGGAACATCCCAGAGTATCTGTTGCATCGCTAGAATCAAATCTGGGCTCACCACGATTTGTCCAACGCATATAGTTCTTATCAATTCTATTGCATATTAGATGTCCTTCCAATTAAAGTGGGTTAACTCTAAGACCATGACAGCAACGTAAACTGGGGCATAACATGCTATTGGGATTCTTTGCGCATTGAACCGTGAATGAAACAAATTCTTTCACTCCGGCCGCATATTCATCGGATAAGCGATTAGCAAACATCCATTTACAATCCATACGTACCTGATCAATAGATGTTAATGTCTACAAATATGAACCTCTTAAAATTTAAAGGGGAAGATTCTTATTCTAGCCGGGATTCTAAAATTCATGTTATGTTTGTAAAATATGTAATGTTCGGGACATTAGAAGCTATCGTTAAATAAAAAGCTACTAGTTAGTATCCTCACATACTCCTTACAATCGAACATGACCTCACAAAATAGAGTACACATATATTCCACGAAATGTACTGAACAACAACAAAAATCTTCAACAGAATACTCATTCCACAAAATGTACTGAACAACAACAGCAAAGGCATAAGAACTGGTAATTATCAAACAGATAAGCTCCTTAACTACCACAAAAACTAAAACGCCAGACGAAGGTACTAAACAACAACAAAAATCTTAAGAAGAAAGAAAACCCTAGAAGTAGAAGCAGGTCAAGAGGACTCACAAGTGAGGTGTGGAAGCAAGATGAACGAGCTGAGTAGCAGGAGGAACGAGCTTAGTGAGCACACAAAGAGGGAGGCCGTGAGCAACAGAAGGATTAGCTGCAGCGAGAAAAGTAGTTACAAAGCGAATGCAGAGAGAACACGCGCCGATGATGACGTGCAACGACAGGTGGCAAGAAGCGAAGGTAATAGGGTGAAAAAGGTAGGAATGTCGAGTGGCAGTGACGATGTTGAAGATCGATGGAGTCGAGACAGAGAAGCGGGAAGACAAAAGGTATTTCTCAATAGAAGGGTTTAAATTTAATTTTTTTTACATTTTTATAAATAGCTTATTTTTTAATATTAACTAAAATAAAATTAATTTTTATTAATTCGGCTATTTTAATTTTTTCGAAGGGAGTTTATTTTAATGAAAATTATTATATATGTATCCAATGGGTTTTAACTTAGTAGAGATAAGTGATTAATGATAAAAATTATTACAAGATATTATTTTTTCAAAAATATTTTATATTTAAATTATTAATTATAATTATATAAGTAGAGAAATAATTTTAAATAATATCATATGATAATATAAAATTAGTCTATTTTTACTATTAAAAAATTATTACATATATATATGAGTAGCCTATTTTATTGTTAGTGAAAAATTATTTTGTGTATTTTTATTATAATATAAATAACAAAAAATAATGATTACTAAGTAGTAGTATGTCGTAATGAAAATTTAATTATTTTATATGAGTAAATCCAATATTTTCACCATTTATAAATAAGTTTATTTTTTAATTAAGTTAATCAGTAACTAAATAATTTAACTTAACAATAACAATTTGTAATTGATAAGTAATAAAATTAATATTTTATTAAAATCAAAAAATTATATTTATTAATTAATATTATCATAATTATATAAAATATAAATATTGAAATTAATTTTGGGTCATGGTAATAAACAAACAAAAAAATGATATCCTATTCTGTTAGGATAATTTCTATCCTAGCTCCCCCTCAGGATAGCTATTACACGTGATGGACTGGATAGGATAAGGGACAAGATAGTGTTATCCTATCCTGCTGGCGCAACAAACAGCAGATAACAACAGGATATGATTACTATCCTATCTTGTCTCTGTTTATCCTATCCACCAAACGGGCCCTTAGTGTCAGAAAGAAAGTTTCAAAGAGAGTATAACTATCACTTCTCCTCAACTATAATATACACATACCCTCCCTCAATTTTTGTTGTTGTTACAGTCAAGTTCTTTTAACCTAGTTTCAATTTTATTCATTTAAAACTCTTACATTCTAATTTCTAAGAAAAATATTTACAATTTCAATCAAGATAATCATTTAAAACCCTAGCCCCATATGCTACAAAATTTATCAAAGTTTTATTCCTTTTTACAGTTTCACTTTTATTTTCATCTTATTTTTCATTTATTATCACAATATTCATTATATTTCTTACTTCTATTTTTTCAATTTCTATCTCTTTGACTATAGCATAAAATTGGGGTGTGAAGATCTTCAATCAATTCAATTGAATCAAATAATATAATTATGGGAAAAATTATATTTATGATTGATTGCAAAAACTTTTAATTTAGCAAGTAAATACAAAAAGAAGCAATTTAAATTATATCAATTTTATTCTAAATAAACAGACCCGTAGTTATAGTCTTTCTTAAAAACAATATATACTACATTATTTAAAATAATGTTATTAGTCCACGAGCAAAGATTGTGTCTGATAATCTTATCCACACAACACATCATCATAACGTGTCACAATTCCTCTATAAATCCTTAGAATCCTCAAATTCCTTCATCACTTGTTCGGTACTAGAGTTTCTTTTTTATTGCCGATATATCTAATCCTTCAGATCTGATAACAAACGCGGCTGTCTCTTGCATGATTTTTGTAAGAACACATCTTCTTCACTCTCATCTTATTGATTTACTCTATTTTATTTCTTCTTCTTCTTACAATTCATTCCATTTCCTTTCCTTTGTTAAATAGGTTCTGTTGATCTCATGTCCAAGCTCTGTGTTGTCTATCCACCTTGATTGGTTACCCACCAAACATGTCCACACAGTTTCAGAGCAATTCATGATATTTGTGACTTCCTTGTTATCTCTGCATCAACTGTGTTTTATTTGATTAATTATATTATGATTCTGTGTTTGAGAGATACTTTCATAACCAGAAGCTGAATCTGAAAGATGCAATAGCACGTCACGCGAACCGGAGAGTTGCAATAGTGCATCAAGGGAGGGGCAAACTAGAGAGAAACAACACAGCATGAGAGAGATATAAGGAGTGCTATGTTTGAGAGCACACCAGCAAGGAGACGGACTAGAGTGATGCAATAGCTTGAATAAATCTAAATCATTTTTGTAATAATTTAAATTGAATGAAATACTAAGATTAGTTTATATTACCTAATTAATTTTTAGGGATACATGTTAATAATTTCACCTACTAAATTTTGTTTTAGGGCCTATGAGAGGCTTGTATTATTCCTTTATTGTAATAGAAATTGAGATCGGAATACTAAGTGCAAAATTTCATCCTCTTCTTTTCACTATTAATTACCACGGTTGAAAACAGAATTTAGAAATTGAAATTCAACTTCGTGAGATTTATCTTACAAACAGATCGATGAAAATACACTTTCACTTTTAGTGTGCTGTTTTTTAATGAATTCGTTCATATTGAATATCTTAATGAAACAACCAGAAAATGCTTTGTAAAACTTTCAAACCACAAAAATATCAGTAATGTAAATTCAACTTCGTTTTACAAAGTTACTTCTTATTGAAAGAGTGTGAAAGGAACCTTGGATTGGAGTAATCTACACTATCGAGAAAGTACAAATTGAGCACTGATTTATATTCATCCCGGTAATATGTTATCACCTATCACACCAATATAAATAAGCATAAATATTGCACAATGGCATATCTCACATCAACAATCAAAGAAATTTGCAACTAATTTAATAGAGTTGAGAAAAAGAAGAAAAAAAACCGAAGTCCAAGCTAATATATGCAAACTCTTTATTTTGATGCAGATTCTCTCTTAAAAACACAATAACAGAGCAAAAACAGTATCCCACTAAGTTAAATCGAGTATATAAATCACACTATGTCATTGAGCTTGATAAAAACCTGAATCATGAGGGATGTTATTGATAATACAATTTTTTAACAATTCCAAGTTCTTTTTTGTCTCCCTAGCTCTACCTCTCTTCGCAAGACTAAAAATAATTTTATCAATCCTTCTCACCGTGTCTCAATAGGTCTCTGTAAATGTTCACTGATGCTACAATAGCTGGATCTCCCTTTCGGATATGGAGACTTCCTCCTTCTAGTGTGCTCGCGTTGCTGTGTCAGGATGTTGTAGCTTAGTTCGTTTTCGTTTGTATTTCCATATGTAATAAAAAAAATACCCTAGCCTCATATGCTGCAAAGTTTTGTTATTTTTTCACAGTTTCACTTTTATTTTCATCTTATTTATCATTTATTATCACTTTATTATTCTCTTATTACATTACTCATTATATTTCATACTCTTATTTTTCTATTTTTATCTCTTTGAGTGTAAGATGAAATTGGAGTGTGAAGGTATTTTTATTATTATTATTATGTCCATCTTTATATAAGTTGTTTCCTTGAAAACATTGTTTCTAAAATATTAGCATGCATGCTAATACACGTATTTTTTATGGAAATGGAAAAATATTGGTCACCAAAGAGAATCTCTATACATTACAATGAAATACCAACGCGTGTGTCGCAAATTCACAACAGTGAAGAATGACTATTTAAATCACAAGGTCAAAGGTTTAACTCATTGAAGCCTAACTTTTTGAGAAAACATTTGACCTTTACCGCACTTAAATTGAAATTGCGATATCAATATAAGACAAAAGAAAAATACATTACAACGGGAATCACTTTGTTATTAACTTGTTATATAAAATTAATTTCATTCTTGCAAATCTCTTATCTAATATCACCACACCCATTTTTATTTACATCTTATTTTTCATTTATTATCGAGAGATGATCAATTGACACTAAGAAAAGTGTTTTTGAAGGATAGTTCAAGTGGTAAGAGCTGAGGACATATGAGTTGGAGAGGGGAAGGTCCAGATATGAATGCGTGGAAGTGGAATTTAAGTGCTTTCCGATATACCAAAACAAAAACAAAAATTACACCAAGGTGTGAAACTTATCTTAACACCAAATCATGTCCATTTATTTTGTTTGATCTAAAAGGTTATGATTTGTCTTTTTAAACTCCTCAATCAATACATAATTATTACTCCCTCCGTCTCAAATTATAAGGACTTGTTTAGACAATCACGCTTATTAAGAAAACATGTAATAAGCTAATTAATATCTTGGTTTTATTATTTTTTATACAAATCTTCCATATATACCCCTATGTTAGTATTGGATATATCAAAGGTTTGTTGGGAAACATGAAAGAGAAGTAATTAGTAGAGGTTATAATTAAATTTTTGGAATTGAAAATATAATGAATGCAAGGGGTAAAAAAGGAAAAATTTATTATTATTTTTTTTGAAATCTAGAAGGGTTCTTATAATTTGAGACACCAAGTTTGTCTCTAAAGAGTCTTATAATTTGTGACGGAGGGAGTAATATCTTTCTCTCTCATTTATTTATTTATTTATATATATATATTATAACTTAGTTAAATTAAAGTTATAAACTTTACGAACAATTTTTTTTGTTTTATATGAAAGTAACTATAACATTATATTAGTTTCATTATTAAAAATCCATTATTTTAATTTCCTGGAGTTCCTTAAAAAAATCTTGCAGTAAAAATAATTAACAGAAAAATAAATAAATAAATAAATTATTAAACAAATAAAAAATTAGTAATTAATTTGTGCAAATCTTGTGCAATAGAAAAATATTTCTCAATTAATTTCTTCTTAAATTTTAAAATAGATGGTACATTTCAAAGTTTTTTCAAATGAAAATATTTCTTGTTTTATTTAATATTTTATTGTCATTCTTATTTCTTATTACGTATACATATATACAGAACAAAATATTCTTTTCGTAATTTTTTCAAATTCAAAAGTAAACTGATAATTATTTTTTTCATACTAGCAAAACAAACTTTTATCTCAGCTTTAATGAGAGAGAAAATATTAATAAATACCTTAATGAATAATAAATAGAAAATAAATCAAAGCCTTTTAGATTAAAGTAAAACAAACAAATAGAATTTAGTGTCAAAATTATTTTGACCATTTGATGTCAATTGATCCTATCTCTTTATTATCAGCTTATTGTTGTCCTATCACATTACTCATTATATTTTTTACTTTTATTTCTACTATTTATATCTCTTTGACTGTACGATGAAATTGAGGTGTGAAGATATTATTTAGCTTTTATTTCCCCTTTAAAGAACATAGAGCTATTAATATAAAAATCAATTCAGTTAAATCAAATAATAATACTGTTTTCCAATGTAAAAAAAAATAATTAAGAACTAGAAAATTTATATTTAAGATTGATTGGAAAAACTTTTAATTTGGCTAAAAGTACAATAATAAGCAATTAAAATTATTCTAAAACAAACCGTAGTTATAGTCTTTCCTAAAAACAATATATTACATTAAAAATAATGTTATTAGACAGTGGTGTCAATTAATTCTATCTCTTTGTTATCAACTAATTATTCTCCTATCACATTACTCATTATATTTCTTACTTTTAGATTTACTATTTATATCTCTTTGACTATACATTGAAATTGGGGTGTGAAGATATTATTTAGCTTTTTTTATTCCTTCAAAGAACATTTAGCTATTAATAAAAAAATAAATTCAGTTAAATCAAATGATATAATTAACCACTAGAAAAGTTATATTTAAGATTGGTTGCAAAAACTTCTAATTTGGCTAGTAAATACAAAGGTAAGCAATCAAAATTATATCAATTTTACTCTAAATTGAGCTGTAGTTATAAACTTTCTTGTTATCTCAACATCAACTGTGATTTCCTTGATTAATTGTGTTACTAGGCCTCATGGAGTAAGTTAACGTACCAACCGATTGTTCGAAACAGTGTGTTTGAAACAAAACATCTGCTAGGGTTTCCTCTTCTTCTTATTCCCTGGTGCGGCGGCGGCCCCAGTGCTGGCCTCTCTGGCGGCGGCCGTTCTGCCGCTTCCTGGGAGGCGCCGGTCCTGTCTAGCTACCTCCTTGCTTCTGTTCCCCTTCGCGCAATCTCTGTCACTCTGGCTTTGCTCCTCTTCGCGATTCGTGTTTGCGCGATCTACCCCTGGTGCGGTGGCGGAACTGCTGCTGGCCCCTCGCGGCCCCTCGTGATCTACCCCTGGTTTTCTCTTTCAGCCTCTGCGGTTTGTTTCTGTTTCTTCTCGCGACCCCTCTTCGCGCGTCTCCCCTTGTTTGGCCGTTTGTGATTCTTGTTTCTTCTAGCTGGAATCCCTGTGGTGATTTGCGCTTCTTCGCTTCTCCGCTGCGTCTTCTTGTGAATAGATCTGTATCAAGGGCCTTTTGGGTTCAAGGGCCTTTTGGGTGTGTTGATCATGGACCTTCCCTGTTCTGGTCCGATCACTCAATCCCAGCCAGGTTCGGCGTCGGCGAGTGGCGGCTTTGGGCAGAGGCTGGCTGTTGTAGGAAGCGAGGTGGCTGAGGGTGTGCCGGCGAGTCTTGAGGGCTTCGTGGCGGAGGGGGGCATTTTCCCTCAGTCTCGCGTCGTACCTCGTCGCAGTGTTTCGACCCTCTTCATCGATGGTATCGAAGAGTCTATAGGCTATCACCACATTCACGGTTTGTTATCCCTTTTTGGTCGGATCCTGAATGTCTTTATTCAACGTAAACGCAAAGTTGGGCGTCGCTTTCGCTTCGGTTTCGTCCGTTTTCTGTCCAAGCGCCAGGCTGCCTCTGCTACAATCGCTTTGGATGGCCTCAAGGTGGGCGGGGCTGTCCTTTCAGTGGCTCCGGCTAAGTTTCCTAAGGATATTCAACGCTCTGTGCCTTGTTTCTCGTGTGGCGTGGGGCAGTCTACGATGGGGGTCCGTGCTCGTTCGTGGAAGGAGACCCTTGGGGTGATCTTTTGGCGGCGGCCATGAAGGAGGTGGCTTTGGTTCTGGGTGCTTTCAAGGGTGTCAGGGCTGCTGAGAGGACTCCCGATGTGTTCCTCTTTCCTGAAATTGGTTGTTTGCAGGTCGAGGCTTCCGCGGTGGTGTTTCCTGGTGTTTCTGATGGCTCTTCCAACGATATCACCGTGCTCTCGGATAAGAGTGAGGGGTGTCATGGTGAGGAGATGCTTGGTTCTCAGGAAGGGTTGATTTTGCAGTCTCCTAGAAGACGTGTGATAGCCAAACCGCAAGTGCACGGTTGATTATCGTGTAATAAAAGATCGAAGCCAAGGGACAAGTGTTCTTATTATTATAGTATCTAGTACTTGAGCAGAAAAAAATAAAAAGATGTATTGTTGAAGGTTTGTTTAAGACAACACATGAAACATCAATAAAATATAAGAGAAAAAGATGATGGAAAATAAGCTCTTGGGTTGGTTTACATAGTCTATAAAATATGCTAGTAAGCTCCTACTTCATTTCTGAATTTTAAATCCAATTTCATGATGCTATAGCCTAGTGTATCTACAAGTTAATTCCTTAAGCATTGTAGAACTTTCTTTTTAATTACTAAATCCAATTCCTTGGTATCTAGTTAACTAAAGAAGAAGATGAAGAAGATGTTCAGGCCAACATAAAGCTACGTCTATCCTAATTCCTTAGTGATATATACTTATAACCTTTTTTATTTCCTATTTCCCTTACTACTTACCAAATGGCCTTATGTAATAAGCAATAAGCAATAAGCAAGATATCTTTTGTAAACAAAGATAAATGAAGAACAAGGAAATAAAACATGAAAGGAAATATTATTCAGAAATGTAGAAAAAGACTAGAACAAAAATTCTAAACTAAAACAACCGAAAAACTTAAAGAAGAAGTTAGCCAAGCATGGCTAAAAGAGTCATTGAATTACCCTGGATAGGAGCTCAAGTATGGCTTCCCACAATTCCTAGGAACAATGATCTTAAAGAGGAAAGAAGAATACTTGTTGTATTCTGAAATGATGTGTCTTTTACAAAGGATGAGCACTCCTATTTATAGCAAAAATTTTCCTTTCAATGGTGAAGGAGTTGATGGCCATTATGGCCTTCATTGGCCACCAATTAACTTTTGAAAACTCCTTCCCACTACCATCAATTCTCCACTCATCCTTTAATCCTTATTTTCCATGTGCTTAATTTAGAGAGTGTTAGTTCATATTCTTGATTTCCACTTTAAGTCCTCTCTTTGCTAGCACTTCAATTTTAATCCTTCAAGTCCTTGAGACTCCACTTTTCATCCTCCGCTCTTGAACTTTTACACTTTAATCCTTCCTTTCCTGAAACTTTACAATTTGGTCCCTGGACAAAAATGATAACTATACCAGCTTTCCTAAAAATATAAAAATAACTATAAAAATTCCTAAAAATATAAAATAAAGTTAGAAAAACAAATAAAAGCTAATCTATATGCAAAATGCAAAATAAATAGAAAATCTATATAAAAATAATAAAAATCCTATATGAGGCTCAAAAATAATAAAATAAAAAGACTAAAAAGACCCTAAAAACATCATATAAAATCCAGTCATCACACCACTATACCCAACGACAGCTTGTCCTCAAGCGACAAAACTTAAAGAGAAACTCGTCCCTGAGTTTAGAGAAAGTTTATCTGATTAAAACTTGAAGCACAAAAACCTTTCCAAGAAAGCTTAGCGGATTTGGAAAACATACATGTTTACAGATATTTAATAAAGAAAGTTAGGCTTGGCTTTTAACATGTTTGAGTTCATCAAATTAAGCTCACAAAAATAATATTCTCCATCAAACAAGAAAGCTCAATGATCCTGCCTATCATTCAAATCAAAACTGAAACAGTGCAACCAAGTAATTTTGAAGAGATTTTGAAGGTTGTAACTTGGCCAAAGGGTTGAACAATTCAAGGTGTGGATTTCAAAAAATTGGCAACTCTAGTGGCTGACTCAGAATCTGTTGTTAAGTGATTTTTCTTGACTAAGAACTTTAACAATTCAACACAAGGGTTCTCTCAATTTTTTCCTTTTTTTTGTTTTTTTTTTTGTTTTTTTTTTTGAACAAAGTAGTGGAATGTATGGGATGAATGACTTGAATTTTACTCCCCTCATACTCTTTCTCACCCCACCACTTCATTATTTTTCCTAAGACACATACCTTATTTTTTTTCAACTTTTTTTCTTCTTTTTCTAGAGAGGAACCCACAAACATAGCTCTAACAATTTCAGCACATGCATCACAATAACAACTTAAAAATTATCACACAAAGTAGGCTCCAAAGAATGACTCTTTTAAGGCTCAAAAAGGGGCTACTAGTGGATTTTCAATTTCAAGCAAAACTCTGAGTTTTCAAAAATGCCTATAATCTCTTCTCAACTTACAAGGTATACAAAATCCCAATCAACATGCAACACAAGGCAGAAAAATTTTACAATCATGCAATCAGAGTCCTAAGCTCTCAGAAAAAGATAGGGTAAGTGGTACCCTTTTAGAACTCAGAAATACTTTGCCAACAACCAAAACAATCAAGATGTTAAAATCATTTCTAACAGCATGCAATCCTAACCGCTTCAAAACATAGAACCTTTTCAAAAGCAGTTTAATCAGATAAAACATTCACAGAGCAATAGTAGCATTCAGACTGGATAAAGACACTCAACCATGCAGTTTAAAAACCTAAAAGCAAAAATAAAACTAAAACTAAAACTAAAACTAAAAATTAAAAAGAAAAACTAAAAACTGGTATTTTTTCTTCTTTTTTTTTCTCTTTTTTTTATTTTTACAAATTGTCCAGGAAACCTTGCAATTTCAACTTTGAACACTCCAAGTTCAAGAGGGTTCTTTCTCCTTCTGGTGCCTATCCTGCAAAATTGAACAAACAAAAGTCTCACAAGCAGAAGCTTGCTTGACTTGTTAGTTCCAAAAACAGCATACAGAACAAGGGTTGAAAATTGTGTCCACCTTAAAAGCAAGAATTCTTGAGTTCCCAAAAATCAAAACCATTATAGAAGCAAGGGAGAACTCAAAGAATCTAAAACTTTTCAAGAAATGGTGAACACAAAATTTATTAAAAACAGAAAACAGCAAATAAAAACAAAACAAAGAATCTGCCCGAGCTCCAGCGCTTGAGCGTTGGGGATGCCAACGCTTGGGTGCTGGATTAAAACAAACACTGGACATCAGAGGTCCCAACGCCTGAGCGCTGGGTTTCCAACGCTTTGGTGCTGGAAATTGAAAAATAAAAACTGGGGATTCCAGGGGCTTAGCGCATGAGCGCTGGCCCTCCAACGCTGGAGCGCTGGAATTAACTGGAATCAGAGGTGAAAAGCAGGGGCCTAACGCTTGAGCGTTGGCCTCCAGCGCTTGAGCGCTGGCCTCTCCTGCAGCAAAAACATAGAATTTTTTTCTTTTATTTATTTACAATGATGACGCAGAAAAATAAATGACAAAAAATTAAACTATCCTAAGTTGGGTTGTCTCCCAACCAGCTCATTGTTAAGGTCCGAGATAGACCCTTCCACTAATCACTTTTCAACTGGGGTCTATTACAAAATTCATTAGACCCCGCAAATCATGCATGTTTTGGCACAAGTACAACATGGTGCCCAATGAATTTCAAGCTTTCAAGGAAACATCAATCAAATTACAAATGGAAGGGATAAGGAAAACTTCCCCTTCTTGTTTCTTGGCTTGATCTTCTGAACCTATAACATAGGTCCTTTGAGGTTCTTCCTCCCCCATCTCCAATTTGTCTTCAAAGACAAATTCTACAATGAAGGTTTCTTTTACCTCAACTCTTTGAACCACGGGTTCACTTTCATGAACATGTGGTTGTTGTTCATCCCTGGGCTGCCTCCTTAGAATGCCTTGTATCTTTTCTTGAAGAATCTCCCTGGCCTTACATTCTTGCTCAGGAGTTGGAAAAAATCCAGTTTTGCGCTTGCAATCTAATTCGGAGTAAAACTCGTCAATTAGAATGAAGACATCCTGCTTTTTCTTCTCATATTCCTCTTCAAGTTTTTCCCGGATTTTTGCCTCCCTTTGTTCGAATGTTTCAGCCATTGCTAAACCTGAAAATACTCAGCAAACAAAATTAGCAGCACTAGTTCATCACACAGATAATATTTTTTTTATATATAAACAAAAAGCACTAAACAAAATAATAACAAGAACATAACCTATCCCCGGCAACGGCGCCAAAAACTTGATACCCAAATCGCAAGCGCACGATTGACTATCGCATAGTATAAAAAGATCGAACCCAAGGGATAGGTGTCCTTATTATTATAATATCTAGTACTTGTGCAGAAAAATTGAAAGATGAAATTATGATGTTGGTTTTAGAACAAACAAGAACAAAAGCATAAAATGATAAGAAATAAAGATGATAAGAATTAAGCTCTTGGGTTGGTTTACATAGTCTATAAAACATGCTAGTAATCTCCTACTTAATTTCTGAATTTTAAATCCAATTTCATGATGCTATAGCCTAGTGTATCTACAAGTTAATTCCTTAAGCAATGTAGAACTTTCTTTTTAATTACTAAATCCAATTCCTTGGTATCTAGTTAACTAAAGAAGAAGATGAAGAAGATGTTCAGGCCAACATAAAGCTACGTCTATCCTAATTCCTTAGTGATATATACTTATAACCTTTTTTATTTCCTATTTCCCTTACTACTTACCAAATGGCCTTATGTAATAAGCAATAAGCAAGATATCTTTTGTACACAAAGATGAATGAAGAACAAGGAAATAAAACATGAAAGGAAATATTATTCAGAAATGTAGAAAAAGACTAGAACATAAATTCTAAACTAAAACAACCGAAAAACTTAAAGAAGAAGTTAGCCAAGCATGGCTAAAAGAGTCATTGAATTACCCTGGATAGGAGCTCAAGTATGGCTTCCCACAATTCCTACGAACAATGATCTTAAGGAGGAAAGAAGAATACTTGTTGTATTCTGAAATGGTGTGTCTTTTACAAAGGATGAGCACTCCTATTTATAGCAAAAATTTGCCTTTCAATGGTGGAGGAGTTGATGGCCATTATGGCCTTCATTGGCCACCAATTAACTTTTGAAAACTCCTTCCCACTACCATCAATTCTCCACTCATCCTTTAATCCTTATTTTCCATGTGCTTAATTTAGAGAGTGTTAGTTCATATTCTTGATTTCCACTTTAAGTCCTCTCTTTGCTAGCACTTCAATTCTAGCCCTTTAACTCTTTGAAACTTCACTTTTCATCCTCCGCTCTTGAACTTCTACACTTTAATCCTTCCTTTCCTGAAACTTTACAAATTGGTCCCTGGACAAAAATGATAACTATACCAGCTTTCCTAAAAATATAAAAATAACTATAAAAATTCCTAAAAATATAAAATAAAGTTAGAAAAACAAATAGAAGCTAATCTATATGCAAAATGCAAAATAAATAGAAAATCTATATAAAAATAATAAAAATCCTATATGAGACTCAAAAATAATAAAATAAAAAGACTAAAAAGACCCTAAAAACATCATATAAAATCCAGTCATCAACGTGGTTGGCCAAAGAAACAGGGTGGTTCAGGTAGCTCCAAGGGGGAATCAGTTTCTGCAGGTAGGGCTCGTGGTCTGGGGGTCAAGAGGCCTCGTGGACGACCCAGGAAGGAGGTGCGGTGTCCGGAGCCTTCCTCTCCTGTTTGCTCTTTTTTGGAGGCCGGGGCGGGAGATCATGGAGTCGATGGTCTCGTTTCCGCGTCTGTCGCACCTGAGACTCCAGTGCCTCCGAGTGTGATGACGAGAGCTAGGCGTGCCATTGAGGTTGGTAAACAGGTAGGTGTTGATTTCGAGTGCCCTGACAGCGTGGCAGTTAAGCATATTGCGGCTCAAATTATGGAGCGTAGGAGGATGTAGGCTTTGATTATTTTTGTGCAGGTGTCGGTTTTTGGGATCTTGTTGTATTGGTGGATGGCCTCTGTCTGGTTGCTTAGGAGGCTGGGCGTTGCGTTTTTGTTGTCTTGCTGTTGTGGCGTCATATACAGGATGAGGCGTTTTTCTTGGTCTGGAGAAGATCGTAATGTAATACCCGGTTATTTTATAGTTAAACCATATGAATACATATAATTATATCAATTAAAAATTATTTATTAAAAATTTGGTGATGGAGCCAAACATTTTAAGGAATACTAAAATATAAGTATATTTTAGTAAGCATTAGAGAAAATTTGAGTTATGGGTCAAAATAAACTTATTTCAGCCTAACATAGTGGTTAAAGGAAAATAGCAAGTAAATAGGTTAGTGTTAATTAAAAGAAGAGAAATTAAGAAGAGGGGGGGAGCAGTGTGGAAACACATTAGACAGAAGAAGCAGCAAACGAGAGGGGGAGAAAGAGGAGAACAGCAAACGAGAGGGGGAGAAAGAGGAGAACAGGAAAAGAAGAGAATGAGAAGGAGAAGAGAGGAGAAATTGCCAAGAAGAGGTTTTGGAAGCTTCATGTCTTAACTCCAAGAGCTATTCTTCATCATCCCCTCCAATTTTCTTGATTAGGGTTCTGATCTTTCAAATTGAGGTGAGGGTTTTGTTTGCTTTCTGTGTTTTCTTCTATGCATGATGTGGTTAGGGTTGCTTTGCCCAATTTGGTTCCATGGATGTTAAGCAATTCCCGTTTTTCTTGGGCAGCTTGTAGAAATTGGGGTATAACTCTCTCTATTCTCACCCAAATTGTGTGAAATTGGTTTTGAATGAAAGCTAACATAAAAACCTGTATGTTGTACCAATTTCGTGATGGTTGGAAGTCTGTATGGGTCCCAAATGAAGTTAGAAGTTGGGCTATGTTTCTGGCCGCATGTACCCTAACAGCCTGTGTTGCAAAGAGTATAACTCTCATTATAGGGGTTCAAATTGTGTGAAACCAATTTTGTATGAAAGCTAACTCATAGGGCTTAATTTGGTAAAATTTTCATTATTTTTGGTTGGCTGGTTCGGTACCCGTTTTGGCTACAAGTTCCCTAGGATACTGCTGTATTAACACCTGGACAGCCTCTTGTATATCATTTTTAGATTATTCTACAGATGTTCAAATTTTATGAAATTTATATCGTTGGAAAGCTTACTTAAAGATCTATAGGATAAAAAAATACCCAGATTTTTATTCCAAGTATCTAATTTCTAGAGTATTCGTGAACTACAGCCATAAGCATGAGTTTTCTGCGTAAGTGAGCATGATTGAAGAATTTTGTTGTGGAGACATACATGTTTTTTTTTAATGGGATCAGTTGTATGAAATAATTTGATGATAATGGTTTAATCCTACTAAATTTCATGTTTGTTGATGATATACATGATTTTGTATTGATTTTTAAACACTGTTGGTTCTGTTTAGGAATCTGAACTAGGAAAGTTTAATATAGCTTGTTGAATACTGAATAGCTATGTTTTGAAATCTACCTTCCTTGAAGCAGCAGGAAGCTTAAAGTGTGCTATGCACTACAATTGAGTTGCGTGATGTTGAGTTTGATGTCGTTGATGTAATCATGTGATAGAATTGATATATTTTCATTATAGAATGTGATATGTGATTGTGATATAAATTGTGTAGATTGTTTTACTCAAAACTTATTGTGAAACTTGATCCTCAACTCAAACCTTGGATATCCGATCGAAGGGTGAGGTATCTTCGGTATATAAACATGCACCTCCGGGGAGTGGACCCCAGTGACAAACCCACAGGTGTTAAGGAGGGATGATGCGATGATGAGGCCATGGTATCTGGCTAAGTTCCCTTAGTGGAAAACCAGAGGGGGAGGCATCTCCGGGTAGAAATTAATAACCTCTGGAGCAGGGGACTCTAGTGAACCACCCTTAGGATCACCCAAGATTCTTGAGTTGAGATGATCAAGAGTTTGATGATGATATGCAAGGTATTGAGGATAAAGAAGAGAAATTGACATGTGTTTGAAATCATTCTTCTATATGTGTTTATATGAACTACCCTAAATGTTGAGTTCATGATGCTATGATGATGAATAATTGATATTAGTTTAAAGCTCACCTGACCTGGAATGTTGTTTATTTTTTATTTCTATTGCTCTAATTTATTTGCATCGTTTAAATTTTGTGCTTAGGGATACCCTCACTGAGTCACTAGACTCACCCTTTTTCTTTTCTTTTTTTTTTTAGACAGAGGAAGAGACTATCTAGAGGAACCATCACAGGCACCGGTTGCTAAGTGATGAGGTCTTGTAAAAGTTGCCTTGGAAGTTTTTTGCTGTCATAGGAGGAAGTGGGATGTTTTGGGAATGCCAAGATTGTATATATGTATGGGTGTAATAGAACATATATTTATAGTAATATGTATGCCCATACTTATCAACATGTATATATTATATTTTGTAAGTATATAAAAAAGATAAACCTTCTTTATTATGTTTTCCTTATGCGTTCATGGAAAAAAAAAATTTTAATAATATGAAAGGGCAGGTGTAGGCTTCTGGGTTAGAGGCACCCCTCTAATTCAGGCCGGTCAGGAATTTAAGTTTGGGTCCTGACACGTAGGGTCTGTGTTTTGCGGATTGGGATCTTGGGTTTTTGTGTATTGGCTATCGTTTGTTTTGGGTGGGGCTTTGTATATTCCCTTTTTGTCTGGTGCTGCCTTTCCTTCCCTGTTTTTGTGGTGGGAGGGCAGCACTCTTGGTGTTTTGTAGGCCACTGATAATTTACATATATTTTCGCTTTCTAAAAAAAATTGTGTTACTAGGCGGCAGAGGAGGTGGCTAGGATATTTCTAACAATGTCAGCAAAGAATATTCACAAAAGAATATTCATAAAATGGTCATTTGTTTTTCCATCCTTGATTAATGAATTGTTGAGATATCCCAGCTACTAGTTCCCCCTGCAGGTTTAGGGACGCGCGAGCAGTGAAAGAGCCATTTGTATTGCAAAGTTGAATTAACTTACAAACAACATGGAATTTATAGGAAATTAGCTTTGCTTACAAATAGCATGGGATTTATAGAAAATGATCAAGACTATTCCAAAGTTGAATTTGTTAGATTCTCTGATTAATATAGATCCCAGCTACTAGTTCCCCTGCGGGTTTAGGGACGCACAAGCAGAGAAAGAGCCATTTGTATTGCAAAGTTGAATTTGCTTATAAATAGCATGAAGTTTGTAGAAAATGATCAAGACAATTTTGTTCATTAATTAGTGTGTAGTCTGAGTCGTCATTTGTATTGCAAATTTGAATTTGCTTTAGTCTCTTATTGTTAAAGATTCCATAGTCTTGATAGGAAATATTCAAGACAATCTTGTTCATTAGAGTACAGTATGAGTTGTCATTTGTATTGTATTGAAATTAATTTGCTTGAGTCTTTTATTATTAATGATTGCATGTAATTGATAGAAAATGACTATGACAATTTTTCCTTTTAGTATACATAGCTACTTGAAGTATATAACCTATCTTATATACAAATATTCTTTTATTAGGTGATTAGAACAAAAAATTGAATTTTTTTGTTGGTCATGCCTTTAATCCTAAGTTTAAAGGCAAAACTATGTCTGTTCCTTACTTATGCATGATTGGATTGTATATAAGTGTGCAAGTTGGGAGGAGTGAAAGATATTAGCATCTTGAATTGAAATTATCAAGCATTTTTTGTCCCCTATTTAAGTAAATGTGAAAATATGGGGTCCCCACGTTTCAAAGCTCATTGCATTTTTTTAGTTATTGACTCTTCCACTTCCCTAAATACATAACATCTTCATCCCCTTGATCTTCATCTCCCAAACATTTTCACCTTCTTTATAGATTCAGTAAAAGTGGGAACAAAACAAGAGAATGATCAAAATTATGTGAAACCAACTAAACATACATTCTACAAAGACAAAAGCATTTTGATCAACTTTACATTTTCTAGGGTGCTTTTCCATGGTAGTTGTAGTGGGGTTCTTCTTCCCCACAATTTTTGGAATTGGAAGAATGAAAAAAGTGAAGACAAGCACAACAATTTTTATATCTTAATTGACAGTATCTTTCATCTTCATCTTTATTTAACAAAACCCCAAATTTGTGTAGTTGTTCTTGGGACAGACTCAAATTGCAACTGGGTATTCTCCCAATTTTAACCAAATCCAGAAGTTGCAACATTTGAGCATTTTTAGCCGCATGCCAACATCTATTGCTTCACTTCTGATAAACAGAGCTCACACAACACACACATGACCACCTGAAATGACACACATTTCAATTCTTATTTATAGGGATAATTTGGCTCACTACAGCTGTTGCTCAGACACCCAACTCACGTCTTAAGATCCATACAAGCGACTAAAATCTTAGAGTGTAAACGTCTTCTCACTCCTAGTCAACTTGGAAGACTCATCTGATTATCTTCCTTATATCAGCAAGCTCGCTATAATAGTGTTTACAGGAAATTTTGGTAAACTAACAGAATCCAATGTAAGGACTAAATTCAAGTCCTTTTTGTGTGTTCTTTGATGAAATCGTTTTTCAAAAATGTTGAAATAAAAAGATTAGGAATAGTGAATATCAAGACTTCAACCCAGAAATATAAAGACAAATAGACAAAACTAATATAAACAGGGATTTCAATCCAGAAACATGAAAAACAAAACATGAACTTAAATGACTAAAGAAATGACATAAAATTGCATAAAAGCATTGCATTGCATTGAAATAGT
Source organism: Acmispon strigosus (assembly GCA_030819835.1). Classification (NCBI taxonomy): domain Eukaryota; kingdom Viridiplantae; phylum Streptophyta; class Magnoliopsida; order Fabales; family Fabaceae; genus Acmispon; species Acmispon strigosus. The sequence continues at coordinate 33,110,768 of JAUAMA010000001.1, forward strand.
AGATGGTTTCACAAGTGCGTACTCTATGACCCCAAGATTGCTGTTTAGTCGCATTTATTTGGACCTTTTCACCGTACAATGGGTTTTTCAAGTGACTAATTGTGAACCCTTATTTCAACAACTAAACTTTTATATATGAGCTATAAGTCCTAACTCTTGACAACGGCTAAACAATTAAAAGAAAATGCGTGGCTTCTGAAGTGTCTTCATCTTTAGTTTTTCGGCTTTCCACATTTTCTGATCTCATAATTCTTTAACTGCACAACTAGCATCAGACGGGATTTAATGTAACAATTCTGACTAAGTTGCCACTTGTCGCAATCGGGGTCGCGGCGTGACGACGCGTAAAAAGAATAGGAATCAACAGAGTCACCACCAATATTATTTTAATGGGAAACATTGGAAAACCCATGAGAGAATGGTCTACTAAAGCAGATCGGGTTCGGGAGTCGATTGACGGTTGTTGATATCCGCTTCTACGTATCCCCTAGTGCAATGGAGAATTCAAAGCCACGTAGTTCTTGATTTTTGTATTTTTGAAAGGCTTGAGAAAAAGCCTGGATTTGAGGCGAAACCTTAGAGAAGGTTTTTATTAGGGTGCCTGTCGGGAATTACTTCCCGGCCTACGTATCATTTGCGAAGAGGCATTAAGGCTACACAGTTCTGAGTGAAGCTTGAGAAAGCTTGACCTGGGAGGCTTGAAGAAGCCGAAGTTGACTTGAGAGGCTTGAAAAAGCCATAATTGAAATGGAAGGCTTGAAGAAGCAGGAACTTGACTTGAGAGGCTTGAAGAAGTCGGAACTCGAGATTTTCTTCAAGAAAATATATTTTGAGATTTTTATATATTTGAATGTTTTTTAGTTTTTTAGAATTTTGATTATCCATGCTACCAAGTGGGTAGTCCTAGAAACTTTATGAGGTAATCTGTTATCATCGTTTACTTATTTGAGAAAAGATTATTATTTATTTATTTTTTTTAATTTTGAGATATCATGCTACCAAATGGGTAGTTAGTGATTTTTATGAGATAATGAGTAGAAATTCTAATTTTAATTTTTGATTATATGCATGTGTTTTTGAGATTTTGGTTTTTTTTGAATAAACAAAGCATTTTAAGTTTTTTAAAGGGCGTTAGATTTCTCACCCCATGAACAAGTTTTTACACCCTCTGAGTTTTGCCTTCCAAGATATAAAACCCAGAAATTTTGTCTTCCAAGACAAAAAAAATTCATGAGAGAGAGAGAGGAGAGAGAGAGAGAGATCAGGGACGAGAGAAAAGATGTGGGGAAACGGAGATGGGATCGAGAAGGAGAACGACGCCGGAGCTTTGGTGGTGAGGCGCGGTGTGACGGTGGCAGAACCACGACGGCGCGGAGAAGGTGGGCGAAGGACGCAACGGTGAGGAAGCGACGCGACGGCGCGAAGCGTGTGGCGGCCAGCGATTGATGGTGACTGATGACGGTGGGAAGGGATGGCAGAATAGAGGCGAGGTCGACCTCGCAGGGACAAGAGTGGAGCGGCGAGGCGAGGCCGGCGATGGTGGCGGGATTGCTGCTGAAGGCGAGTTTTATTGTTGGGGTTTGGTGATTTCTGTTTGATTTTGGTTTCTCTTCATTTTCTCTATTTTGATTGTGATTTGGGGTTTTTATGGGGTTATTTTGGGGAATGGCGAGATGATGGCTGAAATTGAGATGGTTGAGGGAAATTGGAAAGGGACTAGTTATGGTTGATGGTTGTTTGAGGAGAATTGCTGTTGGGGTGTCGATGGCGGTTTTGGTCCCTACTATATTTGAATGATGATCAAAGTTCACATGAATTTTGCTTATTGTATGTTCATTTTTCCAAGAGATTTATCATGATTTCCTCCTTCTCATCTTACTTGTAATTGATCCCAGTCATATCACACACAATGACATATATGCAAACAATAGTTAAAGCAAAGAGAAAGTGCCCGGTTGAAGATAACAGGTTGAGGGCTCCTTAATCCTTTTCTTTCTTCCCTTTCTCATTGGTTTTGCTCTTAGCTTTTAACACCATCAGCCAGCTACAAAGTGAATATGCAGCAACACTCCAACCTCTTCATTAAAATTCAGAGGATGAAAGCCTAAGGGTTAGACCTTCATCTTTTTTGGAAGAGAAATGAGGTCTCTCCTTTTGCTGAAGCAGTCTATTTATACACAAAAGTTCCTCTTCCTCTCCTCTCTTCTACTGCTGAGCTTTTGTAAAAAATATCTTTCTTCTACTACATAAAGATGTTGATTTTATCTGTTGATTAGCAAGGAGGCTCTTGAGCCTTGTGTTTTGTAGCTTTTAGGGAGGCCCTTGCTTATTATGGTTTGGCTTGGAGGGTTAAACAATCTACTTTTGCCAAAGTGAGTGATGATGAAGGCTAAGTCTACTCTGCATAGCAGAGGGGAAGCCCACATTCCATCTTTTTACTTTTTCCCAAACTAATTCCTTTAGTCTAATTTGTTTTGTTACCCATTTTGGTTTCTGTTTTCTTCTTCATCTTCTTTTTTGCTAGTTTTCACTTGGTCACTTACGTGACCTTTCTCATTCTGTTTTTTTTTTTTCTTATTTTACTAGTGAGACAATAATAATAATAATAATAATAATAATAATAATAATAATAATAGTATACAGGGTAGGACAAAATTGGGTGTTCACACCACTTCAAAATTCAACTCAGCCTCTAAGAAGTCTTAAGAGAAAGACATTATTGTCTTAAAAAATTTGTCAAATTCAATACACACTATGGTCATTTACTAATCATATCTTTGTCAGAATATTAACATTTTACCACAAAGTCACTTTAAACATAAATTTACGTACATTTAGTGAAATTCCAAGCTAACAAATAGTTGTTCCTATTTTAAAAGAAATGATTCATATCCAATATTCCACATGATAAAAACTTTAGATTCTTAGTATAGTTATGAAAATATCTTCTCTTTCAAACTTCAAACCTAGGTTATGCACGATACCTATCATTCAGCTACCTTGACCTTGTCATGCCAACAACCAACTACTATGCATCGACTAGCTTGTCTCTTCAACTTACCTTCATAGTTGTTACAGATTTTTTACATGCGAACAATTAGATAGTATTTGTGTTGGCAAGAACTCCTTAATTAGCATGTATTACATCCACAAACATACTTTCAAAAACATCAAGAGACCCTTGAAAATTATATAACTAATCAATTACATAGATAAGAAGTGCTATATAGCACGAGATGAACGAGGTAACCAAAATGGTACACACATGTAGAGAGTAATGAATAACTATAAATGATGCGCACTATTAAAGAAAAAACTTCAAAGCAACTTCCAATTCCTTTAATATCATTTTATGGATATCTAAATATCCACTACAAACCATATTTCACATCCCTATTTATGATTCTCTCAAGAGATTATTCGTATAACACGATTTGAATCACATTTTTCCTCATATGTAGCGAACAAGGTGAAGTTCAACCATGTCTAACTTGAGAAGCGACTTCTATATTTGGGTGAATCTCATTTGCAGCACATAATTCAATCATGTCTCGTATTTCTTTTGTACCACCTACACCACTTCCAGAAAAAGTTCTAATTCCTGGAAAACAGGTAATATATACATTCACATTACTTGCAATGAATGAATTTCATGATCAAAATATGGTTTAATTTTACAACCTTTGTACTTCAAAAGCAACATACTTCTAGGGTTTTATTTTGAAGATTTTTGTTGGTGTTCAAAACTAGGGTTTTTTTTTTCTATCATGAGAAAGTTTCCTCCATCGTCTAGTCCTGCCATCCCTGACAGTCACACTGTCAGACGTCTCCTCCATTGCCTAGTCCTCTCAGCTATGTTTTGTCTTCCTAAATGCTTCAGCATGCGCCGTTTCACTATTATATCTTGTAACTGCTTCCCTCTTTACTCTGCAACTTTTCATCATGCGCATTTCCCACATAAGTTTCACAATTCTCAAGACATCCTCTTAACCGCCCTCTTCTTCACCCCTCATATTCCCTCGTTTGCTTATAAATTCCAGAAGTATCTCTCATCTGTTCTCCATCCTTCACTCCATCATCTTCCCTGTATCCTCTGCTTCTGTGATCCTTCTTCCTTAAAAACAGAAATGGCAAAAGGCGTGACTATCTATCTTCCTTTTACCGTCAATTTCCCAGAACTACAACGCTATCAAGTGCCTGGAACCAATGCTCTGCATCACACACGTATGTCTGCATTGTGTGGGGCCTCTGATGAGTCATCGTACCCATAACTCATCTTGGCCTTCTGGTCCTCCTTGTCCTTTGTTCACAACAGAGGCTTCGTTGGAAGAGTGCTGAATCATGACTTTTCCATAACCAGAGAGAAACTTGTTGAACTCCTCTATAGTGAGGATGAAGGAGTGACGTACTCTGAATTCTGGCAAAGAAACTGCGATGTAGAAGATATTGATGAAGTCATCTATTGCATGGAAAATCCCTCTCTCCAACAGCACTTCTCTACTCATCCCTCACCTTCCCGGCCATAGTTTTACATCTACTGGTCACAACCGTGCTTTGTTCAAGAGTGGATCGTCTAAGAGACGTGCTTGACAAATACATGTTTATCATGTACTCAATTTTGAATGAAGAGTACATTAATGTTGTAGACATCGTCTACAGTCGTCTTGCTTCTGCTCTGGTTGACAATCAGAAAGCCATTCCCTATGGTTTGCTCGTGACAAAACTGATCAGGGGTCCAAATGGGTTGCCCTTCTTGGCTTGGAATGCTTTAGAGGAGTTCGCTTGTCAGGAGATACGGAGTAGAATTCTTCCGGTCAAGGGGTCTTGACATTTACGATCCACTTCTCTCCGAAGACTCTGATAACTCCGATGATTCTATGGAATCGATTCTAGAATCAATATGCTCCTCCCCTTTTCTCTGGCACAACATGTACTGCTTGACTGTATGGTTGTATTTTTAATTTTTTCTAGAATTTCTTTAAGTTGATGTATGAATCTCCTCTTTTTATTCATTGTTTTTTTTTTCTTGGAAATATAATGTTAGGAACTGTTGTTGACACCACCATTTGCCATCCAACGGAGTTTGATTTTTATCTCAATAGTCATGCTGGAATTCAAGGCATCAGATATTAGGATTAGTATTAATAGTTCTAGTTGTTTTTTGCATAGAAGTAACGAGATATTAATGTTGTACATTAATGTTCTACTGCTGAAGTTGCTTGTTTGGGTAGTGTTTATAATATTATGATTGCATGATGGCAACGATTTATTATTCTCTAATTTTTACGTAGCATTATAGATTATTGAAAATGCCCTGTTTTTACTGCATAATTATGTCTGATAGTCGCTCAAGGACCTAATAGGGTCGCTCAACGCCCCTGGACAATGAAAAAATGCCTATCTGGATATAAAAAAAAACATATTACCACGATTCATACAGGAACCATGGTAACAAAGGTAAAAAAACCAGATATATTACCACGGTTCAGGCATGATCCGTGGTAATCGAGGTAAAAAAATCAAATATATTGCCGCAGTTCAGGCAGGAACCGTGTTAATAGAGGTAAAAAAATCAAATATATTACCGCGGTTCAGGCAGGAACCGTGGTAACAGATGCATGATATTACCACGGTTCTGCCTTCAAACATGGTAATTGATCTATTACTTCGTCGCGCAATACCATGGATAAACCGTTGTAATATTACCGCTAGGGTGCTTTTCCATGGTTGTCGTAGTGGGGTTCTTCTTCCTCACAATTTTTTTCAAATTGAAAGAATGAAAAAATTGAATACAGGGACATCAATTTTTAGATCTTAATTGACAGTATCTTTCATCTTCATCTTTATTTAACAAAACCCCAAACTTGTGTAGTTGTTCTTGAGACAGACTAAAATTGCAACTGGGTATTCTCCCAATCTGAAACAAACCCAGAAGTTGCAACATTTGAGCATTTTTAGCCGTACGCCGACATCCATTGCTTCACTTCTTATAAACAGAGCTCGCACAACACACACGACCACCTGAAACGACACACATTTCAGTTCTTATTTATAGGGATAATTCAGCTCACTACAACTGTTGCTCAAACATCCAACTCACGTCCTGAGATCCATTCAAGCGACTACAATCATAGGGAGTAAATATCTTCTCACTCCTAGCTTGCTTGGAAGATTCCTTAGATTATCTTCTTTATATCGGCTGGCTCTTTATAATAGTGTTTACATGAAATTATGGTAAACAAACATAATCAAATCGAAAAGTACTAAAAGACCAAAATCACGAGAAAAACACATTCTCTCAAATAAATTAACCACTAAATAGAATCTTAGTCGTCCCATAATTTGTTACATGTATTGAAAAATATAAACAAAAGTATATGAACAAAAAAGACTTGGAGGTAACTTCCAATTTCTTTAGAATTATTTTATGGATATCTAAATATCTATTACAAACCATATTTCACATCCCTGTATATAATCCATCTCAAGAGCTTAATTGTATAACACGATTTGAAGCACCTATTTCCTCAAGCATGTAGGAAACAAGGTGAAGTCCAATCTTGTGTATTGTATTAATTTAGGGAGTTCTCAATATCTATTACAAACCGATATTTCACGTCCTTCTTTATGGCTCTATCAAGAGCTTCATTGGCATATTGGATTGGAACCACTTCTATATTTGGGTGAATATCATTTGTAGCACAAAATTCAATCATGTCTTGGATTTCTTTTGTACCACCCACACCACTTCCAGAAACAGTTCTACTTCCTGCCAAACATATTGTGCATAATTAATTGCTTGAATGAAACATGGTCATTATGAAAAAACTTTATACTTTTAAAAGCAACATACCCATAATAAGGAGTCCAGGGTGGATTTTGATTTCTCCTGGGAACCCAACTAGGACCAGAGAACCAAATGGCTTCAACAGTGCCATTTAAGGATCAAAAGGGTGAGGACCAGATGCTGTGTCAACTATAAAGTCCAATGATTTAGCCAACGCCTGCATTGGGATCACCATCAATTTTGACAAAACATAGAAGAAGCATAACTCATCAATGTCAACACATTGTTCGGAAACTCTTTTATGATTGATAGTGTATTTAGTTCCTTGATTGAGAACATTAGAATCAATTTTCATTGACCAGTGTCACTTTTAGGTGGTTAGGTAGATGTTCGACGATCAACTTAGAAAACTGAATTTAGATCCAAAATCAACTCTACAGAGAAACTAGAAAGAGTAGCTTCTAGACATAATCAATTGGGGATTTTCGTAATTGGATTTCACAACATTGTCCTTTAGAAATTAATTTTCCTATAAACGTATTCAAACATAAATCAATTCACTTTCAACTCAATTTTACCATAAGTCCATAACCAATTGTACCAAAACAGTTCTACCCAAAATCAATTGTGAAAAGTAAGCAATGATCCAAACACGCGCTGATTGTAAAGGTATAATCAATTATGGGAAGAAACTTCTATATGTGGTTCTAAGATTCAGAATTGATTCTGAAAAAAGAAAAGCCGATCAAAACAAGTTATTAGTATTATCTTCATGGTCTAAAGCAAACATTATGTGATAGATGCATTGTATATGATACTTACCCTCATCTCCTCTTGATTTGATGAAACCACAAATTTGTCAGCACCAAGCAGTGTCAGTGACTCCTCTTTCTTGGATATACTAGTGCTGAAAACTATTACATTTAAACCAAATGCTTTTCCAAACTTCACTGTCATGTGACCCAGGCCACCAAGACCAATCACTCCTAGAGATTTACTAGGTTGATTCATCTTGTGCCGGATCATTGGAGAATAAACAGTAATTCCAGCACAAAGTAAAGGAGCTGTTGAAGCCAGAGGATAGCTTTTGGGTATCAGGAAGTAGTACCTGCAAATGCAAGGCCAAATTAGACATGAACAGAGTTAAAACCAGCCTTTAATATGAAATCAAACAAGTACATTTACAAGCTCATAGCATAATAACTTTCATGAAGAAGACCTCATAAAATTCTGAGAGTTGTGATACATAATTTGAATCTAGCTAGCAATCTATATTAAGACCCCATTTGGAAGAGTTTGTTTGAATTTTACTGTGCAGATTAGTTTTTCTTTTATCAGAATCAATTCTAAAACCTGGAAGTTACTCACACTTCTCAGAATTGATTCTGGTTACAAAATCAATTGTAGAACGATTTCAGACCATGTACTTTATCTTATAGCACCGTAAGTTTACCTTTCATGGACTACAATGAACTTGGAGTAACCTCCTTTTGTAATGGTGCCATAATGATCAACACCATTAAAAGTGAAAACCGATCCCTTTACACAATGATGTTCTAGTCCATCATCACAATACTCACAGTCCCTGCATGAGTTGACATATGTCCCCACTCCAACATGGTCACCAACACTGAAACGTTGGACATTGGAACCAACCATTGTGACAATCCCAGCAATCTCATGCCTGAGATGAAAAAGACCACATATATATTAGCTGAAAAGAAAATGATTTGTAGAAACATTTGAATAGTGCAAACACTCAATAGACCCTCTGAGTGAGAAAGAAATAGAAGAAAGAGAAGTAATGAAGTGTAATATATGATGAGTGTGATAAGAAGGTAGAGAGGGAATAAAATGAGTTGTCTACCGCGTATTTGCACTTTTCAGATGTGTAAGTGTCATTACTGTTATCGTAAGTATATAGGATTATGAGATTCTCAACCATGTACAAACTCCAAGAAATGTCCACATACCCAGGCGCACGAGGATATACTGAGTTGCCTAGTTTATCCCTTGTCCAAGCTACATCAGCATAGCAAACACCACAATGGCTGATTTTAACATAAACATCATCGTCCCCAACAGCCCTGAGCAATCATCATTATCATATTGTTAATAACTTTTTTTATGAAAAAAAAGTAAGAACACCATCATATTAACTATTACAATATTTAAATTAGCTTATTTTTTCTCAGAATTGATTTGCAATCCGAAGTTACTCACAGAACTTCCATTCAGAATTAATTTTGACTTTAAAATGAATTGTAGGAGAATTTCCAAACATGCGCATTGTATTATACCTGTGAGTGAATGTGTAAGGTGACAGAAATCCAGATGTATCTCTTGCTGCCCATCCAAGGCACTCTTCACCAACACCTTCAGAACTCATAATTTCCCTACTTCACCATAATGCAATTAGTTTCTTTCTCGTAATTTATTATACATCAGTGAAGAGTAACAAGGGTGTGAGCCTTTGTTTGATATGAATCAATTATTGACTTTGATGTAAGTGAAGAATAACATGCAAAAAGAGTTAAATGAAAAGCAGAGCAATCATTACAAAGAAAAAAAAAACACAGCCATTAACAGGGACATAGTAAGAAAACAAGTAGCATTAATTACATAAAAAAACAAATGAAAGATCAGAGATCAAAAGGTAACAAATCAGGCTCAATAGGTTAAGAACCCTAGCAGTCAAACTATCTTATTGTCAAGTAAGAGAAAATAGGAGAAGACCCTTTTTACATGAACCCTCCTCTGCTATTTATAGACGGGAAAGAGATAAGAAAGAGATAAAACCCTAGATTTACACTTGGATGGGCTCTTGGGCCCCAACTGATTTGGCACAACAGCCTTAACTCTATGTGCCTTTGGCCGCCTAACTCGCCATCTACTAGTCCTTGTTCTGCCTGCCTGGCCGCCCTCTACTGGGCGAAGTGCTCGCCCAGTTCACAAACCCACAAGACACTGAGTCTGAAGCATGAAGACAATGTGTGTCTTCATATAGCGCTTTCCAGAGAATCCTAACCCACGCTTCCTTTGGACGGTCATCCCTATAGAACGTGCCTCGTTAAAACCTTCATAAGAAAAACCCAGTGGGATAAAAACCTACTGAAGAAAAAATAGTACAACATCCTATAGAGAAATGAGTCGCTTGAGGCAACGGCGTGGAGAATAAATGCATCGCCAACATGGCATGAAAGTATATAAACAACAAATGGAGCCATCAAATTGCAAGGCGATAGAAATACATAAATGAACAAGAGTCAACACGCCTGTCGTGGAATGACTTGTTAGGTGGTCGTCAGGTCACATGGTGGCTCGCCGTAAAGGAGTCATTCGCCTAAAAGGAGTCATAGCTAGCCCACAAACCCACTAAGTCCTATAAGTATGAAATAGTTCGCCATACTGTAACATGATCGCCAATCTACAAAGTGTGAGTTTGGTGGAGATTCCTTCATAAGGTTTGGGATGTAGTCACTTGCCTAGTTGTATTTCCGTCTCGCTTTCCTTGACCTGTTACCTGTTTTCTATACTTCTCAACTGCAGACACAATCATTAGTTCTCAAAAAAATTCAATATTTCACGAATACCTCTTTCTTGGCGGGCGTGCTACTCCAAGCTCGATGAATGTCGACATTTTTAAGTGGTGTTCAAATCACTTTACACATCAGCCATCACTCACCAAGTTGGGCGTGAAATCACTCGCCAATTTGGGGTGGGATCACTCACCCATTTTTCCTCGATTCTACTTGTTATCACTCACTGGCGATACGTTTTTCATGTTATCACTCGCTGGCGATACTTTTTTTCTATATTCTTCCTCTTTTTATTGTATTACTTGTTTCACTCGCCTCTGCGGTGTTGTAACACGCATGCATGGTTTCATCTCGCGTGACGAGACTTAATCCCATGGCTTTACTGGCAAGGCTTTTTGGTGCTTGGGCTTATGCGACTAGGGCGGCCAAGGCTTTATTTTATGAGTCACGTAGTGACCCACACGCCCTGTGTTTGTGCTAAATTTGTCATGTTTGAGGCTTTTGCCCACCAAAACGGGGCTTCGCTCAACCTTATTCTAGCGAGACTTTTGCTTGATTTAATTCAATCAAGGCTTTTTCTTGCTTGGTGAGGCTTTTGCTTAGTGAGACTTTTGCTCGGATCCCAGTGGCCACTGGGATTGTCCAAGACTGTGCTCAAAGACAGTGCTCGATTTAATTTGATCAAGGCTGGGCATTTTGCCGTATTGCACAAGGGTCACGCATGCCGTCCCAAGTGAACCTTGTTAGATTCAAATGATTAAATGAATTATTATGTTTTGATAATTAACAATTTCGTTAAAGTTTGATATTCCTAAGAGATAGAATTCCTAACTCGTTGAAAATTCTCATATCCAGGAAAACCTATCTATTTGAAGAACTGCATGAATTACAAGGCATTATCAAGATGCAGAAGTTCGAAAGACAGGCATCTAAGTAGAGACTGTCTGGCACTTCACTGAAGAATCAATTCTCATATTGGAACAATCATCCTTTTGAAAGTCTTTGGGTAGCGGCGCTCACTTAACAATGAAACACACTTGACAAGTTGAAATAGTCCGGTGGATGAGCATGCTTTGACAAATAGGAGCACACTCCTGCCAGAGTTGAGTAAGTCTGGTCACAAGCCTGAAAGAGCACATCCATCTTAGAAGCACTCTCGACTTTTCAACAAAGTACTAGTGTGGCAACTCATCTAGAGGATTACGTCTGGCCACTCTTCTAGAAGTCTCCTCTTCCTTATGCTACACCGCAATGGAGACCTCACTGCTCAGAGGAAGCTGAAGGATGGGGTAGACGTATAATCTCACGAATCAGACGTTATACGAAAATAGTTGATCCAACTGTAGCTTCTGTTGTCAAAACAACTAAACATTCCTCTAACTCTGATATCGTTCGGACAAATGAGAAAAGTCCATAGATGCTTTTACCTCCAAGACCCACTCACTCATCATCTCAGCAATCGCTGAATCCTCCAATAAATAAAGTACCCTCTGCAAAAACCACAAATGAAACTCGTCCACTGGACGTTAAACATACCAGCCCTGCTAAGGCAAACACTTCAAATCCAATGGCGGCGGGTGTAGCAAACACAGCAACTTGTCAGAAAATTCGTCCGACTGAGGAAAAGAGTATTCGTTCGACCGCAACGAAGAAAGTCTGTTCTACTGAACCAAAGACGGAGTCACATGCTCCCAAGATCACTAATCCAAAGAAGGAGCCTAGGTTTGAACAGAAAGAAGATGATATGGATGAAGCCAATTACGCATGCGATCCATATCCATCTCTCGATGAGATTCTAGCTGCTCAACCAAAAGGATAAAGCAACCTCTTCATCTGAACTTAGACCAAACTGTGTCGCTCAAGCTTCTCACTCATCCCCGCAGAAGAAATCCATGAAGAAAGAAGTCAGAACCTTTCTGGTTAACATCCCAAAGAAGCCCAGACTGAGTATCATGCCACTTTCATGGAGGCAGCCCAGGCTGCTTCCGACGGAAAATGCTGTATATTTTCCCAGACTATTTGTAGAACTGATGGGCTATAATTTCTGCATCAAGGCATGACTTTGGTCTCCACCTGCTCATGATGGTATTCAATTTATATTCGCCAGGCGGACCAGGTATGATGTCTTCTACCATAATTGGGAAATGTCTGTGTTCAAGAATGTCCATGTAGGCAGCATACCATACAACTTGATTTATGGAATTAAACATGTGGTGATTCAATCTGATTCATGGACACTTGTTCTGATAGCCAAATTGCCAAAGCCTCAGCCTCAGCCATATCCAACCTTCCCATCATTGCCACCAAATGCACCAATCGACATGCCAACAATTCAGCTGCCCTAAACTGTTACCATTTCAAAAGACTTGTTGGACTCAACTCCAAATCCAAGGGTACAACCGCTGATGAACCTCACAGTCCTGTTCAAGAACTTGTCTCCATTGGCATTCCCAAAGAAAACATGAGTGACGTGATTTCGTCTGCTCAGCCAATTTAAGTTGCTTTGCCTAAGGATGAATTTCACTCACAACCTGTTGAGGAACCTAAAGATCAAGTGCCTGAAGATGAAAATGCAAAAGCTCTTACCACAGTGCAGTTAGCTGATCATGCCAAGTATTCTCTTATGGAAAATAAGTTTGAAGATCTGCAAGCAGAATCTGAGAGGCAAGTCAAGGAACTGCGTGAAGAAATGAGAACCCAAAACAAGGAAATTCGAAAGGACATCAAGGAACAGATGGATGCCAAATTTGGGATGGTGCAAGAAACGCTCAACAGACTATTTGATCACTTGAAGAAGCCCTTCGTTCCCTAAACTCTCTTCTCAGTTTTTCTTTGAACAAACTTACTTTTTATTTTACTGCAGTTTTGGTTATATATTATTGCTTCAGTTTTACCTCTGGTTTTAATGCTTGCATATTTAAACTACCGTATCCCTCTTTCATTTAGCCACTTCTGTTTCTGAGTATTTCTTTTGATAATGCCAAAGGGGGAGAAGAATAGAGAAAAAGGTTAAGAATAAAGAACATATAGTACTAGAAGAGAATAGAGAAAAAGGATAAAGGGGAAGAAAAATAGAGAAAATGTAGCACTAGTTTAGGGGGAGTAAACTAGAAATATAGCAAAATTGGATAGAGAAAAAGTATCAGTTTTAGGGGGAGCACTGCACTAGTAATAATTAATCAAAAAGGAAATGTCTCTCTACTCTGGGTAAAAATATCAAAATGGGAAAATCAATTAGAACTAAAGGAATTAGGATAAGATTGTGTCAAGAGTAGCAAATCAAAAATATCTTTTGAAAAGATTATATATCAAGCTTAGGGGGAGCAAACACAAACAAATTTTAGGAGATTAAGTTATTTCTCTTAGAGGACGTTTAAAGATTCAAAGTTACATAACGTCTCCGTCTGTCCAAGAATTAATGTTAACAAACTAAAGGTCTCATGTTTGCTAAAAATAATGCTAAGGCACAAAAATAATTTTGTGTGCAAAAATTGTCAAGATCGTTCATGTTTTTCTAGATAACGAAATATTTTAAGAAAAACAATTTGTCTGTGAAATTGTAGCACTCGCTCTAAGAAACATTTTTTTGGTGAATGGTTTTATAAATATAAATATATTAAACCTTTTTCTCAAAAGAAATTGTCATTATAAAAAAAGGGGAGATTGTTAGATTCAAATGATTAAATGAATTATGTTTTGATAATTAACAATTTCGTTAAAGTTTGATATTCCAAAGAGATAGAATTCCTAACTCGTTGAAAATTCTCATATCCAGGAAAACCTATATATTTGAAGAACTACATGAATTACAAGGCATTATCAAGATGCAGAAGCTCAAAAGACAAGAATCTAAGTAGAGACCATTCGGAACTTCACTAAAGAATCAATTCTCATATTGGAACAATCATCCTTTTGAAAGTCTTTGGGTAGCGACGCTCACTTAACAATGAAATACACTTGACAAGTTGAAACAGTCCGGTGGATGAGCATGCTTTGACAAATAGGAGGACACTCGTGCCAGAGTTGAGTAAGTCTGGTCACAAGCCTGAAAGAGCACATCCAGCTTAGAAGCACTCTTGACTTTTCAACAAAGTACTAGTGTGGCAACTCATCTAGAGGATTACGTCTGGCCACTCTTCTAGAAGTCAGTATGCTGAGTATTCTCACAGTAAAGAGTACGTCCACCAAAGGAGTACGTCTGGGAACTCATGTTAAAGAGTTCATATGCCAAGTCAAGCTTAGAAGAACTTTTGGCAAACATCTGAAGAATTCGTTCTGCAACACTATTGAAGAGAACGTTTGGCAACTCTGATGAAGAGTTCGTCTGGCTAAATGTTCTGAAGTGTTCATTCGGCAGAAACATTAAAGAGATCGTTCGACAGAGATTCTGAAGAATTTGTTTGTCAATAGCTGCTTCAAGAATTAAAGGTTATCTACCTCGTCAGCACATTAAATGAAGCACTGTTGATCGCAGAACGAAGAAAGGGATACATTTAATACTTTATTCCTTGTTTCTGCAAACATCTCTGTTGTTCTGCAATTCAAGAAATCTTTTCAGAGTAAACAGCGGGTCTTTCTGAACATCGTATCTTCTCAATGGTCAAAATCAAATCTTATGTTCAGAACAATTAATGCTCTCTTAGCTGGCTTGCACTAGCAATCAATGCCCAAACTAAAGCTAAAAGTTGAAAGCATTAAAGGACCAGATGAAGTCGACTAAAGAACTTAATGTTGCAGTAAATGCATGACAGAATGCATTTACTGCTGTTTCAGAATTACAGAAGTATCCGTTACTCACAAGGAAGCAGAACCTCCAACAGAACTATTTTTCAAATCTTCTTCAAGCTTACTGGGAACATCCTACTGAAGATATAAATAGAGAAGTTTGCTTTCGGATCAATTCGGCGAATTGAATACTAAATTAGCATATCTCCTCATCAAGTTGCCCACAGAATCAAGCCACAATTCACAAGCTTATAGCCATCCTAAATTGAGTTGAGTCGTCCGCCAGTGTGAAGAACCTATAGAGTGTTACTCTTATCCTACTCACACGCAAAACAAACAGAGAACCTAATTCTATATCCTCTCTGTAAAATGTGCTTCATCTCTCTACCTAACTCGTGTTGAAGAGGATATTGTAGAACAACAAAGCTACCTTAAAGAGGAACCATGAGTAGTCCTGTAGAATACTAGTCAGGAGAAGTCCTGTATAATACTTGAAAGGAAAAGTCCTTAGAATACTAGAAGTCCTGTATAATACTTGATAGGAAAAGTCCTTCTAATACTGGGAGAAGTCCTGTAGAATACTTGTACTATGTTGATGAAATAGTGAAAATCTTGGTAAAGCCAAGGACTGGACGTAGCCCTGACGAGTATGGGGGTGAACCAGGATTAATACCCTGTGTGCTTTATTTTTCAGTCTTAAGTTATTTTTCTGCTGCACGCACACACTCTTATATTCGTTGAAACTCGTTACTGCTTAGAACTGAAAAAGAAGTTTTAAAAAGTACACACACAATTCAAACCCCCCATCTCTTGTGTTTTTTCTCACTATCAAACCTTTGTGCCGACCCCCAAACTCTCACCATATGGTCGAGGTTAGGATGCCAAAGATAGGGGATTTTCAAGCACCTTGGTTGCTTGGAAGTAGCTTTCGAGGTCGCCACTGGACCATTGCCTCTTCACTGAGAGTAACTTTTTAGGTCGCTACTGGACCATTATCTCTTCACTGGGAGTAACTTTTGAGGTTGCCACCGGACCATGATTTCTTCACTGAGAGCAATTTTTTTATTTTCCTGTGTTAGGCTCATGAGTTTGTCTCTTCACTAAGTGCAAGTTTCTTATTTCCTTGTGTTAGTCTCTATGAGCTGTAGAGTACAACTCCATGCATGGATAACATGTTCTATAAAATCATGTTGTATCCACGCAACCAACTTGACAATATAGAGTTAGCAATCAACATCTAAAATCAACATTGTTGACAATGCCTTAAACAGCTAAAATGTACTTAAAGATAGGCATAATAATGGTAGATGAGACATGGTAGGATTGAACTTTGTAGAATAATGGTAGAGTTAAATCATACTGGAAAATATATCACAAACTCCAAATATAGGATACAGTGCATGTGTCCAATACTCATGCAAGTAATGACCACATCAACAATTAATCAATAGACAAGGCAAAACCACTAGACTAGCGCATATATTTAAATGGTGTAATAATAATAGATATAACAAACTCTACTTTAATAGAAAATGTATAATGCTTAGTCCCTTCTTTTCACTTTCAATTAAACATAATTCATGGCGTTTATGACTTGAACTTCTCTAACTCATGCAGTTGCTACATAAAAATCATGGTAACAAGGCTGAGCACGTGGCAACTATCATGGAAGTTCTTTAAAAAATCAAGGCTTAAATGCACATTTTGCCCCTGTCTTTTCTGAAAGTTGCAAATTGTAACCCACGAAAATATTTGTCATCAAAAGTACCCCTCTTCAATTTTTTTGGAGAAACTCGTACCCTTCCGTCAGTCCTCCGTTAGTAAATAAACGGTCCTGATGACGTGGCAAGTTCAGTTCGAAAAAAAAAAAAAAAAGGCAAATAACAAGATTTTTTTAAAATAAAAAAAAGCAATTGGCAGCAGCTCACGTGCCTCTTGGGTGGGGAGGGTAAAATGTGAACAAAAGTTACATTTTACCCAAAACCCCCAAATTCGAACCCTAATTTACCAAGCTGAGAAAGGAAACAGAAGAGAAGAGGAAGAAGAAGCCCGGCGGCGGCATCGTAAGAACCCCTGTGGTGGCCGTCGCGATTTGTGTTGTCCATCTTCTTCCTTCTCCGTCGCGATTCGTGTTGTCCATCTTCCTCCTTCTCCATCGCGATTCGTGTTGTCCATCTTCCTCATTCTCCATCGCGATTCTGACCATGAATGGTGGCAGTTCGTCGCGTGAAGGGGGACGAAGTCGAGGAAGCCATGGAGGGCGGCATGGAGGTCGAGAAGGTGCAGAAGGTCGAGGAAGAGGCTCAGGACGAGGGGATCGAGGTATTGTAGCAGGTCGAGGGAGAGGTTCACAGAGGCAGAACAAAGGGAAACAAGTGGTCCCTGAGAATGAGAACCCACGTGAAAGGAGAGCATTTGATGACGATATCCTCTTGTGTGGGGAAAAACTTCCATCACATTTCTGCTTTAGGTACCTTTTGAAGATTCCCCCTCATTTCTTTATTGTTTTGTATTTGTCTTTGTCTGACAATGAATCAGAATTGGTTGGTTTAATTTATTCCCATTTTGCATTCCCTTATTGCATTGTTTATTATGTAGGCCCACATCTTCTAATATAGCTACAGTGAATGTCTGGCATGGTGGTAAATTTGTGAGAGAATCCACTGTAGAGTATGTTAACGGTGCTTGTAAATCGGTTGAGGGGTGGGATGTGGACGAGATTAGTTCAATAGAGTTGGTCAAAGTAGTTAAATCTCTTGGGTATGTTTCATTTACTGTGTGGTATAAAATCCCTGGTTTAACGCTTGCCGAAGGATGTAGACCACTCAATAATGATGGGGACGTGGTGAGGTTTTTGGGTGATGTCAAGGGTCATAGCGTAATTGACTTTTATGTTGAGCATCAAGTAGAGAATATTGTTCAAATAGTCCCGGATGAACTTATTGATATCCCTTCAATTGAAGAGGACGGGGTTGCCGAGGAAGGCAGAGAAGAGGGTGCTGTTTGTGTAGAAATAAGTGGTGAGGGTGAGGTTCCAGAGGGTGGTATTGAAGATGGTGATGGTGAGGTTCCAGAGGGTGGTATTGAAGATGGTGATGGTGAGGTTCCAGAGGGTGGTATAGAAGATGGTGATGGTGTAGCCAGTGGAGATGGTAGTGATATCAGCCTAGACGATAGCGATTATGATGAGAGGTGGGCATGGTCTAGAGTCTTGCCCAGTGAAGATGGTTTTGGCCCTGTTGAAGAAAACTCAGACCATGAACAATTTCGTGCTGCTGCCCTAGATGATTTTGAAAATGAGAATGGTAATTCTGATGAGCTAGACACTCCGCCACCAAGTGACGATGAAGACCCCCAGCCTAAAAGGAGATTTCCCAGATTTAAGCTGCCGGAAGATGGTGCTGAGGTGAAGTTTGAGCTTGGTCAGGTAAATTTCCCATTTCAGAATTGCTTTTTTATAATCTGTTTGGAATCCTGGAATTTATTTGGGTCTTCTGATTAGAACTGCATAGGTTTTCCGATTGCAGAATTGCTTTTTTATAATCTGTTTGGCATTCTGGAATTTATTTGGGTCTTCTGATTAGAACTGCATAGGTTTTCCCATTGCATAATTGCTTTTTTATAATCTGTTTGGCATTCTGGAATTTATTTGGGTCTTCTGATTAGAACTGCATAGGTTTTCCCATTGCATAATTGCTTTTTTATAATCTGTTTGGCATTCTGAATTTCTTGATTTTATTCAGATTATAACTGGATAGCTTTTTGCTTTTCTGTGCAGATATTCTGCTCCAAACAATCAGCTCCCTCCAAGGTATAAACCAGCAGCACAAAGGAAGAAAAAGAAAGAAAATCCTGAAGCACAACCTGCCCCATCACAACCTACTAGCACACAGACTTCTGTAGCTTCTGTTGGCCCAACAACAAGGGGAAGAAAGAGAGCAAGAGAGGACGTGGGAACTCAAGAGAGCGTCGTATAATTTGATAGTGCTGTTTAATTAATTGTGGATTTGTGTAGTTTCATTATAATATCCATGGTTGAATGCTTTTGTCTTCGGTGCAAACTTAAAAGCACATTTTGTAAGTGTTTGGGATAAAACAACTCTTTGTGGGGAATGATCTTCCTGAAGCTTTTTTGAGCATTTTGTGAATGAATGAAAAGCATCTCTTTTGAGCACTTTGTGCCTTATAATTGTTAGATTATTTAAGGATAGTTTGTTTGAGTAATGGAGTTCCGTAGTTGACACTTTGTGAATGAATGAAAGGCATCTCTTTTGAGCACTTTGTGCCTTATACTTGTTGGATTAATTAAGGATAGTTTGTTTGAGTAATTGAGTTCCATAGTTGACATTTTGTGAATGAATGAAATGCATCTCTTTTGTTTGAGTAATTAACGATATGATATTAGTTTGAGTAATTGATCATATCGATGACAAAATGGGACTTTAATTGCATATCAGACCACGTTACACGTTACAATTTCAAGCCAAATTAGTAATGAATCCCACACAGTACACTACCTTTCATCCTACACTTCCATCCATTACCTATTCATTTACAACTTCATTTCCATGGCTACACATAAACATACAATCAAAAGAACACCAACCAAAGTCCATCCAACTACACACCACTTCATCAACACTCCTTGCTTCTTCCTCATTATTTCGTTCCTCCGAAGAAGGCTTGCAATGATCTTCTTGTCTCGTGGGCAGCCTTCAAGTTCATCATACCAGACAAAAAAATCACATGCCCTCTTGTTGAGTTCCTGTAAATTTTAAAAATTGGAATTTCAAATTACATGTGGCTTAAACAAACAAGTGCATAACCAGAAGGTGATGGTAATTCAACAACGAATCAGATTACCTTAAACCTTCCACAGCCATAGAAACGTCTCCCAATATTTCCATTATCATTGCTCCAAGTGGTCACCAAAGGTGCTTGAACTCCACAGTCACAAAATACTTGGTTTCTTCTACGAAATGACCCACATGTGACAGAGCTCCCACTAAGAGTGGAACTTTCCCCTTCCATACCAGTTCTTCTCCCCTTCTCCATTCAAATAGCCCCTTTCTTCCAGCTACAGCGGCGACGGCGGCGTCGTCTTGCTCGACGGCGGCGTGGTCTTCGAAGGACAAGAAGTGGTCTCCGCGTGGTCTCGCCTCCAGCCCTCCCTCGACGTGGTCTTCCTTCTCTCTGGACCTGCTTCTTCCTTCTACTCTCTCGACCTAATTTCCCCAATTTGGGAATTGGGGGTAAAATGTTGGAGCCAGGCACGTGAGCTGCTGCCAATTGCTTTTTTTTTTAAAAAAAAATCTTGTTATTTGCCTTTTTTTTTTTTCGAACTGAACTTGCCACGTCATCAGGACCGTTTATTTACTAACGGAGGACTGACGGAAGGGTACGAGTTTCTCCAAAAAAATTGAAGAGGGGTACTTTTGATGACAAATATTTTCGTGGGTTACAATTTACAACTTTCAGAAAAGACAGGGGCAAAATGTGCATTTAAGCCAAAAATCAATAGGTATATCATGGCAGAACATCATGACCCTAACAACTTTCTTTTCAGCTGTTCGGCAACCACATATCAAAGCCAGCCATAATAGTGATAATCATTTTTTTATCGAAGTTAAGATGCAGAGGGGAAAATTGACATGAAACAGTTCATTACTGGCTTCATAAACCTCAACAATCATCTCATGATAGCAAGAAGCAATTTCTAATCAAAAGAGAGTGCAAACCTGAGATGGATTCTCAGCTCCCAATTCAAGGCGTTCTTTGGCATTATGAAATTTTGTGGCGATTCAAGCCTGTATGTGTTTTTTTTTATTTGTTTGCGATCTTTGTCATTGCTTCTACAGAATGCCAAGCTCCAATTTACATGCTGCATAATCACTTAGTGAATATCTCAAATATCCAAGCACTGTGGATTCTCGCTAAGGCATATTGTCGAGCACCTTTTGTGCAAAGTGTAAATTTGTTGATGTTGTATCTCAGTTCTGGAATTTAAGTGTTCATCGGACACAAAAAGTTCTCAATACTCGCATCCAATTCAATGGACACATGAAGAAAAAGGAAGAGATTTAGTCAGACATTTCATCAAACAGTTTGTAAGTGTTTCAACTTCAAGGCAACATGAGGGAAATTCCATTCAGTCATTTGAAATTCAGAAAGCGACTTTAAATAAAATCTCATGTGTCAAACCCCGAGAACTATCCTTGCAACCAAAGTTTTCCTGGTACCATCTCAGGATGACAAGATGGGAAACATGCTTTAAATCTTAAACACAAATACCGACATACTATTAAAACCCAAAATCTTGGCCCAATCAGGAGCTTCTAAACTTCATCCCAACTTCAAAAATACACGCAGGTCAATCATGCATTCCTATTTTTCACAAGCATATCTTCCGTTTACATCACATGCGCCTTCTCTTTTTGATTAAGAATCCAGCACCACTTCAATTAAACAATTGATAAAGCATAGGGGGCAATAAAGCATGAACAAGAAAATCCCAGCAACTTGGGAAATATATAGTTATTTGAAATTGTATTTGACCTCTTCCAAGACTTTCAACATCAAAATAACATATTAAATCCTCACCCTTAAACACAATACACCCCATGACTATTTTATAATTCAAACGACTAAGGCATTCATTAGGTGTAACTCAAATATAATTCACTGGACATAGTAGAGCTAAACGTCCTACAATCAAAGTGTCAAAATATTGTTCCACTGATTATATTAGGGAAAATGTGTGACTATCAAGAACTTAGAACAAAGAATTGTAACCTGAGAAGTTCTCACTCGAAGCTTCAAATTTTGAAACAAGCACTAGGGTCAAAACTCAAAATAATACAATCGTTATTTGCTTGCTTTGGGACAAAACAAAATAACAAAGGAAAGACAACACCACAAATGCTCAAACACAGTGCAAATATTATACTAAATTCATTTAAGCATTTCATCAAACACTTAAGAGGCAAACTTTGGGTATTCTATTTCGTATGCTTTCAAAATCCAATCAAGCATTTATCGAAACAGGTAAAGGGAAATTATACAGAAAAGCCAGGTTTATAAGAAAATAAAATTCAAGTGAATAGAATAAGCAATTAAAACAGTGAAGACACTGCCCTGGTTTATGAAGAAGATGAATAGACAAAGTTGTCACAATTTGAATTTTCTTGAATTCTAATACTTTGCAAACAACCATGTATCTCCTTTCACGTGAAGAAGTTTAGAAGGACTAGGAATGCTAACTACTTGGAAAACAAACACACAGAATTGTAAATGCTACATAATTTTACTACCTTAAAGCAATCAACAGATTCATCCTTCACTCAATCATAAAAGCTAATGAGCATCAAAACTTCAACCATAACATAAAAGTAATTTAGAACAGGAAAGGAGTTAGGGAAAGAGTAAACCAAGGGATTGAGTGAATTTATGACTCATCGATCTGGCGAATTTGTCATGACTTCACCACATGTGACACCAAACTATTAAAGAAGGTCATTCAACCTAATCTCCACTACTACAGATATGTCATACTACCACGCTCTTGTAACCACGGTTCAGCGTTGAACCGTGGTAAGATGGTGCCCGGAGCTCTATTACCACGGTTCCATATTGAACCGTGGTAACTGAGGCACTCTATTACCACGGTTCCATGTCACCCGTGGTAATTGAGATAGTTTTTATTATATTTTTCATTAACATTTCCTTTTACCACGGTTGATACATTAACCGTGGTAATAGAGTTTATTATTGATATACCCTCCTTTGCAAATCCAAAACCCATTCGTGAATTCCTTGTTGTACCTCATCACCGCCGCTCCTTATCGTTGCACCTCATCCCTGGCACTCCTCTCTGCAATGGCACCGCTGCTGCTTTGCATGCTTGTCGGTGCCAAGTTCGTCTCCGCTAATCGCACTCTTGCTCGCAACCGTGATGGTGACGCTGTTTCCATCTTCATGTGTCGCAGTTCCCGTCTTCTCCCTCTCTACTTCACTAGTGAGTCTTCTTGACCTGCTTCTACTTCTAGGGTTTTGTTTTGTAGATTTTTGTTGTTGTTCAGTACTAGGGTTTTGCAGGTCGCCGTTTCCCGCAGCAAAGTAGCATGCGCCGTTTCACAATTAATACATCTTCAATTCTTCAGACTCCTCACACTAAATGGTTTTGTAGCTCCCCATTTCCCAGAGAATAAGAAGCGTGTGCCGTTTCACAATTAAAACTTCTTACTGGTTACTCTTTTTCACCCCTATTCACTTTCCTGGTTTGCTTATAAATTCTAGACTCATCTGTTCTCCATCCATCACTCCATCATCTTCCTAATGGTAAACGGCGTGAGTATCTGTCTACCTTTTTCCATCAATTTCCCAGAACTACACCACTATTAAATTCCTGGCACCAATGCTCTGCGTCACACACATATGTCCGCATTGTGTGATGCATCTGATGAGCCTTTGTACCCCGAACTTATCCTGACTTACTGGTCTTCCTTGTCCTTCGACCACAACAGAGGCTTCGTCGGAACGGTGTTGACTCATGACTTCTCCATAACTAGAGAGAAGCTTGTTGAACTCCTCAATAGCGCAGACGAAGGAGAGACGTACTCATAACTCTGGCAAAGAGACCGCGATGAAAAAATATTGCTGAAGTCATTTATTGCATGGAAAATCCCTCTATTTCTAATCGCTCTCTCTACTCATCCCTTACCCTTCGTGCTAGAATTTTACATCTACTGGTCACAACCGTGCATTGTCCAAGACAAGATCGTTTGAGAGACGTGCTTGACAAATACATGTTTATCATGTACTCAATTCTAAATGAAGAGTACATTAATGTGGTAGACATCGTCTACAATCATCTTGCTTCTACTCTGGTTGACAACCAGAAAGCCATACCGTATGGTTTCCTTGTAACTAAACTCCTCAAAGTCCAAATGGATTGCCCTTTTTGGCTTGGAACGCTTTAGAGGAGGTGGATCCTCTGGTGATTGGAGTAGAATTCTTCCGGTCATGGGGTATTGCCATTGACGAACTACTACCGGATGACTCCGATGATTCTATAGAATCGGTTCCAGAATCAATAAGCTCCTCCCCATGATTGTTGCTGGATAATTGTTCTATGTAACTGGACATTTTTTGTGATTGTTTCATGGTCTGTATTGGGCATTTCATGATTGTTTCACCGTTGGTATGAATTCAATGTTGGAATATCATGGTATTTCAAAAGTTCTTGTCCCACATTTCTTAGCCCACAAACCTTTCATAGTATTTCATAATTGTTCTATGTAACAGAATTATTTTTGGACTGTTGCAGCTTACCTAAAAACCCTATTTTTCACATGTGCATTGTCCAACCTTGATCTCTGCTGTGCTTCCGCCCATCTTTAAATTTCTGCCGCCCAGCATTGATGGCTTGCCGCCCAGAAACTAATTTCCCACTAACCTTGAAACCTACAGAATTTTCCCTATAAAAGGTAGGCTTGTTTCACATAACACACACAGAACTGTTGACCATATTCTGTTTCTTCATGTTAAAAATTTCTTTTTGACTGCCCAAAATTGCTTCATTGTTAATTCCTAATAATCTCCTTCTCTTTTTATTTATTGTTATATTTTTTGGAAATATAATGCTAGGAACTGTTCGGAATGGCTTAGCAGCATATTACGCCCATAGGGCTCGGAGATACATTGAATGCGATGTATCAGAAGCAGTTGGGAGCACAAGCAGGAGCATTAAAACCAATTGAAGATGTTATGCTGCAATGCCCAACTTGTTTCATAGAAGTAACAAAATATTAGGATAGTTTCCTATAGCCCATGTTTTAGTTAATTTCTCTTTTCCTGGGAAGTGAATTTCCCTTTTCCTATATGCATGTTGTATATAGTTTATTTGGTAATTTGGTATTTATAGTTTCCTATAGACCATGTTTTAGTTAATTTCCCTTTTCGTGGGCATTGGGAAGTTAATTTCCCTTTTCTTGACATTATGTTGTTAGGGTTGTTTCCATTACATTATGTTTACTGTTTGAATTTCATGTCTCTGATTGTACGTAGAACCAAAAAAAAAACCACACATATTACCACGATTCGTACAGGAACCGAGGTAAAACAAAAAAACTAAACTTATTACTACGGTTGATAAAGGAACCGTGGTAACAGAACGACAAATTACCACAGTTCCTTCTACAACCGTGGTAACAGAGGCCTGTTATTACCACGGTTCAGTGTAGAACCGGGTATTTCGGAGGTATGATCTTACCACGGTTCCGCCTTCAACTGTGGTAATTTGTCTATTGCTTCGACGCCTATTACCACAATTTAACCGCGGAAATAGGCTTCCCAGAACTGTGGTAACATGGCAATTATGTAGCAGTGCTCTCATGTTTCTCCCATGCCCAAATCACATATCCTCATTTCCTTAAACGGGCTGCATCAGAATAATCTGAGAATCAGCAGCTCACTAAGGCATTTCATCGAACACCTTCTGTGCGGAGTTAAAACCTACACTGAACAACATCAATCCATGAAAGAGATAGTAATTGCTGCTAAAAAGAGAGCATCAAAGCATGGAAACTACAAAAAAGAGATTCAAAGAGGATAAAGAACATAGTAAACATCAGAAAGAGGGAGAATAAAGTGGCATTAGGGTCACCAACAAGCTTGGCTATGCGATAGTGATTTCGCAGAAAATGTTTGGCATGCTTGGCCATAAATTGAGTGTCGCTAGTTGTGAGATCTTCGATGAATCAAACGCCATCTCTGGAACCTAACTTCCGTTCTCTGGAATTCTCTCGTTTCTCATTCTTAAGCCCCCAATGGTTCAACCTTCATCTCAATCATCAAGTTCCTTGCTCTCAATCTCTGTCGTACTCCATTTCCCTTTGCGATTCCTTTCTCTCTCTCTGTGACCCGATTCTGTGACTCTCGGGACTCCACTTCCTCTTTCTCTGTCATTCTCTCGTTTCTCACACAAGGAAAGCGACAGACTTCTTATTGGCGTGTTGAATAGAATCGTCGTTGACGAAATTCTCAAGTGGTGCAGTGCGAGGGGTTGACGTCGCTTCCGCATAAGGTTTAGATTTGTCTCTCTTCCTCGTCGCTGAATCTCTCTTATTCTCCTCTTCACCCTTTCTTCCTTCCTCGATTTTCCTCTTTCTTGCTCCGTCGCCCTCTTTCTTAGTTTTTGTTATGGGAAAAGAACACTATAGGAGAGAAGTAGACAAATCTTATTGATTAGTGAAATTGTGAACCCCTTTACATTAGCCTCCCTTGGCTATTTATAGGGAGTAGAGCCATTAATGATAATTGATGACTGGATTTTGTATGATAATTTTAGGGTCTTTTTATTTTGTTATTTTTGAGTCTCATATAGGTTTTTTGTTATTTTTATATAGATTTTCTATTTATTTTGCATTTGGCATATAGATTAGCTTTTATTTGGTTTTTAAACTTTATTTTATATTTTTAGGAATTTTTATAGGTATTTTTGTATTTTTAGGAAAGCCGGTAGAAATTATTATTTTTGTCCAGGGGCCTATTTGTAAAGTTCAAGAAATGAAGGGCCAAAGTCTAAAGGTTCAAGAGTTGGGGGCTGAAAATTGAAGTTGCAAGAAGAAAAGGGCTTGAATTGGAGTGCTAACCAAGAGAGGACCAAAAGTGGAAAAGAAGAATATGAAGAATCACTCTCTAAATTAGCACATGGGAAATAAGGTTGAAGGATTGATGGTAGTGGGAAGAAGGTTTCAGAATTGATTAAGGGCTGATAAGTGGATTTTTAAGGCATTCAAAACCCACTACCATGAAGAAGGAAGGAAAAACTTGGAGCTGAAACAGCAGCACCCAGCGCTGGGAAGCCAGCGCTCAAGCGCTGGCCCTCGGTCTGGAAGTGGATTTTTAATGCTTCCCAGCGCCCAAGCGGTGGGAATGCCAGCGCTCAAGCGCTGGAGGCCAGATTTTTGCTATAAATAGGGAGGCAATTTGCACTTGTAAAACACACCATTTCAGAATACAACAAGTATTCTTCCTTTCTCCCTTAAGATCATTGTTCCTAGGAATTGTGGGAAGCCATACTTGAGCTCCTATCCAGGGTAATTCAATGTTTCTTTTAGCCATGTTTGGCTAACTTCTTCTTTAAGTTTTTGGGTTGTTTTAGTTTATAATTCATGTTCTAGTCTTTTTCTACATTTCTGAATAATAATTCCTTTCATGTTTTATTTCCTTGTGCTTAATTTCTATCTTGATGATCACAAGAGGTTTTGCTTATTGCTTATTACATAAGGCCATTTGGTGAGTAGTAAGGGAACTAGGAAATAAAAAAGGTTATAAGTATACATCACTAAGGAATTAGGATGGACGTAACTTTATGTTGGCCCGAACATCTTCTTCATCTTCTTTAGTTAACTAGGTACCAAGGAATTGGGTTTAGTAATTAAAAAGAAAGATCTACAATGCTTAAGGAATTAACTTGTAGTTACACTAGGCTATAGCATCATGAAAATGGATTTAAAATTCAGAAATTAAGTAGGAGATTTCTAGCATGTTTTATAGACTATGTAAACCAACCCAAGAGCTTAATTCTCATCATCTCTTTTTCTTATCTTTTTATGCTATTGTTTCTTGCTAGTTCTAAAACCAACAACAAATTTTCATCTTTTAATTTTTCTGCACAAGTACTAAATATTATAATAATAAGAACACCTATCCCTTGGGTTCGATCTTTTTATACTACGCGATAGTCAATCGTGCACTTGCGATTTCGCTATCAATAATTAACTAATATCAAGCCTATGGGCCATTAAAGTTTGGCCCAACATATTACAAAGTCCAACCCCCATACCTATTACAAGTTTACCCCTATCACCCAGACCGGTCCTGACTTGAAACGGGCGCGTTCTCCGCACGAAGAGGGGAAAACCTAACCGCCCTTAATAAGTGTATGGGCGCTCGCCCTGTCCACAAGCCCACAAGACACGAGCTTGAGGTCCGAAAGAGAAGTGTCTTCATCTTTCCTCCGAAGGATGCCTTTGAAGATTTGCCAGACCCTGGATACCAGCCCACAAGCCCACAAGACACAAGCTTGAAATCTGAAAGTGAAATGTCTTTGACTCGCCTCTAATAACTTGTTTCTGACAAACGCTCTGAATGCATTCCAGTTCTCAGAAGCCCGCACTTGTCCTGTCCACAAGCTTACAAGACAAGCTCTGAGTGCTCGCCATATGATTCAAACCAACGCTTCCTTTGGGCGGTCATCCCTATAAAGCATGCCTCATTAAAACCTTCCCAAGCAAAACCCAGTGGGACAAAAACCTGGCGAAGGAAAAAGAGTACAACTTTATAGGGAAATGAGTCGCCTTAGGCTCGGGCGCGGTGAATGATTTAAATGCCACCTTCGGTGAAAAGAACTCACCACCAAGAAGCGCCCTGAGAAAGAAAAATGACTCGTCCTTCAAAGCCTGACTCCGGCCCATGGGAATGAAGCCTGATCCTTCGTCGCGCCTCATCTTATTCTCTTTTCCTGACCCTATTTTGGCGTCACCTGTAAAAGTAACACGCCATCATCTTAAAATAATTTAACAACTTAATTTAATTACCTTGATATTTGCCTCGCCTGGTGTTCCGGTCGCCCTGCTTACGCGTCATCATTTCAACCCTTGACCTTCACTTGTCCTTTCATGTGTACCAACTCTCTGACTGTTGGCAACCCCTTACCTAGGGTTCCACACCACGTGCGACGTCTCTGCCTTAATAGAAATCATTTCTCTTGGAAACATAACTTCCTAGGGCGACGTGGCTCAATGATGGGACTTAACTACACCTCGGGATCCGTGTTTTCCATTAATTTCCCACTCGCGCACTCCTAACCGTTGCGCCCTTTCTTCTTCCTCATTTTTCCTATAAAACCCCCTTTAACTGGAACCCATTTCTCTTTCTTGGCATTTCTTTATCTTCCAGACCGCGTGCGAATTCAGACCCCCAACTTCTCTTTCAGCCTCCGCTTCTTGTTTCCACCGCGCCGGAGTTGTGCAAACGTGCAAACCTTGCTTGCAAACCTTACTTCTCTTCAGCCATTAGTACATTCTCTGCTTCCTTTGTCCTTTTTCTTGATTTGATTGTTTTTTTTTTTACAATATGAACCCTGAAATGGTTGGCCCCTCCTCTTCCGGTGGCGGAAACTACCAAAACCCAGAACAACCACCCCTTCCTTCTACTCCCGGTGACCGGTCCGGCACCGGAACCTCCAACGTGCATCCCAAAAAGGCACCTCTATGCCCCAGAACCAAACTTCTTATTTATGAAGACTCGCTTCCCAAGCCCGTCCAAGCCGGTCTCGTCTCAACCAAAGTAACCTCAGTTCCCCCTTCCTTCACCGACGCCCAAAACCTAAAGAACTTTATCACGCATCTTGGCGGGATCTGCACCAATAATTATGACATCAACCTAATAACCTGCCCTTGCTCCATAACTGACCGCGTCTGCGACACCCGAGCGACCGCCCATTCCCCTCATTTTTTCTTCGCGTATTTTTATATGTTCGAAGACTTTGGCATCCACCTCCCTTTCTCGCCTTTTGTCTGCGACGTGCTAAGCGCTCTGCAAGTCGCCCCGTCCCAACTAACTCCTAATTCTTGGGGATTCATCCGGGGATTTGAGATTCTGTGTGAAGCCTTAGGGGTTACCCCTAAGTATGAATATTTTTTCTATTTTTATAAATGCGTCCCGCCCAACAAAAAAGGATTAGCAGTAGCGCCCACTAGCTCCTGGGTAGTTCTTGCCGCCAAGCCATTGAAAACCAGATTCAAGGCTTGGAAAAGTAACACACACGACCAATGGAAGTCACGATTCTTTAAAATCGTGGACAACCCTGATATTCCACATCTTCTTCGCCATGACGACGTGGGAGTCATGCGGTTCCCACCCTACTGGACTGAGTCGCCCAAATATACACTCAGTGTGGAGGATGGGGCCCTTACTTGGGAGGATTGGGCGATCATTAGATACTTGGGGTGCGCCTCCCAAATTGACTTTGTCGAGCTGCTTCTTGCAGAGGGTGAAGGCACCGCCGAGGACTACTTGCGTGACTTATTTCAATATACAACAAATTTATGCCCCGTCACATTTCAAATTTAACACTTCACCCTTTCATTTTTTATTTTTTTTTGCAGTGAAAAGACATCAACTCTCAAGGGCTGACCTTGCCCGCTTGGCAAAGGAAGCCAAGAAGAAAAGTAGTTGAAAACCAAACTGTTCCCGCGGCGCCTCAAGCCACCAACCAAGCTACGCCGGCGCGCCAAGCTGTTTCCCAGACCGCCCCATCTTCGCAAGCTGGTGCTACAAGTCAGGGTCCAGTGGGTGGCGGCCCAATCCAAGAAACAGGGGTGTGGAAAGCTGTTCCTGATCAAACTGCTCCACCGCCTAAGCGCCGCAAGTTTAAGCGCGCTGAAAAGGCGAAGGGAGTTGCTGCTGAGGGACCCGCCCAGGCGTGGGCGGTGAGGCTGCTGCCGAGGAGGGACAGGCGGAAAATGCCGAAGAAGGCGCCGAGGAGTTTGAAGACTTGGCCTACTTTGAAGACATGCTGTGCTTCATCAAGACGCCTCTTCAGATCTGCCAGAATTACTTTATTAGCGGCCTCTGCTTGGCCATTCGTTTGGGGATGTTCAACCGAAGTGAAACGATTTTGAATTCCCCATTCCTCGCAGAAATCCTTAGTCGCCTGACTTGAAAATTGAGTCCCATTATCAGAGATGATTGCTTGTGGCATGCCGAACCTGCAAATAATTCTTTGGAAATAAAACTTTTTAATTTTCTCGGAGGTAATGGAGGCGAGTGGTTCTGCCTCTATCCACTTGGTGAAATAATCCACAGCCACTAGGATGTATTTAAACTACGACCTTGCAGGTGGGAATGGCCCAACTAAATCCACTCCCCAGAGGGCGAATGGCCATGGGGAGGATATAGTCGCCATCAACTCAGGGGGCACCCTATGCAAATCTGCAAAAATCTGACATTTGTCACACTTCTTCACATAGAGCTGACAATCCTTCCTCAAGGTTGGCCAGTAGAACCCAGCTCTTAAAATTTTTGCTCCCAACGACCTGCCCCCAATGTGGCTGGCGCACGTCCCCTCGTGAACTTCCTTCATCAAGTCCTGGGCCTGATCCTCAGTGACACACTTCAACAAAGGCGCTGAGAAGCCCCGCCTATACTGTGAAGAAGGTCTTGCTCCTGACCCTGACTGTGGTTTTGATGACGACAAACTCATCAACAAAAAGAAGAAAAGAAGACTTCAAAGAATCAAGCACTCAAGTCCGTCATTAGTCTAGAAGTCTTAGTATTAGGTGAGTTATGCTTCCAAAGGTTTATTAAAGCATAAAGGCTCTTAAAACACCTAATCTAATCAAGCTAAGAGTTTTCATAACTTAAAAGAAGTAGAAAACCTTAAGCAAGTCTCAAAGAATAAGTTTCTGGAAAATGGGCTTCTGTGTAATCGATTACATCATTATGGTAATCGATTACACCAAGGAAAGTAATCGATTACTCCAGTCTTGTAATCGATTACATGTTTGAAATTCAAATTCAAACTGAAACGGTCACTTGTGTAATCGATTACACTAAGTATGGTAATCGATTACCAGAACGAAAAAGTGCATCTTTTCATGAACCATTGTGTCCCAAACCTTTTGAAAAGGGTTGTGATGGTTCAAGGACGTTTCCCTTGCCTATATAAAGACCATTTGAGTCCAGAAAACACAACAACAACATAGCACACACAACACACACGAAATATACACATTTCACATGAGAAAAACACATTAGGCCAAAACTCTTTCAAAATTAGTTCATCTTTTGGAACTTAAATCTTTTGGAGCCTAAATTCTGAGTTCATGATCTTCATGTTTACAAGAACACATTAGTTGTTCATATCATGAAGAACTCAGAATTGTATTATGCTTAAAAGCCTTAAAGCATAATTTCTCATGTTCAATCCAATTGTGTGTTAAAGGATTGAAACAGCCAATTGTAATATCTTCTTCATCTCTTTCTGTAAGATTGAGTTTTTCACCGTAGTATTCGGTGAAGGGTTGTTGTCTCTGAAAGTGGTTTACTTTCAGGGTTTTTCATTGAAGGTGGTTTAGCCTTCAAGGTCTGAGGGTGGTTTGCCTTCAGGAACTGAAAGCGGTTTGCTTTCAGGGGCTGTTGGAAGCGGTTTGCTTTCACAGGATATTGGTAGAAGTTCTTGGGGTCCTTGGGTTAGGAACTTGTAAGAAATTCTTATCAATAGTGGAAAAATCCTCAAGGGGTTTTCTTGAGGGACTGGACGTAGTCTTCAGTGGATTGAAGGCGAACCAGGATAAATCTTGTGTGTGATTCTCCTTATCCTTCACATTCACTTTCAAGTATTGTTCATATCCGCTGCAATCACAACGATCAATTCGTGATCATCATAAACTTGAAAGTAACGATTTCAATAAGGTGAAAATTGGGGCAACACTGATTCACCCCCCCTCTCAGGTTGCTATCTGTTCTAACATATACAACTTGCCTTGTATCATCGTGAAATAACTAGCTGCCCGCCTTCTTTCAGACGTGACCGTGGTCGTTCCTTCCGAAGACTCAGTCAACACTTCTATTATTTGCGACATCCAAGTATTCCCTTTAGCCACCACACATACCTGCTCTACCCTTTCGATGCTTGGAGAATGCATTACTTCATGGATGACAGATCTATAATTTCCAGGTCGCCTTGTACTGGCTAGTTTGGCGAGCAAGTCAGCCCGCTGGTTCTGTTCTCGAGGGACGTAACTAATTCCCATAGTTTGAATCTCCTTCATCAACTCCTGAGCCCGACTCAAATACCTTTCCAACAACGAGTCCTTAACTTGATAAACACTGTTTATTTGATTGGTCACCAAGAGATAATCACTTCGGATCTCCAGAGTTTCTATTTCCAGTTCCTTTGCTAGACTCAATCCCGCCAATAGCGCCTCATACTCAGCCTGGTTATTACTGGCTTTGAACTCAAACCTGAGGGACTGTTCAATCTGCACTTCTTTTGGGCCCGTCAATATGATGCCCGCCCCACTGCCACGTGAGTTGGACGAGCCATCAATATGCAGGACCCATGCTCTAGAGCCTGGTTCCTCTCCCGCCATCGTTAACTCAGCTACGAACTCCGCTAGCCTCTGTGGCGAGACCTTTCCCCTCGCCTCATAGAGTAAACCGTATTCCGACAATTCCACAGACCACCCGACCAAACGTCCGGAGATATCAGGCTTCTGCAACACCTGCCTCAATGGCAGATCAGTTTTGACCTTCACCTGAAAGCTCTGAAAATAAGGTCGTAATGGACGGGCTGTGACCAGAACCGCCAAGGCGGCCTTCTCAATTCTTTGATACCTCTTTTCAGCTCCCTGCAATGTGTGACTTACAAAATAAATGATACGTACCTCACCCGCTACCTCTTGCGTAATTACTGAACCCAATGCGCGATCAGTGATGGCAAAGTAAAGCAATAAGGGCTCGCCCACGATTGGCTTCTGTAAATATGGCGGTTTAGACAAAAACTGCTTCAACTAATTAAACGCCTGTTCGCACTCAGACGTCCATTCAAATTTTGTGCTCTTCTTTAAACATTTGAAGAATGGGGCCGCTTTCTCCCCCGCATGTGGTAGAAAATGGGCTAGAGAAGTGACCTTTCCAGCTAAACACTGGACCTCCTTAACCGAAGATGGGCTAGCCATCTCTAGGATCGCCCTGCATTTGTCAGGATTAATCTCGATGCCCCTGACTATTACCATGAAACCCAAGAATTTTCCTCCCAGAAACCCAAAGGAACATTTGTCCAGGTTTAGGCGCATGTTGTAATGCCATACTCGCCCAAAGGCCTCGCCCAGGTCAGCCAAATGATCATCTGCCTTGACTGACGTCACAATCATGTCGTCTACGTAAACCTGCATATTTCTTCCCACCTGCTCCTCAAACACCTTGTCCATCAGTCGTTGATAGGTCGCCCCAGCGTTCTTGAGCCCAAAAGGCATTGTTTTATAACAATAGTTAATCTTTGGAGTCATGAACGTTGTCTTCTCCTCATCTTGTGGGTGCATGCAGATTTGGTTATAGCCTGAGAAGGCGTCCATGAGGCTAAGAAATTCGTTCCCAGAAGCCCCATCAACCAGCTTATCAATGTTAGGCAAAGGATACGCATCCTTCGGGCACACCTTATTCAAGTCTGTGTAATCAGTACACATGCGCCATTTTCCATTTGGCTTCCTGACTAACACCACATTCACCAACCATGTAGGATATTTAACCTCCCTAATGAAGTTTGCTTCTTTAAGCTTTGCC
The DNA here is from genome assembly GCA_030819835.1 of Acmispon strigosus. NCBI lineage: Eukaryota > Viridiplantae > Streptophyta > Magnoliopsida > Fabales > Fabaceae > Acmispon > Acmispon strigosus. The sequence continues at coordinate 33,145,172 of JAUAMA010000001.1, forward strand.
GTCTCCACCTCAACCACCTTCGTTCGTTCTTCCCCCATTTTCCTTCTTGCTTGGGCGATTGGTTTAACTTCTTCCTTGATTGCCAACTTGTGACAAATCACACTCGGACTAATGCCCGGAACATCTTTGAGCGTCCAAGCAAATAAGTCCAGGTTTTCTTCCAGTAGGCGAGTCAAACGGTTTTCCTGCGCAGGTGTCAATTGTGTTCCTACTTTCAACATTCGTTGCCCTACCTTCACCGTTTTTGTTTCTTCGATGGGGCAAGGGCGAGAATCTGGTGTCTCCATTCTGGGATCAAGCGTGCTTTCCTCACTAATCTCGTAGCATCGGTGTCCAACCTTAGCGTTCTGTGTCTAATTTGATCGACCGCCAGCGTTCCTACTCGCCCGTTGGCCAACGGATACTTCACCTTTAAATGTTTTGTGGAAATAACTGCACAGATCTGATTTAGAGTGTCATGACCAATTAAAACATTATAAGATGACTTACACGCAAGAACAATGTATTTGACAGTGACCGCCTTAGCAAATCCATCCGAGCCAAAAACTGTTTTCAACTCAACGCATCCCCTGGGCACCACATGCTCGCGAGTGAACCCGATTAGCGACCCAGTATAAGGTGACAACGCGTCCTCCTTGAGGCCCATCTTCTCAAATGCCTCGCCATATATTATGTTTGCTAAACTTCCTTGGTCCAGAAGCACCTTCCGCACATCGTAATTGTTAATTCTCAATCGTACCACAACGGGGTCGCCCTTGTGCGGTAGTACCCCTTTGAAATCCTCACTGGTGAAAACAATGTTGGGGTGTTGGAACCCAAATTTTTCTTCCTGAACCGAATGCACTGTTGCATGTGCCTGACGTACATACCTCTTGCGACTTGCACTAGATTCATCATTGAAGCCTCCAGAAATGCAATTAACAGTTCCCGCTGGATCTCCCATTGGCGCCTCGCCATCCGCATTGCCATAATCATCACGTCGGGCGGCTTGTCCCGATCGCCCTACGCCTTGGGCGGGCGCTGTCTTGACATATTGGCCAAGATGACCCGCCTTCACCAATCGCTCAACCTCCCGTTGTAAGGTAACACAATCATCCGTATCATGGCCCAAAACGCTATGATACTCACACCATCTCCGGGTGTCTACATTCGGTGGGGGGCGTTTGGGAGGATAAGGGCAAGCTATCAGATTAGTTTCTCTGTTGTCCGTCAATATCTGAGAGAGACCAACCGCCAGTGGCACCTTTGCCCAGTGGGCCACCGGTGAGTAACGAGGTACTGGGGGCACTGGCTGCGGTGCCTGGCGCTGGGGTGCTGGCCGCCGCACAATTTCTGGGCGAGGTACATTATTCCGACGCTCCTGATTAGCAATGGCGGCTGTCTGATATGGGTTGCTACGGTTTGCCCTTGGAGGATCCCGTTGAGCAAACACATCCGCCTGCTTTCCTCTCCCTTCAGGCCTTCTTGAGGGCGCGTCAAGCATGTCCCGTGCTCTCTTCTGTTCGTCATTCTCCTCCTCCAGTATGAAGTCATGGACACGGGCCCTGAGATCCGCCATGTCTCGTGGCGGGCGCCTACTGAGCTTGTTGTTCAATGCACCTGCCCTCAAGCCTTGCTTAAAGGCATTCACACAGGTCTCCTGTGGCGGATCCTCAATCCGCACCAGCGTGGCATTGAACCTCGCCATGTACTGTTTAAGTGTTTCCGACGCGCCCTGACGAATATTGAATAATGCGCCTGTCGTTACCCTCTGACTCCTGCTTGCTGCAAAATGTGATAGGAACTTACATGAGAACTATGTGAAGCTATTTATGGAATGCGATGGTAATTTGGAAAACCAAGCCAACGCTGTCCCCTTCAACGTTGAAGGAAACAATCTGCATCGGACCGCACCAGGCGCCTGGCTAATCACCATTTTGGTCATAAACGACTGTAAATGCTCCTTAGGATCCGACTCGCCAGAATAAGTATCCAATACAAGCTGTTGCACGGCGTCCGGAATAGGGACCGCCTGGATGGCGGGCGAAAAGGGTTGAAAGTCCACCACGCTCTCCGCTTCCCTGAGACTCTCCATACCAGGATCCTTTTGTTGATGAAAATATTCCAGTTGAGCCTGCAGATGTTGATTTTGTTGCTGAACAAAATCTAGGGCACCGCATACCCTATTCCATTCAGCCACAGAGATGGTGAAAGGAATCTGGTTGGGCGCACCACCGCCCGGTGCGTCCTCCTGCGACGATCCTAGATTTGGGGTAGGGGTCGGCGGTGGTGGGGGAGGCGGCACAGGCTGACCGCTCGCCGTTCGTCCTCCCCTACCGCGGCCTCGCCCTCGATGACCAGCGCCTGACATAGCTAGGTCTAGAGTGCGTAGGGTTTAGTTTACCGTTCCCCACAGACGGCGCCAAAAATGTTCTGGGAAAAGAACACTATAGGAGAGAAGTAGACAAATCTTATTGATTAGTGAAATTGTCAACCCCTTTACATTAGCCTCCCTTGGCTATTTATAGGGAGTAGAGCCATTAATGATAATTAACTAACATCAAGCCTATGGGCCATTAAAGTTTGGCCCAACATATTACAAAGTCCAACCCCCATACCTATTACAAGTTTACCCCTATCACCCAGACCGGTCCTGACTTGAAACGGGCGCGTTCTCCGCACGAAGAGGGGAAAACCTAACCGCCCTTAATAAGTGTATGGGCGCTCGCCCTGTCCAGTTTTTCCCTTCTCTGGATCGTTCCTTTTTTCCTTAAATGCTGAAAAGGCCTGGTCTTCTCAACTAAGCAAGAACACTATGGCTTTTTTTTTTGTGGAGGTGGGAAAGGTTTTACCTTTCCCCACACACCGCACCAATGTTATAGTAACGTAGAACCGTAAGAAAAGAGACCGGAGGTGGTAACGGCTCACTAGATTAAGAACTCTAGCAGCCAAACTATCTTATTATCAAGTAAGAGAAAGTAGAAGAAGACTCTTTTTACATGAACCCTCCTCTGCTTTATAGAGGGGAAATAGATAAGAAAGAGATAAACCCTAGATTTACACTTGGATGGCCTCTTGGGCCCCGACTGATTTGGCCCAATAGGCTCAACTCTATGTGCCTCTGGCCTCCTAGCTCGCCATCTACTAGTCCTTATTATGGTCGCCTTGATAGTAGTAAAATCACACAAGAAAGGGGGGTTTGAATTGTGTGTGTGACTTTTGAAAGTTTTTCGCATAATACTATTTATAAGCTTGAAAACGTTTAAATAAAAGTGCAGCGGAAATATACTTAGAGCATAAATAGTAAAGCACACAAGATATTTATCCTGGTTCACCCCCAAAACCGATAGGGCTACGTCCAGTCCTTGGCTATACCAAGATTTTCCACTATTTCGACTGAATAGTACAAGTGTTCTCAGGGACTTCTCCCAGTATTCCGAGGACTACTCCTTTACAAGCTTTCTCAGGACTTCTCCTTTATCTCTCAAGTATTCGACAGGACTTCTCCCAGTTCTTTTACAAGAAGGTTGGTTTTCTACAAGAATCTATTCACAAAGAGTGGGTAGAAAATATGAGGTTCTAGGTTCAGAGATGATTTTTAAGTTTGATTCTCTGAAGATGTAATGTGAGAAGAATAAGAGTTTTTACTCTATGAAGATTTCACACTGGTTGGCGACTAAACTCAGAATGTTAGAAAATCTAATGTTACTGAGTGTTCTTGGCTAAAGCTTGTTCAAATTATGAATTGACTTGAAGGATTTGAATGCTTGATAGTGTGTAAGTCGCCAAGTTTAAAATGATGCAGAGGCCACTATTTATATCTTCAGTAGGATGAGAACTGGATGAGCTGATGAAGATCTTCAAAAATATTTCCGTTGGAAATTTGCTTGATTGTGAGTAACGGATACTTCTGCATCTTGTTGCTTGATACGGATTGCCAAAGTGAAGAACATTTCTTCAACTGATAGAGAGTGAAATCGTCTGGCAACACTTTTTCTTCTGGTATTCAGAGGCAGCCATTAATGCAAGTGTATTATAGCTAGGAGAGCAATTAATGCTTCTGACCAGAGGATTCGGATTCGGCCGTTGAGGAGATACGATGATCAGAGGATTCCACCGTTAATTCAGTAAAAGCAACTTAAATTAAGGAATGTCAGAGAATTTGAATCTTCAAGGTAGATGGCGCTTAATTCTGTCTCTTTCGACATTAATGCTTCTGATCAACCAAGAGGTGCATGACAGCTCATTGTTGGTTCAAACAAACGATCTCTTCTAAGCAGATTCTTTTTGTACCAGTCTTCAATCATTGCTCCTTAGTCAACCTATATGTTTGACGAGAAATGGTCCGGACAGACTTTTCAGGCGGACGAATTTTACTCTGAGGGTGGATCCAATTCTTATAGCCGGACGAACTTTTCCTTAGCTTTTTGATAATGGTTGCAGCGTGCCTTCCGTTCATAAGAGTCCCTGAATATAAAATACTTCAAAGAGAGTTAGTGACTCTTAGCGAAATTGTTATTTATCAAAATAGATTAATTCATTTGGATATTTTTCTTTAACAATCTCCCCCTTTTTGATAATGACAATTTCTTAAGAACAAATGCGAGAAAATTCTCCCCCTAAGTATGTGCCTTTCATCTGCTTAGTTATCTTAGACATTTATTTTATTAGCATTTATTAGCTCCCCCTAAACATGTGCCTTTCTTCTACATAGTCATTTGTTATATAAATTTCTCCCCCTTTGACATTATCAAAAACATAGAGAACACAGCGAATGATATAACGAGAGGAGTGATAATATATAACAGCAGAAATGTATATTAAAATGATGGCTTAGAAAGCCCTAAAAGTAAGGCCATAGAGGCATGCAGTTGAGCGAAGCTAGCATCGATCTTTGCAGAGAGCCTTGCATTCATGGATTCAAGGCGATCATTCACAGCTTGATCACGACGGGCCCGTTCAATAGATAAACGAGCAGTGAATGCCTTAACTTCCTGAGAGAGGAGGTGGATCATAGAGCGATCATCATCAGAGTCTGAGTGTGAGCAGTGAGCGACTGACGTAGATGAGAGGCGAGATGGCAGGATGGGAGTAAAGTATGCCACAGTTGGGATGAGCGGCGTAGGATGCAAATACAGCCAAGTAGGACGCATAGTCTTCAAAATGGGTGATATCTGAGGGAGGAGAATCAGGGTCCATGTTCTAAACTTTAGAACCAGGGATTCAACACAGCCGGCCAGATGAAGAGGGATTGAAGCAATGTGTACATCCCTGCAAACCTGAAGTTTCCAGTCAGAATGGAAGAATTGGTGTCCTGAGGGCATGGATTGGGTAAAGTGAGAATTAGGACATCCTCGGGGAAGCCACAATCCAGCCTTAAAGCAAAATGGGAAACCAAATGCTTGAAGACAGAGATCTGATAGGAGGTGAGCATTGGGTGCATCGTGTGAACGCTTGCGCTTGCCCAAAGCAGAACTGGATCTAGGAGGGTTACTGGGCATGGAGTAGATCTGATGGAGAGACATGCCTGAATTAGTAGTGAAGAAACCCGGAGGTGCAAGCTTGAGATCCAGATCCATACTTTTATGGAGACATGTAGGTGGGGACAGGTAGGAGGTATTAATAGATGTATTAAATTGGACATCTACCCTGGGTAATAGTGAAAGAGTCGGTTGACTTTGACAGTAGGCAGACGAAGATTACCTTCATCATCAGTTAGATTGAGACGGTTGAAATCAAGAGCCAAGCAAGAAAAGTCAATGTTGGGGTCAGGTTCAGATTCGTCATCAATCTGGATAGGATTATCAAAGCTGGGGAAGTCAAATAACGAGTCAAGAAATTGCTCAGCTTCAATTTGTAGAAGATTTTGGAAATGAAGGATCTTGGATTGAAGAGGCAGTTCCCATCCTAGGGCGTCAGGAGAGCAATGATGCTTCCATTGAGGTGAAACAGTTGGCAGTGGAGAGTTCTCTGAGAGCTTGACGCAAACCCAGTGTCGGTTGCCAATGTTGCCCAGTACAGCAATAGTGGGTGTAGCATTAACGGGGCCAAGAAGTGGTAGATACGTGCAACACTGAGTAGGAGATAAGGTTACTAGAACCATGCGAAAAGCAGTGGAAGCAAGCAATCCCATGTCTGGGACTATAAACCACTTGGACATTGGTGCAGGTTCATTTGCACAGAGTGTGAGAGCCTCACACAGTCTATCAACATCTTTATCAGAGCAAAACGTTTGGGAATGAAGCACACGATGAGATAGAAGTTCTTGAATGAGCAATCCGCGAACTTCTGGCCAGTAACTCTGAGAGTAACCCATCCATTGAGCAAGACAACGAAAACCACAATTACCATCATCCTCAACATCAAAGACATTAGATATGTATTTGTGAAACATTTGACGCAAGAACTTCAAATAGTGAGCATGAGAGATTGAGATGAGGTCAGCTGTGGAGTGCACAGTCTCCGGGGGTGGCTTGGATGAAGTTGATGCATGTAGGATTATGGGAGTACTGGAACATTGTGGAGAGGGATCGTCTGAACAATGTCGTTTGAGACTGGCAGCAGACGGAGTTGATGAAGAAAGCTTTCGTTTTTGAATCCTCTTGGTCCATTCACTTAGGAGTTCAGTGGGTACTTCAGATATGTCAACAGACAGATTCATTCGACGAACATCACTGAACTTAATTGGAGTAGCAAAGACATAATCAGATGAAATGTAGTGCAATGATTCAATAGAAGGGTTGATTAGCTGCTTGTGACGCATGAGAGATAAGAGCGCCATAGGGAAGGTTAGAGTTAGGTTGTTCCAGAGTGTGGAGTATGTATTGAAACACAAGATTAGGCCAATTGATATTCTTGCGATGTTGAAGTTGGAATAAAGCCCATTGAGAGAACTTATTTACTAAGTCTCGAGAACCTTCTTTTGGAAGAATAACCTTGCTAAGAACAGCATGGGGAAGAATGCATTCTTCAACTAGGTTTTTCACTCGCCTAGAAGTGGAACTTTTGGGAATCTCCTTCCAGATAGTGAAAGGAGAGCTCTCAGAGCTTTCCCAAGATGAGGAGTAGCACGTTCCTTCGAGAGGAAGGTTGAGGAGTCGAGATATGTCACTGGTGAATATATCAACCACTTGACCCAAACATCGAGTTCGAATGTGGTTAGGGTTCATCTTGACAGCACAGTCGTAGAATTCTTGAACGAGAGGCTTGATGATCGAAGTGGTGGAGATGGTGAGCAGGTTCCCCCAACCGTGTGAAAGCAGGAGATCAAGTCCGTCCACTTTTGCATGTTCAAATAGCTTCAGATCAATATACCTAGGGGTGACAAGCTCTCTGTCCCCCAGGTGTTCAACCTTCACAGGACCAATCTCATAACTTTGTAGTTTGCGATTGTGAGTGGTAAGATTAATCTGGTTCTGGATGATTTGAGTTTCTGCCATGCTTAGAGCTCCTTGAGCTTTTCCGTTTCTTCGTTTGTTGGGAGCCATGAGATCTGTAGAAAGGGAAGACAGAACGACAACTACAAATGCACGGAGTAGGTTGAATGAGTGTATTGAAACAGTTATAAGAGATATATTTTCACGAACCGTCAGTTTTTATGTTGGATAGTGTAAATAGTTTCTCGATTTTATCATTCCCATGATGAGTAATACAGTTCATTAAATCGTATTAAATGAAGAGAGATAATAAATGCCAACCTTCGTGTGTGCGTGCAGAGCAAGTGAGACATATGAAAAGACACAACTGTTTCAGCATTAAATGCATATTTCGTAGTGGATATTAAATTTAAATGAAAATAACCAGACGAATATGATAAATAGATATTTATAGTGCAGGAAACATTCCTATTCTTTCTCTAAGGCATGCAAACTTGTTTTCAATTAGAGGTTTAGTGAAAATGTCTGCCAGTTGATCATCAGATGGTATGTATGAGATGTCAATATTTCCTTTTGCTACATGATCACGAATAAAATGATGTTTGATTTCAATATGTTTGGTTCGTGAATGCAACACAGGGTTCTTTGTTATATTAATGGCACTTGTGTTATCACATAATAATGGGATGTTATCCTCAAAAATATTATAATCTTCTAATTGATGCTTCACCCAAAGAAGTTGGGTGCAGCATGAACCTGCAGCGACGTATTCTGCTTCAGCCGTTGAAAGAGATATTGTGCTCTGTCTTTTGCTTGCCCAAGAGATTAGACAATGCCCTAAGAAGTGACATCCTCCACTTGTGCTTTTTCTTTCTATTCTATCTCCGGCATAGTCAGCATCACAGAATCCTCTTAGCCTGAAATCATCACCTTTCTCATAGACTAGACCAAGATTAGTTGTGCCAATAAGGTATCGAAAAATTCGTTTTACGACACTAAGATGAGATTCTTGAGGACTTACCTGGAATCTTGCACATACACAGACGCTGTACATGATGTCTGGTCTGCTTGATGTGAGATATAATAGCGATCCTATCATCCCTCTGTATTTGGTTGAGTCAACAGGAGTTGATTCATCACCTTTATCAAGTATAGTTCCAGGATGCATTGGAGTTCCCATGGCTTTTTCTTTCTCCATGTAGTACTTCTTTAGTAGGTCATTGATATATTTGGTCTGATGAATGTATGTTCGAGTTCCTTCCTGTCTGATTTGTAATCCTAGGAAGAACTTTAATTCTCCCATCATACTCATCTCAAATTCACTTTGCATTAGCTTGGAGAATTCTTGACAAAGAGCTTCATTTGTAGCCCCAAATATTATATCATCGACATATAGCTGTACTAGAATGAAGTCCTTGGACCTCTTTCTTCTAAAGAGAGTATTGTCGATGCTTCCTCGAGAAAATCCATTCTTCATTAGAAATGAGCTCAAGCGATCGTACCATGCACGTGGTGCTTGCTTTAATCCATATAGAGCTTTTCTCAGCTTGAAGACATGATCTGGTAGATCCTGATCTTCAAATCCTGGAGGTTGCTTTACGTAGACTTCTTCCTCAATAAATCCATTCAGGAATGCACTTTTTACATCCATTTGAAATAGCTTTATGGAGTGTTGACATGCAAATGCTAGAAGAATACGTATGGCTTCAATTCTTGCTACTGGTGCAAACGTCTCTGTATAATCAATTCCTTCTTGTTGATTATACCCTTGAGCCACCAGACGAGCTTTGTTTCTTGTTACCTTTCCATTTTCATCCATCTTATTCCTGAAGACCCATCGAGTACCTATGATGGATTTGTCTTCTGGTTTCGGCACCATATCCCAGACTTTACTTCGTTCAAACTGATTCAGTTCTTCTTGCATGGCAAGGATCCATCCTTCATCCTGAAGTGCTTCTCCTATGTTCTTTGGCTCTATCTCAGAAAGAAACGCACAGTTAGCATAATCATTAAAAGTAGATCGAGTTCTTACCTTTTCGTGGACATCTCCAATGATTTGCGTTGGAGGGTGAACTGGTTTGAATCTCCAGTCTCGAGGTAGTGATATGCCACTGGAGGTCATAACTTGACTTGATGAGATATCGTCAGACGTAGTTTCATCAACTTCGTCTGGTTGAGTTGAGAAAGGAATAGTTGAGTCTGATTCTTTGCTGGACGATGATGGCTGAGCTGGATTTGATGAAGGAGCTTCATATATTTCCAGATCATCATCTTCTGAAGATATCGGATTTACACCTACGTGCTTATCTTCAAACTTAACATTAATAGATTCTTCAACTGCCATGGTTCTGGAGTTGTATACTCGAAAAGCCTTAGAATTAGGTGAATATCCTAAGAATATTCCCTTATCTGATTTCGCATCAAATTTTCTGAGATCATCCTTTGTGTTGAGTAGAAAACATGAGCTTCCGAATGGATGAAAATATGAGATGCTTGGCTTCCTTCCCTTCCATAGCTCATAAGCAGTTTTCTTCAGAATCGGACGCATGAATATTCTATTTTGAATATAACATGCTGTATGTATGGCTTCAGCCCAGAAGTACTTGGGCAGAGATGTTTCATTAAGCATAGTTCTTGCCATTTCTTGAAGTGACCTGTTTTTCCTTTCTGCTACTCCATTTTGCTGAGGGGTTCTCGGAGCGGACACTTGATGGAATATACCATTCTCTTCGCAATAATGATTGAATTCTTCATTTATGAATTCTCCTCCTCTGTCACTCCGGATGTTGGTGATGCAGTATCCCTTTTCATTTTGAATTCTTTTTGCAATGATTAGAAAGGACCTGAAAGCTTCATCTTTTGTTCCAAGGAATTGCACCCATGTGAATCTGGTGTAGTCATCGACGATGACAAGACAAAATCTTTTTCCAGAACAACTAGCTGTTCTAGTGGGTCCAAACAAGTCCATGTGCAACATCTCCAGAGGTCTCTTTGTACTAACAACGTTCTTTGCATGGAAAGAACTTTTTACTTGCTTTCCTTGGAGACATGCTGAGCATGTATCATCAGATTTGAAAGATAGATTTGGCAAACCACGTACTAAATCATGTTTGATTATTTTAGCAATGGTCTTTAGGGATGCATGCCCTAGCTTCCTGTGCCAGATCCATTTATCATGCTCTGCTGATACTAGACATGTTACCTTTTGACTTGCAAGGTTTTCCAGGGAGGTCTTATATAGATCTCCTTGTCTCTGAGCTTCAAAGATAATCTTGTCATTTTCATTAGTGACACTACACTTCAATTTAGTGAAGGAAACTGTGAGCCCACTATCACACAATTGACTTATGCTAAGTAGGTTATGTTTCAATCCTTCAACTAGAAGAACCTTCCGGATTACTGGAAGGGGGTCCTTACCAACATTACCTTCTCCGACAATGAAACCTTTTTGATTACCTCCAAAGGTCACTGTCCCTCCTGTCTTCTTCTCATGGATTTTTGGGAATAAAGACCTTTTTCCCGTCATGTGCCGTGAGCATCCACTGTCCAGGTACCATTGTTCTCTTTGGTTTCGAACTGTTAAGCACATCTGCAAGAGGAATAATCATTGTTTTAGGTACCCAAACTTTCTTGGGTCCTTTTTTGTTAGTAATCACCTTGGGTGGACTTTTCCTCCCATGCACTATTTTTTGAGGAGTTTGTTTCTCCTTACCCTTGACTATGAAAGTTTCAGATTGAATTTTGATAGATGCTGATGAAATATTTTTCTTTTCAGGCTGATATCTATATGGAACAGTAGACAAGTTATGTTTAATGGCAACAATGTCCCAGTCTTCTTCTTCTTCATATCCTAACCCTCTTCGATCATAAGCTAATCTATTATTTCCACTTAATTTGATTAGATTATCATGACCTTGAGTAAACATGGATAAGTCTTTAATTAAGTAACTGACTCTTTGCTTTAAAAGTCTAATTTCTTTGTTTGCGTCTTGTTCCAAAAGCACTTGATTTTTCTTGGTAAGCATGATGGATACTTCCTTAGATGCATGCAGTTCTTTCAATGTTTTATCATGCTTCTTTTTGAGAGAGCTGTACTTAATAGCTAATGCATGAGCATCTTCTAGCAGTTCATTGTAGTCATCAGATGAGATTTCGGGACATACCTCATCTTGATCATCTTCTTCGTCATTGGATTGGTCGACAGAAATCATCAATGCCTCTGCTTCTCTGTCGGCTTCAATATCTGAAGTGTCTATGGATGCCATGAACGCACAGTATGAAGCTTCTTCATTAGCTCCCTTGGCTTCTTCTTCTTGATCTGAGTCATCTTCTGATTCATCGTTCTGGCTGGAAAATGCCTTCTTTTTATAGAAATTTTTCTGCGAAGACTTATTCCCTAGACGAGGACAATCTGCTTTGACGTGACCAGGTTTCTTGCACTCATAGCAGACGATCCCTCATTTGCTTGGAGTTCTTTCTTCTTCTCTTGATGAGGAAGATGGTCTTCCTTTGAATTACTTCCTGTTTCCCACCATTTTTCTAAATTGTCTGTTGAACAAAGCTTGTTCATCATCAGATCGATCAGATTGAACTGTTTCCTCATCTGAGGATTCATTAGCTTTCAAAGCCTTTGATTTGTTGGCTTTAAATGCTACAGCTTTTGCAGCTGCTGCTTTTCTTTTTATGATCGCAGCATCATTTGCAAGATCCTGCTCGTGGATCTTCATTTCTCCCAGCAAATCTTCTACTTGATATGTGTCCATATCCTTTCCGGATCTTTGGGAGGTGACAAAATTTCTCCAGTTGGTGGGAAGACTTTTGAGAATCTTGACCACTTGCTCCTTGTTGGTGAATGTTTTGCCCAAATTCCTCATACCATTGTGAATGGTCTGAAGTCGTGAAAACATAGAATCAATGGACTCATTATCATCCATCATGAAGTTTTCGTATTGGGAGGCGAGCATGCTCATCTTGGTGGTTTGAACAGCAGTTGTTCCTTCATGAGCAATAGCTAGCGTGTCCCATACCTCCTTTGCAGTACTTAGGCTGTCAACTTTGTCATGCTCACTTTTGCTGAGAGCACATATAAGAAATAGCCTTGCCTTGGCATTCCTCTGGTTTTCGGTCTTGTGTTCGTCTGTCCACTTGTCAGCTGGGATAGCCTTGTTTTCACTATCTTTAGGAAAGTAATTTCCCTTAGATATCACGTCCCATAGTTTCCAATCAGTTGATTCAATGAATAGCTGCATATGCTTCTTCCAGTAGGGATAGTTTGAGCCATCGAAGAATGGTGGCTTGTTTGTTGCGGTTCCGGTTGGGTAGGCAATTCCGTCCATGGATCTTTTCACTCTACACCTGTTAAGATGTTAGTAATTCTCAGAGCGGTTAAGCTCTGATACCAATTGATAGTAATAAAATCACACAAGAAAGGGGGGGTTTGAATTGTGTGTGTGACTTTTGAAAGTTTTTCGCAGAATACTATTTATAAGCTTGAAAACGTTTAAATAAAAGTGCAGCGGAAATATACTTAGAGCATAAATAGTAAAGCACACAAGATATTTATCCTGGTTTACCCCTAAAACCGATAGGGCTACGTCCAGTCCTTGGCTATACCAAGATTTTCCACTATTTCAACTGAATAGTACAAGTGTTCTCAGGGACTTCTCCCAGTATTCTGAGGACTACTCCTTTACAAGCTTTCTCAGGACTTCTCCTTTATCTCTCAAGTATTCGACAGGACTTCTCCCAGTTCTTTTACAAGAAGGTTGGTTTTCTACAAGAATCTCTTCACAAAGAGTGGGTAGAAAATATGAGGTTCTAGGTTCAGAGATGATTTTTAAGTTTGATTCTCTGAAGATGTAGTGTGAAAAGAATAAGAGTTTTTACTCTATGAAGATTTCACACTGGTTGGCGACTAAACTCAGAAGGGTAGAAAATCTAATGTTACTGAGTGTTCTTGGCTAAAGCTTGTTCAAATTATGAATTGACTTGAAGGATTTGAATGCTTGATAGTGTGTAAGTCGCCAAGTTTAAAATGATGCATAGGCCACTATTTATATCTTCAGTAGGATGAGAACTGGATGAGCTGATGAAGATCTTCAAAAATAGTTCCGTTGGAAATTTGCTTGATTGTGAGTAACGGATACTTCTGCATCTTGTTGCTTGATACGGATTGCCAAAGTGAAGAACATTTCTTCAACTGATAGAGAGTGGAATCGTCTGGCAACACTTTTTCTTCTGGTATTCAGAGGCAGCCATCAATGCAAGTGTATTACAGCTAGGAGAGCAATTAATGCTTCTGACCAGAGGATTCGGATTCGGCCGTTGAGGAGATACGATGATCAGAGGATTTCACCGTTAATTCAGTAAAAGCAACTTGAATTAAGGAATGTCAGAGAATTTGAATCTTCAAGGTAGATGGCGCTTAATTCTGTCTCTTTCGACATTAATGCTTGTGATCAACCAAGAGGTGCATGACAGCTCATTGTTGGTTCAAACAAACGATCTCTTCTAAGCAGATTCTTTTTGTACCAGTCTTCAATCATTGCTCCTTAGTCAACCTATATGTTTGACGAGAAATGGTCCGGACAGACTTTTCAGGCGGACGAATTTTACTCTGAGGGTGGATTCAATTCTTATAGCCGGACGGACTTTTCCTTAGCTTTTTGATAATGGTTGCAGCGTGCCTTCCGTTCATAAGAGTCCCTGAATATAAAATACTTCAAAGAGAGTTAGTGACTCTTAGCGAAATTGTTATTTATCAAAATAGATTAATTCATTTGGATATTTTTCTTTAACACGCCTGACCGCCCTCTACTGAGCCAAGTTCTCGCATGTCCACTACTATACTGCTACGTATACTGGATGGATTAGGACTACACGACGAGATCGTTATGGTTTGACCGTGGATATTCGTTATCACCGAGGGACTATCTGCATTACTATTCCTCTGCGACGTATATTAGACGCTATTAATTCTTTCGATGATATAGTCTGTGGGCGACGGCCAGAGGATCTACCTATCAACAAGCGCGTGACTTTTTCTTTGGAGGAGGACCTACCGTCAGAGGTGACTACTAATTGTTTGGCCTAGTGGCATGGATAGAGGAGGGACCTGCAGTGTCGACGTGAGAGACTGGAGCGTCTGGTGGCTCGACGTAGAGTTTCCCGAGGTTCTATGTCTTAGTCTTTTGTTTTAGCGTCTCACTTCTAAAGGATCTACTTGCGTGTGGTTCTCGGTTGTGTTGACTATAGTTTATTTTTCAGTCATGTACTCTTTTCTTGAATAATCTTTGTCTTGTGGCAGTTTATATATCAGTTTCATTTCAGTTTTAATTTTTATTGCTTTTTGCAATGTTCTTTATTTGTTGATATTTATGATAATAACTCTCGTGAAAATCTGGGCGCATGCTGCAACCTATTTGAAAAGGTGCAAGTTGGATTACTAAAGCTTCTGCCATTATCAACTCGAGACCAAGTGGCTAATGTCTTCACCTAGTCACTTCTTCCACGGGTTTTTCATACTTTCTTTTCCAAGCTGGGAATGGTGAATATTTACCATCCTCCAGCTTGAGGGGTATCAGCAATATAGTGCAATTTGAAACGTAATTAATAGTTTGTTAAGATCCTAACGTAATTAGTTGCAGTTAGTGATAAATAGATATCATGTACACATATTCACACTAATGAGATTTCAGTTCCTCAACCTATCTTTCTGTTTTCCTTTGCTCTAAGCATATAAATCTTGCTTTTTTAAGAGAATGCTCAACACCTCAACAACATGCATGCATATTTAACTGTTACAGCTTTACCTTAGCTATGGCAGCCAATGCATAAAAAGAAACATCCCTCATTCATGAGTACCTTTATTGTAGAGAAAAAAAAAAACATATCTTCATATAAAGTTCAAGAGGAAGAGATAGGGGAAAAGTTTTTTCCTTTTTTTTTTCATTGATGGCCTTTTAACTTTTAACGATTAATATTAGTTATTACTTAATTAATAATTTTATAAATCTAAACTTATCATTTGTGTCTTATTTTTTTTAGTTATATTATATTTAATATTAAGTTTGTCCTATAGAATTTCATAACTCATATGAACTAAATAATAATAAATTCATTTAAAATAATTTTGAGGTTAATAGCCGAGGGGCTATAGTAAGACATTGATGGAGGAAGTTCAAGAAGGAATGGATAGGGTATAAGTCTTTTTTTATTTTGCATTGATGGGTCTTTAACTTTTAAGGATTATATTAATACTAATTATTAGTTGATTAATAGTTTCATAAATGTAAACTAAATATGTGTGCTTTACTCTCCAGATGGCCAAACTTCTTATTTATAATATATATATATATATGAATCATGCCTTAATTAGAAAGGATGTATTTTTCGAAACAATGACAGTCATTTAGGATATAAAATTATTAGCCATAATAATTTGATAGTACATAACCAAACTCCAGTGAGTTCTTAAATGGTACATAAAAATAAAACAACTAAACATATTATATAGCCACGCTACGAAGAACGACAGTTTCAATAGTGAGTCCAGGTCCAAAGCCGAATAGCACACCCCATTCAAGTCCTTCACCTGTGGTCTTAAGTCCTTTTTCAGCTGATTTTTTTCTCATTTCATCCAAGATGAATAAGACACATGCACTTGACATGTTACCATATTCACTTAGCACATCTCTAGTTGCCTTCATCTTTTCAGGTTTCAAACTCAACTTTTGCTCAACTTGGTCCAAAATTGCGGGTCCACCTGGGTGTGCAATCCAAAAGATTGAGTTATAATCAGATATTCCTAATGGTTGGAAGGCTTCAACTAATGCTTTATTAATATTCTTTGAAACAATCCCAGGAACATCTTTAAGGAGATGAAATGTCAATCCAGCTTCACGAAGGTGACCATCAATGGCCCCCTCACTATCTGGAGCGATTGTTTGTGCAGTCCAAACTAGCTCATACAAAGGTTTCTCAATTTCTGGTACAGGATCAGAACCAACAATGACTGCAGCTGCTCCGTCTCCGAACAATGCTTGGCCGACAAGGCTATCTAGATGAGTGTCAGTAGGGCCACGAAATGTAACTGCAGTAATTTCAGAACAAACAACTAGCACACGAGCACCTTTGTTGTTCTCAGCTAAGTCTTTAGCCAAACGAAGTACCGTGCCTCCAGCAAAGCACCCTTGTTGGTACATCATGTACCTTTTCACATATGGGCGAAGACCTAAAAGTTTCGTGAGTTGATAATCAGCACCAGGCATGTCTACACCACTTGTGGTGCAAAAGATTAAGTGAGTAATCTTAGACTTTGGCTGGCCCCATTCTTTTATAGCCTTTGTTGCAGCTTCTTTCCCTAGTCTAGGTACCTCTACCACCACCATGTCTTGCCTAGCATCTAAAGAAGGTGCCATATAAGCGCAAACACTAGGGTTTTCTTTCAAAATTTCTTCAGTCAAGTACATATATCTTTTCTTGATCATGGATTTGTCACCTGAAATAAATTATAAAAAAAGTGGATTAATACAAAAAATTCAAGACAACGAAATCAATAACATAATGACCGGTTTAGTAATATTTTTGTGGTGGTGGTGTATTTTTTTTTGTGTGGTTTGGCCGGTTTTGTAATGTAAATAAATTTATAATTTAATTGTCCCGATGGATAATTTATTCTAATGGACTATTTGAACATTGAGTAACGTAACTTTAGGAAATCAAAATGGTTTTCAATTTGTATTGTATTGAATAGAAAGTTATGCTGAAAAAGTATGCTTTTTTTTTAGATACTAAAATAAATGTATGCTTTTTATCTTTTTCGAAAAATATAATTTTTTAATAATATTTTTCTACATTTTTCTCTTTCTCATGCATCATTTATGTTCTTCACACTTTCTTTTAATATATTTTCTCAAGTTATCGCATAATAATAATGAATAGCTCATTCCAGTCACATAGCACAGTACTAATTTTAAATCTTAGTAAAAATTTTTTTGTTACATGTGGAAGAAAAAAATCTTAGTAATTTATAAGACAACATGAATAAAACGATAAATGAGATATCCATAAGTTGTTCAGGTAGAGTGTAAATCAAAATAAAATTTAGAAAATTAGAATAAATTAAAATGAAATTCATTATTGTATGTAACCAAAAGAATTATTTTGGACATTCTGGATTAATATATAAAATTATACGATAAAGAATGAATCGTAAATAATTTCACATATGGTAAGTTATTCAGACACTTTCACACCACAATTTCGACAAAAAAAAAATGTATCCACAATTACAACTCAGAAGTTCATTTTACTGAAAGACAAAAAAAATTAGAGAAGTATATTTCAGTTGAGATGTCTATGAACAAAGATAAAAAAATCATCACTTACACATGCGCTGAAATTTCTCCTTAAGCTCGGTCTTGTGCTCGCTGTTAGTGACTCTGAAGTAGAAATCAGGATAGGTGCTTTGATCCACACAGTTCGGAGGATTCGCGGTGCCAATAGCAAGGATGGTTGCTGGGCCTTCTGCCCTTTGAGCCTTGCGAATCTCAGCCACACTCACCATCTTTAGTTTCTAGGCAAAGATATGCAGGAAGAAAATCAAGTGCTGCAAAGTTGGGTGTAGTACTTGAAGTATAGAGCTACCTTGGGGTGAAAGGGTCTGATGCAAACTTGTAGGGGGAGATGGGAATTTATATGGAGGGGAAAGTGGGTTGGAAGGTAAATGAGCATCACGTGCTGGACAAATACCACTGATTTTTTTTTTCCATTGTATAAATTTTTTTATTCAACGACTTTTGGCGGCTGGCTATATGGGCTACGTTGCGAGTTTGGTGGCGACTGCACGCATGACTTTTAAGACCTTCAACCTTATTATTTTAATTTTATTTGCTAAACAATAATGCTAGATTTTATATGTGCATTTATTTGGGGCAAGTCTAAGGTTCGGTCAACACCTTGTATTGAATTTAAACTTCACTTCTTTAAAGTGGGTAAAGTCATCTTAAAGGGTAAAGTAAATCATCACACTATTAATAGTAATTATTTAATTTAAAAGTCAATAAAAACAACACAATTAATGGTGAGATGATTTATTTTACTTTAATTATAATTAAAGTGAGTGGACTCAATTTAGATGAGTTAGATCTATTGAATTTGCTGTTAAAATTTAATAGCATGTGATTGACTAGTGTGCAAAATGATAGTCACTAGGGGTGGAAATAGGCTGGCGGCACGTCATGAACTTGTACTTGATCTATTTATTAAAAATGTCATATTTCAATTTTTTTAAAAAGTTTGATAAAAAGGAAGGATCTAAACTATCAAAAAGTCTATTTGGTATGATTGACAAGCCCGTTTACATAATATTACTTTTATTAATAATATAAATGAATATTGTATATTATTTTAATTAATTTTTTTAGAACTCAGAATATAATATTTCTTTTATAAAAAGACATATTGATTGTAAGACTAGATAGCAACCTATGAGGGGGTGAATTAGGTTCTTTAAAAATGTTGTCTAATTAAAATTTTAACTATGTCTTAATTTCTTGGCTTAATAGCGCTTTTGGTCCCTCACTTATCACGATTTGGCACTTTTGGTCCCTAACAAAAAAAATTAGCTATTTTCGTCCCTAACGTTTACAAACCGTTGCACTTTCAGTTTTCCATCCATTTCTGTTAAAATTTTAACGGAATATTCCTTTAAAAATTAATTAAAAAATATAAAAATTAAAAATCAGAAATAATGTTGATTGTTCTTAAAAAAAATCTCTAATCCCAAATCTTCATCTTCTTCAATGAATCAAAAACAACATATAATCCCCTTCTCCTCAAAATCAGCAGAGAACCAGGAAATACTATTCACAGCAGCCTCTCAAACCCTAAATCCCTCTTTCTCTCAACCTCTGAGCCGTCTCACTCTTCCTCTTCCTATAAGCACTTCCCCCTTCCTGTCCTTTAAACCTTCGACCTCTCCCTCCATCCTCCCTTCTCCGCCAAACACCCAGCACGTCCTCCTTCACGCCGCACCACCTCCTGCGCCGTCACCACGCTCGGCCTCTAGCGCCGCCGCACCATCCTCCATCACTTCGAGCCGCCGGCATCATCATCGTACTGTCGTTAGCACCGCCGTCGCAGACCTACCAGGGACTCTCCATCTCAGTTTATCTTCTCATTGCTGTGTTTTATTTCTTCCCCCTCTAGTTGGTCTTTTGTTCCTTTATGTTTTATGGTCCCAGACTTAGTTTGCTGAGATGATTTGTTCTTGATACCAGGCTATTCTGTTCTGTTTTCTATTGTACATCGTTTGTTGATTCCTCGTTAACTCATTTTTTCGTCTTGGTGATTTGTTTGTGATAATACCGAATTCATGTTTTTCTCTCGTTTCTTCTCTTCTTCTATTCTGTTATGTTGAAATCGATTCCAAAAATGATTGCTTTCTTCTCTGTTCCGCCGTCGCTTCCTTTCGCCCTCTCCGCCTCGATATGCTTCTTCTCCCCTCTGTTTCGATCTCCTCCTCTTCTCCTCTCTCCCTCGACCTTCCTCTCAATCTCGACCTCGCTCTCTCTCCCTCGATCTTCCTCTCTCTTCTCTCCCACGCTCTCTCTGCCTTCTCCCTCGTCTCACACGCTCCCTCCGATCTCCTTCTCTTTCTCTCTCTCTCTATCTCGCCACTTCTTCTCTCTCTCACTCAGTTCTGATCTGCTCCTCTTCTCTTTTTTATTTTTTATTTTTTATTTTTTATTTGTTATTTATTTCACTCCTTTTTAATTTTTAATTATATTTAAAAATCTGAAAACTGTTAGTTTTTAACAGAAATGGATGGAAAACTGAAAGTGCAACGGTTTGTAAACTTTAGGGACGAAAATGGCTAATTTTTTTTTGTTAGGGACCAATAGTGCCAAATCGTGATAAGTGAGGGACCAAAAGGGCTATTAAGCCTAATTTCTTTGATGCAGCAAGAACAAGATGATTTTAAAGATGAATATGATGATAATATGCAGCGGAAATAAAAATTGCTAAAAGTAAAAGTAAAGGGAAGAAGAAGATCAAACAACAATTTATCCTGGTTCACCTTCCAACCGAAGGCTACGTCCAGTCCCCCTTTCTGACTCGGGGATTTTTACACTGTAATCTCAGATGAATTGTACAAGTCTCACACCAAGACTTCTCTTCAACACAATCATCCAAATCCCACCAAGAAAACACACCAGTTTCCAGTTACAAGTTTACTACACCAAACACTATGGTGATTACAATCTTTGTTGACAATGATGATGAAGAAGAATTTCAATAGGCTGGAGATTCACACACTCAAAATATGATTTTAGAATTCTTATCAAGATTTCTATTCAGAACTCTAATACTCAAGGGCTTATGATTTTGATTTTTCAAAATTTGGACAGCATAAAAACATGAATATAGTTTTGTGAAATCACTTGAAAATCATGTGAGTTTGTAATATGAAAGTTGTTCTTCGAATCCTGAGTTCCAAGAAGTATTTATAGACTCTGGAGAGTCATCATGAACCATTACAACCCTTACAAGACATTCAAAAACTCACTGGTTCATAAAAAACGTGTTCTGTCAGGCTGGTAATCGATTACAGGGTGCGTGGTAATCGGTTACATGCCTCTAATGGTCATGTAATCGATTACATTAATGTGGTAATCGATTACGCTTACCTGAAATACGTTTAATCGATTACCTTGATGCTGTAATTGATTACAGCAGTGAAAAAACTCTTGTTATTATGTTTTTAACATCTATTCAAGTGATTTCTACATTCTTTTCTTAGAAAACATTTTAGCCTCTTATTAACCATGTTCTAAAGAGCCCATTGATAGAAGGGATTATGAATTCTAAAAAAAAAATCCATAAAAGGTAAAGACCTAAGAAATAAAACCTATGAACCTTAACCAAATGTCTTGAAAGCTTGTGGTCATGTTCTTCATGGTCTTCACCTTCTTCTTCTTTGTTGATGCGGTTGTCTTCTTCAATACACCATCCAAGGTCAAGGAGAAGCTCTTCTTCACATAGATTTTACTTTGTAAAATTGTATATTAGCTCGCGACCTTATAGTCTGTTTGTCGATTAGCCTCTTTAAGCTGACATTCCTGTTAAATAGACTTGTAAACAGACTTTTAAACATTTATATCTTATTTAATTTTGAAATATTAGTCTTGCAATATTCTTGTATTATTATAGGGATTCTCAAATCTATTATCGAGTTTTTTTTTTTTAAATTATAGTTAACTCTTATTTCACAACGTTTCAGTATAAAATTATCGAACATGACTATGTGATGTAAGCAAAGGTTGTTGGACTTGTATTTTTGTGATGCTCCTGGTAAAGGGCCTCCTTCTCATATCTATTTTTTTTTTTGGATAAGAAAATAATTATTTATCAATGACCCGTGCAGGTCTCGAACCTGCGACATTCATGTTATTAGCACGACACTTTAACCAACAGAGCTTATAGGTCATGTTCTCCTTCTCGTATCCACGGATAAAAGGGTAGGTTCCTGCAAGGAACTCTGTGATAGTAATTAAACCACACAAGAAAGGGGGGGTTTGAATTGTGTGTGTGACTTTTTATAAACTTTTTCGCAATATAGTTAATATTAGTTCGCAAACGTTGAATGATATGTGCAGCGGAAATAAACTTAGAGTTTGAATAATAAAGCATACACGATATTTATCCTGGTTCACCCCCAAAACTGATAGGGCTACGTCCAGTCCTTGGCTATACCAAGATTTTCCACTATTTCAACAGAATAGTACAAGTGTTCTCAAGGACTTCTCCCAGTATTCTGAGGACTACTCCTTTACAAGTTTTCTAGGACTTCTCCTTTATCTCTCGAGTATTCGACAGGACTCCTCCCAGTTCTTTTTCAAGAAGGTTTGTTTTCTACAGGGATCTCTTCACAAAGAGTGGGTAGAAACTATGAAGTTCTTAAATCAGAGAGGGTATACAAATTTGTTCTCTGAAGGGCCTGTGTGAGAAAGGATAAGAGTTTTCACTCTGTAAGAATTTCACACTAGTTGGCGACTAAACTCAGAAAATGAGAAGGCTAAGGTTACTGAGTGTTCTTGACTGAAGCTTGTTCAAATTGTAAACTGACTAGAAAGATTTGAATGCTTTGATAGTGTGTAAGTCGCCAAGTTGAGGATGATGCAGAGGCCACTATTTATATCTTCAGTAGGATGATAACTGGAGGCGCTAATGAAGATCTTCAAAAATAGTTCCGTTGAATACTTGCTTGATTGTGAGTAACGGATACTTCTGCATCTGCTTGTTGTAGTCTGCCAGGGAAGAATGTTTCTCCAACAGATAGAGAGTGATATCATCTGGCGATGCTTTTGTTCTGGTTCTTAGAGACTGCAATTAATGCATGTGCATTACAGCTAATATGGTAATTAATGCTCTGACCAGAAGATTTGAATTTGGCCGTTGGGGAGATACGATGATCAGAGGATATCACCGCTAATTCAGCAAAAGCAGCTTGAATTAAGGAATGTTAGAGAATTTGAACCTTCAAGGAATAAAGCGCTTAATTCTGTCTCTTTCGCCATTAATGCTCTGATCCACCAAGAGATGCATGACAACTCATCTTCGGTTTGAACAAACGATCTCCTTTAAGCTAATTCTTTTTGCACGAGTCTTCAATCATTGCTCTTTTAGTCAACCTATGTGTTTGACAAAGATTGAGCCGGACGGTCTCTGCAGGCGGACGAACTTTCCTCTAGAGGAAGACTCATTTCTCATAGGCGGACGGTCTCTTCATTTGCTTTTTGATAATGTTTGCAGCATGGCTTCAGTTCATAAGTGTTCCTGAATATGAAATCTTTTAAAGGAGTCAGTAACACTTAGCGAAATTGTTATTTATCAAAATAGGTTAATTCATTTAAATATTTTACTCTAACACTCTAACTCAAGTTAGCAAGATTGAGAGAGAATTAAGATTAGTGTTAGAAAGATAGTGTACTTGAGGTGTGTCTCATTGTCATCTATATATACAGAAGGTTGTAAAAATGATATGATCATATAACATATATCGTTAGTAATATATACTTTATGTTAGCTTAATTAGTTACCATTATTTTCATAGTAGTGAAGGCCTCGTCAATAATGAGCCAATGTAATGGGCCTATGATTTTTATTTCGTAAAAGTGTCTCTGTTGTCCGAGTATTTGAGCTTTGAATGTTGAGATCTAAGACAACTCTCTGATCTGAAGCATTGGAATTCCTGGTCTTCCCCTTTTGGTATAGTGAGGATTTAAGATGAGCTTAAAAGCTTCTAAGGCAAGTTTCCGGGGTTGATATGACCGATTTGGCTTTGCCATGATTTTATATTGTGCATGGGTGCGTTATCCAAGGTCCCTTAGAATAAGACCAAT
This sequence comes from Acmispon strigosus, assembly GCA_030819835.1. NCBI lineage: Eukaryota > Viridiplantae > Streptophyta > Magnoliopsida > Fabales > Fabaceae > Acmispon > Acmispon strigosus. The sequence continues at coordinate 33,168,933 of JAUAMA010000001.1, forward strand.
TGAGTCTTGTCACGGAATGACCATTGATAGAAGGGAGTAATTTTGTGTGCCCCTTCAACTGGTGAAGAATGATTCGACACAATTTCCAAAAGGTTTCACAATGATGAATCACAGGGCGTGAAAGGTCACAATTGTCCGCACTTGGGAGGTGAAATGTCTCTTTTTCTCCCAGTTCATCATCTTTAAATTTAGACAAAGTTTTCCATTTCTCCTTATCCTACTTCTTTATTTACAAAGTATCTCGTTTCGGAAATCTCTGCTTTTTTAGAAACACATATGCAATTTTCTTCCCAAGATCTTTGACATTCTTCATTTTTTGTAAGATCTTAAACTCTTCTACTGCTTTTATTTTATCTATGCATTTTTGCATGTTAGGGTGTAGCAAAAGTTGGGAACTTCATGATTTATCTTGTTGCTTACTCCTCTATTGGACTGATGGCCAACTATGGTAGTCTATCTTTCTATCATTGTGAATGGTTTTGATAGAGTGAGACTTAGGCTTAGAGCCATTGTTATTGCATATATTTTGTAAGGGCATGGCCTTTACACTTGTCATATCTTCTAGACCCTGGGAATAATTTTATGGATTGGTGTGGATGCCTATTTTCATTTGTAATAGCTTCTGATTTCCTTTCTTCTATACAGACTCGACTTCTCCATGGGTCCAAAATGCTATTCCAAATTATTAAAGAAATCCCTTCTTTCTCAATAAGATCTCATACGGGGTCGTCATCCCGCGGTGAGTTGGATTGATCCAAAAGTTATGAAAATTAAAAATGAATTACAAGGTCTGATGTTAGCTTCGTGTTGACAAAGGGGTGGCTGCGGGAAAACAAGTTTGTAGTTAAGGTACCAGGGCCATAGTACTGTGTGTATCCCACATTCAAAACCATGGCACTTAATTAAGTGTGTGTACCAGGGCCATAGGACTGTGTGTATCACCACCCTCGACATTCCTCTTCTTTTGACCAACTTTTAATTAAGTGTGCTAAAACACTTAAATGTGGCTTTATCCCAACTTCACGTGAACTAATGAGACTTTATGAGGGCTTTCCAAATCCTTAGCAGAGCTTTAGATTTTTCCTCTTGTAAAAGTTACTTCTCAATCTTTCCCATGTAGTCTACACTTCCAAGGAAGGCTTGGTAACTCTCAGGGAGGGTTCTACAAAATATCAATTTTTGTTGCCCTACACGCACTCGTATAAGAGGAAAGGTAATACATCCAGAGCATAATTCTTCCAAATCATGGAGGCTACTATAACTACACCATTTTGGGAGGGCCCGAGAATTAAAGAACCCCTTGTTCCCATATACTAAGTCAGCACCCATTATGATTTTAGTGTTAAAAGTTACTCATTTGCGGATGCAGATTTGAGTGTAGAGGACATAGAGCTTCAGAGTGTCCTAATCTAAACCATTGTTGAGAATGGTACTAGTTTTGATAACAGAGACCTTATCAATTCTCTTCCAGATGTCATCCTCACAACTATTGGTAGTGGTGTTTCTTTTTCATGTCTTTATTTCATCTCTTTTGTACTTGATCGTTTCAAACACTTCTCTTTTATGAATCCTTGTAGCTAGCATGTCGAGCTCTACAATGAAGGGTCTGCACTTGAGGAAATTGGAAAGGAGTGGTTCTTCCTTAATCATGGATCTTGTTGCGGTCCCTGCACCTTTGGTTGGTGTCAACGAGTCTTCAGCTGTCCCAATTGCAACCGAGATCTTAAGATTTTGTTTTCCGTTCTAGTTTCTCTCTGTTTCTTTGGTTTCTAGTTCTTGAAGATGGTCTTTCTTGATGATAAAATTCAACGATCTTTCCTTGAATTCAGTAAATTTTCGGGTTCGACGAACGACCAAAGATACTACATACCAGGATCCTTTTTTTCTGGGTTTCAACTGCGATGTGTAACATAGTTCTTAGAAGTAGGGTCAAAATCAAGGAGGCCTCATAGTAGAACTTGGGTAGGAATGCATGCAAGGACTCTCAGTATTCTCGCTTAATGTGAGCCAAGGAATTTTAAGTCCTTGGTAGGTCTTTGTTATTAATCTAATGATGTATGGACTGGACGAAAAAATCCTTCTAGCATGTGGTGGACATAAGCGCGCTAAGTATTGGAAACATGTTAGGAGGCTTTGAGCAGGGTTTGGGGATAAGTTCTCAACATAATTGCTCATGAGGCCCTAAGACAACTCATATCATTCTAAAAGGCGTTGAGATGATCGTGCAGACTAGAATCCCCTGAATAGGACTCAATCCGAAGCGCTTTCCAAAATTTTTCAGGGAGACGCAAGGACGCTAGGGAATAAGAAAGAAATAAGGGAAGTAATTCACCTTTGTCATCGAGATACGATATAATTGTCGCTTTTCGCGTATGAGTTCCTCCCGAAGTCCGACTCATGTTGTGCCTAACCTCAGAGATTCCCACAAGGACCTCTTCATTCTAGGGTAGAACTGGGTGCACGAGTTCCTAAATATTCCACCAAATGGCCGCATTGTTTGGTATGACATGAGGGGTTACACTTGAAAGTTATTGGCTGTAACGCCCCAATTTTAGGGTTGAGGGTCACATTGTAATAGGCCGAAAGATAAAGCTCTCTCAAAATGCTCAATTTCAAAAAACAGTTTCGTCACTCAATAATATTAATAATACAAATAATAATTTCCCATAATTAATAATTATTATGCGGAAGCGAAAACGAAGGAATATTGCGACAAGGACAAACACTCAAATAGCAAGATTAATAAAATAAAATAGACAACGGAAGTCCTTAAGCATCTATCATCTTCTTTAGGAATCTCCCATGCTTCCACTGCGCACTTTGATCCCATAATGCTCTTCAAGAGTAATAATCATCACAAAACTCCTTCCTGGGATCTGTGGTGTTAAGCGCCCATACAACATTTAAGAAAACATAAAGGGTTAACTTCTTAAAACAAATAATCATAGTCAACATGGCATAATATAAATTTACAAAGGAATCAACAGACGAAACAACACAACATAATATAATTCTCATGTGAAAACAGTAACGAAAACATCCACTACAAACACATATTATCACAATCAAATCATGGTATCTCAAATTATTAATTCCTTCTCATGCAACTACATGTTCAACTACATGCTCAACTATATGCTCAACAACTCTGGCCAAGATGCATCATTCTAAACGGGAGCGACTTCATTCCAAACGGGAACAGGGATGCATATGGAAATACCGTCCACCCCACCGCCCTTCCGGTCACGTGGCTATACCGTCCACCCCACCACTTCAATGGTCACATGGCAATACCATCCACCCCACCGCTATCATGGTCATGTGGAAATACCGTCCACCCCACCGCTATCATGGCCATGTGGCAACATCGTCCACCCCACCTCTTCAACCTAGAATATGCATATGTTATGCCAAAAGTATACAATTCCTCATGAACCAACTGTCCACACAATATCCTCTTAACCACTATATCATCATGTGATTAAACATTAAGAAATCATATTTATCAAAATCGTGGATACTTCATGTTAAATACATTAATACGTTATCAATCTTCTTATACAATTTCCAGCAACAATTAACACATTATAAATCACATGGTCACGACCAATTCTCAATCCATAGCTCATCAATCAACTCCATAGTTATATATACCCTCAAGCTTTTCGCATCATATAGATCAGCACATACCGACTATCAAATGATTACAGCATCAACATTATCAAGGGATTTCATTGATCAACCGCATGCAAAACAGAAAAAGGCAAGCATGACTCAAGACTCTCTAAAACGGAAGTTACCCTTCCCTTCGAATCCTTGGCATAAGCTTCAAGTTCCACCTCGAATTTGGCCTCGAAACAAAAGGTAAAACCTCTGACTTTATCCCCCCCCCCCCCCCGCGAAGTTGCTCGTTCACACCTTCGAGAGTTCTGCAAGGAACCACGTTTTTCAAGCGAAGACAACAAGGACTCTTGAAATTAAGGAGATTGGAATGAGGTTTCACTTCCTCTCAAGGTGAGAGTGCAGCAGAAAATGAAGGGAACAACAGCAAAAGAAGAAACAACGTCCAACAGTTTTTGGAGGAGCAGCAGTAGCAGCAGTTTGTGTTAGGGTAAAAACTGAATATGGAGCTCTACTTATGCACGAAAATGACACTCAAATCTCCCCCATGATCTCACAAATAACCACCCCATTATTCACTCAATCTTCCCCATTAATTCTCAATTAACCACATGTTTAAATTCAAATTTGAATTTCAGTTTTCTGCTCACTTAAAGCCACTCGAGAAAAGATTAAAAATAAAACTTCCTTCTCCAAGTTTCGAACACTAGCCATGTACATCAAATGCTTAAGTCTCAACCACTAAGCCACAACTCATCTTGTTATAAATCAAGCAAATATATTCTTTTACTCAAGTATTCAATCAAATCTCAAAAGACAATACCACCAAACATAATCCAAACAAAGGTCTAACAAGGACTAAAAGTGAACTATTAAATAGTTTAGGGACCAAAACACAAATAATCCAAAATCAGGGACCAAGAATATAGATACTGAAAATAAATAGTCTTACAATACCATCCCCCTTAAAAAGAGTTTCGTCCTCGAAACTACAAGTCGAGAGACAAAAAAGGATATCTCAAATCAAAGAACCCAAACAAACAATCAAGCAGTTACCAAAAAATCCAAACAATTATCAAAATTGTTATTTAAATCAGAAGATTGAAACAGAAAATTTAACAGATTACCAAAAAGGAAAAAAAAAAACACAAACCGAAAATCATATTTTCAAAACAAGGTGTGTGATGACCGGGATTTATATGATATTTTTAGCATCTTTTTATTTTATTTTATTTTATTTTTGTTGAGTCTCATATAGTTTTTATTTCATTTTGTTAGAGTTTTCACTTTAGTTTTACATTTGCATATAGATTAGCAACTTTTGTGTTTTTAGTCCTTTTTAGTTGTTTTTATTAGATTTTGGTCTTTGTTAGAGGTTCTGGTCAATGTAAGAACATTTGTGGGGATCTTGGTGCAATTAAAGAAAGATTGGTGGCTGAAATTATATGAAGAAGAGGAAGTATCAATTACCTTTGCTTGTTTATCATGTGGGAATTAGATAATTGAAGAAGAAATTGATGCGCTTCAACTGTTGCAAAAGGATAATGAAGCCACATGAAGGCCCTTTAATGCCATCATAGCCTTTCCATCAAGGAGGGAAGAAGAAAGCAAGAATGTGAAGCAGCAGACGAAGCCCAACGCTCATGCGTTGGCTCTCTTCCAGACGAGCTGTTTTTAGATATTTTCCAATGCCTGAGCGTTGGAGGCCAACGCCTGAGCGTTGGGGTGCTGGCAGAAACTGTTATAAATAGGCTGCTTTACTTCTTTGTAAAATACACTTTTCTAGATTTAGACACCATTTGCACCTTGTTTCTGAGGTTTGCCTGGACTTGTGGGAGGGCCACCTTGAGCTCCCAATTCAGGGTTTATTTTATGTTTTCCTTAGCCATGCTTGGCTAAGCTTTCTTGTATTTGGGTTGTAGTGAATTTACCTTAGAACTATGCTTCAGGTTTCTGTTTATATATGAATAGAGTTCAAGTTCTTAGTTTCTATTCTCTGTATTAATATTATTCTTGCTGATCACATGTCTTCAAGCTTAATTCTTATGAAATGATAATTGGTAGGAATTGGGGGAAATGGGAATAGAATGAATGATTGTATGCCACTTAGGTATAAGGGTAGACATTGTTAGTGTTGGCCTGAAATTAGAATTAATCTTCAATTTGATTAACTAATCACTAAGGTATTAGGATTAGAAATTGGATTGGAAGTTCTATTTGATTAAGGTATTAACAAGTAGAAACTCTGGGCTAGAACACCTAAGAACATGTTCTAATTTTCATATATAGAATTGATTCTGAATAGCTTAGCTAGAGGTAGTGAAACTCAACCCAAGTACTTGTTTTTATCAACAAATTATTTCTGATTTTATGCTTTTCTTGAATATAAAAAACAAAACAAATATTTATCTTTTCTCTTTCAAACTCTAAAAAACCAATTTTAAGTCAAACCAATCCCTGTGGAGACGATATCTTTTATATTACTTCGATACAATCTGCGCACTTGCAGAATTGCTATCAGTGTGAATCAACGCCAGAACAGAAACTTAAAGCGGAAAGTTAAACGGTTGATAAAAATGATATTCAAAACAGATAAACAACTAGGTAATAAAGCAGACTATCAAAACCGCTATTTTAGAACAAATGTCCAAATTGAATCTCGAACAAAAATTTTGTATTACTTCGATATCTCTGTGCACTTGCGGAGTGACTATCAAGTTTTTGGCGCCGTTGCCGGGGATATGTTTATTGGTTTAGACTTTATCTTGGTTGTTTAGAGTTTTTTGTTTTTAATTTATGTAAATTCTAGTGTTGTGAACTGGTGCTGCTAACTTTGTTTGCTGATTTTGTAAGGAACAATGGCTAAAATATATGAGCGCGGTTGGCAAAGATCCGGGCTGATCTTGATAAAGAATATGAAAAGAAGGAGCATGATGCCTTCACTCTAATTGATGAGTATTACTCTGAATTGGATTGCAAGCGCGCTTCAGGATCTTTGCCCAACCGAGTGCAAGAATGGAAGGCCAGAGTATTCATGCAAGGAAGGTTGAATGACATTCTAAGGAGGAAGCTTGGGGATGAGAAACAACCACCCGTTCATGAAAGTGAACCCATGGTTCAAAGAGAGGAGGTGAAAGAAACATCCATTGTAGAATTTGTCTTTGAAGAAAAATTGGAGGTGGAGGAAGAAGAACCTCAAGGACCAAGAACTTCTGTCATAGGTTCAAAAGATCAAGGCAAAGTACAAGAAGGGGAAAATTTTCTTATCCCTTCCATTTGTAATTTGACAATTGTTGCCTTGTTGGTTGAAAATTCATTTGGCACCATGATGTATTTGTTAGGAATATGAATGAATTCTAGTTAACTAAGTTTTTGGTATGATCTTGAGTGAGAGAACTCTGATTATTTTGAGTGCTTTGAGAGAACTCTGATTACTTGTGATTGTACTTTTCTGCCTAGAGTTACATGTTGACTAAATTCTTGCATGCTTTGCTATCTTGAGAAGAGACTCTAGGAATTTTTGAGAACTCAGAATTTGTGTAATATGATATTTTTTCCCTTAGTAGCCCCTTTGAGCCTTGAGATTGAGTCTATTTTGTTGGAGCCTACTATTGGAAATTTGTTCAACTGTTAGGTGATTGAAAATTGTTAATATATTCCACTGCTTTGTTAGAAAAAAAAAAGAAAAAAAAGGAGAGAACCTAAGTGTTGAAAATATTTAAGCTCTTATTTTGAAAAAGAGTCACCTAACATGAGTCATAATTCTGAGTCTGAGCTACTAGAGTTGTTAAGTTTTTCAATTCCATACCTGTTTCTGAACCCTTGGCCAAATTTCAACCCTTGTTAGTCTCTCTAAAGTTGCATTGTTGTATTTGTTTGGTTTTGATTTGAATGATAAGCAGATTATTTTCATTTCATTTGTATATTCATGAGCTGTTTATTTTGTGAGCTTAATTGATGAACTCATTCTTCTGTTTTGATCATTATCATAATTGGTTTTCTTGATGAACTTTGTTTTCCTAATTTGCATGATTTCAACCAGCTGTGCTTTTTCCTGACAATGTATCATGTGTTTTTGTGCTGGAAAAGGGTAATTTGTTCTGAGCTTGAGGACAAGCTTTGTTTAAGTGTTTAACGCTTGAGGACAAGCTATCGTTGGGTATAGTGGTGTGATGACTGGGGGTATAAAGGTCTTTTTACTTTCTTTTTATTTTATTTGAGTCTCATATAGTTTTTATTTTATTTTGTTCACGTTTTTGTTTTATTTTTGCATTTGCATATAGTTTAGTTAGTATTTTGTTTTAGTCCTATCTAGTTGTGTTTATTGTAGTTTAGTCATTGTTAGAAGTTCTGGTCAATTTGAAGAACATTTGTGGGGATCTTGATGAAATTAAATGAAGAAGTGTGGCTGAATTAAAGGAAGAAGAAGAAGCATCAATTTCCTTTGCTTGTTTAACATGTGGGAATTAGAGGAAGTAAAGAAGGAACCGATGTGCTTCAGCTGTTTCTAGACAAGAAAGAGGCTACATGAAGAGCTTTAATGACCATCAAAGAGCCACCAAAGAAGGAGAGAAAAAGAGCAAAAGACATGAAGCATCAGACGTGTCCAACGCCTAAGCGCTGGAAAGCTAACGCTCATGCGTTGGCTCTCTGACTGGAACTATATTTTCATGTAATTCCAATGCCCAAGCATTGGGGGGCCAACGCTCATGCGTTGAGCCCCTGACTTGTGCCCAGTTTTTATTTTAATTCCAACGCCCAAGTGTTGGAGGGGCCAACGCTCATGCGTTGAGCCCCTAACTTGCCTCGTCTGAATTCATTTAATTCTAGCGCTTGAGCGCTGGAATGCCAACGCCTGAGCGTTGGAAGGCTGTCAGATTACTTATAAATAGGCATCTTTGCTTTCTTTCTAAAAACACACTTCATACTTGGATACAATTAGACACCATTTAATACTCTTGTTTCTAAGTTATTCCTAGAGTTGTGGGAAGCCACCTTGAGCTCCCAATTCAGGTTTTTATTTTTATCATGTCTTCCTTAGCCATGCTTGGCTAAGTTTTCTTTTGTATTTGGGTTGTAGTGAATCTACCTAAGAATATGCTATGAGTTTCTATATTTTATATATGAATAAATATCAGTTCTTAGTTTCTATTTCCCTGTGTTAATATTATTCTTGTTGTACACAAGTTTATCTTGCTCAATTCTTGCACAATGATAGTTGGTAGGATTTGAGGGAAATGGGAATAGAATGAATGATTGTTCACCACTTAGTATAAGGGTAGACTTGTTAGTGTTGGCCTAAACTTGTAATTTTCTCTTCAATGGGATTAACTAAATGCTAAGGTATTAGGTTTAGTAATTTGATTGGAAGTTCTATTTGCTTAAGGAATTAACAAGTAGAAACCATAGGCTAGAGCACCTAAGAACTGGTTTTGATTTCATATGTAGAATTGATTCTGAAAAGCTTAGTTTGATGTAGTGAAACTCAATCCAATTACTTGTTTTATCAAATTTAAATCAATCGTTTCTTTTTCCTGTTCATTTGTTCTTAAACCAACGACAATCAATCTTTATTTGCTTATGTTTTCAACTCTAAACAACTGAATTTGGGGTCCAAAATCGATACACTATCCCTGTGGGTTCGACAACCTTTTGTATTACTTCGATATCTCTGTGCACTTGTGGAGTGGCTATCAAATAAGATGACCCATCTTGTGCGAATTCAACTTTTTTTGCTTCTTATGCCATCTCGACTGCTTGAGACACCTGTTTGCTCTCGATTCTTGAATCTTCCGAGTCAGAATCTTCAAATTCAGTCATTCTTGGTGACAACTTTTGGCTCTTAAAGCTGTTTCGATTTTGTTTTCGGCTATGTAAGCTGAAATTCGAGCCCAACTTGTATTAGATACCATCGTCTCTTTGACAACGTTGGTTCTAAGCTCGGGAATCTCAGCAGTGCCTATAGTACAAATTGCCATAGGCTCCATGGAGTTGGTGTTCTAAACCTGTAATAGAGCGGAATCGATCTTCATGGTGGTTTTCTCTTTAAGTTTGAGCGTCGTGGGATCATCTCGACTCATATCGTTTGCTTCGATATAAGCCACTTTCTCTTTCTTAGGCAATTTAGTATTTTTTGACTTCTCCTGCCAAAGGAACTCAACTTGTCGAATTCTGGCGGCTAATTGCGCCAAATCTTGTATATGTTGAGTATCAATCTTTTTCCTGTTCGGGAACTTGCATGAAGCATTTCGACTTCATGTGTCGGAACCTGCCTAAATAGTCATTGATGGTTTCCGATGGTTCCCTTCTTATACTTTCCAGTTCTTTGAGACTAACTTTATATTCTCCTCTAAAGTATTGTTCATGGAAAACGCGTTCTAATTGGTTCCAACTAAAAATAGAATTTGGTGGTAACGTTGTGAACCAAGTGAAAGCGTTCTTAGTCAAAGAACTAGGGAAATACTTCATTATCAAGTATTCATTATTCACCAAATCTCCAGCTTCGACCTGGTATCTGGCAATATGCTCAACAGCAGATTATTCAAATTCCCCTGAGAACTTAGTAAATTTAGGAACTTTCCATCCCCTTGGAAGTTCTGTTTGAAGAACTACCTCAAGAAATACCGAAACAAAATGTTGTCGATTGGCATATCCCACATTAAATACATGTTGATTTAACAATTGTTCTACTATATTGGCAATATTCTGTTGCCCCCCAAAATTATTTTGCCGAACTCTTTCTAGAATTTGTTTGGCGTTTTGGTTTCTGTTAACCAAAACCGGGATTTCCTCATTTCGACCAAGGTTACCTTGGTGAATGGGTTCGTTCTTGGGAATGTGTTGATTAGGTTGAATATCAACTATTTGTGGTTGAATATTCAACACTTGGGGTTGAACAGGCGGAGGCACTTGTCTACCAGCCTATGCGACTTGTTCGACTATAGGGTCGGGTGGACCAAAAATGTCCGCTATTCTCCCTAATTGAGTAGTCAATTGTTGATAGGCAATGGCAGTGTCTCTAATCATAGGATTAAAGATTGTACCAATTTGTTGGGTCAAAGTATTGACCAACTCATGGTTACTATCATCCATTTTTTTCCTAGCATGTTTACCATGTTGTTAGTCAACGCAAACGGGGATCCGTCTAAATTTGAATATGGGGGACCTATATTCCTCGGTCCAACAGCCCCTGATCTAGACGCCATATATTGATGTGCTGGGGAACTTGTCGAAACGATATTGTCAAAATATACAGAGGGATAAGTCCCTACCCCTTGCATTAATGACAATGGCATCCCATAAGGGTGACTAACGATATTCTGAGCGTTTCTGTTGTTGTTCCAGAAACCTGGTTGAACAACGCCAACTACGGCCTGCGAAATTGCAGGAGTCGTAGGACTTAGGATTGGCATTGGGACCGATACTTGTGACAAGATTGGTCCTGATGTGTATGAACTTGATGCCTGAGTGGGACTCATTCCTACAGGAATTGCTGGTTGTGGCTGAGTCAAATCCTGACCAGTCGAAACTGGCATTTGAGTTTGACTTGTTTGAGCATTTGTAACCGCCATGTCCGAAACTGAAACGGCTTCGAAACATGAAGGATTTACTGATGGATTAACACCATTACTAGTATTAATCTGCAGTTCTTCATTGACATTAGGCCCTACATTAGACCGTGATGATTGGTTTGCTCTAGAACGGTTGGTCATTTTACCACTTCGTAATATCATACACTAAATTAAATTTCCTTAATTCAAAAACAGTTTTCTAAATTAGAAAAATGTGTTTAAGGCACAAGGATGATTTCAAATGAAAACATACTCCCTTGGTCCCACCGGGCGTGCCAATTTGTTTACGCTGATTTTTGGTAATCAGGGTAACACCACAAGAAAATCCGAATGTTTATGAAGAGGCTGGATTCTATCCTCTTACGGGTCCTGGGAATATGGAAATCTTCCCGGTGCGCGTGGAGTGCGTGGGTGGAGTGAATGGCGTGAGTCCATTGAAAGTGGTTTGAGAGGATTGATCGTGCGAGTTTGAGAGAAGAGACTTGAAAGGGAAGCGTTTCCAAGCGTCGAAGGGGGAGAGGCAAAGTAAAAAGGGAAAAGAAAGTGAAAATAAATTGCATTAAAAGGTAAGTTGCAGGGAAAATACAAAAGTTTGCATGAAATTTAAAGGTTTGACCAGTGGACCATCACTCAGTCACTCACGTGTGTCTCGTTCCTGTTGCTCTGCGTCGCTACTAGTGGACTTATGGCGTAGGGGTGAGGGTTAATGCTACCGGACGTGTTGTGATGTGGGCGAAAGACCATGAATTTTCCTTCATTTTATCTATTTATAGGAAAAACCTTCTAACTGCTTGCAACGGTCAATTCTTCTTGTCTTTACATGTGTATTATGTCTGCTTCTTCATTCTCCACGTGTCCTGTTGATCTAACTGCTCCAATGCACTTCGTTGAAAGACAGCTTTATGCATACCAAGGCTCCAATCGAGAACAAGCTCTAACACTTGTTCGTTTCACGATCTTGTCTCCAATGTGCATTCGAATTCAACTCAGCATGTCGTCGTTATCTCAGTCGAACCTTGGAAACCACCTTGTTAGCTTTAGCCAAGTGTTTCTCATTTCTGTCGAGGTCATCTCTTGACGTGTACTTCGACCAGACCGAGACTTGGAAAATTTCCAGGCTAACAGGGATGCAACGGATTCCCTTGTCCATTATGTGCCAACCTCCTTCCCCTTCCCTTTCACATTCACCTCTTCTTGGGCCTTGCCGCTGTTCTTTGCTTGCGCCTGAAAATTATAAATTCATGTATAATCAATGAGTGAATACAAACATTATGTTTTGAGTTTGTAGAATTGTATCATATTACCGTGCTTACAACTTGAACAAGGTTGATAGGCCACGCCACAGTTGCACCTATTGCGTCCTGGATGCATACCAATTCTGCGACGTCATCAGGCACTGGCAATGCTGCATCACCCTCGACCGCAACATCTATACCCACCTTTACATAGCCGGCGTGAATTGGGCGGGTATGGAGTGTATCACAATCTATGTTATACACTCTACCTTCTGCAACCACGCGAAAATAGGGACGCTCCAAACACAACGAACATTTAGTAATACCCTAAGAAAATGACAAAAAACGTTAATCATGGAAGAAAAAGAAAAAAATATAACAGAATGCAAACACTAATAAAAAAAAACTTACCTTAGGGAAGTTAATTGGTAGTGGTGTAGGCATATCCATGCCGTTGTCAGATACATGTGGATCTTTCTCGACCCTCTGCCCCTATATGAATGAAGAAACTATTGAGGGCACTACGTACCTTTAACGAAGCATCATTAATCTATTACAAAAAATAGAAACAACACCAATTATCTGAAGTGTGAAACTACCCCTCCCACTGTTGTAAGGCACCTGCGCAGGGTCATTTACACTGTCGACCTCCCTATCCTGCATCAATACATGGACTTGTTGTAGGGATGACACCACTTGTAGGAGGTGTGCGACATCTGGGTCAGTCTCCTTGCCCTTTGCCTTCTTTTGAACCTTGAAGTAGGTTCTTTGGCAAGTGGGAAATGTGGCTCACCTTACATGACCTAGGTACTCGGGAGTCTTTAGTGCTTGGCCAAGAATGTCATCTGGTGTACGTTAGGCCAAGTCCTCTTGGGAGACAGATTGTGAGAGAGCCTCCTGAAGCAAATATAAAAATTCTCAATTATGGGTAAAATAAATGATTATTATTTATTTGGGAATTCGTACTTACACATGTACTGATCACTTCTTCAACAATTCATCTCGGATTTTCCCCTTCTTAGGAACACGAGCACGCTTCCACAAGACATGGCGAGAAACAGATGTGGCGCCCGATCCAGACTCCTGCAACTATATTAAGAGAAGCATAAAAATCACAAATAACACTTAATTACTTAAATTTAATACACTATAGTTGAAATTAAAGTGCATTATGTGTGTATACCATCTATTGTGCTAGGCAAGCGTATCCCATACGCGATAATCTGTATGGGTACTTTGACTTCAGTGCTCGTTTCCTGTTCACTTCGCTGAGTTTCTATTTCAAAACATGGGATATGTATCATTACATAATTACATTCAAAACATAATGTAAGCATGACACATCTCACGAATAGATATTTCACCTTGAACTCTTCGGTTTGGTGTTGGGAAACAAATTCCCTCCACTGGCTATCATCGATCACTCGGGCTTAAGCGCGCGGTGGATGGTCAATTAGATTACCATCTTTGTCGAAGATGTGTTTGGCTAGTTGCGCGCGAAAATGTCTAGTCAAAGCACCTGTTTCCGTGAGCACACAGTCTCTGCGCTTTGGATCAATATGAAAGTCATCCTGCAATAACACAAGTTCTATTAATGTTAAGTATGATTCAATAAATAGTTTAATGAACAAATTGTAAGAGTATTATTTATCTAACCTCAATGTCTTCCCATATGTGTTGTTTGAGTTCGTCGCCCACATCTGGCCACCAATTTTCAGTAATTGGAACCACTGTGTGAGCAAGGTACCCAATATAGCCTACGATATATTTCTTGTTGGGGTTAACGGGTACACCATCCGAATTCCAACCAACCTAATACATGTAAATGTTAAAAAATTTAGTAGAGTTTAAACTTATTAAATTGCTTAAAATCCATGTTATAGGTGTTAAAGGATGACTGTAGTAAAAAAATTTGATGTAGGAAATTTACCACAGTCCGACACGGAACCGTGGTAACAGGGGCGTGGTAAAAATGCAATTTTGTAGTAGTATGTTATTTGCTTGCAACTGTAGGAAGAAAAGTAGGGCAATGGGCATTCTCATAAAGAAAGACTAGTTTACCCCCTTCATCATATCATCTTTTATTACATTTACATTTTAAATCATATAATTTCAATATGATATTTGTACTATAATAATAATTAGATTGGTAAATATAACAATTATAATTAAAGTATTTTATTAAATTTATTTTAAAACTCTTTAATTTTAAGTCCATTTAAAAAGTGAGATATAAATTATTTCTAAAGTTTTTTATAAGTGGGTAAAATAGAAATTATGTAAACATTGTTCTTACTTTTTCTTTCATTCTCTTTTCTTTGATTCAATACAAATAACTTCACATCATCTCAATTTTATTTTATATTCATTCCTCTCATATTTTTTTACCACTCAGTTTAACCTCTTCATCCAAACAAAGCATTTGTCATTGTATGCAGTCGTTGATAACTCTTAAATAATACTCTCTCTATTTCTTTATTATAAAAATCAAATGGGAGGTACACCTAGTTACTTTTTATAAGTGTCATCTGGGAATTTGTGGTGCATTAATTATTTTTTCTCAAGATATTTATTTATTTGAACTTTATATCTTTTTCCACTCTTTAAGCATTAATGATACATAGAAGTTAAGAAATATGAGTTATAGATAATTTTCAAAAGTTGATATAAATTAAGAACAAATTTAACGATAATAATTGGAGTTGTCCAAATTATCATTAAAAAATCTTAGATTAAATCACCCTAATTTTGGTGGACTAATGATATTTAAGATAAGTAGACAAGAAATTACACTTGTCTACGACTCACTTATCTTAAATATCATTGGTTCACCTACGATTATAATGATTTAACTAAATCTTTTCTTAGGATTATTTATACAAACCCTAATAATTACATTAATCACAGTGCGAGATGTCATTTGATTTTCCTAAGTATACGGTTTGATTTTTCCACATCACCATTTATACGTATGTTCAACGGTGTGTTGGTGATGTCATGTCATGTGATTACCGAAATCAGTACATGCGATGAGCCGATGACAAAAAGAAAAAGGAAAAAGAATAAGCAGATAAAAATATTGAATAAAGATTGGTAGACATCTAAAAGGTGTAGACCACTAGAGCAATAGGAAGAGAGGAGAGATAAGTGATAAGTGTGATATATGATGTGATGTAATTGGAAGAAAGAGATAGAGAGAAAAAAAGAGTGACCAGATATGTCTGTACTGTTTAAATGTACACGAATTATTGCTATTCTAAGTTCTAAGCCAATAAAAAGACTAAAATAGGGCGGGTAGTTGAATCATGAATGGTCAAAGGGTTGGAGGCTTGGCCTCACCTACCCCTATTAGTCAGACCAAAGCTGAATGTTTAGTTTCTGTGATGATATTTATTTTGCATTATTATTCAGATAACATTGTTTTTCAATATGTATTTTTTCTCATCTAAAAAAGTATTCATTTGTTAGGTGTTATAAGAAAACCGAAATAAAAGAAAAATATAATTAACTTCTCTTATAAAATTTTTGGTCTGCTGAGTTGTTCGGTTATGAGAATCATTAAGTGATTTTCCTCAAACTTTACGGTGGAGTCTGATAAATTGAGGGGTGGTGCTGCTTCTTTACCAATATTTGCATAAAACACTTCGATACTTAAATTAATATGAAGTGTAATGAGAAAATCCTAGAGTCCTAGTTGAAAACTCTTAGGAATGCTCGAATGAATAGCATGTTAAGTAAATGAACAGAAGAACCTGTATTTATAGGCTCAGAATCCGTGGCAGTTTACTACTATAAAATTGTCATATTACCACGGTTTCGACTTCCGAGCAGCATGTTACCACGGTTAAACCGTGGTAACATTTAACCGTGGTAACAGCCTGCGAGGTAATAGATAAATTACCACGGTTCAAGACGGAACCGTGGTATTATCATACATCTGAAATACCCGGTTTTACGCTAAACCGTGGTAATATCAGGCCTCTGTTACCACGGTTCAAGGCGGATGTGGTAATACAATACATCTTTTACCACGGTTCTTACTGGAACCATGGTAATAGGTTCCTCTGTTACCACAGTTCTTACTGGAACCGTGGTAATAAGTATTTTTAAAAAAAAAAAAAATCAGCCTATTTGCAATACACGCAACACTGTTTCTAAACTAAAAAATTGGTCAACTCCGAATATCCACCGTATCTAAATATATTTATTTAAGAAATTAAAGGGTAAACCACATAGAACGACAACATGCGCCTAAAGAAAAGGAAACAAACAAACTTGAAAATTTCTCAAAAACTAAACCTTTTTGGTGGAACAGCATTCCAATGCATCTCAACAAAAAAAAAAAAACAGAACACCATTGGTGAACTCAAAGCCAGTATACACTGTTGGCAAAATGTTCACTGAAACAAGGAGAAGCACCAGAACTTACTAACAGAGAACCAAAATAAAATTACACCCTTGACCAAATCCCTAATCAATAGAGAATGATTTAAGAGACATGAGACTCCTCAAAACGCCCATGTTAACGCGGTTCAAGCATATGATATGACTATGTATATGGTTAAAAGATGATAGCAAAACTCACTTATCATGAGGAAGCCTCTTCTTTGACTTCTTCATATACTTTCTAATGGATTCTTTCAACTTCTGTCTCAATCCAAGGTATTCTAGTTCTTCCTTCGTATGCTTATGAGGCTCTTCTACGTACTCTTCCCCTTCATCTTCTTCATATTCTTCCCCTTCATATTCTTCATATTCGTCCCCTTCCTCTCGTTGTTCATACTCATATCCATCGTACCCATGGAGCTCCTGCAGAAAAGAATCACGGGTCAAAGCACATACCAGTTACGACACAAAGTGATTCTATCAGAAAAGAAAACATTAAAAAGCAATAAAGGAATCTCAATCCTTAAAGTTGAGAATGCTTACATCTTCATCATAGCCCCGCATTGTGGTTTCATGTAGAGATAGAGAATCCGCTATTACAAAATATTTAGAGATTCATTAACAAGTTAGATCGATCGAAAGCTTGTTCTACAAGTACCACCGACACACAAAGCAGTTCAAATTAGGGTTAGTTTGGAATCTAAAGTTCTCAACCACTGTAACTGACAGTGCTAGCATAAAAAGACATAAAGGGGGGAAATTAAACCCGACACTCCAGAAAAGAATTGCAAAATTTTTAAGAAAATACTAAAATTAGGGTATAAGGGGAGCGATTCGCTAGAATTGGGAGATGGAAAATCAAAGCTTGATTGTTCCCTGAATTTTCATAGCAGCGGACGCAATTGAAAGCTCGTGCAAGCAAAAACAATGACAGCAAAAAATGGAATGATCAGAGGAAATCACAGAAAGTGGGAATTTAGGGGAAATTGAAAACGAGAGAAGCGAAATCAGCATGAATTGTGAGGGTATGGTGAAGAAGTTATTGTGAAGAAGGGAAATTGAAGATGGAAAATCGAGGAAGAGAAAGGGGAGGAGCATACCTTGATTTCTCTGGAGTCAGCAGCGCGATGTGAATAATGGTCGATTAGGGCACCAGAAAGGGGGAAGAACGAAGTGGAAAGGAGGGAGGGGAAGGTCCTCGCGCGAACTCGGAGGGTGCGCTGGCGATGGCGGAATGAGTGGCCGTCACAAGCTTGGTGACTGGTTGGTCGAAGAGGGGAATGAGGATTTCTGGTGGAGAGGGCTCGAAGGAGAAGATATGGAGGATTCGAAGAAGAGAAGGTGGAGGCTCGGTGGTTGGTGAGGCTAGGAAGATGAGAGGTGGAGTGGATGTGGTGATGGGAGAAGATGGATGGGGCGGCTGATGGAAAGGAGAGGATGAGTTAGAGAGAGAGGAGTGAGTTAGGGTTTTGGAGTCTACCCTTTCTCCTTTCCTTTTTTTTTACTTATTAGCACGGTTATAAGTGAATTGTGGTAACAGAGTGGCTCAGTTACCACGGTTCAATGCGGAACCGTGGTAATAGAGCTCCGGGCACCATTTTACCCCGGTCCAGCATGGAACTGTGGTAACAGTGCCGTGGTAAAAAGACAAATTTGTAGTAGTAGTTGTCTCTACAAGTGTGAGGGAAATCCTAAGAAGGAGCTTCCGAGCGCATGGTTGGCTTCATGCTATCATGCTTCGTTCGTGGTATCTTGACTTGTGCATAACTGCTTGGACACTGGATGAGACGAGATGTTCCTTAACTAGTCATTCATTCTGCCCATATGCACTTGCTTAAGAGCGTATTTTTTAGGTCGGTTGTGATGCTATTGAGCCTTTAGGCTGAGAAGCGGGCTAGAACATTAGTTGATGTATAATTTCACTTTATATTACTTAATTAGCATATTTGATTCAATTTTTTTAAAAAATTATTCACCTTCTTAAAATACTTTCATAAAAACAAAAAAGAAACAATGATTTATATTCTAACCAAAGTACAAATAATAGTGGGAAGTCAATTACAATTATCCTAACAAGCCTGAAAATTTAATACCAATACATTTGATATGTTAGACACATTCATTTGTTATTAGTAATAGCTTATGTAAATAACCAAAATAATATATAGCTTATGTCAATGAAACAAACAAAAAAAAAAGACAAAAAAGCTTATGTATATACTATAATAATTGTAAAGTTGAAAGATATAGAAATTCAATAATTAATTAAAAATTAAATCACTAAGATAATCGGAAACTAAACGGCAATGAGGATAAATAAAGCATTTAAAAAAGGATTAAAGAAATAAATAAAGATGATAATGTAAAAAATTTACAGTTATTAAATTAATTAGAAAAATTGAGGAATTAAATATAATAACGTTTTTCGTAACTTCTTAATTAGAGACTTGTAAGGAAGTTATTACAAAAAGATGAAAATACTTTTAATTGTTATGTAGGAAGTGTTAGAAAGAAATATGGAAAGACACTTCACCGGGATGCAGGGATTTTGAAAATTTATTTAAATTATAAAAATAAAATAACACGTAGAACCAGTTACCGATTACTTACCTGGACACTTGGCGCGATTTTATTGGCCAAAAGTTGGTGGTGCACGGAGCACTACTTAATTGGTAGTTCACCTTAGACAACACCTGGGCTTCAGAAATTATATATTACTCCCTCCGTCCCAAATTATAGGATCCTTTTCAGACAATCACGTCTATTAAGAAAACATGTAATAAGCTAATTAATATGTTGGTTTTGTTACTTTTTATACAAATCTTCCAATATGCCCTTATTTAAAAAAATCTGAAAATTGTTAATGTAAGTAGGATATACCAAAAGTTGGTTGGGAATATGAAAGGAGTAATTAGCAGAGGTGGTAATTAAAGTTTTGGAATTTAAAATATAATGAATGCATGGGGTAAAAAAGGAAAAACTTAATTTTTTTTTCCTGAAATCTAGAAGGGGTCTTATAATTTGGGACACCAAGTTTGTCTCTAAAGGGTCTTATAATTTGGGACGGAGGGAGTATAATCGATAGATTAATGTAATTTATTTATTTAACAACAGGTCGCATGTGTGTGGTTGCATAAACGGTCAATGTTACATTCACTTGGTCTTTTTGATGTCCCGCCTCTATAGGCAGAGCAAGTGACGCTGTAGCATCCTAGACGTGACAAACTCGGTTCAAGATCCGTATTGATTTCCTACCACAAATACAAACACCTAAATTTGCAACTACCTTTGAACACTGTCTATTCTCTCCTTGTTTCATTGTCAAACAAGAAAAACAAGAAAACTGTCACTGATTGCAACTTCCATGTTAAAATCTTAATCAAAATGGTGGACATTGCCTTGATCCATGTACATTTCACCGGGTAAAATCTCAAATCCATACCCTTGCTACACTCTATGATCATGCCCCTCTTGATCTCTTTGAAGTTATAGCTAAAGGTAATCTTTTATGATTTTCCTCCAAATATTGTTTTGAACAAAATTGATTATTTGAAATGTTTATTATGTCTGATAACAAATTCAATCGTAGTGCACCTTTTATAAGATACTCCTATAATAATATTCTGGCAAGTATTCTATTCCATCCTTGAATAAGAAGCACTTCATTCGCTGGTTTATTTTTATTTCTATGTTTTATTCAGTTTCACTTCTATGCCAGGTTCTGCTGGGTTGCTACCAAAAGTACTAATGATTTGGGCTTTTGACACACTTGTATTACAAAAAAAATGGTTTTTCACTAATAATATTGAGTATTTTCATCAATCTATTTCATTTGTGTACATGCAAACTTGTGTCCAAAAGGGAAATGGAACATGATCATCCATGGAGTAATACAAAAAGAAGAGAAGATTGACTCAAGAAGCAGATTAGAGATTCAACTCACATTTGATATGCTATTGAAGTAGAAGCTGGAATTCTGTTGATTATTTATGACTTGTGCGCGTGAAGAGTGGAAGTTTTAAGGTAAGTACACAATGGATTTTGGTGAGGGTTATGTGTCAAATGAGCATCGTGAGCTTCATCGATCAGTAACAGAAAGTGCAGATCCTTTATCTGTTTCGCCATTGCAACTTTCTCCTAAGTCACCAAGATCTCCTAAATCTCCTAGGGCTCCTAAATCTCCAGGGTCCCCAAGGTCGCAAGGAAAGTGCAGCAATCTAAGTCCAAAGAATAAGCAACCACATTCTTCAAAAGATGGACGTCCAAAGAAAGGTGAAGTCTTTAACCATTGAAGTTTTCATTACTAGTTTCCACTTTTAATGCCTGATAGCTTCTTCCACTTCGAATCTACATTACAATTTGTGTGATAAGTGATGGTCATAAACCTATGGTGCCACTTTTCATCATTTAGTCTACATAGATTCATGATAGTATTTTTTTTTTGACAGATAGATAAATAGTTGATCATGTATTCTAAATACTTGGAATTCTATATATAAAACATTCAAATATGAAGTAGATGAAAAATTCACGGTTCTCATGTGTGATATGTCATGACTAACATCATGGTCTTAAACTGCTCATATAACTTGCAAGTTTCAGCCATTCAAAGATTTCTATGTATTTGGAATGGCAGAATACCCATTTAATACTTAGCTTTGCCACATGATACATTCACGCAATCTAACTCATTCGATCAAGATCGGTTAGCTCAGATTTAAAATTTTTATCTACCGTCAGATATTAATGAAATATATAAACTAACTGATCATTGATCGGACGAATCAAATTGTGTGAGTGCATGAATGCAGAATATCCCCGACTTTAGGGAACCCAAATCCATGAATTAAATCGTACAGTGACTTGATAGCAGGACATTCTTTTGTTTTAGTGTTTCTTGACTTATCAAATAATATGATAAATATTTCTGTTCCATAAATTCCAAGAAGCAACCATCTTACCCTACTCCCATGTGCAGGTGGTTCTGGTGGTAAAGGTACCTGGGGTGGATTGCTTGACACAGATGATATGAACTGTCTTGACCCCAGTGACCCAAACTATGATAGCACTGAGGTAGAAAGTTAAGATTGAATCATTATTTTATAATAGAGACTTACGTGGATGAAATCTGTTGTTGCTTAATTTGTTCTAAGAGTGTATGTTTCTGCAACACCAACAACTATGCATTTCTATAAATGGTTTTGTAGGAAGTTGACCATTCAAATGAAAACAAAACGACAACTGATCTGGATGAGTACAAGAAAAAAGCAACAATAATAGTGGAAGAATACTTTGCCACTGATGATGTTGTTGCAGCACTAAATGAACTTCGAGAGCTCGGAAAACCAGAATATAGTTACTACTTTATCAAGAAACTTGTCTCCATGTCAATGGATAGACATGACAAAGAAAAAGAAATGGCTGCTATTCTGTTATCTGCACTCTATGCTGACATAATTCACCCTTCACAAGTGTACAAAGGCTTCAGCAAATTAGTTGAATCAGCAGATGACTTGATTGTAGATATACCAGACACAGTTGATATTCTTGCGCTTTTCTTAGCTCGAGCCGTTGTTGACGACATTCTTCCTCCTGCATTTTTGAAGAAACAGGTAGCTTACATACCCAAAGATTCCAAAGGTGCTGAGGTCTTGAAGAAAGCTGAGAAAAGCTACCTAGCAGCGCCTCTGCACGCAGAAATCATCGAGCGGCGCTGGGGCGGTAGTAAGAACACAACAGTTGATGATGTGAAGGCTAGGATAAACAATTTCTTGAAGGAGTATGTAGTAAGTGGTGACAAGAAAGAAGCCTTTAGATGCATCAAAGATTTGAAAGTTCCTTTCTTCCACCATGAGATAGTGAAACGCGCTCTTATAATGGCGATGGAAAGGCGCCAAGCAGAAACTCCACTACTAGACCTGTTGAAGGAGGCAGCTGAAGACGGTTTTATTAACACTAGCCAAATGTCTAAAGGGTTCAGTAGGTTGATTGATACTGTTGATGACTTATCACTTGACATCCCAAATGCGCCTGGAATACTGCAGGAACTAATGTCCAAAGCAGCATCTGAGGGTTGGTTGTGCGTGTCATCTTTGAAACCACTCACAGTGGAGCCTGAAAAGAATTCAATCAAAGACAGTGTTGCCAGAAGTTTCAAGCTAAAGACTCAGTCCATCATTCAAGAGTACTTCTTATCAGGTGATATATTGGAGGTAAATAGTTGTCTAGAACAAGAGAAAAACCAAAATTGTGCTGGACTCAATGCAATCTTTGTTAAGAAACTAATAACCCTGGCAATGGATAGGAAGAATAGGGAGAAGGAAATGGCCTCTGTCTTGCTTTCATCATTGTGTTTCCCAGCTGATGATGTTGTGAGTGGCTTTGTGATGCTGATAGAGTCAGCAGATGACACTGCTCTTGACAACCCTGTTGTAGTTGAGGATCTTGCTATGTTTCTAGCTAGAGCAGTAGTAGATGAAGTCCTGGCCCCTCAACACCTAGAAGAGATTGGATCACAGTTTCTGGGGCCAAGTTCAGTTGGCAGCAAAGTTCTTCAAATGGCAAAGTCATTGCTCAAGGCTAGACTTGCCGGGGAGAGAATCTTGAGGTGTTGGGGCGGCGGCGGAAGCAGCAGGCCTGGATGGGCGGTTGAGGATGTCAAGGACATGATCGGAAAGCTTTTGGAGGAGTATGACTCTGGAGGCGACATACGAGAGGCTTGTCGTTGCATGAAAGAGTTAGGTATGCCATTTTTCCACCATGAGGTTGTTAAGAAAGCCCTGGTGACAATCTTTGAAAAGAAGAATGAGAGGTTATGGGGTCTGCTCAAGGGGTGTTTTGAATCAGGGTTAATAACCATGAATCAGATGGTGAAGGGTTTTGAAAGGGTTGCAGAATCTCTTGATGACTTGGCTTTGGATGTCCCATATGCTAAGAAACAGTTTGCACACTATGTTGAAAAAGCAAAGACTGAAGGATGGTTGGACAGTTCATTTTGTTCCACACAAAATGGCACTTGATAGTTATGATATGGGTAATCCGCAATACAAGTTTTGCTTATCTACTTTTTCCATCAAATGTAAACTGTTAAGCCTATGCATGCATAACTTAAAATGCAGTCGTATATCAAATGTAGTCTCAAATAATTCCATACAATATGTTTTTTATCCAGACAAATTCTTGATAGATCAGCAGGCCTCCAAAGCAGACTTAAGCTGGGAACTTTGTCCCATTTAAGTTATTGAATAAACAAAATAAATTAAACCAACCACATCCAAGAATCAAGTCAAAAATTTGAGATGAACTCAGTTTCTATAACCATTGGAGTAAAAATTAGAAGAAAAAAAAAAAAAACAAACGAATACAAATAATCTCAACTTCTTTTATACAACCTGGTAGAATCTAAGTTTTCAATCCAGGCGGGATCTTGGCTCTGGGACAAATTTTCCAATTCCAACCCAAATCACTATCCCGGCCATCCTAGCCGGGGTTCCGAGAAAATCTGGCAAAATCCCAGCCATCCAAGTAGGATAGCGTTTTTCAAAAATTCCCTCAAATGTAAATTTACGGGTATTTTCATATTTTCACAACGGTAAAAAACCTCATAATTTGGATTTGTTCGACCTTTCCCTTTCTTCTACCCACTTCGACCCTCTTCTCCTTTCTTCTATCATATATTTATTATTGATTCAGTATGTTTACAATTGGTATATATTATATAAAATATAGATATAAAAAATCACTATCTCGGTCGTCCCGCTTTCTGAAATCCCAATATTCCAATTTTGAGGCCGGCCGCAATGAGTTGGGAACTGAGATTGACAACATAGGTTAGAATATGAAAAGGATATCTTACAATATCTAAATCATATTATATGGTTAAAATAGTCCTTATATAGGGTAGAGAAATCTTCACTCCAAAACATATTTTTAGAATAGAGTTAGGTCTAGCTCAAATTCTAAAACAACTTACAATAATCATTGGTAGCATCCTCCTTTAAAAGAAGCGACTTCATTCTTATTTTGATCCATATTGTTCATAACACTTTTTAGAATTGTTCTTAGGGGCATTTGGTATTTTCCAATGAAAAATAAATGTAAGAGAAAAGAAAGAAAAACGTTAAAAAAAAAAATTAAACCTTCTATTTAAAATTATTAATCTTATGAGCTTTAAGAAAAAATATATGCGCTTCTTTTTATTTCTGGCCTCACATTAACGGATTTAACTCATGAGAAAAAGTGTGTGATTATAATTGCTAATTGAAAAATCAATGCAATTTTAACTTCATATTTTATCACAATGACATATCACCCTCTAAAGTACACCTCTCTAAAGAAACTAAAAATCGAGTAAAGTAATAATTATGTACAGGCAAAACCAATACTAGTATAACATTGAGAGTAAAACTAAGAACCCAGTACACAAAGCAGAGACAATTTCTAAGACTTGCACAGGTAACCTAGTCACGTGGTAACAACGTTTTACTATTTGTGCCCACGGTTGGGGCTCCCCTTTGAGAGTAAAAATAAGAACATGGAAGAAAAAAAAAAACATTGGAGATTGTAGACTTAAGTTCAAATACTTTATCAATTTTCACTTATTTTTCTTAAAAGCAAAAGAATTACCTTCCTATTTCTGCGCATCAATTCACTTGCAATAACGAAGAACACATCCCAAAAATCATTTGCAATGTCATAAAATATAAACAGCTATAGGAGGTTCTTGAAGATGGATTACATTTTGCCTCAGTTCATACGCAGCAAAACTTCAATTTTTTACATCCTGATATTCTTTTTGTCCATCGGTAATTAATGTTCATATTTGCTATTTCTCCCCACTCCATACAAACTGACTAGAAATTAAACTCATTGGATTTTAAGACTAATACGACGTGAGATGGGCCCCCATGCTCTGCTAGGGTTTTCATCGGTTTCCGTGCTGCAGTATCCTAGCGGCGGCTGCTCCCTCTAACGGCGACCAGCTCCTCCTTCTCCGACAGGGCTCTCCACCGACTGGTTCGTGTCCGTCCCTGTCTGGTCTCTCTCATCTCCCATCAGCGGTGGTGTTTCTGGGTCGTGCTCACCGGCCTGCTTCTATTTCCTGTCCACAGCGTCGTGCGGCTTGGGCTCGTGCTCGCCGGTGGCCGGCGCCTGTTTTTTCTGCACACGTGGTGTTGGTTCTGGTTCTCCGTCTCTGCTGCGTTTTGTTGGGGCTGCCGGTGCTATTTCTCTCTGAGACGTGAGGCTGCCTTCGTCCTCGACCAATACCTTCGGCCATCTTTCTCAGCCACGGTTTCTCCTCCTTTGGTGTGGAAGCTGGCACTGTCTTTGTTGTTTTTTGCCGGCTGTCTAGTCCGGTCTATTGCTACATAAACGTGGTCCCCTCTTCTTACGTCATTTTGACGGTTACTATTTCTGGATTTCTGGGTCGTCATTCTGAGAGGGCCATGAGGAAACAGTTCACGCTCACTGGCGAAGAGGCTAGCGTGCTGAACGTTGGTAAAGTGCAGCCTGACTCTGCTGTGGCATCCGGTGCTTGGCTTGTGGGAAGGTTGCTGGCAAAACAACCTTCTAGTGTCTCTGGGTTTCGGTCATGGATGACCAAATTATGGAAGCTTCCCGACGGGGTCGAAATCCGGGAAGTAGCGCCAAATGTCTTCACGTTCCGGTTCTTCAACAAGAGGGACATGAAGATGATTCTGAACACAGGTCCTTGGTTTTTTGAAAAGTCTCATTTGGTTTTGAGGGAGCTTGATGTTAATGTCAACCCCCTGGTTGTGGCTCTTGATAAGATCCCGTTCTGGATTCAGGTGCATGATCTTCCTCTGAGTTTTCGATCTGAAGCGGTGGCCTCGTCTATTGGCACAGTGTTCGCCGGCTATTTGGGGTTTGACAAGAATGATATTCTGGGAAAATACCTGCGTATCAGGGTATGGGTGGACACTACGACACCACTGAAGAGATGCATGATGATGACAGATGAGGGGGGGAACCCTTCCAGGCTAATTTCCTTTATGAGAAGCTTCATCATTTTTGCTTCCGTTGCGGACTCTTGGAACATACACTCTGAGATTGCGACATGGCGCCTTTGGACAAGGGCAAGGGTTCAGCGGAGGATCTTCCTTATGGACCCTGGCTTCGGGAACCCACCGAGTCGTGGAAGAGCGATCGTCAAGGTGGCGCCAAGCCGGCGACTCACACAGTCTCTGACCATCCTAAAGGGGCGGTTCCAGGTCCTTCGAGAAGAAAGCGGGGTTCCCGTCGGGATAGAGCGGCTAACCGGGCTCCACCGGCACCCACAGAGCTTCACTTGCATCAGTCAGCGAATGTTGGTTTGGATCCGGATGACATTGCTGATGACCCCGACTTTGCCTTGCCGGAGGATTTTGCGAGCCTTGGGGTGGAGGAGCAGTTTGATGATGAGGGGGTGACAAGTGCCCCGAAGGGCGGCTTAGACCAACCTATTATTCCTGCTCCAAAGCAAGACTGCAACACTCTTGGGCCCGCTGTTGGGGGTAACCAAAAGAAACGTACATTGGGTAATATGCTTATCTCAAACTTGGGCTCCACAGGTGTTTCACCCCCTTTGAAGAGGGTCACTACTGTTTCCGTGGTTGGAACGGCGGAGGCTGCGGGGCAGCCTCGCCATACCCAATGAGGATCCTTTCGTGGAACTGTCGAGGGCTTGGGAACCCTGGGGCAGTACGGGCTTTGGCTAAGCTCATCCACTCAGAAGCTCCCGATGTGTTCTTCGCCATGGAGACACGCAGTTATGGTCATGAGTTGAGGAATTTAAGGGGGATGGCAGAGTACCCCAATGTCTTTCCGGTGGATTGTTCGGGCAATCGTCGATCTAGAGCCGGTGGTCTTTGTCTGTTCTGGAGGAGCTCCGTTGACATCCAGGTACTTCACTCCTCTAGTAACCATATTCTTTTTCTATTCAATTGCTCTGAGATTTCTTTGCAAATGCATGTTCTTGCTATTTATGGTTTCCCTGAAGAGAGAAACAAGCATAAAACATGGGATCTTATTCAGCGTTTCCAGCCCTTGCCGGATATCCCGTGGATTTGTGTGGGAGATTTTAATGATGTTTTGAGCCCATCTGACAAGCTTGGGGGGGGGGGGGACTCTCCTGATATCAGGAGGCTCCAAGCTATCCATCAGGTGTGTGCAACTTGTGGTTTGTCTGATGTGGGAAGTTCAGGTTACAGGTTCACATGGTCAAATAAGAGGAGCCACCCATACACTATAGAAGAACGTCTGGATTATGCCCTGGCTAATGAGGCGTGGCATGACGCTTGGCCTTATACTCGCGTCTATCATCGCCAACGGCATCAATCAGACCATAATCTCATTCTTATTGATTGTTCTCTGAGCAACCGTCGCCCAGTCAGACGGGAGCGCATATTTCGTTTTGAGGAACTCTGGTTACAAAGTGAGGATGAGTGCACCGAGATTGTAGCCCAATCTTGGTGTAGAACCCTTGCGGATCTCCCGACCAAGATGGGTGAGGTGAGTTCGGCCCTTGACTCTTGGCGTAAAAATAAATATGGCGACCTTCCTCAAAAGATTTCAGACCAAAAAGTGTTACTTCAGGAGCTCCAGGAGGAAATCTTCTGGTGCCAAAGGTCCCGAGCAAACTGGCTCAAGTATGGTGATAAAAACACCAGCCTCTTCATTAAGAAGGCCTCTCAAAGACAGAAACGAAACTCTATTGTACAACTTTTGGATGATTATGGGACACGAGTTTCGAGGATGCTGATATCTCTCGGGTCTTGAATTCTTACTTTCAGGAGCTGTTCACTACATCATCGCCGACAGGTATCCCGGAGGCGGTGTCTCTTGTTGCAGGGAGAGTAGGTGCCTCTCAACTCCAAATTCTGAATGAGCCTTTCACTAAGGCTGATGTCAAAGAGGCGCTCTTCCAGATGCATCCTACTAAGGCTCCGGGAAGAGACGGCTTACCAGCACTGTTTTATCAGAAGTTTTGGCACATTATTTGGGATGATGTCTCCCAATTCTGTCTGCGGGTCCTTCAAGGTGACCTATCTCCAGGTATGATTAATAATACTCTTCTGGTTCTTATTCCAAAGGTTAAGAAGCCTGAGCATGCGAACCAATTTAGACCTATTAGCTTGTGTAATGTGTTGTTTAAAATTATTACGAAAACCATTGCGAATAGGTTGAAGATTATTCTGGCTGATCTTATTTCGGAAACTCAGAGTGCGTTCGTCCCGGGTCGTCTGATAACGGATAATGCCCTGATCGCCTTTGAATAATTCCATTTTATGAGTAGAAAAATCTCGGGCCGTAAGGGCATGATGGCCCTGAAGCTTGACATGGCTAAGGCGTATGACCATGTTGAGTGGCCTTTTCTTCGATTGGTTCTATGCTCTATGGGGTTTCCCCCCAGTTGGGTGAACCTTATTATGCGATGTGTCACTACTGTTGATTTTTCTATTTTGTTAAATGGTAATCCGTAGGTGGCATTCATTCCTCAGAGGGGGCTGAGACAGGGGGACCCTCTTTCCCCTTATCTTTTTATTCTGTGTGCAGAAGTCTTGTCGGCCCAGATTCATCGAGCAGTGACTAGTTCCTCGCTATCTGGTCTTCGTATTGCTCGGCCGGCGCCGGTTATTTCTCATTTATTTTTTGCTGACGATAGCGTCATCTTTGTCAGGGCCTCTGCGGAGGAAGCAGAATGTGTTAAATCCATTCTTGCGACCTATGAGCGGGCCTCTGGACAAAAAATCAATCTTGACAAATCTACTCTCACATGTAGCCGGAATGTGCTTGCATCTACTTTATCTGAGCTTACTATGCTTCTGGGTGTTAAGGCTGTTCAGAGCTTTGACAAATATTTGGGACTCTCGGCTATTTTGGGGAGATCTAAAACCCAAATATTTAATTTCGTCATTGAGAGAGTTTTTAAAAATCTTAAAGGGTGGAAAGAACGTTCCTTTTCTCGGGCAGGGAGGGAAGTTCTAATTAAAGCCGTGGCTCAAGCAATTCCGGCTTATGTTATGTCTTATTTTGCTTTGCCTGACTCTTTGTGCTCCCGCATTGAGGGAATGATCAGTAGGTTCTTTTGGAGCGGAGACATTGAGAAACGAGGTATCCATTGGCGGAAATGGCCGACCCTTTGCCGACCCAAGTGGTCGGGAGGACTGGGGTTCTGTAATTTTAAAGCTTTCAACACTGCTCTGGTGGCTAAAAATTGGTGGAGAATTTATTCATCTCCTCATCTTCTTGTTAGCTGGCTTTACAAAGCGGTGTATTTCCCCCGCGGGGACATGTGGGGTGCTAAAAAAGGTTTTCGTCCTAGTTATGCTTGGTCGAGTATCCTTGGGTCCCGATGGATTTTTGAGAAGGGGGGGCAGTGGAAGATAGGTGATG
Source organism: Acmispon strigosus (assembly GCA_030819835.1). Taxonomy (NCBI): domain Eukaryota; kingdom Viridiplantae; phylum Streptophyta; class Magnoliopsida; order Fabales; family Fabaceae; genus Acmispon; species Acmispon strigosus. Next base: position 33,199,141 of record JAUAMA010000001.1, read on the forward strand.
GCACTAGTGTTCACATTTGGGAACATAACTGGCTTTCTCATGGTTCCCCTATTATCTCCCGTCAGGACTTGGCCAATGAGGCGAATGTTCAATGGGTGAGTGACCTTATTTCTGCTGGAAGGTGGAAATCTGATTTGATTGATATGATATTTCATCCTAATATGGCTAAGTATATTTTATCAATTCCTCTTCCTTGTGTTTCACATAATGATTATTTGTTTTGGCCTTTTAACGAAAATGGTATCTATTCTACAAAATATGGTTATAATTTTATCATGCAGGACCATGTTTCTTTTATGGCCTCCTCTTCGGGGGTTCCATCAATGCCGTCTCAAGCGTGGAAGCGGCTGTGGAGGTCTCGTACTTTGCCGCGGTGCAAGGAGTTGGTACGGCGTGCAGCTTTAGATATCTTGCCGGTTAGAGGTCGTTTGCGGTACCGAGGTATGGATATTGACCCCTCCTGTCCATGCTGTGAGGTGGTAGAGTGCGAGACGGTTGCACATGTGCTACTTTATTGTCCGGATTCAGCTCAGGTCTGGTTTGGTTCGTCGATTGGCTTACGGGTGGGTGGGTGACTGGCCCGACCTCTCCTTTGCTGATTTTTTTCCTCAGGTTCTTGGAGATTGCAGATGACCAAGCTCTCCTTTGCTTTATCACTATGGTCTACTGTATTTGGGAGAGGAGGAATCAGATTGTGTTCCAGCAGAGGCGGACGCCCACCCCGCTTATGTTTGATCGTGTGGCTACTCTCCTTGGGGTTCCAGACGTGCGGGCAGTTCCTCGCCAGTCTATGGTGTTGCCATCTAGTTGGGCCCGTCCTCTTAGAGGTGTTTTTAAGCTCAATTTTGATGCAGCTCTTCGAGACTCGACTTTGGCTGGTTTTGGGATGGTGGCTCGGAACTTTGAGGGTGAAGTTCTCGCTTCGGCGGCCGCAGCTACTATCATGGTCTCGTCCTCCGTCATTGCGGAGGCTCTGTGTTTCCGTTGGGCGATCTCCACTGCTATTGATTTGGCCTTCTGGAGGGTCATGTTTGAGACTGATTGCCTAAAGCTCTTTGATCTTTGGCGTCGTCCAAAACCTGGTGGATCTTATCTTTTTTCTATAATTAGGGATTGTCATTCCTTTTCTTGTCATTTTGATTTTATGGATTTTAGTTTTGTTAGGCGGGAAGGCAATATGGTTGCTGATTTCCTTGCCAAATTTTCTTTCTCTACGTTGTCCTTTGTCTGGGTTGAGGATGCTCCTCAAGAGATTTTAGCGGCTATGCACCATGATGTAGTGGCTTCTGCCCCTGTTTCTTGATTAATATATTTATTCAGTTTCAAAAAAAAAAAACTCATTGCACGGGTTTATTTTTTAAGTTGTAAATTTAATTTTAATATCTTTATAAAATTTAATTTTGTATCGAGTTTGGGAAGCCATTAAATGGAATAAGATAAAAGAATATATAGATATATCAAATGTAATTACACTGAGAAAGTTCTTTAAAAAATTTATTGTACACTGCATTTATAGTATGTTGTGCATATATTTTATCTTACTTAATAAGTATTTTCAATCCATTTGTTTACATTACTCTTGAGAATGCAATATATATATATATATATATATATATATATATATATATATGGAGCGTATCAAGTGAAAACAATGTTTATTGTGAGTGGTGAGAATATTAAATCGTGACTATACAATCATAAATGCTCTCATTTCTCACAATAAACATTGCTCTCACATGATACGTTTTCTATATATATATATATAATTGATCATGTTATAAATAAACAAGATGAGTGTATAATTTTGTCATGATTGTAAATATTTAATTAATTGAATGCATATTAAATATTTAATTACTATGTAATGTAAAAAGTGTGTTAAATTAAATAATTGTTGATGAAATAAAAAGTTAAATATATTTGTACTTTCATGTTTGGAAGCCCCAAACTCGATTATTAGGAAGGACGTTCGGCCTAAAGGGCACTGACTCTAATATACTGACTCCGAGGACATATAGTTAAGTATCCACCTAAAGTAGCTGCTAGTAACCTCCACGGAAATGTGATTTTATTTATTAGATAGTAGTTGAAGAGCTAGTGATATTGGAAAATTTATTCAATTTTTAATTTTAATATTTAATGTATTTATAGGAAATTTTACATTGCTTAGTGAATTTAATACAAAGCTTCAAGTGAGAGAAAATAGTAATATAAAAAGTTTCTATAGTTTGGGTAGTTCAATAGCCTCTAGATATTGATAATTTCATTCAATTTTTAAAATTGTAGTATTGCTGCATGATTTAATAACAGATTAATGTATATGCATTGTTTGTGTAAAAAAGTTATACACTGACATCCAATGACATTATGCCACATAAGACCCAACAATTACCTTTCTTTTTAATTTAAATTAACATAAAGATAAATTTATGATGTGGTTTGGATGCATGCGTAAAAAGTTTACACCGACAGTGCATTAACTATTTTTTCATATTATAATGGACCAGGCAACCCACACCATCCAAGGGGGGTTGGCCCTCTTTAGTCTCATTCATGGGCGAGTGGGGGATATATATACAACGATCAAGTTAACCACCCCTGAGGACGCGTCACCAGGGCCCATGTGACAATTTACAAATTGTACCCCCTTTTTGTAGTTAGAAGTTTTGTACGGGTTTTTGGGCCAATGATTGAAATGCTCAAAAGGCCCCATTTTAGGAAAATTAGGGTTTGACATCTTTCCCTATAAATAGGGGGTTGCATTGAATTAAAGGACTCTGTTAGAGATAAGAATCACCTGATATTGGAGATGCGCAGAATCGAGCACAGCATAGTCTGAGATCGTCTGCCGTATTGACTGACAAAGGAAAACATCGTCTGGTCCTATATCGTCTGATAAGGATCATCAGCATGTTGAAGCAATGGATCATCTGCCAAGCTATATCGTCCGGCCAGATGTAACATCTGACCAGTACTCTGCCATATGTAAACTAGTTATCTAATAGTAATAGCAATCTTGGAATATCCAGGATCTTATCTTGTATTTATTATTGTTTATTTTTCCCAATGTAATATTTGACCTCAGAATATCCGTCGTTCTCTCTGTATAAATACAGAGCTTGTAACCGTGAATAAGATAGAATAGAAGTGCAGAATAGTAAGATTACAAAGTTCATCTTTGCATCTTCGATTTCTCAAGTCTTTTCCCTTTCCTATATAAGAACCCATTTTGGTTCTTAACAGACTCTTCTTTTTCTGGCTCATTTATGACAAGTTGTTTTATTACTATCTTTGCTTATCTCTCCAAGGGTTTTGTGCTAGTAGATCTAGTGTTGTAGCTTTGGCTAGAACATTTTGGCGTCGTCTAGCAGGGATCAGAGCACTTCTACCTAGCAGATCTTCCATTTCTGATGAACAGAGTGTAACACTAGATAGCAACCTAAGAGGGGGGATGAATTAGGTTCTTATGTTTTCGACTTATTAAAATCCAATTTGAAAATGATATCTTTTACTTTAATAGATTCTCAATCAATAAATGAGTATGCAGGGAAAATTTAAATTGCTTAAAGTATAAGTTCAGGGAAAGAGACAATCACACATTGATTTTATCCTAGTTCACCTTCAAACTATCGAAGGCTACATCCAGTCCCCCGTTCTGATTCAGGGATTTTTCCACTATTGATCAAGAGTTCTTACAGATGCTTATACCAAGGATCTTAAGAAGTCTTATCACCAGGAGAGCACACCACTTTCCGTTATTACAGACCTTCACCGAACACTACGGCGGACTCTGAATCAACCTGATACAAAGGACCTTTCCACTAACACCAAACACTATGGTGGGTACAAGATGAAGAAGCTTTTACAATGGCTGACCAATCTTTTAATTTAACAATGGAATAAGAGTTCTTATGACATTTGTGTAAATTTCCTCAGAATAATGTTCCAAATGATTAATGAAAGTTCTTGCACGTTTCTGAACATCAATTGAGTATACATAGGTACTTGTGACTCTTCATGAACCATTGCAAATATTTTTCAACGTTTAAGAACACATTGGTTCATGAAAAATCGTGAGTGGTGATCTCAGTAATCGATTACTGAAACTGGGTAATTGATTACGCTACTAGCCGTTATGATCTGACTGCCATTTTCAAACATGTAATCGATTACTGAAATCTGGTAATCGATTACTGACTGCCTGTAATCGATTACTGAAAGCTGGTAATCGATTACTGACTTCTTGTAATTGATTACTGAAAACTGGTATCGTTTACTGACTTCCTTTAACTGATTACTGAAAATTGGTAATCGATTACTGACTGCTTGTAATTGATTACTGAAAACTTGTAATCAATTATTGCAAGTTTGAAACTTGGTTTTTTGATGTTTAATCCCTAATTAAGTGTTGCTAAACTTTGAAAACAAGTTATACTTAATTACTTGATTACTTTTAAGCCTTCATATGCAATAATACCTTAAAGCATACTAAACTAAGGTAAAGACTTAAAACTAAAACTAGAACCTTATCTAATAGTCTTGAATGTTGTGAGCTGGTTCCTTTAAGTCTTCCTTTTTCTTATTTTGTTGATGTGTGTTGTCTTCGTCAAAACTTCAGCCAAAGTCAAGGAACAGGTCTTCTTCACACAGAGGCGGCGGAAGGAGAGGGCGTGGGCGTCGTGGTCGTTAGCCTTTACGGAGGTCGAGGGGACACCACCCTGAAGTAGACTAGGTGGAGGAACCAGTGATGCCATAGCCGGAGACCTAGCCAGCGCTAGAGCAACCGCCGGTGGAGACACACCTAGATTCGATCATACAGCTAAATCCAGCATCGGTGTTAACGACGGCTAAGGGGCAGCAGCTAATGGCCACAGTTCAGGCGATCCAACGCTAGAACGACCACTTACAAGAACAATTAACTTACCTTCGCAAGCAAAGAGACTATCGCCAGGGAGGGCGAGTGGAAGCACAAAACTTGGTAGATTTTCAGCTGTCCGCCCCAGCTGTGGCAGCGGTCAAAATACCGGAGCACTTGTAGACATTGGTGTTGGACACTTATTCGGGCGACACAGACCCGGTTGATCATTAACATTACTTCAACGCGAAGATGGTGATAGGCGAGGAGACTGACACTATGAAATGCAGGATGTTACCCTCAACATTTAAGTCAACCGCCATGACCTGGTTCATGGCCCAGCCGCCCTACTCCATAACGAATTTTAGGGACTTGTCAACTAAGTTTTTGACACACTTTTCAACAAGTCAAGTGCAGAAGGTAACGACTGCCGCCTTGTATTCCTTGATTCAAGGACCTCGAGAAACACTAAAGGAATATATGGCGAGATACACCAAGGTATCAATACATCTGGAGGACTCAAACCCAACAGCGTGTGTGCAATGTTTTAAGAATGGGCTCAGGGCGGGGCCATTGAATGATGATTTGAGCCGCAAACCAGCCCAAGACATGGAGGAAATCAAAGCGAGAACAAATGAGTTCATTCTGATAGAGGAAGATGATTTGGCAAAGAGGGCAACGGAAGAACTGGTGGTGCAGGCAGCCGCCCCACCAGGGCGATCCAACAGGTAGACAGTGCAGCAAAACACACAAACAAGTGCTAGGCCACAGGAAACGTGATCTTTCCAAGCAAGACAACAATGGGCAGCACCCTACCCGCCAGCAACCAGAGAAGCAGGAGTGCTCAGAACAGGATGGATCTACCACCTGAAGCCACAATGCCCTTAAAGGCGAGCTATACAAAAATATTCAATATTCAAGGATGTCAATCAAACAAACCTAGTACGATACTCGCCACCTCCTAGACGACCACCTCCAAATGTAGATACGTCCTGGTGGTGTGAGTACCACAAGACAATGGGCCATGATTCGAATGATTGCTGGTCACTCAAGCGGGAAATTGAATGGCTCATAAAGGAGGGACATCTACGGAGGTATTTTAGAAACAAGCTACCACCACCCCCACATCTCCCTGCAGCGGAAGAGGCGGCGGTGATTGAGCAGGCGCTTGAGGCGGTTGAAGTCATGGCTCCCCCACCCACCGGGTTCATTTGCTCAATTTCTGGTTGTTTTAGGGGAGGGAGCTTGAGTGGAAGGGCGCGTTAGAATTAATTAAGGGCAGCTCGGTCAGTATTTTCAGTAAGAGGAGGATTCCAACACCTTGACATCTTATTCACATCAAGAGACTTTGACCACATATTACCACATGAGAATGACCCCATTGTAGTCAAGATCCGGGTTAACAACTACGTGACGGAAAAGGTGCTCTTGGATAAAGGTAGTTTTGCAGACATAATCTATGGAGATGCCTTCACAAAGCTAGGGCTAGCAGAGGCGTATTTAAAACCTTATACAGAAACCTTGGTGGGAATCACTGGAGAAAAGGTTTTAGTACGAGGATACATGGAGTAGCAGACCATATTCGGGGAGGAAGGTTAGATGCGGGTTTTGTCTACAAAGTTCTTGATGCTGGCATGTGCATCGCCCTACATTGTCTTGGTAGGGTGGGACACGTTGAACAAAATTTGTGCAATAATATCAACACCACACCTGACAGTAAAATACCCATTGCCGAGTGGGAGAATCAGCGTCATAAGAGTTGATCAAAAGACCGCCTAGGCATGCTACACCGAGTTTTTGAGTGTGTATGGAGAGAAAGCAGCAACAGAAGGACATAGATGTTATAAGCTGAATATGGATGAGGGGACTTGCTTTGATCCCCGAGATGAAGGGCGAGGGGATCGCCCACAACCAACAGAGGAAACAAAGGTGATCACCATTGTTGGGCGACAATTGAAGATTGGGACAAACCTAACAGGGGAGTAGGAGAGGCGTCTAGAGGAACTTTTAAAGGAGAACTTATATTTGCTCGCCTGGACAGTCAAGGACGTTCTGAGGATAGACCTAAATTTCATTTTCCACCGATTAGGAGTAAATCTGCGAGCCAAACCAGTAGCTCAAGTATGGAGAAAGTTAGGAGAAGAGAAAGAAAAGGTAGTTCATAAGAGAAATCCAATATCCCACCTGGCTGGGTAATGTGTTCATGGTGAAGAAGGCTAATGGAAAGTGGCGAATGTGCACAAACTACACGTTTAAGACCCTCGATTTTTAGATATTTATGTTTTGGTTCCTGAACCATTTCATATTTATGAAATGGTCCGTGGATTATTTTATAGTTGAGTTTGGTCCCCAAACTATGCAGTTTTTGAGTTTTGGTCCCGGTTGAATTTTTGGTTGACTTTGAGTATTTTGGATTATGATTATTCATTAGAGATTTTGGGTGAATTAATAATATCCTTATTAAATTCTGAATTGGTTTCTGTTTTTAATTTTAATGGTAGAGATATTAGCTGGAAGATTTTAGTGAAGATTTTGCTATTGCTTGAGATAAGGATAGAAACTGAAAATATTATCTTCTTGAATAATAATAATTTCGAAATTGGATTACCAAGGGGGAGAAGAAGTCAGATTTCTGAGTACACCAAACAGTTAGAGTTTGTTTCAGTTTTTGAAACAAATAAGATATAAATTTAGTTTTAAGATAAAAACCGATTTTATCACCTTTGGGAAACAGAATCATTAAGATAGAAATCTAAAAAAAAAAACCTTCTACTTGCTCCTAGGGTTAATTTCGTGCAACCTCTATAAGTGTAGGGTCTTCCTTCTTTTGCTTCTATCTCAAGCCTCAAGCCTTAGTGCAAATTCTGCTGAAAAACCGATTATGCTCCTTATTGATTTTTGCTGCTGCTGCTGCTGCATTTCCCTTTCCCTTTGAGGACAAGCTTTTGATCTTCTATGCCTCTTCAAGTGTGCTAAGTAGTGATCTCCCTTGGTAGGTTTTTTTACTCTTCCGTTTCTGTACTCTTCCGACGATAAGTTTCATAGTAACCTTGGTTGTAATTCTGTTTTCTCCCTTTTCTTTTCCTTCTCCTTCAAGGATTTGGATCACGAATTCTCTTGGCTAGTTCCCGAAACTTTGACGTCTATCACTCGAATTTTGGACGAGCATAACCCAGTTCTTAATCTCTCTTGATCGTTCGAGGCATGAGGTTGGTCTCTTTCCTTGTTCTTGTTGAAACCCTAGTCATTTTTCCTTATTCATACATGTTGATGTTGAAAATCCTTTGAATTTTGGGGTATAAAATGTCTTTAATCGATTGTATAATGAGCTTTGGCCATGGAAAAGTCTTGTTTTCGAAAAGTAGGGTTTAAAATTGATTTTGGGGTGAAAATATGCTTTTGTGGGCTCTCTGGGACGGAAGCCAAACGCATGAGCGTTGGACTCTCAACGACTGGGCGTTGCAGTTATGCCCAGGACGTGTTTCCAGATAGGGACCCAATGCATGAGCGTTGGCAACCCAACACGTGGGCGCTGGGTCCCTGCCAGCACACTTCTGTTTTTGTTTTAATTATGCAAAAATTATTTTGGGGATTGTTTTCCACCTCTGTTTCAACAATTACTGATTGTTTTTTATCACTTTTATATTTTTTAGGTGGAGGAACAACTTTATGTGACCAAATCGACGGTAAGTGTAACTCGTTGTAGGAATTGTCTTATCGGTTTGTGATGAATTGTGTTTCTGTGTTGAGGATTCTTACTGTGATTTGTCTTTGGACTTATTCTGGACTTGGTTTAGATACTGTAACATGTTATATGTGGTTTCCATGTTGTTGAGGTTTGGTGAAATAAACTGAGTTATTTTGAGACACATGATGTTGATGAACCCTAGGAGGAATTGATTGTATTGTAAATGATGAGATGAATTTAATCCCAGTGGAATCTGCCCCGAGACTTGTGGGTGATAGGATGGGTTAAATCTCAAGTGAGTTGACGGATTTTGTCCCATGTGATTGTTAAGATGAGTTTAATCCCAGTGGAATCGGCCTTGAGACTTGTGGGTGATAGGATAGGTCAAATCTCAAGTGAAACTTCCCTGAGACTGAGGGTGTTTGGTTGAGGGACAACCAAGCATGGTTAGGTGATGTTTTAATATGGGAATTGGTGAATATATTCTTGTCATTGTTGTTGTAATTTGTGCTACTGTTTACTGTTTATTTTCATTGTTTGTTTTATCACTATTGATGTTAATTACATCCTGTATCCTGTTTTCTGTTGCTATTTACTGTATCTGAATTCTGTTGTTTGCTATTTCAGTTTTTAATTATCACAAGTTGATAATTATTATTATTGATATTTTTGGAGTTAACCCTTTCTGTTTGTTTGTTTGTTTATTGTTTGGGCGCTTAACGCCATAGATGAATAGTGCGAGGACTGAAATGGAGATTAATTGACGATCAATTGAAGAGTCGAAGAAGCATATTATTATTTAGTGTTTTTAAAATGACTTTGAAAAAGTTATGTTGCAGAATAATTATTTAATTTATTTCGCGCATTGAATTGTGTTATTTACGGGGATATTATTTATGATTAAATAATTATTGAGCAACGAGTCTTTTTGTAAATTTTGAGTGGCCTTTTTGAGAGGTTTATTAAACTAATTTTCTGCGAATTTACAATGTAACCCTTGACTGAAAATTGGGGCGTTACAACACGAGCCTCAACAGGGCGTGTCCAAAAGATTCGTACCCACTACCAAACATAGATAAATTGGTGGATGGAGCTTCGGGGCTTGGGATGTTAATTTTGATGGATGCTTACTCAGAGTACAACCAGATCAGGATGCACCCTTCAGATGAAGATAAAACAGCTTTCATGACCGCCCAGGTCAATTACTATTATCGGACCATGCTGTTTGTCTTTAAAAATGCAGGGGCGACTTACTAGCGGCTAATGGACCGGGTTTTTAAGGAAAAAATTGGCTGAAACATGAAAGTGTATATGGATGATATGATAGTAAGGACTAAGGAGGCAGCCAACACAGCATGGACCTCATTTAAGCTTTTGGAGAAATTAGAAAACATAACATGATGTAGAATCCAGAAAAATGCTCTTTTGGGATTCAGGGCGGGAAGTTCGTGGTTTTCATGATAACATCAAGGGGGATTGAGATAAATCTGAACAAGTGAAAGACAATCATCGAAATGGCCATCCCAACCAACTTGGAAGAGGTACAACAACTCACAGGGCGGTTGGCTGCTCTAGCAAGTTTCATGCCAACTTTAGGCGAAAAGGGAGCACTTTTCTTCAAGTGCTTGCGAAAGAATGCGCCATTTGAGTGGACAAAAGAGTGCGAGGAGGCGTTCAACAAATTAAAAGTTATGCTGGCAAAACCCTCAATCCTGTCCAAGCCAAAACCGGGCGAACTGTTATTACTATACTTGGCAGTAACCGACTCTGCAATTAGAACTGTTATAATGCAAGAAATAGAAAAAGAGCAAAGGATCATTTACATTTTAAGCCGTACATTTAAAGTCCCGTAGCAGAGGTACCAAAAGATAGAGAAGGCAGCCCTGGCAGTTTTGATAACCGCCCAACGGTTAAGACCCTATTTCCAAAGACATCAGATACGGGTGAATACAGATTTTCCATTACGACAGGTATTGCACAAGCTAGACTTGGAAACTTTGGGACGACCAAGCATAGATGTGGAAAAGGTAAACTTGATAGAGGAGGCGACTACAACCTGGATGGATCCATTGATCCAAGTTCTACGAGATGAACACAAGGAGGATGAAACAATAGCGAAAGATGTAAAGCGATAGGAGACGCACTACACCTTGGTGAATGGGCGATTGTTCAAAAGGGGGTTTATGATGCCATTGTTAAAGTGTGTCAGTTAGATGCAGGTGAAGGAAATAATAAAAGAAGTACATGAATATGTGTGTGCCAGCCATATTGGAGGGTGGTCATTAGTGCAAAAGGTCATAAGGGCGGGCTTCTTTTGGCCCACCATGAGGAAGGATTGCTTGGAATATGAAAGGAATTGTGTCAAATGTCAATTTTTTGCAAATATGCACAGGGCTCCCGCAGTTGAATTCACGAGCGTTACGTTGCCTTGGTGATTTATCGTTTGGGGCGTATAGCTAGTTGGGACATTCCCAACAGGGCAATCACATATGAAGTACATTCTGGTAGCAGTGGATTATTTCACCAAGTGGATCAAAGCGGAGCCTCTGACAACAATGACAATAGCAAAGATCACCAATTTCTATTTGAAAAAATTAATTTGCAGGTTTGGGGTATCCATGGCAATTGTGTTTGATAACGGAATGCAGTTCGCAAGCAAAAGCACCAAAGATTTTTGTGACCGTCTGGGAATTCAAAGGTGGTTTACCTCTGTTGAGTATCCACAGACGAATGGACAAGAAGAATCGGGGATCAAGGACATCCTAGCAAGACTGAAAAAGCGACTACATGATGCCAAGGGGCAATGGTAGAGGAATTGCCAGTAATAATACGGGTATACAACACCACAGAGCAGTCGAACACAGGAGAGACTCCTTTTACAATGACATATGGGTCGGATGCCACACTGCTAGTAGAGATGCAACACAAATCACCATGAGTGCAAGGAGACAATGAAGAAGACAATGGGGAAGGATTGAAGGCCAATTTGATCATGCTGCCTGAAGTACAAGGTGAAGCACATGTCAGAGAAATGGCAAGCAAGCAAGAATGGCTCAAAGGTATGATTCCAATGTAGTCCCCGGAAGTTTAAAGGAGGGCAACCTTGTTTTAAGAAAGAAGATGAGAGTTGCCGATGTGAACAAGTTAACGCCCTCGTGGGAGGTCTCATTTAGAATTTTACGCTCTTTGGGAGGAGGGGCGTTCCATTTCGAGATGACCACTTCAAACTGAGAAAAAGAAAAATTGCGAAGCGAAGCGTACAAGTTACCTTAGGAAAAAAAATTAAAAAGTTATACGCATAATCTTCCCCTCAATGGGTTGAGCACTTCAAACTGAGAAAAGCCTTGGGCGACCCCAGATGGCCACTGGGATCCGAGAAAAAGTCTCACTTAGAAAAAGCATCACTCTTAAGTGAGCAAAAGCCTTGATAAAAAAAATATCAAGTCAAAGCCTTAACGAAGAAGAAAAAGTTAAGCAAAAGCCTTGCAAGATGAGTACAACTTCAGTACTTAAACGCATATTAAAAATGCAACTGCACAAAGGAATAGAAAAGAAAATAAAGGCGCGCACAAACAAAATTATGGGGGAACAAAAAGAAGAAAATCATAAATGGAACGTGAGATTGAAATTCAATAGTTGGGAATTTTCTTAAAAAAAGGTTCAAAGCCCAGAACATGAAGGGCGAGTACAAATAAAAGAAAGAAAAAAATACAAAAGAAGAAAAGAAGAAAATATAGGAAAAAAGAACGAAGTCTATTCTCCTAGGGAGCAACAGCTTGATCTAGGTCAGCAACATTCTGGCCATCTTGATGGGGGGGCCTCTCCCCTTCTTGGTCGCCTCCAGAATTGCTACCACCCCGCCATGATTGGAATCATTTTCCTCCTCTTCATTCTCGCCCTTCTCCTCCTCGCCGTCTTGAGGGTCGCCCTCAGGGGGGTCTTCCAAGTCAATGTCTTCCATCTACGCCAACAATTCAATGTCAGCAGGGGTAGGAAGGTGTTCCGGATCATCAGGCCTAACAATGTCATCTCCTTCAATAACTTTGGAGATTCCAGTCCGGGAGAGGTAGAAGTTGGGTCCATAAACTTGACTTGGGTGCGTGCAGCTTTGAAGCCCCAAGCAAATTGAGTCGCACTTTTCGTCTCATAAGTTCTAAGAAGCTTGTCATGAGAGGACTTCAACTCTTCGTAAGAAGCCTTCACTTTCTCAAGTTCTTGGTGGGTGGCTTCGTTTTGGGCGGAGAGTTGCTGGTTGACCACCATTTCCTTACCAATACTTCCCTCATAAAGTTTGATTTGATGGGGAGCTGTGAGTAGGTCAGCAGAGGACGATTCAACTTCTTTCTTCCCTTGATAAGGGCGTTACGCTCTTCTAGTTTCTCAATTTTCAAGCGGTAAGTCAATCGCTCTTGGTCAAACTTGTGGAGTTTGGGGCCACAGCTGGCAACCAGGTTGCAGGCCTCAAGCATTTTTCCATGGGGGGAAGATTTCGAGCAGTAGAAGGGGTGCTTGAGGACGGATTGAAGGGGGTTGCAGATCCGCCCAATCGAAGAAAAGGCGCAAGAGATCCCTCGGCGCCCGCCAAAGGAGGGACGGTTTGAGCACCTTGACCGGAAGGAGATAGAGTTCCAAAATTCGTGAGTGAGACGATAGAACCTGGTATTTATTGGCACCGGAGGTGTCTCTACAAGTTTTGGGGAAGCTCATGAGTGAGGCTTTCAAGCGAGAGTGGCTGTAGGTCGAGTGACCTATAAAACGCTTTCCTTTCGGTATGTGTCTGGGCCGATCGGATGAGATACTACTAAGCCGGTAGTGCTCGTCCCTTAACTAGGTCGTGCACGCTGCCTCTTAGATGTATGCTAAGGAGCATTCCTAGTGGATCAGCTGCTACATCGTTAGGCCGTATGGATGAAGAGCCGACTAAAACATTTATGATTCTAGATAAACTATTTGGTAGCCACTAACTAACATAGCAAAAGATCTTGTGAATGTAGGATAATATTAAGTTTGAATGTCATTTATATGATCTATTTCTTCCTTTTAAGAAGCTGATTATTTCTCCTATTTGAACTAAAACGTAGTTGGAGTCGTGTATAGTCATTAGTCTTGCTAAGTAAGCACTACATAGCGAAAGCGCTTGTGAACGTAGGATAATATTAAGTTTGAATCTCATTTATATGATCTCTTTCTTCCTTTAAAGAAGCTGATTTTTACTTAATGATTATTTGAACTAAAACGTAGTTGGAGTCATGTATAATCATTAGTCTTGCTATGTAAGCATAACATAGCGAAAGTGCTTGTGAACGTAAGATAATATTAACTTTGAATCTCATTTATATGATTTCTTTCTTTCTTTAAAGAAACTGATTATTTCACCGTGATTATTTGAAATAAAACGTAGTTGGAGTCATGTATAGTCATTAGTCTTGCTAAGTAAGCAATCTTAGTTAGTGAGAGGATGTACTCCTAAATTTAGACATACATTTTTTCCTTTTTTTAGTTCTTGTCTATTTTGTTATAAAAATTGTAAAAGGTGAGAAACACATGAGGATCAAGATCTCTACAAAAGATTGGCCCAGGGGTTGTTGCTAAAGTGCATAGGCCATAGGGAGTCTCTCAGTGTTATGGGAGAAACACATTAGGGAATTTACGGATCGCATAGGTCTGGGCTGAAGATGAGGTGGCTAATACACCGATATGGATACTTTTGGCCTACCATATATGCCAATTGCGTCAAGTACGCCAAAGGATGTGAAGAATGCCAAAAACATGGACCTCTTCAAAAAGTCTCTGTCGAGGAACTACATCCTATCATCAAACCATGGGCATTTAGGGGATGGGCACTGGACATCATTGGTAAGATACATCCACAGTCCTATAAAAACCATGTATTTATCTTGGTGGCCACAGATTACTTCACCGAAGGGGTAGAAACTGAGGCATACCAGAATGTTCGGCACCAGGAAGTGATTCGATTCATTAAGAATCAGATTATTTACAAGTTCGGGATTCCTCAAACCCTTACTGGTGACCAAGATACTCCTCTTAGCAACAGTAAGGTTCAGGCCTTTTCCCAACGATTCCGAATTAAGATGATGCATTCAACACCATACTATGCACAAGCAAACGAGCAAGCCGAATGTAAGACCCTCAATTTTTTGTAATTGCATTTTGGTCCCTGGAATTCTTGTAATTGCGTTTTAGTCCCTGGAATTCTTGTAATTGTAATTTGGTCCCTTGAGTTTTAATAATTACATTATAGTCCTTGGACTATTCAGATTCAAATCAGCCTTAATGTGGCTCTTAATGGTGTTTGAAATCAGATTTTTGAATGGGAATAATGTGAATTAGGGAGAATTAAGTGACTTTATGTAGTTTAATGGCCTTGTCTTGGGTTTAATGGGTTTTGATGGGGAATAATGCAGCTTTATGGCGTGATTCTGGCTGCCCCTCTCTCTTCGTTAGTGCTGGAATTTTCAGACCACTATATGTGGTGGTTTCACTTTGCTTTTCCTTCACACCTAAATTGTTAACCCTAATTCCATGTGCTGAATTTTCTAAAATATCTTGCTGCTGCTGCCGCCCCTCTTTTCCTCCATTTGTGTTCAAGTGTTGCTTCTCCAATCCTCTCCAAGAGTGTTTGGTGTTGGTTCTTTGGTAGGTTATTCAAACTCTTCCAATTCTGGATTCTTTTGCGTTCATTTCTTTCCTCACTTCCTAGGGTTCTAACTTGGTATGTTTCCAGCACATTCTTCCTCAACCTACTCGAGCTCTCTTGCACCATTGATGGACAAGGGCTGTGCTTCCTACTTGATCAATCAAGCTAAACAAGGTTGGTCTCTTCCATTGTTCTTGTGTTGGAACCTTGCTATCTTCCATTTTAAACACAATCTAGTGTTTTAGAATTCTTTGAGTTTTTGAGAGAAAATTGTCCTTTAATCGTTATATATTTGATTTGTCAATGGGAGAACCTTGTTTTTGAAGAAGTAGAGTTTAAAATGAATTTTTCCATGAAAAAATGTTGTTTCTGGGCTCTCTGGCCGAGAGCCAGCGCACTGGCACTAGCCTCCTAACGCCATGGCGCTGGGGTTCTTGTAACACCCAGAATTTACCCCCAGTAATTAAATAATTATTTAATTATTTCAAGGTACTGTTTGGATCCGCTCAGCGGCATCGACAAGCGATTTCGTCGGCCGAAGTATCGATGAAGTACCTTTACAACACTTGATAGTAAACCAAGCTAGACCTGACCTGGAGTTCAGACGAGAATAAGACGTTCTCACTATCACCAAGACGATCAGTGGAAAATTTCGTGAAGAACGACGGTAATATTGATATGGTTTCCTCCCGGGGCCCGGGAAGGGTTTTTCGCGCTAACGGGACTTTCAGCCAAAACTTCAGTACGCAAAACGGATGACTTCGGGACCCGGATCGAGAATCTGAAAAGCCCCAAACGATTTCGTTTGACGTGTGATGACAAATTTCCTGAATAGTGACCCGGTGAATAGTGTTTTTGGGCAACGTGGAATGAACTTCGAGAAAGATCGACCAGGCCCCAAATTGTGCGGGCCCGGTATCTCGAAACCAATAAATGACCCCTGGGCAGAGATTCTCAATGGTACTGAGATACTAATTGATGACTAGAATCAGATGACGACCAGTGACTTGACGCACTAACGCACTGACGCATTAACGCAGTGACGCATTGACGCGCTGGCGCATTGACGCACTAACGCACTGATGCGTCATGATTGGGAATATATTAATAAATAAACCTAGATATTTATTAGAACTTTCTAAGCTTGGAGTTTAGTCCCTGAACTTTGAAAACCTTACACTTTGGTCCTCGAACAGTAAAAGTTTTTTTACTTTAACCTTTTACCATTCCAACTTTGGTCCTTAGGGTAAATGAAAATTTAAATTTTCACTCCCTTTGGAGGCATTAAATCCACGGCCCACACACCCTTCTTAAGGGTTAAGTGTTGTTTTCTTCCTTCCAACTTCATTAATTCATGTTTTAGAGAGAAATTAGAGAGAGGAAGAGGAAGCTTCATCTTCTTCCTCCATTGATGAAGCTTGGCCGCCCCTCCTCCTCCACCATGGCAGCCCCTCCACTTGTCTCCTCCACTTGGTCCTTTGAGGTAAAGTGTTCCCCTCACCTTGATCTACACTTCTACCGATTTAGATTTTCATTTTGTTGAGTTTGGGTTTCATGCAAGTACTAGGATCTGAAAGTCCCTTCACAAATGTTGTTCCCACTATCCTTAGCTTCATTTTGAATCGATTGGATTTTTGATTAGTTGAGTTTTGGTCCCTTGAAGATTTTGAAGTTGAGTTTTTGCTAGGATCCCCTTTGGAAAAGTCATTCCCATGACATTGATCTTTGAAAATCTCTAATTTCTTTTCTTGGAAGTTTTGTTTTTGAAAAATTGATTATTGGGGAAAAGTGATTTTTAAGCTTTGAGCAATTATTCATCATATATTTCTTGTTATCTTTGTTGTGTGCAAATTAGATTTGGAAGAAAAATTAATCTTGGAATTAAAAGGGTTTGGCCGAATTGATGTAGTGTTTTGGGACATTGGAAAATTGATTTTCTAACTAGCTTTTTGTAGTGTTTAAGCTTGTGTGTGAGGTTTGATGCAAAAGGAAAATTCTTGCCTTAATATTTATAAAGAGGCCGAGAGCTAGAAGGATGTTTTAAAGGCTTGGGAAAATTTATTTTCATTTGGTTTTGAGAGTTAAAGTTTAGAGGGACTAAAATTGAACTATTGGGTAAATTTAACTATGGAACTTTTACCTTGTTTTAGGGTTTTGGGAAGTTGGGAAATTGAGAATTTAAAATTTGACAATTGAGTGAATTTTGTATGTTCTTGACACTTAGGGTTTTGGAACTTATAGTTCAATTTCGGGTTTTTACACATACTGAAAATTTGAAGGAAGTGGAGTTAAAATGGATTTAGGAGTTATGTTTTGGGTTGTGTGTTTGATTTGAAAATTTAGTGAAGTGTTGGGTGAAAATTTGGAATTTTTTAGGGTTTTTGGTAACTTGGACAGAATTGAGTTTTGATGAAAACTTGTGTGCTTTTGTCTTCTAAAATCTTTGTTAAGGATTTCAAAATGGTTTGTAAGCATCTATCCTTGATGCTCTTTGAATGGTTTGAAGTTTTGGTTTTTGTAACATAGGGTTTTCTGAATTCTTTTGACGATCGTCGAAATTGCTTAAAATGTTTATGGCTTCCGAGGTTTTCCCTAAGTTGTAGGAGCATTGTTTAGGTGATAGAACCCCTGTTTGGACCAGCCCCTTGACCTTAGGTTTAAGTTCAAAGTTCTAAGCTAGGTTGTGTTTGTTGAAGGATAACGAGACCCCGAACCGATCTAGACGCACGGAGCTTACATGACCGCCAGGATCGACTACCTTCAAGGTAAGGGCACTTCGTTTCCTTAGCTACTAAGCATAAGTATAAATTTATGCAAATGTATGCTCTACGATTTCTGAAATTGTAGTTGACGACGTTCTGAGAACGACCTGATTCATAACTGTATTGATTTCGATATTAATGCAAGTATTTGAAGGCATCTGATATGCTGGATTAGGATTTATTTTTTGATGTATGACATTGTTGAATATTGTGGTTGTTGCTTGCTTACGATTTCGTGTGCAGGGACGTTTCTCAAAACGACGCTGTCGTTATCCCCCAACTGTTTGGAATAATAAGGCTATCCGTCCAGCATACTGTGGGGAAGCTATGTGCTGTGCTATGTGCTGTGCTACGTGTTGTGCTATGTGCTGTGCTATGTGTCGTATAAGATTGGGATAACAAGTTTATTCCCAATCAACTATATGCTGGGATTCGATTGGGATAATAAGTTCATTCCCAACCAGCTATGTGCTGCTTTGAGTGCGTTTTTGGTTGATAATCTAACTGTGTTGTGATTGACGTTTGATTGTAATATTTCTTGCATGGCCCTTAGTTTGTTTAATTTGGTTTCTTGCACCCTCTTGATGTAGATGCTTGTCTATTAATACTATTATTAGAATCACTTAGGCGTATTGTCTGTTATTTGAATTTAACCCTTGCATTTGTGTGTTGCTTGTGTTTCTGGTGATCCATCGCCAGTCGAACTACCTTTAGCCGGAAGATGCAGATGGATGCCGTTCCAGGAGAAACCTAACATGGAGTCGGGCGCCTAGGGTTGGAAGACTTGTCGCTGCCATTTTATTTATTATGTAATAACTCTTGTATGACTAAGTATCCGTGTAGGGAGTCTTAGTTTTATTTTATTACCACTGGCAGCAGAGTCTTTGAATTCAAGAAAATCATTTGTTAACTATTTCTAAGTCGCTGACCAGACACTTTATGCCACATGTGTGGCTATTTATGAATCAGGGTATTCATTATTAGTACTGCATCTCTTCATGGCATATTTCGAAGGAGGAAATCATTTCAGAAAAAAATACCCTCCCTTTTCTATATTTTGGAAAGTCCTTGCACATTTACGTACTGTTTATTTGCTATAGTAATGCCCTGAAAATCGGGGTGTTACAGTTCTGCTTGCCAGATAGCGAGCTACTGCATGGGCGCTGGCATCCTAGTGCATTGGCGTTGGGCCCCTGTCTGCCAGTGCTGTTTAATTTTTTTAAAAACCCCGTTGTGGCCAATCAGTTTCCAGTTTCTTTTGAGGTTGATTTCCACCTATCCAATGATTGTTTGATTGTTGTTTATGGGTTTATTTAGCAAGGTTGGAGATCAAGTGTATACAACCCGTACGACGGTAAGGGTAACTTGATGTAGGATTGTCTTAACAGTTTGTGATGTATTGTGAATTGTTTGTTGAGAATTATGTTGTGCCTTGCTTTTGGAATTATTTTGGGACTTGTTTTTGATGCTGTAACATGATGAAAATGATTCATATGTTGTTGAAATTTTGATGGAAATAATTGAGTTATTTTGTTTAAACATGAAGATGATTATTCCTATGTTGAAATGACTATATTTGCATATGTAATACTATGACTAAGAGGAAGTGTGGACTGTTGGTTTATGATGTTGATTATTATTTTGTCATAGCATATGCATTATATATAGAATGTTTATGGATGATGTGACAGAACTTTGCCCCGTGGGATCAACCTAGGGTGATGTGGTGGATCGTTGTCCCACGTGATCGTCCTAGCCCTGTTTGGGTAAAATTCTGGCCATAGTTATGCACATAGCTATTAAAGACTAACAACGTTGTGTGATATTTTAAAAGAGACCTCTTGACTATTTAATTGATGTTATTTTCTGTATTTGTTGTTAGAATCAAATAATTTAATGAATTACTATATTTTGATGAATAACAATTTTGTTAAGTCTTGATCTCGTTGAAGATAGAATTCCTAACTTCTCAATGTTTTCATACTCAGTAATATCTATTTACTTAAGGAAAAAATGCATGGACCTCTACAAAGCATTATCAAAAGTAGATGTTCAAGTAAAGAAAAGAGGAAGAATCCGTCCGGCTACAACTCTTGTGAATTAGTCCGCCAGTTGAGAACATTTTCCTCAAAGAGTTCGTCCGACTATGGTGAACATCTTGTCACCCAATCATTGGGTTTACCTAACTGCCCATCTGAAGGATAGTGCGTCTGAAACTCTCACAAAATGTTTATTTGACAAACAATGCTATCTTGGAGCTCGTGCCAGAGAAAACCCGAAGGAGATCATTTGTCCAACCCAGGCTTAGCTGTCAAGCACTATTTGTCCCTTCAGAGCATTAATGGCGAAAAGGACATAATTAATACTTTATTCCTCACAAATTCAAATTCTCTGATATTCCTTAATTCAAGCTACTTTTGCGTAATTAGCGGCGAGACTTTCTAATCATCGTATCTCCTCAACGTTCAAATTCAAATCTTCTGATCAGAGTATTAATGGCTTCCTTAGCTGGAATGCATGAGAATTAAGTGCAGAAGTTATAGCTCAAGGAAAAATGCCTTGAAGAGCCAGACGATGACATCCTCCGCCATTCAAGATGCATTAAATGCATGGCAGATTGCCTTAAGTGCTGAAACAGAGCTGCAGAAGTATCTGTTACTCACAATAGATGAGAAACTCAAACGGAACTATTTTCAAATCTTCAGCAAACTCCCATTGATCATCCTACTGAAGATACAAATAGAGGACTTGGCATCGAATTCAAATTGGCGACTTTCACACGATTTTCAACCCGATTTTCGCCTTGTTGAAATTATTACTTTCAAGATAATGATGATCACGAAACTATAATTTTGATTGCAGCGGAATTAAGCGTTGCTCGAAAGTAAAGATGAAGGATAGAAGAATTCACACACAGAATTTTATCCTGGTTCACCTTCTATCCACCGAAGGCTACGTCCAATCCCTCAGGAAAACCCCTTGAGGATTTTTCCACTATTGATAAAAATCTCTTACAAGTTCTTATACCAAGGACCCTAAGAATTTCTATCAATTTCCTGTGAAAGCATAGCACTTTCCACAGCCCCTGAAAGCAAACCACTTTCAGTTCCTGAAGGCAAACCACCCTCAGACCTTGAAGGCTAAACCACCTTCAATCAACACCCTGAAAGTATACCACTTTCAGTACCAACAACCCTTCACCAAAATCCACGGTGAATACTCAATCTTACAGAAAGAGATGAAGAAGAGTTTACAATTGGCTGAATCAATCCTTTAACATATAAGTGGATTGATCATGAGAATTTATGCTTTAAGGCTTTTAAGCATAATAGGATTCTGAGTTCCTCAAGATATGAATAAACATGAAGATCATGAACTCAGAATTTAGGCTCTTGAAAGTTTAAGTTCTAAAAGACTTAATGAACTAATTTTGACAAAGCTTTGGCCTAATGTTGTATTCTCATGTGTTGTTATGTTCTGGACTCAAATGGACTTTATATAGGCAAGGGAAACGTCCTTGAACCAATGCAACCTTTCCGAAAAGGTTTGAGACACAATGGTTCATGAAAAGATGCAACTTTTCGTGTGTGTAATCGATTACATCACTTAGTGTAATCGATTACACTAATAGCCGTTTCAGTTTGAATTTCAAATTCAAACATGTAATCGATTACAAGCAATTGGTAATCGATTACTTGCCTATGTGTAATCGATTATCAGCAAGCTGCAATCGATTACACTAAAGTCCATCTTCCAGAAACTTGATCTTTTGAGATCGGCTTAAGGTTTTCTACTTCTTTTAAGTTATGAAAACATTAAGCTTGATTAGTTTAGGTGTTTTAAAGAGCCTTTATGCTTTAATAGACCTTTAGAAGCATAACTCACCTAAACTAGGACTTCTAGGTATTTAATAGACTTTGTAGCGCTGTTTCCTCTAAGTCTTCTTTTCTTCTTTTTGTCGATGGGTTTGTCGTCATCAAAACCTCAGCCAGGGTCAGGAGCAAGACATTCTTCACAATCTCCCCCTTTTTGATGATTGCAAACACATTCTTGATACTTGAAGATCATATATGCATTTCTGTTGAAGAACTCCCCCTGTTTGATGTAATCCAGTATTTCTCCCCCTTTCTAATTCACTTGTTGAATTCCTGCATATAATCTTTAAGAGCACAGAACCTTTTGATAGCAAAATCGCAAGTGTACGATTAACTATCGCGTAGTAAAAAGATCGAACCCATGGGATAGGTGTTCTTATTAATATAATATTTAGTACTTGTGCAGAAAAATAAAAAGGTATGTTTGATGTTTGTTGAGAACAAGACAAAAGCATAAAATGATAAGGGAAATAGAGATGATGAGAATTAAGCTCTTGGGTTGATTTACATAGTCTATAGATATGCTAGCAAGTCCTACTTAATTTCTGAATTTTAAGTCCAATTCATGATGCTATAGCCTAGAATTTCTACAAGTTAATGATCTTAAGAAATGTAGAACTTTCTTCCTAATTACTAAATCCAAGATCTTGTAATTTAGTTAACCAGAAAAGAAGATGAAGAATGAATTCGGGCCAACATAAAGCTACGTCCATCCTAATGATCTTTAGAGATATATACTTATAGCCTTTTTTATTTCCTAGTTCCCTTACTACTTACCAAATGATCTTATGACATAAGTAATAAGCAGAACTTCTTGTGTACAGCAAGATAATATTAAGAGCAAAGAAATAAAACATGAAAGGAAATATTATTCAGAAATGTAGAACAAGACTAGAACATAAACTATAAACTACTACAACCCAAGAAACTTAAAAAAGAAGTTAGCCAAGCATGGCTAAAGGAGTCATTGAATTACCCTGGATTGGAGCTCAAGTATGACTTCCCACAAATCCTAGGAACAATGCTCAAAATGGAGAAAGAGAGAATACTTGTTGTATTCTAAGAGGTGTGTTTTTTACAAAGGATGAGCACTCCTATTTATAGCAAAAAAAATTGCCTTTCAATGGTGGAGGAGTTGATGGCCATTATGGCCTTCATTGGCCACCAATTAACTTTTGAAAACTCCTTCCCACTACCATCAATTCTCCACTCATCCTTTAATCCTTATTTTCCATGTGCTTAATTTAGAGAGTGTTGGTTCATATTCTTGATTTCCACTTTAAGTCCTCTCTTTGCTAGCACTTCAATTCTGGCCCTTTAACTCTTTCAATCTTCACTTTTAATCCTCCACTCTTGAACTTTCACATTTTGGTCCCTGATTTCCTGAAACTTTACAAATTGGTCCCTGGACAAAAATGATAACTATACCAGCTTTTCCTAAAAATATAAAATAGCTATAAAAATTCCTAAAAATATAAAATAAAACTAGAAAAACAAATAAAATCTAATCTACATGCAAAATGCAAAATGCAAAATGCAAAATAAATATAAAATCTACATAAAAATAATAAAAAACCTATATGTGACTCAAAAATAATAAAATAAAAAGACTAAAAACTACCTATAAACATCATATAATATCCACTCATCACACCACTATACCCAACGACAGCTTGTCCTCAAGCGACAAAACTTAAAGAGAAACTCGTCCCTGAGTTTAGAGAAAGTTTATCTGATTACAACTTGAAGCACAAAAACCTTTCCAAGAAAGCTTAGCAGAAAAGGAAGACATGAATGTTTTACAGATAAAGAATCAAGAAAGTTAGGCTTGGCTTTTGACATGTTTGAGTTCATCAATTAAGCTCACAAAATGATATTCTCCATGAAAAACAAGAAAGCTCAATAATTCTGCCTATCATTCAAATCAAAACTGAAATAAAGCAACCAAGTGATTTTGAAGAGATTTTTAAGGTTGTAACTTGGCCAAAAGAGGAGTCATCATCAGCTATGGTTTTTGTGAGTAGAGAATCACGACCGGCATCATGAATATGATGAGTAAGAGTAAATATGCCAAAATCATTGGTGATCCGGAGAGAGGGAAGAATGGAGGTATCAACACGTTTAAGATGTGAAGATCGCTCATCATAAAGTTTTGCGATTGGTACTCCGGAGTAGATAAGGATGCGGGATATGACCGAAGCATATGGAAAAGACTCAGCATTGTCCCGACACTTCAGCATATGATTCATAATCAAGAATGCCCAATTAATTTTATGGCAGTTGAGAATGCCATAGAGAATCTGTAACTCTAACTCACTAATATGAGCGAGAAGAGTTTCTTGAGGCAGGATGACTTGATTAATGAAGTAGTGAAGCAGATGAATGTTTGTGGTTAGGACGTCAGTATTATAGGGGCAAGAAGTCGTGTGAGGCGGATGAATTCGTTGAAGATCTGACGCCTGAAATCTGCAGAGGGACTGATAAAACGTCTCTTGATTGTAGTCGGGCTAGGGACAGGGCAAGTTGGGACCTAAGAAGGCGCCAGTGGAGGGGAGTCCAAGACATCGACCAAATGTGGAAAGGGAATGACGAATAAGGATTCCCTTGACAGAACTTTGAAATCCATCTCTTAGAGTCTCTAGATTGCAATAGAACACCTTAACTAGTTCTGGATAGAAGGGATTATTTATAGAGATAAATTCTTCAAGGTCTTGATATCTGAGATATGCTGGAAAGGTGTTACCATTTTCAACAAAACAATCCAAATCCCCATACATGGGTTTGCGGATAAGTTGATTGATGAATCTGGAGACAAACCGAGTTCGCTGGTTTGTGGAGGTAAGAAGTCTTGCCAAGTTCATTGGATGGGTAGAACGAGAATGATAGGAAGCCATGACAGATTTTAGGAAGACAGTGTTGGGAAGGATAAACAAGACTTCAGGAAAGGCAAGAAATCAGGGTTGTAGAATGATAGAAATGAGACTTGGAAGACATGTTTGATCATTATCTAATGCTGATTTAAATAGCTCGAGCATGTAATCGATTACAACAGTTGGGTAATCGATTACAGAGCAGTTAATCTGAGTTTGAATTTCAAAAGATGGAAGGAAATTTGAAATTCTGGCAGTTTTTTCGAGCAGGTAATCGATTACAGCAGTTAGGGTAATCGATTACAGCAGTTGTAAATTTGAAAAATTTCAAATTTTGAACATGTAATCGATTATAGCAGTTATGATAATCGATTACTTAGAGGTTTCTAACAGGCACGAGGACTAAGATCAGGGATAATCGATTACAGGACCTATGGTAATCGATTACTAGGACATTTTTATATGTTCTAACCTCTAGAATCCTATGTAACACATTCTCAAATGAACATTTAAGCACATAATCAATCTGAATGCATATAATCATATAATATCACAAAGATTACGCAAATAACATGTTACTTTAAATGTCATGCTCATCTAATATGCCTAATTCTCTTCTAATCTTAAAGAATGAGTCTTTAGGAAGAGGTTTAGTAAAAATATCAGCTAATTGGTTATGTGTATCTATAAATGAAATCTCAATGTCCTTTCTCATGACATGATCTCGAAGAAAATGATGTCTTATGTCAATATGCTTAGTTCGAGAATGCATGATAGGGTTTTTAGTGAGATTAATGGCACTTGTGTTGTCACATTTGATTGGAATGCAACCCAGCTCTAAGCCATAATCTTTGAGTTGTTGTTTGAGCCATAGAGTTTGTGCACAACAACTTCCTGCAGCAATATATTCTGCTTCAGCAGTACTTAGAGCAACACATGCTTGTTTCTTGCAAGACCAAGAAACAAGGGCATTTCCTAACAAGTGACAAGTACCACTTGTACTTTTCCTTTCATTTTTGCATCCAGCATAATCAGAATCAGAATATCCAATCAAATCACAAACACTCCCTTTGGGATACCACAAACCAACATTTGTAGTTCCTCTCAAATATTTGAAAATACGTTTGACTGAACTCAAATGTGATTCCCTAGGAGATGCTTGATATCTAGCACATAGACACACACTAAACATTATATCAGGTCTACTTGCAGTTAAGTATAGAAGAGATCCGATCATACCTCTATATTTGGTAATGTCTACTTGAACACCGGATTCATCTTGATCTAGATATGTGTTAGACCCCATTGGTGTGGCTATGGCTTTGCAATCATCCAAATCATATTTCTTTAATAGTTCCTTGCAAAACTTTGATTGATTGATGAATATTCCATCATGTGATTGCTTAATTTGCAATCCTAGAAAGAAATTTAATTGTCCCATCATGGACATTTCAAATTCTTCTTGCATCATGTTAGAGAAATCCTTACAAAGAGATTCGTTAGTTGCACCAAAAATAATATCATCAACATATATTTGAACTAATAAGGTATTACCTTTAGTTTTCTTGATAAACAAGGTTGTGTCTGCCTTACCCTTTTGGAATCCTTTCTCACAAAGAAATGTGCTTAATCTATCATACCATGCACGAGGGGCTTGCTTAAGACCATAAAGTGCCTTCTTTAATCTGAAGACATGTGAAGGAAGCTTGGGATCTTCAAATCCTGGAGGTTGCTTCACATAGACTTCTTCTTGAATGTATCCGTTCAGGAAAGCACTTTTGACATCTATTTGATATAATGGGAAATTTAGAGAGCAAGCATACGCCAACAGAAGTCTTATGGCTTCCAGCCTTGCTACTGGTGCATAGGTTTCATCAAAATCTATGCCTTCTTCTTGATTATAACCTTGTGCAACCAACCTTGCTTTGTTCCTAACTATGATACCATTTTCATCTAACTTATTTCTGAATACCCACTTTGTTCCAATAACATGCTTATCACTAGGCTTAGGAACAAGTTCCCAAACTTGATTCCTTTCAAATTGGTTTAATTCTTCTTGCATTGCCACAATCCAATACTCATCTTCCAGAGCATCATTTACTTTTGATGGTTCTATTCGAGAGACAAAGGCCATATTCAAAACAGAATCATTTAAGCGTAGCCTTGTAGAAATGCCTCTAGAAATATCACCAATTATATTATCAACTGGATGATCCCTATGGATTCTCCATTCCTTTGGAAGTTGATAAGTGTTATCTTCAATGTGCTCTTCTTGTACTGGATTTTGATCTCTTTCCTTTTGAGAGTCTTCAGTGATAATGATATCTTCTTCTTCATTATCTGGAAGATTTACTATAACTTTTATTGAAGATTTAGACTCATCAAAGGAAAAATGTATGGATTCTTCCACAGATAGAGTTTTCTTGTTAAAGACTCTATATGCTTTGCTTGTTAGAGAATAACCAAGGAATATACCTTCATCAGATTTTTCATCAAACTTACCAAGGTTTTCCTTTCCATTATTCAAGACAAAGCATTTGGATCCCAAAGCATGTAGACAAGAGATATTTGGTTTCCTTCCTTTGTAGAATTCATAGGGGGTTTTCTTCATAATTGGTCTAATAAGAACTCTATTGGAAACATAGCAAGTAGTACTTACAGCATCAGCCCAGAAACATTTAGGAAGACTTGATTCACTTAGCATGGTTCTTGCTAAGTCTTCAAGTAATCTATTCTTCCTTTCTACAACACCATTTTTTTTGTGGTGTTCTCGGAGTAGAGAAATTATGTGATATTCCATTTTCATCACATAGTTCTTGAAATTGATGATTCTGAAATTCTCCACCATGATCACTTCTTAGAAGAGATCTTTAAAGACTTCTCATTTTGAACTAGCCTTGCATATCTCTTAAATGCGTTGAAGGCTTCATTCTTATGAGGCAAGAATAATGTCCATGTAAATCTAGAGAAATCATCAACAATAACAAGTGCATAGAAATTACCTCCGAGGCTTTTTGTTCTTGAAGGTCCGAACAAATCCATATGTATCAATTGAAGGGGCCTTGAAGTCGAAACTATGTTCTTTGGTTTGAAAGACGTTCTGGTTTGCTTCCCCTTTTGACATGCATCACAAAGCTTGTCTTTCTCGAATCTTATCTTTGGAAGCCCAACAACTAGATCATGCTTGACTAGTTTGTTTAAATGACCTATGTGTATATGAGCAAGTCTTCTATGCCATAGCCATGAATCACTATTGTTCTTGGCCAAAAGACATCTTACATTTTGTGGAATTTCTTCCAAGGAGATCATGTAGACTTTATTGACTTTATAACCAGAAAACTTAACTTCTTTAGTTTTCACATCTTTTACTACACATATATCATCAATAAAACCAACTTTCAAACCTTTGTCACATAGTTGACTGATACTCAGAAGATTATGCATCAAACCATCAACGTAAAGAACTTTATCAATGACTGTTTGAGGGGGTGTGCCTATTCTTCCAATACCGAGTATCTTTCCCTTTTGATTGTTTCCATATGTGACAAAACCTTTTTCCCTAGGTAGAAGAAAAGAAAACTTGGTTTTGTCTCCTGTCATGTGTGATGAGCAGCCACTATCAAGATACCATAAATCCTTTGCTGCTTTCATACACACCTACATGACAAAGTTCAGACATGGGTATTAGGAACCCAACAAGTTTTGGGTCCTTCTAAGTTAACATCCTTTCTAACCCATATGTATTCCCTATTTGGTACTCCAACATTTTTGTAGTAACATCAAATAGGGATATGTCCTATTTGTTACAATAAGTACAAGAATAATGATTGTAACTAGATGTTTGCCTAGGAGAGGGATGAATCTTCTTAGGAGGTCTATGAGGATTATTCTTCCTATTGTTCATTCTCCTAAAAGAATTGGTCTTAGTGCCTTTAGAAGATTCTTCCACTTTGTTTGGTTTTACAAACACAGTTTTCTTGACTTCTTTTGTCTTTGGATGAGAAGTATATCCTAGACCTGACTTATTTTTGGAATGCCTTTGCACACTTAGAATATCATCTAACTTCTGTTTTCCTTTATTGAAGTTATGAACTCTTTGTTGAAGATTATCTATCTTTTCTTCTAAAGAACTACACTTAGTACACTTATGTGTAATATCTAACTTAGATTTTACTACATCTAGTTCTTCTTGTAAAGTTCTACACTTACTTTCTAAGGATGAAATTAAATCATTTTGCTTAGTGCTAATCTTAGAAAATTCTTGACATAATTTAAACATATTCTCCATAGTAAACTTTAATTCATGAAAAGACATAGAATTATCACTAACCTGGGAATCTTCAACATCTGAATCATGTGAGGCCATCAATGCAACTTGTGCTTCTTCTTTGTCAGAGTCTGATGATGAACTTACTTCATTATCATCCCAAGCCAAGCATGCTCTTCGTGTGGATTGATCCTTCTTTTCGAATTTGTCTCTTAGACCATGCTTCTTCTTTTGAAGATTTGGACATTCCATCTTGAAGTGTCCAGGCTTGCTACATTCGAAGCATGTGATCTTTTGAGAGGAAGAAGACTCATTGTTCCTTTGGAAAGATTTGTTGTTGTTAAATTTCATACCTTTTCTTTTAAGAAACTTTCCAAAGTTCTTTACTAGAAGATTCAAGTTCCCATTGTCTTCTTCTTCAGAATCTGCATCATAATCATCTTTGACGCTTTCTTTTGCCTTTAGGGAAATGGATCGATACTTCTTCTCATGTTGTTCATGCTCTTCTAAACGATTCAATTCCAACTCGTGTTCTTGGAGTTTTCCAAAAAGAGTTGCAAGAGTCATATTTGATAAACTCTTCTTCTCTGAGATTGCTGTAACTTTTGGTTGCCATACTCTTGTAAGTGATCTTAGAACTTTCATGTTCAAGTCACTGTTTGAAAATTGTTTGCCAAGAGCAATCAAATGATTAATCAAATGAGTGAATCGTTTTTGCATATCTAATACCTTTTCTCCTGGAAGCATTCTGAACATTTCATATTCCTGAGATAGAGTATTGATCTTTGATCTCTTAACTTCATCTGTTCCTTCATGAGTCACCATCAACGTATCCCATATTTCTTTCGATGAAGTGCACGTTGATACTCTGAAAAACTCATCCATGCCAAGAGCAGATGTAAGAATGTTCATTCCTTTGAGATCATATTGAACCTTCTTCTTTTCTTCTTCACTCCAAGTACTTTCTGGTTTTGGTTGTGAACTTCCTTCTACTTCTGATACAGGCACAAAGGGACCTTCTTCAATGGCTTTCCAAATTCCTGCGTCTAATGACTTTATGAATATTTTCATCTTGATTTTCCAGAAGTCATAGTGTTCTCCATTGAAGAATAGTGGCCTGTTTATGTTGAATCCTTCACTGGTTCCATGATTGGAAGAGGATGCCATCTTTTCCCGGATCTTAGGAATAACTTACCTAAACTTCCGCTCTGATACCAATTGTTAATGCAGATAGCAACCTGAGAGGGGGGGTGAATCAGAGTTGCCCCGATTTTCGCCTTGTTCAAATTATTACTTTCAAGATAATGATGATCACGAAACTATAATTGTGATTGCAGCAGAATTAAGCGTTGCTCGAAAGTAAAGATGAAGGATAGAAGAATTCACACACAGAATCTTATCCTGGTTCACCTTCTATCCACCGAAGGCTACGTCCAGTCCCTCAAGAAAAACCCTTGAGGATTTTTCCACTATTGATAAAAATCTCTTACAAGTTCTTATACCAAGGACCCTAAGAATTTCTATCAATTTCCTGTGAAAGCATACCACTTTTCACAGCCCCTGAAAGCAAACCACTTTCAGTTCCTGAAGGCAAACCACCCTCAGACCTTGAAGGCTAAACCACCTTCAATCAACACCCTGAAAGTATACCACTTTCAGTACCAACAACCCTTCACCGAAATCCACGGTGAATACTCAATCTTACAGAAAGAGATGAAGAAGAGTTTACAATTGGCTGAATCAATCCTTTAACATATAAGTGGATTGATCATGAGAATTTATGCTTTAAGGCTTTTAAGCATAATAGGATTCTGAGTTCCTCAAGATATGAACAACAAGAGTGTTCTTATAAACATGAAGATCATGAACTCAGAATTTTGGCCTAATGTTGTATTCTCATGTGTTGTTATGTTCTGGACTCAAATGGACTTTATATAGGCAAGGGAAACGTCCTTGAACCAATGCAACCAATCCCAAAAGGTTTGAAACACAATGGTTCATGAAAAGATGCAACTTTTCGTGTTGGTAATCGATTACATCACTTAGTGTAATCGATTACACTAATAGCCGTTTCAGTTTGAATTTCAAATTCAAACATGTAATCGATTACAAGCAAGTGGTAATCGATTACTTGCCTATGTGTAATCGATTATCAGCAAGCTGCAATCGATTACATTGAAGTCCATCTTCCAGAAACTTGATCTTTTGAGATTGGCTTAAGGTTTTCTACTTCTTTTAAGTTATGAAAACATTAAGCTTGATTAGTTTAGGTGTTTTAAAGAGCCTTTATGCTTTAATAGACCTTTAGAAGCATAACTCACCTAAACTAGGACTTCTAGGTTTTTAATAGACTTTGTAGCGCTGTTTCCTCTAAGTCTTCTTTTCTTCTTTTTGTCGATGGGTTTGTCGTCATCAAAAACTCAGCCAGGGTCAGGAGCAAGACCTTCTTCACAGCTTACTCTCTCTGTAATTTGTTCTTCATATTTCTACCCACTCTTATCGAAGAGATTTTGTAGAAACCAATTCTTCTTGAAAAAGAACTGGGAGAAGTCCTGTCTAATATTTGTAAAGGAGAAGTCCTGTTAGAATACTTGTAAAGGAGTAGTCCTCAGAATACTGGGAGAAGTCCTGAAGAATACTTGTACTATTTTGAGAAAATTGTGAAAATCTTGGTGAAGCCAAGGACTGGACGTAGCCCTGTCGATTAAGGGGGTGAACTAGGATAAACATCTTGTGTGCTTTATTTTTCAGTCTTATATTAATTTCCGCTGCACCCTTTAACAAACGTTTTCAAACTTATAACTGCTAGTATTCGAAAAAGAATTCAAAAATCACACACACAATTCAAACCCCCCCTTTCTTGTGTGTTTTTGTTACTATCATTTGGTATCAGAGCGTAACCGCTCTGAGATACACTAACATCTTAACAGGTGTAGAGCATAAAGATCCATGGACAACATCGCATATCCGACTAGAACAGCAACCAACAAGCCACCATTCTTTGATGGCTCCAACTATCCATACTGGAAAAAGCACATGCACTCTTCATCGAATCAACTGACTGGAAACTTTGGGATGTGATAGCCAAAGGAAACTATGTTCCCTAAGACAGTGAAGATAAAGCCATTCCAGCTGAAAAGTGTACTGACGAACAGAGAACAGAAAATCAAAGAAATGCCAAATCTAGGTTATTCCTCATATGTGCCTTGAGCAAAAACGAACACGACAAGGTAGACAGACTAAGAACTGCTAAGGAAGTCTGGGACACCTTAGCCATTGCCCATGAAGGAACATCAGTCGTGAAAGATACCAAGATGAGCATGCTGGCCTCTCAATATCAGACCTTTATGATGGAGGATAATGAGTCAATCGACTCCATGTTCGCTAGACTTCAAACCATTCACTATGGGATGAGGAATCTAGGAAAAAGCTTTACTAAAAAGGAACAAGTGATTAAAATTCTCAGAAGTCTTACTCCCAACTGGAGGTCTTTTGTTACTGCTCAACGAGCTGGAAAGAATTTTGATCACTACCAGGTGGAAGATCTATTGGGGGAGCTAAAGATTCACGAGCAGGATCTCGCAAATGATGCTGCTATTATGCGTGGAAAATTGTCCGTTGCTAAAGCAGTAGCCTTTAAGTCAAATGACTCCAAAGCATAGAAAGCCAATAAGTTATCTGACGAAGGTGCTGCACCGTCTGATCACTCTGATGATGAACAGGCCCTATTCAATCGAAGATTCAAAAGAATGATGGGGAACAGGAAGCAGTTCAGAGGAAAACCTTCTTCTTCATCAAGAGATGGAGAAAAGATTCCAAGCAAGGGTGGAATGTCTGCTATGAATGAAAAAAGCACGGACATGTCAAAGCAGATTGTCCCCGTCTGGGAAATAAGCCCGCGCAGAAGAACTTCTATAAGAAGAAGGCTTTCTCAAGCCAGAATGAGGAGTCAGAAGAACAGTCTGACCAAGAAGAAGCTGAAGGAGATAATGATGAGGGATCATACTGTGCATTCATGGCATCTATCGACACTTATGACATCGAAGCAGACAAAGATTCAGAAGCATTGATGATCTCTGTTGATCTATCTAACTACGTGGTAGACGACAAAGACGAGGTAACACCTGAAATCTCCACTGATGATTATATTGAATTATTGGAGTATTCACATGCATTAGCAATTAAGTATAGAATACTTAAAAAGAAGCATGATAAAATGGAAAAAGAACTGCATGTCACAAAGGAAGTCTCAATCATGTTAACAAAGAAAAATCAAGCATTGATGGAACAAGACACAAACAAAGAAGTTAAGTTTTTGAAACAAAGAGTAAACACCTTAATTAAGGATCTATCCACTTTTACTCAAGGGTATGATAATTTAATAAAACTAAGTGGAAACAATAGGTCAGCATATGATCGTAGGGGTCTAGGATTTGAAGATGAAAATTGGGATATTACTGCAATAAAACATATTTCATCTGTTGTTCCATATCTCTACAAATCTGATATAAAACCTGCATCATCTTTATCTCAGCTAAGCAAACCTAAGACATTAATTGTCAAGGGTAAGGAGAAACAAACTCCTCATAAAATAATATACGGGAGGAAAAGTCCACCCGAATCTGTAACTAACAAGAAAGGACCCAAGAAAGTTTGGGTACCTAAATCAATGATTGTACCACTTGCAGATGTGCTTAAGAGCTCAAAGCCAAAGAGAGCTATGGTACTTGGATAGTGGATGCTCACGACACATGACGGGAAAAAGGTCTTTATTCCCAAAGATTCGTGAAAGACAAAACAGAGGAACGGTTACCTTCGGAGGTAACCAGAAGGGGTTCATCATTAGTGAAGGTGACGTTGGTAAGGCTCCTCTTCCGATAATACGGAAGGTTTTGCTAGTTGAAGGATTAAAACACAATCTACTTAGCATAAGTCAATTATGTGATAGTGGACTCACTATTTCCTTCAACAAAGTGAAGTGTAAAGTCACCAATAACGATGATAAAATTATCTTTGAAGCACAGAGACAAGGGGATCTATATAAGATATCCTTGGAAAACCTTGCAAGACAAAAGGTAACATGTCTAGTGTCAGCAAAGGATGATAAATGGATATGGCACAGGAAGCTAGGGCATGCATCCTTAAAGACCATTGCTAAAATGATCAAGCACGATCAGTAAGTGGTCTGCCAAATCTGTCTTTCAAATCTGATGACACATGCTCAACATGTCTTCAAGGAAAGCAATTAAAAAGTTCTTGGAACCAAAGATGAAACATTCAAATCATTTCTATGTTAGCCTAGATGTGAAGAAGGTCTTGCTCCTGACCCTGGCTGTGGTTTTGATGACGACAAACTCATCAACAAAAAGAAGAAAAGAAGACTTCAAAGAATCAAGCACTCAAGTCCATCAATAGTCTAGAAGTCTTAGAATTAGGTGAGTTATGCTTCCAAAGGTTTATTAAAGCATAAAGGCTCTTAAAACACCTAATCTAATCAAGCTAAGTGTTTTCATAACTTAAAAGAAGTAGAAAACCTTAAGCAAGTCTCAATGATCAAGTTTCTGGAAAATGGGCTTCTGTGTAATCGATTACACCATTATGGTAATCGATTACACCTAGGCAAGTAATCGATTACTCAAGTCTTGTAATCGATTACATGTTTGAAATTCAAATTCAAACTGAAACGGTCACTTGTGTAATCGATTACACTAAGTATGGTAATCGATTACCAGAACGTAAAAGTGCATCTTTTCATGAACCATTGTGTCCCAAACCTTTTGAAAAGGGTTATGATGGTTCAAGGACGTTTCCCTTGCCTATATAAAGACCATTTGAGTCCAGAAAACACACAACACACAACACACACGAAATATACACATTTCACATGAGAAGAACACATTAGGCCAAAGCTCTTTCAAAATTAGTTCATCTTTTAGAACTTAAATCTTTTGGAGCCTAAATTCTGAGTTCATGATCTTCATGTTTACAAGAACACTTTAGTTGTTCATATCTTGAAGAACTCAGAATTGTATTATGCTTAAAAGCCTTAAAGCATAACTTCTCATATTCAATCCAATTGTGTGTTAAAGGATTGAAACAGCCAATTGTAATATCTTCTTCATCTCTTTCTGTAAGATTGAG
This sequence comes from Acmispon strigosus, assembly GCA_030819835.1. Lineage (NCBI taxonomy): Eukaryota > Viridiplantae > Streptophyta > Magnoliopsida > Fabales > Fabaceae > Acmispon > Acmispon strigosus. The sequence goes on from JAUAMA010000001.1 coordinate 33,234,257, forward strand.
TTTTTCACCGTGGTATTCGGTGAAGGGTTGTTGTCACTGAAAGTGGTTTACTTTCAGGGTTTTCATTGAAGGTGGTTTAGCCTTCAAGGTCTGAGGGTGGTTTGCCTTCAGGAACTGAAAGTGGTTTGCTTTCAGGGGCTGTGGAAAGCGGTTTGCTTTCACAGGATATTGGTAGAAGTTCTTGGGGTCCTTGGGTTAGGAACTTGTAAGAAATTCTTATCAATAGTGGAAAAATCCTCAAGGGGTTTTCTTGAGGGACTGGACGTAGTCTTCAGTGGATTGAAGGCGAACCAGGATAAAATCTTGTGTGTGATCCTCTTTATCCTTCACATTTACTTTCAAGTATTGTTCATATCTGCTGCAATCACAACGATCATTTCGTGATCATCGTAAACTTGAAAGTAACAATTTCAATAAGGCGAAAATTGGGGCAACACTGATTCACCCCCCCCCCCTCTCAAGTTGCTATCTGTTTTAACAATTGGTATCAGAGCGGAAGTTTAGGTAAGTTATTCCTAAGGTCCGGGAAAAGATGGCATCCTCTTCCAATCATGGAACAAGTGAAGGACATAACATAAACAGGCCACCATTCTTCAATGGAGAACACTATGACTTCTGGAAAATCAAGATGAAGATATTCATAAAGTCATTAGACGCAGGAATATGGAAAGTCATTGAAGAAGGTCCCTTTGTGCCTGTAACAACAGATGAAGAAGGAACTTCACAACCAAAATCAGAAAGTACTTGGAGTGAAGAAGAAAAGAAGAAGGTTCAACATGATCTCAAAGGAATGAACATTCTTACATCTCCTCTTGGAATGGATGAATTTTTCAGAGTATCAACGTGCACTACATCGAAAGAAATATGGGATACGTTGATGGTGACTCATGAAGGAACAGATGAAGTCAAGAGATCAAAGATCAATACTTTATCTCAAGAATATGAGATGTTCAGAATGCTTCCAGGATAAAAGGTATTAGATATGCAAAAACGATTCACTCATTTAATTAATCATTTGATTGCTCTTGGTAGACAATTTTCAAACAGTGATTTGCACATGAAAGTTCTAAGATCACTTACAAGAGTATGGCAACCAAAAGTAACAGCCATCTCAAAGAAGAAGAGTTTATCAAAAATGACTCTTGCAACTCTTTTTGGAAAACTCCAAGAACACGAGTTGGAATTGAATCGTTTGGAAGAAAATGAACAACATGAGAAGAAGTATCGGTCCATTTCCCTAAAAGCAAAAGAAAGCATCAAAGAAAGTTATGATGCAGATTCTGAAGAAGAAGATAATGGGAATGTGAATCTTCTAGTAAAGAATTTTGGAAAGTTTCTTAAAAGAAAAGGTGTGAAATTCAACAACAACAAATCTTTCCAAAAGAACAATGAATCATCTTCCTCTCAAAAGATCACATGTTTCGAATGTGGTAAATCGGGACACTTCAAATCAGATTGTCCAAATCTTCAGAAGAAGAAACATGGTCTAAGAGAGAAATTCGAGAAAAAGGATCAACCTACTCAGAGAGCATATTTGGCTTGGGATGATAATGAAGTAAGTTCATCATCTGATTCTGATAAAGAAGAAGCACAAGTTGCTTTGATGGCCTCACATGATTCTGATGTTGAAGATTCCCAGGTGTGTATGAAAGCAGCAAAGGATTTATGGTATCTTGATAGTGGCTGCTCATCACACATGACAGGAGACAAAACCAAGTTTTCTTTTCTTATACCTAGGGAAAAAGGTTTCGTCACATATGGTAACAATCAAAAGGGAAAAATACTCGATATTGGAAGAATAGGCACACCCCCTCAAACAGTCATCGATAAAGTTCTTTATGTTGATGGTTTGATGCATAATCTTCTGAGTATTAGTCAACTATGTGATAAAGGTTTGAAAGTTGGTTTTATTAATGATATATGTGTTGTGAAAGATATGAAAACTAAAGAAATTAAGTTTTCTGGATATAAAGTAAACAAAGTCTTCATGATCTCATTGGAAGAAATTCCACAAAATGTGAGATGCCTTTTGGCCAAGAATAATAGTGATTCATGGCTATGGCATAGAAGACTTGCACATATTCACATAGATCATTTAAACAAACTAGTCAAGCATGATCTAGTTGTTGGGCTTCCAAAGATGAAATTCGAGAAAGACAAGCTTTGTGATGCATGTCAAAAAGGGAAGAAAACCAGAACATCCTTCAAACCAAAGAACATAGTTTCGACCTCAAGACCCCTTCAATTGTTACATATGGATTTGTTCGGACCATCTAGAACTAAAAGCCTCGGAGGTAATTTCTATGCACTTGTTATTGTTGATGATTTCTCTAGATTTACATGGACTTTATTTCTTTCTCATAAGAATGAAGCCTTCAATGCATTCAAAAGATATGCAAGGCTTGTTCAAAATGAGAAGTCTTTAAAGATCTCTTCTATAAGAAGTGATCATGGTGGAGAATTTCAGAATCAACAATTCCAAGAACTATGTGATGAAAATGGAATATCACATAATTTCTCTACTCCGAGAACACCACAACAGAATGGTGTAGTAGAAAGAAAGAATAGGTTACTTGAGGAATTAGCAAGAACCATGCTGAGTGAATCAAGTCTCCCAAAATATTTCTGGGCTGATGCTGTAAGTACTGCTTGCTTTGTTTCCAATAGAGTTCTTATTAGACCTATCCTTAAGAAAACACCCTATGAACTCTACAAAGGAAGGAAACCAAACATCTCTCATCTACATGCTTTTGGATCAAAATGCTTTGTCTTGAATAATGGAAAGGAAAACCTTGGAAAGTTTGATGAAAAATCTGATGAAGGTATATTCCTTGGATATTCTTTGACAAGTAAAGCATATAGAGTCTTTAACAAGAAAACTCTATCTGTGGAAGAATCCATACATGTTTCTTTTGATGAATCTAAATCTTCAATAGAAGATAAAGTCAATCTTCCAGATAATGAAGAAGATGACATCATTATAAATGAAGATTCTCAAAAGGATGGAGATCAGAATCCAATACAAGAAGAGCACATTGAAAGTAATACTTATCAACTTCCAAAAGAATGGAGAACCCATAGGGATCACCCAGTTGATAATATTATTGGTGATATTTCTAGAGGCGTTTCTACAAGGCTACGCTTAAATGATTCAGTTTTGAATATGGCCTTCGTCTCTCAGATAGAACCATCAAAAGTAAATGATGCTCTAAAAGATGAATATTGGATTGTAGCAATGCAAGAAGAACTAAACCAATTTGAAAGGAATCAAGTTTGGGAACTGTAAATCAAGTCTCGTCCTTGGACTCGACTGAGGTTTTGATGAAGACAAACACATCACAAAAAGAAGAAAGACCTCAGAAGAGAAAAAGAAGACTTCAAGAAATCGTCAAGAAAGAAAGGAACAAAAAGAAACACTTCAAGAAGACTTCAGAAAAGAAAAGAAGACTTCAACAAGACTTCAACAAGAGAAAGACTTCAAGAACCGGCTCGGAACGTCAAAGATCAAACATAAGGGTTCTTGCATTTAGTAAGTCTTGTCAACTTAGTGTGCTATGCTTTATTAAGGTTCTTATTGCATTTGAAGGCTCATAAAAGATCAACTAATTGAGTACGATACGTTCTCACAAGTTAAACTTGGTACGAACACTCAATTAGGGTTTAAGATGGTTAAAACTGAGTTCTGGACTGTCTGTAATCGATTACAGATGTGTGTAATCGATTACAGGAAGTCTGTAATCGATTACCACAAGTGTGTAATCGATTACCAAGTTTGAAATTCAAATTCAAACTTCAACGGCATGATGTAATCGATTACACTAACTGCTGTAATCGATTACCAGGTCGACATATGTGTTATTTCATGAACCATTGTGTCTCAAACCGGTTGGGAAAGGTTGTGTTGGTTCATGGACGACCTCTAGTGCCTATATAAAGTCCTTAGACACTCAGAAACATCAATTACTTGGTCCATAACTTTCATATCCATTAAAGTCATCATTCTGAGTTTCGGTTCTCTCATTTTCACAAGAACACTCATGATGTTCAACATTTGAGAAACTCAGAATGGAAGAGCCTTCATTGTAATTGCCTGGAGCATACAAAATAAGATCAATCCTTCTTGTCTAAAGGATTGAATCATGCATAGGATAAGGCATCTTCTTCTTCTTCCGTTTGAATCATGTTGATTCTTTCACCGTAGTTTTCGGTGGTTGTAAAAAGGCCCTTTGAATCAAGTTTGATTCAAAGTCCACCGTGGTAATGCGGTGTCATCAGAAAGTGGTTTGCTTTCTGAGGCATGATGGGTTCTCTTAGGTTCCTTGGCACAAGCATTCGTTAAGAAGACTTGATCAATCAGAAGTGGGTTGCTTCAGGAAGATTGATAAGATATCTTAGGGTCCTTGGTGCAAGCATTCGTTAAGAGTAATCGATCATGGGAAATCTTCACTGTGGAATTCAGTGGAGTGGTTCTTCAGAAAGTGGTAATCTTTCTGAGGGATCCTAACTCCACCGTGGTTTTCGGTGAAGGGTTGTTCGTTTGAAGGCGGGTTAGTCTTCAAGGTCTGAGGGTGGTTTGCCTTCAGGAACTGAAAGCGGTTTGCTTTCAGGGGCTGTTGAAAGTGGTTTGCTTTCACAGGATATTGGTAGGAATTCTTGGGGTCCTTGGGTTAGGAACTTGTAAGTAATTTTTATCAATAGTGGAAAAATCCTCAAGGGGTTTCTTTGAGGGACTGGACGTGGCCTTCGGTGGATTGAAGGTGAACCAGGATAAAACTCTCTGTGTCATTTCCTTCATCCTTCATCTTTTACTTTCAAGCAATTACAATATTCCGCTGCAACAACGTTCTTACGTTACAACTCTAATTGCGCTGAAAGTCGTTTGGTACTATTACGCGAAAATCGGGGCAACTCTGATTCACCCCCCCTCTCAGGTTGCTATCTGTACTAACAGGAACTTGTCCCTAAGCCTAGTGATAAACATGTTATTGGAACAAAGTGGGTATTTAGGAATAAGTTAGATGAAAATGGTATTATAGTTAGGAACAAAGCGAGATTAGTTGCTCAAGGATATAATCAAGAAGAAGGTATAGATTTTGATGAAACTTATGCACCAGTAGCAAGGTTGGAAGCCATAAGACTATTATTGGCGTATGCTTGTTCTTTAAATTTCCCATTATATCAAATGGACGTCAAAAGTGCTTTCCTGAACGGATACATTCACGAAGAAGTCTATGTGAAGCAACCTCCAGGATTTAAAGATCCAAAGTTTCCTTCACATGTCTTCAGATTATAGAAGGCACTCTATGGTCTTAAACAAGCCCCTCGTGCTTGGTATGATAGATTAAGTACTTTCCTTTGTGATAAAGGATTTCAGAAGGGTAAGGCTGATACAACCTTGTTCATCAAACGAACCAAAGGTAATACCTTATTAGTTCAAATTTATGTTGATGATATTATCTTTGGTGCAACTAACGAATCTCTTTGTAAGGATTTCTCTAACATGATGCAAGAAGAATTTGAAATGTCCATGATGGGACAATTAAATTTCTTTCTTGGTTTGCAAATCAAGCAATCAAGTGATGGAATATTCATCAACCAATCAAAGTTTTGCAAGGAACTATTAAAGAAATATGAATCCGGTAATCAGGATGATATTACCAAATATAGAGGTATGATCGGATCTCTTTTATACTTATCTGCAAGTAGACCTGATATTATGTTTAGTGTGTGTCTATGTGCTAGATATCAAGCATCTCCTAGGGAATCACATTTGAGTTCTGTTAAACGGATTTTCAAATATTTGAAAGGAACTACAAATGTTGGATTGTGGTATCCCAAGGAAAGTGTTTGTGATTTGATTGGATATTCTGATTCTGATTATGCTGGTTGTAAAACTGAAAGAAAAAAGTACAAGTGGTACTTGTCACTTATTAGGAAATGCCCTTGTTTCGTGGTCTTGTAAGAAACAAGCATGTGTTGCTCTAAGTACTGCAGAAGCAGAATACATTGCTGCAGGAAGTTGTTGTGCACAAACTCTATGGCTCAAACAACAACTCAAAGATTATGGCTTAGAGCTGAGCTGCATTCCAATCAAATGTGACAACACAAGTGCCATTAATCTCACTAAAAACCCTATCATGCATTCTCGAACTAAGCATATTGATATACGACATCATTTTCTTCGAGATCATGTTATGAGGAAAGACATTGAGATTTCATTTGTGGATACACATAATCAGTTAGCAGATATCTTTACTAAACCTCTTCCTAAGGAATCATTTTTCAAGATAAGAAAAGAATTAGGAATTTTAGATGAGCTTGACATTTAAGGTAACATGTTATTTGCATAAGCTTTATGATAATTATATATTCATATGCATTTTATGCTTAAGTATTTATGTGAAAGTGTGTTACATAGGATTCTAGAGCCTAGAACTCACAAAAATGTCCTAGCAATCGATTACCATAGGTCCTGTAATCGATTATCCTTGTTCTAAGTCCTCGTGCGTAATAGAACTATCTGAGTAATCGATTATCATAACTTCCATAATCGATTACATGTTCAAAAATTTTGAAATTTTTTTCAAATTTACAACTGCTGTAATCGATTACCTTAACTACCGTAATCGATTACACGCACGATTCTCTCTATAAAAATCAGCATTTGTCCTCTGCCTTTTTTTTTTTTTTTTTTTGCCTACCTTCAGATTTTATATACCACCCTTCTTCTTCTAAGTCTTGTTTCGCCATGGGGTCTCTTCCACGTCCTTCCAATGTCTCCTCACCAATTAACACTCCTCGACGGGATTCCTCCAATGATCCCTTTTTGCATCCTCGATACCGCATAGATGTATCAACAAATGCAGTATCGGCTGGCTTGTCTCCTTTTTATGCCATTCCTTCACATTTCTCACAACAAACCAAGGTTATACTTGAACAAATGGATATCTTGTCGCTCCGTCTTTCTCAGAAGTTGGGCCAACTGGAGGATACAATTCGGTCTCGCTTTATACTTGTGGAAAATCGCATCGAGGCCGTGCACTCCTTCATGCGTAAGGAAATTGAGAGCCTTCAAGAACTTGACCCTTCTAAGAACTCTGAAGATTCTAGTCAAGCCTAAGTTCTGAAGTCTTGTGTCTCTATATAGTTATCTACTTACTATTAGGATTTCCCTATTTTCGCAAAATGGCTCTATCTATTTGTTGTAATCCCTCTACTACATATGTTTGATATGTCTTACTATGTATAACTTCTGTATTTGCTTTCTTATATATATATATAAATGCTGGTTGTTTATGATTTACATGTTTACCCCTACCCCCCATGCTTTATGTTTCAATATATACTTGTGTGTATGCCTGTACATTTTTTGGCCTTTTCTTCTTTTTGATGAAGTCAAAAGGGGGAGAAAGGTTATGTGCTCTTAAAGATCATATGCAGGAATTCAACAAGTACATTAGAAAGGGGGAGAAAAAATCAGAAATACTAGATTCCATCAAATAGGGGGAGTTAAGCATCAAGAATACATATATGATCTTCAAGTATCAAGAATGTGTTTGCCATCATCAAAAAGGGGGAGATTGTGAAGAAGGTCTTGCTCCTGACCCTGGCTGTGGTTTTGATGACGACAAACTCATCAACAAAAAGAAGAAAAGAAGACTTCAAAGAATCAAGCATTCAAGTCCATCAATAGTCTAGAAGTCTTAGAATTAGGTGAGTTATGCTTCCAAAGGTTTATTAAAGCATAAAGGCTCTTAAAACACCTAATCTAATCAAGCTAAAAGTTTTCATAACTTAAAAGAAGTAGAAAACCTTAAGCAAGTCTCAAAGATCAAGTGTCTGGAAAATGGGCTTCTGTGTAATCGATTACACCATTATGGTAATCGATTACACCTAGGCAAGTAATCGATTACTCAAGTCTTGTAATCGATTACATGTTTGAAATTCAAATTCAAACTGAAACGGTCACTTGTGTAATCGATTACACTAAGTATGGTAATCGATTACCAGAACGAAAAAGTGCATCTTTTCATGAACCATTGTGTCCCAAACCTTTTGAAAAGGGTTGTGATGGTTCAAGGACATTTCCCTTGCCTGTATAAAGACCATTTGAGTCCAGAAAACACACAACACACAACACACACGAAATATACACATTTCACATGAGAAGAACACATTAGGCCAAAGCTCTTTCAAAATTAGTTCATCTTTTAGAACTTAAATCTTTTGGAGCCTAAATTCTGAGTTCATGATCTTCATGTTTACAAGAACACTTTAGTTGTTCATATCTTGAAGAACTCAGAATTGTATTATGCTTAAAAGCCTTAAAGCATAACTTCTCATATTCAATCCAATTGTGTGTTAAAGGATTGAAACAGCCAATTGTAATATCTTCTTCATCTCTTTCTGTAAGATTGAGTTTTTCACCGTGGTATTCGGTGAAGGGTTGTTGTCACTGAAAGTGGTTTACTTTCAGGGTTTTCATTGAAGGTGGTTTAGCCTTCAAGGTCTGAGGGTGGTTTGCCTTCAGGAACTGAAAGCGGTTTGCTTTCAGGGGCTGTGGAAAGCGGTTTGCTTTCACAGGATATTGGTAGAAGTTCTTGGGGTCCTTGGGTTAGGAACTTGTAAGAAATTCTTATCAATAGTGGAAAAATCCTCAAGGGGTTTTCTTGAGGGACTGGACGTAGTCTTCAGTGGATTGAAGGCGAACCAGGATAAAATCTTGTGTGTGATCCTCTTTATCCTTCACATTTACTTTCAAGTATTGTTCATATCCGCTGCAATCACAAAGATCATTTCGTGATCATCGTAAACTTGAAAGTAACAATTTCAATAAGGCGAAAATTGGGGCAACACTGATTCACCCCCCCCCTCTCAGGTTGCTATCTGTTTTAACACTAGATAGCAACTTGAGAGGGGGGGGGGTGAATCAGGTTTACCCGATTTTCGCCTTGATACCTTCTTACTTTCAAGATGAATATAAATACAAACGATTGCAGCGGAAATGAGCGTTGCTTGAAAGTAAAGATGAAGGGTAGAAGAATGCACACACAGAATTTTATCCTGATTCACCTTCTATCTACCGAAGGCTACGTCCAGTCCCTCAAGAAAACCCGTTGAGGATTTTTCCACTATTGATAAAAATCTCTTACAAGTCCTTACACCAAGTACCTTAAGAATTTCTATCAACCACCTGTGAAAGCACACCACTTTCAACAGCCCCTGAAAGCACACCACTTTCAGTCCCTGACAGCAAACCACTTTCAGACCCTGAAGGCAAACCACCTTCAGTCCACACCCTAAAAGCACACCACTTTCAGTACAACAACCCTAAACCGAACCCTACGGTGAGTACTCAATCTACCAGAAAGAGATGAAGAAGAGTTTACAATTTGACTGTATCAATCCTTTAACATACAAGTGGATTGATCATGAGAATTATGCTTTAAGGCTCTTAAGCATAAGAAGGCTCTCTTGATTCTGAGTTCTTCAAGATATGAACAACTAAAGTGTTCTCTTAATCAATGAAGAACATGAACTCAGAACTTAGGCTCTTTGAAAGTTTAAGTATCAAAGGCCAATTTAACATGAATGAACAATTTGACAAAGCTTTTGGCCTAATTTATGTATTCTCATGTGTTGTTTGTTTCTGGACTCAAATGGACTTTATATAGGCATGAGGAAACGTCCTTGAACCAATGCAACCCTTCCCAAAAGGTTTGAGACACAATGGTTCATGAAAAGAGGCAACTTTTCGAGCATGTAATCGATTACATTACTTAGGTAATCGATTACACTAAGAAGCCGTTACTCTTTGAATTTCAAATTCAAACATGTAATCGATTACAAGCAAGATGTAATCGATTACTTGCCTATGTGTAATCGATTACCAGAAGGGTGTAATCAATTACACTCAAGTCCAAATTCCAGAAACTTAAACTTTTAAGATCGGCTTGAGATATACTATTTCTTTTAACTTATGAAAACATTAAACTCAATTAGCTTAGATGTTTTAAAGAGCCTTTATACTCGAGAAGCCTTTAGAAGCATAACTCACCTAAACTAAGACTTTTAGGCTGATGTTGAAACATATTGCACTGTTTCCTCTAAGTCTTCTTTTCTTCTTTTTGTCGATGAGTTTGTCGTCATCAAAACCTCAGCCAGGGTCAGGAGTAAGACCTTCTTCACATTCTAATCATTGCAAAAAGAATTCAGAATGAAAAAGGCTATTGTATCACCAGTATTCGCAGTGATCGAGGAGGAGAATTCGTAAATGAAGAATTCAAATGCTACTGTGAGGAGAACAGAATATTCCATCAAGTATCCGCCCCAAGAACTCCTCAGCAAAACAAAGTGGCTGAGATAAAGAACAGGTCACTTCAAGAAATGGCCAGAACTATGCTTAGTGAAACTTCTCTACCCAAATACTTCTGGCCTGAAGCAATTCACACTGGATGTCATATTCAAAATCGAATCTTCATGCGTCTTATCTTGAAGAAGAATGCATATGAGCTATGGAAGGGAAGAAAGCCAAGCATCACCTACTTTCGTCCATTCGGATGTCCATGCTTTCTACTTAACACAAAGGACGACCTTGGAAAGTTTGATGCAAAGTCAGATAAAAGAATATTCTTGGGATATTTGCCCAACTCGAAAGCCTTTCGGGTATATAACTCCAGAACAATGGCTGTTGAAGAATATATTAATGTCAAGTTTGATGATAAACACACAAGTGGAAGTCAAACAACATTGGAAGACGAATTCGACGATCTGGAAATAAATGAAGAACCTTTCTCAACTCAAGTTCATCCATCAACGTCTGACAAAGTTACTGATTCAAGTATTTCATTCACTACTCAACCAGACGTTGACAACGTGACTCCGTCTGGTTATGTCCCCATTGATCAAATCATGACATCTAGTGGCATCTCTCTACCCAGAGATTGGAGGTTCAAGCCAGATCATCCACCCACACAAATAATCGGGAGCATACATGAAAAGGTACGAACTAGATCCACATTTAATGATTATGCTAACTGTGCGCTCTTGTTTGAAATAGAACCAAAAAGCTTAGGTGAAGCCTTACAAGATGAAGGATGGATCCTAGCAATGCAAGAAGAGCTGAATCAGTTCGAAAGAAGCAAGGTCTGGAATTTGGTGCCTATACTTAATGAAATATCCATAATTGGTACAAGATGGGTATTCAGAAACAAGATGGATGAAAGTGGGAAAGTTACAAGAAATAAAGCCAGGCTAGTTGCACAGGGATACAATCAGCAAGAAGGTATCAACTACACAGAGACCTTTGCTCCTGTTGCAAGAATCGAAGCCATTCGCATTCTACTTGCATTTGCTTGTCAGCATTCCATAAAGATGTATCAAATGGATGTGAAAAGTGCATTTCTAAATGGCTATATCGAAGAAGAAGTCTATGTAAAACAAACTCCAGGCTTCGAAGATCCAGCTCTACCGGACCATGTCTTCAAATTACGAAAAGCACTGTACGGACTGAAGCAGACACCACGAGCTTGGTATGATCGCTTAAGCTCATTTCTGATGAGTAACGGGTTCTCACGGGGTAACATTGACAATCAATTGTTCAGAAGAAAAACATCAAAGGATTTCATTTTAGTACAGTTATACGTTGATGATATTATTTTTGGTGCTACTAATGAAACTCTTTGTCAAGAATTCTCCAAATTAATGTAGAGCGAATTTGAAATGAGCAAGATGGGGGAACTGAAGTTCTTTCTAGGCTTACAAAACAAGCAGGAGACCACCAGAACCTACATCCATCAAACATAATATGTCAACGATCTTCTGAAGAAATATGGCATGGAAAAGGCCAAGGCAATGGGTACCCCAATGCACCCTGGAACTGTGCTGGACAAAAGTGACGAGTCTACGCCAGTTGATTCAACGAAGTACAGGGGGATGATTGGATCATTATTGTACCTCACTTCAAGCAAACTGGACATTATGTATAGCGTCTGTGTATGTGCAAGGTTCCAGGTAAGTCCTCAAGAATCTCACCTCAGTGCTGTGAAACGTATATTTAGATATCTCATTGGCACCACTAATCTTGGTCTAGTCTATGAGAGAGGTGAAGACTTCAAATTAAGAGGATTCTGTGATGCTGGCTATGCCAGAGACCGAATAGAAAGAAAAAGCACAAGTGGCGGTTGCCACTTTCTAGGGCAATGTCTGATATCTTGGGCAAGCAAAAGACAAAGCACAATATCACTATCTACTGCTGAAGCAGAATACGTGGCGGCAGGTTCCTGCTGCATCCAACTCTTATGGGTGAAACATCAGTTAGAGGATTATAATATCTTTGAGCATAATACCCCCTTACTGTGTGATAACACTAGTGCCATTAATATAACTAAAAAACATGTTTTACACTCAAGAACCAAACATATTGAAATCAAGCACCATTTCATTCGTGATCATGTGGCTAAAGGAAATATTGACATCTCATATATACACATTGATGATCAATTAGCTGACATATTCATAAAACTCCTTATTGAAGATAGGTTCACCTGCCTTAGAGAACGGATTGGCATGTTTCCTGCTCTATAATACACTTGCATGCACTAACATTTCTTTGCATGTACAGACAAACACAAAGCTGTACACGTCTGCTCCAGTAATCGTCTGGCCACACTAAGAAATCTTGACCAAGAATAGTTATTATTTGACTATTTTTTTTTCTTACTTAAGCATTTAATGATGAACAGTTGAGTCATTTCAAATGAATTACTTCTTAAACACGCATTAAATATTGTGGATACATATTTATCTCTCCTCATTTAATGCCTCTATCATTTCTCTTTCCTCTCACATCAACTTTATTTATCTCTTCTAATGTTTCATCTGGTTGCATTCATAAACCATTCTCATTCTCCCTAAACGTATTACCTACATCATACTTGTTCTTGCATCTGTACTAAAGACACCTAAAAGACAGAGCATAAAGAAACAGGTAAAGATTCAAGAACCTCTCAACGAAGTCGAACAAAGGATTGTTGAACTTCAAAACGAATACATCATTCAAAATTCCAAGGAGCAAGTATCCAGGATTGGCCCTGTAAAGATTGAAAATCTTGGCGCGAGAGAGCTTGTCACTCCCCGATATCTTGATTTGAAGATGTATCAACATGTAAAGGTTGAAAGCCTAGAAATGGTGTTATCTCAGGATTGGGGAATCTTGTTCAATACCTCAGCAACTCCAGCACTCTCTCCTCTTGTAAAGGAATTCTATGACTGTGCTATCAAGCTGAACCCCAACCACATCTGAACACGATGTTTGCGGAAAGTTGTAGATATTCAGTCCAAAGATGTCTCTGTTGTGTTAGGCATCCCTTTTGAAGGAGTTCGTTACAACTCCTCATGCTCCTCTGAAAGTAATCCTTTCACTATTTGGAAGGAAGTACCCAAGGGTCCTAAGTCACGTTGTGTAAAGAATCTTGTTGAGGAATGTGTCTTTCCACATGCTATTCTTAGCAAAATTGTGTTACCAAAAGAAGGCTCTTGTGACCTGGTCAATAAAATTTCTCAATGGACTCTATTTCAGATGCAGCATCATCGGAAAATAAATCTATCTGACCTCATCATCCAGTATATGCTTCAAACTCTAGAAAACTCCAACACGAACCTTCCATATGGCTCACTAATAACAGCTATAATGCGCCAGAGGAAGCTACCTACTATAGCCAAAGAAGAAACGGAGTTCATTGCACGCGACATCATATCTGCCACTCCTATCAAGTTTGGAGATGTCCGATGCATGCAACTCAATATCGATATCTCTGCTGTTTCTGAAGAACTCTTAAGCAACTGGGCAAAGAAGAACAAGACTAAAGGTGTGCCTCCATCCTCAAAAGCTCCAAATATGAGGAAACCACGAGCAAAGAGGGTTCTTCCTGAATCGACACCGTCTGGCACTTGCACTACCACTTCTACAGTGATTCTAGCAATGAAGCGTCGTCGATTGGTTAGAGGTCCTCGTCTGGCTCCAGTAACTCACCAGACTATTTCTCCAGTCACATTGTCTACTGCCGAAACTTTCCCTATGTGTACTCCTTCTAAACCTCCTCTAGAGGCAGTGCATACCACCGTTGAACTAATTTCAGATGCCCATGCATACTATCTGAAGTTCCTGCCCCCACTTTTCCATAAATATATTGCAGATGTCTTTGATGTCAAAGATGATGGAAACTGTGGATTCAGATGTCTTGCTCAGTGGCTGGACCATCCTCAAGAATATTGGTCAGAAGTTCGCACACTTTTGATCCAGGAACTTCTCTCCAACAGGGTGCTTCATTCTCAAACATTCAGCTCCGATGAGGATGTAGAAATTGTTCGTATGTCTCTCACCTTGGCTGATGGTGAACCTGCCTATGAACCTAAATGGTTTTCAGTTCCAGACATGGGGTTACTTGCTGCAACCGCTTTCCGCATCATTCTGGTTACGTTAGCACCAAACAAGTGCTGCACGTACTTACCCCTCTTAGGTCCTGTTGCTGAAACACCTACCGTTGCAGTATTGGGAAATATCAATAACAGGCACTAGGTTCGAGTAAAGCTCACTGACAATTCACCCTTGCCAACCATATCTCCTCAATGGAAACATCACTGCTCTGCCGATGCTCGTGCTTGGGAAACTCCTCTTTAGTCACGAATTTTACACTTCAAAGGATTGTTGCAAGGCGAGGCTGAAAAGTTTCTAGACACTCTGTTCGAAGTTCCAAAAGTTATTCATCATACTGATCTTGATGATGATTCTGAAGAAGAACGTGTCACTATTTCTCTTCAGCGTCCTACTGCCTCTTCGTCTCCTACTGAGCCTGTGAATGCAAATATACCTGCTTCTTCAGCTCTAGAACCAGAAGTTTTGGTTGCTTCTTCACCTACTGTAATGCCATCTCCGAAGCATCCAGCTGCATCTCCAACTGAAGACTCTACAATTGAGGAAGGACAACTTAACACAGCCATTCCTGATGACCTACTTCGTGCCTTGGAAAGAGTTCAGCTACATGATACAAGTGCTTCTACTGATCCTTGTTTCCGTCCGGTTGAGGGTCTTGGTCAACATTCTGCACAGATTTCGAGGCTGGCTGATGCCCCAATTAATAACAATATTAATGCATCTCATCTGTCACCAACTGCAACCACCACTTCCTTAAGCAATATTTATTTCCATAAGGATATAGATGTCGATCTCATGCCAAATCTTCCTGTTCACTCCTTTCGCGTTCCACCTCCACCTCTTCACTGCATACAACCACCAGTCAAGATGGTCAAGCCCAACTCTTTTACTCCTCAGCTGGCCACTATTCTCCTTCCAATAGCAAGATCTCCTTCATGCCCATATTTTCTCGCAAATCTCGATCCGCTTTAGGAATTTCATCACGAAAGCGCAAACATTCACAGTCTGCACAAAATGAACACATGCTTCCAGATGTGTATATGCAGGTTCTTGGATTGCCTTTTTGCTTTCATGCAGGTTTATGGATCTCCACTAGATGCCATGATCTCCAGATTATTCAGACCCTCAGTCATTGCAGTATGTTCTTCCACTCTGATTGGCACCTGACAATTTCTGGAGTTTACTCATGTGGCTTACTTTTCCTCTCTATCTGGCTGGCCGAGTGGATCCCCTGGTGCTGGATTTCAAAACCTGGAAACTGGTTCTTCTTCTACCCCTGACCAAGGTGATGAAGGCATATGGTTTTATTTGGCCTTGCGCCCATCCTTCACCACTGATACCTACGGTGGCACCCTCCACTCCAATTCTGCCTTCTGCTTTTTACCTTGTTGTTCCTGGTCTCTCTTCGTCTTCTACTACCCTGCCGGCACATGACGCCCCCACTGTTAGAACAGATAGCAACCTAAGAGGGGGGGGGGTGAATCAGTGTTGCCCCAATTTTCGCCTAATTGAAATTGTTACTTTCAAGTTTATGATGATCACGAGTTGATCTTGTGATTGCAGCGGATATGAACAATGCTTGAAAGTAAATGTGAAGGATAAACAGAATCACACACAAGATTTTATCCTGGTTCGCCTTCAATCCACCGAAGACTACGTCCAGTCCCTCAAGAAAACCCCTCGAGGATTTTTCCACTATTGATAAGAATTTCTTACAAGTTCCTAACCCAAGGACCCCAAGAACTTCTACCAATATCCTGTGAAAGCAAACCGCTTTCAACAGCCCCTGAAAGCAAACCACTTTCAGTTCCTGAAGGCAAACCACCCTCAGACCTTGAAGACAAACTTGTCTTCAATCAAAACCCTGAAAGCAAACCACTTTCAGTGACAACAACCCTTCACCGAATACCACGGTGAAAAACTCAATCTTACAGAAAGAGATGAAGAAGATATTACACTTGGCTGTTTCAATCCTTTAACACACAATTGGATTGAACATGAGAAATTATGCTTTAAGGCTTTTAAGCATAATACAATTCTGAGTTCTTCAAGATATGAACAACTAATGTGTTCTTGTAAACATGAAGATCATGAACTCAGAATTTAGGCTCCAAAAGATTTAAGTTCTAAAAGATGAACCTGTTTTGAAAAAGCTTTGGCCTAATGTGTTTTTCTCATGTGAAATGTGTGAATTTCGTGTGTGAGTGTGTTCTATGTTGTTGTTCTTGTGTGTTATGTTTTCTGGACTCAAATGGTCTTTATATAGGCAAGGGAAACGTCCTTGAACCATCACAACCCTTTTCAAAAGGTTTGGGACACAATGGTTCATGAAAAGATGCAACTTTTCGTTCTGGTAATCGATTACCATACTTAGTGTAATCGATTACACAAGTGACCGTTTCAGTTTGAATTTGAATTTCAAACATGTAATCGATTACAAGACTGGAGTAATCGATTACTTGCCTTGGTGTAATCGATTACCATAATGGTGTAATCGATTACACAGAAGCCCATTTTCCAGAAACTTATTCTTTGAGACTTGCTTAAGGTTTTCTACTTCTTTTAAGTTATGAAAACACTTAGCTTGATTAGATTAGGTGTTTTGAGAGCCTTTATGCTTTAATAAACCTTTAGAAGCATAACTCACCTAATTCTAAGACTTCTAGACTATTGATGGATTTGAGTGCTTAATTCCTTGAAGTCTTCTTTTCTTCTTTTTGTTGATGAGTTTGTCGTCATCAAAACCACAGCCAGGGTCAGGAGCAAGACCTTCTTCACAATCTCCCCCTTTTTGATGATGGCAAACACATACTTGAAACTTTGAAGATCATTTATGCATTCGTGATGCTTAACTCCCCCTATTTGATGGAATTTAGTATTTCTGATTTTTCTCCCCCTTTCTAATGTACTCGTTGAATTCCTGCGTATGATCTTTAAAGACACTGAACCTTTCTCCCCCTTTTGACTTCATCAAAAAGAAGAAAAGGCCAAAAATGTACAGGCATACACACAAGTATATATTGCAATATAAAGCATGGGGGAATGGGGGTAAATAGGGAAAACATAACCAAAACATATTTGTCCAAAAGATAACATACATATGATGGGAACATAGTACAAGAAGAAATAAAATAAACAGCATGAAAAACTCCTATAAAACTAAGTACTAGTAGGAGAATCAACATCAGCAATAGTATACACGGGTACGAAATCCCGACCAGCATCATGAATTTGACATGGAAGAAGAGAGAGGCCAAAGTCATTGGTGATGTTGAGCGAAGAAAGAATGAAGGTGTCTATGCGTTTGAGATGAGATGACCGCGTGTCATAAAGCTTGGCAATAGGCACTCCAGAGTAGAGAAGGAGGCGGGTGATGATCGATGCATAAGGAAAAGAGTCCGCCAAGTTACGACTTCGGAGCATGTGGTGCATAACCAAAAATGCCCAATTGATTTTGTGACAATGAAGAATGCCATAAAGAATTTGTAACTCAAAGTCGCTAATGTGAGCAAGGAGAGTTTCTTCAGGCAGAACTACTTGATTAATGAAGTAGTGTAGAAGATGATTGTTTGTCGTGAGGACATCAGTGTTGTATGGGCAAGAAGTAGTGTGTGGTGGGTGAATTTTCTGAAGGTCTACTGATTCAAATCGACACAGAGATTTGTAAAAGGAGTCATGGCTATAGTCAGACCAGGGGCAAGGGAGGTTAGGACCCAAGAGAGCACCCGATGAAGGAAGTCCAAGGCATCGACCAAAAGATGATAAGGAGTGTCGAATAAGAATCCCCTTGACAGAACTTTGAAATCCATCTTGCAAAGGTTCTAAGTTGCAATAAAAGACTTTTACTAGTTCAGGATAGTAGGGATTGCACATAGAGATGAACTCCTCAAGATTTTGATAACGAAGATAGGCAGGAAATGTGTGACCATTTTCGACAAATGAATCCAAATCACCAAACAAAGGTTTACGAATGAGTTGATTGATGAATCGTGAAGCAAACCTAGTTCTTTGATGGGTGGTGGTGAGTAGTCGTGTAAGATTCATGGGTCGAGAGGAACGAGAATGATAGGAATCCATGGTTGGTTGAGGAGAATATGCAGCACCTTGAGAGACTTTTGGAGGATATGACTAATCAATTCTTAAGGCTGGTTTAAATATTCTGAGCATGTAATCGATTACAGATGTTTAAGTAATCGATTACAGAGCAGTTAAGCCAAGTTTGAATTTCAAAAGATGGAGGGAAATTTGAAATTCTGGCAATTTTTTCGAGTGTGTAATCGATTACTGCAGTTGGGGTAATCGATTACATCAGTTACAAATTTGAAAATTTTCAAATTGTGAATGTGTAATCGATTATGGCAGTTTGTATAATCGATTACTCTAATGTTTCCAGCGAGCACGAGGACTTTGAACATGGATAATCGATTACAAATCCTAGGGTAATCGATTACTAGGACATTTTTACAAGTTCTAGACTCTAGAATCCTATGTAACACATTTTCATATATAAACACTTAAGCACATAATGTAAATGAACATATAAAGTTTATGCAAATAACATGTTACCTTAAATATCATGCTCATCTAATATGCCTAATTCTCTTCTTATCTTGAAAAATGAATCTTTAGGAAGAGGCTTAGTAAAGATGTCTGCTAACTGATTATGTGTATCCACAAATGAAATTTCAATATCTTTCCTCATAACATGATCTCGAAGAAAATGATGTCGTATATCAATATGCTTAGTTCGAGAGTGCATGATAGGGTTTTTAGTGAGATTAATGGCACTTGTGTTGTCACATTTAATTGGAATGCAGCCCAGCTCTAAGCCATAATCTTTGAGTTGTTGTTTGAGCCATAGAGTTTGTGCACAACAACTTCCTGCAGCAATATATTCTGCTTCTGCAGTACTTAGAGCAACACACGCTTGTTTCTTACAAGACCATGAAACAAGAGCATTTTATAATAGGTGACAAGTACCACTTGTACTCTTTCTTTCAGTTTTACAACCAGCATAATCAGAATCAGAATATCCAATCAAATCACAAACACTTCCCTTGGGATACCACAATCCAACATTTGTAGTTCCTTTCAAATATTTGAAAATTCGTTTAACATAACTCAAATGTGATTCCCTAGGAGATGCTTGATATCTAGCACATAGACACACACTAAACATAATATCAGGTCTACTTGCAGATAAGTATAAAAGAGATCCGATCATACCTCTATATTTGGTAATATCTACTTGATTACCGGATTCATCTTGATCTAAATATGTATTAGACCCCATAGGTGTGGCTATGGCTTTGCAATCATCCAAATCATATTTCTTTAATAGTTCCTTGCAAAACTTTGATTGATTGATGAATATTCCATCACATGATTGCTTGATTTGCAAACCAAGAAAGAAATTTAATTGTCCCATCATGGACATTTCAAATTCTTCTTGCATCATGTTAGAGAAATCTTTGCAAAGAGATTCGTTAGTTGCACCAAAGATAATATCATCAACATAGATTTGAACAAGTAAGGTATTACCTTTGGTTCTTTTGATGAACAAGGTTGTATCAGCCTTACCTTTTTGAAATCCTTTATTACAAAGGAAAGTACTTAACCTATCATACCATGCACGAGGGGCTTGCTTAAGACCATAGAGTGCTTTCTTTAGTCTGAAGACATGTGTAGGAAACTTTGGATCTTCAAATCCTGGAGGTTGCTTCACATACACTTCTTCTTGAATATATCCGTTTAGGAAGGCACTTTTGACGTCCATTTGATACAATGGGAAATTTAAAGAGCAAGCATATGCTAATAACAATCTTATGGCTTCTAATCTTGCTACGGGTGCATATGTTTCATCAAAATCTATTCCTTCTTCTTGATTATAGCCTTGAGCAACTAATCTTGCTTTATTCCTAACTATAATACCATTTTCATCTAATTTATTCCTAAACACCCACTTTGTTCCAATAATATGTTTATCACTAGGCTTAGGGACAAGTTCCCAAACTTGATTCCTTTCAAATTGGTTTAGTTCTTCCTGCATTGCTACAATCCAATATTCATCCTCTAGGGCATCATTTACTTTTGATGGTTCTATCTGAGAGACAAAGGCCATATTCAAAACTGAATCATTCAAGCGTAGCCTTGTAGAAACGCCTCTAGAAATATCACCAATAATATTATCAACTGGATGATCCCTATGGGTTCTCCATTCTTTTGGAAGTTGATAAGTATTACTTTCAATGTGCTCTTCTTGTATAGGATTCTGATCTCCATCCTTTTGAGAATCTTCATTTATAATGATGTCATCTTCTTCATTATCTGGAAGATTGACTTTATCTTCTATTGAAGATTTAGATTCATCAAAAGTCACATGTATGGATTCTTCCACAGATAGAGTTTTCTTGTTAAAGACTCTATATGCTTTGCTTGTTAGAGAATAACCAAGGAATATACCTTCATCAGATTTTTCATCAAACTTACCAAGGTTTTCCTTTCCATTATTCAAGACAAAGCATTTTGATCCAAATGCATGTAGATGAGAGATATTTGGTTTCCTTCCTTTGTAGAGTTCATAGGGTGTTTTCTTAAGGATAGGTCTAATAAGAACTCTATTGGAAACATAGCAAGCAGTACTTACAGCATCAGCCCAGAAATATTTACGGAGACTAGATTCACTTAACATGGTTCTTGCTAATTCTTCAAGTAACCTATTCTTCCTTTCTACTACACCATTTTGTTGTGGTGTTCTCGGAGTAGAGAAGTTATGTGATATTCCATTTTCATCACATAATTCTTGGAATTGTTGATTCTGAAATTCTCCACCATGATCACTTCTAATAGAAGAGATCTTCAAAGACTTCTCATTTTGAACTAGCCTTGCATATCTTTTAGTTGTTCATATCTTGAAGAACTCAGAATTGTATTATGCTTAAAAGCCTTAAAGCATAATTTCTCATGATCAATCCAATTGTGTGTTAAAGGATTGATACAGCCAATTGTAATATCTTCTTCATCTCTTTCTGTAAGATTGAGTTTTTCACCGTGGTATTCGGTGAAGGGTTGTTGTCACTGGAAGTGGTTTACTTTTAGGGTTTCAATTGAAGACAAGTTTGTCTTCAAGGTCTGAGGGTGGTTTGCCTTCAGGAACTGAAAGCGGTTTGCTTTCAGGGGCTGTTGAAAGTGGTTTGCTTTCACAGGATATTGGTAGAAATTCTTGGGGTCCTTGGGTTAGGAACTTGTAAGAGATTTTTATCAATAGTGGAAAAATCCTCAAGGGGTTTTCTTGAGGGACTGGACGTAGCCTTCGGTGGATTGAAGGTGAACCAGGATAAAATCTTGTGTGTGATTCTCTTTATCCTTCACATTTACTTTCAAGTATCGTTCATATCCGCTGCAATCATAACGATCATTTCGTGATCATCATAAACTTGAAAGTAACAATTTCAATAAGGCGAAAATTGGGGCAACACTGATTCA
This sequence comes from Acmispon strigosus, assembly GCA_030819835.1. Taxonomy (NCBI): domain Eukaryota; kingdom Viridiplantae; phylum Streptophyta; class Magnoliopsida; order Fabales; family Fabaceae; genus Acmispon; species Acmispon strigosus. The sequence goes on from JAUAMA010000001.1 coordinate 33,256,176, forward strand.
CCCCCCCTTCTCAGGTTGCTATCTGTACTAACAGATATCACTCTCGATCTGTTGGAGAAACATTCTTCACCTAGCAGACTACAACAAGCAGATGCAGAAGTATCCGTTACTTACAATCAAGCAAAGATTCAACGGAACTATTTTTGAAGATCTTCATCAGCGCCTCCAGTTATCATCCTACTGAAGATATAAATAGTGGTCTCTGCATCATCTTCAGCTGGGCGACTTACACACTATCAAAGCATTCAAACCTTTTAAGTCAGTTTACAATTTGAACAAGCTTTAGTCAAGAACACTCAGTAACCTTAGCTTTCTCATTTTCTGAGTTTAGTCGCCAACTAGTGTGAAATTCCTACAGAGTGAAAACTCTCATTCTTTCTCACACCCTTCAGAGAACCAATTTGTATACCCTCTCTGATTTTAGAACTTCATAGTTTCTACCCACTCTTTGTGAAGAGATCCCTGTAGAAAACAAACCTTCTTGAAAAAGAACTGGGAGGAGTCCTGTCGAATACTCGAGAGATAAAGGAGAAGTCCTAAGAAAACTTGTAAAGGAGTAGTCCTCAGAATACTGGGAGAAGTTCCTGAGAACACTTGTACTATTCTGTTGAAATAGTGGAAAATCTTGGTATAGCCAAGGACTGGACGTAGCCCTATTGGTTTTAGGGGTGAACCAGGATAAATATTGGTTGTGCTTTATTCTTCAAGCTCTAAGTTTATTTCCGCTGCCCATATCGTTCAACGTTTTCGAACTAATAATAACTATACTGCGAAAAAGTTTATAAAAGTCACACACACAATTCAAACCCCCCCTTTCTTGTGTGGTTTTATTACTATCGATTGGTATCAGAGCTTAATCGCTCTGAGAATTACTAACATCTTAACAGGTGTAGAGTGAAAAGATCCATGGACGGCATTGCCTACCCAACCGGAACCGCAACCAACAAGCCACCATTCTTCGATGGCTCAAACTATCCCTACTGGAAAAAGCACATGCAGCTATTCATTGAATCAACTGATTGGAAACTATGGGACGTAATATCGAAAGGAAACTACGTTCCCAAAGATAGTGAAAGCAAGGCCATTCCAGCTGACAAATGGACATATGAACAAAGGACCGACAATCAGAGAAATGCCAAGGCGAGGCTGTTTCTTATATGTGCTCTCAGCAAGAGTGAGCATGACAAAGTTGACAGCCTAAGCACCGCAAAGGAGGTCTGGGATACACTAGCTATCGCTCATGATGGAACAACTGCTGTTCAAATCACCAAGATGAGCATGCTCGCGTCTCAATACGAAAACTTCATGATGGATGACAATGAGTCCATTGACTCCATGTTCGCACGACTTCAAACCATTCATAATGGTATGAGAAATCTGGGTAAAACTTTCACTGACAAGGAGAAAGTGGTCAAGATTCTTAGAAGTCTTCCCACCAATTGGAGAAACTTCGTTACTTCCCAAAGAGCTGGAAAGAATCTTGATACCTATCAAGTAGAAGATCTGCTGGGAGAAATGAAGATTCACGAGCAGGATCTTGCTAATGGTGCTGCAATCATAAAAAGAAAAGCAGTTGCCGCAAAAGCTGTAGCTTTTAAAGCCAACAAATCAAAGGCTTTAAAAGCTGATGAATCCTCAGATGAGGAAACTGCTCAATCTGATCGATCCGATGATGAACAGGCTCTGTTCAATAGAAGATTCAGAAAAATGATGGGGAACAGGAAGCAGTTCAAAGGAAGACCATCTTCCTCACCAAGAGAAGATGAAAGGATCCCAAGTAAAGGAGGGATCGTCTGCTATGAATGCAAGAAACCTGGACACGTCAAAGCCGATTTCCCTCGTCTGGGAAACAAGCCTTCCCAAAGGAATTTCTATAAAAAGAAGGCCTTTTCCAGTCAAAACGATGAATCAGAAGATGACTTCGATCAAGAAGAAGAAACTAAGGGAGCCAACGAAGAAACTTCATACTGTGCGTTTATGGGATCCATAGACACTTCAGATATTGAAGCAGACAGAGAAGCAGAGGCACTAATGATCTCTGTCGACCAATCCAACGACGAAGAAGATGACAAGGATGAGGTAAGTCCCGAAATCTCATCTGATGACTATAATGAATTGTTAGAATATGCTCATGCATTAGCCATCAAATACAGTTCACTCAAAAAGAAACATGATAAAACCTTGAAAGAATTGCATGCATCCAAAGAAGTATCTGTTATTCTAACAAAGAAAATTCAAATGCTTTTAGAACAAGATGCAAACAAAGAAATTAAATTTTTAAAACAAAGAGTCAGTAGCCTAATCAAAGACTTATCCATGTTCACCCAAGGTTATGATAACCTAATTAAGCTAAGTGGAAACAACAGATCAGCTTATGATCGAAGAGGTTTAGGCTATGAAGAAGAAGATTGGGATATAGTTGCCATTAAACATAATTCTTCTGCTGTCCCATACAGATATCAACCTGAAAAGAAAAATGTTTCATCGTCACCTATTAGAGTCCAACCCAAAACTTTCATAGTCAAGGGTAAGGAGAAACAAACTCCTCAAAAAATAGTACATGGGAGGAAAAGTCCACCCAAGGTGATAACTAACAAAAAAGGACCCAAGAAAGTTTGGGTACCTAAATCTATGATTATTCCTCTTGCAGATGTGCTTAACAGCTCGAAACCAAAAAGAACAATGGTACCTGGACAGTGGGTGCTCACGGCACATGACGGGAAAAGGGTCTTTATTCCCAAAGATCCATGAGAAGAAGACAGGAGGGACAGTGACCTTTGGAGGTAATCAAAAAGGTTTCATAGTCGGAGAAGGTAATGTTGGTAAGAACCCCCTTCCAGTAATTCGGAAGGTTCTACTAGTTGAAGGATTGAAACATAACCTACTTAGCATAAGTCAATTGTGTGATAGTGGGCTCACCGTTTCCTTCACCAAATTGAAGTGTAGTGTCACAAACAAGGACGACAAGATTATCTTTGAAGCTCAAAGACAAGGAGATCTATATAAGACCTCCCTGGAAAACCTTGCAAGTCAAAAGGTAATATGTCTAGTATCAGCAGAGGATGATAAATGGATATGGCATAGGAAGCTAGGGCATGCATCCTTAAAGACCATTGCTAAAATAATCAAACATGATTTAGTAAGTGGTCTGCCAAATCTGTCTTTCAAATCTGATGATACATGCTCAGTATGTCTCCAAGGAAAGCAATTAAAAAGTTCTTTCCATGCAAAGAACGTTGTTAGTACGAAGAGACCTCTGGAGATATTACACATGGACTTGTTCAGACCCACTAGAACGGCTAGTTGTTCTGGAAAAAGATTTTGTCTTGTCATCGTTGATGACTACACCAGATTTACATGGGTACAATTCCTCGGAACAAAAGATGAAACTTTCAAGTCTTTCTTAATCATTGCGAAAAGAGTTCAAAATGAAAAAGGATATTGCATCACCAACATCCGTAGCGACAGAGGAGGAGAATTTATAAATGAAGAGTTCAACCACTACTGTGAAGAGAATGGAATGTTTCATCAAGTATCTGCTCGAAGAACTCCTCAGCAAAACGGAGTAGCCGAAAGGAAAAACAGGTCACTTCAAGAAATGGCCAGGACTATGCTCAACGAGACATCTTTACCCAAGTACTTCTGGGCTGAAGCCATTCATACAGCATGATACATTCAAAATAGAATATTTATGCGTCCCATCTTGAAGAAAACGGCCTATGAACTGTGGAAAGGAAGAAAGCCAAACATCTCATACTTTCATCCATTCGGAAGTTCATATGCTTTCTACTCAACACAAAGGATGAACTTGGAAAGTTTGATGCAAAATCAGATAAAGGAATATTCTTGGGATATTCACCCAACTCCAAGGCATTCCGAGTATACAACTCCAGAACAATGGCAGTCGAAGAGTCTACCAATGTTAAGTTTGAAGATAAACACGTAAGTGTAAATCAGATAACTTCAGAAGATGATGAACTGGAAATATGTGAAGCTCCCTCATCAAATCCAGCTCAGCCATCATCGTCTGACAAAGAGACAAACTCAATCATTCCCTCCTCAACTCAACCAGACGATGTTTGTGAAACTACGTCTGACGATATCTCCACAAGTCAAGTCATGACCTCCAGTGGTATCTCACTACCTCGAGACTGGAGATTCAAACCAGATCATCCTCCTACACAAATTATTGGAAATGCCCATGAAAAGGTAAGAACCCGATCCACTTTTAATGATTATGCTAACTGTGCGTTTCTTTCTGAGATAGAACCGAAGAACATAGGTGAAGCACTTCAGGATGAAGGGTGGATCCTAGACATGCAAGAAGAACTGAATCAATTTGAGAGAAGCAAAGTCTGGGATTTAGTGCCTAAACCAGAAGACAAATCTATTATAGGCACTCGATGGGTCTTCAGAAATAAAATGGATGAAAATGGAAAAGTCACAAGAAAAAAAGCTCTTCTGGTGGCCCAAGGGTATAATCAACAAGAAGGAATCGATTATACAGAAACGTTTGCACCAGTAGCAAGAATTGAAGTCATACGTATTCTTCTAGCATTTGCATGTCAGCACTCTATAAAACTATTTCAAATGGATGTGAAGAGTGCGTTCCTAAATGGGTACATTGAGGAAGAAGTCTACGTAAAGCAGCCTCTAGGTTTTGAAGATCAGGATCTACCAGACCACGTTTTCAAGCTAAGAAAAGCATTATATGGACTAAAGCAAGCACCACGTGCATGGTACGATCGCTTAAGTTCATTTATGATGAACAATGGATTCTCACGAGGAAGCATCGACAACACTCTATTTAGAAGAAAGAGGTCCAAGGACTTCATTCTGGTGCAGCTGTACGTCGATGATATAATATTTGGGGCCACTAATGAAGCTCTCTGCCAAGAATTCTCAAAACTGATGCAGAGTGAATTCGAGATGAGTATGATGGGAGAATTAAAGTTCTTCCTAGGATCACAAATCAGACAGGAAGGAATCCGAACGTATATTCATCAAACCAAGTACATTAATGATCTACTAAAGAAGTATTGCATGGAGAAAGCAAAAGTCATGGGAACCCCTATGCATCCTGAAACCATACTGGATAAAGGTGACGAATCAACTCCGGTTGACTCAACCAAATATAGAGGAATGATAGGTTCACTGTTGTACCTCACTTCAAGTAGACCAGACATTATGTACAGCGTCTGTGTTTGTGCAAGATTCCAGGTAAGTCCCCAAGAATCTCATCTTAGTGCAGTAAAGCGCATATTTCGTTACCTCATTGGAACAACTAATCTTGGTCTAGTCTATGAGAAAGGTGACGATTTCAGGCTAAGAGGATTCTGTGATGCTGATTACGCCGGAGATAGAATAGAAAGAAAAAGCACAAGTGGAGGATGTCACTTTCTAGGACATTGTCTAATTTCATGGGCAAGCAAGCGACAAAGCACAATCTCTCTCTCAACGGCTAAAGCAGAATATGTCGCTGCAGGTTCTTGCTGCACCCAACTTCTTTGGGTGAAGCATCAATTAGAAGATTATAATATTTTTGAGCATAACATCCCATTATTATGTGATAACACAAGTGCCATTAATATTACAAAGAACCCTGTGTTGCATTCACGAACCAAACATATTGAAATTAAACATCATTTTATTCGTGATCATGTAGCCAAAGGAAATATTGACATTTCATACATACCCTCTGATGATCAACTGGTAGATATATTTACTAAACCACTCATTGAAAATAAGTTTGCATGCCTTAGAGAAAGAATAGGGATGTTTCCTGCACTATAGATATACGTGTGTTGACTTCGTCTGGCTAGCTTACTCTAAAATCAATATCCATTACAAGATATGCATTTAATGCTGAAACAATTGTGTCTTTTCATATGTATTACTTGCTCAGAACGCATACATAAATCCTGGCACTCCTTATCTCTCATCATTTAATGCGCATTAATTAACTGCATCATTCATCATGAGATTGATAATGCCGAGAAAATATTTACACTTTCCAACATGAAAATTGACAGTGTTAAAAATATATATCTAAGTAACCGTTCTAATATCCTCATACTTTATACTCTGTGCATTTGTAGTTGTCTTTCTACTTTCCTCTTCTACAGAAATCATGGGTCCTAACAAACGAAGAAATGTAAAGGCTCAAGGAGTCCTAAGCACGGAAGAGATTCAAATCATCCAGAAACAGCATGATCTTACTGCTCGCAATCGTAAACAACAAGTTGCTGAAATTGGTCCTGTGAAGATTGAACATCTGGGGGACAGAAAGCTTGTCACCCCTAGATATATCGATCTGAAGCTGTATGAACATGCAAAGGTGGCGGGACTTCATCTCATACTCTCACAAGCATGGGGAAACTTGTTCGAAATCTCCACAACTTCAGTAATCACGCCTCTCGTTCAAGAATTCTACGATTGTGCTGTCAAGATAAACCCTAACCACATCCGAATAAGGTGTTTGGGTCAAGTAATCGATGTACACACCAGCGACATGTCTCAACTCCTCAATCTTCCTCTCGACGGGGTCTGCTACTCCTCTTCTTGGGAAAACTCTAAAAGCACTCCCTTTACTATCTGGAAGGAAGTTCCAAAAAGCTCCACCTCTCGATGAGTGAAAAACCTAGTTGAGGAATGCATTTTCCCTCATGCTGTTCTTAGCAAGGTTGTGTTACCTAAAGAAGGGTCTCGAGACTTAGTAAATAAGTTTTCTCAGTGGGCTCTATTCCAACTGCAGCATCGCAGGAAAGTTAATTGGCCTGACCTTCTATTTCAATACATGTTTCATACTCTGGAACAGTCTAACACCAACCTTCCTTATGGGTCTCTTATCTCAGCCCTTATGCATCACAAGAAATTAATCAATCCCTCTATTGAAGTGGTGCAATACATTTCATCTGATTATGTCTCTGCTACTCCCATCAAGTTTGGAGATGTTCGTCGCATGAATCTTTCCGTTGACATATCCGGAGTACCTCCAGAACTCTTAAGTGACTGGACTTAGAGGAATCAACAACGGAGACCTCATTCACCAACTCCGTCTGATGCCTGCCTCAAACGTCGTCGTTTGGACACTCCATCTCCACAATGTTCAGGTCATGCTCACCAGACTGAGTCTCCCACATGCTTGCCTACGCCCACAATCATGGATGCATTAACCTCGTTCAAACCACCTCCTGAGACTGTGCACTCCACAGCTGAACTCATTTCAGACTCTCATGCTCAATATTTGAAGTTCTTGCCTCAAATATTTCTCAAATATATTTCGGATGTCTTTGACGTCCAAGATGATGGCAATTGTGGATTCCGCTGTCTTGCTCAATGGATGGGTCATCCTCAGGATTACTGGCCAGAAGTTCGCAAGTTGCTTATCCAGGAACTTCTATCTCATAGAGTGCTGCATTCCAAAACATTTTGCTCTGACAAAGACATTGACACCTTGTGTCTGGCTCTCTCGTTCAATGAAAATGAACCTGCACCTGAGTCCAAGTGGTTTACAGTTCCGGCTATGGGGTTATTAGCTTCCACTGCATTTCGCATTGTTCTAGTCACCTTAGCCCCTAACCAGTGTTGCACATACCTCCCACTTCTTGGCCCTGTTGATGATGCTCCTACAATTGCTGTTTTGGGCAACATTGCTAATCGACACTGGGTTCGCGTAAAGCTCTTCGAGAACTCTCCACTACCCACCATTTCACCTCAATGGAAGCATCATTGCTCTCCTGATGCCCGAGGATGGGAAGTTCCTCTTCAATCTAAAATCCTACACTTCAAAAATCTACTACAAATTGAAGCTGAGCAATTTCTAGATTCATTATTTGAAGTCCCTAGCATTGACAATCCCATCCATCTTGATGACGACTCTGATCCTGACCCCACTCCTAGCACTGACCTCTCTTGCTTAGACCTTGAATTCACTCGTCTCAACTTACATGATATTGAAGTTGATCTTCGTCTGCATCTTGGTCAAAGTCAACCTGCTCATTCAAAGTCGCAAAGGGTAGATGCTCACATTAATACATCTATTAATGCATCTTATCCATCCCCACCGGCTCGTATCCATAAAGTTATGGATCTGGATCTCAAGCTTGCATCTCCGGGTTTTCTCACTTGTGATACAGGCATGTCTCTCCATCAGATCTACTCCATGCCCTGTTACCCTCCAAGCTACAGCTCTGCTTTGGGCAAACGCAAGCGCTCACAAAATGCACCTAATGCTCATCTGCTCTCAAATGTATGTCTTCAGGCCTTTGGTTTTCCATTCTGCTTTAAGGCTGGATTGTGGCTTCCCCATGGATGTCTTGTCTCTCAGATTACCCAATCCATGCCCTCATGCCAACAATTCTTCCACTTCAACTGGGAACTCACGGTTCGCAGGGATGTCCATATTGCTTCAATTCCTCTTCATCTGGCTGGTAGCGTTGACTCCCTGATTCTAAAGTTTAGGACATGGACACTGGTACTACTTCCTGTGCTGCCACCCATTTTGAAGACTCTGAGTTCTGCTTGGCAGTGTCTTTCTCCCTCGCCGCTCATTCCTACTGTGGCATATTTCACTCCCATTCTGCCATCTCGTACAACATCCCCGTTGGTCACTCAAAGTTCACATCCTGACTCTGATGATGTTCGCACCATGGTTTCCCTCCTTTCTCAGGAAGTTAAAACCTTCAACACTCGCTTATCTCATGAAAGGGCCGTTCTGCATCAAGCTGTGAATGCTCGTCTTGAGTCCATGGATACTAATCTTTCTGCTAAGATAGATGCTCGTTTCACTCAGCTGCAGGACTATATTGCTTTACTTCTAGGGCTTTCTAAGCCATCCTCTTAATATATTCCTTTTGTTATCTTTTATCCTTACCTCTTATTATCTCAATGAATATTTTGTCTGTGTTTTTGATAATGTCAAAGGGGGAGAAATTATATAACAAATGACAAAGTAGAAGATAGCACATATTTAAGGGGAGCTAATAAATATTAATGATAGGGGGAGAAATTATATATATACAGGCCTTACTCTCATTTGTTTTTAGAAATTGTCATTATAAAAAAGGGGGAGATTGTTAGAGTAAAATATTTAAATGAATTAACCTATTTTGATAAATAAAAATTTCGCTAAGTGTTACTAAATTTCTTTAAAGGATTTCATATTCAGGAACACTTATGAAATGAAGCCATGCTGCAAACATTATCAAAAAGCAAATGAAGAGATTGTCCGCCTATGAGAAATGAGTCTGCCTCCAGAGTAAAGTTCGTCCGCCTGCAAAGACTGTCCGGCTCAATCCTTGTCAAACACATGGGTTGACTAAAAGAGCAATGATTGAAAACTCGTACAAAAAGAATTAGCTTAAAGGAGATCGTTTGCTCAAACCGAAGATGAGTTGTCATGCACCTCTTGGTGGATCAAAGCATTAATGGCGAAACAGACAGAATTAAGCGCCATATACCTTGAAGGTTCAAATTCTCTAACATTCCTTAATTCAAGCTGCTTTTGCTGAATTAGCGGTGATATCCTCTGATCATCGTATCTCCTCAACGGCCAAATCCAAATCTTCTGGTCAGAGCATTAATTACCATATTAGCTGTAATGCACATGCATTAATTGCAGCCTCTGAGAACCAGAACAAAAGCATTGCCAGACGATATCACTCTCTATCTGTTGGAGAAATATTCTTCACCTGGCAGACCACAACAAGCAGATGCAGAAGTATCCGTTACTCACAATCAAGCAAAGATTCAACAGAACTATTTTTGAAGATCTTCATCAGCGCCTCCAGTTATCATCCTACTGAAGATATAAATAGTGGTCTCTGCATCATCTTCAGCTGGGCGACTTACACACTATCAAAGCATTCAAACCTTTCAAGTCAGTTTACAATTTGAACAAGCTTTAGTCAAGAACACTCAGTAACCTTAGCTGTCTCATTTTCTGAGTTTAGTCGCTAACTAGTGTGAAATTCCTACAAAGTGAAAACTCTCATTCTTTCTCACACAAGCCCTTCAGAGAACCAATTTGTATACCCTCTCTGATTTTAGAACTTCATAGTTTCTACCCACTCTTTGTGAAGAGATCCCTGTAGAAAACAAACCTTCTTGAAAAAGAACTGGGAGGAGTCCTGTCGAATACTCGAGAGATAAAGGAGAAGTCCTAAGAAAACTTGTAAAGGAGTAGTCCTCAGAATACTGGGAGAAGTCCTTGAGAACACTTGTACTATTCTGTTGAAATAGTGGAAAATCTTGGTATAGCCAAGGACTGGACGTAGCCCTATCGGTTTTGGGGGTGAACCAGGATAAATATTGTGTGTGCTTTATTCTTCAAGCTCTAAGTTTATTTCCGCTGCACATATCGTTCAATGTTTTCGAACTAATAATAACTATACTGCGAAAAAGTTTATAAAAGTCACACACACAATTCAAACCCCCCTTTTCTTGTGTGGTTTTATTACTATCACTTGCTAGCATATCTTATAGACTATGTAATTCAACCCAAGAGCTTATTCTTCATCATCTATTTCTCTTTATATTTTATTGCTATATCTTGTTCTAAACCAACATCATACACATCTTTTATTTTTTTCTGCTCAAGTACTAAACGATTTAATAAGAAGGCACCTATCCCTTGGGTTCAATCTTTTTATATTACGCGATAATCAACCGTGCACTTGCGGTTTGGCTATCAAGTTTTTGGCGCCATTGTCGGGGATAGGTTCTGTTTAAGTTCTTGTTATTATTTTGTTTAGTACTTATTGTTTATATAAAAAAAAAAAAATTTATGCCTAACCGTTTGCTGCCATGTTGAAAGAAGATCCTTTAGAGACCTTAATCTCTGAGGGATTGGAATTCAAAGATATTGAAAGTGATGACGAACAGGTCATTGAGATGGCAAGGTTTCTTGAAGTTGCTCATGTTTTCCCTTCAAGGAAAAATTGGGTAGAGGAACTGAGAAGGGAAGAAGAAGTTCAAGAGGAGAAAGGGGAACTGAAGCCTTTACCTTCTTCCCTCAAATATGCATTTCTTGAGGAAGGTATAAAAAACCAGTTATTGTTAGTAGCTCCCTCTCTCCTCTTGAAGAAGAAAAACTGGTAAGAATTCTTAGAGCTCATAAATCTGCTTTGGGTTGGACTATTGAGGATATTAAGGGTATAAGCCCCACCATGAAAGAAGTGGTAAGGAAGGAGGTAATTAAATTGCTTGATGCAGGGATCATCTATCCCATTTCTGGTAGGGAATGGGTTAGTCCCGTTCAGGTAGTTTCCAAGAAAGGGAAAATTACAGTGGTTCCCAATGAGAACAATGAATTGATTCCCACCAGGAAGGTAACTGGATGGAGGGTTTGTATAGATTACCGGAGGCTAAATTCTGCCACCCGGAAAGATCATTTTCCCCTTCCCTTTATTGATCAAATGCTCCACAGGTTGGCTGGCCATGAGTACTATTGTTTCTTGGATGGATATTCAGGATACAATCAGATTGTTGTTGATCCTAAGGATCAAGAGAAAACTGCTTTTACTTGCCCCTTCGGGGTGTTTGCTTGTAAAAGAATGCCTTTTGGCTTGTGTAATGCTCCAGGAACCTTCCAAAGATGTATGTTTGCTATTTTTTATGATTTAATTGGTGAATGTATGGAAGTGTTCATGGATGATTTTTCTGTGTATGGTCCCAACTTTGATAAATGTTTGGACAATTTGGAAAGGATTCTAGTTAGGTGCCAAGAAAAGAATTTGGTACTTAATTGGGAAAAATGTCATTTTATGGTAAAAGATGGCATTGTGCTTGGGCACAAGATTTCTGAAAGAGGGATTGAGGTAGATAAAGCTAAAACAGAGATTATTGAAAATCTACCTCCTCCCACCAATGTTAAAGGTATAAGAAGTTTTCTTGGTCATGCAGGTTTTTATAGGCGATTTATAAAAGATTTTTCTAAAATTGCTAAGCCTATGACAAATCTCCTTGAAAAAGAAGCTCCTTTTATCTTTAATGATGAGTGTTTGGCTGCTTTTAAATTGTTAAAAGAAAAACTTGTTTCAGCCCCTATCATTGTTGCTCCCCAATGGGATTTGCCTTTTGAAGTTATGTGTGATGCTAGTGATAATGCAATAGGGGCTGTTCTTTGTCAGAAAAATGGAAAAGTTTTGCATGTGATTTATTATGCTAGTAAGGTTCTGAATGAAGCTCAAAAAAATTATGCTACAACTGAAAAGGAGTTGCTGAGTGTAGTTTATGCTTTAGATAAATTCAGACCTTACGTTTTGGGTTCTAAAATTTTTGTGCATACTGACCATGCTGCATTGAAGTACTTGTTTGCTAAGCAGGAAGCCAAACCCAGGTTGATTAGATGGATCTTACTCTTGCAAGAGTTTGATCTTGAAATTGTGGACAGGAGGGGGAAAGACAATGCTGTAGCAGATCATTTGTCAAGACTTGAAGAGGGGAACTCCAGCCCAATTCCTATTCAAGAGGAGTTCCCAGATGAGAAGCTCTTAGCTGTCCTAGAGATAGCTCCATGGTATGTACATTTAGCTAATTTTAAAGCTGCTGGTGTGTTGCCTTCTGATTTGACTTGGCAACAAAAGAAAAAATTTCTGCATGATGCCAAATTCTTTTTCTGGGATGAACCTTATTTGTTTAGAGAATGTTCTGATGGGATCATTAGAAGGTGTATTCCAGAAAAAGAGTTTGAGGCTGTTTTATGGCATTGCCATGGCTCCGAATATGGAGGCCATTTTTCAGGTGAGAGGACTGCAGCTAAAGTCCTCCAAAGTGGTTTTTATTGGCCTACTATCTTCAAAGATAGTAGAGCATTTGTGGAAAGGTGTGATCGTTGTCAACGAACAGGTAATATCTCAAGAAGGAATGAGATGCCCCAAATTATGATTTTGGAAGTTGAGCTTTTTGATGTTTGGGGCATTGATTTCATGGGACCCTTTCCACCTTCTTTTGGTTGCCAGTATATTTTGGTTGCTGTTGACTATGTTTCTAAGTGGGTTGAAGCATCAGCCCTTCCCACAAATGATGGCAAGGTGGTTCTAGATTTTCTGAAGAAAAAGATCTTTACTATATTTGGGGTGCCAAGAGCAATTATCAGTGATGGAGGTAAGCACTTTTGTAATAAAGCTTTTGAAACTCTTTTGAAAAAATATGGTGTTCATCATAAAGTTGCTACCCCTTATCACCCCCAAACTAGTGGACAAGTAGACGTTTCTAACAGGGAGTTAAAAAGGATTTTGGAAAAAGTAGTTGGTACCTCAAGGAAGGATTGGTCAAAAAAATTAGATGACACCTTGTGGGCTTACCGAACTGCGTTTAAAACTCCTATTGGAACCTCTCCTTACCAGTTGGTTTATGGTAAGGCTTGTCATTTACCTTTGGAACATGAGTATAAAGCCTTTTGGGCTTTGAAACAATTGAACATGGATCACAAAGAAGCCGGGGATAGAAGACAGGTACAGGTACATGAGCTGGATGAATTTAGACTCCAAGCATATAACAATGCTAGGATCTACAAGGAGAAGACCAAAAAGTGGCATGATAAGAAAATTGTGCCAAAAGAGTTTAGTCCAGGACAGCTTGTGTTATTATATAACTCAAGACTGAGATTGTTTCCTGGAAAGTTGAAATCAAGGTGGTCAGGACCATTTAGGATCACCAAAGTCTTCCCCCATGGTGCGGTTGAGTTGGAAAATGAGGTTACAAAGAATTTATTCACTGTCAATGGACAAAGATTGAAACCATATTTGGGGGGAAATGTTGAAAGACATGATGTTTTTGCTGTTCTTGATACCCCCAATTGATTAAGGGGAAGGGTCTATCTCGGACCTTAACAATGAGCTAGTTGGGAGACAACCCAACTTAGGAATAGTTTAAATTCTATCTTTTAATTTTCTGCATCACTCTTGTAAATAAATAAAAGAAAAAAATTCTATGTTCTTGCTGTAGGAAGGGCAAGCGCTCAAGCGCTGGAGGCCAGCGCTCATGCGCTAGGCCCCTGCCAAACCCCCTGGTTCCAATGTTTGCCAACGCCTAGGCGTTGCGAGCCAGCGCTCATGCGCTAGGCCCCTGGAATCCCAGTTTTATTTTTCGTATTTCCAGCGCCAGAGCATTGGAAACCCAGCGCTCAAGCGCTGGGACCTCTGATGCCCAGTTTTTATTTTAATTCCAGCGCCCAAGCGTTGGCATCCCCAACGCTCAAGCGCTGGAACTCGGGCAGGTTCTCTGTTTTGTTTTTATTTTGCTGTTTTATGTTTTGTGTTCACCTTTTCTTGAAAAGTTTTAGATTCTTTGAGTTTTCCCTTGTTTCTACAATGGTTTTGATTTTTGGGAACTCAAGAATTCTTGTTTTTAAGGTGGACACAATTTTTCAACCCATTTTCTTAAGTGTGCTGTTTTTGGAACTAACAAGTCAAGCAAGTTTGTGCTTGTGAGACTTTTGTTTGTTCAATGTTACAGGATAGGTACCAGAAGGAGAAAGAGCCCTCTTGAACTTAAGTGTTCAAAATTGATTTTTGCATTGAGGTTCCCTTGGACTTTTGTGGAAAATTTGTGATTGTGCCAGTTTTTTATTTTTTCTTGTTATAGTCTTTAGTTTTATTTTTAGTTTAGTTTTTCTGTTTTATTTTTGCATGAGTCTTGAGTATATTATCCAGTCTGAATGTTACTATTGTTGTAAGTGCTTTATCTGATTGAACTGCTTTTGAAAAGGTTCTATGTTTTGAAGCGGTTAGGATTGCATGCTGTTAGAAATGATTTGGACATCTTGATTGTTTTGGTTGTTGGCAAAGTTTTTCTGAGTTCTAAAAAGGGTACCACTTACCCTATGTTTTTCTGAGAGCTGAGGACTCTGATTGCATGATTGTAAGATTTTTCTGCCTTGTGTTGCATGTTGATTGGGATTTTGTATACTTTGTGAGTTGAGAAGAGATTATAGGCATTTTTGAAAACTCATAGTTTTGGTTTGAAAAGCAAAAATCCACTAGTAGCCCCTTTGAGCCTTAAAAGAGTCATTTTATTGGAGCCTACTTTTGTGTGATATTTTAAAGTTGTTAGTGTGATTCATGAGCTGAAATTGCTAGAGCTATGTTTGTTGGGTTTCTCTCTAAAAAAAGAGAAAAGAAGAAAAAATATGGTATGTGCCTTATGAAAAAAAAAAGAAAAAAATAATGAAGTAGTGGGGTGAGAAAGAGTATGAGGGGAGTAAAATTCAAGTCATTCATCCCATACATTCCACTACTTTGTTCAAAAAAAAAAGGAAAAAATTTGGGAGAACCTATGTTCGTAATTGTTAAAGCTCTTAGTCAAAAGAATCACCTAATATGAATTCTGAGTCAAGCCAACAGAGTGTGAAGAAGGTCTTGCTCCTGACCCTGGCTGAGGTTTTGATGACGACAAACTCATCGACAAAAAGAAGAAAAGAAGACTTAGAGGAAACAGCGCTACAAAGTTTATCAAATACCTAGAAGTCCTAGTTTAGGTGAGTTATGCTTCTAAAGGTCTATTAAAGCATAAAGGCTCGTTAAAACACCTAAACTAATCAAGCTTAATGTTTTCATAACTTAAAAGAAATAGAAAACCTTAAGCCGATCTCAAAAGATCAAGTTTCTGGAAGATGGACTTCAGTGTAATCGATTGCAGCTTTCTGGTAATCGATTACACCTAGGCAAGTAATCGATTACCACTTGCTTGTAATCGATTACATGTTTGAATTTGAAATTCAAACTGAAACGGCTATTAGTGTAATCGATTACACTAAGTGATGTAATCGATTACCAACACGAAAATTTGCATCTTTTCATGAACCATTGTGTCTCAAATCTTTTGGGAAAGGTTGCATTGGTTCAAGGACGTTTCCCTTGCCTATATAAAGTCCATTTGAGTCCAGAACACAACAACACATGAGAATACAACATTAGGCCAAAGCTTTGTCAAAATTAGTTCATTAAGTCTTTTAGGACTTAAACTTTCAAGAGCCTAAATTCTGAGTTCATGATCTTCATGTTTATAAGAACACTTTAGTTGTTCATATCTTGAGGAACTCAGAATCCTATTATGCTTAAAAGCCTTAAAGCATAAATTCTCATGATCAATCCACTTGTATGTAAAAGGATTGATTCAGCCAATTGTAAACTCTTCTTCATCTCTTTCTGTAAGATTGAGTATTAACCGTGGATCTCGGTGAAGGGTTGTTGGTACTGAAAGTGGGATACTTTCAGGGTGTTTATTGAAGGTGGTTTAGCCTTCAAGGTCTGAGTGTGGTTTGCCTTCAGGAACTATAAGTGGTTTGCTTTCAGGGGCTGTGGAAAGTGGTATGCTTTCACAGGAAATTAATAGAAATTCTTAGGGTCCTTGGTATAAGAACTTGTAAGAGATTTTTATCAATAGTGGAAAAATCCTCAAGAGGTTTTCTTGAGGGACTGGACGTAGCCTTCGGTGGATAGAAGGTGAACCAGGATAAAATTATGTGTGTGTGAATTCTTCTATCCTTCATCTTTACTTTCAAGCAACGCTTAATTCCGCTGCAATCACAACTATAGTTTCGTGATCATCATTATCTTGAAAGTAATAATTTCAATAAGGCGAAAATCGGGGCAACACTGATTCACCCCCCCTCTCAGGTTGCTATCTGCACTAACAATTGGTATCAGAGCGGAAGTTTAGGTAAGTTATTCCTAAGATCCGGGAAAAGATGGCATCCTCTTCCAATCATGGAACCAGTGAAGGATTCAACATAAACAGGCCACCATTCTTCAATGGAGAACACTATGACTTCTGGAATATCAAGATGAAAATATTCATAAAGTCACTAGACGCAGGAATTTGGAAAGCCATTGAAGAAGGTCCCTTTGTGCCTGTATCAGAAGAAGAAGGAAGTTCACAACCAAAACCAGAAAGTACTTGGAGTGAAGAAGAAAAGAAGAAGGTTCAATATGATCTCAAAAGAATGAACATTCTTACATCTGCTCTTGGCATGGATGAGTTTTTCAGAGTATCAACGTGCACTTCATCAAAAGAAATATGGGATACGTTGATGGTAACTCATGAAGGAACAGATGAAGTTAAGAGATCAAAGATCAATACTCTATCTCAAGAATATGAAATGTTCAGAATGCTTCCAGGAGAGAAGGTATTAGATATGCAAAAACGATTCACTCATTTGATTAACCATTTGATTGCTCTTGGCAAACAATTTTCAAACAGTGACTTGAACATGAAAGTTCTAAGATCACTTACAAGAGTATGGCAACCAAAAGTTACAGCCATCTCAGAGAAGAAGAGTTTATCAAATATGACTCTTGCAACTCTCTTTGGAAAACTCCAAGAACACGAGTTGGAATTTAATCGTTTAGAAGAGCATGAACAACATGAGAAGAAGTATCGATCTATTTCCCTAAAAGCAAAAGAAAGCGTCAAAGATGATTATGATGCAGATTCTGAAGAAGAAGACAATGGGAACTTGAATCTTCTAGTAAAGAACTTTGGAAAGTTTCTTAAAAGAAAAGGTATGAAATTTAACAACAACAGACCTTTCCAAAGGAACAATGAGTCTTCTTCCTCTCAAAAGGTCACATGCTTCGAATGTGGCAAGCCTGGACACTTCAAGATGGAATGTCCAAATCTTCAAAAGAAGAAACATGGTCTAAGAGACAAATTCGAAAAGAAGGATCAATCCACACGAAGAGCATACTTGGCTGGGGATGATAATGAAGTAAGTTCTTCATCAGATTCTGACAAAGAAGAAGCACAAGTTGCATTGATGGCCTCACATGATTCAGATGTTGAAGACTCCCAGGTGTGTATGAAAGGAGCAAAGGATTTATGGTATCTAGATAGTAGCTGCTCATCACACATGACAGGAGACAAAACCAAGTTTTCTTTTCTTATACCTAGGGAAAAAGGTTTTGTCACATATGGAAACAATCAAAAGGGAAAGATACTCGGTATTGGAAGAATAGGCACACCCCCTCAAACAGTCCTCGATAAAGTTCTTTACGTTGATGGTTTGATGCATAATCTTCTGAGTATCAGTCAACTATGTGACAAAGGTTTGAAAGTTGGTTTCATTGATGATATATGTGTAGTAAAAGATGTGAGAACTAAAGAAGTTAAGTTTTCTGGTTATAAAGTCAATAAAGTCTTCATGATCTCCTTGGAAGAAATTCCACAAAACGTAAGATGTCTTTTGGCCAAGAACAATAGTGATTCATGGCTATGGCATACAAGACTTGCTCATATACACATAGATCATTTAAACAAACTAGTCAAGCATGATCTAGTTGTTGGGCTTCCAAAGATAAGATTCGAGAAAGACAAGCTTTGTGATGCATGTAAAAAAGGGAAGCAAACCAGAACGTCTTTCAAACCAAAGAACATAGTTTCGACTACAAGACCCCTTCAATTGCTACATATGGATTTTTTCGGACCTTCAAGAACAAAAAGCCTCGGAGGTAATTTCTATGCACTTGTTATCGTTGATGATTTCTCTAGATTTACATGGACGTTATTCTTGCCTCATAAGAATGAAGCCTTCAACGCATTCAAGAGATATGCAAGGCTAGTTCAAAATGAGAAGTCTTTAAAGATCTCTTCTATTAGAAGTGATCATGGTGGAGAATTTCAGAATCATCAATTTCAAGAACTATGTGATGAAAATGGAATATCACATAATTTCTCTACTCCGAGAACACCACTACAAAATGGTGTTGTAGAAAGGAAGAACAGATTACTTGAAGAATTAGCAAGAACCATGCTAAGTGAATCAAGTCTTCCTAAATATTTCTGGGCTGATGCTGTAAGTACTGCTTGCTATATTTCCAATAGAGTTCTTATTAGACCAATTCTGAAGAAAACCCCCTATGAACTCTACAAAGGAAGAAAACCAAATATCTCTCATCTACATGCTTTTGGATCCAAATTCTTTGTCTTGAATAATGGAAAGGAAAACCTTGGTAAGTTTGATGAAAAATCTGATGAAGGTATATTCCTTGGTTATTCTCTAACAAGCAAAGCATATAGAGTCTTCAACAAGAAAACTCTATCTGTGGAAGAATCCATACATGTTTCTTTTGATGAGTCTAAATCTTCAATAGAAGATATAGTCAATCTTCTAGATAATGAAGAAGAAGATATCATTATCAATGAAGACTCTCAAAAGGAAAGAGATCAAAATCCAATACAAGGAGAGCACATTGAAAATAACACTTATCAACTCCCAAAGGAATGGAGAATCCATAGGGATCATCCAGTTGATAATATCATTGGTGATATTTCTAGAGGCGTTTCTACAAGGCTAAGCTTGAATGATTCTGTTTTGAATATGGCCTTTGTCTCTCAAATAGAACCTTCAAAAGTAAATGATGCTCTGGAGGATGATTATTGGATTGTGGCAATGCAGGAAGAATTAAACCAATTTGAAAGGAATCAAGTTTGGGAACTTGTTCCAAAGCCTAGTGATAAACATGTTATTGGAACAAAGTGGGTATTCAGAAACAAGTTAGATGAAAATGGTATCATAGTTAGGAACAAAGCAAGGTTAGTTGCACAAGGTTATAATCAAAAAGAAGGCATAGATTTTGATGAAACCTATGCACCAGTAGCAAGGTTGGAAGCCATAAGATTTCTGTTGGCTTATGCTTGTTCTCTAAATTTTCCATTATATCAAATGGATGTCAAAAGTGCTTTCCTGAACGGATACATTCAAGAAGAAGTCTATGTGAAGCAACCTCCAGGATTTGAAGATCCCAAGTTCCCTTCACATGTCTTCAGATTACAGAAGGCACTTTATGGTCTTAAGCAAGCCCCTCGTGCATGGTATGATAGATTAAGCACATTCCTTTGTGAGAAAGGATTCCAAAAGGGTAAGGCCGACACAACCTTGTTTATCAAGAGAACCAAAGGTAACACTTTATTAGTTCAAATATATGTAGATGATATTATCTTTGGTGCAACTAACGAATCTCTGTGTAAGGATTTCTCTAACATGATGCAAGAAGAATTTGAGATGTCCATGATGGGACAATTAAACTTCTTTCTAGGATTGCAAATTAAGCAATCACATGATGGAATATTCATCAATCAATCAAAGTTTTGCAAGGAACTATTAAAGAAATATGATTTGGATGATTGCAAAGCCATAGCCACACCAATGGGGTCTAACACATATCTAGATCAAGATGAATCCGGTGTTCAAGTAGACATTACCAAATACAGAGGTATGATCGGATCTCTTCTATACTTAACTGCAAGTAGACCTGATATTATGTTTAGTGTGTGTCTATGTGCTAGATATCAAGCATCTCCTTGGGAATCACATTTGAGTTCAGTCAAACGGATTTTCAAATATTTGAGAGGAACTACAAATGTTGGTTTGTGGTATCCCAAAGGGAGTGTTTATGATTTGATTGGATATTCTGGTTTTGATCATGCTGGATGCAAAACTGAAAGAAAAACTACAAGTGGTACTTGTCACTTGTTAGGAAATGCCCTTGTTTCTTGGTCTTGCAAGAAACTAGCATGTGTTGCTCTAAGTACTGCTGAAGCAGAATACATTACTGCAGGAAGTTGTTGTGCACAAACTCTATGGCTCATACAACAACTCAAAGATTATGGCTTAGAGCTGGTCTGCATTCCAATCAAATGTGACAACACAAGTGCCATTAATCTCACTAAAAACCCCATCATGCATTCTCGAACTAAGCATATTGACATAAGACATCATTTTCTTCGAGATCATGTCATGAGAAAGGATATTGAGATTTCGTTTGTAGATACACATAACCAATTAGCTGACATTTTTACTAAACCTCTTCCTAAATATTCATTCTTTAAGATTAGAAGAGAATTAGGCATATTAGATGAGCATGACATTTAAAGTAACATGATATTTGCATAATCTTTGTGAACTTATATGATTGTATGCATTTAAATTGATTGTGTGCTTAAATATTCATCTGAGAATGTGTTACATAGGAATTCATAGGTTAGAACTTACAAAAATGTCCTAGTAATTGATTATCATAGGTCTTGTAATCGATTATCCTTGCTCTCAGTCCTCGAGCCTGTTAGAATCTCCTAGGTAATCGATTACCATAACTGATGTAATCGATTACATATTCCAAATTTGAAAATTTGAAAATTTACAACTGTTATAATCGATTACTCTAACTGCTGTAATCGATTACCTGCTCGAAAAACTGCCAGAATTTCAAATTTCCCTCCATCTTTTTGAAATTCAAACTTAGTAAAACTTCTCTGTAATCGATTACCCAACTGCTGTAATCGATTACATGTTCAAGCTATTTAAATCAGCATATGCCTCTTGTTTTTTCGTCTACCTATCCACATACATAATCTATATTCATCCTCGAGTCTTGTACTAGCCATGGGGTCTCTTCCTCGTCCTTCTAATGTCTCATCTCCAGTTAACCCTCCTCGAAGGGACTCTTCCTATGATCCCTATGTGCATCATTGGTACCGCATAGACGTCCAAACCAATGCTGCATCCGCTGGATTAACTCCATTCTATACTATACCTTCAAATTTCTCTCAGGAAACTAAGGTCATCCTCGAGAGAATGGACATCCTGTCACTTCGTCTTTCTCAAAAGTTGGGTCAACCTGAAGATACCATTCGATCTCGATTCCTGCTTGTGGAAAATCGCATAGAGGCAGTACACTCCTTCATGCGTAAGGAAATTGAGAGTCTCCAGGAACTTGACCCCTCTGAGAATTCTGAGGATTCTAGTCAAGCATAAATCCTGATCAACTTTGTTCCAGTATAGTTCTATAACTACTAATAGGACTTCTCCATATCTACTAATAGGCTTTCTCCTTGGTTGTACTATAAACTCTACGACTTATGTTTGTAATGCATTTACCATATGTAACTTCTGCATTTGCTTCCATATATATAATATATAAGATGTTTGGATGTTTGTGGTTTATCTTTGTTGTACCTGTTTACCCCCATACCCTTGCTTTATTTCAAAATATATACTTGTATGGATGCATGCCTATTTTTGGCCTTTTCTTCTTTTTGATGAAGTCAAAAGGGGGAGAAAGGTTCTGTGCTCTTAAAGATAATATGCAGGAATTCAACAAGTGAATTAGAAAGGGGGAGAAATACTGGATTACATCAAACAGGGGGAGTGTTTCAACATAAATGCATATATTATCTTCAACTATCAAGAATGTGTTTGCCATCATCAAAAAGGGGGAGATTGTGAAGAAGGTCTTGCTCCTGACCCTGGCTGAGGTTTTGATGACGACAAACTCATCGACAAAAAGAAGAAAAGAAGACTTAGAGGAAACAGCGCTACAAAGTTTATCAAATACCTAGAAGTCCTAGTTTAGGTGAGTTATGCTTCTAAAGGTCTATTAAAGCATAAAGGCTCTTTAAAACACCTAAACTAATCAAGCTTAATGTTTTCAAAACTTAAAAGAAATAGAAAACCTTAAGCCGATCTCAAAAGATCAAGTTTCTGGAAGATGGACTTCAGTGTAATCGATTGCAGCTTTCTGGTAATCGATTACACCTAGGCAAGTAATCGATTACCACTTGCTTGTAATCGATTACATGTTTGAATTTGAAATTCAAACTGAAACGGCTATTAGTGTAATCGATTACACTAAGTGATGTAATCGATTACCAACACGAAAAGTTGCATCTTTTCATGAACCATTGTGTCTCAAATCTTTTGGGAAAGGTTGCATTGGTTCAAGGACGTTTCCCTTGCCTATATAAAGTCCATTTGAGTCCAGAACACAACAACACATGAGAATACAACATTAGGCCAAAGCTTTGTCAAAATTAGTTCATTAAGTCTTTTAGGACTTAAACTTTCAAGAGCCTAAATTCTGAGTTCATGATCTACATGTTTATAAGAACACTTTAGTTGTTCATATCTTGAGGAACTTAGAATCCTATTATGCTTAAAAGCCTTAAAGCATAAATTCTCATGATCAATCCACTTGTATGTAAAAGGATTGATTCAGCCAATTGTAAACTCTTCTTCATCTCTTTCTGTAAGATTGAGTATTCACTGTGGATCTCGGTGAAGGGTGGTTGGTACTGAAAGTGGGATACTTTCAGGGTGTTGATTGAAGGTGGTTTAGCCTTCAAGTTCTGAGGGTGGTTTGCCTTCAGGAACTGAAAGTGTTTTGCTTTCAGGGGCTGTGGAAAGTGGTATGCTTTCACAGGAAATTGATAGAAATTCTTAGGGTCCTTGGTATAAGAACTTGTAAGAGATTTTTATCAATAGTGGAAAAATCCTCAAGGGGTTTTCTTGAGGGACTGGACATAGCCTTCTTTGGATAGAAGGTGAACCAGGATAAAATTCTGTGTGTGTGAATTCTTCTATCCTTCATCTTTACTTTCAAGCAACGCTTAATTCCGCTGCAATCACAACCATAGTTTCGTGATCATCATTATCTTGAAAGTAATAATTTCAATAAGGCGAAAATCGGGGCTACACTGATTCACACCCCCCTCTTAGGTTGCTATCTGCACTAACACATAGTTGCCGAGTTTTTGAATCCATACCTTGTGTTTAACCCTTGGCCAAGTTTCAACCTTCAAAAAAATCTCTTCAAAGATACTTAGTTGCACTGTTTCAGTTTAGATTTGAATGATAGGCAGAATTATTGAGCTTTCTTGTTTTTCATGGAGAATATCTTTTTGTGAGCTTAATTTGATGAACTCAACATGTTAAAAGCCAAGCCTAACTTTCTTGATTTATATCTATAAACATGCATGTTTTCCAAATCCGCTAAGCTTTCTTGGAAAAGTTCTTGTGTTTCAAGTTTTAATCAGATAAACTTTCTCTAAACTCAGGGATGAGTTTCTCTTTAAGTTTTGTCGCTTGAGGACAAGCTGTCGTTGGGTATAGTGGTGTGATGACCGGATTTTATATGATGTTTTTAGGGTCTTTTTAGTCTTTTTATTTTATTATTTTTGAGTCTCATATACGATTTTTATTATTTTTATGTAGATTTTATATTTATTTTGCATTTTGCATATAGATTAGCTTTTATTTGGTTTTTAAACTTAATTTTATATTTTTAGGAATTTTTATAGTTATTTTTATATTTTTAGGAAAGCTGGTATAGTTATCATTTTTGTCCAGGGACTAAATTGTAAAGTTTCAGGAAAGGAAGAATTAAAGTGTAAAAGTTCAAGAGTGGAGGATGAAAAGTGAAGTTTCAAGGACTTGAAAGATTGAAATTGAAGTGCTAGCAAAGAGAGGACTTAAAGTGGAAATCAAGAATATGAAACAACACTCTTTGATTTAAGCACATGGAAAATAAGGATTAAAGGATGAGTGGAGAATTAATGGTAGTGGGAAGGAGTTTTCGAAAGTTAATTGGTGGCCAATGAAGGCCATTAATTGGTGGCCAATGAAGGCCATAATGGCCATCAACTCCTCCCCCATTGAAAGGCAAATTTTTGCTATAAATAGGAGTGCTCATCCTTTGTAAAAAACACACCTATTCAGAATACAACAAGTGTTCTTCTTTCCTCCTTAAAGATTATTGTTCCTAGGAATTGTGGGAAGCCATACTTGAGCTCCTATCCAGGGTAATTCAATGACTCTTTTAGCCATGCTTGGCTAATTCCTTTTAAGTTTCTTGGGTTGTTATAGTTTATAATTTATGTTTTAGTTTGTTTCTACCTTTCTGAATAATATTTCCAGTTTTTGTTTTATTTCCTTGTTCTTAATTTTATCTTGATGATCACAAGTGTTCTTGCTTATTACTTATACGAATGGAAATTGGTAAGTAGTAAGGGACCTAGGATTTAAAAAAGTCTATAAGTATATATCAGTAAGGAATTAGGATAGACGTAGCTTTATGTTGGCCTGAATTTCATCTTCATCTTCTTCTCTAGTTAACTAAGTTGCAAGGAATTGAATTTAGTAATTAGAAAGAAAGTTCTACAATGTGTAAGGAATTAACTTGTAGATATACTAGGCTATAGCATCATGAACTTGGGCTTAGAATTCAGAAATTAAGTAGGAACTTGCTAGCATATCTTATAGACTATGTAATTCAACCCAAGAGCTTATTCTTCATCATCTATTTCTCTTTATATTTTATTGCTATATCTTGTTCTAAACCAACATCATACACATCTTTTTTTTTTTCTGCTCAAGTACTAAACGATTTAATAAGAAGGCACCTATCCCTTGGGTTCGTTCTTTTTATATTACGCGATAATCAACCGTGCACTTGCGGTTTGGCTATCAAAGAACATGCCTTGCTTGAGAAGAGCGAGTATGAACGGCCTCAATTCGTTGATCAAGCATGAAGACCATTGTACGAATGTCAGCTGGATCGGAAGTGGAGGTGACATTAGCCGAGGCAGGGAGCGATGGCAAGACTGGAGTGAAGGAGGCCACAGTGGGTATGAGTGGAGAAGGAGTAATGCATTGCCAACCGAAACCAGGAGCTTTCAGTACTGGGGGCAGCATAGAAAAGAGAACCAATGTCCATGTCTTGAACTTCAGGACCAAGGGATCAACTCGACCAGCCAAATGAATAGGTATGGAAGCCACATGAAAAGTTCCAGAGACGACGAGCTGCCAATCGAAGTGGAAGAACATGCAACATGAAGGCATGGATGGAACAAGCTGGTGGTCATGACAGCCAGGGGGGATCCACAAACCTGCATTGAAGCAAAAGGGCAAACCAAGAACTTGGAGGCACACATCTGGAAGCAGGTGTGCATTTGGTGCAGTTGTGGAGCGCTTGCGTTTTCCCAGGGCAGATCGAGAACGTCGAGGAAAGCAGGGCATGAAGGAGATCTGGTGGTGAGGCATGCAGAGAGTGGATGAAGATGGATCAGGAACGGAGTGAGCCGGAGGTGCAAGCATGATATCCAGATCCAGATCTTTATTGAAGGGGACAGTTGGTGACGGATGAGATGCATTAATATTTGTATTAATTTGAGAATCTACCTTTCTCGAGAGCTGAGCAAAATGTTGACTTTGACCCACTCGCAGATGGAGATCAAGATCAATATCATGTAGTTGGAGGCGAGTGAAGACATGTACTAAGGCATTAGGGAAGATAAATTGAGGTAAATGATTCGGATTGATAGATGCAGTAGGAGCATGTTCGTCTTCAGAGTCATCGTCAAGTTCAATAGGATTAGTAATATTTGGAACTTCAAACAATGAATCGAGAAATTTCTCAGCTTCGCTTTGGAGCAAACTCTTGAAGTGCAGAACTTTTGACTGAAGAGGGATTTCCCAACCTCGAGCATCTGTAGAACAATGATGGTTCCATTGAGGTGATACAGTAGGCAAGGGAGAGTTGTTGGAAAGCTTGACTCGAACCCAGTGCCTGTTGGCAATATTTCCCAAAACAGCAATGGTAGGTGCTTCAGCAACAGGACCCAAGAGAGGAAGGTATGTGCAGCACTGGTTAGGAGCTAAAGTAACCAGAATGATCCGGAATGCAGTAGCAGCTAGTAACCCCATGTCTGGAACTGAGAACCATTTGGATTCATAAGCAGGTTCACTTGCATTCTGTGACGCTCCTCCTTTTACATACCAACTCAAACTGATTCGCTCTGATACCAACTTAATTGTAACGCTCCTTTTTGACTGGAAATTTTTTTTGTACTATCACTAACCAATGCTAAAGGTCCTCGGGATTAAGGCGGAAGATCATAATCCCTTCTTATCCAACACATTCAGACTAATCATCATTTATCTGAAAATACTCTAATACCTATTCTCAACTACATAGATGTATTATGCATCCTCACTGAGTCCTATTCTTACCCACCGACAGCTACTATGGCTCAATAGCTTCGGCGTACAACGAACACACTCGATCTAAGCCCATCTCTATCTTTCACCTGAAAATATTAACCATTGGAGGGAGTGAGCTACCAACAGATAAGAACATGAATGTGTCAGTAACTCCGGCCAAAGCCATATGGAGGTCAGCTAAACACAATCCATTTTCAGGTTAGCATAATATCATTCAAATCATATTCCACATCAACACAAAACATGTGAGAAAATATCAACAACACATCATAACAAGCAATCAATGCATAATGCATGAGAGATATAAACCTGGGTGGTTACCACCTTATCACTCCTCCTCCTTCAGTCAACTTCTCCCCCAATTATGAGGTGCTCCATGCCCCCCAAGGTAGGGAGTCCCTCGTCGACCTTTTTGTGTGTGCTTAATTATTCATGAATGCATTTGTGTGTATATATGGGGCCCGAAGCATATTTTAGCTTCACACCTTCGGAAAGCCATCCGGGAATATGGAAAAGCCTTACATTCCACTCTTTACCGGATCTGATTGCCTTACAGTTTTACCTGACAGGATCATCACGACTTTTACCAGTTCTTTAACTTTACATGTTAGCCCGACCTCAGGGATCCTGCCTAAGCTAACAGAGAGGTAGAACCATCGTGTGTCCCCGGGCGATTCATCTCTGAACATGGCCACTGTCGGCATCTCAAGGTATCATCCACTCTTCTTTCAGTGGTAGTGACCGTGCTTTCCTACTCCTTATCGCTCCAAATAAATGTGTAAATGCAATCAAACATCCATCTCCCCCTTATTCTCCATATATATATATATATATATATATATATATATATATATATATATATATATATATATATCGAGTGTCATAACTAAGATGACCTCGCTGACATCCATTCCCTCAAACTTAATCGTCACACCGGAGGGTACCTCAAAACTGATAGAGGTATAATCTTACCCCTCAGACTCAATCGTCACACCGGAGGGTTGTGCCGTCGCACGTCTATCTGACTTACGTACAGATAGGTACCTCAAAACCTGCAAAGGTACTGGCATACCATATTGGTCCTAGTCATCCGACCCTTTTGTGTCACATGATGCGTCCCATACTACACCATGCTTCACTCATGTCGTCTGCTAGTACCGGTGCGTGGTAACTCTGAACACTATCCTCGGGATTCCATCTATGCAATTATTGTCAAAACCTTTTTCAAAATCAAATAAAAGTCATATATCCGTTCCCCAGGGTTCTTATCAAATATTTCCAATTTTCAAATAAGAAGCTCGTGAGTATTATAAAAACAAACCTAATTTCAATGGCATAGACTTCTATTCTTTGAGCGCTAAAATATAAAAATTCCCTCGGCTCAGAACCACAATGCCACACTTACTTTCTTGTCATAGTGGATTGTCATAAGACAAATCTGATGTCATGCCCGTAGGCTGTAATTTCCTAGTACCACTATATCCCATAGTGTACTTTATCCCTTTCTATGTGGTTTTAGTTATGATAATTAGGAAAACCAGTTGCAAGCCAGTCCATCTAATCAAACATATTCACAACCACATTTCATAATCATTCCATAAGGGATATAAGCATGCTATCATAACAAGTATTCCATTAAGGCAATACAATTATCACATGGCATATCACACATATATTCAACCAGCATGCAATTCAGTCAATCATTTCAAATAATTCATCATATCAAACAATCAATCAGATCATGCATATAACCATCAAACAATCAAGCAAATCAAGCAACACATAATCCAACCAACACACAACTAAGGCAAGCATTAAAGCCACACACAAGCCCTTATCATGAGGGTAACTCAGTCCTCCGCTGACCTGGATATGCAGTGTTAATCCATGTAAGTCGGAAGATTCCTTTTTCTTAGCTTTCTTGCCTTTGTGACGCCTAGTGTCGATTCCCTCGATCAATCTTTCGTACGATTACTCGTTCTGAAACGATTCACGTCGTCTTAGCACTATTCCTAAAACGTCACACATATAGCTTAAGCTATATACTTTATTTCTTTTAGTAACTAGGTGATGTCTCATTAATCTTTAATTTATGTTACTAGTCTTTTATTACTAAAAGATACTCGTAGTACTTATGACATCTTTTGTTATCCATTTAATATTCTTGATTAACTAGGTGAGATTATATACTAGAAACTTCCAAGAAAGCTTAATTAACTTTTCCTTAAGCCATATTACTATTTAACAAAACTAGTTATCATATTCTAGTCTACTTTCATTTCTACTTACTCTAGTTACAATTATTTTCCATTATATTCTAATATCAAGCCTTCTTAAAATAACTTCTATCATTTACCCTTTTTCCTAAACTTTTCCAATTACTTAAGCATGGTACTTTAATCATGTTCAGCCTTTAATTATTTTTCTTAACCATTTATTTAGGTTCATTTAGAACATCAATATTAACCACAACAACAACTACCTTAACAACAACATTAAAAGCATAGCATGTATTCTCCTTCTCCAAGTTCTTTCACTACATTGAAACTATTTATTGCTGCATGCAGGCCTTTCACGACTTTCGTGAGAGTAATAGCAGTAGGGCAGTGAGTGAGAAGCTTGGAAATCCATGGAGAATGCCATGCATGAAGAGTTCTTTCTTCAAAGAAGCTAGGGCACGAGTTAAACTTAGAGAAATGATGTTTTCCATGTCCAAAAGCACGAATAGAGGTCAAAAATGAGTTCAGAAGAGTCAGAAACGTACTGAGGAGGAAAATACGAATTTTCCGGTGAAGAATCGCCGGAGAAGATGACCGGAGCGGCGGCGGTCACGGCGGAGCTTTCGCCGGAGTTCTAAATGGGTACTGGGTATCCATCCTTTCGTGGCCAGGAACACGATGGTGGTGTTAGTTTCTCCAAATTCGTAACCATTTTCTCATAAAATCGAGTTGCAGGTTCGGTGTCACCATTGGAGCATGCCCAGAACTCGACAAAACTTAGTCCATTGGAATCCTGGGTTATTCTAATTCACATTGGTGCACAGAAACGATGTTTTCATGGAGGTTTGAGGTGGTTTCGAAGACACCCATTGTTAAGAGGTTCAACGGAAAAACAGAGCAGAGAGGGGAAGTTCGTGGCTTCTTCTCTTTCCCTCGTGGTGATGCTTCTTTCTGGGTTCATGAAGTTCATAATTCAGAACAGAGATGAAAGAAAAAAGGCTGCAAGATGAAGAATGAAAGAATGCCGAATAGAGAGAGAAAACGGAAGTGAGAGAGAAGCTATGTTATGGAGGATGAAATGGAACACTGGATTCCTGCTATTTATCATCGCGGTGACCAGAAAAGAGACTGAAACAGCAGAGATTCTTTCTTTGCTTGTTTACAAAGAATTCACAAGGGTAATAGTGAAGCTTGATGATGATGTCATGGTGTCGGAGCATGGTAGACAAGAAATGAATGAGAGTGTTGTTTGTTTATGGAAGCTGGAATAAATGCTTGATGGTGATGCTGCTGCTGCATGTACATGAAAGAAAAGAAAGGTGGCAGCAATTGCATATGGAAATGGTAAATGGGTAATAGTGTGCAATGTTCTTTGCATGCTAGACAAAGCAAGAATGGAAACTTTGCAATGTAATGAAAATAATAGTTGAAGAGATTAATGGATGAAGATGATGATGCGGGTCTCATGGAAGAATGTAGTAGAAAATACAAATGGAAATGGTGAGAAAGTTAATAGTATAGAGGTGAGTAAGTTGATGAATCATTAATGTACATGTACTATGCATTATGACATGTGAATGATGTTTTCGTCATGTAATGACATGTGAAATCTGAATATTTCCTCTCTCTTAGACACAAAGAAAATATGTGAGTAAAGATGATGGGGTTGCTACTTATGGAAAGGAAAGGAAAGAGTATTTATAGTTCATCTCAAGTTTCAAGCAACAAGACACTTGGATTATTGAAGGAATAATTCATGTATTGTACTTTTAGCATGAAGACAAGGACATGTGTCATGGGAAACAATATATATATTTATATTGAGATGAGAGAAGAGAGTAAGGACGTACCAGGATGATTGCTAGAAAGAAAATAAGAATAAAGTCGGTATAGATTCATTCCGACGGTGTGGGATTTTGCCAATTGATCGACACGAGAATTATTACGATGATCAAATATCGTCGTAAACATTATTTCAAGGTCAATGAGATAATTAAAGATGATATTAGATCACGTAGGACAAATTTAAGCGATCGGATACAGAGTATTTCATCTGCATTGAGTTCTTTGGCTAATGACTTGGCTCGATCTTTCGCCAATCATCTTAGAATGCACGGAAAGTGTTTGTCATATAAGCAGCTGGAAATGAGGGATGTTACACATTCAAGGTTAGTGCCAAGCGAATAGTGTCAACATCTTCATCGGAGCTAAAGGTTTGAGAGTGTAGTGCTCTGTGAGAGAGAAGTTCGTTGATTAGAAGATTGCGAATCTCTGGCCAATATTCTTGAGGATGACCCAGCCATTGAGCAAGGCATCTGAATCCACAATTCCCATCATCTTCGACATCGAAGACATCTGAGATATATTTTTGAAAGAGTGGAGGCAAGAACTTCAGATATCGTGCATGAGAATGTGAGATAAGTTCAGCAGTGGTATGCACAGTCTCGGGAGGCAAAGGTTCTGTAGTAGGCAGTGATTCCTGAGATTCAGTCTGGTGGGAGTGGTCTAAATTCATCTGAGAAGTATGTCCCAGACGACGACGTTTGAGGCAATCACCGGACGATGTCAGTTCAAGAGACTTCCTCTGGATTTTTCTTTGCTTGTTCTGCTTAGCCCAGTCACTTAAGAGGTCTTGAGATACAGCAGATATGTCAATGTTAAGGTTCATTCGACGGACATCTCCAAACTTGATGGGAGTAGTAGAGATAGAGTCACGCGATATGAACTTCACTGATTCTATGGAGGCAGTGAGCAGCTGCTTATGTCGCATAAGGGCCGTTATGAGTGAGCCATAGGGAATGTTCGTGTTGGATTGTTCCAGAGTGTGAATCATATATTGAACTAGAAGATCAGGCAGATTAACTTTTCTACGATGTTGCATCTGGAATAGAGTCCATTGGGAGAACTTGTTGACTAAGTCTCTAGAACCCTCTTTGGGCAATACAATCTTGCTAAGAACAGCATGAGGAAAGATACATTCCTCAACAAGATTCTTCACATGGCGAGACGTAGAGCACTACAGGACTTCCTTCCAAATAGTGAAGGGGTTGCTTTCAGAAGCTTCCCAGGAAGATGAGTAGCAGACACCATCGAGAGGAAGGTTTAGTAGATCAGACACATCACGAGACTGAATGTCTATTACTTGCCGTAAGCATCGTGTTCGGATGTGGTTAGGGTTAACCTTGATGGCACAGTCATAGAATTCCTTCACAAGGGGAGATAGTATTGAAGTTGCGGAGATATCGAACAGATTTCCCCAATCCTGAGAT
Source organism: Acmispon strigosus (assembly GCA_030819835.1). Taxonomy (NCBI): domain Eukaryota; kingdom Viridiplantae; phylum Streptophyta; class Magnoliopsida; order Fabales; family Fabaceae; genus Acmispon; species Acmispon strigosus. The sequence goes on from JAUAMA010000001.1 coordinate 33,288,443, forward strand.
AGCAATAGATCAAAGCCGGCAACCTTTGCATGTTGAAATAGCCTTAGATCAAGATATCTAGGAGTGACAAGCTTTCTGTCACCTAGATGTTCGATCCTCACAGGACCAATTTCGGAGACTTGCTGTTTGCGATTCTGGATGATAGATTCTTTTTGAATTTTGACAATCTGATGTTCATCTTCGCTAAGAGGCTCCTGAGTCTTTGCATGTTTCTGTCTGTTGGGTGCCATGTTCTCTGTAGAAGAAGTAAGTATAGATGCAAGAACAAGTGAAATGAAGATAAAGCGTTTAAATGAAAGTATGAATACATTAAGGTTGTTATCAGAAACAAAATTGGAAGCCCATTCGTTTTCATTTTTGAAAACGCATACATTTTCTCGATATTATCAAAGTCATGATGAATAGTAAAGTTGATATTAAGGCATTAAATGATGAGAGATAAATAAGTATCAGCAGTAATTAATGCGTGTTCAGTAAGCAATCTATTCGAAATGACAAAACTATTCATCATTAAATGCAGATATAAAAGAAATATTAATTTTTATATTGGGAGCTACTAGGGCAGACAGACTTAGAGGAAATTAGTGCAAGCATACTATAATGCAGGGAACATTCCAATTCTCTCTCTAAGGCAGGCAAACTTGTTTTCAATAAGGGGTTTGGTAAATATGTCTGCTAAATGCGTGTTCAGTAAGCAATCTATTCGAAATGACAAAACTATTCATCATTAAATGCAGATATAAAAGAAATATTAATTTTTATATTGGGAGCTACTAGGGCAGACAGACTTAGAGGAAATTAATGCAAGCATACTATAATGCAGGGAACATTCCAATTCTCTCTCTAAGGCAGGCAAACTTGTTTTCAATAAGGGGTTTGGTAAATATGTCTGCTAATTGATCATCGGTGTCTATATATGAGATGTCAATGTTGCCTTTAGCTACATGATCACGAATAAAATGATGTTTTATCTCAATGTGTTTAGTTCGTGAATTTAAAAAAGGATTTTTTGTGATATTGATGGCACTTGTATTATCACATAACAAAGGAATACTATGCTAAAAAATAGTATAATCTTCTAACTGATGCTTCACCCAAAGAAGTTGGGTGCAGCAAGAACCTGCCGCCACATATTCTGCTTCAACAGTTGAAAGTGAGATTGTGCTTTGTCTTTTGCTTGCCCAGGATATTAGACATTGCCCTAGAAAGTGGCAACCGCCACTTGTGCTTTTCCTTTCCATTCTGTCTCCAGCATAGTCAGCGTCACAAAATCCTCTTAACCTGAAATCTTCACCTTTCTCATAAACTAGACCAAGATTAGTGGTTCCAATGAGATATCGAAATATACGTTTTACTGCACTTAGGTGAGATTCTTGGGGACTTACTTGGAATCTGGCGCACACACAGACACTGTACATAATGTCTGGTCTGCTTGAGGTAAGATACAATAATGATCCTATCATCCCTCTGTATTTTGTTGAGTCAACAAGCGTTGACTCGTCACCTTTTTCTAGTACAGCTCCAGGATGCATCGGAGTACCCATTGCTTTGGCTTTCTCCATGCTATACTTCTTCAGAAGATCATTGATATATTTCGTCTGATGAATGTAAGTTCTGGTGCCTTCCTGTCTAATTTGCAGTCTTAGGAAGAACTTTAATTCCCCCATCATGCTCATCTCAAATTCACTCTGCATTAGTTTGGAAAACTCTTGACAGAGAGCTTCATTAGTAGAACCGAAAATGATATCATTAACGTATAGTTGCACCAAGATGAAGTCCTTAGATGTATTCCTTCTGAACAGGGTATTGTCAATACTACCCCTTGAGAATCCATTGTTCATCAGGAATGAACTCAAGCGATCATACCACGCATGTGGAGCTTGCTTCAGTCCATACAGCGCCTTTCTTAATTTGAAAACATGTTCTGGCAAGGCTAGATCTTCAAATCTTGGAGGCTGTTTTACATATACTTCTTCCTCGGTATACCCATTTAGAAAAGCACTTTTCACATCCATTTGATATAGCTTTATGGAATGCTGACATGCAAATGCCAACAGAATGCGAATGGCTTCAATTCTTGCGACAGGGGCGAAGGTTTCTGTGTAGTCAATTCCTTCTTGTTGATTATATCCTTGTATGACCAGTCGAGCTTTATTTCTAGTAACTTTCTCGCTTTCATCCATTTTGTTTCTGAATACCCATCTTGTGCCAATGATGGATTTTTCTTCGGGTCTGGGCACCAGATCCCAAACCTTGCTTCTTTCAAATTGATTTAGCTCTTCTTGCATAGCTAAGATCCAACCTTCATCCTGTAGAGCTTCACCTATGGTCTTCAGTTCTATTTTAGACAAAAATGTACAGTTAGCATGATCATTAAATGTGGATCTAGTTCTTACCTTTTCATGTACACTTCCAATTATCTGTGTGGGAGGATGATCTGGTTTGAATCTCCAATCTTTGGGTAAAGAGATGCCGCTGGAGGTCATGACTTGACTTGTGGAGTTATCATCGGACGGAGTTACACAAACATCGTCTGGTTGAATTGAAGACGAAGTGGTTGGATTTGTCTCTTTGTTAGATGTCGACAACTGGACTGGATTTGAAGAGGGCTCTTCACTTATTTCCAGATCATCACATTCCCCTTCCAGTGTCATTTGATTCACACCCATGTGCTTATCCTCGAACTTGACATTGATGGATTCTTCTACAACCATTGTTCTAGAATTGTATACTCGAAACGCTTTTGAGTTGGGTAAATATCCTAGAAATATTCCTTTGTTTGACTTTGCATCGAACTTCCCAAGATCATCTTTTGTATTGAGTAGAAAGCATGGGCATCCGAATGGATGAAAATAAGTGATACTTGGCTTTCTTCCCTTCCATAGTTCATAAGCAGTTTTCTTCAAGATAGGGCGCATGAATATTCGATTTTGAATGTAGCATGCAGTGTGAATTGCTTCAGCCCAAAAGTATTTGGGCAGAGATGTTTCATTAAGCATAGTTTTGGCCATTTCTTGAAGTGACCTGTTCTTTCTTTCAGCTACTCCATTTTGTTGAGGAGTTCTTGGAGCAGAGACTTGGTGAAATATTCCATTTTCCTCATAGTAGTGCTTGAACTCTTCATTGATGAATTCTCCTCCTCTATCGATGCGAATGTTTAGTGATGCAGTTACCCTTTTCATTTTGAATTCTTCTTGCAATGATCAGGAAGGACTTGAATGTTTCATCCTTTGTTCCAAGAAATTGTACCCATGTAAATCTAGTGTAGTCATCAACGATGACAAGACAAAATCTTTTTCCAGAACAACTAGCCGTTCTAGTAGGTCCGAACAAGTCTATGTGCAACGTCTCCAGAGGTCTCTTTGTACTGACAACATTCTTTGAATGAAAAGAACTTTTTAATTGCTTTCCTTGGAGACATGCTGAGCATGTATCATCAGATTTGAAAGACAGATTTGGCAGACCACTTACTAAATCATGTTTGATCATTGATGACAGGATTTTATATGATATTTTTAGGGTGTTTTTAGTCTTTTTATTTTATTATTTTTGAGTCTCATATAGGATTTTTATTATTTTTATATAGATTTTATATTTATTTTGCATTTTGCATATAGATTAGCTTTTAGTTGTTTTTCTAACTTTATTTTATATTTTTTGGAATTTTTATAGTTATTTTTATATTTTTAGGAAAGCTGGTATTGTTATCATTTTTGTCCAGGGACCGAATTGTAAAGTTTCAAGAAATGAAGGATCAAAGTGTAAAAGTTCAAGAGTGGAGGATGAAAAGTGAAGTTTCAAAGAGTTAAAGGGCCAGAATTGAAGTGCTAGCAAAGAGAGGACTTAAAGTGGAATTCAAGAATATGAAGCAACTCTCTTTGATTTGAGCACATGGAAAATAAGGTTGGAAGATTAATGGTGGTAAAGAGGATGTTTCAGAACTTAATAGAGGCTGAATGGAGCCTAATTAAGCCAATCAATTCCACCATTGAAGAAGAAAAAGGATCCAAGAAGAGCTGCCAGTGTTCGAGCCAGCGCTCCATCGTTGGAAGTCCCAACGCTCCAGCGCTGGAACTTTGACTAAGAGTTGAGTCAGAAGTTGCCCCCAGCGCCCAAGCGTTGGAAGCCAGTGCTCAAGCGCTGTGCCTATATCTGAACGTGGGATTTTAATGCACCCCTACACCCAAGCGTTGGGGATGCCAGCGCTCAAGCGCTGGAAGGCAGATTTTTACTATAAATAGGGGTCTTTTCTTCACTTGTAAGACACACCTATTCAGAATACAACAAGTATTCTTCTTTCCTCCTTAAAGAGCATTGTTCCTAGGAATTGTGGGAAGCCATACTTGAGCTCCGATCCAGGGTAATTCGATGCTTCTTTTAGCTATGCTTGGCTAATTCTTTTAAGTATCTTGGGTTGTTTTAGTTTGTAGTTTATGTTCTACTCTTCTTCTACATTTCTGAATAATATTTCCAGTTTATGTTTTATTTCCTTGTTCTTCATTTCCTCTTAAAGTACACAAGAGTTCTTGCTTATTGCTTATACGAATGAGAATTGGTAAGTAGTAAGGGAAATAGGATTTAAAAAAGGCTATAAGTATATATCGCTAAGAAATTAGGATAGACGTAGCTTTATGTTGGCATGAACTTCATCTTCATTTTCTTCTTTAATTAACTAAATTGCAAGAAATTGGGTTTAGTAATTAGAAAGAAAGTTCTACAATGTGTAAGAGATTAACTTGTAGAAATACTAGGCTATAGCATCATGAACTTGGTTCTAGAATTCAGAAATTAAGTAGGAGTTTGCTAGCATATTTTATAGACTATGTAATTCAACCCAAGTGCTTAATCTTCATCATCTTTATATTTTATTGCTATATCTTGCTCTATCTTAATCAAATCATCAACAATATACACCTTTTTATTTTCTGCTCAAGTACTAAATAATTTAATAAGAAGGCACCTATCCCTTGGGTTCGATCTTTTTATTACACGATAACCAACCGTGCACTTGCAGATTTGGCTATCAAGTTTTTGGCGCTGTTGCCGGGGATAGGTTATGTTCAAGTTCTTTTTATTAATTTGTTTAGTGTTGTTTTTTATATAAAAAAAATATTATCTGTGTGATGAACTGGTGCTGCTAATTTTGTTTGCTGAGTATTGTCAGGTATAGCAATGGCTGAAACATTTGAGCAAAGGGAGGCAAAAATCCGGGCTGAACTTGAAAAGGAATATGAGAAGAAAAAGCAGGATGTCTTCACTCTAATTGACGAGTTTTACTCCGAATTAGATTGCAAGCGTAAAACCGGATTTTTGCCAAGTCCTGAGCAAGAATGTAAGGCCAGGGAGATTCTTCAAGGAAGAATACAAAGCATTCTAAGGAAGCAGCCCAGGGATGAACAACAACCACATGTTCATGAAAGTGAACCCGTGGTTCAAAGAGATGAGGTAAAAGAAACCTTCATTGTAGAATTTGTCTTTGAAGACAAATTGGAGATGGAGGAAGAAGAACCTCAAAGGACCTATGTTATAGGTTCAGAAGATCAAGGCAAGAAACAAGAAGGGGAAGTTTTTCTTATCCCTTCCATTTGTAATTTGATTGATGTTGCCTTGAAAGCTGAAAATTCATTGGGCACTATGTTGTACTTGTGCCAAAATTTGCATGATTTGCGGGCTCTAATGAATTTTGTAATAGAGCCTGGTTGAATGAAAAATTTGAAGGGTCTATCTCGGACCTTAACAATGAGCTGGTTGGGAGACAACCCAACTTAGGATAGTTTAATTTTTTGTCTTTTAATTATTTGCATCATCTTTGTAAATAAATAAAAGAAAAAATTCTATATTTTTGCTGCAGGAGGGGCCAGCGCTCAAGCGCTGGAGGCCAACGCTCAAGCGTTAGGCCCCTGCTTATCACCCTTGGTTCCAGTGTTGTCCAACGCTCAGGCGTTGGAGGGCTAGCGCTCATGCGCTAGGCCCCTGCAATCTACCCAGTTTTTATTTTAATTTCCAACGCCCAAGCGTTGGAAACCCAACACTTAGGCGTTGGAGCCCAGTGCCCACTTCATCATTTTAGTTCCAACGCCCAAGCGTTGGAAACCCCAACGCTCAAGCGCTGGAGCTCGGGCAGATTTTCTGTTTTGTTTTATTTTCTGTTTTCTGGTTTTTAATAATTTTGTGTCCACCATTTCTTGAAAAGTTTTAGATTCTGTGAGTTTTCCCTTGCTTCTATAATGGTTTTGATTTTTGGGAACTCAAGAATTCTTGTTTTTAGGTGGACACAATTTTTCAACCCTTGTTCTTATATATACTGTTTTGGGAACTAACAAGTCAAGCAAGCTTCTGCTTGTGAGACTTTTGTTTGTTCAATTTTGCAGGAAAGGCACCAGAAGGAGAAAGAGCTCTCTTGGACACCAAAGGAGTAGGAAAGAAGTTGACACATCAGCACCAAGGTTCAGAAATTTTCCAGTTTCGAGTCTAAGTTCTTAGCAATTTTTGTATGAAATAAAACAATATGAAACCACTACTTTTAAAGTCTGGAAAACAACAGCAAGGAAGAGAAAGAGGGGCGCCCAAGCCTCTATGATTCTGAGTTAATTTTCTTTCACGGCTCATCAAGTTTAGGGAAAAGGTAATTTACTCACATTATACCACCTTAATACACTTGTTGGCATTAAAATTCAAAAGCCACTCCAACACAAGAGTTGATTAGATATCAGCATCAAAGGAGAGGAAGAGGGCCGCCCAACAATATCATCATTCACCATAACTCTCCTTCAATACCCATTAACACTAGACAAGCCATTAATTCACTTAATTCTCCCCCTTAACACCCCATTACTACACTTAAAATTTGAAAATAACCACAACTAAGACAGATATTCTGATTTGAATTTGAATTTCAAAAATGCCACACAAAAATATAAACAAAAACAAAACTTATATCATTAAGATTCGAACCCTCACCATGTAACCGAAATACAGAAATCTTAACCACTAAGCCAAAGTCAATCTTGTTACAACTCAAGTAAAATTATTTTTATGATCCTCAAGGCAAATCAACATGACACAACCAATTATCTAAATATCCCAAGGCTAGAATTTAATTCATTAACCCAAGGGATCAATTCATAAATACAAGGATTTTCTAGGGACTAGAATGCAATTACAATAAATTGAGGGTCTTACAATACCACCCCCCTAAAAAGAGTTTTTTCCCCGAAACTACAGATCAAGAAAGAAATCGGGGTACTGCTCCCTCATATTCTCCTCTAGTTCCCAGGTAGCTTCGCCCGTGACTGGTTCCAAACCACCTTCACAAGCGAAATATGCTTATTCTCATCTGTTTCATCCTGCGATCTGCAATCCTCATCGGCAGAACCTCAAAAGTCAGATTATCCTTCAACTGAATATCATCCTGAGCGATAACATGTGAAGGATCCGCAATGTACTTCCGCAACTGAGATACATGCAGCACATCATGAATCTTGGACAAGAAGGGTGGCAGGGCAACACGATAGGCCATCGGTCCAACCCTGTCAATAATCTGATAAGGTCCCATAAACTTCGGTGTCAGCTTCTTTGATTTAATCGCCCTCCCAACTCCGATAGTTGGGGTCACACGAAGAAACACATGTTCTCTCGGTGCAAACTCCAGATCCCTTCGCCGGTTGTCCGCGTAGCTCTTCTATCTACTTTGGGACACCTTCATTTTCTCCCTGATTTGTTTGACCTTCTCAGTCGTCTGTTGGACTAGGTTCGGCCCAACAAGCAAATGTTCCCCGTCCTGGAACCAACATAAAGGAGTCTGATGACTGGATTTTATATGATGTTTTTAGGGTCTTTTTACTTCATTTTCTTTTTCTTTTTTTGAGTCTCATATAGATTTTTCTTCAATTTGTTAGTATTTTCTCTTAATTTGTGCAATTGCATCTAATTTAGCTTTTATTTGGTTTTTAGTCATTTTTAGTCTCGTTTTAGGTGTTTTTATTAGGTTTTAGTCCTTTTTAGGAATCTGGTTAAATTGAGCATTCTTGTGGGGACCTAACTGGAATTAAAAAAAGTTGAAGGACTGGAATTGAAGGCAGAAGATGAAGCACCTTTGCTTCAATCTTGTTTAAAACATGTGGAAATAGAGCCATGAATGAAGGTTTGATGAAGAAGAAGGAGTTTCAGATCAATAAGGGACAAGGAAGTGGCCACATGAAGGCCATTAATGGCCATGAAGCCTCATCAAGAAAGAAGAATAAAACAGCCATGGCAATGAAGCAACAGAAGTGTCCAACGCCTGAGCATTGGAATGCCCAACGCTCATGCTTTGGCATTCTGCCTGGAAGCCCAATTTGTATTATTTGCCAACGCCCAAGCGTTGGAAGGGCCAACACTCATGCGTTGAGCCCCTGTTTGGCCACGTCTGGCATCACTTAATCCCAACACCTAAGCGTTGGGATCCCAGCGCTTGAGCGTTGGGACGCAGGCTGGGAAAGTCTATAAATAGGCTGCTTATTTTATTTTGTAAAACACATTGGCTAGACTTAGACTACATCTTGCACCTTGTTCTTGAGCTTTTCCTGGACTTGTGGGAGGCCTCCTTGAGATCCCAATTCAGGTTTTTATTTTATGTTTTCCTTAGCCATGCTAGGCTAAGTTTTCTCTTGTATTTGGGTTGTAGTGAATCAATTTCAACTATGCTCTAGGTTTTCTGATTTATATGAATAAAAGTTCAAGTTCTTACTTTCTATTCTCTGTTTTAATATTATTCTTGCTGATCACAAGTCTTCATGCTTAATTCTTATGCAATGGTAATTGGTAGAATTTAAGGGAAATGAGAATAGAATGAATGATTGAATGCCACTTAGGTATAAGGGTAGGGATTGTTAATGTTGGCCTGAACTTGGAATCCATCTTCAATTTGATTAACTAATCACTAAGGTATTAGGCTTAGTAATTGGATTGAAAGTTCTATTTGATTAAGGTATTAACAAGTAGAAACTCTAGGCTAGAACACCTAAGAACATGTTCAGAATTTCATATATAGAATTGATTCTGAATAGCTTAGCTAGAGGTAGTGAAACTCAACCCAAGTACTTATTTTATCAAGCTATTATTTCTGCTTTTATGCTTCTCTCTAAATTCCAAAATCAAAACAAAAAATTCTTTTCTTTTTCAAACTCTAAAGAATTGATTTTAAATCAAACCAACCCCTGTGGAGACGATATCTTTTATATTATACATCTCCTTCCGTACAACGCCTCATTCGGTGCCAACCCAATGCTAGCATGAAAACTGTTATTATAAGTGAACTCGATCAAAGGTAACAGCTCATCCCAGCTCCCCTGATTATCCAAAATACAAGCACGCAGAAGATCCTCCAAAGACTAGATCATCCTCTCAGTCTGGCCGTCCGTCTCCGGGTGATATGCATAACTCAAACTCAATTTCGACCCAAGGGCTCCTTGCAGGGCTTTCCAGAAGCGTGAAGTGAACTTCGGATCCCTATTAGAAACTGTGGTCGAAGGAACCCTGTGTAATCGCACAATCTCTGAAATATACACCTCTGCAAGCTGTTCCACTTTGTAAGTGGTCTTCACTGGTAAAAAGTGCGCAGATTTTTTCAGACGATCCACAATGACCTAGATGGAATCAAACCTCCTCCGAGTGAGTGGTAAGGCAACTACGAAATTCATGGAGATGTTGTCCCACTTCAACTCAGAGACCTCGAGAGATTTCATCAATCCTGCTGGTTTCTGATGCTACACTTTAGCCTTCTGGCAAGTCAGACAAGCAGCTACATACTCAGCAACATTTCTCTTCATACCTGGCCACCAGAAGTGTAACCTCAGATCCTGGTACATCTTTGTTGCACCCGGATGAAGACTCAACCTGCTCTTGTGACCTTCGTCGAGGATCAACCTCCTCAACTCAGCATCACTCGGGACACACACACACATCCCTTGCATCGCAAGCTGCCACCAGCTCCTACCTCAAAATCTGGTGCCCTCCCTGCACTAATCATTTCTCTCTTCTCAATCAATTCTCTATCTTGCATCTGCCTAGTTTTGATCTCCTCCAACAAACCACTGGACACAGTGATCATCCCGAAACTCAGTCTCCCGGGTGTCATTTTAACATCTAAACTCAGATCCCGGAAAGCCTCCAGCAACTCCAACTACTTAATCATCAGAGAAGAAACATGAATATCCTTGCGACTGAGAGCATCAATCACAACATTAGCCTTCCCTGGATGGTACTGCAAGGTAAAATCATAATCTTTCAAGAACTCCATCCATCGCCTCTACCTCATGTTCAGACCCTTCTGATCAAATAGGTATTTCAAACTCTTGTGGTCACTGAAAACAGTGAACGTGCCCCCACACAAATAGTGCCTCCACATTTTGAGAGCAAAACCCACCGCCGCAAGCTCCAAATCATGCGTTGGATAGTTACTTTCATGGATCTTCAGCTATCTCGAAGCATAGGCTACAACATTCCGATGTTGCATCAAGACACAACCCAAGCCCTGGTAAGAGGCATAACAATAAACCTCGTAAGGTTTATCACACTGTGGTAATTCCAAGACCGGTGCGGTTGTCAGACACCACTTCATCTCTTGAAAACTGGACTGAAATTCATCTGCCCAAGCAAACAGCTGGTTCTTCCGAGTCTGCTTCGTCAAAGGTCCTGCGATATTTGCAAAACCCTCGATGAATCTCCCGTAATATCCAGCCAAGCCCAAGAAATTTCAGATATCTGTCACAGTCTTCGGTTGCTCCCACTTTGTCACTTCATCCACTTTGCTTGGGTCCACGACAATGCCTTCCTTAGAAATGACATGGCCCATGAACTTTACTTCCTCCAACCAGAACTCACACTTATTCACGTTCGCATATAAGGTCTTCTCATGAAGAACAGACAACACCTGACCCAAGTAGATCAGGATATCATCGATGAAAACGACCACGAACCTGCACAAACAAGTTGTAAACACTACACATACAAACCACAAGATCACAACAACAAAGATCCACAAAACACAAACCTGTCAAGGAAAGGATTAAAGATTCTATTCATGTAATCCATGAATATCGCTGGCGCGTTCATAACCCCAAATAGCATCACTACATACTCATAGTGTCCATAGCGAGTACGAAAAGCAGTCTTCTGGATATTTGCTTCCTTAACTCGAATCTGGTGATACCCAGATAGCAAGTCGATCTTCGAGAAGATAGTCTCTCCCAAAAGCTAGTCCATCAGATCGTCAATCCTAGGCAAAGGATAACGATTTTTCACGATCACTTTATTCAGTTGCCTATAGACCACACACAGTCGTGATGTGCCATCTTTCTTTTTCACGAGCAGCACAAGTGCTCCCCATGGAGAAACACTTGGTCAAATAAGGCCCTTCGCCAAAAGATCATCTAACTGGTTCTTCAACTCGGCTAGCTCTGCTGGAGCCATCTGGTATGGTGCAATAGAGATCGGTCCTATTCCAGTAACTAAATCGATCGAGAACTCGGTATCGCGAGCAGGGGGTATTCGTGGAACATCTTTAGGAAAAACGTCCTCGAAATCACAAACAACAGGAATATTGTGCACGCTATCTGTCGACGATTCCACCACGCTAGCTGCTAACAAGACTTTCAAAGCTCCTCTTCTTAGGGAGGACTTCGAAAGATAAGAGTCCAAGAACTCGGACATCTTCAAATCAGGGACTATCACCTCCTTATTGGCGCAATCCAGTAGAACATGGTGATGCGACCTCTGTTTTCTAGGATTCGGACACCTTCAAATCAGGGGCTATCACCTCCTAATTGGCGCAATCTAGTAGAACATGGTGATGAGAGAGCCAATCCATGCCTATGATTACGTCCAACTGCTTAAGGGGTAAGCAGATTAAGTTCGCAATGAACTTTCTATCCCGAAACATTAAAGGGCAATCCAAGAAATCGGAGGTCGCAGTCAGACTTTTGGCAGAAGGGGTAGACACTACCAAGTCGAATGGCAACTCCGATACAATCAATCCTAACCTTGTCACACAATTAACAGAAATGAAAGAATGAGTAGCACCTGAATCAAATAAAACAGTTAAAGGTGTACCAGCAATGTTGCAGCGATCCTTGATCAAGCCTTCAGCGTCATCGGCTGCCACTCTTGTAATGTTGTACACTATTTCGTGAGAAACGAGACGCTTCCCACGGACAGCATTCACAGCACCCTCGGATTTCAGAATCCGACAATCCTTAGCAGCATAACCTGGTTTCTGACAATTCTAATAGACGATGGTCTTCTAACTACAGTTATTTGCATAGTGGTCTTTTTGGTTGCACTTAAAATAGACTATGTCCTCGATCGCCTTCGGCGCTCCTCGGCTAACCACACTGCCTCCAGAAGGTCGATCGGTACCAAAAGTACGCCCCCTGGCCTGGGGACGCTGATACAGCTTCTTCCCTTTGACCTTTCTGGCTGACTGGGACCGGACTGGTCCCTCGCTTCCCTATTGTCTGCTCTTGTGGTCATCAATGGCCTCGATGCCTTTGGCCTTCTCCACCAACGGTTGGTAGCGCTTGATCCCTAGCGATTGCACGGCACGTTTGATCTCATAGTTCAATCCGAAATCGTTTACACATGAACTCTTCGTCGATTTGCCCCCGAAAATATCGAAAAAGCCTGGCCAGTGATTCTAACCTCGCAGCAATTTCCACCGCCGACATGTTTCCCTGCTTCAAGTCAATAAATTCTTTCTCCCGAGCATCTCTGGCACTCCTTGGAATGTATTTCACCAGGAATGCTTCCTTGAACGTCTCCAATGCGACTGCCCGATGATCGGCTTCCATCATTGTTTTTTCCCCGTTCCTCCAGTGTTCGGCTTCACTAGACAATAAGTAGGCTGCAAATTTAACCCTGGTTGTAGCAGGGGATTGAAGGAAAGTGAAGATCTTCTCCACTTCTTGCAACCATAGGTCAGCTTCCTCTGGGTCATAGCCTTCAGAAAACTTTGGCGGGTTCTGAAGCTTGAAGTCATGAAGTCCTTGAGTCAGAGCAGAAGCCCGCTCCCTCTTAGCCTGTTGAGCCTGAGCCTCAGCAGCGGCAGCGGCTCGAGTAGCTTCCTCTTCCACTTGTGCAGCAGCAATGGTCTCTTGATGAGTCATCAACGTCGTCAGATTGGTGATGGCAACAACCATCTGATTCATAGAATTTTGGTCCGCCACTTCTATGTTCTGACTAGTTATTCTCTTACTTTTTCCCATAAGAAAACTAACAGTTAAATCTGAAAACAAATACAGCAAAAGATGTTAATCAAACAGAAACATTTAGATCGTCCGCTTACAGGACAATCTCAAACAATTAAATTCTAACAAACAGTTAAAACACAATATTCTTCCTCCGATTGACACCCCATCAATCGATCTCATAATAGAAATTACCCAACAACGTTGGTTATCCTAACCATCGCTCTAATACTAGATATATAACACCCCAATTTTGGGTTGAGGGTCACATAGTAATTGTGCAGAATATAAACTTCAAAACATCTCAAACACTCAAGTTTTCAAAAGAAAACGTCTCTCAAATATTTATATTTAATATTTAACCCATAATAAACTATTAAACATCACAAAAAAGCGAGAGGAATTTTAAAATAAATAAATTTGCACTATAAGTGCTAAAGTCGAAAAAGCAGAAAAACAGAAACAATCTTCCACAAAGTTCTTCAACTCTTCGAGCCACCTTCACCTTCTCTTCTAGCATCAAGATCATTCTTCTTGAACCCCATTGCCCTGGTTATATACGACGTTAAGCGCCTAAAACAATCAAACAAGACAAGCAGAAATGGCTCACTTGAAAATTTAGAAAATAACACACAACATTTGTGATATTAACCAACAGTAAAATAAACATAAAAAACAGAGTTAATTAAACAACCACAACACAAATATGGTCACAAGTTCTCATTTTACAATGTCACATAAACATTTCTAAAATCCTCAATATCTATATGCATAACTATGGCCATAATTCACCCTAATCGAGCCAGGACAATCACGTGGGACAAATTACCACCATATTGCCCTTGGTTGATCCCACGGGAAAAATTACCGTCACATCAACCTAAAAATCCTTTGTATAATGCATATGTTATGACCATTTATATATCGTCATCCTCATGAACCAACAGTTCACACAAACCTGAATCATAGTTTCACTTATACATAACATAGTCAACACTTCCCAAAATCATTTTTCTTTCCCTCGTGTTATAAAAAATAACACAAGCCATTTTTCTCAAAACTTCATCAAGACATAAGCACTTACAACATATCATATGGTTAACAAAAATTCAGAAATGGTTTTCAAAGCATTTCAAACGGAATTCACAAAACAGAACACAAACCATCACAAATCGACATGAATAAGTCCTAAGGCGAGTTACCCTTACCTTCGAGAGGGTTGCATGCAATTGAACTCCAACCTTGAAAAATAAACGTATAAATAACAATCAATCAACCATAGGATAAGTGGGAATCAACCTCAAAAGAAACTGGAAATCGTTTGGCCAAACTCGGTTTTTTTAAAAAAATTGAAGAAGGTGTCTGCACACCCCCTGCATGTGCGTGTGTACAGCCACGCACATGCGTGGCTCAGGCAAAGGCCCAACGCCCATGCGTTGGGATGCCAACACTCATGGGTTGGCTCCCTGCCAGAAAGCCCAGAAATGTATTTTTTTCACCCCAAAATCGATTCTAAGTTCTACTTTTCGAAGATAAACCTCTTACATGCCCAAACTTCATTATAAAACTGAATAAACACATTTCCTACTCAAAAATCCAAGGTTTCTAAAATTAACAAAGTCTTTTGAACAAGGAAAGTACAAGGGCTCTAGCCAAGAATAGAAGAAGAAACCAACCTTGTTATGAGAGTTTGATCAAGATGAAATATAACACGAACCTAGCCCTTCAAGAGTGTAGAGGAACCTCAAGTTTGATGAGGAGTAAGTGCTAAAATAAAAGCTAATCAAACCCTAGAAGACACCAAGGAATTGATCACCAAAAACTCAGAATTTTATAGAGGTTTGATCACTTACCGATTGAAACAACGCAAAAACTTTTGGAGAGGACTAGAAAAGGAAGTTTGGACACTAATGGAGGAGGAAGGAAGTCGACACAGCAACACCAAGGTTCAGACAATTTTCCAATTTGGAGTCTAAGTTCTTAGCAATTTTTGTGTGAAATGAAACAAGATGAAACCA
Organism: Acmispon strigosus; assembly: GCA_030819835.1. Taxonomy (NCBI): domain Eukaryota; kingdom Viridiplantae; phylum Streptophyta; class Magnoliopsida; order Fabales; family Fabaceae; genus Acmispon; species Acmispon strigosus. The sequence continues at coordinate 33,303,684 of JAUAMA010000001.1, forward strand.
CTACTTTAAAAGTCTGGAAATCAGCAGCAAGGAAGAGAAAGAGGGGCGCCCAAGCCTCTATGGTTCTGAGTTAATTTTCTTTCAAGGCTCATCAAGACTAGGGACAAGGTAATTAACCCACATTATACCACCTTAATACACATGTTGGCTTTCAAAATACAAAAGCAACTCCAACACAAGAACTTATCAGATACCAGCATCAAAGGAAAGGAAGAGGACCGACCAGCAATATCATCATTCACCATAATTCTCCTTCAATACCCATTAACACTAGATAAGCCATTAATTCACTTAATTCTCCCCCTTAACACCCCATTACTACACTTAAAATCTAAAAACTAACCACCATTAAGACAGATATTCTGATGTGAATTTAAATTTAAAAAATGCCACACAAAAATATAAACAAAAACAAAACTTATCTCACTAAGATTCGAACCCTCACCATGTAACTGAAATACAGAAGTCTTAATCACTAAGCCAAAGTCAATTTTGTAACAACTCAAGTGATATTATTTTAATGATTCTCAAGGCAAATCAACATGACCCAACCAATTATTTAAATAGTCCAAGGCTAGAATTTAATTCATTAACTCAAGGGATCAATTCACAAATACAAGGATTTTCTAGGGACTAGATTGCAATTACAATAAATTAGGGTCTTACAAAACGCATCGTCTGATTATCGTCTAATTAATGGGAATCTTCTGATGCAGGAACAATGGATCGCCTGCCCAAGCCAAGATATATCGTCTGACCAGACATGTAGTCTAAGTCCACGCCAGCTGTAACGCAAGTTATCTTGTAATAATAGCAATCCCGGAATAGCCGGGATTCTACCTTATCTTATTTTGTATTTATTATTGTTTCTTGTAGTTTACATTCCCAATTTAATAGTTGACCTCGGGATATCCGGAACGGTCATTATGATTTATGTATCGTCTTAGTTTTCACTATGTATAAATACAGAGCTTGCAATCGTGAATAAACATGATAGAAATATACAAGAAACTTATCTTAAAAGTATCTTCGATTTCTTAACCCTTCTTTTATTTTTTTCCCTTTCAAGAACACCACTTCCACCGTTCTTAACAATCATGTCAGGATAATTTCTATCCCAGCTCCCCCTCAGGATAACTTTTACGCATGATGGACATGATCGGATAAGAGACAAAATAGTGTTATCCTATCATGCTGGCGCAATAAACAACAGATTATAGCAGGATAGGATTACTACTATCATATCCTGTCTGTTTATCCTGTCCACTAAACGGACCCTAAATTTAATACACTATCTTCAAAAGCAGGTACGTAAAAATAATATTATTGATAAATTAATATAGATTAATGTAAATATCTCCATTAACTATAAGAAATTCATTTTAATCTTTTTTTTTTGTTACGTAAGAAAATAAAACAAACAACAAAGAAAGCAACTAAGCTATCGATCTTTGCACAAGAGCGGAATCACAAAGGACAGAAACTCCTTCCAAATACGCATCGGACACCCTAAGTGAGAAGTCGCCACCGCATCCGCCACCGCATTTCCATCACGCGAAACATAGGAGAATTGAACCTTCCAATCCTCAACCAACATAGCTCGAATAGAAACAGTAATATCTCATCGCCAAAAGGTAATCTATTTATTTATTATTATTTAAATTATTAATAAAAAATATTTATTCTAATTAAAGAATTGATCAAGCTCGACCCAACCCATAAAATAAGTGGATTGTGATAGTGTGTATACGTTAAAAGTCTCCAACTGGTGTTTGACTAAAGGGCATAATAGAACTTACTCGTGATAAAAGTATGAAGCTAAATATTAAAACAAAGTCGTGAACTCAATTGTTGCTACCTAATTTTAATTTTAATCATGTACATCAATTTTTTGCACATCATGAATAAATTGAGGTGTTATCTAAGTATTCAACACTTCTTGCAAACTTAGTACATGATTCTTTATGTTAACTCTTGCTTCCACTTAGAAGATCTTTGTGCTAAAATTTCAAAGCATAAATATAGTTTAAAATAATACACTTCAATAGATTGTATCTCAAAGCATATACACTACATGAAAATGCTCCTTTACCAAAAAATACCTACCAACTGCCTACGGTCCGTCATAAAACTTTGTGTTTATCAACGGCAAATCGGTCAACATTTTATTTTTATATAGAATAAAAAAAGAGTTACCACGAACTTAGCCATCGGTAAATTGGTAACATGTTATACTTTTTGGCAGGTTACGTTACAATCAAATTATCAATAACTTTGTGTACCGGTCATTAGGAAATACCCCAATCACCGTTGAACATGGCAGTCAATAATTTGACACTCTTTTCAAAACGTGGTTTATAATTACCAACAGGTCAATTATGTTGGTAATGAGATACTATTTTCGAATTACCAAAGGCCACTTTGTCATTAATTAAGAAATATCGCCTTCTTACCAATGAATTTGACAATTGATAATTTTGTGATCTTTGGAATCTTGATTGCTATGTGCAAATAGTAAATTTCATCAGTAATGAGGGTTAATCGTTGATAATTTGAATTTTTTCGCAAGTACGAACAATCGTTATATACGTGTTCGAATAATGTTATTTTCACACCTGATCTGCTCATTCATTTTCTCTTAGCATAGGTTTTGCTCTTCTTTCTACTCTGGGTCACTCATTTTGAGATTTTTCGTTAGTTTATAATTCATTCATTCGTTAATTATGTAATTTCTGTTTTAGAAATTCATTTTCTTACTTTTTAACCTATTGTTTTGAAGCTTGACAGTGCATGGTTTTTCGAGGTTGCATATCTGCAATTGTGTAGTTTAATGAGGTTGGTAATCGATATTTGTTTCCTGATTTTGTATTTTTTATAGTATATTTATCAATATTGAACACATTGTTTTACGAAGGTATTCAATTAGCAATAATGAACATATATGAAATTATGATCATTTATTTGTTGTATAATTTTAAATTTATGAAGTGCATGATACATATTGTTAACTAAGTTATTTTATTTATTAAAATTATGGCATCACAGGATCAACATGACCGTTGAGACCCTTCTCGCCGGGAAGGTGTTTCTCATCATCAGTCTTCTTCTTCGCATAAGAAGAAAAGTAACCACAACAGAAACTGTGGTGTTACTATTGGAAAACCACCACCCATCCTCGCTCATCCCTTCATATTCATACTGATAATGAAATCGCAAGTGTACGATTAACTATCGCATAGTAAAAAGATCGAACCCAAGGGATAGGTGTTTTTATTAATATAATAGTTAGTACTTGTGCAGAAAAATTAAAGATGAATATATGTTGTTGGTTTTAGAGCAAGCAAGAACAATAGCATAAAATAAAGAAGAGATAAATATGATGAGAATTAAGTTCTTGGGTTGAATAACATAGAATATAACTTATGCTAGCAAGTTCCTACTTAATTTCTGAATTTTAAATCCAAGTTCATGATGCTATAGCCTATTATATCTACAAGTTAATCTCTTACACATTGTAGAACTTTCTTTTTAATTACTAAACCTAATTTCTTGCAATTTAGTTAACTAAAGAAGAAGATGAAGATGAAGTTCAGGCCAACATAAAGCTACGTCTATCCTAATCTCTTAGTGATATATACTTATAGCCTTTTTTAATTCCTATTTCCCTTACTACTTACCAATTCTCATTCGTATAAGCAATAAGCAAGAACACTTGTGATCATCAAGATAAAATTAAGAACAAGGAATTAAAACAAGAACTGGAAATATTATTCAGAAAGGTAGAAACAATACTAAAACATAAATTATAAACTAATACAACCCAAGAAACTTAAAGAAGAAGTTAGCCAAGCATGGCTAAAAGAGTCATTGAATTACCCTGGATAGGAGCTCAAGTTTGGCTTCCCACAATTCCTAGGAACAATGATCTTAAGGAGGAAAGAAGAATACTTGTTGTATTCTGAAATGGTGTGTTTTACAAGTGAAGAAAAGGCCTCTATTTATAGTAAAAATTCACCCTCCAGCGCTTGAGCGCTGGCATTCCCAACGCTTGGGCGTTGGGATGCATTAAAATTCCACTTTCTGTCCGAGGCCTAGCGCTTGAGCGCTGGCCTTCCAACGCTTGAGCGCTGGGTGAGAATCTGACTCATCTCTTAGTCAGAGTCCCAACGCATGAGCGTTGGGTCGCTGCTGCTTCATCTTCAAGCTTTTTCTTTCCTACATGGTAGTGGGTTTTGAATGCCTTCAAAGGCCACAACTCAGCCCTTAATCAATTCTGAAACTTCTCCTCCACTACCATCAATTCTTCAAGCTTATTTTCCATGTGCTAATTTGAAGAGAGTTGCTTCATATTCTTCTTTTTCTCTTTTAGCCCTCTCTTTACTAGCACTTCAATTCTGGCCCTTTAATTCTTTCAATCTTCACTTTTAATCCTCCACTCTTGAACTTTCATATTTGGTCCCTGATTTCCTGAAACTTTACAAATTGGTCCCTGGACAAAAATGATAACTATACCAACTTTTCCTAAAAATATAAAATAGCTATAAAAATTCCTAAAAATATAAAATAAAGTTAGAAAAACAAATAAAATCTAATCTACACACAAAATGCAAAATAAATATAAAATCTACAAAAAAATAATAAAAATCCTATATGTGACTCAAAAATAATAAAATAAAAAGACTAAAAACAACCTAAAACATAAAATATCCACTCATCACATACAACTAGTTCCCCACAGTAATATAGGATTGTAAGTCCCAGTTATCGAACATAAAGGACTAGGTGAGAGAAATCACAGGGACACAAGAAGGGGGTTGAATTGTGTCTATTATAACTTTTCGCAGTTGACAATATATGTAATCTACTTAACGATATTCAAGCGTGTATCGTCTTTATAATAGAGTTGCAATGGATAGACGATTGAAGCACATGAGCGTAAATAAAGACAAGAAAGGTACACACCGAACTTTAGACTGGTTCACCCTTAATGAATAGGGTTCGTCCAGTTCTTGGCTACCACCAATATTTCCACTAATCACTTCAAGTATTATCAAGGACTCCTCCTACAAGTATTAGACGGGACTTCTCCCTAAAATTATTATAAGGACTTCTCCTAATAAGTATTCAACAGGATTTCTCCCAAACAAGTATTCTAAGGACTCCTCATCATCAACAAGTATTCTCAAGACTCCTTCTATCTGAGAATTCTTTCCAAAGCCTCTTCAAGATTTCTCCAAGTATTCTAAGGACTCCTCCTCCTCATCAAGTATTCTCAGGACTCCTCCTATCTGAGTATTTTTTCCAAAGCCTCTTTAGGCATTCTCAAAGTACTCTAAGAACTCTCCAAGTATTCTTTGCCAAGCCTCTTTAGGCTTTCTTGAGTATTCTAAGGACTCCTCCTGTCGAATATTCTTGTGCAAGCCTCTCCATACTTAATACAAGTGTTTGTTTTTTGGGATTGTGAAGACTTACATACACTCAAGATGAAGGTGCTTCTGATCCTACTAATATTGCATCATTTACTGAGTGTTTACAGGATAAAATAAAGTATATTTAGGAAGACTATCTAACCTATTCTCTCTCAGACTGGATCAATCTAATTTTATAGTCATAGTGGATTAGTTGATTGAAGTCTATCACAACTTTTCTCTCTTCGGCTAATAACATGTATCTTTTCATTTGAGCCTTCACTACTACAAATTTTCCATATTACCACGGTTCCGGGCAGCATGTTACCACGGTTAAACTGCGATAATAAACGTCGAAGTAATAGATAAATTACCCTGGTTCAAGGCGGAACCGTGGTAACATCGTAGCTTTATTACCCCGGTTGAAGGTGCAACTGTGGTAACATTGCAACCCTGTTACCGCGTTTAAAGGCTTAACCGAGGTAACATTGCATCTATGTTACCACCGTTCCTTTACCAACCATGGTAACATGTCTTCCTATTACCTCGGTTCAGTGTTGAACCGTGGTAATATGTCTAATTTTATTTTATTTTTTGGTTTTTCTTATATTCACTCTCACCTTAATAAATTGTACGTGCAAATAAAATACACTCAATGCCAAATTATATAATACCAAATTAACTAAAACATAGTATACACACAACTATAAATACAAATTACCAAATAAACTATATATTGTTACAATTCAATTCCAAAACACAGTTCAGTAGTATGAAGCTATCCTAATATCTCGTTACAATTCAATGCCAAAACACACTTCAGTAGTAGAAAATTTTATCCTAATATCTCGTTACAGCATAAGGAAGTCAGATTTCGAAACCGTTTGCCATTTATGTTTTTACTGAAGAATAATGAACATAGAAAAAGAAGGATGCACGGAAAATGGAGTATTGGTAGGAGAACTGGGAAAACATTCTGGAATTTATAAGCAAACGAGGAAAGTCAAATGGTATGAAGAAGAGCAACTGCCATGACTGTTATGAAGTGCAGAGTAAAGAGTTGTATTGGGAAGTAGAACCAGCGTGACTGTTTAGAAAAATGAAACCGCGCATGCGAAAAAACAAAACCCTAGTGGCTAGTACTGAACAACAACAACAACAACAACAACAACAATATTCAAATCAAAACCCTAGAACTAGAAGTATGCCAAGAGGACTCACAAGTGAGGTAGAGAAGAGCGGCCAATCGGAGAAGACGGGACCAGAGAGGCACGAAGATGGAGACCAGCCTAGCGATGACGAGCATGCACAGCAGCGGCAGTGCCATTGCGGAGAGAAGGAGGGCTGGTGATGAGGTGCAGCGGCCAGCAACGGCAGTCACGAGGTGCAACGAAGAAAGGGTTCACAGATGGGTTTTTTCGATCTGAAAACTACGGTTTTGTGGTTAACATATCAACATTTTAATAATAATATAATACCTATCACCGCAGTTGTCATGATAAACGGGGTAAGAGACATGTTTTATCACCCCGGTTTAGCTTGCAACCGTGGTGAAAATCCTTTATTATTACAAATAATAATAAAAACAATCTTAGTTACCGTGGTTGACACGGAACCAGGGTAATAGACAGCATCAGTTACCTCGGTTCAACACAGAATCGTGGTAACTGAGCTCCGGGCACCATTTTACCTCAGTCCGTGACTGAACCGGGGTAACAAGGCCGAGGTAAAAAGACAAATCTATAGTAGTGTTAGAACATCGTCGACTGCCAATTTAAAATCATAGTATATATTCTCGTAATAATATACATATGCTTAGTAGCTAGATTAGAGAAGTGCCCTTACAGAAGAATTGTTCGATCCGGGTAGTCGCATAAGCTCCGTTCGTCCTGGTCGGTCCGAAGTCTTGTAATCCAAGAAACATAGTCTAGCTTAGAACTTGAAACTCAACCCTAAGGTCTTGCTAGTGGTCTATCAAAGATCCTATTACTTAGGCATTGGTCCTAACTCTTAGGAAGATCCTTGGAAGTCGAAAACATTTTAGTAACTTGACGACCGTTAAAACCCTTTGAAAACTCTAAGTTACAATATTCAAAACTTCCCAAGACTTCAACATTTAAAGAGCAACAAGGCTAGATGCTTACAAATCAATTTGTAGGCCTTAAACAAGATTTTGAAAGAAAAAACACACACAACACACCAAGTCCCCAATTCTGACCAAAATCCTTAAAACTCTAAAAACCTCATATTTTCACCAAACAATTCACTATGTTACTCAAAACAATTTCACAATCCAAAACATAACTTCTATTACAAGTTTCTAATACAAATTTCCAAGTCTTGAACTCAAAATCTTCTAAGTGTCAAAAGCACAAATTTTCCATTCCAATTTTTTTTTTCCAAATTCCAAGTTTTCTTAGCTTAGAAAAAACCCTAATCAAGCTATGAGTTCCAAAATCCAATCAATTCCAAGTTACCCAAATCCTCTAGAAACCAATTCTCTAAAGTCTTAAATATACAATTTTCTGTAGGCCCTTTTGCAGTAATTAGGGAAAAGCCTTTCCTTTACACCCAAAATCATATACAAGCATTTTCAAAAGCTAGTTGGAAAATCAATTCTCCCTTGTTCCCAATTCTACCCTAATTCAGCCAATACCATTAATTGTCAATATGAATTTTTCATTCGAAACTAACTTGTACACATCAAAGATAACAAGAAATCTATGGTGAAACCAAAACTCAAAGTTTGAAAATCACTTATTTCAAATAATCAATTCTCAAAAGCCTATCTTCCATAAAACTAATTGGAGATATCCATAGATCAATATTGTGGGAATAACATTCCTAAAGGCAACCCTAGCAAAAGCTCAACTTCAAAATTCTCTAGGGACCAAAACTCATCCAATCAAAATTCTAATTGGTTCAAATTGAAGTTCAAGGTAATGGGAACAACATTAATGAAGAGGGTTCAAGGTTCTAACAATTATCAAAAACCCAAACTCAACATATCAAAATTCTAAATCGGTAGAATTATAGATCGGGACGAGGGGATCAACTTACCTCAGAGGATCAAGAGGAGAAGATGAGTGGAAGGGGCTGCCAAGGAGGTGAGGAGGTTCGGCCACGGTGGATGGAGGAAGAAGATGATGAATAGTTCCTAAGCTTCTCTTTCTATCTATAAGTTCTTTCTAGTTTTCACTTAATGAAGACATAATGGGAAAAAAACTCAAGTTGAACCCATTTAAGGAGGGAGGAAGCCGCGGATTTGATGGGTAAAAAGGGTGAAAACTTTAACTTTTCATTAACCCTAGGGACCAAAGTTGAAAGGGTAAAAGTCTAGGTAAAAATATCTTTTTACTATTCGGGGACTAAACCGTAAAGTTTCAAAGTTTAGGGACTAAACTCTAAAGTTTAGAAAGTTTAAGGAAATATCTAGGATTTGTTTAATATTCTATATCAGATCCATTACGTGTCAATGCGTCAATGCGTCAGCTGAATCCGGGCAATAGGAATACTGTGCACGCCATCTGTCAACGATTCCCCCACGCTAGTTGCTAACAAGACCTTCAAAGCTCCTCTTCTCAGGGAGTACTTTGAAAGATAAGAGTCCAAAAACTCAGACATGTTCAAATCAGGGACGATCACCTCCTTATTGACGCAATCCAATAGAACATGGTGATGAGAGAGCCAATCCATGCCTATGATTACGTCCAAGTGCTTAAGAGGTAAGCAGATTAAGTTCGCAACGAACTTTCTATCCCGAAACATTAAAGGGCAATCCAAGAAAACAGAGGTCGCAGTCAGACTTATGGCAGCAAGGGTAGACACTACCAAGTTGAATGGAAACTCCAATACAGTCAATCCTAACCTTGTCACACAATTAACAGAAATGAAAGAATGAGTAGCACCTGAATCAAATAAAATAGTTAAAGGTGTACCAGCAATGTTGCAGCGATCCTTGATCAAGCCTTCAGCGTCATCGGCTACCACTCCTGTAATGTTGAGCACTCTGTCGTGAGCAACGAGACGCTTCCCACGGATAGCATTCACAGCATCCTCGGATTTCAGAATCCGACAATCCTTAGTAGCATGACCTGGTTTCTGAAAATTCTAACAGATGATGGTCTTCTGAATAAAGTTATTTGCATAGTGGCCTTTCTGGTTGCAATTAAAACAGACTATGTCCTCGATCGGCTTCGACGCTCCTCGGCTAACCACACTACCTCCAGAAGGTCGGTCGGTACCAAAAGTACGCCCCTTGGCCTGGGGACGCTGATACAGCTTCTTCCCTTTGTCCTTTCTGGCTGATTGGGACCGGACAGGTCCCCTGCTTCCCTGTTGTCTGCTCTAGTGGTCATCAATGGCCTCGATGCCTTTGGCCTTCTCCACCAACTGTCGGTAGCGATTGCTCGGAACGTTTGATCTCATAGTTCAATCCGTCAACAAAGCGTTCACACATGAACTCTTCGTCGATTTGCCCTCGAAAATATCGAAAATGCCTGGCCAGTGATTCTAACCTCGCAGCAAATTCCGCCACCGACATGTTTCCTTGCTTCAAGTCTATAAATTCTTTCTCCCGAGCATCTCTGGAACTCCTCGGAAAGTATTTCGCCAGGAATGCTTCCTTGAATGTCTCCCATGTGAATGCCCGATGATCGGCTTCCATAATTCCTTTTGCCCCATTCCGCCAGTGTCTGGCTTCACCAGACAATAAGTAGGTTGCAAACTTTACGGTGGTTGCAGCAGGGGTCTGAAGGAAAGTGAAGATCTTCTCCACTTCTTGCGACCATAGGTCGTCTTCCTCTAGGTCATAGTCTCCGGAAAACTTTGGCCGGTCTTGAAGCTTGAAGTCATGAAGTCCTCGAGTCAGAGCAGAAGCCTGCTCCCTCAGCCTATTGAGCCTGAGCCTCAGCAGCGGTAGCGTCTCGAGTAGCTTCCTCTTCCACTTGTGCAGCAGCAACGGTCTCTTGATGAGTCATCAACGTCGTCAGATTGGTGATGGCAACAGCCATCTGATTCATAGCATTTTGGTCTGCCATTTCTATGTTCTGACTAGTTAGTCTCTTACTTTTGCTCATAAGAAAACTAACAGTTAAATTTGAAATCAGATACAGCAAAAGATGTTAGTCAAACACAAATATTTAGATCGTCCACTTACAAGACAATCTCAAACAATTAAATTCTAACAAACAATTAAAACACAATATTCTTCCTTCGATTGACACCCCATCAATTGATCTCAGAATAGCAATTACCCAATAGTGCTGGTTATCTTAACCATCGCTCTGATACCACAAATGTAACACCCCAATTTTGGGTTGAGGATCACATAGTAATTATGCGGAATATAAACTTCAAAACCTCTCAAACACTCAAGTTTTCAAAAGAAAGCGTCTCTCAAATATTTATATTTAATATTAAACCCATAATAAACTATTAAACATCACAAAACAGCGAGAGGTATTTTAAAATAAATAAATTTGCACAATAAGTGCTAAAGTCAAAACAGCAGAAAAACAGAAACAATCTTCCACAAAGTTCTTCAACTCTTCGAGCCACCTTCACCTTCTCTTCTAGCATCAAGATCATTCTTCTTGAACCCCATTTCCCTGGTTATCTACGGCGTTAAGCGCCCAAAACAATCAAAAAAGACAAGCAGAAAGGGTTAACTCAAAAATCAAGAAAATACTATACAACATTTGTGATATTAACCAGCAGTAAATAAACATAAAAAACAGAGTTAATTAAACAACAACAACACAAATATGGTCACAAGTTCTCATTTCACAATGTCACATAAAAATTTTTAAAATCCTCAATATCTATATGCATAACTATGGCCAGAATTCACCCTAACCGGACGAGGACAATAACGTGGAACAAATTACCACCACATTGCCCTTAGTTGATCCCATGGGAAAAGTTGCCGTCACATCAACCTAAAAATCCTATGTATAACGCATATGCTATGACCATTTATATATCATCATCCTCATGAACCAAAAATTCACACAAACCTGAATCATAGTTTCACTTATGCAAAGCATAGTCAACACTTCTCAAAATCATTTTTCTTTTCCTCATGTGATAAACAAATAACACATGCCATTTTTCTCAAAAATTCATCAAGACATAAGCACTTAGAGCATAACATATGGTCAAAAAAATTTCAGAAATGGTTCTCAAAGCATTTCAAACGGAATTCACAAAACAGAACACAAACCATCACAAACCGACATGAATAAGTCCTAAGGCGAGTTACCCTTACCTTCTAGAGGGTTGCGTGCAATTGAAATACAACCTTGCAAAATAAACGTATAAATAACAATCAATCTACCATAGGATAAATGGGAATCAACCTCAAAAGAAACTGGAAATCGTTTGGCCAAACTCAGGTTTTTTTTTTTTGAAAAAACAGAAAAAGTTGTCTGCACACCCCACGCATGTGCGTGTGTACAGCCACGCACATGCGTGGCTTAGGAAGAGGCCCAATGCCCATGTGTTGGGATGCCAATCCTCATGGATTGGCTCCCTGCCAGAAAGCCCAGAAATGTAGTTTTTTACCCCAAAATCGATTCTAAGCTCTACTTTTTGAAGATAAACCTCTTACGTGCCCAAAGCTCATTATATAACTGAATAAACACATTTCCTACTCAAAAATCCAAGGTTTCTAAAATTAACAAAGTCTTTTGAACAAGGAAAGTACAAGGGTTCTAGCCAAGAATAGAAGAAGAAACCAACCTTGTTATGAGAGTTTGATCAAGATGGAATATAGCACGGCCCTAGCCCTTCAATAGTGCAGTGGAATCTCGAGTTTGGTGAGGAGTAAGTGCTAAAACAAAAGCTAATCAAACCCTAGAAGAGAACAAGGAATTGATCACCAAAAACTCAAAATTTTAGAGAGGTTGGATCACTTACCGATTGAACCAACGCAAAAACTCTTGGAGAGGACTAGAAAAGGAAGTTTGGACACCAATAGAGGAGGAAGGAAGTCGACAAAACAAAACCAAGGTTCAGAAAATTTTCCAATTTTGAGTCTAAGTTCTTAGCAATTTTTGTGTAAAATGAAACAAGATGAAACCACAACTTTTAAAGTCTGGAAAACAGCAGCAAGGAAGAGAAAGAGGGGCGCCCAAGCCTCTATGATTCTAAGTTAATTTGCTTTCAAGGCTCATCAAGACTAGGGACAAGGTAATTAACTCACATTATACCATCTTAATACACTTGTTGGCTTTCAATATTCAAAAGCAACTCCAACACAAGAGCTGATCAGATATCAACATCAAAGGAGAGGAAGAGGGTCGCCCAACAATATCATCATTCACCATAATTCTCCTTCAATACCCATTAGACAAGCCATTAATTCACTTAATTCTCCCCCTTAACACCCCATTACTACACTTAAAATCTGAAAACAAACCACCATTAAGACAGATATTCTGATTTGAATTTAAATTTCAAAAATGCCACACAAAAATATAAACAAAAACAAAACTTATCTCACTAAGATTCGAACTTGCACCATGTAACTGAAATACATAAGTCTTAACCACTAAGCCAAAGTCAATCTTGTTACAACTCAAGCGAAATTATTTTAATGATCCTCAAGGCAAATCAACATGACCTAACCAATTATCTAAATAGTTCAAGGCTAGAATTTAATTCATTAACTCAAGAGATCAATTCAAAAATACAAGGATTTTCTAGGGACTAGATTGCAATTACAATATATTGAGGGTCTTAAAGAACGCATCGTCTGACTATCGTCTGATGGGGATCTTCCGATGCAAGAAAAATGGATCGTCTGCCCAAGCCAAGATATATCGTCTGACCAGACATGTCATCTGAGTCCACGCCAGCTGTAACGCATGTTATCTTGTAATAATAGCAATCCCGGAATAGCCGGGATTCTACCTTATCTTATTTTGTATTTATTATTGTTTCTTGTAGTTTACATTCCCAATGTAATAGTTGACATCGGGATATCCGGAACGGTCATTATGATTTATGTATCGTCTTAGTTTTCACTCTGTATAAATACAGAGCTTGTAATCGTGAATAAACAGGATAGAAATATACAAGAAACTTATCTTCAAAGTGTCTTCGATTTCTCAACCCTTCTTTTATTTTTTTCCTTTTCAAGAACACCACTTCCACCGTTCTTAACAATCCTGTCAGAATTATTTCTATCCCAGCTCCCCCTTAGGATAACTTTTACGCATGATGGACATGATCGGATAAGAGACAAAATAGTGTTATCCTATCCTGCTGGTGCAATAAAAACAGATTATAGCAGGATAGGATTATTGCTATCATATCCTATATGTTTATCCTGTCCACTAAACGGACCCTAAATTTAATACACTATCTTCAAAAGCAGCTATGTAAAAATAATATTATTGATAAATTAATATAGATTAATGTAAATATCTCCATCAACTATAAGAAATTCATTTTAATCTTTTTTTTGGTTACGTAAGAAAATAAAACAAACAACAAAGAAAGCAACTAAGCTACCGATCTTTCCACAAAAGTGGAATCACAAAGGACAGAGGCTCCTTCCAAATACGCATCGGACACCCTAAGTGAGAAGCCGCCACCGCATCCGCCACCGCATTTCCATCACGCGAAACATAGGAGAATTGGACATTCCAATCCCCAACCAACATAGCTCGAATAGAAACAGTAATATCTCATCGCCAAAAGGTAATCTATTTATTTATTATTATTTAAATTATTAATAAAAAATATTTAGTCTAATTAAAGAATTGATCAAGCTCGACCCAACCCATAAAATAAGTGAATTGTGATAGTGTGTATACGTTAAAAGTCTCCAACTTGTGTTTGACTAAAGGGCATAATAGAACTTACTCGTGATAAAAGTATGAAGCTAAATATTAAAACAAAGTCGTGAACTCAATTGTTGCTACCTAATTTTAATTTTAATCATGTACATCAATTTTTTGCACATCATGAATAAATTGAGGTGTTATCTAAGTATTCAACTCTTCTTGCAATCTATCCATACCAACCCACATACCTAACACTTATGGGTAGTTATTTACTAATTATATTAACGAATATATACTATAACATATATAATCCCCTTAAAAAAAAACATATATAATCATTTAAATACAACTCAAATTCTTATTGTAATTTAATCGATAAATTATAACTTCCATTTTTTTTTGGTCAAAAAATATTTTAGAGTGAACATATATAAATTTATAACTTCCATTTAAACACATAATATATAAACAGTTTGAAACAAGCTTATTATTTTATTTTCAATCATTTATGTAGTTGGCCTTTCCTTTTTCTTATGTCGAAAGCCGTTGTGCAGAAAACTATTTCTTTTCTTTTAGTGCGCTGCCATGTTCTAATCAAGGAGAGTGATCTTTAGAACGTTGACCTTGACAAACTTAGCACATGATTCTTTATGTTAGCTCTTGCTTCCACTTAGAAGATATTTGTGCTTAAATTTCAAAGCATAAATGTAGTTTAAAATATCATCTTTTAATAGATTGTATCTCAAAGCATATACACTACAAGAAAATGCTCCTTTACCAAAAAATACCTACCAATGGCCTACGATCCGTCGTAAAACTTTGTGTTTACCGACGGCAAATCCGTCAACATATTAATTTTATATAGAATTAAAAAATGAGTTACCACGAATTTAACCATCGGTAAATTGGTGACATGTTATAGTTTTTGGCAGGTTAAGTTACAATTAAATTACCAATAAATTTGTCTGTCGGTCATTAGGAAATACCCCCAATCACATATGAACATGGTAGTCGGTAATGAGACACTATTTTCGAATTACCAAATGTCACTCTGTCATTAATTAAGAAATATTGCCTTATAACCAATGAATTTGACAATTGATAATTTTGTGATCTTTGGAGTCTTAGTTGCTAATTGCAGATAGTAAATTTCATCGGTAATGAGGCCGTATTTTCAAAATACTAATGGGTTAGTCATTGATAATTTGAATTTTTCGCTAGTACGGACAATCGTTCTATACGTGTTTGAATAACGTTATTTTCACAATTGTTCTTCTCATTCTTTTTCTCTTAGCATAGGTTTTACTCTTCTCTCTACTCTGGGTCACTCATTTTGAGCTTTTTCGTTAGTTTATAATTCATTCATTCTTTAATTTTGTAATTTCTGTTTTCGAAATTCATTTTCTTACTTTTTAACCTATTGTTTTGAAGCTTGACACTGTGGCGGAGGCAGGGGGTGACCTTCTGGGGCCCTGGTCACCCCCAAAATTTGGCAAATCTTTTATATAGAAAAAATTAGCTACTGTATTGTTGAAAAACCACAATTGTTTCTTCTTCTCTTTGGTCATAAACTTGAAGCTGGAGACATTGTATTCAGCAGTGTAACCGTGATTGAAGCAAGAAGAAGTGGTGACGGTGACTCTTAGCTAGACTTTGCATGTAGATTGATGGTGGTATTATACAAAAGATTATCTTTCTTGAGGATGAATGAGAGATACCAGGGTGGGATTTTCAAACAGTGATAAAGATTCTACGATATGGTTCAGCCGCTTCACTTCAACCAAACCAAAAGTATTTCCCTTCTATGGTTCAACACAATAACAAGCCTAGTAACAACGGCCCCTTTTCATTCTATTATTTGAACACTAAATAATGGTTTCACACTTTGAAGGTTTTTTTGATATCATTAAAATTTATATTTAAAATTTACATGATATTCCATAACTATGCACTAATGGTATAACTTATTTTACACAATCACTCAATTAGAGTCCATCAATTTAAGATGTCATAATTAAGTTTGGTTTTAAGAATATTTAAAATAAAAAATAGAGATATGTGTTAAATGCATGTATAAAACGTTTTCCTCCTATAACAAAAAAAAAATATATGTATAAAACTTTTTACACTGTTAATGCATACATGAATTAAATCCAAATAAAATGTACAATATTGAATATAAACTCAATCATATAAAATAACTGTAATAGTAGCTATGCAAAAGAAAGTTATAAAAAAATATGTAATTTTAAAAAAATATATCATATATAAATAAAATATATATGACTTGTACATTATTATATTTAAACATTTTGAGAAATTATTCCAAATTATTCCAAAGTAATTGTCAAGGTTTTTAATTATTCCAAATTATGTTTCAAAAATTTTATGTTGCAACAATTCTTTTTCGGTCTTGGCCCTGTGAGAATAAATTGCTGACAGTGCATGGTTTTTCGAGGTTGCATATCTGCAATTGTGTAGTTTAATGAGGTTGGCAATCGATATTTGTTTCCTGATTTTGTATTTTTTATAGCATAAAACCACCACCCATCCTCTCATTCGCTCATACAAGGCATCACAAATCCCTTCTGACCAAACCACCTCACTCATCCCTTCATACAACTAGTTCCCCACCACCTTACACACCTCAATCCCATACTTTCCACCAAACTTTCATGTCGGAAACCACACACACGTGGAACACCCCGCCACTTGTATTCATGCAGACTTCAGTATTTCATGAGACATGTGTTTCTAACAACACACACTTATAAGTGCAAGTGCACTCTATTGCAAAAGTAATATAAGATGGTAAGTCCCAGTTATCGAACCTAAAGAACTAGGTGAGAGAAATCACAAGGACACAAGAAGGGGGTTGAATTGTGTCTATTATAACTTTTCGCGGTTGACAATATATGTGATCTACTTACCGATATTCGAGCGTGTATCGTCTTTATAATAGAGTTGCAGTGGATAGACGATTGAAGCACATGAGCGTAAATGAAGACAGGAAAGGGACACACCGAATTTTATACTGGTTCACCCTTAATGAATAGGGTACGTCCAGTCCTTGGCTACCACCAATATTCCACTAATCACTTCGAGTATTATCAAGGACTCCTCCTACAAGTATTAGACGGGACTTTTCCTTAAAAGTATTATAAGGATTTCTCCTAGCAAGTATTCAACAGGAATTCTCCCAAACAAGTATTCTAAGGACTTCTCCTCATCAACAAGTATTCTCAATACTCCTTCTATCTGAGAATTCTTTCCAAAGCCTCTTCAAGATTTCTCCAAGTATTCTAAGGACTCCTCCTCTTCATCAAGTATTCTCAGGACTCCTCCTATCTGAGTATTTTTTTCCAAAGCCTCTTCAGGAATTCTCAAAGTACTCTAAGAAATCCTCCAAGTATTCTTTGCCAAGCCTCTTCAGGCTTTCCTGAGTATTCTAAGGACTCCTCATGTCGAGTATTCTTGTGCAAGCCTCTCCATACTTAATAAAAGTGTTTGCTTTTGGGGATTGTGAAGACTTACATACACTCAAGATGAAGGTGCTTCAGATCCCGCTAATGTTGCATCCTTTATTGAGTGTTTACTGGATAGAATAAAGTATATTAAGGAAGACTATCTATCTTATTCTCTCTCAGACTGGATCAATCTAATTTTATAGACATAGTGGATTAGTTGATCGAAGTCTCTCACAACTTTTCTCTCTTCGGCTCAGAACATGTATCTTTTCATTTGAGTCTTCACTACTACAAATTTGCCATGTTACCACGGTTCCGGGCAGCATGTTACCACGGTTAAACCGCGATAACAAACATCGAAGTAATAGATAAATTACCCCGGTTCAAGGCGGAACCGTGGTAACATCGTAGCTTTGTTACCCGGGTTGAAGGTGCAACCGTGGTAACATTGCAGCTTTGTTACCGCGTTTGAAGGCTTAACCGATGTAACATTGCATCTATGTTACCACAGTTCCTTTACCAACCGTGGTAACATGTCTTCCTATTACCTCGGTTCAGTGTTGAACCGTGGTAACATGTCTTATTTTATTTTTATTTTGGTTTATCTTATGTTCACTCTCACCTTAATTAATTGTACGTGTAAATAAAATACAGTCAATGCCAAAATATATAATACCAAATTAAATAAAACATAGTATACAGACAACTATAAATACCAAATTACCAAATAAACTATATATCGTTACAATTCAATGCAAAACACAGTTCAGTAGTAGGAAACTATTCTAATATCTCGTTACAATTCAGTGCCAAAACACTGTTCCGCAGTAGGAAATTCTATCCTAATATCTCGTTACAATTCAATGCCAAAATAGTTAGGCAGAAGAAGAACTCAATCTAAAATAGTTCAGCAAAAGAACAAGTTAAAGCAAAAACAGTTCAGCAGAAGAACAACTCAATGCCAACTGTGCACAACAAAAGAAAAACTCAATGAAAATAAAATAAAATAAAGGCAGGTAGTAGATCTCAGCAGTTGAAACATAACATCTCTACTTGAAATGGGTGCTCCTACTTGTGCTCCCACCTGCTTCTGATACATCACCTTCAATGTATCTCCTAGCCCAGAATGGTTCTTAGCATGCGTAATATACTGCTAAGCCATTCTGTATGGACATAATATACTGCTAAGCCATTCCGAACAGTTCTTGGCATTATATTGTTTCCAAAAAATATAACAATGAATAAAAATAGAAGGAGATTATTAGGAATTAACTAGAAGAAAAATTATATTCATTGAAGAAAAATTGTACATCCAAATTTAACAAAAAAAAAGTACAATTGCTGAGGATTAAACGGTACAAAAAATCAGCCTACAGGATTGGAGGCAATCGATTCCATAAAATCATCAGAGTAGTCATCCGAAGAAGAGTCATCCAAGTCTTCAGAGAGTTCATCCAGTAATGGCTCACCAATGTCAATACCCCTTGACCGGAGGAATTCTACTCCGATCCCATGACAAGCCACCTCCTGTAAAGGGTTCCAAGCCAGTAATGGCAACCCATTTGGACCCCTAAGGAGTTTTTTTACGAGGAAACCTTAGGGGATGCCTTGCTGGTTGTCAACTAGAGCATAAATAAGGTGATTGTAGACGACGTCTACAACATTAAAACGCTCATTATTCAGGACCATGTACATTATATATAGGTCGTGGTCAAGCATGTCTTCCAAACGATCAAGAAAATGTTAAAGAGTACCAGAAGGAGAAGACATGATCGGGGTACATGGACTCGTTGGAGGCATCACACAATGCTCGGAAACATGTGTTACTCCGAGAATTGATGCTGAGAACTTGATAGTGCTCTAGTTCAGGGTAATTTACGGCATAAGGAAGTCAGATTTCGAAACCGTTTGTCGTTTATTTTTTACTGAAGAATAATGAACACAGAAAAAGAAGGATACAGGGAAGATGGAGTATTGGATGGAGAACTGGGAAATCTGGAATTTATAAGAAAACGAAGAAAGTGAAATGGTATGAAGAAGAGCATCCGCCATGACTGTTATGAAGTGCAGAGTAAAGAGATGTATTGGGAAGGAGAATCGGCGTGACTGTTTAGAAGAACGAAACCACGCATGCAGGAGACAATGACGTGGGTGGAAAGACATGCATTTACAACCAAAACGACACACACTACTTGTGCCCTGGGAAAACAAAACCCTAGTGGCTAGTACTAAACAACAATAACAACTTGATTCAAAACAAAACCCTAGAACTAGAAGTATGTCAAGAGGACTCAGTAGTGAGGTAGAGAAGAGCGGCCAACCGGAGAAGACGGGAACAGCGAGGCACGAAGATGGAGACCATCCTAGCGGCGACGAGCATGCACAGCAGTGGCGGTGCCATTGCGGAGAGAAGGAGGGCCGGTGATGAGGTGCAGCGGCCAGCAACGGCGGTCACGAGGTGCAACAGAGAAAGGGTTCACATATGGGTTTTTTCGATCTGAAAACTAGGGTTTTATGGTTAACATATCAACATTTTAATAATAATATAATACCTATCACTACGGTTGGCATGATAACCGGGGTAAGAGACATGTTTTATTACCCCGGTTCAACTTGCAACCGTGGTGAAAATCCTTTATTATTACAAATCATAATAAAAACAATCTCAGTTACCACGGTTGACACGGAACCAGGGTAATAGACAGCATCAGTTACCTCGGTTCAACACAGAATCGTGGTAACTGAGCTCCAGGCACCATTTTACCTCGGTCCGTGACTGAACCGGGCTAACAAGGCCGAGGTAAAAAGGCAAATTTGTAGAAGTGTTAGAACACCGTCGACTGCCAATTTAAAATCATAGTATATATTCTCGTAATAATATACATATGCTTAGTAGCTAGATTAGAGAATTGCCTTTACAGAAGAATTGTTCGATCCGGGTAGTCACGTAAGCTTTGTTCGTCCTAGTCGGTCTGAAGTCTTGTAACCCTTCAAGAAACATAGTCTAGCTTAGAAATTGAAACTCAACCCTAAAGTCTTGCTACTGGTCTATGAAGGTTCCTATTACTTAGGCATTGGTCCTAACTTTTAGGAAGATCCTTGGAAGTTGAAAACATTTTAGTAACTTGACGACCGTTAAAACCCTTTGAAAACTCTAAGTTACAATATTCAAAACTTCCCAAGACTTCAACATTTAAAGAGCAACAAGGCTAGATGCTTATAAATCAATTTGAAGACCTTAAACAAGATTTTGAAAGAAAAAACACACACAACACACCAAGTCCCCAATTCTGCCCAAAATCCTTAAAACTCTAAAAACCTCATATTTTCACCAAACAATTCACTATGTTACTCAAAACAATTTCACAATCCAAAACATAACTTCTATTACAAGTTTCTAATACAAATTTCCATGTCTTGAACTCAAAATCTTCTAAGTGTCAAAAGTACAAATTTTCCATTCCAAAAGAAAATTTCCAAATTCCAAGTTTTCTTAGCTTAGAAAAAACCCTAATCAAGCTATGAGTTCCGAAATCCAGTTTACCCAAAAGCTCAATTTTAATCCTTCAATTCCAAGTTACCCAAATCCTCTAGAAACCAATTCTCTAAAGTGTTAAACACACAATTTTCTATAGGCCCGTTTGCACTAATTAGGGAAAAGCCTTTCCTTTACACCCAAAATCATATACAAGCATTTAACACACTCAAAAGCTAGTTGGAAAATCAATTCTCCCTTGTTCCCAATTCTACCCAAATTCGGCCAATACCATTAATTGCCAATATAAATTTTTCTTTCGAAACTAACTTGTACACATCAAAGATAACAAGAAATCTATGATGAAACCAAAACTCAAAGTTTGAAAATCACTTATTTCAAATAATCAATTCTCAAAAGCCTATCTTCCAAGAAAAATAATTGGAGATATCCATAGATCAATATCATGGGAATAACATTCCTAAAGGCAACCCTAGCAAAAGCTCAACTTCAAAATTCTCTAGGGACCAAATCTCATCCAATCAAAATTCTAATTGGTTCAAATTGAAGTTCAAGGTCATGGGAACAACATTAATGAAGAGGGTTCAAGGTTCTAACAATTATCAAATGCATGACGCGTCAATGCATCAATGTGTCAGCTGAATCTAGGTGTCGGTACTTTTCCTGACGTAGCCGAGAGTATCTAACACCAGTTAGTCATTCTTTTGGACCTCGTGCTCGTACTACTCGGGCCCGGGTCGTTCCCTTGATGTTCGTGCCGATTCTGGCCCGAAAACACTATTAACGGGAAGCTGCTCGTGAAGCACTATTCACAAAATAATATTCACGAAATTTACTACTCACAAAACTTTTTATCGCATAACTGGATCCGTCACATCAAAAGGAGGAGGTCTTTTTGTGCCACCTCTCCATAAAAGTTGAATTAAGGACCTTTTCCATCACCGTTTACGAACAGGAGACAAGAGTACAGTGTAGACTGTTCCATTATCTCAAACACCCGAGGGTGATCCTCATATCTGAACTTTGCCAACTTGTTCCCACAAGTGGCGAATGTCAGGTCTCCTCTATTAGTATAACCCTAAAATTATGTTCGAACATCAACATTACACAAAATAGTCAAAATCATGAAAAATATGTTCATACACGAAACAACCAATGCAAATCGGGTGGACCTGTAGCATGGCAAGTCACAAAAATGGTGCCACGTGGTCTGGGTAGTTGGTGAGAAATGAAAGATCATGAGGCACTTCGGAAAAGGATGGATCCCATCGAGTAACAAGTGTAGTAGCATCATCTTGTTGAGATAGTGCCACAAGGTCCTACTAAGGTGGACCCACGGGGTGTTGCTCCACATTGTAAGTACAGATACCAACCTAAAAGGGGGGTGAATTACGTTCTCTCAATTTTTCGCCTTATCAAAAACCGATTATTTTCAGTATGATCAAAATTACAATTGTTAATTGTAAATGCAGCGGAATAAAGACTTGTTGAAAGTAAGAGATAAAGGTTGAGAGAATTGCACACGGATTTTATCTTGGTTTACCTTCAAGCACCAAAGGCTACGTCCAGTCCGCCGTTCTAATTCAGGGATTATTCCACTGTGATCAAGTAATCTTACAGATGCTTGCACCAAGACCCCTAAGAATACTTATCAATCTTCCCGAAAGCACACCACTTACGATTGATCAAGCATTCTTACTGATACTTGCGCCAAGAACCCTAAGAAGACCTATCAACCCTCAAAAAGCACGCCACCTTCTGATGACACCAAACACTACGGTGGACTTTGAATCAAACCGATTCAAATGACCTTTTTCCCACCAAACACTATGGTGAATGAATCAAACCGATTCAAGAGATGAAGAAGCTTTTGCTATGGCTGAACAATCCTTCTATCTAATTGGATTGGTCTTAGTTTGTATGCTCCAGTCAACTTACAATGAAGGCTCAATTCTTTTGAGTTTCTTAAATGTTGAAAAACATAAGTGTTCTTATGAAAATGAAAGAGCAATTACTCAAAATAATATTTCTGATGAATATGAAAGTTATTCTCAAGTTCTTGTAAGTTGTTGTTTCGTTTCTGAGCATCAATGGACTATTTATAGGCACTAGAGGTCGTCTGTGAACCATCACAAGGCTTCCCAAACATTTTGAGACGTATTGGTTCATGAAACAACACATCTGTCGACTTGGTAATCGATTACAGTATTCTGGTAATCGATTATACTAGTCATTGTAGTTCAAATTTCAAATTTGAACCGTGTAATCGATTACTGCAACATGGTAATCGATTACACTACTAGTCGTTGTAGTAATGTGCTTTTCAACTGAGTAATCGATTACTGACTTGGGTGATCGATTACTGACATGTGCAATCGATTACTCAGCTCCTATAATCGATTACTTGTAGTCCAGAACTCAGTTTATTAAAGTTTAAACCCTAATTGAGTGTTTCTACTAAGTCTTACTTGTGAAAACATATTATACTCAATTAGTTGATTATTTATGAGCCTTCATATGCAATGTAACCTTAATAAAGCATAGCACATCAAGTAACAAGACTTAAGCTTAGAACTCGAACCTTAATAGATGATCTTGCAATTTAAGCTGGTTCCTTTAAGTCTTTTTTTCTTCTCTTTTCTTATTTTTGTGATGTGTGTTGTTTTCATCAAAACCACAGCTAGAGTCCAAGGACGAGACCTTCTTCACAATCTCCCCCTTTTTTATGATGACAAACAACATGCTTGAAAGTTGATTGATCATTTGACTTTTCTCCCCCTTTTGACATCATCAAAAAGAAGAAAAGTCCATACAAAATATTCCAGGATAAAAGAATATAGGGAAGAAAACATAATACAAGTAACAACCAAAGTTTGTGTTAAAAAGAACATAGTCAATCAAGACAGCAAGAAATGAAATTTAGATAGTTAAGCTATTCTATTACAGACCCATAGTAGAGTTGTCATAAACATCATACCCACGAGTAAGAAATAGCTAAGAGTCATTTGAGCCATCAGACATCTTGGAGCAATGAAGAGAAAAAGTCGACATATGATTCATATGAGAACTAAGATGATCCAAGTCTTGTCGTAAAGTAGTGTACATGGAATCCATTCGTCCTTCTAGGTGAACGAATCGCGACTGTATGCTTGCATCTAGATGGTCAAGAAGCTGATTTACCCTTTGTTCCATACGGTTCAGATGTTCAATGATTAATTGAGAATCTGAAGTGCTACTAGTAGGTTGAGTAGAAGAAGATGGAATATTAGGGTCAGAAGGATGAGACTCGGCATGAATGCCACTTTTGTGTCTGAAGATCCCATCATGATCCCTAAGAATTCCTAACTTGGGAAAAATGTCAATATTAATGCGTTGAGCTTTATCATCAACAACAACACCATATTCGCCATCCATTGATACCCCATAGTTTTTTAAAATTAGAGAAACAATAAGAGCATAGGGAATAGCAACAATCCGATCACGATATTGTAGCATATGATGCAAAACTAGATGTGCCTAGTTGATCTTCTTACCGTGAATCATTCCATACATGACTTGTAGTTCCAAATCACTGATTTGTGCATGATTAGCATGTTGAGGCAGAATGATATAACTCAAGAAATAATGCAGTAACCGGTTTTAGCCGTAAGCACCCAACATTAAGCAAATCATGACTTCTTGAGGAATCAAGTCGTTGCCTCTTCTTTATGACTCCAGCTTCATCAAAACGACACAGTGATAGGTAAAATGACATTTTGTCATAATTTTCCCAAGGACAGAAAATCTTAGTACCTAGAAGATAACCTTTCCAAGAAATGCCTAGAATATTTCCAATACTTTCTAAATTCATGACAATGCTAACTCCTTTAACAAACGATTCTAGTTTGTTACCCCTCCAATTCATATTGCAGTAAAATGCTTTAACCAGTTCAGGATAATAGGTACCTTTGATTGAGACAAAGTCGTCAAGCTGCTGATACTCAATCAAAGAGGGGAAGGAAAAACCTGCTGAAGTGAAACTGTCTAGCACTCCATATTTGGGTGTCATGATTGACCACTCCATGAATTTGTTCATGAACCTTTCACGCTGTTCTTGAGTGGAGAGTAATCGTGATAGGTTCAGAGGTTGCGTGGGAGAAGCATTCTTTGATCGACTCAAAGAGGAAGCCATGATTTTGAACAGAGTAATTTGGGAATTAGGGTGAGATGAATTTTGGGGTTTTTGTTCTGGGAAGATTCAACAACAATTGATGGGTGGTACTTGAGAAGAAAGAGATAAGGAGCAAAACACACCAAGGTTTGTTGAAAACAAACAAGAATCGAAGAAGATATGAAGATTTTTAGGTGCTGAGTGTCGAGCTCGAAAAAGAGGAAGTAATCGATTAAATGGCTGAAAGGGGTACTGGTATATATATAAGTTGAGTGTGTAATCGATTACGTAAGTGAGGTAATAGATTAAAGCTAATAAAGTTTGAAATTAATTCCAAATTGCCACACTAGTAATCGATTACTTAAAGTTTCTGGAAAGTTTTCTGGGCCAAAAACTTTGTGGTAATCGATTACGGGAAATGGGTAACCGATTACTTGAAATCTCTGTAAAAATTACTAGGCCAAATTTTCCCTTGTAATCGATTACATAATATGTAATCGATTACTCACTATGAAAATTCAATTTTGGATAAATCTCAGAGAATTTCAATGAAGAAGTAAGGTATTTACAATAAATAAATAAATATATATATATATATATATATATATATATATATATACCACATAATCAAACATTATTAATAGTGATTTGAGTATGCGTACCTTATGATTCCAAAACCAAGAAGCTTTCATTTATTTTTATAGGTAGAATATCCTTTATCTTTTGGACATAAGATATGAAACTTTCTGATTTGTCCCTTGTCATATGTGATGAGCAACCATTATATCATGTGGCTTTCATTCATACCTACAAAACAAATTTAAGGGGATATGTTTGGTACCCAATGTGCTTTGGGTCATCTGGGGTTAGTTCAAGCAAACCAAAATATATGAAAATTCAAGCCAAAGTCTGAAAATTAATTATATTTCATTTTCTCCCTGATATAATCCATTACAGCATTCCAGTAATCGACTACTGAAAGTCTCTAGAAATATTTCTGGGCCAAAATTTTCAAAGTAATTGATTAGTTGATGTTGGTAATCGATTACTGAATTTTTCTAGAAAACGTTATGGGCCAAATTTTTCCGTGTAATCAATTACTCATTCTGTGTAATCGATTACTGTATCCAAAAATTTGATTTTTCAGATTTGGTAAGCATTGTATGAATGAATTATCTAACAAAGAGCTACGATGCAACTGCATATGCTTATTATGCTTACTCTTCTTCACAATACTAAAAATTATAGATTTTAGCTTTTTATCTAAAGATTTTCCTTACCAATACCATATTGTATATTTGTATCTTGAATGACCATCCTTTGTATATAACACTTCTGATCACAAGGTCCTCAAGCACACCTGCACAATAAAATCAATGGTATTTTCCAGGTACCCAATAGTCTTTGGGTCCTAATATGTTAGTTCCTTTCTCACCCCATATAAACCTTTTGTTGGGCACTTCATCATTTCTATAATAACATTGATTAGGAGTATAGTAGGAGTACTTAGATTTCATGTTAGGAACTTTCTCTTTAGGATAATAGAAAGTTTTGAAATATGCCTTTCTAGGTTGAGCATCATCATGTACTCTCCTCGTGTGATCAAAGTTGCATTAATCACTTGGTCTAAAAGTGATTTTCTCAATACCACTAGAACGACTTTGATCAGACAAACCTAGATAACTTTTGTAAGTAACATATCTTTGTTTACTTGACAAATCATTTACATCATTTGTAGCTTTGCTTACCACTTGATCTAATTTATCAATTTTTGACTCAAGGGTTATGCATTTTTCTAAAGTTATAAAATCACTTTGAATATCCACTTTAGTTTTTACTTGATCTAACTCATCTTGCATGCTTTTAGTTTTACTTTGTAGAGATGAGATGATCTTATTTTGTTTTGCATATACTTTAGAAATATTTAAGAAAATATCATGAAATTCATTAATGGTATTTTGTAATTCATCATATGAAAATTTATCATTGCTAACCTCATCATTTTCATCATCAGAATGATGTGTTGCCATCAAAACGAGATATGCTTCTTCATTTTCTAAATCGGATGATGGACTTGCTTCATTGTCTTCCATGTATGCATTCTTTGATCTGAAGTTCTTTTTCTCAAATTTCTTCTTTAAGCCATGCTTCTTTCTTTGAAGATTATGACATTCTTTCTTCTTGAGGATTTTTCCAAGCTTCTTCACAAAGATTCTTATATGCTCATCATCATCATCATCATCATCACTATCAGATTAAGAATCTTCCTCTTGTGAACTATCACTTTCTGTAGCTTTAGTTCTCAATGCAATAGGTCGAATGTTCTTATCAACTGCTTCTTGTTGTTCCAACTTAATAAGTTCAAGTTCATGTTCTTGCAACTTGCCAAAAAGTGCAGCCAATGTCATTTTTGATAGACTCTTCTTTTCTGATATTGCTGTTACCTTTGGTTGCCATTCTCTTGACAATGATCTAAGAACCTTTAAATTCAAATCACTGTTAGAGAAATCTTTTCCAAGAGCTATTAAATGGTTAGTCAAGAGAGTGAACCTTTTTTGCATATCTAGAATAGTTTCTCTTGGTAACATTCTAAACATTTCATACTCTTGTGAGGGCATTTGATCTAGACCGTTTGATCTCTTCAGTTCCTTCATGGGTCATCTCTAAGGTATCCCACATATCTTTGTCCGTCTTACAGTTAGATACTCTAAATAACTCATCCATCCCTAGGGTTGATATTATAATGTTCATAGATTTGAAATCATATTGGACTTTCTTTTTATCATCATTAGTCCATGAATTTTCTGGTTTTGGTTGTGTGCTACCACCCACATCAACTACTGGTATAAAAGGACCTTCTCTAATGGCTTTCCAGATTTTCAAATCTAATGACCTTATGAGGATTTTCATCTTGATTTTCCAAAAGTCATAGTGGTCTCCATTGAAGTATGGTGGTATGTTTATGTTGAAACTTTCACTAGCACTTGGTGTGGACGAGGATGCCATCTTCCTAGACCTTAGGAATAATTTACCTAAACTTACGCTCTGATGCCAATTGTAAGTACAGATAGCAACCTAAGAGGGGGGCTGAATTTGGTTCTCTCAATTTTTCGCCTTATCAAAAACCGATTACTTTCAATATGATCAGAATTACAATTGTTAATTGTAAATACGGCGGAATAAAGACTTGCTGAAAGTAAGAGATAAAGGTTGAGAGAATTGCACATGGATTTTATCCCGGTTCACCTTCAACCACCAAAGGCTACGTCCCGTCCCCCGTTCTGATTTAGGGATTTTTCCATTGTGATCAAGTAATCTTACAGATGCTTGCGCCAAGGCCCCTAAGAATACTTATCAATCTTCCCGAAAGCACACCACTTCCAATTGATCAAGCATTCTTACCGATACTTGCGCCAAGAACCCTAAGAAGACCTATCAACCCTCAGAGAGCATACCACCTTCTGATGACACCGAACACTACGGTGGACTTTGAATCAAACCGATTCAAAGGACCTTTTTCCCACCAAACACTATGGTGAATAAATCAAACCGATTCAAGAGATGAAGAAGCTTTTGTTATGGCTGAACAATCCTTCTATCTAATTGGATTGGTCTTAGTTTGTATGCTCCAGGAAACTTACAATGAAGGCTCAATTATTTTGAGTTTCTTAAATGTTGAACAACATAAGTGTTCTTATGAAAATGAAAGAGCAATTACCCAGAATAATGTTTCTAATGAATATGAAAGTTGTTCTCAAGCTCTTGTAAGTTGTTGTTTCATTTCTGAGCATCAATGGACTATTTACAGGCACTAGAGGTCGTCCATGAACCATCACAAGGCTTCCCAAACGTTTTGAGACGCATTGGTTCATGAAACAACACATCTGCCGACTTGGTAATCGATTGCAGTATTCTGGTAATCGATTACACTAGTCGTTGTAGTTCAAATTTCAAATTTGAATCGTGTAATCGATTACTGCAACATGGTAATCGATTACACTACTAGCCGTTGAAGTAATGTGCCAATTTTTTCAACTGAGTAATCGATTACTGACTTGGGTAATCAATTACTGACATGTGTAATCGATTACTCAGCTCCTGTAATCGATTACTCATAGTCCAGAACTTAGTTTATGAAAGTTTAAACCCTAATTGAGTGTTTCTACTAAGTCTTACTTGTGAAAACATAATATACTCAATTAGTTGATTATTTAGGAGCCTTCATATGCAATGTAACCTTAATAAAGCATAGCACACTAAGTAACAGGACTTAAGCTTAGAACTCGAACCTTAATAGTTGATCTTGCAATTTGAGCTGGTTTCTTTAAGTCTTCTTTTCTTCTCTTTTCTTCTTTTTGTGATGTGTGTTGTCTTCATCAAAACCTCAGCTAGAGTCCAAGGACGAGACACTAAGTAACAGGCTTGTTCTCCTCAATTTGTGGTGGTGTATCTGAGGGCTCAATAGCTTCCGGTCGGCATTTCTGGTGCGTTGTGGTTTTTTTTAGATGCGGTCCCCCACCACGGCCATCGGAGATGCGACCCTCGTCCCGGCATCCTCGACCACGACCACAACCACCTGGGATACGACTTCCCTCATCATCTACCTGTCCCTGGCTACGGCCACCGAGGATGCAACCCTCGTCGTCTTGACCAGAACCTCTACACAATGGTCCACATGTCCCATCGATCAGAAACAACCATAAAAAACAATGCACTTTTAAACTTACAAACATTTTTTAAAAAATACAATGAATACAAATTTTGGGTTTTACAACTCGGAACAATCCAAGGTCCAATACATTTTGGGAATTAAAACCCAGAAAAGATGAACTTTAAAAACAGTTTTATGGGTTCTAAAACTCAAAACTGGTAAATTTTAAAAAATTACATTATGTTTCTTAAAAATCGGAACAAATGTTTAACAAAATAGAATTCTGTGTTTTTAAACTCAGTGCAAATTTTAGAAACAGATCCAAGTATTTCCGTGTTCTAATTCCCGTAACACACTCACGACACTCTCGAGTTTTTAAACTCGGAACAGTGCATGTACCTAAATCACTGTCAATGTTCCGAGCTTTAGATCCCAGGACGTAACTAACCTAACAGGTATTAAAACCCAGAATGACGAAGCTCCGTTCCAATGGTAGAAGCTTCATCGATGAGAGAAAGAAAAGGGAATGAAGAAACAAGAGGAAGCTTTGTACCTGGAAGATGATGAAGTTGAAGATGATGGAGGAAGCTCTGTTCGTGGAAGACAATGAAGGTGAAGATGATGAATATTGAAGGAAGAAGGTGATGAAGATGAAGGGGGAAGATCGAGGTTGTAAAACTGGAATTGAGAGTGAAGAGGGAAGGTCGAAGGGAAAGAGGAAGGGAAAGGGAAAGTGAAGATGAAGATGGAATAATGAGAAATGGTGAAAATGAAAGGTTATTGGATTTTTTCGGAATGAGGGGTATTTTTGGGATTTTAAAAAATTGGGTAGGGTGGAAAATCTATTTGGTGGGGTGGGAATTCCAACCCTCTTTCCTTTGTGCGTCAAAATAAAAGAACAATATTTTTCACTCATTATCACTCGCATTTATTTTCCTTATAGCCAATTTCAACCCTAAGCAATCACAATGTTGTTTCTTGTCTGTTACGTAATAAAGTCGTTGTTATGTAATAAAGTCGTTGGCCCAATACATTGCCCATACTTGACGACGTCTTACGCATTATGAGAATAAAAGTTACTAATTAAGGTAACATTAAGTATTATTAAACGATATCGGATTTATGATTATGTCATATCAACACTTGGTTCTTTTCAAGTTTGTTACAACCCTATGTATATGTTTATGATAAAGAGTCACACATCAGGTACACACAATCAATCTAACTATAATTATAATTTTCTCTCAGCCTAGCTGACTAGCGCGTCAGAGTGCTTGCAAGTACCCACCTCTAATGCTCACATTATCACTAAATGTGAGAAGAAACAAACCCTTCACGAGGAGCATCCCATAATACAAGTCCTACAACCTTTTCCCACATCACATAATCAAGTTCAGTAATTCTATACTCGAACATTGACGTCGTTTGTGAGAAACATTAAATCTATTGTCATTCAAATCTACCATGGTGACAACTAGAATGCAACAAGGAAATTGTACCCCTCAAAAGAAGGGCATGCGATGACGATCAACGAAGAACAAGTTAACCCTAAAGGTGATCATGTGGAGGTAGATGTGGACTAGCTGCTCTCGCCGCCACAGGAATAACTTCCCAATAATGGAGTCGCACGAGTCACGCTTGAACTACACTACAACCTCGTAAGAGTACTGGATGAATAGTTGTGGCACGAATGAGAGAGGAACCAAAGGGTTTTGGTACCTCCTCTAGCCAGTAACTTTCTGTAACACCCCAATTTGGGTTGAGGGTTACATAGTAAAATCGCAGAAATTAAAACCTCTCAGAAAAACAACTCATCTTTTTAAAAAAGGTTTCGTCTCTAAAAAATTCTTATTAATAATATAACTAATATTTTCCCATAGATAATATTTATTACGCGGAAGCAAAAACAAGGAAATATTACTACAAAGGTAAATGCTCAACAGCGAGTTCAAAAAAAAATTAAACCAGCCGAAGTTCTTAAAACATCAATCGTCTACTTCAGAAATCTCCCATGCTTCCAATGCGCACTCTGATTCTATAATGCTCTTCAAGGGATAAAGAAATCCTCGCCCTGTCTATCTCTGGCATTAAGCGCCTAAACACAAACAGAAAGGGTTAACTCTTAAAACAACCAACAAATAACAAGCAGCATGTTGAACTTAAATAACAGTAACAATATCTTCAACATACAGTAACAACAACTTAACAGCAATATCCAACAACAACAACAACAGTAATAACTCAATTCAACTTCCTCAAATTCTATATGCAAGACTCTTGGCCAAAACTTCACCCCAAACTGGCGAGAACAGTCGCAGGGGACAAATTACCCTCTCACCGAATTCAAGATAGATCGCATGGGACAAATTACCATCTCATGTACCTTAGGCATGATCACATGGGACAAATTATCATCTCATCATCCTTCCAAAACTCATACACTAGGAATGATCACATGGGACAATTCCCCATCTCATCATCCTTCCAAATGCACATGTCTTAACCCATAACAGCCAACACACGAACCAACAGTTCATAGTACAACGTAAATTATCAATTTTCCAAAATTTATTTTACAACATCATCAACAAGATATCATAATCATCAATTCTCAAATAGCATATATCACAAATACCAACAATTTCATCATAAACAAACAGAATAGTCTCCAATACAAAATCATAGGTAAAACACCACTGACTCGATCTAGAACTGAGTTATCCTTGCCTTTTACTCCTTTGCTTGATCTTTTCCTCAAACCTATCATGATAACATGTGTGCACAATCATCAACAACCAAGGAAAAGACCAGAAACCGACTCCACAAGATTTAAACCCAAAACAAGCAAAATAGCAACTTGCTGTCAGGAGCCTAGCGCCCAAGCGTTAGGTCCCTGTCTAGCTATACGAATTGGGCAGAACTTCAATGCCCGGGCGTTGGGAGTCCAACGCTCATATGTTGGCTCCCTACCACAAAGCCTGAAAACACCGTTTTTCACCCCAAAATCAATTCTAAGTTCTATTTTTCGAAAACCATACTTTCCCAAGCTCATAACTCATTATAAAACACTTTGGATACCATGTATACTCAGAATTCTAATAATTTCCCAAAACTCTAAAACATGTGACCTAGGGAAAAGAAAGGAAACACCAACCTCAATCCCTTGGTACACAACACCATACTTCTTGCAGAGTGCTTCCAACTCTTTCTCATATTCAGCCCTCAATCTTGCCTTCTTCTCTTTGTAGTCCTTCTCCACTTGTTGCATAGCTTTCTGTATTCTCTCCATCTCTTTTCCCCACGAGTCATCGCTCTCAGGATTCATCGGTTCTCAACTATGTTCTAAGTTCTCAGAAAAAGGGAGGAAGAAGAAAAAGTGAAAGGGGAGAGGGGCGCCTAGCTCCTTCTTATTCTGAATGACTACTCATCAATCCTTCTTTAAACCTAGACAAGGCAATAACCTACTATTACTCCAATCATAACTCCCGACACCGCATTAAATCCTCTTACACCACTTAATGTCATTCGAATTCTACATATAACTCCTCATTAATCTCATTAAACTCTTGTCTACCTTTCAAATTCGAATTTCAGCTTTAAACTATCAAAAATTATATTAAAATCAAAACCTACCTTGCTAGGATTTGAATACAAGACATGCCAATCAAATGCTTAAGCCTCAACCACTAAGCCACAACTCATCTTGTTAAAACTCTAACAAAACTATTCTTATAATCTTCCAAGTCAAACCAACATGTTCCCAATCTGAATTCAAAACATCATTAAAGCTCTTAATACAAAATCCCAATCCATTTTTGACTAGTCCAAGGACTAAAACACAATTATCCAAACTTAGAGGACCAAAACCTAATTATAAAATCTCCAAGGGCCAAAACATAAATACTCAAAACTTGAGGGTCTTACACTTTCATGTGAAATCCCTCATGTCATACCAAACAATGCGGCCATCTGGTGGAATATTTAGGAACTAGTGCAACTAGATCTACCCTAGACTGAAGAGGTCCTTGTGGGAATCTCTGAGGTTAGGAATAACATGATTCAGGCTCCGGGAGGAACTCATACACGAGAAGCGACGATTATATCGTACCTCGATGACAAAGGTGAATTACTTCCCTTATTTCTTTTTTATCCCCTAGCTTTAGTTTCCTTGCGTGTCCCTGGAAAATTTTCGAAAGGGCTTGCGATTGAGTCCTATTCAGGGGATTCTAGTCCGCACGATCATATCAATGACTTTGAGATGAGAAATTATGTTGAGAACTTATCCCCAAACCCTGCACAAAGCCTCCGTGACATGTTTCCAATCCTTAGCGCTTATGTCCACCATATGCTAGCAGGATCTTTCCATCCAATGCATAAATCATTAGATTAATAACAGAGACCTACCAAGGACTTAAAATTCTTTGGCTCACATTAAGCGCGAATACTGAGAGTCCTTTCATGCATTCCTACCCAAGTTCTACTATGAGGCCTCCCTGATTTTGACCCTACTTCTAAACACTATGTTACACATCGCAGCTGAAACCCAGAAAAAATGGATCCCGATATGTAGTATCTTTGGTCGTTCATCGAACCCAAACAATTACTGAATTCAAGGAAAGTTCGTTGAATTTTATCATCAAGAAAGACCATCTTCAAGAACTAGAAACCAAGGAAACAGAGAGAAACTAGAACAGAAACCAAAATCTTAAGATCTTGGTTGCAATTGGGACAAGTGAAGACTCGCTGACACCAACCAAAGGAGCAGGGACCGCAACAAGATCCATGATTATGGAAGAACGACTCCTTTCCAATTTCCTCAAGTGCAGACCCTTCATTGTAGAGCAAACATGCTAGCTACGAGGATTCATAAAAGAGAAGTGTTTGGAACGGTCAAGTACAAAAGAGATGAAATAAAAACATGAACAAGAAACACCACTAGCAATTGTTAGTCTAGATAGAAACCTGAGAGGGGGGGTGAATCAGGTTTACCCGATTTTCGCCTTGATGCCTTCTTACTTTCAAGATGAATATGAATACAAACGATTGCAGCGGAAATAAGCGTTTCTTGAAAGTAAAGTTGAGGGATAGAAGAATTCACACACAGAATTTTATCCTGGTTCACCTTCTATCCATCGAAGGCTACGTCCAGTCCCTCAAGAAAACCCCTTGAGGATTTTTCCACTATTGATAAAAATCTCTTACAAGTTCTTACACCAAGTACCTTAAGAATTTCTATCAATTTCCTGTGAAAGTATACCACTTTCAACAGCCCCTGAAAGTACACCACTTTCAGTTCCTGAAGGCAAACCACCTTCAGACCTTGAAGGCTAAACCACCTTCAATCAACACCCTGAAAGTACACCACTTTCAGTAACAAAACCCTTCACCGAGACCCACGGTGAATACTCAATCTACCAGAAAGAGATGAAGAAGAGTTTACAATTTGACTGTATCAATCCTTTAACATACAAGTGGATTGATCATGAGAATTATGCTTTAAGGCTCTTAAGCATAATAAGATTCTGAGTTCCTCAAGATATGAATAACTAAAGTGTTCTCTTAACCATGAGGATCATGAACTCAGAATTTAGGCTCTTTGAAAGTTTAAGTGCTAAAAGACTTGATGAATTATTTTGGCAAAGCTTTGGCCTAATGATGTATTCTCATGTGTTGTTATGTTCTGGACTCAAATGGTCTTTATATAGGCAAGAGGAAACGTCCTTGGACCAATGCAACCCTTCCCAAAAGGTTTGAGACACAATGGTTCATGAAAAAATGCAACTTTTCGTGTGTGTAATCGATTACATTACTTAGGTAATCGATTACACTAAAAGCCGTTGCAGTTTGAATTTCAAATTCAAACATGTAATCGATTACAAGCAATAAGTAATCGATTACTTGCCTAGGTGTAATCGATTACCAGAAAGCTGAAATCGATTACACTTAAGTCCAATATCCAGAAACTTGATCTTTTAAGATCGGCTTGAGTTTTTCTACTTCTTTTAACTTATGAAAATATTAAACTTGATTAGCTTAGATGTTTTAAGGAGCCTTTATGCTTTGAGAAGCCTTTAGAAGCATAACTCACCTAAACTAAGACTTCTAGGTAAATGTTGAACTATATAGCATTGTTTCCTCTAAGTCTTCTTTTCTTCTTTTTGTCGATGAGTTTGTCGTCATCAAAACCTCAGTCAGGGTCAGGAGCAAGACCTTCTTCACAATCTCCCCCTTTTTGATGATGGCAAACACATTTTTTGAACCTTGAAGATCATAAATGCTTCTTTGTTGAAAGCTCCCCTTGTTTGATGTAATCCAATATATCTCCCCCTTTCTAATTTACTTGTTGAATTCCTGCATATAGTCTTTAAAGAACACATAACCTTTCTCCCCCTTTTGACTTCATCAAAAAGAAGAAAAGGCCAGAAACAGGCATACAACCATACAAGTGTATATTCAAATAAAGCATAGGGGTTGTGGGTAAAGGCGTAAAAGTGTGATAAACAACAACCAACATAATGGACAATGCTATGGATCGAAAATCATAATCCAAACAGTGCAAAAGTTAAAAGCATCCAACAAAGCAGTCAAGAGTTTAAACTACGCTGTTACAACCCAAATAGAAAAAGATGTCCAAATAAAACATAAAAAGTCTAAATATCATTAGAGTCATCAGATAAATCAGGAAATTTTAGAGGAGAGCGAGTCATGTAGTCGACACGAAGGCTAAGACTATCCATATCAGCACGTAGAGTGGTGTACATGGACTCGACCCGGCCTTCCATGCGATCAAAACGCTGGTTAATATGCTGCTTCATATCTGCAAGATGAGAGAGAATAAGCTGGGTAGAGGCATCAACATCTGCAGAGGACGAAGGACCACTCTCAGAAGATGGAGGAAAGAAGGCAGCAGGGGCAGGAGCCTGGGTAGTGTCAGGACCCAAATCAGATTTGTGCCGGAAGGCACCATCAACATCCCTAAAAATCCCCATCTTGTTCAAAATCTCCATGTCAATCCCCTGATATTTTGCATCCATGACCTGAGCATATTCGCCATTGGTAGAGACCCCGAAGTTCTTCAGAATGAGAGAGATCACAGGAGAAAAAGGAAGAGGACCAGTTCTGTCCTTCTGAAGAAACATGTGGATCATAACCAAGTACGCCCAATTGATAGATTCACTATGCTTCATCCCATACATGATTTGTAACTCCAAATCACTTATCTGAGCATGATTAGAGGACTGGGGCAAGAGAACATAACTCAGTAAGTAGTGAAGTAAACGGTTCTCCACACTGAGATATCCAACAGCAAGGATATCCCTAGAACGATTGGCCTCCGTTCGTTGCTTCTTCATCTGTATTTCTTCCTCAGAAAACCGACAAAGAGATAAATAGAAGGACTTCTTGTCATAATCAGCCCAGGGACAAAGAATCTCAGGGCCAAGTTTTGCTCCAACATAGGGAATAGACAAACAAGTTCCCAACTGCTCTTGAGTCAAGGAAATGTCAACCCCTTTGACAGAGGAACAGATTTTACCGCCCCGCTTGACTAAATTGCAGTAAAATACTTTTACGAGTTCGGGATAGTACCTACCCGAGAAGCCAACGAATTCATCAAGCCCTTGATAGTCGAGTAAAGTTGGGAAGAGCAGCCCTGCATTGATGAAAGAATTCATATCCCCATATTTTGGAGGAAGAATCGGCCTTTCAAGATAGTGAGCCAAGAATTGTTCATTCTGTTCTTCTGTGACAAGGAGTCAAGATAGGTCAAGAGTATTCATGGAGAGGTTCTTGGAACGACGCCTGCGTGAGGAAGAGGAAGCCATTTTAGGAATTGGGATGCTAGGGTTCGAGGATTTGAAAAGAGGGGTTTTGGGTTCAAATCGAATTAGAGAAACTGGATGGGTTGAGTGAGAAGAGAGGAGAAGCACGAGTGAAACCCACAAAGAGATTCTAAAAATGGTCAAGAATCGAAGGAGAAAGAGTGGAAACAAGGGCTGCGTCATCGAAGAGAGAACGAAGAAAGGGTTTGTGTAATCGATTAAAGAAATAACCAGAGATATATATAGTATCGAATTGGTAATCGATTACTGTCAGTTATGTAATCGATTACCAGTAGTTTAAATTTGAACAAAATTCAAATTTTGAAAATGTAATCGATTACAGCAGTTATGTTAATCGATTATTAGAAGGTTTTAACAGGCACGAGGACTGGAAAGCAGAGTTAATCGATTACAAGGTGTATAGTAATCGATTACTAAGACAGTTTATAGGTTCTAAACTATAAATTGCTATTACTAGAAGAATAAATCAAGTATTTAAGAGTAAACACTCACATAAGACATACGTTAAAACATATAAGCACCTTAGATACATGTAATCATAAATTTCAATTGTAACATAAGCATGTAAGCATATAAGTCCACACAAAAATCATGCAAATAATTAAAACATATGAACATATTCTTAGATAAGTATCTACTTAAATATCATGTTCATCTAATATACCTAATTCTCTTCTAATATTAAAGAATGAATCTTTAGGAAGAGGTTTAGTAAATATATCAGCTAATTGGTTGTGTGTATCTACGAAGGAAATCTCAATATCCTTTCTCATGACGTGATCTCGAAGAAAATGATGTCTTATATCAATATGCTTAGTTCGAGAGTGCATGATGGGGTTTTTAGTGAGATTAATGACACTTGTGTTGTCACATTTGATTGGGATGCAGCCCAGCTCTAAGCCATAATCTTTGAGTTGTTGTTTGAGCCATAGGGTTTGTGCACAACAACTTCCTGCAGCAATGTATTCTGCTTCAGCAGTACTTAGAGCAACACATGCTTGTTTCTTACAAGACCAAGAAACAAGAGCATTTCCCAACAAGTGACAAGTACCACTTGTACTTTTTCTTTCAGTTTTACATCCAGCATAATCTGAATCAGAATATCCAATCAAATCACAAACACTCCCTTTGGGATACCACAGACCAACATTTGTAGTTCCTTTCAGATATTTGAAAATCCTTTTAACTGAACTCAAATGTGATTCCCTAGGAGATGCTTGATATCTAGCACATAAACACACACTAAACATGATATCAGGTCTACTTGCAGTTAAATATAGAAGAGATCCGATCATACCTCTGTATTTGGTAATGTCTACATGAACACCGGACTCATCTTGATCTAGATATGTGTTAGACCCCATTGGTGTGGCTATGGCTTTGCAATCATCCAAATCATATTTCTTTAAAAGTTCCTTGCAAAACTTTATTGGTTGATCAATATCCCATCATGTGATTGCTTAAATTTGCAATCCTAGAAAGAAATTTAATTGTCCCATCATAGACATCTCAAATTCTTCTTGCATCATGTTAGAGAAATCCTTACATAGAGATTCGTTAGTTGCACCAAAAATAATATCATCAACATATATTTGAACTAATAAAGTATTACCTTTGGTTCTCTTGATAAACAAGGTTGTGTCAGCCTTACCCTTTTGAAATCCTTTTCCACAAAGGAGTGTGCTTAATCTGTCATACCATGCACGAGGGGCTTGTTTAAGACCATAGAGTGCCTTCTTTAACCTGAAGACATGTGAAGGGTACTTGGGATCTTCAAATCCTGGAGGTTGCTTCACATAAACTTCTTCTTGAATGAATCCGTTCAGGAAAGCACTTTTAACATCCATTTGATATAATGGAAAGTTTAAAGAACAAGCATATGCCAACAGAAGTCTTATGGCTTCCAACCTTGCTACTGGTGCATAGGTTTCATCAAAATCAATGCCTTCTTCTTGATTATATCCTTGTGCAACCAACCTTGCTTTGTTCCTGACAATAATACCATTTTCATCTAGTTTATTTCTGAACACCCACTTTGTTCCAATGACATGCTTGTCAGTGGGCTTAGGAACAAGTTCCCAAACTTGATTCCTTTCAAATTGGTTTAGTTCTTCCTGCATTGCCACAACCCAATACTCATCTTCAAGAGCATCATTCACTTTTGAGGGTTCTATTTGAGAGGCAAAGGCCATGTTTAATAATTAATCATTTAAGCGTAGCCTTGTAGAAACACCTCTTGAAATATCACCAATGATATTATCAACTGGATGATCCATGTGGGTTCTCCATTCCTTTGGTAGTTGATAAGAGTTATCTTCAATATGCTCTTCTTGTACTGAATCTTGATCCTTTTTCTTTTGAGAGTCTTCGATGATAATGCTATCTTCTTCATCATTATCTGGAAGATTGACTGTATCTTCTTTTGAGGAATTAGACTCATCAAAGGAAACATGTATGGATTCTTCCATAGATAGAGTTTTCTTGTTAAAGACTCTATATGCTTTGCTTGTTAGGGAATAACCAAGGAATATACCTCCATCATATTTTTCATCAAACTTGCCAAGGTTTTCCTTTCCATTGTTCAAGACAAAGCATTTTGATCCAAAAGCATGTAGATGAGAAATATTTGGTTTCCTTCCTTTGTAGAGTTCATAGGGGGTTTTCTTCAGAATAGGTCTAATAAGAACTCTATTGGAAACATAGCAAGCAGTACTTACAGCATCAGCCCAGAAGTATTTTGGAAGATTAGATTCACTTAGCATGGTTCTTGCTAGTTCTTCAAGTAGTCTATTCTTCCTTTCTACAACACCATTTTGTTGTGGTGTTCTTGAAGCAGAGAAGTTATGTGATATTCCATTCTCATCACATAATTCCTGAAATTGATGATTCTGAAATTCTCCACCATGATCGCTTCTAATAGAAGAGATCTTTAAAGCCTTTTCATTTTGAACAAGCCTTGCATATCTTTTGAATGCGTCGCAGGCTTCATTCTTATGAGGCAAGAGTAATGTCTAGGTAAATCTAGAGAAATCATCAACAATAACAAGGGCATAAAGATTACCTCCAAAGCTCTTAGTTCTTGATGGTCCGAACAAATCCATATGTAGTAATTGGAGAGGTCTTGTAGTTGAGACTATATTCTTTGGCTTGAAAGATGTTCTGGTTTGCTTCCCCTTTTGACATGCATCACAAAGCTTGTCTTTCTCGAATCTTATCTTCGGAAGTCCAACAACTAGATCATGCTTGACTAGTTTATTTAAATGATCTATGTGTATATGAGCCAATCTTCTATGCCAAAGCCATGAATCACTATTATTCTTGGCCAAAAGGCATCTGATATTTGGTGGAATTTCATCCAAGGATATCATGAAGACCTTATTGACTTTATAACCGGAAAACTTGATTTCTTTAGTATTCACATCCTTTACCACACAGATATCATTAATGAAACCAACTTTCAAACCTTTGTCACAAAGTTGACTAATACTTAGAAGATTGTGCATCAAACCATCAACATATAGAACTTTGTCGATGACTGTTTGAGGGGGTGTGCCTATTCTTCCAATACCAAGTATCTTTCCTTTTTGATTGTTTCCATATGTGACAAATCCCTTTTCTCTAGGTATAAGTAATGAGAACTTTGTTTTATCTCCTGTCATGTGTGATGAGCAACCACTATCAAGATACCATAAGTCCTTTGCTGCTTTCATGCACACCTACATGACAAAGTTCAGACATGGGTATTAGGAACCCAATATGCTTTGGGTCCTTCTAAGTTAGTGTTCTTCCTAACCCATATATATTCCCTATTTGGTACTCCAACATTCTTGTAATAACATCTACTAGGAGTATGTCCTATTTTGTTACAATAAGTACATGAATATTGGTTGTAACTAGATGTTTTCCTAGGAGAAGGATTGATCTTCTTAGGAGGTCTATGATAGTTACTTTTCCTATTGTTCATACTCCTAAAAGAATTAGTCTTAGTATTTTCAGAAGATCCTTCCACTTTGTTTGGTTTTACAAACACAGTTTTCTTAACTTCTTTTGCCTTTGGATGAGATGTATATCCTAGTCCAGACTTATTGTTTGAGTGCCTTTGCACACTTAGAATATCATCTAACTTTTTTTTACCTGTATTGAAATTATGAACCCTTTGTTGAAGATTATCTATCTTTTCTTCTAGAGAACTACACTTGGTGCATTTATGTGAAATATCTAACTTAGATTTCACTATGTCTAATTCCTCTTGTAGATTTCTACACTTATTTTCTAAAGATGATATTAAATCATTTTTCTTAGTGCTAACCTTAGAAATTTTTTGACATAATCTAAACACATTCTCTATAGTATATTTTAAATCATGAAAAGAAATAGAATTATCACTAACCTGGATATCTTCAGCATCTGAATCATGTAAAGCCATTAATGCAACTTGTGCTTCTTCTTTGTCAGAATCTGATGATGAACTTACTTCATTTTCATCCCATGCCAAGTATGATTTTCATGTGGATTGATCCATCTTTTCAAATTTGTCCTTTAGACCATATTTCTTCTTTTGAAGATTTGGACATTCTAACTTGATGTGTCCAGGTTTACCACATTCGAAGCATGTGATCTTTTGAGAAGAGGAGGACTCATTATTCCTTTGGAAAGGTCTGTTATTGTTAAATTTCATACCTTTTCTTTTGAGAAACTTTCCAAAGTTCTTCACTAGAAGATTCATATTCCCGTTTTCTTCTTCTTCAGAATCTGCATCATAATCATCTTTGATGTTTTCTTTTGCCTTTAGGGAAATGGATCGATATTTCTTCTCATGTTGTTCATGTTCCTCCAAACGATTCAATTCCAACTCGTGTTCTTGGAGTTTTCCAAAGAGAGTCGCAAGAGTCATATTTGACAAACTCTTCTTTTCTTAAATAGCCGTAACCTTTGGTTGCCATGCTCTTGTGAGTGATCTTAGAACTTTCATGTTCAAGTCGCTGTTTGAAAACTGTTTACCAAGAGCAATCAAATGGTTAATCAAATGAATGAATCGTTTTTGCATATCCAATACCTTTTCTCCTGGAAGCATTCTGAACATTTCATATTCTTGAGATAAAGTATTGATTTTTGATCTCTTGACTTCATCTCTTACTTCATGAGTCACCATCAATGTATCCCATATTTCTTTCGATGTTGTACATGTTGAAACTCTGAAAAACTCATCCATGCCAAGAGCAGATGTAAGAATATTCATTCCTTTGAGATCATATTGAACCTTCTTCTTTTCTTCTTCATTCCAAGTGTTTTCTGGTTTTGGTTGTCTACTGTCTCCCACATCATTCTTAGGTATAAATGGACCTTCTCCAATGGCTTTCCATATTTCACCGTCTAATGACTTTATAAAGATTTTCATCTTGATCTTCTAGAAGTCATAGTGGTCTCCATTGAAGTATGGTGGTCTGTTTATGTTGAATCCTTCACTGGTTCCATGATTGGAAGAGGATGCCATCTTTTCCCGGATCTTAGGAGCAACTTACTTAAACTTACGCTCTGATACCAATTGTTAGTCTAGATAGCCACCTGAGAGGGGGGGTGAATCAGGTTTACCCGATTTTCGCCTTGATGCCTTCTTACTTTCAAGATGAATATGAATACAAATGATTGCAGCGGAAATAAGAAACGGTGAATACTCAATCTACCAGAAAGAGATGAAGAAGAGTTTACAATTTGGCTGTATCAATCCTTTAACATACAAGTGGATTGATCATGAGAATTATGCTTTAAGGCTTTTAAGCATAATAAGATTCTGAGTTCCTCAATATATGAACAACTAAAGTGTTCTCTTAACCATGAAGATCATGAACTCAGAATTTAGGCTCTTTGAAAGTTTAAGTGCTAAAAGACTTAATGAATTATTTTGGCAAAGCTTTGGCCTAATGAT
Organism: Acmispon strigosus; assembly: GCA_030819835.1. Lineage (NCBI taxonomy): Eukaryota > Viridiplantae > Streptophyta > Magnoliopsida > Fabales > Fabaceae > Acmispon > Acmispon strigosus. The sequence continues at coordinate 33,347,415 of JAUAMA010000001.1, forward strand.
GTATTCTCATGTGTTGTTATGTTCTGGACTCAAATGGTCTTTATATAGGCAAGAGGAAACGTCCTTGGACCAATGCAACCCTTCCCAAAAGGTTTGAGACACAATGGTTCATGAAAAGATGCAACTTTTTATGTGTGTAATCGATTACATTACTTAGGTAATCGACACTAAAAGCCGTTGCAGTTTGAATTTCAAATTCAAACATGTAATCGGTTACAAGCAATAAGTAATCGATTACTTGCCTAGGTGTAATCGATTACCAGAAAGCTGAAATCGATTACACTTAAGTCCAATATCCAGAAACTTGATCTTTTAAGATCGGCTTGAGTTTTTCTACTTCTTTTAACTTATGAAAACATTAAACTTGATTAGCTTAGATGTTTTAAGGAGCCTTTATGCTTTGAGAAGCCTTTAGAAGCATAACTCACCTAAACTAAGACTTCTAGGTAAATGTTGAACTATATAGCACTGTTTCCTCTAAGTCTTCTTTTCTTCTTTTTGCCGATGAGTTTGTCGTCATCAAAACCTCAGCCAGGGTCAGGAGCAAGACCTTCTTCACAGCAATAGTTGTGAGGATGACCTCGGGAAGAGAATTGATAAGGGCTCTGCTATCATAACTGGTATCATTCTCAGCAATGGTTTAGATTAGGACACTCTGAAGCTCTATGTCCTCTACACTCAAATATGCATCCGCAAATGAGTAACTTTTAACACTAAAATCATAATGGGTGTTGTTTCAATATATTGGAAAAAGGGGTTCTTTAATTCTCGGGTCCTCCTAAAATGGTATAGTTCTAGTAGCCTCCATGATTCGGAAGAATTCTGCTCTGGATGTATTACCTTTCCTCTTATACGAGTTCGTGTAGGGCAACAAAATTTGATATTTCGTAGAACCCTCCCTGAGAGTTACCAAGCCTTCCTTGGAAGTATAGACCGCGTGGGAAAGATTAAGAAGTCACTTTTACAAGAGGAAAAATATAAAGCTCTGCTAAGGATTTGGAAAGCCCTCATAAAGTCTCATTAGTTCACGTGAAGCTGGGATAAAGCCACATTTAAGTGTTTTAGCACACTTAATTCAAAGTTGGTTAAAAGAAGAGGAATGTCGAGGGTGCTGAGCATATAATTATATATCTAAATTAAGTGCCATGGTTTCGAAGGTGGGATACACACAGTCCTATGGCCCTGGTACCTTAACTACAAACTTGTTTTCTCGCAGCCCCTCCCCCCTTTGTAAACACGAAGCTAACATCTGACCCTGGAATTCATTTTTAATTTTCATAACTTTTGGATCAATCCAACTCACCGTGGGATGAGGACCCCGTAAGAGATCTTATTGAGAAAGAAGGGATTTATTTAATAATTTGGAATAGCATTTTGGACCCATGGAGAAGTCGAGTTTGTATAGAAGTAGGGAAATCAGAAGCTATTACAAATTAAAATAGGCATCCACACCAATCTAGAAAATAATTCCTAGGGTCCAGAAGATATGACAAGTGTAAAGTCCATACCCTTACAAAATATATGCAATAAAAATGGCTCTAAGCCTAAGTCTCACTCTATCAAAACCATTAACAAGGATAGAAAGATAGACTACCATAGTTGGCCATCAGTCCAATAGAGGAGTAACCAACAAGGTAAATCACGAAGTTCCCAACTTTTGCTACACCCTAACATGCAAACATGCATAAAAAAAACAATAGAAGAGCTTAAGATCTTATAAAAAATGAAGAACGTCAAAGATCTTGGGAAGAAAATTGCATATGTGTTTCTAAAAGCAAAGATTTCCAAAACAAGATACTTTGCAAATAAGTTAAAAGTAGGATAAGGCGAAATGGCAAACATTGTCTAAATTTAAAGACGAGGAGCTGGGAGAAAAAGAGACATTTCACCCCCCAAGTGCGGGCAATTGTGACCTTTCACGCCCTGTGATTCATCATTGTGAAACCTTTTGGAAATTGTGTCGAATCATTCTTCACCAATTGAAGGGGAACACAAAATTACTCCCTTCTATCAATGGTCATTCCGTGACAAGACTCAATTGGTCTTATTCTAAGGGACCTTGGATAACGCACCCATGCACAATATAAAATCATGGCAAATCCAAATCGGTCATATCAACCCTGGAAACTTGCCTTCGAAGCTTTTAAGCTCATCTTAAATCATCAATATACCAAAAAGGGAAGATTAGGAATTCCAATGCTTCGGATCAGAGAGTTGTCTTAGATCTCAACATTCAAAGCTCAAATACTCGGACAAGTGGGACACTTTTACAGAATAAAAATCATAGGCCCAATACATCGGCTCATTATTGACGAGGTCTTCAGTGCTGTGAAAATAATGATTACTAATTAAGCTAACATAAAGTATATATTACTAACGATATATGTTATATGATTAAATCATATCAACACTTGATTCTCTCCAAGTTTTTACAACCTTATCTATATATAGATGACAATGAGACACACCTCAAGTACACTATCATTCTAACGCTAATTCTAATTCTCTCTCAATCCTGCTGACTTGAGCTCAGAGTTTCTTGCAGAAACCTACCCTTTGATCCGTGGATACGAGAAGGAGAATATGACCTATTAGCTCAGTTGGTTAAAGCGTCGTGCTAATAACACGAATGTCGCAGGTTCAAGACCTGCATGGGCCATTAATAAATAATTATTTGCTTATCCTAAATAAACTAGATATGAGAAGGAAGCCCTTCACTAGGAGCATCAAAAAATACAAGTCCAACATCCTTTGCTTACATCAAATAGTCATGTTCGATATTTTATACTGAAACATTATCAAATAAGAGTTAACTGTAATTTGAGAAAAAAAACTTGATAAATAGATTTGAGAATCCCTATAATAATACAAGAATATTGCAAGACTAATATTTCAAAATTAAATGAGATATAAATATTTTAAAAGTTAAGTATTTGAAAAACTTCATAAATATTAAAGACTTAGTAATTCCATTATTTCTTTTTTCTAATTAGTATGTCAATTATTCTATGTTTTAATTCATTTATGTTATCTACTTTTCTACTTGTATTCCATATTTTTAATTATATTTATACTTTTATTTGTGCGGGCTGACCCGCCAACTCGCATACCTACCCATATCCTCCTTTAGAGGTGGACCAACCCACCCTACTCTATTTTTAACCGATTGATAGTATGTCATATTTAGCTGAGAAGAAACACGTTTATATCAAGCCGATGCTCTAAGAATCCGAACCGCGATCAAAATCACAACAATTAGGATAAAACTTTAGAATCTAATTATCAAATTAGACATACATTCATTAAAAGTACTTCCAATTACCATGAATCCAGAAATAGTGGTAGTTGATAGGGGTGAAAAATAGGTCAATTCAGACAAGGCTTTACGTGGTCCAAGCCCAGCATGTGTTTCAATTTTGCAGCCCAAGTGTGGCGAGCTAGTGGCATAGGCCCAAATTTCAAGACTTGACATGATCCACTAGCATGTTTATAAGTCTATTTAACAGAAATGTCATCTTAAAGAGGCTAATGAACCAGCGGACTAATAGGTCGCGAGCTAATAGGCCAGCGGGCTAATATACATTTTTACAAAGTAAAATCCATGTGAAGAAGAGCTTCTCCTTGACCTTGGCTGGTGTTTTGAAGAAGACAATCGCATCAACAAAGAAGAAAATGGTGAAGACCATGAAGAACAAGACCACAAGCTTTCAAGACATTTGGTTAAGGTTCATAAACCCTTCTATCAATGGGCTCTTTACAACATGGTTAATAAGAGGCTAAAATGTTTTCTAAGATAAGAAGGTAGAAATCACTTGAATAGATGTTAAAAACATAATAACAAGAGTTTTTTCACTACTGTAATCAATTACAACATCAAGGTAATCGATTAAATGTATTTCAAGTAAACGTAATTGATTACCACATTAATGTAATCGATTACATGACCATTAGAGGCATGTAACCGATTACCACGCGCCCTGTAATCGATTACCAGCCTAACAGAACACGTTTTTTCATGAACCAGTGAGTTTTTGAACGTCTTTTAAGGGTTGAAATGGTTCATGATGACTCTCCAGAGTCTGTAAATACTTCCTAGAACTCAGAATTCGAAGAACAACTTTCCGATTACAAACTTACATGATTTTCAAGTGATTTCACAAAACTATATTCATTTTCTTATGCTGTCCAAATTTTGAAAAACCAAAATCATAAGCACTTGAGTATTAGAATTCCGAATAACAATCTTGATAAGGATTCTAAAATCATATTTTGAGTGTGTGAATCTTCAGCCTATTGAAATTCTTCTTCATCATCATAGTCAACAAAGATTGTAATCACCATAGTGTTTGGTGGAGTAAACTTTTATCTGGAAAGTGGTGTGCTTTCATGGTAGAATTTGGATGATTGTGTTGAGGAGAAGTCTTGGTGTGAGACTTGTACAATTCATCTGAGGTTATAGTGGAAAAATCCCTGAGTCAAAGAAAGGGACTGGACGTAGCCTTCGGTTAGAAGGTGAAGCAGGATAAATTGTTGTGTGATCTTCTTCTTCCCTTTACTTTTACTTTCAGCAACTTTTATTTTGCTGCATATTATTATCATATTCATCTTTGAAATCATCTTGTTCTTGCTACATCAAAGAAATTAGGACATAGTTAAAGTTTTAATTAGGCAACTTTTTTAAAGAACCTAATTCACCCCCTCATAGGTTGCTATCTAGTTTTACAATCAATATGCCTTTTTACAAAAGAAAAATTATATTCTGAGTTCTAAAAAAAATAATTAAAATAATATACAATATTCATTTATATTATTAATAAAAATAATATTATGTAAACGGGCTTGTCAATCATACCAAATAGGCTTTTTGATAGCTTAGATCTGGCCTCTATGACATTCTTTAATAACTAGATCAAGTAGAGTTCATGACGTGGCACTAGCCTATTTCCACCCCTACTGATTGTCATCTTGCACGCTAGTCAATCACATGCTCTTAAATTTTAACAGTAAACTCAATGGGTCTAACTCCTCTAAAGTGGGTTCACTCACTTTATAAGGTAAAATAAATCACCCCACCATTAATTGTGTCGTTTTTATTGACTTTTTAAATTAGATAATCATTATTAATAGTGTGATAATTTACTTTACCCTCCAAAGTGACTCCACACATAATCAAATCAAAATTCAATACAAGGTGTTGATCGATGCACGATCACATGTACCTCAGACTTGTCCAGAATAAATGCACATATAAAATCTAGCATTATTGTTTAGCGAATAAAATTAAAATAATAAGGTTGTGAGGGTCTTAAAAGTCATGCGTGCATTCGCCACCAAACTCGCAACGTAGCCATGTAGCCGGCCACCAAAAGTTGTTGAATAAAAAAATTTATACAATGGAAAAAAAATTCAGTGGTATTTGTCCAGCACGTGATGCTCATCTACCTTCCAACCCACTTTCCCTCTCCATATAAATTCCCATCTCCCCTTACAAGTTTGCATCAAACCCTTTCACCCCAAGGTAGCTCTGTACTTCAAGTACTACACCCAACTTTGCAGCACTTGATTTCCTTCCTTCATATCTTTGCCTAGAAACTAAAGATGGTGAGTGTGGCTGAGATTCGCCAGGCTCAAAGGGCAGAAGGCCCAGCAACCATCCTTGCTATTGGCACCGCGAATCCTCCGAACTGTGTGGATCAAAGCACCTATCCTGATTTCTACTTCAGAGTCACTAACAGTGAGCACAAGACCGAGCTTAAGGAGAAATTTCAGCGCATGTGTAAGTGATGATTTTTTTATCTTTGTTCATAGACATCTCAACTGAAATATACTTCTCTAATTTTTTGTCTTTCGGTAAAATGAACTTCTGAGTTGTAATTGTGGATACATTTTTTTTTTTGTCGAAATTGTGGTGTGAAAGTGTCTGAATAACATACCATATGTGAAATTATTTACGATTTATTCTTTATCGTATAATTTTATATATTAATCCAGAATGTCCAAAATAATTCTTTTGGTTACATACAATAATGAATTTCATTTTAATTTTTTCTAATTTTCTAAATTTTATTTTGATTTACACTCTCCCTGAACAACTTATGGATATCTCATTTATCGTTTTATTCATGTTGTCTTATAAATTACTAAGATTTTTTTCTTCCACATGTAAAAAAAAAAATTACTAAGATATAAAAATAGTACTGTGCTATGTGACTGGAATGAGCTATTCATTATTATTATGCGATAACTTGAGAAAATATATTAAAAGAAAGTGTGAAGAACATAAATGATGCATGAGAAAGAGAAAAATGTAGAAAAAATTTATTAAAAAATTATATTTTTCGAAAAAGATAAAGAGCATACATTTATTTTAGTATCTACAAAAAAAAAAAGCATACTTTCTCAGCATAACTTTCTATTCAATACAATACAAATTGAAAACCATTTTGATTTCCTAAAGTTACGTTACTCAATGTTCAAATAGTCCATTAGAATAAATTATCCATCGGGACAATTAAATTATAAATTTATTTACATTACAAAACCGGCCAAACCACACAAAAAAAAAGTACACCACCACCACAAAAATATTACTAAACCGGTCATTATGTTATTGATTTCGTTGTCTTGAATTTTTTGTATTAATGTAATTTATTGTATTAATCCACTTTTTTTTATAATTTATTTCAGGTGACAAATCCATGATCAAGAAAAGATATATGTACTTGACCGAAGAAATTTTGAAAGAGAACCCTAGTGTCTGCGCTTATATGGCACCTTCTTTAGATGCTAGGCAAGACATGGTGGTGGTAGAGGTACCTAGACTAGGGAAAGAAGCTGCAACAAAGGCTATAAAAGAATGGGGCCAGCCAAAGTCTAAGATTACTCACTTAATCTTTTGCACCACAAGTGGTGTAGACATGCCTGGTGCTGATTATCAGCTCACCAAACTTTTAGGTCTTCGCCCATATGTGAAAAGGTACATGATGTACCAACAAGGGTGCTTTGCTGGAGGCACGGTACTTCGTTTGGCTAAAGACTTAGCTGAGAACAACAAAGGTGCTCGTGTGTTAGTTGTTTGTTCTGAAATTACTGCAGTTACATTTCGTGGCCCTACTGACACTCATCTAGATAGCCTTGTCGGCCAAGCATTGTTCGGAGACGGAGCAGCTGCAGTCATTGTTGGTTCTGATCCTATACCAGAAATTGAGAAACCTTTGTATGAGCTAGTTTGGACTGCACAAACAATCGCTCCAGATAGTGAGGGGGCCATTGATGGTCACCTTCGTGAAGCTGGGTTGACATTTCATCTCCTTAAAGATGTTCCTGGGATTGTTTCAAAGAATATTAACAAAGCATTAGTTGAAGCCTTCCAACCATTAGGAATATCTGATTACAACTCAATCTTTTGGATTGCACACCCAGGTGGACCCGCAATTTTGGACCAAGTTGAGCAAAAGTTGGGTTTGAAACCTGAAAAGATGAAGGCAACTAGAGATGTGCTAAGTGAATATGGTAACATGTCAAGTGCATGTGTCCTATTCATCTTGGATGAAATGAGAAAGAAATCTGCTGAAGAAGGACTTAAGACCACAGGTGAAGGACTTGAATGGGGTGTGCTATTCGGCTTTGGACCTGGACTCACTATTGAAACTGTCGTTCTTCGTAGTGTGGCTATATAATATGTTTCGTTGTTTTATTTTTATGTACCATTTACAAACTCACTAGAGTTTGGTTATGTACTATCAAATTATTATGGCTAATAATTTTATATCGTAAATGACTGTCATTGTTTCGAAAAATACATCCTTCCTAATTAAGGCATGATTCATATATATATATATATTATATAAATAAGAAGTTTTTTGGCCATTTGTACAAAAATAATTCTATTACATAGAACAATTATGAAATACTATGAAAGGTTTGTGAGCTAAGCAATGTGGGACAAGAACTTTTGAAATGGCCAAAATATTCCAACATTGAATTCATACCAACGGTGAAACAATCATGAAATGCCCAGTACAGACCATGAAACAATCACAAAAAATGTCCAGTTACATAGAAAAATTATCTAGCAACAATCATGGGGAGGAGCTTATTGATTTTGGAACCGATTCCATAGAATCATCGGAGTCATCCGAGGAAGAGTCATCCAGTAGTGGTTCGTCATGTAAGTATAGATAGCAACCTGAGAGGGGGGTGAATCAGAGTTGCACGATTTTCGCCTTATCAAAATATTACTTTCAAGCTAATAGTGATCACAAAACTTCAATTGTGATTGCAGCGGAATTCAAGATTGCTTGAAAGTAAAAGATGAAGGATAGAAGAAATCACACATGAGATTTTATCCTGGTTCACCTTCTATCCATCGAAGGCTACGTCCAGTCCCTCAAGAAATCCCTTGAGGATTTTTCCACTATTGATAAAACTTCTTACAAGTGCTTACACCATGTACCTTAAGAGTTTCTATCAACAACCCTAAAAGCAAACCACATTCAGACCTTGAAAGCAAACCACTTTCAGATCATCAACCTTCACCGAATCCTACGGTGAATCATTCACTCAACCAGAATGAAGATGAAGAAGAAATTCTAACCGACTGAATCAATCCTTCAAAACAAGAATGGATTGATTGTCGGAGTTATGCTTTAAGGCTCTTAAGCATATGAAGGCTCTCTTGATTCTGAGTTCTTCAAAAGATGAACAGCAAATGTGTTCTTTTACAATGAAGAATAATGAACTCAGAATATAGGCTCTTTGAAAGTTTTAAGAACAAAGCTTAAATGAATATGAAAGAGTTGTTCAAGTGTAATTTTGGCCTATTTCGTGTGTGTTATGTTTCTGGACTCAAATGGACTATATATAGGCATAAGGGAACATCCATGAACCAACACAACCTTTCCCAAACGATTTGAGACACAATGTTTCATGAAATAATGCAACTTGTCGAGCATGTAATCGATTACATTACTTAGGTAATCGATTACACTAAGTGACGATTGCTGTTTGAATTTCAAATTCAAACATGTAATCGATTACAAGAAAGCTGTAATCGATTACTTGTCTTTGTGTAATCGATTACCTTAATGGTGTAATCGATTACACTCAAGTCCATTATCCAAAAACTAAAATTTTAAGGTTCCTTCGAGTTTTTCTACCACTTTTAACTTATAAAAGGGTTATACTCAATTACTTTTAGATGTTTTAGAGCCTTTATGCTAAGAGAAGCCTTGGAAGCATAACTTACCTATTTACAAAAGACTTAGTTTATCTAGAACCCTTGATATTGCTAGAGACATGTTGCACCGGTTCTTCTAAGTCTTCCTTTCTTGTTTTTGTCCATGAGTTTGTTGTCATCAAAACCTCAGCCAGGGTCAGGAGCAAGACCTTCTTCACAATCTCCCCCTTTTTGATGATGGCAAACACATGTTTGGTCTTTGAAGATCATTATGACGTATTTGTCAAAGCTCCCCCTGTCTGATGCAACTCCCCCTTTTTGTTCCACTTGTAGCATTCCTGTAAATGATCTTTACAAAGCACAGGACCCTTTCTCCCCCTTTTGACTTCATCAAAAAGAAGAAAAGGCCAAGAAATATACTATACATGATAACAAGGAATATAAGCGTTGAAGATCGGGAGTGGGGGTAAAGACTTTTTAAATACTACACATCACAACTCTTAAAAATATAGGAATCCAAAGTGCGTAAATAAATAAGCAAGACATCATCCAAAACATAAACATCCAAAAGTGAAATATAAGCTATTACAACCCAGAAATATAAATAGTCATAAAAACAGTAAACAAATGTCTAGAGGTCATCAGACCCATCAGGAAGATCAGAGAAGTGAAGAGGAGAATGAGTCATCTTGTCGACACGGAGGCTCAGACTATCCATGCCAGCTCGCAAAGTAGTGTACATAGACTCCACTCGTCCTTCCTGGTGATCAAAATGGTCATTAATGAACTTCTGCATACCATCCCTCATGCTATCAATATGTGCAAGTATAAGCTGAGTGGATGAATCACTACCAGCAGAGGAAGATGGAATGTTCTCAGAGGAAGGAGGGAAGAAGGCTGCAGGGGCAGGAGCAGGTGTAGTATCTGATCCCAAATTTGATTTATGCCTGAAATTTCCATCAAGATCCTGGAATATCCCCATCTTGTTCAATATCTTCATGTCAATCTTCTGTGACTTGGCATCCATGACCTGAGCATATTCTCCATTTGTGGAGACCCCAAAGTTCTTCAAGATGAGAGAAATCACAGGAGCATAGGGAAGGGGACCAGTTCTATCCTTATGTATCAACATATGTGTCATCACCAAATATGCCCAGTTAATAGACTCACCATTCTTCATTCCATAAAGAATTTGTTACTCTAAATCACTGATCTGAGCATGATTAGAAGTTTGGGGCAAGAGGACATAACTCAGCAAATAATGAAGCAGTCGGTCTTCTACAGTAAGATACCCAACAACAAGGGTATCCCTAGAATGGTTAGCCTCTAACCGTTGCTTCTTACTTTGAATTTGCTCCTCTGAGAAACGATAGAGTGACAGATAGAAAGACTTTTTGTCATAATCTTCCCAGGGGCAAAGAATTTCAGGGCCGAGCTTTGTTCCTACATAAGGAATGGATAAGCAGGTTCCTAACTGCTCTACAGACATGGAAATATCAATGCCTTTGACAGAAGTGGATATTTTACCGCCTCTCTTGACTAAATTGCAGTAGAAGACTTTCACAAGTTCGGGATAATACGTACCAGAGAAGCCAACGAACTCATCAAGACCTTGATATTCGAACAGGGATGGAAATAACACCATTTTGTTGTGGTGTTCTTGGTGCAGTAAAGTTATGTGAAATTCCATTTTCATCACATAACTCTTGAAAGAGATGATTTTGAAATTCTCCACCATGGTCACTGCTTAGAGAAGAAATTTTCGATGCTTTTTCATTTTGATCAAGCTTTGCATATCTCTTAAATGCATTGAAGGCCTCATTCTTATGGGATAAGAATATAGTCCACGTGTATCTTGAATAGTCATCAACAATAACTAAAACATAATAATTACCTCCAAGACTTCTAGTTCTTGATGGTCCAAATGAATCCATGTGAAGTAGTTGGAGAGGTCTTGTTGTTGAAACTACATTCTTGAGTTTGAACGATACCTTGCTTTGTTTGCCTTTCTAACATGCATCACAAAGCTTATCCTTTTCAGATCTTACTTTGGAAGTCCAATGACAAGATCATGCTTGATCAGTTTATTTAAATGATCCATGTGGATGTGAGCCAGTCTTCTGTGCCAAAGCCATGAATCATTTTTGTTCTTGGCAAGTAGGCATCTAACTGTTAGATTCAAACAATTAAATGAGCTATTATGTTTTGATAATCAACAATTTCTTTAAAGGTTTAATATCATTAGAGATAGAATTCCTAACACAGTGAAATTTCTCATATCCAGGAATATCTATCTACTGGAAGCACTGAATGAATCTCAAAGCATTATCAAGAGAATCAGTCTGCTAGGTGAAATCGTCCGGTCATCACTACATACATCCTGAAGGAAATGCTGTCAAAGACATACAAAGAAAGCATTCATGTGAAGACAGTCTGGTGACTCACGGAAGATAAAGCAGTAACTTCAAATAGCAAACATCCTTTTCGAAGACGCTCTATCAGCTATGCACTCTCAAGTCAAAGTCTACTTCAGGAAGCTGAAACAGTCCTGTGCCTGAACCAACAGTGATCAACAGGAAGATTGTTTCATCTAAAGCTGAATGAGTATGACAACTCATGAAGAAATGCCTCTAGCTTTGAAGCTTCTCTAGCATCATATAAAGAAGTTGTGGACAAACTCTCTCAAATGGAGAACATCAGTGGAAGAAAAAGAAAAGGAAAGATTCAGTCTTCTACAAGTCAAGAATATTCCCAACCTTAAGAAGGACCGAATAAAGAAAGACCGTCTGCCGATGCAAGCCACTCAGTAACGGAATTCTAAATATTATATGGAGACTACGTCTGCCAAATCATAAGGAAGAATTCGTCTGCTCAAGCATCAGAATGCGCCAAAGGTACAAATATCAAGAAATGTGCATCACGAGGATATTAGTTCAACAGAAGCATTAAAGAAATTATTCACCTAGCTCTGAAGAGTTCATCCAGAATAATTGCTTCTTGGATCAAAAGACATCTACCTCGTCTGCATATTAAATAAAGCAGTGGCAATGGCAGAAAGAAGAAAGGGACACAATTAATACAATATTCCTTGGTCCCACTGCTTTTCTACTTTTCCTCAAATCACGCTGACATCGCGGAATCAACGGCAAGAATCTCTGAGCATCGTACTCATTCAACGGTCGAAATTCAAATATTTGATCAGAGCATTTTATGGGCACTAGCTGGCACGCACTGGGGTATAATGGTCAAAACAAATACCACAGCTGGAATTCCTGGCATTAAATACAGAAGACATAGCTCAAGGCTACTTGCTCAAATGGAGCCAGACGATGTCAACTCAGGCAAATCAATGTTTCGCAGATCGTGTCTCAGACCTGCTGAAAAATGCAGAATTAGCCGTTACTCACAGCAGAGGAAGTAGGAGCACTAACGGACAGGTTTTCTCTTTCTTTCTGTGGAAGAAGAATGAAGATCTTCAACTGAAGATATATATATATATATATATATATATATATATATATATATATATATATATAATCTTGCTTCCGTAGAAACATGGTGACTTGAATTCAAACTTACATATCTCAACCAAGTTTGCCCAGAACCAAGATTTCATTGGTTCCAACTCAGGGAGCTTCAAGCCATATCCTACCTGAGTTGAGTTGCTCATGTGTGTGAAGAACTTATAGAGTATCACTCTCATCCTATCCCACACACATAACCCAAAACAGAGAACCTAAACTTCCTATCCTCTCTGTAAAACCCGAGCTTCATTTCTTCTACCTACTCTTATTTGAAGAGTAGAAAAGCAAAGCCTTGTAAAAGGTATCAGGAGGAGTCTTGTAGAATACTTGTGAGGAGAAGTCCTGATAATACTTGTAAGGAGGAGTCCTCATTATACTTGATAGGAGAAGTCCTTCTAATACCCGGTCTTTATTTTCTGTACCGTTTTTTAGCCATTTACATTCCTTAGGAGTAGACCTAAGTTTATAGCCAAAGTCTTATTTCAAACATCCTTCAATAGCAAGGCACTAAGACCTTTTTGGAGTATCTTAGGAATCCATATTGAGGAACATAGTCCATTCCTCGAGCAATCGCTTAATTAGGGAATCATTGTTTGTTTCCCAACCGACCACACAACTTTTAGATCGACCGAATCCATTTCCTAATCGACCAAATCTATTTGTGAACAAACAAATTGGCACGCCAAGTGGGACCACTCTCGCTATTGAACAATTTCCATCACCTCCTCACGACCTAAATTGGCGTATGCAATTGAGGTCTGGAAAGAAAATGGAGTCTTCAAGCAACCGCAGAGTCAGTAGTAGTCGTACCTCGCTCGTTGGTACCGCTTCTACCTCCACTACAATGCCAGTACAAACAGGACATGCTACAGATCCTGCTGGCCACGCCGTTTCGGCGATAGCCGCAACGACTGTTTCTCCTTACGTTGAAGTCATTGAGACAGCAAACGAAGAGAGAGACTCGAGCATGGTTACCACAAATTCCTTCATTGGTAGAAGATCGACCTGGGGATTAACGATATTTTAGCTCAAGTCTCCAAGAATATGGCCTAAATCATCAAACTCATGGTGCACAACGAGATGCACTTTTCCCAAGAGGATTTGCAACGGCGAGGGCCGGATTTTCCGTCCCATGCTATTCAGAACGTGCCATACTTTGGGGGCAGGGCACTCAAGGTTATCCCAACATGGCTTCCCTTTAGTATGGGCAAGTTTCCATAGCAAAGCGTGGAGAAGGTGTCAGAATCGGCAGTTCCCCAATACAACATACAATCATTTTGACACGCGTGTATCTTTTCATAGTCCAAACCAAGCTTGCTTATCGTTTTCTTTGCCTCATGGAAGGAACCTGGAACCTTCGCGTGTTCAAATGCATCATGCAGTAGTTCTAAGATCATTGTCATAGCTTTATTAGTCATACCACATAAGGACTTGATCTGATACAACTTCACCACAAAAGCAAGTTTAGAATACTTTGTGCACCCTTCATACAAAGGTTGTTCACCATCTCTTGCTAAGTCATAAAAATCTTTAGCTTCATGCCTTCTTTGAGTTGCATCTGGAATCACTCCTTCATCTTCAAGGACGTCATCATTTGATTCTTCTGCATGGTGCATATCAACTCCAAAAGCATCATTGATCATGACTTGAATTGGATCTTCTTCAACCATGGCTTCTTGTACTGGATTTGGAAAATTTTGAGGAGAAATATCTATAGTTTCTCCATGGTCAAACCAAAAGGTGTATCCTTTCGGGAATTTCTTACAAATAAGGTGGTCATACACCATATCCCTTGTTTGTCGCTTTCTAAAATCACACCGAGCACAAGGGCATATAATTTTTCCCTCAATTGAATTGTGCTTAAATGCAAAGTTGATAAAACCCGTAACGCCTTCCTCATATGCCCCTGTATTCCGTGGCATCATAATCCATGACTTGTCCATTTCTTTAAAATACACCTTCTTGTTAAACTGATTGAGTGAAGAAGCCGCTTAGCTCAAGTTGAATAAAAAACAAAGGGAACTGCAGAGAAGGGAAAGAAAATATCCGTAATCGGAGATGAGAAGAATAATACATTCTTTTAAAAATGTATACTACTCTATCCAAATCATTGCTAAACTGAAACTGAAATGTATACTACTCTATCCACATATGGTATCTGTTGCCTAAAAATAATAGTGGGTCTGATGGTAGTCTATTGATAGATAGACCCAAAAGAATCATTCTTAGACCCAAATGGCATAAGGATTACATCACTTGGCAGACAATTTCAGCTAACTAACTAACTGTTATTTGACTTGCTCTATCTCTAACTACTGTAATACCAATCAATCAAATCAGAAAGTATTTTAATTTAACCAAGTCCTTCAACAGGAGATAAACTGGTTTGATCTTAACACTTTTCAAAAACTGTTCTGAAAAGTTCTTATTAAATTTTCAATTTTTAAAACTAAAAATATCATAAAAACCGATTTTGTATTCAGAAAACTGATAAAGGAATGCAAGAAGACCCTATTTCATCACAATAATTTTGGTAATAGGATAATAATACATCAGAATATTTACCTTTTTTTTTTGTTATTTGTCAATCACACAATTATTAAAAAGAAAAATAACCATGAGTTTAGGCAAGGCTAACATTGTAGAGCATGATATCTACTTACGCAGAACACTAAATAAAATTTCTAAAATAATAACACATACTGTTTCAGTATTTGATTTTAGGCATGGTGCGTGTCCCTACCTCTCCCAACCCCCACACAATTAAACACAAAACCATCGAAGCAGATTAGAAGAAAGGAGAAAGAAAAGAAAAAGAAGATGCAATCATACAAACACAGACTTTGATGTACCTGATTAACGTCATAGTTAAAAACAAATTCAGAAACGGACACGAAGTTTTTGGGGAGGTTTGAGAGAAATTGAGAAAATGAGAGTCACGCACGCAGAAACAACACTTTGTATCTAGGGATTGAATCGCTTTGTTCTTCAGGGAGAGAACTTACAGAATTTAGCACAAGATAGCTAGCTAGCTTTTAAGGCTTAAGCTTCTTGCTTCTCCTGTATAACCAGTACAAGGAACAAACGAAGCTGAATGCTTGTTCATCTCAACCACCACACAGAGAAAAATATAAAAGTTGTACACCGAATAAGATAGTCTTGGCCGGCGAAAAAGATAAAACTAAAACTAAATGTCTATACTAACATGTAAACTCAACAAAGCAAAAACCAATTCATAGCAAGTAGTCAGGCCAAACATGATAAAATATCAAATTGCTAAAATCTACTTACGCAGAACACTAAATAAAATTGCTAAAATAATTGAACCACAACCAGTGTTTTCCTTGTCCTGCATTATATCTCTCAGGTAGTTCCACATGACTGCAGGATTGGTACAGAGAATAACTCTAAGAAACTGCTATTTTACATTGGATTTAGGTTTGAGATATAATCACCAATCAACATGTGATAATCAATAACCTTTTGGCAAGTAATATACATGCTCATATTCTAATTTCTAAATGTAAACTTTTCCTAACTACCAGACAAAAACCATTGAGAGAAGAGATAGGACCTCTAAACTCTAAAGGACATACCTGTAACTTCCGCAAAAGTGTAATCAGTAGCACCAGAGAAGGAACCAAAAGATCAACTATGCTCAGCTCGCGATTACGTTCCAATAGTAAATCTGATGTAGTATTGCACTCTGTACCCTCATCTACAAGGTAATCTGTTCAAGCAGAAAAAGAAATAAAGAGTATTAAAGCAAACAGAAAGAGCGAAGAGTTAATAAAGTGAGGATCTAAAACAAAAACAAATTAAATGGAGTGCACAGGGAAAAAGAAAAGGAGAGGAAAACTACTGAGAATGCAGCATGGCTGACAAAACCCTCTGAATGTCGTTCATGGCTACACCTGTTGAACAATCGTGGGAAGAACACTGAGGAGAAACTAAAAACTGCTAGCTTAAGAGAATAACTCGACTCAAATCACATACAAACAAGGAACACATAGCAAGAGAATTTCTACTCCATTATTAGCACAAGCAGGAATGCACATCACAACATTCAAAAAGAGATATGCATAAACTACTCAATCAGATGAGATAGTAAATTACTTACAAAAGAAAGAAAAATACAGACAAGCAAACTAGAACTGATCTATACATTAATTTAAGATTTTAAGTTGCACAAAGCAGATCTACACAAAAAGGGGACATTAACGAAACAGGATTCCGTGTGAACATACCAGTAAATAAAAAACAGTGGTTACCTTCGATCCAAATCTGAGAGGAAAAAAAATGGATGCCGAAAATCGGAGAATGAGCTTTGGAAAAGAGGTGCTGAAGAACGAGGAAAAGAGCTCATTCACGGGGAAAAGAGCTCTGGAGAACGATCGAGGTGCTTACTGAATGAGCTCATTCTCTTGTGAACACTGCTTCTTGTACCTCTCTGGAGAAAATCGAAAATGTTAAGGTTCCAAGTGAGAAAAGAGCTCTGGAAATTAAAACGCGTACCTCTCTGGAGAATATCGAAAATGTTAGGGTTCCAAGTGAGAAAAGAGCTCTGGAAAACGTGTCGTTCTTATATGTCAATCTGCGGCGGTTTCCCCTAACCACCTCTAAGTGACAACTTGCGGCGGTTATAGTGTAACCGCCGCAAATTATCCGCCCCAAAACGCACAGTTCCAGGTAGTGCTGGATTCCTAACTAAGTTGATTGCTAAGTTGAAGCAATGAGCACAGTGCAACTTTAAAGCCAAATGCAACTAAGGCTGATAACGGGAAAAGATTAGCTAATGCCATTAAGTGATAGGTTTAAGAAAAAATACAAAGTAGCAAAGGAAGGACACACCTGATGTTTTCTTTAAAAAAATATCAGAGTAGGAACTAGCGCTAGCATCTAGAATTAGAAGTCACGTGAGCATACAACACAAGTAAGTCATTTATTTCATGATCCATAATAGCCATAAACCTCATGCACAAGGCCATACATACTCAAAATTCACAAAACCCTTTCTTCAATTCAATGCATAAAGATAAAATAAGTGAAAGTAACCTCTTCAAAAACTGGTTTTTATTAAAACCAAATACTCTAAATGCTTTTTGTTCACCTTCCATAAGAGCATGTGGTTCTGTACTCTCATAAACTTCTAGGAATATTTAAATTATCGAAAATATTAGATTACCTAGGTCCATTAATCACTAAAAAAATGTGAAACAGTAAAGAAACCCATTTGCTTTAGTATCTATTTGATTCAAAATGCTCATATTCTTGTCTCAACCCAAAATCCAGTTGACCTTTCAAATCAATTTAGATGAATCTATTTGACTTCTATTGCAATACTAACTTCCAAGTTCCTCTTTGACATCAAGGACTCTAAGATGAAGTTTTCAATGTTATTTTGCCCAAGGCAAGATAAATCAAATAATTAACATTGCCCTTGAATAAATACAATGAAATAAATTTCCTGGTAAATTAACAAATTGGAAGAGGGGCACCGTTCCACTCCCCAAGGCATTCTAAAAGAGGATCAATAGTTTTACCCCGACACACTGTTGTGAACGGTTTGTCACACTCCTCGCTTGGTGACCTGACCTTTTCTCCGGTTAGCAACTCAGTTCCCAATTCCTCTCCCACAAATTTGTACAGTGGGTAATATCTTCCCCAAGCATCTTCAAATTAACCATTTCAAACTAGTTTCCCGTGAAATTAACTTTAAGAGTCTCAAATTAACCATTTCATCTTCTCTCTTTCTCTTTTCTCAATTCCTCTTCTAAACCAAACATACCATCAGTAGAAAACTGAGAGCCATTGAGCAAGCCTCCTACCTCAACTTCGAAACCGTAAGCTGTTTGTAGAGACACCTTTGGACCCCAACCTCATACTACAATAGTTTCCCTGAAGCTGCTCCTGATGCAATAGCAGCAAGCCTATGATAACATGTAAGAAGTTTCAACATATAATAGATAAGTGAATAAAATAATTAAAATCATGTCAAAATTATATTGTACCTGCACGGCACTTGAATATCATATTCACAGACAACATGACTATGACCACTGTTAGCCTCAACAAAAGCTTGGAGCTCTGAGTAGGGCAGGTATATATACTGCAGTCAAGCTGCATGAAGAAGATGATAATGCCAAGGCAATAGCTTCAAACCCCAGAGTCAAAAGGTGACAGGTCCTCATAGTCATAGGTCTTTAGACAAGATGTTTACTATGGAAAGCTAGCAAAAATAAGAACCCTTTGGCTTGTGCACATATAAGATGTACAAAATATGTGTTCAGGTGTATGCATGGGGTATCTTATCTATTACATCTAAGCAAGAATTGAGTGCTGTTTTGGCTCATGCAAATACAATACTATTATTCTCTTTTTTCTTCTTATTCTTCTTCATTTGCGATAAAACTAAGAGAAAGAGGAAGAAAAGATTCATTAGCATTTAGTCAGTAACTCTTCCAAGTTCCAAGTGCATATCTAATAAAGAAAATATTGGAAATAAGCAGCAAGCCTTAAGAATTTCATCCTACAAAAATAGACAAAGGGAGAAGCACTTACAAAAAGCTGGTGTTTTCTCTCTAACCAAATGGCATTAATCAATGTCAAACATAGCAAGATGGCATATGCTTTTTGTTTCCTCACTTTTCAACAATATAACAATTGCAAAGTGAAGTTGATGGGGATAATGCAAATGACACTGCACGTAAAAAGAAGCCAGAACATTGAGATGTAATAGAAAAAAACAACTAAAAAGCAGTTTCAATACAATTCAAGGAAAAAAAAGGGTAAAGAGTGCTAAATAAATGATAAAATTGACAAAAGAACTGCACTGATCTTTGTTCCAGAAGCACAAAAATGAACTAGATAACTGAAATTAACGGTAACGGTCATGGCAGTTAAATTTAACAAAGTTCATTATTTCACTCATCCATAGTCCCAAAAAAAACAAAAAAGAAAATCAAAGTAAACGCATATATTTACCTCGATTGAATTGTAGAAATAAGGAACAATAGTTGAGAAAATGCTGGTAGTTGTTAAAGGAGGATCAAAAGAATGAATAATTAGAAAAGAAAAATGGATAGATTAATGCTGAAGAGGGAAAATTGAAATCAAACAAGGGAAATAGCCCTTTGGTGTTGAGAGTGAGGGTGAGGGGTTTGGGATCTGAAGAGAGAAAGAGCGAATGAAGCGATGAGGATGCCGATCATATGTATATACTATATATCTCCTAACCATGAAGAACTTGAGAACAAGGGCAAAACACAATCTACCCTCTAGCTGTAAGAGGTTTTTTTCCTTGAACTTCCCAACTTACATAAACTAAACTAGTCTATCTATCAGCAAAAGAACAAATAGACTAAATGTGAAAACTGAAAAGTATTTAGGAGCAGAACATCACCTACCAGACAAGCAATTTTGAAGAAGTCAAACTTGACAGCAACCCTTTTAGAGTTAAGAGGAACTATTGGCAGTGGCATGCAATAATAGTGGAATTTCTCAGCAAGGTTATCTTTGGTTAAGAACCTTTGATGAAATATAAAATTACTCAAGATACTACACATTATTTAGAATGCATATGAATGTAGAAGTCTTATTAGTGAATGAATCAGGAGGCACTAAGTGTAGTTTGATGCTCGATTATTCACAAAAACCAAGACTCTCATGCTTAAAAATGATCAAGAACCTAACGACCAAACTATATCAATATCCACAATTTCAAATTTTGACAGATTTATACAAGCAGCAAGCTGCAGTGCAGCTGGTAGTTATAATTGACACAGGATAAACACTGCTAGATAATCTCAAATTTAGCAAAGGGTAAAGTCGTGAACAACTAAAAGTTAATCAACAACAAATGTCATACACAAATAAAGATGAGGCTTGAGCATTGCAATATTAAATTACATGTTTCCTCCTTAACATCAAGGAAATATGATGAAACTTTCCATATTATTTTGCCCAAGGCTTGATCAATCGAATGATTAACATTGCACTTGCATAAATACAAAGATACAATTTCCTAAACACATATGGTTAAATTAACAAATTGGAAGTGGGGCACCGTTCCACTCCCCAAGGCATTCCAAAAGAGGATCAATAATTTTACCCTGGCATATTGCAGTGAATAGTTTGTCACACTCCTCGCCAGGTGACCTGACCTTTTCTCCGGTTAGCAACTCAGTTCCCAACTCCTCCCTCACAAACTTGTACAGTGGGTAAGATCTACATTCATTGATCTTGTTTGGAATTGTTGGACATCCACTATCATATGCAGCCCTAGCACTCTCAACCTCCTTTGGCAAGAGACTCTTCAACTCATCCTCAAAAGTTGAAATCTTTTGAAAGATTGACGTGTTTAGGTTCTTCTCACTTTCTCCATTTACTAATGCATGATCCACAAGCACTTGCCTTAGTTTTTGCATCAACGGGTATGTAGCGCTGCAGGGGTCATCAATGTAGGCAAATGCAGTTTCCCTATCAACCACCTTCAGCAAATCTTTTTCACAAAATCTAGAAGGATGGAGTTCTCCATTGACACCCGTGGTAAGATTCCTCTTGGCAACTTGACTCACAGTTCTCTTCACCGAGTGTTTCAAGTTCTCCTCCAAATGCCTCAAGTCAATTGCTTGGCAAAGCGCAATCAAGAATGTGGAAGACATGAGCTTAAGGATCTCAATGGCTTCGTTGGTTTTTCTAGAAGAAATCAGACCCAAAGAGTTCACATCCTGGTTGTGTTGCTCCGCACTTTGGACATGGGTTGTGACGGGATTGGCAAGATATTGGAGTTCGGAGCAATAAGAAGCCATGGCAATTTCAGCTCCCTTGAGACCATAATCCAAGCTGGGATTTCTACTAGCAGTGAGATTTGAAGGTAAGCCGTTGTTGTAATGATCATCGACAAGCTCAGTGAACTGAGCAAACATGAGTTTGCCAATTGCTGCAAGAGCGAGACGTGTGTTGTCCATGGAAACTCCAATAGGGGTTCCTTGGAAATTACCGCCATGCAAGGCCTTGTTTCTAGAAACATCAATCAAAGGGTTGTCGTTCACAGAGTTGATCTCTCTCTCGATCGACTTTGTTGAGAATCGAATCACTTCAATCAGAGGACCAAGCCACTGTGGGGAAGTTCTCAGAGCATATCGATCTTGTTTTGGCTTTTGCAAAGGATCCACCTCGTGCAACTTCTTTGCTGCTTTCATGTAGGAACTTCCATCCAAAATGTGCTCCATGATAGCGGCAGCCTCAATTTGGCCAGGGTGGTGCTTTAACTTATGTGTCAAATGGTCAGTAAATTCAGGCTTCCCTTGCATCACTTCGGCAAAAATAGCTGACAGAACTTCAGAAAGTATGGCCAATATGTTAGCCTCGAAGAGAACAATAGAAGCTAACCCAGAACCAACAGCGGTGCCGTTAACAAGGGCAAGCCCTTCCTTAGGCTGCAATTCGAAGAACCTGGAGTTGATGCCAGCCAATTGGAAAGCTTCCTTAGCATTAAGTACCTCTCCGGAGGGTCCAACAGCTTTGGAGTTTGGTCGGCCGGTAAGCAAGCCAGCAATGTAAGAAAGAGGGACCAGATCACCAGAAGCGGTGACGGTACCACGAAGTGGTAAGCATGGTGTGATGTTGTTGTTGAGGAGGTTGGTGATGGCTTCTAGGATTTCAAATCTAATGCCAGAGTATCCTTGGAGAAGAGTGTTGATCCTTACTAGCATGGCTGCTCTGGTAGCATCCTGTGGGAGCGTGTAACTTGAGTCAGTAGCGTTGCCAAATATTCCAGCATTCAAAAACCTGAAGAACAAGAAGAATATATAAACTTTTATATAATGATGAATGTAATAGTAAATATGATGATTAGTTAATTAATTAGGAGTAAATTAGAAGTGGATACTGGATGGAAAATACTAATTATAAAGAGGTAGCTAAGAGTGTGTGGAATTGAGTGAAGTAGTACCTGATGAGTTCTAGCTGCAGAGCATTGCCATTTTTGGTTCTGCGATGGGAGGTGGCACCGAAGCCGGTGGTGACACCGTAGCTGTCAGTGCCGTTGTTCATGCTGTTCATGACCCAGTCACTGCTGGCCTTAACGCCAGCTCTAGCTGATTCGCAAAGCTCAACGCTCACTCGTTGATCTTGTGCGGTGGCAATGGCAGCCACCTGAGCTATCGTCAGCGTCTCTCCGCCGAGCCTGACCACCGGGTTCCGGTACTCCGCCACCATGCGCTTGACCTCGTCGAGGTGGCTCCCCTTCATTGATTCGGCGGCCAGTCCCCAATTCAAGGGATCACTACTTGCTTTAGCAGCAGTGCTGCAGAAGAAGGAACCGTCGTTGGTGTTTGGTGCCATCTGATTCGAATGATTCAATGGAGCTGCTGGGTTAAAGAATGTTGTGTATTGTGTATTGAAGGGAAGAGTGATTGGGTACTTAACTTATATACAAATTAAGATGAGTTGGGGATTCTTTTTCTTCTATCTAATGTGTGCTGTGCTAGTTGGAACGAAGGAACGAAGCAACGCCAACCAACGACGGAAGTCCAACTCCAAACGCTGGTCAAGTGAGTCAAGTCTCTACATCACACACTATTCACGGCTTCATTAATTGGTTTTTTTATTTTTTCAATCAACATGACTATCACACATCAATTTATCTAATATTTTAATAAGCTTCATCGTTTTCTTTGTTTATTCAGTAAGCTTAACTGCTAAAACATGTGCATTATCCATCTTAATCGGGGTCAAGTTTTGTCTACATATAATTAATTATTTAGTATTTCATTTATTGGTAAATGTTAGTTGTTAGCTGTTGTTGACACCTAAAAATCTGCAACGGCTAGTGACGAGTCGAAGGGCCACTCGAGTCGATTGAGGAGCATGGTCAAACAAAATAGTAGCCGATTCAAGTGGGTCTAGCCGATTGGAAGCACAAGTGATCTGCTAAAGCAAATCGAGTGTACAAGGATAAGATCCAGAGAAGATGCAGAAACTTAGGCTTCAAGTAGGATGAGTCACTGGGTTTCTGGAAGCTTTCCACGTGCAAAAGTAGTTAGAGGGTTCATTCTCGTGAAAATAAGTTAAAGTGGTTACGAACTAGCCGATGCAATGAGGGACGACTAAAACAAAGCCTCTAGGATGACAAGGAGAGAGGGAACGACGATACCCACGATCTTGTAAGCACTGTAATGATCGGAGGACGTGGGGTGTCGCATGTTCTATCCATTCGCTAAGTAGTTAGCCGATTTACCTCTATAAATAGAGGAATGATCATTTGTACAAACACACACAATCAATTAATCAAAATCTACAAATCTCACACATTTTATCTTTATTTTACTTTTCGGCACTTTACTTTTCAGCCATTTAAACTCTTTATCGCTTTCTGCAATTTAAATTTCAGCCGATTTACAGCTTTCATCCTTTATTTTCTTTACCGTTTTTCAGCAATTTACATTCCTTAGGAGTATATCTTAGTTTATAGCCAAAGTCCTATTTCAAACATCCTTCAATAGCAAGGCACTAAGACCTTTTTGGAGTATCTTAGGAATCCATATTGAGGAAGATAGTCTCTTCCTCGAGCAATCGCTTGATTAGGGAATCATAGTTGGTTTCCCAGCCGACCACATAGCTTTCAGATCGACCGAATCCATTTCCTAATCGACCAAATCTATTTTCCGCCCCATGCTGTTCAGAATGTGCTAAACTTTGGGGGCAGGCCACTCAGGGTTATCCCCACATGGCTTCCCTTAAGTATGGGCAAGTTTCCATAGCAAAGCGTGGAGAAGGTGTCAGAATCGGCAGTTCTCCACAGCCGAATTTTTCTCCATAGCCTACTTTCCACGCTGGAGGAGGTTCTTTTGCTCAGCCACTATCGTTGTCAGCCGAACCTGTTTGGCCCAACATATCTCAGTGGATTGGGAGAGACAACAACAAGCAGTGGACCCCCACATTTAATACTGGATTCTGTGGAGTGCCTTAGCAACCTTATTATGAGCAGCCAGCGTAGCCGACTGTTCCCTATCAGACACCATCAACTTAGCCGTGACCAGTACCCATACCACTACCAGTTTAAGGATTTGGACACCCGGAGAATCTTTCTAACACATGAGAACCCACGAGACCGAATTTCATTGACCCCTACATGATTGTCGAAGCTATGCGACGACATTTTAGCGTTCAGCTGTGGCCCATCGATAAACCTGTCTATCGAAAGTCGTACCCTGAACGGGTGGACAGGACTATCTCATTGTCGAGAGGTTTTAAGGTCCTAGACTTTACTACTTTCTCGGGCTAGGATGATAAGTCCACAATGGAACACATTGGCCGATTCACGGCCCAATATGGAGAGGCAAATCAGAATGACTTTTACATACTGCAATTGTTCCCCTTGTCCTTAACAGGGGAAGCATTCAGTTGGTACTCCTCCTTGTCTCTCAATTCCATTCAGAACTGGACAGAAATGGAAAGGAGTTTCCATGATAGGTTCTACAGTCCTTGCCCTGATATTTTGGTTGTTGATTTGATGGTTACTTGTCAAAGAGTCGATGAATCAGTTAGTGAATATCTCAAATGGTTCAGGAAGTTGAAGAGCTGATGCCAGTTTCTCGAATCTAAGTATGCGCATATGGTCACCAAAAATTTGCATCCTCAGATTGCAGATAGGCTTATTACCCAAAAGTACAGTGATTTGACCTAATTTGCATCAAAAGCCTCACGCATCGAGTCCTTTATCAAAGAGAAGGAAGCGGAACGATCAAACAGAATAGGAAAAGGGCCTTTCCTCATCTCCATCATAGGCGATGAGGCAGTTGTGGATCCCTATGGGGAAGTAATGGCTGTGGAACTCTTACAGGGGAAGCCTTTGTTAGATTCAAACAATTAAAAGCATAAATATGTTTTGATAATCAACAATTTCTTGAAGAGTTAATATTGTTTTTTAAACTAGATTCCCTAACAAAATGAAAACTCTCATGTACAGGAATAACTATTTCTAGAAGGACTGAGTAAACTTCAAAGCGTCATCAAGAATACCAGTTCATCAGAAGAAGTTCGTCCGGTCACCATGAAGAAAACTGCGTCTGGTGAATCATAAGAGTCTAAAGCGGCAACAACAATCAATATCTGAGGACACCTCATCAAAGTCTGCTTGCTCTAAATCAAAGCCTATCCTGAGAAGACAAAACAGTCTGCCACCTAAGAAAACTGCTCCAATCAAAGTTAAATAGGATAGGTTAATCTATGAAGAATTCCTTTCAGTCTCAAAGGCTCTCTAGCATCATAAAACGAAGTTATCAGATGAAGAAACTTCAGAAGAGGAGATTCAGTTATCTACAAAGATAAGAAGATTCTGATAGACAAGAAAGACTAAATGAAGAAAAGTTCGTCCGCCGGTACCAACCACTCGCAACAGAACTTCATAAAGTAAACGGAGACTACGTCCACCAAACTACAAGGAAGAATCCGTCCACTCAAGTAACAATTGCGACAAAGATACAGAGATCAAGGAATGTGGCTTTCGAGGAAATCAGGATCATCGAAGTACTAAAGAACTTAATTTCTCATCTGAAATTATTACTTCATGAACTCAAGAAGACTCCTACCTCGTCTACACATTTATTAATATACTGGCTGCGGCAGAAAGTAGAAAGGGACACAATTAATACAATATTCCTTGGTCCCACTCATATTCTACTTTCCCTCAAATCAAGCTGACATCGCGGAATCAACGACAAGAATCTCTGTGCATCGTACACTCTCAACGGTCGAAATTCAAAATTCTGACCAAGGCACGTGATGAGTATTAGCTGTCAAGCACTGGGGTAAAAGAGTCAAAGCAGTCTCCACCGCTGTATTCTCACAGGTTATATACGAAGAAACCAGCTCAAAGCTATTTCCTCAGCATGGAGCCAGACGACATCAACCCAGACGAACTGATGATTTCCAGATCATATCTTATGCTTGCAGAGAAACCTCTAATCGTGACTTACGCATGTTGAAAGATGCAGAACTAGCCGTTACGCACAGCTCAGAAGAGAAGAGGCACTTCAGACAGTTTTTCTCTTTTTCTCAAGAAGAAGAAGAAACTGAAGATATAAATAGAAGATTCTGTCTCCGAAGTATTTGGGCAACTTAGACTTAAACTTCCATATGCCAACTAAGTCTGTCCCAAGAGCCAAGCACCCTTGGTTCACACTCAGGATGCCTCAAGCCCATTCCTGCCTAAGTATGTGAGTTTGTGTGAGGAAAATTCATAGAGTATTACTCTTATCTTTCCCAACTCACACACCCTCCCAAACAGAGAACCCAAACTCTTATCCTCTCTGTAAACCGAACTTCATTTCCTCTATCCACTCTTATTAAAAAGAGAACCAAATAGAGAAGCCAACCTTTGAAAAAGGTGTCAGGAGAAGTCCTGTATAATACTTATAAGGAGAAGTCCTGAAAATACTTGTAAGGAGAAGTCCTTCTAATACTTGATAGGAGAAGTCCTCAGAATACTTGTTAGGAGAAGTCCTTAGAATACTTGTTGGGAGAAGTCCCTGATAATACTTGTACTATTTGTTGAAATAGTGAAAATCTTGGTGAAGCCAAGGACTGGACGTAGCCCTGTCGGTTATTGGGGGTGAACCAGGATAAAAACCATGTGTGCTTTATTTTCATATTATTGTTTTTCCGCTGCATGCTCATTCATATGTTTGTAACTTGCAAACATTCGTGAAAAATAAATAATCATCGTTTAGATATTATGAAATGAATTTCATGCACTCTTACAAAAATGATCCATGTCAAGTCTAGATGAAAAGATGATAAACAAATAATTTGTAATATGTGAGGAAAGAACTTTAAAAATGTGTCACACAATTCAAACCCCCATTTCTTGTGTGTTTCTTGCACCTTCAATTGGTATCAGAGCCTAACACTCTGAAATGTGCTAATATCTTCACAGACGCAGAGTTCAAAGATCCATGAAAGTATATGTTCTTCTCGAACAAGAGCAACCATGATTCAAATGCCAATGCAAGAAGAACATCTCGAAGAAACTATTTCAAGGAAAGATCTCACATCCACTCAGCAAAGGAAGCTAGTAATCAATATGGATACCTCAGCTTATGTTTCCAGAAATATATCATTGATAAACTCCTCGAGTGATATAAGGAATGATCAAGTTCTATTCTCAGAAATAGGAAGGGAGGTAACTCTAAATTTATAATGAATTATTTACTATCTCTCACTTGGTCGAATGTTTAAGAGAATCACAAAAGATATCTTGATATAATCATTGATTGAATAAATCTCTAAATAAGCAAACCATTCAAGTTCTATACTCTTATCTCACTCTCAGATTTACTAATCCTCTCTTAAAGACTAAAGAGTATCTCTTTATAAGCTTAGCCAGGATATGCTTGGATCATTAATGTCATAACTTAAAAATCACAAACTCCTGGATAATCATCAACGCATTATGGTCATGTGAACTTACAATTTATTTATTTGATCAACAAACGCTGATCAAAATTATATGTTTGGATCATCTCTGTAGCAAATGACTTTTCACACTATCAGTACATATGTCTAGTATCTCATTAAACATTTTTTTTATTTCCCAACTCAGGAAGAGCCTTGGTAAACACTATTTGATTTATCTGACAAGCATAAATGTGCTGACAAGTTCTCTGCATGGAAAAACAAAGCACCTCTTGCATAAGGATAAATGTTGATAAAATTCTTTATTATCTCTACGATTAGTCCCTCAGAGAAAGCTTTCCTAATATATATATATATATATATATATATATACTCGTTGAAGTAGAACATACATCCTATTACCTGTAGCAAAATTATGATAACCAGGAAATACAAATGAGATCCTTCGGCGAAGGAACTATGAAATGAATCTTGCAAGCTTGGAGATAGATACACATATTGCATGGTCAACTAGAAGAATGACATCAGGCACCTCCTTGATGAAAAGACCAAAACTCCACTAAAATAGAGATTGCCCCCCAAAGATCGAGTAAATGGAAGTCATCGTCTGGTGACTATCTAAGGAACCACCAAGAGAGAGCGTCTGTGAACAACTGATCAGGCACGATCAGTCACTCGCATCACCCATACTTGGGCTACTGGTAAACAACTGTGTCGTTCCATATATCAAAACTTCTCCAGCACGCATTAAATCCCTCAACTGCTATGACTGCACATTTAAAGATTTTCATTTAATGCGCATGCTGATCATTCTATCACATCAGTAGAAAACTAATCATTTCCTCTCCTAAACCAAGTAAACACCTTTCGTATTCATAGAAAAATTAACAAAAAGGAATTTGAAGGAAGAAGTGATACATTCACTACTTACAGACTTACTTCAAACTCCCATCATCTTCAAGCTATCTATTTCTCTCTCTCTCTCTCTCTCTCTCTCTCTCTCGCTAACCTTTGTTTGCAGATCATTACAATGGCTTCAAAGAAACAGATCAATGCTGCTTCCGAACTTACCCCTGCTGAGCAAAATATTATTGAACGAAGAATGAGGAACATCGCCTTAAATCGAAAAGAGCAAGAATCGTTCATTGGAAAACAGAAGACAATGAATCTTGGTGAAAAGGAACTGGTCCCGCCAAAATATCTTGATCTGAATCTCTACAGTCACGTTAAAATTGCAGGGCTGGACTGGGTTCTATTTCAAGAATGGACCAACCTCATGAGAGTATCCTCTCTCCCTACCATTGAGCCTGTTATCAAGGAGTTCTATGACTGTGCTGTCAAGAGCGGAACCCTTGTAATCAAGACAAGATGCAGGCGATCAATCACAACCATTATGCCAGGAGATATCGCAGTGATTCTGGACAGCAAAATCAACGAATGGGTCAAGTTCAAATCTACTTGGGAGCTGTCTGCCCCCAACCTTAACTGCATCTGGAAACAGAATCCAGAGGTTCATGGAACTAATGTCAACAACCTAATAGAGGAATGCAAATTTCTAGTTTTAAGTAAGTCTTGTCAACTTAGTGTGTTATGCTTTATTAAGGTTCATATTGCATTTGAAGGCTCATAAAAGATCAACTAATTGAGTACGATACGTTCTCACAAGTAAAACTTGGTAGGAACACTCAATTAGGTTTTAAACAGTCAAAAACTGAGTTCTGGACTGTCTGTAATCGATTACAGATGTGTGTAATCGATTATAGGATGTGTGTAATCGGTTACCAAGTTTGAAATTTGAATTCAAACTTCAACGGCATGGTGTAATCGATTACACTAACTGTGGTAATCGATTACCAGGTCGATAAGTATGTCTTTTCATGAACCATTGTGTCTCAAACCATTTGGGAAATGTTGTGTTGGTTCATGGACGACCTCTAGTGCCTATATAAAGTCCTTAGACACTCAGAAACATGAATGACTTGGTCCATAACTTTCATATTCATTAAAGTCATCATTCTGAGTTTCAGTTCTCTCATTTTCATAAGAACACTCATGATGTTCAACATTTGAGAAACTCAGAATGGAAGAGCCTTCATTGTAATTTCCTAGAGCATACAAACTAAGATCAATCCATCATGTCTAAAGGATTGAACCAGCCATAGAAAAGGCATCTTCTTCTTCTTCTATTAGAATCATGTTGATTCATTCACCGTGGTTTTCGGTGTTGTAAAAAGGCCCTTTGAATCAGGTTTGATTCAAAGTCCATCGTGGTAATACGGTGTCATCAGAAAGTGGTTTGCTTTCTGAGGCTTGATGGGTCCTCTTAGGGTCCTTGGCACAAGTATTGCTAAGAAGACTTGATCAATCAGAAGTGGGTTGCTTCAGGAAGATTGATAAGATATCTTAGGGTTCTTGGTGCAAGTATCCGTAAGAGTACTTGATCATGGGAAATCTTCACTGTGGAATTCAGTGGAGTGATTCTTCAGAAAGTGGTAATCTTTCTGAGGGGTTCTAACTTTACTGTGGTATTCAGTAAAGGGTTTGACTCAGACAGTGTAATCTGTTCTGAGGGTTGTAATCAGTTCACTGAGTGATTCAGTGAGCGGTGATTTTCAGAAAGTGGTTTGCTTTCTGGTATAGTGGAAAATCTCTGTGTGATCAGAGGACTGGACGTAGCCTTTTGGGTTTGAAGGTGAACCAGGATAAAATCCCTGTGTGTTCTTCTTATCCTTCATCTTTTACTTTCAAGCAATTACAACATTCCGCTGCAACAACGTTCTTACGTTACAACTCTAATTGCGCTGAAAGTCGTTTGGTACTATTACGCGAAAATCGGGGCAACTCTGATTCACCCCCCCTCTCAGGTTGCTATCTGTACTAACATTTGGTATCAGAGCGGAAGTTTAGGTAAGTTATTCCTAAGATCCGGGAAAAGATAGCATCCTCATCTACAACAAGTACCAATGAAGGATTCAACATAAACAGGCCATCATTCTACAGTGGAGAACTCTACGATTTCTGGAATATCGAGATGATGATCTTCATAAAGCCACTAGACGCGGGAATCTGGAAATTCATTGAAGAAGATCTCCTTGGGCCTGTAGTAGAAGTTGAAGGAAGTTCACAATCAGAACCAGAAAACACATGGAATGACAAAGAAAAGAAGAAAGTTCATCATGACTTAAAAATGTATGAACATCTAGACTTCAGTCCTTGGTATGAAGAAATTCCTTAGAGTATCTACTTGCAAATATTCAAAAGAAATATGGGATACTTTAATGGTTACACACGAAGGGACTGATGAAGTCAAAAGATTCAAGATCAATATTCTATCACAAGAATATGAGATGTTCAGAATATTGCCTGGAGAAAGCATACTTGATATGCAAAAGCGGTTCACACGTTTATTGAATCACTTGGTTGTTCTTGGTAAGGAATTCTCTTATTATGCCATAAACATGAAAATGTTAAGATCCCTTACAAGAACATGGCAACCAAAGGACACTGCTATCTCAAAGAAGAAAAGTCTCTCCAACATGACTCTGGCTACTCTTTTTGGAAAACTTCAAGAACATGATTTGAAGTTAAACAGACTTGAGCAATATGAGAACAACAAAAGGAGACATCGGTCTATTGCTCTAAAAGCCAAAGAAAGCATCAATGATGAATATGATGCAGAGTCACAAGATGATAAGAACATGGTCTTAATAGTCAAGATTTTTCGAAGGTTCTTACAAAGAAAAGAAGAGCATACTTCTCTTGGGATGAGAATGATGTAGGCTCAGACTCAGAATCAGAGAAGGAAAAAGCACACCTTGCATTAATGGCATCTCAGAATTCTGACAAGGAAAATATCCAGGTTAGTACCAGCACTTCTCTTTCTAATGATTTAGAATACGCTATAGAAAGTCTTTTTAAGATGTGTCATAGTGCTTCTAAATTTAGTAAACAAAATGCCATTATTTCATCTTTAAAAGAAAAATGTTAAATGCTTCAAAAGGAATTAGATGAAGTTAAATCTCCTGGAAGTAAACACATACATGCTAGTTCTTCTAGAAATATGAACTATAGGAACTACCCACAAAATGTCCCAAAATCAATCCTAAAGATCCATTCTTTAAGATTAGAAGAAAATTAGGTATATTAGATAAACATGATATTTAAAATACTGTGGTATTTACATAATCTTTGTATGAACTTACATGATTGCATGTATTTAAATTAATTATGTGCTTAAATGTTATCTAGAAATTTCTTACATAGGACTTGATAGTTTTAGAACCTATAAAATGTCCTTGTAATCGATTACCATAGGTTCTGTAATCGATTAACCCTGTTCTCAGTCCTCGTGCCTGTTAAAATCGTCTAAGTAATCGATTACCATAACTGCTGTATTCGATTACATACTCATGCTATATAATCAAAGCATAAAAGTTTCAATAGGAATTATTCTCAAATTGTTCCAAGACAACCTAGGAGACATTATGATATGCTTAGATATAATATGAAGGTTATAGACTATATGCTTATAGTTATTGCAATAGAATAGGACATACTTCTAGTAGAAGTTATTATAGGAATATCAAGTGGGCAATGTATGTGGGTGGATAAGACAAACAATAACCTAGAACCCAAAGCAATTTAGGCTTTTAACATTCCTTCATAAGAATTTGTTTTGTAAGTGTGTATGAAAAACAGCAAAGGATTTATGATATCTTGATAATGGCTGCACATCACACATGATTGGAGACAAAACAAAATCTTTATATCTTATATGAGAATAATGAAAAAGGGGTAATTTCTTAGCATAAGAAAAATAGGTACGCCTTCTCAAACCATACTAAAATAGAGCCATCTAAAGTACATAATCCTTTAGGAGATAAGTACTGGATTCAAGCCACAAGAGTTGAACTAGTTTGAGAAAAACCTAGTATGTATATCGGTTCCCTAAATGATAAGTATATCATTGAAGCCAAATAGATGTTTAGGAACAAATTAGAAGAACAAGAAATCATAGATAGAAAATTAGGCTAGATTAGTAGCACAAGGTTATAAGCTTGAAAGAAGGAATATGAGAAAAGGGGTTCCAAAACAAAGAAGACAAACTTGGATGACAATAGAGCAAGTTCATCATTAAAAATGAGGAAGCATGTCTAGCTTTAATGGCAACACATCATTCTGATAAAGAGGTTAGTAATGCAATTTCATATGTTAAATTATAAATTATCTTTGTTAGATTGTATGATAATTTCTTGAACATATATGAAGTTTATGCACATTAAAGTGGGATCATCTCATCCTTACAAAGCTAAAAGGAATTAAATTGAATAGTAATGCACTCTTAGACATCTGCATTTACATCATAGTTCTTTGATAAATATATCTTTCATTTAGAACTTATCATGTTTGGATTTTCGAGTTTTTAGTCATATTAATCGATTACATAGGCTTAGTAATTGATTACAGGGATTATATTGGCCCTGTTTCCTTTCCAGAAAGGAGGGTAATCGATTAACCATGTAGTGTAACCGATTACCTCCTCGAAATATTGAGTTAGAATTCAAATTTTCCAGTATGTAATCGATTACATAAAAGGTAGTAATCGATTACATGCCCGATAATATATATATTTTTGGGTTATTCTGCTCATAATCGATTACAACCACCTCTGTTTCCTTCTCTCTCTCGTGCGACACCAGCACCTCTATTTTCCCCATATCTTCCACAATTCTTGTTCGTTTTCAAGAATTCTTTGTGGGTTTCGCTCCTAATATCCATCTCCATCTATTCATACTACCAATTGTTGTTGAATTGGTCTGAATTATAAAGCCCCAATTCGGTCCTGCTAAACCCTAGAACTCGAACATCTTCAAATTCAGCTTCCATGGCCTCTTCCTCACGTAAACCTCTTCGTTCTAAGAACCCATCCATGGATGCTTTGGACCTCTCAAGGCTTTTGGCAACCGAAGAACAGAAGCAACGTTTTCTCGCTCATTTTATTGATCGACCAGTTCTTACACCAAAGTATGGTGCTCTGGATTCCTTCCTGGCAGCAGGGATGACATTTCCAACTCTGCTTAATCATCAGGGACTTGATCGTTCATTGAAATTAAAGGTAAATTCTATCCCGAACTTGTCAGAGTCTTTTACTGTAATCTGATTAAGCGTGGTGGCAAAATATGCACATCTGTCAAGGGTATTGACATATCTCTGAACCTTGATGAGTTGGGAGAATGTCTTTCTATTCCTAGCACTGGAGCAAAAATAGGTTCTGAATTGCCTTGCCCATGGGAAGATTATGGTAAGCGATCATTTTATTTATCTCTATGTCGCTTCACTGAAGAGCAAATTCAGTCTAAAAAGCAGAGAGTTGATGCAAACCGTTCTAGAGACACCCTTGCTGTTGGGTTTCTCACTGTTGAAGACAGAATGCTTCACTACTTGCTCAGTTATGTGATCTTACCTCAAAGTTATAATCATGCTCAGATAAGCGATCTAGAGTTACAAATTCTATATGGCATGGTTAATCAAAAGTCTATTAATTGGGCATATTTGGTAATGATACACATGATGTTGCACAAGGAACGAACTAGCCCTCCTCCATTTGCTTCTGCAATTTCTATCATTCTGAAGAAGAAGGGTGTTCCTACTCATGGTGAGTATTCTGTTAAAATGGATGGTAAGGCTCAGTGCATTGATCTGAACATTCTGAACAAGATGGGATTCATTCAGGATGATGATGGTTTCTTCAGAAACAAATCTGACCTGACATCTGAGGATCCTCCTGCTCCTACTCCTGCAGCATTCTTTCCTCCTTCTGAGAATGTTCCTTCATCATCTGCTGGTACCGATGCTTCTACACAACTTATTCTTTCTCATCTTGATAGCATGAAGCATCTCATCAACCAGCGCTTTGATCGCATAGAAGGCCGGGTAGAGTCCATGTACACTACTTTGCGTGCAGATATGGACAATCTAAGCCTTCGTGTCAATCAGATGACTTGTTCTCCTCTCCATTCCTCTGATGATTCTGAAGATTTCTAGTCTATTTCTATTTTTAATCAGACTATTTATTTTGGGATTGTAATAGTTTAGTCTTATCTTCTGGATGTTTTTGGTTCTTGCTTGCACGTTTAATTATGTATTCTGAACTTAATTGGTTATGCTTTAAATTACGTGTGATGCATAAGTTTCTATATACTGTATTGCTTACCCCACTCCCCACGTCTTAAATATCTATACTACTTGTTAGCATGTGTGGATTATGCTTGGACTCATCTTCCTTTTTGATGAAGTCAAAAGGGGGAGAAAGGGTCCTGTGCTTTGTAAAGATTGTTTACAAGAAAGGCTACAAGTGGAACAAAAAAGGGGGAGAAAAGTTAGGGGGAGAAAATTTCTGATGTATATTATGCATGCCTCTCTTTATTTCTATTATCCTCGAATATTTTGTATGGCTTTATCTTCTTTTTGATGATGTCAAAAGGGGGAGAAAAGTCTTGTGTATGCTTGATCATTTTCAGGATACTGTGCTTCATTTGCAAAACAAAGGGGGAGATATAATTGCAAAACCAAGGGGGAGATACAAGACAAGAAAGAAAGTCTAATGATCCATCAATGTTCAAGAATGATGTTTGTCATCATCAAAAAGGGGGAGATTGTAAATCAAGTCTCGTCCTTGGACTCGACTGAGGTTTTGATGAAGACAAACACATCACAAAAAGAAGAAAGACTTCAAAAGAGAAAAGGAAGACTTCAATAAATCTTCAAGAAAGAAAGGAACAAAAAGAAAAACCTCTAGAAGACTTCAAGAAGACTTAAGAAAAGAAATACTTCAAGAACCAGACTCATAACGTCAAGATCAAAACATGAAGGTTCTAGTTTTAAGTAAGTCTTATCAACTTAGTGTGCTATGCTTTATTAAGGATCATATTGCATTTTAAGGCTCATAAAAGATCAACTAATTGAGTACGATATGTTCTCACAAGTAAAACTTGGTAGAAACACTCAATTAGGTTTTAAACAGTCAAAAACTGAGTTCTGGACTGTCTGTAATCGATTACAGATGTGTGTAATCGATTACAGGATGTGTGTAATCGATTACCAAGTTTGAAATTTGAATTCAAACTTCAACGGCATGGTGTAATCGATTACACTAACTGTGGTAATCGATTACCAGGTCGATAAGTATGTCTTTTCATGAACCATTGTGTCTCAAACCATTTGGGAAAGGTTGTGTTGGTTCATGGACGACCTCTAGTGCCTATATAAAGTCCTTAGACACTCAGAAACATCAATGACTTGGTCCATAACTTTCATATTCATTAAAGTCATCATTCTGAGTTTCGGTTCTCTCATTTTCATAAGAACACTCATGATGTTCAACATTTGAGAAACTCAGAATGGAAGAGCCTTCATTGTAATTTCCTGGAGCATACAAACTAAGATCAATCCATCATGTCTAAAGGATTTAACCAGCCATAGAAAAGGCATCTTCTTCTTCTTCTTCTATTAGAATCATGTTGATTCATTCACCGTGGTTTTCGGTGGTTGTAAAAAGGCCCTTTGAATCAGGTTTGATTCAAAGTCCACCGTGGTAATACGGTGTCATCAGAAAGTGGTTTTCTTTCTGAGGCTTGATGGGTCCTCTTAGGGTCCTTGGCACAAGTATTGCTAAGAAGACTTGATCAATCAGAAGTGGGTTGCTTCAGGAAGATTGATAAGATATCTTAGGGTTCTTGGTGCAAGTATCCGTAAGAGTACTTGATCATGGGAAATCTTCACTGTGGAATTCAGTGGAGTGATTCTTCAGAAAGTGGTAATCTTTCTGAGGGGTTCTAACTTTACTGTGGTATTCAGTAAAGGGTTTGACTCAGACAGTGTAATTTGTTCTAAGGGTTGTAATCAGTTCACTGAGTGATTCAGTGAACGGTGATTTTCAGAAAGTGGTTTGCTTTCTGGTATAGTGGAAAATTTCTGTGTGATCAGAGGACTGGACGTAGCCTTCTGGGTTTGAAGGTGAACCAGGATAAAATCCCTGTGTGTTCTTCTTATCCTTCATCTTTTACTTTCAAGCAATTACAACATTCCGCTGCAACAACGTTCTTACGTTACAACTCTAATTGCGCTGAAAGTCGTTTGGTACTATTACGCGAAAATCGGGGCAACTCTGATTCACCCCCCCTCTCAGGTTGCTATCTGTACTAACATCTACCACATGATGCATAAGGAGAAGATCAATATCTCATATCTCATCTTCAACCACATGCTGTCGACTCTGGAAGGCAAAGAGTTAAAATTTCCATATGGAGCTCTTATCTCTGAGATGATGAGGAAGCATCTCATAAACAAAACAAAGGAGGAAAATGAGTTCATTGCTCATGACTACATTCACTCATCCCCAATTAAGTTCGATGATCTCAGAAGAATGAAGCTAAAGATTGAAACTACTAATGTGCCTCTAGAACTGCTGTTGCAAGCAAGCAGACCTCAACCGAAAGAGAAGAGTGTGAAGAAGGTCTTGCTCCTGACCCTGGCTGTGGTTTTGATGACGACAAACTCATCAACAAAAAGAAGAAAAGAAGACTTCAAAGAATCAAGCACTACAAGTCCATCAATAGTCTAGAAGTCTTAGTATTAGGTGAGTTATGCTTCCAAAGGTTTATTAAAGCATAAAGGCTCTTAAAATACCTAATCTAATCAAGCTAAGTGTTTTCATAACTTAAAAGAAGTAGAAAACCTTAAGCCAGTCTCAAAAATCAAGTTTCTGGAAAATGGGCTTCTGTGTAATCGATTACGCCAGTATGGTAATCGATTACACCTAGGAAAGTAATCGATTACTCATGTCTTGTAATCGATTACATGTTTGAAATTCAAAT
This sequence comes from Acmispon strigosus, assembly GCA_030819835.1. Lineage (NCBI taxonomy): Eukaryota > Viridiplantae > Streptophyta > Magnoliopsida > Fabales > Fabaceae > Acmispon > Acmispon strigosus. Next base: position 33,385,412 of record JAUAMA010000001.1, read on the forward strand.
TCAAACTGAAACGGTCACTTGTGTAATCGATTACACTAAGTATGGTAATCGATTACCAGAACGAAAAAGTGCATCTTTTCATGAACCATTGTGTCCCAAACCTTTTGAAAAGGGTTGTGATGGTTCAAGGACGTTTCCCTTGCCTATATAAAGACCATTTGAGTCCAGAAAACAAAACATACACATAACATACACAACATACACAAGAGACAACATATTACACATGAGAAAATCACATTAGGCCAAAGCTTTGTCAAAATTAGTTCATCTTTTAGAACTTAAATCTTTTGGAGCCTAAATTCTGAGTTCATGATCTTCATGTTAATAAGAACACTTTAGTTGTTCATATTTTGAAGAACTCAGAATTGTATTATGCTTAAAAGCCTTAAATCATAATTTCTCATGATCAATTCAATTGTGTGTTAAAGGATTGATACAGCCAATTGTAATATCTTCTTCATCTCTTTCTGTAAGATTGAGTTTTTCACCGTGGTATTCGGTGAAAGGTTGTTGTCACTAAAAGTGGTTTACTTTCAGGGTTTCGATTGAAGACAAGTTTGTCTTCAAGGTCTGAGGGTGGTTTGCCTTCAGGAACTGAAAGCGGTTTGCTTTCAGGGGCTGTTGAAAGTGGTTTACTTTCACAGGATATTGGTAGAAATTCTTGGGGTCCTTGGGTTAGGAACTTGTAAGAGATTTTTACCAATAGTGGAAAAATCCTCAAGGGGTTTTCTTGAGGGACTGGACGTAGCCTTCGGTGGATTGAAGGTGAACCAGGATAAAATCTTGTGTGTGATTCTCTTTATCCTTCACATTTACTTTCAAGTATCGTTCATATCCGCTGCAATCATAACGATCATTTTGCGATCATCATAGACTTGAAAGTAACAATTTCAATAAGGCGAAAATTGGGGCAACACTGATTCACCCCCCCCTCTCAGGTTGCTATCTGTTCTAACAATTGGTATCAAAGCGGAAGTTTAGGTAAGTTATTCCTAAGATCCGGGAAAAGATGGCATCCTCTTCCAATCATGGAACAAATGAAGGATTCAACATAAACAGGCCACCATTCTTCAATGGAGAACATTATGACTTCTGGAAAATCAAGATGAAGATATTCATAAAGTCATTAGACGCAGGAATATGGAAAGCCATTGAAGAAGGTCCCTTTGTGCCTGTAACAACAGATGAAGAAGGAACTTCACAACCAAAATCAGAAAGTACTTGGAGTGAAGAAGAAAAGAAGAAGGTTCAACATGATCTCAAAGGAATGAACATCCTTACGTTTGCCCTTGGCATGGACGAATTCTTCAGAGTATCAACGTGCACTTCATCAAAAGAAATATGGGATACTTTGATGGTGACTCACGAAGGAATAGATGAAGTCAAGAGATCAAAGATCAATACTTTATCTCAGGAGTATGAAATGTTCAGAATGCTTCCAGGAGAAAAGGTATTAGATATGCAAAAACGATTCACTCATTTGATTGCTCTTGGAAAACAATTTTCAAACAGTGACTTGAACATGAAAGTTCTAAGATCACTTACAAGAGTATGGGAACCAAAAGTTACAGCCATCTCTGAGAAGAAGAGTTTATCAAATATGACTCTCGCAACTCTCTTTGGAAAACTCCAAGAACATGAGTTGGAATTGAATCGTTTAGAAGAACATGAACAACATGAGAAGAAGTATCGATCAATTTCCCTAAAGGCAAAAGAAAGCATCAAAGAAGATTATGATGCAGACTCTGAAGAAGAAGACAATGGAAATTTGAATCTTCTAGTAAAGAACTTTGGAAAGTTTCTTAAAAGGAAAAATGTTAAATTTAACAACAATAAAGCCTTCCAAAGGAACAATGAGTCTTCTTCATCTCAAAAGATTACATGTTTCGAGTGTGGCAAACTGGGACATTTCAAGTCAGATTGTCCAATTCTTCAGAAGAAGAAACATGGTCTAAGAGAGAAATTCGAGAAAAAGGATCAACCTACTCGAAGAGCATATTTGGCTTGGGATGATAATGAAGTAAGTTCATCATCAGATTCTGACAAAGAAGAAGCACAAGTTGCCTTGATGGCTTCACATGACTCAGATGTTGAAGATTCCCAGGTTAGTGATAATTCTATGTCTTCTCATGATTTAAAGTTTGCTATGGAGAATATGTTTAAATTATATCAAGAATTTTCCAAGATTAGTACCAAGCAAAATGATTTGATTTCATCCTTAGAAAGTAAGTGTAGAACTTTACAAGAGGAATTAGACATAGTGAAATCTAAACTAGATATTACACAAAAATGTACTAAGTGTAGTTCTTTAGAAGAAAAGATAGATAATCTTCAACAAAGAGTAAATAACTTCAATAAAGGAAAACATAAATTAGATGATATCCTAAGTGTTCAAAGATATTCAAATAACAAATCAGGTCTAGGATATACTTCTCACCCAAAGACCAAGGAAGTCAAGAAAACTATGTTTGTAAAACCAAACCATATAGTAGAATCTTCTAATAACAAAAAGATTAATCCTGTTAGAAGTACATACAATAGGAAAAATACTCAAAATAGACATCCTAAGAAGATCCATTCCTCTCCTAGACAAACCTCTAGTTACAATCATTACTCTTGTACGTATTGTAACAAAGTAGGACATACCCCTAGTAGATGTTACTACAAACATGTAGGAGTACCAAATAGGGAATACATTTGGGTTAGAAAGGATGTTAACTTAGAAGGACCCAAAACTTGTTGGGTTCCTAATACCCATGTCTGAACTTTGTCATGTAGGTGTGTATGAAAGCAGCAAAGGATTTATGGTATCTTGATAGTGGCTGCTCATCACACATGACAGGAGACAAAACCAAGTTTTCATTTCTTATACCTAGGGAAAAAGGTTTCGTCACATATGGTAACAATCAAAAGGGAAAGATACTCGGTATTGGAAGAATAGGCACACCCCCTCAAACAGTCATCGATAAAGTTCTTTACGTTGATGGTTTGATGCATAATCTTCTGAGTATTAGTCAACTATGTGATAAAGGTTTGAAAGTTGGTTTTATTAATGATATATGTGTTGTGAAAGATGTGAAAACTAAAGAAATTAAGTTTTCTGGATATAAAGTAAATAAAGTCTTCATGATCTCCTTGGAAGAAATTCCACAAAATGTGAGATGCCTTTTGGCCAAGAATAATAGTGATTCATGGCTATGGCATAGAAGACTTGCTCATATTCACATAGATCATTTAAACAAACTAGTCAAGCATGATCTAGTTGTTGGGCTTCCAAAGATAAAATTCGAGAAAGACAAGCTTTGTGATGCATGTCAAAAAGGGAAGCAAACCAGAACATCCTTCAAACCAAAGAACATAGTTTCGACCTCAAGACCCCTTCAATTGTTACATATGGATTTGTTCGGACCATCTAGAACTAAAAGCCTTGGAGGTAATTTCTATGCACTTGTTATTGTTGATGATTTCTCTAGATTTACATGGACTTTATTTCTTCCTCATAAGAATGAAGCCTTCAATGCATTCAAAAGATATGAAAGGCTTGTTCAAAATGAGAAGTCTTTAAAGATCTCTTCTATAAGAAGTGATCATGGTGGAGAATTTCAGAATCAACAATTCCAAGAACTATGTGATGAAAATGGAATATCACATAATTTCTCTACTCCGAGAACACCACAACAAAATGGTGTAGTAGAAAGGAAGAATAGATTACTTGAAGAATTAGCAAGAACCATGCTGAGTGAATCAAGTCTCCCTAAATATTTCTGGGCTGATGCTGTAAGTACTGCTTGCTATGTTTCCAATAGAGTTCTTATTAGACCTATCCTTAAGAAAACTCCCTATGAACTCTACAAAGGAAGGAAACCAAACATCTCTCATCTACATGCTTTTGGATCAAAATGCTTTGTCTTGAATAATGGAAAGGAAAACCTTGGAAAGTTTGATGAAAAATCTGATGAAGGTATATTCCTTGGGTATTCTTTAACAAGCAAAGCATATAGAGTCTTTAACAAGAAAACTCTATCCGTAGAAGAATCCATACATGTTTCTTTTGATGAATCTAAATCTTCAATAGAAGATAAAGTCAATCTTCCAGATAATGAAGAAGATGATATCATTATAAGTGAAGATTCTCAAAAGGATGGAGATCAGAATCCAATACAAGAAGAGCACATTGAAAGTAATACTTATCAACTTCCAAAGGAATGGAGAACCCATAGGGATCATCCAGTTGATAATATTATTGGTGATATTTCTAGAGGCGTTTCTACAAGGCTACGCTTAAATGATTCAGTTTTAAATATGGCCTTCGTCTCTCAGATAGAACCATCAAAAGTAAATGATGTTCTAGAAGATGAATATTGGGTTGTAGCAATGCAAGAAGAACTAAACCAATTTGAAAGGAATCAAGTTTGGGAACTTGTCCCTAAGCCTAGTGATAAACATGTTATTGGAACAAAGTGGGTATTTAGGAATAAGTTAGATGAAAATGGTATTATAGTTAGGAACAAAGCAAGATTAGTTGCTCAAGGATATAATCAAGAAGAAGGTATAGATTTTGATGAAAATTATGCACCAGTAGCAAGGTTGGAAGCCATAAGACTGTTAAAAGTGCTTTCTTGAACGGATACATTCAAGAAGAAGTCTATGTGAAGCAACCTCCAGGATTTGAAGATCCAAAGTTTCCTTCACATGTCTTCAGATTAAAGAAGGCACTCTATGGTCTTAAACAAGCCCCTCGTGCATGGTATGATAGATTAAGTACTTTCCTTTGTGATAAAGGATTTCAAAAGGGTAAGGCTGATACAACCTTGTTCATCAAAAGAACCAAAGGTAATACCCTATTAGTTCAAATTTATGTTGATGATATTATCTTTGGTGCAACTAACGAATCTCTTTGTAAGGATTTCTCTAACATGATGCAAGAAGAATTTGAGATGTCCATGATGGGACAATTAAATTTCTTTCTTGGTTTGCAAATCAAGCAATCAAGTGACGGAATATTCGTCAATCAATCAAAGTTTTGCAAGGAATTGTTAAAGAAATATGATTTGGATGATTGCAAAGCCATAGCCACACCAATGGGATCTAACACATATTTAGATCAAGATGAATCCGGCAATCAAGTTGATATTACCAAATATAGAGGTATGATCGGATCTCTTCTATACTTATTGATAAGGAAATCGCAAGTGTACGATTAACTATCGCGTAATATAAAAGATTGTCGATCCCACAGGGATAGGTGTCTAATTACTAATTTGTTTAGAGCTTAAGCAGAAAAATAAAAGGATATATTTTGCATTTTGGTTTCTGGAACAAGAACATAAAAAGCATAAAATATAAAAGAAGAGATGATGATAAGAAAATAAGCATTTGGGTTGCATTGTATAACTTATAATTTATGCTAGCAAACTTCTATTTTATTTCTGAATTCCAAACAAAGATTCATGGTGCTATAGCCTAGAGTTTCTACATCCTAATAGCCATAAGAAATGTAGACCTTTCTTTCCTAATTACTAACTCCATAGCCTTGGTTATTAGTTAATCAGAAAAGAAGATGAAGAAGGAATTCGGGCCAACACAAAGCTACGTCCATCCTTATAGCCTTAAGAAATGTATACTTATAACTTTTTTTATTTCCTATTTCCCTTACTACTTACCAAATGGCCTTATGCATAAGTAGAAAGCATGAAATCTTTTGTGCACTAAGATTAATGAAGAATAAGGTAATAAAACATGAACTTTGAATATTATTCAGAAACAAATAAAAGAAAACTAAAACATAAATTAATAAGCTAACACAACCCAAAATACTTAAAGAGAATTAGCCAAGCATGGCTAAAAGAAGCATTGAATTACCCTGGACTAGGAGCTCAAATATGGCTTCCCACAATTCCTAGGAACAATGTTCTTGGGGGAGAAAGAGGAACACTTGTTGTGTTCTAAGATGGTGTGTTTTACAAGTGCAAATTGCCTCCCTATTTATAGCAAAATTCTGGCTCTAACGCTTGAGCGCTGGCTTTCCCAGCGCTTGGGCGCTGGGGAGCATTAAAAATCCACTATCTATCCGAGGCCCAGCGCTTGAGCGCTGGCTTTCCAACGCTTGGGCGCTGGGTCAACATCTGACTCAGCAGCCAGTCAGAACCCCAGCGCTGGAGCGCTGGGATCCCAACGCTGGAGCGCTGGGACACTGCTTCTTCATCTTCAAGCTTTTTCTTCCTTCTTCATTCATGGTAGTGGGTTTTGATGGCCATAAAATGCCACTACTCAGCCTTGTTTAATTCTGAAACCTCTCCTCCACTAACATCAATTCCTTCAACAATATTTTCCATGTGCTAAATTAGAGAGTGATTCTTCATATTCTTCTTTTCCACTTTTTGGTCCTCTCATGGTTAGCACTTCAATTCTGGCCCTTCTACTTCTTGCAACTTCAATTTTCAACCCCCAACTCTTGTACATTTAGACTTTGGTCCTTCATTTCTTGAACTTTACAAATAGGCCCCTGAACAAAAATGATAATTTCTACCAGCTTTCCTAATAATACAAAAATACCTATAAAAATTCCTAAAAATATAAAATAAAGTTTAAAAATCAAATAAAAACTAATCTATATGCCAAATGCAAAATAAATAGAAAATCTACATAAAAACAACAAAAAACCTATATGAGACTAAAAAATAACAAAATAAAAAGACTAAAAAGACCCTAAAATTATCATAGAAAATCCAGTCATCACTTATCTGCAAGTAGACCTGATATTATGTTTAGTGTGTGTCTATGTGCTAGATATCAAGCATCTCCTAGGGAATCACATTTGAGTTCTGTTAAACGGATTTTCAAATATTTGAAAGGAACTACAAATGTTGGATTGTGGTATCCCAAAGGAAGTGTTTGTGATTTGATTGGATATTCTGATTCTGATTATGCTGGTTGTAAAACTGAAAGAAAAAGTACAAGTGGTACTTGTCACTTGTTAGGAAATGCCCTTGTTTCTTGGTCTTGTAAGAAACAAGCATGTGTTGCTCTAAGTACTGCAGAAGCAGAATACATTGCTGCAGGAAGTTGTTGTGCACAAACTCTATGGCTCAAACAACAACTCAAAGATTATGGCTTAGAGCTGGGCTGCATTCCAATCAAATGTGACAACACAAGTGCCATTAATCTCACTAAAAACCCTATCATGCATTCTCGAACTAAGCATATTGATATACGACATCATTTTCTTCGAGATCATGTTATGAGGAAAGATATTGAGATTTCATTTGTGGATACACATAATCAGTTAGCAGATATCTTTACTAAGCCTCTTCCTAAGGAATCATTCTTCAAGATAAGAAGATAATTAGGCATATTAGATGAGCATGACATTTAAAGTAACATGTTATTTGCATACTCATTATGATGATTATATGTTTATATGCATTTCGATAGATTATATGCTTAAGTGTTTATATGAAAATGTGTTACTTAAGACTCTAGAGCCTAGAACTTATCAAATTGTCCTAGTAATCGATTACCTTAGGTCTTGTAATCGATTATCCACGCTCTAAGTCCTCGTGCCTGTTAGAACTATCTGAGTAATCGATTATCCTAACTGCTATAATCGATTACATGTTCAAAATTTGAAAATTTTCAAATTTGCAACTGATGTAATCGATTACCCTAACTGTTGTAATCGATTACATATTCGAAAAACTGCCAGAATTTCAATTTCCCTCCTCTTTTTGAAATTCAAACTTGGAATAACTGTCCAGTAATCGATTACTTAACTGCTGTAATCGATTACATGCTCGAGATATTTAAACCAGCCGTAGATGTTGATCCATCATATCCTCCAAAATCACTCTAGGTTCTGATCTCTAATATTCACGGCAACATGTCTTTCTCTCCGTGCCTATCCTCAGCCTTTTGTCCTCACAATCCACTAAATTTCTCTCGTCTTCTTCCCACTACTGATGAGAAAACTCGATTCATTTCTCACTTTCTCAAACAAACAATTCGAACCCCCACTTATGCTAACTTAGATTCTTTCATCGAAGCCGGTCTAACATTTCCCGCTTTACTCGGAGATCAATATCTTGATACTTTCATTATATCAACCATACCCTACTATCCAGAGTTAGTCAAAGTGTTCTATTGTAACTTGGCATTTGAAGGCACAAGTATTACCTCTTCTGTAAAAGGGACTACCATTCAGTACTCTTTTGTTTCTCTTGGCAAGTGCTTGGGCCTCCCATTTTCTGGTGCCGAGTTGGGAACAAATCTGCCCTGCCCCTGGCCTGACTATAACTCTGATTCCTTTTATCGCACTTTGTGCCGCTTTACTCCCTCAGAGGTTCAGAAACTTCATCCTCCTCGCACCAAAACCTGTCCCTTTCATGTTGATGTCCTTACCACCACCAACCACTTGCTTCATTATTTTGTTCATCATATCCTTCTGCCTCAGGAAGATCTTCATGCTCATATTAGTGAGTTAAAACTCCAAGTTTTATATGGCATCCTTCATGGTCACGCCATTAACTGGACCTTCTTAGTGATGCACCATATGCTTACTTGCAGAACTAAAGCACAATCATTTCCCTATGCTCCTAGTATCACTCGTCTTCTCTTTCAATCTGGGGTTCCCATTGCCGACTCCCATGATGTTCGCTCTTCAAATTACAAGTGTGTTAATTCTAGGATACTATCAAGCTTAGGTTTATTTCATGACTATGGAATTGATACTCTTTCCTGGTTACTTCATTATGACGGCGTTGGCATCTTGTCAGATGATGAAGACATGTCTGATGATTCTTAGTTATATAAGCTTTTGTCTCATTCACCGTTGCTGTTTGTAAAATTATGCATTTGCTCTTTTATATATATATATATATATATATATATATATATATATATAAGTGCTGGTTATTCATATTTTACATATTTACCCCTACCCCCATGCTTTTTGTTGCAATATACTTGTATGGATACATGTATGCCTGTACTTTTTGGCCTTTTCTTCTTTTTGATGAAGTCAAAAGGGGGAGAAAGGTTCTGTGCTCTTAAAGATCATATGCAGGAATTCAACGAGTACATTAGAAAGGGGGAGAAATATCAGAAATACTAGATTCCATCAAATAGGGGGAGTTAAGCATCAAGAATGCATATATGATCTTCAAGTATCAAGAATATGTTTGCCATCATCAAAAAGGGGGAGATTGTGAAGAAGGTCTTGCTCCTGACCCTGGCTGTGGTTTTGATGACGACAAACTCATCAACAAAAAGAAGAAAAGAAGACTTCAAAGAATCAAGCACTACAAGTCCATCAATAGTCTAGAAGTCTTAGTATTAGGTGAGTTATGCTTCCAAAGGTTTATTAAAGCATAAAGGCTCTTAAAATACCTAATCTAATCAAGCTAAGTGTTTTCATAACTTAAAAGAAGTAGAAAACCTTAAGCCAGTCTCAAAAATCAAGTTTCTGGAAAATGGGCTTCTGTGTAATCGATTACGCCAGTATGGTAATCGATTACACCTAGGAAAGTAATCGATTACTCATGTCTTGTAATCTATTACATGTTTGAAATTCAAATTCAAACTGAAACGGTCACTTGTGTAATCGATTACACTAAGTATGGTAATCGATTACCAGAACGAAAAAGTGCATCTTTTCATGAACCATTGTGTCCCAAACCTTTTCAAAAGGGTTGTGATGGTTCAAGGACGTTTCCCTTGCCTATATAAAGACCATTTGAGTCCAGAAAACAAAACACACACATAACATACACAACATACACAAGAGACAACATATTACACATGAGAAAATCACATTAGGCCAAAGCTTTGTCAAAATTAGTTCATCTTTTAGAACTTAAATCTTTTGGAGCCTAAATTCTGAGTTCATGATCTTCATGTTAATAAGAACACTTTAGTTGTTCATATTTTGAAGAACTCAGAATTGTATTATGCTTAAAAGCCTTAAAGCATAATTTCTCATGATCAATCCAATTGTGTGTTAAAGGATTGATACAGCCAATTGTAATATCTTCTTCATCTCTTTCTGTAAGATTGAGTTTTTCACCGTGGTATTCGGTGAAAGGTTGTTGTCACTGAAAGTGGTTTACTTTCAGGGTTTCGATTGAAGACAAGTTTGTCTTCAAGGTCTGAGGGTGGTTTGCCTTCAGGAACTGAAAGCGGTTTGCTTTCAGGGGCTGTTGAAAGTGGTTTGCTTTCACAGGATATTGGTAGAAATTCTTGGGGTCCTTGAGTTAGGAACTTGTAAGAGATTTTTATCAATAGTGGAAAAATCCTCAAGGGGTTTTCTTGAGGGACTGGACGTAGCCTTCGGTGGATTGAAGGTGAACCAGGATAAAATCTTGTGTGTGATTCTCTTTATCCTTCACATTTACTTTCAAGTGTCGTTCATATCCGCTGCAATCATAACGATCATTTTGCGATCATCATAGACTTGAAAGTAACAATTTCAATAAGGCGAAAATTGGGGCAACACTGATTCACCCCCCCCCTCTCAGGTTGCTATCTGTTCTAACAAAGAGTGTGGAAGAAGAAGAAGATGATGACTCAGAAGAGGACGCTGATGATGATGGTCATTTTCCTCCCAAGCGGTTTCAAATCACCGGTTCTGGGAAAACAATTGAAATTATTCCTCCCTCAGAACCTGAACAACCCACTGACACAACCTCCTCACAAATCAACGACGAAGATTATCGTCCAATAGCTTCACTGATCAAGAATGTTCGGAAAGCATCCTCGAGTTCTGAATCCAAAAATCCTCAGCAACCCTCAGTCATATCAAAATATCTTCCACACATACCCACTGTGTTCCATGAATTTGTGGAAAATATTGTTGATGTTGATGATGATGGCAACTGTGGATACAGGTGCATTTCTCAATGGATAGGGAAGAACGAGAACGAATGGCCGGAGATAAGAAGACAAATGGTCAAGGAACTCGATGACAGACGCTCCCTTCACCGGAAGATATTTGACTCCGAAGGTCATATGGAGGTCATCAGAAAAGCTTTGGTTCTTGGTCTAAACGAACCAGCTCTTGAACCTAAGTGGTTCGTCGTTCCAGACATGGGATTACTTGCTGCATCCACATTCAAATTTGTTCTGGTTACGCTCAGTCTCAGGGAATCCTGCATGTATCTTCTGATGACTAGTCCAGTGACAACTCCTTCTCCGGTAGCAGTGTTATGCAATGTTGAAGATCGGCATTGGATAAGGGTAATTTTGAAAGAAAACTCACCACTACCTAATGCAACACCGCAATGGCTCCCCAACTGTGAGAAGGAAGCAAAGCCATGGGGAAGGAACATGGGGCCAAGGATAATAATGTATCGAAGCATTATTGATCCAGACTATGTTCGTCCCTCGAAGATGAAGAGGAAGCGATCTGAAGTTAAGATCGTCTAGGAAGAAGTTGAAGAACAAGAGCAAGTAACCCTGCCAGCTTTCAACTCATCAAAGTTAAACCCAACTGCTTCAGAAGCAGAAGATCCTTCTCCTTCACCAAATCAACACCAAACTGATGAGATTGCTGTGGAACCCAGCAATGTTAATAAAGTACATTCTGACGTTCCTGTGTCTCAACCAAAGGCCACTGTGGAAACTCAGGACACTATCAATCAAGACAAGGCTTCAGAGGGGGTGTATGTCACCAAAGGAAGAGTGAAGTCTCGCGCAGTTAGAGCTAGCAACCAAAGAAAAAGAAAGAAAAATATCCCAGAAGAAGCTGAGAAAGGTGGTGCAAATCAACCCGCGTGTGGGGATGATGTTTTTGCTGAACAACCAATGGCTAACCAAGAAGGTGCTATATCTGAAGAAGCTCAGGGGAACAACATTCAAACAGCTCAAACAAGAGAATGCAGAATGAAGAGTTTTCCAGTACACGTGCCCAGACGTTCTCGTCGAAGCACTGCACCAATCTCGTCAATTGTGCCCAGAATGCTCTCCATGGTGAATGCTTCGCATGCTCCACAATTTCTCATGGAAACATTGGGTTTCAATTTCTACCTTCAAGCAAGAATCTGGACTCCTCCTGCTATTGATGGGTTGACACTCATGTTTGCTCCGCGATCAAGGTATGACATCTTCCATCACAACTGGTAACTGTCTGCCTGCAGACAAGTTCATACAAGCACCATTCCATCCAAGTTGATTCATGGTGCTGCACGCATCACTCTCAAGTTTGCATCATGGTCGCTTATTTTAATCGCCGACAAACCTTCCCATGAGCTATCCTCAACTGCTGACTTCTCACAGCAAAATCAGTCGACCATCAAATCCATATTTTAACTGATTCGGAAGAAGTAGTTGTTATTTCCTCAGACTCTGAGGAGAATCAAGATGATGCTCCCTCATCATTTCCTAAGGGAATCCCTGCTGCTGATACCCTAAACAAAACCCTGGAAATGGAAGCCACAGTACATCAACCCACCAACACCTTTTCAAGTGATCATCCTGCCACAACTGAAGAAATCCCAAGGCAAAAGGACTCACATGACGTACCGTCCTCTGAAGAATCCTTTGATGCCAGAAGTGCCATTAAGGAGCTGTCTGAAGAGGTTACAATATCTCTCTCCAACAACTCCAAGGAAATTCAGAAGACATGCAGTAATATCTTCAAAAGAGCTGACGCGATGGAACAATCCCTCACCGCAAAGTTGGAGGCTCATCTCAAACTAGTTGAAGAAATGCTCCGACAAGACATCGAGTCTCGGCAGAAGAAACATGACTGATTATCTCTTATCTCTAATACTCTATCTGCTCATTTATTTTATGCACTCTATTGTATTTGCACTAATGATTATATATCCCTTATGCAGTATCTCTATTATCCCTTGTTCTGTCTCTTCTTACTGCCTTACTTACTATTTTTTTGATAATGACAAAGGGGGAGAAATTTAGGTAAACAAAAAGAAAGAAAAAGAAGTGGTAAAGAAACTAAGGAAGAGTGGTATAAGAGTAAAGGAAAGGTATGAGAGTATAGGAAAGGAATCTAGAAAATAAGAGTAAAGGAAAGGTATGAGAGTATAGGAAAGGAATCTAGAAAACGCTGATTGTTCACTAATAAACATTCCTCTTCCTGCATCAACTTAGGGGGAGTATGTTTAGATAAACATAGGCAATTAAGGGAAGGGAATATCAGATTTAGGGGGAGCAAAAGCGGGCAAGTTCATTTAGTTAAAAATATTCGTCTAAAACAAGAATATCTCTGACTAAGCTCTACGATAATATTTTTCCACCCTCTGACCCCTCTGAAGAAAAATCATAACATTCTTTTAAAACGACAATTAAAAGATAACCAATCAGAACTTCAAATAAATCTTTTTCTAAAAGAAATTGTCATTATCAAAAAGGGGGAGATTGTTAGATTCAAACAATTAAATGCATAACTATGTTTTGATAATCAACAATTTCTTTAAGAGTTAATATTGTTTTTTAAACTAGATTCCCTAACAAAATGAAAACTCTCATGTACAGGAATAACTATTTCTAGAAGGACTGAGTAAACTTCAAAGCGTCATCAAGAATACCAGTTCATCAGAAGAAGTTCGTCCGGTCACCATGAAGAAAACTACGTCTGGTGAATCATAAGAGTCTAAAGCGGCAACAACAGTCAATATCTGAGGACACCTCATCAAAGTCTGCTTGCTCTAAATCAAAGCCTATCCTGAGAAGACAAAATAGTCTGCCACCTAAGAAAACTGCTCCAATCAAAGTTAAATAGGACAGGTTAATCTATGAAGAATTCCTTTCAGTCTCAAAGGCTCTCTAGCATCATAAAAGGAAGTTATCAGATGAAGAAACTTCAGAAGAGGAGATTCAGTTATCTACAAAGATAAGAAGATTCTGATAGACAAGAAAGACTAAATGAAGAAAAGTTCGTCCGTCGATACCAACCACTCGCAACAGAACTTCGTAAAGTAAACGGAGACTACGTCCACCAAACTACAAGGAAGAATCCGTCCACTCAAGTAACAATTGCGCCAAAGATACAGAGATCAAGGAATGTGGCTTTCGAGGAAATCAGGATCATCGAAGTACTAAAGAACTTAATTTCTCATCTGAAATTATTACTTCATGAACTCAAGAAGACTCCTACCTCGTCTACACATTTATTAATATACTGGCTGCGGCAGAAAGTAGAAAGGGACACAATTAATAATATATTCCTTTGTCCCACTGATATTCTACTTTCCCTCAAATCAAGCTGACATCGCGGAATCAACGGCAAGAATCTCTGTGCATCGTACACTCTCAACGGTCGAAATTCAAAATTCTGACCAAGGCACGTGATGAGTATTAGCTGTCAAGCACTGGGGTAAAAGAGTCAAAGCAGTCTCCACCGCTGTATTCTCACAGGTTATATACGAAGAAACCAGCTCAAAGCTATTTGCTCAGCATGGAGCCAGACGACATCAACCCAGACGAACTGATGATTTCCAGATCATATCTTATGCTTGCAGAGAAACCTCTGATCGTGACTTACGCATGTTGAAAGATGCAGAACTAGCCGTTACGCACAGCTCAGAAGAGAAGAGGCACTTCGAACAGTTTTTCTCTCTTTCTCAAGAAGAAGAAGCAACTGAAGATATAAATAGAAGATTCTGTCTCTGAAGTATTTGGGCAACTTAGACTTAAACTTCCATATGCCAACTAAGTCTTTCCCAAGAGCCAAGCACCCTTGGTTCACACTCAGGATGCCTCAAGCCCATTCCTGCCTGAGTATGTGAGTTTGTGTGAGGAAAATTCATAGAGTATTACTCTTATCTTTCCCAACTCACACACCCTCCCAAACAGAGAAGCCAAACTCTTATCCTCTCTGTAAACCGAACTTCATTTCCTCTATCCACTCTTACTAAGAAGAGAACCAAATAGAGAAGCCAACCTTTGAAAAAGGTGTCAGGAGAAGTCCTGTATAATACTTGTAAGGAGAAGTCCTGAAAATACTTGTAAGGAGAAGTCCTGAAAATACTTGATAGGAGAAGTCCTCAGAATACTTGTTAGGAGAAGTCCTTAGAATACTTGTTGGGAGAAGTCCCTGATAATACTTGTACTATTTGTTGAAATAGTGAAAATCTTGGTGAAGCCAAGGACTGGACGTAGCCCTGTCGGTTATTGGGGGTGAACCAGGATAAAAACCATGTGTGCTTTATTTTCATATTATTTTTTTTCCGCTGCATGCTCATTCATATGTTTGTAACTTGCAAACATTCGTGAAAAATAAATAATCATCGTTTAGATATTATGAAATGAATTTCATGCACTCTTACAAAAATGATCCATGTCAAGTCTAGATGAAAATATGATAAACAAATAATTTGTAATATGTGAGGAAAGAACATTAAAAATGTGTCACACAATTCAAACCCACCTTTCTTGTGTGTTTCTTGCACCTTCAGCCTTACACCTGTCATGCGTTGAGACCTCCCAAGGGTAAGGAAATGGATATCCGAGAGGAATATCTCTTTGATATTACTCGGCCTGACCAGATCTTTGATTCACTCTTGAAGGATCAGCAAGTACGATAGTCGAATGGTCACAAAGTCCCCTCAGTCGAGGAGACCAAAGGAAAAAAGTATTGTAAATGGCATAATTCCTACAGCCATTTAACAACCATTTGTGTTGTCTTCCGAAATGTTGTCCAGAAGGGAATTTGAAAAGGTAAACTAAAATTAATCAAACAACGGAAAGCTTGAAGATCGACACCGATACTTTCCCTTCTGCTCCAGCTAATATGGTTTCCTTTCAAGGAAGGACTTCTACAATTAAGAAGTGGGTAAGAAAGGAGGAAGTGCAAACCTATGCTTCAGAGCCCATTGCTAAGGAGAGAGTGTTTGATCGACTGGAACCCAAGCCAAGTATCGGGCTAATAGGAAAATTGAACCTGCTTATCAATCGTTGGCAGCAAAACATATCCAATAGCCGATTAAGGGGGAAGAAACTAGGATTGCCGAGATAAGTACCTTTGGAGGAAAAACCTCACTCAAGGTTTACCTCAAGGAGAAAGATTCTCTGGTGACCGGGAAAATGATCAAGCCCAAGTCAGGGGTGACAAAGGATAAGTGGGTCTTGAATAAAAGTGACAATGACCATCCATCCGTTACCCGAACACTCTCTCGTTCTCAGAAGAGGAGAAGGAAGAGAGTTAGGGCTATGCAGAAGATGAAACAGACCATACAAGAGCTTAGCATGACTAAAGAGCTGAGGGAGATCACTGATCCCGTCCCTGAGATCAAGGAACCCACTTTGGCTGAAGCAATTGTGATCGTTGCACCTCCCGAGGTGCAAGAACCTGCCTCGGCAGGGGAAATGGTGGTTTCCTAACAAGCTATATTCTTACCAGAGATGGGAGAATCCATCGAAAGTAGTTTTGTCCAAGGGTTCAGACCCGCCTAGATCCTCAATGGGGAGAAGAAGGATTGGATTTGGATTTTCCGCTAACTAATGAGGATTTGGAAGCTTTCCTCATGGAAGATGGCCTCCTTGACATAGCAGCGGCATTGATAATTCCCCTTGAGTTTCCGTCGCTCCAGGGGCAAGCCAATTCTTTGGAAGGAGACGTCATGGTAGATGAAGCCGAATGGGCTTCCTTGATATCTACTCCTGACGCAGTAGTACCATTCGGAAAACCTACCAAAGAGATGGCCAAGCATCTCAAACCTTTATTTGTCAGCACTCACATCAATGGAAAGCCGATGTTGAGGGTGTTTGTCGACCCCGGTACTGCACTGAATGTCATACCATTCTCAACCTTGAGAAAATTGGGAAAAAACACTCAAGACTTATAGAAAAACAAGATGAAGATGGCTGATTTCATGGGAGGATCCACTAGTGTTGCAGGGGTTCTCATTGCCGGCATCACGGTAGGATCCAAAGCAAGTCGATTAGCTTTGTTCGTCGTCAATGGCAAACCCAGTTACAATGTTCTGCTCAGAAGGGATTGGATACACTCCAGTTTTTGCGTACCCTCAACTTTGCATTAGTTGCTAATCTTTTGGATTGGTGACAAGATCGAAGTTTTACTAGCCGATCAAAATCCCTTCGCAGCTGATGTTTCCATTGTAGAAATGGGAGATGCCTCGTTCTATGATCCCATAATTCTGCCAGTCATGATGAGGGCAGAGGTGAAAAGAGAGATAGAAGAAGTGGAGGACAACACTCAGGCCGATCCACAGCCAACCGAAGGTTGTAACGGAGACACAATGTAACACCCGGAATTTTCCCCCAGTAATTAAATAATTATTTAATTATTCCAAGGTACTGTTTGGATCCGCTTGACGGCATCGGCAAGCGATATCGTCTCTCACTCCCGCGCCGCCTCCGCTGCTCCTCTCAGTTCGAGACCCCACCGTCGCCACCACTCCTCCCTCTCCGGTTTAAGCTCGCTGTTTCAAACAGATAAAAATAAAATCATTTTAAAATAATCAAACACGTCTAAGGTCTCGGCTCTCTACATAGGAGGTCGTGTCTTATGACGTTTTCCTTTTTAAATAATTATTTTAAAATAATTAAATGCGTCGTAAGTTCTCGGCTGTCTGCGTAGGATGTCGTGTCTTACGACGTTTTCTTTTTCTTAAATTATCTTTTTTTTTAAATAATAATAATCAAATTAATAAATTTAAAATAAAATGAGGTCTCGGCAGTCTACGTAGGATATCATGTCTCAGTTTTCTACGAAGAGGAAGAGTTACCTCCTTGAGAGTGAGAACGATTTTGCGAATCACTAGCGGAAGACATGGTGTGCGGCAAAGTCAGAAGATTAGAGAGCGCAACTACGGTTTCTAGGGAAACCTAGAAGAAGCGTGATGGAGAAGGCATGAAGTGATGAGGGTAACAAATTATCAAGGAAATTCAAAAATTTGTTATAAGGGGTTTGAGTGGGAACAGTTTTCGCCTCGTACGCCGCAAAACTCATCATTGCATTCTAATTCATCTCTAATCGAGAATGCAGGGGGGCAATGTGTTGGCACCTAAAAATCCGTAACGGCTAGTTAAGAGCAGAAGGGCCACTCGAGTCGATTGGGGATCATAGTCGAGCAGAATATCAGCTGAGCTGAGTGGGTCTAGTCGATTGGTAGCACCAGTAATCGGCCAAGGAGAATCGAGTGTACAATGACAATATACAAGGAATGTGCATAAACTTAGGCTTCAAGTATGATGAATCACCAGGTTTCTACAAGCTTTCCATGTGCAGAAATAGTTAGTGGGCTCGTCCCCGTGAAAGTATGAGAAGGTGGTTGCGAGCTGGCCGATGTAATGAGGAACAAATGAAACAAAGCCTCTAGGTTGATTAGGAGAGAGGGAACGACGATACCCCACAATTTCGTAAACACTTGTAATGATCAAAGAACGTGGGGTGTCGCATGTTCCTTCCAACCGCTAAGTAGTTAGCTGATTTTCCTTTATAAATAGAGGAAGAGTCGTTGTTATAAACACACACAATCAATCTGTAAGACCCCTAATTTATTATAATTGCAGTTTAGTCCCTGAACTTGTTTGTAATTGTTTTCTAGTCTTTGGACTACATTTCTTTGTAAAATAACCCTTGAGTTAATTAATGAGATGTTAGCCTTGAGTCATTTGACCTTGTTGAAGCATGATTGCTTACCTTGAGGAACATCTAAATTATTTTGCTTGAGTTGCAACAAGAATAACTTTGGCTTAGTGGTTGTGATTTCTGTGTTACGGCTAGTATAGGTTCGAACCTTGATGAGGAAGGTTTTATTTTTATTCTAGATTTTCGTGTGGCTCATGATTTTTATAATTCAAATTCGAAATTTGAATGGTGAGGGTTAATGGAGCATTGAAATTAGGTTTAAAGAGGGAGTGATAGGGTTTAAGGAGGAATAATGGTAGTTAATGACTTGTCTAAAGCTTTGATGGTCTTTGAAAGAGAATAAAGACTAGGATGATGATGATAGGTGGCTCTCTCCCTCCCTTTGGTGCTGAAAAGCTGAATTAAACATGTGCTAAAAACCTCTCTTTTGAAATTCAAAACCAACAAGTGAATTATGTGGCATTAAGGGAGTTTAATTCTTTGTCTAATGCCTTAATGAGTCATGAAGAAGAATTATTCTGAATATTGGGGGTTAGGGGCGTGCCTCTTCACTCTCTCCCACCATCTAGTTGCTGAAATTTCCAAGTTTAAGTATTGCTATCATTACATTACTCCTTTACACACAAAGAACTTGCTAAGAACCCAGAGCTCTAGTGTTGTCTTCCTTGAGGTGTTGCTGAACCTTGGAGCCATTGTGGGTCGATTCTCTTCCTCTATTATGGTCCCCTACTCTTGTTCCTCAATCCTCTCTCAAGTGTCCAGGTGATGGCCTAATCGGTAAGAGACTAAATCTTCCAAATTCTGAGTTTTCTTGGTGTCGAACTCTTGTCTTCTTTCTAGGGCTAATTGGTTTTTGTTCCAACCTTTATTTTTCATCAAGCTCGAGTCCCATTACATTCTGGAAGTGGCTAGGATCATGCTACACTCAAGCTTGATCCACTCTCTCAAAAAAGGTTGGTATCCTTTCCATTCTTTCGGTTCAATACCTAGTTGTCTTCCTTGAACAAATGATTTTTAAGAAATTAGAAACCTTTGAGATTTTGGGTAGAAAACTTATTTGTTAGGTTATAATATAGGTTCTGAACATGTAAGAACTTTAGTTTTGAAAGGAATTGGTTAAAAATGGATTTTCTAGTGAAAAACTTGGTTTTTAGGGTTTCTGGCAGGGAGCCAACTTGGTTTTCTATTTTTATGTCGTTTGGTTTTTTTTGCACATGTCGGTGTCACTTTATTTATTTTGGAACTTTATCGCGTGTTGAGATAATTTTAATTTTACTATGGGTTAAATTATTAATTATTACTATTGAGCGACGTTGGCTTTTTGTAACTTGAGTGTTTTTAGAGGTTTCAAAATATAATTTCCACGTAATTACTATGTGACCCTGAACCCAATATTGGGGTGTTACACAATCAATCAAATCTACATATTTCCTGCATTTTATCATTATTTTACTTTTCAGCATTTTACTTTTCAGCCATTTAAATTCTTTATCACTTTATGCAATTTATCTTTCATCTGATTTACAGCTTTCAGCATTTATTTTATTTATCGCTTTTCAGCCCTTTATGTTTCCTTAGGAGTAATCTTAATTCATAGTCAAAGTCCTATTTCAACATCCTTCAATAGCGAGGCACTAAGAGCTTTTTTGGAATATCATAGGAATCCATATTGAGGAACAAAGTCCCTCCCTCGAGCAATCGCTTGATTTGAGAATCATAGTTGGTTTCCCAGCCAACCACACGGCTTCCAGATCGACCGTATCTATTTCCTAATCGACCAAATCTATTTGTGAACCAAAGGTATATATGAATTTTTCTTTTCGCTTCTTAAATTTCAAGCAATAAGCAAAGATCGAATTCTAGGCCATTTAGTCACATAGACTATGAATCAGTTATCCAAGAAATTTAAACTTCTAGATAAAGACATATGAATGATTTTATATTATACTTATTAACATATTTTTGAAACTTTTATGTAGGTTGAGTTCATGGAGGGGTTAAGCGATGAGCTCCTGAGATAGAGGAGCTGAACAACATATGCAGGGTTTCTAGAATTCCTCGGCTTCAGGAGTAGTGCGTTTTTGGAGATCTTTTCTCAAAGTCCCCTTTTTTGATAGGGACTTTACTAGGAAAAGCCAAAAGAAACATGGAACTTTTCAATTTTAACCCTTTTTTAATATGCCAATAAAGTCACTGTATCTGGATTGTGAGAAAATGAAATGGAGTTCAAACATAAGTTGGAAGTTAGAGGTTTCCTCCTCTCAGGTTTTCCTTAGTTGAATTTGATTTCGATTCCTCTTTTCATTTGCTGGTTTTGATTTGTTCGGTGTATATAACCAATTAGTATTTAACTATATTATGTGTGGATTAGTATTAAGTGTATTATGAATATTACTACCAGAAATTTTGTCAATTGCGGCGGTTCTGGCTAACCGCCGCAAAATGTAAGTGAGAGTCAATTGTCAAACTGCTGCAGTTACGAGCGTCGAGAGATACATTTGCGGCTGTTTTGGCTAACCGTTGGAATAACCGCTGCTGGTATGTAGCGGCGGTGTTTTACTTATTTGAGTTCCTACTTTGCAGCGGTTTGGCACCGCCGCCATATACGTGTTTTTTTGCGGCGGTGCCTATGTGTTTTTTTTGCTTCATTAGCATAAAAAAAAAGAGCACATAGAAAAGGCCAAAAGAATGCTTCATCAGCCGTGCTTCTTAATTTCAGCATAAAAAAGAGCCAAAAGAATATGGGAAAGAAAGAACAAAGCCAAAACAAAATAGAGATTTAAGTTAAAACACATAGAGGATTATATGCAAGAACAATTTTAAGTTAACCCCACCCCGGTTTAATGCATTCACTCTACTGAATCACCCCACCCCAGCAAAATGAATTCTAAGAAATACCAAAATAGCAATTTATGAATCAATTATACAGCAGCAACAATTAGCTTGCTAAACTATCAGGATTAATCTAGCAAAAAAAAAAATAAAAAACTTCACACTATAACACTTCACACACACATCAAGCACAAAGATGAAATAAAAAAATGATCACATTTTACCTTGTCCATGTAACGTTTAAGGCGAATGGGCACATGAGACTTAGGTTTGAGTCCTCCAAACAAGGATCCCATGAAACTCTTCCCATCATGAAGGACCTCACTAGAACTGAAACTCAACCTGGCTCCTGGCTGGTCCACTCCTACAACAATTGCTTTTCCCCAACCCTGAAGGCAAAATCATCATCTTTCCACTTAGTGATATCACCAAACATGCACTTAGAAGCGTATGCCTCCGCTGCTTCCTCTTCAGTTGCTGTTACCATAATGTGAAATGGATTAAATTAAAGGAAGCCATTTCTATATATAACATGGTAAATATAGAAGGTCAGATATTTACCAAATGTTCCCAAATACAGATCTTTGTTCCCAGCAATGTGGCCAATTCTTGCTTGCCATCTACCCTGTTGGTGATGCCTGCACGATTAAAACATAGGACCAAGGGTACATAAGTTACAAAAACAGCAACAAAATGTTGATGCATTAGTATGTTGAATCATTTGAAGTTTCAAACCTTGTTACACCTCTGTAGATGGAAGCTCCTCTAGAGAACCCACTACTTTTTCTGCAAGAATGCAAATTCAACTGTTAGTAGCTGCATAGAAGTGAAGTGTTAAAATTTTAATAGGAGAATTCAGACAAACCTTCTCAAGGATGCAATAAATTCTTGCTTTGTTACATGTTTCATCTCTTCCAATTCCTTTGAGTAATTGGAAACCTGAGAAATAAGAGGATAGAATAAGGTAAGTGATGCTAGCTTGTTTCAATACTTATCAAGATTGCTATTCATAACTCTAATCAACCCCTTTAAGAATCATGTTTATAACAAAAAAACTACTATAAATGTGATTTTAAGAGATTTTCCAGACATGCATTAAGTAATCTCTAATTTAAGAGATTCAAATTTTATTTATTCATTTATAATAAACAATATAAAATTTATTTGAAAATAATACTTTACTTAAATTCAATTTAATTTTAAACATTATAAAAACATTTTTTGCACGACTTAAAATACTAGTTCAATTGGAAGTTCGTTCATCCAGCAGAGGCTCAGGCTAATATCCAAAACTCAAAATTATCATGGGATACAAAAAACACAATCATGTCATAGGAATCATGATAAGCAATATAGCTTATTGGACTTTAAACAGAGAGCATTAGTTATGTCGTATAGCAATATAGCTTATGTTCAAAACTTGAAGCTTCAATCTGCAAGTAGTATATGCCATGGAAGACGTTAAGAAACATTCATATATTTCAATGAGATAAATTAGGCCTAAGTTCTATTCCTTCAATAATGAGACTGGCCTCACTGTAGCTATTTATCTCTACAACCTTCAGATATAATTCTTTATTTTCTAAGCCTGAATTGAAGAACTCACCCATCTCAATCTCTAACCAACCGCCATCGATTCTCACACTCGGACGTGGAAATGGACGTTCACGCCCCTCATCTTCCGATAAGTCTGACTTAAACAGACATGGCTGGTAATTTCAAGGCCACCTACAATGCTGACTGCTGAAAGCATAGCAATAATATAGAATGCTTCGGCATTAATAAGAGTCAAACAACTATTCCATACACTTTAAGAAAAGTAGTTAAGGTGGTTGTTAGTATTTAATTTGTTCTTAATTTACATTAACTTTTTAAAATTACCCCAACTTACTTTTTAAAATTTATATTGATCATTAATGCATTACATAGTGGAAAAAGAGAAAAAATCTAATTAAACAAGTGTAAATTTGTCAAAAAATAATTAATGCACTACATATTTCAAGTCAGCTCTTATAAAAAGGAACACAACACTTCTCAATTTAACTCTTATAAAAAGGAACGGAGGGAGGGAGGGAGTACAAATTACAACGTATCCACTACCCAAAAGACTCAAATAAAGCAAGACAAATACAAGATTTAATAGTTAACCTTGACTCTGGGAGGGTGCGTTGTTGGAGGGTCCAGCCCCTGTCACCCATAGCTTTAATGGCGAGAGCTTTGGTAAATGTAAGACTTCTTCCCACTCTTTCTGTCCAATTGAAGGCTCTGCATTTCACATGACAGAACGCCCAAAGCTTAATACTCTGAAAACCCCACGAGTCATGCTCTAATAAGTTTTTTATCACATTAATAAAGTGGTTTATCTGGAAAGCAAATAAAGAAGATAACGTTAGCGGATCAGGCACTTTCTACTTAAGTTATGTATATCAATGCCGATATAATAGATTTGGCTAGCACCTTCAAACCACCCAACAAGAAATGCTGCCAAAGCCAAAAGAAAGGCAAGCAAGCAAACAAAGAACGGAGTGAATTTAACTTACAGTCCAAGGTTTGATAACAACTATCAAAGCTGAAATAGCACCAAGCAAGTATATACACCACGAGAAAGCTTCCAATCATCATCCTTCCTGCAAGTAGACATTTTAGAAAAGATCACGAGCCCATCAAACTGCAAAGCTACAATGGTGTCAATCAACCATACAGATAAATTGACAAATACAAGAAAGTTTAACCAACCACTTAAGCAATCCGCAGCAAAGTGAGAGCACTGCTGGTATGCAGACTAAAGGAAGTAAAGCAGCTAAAAAATCGCCCTTTGTTGGAACTTGGTCCTCCCTAGATTTGATAACTTCTAAATAGGACACACCACAAAATGCTACAAGGATAAAATTAATGTATACATGTGTGTTTAAATCTGTGAGTAAGTATAAACAAAATGAGAAAATACCTGCAGATATTCCAACGAAGATAGCAGACGAAAGGGAGAACCGAGAAGGCATGCCCTGTCAGGAGGAATTTCAGGGCCAATCTTAGTTACATTGGCAACGTCAACCACAATGTACTCACTGAAACTTAAAATAAACATGAAATGGTATATGATCTCTCCGTTTACGTCGGTGAATCTAGAAGTACCACCATATCTAGGCATCCAAGGAGACACCTTGAAAGGGAGATTAGTGCAGCAATTGCTCTTGGTTGATTTGCAATCTGTACACTCCCCACAATCTGGTAGGAAAATTGGAATAACCACATCTCCTTTTGTAACTTCAATAACATCCTTCCCTACACTTTCCACAACCCTGTAATCACATAAAAATTGGTTGAAAGTACAAACAGATCATCAGTTCCCACAGTCTTCAATGTTTGAATATGTAGAAGAAATTACTGGATGCAAAACACAAGGAAGACAAATTTCAGATCGAAATGCAACTCTAATGCGATTTATTGAAATGCAACTCAAAATCGTAACCTATAATTAAATCGAACAAGAGAGAAACCCAACCTATAATCCCTAATTTTTGAACAAAAATCAAATCGAACAAGAGTGAAACGAGTTTGCTTCATTACCTTCGATTCGCAGCAAAAATGAGAGAGATGAGAGCGATGAGCGGCGGAGCGATGGTGAAACCAGAAGAAAAAAACGCGATGCAGAAACGAGAGCGGAGCGATGAGAGAACGAGAGCGGAGCGGCGGAGGCGATGAGAGAACGGCGATGAGAGCTTTCTCTTTCTCTTTCTGCGGTTTTAAAAAATATTTATAATTAAAACCTGCGGCGGTTGGTCAAACCGCCGCAAAAACCGCCTCAAAATGAAAACTTGCGGCAGTTTCAGTTGAACCGCCGCAATACACTAGTACCCCGTAGTGTATGTTGCTTTTAGATTAGTATGATTTATATATATATATGTGGTTCAAGTTTTTTTACTTATTTTAAAGTCTAGATTATATTAAGTAATTTTGATAAGGGTATTTTAGTTTTAGCACACTACTGTTGATAAAGGAAAATAAAATAAAAAAAACATATTACCACGATTATTTTCTTAACTGTGGTAAAATGAAACTCATATTACCACGGTTCAGAAGTGAACCGCTGTATCAGAACACCCATATTACAATGGTTCTGGTTTAACCGCGGTCACAAAGTACTTATATTACCACGATTCTGGCTGAACTGTGGTAATAGAGCAGATATATTACCACAGTTTTGTGCTATGAACGGCTGTAAAAAGAGCATAAATTACCATGGTTCCCGTTGAACAACCGTGGTAATTGATCTATTACCTCGCCTCACTAGATCACAATTCAACCATAGTAATAGGTGACGTGGAACCGTGATAAAATGTCATTTCTGTAATAGTGTCATGCAAGAATTACCATGGCAAAGTGGGCAAATATGGCGGGTTGGGCTAGACTTGAAAGTCTAAGCTCAACCTTTATTTGAGTGGATTAGCGGACTAGCACACTTACAAATAATAAAATAATTTGAAAAAAATTTAAAAATGAAAAAATAGTCACAAGTTCACAAAATATGAACATTTAAAACAAAAAAATGTAATAAAAAACAATCATCATAACTCATATGTCAAACTCATAGTAACTATCAAGAAAATTTATAACTCAAGCACAACCCTTCAACAATCAACGTTAACTCTACCAATAATTAATTATGTTTACACTCTATGAAACAACAATCTCATAATAATTATTAATACAAGTTGGACAACCACATTTTTTCTAACTAATGTGCTTAAATTTAATACACTATCTTCAAAAGCAACTACGTAAAAATAATATTATATAAATTAATATAGATTAATGTAAATTTCTCCGTTAACTATAAGAGATTCATTTTAATCTATTTATTTATTATTATTTAAATTATTAATAAATAAATATTTATTCTAATTAAGAAGTTGATCAAGCTCAACCCTTAACCCATAAAATAAGTGGATTGTGAAAGTGTGTTGTTGGGTTAAATTTCTGGCACAACGAGCTAACATATTTTGCCACCACTCATGAATTGCATTAATGGAGATGCCATTCCATCACTAAAATAAATTTATAAATTAAGAATTTTGGTTCTAAATGGGTAAAAAATCTCAACCCCAGTAAATCTAACCAAACGTGTGGTCTTAACTTCGAGATTGAATATACAAATACTCGAGTAGAATTGTTTCTAGTAATTAATATTAGTCCAAACTTTTTTTAAGAAAAAATTCATGATGGATAAGCTAAGGAAAATGACATGTTTGTTTTAATATGTTAAAAGTCTCCAACTGGTGTTTGACTAAAGGCATAATAGAACTTACTCGTGATAAAAGTATGAAGCTAAATATTAAACCAAAGTTGTGAACTCAATTGTTGCTACCTAATTTTAATATTAATCATGTACATCAATTTTTTGCACATCATGAATAAATTGAGGTGTTATCTAAGTATTCAACTCTTCTTGCAATCTATGCAAACCTACCCACATACCTAATACTTATGGGTAGTTATTTACTAATTATATTACCTAATATATA
Source organism: Acmispon strigosus (assembly GCA_030819835.1). Taxonomy (NCBI): domain Eukaryota; kingdom Viridiplantae; phylum Streptophyta; class Magnoliopsida; order Fabales; family Fabaceae; genus Acmispon; species Acmispon strigosus. The sequence continues at coordinate 33,412,334 of JAUAMA010000001.1, forward strand.
CTATAACATATATAATCCCCATAAAAAAAAAACATATATAATCATTTAAATACAACTCAAATTCTTATTGTAATTTAATCGATAAATTATAACTTCCATTTTTTTTTGGTTAAAAAATATATAAATTTATAACTTCCATTTAAACACATAATATATAAACAGTTTGAAACAAACTTATTATTTTATTTTCAATCTTTTATGTAGTTGGCTCTTCCTTTTTCTTATGTCGAAAACCGTTGTGAAGAAAACTATTACTTTTCTTTTAGTGCTTGCCATGTTCTAATCAAGGAGAGTGATCTTTAGAACGTTGACGTTGACAAACTCAGCACATGATTCTTTATGTTAGCTCTTGCTTGCACATAGAAGATATTTGTGCTAAAATTTCAAAGCATAAATATAGTTTAAAATATCATACTTTATAGATTGTATCTCAAAGCATATACACTAAGAAAATGCTCCATTTACCGTAAAATACCAACCAACGGCCTACGATCCGTTGCAAAACTTTGTGTTTACCAACGGTAAATGGGTCAACATTTTATTTTTATATAGAATTAAAAAATGAGTTATCACAAACTTAGCCATCGGTAAATTGACGACATATTATACTTTTTGACAGGTTAAGTTACAACTAAATTACCAATAACCTTGTCTGTAGGACATTAGGAAATACTCTCAATCACCGAGGAATATGACAGTTAGTAATTTGACACTCTTTTTAAATCGTGGTTTATAATTACTGACAGATCAATTATGTTGTAATGAGACACTATTTTCAAATTACCAAAGGCCACTCCATCATTAATTAAGAATTATCACCTTATTACCAATGAATTTGACCATTGATAATTTTTTGATCTTTGGAGTCTTGGTTGCTAATTGCAGATAGTAAATTTCATTGGTAATGAGGCCGTATTTTCAAAATACTAACAGGTTAGTCATTGTAATTTGAATTTTTTCGCTAGTACGGACAATCATTATATATGCATTCGAATAGCGATATTTTCACGCCTGTTCTTCTCATTCTTTTCCTCTTAGCATAGATTTTTCTCTTCTTTCTGCTCTGGGTCACTCATTTTGAGCTTTTTCGTTAGTTTATAATTCATTCATTCTTTAATTTTGTAATTTCTGTTTTAGAAATTCATTTTCTTACTTTTTAACTTATTGTTTTGAAGCTTGACAGTGCATGGTTTTTCGAGGTTGCATATCTGCAATTGTGTAGTTTAATTCCTCTCATTCCCTCATACGAGGCATCACAAATCCCTTCTGACCAAACCACCTCACTCATCCCTTCAATCCCATACTTTCCACCAAACTTTCATGTCGGAAACCACACACACGTGGAACACCCCACCACTTGTATTCATGCAGACTTCAGGGTTTCATGAGACATGTGTTTCTAACAACACACTTATAAGAGCAAGTGCACTCTATCGCAAAAGTAATATAGGATTATAAGTCTCAATTATCGAACCTAAAGGACCAGGTGAGAGAAATCACAGGGACACAAGAAGGGGGTTGAATTGTGTCTATTATAACTTTTCGCGATTGACAATATATGTGATCTACTTAAAGATATTCGAGTGTGTATCGTCTTTATAATAGAGTTGCGGCAGATAGACGATTGAAGCAGATGAACGTAAATGAAGACAGGAAAGGGACACACCAAATTTTATACTGGTTCACCCTTAATGAATAGGCTACGTCCAGTCCTTGACTACCACCAATATTTCCACTAATCACTTCGGATATTATCAAGACGTGACTTCCCCCTAACAGTATTATAAGGACTTCTCCTAGCAGGTATTCAACAGGACTTCTCCCAAACAAGTATTTTACGGACTCCTCCTTATCAACAAGTATTCTCAAGACTCCTATCTGAGAATTCTTTCCAAAGCCTCTTCAGGCTTTCTCCAAGTATTCTAAGGAATCCTCCTCATCATCAAGTATTCTCAAGACTCCTCCTATCTGAGTATTTTTTCCAAAGCCTCTTCAAACATTCTCAAAGTATTCTAAGAACTCCTCCAAGTATTATTTGCCAAGCCTCTTCAGGCTTTCCTGAGTATTCTAAGGACTCCTCCTGTCAAGTATTCTTGTGCAAGCCTCTCCATACTTAATACAAGTGTTTGTTTATTGGGATTGTGAAGACTTACATACACTCAAGATGAAGGTGCTTTTGGTCCTACAAATGTTCCCTACTACAGAGATGCCATATAACCACGGTTCCGGGCAGCCTGTTACCACGGTTAAGCATCGAAGTAATAGATAAATTACCACGGTTCAAGGCAGAATGTAACACACCAATTTTGGGTTGAGGGTTACATAGTAAATTCGCGGAATTAAAACCTCTCAGAAAAACAACTCAATTTTTCAAAAACATTTCGTCTCTCAATAATATTTAATCAATAATATTCCCTTAAATATTAATTAATACACGGAAGCATAAATGAAGGAATATTATTACAAAAATAAACGCTCAACAAACGAGCCAAAAAAAATAAGCAGCGGAAGTTCTATCAAGCAACAAAGTTCTTTCAAGCAACAATTGTCTTCTTCAGATTCTTCCACGCTTCCACTGCGCACTCTGATTCCATGATGCTCTTTAAGAGATAAAGATCATCACCCTGTCTATCTTTGGTGTTAAGCGCCCAAACACAAATAGAAAGGGTTAACTCTTAAAACAAACAACAAATACCAATCAGCGTGCAGAACATAAATAACAGTAACAATATTTTCAACATACAGTAACAACAAATTAACGGAAAATCCAACAACAACAACAGTAATAACCCAATTCAACTTCCTCAAATTCTATATGCAAGACTCTTGGCTAAAACTTCACCCCAAACTGGCGAGAACGGTCGGAGGTGACAAATTACCCTCTCACCGAACTCAAGATAGATCGCACGGGATAAATTACCATCTCATCTACCTTAGGCATGATCACATGGGACAAATTACCATCATCATCCTTGCAAAACTCATCCACTAGGCATGATCACATGGGACAATTCCCCATCTCATCATCCTTCCAAATTCACATGTCATAACCCATAACAACCAACACACGAACCAACAATTCATAGTACAACGTAAATTATCCATTTTGCAAAATCGAGTTCACAACATCATCAACAACATATCATAATCATCAATTCTCAAATCCAAGCATGTATCACAAATACCAACAATTTCATCATAAACAAACAAAATAGTCTCCAATACAAAATCATAGATAAAACACCACTGACTCGATCTAGAACTGAGTTACCCTTACCTTTTACTCCTTTGCATGATCTTGTCCTCCGACCTTATTAAGAAAATTGATCAAGAAGGTATATGGCATGACCCTAGAGCTCCAAGAATGCAAGGAACGTCGAACTTGGTGGAAAACAAAGGTGGGAACAAGACTAGTTACACCATAGAAAGAACGAGAGGTTGATCACCAAAACTCAGAATTTAGAATAGCTTGATCACTTACCGATCGTAATAACAACAAGGATTCTTGAGGGAGGATTAGGGGATGAGTAAAGCACCACAAGAGGAAGAGAGAGTCGACACAAAACAGCACCAAGCTCTAGTAACACTCCAAAGGATTCAACTCTAGAGTTCAAGGTTTCTTAGCAACTTTGTGTGAAAGAAGAACAAGGAAACAACCACTATGCTTCAAGGAAAAATAGTTGCAAGGGGAAAGGAGAGGGAGCACGACCTAAGCCTCCTTCTTATTCAGAATTCACCCTCTTTATTGCTCATTTACTCATAGGCCAAGCCATAAACTCACTTTACACCCCCTTATTAGCCATTTGTAACTCCCGACAAGCATTAAACTCTCTTAACACCACTTATTACCATTCAAATTCAACTTATAACTCCTAAGAACCTCATTTAACTCATTAATATTATTTCTCAACTTCAAATTCAAAATATTCAGCCACAACACTCAAAATCTGCATAAAATAAAAACCTACCTCACTAGGATTCGAATACCAGACATGTCAATCAAATGCTTAAGTCTCCACCATTAAACCAAGGCTCTTCTTATTAAAACTCTAACAAAACTATTCTTATAATCCCTCAAGTCAAACAAACATGTTCCCAATATGAATTCAAAACATCATTAAAGCTCTTAATACTAAATCCCAATCAAGTTTTGACTAGTCTAAGGACTGAAACACAACTATCCAAACTTCAAGGACTAAAATCTAATTATAAAATCTCTAAGGACCAAAGTATAAATACTCAAAACTTGAGGGTCTTACAGAACCATGGTAATATCATACCTCTGAATACCCGATTCTACGCTGAACCGTGGTAATATCAGGCCTCTGTTACCACGGTTGTAGGAGGAACCGTGGTATTTCATCCCTTTGTTACCACGGTTCCACTATGAACGGTGGTAATAAGTTTTTTTTTTAGGTCTGTTACCACAGTTCTTTTATGAATCGTGGTAATAAGGTTGCTTTTAATTTTTTTTTTACATCTGTTACCTCGGTTCCTGTATGAACTGTGGTAATATGTGTGTTTATTTTTTCTGTGCTACATACAATCAGAGACATGCAATTCAAACAGTAAACAAATTATAACCATGACCTGCAATGCAATGGAAACAACCCTGACAACATAATGTACAAGCAATATATATAATATGTACAACCAATCAAATATGTACAAATCATAATATGTGCAGACCCCTATACACATTTTAGCCGCCAACAATTACAACATTTTCTAACACCAGATCTCCACTACCTTGCTGTGAAGGTTCCATTTTCCTGAAACAACATGTCAAAAGTGTAAGTGACAAATACAATTATGTTACATACATTTGAAATATATATACACATACAGTCATTATAAAAAAATGCATACTTCTCTAACTTGTTTTACTAGATCTTTTCCTCTTTCAGTTTCAAAAGGCGCATACGTGTTTTCCTATTTTTTCATGGAATGCTATATTCATCCAATTTCCCTCTTCATGATCGTCTTAGACGTACAAAAAATCATCTTCATCTGAATCAGGGTCGATTGGTTGTTGTATCCCGAAGAATAGGTAATCCTCAATAGCATTTTCTCCACGAAGGTCTTGTTCATCATCATTGTTGATACGCGCCTTATTTGATAAAAGAACAATGGACCTTTTATTTTCAGCGGGATCAGGGACATAAAATATTTTCTCTGCTAGGGATGCCAAAATAAATGGATCATCCTTCGACCCCACCCTGTTAATATCTACCTGAATGAACCCTGAGTCATCAATCTGAACTCAAGAGTAATTGTCAACCAACTTACAACCAAACACAGGAACCCAAACTGGTGTGTAATCCAACTCCCATATGTGTTGAATTACCCCAAAGTATGACATGTCTGCATATATGGGGTTTCTATCTTTGGCGCTAGAGACATGCATAGCTCTAGCAACAAGAGTCACGCCACTGTTTTGCATTGGACTCCGATCATCTTGGGCTTCCGTATAAAATGTATAACTATTAATTACATAGTCGTTGTAAGAAAAGACATGTATACTCGGACCCTTCGACAACCATTTCAATCTGTTTGAAACAGAGGTAGGATCTTCTTTCCACTCATGATAAACGTGATCCTTTAGCCATGGGATAAAAGTCTTGTTGTGCTCCTTTGCTAACCAATTTTGACCTATTGGGGTGCAACCACTTAATCTCATCCTGGTGCATGTCAACATATGGCCCAACCTCATCCGTATTATTCAAAACAAATAAGTGAGCTTGTTGCCTTTCTTTGGTCTGAATGGTTACTATCTCACATTTAAACAACCCTTCCCCTTCTATTCTTCCTGTGTGATGAGACTTTGGAAGCCCAATGGAATCCACATTGGACAGGTATTCGGTACAAAATTCAACAGCTCCTTCTACTAAGTACCGTTCAACCATGCACCCCTCTGGTCTACTTCGGTTTTTTACATAACCTTTTAAAATCTTCATGTAACGTTCAAAAGGGTACATCCATCTCATATAAGTTGGCCTGAACAATTGTATCTCTCTAACCATGTGAATGGTAGATGAACCATTATATCAAGAAATGAAGGTGAAAAGTACATCTCAAGCTCACACAAAGTTGTAGCAATTTCTCTCTACAATGTTGTCAACTTAGAAGGGTCTATCACTTTGCTGCAAATAGCCTTGAAGAAGAGACACAATCTTGTTAAAGTACCTCGCACTTTTTTGGGCAAAATGGAGCGTATAGCCACCGGTTGAAAGTTCTCGATAGGAATATGACAATCATGAGTCTTCAATCCCTTCAACTTAAGGTCTTTCATTGATACTAGGTTCTTAATATTTGAAGAGTACCCTGTGGAACCTTAACACCACTAAGAAACTTGCACAAAGCAAGTTTCTATTTCCTTCTCAGAGTATAGGCTGCTGGAGGGAGATACGTACGTTTTCCCTTCTTCACTAATCTTAATTCTTTTCTTATGCCCATGCTAACCAAATCAACCCTTGAATTGATGCTATCTTTAGACTTTCCTGGCATATTTAGCAAAGTACCAATAACACTTTCAAAAACATTCTTCTCAACATGCATCACATCACTAAAATGTCTCACATAGAGTGACTTCCAATATGTCAACTCAAAGAAAATTGACTTTTTCTTCCAACCACTCGTAGGAACTTGTTTTTTGAAAGTCTTGCTGAATGTACACCTTAAGTTCTTCACCTTGGAAAATAGATCAGCACTCTTCAATGGCTTGGGAGCTCTACCTTCTTCTATATTTCCATAGAAAGCTTTTGACCAGCCCCAATAACGGTGTCTTGTATGTAAGAATCTATGATGTTGTAGGAAAGCAGTCTTTTTACAATGTTCTAATCGCATTGAAGCTGTACCATCTTCACATATAGGACATGCAAGCTTTCCTTTTACATTGTATCCTGACAAACTGCCATGTGTCAAAAAATCATTGATTATACCATATAACATTTCCCTCGGCCTAAAAGTTTCATCCCTTGACCTATCATACACCTCTACACCTACATATCATAATTTCTTCATATCTTCAATTAGAGGGGCCAAATATACGTCTAAATCATTTCTGGGTTATTGAGGCCCAGAAATTAACATAGATAACATCATATACTTGCGTTTCATACAAAGTGAAGGAGGTAGGTTGTAGATCACTAGTATCACCGCCCATGTACTATGGGTGCTACTCTGAAGGCTATGTGGATTTATACCATCAGCAGACAATGCAAGGCGTAGGTTTCTATCCTCTTGGCCAAATTCGGGATAGTCCGCTTCAATTTTTTTCCACTGGGGAGAATCTGTTGGGTGTCAAAGCATTTCATCACCATCACCATCCCCTCTATCTTTATGCCATGTCAGGTGTTTCGCAATTTCAGCACTACGGTACATGCGCCTAAATCTGGGTATTATGGGGAAATACCATAACACCTTTAAGGGACTTGATTTTTCCTTCTTATATCGTGGAGCTTTACATTTAGGACATGTCTCTAGAGATTCATACTTATTACGAAATAAAATACAATCATTAGGACATGCATGAATTCTCTCAAAACTCATTCCAATAGACGAAAGAATTTATTTAGCCTCATATATTCGACCGGGAAGAATTTTATCCTCCGGAAGCATATCTTTTAAGAGAGAAAGTAGGTCGGTGAAGCTCTTGTCGATCCATCTGTTGCCAGCTTTTAGGTTTTACAACTTTAAGACCGCAGACAATCTTGTGAATTTAGAGCATCCTTCAAAAAGAGGCGTCTTCACATCAGTTTTCAACCACTCAAACATTTCAGGACAGTCATGAAGATCATCTTCCAACGGCTCCGCTATTTCATCAGCACAGTCTCCCTCACATTCATCTTTCTCCATATCAACTCAGGCACATCCTAGAGTATCCGTTGCATCGCTAGAATCAAATATGGGCTCACCATGATTTGTCCAACGCATATAGTTCTTATCAATTCCATTGCATATTAGATTTCCTTCCAATTCAAGTGGGTTAACTCTAAGACCATGACAGCAACGTAAGCAGGGGCATAATTTGCTATTGGGATTCTTTACGCGTTGAATCGTGAAGGAAAAAAACTCTTTCACTCCAGCCACATATTCATCAAATAAACGATTAGCAAACATCAGTTTATTATCCATACGTACCTGATCAAAAGATGTTAATGTCTACAAATATGAACCTCTTAAAATTTCGAGGGGAAGGTTCCTATTCTAGCTAGGATTCTAAAATTCATATTATTTTATTGTAAAATATGTAATATTCGGGACAATAAGAGCTACCGTTAAATAAAAAGCTACCAGTTAGTATCCTCACATAATCCTTACAATCAAACATGACCTCACAAAACAGATTACACATAGATTCCACGAAATGTACTGAACAACAACAAAAATCTTCAACATAATACACATTCCACAAAATGTACTATACAACAACAGCAAAGGCATAGGAACTGGTAAACATCAATCAGATAAGCTCATTAACTACCACAAAAATTTAAATGCCAAGAAAAGGTACAGAACAACAACAAAAATCTTAAAAAGAAAGAAAACCCTAGAAGTAGAAGCAGGTCAAGCGGACTCACAAGTTCGGTGTGGAAGCAAGATGAACGAGCTGGGTAGTAGGAGGAACGAGGTTAGTGAGCACACAAAGAGGGAGGCAACGAGCAAGAGAAGGATTAGCCGCGACGAGCAAAGCAGTTACGGAGCGAATGCAGAGAGAACGAGCGCTGGTGATTACATGCAGCGACAGGCGGCAAGGAGCGGAGGTAATGGGGTGTAGAAGGAAGGAATGAATCATGGTAGTGACGATGTTGAAGATCGATGGAGTCGAGACAGAGAAGCGGGAAGACAAAATGTTTTTCTCGAGAGAAGGGTTTCCTATTGCTATAACAGGAGGTAGTCGAAAATGATTTAATAAAATAATGCCATATTACCACGGTCCCCTGACAACCGTGGTAATAGATAATGTCAGATTAAAAAATAATCTATTACCACGGTTCACTGTGAAACTGTAGTAATAGTCTTTTTTAATTAAAAAATAAAATAAAAACTATGTCAGTTACCTCGTGTGACAAGGAACTGTGGTGATAGAGAACCTCGGTTTCCGCGGTTCGACACGGAACCGTGGTAACGGAGCTCCGGGCACCATTTTACCACAATCCGACACGGAACCGTGGTAACAGGGGCGTGGTAAAAAGGCAATTTTGTAGTAGTGGTTGCATCCTTCATTGAGTGTTTACAAGATAGAATAAAATATATTCAGGAAGACTATCTATCCTATTCTCTCTCAGGCTTGATCAATCTAATTTTATATACATAGTGGATTAGTTGATCGAAGTCTCTCACAACTTTTCTCTCTTCGGCTCAGAACATGTATCTTTTCATTTGAGCCTTTATATTTTTCTCTCTTTCTTTTCCTGGAGGTACAATAATTTTACAATTAAAACATAAAACTCACAAGGAAGTGTTTTAGTATGATCTTGAGATGTTCAGATATGATCATACTCATTGGCAAACAGCATGATGAAATATTAGTTAGCATGTTTCCTAAACAGTTGAGAAAGTATGAGTGCTTCACAATTAGCTCGTTCCTTTTTGCTTCACTCCCTCAACCCTTAAACTACATTGTGTTCTTCCATACAAGTTTGCACACGGTGTATGGAAGAGATTTTTTTATATGCAGAGATATAAAATATAATCGTTGTTAACTTGTGGCTTTAACAACTATTTTCATTTAGTGTACTATAGTTCCAACGACTCTTTTATGATACTCAAGTTGGCAACTATTTGAACTTGAGTTTTTCTGGTTTGAACATAGCTTTCTTTAATGATTCATCCTTCACTGTCTTGTTGATGTCGCTTGAATCCCTCGTCCGTACATTCTGAGATGAGACTTGTTGAGGCAGGTAGGATGTGACGCTGAAGAGAATTTCGCCAGAGAGTACAAAAGTAATAGTGGTTTACTTGATCGAGGCATTGAATGCATCCACTTGAGAGAGAAGGGAGATGTTGGAAAATGTTTCCAGCCTTTTGCACTTTCGTACTTTCCCTTGGGAGAAAAGGGTTTCTGAAGATTGATATTTATCTTTTAATATCACATAGTTCTTCAACTATAGCTCTCTAGACACCATTCACATGTTGAAATTAGATTCTAGTGGACTATGCTTCTTCCGGTCATGTGTCGCGAGCATCCACTCTCTAGGTGCCATTGTTGGTGTTTCCTTTGACCTATTAAACAAATTTGCAACAGAAACAATCATTGCCTTAGGTACCCAAATACTCCTGGTCCTGTTTGGTTCGTGGAACTTTTGGGAGGCACCTTCTTGATATAAGGAGTCCTCTCTATTTTTTGTTTGAGTCTATGTTTTACCATAAACATCACGGGTTCAAACGGTATGGTAGCAAACGATATAAATTTAATATCAACGTTTACAGTATTAGACAGTGCATCACAATCATATCCTATATCACTTCTATCATACATTTCTCTGTTGTTTCCACATAGTTTTACTAAATTATCATGTCCATTTGTAAAAGATGATAGATCCTGAATTAACACATTAATTCTCCTTTGAAGAGTAGTCACTTCCTCAGAAGTATTAGATTCTTTCAAAACATTGTTTTCCACAACTAGTGAAGTATTTTCACGTTTGGAGTTTTCTAGCTCTTTTTGAATTTGTGAAAAAAATTTCCTTAGACTCTTGTATTTAGCAGATAAAGCATGGGAATAGTCAAGCAATTCATTATATTCATCTTCAAGGTTTTCAGTTATTACTTGATCATCCTCATCGTCTGAATCATCAATGGTTGCCATGAAGGCGTAGAAGGATTCTTCATCGCCTTCATCTTCATCATCGTCTGAGGATTCTTCAGAATTATCACTGTGACCAATGAGTGCCTTTTTTTTTGTGACTCTTCCTGAATGACTTCTTTGTTAATTGAGGATATTCGGACTTGATGTGTCCTGGCCTTCTGCATTCAGAGTAGACGATGGAGTTCTGGACTGAATTATGTCCTCCTTCTTTTCTGGAATTTTCCTGGAATTTTCTTTGTCCAAATTCCTTATTGTGCTCTCCTTTTGACTCATTCCCGTCTCTTCTTTGTTTGAGCCACATCTTTTTGAACTTCCTATTAAACAGTGCTTCCTCATCGCCAGTATCGTCTGATGACTTTTCTGTTTCTTCAGAAGACTCTTCAACGTTTGTACTTCTCGAGCTTTTGGATTTGAAGCCTATGGTTCTGTTCTTCTTGCTTCCTTCATCCTGAGCCAGTTCAATTTCATGAACCCTTATAGATCCTAAAAAATCTTCCATTATGAGAGTAGTGAGATCCTTGGCTTCTTGAATGGCTGTCACTTTGGGTCTCCATTTCGAGGAAAGGCATCTCAGAATTTTTGTGATCTGGTTGAGGTTGTTGTAACTTCTTCCCAGATTTCTCAAACCATTAATAGTTTGAAACCTTGAGAACATCTCATCAATTGATTCATTCTCCTTCATTTTGAATGCTTTGTATTGAGCAACCAGCATGCTTATCTTTGTATGTTTGAAATTTGATGTCCCTTCATGTGCCAATGCTAGTGTGTCCCAGATTTCCTTAGCTGTATCGAGACTGTGTACCTTATCCTATTCAGATTTTCTCAGTGCACAGGTAAGAAACAGCTTGGCTCCGGCATTCAGTTGATTTTCTACTCTTTGTTCATCACTCCATTAAGCTCTCGGGATAGGTTCACCTGCAACATTTTTAAGCACGTAGTACCAATGTTAATAATATCCCATATTTTATAACTAGGAGATTTAATAAATAATTTCATATGCTTTTTCCAATAAGGATAGTTTGAGCCATCGAAGAAGGGTCGCTTGTTTGTTGCTGCGCTTGTTTGGAATGTGTTGCCCTCCATGGATCTTTTACTCTGCACCTATTAAGGTTTTAGTTTCTCAGAGCCGAAGCTCTGATACCAATTGATAAAACAAGGACAACACAAGAAAGGGGGGTTTGAGTTGTGTTCGTATAAAACTTGCTTTTAAAAACAATTATATATTTCAAAAACAATTATGTAAACGATAGAACACTCTTCATAAACGATAGGGTGAATACGGGTAATGCAGCAAAGTTTAGTAAACAGTATAATAAATCAATTAGTTTAATGCAGCGGAAATGAATGTTTGAAGATGTAAACGATGCAAGCAGTAAATAACAACACACAAGAGATATATCTTTGTTCACCCCCTTGGACGATAGAGCTACGTCCAGTCCTTGGCTTAACCAAGATTTTCACTGTTCAATAGAACAGTACAAGTATTCGACACATGACTTCTCCAGAGTATTATCAGGGACTTCTCCCAACAAGTATTCCCACAGGACTTCTCCAGACACAAGTATTCCCACAGGACTTCTCCAGAAACAAGTATTCGAAGGATTTCTCGTTTCACGGTGGTTTTTCTACAAAAAGTCTCTTCTCAAAAGAGTGTGGTAGAAAAAACTTCAGGCTCAACAAACACTCAGTATTTGGTATATCATTTGACACTAAACAATATACTCGATGTTTGGCTAACAGAGATGAATAGACAATGGGTTCTCAGTTTTGTGAAAGCTTGATAGATTTGACTCTGTTTTTCACTCAGTGTTTTTCGAATGTTTTGTGTTGTTGTGTTGCTTGTCTGTTCGTTCGTTTGGTATTGTCCTTCAAATCTTCAGCTCTTCCCCTTTTTATACCTTCAATTCATTCTTTGATTTTCTGAACATGTTGGTCGTTGACTTGTAATCATTGAATTCCCGACCGTTAAAGCAATGACTAGACGCATTGAATAGATTTGACTTTGTTGATTCTGCAGAGCTGATTGTTGAGAGTTTGTGCCGTGATTTTCTCCTTTGCTTTGATTGCAATCATGTTGTTGGTCAAGCAAAATTGGTCATCGAGTGATATAATGCTTGATTCACTCCTTTGCATTAAATTCGTTCATCAATGAATTCCTTTCCTTTTCGAGAAACAACTTGTTCTGTTGACAGCGTTGTTCTTCAATCGTTTACTCTCTATTGATATAGCTCGTAGACTGTAGAGTTGGACGATACTTGAATTTTTCTCTTGCTCTTCATTAAACGATACTCTTTGTTAGGCGATACTCTTCGCTAGACGATACTCTTCATTGGACGATACTCTTCGTTGTTGACCAAACGAAACTTTCCATATGCTTAACAATACAACAGATGATACTTCAGATATAATGTTGACGCTGTAGTCTTTTTCCTGAACAATACTTCATTCTTGTCTTGAAAGATACTTCTGTAACGCCCCAATTTCCGGTCAGGAGTCACATAATGAAATAGCGGAAATTGAATAAACCTCTCGAAAATTACTCAATTTTCAAAAAAAAAATCGACTCTCAATAATTATTTAACATAATACTAATCTCATAAATAAATAATTCAACGCGTAATAAAATTAATAATAATTTGCACCACATTTGTGCTAAGTCAATTTCAAATAAACAGTGGAATAATTGTCTTCAAGTTTTCGAACCATCCTCTAGCATCTTCTTTAGTTGTTCACAATATATTCTTCATTAAGTCCTCGCACTGTGAATTTATGGCGTTAGGAGCCCAAACAACAGACAAGCAAACAGAGAGGGTTAACTCCTAAAACAACAACAAGAGCACAAACGAAACAGCACGCTTAAGAGAAATAAAACAGTAACAACAATAAATAAACCGAAACAGCAACACAGCAAATACAGCAGCAAAACAACAACTTCAACTTTACACAGAACAACAATATCAATACAGCAGCAGCAGTATATAAACAGGAAAACAACAACAATTATTTGCCTCATATAACTCAAGTTAACTTCCTCATATTCTATATGCATGACTGTGGCCAAAAACAAATATATTGACCCAAACGGGGGCGAATTCGTCCCAAACAGGGACACGAGGAATCCATGGGACTAGCCCATCTCATCACCCTCAGCACGGTCACGTGGCAAAACCATCCACCCCACTGCCCTCAAACCTCAACAGATGCATATGTAATGACAAACATCAACAACCACAGGAGAAACAACAGTTCTTAAACATCCTCAATCCTCAACAACATGTTATCAAATCATTCAAAGGAAATAGTTCAACCTTAATTGTATATTCCAAACATTTCACATCAATAAGATATATACTGAATTCCAGAGAAAACTTAATCACAATCGAAGCATGTTCATCTCAAGCAAAACACAATAAAAGCATGCATGACTCGAGACTCTCTAGGATGTGAGTTATCCTTACCGTTGAATAGGTTGCATAAACTTGATCTCCCACCTCGAACGATCAAGAGATATTAAGGACCGAGGTATGCTCATCCAGAATTTGAATGGCAGCCGTCAACGTATCGGCGGAACATCAAGGGGTCTCGTGATAAAACCCAAGGAAACAATAAGTAGCAAGCTTGGAGAGGATTTGAAGATCGAAAGCTTGGCCTCAAGGAAAGAGAGAATGGGCGGCAACAGCAGAAAAGGTCAGCAAGGAGTAGGGTTTCTTCTTCCAGCACACTTGGAGACTAGGGTTTGAGGCTTGAGATAGAAAACCATGAGGCAGCCTCTACACTTATAGAGGTGCACGAAATTTAACCCTAGAGTAAGAAGGAAGAATTTAGTTTTTATTTTATTTCTTATTAATAGATTTTGTTTCTAATTTGCTTCAAGTCCTTATTTGAAATTGAATCCTAGAGAAATTTTAAAAAGAAACCGAATCTATTATTAATAAAAGATATTCTGAATTTACTATCACTTAATATCCAAAACAAATATTCAGAATATATATAAAATCTAAAGTTCAGATTTAAGCCCCCTTTAAGTCTTTAATAGAATCTAATCCTAAAGATATTGTTTTTAAATCAAAACAGAATCTTCTCTAAATACAATTGTAATCTAAATTAATTATCACTTAATATCAACAATTTAAAACCAAATCTTCAAAAAAAAAAATCCTCCAAATCTTAGAGGTAATCTCCTATCTTCAAATTCAAAAAATAAAAGAAAACAGAAAACAAAATTTGCTCTAATTAAAAATTAAATCACCACATTTACAAAATCAAATCTTCAACATATATCATTCAAAAATTCAGAGATATTCTCATATCTCTCTACACCTAATTCGAAACCATAGCAAAAATAAGTCAAACAAAATCCTAAAAGGTCAATAAGGACCAAACTCAAAACTATAAAATAGCCTAGGGACCATTTCATAAATATGAAATAGTTCAGGAACCAAAACATAAATATCAAAAATTGAGGGTCTTACGATACTACCCCCTAAAAAGAGTTTCGTCCTCGAAACTAAACGTTAAGATAATAATCAAAACAAAACTGATGATATAATTAATTAAAACATCTATTAGTATGTCACATAAAATAGGTAAGATGTTCATCTTAATTTCAAATCAAGACTCCTTAATTTTATGATAAGATAAAATACAATTTGTATCAAAATTATGATCACAGCAAAAATCTAACAAAATCAAAATATCTGTATATATCTTAGATAACTACTTTACCTAAATATATCTTTTTAGGTTATCCTCTCCAGCAACAACCTTCTAACAAACAAATAAACAAACAATCAGTCAAGTCAAACACTATTATTCTTCTTTCAATTGACACCCCATCAATTGATTTCAGAATTCAAACATCTTGACAAACAAATCTACCCAACAGCTCTGGTTATCTTAACCACAGCTCTGATACCACAAATGTAACGCCCCAATTTCCGGTCAGGGGTCATATAGTGAAATAACGAAAATTAAATAAACCTCTCGAAAATAACTCAATTTTCAAAAACAATTTCGACTCTCAATAATTATTTAACATAATAATAATCTCATAGATAAATAATTCAACGCGTAATAAAATTAATAGTAATTTGCACCACATTTGTGCTAAGTCAATTTCAAATAAACAACGGAATAAGTTATCTTCAAGTCTTTTAACCATCCTTTAGCATCTTCTTTAGTTGTTCACAGTTTATTCTTCATTAAGTCCTCGTGCTGTAAATCTATGGTGTTAAGCGCCCAAACAACAGACAAGCAAACAGAGAGGGTTAACTCCTAAAACAAACAACAAGAACATCAACGAAACAACATGCTTAAAAGAAATAAAACAGTAATAGTGTTAAAGAACTGAAAAGGTAGTTCTTAGAAGCGCAAAATAAAGGAAGGTGAAGAAGAGGTTGAGTGAAACAACTAAACGTTCAAATTATTCTTGACTTCACAATTATTCACAATTATACTAAGACGATACAGAAAACATAATGACCGTTCCGGATATCCCCAGGTCAACTATTACATTGGGAATGTAAACTACATTAAACAATAATAAATACAAGATAAGGTACAATCCTGGCTATTTTAGGATTGCTAGTACGGCAAGATTTATGGCTACAGTTGTCACGCACTAACTCAGACGAAGCTTCAGGTTAGACGTTGCAGTTGCTCAGATGTTTCATCCTTATGTAGATGATCCTAGTCAGACGATAGGATCAAATGATAGAATGCTGTATTAGACGATACCTCAGACGATACTGCGTATCTCTTCACAGCAAGCTATACACTTCTGTTAATACCAGAATTTTATCTTGGTCAAAAGACCAAGATACCAAATATAATAGGTTGTGCCAAGTTTAATTTCTTAGTCGAAATATGGTGTTGGAAATATTGGTCTAAATAAGTTGTGTAAAAGAATACTAGCTTTGAAAGTGTTAGTATTAGAATACGTCTGAAAGCCAACACGTCTGACCAACTGCGACAATACGAAAATTACGAGTCACGAGCACGATTGTTGTGTTTCTCACCTTTACTTTCAATGCAATTTACTTTTGCCATTTTAGTTTGTTTTTTCCTTTTAATGTCTTTTCTCTTTTAAATTTAGTTTTACTTTCCCTTTCTTCTTCATCTTTTCCATTCTACTTCATCTCCTTTCTTCAACTTTGAAGAACATTCTTCCGTTCTTCATCAAAACCTGGAAATGACACTTAAACGTTTTCACTAAAGGACCCAAACAGAATAAAATCTAGCCTCTTCATAAACATTTGGATTTTCTTGTGGTTTACGTATGATTTACCAAAAATCGCGGTAAACAAAATGGCACGCCCAGTGGGACTCTTCCGTGAAAACTAAGTTTTCGAAAGTGTCATTTATAATCCAGTTCTAAACTCTAGTTTATTCGAACTGTGGATTGAAATTGATTTTCAATCAAATTTTGGAACTGTAAGTATTGTTAAGGCTATTCATATAGAAACCTTCTATAAATGGCTTATAATATATCAATGTATAATTCCTTTTCTTTTGGAAATTCTGGGCAAGGAGGAATTCAAAATGGTCAAGAACATACTCGGTTTAACACCATGGGTATGACCATGCCTCTGATTCAATGTGTGTCGATGGATTCATTTCCTTCAAATTCGATCACTAATATTGATTTACAATTGATGAGGCATCAAATGGACGAGAGCCATAGAAACATGGAGAATTTGTTTTCACAACAAATGTCGACTATTTTTTGTCCTGTCATTCAAAATACAAGTCAAAGTTATCATCGCTTGGCACGAAAAATGGGTCGGATTGCTTATATTTTTGGAGCACCAACTCTCGACCAAACCTTCCAACAAGTTGTTGATTATGGTCAAGATCCTCCTCAAAATCCAACTCAAAAGGAACTTCAAAAATTTGGTCGAAATG
Source organism: Acmispon strigosus (assembly GCA_030819835.1). Classification (NCBI taxonomy): domain Eukaryota; kingdom Viridiplantae; phylum Streptophyta; class Magnoliopsida; order Fabales; family Fabaceae; genus Acmispon; species Acmispon strigosus. The sequence continues at coordinate 33,430,050 of JAUAMA010000001.1, forward strand.
AACCTAATAACTTTGCTCAAAATCAGCCACAAAATTTCAACCAAATCTTGGACAATAATGTCTTAGTTAATCGAAACCAGAATGTTGATAACTTCAAAGAAAGATTTAGACAAAATAATATGGAGGGGAAACATGTTGCAAATGTTGTCGAACAAGTTTTAAATAAACATAGTTTCGATGTTGCATATACTACTCGTCCAAACTCCATATCTCCATCCTGAAATAGTTCTTCGAACAGAACTTCTTGGAGAATGGAAAGTCCCAAAATTTACTAAATTTTCGGGGGCCACGGGCGAATCAATTGTTGAACACATTGCAAGGTACCGCATCGAAGCCGGTGGTCTTACTAACAATGATTAGTTGAAAATGTAATATTTTCCAAGTTCGTTGACGAGAAATGCTTTCACATGGTTTACTACTCTACCTTCTAGTTCGATCCACAATTGGGATCAATTAGAAAGCGCTTTTCATGAACAGTTCTTTAGAGCAGAAACCAAAGTGTCATTAATGGACTTGGTTAATGTTAAGAGACGATCGGATGAGTCGGTAGATGACTACTTGATTAGATTCAGGCAAGTGGAAACAAGATGTTCTGTTCGTGTGCCTAAATATGAATTAGTCCAAATGGCTGCAGGAGGCCTAAACTATTTGATTAAAAAGAAATTAGTCAACTTGCAATTGAGAGAAATGACTCAATTGGCTTCTGAGGTTAGACGAATAGAGAAACTAAGGCTTGAGAAATACAAGTCTGAAAGAGTTTTTCAAGAAGAAGAAAGTTCTAACACAAAAATGCCCGTCAAATACGAAGTTGATCAATCTAACGAGGGTAGAAATAGTGAAAAAAATGAAGTAAATATGGCCGATGATAAGCCAAAGTCTCCATATGTTTTTCAAATCTCAAGGAATAAGAGAAAATTTCCTACAAAACTCTCTAAAGATTTGAAAAATGAAAGTAACTATCAGAGAATGATAGTTAAGAATCGCCAAAATTGGCTAAGAAATTCAGATCCAAAATGGATTGGATGAAGTGATTTCGAGCACATTATTTCGGTCCCTATGACCAAACATGAAATTAAACGGTTTTCAAAGCCGTAGAAAAAATTGGTTCTTGAAGCCATGAAAAAGAAAAACGTTTAAAAGAAATTGGCTAAGTGATTGCAAAAATGCCAAGTATATTTTGATCCAATCTTTGCGTTGCTCGAAAGTATACATATGTATATATATATTGGCTATTGAAAGATTGTTTAGACTTGGCGTAAACAATGTTAATGAAAAGTGGTCGAATCTAATGTATCTTGACCAAGTTTTTACTAGTATTTACGACCAAGAAAATTTATCCGAGGAAAAATATTCTGGTGCAAGGATCAAAATGTTGTTCCTCTCCCTTACTTCGAGAAACAACATTTTGGGGGGCTTCTGTTAATACCAGAATTTTATGTTGGTCGAAAGACCAAAATACCAAATATAATAAGTTGTGCCAAGTTTAATTTCTTAGTCGAAATATGGTGTTGGCAATATTGGTTGAAATAAGTTGTGTAAAAGAATACTGGCTTTGAAAGTGTTAGTATTAGAATCTAACCAAAAAGCATTGTCAATTAATTTTTGATCTGAGTCGAAGTGGTGATGGCATGCTTAATTGTAAGCTTTCGACCAAATTCACATGGCTATTTGAAACCATATTATTTCCTTAGTTGAAATATAATATTGGTTTTAGAGTTTGATATTATGGAATGATTGAACCATGTGTTATTTTGACCAAGTTATAAAATTACTTTCTCGACTCAAGATAGCAGAAAAGTGGCTGGAAGTTATTTCTTTAATGTGAATGCATGAAGAATTAATGTGGGATGTCAAAGTTATGAAGATTGAAGTAATGAGTCACCATAAGCGGTTATTGCAAGTTGGAGGGAGTTATTGTTGGTTGAGTTAGTTTATTTTAAAATAGACTTGTGTCTATTAAGTGGCAAGGGTCGTTATTAGGAGACTTGGTCTATAAATATGGTCTCCCATTGTAAAAATAGGCAGATTCACACATTTACGCTCTACAAACTCTGAAAGCCAACACGTCTGACCAACTACGAGGTCACGAGCATGATTGTTGTGTTTTTCACCTTTACTTTCAATGAAATTTACTTTAGCCATTTTAGTTTGTTTTTTTCCTTTTAATGCCTTTTCCCTTTTGAATTTAGTTTTTCTTTCCCTTTCTTCTTCATCTTTTCCATTCTACTTCATCTCCCTTCTTCAACTTTGAAGAACATTCTTCCGTTCTTCATCAATACCTGGAAATGACACTTAAACGTTTTCACTAAAGGACCCAAAGAGGATAAAATCCAGCCTCTTCACAAACATTTGGATTTCCTTGTGGTTTACCTATAATATACCAAAAATCGCGGTAAACAACTTCTCTAACAAACATCAATAAATAAACGGAAACAGCAGCACAACAAATACAACAGTAAAACAACAACATCAACTTTATACATAACAACAATATCAATATAGCAGCAGCAGTATATAAATAGGAAAACAACAACAATTATTTTCCTCATATAACTCAAGTTAACTTCCTCAAATTCTATATGCATGACTCTAGCCAAAAACAAATAAATCGACCCAAACGGGGGAGAATTCGTCCCAAATCGGGAAAGGAGGAATCCATGGGACTAGCCCATCTCATCACCCTCAGGCACGGTCACATGGCAAAACCATCCACCCCACCGTCCTCCGGCACAGTCACGTGGCAAAACCATCCTCCCCATGGCCATCAAACCTCAACAGATGCATATGCAATAACAGACATCAACAACCTCAGGAGAAATAACAGTTCTTAAACATCCTCAATCATCAACAACATGTTATCAAATAATTCAATAAGATATATACTGAATCCCATTGAAAACTTAATCACAATTGAAGCATGCTCATCTCAACCAAAACACAATAAAAACGTGCATGACTCGAGACTCTCTAGGACGTGAGTTACCTTTACCGTTGAATAGGTTTCATAAACTTGATCTCCCACCTCGAAGCCTCAAACGATCAAGAGAGATTAAGGACCGGGTTGTGCTCGTCCAGAATTCGAATGGCAGCCGTCAATGTATTGGGGAAACACCAAGGGGTCTCGTGAAAAAACCCAAGGAAACACCACGTAGCAAGCGTGGAGAGGATTTGAAGATCGAAAGCTTGGCCTCAAGGAAAGAGAGAATGGGCGGAAACAACAGAAAATGTCAGCAAAGAGTAGGGTTTCTTCTTCCAGCACACTTGGAGACTAGGGTTTGAGGCTTGAGATAGAAAACAAAGAGGCAGCCTCTACACTTATAGAGGTGCACGAAATTTAACCCTAGAGCAAAAAGGAAGGGTTCAGTTTTTTTTTTTTTTCTGATTTCCTCTCTTTAAGATTTTGTTTCTAATTTCCTTCAAGTCCTTATTCGAAATTGAATCCTAGAGATATTTTAAAACGAAACCGAATTTGTTATTAATAAAAGATATTCTGAATTTACTATCACTTAATATCCAAAACAAATATTCAGAATATATATAAAATCTAAAGTTCAGATTTAAACACCCTTTAAGTCTTTAATTAAATCAAATCCTAAAGATATTATTTTAAATCAAAACAAAATTTGCTCTAAATAAAATTGCAATTTGAATTAATTATCACTTAATATCAACCATTTAAAACCAAATCTTCATAAAATAATCTTCCAAGTATTAGAGGTAATCTCCTATCTTCAAATTCAAATAATAACGGAAAACAGAAAATAAAATCTTCTCTAATTAAAAATTAAATCACCACATTTACGAAATCAAATCTTCAGAATATATCATTCAAAAACTCAGTGATGTTAGTCTAGATAGCAACCTGAGAGGGGGGGTGAATCAGGTTTACCCGATTTTCGCCTTGATACCTTCTTACTTTCAAGATGAATGTAAATACAAACAATTGCAGCGGAAATAAGCGTTACTTGAAAGTAAAGATGAAGGGTAGAAGAATTCACACACAGAAATTTATCCTGGTTCACCTTCTATCCACCGAAGGCTATGTCCAGTCCCTCAAGAAAAACCCTTGAGGATTTTTCCACTATTGATAAAAATCTCTTACAAGTCCTTACACCAAGTACCTTAAGAATTTCTATCAACCACCTGTGAAAGTGCACCACTTTCAACAGCCCCTGAAAGCACACCACTTTCAGTCCCTGAAGGAAAACCACCTTCGTACCTTGAAGGCAAAACCACCTTCAATCCACACCCTGAAAGTACACCACTTTCAGTAACAACAACCCTTCACCGAGATCCACGGTGAATACTCAAACTACCAGAAAGAGATGAAGAAGAGTTTACAATATGGCTGTATCAATCCTTTAACATACAAGCGGATTGATCATGAGAATTATGCTTTAAGGCTGTTAAGCATAATAAGATTCTGAGTTCCTCAAGATATGAACAACTAGAGTGTTCTCTTATCAATGAAGATCATGAACTCAGAATTTAGGCTCTTTGAAAGTTTAAGTATCAAAATACTAATAAATGAACAATTTTGGCAAAGCTTTGGCCTAATGATGTATTCTCATGTGTTGTTTTGTTTCTGGACACAAATGGACTTTATATAGGCAAGAGGAACGACCTTGAACCAATGCAACCCTTCCCAAAAGGTTTGAGACACAATGGTTCATGAAAAGATGAAACTTTTCGGGTATGTAATCGATTACATTATTTAGGTAATCGATTACACTAAAAGCCGTTGCTGTTTGAATTTCAAATTCAAACATGTAATCGATTACAAGTAAGAAGTAATCGATTACTTGCCTAGGTGTAATCGATTACCAGAAAGGTGAAATCGATTACACTCAAGTCCAATATCCAGAAACTTGAACTTTTAAGATCGGCTTGAGATATACTACTTCTTTTAACTTATGAAAACATTAAACTTGGTTAGCTTAGATGTTTTAAGGAGCCTTTATGCTTTGAGAAGCCTTTAGAAGCATAACTCACCTAAACTAAGACTTTTAGGTAGATGTTGAACTATATAGCACTGTTTCCTCTAAGTCTTCTTTTCTTCTTTTTGCTGATGAGTTTGTCGTCATCAAAACCTCAACCAGGGTCAGGAGCAAGACCTTCTTCACAAGTGATATTCTGATATCTCTACACCCAATTCGAAACCATAACCAAAATAAGTCGAACAAAATCCTTAAAGGTCAACAAGGACCAAACTCAAAACTGTAAAATAGCCTAGGGTTTCATGAATATGAAATAGTTTAGTGACCAAAACATAAATATCAAAAATCGAGGGTCTTTCAACTTCACACTTGTTTGTATGATACTACACTTTTTCCTTGAACAGATTCTTTTCTCGATATGCATGCAAACGATACTTCTCTGAACGATAGATGTAATTCCTGAAAAACATAATACACAGAATTTAGTAGTAAAATTGTTATCACTTTTTTAATACCAGAATTTTATCTTGGTCGAAATACCAAGAAACCAAAGATAACAAGTTGTGCTAAGTTTAATTTCTTAGTCTAAATATGGTTTTGGCAATGTTAATCAGGATAATCGTAAGGTTGATGGCTTCGACCAACATATCTTGACTTCATTAGTTTGTTTTTTGCCACTAACATATCTGATCAGTAGTGTAACTTGTTGATGGCTTTAAGCTTTGAGTTTCTTAAATATTATAAAGCCAACTCAAAGCTTCGACAGCTTTTGAGAGGTTTCAAATATTTATTAATCAAGTGATCTTTTAGAACCAGATTTATATGCTTGGCCGAAATTCACATTAAGGCCACATTTTTTATTAATATTAAAAGCACAAGGTATTAGTAATATTTCGACTAATATTTATATCAGCATTTCTACCAAGATAGAATGGAAAGAGGTGAGCAAGAGATGAAGAGCCAACAACACAAGAGCTACCAGAAGCGGTTATTGGAAGTTAGTGGAAGTTATTGGTAGTTAGCTAATTTATTTTAAAATAGTCATGTGCCTATATGGTGGCAAAGTTAGTTTGTAATTATACCAAGTGGGTGGCTTTAGTATAGGAAGTTATTGTTATGTTTGAATATTGACCGTAGGATCATGTTAGCGGTTTTATTTCAAGCATTATAAATAGTAGGTTGTAACTAGGAATAAAGCAGACTCACACATTTACGCTCTACAAACTCCGAAAGCCAACACGTCCGACCAAATGCGACAATACGGCAATTACGAGGTCACGAGCACGATTGTTGTGTTTCTCACCTTTACTTTCAATGCAATTTACTTTTGCCATTTTAGTTTGTGTTTTCCTTTTAATTCCTTTTCTCTTTTGAATTTAGTTTTACTTTCCCTTTCTTCTTCATCTTTTCCATTCTACTTCATCTCCCTTCTTCAACTTTGAAGAACATTCTTCCGTTCTTCATCAAAACCAGGAAACGACACTTAAACGTTTTCACTAAAGGACCCAAAGAGGGTAAAATTCAGCCTCTTCATTAACATTTGGATTTCCTTGTGGTTTACCTATGATTTACCAAAAATCGCGGTAAACACACTCAAAATATGATAAACGTTCTAATATACGTTTGAACTTAACACTTCTTACTACTCTCTCCTTCATCATCACCGTCACATGGGATATCTATGTCATCTAAATCACCATCTTAATCTTTGAAGTCTTCAAATGTCGTAGGATCATGATTCCTTGATTCAGTTGCATCTTGAACACATTCACCTTCTTCTAGAGATTCATAACAAAAACCATGATATGGTACAACGCCTACTACATCAAGAAAAGACCCAGCAGGTAAAATAGTTGTTCAGTCCCAATCCTACTCATAATAACTATCATTTACTGACACGTCAGTAGAAGAATCTATCCCTTCACCCTCTGCATTGTAAGTGGAATCTTCAGACTCTATCTCTTCTAAACCTTCTATAGGCTCATGAACTCTCCCCTCCTCACCCTCCACTACCTTATCCTTCTCATTGTCACTATCAACAATACTCTCATCCCTACCCTCCTCCCCCTCCACTGCCTTCTCTTTCCCCTTCACACTTTTAGAAATACCCTCATCCCTAGCCTCCTCAACCCTTCCCTCATCAACCTCAAACCTCTTAATTATTTCAACATATGCATCAGACTCAGCTTCCTTGTAATCTTCTTGTTCCACAAATTCAACATGTTTCTTTACAATGTTCACAAACAAAGACATCCACTTTACTATGCCCCTTCACATCTATGAACAATTGTTTGACATCTTCATCATTGTTAAGAGGCCGAATCCCCAACTGAATTATCAAGATATGGGTGCCTATACCACAAGAACCTAAAGCTAACATATCCCAAGCTTTTGACTAGCTTGCCCACCTCAGTTGAAGAAATCTCATCCAAATCCAAACCTTTTATGACTTCACAAAACCCTTTATCATATGGCACGGTTTGGTGATATGTAATTTTGTCCCCACAATGCAAATAAATGTCTATCACATGATACACAATGGGCCTGAATGTAGACAAAACAATACACTATATCAAGCTATAATCTCAATAGCCAACAGATACAAAATAAACATGCCAATTAATCAACATCACAAAAACACAAAACAAAGCATTCATACCATTCAACAACCCACCCATTCAATGACAAATACATAATGATGGGAATAAAATAAGTACCTTGACACATGGTTTGCTATAAAAGACCCATCACTCCATAAAAAGATCAAGTTGGCAATGCTCTCTCTAGGACCACCTTGTCTTAAGGGGGGAAAACCCGTCGGAATCTTCTTCATGTGGTCCCTTCCCATGTGCTTTGGATTCTGCTACTTTGGAGTCTGATTCTTGTGGTCCCTACCCTTATCCTTCCAACCTTCCTGTCACTCATGCCTCAAGCCTCGCCTTCTTTGCTCAGTCGTCGTTCTTCTCCCTCGCCTTCTTCTGCTTGCTTGAAGCTTCTTCTTCTTTGATATCCTCTACGAACGCAGATGTTCAATTTTTTACCCTAGGGTTTGCAAAAAGGGGAATTTCTTTGTTTAATTAAGTTAGGGCATGTGAAATTCACATGTGAGGTCCAAGTTAGGTCTTACTCTCCCCAATTAGGATGCCACTTCAATGAAAATGGTCGACATAGGCGAAATAACATTAGGATTGGGACGAAAAAGAGACGTCAGGACCAAAATTGTAAACGACAGTAAACATGTGGGACGCAAATTGGATTTTTAAAGTTTAGGGACCTAGTTTGCACATTCGCGTAATGGCGGTATGAAAAGTGCAATTAAGCCAATTGGATAGTTATCAACCCTAACATAAATTTGGCGCTACTGCTGTGAAAATAGTTTATCATATCAATAACAAATATATGACATATGCAATAAAAACCAGTAATAACAATCATAAGCAATAACAAGCAACAATAATAATATTATACTAATCATTTAATTATGGTTAATTATTAAATTAATCTTTGTCTTTGTATGCATGTTCGTATTTAGTCCCTCACCGGAAAAAAGTTTGACATCTGCCCCCATGATTGCAGCAAGTTTGCCTTTGGTCCTCGTCTGACAGCAGAGCTCCAGGGAAATAGCTGAGTGGAAGGCGAACGTTAACGTGACTTTATCCACGTCCTTTTTAATTAAATTTTAAGTGAAGTGGATAATTAATTAATAATTAAAATAAAAAATAAAAAATGCATATACATAATTTTTTGTTTAATAATTATTATACTAAATAACATAAAGTATACCAACAAGATCAAATCCCGGAAAAGTTATTTATTGGGAGACATCGTCATTTTATCCTGAACTGGTTACCAACAGGTCTAGCAAAGTTGATAGATATATTGTTAAGTTTCATAAGTATTAAATCGAGAATTCGGTCCAGCCTCAACGAGATTAGTCTCATGACTACCGAAAGATACCTCTCACTTCACACAAAAAGAAATGAATTTTTTCCATTACAAAGAGGGGCAAGCCCCAAAAAAGAGAAACGCTACTCAGGAGCGGGAACAGGAACAAGAACAGAGGACGCAACCTCCCCCTTATCCTGAATAATTAAGCTATGACACTCTCCATTCAGAGATTCCATTAGATGTAAACCAAAAGGAAGGCGAAGGCCAAGTGCGCCATATAACTTGCAAGCAAAGTACTGAAAAGAAATAGCACCATGATCCTCCTGAAGCCGCCAAATGTAATGGACCATGTCCGGGGAGGGGTGAGAATCAGCTTCTTCATTAGGAGTTATGATTGATAGACATCTCTTAGGTGTAGACACCTAGGGAAAAAATGAAGAGAAGAGAAATAAGTATTGAATGTGATATATAATTGATGTGATAAGAAAAGAGATAGAAAGAAAAATAAAGGTGTCTATAGGTGTATACACTATTTATATATTTATGAATATTTTTGGCTTCATTAGAGGTAAGAAGTATATTGTCAAGGGAGTCACTTCAGGTAAAGAAATGATAGTCAATTAATATTGTCATTAACTAATACTTTCTCATACAATAGTATTGGCCCAGAGATACAAATTAAATGAATATGGGAAATCATAAGGACAGATAGGGATCCAGAATTTTATTATTTTCAGATAAATCATTAATCATGGCCTACCAAGAAATTAGCACTTTAACCAACCAATTAATAACACATGGAGGTCAACACAATCACCAATTTATAAATAGGTAACTAATCCTTCACAACTCTCACATCCCACCATAAACCCGACTCCATATACAGTTTATTCTTTGATCCTCCTCTTATTCCCTTGAAACCATCGATCATGGCTGAGGAGAAACACCACCACCACCTTTTCCACCACAAGGAAGAGGACAACCTTGGTGAGGTTGACTACAAGAAGGAGGAGAAGCACCACAAGCATCTTGAGCAACTTGGCGAACTTGGTGCAGCGGCTGCTGGTGCTTATGCTTTGGTAATCATCTTACTCTATTGTATATTTTGCTCACGATCTTGTTTCCTTGTATGAAATATACCTCCTACATGCATCATGCATCAGTTTATATATGGCTAATAATATACTGGGTCCCTTATTTGTAGTGAAGTTGGCGATGGTTCCCTCTCTAAAAAATATTTTGCATTCGTTCCTACAATTAGCTGACGTTTATATTTAGCCCCTGCCGAAGCCTAGAGCTCCGATAAGCGTTGACGTGGCACGTTGGCTGGTTTAATGAATAATACGTGTAATTTTTATTTATTTTTAATGCTTGACACGTTAGAAAATGGATAAAATTAAATTTTCCCCAAATTAAAATTAACAAAAATACTAATCAGAAAATTAATTAATAAAATTGATTAATTTCTTAATTAATCCAACTTAACCCTAAATCCTAACATTTCACATTTTCTCATTTAAATCTCCATCGTCATCATCATCATGTTCAACATCACCTGCATCCATCATCTTCAATATCTTCATCTTCATCATCATTATCATTTTATCTTCATCCTCAACCACCACCTCCTTCTTGTTGGAACAAAACGTGAGAGAAAAAAACTGAAGAATAGATTCTGAATAATTTTTCACTCTCACTCTGTACATTATTCACAAACCACCACTGTATTTATAGTGTCGGACAACACACTTTCTACAAACTGTTTCACATCGTTTACACGGTAAACGATACTAGCTAAACTATACAAGCAGGTCTAACATCAGTAAACGATAGAGACTAGTAAACGATACAAACTAGTGAACGATACAAGCTAGTAAACGATAAGGGACTGCAATTGAATTGACTCACAACCCTTCTCCCTCCACCTTTCTTCACTTTCTCTCTTCTCCCTCCACGGCGAAGACGACTCTGCTCCCCAAACCCCAACCCAACAAAACCCCAAACCTCCAGATCTGAAAGCAAGGGGCGAACACAAAGCGAGAAACTACAACCCAGAAACCCTTTTTTTTTCCTCTTCTTCTTCAGTCCAGAACCCCAACCCAGAAATCCTAATCAAAACCCCAAACCTAGTGACAGAAACAAAGGGTGGATAGAAGAAGATGAGCGATCCTTATCCCACCAGCCCCACAACCAGATCTAAACCCCCCACAACTTGATCTGAACCTCCACCATCCATCCCCACAACCAGATCTGAACTTTCTCTCCCTCTCTCTCTCTCTCCCTCTCTCTCTCTCTCTCTCTCCCTCTCTCTCTCTCTCTCTCTCTCTCTCTCTCTCTCTCTCTCTCGACCGAGTGCGAGAGGGCATTTTTGCTGCAAAGCTTCTCGGTGAAGTAGCGGCTCTTGCCGGCGAAGACCTCTTGTGCACCACCATCGAGGCCCTGGACCCAGCCTTCGAAACCACCATGAGTCTCACATCACCACCTCCGTCGCGACCGAAAGACGCCTCCTTCAGGAGAGAGAATAAAAGAGGAGGTCGTGGAAGGTGAGCAAAAGAGGGTTGGGTCTGCTATGAAGGTTCTAGAAGGTTACAGGGTTAAGGAAGAAGATGGTGATTTAACGCTTTCTAGATTGGGGCTTTGTTACTACTGGGGTTGGGTTATTTTAGTGATTTATGGGTTAGGTTTCTGGGTTTGGCAATTTTAGTATGAAGATTTGGGTTGGTGGGTTTGGCAAATTTAATTTAATTATTAGGGAAAATTTGATTTAGGGATTTAGTGTGTGTTTAAAATTGGGGAAAATTTAATTTTATTCATTTTCTGTTGGCAGGCATTAAAAATTAATAAAAATTACACATATTACTTATTAAACCAGTCAACGTGTCACGTCAGCACTCACCGAAGCTCCAGGCTCCGGCAGGGACTAAACAAAAACGTCTGCCAATCGTAGGGACGAATGCAAAATATTATTCCGGGAAAGGACTCATCGCCAATTTCACTACAAACACAGGAACCCAGTATATTATTAACCCGTTTATATGTATATGGGTTTTTCTCATTTAAACCCGGCCCATCCTTCATAAGTGATAACCACACTTTGTTGTATGGCGTTGTCTAGGTTTGGCTGGTGTACCAATTCACTACAAACAAACAATTGTCTAGGTTTGATAGCTAATCACTGTTCACAACTTTATTGTGGTTTTGAACTTTTGATAGCTAATTATTGTTCACAATTTTCTTGTAGTTTTCTTAGTTACAAACATTATTTCACAATATTATAAATCACATATTTACAAGTAATATAAGTGGGTTTACGCGTAACCTTACCATAACAGGTGGTGTAACTGCTTCTTTTAATATATATAATTTTCATAAAACTTTTAATATAAGGACCACGTTTTACTTTAATTTAGTATAAGACACCAATGATGGAAAAATAATACTATAATCATAAGGAAACTGATATGTAGATATAAATCATAGCATGTTCAGTAATCTTTAATCTTTAATCTTTAGACAGATAATTAAATTTTAAAATTTGATACAAGAGAAGAATCACGTTTTGTGTTCTTGTACGAATCCTAATGCGTGTGAGAAAAAACTACTCTTTTTATTAATGAGTTTTGTAGAGAATTTATATTAACTGCCTAATAGAGATACAAATTTATAACTTATCAAATGAGAACAAAGAACTTTCACTAAGCGTAAATAAATAAATAACACAACCCATGATGGGTAATAGCCTAATAGTCATTTCATCAATAGACGCTATAATTAATAATTAATTATTAATATTTATAATTAATGTATAAATAACTCATTCTAATTAATTGATAAATGTTAATCTAAATAATATAATTAAATAATCTTTCAACCAAACCTTGTATCTATGTGGAACAATAATTTTTTAAAAAGTTTATTCAGATTAAATCAACATCTTGTTAAAACCTTCCACAAGTAGGTAAGACCTGAAACAGATTAATGGCTAATGAAAACTGCCCATATAATGTCTGAACTGTTACAACCTTCATTAGCTACAGCAAATGCAAAACTATTGACTTCCCTAAATAATATCAACACAATTAGTATTTGCTGCAAAATATCAATACAACCTTCCTTAGTTATGTCTAAAACAGCAATACTAGTCCTCATAGACTGAAGAAAGGGAATAAACTCAATAAAGTAACGCTATTTTAATTTAAAAATTGAGGAGCTAATTAATCAAATTCGTATATATATTTATAACTAAATGCATATTTAACTAAAAAACTCATTGACTCCATTTGCCTCACTTGCTTTATGATGACATAGCATGAGAAGCACCAGGAGAAGAAAGACCCAGAACATGCTCACAAGCACAAGATAGAAGAGGAGGTTGCAGCCGCGGCTGCCGTTGCAGCTGGTGGCTTTGCCTTCCATGAACACCATGAGAAAAAGGAAGCTAAGAAGGAAGACGAGGAAGCTCATGGGAAGAAGCACCACCTGTTTGGCTGAACAATAAAAATATAATCAATTAAGGCTCAGAAGCAATATCACTAAATAACTTTTGAGCGAGTTAGAATATTCTCTGGTGTTTCTTCATATATATATTTGCATATGATGCGTGTGCTATGTAATTCGACTATATTAATAATATTGTAAAGTAACGTGAGATTACTTTATCTTATTGATCATTTTCTGCTTGGCATTGTATTATATTGTGTCAAACTCAAATATGTGTATGAACGAGACCTCAAATAGTAATTTAAATTATCTTTTTTGTGTTTCTTTGTAAATGTGAATGTTCAAGAATTCATTAAATCTTGAACTCTAAACCAGAAAGCGAGAGAGAGCAAAGAGAAAGGCAGGAAATGAATTTGATCTTTGCATTAATCAGCTTAGTTACAACTGTAACCAAAATCTGTTATGTATTCAAATTAAGCAAACTGTACTAATCTTAAGCTAACTAACTGTTAATAAACTTTTTACAATTGTACTAACTATAGTTACAATTTACATCCTAACTGGTTAAATAAGTAACGTGATGAACTATTATATAGATAATACCTCCCTCAAGTTGGATTTGGTGGGTGATGAACACCACGAAGAGCCAACTTGGAGAAGATAGAGTTGAAAGAAGTAGAGTGCAAGGGCTTGCTAAAATCATCAGCAAGGTGACCGGCTGAAGGAACTGCCAACGAATGAATCAATTTTGAGTGAATCTTCTCCCTTACAACATGACAGTCCCACTCACTCAATAAGCTTACTCCTAGTAAGCAAGACAAATGGCGGTCTTGTTTTCACATTAAACTAATGCCGGCTTGCTAAATTGGATTTGCAAATCAAAAAACAGATTATATGACACTACTAGAATTCGCTGATTTAACTTCTAAATTTAGTATCGGTCACGAATCCGACGCAAAATTTGACTGGTTTGCATCGGCTAAACAAACGTAAACAAGAGAAAAAAACCTCACTAAAGTTGGCATTAGCTTGACCAACGCTAATTAGCATCGGTTGAGACAGACGTTAAAATCACCGACCAATGAAACATCCGCCCATCAACAAATAGCAACGATTATAGATTGACGTTCACCGGCCAGATTAGCATCGGCTCCGACTAACGCTAACTCCACGTGTGTACGAACCACACCGTGGGAAAGAAAGTTACCGTCGTCCCGGTCAACTCTAATAGACATATATTTCTCTGCCAAGCTTCCTTATAAGGCTCTCTCTGTGACATTTTACCCAAATCCTATTTTCACTCTTTCACCTTCCTCCGCCCCTTTCCCTGGTCAACCTTGTCCACCACTTATTTTTCTTTCTTCGCCTCTCCTCCCATCACCCTCCTCCATTGTCCATTTTCTTTCTCCGCATCTCCTCCTCATCACCCTCCTCCGTTGCCCATTTTCCCTCACCCTCTGCCGCCCTGCATCCCTCACTCTCTTCTAGCTCCCATTACCCCTCACCTACCTCTGACACCCCTCCCTGTCATCCTCCGCTGCTGCCTTTTCCCATCACCTTTCACTACCACCTCTCACCATCACCCTCGCCCCTCATCGCCGCCCCTCTCTTGCACCTTCCTCCGCCGCTTTGAGTTACCCAAGTCCCTCCTTCTCTTACACTGACACCCTCCCTTTGGCAGCCCTCACCCTCCCACTAGCGAAGCTACTTGTTCTGCATTTTCCTCCTCTACCACCCTCACCATTTTCCTCGGCCTTTCCCTATCTTGTCGCCTCATTGTTGCACCACCACGACCGCCGCCCCACTCCCGTTGTTGGGTCATGCCCCATTATCGTGGGCCAACCCTCTTCTGTGGTGTCATTATACTCACTACCATCCGCCTGATTTTGTGGTATATGCAAATGTGATTTCATTTTTTATTAGTATCCTATTTATGTGTTTTATTTTCCAATGATGAGTTTTATTTTGCTGACTTTACTGAGTTACTAGAATCTTGAAGAAATGGGACAGGAGACAACAATTGGCCTTTATAGATAAATAATGAAGGATATTGTAGATTGGAGAGAGGAAATCGCACGTCATAAAAAGGACGATGAGAGGCGAGAGAAAGACTATGAGAGGCGAGAGAGAACAAAGCAGAGAAGATTGCTCTCATCCAGCAGTTGCTGCAAAATGTTTCGGCCATGGTAGAAATACAGGATTGCAACCTTCAAAGGGAAACGAAGGACGAAACTACCGATTGGCCCCAAAATGTCGACTTAAGGGTCGGTGGAACAGGAAAAAACCGAAATTTTGGTTTGAATACTCACCATCCTTGTATTTTGAGTTTATAGTAAAGATTAAATTGAGGGTGACAAATGTTCAGACTCTGCGATTCCATAGTAGCAGTGCTGTTCATACGGGAAGGCCACCACGAAAACCGCCAGACTCAGTCATATGCAAGACGGAAACCGCCAACCTTCCGCCGGCTAAATCTCCAAATCTCTTTGTCTGTGGTCCTAACACCATGGGTTGTATTCCATGCCATTTGGTAACTGCCAAATGACCTCCACCAAAGCCACCAGATTCAACATTTTTGTGTGAAAGGAGTTAGGCATCTGTGGCCAGAATGCAAGAAGCTTTTCCTGACTATCACCTTGAGGACAAGGTAAATCTTTTAGGACGGGGTATTATAAGGAATTGACAACCGCAAGAGAAAGAAACTCGGGCCAACCTCCACCATGGTTCGTTGTGTAGCCACTTCTGCTGCTGTGGGGACAGATGCGCTGCCAAATCAGCAAGGGGAAGAGGGCTATACAACTGCTGCAGGCAGCTAGAGGGCAGTTGGTTGTAGTTATTTATTAGAAAGTATTTGTATTAGTTATAATTATGTTTGAATTTAAAATAAACTGCACCAAGGAGTTATAAGTAAGTTGTGTAGATTTTAGGAAACCATTCTAAAGTTTATTGACCGGTTGCTACGGAAAGATGCAGGCAATTCTCAAATTCTTGCTATGTAAAATATTTTTGTAGAGGTTCTTCATCTCTACTTAAATAATAATATCCATTCCTCTTTCTTACTCTCTTTATCCTATCATTGTCTCCGTCTTTGATAGATGATTATTGGTCGGTTTGCCAAAGTGGAATTGACAATCAAGTACGTTTGTTATTTTAGACTAATATGTGGGTTTTAGTTTTCTTAATAGCTTCTGAATGCTAATATGTTTGATTTTTATTTTGGCTTAGTTACACTTTTGGTCCCCACGAATGACCTATAAACGAAAATGGTTCCTAAACTTTAAAAATTCAAATTTTCCTCTCCGATGTTAAACTCTGTCAACAGTTTTGTCCCCTTAACACTATTCCGTCCAAAAACTAATAGATCGAGGAAAAATATGTAATTTAGCAAAAAAAAATGAATTCAAAAATAAAAAACAAATAAAACCCGGAAAAAATATCATCTTCATCATCACGTTCAACATCATCTCACCATCATCAACAACATCTTTACCGTCTTCATCATCACGTCACCATCTTCATCATCACCTCACCTCTTCGCCATCTTCAATCATCATCACCTCATCTCTTCATCTACGTCTCAATCATCATCTCACCTCTTCATTCCCTTCCTGGAATCGATCATCCCCTCCTCTCTCAGTCAAGATCCAACCTTTCCACAATCTTTGATTGGAAGGTGGTGAAGGAGGAGCCTGGACTAGTGGCTCATGGTGGTGACTGTCAGAATATCAACATATTTAAGGAGAGCATCAAGCCAGATTTGGTCAAAAGAGAATCAAGAACAAATAAGGAGAAGATCAAAATATAATTAGGGAAAGAATATCACAGTATTATTTGTAATATTTTATTTCCTTATTTACTGAGCTCTCAATTGTAATATAAAATAGGCTTTGCCTATAGACTAAGTATCAATGAAATACAATGAGTTGTTCTAACTTGGTATCAGAGCAGTGTTCTTTGATCCGGGAAACTCAGAACCATTTCGTCAGCCCCTCTTTCTTCTCTTTTCTCTGAGCTAGCCAGAAATGGCCACAACCCGAAATCAAGAACAAACCCAAATCATGTCAGAAGTTAGTGAAACCTCTGACAGCAATACAACCCAAACTACAACCCAAAAATCAGTCAACATACCTGATGAAGTGGTGCTCCAGATCGCATCACTACTGCGAAACAGCCTTGCCACTACGAACTTCCATGAACCCGAAACCACCGCGAGCCTCCACTATGGTATCACCATGAAAGAGACCAAGACCGAGACCGCGACAGAGATAGAGAACGCCGACGTGACAAGGAGGACCGCGACCGTGACCGTGACCGCGAGCCACCACGACCTCGAAACTGCTCCAGGACTGCCACCGCAACGCGAGAAGGACGAAGAGGGAAGCAGAACCAGCGGTGGCTGGTGCGAGACCAGCGACGGTGGGCGCGAGAGGCGCGACGGCCAAGGAGCCTCTGCCGCCGCCTCTGCGCGAAATGAAGCAAGAAGCAGCGGCGCTGCTGCTGCACCAGGTCCTTCCCTCAATACCCATGACCTAGGGTATGAAGGTAATGGGCTTGGGGGTCATGACCTAAGCCCAATATCCCTTAATCAGATTTTTTTAACTCCGTCAGATTTTTTTCCTCCTCTTACTGGGCCACAAAATAATATTGGGCTGGTTGCTGATTTATTAAATAAAAATTATGAAGCCCCTAAAGCTTATTTAACCCAATCAGCTTCCAATAGCAATTCTGGAAAAACAACTGAGTGGATATTTGATTGTGGGGCCACAGATACCATGACCTATGATCATAAGGATTTTTTAAATCTATCTTCACCACCTAAGACTCACATTGAGACTGCTAGTGGTGAACTCATCACTGTGAAAGGAGGAGGCCCTATTGAGTTCTCTGATAAAATGAAATTGAATAACTGCCTATATGTCCCATCCTTATCTTCAAAATTGCTGTCAATTAGTCAAGTGACAAAGGAACTGAACTGTGTGGTGCAAATGTACCCAAATTTTTGTCTCTTGCAGGACATTCTTACGAAGGAAATCATTGGGCGTGGTACTGAGCGCGGAGGCCTTTACTACGTTGATGAGGTGGTTCACCCGGGACATGCCATGCTTGCTCACGGAACGGTTGATAGACAACTTTGGTTGTGGCATCGACGTCTTGGCCACCCCTCCTTTGGGTATCTCAAGGTTTTATTTCCTAGCCTTTTTCCCAATAAATCCACTCATATGAAATGTGAAACTTGCATTCGTGCTAAGAGTCATAGGGTTTCATTTCCTCAAAACAACACTAGAGTTGATTCTGTTTTTTCACTAATTCATTCTGATGTCTGGGGTCCAGCTCCAAATTCTAGTCAAAGTCGATTTCAGTATTTCGTGTTGTTTGTGGATGATTTTTCTCGCATGACTTGGATATATTTTATGAAACATAAATCAGAAGTGCCTGAAAAATTCTTTATGTTTTACAAAATGATTCAGACTCAGTTTCAAAAGAAAATCCAAATCCTTCGTTCTGATAATGGGGGAGAATTTGTGAATCAGTCCATGCGAGTCTTTTTCCAGGAAAATGGTCTTATCCATCAAACTTCGTGCCCTAACACCCCCCAACAAAATGGTGTAGCCGAACGAAAAAATCGGATTCTACTTGAGATGACTCGTGCCCTATTACTTGAATCCCAAGCCCCTTCCTCATTTTGGCCTGAAGCTCTAGCTACATCTGCATATCTCACCAATCGTCTTCCTACCCAAATTCTTAACCACAAAACTCCTTTACAAGCCCTAGCCACTCAAACCACTATCCCTTCCATCTTAACCTTACCTCCCCGAGTCTTTGGGTGTTCTGTTTTCGTCCATGTTCCCAAAATTGACAGAAACAAACTTGACCCTTGTGCCGAAAAATGTGTCTTTGTGGGGTATGCCATGCACCAAAAGGGATATCGGTGCTATAACCCCACCACTCGTCGAATTCATGTCACTATGGATTGTGACTTCTTAGAATCTGAGTTTTTCTACCACCAACTTAGGGTTCAGGGGGAGAGCGTCAGTGAACCACTAAGTTGGCTAAGTAATCTAAGTTGTTTTGAAACTGTTCCAACAGAGCAGGTAGATGGAGCCACTGAACCAACCACTATCAATGTAGTGGAGGCTGACAGACCAGTACACACAATCGATGGTCCGACTTCGGAAGAAGATGTCCAACCTGAGGTAAATGTACCTTACTCTGATAATTTGTCACTTGATTTGAATGATGCCACTATTCATGATGACAGCATAGTCCCAGCCACTATTCATGATGACAGCATAGTCCCAGAACCAAAAGAGCCAGAGGCATGTGCTTTACCACCGAGGAAAAATAGAGGGGTACCTCCTAATCGATACTCACCTGAGCATGTGCCCCGTGCTTCAAGATATCCAGTAAATGTAGCTGGGGGAAGAGTTATTGAGGCGGCAAAGGCATTCTCTGTCACTCTTCTCTCAGAGGATATTCCAAAAACAGCTCAGGAGGCAAGTAAGAAGACTGAATGGCAAGAAGCAATGAATACAGAGATGGAAGCTCTCAGAAAGAATGGTACATGGGAAAAATGCGTACTACCAAAAGGAAAGAAACCAGTTGGGTGTAGATGGATCTTCACTATCAAGTATAAAGCTGATGGGAGCATTGAGCGATACAAAGCAAGGTTAGTTGCCAAAGGCTACACACAGACTTATGGGATTGATTACTCAGAAACCTTCTCCCCAGTTGCAAAAATTGACACCATCAGGGTGTTGTTCTCAGTAGCAGCAAACAAGGACTGGCCCCTTCACCAGTTTGATGTAAAGAATGCATTCTTACATGGAGATCTGAATGAAGAAGTGTATATGGAACCCCCACCTGGGTTCTCAGGAAACTTCCAAAAAGAAGAAGTGTGTAGGTTGAAGAAGGCCTTGTATGGGCTCAAACAATCTCCTCGTGCATGGTTTGGGAGGTTTACTATGGCGATGAAGAAATATGGATACAGACAGAGCAATGCTGATCACACACTTTTCTTTAAAAGAAGAGGTGATCTGGTCACATGCCTCATAATATATGTGGATGACATGATCATAACAGGTAGTGATGAAGAAGAGATCTCTCAGCTCAGGAAGGATCTCTTTACAGAATTCGAGATGAAAGACCTTGGGGGGCTGAAATACTTCTTGGGTATCGAAGTCCTCCGATCCAAAGAAGGGATTTATATCTCTCAACGGAAATACATACTGGATCTATTAGCTGAGACTGGTATGGTAGATTGTAAACCAAGTGATTCTCCAATAATGGTAAATCACAAACTCAAGATTGTTGAAGAATCTGAGCCAGCTGACCGAGAGAAGTATCAGAGGTTAGTGGGGAAACTAATCTACCTAGCCCATACTAGACCAGACATTGCATACGCTGTTGGGGTGGTGAGTCAGTTTATGCATCATCCACAGGTAGAGCACATGGAAGCAGCTATGAGGATTGTCAGATATCTCAAAGGCACTCCAGGAAGAGGTATCATTTTCAGGAGAAATGGACATCTGGATATTAAGGCTTATACTGATGCTGATTGGGCTGGTAACCCAAATGATAGACGATCCACAGCGGGATACTTCACTCTAATCGGAGGAAACCTTGTTACCTGGAGAAGTAAGAAACAGAAGGTAGTTGCACTGTCTAGTGCAGAAGCAGAATTCAGAGGCATTGTAAAAGGGATAACTGAAGTTCTCTGGCTAAAGAAACTGATGGGTGAAATTGGTTTTCCAGTTAAACTCCCTACCCAGCTCAAGTGTGATAATAAGGCAGCAATTAGTATCTCTGAAAATCCGGTTCAACATGACAGAACAAAACATGTTGAAGTGGATAGGCATTTCATAAAGGAGAAGATTGAAGATGGTACTGTTGAGTTACCCTTTGTGAGGTCTGAAGATCAGCTAGCTGATATTCTCACCAAGGCTGTAACAGGAAGAACTCTAGAGACAGTTTTACACAAGTTGAGTATTGGAGATCCCACTATTCAACTTGAGGGGGAGTGTCAGAATATCAACATATTTAAGGAGAGCATCAAGCCAGATTTGGTCAAAAGAGAATCAAGAACAAATAAGGAGAAGATCAAAATATAATTAGGGAAAGAATATCACAGTATTATTTGTAATATTTTATTTCCTTATTTACTGAGCTCTCAATTGTAATATAAAATAGGCTTTGCCTATAGACTAAGTATCAATGAAATACAATGAGTTGTTCTAACAGTGACGACAATGATTGCAGTGCGAGAGGATTTTGTTACATTTATTGGCACATTTATTGGCATCACAGAAAACCCCTTGCCATGAACAAACAGAAGAAGAAAAGTTGTAGGCTTGAGAGGATTTTGTCCTTCCTTTACTCTTTCTGGTGTGTACTTGGCTTGTGTTGTGTCCCTTTATGCTTACATTTGTAGTAAAAAATTGCTCCCCGTGAGATTTTCTTGTTTTGTTAAGATTCAGTATGCACAAAACTACAAAAGCATTGGCTCTTTTGTAGAGTGAAAAAGAACCCATCATCCCTAATTTTGGTTTTGAAGTACTGAGACGAGCATTTGGTGGAGGTTCTGAGGTTGTTGTTCTATTTCTGCATCATTTCTATGGGTTTAGGAGTGTTTGGATTTGTTTGGGTTTTGACGCTTTTTTGCAAGACTGATGAGTTTTTTGTGTCTGAGTTTGGGTTTTGTAGATTTTCAAGATGGGTGTAACAAAATCCTCTCAAGGCTACAAATTTTCCTCTCGGTCAAGATCTAACCCAGATGCAAATTCCCCTTTCTCTCATGCTTCTTCCTCCTCCACAATGCATAACTCAACACGAAATCAAACCCAGATTTGGGTTTTTTATATTTGGATTATGGTTGTAATTTGGATTCAAATCTTCTAGTTGAGATTGGAAGAGTTGTTCGTGTTGTTCGGTTCTCTCCTTCTCTGCTTTGTGGTTTCTAGTTTTGGAAATTTGGGAGAAATTCAATCTGTTGTGTGGTAGATTTTTTATGCTTGTGATGCTTTGGGAGAAATTCCATTTCTTCAATTGTTGTGGGGTTTCTTTCCATTTGTTGCGTGGGAGAAATGTGATGTTCTCTAAATTGTGATGTTTAATTTTCTGGGTAGTGATAAAGAACATGATGATGAAGAATCTTTGAAGAAAGAGATAAAGATGATCGAGTTCCGGGATTTTTAATTTTTATTAATTTTTTTTACTTAATTGCATTTTTGGTCTCGAACCCGTTAGTTTTTGGACAAGATATTGCCCAGGGACCAAAAGTGTTGACGGAAGTTAAGGATGGGGAGGAAAAATTGAAATTTTAAAGTTTAGGGACCATTTTCACATATAGGCCATTTGTGGGGGACCAAAAATTGTAATTAAGCCTTTTATTTTTCTAGTTTGTCTCTATGTTATGAATTGGTTTGCTAAAGTGTAAGTAAAGACAAACATTTTCCTTGGAGAACAACAAAACAAGCTCCGAGAGAGAAATGCACCAGCACTACATAGAAATGGACATCCCCGCACTATATGGAAAGGGACAACATGCAATATATGGCAAGGGACATTCTCAAAAATCATAGCATACACATAGACAATAATGAAACCAGTTAGTGATGTGTTGCTCATTGATTGTTTTTTAGGCCAGAACTGTATCATTTGCATGGAAAAGTGGAAAGAACTATATAGCAACTAACATAATATTCTCATATTTTGATGTATTTTATGTAAAAGTGGGAAACACTAAATAGGAATTAAAGAAATATTTTGTTTAGATATTGAATACTTATTGTAAGTATGTGAATAAATATGTCAATGAATTAATATGATAAAAAATGAAATAACTGTACCATATAATGTAAAACTAATGAATTTGAAAATCTTAATGAAATGGTCTAGATGTCTGGAAAAGTGGAAAAAAAAAATTCAAAATGGTCTCAAATGCATTTGCACGGAACACAAACCTTAACAACCTGCAAATGCATTTAAGACTATTCTAAGATTTTTTCCCCTATTTCTATCCATGTAGACCATTTTGTTAAGTTTTTAAACTTATTGGTTTTACATTATGTTGTGCGGTTATTTCATTTTTCTTACAATTATTTCCTACAAAGTAAATTTTAGAGTCGGTCTATATGACCGGCGCTACGCAAGGACAGTAGTGTCTGCCACCATGCCACATGTGTGTAGCGTCGGCTTAGAGTTGTCGAATCTACAAGTTAGATTTGACTCTTTTAACTTCTGCCCGATGCCGATGCTAAGCCAACGCTAAAACGGTTCTAGCGTCGGTTTTTTCTCATTAGTGTTGGCTTTTGGCTGATGCTAATGAGTGTTTGTAAGCCATACATGTTCTCCATTCAAGTGAGCAAGATCTTTATACTCTGCCTCATTGCTGAATCTAGAGAATTCCCCTTTTTTCTTAGTTTTCCATGAGATGACTGAAGAGCTTAGCAAGACACAATACCCAGTATATGACTTCTAGGTATCGGGGCAGCAAGCCCAGTCTAATCCAGCAAATCCGTGCAATTTCAAAGAGCTAGTTGCAAAGAGAAAGAGGCCCTTTGCAGGAGATGACTTCAGGTACCTAATAATCCTTTGAGCAACGTGAAAATGTGTGGTCAAAGGGTTGGAAAGATATTGACTAAGATGTTGGACATAATAATAAGAGATATATGGCCTTGTATTAGTCAGATACAATAATCTTCCAGTTAACCTCCTATAATTTGAAACACCAGGAAGAGGAGTGCCTTTTGTAGATGGATCAATGGGAGTTGCACTGATAACTCCACAATATACTTCCTCTGATTGAGAAAAATACCAGATTTAGACCTAGCAATTTCAAGGTCAAGAAAAAATCATAATTTACCAAGGTCCTTGATGCACAGTTTCTGATCCAGAAATGATTTAACAAATTGAATCTCTTGAATGAAATTTCTTGCTAATACTATGTCATCTACATAAACAAGCAAAGTTGTGTAAACGAGTGTCATGAAGACTTTACCAAAAGTTAATAATCAGCTGAAGATTGGGTGTAACCAATGGGTTCACTTAATATGCATAAAGAAAAATTTGTGCAACCTTGCACACCTATGGGAATTGTCCTTTTTACCCTTCTTCCATGAATTAATCCCGTCAGCATCCTTCCATCATCTACCGCGCCTTCGGCGACTTCCTCGGCGACGGCAAGCTCTCCGACCACCTCCTCCCCCATCCTCTCCCAAGCGTCCCTCAACAAAACTATCCTCCCCAACTTCCAAGACATCCTCCAATGCTTCACCTTCGACAGTTCCTGCCAGAAGTTCGTCACAGAGGGGCTAGTGGCGCTTAGATACGACGCTTCCATTTGCAAATCTCGCTGGGAAAAATCTCCCTCTTATCCCGCCGGTACTTTCTCTCTCTAATGTAGAAATAGAATTGTTCGATTCGGATTTCATTTTGAATTTGAATTGGCTGAGAAATAAATAGAAAGAAATCAGATTCATGTGTTTAATTAGGGTGTTCTCATTTGTAAAATTTTGCAGGGGGATATGAATACGTCGATGTGATGATGGGGAATGAGAGCGTGCTGATTGACAATGACCTCAGGTCAGAATTTGAGATCGCTCGATATACTAAAGCGTACAAGACGATTCTCCTGAACCTTCCTTACATATTCGTCGGAAAGTACGATCAGTTGCAGAGCATCGTGGCTCTCGTATCGGAGGCGGTGAAGCAGAGTCTGAGGAAGAAGGGGATGCACGTTCTGCTGTGGAGGAGATTCGATTACGTCAAAGCGAAGTGCTCTCCCCTTATTCGCGAACTACTGGAACCGCGCCCCAAATCAACGAGGAGGCGGAGAAACAACAAATTCGGACGATGAACCCGAACCCTGTTTTGAAGGAGAACCCTATGGCGGTGGCTGAGACGGTGGTTACCTTGACTCTGATCTACTTCCCTCTTCTTCCACCAACCATAAAAAGTTCTGATTTTTCCACTCTTTCTTTCTTTTTTCTGGGTTCTTGGGGTGAGAATCTGGGTTTTGGGTTCTGAAATCTAGGTTGTGGTGGTTGGGGGTGGTGGTTCGGTGTGGGCTTGGGTTGGGGGTGGTGGCGGGATGTTAAAGATGAAGATGAGGAGGCTTGATGAATGTGGCGGGATGTTGAAGATGAAGGTGATGATGGAATTCATTCCTGAAGCAGGGCTAAAAGGGTAACTTCCTAATTGTGTGCAAGGTTGCACAAATTTGTCTTTATGCATATTAAGTGAACTTGTAACCAATGGAGAGTGAGGTATTAAACTAAGTCTCAAAAGCACGGAGCCGCCTAACCTACACAATTATTCTTTTGTGTAACCTTACACAAGTGTAAGTTCAACCCTTAGCAGATAATTTTCATTTTCTCAGAAATAAAAACACTAATTTTATAAAAACAAATTTTGCCTATTCACCCAAAAAATAAAAACACCAATTACCATAACTACTGTAGGGTCACAATCAAAACAAATTCACAACCTACGCATGTTAATGTTATGTTCTCAAAATCAAATAAATATGAACCCCTCTTTCTTTAAAGTGAACTGAACCCAACCCAATGCAATATGGCATTTCAACTGATTAAATCTAAAGATTGAATCTGTAGGAAGAAAAATGGGATGGTACGAACAAGGGCATGTTTGGGGTGATGAATAGCGACATCTTCTTGAGGGACATAGCCAGATTTAATTTGAATAGGCTTTTGGAGGGCTCTTCTAGGTCAGGGCAAGAATTCATTCCCCTTTCACGGTTTCGGTTAGCTCTGCTACTTGATCTTTGCTTCCACCACTACTCGTCATCGCTTACACACTGCAGTTGTATAAGGAAAGAGAAATGGAAGAGGGAGAAGGAGAAGGAGGGAAGGGCAAACCGGAGGAAGGGAGTAGGGAAAAGAGGGTGCGGAGGGAAATGAGGAGAAGGATGAAGAGGATGGAGAGGGAGGGTTTGGATTCCGATTTGAAATTTCAGGTCAAAGAGAAAGAAAGAAAATGATGTAGCGGATTTAGAATTGATGTTTGCATGGGGTGAATGTTGGAGTTTACGGTGGCTATCGGAACAAGGGATGAAGACAAGCGCTAGGAAGAAGAAGAGGTGATGAAGAAGAAGATAGGGTTTTGATATTTAGTAAATGAGAAAATTCTATTTTTTATTTTTCTTTTTGTGTTTTCTAAAGTGCATTATTTCTTGAGTGTTGCACTATGCACTAATATGTAATACCCAATAGGATCGCACCACTTGTTTATATGGGAAAGGGAGTTAGATTTAACACCCCCACTACCCAAAATTGCATCCTAGCTATTTTCTTTTAATCCCAAAAATACCCTTTGTACCATTTAACCCCACACCCTACCCCATTCACTCCTCTGTCTTCCGGATTCCAGACCTCGACACCCTCTTCATCTCCCTCGCTCTTGTGAAGAAAGTCTCGTCCTTGGACTCTGGATGAGGTTTTGATGAAAACAAACACATCACAAAAAGAAGAAAAAGAAAGACTTCAAGAACTAGCTCAAAACGTCAAGATCAACTATTAAAGTTCTAGCTGTTAGTAAGTCTTGTTAACTTAGTGTGCTATGCTTTATTAAGGTTATAATGCATATGAAGGCTCATAAATAATCAACTAATTGAGTATAATATGTTCTCACAAGTAAAACTTAGTAGAAACACTCAATTAGGGTTTAAAATTTCATAAACTGAGTTATGGACTAAGAGTAATCGATTACAGGAGCTCAGTAATCGATTACCAGAAGATAGTAATCGATTACCACATCCATGTAATCGATTACATGTTTGAATTTTTGAATTCAAACTGCAACGGCGTGCAGTAATCGATTACCATGATAATGTAATCGATTACTAGGTCGACAGATGTGTTGTTTCATGAACCAATGTGTGACGACCTTTAGTGCCTATAAATAGTCCTTTGATGCTCAGAAACGAGCAAGCTCTTGAACAACAACTTTCATATTCATTAGAGCCAAAATTCTGAGTAATTTCTCTTTCATTTTCATAAGAGCACTCATGCTGTTCAACATTAAAGAAACTCAGAATAATTGAGCCTTCATTGTAATTGCCTGGAGCATACAAACTAAGACCAATCCAGTTAGATAAAAGAATTGCATCAGCCATAGCAAAAGCTTCTTCTTCATCTTGAATCGGTTTGATTCTTGATTCACCATAGTGTTCGGTGGTTGTGGAAAAGATCATTTGAATCGGGTTTGATTCAAAGTCCGTCGTAGTGTTCGGTGTCATCAGTTGGTGGTTTTCCTTCTGAGGTTTGATAAGAGTTCTTAAGGTCCTTGGAGCAAGTTCTTGGAAGAAGTCTTGATCATAGTGGATAAATCCTCAAGGGTTCTTGAGGGACTGGACGTAGCCTTCGCTGGATTGAAGGTGAACCAGGATAAAATTCGTGTGTGATTCTCTCAACCTTCATCTTTTACTTTCAAGCAAGTTCTTATTCCGCTGTATTCACAATCAATAATTATGATTCTGATTATATTGAAAGTAATCCGTTCTTGTTAAGGAGAAGATTGAGAGAACCTAATTCACCCCCCCCCCTCTTAGGTTTCTATCTACACTTACAATTGGTATTAGAGCTTAAGTTTAGGTAATTTTCTCCTAAAGATCCAGGAAGATGACATCCTCCTCTAGACCTAGAACTAGTGAGGGATTCAACATAAACAGGCCACCATACTTCAATGGAGACCACTATGACTTCTGGAAAATCAAGATGAAAATCTTCATAAGGTCATTGGATGTGGAAATATGGAAAGCCATTGAAGAAGGTCCGTTTATACCAATGAATGATGTGGGTGATAGCACGCAACCAAAACAAGAGAATACATGAAATGAAGAAGAAAAGAAGAAAGTTCAATATGATCTAAAAGGCATGGACATTCTTACATAAGCTCTTGGCATGGATGAATTCTTCAGAGTATCCATGTGCAAAACTTTAAAGGAAATTTGGGATACTTTAATTGTAACACATGAAGAAACAGATGAAGTCAAGAGATCAAAAATCAACATCTTGTCACAAGAATATGAGATGTTCAGAATGTTACCCAGAGAAACTATTCTAGATATGCAAAAAAAGGTTCACTCTCTTGATTAACCAGTTGATTGGTCTTGGAAAATATTTTTCCAACAGTGATTTGAACTTAAAGGTTCTTAGATCATTATCAAGAGAATGGCAACCAAAGGTAACAGCAATATCAGAAAAGAAAAGTCTTTCAAAAATGACATTGGCTGCAGTTTTTGGCAAGTTGCAAGAACATGAACTTGAACTCAGAAAGTTGGAACAACAAGAAGCAGTTGACAAGAACATTCGACCTATTTCCTTAAGAACTAAAGCTACAAGATATGACAGTTCACAAGAGGAAGATTCTCAATCTGATAGTGATGATGATGATGATGAGTATATGGAAATGCTTGTGAAGAAGCTTGGAAAAATGCTCAAGAAGAAAGAATGTCATAATCTTCAAAGAAAGAAGCATGTCTTGAAGAAGGGATTTGAGAAAAAGATTTCCAAATCAAAGAAGGCATACATGGAAGAAAATGAAGCAAGTTCATCATCCGATTCAGAGAATGAAGAAGCACATCTCGTCTTGATGGCAACACATCATTCGGATGATGAAAACAATGAGGTTAGTAACGATAAACTTTCATATGATAAGTTACAAAAAGCCTTTGTTGAATTGCATGATATCTTCTTAAATATTTCTTAAGTGTATGCAATACAAGACAAGATCATTTCATCTCTAGAAAGAAAAGCTAAAAGCATGCAAGAGAAGTTAGATCAAGTTAAAACCAAGGTGGATATTCAAAGAGATCTAACAACTCTTGATAAACATGCAACACTTGAACCAAAGATTGATGAAATAAATCAAGTGTTAAAAGAGTATGAAAAAGATACAAATGAGATGAATGAATTGTCAAGTATTCAAAGGTATGTTACTCATAAAATTTATCTAGGTTTGTTTGATCAAAGTCATTCTAGTAGTATTAAGGAAATTATATTTACTACATCAAGTAATTCATGCTACTTTGATTACACAAGGAGAGTAAATAGTGATACTCAACCTAGAAATGCACATTTCAAAACTTTTTATCATCTTAAAGAGAAAGTGCCTAAAATGAAATTTAAGTGCTCTTACTATACTCCTAGTTATCATAGAAATGATGGAGTCCCCAATGAAATATTCATATGGGATGAGAAATGAACTAACTTATTAGGACCCAAAGACTATTGGGTACCTGGAAAATACCATTGATTTTATTGTGCAGGTGTACTTGAGGACCTTGTGATCAGAAATGTCATATACAAAGGATGGTCATTCAAGACACAAATATACATTATGGTATTGGTAAGGAAAATCTTTAGATAAAAAGCTAAAATCTATAACTTTCAAATGATATTGGGAAGAAGAGTAAGCATTATAAGCATATGCATCTGCATCATAGCTCTTTAGTAGTTAATTCATTCATACAAGTCTTACTAAACCGGAAAAATCAAGTTTCTTGATATAGTAATCGATTACACATAATAAGTAATCGATTACAGGAAAAAATTTGGCCCAGGATGTTTTCCAGAGAAGTTCAGTAATCGATTACCCAAGTCTAGTAATCGACTACCATGAAAATTTTGGCCTAGTAAATTTTCCATAGACTTCCTGTAATCGATTACCAACATTGAGTAATCGATTACTCTAAAAATTTTGGCCCAGAAATATTTCCAGAGATTTTCAGTAATCGATTATTGGAATGTTGTAATCGGTTACATCAGGGCAAAAATGAAGTATAATTTATTTTCAGACTTTGGCTTGAATTTTCATATATTTTGGTTTGTTTACAATAACCCCTATAATATCCTTTGATTATGCACTATTTTTTAGCATAAATTTTTAGTCATTATGCTTCCCTTTATTTCTATTATCCTGGATTACTTTGTATGGCCTTTTCTTCTTTTTTATGATGTCGAAAGGGGGAGAAAAACCTTGTGTATGCTTGATCATTTTCAGGATAATGACCATTAATTGCAAAACAAAGGGGGAGAAAAGTCAAATGATCAATCAACGTTCAAGCATCTTGTTTGTCATCATAAAAAAGGGGGAGATTGTGAAGAAGGTCTCGTCCTTGGACTCTGGCTGAGGTTTTGATGAAAACAAACACATCAGGAAAAGAAGAAAAAGAAAGACTTCAAGAACCAGCTCAAAACGTCAAGATCAACTATTAAGGTTCTAGCTGTTAGTAAGTATTGTTAACTTAGTGTGCTATGCTTTATTAAGGTTATATTGCATATGAAGGCTCATAAATAATCAACTAATTGAGTATAATATGTTCTCACAAGTAAAACTTAGTAGAAACACTCAATTAGGATTTAAAATTTCATAAACTGAGTTCTGGACTAAGAGTAATCGATTACAGGAGCTGAGTAATCGATTACCACATCCATGTAATCAATTACATGTTTGAATTTTTGAATTCAAACTGCAACGACATGCAGTAATCGATTACCATGATAATGTATTCGATTACCAGGTCGACAGATGTGTTGTTTCATGAACCAATGTGTCTCAAAACGTTTGGGAAGCTTTGTGATGATTCATGGACGACCTCTAGTGCCTATAAATAGTCCTTTGATGCTCAGAAACAAGCAAACTCTTGAAAAACAACTTTCATATTCATTAGAGCCAAAATTCTGAGTAATTGCTCTTTCATTTTCATAAGAACACTCATGTTGTTCAACATTAAAGAAACTCAGAATAATTGAGCCTTAATTGTAATTGCCTGGAGCATACAAACTAAGACCAATCCAATTAGATAAAAGGATTGCATCAGCCATAGCAACAGCTTCTTCTTCATCTTGAATCGGTTTGATTCTTGATTCACCGTAGTGTTCGGTGGTTGTGGAAAAGGTCCTTTGAATCGGGTTTGATTCAAAGTCCGCCGTAGTGTTCGGTGTCATCAGTTGGTGGTTTTCCTTCTGAGGTTTGACAAGAGTTCTTAAGGTCCTTGGTGTAAGTGCTTGTAAGAAGTCTTGATCATAGTGGATAAATCCTCAAGGGTTCTTGAGGGACTGGACGTAGCCTTCGGTGGATTGAAGGTGAACCAGGATAAAATTCGTGTGTGATTTTCTCAACCTTCATCTTTTACTTTCAAGCAAGTTCTTATTCCGCTACATTCACAATCAATAATTGTGATTTTGATTATATTGAAAGTAATCCGTTCTTGTTAAGGAGAAAATTGAGAGAACCTAATTCACCCCCCCTCTTGGGTTGCTATCTACACTTACAGCTCTTCGTCTCCCTCAACACTGTCTCCTACTCACTCTCACCATTTCATCATCAAAGCTCAAGCTCTGCCCTCTTCCCTCGTCATCGTCAACTTCACCAGGTAAGCTTCAGAACCTTCTTCTTCTTGTATTTCTTCATTATTTTATTATTGAAGACGAAACGACCTTCATCATTCCGGATTATAAATCACGGACCGTTTAGGTTTATTGTTCCTTGATGTAAAGCGCCGAACGTGTTGATTTTAGGTTTCCGATATTTAAATCCCGGAAGTTTAAGTTTTAGGGTTTCAGATTCTATATGCCGGGTAAATGCAATAGTTTTATTCCGGGTTTTATTTCACGGAATGTGATTATTATTTGAATAGTTATCCTCCGGGATGTAGAACTCGGAATGAAGAGTATTTTCTAGCAAAACCGGTTTTTAAAACTCAGAATCGTTAACCACACATTGGTTAGCTTCCGAGTTGTAGAAATCGAAAACGTAAAACTGTTGTGTGTTTGCTTCTGAGATTTAAATCTAGGAATGGGTATGTGTTCATTCCCTTCCAAATTATATAATCCGATAAAAGATATTTCAGTTCTAGAATCTAATTTTTAGCTATTTATGCATGTTTTATTGTTTGGGTTTAGGCCAGGACTCATGTATGCATGTTCTATTTTATTTTTCAGATGGAACAACAACGAGGGCAGTGGCCGTATCCCAGGTGGGCATTTTCCCCCTACAGCGTCCAACAAGAAACGCAAAGCCGATGCTTCTTCATCAGCCCCACCTCCTCCTCCACCACCACCTGTTGCTCAGCCAGATGTCCTACCTCCTCCACCTCCTTCACCACCACCAGCACTTCCACCTCCTTCACCACCACCACCAACACTGGAGATTCCGTCTGAGCCAGAGACTGAAGAGTTTGTTCTTCAGCGGGAGCCTCCTTTTGCAGGAGGCCCCAAGGACCTGTCATTGCTCCAGAACTACCCGGAGCACGTTGCACCTATCCTCTGGGAGGCATACTTAGAGTCGCATCCGGTAAGCATGTTTACGTAATGGTAATGTTTAATTACTTTTCTAAATTTTTAATTTTTTAACATGGACCTGTGTTTTTATTTCCAGGAGTACGTCGATAGAGGAGATCTGACACTCACAACCTGCGGGCACAAGCTGGCAAATCTCTCATGTGAGGAAGTGCCTGAGGTCTTGGAGATCGTGCAGCGGTCCACCCTGTACCCCCTCGTGTCCTGCTCATACACAATGATGGACAAGGGGCTGGTGTCTGCCTTTGTGGAGAGGTGGCACCCAGAGACTTCCTCATTCCACATGCCTTTCAGGGAGATGACCGTCACCCTGGATGACGTGTCATGCTTGCTGCACATACCGGTGCACGGTCAGATGTTCTCCTTGCCGGTGATCGACGAGGCCATTGCCCTGGTGGCGTGCCATATATACCTTTTTCTCTGTAAATTTTCATGATAAAAAAGGGGGAGATTGTTAGGTTCAAACAAGTTTAGAACATTTAGCATATTTTAAATGATAACAATTTTACAACTTAACTATGTATTATGTGTTTCAGAAATTATCTCTATCATCTAGAGAAGAATTATCCCCATTGTTCAGGGGGTGAACCAGGATAAATCTGTGTGTGTTGTTTACTATTTTATTATTTTATTGCTTTATCGTTTAACAGCAATCACACTCTATTTTCGCTGGATCAAAACTGTTTATCATATTATCTGTTAAAAGCAACCCATCGTTTAAGAAACGATTTTGAAAATATAAATTTGTTTTTAGAAAAGCAAGTATTTATATAAACACAATTCAACCCCCCCCCTTCTTGTGTTTGTTCTTATTTTATCAGTTGATTCCATAGACAACTGGTATGAAATAGAAGATGCTTCCTTTTCTCTCTCCTAACCCCAACATCTCAAGAGAAGACACCAGTAACAACAACACCTCCATCAACACCACTGTTTCAGCCTTCTCCAAACGAGGGCCATCCCACGGATAACCCTTCTTCTGAGGTAGACAAACCAGATCCTCAGGGTGGGAATGAGGATACTGAGGTCACTTCTCCCTAGTTACTCCCCTTCAGGTTACTGATTATGACCATCCTTCCTCGGGTGGCAACAGAGATCATCCCTCCAAACCCTCTTTCTCTGGAGACAAAAATTCTGGTCACGACATTGCAACTAAGTTAGGGGAAGATAATTTTGAAGATGTGGTTGAAGAACTTTCTTTTTTAATCATAGGATTCGCCCGCCTTACCACTCGTTCTACTTTGACAAGCTCAAAAAGCGGGCCAAACACTCTTTCTAACCCATTCATGCCCCCACTTAAGGCGCCCAAACTCCACCTTTGACGTCGGACACTATCAAGAAATGGGATGAAGCATTCCACCAACGCGTCTCCCAAATGGGGATAATGAAGGACATTGCCTCTGTAAGCTTGAGATTTGGGTCTTTTATGAACACACACCCAATCGGTACCATGGACTCCATGATCTATGGCCTCCTGCTCCATGCTGCCAATGCCTACCTTTTCAAGCACAAGATTTTTCTTGCTTAGGATCGTGATCTCTCCAACAAGGCTCTAGATTTTAAGCACCACTCAGAATTGAGCCAGGAGTTAGTTCTGAAGACCAATCGGCTAGAAGAGGATAATAAAAAACTCTCCAAAGAAATTGAGGACTTGCAGGCCCGCGCCTCCACCATCCTAGAGCTGGAAAAGAAAGGGGCACTCTTGGCCGAGGAGGTTCACCTCGTTAAGGAAGAGAAGCAATCCGTTTTCGACCGGCTAAAAAGCTCTGAGGAGAAGCACGTCAAGATGAAGGCTCTCTTTGACAAGGTGAACACCCACATCCTCTCTGCAAGATCCAAGGTAGACGAAGGATGCGAGGAAGCTTTGCAACATGCCATAGACCAACTCAGAGTTCTGAACCTGGGACTCAAGATCCATGGGGCCTCTGTCCACCGAAATGTGAAGGAATGAGTCATTGGAGAGTACAGAGGCACCATCTTCCTTCCTTCAAACACCTCTTTCGATGATCCAACTTGTCCTCAATAGCGCTTCCCATGATGCAATGCTCTCCTTGGACTTTTCCAACTTGTACACGCATTTTGTCCTCACACTTGTCTTCTTCTCCTTTCTTATACTGAATCCTATTGTAACACTTTGACATTTTAATGCAACTACTTGTAGCGCTTTGACATTTCAATGCAACTACTTATTTTCCATTTCCCCTTTTTTCACATTTACTTCTTCCCATAGCCGTAGCACCATATTTCTTTGCTTGGAACGGTTGACCCCAGCGGATCTCTCGCGTAGAACTAGCTACTTTTCCACTCGCATCCGCGCTTCTTTTGCTTGATGTTCTCTACCTGCACAATCATTAATTTTTGCACCCCTCTTATCTTGTCCATCACAATTAATCCAAATCGTTAGTTTTTAGTGAGTAATATTTTAAATGGACTACATACTGCATGCTAAAATCATCTATCTTGTAAATGAATTGCAATGCAATGCACCTCAATCTTGTCCATCACACTTAATCCAAAATTCCAAATCGTTAGTTTTTAGTGAGTAATATTTTAAATGGACTACATAATGCATGCTAAAATCAACTATCTTGTAAATGAATTGCAATGCAATGCACCTCGGTACCTTAGTGGTTTTCTCTCCTTCTGTCAGTTGGGGGAGTTGATAAGTGTCAAATATGCATAATTTTATAGCCTTTAATTAACACTTATATTGATCGTTTGATAGATATTCTGTGTTAAACTCCTCTAATTTTGTATATATTTGGAATTCTGTAAAAAATGGGTCTGTATTGGATTTTATTATGTTTTATGCCCATTTTTTATGCAGGAATGAAGTTTTGGATGGATTTTTCATAAAGGCAGAAAGAACTGGGCAAAGAATACAATTTTTTGGTCGCTCAGCGACCGAGGACAGCCGCTCAGCGACCAGAGCACCCTCTCTGGCCTCTTAGCACCTCAAGCCATCCACTCAGCGACCAGAGAACCCTCTCTGGCCACTTAGCGCCTCAGGACAACCGCTCAGCGAGCAGAACACCTTCTCTGGCCGCTTAGCGCCTCACATAGACCACTCAGCGAGTAAGTCGACTGAGGAAACCCAGGAGTGAAGAAATAGATCGCTGATGTTTAAGTCGCTCAGCGACCTGTGCAGAATTGAATGCCTATAAAAGCACATTCGTCCAAAACAGAAGGGAGTCTTGTTAGAATAGATTTTCAGCATTATTGAAGCAGAGCTCGAGTTAGGATAGGATCCTAGAGAGAGGAAGTAAGCAAGGAGAGAGAAAATAAAGTTTCTGAGCATCGGTACGTCGTCATCAAGTAGGAACATGTCGCCAAGCTTCCATTCTTCCATATTTCTTCTTGTAAGCTTGTAGTATCCATGAATATGGATAACTAAACCTCTCTTGTTAGGATTAGTTGTAGTCTTTTGACCTCTCTGATGTATTTATACTGATATTTCATATATAGATCAATGTTTCTATGAAAGCTTTCAATGATTTACCGTTTGTCTAATGCTTGTTTTGGATTGATCACCTAGAACATGATTATAGATTAGATAGGATGGTGGGAACTTGTTATTTAAATCTGAACTAGGTAAAATCATCTAATGACTCTAAGGCCTAGGAATGGGGTTAGATCATTAGTCCATTCAACCATCTATGTCTAATTCTTCTTGCTTTATTAATCGATCAAGGGATTGAGGGTTAATTTAGTCAAGTTGATAATCTTCTACGCCAGGGGATTGGGTAGTAAGATAAGAACTGATGTATGAAACCAACATAGGACAAGATTTATAAATGAACTTAGGGAATACATTAAGGTCAATCGGTGAAAACTAATCCCAACAGTTTCTTTAACTGCTCAAACTCCATTTCCTTATTTATTTGTTTATAGTTTTGTTATAACAACTTCAAACAATCTTTCATTTTATCCATTGTTTAGTTAATTACGTTAAGAACAGCATTTGTACCAAAATTCTCTGTGGATTCGACAATACTCATTGTTATACTACAATTGAGTCTTGAAAGAGATTTGAAAGTAGATAAGTGACAATTTATAAATTTGTTTGGTGAGGTAATGTAAAAATTTCTTCATCAAAATGGTGTCGTTGCCGGGGAATTGCGCTAGTAAAAAGCAGAGCTTTAGTGTAGTTAATTTGAACACTTGTGAATATAGTGTATAGTTTTAGTTTTCAATTTAACTTTCCTTGTTTTTACTAATCTCTTTTGTTAGCTTGTGTTTCCTCATTCATTCAACTAGTTAGCTACGGGGAGAAGAACAACAAGAAGCTGTTTACTCACCATCTTCTAGAAATGTCTCAATCATCTCAAGTAGGATGGTGTGAATCTTGTTTTGGTACTCATCATGTGGGTTATTGTCAAGAACAGGTATCACCATCATACTAGCCATATTACCCTTCTGAAGAAGATAGGATTTCCACGCTTGAGGGCACCTTGATGCAACTCACAGTTCACTGAGTTAGAAGAAAGGGAGATTGAAAGTTGTCAGAAGGAGCTGAACTGTTTAAAGGAAATACCTCCTCAACAAACAGAAGTGGAAAACATCAAGGAAGATGACAAAGAAAAGCATGATCAGAAGCTGGAACTGAAAACTTTACCCTCTCATTTGAAATATGTATTTTTGCAAGATGAAACAGGTAAACTAGTAATCGTAAGTAATTCCTTGTCACCACAGCAGGAGAAGAAGCTAGTTAATGTGTTGAAAGACAACCAAGAAGCTATAGGTTGGAACCCATCAGATCTCAAATGCATTAGTCCTTCTTACTGCATGCACAAAATCACGATGGAGGATGAATTCAAGCCCATAGCTCAACCACAAAGGAGATTGAACCCTACCATGAAGGAAGTTGTCAGAAAAGAAGTTGTGAAATTGCTTGATGCAGGTATGATTTATCCTATTTCTGACAGTTCATGGGTGATTCATGTGCAAGTTTTTCCTAAAATGGGAGGCATGACAGTGATTACCAATGAGAAAAATGAACTTATTCCAAGCAGAACAGTCACATGTAGCAGGATGTGCATAGATTACAGGAAGTGGAACAAGGCCACAAGGAAGGATCATTTCCCATTACCATTCATGGATCAAATGTTCGAGAGGCTGTCTGGGCATGTGTTTTACTTTTTTCTGGATGGATACTCAGGCTATAATCAAATTTCAGTCAATCCAGAAGATCAAGAGAAAACAGCCTTTACATGCCCCTTTGGTGTTTTTGCCAATAGAAAAATGCCATTTGGATTATGTAACGCTCCAACAACCTTCCAAAGATGCATGCTGGCCATATTTTCAGATTTGGTGGAGAAGATCATTGAGGTTTTCATGGATGACTTCTCCGTATTTGGTGATTCCTTTTATCTATGCTTGGAAAATTTGAACACTGTACTGAAGCGGTGTGTGGAAACCAATCTTGTTCTAAATTGGGAAAAGTGTCACTTCATGGTGACTGAAGGAATAGTTCTGGGGCATAAGGTCTCGTCAAGAGGAATGGAGGTAGATAAAGCAAAGGTAGAGGTAATTGAGAAGCTACCAGCACCAACAAATGTCAAAGCCATTAGAAGTTTTCTTGGACATGCCGGATTCTACAAACGTTTTATCAAAGACTTTTCCAAAATTGCTAAACCACTGAGCAACCTCTTGAATAAGGATTCTTCTTTTCTCTTTGATAATTCTTGTTTAAAAGCTTTTGAAAAACTGAAGCAAAATTTGATATCTGCACCCGTTATTTTTGCACCTGACTGAAATACTGACTTTGAACTCATGTGTGATGCTAGTGGCTGTGCAGTTGGAGCAGTCCTAGGTTAGAGGAAAGATAAGAATTTTCATGCAATTCACTTTGCTAGCAAAGTTTTGAATGAAGCCCAAATAAATTATGCTACTATTCAGAAAGAATTTCTAGCCATAGTGTTTGCACTTGAAAAGTTCAGAAGTTACTTGATAGAATAAAAAATTATCAGTTTTACAGACCAAGCAGCTATCAAGTATCTTCTGACAAAACCTGACTCTAAACCTAGATTTCTCTGGTGGGTTCTCTTATTGCAGGAATTTGATTTGGAGATTAAACACAAAAGTGGTAAGGAGAATCTAGTAGCTGATCACTTGTCAAGGTTGGTAAATGAGGATGTCACCACAAAGGAGAAGGAAATAACAGATGGTTTCCCTAATGAAAGACTATTCTTGGTTCAAGAAAGGCCATGGTTTGATGATATGGCCAACTTCAAAGCTACATGGGTGATTCCTGACCTAAACTTCCAGCATAAGAAGAAATTTCTAAGTGATGCTACTCAGTTTGTATGGGATGACCCTTATCTATTCAAAATGGGGGCTGATGGTCTTTTGAGAAGGTGTGTAGCTTCAAATGAAGCTAAGGATATTGTAAGACACTGCCACAATTCTGCCTATGGGGGGCAATATAATGGAGAGAGGACTGCTGCAAAAGTCCTCCAATCTGGGTTTTATTGGCCTACCCTCTTTAAAGATGCTCATTTCCAAGTTCAGAAGTGTGATGAATGCCAAAGATCAGGAGGAATAGGAAGAAGAAATGAAATGTCATTGCAAAGTATCTTAGAAGTTGAGGTCTTTGATTGTTGGGGCATGGATTTCATGGGACCATTCCCACCTTCATTCTCTAATGAGTACATCCTGGTGGCTGTTGAGTATGTCTACTGATGGGTGGAAGTTGTGGCAACACCAAAGGATGATGGAAAAACAGTAATTAAATTCTTGAAGAACACCTTCAGTCACTTTAGAGCCCCAAGGATACTCATTAATGATGGAGGATCCCATTTTTTCAACACTAAGCTGACTAAAGCTTTGGAACACTAGGGTGTCGGGCTCAAGGTAGCATCGCCCTATCACCCACAAACTAATGGACAAGTTGAAGTGTCCAACAGAGAAATCAAGAAGATCCTGGAAAAGGCTATCTCAAGATCTAGCGCTTGAGAGCAGTTCCAAAAAGTACTTGGGATAATTAAATAATTACATAATTACTTAATTAATTTAGGGTCTTACAGTCGGGGTGGCAGCTACAGGAGGCATCGGAAATATCTTGCATGAGCTAGTACTAACAAGCTAATCATACATTAGTGGGTGGCATCAGTTAGATTGTACCTGCATTAGATTCGGATCGCATTTTTCGATACATCAAGGCTTGTATATGCATTTCATATAGAATGACTTTAGAATTGATTGATGTGTGAATTAATCTACCATGTCTTATGAAATACAAATGCTTAAAGCCAACTAGGTTTGCTATTATATTCTGTTGCTTGTGATGTACTTGTCTATTTCTTGTTGCCGCTTGGGCGTCATCGCCAGACAATGATCGTGCGAAGGGACCCGCATAGCCTACTGCGGGAAGGATCCTACGCCCGGCCTTTACTCCGCTACTCAATATTGGTAATGAAGGAGGGACGCAACATATTTTGCTTAAAGGATGGATGAACCTGATAAATATTTTGTCTAAGGATGATTGTACCAAATATTTTAAGTGTGGGGACGGGTATTTAAGTAAATGCTTTAATTATGTTACGGAACCTTGTTTAAAAAAAAAACTTAGGTTCGAAATTAGTTAGTTTTAATTTGAAACTATTACTGCAAGCATGTTTAATCAGCGTTAGGTTGCTATAATTAACCCGCGAAAATCGGGGTGCTACACTTTGCGTGTGACTAACTGTTAGATTAGATCATGCATGCATAATGTCTTCAGGACAGTAGTGAGTTCGTGCATGTTATTGTTTTCAGGATGGCAGTGAGGTCGTGCCTGCTTGTCATCACGGTGGCAATGAGGTCGTGTTGACCACAGGATGGCAGTGAGGTTATTCCTGTGTTTGTCTAACCATAAGATGGCAGTGAGGTCATTCTTGTGCTTGTATGACCATAGGTTGGCAGTGAGGTCATTTCTATGTCTGATTGTAGACAGCATCGAGCTTATCAATTAATCGGTAAGGGGCGTCCCGCCTTCAAGTGAGTGTTGGCGTATATATCCGGATTATCATTTGAGTATTGCATCTCATGTAGAGTAACATTGAGATTGTGGTTAACCGTGGGATTGAATAGGTACCTAGGTGATTGATTATTGTGAATTTGAGGAGTGTGATATTATGTTGTATGCCTTGATTGATGAATTTCTATGAGTAGTTGTGGCTAGAATTATGCAGTATATAATTGTAATGTGACTTATATATATATTGTTTGTCCTATTTATCTATAAAGTATTACTACTTTACCCTCGTGCTCCTATGAGGAGTTTGTTTTAAAAGAAGTTGACCCTTGCGCTTTATTTCTTTGGTTGTTCTTGAGGGGCGTAATCCACAGGCAGTGACGCCCGCTTCAGGGAGGATTCTCGACGACAAAGATGCGGATGAAGATGGATGATGTGGCTATGACACTATTGTGTGTTTGAGCACAAGGTTGTTTGTGTATGACATGTATATGTTAATGGCTGAAATAGATTATTACTTGAAAGTATGGGGTATATGTAATTCATGAGTCACAACATGTTTTGAAAAAAAATACCTGCATTTTTCTAACTCGAAAAATCATGAGCATATTTATTTTCATTTAAGGAAACTTTAGTAACCCCTGAAAATTGAGGCGTTACAATATCTCTTAAAAGGATTACTTATGTCCTAGCT
This sequence comes from Acmispon strigosus, assembly GCA_030819835.1. Lineage (NCBI taxonomy): Eukaryota > Viridiplantae > Streptophyta > Magnoliopsida > Fabales > Fabaceae > Acmispon > Acmispon strigosus. Next base: position 33,471,282 of record JAUAMA010000001.1, read on the forward strand.
CCATTCTGCTCCAGTACGAGCGACGAGGCTGTATCTCTTAAAATAGTTACTTGTGCTCGCCGCCTGGTGGACTGTATCCCTTAAAAGGGTTACTTACACCGATGTCTCTAGCCGAGTTGGTCGGGATCGTATCCCTGAAAAATGGTTACGTACTCCTGCGGCCCGACAGATTGTATCCCTTAAAGGGTTATATATGTCCTAGCGCCTTTCCCTGCTGGAGGAGCGATGAGGTTGTATCCTGAAGAGGGTTACTTGTGCTCGTCGTCCATGCCAAGACGCGCAGACCGTATTTCTTAATCAGATTACTTTTTAAAGGTCTGGTTCGCTTGTAAATGTTAATTTGTAAAAGAAGTTTTAAGAGACGTGGAGCCTCAGAGATTTGTTTGTTTGTAGCTTTCTCCTCAAAAGGCCTTCGTGAAGAACCAACGTTCTAGTAAGAGATAAAATCCTAGTGAAAATAGCTGACACACCACTGAGTTCCATCTATAGTACCACATTCCTGTCCTTGCGATAGTCACCTTTACCATACTCACTCCACGCTCTAGGAAAAGTCAGTATAGTGCCATCTCTAGCGCGGTAGCTTAGCCAGTAATCTTGTGTTGAAATTACAACTTCCAAATTGAACAGAGTCAATAGTCCTAAAACAATATCATCATCCAGAAGATGGACAAGAACAAAGAAGCGAACCTTCACCGCTAGGCCTTTCTCGTCTTGTCCTTGTTCTTGGAAATCAACGTAATGAGCATGAAACGCTACCAATTGTGATGGAGTAACGAGAATAACAGAAGGATTCTTGGTAGGATGAAGATAAAAATGATTTAAAGCATAAGCATTTCTGTGATAATCGTTTAATTGAGAAAAATCCATTGATAAATCGAGATTATAACAAATAAAATTTTAGGGATTGTGGAATAGCATAAGAAATCAAAATCATAACAATTGATGATGAAGCAAGAACAAAACAGAGAATGAATGCGCGAGATGAAAGGTAACGAAGAATACCATATGAAGGTTCAAGAATCCATTAAATATTGAACTCTAAACTTGAGAGAGTGACAAGAGAAAGACATGAGATGAATTTGATCTTGCATTAATAAGCTTAGTTACGACTGTAGTAGACAATGCTAAGTTCTCCGGCCACCGGAGCGTCCTACCTTAAAAACCTAGCGGTGGCATGAAACCTACTCTACATTCATCGCCCACCATAAAATCGGATTTAATCGGTGATAATGCCCATGTGCGCACAACTCGTTTTGTGGGCAGGAAAACTAGCATCATCCTAGTGGACGCTAAAAGCGATAGCTTTCTCCATCCCATCATCATTATAAGTCTCTCTCTTGTGGGACCCCACTTAAAGTAGCTCCCTCATCAGTTCCCACATTACCTTCTTTCTTACTAACCCGGTTTCACGAGCTGTGTTTTTTTTCTTCTCACTTACTTGCTTCCCTACTTAATCCTGCACTAATACTAACATAACTCTACACCTCAACGTCGTACCTTACACGACTCTTCGTGAAACATTTACTTACTCACCAGTTATGCTCTCGCACCGACTGCTATAATATTCTATACTTCGTTATGCATACGGATACGTGTTCGCTCCATTTTTTTCTCACTTCCTTCCTAGTGTGAACTCTAACAACATAGCCTATTACCTCTACTAATATCATAACACATCGCACAAAAGGCATACATACATACATACATACATACATACATACATACATACATACATACATACATACATAATAGATAGTGCGTGCCAGAGTAAGTAGTGTTATAAGTAGTCATATAGTCATCCATCAAACAGAGTACCAAAATGAAAGTCATAGTAGAACAAGGTCATGACAAAAGATCAAGAAACAACTCCACCACCCTCAACATCCTTCTGAGATCCCGGTCCATCCTCGTCCCCGCTCGAGCTCCCATTATCTCCCACTGACTCTCGTGACTCCCCGGAAGGACCCACTCTCTGGAAAAGATGACGATAGGCACGAACGTCACCTCTAGTCCTCCTAGGAGTAGGCACCCTTTTTGCTAGCGGCGACTCTCCGTCGGGGACCACTTTGCTGAGGTGCAGGACTAACATCCCTCCTGATGACTAGTGTTGGCTCTGGTGGTAGCTGGACCTCAGGTGCTGGCTGCAGGAACACAAGTGATGGAGGAGGGGCAGGTGGTTCATCAGAACCTGCACTTGGCGGCCCATACCAAAAGATGGACATGCCTTCGTAGCGACGATAACCTGTGGCTGGGTCCACATGCCAGCCGGTAGGCACTGTGAAATCAGCTATAATAGACGCAACGAGAGGCTGGGCAATCTCGAGGAATCCTCAGCTCGTCTGTAAAAATAAAGCTGCAAGGGTGAGTCACACAAGCATATAAAACTTAAACAAATATATACAGAAACAAGATAGATTACAAGAAAAGCATTGCAATTAAATAATTTATCAGTCGTTCACACACAACGTCAATAATGCAATTCATGCCACCTTTCCTCTGTGTCCTCACTCTTAACTCTCCCATGAATGCATGGCCCATTGGCGAACAATAGCCGTTCTCTTCAGAACGCCACTAAAAAACATGGGAACAGTACCTTTGTAAGACCCTTTCTTTTTATTAATATAAGGATTTTATTTGATATATGTATGTGAAAATATATTGGATATATGTTGATTAAGTTTGACATATTTTTATGCTAATTGTTGGTTTTCATCTGATGAATTATGTTGTGTTTGTCTGACAAGATCTTGTTTGTGCTTGTCCGATGAATTATGTTGTATTTGTCCGGTACATTCACTGGAGAGTTAGTTTGGTGAATTACTTTAGGTACTCGTTTGACGAGACACCTTTTGTTCTCGTTTGACTTGATTAGTTGGTGTTCGTTTGATGTGACTGTATAGTAAGTTGGTTGGTACTCGTTTGATTAGTTAGCCGTTTTTGTTGACTTTAAGAGATAAGTGTCAGATGCCTTGGAAATGATAAATTTCCGTTTTTGTTGACTTTGAACATATGTCAGGATCATTAATGAACATTAATGACCCACCGCTTTCATTGACCACTTTTCATTATATATTTACCCTCAGAGTTGGTTTTCCTCGTACTATAAATACTAATTTCCTAAATTCATTTCAATTCTTAGATTCTCTGAAATCCTCACTACTTTCCTCACTTCGAAGAAATCTCTCTTAGACATCTTTCTGGAGTTCCTGTTCTTGTTCATTCTTCTTCTAGTTTCAATTCTTCAAGTTGTGTTCGAACCAAAGAAGGTTGGTTCTTCTTACTCTTTCTACCCTATTTTTCGTTATAAATGGAGTTTCAGTGATTTTGTTTCCAGTTGGTTTGGGATTATTCCTTGTCGTTGGAATAGTTGTTTAAACATGTTATTATGTTTTTGGTAGGCTGAAGACTCAAGTGTATGCAACCTACGAGAATGTTAGGATAACTCATATGTAGCTTATCTTAGTATCTGCAGTGATATCTGTTTAGTTACTTCGGTAACTTGAATATTGTGAATGAATACTGGAATGTTTCCAGATTGAATTATATTATGTAACCTACTGGGGTTAAGGGAACGAGTGAACCGTATTTGTTCATGAAGAAATGTGATTGGCCATCATGATGAATTTTTGGTTTGATTTGGTGGACTATTATGTGCCGCGGGATCATCTGCGGGTAGTGTGGAGAAGTCTCGTCCTCGTAATCATCCTGTCCAAAATAAGGCAAAACAATAAGCTATGAATATATGGTTTACTGAAAATCACCAAGTGTGATTATGAATTGATTTATGAATGTCGTGAGAATAACTGTGTTATTGTCAGTATGACTTGTGATATTGTTTTGTTTGCCAAACTATTGTGATTATTGATTTTTATTCATAATGGAGTTAACCCTTTTCTTGTTTGTATTTCTTTATTTTGGCCTATATCGCCAGACGGTCACTAGTACGTATTCGTCCGCTGTTGATCAGGAGGCAAACGAGGACTACTTCTGTAGACAGACGATGACGACTTTAGAAGCTTAAAGACTGGAGCTTCTACTTATTTTGTGTTTCAATGAATTGTACTTCTTTTTGTGAAAGAAAAGCACATGTTGTGCAAGATAATACTTTCATTACGTCTTATTTTCTTTGCAAATACGAAATGTATTATATGGGCTACACTATCTATGTATATTATGAATGATAAACGTTTTGAAAATATAAGATGTTTTGAAAGGTTTAAACTTAGTGTTATTTCCGCATGATTACTATGTGACACTCGACGTTAAAAATCGGGTTATTACAACCTCGACCCACTCTTAAAGATCATTGATTACCATATTGGTTTACAATCGGGATGACGCAGCATTTCACGGGCTTCCCACTTCACTAGCCGGAATACAAGGGATCCCAAATCAACGGCCTAGTGATGATTCACTCCACTAATTCATCCCCAGGTCACCCCATTTCTGGATTTCGACTACAGGTATCTCGGACATCCACATCGGGGTGCACGCCGGTCTATACAGTGGAAGTTGTCATGCGTTCTTACTCCTTGTCTTTCCGACAATGCATATGAATTATCAAACACTCATAAAAAGCAATTATCCGCCCCCTTATAACCTTTGTATCTTATGCCCTTATTGGCATATCCTACCATCTCTGGCTTGGTATATATGACCAACCAACACGGGGAATTTCCACGGTATACGTCCAACCAACCAAGTGTTAGGATTTACAGGTGGAGGTCAACCTCAAGCCCAGTCCTCAGAATCTCTAAAATCAGGGTAAATGAATTCATAACATGCTAAAATATTCCATATGCATTTAATCTAGTGACGGTTAATTAAGTTCATTTTAATCCTATAAGCAAAAACAGAATGCAACATCATTATCGTATTCATTCTCATTAAGCGATTCCTTATCTTAGGTCACCTGATGCCTAACTTACTTTTCCATATCTCCATACCTTAGCTAATCACAACTGGCATTACTCCCACTCACAACAGAGTATGCACATTCTCATAATATCAGTTACAGAAATCACAACACAGGATATTCAGCAGTATCACATACAACTCAGCATTTCAAGCCAGTAATTTTCATTTTATCCACTCATGATTTGGCAATACCAACAGGATTCCACATACAGTACCATTCAAGACAATCACATTCAGACAATTGATTCAGCAATATAGGATTCAGTTCATAATCAAATAGACATAGCCGTCAAATATCAAGCATAACTCAATCACGACAAATAATTTAAAACACAAGCCCGCTATCAATCTAGCAGGTCTCAGTACATACCCCCTTATGTTCTATAAACCCTGTAACCCCCCTTACCTGGTGGTTCAAGTGATGGAGCAGGGTTTCTTGGAAGCTGGCAATCCTCTACAAATTAGCAGGAATACAGGAATTAATTCCCAAACCATAAAACAGTACATAGACTCTATTTTTATTCCCTAATCTCTATCTCATTGATTCTGAGATGCTGTCTAGAGTCCAAAGTCACTTTTTCCTTAAGGCCATGTTTGGTAAATTCCAAAATAGGGCCAATAATTGATTCTCCAAAATCAATTCCAGCTTGTCAGAAAACTAACTTCTTTATAGGCTTCCTAAAATTATTCTAAGGCACGTTTAAGGGTTCTTATGGCCTTATTCATCCCCTATTTCGATTAACCCTCAATTCAGAGTTGCCTAATTATCCAAAAATTATTTTCTTACTTCAACCTTCCTTCCAGTCTTGTTTCAGCCTAGTTTACTACCATTTACCAGCCCTGGGGTTCATTTCAAGATGAGCACATGTCTCTAGAAGCTGGGTTCGAGCTCCTCCATGGAGTTCTCGTGAACCCGAGAAGGTGGAATTTTTCCCCTTCATTTCTTGTTGATTCCAGACCTTAAAGTTTACATGCATGAGTCCTATGATGTTCTAGCAGTTCCCAGAAGTAGGTTTCATGGCTCAGAGAGCTTCGATCGTCCAGATATAATCATGCATAGAGTTTTCAAACTGAAACCCTAATCCACATGTTCACTACTCAAAACTTGATATTTTTTAAAACTAATTCGATATTTGGACCCTACAAGAGATAAAGAATCAAAACTATACATAAAACCAGTTTCTGGAAATTTTCCGACTAACTTCGCCAGAGAAGATGACCGGAGACGGCGGTCCAAGACGGTGGTCACAACGACGATAGAAACGAAGCTCAGGGCCCTCTTCTCCTCGCTGCCAGGAACACGGTGGTGGTGGTGGTTTGTGCTTAAACTCCTCGGTTTGGGAGAAAAATCGAGTTGCAGGGTTGTGAGCACTCAAAGCTCAAACCCTAGCTTAAACTCCAGCCCGATTTTCTCCTTCCCTTTAGCTCCGATTGTACATGAAGGACCCTAGGAGTGTTTCTGGAAGGTTTTTTAGGCTCAAAGCTCAGAGAAAGAGAGGACGAGAGTGGTGCTTGCACCACGATGAAGGTGATGATGCTCGAGGGTGAAGGAAGAGAGCAGAAGTTCTCTCTTCTATCTCTAGCTTCTCTTGAGAGCTGATAGGGAATTCTAAGGCTAGGGGTAAGGCTCTGCCCTTATATAGGCAGTGGCTTTGCCCCTACTCAAGTGGTTTCAACCTACTCCTCCATGTGATATTGCTCCAGTCAAAGCTCAAGATTTCTCATCATGGCTCAAGTCAAACCCTCTTAGACTTGATTAAAATGTCAACTCTGAACTAGGAGTGCTAATGATAAGAAGAAGCTCATGATTACATGAGGTATGGTGATGAGAAAAGATAGTTGACTAGGTTTAAACTCTAGTCCCTATAAAACCCTACTTTATACTTTTGGTCCCTCTAATTATTTCATAATATAAGCATGCTAATCCATTAACTATTTATAATTAAAAGAGTAATTACTTTATAATCAAATAAGCACATCACATAAAGAAAATATATTTATTTTATCATACTTAGGTTAGTTGTTGATTTAGCGGGATGTGACATCTCTCTTCAACATTACCAGAAACCCTAACATCTACCTCTACCCCTCCTCTCCTCCTCTGCCCCGCTTCAAACCACCGTGAACCCCGTGTTGCCACCATCGAATTTGTGCCACCACTTCCTGCTCTACTACCACCGCTTTCCCCAGCCCCACATTTCCACCCTCACACTCACAAATCCTCACCTCTGCAGCCTTCTTCCCCCTCAGCCATCAGGTTTGTTTCCACCTATATCTCCGCCCCTTATCCACCATCATATCCGCCCCTCTACCAACACTAGATTTTCCCCCCTCCACCACCAAATCATCCAGTCCACCACTATATGCTCCCTAACCACCGGAATGTCCGTACCCTCATCTCCATCTCTCGTTCGACCACCCCCTCTGTAAGACCCTCTATTTTTGTAAATTGAACTTTAGTCCTTGAGGTAGTAATAATTATGTTTTGGTCCATATCTCCTTGTAAATTATGGTTTGTAGTCCTTGGATTCCTTGAAAATTGCTTGGAGACCCTTTGATGATTAATGAATGAATTTTCAAGCCCTCGAGCTATTCAAAATTTATGTTTGTGTGATGTTGATTTATGGAATCAAAATAATATTTTTGCTTGAGAAATAACAAGATGTGCTTTGGTTTAGTGGTTGAGACTTAAGCTTTAGACTTACATGTCTAGTGTTCGAAACTTGGTGAGGCAAGTTTTGTTTAATTCCATAATTGTTTTCTACCTTTATAATTTCGAAAATTAGAAGGGAAGGATGATAAGAGAATATGCTTTCTAGTTTAAAGCATCTTGATTTTGGAAATTTAAAATTTTTTTTTTTTTTATAAAAACGGTTTACTGACATAAATTAATATAGCCCAAGTATAGACCGGATTCAGTTACCGTTAGAGCAATTGAAGGGGGAGACTTGGTTAGTTATTTTCCTCACTCTCCCCTGCTGAAACACGTTTCAGCCCTATATTTTAGCAACAATTTGTTTGTTTTGGAAATAAGGAGAAAATTTACCAAAAAAATAATAATAACTGCTACCTTTGGCAGCAATTGGGCGTGCAGCCTCTTTTGCAGCAGTTCTGTTTCTGCTGCTTTTTGTTATTGAAAACAGATTAGTGTTTGAAATTTTAAAAAATAGGATTCTGTTGTTTAAGAGATAATGGAGAAGAAAAGAGGATAAAAACAGAAAGGAGCACGTAACAGCTTAGCTTACCAGCACTCATCAATTTGAAGAACCAAGCCTTCCTCTTTATTCCAAAAACAATTCTCTTAACAACACATTGAGAGAAATAAATCCCCTGTTTTCTTGCTGTTATTCGACATACTCTATTCCCTTGAAGAACCCAGAATCTCCTCCTTTCCTTGTACCTGCCTTGCTGCTCGACCTTCTTCCCCTGCCTCTGCTGTTGATCGTTCTTTCCTCTGCTTGCTACTGCTCGATCTTCTCCTCTGGTTTTTGCTGCTGCACGAGTTTTCCCTGTTTTCTGGAGTGCTGCTCTGTTTTTGGGGCTGCTGTGTGACACTCTTCTCCTTCCTTTCTTTCACTGTTCGACCAGCCTCCTCCCTTGGTGTGTGAGACTGAAATTCAATTTTCTTCAAGGTTACGGGAAAGAAATCCACCGGGACTCCGCCGTTGGAAGGTCTTCGCCATCAACTCGAACACTTGTGTACACTTTTCTGTCCCTGAATCGGAACATCTCATCCTCTCATCTCGCTGTGCTTCTCTTTCCTCTGGTTGGACGCGGAGCCTATGCGATACTACCTTCGACGGTGAGGGTAACTTCTTTTGTAGGATGTTTGTGAATGTGATATACTTAGCTCTTAGATAGAATTGATTGTGATTGTATTGAGATTCTATATTGATTTGTGGCATGATTTACTTGTTGGAAATTGGCTTGAAAACTTGATGTATATTAAGAATTAAATTGTATTAATGTGCTGAGAATTAAACTATAGAAGATTTTGAGTATATTGGAAATTATTGAATACACAGATGTTGGAACCTATTGCTATAATATGACTATGTTGTTGTTGAGAGAATTATTTGAGTCATATCATATGCATTATTTAGGTTTGTTTAGGCTCTGATGTGACGGGTACTTGTCCCGTGGGATCAGGCCGAGGGCAATGTGGTGGGTGCTTGTCCCACGTGATTGTCCTGACCCGGTTAGGGTGAATTAGGGTAATGTGGTGGGTGCTTGTACCACGTGATTGTCCTACCTCTGTTCGAGGAAAATTTGGCCATAGTTATGCATGTAGATATCTTAGAGTGATTTGCATAATAAAGGAATTTATTGTAAATATAGATATTAAAAAAAATGGACGTGTTGTGCTGTTTCATTTTGATTTTACTTCCAATTTGTTTTATTACTTTTATATATATATATATATATATATATATATATATATATGTTATATGGGATTTTGGCGTGCTGCTCTGCTTATTTCTTTTACTATTATTTTATTTTATTTATTTATTTATTCTTGAATTGCTCTATTATTGTATTTAATAATTATTAATTATTGTGGATTGATATTTGTTTTCAAAGTTAACCCTTTTCTGCTTGTGTGTATGTTGTCTGGGCGCTTAACGCCACAGAGGAACGACGTGAAGCGTAGAATGAAGAGGCGAAGTGGGGCGAGGAAGTGAAGATGAAGCTGAGAAGATGAAGTGGAATTTTATTTGAATTCAAATGCTTAGATGAATTTTATGTTTTTGGATATTTTATTTTATTTTATTTTCCGTTAGATTTTATGTTAACTATGGGTTAATACTTGTTAAATATTTATTTGAGTGACGAATTTGAATTTTAAAAAAAAAAATGAGGGACCCTTTTGAGAGGTTTTCCGAAACTTATTTCCGCGTAATTATAATGTGATCCCTCAATTCAAAATTGGGGCGTTACATTTGTGGTATCAGAGCGATGGTTGAGATAACCAGCGCTGTGGGGAAATTGCGTTCTGAGATTGATTGATGGGGTGTCAATCGAAGAAAGAACTTTGTGATTAATTGTTAAGTACACCTTTTGCCGGTTGTGATTGATTGTCTTCTTAGTGGGCGATCTAAGTGTTATGTACCTGATTAAGTTTATTTTCTTTCATTTTGTTCTTCTGTTTAAACGCTAGTTTCCCTATGAGCAGGAGTAAGAGACTAGCGAATCAGAATACAGAAATGGCAGACTCTAACGCAATGAATCAGGTAGCCGCCGCCCTTAACAGTTTGACCGCACTGTTGGCGCAACAGGCAACCGCTAATGCTACTCGTGCGGAGGAAGAAGCCAACCGGGCGAATGCGGAGGCTACTGCTCGTGCTGAGGAAGCGGCCAACCGTGTGACTGAGGCTGCTGCTGCACAGGCTCAGCAGGCCGAGAGAGATCGAGCTGCGGCCGAGATCAAGGGGCTGAATGACTTCAAGAGGCAAGACCCGCCGAGGTTTTCGGGAGGCTTTAACCCGGAGGAGGCAGATCTGTGGCTGCAGGAGATTGAGAAAATATTTTCCTTCCTTAAGACCCCTGCTGCAACCAGGGTGAACTACGCTGCGTACCTGCTGTAAGGAGAAGCTGAGCACTGGTGGCACGGTGCTAGAGCGATGATGGAGGCCGATTTCCAGGATATCACTTGGGAGTCCTTTAAGAGGGCATTCTTGGCCAAATACTTCCCCATGAGTGCCAGAGCTACCCGTGAGAAGGAATTTTCTGCTCTTAAGCAGGGGAGCATGTCTGTGGGCGAATATGCTGCTAAGCTGGAATCTTTAGCAAGACATTACCGGTTTTTCCGAGATCGGGTCGATGAGGGTTACATGTGCGAACGATTTGTTGACGGCCTGAACTACGAGATTAAGCGTGTGGTGCAACCATTTGGTATTGATCGCTACCAGCAGCTGGTGGAGAAGGCCAAGGGCATTGAGATTATGGATGCGCAACAGAGCAAGTCACAGGGAAGTGGTGGACCAGCCAGGTCCCAACCAGTCAGAGTAGACAAGGGAAAGAAGTCGTACCAGAGGCCCCAGGCTAAGGGGCGTGCTTTTGAGTCCAACCGACCAGCTGGAGGCAACATGGGATTTCGAGGAGCTCGGAGACTGATTGAGGATGTTGTCTGTTTTAAGTGCAACCAAAAGGGTCACTATGCGAATAGCTGTGGAGAGAAGTCCCTCATTTGCTGGAATTGTCAGCAACCGGGCCATGCCGCCAGGGATTGTCGTGTACCAAAGGTCGAGGGTACAGTGAATGCAGTTCGGGGAAAGAGACCAGTTGCACACGGCAGAGTCTACAACATTACCGGTGAAGCTACTGAGGATTCTGAGGGCTTGATTAAGGATCACTGCGATATCGCAGGTACGTCTTTGACTGTATTGTTTGACTCGGGTGCTACCCATTCGTTCATTGCTATTGATTGTGTGGAAAAACTTGCTTTGCCTGTGTCGGAGTTGCCGTTCGACTTGGTGGTGTCTATCCCTGCCGCCGAAAGTTTGACTGCAACCTCGGTTTGTTTGAATTGCCCCTTGATGTTCCGGGATAGAGAGTTCGTTGCGAACTTAATTTGCCTGCCCCTTAAACAATTGGACGTAATCATAGGCATGGACTGGCTTTCTCATCACCATGTGCTACTGGATTGCGCCAATAGGGAGGTAGTCGTCCCTGACACGAAGATGTCAGAGTTTCTTCACTCCTACCTTTCGAAGTCCTCCCTTAGAAGAGGAGCTTTGAAAGTCTTGTTGGCAGCAAGCGTCGGAGAATTACCAACAGATGGCGTACAGGATGTACAAGTAGTTCGTGACTTTGCAGATGTATTTCCGAAGGATGTGCCGGGAATACCCCCTGTCCGTGACGTGGAGTTTTCCATTGACGTGGTTCCAGGAACCGGGCCGATATCCATTGCGCCGCATCGGATGGCACAGGCAGAGCTATCAGAACTGAAGAGCCAGCTCGATGACCTTTTGGCGAAAGGTTTCATCCGACCTAGTGTTTCTCCGTGGGGAGCACCTGTGTTACTCGTGAAAAAGAAGGATGGCAGATCAAGACTGTGCGTTGACTACAGACAATTGAACAAGGTGACTGTGAAGAATCGTTATCCTTTGCCTAGGATCGATGACTTGAGGGACCAGCTTCGAGGAGCGGCTGTTTTCTCGAAGATCGACTTGCGATCTGGGTACCACCAGATTCGGGTTAACGAGGCTGAGATTCAGAAGACTGCATTTCGTACTCGCTATGGACACTATGAGTATCTAGTGATGCCATTTGGAGTTACGAATGCACCAGCGGTATTCATGGACTATATGAATAGAATCTTCAATTCCTTCCTATACAGGTTTGTGACTGTCTTTCTAGCGAATCTTCTGATCTTGTATGTTTGTGCACAAGATCTTAATCTTTTCCTTGACTCTTAGTTTCGAGGACGAAACTCGTTTTAGGGGGTGGGATTGTAAGACCCTCTATTTTTGTAAATTGCACTTTAGTCCTTGAGGTAGTAATAATTATGTTTTGGTCCATATCTCCTTGTAAATTATGGTTTGTAGTCCTTGGATTCCTTGAAAATTGCTTGGAGACCCTTTGATGATTAATGAATGAATTTTCAAGCCCTCGAGCTATTCAAAATTTATGTTTGTGTGATGTTGATTTGATTTATGGAATCAAAATAATATTTTTGCTTGAGAAATAACAAGATGTGCTTTGGTTTAGTGGTTGAGACTTAAGCTTTGGACTTACATGTCTAGTGTTTGAAACTTGGTGAGGCAAGTTTTGTTTAATTCCATAATTGTTTTCTACCTTTATAATTTCGAAAATTAGAAGGGAAGGATGATAAGAGAATATGCTTTCTAGTTTAAAGCATCTTGATTTTGGAAATTTAAAATTTTTTTTTTTTTTTTATAAAAACGGTTTACTGACATAAATTAATATAGCCCAAGTATAGACCGGATTCAGTTACCGTTAGAGCAATTGAAGGGGGAGACTTGGTTAGTTATTTTCCTCACTCTCCCCTGCTGAAACACGTTTCAGCCCTATATTTTAGCAACAATTTGTTTGTTTTGGAAATAAGGAGAAAATTTACCAAAAAAATAATAATAACTGCTACCTTTGGCAGCAATTGGGCGTGCAGCCTCTTTTGCAGCAGTTCTGTTTCTGCTGCTTTTTGTTATTGAAAACAGATTAGTGTTTGAAATTTTAAAAAATAGGATTCTGTTGTTTAAGAGATAATGGAGAAGAAAAGAGGATAAAAACAGAAAGGAGCACGTAACAGCTTAGCTTACCAGCACTCATCAATTTGAAGAACCAAGCCTTCCTCTTTATTCCAAAAACAATTCTCTTAACAACACATTGAGAGAAATAAATCCCCTGTTTTCTTGCTGTTATTCGACATACTCTATTCCCTTGAAGAACCCAGAATCTCCTCCTTTCCTTGTACCTGCCTTGCTGCTCGACCTTCTTCCCCTGCCTCTGCTGTTGATCGTTCTTTCCTCTGCTTGCTACTGCTCGATCTTCTCCTCTGGTTTTTGCTGCTGCACGAGTTTTCCCTGTTTTCTGGAGTGCTGCTCTGTTTTTGGGGCTGCTGTGTGACACTCTTCTCCTTCCTTTCTTTCACTGTTCGACCAGCCTCCTCCCTTGGTGTGTGAGACTGAAATTCAATTTTCTTCAAGGTTACGGGAAAGAAATCCACCGGGACTCCGCCGTTGGAAGGTCTTCGCCATCAACTCGAACACTTGTGTACACTTTTCTGTCCCTGAATCGGAACATCTCATCCTCTCATCTCGCTGTGCTTCTCTTTCCTCTGGTTGGACGCGGAGCCTATGCGATACTACCTTCGACGGTGAGGGTAACTTCTTTTGTAGGATGTTTGTGAATGTGATATACTTAGCTCTTAGATAGAATTGATTGTGATTGTATTGAGATTCTATATTGATTTGTGGCATGATTTACTTGTTGGAAATTGGCTTGAAAACTTGATGTATATTAAGAATTAAATTGTATTAATGTGCTGAGAATTAAACTATAGAAGATTTTGAGTATATTGGAAATTATTGAATACACAGATGTTGGAACCTATTGCTATAATATGACTATGTTGTTGTTGAGAGAATTATTTGAGTCATATCATATGCATTATTTAGGTTTGTTTAGGCTCTGATGTGACGGGTACTTGTCCCGTGGGATCAGGCCGAGGGCAATGTGGTGGGTGCTTGTCCCACGTGATTGTCCTGACCCGGTTAGGGTGAATTAGGGTAATGTGGTGGGTGCTTGTACCACGTGATTGTCCTACCTCTGTTCGAGGAAAATTTGGCCATAGTTATGCATGTAGATATCTTAGAGTGATTTGCATAATAAAGGAATTTATTGTAAATATAGATATTAAAAAAAATGGACGTGTTGTGCTGTTTCATTTTGATTTTACTTCCAATTTGTTTTATTACTTATATATATATATATATATATATATATATATATATATATATGTTATATGGGATTTTGGCGTGCTGCTCTGCTTATTTCTTTTACTATTATTTTATTTTATTTATTTATTTATTCTTGAATTGCTCTATTATTGTATTTAATAATTATTAATTATTGTGGATTGATATTTGTTTTCAAAGTTAACCCTTTTCTGCTTGTGTGTATGTTGTCTGGGCGCTTAACGCCACAGAGGAACGACGTGAAGCGTAGAATGAAGAGGCGAAGTGGGGTGAGGAAGTGAAGATGAAGTTGAGAAGATGAAGTGGAATTTTATTTGAATTCAAATGCTTAGATGAATTTTATGTTTTTGGATATTTTATTTTATTTTATTTTCCGTTAGATTTTATGTTAACTATGGGTTAATACTTGTTAAATATTTATTTGAGTGACGAATTTGAATTTTAAAAAAAAAAATGAGGGACCCTTTTGAGAGGTTTTCCGAAACTTATTTCCGCGTAATTATAATGTGATCCCTCAATTCAAAATTGGGGCGTTACACCCTCCACCAGTGTCGCCCTTACCGATCCAACGCCTTACCATGGTTGCTCAGCTGTATCGGCCTCCACCGCTACTGTTACTTCCGGTGCCGCCTCCACCAATCCTCCACGGGTCTTCCATGGCATCCACCGCTGTCGTCACTTCATGTGCCGCTTGGCCACTGCCATAACCTCTATTGCCACTGCCTCCTCTGTCACGAATGTCGTTGATGTCGTCTCTCCTGGTGACGTCTGGCCACTGCGCATGTCTCACCATGGTTGCTGCCACAACCTCCACCGCTACCGTCTCCTCAGTTGACGTCTGGATGCTGCCATAGTGTCTTATGCCACACACCGTCGTTTCAACCTTCATATTTGGCGTCAACAAGATCCTTCAAATGATTTGGCTGGAAATTGATAACTTCGAGTTAGGCTACAGTTAGATACTTGTGTTTTATTGTCTTAGGATATATTAGTATTAGGATATGTGACATAGGTTGAACTATTACTATAGGTTGAGGAGAATGTTGAAATGTTTTAACTTCAATATTAAGATAATGGATATTAATGTATGATGTTGATTGCAATATGACTTATGAGTTGTAAATAACATGAAATAATGGCGCTTTGTATTGTGAAATAGATAAAATTGAGAAAACTTATCAAAATGCTTTAAATGCATGACAATAGGAATAGACTCATCGCAATGAGTTTCAAGCATTGGTTGTCAAGGTTTGTATTTCCTGCTAATGCCTTTGAGACTATTACGAGAAGTATATTCTTGTTGCTATATATATATGGAGAATTTCGATAAGGTTTTTCAAATTTTATCTGTTTTACAATACAAGGCGATGTTACTTCATTTTTTTTACAAATTTTTCCTTATTGCTAATGTGCTAGTTCAAGAATCGGTCTATATGAGCGAAGCTAAAGGGTTGTCGTTAGCCTCGGCCGATGTCTCCAGCGAGTTGCGTTGGCGGCCAAGCTGACTGTAGAATGTAGCATCGGCCTCATGACCGACTCTACAAGTTAGTTTCGGCCATTTTAACATAATGCTAACGCTAAACTAGTGTTAGCGTCGGGTTTTAGCCTTGGAGCGTCAGTTTCTGATCGAAGTTATCTAGCGTCTTTTTGTAGTCGGCCAACCTTTCGCCATGAGAAGTCAATTCTGTTGGACGCTAAGACACTGCAACCCGGTGGTGGAAAACACCTCATGCGTGGAGTACGACAACAATCAATCGTTGCTCCATCCTCATAGATCCAACGAAACCCCAACGCCTGGAAAGATTTGGCTGGGTCTAATTAAGAATTGAAAAGTTAACTTTGATATACATATACTAGCAGTATGATGAGCATTAGGTACTTTATCATAATATGAAAATTCAATCAAAAAAATAAGTTGCAACGTAATAAAATATATAATATTTGTAACTTTAGTTTTAAAAATTATTTACCAAAAAAGATTTACAACTTGAAAAATTAATTTTTAAGAATTTGTAAATATCTTTTTATTATTGTTGATTGATTGAAAAATTTATTAAAAATAATAATATCATTCAATCAAATAGTTATATAAAAGATAATTAGTCAATACAAATTTATTTTTAATTTAATTTGATCGAAAAAATATGTGTTCTGTTTCACGAATCACCATACCCAGAGAAAATTATTTGTGTCAAAGATATTACATGACATTATTAAATTCAACAAAGAGAACTCAAAGTTTGATAGTTTATGTACCTTGAAAGAGAACTCAAAGTTTGATAGTTTACCTTAAAAGAAAAAAGTAAGGAAGAAAAAAAGAGCATGTCATGTTAAAGGCTCTAATATGAAGCACATCTGATAAGCTTTCAATTTGTTAAATAAAAGTAAATAGTGCCTTTTATGAGGTTTTGATACCTTTAAAGGAACTGGTAGCTTCCCGCCAAAGAAAGAATAAATACAAAACCATTTAAATAGCCTCAACTTTGCAGCGGTCACCTCCCAGAAGAGCAATATGTGGAAGAAAGGAATATTATATACTCATTTTGAGACAATGATTGAAGCCTCATATCTACACATAATGTTCCAGTTCTATTACTCAATTAAAATTTTAACCTTTTACCCTTTTGCACCATTTTTTTTATCATCCTTGTTCTTGTAAAAATTTATTAATTCTAGCAGCAATAAAGATGGAGCTAGCATTGGGGCTTAAAATCACTAAAACTAGAGATGACATTGCTTCAATCTCAGAGTATCAATTGGCCAAGGACAAAGGACTAGTCTTTCAGTCTAGAGAAACAAACACCATGTTCATCCTCTCTGCATATCTTAATGGTAAGTTACTTCTCTCATTCATTCTTATATATAAACTAATTAGCTTAATTTAACTTTTGCTTCCTATAGTTACAAAAGTGTGATATTTCTCCCTATAGTTTGAATTACTCTTTCAAAATTAAATAAATATGATCAAGACATTATAACTTTGTCATGTAATAATTAACAAAAAAAGATGATGGGGATAACAATTTTTTAAATGACTTGTTAAAACGACATATGTTAGGTAACACGTCAAAATTGTGATATATGATCATATTTTAGTTTGTTGTTGAAGGATAAATTAACATTTAGACTAAATTTGTTCAATTTTAAAACTAAAAAGACTTGATTAGAGCAATTGAACCTATAAGGAGAAAATTCACGCATTAAGTTTTTTTTCTCTCTTATCTTTTATGTTATATAGCTTGGTAATTAAGCATGCAAACACAGGTTATAAAAGGAATGACGTTGACATCAAGATTAGTAAAGATGGTAGTAAGATATCAATTAGTGGAAAGAAGCCAATTCAGGAAATGTTGATGATGGGATGGGTAATACACAGGAAACAGGTTGAGATTACAGGGTTCAACAGGGTTTTCAAAATTCCTGAAGGGGTGAATTTGGATAAGATCAGAGCAAAGTATGATGAAGAGGAATGGAGTTTGAATATTTTCATGCCAAAGTTGGTAAAAGGAATTTGTGGGGTTAGGATAGAAGAGGTCAAGCAAGAAGAATCTGAAGAAAGAGGGAGAGCAGCACAAGAGAAAAGTGAAACTGATAATGCTTTTGGCAGTGTTGGAGAGACAAGCCAAAAAGGGTCTAAAGAGTTTGAAGTTCAAGGAATGGAGGGTAGTGAAAGTTTCATGGAGAAGGGAGGAGTATCTGATAAGAATAAGATGCTTGATGATGCCAATAGGGAAATAAATAGAGAGAGAAAACAAAATAAAGTAGAGTCATCCAAGTTGGGAATTGAAGATGAGAATGGAGAAAGTTTGACAGAAAAGGTTGGCAAGGAAGGACATGAAGTAATGAAGACATCAGAACAAGAGAAATTTTTTGATGTATGTGTGCCACAGAAGCTTGTAGATACAAGCCAAGATAAAGAATCTGAGGTTCAAAATTTGAAGGAGAGTGGAAATGTTGAGAAGAAGGAGGGAGGGGTGTTTGACAAAATGCTTGATGATGCTGAGGAGGACATAACTGGAGACACAGGCCAAAAAGTAATAGAAGAAACTATGTTAGGGGTTGAGGATGCAAAGGTAAAAGGTATGAGAGAAAGGGATAGAGAAGCAGCATTTGAAGCAATGAAGACATCAGAAATAGAGCAAGATGTAGGTGCAGGTACCCCACAGAAAATTGGAGATAAAGAGTCTGATATTGGAGGAATGAAGGAGGATGAAAGTTATGTGGAGAAGAAGGAAAAAATGGTATCTGATAACATGCTTTATGATGCCAATGGAAACATAAATGAAGAGAAACAGAGAGGGGAAACTAAAAGTAATGTGGAGAAGATGGACACAGAGGAAACTAGGATGATAAATAGGGCCAAAAGTCTTACTGAGGAAGACACATATGGAGAGTCTAAGCAAAATGAATCTGGAGATCCAAAGTATGAAGCTGAGGATAGAGTTAAAGAAAGAGTGGAAGAAAGTAGTATGGAAAGATTAGAAGAAATGAAGACATCAGAACATGATGAAACTGTTGCTGATCATATTCCTAGTAACATTGTTGGTGTAAGCTTAGCAGAAGAATTAAAAGAATCTAGGATTCAAGAAATGGAGAAAACAGAATCCACTGAAGGGAAGATAGATGGAGGGGTATCCCAAAAGATGCCTTTTGAAGCCAATAGGGAAACTCAGAAAACCATATTTGGAGATGCCATCCAAAAGAAAATAGTAAAGCCAAAGATTAAAACTGAGGGTGGAGATCAAGAATGTCTTAGAGATAAGGTTGGTAAGGAAGGATTTGATGCAGTGATAACTTTATGTGAAGAGTTTCCTAATAAATTACCCAAAGATACTCATCAGGGAAGTGAAGGATTGGATGTTACAAAATTAAAAGAAGCAAAAGATGTCAAAGAAGAAATGCTCAAAAGAAA
The DNA here is from genome assembly GCA_030819835.1 of Acmispon strigosus. Classification (NCBI taxonomy): domain Eukaryota; kingdom Viridiplantae; phylum Streptophyta; class Magnoliopsida; order Fabales; family Fabaceae; genus Acmispon; species Acmispon strigosus. Next base: position 33,490,548 of record JAUAMA010000001.1, read on the forward strand.
GGGGAAAGAGATTGAATATTTTGTTGAGAAGGGTGAAGGAGAAGGACTCAAAGAGATGCATGGGGAAGCAAAGAAAAATAAAACAGAAGAGATAATGCAAGAGGAAACTAAAGAGAGTCAGAATGGCTCTAAAGATAGGGGTCCACAACAAGTACATGAAAATACTGGTAAAGGAAGATTTGATGCATCAAACAGTGTAACTGAAGAGCTTCCCAAGCAGGTAGGAGGGCAAGATGGGAGCAAAGGGTTCAAGGTTGCAAAGACGGAAGAACTAGAAGAGGTAATCAAAGAGGCAATGGCTGAAACTGAAGCTTTAATGGAAAAGGTAGAAGGAGAAGCATCAAACAAGAGAACTGAGGAAGTTATTGAGAAAAGCACAGTAACTGAGACATTACAAAAGGAAACTGAGCACTCTAAGATTAAAAGAAAGGACAGAGATAAACCACATGCAGGAGTGTTTGTGGTAAAGGAACCTAAGACTCAGAGAAAGGAAAATGATCAGTGTGGTTTGCAAGAAGAGATGAGTAAAGGCAGGTTCCTAGGAAACAAGGTTGTAAAAGAAGAATTCCCAACAAAAATAGTAGATTTACCAGCAAATACAAGAGAGGGACTGCAAGATACAAAGATAGAAGCAGCAGAAGCAGTCAAAGAAGGGTTAGTCAAGCAAAAGAGTGAAGAAAAGATGGAGAAAACAGATTATGTCAAAGAAGAGGGTGCAGAAATTGAACAAGTTGTGAAGAAAGTAAAAGGAGAGAAATTTGAAAAGATCCAAGTTGAAGAAGATGGTGGTTTGAGGAAAGATATAACTATGGACACCACCCATGAAGAAACAGAAGAGGAAAAAACTCAACAGTGTTTACAGGAAGAGATGAGGAAAGGAAGATATGAAGCCAGCACTACAGCAAGAAAGTTTCCTATGCAAATAGCAGATACACTTGCAAAGACAAGAGAGGGATCAAAGGATAAAGAGATAGAAGAATCAGAAGAAGTCAAAGGAGATGTGGCCAAAAGAATGAGTGGGGAAACAAAAGTTGTTGAGTCTACAACAAAGGGAAAAAATAAAGACTCTAAGATTAAAAGAATTACCCAGACATTGCAAGAAACACCAGAGGAAAAACATCCAGAAGCATTAGAGATAAGAACTCCTGAAAGAGAGCTGCAATCTACAAAAGTAGCAGGTAAGGGATCGAAGGAGGTTGAACAAGGGAGTGCAAAGGATAAGAGACAGAAAACAAAGCTGCTGCCTCCAACAATTCAAAGCAATGAGACTCATGAATCAAATACTGAAAGTGTTAACCAAGGTACTTTAAAGTCAGAGAAATTAAAAGATGTGGCAGAAACACAATACACTTATGACAAAGAAATCACAAAAGAGATTGCAAATGTAGAAGATCAAGGGGATAAACCATCACCAGAATCATGGTTTCCATCAACTCAGCAATCCAAAGTTGATGAAAATGATAAACTAGATGAAGGTAGTACAGCAAAACACAAAGCATCCCTACAATCACAAAAGGAAGATTCCACAAAAGAGATGCAAAGTTCAATTGAAATGAAGGAGAACCAAGAATCTAAACAAACTTTGAAGCCAATTCCTCTAGAAAAGCCCCATAGGAAAGGAGGACTCATTATAAAAGGTGAACTTCACAGAGGACAAAAAGACAGGGAGACAATGCAAGAAGAAAATGAAGAGCGTGAAACTAAAAGTGATGATAGAGATCAACAATATGTGCTTGTAGATTGTGGCAAGGTAGTTGTAAAAGTACCGACTATAGAAAATGAGACTCCTAAAAAAGACTATGTAGCAGATGCTAGCCCAATAGCTGAACCCGAAAGGATGGAAACCAAAAGAGGCTTGAAAGAAAGTCTAGAAATAGAGGAACGCACTGTTGAGAAAGTTACTAATGAGAAGCCCAGGATACAGGAGGAAACTCTAAAAGCTGATACTCGAATGGTGGACAAAGCTAAAAGCATCCCAGAGTCTCTGGAATCAACACATGAGAAAGAGCATCCTAGAAAATCAGAAGTTGATGAGAAAGAAGCAGAATCTTTGGAAGCAATGTCTTCACTTCCAAGTGTTTTGAAGACTGAGATTGAAGAGCTACAGCAGAAAGAGTTGTCAAAAGGGCATGTACCAGAATCAATAGACAAGGCTCAATATGGTTACGACTCAGAAGACACTAAAGCAACAAAGATCGCAGCATATCAAGAACAGTTATTGAAACAAGACCATGGAGAGGAAACAACTCTTAAGAAAAGGAAAGGGACAAAGTTTGCAAAAAGTGAAGAAGCTAAAGAGGCTTCAAGACAATTACTGAAAAAAGAGAGGGGAAAATCAGCAGAAGAAATGAAGCCTAAAGTGAACGAAATAACTCCTGAGTTTGAAAACAAAGGAGGAGAAGACATTACAAAAGATGAATTTCACAGAGGACAAAAACACAAGGAGACAGTGAAAGAAGAAACTGAAGAGGCTAAAATTAAAATTGATGATAGAGATCAACAATATATGCCAACAGATTTTGGCAATTTAGTTGCAAAAGTACCCACTGTAGAACATGAGATGCCCAAGAAAGAATATCTCGCAGGTATTGCTAGTCCAATTGCTGAACCTGAAAGGATGGAAACCAATGTTGATGAGAAGCCCAGGATACATGAAGAAATTCTTAAAGCTGATGCTGAATTGGTGGATAAAGCTAAATGTGTCCCGGAATCTATGAAAACAACACAAGAGAAAGAGCATCCTATAAAATCAGAAGCTCTTTGGAAAGAATCAGAATCTTCGGAAGCAATAACTTTACTTCCAAGTATAGAAAGTGTGGGAGTTGAAGACGCGGTACAGCAGAAAGAGTTGTCACCTGTAACACCAGAAATGAAAAGCAAAGAGCCTCTAGATTTAGAAAAGCCAATGGTGGGATGGAAATTTCGAAAGAGAAAGGGGCATGTACCTGTACCTGAATCAGGAGAGAGGGAACAATATGGTTACGGCGCAGAAGACATTAAAGCCGAAAAAATCGCAGCATATCAAGAAGATTTGTTGAAACAAGATCATGGAGAAGAAACAGTTCTTGAGAAAAGGAAAGGGTCAAAGTTTGCAGAAGGTGAAGAAGCTAAAGATGCTTCAAGACAATCACTCAAAAGAGAGAGGGTAAAAACAACTCAAACAGCAGAAGAAAAGAAGCCTAAAATGAAGGAAATAACTCCACAGTTTGAAAAGACTAGTGGATTCAAACAGGTTGCAGAAAAAATGCATGAGACTGGAAATAGAGAACATCAACGAGAGTCAAATGAAGTCACTTCAAAAATGGGGCTAGAATATCCAACAACGATGGAAATAAGTCCAAACAAAGAAGTTGAAAGGAACGAGCCTCGTGAATTATCAAGGACAAGCACGGAGGACGAAATTCCAATGAAAGAGGAAGCACAACAAGAAAAGGAGGAAGAAAGGCTCGTTCATGCACTGGAACTGGAAGCAACTACTTCTAAAGAAGAAGAACTTGCACAAGCTACAAAAAACCATTCAAATGCAAAGAGTAATGTTGGGCCAAAAGTTTACATTGATAAGCCAAAAAAATCATTTCAATCCACAGAAGGAACTACAGCATCAGACGAAGTAGCAGATAAAGGGGCTGGAGTATCAAAATTTGCAAGCTCATCAAGCACTCAGCAGCAGTTTGAAGTTGAAGAAAAGGACAAAAGAGATGCTAATCATGAAGTTGGAAATCAAGGGTCACAAGAAACAAAGGGCTCCAAAATAGATTTTCAAGAGGCAACCAAAAGTAAAACAGACCAAGAAGTTGACCAAATAGAAAATCTTCAACCACAGTCCCCTGCTGATCAGCAGTGCATAAACAAAGATCAGGAAGAAAAACATGGAATACATGAAATTGAAGAAGAGAAATCCTATGAGCAAAGAGATGAAGCATGTGGGGAAGACTTTCAAATATTAGAGGAGCAAAAAGAATGTAAAGAGGAAGCGAGTGGAGGGAAAAAGGAGACAAAATGGTCACAAAAATTATTTGTTCCTTTGGTCATAGCAGGAACAACTCTCCTTGTATCTCTTGTATTGGTGTTTGTTCGGCATAGAAGAGCTAAAAAGATATAAGTTTGTGCACTAAGTATGAAGAAAAATCTTATGTAGTGTGCTTAGAGATTGATAGAACCCAGGAAATATATGATATCATTGATGAAAACCCTAATTCCCAAATTGGGGATTAGAGTAAGATACAAGAGAGATATCAAACACTCTCTAAACTCAGAGAGAGAGACCCAACACTCTCTCTAGACCCCAATTCCTAAATGAATACCAAGATAATCCCTAATGCTCACTAACCTTTCCTATTTACAGGCAACATGCCTTATTAACACTCACTAACTCTAACTAACTATCTATGAGATACCCTTGAAAAAATCACCTTGTCCTCAAGGTGAAGGACAGAATCCAATTGAATGCCATTGCTGAAAATTCACAACTATTCCACCAGGATCCCATTGCTGAAATTGTAAAAAGTACATCATGCATGAAGTGTTGGGCCAGATTCCTAAATAACAGGGACAAATCAAGCTGTCGTCCTTCACCCATTGAAGTAGCAAGCAAGATAAAACTTCAATAGCAAACCCCCCTAAAGCTACTATTTCCCCCAGCACTGTGATACTCAATGCTTGCAACAGCCCCTCGAAGAATGGGTGAAATGAAAACCATGTTGCCCAGAATCCAAAATCCTGAAGAATTATTCTTCTGCGATCCAAAACAAACTCCATACCCAGTACTCTTTTTATACTTCCCCCAACACATACTTTTATCACTTCCAACATGGAAACCTCCAAATCTGATCATGTTCCCACCTCAGCGAATTGATCTCATTACCAATGAACTTTCAATCACTAAATTTGAATTCATTAGGAGTAGCAACCTGTCTCAATGTAAGGTCTGAATCTTGGTAAAACTCCAAGATATTATATACAAATTGTCCACCATTTGAGTTCTCTCGGGCAACTCTATCTGCTTGTTGAATTTGGCACATCCAGACCAAATTTTCCTGGGCTTTTAGTGTCTCCAGAACCCATTTTCTTAATTTTTTTTCTTGGCCCATTTGTTCATTATGTGGTTGGAGTGGATATCCTGTGCATGTTTCTCTCACCAAACTACCCATTTGCTGTTTGCTCCATGAGATGCCAGCAAATAACTCAAAGTCCTTAGCAGCAAGACACTTGGATCCCACTTTTCCCTGTGTGCCCTATCACTTGGATTAAGCTCAGTAATACCACTCTGACATGAAACCTGTCACTGGCAGGGAAATGTGTCCAATCCACAATCTCATGAATTCTTTCCTCTAGACTTTTATTCTCCAAGGCTACCACGTATTTATCTCCTCTGCCAACAGGAAGTAAAAACTGGTAAAATAACTTTTGGGTTGAAAGACTTCTACTTACCTCATGGCCAATGTGGTCAAACAGTTGACCCCAATGTGTAATTCCAGTTCTGTCCTCTGTCCTTCCGGCTCTTGCTTCGCGAAATCCCGTCGCCTCAAAACTCAACACAAGCAACGCACCCACCGCAATGTTCAGCAGTTTCGGTGGCGGTCATTGGAGCATTTCCAACTTCCTCAACGGAAATACAGGTTTGCCAACATGCGGTTGCCAGAGCTCCGCCGTTGCGACACCTTGGTCGTTCCTCTCTTTAACGCCAGTGGCCGGAGATGCATGCGTTCATCCATCGGCTTCAGTTGTTGATGGATCTGCCATTGCTGTCCTCATTGGAGTCCACGCTTCGTCCCACCATCTCTTCCTTCAACCTCTATTTCAAAGGTCTGGTTTTTCTCTACCTCCATCATCTTCACTGCCTTTGCCTCAATCTCTTCTCCCACCACCTCAAGGTTGGGTTTCCGCGTATCCTTAGAGGTCAAGTCTTCCTCTATTTTGGATGCTTGCTCAGCTACCGTAGCGCCTATCTCTTCCTCCGCTCCGGTATCCGATTTCCCTTGAGTCGCCTCCGCTGCCGCTAGCGTTGTCTCCGCGACCCCAGATTCTCTTTGTGACGCCTCTGCTACTCTCCTTTTTTGTTCCCTCTGTTTTCTCTTATCTTCGAGTTCTCGCAACTGGTTTTCCAATCATGAGATTTCTTCCTCCTGATTAGGGTTTGCGATGAATCGCACCCCCAATTTCTTCGCAACCACTGCTAGGAGTAACTCGTTCTTCGCAGTCAAGTCTCATTCTTCGCTATGAAAGCCTCAAGAGACTATATTTTCACCCTCAATTCTTTGAGTTCCTGCACACTTCATCAAAATTTCTCGCCATATTTCTCGTCTTCGAACACAGCACAGGGAATTCGTGGTTTTAGCGCCAGATCAGTGCTCTGATACTAGTGATAGAACCCAGGAAATATATGATATTATTGATGAAAACATTGGGAATTAGAGGAAGATACAAGAGAGACACCAAACACTCTCTAAACCCAGAGAGAGACCCAACACTCTCTCTAGACCCCAATTCCCAAATGAATACCAAGACAATCCCTAATGCTCACTGACCTTTCATATTTATAAGCAACATGCCTTATTAACACTCACTAACTCTAACTAACTACCCATGAGATATTCGGTGCCTATCAGAGATGTTGTTTGTTTTGCTAGCAGTGTTAACAATATTAAGTATTAATACTCAAAAGTGAATTGAAGTTCACATTACATATCAATTTTAAAGTCAAGAACAATGTATGGAGAAGAGGGTGAGGTGGCTTGTTTATTTTGTATGTTAGAAACAGTATATGTAGAAATAAGTGATCGCAATTGCAAATGTAACACCCCAATTTTTGGTTGAGGGTCACATAGTAATTTCGCGAAAATTAAAACCTCTCAGGAAACAACTGAACTTTCAAAAGAATATCGTCTCTCAAAAATACTTATTAGTAATACAAGTAATAATTCCCCATAAATAATATTTAATATGCGGAAGCGGAAACGAATAAATATTACGACAATGATACATGCTCAACGGCAAACTCAAAAAAATAAAATAAAACAGACAGCGGAAGTCCTTAAAACATCAATCGTCTCTGGCCAAAACTTCACCCAAAACTGGCGAGAACGATCGCAGGGGACAAATTACCTTCTCACCGAACCCATAAGTTATTTTCTCATGCAACCACATATGCAACTACATGCTCAAATACATGCTCAACAACTTTGGCGAAGATAAATCGTTCCAAACGGGAGAGACTTCGTTCCAAACGGGAACAGGGAGGCATATGGAAATACCGTCCACCTTACCGCCCTTCCGATCACGTGGCAATCATCCGTCCACCCCACCGTCATCATGGTCCCGTGGAAATCACCGTCCACCCCACCTCTTCAACCTAGAATATGCATATGTTATGCTAAAAGTATTCAATCCTCATGAACCAACTGTTCACACAACTTTCTCCTTTATCCAACATATTATCATATGATTAACATTTGAAAATCAAACTTATCAAAACAGTGGATGCCTCATGTTAAACAAATCATTACATCACCACCCTTCTCATACAATTTCCCACAACAATCAAATCAACCTTTAACACATTATAAACCACATAGTCACAACCAATTCTCAATTCATAGTTCATCAATTAATTCTATCGACATATTCATATCCTCAAGATTTCCGCATCATAAAAATCAACACTATCAAAGAGTTACAGCATCAAAATTATCAGGGTATTTCATTGATCAACCGCATGCAAAAACGGAAAATGGCAAGCATGACTCAAGACTCTCTAAAATCGAAGTTACCCTTACCTTTGTGTCCTTGGAATAAACTTCAAGTTTCACCTATCAAAAATCATACAAACAACCCTCAATAAGTTTTTCTAAGAGTGGGAAGAAGTCCCGGAAAAACCGGAATCGAAAACAGTTCAAAACGACAAGTTTCGGAAAAACTGCACCTGCTGGCTGCCACTCCCACGCATGTGCGTGGGACTAGCCACGCACATGCGTGGCCAAGGCATAATGGAGGATTCCTCCCACGCATGTGCGCGGGAGTGGCCACGCTCTGCTGCAGGGCACGAAAATCACTTTTCTTTCACAAAAGCGAGGTTTTAAACGTGATTTCATTATGGATTTTTGTCAAAATCAATTCCTAATCATTTAGTGTCATATCTCAGAGTTCTAAAATGCCCAAAATCAATTTTTCCAAATTTCATCATGTTACTAATTTACTCTGAAAATGCCAAACATAAGAGAACAAGGATTTTGAGGTGAACCTACCTCGAATTCGGCCTCGGAACGAAAGTGTATCCTCTGAGATTATCTTCCTCATGATGATACTTTTCCACGCCCTCGAGAATTCTGTAGGGAGTCACGTGATCAAGCTTAAATTGGGAAAAGAAGGTTGTAACCAAAAACAGAAACGGTGAGGACTTGGATTGAGTTTTCGAACATGAAAAGGATTCGGAATTGACTGAAGATGAAACCTTACCAAATAAAACTAAGAACCTCTGAGATTAAGAAGGTTGGATGTAGTCTTGCTCCTTCCCAAGGGGAGAACGCAACAGCAAAACAGAAGGAGAAACAGCAGAAGGGAGAAGCCAAACGTGCAGCAGAAACTTGGAGGCAGTAGAAGCAGCAGCAAGAAAGATAATACTAGGGAGAAACCTGAATATGGGGCTCTACTTTATGCACGAAATTATAAACCATAATCCTCCCATAAACTCAGAAATAACTCCCCCATTATTCAGAATAATAACCCCCATTAACCCCATTAAAACACCCATTACTCACTTGTTTAAATTTCAAATTCAAACTGAAATTTCAGCTTCATTAACAAGGCTACTCGAAAATGGTTTAAAAATAATAAAACTTCCTCATCAAGTTTCGAATACAAGATTTGTCAATCAAATGCTTAAGCCTCAACCGCTAAGCCACAACTCATCTTGTTATCAATGAATCAAATATACTCTTTTACCCAAGTATCAAACAATTCCATGAAGACTTTATTCATATCAAACTCCAAGGACAATACCACCAAACATTATTCATCAAGAGTCTAATAAGGATTAGAAACTGAACTATAAAATAGTTCGGGGACCAAAGCATAAATAATCCAAACTCAGGGACCAAAAATATAAATACTGAAAAGAGAGGGTCTTACATGCTTGTCCTGTAGGTGTAGGAGACTCAGGTTTAGAGGGCCGGGGTTGATGTACGCTTCATTCGCCATAAGGTTCCTACAATCAAATAACATTCAAAATTAATAATTGGCAATAAACTTGTCTACAAAAATTATATTTTTAACCACAAGAAATTCTAAAAAATTGATGTTTTTAACCATAAGCAATTCTAAAAAATATTCCTAACAAATCAACACTTTCTAAACTTGTCTACAAAATATTTGTAAAAAATATTTACAAATAATAACAAATTATTCCTAACAAATTAACGTTTCTAAACTTGTCTGCAAAAATTATATTTTTAACCACAACCAATTCTAAAAAATTGATATTTTTAACCATAAGCAATTCTAAAATATATTCCTAACAAATCAACATTTTCTAAACTTATCTACAAAATAATTGTAAAAAATATTTACAAATAATAACAAAATATTCATAAGAAATTAACATTTCTAAACTTGTCTACAAAAATTATATTTTTAAACCCAACCAATTCTAAAAAATTGATGTTTTTAACCATAAGCAATTCTAAAAAATAATCCTAACAAATCAACATTTTCTAAACTTGTCTACAAAATAATTGTAAAAAATATTTACAAATAATTCCTAACAAATTAACATTTTCTAAACTTGTCTACCAAAATTATATTTTTAACCACAAGCAATTCTAAAAAATTGATGTTTTTAACCATAAGCAATTCTAGAAAATATTCCTAACAAATCAACATTTTCTAAACTTGTCTACAAAATATTTGTAAAAAATATTTACAAATAATAACAAATTATTCCTAACAAACTAACATTTCCAAACTTGTCTACACAATTTCTATTTTTAACCATAAGCAATTCTAAAAAATTTATATTTCTAACCATAAGCAATTCGAATAAACATCCCTACACATTACTAAACTTGTGTACAAAATTTATATTCCTAAATATGGTTTAAACTAAATAATTTCATACAAATTACTATGTATTTTTTACATACCCGCCAACACTTATTTTTTCTAAATAATAATAACATGGACATTAAGAAAACAATAATATTTATGCCATCAATATTTATAAACATTTAAAACTCCTAATAGCTCTAAACTTGGACTAAAAGATCTATATTTCTAACCAACGTAACAATAAAATTAAAACTCCTAACAGCGTACGTATCTAAACGGTAAAAAAATTGTTTAAAAACAACTATACAATAAAAAAACACTAAACAAGTACTAACCAAAATGGGGATATTTGAAGGGGGAGTGGTATATGTTGAGATGAGTTGCTTCAACTTGAGGGGAGTGGAAGTTCTTGAAACCTTGTAGATGATGAGTGAGAGTTCTTGAAAAGGTTGTAGATGATGAAGAAAATGATTTTTTCTGTGGGGGAAAGTATTGGAAAATTTGAGAGAATGAGAAGAGTGAGAGGGGTGAGTGTTTTGGCAGTCCATTTATGCCTGAAATTTAAACACAAGTCGCAGGGGGGGCCCGCGACTCCAGTGCCACGTGGCACCCATGCACAGGAGTCGCGGGGGGTTGGGCGACTCCAGACAGCCTTGGGAGTCGCCGTGGTCAATGCGACTCCCACATAGGTCTTGTCACCTGCTCCCCAAACAGTTTTTTGTTCCCCAAACATAAAGCCCCACTTCCCCATGAGCCGCAGGATCTGCTGCGAATCCCCCTTCCCCAGGCCTTGAGTCGCGTGGTTTTCTGCGATTCCCCTTCTGATTCTCCTCCCTACTCCACGTTAGCCTCCTACATGGCACAAAGTGCCTTAGTTTACTATTTTTTTTTATACATTGTTTTGCTAATAATTTTTTTGTAATATTAAAAAAAAAGCCCACTTTAACATCCTCTCCTTCGGAAATTAAGGGTATACATAATACTCCGCTTGTATATTAACAGCCGGAAAAAGCGAACATAAAATTAAGAAATATCACTAACAAACGTAACAAATTGCACTAGTTGATGGTTCGGAATTCAAAAATTGAATCATAAGAATATATGCTACCATCATGTGCAAATACTTTAAAGGCAAAAGCTTGGCTTTGTTTGGATTGAGGGAAGGGAATGAAATGAAAGGGAGCGGAGAAAGGATCCATTATTTGGTTTATTTAAAAATAGATGGTATTCAGTAGTTCACATTCCATCAAATATCACTCCATTTCCTCATTTTTATTCTCCCCAAATTTGAAAGGAATGAAATGAAGGAAAAAGTGTTGAACCATTAAAGATATACAATTACAGTATACTCTCACTAAAACTCCAAGATCATATTATGTGCATCATTCTTGATTGTATAATACTGCTATATACATTTTTCCTTGCTGCTATATAATTGTTGCGCTCATATTAAGCTTGTTTTGTTTCTTTCTAAGTAGTCTTTTTTCTTCAGCGTTCTTCGCTGCTATATATTAGCTTATTCCTTTTAGTTTTTTGGTTCCTTTTAATTAGTCTTTTTTCTTTATAAGAGAATTGGCATTTTTCTTGCTTTTGTCGATTAGAAACTGAACGTTAGATAGCTTCCTTGGATTGTTTTTTTATAAGCCAAATATATTGAAAAGAAGTAAAAGGAGTATATAAATCTACCTTTTCTAGCCAAAACAAATAGGGCTAATCGTTTACATAATTTTTATATACGCTATATGCTCTCTCAAAATCATAAAGGGGCTAAATTAAACAACTCACAAAGAAAGCAAAATTGCAATTGCAAAGCCAGTTGACATATCCTTGGTGTGTAAGTGGAGAAATTCGGTATTGAACAGTCCAGGAGGTGGTGTGTATTGATTTGTCAAAGCCAAACATGAGATGGTGTGTATTGATTTTCTATGTTGGGGAAGTGTGGGACTGTTGGTCTTTGCTACTGCCTAAAGTTGCAGTATGCTTTGCTTATTGCTTTTTGTTCTTTTTAGAGTTCCATCATCTTCCCCAGTGTGAATTGTTGGATCTTATTTGTATTACCTCAATGGTCGATATCTCTAGTTTGAGGGTTATTCTGTTTTCTATTCCAATTCAATAAAATCTCTTTTTGGCTTTAAAAAAAAAACCTTGTGAAATAAGCTAGGGTAGTATTAGTATAAGTATAAAATATAATACTATTTTTTTTATTAAATTGCTTTCACAATTTTAATCCGGTGTGGCTAAGACCAAAAGTTTTATCAAGAGTACGACTCTTAAGGATCAAACTCTCAACCTATAGGTTTAATTAACAACTTTTTACCAATGTGACCGACATCCGTTGAGTAATATATTACTGGTTTATCATATTATATATATATATATATGATATAAATATATAAGTGATTTTTTTATAACTTTTGGGGATGGCCACTTATAACTTTTGGGAGGCATGGCCATTCCCAGTCTTAACTATGTACCCCACTGCATAACAGCAGTATGAAGGGTTATAGAGAATATATTGACTACTCTAGATAATTAAGTCATACCTTGACCAGATCCCCAAGCAAGTGCCTAGTGTCACCTAGCAAACAAATTCAATTCTGGATGGTGCGTAGTATTAGAAAAGTCAAGGTCAAACAACTTAATTTAATAGTAGTAACTTTTGACCGGAAACTCAAACTCATAACAGAATTCACCTCTTCTATAATGCGAGACTATACACATTTCACCTCTAACACTGTAGTTGTGGCAATAAAGGACTAACAACTATCCAAATAAAATACTTCCTCCGTTAATGACTGTCACTTTAAGGTTTTGTACACATATTAAAAAATTATATTAATGTTTTTGTTTCTATCAAAGTTACTACCTAACTTCCTAATATACCCTTTATCTTTCTTCTTAATTTAGACTCTTTAATTTCCTATCACCATTAATTGAAGGGTAGAATTGGTAAAACATAATTAATACTCTCTTGAACTTTGTAAAGTGACAGATAATTAGGAACGAAAAAAGGATAAAAATAGTGACACTTAAATAGGAACGGAGGGAGTAAACAAATAACTTAATTACTTATTATGTTTCCTATTAGGAATTTCCATTTTCTACCAAGTATATGGAAATACTAGTCTTGATTATATTTATGCATTTAAATTTAATTTTAGGCCAGGATGTAACACTTTCAGTTTCTAGCCCAAAAAGGCAAAAACCCTTATTAGAACATAGTACTGTCTTATTAAACCAGATTATACGGCAATAATTAAACTTCATATATGGAATTGGAAGAAAAAATGTTTTATAGAGCTTCTTTATCTACAATTTGATTTTGTTTCTGCAATTTGTTTGGGCATTTTGCAAGTGTAGGAGCCCCATCAGGAAAATGCATCCAAAACTTATTCATGAACAAGATTTAGCCATAAATCAAAGAGAAAATTGATTGTACAATAAGCCAGATCACTAGACCAAAAACAAAAGGGAGGAAGAAAATCAAGAACAGACCACTAAGGTCCTCTTCAAATATCCTAAACTCTATACATATTTTCTGTGGTTAATAGATACAATAACCCCTCCAAATGGGATTGAGATCCTCTATTTCAAATGGTGTTCCATTTTCTGTTCGAGCAATAGAATTGTGAACAACGGGAAATTAGACACCATTTTGGAGCAGAGGATCTTGACGATGGTTTTGCTACTACGCTCTACCAAGAGAATCAAGCCCTTCGATTCGACCACGCACAATTCTTCGAAAAACCTCCCTCACTTGGCATTCCAAAGGGTCCAATCCCTCTTTCAATCCCTCACAAACGGCCACAACATCCTTCACTCTCTGCCTTACCTCCTCCTCTCTCTTCTCACTCAAAGGAAACTGCACGGAATCCCCCAACGCATTCATCACCCTAGCACACTTCTCAATCTGCTGAATCTCCCTCAGCAGCCCACAAGAACTCCTCCTCTCCCTCTTTTTCGACTCCTCCAGAATCCGGTCGTGGAGCGACATCACCGGAGCAGCCCACGGAAACTGCCGTGGAATCGCAAAATGCAGCTGCAAGCCCCGGTCCTGGCAAGGAATCGCAGCCACAAGAGCCCACATCGTGAACAACAGAATCGAACTCATTGTGTAAACAACCAATGAAAGGCCATTGGAAGCCACAATATCACTAGCCTTAGGAGGACAGAGGTTGTTCCCAATTGCTTGGAGTTGCCTCGCAGCGGACCAATTCCGCGGAACACTCCATGAAAGCGATCGAAATTGACCAAAATTTGAAGCTGATCCATGTAGATGATGATTACTGTGAGTGTGATGAGAATTATGATTATGATTATGATTGTTTCTACCAAATGATCTGTTTCTATGTGCTATGGAATTATTAGCATTGGAATCCTTATCATCTAGCATTCCAATAGCCAATTCAACAAGAGCTTTTTTCGCACGGCGAAATTGGCCCTCACCAATGTTCTTCTTCTGATCCAAAGCACATAGAACAATCTCCAAGAGCTTCTTCCATTGCCTAATCTGCTCAATCCCATCACGGATTGCGTTGCACACATCAAGCGCCTTCACGCTCCGCTCGAAGAAATCACCCACCAACCGATCCAAAGGGGGTTTCACCACTCGTGCCTTGTGGTTGTGGAGAATCATTCTGAATTCCTCTTGGCAACAGATGAATGAATCGAGGAGCTTCCTATCCCACGAGAGTGAGAGCAATTCATCGTTTGAAACCAAAGATAGCTCGCTGAATCGGTCCGTGACGTGTTTCTGAAACGATTCAAGCTCCGGGTCCAAGGTTGAACCTTCCATGGAGTGAACCTGAGCGCCACGGAAACTCAGAATAGAACCTTGATGATATTCTGCTTTAGTACGCATTTTCACATAGACAACAAGATCGCACAACCTTCTAGGTGTTATCTCTCTATCAACAAAGACCCAGTTGCCAAAATCCGAAATTTGGATCAAAAAATTTGAATTTTTCTCTCCAAAGTTGAAAAATTGCACAGACCCACTTCTCAAAATATGGAATTCAGCTCCTCTGGAATCCGAAAATCCTCTCCTGATTGATGAAACCAAGAAATAGAATTTCCCGAATTGGGTTGAAACCCACGAAGGAATTGGGCAATGGATTGAGGAGGTAGCAAAAAGCTAGAGACTTGGGGAGAGAATTCGGAGAAGGAAAGTGTGAGAAGATGGATGGATGAGAGAGAGAGCGGTTGAGTGAGAACCTAATCGAAGGAGTGAGGGGTTATATTGGGGATAATGGGACCGCGTTTCATGGTCGTTGGAAAAGGAAACAGGAAAAGAATGCTTTAAATTTTAAAATAGAAAATAAAATGGAATATTTTTTTTTTTTTTTGAAACTAAAATGGAAAAAATTGTTTCCAGAAAAAGATGTAAACAATTTATCCAGTTTATTTTTTCGGTTACACAACAATTTATTCAGTTTAACCGTTGATGGTTAGTTAAAATTAAGGTTGTGTAAATGGGCAAGCTTTGACACGAACCTCACACACGTTTCGGACACGGTGGGAGGAGAAAGAATCTAGATTACTGATGTGGAGAAAAACATGGCCGCTAGATCAACGTCTTACAAGGTTGCTAGAATTCGCTAATTTTTTTTAGTAATACCAACTAGATCTAGTGGGAAGGACAACTACGGGAATGTTTGATTACAATTTTTTAAAATTATTGTTTGTTTTTAAAAAGTAAAATATTTCAAAACTTGTTTCTCACAAACTGTTTTTTAAAACAGTTTGGATCTGTGTTTGATTACAGTTTTTGAAAACTGTTTTCTGTTTACAAAAACAAAAAATTTTAAAATCTGTTCGGGACAACTGGTTTTTGAAAACAGTTATTGTTTTCAGTCTTAAAAACAAAAATCTTAGAACAGCTAAAAGATGTTTTTTGTTTTTATTTATAGTTTTCAAATTTCAGTTTTTTAAATGTTGGAAAACATCTCATTCAAAAGTTTTTTTTCTACTTTTCTTTTCAAAAACAGTTTCTAAAAACCGTTCTTAAATACAGTTTTTAAAAACTGCAATGAAACAAGTCTTTCTTGTTTTCAGTTTTAAAAACTAAAATATCAAAACATCTAAAAGTTGTTTTCCGTTTATGTTCTAAATTTTCAAACTTCAATTTTTTAAATGTTGGAAAACGTCTCATTCAAACAAACAAAAATTTCTGCTTTTTTTTTTTTGAAAAACAGTTTTTAAATATAGTTTTCAAAAACTGTAATCATACAAGCTCGTCTAAAGAATACAATTTTGAACTCCAGAAAAGTCACTTATTGAGAATGACAACTACAATTTTCTGGATGATGTAGATATCTATTAAAGCAAAGAATATAATTTAAAAATAATTTATTTAGGTTACTATTGCCCGCTTGGAGGTGACGTGTAACTTTCGACAATAGTGTTGCATGTTTGCGTGCCACTTGTAACTGGATTTCAATGGATCAACCGAAAGACGAGCTCTAATTAATGTGGTGGACACCGTGATTAAACATCATTTATAGCGCTAGCAAAGTCGGCGCCTTTCTGTCATCAATTCATGTGCTTGTTGTGTTGCAAGGGGGCATGGGAGCAAGGTGTCGGCCATGCACGCTAGGGGAGCACGTCAGGCAGCTAGAGCGATTGGACACGCCAATCACCTGCATTGGTGGCGTGAAGAGAGAAGGCACCATTAATGCCACGATGTGTGAAATTTCCTCTCTCTCTCTCTTCATCTCTCATTAATGCTCTCCCATTTTCTCATTAAGACTTTTTCCACGAAGCCAACCTCATGCTCCATTCTCGTGCCTCCCACACTGCAAGAAAACGCTATGTTACAAGAAAACACTGAACTTATCAATGAAGATTCTCGTTTCTCGGTATTGATTATGAATTTTCCAAAATAAATAATTATAGCTCTGATGGCCTAAACCGTGGGTAACTTGTGCATTTTGATGGGAAACCTTGGTGGAAAAAAATAAGTGACGGCAATGTTCATTGCTAACACTATCGACGACCACATTGTCCATGTTACCGACGGACAACATCATCAGTAACTCACACTCTTTTCCGAGACCCCACCATCCAACATTGTCCATTTTCAACAGAATAAGCCATCGAGAAACATGTCAACAACTCCATTAGTGGCTCCTTTCAATTTACTAACACCCTAGTATGTCGATAATATGTGATATTTATAACTTAGCAAAAAATTTACCATCGGTACTTCTTGTTTCTTTAGGAAAAAATAAAAAGACAATACTGACGACTACTGTCCTCGGTAAATGTCGGGAAGACTTGGAAAGAAGACGTAAGTGGTGTTAGAGAAAAATATCCTGAATTAATCTATTTTGATAAATAACAATTTCGTTAAAGAGTCACTAATCTTTTTCTTGAAGAATTCTATATTCAGGGACTCCTATAAATGGAAAGGACGCTACAATCATTATCAAAAAGCAAAGTAAAAGTCCGTCCGGCTATGAGAACTTCGTCCGCCTAAAGGGACTGTCGTGATCACTTCAAGTCAAACAGAGAGGTTGCCTAAGAAGTAATAATTAAAGACTGACACGAAAAGAATCTGCTCAGTAGAGATCGTTTGTCTAAACCAAGATAAGCTGTCAAGCACCTCCTGTGGATCAGAGCATTAAATGCGAAAGAGACAGATTTAAGCGCCATATACCTTGAAGATTCAAATTCTCCGACATTCCTTTATTCAAGTTGCTTTTTACTGAATTTACGGTGGAATCCTCTGATCATTGTATCTCCTCAACGGAAAAATTCAAAACCTCGAGTCAGAAGCATTAATTACTGTTCCTGGAGATCAGAAGCAAAAGCATTGCCAGACGAACTCACTCTCTACCAGTTAAAGAAATGTTCATCACTACGGCAAACCTTCTTTAGTAACAAATTGCAGAAGTATCTGTTACTCACAATCCTGCAAATCTCCAACGGAACTATTTTGAAGATCTTCATCAGTTCATCCGGTTGTCATCCTACTGAAGATATAAATAGTGACCTCTGCATCACTTTAAACTTGGCGACTCATACAATATCTAAGCATTCGAACTCTTCAAGTCAATTCACAACTTAGATTAGATTTTGCCAAGAACACTCAGCAACATTAAGAATTTCTATCCTTCTGAGTTTAGTCGCCAATCAGTGTGAACTCTCCATAGAGTGAAAACTCTCATTCGTCTCACACTATCCCTTCAGAGAACCAAACCTAACAATCGTCTCTGAACCCAGAACCTCATATTTTCTACCCACTCTTTGTGAAGAGATACTTGTAGAAAGTCTATCTTCTTGTAAAAGAATTGGGAGAAGTCCTGTCGAATACTTGAGAGATAAAGGAGAAGTCCTGAGAAAACTTGTAAAGGAGAAGTCCTTAGAACACTGGGAGAAGTCCCGGAGAACACTTGTACTATTCAGTCGAAATAGTGGAAAATCTTGGTACAGCCAAGGACTGGACGTAGCCCTATCGATTTTGGGGTGAACCAGGATAAATATCTTGTGTGCTTTACTATTTACGTTTTAAGTACATTTCCGCTGCACGATTTTTTAAACGTTTTTTTTTCAAACTTATAAATAATATTCTGAGAAAAATATTTAAAAGTCACACACACAATTCAAACCCCCCTTTCTTGTGTGTTTTTATTACTATCAAGTGGTAGGAAAGTGGTAAAGTATAGCCATGATTTTGTCCGACAGTTAAAAGTCATTGGTAAGGTACTGGCCATTTACCAACAAATGTAACTGTTGGCAAAACAGTCAATCGATGCAATTATGGCACTGCGCACCAATTACTGAAGGCGTAAACTGTCGGTAAATTTGTGTTCTTATAGGTCACTAACGGTTAAAGTTTTCGGTAACCTATATATAAAGAACATGACCATCACTTTTAACACACCTCACTTCTCTTCTCTTTTAATCTAATCTTTTCTTTTATTTTATTCATATTTTTATTTTAGCTTTTTTACGAGTTTTTTCTATTAGTTTCTATTTTTTTTTTTTTTTTTTATGTTTTCTAGTATAAGTATGCGAGTTTGTGACGAAGCTTTTCTACAGGATCTTACGCATCATGGAAGTTAGTAGTTTATGTTTATTATATACATCATTATATAATTTGTGAGCTTGTACGAGTTTAGAACATTGTTAATATTACTCATATTGTTAGGCTAAAATTTAATAGAACTATTTAAGTTTAGAACTTTGTTGATAAATATTGGGTTAATAGTCAAATTAGTCCCTAATTTTTTAAGCGAGTATGATTATAGTCCCTTGGCGAAAAAATGACGTTTAATGGTGGTCATTTTTACAATTGCTGGCTATGTTTGGCCACCATTAAACGTCATTTTTCCGCCGATGGACTAAAATCAAAATCGCTTGCAAAATCAGAGACTAATTTGACCATTAACCATAAATATTCCATGCATAACAAAAGTAAAATAAAAATAACATTGTTAATATATGACTTGTATAGTTAGTAATTATATTTACAGGTGTATATTTTTTTAGACAAAAGTGACTTCTAATATTAATGATAATATCTTAGTTTATTGCAGTTGTATACATGTATGACAATAGGAAAAACACTTATCACAATGTCATCAAATTTATTTTCAGGGAGCATAAATCTTAACAACTTGTGGGCTTACAAAGCCTCATATTCTTCCATTTCGCTTCATCCACGGGACCTAAAATACTCTATCTGATGCTTGGATTAAGCATTTCAGAATGACAAAAGCAAGTGAAGCATAAGACTTTATTGATAGACTAGGTAGTCAAGATTTTTGTTTTTGCAAATTAATATGACCACATTCTCAAAAGTGTTTTTTCTTATCGTTGTACATGTATATTCAATCAAGTATTAAACATGCATTATTATTGTTGGTTCACAAATAGATTTGGTTGATTAGGAAATAGATTCGGTCGATCTAGAAGCCGTGTGGTCGGCTGGAAAACCAATTATGATTCCCTAATCAAGCGATTGCTCGAGGAAGAGACTCTATTCCTCAATATGGATTCCTAAGATACTCTAAAAAGCTATTAGAGTCTCGCTATTGAAGGATGTTTGAAATAAGACTTTGGCTTGACCTAAGGTCTACTCCTAAGGAATGTAAAGGGCTAAAAAGCGGTAAAGAAAATAAAGGATGAAAGCTGCAAATCGGCTGAAAGATAAATTGCAGAAAGCGATAAAAAATTTAAATGGCTGAAAAGTAAAGTGCTGAAAAGTAAAATAAAGATAAAATGCGGGATATTTGTAGATTTTGATTGATTGGTTGTGTGTGTTTGTACAAATGAACCTTCATCTATTTATAGAGGTGAATCGGCAAACTACCTAGCGATTGGAAGGAACATGCAACACCCCACGTTCTCCGATCATTATAGGTTCTTACAAAATCGTGGGGTATCATCGTTCCCTCTCTCCTAGTCAGCCTAAAGACTTTGTTTAATTCGTTCCCCATTACATCGGCTAGCTCACAATCACTTTCTCCTATTTCCGTGGGAACGAGCCCACTAACTATTTTTACACGTGGAAAGCTTCTAGAAACCTGGTGACTCATCCTACTTGAAGCTTAAGTTTCGGCATCTTCTCTGAATCTTGCTCTTGTGCATTCGATTTACCTTGGCTGATTACTTGGGCTACCAATTGGCTAGACCTACTCGGATCGGCTACTATCTTGGTCGACCATGTCCCCCAATCAACTCTAGTGGCCCTTCGGCTTCTAACTAACCGTTACATATTTTTAGTTGCCAAAAATTATACATATAATTAAACTTATGATTCTATTATAATACTCCATTCGTTTCAAAATAAGTGTCTAAAAAGATAAGAAACATGCATATTAAGAAATACAATTAATATTGTTAACCTTTTAAAACATTTTATTTGTTTTACTATTTTAATCTTTAAATTGTATTTTCATCTCTCATCAGTTATTGTTCTCATAAGTGTATTATATAGAAAATATCTATTAATGCTATTTTAAAATTTTAAATATACAGATATTATAAAATAAATTATTTTTCTTTTAAAATGAAAGCTGTAATTTGGAATTATACAACACAACGACGAATTTAAGTCCTCGGTGGAGAAGGAAGTGTTGTTCTAATTTGACGTGGAGTGGGTCACGTGGTCAATTGTCACTTTCTCTCCAATTCGCAATGGAAGCGGAATTGGGATACGATGGAAGCAAGTGAACTCAGTCTACGTTGGCGCGTGTACTTATGAGAAGGACTTGATCTCTTCTTCGTATTTATTATTATTCAGTGGGTTTCTAGAAAACTGAAACGGTGACTGCGTGACCTCAAATTATCCCTCATCCACATGCTGTCACACATTCACATTCAACCCAACTAATTTAAGGTGGTCAGCTGAATCCATTTAAAGTGACAATGTTTTTATGTATTCCATTTCATTCTTAAAACTCAAGATCTTGCGTACACTTACTAAACATACTTGAGGTATTGATAAACGGGATTGAATTGGAATTTGAAGTTATTAAGTACCTTTTATTTGATCATATCATTCTTGGTCTAATAAATAAATCTTTTAGGGAACCAATTTTATTTCTGCAAGAAATGTTTATATTTTGATAAGGTGGTTTTAGCAGAGTCTTTTTTTTTTTTTTTTTTCTGATATTAATCAGGTATTTCCACAATTGATAGTTGTGAAACTAATCTCCCGTCCCACTAGTAGAAGACTGATCAATGAATTTTTTTCATTCATAAAAGTTGAAATACGAACTCTCAACTACTTACCTTAAGAGATGAAATGTTGACCCAATACGTCAATCCACTTGGTTTTTAATAGAGTTTTTTTACGCAAATCTCAAACCCGAATTGACATAAAAAATATAATACAATTTAAAATCTATGTTTAATTTTACTTTAATTTTCACATTTTTATTTATCCAACTTAAGCCATTTTCGGAATGGTTTTGGTTTTGTGTTTTGAAATATTTAAAAGCTAAAACTAGTTTTCGATTTTATAAATTCAATTTTACTTTTTTTTTAACTTTAGTTGTCAACTTTGTAAATCCACAATAGTAACCACAATTATTAACTATTCATGACCGTGGGTGGTAGTAGCGATAGGATAATGGAGGGGATAAGTAGTTGTTGCGGTAGAGGTCGATGTTACCTAATAGCGATGGTGGTGGCGGATACAATGGTTACAACACCCCGATTTCCCGAGGGTTATTATCGTAATGTCAACAAACACTTATAAAATTAGAGTTATTTTTTTAAAACATTAGATAAAAGAAACCTTACCGTTATTACAACATCACCCGCCAAGCGGACTTTATTCAAAAGCTGAGGATAAAACAAGTTGAAAGATCCCTAACTCCAGCATTCCCTATGTAACCATGCAGGGCAAACCACACGAAAGCATCGGAAGACAACCCTGATCACAAAGCAAGAAAATACAAACACACATAAGGTCACCCCACGAGCATCACCAAACAACGGTAAACCATCTATCCAATGGCACTAGCCTAGCCCTAAACGGTACTCTTCATTCGAAGAGCTCTCCTCGTCGGTTGGAACCTCCAACTCTGAAACCCTCAAGCTCTACTGCAACCATCTATCATTAACATCGAAAGATCCTCCTTGTTGAACAACACGAACGAGATCTCCCTAGAAGAGTAGTACTCAAACACATCCTCGACCACCCACACAGCAAGCAAACAAACAAGCAAGGGCCAACTCCGAGAATACAAACAACATACGTGGTGAGTGACCAACAACATTATAGGTGTATAGTACTACAACATAGGTACAACACAACTATCACACTTATCATAGTTATCACAACTTAATTCTAACAAACACTGCACATAAAACTATTCAACAAACATAACAAACAAGATACCAAACATTTTAAAAACCACAACTAAGTCACATCGTCAGCCAATAGGGGTATTATCACTATTAGTAAAGAGTTAGTATGCATGTATGCACATCATCCCCTCGACAACAAAATGTTTCGGATATAACGCCTGCAGCCGCGCATGGGAGGCGGGACAAGCACGACTCGACAATTGAGGTTAGTCAACACTAACGCACCGCCGTCTAACTCGTACTCCAAGTCCAAACCAAAATTGAAATCCTCTTCACTTGTCAAACCTAAAAACAAATAAATCTATTTATATCATTTAACTATTTTTATTCAACTTAACAACATGGAAATCCTAACGATCTCTGTAGGTTTTCAAAAAGATTCTCCCAACCCTTACACTACCTTACCCGCGGCCAAAAACACAAAAAAAGAGTAGTTCCGCTTCATTTCAAGATCAAACCGAGTTTAGAAATTTCTTCCAAAGATCATATGAAGAACATAAGATGAAAATAAGAACTTCCTTAAGAACTTCAACTTAGTAACAAGATTTCTTTAAAATAACCTCCCAAAACTAGATGAAAGGAAAAACATAGGAAAACTCAAAGAAGAAAATTAAAAATCAAAACTAGAAGAGGCGAGGTGTTAGAGTAAAATATTTAAATGAATTAACCTATTTTGATAAATAACAATTTCGCTAAGTGTTACTGACTTCTTTAAAAGATTTCATATTCAGGAGCACTTATGAACTGAAGCCATGCTGCAAACATTATCAAAAAGCAAATGAAGAGACCGTCCGCCTATGAGATCTGCCTATGAGAAATGAGTCTGCCTTCAGAGTAAAGTTTGTCCGCCTGCAAAGACCGTCCGGCTCAACCCTTGTCAAACACATGGGTTGACTAAATAGCAATGATTGAAGACTCGTGCAAAAAGAATTAGCTTAAAGGAGATCGTTTGCTCAAACCAAAGATGAGTTGCCATGCACCTCTTGGTGGATCAGAGCATTAATGGCGAAAGAGACAGAATTAAGCGCCTTATTCCTTGAAGGTTCAAATTCTCTGACATTCCTTAATTCAAGCTGCTTTTGCTAAATTAACGGCGATATCCTCTGATCATCGTATCTCCCCAACGGCCAAATTCAAATCTTCTGGTCAGAGCATTAATTACCAGATTAGATGCAATGCATATGCATTAATTGCAGCCTCTGAGAACTAGAACAAAAGCATCGCCAGACGATATCACTCTCTATCTGTTGGAGAAACAGTCTTCACTTGGCAGACTACAACAAGCAGATGCAGAAGTATCCGTTGCTCACAATCAAAGCAAGAATTCAACGGAACTATTTTTTTAAGATCTTCATTGAAGCTCCCAGTCATCATCCTACTGAAGATATAAATAGTGGTCTCTGCATCATCTTTAACTTGGCGACTTACACACTATCAAAGCATTCAAATCTTTCAAGTCAGTTTACAATTTAAACAAGCTTTAGTCAAGAACACTCAGTAACCTTAGCCTTCTCATTTTATGAGTTTAGTCGCCAACTAGTGTGAATTCCTTATAGAGTGAAAACTCTTATCCTTTCTCACACAAGCCCTTCAGAGAACAAATTTGTATACCCTCTCTGATTTCAGAACTTCATAGTTTCTACCCACTCTTTGTGAAGAGATTCCTGTAGAAAACAAATCTTCTTGAAAAAGAACTGGGAGGAGTCCTGTCGAATACTCGAGAGATAAAGGAGAAGTCCTAGAAAACATGTAAAGGAGTAGTCCTCAGAATACTAGGAGAAGTCCCTGAGAACACTTGTACTATTCTGTTGAAATAGTGGAAAATCTTGGTATAGCCAAGGACTGGACGTAGCCCAATCGGTTTTGGGGGTGAACCAGGATAAATATTGTGTGTGCTTTATTCTTCAAGCTCTAAGTTTATTTCCGCTGCACATATCATTCAACGTTTTCGAACTAATATTAACTATATTGTGAAAAAGTTAATAAAAGTCACACACACAATTCAAACCCCCCCTTTCTTGTGTGGTTTATTACTATCACGAGGCTCCTATGTCGATTGAAGAACAAGAGAAGAAATGAGAGAAACTACAACAAAGAGAGAGAGGGCCGCAGCTACCAGAGAACTAAGGAGTGCTTCCATTGTGATTTTCAAGGTGCCAAAGTAGTTTATTTTTTAAATCATTGTTAGGTTCAAGTAATTAAATGAATAATTATATTTTAATAATCAACAATTTCTTTAAGGTTTAATACTGTGTTAAAATAGATTTCCTAACACATTGAAAACTCTCATGTACAGGACCAATCATTTCCAATGGGAATAGGTAAACTACAAAGCATTATCAAGAATACCAGCCCATCAGAGGAAGTTCGTCCGGTCATCATAAAGAAGACTATGTCAAAAATAGATGCAGAAAAGCACTCTTGCATGAGACAGTCTGGCGAACTATAAAATCTAAAGCGGCAACAGCAACCAACATATGAGAAATCCTCATCAGTGTCTGCTCGCTCAAGTCAAAGCATATCTCAAGAAAACAAAACAGTCTGCCACTCAAGATGACTATTCTAGTCAGGTTGAAAAGGGCAGGTTAACTCATGAAGAAATTCTTCCTGCATAAAAGGTTCTCTAGCATCACAAAACGAAGTTGTGAATCAACTCTATCAGATGAAAGAGCTTCAGTAAGATCCAAGGAAGAAATTCAGTCATCTACAAGACAAGAAGATCCTAACAGTTAAGAAAGACTGAATGAAGAAAAAGTTCGTCCGCCAATCCAAAATTACTTTGCAGCAGAACTTCAAGCATTAAATGGAGACTACATCTGCCAAGCTACAAGGAAGAATCCGTCCACTCAAAGTAACAATTGCGCCAAAGGTACAAAGGTCAAGAAATGTGGTTTTCGAGGACATCAGAATTATCGAAGTATTAAAAAATATATTTTTCTCATCCGGAGTAATTACTCCGTGGATTAAAAGACTCCTACCTCGTCTACACATTTATTAACATACTGGCTGCAGCAGAAAGTAGAAAGGGACACAATTAATACAATATTCCTCGGTCCCTCTGACATTATACTTTCCCTCAAATCAAGCTGACATCGCGGAATCAACGGCAAGAATCTCTGTGCATCGTACACTCTCAACGGTCGAAATTCAAAATTCTGACCAAGGCACGTGATGAGTATTGGCTGTCAAGTACTGGGGTAAAAAAGTCAAAGCAGTCCTCACTGCTGAACTTTTACATGTTATATACGAAGAAACCAGCTCAAGGCTACTTGCTCAACATGGAGCCAGACGACATCAACCCAGAAGAACTGACGATTTCCAGATCATATCTTATGCTTGCAGAGAAACCTCTGATCGTGACTTACGTATGTTGAAAGATGCAGAACTAGCCGTTACGCACAGCTCAGAAGGGAAGAGGCACTTCGGACAGTTTTTTCTCTCTTTCTCAAGAAGAAGAAGCAACTGAAGATATAAATAGAAGATCCTTTCTCCGAAGTACTTGGGCAACTTAGACTTAAACTTTCATATGCCAACTAAGTCTGTCCCAAGAGCCAAGCAACCTTGGTTCATACTCAGGATGCCTCAAGACTATCCCTGCCTGAGTATATAAGTTTGTGTGAGGAAAATTCATAGAGTGCTACTCTTATCTTTCCCAACTCACACATCCTTCCAAACAGAGAACCCAAACTCCTATCCTCTCTGTAAATCGAGCTTAATTTCCTCTGCCCACTCTTATTAAGAAGAGAACCATGTAGAGAAGCCAACCCTTGAAAAAGGAGTCAGGAGAAGTCCTGTATAATACTTGTAAGGAGAAGTCCTGACAATACTTGTAAGGAGAAGTCCTTCGAATACTTGTAAGGAGAAGTCCTTCGAATACTTGATAGGAGAAGTCATTTGAATACTTGTTAGGAGAAGTCCTTAGAATACTTGTTGGGAGAAGTCCCTGATAATACTTGTACTATTTGTTGAAATAGTGAAAATCTTGGTGAAGCCAAGGACTGGACGTAGCCCTGTCGGTTATGGGGGGTGAACCAGGATAAAATCATGTGTATTTTATTTTCAACTTATTTGCTTTTCCACTGCATGCTTATTCATATGTTTGCAACTTGCAAACATTCGTGAAAAAATAAATAACCATCATTCAAACCTTATAAAATGAATTTCATGATCTCGTACATAAATGTTCCATGTCAATTTATATGAAAGATGATGAATAAATTATTTGTAATATATGATAAAAGAAATGTAAAATAAGTCACACAATTCAAACCCCCCTTTCTTGTGTGTTTCTTGCACCTTCAATCATCTCTAGAATATAACAACCTAAACTTCGAAAATAATATTTATTTTTTCCCAAAGTAACTGATTAATCTCTATCATAAAAATCTTCTAATACCAGAAATATTTTTATTAAAATTACTTTCAGATATAATTTAATTACCTTATCTCCTTACTTGTCAATTTAAATCAAGTAAATATCATTAAAAATCACAAAAATAATTTTCCCCAATATATATGGGTGATATATTCCTTCAAAATCCTATTTTTATATTTTCAACCAAAATCTATTTCTATTTATTTGATTATCTTCTATTTTAAATAAAAGAAACCCTTTTAAACTATAACTATCAACAAAAATATAAATTTTCTTCTAAAACCCTCTAGAAGAACACGCCCCATATTCCATATGGAGAAAACATTTTCTTCAACAATTTTATCTTTATTTACTAACCAAGTCCTATTTTCATTTAATTACTAATCCACAAAATAAATATTCCCCTAAGAATATAGATATATATTTGGCCAACTCACCAAATATAACAAGAAAAATCTCCAACAACCTTATCACTTGACACTCCAAAGAATATCTAATACTCATTTCATATATTCTAAATAAAAGAAATTATACAAATTCAAACATTATCTATATAAAAAAATTCTTCCTTGAAGAATATATATGCACGCTCCATATTCTCCCTAATGTGAGGTCCACAAAATCTTGCCACGTCACAAAATCTTGTCACTTTGACACGAGATTTTTTTTCTTAAAACTTCTCTGAAATATTACCTTAGCAATATTACAGTCAAAATTCTCAGAGTTTCGACTATGTTGGCGTAAAGACAAACATCAACTTAATACCCCACTCAAATAATATTTGAGGGTCAAATGATCATATATACGGTAATGTCGTTCAAGAAATCACACAATTACGGTAAGCGTTCACACCAAACAATATCTATAAATATTATTGAGAAAATAACATACTCAAATAAATTAAATATATTTAATTCCTAAAAATATACGGGTCTTACATTACTACCCCCTTAAAAATAGTTTCGTCCTCGAAACTACTGGTCAATAAACAACTCAGGATATTTCTTCCTCGTCTTTTTCTCATCACTAATTGTAGGTGGTCGACATTCCAAACCTTAGCGTCACACACGTAGTCCGACATCACTTACAATTCCGCATGCTACTACCCAATATTAAGTTGGCCAAGCTTAATATTCAGTGACATAGCAATTAGAAGAATAATTGGTGAGGCTAGAGAACACGCTCCTACTGTACTATTGACATTCTGACAACATCCGACACTCCTGAAATACCTTCTGCTAAGAGATACTCAGGTGGATACCCATTAGATTTCTAGGATTCCCTAACTCGAGAAAATCTACCGCCCCATGGTACAAAATAAGGAACTTGGTGGTTGGGTAACCAACCATCCCAAAAGATACTTAAACCTCTAAAGGTAAGCATCACATGCTGCATAGATGTAGTAGCACAACAAAAACGCACAACATGCTCATGCCTAAGCACACTAGTCGCCATCCCAACCAAGTGGTCTAGATGTAACAACAATAACCCAAACATGGGGAAAAATCTTTCCCGAAACTCGAGTTCAATGGTTCCTTCCACCATTTTCTCTGGCTGAGGCTGTGCCTGTGGCTGAGTCTCTGGCTGAGGCTGAGGTTGTGCATGTGGCTGAGGTGGTGATGGAGGAGCTAAGGCTGAGGAAGACGCATATGCTTTCGTTTTTCGATGCGATGTTGTTGGTGGCACACGCCCACCAAGGATACGTCCACTGTCATCGTTGTTCCGTCTCCTTCCACGTCTTCCACCACGGGTTCCTAAATGTGTCCTAGCCATCTGTTAATGATCACAAAATTATATGTAAGCTTTCCTCAAAAAATCTCGAAAGCAAACAACTCAAAACCAAGCTCAAATGATTCTTATAAATAACATGGTTCCAGGATTTAAATCTCGGAAACATATAAATGAATTTTAAAAATATTAATTTTCCGGTATATAAATCTCGAAACATGAAAATTGACCCCGGGATTTAAAACCCGGAAGCATGCGATATACATTTAAATCCATAACACTTAAAATGCCACCGGGATTTAAAACCCGGATCCTTGACATGATATTTTAACAAATCCGAGCATTATATCCCAGAACTATGGCTCTATAGAATTTGATTTCCAGGTTCCGGGATCTAAATCCCAGAAAGCATGTAGCCTACCTTTTAAAACTCGGGAAATCGAAGCTCCCCAACAATGGCAGAAACTTAATCGACGTCAAAGATGAAAGGGTTTTTGGAGAAGAGGGACGAATGTGACCAACCTGAAGATGAAGATGATGATGACGATGACAGTGATGGAGTTCGTGATGCAACCAGGAACCTTGGTGAAGATGATGGTGATGCAACCAGGAACCTTGATGAGAGGATGGAGAGGGTTGAGACGAGAGGTAAATCTCGAAAGAGATGAAAGAGAAGAAGAAATGAAATGTGAAGGGGTGGAAAATTGGGGTTATAGTAGTAAGAGTAATTTGGGGATATTAATAAGGGGGTTGGTTTTAAGACCACCCCTTTGATCTTTAAACCACCCCCTAATTTCTTGAATTCCCAACATGCCCTTATAATTAAAAAAAAAACCTCATTCCCCAACCCCCCATTAAACGTATACACACAGTACCCTACCCCCTTTACACTAACCTTTGCTTTGTTACTTCCCTTCGTCGTTCCCTCCTTCCCTGTTCTTTTGGTAATTTTCGTTTTTGGTAGATATTGGTATGTAGGGGTGGATTTTTTGCTGGGTTGGTAGTTTATGTTGTTAGTTATTGCAAAAAAGCCGTGGATTTGAGATCTGATAGTCTGGTTTCCAATATTTTGAGAATTTCGTGTTCCTGGTTAAAAATTGCACCTTAAGGTGCGATTTTGGCATGCATGATTCGCACCTTAAGGTGCGATTACAACATATTCAAATAATTAAACGAAATTATTTTTTTTTAATATGTTTTGTGATTTTCGCACCTTAAGGTGCGAATCTAACACACCTAAATCTCACCTTAAGGTGCGATTACAACATATTCAAATAATTAAACGAAATTATTTTTTTTTAATATGTTTTGTGATTTTCGCACCTTAAGGTGCGAATCTAACACACCTAAATCGCACCTTAAGGTGCGATTACAACATATTCAAATAATTAAACGAAATTATTATTTTTATTTTTATTTTTTTTTATTTTCACACCTTAAGGTGCGAGTTAAATCGCACCTTAAGGTGCGATTGCAATATATACAAATCGCACCTTGGACAACACTCTGAGGCTTTGGAACTATTCGACTGGGAGGTTTCTGAAGACTTACACTGGTCATGTTAATTCAAAATACTGCATTTCATCAACTTTTTCTACAACAAATGGGAAGTATGTTGTTGGGGGCTCAGAAGATCATGGTATATACTTATGGGAACTGCAGACAAGGAAAATAGTACAGAAATTGGAACGACACAAACCTCGTTTCTTGGGGTAAGGGTGGAGGTGGTGGTGGAAATGATGGAATGGAAAAGGGGGGTCGTGTGGGTTGGCAGTAATGGTGATGGGGTGATGGTGGTTATGGTGATGGGGTGGTGGTGATAATGGTGATGGGAGGAAGAAGGGGGTGGTGTGGGGTGAAAGGTGATGAGTGAGGGGTGGGGGGGAAGGGATAGTTAGGAAGAAGAAGAAGGATATGAGAGTAATAATTATTATTATCAAGAGTAATTGAGTAATTTACTATATAAGGGGGTGGTTTAAGGACCAAAATGGTGGTCTTAAAACCAACCCCCTATTAATAAAAGAGGTATAATGTTAAATTGAGTGTTTAGGGTAACACGCACAACAATTTGGCATGGTATCAAGAGGTAGCGAAAAATTGAGTCCACCCTAATTTTTATTCCTCCTGGTGTTTCTCTTGCTGCTTGATCTGTTTGTGTCGTGCTCCTGGTGTTTCTCCTCGTTCGCTGCGCCGTTTCTTGTTCACAGCTCTGGTTCGTGACTTCTCTTTCCTTCCTTGTTGCTGGTTGCAATCCTGGTTCGTGACTTTCCCTTCCTTCCTTGTTGCTGATTGCATCTCGTTCCTGTTCAGTGTGTGGTTGTCGCTGGTGTGGTTTGGTTCCTAGTTCGTGCCGTGTAGCGCCATCGTTGCACATCCTCACTCCTGCTGGTTGCAATCCTGGTTCGTGACTTTCCTTTCCTCCCTTGTTGGTGATTGCATTCCATTTTGTGTGGTTGTTGTTCGCGTGCTTTGGTTCCCTGGTTCGTGCTGTGCTGTGTCGTCGTTGCACATCCTGGTTTGTTGCTTTCTACCTGGTTCGCTGCTCCATTTCTTGTTCGCAGTCCTGTTTCTGGGTACTGTTTTGAACCTGGTTAATTGTTGTTTGAGAATTTTTTTTGGTCCCTATAGTTCGCTGCGTGTTTTCTCTTTGTGGCTTGACATGACGGCAGACAGTATCAACGTTCGTTTTACTGGAAATAATTATGGTGTGTGTGGGAGTTTCAATTCAAGATGTTTGTGAAAGGGTTGTGGGGTCATGTTGATGGGACTATCGTGGCTCCAGATGCAAAAGAAGCATGGGAAGGATGCACAGGTTGTTTCTTGGATCCTAGGCTCAATTGACCCTCAAATGGTTAACAATCTGCGTTCCTTGTCTAGTGCAAAGGAGATATGAGATTACCTAAAACGTGTTTACAATCAGAATAATGCTGCCACGTGTTTTCAGTTGGAGCTGGACATCGCCAACTACTCCTAGGGGAATCTTCTCATCCAAGACTATTATTTTACATGCTGATGTTTCCAAGGATTCTCTTACTGTTGTGCAATAGGTCTATGAAGTTGGTAAGCGGGATCCATTTCTCATGAAGCTCCGGCCGGAATTTGAAGTTGTGTGTACTGCTCTTCTAAATCGGCCTCCAACTCATTCTTTGGATACTTGTCTTGGAGAACTCCTTCGAGAGGAGCAACGTCTCTTGACCAATGGAGCAATGTCACGTGATCACACATTTACTATGGAGGCAGCTGCCTATTCGGCTCAATAGAAAGGGACAAGTAGAGATTTGAAACAAGTCCAATGCTACACCTGCAAACAACTCAGCCATATTTCTCAAAATTGTACCACCAAATTTTGTGACTATTGTAAGCAACACCGTGACATCATCGCTGCATGTCCTATCTAACAACCGCGGAGACCGACCCGGGCTTTTCATGCAACTACCTTGGACAATGTTCACCCTTATGAAGGCACACAGAATATTCAGATTGTTGATGGTAATATGATTCCTATTTCCTTTATTTGCGACATCAATTCCTCTTTCCGGGATGTGTTTGTGTCCCTTGGACTTACTTCCAACTTAATTTCTATTGGCCAATTGGTGGATAGTAATTGTAATGTTAATTTTTCTCATGTTGGATGTTCTATGTAGGATCAAGCATCGGGGAAGGTGATCGCAATGGGGCCTAAAGTTAGCAAATTGTTTCCCCTCTAGTTTTCTTTTCCTAGTCATTTGTATTTCGTTTGTAATGTCATTCCAAATAAATGTGCAGACTGACATAGAAAGTTAGGTCATCCGAATTCCATGGTTTTGTCCCATTTGCTAAAAAATGGTTTGTTAGACAATAAAACAGTTTTTTTTTCTTGTTCTACGTGCAAATTGGCTAAAAGCAAATCTTTACCTTTTCCATCTCATGATCATCTTGCTTTTAAATGTTTTGATATCACTCATAGTGATGTTTGGGGTGTCTCTCATGTTTTATCTCATGCACAATTTAAGTACTTTGTAACATTTATTGATGACTATAGTCGCTTCACTTTGATATATTTTCTTCGCTCTGAAGATGAGGTTTTTCTAACTTTAAGAAGTTTTTGACCTATGTTTAGAATCAATTCCACGCAAATATTAAGGTCTTGCGCACTGGCTTTGGTGGTGAGTATGTATCTCATGCCTTTCAAGAGTACTTGCAGCAAAAGGGTATCATTTCTCAACGTTCATGCCCTTATACACCTCAACGAAATGGTGTTGCCAGCCGAAAGAATCGTCACTTGCTTGATGTTACTAGAACGTTACTTCTTGAGGACCCTGTTCCTCCTCAATTTTAGGTTGCGGCATTGTCCACCGCGGTCTATTTGATCAACCGTCTTCCACCTCAAGTTATAGATCTCGATTCCTTTTTCTTTCGTCTCTTTACTATTCATCCTAGTTATGATGTCCTCCATCCTTTTTGGTGTGTATGTTTTGTCCATTTACCACCTACTAAACAAAACAAGCTTGGAGCACATTCTGTACAATGTGATTTTATGGGATATTGTAAAACTCAAAAAGGGTTCTTATATTATGATCTTTCTGCTAATCACATTCACACTTCTCGGCATGTGGTTTTCTTTGATCGCCAATATTTTCTTCCATTGTTCTCCTTCTGAGTCTAACAGGTTTTTCACTCTTTCTAGCTTTGCTCATGTTCCTCTCTCTGTAGCGTTATAAAACAGGACAGGTATATGTTAGACGTTCGCCAGCTCTGCCGTCCCCTGATACTGATTCATCACTTCCCGATGCCAATCCCTCACCTCTTGATGTTGATCCCTCACATCCTGATGTTGATCCCTCACTTCCTGATGTTGATCCCTCACCTCCTGATGATGAACCACCTGATCCTATGGCTGCCTCTTCGCCAGACTCAGAATCGGTTGTTATACGTTGATCCTCTCGTATGCATCGTGCACATGATAGATATGGATGGGAGCCTACTTCTCTTACTTCTACTTTATCTGGAACATCTTTTCCTACATGTTATTCACAGGCTACTAAGGACATGTGGGTGAAAGAAATGCAAGAAGAGCTTCAGGAACTTCAGGAGAATTTCACTTGGGACATTGTTCCTTGTCCCCCGGGAGTTAAGCCCATTGGTTGCAAATGGATGTACTCAATGTAGCTAAACTCTGTGGTTCCCTCAATCGTTACAAAGCCTGGTTGGTGGTTTTAGGCAACAAACAAGAATATGGGGTCGATTATGATGAGACATTTACACGTGCGGCCAAAATGACTACTATTTGTATCATCATTTCTATTGCTTCCTCCAAATTTTGGTCACTTCATCAAATGGATGTGAAAAATGCTTTTCTTCACGGTGACTTGGCAGAGGACATTGATATGACTCCTCCTCCGGCCTCTGTTCTTCCTCAACAGGTGTGTGCCAACTGAAGCGGTCTCTCTATGGTTTTAGACAAGCTCCCTACGCATGGTTTGAGAAATTCCAGTCTACCCTTCTTGGTTTGTCATTCACACGGAGTCATTATGACTCCTCTTTATTCGTTCATTTGACGTCAGCTTGTTTGTTCTTCTCCTCATTTATGTTAAGTACATAGTTATTACAAGCTCTGATGAGACGTCCATCCACCAACTTAAACAGCAACTTCAAGCTTCTTTTCATATGAAAGATATTGGCTGTCTTCACTACTTCTTGGGTCTTGGGGTTAATTCAAATGCTCAGGGCATCTTTCTCCATCAGTATAAGTACATTGAGGATTTAATTTCTCTTGCCGAACTTCAGTCTGCTGTTCCTGTGGATACTTCTCTCAAAGTTAATGTCAAGCATCATCGTGATGAAGGTGACCTTCTGCCTGATCCTTTGGTATATCGTAAATTGGTGGGGAGTCTTCATTACTTGACCATTACACGTCCTGACATTTCATTTTCCATCCAACACGTTAGTCAATTCATGCATTCACTTCATCATATTCACATGGTTATTGTTCGTCGCATAATTCGCTACTTGCGAGGTACCTCTCATTGGGGTCTCTTCTTTCCTGCTCGTACCTCGCTTAAATTTCTTACATATAGCATGCAGATTGGGTTATTTGTCTTGATTCAGGGTTCTGTCTCCAGTTGTTGCATGTTTCTTGGTCTCGCCCTAATTTCTTGGAAAAGTAAAAAGCAAGTTCGAGTTTTCATGTCCTCCATTGAGTCTGAATATCTTGCTATGTATATAGCTTGTATAGAGATAATTTGGCTTCGTGGATTGTTGGTTGAACTTAGACTCCCTCAGCATGACGCGACACCTATTTATGCTGACAATACTATTGATATTCAAGTTGCTGCCAATCCAGTTTTTCATGAGCATACTAACATATTGAGGTGGATTGTCATTCTATTCGTGAGGCTTTTGACGATCGTGTTATCTCCCTTCCTCATGTCACCTTTCAACTCTAGCTTGTAGACATCTTCACGAAAATTGTTCCTCGTCCTCGTCATCAGTTTCTATTTAACATATTGGTGCTTCTTGACCAACCGCATCAATTTGAAGGGGATGTTAGGTAGAATATCTAATATTATTATTGCTTCTTATTATACCTTGTATTAATTAGGAATAGAATCACTATGTTTATTGTAACTCTTTAACCAATACTTACCGTAAAATATAGGAACAAAATTACAAGGGTTAATGGTTGAATAGGTCCCTGAAGTTGTAACGAAATTTGTGTTTGGTCCCTCCCTAGAAAATGACGTTTAGTGGCGGTCAAAAACAGCCAGTAATTGTAAAAAGACCGCCACTAAACGTCATTTTTTTTGGGAGGGACCAAATACAAATTTCAATACAACTTCAGGGACTCGTTGAACCATTAACCCAAATTACAAAATCACTAGACTATATATAAAGACCAAAATTCTTAAAATAAACTAATAAAATAAGTGATCTAAATAATTTATCAAATATTGATCGAGCAACGAAAATTATAGCACAGAGTTTGTTTATTTAGCACTTGAAGCTATTAGAAAATGTTAACGATCAATTACAAAAAAGACGAAGTGAGCCAAGTAACATAAAGGCATCACAAACGAAGAAAGCGTGGAAAGGAGATCACGTGGAGCTAAAAAATTGCACACATTGAATAGTGTAAAGTGGTTTTGATAAAATCAAGCATTAAATTGGTTGTAGATTGTAATTTGGATTTTGGATAATGGAACATAAAGAAAAAATAATTATATGGCAAAATAGTGACATTATAGAGCGTAGGCTTCCAGAAGATTGAGAAAGGAACTTCTTTATTTTATGAAAGAAAATCAGATTCAGATTATTTAACAATTACACCTGTTGCGTGTGGCTTATTGAATAGATAAATGGATCCGAATTACGTACCGATCACACTTTTTTAATGTGAATTCTATAATATACTTGCAATCCAAAAATTGCCTGAAGATAATATTTTTCTATTTCAAAGCGAATTTTTTTTGGAGTCATAAATATACTTAATTTATTAAAAATAATCTTACTTAAATTAGGTTAAATTCCCTTATAGCTCAAGTGGAAAAGAGTTGAGATGACATCCCTCATGTGCAGGGTTCAAACCCTACCGGTGGTAAATTCCACCAATCCCCCCTCCACTGACAAAATAAAATCACGTTGAATTATTATTAGCACGTACTCCCTCCGTGCCTAATTATAAGCAAATATTGACATATATATTGTGTCGCTAAATACAAGGCTAACTTAACAAAAGTTAGTTTATATTTAGTGACACCGTGTAGGTGTCAATGTTACCTTATAATTAGAGATGGAGAGAGTATTTATTAATGGACGCGTATAATTATGAGATTAATGAATATGCATTGTTATTTTTACACTGACATCCAATAAGATTATGTCACATAAGAGCAAGCAATTACATTTCTTTTAACTTTAGTTAAAACAAAAATAAATTTCTGATATAGGGAAAATCAATTAAATATATGTAAAAAAAGTTTACGCCGACAATGCATCAACCATTTTCTCTATAGTTATTGCATGGTATAAATTTTAATAAATAAATATTCCCTCCACTCCAAAATGCTTATTGTTTTAGCTTTTTACCTGTTTTTCAAAATGTTTGTTTTAGATTTTCAAGACTATCTAACACATTTTCTTCCATATATACCATCATTTAATATTATATCTTTCACATCTTATTTCCACCTATCACAATTCTCCTCAATTATTTAACCAATAATGGGGGGAAAAAACATTCGTATTTAACTGTCCACTTACAATTTCAAGAAAGTTTTTCTAAGCAGTGCCCCACCTGGAAATAATAAATGAAGAAAGATAAAATATATTATAACGGGTAAAATAAGAGAAAATAATAATTTTATGAAAATTAACAAAAATGCACTTATTAATATATGTGTTTCCTCTCTTTCCGGAAAGTTAAATAGGAACGGAGGGAGTATAACTCAATATTAAATAAAGGTGTTCTAGTCATAAAATCATATCAATTAATGAACTCTTATACTGTGTGCATAACCTTAAACAACAAACATTTTAGAACGGAAGGAGTAGCATATTTAAAACATTAATTTAATGGTACTAAACTTCAAAGTGATTACTATTTTGAATTTTTGATAGAAACACCCTTCTCAGGGATATATGTCACGTGTAATTTCTCATTCTTCTTTTTTTAGACAAAGATACTAGATTAAGTTACTAAAGCAGCCATTAAATTAAGTTACTACACCTTGATTACAATATGTTTCGGGGGTGGTACTTGTTGCTTATGTCAAGAAAAATTCTACTATTGATGTTACCTTAGCTGAGGTTTTGGCTCTGCGGTGGTCTATGCTGTTAGCAAGGGATTGAAATCATTTGTCTCATATCTCTGTCACCACCCCCAGTCCACTAATATCAACATCACATTCATCAATTCAGATGTTAGCATCATGACTTATTCTTTAATTCCCTTTCTTTGGCCATAAGATAAAAACGTGGGGGCCATAAGATAAAAAAGTGGGGGAGGTGTCTGGATAAGGTGATGTTTGACTAATCTGATGTGTTTCTAATGGGTAGTTGGTTAGTTGCTTTCCAAATAAAGGGTCTCAATGGGACCCTTATCTTGTTTGTCTCCTTCAAAGATCAACCAAGACCTGGTCATCATCCTATGGTATGGTCCCCCAACAAGAGAGCATCATTCAGTTTTAACCACCCCTATGGTACCACTACCAAGGAACTCACACGAACTTGGGTTCCTTATAGTCAAGAAATTCCTAATTTCACGCGGTCAACAAATCTGAGTTGTTCGATCATAATCAGATGACTCAAATTTTAAGCTTATCGCTACTGTCCAATCTTAATAAAATATGAGCCGACTGATATTAATCAAACGACTCAGATTTCCTTGACTTCGTGAATGTAAGATTCCCTGACCGCACCGCTGAGAACCCATATTCGGTACCAAGCTCCTGACCTTCACCTTTGAAAATCATGGGGTTGAAGCATGATGCGATACACATCGATTTAATTATAAAAAAAATATACAAATTTCACACTTGTTAGTGCGACCAGGGAGGAAAAATCGCACTTACAATTGCGATACACATCGATTTAATTACAAAAAATTAAAATCCCAGTTTCGCACTTTTAAGTGCTACTAGGGAGGAAAAATCATACTTACAAGTGCAATTTTTTTGCAGATCGGGGAAGTCGAACTTCTTCCTCCTGCTTCGTCCCTCTCTCGATCCCCATCTCTTCTTCCTCCTGCTTTTGTTTCTGTTTCTTCA
Organism: Acmispon strigosus; assembly: GCA_030819835.1. NCBI lineage: Eukaryota > Viridiplantae > Streptophyta > Magnoliopsida > Fabales > Fabaceae > Acmispon > Acmispon strigosus. The sequence goes on from JAUAMA010000001.1 coordinate 33,529,257, forward strand.
CCACTCCCATGCCACCACACCTTCTTCGATCACACCAAAGCCCCCACACCCACAAACCCTCATCTTCTTCTACCTTCAGGTTCAATTCTGTTGAAATGAGATTAGGGTGAAGAATGGTTCTAGTATGGTGAAGAATAGTTGCAGGAGAGGGTTTCGATGGAGAGAATGGTCGATGGTGAAGAGATGAGTGATGAAGATGGGAGGCTCGGTGATGGAGGTAGGGAAGAAGAGGGGCGGTGAGAAAAACAAAGAAAGAATGGTGAAGATAGGTATAAAGGATAGGTACGTAATAAAATTTGTTTTTAAAGGTAATTTAGTAATTGCACCATTAATAAGGATAGTGGTAAAATCAGGGGATGGCATTAAACATAACAACCTACGAACAATGCTCTAGTCTATCCCAATATAGACCTTTGTAGAGCATAAAATTAGCCTTGACATTTCAATAATTAAAATGTCAAAATGGGATCTTAAAATGAACACGAGAGCACAAAAAAAATGCATTCTATAATCTGAACTCATTTTATGGCTAGAAATGAAGTATAACATGTTTTGCATATGAAAATTATTCACACAATAAATTCACCATCTTTTTTCCTTTCAAACATAATACCTAACCTTGGTTAAATACATTAAAGCAACAAAAGAGGAAGATTACTGGATAAAATCCAATTTATCAAATTCTCTCTCTACATTAGCTACAAATAAGGTACCCGAATCAGTCCATCCACCCAAGACATCTTTGTTGGAGCACTGAAATGTAACATACAATGATATTAATAGAAGCAATACCCAATACAAATACAAGCCAATAAATGTTTAGAAACAAAATAGAGAGAAAGCTCCTGAAGAAAATAGAATCCAGTCTACATTACTTATGAACTTGGCAGAACCACAGGTGTGAAATTTATCAAAGAAGGAAACGTTCAAGTAAAATACAGCTATATATACAGTCATCATGCATGTTTCAATCCAGTCTACATTTTTTATTCTCAATTTTTTATCTAGCACACACTTCCAACTACGTTACTAAGGGAGTAGATCCTCTTCTGTTGAAATTATGGCTTGATATGTTAAAATTCTGTGTATCTGTTCATAGATGTTTAGTTGGAGGGACCTTATTAAAACATGTGAAAATGAAAAGACATAGATGCAAAATTTTAACGTAAGAGGATCATTCCCAAGTTAATGAATATAATAATTCCCAAGTTATTTGACAGTAAAGGGTCAAACTCCTAATCATATTCCCAACCAAGTCAAGGATTTATCGTATTTGTAATTAGAAATAAAAAGGGGAGATGAGTAGTTAGTTAGAGTTGAAAAGGAAATTGGAAGGGAGAGAACCAAAAGACTTAAATATCTTGAAAGCAGAGTAAGGAAGAGAGGCTGCATTGTAGCATCTTGGCCTCCCCCCAGTTCTGTATCTTGCTGATACTGATCAGGCTATTCTCCAGTAAAAACATTTTTTAATTAAGGAAAAGGGTGAGCCTTGACACAACAGTAAGGTTGTTGCCATGTTACTTTATGGTCACAAGTTTGAGCCGTGGAATCAACCTCTAGCGAAAATGCAAGGTAAGACAGACTGCTTACATTAGATCCACAAAGTCGGTCCAGCCCCTCCATATGGAACTCGCACATAGCAGGAGCTTTATATCACCAGGTTTTTTTCTATGGACTAATTTATCTGATACCTAGCTTCACTTGTTAGGCATAGATAGAAGATTAGTTTTACTCTTCTAATATGTAAAATTAGGTTTAATCCGTGTGCCTAAACTACAGCGGGGGGCCTATAAAAAATAAAAAAAAACTACACAACGGGATCATTATTTTTAATAGGCACCATAAAGGTGCAATAAATACAAAATATCATAGGAATATCCTATTTATCTATTTATATGATCGCTTCCCTAATTACATGATTATGTTATCAAATAATCATAAATAAAAGATATTATATTTATTTACAAGATATCTAACACTCCCCCCTCAAGCTGAAGCATATATCACAACTTGGAACAAATATAACTAACTTGGAAAAGCGGCTGCCGGAGAGAGAAACACTAAAAAGCAAAACAAGTTCACATCGGCGAAGCTCCAACATCATTAGATGGGATGTGGGAGAGCCGAGAAGCCATGGGTTGCAAAGAGGACAGCGAAACTGAGGTTGAAAAACTCAGATCTGTACCACCATGAAGCAGAAAACGATGAAGGGAAGATCTGGAACCGCAAAAGCGAGGCGAGTCTGGCGGTGCAAGCGACGGCCAGATCGACAGTCAAATGCACCTCCACACGCAGTGGAGAGGGGCGGCACGTGAACTGAAGCGCAGAGAGATTAGAGGCGCGTGTGAGCGTGTGGGACCTCCTTTCGAGCTGAAATCACAAGAGATATACCGGTACAAGAAGTTTTTGAGAAAGAGAGGCATATTAGGATGTATAGATGTTGTGAAGGTTGCTGATCCGATAGAGTGGATTGGCAAACCTTGTCCATTGCCCATGAGAATCTGCTCAGGTGCAGCACAAGATGTTGAAGGTCCAGTGTGAGCATTTGCATCATTTGTCACATGATGTGTTGCTCCAGAATCGGGTATCCAGCACTGTTGATCATTAGAAAGAACAAAGGGCCCTGTGAGCATAGCCTGTGGTGGTCTGGATGCAAAAGAAGCCCTGGCTGAAGCAGGTGGGAAGGCCATGTTGTTGCTTGGCAATGGCTGGCGTGGAAAACCAGATGTTGACCATGGTCCTAGATAAAAATTTCCATAAGGTTGACCAAAGTATGGTTGTGACCCATAGGACATAGGAGACAAAAAGTGCGAGTTGTATTGGGTCTGTGGCCCAAACTGTGCTGGAGTGTAAGGAAACGGTCCATAAGCAGGAGGTGGCCCATAAGAAGAGGGTTGACCCCCAAAGTGATTCTGTTGACTCTGTTGACCAGCTAAAGGAGGTTGACTCCCACTTGAAGTCTGTTGACTCTGTTGACCAGAACTGCCACTGCCAGGCTGACTGCCAGGCTGGTCAAAATACCGGTGATAACAGCCTGCCATGTGGCCATATTTGTAACAGATTTGACACTAGACCTTGGAGTAACAGCCGCCACGGCCTCCGCCGCGAGGACGGTAATCACCTCCGCATTGAATAGTTCGCATTATCTGCGTCGGAACCCATCGCGTCACCGTAGCCTGGATCTCCGTTGTCGCCACAAGTCACGTTCGCCTGGGGAATGGGTTGCGCAACCGGGTCGGGTTGAACTTGCTGCACCGGCGGTGTAGACGCCACATGCACAAGAAGAATTGTCGATCCTGAGTCTCCATTCTGCCGCGTCCTCATCCGTTGCAGTCGCGCCTCAGGCAATGATCATGGACTCAATTTCTGCAACAGGACACGGTGGTCCTCGCCCGATGGTAACCGAAGCAAGAGCATTGTACTCTTCTGGAAGGCCATCACAAATGGCATCAACATGATCGCGACAGCTCACTGGATCTGCGAGAGAGAGAAGTGTGTTTACAATGGTTTTCACGCGCTTCAAATATTCAGAGACAGAACGCGATCCCTTCATTATATGACGAAGCTCCGTACGTAGCTTCGTTGATTGCGCTTGATTCTGTGTCTTGAAGTAATCATGAATTTTGTCCCACACTTGACAAGCTTGTGTGCAAATTAGCACTGTGGGAAGAAACGAATCGGAGAGCGTGGATAACAACCACGTGAAGATGACAAAATCCTGTGTTTCCCAAGCAAGGTGCACGGTATTCATAGTGTCAGAGGCTCAATCCTCCTCCGTGAGGTAGCGCGATGGAGGATTCGGTGCAATCACATAGTTTTGAAGCTGGTGTCGTCAAAGAACACCTTCCACCTGTTGACGCCACGAGAAGTTCGTGTCGTCAAGCTTGATCGTGACAGAGTGCGTTAGATTGAGAGAAGCATTCAACGATGCACCAAGATCTACAGCGGCAGCCATGGCTGAAGCTCGAACTAAGCTCTTGATATCATATTAGAGATAAGGAAGAAGAAGGAAAACAGAATAGAAACTGAATTTGTTATTTCTCAAAAAGGTAGTTACAAGAGAATACAAGACTCCTATTTATAGAAGGAGAGTGAGAGGGTAGCTTCGGTAGGAAGCTACCTCAAGACTATATAACTACTCATTAACATTTTACTAATACTGACTTAACACTAACTGCTGTGTTATGTCTAATAATGAAAGAGACAGTAAAGAAAATATTGAAAATCTGCAACTCAAATTAAGTGGAAGAAGATCCTAGAGCAACATTCAGAATTCAGATACGCACCACAATGAAATAACAAATCATAAGCAGGCTATATAGACGTAAAGTATGCACCTCAAATAAAAATGATGAAAGTGATTATTTAAGAAATGATAAAAATATGAGATGGACTTGCATTTTCATCTATAAGAATAAGAAACTCATGATTTCAAAGAATACTTTTACACTGAGGAAAATGAAATTCAGAATGAGACCCAAATACAAAAATATTAACAATCCATATACAAGCTTTTAAATACAGTACCTTACTAAACCCAAGCCAGTTTGAGTCTCCTCTAAATGAAAATAATTTGCTGTTTTCTCTCCATTGTCCACAAAAGACCTGCATTGGTTACTCGAAATTGTAGAGATCATGAGCATCTACATGAATATGAACTAAACATAAAGTCCAAAAAGGGTTTTGTTCAGGAAATAAGGAACAAAAATAGCATTTTACTAATCCAACTTAAAGAAGAAAGTATTTAATGCTTTAGATTGTAAGATATTAAATGCTTGTACTTTCAGTTTAATAGTTTGTATCTTATTTTGAACCTGTGCATCAACTATCCCAAAATAAAAGCTTAAGTAGTTCGTTGAAGACCAACACATAAGAGCCCTTTGGACTTAAAACGTGAACAATGCACAAACCCACCCACAGACATGCTGTGACACTTGCTGTGAAGCAGCAAAGTTGGGATTAAACCGGTTGTAGAACTAGCAGCGAAGAGCATCATGTTCCAGTTTGAAGCAAACTTGACACTGGAGTTTGCTACAACCACGTCTACCTATTGCTCACTCAAAATGTCCTCCACGGCCACAAGAGGAGGCTCCTCGAGAGCCAGAAAAGGAATTAAAGTGTGGTTGACATTGAGGGGTTGGCACACCCCAATGTTATCGCTTGAGGGAGGTGGTTGAGATGAAACTGGTTGCTGGGCCAGAGATACAGTTGCATTGTCACTAAGGAGCTCCTGACGGTTCCTTTCAGTTTGAGTCTCAAGAGCTAGCATCAAGCCTTTATTTTCCACAGAAGAAAATTCTTGATCGAAGCAGCCGAAGATGGAAGACTAGTCATCGGTGCTGGAGAAGACAGGTGGTGCACCGGAAAAGATGCTGAGGCTGTCTGGTGAGGTTGAGTGATGTGGTGTTGCCTAGATAGGCGGCTCAAAAGCAAAAATAGTGATGGATCCACAGGTTGTGGATGGGCTCCATTCACCGAAGATGGCTGAAAAGTCGCCTGATAAGGCAGTGGCGGTGGATAAGAAGTCATCGATGTGGATCAAGAAGCTCTTGGTATCATATTAGAATCCTAACTAAGAGAGCCAAAAGCAGAAAAACTGAATTGACACTGTTAATTCTGATTTATATATGATTTTTATAGCTTGTACAAGCGTCATCTAGAAGCTGCTGACAGTTGTAACTACTGCCAGCATAGCTGATAGAATACTTGGGCTTGATTCCAATGAAGTCCCAATTATAGGAGCACCGAATGAGAGGCCCAGGAGGACTTGGCCAGTTAATTAGGAGAAAGAGAGTGGGACCAGGTTAAGAGAATAAGAGTTAGTTAGTGAGGTGGCTTGATCCTCATGATGGGAAGGGATTCGGGTGTATTAGGAGAGGGTGAGGTATTCATGCTTTTGGTTTAGTAGTTTGTTAGGAGAGCCATCTCACTGGTGAGGAGTCAAGGACTCTGGAAGTTTCCTCCATTGTACAGCTCTGAGCTCATTGTTTCCCATCTTTTCAATACAATTCTGTTTCTGAAAATTACCTGGTTCTATCATTGGTCCGAGCTGCCGGATTCGAACCAGCGGAGCTAGTGAAGCGTTGCTGTTGTCCATGCCACCAAAGATGTCTGACAGAGTCAATGCCTTGGAAGCGAGAATGGAGACGATGGAGGTTTCCATGCGACAATTCTTGATGGAATTCCGCCAATCCATACTAGAGGAGTTTGCAAAGCTGCGTAATGGTAGATCGGAGGGAAGTCCGGGGTCTTCTTCTTCGGATGACGTCATGACAGAGTACTGAATTGCGGCGAAGAAGGTGGAACTACCACCGTTTGATGGCACTGACCCGGTTGGGTGGATCACCCGTGCCGAGACGTACTTCGAAGTGCAGGGAACGACGGAGGAAGTGAAGGTAGGTGTGTTTGGCTAAACTGAGCATGGAGGGAGCCACCATTCACTGATTCAATCTCCTCGTGAAACAGAGGATGTTCTAACTTGGGCCAAACTGAAGCGAGCCCTGATAGCACGTTATGGAGAATGCCACAGTGCCAATCCTTTCGAGGAGCTTAAAGATCTGACACAAACAGGAAGCGTTGAAGATTATTTGGAAGAATTTGAGTTTGTTTCATCTCAGGTGGGACGATTGCCAGAAGATCAGTACCTTGGCTACTTCATCGGTGGCCTTCGACCGAAGCTCTGGCGACGTCCAATCCAACGAATCGTCTACAGGCTATGCGTATTGCGCGTGATGTAGAGATGGAGTTGAAGGGCTCGATGACACCTCGCAGCGGAGGAACAAGGTCGTGGAAAGGAAATAGGGACTGGGTTGGTGGAAACGGAGATTGGGTGGGTGGTCTTTTGAAAAGGTTGGATCGAGTCAGGCCCAAACCCCAATTTAAACAAAGGAGCCTACGAATCTGGGCCAGACACGGGAACTCAATCAGGAGGGGGAACACTCCAGAATGATGCGCGATCCCCATCCCTCAACCAGACATGTTGCACCGGCATCGACGGCAACAGGCGCTACTTCAACAGCGACTGGAGCAACGGTGACGAAATCGCGGAACAAAACACTTTCCATACTCCGAACTGATGAATAGGAAGACTAGGTGACTTTGCCACCCATTGCATCAGTGCGCAGATAAGCAATTGTGATTGGTCATATTGGGTGACAATGAAACTATGAACGAGGACGGTGAGATCATTGCAGTCGAGTTGAAAGGAGAAGAGGAAGACGCACTGGCTTTCAATTCCATGGGGATATTTGGGCTAGCTGAAGAGAATCCAAATTGCAAGACACCCCCAACAACTTAACGGCAGAAGGACACATACGAGGGGTCTCGGTGGTGGTCTTGGTTGATAGTGTTGTAGCCACAATTTCGTGTCCCGTCGGGTGACTGCAACTCCTGGGCTTCAGTTTGAACGGGGTAAAGACAGGGAAGTAAAATTTGGCGATGGACACCGCGTGACGACAAGGGGAGAGTGCAGGGGTATTGAAGTTCAATTGGGAAAGTTGCAAACCACGGTGGACGCTTATTTTTTGGAAATAGAAGACGTTGACATGATCCTTGGTGTAGCTTGGTTGTAGAGATTTGGCAAAGTGACCTTTGATTGGGAGGAGATGACCGTGGAATTGCAATGCCAAGTCCCAAGGGCCTTGAGGTTGATGAAGGAGAAGCAGAATTCTCCATAAGCAATCCCGTTTCATCATCTGTGGAAGGGGGATTTGGGGGAACACGAACCTGCTGCTGAGCAGAATCTGATTGAGCAGCATCAAAGGGGGTTTCAGCAAGTGCTAGAGGGGCTTTTGAGGTGTTTAAGGGAACGACAGGTTTACAGCAACAAAGAAAGATTGCCCATTCAAAATTAGATGTTCTGTCCTACATGCTGAATTGGCCAGAAATGGTGAGAATTCACCCGGTGATGAACACATCTCAGCTAAAGAAAGCCACTGGAGATTCTGTTGTGGAAGCCTCACTCCCTGAAGTATTGGAAATGAAAGTGGATAAGCTTGGAGAACAAGAACTGGTGCTGGCTTGGAGAGAAGTTCTGCAAGGAGGCCAAGGGACAAGACCACGGGTAGATAAGTGGAAGGATGAGGCAGTGTTGCAGAGTCAATTTCCTCCTATCAGCCTTGAGGACAAGGCTGCTGCTGCAGGAGGGGGCAATGATAGGATACTTGGGCTTGATTCCGATGAAGTCCCAATTATAGGGGCATCGAGTGAGAGGCCCAGGAGGATTTGGCCAGTTAATTAGGAGAGAGAGAGAGAGTGGGACCAGGTTAAGAGAATAAGAGTTGGTCAGTGAGGTGGCTTGATCCTCATGATGGGAAGGGATTTGGGTATATTAGGAGAGAGAGGAGAGGGTGAGGTATTCATGCTTTTGGTTGAGTAGTTTGTTAGGAGAGTCATCTCTCTGGTGAGGAGTCATAGACTCTGGAAGTTTCCTCCATTGTAGAGCTCTGAGCTCACTGTTTCCCATCTTTTCAATACAATTTTGTTTCTGTAACAACTCTAACAGAATAACAGCATACAAGAGGCTAACAAAGAGACTCACTAAAATACTTTATTACACATGTCTGAGAATTCATAGATAATTGTACCTAGGTTATTTGGGTTTCCTACTTAAGCATAAACCTGAGGTCAGTTCTACTACCTTCCTGAACTTTTACTCCATAATACAAAACCAATTTGGTGTTGTTGACATTAAGAGGCTTAGGTCAGACAATGCCAAGGACTATTTTAATCATGTACTTAATTCCTTTTGTAAAAAAGATGGTATAATTTATGAGTTTTCTTGTGTCAAAACACCAAAACAGAATGGAATTGCAGAAAGAACAAATGGGGTAATAATGACACAAAGAAACCTAAAGTCATTTCAAGATATACTCATCTCCAAGAATCTGACTTGCCTCCATTTAATGAGGTAATAATTTATGATTTCCAAGCTTCTGATTCTCAAACTGTACAGGCTGAAACTGCATTCCAAAACGACCTAGATCTCTCAGTTGCCATCCGAAAAGGAATAAAAAAATGGACCAGACAGCCCCTTTACCCTACTCTCAAACTACCTATCCTTTAAAAACTTCTCTCCTGCCCAAAGGCCTTCCTTGTTAGCCTAAACACAGTATCCATAACTAGCACTCTAAGTGAGTCATTATCTAACACGAAATGGAAGCAAGCTATGAATGCAGAGATGGAAGCATTGAAGAATAAAAACACATGAGAAGTATAACTAGTTACCTTCCCGAAAGGACAGGGACTACTGGGTGTAAATGGGTGTATGCAGTAACATACAGGGTAGGTGGCTCAATTGAGGGCTAGTTGGCAAAGGATTCACCCAAACATGGAGTTGACTATGTGGAGACTTCTACTCCAGTTACCAAAATGAATACAACCGGGATGATAGTATCTCTTACTGCAAACTAAACCTCGGATTTGCAACAATTTGATGCTCTTTGAATTTGGATTAGACCTAACTCTACCCCAAAAGCTAGCTTGGAGGTGAGGGTTGCTCTACCATTTATAAACACTTATTTAGTCATATCTCTAGTCAATGTGGGACTTCTCAACACACTCTCACGCCTTGGGCTGGATATCTAGAGCATATAATTTGTAGGAATGAACATATGTGGGTGGCCTGTATATGGGTGGACTCCAGTAAACAGATTCAGGATAGGCTATGATACTGTCTTAGAATTTGGAATAAGCCTAACTACCCCAAAGGCTAGCTTGTAGGTGAGGGTTGCTCTACCATTTATAAATACTTATTTGGCCATATCTCTTCTAGTCAATGTGGGACTTTTTAACACACCCCTCACGCCTAGAGTTGGACATCTGAGCGTGAAATTTGCAGAAATGAACATCTGCGGGTGGCCCATATATGGATGACATCCAATAAACGAGTCTAAGGAAGGCTCTGATACCATCTTAGAATTCAGGTTAGGCCTCTATCCCAAAATCTAACTTCAAGGTGAAGGTTGCTCTACCCTTTATAAACACGTATTTAGCCACATCTCCAGTCAATGTGGGACATCTCAACATATGTAAAGAATGCCTTTTTGCATTGGGAGCTAGTAAATGAGATTTATATGAAGATACCCCTTAGATTGAGGAAAGCATTGTATGGACTAAACAGTCCCTCAGGCATGGTTTGACCTTTATATGACTTTTTAAAAAGTTATTGTTGCTATAGGTAATTTTTAAATATTGTATCCTCATAAAAAAATCTAATCTAATAAGGGAACTAAACAAGTCCCAAGTACCAACAAGATGTTGGTCTAGTGATAGGCATGTTAGATCCCCGTAAGGGTGAGGTCACAAGATCAAACTCCGGGAAAGTCATTTGTTGGGAGGCACCGCCACCGTATCCCGAACAAGTTAAAGCTTGTCAAGGATCAAAAAAAAAAACAAGTCCCAAGTATGTCAAATTCCAAGATAAAAAAGTATCAACTCCAAGTCATCCATGATGGAAATCTAGTCTCATAGAAAATCTTCTCCTAAATTTCCACACCCATGTGTTTACACAAAAGTGAATGCCTTGCTATATACAGTCTCATAGCTGACCTCCAAAGTTTACTTCGATATACAGGACTACAGGTCTCTAGTCCTAATCTAGAGTCAATCACTCTATCCCGTGATTTTATAGTGTGGCACATGAGATGAACCCTCTCAAGTTTGCACATCCTCCGCTCAACCTTCATCTCCTTATGCCTCATTATTTGATTAAACTTATAGTCATACACTGGTTACAAAATATACCTCATAATCCAGCCCTTGAATGTAGATATAGTCAGGGTCAACTGCAGAGAAACACAGCCCTGTTATCTGCAGTGCAAATGAAAGCATAGTCAATTACAGCCATATATAGCAGCAACAGTATGCCAAGTAAACACCCAAAAAAATAAAAAATAAAATTGTTTATTTTCTGGACGAGCACAGGAATTCAGCTTAAACAGTGAGGATAAAGTTAAAGCAGTTGGAAAAAACAAAAACAAAAAAACTAGAAATCTTTCATAGTCAAAAGGTCCACACAACGAAAACATTTTGCTATGACAAACCTCTCCCTCATTCCCATACCAATATTCTCATTCTCTAACTATTTCATTAAGGAACTGAAATATGAACTTTGACCCTCTCTTCTGAAGACACGGGGGCACAAAATTACCCTAGATGTTAGTTTCTGGTGGGGTAAACTTTTATTTTATTGAGCCTGAATCTGGATTGACCTGAAAAATATCTTCCATACTCCGCATTCAAAAGACAGATAAAAAAGTATTTATAGAAACCTAGGTTGATAAAAAAGCAAGGATTTCTGTTTCTAGTAGATGTTATCTCAAATTATGTGAAGAATAAGACGTTGGTGAACTGGAACTTATAATTGGATATATCATCTACTTCAATCAACATTACCTTGAAATCAGCTACTCTATGTCAGAGAACAACTATGAATGCACAAAGAGAAGCAGAATTTGGTCTAAACCATGTGTTTCAAGTTTCAACTACACCAAGGAAACTGAATATATAATAACGTAATAAATACATGGATCCTAATTACATGACCTGGTTGATTACTTTATATACAATGAACCTCGGCATAAAGTACATGATAATACATCTTTTGATATTTCCAATAGAAATAATAAATAAATAAATAAAAGAACAAACTCAAACCTGCATCATTACATGCATTTATCTTACTTGAACTAAAATCTAATGAACATTAAGAGGGTAATGAATCTGGAAGGAAAAAAACCAACAACACCTAAAATAAAAATCAGTTACTTTATACATTTTAAGAAAATAAACTGAAATTAAGTCTATATGCCATTACAATTTCTTTAAGTTTGCAGGACTAGACATCTGCGAGTGACCCATAAGAGCAGTCTCCACTAACAAACGAATCTAGGATAGGCTCTGATACCATATTAGAAATTGGGAGGCCTAACTCAACCACAAAAGCTAGCTTGAGAGTTGAGGTTTGCTCTACCCTTATAAACACTTGATTGGTCATATCTCTAGCCAATGTGGGACTTGTAACAGCAGTGATCAAAATTGTTGAGAAAGATCGAGGATGAGCATAGTATAAAAACTGACCTCATATTTTGCACAGTGCACCAATCTAGATAATGCTGCCCATCTATGTCAAGATGTAATTTATAGGATTCGATTAGTCAGAACAATGTCAAAGTAGAATGAAAAACAATTAACAAAAGAAAGGAACAGTAATCATTAGTCTATAGTATACAATATTTATTTTGGTTAAATATGTTACACAGATTCACAGACTACAAATGACAAGTCATGATGGCTGAACTATATTTCAAATCAGTAAATATTGATATCAAGATGGTAGCACCTGCGAGGATCATAAACAGTAACAGTACGATCAACTCCACCCACAGCAATATTACCGATGGAAGAACCACAAACAGCATATAAGGTATCACCAGGGGTGCCAGCAATCCGATGTATACAACCACCATTTTCTTTCATTCTCAAGTCCCACATAGTCAGCTGCAATTAAATTAACAAATGAAGCACAAAATGTGTACAAATAACTAATTGTGTTATAACTTGTAACCCATAAAGCACAGATTTTGAAACATGCAACATGGTGAAAATACGAACATGGGGACACACCAAATTCTAAAATTTGTAGATCAGGGAAAAGGCAAATATAAACAAGCACAATTGAAAATTTAAGGAAAATGTTTATTAAAATATCATTTATAAATTTAAGCTTTGGAGAAACTATAAATCTAACATTACCTGGCTTCCTTCAGTAATAGCTAATATAGAACTTTGATTTCCGTTAACTACATTTTGCATGAAGTGTAATGAAGTAGGGTACCAGAGTCTGCAAATGACAAATTAACTGAGAGGAATAACTACATTAGAAAGAAATGTTAACAGATAAGAGTGAGCCTATGCTTTTGGGGCATAGTCACAAGTCAACTGAAAAATAGATAAAGTATCAGGTCATCTATGATTCTATATCCTTGGAAAGTCAAAAGGAAGAAACAAAAACAAGAATTCATTTTTTGTAATTTGTCTATCAAAGAAGTAATGTAAAACGTAGTAAACTAGATTTCACCATTCACTAAGAGAAAAAGGAATATTTTCAAATCTCCCAATTTAAAAATTTCCAACATGTCAAGGCAAATTTAATAATAAATTAAATAAATTCTGAGAGTTTCAACAGAAATCCTAAATTTGAACAAATATTCAGTCGATAAAACAAGGATAGTATCCTGATGAGATGAGACATCCAAAGCGTATTTAAAAGTTAACTGGGGATAAGATATCAGAGAAAAAGATGATGGTGTACAATAGATTTAGGGTTTTTTGTTATTTTTATTTATAAATTTGATGATAACTATGTTAATTTGGATATTTGATTTATATTTATTATTTTTTTAGGATATTGATATCTTTCCTTATTTATAAGAATCTTATTTTTATAATAGGATATTTAGTTCAGTTTAAATAAGTTTAAATTTTGCTAGGATTGGATATCTATTATCTAATTTGGATTTATCTAGAATTTTAATCATGGAGGATTTGTATCATAGTTGGGTGTGATACGTTATGTAAATTGAGTGGGAGCGTTGAATAAAATACACTGCTTTTCTTTATAAAGTATCTGATTTGAGTTAGAGGGGTACTTCACACCCAAACAAATATTATAGGTATTGAGTCGGAGTAGCACATATGGCAATACCTTAGGTGGGAGAGAGAGAGAGAGAGTACCCTGCCAAGAGAAGTACTCAGTGGGTTATTTGGTTCTACATCAGCTGAGAATACAATAGAAAGCAATTTGATAATTAAAGTCTAGCATACAGTTCATGATGATTGATTAGTAAATAATAGAGGATTTCCTTTCCTCCTAGTAGAAATGTAACATGTGTAATAATAAGTACTCTCACTACCTTTGAAGGGAAGTCCTATTCAGATCCAGAGAGGTATCAGAGATTAGTAAAGTTTCATCGTCTAACTATTAGGATTACCCTAGCCTTTATAGGGACTAATCTGCCCACATTTCTAGTTATTGGAGATCTTAATGCATCCCCTCACGCCCAAGACTGAACATCTAGAGTGTGAAAGTTTGATGGACTAACGGCTGCAGTGAAGGCAGTCTAAGGTGACTCCAATGAATACGAATAGGGTTTTTTATGGGGGTGACTGCAATGAAGGTGGATAGTGTTTTTTAACACCTGCAATGAAGGCTGGTTAAATTTGGGCCCAATATCAAATCTAAGATAGGCTCTGATATCATCTTAGAATTTGGGTTGGCTTAACTCAACCACAAAAGCTAGCTCAAGAGGCGATGATAGCCAAGCTTTTATAAGGACTACTTTAGCCATATCGCTAATTGATGTGACGTGTGATCTCAACACCCCCCTCATACCTAGGATTAGACATCTAGAGCATGGAGTTTGAAGAATTCATGGCTGCAATGAGGGAAACCTAGGGTGGCCATAATGAAAGCAACTAGGGGCCCACATCTAAGGTGGTGGCGGTGGCGGTGGCCGCAGTGAAGGCAAAATTTTGGGTCCAATATCACATATAGGATAGGCTCTTATACCACATTAGAATTTGTGTGGCCTAACTCAACCTAAAACGCTAGCTCAAGAGATAAAGATTACCTAAGCCTTTGTAAGGTATCTCTAGTCAATATGGGATCTTAGCACATACTTGGGGCATGAGTTATGACTTCTAATATGCGCTCTAGCTTTGAGGAGGTGTTGGAAATAGTGAATGATTAATGTAAAATATGCATATCACCTACATGTGTATATATATATATATATATATATATATATATATATATATATATATATCACAATGATGATAAGTACTCCAACTCAAGCAATTACCATAGTCCTTTCCTAAATCTTTTCTGATCTCTTCTCAAGTCTACCTCGTCAAATGTTTCAAACGTGCATGTATTGTACAACAATCACATGGAAATAATTTGAATAATTGAATGGTACATAAGGAAGTAGAGCAAGATACTTTTGTTTTTACTTCCACATAATTTAACTTGAAAACAGAAAATAAATAAATAAATAAATCACTTACGGTCGTAATGTGCGAATGTGGATGTCCTGGTCATATATGTCAACAGCTTTGCAAAAGCTACGAGCAATAGCTGCCTGGATAAAAGAACCCCTCAACGCAATAAGACAAAACCAAGATACAGATGTGAAATAGTCACACATAAAACTAAGAGGGAAACAAGTAGTTTTCTTTCTATTTTCTTATTCTTTTAACCTGACAGAAATCCCTAAAGTTAAAAATGCCAAGAAATCTACAATTTTCTTGAGCAACCATGTCAAACTGAAGTTCTGATCACTGCCATAGCTTCTATTCCTGTTTTATTATTTTTCTTACGCCAGTAGAACCAAAAACTAAAATATGGGATTAGATATATGCTTATTTAATAATATAAATAGTGATTATCAACATGAGATTTTAAAATCACGGTCAAGCTAAAAATTAGTCTAGGTGTCCATACACTCCATTAACCGTAAACATTTTCCCTTCTCTTAAACAATTTTTCTTTATGAAGATGGAACCACTGTAAAGATGAAACTCCGGTGAATGGTACAGAAAGAGCTCACCATAGACCATTGATTTGGACTAAAGCAGAGTCCTGCCCAGCTTCCTTCCCCAATACCATTATCAGGAGGCAATACTGAATAGGTAAGCCTGTCAACATCTGCAGATTCGCGGAAATACATACAATTAAACTAAGTCAGTGATAACATTTAAAGCTGGATTTCTGTTTGGTTAAAATGAAAGGAAGGAAGGAGAGAAATTTAAATTTTATCAATTTGGTTAAGATAAGAGACGGGAAGGGGAATGGGTGCGAAACATGGATATCAAATCAAGATACGTATCGTGTATTGCTAGACCCTAATTTTTGAATCGTGAATCGTATTGCAAGATACGGATACAAAAAAATTAAGTCATAAATTGAATAATATATTGATATATCATATAAATATACTTCAAAATAATTAAAGACTGAAGCCATAAGAATAAAAATAGTTGCACAAAGTTCAAGTGTTCAACTTAGTTCCAAGCCGTAAGCCAAAAAAACATAAATAAAATGATAAAATGCAAATTATTTTGCTAATACTAAGACCCTATTAAATAATCAAAATATAATTCAATCTAGTTGAATCATAAAAAAGTTGAATCATACGCAACATGACCGGACTAAAGTGCAACATGCACGCAACTTTGAATCGTATCGTAAGATTCAGCTCTCAAATCGAGACTAAATTGAGATACAAGATGAGATTCAGACACATTTTAGATACGCATTGCGATACGTATCGTTGGCACAAGAACTTGTATCGTATCAAGATACGTATCGTATGTATCGTAAGATACTGATAACCATGGTGCGAAACAATCCTCTTCTTGTTTGGTTCATGAGATGAGGGGAGGAATTTAAAACAAACTTACTTTTATTAGTCTTAATTTTAAAATACAATTTTAGGTATCAAAGATGAGGAAAGACATTTTAGTCATACAAATTATTTTCTCTCCAAAACTCATTGGAGGGGAGACAAAATTGAGTTAGGAGGGGTTTTGGCCCCCTACATTCCTAAAATTTGAACCATAAGCCTTAAGATAAACCTGCCCTCCTAAAATTTGAACCATAGGCCTTAAAAAAGTCCCTCCCCTCCCCTCCATTCCTCTCCAACTAAACACTATTTAAAGTCCTAGAGAAGGAAAATTCTAATTTATTGGAATTAATCTGATTTTACATTTTCTTTCCTATGCCTTTAATTAGAATTAATCTGGCTTATTTACTGCAGGTTTGTAGGCTACATAAGACAATTTCCATTTTATGTATGTTATGTTAAGTGAAAGCACAGAATAATATCCACACCTCTTAAACTGTGATATGGACGCAGATTTGAATTGATGATAAGATGCTGATTTGATTTGATTTGTTTTTATTAATAGGCAGAGTTGATTTATTAGGTTAATTTAGGATATTTCTATTTTATTGTTATTTCTTTATTAGTTAGGATTTGGTTGTTTTTTTCTTTATTAGATAGGATTTGATTGTTTCATATCTTATTAGATAAGATATTAGGATTTGTTCTTTAATTAGATAGGATTCTAGTTTCCCTATTTCTTTGTATCTCAACCCTTTTAAAAAGGGGATTTCAGAATTGAATAAAATCAATAAGCAAGTATTTTCATTAGAACCGCAAATTAGAAGAGGCTCTGTCAAGGACGAGCACGCTTCTTTTCTACAAACTAGTTTCAAGAAGAATTCTCGTGTCTAGACCCATGACCAAATCCTCCGCTAAGGGCCATACCAACTAGGTATCAGAGCCGGTTGTCATGGGTGACTCGGAGAATTTGGTAGGAAAGTTTGAAGTTTTCATGAAGCAGATGAAGGCCCGGCAGCAAGCGCTGGAAAAGTGTTTGGTGGACCTCACCAACGTTGTTCGAGGCTTTGAGAATAAAACCCTGGGCACCAACACCGGCGGACGTGATGGCGGCAGCATTGGCGAACGAGATGGTGGCAGCACCGACGAACGTGACGGCGACAACACCAGCGAACGTGATGATGAGGGTGCACGAAAATCCATTTGCTGAGATATTCCAAGATGGAATTCCCAGATAATAATGGCAGCGACAATGAACGATTCTTCCATAGCCAAGGAACTGCTAAGGAAGACCGAGTGGGTCTAGCAGCTTTTCATCTCTTAGGAGAGGTTCAATTAAGGTTTGATCAGATTGAGCAGGAAGAAGAAGAATTGGAATGGAAGTCTTTCAAAGAAGGTTGTCACGTAATGTTCGGGCCACCCTTGAGTAACAACTCCTTAGGGGAACTCTCCAACCTTAAACAAACCAGATCTGTTGAGGAATACCAACATCAATTCCAATTATTGCTGGCTAGAACTTCTGACCTGAAGTACCACCCGAAAGTGGACCTATTCACTGCTGGGTTGATAGAAGAACTCAGGATTGACATCATTGTCAAGGGTGGAGGACCCTACAGTTTGACCTTGAGGACAAGGTCAATGCCGAGAAGGGGTGTGACGATATGGATGCAGATTTGAATTGATGATAAGATGCTGATTTGATTTGATTTATTTTTATTAATAGGCAGAGTTGATTTATTAGGTTAATTGAGGATATTTCTATTTTATTGTTATTTCTTTATTAGTTAGGATTTGGTTGTTTTTTCTTTATTAGATAAGATTTGATTGTTTCTTATCTTATTAGATAAGATATTAGGATTTGTTCTTTAATTAGATAGGATTCTAGTTTCCCTATTTCTTTGTATCTCAACCCTTATAAAAAGGGGATTTCAGAATTGAACAAAATCAATAAGCAAGTATTTTCATTAGAACTGTAAATTAGAAGAGGCTTTGTCAAGGACGAGCACGCTTCTTTTCTACAAACTAGTTTCAAGAAGAATTTCAAGAAGAATTCTCTTGTGTCTAGACCCATGACCAGATCCTCCGCTAAGGGCCATACCGAACTGTTCTTTAACTCTTTCTGTATGGAATTCATTGTTTGGCCTTTTCAAGAGTTGGAGTGCAGAGGTCCTTGGACCAGTAATTGATTTGTTGGCTCTGGTAGAAGTAAACATCCAAACTTTTGTGCCAATTCGCTGCTTTGTACTACGCCTTGAAAATTCTATGGGTGAGCAGCTTCTCTGGGATATGATAAGGCAAGGCGCTCAGCTTCTACTTGGGGTAAATTTTAAGGTCTTCTGTTAGAACTGGTACCACTCTGTCACCTTGCCATATCCTACAACCATCCATGGATCTAGGTACACTATGGCTAGATACTAAAAACACAACAAAAGTGTTGTGATATGTTGTAATTAGTATTAATTGTAGAATATTTGTTTTTTATTATTAGGAGATATTTTTCATTATTAAGAGATTTGTTCTCTTATTAGGAGATTGAGTATATATTTAGTTTTCTTCTATATAATGTAATCACTTTGTTGTTTTGATTCAAGAAATAAAATTATATTTCTCCATATTTCAAGTTGGTATCAGAGCTCTCGATTCTGAGGACTCTGTTTCCGCGTCTAAACCCTAGCCATCTTACTACGGCACAGTTCTGAAACCTGAGGTGTTTTTCCCCTTACAGCCTTGGAACTTTTGTTCCCTTACAGCCACCACCGTGCCACCTCCACCGTCGCTGTTCCGACCACCACCTTGTGTCACCGCCACATCCATTGTGTTCGCAAGACCCAAAACGGCCCTACACCGGCACCGCACTTCCAGAGAAGCCTCCACGCGCCTCCACGCGCCGCTTCTCCTTCCGCGAGTAAGATCCACTTGCGGCTTCGTTCCCGGCGCGTGCAGCTCACACGCCGCCTTCCCAGCCTCTGTTCGAGTGCGCGCCTGCACAGAACGGTTTGTCGGCCCCTCCTTGATCCGTTCCAAGGGTCCTTTTTTCCAGATCAGCCTTCGTTGCTGGCCGTTATTGAAGTTTGGCTCTTCCTCCTTCTTTGAGGACGTGAAAGACCTTCTTGTCTCTGTTTTGCTTTGTTATTTCACTCTGTTGCAGGTCCTTTTATCTTCACTATGTCAGGAGAAGAGGAGATATCCAAGTCTGAACCGGAGAAAATCACCTCAGGTGGGAAGACCACATCTCTTCCACCCTTATCTCACAATGATCTCCCGATATTGCAAGGATCATATCGCTTGGATGGGCGCAACTACCTCCAATGGTCCGAGATGGTCTGTCACACTCTCATTATATTGAAGGAAAAGCTCCTGCTCAAACTGATCCTCAATACGAGACATGGCATGAAAAGAATTCTCTTATTATGACTTGGTTTTAGCACTCCATGATTCCGGAGATTAGTCGAAACTATGTTTTTTCCTACTGCTCAGGATATTTGGAAGAACCTGGCACAAGCATATTCCAAGAAACAAAACCTCTCAGCCTGCTATGCGTTGGAAAATAAAATTTTCAATTCGAAGCAAGGAAATCTTTCTGTTTCAGAATACTATGGGAATCTAAATGGTCTCTGGATGGAATTGGACCAGTATCAAAATTTGAAGATGAAGTGTAATGATGACTCCACAACGCTGACTCAGTTTATTGATAAATCACGGATTTTTAAGTTTCTCTCTGGCCTTAACTCTGAATTTGATCCTATCCGGGTTCAAATTTTGGGCAAGGAGAAACTCCCTTCTCTCTCAGATGTGTTCTTCATAGTTCGTGATGAAGAAGGTCGGAGGACAGTGATGATGGAAGATAAATCTGTTGGTGGTTCAGCCTTAGCCTCTGAAAAGGGTCCTGCCAAAGGATCTACCTCTTCCGAACGTCCTAATCGTGATGATCGATGGTGCACTCACGGTAAGAAATCTGGTCACACCAAAGAGAATTGCTTCAAACTTCATGGAAGGGACAAAGTCCTTGAACGTATGAGCAGGTCCAAAGGTGGTCCTCAAAGGCGTGCAAATCACACAACTTCTGCCATGGAGGCTGAGGGTGAAGATCCACCTACCGCAAATGTCTCTAGCCTCAGCAAAGCAGAATTGGAGCGTTTGAGAGCTCTTTTGGGTTCCTTGAGTAAGCTTTCTGGTAATTCTTCTCTCTTTATGACTGGTAAGAACTCTACTTTCTTATCTCTTAATGCTTTGTGTACTGAGGATAGCTGGATTATTGACTCTGGTGCTACAGACCACATGACACCTCACCTCTCACATCTATCTTCTTATTCCACTTTGCCTAGAAACCATCATATCACTGTTGCTAATGGATCCCATACCCCTGTTACCGGATGTGGTAACTCTCACCTTAGCTCATCTCTACACCTAAAGGGTGTACTTCATGTCCCAAAGCTTTCTAACAAGCTTTTGTCTATTCACAAACTCACTAAAGATTTGAAGTGTGCAGTAACCTTTTTTGAATCACATTTTGTTTTCTAGGATCTTGCCACGGGGCGGACGATTGGAATAGCTAAGGAACAAGACGGGTTATACTCTCTGCCGCACAAGGAAAACAAGTGTCATCAGGCAAGTTCAGCGTCATGGAGTACTTCTCAAATTTGGTTGCAGCACAAGCGTCTTGAGCATCCTCCCTTTAGTGTCCTTAGGACCATGTTTCCACATTTATTTTCAAGCGTGTCTGTTGAGTCATTCCATTGTGATGTGTGTCAGTTTTCTAAACATCAAATCGTTCAACTTTTACTTCTAGTAATAATAAATGTGCTCAACTTTTTGATCTTGTTCACTCTGATGTGTGGGGACCTTCGTCTGTTTCTAATGTTTCTGGTGCAAAATGGTTTGTTACTTTTATTGATGATTGTACTAGGATTACCTGGGTTTTTCTTATGAAAGATAAGTCTGAGGTATTTCAATTATTTGTTAATTCTTTCAACATGGTTAGAACACAATTTGGGAAACCTATTAAAAGGTTAAGGTCAGACAATGGGAGAGTATATAAATCAAAAAAATTCCAAATTTCTCAAAGACAAGGGTGTTGTTCATGAGCTTACTTGTGTTGACACCTCACAACAAAATGGGGTTGCTGAAAGGAAAAATCGTCATCTTCTTGAAATCACCAGAGTATTACTCTTTCAAATGAATGTCCCTAAGTTTTATTGGGGGGAAGCCGTCTTAACTGCTGCTTATTTAATCAATAGGTTACCATCTAGGGTTTTATCTGGTGTTAGTCCAGTGCAGGTCATGACGAGTTTCTTTTCGTCAGTTCCCATTATGACAAGTCTCCAAGGTCTTGTCTTTGGTTGTTCTGCCTTTGTGCATGTTCGTGGTTCTAACCGGGGAAAGTTGGATCCTCGGGCTCTTAAATGTATCTTCATCGGATATGCTTCAGATAAGAAGGGATATATATGTTATCATCCTCCTAGTCGTCGTGTCTATATATCCATGGATGTTACCTTTCAGGAAACAGAGCCTTTTATCCTAGTCCTCAGCTTCAGGGGGAGAATAGTCAGGAAGCTGAGTCTTTAGAGTTGTCTGTTATTCCTCTGACACGGGAGCCCTTGATGCCTTCCTCGATTCCTACCACTGAGGAAAACGATCCTGAGCCAATGCCGCCCGTCCAGAACGATGGTGATGACAATGATCCTAAACCAATACAGGTACAGAATAATGTACAAGCGGAAAGTTAAACCCGTCTTGGTCCAGCAACAAGTTCAATTGTCTGAACCCGAGGTAAGTGTTCCTAACATTGAGCCTAATAATTCTTGTGAGTCTAACCTTGATGAGCTACCTATTGCCTTAGGAAAAGGAAAACGATCCTGTACCAAGTACCCCATATCCCAGTTTGTGTCTACTAAAAATCTGCCTTTGCAGCAGCAGAGTTTTATTTCAGCTATTAACTCTATTAGAGTCCCTGCATCAATACAAGAAGCATTAAAAGATAAGAATTGGATTCAAGCCATGAATGAAGAGATGCATGCGCTAGGGAAGAATGGGACTTGGGAGATTGTTAAGAAGCCAAATGACAAGAGGAATGCAGGTTGCAGGTGGATATATACAGTGAAGTATCGACCTGATGGCACGCTTGACAGGTATAAGCGAGACTAGTTGCAAAGGGATACACCCAGACCTATGGAATTGATTATGAGGAGACGTTTGTTTCGGTTGCAAAAATGAACACCGTAAGGATCATTCTTTCCTTAGCAGCTCACTTTGATTGGGAGTTGCAACAGTTTGATGTTAAAAATGCATTCTTGCATGGAGATTTGGAGGAAGAAGTGTATATGGAGATTCCACCGGGGTATGACCCTACTTCAGGAAGAAATAAAGTGTGCAGATTGAAGAAGGCCCTATATGGGCTCAAACAGTCTCCCCGAGCTTGGTTTGGGAGGTTTACTCAAGCTATGGTTTCCCTTGGTTATAAACAGAGCCAAGGAGATCATACACTCTTCATAAAACATACTCAAAATGACAAACTCACTGTTCTGTTAGTCTATGTAGACGATGTGATCATTGTAGTTAATGATGAACTTGAGAAGCAGAACTTGAGAAAGAAGTTAGCAACTCTGTTTGAAATGAAGGACTTTGGAAAGATGAAATATTTCCTAGGTATGGAGGTGGCATACTCGAAACAAGGCATTTTCATCACTCACAGAAAGTACGTCCTTGATCATCTCAAAGAGACTGGCAAACTGGGTTGTAAGCCCACTGGAACCCCTATAGAGCAAAATCACAAGATTGGGAGTAATGAGGAGGGCCCAAGGGTTGATAAGGCCCAATACCAGAGACTTGTGGGGAAACTCATTTATCTATCTCACACTAGGCCTGATATAGCTTATTCAGTTAGTGTTGTCAGTCAATTCATGCATGACCCACGGGAGAGGCACTTACAAGCTGTGGATAGAATCTTGCAGTATCTGAAGGCAAGTCTAGGAAGAGGTCTATTGTTCAAGAAAAATGAGCAGTTATCTATGGAAGTTTATACTGATGCAAATTATGCAGGATCAATTGATGACAGGAGGTCCACTACAGGATACTGTATGTTCTTGAGTGGAAATTTAGTGACATGGAGGAGCAAGAAGCAAAATGTCGTTGCCAGGTCAAGTGCAGAGGCAGAATTCAGTGTCATGGCTTAGGGAGTCTGTGAGTTATTGTGGATGAAGATCATACTAGATGACTTGAAGATAAAGCGTAAAGCTCCCATGAGACTTTTCTGTGATAATAAGTCTGCTGTTAGTATTGCTCAAAATCCAGTCCAACATGATAGAACGAAACACATAGAGATAGACCGGCACTTCATCAAAGAAAAATTAGATAGTGGTCTTATTTCTAAACAGTATGTCCCCTCAGAACTACAGTTGGCTGATGTGCTCACCAAAGGACTTTCCTTGGAACGATTTCGAGATCTTACTTGCAAGCTGGGAATGATAGACATCCATTCACCATCTTGAGGGGGAGTGTTGTGATATTTGTAATTAGTATTAATTGCAGAATATTTGTTTTTTATTATTAGGAGATATTTTTCATTATTAAGAGATTTGTTCTCTTATTAGGAGATTGAGTACATATTTAGTTTTCTTCTATATAATGTAATCACTTTGTAGTTTTTATTCAAGAAATAAAATTATATTTCTCCATATTTCAAGTAAAAGTTTTATTCCACAAAGTGAGGTTGGCTATACGGATCACTCTATGCCATTGAGCTCAATTAAAAACCAATTATTGAGGGATATTATTGATAATGAGGTCATTTTTGACAATATCTTACCATGTTCTTTTCTGTCTCCCTCTACCACTCTTTAGATCTTTAGAGGGCTAAAGACTATGTTATCAACCCTTCTCACCGGTGCCACCAAAGGTCTTCTTTGTGCATGTCCATGCCAACTCATCCAATTTTCTGTCACCTTTTGCTCAATAGGCACCACCCCAATATCTCCTCTTATACGCACATTGCGTATCTTATTCTTTCTAGGGTCACCACTCATCCATCTGAACATTCTCACTTCTGCTCGATCTTTTTCTCTTGTTGTCCCGTTAATGCCCAACATTTACTACCATAGAGGGTAACAGGTCTTAAAGTGGTTCGGTTAAAACTTTCCTTTGAGCTTGACAGGTACTTTGTGGTCACAGATCCTTATGCTTTTCTCCACTTTAACCAACCTGTTTGAATTTTGTGTGTAACATATTTGTCAATTTCCCCATTATTTCTTATGATTGATCCAAGTATTTAAACAATGAAACCCGTGGTATGATGTCGTTTCCAATTATTACTTCCAACTTCAGTCTTATTAAATTGTAATACGTATACTTTGTCTTACTCTTGCTTAATTTAAAACCCTTAGATTTCAAAGTCACTCTCCAAATCTCAAGTTTAGGTTTTAGGGTAAGGTTTACATCAAGTCTAGTTCAAGTTATAGTATATTCTTTAAACAGGTAGCACTACTTCACTAGAGGCTGAGCCTTGATGGGAGCAAGATTAAGCTAGTATACTCTTCAACGAAAATAGATCAAGTTAAGCTTAATTTACAACAAAAGGAAAGCCACAATGATTGAGTTAAAAAAGAAAAAAGGTACCTTTGCCAGACGCTTCTAGTTTAGATACAATAAGATGACCATATGAATCCACACTTCCCAATATTAAGTAGCCATGGCCTGAAATGCATAGCACGTATAAATACAGAATTTCTATATCAATGCAAATTACAATAGCAGAAACATTTTATCATAATGTGCCTAAACAAAATATTGAAATGACACTGATGATGTAAAATCACATACTCTCAGCTTCGGCAAGAACAATACTTTGAATTTCTGAACGATGAGGACAGCGATTTACTAACGAAGAGGCAATAACCTACAAGTGGTGTATCATATAGCAAGCATACGCAGATCAACAAGCAAGTTGATTTTCTGTACAAGACATCACACAATATACCTCAGTGTGTTCAGGTATCAAGAGGCCTCCTTTTCCTTTGAAGACAGAAGATTCTCCCAGAGTAATCTAGAGAGTAAATATTAATTATAGTTCATTAAAACAGAAATCATCATTTGTAGAACTAAAAGTGGTGAAACCAGCAAAGCTATACTCTGTCTTTTAAATCAAAAGAACCAACTCTGCTGACAATCAACAAGAATTGTTCTAGAACTAGAACAGTATTCTTCAGCCAAAGACCCAGTATACCATCAAGACAAAATCACCATTTGCATGCATTCTAAACAATTGCATGTCATTTTCCTCCTTTAAATTCCAATCATTTCAGTTAGATGAGAGAACATGGCAATGCCTTTGTTAGTGTACTGTGTATGTTAGAGTATTATGCCATAATTGTATTAGATGATTAGCCTTGTAAACTGCGACTCCACAGTTAGTTGTTATGCCAGCTTAGGCTAGCTGGCATTTAGTTAAGCTTGCAGTTACTAACCAATTCTGTTAGTAACTGCCTCCTCACTCATTCTCTATCTCAGCCAGCTAAAACAGAATATTTAGATGTATCCCTCTTTAGTTTTCTGTTACTTCACTTTCTTTCAGCTACATGACATTACATGAGGGACTTCTGGCTACATGACATTATAAGTTTTTAATACATCATTTCATCTTATAAAATCCAAAAATCAATAATAAATGTCCAAAATCAGCTGTCAGTGACATTAGAAATTGTATACAGAGGGAAAATGTTCATGGGTGGCTCATTCGTGGTTACTTACCACCACAGCTGATAAGTTTGTTTACAAAAAAATAGACAATAAGACTAAAATTCAACAAAATTCATCTGTTAGGGAAGAAGAGTGTAATTCTCAAACTAAGAGAAGAGAACAATGCAATTTAAGCACTTATACCTGAAGCTTATAAATATGAGGACCGGAGGCTATGTAGACAAAACATGAATTTGCGTCCTCCTGGCTAACCTAACAGACAGGTTAACAAAGAAAGTTAGAGTCTTTGAGAACGAAAGAAAGAGAGAGAAAAGGAGAGGTTTTTATTGAATAGAAATACATGCAGAGCAAGGCGAGTGGATTGAATGCTTCCAGGAGAAGGATTCTCAATCAGAGTGGAAGGAACCACTGCTTTCTTCACACACTTCGCCTCCAACATGCTCTCTCTCCAGTTTGGGAGGTGGAGACAAGGTGTACGTTGAGTTCTGCGTAGGCGTAGCACTCCTAAGAGGGTCAGAGCAAACGTCCATAGTTAATACATTGGCTTAAACACACGGGTTGGAATTACCACCCGACCCACAAGATTTCCCACCCTATCTAATTTTTTAAAATTCCAAAAATATTCCTCATTCTCAAATAACCCTAGAAACCTTTCCCTTTTGCCATTTTCCATTCACCCTCAACCTTCCCTTTCCCCATTTTCTTCCCTCTCACTCTCCACTCCTCACCGCACCTCGCTCCTCACCGCACCGACTTCTTGTCACCGGCCCACCGTTTCGGCTTCTTCTTGCAATTCAGTATTGGGGGAGATTTAGATCCAATTCTTTCGAGTTTTCAATTCCCGGTATATACTTTCATCCCTTTCCAATTTTTAAATTCCCGTTATTTTGAATAAAAGTGATGTAACATTGTTCCGAGTTTTAATACCCGGTATTTGGTTTTACTTCCTGGTTTTAAAACTCGAAAGTATTTGACGTTCCCGGTTTTTTATACCCGGAACACAAAAGTAAATTCCGATTTTTGAAACCCATAAATTAGCTTTTGTTTCAATTTCTAAAACCCGAAAGTAAGCTTATTGCCTTCCGGATTCTTAAACCTAAAAACAGAAAATGCAAAATTTAACTTATTCTGATATGCACATCATCATGGACATTACAAGATCAGAGAAAGTAGACATGTTTCCGAATTACGAACACACAGAGTTCGAACATGTTCGTACGAGTGGCGGGGTTCTGATAAAATAAGAACAACCACAAGAAGGGTGGGTTGAATTGGGTTCGTATAAAAACTTGCTTTTCAAAAAACAAATATATATTTTCAAATCCGTTTCGTAAACGATAGGTTGCTTTTAGCAGACGATAGGATAAACAGTTTTGATGCAGCGGAGATAAAACGCATGTGATGGTAAACGATAAAGCAATAAACAGTAAACAACACACGCAGATTTATCCCGGTTCACCCCCTGAACGATGGGGTTTCGTCCAGTCCTTAGCTTCACCAAGATTTTCACTATTCACCAGAGCAGTACAAGTATTATCCAGGACTTCTTCTATCAACAAGTATTCCCAGGGACTTCTCCCAACAAGTATTCTCAAGGACTTCTCCCGACAGGTATTATACAGGACTTTTCCTTTTCACAATAGATCATTCTACAGAAGTTCTCTTCTCACAAGAGTAATGGTAGAAGCAAATTTAGGCTCGGCAAACTCTCAGTATTTGTATATGGTTTGACTCTAAACAGTATACTAGAGGTTTGATTTAAATAGAGACGAATAAACAATGGTTTCTCTGTTTCGTGAAAGCTTGATAGATATGACTCTGTTTTTCACTTTGTTTTTGTGCTCTTTTTTTCTCTTAGTGTTTCAAAAAATATTGTGCGTTGTTCTCTGACTTGTTGTATTGTGTTTCAAATCTTCAATTCTCTTCTTTTATGCCTTCAGTTCAAATCTGATTCACTGAGACTGATTTGTCGTTGACTTGATCTTCACATTGAATTCATGACCGTTCAGCAACGGCTATAAGCCTTAATTAGATTTGACTTTGTTGGTTCTGTTGAGAGTGATTTTCTCCTTTCAATTTATGATACTTATGTCGTTGATTCAAGCAGAGAAAGTCATCGAGTAATATGTTTCTTGATTCACTCATTTGTAATAAATTCGTTCATCAATAAATTCATTTCCTTTTTGAGACACGACGTAATTTGCTCCGGTGCTTTGATTGTATCGTTTACTGGCTCACGTATGTAGACAATAGAGTATAGACGATACTTGTGTTTGTCTCTTGCTTCTTCATTAAACGATACTTCTTCGCTAGACGATACTCTTCATTGTTGATCAAACGATACTTTCCATATGCTTCAGATACAACTTTGACGTTGTAGTCTTGAAAGATACTTCATTCTTGCTTCTGGACAATACTTCACTTTTGTCTCTAGACGATACTTCTTTTTCTGTCTTCGATACTTCTTATCTTTTTAACTTTGGACGATACTTCACTTTCTTTTCTTCAAACAATCCTTCTTTTCTTTCTATGTTTGTATAATATTGAATTTAAGCATGCAGACGGTCCTTCCTTTGAATCATGTACAGTAATGATATTTCCAGAAAAACATAGTATATAGTTCAGTAGTAAAGTTGTTATCACTTAAAATAAATGTTCTAAACTTGTTTGAACCTAATAGGTTCTATGTTTAAGTGTGGACTGCACATATATATTTATTATTCAGGTAGTTTTGTTGTCTCAATTTTGTAGTTTGTCCTATTTGTTGGTAAATTGATAATTTTTAATGATACAGATATTTACAACTCATGATGATCTATGTTATTGGCCTCGAGGTGTGGAAAAGCAAAATGGCTTTGTTGTTGTAATCACTAGGTCGGATCACGGAGGCTTGATGGGGAAGTCATTTGTGACTTTGGGGTGCGAAAAAGTGGGAAATACATGCTACTTTCCTTGAAAGAAAGTAATCCAGTGAACTTGGCTACCATTGAACAAGTGTGCAACTCTTGTAAAAAATTCCGTAGGTCTAAGAGGGGTTTATTAATAGAAATATAGCATTTGATGAATGTAAGACCCTCAATTTCTTGTAATTGCATTTTGGTCCCTAGAATTCTTGTAATTATAATTTGTTCCCTTGAGTTATAATAATTAAACTTTAGTCCTTGGACTATTCTGTTTCGAATCAGCCCTAAATGAGCTCTTAATGGTGTTTGAATTCAGTTTTTGTATGAGAATAATGGGTGTTGATGAGGCTTAATGATTTGGTTTTGGGTTTAATGGGTTTTGATGGGGAATAATGCTGAGTTATGGTGATGTTGGTCGACTTTTCTCTCTCTTGGGGCTGGGATTTCAGACTACTATATTGTAGTGGTCTCACTTGTTTCCTCTCATCTTCAAGTGTTTAACCTAAAACTCAAAAACTAAATTCCACTTAACTTCTTGCTGCTGTTGTCGCCCTCTCTCTTCCTCCATTAGTGATCAAGTTTTGCTTTTCCAATCCTCTCCAAGAGTGCTTGGTGTTGGTCCATTGGTAGGTTGTTCATACTCTTCCTATTTCTGAATTCTTTTGTGTTCATTTCCTTTCCTCTCTTCCTAGAGTTCTAACTCAATATTGTTTCGACACACTCTTCCACCCAACCACTCGAGTTCTCTCTGCACCATTGAAGGACAAGGGTTGTGCTTCACTTCTTCTTAATCAAACAAGCCAAGCAAGGTTGGTCCCTTTGATTGTTCTTGTGTTGGAAACCTTTGCAATCTTCATTTTAACACAATCTTGTGTTTTAGAATCCTTTGTGTTTTTGAAAGAAAATTGTCTTTAATCGGTTATATGATTGGTTTTGTCCATGGGAAAGCTTTGGTTTTGAAAAGTAGGGTTTAAAATGAATTTTTCCTTGAAAAATGCTGTTTTTGGGCTCTCTGGCATAGAGCCAGCGCCTGGGCGTTGGCCTCCCGGCGCCATGGCGCCAAGGTTCTGCTCGCCAAGCAGGGAGCTAGCGCATGGGCGCTGGGCTCCTGTCTGTTAGTTGTTGTTTTTCTTAAAAACCCCGTTTTGGCCAATCGGTTTCCAGTTTCTTTTGAGGTTGATTTTCACCTATCCAATGGTTGTTTGATTGTTATTTATATGTTTATCTTGCAAGGTTGGAGATCAAGTGTACGCAACCTGTATGACGGTAAGGGTAACTCGTTGTAGAATTGTCTTAATGGTTTGTGATGTATTGTGGATTGATTGTTGAGAATCCTCTTGTGTCTTGTCTTTGGAATTATTCTGGACTTGTTGTTAATGTTGTAACATGATATATATGTTCACATGTTGTTTAAGTTTGAGAAATGAATTGAGTTAAATTGTTTTAACATGAAGATGATTATTCCTATGTTGCAATGACTATATTTGCATATGCAATACTATGACTAAGAGAAGGTGTGGACTCTTGGTTCATGATGTTGACTATTATTTTGTCATAACATATGCATTATATATAGGATGTTTAAGGTTGATGTGACGATTGTTAGATCAAATAATTAAATGAATTATTATATTTTTGATAATTAACAATTTCTTTTCAATAGCGTCAAAAACAATATTCCTAATATAGTGAAAATTATCATGAACAGGAATAACCATCTCTGAAAGGAATGAATAAACATCAGTGCCCCATCAAGAGAATCAATTGGCCAGAAGAGTTCGTCCGGTCACCTCGAAGGAAACAACATCAAGGATATACGTACAGAAGCGTCTTCGTACAAGACAGTCCAATAGCACAATAAAGGAAGAAACTCAAGTACAAGATTGTCCGGTGAATCAAGAGAGATGAATCAACAAGCTTCAAATGAACAACGTCTCTTCTTTCGACTACCTGATGGAAATCTTCACGCCCGAATCAAGCCTACTTGAAGCAGCTGAATCAGTCCACCACCCGAATCCACAAAGATCAAATGTGAAGACTGTACTGCTTAAAGGAGAAAGAGGATAACAATCTTGAAGAAACTCCGTCTGCCTTGAAACCTCTTCAGCGTCACATAAAGGAGTTGTGGATCAACTCTCTCTGATGAAGAACTTCCGTGAAAGAAAGAATTCAGACAAGAACATTCTGTTTCTTAGAAATGAATTGACTGAAGGAAATTCGTTTGACAATACGGGCCAATCACGGAACTTCAAGCATTCAATAGAGACTGCGTCTGCCAAAGCTGAATGAAAGAATCCGTCCACCAAAGTATGAATCGCGCCAAAGATACAAAGATCAATGAGCACGTTTCTCGAGGAGATCAAGTCAACATAAGTATTAAAGAAAATTATTCTTTCGAATAATTACTCTTATCCTCGTCTGCACGATTACCAAAACCTGGCAACTACAGAAAGAAAGATGGGACTCAATAAATCCAATACCTCTTGGTCCCACTACTTCTCTGCTTTTCCTAAAATCAAGCTGACATCGCTAAATCAACGGCAAGAATCTCTGAGCATCGTACACTCTCAACGGTCGAAATTCAAAAATCTGACCAAAGCACGTGATAAGTATTAGCTGTCAAGAACTGGGGTAAAAGAGTCAAAGCAGTCCTCATCGCTGAACTTTTACACGTTATATACGAAGAAACCAGCTCAAGGCTACTCGCTCAGCATGGAGCCAGACGACATCAACCCAGGAGAACTGATGATTTCCAGATCATATCTTACGCTTGCAGAAAAACCTCTGATCGTGACTTACGCCTGCTGAGAGTTGCAGAACTAGCCGTTATGTGCTTTCCGGAGAGGAAGAAGCACTGCGGGCAGGTTTTCTCTCCTACTGTGGAGAATGAACGAAGATCTTCAACTGAAGATATATATAGAGAACCTTGCTCCCATAGCAACTTGGCGACTAGAACTAAATTGTATACATCTCAATCTAGTTCGTCCAAAGACCAAGGCAACCTTGGTCTTCAACTCAGGATACTTCAAGTCATATCCCAACCTGAGTTGAGTTGCTTATGTGTGTGGAAAACTTATAAAGTTTAACTCTCATCAAATCCCACACACATAACTCAGAACAGGAGATCAACTTGCTTATGATCTCTCTGTTCAATAAGCTTCATTTCTTCTACCCACTCTTATCAAGAAGAGATTATTGTAGAAAATAAAAATCCTGAAAAGATGATAGGAGAAGTCCTGACAATACTTGTAAGGAGGAGTCCTAAGAATACTTGTAAGGAGAAGTCCTTCAAATACTTGTAAGGAGAAGTCCTCCGAATACTTGATAGGAGAAGTCCTTAGAATACTTGCTGGGATAAGTCCCTGATAATACTTGTACTATTTGTTGAAATAGTGAAAATCTTGGTGAAGCCAAGGACTGGATGTAGCCCTGTCGATTATGGGGGTGAACCAGGATAAAAACTATGTGTGTTTTACTTTCATGCTTTACTGCTTCCACACTGTGTTTTAGTTTACATCCTCATGATCAAATCTTATTTAACGAACAAATATCTAACATTCAATAAGTGTCAAACATCTCTTGCATTTCAACTTATTTTATAGAATATCTTTTGATAGAAATAAATGAATTCTAACGGATGATTAATAAATCAAAGGATTAAAAAAAAAAAAGGATTTAAAAATGGGTCACACAATTCAAACCCCCCCTTTCTTGTGTGTTTTTTGCACCTTCAACGACGCTTTGTCCCGTGGGATCAACCTAGGGCGATGTGGTGGATCGTTGTCCCACGTGATCGTCATGTCCCTGTTTGGGTAAAATTCTGGTCATAGTTATGCATATAGCTATTGAGGACTAACAAACATGATTGTGTGATATTTTAAAAGAGAACTTCTGACTATTTTATTGTTGATGTTTTCTGTAATCCTTATATCCTATGCTGTTATTATTCACTCTTTGTTTTATCACAATTGTTGTTAATGATTTCTTGTATTTGGAGTTAACCATTTCTGTTTGTTGTTTGTTGATTTGGCGCTTAACGCCATAGACAATCAGGGCGAGGATGTGCATGAAGGCTCAATTTAGATACAGGTGAAGGGGGCTCCAGAAGGTCTAGGAGAGATGGAAATTTCTTGAAGAAAATGTTTCGTTGTACTTTTCCGTTGTTTTTAAATAATTGGCACTTGTTGGTGCAAACTTATTATTTTTAATTACCTCCCGTTTCTTTGATGTTTAATTAAAATAATTATGGGCTGAATATTATTGTAATTATTGAGAGACGTTTTGTTTTGAAAATTTGAGTTGTTTTTGAGAGGTTTTGAAGAAATATTTTCGCTTATTTACTATGTGACACCTGATTATAAATTGAGGCGTTACAATGAAATTGTTGACACGCAAAAAATATGCGCATTGGCATAGGCTGCAAGAGGGATCATACATGTTTAGAGATATTTTATGGACACATCTTGAAGCTATCAATTTTTTCAACACATTACCTGGTATATGGTTTTGGATAGTACCTACATGACTAACAAGTACAAGATTCCTTTGCTTGAACTGGTGTGACATTCCCAATAGCTTTTGCCTATATAATTTCTTAGAGCAGAGATGACTATATTTGGGCATTGAGTAAAATGAAGGGCTTGATTTTTAAGGAAGGGAAGTTGACCACAAGTATTTGTAACTGATAAAGGCAATTCTTTGGTTAATGCAGTAGAGGTTGTTTTTCCTACTTCAAAGCATTTGTTATGTCAATTCCACATTATTAAGAATGTTAAGGTAAAGCGCAAGTTGCATGTACACCCGAAGGAACTTTGGCAAGTAGTTATGGATCATAGGAATTCTTTGATGAATTCTCCAACCGTGGAAGTACACAAATCTCGGCTGAAGAGCTTTGCCATTTTGTGTAGTCGACTTCTTGTGCTCTTAACGTATAATGTTAAGTCACTAAAATCTATGTTTTGATGATACAAATATAGAATAATCTATTAGCATAAAATGCCGAATATATTACTTGAATTTTAGACCAAACAAGTACACACAAATCTTATCATGCTCAACTTATGTATCAAATCAAACGTACATTGATCACGTGAAGAAGTTCCCCTGAAGTATATTAAACACATGGTATAACACAAACCAAGACAGACAGCTCTTCAACGTTACAAAAGCAACAAACTAAAATGCCAAATCAGAAGTCATGTTGCGTTTGCGAAGGGGAAGTCTCGACTGCAGGAGTCACTGTTCACATCTATTCAAACCTGCCACAGTCTGTCAACGAACAAGCTCAAGAAGTGTCAGCACCTAATTTTATCCGTCTTTTTTATTTAATTTTTAATTTTCTTGTTGTGTTTATAAATTTGAAACATGTTAAAAACCCATAAAAATGATAAAATTTTAAAAATGCAAAAAAGTAGTTAATCTAATAGTTTCTAGTTAATTATATTTTGATTGTGTTTAAATAATATTTTTAGTGTTGTTTTGTCTTCCTCCCTCTTAATCCTTTGGTTATTTTGTATCTTCCTCTTTTAATGTTTTCTTTTAGTTAATATTTGCTTTTATGAGTCTTGGCCCAATAGCTTAGTCTTTTAGAGTCATTTGGGTCATCTCTTGACCAAGTCCATTACGAATTTATTTTTAGGGTATCCTCACGTATTATAAACATGACATTTAGGGAGCTAGAATGGGGGCCTCCATCATGTAGCCAAAAAAAAAAATGGCCCCTAATCATTGAAAAACCTAGGGATTGATTCCTTCTACACACCAACCTACCATCCCCTTCCAACTGCAACTTCGATTCTTTTCTTCCCTTACCACCCGTACATCTCCTCATAAAAACCACAACCACTGATTCACCATCACCGCACCTCTCTTCCTCCTCACCATCAATTTCATCATCACCTTTTTCTCTTCACCAAAACCAACCTCCACACCACTTCTTCTTCTCGGCTCCACCATCAAATTGCACCACCACCACTTCCCTTCAACCACCACTAAATCACCTAATTCTTTCTTCCTCTAAATACAAGTGACTACCTCCATCATCAATCACCATCAAATAAAAACAGAGAAAGATGAAACAGAGGCCAACCACCACAATCCTAACCACAGGGAGTCATAGCACCACCATCGGGACCACCATGCTGTGTCGTCGTCGCCACCATTCCATTCTACCTCACCCTCCCCTCCTGTTCTTATGTCGGATTGCTGCTGCGATGGCCGCGTCGTACCTCTTACCACCATGGGGTCATTATTGAGCTCTGATCTCAGCTACCACCGTCGGCACGGTACACCTGAAGGCTCCAACAACCACACCACACCACTCACCACGCCACCATCGTCGGGGTCACCGTCCCATCTTCGCATCATCGCGTCTAGATCACTGCCCGCCGCACCACCCCCTGGACCATCCAAAGGGATGACAGAAAAAACCATACTCACAGTACCTGACCTGACCCGACCCGATTTGACGGGTAAAACCCGTTCTGTTTGGGTTCGGGTTCTACCCAAATTTAAAAGCTATGTTCGGGTTCGGGTTTGGGTTTGAGGAACCCCGCACCCGAACCCTACTCGAACTCGATCCCATATATATGTATTTACTAAAATATTATATATATATTAGTAGTGACTTGGGGTTCTCATTTTTCATTTCAATTCAAAACCCTAATTTATTCTCTTCTGTTCTCAGCCTCTCTACCACCACCCTTCCTCTCCTCTCAAACCTCCGTCCCTGCCACCACTCCTTCCCTCCCTCTTCGACTTTCATCAATAGTGCAGTTAAGACCGCTCAGAGCCTAGTGCAAGTATCATCATTCACTGACACGTTAAAAATTCAAGATTACAGAATTTTCAAAATTTTAAGCTCACAAATTAAAAGAGAAAAAAAACATATGAGATAAGGTGAAATCTTAAAGGTCTAGAAGTAAATAGAATCTTTAAAGCAATAAATCAGGCTCTCTTCAATTTGGAAAAACTACATTTTGCCATTACAGCCTAACTAGGCTTTTTTTTTTTCATTAAATGCAAAAAAAAAATTAACAAAAACAGTTATAAAAAATAAAAATTACAAAACTATGGTAGTTTTGTACATGCTGGATCCTAGGTGGCGTTGGGAAGAGGGAGTCGCAGAAGGTGGTGCGAATCAGGCCTCGGGATGGAGGAAGTCGCATTGGTCAATGCGACTTGACTGCTGCTGTCGGAATTGCTGAAGCTGTCGGAGGACA
Source organism: Acmispon strigosus (assembly GCA_030819835.1). Lineage (NCBI taxonomy): Eukaryota > Viridiplantae > Streptophyta > Magnoliopsida > Fabales > Fabaceae > Acmispon > Acmispon strigosus. Next base: position 33,565,473 of record JAUAMA010000001.1, read on the forward strand.
AGACAGCATTGGGAGTCGCGTTGACTGGGGCGACTCCCAGGAGCCGCGTGCAGACACGCGACTTGTGTTGCATGCTTGACACGTGGCTTGAAGTCGCGACCCCCCCTGCGACTTCCTCTGCAATTTCTGGCGTTCAAAACCCCCATAAATACCCCCCAGAACCTGCACACACTTTTTCTTTCACTCTACTACTCCTTCTTGCATTTTCCTCTCAAATTTCCTTCAAAGTTTCCACTACTTTCCCTACCACAAAAATCAAGTTCTTCATTATCTACAAGTTTTCAAGAAGTCTCACTCACATCAAGTTGAAGCAAGCCATCATCTCAACATACCACTCTCTTCTTTGAGTATCCTCATATTTTGGTTAGTACATGTTTATTTTTTTCAGAATAGAGTTGTTTATCATCAAGTTTTTTTACCGTTTAGACATGTATGATGTTAGGAGTTTTAATTATTTTGATAAGTTGGTTAGAAATATTGATCGTTTACCCCAAGTTTAGAGCTATTAGGGGTTTTAAAACTATACAAAAATTGATGGTATAAATGTCATTGAAAATATAAGTGTTGGTTACTACATAAAAAAGATATGATAGTTTGTAAAAAAAAAAAATTTGTAGTTTAAACCATAGTTAGTAATATAAATTATGTAGATAAATTTAGAAAATATAAATTGTTAGGAATATTTTTTAGAGTTGTTTAAGGTTGAAAATATAAATTTTTTAGAATTGCTTATGGCTAATAAAAGAAATGTAAGACACAAGTTTAGAAATGTTAGTTTATTTAGGAATAATTTGTAAATATTTTTTACAAATATTTGGTAGATAAGTTTAGAAGTAATTGTTTATCGTTAGAATAACTTTTTAAAATTGTTTATTGTTAATAATAGAAGTTTTGTAGACAATTTTATGAATTTTATTTTATTAGAGATAATTTGTCATTATTTGTAGATTTTTATTACAAATATTTTGTAGACTCATTTTAGTTTAAACCATAGTTAGTAATATAAATTATGTAGATAAATTTAGAAAATGTTAATTTATTACGAATATTTTTTAGAATTGCTTAAAATTGAATATTTAAATTTTTTAGAATTACTTATGGTTAATAAAAGAAATTTTGTAGACAAGTTTAAAAATGTTTATTTAGAAATAATTTGTTATTACATGTAAATATTTTTTACAATTATTTGGTAGCAAAGTTTAGAAATATAAATGTTTTAGAATTTGTGATTGTTAAAAATAGAAATTTCGTAGACAAGTTTTTATTTGTAAAAGGTTTAAATTAATGTGAATATTATTTTTTAAGATGCGTATTGGCTATTATTACAATTTGTGTGGATTTATTGTTTCGTATTGAATCTATGATTTTATTTTTGGCCCATCAATAATTTTGTTTGTTATTGAAATGTAGGAAACTTATGGCGAATGAAGCTAGGTCCTCTAAACCCAAGTCTCCTACACTTGCAGGACAAACATGTGTCTAATCTAGTCTGGAACGAACAGAATATTAAATGTGAGAAAACCGGGGTGAACCGCCAAGGCATTCCAGATTTGATCGTCGACCGATTACAAAGAGCCGGGCTGTATGAGGTGGCATATGTGAGGCCTGAACCTCTAGACAAGGAACTTATATCTGCGATGGTAGAGCGTTGGAGGCGCACACCTTCCACATGCCATTTGGGGAAGTGACCATCACATTACAGGATATTGCTGTCCTCTTGGGTCTAAAAGTGGATGATCTTCCCGTTACGGGCAGCACCTAGATGGATTGATCCTTTCTCGTGGAGAATATGCTAGGTCAGCGACCTCCAGCAGACGCTATTAAGGGAGGGGTAATTAAGTTGTCTTAATTACCTCTCCCTTAATAGGGTCTGCTGGAGATCGCTGACCTAACATATTCTCCACGAGAAAGGGCCAATCCATCCAGGTGCTGTCCGTAACGAGAAGGCCATCCACTTTTAAACCCAAGAGGACACCAACATCCTGTAACGTGATGGTCATTTCCCCAAACGGCATGTGGAAGGTGTGCGTCTCTGGCCTCCAACGCTCCACCATCGCAGATACAAGTTCCTTGTCTAGAGGTTCAGGTCTCACACATGCCACCTCATACAGCCCGACTCTTTGTAATCGGTCGACGATCAAATCTGGAATGCCTTGGCGGTTCACCCCCGGTTTTCTCACATTTAATATTTTGTTCTCCAGTTCGTTCCAGACTAGATTAGACACATGTTTGTCCTGCAAGTGTAGGAGGCTTGAGTTTAGAGGACCTAGATTCATGTGAGCTTCATTCCCCCTAAGTTTCCTACATTTCAATAACAAACAAAATTATTGATGGGCCAAAAATTAAATCATAGATTCAATACAAAGTACCAGGTGACTTCAGAGGTTGATCATGGTGGAAGCCAGTGAGAACCCAGATGTGCAATACACCTCATCTCACACTCTCTGAATTGCTGCGCCAACGGGAAGAGGAGGATGCCGCAAGACTCACCATTGAGGAGCAAGGGTTGCAAGACACACCATTGAGGAGAAAGGCTTGCAGCGGCAACACAGTGAAGCAACGGCATGGGGCAGCACAGAAAAGAGTTCCAGCACCAAAGAGGCAGCTATGGCAGCTTGTTAGGGAGAGAGAAGGGAGTTGACTGAACTTTGTCACTCCAAATCAAAATTAAATTTAAGAGTAAACTTGATTATACATACATAGTCCCTTCTTGTACTATTTACTTTTACACTAAGGGCTAGTATTTGAGCCCTTTTTATACAAGATTCATCTGCAGTCAAGCCTTGGTATTCTGAATTCTCATGCATTTTCCACACCGAAACTCGGTTATTATTTGGTTGCTCATTTCCTAAAATACTAATTTTCTTTTGAAAAATTTTGCATCCTTAGCCAAAGCCAGCAACTGAATAATGAATATAGCTCATTAAGCCAGCCAAGTCATACGAATCCTTTTTTCGCAAAATGAACATAAGGTGAACCAAAGAGACAGAAAGAGAGAGAGAGAGAGAGGTAGAAGCAATGGTGCAGTCTAGCTACTCAATAATCTACTTGTCTATCATTGGGCAGAAACAGGTTTGATGGTTTTCTTCTCAATATCAGATTACCTGAATGTTACACATAGGGTGATGAAGATGATGAAGGTAACCACCACCAAGACATTGCAAAGATAATCCAGGAAACAACCTAAACAATGTTATCCTATCATGAGATAAGATACTTCTATTGAAAGATCAAAACTGAAGGAAGCAAACCACATAATGATATCAAAAAAATGTCCATCTTTATCCGTTTTACTTATACTCATAGTTCATGAATCCACTGAAAGAAAACCCTACCAATGTCAAATACAGCTTTCTAGGCAAGCACATTTCCATCAATAGTGCAGATAAAACTGTTAAAGAGCCCAGTGCAAGTATCACCATTCACTAACTCCTAAAATTTTCAACATTGCTAACAATAAAAAGAATTTTTTTAAAATTTTCAAGTTCAGAAATTAAAAGACAAAAAAACAGAGGAAATAAGATGAAAGCTTAAAGGCAAGAACACCATGAGTAAATAGAATCTTCATGTCAGTCAATTGGGCTCTCTTCAATTGGGAAAACTACAACTTGCAATTACAATTTGTTGAAAAGCAAGCTAATAACCAAAGTAACTACAATTTGGAAAATCTATACTTTGCAGTTACCGTAGTAACCACAACCTGTTAAAAAGCTTAAGCTAAGGGAAAGTGAAAATTAAAAAACTAATTCTGCCATGAATGTAGATGTTATCAGAGACAACGAGTGGAGTAAATCGCACACTCAAGTATTCACAAACAGTTGTTAAAACATGTGGTTAAACAAATTATATTGCCACAAAAATGCAAAGCCCTCAGATCTCATAGCTCATTACAAATCATCTGCAGCTTAAGACACTGGTTTCATTCACAGCCTTCTTGCACCATCTAAATAAATATATATATATATGCATAATATAGCACGCGCTCGCAAACACACACAGAGATAGACAGAGAGAGAGAGAGAAAGAGAGAGCGAAATAGAGAGATAGAAGCAATGGTGCAGTCTAGCTATTAACAAAACTCAGCAGCTACTCAAAAATCTATTTGTTCATCACTGGGCAGAAACATGATTTATGGTTATTTTCACAGTGTCGATTATCAGAATGTTGCACACCTGGTGATGAAGAACGTGAAGGTTACAAAGACATTGCTAACATTGCTAACAAAATGTCATCCAATATAGAGTCATATAGGGCAATGTGCTTCTATTTCAAGATTAAAACTGAAGGGAGCAAACCACATCATTGTATAACACAATGTGCATCAAACTACTTTAAAATACTTGTTTCATTCGACTTATATTCATGTCCATGTATCCAGTCAACAAGTATCATAATCCACTAACTCTAAACAAACTCATATTACTAGTGTGTGTTACTTATCAACACAATCTAGCACCACATTCAGTAGCATCTTAGATTCAGAAGTAGCAGCTTTGTTAACTAAGTTGCTTGACCCAGCAATTTCACACATTCTGTACTAGAAAGACATTGAAACAAGCTAAAAGCAATAACTAACAAAGGCAATATAGTTTATGTGTATATATAATTCATAAATCACAGACAAAAGGGTTCCAAAAGTGCTGGAATAAAAAGAATCATCAAGAGAATGAAAGTTCATTATACCATTCTCATAAAATCTAGTACACATTGAAGAGAAATGTCACCACCTTGAAGCAGCCTCAAGAACCTGTTGACAAGAATTATGTAGTTCGAATGACAGCCTGCATTGGTATAAACGTTTAAATATTACTTAAATGTTATTGGCACTTAGAAACTTGAGTTACTATATAAATGAGGGGGCAAACTTGCATTCTGCAAAATGACCAAAGTGAAAATGGATTGAACCAGTAAATTTCAAATTTCATCAACTCTCTCAAATGTGATTTCCTTGATTAAAAAAATGCAAAGGATCAAATGTTGTAGATACTAACCCCATGCTTCAACATGTATCTATAGGATAGGAATTGCAGTTTAGACCAATTTGGTCAAACCTGAAGGAAAAAACTAAAAATTTAAACTGACCCGCACTATTTTCAGAAAGACTCTGCACGGGATCTGAAACAGAAACCATCGAGAATCTAACGGAGTCACAAAAATCTTAAGCACAAAAGAAAGTAGAACAAAAGAAAACTTATGAGCTTAAACCCGATTTATAGCAAATCAATCATTATATCATTAACTAGATCATGTACAGAGAAAAAGAACGAATCCAAAGCCCTCAGATCTCATAGCTTATACAGAATCATCTACAGCTTTTGCCACGGGTTTCATCCACGACCTCCTTGCACCTCTCTAGAAAGCAATATCCAAACATGCAAACACACGCACGCACACGCACACACGCACACACACACACAAGATAGAAAGAGAGAGAGAGAGAGAAAGAGAGAGAGTGAGGGTACAGATCTGGTCATGAACAATCCCGTGGAGCTGCTCAATTGTCTATTTTGTACATCATTGGGCAGAACCGTGTTACTGATGAAGGTTGATGCAAAAAGAAAATGCTTAAAAATCGGAAAACAAGAACGAAGGGGGGGAAATTAAATTAACACTGGAAAGAAAAAGCAAGAAGAAGAAGTTTAAAAGAGAAATTGAAAAGAGAAGAGAAGAACAATGTCGCTATGAAAATTTTGAAACGCATTAGAAAATGAAAAGAAAAAGAAGAACGGCGCTAGGGTTTGATTTTGAAGAGAGCATGTGCAAGTAGTGGGTAGCGTTAGCGTATATAAAGAGAGCAAGTGTATTTGCTATTTACCAATCGGTCCCTCTTGTTTCCTCACGTGGGCTTTTTGTGTTGTGGCCCGGATCTGCTTATGTTTTTATTGAGTTGTGATAGCCCACCCTCACATCTATACACAACACGCCCGACTTATGAAAAATGATCACCCCTAAAATTTAATCTCCATCAGCATAATTTACATTCTTAAACATACACACAGGAAAAAGCTGTTTTTACACCGCTGCAAGAATGCAGAATCTAATTTTAATGTACCGTAAATAAGATTAAGGGTGCACATGCCCCGGATCAATCTGATCAATTGTCCAACTCAACTTAGTTATGATTTATAGGTGTTTATGAGTATTTGCACTGCTAATATATTTATGAATCATTTTTTAACTCAACTTTATCCGAAGCTAGAAAATCAGATTTGATTGGACTCTTTGATTGGATTATGAAAGAGGAAATCCCATGAGTTCAATTAAAATTTTGGGTTCGAGAAAAATAAATTTAAACTAATCCAATCCATGAACCCAAACCTATAAGGTTGAGAAGGAGAATGTGGGAGCAGATACTCTCATTTTTTTAAAAGAAAAAATTCACTGTCACTTGCTGCAAATCGAATCATCCATCTAATTCTAAATTTTTGCTTCTTCCACTCACTTCCATCCAACTGCATCCTCGCAAAGCATCTACACTAAGCTGCTGCAATGTTTCTCTAACAAAATTTCGTCAACACTCCTGCCTCTAGAAGTTTTGCCATGGACATTCCTCCTCCTTGTTCCTTTCCTGTTGCCATTCTATCACTTTATTTTATTGCTAGCAATGTCGACAATATCTACTATATATATATATATAAAGAAAGGTTAAATACATGCTAACCTACTTCATGTATTTATTACTTCCATCCTACTCTATCCTACGTGACAAGACTACAACCAATCATAAATATTAAATGTCAAATATTATTATTTTTTTTAAATATTAAGTTCACGACCAATCGACTTCATGTATATATATATACATATGGGGAATGCTAATGCACACCCACCCTTTTTTTTGGAAGGAGTACATTAGCGACATACACATCTTTATCTTTTTATTTAGACTAAAAAACTAGTTTTAAATTTTTAGATATAGGTGACTTCAAATTCAAATGGGAATGAAAGTAATTCGCACTCTAAACCCTCTTCACCTTCTTCCCACATACAATCACTGCAACACCACCTTCTGCAAACTTTGTTGTTGTTGCTATTGTTTCTAGGCACCATTAGCACCCAATCGAATTGAATTTTTCGATTTATCAGCTTCTACCCATCTCATGGACTTCTCTCACCATCAATCCAACCTCTCTCGGCTTCTCCTCTTCTCACGCCTCGCCGCCGCGCCGTCCCCAGATTCCCGATGACTTTATCACCCTCCACCTTGAATCCAGCCTCTGCGGCCCGCCGCACCCCGTCCCTTCAGCTCCTGGATCCACAGACAAAGAATGGGTCTTCGAAACTCGATTTAAAGGATATGATGTTGTTAGGATCAAATGTTTCTGATTTGATCCTGTTAGGATTTTTTTAAACTGATCCTGTTAGGATTGCTCCCTAAAATGTTGCTATCAATATTTTAAATTCAAATCCTTAACAAGCATTATTTGTCGTGATACATACTTAACAAATCTAGCCATGACTTTTGGATTCACAATCACTGCCTTATCAGTAAATTAGTTACTGGTCTTATCAACAATTGGGTATATATGTATCAAATATCAGATTAATGAAATTATCTCAATTGATCATTCTTTTCTCGTTCCTAACTACTCGAAGGGACTTTGATTGGGTGGAAAAGGTGTATATTGCTCAGGGTTGCTAATGCATTCTTTTTAAAAAATGGTGGGTGTGCATTAGCATTCCATTTTTTTATAGGGGGAATATCAGGTGAGAAATGATTTCTTATGTGAGAAAAATAAGAATGGTTTATGACCATTAGATTTAAATAGATGGGCCGGATTAAAAGCTTCAATAAGTGAAGCACGTGCTTCCTATTTCTCCTTCCACGTTCTGCTCCCCAAACCCTCTGCACTCTACAACGTGATTTCTCCCTGATTTCTCCTTCACGTCCTGTTTGTCAAATCTCATCCTCTTCTCCTTCTCGCATCACGTTTCACCGCGCCGCCTCAGCAATTGTTCAACGCCGCTGCGCTGTCTCTCACGCAATTCCACGTTCTGCTCATCCTCTTCTCCTTCTCACATCAAAACCCTAGCCTCCGTGCTCCTCCGCAACGACATCGAGGCGGCGGGCATGGCGGCGGCATCACATCCATGCGAGATTGTTATGGTGTTAATCTTGAAGAATTCATCTCTTTGTTGACTCACACAAAGTGAAGGATTCGAGGATCAATTTCGTTTTTCTAGTTTGATGATTTCTGTACAAATCTCAGAAAGTTCTTCTCCTTGATTGTGTGGGTCATTTTTGCTTCATCAATTTGGGAATTCTTCCTGTTTTCTTTCTGATTGCTTGGATTCTTCACCAATTTGGGATTTCTCCTAGCTCTTTCTGTTCGAGGTTTATCTTCAGACTTGGATTTCTTTGAAGTTTCTTTCTACATCAGTTACAATTCTGGTTAAAGGTTCTCTGGGGTCCACTCGAACGCCTTCCCCTTTTTGATGAGTTCGTAAAGGGGTAGGGATCTGAGAGCAGCCTTGGGTAGGAAATGGCTTAGAGCCGTTAGTCTGCTGGCGAGTTGTTGTACTTCCTTGACCGTCCTCGGGCTCCTCATGCTCCTGATAGCTTCGCACTTGTCGGGGTTCGCCTCTATTCCTCGTGAAGTCAACATGAAGCCGAGAAACTTCCCACCTCGGGCTCCGAACGTGCACTTATCCGGGTTGAGCCGCATATTGTGCTTCCTTAATTGTCTGAAAACTGCCCTGAGATCGGCTACGTGATCCCCTCCCTTCTGAGTTTTAACTATGATGTCGTCTATGTATACCTCCACAGATCGGCCTTGTAGACCGTCAAAGACTTTGGACATCATGCGTTGGTAGGTAGCCACTGCGTTTTTCAACCCGAAGGGGAACATAGTGTAGCAAAATGTACCCTGGTCCGTGACGAATGCCGTCTTCTCTTCATCCGGTCGGCACATTGGAATTTGATTATACCTGGAGTAGGCATCCATCAAAGAGAGGAACTCGTATCTGGAGGAGTTGTCTACTAGTGCATCGATGCCAGGTAAGGGGAAAGGGTCTTTCGGGCACACCTTGTTTAGGTCAGTGTACTCGACGCACATGCGCCACTTCCCGTTCGCCTTCTTGACGAGTACCACATTTGATAGCCAAGTCGTGTACTTGATCTCCCTGATGATTCTCGCCCTCAGTAGCTCACTCGTATGCTCCTTGATGACTAGCTGCTTCTCTGTGCTCATGCGCCTCTTTTTTTGGGCCACCGGTTTGCATTTTGGGTTGACGGATAGTTTGTGGCAGGCCAGGTCGGGATGTACTCCTGGCATGTCTGATGAATGCCACGCAAAGAGGTCCCCGTTTTCCTTAAGGAGTCGCTCAAGTTGTTCTGACTGTTCAGCGGTGAGTTCTTCAGCCACCTTTGTGATATGCCTCTCCGAACTTCCTACTTGCACGGTTCTTGTTTTTCCCTCGGGACATAACCGTAGGTCGGCCTCTGAGTGGTCGATTCTCGGGTCTACGTCCATGATGGCAAAGGTCTCTTGATGTCTTCCGCCTAGTTTCTTCTTTTTCCTGATCTTATCCTCTTTGGCCATGCGGCAACTTGTAGTGTAGCAGCTCCGCGCCATCTTGAGGTCCCCTCTCACAGCTATCACCCGACCTTGGTGGGGGTATTTCAACATTAGGTGTGGGCAGGAGATTATTGCCTTGAACGCATTGATGCTCGGTCGTCCCAGGATGACGGTATAAGCTGTTGGGCAGTCGACCACAATGAAACGCGTCTTGATGGTCTTGCAAGTACTAGGCTCGCCCAGAGATAGCCAGGTATCAAAATACCCAAGGGGGGTGACTCGGTCCCCTGTGAAGCCGATCAAGTCGTTGTCGTATGGAGTTAGATCTTTGGCCAACTGCCCTAGGGCCTTGTAAGCTGTGTAAAACAGAATGTCGGCTGAGCTTCTTGTGTCAATGAGGGCCTTTGTTACTTGCTGGTTTGCTATTACTGCACTACATACGATCGGATCGCCTTCCTCGCCGGTTTCTCGGCCGTAGTTGGCGTTGGAGAATGTAATGGTGGCCTCATCTCGGCCCGACCTCCTCTCTGATCCTTGGCCCACTTCTGCCCTCATTACTACCCTCAAGCTCTTCTTCCTAGAACTTGAGCTACTGCTGCCGCATATGAAGCCTCCGGCAATCGGCAGGGTGAAATGGGGGGTCCCCCGGGGGTCCCCTCTCTGGTCGTGTTCTCTAGATCTCTCTCGCCAGTTTCTATGCCAAGGTTGGTCCTTGTAGCGGGACTCATAGCCCTGATCGTCCCGGGAGGAGCGGCCTAGGTTCCGGTCCCTGGGGGGCTTCGAGTGCGAGGTGCGTGGCCTCGAGCGGATGATGAAGTTAACTGAACATATTTAGTCAATTGCCTTTCCCTTATTAATTTCTCGATACTGTCCATCAGCTGCAGACACTCGTCGGTCGTATGCCCAGGACTGTCATGGTACTCATAGAATTTGGACGAGTGAATCACATTCTTCGAGCGGAGGATTGGCAGTCTGTCTCGTAGCTCGGCATGGGCGTTCTCCTTGTGGATCCGGGAAAGGGGTGCATTGAGGGGGGCGTACCGGTCGAACTTAGTTCTGGGTTTGTATGCCTCTTTCCGCTCTTTCTGTTTATCTACTCTGTGTTCTTCCCTAGTCGGGGCCGCGGGAGGTAGGTTCGCAACACTTGTCGGGGGCACTCCTTCCATTTTTAGGGTGGTCTCGGCATCCTCCTGATTAATGAAATTTTCTGACCGCCTCTGAAACTCCGCTATGGTCTTGGGTCGGACGCCACTTAGGGACTTCTAGAAAGGTCGCGGCCGCAGGCCTTTCCTAGCGAATATCAGATGGACTTCCTCTGATAGTCCCGGGGTAAGGTTGGTTTCCTTGTTAAACCTAGCCAGGTAGCTCCTAAGTGACTCTTGGGGCCCCTGTCGGATCTGCTCCAAGGTCTCGATCGTCCTGGGTAACTCCTTGCTCGACACGAAGTGCTGCGTGAAGATGCGGACTATGTCCGCCCATTGCTGGATGGTGCCCTCGGGTAACGACTGAAACCATCTCTGGGGGACTCGTCCCAAACTCATTGGGAAGAAGCGACAACAAAGGGGGTCTGTTGCCCCTGTGCACATCATTGTGCTCCGAAAGTGATCAAGGTGGGTCCACGGGTCATCAACTCCATCGTAGTGCTGCATCTTCAGAGTTCGGATGAAGTTGGGGGGCATGGGTTCCCGCATGATAGCTACCCCCAAGGGGTTCCCCTGGATTGTTCCCGGCACCGGATTGGTGCGTGGCGGTTGACGAACGGTCTCTTGGTAGAGTAACCCCCGGCCCCTACTGGCCGAGTTGGGGATCGGTTGGGTGGGCTCTGGTTCCACCCATGGTCTCGTTCCTCTTCTAGGCGTTGAATATGTTCCTTCAAGAGTTGGATGGTCGTATTCTGGTCTTCGGTGCCTTTCTGGCCCTGTTCTTCCATCGCGGCCATCCGGGCCTCTAGGCGGAGAAGGGCCTCGCGGTCGTTCTGGGCCTAAGTGACTTCTTGTGCCCCTTGTCGGGGAGTTTTAGGTGTGATCTGAACCATTTGGCCGACTGGCTGCTCCATTTCTTCTTCGGATAACTCGTTCTCGCCAATGGTTTCTACCCGAACGGAGCCGTCTTGTGCTGCTCGAGAAGTCTGCCTGGTAGCCATCTTTGGTGCCATGTTGGGTAGTTGGAGGAAGTTTTACCGTCCCCACAGACGACGCCAATGGACTAAGGTAGTAGTCCAATCACCCGGCCAAGGGTGTTCGGGGAGGGGATACAGTGCTTCCTATGGTGGTGACGATGGTGGTTCTCCTAGTGCTCCTGAGGACAGTCCGGGTGGGAAACCTGCGAAGACGCTCTGAAGCTTAAGTTAGTGGTCGTCTCGATAGCTAAGTAGATTCAAGGGTTTATATTGTGTACCTTATGCTACAACGAGGTTGGCTTTTATAGTAGAGGGGCCTGTTGGCATTTGGTCTGACAGCCTAGGCAGTTGTCAGGGTCCAGCTGTCTCCCACTAGGCATATATCCGTCGGGGTGGGTCCGATCGCAATGCTTGACTGGCCTAGATGAGCGCGACCGTCAGTTCTGACCTTGGGCGGCGGTCCTCCACTGCTCATGTCGAACCGGGCTCGGCTCCATCGCGTTTACCGGGAGGAATTGTGTTGACCGGAGGTTATACCGGAACAATTTCCTCTCCATGCTAATAACGATAGAACAGAATATTCCTTTTATATTTGTTGACCAAATTAATTCTGGCTTGAATGTTGAGAGGTAGCTATTGGTCCATTACGCCCCCTCAAGATGAAAGTTCCATCAAAGACCTTTGTCTTGGACATGAGATCAGTGCATCAGGTCGTGGGCAAAGGTTTTGTAAGCAGATCTGCTAGTTGGTCCTTGGTGGGCACATGTTTGACGATGAGCTTGTTGGATTGAACTTGTCCTCTTCAGAAAGTCCCTGCTGGGGAATTGCTTCCTATTATCAAAACATGGCCATTTAGAGGATGGGCACTAGATATCATTGGTAATAATAATCCCCTATTCTCTAAAAACCATGTCTTTATCTTGGTGGCCACAGATTACTTCACCAAATGGGTGGAAGCTGAGGCATACCAGAATGTTTGGCACCACACTACTACAAAATTGTTATGTTACCACGGTTCCGGGCAGCCTGTTATCGCGGTTAAACCGTGGTAACAGGTATCGAAGTAATAGATAAATTACCACGGTTCAAGGCGGAACCGTGGTAACATCGTACCTTTGAAATACCCGGTTCTACGCTGAACCGTGGTAATAACATGCATCGGTTACCACGGTTGTAGGAGGAACCGTGGTAATTTGTCATTCTGTTACCACGGTTCCTTTATCAATCGTGGTATTAAGTTTGTTTGTTTTTTTTACCTCTGTTACCTCGGTTTATGTACGAACCTTGGTAATATGTGCGTTTTTTTTTTGTGCTACGTACAATCTGGGACATGCAATTCAAACAGTAAACATAATGTAATGGAAACAACCCTGGCAACATAATGTCAGGAAAAGGGAAATTAATTGCCCAATGCCCAGGAAAAGGGAAATTAACTAAAACATGGTCTATAGGAAACTATAAATACCAAATTACCAAATAAACTATATATAACATGCATATAGGAAAAGGGAAACTAACTGCCCAATGCCCAGGAAAAGAGAAATTAACTAAAACATGGGCTATAGGAAACTCTCATAATATCTTGTTACTTCTATGAAACAAGTTGGGCAATGCAGCATAACATCATCAATTAGTTTTAGTGCTCCTGCTTGTGCTCCCAACTACTTCTGATACATCGCATTCAATATATTTCCGAGCCCTATGGGCGTAATATACTGCTAAGCCATTCCGAACAGTTCGTGACATTATATTTCCAAAAAATATAAAAATGAATAAAAAGAGAAGGAGATTATTAGGAATTAACAACGAAGCAATTTTGGGCAGTCAAGAAGCAATTTTTAACATGAAGAAACAAAATATGATCAACAGTTCTGTGTGTGTTCTACGAAATAGTCCTGCCTTTTATAGGGAAAATTCTGTAGGTTTCAAGGTTAGTGAGAAATTAGTTTTGGGCGGCAAGCCATCAATGTTGGGCGGCAGAAATTTAAAGATGGGCGGCAGCACAACAAAGATCAAGGTTGGACGGTGCACATGTGAAAAATATGGTTTTTAGGTAAGCTGCAACAGTCCAAAAATAATTCTGTTACATAGAACAATTATGAAATACTATGAAAGGTTTGTGAGTTAAGAAATGTGGGACAAGAAATTTTGAAATACTATGATATTCCAACACTGAATTCATACAAATGGTGAAACAATCATAAAATGCCAAGTACAGACCATGAAACAATCACAAAAATATGTCCAGTTACATAGAACAATTATCCAGCAACAATCATGGGGAGGAGTTTATTGATTCTAGAATCGATTCCATAGAATCATCGGAGTCATCCGAAGAAGAGTCATCCAGCAGTGGCTCGTCAATGGCAATACCCCTTGTCCGAAAGAATTCTACTCCAATCACCAGAGGAGCCACCTCCTCTAAAGTGTTACAAGCCAAAAAGGGTAATCCATTTGGACCCCTGAGTAGTTTAGTTACAAGGAAACCATACAGTATAGCTTTCTGGTTGTCAACCAGAGCAGAAGCGAGATAATTGTAGATGATGTCTACCACATTAATGTACCCTTTGTTCAGAATTGAGTACATGATAAACATGTCTTTGTCAAGCACGTCTCTTAAACGATCTTGTCTTGGACAAAGCATGGTTGTGACTCGTAGATGTAAAACTCTGGCACGAAGGGTAAGGGACGAATAGAGAGAGCGCTGAGAAATAAAGGGATTTTCCATGCAATGGATGACTTAATCAATATTTTTTTTGATCGCGATCTCTTTGCCAGAGTTCTGAGTACATCTTTCCTTCGTCCGCACTATTGAGGAGTGCAGCAAGCTTTTCTCTGGTTATGGAGAAGTCATGAGTCAACTCCGTTCCGACGAAGCCTCTGTTGCGGTCGAATGACAAGGAAGACCAGTAAGTCAGGATAAGTTCGGGGTACAAAGGCTCATCAAATGCATCACACAATGCGGACATACGTGTCTGACGCAGAGCATTGGTGCCAGGAATTTGATAGTGGTGTAGTTCTGGGAAATTGATTGAAAAAGGAATACAAATACTCACGTCGTTTTCCATTTCTATTTTAAGGAAGAAGGAACACAGAAGCAGAGGATACAGGGAAGATTATGGATTGATGGATGGAGAACAGATGAGTCTGGAATTTATAAGCAAACCAAGAAAGTGAATACGGGTGAAAAAGAGTAACCAGTAAGAAGTTTTAATTGTGAAACAACGCACACTTCTTATGCTTCGGGAAATGGCGAGCTACAAAACATTTTAGTGGGAGGAGAGTGAAGCATTTAAGATGTATTAATTGTGAAATGGCGCACGCTGCTTGCGCTCCGGGAAACGGCGACCTGCAGAACCCTAGTACTGAACAACAACAACAACACTCTACAAAACAAAACCCTATAAGTAGAAGCAAGTCAAGAAGACTCACCAGTGAGGTAGAGAAGAACGGCCAGAGGGAGAAGACGGGAACGATGACGCACGAAGACGGAAACGACGTTACTGTCACGGTTGCAAGCAAGAGTGTGATGGGCGGAGACGAGCTTGGCGCCGACAAGCATGCAAAGCAGCAGCGGTGCCATTGCGGAGAGAAGGAGTGCCGGTGATGAGGTGCAACGGGAAGGAGCGGCAAACATGAGGTGCAACAGGGAATTCACAAATGGGTTTTGGATTTGAAAAGTAGGGTATATCAATAATAAACTCTATTACCACGGTTAGTGTATCAACCATGGTAAAAGGAAATGTTAATTAAAAAAAACTGTCTCAATTACCACGGGTGACATGGAACCGTGGTAATAGAGTGCCTCAGTTACCACGGTTTAACACGGAACTGTGGTAACAGAGCTTCAGGCACCATCTTACCACAGTTCAACGCTGAAACGTGGTTACAGGAGCGTGGTAATATGACAAATTTGTAGTAGTGTCTGACGAAATGATAATCCAAGGAGATGTGCTTCATTCAGGAATGCAGAATGTAACGCCCCTATTCTCAAAGGTCACAATAGTAACCTCAACAGTAAAATTAACAGGTTGGTTATCTTTCATAGACGTGGAAATGCATAATACTTTTTTTCAAAATAATATGCTATCAACAACATGCATTACATATATATTCCAACAAGAAGATAAACCATATACATTGCATAGTCATGTAAACCATCATTGGTAAAAGTAGTCATATAATACAAGTCGACTCGTCAAAAGAAGAAAGATATACCGCCACTATGAAATCTAAGACAAAGACCTCATAATTCCAGTATACCTCTTGTGAGGCCACGAAAGGCGACCACACAAAAAGTACAGCTAACTCTTGTACTACCAAAGCACTAAGTTACCCGCTCAACACCTACTAATTCCTCCTCAAGGTCCACATCCACCGGGTGCTCGTCGGACAGCACATCCTTAGGAATCGGCTCCGACTCCGACTCCAACACAACCTATGACTCAGACTCCGGCATAGGATCTCGTGCAACTCCTCCCTCAACACCCTTCTCATCATTGTTGTCCTCAATGCAGATCATCGTTGTCCTCAATGTAGATCACTGGGACATCCAAGTCGATGACTGCCATAGTCACCGAAGTCGTCAATGTCCGTTCTAAAGGTCTCACCATATAAAGGTAACGATAGTGAAGGATGTAGTGGGGAGAGAAAGGCGATGTCTGCATCATCTTCAGCTTGGGCGGTGATGGCTCTCGTCTCGCGGCAGGTGAAGGCGTACCTTGCACTATACCAGTGCCTGAAGTCGAGGCCCCATCACTCTGCATCTTTCCTCGAGGTGGCAAGGGGTATTGAAGTGACAGTCACAGCATGGATTCTACCATTGATGCAAATTCATCTCTAGATACGCCACCCGTTCTAAATTCTCAACCTCTCAAAGTTTACCGAGAGGGGTATAAGTACAATGTTGAGTTGTCTAGGATTCTTGGGGAACGTTGCTTTAAAACAGACTCGTCATTTTCTGACTCGAACGATTCCTAAGACTTTCTTTTTAATTTTGATCCTATCGTCGACCGTGCAGGTTCTGCAAAAATGGGTCGTCGTCAAGGAGCCAAATCCCTACTCACAGTCCCACTATGCCTTCAAGATGTCAACTGGATCTGCGAGGTGATCCGAGGAATTGCTAGCTATTTTCCCCCTTTAGACTTCGATTTTCTTAAAGAGAAGCTTTCTTCTTCGCATAGCAACACAGGAAACTAGTTGCAAGCATTCTAGACGAAAGTCATAACACAATCATAGCTGTCAACCATGAGGGTAACTCCTCTTTAACGTTACTAGGTGCTACCCACATCATTATAAACCTCTTACTTACCATTTAAACATAGTCGTTCACATTCATCCTATGCGACTCATGTAATCTTTAACCAATTAGATCCAGATATGCCTAATCTCTCTTGATTTGATTAGCTCATCTCTTACTCTATTAATCACCATTATCAATGGAGTTGCTTACCTAATGTATGAGTCTATGAAACATCCTTACTTAACCCATAATTCATTGGTATTGGCACCTTACTACTTTTGATTAATATTACCTTAGAAAGTGATTCTCATATCCACTTATTCACCTTACCCAAGTTAGTACAATCATAATAACGAAACCTTAATTAGCCTCTAGTTAACATAATAAGTTCATTTCTGATTCAATTGGCATCTTGTCATGCCAAAAAACCCTTAACTGATTACCTTAATTCAATTTTCTCCATTAAAATCACTAATACCAACTCCACTAATCCTTAATCGAGTCAATCAAATTAGTTTATGTCTCACTTGACACATCTTTAAACTGAGGTTCACTCTTAGGCTCATCCTAATCATACAACCACTTTCCATACATCTAACCATAAAAATATAGGCTTATCTCAAATCTCAACACTCTGCACAACTGAACTCATTTCCTTCAAAATCGATCCTTGTATCGCCTTTCAAGGGTATTAACCAAACTTTTCATTCCAAGATCTTCCAGTTTCCAAGGATTAAACTCCTATCGTAATAACTACGAATGCAAGGTCTCTCACTCAAACCTGATTTCTATCACAGTCCAACTAAAGCTCAAGAGGAAGCTTACCTTAAAACTGCTCACAACTTACCAATTGGCAAGGCTCCAATCCTCATAGAAAACTATACCTTGAAGTCTTTCTTTCCCTTCCATACTTAAAATTCAATATTTGTTTACGCTATAATAATCTCATTTGGGATTCAATTCCTAACTTATCCCTCAAGAGTTATCAACTGCTTAATGACATTCCTAACATATTCCCGACTTAACCGAAACCCAACAAACAAACCTTAACAAACACATTTCATCTATTAAGAGCAAATTTAAGACTCTGGATATTTTAAATAAAAAGGTAATTATTTAATTATCCCGACGTATATGATGAATGCGTTAAATCACTAGTCAGATGCCATGAGCATTTGAGTTATCTGTGAAAGGTTTTGAGACAACAGTTCGCCGTAGAAGCTCCAATTGAACCCCCGACTGACGTTCGGCTGAGAATTAGATATTTTGCATATATGTATGATGATGTATGCACATTTTCGTGGAGATTGAATATAAGGTTGATATGGTTTGGTTCCGGGGCCCATGAAAGTTTCTAGCACTCGGTAACGGGACTGTGAAAACCCTGAAGTGTAGAAACGAGGTCGTTTTAGGCATTTATAAAATTTCCGAGCGGGATGGAAAGTATTAGAATATCGTGAGGAACCCATTTATGAAATAAAATGTTTTTGATGAATAGTGTTTTTGGGTCGAAAACGACCGGAATCTCAAGAATGATATTCTTAGATATTTTATCGCCCAACACCCGAGTTTGGCGAGCATATGAGTCGAGATGAGTCATTGATCGACGTTAGTCACAAAACAAAATCTTTAGGGAAACATGATTAAAGTATGATTAATAAAGTAATTATGACGTGAATAGTGTTTGTGTAAGTGTTAAGAATGGAGGAAGGCGCGTTCTTGAAATGGAAAAATAAAAGAAGGGTTGAGGAATCGAAGATACTTTGAAAGTAAGTTTCTTATATATTTCTATCCTGTTTATTCATGATTACAAACTCTGTATTTATACAGAGTGAAAACTAAGACGATACTGAAATCATAATGACCGTTCCAGATATCCCGAGGTCAGCTGTTACATTGGGAATGTAAACTAAAATAAACAATAATAAATACAAGATAAGATAAGGTAGAATCCCGACTATTCCGGGATTGCTATTATTACAAGATAGCATGCGCTACAGCTGGCGTGGACTCAGACGACATGTCTGGTCAGACGATTATCTTGGCTTCGACAGACGATCCACTGTTCCAAAATCAGAAGATCCCCAACAGACGATAGGTTAGACGACGCGTTCCATTGTTGATCTTCTTTACAAATCACAGACGATGTTGTGACTGGTTCTTATCTCTAACAGTAAGTGATTAGACTTTATGTGTGTAAGTGATTAGACTAATTGTCATATAACCTTTCTAAAATCATGCTTTGGCCCCTAAGTCTTAAAAAAATTAAAAAATTCTCCCCCTTGTACATGTGATGGTCGTGGGCCCATGTATGCATATATGCATATATTTTCTTTCATGTAGCTTAAGTGGATTAGATAAGAAATGGTTGGAGGATATTAAAGAGAGGTTAGAGAGAGAGTGTGTGTGTGAAACTTCTCATCCTCTTCTTCCTCCTCCTTTGCTTCCGCCACTTCCTCCTCCCCTTCAACCATGTTTTCTTCATTTTCTTACCTTGCCCCTCTGATAAAAAAGGTAGCTCTCGTCGAGATCTACTGTAGGACGGTTTCAATTTTTCGATCGGCCGATTCTCGGGTTTCATAGCTCACCGAATGCATTGTCGTAGTTACGTAAGTTATATATCTGCTCCCTAGCTTTCCACTGATATAATTTGTTTTGTTAGAAGTTGATTTTTGTTCAAAATTGATTTTGGAAAAAGTAACTTTTTGCAAAGTGGCTTTGTTAAAGTTGTTCCCAATGCTTAGGTTTGAAAAAGCCTCCAATTAGTTCTTGGAAAATTTGAGCTTTTGAAAAGTGCTTATTTTCAAGAATTGATTTTGGAAATTCTAAGTTGGTTTTTACCATAGATTTTGCCTAATATTTGATGTTGACAACTTGGTTTTGAAGAAAAATGTGGCCTTGGTAATTAAAGAGGCTTGGCCGAATTCAAGCCTTTGTGTTGGGTGTGAGGAATTGATTTTTAAATTAGTTTTCTTGTGTTATAGAGCTTGTATTCTAATTTGGTGAAAAGAAAAATTGATTTCCTTGGTTTTGGGTATGAACCTGAGAGTATTAAAGAGTTTTGGGCTTGGAAAATTGAGTTCTAAACTTGTTGGAATGTTTGGGGTTTTGAGGGACAAAATCCAAAAAATTTGGTTGTATAAGTATGAGTTTAAGATCTTGATTGTGATTCTTGAAAGCTTTGCTTGAAAGAAATTGTTAAGTGTTGGAAAACCTCAATGAACGTCTAAGGAAGAGGATTGGAAATCCTAGAGGAAAATGAGAGGGTAAATGTGATTTTGAGCTTGTGAGTTTGACAAAAATTCATGGAGAATGAGTCATTTGAAAGTTTATTTGAATTGTTTGCGGTTTTGCCTTAAAAATGTGTTTTAGCACCTTTGAATGTTGTTTGGGAAAAAAGGAAATTTTTGCCTTGATATAGGCCTTATGGCTAATTCATGGTGTGAGTTTTGCAGTGAGAGTTTGTTTTCTAAAACTTGATTAAAGTTGTAATGTTTTGGAGTATGAAAGCTTGATTATTTGAGGTATAAAGGACTTAGAAGCTTTTAAAAAGTTTTGAGTTAAAGTTGTAAGGAGTATGAGTTAAGTAACACCCCAATTTTCACGAGGGTTAAAATTGCAATATCGCACAAGAAATAAACATTAAAATGATAATAGCGGAAACTGAATAAAATGAAAACCTTTATTCAGAGTAAGCCACCAGGGCAATCATTAAAAATCACAGAAATAAATGTAATTATGTCAACCCTCCTATGTCAACACGCAAGGAGTGTTGGACCTTTAGCGCTTACCACTACGCCAAAAGCAATTGCTGTTAGTGAGGGCGCAACTAAATTCCTTTAAGGCGTAGCAGCCACGCCACGTTTCGAATGCTACACAGCAGGCAGGATGCTGGCCCACCTAGACCCAAAAATCCCCCCCAGCACCTGCCAGCGACCCGCTGCACAGAAATGCCTTCCAGGGGATTCGAACACGTGACCATGCTCTGATACCACTTGTTGGACCTTTAGCGCTTACCACTACGCCAAAAGCAATTGCTGTTAGTGAAGACGCAACTAAATTCCTTTAAGGCGTAGCAGCCACGCCACGTTTCGAATGCTACACAGCAGGCAGGATGCTGGTCCACCTAGACCCAACAAGGAGAACCACAAAGACGGAGATGACCTGTTAAGAACCAAGGGTTCTTTAAAAAAGAAAATTTGAGAAATCGAAGATACTAAATGTTTTTTCTATTCTAATTAATTCACTATTACAAGCTCTGTATTTATACAGAGAGAAAATAGACAAACATACAAGATCGTGGATATTCCGGGTCAACATAATCGGCGGGTCACCTATCATATATTGACAGTTGACACCTATCATACATGGATTCCGGGTCAACATAATCGGCTGACATGACTATTGACCAGACGATACAGTTATGCATTCGGTTCAGCTTGGCAGACGATGCTGCCATACAGACGATAGAAAACTAACTTATTCAAATATTAGTATCAGACGATACAGACGATAACTATCAGATGATACTGTATTTCTCTAACAGCCCCCCTCAAACTCAAGGTAGGTGAAAAGGAGCAGCCTTTGCAAACACATTGAGTTTGGCCTTCATTGCTGCAAAGTGTTGAGGCAAGAGAGGTTTGTGAAGATATCAGCCAATTGATCCTGACCAGGAATGTGATACACAACCAATGACTTATTTTGAACTTTCTCTCGAACGAAGAAGATGTCCAATTCCATATGTTTGGTTCTGGTGTGTAAAACTGGGTTGTGAGTTAAGGCCACAGCTCCCATGTTTCTACTTTTCTGCCGCAGCCAGTACGTTAATAAATATGTAGACGAGTTAGGAGTCTTTTGATCCAAGAAGTAATTACTCAAGATGAGGAGAATAAATTCTTTAATACTTCTGATAACCTGATATCCTTGAAAAGCACATTTCTTGATCTTTGTACCTTTGATGCACTTGACGCTTGATCGGAAGGATTCTTCCTTAGTAGTTTGGCAGACGTAGTCTCCATTCAACGCCTGAAGTTCCGCTGCAGAGTAGTTTGTATTGGCGGACGAACTTTTCTTCATTCAGTTCTTCTTAACTATTGGAATCTTCTTGACTTGTAGAAGACTGAATCTTTTCTTTTGGTTCCATTGAAGTTTTCCATCTGAGAGAGTTGATTCACAACTTCTTTTTATGATGCTAGAGAATCTTCGAGGCCGAAGGTGTTTCTTCATAGATTATCATGCTCTTTCAGCTTTGAATAGAGCAGTCATCTTTTGATTACTGTAGGCTTAAGTGGCAGACTGTTTTGTCTTCTTGAGATAGGCTTTGACTTGAGCGAGCAGACTTTGATGAAGTGTCCTCAAGAGAGAATGTTGAATGTTGTTGCCGCTTTAGCTTTCTTGAATCACCGGACTGTCTTATGCAAGAGTGCTTTTCCTTCGTATATCTTTGACAGTGTTTTCTTCAAGGTGACCGGACGAACTCCTCTGATGGACTGATTTTCTTGATGATGCTTTGAATTTCATTCAGTCCTTTTAGAGATAGTTATTCCTGTACATGAGAGTTTTCACTGTGTCAGGAAATCTAGTTTAAACAATATTATGAAGGTGCAAGAAACACACAAGAAAGGGGGGATTTGAATTGTGTGACCCATTTTTCAATTTCTTTTCTCAAGAGTTATATGTTATTCATCTATCATCTTTCATCTATATTTAACATAGGTCATTCTTGGAAATGTGTGAGAATGCATGAAATTCATTTAATAGATTCTGAAGGATGATTACTTGTTTTTTTTTTTTTAAGATTGTTTGCTAGTTACAAATGTATGAATAAGCATGCAGTGGAAAAGCAATGTAACATGAAAATAAAGCACACATGGTTTTTATCCTGGTTCACCCCCATAATCGACAGGTCTACGTCCAGTCCTTGGCTTCACCAAGATTTTCACTATTTAACCAAATAGTACAAGTATTATCAGGGACTTCTCCCAACAAGTATTCTAAGGACTTCTCCTAACAAGTATTCTAAGGACTTCTCCTATCAAGTATTAGAAGGACTTCTCCTTACAAGTATTGTCAGGACTTCTCCTTACAAGTATTCTACAGGACTTCTCCTGACACCTTTTTCAAGGGTTGGCTTCTCTACATGGTTCTCTTCTTAATAAGAGTGGGCAGAGGAAATTAAGCTCAATTTTCAGAGAGGATAGGAGTTTGGGTTCTCTGTTTAGGAGGGTGTGTGAGTTGGGAAAGATAAGAGTAAAACTCTACGAATTTTTCTCACACAAGCTCATATACTCAGGCAGGAATAGGCTTGAGGCATCCTGAGTATGAACCAAGGTTCCTTGGCTCTTGGGACAGACTTAGTTGACATATGGAAGTTTAAGTCTAAGTTGCCCAAATACTTCGGAGGCAGGATCTTCTATTTATATCTTCAGTTGCTTCTTCTTCTTGAGAAAGAGAGAAAAACTGTCCGAAGTGCCTCTTCCTCTCTGAGCTGCGCATAACGGCTAGTTCTGCATCTTTCAGCAGGCGTAAGTCAATATCTGAGATTTCTCTGCAAGCGTAAGATATGATCTGGAAATCATCAGTTCATCTGGGTTGATGTCGTCTGGCTCCATGTTGAGCAAATAGCTTTGAGCTATGCCTTCAGTATTTAATGCGTGGAGGAATAGCAGTGAAGCTTGCTTTGACCACTTTGCCCAAGTGCTTGCCAGCTAATACTTATCACGTGCCTTGGTCAGATATTTGAATTTCGACCGTTGAGAGTGTACGATGCTCAGAGATTCTTGCCGTTGATTCCGCAATGTCAGCTTGATTTGAGGGAAAGTAGAATATCAGTGGGACCAAGGAATATTGTATTAATTGTGTCCCTTTCTACTTTCTGCCGCAACAAGTATGTTAATAAATTTGTAGACGAGGTAGGAGTCTTTTGATCCACGAAGTAATTATTCTAGATGAGGAAGCTAAGTTCTTTAACACTTCGATAATCCTGATGTCCTCGAAAACCACATTTCTTGATCTGTGTACCTTTGGCGCAATTGATGCTTGAGCGGACGGATTCTTCCTTGTAGCTTGGCAGACGTAGTCTCCATTTAATGCTTGAAGTTCCGCTGCAAAGTAGTTGGTATTGGCGGACGAACTTTTCTTCATTCAGTCTTTCTCATATATTAGGATCTTCTTGTCTTTGTAGATGACTGATTCTCTTCTTTTGATCTCATTGAAGTTCTTTCATCTGATAGAGTTGATTCACAACTTCCTTTTGTGATGCTAGAGAACCTTTGAGGCCGAAAGGGTTTCTTCATAGATTAACCTGCCCTTTCAATTTTGACTGGAGCAGTCTTCTTAAGTGGCACACTGTTTTGTCTTCTCAAGATAGGCTTTGACTTTGAGCGAGCAGACTCTGATGAGATGTTCTAAAGATGTTGGATGTTGTTGCCGCTTTAGCTCTTATGATTCACCGGACTGTCTCATGTAGGAGTACTTTCCTCCGTATATTTTTGACATAGTTTTCTTCATGGTGACCGGACGAACTCCTCTAATAGACTAATATTCTTGATGATGCTTTGGAGTTTACTCAGTCCTTTTAGAGATGGTTATTCCTGTACATGAGAGTTTTCACTGTGTTCGGAAATCCAGTTTAAAACGATATTGAACCTTAAAGAAATTGTTGATTATCAAAACATAATTATTCATTTAAATGTTTGAATCTAACATATTAAACCTTAAAGAAATTGTTAATTATCAAAACATAATTATTCATTTAATTGTTTGAATCTAACACACCACTCTCTCGTTACACAGCACTAATTGAACCCTATGATGGACTCTGAATCAACCCGATTCAAAAGACCTTTTCCCAAACACCAAACACTATGGTGGATGCAAGAATCAAACCGATTCAAGATGAAAAAGGTTTTACAGGCTGAACAATCCTTCGATATAAATGGATTGTGAAACACTTATCAAGATTGCTTTCTTGCTTCTCTATTTCTAGATTTATCGTTGACTTCCTTACAAGTAGAACTAAGAGGTTAGTAAGTCAAGATACAGAAATGGCCGATTAAGTGATTGTTGTTTTGGTTTGTTTGAGAAATTCCATTTTATTTCCCAACTTTTAGTTTCGGGGACGAAACTCCTTTTAGGGGGTGGTATTGTAAGACCCTCAAGTTTTGAGTATTTATGTTTTGGCCCTTGGATACTTTAATATTAGGTTTTGATCCTTTAAGTATGGATAATTGAGTTTTAGTCCTTGGACTAGTCAAAACTAGATTGGGATTTAGTATTAAGAGCTTTAATGATGTTTTGAATTCAGATTGGGAACATGTTGGTTTGGTGGTGGAGACTTAAGCATTTGTTTGGCATGACTTGTATTCAAATCCTAGTGAGGTAGGTTTTTATTTTGTGCAGATTTCGAGTGTGGTGGCTGAATATTTCGAATTTGAAGTTGAGACAAGGATATTAATGAGTTAAATGAGGTTGTTGGGAGTTACAAGCTGAGTTTGAATGTGTTGAATGGGTGTTAAGAGAGTTTAATGCTTGTCGGGAGTTACAAATGGCTAATAAGAGGGTGTAAAGTGAGTTTATGGCTTGGTCTATGAGTAAATGAACAATAAAGAGGGTGATGTCGTGCTCCCTCTCATTTCCCCTTGCAACTATTTTCCCTTGAAGCATAGTGGTTGTTTCCTTGTTCTTCTTTCAAACAAATTTGCTAGAGAAACCTAGAACACTAGAGTTGAATCCTTTGGTGCTTCTTGGAGATGACTCTCTTTTATTCTTGTGGTATTCTACCTCTTTCCAAATCCTTTCTCAAGAACGTTGAGGTTAGCTTTATCGGTCGGAGGACAAAACCAAGCAAATGAGTAAAAGGTAAGGGTAACTCAGTTCTAGATCGAGTCAGTGGTGTTTTACCTACGATTTTGTATTGGAGACTATTCTGTTTGTTTATGATGAAGTTGTTGGTATTTGTGATTTATTCTTGGATTTGACAATTGATGATTATGATATGTTGTTAATGATGTTGTAAACTGGATTTTGGAAATTGGATAATTTACGTTGTACTATGAACTGTTGGCTCGTGTGTTGGCTGTTATGGGTTATGACATGTGCATTTGGAAGGATGATGAGATGGGGAATTGTCCCATGTGATCATGCCTAGTGGATGAGCATTGGAAGGATGATGAGATGGTAATTTGTCCCATGTGATCATGCCTAAGATAGATGAGATGGTAATTTGTCCCATGCGATCTATCTTGAGTTCGGTGAGAGGGTAATTTGTCCCCTGCGACCGTTCTCGCCAGTTTGGGGTGAAGTTTTGGCCAAGAGTCTTGCATATAGAATTTGAGGAAGTTGAATTGGGTTAATACTGTTGTTGTTGTTGTTGTTGTTGGATTTGCCGTTAAGTTGTTGTTACTGTATGTTAAAAATATTGTTACTGTTATATATGTTCTGCATGTTGATTGGTATTTGTTGTTTGTTTTAAGAGTTAACCTTTTCTGTTTGTGTTTGGGCGCATAACGCCAGAGATAGAAAGGGCGATGATCTTTATCTCTTGAAGAGCATCATGGAATCAGAGTGCGCAGTGGTAGCGTGGAAGAATCTGAAGAAGACAATTGTTGCTTTATAGAACTTTGTTGCTTGATAGAACTTCCGCTGTTTATTTTTGGGCTCGTTAGTTGAGCGTTTATTTTTGTGATAATATTACTTCATTTATGCTTCCGCGTATTAGTTAATATTTAAGGGTATATTATCAATTAAATATTATTTAGAGACGAAATGTTTTTTAAAAAATTGAGTTGTTTTCCTGAGAGGTTTTAATTTCCGTGAATTTACAATGTGACCCTCAACCCAAAATTGGGGTGTTACATTTGAGGTATCAGAGCTTTGGTTGAGAAAACCAGAGCTGTTGGGTAGTTGCATTCTGAAATCGATTGTTGGGGTGACAATCGAAAGAAGAATGGTGTGACTTAATTGTTTGTTGGTTGATTTTCTTGCTTCTCTATTTCTAGATTTATCGTTGACTTCCTTACAAGTAGAACAAAGAGGTTAGTAAGTCAAGATACAGAAATGGCCGATTAAGTGATTGTTGTTTTGGTTTGTTTGAGAAAATCCATTTTATTTCCCAACTTTTAGTTTCGGGGACGAAACTCCTTTTAGGGGGTGGTATTGTAAGACCCTCAAGTTTTGAGTATTTATGTTTTGGCCCTTGGATATTTTATAATTAGGTTTTAATCCTTTAAGTATGGATAATTGAGTTTTAGTCCTCTCACTAGTCAAAACTAGATTGGGATTTAGTATTAAGAGCGTTAATGATGTTTTGAATTCAGATTGGGAACATGTTGGTTTGACTTGGAGGATTATAAGAATAGTTTTGTTAGAGTTTTAACAAGAAAAGACATGGTTTAGTGGTGGAGACTTACACATTTATTTGGCATGACTTGTATTCGAATCCTAGTGAGGTAGGTTTTTATTTTGTGAAGATTTTGAGTGTGGTGGCTGAATATTTCGAATTTGAAGTTGAGACAAGGATATTAATGAGTTAAATGAGGTTGTTGGGAGTTACAAGCTGAGTTTGAATGTGTTGAATGGGTGTTAAGAGAGTTTAATGCTTGTCGGGAGTTACAAATGGCTAATAAGGGGGTGTAAGGTGAGTTTATGGCTTGGTCTATGAGTAAATGAACAATAAAAAGGGTGAATTCTGAATAAGAAGGAGATTTAGGTCGTGCTCCCTCTCCCTTCCCCTTGCCACTATTTTTCCTTGAAGCATAGTGGTTATTTCCTTGTTCTTCTTTCAAACAAATTTGCTAGAGAAACCTAGAACTCTAGAGTTGAATCCTTTGGAGTGTTGCTGGATTTTGGTGCTTCTTGGAGATGACTCTCTTTTATTCTTGTGGTATTCTACTTCTTTCCTAATCCTTTAGCAAGAATCCTTGAGGTTAGCTTTATCGATCGGAGGACAAAACCAAGCAAAGGAGTAAAAGGTAAGGGTAACTCAGTTCTAGGTCGAGTCAGTGGTGTTTTACCTATGATTTTGTATTGGAGACTATTCTGTTTGTTTATGATGAAGTTGTTGGTATTTGTGATACATGCTTGGATTTGAGAATTGATGATTATGATATGTTGTTGATGATGTTGTAAACTGGATTTTGGAAATTGGATAATTTACGTTGTACTATGAACTGTTGGCTCGTGTGTTGGCTGTTATGGGTTATGACATGTGCATTTTGAAGGATGATGAGATAGGGAATTGTCCCATGTGATCATGCCTAGTGGATGAGTTTTGGAAGGATGATGAGATGGTAATTTGTCCCATGTGATCGTGCCTAAGGTAGATGAGATGGTAATTTGTCCCATGCGATCTATCTTGAGTTCGGTGAGAGGGTAATTTATCCCCTGCGACCGTTCTCGCCAGTTTGGGGTGAAGTTTTGACCAAGAGTCTTGCATATAGAATTTGAGGAAGTTGAATTGGGTTAAGACTGTTGTTGTTGTTGTTGGATTTACCGTTAAGTTGTTGTTACTGTATGTTGAAAATATTGTTACTGTTATATATGTTCTGCATGCTGACTGGTATTTGTTTTTTTTTTTAAGAGTTAACCCTTTCTGTTTGTGTTTGGGCGCTTAAGCCAGAGATAGACAGGGCAATGATCTTTATCTCTTGAAGAGCATCATGGAATCAGAGTGCGCAGTGGAAGCGTGGAAGAACCTGAAGAAGACAATTGTTGCTTTATAGAACTTTGTTGCTTGATAGAACTTCCGTTGTTTATTTTTGGGCTCGTTTGTTGAACGTTTATTTTTGTAATAATATTCCTTCATTTATGCTTCCGCGTATTAGTTAATATTTAAGGGAATATTATTAATTAAGTATTATTGAGAGACAAAATGTTTTTTAAAGAATTGAGTTGTTTTTCTGAGAGGTTTTAATTTCATCGAATTTACTATGTGACCCTCAACCCAAAATTGGGGTGTTACATTTGAGGTATCAGAGCTTTGGTTGAGAAAACCAGAGCTGTTGGGTAGTTGCATTCTTAAATCGATTGTTGGGGTGACAATCGAAAGAAGAATAGTGTGACTTAATTGTTTGTTGGTTGATTTTCTTGCCTCTCTATTTCTAGATTTATTGTTGACTTCCTTACAAGTAGAACTAAGAGGTTAGTAAGTCAAGATACAGAAATGGCCGATTAAGTGATTGTTGTTTTGGTTTGTTTGAGAAAATCCGTTTTATTTCCCAACTTTTAGTTTCGGGGATGAAACTCTTTTTAGGCGGTGGTATTGTAAGACCCTCAAGTTTTGAGTATTTATATTTTGGCCCTTGGATATTTTATAATTAGGTTTTGATCCTTTAAGTTTGGATAATTGAGTTTTAGTCCTTGGACTAGTCAAAACTAGATTGGGATTTAGTATTAAGAGCTTTAATGATGTTTTGAATTCAGATTGGGAACATGTTGGTTTGACTTGGAGGATTATAAGAATAGTTTTGTTAGAGTTTTAACAAGAAGAGACTTGGTTTAGTGGTGGAGTCTTAAGCATTTGTTTGGCATGACTTGTATTCGAATCCTAGTGAGGTAGGTTTTTATTTTGTGCAGATTTTGAGTGTGGTGGCTGAAGGAGTTACAAATGGCTAATAAGGGGGGTGTAAAGTGAGTTTATGGCTTAATCTATGAGTAAATGAACAATAAAGAGGGTGAATTCTGAATAAGAAGGAGGCTTAGGTAGTGCTCCCTCTCCCTTCCCCTTGCATGATAGCCAGATTTGATACATTTCACTTGTATGGTCATGAGCTTTGTTAGTAAGCTAAATTGTGAACTCTTTTCTGCTTCTATGATCGATTTTCATGCTCTGAATCCTTAATGAATTTCACTCTCTTGACATGCATGTGTTTTAACCCAGCCGCGCTTTCTTGGATATGTATCTTGTGCTTCGTTTTTCTGGCTAAGGTGATTTGTTCTGAGCTTGAGGATAAGCTCTTCTCAAAGTGTTTTACGCTTGAGGACAAGCTGTTGTTGGGTATAGTGGTGTGATGACCCGAATTCGTATGGTGTTTTTAGGGTCTTTTTCTCTTGTTTTTAGTTTGTTTTATTGAGTCTCATATATTTTTTATTTCAGTTTGTTAGGTTTTTCTCTTTATTTTTGCATTTGCATATAATTTAGTAAATTTTGTGTTTTTAGTCCTTTTAGTTATGTTTTATTGCATTTTTAGTCCTTGTTAGAGGTTCTGGTCAATTAAGGAATATTTGTGGGGATCTTTGTGCAAATAAATGAAAGAGTGTGGCTGAAGTTAATGAGGAAGAATAATCATGAAACCTCCTATGCTTGTTTAACATGTGCCTAATTGAAGAAATTAAAGAAGGAGATGAAGAATCAAGCATTTAGCATGTGCTAAAATGGAGAAATGATGAAGGAAATGGAGGTTTCAGCTGTTGCAAAACATCCATGATAGCCACAATGAAGCCCCTTAATTGCATTGAAGAAAGGGATCAAAAGAGAAGGTTAAGAACAAGAAGATGAGGAGTCCGCCGTGCTCCCAACACTTGAGCGTTGTCACCCCAACGCTTATGCGTTGGCTTTCTGTCTGAAACTGGTGAATTAATGCTGTCTCCAACACATGAGCGTTGGAAACCAGCGCTTGAGCGTTGGATTGCTGTCAGTTTCGCTATAAATTCGGTTTTTGGCTTTTCTTTTGTATCAAGCCCTGGAACCTGAGTTCCTTCTTTTGTAGCTTTGTTCTTGAAGCTTGTAAGAGGCCTTTGGAGACCTTGGTTCAGGTTTTTCATTTTTAATTATGTTTTCCTTAGCCATGTTTGGCTAAGCTTTCTTGTATTTGGGTTGTAGTGAATCTATTTCAACTATGAATGCTTGAATCTATTTCAACCCAAAAGTTATGTCTAAACTATTACAACCCAAAATGTTGAGCAGACGGATTCTTCCTTAGGATTTGGCAGACGCAGTCTCCATAGAGTATTTAGAATTTCGTTATTTGAATGGCTTGTATCGGCAGACGGTCTTTCTTCATTCAGTCCTTCTTACGATTGAGAATATTCTTGACTTGTAGAAGACTGAATCTTCCCTTTTCTTTTGCTTCCACTGAAGTTCTCCATTTGAGAAAGTTGGTCCACAACTTCTTTATATGATGCTAGAGAAGCTTCGAAGCTGGAGGTGTTTCTTCTTGAGTTGTCATGCTCTTTTAGCTTTAGATGAAACAGTCTTCTTGTTGATCACTATTTGTTTATGCAGCGGACTGTTTCAGCTTCTTGAAGTGGACTTTGACTTGAGAGTACATAGCTTGATAGAGTGTCTTCGGAAAGGATGTTTGCTATTTGAAGTCACTGTTTTATCTCCCATGAGTCACCAGACTGTCTTTACATGAGTGCTTTCCTTTGTATGTCTTCGACAGTATTTCCTTCAGGATGTAAGTAGTGATGACCGGACGGTTTCTCCTGGCAGATTGATTCTCTTGATGATGCTTTGAGATTCATTCAGTCCCTCCAGTAGATAGACATTCCTGGATATGAGAAATTTCACTGTGTTAGGAATTCTATCTTTAATGATATTAAACCTTCAAGAGATTATTAATTATCAAAACATAATAACTCATTTAATTATTTGAATCTAACAGAGGCTCTTGTGGGGAAGCTCTCTGCCTCAGCGTCTCATGAGGTGGCTTTGGTTCTGGGTGTTGAAAAGGGATGCTATTATGGAGAAAGAGTTCCAACTGTTTTTCTTTTTCCTGAAATTGATCCCTAGGGTTTTAGCTCTGTGGAGAGGGAGGTTTCTATTGCTTCTAAGGTTTTTTTCGCCAAGGCTACTTCTCTTCCAGGTCTCTTTGATGGGTGCGCTATTCGCCGTGGAGCGGAGGAGGGCGGTGTTGGGGAGGGGGTGGTTGTGCAGCTTCCCAGAAGACGTGGGCGACCCAAGAAACTGGTGATGCATCTTTCTAGAAGACGAGGGCGTCCCAAGAATCTAGTGGATATAGGCGATCCATCGATGGCAGCAGGCTCGGCAGATAGGGCTCGTGGGCAAGGGTAGAAGAGGGCTCGGGGTCGCCCCAGCAAGGAGGTCAGATGCCAGAAGCTGAGTAACCTTGTTAATTCCAATCTTTCTCGGATGGAGATCGGAGCGAGAGGTGAAGTAAGAGAAGATCGCCATCTTTCTCTTCTGCCTTCTGAGTCTTTAGTGCCTCCGGGAGTTTTGACGAGGGCTAGACGTGCCATTGCAGTGGGTAAGCAGGTGGGTGTTGTTTTTTATTGTCCTGGCGATGTGGCAGTTAACCAGATAGTGGCTCAAATTATGGAACGTAGAATCTCATAGGAGGGGTCTCTTTTTGTGCCGTTGTTGTTCTTTTTTGGGGTTTTCCATTTATGGATTTTGGATGCTCTTATTGGCTGGGATTTGTATATTCCTTTGTTGGCTTGCGGCGTGGGCTTTGTCCCTTTTCTGTTTTTTTTTGAGGTGGTTGGGCAGCCATCCCTATCTCGTGTGTCGGCCGCTTGTTTTGGTTGTATATTCATTATTGATATATATTTTCTCTTTCGAAAAAAAATTAATATTTTAACTACTTCTTATATTTAACTTTTTTAGTTATATGTATAAAAGGTTTTACAAATAATATATAAATATAATAAAAATGGCAATAAAAAACTAATTAATCCTATTACTAATGCAAAATTCAAGTCAATTTTTAAGTTTATAAATGATATATTTTAATGTAGGTATTTGAATAGCTTTTAACAATACAGTTTTTTTTTTTTTTCAGTTTTTAACTTTATTATTCAATATATTCATTACAAAGGAAATTTTTTATTGCTTAATGAACTTTAATACAAAGGTAGGAAAATTTTATTGCTTAGTGTATTAAATCAAAAGTTCAAGTGAGTTTTACATATTATAATATATATAGAGAGAGAGTGAGAGAGAGAATTTTAAACAACATATATAATCATTTTAAGTTTTAAAAATAATTTAAAAAATATATATTTAAAAAAATGCATTTGACCCTTGTATATATTTCAATATTTGTTATATTTATTTTATATAAAAGATATTAATTAATTTATTTTTTTATCAACTTGAGGTCGATAATTAGAATTTTAACTACTTCTTACATTTAATTTTATAGTTATATGTATAAGAAGTTTTACATATAATTTAAAAAAATAATGAAAATGACTAAAAGTAAATAATTAATCCTATGACTAATGCAAAAGTCAAGTCAATTTTTAAGTTTATAAATGTTATTTTTAATGTAGGTATTTGAATTGCTTTTAACAATATAATATAATTTTTTTCAGTTTTTAACTTTACTATTAAATATATTAATTACAAAGGAAATTTTCTATTGCTTAATGTATTTTAATACAAAGATAGGAAAATTTTATTGCTTAATGTATTAAATGCAAAAGTTTGATTGAGTTTTACATATTATAATATATATATATATATATATATATATATAATTTTAAACAACATACATAATCATTTGAATTTTTTAAATAAATTCTGAAATATATATTTACAAAAGGCATTTAACCCTTGAATAATTGTAATACTTATTATACTTTTTATATAAAAGATATTAATTTGTTTAATTTTTTCTCAACTTGAGGTTGATAATTAATATTTTAACTACTTCTTATATTTAATTATTTTAGTTATATGTATGAGAAGTTTTATAAATAATATATAAAAATAATGAAAATAACATAAATACCTAATTAATCCTCTTACATATGCAAAAGTAAAGTCAATTTTTAAGTTTATAAATGTTATTTTTTAATGTAGGTATTTGAATAGCTTTTGACAATATAATACATATTTTTACAGTTTTAAATTTTATTATTAAATACAAAGGAACTTTTTTATTACTTAATGTATTTTAATACAAAGGTAGGAAATTTTTATTTCTTATTGTATTAAATACAAAACTTCTAGTGAGTATTACATATTATAATTTTTATATATATATAGAGAGAGAGAGAGAATTTTAGAAAACATACATAATCATTTAAAATTTTTAAAATAATTTCTAAATTAAATATTTACAAAAGGAATTTAACCCTTGAATAATTATAATATTTAATATATTTATTTAATATAAAAATATATTAATTTTTTAATTTTTTCTCAACTTGAAGTCAACAATTAATATTTTAACTACTTCTTATATTTACTTTTTTTTTGTTATGTGTATAAGAAGTTTTACAAATAATATATAAAAATAATGAAAATAATAATAAATAGCTAATTAATCCTCTTAATAATGCAAAAGTCAAGTAATTTTTAACTTTATAAATGGTATTTTTTAATTTAGGTATTTGAATAATTTTACAATACAATTTTTTCAGTTTTTAATTTTATTAATTAATACATCTATTATAAAGGAAATTTGTTATTGCTTAATATATTTTAATATAAAGGTAAGAAAGTTGTATTGCTTAATTTATCAAATGCAAAAGTTTAAGTGAGTTTTACATATAATATATATATTGATATTGATTGATTATGAAGTGGCTATTATTTTAAAATAGTTTGTATGAATAAAAATGTAATTTTATTTTATTCAGTGGTTATCTTTTATAGAAATATTGTTTTATAAATAATGGTTTATTAATGTAATCATTTCCTGGTGTTATTTGTTAATAAAGTTTTTTATATATATAAAATAAAGAACAATTTAAAAATATAATAAGTTTCAAAATCCCGTGCATTGCACGGGCTATTTACTAGTATATATGAGCACACGCAAGTTGTTCCACTTTCTCCTCAAACAGACACGATCAATAATATTTCCTCTTGTTCACTCCTCCAACCGCAACATCCGTCGCCAACTTTCCTCCCACGGTTTCTCTATCCCTCGATCTCTGTTTCCCCCTCTAGTTTCTTTTTGTGCGGCTGTCTTCATCCCTTTACTTTTCCACCTATAGCCTATGTGGGGATCTAGGGTTATAAGCACCCCTCAAATACGAGGATCTAATATCTTGTTTTGATCTAATATCTTGTTTCAATTGTTATTGGTGTTGGGGTGATCAGGGGGTGGGGGTCTGGTGGTGATGGTGGTGTTGGGTGAGTATGGGAGGAAGAGGAAGAAAATGAAGGAGATTTTCCTTTTTTTATAGTTTCATTGATTATTCATTTATATTGCATTTTGGAATGATTTTTATTCACAGGAACCACCAGAACAGGAACCATCAAAGAAACCACTAATGAAACGACAACATTTAACAACGGCTGATGAACTTGTTTCTTTTATTCTGCCTGAGGGTTTAATATAACTCGTTTTTGAGACATGGACAAGGTTCTTCCTGTGCTTCATGACTAGACGATAATTTGCAAGCGACGCGACACAAAAATAATTAATACGGTAAATATCACATCAATTACTTCTTTATTTTATCTTTATTTCTGAATGTGGTGCCTACACCCTTAGGTGTGTACCCAACATTTTTCATGTCACTTATGTCTATTAATTATTTATACCCCATCAATTGATAGTTGTCTCATTTCTAGTTTCAATTCACCTTGCTTGATGAAAAATGAGACAACAACGGATGTGGTATAAATAATTAATAGAAGTAAAAGGATATGAAAAATGTTGGGCACACACCTAAAGGTGTAGGCACCTCAGTGAGAAATAAAGACAAAATAGAAAAATAATCGATGTGATATTTACTGTATCAAACATTTTTGTGTCACGTCGCCTGCATATAATCGCCCAGCCATGAAGCATAGGCAGCACCTTGTCCATGTCTTTGAAACGAGTTATATCAAAACCCCCAAGTAGAGAGAGAGAAACAAGTTCTTCAGCCACTGTTAAATTTTGTCGTTTCCTTAATGGTTTCTTTGATGGTTCATGTTCTGGTGATTTATGTGAATAAAAAACCATTCTAATATGCAATCTAAATGAATAATTAACGAAACTAAAAAAAAGGAAAATCCCCTTCACTTTCTTCCTCCTCCTCCTCCTCCCACTCCCACCCAACACCACCACCACCACCAAACCCCCACCCCCTCACCCAACACCAAGAGCGGTTGAAACAAGATATTAGATAGGAGCAAGATATTAGATCCTCGCATTTGATGGGTGCTTCTAACCCTAGATCCCCACATAGGCTATAGGAGGAAAAAGAAAGGGATGAAGAGCTCCGCACAAAAAGAACCTAGAGGGGGGAACAAAGATCAAGGGACAGAGAGATCATGGGAGGAAAGTTGGCGACGCCTGCTACGGTTGGAGGAGTGAATGAGAGGAAATATTATTGACATTGTCTGTCTGAGGTGCAAATGGGACAACTTGCGTGTGCAAGAAATCATGTGTGTGTGTGTCTTAAATTTGCTGCAAGCACTTGGGATATCTTCTTTGATTTGGTGGAGTGATTAATTCGTTATCAAAAAATGGCATTTTGTGAACACTGAACAACCAAATTTGCTTCATTCTATTTTTTCTAATTTTTTCTATAAAATATTAAAATCAATTGGCATTGGTAATATAATTTAGCATATTAGTTTGGTTATAACTGCTGCTATATGAATCTCTTGGTCACGAAGTCCCTTTTGTGATTGTGTTCTTGGTTAGTTATGCCTAAATAGTGACTTAACGTGGGGCTTCTAACCTTAGATCCCCACATAGTAGGGATGACAATTCGACCCAGACTTATTGGATATCCGCAAAAAATACCGATTATGAGTAGGGTAAAAACCCACTAAATGAGTATGAGGTTAGGTATGGGCAAATACTCGCAAAAATTAGTGAGTATGAGTGCGGGTATGGGTACCATAATATCAACCCCGCTCCATACCCACACATATTATATTATATTATATATATATATAAATATATATATATATATATATATATATAATAGTTCACCCTAAAACAATTTTTTAAAGTTTTTCTGTGTAATATCATTACTATAATATATTATTATAATTATATTATGATGTTAACTTATAATATATACGTTAACATAATAATTTTATTTAAGTTTTTTGTAATAAAAGTAGCAAGTAACGTTTTTAGTATATAAATTTTTTAGTGAGTTAAATTACTAAGTAGACTACCATATAATTTGAGTTTGAGATTTTAGAATGCAAATAGTGAAAATCATATATTTTTAACAAAATTGTGCGGTAATGGGTGCGGGTGTGGGTACGGGTACGAGCATATAAGTACCCAGAGGGTATGGGGATGATCACTCAAGTTGCTACCCACGCGGATATAGGGACGGGCACGGGTATTATTTAAAAATTCGAGTATGGGGATGGGTACTATAGTACCCTACCCAGACCCTACCCATTGTCATCCCTACCATAGAGGCTCCCGGATGCAAAAGACATGGAGCAACTTGCGTATGGGGGGTTTGGTAGTTGGGTGGGAGTGGGAGGAGGAGGAGGAGGAGGAAGAGGAAGATAATTTTTGGGTGTTGAAGATGAAGATGTTCATGGGTTTAGATAAATTTCTAGGTTTTAAAGAGAGAAGGGCCAAAGTTGATGGGAGATGTTTTCAAGGGACTAGAGAATAGGTGTGAAAAATCCACGTGGAATCCATTGTGTATTGGTGACTAGGTAAAAAAATTGCCATGTAAGCTTTGTGACGTCATAAAAATTATTTTTAAATCAAATAAAAATTTTACGGACGAAAAGAGAGAAAATAAATTTGAGGAATCATTTTAAATTTAGGTGTATAAGTCTGGGACTAGAATAAACGATTCAAAGAGAGAGTTCTGATGAGGAGCCATAATAGCAATGGAGGAAACCATACATAATAGGCTTAATAGCACTTTTGGTTCCTCACTTATCACGATTTGACACTTTTGGTCCCTAACAAAAAAATGCCTAAATGGTCCCTCACTTTGTCAAACGACAACAGTTTCAGTCCCCCGTCACTTTTCCTTAAAAAGTTAACGTTTTCTGTCAAAAATAACAATTTTTTTTAACACAAATACTCTGATAAAAAAAATTAGGCTTAATAGCATTTTTGGTCCCTCACGTATCACGATTTGACACTTTTGGTCCCTAACAAAAAAATTAGCCATTTTCGCCCCTAACATTTACAGAAAGTTGCACTTTTGATTTTCCATCCATATCCGTTAAAAATCTAACAGAATATTCCTTTAAAATTAATTAAAAATATACAAATTAAAAATCAAAAACATTTTTTTCCCAAAAAATTCCTAATTCATCATCTTCAAAATCACCATCTCCATCATTCCATCATTCCATCAAATCCCTAAATCAGAAACATGTTCTTCATCATCCGTAATTCATTATTCTCAAAATCACCTCTCCATCAGACCTCCCCACCACCACCACACCAACCTTCTTCAGCCACCACGAAATTTTAAATTTAGTTTTAAAAACTGATCTAATTTAATTAAATTAAATATGAATATACATAATTTATTTATAAACTTATCGGACACAAGTGCTTATTATATGTTGCTCAAATAAATTATACAGAACTTTTGTGTGCCCTATGAGGTGCAGACTTAATTATGCATATTTTATTTTCTATACCACCTCCTAGTAGAAAATTTCATTTTTAAAGTGATTAATAAGGAGTTGGGAATTGGTTTTAAGGTCATCCCATTGGTTCTCCCACCACCTGCTACTTTTTTAATTCCCATAATACCCTGTGAAATAAAAGCAATTTTCAAACTTTTAAGTGCGAAATAAGAGTAATTTTCCCAATTTTAAGTGTAATTTTTTTTAGTTCGCGAAAAACTTAAAAAAAAATACAATTTTTGCACTTTTAAGTGCGAAAAAGAGTAATTTTCGCACTTTAAAGTGCAATTTTTTTCAGTTCACGAAAAACTTAAAAATAAAATAAAAATACAATATTCGCACTTTAAGTGCGAAATAAAAGCAGGCAGGATGCTGGTCCACCTAGACCCAACAAGGAGAACCACAAAGACGGAGATGACCTGTTAAGAACCAAGGGTTCTTTAAAAAAGAAAATTTGAGAAATCGAAGATACTGAATGTTTTTTCTTTTCTAATTAATTCACTATTACAAGCTCTGTATTTATACAGAGAGAAAATAGACAAACATACAAGATCATGGATATTCCGGGTCAACATAATCGGCGGGTCACCTATCACATATTGACAGTTGACACCTATCATACATGGATTCCGGGTCAACATAATCGGCTGACATGACTATTGACCAGACGATGCAGTTATGCATTCGGTTTAGCTTGGCAGACGATGCTGCCATACAGACGATAGAAAACTAACTTATTCAAATATTAGTATCAGACGATACAGACGATAACTATCAGATGATACTGTATTTCTCTAACATCCCCCCTCAAACTCAAGGTAGGTGAAAAGGAGCAGCCTTTGCAAACACATTGAGTTTGGCCTTCATTGCTGCAAAGTGTTGAGGCAAGAGAGGTTTTGTGAAGATATCAGCCAATTGATCCTGACCAGGAATGTGATACACAACCAATGACTTATTTTGAACTTTCTCTCGAACGAAGAAGATGTCCAATTCCATATGTTTGGTTCTGGTGTGTAAAACTGGGTTGTGAGTTAAGGCCACAGCTCCCATATTTCTACTTTTCTGCCACAGCCAGTACGTTAATAAATATGTAGACGAGGTAGGAGTCTTTTGATCCAAGAAGTAATTACTCAAGATGAGGAGAATAAATTCTTTAATACTTCTGATAACCTGATATCCTTGAAAAGCACATTTCTTGATCTTTGTACCTTTGATGCACTTGACGCTTGATCGGAAGGATTCTTCCTTAGTAGTTTGGCAGACGTAGTCTCCATTCAACGCCTGAAGTTCCGCTGCAGAGTAGTTTGTATTGGCGGACGAACTTTTCTTCATTCAGTTCTTCTTAACTATTGGAATCTTCTTGACTTGTAGAAGATTGAATCTTTTCTTTTGGTTCCATTGAAGTTTTCCATCTGAGAGAGTTGATTCACAACTTCTTTTTATGATGCTAGAGAATCTTCGAGGCCGAAGGTGCTTCTTCATAGATTATCATGCTCTTTCAGCTTTGAATAGAGCAGTCATCTTTTGATTACTGTAGGCTTAAGTGGCAGACTGTTTTGTCTTCTTGAGATAGGCTTTGACTTGAGCGAGCAGACTTTGATGAAGTGTCCTCAAGAGAGAATGTTGAATGTTGTTGCCGCTTTAGCTTTCTTGAATCACCGGACTGTCTTATGCAAGAGTGCTTTTCCTTCGTATATCTTTGACAGTGTTTTCTTCAAGGTGACCGGACGAACTCCTCTGATGGACTGATTTTCTTGATGATGCTTTGAAGTTCATTCAGTCCTTTTAGAGATAGTTATTCCTGTACATGAGAGTTTTCACTGTGTCAGGAAGTCTAGTTTAAACAATATTATGAAGGTGCAAGAAACACACAAGAAAGGGGGGATTTGAATTGTGTGACCCATTTTTCAATTTCTTTTCTCAAGAGTTATATGTTATTCATCTATCATCTTTCATCTATATTTAACATAGGTCATTCTTGGAAATGTGTGAGAATGCATGAAATTCATTTAATAGATTCTGAAGGATGATTACTTGTTTTTTTTTTTTTTTAAGATTGTTTGCTAGTTACAAATGTATGAATAAGCATGCAGTGGAAAAGCAATGTAACATGAAAATAAAGCACACATGGTTTTTATCCTGGTTCACCCCCATAATCGACAGGTCTACGTCCAGTCCTTGGCTTCACCAAAATTTTCACTATTTAACCAAATAGTACAAGTATTATCAGGGACTTCTCCCAACAAGTATTCTAAGGACTTCTCCTAACAAGTATTTTAAGGACTTCTCCTATCAAGTATTAGAAGGACTTCTCCTTACAAGTATTGTCAGGACTTCTCCTTACAAGTATTCTACAGGACTTCTCCTGACACCTTTTTCAAGGGTTGGCTTCTCTACATGGTTCTCTTCTTAATAAGAGTGGGCAGAGGAAATTAAGCTCAATTTACAGAGAGGATAGGAGTTTGGGTTCTCTGTTTAGGAGGGTGTGTGAGTTGGGAAAGATAAGAGTAAAACTCTATGAATTTTTCTCACACAAGCTCATATACTCAGGCAGGAATAGGCTTGAGGCATCCTGAGTATGAACCAAGGTTCCTTGGCTCTTGGGACAGACTTAGTTGACATATGGAAGTTTAAGTCTAAGTTGCCCAAATACTTCGGAGGCAGGATCTTCTATTTATATCTTCAGTTGCTTCTTCTTCTTGAGAAAGAGAGAAAAACTGTCCGAAGTGCCTCTTCCTCTCTGAGCTGTGCATAACGGCTAGTTCTGCATCTTTCAGCAGGCGTAAGTCAATATCTGAGATTTCTCTGCAAGCGTAAGATATGATCTGGAAATCATCAGTTCATCTGGGTTGATGTCGTCTGGCTCCATGTTGAGCAAATAGCTTTGAGCTATGCCTTCAGTATTTAATGCGTGGAGGAATAGCAGTGAAGCTTGCTTTGACCACTTTGCCCAAGTGCTCGCCAGCTAATACTTATCACGTGCCTTGGTCAGATATTTGAATTTCGACCGTTGAGAGTGTACGATGCTCAGAGATTCTTGCCGTTGATTCCGCAATGTCAGCTTGATTTGAGGGAAAGTAGAATATCAGTGGGACCAAGGAATATTGTATTAATTGTGTCCATTTCTACTTTCTGCCGCAACAAGTATGTTAATAAATGTGTAGACGAGGTAGGAGTCTTTTGATCCACGAAGTAATTATTCTAGATGAGGAAGCTAAGTTCTTTAACACTTCGATAATCCTGATGTCCTCGAAAACCACATTTCTTGATCTGTGTAACTTTGGCGCAATTGATGCTTGAGCGGGCGGATTCTTCCTTGTAGCTTGGCAGACATAGTCTCCATTTAATGCTTTAAGTTCCGCTGCAAAGTAGTTGGTATTGGCGGACGAACTTTTCTTCTTGTCTTTGTAGATGACTGATTCTCTTCTTTTGATCTCATTGAAGTTCTTTCATCTGATAGAGTTGATTCACAACTTCCTTTTGTGATGCTAGAGAACCTTTGAGGCTGAAAGGGTTTCTTCATAGATTAACCTGCCCTTTCAATTTTGACTGGAGCAGTCTTCTTAAGTGGCACACTGTTTTGTCTTCTCAAGATAGGCTTTGACTTTGAGCGAGCAGACTCTGATGAGATGTTCTAAAGATGTTGGATGTTGTTGCCGCTTTAGCTCTTATGATTCACCGGACTGTCTCATGTAGGAGTACTTTCCTCCGTATATTTTCGACATAGTTTTCTTCATGGTGACCGGACGAACTCCTCTGATAGACTAATATTCTTGATGATGCTTTGGAGTTTACTCAGTCCTTTTAGAGATGGTTATTCCTGTACATGAGAGTTTTCACTGTGTTAGGAAATCCAGTTTAAAACGATATTGAACCTTAAAGAAATTGTTGATTATCAAAACATAATTATTCATTTAATTGTTTGAATCTAACATATTAAACCATAAAGAAATTGTTAATTATCAAAACATAATTATTCATTTAATTGTTTGAATCTAACACACCACTCTCTCGTTACACAGCACTAATTGAACCCTATGATGGACTCTGAATCAACCCGATTCAAAAGACCTTTTCCCAAACACCAAACACTATGGTGGATGCAAAAATACAACCGATTCAAGATGAAAAAGGTTTTACAGGCTGAACAATCCTTCAATATAAATGGATTGTGAAACACTTATCAAGATTGCTTTGTTGCTTCTCTATTTCTAGATTTATCGTTGACTTCCTTACAAGTAGAACTAAGAGGTTAGTATGTCAAGATACAGAAATGGCCGATTAAGTGATTGTTGTTTTGGTTTGTTTGAGAAATTCCATTTTATTTCCCAACTTTTAGTTTCGGGGACGAAACTCCTTTTAGGGGGTGGTATTGTAAGACCCTCAAGTTTTGAGTATTTATGTTTTGGCCCTTGGATACTTTAATATTAGGTTTTGATCCTTTAAGTATGGATAATTGAGTTTTAGTCCTTGGACTAGTCAAAACTAGATTGGGATTTAGTATTAAGAGCTTTAATGATGTTTTGAATTCAGATTGGGAACATGTTGGTTTGACATGGAGGATTATAAGAACAGTTTTGTTAGAGTTTTAACAAGAAGAGACTTGGTTTGGTGGTGGAGACTTAAGCATTTGTTTGGCATGACTTGTATTCAAATCCTAGTGAGGTAGGCTTTTATTTTGTGCAGATTTCGAGTGTGGTGGCTGAATATTTCTAATTTGAAGTTGAGACAAGGATATTAATGAGTTAAATGAGGTTGTTGGGAGTTACAAGCTGAGTTTGAATATGTTGAATGGGTGTTAAGAGAGTTTAATGCTTGTCGGGAGTTACAAATGGCTAATAAGAGGGTGTAAAGTGAGTTTATGGCTTGGTCTATGAGTAAATGAACAATAAAGAGGGTGATGTCGTGCTCCCTCTCATTTCCCCTTGCAACTATTTTCCCTTGAAGCATAGTGGTTGTTTCCTTGTTCTTCTTTCAAACAAATTTGCTAGAGAAACCTAGAACACTAGAGTTGAATCCTTTGGTGCTTCTTGGAGATGACTCTCTTTTATTCTTGTGGTATTCTACCTCTTTCCAAATCCTTTCTTAAGAACCGTTGAGGTTAGCTTTATCGGTCGGAGGACAAAACCAAGCAAATGAGTAAAAGGTAAGGGTAACTCAGTTCTAGATCGAGTCAGTGGTGTTTTACCTATGATTTTGTATTGGAGACTATTCTGTTTGTTTATGATGAAGTTGTTGGTATTTGTGATTCATTCTTGGATTTGACAATTGATGATTATGATATGTTGTTAATGATGTTGTAAACTGGATTTTGGAAATTGGATAATTTACGTTGTACTATGAACTGTTGGCTCGTGTGTTGGCTGTTATGGGTTATGACATGTGCATTTGGAAGGATAATGAGATGGGGAATTGTCCCATGTGATCATGCCTAGTGGATGAGCTTTGGAAGGATGATGAGATGGTAATTTGTCCTATGTGATCATGCCTAAGATAGATGAGATGGTAATTTGTCCCATGCGATCTATCTTGAGTTCGGTGAGAGGGTAATTTATCCCCTGCGACCGTTCTCGCCAGTTTGGGGTGAAGTTTTGGCCAAGAGTCTTGCATATAGAATTTGAGGAAGTTGAATTGGGTTAATACTGTTGTTGTTGTTGTTGTTGTTGGATTTGCCATTAAGTTGTTGTTACTGTATGTTAAAAATATTGTTACTGTATATATGTTCTGCATGTTGATTGGTATTTGTTGTTGGTTTTAAGAGTTAACATTTTCTGTTTGTGTTTGGGCGCTTAACGCCAGAGATAGAAAGGGCGATGATCTTTATCTCTTGAAGAGCATCATGGAATCAGAGTGCGCAGTGGTAGCGTGGAAGAATCTGAAGAAGACAATTGTTGCTTTATAGAACTTTGTTGCTTGATAGAACTTCCGCTGTTTATTTTTGGGCTCGTTTGTTGAGCGTTTATTTTTGTGATAATATTCCTTCATTTATGCTTCCGCGT
This sequence comes from Acmispon strigosus, assembly GCA_030819835.1. Classification (NCBI taxonomy): domain Eukaryota; kingdom Viridiplantae; phylum Streptophyta; class Magnoliopsida; order Fabales; family Fabaceae; genus Acmispon; species Acmispon strigosus. The sequence continues at coordinate 33,609,832 of JAUAMA010000001.1, forward strand.
ATTAGTTAATATTTAAGGGTATATTATCAATTAAATATTATTGAGAGACGAAATGTTTTTTAAAAAATTGAGTTGTTTTCCTGAGAGGTTCGGAAATTTACAATGTGACCCTCTACCCAAAATTAAGGTGTTACATTTGAGGTATCAGAGCTTTGGTTGAGAAAATTAGAGCTGTTGGGTAGTTGCATTCTGAAATCGATTGTTGGGGTGACAATCGAAAGAAGAATGGTGTGACTTAATTGTTTGTTGGTTGATTTTCTTGCTTCTCTATTTCTAGATTTATCGTTGACTTCCTTACAAGTAGAACTAAGAGGTTAGTAAGTCAAGATACATAAATGGCCGATTAAGTGATTGTTGTTTTGGTTTGTTTGAGAAAATCCATTTTATTTCCCAACTTTTAGTTTCGGGGACGAAACTCCTTTTAGGGGGTGGTATTGTAAGACCCTCAAGTTATGAGTATTTATGTTTTGGCCCTTGGATATTTTATAATTAGGCTTTAATCCTTTAAGTATGGATAATTGAGTTTTAGTCCTCTCACTAGTCAAAACTAGATTGGGATTTAGTATTAAGAGCTTTAATGATGTTTTGAATTCAGATTGGGAACATGTTGGTTTGACTTGGAGGATTATAAGAATATTTTTGTTAGAGTTTTAACAAGAAGAGACTTGGTTTAGTGGTGGAGACTTACGCATTTATTAGGCATGACTTGTATTCGAATCCTAGTGAGGTAGGTTTTTATTTTGTGAAGATTTTGAGTGTGGTGGCTAAATATTTCGAATTTGAAGTTGAGACAAGGATATTAATGAGTTAAATGAGGTTGTTGGGAGTTACAAGCTGAGTTTGAATGTGTTGAATGGGTGTTAAGAGAGTTTAATGCTTGTCGGGAGTTACAAATGGCTAATAAGGGGGTGTAAGGTGAGTTTATGGCTTGGTCTATGAGTAAATGAACAATAAAGAGGGTGAATTCTGAATAAGAAGGAGATTTAGGTCGTGCTCCCTCTCCCTTCCCCTTGCCACTATTTTTCCTTGAAGCATAGTGGTTGTTTCCTTGTTCTTCTTTCAAACAAATTTGCTAGAGAAACCTAGAACTCTAGAGTTGAATCCTTTGGAGTGTTGCTGGATTTTGGTGCTTCTTGGAGATGACTCTCTTTTATTCTTGTGGTATTCTACTTCTTTCCTAATCCTTTAGCAAGAATCCTTGAGGTTAGCTTTATCGATCGAAGGACAAAACCAAGCAAAGGAGTAAAAGGTAAGGGTAACTCAGTTCTAGGTCGAGTTAGTGGTGTTTTACCTATGATTTTGTATTGGAGACTATTCTGTTTGTTTATGATGAAGTTGTTGGTATTTGTGATACATGCTTGGATTTGAGAATTGATGATTATGATATGTTGTTGATGATGTTGTAAATTGGATTTTGGAAATTGGATAATTTACGTTGTACTATGAATTGTTGGCTCGTGTGTTGGCTGTTATGGGTTATGACATGTGCATTTGGAAGGATGATGAGATAGGGAATTGTCCCATGCGATCATGCCTAGTGGATGAGTTTTGGAAGGATGATGAGATGGTAATTTGTCCCATGTGATCATGCCTAAGGCAGATGAGATGGTAATTTGTCCCATGCGATCTATCTTGAGTTCGGTGAGAGGGTAATTTATCCCCTGCGACCGTTCTCGCCAGTTTGGGGTGAAGTTTTGACCAAGAGTCTTGCATATAGAATTTGAGGAAGTTGAATTGGGTTAAGACTGTTGTTGTTGTTGTTGGATTTTCCGTTAAGTTGTTGTTACTGTATGTTGAAAATATTGTTACTGTTATATATGTTCTGCATGCTGACTGGTATTTGTTGTTTTTTTTAAGAGTTAACCCTTTCTGTTTGTGTTTGGACGCTTAAGCCAGAGATAGACAGGGCAATGATCTTTATCTCTTGAAGAGCATCATGGAATCAGAGTGCGCAATGGAAGCGTGGAAGAACCTGAAGAAGACAATTGTTGCTTTATAGAACTTTGTTGCTTGATAGAACTTCCGTTGTTTATTTTTGGGCTCGTTTGTTGAGCGTTTATTTTTGTAATAATATTCCTTCATTTATGCTTCCGCGTATTAGTTAATATTTAAGGGAATATTATTAATTAAATATTATTGAGAGACAAAATGTTTTTTAAAGAATTGAGTTGTTTTTCTGAGAGGTTTTAATTTCATCGAATTTACTATGTGACCCTCAACCCAAAATTGGGGTGTTACATTTGAGGTATCAGAGCTTTGGTTGAGAAAACCAGAGCTGTTGGGTAGTTGCATTCTTAAATCGATTGTTGGGGTGACAATCGAAAGAAGAATAGTGTGACTTAATTGTTTGTTGGTTGATTTTCTTGCCTCTCTGTTTCTAGATTTATTGTTGACTTCCTTACAAGTAGAACTAAGAGGTTAGTAAGTCAAGATACAGAAATGGCCGATTAAGTGATTGTTGTTTTGGTTTGTTTGAGAAAATCCGTTTTATTTCCCAACTTTTAGTTTCGGGGATGAAACTCTTTTTAGGCGGTGGTATTGTAAGACCCTCAAGTTTTGAGTATTTATATTTTGGCCCTTGGATATTTTATAATTAGGTTTTGATCCTTTAAGTTTGGATAATTGAGTTTTAGTCCTTGGACTAGTCAAAACTAGATTGGGATTTAGTATTAAGAGCTTTAATGATGTTTTGAATTCAGATTGGGAACATGTTGGTTTGACTTGGAGGATTATAAGAATAGTTTTGTTAGAGTTTTAACAAGAAGAGACTTGGTTTAGTGGTGGAGTCTTAAGCATTTGTTTGGCATGACTTGTATTTGAATCCTAGTGAGGTAGGTTTTTATTTTGTGCAGATTTTGAGTGTGGTGGCTGAATATTTCGAATTTGAAGTTGAGACAAGGATATTAATGAGTTAAATGAGATCGTTGGGAGTTACAAGCTGAGTTTGAATGTGTTGAATAAGTGTTAAGAGAGTTTAATGCTTGTCGAGAGTTACAAATGGCTAATAAGGGGGGTGTAAAGTGAGTTTATGGCTTAATCTATGAGTAAATGAACAATAAAGAGGGTGAATTCTGAATAAGAAGGAGGCTTAGGTAGTGCTCCCTCTCCCTTCCCCTTGCATGATAGCCAGATTTGATACATTTCACTTGTATGGTCATGAGCTTTGTTAGTAAGCTAAATTGTGAACTCTTTTCTGCTTCTATGATCGATTTTCATGCTCTGAATCCTTAATGAATTTCACTCTCTTGACATGCATGTGTTTTAACCCAGCCGCGCTTTCTTGGATATGTATCTTGTGCTTCGTTTTTCTGGCTAAGGTGATTTGTTCTGAGCTTGAGGATAAGCTCTTCTCAAAGTGTTTTACGCTTGAGGACAAGCTGTCGTTGGGTATAGTGGTGTGATGACCCGAATTCGTATGGTGTTTTTAGGGTCCTTTTCTCTTGTTTTTAGTTTGTTTTATTGAGTCTCATATAGTTTTTATTTCACTTTGTTAGGTTTTTCTCTTTATTTTTGCATTTGCATATAATTTAGTAAATTTTGTGTTTTTAGTCCTTTTAGTTATGTTTTATTGCATTTTTAGTCATTGTTAGAGGTTCTGGTCAATTAAGGAATATTTGTGGGGATCTTTGTGCAAATAAATGAAAGAGTGTGGCTGAAGTTAATGAGGAAGAATAATCATGAAACCTCCTATGCTTGTTTAACATGTGCCTAATTGAAGAAATTAAAGGAGATGAAGAATCAAGCATTTAGCATGTGCTAAAATGGAGAAATGATGAAGGAAATGGAGGTTTCAGCTGTTGCAAAACATCCATGATAGCCACAATGAAGCCCCTTAATTGCATTGAAGAAATGGGTCAAAAGAGAAGGTTAAGAACAAGAAGATGAGGAGTCCGCCGTGCTCCCAACACTTGAGCGTTGTCACCCCAACGCTCATGCGTTGGCTTTCTGTCTGAAACTGGTGAATTAATGCTGTCTCCAACACATGAGCGTTGGAACCCAGCGCTTCAGCGTTGGCTTGCTGTCAGTTTCGCTATAAATTCGGTTTTTGGCTTTTCTTTTGTATCAAGCCCTGGAACCTGAGTTCCTTCTTTTGTAGCTTTGTTCTTGAAGCTTGTAAGAGGCCTTTGGAGACCTTGGTTCAGGTTTTTCATTTTTAATTATGTTTTCCTTAGCCATGTTTGGCTAAGCTTTCTTGTATTTGGGTTGTAGTGAATCTATTTCAACTATGAATGCTTGAATCTATTTCAACCCAAAAGTTATGTCTAAACTATTACAACCCAAAATGTTGAGCAGACGAATTCTTCCTTAGGATTTGGCAGACGCAATCTCCATAGAGTATTTAGAATTTCGTTATTTGAATGGCTTGTATCGGCAGACGGTCTTTCTTCATTCAGTCCTTCTTACGATTGAGAATATTCTTGACTTGTAGAAGACTGAATCTTCCCTTTTCTTTTGCTTCCACTGAAGTTCTCCATTTGAGAAAGTTGGTCCACAACTTCTTTATATGATGCTAGAGAAGCTTCGAAGCTGGAGGTGTTTCTTCTTGAGTTGTCATGCTCTTTTAGCTTTAGATGAAACAGTCTTCTTGTTGATCTCTATTGGTTTAGGCAGCAGACTGTTTCAGCTTCTTGAAGTGGACTTTGACTTGAGAGTACATAGCTTGATAGAGTGTCTTCGGAAAGGATGTTTGCTATTCCTTCTTTTGTAGCTTTGTTCTTGAAGCTTGTAAGAGGCCTTTGGAGACCTTGGTTCAGGTTTTTCATTTTTAATTATGTTTTCCTTAGCCATGTTTGGCTAAGCTTTCTTGTATTTGGGTTGTAGTGAATCTATTTCAACTATGAATGCTTGAATCTATTTCAACCCAAAAGTTATGTCTAAACTATTACAACCCAAAATGTTGAGCAGACGAATTCTTCCTTAGGATTTGGCAGACGCAGTCTCCATAGAGTATTTAGAATTTCGTTATTTGAATGGCTTGTATCGGCAGACGGTCTTTCTTCATTCAGTCCTTCTTACGATTGAGAATATTCTTGACTTGTAGAAGACTGAATCTTCCCTTTTCTTTTGCTTCCACTGAAGTTCTCCATTTGAGAAAGTTGGTCCACAACTTCTTTATATGATGCTAGAGAAGCTTCGAAGCTGGAGGTGTTTCTTCTTGAGTTGTCATGCTCTTTTAGCTTTAGATGAAACAGTCTTCTTGTTGATCTCTATTGGTTTAGGCAGCAGACTGTTTCAGCTTCTTGAAGTGGACTTTGACTTGAGAGTACATAGCTTGATGAGTGTCTTCGGAAAGGATGTTTGCTATTTGAAGTCACTGCTTTATCTCCCATGAGTCACCAGACTGTCTTTACATGAGTGCTTTCCTTTGTATGTCTTCGACAGTATTTCCTTCAGGATGTAAGTAGTGATGACCGGACGGTTTCTCCTGGCAGATTGATTCTCTTGATGATGTTTTGAGATTCATTCAGTCCCTCCAGTAGATAGACATTCCTGGATATGAGAAATTTCACTGTGTTAGGAATTCTATCTTTAATGATATTAAACCTTAAAGAGATTATTAATTATCAAAACATAATAACTCATTTAATTATTTGAATCTAACAGAGGCTCTTGTGGGGAAGCTCTCTGCCTCAGCGTCTCATGAGGTGGCTTTGGTTCTGGGTGTTGAAAAGGGATGCTATTATGGAGAAAGAGTTCCAACTGTTTTTCTTTTTCCTGAAATTGATCCCTAGGGTTTTAGCTCTATGGAGAGGGAGGTTTCTATTGCTTCTAAGGTTTCTTTCGCCAAGGCTACTTCTCTTCCAGCTCTCTTTGATGGGTGCGCTATTCGCCGTGGAGCGGAGGAGGGCGGTGTTGAGGAGGGGGTGGTTGTGCAGCTTCCCAGAAGACGTGGGCGACCCAAGAAACTGGTGATGCATCTTTCTAGAAGACGAGGGCGTCCCAAGAATCTAGTGGATATAGGCGATCCATCGATGGCAGCAGGCTCGGCAGATAGGGCTCGTGGGCAAGGGGAGAAGAGGGCTCGGGGTCGCCCCAGCAAGGAGGTCAGATGCCAGGAGCTGAGTAACCTTGTTAATTCCAATCTTTCTCGGATGGAGATCAGAGCGAGAGGTGAAGTAAGAGAAGATCGCCATCTCTCTCTTCTGCCTTCCGAGTCTTTAGTGCCTCCGGGGGTTTTGACGAGGGCTAGACGTGCCATTGCAGTGAGTAAGCAGGTGGGTGTTGTTTTTTATTGTCCTGGCGATGTGGCAGTTAACTAGATAGTGGCTCAAATTATGGAACGTAGAATCTCATAGGAGGGGTCTCTTTTTGTGCCGTTGTTGTTCTTTTTTGGGGTTTTCCATTTATGGATTTTGGATGCTCTTATTGGCTGGGATTTGTATATTCCTTTGTTGGCTTGCGGCGTGGGCTTTGTCCCTTTTCTGGTTTTTTTGAGGTGGTTGGGCAGCCTTCCCTATCTCGTGTACCGGCCGTTTGTTTTGGTTGTATATTCATTATTGATATATATTTTCTCTTTCGAAAAAAAATTAATATTTTAACTACTTCTTATATTTAACTTTTTTTAGTTATATGTATAAAAGGTTTTACAAATAATATATAAATATAATAAAAATGGCAATAAAAAACTAATTAATCCTCTTACTAATGAAAAATTCAAGTCAATTTTTAAGTTTATAAATGATATATTTTAATGTAGGTATTTGAATAGCTTTTAACAATACAGTTTTTTTTTTTTCAGTTTTTAACTTTATTATTCAATATATTCATTACAAAGGAAATTTTTTATTGCTTAATGAACTTTAATACAAAGGTAGGAAAATTTTATTGCTTAGTGTATTAAATCAAAAGTTCAAGTGAGTTTTACATATTATAATATATATAGAGAGAGAGTGAGAGAGAGAATTTTAAACAACATATATAATCATTTTAAGTTTTAAAAATAATTTAAAAAATATATATTTAAAAAATGCATTTGACCCTTGAATATATTTCAATATTTTTTATATTTATTTTATATAAAAGATATTAATTAATTTATTTTTTTATCAACTTGAGGTCGATAATTAGAATTTTAACTACTTCTTACATTTAATTTTATAGTTATATGTATAAGAAGTTTTACATATAATTTAAAAAACTAATGAAAATAAGAAAAAGTAAATAATTAATCCTATGACTAATGCAAAAGTCAAGTCAATTTTTAAGTTTATAAATGTTATTTTTAATGTAGGTATTTGAATTCCTTTTAACAAGATAATATAATTTTTTTCAGTTTTTAACTTTACTATTAAATATATTAAATACAAAGGAAATTTTCTATTGCTTAATGTATTTTAATACAAAGATAGGAAAATTTTATTGCTTAATGTATTAAATGCAAAAGTTTGATTGAGTTTTACATATTATAATATATATATATATATATATATATATATATATAATTTTAAACAACATACATAATCATTTGAATTTTTTAAATAAATTCTGAAATATATATTTACAAAAGGCATTTAACCCTTGAATAATTGTAATACTTATTATACTTTTTATATAAAAGATATTAATTTGTTTAATTTTTTCTCAACTTGAGGTTGATAATTAATATTTTAACTACTTCTTATATTTAATTATTTTAGTTATATGTATAAGAAGTTTTATAAATAATATATAAAAATAATGAAAATAACATAAATACCTAATTAATCCTCTTACATATGCAAAAGTAATGTCAATTTTTAAGTTTATAAATGTTATTTTTTAATGTAGGTATTTGAATAGCTTTTGACAATATAATACATATTTTTACAGTTTTAAATTTTATTATTAAATACAAAGGAACTTTTTTATTACTTAATGTATTTTAATACAAAGGTAGGAAATTTTTATTTCTTATTGTATTAAATACAAAACTTCTAGTGAGTATTACATATTATAATTTATATATATATATATATAGAGAGAGAGAATTTTAGAAAACATACATAATCATTTAAAATTTTTAAAATAATTTCTAAATTAAATATTTACAAAAGGAATTTAACCCTTGAATAATTATAATATTTAATATATTTATTTAATATAAAAATATATTAATTTTTTAATTTTTTCTCAACTTGAAGTCAACAATTAATATTTTAACTACTTCTTATATTTACTTTTTTTTTGTTATGTGTATAAGAAGTTTTACAAATAATATATAAAAATAATGAAAATAATAATAAATAGCTAATTAATCCTCTTAATAATGCAAAAGTCAAGTAATTTTTAACTTTATAAATGGTATTTTTTAATTTAGGTATTTGAATAATTTTACAATACAATTTTTTCAGTTTTTAATTTTATTAATTAATACATCTATTATAAAGGAAATTTGTTATTGCTTAATATATTTTAATATAAAGGTAAGAAAGTTGTATTGCTTAATTTATCAAATGCAAAAGTTTAAGTGAGTTTTACATATAATATATATATTGATATTGATTGATTATGAAGTGGCTATTATTTTAAAATAGTTTGTATGAATAAAAATGTAATTTTATTTTATTCAGTGGTTATCTTTTATAGAAATATTGTTTTATAAATAATGGTTTATTAATGTAATCATTTCCTGGTGTTATTTGTTAATAAAGTTTTTTATATATATAAAATAAAGAACAATTTAAAAATATAATAAGTTTCAAAATCCCGTGCATTGCACGGGCTATTTACTAGTATATATGAGCACACGCAAGTTGTTCCACTTTCTCCTCAAACAAACACGATCAATAATATTTCCTCTTGTTCACTCCTCCAACCGCAGCATCCGTCGCCAACTTTCCTCCCACGATTTCTCTATCCCTCGATCTCTGTTTCCCCCTCTAGTTTCTTTTTGTGCGGCTGTCTTCATCCCTTTACTTTTCCACCTATAGCCTATGTGGGGATCTAGGGTTATAAGCACCCCTCAAATACGAGGATCTAATATCTTGTTTTGATCTAATATCTTGTTTCAATTGTTATTGGTGTTGGGGTGATCAGGGGGTGGGGGTCTGGTGGTGATGGTGGTGTTGGGTGAGTATGGGAGGAAGAGGAAGAAAATGAAGGAGATTTTCCTTTTTTTATAGTTTCATTGATTATTCATTTATATTGCATTTTGGAATGATTTTTATTCACAGGAACCACCAGAACAGGAACCATCAAAGAAACCACTAATGAAACGACAACATTTAACAATGGCTGATGAACTTGTTTCTTTTACTCTGCCTGAGGGTTTAATATAACTCGTTTTTGAGACATGGACAAGGTTCTTCCTGTGCTTCATGACTAGACGATAATTTGCAAGCGACGCGACACAAAAATAATTAATACGGTAAATATCACATCAATTACTTCTTTATTTTATCTTTATTTCTGAATGTGGTGCCTACACCCTTAGGTGTGTACCCAACATTTTTCATGTCACTTATGTCTATTAATTATTTATACCCCATCAATTGATAGTTGTCTCATTTCTAGTTTCAATTCACCTTGCTTGATGAAAAATGAGACAACAACGGATGTGGTATAAATAATTAATAGAAGTAAAAGGATATGAAAAATGTTGGGCACACACCTAAAGGTGTAGGCACCTCAGTGAGAAATAAAGACAAAATAGAAAAATAATCGATGTGATATTTACTGTATCAAACATTTTTGTGTCACGTCGCCTGCATATAATCGCCCAGCCATGAAGCATAGGCAGCACCTTGTCCATGTCTTTGAAACGAGTTATATCAAAACCCCCAAGTAGAGAGAGAGAAACAAGTTCTTCAGCCACTGTTAAATTTTGTCGTTTCCTTAATGGTTTCTTTGATGGTTCATGTTCTGGTGATTTATGTGAATAAAAAACCATTCTAATATGCAATCTAAATGAATAATTAACGAAACTAAAAAAAAAGGAAAATCCCCTTCACTTTCTTCCTCCTCCTCCTCCTCCCACTCCCACCCAACACCACCACCACCACCAAACCCCCACCCCCTCACCCAACACCAAGAGCGGTTGAAACAAGATATTAGATAGGAGCAAGATATTAGATCCTCGCATTTGATGGGTGCTTCTAACCCTAGATCCCCACATAGGCTATAGGAGGAAAAAGAAAGGGATGAAGAGCTCCGCACAAAAAGAACCTAGAGGGGGGAACAAAGATCAAGGGACAGAGAGATCATGGGAGGAAAGTTGGCGACGCCTGCTACGGTTGGAGGAGTGAATGAGAGGAAATATTATTGACATTGTCTGTCTGAGGTGCAAATGGGACAACTTGCGTGTGCAAGAAATCATGTGTGTGTGTGTCTTAAATTTGCTGCAAGCACTTGGGATATCTTCTTTGATTTGGTGGAGTGATTAATTCGTTATCAAACAATGGCATTTTGTGAACACTGAACAACCTAATTTGCTTCATTCTATTTTTTCTAATTTTTTCTATAAAATATTAAAATCAATTGGCATTGGTAATATAATTTAGCATATTAGTTTGGTTATAACTGCTGCTATATGAATCTCTTGGTCACGAAGTCCCTTTTGTGATTGTGTTCTTGGTTAGTTATGCCTAAATAGTGACTTAACGTGGGGCTTCTAACCTTAGATCCCCACATAGTAGGGATGACAATTCGACCCAGACTTATTGGATATCCGCAAAAATTACCGATTATGAGTAGGGTAAAAACCCACTAAATGAGTATGAGGTTAGGTATGGGCAAATACTCACAAAAATTAGTGAGTATGAGTGCGGGTATGGGTACCATAATATCAACCCCGCTCCATACCCACACATATTATATTATATTATATATATATATATATATATAAATATATATATATATAAATATATATATATATATATATATAATAGTTCACCCTAAAACAATTTTTTAAAGTTTTTCTGTGTAATATCATTACTATAATATATTATTATAATTATATTATGATGTTAACTTATAATATATACGTTAACATAATAATTTTATTTAAGTTTTTTGTAATAAAAGTAGCAAGTAACGTTTTTAGTATATAAATTTTTTAGTGAGTTAAATTACTAAGTAGACTACCATATAATTTGAGTTTGAAATTTTAGAATGCAAATAGTGAAAATCATATATTTTTAACAAAATTGTGCGGTAATGGGTGCGGGTGTGGGTACGGGTACGAGCATATAAGTACCCAGAGGGTATGGGGATGATCACTCAAGTTGCTACCCACGCGGATATAGGGACGGGCACGGGTATTATTTAAAAATTCGAGTATGGGGATGGGTACTATAGTACCCTACCCAGACCCTACCCATTGTCATCCCTACCATAGAGGCTCCCGGATGCAAAAGACATGGAGCAACTTGCGTATGGGGGGTTTGGTAGTTGGGTGGGAGTGGGAGGAGGAGGAGGAGGAGGAAGAGGAAGATAATTTTTGGGTGTTGAAGATGAAGATGTTCATGGGTTTAGATAAATTTCTAGGTTTTAAAGAGAGAAGGGCCAAAGTTGATGGGAGATGTTTTCAAGGGACTAGAGAATAGGTGTGAAAAATCCACGTGGAATCCATTGTGTATTGGTGACTAGGTAAAAAAATTGCCATGTAAGCTTTGTGACGTCATAAAAATTATTTTTAAATCAAATAAAAATTTTACGGACGAAAAGAGAGAAAATAAATTTGAGGAATCATTTTAAATTTAGGTGTATAAGTCTGGGACTAGAATAAACGATTCAAAGAGAGAGTTCTGATGAGGAGCCATAATAGCAATGGAGGAAACCATACATAATAGGCTTAATAGCACTTTTGGTTCCTCACTTATCACGATTTGACACTTTTGGTCCCTAACAAAAAAATGCCTAAATGGTCCCTCACTTTGTCAAACGACAACAGTTTCAGTCCCCCGTCACTTTTCCTTAAAAAGTTAACGTTTTCTGTCAAAAATAACAATTTTTTTTAACACAAATACTCTGATAAAAAAAATTAGGCTTAATAGCATTTTTGGTCCCTCACGTATCACGATTTGACACTTTTGGTCCCTAACAAAAAAATTAGCCATTTTCGCCCCTAACATTTACAGAAAGTTGCACTTTTGATTTTCCATCCATATCCGTTAAAAATCTAACAGAATATTCCTTTAAAATTAATTAAAAATATACAAATTAAAAATCAAAAACATTTTTTTCCCAAAAAATTCCTAATTCATCATCTTCAAAATCACCATCTCCATCATTCCATCATTCCATCAAATCCCTAAATCAGAAACATGTTCTTCATCATCCGTAATTCATTATTCTCAAAATCACCTCTCCATCAGACCTCCCCACCACCACCACACCAACCTTCTTCAGCCACCACGAAATTTTAAATTTAGTTTTAAAAACTGATCTAATTTAATTAAATTAAATATGAATATACATAATTTATTTATAAACTTATCGGACACAAGTGCTTATTATATGTTGCTCAAATAAATTATACAGAACTTTTGTGTGCCCTATGAGGTGCAGACTTAATTATGCATATTTTATTTTCTATACCACCTCCTAGTAGAAAATTTCATTTTTAAAGTGATTAATAAGGAGTTGGGAATTGGTTTTAAGGTCATCCCATTGGTTCTCCCACCACCTGCTACTTTTTTAATTCCCATAATACCCTGTGAAATAAAAGCAATTTTCAAACTTTTAAGTGCGAAATAAGAGTAATTTTCCCAATTTTAAGTGTAATTTTTTTTAGTTCGCGAAAAACTTAAAAAAAAATACAATTTTTGCACTTTTAAGTGCGAAAAAGAGTAATTTTCGCACTTTAAAGTGCAATTTTTTTCAGTTCACGAAAAACTTAAAAATAAAATAAAAATACAATATTCGCACTTTAAGTGCGAAATAAAAGCAGGCAGGATGCTGGTCCACCTAGACCCAACAAGGAGAACCACAAAGACGGAGATGACCTGTTAAGAACCAAGGGTTCTTTAAAAAAGAAAATTTGAGAAATCGAAGATACTGAATGTTTTTTCTTTTCTAATTAATTCACTATTACAAGCTCTGTATTTATACAGAGAGAAAATAGACAAACATACAAGATCATGGATATTCCGGGTCAACATAATCGGCGGGTCACCTATCACATATTGACAGTTGACACCTATCATACATGGATTCCGGGTCAACATAATCGGCTGACATGACTATTGACCAGACGATGCAGTTATGCATTCGGTTCAGCTTGGCAGACGATGCTGCCATACAGACGATAGAAAACTAACTTATTCAAATATTAGTATCAGACGATACAGACGATAACTATCAGATGATACTGTATTTCTCTAACATCCCCCCTCAAACTCAAGGTAGGTGAAAAGGAGCAGCCTTTGCAAACACATTGAGTTTGGCCTTCATTGCTGCAAAGTGTTGAGGCAAGAGAGGTTTTGTGAAGATATCAGCCAATTGATCCTGACCAGGAATGTGATACACAACCAATGACTTATTTTGAACTTTCTCTCGAACGAAGAAGATGTCCAATTCCATATGTTTGGTTCTGGTGTGTAAAACTGGGTTGTGAGTTAAGGCCACAGCTCCCATATTTCTACTTTTCTGCCACAGCCAGTACGTTAATAAATATGTAGACGAGGTAGGAGTCTTTTGATCCAAGAAGTAATTACTCAAGATGAGGAGAATAAATTCTTTAATACTTCTGATAACCTGATATCCTTGAAAAGCACATTTCTTGATCTTTGTACCTTTGATGCACTTGACGCTTGATCGGAAGGATTCTTCCTTAGTAGTTTGGCAGACGTAGTCTCCATTCAACGCCTGAAGTTCCGCTGCAGAGTAGTTTGTATTGGCGGACGAACTTTTCTTCATTCAGTTCTTCTTAACTATTGGAATCTTCTTGACTTGTAGAAGATTGAATCTTTTCTTTTGGTTCCATTGAAGTTTTCCATCTGAGAGAGTTGATTCACAACTTCTTTTTATGATGCTAGAGAATCTTCGAGGCCGAAGGTGCTTCTTCATAGATTATCATGCTCTTTCAGCTTTGAATAGAGCAGTCATCTTTTGATTACTGTAGGCTTAAGTGGCAGACTGTTTTGTCTTCTTGAGATAGGCTTTGACTTGAGCGAGCAGACTTTGATGAAGTGTCCTCAAGAGAGAATGTTGAATGTTGTTGCCGCTTTAGCTTTCTTGAATCACCGGACTGTCTTATGCAAGAGTGCTTTTCCTTCGTATATCTTTGACAGTGTTTTCTTCAAGGTGACCGGACGAACTCCTCTGATGGACTGATTTTCTTGATGATGCTTTGAAGTTCATTCAGTCCTTTTAGAGATAGTTATTCCTGTACATGAGAGTTTTCACTGTGTCAGGAAGTCTAGTTTAAACAATATTATGAAGGTGCAAGAAACACACAAGAAAGGGGGGATTTGAATTGTGTGACCCATTTTTCAATTTCTTTTCTCAAGAGTTATATGTTATTCATCTATCATCTTTCATCTATATTTAACATAGGTCATTCTTGGAAATGTGTGAGAATGCATGAAATTCATTTAATAGATTCTGAAGGATGATTACTTGTTTTTTTTTTTTTTAAGATTGTTTGCTAGTTACAAATGTATGAATAAGCATGCAGTGGAAAAGCAATGTAACATGAAAATAAAGCACACATGGTTTTTATCCTGGTTCACCCCCATAATCGACAGGTCTACGTCCAGTCCTTGGCTTCACCAAAATTTTCACTATTTAACCAAATAGTACAAGTATTATCAGGGACTTCTCCCAACAAGTATTCTAAGGACTTCTCCTAACAAGTATTTTAAGGACTTCTCCTATCAAGTATTAGAAGGACTTCTCCTTACAAGTATTGTCAGGACTTCTCCTTACAAGTATTCTACAGGACTTCTCCTGACACCTTTTTCAAGGGTTGGCTTCTCTACATGGTTCTCTTCTTAATAAGAGTGGGCAGAGGAAATTAAGCTCAATTTACAGAGAGGATAGGAGTTTGGGTTCTCTGTTTAGGAGGGTGTGTGAGTTGGGAAAGATAAGAGTAAAACTCTATGAATTTTTCTCACACAAGCTCATATACTCAGGCAGGAATAGGCTTGAGGCATCCTGAGTATGAACCAAGGTTCCTTGGCTCTTGGGACAGACTTAGTTGACATATGGAAGTTTAAGTCTAAGTTGCCCAAATACTTCGGAGGCAGGATCTTCTATTTATATCTTCAGTTGCTTCTTCTTCTTGAGAAAGAGAGAAAAACTGTCC
The DNA here is from genome assembly GCA_030819835.1 of Acmispon strigosus. Lineage (NCBI taxonomy): Eukaryota > Viridiplantae > Streptophyta > Magnoliopsida > Fabales > Fabaceae > Acmispon > Acmispon strigosus. Next base: position 33,625,058 of record JAUAMA010000001.1, read on the forward strand.
GAAGTGCCTCTTCCTCTCTGAGCTGTGCATAACGGCTAGTTCTGCATCTTTCAGCAGGCGTAAGTCAATATCTGAGATTTCTCTGCAAGCGTAAGATATGATCTGGAAATCATCAGTTCATCTGGGTTGATGTCGTCTGGCTCCATGTTGAGCAAATAGCTTTGAGCTATGCCTTCAGTATTTAATGCGTGGAGGAATAGCAGTGAAGCTTGCTTTGACCACTTTGCCCAAGTGCTTGCCAGCTAATACTTATCACGTGCCTTGGTCAGATATTTGAATTTCGACCGTTGAGAGTGTACGATGCTCAGAGATTCTTGCCGTTGATTCCGCAATGTCAGCTTGATTTGAGGGAAAGTAGAATATCAGTGGGACCAAGGAATATTGTATTAATTGTGTCCCTTTCTACTTTCTGCCGCAACAAGTATGTTAATAAATGTGTAGACGAGGTAGGAGTCTTTTGATCCACGAAGTAATTATTCTAGATGAGGAAGCTAAGTTCTTTAACACTTCGATAATCCTGATGTCCTCGAAAACCACATTTCTTGATCTGTGTACCTTTGGCGCAATTGATGCTTGAGCGGGCGGATTCTTCCTTGTAGCTTGGCAGACATAGTCTCCATTTAATGCTTTAAGTTCCGCTGCAAAGTAGTTGGTATTGGCGGACGAACTTTTCTTCTTGTCTTTGTAGATGACTGATTCTCTTCTTTTGATCTCATTGAAGTTCTTTCATCTGATAGAGTTGATTCACAACTTCCTTTTGTGATGCTAGAGAACCTTTGAGGCTGAAAGGGTTTCTTCATAGATTAACCTGCCCTTTCAATTTTGACTGGAGCAGTCTTCTTAAGTGGCACACTGTTTTGTCTTCTCAAGATAGGCTTTGACTTTGAGCGAGCAGACTCTGATGAGATGTTCTAAAGATGTTGGATGTTGTTGCCGCTTTAGCTCTTATGATTCACCGGACTGTCTCATGTAGGAGTACTTTCCTCCGTATATTTTCGACATAGTTTTCTTCATGGTGACCGGACGAACTCCTCTGATAGACTAATATTCTTGATGATGCTTTGGAGTTTACTCAGTCCTTTTAGAGATGGTTATTCCTGTACATGAGAGTTTTCACTGTGTTAGGAAATCCAGTTTAAAACGATATTGAACCTTAAAGAAATTGTTGATTATCAAAACATAATTATTCATTTAATTGTTTGAATCTAACATATTAAACCATAAAGAAATTGTTAATTATCAAAACATAATTATTCATTTAATTGTTTGAATCTAACACACCACTCTCTCGTTACACAGCACTAATTGAACCCTATGATGGACTCTGAATCAACCCGATTCAAAAGACCTTTTCCCAAACACCAAACACTATGGTGGATGCAAAAATACAACCGATTCAAGATGAAAAAGGTTTTACAGGCTGAACAATCCTTCAATATAAATGGATTGTGAAACACTTATCAAGATTGCTTTGTTGCTTCTCTATTTCTAGATTTATCGTTGACTTCCTTACAAGTAGAACTAAGAGGTTAGTAAGTCAAGATACAGAAATGGCCGATTAAGTGATTGTTGTTTTGGTTTGTTTGAGAAATTCCATTTTATTTCCCAACTTTTAGTTTCGGGGACGAAACTCCTTTTAGGGGGTGGTATTGTAAGACCCTCAAGTTTTGAGTATTTATGTTTTGGCCCTTGGATACTTTAATATTAGGTTTTGATCCTTTAAGTATGGATAATTGAGTTTTAGTCCTTGGACTAGTCAAAACTAGATTGGGATTTAGTATTAAGAGCTTTAATGATGTTTTGAATTCAGATTGGGAACATGTTGGTTTGACATGGAGGATTATAAGAACAGTTTTGTTAGAGTTTTAACAAGAAGAGACTTGGTTTGGTGGTGGAGACTTAAGCATTTGTTTGGCATGACTTGTATTCAAATCCTAGTGAGGTAGGCTTTTATTTTGTGCAGATTTCGAGTGTGGTGGCTGAATATTTCTAATTTGAAGTTGAGACAAGGATATTAATGAGTTAAATGAGGTTGTTGGGAGTTACAAGCTGAGTTTGAATATGTTGAATGGGTGTTAAGAGAGTTTAATGCTTGTCGGGAGTTACAAATGGCTAATAAGAGGGTGTAAAGTGAGTTTATGGCTTGGTCTATGAGTAAATGAACAATAAAGAGGGTGATGTCGTGCTCCCTCTCATTTCCCCTTGCAACTATTTTCCCTTGAAGCATAGTGGTTGTTTCCTTGTTCTTCTTTCAAACAAATTTGCTAGAGAAACCTAGAACACTAGAGTTGAATCCTTTGGTGCTTCTTGGAGATGACTCTCTTTTATTCTTGTGGTATTCTACCTCTTTCCAAATCCTTTCTTAAGAACCGTTGAGGTTAGCTTTATCGGTCGGAGGACAAAACCAAGCAAATGAGTAAAAGGTAAGGGTAACTCAGTTCTAGATCGAGTCAGTGGTGTTTTACCTATGATTTTGTATTGGAGACTATTCTGTTTGTTTATGATGAAGTTGTTGGTATTTGTGATTCATTCTTGGATTTGACAATTGATGATTATGATATGTTGTTAATGATGTTGTAAACTGGATTTTGGAAATTGGATAATTTACGTTGTACTATGAACTGTTGGCTCGTGTGTTGGCTGTTATGGGTTATGACATGTGCATTTGGAAGGATAATGAGATGGGGAATTGTCCCATGTGATCATGCCTAGTGGATGAGCTTTGGAAGGATGATGAGATGGTAATTTGTCCTATGTGATCATGCCTAAGATAGATGAGATGGTAATTTGTCCCATGCGATCTATCTTGAGTTCGGTGAGAGGGTAATTTATCCCCTGCGACCGTTCTCGCCAGTTTGGGGTGAAGTTTTGGCCAAGAGTCTTGCATATAGAATTTGAGGAAGTTGAATTGGGTTAATACTGTTGTTGTTGTTGTTGTTGTTGGATTTGCCATTAAGTTGTTGTTACTGTATGTTAAAAATATTGTTACTGTATATATGTTCTGCATGTTGATTGGTATTTGTTGTTGGTTTTAAGAGTTAACATTTTCTGTTTGTGTTTGGGCGCTTAACGCCAGAGATAGAAAGGGCGATGATCTTTATCTCTTGAAGAGCATCATGGAATCAGAGTGCGCAGTGGTAGCGTGGAAGAATCTGAAGAAGACAATTGTTGCTTTATAGAACTTTGTTGCTTGATAGAACTTCCGCTGTTTATTTTTGGGCTCGTTTGTTGAGCGTTTATTTTTGTGATAATATTCCTTCATTTATGCTTCCGCGTATTAGTTAATATTTAAGGGTATATTATCAATTAAATATTATTGAGAGACGAAATGTTTTTTAAAAAATTGAGTTGTTTTCCTGAGAGGTTCGGAAATTTACAATGTGACCCTCTACCCAAAATTAAGGTGTTACATTTGAGGTATCAGAGCTTTGGTTGAGAAAATTAGAGCTGTTGGGTAGTTGCATTCTGAAATCGATTGTTGGGGTGACAATCGAAAGAAGAATGGTGTGACTTAATTGTTTGTTGGTTGATTTTCTTGCTTCTCTATTTCTAGATTTATCGTTGACTTCCTTACAAGTAGAACTAAGAGGTTAGTAAGTCAAGATACATAAATGGCCGATTAAGTGATTGTTGTTTTGGTTTGTTTGAGAAAATCCATTTTATTTCCCAACTTTTAGTTTCGGGGACGAAACTCCTTTTAGGGGGTGGTATTGTAAGACCCTCAAGTTTTGAGTATTTATGTTTTGGCCCTTGGATATTTTATAATTAGGTTTTAATCCTTTAAGTATGGATAATTGAGTTTTAGTCCTCTCACTAGTCAAAACTAGATTGGGATTTAGTATTAAGAGCTTTAATGATGTTTTGAATTCAGATTGGGAACATGTTGGTTTGACTTGGAGGATTATAAGAATATTTTTGTTAGAGTTTTAACAAGAAGAGACTTGGTTTAGTGGTGGAGACTTACGCATTTATTAGGCATGACTTGTATTCGAATCCTAGTGAGGTAGGTTTTTATTTTGTGAAGATTTTGAGTGTGGTGGCTAAATATTTCGAATTTGAAGTTGAGACAAGGATATTAATGAGTTAAATGAGGTTGTTGGGAGTTACAAGCTGAGTTTGAATGTGTTGAATGGGTGTTAAGAGAGTTTAATGCTTGTCGGGAGTTACAAATGGCTAATAAGGGGGTGTAAGGTGAGTTTATGGCTTGGTCTATGAGTAAATGAACAATAAAGAGGGTGAATTCTGAATAAGAAGGAGATTTAGGTCGTGCTCCCTCTCCCTTCCCCTTGCCACTATTTTTCCTTGAAGCATAGTGGTTGTTTCCTTGTTCTTCTTTCAAACAAATTTGCTAGAGAAACCTAGAACTCTAGAGTTGAATCCTTTGGAGTGTTGCTGGATTTTGGTGCTTCTTGGAGATGACTCTCTTTTATTCTTGTGGTATTCTACTTCTTTCCTAATCCTTTAGCAAGAATCCTTGAGGTTAGCTTTATCGATCGAAGGACAAAACCAAGCAAAGGAGTAAAAGGTAAGGGTAACTCAGTTCTAGGTCGAGTTAGTGGTGTTTTACCTATGATTTTGTATTGGAGACTATTCTGTTTGTTTATGATGAAGTTGTTGGTATTTGTGATACATGCTTGGATTTGAGAATTGATGATTATGATATGTTGTTGATGATGTTGTAAATTGGATTTTGGAAATTGGATAATTTACGTTGTACTATGAATTGTTGGCTCGTGTGTTGGCTGTTATGGGTTATGACATGTGCATTTGGAAGGATGATGAGATAGGGAATTGTCCCATGCGATCATGCCTAGTGGATGAGTTTTGGAAGGATGATGAGATGGTAATTTGTCCCATGTGATCATGCCTAAGGCAGATGAGATGGTAATTTGTCCCATGCGATCTATCTTGAGTTCGGTGAGAGGGTAATTTATCCCCTGCGACCGTTCTCGCCAGTTTGGGGTGAAGTTTTGACCAAGAGTCTTGCATATAGAATTTGAGGAAGTTGAATTGGGTTAAGACTGTTGTTGTTGTTGTTGGATTTTCCGTTAAGTTGTTGTTACTGTATGTTGAAAATATTGTTACTGTTATATATGTTCTGCATGCTGACTGGTATTTGTTGTTTTTTTTAAGAGTTAACCCTTTCTGTTTGTGTTTGGACGCTTAAGCCAGAGATAGACAGGGCAATGATCTTTATCTCTTGAAGAGCATCATGGAATCAGAGTGCGCAATGGAAGCGTGGAAGAACCTGAAGAAGACAATTGTTGCTTTATAGAACTTTGTTGCTTGATAGAACTTCCGTTGTTTATTTTTGGGCTCGTTTGTTGAGCGTTTATTTTTGTAATAATATTCCTTCATTTATGCTTCCGCGTATTAGTTAATATTTAAGGGAATATTATTAATTAAATATTATTGAGAGACAAAATGTTTTTTAAAGAATTGAGTTGTTTTTCTGAGAGGTTTTAATTTCATCGAATTTACTATGTGACCCTCAACCCAAAATTGGGGTGTTACATTTGAGGTATCAGAGCTTTGGTTGAGAAAACCAGAGCTGTTGGGTAGTTGCATTCTTAAATCGATTGTTGGGGTGACAATCGAAAGAAGAATAGTGTGACTTAATTGTTTGTTGGTTGATTTTCTTGCCTCTCTGTTTCTAGATTTATTGTTGACTTCCTTACAAGTAGAACTAAGAGGTTAGTAAGTCAAGATACAGAAATGGCCGATTAAGTGATTGTTGTTTTGGTTTGTTTGAGAAAATCCGTTTTATTTCCCAACTTTTAGTTTCGGGGATGAAACTCTTTTTAGGCGGTGGTATTGTAAGACCCTCAAGTTTTGAGTATTTATATTTTGGCCCTTGGATATTTTATAATTAGGTTTTGATCCTTTAAGTTTGGATAATTGAGTTTTAGTCCTTGGACTAGTCAAAACTAGATTGGGATTTAGTATTAAGAGCTTTAATGATGTTTTGAATTCAGATTGGGAACATGTTGGTTTGACTTGGAGGATTATAAGAATAGTTTTGTTAGAGTTTTAACAAGAAGAGACTTGGTTTAGTGGTGGAGTCTTAAGCATTTGTTTGGCATGACTTGTATTTGAATCCTAGTGAGGTAGGTTTTTATTTTGTGCAGATTTTGAGTGTGGTGGCTGAATATTTCGAATTTGAAGTTGAGACAAGGATATTAATGAGTTAAATGAGATCGTTGGGAGTTACAAGCTGAGTTTGAATGTGTTGAATAAGTGTTAAGAGAGTTTAATGCTTGTCGAGAGTTACAAATGGCTAATAAGGGGGGTGTAAAGTGAGTTTATGGCTTAATCTATGAGTAAATGAACAATAAAGAGGGTGAATTCTGAATAAGAAGGAGGCTTAGGTAGTGCTCCCTCTCCCTTCCCCTTGCATGATAGCCAGATTTGATACATTTCACTTGTATGGTCATGAGCTTTGTTAGTAAGCTAAATTGTGAACTCTTTTCTGCTTCTATGATCGATTTTCATGCTCTGAATCCTTAATGAATTTCACTCTCTTGACATGCATGTGTTTTAACCCAGCCGCGCTTTCTTGGATATGTATCTTGTGCTTCGTTTTTCTGGCTAAGGTGATTTGTTCTGAGCTTGAGGATAAGCTCTTCTCAAAGTGTTTTACGCTTGAGGACAAGCTGTCGTTGGGTATAGTGGTGTGATGACCCGAATTCGTATGGTGTTTTTAGGGTCCTTTTCTCTTGTTTTTAGTTTGTTTTATTGAGTCTCATATAGTTTTTATTTCACTTTGTTAGGTTTTTCTCTTTATTTTTGCATTTGCATATAATTTAGTAAATTTTGTGTTTTTAGTCCTTTTAGTTATGTTTTATTGCATTTTTAGTCCTTGTTAGAGGTTCTGGTCAATTAAGGAATATTTGTGGGGATCTTTGTGCAAATAAATGAAAGAGTGTGGCTGAAGTTAATGAGGAAGAATAATCATGAAACCTCCTATGCTTGTTTAACATGTGCCTAATTGAAGAAATTAAAGGAGATGAAGAATCAAGCATTTAGCATGTGCTAAAATGGAGAAATGATGAAGGAAATGGAGGTTTCAGCTGTTGCAAAACATCCATGATAGCCACAATGAAGCCCCTTAATTGCATTGAAGAAATGGGTCAAAAGAGAAGGTTAAGAACAAGAAGATGAGGAGTCCGCCGTGCTCCCAACACTTGAGCGTTGTCACCCCAACGCTCATGCGTTGGCTTTCTGTCTGAAACTGGTGAATTAATGCTGTCTCCAACACATGAGCGTTGGAACCCAGCGCTTCAGCGTTGGCTTGCTGTCAGTTTCGCTATAAATTCGGTTTTTGGCTTTTCTTTTGTATCAAGCCCTGGAACCTGAGTTCCTTCTTTTGTAGCTTTGTTCTTGAAGCTTGTAAGAGGCCTTTGGAGACCTTGGTTCAGGTTTTTCATTTTTAATTATGTTTTCCTTAGCCATGTTTGGCTAAGCTTTCTTGTATTTGGGTTGTAGTGAATCTATTTCAACTATGAATGCTTGAATCTATTTCAACCCAAAAGTTATGTCTAAACTATTACAACCCAAAATGTTGAGCAGACGGATTCTTCCTTAGGATTTGGCAGACGCAGTCTCCATAGAGTATTTAGAATTTCGTTATTTGAATGGCTTGTATCGGCAGACGGTCTTTCTTCATTCAGTCCTTCTTACGATTGAGAATATTCTTGACTTGTAGAAGACTGAATCTTCCCTTTTCTTTTGCTTCCACTGAAGTTCTCCATTTGAGAAAGTTGGTCCACAACTTCTTTATATGATGCTAGAGAAGCTTCGAAGCTGGAGGTGTTTCTTCTTGAGTTGTCATGCTCTTTTAGCTTTAGATGAAACAGTCTTCTTGTTGATCTCTATTGGTTTAGGCAGCAGACTGTTTCAGCTTCTTGAAGTGGACTTTGACTTGAGAGTACATAGCTTGATAGAGTGTCTTCGGAAAGGATGTTTGCTATTCCTTCTTTTGTAGCTTTGTTCTTGAAGCTTGTAAGAGGCCTTTGGAGACCTTGGTTCAGGTTTTTCATTTTTAATTATGTTTTCCTTAGCCATGTTTGGCTAAGCTTTCTTGTATTTGGGTTGTAGTGAATCTATTTCAACTATGAATGCTTGAATCTATTTCAACCCAAAAGTTATGTCTAAACTATTACAACCCAAAATGTTGAGCAGACGAATTCTTCCTTAGGATTTGGCAGACGCAGTCTCCATAGAGTATTTAGAATTTCGTTATTTGAATGGCTTGTATCGGCAGACGGTCTTTCTTCATTCAGTCCTTCTTACGATTGAGAATATTCTTGACTTGTAGAAGACTGAATCTTCCCTTTTCTTTTGCTTCCACTGAAGTTCTCCATTTGAGAAAGTTGGTCCACAACTTCTTTATATGATGCTAGAGAAGCTTCGAAGCTGGAGGTGTTTCTTCTTGAGTTGTCATGCTCTTTTAGCTTTAGATGAAACAGTCTTCTTGTTGATCTCTATTGGTTTAGGCAGCAGACTGTTTCAGCTTCTTGAAGTGGACTTTGACTTGAGAGTACATAGCTTGATGAGTGTCTTCGGAAAGGATGTTTGCTATTTGAAGTCACTGCTTTATCTCCCATGAGTCACCAGACTGTCTTTACATGAGTGCTTTCCTTTGTATGTCTTCGACAGTATTTCCTTCAGGATGTAAGTAGTGATGACCGGACGGTTTCTCCTGGCAGATTGATTCTCTTGATGATGTTTTGAGATTCATTCAGTCCCTCCAGTAGATAGACATTCCTGGATATGAGAAATTTCACTGTGTTAGGAATTCTATCTTTAATGATATTAAACCTTAAAGAGATTATTAATTATCAAAACATAATAACTCATTTAATTATTTGAATCTAACAGAGGCTCTTGTGGGGAAGCTCTCTGCCTCAGCGTCTCATGAGGTGGCTTTGGTTCTGGGTGTTGAAAAGGGATGCTATTATGGAGAAAGAGTTCCAACTGTTTTTCTTTTTCCTGAAATTGATCCCTAGGGTTTTAGCTCTATGGAGAGGGAGGTTTCTATTGCTTCTAAGGTTTCTTTCGCCAAGGCTACTTCTCTTCCAGCTCTCTTTGATGGGTGCGCTATTCGCCGTGGAGCGGAGGAGGGCGGTGTTGAGGAGGGGGTGGTTGTGCAGCTTCCCAGAAGACGTGGGCGACCCAAGAAACTGGTGATGCATCTTTCTAGAAGACGAGGGCGTCCCAAGAATCTAGTGGATATAGGCGATCCATCGATGGCAGCAGGCTCGGCAGATAGGGCTCGTGGGCAAGGGGAGAAGAGGGCTCGGGGTCGCCCCAGCAAGGAGGTCAGATGCCAGGAGCTGAGTAACCTTGTTAATTCCAATCTTTCTCGGATGGAGATCAGAGCGAGAGGTGAAGTAAGAGAAGATCGCCATCTCTCTCTTCTGCCTTCCGAGTCTTTAGTGCCTCCGGGGGTTTTGACGAGGGCTAGACGTGCCATTGCAGTGAGTAAGCAGGTGGGTGTTGTTTTTTATTGTCCTGGCGATGTGGCAGTTAACTAGATAGTGGCTCAAATTATGGAACGTAGAATCTCATAGGAGGGGTCTCTTTTTGTGCCGTTGTTGTTCTTTTTTGGGGTTTTCCATTTATGGATTTTGGATGCTCTTATTGGCTGGGATTTGTATATTCCTTTGTTGGCTTGCGGCGTGGGCTTTGTCCCTTTTCTGGTTTTTTTGAGGTGGTTGGGCAGCCTTCCCTATCTCGTGTGCCGGCCGTTTGTTTTGGTTGTATATTCATTATTGATATATATTTTCTCTTTCGAAAAAAAATTAATATTTTAACTACTTATATTTAACTTTTTTTAGTTATATGTATAAAAGGTTTTACAAATAATATATAAATATAATAAAAATGGCAATAAAAAAACTAATTAATCCTCTTACTAATGAAAAATTCAAGTCAATTTTTAAGTTTATAAATGATATATTTTAATGTAGGTATTTGAATAGCTTTTAACAATACAGTTTTTTTTTTTTTCAGTTTTTAACTTTATTATTCAATATATTCATTACAAAGGAAATTTTTTATTGCTTAATGAACTTTAATACAAAGGTAGGAAAATTTTATTGCTTAGTGTATTAAATCAAAAGTTCAAGTGAGTTTTACATATTATATATATATAGAGAGAGAGTGAGAGAGAGAATTTTAAACAACATATATAATCATTTTAAGTTTTAAAAATAATTTAAAAAATATATATTTAAAAAATGCATTTGACCCTTGAATATATTTCAATATTTTTTATATTTATTTTATATAAAAGATATTAATTAATTTATTTTTTTATCAACTTGAGGTCGATAATTAGAATTTTAACTACTTCTTACATTTAATTTTATAGTTATATGTATAAGAAGTTTTACATATAATTTAAAAAACTAATGAAAATAAGAAAAAGTAAATAATTAATCCTATGACTAATGCAAAAGTCAAGTCAATTTTTAAGTTTATAAATGTTATTTTTAATGTAGGTATTTGAATTCCTTTTAACAAGATAATATAATTTTTTTCAGTTTTTAACTTTACTATTAAATATATTAAATACAAAGGAAATTTTCTATTGCTTAATGTATTTTAATACAAAGATAGGAAAATTTTATTGCTTAATGTATTAAATGCAAAAGTTTGATTGAGTTTTACATATTATAATATATATATATATATATATATATATATATATATATATATATATATAATTTTAAACAACATACATAATCATTTGAATTTTTTAAATAAATTCTGAAATATATATTTACAAAAGGCATTTAACCCTTGAATAATTGTAATACTTATTATACTTTTTATATAAAAGATATTAATTTGTTTAATTTTTTCTCAACTTGAGGTTGATAATTAATATTTTAACTACTTCTTATATTTAATTATTTTAGTTATATGTATAAGAAGTTTTATAAATAATATATAAAAATAATGAAAATAACATAAATACCTAATTAATCCTCTTACATATGCAAAAGTAAAGTCAATTTTTAAGTTTATAAATGTTATTTTTTAATGTAGGTATTTGAATAGCTTTTGACAATATAATACATATTTTTACAGTTTTAAATTTTATTATTAAATACAAAGGAACTTTTTTATTACTTAATGTATTTTAATACAAAGGTAGGAAATTTTTATTTCTTATTGTATTAAATACAAAACTTCTAGTGAGTATTACATATTATAATTTATATATATATAGAGAGAGAGAGAATTTTAAAAAACATACATAATCATTTAAAATTTTTAAAATAATTTCTAAATTAAATATTTACAAAAGGAATTTAACCCTTGAATAATTATAATATTTAATATATTTATTTAATATAAAAATATATTAATTTTTTTAATTTTTTCTCAACTTGAAGTCAACAATTAATAATTTAACTACTTCTTATATTTACTTTTTTTTGTTATGTGTATAAGAAGTTTTACAAATAATAATAAATAGCTAATTAATCCTCTTAATAATGCAAAAGTCAAGTAATTTTTAACTTTATAAATGGTATTTTTTAATTTAGGTATTTGAATAATTTTACAATACAATTTTTTCAGTTTTTAATTTTATTAATTAATACATCTATTATAAAGGAAATTTGTTATTGCTTAATATATTTTAATATAAAGGTACGAAAGTTGTATTGCTTAATTTATCAAATGCAAAATTTTAAGTGAGTTTTACATATAATATATATATTGATATTGATTGATTATGAAGTGGCTATTATTTTAAAATAATTTGTATGAATAAAAATGTAATTTTATTTTATTCAGTGGTTATCTTTTATAGAAATATTGTTTTATAAATAATGGTTTATTAATGTAATCATTTCCTGGTGTTATTTGTTAATAAAGTTTTTTATATATATAAAATAAAGAACAATTTAAAAATATAATAAGTTTCAAAATCCCGTGCATTGCACGGGCTATTTACTAGTATATATGAGCACACGCAAGTTGTTCCACTTGCTCCTCAAACAGACACGATCCATAATATTTCCTCTTGTTCACTCCTCCAGCCACAGCATCCGTCGCCAACTTTCCTCCCACGATTTCTCTATCCCTCGATCTCTGTTTCCCCCTCTAGTTTCTTTTTGTGCGGCTGTCTTCATCCCTTTACTTTTCCACCTATAGCCTATGTGGGGATCTAGGGCTATAAGCACCCCTCAAATACGAGGATCTAATATCTTGTTTTGATCTAATATCTTGTTTCAATCGTTATTGGTGTTGGGGTGATCAGGGGGTGGGGGTCTGGTGGTGATGGTGGTGTTGGGTGAGTATGGGAGGAAGAGGAAGAAATTGAAGGAGATTTTCCTTTTTTTATAGTTTCATTGATTATTCATTTATATTGCATTTTGGAATGATTTTTATTCACAGGAACCACCAGAACAGGAACCATCAAAGAAACCACTAATGAAACGACAACATTTAACAATGGCTGATGAACTTGTTTCTTTTACTCTGCCTGAGGGTTTAATATAACTCGTTTTTGAGACATGGACAAGGTTCTTCCTGTGCTTCATGACTAGACGATAATTTGCAGGCGACGCGACACAAAAATAATTAATACGGTAAATATCACATCAATTACTTCTTTATTTTATCTTTATTTCTGAATGTGGTGCCTACACCCTTAGGTGTGTACCCAACATTTTTCATGTCACTTACGTCTATTAATTATTTATACCCCATCAATTGATAGTTGTCTCATTTCTAGTTTCAATTCACCTTGCTTGATGAAAAATGAGACAACAACGGATGTGGTATAAATAATTAATAGAAGTAAAAGGATATGAAAAATGTTGGGCACACACCTAAAGGTGTAGGCACCTCAGTGAGAAATAAAGACAAAATAGAAAAATAATTGATGTGATATTTACTGTATCAAACATTTTTGTGTCACGTCGCCTGCATATAATCGCCCAGCCATGAAGCATAGGCAGCACCTTTTCCATGTCTTTGAAACGAGTTATATCAAAACCCCCAAGTAGAGAAAGAGAAACAAGTTCTTCAGCCACTGTTAAATTTTGTCGTTTCCTTAATGGTTTCTTTGATGGTTCATGTTCTGGTGATTTATGTGAATAAAAAACCATTCTAATATGCAATCTAAATGAATAATTAACGAAACTAAAAAAAAGGAAAATCCCCTTCACTTTCTTCCTCCTCCTCCTCCTCCCACTCCCTCCCAACACCACCACCACCACCAAACCCCCACCCCCTCACCCAACACCAAGAGCGGTTGAAACAAGATATTAGATAGGAACAGGATATTAGATCCTCGCATTTGATGGGTGCTTCTAACCCTAGATCCCCACATAGGCTATAGGAGGAAAAAGAAAGGGATGAAGAGCTCCGCACAAAAAGAACCTAGAGGGGGGAACAAAGATCAAGGGACAGAGAGATCATGGGAGGAAAGTTGGCGACGCCTGCTACAGTTGGAGGAGTGAATTAGAGGAAATATTATTGACATTGTCTGTCTGAGGTGCAAATGGGACAACTTGCGTGTGCAAGAAATCATATGTGTGTGTGTGTCTTAAATTTGCTGCAAGCACTTGGGATATCTTCTTTGATTTGGTGGAGTGATTAATTCGTTATCAAACAATGGCATTAACGTGGGGCTTCTAACCTTAGATCCCCACATAGTAGGGATGACAATTCGACCCAGACTTATTGGATATCCGCAAAAAATACCGATTATGAGTAGGGTAAAAACCCGCTAAATGGGTATGAGGTTAGGTATGGGCAAATACTCGCAAAATTTAGTGAGTATGAGTGCGGGTATGGGTACCGTAGTATCATCCCCGCTCCATACCCACACATATTATATTATATATATATATATATATATATTAATATATATATATATATATATATATATATATAGATAATAGTTCACCCTAAAACAATTTTTTAAAGTTTTTCTGTGTAATATCATTACTATAATATATTATTATTATTATATTATGATGTTAACTTATAATATATACGTTAACATAATAATTTTATTTAAGTTTTTTGTAATAAAAGTAGCAAGTAACGTTTTTAGTATATAAATTTTTTAGTGAGTTAAATTGGTAAGTAGACTACCATATAATTTGAGTTTGAAATTTTAGAATGCAAATAGTGAAAATCATATATTTTTAACAAAATTGTGCGGTAATGGGTGCGGGTGCGGGTGCGGGTGCGGGTACGGGTACGGGCATATAAGTACCCAGAGGGTATGGGGATGATCACACAAGTTGCTACCCACGCGGATATAGGGACGGGCACGGGTATTATTTAAAAATTCGAGTATGGGGATGGGTACTATAGTACCCTACCCAGACCCTACCCATTGTCATCCCTACCATAGAGGCTCCCGGATGCAAAAGAAATGGAGCAACTTGCGTATGGGGGGTTTGGTAGTTGGGTGGGAGTGGGAGGAGGAGGAGGAGGAGGAAGAGGAAGATAATTTTTGGGTGTTGAAGATGAAGATGTTCATGGGTTTAGATAAATTTCTAGGTTTTAAAGAGAGAAGGGCCAAAGTTGATGGGAGATGTTTTCAAGGGACCAGAGAATAGGTGTGAAAAATCCACGTGGAATCCATTGTGTATTGGTGACTAGGTAAAAAAATTGTCATGTAAGCTTTGTGACGTCATAAAAATTATTTTTAAATCAAATAAAAATTTTACGGACGAAAAGAGAGAAAATAAATTTGAGGAATCATTTTAAATTTAGGTGTATAAGTCTGGGACTAGAATAAACGATTCAAAGAGAGAGTTCTGATGAGGAGCCATAATAGCAATGGAGGAAACCATACATAATAGGCTTAATAGCACTTTTGGTTCCTCACTTATCACGATTTGACACTTTTGGTCCCTAACAAAAAAAAAGCCTAAATGGTCCCTCACTTTGTCAAACGACAACAGTTTCAGTCCCCCGTCACTTTTCCGTTAAAAGTTAACGTTTTCTGTCAAAAATAACAATTTTTTAACACAAATACTCTGATAAAAAAATTTAGGCTTAATAGCATTTTTGGTTCCTCACGTATCACGATTTGACACTTTTGGTCCCTAACAAAAAAATTTAGCCATTTTCGCCCCTAACATTTACAGAAAGTTGCACTTTTGATTTTCCATCCATATCCGTTAAAAGTCTAACAGAATATTCCTTTAAAATTAATTAAAAATATACAAATTAAAAATCAAAAACATTTTTTTCCCAAAAAATTCCTAATTCATCATCTTCAAAATCACCATCTCCATCATTCCATCATTCCATCAAATCCCTAAATCAGAAACATGTTCTTCATCATCCCTAATTCATTATTCTCAAAATCACCTCTCCATCAGACCTCCCCACCACCACCACACCAACCTTCTTCAGCCACCACGAAATTTTAAATTTAGTTTTAAAAACTGATCTAATTTAATTAAATTAAATATGAATATACATAATTTATTTATAAACTTATCGGACACAAGTGCTTATTATATGTTGCTCAAATAAATTATACAGAACTTTTGTGTGCCCTATGAGGTGCAGACTTAATTATGCATATTTTATTTTCTATACCACCTCCTAGTAGAAAATTTCATTTTTAAAGTGATTAATAAGGAGTTGGGAATTGGTTTTAAGGTCATCCCATTGGTTCTCCCACCACCTGCTACTTTTTTAATTCCCATAATACCCTGTGAAATAAAAGCAATTTTCAAACTTTTAAGTGCGAAATAAGAGTAATTTTCCCAATTTTAAGTGTAATTTTTTTTAGTTCGCGAAAAACTTAAAAAAAAATACAATTTTTGCACTTTTAAGTGCGAAAAAGAGTAATTTTCGCACTTTAAAGTGCAATTTTTTTCAGTTCACGAAAAACTTAAAAATAAAATAAAAATACAATATTCGCACTTTAAGTGCGAAATAAAAGCAATTTTTGCACTTTTAAATGCGAAATAAAAGTAGTTTTCGCATTTTTAAGTGCAATTTTTTTTTCAGTTCGCGAAAAACTTAAAAAAAATTCAAAAATACAATTTTCACACTTTTAAGTGCGAAATAAGAGCAATTTTCGCACTTTTAAGTGCGAAGTAAGAGAAATACAAAGATGAGGTTTCAAATATGAACGCAAGGAACGAGAAAAAAACGAGGGAACACACCTTCGTGTTGTTAGAGGAAATACGAATAACACCCTCCAAATAGGGATTTGGTGAAGATGATGAGTGGTTTGGTTTGAGGTTCGAAGTGATGGAGGTTATGGTTTAATTGGAGAAAAAGAAAATAGAATGGTGAATAATGGAAGGGGGTGGAGGTAGGAATTATTGTAGTGAGGAAAATAATGATATGGTGGTGGTAATGGTGATGACGTTGGAAAAAGCGTGTGGTGGAGAGTGAAAGATGAAGAAGAAGGAAGGGGTGGTGGGTGGAGGAAGAGGAAGAGGAAGAGGAAGAAGGAAAATGATAGGTAGGGAATGTATTTATTTTTTAAGGATAAAATGATAATTTCACACATAAGGGAAATAGTGAGATGACTAATAGGAATGATCTTAAAACCAACACTCATTGTGATGGCGAGATTGAAGATGGTAGAGGCATTGTCGATGTTGGGGAAGAAGTGGTGTCAGAGGTTGGATTATTAGTATCTCAATTTATATTCAAATAAAATATTATAAAAATGTTTCTAAGTCAAAATTAACATATCTTAAGTCATCTTTAATTAAAAGTTATAGCGACATATTATTTTGGCAAGACATTTTTTAAGTCAAAATTAAATATATATTGTTTTTTTACCACTATTTTTTTTTTCCTTAAACAAGGTATCTCAACATCCAATAAACCTAGGGTTGTGTAATGGTTTAGGCAAGAAAGACATTGCCTTAGGCCCCAAAATTATTTTCGTACCTATATAGTACATTGAGATTTAAGAGAAATAATAGAATAATGAAAAATCAGGTCATATCATTTGCAACTGAGCAATGTAACATGGAAAATGCAACTTTTACAGTTATCAAGTAATTTTGTATTAGCAAAATTACATTTTTCAAAAAACTAATAAATAAGATATCTGTTATTTTTACATTCTCATAATTGAAAAAGTAATTTGTGTTTACTCATAACCGTTAGTTTATTTAATGACTTGTTATATATCTATAGTATTGCACAAGTTTTCTCTTCACTCATTATTAAAAAAACTTTAGATTCTTTTCCAAATGTACATATTGCGGATAGAATTTTATTGACAATCCCTGTAATAGTTCCTATTGCTGATAGAAGTTTTTCTAAATTAAAATTGCTTAAATCATATATATCTAAGGTAAACAAAGATAGATTGAATGAGTTAGTTATCTTATTTACTAAAAGCGAAATGTTAGAATTGTTTGATTATAAAAATCTGATAAATAATTTTGCAGCTTAAAAAGCTAGAATGTTAATATAAAAAATTGATAATTTCTATAATATATAAAGTCTCTTTAAAACTCTTGTCAAAAGTAAGTCATTTAACATTTTCACCTTAGACCTCAAAATATCCATACACGGCTCTGGATAAACAGTAAATATTTATTTTTAGAAAAGCTAATCGAATATTCTTTTAACTCAAAACAATCAATGTTTAGTGTTAAAAATGTCTTTTTATCAGTGTTGCCAGTCCAGTTCTTTTACTAATGTCTTTTTTTTAGTATATAGTTGAACCATAAATATTTTTAAAATGTTTCTTATTTAAATTGCCTCTGGTTTTTATGTTTTTTTAAGGGACTTCTTGTTGTTATGCTACCCTTAGTAGTTGTTGGTTAATTGTAAAAATTAGTATTAGTAAGTTAGATTTTGTTTGCATAACTTTTTTATAAACACCTATGAGAATAAATTATTTTAGTTGGTTATGTTCTGAATAAGGCTAACCACTAAGCCAAATTGTTGCTTAGCGTATATTTTGCGCAAAATAAGATATGTAGCTTCATATCATAAAATGTTTTATAAAATACTGGTAGCTGTTTTATAATTTTTTAATATACATTGATTCAAGCGGGTCAATCATTGACTCACTGATCCAACTAGTGATTCATTAACCTAGTTGTCTGACCGAGTTGATCACTGAATCGAGTAATAAAACATTGGTATATGTGCACCTTCAAAGTTCAACATAATAAGAAATGTTTGAACGAAAATCTTCACCGCTTAAATTATGAAATTACTAAAATGAACATGTTCTTAAAATTAATTAACTTAAAGATTTAAACACTAATAAAAGACAAAAAAATCTTTTTTTTTCTTACAAAAGAACTTAAGTATATCTTACAAATATTTTCACCATAAGTTTAGTTGAAAATTTTTCTTTATTTATTGTTGAAATCTTGTTTGGTACAAAATGATTTTTAAAACATTAGCACCAACAATAGCTAGATGTTCACTACTACAAAATTGTCTTTTTACCACGCCTCTGTTACCACGGTTTCGTGTCTGACTGTGGTAAAATGGTGCCTGGAGCTCTGTTACCACGGTTCCGTGTCGAACCGCGGTAACTGAGGTTCTCTATTACCACGGTTCCTTGTCACCCGTGGTAACCGACATAGTTTTTATTATTTTTTTAATAAAAAAGACTATTACCACGGTTCAATATCTTAACTGTGGTAATAGATATTATTTATTATTAATAAAATGTTGATTTGTTAACTAGCAAACCCTAGTTTGCAGATCGAAAACTCATTTGCATGTGAACCCTTCCTCTGTTGCACCTCATGACCGTCATTCCTGGCCACTGCACCTCATCATCGGCCCTTCTACTCTCTACAATGGCCCCACCACTGCTTTGCATGCTCGTCTCCGCCAATCTCACTCTTGCTCACAGTCGTGACAGTCACGTCATCTCTGTCTCCGTGCATCGCCTTGACCGTCTTTTCCCATTGGCCACTCTTCTCTACCTCACTGGTGAGGCATCTTGACCTGCTTCTACTTCTAGGGTTTTGGTTTGAAGGTTGTTGTTGTTGTTGTTGTTCAGTACTAGGGTTTTGTTTTCCCGGAGCACAAGAAGCGTGCGTCGTTTCCCTCTTAAATGCTTGTCTCTCCACCCACTTAATGGTCTCTTCATAAATGCTTCCCAGCGCCGTTTCAACAGCATGCACGGTTTCCTTCTTCTAAACAGTCATGCCGATTCTCCTTCCCATATGAGTTTCACATTTCTCAACACATCCTCTTTACTCTGCACTTCTGAATAGTCATGGCGGTTACTCTACTTCATCTCATTTCACTTTCCTCGTTTGCCTATAAATTCTAGAAGTATCTCTCAGTTCTCCATCCATCACTCCATCAACTTCCTTGCATCCTTCTTTTTCTATGTTCATTAATCTTCATTAAAAACAGAAATGACAAACGGTTTCGAAATCTGTCTTCCTTTTACCATAAATTTCCCAAAAAAATGTTTTAGCAATTTTGTCGACCGTTGAAAGAACTCAGAAAACTCTTAAGTTACAATTTTCAAAACTTTCCAAAACTTTAAACCCTTAAAGAGTATCAAGGCTAGATGCCTAAAAATCAATTTGAAGGCCTTAAACAAGATTTTGAAAGCAAAACACACACACAAAACCTCAAGGGTTCAATTCTTCCCAAAAACATTAAAACCCTAAATTCCTCAAATTTTCACTAAATAATTCACTAAGTTTCTCAAGACAATATCACAAACCAAAACATGACTTCTATTACAAGTTTCTAAAACAAATCTTCAAGTCTTGAGTTCAAAAACTCCTAAGCGTCAAAAACAAAAAACTTCATTCCAAATGCAAATTTCCAATACCCGAGTTTTCTTAACTTATCAAAACCCTAATCAAGCTATGGGTTCCAAAATCCAATTTACACAAAATCTCAATTTTAATCCTTCAATTCCAAGTTTCCAAAATCTCCTAGAAATCAATTTTCTAGGGCTTTAAACATACAAATTTCTCTAGGCCCCTTTGCACTAATTAGGGCAAAACCTTTCCTTTAAACCCAAAACCATTTTCAAGAATTTAAACACACTCAAAGCTAGTTGAAAAATCAATTTCTCCCCTTTTTTCAATTCTTTCCAATTCGGCACACACCCATAATTACCAAAATCAATTTTTCTTCCAAAACTACCTTGCACACATCAAAGGTTACATGAAATCTATGGTGAAACTAAATTTTAAAGTTTGAAAATCACTTATTTCAAATAATCAATTCACAAAAACCTAGCTTCCAAGAAAACTAGTTAGGGAAAATCATAGATCAATATCATGGGAACAACTTTCCTAAAGGCAACCCTAGCAAAAGCTCAACTTGAAAATTCTCTAGGGACCAAAACTCAACCAATGAAAATTCCAATCGATTCAAATTGAAGCCTAAGATCATGGGAAGAAAATCAATAAAGGGTTTTCAAGGTTCTATCAACTTCCAAAAATTCAAACTCAACATATGAAAAATCCGAATCGGTAGAAACGTAGATCTTGAGGAGGAGAAAAGCTTACCTCAAAGGATCAATTAAATAAGATGAGTGGAAGGGGCTGCCATGGTGAGGAGAGGATTCGACCATGGAGAGGAGGAAGGAAGAAGAAGATGAATAGTTTATAAGCTTCTCTTTCTCTCTCTAGTTTTCTCTCTAAAACTCACTTAATGAATTGCTTAAGAAGAAAAATCAACATTGGAGCCCTATTTAATGACGGGAGACCGCGGGTCTAGGGGTAGAAAGGGGGGTGAAGTTCAACTCTCAATTAACCCTAGGGACCAAAGTGTGAAGGGTGAAACGTGAAAGGTTAAAGTAAACATATCTTTTTACTATTTGAGGACCAAGTCTAAACTCTCAAAGGGCAAAGACTAAACCATAAACTCTCAAGGGAAAAGGACTAAATTAAGAATTTGGAAGGATTAGAAAATATATAGAATTGTTTAATTTTATATTCTTAATCCATGTCGCGTCAGTGCGTCAGTGTATTAGTCGGATCTGGTCGTCAGTACTTTTCCTGACGTAGCTGAGAGTTTCCAATACCAGTCACTCATTCTTTTTGGTCCTTGTGTTGTACTACTCAGGCCCGGGTCATTTTCCTCGAAGTTCGTGCGAATTCTGGTCCGAAAGCACTATTAGCCGGAGGCTGCTTGTGAAACACTATTCACCGAAGTTACTATTCACGAAAATTTTTATCGCACAGCTGGATCCGTCATGTCAAACAGAGTAGTTTGGTGATTCCCGAATTTTCGATCCGAGGTCTCGAAGTCGTCCATTTCGCTTGCTGGATTTTCGACTGAAAGTCTTGCTAGCGAGAATTGTCGCTTCCGGGCTCCGGAAGGAAACCATATCAATATTACAACCGTTCTCAACGAAATTATTCACTGAACGTCATGGTGATAGTGAGAACGTCTTATTCTCATCCAAACTCAAACTCAGGTCAAGGTTGGTTTACTACCAAGTGTTGCAAAAAGTACTTCATCGGTACTTCGGCTGACGATATCGCTTATCGATGCCGCCGAGCGGATCCAAACAGTACCGGGAAAAATTAAATAATTATTTAATCACTGGGGAAAATTCAGGGTCTTACACTTGAGTTTAGGGTATCACACTTTTGGATATGGGTATTTATGTATGCTTCCCACATGACTATTATTTATGCATTATTATCATGCTATGTTTAAAATGGAAGTTGAGTTGTTTTTAATTTTGAAGAAATATATCAGTCTATTCTTAAGCTTTGAAAATGTTTAATACGTATAGATTCCGCATTTATTCACTATTCGTGATGTCTTGTTTAGACCCAAAAATGGGGTGTTAAATTTTATTTCTTAATTTTTTCACAACTTGAGGTCGATCATTAATATTTTAGCTACTTTTATATTTAGTTTTTTTTAGTTATATGTATAAGAAGATTTACAAATAATATATAAAAACAATGAAAATGAAAATAAATAACTAATTAGTCCTCTTACTAATGCAAAAGTCAAGTCTATTTATAAATTTTATTTCTCAATGTAGGTATTTGAATAACTTTTGACAATACAGTTTTTTCATTTTTTTATTTCTTAATGTATTTTAATAAAAAGGTAGGAAAATTTTATTGCTTAAAGTATTAAATGCAAAAGTTTGAGTGAGTTGTACATATTATATATATACATATAATTTTAAACAACATACATAATCATTTAAAATTTTAATTTTTTTTTCTAAAATACATATTTAAAAAATACATTTAACCCTTGAATAATTGTAATACTTCTTATATTTTTTTACATAAAAGATATTAATTGTTTTAATTTTTTCTCAACTTGAAGTCGATAATTAATATTTTAAATACTCCTTATATTTAATTTTTTTAGTTATATGTATAAGAAGTTTTAAAAATAATATATAAAATAATCAAAATGACAATAAATAATTAATTAATTCTCTTACTAATTAAAAAGTCAATTCAATTTTTAAGTTTATAAATGTTATTTTTTAAATATTATTATTGAATATATTTACTAGAAAGAATTTTTTTAATTTTTTAATGTATTTTAATACAAAGGTAGGGAAATTCTATTGATTAATGTATTAAATGCAAAAGTTCGAGTGAGATTTACATTTAAATATATATATATATATATATATATATATATAATTTTAAACAACATATATAATAATTTAAAATTTGTTAAATAATTTCTAAAATATATATTTACAACAGGCATTTAACTCTTGAATAATTTTAATATTTATTAATTTTTTTTTCATAAAAGATATTAATTTGTTTAATTTTTTCTCAACTTGAGGTCGGTAAATTAATATTTTAACTACTTCTTATATTTAATTTTTTAGTTATATGTATAAGAAGTTTGAAAAATAAAATATAACATAATTAAAATGACAATAAATAACTAATTAATTCTCTTACTAATTTAAAATTCAAATCAATTTTTAAGCTTATAGATGTTGTTTTTTAATTTAGGTATTTAATAGCTTTTGATAATACCATTTTTTTTTTCGGTTTTGAATTTTATTATTTAATATATTTATCACAATGAAAATTTTTAATTTATTAATGTATTTTAATACAAAGGTAGGAAAATTTTATTGAATAATGTATTAAATGCAAAAGTTCGAGTGAGATTTATGTATTAATATATATATATATATATATATATATAATTTTAAACAACATATATAATCATTTAAAATTTGTGAAATAATTTCTAAAATATATATTTACAACAAGCATTTAACTCTTGAATAATTTTAATATTTATAAATTTTTTTAACATAAAAGATATTAATTCGTTTAATTTTTTCTCAACTTGAGGTTGATAATTAATATTTTAACTACTTCGTATATTTAAATTTTGTAGTTATATGTAAAAGAAGTTTGAAAAATAATATATAAAAATAATGAAAATGACAATAAATAACTATTTAATCCTCTTACTAATTCAAAATTCACGTAAATTTTTAAGTTTATAAATGTTATTATTTAATGTAGACATTTAAATAGTTTTTGACAATACCTTTTTTTTCAGTTTTGAATTTTATTATTTAATATATTTATTAGTACAAAGAAAATTTTTCATTTCTTAATGTATTTTAATACAAAGATAGGAAAATTCTATTGATAAATGTACTAAATGCAAAAGTTCGAGTGAGACTTACATATTAATATATATATATATATATATATATATATATATATATATATAATTTTAAATAACACATAATCATTTAAAATTTGTGAAATAACTTCTAAAATATATATTTACAATAGGCATTTGACTCTTGAATAATTTTAATATTTATTAATTTTTTTACATAAAAGATATTAATTTGTTTAATTTTTTCTCAACTTGAGGTCGATAATTAATATTTTAACTAGAAAAGGATTTTTTTCTTTTTTCGCTCTGTTACGTTTTCTCTCTGCTAGGGTTTATTGGTTGCCTCCTCTAGCGGCTGCGGCGGCTGCGACATCCTTGCCGGCGACTCGCCCCTCTTCCCTCGTCGTTCCTTCCTGGTTGGCCCTCTTCCTTCGCCGCTCTATTTCACGTCTAATCTGGTTTCTCGCCCTCGCTCTGTTTTTCTGTTCCCCTTCTATGGAGGCCCCTGACTCTGTTTAGGCCTCTCTCACGGTGGCTGCAAGTGGTGAAACCGGACAAGGGCTGGCGGTCGAAGGTGGTGAGGCAGATGAGGATGAGGCGGCGGATGGATATGGTGGCCCGATTTCGTGTCTTGTGAGGGATGGGGTTTCTGCGGCCAAAAAGGATTTTGCGGTGGCGGCTGGTGCGTCCCTTCAATCATGCGAAGCTCCTCGCCGCTGCTTCTCCACCCTTTTTGTTGACAGAATCGAAGAGGCGATTGACTATCATCATATCCGAGGTTTATTTTCGGTTTTGGAAGGATCTTGAATGTGTTCATACAACGGAAACACAAATTTGGGCGGTGTTTTCGTTTCGGTTTTGTGTGTTTTCTCTCCAAATAGCATGCTATCTCTGAAATTAGTGCTCTGGATGGCCTCAAGGTGGGTGGATCGTTTTTGTCGGTGGCGCCGGAATAGTTTCCCAGGGTTGATCTGCATTGCTCTGTGGCGCGGCCTTCGTGCGACGAGGGTGTGCCTCAGCAGGTGGCGGACCCGCTCAGAGTCAAAGCCCGTGGAGTGGTTGGCGATGGTGGCTTTCATCCTTCGTGGAAGGAGGCTTTTGTGGGGAAGCTCTCTGCCTCAGAGTCTCATGAGGTGGCTTTGGTTCTGGGTGTTGAAAAGGGATGCTATTATGGAGAAAGAGTTCCAACTGTTTTTCTTTTTCCTGAAATTGATCCCTTGGGTTTTAGCTATATGGAGAGGGAGGTTTCTATTGCTTCTGAGGTTTCTTTCGTCGAGGCTACTTCTCTTCCAGCTCTCTTTGATGGGTGCGCTATTCGCCGTGGAGCGGAGGAGGGCGGTGTTGAGGAGGGGGTGGTTGTGCAGCTTCCCAGAAGACGTGGGCGACCCAAGAAATTGGTGATGCAGCTTTCTAGAAGACGAGGGCGTCCCAAGAATCTAGTGGGTATAGGCGATCCATCGATTGTTAGAGTAAAATATTTAAATGAATTAACCTATTTTGATAAATAACAATTTCGCTAAGTGTTACTGACTTCTTTAAAAGTTTTCATATTCAGGAACACTTATGAACTGAAGAACTGCTGCAAAGATCTCGACAAAACATTATCAAAAAGCAAGTGAAGAAACCGTCCGCCTATGATAAATTAGTCTGCCTTTAGAGAAAAGTTCGTCCGCCTGCAAAGACCGTCCGGCTTAATCACCGACGAACACATGGGTTGACTAAAGAGCAATGATTGAAGACTTGTGCAAAAAGAATTAGCATAAAGGTGATCGTTTGCTCAAACTGAAGATGAGCTATCATGCATCTCTTATTCCTTGAAGATTCAAATCCTCTGACATTCCTTAATTCAAGCTGCTTTTGCTGAATTAACGGCGATATCTTCTGATCATCGTATCTCCCCAACGGCCAAATTCAAATCTTCTAGTCGGAGCATTAATTACTGGATTAGCTGTAATGCATATGCATTAATTGCAGCCTTTGTCAACCAGAACAAAAGCATCGCCAGACGATACCGCTCTCTATCTGTTGAAGAAACATTCCTCACCTGGCAGACCACAACAGCAGATGCAGAAGTATCTGTTACTCACAATCAAGCAAAAATTCAACGGAACTATTTTTGAAGATCTTCATTGAAGCTTACAGTTATCATCCTACTGAAGATATAAATAGTGGTCTCTGCATCATCCTCAACTAGGCGACTCATACACTATCAAAGCATTCAAATCTTTCAAGTCAGTTTACAATTTGAACAAGCTTTAGTCAAGAATACTCAGTAACCTTAGCCTTCTCATTTTCTGAGTTCAGTCGCCAATCAGTGTGAAATCCCTTACAGAGTGAAAAATCTTATCATTTCTCACACAAGCCTTTCAGAGAACCAATTTGAATACCATCTCTGATTTTAGAACTTCATAGTTTCTACCCACTCTTTGTGAAGAGATTCCTGTAGAAAACAAATCTTCTTGAAAAAGAACTGGGAGAAGTCCTGTCAAACACTCGAGAGATAAAGGAGAAGTCCTAGAATACTTGTAAAGGAGTAGTCCTCAGAATACTGGGAGAAGTCCCTGAGAACACTTGTACTATTCTGTTGAAATAGTGAAAATCTTGGTATAGCCAAGGACTGGATGTAGCCCTGTCGATTAAGGGGGTGAACCAGGATAAATATTGTGTGTGCTTTATTCTTCAAGCTCTAAGTTTATTTCCACTGCACATATTGTTTAACGTTTTCGAACTAATAATCATTATATTGTGAAAAAGATTTAAAAAGTCACACACACAATTCAAACCCCCCTTTCTTGTGTGGTTTTATTACTATCAATTGGTATCAGAGCTTAACCGCTCTGAGAATTACTAACATCTTAACATGTGTAGAGTGAAAAGATCCATGGACGGCATTGCCTACCCAACCGAAACTGCAACCAACAAGCCACCATTCTTCGATGGCTCAAACTACCCCTACTGGAAAAAGCACATGCAGCTATTCATCGAATCAACCGACTGGAAGCTATGGGACGTAATATGGAAAGGAAACTACGTTCCCAAAGATAGTGAAAGCAAGGCCATTCCAGCTGATAAATGGACAGATGAACAGAGGACAGACAATCAGAGAAATGCCAAGGCGAGGTTGTTTCTTATATGTGCTCTTAGCAAAAATGAGCATGACAAAGTTGATAGCCTGAGCACTGCAAAGGAGGTCTGGGATACACTAGCTATTGCTCATGAAGGAACCTCTGCTGTTCAAGACACCAAGATGAGCATGCTCGCATCTCAATACGAAAACTTCATGATGGATGACAATGAGTCCATTGACTCCATGTTCGCACGACTTCAAACCATTCATAATGGAATGAGGAACCTGGGTAAAAACTTCACTGACAAGGAGCAAGTGATCAAGATTCTCAGAAGTCTTCCCACCAATTGGAGAAACTTCGTTACTTCCCAAAGAGCTGGAAAGAATCTTGATACCTATCAAGTAGAAGACATGCTGGGTGAAATGAAGATTCACGAGCAGGATCTTGCTAATGATGCTGCAATCATAAAAAGAAAAGCGGCTGCCGAAAAAGCTATAGCTTTTAAAGCCAACAAATCAAAGGTTTTGAAAGATAATGAATCCTCAGATGAGGAAACTGTGCAGTCTGATCGCTCCGATGATGAACAGGACCTGTTCAATAGAAGATTCAGAAAGATGATGGGAAACAGGAAGCAGTTCAAAGGAAGACCATCTTCCTCATCAAGAGACGAAGAAAAGATCCCAAGTAAAGGAGGGATCGTCTACTACGAGTGTAAGAAACCTAGACATGTCAAAGCCGACTGTCCTCGTCTCGGAAACAAGCCTTCCCAAAAGAACTTCTATAAGAAGAAGGCCTTTTCCAATCAAAACGATGAGTAAGAAGACGACTCTGACCAAGAAGAAGAAACTAAGGGAGCCAACGAAGAAACTTCATACTGTGCGTTTATGGGATCCATAGACACTTCAGATATTGAAGCAGATAAAGAAGCAGAGGCACTGATGATCTCTGTCGATCAATCCAATGACGAAGAAATGAAAAAATGAGGTAAGTTCCGAAATCTCATCTGATGACTATAATGAACTATTAGATTATGCTCATGCATTAGCTATTAAGTATAGTTCACTCAAGAAGAAGCATGATAAAACTGTAAAAGAATTGCATGCATCTAAAGAAGTATCTGTTATGCTAACAAAGAAAAATCAAATGCTCTTAGAGCAAGACGCAAACAAAGAAATCAAATTCTTAAAACAAAGAGTTAGTAGCCTAATCAAAGACATATCCATGTTCACTCAAGGTTATGATAACCTAATTAAGTTAAGTGGAAACAACAGATCAGCTTATGATCGAAGAGGCTTAGGTTATGAAGAAGAAGATTGGGATATAACTGCCATCAAACATAATTCTTCTGCTGTCCCATACAGATATCAACCTGAAAAGAAAAATGTTTTATCTTCACCTATTAAAGTCCATCCCAAAACTTTCATAGTCAAGGGTAAGGAGAAACAAACTCCTTAAAAAATAGTGCATGGGAGGAACAGTCCACCCAAGGTGATAACTAACAAAAAAGGACCCAAAAAAGTTTGGGTACCTAAATCCATGATTATTCCTCTTGCAGATGTGCTTAACAGTTCAAAACCAAAAAGAACAATGGTACCTGGACAGTGCGTGCTCACGGCACATGACGGGAAAAAGGTCTTTATTCCCAAAGATCCATGAGAAGAAGATAGGAGGGACAGTGACCTTCGGAGGCAATCAAAAAGGGTTCATTGTCGGAGAAGGTAATGTTGGTAAGAATCCCCTTCCAGTAATTCGGAAGGTTCTGCTAGTTGAAGGATTGAAACATAACCTACTTAGCATAAGTCAATGGTGTGACAGTGGGCTCACTGTTTCCTTCAACAAAGTGAAGTGTAGTGTCACAAACGAGGATGACAAGATTATCTTTGAAGCACAGAGACAAGGAGATCTATATAAGACCTCCCTGGAAAAACTTGCAAGTCAAAAGGTAACATGTCTAGTATCAGCAGAGGATGACAAATGGATATGGCACAGGAAGCTAGGGCATGCATCCTTAAAGACCATTGCTAAGATAATCAAACATGATTTAGTAAGTGGTTTGCCAAATCTGTCTTTCAAATCTGATGATACATGCTCAGCATGTCTCCAAGGAAAGCAATTAAAAAGTTCTTTCCATGCAAAGAACGTTGTTAGTACCAAGAGACCTCTGGAGATGTTACACATGGACTTGTTCGGACCTACTAGAACGGCTATTTGTTCTGGAAAAAGATTTTTTCTTGTCATCGTTGATGACTACACCAGATTTACATGGGTACAATTCCGCGGAACAAAAGATGAAACCTTCAAGTCCTTCCTAATCATTGCGAAAAGAGTTCAAAATGAAAAAGGCTATTGCATCACCAACATTCGTAGTGACAGAGGAGGAGAATTTATAAATGAAGAGTTCAACCACTACTGCGAAGAGAATGGAATATTTCATCAAGTGTCTGCTCCAAGAACTCCTCAGCAAAATGGAGTAGCCGAAAGGAAGAACAGGTCACTTCAAGAAATGGCCAGGACTATGCTCAACGAGACATCTCTACCCAAGTACTTCTGGGATGAAGCCATTCATACAACATGTTACATTCAAAATAGAATATTCATGCGTCCCATCTTGAAGAAAACAGCCTATGAATTGTGGAAGGGAAGAAAGCCAAACATCTCATACTTTCATCCATTTGGAAGCACATGCTTTCTACTCAACACAAAGGATGACCTTGGAAATTTTGATGCAAAATCAGACAAAGGGATATTCTTGGGATATTCACCCAACTCCAAAGCATTTCGAGTATACAACTCCAGAACAATGGCAGTCGAAGAGTCTATCAATGTTAAGTTCGAAGATAAACACATAAGTGTAAATCAGATAACTCCAGAAGAAGAATATGATGACCTGGAAATATGTGAAGCTCCCTCATCAAATCCAGCTCAGCCATCATCGTCTGATAAAGAGACGAATCCAATCATCCCCTCTTCAACTCAACTAGACGATGTTTGTGAAACTACGTCTGACGACAACTCCACAAGTCAAGTCATGACCTCCAGTGGCATCTCTCTACCTCGAGACTGGAGATTTAAACCAGACCATCCTCCTACACAGATCATTGGAAGTGTCCATGAAAAGGTAAGAACCAGATCCACTTTTAATGATTATGCTAACTGTGCGTTCCTTTCTGAAATAGAACTGAAGAACATAGGTAAAGCACTATAGGATGAAGGATGGATCCTAGCCATGCAAGAAGAACTGAACCAATTTGAGAGAAGCAAAGTCTGGGATTTAGTGCTCAAACCAGAAGATAAATCTATTATAGGGACTAGATGGGTTTTCAGAAATAAAATGGACGAAAATGGAAAAGTCACCAGAAACAAAGCTCGTCTGGTGGCCCAAGGGTATAATCAACAAGAAGGAATCGATTATACAGAAATTTTTCTCCCGTAGCAAGAATTGAAGCCATTCGCATTCTTCTGGCATTTGCATGTCAGCACTCTATAAAATTGTATCAAATGGATGTGAAAAGTGCGTTCCTAAATGGATACATTGAGGAAGAAGTCTACGTGAAGCATCCTCCAGGTTTTGAAGATCCGGATCTACCAGACCACGTCTTCAAGCTAAGAAAAGCATTATATGGACTAAAGCAAGCACCACGTGCATGGTACGATCGCTTAAGTTCATTCCTGATGAACAATGGATTCTCACGAGGAAGCATTGACAACACTCTATTTAGAAGAAAGAGGTCCAAGGATTTCATTCTGGTACAGCTGTACGTCGATGATATAATATTTGGTTCCACCAATGAAGCTCTCTGCCAAGAATTCTCAAAACTGATGCAGAGTGAATTCGAGATGAGCATGATGGGAGAATTAAAGTTCTTCCTAGGATTACAGATCAGACAGGAAGGAACCCGAACCTATATTCATCAGACCAAATACATTAATGATCTTCTAAAGAAGTATTGCATGGAGAAAGCAAAAGCAATGGGAACTCCAATGCATCCTGGAACCATACTGGATAAAGGTGACGAATCAACTCCGGTTGACTCAACCAAATACAGAGGAATGATAGGCTCACTGTTGTACCTTACCTCAAGCAGACCAGACATTATGTACAACGTCTGTGTTTGTGCCAGATTCCAGGTAAGTCCCCAAGAATCTCATCTTAGCGCAGTAAAACGCATATTTCGTTATCTCATTGGAACAACTAATCTTGGTCTAGTCTATGAGAAAGGTGACGATTTCAGGCTAAGAGGATTCTGTGATGCTGACTACGCTGGAGACAGAATCGAAAGAAAGAGCACAAGTGGAGGATGTCACTTTCTGGGGCATTGCCTAATATCATGGGCAAGCAAGCGGCAAAGCACAATCTCTCTCTCAACGGCTGAAGCAGAATATGTAGCTGCAGGTTCCTGCTGCACCCAACTTCTTTGGGTGAAGCATCAATTAGAGGATTATAATATTTTTTAGCATAACATTCCATCATTATGTGATAACACAAGTGCCATTAATATTACAAAGAACCCTGTGTTGCATTCACGCATCAAACATATTGAAATTAAACATCATTTTATCCGTGATCATGTAGCCAAAGGAAATATTGACATTTCATACATACACACTGATGACCAGTTAGCAGATATATTCACTAAACCACTTATTGAAAATAAGTTTGCATGTCTTAGAGAAAGAATAGGGATGTTTCCTGCACTATAGATATGCCTGCTTTAAGTTCGTCTGATTGGTTCACATCTAAAATCAATATCCACTACAAGATATGCATTTAATGCTGAAATAGTTGTGTCTTTTCATATGTATTACTTGCTAAGCACGCATACATAAATTCTGGCACTCCTTATCTCTCATCATTTAATGCGCATTAATCAGCTGCATCATTCATCATGAGATTGATAATACCGAGACAATGTTTACACTCTCAAAAATGAAAACGAACAGTGTTCAGAATGTATCTCTAATAACCATTCTAATGCACTCTTGTTTAGTCTAGAACACTATACACTCTGTGTACTTGTCTTTGTCTTTCTATTCTCCTCACCTACAGAAATCATGGCTCCCAACAAACGGAGAAATGTAAAGACTCAAGCTGTCCTCAGCACCGAGGAGATTTAGATCATCCAGAAACAACAAGATGCTATTGCTCGAAATCGTAAACAACAAGTTTCTAAAATTGGTCCTGTGAAGATTGAACATCTGGGGGACAGAAAGCTTGTCACCCCTAGATATCTCGATCTGAAGTTGTATGAACATGCAAAGGTGGCTGGACTTGATCTCTTGCTCTCACAAGCTTTGGGGAAATTTGTTCGAGATCTCCACAACCTCAGCAATCACGCCTCTCGTCAAAGAATTTTATGATTGTGCCGTCAGGATAAACCCTAACCACATCCGAACAAGGTGCTTGGGGCAAGTAATCGATATTCACACCAGCGATATGTCTCAACTACTCAATTTTCCTCTCGACGGTGTCTGCTACTCCTCCTCCTGGGAAAACTCTGAAAGCACTCCCTTCACTATCTGGAAGGAGGTCCCAAAATGTTCTACCTCTCGACGAGTGAAGAACCTTGTTGAGGAATGCATTTTCCCTCACGCTGTTCTTAGCAAGGTTGTGTTACCTAAAGAAGGGTCTAGAGACTTAGTCAACAAGTTCTCTCAGTGGACTCTATTCCAGCTACAGCATCACAGGAAAGTTAATTGGCCTGATCTTCTCCTTCAATACATGCTCCATACCCTGGAACAATCTAACACCAACCTTCCATATGGGTCTCTCATAACGGCTCTTATGCATCACAAGAACATACTCAATCCCTCTATTGAATCGGTGCAGTACATCGCATCTGACTATGTCTCTGATACTCCCATTAAATTTGGAGATGTTCGTCGTATGAACCTGTCCGTTGACATATCAGCAGTGCCTCCAGAACTCTTAAGTGACTGGACTAAGAGGAATAAACAACGTAGATCCCCTTCACCAACTCCGTCTGATGCCTGCCTCAAACGTCGTCGTCTGGGCACTCCATCTCCGCAATATTCGGATCATACACCCCAGCCTGAGTCTCACGAATGCTTGCCTACGCCCACTATCTTGCATGTATCAACCTCATCCAAACCTCCTCCTGAGAATGTGCACTCCACCGCTGAACTTATTTCAGACTCTCATGCTCAATATTTGAAGTTCTTGCCTCCAATCTTTCACAAATATATTTCGGATGTCTTCGACGTCCAAGATGATGGCAATTGTGGATTTCGATTTCTTGCTCAATGGCTGGGTCATCCTCAGGATTATTGGCCAGAAGTTTGCAAGCTTCTTATTCAGGAACTTCTATCTCATAGAGTGCTGCATTCTAAAACCTTTTGCTCTGACAAAGATATTGATACTTTATGCCTGGCCCTCACGCTCAATGAAAATGAACCTGCGCCTGAGTCCAAGTGGTTTACAGTTCTGGACATGGGTTTACTAGCTGTCACTGCGTTTCGAATTGTCCTAGTTACCTTAGCCCCTAACCAGTGTTGCACATATCTCCCTCTCCTAGGTCCTGTTGATGATGCTCCTACAATTGCTGTCTTGGGCAACATTGCCAATCGACACTGGGTCCGTGTCAAGCTCTCCGAGAACTCTCCACTACCTACTATTTCACCTCAATGGAAGCATTATTGCTCTCCTGATGCTCGAGGATGGGCAGTGCCTCTTCAATCCAAAATTCTACACTTCAAAAATCTACTACAACTTGAAGTTGAGCCATTTCTGGATTCCTTATTTGACGTTCCTAGCATTGACAACCCCATTCCTCTTGATGACGACTCTGAGCCTGACACTACTCCTAGCACTGACCTCTCTTGCTTAGACCTTTCCTTCACTCGCCTCAACTTGCATGATATTGAAGTTGATCTCCGTCTGCACCTTGGTCAAAGTCAACCAGCTCATTCAATATCACAAAGGGTAGATGCTCACATTAATACATCTTTTAATGCATCTTATCCGTCCCACCGGTTCTCCTCCATAAAGCTATGGATCTGGATCTCAAGCTTGCATCTCCGGGTCTCCTCAATTGCGATACTGACATGCCTCTCCATCAGATCCACCCTATGCCCTGTTACTCTCAGAGTTCCAGATCTGCTTTGGGCAAACGCAAGCGCTCACCAATTGCCCCTAATGCTCATCTGCTCTCAGATGTATGTCTTCAGACTTTTGGTTTCCCCTTCTGATTTAAGGCTGGATTATGGATTCCCCATGGATATCCTACCTCTCAGCTTACTTCATCCATGCCCCCATGCCACCAGTTCTTCCACTTCGATTGGCAGCTCACTGTTCATAGGGATGCTCACATTGCTTCCATTCCTCTTCATCTAGCTGGTCGAGTTGATTCCCTGGTCCTAAAATTTAAGACCTGGACACCGGTACTCCTTCCTATGATGCCACCAGTCTTGAAGACTCTGGGTTGTGCTTGGCAGTGTCTTCCTCCATCTCCACTCATTCTTACTGTGGCATATTTCACCCCCATTCTGCCATCTCTTAAAACATCACCGCTGGTCACTCGACGTTCAAATCCCGACTCTGACGATGTTTGCACCATGGTTTCCCTTCTTGCTCAGCAAATTACAACCTTCAATGATCGCACATCTCACGAACAGGTTATTCTGCATCAAGATGTGAATGCTCGTCTTGACTCCATGCACACTGATCTTTCTGATAAGATGGATGCTCGGTTCAATCAACTGCAGGGCTCTATTGCTCTACTTCTTAGGCTATCTAAGCCATCCTCTTAACCTATCCTTACTGTTATATGTTGTCTTTAACTCTTATTATCTCAATGAATATTATCGTTTCTATCTTTGTTTTTGATAATGTCAAAGGGGGAGAAATTATACCAATAACAAATGACAAAGAAGATAGCATATGTTTAGGGGGAGCTAATAAATATTAAACTAAGAGGGAGGAAATCAGAAATATACAAACCTTACTCTCATTTGTTTTAGAAATTGTCATTATCAAAAAGGGGGAGATTGTTAGAGTAAAATATTTAAATGAATTAACCTATTTTGATAAATAACAATTTCGCTAAGTGTTACTGACTTCTTTAAAAGTTTTCATATTCAGGAACACTTATGAACTGAAGAACTGCTGCAAAGATCTCGACAAAACATTATCAAAAAGCAAGTGAAGAAACCGTTCGCCTATGAGAAATTAGTCTGCCTTCAGAGAAAAGTTCGTCCGCCTGCAAAGACCACCCGGCTTAATCACTGACGAACACATTGGTTGACTAAAGAGCAATGATTGAAGACTTGTGCAAAAAGAATTAGCATAAAGGTGATCGTTTTCTCAAACTGAAGATGAGCTGTCATGCATCTCATGGTGGTTCAGAGCATTAATGGCGAAAGAGACAGAATTAAGCGCCTTATTCCTTGAAGATTCAAATCCTCTGACATTCCTTAATTCAAGCTGCTTTTGCTGAATTAACGGCGATATCTTCTAATCATCGTATCTCCCCAACGGCCAAATTCAAATCTTCTAGCCGGAGCATTAATTACTGGATTAGCTGTAATGCATATGCATTAATTGCAGCCTCTATCAACCAGAACAAAAGCATCGCCAGACGATACCGCTCTCTATCTGTTGAAGAAACATTCCTCACCTGGCAGACCACAACAGCAGATGCAGAAGTATCTGTTACTCACAATCAAGCAAAAATTCAACGGAACTATTTTTGAAGATCTTCATTGAAGCTTACAGTTATCATCCTACTGAAGATATAAATAGTGGTCTCTGCATCATCCTCAACTAGGCGACTCGTACACTATCAAAGCATTCAAATCTTTCAAGTCAGTTTACAATTTGAACAAGCTTTAGTCAAGAATACTCAGTAACCTTAGCCTTCTCATTTTCTGAGTTCAGTCGCCAATCAGTGTGAAATCCCTTACAGAGTGAAAACTCTTATCATTTCTCACACAAGCCTTTCAGAGAACCAATTTGAATACCATCTCTGATTTTAGAACTTCATAGTTTCTACCCACTCTTTGTGAAGAGATTCCTGTAGAAAACAAATCTTCTTGAAAAAGAACTGGGAGGAGTCCTGTCAAACACTCGAGAGATAAAGGAGAAGTCCTAGAATACTTGTAAAGGAGTAGTCCTCAGAATACTGGGAGAAGTCCCTGAGAACACTTGTACTATTCTGTTGAAATAGTGAAAATCTTGGTATAGCCAAGGACTGGACGTAGCCCTGTCGATTAAGGGGTGAACCAGGATAAATATTGTGTGTTCTTTATTCTTCAAGCTCTAAGTTTATTTCCACTGCACATATTGTTTAACGTTTTCGAACTAATAATCATTATATTGTGAAAAAGATTTAAAAAGTCACACACACAATTCAAACCCCCCTTTCTTGTGTGGTTTTATTACTATCATCGATGGCAGCAGGCTCGGCAGATAGGGCTCGTGGGCAAGGGGAGAAGAGGGCTCGGGGTCGCCCCAACAAGGAAGTCAGATGCCAGGAGCTGAGTAACCTTGTTAATTCCAATCTCTCTCGGATGGAGATCGGAGCGAGAGGTGAAGTAAGCAAAGATCGCCATCTCTCTCTTCTACCGTCCGAGTCTTTAGTGCCTCCGGGGGTTTTGACGAGGGCTAGACGTGCCATTGCAGTGGGTAAGCAAGTGGGTGTTGTTTTTTATTGTCCTGGCGAAGTGGCAGTTAACCAGACAGTGGCTCAAATTATGGAACGTAGAATCTCATAGGAGGGGTCTTTTTCTATGCCGTTGTTGTTCTTTTTTGGGGTTTTCCATTTATGGTATTTTGGATGCTCTTATTGGCTGGGATTTGTATATTCCTTTGTTGGCTTGCGGTGTGGGCTTTGTCCCTTTTCTGTTTTTTTGAGGTGGTTGGGCAGCCTTCCCTATCCCGTGTGCCGGTCGCTTGTTTTGGTTGTATATTCATTATTGATATATATTTTCTCCTTCGAATTTTTTTTAATATTTTAACTACTTCTTATATTTAACTTTTTTAGTTATATGTATAAAAGGTTTTACAAATAATATATAAATATAATAAAAATGGCAATAAAAAACTAATTAATCCTCTTACTAATGCAAAATTCAAGTCAATTTTTAAGGTTATAAATGATATATTTTAATGTAGGTATTTGAATAGCTTTTAACAATACAATTTTTTATTTCAGTTTTTAACTTTATTATTCAATATATTCATTACAAAGGAAATTTTTTATTGCTTAATGAACTTTAATACAAAGGTAGGAAAATTTTATTGCTTAGTGTATTAAATCAAAAGTTCAAGTGAGTTTTACATATTATAATATATATAGAGAGAGAGTGAGAGAGAGAATTTTAAACAACATATATAATCATTTTAAGCTTTAAAAATAATTTAAAAAATGCATTTGACCCTTGAATAGATTTCAATATTTTTTATATTTATTTTATATAAAAGATATTAAATTTTTTTTTATCAACTTGAGGTCGATAATTACAATTTTAACTACTTCTTACATTTAATTTTATAGTTATATGTATAAGAAGTTTTACATATAATTTAAAAAAATAATGAAAATGACAAAAAGTAAATAATTAATCCTATGACTAATGCAAAAGTCAAGTCAATTTTTAAGTTTATAAATGTTATTTTTAATGTAGGTTTTTGAATTGCTTTTAACAATATAATATAATTTTTTCAGTTTTTAACTTTACTCTTAAATATATTTATTACAAAGGAAATTTTCTATTGCTTAATGTATTTTAGTACAAAGATAAGAAATTTTTAGTGCTTAATGTATTAAATGCAAAAGTTTGAGTGAGTTTTACATATTATAATATATATATATATATATATATATATATATATATATATATATAGGTAATTTTAAACAACATACATAATCATTTGAATTTTTTAAATAAATTATGAAATATATATTTACAAAAGGCATTTAACCCTTGAATAATTGTAATACTTATTATATTTTTTTATATAAAAGATATTAATTTGTTTAATTTTTTCTCAACTTGAGGTTGATAATTAATATTTTAACTACTTCTTATATTTAATTATTTTAGTTATATGTATAAGAAGTTTTATAAATTATATATAAAAATAATGAAAATAACATAAATACCTAATTAATCCTCTTACATATGCAAAAGTAAAGTCAATTTTTAAGTTTATAAATGTTATTTTTTAATGCAGGTATTTGAATAGCTTTTGACAATATAATACATATTTTTTCGGTTTTAAATTTTATTATTAAATATATTTATACAAAGGAAATTTTTTATTACTTAATGTATTTTAATACAAAGGTAGAAATTTTTATTTCTTATTGTATTAAATGCAAAACTTCGAGTGAGTATTACATATTATAATTTATATATATATATATAGAGAGAAAGAGAATTTTTAAAAACATACATAATCATTAAAAAAATTTAAAATAATTTTTAAATAAAATATTAACAAAAGGAATTTAACCCTTGAATAATTTTATTATTTGATATATTTATTTAATATAAAAATATATTAATTTTTTTAATTTTTTCTCAACTTGAAGTCGACAATTCATATTTTAACTACTTCTTATATTTACTTTTTTTAGTTATATGTATAAGAAGTTTTACAAATAATATATAAAAATAATGAAAATAATAATAAATAGCTAATTAATCCTCTTAATAATGCAAAAGTCAATTTTTTCAGTTTTTAATTTTATTAATTAATACATCTATTATAAAGGAAATTTGTTATTGCTTAATATATTTTAATACAAAGGTACGAAAGCTGTATTGCTTAATGTATCAAATGCAAAAGTTTAAGTGAGTTTTACATATAATATATATATATATATATATATATATATATATATATATATATTGATATAGATTGATTATGAAGTGGCTATTATTTTAAAATAGTTTGTATGAATAAAAATGTAATTTTATTTTATTCAGTGGTTATCTTTTATAGAAATATTGTTTTATAAATAATGGTTTATTAATGTAATCATTTCCTGGTGTTATTTGTTAACAAAGTTTTTTATATATATAAAATAAAGAACAATTTAAAAATATAATAAGTTTCAAAATCCCGTGCATTGCACGGGCTATTTACTAGTATATATGAGCACACGCAAGTTGTTCCACTTGCTCCTCAAACAGACACGATCAATAATATTTCCTCTTGTTCACTCCTCCAACCGCAGCATCCGTCGCCAACTTTCCTCCCACGATTTCTCTATCCCTCGATCTCTGTTTCCCCCTCTAGTTTCTTTTTGTGCGGCTGTCTTCATCCCTTTACTTTTCCACCTATAGCCTATGTGGGGATCTAGGGTTATAAGCACCCCTCAAATACGAGGATCTAATATCTTGTTTTGATCTAATATCTTGTTTCAATCGTTATTGGTGTTGGGGTGATCAGGGGGTGGGGGTCTGGTGGTGATGGTAGTGTTGGGTGAGTATGGGAGGAAGAGGAAGAAATTGAAGGAGATTTGCCTTTTTTATAGTTTCATTGATTATTCATTTATATTGCATTTTGGAATGATTTTTATTCACAGGAACCACCAGAACAGGAACCATCAAAGAAACCGCTAATGAAACGACAACATTTAACAATGGCTGATGAACTTGTTTCTTTTACTTTGCCTGAGGGTTTAATATAACTCGTTTTTGAGACATGGACAAGGTTCTTCCTGTGCTTCATGACTAGACGATAATTTGCAGGCGACGCGACACAAAAATAATTAATACGGTAAATATCACATCAATTACTTCTTTATTTTATATTTATTTCTGAATGTGATGCCTACACCCTTAGGTGTGTACCCAACATTTTTCATGTCACTTACGTCTATTAATTATTTATACCCCATCAATTGATAGTTGTCTCATTTCTAGTTTCAATTCACCTTGCTTGATGAAAAATGAGACAACAACGGATGTGGTATAAATAATTAATAGAAGTAAAAGGATATGAAAAATGTTGGGCACACACCTAAAGGTGTAGGCACCTCAGTGAGAAATAAAGACAAAATAGAAAAATAATTGATGTGATATTTACTGTATCAAACATTTTTGTGTCATGTCGCCTGCATATAATCGCCCAGCCATGAAGCATAGGCAGCACCTTGTCCATGTCTTTGAAAGGAGTTATATCAAAACCCCCAAGTAGAGTAAGAGAAACAAGTTCTTCAGCCACTGTTAAATTTTGTCGTTTCCTTAATGGTTTCTTTGATGGTTCATGTTCTGGTGATTTATGTGAATAAAAAACCATTCTAATATGCAATCTAAATGAATAATTAACGAAACTAAAAAAAAGGAAAATCCCCTTCATTTTCTTCCTCCTCCTCCTCCTCCCACTCCCACCCAACACCACCACCACCACCAAACCCCCACCCCCTCACCCAACACCAAGAGCGGTTGAAACAAGAAATTAGATAGGAACAAGATATTAGATCCTCGCATTTGAGGGGTGCTTCTAACCCTAGATCCCCACATAGGCTATAGGAGGAAAAAGAAAGGGATGAAGAGCTCCGCAAAAAAAGAACCTAGAGGGGGGAACAAAGATCAAGGGACAGAGAGATCATGGGAGGAAAGTTGGCGACGCCTGCTACGGTTGGAGGAGTGAATGAGAGGAAATATTATTGACATTGTCTGTCTGAGGTGTAAATGGGACAACTTGCGTGTGCAAGAAATCATATGTGTGTGTGTCTTAAATTTGCTGCAAGCACTTGGGATATCTTCTTTGATTTGGTGGAGTGATTAATTCGTTATCAAACAATGGCATTTTGTGAACACTAAACAACCTAATTTGCTTCATTCTAATTTTTCTAATTTTTTCTAAAAATATTAAAATCAATTGGCATTGGTAATATAATTTAGCATATTAGTTTGGTCATAACTGCTGCTATATGAATCTCTTGGTCACGAAGTCCCTTTTGTGATTATGTTCTTGGTTAGTTATGCCTAAATAGTGACTTAACGTGGGGCTTCTAACCTTAGATCCCCACATAGTAGGGATGACAATTCGACCTAGACTTATTGGATATCTGCATAAAATACCGATTATGAGTAGAGTAAAAACCCGCTAAATGGGTATGAGGTTGGGTATTGGCAAATATTCGCAAAAATTAGTGAGTATGAGTGCGGGTATGGGTACTATAGTATCAACCCCGCTCCGTACCCACACACATATTATGTATATATATATAGATAATAGTTCACCCTAAAACAATTTTTTAAAATTTTTGTGTGTAATATCATTACTATAATATATTATTATAATTATATTGTGATGTTAACTTATAATATATACGTTAACATAATAATTTTATTTAAGTTTTTTTTTTAATAAAAGTAGCAAGTAACGTATTTAGTATATAAATTTTTTAGTGAGTTAAATTAGTAAGTAGACTACCATATAATTTGAGTTTGAAATTTTAGAATGCAAATAGTGAAAATCATATTTTTTTAACAAAATTGTGCGGTAATGGGTCCGGGCATATAAGTACCCAGAGGGTATGGGGATGATCACTCAAGTTGCTACCCATGCGGATATGGGGACGGGCACGGGTATTATTTAAAAATTCGAGTATGGGGATGGGTACTATAGTACCCTACCCAGACCCTACCCATTGTCATCCCTACCATAGAGGCTCCCGGAGGCAAAAGAAATGGAGCAACTTGCGTATGGGGGGTTTGGTAGTTGGGTGGGAGTGGGAGGAGGAGGAGGAGGAGGAAGAGGAAGATAATTTTTGGGTTTTGAAGATGAAGATGTTCATGGGTTTAGATAAATTTCTAGGTTTTAAAGAGAGAAGGGCCAAAGTTGATGGGAGATGTTTTTAAGGGACCAGAGAATAGGTGCGAAAAATCCACGTGGAATCCAGTGTGTATTGGTGACTAGGTAAAAAAATTGTCATGTAAGCTTTGTGACGTCATAAAAATTATTTTTAAATCAAATGAAAATTTTAGGGACGAAAAGAGAGAAAATAAATTTGAGGAATCATTTTAAATTTAGGCGTATAAGTCTGGGACTAGAATAAACGATTCAAAGAGAGAGTTCTGATGAGGAGCCATAATAGCAATGGAGGAAACCATACATAATAGGCTTAATAGCACTTTTGGTCCCTCACTTATCACGATTTGACACTTTTGGTCCCTAAAAAAAAGCCTAAATGGTCCCTCACTTTGTCAAACGACAACAGTTTCAGTACCCCGTCACTTTTCCGTTAAAAGTTAACGTTTTCTGTAAAAAATAACAACTTTTTTTAACACAAATACTCTGATAAAAAAATTTAGGCTTAATAGCATTTTTAGTCCCTCACGTATCACGATTTGACACTTTTGGTCCCTAACAAAAAAAATTAGCCATTTTCGTCCCTAACATTTACAGAAAGTTGCACTTTTGATTTTCCACCCATATCCGTTAAAAATCTAAAGGAATATTCCTTTAAAATTAATTAAAAATATACAAATTAAAAATCAGAAACATTTTTTTCCCAAAAAATTCCTAATTCATCATCTTCAAAATCACCATCTCCATCATTCCATCAAATCCCTAAATCAGAAACATGTTCTTCATCATCCCTAATTCATTATTCTCAAAATTACCTCTCCATCAGACCTCCCCACCACCACCACACCAACCTTCTTCGGCCACCACGAAATTTTAAATTTAGTTTTAAAAACTGATCTAATTTAATTATATTAAATATGAATATACATAATTTATTTATAAACTTATCGGACACAAGTGCTTATTATATATTGCTCAAATAAATTATACGGAACTTTTGTGTGCCCTTTGAGGTGCAAACTTAATTATGCATATTTTATTTTCTATACCACCTCCTAGTAGAAAATTTCATTTTTAAAGTGATTAATAAGGAGTTGGGAATTGGTTTTAAGGTCATCCCATTGGTTCTCCTACCACCTGCTACTTTTTTAATTCCCATAATACCCTGTGAAATAAAAGCAATTTTCACACTTTTAAGTGCGAAATAAGTGTAATTTTCGCACTTTTAAGTGCAATTTTTTTCAGTTCACATAAAACTTAAAAATAAAATAAAAATACAATTATCGCACTTTTAAGTGCGAAATAAAAGCAATTTTCGCACTTTTAAATGCGAAATAAAAGTAGTTTTCGCATTTTTAAGTGCAATTTTTTTTTCAGTTCGTGAAAAACTTAAAAAAAAAATCAAAAATACAATTTTCGCGCTTTTAAGTGCGAAATAAGAGCAATTTTCGCACTTTTAAATGCGAAGTAAGAGAAATACAAAGACGATGTTTCAAATATGAACGCAAGGAACAAGAAAAAAACGAGGGAACACACCTTCGTGTAGTTGGAGGAAATACGAATAACACCCTCCAAATAGGGATTTGGTGAAGATGATGAGTGGTTTTGTTTGAGGTTCGAAGTGATGGAGGTTATGGTTTAATTGGAGAAAAAGAAAATAGGATGGTGAATAATGGAAGGTGGTGGAGGTAGGAATGGTAGTGAGGAAAATAATGATATGGTGGTGGTAATGGTGATGACGATGGAAAAAGCGGGTGGTGGAGAGTGAAAGATGAAGAAGAAGGAAGGGGGTGGTGGGTGGAGGAAGAGGAAGAAGGAAAATGATAGGTAGGGAATGTATTTATTTTTTTAGGGTAAAATGATAATTTCACACATAAGGGGAATAGTGAAATGACCAATCAGAATGATCTTAAAACCAACACTCATTGTGATGGCGAGATTGAAGATGGTAGAGGCATTGTCGATGTTGGGGAAGAAGTGGTGTTAGAGGTTGGATAATTAGTATCTCAATTTATATTCAAATAAAATATTATAAAAATGTTTCTAAGTCAAAATTAACATATCTTAAGTCATCTTTAATTAAAAGTTATAGCGACATATTATTTTGGCAAGACATTTTTTAAGTCAAAATTAAATATATATTGTTTTTTTACCACTAATTTTTTTTTTCTTAACCAAGGTATCTCCACATCCAATAAACCTAGGGTTGTGTAATGGTTTAGGCAAGAAAGACATTGCCTTAGGCCCCAAAATTATTTTCGTACCTATATAGTACATTGAGATTTAAGAGAAATAATAGAACAATGAAAAATCAGGTCATATCATTTGCAACTGAGTAATGTAACATGGAAAATGCAACTTTGACAGTTATCAGTAGTAATTTTGTATTAGCAAAATTACATTTCTCAAAAAACTAATTAATAAGATATCTGTTATTTTTACATTCTCATAATTGAAAAATTAATTTGTGTTTACTCATAACCGTTAGTTTATTTAATGACTTGTTATATATCTATAGTATTGCACAAGTTTGCCCTTCACTCATTATTAAAAAAACTTTAGATTCTTTTCCAAATGTACATATTGCGTATAGAATTTTATTGACAATCCCTGTAATAGTTCCTATTGCTGATAGAAGTTTTTCTAAATTAAAATTGCTTAAATCATATATATCTAAGGTAAACAAAGATAGATTGAATGAGTTAGTTATCTTATTTATTAAAAGCGAAATGTTAGAATTGTTTGATTATAAAACTCTGATAAATAATTTTGCAGCTCAAAAAGCTAGAATATTAATATAAAAAATTGATAATTTCTATAATATATAAAGTCTCTTTAAGACTCTTGTCAAAAGTAAATCATTTAACATTTTCACCTTAGACCTCAAAATGTCCATACACGGCTCTGGATAAACAGTAAATATTTATTTTTAGAAAAGCTAATCGAATATTCTTTTAACTCAAAACAAACAATGTTTAGTGTTAAAAATGTCTTTGTATCAGTGTTGCCAAATCCAGTTCTTTTACTAATGTCTTTTTTTTAGTATATAGTTGAACCATAAATATTTTTAAAATGTTTCTTATTTAAATTGCCTCTGGTTTTTATGTTTTTTTTAAGGGACTTCTTGTTGTTATGCTACCCTTAGTAGTTGTTGGTTAATTGTAAAAATTAGTATTAGTAAGTTAGATTTTGTTTGCATAACTTTTTTATAAACACCTATGAGAATAAATTATTTTAGTTGGTTATGTTCTGAATAAGGCTAACCACTAAGCCAAATTGTTGCTTAGCGT
This sequence comes from Acmispon strigosus, assembly GCA_030819835.1. Classification (NCBI taxonomy): domain Eukaryota; kingdom Viridiplantae; phylum Streptophyta; class Magnoliopsida; order Fabales; family Fabaceae; genus Acmispon; species Acmispon strigosus. Next base: position 33,669,766 of record JAUAMA010000001.1, read on the forward strand.
ATATTTTGCGCAAAATAAGATATGTAGCTTCATATCATAAAATGTTTTATAAAATACTGGTAGCTGTTTTATAATTTTTTAATATACATTGATTCAAGCGGGTCAATCATTGACTCACTGATCCAACTAGTGATTCATTAACCTAGTTGTCTGACCGAGTTGATCACCGAATCGAGTAATAAAACATTGGTATATGTGCACCTTCAAAGTTCAACATAATAAGAAATGTTTGAACGAAAATCTTCACCGCTTAAATTATGAAATTACTAAAATCAACATGTTCTTAAAATTAATTAACTTAAAGATTTAAACACTAATAAAAGACAAAAAAAATCTTTTATTTTTCTTACAAAAGAACTTAAGTATATCTTACAAATATTTTCACCATAAGTTTAGTTGAAAAATTTTCTTTATTTATTGTTGAAATCTTGTTTGGTACAAAATGATTTTTAAAACATTAGCACCAACAATAGCTAGACGTTCACTACTACAGAATTGTCTTTTTACCACGCCTCTGTTACCACGGTTTCGTATCTGACTGTGGTAAAATGGTGCCCGGAGCTTAGTTACCACGGTTCCGTGTCGAACAGCGGTAACTGAGGTTCTCTATTACCACGGTTCCTTGTCACCCATGGTAACCGACATAGTTTTTATTATTTTTTTAATAAAAAAGACTATTACCACGGTTCAATATCTTAACTGTGGTAATAGATATTATCTATTATTAATAAAATGTTTATTTGTTAACTAGCAAACCCTAGTTTGCAGATCGAAAACTCATTTGCATGTGAACCCTTTCTCTGTTGCACCTCATGACCGTCGTTCCTGGCCACTACACCTCATCACCGGCCCTCCTACTCTCTACAATGGCCCCACCATTGCTTTGCATGCTCGTCTCCGCCAATCTCACTCTTGCTCACAGCCGTGACAGTCACGTCGTCTCCGTCTTCGTGCATCACCTTGACCGTCTTTTCCCGTTGGCCGCTCTTCTCTACCTCACTGGTGAGGCATCTTGACCTGCTTCTACTTCTAGGGTTTTGGTTTGAAGGTGGTTGTTGTTGTTGTTGTTGTTGTTGTTGTTGTTGTTGTTGTTGCTATTGTTGTTCAGTACTACGGTTTTGTTTTCCCGGAGCACAAGAAGCGTGCGTCGTTTCCCTCTTAAATGCTTGTCTCTCCACCCACTTAATGGTCTCTTCATAAATGCTTCCCAGCGCCGTTTCACCAGCATGCGCGGTTTCATCTTCTAAACAGTCACGCCGATTCTCCTTCCCATATGAGTTTCACATTTCTCAACACATCCTCTTTACTCTGCACTTCTGAATAGTCATGGCGGTTACTCTACTTCATCTCATTTCACTTTCCTCGTTTGCCTATAAATTCTAGAAGTATCTCTCAGTTCTCCATCCATCACTCCATCATCTTCCCTGCATCCTTCTTTTTCTATGTTCATTAATCTTCATTAAAAACAGAAATGACAAACGGTTTCAAAATCTGTCTTCCTTTTACCATAAATTTCCCAAAAAAATGTTTTAGCAATTTTGTCGATCGTTGAAAGAACTCAGAAAACTTTAAGTTACAATTTTCAAAACTTTCCAAAACTTTAAACCCTTAAAGAGTATCAAGGCTAGATGCCTACAAATCAATTTGAAGGCCTTAAACAAGATTTTGAAAGCAAAACACACACACAAAACCTCAAGGGTTCAATTCTGCCCAAAAACATTAAAACCCTAAAATCCTCAAATTTTCACTAAATAATTCACTAAGTTTCTCAAGACAATATCACAAACCAAAACATGACTTCTATTACAAGTTTCTAAAACAAATCTTCAAGTCTTGAGTTCAAAAACTCCTAAGTGTCAAAAACAAAAAACTTCATTCCAAATGCAAATTTCCAATACCCGAGTTTTCTTAACTTATCAAAACCCTAATCAAGCTATGAGTTCCAAAATCCAATTTACCCAAAATCTCAAATTTAATCCTTCAATTCCAAGTTTCCAAAATCTCCTAGAAATCAATTTTCTAGGGCTTTAAACATACAAATTTCTCTAGGCCCCTTTGCACTAATTAGGGAAAAACCTTTCCTTTAAACCCAAAACCATTTTCAAGCATTTAAACACACTCAAAGCTAGTTGGAAAATCAATTTCTCCCCTTGTTTCAATTCTTTCCAATTCGGCCACACACCCATAATTACCAAAATCAATTTTTCTTTCAAAACTACCTTGCACACATCAAAGGTTACATGAAATCTATGGTGAAACTAAATTTTAAAGTTTGAAAATCACTTATTTCAAATAATCAATTCTCAAAAACCTAGCTTCCAAGAAAACTAGTTAGGGAAAATCATAGATCAATATCATGGGAACAACTTTCCTAAAGGCAACCCTAGCAAAAGCTCAACTTGAAAATTCTCTAGGGACCAAAACTCAACCAATCAAAAATCCAATCGATTCAAATTGAAGTCTAAGATCATGGGAAGAACATCAATAAAAGGGTTTTCAAGGTTCTATCAACTTCCAAAAATTCAAACTCAACATGCCAAAAATCCGAATCGGTAGAAACGTAGATCTTGAGGAGGAGAAAAGCTTACCTCAAAGGATCAAGTAAATAAGATGAGTGGAAGGGGCTGCCATGGTGAGGAGTGGATTCGGCCATGTGTAAATCAGGTCTCATCCTTGGACTCGGCTGAGGTTTTGATGAAGACAAACACATCACAAAAAGAAGAAAGACTTCAGAAAAGAAAAGGAAGACTTCAAGAAGACTTCAAGAAAGAAAGGAACAAAAAGAAGAAAGACTTCAAGAAGACTTCAGAAAAGGAAGGAAGACTTCAAGAAGACTTCAGAAGAGAAAGACTACAAGAATCGGCTCAGAACGTCAAGATCTATCATGAAGGTTCTAGTTTTAAGTAAGTCTTGTCAACTTAGTGTGCTATGCTTTATTAAGGTATAATTGCATTTGAAGGCTCATAAAAGATCAACTAATTGAGTACGATATGTTCTCACAAGTTAAACTTGGTAGGGACACTCAATTAGGGCTTAAGATGTTTAAAACTGAGTTTCAGACTTGCAGTAATAGATTACCTGGAAGTCAGTAATCTATTACCTGTCAGTCAGGCATAGCGTAATCGATTACCAGTTTTCAGTAATCGATTACCAGGCAGTCAGTAATCGATTACTAGATTTCAGTAATCGATTACTTGTCAGGAAATGGCAGTTAGAACATAACGGTTATAGCGTAATCGATTACCAGAATGCTGTAATTGATTACCAGGTCGACAGATGTGTCTTTTCATGAACCATTGTGTCTCAAAACGGTTGGGAAGGGTTGTGTTGGTTCATGGACGACCTTTAGTGCCTATATAAAGTCCTTAGACACTCAAAAACATCAATGACTTGGTCCATAACTTTCATATTCATTAAAGTCATCATTCTGAGTTTCTGTTCTCTCATTTGCATAAGAACACACATGCTGTTCATCTTTTGAGAAACTCAGAATAAGAGAGCCTTCATTGTAATTTCCTGGAGCATACAAACTAAGATCAATCCATCTTGTCTAAAGGATTGAATCAGCCATTGTAAAGACATCTTCTTCTTCATCTCTTGAATCGGTTTGATTCATTCACCGTGGTTTTCGGTGGTTGTAAAAAGATCCATCGTGGTGTTCGATGGTTGTGGAAAAGGTCCTTTGAATCGGGTTGGATTCAAAGTCCGCCGTAGGTTTCGGCGTCATCAGTTGGTGGTTTGCCATCTGAGGTCTGACAAGAATTCTTAAGGTTCTTGGTGTAAGTACTTGTAAGAAATCTTGTTCATAGTGGAAAAATCCTCAAGGGGTTTCTTGAGGGACTGGACGTAGCCTTCGTTGGATAGAAGGTGAAACAGGATAAAATCATTGTGTGATTTCCTCTTCTCTTCATCTTTTACTTTCAAGCAATCCTTAATTCCGCTGCAATCACAACTATCATTTTGTGATCATCATTATCTTGGAAGTAATAATTTCGACAAGGCGAAAATCGTGCAACTCTGATTCACCCCCCCTCTCAGGTTGCTATCTGTACTAACACCATGGAGAGGAGGAAGGAAGAAGAAGATGAATAGTTTATAAGTTTCTCTTTCTCTCTCTAGTTTTCTCTCTAAAACTCACTTAAAGAATTGCTAAAGAAGAAAAATCAATATTGGAGCCCTATTTAATGAGGGGAGGCCGCGGGTCTAGGGGTAGAAAGGGGGGTGAATTTCAACTCTCAATTAACCCTAGGGACCAAAGTGTGAAGGGTGAAACGTGAAAGGTTAAAGTAAAAATATCTTTTTACTATTTGAGGACCAAGTCTAAACTCTCAAAGGGCAAGGACTAAACCATAAACTCTCAAGGGGAAAGGGCTAAATTAAGAATTTGGAAGGATTAGAAAATATCTAGAATTGTTTAATTTTATATTCTTAATCCACGTCGCGTCAGTGCGTCAGTGTATTAGTCGGATCTGGTCGTCAGTACTTTTCCTGACGTAGCTGAGAGTTTCCAATACCAGTTACTCATTCTTTTTGGTCCTTGTGCTTTACTACTCAGGCCCGGGTCATTTTCCTCGAAGTTCGTGCAAATTCTGGTCCGAAAGCACTATTATCCGGAGGCCACTTGTGAAACACTATTCACCGAAATTACTATTCACGAAATTTTTTATCGCACAGCTGGATCCGTCACGTCAAACTGAGTAGTTTGGTGATTCCTGAATTTTCGATCCGAGGTCTCGAAGTCGTCCATTTCGCTTGCTGGATTTTTGACTGAAAGTCTTGCTAGCGAGAATTGTCGCTTTCGGACTCCAGAAGGAAACCATATCAATATTACAACCGTTCTTCATGAAATTCTTCACTGAACGTCATGGTGATAGTGAGAACGTCTTATTCTCATCCAAACTCAAAGTCAGGTCAAGGTTGGTTTACTACCAAGTGTTGCAAAAAGTACTTCATCGGTACTTCAGCTGACGATATCGCTTTTCGATGCCGCCGAGCGGATCCAAACAGTACCGGGAAAAATTAAATAATTATTTAATCACTGGGGAAAATTCAGGGTCTTACACTCGAGTTTAGGGTATCACACTTTTGGATATGGGTATTTATGTACGCTTCCCACATGACTATTATTTATGCATTATTATCATGCTATGTTTAAAATGGAAGTTGAGTTGTTTTTAATTTTGAAGAAAAATATCAGTCTATTCTTAAGCTTTGAAATTTTTTAATACGTATAGATTCCGCATTTATTCACTATTCGTGATGTCTTGTTTAGACCCAAAAATGAGGTGTTAAATTTTATTTCTTAATTTTTTCACAACTTGAGGTCGATCATTAATATTTTAGCTACTTTTAAATTTAGTTTTTTTTAGTTATATGTATAAGTAGATTTATAAATAATATATAAAAACAATGAAAATGAAAATAAATAACTAATTAGTCCTCCTACTAATGCGGTAGGAAAATTTTATTGCTTAAAGTATTAAATGCAAAAGTTTGAGTGAGTTTTACATATTATATATATACATATAATTTTAAACAACATACATAATCATTTAAAATTTTTAAAATAATTTCTAAAATACATATTTAAAAAATACATTTAACCCTTGAATAATTGTAATACTTCTTATATTTTTTTACATAAAAGATATTAATTTGTTCAATTTTTTCTCAACTTGAGGTCGATAATTAATATTTTAAATACTTCTTATATTTAATTTTTTTAGTTATATGTATAAGAAGTTTTAAAAATAATATATAAAATAATCAAAATGACAATAAATAACTAATTAATCCTCTTACTGATTAAAAAGTCAATTCAATTTTTAAGTTTATAAATGTTATTTTTTAAATGTTATTATTAATATATTTACTAGAAAGAATTTTTTTAATTTTTTAATGTATTTTAATACAAAGGTAGGGAAATTCTTTTGATTAATGTATTAAATGCAAAAGTTCGAGTGAGATTTACATTTTAATATATATATATATATATATATATATATATATATATAATTTTAAACAATATATATGTTCTGGGAATAGAACAGTATAGGAGAGAAGTAGACAAATCTTATTGATTAGTGAAATTATCAACCCTTTTACATGAGCCTCCCTTGGCTATTTATAGGGAGAAGAGCCATTAATGACAATTAATTAACATCGAGCCTATGGGCCATTAAAGTTTGGCCCAACATATTACAAAGTCCAACCCCTATACATATTACAAGTTTACCCCTATCACCTAGACTAAAATCGGCCCTGATCTGAAACGGACGCCCTCTCCGCACAATGAGGGAAAACCGGATCGCCCTTAGTAGGTGCATGGGCGCTCGCCCTGTCCACAAGCCCACAAGACACGAGCTTGAGGTTCGAAAGCGAAGTGTCTTCATCTTGCCTCTGAAGGATGCCTTTGAAGATATGCCAGACCATGGACACCAGCCCACAAGCCCACAAGACACAAGCTTGAAATCTGAAAGTGAAGTGTCTTTAACTCGCCTCTAATAACTTGTTTCTGAAAAACGCTCTGAATGCATTCCGACTCACGGGAGCCTGCGCTCGCCCTGCCCACAAGCTCACAAGATGAGCTCTGGGTACCCGCCATACGATTCGAACCAACGCTTCCCTTGGGTGGTCATCCCTATAAAGCATGCCTCGTTAAAACCTTCCCAGGCAAAACCCAGTGGGACAACAACCTGGCGAAGGAAAAAGAGTACAGCTTTGTAGAGAAATGAGTCGCCTTAGGCTTGGGCGCGATGAATGATTAGAGTGCCACCTTAGGTGAAAAGAGCGTGTCACCAAGAAGCGCCTTGAGAAAACGACTCGTCCTTCAAAGCCTGACGCCAGCCCATAGGAATGAAGCCTGATCCTTCGTCGCGCCTCATCTTATTCTCTTCTTCCTGACCCTGTTTTGGTATCGCCTATAAAAGTAACACGCCATTATCTTAAAATAATTTAGCAATTTAATTTAATTACCTTGATATTTGCCTCGCCTGGTGTTCCATTCGCCCTATTTACACGTCATCATTTTAACCCTTGACCTTCACTTGTCCTTTCACTCGTACCAACTCTCTGACTGTTGGTAACCCCCTACCTAGGGTTTCACACCACGCGCGCCGTTTCTGCCTTAATAGCAATCATTTCTCTTGGAAACACAACTGCCTAGGGCGACGTGGCTCAATGATGAAACTTAACTGCACCTCGGGATCCGTGTTTTCCATTAATTTTCCACTCGCGCACTCCCAACCGTTGCGCCCTTTCTTCTTCCCCATTTTACCTATAAAATCCCCTCTCAACTTGAACCCATTCCTCTTTCTTGGTACTTCTTCATCTTCCAGACCGCGTGCGATTTCAGACCTCCAGCTTCCCCTTCAGCCTCTCCTCTTGCTTCCACCGCGACGGAGTTGTGCCAACCTCGCTTACAAACCTCACTTCTCTTCCACCATTAGTACGTTCTCTGTTTCCTTTGTCCTTTTTCTTGATTTCTTTTTGCAATATGGACCCTGAAATGGTTGGCCCCTCCTCTTCCGGTGGCGGAAACTACCAAAATCCAGAACAACAACCCCTTTCTTCTTCTCCCGGTGACCGGTCCGGCACCGGAACTTCCAACGTGCCTCCCAAAAAGGCACCACTATCCCCCAGAACCAAACTTCTTATTTACGAAGACTCACTCCCCAAACCTGTTCAAGTGGGTCTCGTCTCAACCAAAGTAACCTCAATTCCCCCTTCCTTCATCGACGCCCAAAACCTAAAGAACTTTATCACACACATTGGCGGGCTCTGTACCAATAATTATGACGTCAATTTAATAACCCACCCTAGCTCCATAACTGACCGCGTCTGCGATACCCGGGCGACCGCCCGTTCCCCTCATTTCTTCTTCGCATATTTATACATGTTCGAAGACTTTGGCATCCGCCTCCTTTTCTCGCCTTTTATCTGCGACGTTCTAAGCGCTCTACAGGTCGCCCCGTCCCAACTAACTCCTAATTCTTGGGGATTCATCCGGGGATTTGAGATTATGTGTGAGGCTTTAGGGATTACCCCTAAGTATGAATATTTTTTCTATTTTTATAAGTGTGTCTCGCCCAACAAAAAAGGATTATCCGTAGCGCCCACTAGCTCCTGGGTAGTTCTTGCTGCCAAGCCATTGAAAGCCAGATTCAAGGCTTGGAAAAGTAACACCCACGACCAATGGAAGTCACGATTCTTTAAAGTCGTGGACAGTCCTGGTATTCCACACCTTCTTCGCCATGACGATGTTGGCGTCATGCGCTTTCCACCCTACTGGACTGAGTCGCCCAAGTATACACTCAGTGTGGAGGATGGGGCCCTTACTTGGGAGGATTGGGTGATCATTAGATACCTTGGAGGCGCCTCCCAAATTGACCTTGTCGAGCTGCTTCTTGCAGAGGGTAGAGGCACCGCCGAGGACCACTTGTGTGAGTTATATTTATATACAACAAATATACGCATCGTCACATTTCAAATTTGACACTTCACCCTTTTGTTTTTTGCAGTGAAGAGACATCAACTCTCAAGGGCTGATCTTGCCCGCTTGGCAAAGAAGAAAGCAAAGAAGAAAGCAAAGAAGAAAGCAGCTGAAAACCCAACTGTTCCCGCGACGCCCCTGTCCACCAACCAAGCTACGCCGGCGCGCCAAACTGTTTCCCAGTCCGCCCCGTCTTCACAAGCTGGTGCTACAAGTCAGGGTCCGGCTGGTGGCGGCCCAATCCAAGAAACAGGAGTGTGGAAATCTGTTCCTGACCAAGCTACGCCACCGCCTAAGTGCCGCAAGTTTAAGCGCGCTGAAAAGGCGAAGGAAGTTGTTGCTGAGGAACCCGCCACAGCCGCGGGCGGTGAGGCGGCTGCCGAGGAGGAACAGGCAGAGAATGCCGGAGAAAATGCTGAAGAATTTGAAGACTTGGCCTTCTTCGAAGACAACCTGTGCTTCGAAAAATACTTGGCGCACTCGATTAGTAACAATCCGAGCGCAGTAGGAGACAGGATTATGCGCAACAGTGTTGCGGTCGTCAGTTGGAGTTACACACTGATGAAGAGATATGAAGAAACAAAGAAAGCTCTCGCCCAGCGCACTAAGCAGGCCCAATCCTTAGCCACTAAGGTCACAAACTTGTCGGCGACCATTGAGCAGCAAAGGAGGGATCTTGCTGATGCCAATGTCTGCCCCAACCTCACCCAGGAGATGGCCTCTGAATTGGAAACCTTAAGAGCTGAGAAAGCTGACTAGCAGAAGCAGGCATCTGATGCAGAGGCTCGCCACCAGGAGGCATTGGCTGCTGAGAAGGCTACTCGGGACGCTGAGTTTTTGGCTATGAAAAAAGAATTGGAAACCATGTTTGCTGACAAGAACAAAACTCTCGAGGAGTCGACTGCAAAAGCCAAAGCTGAGGCTGAACAGATGAAACTGGCCGCCAACATCACCGTTGCCGAGGCTGAGCAAAAACTGAAGGTCGCCAATGAGGAATGCTCCAAGGCGAAAGGGGAAGCCGCCTCATTCTCCGCAGATTTGGCTGTCTTACAGGAGGAATTTGGCGCTGAAAGTCTGAAGCATTACACCATAGGTTTCAATACTACTAAGGCCCAAGTGCAATTTCTTTTTCCAGAGGCTGACCTTTCTGCAATGGGGAAGTGGAAGAACGTCACCGCCAACGGGATTGAAGGCGAAGACTCTGAGGATGAGGCAGTGAATACTGCCGCTGATGGCGAGCAGAATTGAGAAGCATGGGCGGGAGTTGCTCTTTAGTTTTCTCTCTTTTTTTTTGCCTTTTCCCTTTGTTTTTTTGTAATGCCGGCTGCCTACGGTCCCCCTTTTGTACCTTCCTGCACAATTTTAATGAAGTGTTTTTGTCTAGCACATTGTATTTTCTTTTTTCTCTATCATCAAAATCATAAATAATGTTCATAACACGGATAAATAACGTTCGCGAGTCGTCACTCCAAACTTCTCAGATAATATGGTTTTTCGTAAATACTTATCTGTGTATCATGAAGAAATTATCTTTACCGTCGCCACTAATAGCATTATTTTTAATCAAAATGGTAGCGCCTCTAGGCTACCGATTTTAAAAATATGTTAAAATCAACAATTGTAAATGAGTGTAAACGATTGATTTAGAAGTAATTTTAGGGGCGAGCTCGAGCCCTTGTTTTGAGAGAAGTAAAGATTGGAATCGCCACTAGGGCATTATTCTGAAAGAAATAATTTTGAGGGCGCTTTTATAAGCCAATGTTTTCAAAGAAATAAAGTTTAAGGGCGCTTCTAGGCCATGGTAGAAGTGATACTCTAGGCCGCCATTGAACCTTTGTTGCACGCATGGTTTCCGCTCGCGTAACGAGTCGTACTCACATGGCTCTCCTAACAAGGATTGGGGGTGCTCGGTCTTACGCAACTAGGGCGACCAGAGGCTAGAAATTTTATGAGTCACGTGATGACCCGCACGCCCTGCGTTTGTGCTATTTGTCTATTATGAGGCTTTGGCCCGCTCAAGGCGGGGCTTTCGCTCGACCTTATTCCGGTGAGACTTTGGCTTGATTTAATTCGATCAAGGCTTTTGCTCGCATGGCGAGGCTTCTGCTCAGTGAGACTTTTGCTCAGATCCTAGTGGCCACTGGGGTTGCCCGAGGCTTGGCTCAATAGACGTGCTCGATTTAATTCGATCAAGGCTGGGCTTTCTTCGCCGTATCACACAAGGGTCGCGCCCCACCGTTCCAAGCGAACCACCGTTCACGCACTGCGCCTTCCCACCTGGAAAGCAAGACAATGCGCCAGGCTAGGGAGTACGATTCCCCCCTTGGCTTCTTGGAAACGGCATAGAAATTTACTTTGTCGCCACTGGACTACTTAATTGCAAATGTAATTTAGATCGCCTCTGGGCCTTGGAATTTAGACCGCTACTGGGCCTTGAGATTTAGACCATTTTATGGCCTTGGGATTTAGACCGCCACTGGGCCTCGGATTTCAAGCGTGCTTATTCGGGCGATCCCATATTAGCGCCAATTTGCATTGTATTGACATATGGGGCGGCCAAATTTTGTTACAAGGGTCGCCTCATCAGACTTTACCCCCGGAAGTCCTTAAGACTATTAGGAAAGTCCTCCACGCCCTTGTTTTGTACCTGCAAAAGTAAAGTTTTGGTTTTTGGCTGGGCCATCTTAAGGCCCAATTATTGACCTTTTCATAGGCTGAATATATTATCTTTATTGAATGGAATGAAATCACTAGAATGAAATCACTATTAGTCCAGTACTAGGCCGCCACTGTGAAGAAGGTCTTGCTCCTGACCCTGGCTGTGGTTTTGATGACGACAAACTCATCAACAAAAAGAAGAAAAGAAGACTTCAAAGAAATCAAGCACTCAAGTCCATCAATAGTCTAGAAGTCTTAGAATTAGGTGAGTTATGCTTCTAAAGGTTTATTAAAGCATAAAGGCTCTCAAAATACCTAATATAATCAAGCTAAGTGTTTTCATAACTTAAAAGAAGTAGAAAACCTAAAGCAAGTCTCAAAGAATAAGTTTCTGGAAAATGGGCTTCTGTGTAATCGATTACACCATTATGGTAATCGATTACACCAAGGCAAGTAATCGATTACTCCAGTCTTGTAATCGATTACATGTTTGAAATTCAAATTCAAACTGAAACGGTCACTTGTGTAATCGATTACACTAAGTGTGGTAATCGATTACCAGAACGAAAAGTTGCATCTTTTCATGAACCATTGTGTCCCAAACCTTTTGAAAAGGGTTGTGATGGTTCAAGGACGTTTCCCTTGCCTATATAAAGACCATTTGAGTCCAGAAAACACAACACACAAGAACAACAACATAGAACACACACACACACGAAATTTACATGAGAAAAACACATTAGGCCAAAGCTTTTTCAATATAGGTTCATCTTTTAGAACTTAAATCTTTTAGAGCCTAAATTCTGAGTTCATGATCTTCATGTTTACAAGAACACATTTGTTTTTCATATCTTGAAGAACTCAGAATTGTATTATGCTTAAAAGCCTTAAAAACATAATCTCTCATGTTCAATCCAATTGTGTGTTAAAGGATTGAAACAGCCAAGTGTAATATCTTCTTCATCTCTTTCTGTAAGATTGAGTTCTTCACCGTGGTATTCGGTGAAGGGTTGTTGTTACTGAAAGTGGTTTGCTTTCAGGGTTTTGATTGAAGACAAGTTTGTCTTCAAGGTCTGAGGGTGGTTTGCCTTCAGGAACTGAAAGTGGTTTGCTTTCAGGGGTTGTTGAAAGCGGTTTGCTTTCACAGGATATTGGTAGAAGTTCTTGGGGTCCTTGGGTTAGGAACTTGTAAGAAATTCTTATCAATAGTGGAAAAATCCTCAAGGGATTTCTTGAGGGACTGGACGTAGTCTTCGGTGGATTGAAGGCGAACCAGGATAAATCTTGTGTGTGATTCTGTTTATCCTTCACATTTACTTTCAAGCATCGTTCATATCCGCTGCAATCACAAGATCAACTCGTGATCATCATAAACTTGAAAGTAACGATTTCAATAAGGCGAAAATTGGGGCAACACTGATTCACCCCCCCTCTCAGGTTGCTATCTGTTCTAACAGCCACCATAAGGGCGCCAACACAACACATACTCAACTGTAATAATGCCTTAAGTGAGTGGCGTTCCAAGACCTCGGGACTCTTTTGCCAAACAAATCTGCCAAGTGATACGCTCTGTTGCCTAGAGCCTCTGTAATCTTGAAAGGGCCTTCCCAATTGGGTGTCAACTTGTTAACATCTGTGGTACCTGTTCGTCTACGAAGTACTAGATCGCCGACGTGCATTGTTCGTGGAACAACCCGTGAATCGTATCTTCTAGATATACGCTGCTTCATGGCCTCTCCTATGAGGAGAGCCTCTTCTCGTATTTCTGGGGCCAAGTCCAGACTTACCAACAAGTTGCTTTGGTTGTGTTCCGGGTCCGTTGCTACCGCCCGCCACACTTTATTCTTTATTTCGATCGGCAACATGGCGTCTGCTCCATAAGTTAGCTTGAAAGGCGTTTCTCTCGTAGTTGACTGAGGAGTGGTATTGTATGACCAGAGGACAATGGGAAATTCTTCCAACCAGCGCCACTTTGCTTCATCAAGATGCCTCTTTAAACCTGCCAAGATCACTTTATTAGCGGCCTCTGCTTGGCCATTCGTTTGGGGATGTTCCACCGAAGTGAAACGATTCTTAATTCCCCATTCCTCGCAAAAATCCTTAGTCGCCTGACTTGAAAATTGAGTCCCATTATTAGAGATAATTTCTTGAGGCACGCCGAACCTGCAGATAATTCTTTGGAAATAAAACTTTTTAATTTTCTCGGAGGTAATGGAAGCGAGTGGTTCTGCCTCTATCCATTTTGTGAAATAATCCACTGCCACCAGGATGTATTTAAACTGCGACCTTGCAGGTGGGAATGGTCCAACTAAATCCACTCCCCAGAGGGCGAATGGCCATGGGGAGGATATAGTCGCCATCAACTCAGGGGGCGCCCTATGCAAATCTGCAAATATCTGACATTTGTCACACTTCTTCACATAGAGCTGGCAGTCCTTCCTCAAGGTTGGCCAATAGAACCCAGCTCTTAAAATTTTTGCTCCCAACGACCTGCCTCCAATGTGGCTGGCGCACGTCCCTTCGTGAACTTCCTTCATCAGGTCCTGAGCCTGGTCCTCAGTGACACACTTTAACAAAGGCGCTGAGAAGCCCCACCTGTACAACTCGCCTTGTATCATCGTGAAATAACTAGCTTCCCGCCTCCTTTCCGGCGTGACCGTGGTCGTTCCTCCCGAAGACTCAGTCAACACTTCTATTATCGGCAACATCCAAGTGTTCCCTTTGGCCACAACACATACCTGCTCGGCCCTTTCAATACTTGGGGAATACATTACTTCATGGATAACAGATCTGTAATTTCCAGGTCGCCTTGTGCTGGCTAATTTGGCGAGTAAGTCAGCCCGCTGGTTCTGCTCTCGAGGGACGTAACTAATTCCCACAGTTTGAATCTCCTTCATCAACTCCTGAGCCCGACTCAAATACATTTCCAGCAACGGGTCCTTAACTTGGTAAACACCATTTATTTGATTGGTCATCAAGAGAGAATCACTTCGGATCTCCAGGGTTTCTATTTCCAGTTCCTTCTCTAAATTCAACCCCGCCAATAACGCCTCATACTCAGCCTGGTTATTACTGACTTTGAACTCAAACCTGAGGGATTGTTCGATCTGCACTTCTTTTGGGCCACTCAATATAATGCCTGTCGCAACCGGGGTCGCGGCGGGACGGCGAAAAAAAGAATAAGTCAAACAGACAGAGTCGCCACTAATGTTTATTTGAGGAAAACACTAGAAAAAACCTAAAATTGATAAATAGCCTACGAAACCTAAAATCTAGGTTCGGGAGTCTATTACGCGTGGGGAAGGTGTTAGCACCCCACAGCGCCCATCTAAACGGTACCTAAAATTGTTTGTGTAATTTTCTTAGCTTTCTACATTATTAATTTTACCCTTATTTATTTTTATTATTTAGTTCCTAATTATTCTAAAAGATAGAAAACAAAATATTTTTGTTATTTTTTTATAGCCTGATAGGTGTGAACCTAGTCCTACGTACTTCCCTAAAATGGAAGATCAAGGCTTACGCAGTTCTTGAGTAATTTAAGTGATTAAAAAAAACGTGATCTAAGAAAGGGATGATCTAAGAAAAGAGTGATTTAAGAAAATGATGATGTAGGAAATGGATGATTTAAGAAAATGATGATTTAAGGAAGGAACGATTTAAGAAATGATGATTCAAGAAAGGATGATTTAAGAAAAGGGATGATTTGAGAAATGGATGATTTAAGAAAATGATGATTTAAGAAAGGAATGATTCAAGAAAGGATGATTTAAGAAATGGATATTTTAAGAAAGGGATGATTTAAGAAAATGGATGATTTAAGAAAATGGATGATTTAAGAAAATGGATGGTTTAAGAAAAGGGATGATTTAAGAAATGGATATTTTAAGAAAATGGATAATTTAAGAAAAGGGACGCCTGGCGGGATTGTTACCCGGTCCTACGTATCTCTAAAGAGAAATCAAGGCTACGTAGTTCTAGATTTTAATAATTTTTAGTTTCTTTTTAGTCATTTTTTATGAAAATGAGCAAAACGGCACGAGGAACGACATCCCACAAGTGAACAGTCGCTATGTCGCATCACGTTTGCAAATTGTTTAGTTTTTATATGACAAGCAAAACGGCACGAGGAACGACATCCCACAAGTGAACAGTCGCTATGTCGCATCACGTTTGCAAATTATTTAGTTTTTATATGACAAGCAAAACGGCACGAGGAACGACATCCCACAAGTGAACAGTCGCTATGTCGCATCACGTTTGCAAATTATTTAGTTTTTATGCATTAAGCGAAGAGTGAAAACAAAGCTGTGATTTTTTTTTATGCGGCAAGCACAATCAAAGCGACAACAAAGCAGTGATCCAGCGCAAGATTATTGAGAGCATTTTTTATGAGGCAAGATTTAATTTTATAATCAAGAAGCTACTTTATTAAACAAGGAACCATTTTTATCATCAAGAAACCATTCCTACTATCAAGAACCAACCTTTACCATTCAGAGCTAAATTTTATTATCAAGACTCGATTCTCATGGCCATGAAGCAACTTTTATCATTAAGAAACAATAACAAAAAGATGATCAAAGACCCAATTTTTATGATCAAGAACCAAGTTTTATTGTGAATCTAATATCAAAATTCAGTTTTTTATTGTCAAGATGCCACCTTGTTACCAGGAACTGACTTTATCTAAAAGATCACATTTTAATTATCAAAGGATTCAAGTGATGATTAAGAGTCTCATCAAATAGTAGCTAAGCCAGAAATAGAGAACAACAAATCAGCTCAGAATGTTAGGAAGCTAAAACTCTCACTACTGTCTGTATCCATTCTGATTGAACAAAGGCACCAAATAATCAAAACATAACGATCATAATAAATAAACAATGCCGAGTGTACATCAAGCATGAGAAAAGGGATACAAGGGTTACAGACATAAGCAAGAAATCTTAGTTAATGGAGGAAATTAGATAGAGAACGCCAACCAACAAAGAAGGTAGAGACACCATCAGCTGTATATCAAAACAAATAAACAAAGGACTACACAGCACACACTATGACAGAATCATCCCATTATCAATCATTGCACAGGCCCATGGGTATTAATGAATTCAGCAACAATAATAATCATCCAAGAATAACAATCACCAAGGGTGTGAATTCACATGAGTAGAAAAACAGATTGAAATCAAAGATGAGAAAACAGGGAAGGTTTAAAAAACGATTAATACCAAACTAATAGACACTGCTGCAGCTGAGGTTTGGCGGCGTGGTGTTTCGAACTGATTCAGTGATACAGGGGTTCATGGAGGCACCGGAACGACACTGAGCAGCAAAAGCAGCAGTGGTGGAACCCAACGGCTGCAACGATGGTGAAGAAGCCCAGGGGAAAAGGGGGCGCGCGAAGTCGCACGAGGAAGAGATGGTGATGGTGCTGCGACGGCGTGGTGAGGGAGCGGAGAAACGGCGACGATCGAGTGACGGCGACGTAGGTGGCTGAGAGCGAGGTTGACGGGAAAGGAGAAGTTTTGAGGAGGGCGGCGGCCAAGAGAAAGGGGGGTTCGGTGATGAGGGTGGTGAAGAAGAGGGAGAACAGATCGAGGCTTGAAGTTGCTGCTTGGGGCTTTGGTGGTGATGAGTGGTGGCGGCTGGATGGAGAATGTGAGGATTTGATGGATGCGAAGAGATGAGGGGAAGAAGAAGGTGGACGGTGGCGGCTGTGTGAGAGGAGAGGGAGTTAGGTTTTTGCCTTCAGAGAGTGAGAGGGGGCTGATTAGGTTTTTTGAGTGAGTGGTGAATAGCGTGAGTAGTGTGTGGTGGTTGGGAAGGAGGAAAGGCAGCGCGCGGTGGTTGGGAAGGAGGAAAGGAGTGGTGCGGCGGCAGTGGCTCTGGAGGAGAGGAACGGCTGTGTTGTTGAGAGAGAGGGGAATTAGGGCTGGGAGTTGATAGTGAATAGTAGTGTTGTGGGGATCGAGGTGGGGGTTCAAATAGGGTAGAAAATTAGGGTTAGGTTTTCCCCCTTTCTTTCTTTTTCAGCTGCTGTCTTCTCCTTTTTTTCTTTCTCTTTCTTCTCTTTTTTTTGCACGGGCCACTTGGCCCGTTTTTCTCCTTCTTTTTTTTTTGCTCTTTTTTTTCTTATAGCAGCTCTCTTTTTCTCCTTTTTATTTTCTCCTCTTTCTTTTATTTTGGGCTCCTTCTTCTTCTTTTTTCTGTTCTTCTTCGTTCCTCTCTTTTTCTCTTTTTTTTTTCTTTTCTTTTTTTTTCTTTTTTTTTTTCCTTTTTCTCTCCTTTTTTGTTTTGTTGTTTTTTTTTCCTAAATTGGGCCCGGACAAAAATAGGTGTCAACAGCCCCACTGCCACGCGAGTTGGACGAGCCATCAATATGTAGGACCCATGCTTTAGAGCCTGGTTCCTCTCCCGCCATCGTTAATTCGGCTACGAACTCCGCTAGCCTTTGCGGCGAGACCTTTCCCCTCGCCTCATAGATTAAACCGTACTCCGACAACTCCACAGACCAACCGACCAGACGTCCTGAGATATCAGGCTTTTGCAACACCTGCCTTAATGGTAAATCAGTTTTGACCTTTACCTGAAAGCTTTGAAAATAAGGTCACAATCGACGGGCTGTGACTAGAACCGCTTTCTCAATTCTTTGGTACCTCTTTTCAGCTCCCTGCAGTGTGTGACTTACAAAATAAATGATACGTACTTCGCCCGCTACCTCTTGCGTAATTACTGAACCCAGGGCGCGATCAGTGATAGCAAAGTAAAGCAATAAGGGCTCGCCCACTATTGGCTTCTGCAAAAATGGAGGTTTAGACAAAAACTGCTTCAACTGCTTAAACGCCTCTTCGCACTCAGACGTCCATTCAAATTTCGAGCTCTTCTTTAGAAATTTGAAGAATGGAGCCGCCTTCTCCCCCGCGTGTGGTAGAAAACAGGCTAGAGAGGCGACCTTTCCAGCTAAACACTGGACCTCCTTGACCGAAGATGGGCTAGCCATCTCTAGGATCGCCCTGCATTTGTCAGGATTAATCTCGATGCCCCTGACTGTTACCATGAAACCCAAGAATTTGCCTCCCAAGATCCCAAAGGAACATTTGTCTGGGTTCAGGCGCATGTTGTAATGCCGTACTCGCCCGAAGGCCTCGCCCAGGTCAGCCAGATGATCATCTGCCTTTATGGACGTCACGATCATATCGTCCACATAAACCTGCATATTTCTTCCTACCTGCTCCTCAAACACCTTATCCATCAGTCGTTGATAGGTCGCCCCAGCATTCTTGAGCCCTAAAGACATTGTTTTATAACAATAGTTGATCTTTGGGGTCATGAACGCTGTCTTCTCTTCATCTTGTGGGTGCATGCATATTTGGTTATAGCCTGAAAAGGCGTCCATGAGGCTAAGAACTTCGTTTCCAGAAGCCCCATCAACCAACTTATCAATGTTGGGCAAAGGATACGCATCCTTTGGGCACGCCTTATTCAAGTCTGTGTAATCAGTACAAATGCGCCATTTTCCATTTGCTTTCCTGACTAGCACCACATTCGCCAACCATGTAGGGTATTTAACCTCCCTAATAAAGTTTGCTTCTTTAAGCTTTGCAGTCTCCATCTCAACCACCTTCGTTCGTTCTTCCCCCATTTTCCTTCTTGTTTGTGCGACTGGTTTAACTTCCTCCTTGATTGCCAACTTGTGACAAATCACACTTGGACTAATGCCCGGAACATCCTTGAGCGTCCAAGAAAATAAGTCCAGGTTTTCCTCCAGCAGGCGAGTCAGGCGGTCTTCCTGTGCAGGTGTCAATTGTGTTCCTACTTTCAACATTCGTTGCCCTACCTTCACCGCTTTTGTTTCTTCAATGGGGCTAGGGCGGGAATCCGGTGTCTCCATTCTGGGATCAAGTGTGCTTCCCACACTAATCCCGTAGCATCGGTGTCCAACCTTGGCGTTCTGCTTCCCATAATCAGCGACACTTTCCCTGTAGCATTCTCGCGCTTTGATCTGATCGACCGCCAGCGTTCCTACCCGCCCATTGGCCAACGGATACTTCACCTTTAAATGCTTTGTGGAAATAACTGCACAAATCTGATTTAGAGTGTCATGACCAATTAAAACATTATAAGATGACTTACACGCGAGCACAATGTATTTGACGGTGACCGCCCTAGCAAATCCGTCCGAGCCAAAAACTGTCTTCAACTCCACACATCCCCTGGGCACCACATGCTCGCCAGTGAACCCGATCAGTGATCCAGTGTAAGGTGACAATGCTTCCTCCTTGAGACCCATCTTCTCAAATGCATCACCATATATTATGTCCGCTGAACTTCCTTGGTCCAGAAGCACCCGCCGCACATCATAATTGTTAATTCTCAGTTGTACCACAACGGGGTCGCCCTTGTGCGGTAGTACCCCCTCGAAATCCTCACTGGTAAAAACAATATTGGGATGTTTGAACCCAAATTCTTCTTCCTGAACAGAATGCACTGTTGTATGTGCCTGACGTACATACCTCTTGAGACTTGCACTTGAATCATCATTGAAGCCTCCGGAAATGCAATTGACGGTTCCCGCCGGATCTCCCATTGGCGCCTCGCCATCCGCATCGCCATAATCGTCATGTCGGGCAGCATGTCCCGATCGCCCTACGTCTTGGACGGGCGCTGTCTTGACATACTGGCCGAAGTGGCCCACCTTTACCAATCGCTCAACTTCCCGTTGTAAGGTAACATAATCATCCGTATCATGGCCCAAAACACCATGATACTCACACCATCTCCGGGTGTCTACGTTCGTTGGGGGGCGTTTGGGAGGATAAGGGCGAGCTATCAGATTAGTCTCTCTGTTGTCTGTCAATATCTGAGAGAGACCAACCGACAGTGGCACCTTTGCCCGGTGGGCCACCGGTGAGTAACGAGGTACTGGGGGCGCTGGCTGCTGTGCCTGACGTTGGGGTGCTGGCCGCCGTACAATTTCTGGGCGGGTTACGTTATTCCGACGCTCCTGATTAGCAAAGGCGGCTGTCTGATATGGGTTGCTACGGTTTCCCCTTGGAGGATCCCGAGGCTGTTCCCGTTGAGCGAACACATCCACCTGCTTTCCTCTCCCTTCCTGCCTTCTTGAAGGCGCATCCAGCATGTCCCGTGCTCTCTTCTGTTCGTCAACCTCTTCCTCTAATATGAAGTCATGGACCCGGGCTCTAAGGTCCGCCATGTCTTGTGGCAGGCGCCTACTGAGCTTGTTGTTCAATGCACCCGCCCTCAAGCCTTGCTTAAAGGCATTCACACAGGTCTCCTATGGCGGATCTTCAATCCGCACCAACGTGGCATTGAACCTCGCCATGTACTGTTTCAGGGTTTCCGACGCGCCCTGACGAATATTAAATAATGCGCCTGTCGTTACCCTCTGACTGCTGCTTGCTGCAAAGTGTGATAGAAACTTACATGAGAATTCTGTGAAGCTGTGTATGGAATGCGATGGCAATTTGGAAAACCAGGCCAATGTTGTTCCCTTCAACGTTGAAGGAAACAATCTGCATCGGACCGCATCAAGCGCCTGACTAATCACCATCTTGGTCATAAACGACTGTAAATGCTCCTTAGGGTCCGACTCGCCAGAATATTTATCCAATACAAGCTGTTTCACGGCGTCCGGAATAGGGACCGCCTGGATGGCGGGCGAAAAGGGTTGAAAGTCCACCACGCTCTCAGCTTCCCTGAGACTCTCCATACCAGGATCCTTTTGCTGACGAAAATATTCCAGCTGAGCCTGCAGGTGTTGATTCTGTTGCTGAACAAAATCTAGGGCACCGCATACCCTATTCCATTCAGCCACGGAGATGGTGAAAGGAATCTGGTTGGGCGCACCACCGCCCGGTGCGTCCTCCTGCGGTGATCCTAGGTTAGGGGTGGGGGTCGGCGGTGGTGGGGGAGGCGGCACAGGTTGACCGCCCGCCGTTCGTCCTCCCCGACCGCGGCCTCGCCCTCGACGACCAGTGCCTGACATAGCTACCTCTAGAGTTCGTAGGGTTTAGTTTACCGATTCCCCACAAACGGCGCAAAAAATGTTCTGGGAATAGAACAGTATAGGAGAGAAGTAGACAAATCTTATTGATTAGTGAAATTATCAACCCTTTTACATGAGCCTCCCTTGGCTATTTATAGGGAGAAGAGCCATTAATGACAATTAATTAACATCGAGCCTATGGGCCGTTAAAGTTTGGCCAAACATATTACAAAGTCCAACCCCTATACATATTACAAGTTTACCCCTATCACCTAGACTAAAATCGGCCTTGATCTGAAACGGACGCCCCCTCCGCACAATGAGGGAAAACCGGATCGCCCTTAGTAGGTGCATGGGCGCTCGCCCTGTCCAATATATAATCATTTAAAATTTGTTAAATAATTTCTAAAATATATGTTTACAACAGGCATTTAACTCTTGAATAATTTTAATATTTATTAAATTTGTTTTCATAAAAGATATTAATTTGTTTAATTTTTTCTCAACTTGAGGTCGATAAATTAATATTTTAACTACTTCTTATATTTAATTTTTTAGTTATATGTATAAGAAGTTTGAAAAATAATATATAACATAATTAAAATGACAATAAATAACTAATTAATTCTATTATTAATTTAAAATTCAAATCAATTTTTAAGCTTATAGATGTTGTTTTTTAATTTAGGTATTTAATAGCTTTTGATAATACCATTTTTTTTTCGGTTTTGAATTTTATTATTTAATATATTTATCACAATGAAATTTTTTAATTTATTAATGTATTTTAATACAAAGGTAGGAAAATTTTATTGAATAATGTATTAAATGCAAAAGTTCGAGTGAGATTTATGTATTAATATATATATATAAAATTTTAAACAACATATATAATCATTTAAAATTTGTGAAATAATTTCTAAAATATATATTTACAACAGGCATTTAACTCTTGAATAATTTTGATATTTATAAATTTTTTTTAACATAAAATATATTAATTTGTTTAATTTTTTCTCAACTTGAGGTTGATAATTAATATTTTAACTACTTCTTATATTTAAATTTTGTAGTTATATGTATAAGAAGTTTGAAAAATAATATATAAAAATAATGAAAATGACAATAAATAACTATTTAAACCTCTTACTAATTCAAAATTCACATAAATTTTTAAGTTTATAAATGTTATTATTTAATATAGGCATTTAAATAGTTTTTGACAATACCTTTTTTTTCAGTTTTGAATTTTATTATTTAATATATTTATTAGTACAAAGAAATTTTTTCATTTCTTAATGTATTTTAATACAAAGATAGGAAAATTCTATTGATAAATGTACTAAATGCAAAAGTTCGAGTGAGACTTACATATTAATATATATATACATATATAATTTTAAATAACACATAATCATTTAAAATTTGTGAAATAACTTCTAAAATATATATTTACAATAGGCATTTGACTCTTGAATAATTTTAATATTTATTAATTTTTTTACATAAAAGATATTAATTTGTTTAATTTTTTCTCAACTTGAGGTCGATAATTAATATTTTAACTAGAAAATAATTTTTTTCTTTTTTCGCTCTGTTATGTTTTCGCTCTGCTAGGGTTTATTGGTTGCCTCCTCTAGCGGCTGCGGCGGCTACGACATCCTTGCCGGCGGCCCGCCCCTCTTCCCTCGTCGTTCCTTCCTGATTGACCCTCTTCCTTCGCCGCTCTATTTCGCGTCTGATCTGGTTTCTCACCCTCGCTCTGTTTTTCTGTTCCCCTTCTGTGGAGGCCCCTGGCTCTGTTTAGGCCTCTCTCACGGCGACTGCAAATGGTGAAACCGGACAAGGGCTGGCGGTCGAAGGTGGTGAGGCGGATGAGGATGAGGCGGTGGATGGCTATGGTGGCCCGATTTCGCGTCTTGTGAGGGATGGGGTTTCAGCGGCCAAAAAGGATTTTGCGATGGCGGCTGGTGCGTCCCTTCAGTCATGCGACGCTCCTCGCCGCTGCTTCTCCACCCTTTTCGTTGACAGAATCGAAGAGGCGATTGACTATCATCGTATCCGAGGTTTATTTTCACTTTTTGGAAGGATCTTGAATGTGTTCATACAATGGAAACGCAAATTTGGGCGGTGTTTTCGTTTCGGTTTTGTCTGTTTTCTCTCCAAGCAGCATGCTATCTCTGCAATTAGTGCTCTGGATGGCCTCAAGGTGGGTGGATCGTTTTTGTCGGTGGCGGCGGCAAAGTTTCCCAGGGATGATTTGCATTGTTCTGTGGCGCGGCCTTCGTGCGGCGAGGGTGTGCCTCTCCAAGTGGCGGACCCGCTCAGAGTCAAAGCCCGTGGAGTGGTTGGCGATGGTGGCTTTCATCCTTCGTGGAAGGAGGCTCTTGTGGGGAAGCTCTCTGCCTCAGCGTCTCATGAGGTGGCTTTGGTTCTGGGTGTTGAAAAGGGATGCTATTATGGAGAAAGAGTTCCAACTGTTTTTCTTTTTCCTGAAATTGATCCCTTGGGTTTTAGCTCTTTGGAGAGGGAGGTTTCTATTGCTTCTAAGGTTTCTTTCGCCGAGGCTACTTCTCTTTCAGCTCTCTTTGATGGGTGCGCTATTCGTCGTGGAGCGGAGGAAAGCGGTGTTGAGGAGGGGGTGGTTGTGCAGCTTCCCAGAAGACGTGGGCGACCCAAGAAACTGGTGATGCAGCTTTCTAGAAGACGAGGGTGTCCCAAGAATCTAGTGGATATAGGCGATCCATCGATGGCAGCAGGCTCGGCAGATAAGGCTCGTGGGCAAGGGGAGAAGAGGGCTCGGGGTCGCCCCAGCAAGGAAGTCAGATGCCAGGAGCTGAGTAACCTTGTTAATTCCAATCTCTCTCGGATGGAGATCGGAGCGAGAGGTGAAGTAAGCGAACATCGCCATCTCTCTCTTCTACCGTCCGAGTCTTTAGTGCCTCCGGGGGTTTTGACGAGGGCTAGACGTGCCATTGCAGTGGGTAAGCAGGTGGGTGTTGTTTTTTATTGTCCTGGCGATGTGGCAGTTAACCAGATAGTGGCTCAAATTATGGAACGTAGAATCTCATAGGAGGGGTCTCTTTTTGTGCCGTTATTGTTCTTTTTTGGGGTTTTCCATTTATGGTATTCTGGATGCTCTTATTGGCTGGGATTTGTATATTCCTTTGTTGGCTTGCGGTGTAGGCTTTGTCCCTTTTCTGTTTTTTTGAGGTGGTTGGGCAGCCTTCCCTATCTCGTGTGCCGACCGCTTGTTTTGGTTGTATATTCATTATTGATATATATTTTCTCTTTCGAAAAAAATATTAATATTTTAACTACTTATATTTAACTTTTTTAGTTATATGTATAAAAGGTTTTACAAATAATATATAAATATAATAAAAATGGCTATAAAAAACTAATTAATCCTCTTACTAAAGCAAAATTCAAGTCAATTTTTAAGTTTATAAATGATATATTTTAATGTAGGTATTTGAATAGCTTTTAACAATACAGTTTTTTTTTTTCAGTTTTTAACTTTATTATTCAATATATTCATTACAAAGAAATTTTTTTACTGCTTAATGAACTTTAATACAAAGGTAGGAAAATTTTATTGCTTAGTGTATTAAATCAAAAGTTCAAGTGAGTTTTACATATTATAATATATATAGAGAGAGTGAGAAAGAGAATTTTAAACAACATATATAATCATTTTAAGTTTTAAAAATAATTTAAAAAATATATATTTAAAAAATGCATTTGACCCTTGAATAGATTTCAATACTTTTTATATTTATTTTATATAAAAGATATTAATTTATTTATTTTTTTATCAACTTGAGGTCGATAATTAGAATTTTTATTTACTTCTTACATTTAATTTTATAGTTATATGTATAAGAAGTTTTACATATAATTTATAAAAATAATGAAAATGACGAAAAGTAAATAATTAATCCTATGACTAATGCAAAAGTCAAGTCAAATTTTAAGTTTATAAATGTTATTTTTAATGTAGGTATTTGAATTGCTTTTAACAATATAATATAATTTTTTTCAGTTTTTAACTTTACTCTTAAATATATTTATTATAAAGGAAATTTTCTATTGCTTAATGTATTTTAGTACAAAGATAGGAAATTTTTATTGCTTAATGTATTAAATGCAAAAGTTTGAGTGAGTTTTACATATTATAATATATATATATATATATATATATGTAATTTTAAACATCATACAGAATCATTTGAATTTTTTAAATAAATTTTGAAATATATATTTACAAAAGGCATTTAACCCTTGAATAATTGTAATACTTATTATATTTTTTATATAAAAGATATTAATTTGTTTAATTTTTTCTCAACTTGAGGTTGATAATTAATATTTTAACTACTTCTTATATTTAATTATTTTAGTTATATGTATAAGAAGTTTTATATATAATATATAAAAATAATGAAAATAACATAAATACCTAATTAATCCTCTTACATATGCAAAAGTAAAGTCAATTTTTAAGTTTATAAATGTTATTTTTTAATGTAGGTATTTGAATAGCTTTTGACAATATAATGCATATATTTTCAGTTTTAAATTTTATTATTAAATATATTTATACAAAGGAAATTTTTTATTACTTAATGTATTTTAATACAAAGGTAGGAAATTTTTATTTCTTATTGTATTAAATGCAAAACTTTGAGTGAGTACTACATATTATAATTTATATATATAGAGAGAGAGAGAGAATTTTAAAAAAACATACATAATCATTTAAATTTTTTAAAATAATTTCTAAATTAAATATTTACAAAAGGAATTTAACCCTTGAATAATTTTAATATTTAATATATTTACTTAATATAAAAATATATTAATTTTTTAATTTTTTCTCAACTTGAAGTCAACAATTAATATTTTAAATACTTCTTATATTTACTTTTTTTAGTTATATGTATAAGAAGTTTTACAAATAATATATAAAAATAATGAAAATAATAATAAATAGCTAATTAATCCTCTTAATAATGCAAAAGTCAAGTAATTTTTAAATTTATAAATGGTATTTTTTAATTTAGGTATTTGAATAAATTTTGACAATACAATTTTTTCAGTTTTTAATTTTATTAAATTAATACATCTATTATAAAGGAAATTTGTTATTGCTCAATATATTTTAATATAAAGGTACGAAAGTTGTATTGCTTAATGTATCAAATGCAAAAGTTTAAGTGAGTTTTACATATAATATATATATATATATATATATATATATATATATATATATATTGATATTGATTGATTATGAAGTGGCTATTATTTTAAAATAGTTTGTATGAATAAAAATGTAATTTTATTTTATTCAGTGGTGATCTTTTATAGAAATATTGTTTTATAAATAATGGTTTATTAATGTAATCATTTCCTGGTGTTATTTGTTAATAAAGTTTTTTATATATATAAAATAAAGAACAATTTAAAAATATAATAAGTTTCAAAATCCCGTGCATTGCACGGGCTATTTACTAGTATATATGAGCACACGCAAGTTGTTCCACTTGCTCCTCAAACAGACACGATCAATAATATTTCCTCTTGTTCACTCCTCCAACCGCAGCATTCATCGCCAACTTTCCTCCCACGATTTCTCTATCCCTCGATCTCTGTTTCCCCCTCTAGTTTCTTTTTGTGCGGCTGTCTTCATCCCTTTACTTTTCCACCTATAGCCTATGTGGGGATCTAGGGTTATAAGCACCCCTCAAATACGAGGATCTAATATCTTGTTTTGATCTAATATCTTGTTTCAATCGTTATTGGTGTTGTGGTGATCAGGGGGTGGGGGTCTGGTGGTGATGGCAGTGTTGGGTGAGTATGGGAGGAAGAGGAAGAAATTGAAGGAGATTTTCCTTTTTTTATAGTTTCATTGATTATTCATTTATATTGCATTTTGGAATGATTTTTATTCACAAGAACCACCAGAACAGGAACCATCAAAGAAACCACTAATGAAACAACAACATTTAACAATGGCTGATGAACTTGTTTCTTTTACTCTGCCTGAGGGTTTAATATAACTCGTTTTTGAGACATGGACAAGGTTCTTCCTGTGCTTCATGACTAGACGATAATTTGCAGGCGACGCGACACAAAAATAATTAATACGGTAAATATCACATCAATTACTTCTTTATTTTATCTTTATTTCTGAATGTGGTGCCTACACCCTTAGGTGTGTACCCAACATTTTTCATGTCACTTACGTCTATTAATTATTTATACCTCATCAATTGATAGTTGTCTCATTGCTAGTTTCAATTCACCTTGCTTGATGAAAAATGAGACAACAACGGATGTGGTATAAATAATTAATAGAAGTAAAAGGATATGAAAAATGTTGGGCACACACCTAAAGGTGTAGGCACCTCAGTGAGAAATAAAGACAAAATAGAAAAATAATTGATGTGATATTTACTGTATCAAACATTTTTGTGTCACGTCGCCTGCATATTATCGCCCAGCCATGAAGCATAGGCAGCACCTTGTCCATGTCTTTGAAACGAGTTATATCAAAACCCCCAAGTAGAGCAAGAGAAACAAGTTCTTCAGCCACTGTTAAATTTTGTCGTTTCCTTAGTGGTTTCTTTGATGGTTCATGTTCTGGTGATTTATGTGAATAAAAAACCATTCTAATATGAAATCTAAATGAATAATTAACGAAACTAAAAAAAAGGAAAATCCCCTTCATTTTCTTCCTCCTCCTCCTCCTCCCACTCCCACCCAACACCACCACCACCACCACCACCAAACCCCCACCCCCTCACCCAACACAAAGAGCGGTTGAAACAAGATATTAGATAGGAACAAGATATTAGATCCTCGCATTTGAGGGGTGCTTCTAACCCTAGATCCCCACATAGGCTATAGGAGGAAAAAGAAAGGGATGAAGAGCTCCGCACAAAAAGAACCTAGAGGGGGGAACAAAGATCAAGGGACAGAGAGATCATGGGAGGAAAGTTGGCGACACCTGCTACGGTTGGAGGAGTGAATGAGAGGAAATATTATTGATCTTGTCTGTCTGAGGTGCAAATGGGACAACTTGCGTGTGCAAGAAATCATATGTGTGTGTGTCTTAAATTTGCTGCAAGCACTTGGCATATCTTCTTTGATTTGGTGGAGTGATTAATTCGTTATCAAACAATGGCATTTTGTGAACACTCAACAACCTAATTTGCTTCATTCTAATTTTTCTAATTTTTTCTATAAAATATTAAAATCAATTGGCATTGGTAATATAATTTAGCATATTAGTTTGGTCATAACTGCTGCTATATGAATCTCTTGGTCACGAAGTCCCTTTTGTGATTGTGTTCTTGGTTAGTTATGCCTAAATAGTGACTTAACGTGGGGCTTCTAACCTTAGATCCCCACATAGTAGGGATGACAATTCGACCTAGACTTATTAGATATCCGCAAAAAATACTGATTATGAGTAGGGTAAAAATCCGCTAAATGGCTATGAAGTTGGGTATGAGAAAATACTCGCAAAAATTAGTGAGTATGAGTGCGGGTATGGGTACTATAGCATCAACCCTGCTCCATACCCACACATATATTATGTATATATATATATAGATAATAGTTCACCCTAAAACAATTTTTTTAAATTTTTGTGTGTAATATCATTACTATAATATATTATTATAATTATATTATGATGTTAACTTATAATATATACGTTAACATAATAATTTTATTTAAGTTTTTTTTTAATAAAAGTAGCAAGTAACGTTTTTAGTATATAAATTTTTTAGTGAGTTAAATTAGTAAGTAGACTACCATATAATTTGAGTTTGAAATTTTAGAATGCAAATAGTGAAAATCATATTGTTTTAACAAAATTGTGCGGTAATGGGTGCGGGTGCGGGTGCGGGTGCGGGTACGGGTACGGGCATATAAGTACCCAGAGGGTATGGGGATGATCACTCAAGTTTCTACCCATGCGGATATGGGGACGGGCACGGGTATTATTTAAAAATTCGAGTATGGGGATGGGTATTATAGTACCCTACCCATTGTCATCCCTACCATAGAGGCTCCCGGAGGCAAAAGAAATGGAGCAACTTGCGTATGGGGGGTTTGGTAGTTGGGTGGGAGTGGGAGGAGGAGGAAGAGGAAGATAATTTTTGGGGTTTGAAGATGAAGATGTTCATGGGTTTAGATAAATTTCTAGGTTTTAAAGAGAGAAGGGCCAAAGTTGATGGGAGATGTTTTTAAGGGACCAGAGAATAGGTGCGAAAAATCCACGTGGAATCCAGTGTGTATTGGTGACTAGGTAAAAAAATTGTCATGTACGCTTTGTGACGTCATAAAAATTATTTTTAAATCAAATAAAAATTTTAGGGACGAAAAGAGAGAAAATAAATTTGAGGAATCATTTTAAATTTAGGTGTATAAGTCTGGGACTAGAATAAACGATTCAAAGAGAGAGTTCTGATGAGGAGCCATAATAGCAATGGAGGAAACCATACATAATAGGCTTAATAGCACTTTTGGTGCCTCACTTATCACGATTTGGCACTTTTGGTCCCTAAAAAAAAAGCCTAAATGGTCCCTCACTTTGTCAAACGATAACAGTTTCAGTACCCCGTCACTTTTCCGTTAAAAGTTAACGTTTTCTGTAAAAAATAACAATTTTTTTTAACACAAATACTCTGATAAAAAAATTTAGGGTTAATAGCATTTTTAGTCCCTCACGTATCACGATTTGACACTTTTGGTCCCTAACAAAAAAAATTAGCCATTTTTCGTCCCTAACATTTATAGAAAGTTGCACTTTTGGTTTTCCATCCATATCCGTTAAAAATCTAACGGAATATTCCTTTAAAATTAATTAAAAATATACAAATTAAAATCAGAAACATTTTTTTCCCAAAAAAATCCTAATTCATCATCTTCAAAATCACCATCTCCATCATTCCATCAAATCCCTAAATCAGAAACATGTTCTTCATCATCCCTAATTCATTATTCTCAAAATCACCTCTCCATCAGACCTCCCCACCACCACCACACCAACCTTCTTCAGCCACCACGAAATTTTAAATTTAGTTTTAAAAACTGATCTAATTTAATTAAATTAAATATGAATATACATAATTTATTTATAAACTTATCGGACACAAGTGCTTATTATATATTGCTCAAATAAATTATACAGAACTTTTGTGTGCCCTTTGAGGTGCAAACTTAATTATGCATATTTTATTTTCTATACCACCTCCTAGTAGAAATTTTCATTTTTAAAGTGATTAATAAGGAGTTGGGAATTGGTTTTAAGGTCATCCCATTGGTTCTCACACCACCTGCTACTTTTTTAATTCCCATAATACCCTGTGAAATAAAAATAATTTTCACACTTTTAAGTGCGAAATAAGAGTAGTTTTCGCACTTTTAAGTGCAATTTTTTTCAGTTCACGAAAAACTTAAAAATAAAATAAAAATACAATTTTCGCACTTTTAAGTGCGAAATAAAAGCAATTTTCGCACTTTTAAATGCGAAATAAAATTATTTTTCGCATTTTTAAGTGCAATTTTTTTTCAGTTTGTGAAAAACTTTTGAAAAAAATCAAAAATACAATTTTCGCAGTTTTAAGTGCGAAATAAGAGCAATTTTCGCATTTTTAAGTGCGAAGTAAGAGAAATACAAAGACGAGGTTTCAAATATGAACACAAGGAACAAGAAAAAAACGAGGGAACACACCTTCGTGTAGTTGGAGGAAATACGAATAACACCCTCCAAATAGGGATTTGGTGAAGATGATGAGTGGTTTGGTTTGAGGTTCGAAGTGATGGAGGTTATGGTTTAATTGGAGAAAAAGAAAATAGAATGGTGAATAATGGAAGGTGGTGGAGGTAGGAATGGTAGTGAGGAAAATAATGATATGGTGGTGGTAATGGTGATGACGATGGAAAAAGCGGGTGGTGGAGAGTGAAAGATGAAGAAGAAGGAAGGGGGTGGTGGGTGGAGGAAGAGGAAGAGGAAGAGGAAGAAGGAAAATGATAGGTAGGGAATGTATTTATTTTTTAAGAGTAAAATGATAATTTCACACATTAGGGGAATAGTGAGATGACCAATAGGAATGATCTTAAAACCAACACTCATTGTGATGGCGAGATTGAAGATGGTAGAGGCATTGTCGATGTTGGGGAAGAAGTGGTGTTAGAGGTTGGATTATTAGTATCTCAATTTATATTCAAATAAAATATTATAAAAATGTTTCTAAGTCAAAATTAACATATCTTAAGTCATCTTTATTTAAAAGTTATAGCCACATATTATTTTGGAAAGACATTTTTTAAGTCAAAATTAAATATATATTGTTTTTTTACCACTAATTTTTTTTTCTTAACCAAAGTATCTCCACATCCAATAAACCTAGGGTTGTGTAATGGTTTAGGCAAGAAAGACATTGCCTTAGGCCCCAAAATTATTTTCGTACCTATATAGTACATTGAGATTTAAGAAAAATAATAAAACAATGAAAAATCAGGTCATATCATTTACAACTGAGTAATGTAACATGGAAAATGCAACTTTGACAGTTATCAGTAGTAATTTTGTATTAGCAAAATTACATTTTTCAAAAAACTAATTAATAAGATATCTATTATTTTTACATTCTCATAATTGAAAAATTAATTTGTGTTTACTCATAACCGTTAGTTTATTTAATGACTTGTTATATATCTATAGTATTGCACAAGTTTGCTCTTCACTCATTATTAAAAAAACTTTAAATTCTTTTCCAAATGTACATATTGCGTATAGAATTTTATTAACAATCCCTATAATAGTTCCTATTGCTGATAGAAGTTTTTCTAAATTAAAATTGCTTAAATCATATATATCTAAGGTACACAAAGATAGATTGAATGAGTTAGTTATCTTATTTATTAAAAGCGAAATGTTAGAATTGTTTGATTATAAAACTCTGATAAATAATTTTGCAGCTCAAAAAGCTAGAATATTAATATAAAAAATTGATAATTTCTATAATATATAAAGTCTCTTTAAGACTCTTGTCAAAAGTAAGTCATTTAACATTTTCACTTTAGACCTCAAAATGTCTACACGGCTCTGGATAAACAGTAAATATTTATTTTTAGAAAAGCTAATCGAATATTCTTTTAACTCAAAACAATCAATGTTTAGTGTTAAAAATGTCTTTGTATCAGTGTTGCCAAATCCAGTTCTTTTAATGTTTCTTATTTAAATTGCCTCTAGTTTTTATGTTTTTTTTTTAGGGACTTCTTGTTGTTATGCTACCCTTAGTAGTTGTTGGTTAATTGTAAAAATTAGTATTAGTAAGTTAGATTTTGTTTGCATAACTTTTTTATAAACACCTATGAGAATAAATTATTTTAGTTGGTTATGTTCTGAATAAGGCTAACCACTAAGCCAAATTGTTGCTTAGCGTATATTTTGCGCAAAATAAGATATGTAGCTTCATATCATAAAAATGTTTTATAAAATACTGGTAGCTGTTTTATAATTTTTAATATACATTGATTCAAGCGGGTCAATCATTGACTCACTGATCTAACTAGTGATTCATTAACCTAGTTGTCTGACCGAATTGATCACCGAATCGAGTGATAAAGTATTGGTATATGTGCACCTTCAAAGTTCAACATAATAAGTAATGTTTGAACGAAAATCTTCACCGCTTAAATTATGAAATTAATAAAATGAACATGTTCTTAAAATTAATTAACTGAAAGATTTTAACACTAATAAAAGACAAAAAAATCTTTTTTTTTTCTTACAAAAGAACTTAAGTATATCTTACAAATATTTTCACCATAAGTTTAGTTGAAAATTTTTCTTTATTTATTGTTGAAAACTTGTTTGGTACAAAATGATTTTTAAAACATTAGCACCAACAATAGCTAGACGTTCACTACTACAGAATTGTCTTTTTACCACGCCTCTGTTATCGCGGTTTCGTGTCTGACTATGGTAAAATGGTGCCTGGAGCTCTGTTCCTACGGTTCCGTGTCGAACTGTAGTAAAAAAGACTATTACCGTGGTTCAATATCTTAACTGTGGTAATAGATATTATCTATTATTAATAAAATGTTGATTTGTTAACTAGCAAACCCTAGTTTGCAGATCGAAAACTCATTTGCATGTGAACCTTTTCTCTGTTGCACCTCATGACCGTCGTTCCTGGCCACTACACCTCATCACCGGCCCTCCTACTCTCTACAATGGCCCCACCACTTCTTTGCATGCTCGTCTCCGCCAATCTCACTCTTGCTTACAGTCGTGACAGTCTCGTCGTCTCCGTCTCCGTGCATCGCCTTGACCGTCTTTTCCCATTGGCCGCTCTTCTCTACCTCACTGGTGAGGCATCTTGACCTGCTTCTACTTCTAGGGATTTGGTTTGAAGGTTGTTGTTGTTGTTGTTGTTGTTGTTGTTGTTGTTGTTGTTGTTGTTCAGTACTAGGGTTTTGTTTTCCCGGAGCACAAGAAGCGTGTGTCATTTCCCTCTTAAATGCTTGTCTCTCCACCCACTTAATGGTCTCTTCATAAATGCTTCCCAGCGCCGTTTCACCAGCATGCGCGGGTTCCTTCTTCTAAACAGTCATGCCGATTCTCCTTCCCATATGAGTTTCACATTTCTCAACACATCCTCTTTACTCTGCACTTCTGAATAGTCATGGCGGTTACTCTACTTCATCTCATTTCACTTTCCTCGTTTGCCTATAAATTCTAGAAGTATCTCCCAGTTCTTCATCCATCACTCCATCATCTCCCCTGCATCCTACTTTTTCTATGTTCATTAATCTTCATTAAAAACAGAAATGACAAACGGTTTCGAAATCTTTCTTCCTTTTACCATAAATTTCCCAAAAAATGTTTTAGCAATTTTGTCGACCATTGAAAGAACTCAGAAAACTCTAAGTTACAATTTTCAAAACTTTCCAAAACTTTAAACCCTTAAAGAGCATCAAGGCTAGATGCCTACAAATCAATTTGAAGGCCTTAAACAAGATTTTGAAAGCAAAACACACACACAAAACCTCAAGGGTTCAATTCTGCCCAAAAACATTAAAACCCTAAAATCCTCAAATTTTCACTAAATAATTCACTAAGTTTCTCAAGACAATATCACAAACCAAAACATGACTTCTATTACAAGTTTCTAAAACAAATCTTCAAGTCTTGAGTTCAAAAACCCCTAAGTGTCAAAAACAAAAAATTTCATTCCAAATGCAAATTTCCAATACCCGAGTTTTCTTAACTTATCAAAACCATAATCAAGCTATGAGTTCCAAAATCCAATTTACCCAAAATCTCAATTTTAATCCTTCAATTCCAAGTTTCCAAAATCTCCTAGAAATCAATTTTCTAGGGCTTTAAACATACAAATTTCTCTAGGCACCTTTGCACTAATTAGGGCCAAACCTTTCCTTTATACCCAAAACCATTTTCAAGTATTTAAACACACTCAAAGATAGGTGGAAAATCAATTTCTCCCCTTGTTTCAATTCTTTCCAATTCGGCCACACACCCATAATTACCAAAATCAATTTTTCTTTCAAAACTACCTTGCACACATCAAAGGTTACATGAAATCTATGGTGAAACTAAATTTTAAATTTTGAAAACCACTTATTTCAAATAATCAATTCTCAAAAACCTAGCTTCCATGAAAACTAGTTACGGAAAATCATAGATCAATATGATGGGAACAACTTTCCTAAAGGCAACCCTAGCAAAAGCTCAACTTGAAAATTCTATAGGGACCAAAACTCAACCAATCAAAATTATAATCGATTCAAATTGAAGCCTAAGATCATGGGAAGAACATCAATAAAGGGTTTTCAAGGTTCTATCAACTTCCAAAAATTCAAACTCAACATATCAAAAATCCGAATCGGTAGAAACGTAGATCTTGAGGAGGAGAAAAGCTTACCTCAAAGGATCAAGTAAATAAGATGAGTGGAAGGGGATGCCATGGTGAGGAGAGGATTCGGCCATGGAGAGGAGGAAGGAAGAAGAAGATGAATAGTTTATAAGCTTCTCTTTCTCTCTAAAACTCACTTAATGAATTGCTTAAGAAGAAAAATCAACATTGGAGCCCTATTTAATGAGGGGAGGCTGCGGGTCTAGGGGTAGAAAGGGGGGGGGGTGAAGTTCAACTCTCAATTAACCCTAGGGACCAAAGTGTGAAGGGTGAAACGTGAAAGGTTAAAGTAAAAATATCTTTTTACTATTTGAGGACCAAGTCTAAACTCTCAAAGGGCAAGGACTAAACCATAAACTCTCAAGTGGAAAGGACTAAATTAAGAATTTGGAAGGATTAGAAAATATCTAGAATTGTTTAATTTTATATTCTTAATCCATGTCGCGTCAGTGCGTCAGTGTATTAGTCGGATCTGGTCATCAGTACTTTTCCTGACGTAGCTGAGAGTTACCAGTTACTCATTCTTTTTGGTCCTTGTGTTGTACTACTCAGGCCCGGGTCATTTTCCTCGAAGTTCGTGCCAATTCTGGTCCGAAAGCACTATTAACCGGAGGCTGCTTGTGAAACACTATTCAACGAAGTTACTATTCACGAAATTTTTTATCGCACAGCTGGATCCGTCACGTCAAACGGAGTAGTTTGGTGATTCCTGAATTTTCGATCCGAGGTCTCGAAGTTGTCCATTTCGCTTGCTGGATTTTCGACTGAAAGTCTTGCTAGCGAGATTTGTCGCTTCCGGGCTCCGGAAGGAAACCATATCAATATTACAACCGTTCTTCACGAAATTCTTCACTGAACGTCATGATGATAGTGAGAACGTCTTATTCTCATCCGAACTCAAAGTCAGGTCAAGGTTGGTTTACTACCAAGTGTTGCAAAAAGTACTTCATCGGTACTTCGGCTGACGATATCGCTTGTCGATGCCGCCGAGCGGATCCAAACAGTACCGGGAAAAATTAAATAATTATTTAATCACTGGGGAAAATTCAGGGTCTTACACTCGAGTTTAGGGTATCGCACTTTTGGATATGGGTATTTATGTACGCTTCCCACATGACTATTATTTATGCTTTATTATCATGCTATGTTTAAAATGGAAGTTGAGTTGTTTTTAATTTTGAAGAAAAATATCAGTCTATTCTTAAGCTTTGAAAATGTTTAATACGTATAGATTCCGCATTTATTCACTATTCGTGATGTCTTGTTTAGACCCAAAAATGGGGTGTTAAAATTTATTTCTTAATTTTTTCACAACTTGAGGTCGATCATTAATATTTTAGCTACTTTTATATTTAGTTTTTTTTAGTTATATTTATAAGAAGATTTACAAATAATATATAAAAACAATGAAAATGAAAATAAATAACTAATTAGTCCTCTTACTAATGCAAAAGTCAAGTCCATTTTTATAAATTTTATTTCTTAATGTAGGTATTTGAATAATTTTTGACAATACAGTTTTTTCATTTTTTTATTTCTTAATGTATTTTAATACAAAGGTAGGAAAATTTTATTATTTAAAGTATTAAATGCAAAAGTTTGTGTGAGTTTTACATATTATATATACATATAATTTTAAACAACATACATAATCATTTAAATTTTTTAAAATAATTTCTAAAATACATATTTAAAAAATACATTTAACCCTTGAATAATTGTAATACTTCTTATATTTTTTTACATAAAAGATATTAATTTTTTTAATTTTTTCTCAACTTAAGGTCGATAATTAATATTTTAACTACCTCTTATATTTAATTTTTTTTAGTTATATGTATAAGAAGTTTTAAAAATAATATATAAAATAATCAAAATGACAATAAATAACTAATTAATCCTCTTACTAATTAAAAAGTAAATTCAATTTTTAAGTTTATAAATGTTATTTTTTAAATGTTATTATTGAATATATTTACTAGAAAGAATTTTTTTAATTTTTTAATGTATTTTAATACAAAGGTAGGGAAATCCTATTGATTAATGTATTAAATGCAAAAGTTCGAGTGAGATTTACATTTAAATATATATATATATATATATATATATATAATTTTAAACAAAACATATAATCATTTAAAATTTGTGAAATAATTTCTAAAATATAGATTTACAACAGGCATTTAACTCTTGAATAATTTTAATACTTATTAAATTTGTTTTCATAAAAGATATTAATTTGTTTAATTTTTTCTCAACTTGAGGTCGATAAATTAATATTTTAACTACTTCTTATATTTAATTTTTTAGTTATATGTATAAGAAGTTTGAAAAATAATATATTACATAATTAAAATGACAATAAATAACTAATTAATTCTCTTACTAATTTAAAATTCAAATCAATTTTTAAGCTTATAGATGTTGTTTTTTAATTTAGGTATTTAATAGCTTTTGATAATACCATTTTTTTTTCGGTTTTGAATTTTATTATTTAATATATTTATCACAATGAAATTTTTTAATTTATTAATGTATTTTAATACAAAGGTAGGAAAATTTTATTGAATAATGTATTAAATGCAAAAGTTCGAGTGAGATTTATGTATTAATATATATATATATATATATATATATATATAATTTTAAACAACATATATAATCATTTAAAAATTGTGAAATAATTTCTAAAATATATATTTACAACAGGCATTTAACTGTTGAATAATTTTAATATTTATAAATTTTTTTAACATAAAAGATATTAATTTGTTTAATTTTTTCTCAACTTGAGGTCGATAATTAATATTTTAACTACTTCTTACATTTGAATTTTGTAGTTATATGTATAAGAAGTTTGAAAAATAATATATAAAAATAATGAAAATGACAATAAATAACTATTTAATCCTCTTACTAATTCAAAATTCACGTAAATTTTTAAGTTTATAAATGTTATTATTTAATGTAGGCATTTAAATAGCTTTTGACAATACCTTTTTTTTTTCAGTTTTGAATTTTATTATTTAATATATTTATTAGTACAAAGAATTTTTTTCATTTCTTAATGTATTTTAATACAAAGATAGGAAAATTCTATTGATAAATGTACTAAATGCAAAAGTTTGAGTGAGACTTACATATTAATATATATATATATACATATATAATTTTAAATAACACATATTGTCATTTAAAATTTGTGAAATAATTTCTAAAATATATATTTTCAATAGGCATTTGACTCTTGAATAATTTTAATATTTATTAATTTTTTTACATAAAAGATATTAATTTGTTTAATTTTTTCTCAACTTGAGGTCGATAATTAATATTTTAACTAGAAAATAAATTTTTTTCTTTTTTCGCTCTGTTACGTTTTCGCTCTGCTAGGGTTTATTGGTTGCCTCCTCTAGCGGCTGCGGCGGCTGCGACATCCTTGCCGGCGGCTCGCCCCTCTTCCCTCGTCGTTCCTTCCTGGTTGACCCTCTTCCTTCGCCGCTCTATTTCGCGTCTGATCTGGTTTCTCGCCCTCGCTCTGTTTTTCTGTTCCCCTTCTACGGAGGCCCCTGGCTTTTTTTCGGCCTCTCTCACGGAGGCTGCAAGTGGTGAAACCGGACAAGGGCTGGCGGTTGAAGGTGGTGAGGCGGATGAGGATGAGGCGGCGAATGGCTATGGTGGCCCGATTTCGCGTCTTGTGAGGGATGGGGTTTCAGCGGCCAAAAAGGATTTTGTGGTGGCGGCTGGTGCGTCCCTTCAGTCATGCGACGCTCCTCGCTGCTGCTTCTCCACCCTTTTTGTTGACAGAATCGAAGAGGCGACTGGCAATCATCATATCCGAGGTTTGTTTTCACTTTTTGGAAGGATCTTGAATGTGTTCATACAACGGAAACGCAAATTTGGGCGGTGTTTTCGTTTCGGTTTTTTCTGTTTTCTCTCCAAGCAGCATGCTATCTCTGCAATTAGTGCTCTGGATGGCCTCAAGGTGGGTGGATCGTTTTTGTCGGTGGCGCCGGCAAAGTTTCCCAGGGATGATCTGCATTGCTCTGTGGCACGGCCTTCGTGCGGCGAGGGTGTGCCTCTGCAGGTGGCGGACCCGCTCAGAGTCAAAGCCCATGGAGTGGTTGGCGATGGTGGCTTTCATCCTTCGTGGAAGGAGGCTCTTGTCGGGAAGCTCTCTGCCTCAGCGTCTCATGAGGTGGCTTTGGTTCTGGGTGTTGAAAAGGGATGCTATTATGGAGAAAGAGTTCCAACTGATTTTCTTTTTCCTGAAATTGATCCCTTGGGTTTTAGCTCTATGGAGAGGGAGGTTTCTATTGCTTCTAAGGTTTCTTTCGCCGAGGCTACTTCTCTTCCATCTCTCTTTGATGGGTGCGCTATTCGCCGTGGAGCGGAGGAGGGCGGTGTTGAGGAGGGGGTGGTTGTGCAGCTTCCCAGAAGACGTGGGCGACCCAAGAAACTGGTGATGCAACTTTCTAGAAGACGAGGGCGTCCCAAGAATCTAGTGGATATAGGCGATCCATTGATGGCAGCAGGCTCGGCAGATAGGGCTCGTGGGCAAGGGGAGAAGAGGGCTCGGGGTCGCCCCAACAAGGAGGTCAGATGCCCGGAGCTGAGTAACCTTGTTAATTCCAATCTCTCTCCGATGGAGATCGGAGCGAGAGGTGAAGTAAGCGAAGATCGCCATCTCTCTCTTCTGTCGTCCGAGTCTTTAGTGCCTCCAGGGGTTTTGACGAGGGCTAGACGTGCCATTGCAGTGGGTAAGCAGGTGGGTGTTGTTTTTTATTGTCCTGACGATGTGGCAGTTAACCAGATAGTGGCTTAAATTGTGGAACGTAGAATCTCATAGGAGGGGTCTCTTTTTGTGCCGTTGTTGTTCTTTTTTGGGGTTTTCCATTTATGGTATTTTGGATGCTCTTATTGGCTGGGATTTGTATATTCCTTTGTTGGCTTGCGGCGTGGGCTTTGTCCCTTTTCTGTTTTTTTGAGGTGGTTGTGCAGCCTTCCCTATCTCGTGTGCCGGCCGCTTGTTTTGGTTGTATATTCATTATTGATATATATTTTCTCTTTCGAAAAAAAATTAATATTTTAACTACTTCTTATATTTAACTTTTTTAGCTATATGTATAAAAGGTTTTACAAATAATATATAAATATAATAAAAATGGCAATGAAAAACTAATTAATCCTCTTACTAATGCAAAATTCAAGTCAATTTTTAAGTTTATAAATGATATATTTTAATGTAGGTATTTGAATAGCTTTTAACAATACAGTTTTTTTTCTTCAGTTTTTAACTTTATTATTCAATATATTCATTACAAAGGAATTTTTTTATTGCTTAATGAACTTTAATACAAAGGTAGGAAAATTTTATTGCTTAGTGTATTAAATCAAAAGTTCAAGTGAGTTTTACATATTATAATATATATAGAGAGAGTGAGGGAGAGAATTTTAAACAACATATATAATCATCCTTTTTATCCAATAATTATTATATTCTTTACATTTCGGATTATTTGCTGCTGCTACCGTGCTCTGCTAGGGTTTTGAAACTTCTTCTTCCTTGGCGGCGGCGGCCCCTTGGCCGGCGGCCAGTTCTCTCCTCTGTGCCGCCACGTTGTCGCTTCCTGTCGTGCTTCCCCTGCTCGATCTGCTTCTGCTATTCGTCGTTCTCTGCCTCTCTCGAATCTGGCTCGTTCTGCCTCGCGACTCAGCCCTTTCAACCTGCATCGTGGCTGCACTTTTGCTCTGATTGCTCACAAGGACGCGGCCTGTTTCTGATATGTTTCCTTCGTCTTGCTCCTGCTGTGTTTCGGTCCCGTTTCAATCGGTCATAAGCAATGGAATCCTCTTGCTCTGTTTCGGTCTCCCCTTCCCTGTCTTGCTCGGCGGCTCTCAATGGTGGTTCAGGGCATGGGTTGGCGGCGGAAGATGATGAGGAGGCAGAGGATGAGCCGGCGGAGGTGCTTGGTTGTCCAAATGCTCTAGACGGGACCTCGGCAGATCTTAGGGAAACCGAGGCTGTTAGGGGCTTTTCCTTTCGGACTCGCGTCGCCCCTCGCCGTTGCTGTTCCACCCTTTTCATTGACGGCATCGAGGAGGCGATTGGCTACCACCATATCCGTGGCTTGTTCTCCCTCTTTGGTAGGATTTTGAATGTTTTCATTCAACGAAAACGCAAATTTGGGCGTCGATTTCGCTTCGGTTTTGTCCGCTTCTCCTCCAGGCATCAGGCTATCTCTGCTTCTCTAGCTCTGGATGGCCTAAAGGTGGGTGGGGCGTTTCTATCGGTGGCGCCGGCAAAGTTTCCCAGGGATTCTCTGCATTGCTCTGCGCCGCGGTCTTCGCGCGATGAGCGTCTGATGGGGGATGTTTCTCCCAGGGTCAGAGTCTGTGGGGTGCCAGGCGGTGCTGGCCGCCTCCGCTCGTGGAAGGAGGCCCTTGTGGGGAATTTTTCTGCTTCAGCTGTTCGGGAGATGGTGTCGCAAACAGGGTCACGGCGGGGACAACGCTAAAAATAATTAGTAAACAACTAGAGTCGCCACTAACGTTTTTAAGAGGAAAACGCTAGAAAACCTAAAAAAATAAAATAAAACGGCCTGCAAAACCTAAAACTCTAGGTTCGGGAGTCGGTTACGCGTGGGGAAGGTGTTAGCACCCCACAACGCCCGTCAAAGACGGTACCAAAGATTGATTGTGCAAAAATTATTAAAAAAAAACTTATTATTTACAAAGAAGATTTATTTATTATTTTTTTGAGATTTAGTACTTACAAAGAAAAAGAAATTGAGATTATTTACAAAAAAAACAAAAAATATTTATTTTATTTTATTTAGCCCGATAGGTGTGAACCTAGTCCTACGTACTTCCTTCAAATGGAAGATCAAGGCCACGTAGTTCTGAAGGTTTAAGTTGATTTTTTTTAATGTTTTTTTTATTTTATTTTGAAAAGATTTTTTTATTTTTTTTAGTTTTTTATTGGGTTGCCTGACGAGAATGTTCCCGCTCCTACGTACCTCTATTGAAGGGCTCAAGGCTTACGTAGTTCTAAAGTTTAATTAATTTTTATTTATGAAAAAGAAAAAGAAACGAAAACAGTAAACAGAAGCAGTAACAGAAACAAAAGCAGTAACAAAAACAGAAGAAACAGAAGCAGAAAACAGAAATAGAAGCAGAAACAGAATACAAAATGCAGAAATAGAATGCAAAACAGAATGCAGAAACAGCAGATACAGGATACAGAAAATAGAAGCAGAAAAACAGAATAGAAACATAAAAGAAAATAATACAGAAACAAAAAAAGAAACAGAATAGAGATAGAAAAGAAGAATAATACAGAAATAGAAAAGAGAAACAGAAAAGAAAAGAAAAGAAACAGTAAAAAAGAGAAAAAGAAACGAAGCAGCAGTGAGGGCTATGAGACGGCGGCGGCAAAGGGAATGAGGAGGAGCTGCAGCAGCAGCCAAGGGGAGGAGCGACGGCGCGGTGGCTGGAAGGAGGAGGTGCGTGGTGCGTCGGCGCTGAAGGAGAGGAACGGAGGTGGTCGTGCTACGAGGGAAGGGGAGCGACGGTGGTTGTGGTATGGGGAAGAGGTGGCGGCGGCCAGGTATGGGAGAAGGGGTGAGCGTGGCTGTTAGGGTTGGAGGTTGGGTGAAGAAAGTGGAGGCTGTTGATGGATGTGTGTGTAGAAGAAAATTAGGGTTTTGGAGGGGGAAAAAGGCTGCAGGTTTTTTTTTGTTTTTTGTTTTTTTGTTTTTTTGGAGTGTGGAGGCTAGTGAGGGTGGGTCCTTAGGGTTAGTGAGAGTAGGCTTTATATAGGGGAGAATTAGGATTTGAGTGAAAGGGGAAAATGACAGAAATACCCCTGGGGTTTGTTTTGGGCCAGTTTGGCCCATTTTTTTTACTTTTTTTATTTTTTATTTTTTTGAGATACTAAAGTAGTTAAAAAAACAAACTCAATTAATCCAAACGCCCTATTTTTTATATTTTCACTAACTACTTAGCTAACTATTTTTTTATTTTTATTTTTAATAAAATGAAACACAATAAAAGAAAGAAATAAAAGACCCGGACAAAATTGGGTGTTGACAGCAGCCCCCATTTGCTTGACTTTCGGTGAGAAAGTTAAAGCAAATTCAAAAGCAGCCAATTTTGGCCAAACAAACAAACAGAAGAAGAATAACAAAGATGCCAGATCCGGAGCCCATCAATGGGTGGATCAAAAATCATGAAATAACTGAAAGAGTGCAGGGGTTGGATACCCTGAAAAAGTGCAGGGGTTGGATACCCTGAAATGGTGCAGGGGTTGGTTACCCTGAAATAGTGCAGGGGTTGGTTACCCTAAAAGTGTGCAGGGGTTGGTTACCCTAAAAGAGAAAACTTGGCGTCACAATACCAAGCGGGCGTCACAATACCCTAGAAGAGAAAGAACTAGGCGTCACAATACCTAGCGGGCTTCACAATACCCTAAAAAAAGAAAACTTGGCGTCACAATACCAAGCGGGCGTCACAATACCCTTAAAGAGAAAGAAACTAGGCGTCACAATACCTAGCGGGCGTCACAATACCCTGAAAAAGAAAACTTGGCGTCACAATACCAAGCGGGCGTCAAAATACCCTAAAAAAGAAAACTTGGCGTCACAATACCAAGCGGGCGTCACAATACCCTTAAAGAGAAAGAAACTAGGCGTCACAATACCTAGCGGGCGTCACAATACCCTGAAAAAGAAAACTTGGCGTCACAATACCAAGCGGGCGTCACAACACCCTTAAAGAGAAAGAAACTAGGCGTCACAATACCTAGCGGGCGTCACAATACCCTGAAAAAG
Organism: Acmispon strigosus; assembly: GCA_030819835.1. Classification (NCBI taxonomy): domain Eukaryota; kingdom Viridiplantae; phylum Streptophyta; class Magnoliopsida; order Fabales; family Fabaceae; genus Acmispon; species Acmispon strigosus. The sequence goes on from JAUAMA010000001.1 coordinate 33,713,716, forward strand.
AAAATATGAGAATAGATAGCTGTGGGCCATGCCCTGAAAGAGAGAACTAGGCAGAAATACCTAGCCATGCAAGAGATTTTTTTGAATTCTTCAATGATCATGTGGAAAAAGAGAGTTAAAAGATTTTCAAACAAACAGGTTTGTGATTTTCAAAAGATTTTATCTTCACCATTGCAGCACAACACTAGTCAAAGCTAGTGGATGAAGGGATGGGTTTTGGATGGAAGAAATGGAATAAGATTTGTGGAGGGTAATGGAGATTAGGCTTGTAACAAGCCCCCAAGTCTGGCATCAATGTAAGGAACAAATGCTTATCATTTTTATTGTGCTGAGAGGAGAGAAAAGGCGGCAAGCCCTAAGTGCGGCAAGCATCAATTTGAAGATCTGTCATGGAAGAGGGGCGAACCCGGAGTTTAATTTGCTTCAGGCCCATCTTCAATCAAGGAAGAATATAAGTCTCATCACTCCCATTTTCTCTTTTTCTCTTTTTTTTTTTGGACCTTTTTTTTAGGAGCAAAAAAACACAAGTGTAAACTTATTGTCCCAAAATCAAAGTTTAAGAAAATGTGAGCAATCAATATTTGATCAGAATGGACTTTATTGGCTTGTAATGTGGCTAGGGGGTAATGGGTGATGAAAGAAAGGGTATAAAGGCTCAAAGAAAGTGTTTAAGGGTTAATTAGGACAAAGGATCTCTAGTGCAATGTGATGGATTCAAACAATATTCTTTTTCATTCTCTGCATTTTTGCTTTTTTTTTTCTTTTTGATTTTCCTTTTTTGCTTTTTTCCCCTTTTTTTGAATTTTTTTTTTGATAGCAGAAGAATGATTTAACTGTCTTCAAACATTATAAAAAAGCCCCCAGGTGTTGAGGAAATCCATGAGCACTTTTAGGGAAACACTCAAACTGGGCTGGCCCTCGATGTGGGGGTGACAAGTGAAACAGATGGGATATCAGCTCCAGTGAAATGAGTCAGATGGAGAACTATTGCACTGGCCCCCAGTGTAGGGGTGATCCTTGTCCAGGGTTAAATGAAGAAAAAGAATTGTTTTAAGACTCAAAGTGGGTAGCAAGGGATAATATTTTTTTGATTTTTTTTGGATAGAGAAAGAATGGCCAAACTTCATTTCAAAAATTGATTGCTCCTTTTCAAAAGATTTAACTTTAGGACAAAAGTTCTAAACTTTGCAAAATTGCTCCCTTTTTCTTTTTTTCACTTTTTTTTCTTTTTCTTTTTTTCTTTTTTTTTTAGGATGATGAGACGCAAGATGATGGACTAATGATCTCAAATCTTTGTAACGCTCTCTTCAGCATCAATCCATGACTTCCAAAATTGGGGGTTTGAAGATGGTTAATGAAGGAGGGATAAATGAATGGATGAGACAAATGTGGATTAGGAAGAAATTGAGGTTCATAAAAGTGTGGAGTAATTTGTATAGATGAAAAGGATGAAGAATTATGAGATGATGAATGAAAGGATTATAAGGAGATGGTGAATGAAAATGAACCTCAAATTGAATGTTATGATGCAATGGTGAAAATTAAAAAGAAAATAAAACCAAAGGAAGATAATTAAAGAAAAACATTTTTTAATTTTTTTTTAGCAAACAAAAAAAAAAGAGATGGAAATTGAAAATAAGAAAAGAAGAAGGATAAGTGGAATGGAACTGTACAAAATGTTTTTTTTTTTTGAGATTTTTCTTGATAAGGATAAATAAGAAAAATGAATTTATTTACAAAGACAGGAAAATGAGGAACTCCGAGAGAAAGAAGGAGCCCCCAACTAAGCTTATTTTCTTAAGCATAAAGGTCGGATTAACATAGAGATGGAGAGACCTAATCCAATTAATTGACTAAGGTTTAGACAACTAGTACAGTGATGGGGATGGATCTATATCTCACATAGCTAAAGGTTCCCAGATTACCCTCGTCACAAAGACAAGGACCCGATGATCGAACTATTTGACGCGTAGACACTAGGCCTCTCACGACAAATAGCTAAATGACCGGTAATAATCTGATTGCTCACAAGGACGCGGCCTGTTTCTGATCTGTTTCCTTCGTCTTGCTCCTGCTGCGTTTCGGTCCCGTTTCAATCGGTCATAAGCAATGGAATCCTCTTGCTCTGTTTCGGTCTCCCCTTCCCTGTCTTGCTCGGCGGCTCTCAATGGTGGTTCAGGGCATGGGTTGGCGGCGGAAGATGATGAGGAGGCAGAGGATGAGCCGGCGGAGGTGCTTGGTTGTCCAAATGCTCTAGACGGGACCTCGGCGGATCTTAGGGAAACCGAGGCTGTTAGGGGCTTTTCCTTTCGGACTCGCGTCGCCCCTCGCCGTTGCTGTTCCACCCTTTTCATTGACGGCATCGAGGAGGCGATTGGCTACCACCATATCCGTGGCTTGTTCTCCCTCTTTGGTAGGATTTTGAATGTTTTCATTCAACGAAAACGCAAATTTGGGCGTCGATTTCGCTTCAGTTTTGTCCGCTTCTCCTCCAGGCATCAGGCTATCTCTGCTTCTCTAGCTCTGGATGGCCTAAAGGTGGGTGGGGCGTTTCTGTCGGTGGCGCCGGCAAAGTTTCCCAGGGATTCTCTGCATTGCTCTGCGCCGCGGTCTTCGCGCGATGAGCGTCCGATGGGGGATGTTTCTCCCAGGGTCAGAGTCTGTGGGGTGCCAGGCGGTGCTGGCCGCCTCCGCTCGTGGAAGGAGGCCCTTGTGGGGAATTTTTCTGCTTCAGCTGTTCGGGAGATGGTGTCGCAAACAGGGTCACGGCGGGGACGACGCTAAAAATAATTAGTAAACAGCTAGAGTCGCCACTAACGTTTTTAAGAGGAAAACGCTAGAAAACCTAAAAAAAGAAAATAAAACAGCCTGCAAAACCTAAAACTCTAGGTTCGGGAGTCGGTTACGCGTGGGGAAGGTGTTAGCACCCCACAACGCCCGTCAAAGACGGTACCAAAGATTGATTGTGCAAAAATTATTAAAAAAAAACTTATTATTTACAAAGAAGATTTATTTATTATTTTTTTGAGATTTAGTACTTACAAAGAAAAAGAAAATGAGATTATTTACAAAAAAAAAACAAAAAATATTTATTTTATTTTATTTAGCCTGATAGGTGTGAACCTAGTCCTACGTACTTCCTTCAAATGGAAGATCAAGGCCACGTAGTTCTGAAGGTTTAAGTTGATTTTTTTTAATGTTTTTTTTTATTTTATTTTGAAAAGATTTTTTTATTTTTTTTAGTTTTTTATTGGGTTGTCTGACGAGAATGTTCCCGCTCCTACATACCTCTATTGAAGGGCTCAAGGCTTACGTAGTTCTAAAATTTAATTAATTTTTATTTATGAAAAAGAAAAAGAAACGAAAACAGTAAACAGAAGCAGTAACAGAAACAGAAGCAGTAACAAAAACAGAAGAAACAGAAGCAGAAAACAGAAACAGAAGCAGAAACAGAATACAAAATGCAGAAACAGAATGCAAAACAGAATGCAGAAACAGCAGATACAGGATACAGAAAATAGAAGCAGAAAAACAGAATAGAAACATAAAAGAAAATAATATAGAAACAAAAAAAGAAACAGAATAGGGATAGAAAAGAAGAATAATACAGAAATAGAAAAGAGAAACAGAAAAGAAAAGAAAAGAAACAGTAAAAAAGAGAAAAAGAAACGAAGCAGCAGTGAGGGCTATGAGACGGCGGCGGCAAAGGGAATGAGGAGGAGCTGCAGCAGCAGCCAAGGGGAGGAGCGACGGCGCGGTGGCTGGAAGGAGGAGGTGCGTGGTGCGGCGGCGCTGAAGGAGAGGAACGGAGGTGGTCGTGCTACGAGGGAAGGGGAGCGACGGTGGTTGTGGTATGGGGAAGAGGTGGCGGCGGCCAGGTATGGGAGAAGGGGTGAACGTGGCTGTTAGGGTTGGAGGTTGGGTGAAGAAAGTGGAGGCTGTTGATGGATGTGTGTGTAGAAGAAAATTAGGGTTTTGGAGGGGGGAAAAAGGCTGCAGGTTTTTTTTTGTTTTTTGTTTTTTTGTTTTTTTGGAGTGTGGAGGCTAGTGAGGGTGGGTCCTTAGGGTTAGTGAGAGTAGGCTTTATATAGGGGAGAATTAGGATTTGAGTGAAAGGGGAAAATGACAGAAATACCCCTGGGGTTTGTTTTGGGCCAGTTTGGCCCTTTTTTTTTTACTTTTTTTATTTTTTATTTTTTTGAGATACTAAAGTAGTTAAAAAAACAAACTCAATTAATCCGAACGCCCTATTTTTTATATTTTCACTAACTACTTAGCTAACTATTTTTTTATTTTTATTTTTAATAAAATGAAACACAATAAAAGAAAGAAATAAAAGACCCGGACAAAATTGGGTGCTGACAGATGGCTTTGGTACTGGGATCTGACAAGGAGTGTTTTAATGTCGCTAGAACTCCCGATGTTTTTATTTTTTCGGAAATTGGTCCCTTGTCGGTTGGCCCGTTCGTCGAGGAAGTCAATCCTATTCCTGAGGACGGGGTGGAGGTGAGTGGTGCCAAGAAGGGGTTGATTTCGCAGCCTTCTAGAGGTCGTGGTCGTCCCAAGAAACTAGGGAGTATAGGTGGGTCTAAGGTGGTTCCGGAAGTCAGGGTTCGTGGCCATGGGATAAAGAGGGCTCGGGGCCGTCCTAGAAAGGAGAACAGTTGTCAGGAGATGTGCAATCTTGTCAGCTCCATTCCTTCTTGTCCTCTTTCGGAGGTAGGGGCGGGAGACGGTATTAGCAATGGTAACCGACTCTCCTTATTACCGGCTGCGTCTCAAGTGCCTCCAGGTGTCATGACAAGGGCTAGGCGTGCCGTTTCTGTGGGTAAGCAGGTGGGTCTTGTATTTGAATGTACTGAGGACGAGTCTGTTAATCAGATTGCGGCGCAAATAATGGAGCGTAGAATTTCGTAGGAGTGGGTTCTTTTTGTGCAGGTGGTGCCTTTTGGGGTTTATCGTGTCGAGGGTTATAGGTTTTCTCTTTTTGGGTGGGGTTTTGTATATTGCTTTACTGGCCTGAGGTGTAGGAGTTGTCTCTCTCCTGTTGTTGAGGGTTGTTTTTTAGGCGGACGGGCAGATCTCCCTCTTTTTGTGTGGTGGCCTGTATGTAATTGTGCTCCCCTTATTAATATATCATTTCACTTTCTAAAAAAAAAACATATATAATCATTTTAAGTTTTAAAAATAATTTAAAAAATATATATTTAAAAAATGCATTTGTCCCATGAATAGATTTCAATATTTGTTATATTTATTTTATATAAAAGATATTAATTAATTTATTTTTTATCAACTTGAGGTCGATAATTAGAATTTTAACTACTTCTTACATTTAATTTTATAGTTACATGTATAAGAAGTTTTACATATAATTTAAAAAAATAATGAAAATGACAAAAAGTAAATAATTAATCCTATGACTAATGCAAAAGTCAAGTCAATTTTTAAGTTTATAAATGTTATTTTCAATGTAGGTATTTGAATTTCTTTTAACAACACAATATAATTTTTTTCAGTTTTTAACTTTACTATTAAATATATTTATTTCAAAGGAAATTTTCTATTGCTTAATGTATTTTAATACAAAGATAGGAAAATTTTATTGCTTAATGTATTAAATGCAAAAGTTTGAGTGAGTTTTACATATTATAATATATATATATATATATATATATATATAATTTTAAACAACATACATAATCATTTGAATTTTTTAAATAAATTCTGAAATATATATTTACAAAAGGCATTTAACCCTTGAATAATTGTATACTTATTATATTTTTTTATATAAAAGATATTAATTTGTTTAATTTTTTCTCAACTTGAGGGTGATAATTAATATTTTAACTACTTCTTATATTTAATTATTTTAGTTATATGTATAAGAAGTTTTATAAATAATATATAAAAATAATGAAAATAACATTAATACCTAATTAATCCTCTTACATATGCAAAAGTAAAGTCAATTTTTAAGTTTATAAATTTTATTTTTTAATGTAGGTATTTGAATAGCTTTTGACAATATAATACATATTTTTTCAGTTTTAATTTTTATTATTAAATATATTTATACAAAGGAAATTTTTTATTACTTAATGTATTTTAATATAAAGGTAGGAAATTTTTATTTCTTATTGTATTAAATGCAAAACTTCGAGTGAGTATTACATATTATAATTTATATATATATATATATATATATATATATATATATATATATATATAGATAGATAGATAGATAGAGAGAGAATTTTAAAAAACATACATAATCATTTAAAATTTTTAAAATAATTTCTAAATTAAATATTTACATAAGGAATTTAACCCTTGAATAATTTTAATATTTAATATATTTATTTAATATAAAAATATATTAATTTTTTTAATTTTTTCTCAACTTGAAGTCGACAATTAATATTTTAACTACTTCTTATATTTACTTTTTTTAGTTATATGTATAAGAAGTTTTACAAATAATATATAAAAATAATGAAAATAATAATAAATAGCTAATTAATCCTCTTAATAATGCAAAAGTCAAGTCAATTTTTAACTTTATAAATCGTATTTTTTAATTTAGGTATTTAAATAATTTTTGACAATACAATTTTTTCAGTTTTTAATTTTATTAATTAATACATCTATTATAAAGGAAATTTGTTATTGCTTAATATATTTTAATACAAAGGTACGAAAGCTGTATTGCTTAATGTATCAAATGCAAAAGTTTAAGTGAATTTTACATATAATATATATATATATATATATATATATATATATATATATTGATATTGATTAATTATGAAGTGGCTATTATTTTAAAATAGTTTGTATGAATAAAAATGTAATTTTATTTTATTCAGTGGTTATCTTTTATAGAAATATTGTTTTATAAATAATGGTTTATTAATGTAATCATTTCCTGGTGTTATTTGTTAATAAAGTTTTTTATATATATAAAATAAAGAACAATTTAAAAATATAATAAGTTTCAAAATCCCGTGCATTGCACGGGCTATTTACTAGTATATATGAGCACACGCAAGTTGTTCCACTTGCTCCTCAAACAGACACGATCAATAATATTTCCTCTTGTTCACTCCTCCAACCGCAGCATCCGTCGCCAACTTTCCTCCCACAATTTCTCTATCCCTCGATCTCTGTTTCCCCCTCCAGTTTCTTTTTGTGCGGCTGTCTTCATCCCTTTACTTTTCCACCTATAGCCTATGTGGGGATCTAGGGTTATAAGCACCCCTCAAATACGAGGATCTAATATCTTGTTTTGATCTAATATCTTGTTTCAATCGTTATTGGTGTTGGGGGGATCAGGGGGTGGGGGTCTGGTGGTGATGGTGGTGTTGGGTCAGTATGGGAGGAAGAGGAAGAAAATGAAGGAGATTTTCCTTTTTTTATAGTTTCATTGAATATTCATTTATATTGCATTTCGGAATGATTTTTATTCACCGGAACCACCAGAACAGGAACCATCAAAGAAACCACTAATGAAACGACAACATTTAACAATGGCTGATGAACTTGTTTCTTTTACTCTGCTTGAGGGTTTAATATAACTCGTTTTTGAGACATGGACAAGGTTCTTCCTGTGCTTCATGACTAGACGATAATTTGCAGGCGACGCGACACAAAAATAATTAATACGGTAAATATCACATCAATTACTTCTTTATTTTATCTTTATTTCTGAATGTGGTGCCTACACCCTTAGGTGTGTACCCAACAATTTTCATGTCACTTACGTCTATTAATTATTTATACCCCATCAATTGATAGTTGTCTCATTGCTAGTTTCAATTCACCTTGCTTGATGAAAAATGAGACAACAACGGATGTGGTATAAATAATTAATAGACGTAAAAGGATATGAAAAATGTTGGGCACACACCTAAAGGTGTAGGCACCTCAGTGATAAATAAAGACAAAATAGAAAAATAATTGATGTGATATTTACTGTATCAAACATTTTTGTGTCATGTCACCTGTATATTATCGCCCAACCATGAAGCATAGGCAACACCTTGTCCATGTCTTTGAAACGAGTTATATCAATACCCCCGAGTAAGAGAAACAAGTTCTTCAGCCACTGTTAAATTTTGTCGTTTCCTTAGTGGTTTCTTTGATGGTTCATGTTCTGGTGATTTATGTGAATAAAAACCCATTCTAATATGCAATCTAAATGAATAATTAACGAAACTAAAAAAAAGGAAAATCCCCTTCATTTTCTTCCTCCTCCTCCTCCCACTCCCACCCAACACCACCACCACCACCAAACCCCCACCCCCTCACCCAACACCAAGAGCGGTTGAAACAAGATATTAGATAGGAACAAGATATTAGATCCTCGCATTTGAGGGGTGCTTCTAACCCTAGATCCCCACATAGGCTATAGGAGGAAAAAGAAAGGGATGAAGAGCTCCGCACAAAAAGAACCTAGAGGGGGGAACCAAGATCAAGGGACAGAGAGATCATGGGAGGAAAGTTGGCGACGCCTACTACGGTTGGAGGAGTGAATGAGAGGAAATATTATTGATCTTGTCTGTCTGAGGTGCAAATGGGACAACTTGCGTGTGCAAGAAATCATATGTGTGTGTGTGTCTTAAATTTGCTGCAAGCACTTGGGATATCTTCTTTGATTTGGTGGTGATTAATTCGTTATCAAACAATGCATTTTGTGAACACTGAACAACCTAATTTGCTTCATTCTAATTTTTCTAATTTTTTCTATAAAATATTAAAATCAATTGGCATTGGTAATATAATTTAGCATATTAGTTTGGTCATAACTGCTGCTATATGAATCTCTTGGTCACGAAGACCCTTTTGTGATTGTGTTCTTGGTTAGTTATGCCTAAATAGTGACTTAACGTGGGGCTTCTAACCTTAGATCCCCACATAGTAGGGATGACAATTCGACCCAGACTTATTGGATATCCGCAAAAAATACCGATTATGAGTAGGGTAAAAACCCGCTTGATAATGCAATTGCAAGTGTACAATTTACTATCGCGTAATAAAAAGATCGAACCCAAGGGATAGGTGTTCTTATTATTATAAAATTTAGTACTTAAACAGAAAAATTAAAAGATGAGTATTTGTTGTTGGTTTGAGAACTAGAAAGAAACAATTGCATAAAATAATAAGAAGAAGAGATGATGAACATTAAGCTCTTGGGTTGGTTTACATAGTCTATAAAAACATGCTAGCAATCTCTTACTAAATTCCTGAATTATAAATCCATTATCATGATGCTATAGCCTAGTGTAACTACAAGTTAATTCCTTAAGCATTGTAGATCTTTCTTTTTAATTACTAAACCCAATTCCTTGGCACCTAGTTAACTAAAGAAGAAGATGAAGAAGATGTTCAGGCCAACATAAAGTTACGTCCTTCCTAATTCCTTAGCGAAGTATACTTATAACCTTTTTTATTACCTAGTTCCCTTACTACTCACCAAATGGCCTTATGTAATAAGCAATAAGCAAAACCTCTTGTGATCATCAAGATAGAAATAAAGCATAAGGTAATAAAACATGAATGGAAATAATATTCAGAAATGTAAGAAAAACTAGAACATGTATTATAAACTAAAACAACCCAAAAACTTAAAGAAGAATTTAGCCAAACATGGCTAAAGGAGACATTGAATTACCCTGGATAGGAGCTCAAATATGGCTTCCCACAAGTCCTAGGAACAATGCTCAAGAGGGAGAAAGAGAGAATACTTGTTGTATTCTAAGATGGTGTGTCTTACAAGTGAAGAAAAGCTCACTATTTATAGCAAAAACCTGACCTCCAGCGCTTGGGCGCTGGCATTCCCAACGCTTGGGCGCTGGGAAGCATTAAAATCCAACGTGCAGAAATAGGCCCAGCGCTTGAGCGCTGGGTTCCAACGCTGCAGCGCTGGGTGCAACCTCTGACTCACATCCTAGTCAGAGGTCCAGCGCTTGAGCGTTGGGTCTTCCAACGCTGCAGCGCTGGGACGAACACTGGCAGCTTTTTCTTGGATTCATTTCTTCTTCAATGGCGGAATTGATTGGCTTAATTAGGCTCATTCAGCCCCTAATAAGTTCTGAAACTCCTTCCTTCCACCATTAATCCTTCAAACCTTATTTTACATGTGCTCAAATCAAAGAGAGTTGTTTCACATTCTTTAATTCACTTCAAGTCCCCTCTTTGTTAGAACTTCAATTCTGGCCCTTTGACTCCTTCAAACTTCACTTTTCATCCTCCACTCTTGAACCTTTACACTTTGATCCTTTATTTCCTGAAACTTTACAAATCGGTCCCTGGACAAAAATGATAACTATACCAGCTTTTTCTAAAAATATAAAATAGCTATAAAAATTCCTAAAAATATAAAATAAAGTTAGAAAAACAAATAAAAGCTAATCTATATGCAGAATGCAAAATAAATATAAAATCTATGTAAAAATACTAAAAATCCTATATGTGACTCAAAAATAATAAAATAAAAAGACTAAAAACAACCTAAAAACATCATATATTATCCTGTCATCACACCACTATACCCAACGACAGCTTGTCCTCAAGCGATAAAACTTAAAGAGAAACTCGTCCCTGAGTTTAGAAAAAGTTTATCTGATTAAAACTTGAAGCACAAAAACCTTTCCAAGAAAGCTTAGCGGATTAGAAAGACCTGCATGTTTAAAGATATATTATCAAGAAAGTTAGGCTTGGCTTTTCAACATGTTAGAGTTCATCAAATTAAGCTCACAAAATAATATTCTCCATGAAAAACAAGAAAGCTCAATAATCCTGCCTATCATTCAAATCAAAACTGAAATAGTGCAACCAAGTAACTTTGAAGAGATTTTGAAGGTTGTAACTTGGCCAAAGGGTTGAACAATTCAAGGTATGGATTTCAAGAAATTGGCAACTCTAATGGCTTGACTCAGAATCTGTTGTTAAGTGATTTTTCCAACTAAGAGCTTCAACAATTCAACACAAGGGTCCTCTCAATTTTTCTTTTTCTTTTTCTCTCTTTTTTTTTGAACAAAGTAGTGGAATGTATGGGATGAATGACTTGAATTTTACTCCCCTCATACTCTTTCTCACCCCACTACCTCATTATTTTTTCTTTTTTAAGGCACATACCTCAATCTTTTTCTTCTTTTTCTAGAGAGAAACCCACAACAAAAGCTCTAACAATTTCAGCACATGAATCACAATAACAACTTAAAAATATCACACAAAGCAGGCTTCAAAGAATGACTCTTTTAAGGCTCAAAAGGGGCTACTAGTGGATATAATATTTCAAGCAAAAATCTGAGTTTTCAAAAATGCCTATAATCTCTTCTCAACTTACAAAGTAAACAAAATCCCAATCAACATGCAACACAAGGCAGAAAAATTTCACAATCAAGAATTCAGAGTTCTCAGCTCTCAGAAAAAAAATAAGGTAAGTAGTACCCTTTTAGAACTCAGAAAAACTTTGCCAACAACCAAAACAATCAAGATATCCAAAATCAATTCTAACAGCATGCAATCCTAACCGCTTCAAAACATAGAACCTTTTCAAAAGCAGTTTAATCAGATAAAGCACTCACAGCAATAGCAACATTCAGACTGGATAATATACTCAAGACTCATGCAAAAATAAAACAGAAACACTAAACTAAAAATAAACTAAAGACTATAACAAGAAAAACAAAACTAAAAAGCTGGCACAATCACAAATTTCCCAAAAAAGTCCAAGGGAACCTCAATGCAGAAATCAATTTTGAACACTTAAGTTCAAGAGGGCTCTTTCTCCTTCCTGCAAAAATTGAACAAACAAAAATCTCACAAGTAGAAACTTGCTTGACTTGTTAGTTCCACAAATAGCACAATTAAGAACGTGGGTTGAAAAATTGTGTCCACCTAAAAAACAAGAATTCTTGAGTTCCCAAAAATTAAAACCAGTTTAGAACCAAGGGAAAACTCAAAGAATCTAAAACTTTCAGAAAATGGTGAACACAAAAATTTATTAAAACAGCAAAACAGCAAAAAGAAAAACAAACAGAGAGTCTGCCCGAGCTCCAGCGCTTGAGCGTTGGGATTTCCAACGCTTGGGCGCTGGAATTAAATCAAATACTGGGCATCAGAGGTCCCAGCGCCTGAGCGCTGGGTTCCAACGCTCTGGCGTTGGAATTACCGTAAATAAAAACGAGATTCCAAGGGCCTAGCGCATGAGCGCTGGCCCCCAACGCCTAGGCGTTGGTAATTACTGGAATCAGAGGTGGTTTGGCAGGGGCCTAGCGCATGAGCGCTAGACATCCAACGCTGGAGCGTTGGGATTAACTGGAATAGGGGAAACCAAGCAGGGGCTCAACGCTTGAGCGTTGGCCTCCAGCGCTTGAGCGCTGGCCCCTCCTGCAGCAAAACATAGAATTTTTTATTTATTTATAAGAATGATGCAGAAAATTAAATGACAGAATTATAAACTATTCCTAAGTTGGGTTGTCTCCCAACCAGCTCATTGTTAAGGTCCGAGATAGACCCTTCCACTAATCACTTTTCAACCGGGGTCTATTACAAAATTCTTTAGACCCCGCAAATCATGCATATTTTGGCACAAGTACAACATGGTGCCAAATGATTTTTCAGCTAACAAGGCAACAATATTCAAATTAAAAATGGAAGAGATAAATAAATTTTCCCTTCCCTGTTCTTTGCCTTGCCATTGTGAACCTATAGCATAGGTTCCTTGAGGTTCTTCTTCCTCCATCTCCAATTTATCTTCAAAGACAAATTCTACAATGAAGGTTGCTTTCACCTCCTCTTTTTGAACCACGAGTTCATTTTCATGAACAAGTGGTTGTTATTCATCCCTGGGCTGCCTCATTAGAATGCCTTGTATCTTTAATTGTAGAATCTCCCTGGCCTTACATTCTTGCTCAGGACTTGGCAAAAATCCGGATTTTCTCTTGCAATCTATATCAGAGTAAAACTCGTCAACTAGAGTGAAGATATCCTGCTTCGTCTTCTCATATTCCTTTTCAACCTCAGCCCGGATTTTTGCCTTCCTTTGCTCGAATGTTTCAGCCATTGCTATACCTGACAATACTTAGCAAACAAAATTAGTAGCACCAGTTCATCACAATTTTTTATATATATTTTTTCCTTTTTTTTATATAAACAAAAAGTACTAAACAAAATAATAACAAGAACTTGAAAAGAACCTATCCCCGGCAACGGCGCCAAAAACTTGATAATGCAATTGCAAGTGTACAATTTACTATCGCGTAATAAAAAGATCGAACCCAAGGGATAGGTGTTCTTATTATTATAAAATTTAGTACTTAAACAGAAAAATTAAAAGATGAGTATTTGTTGTTGGTTTGAGAACTAGAAAGAAACAATTGCATAAAATAATAAGAAGAAGAGATGATGAACATTAAGCTCTTGGGTTGGTTTACATAGTCTATAAAAACATGCTAGCAATCTCTTACTAAATTCCTGAATTATAAATCCATTATCATGATGCTATAGCCTAGTGTAACTACAAGTTAATTCCTTAAGCATTGTAGATCTTTCTTTTTAATTACTAAACCCAATTCCTTGGCACCTAGTTAACTAAAGAAGAAGATGAAGAAGATGTTCAGGCCAACATAAAGTTACGTCCTTCCTAATTCCTTAGCGAAGTATACTTATAACCTTTTTTATTACCTAGTTCCCTTACTACTCACCAAATGGCCTTATGTAATAAGCAATAAGCAAAACCTCTTGTGATCATCAAGATAGAAATAAAGCATAAGGTAATAAAACATGAATGGAAATAATATTCAGAAATGTAAGAAAAACTAGAACATGTATTATAAACTAAAACAACCCAAAAACTTAAAGAAGAATTTAGCCAAACATGGCTAAAGGAGACATTGAATTACCCTGGATAGGAGCTCAAATATGGCTTCCCACAAGTCCTAGGAACAATGCTCAAGAGGGAGAAAGAGAGAATACTTGTTGTATTCTAAGATGGTGTGTCTTACAAGTGAAGAAAAGCTCAATATTTATAGCAAAAACCTGACCTCCAGCGCTTGGGCGCTGGCATTCCCAACGCTTGGGCGCTGGGAAGCATTAAAATCCAACGTGCAGAAATAGGCCCAGCGCTTGAGCGCTGGGTTCCAACGCTGCAGCGCTGGGTGCAACCTCTGACTCACATCCTAGTCAGAGGTCCAGCGCTTGAGCGTTGGGTCTTCCAACGCTGCAGCGCTGGGACGAACACTGGCAGCTTTTTCTTGGATTCCTTTCTTCTTCAATGGGGGAATTGATTGGCTTAATTAGGCTCATTCAGCCCCTAATAAGTTCTGAAACTCCTTCCTTCCACCATTAATCCTTCAAACCTTATTTTACATGTGCTCAAATCAAAGAGAGTTGTTTCACATTCTTTAATTCACTTCAAGTCCCCTTTTTGTTAGAACTTCAATTCTGGCCCTTTGACTCCTTCAAACTTCACTTTTCATCCTCCACTCTTGAACCTTTACACTTTGATCCTTTATTTCCTGAAACTTTACAAATCGGTCCCTGGACAAAAATGATAACTATACCAGTTTTTTCTAAAAATATAAAATAGCTATAAAAATTCCTAAAAATATAAAATAAAGTTAGAAAAACAAATAAAAGCTAATCTATATGCAGAATGCAAAATAAATATAAAATCTATATAAAAATACTAAAAATCCTATATGTGACTCAAAAATAATAAAATAAAAAGACTAAAAACAACCTAAAAACATCATATATTATCCTGTCATCACCGCTAAATGCATATGAGGTTAGGTATGGGCAAATACTCGCAAAAATTAGTGAGTATGAGTGCGGGTATGGGTACTATAGTATCAACCCCGCTCCATACCCACACACATATTATATATATATATATATATATATATATAGAGAGAGAGAGAGAGAGAGAGAGGATGTATCTAGTGAGAAAACTCTTCTTATATGAGAATGGTGAGAATAAATCGTGACCGTTAGATCTAACAATGAGTGGTCATGATTAAAAGAAATAAGTCACGTGACTTGTTTAAAAAGTCACATGACATTTTTAAGTGGTCATGTGACCACTTATTTCTTTTAATCATGACCACTCATTGTTAGATCTAACGGCCACGATTTATTCTCACAATTCTCATATAAGAAGAGTTTTCTCACTAGATACATCCCCTATATATATATATATATATATATATAATAGTTCACCCTAAAACAATTTTTTAAAATTTTTCTATGTAATATTATAATATATATGTTAACATAATACATTACCAAATACCACAACTCTGCTAGGGTTTTCTCTCTTCTTCTTCCTCCCTGGCGGCGGCGGCTGTATCCTGGCTTCCGTCCCTGTGCCGCCTCTCGTTGCTCGCTTCTTCGATCTGCTTCCCTCGAAGTTTCTGCGTTCTGCTGCGTGGCCATTTCTCGAAGTTGTTTCTCGCGAACCTCCAGCAGCATCGCGTCTGAGGTCTTCTCCTTCCCCCTAGCTTGGCGGCGCCAGTATTCTGGCCGGCGGCCAGCCCTCTCGTTTGATATTCCTCTGGGCTCGTTATGACTCTGCCCTGGATCTCCCCTTGCTGCTCGGTCTGATTTTCGCGATTGCTACTCTGCATCGCGTGTGCCTCTCGCGGCCAGTCCTCTCTTTGATCTGCTTCTGGTTTGTTCTGTTCATTGCGACGCTTGTTCTGCTTCTGCCAGGTACCTCTTTTTGCTGCTCGGTCTGCTTATTGCAACCCATTTCGCATCTCTTGCATCGCGTCTACTGCTGCTATTTTGGGTTCAGGGCCTCTGCATCGCGACCTTTGTCCTGCTGGCTCTCTTGTTGGTGCTTCTTGATCCTCTCAAAGTCAGTTTTCAGCGCCTGATTGTGCTTCTTTGGTTCTCCTTTTAGTGGCCTTTTGCCATGGATTTTCCTTGTTCTGTGTCGGGCTCTCCATCCCTTTCCGGTCCGGCAGCCGTGATCGGCGTTCCTGGTCATGGGCTGGCATCTAATGGTGATGTGGCGGATGAGGAGGAGCCGGCGGAAGGTCCGCTTGGTCTGGTTGCTTCATACGGCGTCTCGGCGGGCATTAGGGATTCAGTGGATGAGGGGGACGTTCCTCGGCGAGGGGTATCCACTCTCTTCATCGACGGTATTGAGGAGACAATTGGCTACCATCATATCCGCGGTTTGTTTTCGCTTTTTGGTAGGATCGTGAACGTGTTCATCCAACGGAAACGCAAAGTGGGTCGACGATTCCGCTTTGGTTTCGTCCGGTTTTTCTCTAAGCATCAGGCTGCCTCTGCAATGGGTGCTCTGGATGGTCTCAAGGTAGGTGGGGCTTCTCTGTCGGTGGCTCCAACAAGATTCCCCAGGGATAATATGTCTTATTCTGAGTCTCGATCTCCGCGTGATGAGGGTCCGTCTTTGGTGGGGAATGTTGCTCATAAGGTCAGAGTTCGGGGGATGGCTAGGGCTGATGGTCGTCTTCGGTCGTGGAAAGAGGTTCTTGTGGGGAATCTCTCTGATTCTGCTGTTCGAGAAGTGGCTTTGGTTCTGGATTCTATCAAGGGGTGTTATCCTGGCGAAAGGATTCCCGACGCTCTTCATTTTCCTGAAATTGGTCCCCTTTCAGGCGGTCTTCTTGTGAAGGAGGTTCCGTGTGCTCCTTCGGGCCCTCCCTGTGGGGATTCTTTCCTCCCGGCTTCGTGCGATGTTCTTGAGGCGGAGGAGGGTGGCGTTCAGGAGGGGATGGTTTTGCAGACTCCTAGAAGACGTGGTCGTCCCAAGAAACTGAGAGGTATTGGCAGCTCTTTGGCCACTTCAGGTTCCGCTAAGGATCGTGGCCTTGGGGTGAAGAGGGCTCGGGGCCGTCCCAGGAAAGAGGTTAGTGGCCAGGAGGTGTGCATCCCTGTCGTTTCCTCGCTTTCTTGCCCTCCTGTGGAGGGCGTGGCGAGAGGCGATTTTAGCGAGGATAATCCTTCTTCCTGCTTTCCGCCCGAGCCCTTAGTGCCTCCAGGTGTTTTGACGAGAGCCAGGCGAGCAGTTTCAGTGGGCAAGCAGGTAGGTGTTGTGTTTGATTGTCCGGACGATGTGGCAATTGATCGGATGGTGGCCCAAATCATGGAGCGTAATATGTCATAGGTGGGGTTCTTTAGTCGCAGGAGTGGTTGATTGGGGGAGTCGGTTTTTGTGTTTTCTTTTGGTGTTTCATATGTATGGGGTTTTGTTCTTTTTAGGCCTGAGGCTGTGTGCTGTCCCTCTCCGGTTCTAGAGGCCCATTTTTGTGGCGGACGGGCAGTTCCCCCTCTTTTTTCGGTGGTGGCCTATTTTGTGGTTGTATATTTTATATGAATATATCCTTCATCTTTCGAAAAAAAAATATGTTAACATAATAATTTTATTGAAGTTTTTTTAATAAGAGTAGCAAGTAACGTTTTTAGTATATAAATTTTTTAGTGAGTTAAATTAGTAAGTAGACTACCATATAATTTGAGTTTGAAATTTTAGAATGCAAATAGTGAAAATCATATATATTTAACAAAATTGTGCAGTAATGGGTGCGGGTGCGGGTACGGGTACGCACATATAAGTACCCAGAGGGTATGGGGATGATCACTCAAGTTGCTACCCACGCGGATATGGGGACGGTCACGGGTATTATTTAAAAATTCGAGTATGGGGATGGGTACTATAGTACCCTACCCAGACCCTACCCATTGTCATCCCTACCATAGAGGCTCCCGGAGGAAAAAGAAATGGAGCAACTTGCGTATGGGGGGTTTGGTAGTTGGGTGGGAGTGGGAGGAGGAGGAGGAAGAGGAAGATAATTTTTGGGGTTTGAAGATGAAGATGTTCATGGGTTTAGATAAATTTCTAGGTTTTAAAGAGAGAAGGGCCAAAGTTGATGGGAGATGTTTTTAAGGGACCAGAGAATAGGTGCGAAAAATCCACGTGGAATCCAGTGTGTATTGGTGACTAGGTAAAAAAATTGTCATGTAAGCTTTGTGACGTCATAAAAATTATTTTTAAATCAAATAAAAATTTTAGGGACGAAAAGAGAGAAAATAAATTTGAGGAATCATTTTAAATTTAGGTGTATAAGTCTGGGACTAGAAACACATTTAACCCTTAAAACTAACTAGCTAAAATATACTCTTAATAAACCTTTGATGTTAGTGGTGGCAAATGATGGAGGAAACGATAAGTTGGGCTTAGAATGGAAAAATAAATCGCATTTAAAGTGAGTAAAGTAAGCATTATAATCATTATTGAACTATTTTATTAATTTTATTAAAATAGGTAATTACTATTAATAGTTATGACGTTTATTTTAATGTCTAAAGTGAGTCTAGCCAAATCTAAAATAAATGATGCAAAGAGAGAGTTATGATGAGGAGCCATAATAGAAATTGAGGAAACCATACATAATAGGCTTAATAGCACTTTTGGTCCCTCACTTATCACGATTTGACACTTTTGGTCCCTAACAAAAAAAAGCCTAAATGGTCCCTCACTTTGTCAAACGACAACAGTTTCAGTACCCCGTCACTTTTCCATTAAAAGTTACCATTTTCTGTAAAAAATAACAATTTTTTTTTAACACAAATACTCTAATAAAAAAATTTAGGCTTAATAGCATTTTTGGTCCCTCACGTATCACGATTTGACACTTTTGGTCCCTAACAAAAAAAATTAGCCATTTTTGTCCCTAACATTTACAGAAAGTTGCACTTTTGATTTTCCATCTATATCCGTTAAAAATCTAACGGAATATTCCTTTAAAATTAATTAAAAATATACAAATTAAAAATCAGAAACATTTTTTTCCCAAAAAATTCCTAATTCATAATCTTCAAAATCACCATCTCCATCATTCCATCAAATCCCTAAATCAGAAACATGTTCTTCATCATCCCTAATTCATTATTCTCAAAATCACCTCTCCATCAGACCTCCCCACCACCACCACACCAACCTTCTTCAGCCACCACGAAATCCATCCCAATCGCCACCCTTCCAAGCCTCTGATTCCTCCAACCACCGCATCCTTCCTTTTATCCTCCAGAGGGAGAACGAGAAGAATGAGAAGAAGGAAAAGAAGGAAAATAAGGAGAAGAAGGAGATCGAGACAGAGAGGGAGAACGAGAAGAAGGACGATGCGACGGCGCGATGGCTCGACGGCGCGACGACGCGAGAGGATGGCGTTTTTCTTCTCCTCGCCGCCATCGTTCTCTCTTCATCGGCTCGCCATTGTTCTCTCTGCCTTCAATCCATCCCCTTTCTTGAAAACCCTAACTTTCTCATTTTTGTCCTTTCAATTTTCTATTTCAATTCGTGACCCACTGCATGTGCCTATCATACAAACATAAAGGTTGAATCTTTTGTGATTTTTGAGTTCTGGGGTTTCACTTTGAAAGAGAAAGAGAGTGGCTCTTGGTGATTTTTGAGTTCTGGTGTTGTGTCGTTGCAGAGAGGATGAGAGAGAGAGAGTGGGAGGGAACGAGAAGGAGGGAAGGTCGATGATAATTCTGGTGTTGGCTCTTGGTGATTTTTTGAGTTCTGGTGTTTTGCTTTTTTTCCTTGTTCAGTTTCAGAAGCATAACACAAATGTTTTGAGTTCTGGTTTTTTGAGTTCTAGATTTTTTGAGTTTTGGTTTTTTGAGTTCTAGATTTTCTGAGTTCTTGTGTTTTGCTGATTTTTGAAGCTCATTCCCTATTTCTTTTTGAAAATGCTGACTTGATGTTGGTAGAAGGGGGAAGAAATTTTGGGTTTTTAGATTAGAATGATGAAGAAGATGCTTGAACTAGATGAAGAAATTATGGGTTTTTAAATTCTGGGTTTCCATTTTTGTTTTTGTTTGTTATTAATTTTTTAATAAAAAACCGTTAGAATTTTAACTGAAATGGATGGAAAATCAAAAGTGCAACTTTCTGTAAACGTTAGGGACGAAAATGGCTAATTTTTTTTTGTTAGGGACCAAAAGTGTCAAATCGTGATAAGTGAGGGACCAAAAGTGCTATTAAGCCAAAAATTTATACTTTTCCAGATTATCTTCTTCTACTATAATCTTCAAATTTTTCCAGAAAATCTTCAAATAAAAGGTTCTTACTTTGATCTCACCAAAGGAGCACGGATTAAATAAATGACGAAGAGGGCTCAAGTAGCAAAATCAGACAATGTCAACACCATAGAAGAAGAAGAATAAGAAGAAGAAGAAGAAGAAGAAGAAGAAGAAGAAGAAGAAGAAGATGAAGAAGAAGGGGTCCAATAACATGTGTAATGGGGAAAAATGAGAAATTCAGAGAAATGGGTTGAGATGGTGGTGATGCGAGTTACAGTTCAAGGGGTTACAGTTCACTTCATCAATCCTCTGCAACATTCAAACCAGTGACCCAATCAGCCAGTTATTTTCATTAGAACACCTCCAACACAGCTAAGAATTCCAAAATTCTCAACCCAGAACATTCAGTCCCAAGTCAATAATCACCCTTTTCAATCTAATCCCAGGATTCCGCCACTACTCTTCTTCGTCATCTTCCTCGCCACCGCACCATCACCACCCAGCGTTGCCCCTTCTCCTTCCTCCCATGAACCCAACCTCCAATCGATTTCCCTCTTCCCTGCCCTTCAACCTCGGCACCACCATCGCTGCCTTCCTTCTTTGCTTGATTGCTCCACCAAGCCTCCACCCTGCGCCGCCGTTGTCCCTATTTCACTTTCATCACGTCTTCCATTTCTCCCTCTCACAAGAACCCTCAACCTTAAAAAACACCGTCCCTTCGAAGCCACCTTCTTCATCATCCAGATCGAAGAGCGAGGAGGAATTGGGGGAATTTCTAGGGTTCACCTTCTTCATCCATATTGAAGAGAACAATGACGAGAGGGTGAATCGGTGGTGGTGAGGAGATTTCAGAGGCGAACCGGTGATGGTGGAGCAGAGGAGGGAGGCGAATCGATCATGGGAAAAAGGAGGAAGGTGAATCGATGTGGTTGGTTTTGGAAGAAGGAGGAAGATGAGCTAGAAGAAGGTGGTTAAACGATGGTTTGAAGAAGAGGGAAGGTTGGTTGAGGGCGGCGTTTCTGGTCGAAGAAGGAGGGAAGGAGTGGCGGCGGCTGGGATCGAAGAGGAAAGGAAGGAGAAAGAAGAGGAAGGCTGGTGGCGGTGAGAACTGAGAAGAAAAGGAGGGTTTCAGGTTGGATAATTGGGTTTTTTATTTTTTATTTTTTATTTTTATATTATTTTTTCCAAAAACTGTTAAATATTGGATAGGAAACGTTAACTTTTAACGGAACAGTAACAGGGGACTGAAACTGCTGTCGTTTGTCAAAGTGAGGGACCATTTAGGCTAATTTTTTTTGTTAGGGACCAAAAGTGTCAAATCGTGATAAGTGAAGTACCAAAAGTGCTATTAAGCCTAAATAATATTGTCTTGCATCAAAGTTAGGATGACAGAGTTCAATGGTTGATTGAAGAGAGGAGTAAAAGTTGAAAATCACTTCGTGAAAGTGAAATGAAGTTTCGCTTTAGCTTTTGAAATTTTTTTGAAAACCTAATAAATTTTATTTTTTGAAAAAGTCTAAATAGGCAATCAAGTAAGATTGTCATAAGGATATTGGTCTAGTGGTAGACAAATTAGATTCTCGTAAATATGAGGTCATAAGATTGAACCGCAGAAAAATTATTTGTTGGGAGAGACCGCTACCATATCCCAAACATGCTAACATTTGTCAAGAAAAAAAAAAAGACTGCCATAAATAATATGCCACTAAAATTGATTATATTTTTGTAGTGTGAATGAATTTCACAAACATTATCATTTTCACTAAATCTCATGTATTTTGTTTTTTCTGTGCGGTGCAATTTAGAAAGACATTGATTGGTATCTCAAACTCAAATTGTGATGGTGAATTGGTTTTAAGGCCATCTCATTGGTTCTCCCACCACCCCCTCATTTTCTTAATTCCCATAATACCTTGTGAAATAAAAGTAATTTTTGCACTTTTAAGTGCGAAATAAGAATAATTTTCGCACTTTTAAGTGCAATTCTTTTTCAGTTCGCGAAAAACTTTAAAAAAATTACAATTTCCGCGCTTTTAAGTGCGAAATAAGAGTAATTTTCACACTTTTAAATGCAATTTTTTTTTTCAGTACACGAAAAAACTTAAAAAGAAATAAAAATACAATTTTCGCACTTTTAAGTGTGAAATGAAAATAATTTTCGCACTTTTAAGTGCAATCTTTTTTCAGTTCGTGAAAAACTTTAAAAATACAATTTTCGCACTTTTAAGTGCGAAATAAGAGAAATACACGGACAAGGTTTCAAATATGAACGCGAGGAACGAGAAAAAAATGAGGGAACATACCTTCGTGTAGTTGGAGAAAATACGAATAACACCCTCCAAATAGGAATTTGGTGAAGATGATGAGTGGGTTGGTTTGAGGTTCGAAGTGATGGAGGTTATGGTTTAATGGAGAAAATACGAATAACACCCTCCAAATAGGGATTTGGTGAAGATGATGAGTGGGTTGGTTTGAGGTTCGAAGTGATGGAGGTTATGGTTTAATGGAGAAAAAGAAAATAGGATGGTGAATAATGGAAGGTGGTGGGGGTAGGAATGGTAGTGAGGAAAATAATGGGATGGTGGTGGTAATGGTGATGAGGATGGAAAAAGCGGGTGGTGGAGAGTGAAAGATGAAGAAGAAGGAAGGGGCGGTGGGTGGAGGAAGAGGAAGAGGAAGAAGGAAAAGGATAGGTAGGGAACGTATTTATTTTTTAAGGGTAAAATGATAATTTCACACATAAGGGGAACAGTGAGATGACCAATAGGAATAGTCTTAAAACCAACACCCTAAGGAGTTGTCTAAATCACTTAAAATAAATTTATTTTTTTAATCCATCGGAAAACAATTTAAGGTAAATCTTGAATGATATAAGCATTAATATATTCTGGTTAATAATTAATAATTGTTGGTTAAATAATATATTGTTTAATTATTATAAATTATGTGAAGTGCTGCGTACACTTTCTTATATTTTATGTTAACTAACACCACCCACCACATGAAACAACCCATGTCGGACCCAGCACTTTATCTATTTGCAAATTATTCTAAGGGTTCCAATGTCATGCATTTTTGTTTCGCTTGATTTACCTGTATTAAACTAATTATTATTTTACTAAGCACTAAGAGGTTGTTCCAAGAAATTATGTTTTCTTTTATAGGTATTAGTTGTTAGTAAATTAGTACCAATTAGCTCTTCTCAGGGTTCGAACCCTGACCATTCACCCTTCTCATCTCTTATGTCTCATAACTCTTACCACTTGAACTATCATTCGGGGACAAAATTATGTAGAAGCCTTCTCTGTTTTCGAAGATAGTATGTATAATATTAATTAGAGTAAAATGCATTTTCCTACTTTTAACTTTGTCAAATAGACCAAACTTTATTTTTCTCTAAAATGTACACTTCACCCAACTTTTTTTTTTTAACTTTTGCAACCGAATATCATAATCCGTAACAAAATTAATGGCCGATGAATAATAAAGATGGAATTAGTGAAGGATTTTATAAAGAGATTTATTTCGTTGTAAATATCCTCACTAACTTAAACTCGTCTATGTTTACGATGAATTTTTTTACCTCTAAAACTCATCAATAATACATACAAATTATAACAAATGTTTAAATTTTTTTCAAAATTGAAAGAATAAGGTGTCGAGAACAAGCCTCCCGGCAAAGGTCAAAGTACAACACCAACAACGAATGAAAACCAACCTACGCCAGGACCACAACAGACCTATCGAAGAAAACAATGAAAAGAAAAATAGCAAAAACGCAAATTCGTATACAACATCTAAAGGCAGCTCACAAGGCACAACACAATGAAGGGGGGACATCAATATCAACAAAACCTCCACTGAACCCATCAACTTCAGGCATGACAACACCAAAACACTCTGACGGATGTGCCTTCATCATGCACTACGAAAGCCGAGGTAGAACCGGCACCATCATAGACCATAAAAGCAAATGGAGGGAGCGATTTCCAAAAGATCCCATAATGTGCGACAAGAAAGAACTTTCTATGTTATCCTCTACTTTTTTTCTTCTTCCTCCATCATGTGTCAAAATCACGAACTTGTAGAAGGGAAATCTCACCGCCTTGGTTTGTAATGACTGAGTTGACTCTGTTCCTTCACTGTGGACGGCATGGATCATTCAATCGGAGAAACGACAAGGCTGATCAGATGAGTCAAAACTGTTCAGCCTCCTCCTTCCTTCTTCTCACCCAACGTTATGCTCATATCCCCTTTGCTATTTTGGCTTCCAAAATTCTCCTCGTTTGATGAACAAAACCTAGAAAATAATACCAATAGCTTGACATAACAGAATACACCATTAGCAGGAGTCATTGACAGTATATGAGACACACAAGAAAAAGTAGGACTAAATGAGACATTTGCAGCAATAAATTGATGCTGCCAAAAAAGAAAGAAAGAAATGTTGTGATGGAAGAATGGAGACAGCCGCGAAGATCTGACTTGGTGGACCTCTAGGACATCCCTTAATCTCCCTTTGGCTACTTCGGTCTCTAATAGTGAGTGTGTTCTACTCCAAAGATCTTCACATCTTTACCAAACCTAGGCATGCATGTCCACTCACAAAAGTAGAGCATCCTCTGTCTCTCGCGCATCCGAGTCGCGACGATCGTCCAAGTGAGGCAATGAGATCTAAGCTTGTGACCAAATAAAAGGGAAGAGACACTACTGATTAGGGCAGGGAGAGTTCGTGACGACGAATGAAGGTTTAAGGGAACCCACTCTCTCCATGTCTCCCTCTGTGCGGCGGATGGGAAGCGTTGACTGGGGAATTTAGGAGACCAGGGTTTGGAAAGGGAGAAAATGACGCTAGAGCCATCTACTGCGACTACTGCATCATCCTCTTCGACAACAGAAACTTTCTCACCATCGCGAAGCGAGAGTGGCACGACTAGAGGTAGCCACCACTAGTGGCACCCTTGCAAGGGTAAAGGAAACCCTCCTTTCAACTTCACGAATCTCCTTCTCTCCCATGGTTCGGATGTGCTCCGGGAAGGTAGAAGAAACACGAGCTGGAGAAACACAAATGGCGCCAGAAGGTCGTGCAACATCGACTGATGGAGGCACGCTTCTTCTCTCTCTCTCACCCTCTAGTTGCTGAAATCTTCAATTTTTAAGTATTTCTATCATCACCTTGTTCCTCCCACACAAAGAACTTGCTAAGAATCCAGAACTCTAGAGCTGTTTTCCTTGAGGTGCTGCTGAACCTTGGTGCCGTTGTGGGTTGATTCCTTTCCTCCTATTGTGGTTCTCTACTCTTGTTTCTCAATCCTCTCTCAAGTGTTTAGGTGATAGATCAATCGATAAGAGACTAAAATTTCCAAATTCTGAGTTTCCTTGATGTCTAACCCCTCTCTCCTTTCTAGGGTTAATTGGTTTTGTTCCAACCTTTTTTGTTCATCAAGCTTGAGTTCCATTACATTTTGGAAGAGGCTAGGGTCGTGCTTACACTCAAACTTGACCAATTCTCTCAACAAGGTTGGTATCCTCTTCCTTCTTTCGGTTCAATACCTAGTTGTCTTTCTTGTGCAAATGAATTTTATAGAATTTAGAAAAATTTGAGTTTTTGGGTAGAAAACTTATTTTTTAGGTTATAATATAGATTCTGAACATGGAAGGATTTTGGTTTGGAAAGGAATTGGTTAAAAATGGATTTTCGGGGTGAAAAACTTGGTTTTTAGGGTTTCTGGCAGGGAGCCAATGCATGAGCGCTGGAATCCCAACGCCTGGGCGTTGGAATTCTACCCAGTACGTGTTGCCAGACAGGGGCCCAACGCTCAAGCGTTGGAACCTAGCGCTCAGGCGCTAGGCCCCTACCAGCAAATTGTTGTTTTTGCTCTATTCCTCTAAAATTCTTAGGAGTGGTTCCCAACATTTTTCCATGATTGTTGATGGATGTATGCATGTTTATTTTGTCTTACAAGGTTTGGAATCACGTGCATGCAACCATCTCAGAGGTAAGGGTAACTCGTCGTAGGTTTATCTATGTTTGTTTGTGATTGGTTGTATCTTGTTTTGCTTATTTCGTTTAATTTATTCTTGAGGGCCTTGTTTTATGTAGTTGTGGTTGATTAAATAGTATGCTGGACATGTTGATGAAATGATGAATCTTGAGATATGTTTGTGTTATTGATGATAATATGATGATCATTTACATGGACATGGAATGTGCATTGTTGTAGGATTGACGACAGTGGGGTGGTGGTTTAACCACGTGACTGTTAGAGAGCGATGGGGCGATGGTTTAACCACGTGACCGTCAAGGGCCGGTGGGGTGGTGGTTTAACCATGGGACCGTGCCCGAGGACAATGGGGTGGTGGTTTAACCACGTGATTGTCCGGTTCCTTTTCGGAACGATGTTGTGGCCATAGTATGCATATAAACATTACGGACTATACGCATGCTTCATTGTTTTTTTGTAACTTGAGAATATATGATATGTTGATAACATTGTTGTAATGTGACGGTTCTATTTTACTTATGTTTTGCTGTTGTTTTTATTTATTACAAATGACATATGTTTTCTTGATTTTCGAGTTAACCCTTTTCTGTTTGTTTTGTTTGATTTGTTTGGGAGCTTAACACTATAGATGTTCAGGGCGATGAGGCTCAAGAAGATTGATTATGTAAATGAAGACAAATGATGGAGAAGACACAAGAAAAATAATAAACATTGTAATTTTTCTTTTTACGCCGCATGGTTTATTTTGCACATGTCGGTGTCACTTTAAATATTTTGGACTTACGTCGCGTTGGTTGGAATTATTATTTTATTACGGGATGATAATTACTATATATAATTACTGAGCGACGTGGAATTTTAAAAAGATGAGTGTTTGGAGAGGTTTTAAAATTTAATTTTCCGCGAAATTACGGTGTGACCCTCAATCCAAAATTGGGGTGTTACATTGTCAATTTGTAAATTAGTGACGAAATTTACAACAGTGTAAATGGCTCATAAAATTTGTCCCTAATTCCACCCTGAAGATTTTGAACTGAAATTTACTCTATTAATTAATAAGGGAATTGTTTCCCTTCCCATTCAAATAACATGTTGATATTTTTATCATAGTTTTATAAAATATTGATAGTGTTTACATTAATTTGTTTTATTTAGACTGAATAGTTAGTTTGGTCCTTAAAAATATGAAGCCGGTCTTGTTCATGAAATGGGTAAAATAGTAGCATCTAGAAGATCAATTTAAGGGGGTAAAGTCCCTCATTGTAACCCAAAAAAAATATCAATTTAATTTCTAAAATATAATAATAAGTCTTGAATAACAATAAAGTGATAAATTTTAGTCCTTCAAAAAACTAAATTAAATATCTTTATCATTTTTAGGGACCATTTTACCTATTGTTTATTATTAAGAGACAAAATCAACTTATCTCAAATCTTTTAGTGAATAAAATAATCATGCGATATTTTTGCTTAAGTGGGATAAACTATTTTAAAATTTTCAATATTTTAAATTTTTTATAGTTTCATGATAATATTTCACAGAAGTGATATTTTTAAAACTTTGCACTGATATAATAATCACATTTCCATAGAAAAAGTTTAGCTGACAACCAATTTTCATTCACACAGCTAGAGAGAAAATGAGAAACATGATAGTTGATATGATAGGAAAAAAAGAGATATAAAAAGGAAATGTTTTAAAACCTCATTTGAATGGATGCAGGATAATTTTGGGTTAAAAATGTTTTTGGTCCCTGTATAATGAGCGGAATTTTAGTTTAGCCCTTCACTAGAGTAAGGTTGCAAAAATACCTCTGCATTTAGAGAAATACCTTAGTTTTAGTCCCCGCAGGAGAGAAAGATCTGAGGACCTAGTCCATGTGCCCAACCAAGTGATGTGACACGCCCACATGCATAAAAGGACATGAGGTGGCAACCATGTGTAATTTTTTATTTAAAATTTAGATTCCACATGTATAATAAATAATTAAATTAAATCAAAATCATTAATGAAAAAATAAAATTACAAAAATCATATAATTTCCTCTAATCCTTAATCTCTCACTCAAATTTCTCATCTTGATCTTTTTGCAGCATAGAAACACTTATCTTTCTTCCACCATCTCCATCAACTAAACCATAAAACATAAAATATAAAACCAAATTGAACTAAATCATAAATCACAAAATATTAACAAAAAAAATCTAATTAAAAAACCTAACCAAAAAAATCTTCTTTCCCCAAACGCACTAGCATTGCCCTAAAGAGAAGAGGAGGAGGAGAGAAGTCGAGACATAGAGAGTAATGATATGGGAGATGGAGGTCAAGCCTCCTAGAGGGGAAGAGAGGAAGCGTGATAAAGCGAAGGGAAGATCGGATGACACGACATAGGATTCCCCTTATTGGGATTTTTGGGGTCTGACTTGGTTGATGTTGAGGGGATCGAATCCAGTAGTGCAAGAGGGAGGTGGGGCCTAGTCGTCGTGGTGATTTGAGCACGGAAAAGACACGGAGAGGACTGATTCCGACGAAGGCTGCCAGAAACATGGTCTAGGCTCAAAGGTGGCTCCTTTTTTTAGGGCTAGAGCGACATGGAGCATGGCTTGTTTAAAGGTGAAACATGCTTGCAGGGGTATAGCCAGAGGAAGTGGAGAGTTTACAAAAAGTGGAAGAAAAATAGAGATTGGAGTTCTCCGGAAAGCTCCTCGAATTTAGGAAAATGCGGTGGTGGTCTAGCTGAAATTAAAGGTAATGGTTTATTCTTTTTCCTATGTTGCTGAGGAACATGGTGAAGGGAGTTTTGTTTGGTGGAAAGATCTTAACTTGCTATAAAATGGAGGAACGGGGAGAGAATGATCGTTGGAGAAAACAACCTCGTGGTGTATGGCCTCCACTGCTTCGAATGGGCTAGGGTCGCGGTTAAGGATGGATTTTGGAACTAGTAAAGGGATTTGTAACGAGTGATGGGTGTAGTGTCGTAGATTTGGAGGATTTGTTTGTTGGATGATTTTTCTAGGTTTGTGGAAGAAGAATGAATGTTTCTCAAAATGTTGAAGAATGAGAGATTAGAGGAGTTTATGATTTTCGTAATTTATATTTTTAATTAATGATTTTAATACAATTTAGTTATAAATTATATCCGTAGAATTTAAATTTTAAATAAAAATCACACATGTCTATCAAATCAGCTCCATTTACACATGTGAGCATGCCACATTACCTTGATCGGACACATAAGCAAGGTTACCTAGGCACTCTCTCCGGAAGTCACTAAAATTGAAGTATTCTCTAAACATAAGAGTATTTTCACAGCTTTAATTCTAAGAAAGGGAAAAGGAAATATAAAATAAAAATCTTATTTAACTATTAGGTGCTGGCTAGGGTGCATAACCCTTTCAAATGATGTATGGTTGCACCACCCACATTTGACAAATTTATCCATGATCTAGATTTAAATTTTCAACTAGTGTCATTGAACTTGTCCTTACTTTTCTCTCCTTTCTTCTCAAATGTGTCACCATTCCCTCAACAACAAATCAGCCATACACCTTCCACCTTGGTTATCTTTTGTTGGAGCAACCTCAATATCCAAATGTTATATGGGTCACCAAATAAAGTGAACTCATTATAACTTATTATTAAAGAAAAAAGATTAAGCCCTAAGTTAAAAGGAAAATGGTTAATACTTAATACCCTACTTCTAAAGAATTGAAAAGGTACTGTAGAAAAGAAAAAGAGGAACCAGAAAAGAAAGAAGAGCAGCGGCGCACAGTATAGGAGAAGAAGGAGGACGGGTTCATTGGTAGAAGTGGTACTGCAAAAGTACTCTGTTTTGGGTGAAATTACAGTATGTGGTTCCTGTCATTGAGCTGGTAATATTAATATTTTTCTTCTGTGGTTTTGCCTCCTCTATTGTCTGCGTCAGCACTATACTGTTATCCACCTTATTGGTGAAGATTGTATTTGTTCTGTTGATCCCTGGTGGTTCCAAGAGGACTCGTGGTGTATCCCATTAATTTATTAGTGGAGAATTTTACTGGGATGGTCCCGTGGATTTTTTCTCTTTAAGGGTTTTTCCCACGTTAATAATTCTGGTGTCTCTTGCTTATTTGTTTATCTATTTTGTGTGCATTACTGTTGCCTGAGTTATTTGTGTAGAACATATTTTAATTGCATGGTGGGGAAAAGCCGATCCAGGTGCTTCCGTAATTTGTTGTTTATTTCATTATTTGTCATCTTTCCCCAACAACTGGTATCGGAGCTCCTTGGTTGGAGTTCTGTTTGGCGCTCTTAAAATGAGAGAAGGTGATATCGCTGGTATGATGGTGAAATTGGATTCTTCAAATTATCCTATTTGGAAATCCATAATGGAAGATTTGTTGTACTGTAAAGATTTGTATGACCCCATTGATGCTGATGGTATTAAGCCAGCAGATAAATCTGAAGCAGAATGGACAAAGGCAAACAGGAAAACTATTGGTATGATCAGACAATGGATAGACCAGAGTATTTATCATCATGTGTCTAGTGAGACTAATGCCCACAGTTTGTGGAAGAAATTGAAGGACATGTTTGAGTCCAAAAATGCACAGAACAAAGTATTCATATTTCGAGGACTAGTAAATCTGAAGTACAGGGATGGTTCTTCAGTGGCTGAGCATATGAGCAGTTTCCAGAGTATTGTGAATCAATTGACTACTATTGATACGAAGGTGCAAGAAACACACAAGAAAGGGGGTGTTTGAATTTTTTGACTTGTTTTCAGAGCTTCTTTGTTTTAATTTTAACTGTTAATGATTTGTTTTTAAAGAGAGTTATTCATTAAGCACATGTATATGTATGCAGTGGAAATATAACATAACATGAAAAGTAAAACACACATAATCTTTATCCTAGTTCACCCCCATAATCGACAGGGCTACCTTCAGTCCTTGGCTTCACCAAGATTTTCCACTATTTGAACAAATAGTACAAGTATTATCAGGGACTTCTCCCATCAAGTGTTAGAAGGACTTCTCCTATCAAGTATTATTAGGGCTTCCCCTTACAAGTATTGTCAGGACTTCTCCTTACAAGTATTCTGCATGACTCCTCCTGACACCTTTTACAAGGTTTGGTTTTTCCACAAGAATTCTCTTCAAATATGAGTGGGTAGAAACAATGACGCTCGGTTTATACAGAGAGGATAGGAATTTGGGTTCTCTGTTTTTTTGAGTTGTGTGAGTTTGTCAAGATGAGAGTAACACTCTATAAATTTCACACACACGAGCACTTAAACTCAGGTAAAGGTAGGCTTGAAGCGTTCTGAGTTGGAACCAATGAAGTCTTGGTTCTTTGGGCAAACTTAGTTGGGATATGAAAGTTTGAGTCTACGTTTCCCAAGATGCTACGGAAGCAGGATTCTCTATATATATCTTCAGTTGAAGATCTTTGTTCTTCCTTCACAGAAGGAGTGAAAACCTGCCCGTTAGTGCTCCTTCCTCCTCTGCTGTGAGTAACGGCTAGTTCTGCATTTTTCAACAGGTCTGAGACACGATCTGAGAAGCATCGATTTGCCTGGGTTGACATCGTTTGGCTCCATTTGAGCAAGTAGCCTTGAGCTATGTCTTATGTATTTAATGCTTGGAGTTCCAGCTGTGGTACTTGTTTTGAACATTATACCCCAGTGCATGCCAGCTAGTGCTCATCAAGTGCTTTGATCAGATATTTGAATTTCGACCGTTGAATGTGTACGATGCTCAGAGATTCTTGCCGTTGATTCCGCAATGTCAGCTTGATTTTGTTAGTACAGATAGCAGCCTGAGAGGGGGGGTGAATCAGTGTTGCCCTGATTTTCGCGTTATTGAAAACGTTACTTTCAAGATGATGATAATCACACGACGTTTGTTGTGATTGCAGCGGAATTGAGTATTGCTTGAAAGTAAAAGATGAAGGATGAAGGAAATAACACACAGAGTTTTATCCTGGTTCACCTTCAATCCACCGAAGGCTACGTCCAGTCCCTCAAAGAAACCCTTTGAGGATTTTTCCACTATTGATAAAAATCTCTTACAAGTTCCTAATCCAAGGACCCCAAGAATTTCTACCAATATCCTGTGAAAGAAAACCACTTTCAACAGCCCTTGAAAGCAAACCGCTTTCAGTTCCTGAAGGCAAACCACCCTCAGACCTTGAAGGATAAACCACCCTCAATCAATACCCTGAAAGTATACCACTTTCAGTGACAACAACCCTTCACCGAATACCACGGTGAAAACTCAATCTTACAGAAAGAGATGAAGAAGAGTTTACAATTTGGCTGTATCAATCCTTTGACATGAAAATGGATTGATCATGAGAATTTATGCTTTAAGGTTTTTAAGCATAATACAATTCTGAGTTCTTCAAGATATGAACAACTAAAGTGTTCTTATAGACATGAAGATCATGAACTCAGAATTTAGGCTCTAAAATGTTTAAGTTCTAAAAGATGAACTATTTTTGACAAAGCTTTGGCCTCATGTTGTATTCTCATGTGTTTTGTGTTGTCTCTTGTTGTGTTACGAGTTCTGGACTCAAATGGACTTTATATAGGCAAGGGAAACGTCCTTGAACCATCACAACCCTTTTCAAAAGGTTTGGGACACAATGGTTCATGAAAAGATGCAACTTTTCGTTCTGGTAATCGATTACATCACTTAGTGTAATCGATTACACTAATAGCCGTTTCAGTTTGAATTTGAATTTCAAACATGTAATCGATTACAAACAACAAGTAATCGATTACTTGCCTAGGTGTAATCGATTACCAGAATCCTGAAATCGATTACACTGAAGTCCATCTTCCAGAAACTTGATCCTTTGAGGTCTGCTTAAGGTTTTCTACTTCTTTTAAGTTATGAAAACACTTAGCTTGATTAGTTTAGATGTTTTAAGAGCCTTTATGCTTTAATAGACCTTTAGAAGCATAACTCACCTAAACTAGGACTTCTAGACTAATGATGAACTTTGTAGCTTTGTTTCTTCGAAGTCTTCTTTTCTTCTTTTTGTTGATGAGTTTGTCGTCATCAAAACCACAGCCAGGGTCAGGTGCAAGACCTTCTTCACAATCTCCCCCTTTTTGATGATGGCAAACGCATTCTTGATACTTGAAGATCATATTGGTAATTCTGTTGAAAAACTCCTCCTGATTGATGTAATCTAGTATTTCTCCCCCTTTCTAAAGGACTTGTTGAAATCCTGCATATGATCTTTAATAGCACAGAACCTTTCTCCCCCTTTTGACTTCATCAAAAAGAAGAAAAGGCCAAAAAGATACAGGCATATATATCCATACAAGTATATATTGCAAAATAAAGTATGGGGGTATGGGGGTAAAGATGTAAATCAAGAATAAAACACAAATAAAGCACAATCATCCAAACATCTTATAGAAAATAAGGAAAGTACAAGCAATAACAAAAAAAAGAAAAGTTACATGAAGAAAGAATACAAACGTTAACGGGGAAGGGGAAACTACCCTATAAAGCAAAGAGTCATCTGACACGTCTTCATCCATCATGGGTGGTGAGAGAGGAGGATCACGACCAGCAACGTGAACAAGATAAGGAAGAGTGAAAATGCCAAAGTCATTTGTGATCCGGAGAGAGGGAAGAATTGACGTATCAACCCGTTTGAGATGAGAAGACCGCTCATCATACAGTTTGGCAATAGGGACTCCGGAGTAAATGAGAATGCGAGAGATGACCGAAGCATAAGGGAAGGATTCCGCATGGTCACGGCATCAGAGCATGTGATTCATGACTAAAAATGCCCAGTTAATTTGATGGCAATTGAGTATGCCATACATAATTTGTAACTCGAAGTCGCTAACATGTGCGAGAAGAGTTTCTTTAGGCAAAATCACTTGATTGATAAAGTAGTGAAGTAGATGATTATTGGTTGTGAGAACGTCAGTATTGTAGGGACAAGAGGTTGTATGGGGTGGATGGATTCGTTGAAGGTCGGATGACTGAAATCTGCAAAGTGATTGATAAAAGGAGTCCTGATTGTAGTCAGACCAGGGGCAGGGCAGGTTTGGACCTAAGAAGGCACCAGTTGAGGGAAGTCCAAGACAACGTCCAAAGGTTGTAAAGGAATGACGAATAAGAATCCCTTTAACAGAACTTTGAAATCCATTGCGCAAAGTCTCTAGGTTGCAGTAGAAGACTTTAACTAATTCAGGGTAAAAGGGATTGCAGATAGAGATAAATTCCTCAAGGTCTTGATGTCGGAGATATGCAGGAAAAGTGTGACCAGCTTCTACAAAGGAGTCCAGATCACCGTACATAGGCTTACGAATGAGTTGATTTATGAACCTTGAAACAAACCGATTTCTTTGGTTTGTTGATGTAAGAAGTCTTGTGAGGTTCATTGGGCGAGTAGAATGAGAATGATACGAAGCCATGATAGGGTGTAGGAGGATAGTATGGAGAAGAATAAGCAAAACTTCAGAGAAAGCTTTAAACCAAAGTTTATAGTAATAGAGATGGAATTGGAAGACAATTTGGATCATCATCCAAAGCTGATTTAAATAACTCGAGCATGTAATCGATTACAGCAGTTGGGTAATTGATTACAGAGCAGTTAGTCCAAGTTTGAATTTCAAAGGATGGAGGGAAATTTGAAATTCTGGCAGTTTTTCGAGCAGGTAATTGATTACAACAGTTAGGGTAATCGATTACTGGGAGTTTGAATTTGAAAATATTCAAATTTTGAATGTGTAATCGATTACAGCAGTTAGGGTAATCGATTACTTATAGAATTCTAACAGGCACGAGGACTGAGATCAAGGATAATCGATTACAGGACCTATGGTAATCGATTACTGAGACAGTATTATGAGTTCTGGGCTCTAGAATCCTATGTAACATATTTTAAACACATATTAAAGCACATAATCAGGCTAAATGCATATAAACATATATTATCACAATGATTATGCAACAAAACATGTTACTTTAAATGTCATGCTCATCTAATATGCCTAACTCTCTTCTAATCTTAAAGAATGAATCTTTAGGAAGAGGCTTAGTAAAGATATCTGCTAATTGATTATGAGTATCCACAAAAGAAATCTCAATATCTTTCCTCATAACATGATCTCGAAGGAAATGATGTCTTATATCAATATGCTTAGTTCGAGAATGCATGATGGGATTTTTAGTGAGATTTATGGCACTTGTGTTGTCACATTTAATTGAAATGCAGCTCAGCTCTAAGCCATGATCTTTGAGTTGTTGTTTGAGCCATAGAGTTTGTGCACAACAACTTCCTGCAGCAATATATTCTGCTTCAGCAGTACTTAGAGCAACACGTGCTTGTTTCTTGCAAGACCAAGAGACAAGAGCATTTCCTAATAAGTGACAAGTAACACTAGTACTTTTTCTTTCAGTTTTACAACCAGCATAATCTGAATCAGAATATCCAATCAAATCACAAACACTCCCTTTGGGATACCACAAACCAACATTTGTAGTTCCTCTCAAGTATTTGAAAATCCGCTTAACGGAACTCAAATGTGATTCCTTAGGAGATGCTTGATATCTAGCACATAGACACACACTAAACATAATATCAGGTCTACTTGCAGTTAAGTATAAAAGAGATCCGATCATACCTCTATATTTAGTAATGTCTACTGAAACACCGGATACATCTTGATCTAAATATGTATTAGACCCCATTGGTGTGGCTATGGCTTTGCAATCATCCAAATCATATTTCTTTAATAATTCCTTGCAAAACTTTGATTGATTGATGAATATTCCATCACGTGATTGCTTGATTTGCAACCCAAGAAAGAAATTTAATTGTCCCATCATAGACATCTCAAATTCTTCTTGCATCATGTTAGAGAAATCCTTACAGAGAGATTCGTTAGTTGCACCAAAGATAATATCATCAACATAAATTTGAACTAATAAAGTATTACCTTTAGTTCTTTTAATGAACAAGGTTGTATCAGCCTTACCCTTTTGGAATCCTTTTTCACAAAGGAATGTGCTTAATCTATCATACCATGCACGTGGGGCTTGCTTAAGACCATAGAGTGCCTTCTTTAATCTGAAGACATGTGAAGGGAACTTTGGATCTTCAAATCCTGGAGGTTTCTTCACATAGACTTCTTCTTGAATATACCCGTTCAGGAAAGCACTCTTGACGTCCATTTGATATAATGGAAAATTTAAAGAGCAAGCATACGCCAATAGAAGTCTGATTGCTTCCAACCTTGCTACTGGTGCATATGTTTCATCAAAATCTATACCTTCTTCTTGATTATAACCTTGA
Organism: Acmispon strigosus; assembly: GCA_030819835.1. Classification (NCBI taxonomy): domain Eukaryota; kingdom Viridiplantae; phylum Streptophyta; class Magnoliopsida; order Fabales; family Fabaceae; genus Acmispon; species Acmispon strigosus. The sequence continues at coordinate 33,750,100 of JAUAMA010000001.1, forward strand.
GCAACTAATCTTGCTTTGTTCCTAACTATGATACCATTTTCATCTAACTTATTTCTAAATACCCACTTTGTTCCAATAATATGCTTATCACTGGGCTTTGGAACAAGTTCCCAAACTTGATTTCTTTCAAATTGGTTTAGTTCTTCCTGCATTGCTACTATCCAATACTCATCCTCCAGAGCATCATTTACTTTTGATGGTTCTCTTTGTGAGACAAAGGCCATATTCAAAACTGAATCATTTAAGCGTAGCCTTGTAGAAACGCCTCTAGAAATATCACCAATAGTATTATCAACTGGATGATCCCTATGGGTTCTCCATTCCTTTGGGAGTTGATAAGTATCATCTTCAATGTGCTCTTCTTGTATTGGATTTTGATCTCCATTCTTTTGAGAATCTTCATTGACAATGATGTCTTCTTCTTCATTATCTGGAAGATTTACTTTATCTTCTACTGAAGATTTAGATTCATCAAAAGAGACATGTATGGATTCTTCCACAGATAGAGTTTTCTTGTTAAAGACTCTATATGCTTTGCTTGTTAAAGAATAACCAAGGAATATACCTTCATCTGATTTTTCATCAAATTTACCAAGGTTTTCCTTTCCATTATTCAACACAAATCATTTTGATCCAAAAGCATGTAGATGAGAGATATTTGGTTTCCTTCCTTTGTAGAGTTCATAGGGGGTTTTCTTAAGTATAGGCCTAATAAGAACTCTATTGGAAACATAGCAAGCAGTACTTACAGCATCAGCCCAGAAATATTTAGGAAGGCTTGACTCACTTAGCATGGTTCTTGCTAATTCTTCAAGTAACCTGTTCTTCCTTTCTACAACACCATTTTGTTGTGGTGTTCTCGGAGTAGAGAAATTATGTGATATTCCATTTTCATCACATAGTTCTTGAAATTGTTGATTTTGAAATTCTCCACCATGATCACTTCTAATAGAAGAGATCTTTAAAGACTTCTCATTTTGAACTAGCCTTGCATATCTCTTGAATGCATTGAAGGCTTCATTCTTATGAGGCAAGAATATCGTCCATGTAAATCTAGAGAAATCATCAACAATAACAAGTGCATAGAAATTACCTCCGAGGATTTTTGTTCTTGAAGGTCCTAACAAATCCATATGTAGCAATTGAAGGGGCCTTGAAGTCGAAACTATGTTCTTTGGTTTGAAATACATTCTGGTTTGCTTCCCTTTTTGACATGCATCACAAAGCTTGTCTTTTTTGAATCTTATCTTTGGAAGCCCAACAACTAGATCATGCTTGACTAGTTTGTTTAAGTGATCTATGTGTATATGAGCAAGTCTTCTATGCCATAGCCATGAATCACTATTGTTCTTGGCCAAAAGGCATCTTACGTTTTGTGGAATTTCATCCAAGGAGATCATGAAGACTTTGTTTACTTTATATCCAGAAAACTTAACTTCTTTAGTTTTCACATCTTTTACTACACATATATCATTAATAAAACCAACTTTCAAACGTTTGTCACATAGTTGACTGATACTCAGAAGATTATGCATCAAACCATCAACGTAAAGAACTTTATCGATGACTGTTTGAGGGGGTGTGCCTATTCTTCCGATAACGAGTATCTTTCCCTTTTGATTGTTACCATATGTGACAAAACCTTTTTCCCTAGGTATAAGAAAAGAAAACTTGGTTTTGTCTCCTGTCATGTGTGATGAGCAGCCACTATCAAGATACCATAAATCCTTTGCTGCTTTCATACACACCTACATGACAAAGTTCAGACATGGGTATTAGGAACCCATCAAGTTTTGGGTCCTTCTAAGTTAACATCCTTTCTAACCCAAATGTACTCCCTATTTGGTACTCCTACATGTTTGTAGTAACATCTACTAGGGGTATGTCCTATTTTGTTACAATAAGTGCAAGAATAGTGATTGTAACTTGTTGTTTGTCTAGGGGAGGAATGGATCTTCTTAGGGGGTCTGTTTTGATTATTTTTCCTATTGTTTGTACTCCTAGAAGGATTGATCTTAATGTTACTAGAAGATCCTAATACATGGTTTGGTTTTACAAACACAGTTTTCCTAACCTCTTTTGTCTTTGGGTGAGAAGTATATCCTAGACCTGACTTATTGTTTGAATGTCTTTGTACACTTAGGATATCATCTAACTTCTGTTTTCCTTTATTGAAGTTATTAACTTTTTGTTGAAGATTTTCTATCTTTTCTTCTAAAGAACTACACTTAGTGCATTTATGAGTAATGTCTAACTTAGGTTTTACTATATCTAGTTCTTCTTGTAAGTTTCTACACTTACTTTCTACAGATGAAATCAACTCATTTTGCCTAGTGCTAACTTTAGAAAATTCTTGACATAATTTAAACATATTTTCCATGGTAAACTTTAAATCATGAAAAGATATAGAATTATTACTAACCTGGGAATCTTCAACATCTAAATCATGTGAAGCCATCAAAGCAACTTGTGCTTCTTCTTTATCAGAGTGTGATGATGAACTTACTTCATTATCATCCCAAGCCAAATATGCTCTTCGTGTGGGTTAATCCTTTTTCTCGAATTTCTCTCTTAGACCATGTTTCTTCTTCTGAAGATTTGGACATTCTGACTTGAAGTGTCCCGGTTTGCCACATTCGAAACATGTGATCTTTTGAGAGGAAGATGATTCATTTTTCTTTTGGAAAGATTTGTTGTTGTTGAATTTCACACCTTTTCTCTTGAGAAACTTTCCAAAATTCTTTACTAGAAGATTCACATTCCCATTTTCTTCTTCTTCAGAATCTGCATCATAATCTTCTTTGATGCTTTCTTTTGCTTTTAGGGAAATGGATCGATACTTCTTCTCATGTTGTTCATTCTCTTCCAAGCGATTCAATTCCAACTCGTGTTCTTGGAGTTTTCCAAAAAGAGTTGCGAGAGTCATTTTTGATAAACTCTTCTTCTCTGAGATGGTTGTTACTTTTGGTTGCCATACTCTTGTAAGTGGTCTTAGAACTTTCATGTTCAAGTCACTGTTTGAAAATTGTCTACCAAGAGCAATCAAATGATTAATTAAATGAGTGAATCGTTTTTGCATATCTAATACCTTTTCTCCTGGAAGCATTCTGAACATTTCATATTCCTGAGATAGAGTATTGATCTTTGATCTCTTGACTTCATCTGTTCCTTCATGAGTCACCATCAACGTATCCCATATTTCTTTTGATGTAGTGCACGTTGATACTCTGAAAAATTCATCCATTCCAAGGGCGGATGTAAGGATGTTCATTCCTTTGAGATCATATTGAACCTTCTTCTTTTCTTCTTCACTCCATGAACTTTCTGGTTTTACTTGTGAAGTTCCTTCTACTTCTGCTACAGGCACAAAGGGACCTTCTTCAATGGCTTTCCAAATTCCTGCGTCTAATGACTTTATGAATATCTTCATCTTGATTTTCCAGAAGTCATAGTGTTCGTCATTGAAGAATGGTGGCATGTTTATGTTATGTCCTTCACTGGTTCCATGATTGGAAGAGGATTCCATCTTTTCCCGGATCTTAGGAATAACTTACCTAAACTTCCGCTCTGATACCAATTGTTAGTACAGATAGCAACCTGAGAGGGGGGGGTGAATCAGTGTTGCCCCGATTTTCGCGTTATTGAAAACGTTACTTTCAAGATGATGATAATCACACGACGTTTGTTGTGATTGCAGCGGAATTTAGTATTGCTTGAAAGTAAAAGATGAAGGATGAAGGAAATAACACACAGAGTTTTATCCTGGTTCACCTTCAATCCACCGAAGGCTACGTTCAGTCCCTCAAAGAAACCCTTTGAGGATTTTTCCACTATTGATAAAAATCTCTTACAAGTTCCTAATCCAAGGACCCCAAGAATTTCAACCAATATCCTGTGAAAGCAAACCACTTTCAACAGCCCCTAAAAGCAAACCGCTTTCAGTTCCTGAAGGCAAACCACCCTCAGACCTTGAAGGCTAAACCACCCTCAATCAATACCCTGAAAGTATACCACTTTCAGTGACAACAACCCTTCACCGAATACCACGGTGAAAACTCAATCTTACAGAAAGAGATGAAGAAGAGTTTACAATTTGGCTGTATCAATCCTTTGACATGAAAATGGATTGATCATGAGAATTTATGCTTTAAGGTTTTTAAGCATAATACAATTCTGAGTTCTTCAAGATATGAACAACTAAAGTGTTCTTATAGACATGAAGATCATGAACTCAGAATTTAGGCTCTAAAATGTTTAAGTTCTAAAAGATGAACTATTTTTGACAAAGCTTTGGCCTCATGTTGTATTCTCATGTGTTGTGTGTTGTCTCTTGTTGTGTTACGAGTTCTGGACTCAAATGGACTTTATATAGGCAAGGGAAACGTCCTTGAACCATCACAACCCTTTTCAAAAGGTTTGGGACACAATGGTTCATGAAAAGATGCAACTTTTCGTTCTGGTAAACTTAGTGTAATCGATTACACTAGTAGCCGTTTCAGTTTGAATTTGAATTACAAACAACAAGTAATCGATTACTTGCCTAGGTGTAATCGATTACCACAATCCTGAAATTGATTACACTGAAGTCCATCTTCCAGAAACTTGATCCTTTGAGGTCTGCTTAAGGTTTTCTACTTCTTTTAAGTTATGAAAACACTTAGCTTGATTAGTTTAGGTGTTTTAAGAGCCTTTATGCTTTAATAGACCTTTAGAAGCATAACTCACCTAAACTAGGACTTCTAGACTAATGATGAACTTTGTAGCTTTGTTTCTTCGAAGTCTTCTTTTCTTCTTTTTGTTGATGAGTTTGTCGTCATCAAAACCACAGCCAGGGTCAGGAGCAAGACCTTCTTCACAGATTTGAGGAAAAGTAGAAAAACAGTGGGACCAAGGAATATTGTATTAATTGTGTCCCTTTCTACTTTCTGCCATTGCCAGTACTTTAATTAATACGCAGACGAGGAAGATGTCTTTTGATCCAAGAAGCAATTATTCCGGATGAAGTGAATAATTTCTTTAATGCTTCTGTTGAACTAATATCCTCGTAATGCACATTTCTTGATGTTTGTACCTTTGGCGCATTCTGATGCTTGAGCAGACGGATTTTTCCTTAGGATTTGGCACACGCAGTCTCCATAGAGTATTTAGAATTCCGTTATTTGAACGGCTTGTATCGGCAGATGGTCTTTCTTCATTCAGTCCTTCTTACGATTGAGAATATTCTTGACTTGTAGAAGACTGAATCTTCCCTTTTCTTTTGCTTCCACTGAAGTTCTCCATTTGAGAAAGTTGGTCCACAACTTCTTTATATGATGCTAGAGAAGCTTCGAAGCTGGAGGTGTTTCTTCATGAGTTGTCATACTCTTTTAGCTTTAGATGAAACAGTGTTCCTGTTGATCACTATTGGTTTAGGCAGCGGACTGTTTTAGCTTCTTGAAGTGGACTTTGACTTGAGAGTACATAGCTTGATAGAGTGTCTTCGGAAAGGATGTTTGCTATTTGAAGTCACTGCTTTATCTCCCGTGAGTCACCAGACTGTCTTTACATGAGTGCTTTCCTTTGTATGTCTTTGACAGTATTTCCTTCAGGATGTAAGTAGTGATGACCGGACGGTTTCTCCTGGAAGATTGATTCTCTTGATGATGCTTTGAGATTCATTCAGTCCCTCCAGTAGATATACATTCCTGGATATGAGAAATTTCACTGTGTTAGGAATTCTATCTCTAATGATATTAAACCTTAAAGAAATTGTTACTTCTCAAAACATAATAACTCATTTAATTATTTGAATCTAACATGATATTGATTTATCTAATGAGCTACTTGCATTGTTGTTTCTTAGTTCATTGCCAGATAGTTGGAAAACACTGGTGGTATCTCTGAGTAACTCCACTAATGAGAATATGAGTCTGAGTACTGTAAAAGAATCCCTCCTGAATGAAGAAATTAGGAGGAAGGGACACAATATGGCTAGTTCATCGACCCACACTCAAGCATTGGTTACTGAGTCACGGGGGAGAAGCCAACATAGAAATTTTCATAAATCTAATGATCGAAGCAAGTCAAGAGGAAGTTCAAGAAGCAGGAAAGACATCAAGTTCTTCAATTGCAATAGAATGGGACACATGCAAAGGGAATGCAGGCTTCTTAAACGAGGTAAATCAAGGGAAAGAAAAGAAGATAAAGACACTGCTGCAGTTGCAGTTTTATATGATGGTGAAGTTGTTGCTGTTTTTGGAGATGATTATGTTAATCTCACATGCCAAGATTATGAATGAGTTGTTGATTCTGCTGCCTCGTTTCATGTTACTCCTGATTGTGAGTATTTTACATCCTACACTGCTACACTGCTGGTGATTTTGGGCAAGTGAAGATGGGTAATCAAGGGGTAAGAAAAGTTATTGGCATTGGAGATATTTGGGTAGAAACTAATATTGGATGCAAGCTGCACTTGAAGAATGTCAGACACATTCCTGACATGCATCTCAACTTGATTTCAGTACATGTACTTGATGATGATGGTTACCATAATGGTTTTGGTGATGGTAAATGGAAGTGCACCAAAGGGACTTTGGTGGTAATAAAAGGAGTGAAGAAAAACACTCTTTATTGGACTTCTATAAAGTTGTCTGCTCCTCAGGTGAATGCAACTGAGGATTATTCTATTGAGCTATGTCATTAGCGGCTCAGTCACTTGAGTGAAAAGGGACTTGACACTCTTGCAAGGAAAAATCTGCTTCCGGTGAAAGGTACATCTCTTAAAACTTGCTCTCATTGTATTGTCGGTAAACAACATAGAGTTTCTTTCCGCACTTACCCGCCTCATAGGAGGCCACATATCTTGTATTTAATTCACACTGATGTTTGCTCTATAGATGTTAAATCCCTTAGTGGTTATTCTTATTTTGTCACATTTATTGATGATCACTCTAGAAAAGTGTGGACTTTTGTTTTGAAATCCAAAGATCAGGTACTTGATGTGTTCAAACACTTCCATGCAAGTGTGGAAAGAGAAACAGGTAAATTGCTGAAGTGTGTCAGATCAGATAATGGTGGTGAATACAGGGGGCCATTTGAGCATTATTGCAGGGAACATGGATTCAAGCTTGAGAAGACAGTTCCAAAGTCTCCACAGCTTAATGGAGTTGCAGAGAGGATGAACCACACGATTAATGATAGAATCAGATGCATGCTTTCTCATGCCAAATTGCCTAAATCATTCTAGGGTGAAGCAATGAGAAATGCAGTAGATCTAATCAACCTTTCTCCTTCAATTCCTCTTAATAGTGATGTTCCTGAGAGGGTGTAGCGGGGGAAAGATGTCTCATATAATCATTTGAGAGTGTTTGGCTGCAAGGCATTTGTTCATATTCCTAGAGATGAAAGGTCCAAGCTTGATGGTAAGTCTAAACAATGTATCTTCTTGGGTTATGGTCGTGATGATTTTGGTTACAGGTTTTGGGATCCGGTTGACAAGAAAGTTATAAGAAGCCGAGATGTCATTTTTCTTGAAGATCAGACCATTGAAAATATTGACAAGAATGAAAAGCAGAAACAAGTTGTTTACAAGTACATTGATGTTGATCCAGAGCCTCCTGCCAATGTTAATAATAATGATGGAGATGTGAATGCAGATGTGGACAATGTAGTTGATGTTCCTGAGCCCCAGGTTGATGAAACAGTTGATTCAATTCCACCACAACAATCTCTAGAGCCTCAAGTGAGAAGATCCACTAGAGAGCGCCATCCTTCAAAAAAATATCCTCCACATGAATATGTGATGCTCACTGATGGGGGAGAGCCTGAAAGCTATGAAGAAGCTATGTCTCATGAAGAGAAAGATAAGTGGAATAAAGCCATGCAAGAAGAGATGAAATCTTTGCATGAGAACCACATATTTGAGTTAGTGAAGCTACCTCATGGTAAGAAAGCACTCAAGAACAAGTGGGTGTTTAAGTTGAAATCAGAAGAAAATAGCTCACATCCAAGGTACAAGGCAAGGTTGGTTGTGAAAGGTTTCAGTAAGAAGAAAGGTGTTGATTTTGAAGAAATATTTTTTCCTGTGGTCAAGATGTCTCCAATCTGAGCTGTGCTTGGTTTAGCAGCCAGTTTGAATTTAGAGGTTGAGCAACTTGATGTGAAGACCGCTTTTCTCCTTGGTGATTTGGAGGAAGAAATTTATATGGAGCAGCCTGAAGGTTTTGCAGTCAAAGGAAAAGAGAAGCTTGTCTGCAGATTGAAAAAGAGCTTGTACGGTCTTAAACAAGCTCCAAGGCAATGGTATAAGAAATTTGATTCCTTCATGGTGGATCACGGGTATGTAAAAACCTCTTCTGATCATTGTGTGTTTGTGAAGAAATTTCCTGATGACAAATTTATTATTCTCTTACTTTATGTTGATGACATGTTAATTGTTGGTCATGACATGAAAGAGATTGAGAATTTAAAAGGAGAGTTGAACAAGTCCTTTGCAATGAAAAATTTGGGTCCTGCAAAGCAAATTCTTGGCATGAGAATTATTCGTGACAGGAAGAATGGTAAATTATGGTTATCACAGCAAAAGTATATTGAGAAGGTATTGGAGATGTTTAATATGGGAAATTCCAAGCCAGTTGGTACTCCACTTGCAGGTCACTTCAAGTTAAGCTCCATGCAGTGTCCTACAAGTGAGAAAGATATAGAAGAAATGCAGAAGATTCCGTATTCATCTGCGATGGTATGCACGCGACCAGATATTGCTCATGCAGTTGGGGTGGTCAGTCTCTTCCTCTCTAATCTGGTAAAGAGCATTGACAAGCTGTGAAGTGGATACTTAGGTATCTCAAAGGTACTTCTAGAGCCTGTTTGTGCTTTGGAAGCGGTAAGCCTGTGTTAGATGGTTTCACAAATGCAGACATGGCAGTCTAGATTGCAAAAGTGTGTTGCTTTGTCTACTACAGAGGCAGGGTATATTGCTACAACAGAAGCTGCAAAGGAACTCTTGTGGATGAAGAAATTCCTACAAGAGTTGGGTCTCTCTCAAGAGAAATATGTTTTATATAGTGACAGTCAGAGTGCAATCCATCTCAGCAAGAACTCGACTTATTATTCAAGGTTGAAGCATATTGAGGTTCGATATCATTGGATATGGGACGCGGTAGAGATGAAGCAATTTTCATTGGAGAAAATTCATACTGACGAGAATGGTTAAGATATGATGACAAAGGCTGTCGAAGTTTTCTACTTGCAAATGGAAAGCGGGTATGGTCACCTATGACCTCACTTGATTGGTGAGGGGGAGAATGGTTCAGATATGATGACAAAGGCTATCGAAGTTTTCTACTTGCAAATAGAAAGCGGGTATGGTCACCTATGACGACCTCACTTGATTGGTGAGGGGGAGAATTGTTATATGGGTCACCAAATAAAGTGACCCCATTATAACTTACTATTAAAGAAAAAAGATTAAGTCCAAGTTAAAAGGAAAAGGGTTAATACTTAATACCCTACTTCTAAAGAATTGAAAAGGTACTGTAGAAACGAAAAAGAGGTACTAGAAAAGAAAGAAGAGCAGCGGCGCACAGTATAGGAGAAGAAGGAGGACGGGTTCATTGGCAGAAGAGTGGTCCTGCAAAAGTGCTCTGTTTTGGGTGAAATTACAGTATATGGTTCCTGTCATTGAGCTAGTAATATTAATATTTTTCTTCTGTGGTTTTGCCTCCTCTATTGTCTGCGTCAGCACTGTACTGTTATCCACCTTATTGGTGAAGATTGTATTTGTTCTGTTGATCCCTGGTGGTTCCAGTAGGACTTGTGGTATATCGTATTAATTTATTAGTAGAGCTGGTTTGGTCTCGTGGGTTTTTTCCCATTAAGGTTTTCCCACGTTAATAATTCTAGTGTCCCTTGCTTATTTGTTTATTTGTTTTGTACGCATTACTGTTGCCTGAGTTATTTGTGTAGAACCTATTTTAATTGCACAGTGGGAAAAAGTCGATCCAAGTACTTCCGTAATTTATTGTTTATTTCATTATTTGTCATCTTTCCTCAACACCAAATGACGAGTTATGTGACTTCTAACTGAGATCAAGTTTTCTTGTGTGAGTCACATATAAATATGCTCAACACCGCACCTTCCACCATGACTCACCGCATTGCCCAACATACCATGTAAATGGCCAATACACAGCAATGTGCATCCAATGAGGCCAAAATTCTCTAACTAGAGTCACATACTTATTAATCCTTTCTTTTGCTTTGCTAAAAAAGGAACCAGAAAAATCATGTATTCATAGGGTTCATTACCCGGGCCAAAAGCTGCAACTACTTTTATCATCTGCCGGAAGTAATGTGAGTTAATAATGTTTACATGTAATCCCTTAACAAAAGAAGAATTGAGATCTGGTAAGACAATTAAGATTTGGTTGTGAAGTCCGAATACACTGCATATTTTTCCAATTCCAAAAGCTCTTTTCTGTTTTCGAGCAACCCTCTCTAAATCTAGAATTTGAAATGATTTCTTCAAAGACCTATCTATGGCTGGACAACTTTTGTACTCCAACACCAGGAAAACCAAGAAGATGGACTCTAACATGTGAATAAGATCCATCATTGAATAGTAGATTGCAAAAGCATTTCCACCTTTTTGTGCGGCTATATCAAACCCACCAAACACACTAACATGCTTCCATCCCCATTTATTTGATTCTAATAGCATCCTTCCAACTCAGGGAACTGCATCCCACAAAGTGGTGTGTTTGTTTGTTGCTTTTATTTCTGGTTTCGATGGCAAAAATGACATTGATCCTGGGATTTTGAATAGAGAGGGGAGAGAGAAAAGAGAGTGGGAAAATGATTATTAAGTCATTTCATTCATTTAATCTCATCCATTTAATATTTTAATATTAAATCAATGGTGAAAAAGCTATCATGTATAAACATGACCTATTGGCTCATGTATTGTAGCTATAGTTTTAAAACTCGGACCAACATGACCGGTCTAATCGGGACCCGGTGCTATAATCAGTCCGATCACTCATTGGATCGGTCCAGCAAACAAACTGGATCAACCCGTACAACTCGACCGAGCCAATGATTAGACCGGTGACTCGACTGAGTCTCGATTGGACTGGCGAGTCACCACAAATTTTTTTTTGGCATCAAAAGCAATTTATGTCACAAATAAATTGAATTTGGATGATGATGATGATGATGTACAAGATAACACTATGGAAAATGTAAATGTTAATGCTAGTGAAGAAATGCCACAATTGGATGAAGAGGAAATGCTTGAAATGGATGCAACTTTGCCTCTTTGAACATGAAAGAACTTGGCATTATTGCATTTGTGTTATCATTTGTTAGCTTATGATTGTTTAATTATCTTGGAGACTTATTTGTATGTTTTTCTTGTGATTAAAGCGTAGAACCTATTTTTTTTATGACATTTTGTAGTAGTAAAACATTTCTTGTTAGTTGTTTAATTATGTACTTTTGTGATGATGATTTTTAAAATTTAGAGCACGAATTTATTAATTAATGTTTGCTGATATTATTAATTTTTAATGTCAACCAGTCTAACTAATAACCAATGACGCCAAACTATTAAATTAAAGAAAAATAATTGATCAACGTATATCATTGTAACACGCAAGTAAGTACTTTAAAACTTTCAGCGGCTGCAAGTGCAGAGCATGTGCGGCCGCAGCAGCCTATTTATGTCATGTACTATGCACTCACATATCTCAATCTACCAGAGAGTGATAGAAGAGAGAGATGGTGGAAAGAAACTGGTGCTTGTGCTTTTTCTCTCTCACTACATATACTTCTGGCAACTCTTCATCTTTTCTGACATAGGAGGACCTTCAGTTTCTTCAAGCCCCACAACAACCATGAGAGAGACCAAAGTCTTGGTTACTCATCAGATCAAGTGCAAGCAGGAGCATATCAGTTGAACCAAGATGAGTAACCAAGATTTTCTTGATCTATCTGCAACACCAATATGTATATACATGGATCTGTCTCCTAAAGTTCTAAAAAGTGCATGTTTAGAAAATCTTCAACAAATCAATTGCAGGAGAAGTTTCTGATGAGTGATATGGTTGGAAGTAGTGCTCACTCCTCGTAAGTCTGTCAGGGGTTCAACCATATGGATCAAATTTCTTGATCTATCTGCAACACCAATATGTATATATATGTTTGGTAACTTGTCCATTTTATTATATGAATATCATATTGTAATAAGTATTAGACCACTCCCAGTAATTAAATTATATATGGGTACTTAAATTGTTAATTGTTGCTGCTGTATCTAGGATAGTTAGTTTGTGGTGTGTGTGTGTTTTATGATTCTTTCAGATTTTGAACCTGTTAGCTTGTTAATTAAGGGAATAACCCTTTTTAGATCACTTCTGCTGAGATGCTGAATGCAAAATCCTGCTCCCAAATTTGGGTTCTTTGCATCAAGTTCTTCCTTTTTAATATCACTGGTTTTGGACAATCTGGGGGAGGATAACTCTTCTGTCTTTCTTCATCTCTCTTCTGTGCATAAAGGAGAAGCATGAGAAGATTTTCCATGATTGCTAACTAGAAGCTTGTTAAATGTGAATTATATAACTAATCAATTTTTTCTGTTGGTAAGCCAAAACCAATTCTTAGCCGGAATTTTGAATAGCTTTTAAATCAGGAAATCAGAAACTCATCCAAAAGGTTTAAGGTTCGGTTTGGAAGAAGTAATTTGAGCTTAATTCATACATAAGTGTTTATCTTAATATTTAGAAAAACTTAAAATAAAACTATTTTAAATTTATTTTTAAAAGTTATTCAAATTAACTTATGAATAAGAGTGTATAATTAACTATAATTTATTTTCACGTTATTTAATAAGTTTCTTGAATTAGTATGGATGAATTCTTATGCACTAAGGGTTGAATAACATAATCACTTAATTAAACTCTTTACTCAAACCCATTGTAAAATCGTTTATACACAAGATAGGTGCCAATCCAAATGGGTATCTTACGTGAAGATTCTAAGCGCGTGACTTTGAAAGTAGGTTCAATCTGAACGATGGATCAAAATACAAAACTGGATAAGTTTGGCCGTTTGATTTATATTATAAAATATCAGATCTATGTTTAAAAATTAAATTAAATCAGTTTCAAATTTAATGGTTGGATTAGCAGCTGCACACAGTTATTTTGGCATGAGTTTCTTTTACATTCACCTAACTTGGAACATGAGTAACATATTCAAACACAAGTTCTTGCCTTTATCTTATGCGTGAAGTGAAGGTATGGATTTTGCAATATGTTGGGAAAATCTAGACAACTTTATTGTCTCGTGACCGAAAGCTATCCTAAGTTCCCAGCCATTCATTGTGCCAATTTTCACTATTGTTTTTCACATGTATAAACAGTATTTTTTTTTTTTCCTTCATTTTCTTACCTGGAAAGTGTAAACAGATTTTTAAACCTTTTTAAATGAGAGAGAACTTCATATTCAAACTACTAGAAAACATATTTTAATTTTTAACATGATTTTTTTTTTTTGACTTTTCAGTAATTTTATGAATAAATTAATACTCTATAAAATGCATTAACATTTACATTAATAAAATCAATACATAAATTATAAAGTAAAAATATGAATGGAGACGCGGTGTAAAGTTAATGAGAAACACAAATTCCAGGGTCTTGGTGGGTTGCAGAACCTAATTGCAGTGAGTTGTGGGGGTGTTGGTAGAGAAAAGGAGTGGTGGCTTAGCTTGCTTGTGCGGGTGGGCTGGATGTGTAACACCTCAACTTTTAAGGCGCTACAGCAATGCCCCAACAGTAACTAAATATGTTATTTTACAAGACTGTGGAAATACAACTCTATTTTTTTTTCCTTTTCAAGACATGCCATAGACGATATACAATACATTATATATACCCTGTTCGACAGAACATATAAGTTACATAACTAGGTAAATATTCATCAATCAATCCAAATTTCGCAAAGAGCTTCTAAAGAAATATGATTTGGATGATTGCAAGGCCATAGCTACACCAATGGGGTCTAACACATATCTAGATCAAGATGAATCCGACATTCCTGTGGAAATCACTAAATATAGAGGTACGATCGGATCCCTTCTTTATTTAACAACAAGTAGACTTGATATCATGTTTAGTGTGTGTCTACGTGCTCGATATCAAGCATCCCCTAGGGAATCCCATTTGAGTTCTGTAAAGCGAATTTTCAAACACTTAAAAGGAACTACAAATGTGGGGCTGTGGTATCCTAAAGGAGGAGTTTGTGACTTAACCGGATATTCCGACTCAGATTTTGCTGGCTGCAAAATTGAAAGAAAGAACACAAGTGGTACTTGTCACTTGCTAGGAAATGCACTTGTTTCTTGGTCATGTAAGAAACAAGCCTGTGTTGCTCTAAGCACTGTAGAAGTAGAATATATAGCTGCAGGAAGTTGTTGTGCACAGACATTATGGCTAAACCAACAACTGAAAGATTATGGCTTAGACTTGGGTTGCATTCCTATCAAATGTGACAATACCAGTGCCATTAATCTTACAAAGAATCCCATCATGCATTCACGAACAAAGCATATTGATATTAGACATCATTTTCTTCGTGATCATGTTTTGAGAAAAGATATTGAACTTGCCTTTGTAGACACACATAATCAATTAGCTGATATTTTTACTAAACCTCTCCCTTGAGATTCTTTCTTCAAAATTAGGAGAGAATTAGGCATATTAGATGAAATTGATGTTTGATTATGTGCATATATGTTAGATTTTTAGGAAAAATCTTCCTTATTCAAGATTCTCTGAAAATTTGTCTAGATTGAAAATTCTCTAACAGAGTAATCGATTACTACACATCTGAAATCGATTACATGTAAAATTCTGGCCCAACTATTTTAACAGAGAAATCAAGTAATCGATTACTCATATTCTGTAATCGATTACCATAAATTTATTGGCCTACGAGTTTTTCTAGAGAATTTGAGTAATCGATTACTCATTTCCGTAATCGATTACCTATTCGAAAATTTGAGTTTCAAATTTAACTTCCTGTAATCGATTACTTAACTGACGTAATCGATTACATACTCGACCAGTATATATATATATATATATATATATATATATATTTGACCTCTTCTCTTAATCGATTACCCTCTTATATTTTGAATTTTGAATTCAAAATAAACTTCCAGTAATCGATTACTTAACTATTGTAACTGATTACATGTTCTACACATATAAATATCTGCATCGGTCACCATAAGCTTTCATCTTCTTCCTCTCCTATTAGACACACCAGTACAATTCTCCTCGGTTTCCAGAGCCTTAATCTTTGACCAATACCTTAAAAATCCTTACTTCCAACTTTACATCATGGCATCTAGTTCTCGTCACTCCAACGCTGTTTCTCCTGTAAATCCTCCCAAACTGGGAACAATCCATGATCCTCATGAAAACTATCGTTACCAAATTGACATCCAGACCAATTCTGTATCTGCTGGTCTATCTGCTTCCACATTCTCTGCCATTCCTCCTAATTGCTCTCCAGACACTAGACTCATCCTAGAGCGTTTAGATGTAATGGCAATACGGATTATTCAACGTCTGAATCATTTAGATGTAAGTGTTCGATCTCGCTTTGTCCTTTTGGAAGGTCGGTTAGAGTCCATATATGCCTCGTTGTGACATGACATCGACCAACTCAAAGCATGCAGTCTTGCTTCACCTTTACATCTGTCAAACATGTTTGAAGATTCTACTGATTTTTAGATTGTTATGACTTTAAATTACTATGACAATTTCCTGTTGGTCTGTAATAAGTTTAGTTTAACATTACTTAACTGGTGTGTTTATGTGCTTGATGTTTGAACTACTTAATATTTATCGTTTGGATTTTCACATTCCGACTTGCTTTGCCCTACTCCCTATGATTGGAATTGTTATACTACTTGTGTTAGCATGTATGGAATATATACGACCTTTTCTTCTTTTTGATGACGTCAAAAGGGGGAGAAAGGTCATGTGCTGTTTAAGATCATTTACAGGAAATGCTACAAGTGGAACAAAAAGGGGGAGTCCTAACATGACTAAAGCAAAATGATCTTCAACTATCAAGATGAGTGTTTGCCATCATAAAAAAGGGGGAGATTGTGAAGAAGGTCTTGTCCCTGACTCTGGCTGAAGTTTTGATGACGACAAACCCATTACAAAAAGAAGAAAAGAAGACTTAGAAGAACCAACTCAACATACTTCAAGATCATCAAAGGGTTCTAGAATTAACTAAGTCTCATTATTCAGTAAGTTATGCTTTTAAGGTTACTTTACTTATGAAGGCTCATAGACAATTGAATAATTGAGTATAACATGATTTCATAATTAAAACATGGTAGAAATACTCAATTAGGGCTTAAAGTTTAACAAACTAGAAATTGGACTTGAGTGTAATCGATTACACGCTTTGAGTAACCGATTACCACACATAGGCACGTGATGGATTACCGCAAGGCTTGTAATCGATTACATGTTTGAATTTCAAATTCAAATTGCAACGGCCAAATGGCGTAATCGATTACCCTATTTAATGTAATCGATTACCAGGTCAACAGATGTATCTTTTCATGAACCAATGCGTCCCAAAACGTTTGGGAAGCCTTGTGATGGTTCATGGACGATCTCTAGTGCCTATAAATAGGCCAATGATACTCAAAACTCAAAACATAACTTTCATATTCATTAGAGCAATCATTCTGAGTCTTTAATCTCTCATTTTCAAAGAACACTTATGTTGTTCAACTTTTGAGCACTCAGAATTGATAAGAGCCTTCATATGTTAGTGCCTGAAGCATAACTTTTATATTCAATCCATTCTTATGTTGAAGGATTGACTCAGTTGTGTAAAACTCTTCTTCATCTTCATTATGGATTGAGTGAAAATTCACCGTAGTGTTCGGTGAATGGTGGAACTTGGAAAGCGGTGTGCTTTCTGGTTGTTGATAAGAATTCTTAAGGTTCTTGGTGTGAGTACTTGTAAGAACTCTTTATCAATAGTGGATAAATTCTCAAGTGTAATTGAGGGACTAGACGTAGCCTTCGGTGGTTGAAGGTGAACCAGGATAAAATCCTTGTGTGATTCTCTCAACCTTTATCTTTTACTTTCAGCAAGTCTTTATTCCGCTGCATTTACAATCAACAATTGTGATTCTGATTATACTGAAAGTAATCCGTTTTTTAATTAGGCGAAAATTGAGAGAACCTAATTCACCCCCCTCTTAGGTTGCTATATGTACTTACAATATATATATATATATATATATATATATATATATATATATATATATATATATATATATATATCTTTTGGTGTGGTAGTGGAGTTGATATATAATGAATTAGTAGATAAGGTTAGCTATGGTACTAGGAGAATAGTACGAATCCAACACGTGACCGTGTGAGCGAGAGAATGTGTTAAGTGAGAAGAGGAGTAAGAGTGTATGTGCATAGTTTAAGAGTGAGTATATGAGAAGGTAAGAAGAAGGAGAAGAAAAGGAAAAAAAATGGAGTAGGAAAGTAAAGGTAAGAGAAGTAGGTGACGTGGGTATTCATGATAGAGGAGCTAGAGTGGGTCCCCACATACAACATCAAAAAAAGGGTTCCCTAACCTGTAATTCCATAGATTATGTGCAGTATGCTGAAAGATAAAAGGAAAATTTTGAAAAACATTGTTGGAAACAAAATTACAGAAGTTAGAAGGGGAAACCAGTGGTCTTGTGAGTATATACAACCCGTTTTCTGCTCTATCTGTGCCAGCCATATTGAAAGCATTTGAATCTTGTATCAAACAAACATCATCATGGAAGGTGAGTTTACAATGAAGTCCCTGTGTCAAATTTGCAACTGAAAACAGGTTGAATTTAAAGCTAGGTAAAAATAGAACATCAGTCAATACGAATGAAGGAGAGAAGTGTATTGATCCTAATATATTTATTGAAACCAGAATACCATTGGGCAAGGCTACTTGGATAGGTTTAATGTGCTTGTAAGAAGTTAAATAACTGAGGGAATTGGAAATGTGATCTATGGCACCAATGTCCTGGATCCATTTAGGAGTAAGGGCATTACCTGATAGTGCGAGAAACACACAAGAAAGGGGGGTTTGAATTGTGTGACTCGTTTTTGAAAACTTCTTCCGATAATAAACATTAATTATTGGTTTTCAAAGAGAGTTATTGATTATGTGAGTGTGCATGTATGCAGCAGAAAATTAACATAACATGAAAAGAAAAGCACACGTGATTTTTATCCTGGTTCACCCCCATAATCGACAAGGCTACGTCCAGTCCTTGGCTTCACCAAGATTTTCCACTATTTCAACAAATAGTACAAGTTTTATCAGGGACTTCTCCCAGTATTATAAGGACTTCTCCTGTCAAGTATTATACATGACTTCTCGTAGTATTGTCAGGACTTCTCCTTACAAGTATTCTCCAGGACTTCTCCTCATTAGTATTCTGCAGGACTACTCCTGATACCCTTTACAAATTGGGTTTGTTTTTCTACAAGAATTCTCTTCAATAAGAGTGGGTAGAACAAATGAGGCTCGGGTTTACAGAGAGGATAGGAAGTTTAAGTTTCTCTGTTTTGGGTTGTGTGTGGGTTAGGATGAGAGTAACACTCTGTAAGTTCTTCACACAAGTGGATGACTTAACTCAGGTAGAATTTGGCTTGAAGCTTACTGAGTTTGAACCAATTGAAACTTGGTTCTCTGGGAAAACTTGGTTGAGATATGCCATGGGTTGAATTCAAGTCGCCAAATTGTTCTGGAAGCTGAAATCTCTATTTATATCTTCAGTTGAAGATCTTCATTCTTCTTTGATAGAATCCGTTAGTGCTTTTACTTCCTTGTGAGTAACGACTAATTTTGCATTTCTAGAGCGGCTCTAAAACACGGTCTGCCAAGCATTCATTGCTTGGGTTGACATCGTCTGGCCCTTCAAAGCGTTTTTCCTTGAGCTATATCCTTTGCATTTAATGCTCATGCATCCCAGCTGTGAGCTTCTGTTTGATCATTGTATCCCAGTGCATGCTAGCTAATAGCAATTAAATGCTCTGAACATATATTTGAATTTCGACCGTTGAGAGAGTACGATGTTTAGAAATTTATGCCGTTGATTCCGCGAAGTCAGCTTGACTTAAGGAAAAGTAGAAAAGCAGAGGGACCAAGGAATAATAAATTAATTGTGTCCCTTTCTTCTTTCTGCCATCAACAGTGCTTCATTTAATATGCAGACGAGGTAGATGATTCTTGATCCAAGAAGAAATTATTCTAAATGAACTCTTTAGAGCTTGGTTGAATAGTTTCTTTAATGCTTCTGTTGAACTGAGATCCTCGTAACGCACACTTTCCGGCATTTATAGCTTTTGAGAACTTTGATGCTTTAGGCAGATGAAATCTTCACTATGATTTGGCAGACGCAGTCTTCATAGAATCTTCAGATTTTCGTTACTCAGTGAGTTGCATCGGCAGACGGACTTTCTCAATTCAGTCTTTCTTGAGATTCAGAATATTCTTGACTTGTAGATGACTGAACATTTCCTTCTCTTTTTCTTCCACTGAAGTTCGCTATTTGAATGAGTTGATTCACAACTACTTTGTATGGTGCTAGAGAAGCTTCAAAGCTAAGAATGTTTCTTCATGATTTGTTGTCATCCTCATTCAGCTTTTGATAAGACAGTCTTCCTGTTGATCACTATTTATTGAAGCACCGGACTGTTTCAACTTCATCAAGTAGATTTTGGCTTTGAGAGTGCATAGCTGATTGAGTGCCTTCCAGAAGAGGTTTTCTGTTTGCAGGTAATGCTTGGTCTTCTGTGAGTCACCAGACTGTCTTCATACAATTGCTTTCTTTTTATATCTTGACAGCTTTTCCTTGAAGGTGTATGTAGTGATGACCGGACGATTTCCTCTTGTAGGACTGTTTCTTTTGATAATGCTTTGAGGTTCATTGAGTCCTTCAAGTAGATAGATGTTCCTGGATATGAGAAAGTTCACGTATTAGGAATTCTATCTCTAATTAAACCTTAAACGAAATTGTTAATTATCAAAACATAATGATTTATTTTAATCATTTGAATCTAACATTACCATTATGAGTTGGAATGGTTTTAGTGTAGGAATTAACATGTGTAGTGGGGTTAAACTAAGCAGAAGGATCCTTTTGTTTTGGTTGTGGAATAAGGGCCAAAATATGTTGATGATGGTCAGCAGAAAACAAGCGTCATTTTTCCCTGAAATATCATCTTGTCTAAAATTCTCTTGACTTCCTTCATCAGAAAATACCATATTTGCGTATTTGTGAGCATACTTTGGATTCTTGAACTTAAATCCTTTAGGAAATCTATGTTTCTTGTAACTGATGTCAATAGTATGGCCAATCTTTCCACATTATGTTCTTCTTGTGATAAAGTCTTCTATTGTGAATGTATATAAGAAATTGATTGCATCCAATCTTTATTTCTCATATGTTGTCTTTGGACCTATTCTTAGATATCACACTGGCAATGTCACAAGACCATTAGCTTTTATAACCTTGTTTGTTGTCACCATCAAAACCTAAGCACATAATATCGAGATTTCAAAACCTAACAAAGTCAAAAACCAAGATTTTTTATTTTTTTTAAGGAACGTGCTTGGAAGAAATTGAAAGGATGGAAAGAGAGACCTCTTTCCCGTTCAGGGAGGTAAGTTTTGATTAAATTAGTAGCTTGGTCTATACCCTCTTATGTTATGTCTTGTTTCTAGTTGCCTGACGATTTATGTTCGCAGATTGAAGGTTTAATTAGTAGATTTTTCTAGGGTGGTGATGTAGATGAGTGTGGCCTACATTGGTTAAAATGGGACTGCCTTTGTTCCTTAAAACATGTAGGAGGACTTGGTTTCTGTGACTTCAAAGCTTTCAATACAGCTTTGGTGGCCAAAAATTGGTGGTGCATTTATAATAATCTAACTTCTTTGCTTATTCAAGTGTTTAGATCTGTTTATTTCTCTCACGGTAATTTTATGATAGCAAAGAAAAGTTACTGGCCAAGCTATGCTTGGAGCAGTATTTATAAAGCGAGGCAAGTTATGTGTGCAGGGGGTGCTTGCTGTATTGGTAATAGGCAATGCATCAAAGTTTAGGAGGAACATGGGTGTTTACTCTGATTTTTGGTAAACAAATAGAATCAGGTAAAACCACAAGAAAACCCAAATGTTGATAATGAGGCTGGATTCTGATCCTCTTACGGGCTCTGGGATATGGAAACTTCTAGTGCGTGAATCGTCAAAATAACATTTATGGACGTGTTGCGAATGGGATGAAGGACCCCGAATCTTTGCCTGGCTTCTTCTATTTATAGCTAATTCTTCAACTGCATGCAACGGACAAATCTTCTAAGCTTTCCATGTGTCTCGTGCTTTTTTCCTTGCTTTCCACCCATCCAGCTTGATTAACTGCCCAATACTTTTCGTCGAAGAATAAACTCCCTCGTGTGCCAAGTTTCTAGTTGAAATGAACCTCATACTTTCCTGATTTAAGACTCGTTCTTAACAAGTCTCTAACTTCAACTAAACTTCTGTTCTAGTCCAACGGTCTATAACTTCCGTCGAAATGCAACTCTACGCACAACAAGGCTTTAGTCGAAAACAAGTCTGACATTTATCTATTTTAAGATCTCATTTCCAATATGACCTCAACTTCGACTCAGCATGCCGTCTTTATTTTAGTTGAATATTAGAAACTGTCTTATCAGGCTTAGCTAAATACCTTTCATTTTGGTTGAAATCATCTTATTGTGTAATCTTCAACCAAGCTGAGACTTAGAAAAAATTCCAAGCTAAAAGTTGGTTACCCAAAGGAACCCCTCCGATTTATCAAGAGAAGCTTTCCCAAGAGTTGAATATCACTTGGGTTGCAGATTTACTGGCACCTTCTCGATCGACTTGGAAGTGGAATTTGGTGGAGTATGTGTTTTGGCCTCCTACGGCCTGCCGTGTGCTGGCTATTCCTCTATATATGCATTGCCATGAGGATATTTTCTTTTAGCCTCTTTCTATCGGATGGCCATTACTCAACAAATACAGGTTATTATTTTATTAGGCAGCAATGGCGCGCAACCTTGTGTCATCATTAGTGTTCCCCTCCCTACTTGTGAGGTGTTGGGAAAAATTGTAGAAAGCGGGCTCTTACCTCCGATGCAAGGAGACAGCCTTGCGTATCTGCCTGAACCTCATTCTGGTGCAGTAAAATTTGATTGGACATGGGATGGAGATGGATTCAGTGTGCCATATCTTGCTGCCCCTAATATGACACACCATGCACTTTTTCTTTGTCCTATTTTATAACCTCTATGGTTTTCTTGTAGCCTAGGTATTAATGGACCGTTTTAACTATATGCAAGATTTTGTGTGAGATTTTGTCCTTGAATGTTGCGTAAGTACCTTCTTATCTCTCCTTTATCCATTTGTGAGGATTGTAATAAAATGTTGTTCCAACACAAACCTACTGCATCACTAGATTCTTTGATGCAACGTGTTGCTGCATTGCAGCCTTCTTCGGTGACTACCAATGCCCCAGATAGGCCATTCTCTCGGGTTCTTCCTTTGGTGTGGGCTCGACCTTCTCTAGGTATGGTGAAGGTCAATTTTGGCGCTTCCATTACCACGTCTAGTTTTGCTGGTTTTGGCTTCATCGCGGGACAATAGTGGTGAGGTGCTTGCAGCGGCGACCCCGGCTTCCCGTGCAGTCTTATCCCTGTGTTGGCGAAGGCTATATGCTTCCGATAGGCTTTTACTATGAGTTTTAATCGCTGCTTCCATTGAGATTTTTTTGAGACAGATTGTATGTTCTTGTTTGAGGCATGGAAGAGACCTTCCGAAGGACGCTCTTATTTATCTGTTATTATTCATGACTGACATGATTTAGTTTCTTCTTTTGGTGTTGTTGACCACCTATGTCCATTCATTGTTCCACACTGCAATCAGCCTCTTAGTTTTCAAAATTATTTGCTATCATAAATTGAATTGAAATACAATTATCTCAGAACATAAAGGCTCATATTCTCCTTCACCCCCCTTTGTTTTTGCTTTATTAGGAGGATGACATATTGATGTGATATTAGAAGTTGCAATCTCAAAGATTTTGGTTGCTAGTGCTAACTTCCCAGCTAAACCAAGTTCTTCAATATTTGCAACTAAAGGATAGTTAGAATAAACATCAGGATGGTAGCAATCATTTTTCCCAAACTGACCATGACTCTACTTTTTGATCGAATTGGGTTGAATTTTTGGAAAGAAGTGACGAATAAACTATCATTACTCTGGGGGATAGATTTAACACCTCAACATCAAGAATACTCAATACCCATTTTCAAAATACCAAATATATCCGCATTTTAAAAAAAACACCAATATCCTTTCTCACCCCATTTCCTCCTCCACTTTCACTTTCCTCTTTCTTTCGGTTTCTTGACCTCGACCTTCCATCTTGTCATCACCTTCTTCTTCCTTCAATCTTCATCAGCGACCTCAATCTTCAATCTCGACCTTAAAATCCGGTATGTTAAAAATCTTTCCGCAATTTCATTTTTGCATAACATAATCGAATTGACCTTGGATTTAAGAAAACGAAACCAATTTAATGTGTTATATTATGGGATTTAAAAGCCATGTGTTAAATGCATACTGAAATTTCATTTTTTCCGAAGCACAAAAAAAATGTATTCGTAGAAGTAAAATTTCGAAATGTTAACTGGCGAGCTACGTTCCGAGTTTAAGAAACTGGAAACATAGGGAACAATAGGTGCACGTGTTTCGGGTTAATAATTTCAGAAAGGTTATCCCTAACATATTCCGAGTTTGGAAAACCCATTAAACACCTCAACCAATGGTATTAAGATATTTACTACATAAAAGTGAGATGGCAAATCTTGTTGGAGTACCAAATCTATCTCCGTATTACTATTCATTCAGGGAAGAGCCTACAATCGGGAGAAGCCCATGAGGGGTCTCATGAAAATAAACAATAGGAAAGAAGAAGAAAAATAAACTTGGGAAGTATCGCAGTGTGCAATACACAGGGCAGGCTACGGAAACGTACAATAACTACTTGAAAATGACATTAGACTAGTTATTTTTATATGAAAGGAACTCTTTTTTTTTACCAAGGTGTCCTCCAACTAATAGTTACGAGACTAATTCCCTCGAGACTATGTGATCAGATTAGTAAATAAGATTCTATTAGCAAATTATTCATCAAATACATCACCCATTGACCTGGAGCTTGTTGGGATATGAAAAAACTTTGATAATGAAATTTGACATTAAACGATGGAGATACATGAAAAATCTAGAAGTTTAAATCTTTTACTATACTAGTAATGTACGTATCTTGCAAACCCAACTCTTAGCAAGGTGGAAAAGGCCACATTTCCAGGACTCTGCTTCATCTCATGTCTATCCATAATCTGGTAATAACTCACACAGTGACATAACATTCACCAAATAGGCAATTTATTTCCTTTGACTATGCGTAACAATTTTGTCTATCAACTACCCTGTTTGGATTCACTTATAAGCCTGCCAAAATCACTTCTCCCCCTTACAAAAACTACTTAATAATAAATTCTTCCAGAGTTACTTCTTCCCAAATGTTAAAACCTTCTGTATGGTACCAAAACAGTAGATTAAGACTTAGGAGGAAGAAGGAAAATGAGAAAAATTGGAGAATCAAAAAATAAATATTGAGAAGAATGCAACATAACTAATTCAGGTACATGAAAAGACCTATTAATCCTCATTCATTATTTTCACACAACAGCCCCAACCTTCTCTTCAATACGCATCAAACGAACACTGCATTTGGTATTCTCTCAATAAGATTTTCAATAAAAAAATTATTCACCCCAAATTTCACCTCCACCTTAGAGAGAGAAATGAGCAACATGTAGGTGACTTGATAAGAGAGGATGAGACCACAAAAAAAGTGAATGAAATGGATGTGAATGGACATAAACTCACGGTTTTTCACCTTTGGCAATGATCTCGATGAAATGTAAGTTCAGTTATTTAGGCAATTGACATTAGGTGCATTTGTACCCATCTAAGTTCCCACAAAAGCAATTAAGATTCTTGTCACTAGGACAAACACAATCTGAAGGCTATTACATTTCCATTACATGTGAGAATAAATGATAGAGCCTATCCAAGTTGCATCTTTTGCCCAAGATGAGTATGAGCAACAGAGAAGTTTGACAGAAAAAAAAAAGGTAAAACAGACAAAAGAACAAGATAGAAGAAAATCTACTGGGACATAGGTTGTTTGTACTTTACAGTTAAACTATGAGGTGTAGTGTAGTATGACTCCATGCAGGTTCACCATATTGTGAACGCATAAATGGAGATTGAATACTACTTTTACCATATCTCCTGTCACTATTCACATGCCAGTTTTGTGTCAAAGCTAGTCAAGCAAATAGCAAAAGCCTGAAATGCAGATAGGGGATATCTGAAGTCCATGGTAAACATGTCCTTGCCGACTTTGCCAAACTGAAGAATTGTCTTATCATGATCAGACTGTGTTGGCTGAGACGGTGTAGGAGCACCAGCTGCTGGCTGTGTTGCAGCAATCAGCTGAAAATTCTTGACTGAGGCGACAGTCACCCTTCCCCGGAAGTTGAGACACCAGCATTGCAGCTGCTCGTGCCATCTCGGCGATTTGTTCTTGAGAACTAGAGGTCTGTCTTTTCCCTCCTCTTCATTGCTGGTCCCAATTATGTCTGAGAACCTAGAGCTGCTAAACTCGCTCGCGTTGTCGATTGATCTCGCGAAAGATATGCTGCGGAACGAATCCTCGAGGGAGCGGGGAAGGAGTTCTGGCTGGCCTGGGACCACACCACCAGGCTCAAGGGCTGACATAGGGATTGAGTGCATGGTGCAGTTCATCCTGCGTGGGCCCCTAGTACCCAAGACATTCAACTCATAGGTGATCCGGGCAATATTGTAGCTGCCACTAGGGACCTTGGGAGAAACCTTTTTTGAATTAAACCTACGGCTTCGGCCTGGAGGAGACAGCTGAGCATTGTTGTAGGGAGGCTGTGTATCATAAATTACAAATTTGGTGCCGAGAAAATTTGACCTGAAATAAGGGGAAATTTACACAGTATAAGATTGCAATGCTAGAAAATTACAGAAAGTGATTTCTTGTGTATTATTACAAACAGACACACATTAAAATTAAGAGGTAACCACATGGATGAAAATCATGACCATTTCAAAATTAGAGGAGGAACAGATATTAGACAACTGGGAGAGGTGAGGATACAGAATTCAGGATGAAAAAGAAGTGCATGGATATGATAGGCAAAGTTAGGTAATAGAATTAGTTTTTTTTTTTTGAAACTAGGTAATAGAATTAGTTAATAGAATAATAGTTAGTTGGATTGATGAATAAGGAATATTAACTATAAATAGAAAGAGGGGGTCAGCGGGAGAAGTGTCTAGTCATTTTGAGAGTATTGGGGGTGGGCTGTAGGGGACCTTCCAGGATTAGGAGGTGCAGACCCCTCCATGTTTTGCGATTGTAAGAGTGTATTCTATGTTCATAATTGAGGTTAATCCCTACTGCTGTTTCTTTATAATAAGATACCAATTTCTATCAGAATACAAATTTGGCTTGCTTAAGAAACATCTGATAGGTACCAGACATTTCAGAGCAGGAAATAGAATAGAAATGCTTTTGTATTAATTGATTCTGGGATCCTGAGATGAACTCGGATCCAGATTTAGGGAAATACAAAGATAGTAGAAGAAAACTGACGAGAAATGATAACAGACAAATTCGAGAGTATCTCTATCTCTCCCAGCCCAAGCCTATGGGAATAACTCCCTACCTCTCCCCTTCTCACGTTTCCCTTCTTATACCCTCTATACACTCCCTCCAGCTCTACCCCCATGAACCCCACGCCACTGCCACCTCAGCTAGTTGGTTATTCCTCTCACAGGGACTGATTTGGTGCATCGCACCTCTTCCTTTTGTTTCATTAACTGGGTCCGCATCAACATCAAAAGTAAGTTACAGCCACAGAATTCATTCATATGAGTCATATCTATTAAGGTACCTATATCAGAATACAATAGTAATTGTAGATGCAATCTAGAGCCCTTAGATAGTAACTAGATTTACTTGACATACCGAACTCTTGTTTTAGTAAGCAGCTACTACTTAGTTCTTGTAATAGATCTCAGAGTAGTTGTGAACACATCATAATTGAATCAATTAAAATATTAACCAAAACACCAAGTAGTCAATGACCATTGTGAAGAGAGGGGGAGGGGGGAGGACACACAAACATCAATAGATATTCAATACCAGACAGTTGTAAAATCTGTGGGAAGCATAGCAACTAATTCCAGCCAGTTCAAAATCATTTTTAAAATTATATTCTGTGAAGAATTAACTTTTCAGAAAACTATGCACAATATTTTTCTCCTTTCCACCTCATTTATACCAGAAATTCGTCAAAAACAATGATTGAATAGGATCAGGGAGAGCGAGAAACAAGAATCCGAAAAATACCTTAGTTTTCCAATGTATGTGCTACTAGACCTTGATATATTATCGGCATCCATTGATATAATGTATTCAGTGCAAGTCGTTCTTCTGATTCGTTTGGCAGAAAGAAGAAACTTTCCATTTTCAACAAGCAAGGCTGCAGGAACAATCGTGAATTCAAAACATATCCCAGAGCAGAGACAATGATAAGCAAGTTCAAAAAATTTCTAATACAGGTTCATAGGTTATAGAAATGTATTGATAGCACTGAAATTCTCAGTTCAAAAAATGGAACTACTTATGCCATTTGATAAGCACTTATAGCTAGCAAACAACTAAAACAATAGACTAATATTAGAAATTGGTTAATTCAAGAAGAACAAAAAATGGAGCATGAAGCCTTGAATTATTTGCCCATAATTTCCAGCTAACCTCGGCTGCACAGAGCCAACGCTAGCATAACACAAGTAAACCACTTCTTAACACACTTAACACAGCAGTATGCACCTAATCATACTCTTAATGTAGTTTAGAAGGATGATAACAAGCTTGTAAACAAGTAGGAAGCAGTATCAACTCTCCATTCCATAGTTTGGCAATCAGAAGATAATTGCTAACTAAAACAAATGAACACAATATACACAAAGTAGGCCATAGCAAAGAACTTGAGCTCACCAGGACTAATACAAAGGAATAGGTGATATGTCATATTAGATTTGTCTCTCTTGATGAAACACTGGATGAGTCCATCCCTAGCACCAGGCTGTAAGACAAGAATCAATCAAAAAGCAGAATATGGTCATGCACTCATGTGCAAATGCATATTTCTCATGCATTAACCAGTTCCATCAAAAGATATCTTGAACAAAAGGTAGCAGATTACGAAAGCGTCACCTGCTTCAGTGAAACAGGGAAAGTAATCTTCCCACTGAACTCAAGACTGCTAACAATTTCTTTGCACATTTCTCTCCATGATTTGCACACAGCAGCACAGGCAACCACATGCTTACGAGCTGGCCATGTGCTCTCACTTGCTTCCAATCTTTTAATAACATCACGAAGAAGCTCAGGTGGAAGGCTAGCCCACCTGCTATTCTGTATTATTGGTGGCTGATCTTTCAACTCATAGACCGAACTATTTGACTTGCCCCTGTGATGGCCGGGAAGCCTTACCTCAAAACTCCGCCTCGATAAGCTTCCAAATCCATCCCTTACGTCACGAACAATACTCCGAAAAGACATTTTACACGTACAGGATAATGTTCCGCTAATCCGCTCTAGTTAGACGATGTCACAACTCACGAGTCTTAGGCAACGGAAGAGCTGCAAATCAAACAAACTTCAATTTTAAATTTTGGCTTCAATGCTTAGTTGCTAAGGAAAAAACACAGATAGAGAAAAGCACAAAGGAAAAGCAAAGGAGATTCCTGTAAAAAGGAAGGCTCACATGAGAACCTAAACTCTAAAGCAGCCAAAAACTTCAGAATTTTGTCAGAAACATGTTTTTTGGTTATTTTTAAACATTATATTCAACAGTTGAACCCCCTAATCTAACTTCTTAAAAGAGAAATCTAACACAAACGAGAATCTTACCAAAAGATTGAGCTGGTATCAACCAACCTGCCTTTTCACCACAAAGAAAGAAAAAATAATTAAAAATAGGGCAAAGGGGCAACCTGTAGCATCACCAGTCACAAGTTAATAAGCGCCTAATACTTTATACATCTACTTTGTATTTAAAGAGATAAAGAAATCCTTATACATCTTTTTACTAATGTTTAGTAATGTCTCTCACACATACACAGGACCCCACAACAGAAAAAGAGACATGAAAGGTGTAGCTGAGATAACAAACCTCAAATACAGAAACTTCAGCCAGAAATTAGGCTCCCTGCCCACCCTAAACACAAGATACCTGTATAGAGCACAAAAGTATCAGAGGTGCCCACTTCAAACCTCAAATTATAAGAACTGTTATAAAAAACAGACATCAAACTTTTCCTAGAACAATTAAGCAAATTAAACAATAAAAAACTCTGTTTCTTTTCATATACAAAAAACTCATAACAAGGCTCATACCAAATCAAACCCAGATGAAAAATCACAAAAGCCCCAACTAGAAAAAATTGGAAATTTCAGAAGATACAAAGAGAACCCAGAAGAACAAACTTCAGAAACTGCTAATCGGACCTAAAAAAATTCAGGGTCCTGAAGTTCCAAGGTAAAACTCCAATCAAATTAGAGAACAAGTGAACAACAAAGGCTACACAAAGTCACGATTAAAAGGAGGAATTTGTGTTGAAAAATACTAGAAATTGACTCAAAGTAAAACCTAAGAAAAGGAAGGAACATGAGAACAAAAAGAGACTCACCTTCAGCTTCACCTTCTAGGAAGCAACTTACTGTTTCTCTCTCTCGTTCCTTGTCTTTGTTTCTCTCTCTTTCATTTTCCGTGTCTGAGACACCGCCTCTGACTCTGCGATATACGCACTCGACCTCGAGCATTAATTAATTCCCACCCAGAATGGACTAGTAGTAAGGAGTAATGACCCAAGCAGAAAACGCTGCTTAATTAATTGTTAATTTTTAATTATTAAAATATAGAAAATTTATAATAACTTTTAAATATAACATATTTTAAGTTTAAATTTAAATAAGTAAAAAAGTATGATTTGTAAATAAAATATTAGAGTGCTCTCAATCTCTTCCTTAATATTGATCAACATTCTAACAATAATTCAAGTATAGATCGAGTCAAGGGATTTTATAAAAATAAAATAATAAAAATGAAGAATGAAAAGGTTTTATTTTTCCAAAACCCAATTAATAGGGGAGCCACGTCTCCTCTTTGCTTTCAGAAAAAAAAAATTATATGTATTAGATATAGTTTAATATATAAAATGTAAGTTTATGTAAAGTATTACTAAAGTGCATCTTAACAAAATGAGATGTAAAGTGTAAAAGTTTCATTTAATAATTAATATAATATATAAAATTGATTAATAAAATGCAACACAACTGGTAAATAGTTAGAACTTTTAAGAATCTAGTCTAATGTTCGATTTCTGTGCTAGGAAACCAAAAAATATAAAATTATAAGATATACGGCGGTTGGTATGCTGTGTAAGCTTGGTGCTTCAAATAAGGCCATGTAGCTTAAAATACTTATGTGCCTTTACTAAATACTCTGATTCTATGACATTCTTTTGTTGCTATGAAAATATTTTTAATCTATATTGTTGCTATGTATTTTTACGGTGGCTTCTCCCGCATTTTTATTTTTATTGAAGTTTTGCCACAGCCATTTATGAAATCTCTTCCCCCACTTCACACCTCTTAAGCTGAAATGGTTGGAAAGCGGAAAAGGTTTCCATTTTTTAGGGTATTTTGGGATTATTAGCATTATTAATAAATATATGAGAATTTTTAGTTTTTGAGCGTCTTTTTTGGCTTTTTTTTAATAATACAAAAAAAAATTGCAAAATAACTCAAAAAAAAAAATTTAGGGAACTATGGCACTTTGTGCCATGCTGGACGGTGGGTCACACCTGACACGGAAGTCGCATGCTTTAATGCGCTTCGTGTTCAGGAATCGCATAAAGATATGCGCCTTCCCACTCCGGAAATCGAAGCATTTATTGCGGCTCCCCTTTCTGTGCAGGTTGCTGGGGAGCAGGGTAGCAGGGTTAGGCGTAGGACACAGAGCTACGGGGAGTCGCGTTGACTACAGCGACTCCCACGAGCCGCAAAGCCAGCTGCGACTCCCATGCATGGGAGAAACGTGGCAAGGGACGCGCAGCCCTCCCTGCGAGTTGTGAGCCCTTAAATTCCACGCAAGAACACACTTCCTTCACTCCTATCACTCCCTCTCAACCTGAATTTTCTTCAACCTCTTCTCATTATTTTCTTTCTGCAACATCTTCTCACACAGTGCCTAAACCATTTGCAACATTTTCTCAAAAACTTCCCACTCATTATCTACAAGGTTTAAAGAACTCCCACACTCCTCAAGTTCAAGCAACTCATCTCCACATATACCACCCCCTTCAAATATCCTCACTTTGGTTAGTACATGTTTAGTGTTTTCTATATAGTATTGTTGTTTTTAAACTATTTTTTAAACATTTAGATATGTATGCGGTTAGGAGGTTTAAATGTTTATAAATATTGATGGCACAAAGATTATTATTGTTTTTCTTAATGTCCATGCTATTATTATTTCGAAAAAACATAGGTGTTGGCGGGTATGTAAAAAATACATAGTAACTTGTATGGAATTATTTAGTTTAAACCTTAGTTAGGAATATAAATTTTGTACTCAAGTTTAGTAATGTGTAGGAATAAATTTTTGAATTGCTTATGGTTAGAAATATAAATTTTGTAGAATTGTTTATGCTGTGAAAAAATTTGTGTAGACAACTTTGGAAATGTTAGTTCCTTATGAATAATTTGTTATTATTTTAGAAATATTTTTTACAAATATTCTGTAGACTTTCATTAGTTTAGAGAATGTTGATTTGTTAGGAATATTTTTTAGGATTGGTTAAGGTTAAAAACATCAATTTTTTAGAATTGGTTGTCGTTAAAAATATAATTTTTGTAGACTAGTTTAGAATTGTTAATTCCTTATGAATAATTTGTTATTATTTGTAAATATTTTTTGCAAATAATTTGTAGTCTTTCATTAGTTTAGAGAATGTTGATTTCTTAAGAATATTTTTTATAATTGCTTAAGGTTAAAAACATCAATTTTTTAAAATTGGTTGTGGTTAAAAATATAATTTTTGTAGACTAGTTTAGAATTGTTAATTCCTTGTGAATAACTTGTTATTATTATTATGTAAATATTTTTTGCAAATAATTTGTAGACAATTTTAGAGAATGTTTATTTGTTAGGAATATTTTTTAGTATTGGTTGTGGTTAAAAATATAATTTTTCTAGACAAGTTTAGAATTGTGAATTCCTTATGAATAATTTGTTATTATTATTATGTAAATATTTTTTTGCAAATAATGTGTAGACAATTTTAGAGAATGTTTATTTGTTAGGAATATTTTTTAGAATTGCTTAAGGTTAAAAACATCAATTTTTTAGAATTGCTTGTGTCTAAAAATATAATTTTTGTAGACTAGTTTAGAATTGTTAATTCCTTATGAATAATTTGTTATTATTATTATTATGTAAATATTTTTTGCAAATAATTTGTAGACAATTTTAGAGAATGTTTATGTGTTAGGAATATTTTTTAGAATTGCTTAAGGTTAAAAACATCAATTTTTTAGAATTGCTTGTGTTTAAAAATATAATTTTTGTAGACTAGTTTATTGCCAATTATTAATTTCGCATGTAATTTGATTGTAGGAAGCTTATGGCGAATGAAGCGTACATCTACCCCGGCCCTCTAAGCACGACTCTCCTGCACCTATAGGACAAGCATGTCTCGAATTATGTCTGGAATGAACAACCCAACAGAATACTCCATGTGAGGAAACCGACGGTGAACCGTCTTGGGGTTCCAGAGTTGATCGTTAGCCGACTCCAACGTGCTGGGCTGTACGAGGTCGCACTCGTTAGGAACCAACCTCTGGACAAGGAGTTGATATCTGCCATGGTGGAGCGTTGGAGGCCAGAGACCCACACCTCTCATGTCATTTGGGGAAGTGACGATCACGCTACAGGATGTGGCGGTGCTCCTCGGCCTGAAAGTAGATGGCCTTCCTGTTACCGGTAGCACCTGGCAAAACTGGCCACTACTCGTGCAGAATATGCTAGGAGAGGCTCCTCCCCCAGATGCTATTAAGGGAGGTGTAATTAAGTTGTCATGGTTGAGACAGGTCATGGCGAACATGGTTGTAGACCCCGACGATGATGAAATGTTGGACCGATACGCTCGAGCATTCATTCTTGTTTCGCTTGGGGATTTTATGTTCATCGACCACACAGGAGCCAGGATATCAATGCGATACCTCGCATTGCTGGGAGATTTTGACCAAGCGGGTCTGTATAGCTGGGGATCTGCATTGCATGCTCATTTATACCATGAGTTGTGTGCTGCAACCGACCAGGGGAAAGCCGAGATCGCAGGCTGTACATATCTTCTCCAACTATGGGCGTGGGCAAGGATACCCGGCATTGGTCCCCAGATGCCGGAACTTGACGCCATCGTCGGACATCCACTGGCCACTAGGTATGATCTTTATCTTTTTACATTTACATTTTAATTTTTGGTACACTTTATTTTCCTACCGTTGTTGATACATGTCTCTTAATTGCGTAGGTGGAATGACGTTCCGGAGAGCTACGAAAGGCTCTCCATTGACGAATACCGCACAATTATGGACACACTGCGCAGCAATGAGGTTAGTTACTAGTAAAGTTACTCATATATTCGGAATTATTTGACCAACGGCTTGAGTTGTTAACATGTCTTTGTTGTATTTAGTTTCGTTGGATGCCATATGGTGACGATGTATTGGCTGCGCTTCCGGACGTTGGTCAAGCAGGTAACAGCGTATGGAGAGCTGTTGTCCCACTGATACTATACTGGCGTGTGGAGTGGCATCAACCTGACCGGGTCATGCAGCAATTTGGGATGCAACAACCCATACCTCAAAAGCCCCTGCAAAGCGAATGGTTACATGATATTTCGCTTAAGGGAAAGGAAAAAGAGGATTGGGTTCAGAAGCTCCACCACTTCATAGCCTACTGGGATGACAGGCACCAATACGTATTCACCCAACCGTTGGCGCAGAACTTCGTTGGTCCGAACGATCAATACACGTTGTGGTATGCGCAACATTCGCGGCGATGGTTAACACGAAAATCTGCGGCGACTGGACAAATGGTACAATTCTGATATGTTGCTTGTGAG
Source organism: Acmispon strigosus (assembly GCA_030819835.1). Classification (NCBI taxonomy): domain Eukaryota; kingdom Viridiplantae; phylum Streptophyta; class Magnoliopsida; order Fabales; family Fabaceae; genus Acmispon; species Acmispon strigosus. The sequence continues at coordinate 33,784,567 of JAUAMA010000001.1, forward strand.
TTCCTTTTAATTGATTTTTATAATGTACATTACTTACACTCGTTTATTGTTTTGTATGTATAGGCTGAGCGGCTTCATCGAATCTGGTATGCTTATTCCCCGGCGAGTGATAAGCGGTGGACCGATGCAGATCTGTGTACAGAAATCGATCGTTGCCTTGCCTTGGTTCATGAGGTTGACCGGATCAGGTGACCATCCACACCGGCTCCCCCCAAGTCGATTGAGGTTCCGGAGCCCACAGAAGATGCAAACCCTGTTGTTGGCAGAACCGAGGGCAAAGGTCTTAGAAGACGTAGAACCACTCATGTTGCACAACGAGTGCCACTGGGGTCGACCCAAGAGCCTGCTCCAGGAGTCTACTTTGCCCCAACACAAGAGTTTGACAATCCATACACGCAGTACACTTGGTATCCTGCGGCAGAATCAAGCCAAAGCCCGCAGCAACATGGGCAGGTCCCGGAGTCCCAGCCAATGTATTATGGCACGGATCATTGTGAGGCGTCCGGGTCACGACCTTATATTCCGGAACCTTCTGATGCATCCGGATACCGTCCTTGTGTACCTGATACTTATGGGTCGCAATCGTTTGTTGCGGGGACTCCGTTTGCGGCTGACTATCACACGCCTATCGATTTGCAACGACAAACGCAAGCGTGGGGAGGCTATTCGGATGTGGTTCTCGACATCCCTATGCAATCAAGAGGTGAACATAATTATGAAGTTGATCCAGTACAGGCACATGAGATACAAGAGAGTTTGGATCTTGACTTGAGCATGGCGTTCACCCCTCCACCTCCGAGACATAACATGGATAGGCAAGCTAGACACCGTCCTTGGCCGCCTTGTGGGACTGACGAACGTCACGGGCGTCACGACCACTAATAGTTGAATTGTTAACCTTAATTTTTTTTGTGACTATGTAATGAGACATATGATATTAAACTTGATCTAGTTAACAACCATTAAGTGTCATTACAACAAGTTATGAAAGAAAACGATTTTAAACACACCGCTCACATTACAATTATCTTTGAAGGGAACTTGTTCTCCGACTTGGCTGTGACTCCAACAAATCCATCTCGTTCCTAATACGAGTTGATTTCGGGCGACCCTTGCCACGTACCGTCGTCGGATCAGGAATAATCCTAGGCCCATCAACCGCAACCGTGGTTTCTCTCTCTTCAACTGGATACCACTGAAATTGATATGCATCGACGATGGTCTGTAACTTGTACACAGGGTCAACGTACACGTAATAGTTGTACGACCATTTCAGGCAGCAAGCAATGACATGTTCACAAGGGTATTTGTGTGATTGGAATATACCACAAGTACATGTCCCGTTGTCCAGTTCCACCACCCATTTTGTACCGTGCCTCCAAGGCCGGCGTGGGTTGAATCCTTCCTCCACCTCGAATCTGGTCTTCTGCACGTTGTATGTGCGTACAGTATGACGTGTTGCATCCTCTGCGTACAGTTGTAGTTTTTTCATCATGGCTGTGCAATATACCTATCCTCCAGACAGTTCTGCCCTTGCCATCGAACCTCTCTGGACAAAGTAATCCACAAGCCTCCCGTACGTGCACTTCACAAGTGCTGTGATCGGCATGTTTCTCGCTCCTTTCAAAATCTTGTTAACAGCTTCTGACAAGTTGGTCTTCATGTGGCCGTACCTACGTCCACCAATATCACAAGCCAGGCTCCATGTCTCCTTCGGGATGCTGTCAATCCACTCCCGAATCTTAGGGCTTTGTTCTCGAAACCACTGGAGCCTTCTCTCAAAATAATGTGGGCACGGATCGTATCCTGGACATAGCAGACAAATAATTATTAAACACTATTCAAACACTGCATTAAACAATTAAACTTTTTAGTGAAGGAGCTATAGTTACCCATTTTTATCAAATCTCCTTTCAGCTTAACATTCTTGAATTTGTGGTTGAAGTTGCTGGCAATGTGCCAGATGCAGTATACATGTTGAGCGTGTGGTGGTTGCCAGCCGTTATTAGGGTTTCTCACGGCCGCTTTTATGCCCGCATGTCTGTCTGATATCAGACATATGCCTTGTTTCTGTGTAACTTTTAATCGGATCAGCCGCAGAAACCATGACCAAGTACTTGTTGATTCCCCCTCTACGACCGCAAATGCTAATGGGCTGTGGCTATCTCCATCATGGGCTGTGGCTATCAACAAAGTTGACTTGTAATTTCCGTAAAGCCAAGTGCCATCTACCTGTATCATTGGCTTGCAGTAATTGAAGGCATCACAGCATTGTTTGAAAGTCCAGAAGACCCTGCGGAATTTCCTAAATCGACCATCGATCTCGCCATCACCACCCACATAGTCATCCGTTACAATCTTGTAATACGACCCAGGGGAATACCTCATCATATTCTCCAACCACCTTGGCAGCTCGTCGTACGACGCTTCCCAGTCCCCGAATATCTTCGCAAGGGCCTTCTGCTTTTCCTTCCACGCTTTGAAGTAAGATACCTTGTAATGCAGCTCCCCGCTGATTCTCTCTTGTATAAGGGAAATTGGGATGGCTGGTTGCAGACTAACCATGCCTGCGATGTAAAATAAAGCACGTAAGTCCATATTAACATTCAAAGGAGGTGGCACAAAGCATGCAATAACTTTTAAACTAACTTTCAATACCTGTGATGTATGTGGAGATGAACTCCGAATTCAACTTGTCGTGGTCCATGGATCCCGTCGAACTAACGCACGTATGCGGGCCCTTCCATTTGGATATCACCCAGTCGTCTGTTTTTTTGGACAACATTGCCCTCATCCTCCACTGGCATCCTTTATCTGAATTTGGGCACCTTGCGATGAAATATCTTGTGCAAGATTCATGCACCACGTATGTCTGATTTTTCTTGATACAGAAGTGCTTCAAGTCCGTCTGAGCATCTGCCTTGGTCTTGAATCGTAGACCTTCATATAATTCTTCACCTGTTTGCCATGACCCTTGGACAACCAGGCCGGGGAAAAAATCGGTCTCCACATCAGGGTGGTCCCAATTAACATAGGTATAGTGGATGAGGTACTCCAAAAGGGGTTGGAGTTTGGGACGCCTACAAGGAAAACAATTTCATAAAGAATCGAAATAACGTAAATTAAAGGACTAAAGAGCTATGACGAATACATACCTTGTGGTTCAGAGTAAACATTCACCGGTACTGGCGATGAAGTAGGAATGGAAGTATGGGCTGACGGAGGTCCTGTATTGCCACCGATCTCAGCCTCAATATCTGAGTCTGACGATCCTCCTTCAAGCAATCTATCATCCTCGTCCAATTCATCATCCGAATGGTTAACTTCAGGATCCACGTTGTCTACGGGGATGGTGTCAATGTCGTCGGCCAAATTAACAGTGTTTGTCGTGGTTCCGAAGGTCAAAGTCTCTGGATCAGGAACCGCTTCATCAATGTGCCTAACCCCTTCTTCCGACAATAGTTCATGCGTTTCCATTGTATACGTTGACACTGGTATTGACGATCCTCCGGCCTCAACAATATCAACATACAACTCCAGCATTCTCATCGACGATTGCTGGCTAAAAGCGTCCATCATGATGTTGACGTCTTCAGTGTCACATATCTGGAGACTTTTAAAAAACATAGGGTTTTCCGAAGCTACAAATCTATACGTAACACTCGAAATAACCTGGTTACTGTTGAGTTGTAACTTCTCGTGAACTCTCCTCTTCAAGCGTTCGAAAGAAATTCCTCGTTTCAGATATATGGCATTTGTCGAACCTTCGAACATAACGCCTTGCCCGCCTTCGTAAGCCCTGCCATTGTATTACACAAAGACAATTTGTTGATCCATCGCAGAAGTTACAGGTTCACTCGCCTCAAGGTTCCTACAACCAATATCAATCGAAATTATTCTTTTGCAATAAACAGCGAAATTTCTAATTAAAACAAGAAAGTTTGTAAAAATTGACAATAAACATGGATATTGTATATTTATAGGGTTTGGGGATTTGCTGGTTAGGGTTCAATATTTGGGGTTTAGGATTTTAGGGTTTAGTGTTTAGGGTATAGGGTTTAGGGTTTGGGGTATAATGCTTAGGGTTTGGGGTTTAGGGTTATGGGTTATGGGTATAGTGTTTATGGTTTAGGGTTTGGGGTTTGGGGTATAACAATAAAATTAAAAATAAAATTAACAATACAATCTAATATTTCTAAACAATAAAAATATACATTATTATTCCTATACAATAATTAAAACTTTAATGTTTCCAGACAATAAAATTATTATTATTATTTCTAAACAATAAAATTAACTTGTTATTTCTAAATAATAAAAATTACATTATGATTCCTACGCAATACTTAAAACTTTAATATTTCTCGACAACCAAATTATTATTATTATTTCTAAACAATAAAATTAACTTATTATTTCCAAACAATAAACATATACATTATAATACCTACACAATAGTTACAGCAACATTACTATATCTAGACTATAAAATTTCTTAACTTAGTCTAAAAAACCTACACTTTTAACCATTAACAATTACAAATTGTATTACTAAGTGCTATATATTTTACATGGTAACCATCACTTATTATTATTTCTAAACAATAAAATTAACTTATTATTTCTCAACAATAACAATATACATTATGCTTCCATCACAATAATTAAAACTTTAAAATTTCTAGACATATATTTCTAATCTTAGTCTAAAAAATCTACACTTTTAACCATTAACAATTTTAAATAATATTATCAAATGATATATATTTTTTACATGCTCACCAACACTTATTATTATTTCTAAACCATAACATTAACTAATTATTTCTAACCAACTATTAAAACTCCTAAACAATTCAAAACAACACATTGATTATAAACAATAATAGTATAACAAATAATTCCTAACAAATTAACATTTTCTAGACTTGTCTACAAAATTCATACTTTTAACCATAAGCGATTCTATAAAATTTATATATCCAACCATAACCAATTCGAAAAAATATTCCTAACAACTTCACATTACTAAACTTGTGTAAAAAAATTATATTCCTAATTATGGTTCAAACTAAATAATTTCGTACAAATTACTACCTTTTTTTAACATACCGGCCAACACCTATTTTTTCTAATTACTAATAAACATTTACAGCTCCTAATAGCTCTAAACTTGGACCGAAAGATCTATATTTCTAACCAACGGAACAATAAAATTAAAACTCCTAACCGCATACATATCTAATCGGTAAAAAATTAAAAACAACTATACTATAAAAAACACTAAACAAGTACTAACCAAAATGAGGAGAGTGGAAGTTCTTCCAAAACTTGTAGATGATAAGTGGGAGTTCTTGAAAAAGTTGTAGATAATGAAGAAAATGATTTTTTTTTGTGAGGGAAAATAGTGGAAAAATTTGAGGGAATTTGAGAAATGAGAAGAGTGAGATAGGAGAGTAATTTGAGGTAATTTGAGGGAATGTACGTGTGCTATTTATAGAATTGGCCAGCAAAGCAAGTCGCAGTGGACCCCGCGACTCCTGTTGCACGTGTCAGCCATGCACAGGAGTCGCATGCTTTTGTTCGACTCCTGGCTGGCACACCAAGTCGCATTAATGGCTGCGACTCTCTCATGTCTTGTCCTGTCAAGCAGCCTTTGTCTCCCAACTGTCTTCCACTCGCATTTAATGCTGCGATTCATACTTCCCAGGCCATGAATCACAAGCTGTTCTGCGATTTCCCCTCAGCTAATTCCAACTCAGCAACCCACATGGCACAAAGTGCCATAGTTCCCTAAATCTTTTTTTTTTCTGAGTTATTTTGCAATTTTTTTTTGTATTATTAAAAAAAAAAGCCGTCTTTTTTTTATTTCGTTGAATAGAAAAATAATTTCTACTGTTTACATTTATTAAATAGAACGATTGTTCAATTTTATGATAATTATTCGGTTTTAAAAAAATGACAATTATTCAATTTTAAGTAGTAATATCATATTATGTCTTTAATAAATATTACAATTAAATATATATAATTGGACAATAAATGGTATTCAAATAAATTAAACTTATAAAGATAATAATTTGAACTTATACAAAAATTTAAATTTTAATTAGAAAAACTAGGTAAGGATTTTAATTTTGAGTGTCAAAAACATTGGGCTTGAAATTTAAATTTCAAAAAGCATTTGTTTTGAGACAATTTCAGCCACACATGTATTGTATGAAATTCACAATACAGAGTGAAGAAAAATAATGTCAAAATAGTTTCTTTTCATGATTGATACTTCTTGTTTGCTCTAATTATATCACGACGTAATTAATTGTAGTATTCATCTGAGTGGTTAATTCACTCTTAATGAGAGGATTAATTTAATTGAACCTAAAAGAATCGGTGTAAGTAATTAATGATGAATCGCTCCTAGCGGAGGTTTTAGGATTAGTTTCGTATGCTTACAACTACCTTTGATCTTTGATTAACCGGACAGAATTCGGGTCATCCGGTTTGTTAGATTCAAATAATTAAAATGAATTATTATGTTTTGATAATTAACAATTTCGTTATAACTTGATATTCCTGAGGAAGAATTCCTAACTCGTTGAACATCTTTATGTCCAGGAAAATTATCTTCGTAAAGGACTGCATAAACCACAAAGCATTATCAAGTCACAGAAATATGAAAGACAGGCAAAATAAGAAGAAATCGTCCGGGTCCTCACTGAAGAAACAATTGCATACGTTTTCAAGAGAAACTGTCTGAATGCACAGAGAAAGCAATCAAGCAGAGACAGCCCGACGACTCACTAAAGATCAAGCCTACCTAAAAGTAAACAAACATCCTTTGGAAAGCACTAAAGCAGCTATGCTCATTCAACACCAAAGTACACGTGATAAAGTTTAAACTGTCTTGCCAAAGTTGAGTAAGTCTGGTCACAAGCCTGCAGAAACATCTCCAGCCTTGAAGTATCTCTAGCCTCTATGCAAAAGTAGTTGGGTGACAACCCATTCAAAAGGAGAACTTCAACAGAAGCACAAAAGGAGAGAACGTCCGGCCACTTGCATAGCAAAAACAGTCTGACAGCTGAGAACGTTCGGCACAAGGAGTCCGTCCGCCTATGCAATACAGTTGACTACCTAACAGCATAATTCAATTGACTACTCACTTAGTGACGAACTTCTGAATATTTTGCAAAGACTACGTCTGCCATGTCATGATGAAGAATTCGTCTGTCTAAAGCATTGAAGTGCTCAAGAGACATAAATGCCTGAAAGCTTGTTTGCCATGAGGTTATGAAGAATCAGTCTGGCAGAAGCATTAAAGAAATTGTTCGACAAAAAAATTCTGAAGAATTCATCCATAATAATCGCTTCTTGCTTTAAAGGTCATCTACCTCGTCAGCACATTAAATGAAGCACTGTTGATAGCAGAATGAAGAAAATGACACAATTAATATTTTATTCCTCGGTTCCTCTGCTTCTCTGCTTTTCCTCAAATCAAGCTACTTTTGCGGAATCAACGGCCTGAAATTCTGAACATAGTATCTCCTCAACGTTCAAATTCAAATCTCTTGTTCAAAACATTTAATGATCCTTAGCTGGCATGCACTGGGATATAATGTCCAAATAAAAGCTCAAGGCTGAATACAGTAACGCGCCAGACGATGTCAACAAAAACAATTAATGCATGACAGAACGCATTTAATGCTGTTCTAGAATTACAGAAGTAGCGTTACTCACAAGGAAGCAGAAGCACTAACAGATCTATTTTCTCTTCTTTGTCAATACTCAATGAAGACTTTCTACTGAAGATATAAATAGAAAAGTCAGCTTCCGGAACAACTTGGTGACTTGAACACAACCCATTGCATATCTCTACCAAGTTGCCCAAAGAACCAAGCTTCCATTTCTTTAACTCAAAAAGCTTCAAGCCATCCTTTATTGAGTAAAGTCGTCCACATGTGTGAAGAACCCATAGAGTGTTACTCTTATCTTAGTCACACACAAAACAAACAGAGAACCTTAAACCATATCCTCTCTGTAATCCACGCTTCATCTTTCTACCCACTCTTAGTGAAGAGAGTTTTATAGAACAACAAAGCCAATTTGTAAAGGGAATCAGGAATAGTCCTGTAGAATACTAGTGAGGAGAAGTCCTGAAGAATACTTGAAAGGAGAAGTCCTGTACAATACTTTATAGGAGAAGTCCTTCTAATACTGGGAGAAGCCCCTGAGAATACTTGTATTATTTGATGAAATAGTGGAAAATCTTAGTGTAGCCAAGGACTGGACGTAGCCTTGTCGATTATGGGGGTGAACCAGGATAAATACCATGTGTGCTTTAATTTTCTGTCTTAGGTTAATTTTCCGCTGCGTGCACACACTCTTATATTCTTTTGAAACTAATAACTGTGTTGAATCTAAAAAGAAGTTTCAAAAATCACACACACAATTCAAACCCCCCTTTGTTGTGTATTTCTCGCACTATCACGGTTTCCCCTAAACGACTTCGTTTTGGTTGTTTGGTCTAAAAAAAGTGAAAACAGAGGACAGTCTTAGTAAAAAATTGAAAAACCTAATTCTGGTTCTACCCACGTCCACGTTCTGGTTCCGCTCTGCTCGTGAAACCCAGTTCGCAAGCCGCCACGACGCCACCCCTCCACCGTCGCACGCCTTCCCTCTGCTCTGCTCCAGTGTATGTGTTCCTAATTCCTACTTCCTTACTTCTCTTGTCTTCAATTTCATTCTTCTCTTTATTTGTCTTTTATAGCCTCTGTTTCTGAGTTCTGACTCTGATAATGTCTTCTCGACCTTTTCGTGTGTCTCAACCTCAGGTAAATTGTATTTTTACTATTTTCCTTTTTTGATTTGTTTGGAATTTGTCTCAACCAAGTTGCCATGGTGTTTTTCTTGAATAAAAATGAAAACAGAGACATGGACAATTTTAATGTCATGTGTAATTTTCATTTTATGTATATAATTATATATATATATATATATGTATTATACTCATAATTAAAAATATTATTTAATTACTAGTAGTTTGACCACGGTTCAATTTCGGTTGAGCCATAAAAACTGTGAGCCGATAACTCGAACGGTTTGATTCCGGTTCAGTCCTACCAACATTACTTTTAAATTAAAAGGTAATACGAAGGGGTGAAAAACGTGAATAGACAAGATACTAAAGAGACGAGGAACTAAAAAGTGTTCATGCTAAAAGTCATGTTTTTATGTCTTGGTCATAACCGAGAGATCATAATCGTCAGATTATGATTACTTATTAATCATTGTACTTCTAATTTCAAATGTAAGAACCGACCATATGCAAATATGAGGTTTGTTTACGCTCTCTTGAAGGTGGAATTCATACACGAGGTTTGTTTGCTTTCATGGAAAATGAAGCTTTCACATATATGTCAATATCTCCGGCTATTGCTCGTTCTTTTCTTCAAGTCTTAGTCTGTGTACCAATTTGAGCACTTGCTTTAGGGAGAAGGGTGTTCTTGTTGAAACTGAAACTGAATGTTCATCATACCTCTTAGTAGCTGGTGCTCCTTAAAGGCACCTCAAAATAAATTACAGCACTAGATAGCTTATCTTATTAACTGTGTTTTACTGTTCTTATGTGGCAGCTTTCACTATAAGAAAACAATTGAGAAGGATAATTCAGATGACCTTGAGGCCTCAGATCGGACAAAGCTGGTATAATTAGTCACTCCATTATCATCTAGAAATTGTCACCACTTTTTTTCTCAGGCATTTATGAAGGAACTTGTCTTGTAAATGTATTGTTAGGAATGTATGATGCTCAAAAAATGTCAGCATTTGTTTTGTGTTTAGTTGGTATCATGAATGCCAAGGGCTGGCTGAAATGTTCTTTGCAAGTTCAGTGTGGAGTGGATGAACAGAGAACTGATTCTGTGGAAAGGATATATGTTTGGCATAATTAGTTCCACCTCATTGAATTTTCACATTGATGGTATAGTTTAATACCTTTTTCTGCAGTCCACAGGCATAGCAAATTACTTCTGCATAGTTATTTAGAAATTAGAAGCAAAATTTCATGGCTTAAGTATGTGTTTGATCTAGTTCCATGATACAGATCAACACTTCATGATTATTTTGCAGCCTTATCATAATTGGCATTGCATTTCTTCTATATAATTTTTCGTTGCTTTTAAAATGAGAAGCTAAACTGTCAGTGAATTTTTATCTCTGTGCCAATATTCTCTCAGCGAATTTTAATTGTTTATTTAAATTTAATTGGCATGTGGTATGTTGTTGTGTTGGTATTCAAACTAAATGATAAATGTGCTTTGTGTTTCACATTGTGATTGCGCGTCCCACTAAGGTCACTGAAACACAAGTCTTACATTTGAGCGAGTACCACAAAGCGAGTTCTTATTATTATATCTCATTGGAGCATGAAGACCTAAATTCCATATTTATATTATAGCTGGGAACTTGTAAGGACTAAGGAGTGTATTGGATCTGCATTTGAAACTCTTAGGCCAACAGCTTAATGAGAGACAACCACTGCAACAAGTCAAGGATTGGATGACGTTCTGTTTGGTGGATAAGGTGCTTGAGGATTTTGTGACAGAGCAGCTGAAGTCTGTTCTTGCTGGTTGATCCTGTCATGAGACAGATAAGGCTTCTAAATATACTTGTGTATTCAAGTCTAAAAAGACTTGCTTAGAATAGAAGGCGAGTCTCGGCGCAACGGTAAGGTTGCTACCATGTGACTTTACGGTCACAGGTTCGATCCGTGGAATCAGCTTTTTTCATTAAATCCACAAAGTGGATTTGACCCTTCCCTAGATCTCGCGCATAGTGGGAATTATCATTATGTTGTTAAGAAAAAAAGATGATGAACTAAAGTTTCAAACAACATAATTCACCACAAGAGATTACTTATATATCATTTCCGGTATGAGTATTGATCTCAAATAAAGAAACTCTGGCAGATTATTTTCTATTTAATAAAATTAGCTAGAAGACGTTGGGAACATATAAATAAAAGACATAAAATATCAGTATCAATTTTTATTACAATATTTTCATGTTGGATACCTCTCCAAATAGGACAAGCTTGTGAAATATTAATGTGAAACTGGAGGCTATCAATTAGATCTTAGATAGAATCTTGTAGGCTCTGTTTAGATTTTACTTGAATACTTGAATGGATGTGTAACTTTTAAGCCTCAGAAAATGGGAAATACCTTTGGCTTCCAACCCATTTGTTTGCCGTGGTGCATAGCTGCTCAACTCTCTTGTGAAGGGCATGATTTTAATGTAGTAGAAGTATGAGCAAGGACCAGACTAAGAGATGGTATTAATTTACTAGTTTTGAAAATAAAAAACTTGGGGATCTTGCTTTCTTGATTTAGAAATTGTCAAATGATTTTGTGAGTCTTTCTCTCTTATTATTCACGTATAAATAATACATCATATTTACAACTCTTAATTGCAATTCTTAATAGTGCAACCTAAAATAGAAATAGAAATCTTTACAATAAACATAACAATCCTATTTCTAAATAATACAATTTAATATAGGAAATAATAATAATAACATAGTCTCATTAACACCCCCTCAAATTGAAGCGGCTGCTCTAGAAGCACCAATTTGCTAAGTAGAAACTGGTGACGAGGATGAGGAACTGCTTTGACGAAGATGTCCGCAAGCTGGAGTTGTGAGGTGACATGAAGAAGAGAGATAACACGAGCATCAAAAGCCTCACGAAAGAGTGACAATCCACCTCAATATGTTTAGTGCGCTCATGAAACACGTGATTGACAACAATTTGAATGGCACTACTGTTATCAACATGAAGTGGTGTAGCCTCATGTTGTGGAAGTCCCAGTTCAACCAACAAGCCACATAGCCTAATTATCTAGGAACAAGCTGTAGACATAGCTCGATATTTGACTCAGTGCAGGGCTTGGAAACTCAAACTTGCTTTTTACTCTTTCAAGAAATCAGGGCGGGACCAAGAAACATGCATCAACCGGCGACGGATCATCGAGAATCAAGACAACCAGCCCAATCAGCATCACTATATGCAAGCAATTTGAGCGACGTGTGCGCAGGAAAGAAGAGACCCCATTGGGAGGTGCCCCGCAAGTAGCGAATGATGCGACGAACAATTGCCAAGTGAAGATGACAAAGAGCATGCATGAATTGACTGACTTGTTGTACAACAAAGAAAGTGTCAGGATGTGTAATGGTCAAGTAATTAAGACTCCCCACTAACTGACGATACACCAGAGGATCAAAATGGAGATCACCTTCATCACGATGATATTTGACATTAGCTTCGAGAGGAGTATCCACAGTTACTACAGGCTAAAGTCCAGCCATAGAAATTAAGTCCTCAGTATATTTATGCTGATGGAGAAAGATACCCTGGGGATTTGAATGAACCTTAGGACCCCAGAAGGAGGACACGAAAAAAATTGATGATCAAAGAAAACCACAAACCGAGAAGTGCGTATATGATTAGCAGAATGATCATAACATAAGAACCCCTTTTGAGTGTTAGTGTATCCATAAAAACACATTGTACATATTGTGCGCCAAGCTCGTGTCATTTAGTAAGTGGTAAGTGAACAAAACATACACACCCAAAAAGATGAAGAACTTCATAACTGGGATGAACATTAAAGAGACGAAAGAAAGGAGAATCAAGATCTAAAACCTGAGATGGAAGACAATTGATCAAATAGACCGTAGTGGACAAAGCTTCAAGCCAAAATTGAGGGGGAACAGAGGTCTCAAGAAGTAATGTTCGAGTAACATCAAGTAAGTGGTGATTCTTTCGCTCAACATCATTTTGTTGAGGCGTATAAGGACATGAATGTTGAGAAATGATGCCTTTTTGCTGCAAGTACTCTTGAAAAGCATTAGACACATACTTACCGCCAAAGTCAGTGCGCATGACCTTAACACTTTCCTGGAATTGATTCTCAACGTATAGGTCAAAAACTTCTTAAAGATAGAGAAAACCTCATCTTTAGAGCAAAGAAAATATATCCAAGTGAAATGACTATAATCATCAATAAACGTCACAAAGTATTTATATTGGGCATGAGATAAAATAGGAGACACACCCCCAACATCACTATGAATGATATCAAAACATTTAGTAGCACGGTGACCATGGGACAGAAAAAGTAAAGATTTTCTTTTATCCAATTTGCACGTAGAACAAGAAAAATAAAAAATAATTGTTTTATTGCCTGACAAACCATGTTTCAGCAAATGAGACAACCATGAAATTCAGATGACCTAACTTTCTATGCCAATCCTCACATTTATTTGGAACAATATTACAAGCAAAAGACAAAAGAGTAGGAATTGAAAACTAGAGTGGAAACAATCTTCCTACTTTAGGCCCCCTCGCGATCACCTTCCCCGATGCTTGATCCCGCACAGAACATCCAACACGAGAAAAATTAACATTACAATTATTATCCACCAATTGGCTATCTGAAGTTAAGTTGGAAGTAAGACTATGAGACACAAACATATCCCGAAATGAAGAATCAATGTCGCCAGCAGAGGAAATAGGAATCATATTACCATCAGCAATCTGAATGTTCTGTGTGCCATGATAAGGATGAACATTATGCAAATGTTCAGAGGAACCAGTCATGTGATTGGAAGCACCAGAATCAACAAACCAAGGTCGAGGGATGTAAGTGGACTTACCTTGAATGCCCAAGGCAGAAAGAGCAGATGTACTATTTGCTGAACACTTTCCGGAGTTAAGGCACCAACTATAGAAGCTGCAGGAGGAGTGTCCATGCTTGCGGGAGTGGTGACAACATGAAAAGCCTGGGCTGGTCGCCGCTGAGGTCGGATATGACAAGTAGTGATGACATGACCAAGTTCCTTACAATAGTTGCAAATTTGGTGGTGCAATTTCGAGCAATATGACCAAACTTCTTGTAGATGTAGCATTGGACTTGTTTCAGATCTCAGCTTGTCCCTTTATGTTGAGCAAAATAGGCAACCGCTTCCGTAGGAAAGTTGCGGTTGCGGTACGTTGCTCCAATAGACAAGAGACGCTGCTCCTCCCGAAGCAGTTCTCCAAAACAAGTATCCAAAGAAGGGAGTTGTGACCAATTCAGAAGAGCAACACGCACAACTTCAAATTCGGGGCGGAGCTTCATGAGAAACTGATCTTGCTTACCAATTGCATAGACCCCTTGTACAACAGCGAGAGAATCTTTGGCAACATCAGCATGTAAAATCGTAGAATGTTCATCCCACAAGTTAAGGAATCCAGAATGGTATTCTTGAATGGAGAGATTCCCCTAACAGTAGTTGGCAATTTCCAGCTCCAACTGAAAACACTTGGCAGCATTATTCTGGTTGTAAACACATTTCAGGTAATCCCACATCACTTTTGCAATGGAGAAGGAACGTAGATTGTTAAACATTTGAGGGTCAATTGAACCTAGGATCCAAGAAGCAACTTGGGCATCCTTTGTCTCCCATACCTCCTTTGCAGCTTTAGCCTCCAGAGCCATTGTAGTCCCATCCACATAGCCCCACAACTCTTTCCTTTTCATGAAGATTTCAAATTGAAATTTCCAAGCACCATAATTCTTTCCAGTAAACCGGACATTGATATTTGTTGTCGACATGACAAGCAACAAAGAGCAAACAAGCAACGAACTATATGGACTAGAAAAAATTGCAAACAGCAACTAACCCAATACAAACAAGGGAAGAAACTAATGGTCCAATCAGCAACAAGTGAGAAAAAAACCTTACGATCTACGTTGCACGGGTACGGGTACGGTACCCGGTACATGTAGGGTACCGTGTACGCGATACGACATTTTCAGAAAATACTGGGTACGGGTACGTTAATATACATATATATGTATATATTAAATATATATTTTAATATATATATATATATATAGTGAAGTAAAAAAATAGAAATAATTTCACATGCTTCTACACATATCCCTAATAAGTTTCAGCTGCATGAGCATATATACTAGCAATAATTTCAATAAAATGCATAAAAAAAGAGAGGCCAGAAACGACCAACGAAAAAAAAAGAGGAAGGAAGAAAGTAGGCCGAATGGCGCATGGCCAAGGAAAAAAGAGAAAGCAAAAAAAAAAAAAACCAAAAACCCTAATTTACTCTCTCTCTCACTCCAGCCGCCTCACTTTCTCTTCTCCTCACTCTCACCCAACACTCAAACCCTAAACCGAACTTCCCCTTCCCTGCGTCGCCACCACTCAAACCTTCATCTCTTTCACCTGCTCTTCAAACCACCAAAACCCACCACCGAACCTCCTTCACCCTCACTTCACTCATCGCCACATCTTCTGTGTTCCACTCATCACCAAAAACCTCACCTCCTTCTTCCCATCCTTTCGAACCCACAAACCTTCGTCGCCCCATTCTCTGCACATCGCTCTCACCGTCGTCAACTTCTGCTCCTCGCCACTGCAGGGCCGTCGCTGTCGCCTTACATCTCATCACCGGCGTCCACCCCTGCTATTTGCAGTCAAAAACCCACCCCATGGAACCGCCGCTGCTACTTTCTCGCTGGTGGAAGAGAGGAAGTGAGTCTTCGAAGGAGGAGAGGTGCGGCGCAGCTTCAGCTTTACGTCTAAAACGCACCGGATGCGTACCGTCTCTTTTTTCTTTGGCAGGGAAATTCGGTACGCACCGGCACGTACCTGGCACGCACCCGCACCGGGTATGTCCCGGTGCCGTTACCATCCCAAAAAGGGCGTACCGGTGCTTCATAGCTTACGATGCAATCAACAACAAAATAGGGTTGCAAGAAAAGCTCCTTATACTGGTGTTTTTTTAATAAGCAACAAACCAGGAGAAGGAAAATATCACGATAGCAACAACAGATCACGATAGCACGAGGAGTGAGAGTTAGGGAAAAAAAACCAACAACAAAGATCACGAAAGGCACCAGGAGGAGAAAGGGAAAAATTAGGGCCGGCTCAACAATTTTTGTTGTTGGCTCTTGTTGAATATCTCTTATTAAGATTGAGTTTTTTATTAGTTTTAATAATAGACTTTAGATTTATTTTACCATTTTAGATTAATATCTTTTAAAATACTAGATAGATTTAGATAGATTAGAAGAGATTTGTTCTCTTATTAGGAGATTGCGTATAGATTAACTTATTTTCTTATTTAGATAGCTTATCCTCTATAAATTGTAACTACCTAGTGTTTTTCGATTCAAGCAATAATATTATATTTTCTCCATATTTCAAGTTGGTATCAGAGCTAGTTTCGATCCTATTGGCGCAACAACTGTGAGGGGGAGGAGCCCCTCATGGGGCTTTCTCCTCCTCCCTCATGGAAGCTTTTCAAATATTTTTGGATTTATTTATTTTTTCCTTATTCTATGCTTCCGCGCTCATCAACCTTAGCTGTATTCTTACGGCCTCTCCCTCTTTTGATCACGGTGCTTTGTTCAGCCATTGTTGTGTTTTTTTTGTTCTTTTCACGTTGCGCTTCGTACGTGTTTGGAGATCCCAGTTCATCGTCTCCTTCACCAGCCACAGCCGCTGCCACCATGGTTTTGCTTGTTTTTGTGTGTCTTGTGTGTTTCAAGCTCTTGGTTTTGAACCTGTTTTAATCGTGGGTTGGATTCTTAGTTTGCGTCTCATGGTTCGAGATTCTCTTATTACATTTATCTTGGCCAACTTAATGCAATCAGGTTTTGAAGGTGACACTTGGTACGCCGTCTTCATGTTTCTGTCTCAATTTTTGGTTTTCTGGTATTAAGGCTTCAACTGCAGGTTGCGCTGGCCCACTCTCTAGTGTTTGAGAGTTATCGGTGTCAAAGTTAACACCATTGTTTGTCTTAGAAGCCATTAATCGATCGACCTCAAATGTTTTTCTATGTGGTTGCTGCTGGTTAGCTGCTGTTTCGGCCTTGTTTTGTTTTTGGGTATATTGTTGCTAGTTTTTCGCCCAAGTTCGCTTACTCAACTGACCTGAAGAATTAGTTTTTTACTTGCATCTATCTCAGTAAGATCAAGTGTGAGAAGTTGTCTTTTGTGGGCCCATGAATTTAGCAGAAGTTTGAAAGGTTGACCTATTCAATTCAAATTTTCGTCAAGACCGTCGTTATTAAGATATATCTTGTGAGATAGATTTGTTACAAGCTTAAAGCTAAGTAAGCTTTAGCTTGAGGGGGAGTGTTGGATATCTCTTATTAAGATTGAGTTTCTTATTAGTTTTAATAATAGAGATAAGATTTGTTTCACTATTTTAGATTACTATCTATTAAGATAGTAGATAGATTTAAGATAGATTAGAAGAGATTTATTCTCTTATTAGGAGATTGCGTAATAATTAACTTATTTCCTTATTTAGATAGTCTAGCCTCTATAAATTGTAACTACCTAGTATTTTTCTATTCAACCAATAATATTATATTTTCTTCATATTTCAAGTGCTCTTAATACCATGTCAAATGATTTTCTGACTTGATGCCTTTCTCTCATATTATTCACATATAAATAATACATTGAAATTTACAACTCTTAATTGCAATTTCTAATTTGTGAAACCTAAAATAGAAATACAAATCTTACAATAAACATAATGATCATATTTCTAAATAATACAATTTAATATAGGAAACAATAATAATAACATATGCCCTCATTAACATAAGTCACAAAAAGGAGTGAAGAAACATCAAAACGTGGAGAGGAAGAGGTTGAATTTACACTACACTCATGGAGAGTGATAAGACTAGGGGTGAAGAGAAGCCACAAGAGAAGGAAAACTTGATAATTCTCAAGGTTGTGAAGCCACAAGTGTCTAACACTTGATAAAATACAAAGGCTTCCCCCTTATATACTAGGGAAGGGCGTGCAAGTGCTAATGGTCTAGGCCCATGTTGGCCCAAACTGAGAGTAAGAAAGGGAAATAAATATTATTATTGAAGTAGAGATGAAGAATCTCTACAAAAATATTTTACATAGCAGGATTTCAAGAGTTGTCTGCATCTCTCCCTAATAATCGGCCACTAAACTTTTGAATGCCCTTCTGTTCAAACCAAACCCCTAATATATAACTGTTGTTATCTAATTTAAATTCAAACTACAACAGTTACTAACTGCTGTAATAATAAAACTACCAACTAATAATTAAATAATAACTTCTTAATTGCCACTGTTGTTACTATTCACACGCACTGTTCATGCTCGCTACTGTTCATGCACACCCTTTACCCAGCCCCCTACTACAAACACCTAAGTTAAGTAAAAGACTCAGTAATGGACCCTATAGAAGTCCAAACCCTATTATGCTGACAACATTTTTAAAGCCCAACCCAAACCTAAACCTAAGTGGCCCAAATACAAGCCCAACTTAAAACACAAGTAAAAGTACCAAATCCTATATAGGCCAGTATACAACCCCGAAACAAAGAACAAACTTAAAATAGAAAAATACTAGCTATACTAGCTTATTTGGCAATCATGTTTTGAACAATGATTCTAGAGGTGTCAAAACGGGCTGGCCCGGCCCGTACGGGCCAACCCGTCACGGGCCGGGTTGAAAACGGGCCAACCCGTCTGGACCCGTTTCTAAAACGAGCCAGAAAACAGTGAACCCAGCCCGGCTCGCGGGCTGGCTCGCGGGTTGGCAGGCTGGCCCGTTTTGTATGTGAAAAAATAAAAAAAAATAAAAAAGGGAAAATTTATTTAAAAAATGTTGAAAAAATAATAAAAAATCATTTAAAAAAATACTAAAACATGTATTTTCCTAAACCTACAACTACAATTTTAAGATCATAATTTATAACAAATAACAATGTTATGTTGGCATGTTGCACAAATACTAATTCAAGATCATAATTGCACAATCACATTCACTCCAACTCCAAGTCTCCAAAGTCCAATAACAATACGAACAATTCTTAGCACCAATTCTGGTAAAATGCTTCCAGACTTTAGATGTGCATTTCTTAGCCTTCTTTCCTGCTCTGTTACCATCCTCATTAGCAGTTTGACTTGGATCTTCCCCCAAAATTTCAAGGTCATCATCACTTTCGTCACTACTTTGATTAATGCTGAAGTTTGTGGTTTGTGACTCCATCCTGTACCAAATATACTTTGATTCAATGTTCCACATCCAGTACCAAATATAATAGCAGCAAGAATCCTTAAAAAGCAATCACAGCATGCAATATCAAGTCTAGTAACAAAAAGCTTTTCATGCAGTACCAAATATACTTTGATTCAATGTTTTTAACAAAAAGCTTTGGATCCAGAGGCTCCAAAATCTGAATGCACTGAATGTGGAAAATGCAATATCAATATATCATTGAACCAGTAAGTGTTTCAATCAAATAAACACTATCCATTGGTTTTTAGGACAACAATCAAATGTGGAAAATGCAATACCAATATATCATTGAACCAGTTTTTTTTTTTGAAAGGCCAATATAAATTGCATATAACATAGCACAAGGGGTGCTAGGCCCATATACAAAAAGTTTGAGAATTAAAATCCAAGGTAGCATTACAGCAAGAAGATAAACCAGAAAGAAAACAGCAAAATAATAAAGAAGCAGCAGCGCAACATTCACTATAGAAGGCAGCTATCACTCCAGTAGCACTACATCTTTATCCTATTAGCACCAAATCTTATATTTTGCACAGCACCGACAAGCCACCAATGAAGCTCCATATCATTGAACCAGTAATTGTTTCAATCAACTAAACACTATCCATTGGTTTTTAGGACAACAATCACAGCATGCAATATCAATATATCATTGAACCAGTAACAAATCAACTATTGAACCAGTAACAACTAACAAATCAACTAATTCATGCAATACTAATTAGGAGTTGAAGATAAAATGAGAAAGAGAAACCATTAAAATTAAAACTAAACCAACCTGAGC
This sequence comes from Acmispon strigosus, assembly GCA_030819835.1. Lineage (NCBI taxonomy): Eukaryota > Viridiplantae > Streptophyta > Magnoliopsida > Fabales > Fabaceae > Acmispon > Acmispon strigosus. The sequence goes on from JAUAMA010000001.1 coordinate 33,804,493, forward strand.
AGTGAGCAGTAAGCAAGTGGCGCGGCGGACCTGAGCAGTGAGCAGGTGGCGCGGCGGAGAGGGAACCAGAAAGGGGGGCGAGGGGCGACGGTGGTGAATCGCGAAATGAAGGGGGGCGACGGTGGTGATTCGTGAAGCGTGTGCGGCGGCGTAGAGGGAATCAGAAAGGGGGGCGACGGTGGTGAGGCGTGTGTGGCGGCGACGTTCAGCTCCTTCTCTCTTTCACGCGGCGGCGGCTTCAATTTCAGTTCTCCACTTCTCCTTCTCTCTTTCACGGTGAAATGAAAATGATTCAATTGAAACCCTAGCCCTGGTTACCCCCAATCAGTTGGGCCACTCACTGATTCACTCCCTCTGTCCCTCACAAGCCCAAAAAAAAAAAAAAAAAGCTGCCAACCCGCGGGTTGGCCCGTGTAACCCGTGGGCTGACCCGCATTGACCCGCGGGTTGCGCGGTGCGGGTTGGTCTGGCCCGTATTAAAAACGGGCTCGGTTTTAGGCAACCCAACCCGCTTGGGCTGGGTTGGCCCGCGGGTTACAACCCGTTTTGACAGCTCTAAATGATTCTATTAAGTCTTCAAGTGTCTTGCCTCTCCTTTCCATGCATGTGTCAAGAGCTTACTTGGAAATTTTGGTCCTAGTGGTTGTGGTCGGTTGGTGCAAGATGATTGTGAAAGGTGGATTACTGGGTGTTCAACTTTCTTTGGCTTCTTTGATGTGTTAAGGTTGAACTTCTTGCCATTTTGCGTGACCTGTGTATGTTGAGATTTGTATTATCGTTGAAGCTTATTATTTTCGGACTCGATGTTAGATCTTAATCTCATTCAACACAAGCGTCAACCTTTTCACACGTATGTTAGTATTATAAGTGCAATCCAAGTGTTCTTGCAGATCTTAGTTTGTTGTTCTTCAGCATACTCTGCGAGAAGAAAGTGCTACAATTGACATTTTAGCTAAGCTTGGCTCCTCCTCTGAGTTTGGATTGCACATTTATGAGGAGGTTCCTTTAAAAATTTCACAATTTTATTTGCCAATTTTTCAGATATTTTAACTCTTAGGAGTTAGCTTTGTTTTCCTTTTCTTTCTTGTAAAAAAAAAGTGTATAATTATTTAACTCATTTATATATTTTAGAGCATTTGATTAATTTGATGAGAAGTGTTGTCTTTGACTCCAATTTATTAATTGAACCATACTTTGTAATATGAAAAATAACTTCAAGTACAACGGCAAAATAAAGCATAATATCTAAAAGATTCTATATAACATAGATAAAGAACAAACTACATAAAACATGATATCTAAATAGATTCTATAGAACATAGATAAAGGCAACCTAAGCTGGTAAAAAGTTGACAAGATATACATGATAATGTAAAGAAGCATAAAAGGGCATTCATGGGAGGACGTTGATTCCATTGTCAGCGCTGTATGATGCACTCCAATCTGGTTTCAGATTTTGCTTGTCCAGCTTCTCGGTTTTCCACTTTTACCCCTTCCTTGTTCTTCCCCCACAAGACGATGTAGAGTCCAATCACCAACAAAATAGTGCCACCAATGCTGCCATGGTTAATAATGACACAGAAAAGCAATTAATTTTGATCTGCTTTTAGGAAAGTGATTCATTCATACACACATTGTTTTGAAATAGGGAGAATAGAATGTGAACCTTCCCAAGTAAAGTGTTTCTTTCCAACAAACTACAGAGAATATTGCTGTGATCACAAGGGCTAGAGGGGTGAACATTGCTGTGAACACAGGACCTTTGGTCTCTATAGTGCAGACTTGCAACCAATAGCAAATGCCTGTTACAACAACACCCTGCCGACAACAATTAACTGTAAGTGAAAAGAAAGTTAAAACACAACCTGATAAAAATAAACAATTGCAGTAAATATTTTATACTATATTTATTATTAGAAAAAATCTGATGCTAATTTAGGGTTTGTTTAAATCATCTGGTGTTGTAAGCTCATCCAGTCGTATTTTAACACGTGTCATGACATAAAATTTCTAAGACACGTGTTAAAATATTACTCGGTCACTTAAGACTTAGGTTATTTTAGTTAATATTTACTTAGAGTGATTTGGACACGCCCACTAATTTAATATATAAAAGTGGAATTTTTTCTTTTAATTTTTATTAAAGAAATTATTTTAAGCCGAGGTCTATAAAGAAACACCTTAGGAGTAATTCTATTTCACTATTAAAAAAAATCAAATATTAAAATTACTTTCATTACACTCCAAACACAATTTTTTTTCTTAAACTTAATTATAATAAACATATTTTTTATTTTATTTTATTCGTAATTCAGATCAAAATCATTTCATTATTTTTGTTAAGATACATGTTAACCCATAGAATTGGTGGTATCTTTTCTGTAATTGATTGTAACTTGTGTGCTAAATGAGAATTGGTTGTGAAAGAGCTAGTGTGGTCCATTAAGATCTTTTATGTCAACGGTGTTCAACTATGACGTGACAGGTGCATCATTATTAACATAACATGATTAAAATTAAGTGACTCTGAATATGACATTCCCCTATCTCATGGAAGAGAAATGCACACCCACATTTGGTCGAGCAAGATTTCCACTAATTAAGCCCTATTCCAAAAAGATAGAGCACTAGGCATTTGGGGTGAAGAATGTGACCTTATTAAATTTGAAGAGTGGTTCAAGATTCTGTTATGGTCTAAGAGAAAGCTCAATCGCAATATGAAGATCGCTTCCAGACATCTAGACCGCAAACAAACAAAGTATTACATTACTTTTTCTATGTGCTTGAAAAAAATAACTTGTTGAATTCTTTTATGGCATCATAGTTTTATTGACCAAGGGTTGATATTTTGATTTCTTACTCCCTTCTTTTAAGTGGATACAAGTGGAAATAAGTTAGATTAGACTTTGCATAAATAGACCATCTTAAAATATTCAAGACCTAAGTTTGATTTGTTATTGCGTAGACTCTTCTTTAGACCCGTGTATGATTTTTTCTGAAAATTTAGTCTAACTTAATAGCTTACTTAAATAAATGCTTGTTGTATAATAAGATCTTTTATCAAATAATTAATTATCCCAAAATTAAGTTGTTGAGTAAATGCTCTGAATGGTTTTATATTATATTTATAATACACCCCCTTATGCAAAAGCTCACTTAGGCTTGAAGTGTGGACAATGCATATCCACCTACCATGTGCTTAAATTCCATTTTTTATTGGAAAAATTAAGGGCGGCAATTATTGAACTCTAGACAGCTTGGTAATAGAGACTTTGATACCATATCAAATAATCAATTATCCTAATAATTTAAATTATTAGGTAAATACCTTAAATAATTTTATATTATATTTCTAACTGATAACAAACTAAAATATGGTGAGGGATAGGTAAGTCCAGGTTGATGGCTGGATCACTGCATAGGATAAAAAATCTCCTCCCAAAAAAAAAAAGAAAAATATTTTGGCCAATAAAATAAAACTAAAATATGGTTGAACAAATCTATCTGGCAAAATTATATGTTAATGTGCAAATAGGCCGGGTTATGTTGTGCTTTCAAAATCTTGAAAACTTATTAAAAGTCATACTTTATAGTAAGATAAATAGGTGAACAATTATAATAATAATCAAATGTAACAATAATAAAAAAAATATTTATATTAATTATATTTATTTAAATTGTTCGGTCTTTTAGATTTATAAGGCTTTCGGTGGTTTGAATAGTTTATTTTGAAAAAGCTTCAACTTGTTTATGTCACAAAAGTATCATTTTAAGTGTGTTATGTACTATTTGGTAGTGGGGTCGGTTAAGTGACCCCATGATTAATTGGGTTATGTAACTCCATGTCTATATGGACCAGTAAGATTGTGTCATTATTTTATTTATTTCTAAATTATTTTTTAATTCTGGCACAATCTTACCGGTAAATAACCTCAATTAATCATGGGGTCATTTAGCCAACCCATCGGTAGTGCACTAATCATTAATGCAAATATTAGATAATAAACATACACAATAAGCAACGGAAAGAAGATGAATATCCCATCCAAGCCTCCATGCATGAGGATTATTCCTCTCCACTGCAACAGCCAAAATAGCTGACTGTATGAAGCTAAAAAGGCACTGTATAATGGTAAGGCGAAATTTTGCCGGGTATTGCTTTACAATAAATCCCTGAGACAAGTAAATATATTAGTCAATAAAACTTATAATGAAGCCAAAATGCTTGTGATAAAAGATGAATAATATCATATGCTAAAGGAACACAGAAATGAGATAACTACCTGCAAAATAAGCCACAAGGACCATGTAGCGTTTGCTGAGAGCATCATAACAGAGCCTTTAATACTATCCCCTTTGGAGTGAACCATTGATAATATGTGAGAAGCATGGTTCTGATTTTCTAGATACCCCTTCATAAAATGCAGAGGAGGCCCTTTGACTAAAGCAAATGTTATAGCCCCTAAAAGGCTAAGAACTGAACCCAAAATCTTGGCCAGTCCATGGACATGTTTCATGGAAATGCTTTCCACCCTGATATTTCCAAAACCATTTTCAATAAACAAAATAAAGTTGTCTAGATCTTGATTCTACTTCAGATGAATGGTTGATTGTTTCTCATTTACCTAAGTAATGCAGCCAGGATGAAAGTGATGGAAGGGATAGTGTTTGTGGTGGCTGCAGCAAATGTGGCAGAGGTGTAGTTGATGGAAACATAGTAAAGGTTTGAACTTGCTGTTAGCCTATAATTTAGGCACAAATAATAAGATTTGTTAAAAGTTTATCTCAATGGAGTATAAAATAGAACAGTCGTGATTGTAGACACCACTTTTGTCGTGACACCTGCAATTTATTTTTTCTATAAATTAGAAATTGCTACAAATTGCAGAGTTTATAAAGTCAGAAACCGCTACAAATTACAGGCGTCGCCACATAAGCGGTGTCCAGGGATAATTTTTGTACAATAAAATTTCCATTTTGGCATTTAACAAGTAATTAGGTCAGGAAAGAGACATCCATACCCAACAAGGGAAACTAGAAACAATTTGCACAACAAGTTGCATGACAGAGGAGCAGCATGCTTACTGCAAAAGAACAAAAGTTAAGTGATTAATAAATTTGATAAGCCTGTTTATACAATAAGGAGAAGAAGGGTGTGAATTAATGTGAAAGAACTGTTGAGAACCTGTCAAAGTACGCAAATGGAGATAAGGCAAGTGATGCAAAGGTTTGTCGATAAACAACAAACACATAAGGGCTCATTCCCTTGGAAATTGCTACCTTAGACAACACAGCCATTCCTGCATATACAAATTGAATAAAGAGCATTGCAATGTAAGGTTTGTGTTTTACCATCATCGCCATTAATCTCTTCATTGTATTCTACCCCTTTGCCAACTTGAATAGCCTCTAAACAAGGAAACTTGTTCAATATATAGAGTTTTTGAACTCAATATGGTATTGGGTTTATGCTTTCCTTTACTGGCTTTGAGCTTTATATATTGACATTAAAGTGGCATGGAATAGGCCCATCCAATGGAAAAGTTAAATCATTGGGCACTAGTATCATTTTCAGTAGAAGGGCATAGTGGGGCTAATTGGCGCATGCTAGATTGCACCTTTGGGTAACAAAGGCAGAAACCCCATTACTGTATAAGAGGACAGAGTGTCATGTTATGTTTCCAAAATAGCAGAATTTAGAGGAACCTTTAGGAAGCACTAAAAAAATACACTTGGTGCAAAGTAGCAATCATTGATCAGTTAAGTAGTTACGAGTATGCTGATAACTTACTTTTTATCTTTGACTAGAAGTTATTATATGAACTTGGAGTGCATATTTATATCAATTGGTGTGGGATGGTTTTAGTTTAAAGTGAGTGTTTGGATTAGCCTTTCGGAATTGATTATGATAAATTGATTCTAGCAGAATTGAGTATTGTAAATGTGAGATTAAATAACGTGATTTATGTTTAGATACATTTATTAGAAAAGTGATTTTTTTAAGAGAATTTCATTTAAACAACTTTGATTAGAATTGTTTTTGAGTGTGATATGACACTAATGGATGTGTGAGGGACATTTGAGTAAACAAATATTAAAAACTGATTTCAGTCTTTGAGAAATGAAATTATTTCAACTCATATACTATAACTAGGTCAGTTCTCTATAATTAATTTTGAGTCCATAATTGATTATGATAGAAAATATGTAAATATGTAAAAATAATTCTCGACTATGTTTTGTTCTTCAAAATCAATTATAAAGTTCTGACCGCACTCCAAACATACATTAAATACATGTTTCAAATTCCGTACCTGTGAATGCAATTGCATTGAATATTTGGTAGAAAGTGCTTTAGCACCTCGACTCCAACAACATTCCCTCGATGGAAAGATATGCCTGGTTTAAATAAAAAATAAAACAAAAAGTGTGGACAAACCACGTGCACCATACTTGGTAGTAAAATTCAATTGGGTTAAATGAAGGTATAGCACAGAGATATAAGAAATGGGTTGAATTGTGTCTATAAAATTTTTTCGCAAATGGTTGACAACTTTTTTGACTTGTGATACTTTGCTTCTTTGATTGTTGCAGTGGATAGACGTGAAGAGTAGGCATTAAAGCAAGTTAGATGATGAAGTAGAGCAAAAGAAGAGCCTACATATATTTATCCTGGTTCACCCCAATCTAGGCTACGTCCAGTCCTTGGCTATTTCACCAAGATTTGCACTATAATCTAGTGTTGGCAGGACTTCTCTTTTGTACAAGTATTAATAAGACTTCTCCTAAGTGTTCTTTCATCCTGCCTCTCTAAGCTGTTTAGTATTAGACAAGACTCCTCCCAATAAAGTATTCTTTTATCACAACCTCTTCAGGCTTAGTTAAGTATTCTTGGGACTTCTCCTTCGAGTATTATCATGACTTCTCCTTCAAGTATTCTCAGGACTTCTCCTTCAACTATTATCAAGATTTCTCAATACTTCTCCTTCTAGTGTTCCTTGATCCAATCTCTTCAAGCTATTGTGTTTTCGATAGGACTCCTCCCAATCAAGTATTCTTTTTCCCAACCTCTTCAGATTGTATCAACTTTGCAAGTTGAAATGAGTTCAACTTCAATTTCTCTCAATTAGAGATTATAGTAGACAATGAAGCACATGTACTCTTAATCTTGAAGCTATTTGATATGAATGATTCTAGCATTTATAAGAGTACATTCTCCTTTGTACAGATAGGGATAAACATTACTTTTTCTTGCTCTCTTTTCTATTGAAGATTTGATTGAGCTGGATATTCAATGATTTAGCCTGTATTCTGTCAATCTTCATCTTTTCCTGGTTTGTTCTTCTTTCATCTTCTTTTCTTTCTTTCTCTTAGTCTTTTTCTCTTGTTTTCTTTTCTATTGAGACTTTTTCTTTTCAAGCTCTATCTCACACACTTGTGAGTGTTTCTGATTTTTTGATCTACATTTCTCACGTTGTACCACTATAAGAATTCTCTAAATTACTTACAGTTATTTACCAACGGCCGTAAAACTGTCGGTAACGCAACGACGACTTTTTTCGTCGCTATTTGGCGGGAAGAGATTTTTGGGCGCGAAGGGTTGGCGGTAAATTATCCGATAATGTTTTGCGACGGTTGGGGATCGTCAATAATTTCATCAGCCAATTCCAAGGTTTTTGACCGTCGGTAACTCGAACGACCATTTTCGCGCCCATTTTGACGGTTTTATTTGAATAATTTATTATGTTGCCCATTTACCGACGTCGAGAAGCCGTCGGTAAACGAACCATTATATAGCTTACCGACGACTAGAACGGTTGTAACCTATATATAGCGGCTTTTACCATCACTTTCACCAGACTTCTCTTTCATATCTCTTGGTACCTTTAATATTTTTTCATTTTTCTTTATATTTTTGTTTTACTATTGTATGTAATTTATAATTTTTATTTGGTTTTGTAGTATTTGTATCAAGAATGATCAAAAGTTTCACCCATTATAGAGGTTAGTATTTTATAATTTTTTGTACTTTGTTATGTTTGTCTGAAATGTGTAGTTAAGCTAATGTGAATATTATTTATGCATGACAAGTTTAGCAAGTTATGAAATATATATTGGTCTATGAAATGATTTATAATATGTTTTAAGTGACATATGTTCTTTTTTTATGGTAGACATGTATAATTAATAATTATATTTTCTTTTTCATTTTGAAGCACTAAAAATTAGTTATATTTATTGTTGTATATTTTTTATTGAACGAAAATGACTTCTTATATCGAGGATGATATCTTAGTTTATTGAAATTGTTTACATGTATGGCAATAGGAAAAATACTATTTAGAATGTTAATTGATAGTAAGTAATATATTAACAAATTATTTTATTAAAAAAATCTCGTGTTCTACTCCGCTTTCATTGTTCATGAAGCGCTTCATCTGTATGGATATAATATGGATGAAACATTACATGGACAACGAAATCGAAGTGGAAAATGAGATATTTTAATAAAATAATTTATTAATATATTATTTATTACAAATCTATCAAATTACATTTTAAAACGTTTTTTCCTATTACAATACATATATATAATATCGATAAAGACTTAAATCCACTTTTGAGTTCTGACATTTTTAATTTGTGAAAATCAAGTCCGTTCGTCAACTTGCTATCCATATCGATAAGGGCAGCTTACTTGGCACTGCTATTTATACCACATTGTTCTATCTTTGCACCACTTTACTAATTACACCACTTATTATGACACGTATATAAAAAAAGGAAAAAGGAAAAAAACAATATAATTAAAAAAGCAAATTAAAATTAGAATATAACTTTAAAAAATTCCAAATCACATTCATCTTCTTCCTCAATGTGATCTTCGTACAATCTCCATCTCTTCACCATAAACCACCAAGCTCTACCATACTCAGCTAACCCCAAATCACCACCACCACCACCACTCCCACCACCGCATCACCACCACTCCCTTCTCAACCCACTATTTTCTTCTTATTCTTCTTCTCCCTCATAAATGAATCTGTAAAACCTTTTTCTCCATTACAAAACCCATCCAAACATTCTTCTCCCTTCTCAATTTTTTCTAACTAACAAATCCCTAAATCCCAAGCTTCACACATTTAGGGAGGACATAATCAAATCATATTCAGATTTCCCATCTCAACACATCACAAATCCCTACGTTGGCCTTTGGTTGTTGATGTCATTGTTGTGGTGGTGCTTCTGGTTAGGGGTTTGGTGGTGATAAGGGGTTCGATTGTGATGGTGGTGGGTGGTTGTGGGATGGAAGAGGAGGAGGAGGAAGAAGGAGGAGGATGAGAAGTACGGTGTCGTCGAAGAAAGAACTTTTTCTCTCATCTTTGTTTTTGACGAAGGATCTGGAAGGAGAATCGAAGAATCTGAAAGGAGAATCTAAGAATCTGGAAGGAGAATCGACGGTTAGGGGTTCTGGCATCGAGAGCCATTGTCGTTCCTACTGACCATGTTATCTTGAATTGAAGAATCTGGAAGGAGAATCCACGGTTAGGGGTTCTGGCATCGAGAGCCATTGTCGTTCCTACTGACCATGTTACAGAGGCTCGTCGTGAGGAGGAGGGCTTGGTGTGTGGTCGTGTTTTGGGGTTTCAGTGAAGGGAGACGAGGAGGAGAAGAGGAGCTTCTGGTGGCGGAGATTGATGCACAGGTGGCCGGCGCTCCTGTGGTGAGGATTCGGTTGAGTGGAGAGTGGTGAGGAAGAGAGATTGAATGTGACGGCTAAAAGTCGAAGAGGGAGGGAAGGAGCGGTGGCGGCGACAGAGGTTCAAGAGAAGATGAAGGGTGGCGGCAGTGATGAGAAGAAGAACTGAAGAAGAGAGGCTGAAAAGTGAAAACAGAAATGAAAACCCTAAGTTAAAGTCACTACTAATATATATATATATATATATATATATATATATATATATATATAAGGATATTTTAGTATCATATATATGAGATCGGGTTCGGGTAGGGTTCGGGTAGGGTTCCCTCAAACCCAAACCCGAACCCAAACATAGCTTTTAAATTCGAGTAAAACCGAAACTAGAACCCAAACCCAAACTCAAACAGAACGAGTTTTACCCATCAAATCGGGTCGGGTCGGGTCGGGTACCTGCAGGTATGGGTTTTTCTGTCATCCCTAATTCCACTATCTTTTCTTCCTTTGTTTTGAGAATCTTGAGATTAGAGACCAAAAATAGGTATCTGGAAATGGGTATTTATGTTTGAATGTGAGGGAAAAACGCCCAGATCGAAGGTAGAGGGGGAATGAGGAGAAAAGAACCACACACAAGAGGATAAGATGACAAGAGACGCAGGCTGGGAATTCAGAGGAACTCCATGACTGGGTTCTTGAAAGGATCGAAGGCCACAAGATCGGACCCATCGAAGACAAACTTTTAGGTTCTAGATCCAACACCATGGACCATCGATGCTGGTGGAGAAGGAAAATTTTCGAACCTCAAGTGTGACAGTGGCTCTTTTGATTTGATTTGAGAAAGGGGCTTGCAGTGGTGGTGCACTGGTGCGGCGGTGTGAAAAAAATTCCTTCGTAGATTAGGATGAAGATGGTTTGATGATTGATGTTAGATTTATTGTTCTTTCTAGATGAGTGATTGTTCCAAATTTTTGTTGTTGATTCTGGGTAAGGGGAAAAGGTTTTTGATTGTTTGAGGATGAAGATGAAGATTGATGTTAGAATTTTTTGTTCTTTCTAGATGAGTGCTTGTTTCTAGATTTTTCGTTGTTGATGCACTGGAGATGCAGGTGGAGGGAGATTACATATATTTTTTTTTTGGATCAAAGAGAGATAAGGGATGAGTGATTTGATCAGGGTTAAAGTTAAAAAAATTAAGATTTTTTTTTATTTTTAGAATTTAAATTAATTTTTATTTATTTACTTACGTGGAGTCCCAGTGGCATCTCTCTGGCAAAAATGTTAGAGCCATTGTTAAGTTCAGAACGTTAAAACAGAAATTGTTAAGTGGGGAGATTGTTAAGTTTAGAACTTTTGTTTTGAAAAACGGAACAAAGGAATGGAACAAAAGAGATAGAGGAACAAAGGGGAGAGATAGAGAAAAACGGAACAAAGCATTTTTGAAATTATACATGTCTGCGTATATAATGTTTTTTCTCTAAATAAAATTGTCATCATCAAAAAGGGGGAGATTGTTAAGTTCAGAACGTTAAAAGGGAAATAGTAAAGTGGGGAGATTGTTAAGTTCAGAACTTTTATTTTGAACGATAACAATTTTAATACTTAACTATATATTATGTTTTTCAGGATTATCCCCATCGTCCAATGAATAAATGATGATCTGTCTACATCGTTCAGAGATACATTGTACGCATGATTATAAGGAAAATATGCATCGTCCGAAGACTAAAAGAGACACATCTTTTACAAGCTAAATGAAAGTATCGTCTATGCGGATGAGGAAAGTATCGTCTAGAGAAGAGTATCGTCTGAAGGCCGAAAATGCAAGTATCGTTTGAAGGCTAAAATGCAAGCATCGTCCAAAGGAAAAAAGTGACGTATCGTCCAGAGACAACGTGCAAGTATCGTTCAGAGACTAAAAGTAAAGTAACGTCCAGAGACTAAAAGTAAAGTATCGTCCAAAGACTAAAAATGAAGTACCATCTAGAGGAAAAATTTCAAGTATCATCCATAGTGAAATGTCTGCTTACGTCATTCATTAAACGATACAAGTCCAGTGTCGAAACAGACCAAGTCGTATTTCAAAATGGAAGCCATTGATTATCGAATTTATTACAGAAGCGCAAATCAAGCACAACAACGACTACATCTGCTTGAAGTCAATGACACAAATAATCATCAAATTGAAGGGAGAAAATCACGCTGCAATTAATCCGAAAAGTCAAAGTTATTTAAGACAAATAGTCGTTGGTGAACGGTCCAATATTAATGGGAGAAGCAAGTCAACGACAAGCATTATCGGGAAATTGAATTCGAGCTAACAGTATAAAAGGAACACCTGAGGTTTCGAAGAAGACACAGGAAACACAACACATGAAGCAACACACAGTAGCCTACACAGAAATTCTTACACGCCATTTCTTTCAGTTCCTACACGACTTACACTCTTTGTTTTCCAGAAAAGTTTTTCAGCCAAGTCGTGAAAAATCAGTGAGAGAGAAAATCAGAGCATAGAGTCATATTTTTGAAAACAACCTCATTTTATAGAGAAACTCGTTTCATATTCTTTGTCTTTCAAAATCTCTAGTATTCTTCTAAGAGTCAAATCCATTTACCAATACTTAGAGTATACCGAGCTTAATTGCTTCTACTATTACTCTTTTGAGAGGAGAACCTTCTGTAGAAGAACTTGTTGTAAAGGAGAAGTTCTGCATAATATTTGTGGTTGGGAGAAGTCCTTGAGAATACTTATTGATGGGAGAAGTCTTGCATAATACTTGTACTATTCTGGGTTGAATAGTGAAAATCTTGGTGGAGCCAAGGACTGGACGTAGCCCTATCGTTCAAGGGGTGAACCAACATAATTCTGCGTGTGTTTTACCACTTACTGCTTTATTGTTTTATTGCTTTACTGTTTGCATTATTTAGCTATAACTTGTTTAATTCCGCTGCTTACTCTATCATTCACTGTTAGTGTTCTAAAGCTTACGAAAAAGTTTTGAAAATCATATAATTGTTTTAGAATAACGAGTTTTTATAAGCACACAATTCAATCCCCCTTTTTATGTTGGACCTTATTTTATCAATTGGTATCAGAGCTTCGACTCTGTGAAACTAATACCTTTGCAAGTGCAGAGAAAAGATCCATGGAGGGCAATACATTCCCAACAGGCGCAACAACAAACAGGCCACCAAATTTCGATGGCTCAAACTATCCTTAATGGAAAAAGCATATGCAATTATTTATTGAGTCTATAAATTATAAATTGTGGGATATTGTTGAAATTGGTAACTATGTGCCTAAGAATGCTGCAGGTGAACCAATTCTAAGGTCTCAATGGACTGATGAGCATCGAGTGGAAAATCAGCTCAGCTCCAAAGATAAGCTATTTCTTACATGTGCTCTAAGCAAAACAGAGCATGACAAAGTAGATAGTCTCGAAACAGAAAATGACATTTGGGACACATTGGCAATGGCTCACGAAGGAACATCCAACGTTAAACACACGAGGATAAGCATGTTTCTTTCTCAATATGAGGCGTTCAGGATGAAGGAAGATGAGTCAATTAATGACATGTTCTCCCGGTTCCAAACCATCATCAATGGACTCAGAAACCTGGGAAGAAGCTACAAAAATCTGGACCAGATTACGAAGATACTGAGATGCCTTTCAACAAAATGACGACATAAAGTCACAGCCATTCAAGAAGCCAAGGATTTCACCACCCTAAGAATGGAAGATCTTCTGGGATCACTGAAGGTACACGAGATCGAACTAGCAGAGTGCGTGGAAAGCAAGAAGAACAAATCCATAACTTTCAAGGCAAAAAGCTCCAAAGCCCCAAACGTTGAAGCATCATCTGAAGAAGCAGAAACATCATTAGACGATACTGACAGTGAAGAAGCATTGTTCAACCGAAGGGTCAAGAAGATGTGGAGAAAACACCAACAAGGAAGAAATGAATCCAAACACCATAGAAAGGAGTCTGGACAGAGAAAGCTTCAAACAATCTCTAGACGAGAAGGAGGATAAAGCTTCGAAAAAATCTTTATCGTCTGCTTTGAGTGCAGGAAACCTGGACACATGAAAGCAGAATGCCTAAAGTATACAAAGCCTTTCAAAAACAACAAGAAGAAGAAGGCACTTGTAGGACAAAACGATGAGTTTGAAGAATCCTCAGATGATGATGAAGATGAGGACGATGATGAAGCATTCTATGCATTCATGGCATCCATCGATGAATCAGACGACGATGAGGAAGACCAGGTAACATTTGAAACTCTTGAAGATGATTATAATGAACTGCTTGAATATTCCCATACTCTATCGTGTAAGTATGCATGTCTAAAGAAAAAGTTTTCACAAATGAAAAAAAAGTTAGAAATAGCTAAGCATGAAAACGTTTTATTAATTGAGGAAAATAAAATTTTAAAAGAAAATAATTCCTCTGCAGAAATTGTCGCTCTTAAAAAGAGAATTAAGGTATAAATCATGACCTGTCGTCATTTACAAATGAACATGAAAATTTAGTTAAATTAAGTGGAAATAATTGGGAATTATATGATAAAAGTGGTTTAGGATATAGTGATACGTCATCTGAACATGCATCGTCTAATATGCCATGTGCATCGTCTAATGTTATATCGTCTAACACTGCATCGTCTGATATCAAGTTTGTATCATCCAATACCATGTCATCTAAATCCATGATGTTTGTGGTAAAACGTAGTCTTAAACAGACAACAGAAGGGACATCCTATTATAAGAAGGTTCCACCTAGAACCAAAACTAACAAATCAGAACCCAAGAAAATTTGGGTACCTAAAACTATGATTATTCCTATTGCAGATGTGTTTAGCAGGACAAAGAAAAAGCGAACAATGGTACCTAGACAGTGGATGCTCGCGACATATGACATGAAGAAAGTCTATGTTCCTAAAGATCCGTGCTAAGGACAATGGAGGAACAGTTACCTTTGGAGGTAACCAGAAGGGCTTCATCATAGGAGAAGGAGATGTAGGTGAGTCACCTTTACCTGTGATAAGTAGGGTTCTGTTAGTTAAAGGGCTAAAACATAACCTACTTAGCATAAGTCAATTATGTGATAGTAGGATGATTGTTTCCTTTAATGAAGTGAAGTGTAGTGTCACTAATGAGGATGGCAAACTCGTCTTTGAGTCTCAAAGACAAGGGAATCTTTAGAAGATGAACTTAGAGAGCCTCGCAAGTTAAAATGTGACATGCCTTATGTCATCAGATGACGATAAGTGGTTATGGCACAAGAAGCATGGGCATGCATCCTTAAGGGCCATTATGAAGATAGTCAAACACGACTTAGTACGTGGTCTGCCAAAACTATCTTTCAAGTCTGATGTCGTTTGTTCAACTTGTCTTCCAGGAAAGCAATTAAAAAGTTCTTTTAAATCAAAGAACACTGTGAGTATGAGTAGACCCCTGGAGTTGTTGCATATGGAATTGTTTGGACCTACTAGAATAACTAGCTGCTCTGGTAAGAATTATGGTTTTTTCATAGTAGATGACTACATGAGATTTACTTGGTATATTTCCTAAGTCATAAAGATGAAACTTTCAAAGTCTTCACTATATTATGCAAAAGAGTTCAGAATGAGAAAGGGTATTGTATAGCAATAATCCGAAGTGACAGAGGTGGAGAGTTAATCAACGGAAAATTTGAAAAGTACTGTGAACAGAACAATATCGTCCATCAACTTTTAGCACCCAGCACACCTCAACATAATGGAGTTGCAGAAAGGAAGAACAGATCACTACAAGAAATGGCAAGAACAATGCTCAATGAAACATGTAAGTATAGATAGCAACCTGAGAGGGGGGGGGTGAATCAAGTATGCACGATTTTCGTCTTAACAAAAATTGTTACTTTCAAGATAATGGTGTTTACAAATGACTATTGTGATTGCAGCGGAAATAAGCGTTGCTTGAAAGTAAAAGATGAGGATTAGGAGAAATCGCACACGAAATTTATCCTGGTTCACCTTCAATCCACCGAAGGCTACGTCCAGTCCCTCAAGAAACCCCTTGAGGATTTTTCCACTATTGATAAAAACTTCTTACAAGTGCTTACACCAAGTACCTTAAGAATTTCTATCAACAACCTGAAAGCACACCAATTTCAGACCTTGAAAGCAAACCACTTTCAGACAATCAACCTTCACTGAACCCTACGGTGAATCTTTCACTGACCCTGAAAGAAAACCACTTTCAGATAACCAACCTTCACCGAATCCTACGGTGAATCTTTCACTCAACCAGAATGAAGATAAAGAAGAATTTCTAACCGGCTGATTCAATCCTCTAACATAGAATGGATTGAATGTATAATTTATTATTTTAGGCACTTTTCATATGAAGGCTCTTTCTTATTCTGAGTTATTCAATAGTTGAACAGCATAAGTGTTCTTTTGACAATGAAGAACAAGGAACTCAGAATATTGACTCTTGAAAGTTGTAGAACAAAGGCTTAATTGAATATGAAAGTGTGTTAATTGTGCATAAGAGTCTTGTATGAGTCTTGTCTCGTTTCTGGACCCAAATGGACTATTTATAGGCATAAGAGATCATCCATGAACCAACACAATGCTTCCCAAACATTTTGAGACACAATGGTTCATGAAATAATGCAACTAGTCGAGCATGTAATCGATTACAATACTTAGGTAATCGATTACACTAAGTGACCGTTGCTGTTTGAATTTTAAATTCAAACATGTAATCGAGTACAAGCAAGCTGTAATTGATTACTTGCCTTTGTGTAATCGATTACCTTATTCGTGTAATCGATTACACTCAAGTCCATTTTCCAGAAAGTGAAACTTTAAGATCAACTTGAGTTTTTCTATCACTTTTATCTTAAGGTTAAACTCAATATGTTGCTTTATGTTTGAGCCTTCATACTTAAAGATACCTTAGAAGCATAGCTTAACTAAATATTTAAGACTTAGTTAAAGCTTGAATCCTTGAGATTGCTTGAGACATGTTGCACTGATTCTTCTAAGTCTTATTTTCTTCTTTTTGTTCACAAGTTTGTCATCATCAAAACCTCAGCCAGGGTCAGGAGCAAGACCTTCTTCACAATCTCCCCCTTTTTGATGATGGCAAACACATGCTTTAGTCTTTGAAGATCATTATTGTTGTTTGTGTCAGAACTCCCCCTATTGGATGCAACTCCCCCTTTTTGTTCCACTTGTAGCATTTCCTGTAAATGATCTTTAAAAGCACAGGACCTTTCTCCCCCTTTTGACTTCATCAAAAAGAAGAAAAGGCCAAGAATATACCATACAGGCTAACAAGCAATATAATCTTTGAAATCATAGGGAGTGGGGGTAAACAATTCATAACTTGAATAACAAACATCACAACTAATTAAAGTATAAACATATGAGTTCAGAGTGCATAATTAATCAAGCAAGCAACATCCAAACAAAATCACCCAAGAGTTATATCTAAACTATTACAACCCAGAAATGAAAATAGTCATAATAATAATAATAAAAACTGTCTAAAGGTCATCAGACCTATCACATAGATCAGAGAAATGGAGAGGAGAATGAGTCATCTGATCGGCACAGAGGCTCAGACTGTCCATATCAACCTTCAGAGTAGTGTACATGGACTCAACTCTTCCTTCCATGCGATCAAAGTGGTCATTGATAAATCGTTGCATACCATCCCTTATGCTATCAATATGTGCAAGTATAAGCTGAGTGGAAGTATCACTGCCAGCAGAGGAAGATGGATGCTCTCAGAGGAAGGAGAGAAGAAAGCTGCAGGGGCAGGAGCCGGTGGAGTATCAGATCCTAAATCTAATTTGTGCCTGAAATTAACGTCAAGATCCCGGAAAATCCCCATCTTGTTCAAGATCTCCATGTCAATCTTCTGAGACTTGACATCCATAACCTGAGCATATTCTCCACTAGTGGAGACCCCGAAGTTCTTCAAAATAAGAGAAATCACAGGAGCATAGGGAAGAGGACCAGTTCTATCCTTATGTAGCAACATATGAGTCATCACCAAATAAGCCCAATTAATGGACTCACAATTCTTCATTCCATAAAGAATTTGTAATTCTAAGTCACTAATCTGAGCATGATTGGAGGTTTGGGGCAGGATGACATAACTCAGCAAGTAATGAAGCAATCGGTTTTCCACAGTGAGATACCCAACAGCAAGGGTATCCCTAGAACGATTAGCCTCTAACCGTTGCTTCTTAATTTGAATCTCCTCCTCTGAGAATCGACAAAGCGACAGATAAAAAGATTTTTGTCATAACCTTCCCAAGGACAAAGTAGTTCAGGGCCTAATTTTGCTCCTACACTAGGAATAGATAAACATGTTCCTAATTGCTCTACAGTCAAGTTGATGTCAACTCCTTTGACATAGGTGCATATTTTTCCGCCTCTCTTGATTAAGTTGCAGTAGAAAACTTTCACAAGTTCTGGATAATACGTACCATTGAAACCAACAAATTCGTCCAGTCCTTAATGATCAAACAGAGTTGGAAACACCAGTCCTGCTCGAGGAAAGACTCCATGACTCCATATTTAGGAGGAAGAATCGGCCTTTCGAGAAAGTGAGCCAAGAACCTTTGCTTCTGTCCTTCAGTTCCAAGAAGTTGAGATAGGTCTAGAGCATTCATTGTAGGGTTTGAAAGAAATAGGACTAGGGTTTCAGTTCTACTGATTTGGGGCTTTTTAATCTACACCAATTCAACAAAAATTGACAAGTTGAATTGATAGAGTATGAGGTTATGAAGAGAACCCACCAAAAATTCTTGAAAACGAACAAGAATTGAAGGAGATATGGTGATTTGAAGGAGTGGGTTGTCGAACGTGAGAGAGGAAGAAGGAGAAGCTGTAATCGATTATGAAATAGACCAGATATAAATACTGGTCAAATTGGTAATCGATTACAGTTAGTTGTGTAATCGATTACACAAGGTTTAAATTTGAATAAAAATTCAAATTTTGAATGGGTAATCGATTACATACTATGGTAATCGATTACCAGAATTCTCTGGAAATTTTCCTAGGCCAAAATATTGTGGTAATCGATTACAACCCTTTGAGTAATCGATTACTCAAACTCTCTGGAAAATGACATGGGCCAGAAAACTTATGGTAATCGATTACAGGTTATGTGTAATCGATTATTTGAAATCTCTGTTTAAAATCTAGACCAAATTTTCCTGTGTAATCGATTACAAGAAAGGTGTAATCAATTACTGAGTTTGAAAACCACACTTTGGAGCTTATTTTCAGAGAAACGAACATGTAAACACACAATCAAACATCAAAATCATCTAATATACCTAATTCTCTCATAATTTTAAAGAAAGAATCTTTGGGAAGAGGTTTAGTGAAAATATCAGCTAATTGGTTATGTGTGTCTACAAAAGAAATTTATATATCCTTTCTCATGACATGATCTCGAAGAAAATGATGCCTTATGTCAATATGCTTCGTTCTAGAATGCATGATGGGATTTTTGGTAAGATTAATTGCACTGGTATTGTCACATTTGATAGGAATACAGCCCAGCTCTAAGCCATAATCTTTGAGTTGTTTTTTGAGCCATAACGTTTGTGTACAGCAACTTCTTGCAGTAATATACTCTGCTTCTACAGTACTTAGAGCAACACATGCTTGTTTCTTACAGGACCAAGAAACAAGAGCATTTCCTAGTAAGTGACAAGTACCACTTGTGCTCTTTCTCTCAGTTTTGCATCCAGCAAAGTCTGAGTCAGAATATCCAATCAAATCACAGACACCTCCTTTGGGATACCACAAACCAACATTTGAAGTTCCTTTCAAGTATTTGAAAATCCTTTTAACAGAACTTAAATGAGATTCCTTGGGAGATGCTTGATATCTAGCACATAGACATACACTGAACATAACATCAGGTCTACTAGCTGTCAAATAAAGAAGAGATCCGATCATACCCCTGTATTTGGTAATATCCACTGGAATTCCGGACTCATCTTGATCTAGATAAGTATTTGACCCCATTGGTGTAGCTATGGATTTGCAATCATCCAAATCATATTTCTTTAAGAGCTCTTTGCAGAATTTGGATTGATTTATGAATATTCCGTCTTTAGATTGCTTGATTTGCAATCCTAGGAAGAAGTTTAGCTTTCCCATCATAGACATTTCAAATTCTTCTTGCATCATGTTTGAGAATTCCTTGGACAAATATTCGTTAGTGGAACCAAAAATAATATCATCTACGTAAATTTGAACTAATAACGTATTACCTTTGGTCTTCTTGATGAATAGTGTTGTATCAGGCTTACCCTTCTGAAATCCTTTCTCATAGAGAAATATACTTAGTCTGTCATACCATGCTCGAGGAGCTTGTTTTAGACCATAGAGGGATTTCTTCAACTTGAAGACATGTGAAAGATATTTAGAATCTTCAAATCCTAGTGGCTGCTTCACATATACTTTTTCTTGAATGTATCCATTTATGAAAGCACTTTTAACATCCATTTGATACAATGGAAAGTTTAAAGAGCAAGCATAAGACAATAGAAGTCTTATGGCTTCCAGACGAGCAACTGGTGCATAGGTTTCATCAAAGTCTATCATTTCTTCTTGATTATATCCTTGTGCTACCAGCCTTGCCTTGTTTCTGACTATGATACCATTTTCATCTAACTTGTTCCTGAACACCCACTTTGTTCCAATGATATGTTTATCAATAGGCTTAGGAACAAATTCCCATACTTGATTTCTTTCAAATTGGTTCACCTCCTCTTGCATTGCTACTATCCAGTACTCATCTTCTAAAACATCGTTTACCTTAGAAGGTTCTATTTGTGAAACAAATGCCATGTTCAAAACTGAATCATTTAAGCGTAGTCTTGTTGAAACTCCTTTTGATATGTCACCTATGATGTTGTCAATGGGATGATCTCTGTGTGTCCTCCATTCTTTTGGCAACTCATAAGTGGCATCTTCAACTTGTTCTACAGGTTCTGATTCTTGCTCCATTTGCTTTTGATGGTCATCCTTGATTATTTTTTCTTCCTCATCATTATCAGGAAAAGTAGTTTTATCTTCATTTGAAGAATTAGACTCATCAAAAGAGACATGAGCTGATTCTTCAACAACTAGAGTTTTCTTGTTGAAGACTCTATATGCTTTGCTTGTCAGAGAATACCCAAGGAATATACCTTCATCAGATTTTTCATCAAACTTTCCAAGGTTTTCCTTACCGTTGTTCAAGAGAAAGCATTTTGATCCAAAAGCATGCAAATGAGCAATGTTGGGTTTTCTTCCTTTGTATCAAAAGGAGTCTTCTTCAGTATTGGCCTTATGAGTACTTTGTTGGATACATAGCATGCAGTGCTTACTGCATCAGCCCAAAAGTATTTAGGGAGATTGGATTCACTTTGCATGGTCCTTGCTAATTCCTCTAGTGACCTGTTCTTCCTTTCTACAACACCATTTTGTTGGGGTGTTCTTGGGGCGGAGAAGTTATGTGAAATTCCATTTTCATCAGATAATTCTTGGAATAGATGATTCTGAAATTCTCCACCATGGTCACTTCTTATAGAGGAAATGGTCAAAGACTTTTCATTTTGAACAAGCCTTGCATATCTCTTAAAGGCATTAAAGGCTTCATTCTTATGAGATAAGAATATAGTCCAAGTATATCTAGAATAATCATCAACAATTACAAGAGCATAAAAATTACCTCCAAAACTTCTAGTCCTTAATGGTCCAAATAAATCCATGTGAAGTAGTTGGAGTGGTCTTGTAGTTGAAACTATATTCTTGAGTTTGAATGATAGCTTAGTATGCTTGCCTTTCTGACATGCATCACAAAGCTTATCCTTTTCGAATCTTATCTTTGGAAGACCAACAACAAGATCATGCTTGACTAGTTTATTTAAATGATCCATGTGGATGTGAGCCAGTCTTCTACGCCAAAGCCATGAATCATTGTTTTTCTTGGCTAGTAAACATCTAACATTGGGTGGAATTTCATCCAAAGATATCATGAAGACTTTATTAACCTTATATCCTGAGAACTTGATTTCTCGGGTTTTCACATCTTTCACCACACAAATATCATTTATAAAACCAACTTTCAAGCCTTTGTCACATAGTTGACTAATACTCAACAGGTTATGCTTCAACCCATCAACATAAAGAACTTTATCAATGATAGTTTGAGGGGGCGTACCTATCCTTCCAATGCCAAATATTTTCCCTTTCTCATTATTACCACATGTGACATAACCCTTTTCTCTGGGCATAAGATATGAAAACTTTTTTTTGTCTCCTGTCATGTGTGATGAGCAGCCACTGTCAAGATACTATAAGTCACTTACTGCTTTCATGCACACCTACAGAACAGATTTTAAACTTGGGTGTTAGGTACCCAATGTACTTTGGGTCCTTCATTGTTAGTGACTTTCTTAATCCAAATGTAATCCTTGTTTGGTACTCCTACATTCTTGTAATAGCAGTTCTTTGGGGTATGTCCTATGTTGTTACAATAAGTGCATGAATATTTGTACCCTAAAGTATACTTAGGAATAGGATTGATCCTATTAGAATATCTCTTATGATAATTCTTCCTATTGTTCATAGTTTTAGATGAACTCGCATTCTCATGTCTAAAAAATGGTCAAATCCGAATATCCTCCGTATCTAAATATGTTTATTTAAGAAATTAAAGGGTAAACCACATAGAACTGCAACATGCGCCTAAAGAAAAGGAAACAAACAAACTTGGAAATTTCTCAAATACTAAACCAAGGTTTGTGAATGTAGAAACTAGAAACTGCAAAATCACAAAACTTGGAATGACCCTTTGAGACTTACTTGGAATTTTGGCCCTCTAACCTGAGATCAAGAATCATACCTCATAAGTTAAAGAAACTACCAAGCAGAGCACATGAAATCCAGGATAATATATGTGAATGATATTTAAATTGATTTCACGAAGTTAATAATAATATATGAATGTTTAAATTGGACGATAAAAATCATCAAATTTACATACAAGTAAAGTAGTCACTAAAAGGTACAATAAGAAATATAAAAAATAGTGCAATACAACTTGAAAAATAGCTATAATACCAGTTGATACCATTTGGTTCAGGTAGAAGGGGCTGTCCCAGATTGTAGTTGGGTCTAACTGTGGTTCGTTTAGTGGTGGCTCAGCTTGTGCATTGCTTTGATTGGAAGCTACCTAATGGCATGTTGCCCACTGATTTCGACATGCTTGAGGAGTTCGGCCTCACAATGCCTAGGGCCAAACATTCTGCAGTTCTCTTTCACGAAAACCTCCATGAGCACAAGCTTGGAGAAAAATAAGAAATGTTAAGTGATTAGGTTTTGTTCCAATTCAACCATCATAAAAAATAGGTTCAAAGCATCTTTAACATCGTCATTCAAAGAAGTAGAAATTACCATGGCTGTCCACAAGACGATAGGTTTATTACTCATGGTGTAGAAAAGCTCTTGAGCATCATTAACACTACCATACTTGGCATACATGTCAATTAGCACAGGATAAACTTCAACACTGTCTTTCAAACCTTTTATCAGGTTTTCATATTGATTCTATTGATCTAATATGAATATATACATGAAGGTTACTATGTCATATATCTTGATCTAAAATGGATACTTTGTCAATAATTAAAGATACAGATAAGCTAATTATAATGACTGATATACCTATTATAATGACAGAAACCACATCACATATTTACATATTTAGCTTAATACCTTTGTGGCTTTGTTGATACAACACCTTGTTAGTCCACAACCTGAAATCAAAACAAGCACACTAAGTCAGTAACCAAATCTGGTTTCTCACTATATTGAGTAGAGCTTAATTACAACATTGCATAAAAATAAGGAAGTAATGTCCCTTCTGGGCATTTCATCAAACACATTGCATGCGTCTTGCAACTAACTTCGTCACGATGAACAAACTAGTGTTACGGTGCTCCTAAGGACATCAGGCGACGGACGACGCCGAAGACGTCGGCAGAGGTGCATGTCACGAGATTCCTTGATTTCTTCATATGCGAACAGAACCTGTGAACCACCCTCAACCTTCGATTCCTCATGCGAACCAGCCTGTGAGGTTGTTGAACTAAGAGAAATTAATTTCCACCTTCCTTGGCCGAACCAGTTGAACAAGGAGCAAGGAAGATGAAGAGAAGATGAAGAGAAGGAGCAAGGAAGAGAAGGGTATACCTGGAAACCCAAGCAGCAGTAGTGAACTCGAACAACGCGGCGGCGCGGTCTCAAACGATGCGACCGCGCGAACTCGGAGAGTGAGGTGGCGATGGCGAAATGAGCGGCTGTCACGAGCTTGGTGACTGGTTGGTCGAAGAGGGGAATGGGGATTTTTGGTGGAGAGAGCTCGAAGGAGAATATATGGAGGATTCGAAGAACAGAAGGTGGAGGCTCGGTGGTTGGTGAGGCTAGGAAGATGAGAGGTGGCTGGATGTGGTGAGGGGGAGAAGATGGATGGGGAGGATGATGGAAAGGAGAGGATGAGTTATAGAGAGAGGAGTGAGTTAGGGTTTTGGAGGCTGCCCTCTCTCCTTTCCTTTTTTTTTACTTATTACCACGGTTAAAAGTGAACTGTGGTAATAGAGTGGCTCAGTTACCACGGTTCAATGCGGAACCGTGGTAACAGGAGATGACTGGGATTTATATGATATTTTTAGCATCTTTTTTCTTTGTGTTTATCTTATTTTTAGTTGTGTCTCATATAGTTTTTATTTAATTTGTTAGAGTTTTTGTTTTAATTTTGCATTTGCATATAGATTAGCAATTATTGTGTTTTTAGTCCTTTTAGTGTTGTTTTATTGTAGTTTTAGTCCTTGTTAGAGTTCTGGTCATTATTAGGTGGTTTATGGGTGCCTTGATTGAAGTATTGATGGAAGAAATGATGAAGAGAAGGAGGTTACAAGCTGAATGGTTTTGTGGTTAATGAAGAATTGAAGAATCAAGCAATGAACATGTGCTAAAATGGAGAAATGATGAAGGAAACGATTGCTTCAGCTATTTCAGACCTTCCTTGAAGCCACCATAAAGCCCCATTAAAGCATTGATGAAAGGAATCAAAAGAGAAGGTTAAGAACAAGAAAATGAGGAGTCTGCCGTGCTCCCAACGCCTGAGCGTTGGGACGCCAACGCTCATGTGTTGGCATTCTGCCAAAACTCAAGGATTTAATGTTGTTCCCAGCGCCCAAGCGTTGGAATCCAACGCTTGAACGTTGGCTTGCTGCCAGTTTGGCTATAAATTCAGTTTTTGGCTTTTCGTTTGTATCAGACATAGACACCTTTTGTTACTTGAACAAGTCTTGTTTCTAAGCTTGCCTGGAGTTGTGGGAGGCCACCTTGAGCTCCCAATTCAGGTTTTTATTTATGTCTTCCTTAGCCATGCTTGGCTAAGCCTTTCTTGTATTTGGGTTGTAGTGAATCTACCTTAAAATTATGCTTTAGGTTTCTGTTTATATATGAATAAAGGTTCAGTTCTTAGTTTCTATTTCCCTGTGTTAATATTATTCTTGCTCTACACTAGTTTATCTGGCTCAATTCTTATGCAATGGTAGTTGGTAGGAATTGGGGGAAATGGGAATATAATGAATGATTGCATGCCACTTAGGTATAAGGGTAGACATTGTTAGTGTTGTCCTAAACTTGGATTGTTTCTTCAATTTGATTAACTAATCAATAAGGGATTAGGTTTAGTAATTGAATTGGAAGTTCTATTTGCTTAAGGTATTAACAAGTAGAAACCCTAGGCTAGAACACCTAAGAACATGTTCTGATGTTCATATATAGAATTGATTCTGAATAGCTTAACTAGAGGAAGTGAAACTCAACCCAAGTACTTGTTCTATCATGCAATTATCTATCTTTATGCTGTTATCTAAAATCCAAAAACAAATGAAATATATCTTTCTTTTTCAAACTCTAGAAAACCAATTTCAAGCCAAACCAATCCTTGTGGAAACGATATATGTTATATTACTTCGATACAATCTGTACACTTGCATAATTGTCTATTAATAGGGTTCTAGGCATCTTTTTACCACGGTTCCACAAGGAACCGTGGTAACAGGGGTGTGGGAAAAAGGCAATTATGTAGTATTGTGGTCGTATTCATCGAAGACCCTCTTTGCTAACTCAGCTAAATGTGATTTTTGGCTCGAAGAGGTGAAGTTCTTGGGACACATCATTTCCAGTGAAGGTATCGTCGTTGATCCGAGCAAAGTTGATGCAGTGACGATGTAGGAGTAACCGAAGACCGTGACCGACATCAGAAGTTTCATTGGCTTAGCTGGATACTGCAGGAGGTTCATCGAAGGTTTTGCGAAAATTGCAGGACCTTTGACGAAGCTTACTCGGAAGAATCAGCCTTTTGCATGGACAGAGGAGTGTGAGTCGAGTTTCCAGGAGATGAAGAGGTGTTTGACAACCGCACCTATTTTGGCGCTTCCACAGTGTGATGAACCTTACGAGGTTTACTGTGATGCTTCTTACCAGGGTTTGGGTTGTGTGTTGATGCAGCACCGGAAGGCTGTGGCTTATGTATCAAGGAAACTGAAGATTCATGAGCAGAACTATCCAATGCATGACTTAGAGCTTGCTGCGGTGGTTTTTGCGCTCAAGGTGTGGAGACACTATCTGTATGGGAGCATGTTCACCGTCTTCAATGATCACAAGAGTTTGAAGTACTTGTTCGACCACAAGGATCTGAATATGAGGCAGAGGCGTTGGGTGGAATTTCTGTAGGACTATGACTTCACCTTGCAGTATCATTCGGGGAAGGCTAATGTGGTGGAAAATGTCCTAAGTCGCAAGGAGATCCATATTTCCTCGTTGATGATCAAGGAGATAGAGATGCTTGAGGCATTCCGAGATCTTAGTCTGGATGTCAAAGTGACACCCGGCAGACTAAGTTTCAGGATGGTTACCGTTTCCAGTGATTTGTTGAGGGAGATTAAGACCAAGCAGATGCAAGATAGAGAGCTGATTGAGAAGAGGAAGATGATCAATTTGGGGAAAACACCAGATTTTGAGGTTGGATCTGATGACATTTCGCGTTGCAAAGGACGAGTTTGTGTGGCGAGTGATACTAAATTGAGGAAGTTGATCCTTGATGAAGGTCACAAAAGCAGACTGAGCCTTCATTCAAGCGTGACGAAGTTGTATTAGGACCTGAAGTTGCATTTTTGGTGGTCGGGCATGAAGAGGAATGTTGCTGAGTATGTTGCTGCGTGCCTGACTTGTCAGAAGGCGAAGATCGAGCATCAGAAACCCGTTGAGACTTTGCAGTCACTTGAGGTGCCAGAGTGGAAGTGGTATATCATATCCATGGATTTTGTGGTTGCTTTGCCACTAACACGGAGGAGATTTGTTTCTATCTGCGTTGTTGTTCACCGTTTGACAAAATCAGCGCATTTTCTACCTGTAAGGACCACGTACAAAGTGGAGCAGCTTGCTGAGGTCTACATTTATGAGATTGTGCGATTGCATGAAGTTCCTTCGACCATAGTTTTCGACAGGGATCCGAAGTTTGCTTTTCACTTCTGGAAGGCTCTACAAGGAGCTCTTGGGCCGAATCTGAGTTTGAGTTCCGCCTATCACCCACAAATAGATAGGCAAACTGAGAGGGCGATTCAGTCACTGGAGGATCTACTTCGAGCTTGTGTGCTGGATAATCAGGGGATTTGGGATGAGATGTTTTCGTTGATCAAGTTCATGTACAATGACAGTTCCCATGCTAGTATTGGGATGGTATCATACGAAGCACTGTACGGAAGGAGATGCAGGATCCCTTTGTGTTGGTTTTAGGATGGACAGAACTTGCTTGTTGGACCAGAGTTAGTTCAATAGATAATAGAGAAGGTGAAGCAGATCAGAGAGAAGATGAGGACGTCCCAGAGTAGATAGAAGAGCTACGCGGACAACCGGCGAAGGGAGTTGGAGTTTGCACTAGGAGAGCATGTGTTTCTTCGTGTGACACCTACTACCGGATTCAGAAGGGAAATCAGGTCGAAGAAGCTGACACCGAAGTACATTGGTCCATATCAGATCATCAAGAGGGTTGGACCGGTGGCTTATCATATTGCTTTGTCGCCTTTCTTGTCCGAAATTCATGATGTCTTGCATGTGTCCAGTTGCGCAAATACACTCCAGATCCTTCGCATGTTATCACTCAGGATGACATCCAATTGAAGGACAATTTGACATTTGAGGTTCCGCCGATGAGGATCGCAGATCGTAGAGTCAAACAGTTGAAGAACAAGCAAAATTCCGTTAGTGAAGGTGATCTAGAACAAGGCCATGGGTGACGCTACGTGGGAGTTAAAGGAGAAAATGAGGGAGCAATACCCTGATTTATTTCTTGACGTTTAGTTTTGAGGACGAAACTCTTGTTAGGGAGGTAGTATTGTAAGACCCTCAATTTCTTATAATTGCATTTTGGTCCCTCAAATTTTAATAAATATATTTTAGTCCTTGGACTATTTAGTAATTAGAGTTTAGTCGTTGTTTGATTTCCCTTGGTTTAAATTCTGAATTCTTAATGGGAATCAAGGGCCTTGATGGGGTTTAATGTTGTTGTCCTGTGCTTGATGGGGTGTTATGGTGGTTGTTTTGTGATTAATGGAGTTTGATGGGCAATGATTCTGATTCATGGGGAGTTATGGCTGAATTCTTACTCTCTCTTTGGGGTTGAAAACTTCAAGCTTATTGTGGTGGCTTCCTCCCTTGTTTTATTTCATCCTCCAAGTGCAAAAACCCTAAGCTATCTTGTGTTGAAAACTCCTCCTCCTTGTGCTGCTGCTGCCGCCCCTATTCCTCCCCACTTGTGGTTAAGTTTCGCTTCTCCTTTCCTCTTCAAGAGTGCTAGATGGATGATTTTCAGTAGGTCCTTGCTATTCCTTCAAATTCAGAATTCGTTATGATGATAGAATTCTATAATAGTGCTGATTCCATTTCTATTTTCTTTCTCTCCTTTCTCTTCCTTCTTTCCAAGGTTTGATCACGAATTCCTTCTGGTCTCTTCCTCCGACACGTCGACGGACTCCTCTAGATGTGGTGGACGAGCATGATCCATTTTTGTTCCTCTTGATCAAACGACGACGTATGGTTGGTTTCTTTCACTTCTCGAATATTTTCTAGAGTAATGTCTTTATAAACCTTCAAATCCTAGGAGTTTCTAAATAAGAAAATTGGTTTTTGAAGCTTTAAACCTTGGGAAATTTTTTTTATTGATTTGTCTTGGAAGCCTTGTTTATGAAAAATTACAATCGAAACCCCTTTTGTTAGTGCTTTCTTGAAAAATTAAAGTTTTGGACTCTCTGGGCAGAGAGCCTGCGCACGGGCACTGTCCTCCTGGTGCCGTGGCGCTGGGATTCTGCACTGGGCGTGCTACCAGACAGGGAGCCAGCGCATGGACGCTGGCATGCCAGCGCATGGGCGTTGGGCCCCTGTCAGCCCAATATGTGGTTTTGTTTTAATTTTTTTTAAATTCTTTGAGGTTGGTTTCCACCTTCCCAATAGTGTTTAAGTGTTGTTTATATGCTCTTGTTTAGGTGGGAGATCAAGCTTATGCGACACATTCTACGGTAAGGGTAACTCGGTCCTAGGAGTGTCGTGTCAATTGTGATTATTTGTGAATTGTCTTGTATTATGTTTATAACATGAAGTTGTAGACTATGAACTATGATGTTGTGATTGAAATCTCTTCGTTTAAATATTTATATCCATGGGTGAATAAATTGATGAGGCTGGGACTTATATAGTGAAAATAACATGTTGTTCTTTAAGGAATTGGATTGTATTTTATTTGATTATATAATTGCATATGATTTTACTATGACTATGAGGTTTTGAAATGTTGGTTCGTGTGATGAGATTAATTACTTGTCATAGCATATGCATTATATAGGATGTTCAAGGTTGATGTGACGACACTTTAGCCCGTGGGATCTTCCTAGGGCGATGTGATGGTAGTTTGTCCCACGTCATCGTCC
Organism: Acmispon strigosus; assembly: GCA_030819835.1. NCBI lineage: Eukaryota > Viridiplantae > Streptophyta > Magnoliopsida > Fabales > Fabaceae > Acmispon > Acmispon strigosus. Next base: position 33,834,260 of record JAUAMA010000001.1, read on the forward strand.
TGACCCTGTTTGGGTAAAATTATGGCCATAGTTATGCATATAGATATTGAGGATTAACAAGCATGTATTACGTGTTGAGATTTGATTTTGATGTGGTAAAATAATTGCTACTATTTTCTGTCTATCTACCACTGTTTTAAAAAAAACATTTGATGTTGTTTTTGCATTTCAAAATATACTGTTGTTTCTATTTATAAATTGTTGTATCTGTAACTTAAAATTGTGTTGTTTTCTATTACTGATTTAAGAAAAATGTTGTTATTGTTTACTGTTTTAAATGAATACTATCTATTGATGTTTTGCTGTTTTGGTTACTGTTATTAGAACTATAAGTGCTGCTATTTTCTGTATTTTATTTACTTTTGTCACTGTTTATAGTTACTGTTTCTGATTTCTTAATCTCATGTTGTGGATCGTTAAAATTATTGTATTTAAAAGAGTTAACCCTTTCTATTTTGTTGTTTGGGCGCTTAACGCTATAGATTTTCAGAACGCGGGTTTGCATGAAGGGTGATCCGTGGCAAGCTCAAGGAGGTGGTGGCTACTAGCAGGCTTTTGGGAGATCTCCGAAGGAGAAGATTTATTCCGCTGTTTTTAGACTCTTAAATTTTTGGGGCACGTTGTTTTGTGCAAAGTATTATTACTAAGTTTTTGACTTACGTGACTCTTGTTTTATATTAAGTATTGGGTATTAATAATCATATTATTGAGTGACGTTTGGTTTTTTTTTTTTAAAAGAGAGTGGCTCTTTGAGAGAGGTTTCATATAATTTTCGTTTAATTACTATGTGACCCCTCAACCAAAAATTGGGGTGTTACAAAGACAATCGCGGATACAATTATTAATGACATATAATTTCTACCATTATTCATTTTGTGTTTGAAATGATTTTCATATATTCATTGTTGTTTTAGATTGGCACTTGGAATGTTTTAGGAACTGTGCATAGACTGCTTACAAATTATGATTGATGTTACCTGGGTTGCTCTAAATGCACAATGAAAATTGATTTTGAGAACAATATAGCCAAGTGTAAACACTGTAAAGGATCAGTTTTTACTATTCCAAAGTGAGAATCCTCAATTTAAAATATAATAACATAATATATATTGCTTAATTCTAATATTCTTTATTGAAAACATTAATAATTTATTAAATATAATCAATACTTCATCACAGGTTTTGTGTACAAGTTGACGTGAGAGATGATACTGACAATGTTGAATTTGTGATATGGGACCGAGAAGCTTCTCAATGGATCAAAAAGTCAGCCGCTACTGTTCAAAAAGAGGCAGATGAGGTACATATCATTAAATTAGTTATAATATTACAATAATAGTGTGTTAATGAAGGACCAACATGATTAAATTTTATTACAAAATGTTTGATTCTAAATGATACCTTTAGGGGGAAGTATTAGTTTGAATAGAAATGCTTATTATTCAAGTATGCTTTATTACCATTTACATCATGTCACAAATATTTAACTTTCCGTCACAATTGTGTTGTTAAATTTTATATAGGTCGGTGAGTTTCCTGGTATGCCACCTGCTCCATTGGATATTTTCGTTGGCAAATATTTCCTATTCAAGATAAAAACCGACAACAACAAGAACTGAAAATATACAAAGAGTTTTTGCATGTTCACCATGTTTGATGATTCTGACTTGATAAAACTTTTTAACTCAAGTTTTGAGCCAAAAAAGGTTTGTAGAACTCCTTCCATGTGCTTTTTTGGATGGGATTTCCATGTTATTGTTGACTATATCCATAATTTTATTTCTTAAGTAATTTAAAGTTCCAATTATTACATATGATTTTTTCTAGGATTCTCTAGAAATGGAAATGTGCAGTATTGAAGTAAATGGTGAACAATCAATTCAAAAGCAAAATTCTGATGTCGTAAGATATTTATTTCCTTCGTTTGAATATGTATATATCTATATGTAATAATGGTAAGAAAAAAAGCACATGGAAGGACTTGACATATTATCTCCATTTGGTGTTACTCCTATGAAAAGAAATTCGAATCAAGATTTGAATTGTATTGATGTAACAAGAAATTCACCAGTACAAGCTTCCTCAACTAAAGAGTTAAAATGTGTTAAGATAGAGAAGTGAAATAAGATCTTCATTGTGTTGAGAATATTGCTTCATAAGTATTTGTTGGATGTTTTTCTATTTCTTTTATTAAAACTTAATTACATTGTTTGGTTTTGGTATGACGTATACTTTAGATGAACAATTTTAATATTAGTCATTGTGTCTACTGTGGTTTATCAATTGAGGGATTTATTTACTTCGATATATCATGTGATCTTACGCATATTTAAAAAAGTTGACATATGTCATATATTTATTAACTTTATAACATCAACTAAATAAAAATGTTGCAAATTAAATATTAAAAGTACCCGTGCATTGCACGGACTACTTACTAGTATTACAAAGTTCAATTAACCTTGTAACAAGTTTTTGAAAAGGAGTTTCAAAAACACATATTCGACCCCCTTGTGTTTTCTTTAACTTATATCAATATAAAATTTTGTTTGATTTGTTATAAAATAAAATTAATATACAATTTGAATCTCCAAGTGTCAACTTATATTTAAGGATGGCAAAAAAACCCATACTCATGGGTACCCAACTCGACCCGAATTTACGGGTAAAACCTGTTTTGTTTGGATTTGGGTTCGGGTTCGAGTTTTACCCGATTCTGAAAGTACTATTCGGGTTCGGGTTTGGGTATGGTGAAACCCGCACCCGAACCCTACCCAAAACCCGATCTCTATATATTAAATTACTACGATATCTTTATATATATATATATATATATATATATATATATATATATATATATATATATATATATATATATATATTAGTACTTTAGTAGTGATTACTAGGGTTTCATTGTTTCAACTTTCAAGTTTCTGAATATGTATATTTATATATATTCATGATCTTGAATATGGAATTTTGAATTGGCTTCTAGAGTCATTTTTTAAATCTTTATGAAGATGTTGCTGCTACTGCATTAGTAATCAGGTTCGGGTATGGGTCGGGTTTTCGTGTTTTTTATGGTTTCCCTTTGTTGATCGCGGGTATGATTCCGGGTATGGGGAACCCGAAACCCAACGGGTTCGGGTTCGGGTTCGGGTATGGTTTTTCTACTCGAACAGGGTTTGGGTTTGGGTATATAATTTTGGGTTGGGGTTGGGGTATGGTTAAACCCGCACCCGACCCTACCCGTTGCCATCCCTACTTATATTGCTCAACTCCTCATAATTGTATTTTATGCAAATTTGTCCTTGGGCAGACATAAATTGCAAATACTTTACCTTTTATGTTTTCTAAAAGTATTAGAATTATTGATATTGTAGTTAAAAGTTAGTTTCAGTTTAGTTAGTAGTTTACAATTTTGTTTTTAGCTTGCTAGAAGTAGTTTCATTTTTCAGCCTCTATATAAGGCTTGTAATACTAATATTGTGTAACTAATGAAATCACAATGTAGCTTTTACATTTTTGTTATGGTATCAGAGCAAATTTTGCTCTGCTACAACTCTGATTCAGCTTCTCCAATCTCAATTTTGCCTCCGTCTCTTCTTCAATGGTTACTTCTCTTTGTCGAAGGTTACATCTCTGCTTTTCCGGCGCCGTCTCTGATTCTATGGTCGTCGTCTCCACAACCATGGCTTCATTAACTTCGATTCAACTTTGGTGTTTTCGATTAGGTGTTTTGATTGATATCTCAGTCCAAGCTTGATTTCACACTTCAGTTATTTGATTCCTGCGCTGCTTCTGCATCGATTGCACTCTGGTATTTCAATTGGCTTCTTTTGGATCTAGATTCTTTGATCGGTTTCTTCTTTTTTGCCCAATCTCTGATTGACGCTTCCTTCAGATTCTGCATCTGGTTCGTGGTTCGTGTTGTCTAATTGAAGCTTTTTTCATCTTTGATTTCCAAAAGGTTTTTGTTGATTGAGTTTCCAGAAGGTTTACTTCGGCAATTAACGATCAGCTTCTCTGATTCGTGTTTTGCTTCGGGCTCTGCTTCTCGAATTCGTGATCTGCTTACGGTTCGTGGTTCATGTTTGCGATATGTTCGCGATTTCAGAATCGCGTTTTATGATCAGGTTGTGTTCACATCTGGTTCTTGATTCATCTTCTCTCTTGCAGTCGTCGATCCTCCTATGTTCGTCACTGTTGTTGCTTTCTGGTTTATCCTCTCCGTGCCACCCGTAGAAGAGCTCTTTTGTCGTCGACGATCCTCCTATGTTCGTCACTCCACTTGTTTTATTTCACACCGCTGCCTATGTAAGTGTGACTCCATTCTTTCTTATGGCTTCATCGATCCTCCTATGTTCGTTATTGAAGCTGTTGATAGTAATAAAACCACACAAGAAAGGGGGGATTGAATTGTGTGTGTGATTTTTAACTTCTTTTTCAAAAAACAACAGTTATAGGTTCGAAAACGTTTGTTAAAGAGTGCAGCGGAAATTATTCTAAAACTGAATAATAAAGCACACAAGATGTTTATCCTGGTTCACCCCCTTAATCGACAGGGCTACGTCCAGTCCTTGGCTTAACCAAGATTTTCATTATTTTATCAAAATAGTACAAGTGTTCTCAGGGACTTCTCCCAGTATTCTGAGGACTACTCCTTTACATGTATTCTAGCAGGACTTCTCCTTTACGAGTGTTGGACAGGACTCCTCCCAGTTCGTTTTCAAGAAGAATTGGTTTCTACAAAATCTCTTCCGTAAGAGTGGGTAGACAATATGAAGAACGGATTACAAAGAGAATAAACAAGTTGATTATCTGAAAGGCTTTGTGTGAAAAAGGATAAGAGTAGCACTCTGTGAAGATCTTCACACTAGTTGGCGACTGAACTCGGATAATAAATAAATTGAGACTGCTGAGTGTTTGGCTTAGAGAGATTGGATCGCAGATGATAAACTTAGAAAGTTTGAATGCTTTGATCGTGTAAAAGTCGCCAAGTTGAATCTGATGCCAAGTCCTCTATTTGTATCTTCAGTAGGATGATCAATGGGACCTTTTTTGAAGATCTGAACATAGTTCCGTTTGAATTTCTCCTCTATTGTGAGTAAAGGATACTTCTGCATCTTCTGCTTTAATAAATGCAATCTGCCATGCATTTAATGCTTCTTTAATGGCGGACGTTGATATCGTCTGGTTCTTCAATGCATTTTGCCTTGAGCTATAACTTCTGTAATTAATGCTCATGCATTCCAGCTAAGGGAGCCATTAATGTTCTGATCAGAAGATTTGAATTTGAACGTTGAGGAGATACGATGATCAGAAAGACTCGCCGCTGATTCCGTAAAAGCAGCTTGAATTAAAGAATGTCAGAAGATTTGAATTTGCAAGAAATAAAGAACTTAATTCTGTCCTTTTTGCCATTAATGCTCTGAAGAGACAAGTGGTGCTTGACAGCTCATCTTGGATTGAGCAAACGATCACCTCCTGATTTTTCTTTTGCACTAGTCAACCAAACATTCTGTCTGGAATTTAGATGTTCTTTCCTTCAGATGAACCTAATGACTATGTAACCAAACGTTTATCATATCCGGACGGACTCTCTGAGGCAGACATTGTCAGCTGGCGGACTGATTCTCAAAGGTTGTAACCGGACGAATTCTTCTATTATCCTTTACTTGAACATTTGCTTTTGATAATGCTTTGTAGAGGTCCATGCAGTGCTTTTCCAAGTAGACGGATGTTCCTGAGCATGATAAACATTGAGAAGTTAAGAATTCCATTTTTGACAAGATCAATACTTAGCGAAATTGTTATTCATCAAAATATAATAATTCATTAAATTATTTGATTCTAACAGCTGTATTTTCATACCACTGCCTATGTACATGGTAATTTCTGTTTGATTTCTACACCAATGCCTATGTATTTGGTGATTTCATCGTCTCTTCGTTTCTCCATTCGTGGAATTCCGCCATGGACGTGTTTTAGGTGTTGTCCGCCATGTATTTGTGGAAATGCACCTGAGATTTCTCTGGTTTCTCTTTCAGTTCTGGAAGTTGCTCACAAGGTGTTTGTGAAAACTCCCCTATGAAACTTTTGTTTGATCAAGATTATTTTTGCTGCTGTTCAATATTGCATTTATGGTTACTCTTGTCCAAGCTACTCGGTTCTGGATACTTTCATCTCTTATTGTCCAAGCTTGGAATGTATTGCTTACGTTCCTGCTTGAAGGGGGTGTCAACGATACCTTCGGATAAGCTAGATTCTAGTCTTCAAGACTGGGGTTTAGCTTCACTGTGCCGTCTTCAAGCTGGTTGTGTTAATGCAAACCACTTCCAGCTTGCGGGGGTGTATTAGAATTACTGATAATGTAGTTGAGAGTTAGTTTCAGTTTAGTTAGTAGTTTACAATTCTGTTTTTAGTTTGTTAGAAGTAGTTTCATTTTTCAGCCTCTATATAAGGCTTGTAATACTAATATTGTGTAACTCATGAAATCTAGCTTTTACAATTCTGTTAATAAGAACGAAAAAACCATTTTCTATAAGTTGAGTGCTAACTTAAGATAAAGCAAATACAAGATTTCCTTTAGATATGAATTTTTGTTTAATTTGCGCTATGCATTTGGATCCCAGAAGTGTCAACTTATATTGCTTAAAACCTGTTTGACAAGTTAGGCCTTGGATATTTAATTTCCCCATGAATCTATCTTTCCGTTATATATATATATATATATTAGTGACATTTTTTTATCGCTACTAAGTGTTGTGACAATTAAAAACCGTAAAAAATACATGTCAATTGTATGTGGACTAAAAAGTGTATGCACAAATATCTTTAGTGACACACTTAACATTTCATACACATGATGTTTAACTTATCATTTGAGATTGTCTTTTTTTTTTTTTTTTTTGACATTTGAAAACAGTCATTTGAGCATTTCTGTTGCACATTATTAACTATGGTTGACAAATAGATTAAATTGTGAAGTTGCAAATAAGGACCTGTGAAGAAATTGATATATTTTAAGACTAATTGACTTATTTTCAATTATCAAAGCAATACAAATTATTATTTTCAAGGATCAAGTCATGGATTATCTCATTTATTATGATGAAAATTACTATATTATTATTATTATTAATTTAATAAACTTAATATTACATTTTCTAATCTCAAGCTTCACAATATTATAAGTTTATTTAGTGCCCGCCGCGCTTTGCATATTTTAGTTTGAATTAATTTGAAAGTGCTTTATCTGAAAATCCCACTTATAAGGCCTCTGAATAAGTTGAACCGGCCCTGCCATATTTGTATGGTTTCATTCATTAGAGTTTGATTCGTTTAAAATGAGTAACTCACTTTATAAAGTAAAGTGACTACGATAATTATTAATTAAATTATTTTATTAATTTTTTAAAATTAAGTAATTACAATTAATAATTGTGATTTTTAGTTAACCTTGTAAAGTGAGTAAATTCATTTTAGAGAAACCAAACCCATTCATTATTATTGTTATTATAGGTTTCTTGACTAACTACATAACACAACAGTGACTCCATAAGGGAGAATCTAATCTAACTTCAGTAAACACTTCCAATACAAAATCGCACATTCTTAATTCTTAAGACGTGAATGTGAAAGATATTACAAAACAATATTTTTGAAGATAGAAAATAAAATTGAGTCCGGTAACGTGATTTATCTTTGGATACATTTATCTAGAATTGATTTTTACAGCTGAACTTTAGTACATTTACACAAAATCGGATCAATTAGATGGAGAAGCTACTCTGGATCAATTCTACTAGATCCGGATCAAACTCGTTGAATCGATTCTCAAAATTGGTTCCCAAACATCTTCAAAACGATGGAGATCCACGTTTGAGACTCAGATCCACATTTGAGAATTTTAACCAACACACCCTAAAAGTACAATCAAAACACAAGAATATAACATGGAAAAATTTAAAACTAGAGAAAAAATCACGGTCGCTCTCTAAACCGACAACCAGAGAAAAAACACCGTGTGATAATTTTTAGGACAAATAGACTTCTCTTAATCTCACTTCAATACCCTAGTACACCCACACTCTCACAAATTAAATAAGTCAGATATAAACTTAAAGTGCTACTGACCGGTGTATGTGCTTGGTGTGTTGTAAGAAGGAACTTGATATCTTTATATATGGCTTTGGACTCCCCCACCCTTCACCATGCTAGACAATGAGACTTCTCCAACTTGTTTTTCTTGACCTCTTTCTTCCTTCATCAACAGTAGTTATGAGAGACTTACATTGCAATCAACTCCAAGAAACTCCACCTTGATTGCAAGGGTCTTCAGTCTTCATCGCTTATGCCGAAAATCATATCTTTCATTGTCTCAATCGACAATCATAGTTCTCATTACATATATTGGCAAAGAAAATTATCATATTCCACCATGAAGATTACACTTCACTTAGCACTAAATCATCCCAAGAATTTTACTTCACTTGGAACTAAATCATTCTAAGAACTTCTACATGTCGAAAACCATGCTGAAAATTTATGGTTCAAATTTCGTGTTGGCTTTCTCCGAAAGTTCATCAGCCATCGACATAACCGCGCACCTTGCATCAACGCCAACCAATGCGCGTACGCTACCACCACACATCTTACATCCATGACAACAAATGCTCATGTGTCACTTGGACGATTTTTTTACATGCTCTAAGCGCCTTATGTAATCCTAAGTTCATCAGCTCATCCTTGACTTGTATTTTCAACAAGCCAAAGTCGATTCTTTCATCAAACTTCATATCACTTGAATAAGACATAACAGTTGTACAAAGAGTGTATACCGTGCACCATATAGGTTCTCAGGAAAGAGAGGTGGATTGCAACGAACACGCTTAAGTACCAACTCTTTCCTAGCCAGAACATTCTAAAACAACATTTTCACAGTATCACTCTTATTCAGCACCTTCATAATATCACACTTTTTTTTCTGATGTGAAAGATCAGATACTACTGCAACTACATAACATACTAAATCCTTGTTTGGTATGTCGTATAGAATAAAGCTTGATAGTATTAGGGCTGATAGTATGAGGCCTGATAGGATAAGACTTGATAAAAATTTAATACTATACAGTGTTTGGTCATACACTATATAACTTATCATATTGTTTAAGCTGATACAATCATATGTTTGGTGGAGGGTGGTGGTGGTTGTGGTGGATAGTGGTGGTGATGATGGTGGTGGTGGTAGAGATGGCGGTGGTGGCGGCGGCGGTATAACGTGGTAGTTGTGGAAGTGACGACAATGGTAGTGGTGGTGGAGGTAAGGTGGTGGTGGGGGTAGTGGCAATGGTGGTGGCACTACGAGAAAAACAAGTATTACCAATGGCCTTGGCCGTCGGTATCACTGTTCACCGATGGGGGACCGGCGACCAACGAGCCTTTGTTAAACATCTCGTCGGTAATTTTTTATCGACTGATAGTCGAAAGCCGTCGATAAATACCGACGGCTATGGTTTTTGTCGACGGCTTAGCCGTTGGTAGGTACCGACAGTATAAACTGTCGGTAATAGTTCTCTTTATTAATTCCGGTTTCTTTTTTTTTTACATTTCATTTTGATTTTCATCAATTAGTCTTCTGTTCGTCTTCGTCTTTATTTTTTCATCCATTTGCACCTTCACAGATGCAACTCGAATTGCATAATTACAAAATATGTTAAAATTATAATAAATTAAATTAAAAATACTTTAAATCATCATTAGACTTACGGAAGTGTACGCCATTCTTTTGTCTATCCAAGTTTGATGTCCTTTATTCTCTTTCTCATTAGGCTGTTTGAATAATTGGCCTACAATTAGTTGTCTTCCAGACACTCCTAAATAGTTATGGTTAGAAGGCATCTGCTATAATTCAAATATTAATTATTAAACATACTACTGAACTAAAATAATTAATTTACATAGACAAATATTTTTATACAAAATAAATCAATATAACTATCTATAATCACTAATCTAATCCATAATGTAATAAAAAAACAACAAACATAAATTAAATTACCTACAATAAACTACAACTAAAACTATAAATATAAAATATAAAACTTAAAATATTTAAACAAAACTAACTTGTGCCTGATGCTGCTTTCACAAGGAGACATAGATTAAATCGTGCCTGCGAACTATATATAGGTTATTGACAGTTTTTGGTCGCCCTTATATAAATTACTGGCGGTGTTTGCCTTCGGTAATTTGACTGCCAATTATCCCGCCCAACGAAAGTTGAATATCCAATCGGAAATAAAGTACACTGACAAAACAAGTTGTCGGTAATAAGCGCGCCACATTACCGACGGAACGAACCGTCGGTAATAAAGGCACTAAATTTTCTTGCTAATTTATCAACGACTCGCAAATTGTTAATTTATTATTTTTTTCCTAGACAAATTAATTTCCGACGATCTGACCGCTAGTAATTCAAATAATTACGACGGTTTCTGGACCGTCGGTAATTAGCCGTCGGTAAGTTCGGTTTTCCTTGTAGTATGGTGGAGGGTGGTGGAGCCGATTGTCACGGGGTGGTGGAGTTTGTTGTTGTGGTGGCGATAGTGCTAACAGTAGTGGTGGTGGTGGTGGCGGTGTTGTAGGGTGGTAGTAGCGGCAATGGGGGTGGCAATAGCGAAGGGTAGTGGTGGAGACAATGACGGTGGCAGTGGCAAAGAGTGGTGGTTGTGGTGGAAGTAGTGGTGATGATAATGGCAGTGGTAGTGGTGAAAAATTGTGGTTGTGGGGTAGTGATGGTGGTGGTGGCGGCAGTGTCATGGGGCTGCGTTTGCGGCAATGGTGGTGGCGGTGGTGGAGGCACTAGTGAGGGTGATGGTGGAGTTAGTTGTGATGGTCGTAGTGGGTGGTGGTGATGATGACAGTGGTGGAGGTGGTGGTGACAGTGGTGGTGATGGCAATGGTGGCAGCGACGATGGTGGAGAGTGGTGGTGGTTGTGGAATAATTTCAAGTAGCTTATACGTCACAATCTTATCCGGCCTTATCCATAATTTATATGCTTGATTAAATAATCCATCATTTTAGTGGATTGATGGATAAGCCTATACAATACAATGTTAGCACCAAACAATGGATAAACTCAAAATGTAATATTGTATAAACTTATACTATCATGCCTTATACGACGTGCTAAACGAGCCCTAAGAATGTGATATCCCATCGAACCAGAGGCTCTTAATACTAATGGTGAGAAATAATAGAACTGAAGAAGTAAAATAAGCAATGTGGCGACCATACCTATAATGTCAGCTAGGGTTACAATTGCACTATTTTGATAGAGAAATTTAAAACTCTTCTTTAATTAAACTTTACTAATTACTTTTACAACTCTTAATAAGAATTTCATTATTCTAGCTATGCATGTAAAATAAAACTTAAACCTTAGTAAATACAAGAATGTATAATCTTAAATCCTATCTTCTTACCCGTCGATAGCTACCATAGCTTAATAGCTTCGGTGCATAACACAAAATACTCGATCTACACCCAAGGTCTTACCCAAGTCTCTCAATGGAACTGACTCTCACCTCTTGTGGTCATTCCTATTTAACGACATGATAGGCAATAGGAAAACCAACAGAGGAGTGAGAAGCAATTCAACACAATCATGTCAAAGAATAACATAACATAAATGAGCCACACGCAACCATCATCAAATGTTGTGCAATGCGTGATTCTCCTCTATATTCAACATTATCTCCTTAAATGATATGCATGTGGGCCCATACGGGGGTAATTTACAGTTGCCTTTGACATGCTCGCGATGATTAAATTATCATTTACCTGTCTGAGTTCCCACCTAGTCAAACCCAAAGGACCAAATTACCACTCCTAGGTACGCTTAGATCTCTCAAATTCACTCAAAGGACAAGCCTGGTCAAGACGGTCCAAATTGGGGCCCACTGGCTTTCTTATCGCTTTGTCCTTGTCCAACCAACTGCAAATGATGCATGATCATCCAACAGGAATACCCCAACTTCTTTAAGACTTTGTCCCAGTAACGGCATCCGGGATTTCTCCCCTTAAGGTAATGCCTGAGACCGTTTCTCAACGCGTAGCAGGACACATCATTTAAAGTATTCGTTCTCCATATGGTTTTACAAATCATTTTCAAAAAACAAGTTTAGAAATTATTCTCAAAATTCTAATTTGGTCCTTACGCAACTCAGAATTTAATTTCTTTCCCTCAAGAATAATTGTGTATTAAATAAATAATGTTTCTTAATGAAATTATATTTAAACTATGATTTTTCACATAAAATAATAATTTCTTATGAGGGCTTCCTCACTAATTCTCTTTGATTAAATTTTCATAATTATTAACAAAGTCTATTTCATAAATTTGTTTGCTAATATCATCTTAGACAAAAAAATTATCTTCTCTTTTTAATTTATTATCATTTTAAGAAAATAATAACATTTACACCAACATCAAGTAATTCACGTAAAATTATAAATATAATAACTCTATATCTATCAATCACTAATAATATTAAGAATATTAGTCACATAATAACATTGTCATCCTATTATTTTAGTAGGTGAAAAAATGAAATGTTACAAACACAATCAACACACAAGAATATAACATGGAAAAACTGCAAAACCAGAGAAAATGTCACTGTCGTTGTCTAAACCGACAACCGGAGAATAATCATTATGTGAAATGTTTGTGACACAGACTTCTGTCAATCTCACCCCAATACCCTAAACCCACACTCTCACAAACCAAGATATAAGCTTAAAGTGCTATTGACTAGTGTTGGTGCTTTGTGTGTTGTAAGAAGGAACTTGATATCTTTATATATAACCTTTGTCTCCCCCACCCTTCCCACGCTAGGCAATGCGTGACTTCTCCCAGGTGTTTTCCTTAACCTCTTTCTTCCTTTATCAATATTAACAATGTGAGACTTATATTGCAAACAACCCCAGTAAAAAAGAAGGGTGAGAATTTTGTTCGGTGAACCAACATTCATGCTGGGATTGCAAATACACACAAGATCATTTTTGAAATGTTTTCTTAAGAAACCAACACATGTTTGCTAAGTTGGTATGGACAGGTCACTTCATCTTAGAAGTATATGTGTTTGATTTCTGCTGATAATGTGAGAAATGTGTTAGATGACGATATGTAAGTACCTGTATAAGGAACTTGTGGTCCTAAAAGCATACATCGGCCATAATAGTGGCAAGAGCTGAAACCACCCAAATTTTTTGTTTTGTAAAAATATGTCAAAATGGATAGACATACCCAAATGGTATAAACTATGCTACACACATTTCATGTCACTCAAATGAAACAGTATAGAAATAGTTTCATATCAATTATAATACAGATATTTTAACCTTCATATATACATTTTTCTTTCTTTTCCTGATAGGAAGCTTATAAGCTCCTCTTGTGATTGAAACTCATGTTTACAATGTAGGGTCCACCACCAAACCAAGCCCTTCGTGCATCTCTCAAGTCCGAAGACAATGCCCGCACTGAATGGAGGTACATACTTGAAAAGAAGCCATGTCTGGCAAAAGAGGAACTAGTTTTCATGTGCTCAAATTATGAGTTATGGTGACAGCAAGAAAAACCCATAAACACATTCACTGTTAATCTTTCTTCGCATTGCAAAACTCAACTTTGAAATCATGAATTGCCTTTCAAATGAAATAGGAAAATAATGTCTTCCTAACTGTTTCCATCTGTTCACTTCATGATGTTTAGTTGAAGCAAATTTTTTGTTGCATGTACCACATTTTAAACATGCGTGTGCTTTAATAATGTTTTGGATAATGTCTTGCATTCATGCTCGGCCGATATAGGCACGACAGCGTAAGTTACGTGATTCTTTCTTTGTTTCTTCATTTGTCTGTTGTCAAGTGTGTCAAATCTGACGAGATGTAATTAGAAATTAAGTCTATTAAATCAGTTAGTTAGTAATTCAGAGATTATTAGTTAGTTACTGACTTCATAATTTTGAAACCTATCTACCCATTTTAATTGCAAACAAAGAGCATTTATCCATACATGTTCTATATCACACCCTTGTCTACTTAGAGGAAAAACATTTGTTTCATCATAACTATCCACTTAGAATTTTAAGAGAGCAATTGATATTTTTTCATATAATGCTCCTATAAGGATAATAAACGAGGAGGGATAATATACATTTTAAAGATTAAAATAGGAAAACAAATAATATATTTTAAGAAATTATCAATATTAATTGTATTTCTTAATATGCTTACATGTTCTTTCTTTTTCTTGATAGTTATTTTGAAATGAAGGAAGTAATGTAAACACTTTCCGAAGATAAGACGGATGAATAGTAATTCCTCATTCAAGCTATTATATTCCTTCAAAATGTTCACTCTAAGATTTAAAATTTATCTTTTTAATTTCTTCTTCCGTTACTAATTATAAGACCCCTTAGAAAAAATTTAGTGTCTCTTAATATAAGACCCTTACTAATTTCATGAAAAAGTTATTATTTTTTTACATATTTACGCATTGCATTTATTAAGAGAGAGTGAGATATCATTAAAAATATACTAGTGAGATACAATTAATATAATGAATAAAGAGTTAAGGGTAAATATGGAAGATTATATAACTTTTTTTAAAACCAATGCATTAATTAGACTCATTACATATTTTCTTAATAAATGTAATTGTCCCTATGGGGTCTTATAATTAAGGAAAGTTGGAGTATTCGTTAGAACGCCCTTCCATAACTTGATGTGAGCACTGAGCAGAGATGCAGGTCAACTTAGGGTAAGTGCAAAAGGTAAAAGAATGGCATAAATACACTTGATAGTTGTTCCAACCAGCCAGCTAAGGATTGTTGATGTGGACGAGATGACTTAGTAGATGCAGACGAGATGAAAAATGGCTTAAATCACTATTACAGAATTGCCTTTTTACCACGCCCCTGTCACCACGGTTCCTTATGGAACAGTGGTAAAAAGATGCCCGGAGCTCTGTTACCACGGTTCCGCATTGAACCGTGGTAACTGAGCCACTCTGTTACCACGGTTCACTTTTAACCATGGTAATAAGTAAAAAAAAGGAAAGGAGAGAGTGCGGCCTCCAAAACCCTAACTCACTCCTCTTCTCTAACTCATCCTCTCCTTTCCATCAGCCGCCTCATCCATCTTCTCCCCCTCACGACATCCACGCCACCTCTCATCTTCCTAGCCTCACCAACCACCGAACCTCCCCCCCTTCTCTTCGTGGGTGAGCGGAGAAAGAAAAGGGAAAGAAACCAGAGGGGAGCGGCGACCAACAACGAGAAGAGGAAGAGCGAGCTTCGTGGGCGACCTCGATAGGGGAGCGGCAACCCCGCCGCTGTGAGTTTCAGAATCGAGACAGAAGGGAATCGTGAGAGGGAAAAAAATCCTGAGAGGGGGAAAACTCCAATCACAGCGACCAACGGTGACGAAGAAGGATTTCAAGCCATGGTTACAACTTCGATTTGCAGGATGCTACACTACTCCATCGCAGCAGTGCCGTCAATGGTGCCGTCTTCTCTGAAACCATCGACGCCACTCGCACCCTCTCTTTTTCCATGATATTTACTTCATGCTCTTAATCGTTTTTAGGAATTTATGTTTCTGAGTGTTCACACCTTTGATTTTTTGTGGTTTGATGTTCAAATAGCAGACTTACATTCTACACAAAAGGTGTTTGACGAAATGCCTCAGTGAGCTGCTACTCTTCGGAAGAGAGCGCAGAGAAATGCAATGCTGCTTTTGTAACCAGAGAAAGAGGCTGACGAAGGAAGACATGGAGGAGATAGGGAGAACACGGGAGTGAATTGAGACGAAAGACGAGGAAGAAGGAAATGGTGACGAACCTTGTGCGCGACGTTGAGATGGCGAGAGAAGCCTGTACAGTTTGAATGACCAACGCATAACAGTCACGATGTTGGTGTTTCCAGGGGCGGCTAAAGCCGTTGAGGGAACCCAGCCGCCTTAATGATATACTTCAAATCCAGCCGCCTCAATGATATACTTCAAACCCATTGATCTCTGAAAATTATCTCTTAATTATTTTTTGTTTTAAAGCTTATTTCCATATTTCCATTTAGTTTGGTGCCTACTATTTATTCGATGAATTTACTGAATGAGTTTCCTTTGTATTGTGTTTGAAATTTCAGTTCCTGCGAACCGCTCGACGAATTGCTTGAGTGAAATTTTGCAAATTAGCACATCATGACCTCAGAATTGGCGCATGGGATGAGTCTCCAGCATAATCCAACCCCGTCGTCGTGGAGCTCGTCGCCTGTGGCAGCGAAGGGGAGAAGAGTCAAAGAGGCTGACCACTTCAGTTCAATAAATTCTAATCACAAAAACAGGGCAGTGACATTTCCCTTCTCTTGATGTCTTTCTGATTGTACTTGCTCCTATAATTTTGGCTGTTGAGATTCTGTCCGTAATTACTTTTTATCTGTTTGATAAAATGACTGAATGATTTGTTACTGCTGTTGATTGCTGTAAATAATATCTGCTGATAATTGCAAATTTGTCTTTTATTTACTGTAATTTGATACTGTTGTTGTTGTCAATAATACATGCCTTGTTTTATGCACATAACCTGTTAGTTTAAGGGCAACCATAAAGCCCTATTAGGAATTGTGTTTGATGTCCAATTTAAGCTGAAATGGTGATATGCATGTTGGTTTGATGTGTGTTTAACGGCTGAATTTTCCGTTTAAAATAAGGGGCGTGTTTTTGAAATTAAGTTGGTTGGAAAAGTGATTCTAGAAAATCAAATAAGTCAATTTTTTAAGAAAATGAGTTATGCGGATAAGTTAAAGAATTATAAGAATAGTTGGAGTATTAATATGAATTTAGAAACAACAATTAGATGTCAGATTCGCAGTTCACTGAATTTAAGTAATGGTGTCTGATTGTTGAAACTGTTGAACATGTTGTTATGAGTTTTGGGCTTTGCATCTTTGGTGAAGCACTGACTTTAAATACATAGTTTTCTGATCTTGTAGCTTGTCACGTTTATCTAATTATGCTTTGCTACATTTATCTTTATGTACTCTAACTTTTGGATCTTGGCTCAGAAGATAGCAGCAGAGGTATTCCCTGAGCCGAGAGGGATCTCCATAATCCTCGTTGTTATATTTCATTAATGGATTGTGGCTTTTATATTTGTTTATTTCTCTTGGAAAATAATAAACCATTAAAACTTTCAAGGGTTGTATAGGCAAGTGAATTAGATAACACCAACAAAAATAAAATGTGGAATAAATATTTTAAAATTATGATGAGCTTATAAAATGTGATAAAATATTGTTAAAATGCTTTTGTTAACCCTGGTTGTTTATGTGCTGACTTGTATGATATTTGAGATACAAAATGGAAGTTTCTTATAAAATGTGATAAAACCAGTTTCTAGTTTCTACATTCACAAACCTTGGTTTAGTTCTTGAGAAATTTCCAAGTTTATTTGTTTCCTTTTCTTTAAGTGCATGTTGCTGTTCTATGTGGCTTACCCTTTAATTTCTTAAATAAATATATTTAGATACGGTGGATATTCGGATTTGACCATTTTTTAGTTTAGAAACAGTGTTGTGTGTATTGCAAATAGGCTGTTTTTTTTTTAAAATGACCTATTACCACGATTACAGTAAGAACCGTGGTAACATAGGAACCTATTACCACGATTCTTACTTGAACCGTGGTAACAGATGTATGATATTACCATGGTTCCTCCTTGAACCGTGATAACAGAGGCCTGATATTACCACGGTTCAGCGTAGAACTGGGTATTTCAGAGGTATGATATTACCACGGTTTCACCTTGAACCATGGTAATTTATTTATTACCTCGCGGGCTGTTACCACAGTTTAACCGTGGTAATATGCTGCCCGGAACCGTCGTAATAGGGAAATTTTGCATTAGTGAATATCGTAGATGCAGACGAGATGACTTAGTTAAGGATCGTTCTATCCAGCTAAGGCCAATCGACTGCATGACGACGCACTTAAGCAAGGTTGCCCATAGGCAACCATGATCTCAGAAGCCCTTCTACAAGCCTTCCTAACAACTTGCAAAGACGGTTTCGACAGAATCCGAGCCTATAGATACAGGTGCGGTCGTTCATTCATAGACACATTCCTCATTATACTAAACCCTGAGTTCTTCTTAAATTCTAAGGTTTTCTCTGTGCTCATTCACTAGCTTGAGCGTTAGAGTGTATTCTGCAGGTACACCCCTTGTTGTGTCAACGCACGTCCACTGTGCAAGATGACCCAGTCAAAGCCGTGCACCACCACCTAAAGCAAGGAAATTCGAGCAAATATCATTTCAAGAAGAACATTTGCCACCGTCTGTAGGAAAGAACGATCATCTTCCTTCATTGGGACTAATGACATTAACAACGTTAACCTAAATGGTAAATCCAAGGCGTTTCCATGGAAACTTCGTTGAGGAGATGGAAAAAGGTTCTTCATCATTTTGTTCATAATTTTACACATGTTCCCTCTCTCAAATAGGTACAGATTCTACCTTTGTCGACAAGCTTATTTGAGCAATTCAATCTCGAACCTTTCGTTGGCCAAGAGGATCTTGTTAAGCACTTGGAGAATTACCTGGTGAACATGGTTTTCATCGGTGCATCTAGCCAATTATCTTGCTTGATTTCTCTTCCGAGCACAAGGTTGGCTCTAAGCTTCCTTACTTGTTTTTTATTTATTGAGTCATCGTGCGACTGATCAGATTTTAGCTGGGACGAGTTGTTCCTTGGCTAAATCATCTAGTCTACCCTTATGGTACTCACTTAGTTGGAAGTCCTTTGGGACGATTGAGATGCTATTAGGACTTTTATCCTTTTGGGTCGACTGGAACATGAGCCCCTTACCTTAGCGTGTCAAGTTTTATATGTCAAGATCTGTGAATTCTGGTAAGCAACATTCCGAATCCATTCGAAGAAAACCCTATATCAAATTGAACTCTTATTGTTTCCTATTGTCTTTGAG
The DNA here is from genome assembly GCA_030819835.1 of Acmispon strigosus. Classification (NCBI taxonomy): domain Eukaryota; kingdom Viridiplantae; phylum Streptophyta; class Magnoliopsida; order Fabales; family Fabaceae; genus Acmispon; species Acmispon strigosus. The sequence continues at coordinate 33,853,314 of JAUAMA010000001.1, forward strand.
TTGTTTCTCAGTATGTTGTGTATGAAACGTTGTAATTAATTAAAGGTTTGTTCTTGATGAATGCATGTTATAAATCACGCTTTCTCATGCGATTTTTTATCTTCCAACCTTTGCCTTAATTTCACGGCTGTTTAATTCTCTCCTCTTTTTTGAATTTTGCCTAGTATCTTTTAGGTGGGATAACAAACATCCTTCTTACTCTAAGGAAATATCCTTATGAATTTCAAGCTCTAGAAGTGTATCTTCATCTTTCTTTGAGTGAACTTTTTTTATCTTGGCTTGCCAAAGAAATTTTTGGAATTTGAACGAATAAGGCTTCATGTGGCACCCTCACCCGAGAATGACATCGACATCCTACTCCTATCATATCCACAAGCGAGGACCACTATAGTAACCCTTTTTTTTTCCTTTTTTTTCCTTTCTTTCCTTTCTTTCCAACTTTCACTTAGCTACAGATCGTGTTTCAAAGTAAACAATCAAGGAAACCACTTATTTGCAAAATTTAGACTTAGTTTCCTTTACGGATTCATTTCTTATCGTTTGTGTTCTGATCCTTTTCATCACACTATAATTATGACATCAATTCATCTGTTCAAGAGAATCATATAGCCATACAAACACACATGCATGTCATACATAGTGGAATATCGTACATAAGTCATAAGTATCTGAATCACGCAACCAAGAGAGCATATAGGTAACTCTCCCACAGCGCACACGTCAAAGTACAAAGTCATAAGTCAGTGTATAGATACATAACATCATCAACAAAAATAGAGCACATAACAATTATATAGCTGGGCCATATCATCTCCACCGTCAGGGTGAACTCCAGCCTCCTCAAGGTCCTCCTCAGGGTCCTCCTCCATCTCACTGCTATCCCTCGCCCGCGGGGTAGGAACTCTCATAGTTGTAGCCTTGGATGACTCTCCCCTAGTAAACAACCTATATACTCCCTAGCAGTCACCGTCACTATATTGACCTATCCCTCTTCCTGGAAGTATGAATGATACGGGGTCCTGGCCTCCTGGGTGCAGGTGAGGTAACAGACTCAGAAGGTACCGAGGGACTGTGACACACATGTGTTGGGCTACACTTCGTAATAGTTACAACAGAAATAGGTCCAATTTCAGGAGATGGAACAGGTGTGGGTGGTTTTGGTGGATCACCTAAGTGGATACGACGGGCTATCAAAGGCATGTAGAATGAAAACATCACAAGTAGGGCAACAGGAAAACCTACATTGTTTTAACTAGGAATATGAAACCAGAAAATAGTAACACAATTGTATAAACAGACTCATGTAGTTGGGTCGTGACTCCAACCGGACGCGGACGAGAAATCAGCGTGGATGGAGATCACCAGGGGAAAGCTCATTGGCACACCTGTACATGTTACACCCTATATAAGTGATTTATTATAATTCAAGATAAACATATCATTATCACATACAATCACACAACATAATGCAATTTTGCTAGTTAATATTCCACCTTGTAACTCCTAGATTTCAGTCGAGCTTCTCTTCCATTTACCCCAATGAGTAAACTCATTGAGAGGAAAGTCCCTTTTCTGACCTATTTAATTATTAAATCATGAATGTTGTTAGTGTATAAGACCTGAAACATAATATTATACACACTTCGGAAATTCATCTCTAGAACATGGAAGTTCTAGGCATTCCACTCTATACCGGACCTGATTACCTTGAAGCTTCTTCTGACAAATATACCCGACAACTCTGATCCTTAAGTGTCATGTCAGCTACAAGCCTTAGGGATCCTGGCCGCACTAACAAGAGGTAGGAAATTGAAGTAATATCCTGGGTCAATTCATCTTTGAACATGACCACCTTAGGCATCCTTGTATTATCCACATCTCTTATGTGGTAGTGACAACACTTTCCTACTCCTTATCTCTCCAGATATGAAATTGCAGCATGTAAACATCACCCCTGGGTTCTTCAATATTTCACAAGAGATTCATAGCTAAGATGAACTTTGTTTATGCATTTGTATTGTCAGTCATTGAGTAAGTGTACCTCAACACAGGCAGAGATTCGATATATATACATTAGGTTAGTAGGGTTTTACACACAAGAACCATGTTCTTTTCAGTAATTAGCCTGCACTTAAACTTTCCAAAATAGGGTCTCTTTCCTACTTCATTAATCCTCTTATATCTATTAAACTATCTAATCTTAAGGCACACTGTAACGACCGTAAAAATTTATTAAATGCAAACAATCATAGTCGCCACCAATATTTTTATTTTGGGAAAACATTGGAAAAATGCGTTTTAAATAATTTTAAGTCTACGAACCAAAGTTAGGTTTGAGAGTCTATTCATGCATAGGGAAGGGTGCAGAATAAAACCATAATACCCCTAGTACATCTGTCTTAAGACAATAACCTTAAATTGATTGTGTAAATTTTAATAATCTAGACAACGTCGACTTTACCCCATTAACATAATTAAAATTCCTGGTTTTATTATTAAAAAAAGGTTAGTTTATAGTTTTCCGATATATAAAAAAATGTTAGTTTATAAAAATAATTTTTATTTTTATTTTGGAGTGCCTGATAAAACTTAACCCGACCTACGTATCCTCCTAGGAGGCATCAAGGCTACGTAGTTCTAGATTTTAATTTTAGAAATTAATTCACTTATGCACAGGGTGGCGTTAAGGCACAAAAATCCTTACGCGCGCGCAAGACTTGAGAGAGACGTCCTGTAAACGCTCATAACAATATTGCCCCGCGTTGCATGAGATACATTTCTTAAACAACATCTTTCATAAGCAAACGGATATTTCCAAAGATTTAAGTATTTTTGCGTAAAAGTTTGGGATTATCAACAAATTGGTCCCTGTGTTTGGGTCGCCGTCTGAGGTAGGTCCCTCCCCGGAAAAATCTTAGCAGATGGTCCCTCTGTTTGCAAAATGTCTGAAATAGGTCCTCACCGGAGCCCGGAGCTCCGACGAATGCTTATGTGGCATGCTGACTAATTAAATGAAGTCTATGTGGAATTATTTAAATAAAAAACTTAATTACAAGTCAGAAAATAAAACTAATTAAACCCCCAAATTTTCATGTAATTACAAATTACACCCCAAAATCCCTCAATCCCTAAATCATTGTTCTTCATCTTCTCCTGCTCCTTCATCTTCACCATTGTTCATCTTCTTCGTTTCCAGAAAAACATGAATATAAGCAAATTCAATTAATCCCTCTTACTCACTGCAAATAGAAAAACATTATGTTTCCCTCTTACTCACTGCAATCAATCCCTTTTCACTTTCCTTCAAATCCATAAGCCAGAAACAGAGAGAAGAAGAAGGGGAAATGCTGAATCAAAACCCAGAAACCTCAAACGCACGCCGTCACGCACTGTTGTGCCTCGAACCATCGCAACCCATCATGCCAGAAGGTACCGCGTCAGGAACGACCATGAGGTCCAGTCGCGCGCCGCCGTTGCCCAGCCACCACCGCACCAGAACAGGACAAATGTGACGAGATGATACCCAACACCCATAGCCACACCCAGCAACGCAAAATCCATAGCCATACCCAGAACCAGAACCCAGCTCGCATAAAGGAGAAAGGAAGCAACTTTCAATTTGGAACCCAGCTCCACGGCTCCATGTTCTCTGCTATCTTTGTTCTTGTTGAAATAGAAGCTTCACGAAGAGAAGGAGAAGGGGAAATGTTGCGTTTTTGACAGACTTTGGATGTTGGGTTTTGTGGAAAGGGGGAAGGAGAGGGGGAATGGGAAAAGTTGAATGGAGATGGTGAAGGGAGCGTGAGGGTGTGTCGAGCTTTGTGGAGGGGAGCGTGAAAGTGCTTGAACCTTGTGGTTTCTGGATACAAGATCAATGCTGGAAGTGATGGCAAAGTGGCATGAAGACAAACACCCTTGGATGATGAAGAAGAAGATGGTGGTGGTGATGGGAAGTTGAATGGAGATGGTGAAGGGAGCGTGAGGGTGTGTCGAGCTTTGTGGAGGGGAGCGTGAAAGTGCTTGAACCTTGTGGTTTCTGGATACAAGATCAGTGCTGGAAGTGATGGCAAAGTGGCATGAAGACAAACACCCTTGGATGATGAAGAAGAAGATGGTGGTGGTGGTGGGATGAGATGAATTTCTGGGTTTAGGGATACAGAAGATGATGAAGATCTGATGAATTAGGGATTTAGGGATTTAGTTTTAATTTGATATTTTTTAATTTAGGGATTGGGGGTTAAATTCTAATTAGTTGTAAATTGGGGGTTTAAATTAGATAATTTTCTGACGTGTAATTGTTTTTTTATTTATTTACAAAATCCACATAGACTTCATTAAACGCGTCAGCATGCCACATAAGCATTCACCGGAGCTCCGGGCTCCGGTGAGGACCTATTTCAGACAGTTTGTAAACAGAGGGACCATCTACTAAGATTTTTCCGGCGAGGGACCTACTTCATACGGTGGCCCAAACACAGGGACCAATTTGTTGATAATCCCTAAAAGTTTCTTAAAGTTTCCATTTTTATTTATTAAAGAAAGATTTGAAAATCGATCCACACAACACAGGGTTTAGAAGGGTGTGAAAGTACAAAAACCTTACGCGCACTTAGTTCACTATTATTTTATTTTTCACCCATGATGACAACACACACACTTAACCGCACACACATGATACACACTTATAGGCACAAAAATAGAAATAAAAGCCCAACACACACCTCTCCTCCTTTTCTTTTTAATTCTACTGATCTTGTAGGGAATATATAAAAAGGAAAACATACAAGGGCCCAGCCCACTTCTAACTCAACACACACATCAGTTCAGCACACACATTCTTGACCAAAACAAAAAGATACAGACACATTAAATAATAATAATAATAATAATAATAATAATAATAATAATAATAATAATAATAATAATAATAATAATAAAAAGGGTTAACTAAGTAAAGTTTGAGATTAGTCACTAAGGTTAAGAAAATAGCCGCAATTAATCCTCACCATAGTGGTGACTCCGACGAGCTAACTGATTTGTCACCACCGTGCATGTGTGGCACTGCCATATCGTTTAATGAAACTTACTTAGATTTTCTTTTTCTTTTTTCTTATTTTATTTAAATTCCACGTTAGATTAACTAATTATAACAAAATAAAAATTTCTAATTAAGATTAAAAATAACAATAATAATAATGATTAGATTAAATAAAAAATCAATCAATTTTATCATCATCATCTTCATCTGTGTACCAAAATAAACCATATTCTTCACCATTTAGGGCTTTTTTTTAATAATGCATAAAAAAAATTAGCAAAACATGTTAAAAAAACCATTTAGCAAACTACGGCTGTTTTAGCCAAGTAAGTGTGTGATGTGGCATTGAAATCGCAGGATTCTGTGTGACTTGAAGGGAGGCGCAGAATTCTGTGCGACTTGAAGGGGACTCGCAGAACTCTGTGCGACTTGATGGCCTAGGAGACCAAACCCGCGTGGGAATCTGCAATAGTGAGAATCAGGGCTAGCATGGGAATCTGAAACAGTGGGAATTAGGGGAGCAAGGCAGGAGTCGCGTTGACCAACGCGCTTCCAGGTACAAGTCGCGGCAGACCATGCGACTCACTTGCATGGCTGCCACGTGGCAGGTGACTCGTATAGCAGTGTGCGACTCCAGCTACGTTTCCTGGCAACCCCAAACCCCTATATAAAACTGCCAGTATTCACCATTTTTCATCATCATCCTCTCACTCTCTTCTTACCCCCACGAATTTTTCTCTCAAATTTTTCTCACTCTCTTCTTACCCCCATAAATATTCAAGATTCCACTTCCAACTTCAGGAAAAAAAGTAAAATTTGCATCAACCTCCCAAGTTGAAGGTCTAGTTTTCAAAAAATGTCCTCAAACTCACTCAATCTCTTTAAGGTTTGTCCTTAAATTCTCTCCATATCCTAATTATACATTTAAAGTCCAATTTAACTTTCAATAATATTGTGTTGATAAAGTGCAAGAGCAATGTATGGTCTTTATAAATAATAAGCATTGTGATTAATATGTAAAAAATATATAGCATTTAGTAAGTAAATTGTTTAGATATATTAATGGTTAGAAATATAAGTTGTAGACTAGGTTTAGAAATATTATCGTTTTAATTATTGTTTAGAAATCGTAATGTATACATTGTTGTTTTAGAAATAATAAGTGTTGATTATTATTTTTTAATTTATATAGTACCTAGTAATATTATTTGGATTAGGTAATGGTTAGAAGTATAAATTTTGTAGACTAAGTTTAGAAATATAATTGTATAGAAATATTAAAGTTTAAATTATTGTGTAGAAATCATAATGTACATATTATTGTTTAGAAATAATAAGTTAATTTTATTGTTTAGAAATCATAAGTGCCTGGTTAGTATGTAAAAAATATATAATATTTAGTAATATTATATTTAGTTTAACTAATAGTTAGAAATATAAATTTTGTAGACCAAGTTTAGAAATATCAATTGTTTAGAAATATTATTCAGAATTGTTAATGGTTAGAATATAAGTTTTGGAGACCAAGGATAGCAATATAAATTGTTTTGAAATAATAACGTTTAAATTATCGTTTAGAAATTGTAATGTCTATATTATATTTTAGAAATAACAAGGGTTGATTAGTATATAGAAAATATACAACATTTCATAATATTATTTAGATTAGAAATATTAATTGATTAAGAATATTATTATTATGTTTAGAAATAATTGTTGACCCCTAAACCCCTAAGACCTAAACCCTAAACACTAAATCCTTAAACCCTAAACCCCTAAACCCTAAACCCTAAACCCTAAACCCCTAATTCGTAAACCCTAAATCCCTAAACCCTATTCCCTAAACCCTAAATCGACAAATCCCTAAACCCTAAAACGCTAATCCCTAAACCCTAAAGCCTAAACCCCAAACCCTAAAATATACAATATCCATGTTTATTGTCTATTATTACGCTTTGTGAATGTTTATAGTTTGGATTTGATTTTATGATGTTTATTTCCAATGAATAATTTCAATTGTTATTGATTGTAGGAACCTTATGACGAATGAAGCGTACATCAATCCGGGCCCCATAAACCCGAGTCTCTTGCACCTACAAGACAAGCATGTATCCAATCATGACTGGAACGAACAACCGAACAGAATCTTGAACGTGAGAAAACCGGCGGTGAACTATCATGGCATTCTAGAGTGGATTGTAGGCCGACTACAAAGTTCCGGGCTGTATGAGGTGGCACATGTCAGACATGAACCTCTGGACAAGGAGCTGATATCTGCTATGGTGGAGAGCTGGAGGCTAGAGACGCACACCTTTCACATGCCATTTGGGGAAGTCACCATCACGTTACAGGGTGTGGCTGTGCTCCTAGGGTTGAAAGTAGATGGCCTTCCCGTTACCGGAAGCACCTGGCTTAATTAGCCCCTTCTCGTGGACAATATGCTAGGTGAGGCTCCTCCCCCAGACGCTATTAACGGATGGGTAATTAAGCTGTCTTGGCTGAACCAACTTACGCGAAACATGGTGCTGGACCCCGATGACGATGATGTCTTGGACCAGTACGCTCGAGCATTCATTCCTGTTTTGCTTGGGGATTTCATGTTCACCGATCATACAGGGGCAAGGATTGCAATGAGATACCTAGCATTGCTTGGTGACTTTGACCATGCGGGTCTTTACAGCTGGGGATCCGCACTTCTTGCTCATCTGTACCATGAGTTGTGTGCTGCAACCGACCCTCGGAAAGCCGAGATCGCTGGCTGCACATATCTTATACAGCTATGGGCCTAGTCAAGGATACCCGACATTGGGCCACAGATGCCGGAACTTTATGCCATTGTTGAACATCCACTTGCTACTAGGTATGATCTTAATATTGTTAGATTTCCAAAATTGATAATGTAACACATTAATTTCCATGTGGCTCACATACTTCACTTTATTGCGCAGGTGGAACGACGTGGCGGCAGCTTACGAACGACTGTCGATTGATGAATACCACACATTAATGGACACACTGCGCAGCAACGAAGTGAGTTACATATAAAATTAGATTTGTTAGATAAATCATTTACATATATTTCATTATTGTTGTCGTTCTTGTTGTTTTCAGTTTCGATGGACGTCGTACGATGATGAGGTGTTGGCGGCGCTTCTAAACGAAGTTCAAGCAACTAGCATCCTATGGAGAATTGTTGTCCCAATGATCCTATACTGGCATGTAGAGTGGCATCAACCCGAATGGGTTATGCAGCAATTTGGGATGCTACAGCTAGTCCCTCAACAGCCCCTGCAGAGCGAGGAGTTGCATGACACTTCGCTGAAGGGGAAGGAAAAAGACGATTGGATCCAGAAACTGCAGTACAACATATGGACCACTGGCACAAATATGTGTTCACACGACCCATGACACAGAACTTCGTAGGCCCGAATGACGAATACACCTTGTGGTATGCTCAACATTCGAGGCAATGGGTAACGTGTAAAGCTGCGGCAACCGGACAAGCAGTACTAATCTTATTTGTTCTTTTTTTGATGTCTTTTATTGCTATTTATTATTAACGTTACTTATGCTGCTATTTTATTTTGAACACACAGGCTGAGCGACTTCATCAAATTTGGTATGTGTAGTCTCCGTCGAGCCAAGTCCAATGGCCAAATGAGCGACTGCGGCTAGAAGTGGAGCGTTGCCTTGCACCAGTTCACGAGGTCGATTGGATAAGACGACCCTTCACTCCCACCCCGGCCAGGCCCATGGAGGTCTCGAGACCCACACAAGAAGCTTTGGAACCTGTGGTAGGCAGGATTGAGGGAAAGGGTCTTGGACGGCGGAGAACTCCCCATGTCGCGCAATGAGTTCCTCTAGGTGGCACGAAAAACCCAAGCCCAGGGGTCTATTTTGCGCCAACCCAAGAGCCTCATAATCCATACACGCTATACAATTGGTATGGGGCGTCCAAGACAGGTCAAAGCCCGCAGCAGCATGGACAGGTTCTAGAGTCCCAGCCAGCGTATTATGGCACTGATCCTTGTGAGGCGTCTGGGTCATGACCTTATGTACCTGAACCTTATGGGTCGCATTCGTTCGCAGGTGGCTCTCAATTTGACGGTGACTACCACACGCCGGTCGATCTGCAGGGGCATACGCAGCAGTGGGGGGGCTTTCCTGATATGATCTTCGATGCCCCAATGCAGTCACGAGGTGCACATAATTATGATCTTGATCCTGCACAGGCACGTGACACACATGAGAGCTTTCAGCTTGACCTGAACGAGGCGTTTACCCCTCCACCACAATTGAGGCATAATAGGGACAGGCAGGCGAGACACCGGCCGTGGCCGCCTTATGGGACTCATGAACGTCACGGGCATTGAGGGCGTAAACTGGGCATTTGTGGAACGGATGTATAAGACTGTTTTTTATTTGTTTTAAGTTTGTAATGCGACACCGCACATTAAACTTGATATTTGAATACATATGACTTGCTATAAATCCACGTCTTTAAATATTATTAAATAGGGTTGAGTGTTATTACAACAACAACGACAACGATTACAAACACACCGATCATATCACAAATTATCTCTGAAGCGAACTTGTCCTCCGAATAGGCTATAACTCCAACAAATCCACCTCGTTCCGGATACAAGTTGACTTCAGGTGACCCTGGCCATGCACTTTCGTTGGATCTGGAATAATCCTAGGGCCATCAATCGGACCCGTGTTTTCCCTCTCTTCAACTGGATACCACTGAAATTGATACGCATCAACAATACTCTGTATCTTGTACACGGGGTCAACGTACAAGTAATAATTGAACGACCATCTCAGGCAGCCGGCTATGGCATGTTCGCAAGGGTATTTTAATGCTTGGAAAATACCACAGGTGCATGTCATGCTGTCCAGATCGACTACCCATTTGGTACCTTGCCTCCAAGGCCGGCGTGGGTTGAATCCTTCCTCCACTTCGAACCTAGTCCTCTGCACGTTGTACGTACGTACGGTATGATGTGTTGTGTCGCTCACCCACGTTCCAGCTTTTTCAGTATGTTTGTGCAATAAACTAGTCCCCCTGACAGTTCTCCTCGTGCAACAGTACCTCTCTGGACAAAGTAATCCACAAGCCTCCCATACATGCACTTCACAAGTGTTGTGATCGGCATGTTCCTTGCCCCCTTTAACACCTTGTTAATAGCTTCAGACAAGTTGGTCGTCATGTGGCCGTACCTACGTCCACCAACATCACAAGCGAGGCTCCATGTCTCATTTGGGATGTTGTCAATCCACTCTCGGATCTTAGGGCTTTGTTCTCGAAACTTCTGGAGCCTTCTCTCAAAATAATGTGGACACGGATCGTATCCTGCGCATTTTCAACAAATAATCATCTGACACTAGTCATACAAATGGATCAAAAAATTAAACGTTTAGTGCAAGAGGTAAGCTTATCCATTTTTATCAAATCTCCCTTCAGCTTGACATTCTTGAACTTGTGGTTGAAGTTGTTGGCAATGTGCCGGATGCAGTGGACATGGTGAGAGTGTGGGGGCTGCCAGCCGTTGTTAGGATTCCTCACGGCCGCTTTTATGCTCGCATTCCTGTCAGATATCAGACATATACCTTGTTTCTGGGTAACTTTTGAACGTATCAGCCACAGAAACCATGACCAAGAACTTGTTGATTCCCCCTCGACGACCGCCAAAGCTAACGGCAGGACATGACTGTTTATGTCCTGTGATGTGGCTATTAACAAGGTTGACTTGTACTTCCCGTAAAGCCAAGTGCCATCTACCTGAATCATTGGCTTGCAATAATTGAAAGCATCGCAGCACTGTTTGAAAGTCCAGAAGACCCTACGAAATTTCCTAAATCGACCGTCGATCTCGCTATCACCACTGACATAGTCATCCGTTACTATCTTGTAATGCGACCCACGGGAATACATCATCATATGCTCCAACCAGCTTGGGAGCTCGTCGTAAGACGCTTCCCAGCCCCCGAATATCTTTGCAAGTGCCTTCTGTTTTTCTTTCCACGCTTTGAAGTAAGACATCTTGTAGTGCAGCTCGCCGTTGATTCTCTCTTGTATAAGAGAAACTGGGATGGCTGGTTGCAGATTGACCATGCCTGCGACGTAAAATAAAGAACGTATGTCCATACAGTTAATATCAAGAGCAAGTGCGAGAAAGCGTGCTCTTGTCGAACTAACACATGTATGCAGGCCCTTCCATCTGGATATTACCCAGTCATCTGTTTTTTTGGACAATGTTACCCTTATCCTCCACTAACATCCATTATCTGAATTTGGACACTTTGCGGTGAAATATCTTGTGCAAGATTCCTACAGGACGTATGTTTGATTTTTCTTGATACAGAAGTGCTTCAAGGCCGTTTGAGCATCTACCTTGGTTTTGAATCGTAGACCTTCATATAATTCTTCACCTGTTTTCCATGACCCTTGGACAACCAGACGGGGGAAAACCGGTCTCCTCATCAGGGTGGTCCCAATTAACATACATATAGTGGGATGAGGTATTCTAGAAGGGGTTGGAGTTTGGGACACCTAAAAAAATGATTTAATAAAGCAACAAAATTACATAAATTGAAGGACTGATATGCTATTGACAATTTACATACCTTGAGCTTCGGAGTATACGTTCACGGGTACCGGCGAAGCCGTAGGAAGAGGATTATGAGCTGTCTGAGGTCCTGTATTGCCACCCAAGTCAGTCTCCATGTCTGAGTCTGACAATCCTCCTTCAAGCAATCTATCGTCTTCGTCCACTTCATCATCTGAATGGTTGACTTCAGGATCCACATTGTCTGTGTGGATGTTGTCAATGTCGTTCGCCAAATTAACGGTGTTTCCCGTGTTTTCGAAGGTCAAAGACTCTGGATCAGCAACTGCCTCCTCAACGTGTCTAACCCCTTCATCCGACAATATCTCATGTGTTTCCATCGAATACGTTGACACTTGTATTGACGAGCCTCCAGCCTCAGCAATATCAACATACAACTCCAGCATTCTCATCGATGATTGTTGGCTAAAAGCATCCATCATGATACTGACATCTTCAGTATCACATATGTAGAGACTTGTAAAAAAAATAGGGTTTTCTGAAGCTAAAAATCTATACGTAACACTCGAAATAACCTGGTTACTGCTGAGTTGTAACTTCTCATGAATTCTTCTCTTCAGACGTTGGAAAGAAATGCCTCGTTTCAGATATATGGCCTTTGTCGAACCTTCGAACATAATGCCTTGCCCGCCTTCGAAATCCCTACCATTGTAGTACACAAAGACAATTTGTTGATCCATCACAGAAATTTCAGATTCAGTGTTTGCGATTAAGTGTGGAAGTGAAACACAGTGCACTAGATTCAGGAGAGGAGGACGAGGGATTCAATAGAGGAGGGTGGGCATTTAAACCATGCAAGTCGTAGCAAGGGCTGCAAATCCCTCCATAGGATTCGCATAAAGCCCTGCGACTCCAATAGGAGTCGCGTGTAGGGCTGCGAGTCCTATGAGGCTATGCTGACATGGCCAAAAGTGCCATAGTCTGCTAATTTTCTTTTTTTGAGGCATGTTTTGCTGATTTTTTTTTGGCATTATTAAAAAAAATCCCACCATTTAGACCTGACATGCCAAAAAGAACAAGGAAGGCCACAAATTGATGGCAAAACTCAAAAACACGCAACCCCTTCTCAACATTTGACTTCCAATGTCCAATTCCACCACCCAAACATGAAATCCAAACCAGTCTCAACCAGAAGATTTGCAAAAAAATAGCCACAAGCTTTTGCTCCTCCATTACAAGCTGATCCAACTCTACAAGGAACCACTGCCCCCACCAGAAAAAAACTTGTACCGAAACTTCCAGTTTTCCTCATTCAGCAACCACTCCTCATTGATAAAATTAATTTCCAAGTTCCACGCAAGCAGCAAAACACGACAAGGAACATCAGTCCCATAAAGCTACAACAAAGCTATTCCTTCTGTTCGCTACAAACCCTCCATGAACACAACCCTACCACAATCCGTGAAAGCCTTAGCCTATTCAACTCCAGCTTTGCTCCTGCTGCAAAAACAATTTTACTTCAAAATCATTACCAATTTCTTGATTACCTTCCGCTAAAGAAAGCCTCCCAACATGTGATCTATCCATGCCATCCAAAAAGAACCCATTTCAGGATTTTGCTAGCTTCAGGTTATTTCTAAAATTGGATAGCAAACTCACCACCGCTTATCTTTTACGTTTGTGCGATTTTGGTTCCTGACGTTTAAAACGCTCGATTTAAGTCATTGAATTTTTTTTTTGTGATTTTGGTCCTGCCGTTAGCTTGCCATCCAATTGCTATCGGCAATTGTTATTTTCACCCCCTCCTTTTACTATATGCACCATCTACACTTAATTAAAAAAAAAACAGAAGATTACTCTTATCCCCCACCTTCATCTTCTTCTTCTCCCCCCACCCCCACCCTCCCAACCACCACCGTGTAGCGCCCCAATTTATGGTCAGGGGTCACATTGTAATAAGCGGAAATTAATAAACCTCTCAATTAACTCAATTTTCAAAAAGAATTTTCGGCGCTCAACAATAATTATTCAACATAATAATAATCTCCTTAAATAAATAGTCAACGCATAATAAAAATAAATAATTATTCAGCACCCAAAATTGTGCTAAGTCATTTTCGATAAAACAGTAGAAACAATTTGAAATTATTATTGCTCTAGAAGATAATATTTTCAGTTTCTATCCTTATCTCAAGCAACAACAAAATCTTCACTAAAATCTTCCAGTTAATATCTCTACCGTTTAAATTAAAACCAGAAACCAATTCAGAATTTAATAAAGATATTAACAATTCACACAAAATCTCTAAGGAATAATCGTAATCCAAAATACTCAAAGTCAACCGAAAAGTCAACAAGGACCAAAACTAAAAAACAGCATAGTTTGGGGACCAAACTCAAACAATATAATTGTCCAGGGACCATTTCATAAATATGAAATAGTTTAGGGACCAAAATATAAATATGAAAAATAGAGGGTGGTACACACCGCAAATCTAACAACACCACACCCATATCCAAAAAAATCAGAAAGAAAAAGCATGAAAAAAACTCCATAAAACTTATATGCACTCATCACTCATCTTCATCTCCCCAGATCTGCAACAACCCTATGAGAACTCAAACTCACTTAGATCTACAATAGCCCCAATCTCCCATCCCCCACCTTCTTCAGACCCCACACCACCTCCAATTTCATCCTCAAAACCAACACCACAACCACCCTAAACAAGCACAACCCATCACCATTTTACCTTCAACCTTCATTTCAACCCAATAAACCACCACTATGTCTGCGCATCAATCAACCTCTACTTACAACTAGAGCCACCATTGAACCATTGCAACTCCATTTCACCACCAAGCAGCCAAATTATTTCCTCTACCACAACACTAAATCCCAACCAGAGAAGAGAAAGATGAAATGGGGGGGGGGGTTGTGGGTGGCTGTGGTGGTTGGGTGGGGAAAGGCCAGCAGATGGCAGAAATGGTGCTTCGATTTGAGTGGGGAACTTGGTATGGCGACCCCTGGTGGTTCCAGTCGTGCGCGGTGGTGGATGATTAAGGCTGCTGGCTTGATGGAGGATTGAGTGAGAGAGAGATCGATGGTGAGGTTGGAGGCACGGTGAGCCGCCGTTCGCTATTCACGGAGGTGTAGCGGTGGTGTGCGTGACGACATTGGAGGAAGCCCAAATAGGACAAGAGGTGGAGGCTGAGGTCTGGGTTTAGGGGTGAGGGTTTCATTTGGGGTGGGTTGGAGAAGAAGAAGAAGAAGAAGAAGAAGAAGGACGTGAAGAAGATGAAGATGCATCAGGTTTTCACATTTTTTGTTTTTCTTTTATTTAAAAAAATATTGTTTTTCTATTAATTACATTTAATTATTTAATTTATTTTTTTATGTTTTATTTTTTATTTTTGTGAGGGGTGCAGTTAGTAAAATGAGGGGTGCAGTTCGTAAAAAGGAATCTAGATAAGAATATTCCGTTTGGAATTGAACTGAGACTGACGGCAGGACCCAAATCACACAAAAAAGATTCAAGGAGTTAAATCGAGCGTTTTGAACATTAGGGACCCAAATCGCATAAACGTGAAAGATAAGGGACTAAAATTGCAATTAAGCCTTTTCTTTTTCAGGAGAGTTTATTAAGGGGTTTCTTTTTTAATTTTCTAAATTTTTATTTATTAATTATACACATGTAATTTAAATATTAATTAAAAATTACATGTAAGCATGCCACGTCAGCGCCGCCACACACGTTGGCAAGTTCGCCGGATCCACCATTCCGGTGAGGACCAATTCTGGCTATTTCTCTAACTTTAGGGACTAATCTCAGACTTTACTTCGACAAAGGACTAAAATCAAAACTCACCCAAACCTCAGAGACCATTTACATAGTTAACTCTAATAAAAATAATAAAATGCTCAACTCTAACACACAATATGCAAACACACTCTTATCAAACACACACACACAAGTCTGAAACGCACTGAGAGAAGAAACAGGTGAGAGAAAGATAACCATACAGAGATAGGTGTGACCTGTAACGCCCCAATTTCCGGTCAGGGGTCACATAGTAAATTCGTGGAAAATAAGTTTAACAAACCTCTCAAAAGAACACTCAAAATTTTCAAAGATTCATCTCTCCTTATTTAATAATAATTTTCCCCATAAATAACATGATTCAACGCATAATGAAAATTAATAAATATTCACACCACATTTGTGCTAAGTTTTAGAAAATAACAACGGAAAATAAATCTTCTTTAGGATCTTTGAATCATCTTCTTCTGCTGGTCACAACCTTAATCTGCAATTTGGTCCCCACGCTATCCATCTATGGCGTTAAGTGCCCAAACAACAAACAAGAAAACAGAAAAGGTTAACTCCAAGTTCAAGAAATAGTTAACAACATTGTGATGAAACAAACAACAATAATATACATTAAGTAAAAATTCGAGTACAACAACAACAACAATTAAATATTTACAAGTCCTCATGTTAAGACATCACATAAACATGCATGTTAGTCCTCAGTAGCTATATGCATAACTATGGCCAGAATTCACCCAAACAGGGCTAGGACAATCACGTGGGACAATGATCCACCACATTGCCCTTGGTTGATCCCACGGGACAAAGTACCGTCACATCAACCTAAACATCCTATATATAATGCATATGCTATGACAAAATAATCATCATCCTCATGAACCAACAGTTCACACGTTTTCTCAGTCATAGCATCAACATATGCATAATATAGTCATTTCCCCTCAAAATCATTTTCATCATGTTATATCCAAATAACTCAGTCCATTTTTCCCAAGAACCTCAACAACATGTAAACATATACGACATGTTACAGTATCAAAAACAAATCCAGAATGAGTTCAAAGACAAACATAATCAGAATCCTCAAACAGAATCACAAACATCACAAACCGATAAAACAATTCCTACAACGAGTTACCCTTCTCTCCGATTAGGTCGCATATACGTGCTCTCCAACCTGAGCAAAAAACAACGGACGATGATCAAAAATCAAGAAAGTACAATAGTTTTCTCAGAGAATGTTTGATCACAGAACCACACCTCATCACCTACACGAATTTCCAGTACAATAAACGAGAGGAACCAACCTGAATTAGTCGATCAAAGAAAAGGAATACGCTCGTCCTCCTCGAACTTGAGCAACGATTACAGCAACGGCTGGAACCCTTTGATGACGGAAACCTTGGAACGTACGAGAAAAGGAACAGAATAGAATCAGACATCATTCCAAAAACACGATACCACGTCCAAAACTCGTGACAAAGTTTAGAATAGGATCACTCACCGATAGTTCTTTGAGAGGAAGAGAGAAGTGAACGTCCTTGGTCTTCCAAGAAGAGGAACAACGCTCACACAACAATAGTGAGAGGGGAATGGGGTTTGGATTCTTCAAGGAAGGAAGGTCTCGACAACAGCACAGTAGGTGCAGGAAGGAAAGTTTAGTTCCCAAAGAAAAGAATAACTTCGGCAGTAGCGGCAGCAGTAGGGAAAGGTTTTCAACACTTGAGAGAGTTAGGGTTTCACTAAGGATGCTAGGAGTGTTTGTTTGGAGAAAAAAAAAGAAAAAAAAACTCAGCTTTCTCCCCCTATATGCTGATCGAAACCACTAAGGTAGTGGGAAGTTGTTTCCAGTTTTTCTCTCCTAGTTTCTAGCCAAAATATCTGTCGAACCTTAACTAGCCTAACTTACCTCTGATTTCAAAAACAACAAAGCAGAGAACTAGTATCCAAGTGAGCCGTACGCCTAACCCTAGGAAAAGTAGGAGGAAATTGCGGATCTTCTCCCTCAACGGTGCTAAGGTAACCGACGCATCTATTCCAACTCAAAAATGATATTTTGAATAGAGACCACTTAATGGCCAATATTCCAAAACAGAATATTCAGTGGAAATACCTTCCCAAAAATCCAGAGACAATAACTCTTCTCCATAATCGAATTCAAAACCCATGAAAACTGTTATGGACAATCAGACAAAATCAAGAAATAGTGAACAGCGAACGATGCACTGCCAGACGATACTTCAACATGCTGCATAAGACACTTCGCAGACGATAACTTGAACATGTTGCAAATGATACTCTTGCACACGGGGCAGACGACACACTTGCCCATGGGGCAGATGATACACTTGCCCATGGGGCAGCGATACACTTGCACATGATGCAGATGATGTACTTTCCCATGGGGCAGACGATACACATCCAATGGTAGGATCAGACGATACTTCCCAAGTAGCAAACGATACTTTCCTTTCTTGTTGCAACGTCCTTCCCCTTGGTGAGGATCGTGACTACTATTATGACGTTGATTGTTATCGAGCTCGACACTGATGTGCTTACTACTGTGGACATAGATGATGAGGGAGGTGACGACGATGTTGTTGTATCGGATCTCAAACTAGGTTTGGGATCGACGCATGAGTCTGGTCATGAGCCTTCGGAGGAGGGTTCTCAATATGAGCCAATGGAGGAGTTCTTGATAGAAAAAGAGGAGTAGGAGGTAACTTTTTGGTGGATGGCAGGGAGCAAGGGGTGGTATAACAGTTCTGTGGTTTAGCTGTTAGCTAGTTAGTGTGTCTGTTATTTCTAACTAGGGGCAGGGTAGGTCCCCGATTTATATTGCTTTTGTACGGTCGTCCTGCGTGGGATCACAAAAGCATATTGTATATATGATAGTCTTTTCTGTTTAGGGCTTTCATAGTTACGATTGTTTGTTCTTTTCATGAGTCAGGTTGTAATATATGCTATTTTTACCGATGGTGGACACATGGCTATGTACGCTTATTTATGTTTATATATGGGTGAGTATTATATATTGCATAATTTTTTAGCATGATTATCCTTAAAAAAAATTTACTCGTGCATTTCTTACGTTTTTGAAAATAAATGACATATTTTTTTGTAAAATGGTCACTAAGGTAACCCTTGAAAAATTGGAGACGCAAAGCATATTTTGAAGTTCCTCCTTAAATGAGTGAATTTATTCTCACGTAGTGGATTGGAAAGAGCGTTTTTTGAAAGATTTTAATGTGGCATACCAAAACCTCTTTTCAAAGCGTGATCTTTAAGTTAGAGAACAGAGACTTTAATTTCAAGAGAGCTAAATGAGACTTTTGAGATGGATATGATACACCAAAATTCACACAAATGGGGGAATATTATATTCAAGAAACTTGTTGATTTGTGTTTTATCCTAGAGAGTTTGAGTGCACCAAAGTACTGCTACAAAATATTCAATTTAGCATAAGAAAAGGATGATATAATGTTTTGCCTTGTGACGACAAGTGTTGCCTACATAATTTACATCCTTTACTAGTATTCATCCTGACATGAACCTCTTATTTAAATTCATTACTTATTTAAATTGATTTGAAGTACGAATGCGTTTGATTTAAATCCTGCAGGAGTGTTGAGGTTAAGATAATGATTATTGATACAAATATGTTTAAAATATAAGTAAATTTATAAAGGGTACAAAAGTAATTTAATTATAAAACCTCTCCCTTTCCCTCGTGAACCAAATAAAAAAAGAGTTATTTCCGTTCTCCTCCCCTCCCCTCTTATGAACCAAACATGATAAGTATTAAAATCCCTCCTCTCTCTTTCCTTCCCCTTCCCTCCATTAAAATCCCTCCTCTCCCCTCCTCTCCCCTCCTCTCCTTTAAACCAAACAGACCCCTAGTAAGAATGAGGATTGAATTATGCACTTATACATTTTAAACTTATGGAAGACCTTTCAATCTTTCTAACTACGGACTTCTCTTGACGAGTTTGATGTACAAGAGAGATTTTTGACTTACTTAATACTCACATTTCTTTTTACAAGAGCAGAAACTTCTTTTCATAATTTTTCATTAACATTCCAAAGATAATGACATCAAAATGTATTTGAACTACAATGAAGTATTTACTTTAGAAAGAAAAGAATTATCAAATTTTCCTTTTTAATAAGACTATATTTTATGATATAAAGGAGATTCATCCGACATTCCAATTTGGCAAGCTTAAATATACCCTCTCTTATCATACCCTTTCTTTACCCTCTCACCTGTTTAGCAGCTAGCCTGTTTCCTTTTTTTTTTTATAACTTCTTTATAGTAATATCTCTATTCATCTTGAAATGTTATTTAATTCATCCAATGTACAAAAGAGTATATGTGTTCTATCTATTTGAATTTCTGTTTCTTCATCTAAATTTTCTAAAAAAATTTCAATTATTATGATTTTAATATAGTTATTAAAAGGTAATTGCCAAATTAATATTATTTCTTCTTTATAATTATTAGGGTCTATATACTGGAATTTCATTACTCTATCCTAAGTTTGGAGTTTTTAATATTTGTTCTTTATAATCTTTTTTCACTATTTTTATTATATTTAACACAAATTGACTTTTCATAGTATTTTTATTCTTAAATTTTTCTTCTTCTTTATTTAATTTTTCAATTTGTCTTCTATAATACCTATTTTGTTCTTTTATTGAATGCATCTTGGATTATCTGCTCTGATACCAACTATTTTTATAGGGTATTCTTAATCCTCCTCAGGAAAGTACAGTTTTTAATTCTTCAATTTGTTTATTTAATTTTCTTAGTTCTTCTTCAGTATTGTTTCTCATAATTATTAGAGGTGGCTTGGGAATATTTTCTTCATAACACTCTATTTCTAAACTATTTTTCCACTCCTCAGGTAAATTTTCTATCTGGCTTTTTCTTGGTTTATAATATTTTTCAACTTCATCAAATAACTCAGGTATATGTATATAATCATTGTTTTTAAATTCTATTGAATGATGAGAGTTACTTAAGGTATAACTGATACTATATGTCAAGCTAAATATTTTATCACCTTTGTTCATTAAATCTTGTCTTTTGAACTGATAGCATAAACTTAAAATTTCATTTATATTTTTCGTATTAATAGGTACTCCTAAGTTAGGATATATGCTAAATTTTAACTTGGTATATGCTAGATTTCCATCTATCATTCCTAATACAGCATCTCTTGGTTCTCTTATTCTATTATCCATTAATGCTAATTTTATAGGACTATTTATTCCTTCAGAAAAAGTACTTTTAATTAAAATTAGTACTGCTCCTATGTGAATATATTTAATCTTTTTTCTGTCTTCTTCTTTCTTTATACTTCGTATTTTTTCATTGATATGTTTGGCAGTTACCAATTGCAAGTTGTGTCTTCCATCCGTTTCACTAACATCTATAGTTATTTCTTGCAATGTTTTTCCCAAATAGATAATATTTTCGAGGCTATTTTTCTTTTTAAGTAATTCTTTTAAGTTTTTCTTTTATTTCTTTATATTATCTCCTTCAGAAAGATCTGTTTCTTGTTTTTGAATTTGTTTGAATTTTTTCTTATCTATTAAAAACTCTACACAAATATCAGAACTACCTGCAGTAATATCTTGTTCAAAAGTGTGTTCAATGCTACTCTTAGTTTTAGTTTTGAGAGTATACCTGAAATTGCTTAGGCTTGCTGAAGAGGGTCCACGACGTCTTCCGCTTCTGGGCTACTTCAAGAAGAACTTCTTTATAAGATTTCTACTTGGTTATTGAAGCTACTATTTGAGAGGTATGATTTTCCAGGGTGGAGATTCTAGTGTACTAAAGAAATCACTCAGAAAATATTTGGAAACAACAGACTTATTTCATTAATAAAACAAGAACCCAAATGAGTTCTCAGAAACTCAACCTTACAAGGAAGGGAGAAAGCATAAAAGCTTCTACGAGAGGATTATTCAAACTCACTCTGCCTCTCCAAGCACTCAGTCTAGCTATTTATAATGGGTTAGAGGCTTAACTAATGACCTCTATGCCCTTACATTATTTTGCCCTGACTTCTGTACCCCTACATTATTTCATCAGTGCTTACTTTTTGAAGACTACCTCACTCTTCAATAATTTCTGGTGAGCTGCTGCTGCTCTCTTGGCATCTTCTACACATGTGATCCTCTACCGTTCTGAGTCTTTCGCAGAGCTCCATCTTTATTTCTTCAGAATAATTAATGCCTGAAAAGTCATAGTATTGTGCCTCCCATGCAACCAACAATTTGTACTCCTTTTCAGAGATTCCTTTATTGGTGCCAGATGTGATAATGATGTCTGGGTTTTTGTAATTCATCTTGATTCTTGAGTCTTTGTCTATCTCTCTCATTTTCTCAAATATAGAGATCAACTGATTTACTTGGATTGCTTTCAACTGGCTTGGTACACTTCCTGGTCCTGCATCTGCTACTGGATAATTACCATTGGAGATTCCAAGCTTAATGAAATACTTGGGTTTTACATACGTTTCCTCAATGAATTCACCATAACTCCCAAAACATTTAATATAAACATCTCGAGGGTTATTAGTGTTGTTTTTGAACATATTTTTTCTCCACAATGTTATAGCAAACTTAATCCCTTCAGGAAAATTAGTTAATTCTTGCATGTCTGGTGATGGGATATATGGTTTCAACCATTCCATACAAGAATGCTTTACAAGTCCACAATGGATTTGCACCTGGTATAATGTTTATTTTATATCCAAAGTGTGTCATGTCTGTGGTGTACCACATTTTGGAACAATGTCCATTCCAGGAATATAATTCGTTCATCATTTCTATATATTCTTCCTTATTTGGCTCAATTTGTCTCTTTAATTCTTCTCTCATTTGTGGTAATCTATGGGAGAGAAGTTTAATGGAATCTGCCTTTCTCTCATATGTGGGTCTCAAGCTTATCTTTTTCCCTGCTTTGGCCGACAAGTCTTCTGCATCTTTCCTGCTTTTGCATTTCTGAAAAGCTACATTTCCTTGTCCTATGCATAATGGTTGAGCTTCTACCCAATTTTCATAGATGCCTTGGTTAGGACCATTGAGAATCACATAATATTTGTCTTCATATGCTTGTTGTTTTGCTTCTGTGAATTCTGTGGGAAGTTGCATGCTGGTTTCTTCTTTCTTCTCTGGTGCTGTTGTCATATTATCTTTGGCTTTAGCTTTCAGCTTTAATAATTGTAGCTCTTTTTCTAAAAGAGATGTTTTTGCTTTTAATTGCTCCAACTCAGCTTCCTTAATTTGTATTTCCATGTCATAATCTGCATTCATCTTTACCTGAAATTGAAAATTTTGCCAATTTGGCTGAAATTATTTTATTGCTAGCTCTCTTGTGAGAGAATCAGCAATGCTATTCTTGTTACTTTTTATCAGTTCTACTTCGAACTGGTAATAACTAAACCATTGTTGCCATCTGAGTAGACGGCCTTGCTTATAATCTCCTTGAATATTAGTTCTTAAAAAATATAAGAAGTAAGTAGAATCAGTCCTGACAGTAAATTCTTGGGGAATTAGGTAAATATTAAATTTTTTAATTGTATTCTTTACAGCAAGAGTTTCTTTTTCATTGATATGGTAATTTAACTCATGAGTTTTAAAACTTCCAGATGTGTATCTACATATTTCTTCTTTTCCTTTATGACGGGCTTTTAATACTCCTCCCCAATATTGATCAGATGCATCTGTTTCTATGATTAATTCATCTTCTGGGTTTGGATGATATAATTTTGGTAGTTTTTCACATTTTCTCTTTATAGTATCTACATACTTAGTGTCTGAATCTTTCCATTCCCATTTTACATTATTTTTTAATTTTTGTTGTAAAGGTTTTCTTATTTCTGCTAGTTTCGGTATATAGCCTTCTGAGTAGGTTAATAATCCTAAGAACCTTTGTAATTGTTTTTTATCTTCAATTTTTGAAGGAAAATCTCTTATTTTTATTACTACATGATCTTGTATTCGGATTTGTCCTTCTTCTATTTCTAATCCTAAAAAATTTATTTTGGTCTTTCCTATAACAGCTTTCTTTTTTGACAATACTATTCCTTTTTCTATGCATCGATCTATAACTCTTTCAAGTCTTTCATAATTCTCTTCCAATGTTTTGGAGAATATAATTATGTCATCTAAATATACACAACAAACATCTTTTAAGTCTTTTAAGGCTGTATCTGTGTATCTTTGAAAAATACTTGGGGATTGTTTCATGCCAAAAGGCAGTACATTCCATTCATATTGCCCTTGTGGGCAACTAAATGCTGTTAAGGGTTTACTCCCTTCTATTAATCTAATTTGATAAAATCCTGACTTACAATCTAGTGTACAGAAATATTTATTTCCTCTTATTTTTTCTATCAATTCTTCTTTATTGGGAAGATAATAAGCATCTCCTATTGTTTGTTCATTGATCTTTTTATAATTTATTACCATTCTTCTTTTCCCCCTTTTCTTCTCTGATTCTTTTTCTACATAGAATGCTGGGCTACTATGTTTACTTGTTGATTTTCTTATTAGTCCATTTCTTTCTAATTCTTCTATATCTTTCGCAAACTCTTCTCTATCTCTTTTTGTATAGTTCATAGGCTTATCTTTTATTTCTTTTGTTGGATCTTTTAATTTTATTTCTACCATAAATTCGTTATTATGATTTATTTTTGGGTCTATAGGGTTTTCACTACATGCTTTTTCAAGTTTTTCTAAAATTCTTTTTGGAATATCTTCTGTTATTTCTTCTATTACTTTTTCTACTAAGAATATTAGTTTTTGTTGTACCACCTGAATTTTTTCTTTTATAGATATTGTACTTTCACCACGTTTTCGGGCAAACTCTGATGGGTTTGTTGTAGCTGGATTATATTTACCTAATATTTTGGTTGTAATCTTTTGTTTTTGCTGTACATTCTTTATGTATGGGCAAACTAAGGATATTTCTTTTATTGTTTGGGTAAATGGTTGATATAGTCTCAGAAAATTATTTCCTATTATTATATCCATTCCAGTTTCTTGTTGGTATATAGTTGGCACAGGAAATATTTTATTCTCTATAATTATTTTTGGAAATATTAAAACTTTATTAATATATTTGTGTCTTTGGTCTGCTAAAACCACTTTCAATGGTTTCTCTAAGTTTTTCCAATTATTACTTTTTGTTATATGTTTAGTGGCTAAACATATAGTTGCTCCTGTATCTATGTAAGCATGCGTTACACTTGTTTCCAATCCTTCTATTATCAATTTTATTTTTATAAACGTGCTAATCTGAACCATCTTCAGTTTCAGTTTGCGTTTCAGTTTCTGAAATATATTCGTATATTTCATCATCACTATTCCATTCTTCTAAGGGTTCTAGTTTATGTTTATATGCTATGTTGATTATGTTTACCCTATCCTTTTTCTCCTTTTTCTTAGGGCATTAATTTGCATAATGGCCTACTTCATTACATAGCCAACATTTACAATCTTTTTTTCCTTCTGGACAAAATTTATTTTTATTCTTAGTATTTTTATATGTTTTTCTTTTCTTGAAATATCGTCTTCTATATTTCTCTTTTGGGTTTCTTTGTCTTCTAAATTTATATCTTTTCTTTTTTATGTATCCTTTCCTTCCTTTCTTTGCACATCCCCACAAATGTGGTATTTCAGGGTCTTTATCATCACAACATATTCTATCTAACATTTTCAATTTAGATTTTGTTTGGGACATAATACATGTTTCTCTTATTAAATCTCTTACAGTTGATATTCTTCCCCCTAGTGTGTTTGCTCTAGATTTTGGCCTATTTTCCCAAGCATTTTTTACTTTTTCATTTATCGGGAATGGTAATTTACTTATAAACATTTCTTTAAAGTTTTCTTTATCATTTTCGTCTAATTGGTAATAAAAAATTTCATATTCACATGCATATTCATTAAAATAGTACATATCACATATCTGCATATTATATAAGTGCCATTTAGCGTTCTCTCTTTCTTGCTTTCTTGCTTCTTCACTCTCTCTAATTATATCATCACCAACAAATTCCGTGTATATTAGTTTTCCTAAATTATCTATTATTTCAGGACCAAAGTTACCCGGTAAATTTTCTGGTTTTAATTCAGTTAACCATGTTCTTAAGATTCCACTCGTCTTGTATATAGCGAGTCTTATTATGTCTTGCTTATTTATTCCTTCATAGCCTTTGGATACTACTAATAAGATCATTTCATTCAACCATTCTATTAATATTTCTTTTCTATTTTTTGAACAATCAATATTTAAAATATTTCTATATTGTATTACTCCTCTTTTTGGTGTATATTCCTCAGGTATTCCATACTTTTTAGGTGGTGGATTTTGTGGTTCTTCAGTTTTATATTTCCAATTTTGTTGATAGTATTCATCAAAATTTCTCTTTCTGTTTTGATAAGAAGTTTCTCCTTCTTCTGTTTTAGGAACTCTATCTACATGAATATGTTCATCTTCTGAATCTTCATATCCTATGATGATCTCATCATTCTCCTCATCATCCTCTTCACTAGATTCAGATACTTCTGTAGAAATTTTTATTTCTTGGGTTTGATTTTCTTCTTTTAAAATTTTTAATTGTTCCATTAGTTGTATTATTTCTTCTAATTCCGTTGCAGAATTTATTTGATTTTTTATGTTGCTTTCTACTTCTTCCATTATATTAGTGGTGGTCTAGGTAACATAAATTTTATAGAGTGGTCAGAAATTATTATTTCTTTGTGTTGCTTAGTTATTATTTCTTTTAACTCTCCTAGAGTAACACATTTTTCATTCTGTTTCTTAACTATTAGATCCTTTAGGCTTTTTAGATTTTCTTGTAATTCTTCACATAAATTTTTACTTGGTTCAGTTTCTTTTCCTTTTAGCTTATTTTTTAATTTTTCAATGTCCTCATGTATGTCATCTATTTTGTAATCTCTATTATAGAATTCTATTATTTCCTTTTTTATATTGTGTAAGTCTTCTACTACTTGCTGTAATAAAGGGACTATTAATTCTAACCTTTCATTTAAGGTCATTTTTATTTTTTATGTATGTTCATCAAAAGCTTCGTATAACTTTCTGTACAAACTTAATCTTAGTTTAAAATCTTTTTTAATTTCTTCAGAAATTTGTTTTCCTTCTATAAATTTTATATGAGTTTCTATATATTTTTTAAGTATTTCTTTTTGTGATTCTAATCCATTATTATATTCTAATCTTGTAATTTTTCCACATATTTTATGTAATATCATATTATCATGTGTAATGGGCATTTTTGTATTTTTAATGAAAAGATATAAAAAAATTCATTTAGGTTTACTTGCAGTTTTTTTTTTTTTTTTATATAGGTACTTTTGTAATTACCCTTAGACTACTTGATCTATAGGTTGTAAGTCTAACTTTTTAAATTTTTTGTCTTTTTATGACACATTACATCTCATTTAATGAAACAACTTTTTTACCCCCTAATTCTTGAACAACATTTTAAAATTTTCCTTCCAATTTTTGGAAGCTTGTTCCAACTTATGTTAGATTTCTATTAGGTTGAGCTAGCACATGTGAGAGTTGAGATTTGATAAAGATGATTGTTATGAATTCCAACCTTAGTTCAACCATTTATAGAGAAGGTACTTTTAATAAACATTTCGCATGATGTGATAAGGTGTTGTCAAGAAAAATTAAGCACATTTCTAATACCTTTGATCTTAGCAACAAAAGCAAGACTTTTAGTATACTACCTTCTTGTTTATTGTACCTTTGAGTAACTGACCTTTCCTTAACTCTCATAATGTTGCTATTCTCATCTCCTTTGAACAACCAATATATCTAATGATAAATCTTCTTTTAGGTTTTGGGCACTGGTGTCCACACTTGACTGAATTCTTCTTGCACGCCTAGAATACATCCTTCATCTTGCAGAGATGCTTTGTTGTCTTTGAATTTTAATAGACACGATAATTTGAAGATCCATAGACGATGGTTGATCAGAAGACTATGTTATTTTGTAGGCAGATTTTGGCGGCAAGACTTCCTGTTAGGTCATGTACCACCATATTTCCTTGGTTGTATTTGATACCTGCACAATATCTCTCAAGGCGTGCTAGATTTGTGTTAGTAGCTTGCCTTATCTCATTTTATCATGAATAGATTTCTTAGTTTTTCTGGGTTCAAAGCATTTAGACTTCGAAATTTGGAGATTAAGACCAATGCTTGTGCTAGGCTTGAAGTCACTTTTCCCAAGCTTTTAGCATTAGATTTTGAGAGAGAAATAATGACACCTTAGAGAGGTCAGAGTGAAACCTTATTGGTTTTCTTTTCGTGGCTTATAAGTGTTAGGTTCAAACGAGTTACATCGTTTATTATGTTTTGAATGATAACAATTTTATTTCCTAAACTCTGTGTATTATTATTTTTAGGAAATAATCTCTATTGTCCAGGCGAAAGGAAAAGCATCATTTGCTCACATTGTCAAATATTTAGAAGAGCATCGTTCAAAGAAGAAAAATAGTTCATTGAAGAACTATCGTCCATGTATAAGAGATGAGAAGCATCGTCCAAAGGAGAAGCAAAAGTCTACGGCGTCAAATCTATTGTCTGCATGCATAATCAATGTCTGATGGAAAGTATCGTCCAAGAGCAAGACTGAAGAAAGCATCGTCTGAAGTACAAAGCAGAAAAGAAAACATCGTCCAACCTAAGGAGACAGCATCGTCCATCACAAGCAGAATATGCTTTATTCGGAGAGAATATTCTTTATTTGAAAAGCATAGGCTTTGTGGGTTGTATACAACTGTCAAGCACAAACCAGGAGAAGAAGGAATCACGTGACAAAGTCAGATTTTCAACAGCTCTATTTTCTCTCTCTGTAACAGCATTAAATGAGATGCCAGAATCCATTAAATGAAAAGCAGAATGCATTGAATGCAAAACTTTCAACGGTTATAATTCGAAGTCTGAATCGTGAAGAAGAAGGACGAAGCAAACACTGTTTCAGCTCATGTCTACATCAAAGTACAACCAAAGTTTGAAGCAAGCTACCTACTCCACAAAATCACGTTTCCAAGCCTTCAACGGTCAAATGCAAAATGAAGACATCCATTGAGCAACGAGAAGAAAGAAGAAATCAAAGGCTCACATTCACATCTTCAGCAACGACTATTTGAAGAAGAAGATATAAAAGGAAGAAAGAAGAACGTGAAGAAACAGGACGAAGTACATAGAAAACAGAATTCGAACTTGCAAGTCTACGACTTATGAAGCTCTATTTTTCAGCTCGAAATCAAGTATCAAACCTACAACGAGTGAAATCGTTCAAGTGTGAAATTTCCTAAGAGTCAAATCTCTTTATCCCTTCGCACCAAAAAGAAACAAAGAACCCATTGTCTATCCTCACTGTTTCTAAACTCAAGTGTTTGCCCAAGTGTCATATTTGCTATCCAACACTTAGAGTCTGCCGAGCTTAAACTTTCTACCTCACTCTTTCTGAAGAGACTTTGTAGAAGTGTAAATTCTTGCAAAAGAATTAGGAGAAGTCTTGTATAATACTTGTAAGGAGAAGTCCTTCGAATACTTGTTGGGAGAAGTCTCTGAGAATACTCTCGAGAAGTCCTGTGGCAAATACTTGTAAGGAGAAGTCCTTCGAATACTTTGGAGAAGTCTTGTGTCGAATACTTGTACTATTCTAGGGTTGAATAGTGGAAAATCTTGGTGAAGCCAAGGACTGGACGTAGCCCCGTCGATTAGGGGTGAAGCAGGATAAATTTCTTGTGTGCTGTTTTTATTGCTTGCATCGTTTACATATTCATTGTTTGCATCGTCCAAACGCTTGCATCGTCCAAACGTTTACATATTGACCGCTCGCACCGTTTACATATTTGTTGCTTGCATCGTTTACTGCTTGTATCGTTTACACAATTGTTGCTTGCATTGTCTACACTGTTGCACACTTACTCTACACTGTTGCACACTTACTGTCCTCTGCATTAAACCGTTTACACTCTGATTAATCATTCTGCTGCCATCGTTTATGAAAAGCTTTTGTAAACTTATAATTATTTTTGAAAGTCAAGTTTCAATACGGATACAATTCAACTCCCCTTCTTGTGTCATTCATTTATTTATCAATAAAAAGTCTAACCATGAAAAGGTTTTCTTGAGTGAGGTAACCCGAGTGGAAGCTTTTGTGATTTTCTAAATATGATAGAGGTTTTTGAGCTTGAACTTCTAGAGATTTGGGCAGCGAAAGTATGAAAAACTAGAATAGTTAATTTAAAATCATGTTAAATTTCAGAGACTTTAGCAATTTGAATTTGTTTCATGGTGATATGCAAAGAACTATTATATTAGGTTGAAAGCAATAATTTTTAACATAATATGTTTGATTGCAGTTGATTCCGAGGAGGCTCTAATCCAACTCCACGATCTGAATTGGACTAAGTCTAAGATTCTTTCCCCTTCGAGATTCCCACTTTTGAAGTTAATATTATTTCTCTGAATCCACATAGACCACACTATTGCTACCCAAACAACCCATAAACCTTTCTCATGGTATTTGTTCATCCCTAAGTAAATTGTTCAACGTGCGATCTTGGATCCGCTGCCAATGACGTGGAGATTCCAATCCAATTGCAGCAACCCAACCAAATAGAATAAGAGAACTTACCATGAAAGAGGAGAGGA
The DNA here is from genome assembly GCA_030819835.1 of Acmispon strigosus. Classification (NCBI taxonomy): domain Eukaryota; kingdom Viridiplantae; phylum Streptophyta; class Magnoliopsida; order Fabales; family Fabaceae; genus Acmispon; species Acmispon strigosus. The sequence continues at coordinate 33,883,483 of JAUAMA010000001.1, forward strand.
TATGTTGACTCTTCCTCCTGATTACAGAAAGGGTAGATCATCCTCAAGGTTTTGATTTTTGAATCACCTTTCTCCTCCAAAGATTAACCTTGGTCGGAATCCTATCAAGAAGCAGTCTCCAATCAAACGCATTAGCATTCGATGGAACAGGGGCAATCCATAGTAATTTGAAGACACCATCAGCTCCATTTATATTGTGATCGATTTGAATGTTCGAATATTCTTAGGCACATTTTTCTATAGGATAAACAGAGGATAGGATAATAATTATATCCTATTGTCATCTGTTGTTTGTTGCGGCAGTAGTATACGATAACAGTATATTGTTCCTTATCTTATCATGTGTAAAAGTTATCATGAGAGGGAGTTAGAATAGAAATTATCCTGACAGGATAGGATATCAGTTTTTTATTTGTTTATTACCGTAACCCAATATTAGTTTCAATATTTATATTTTATATAACTTATAATAATATTAATTAATAAATATAAATTTTTGATTTTAATAAAATATTAATTTTATTACTTATCAATTACTACTTGTTATTGTTAAGTTAAAATTACTTAGTTACTAATAAATTTAATTAAAAAATAAATTTATTTATAAATGGTGAAAATATTAGATTTACTCATATAAAATAATTAAATTTTCATTATCACTTACTACTACTTAGTTAACATTATTTTTCATTATTTATATTATAATAAAAATAAACAAAATAATTCTTCCCTAACAATAAAATAGACTACTCACATATATATAAATATTATTTTTTTAAAAGTAAATATAGACTAATTTTATATTATCATATGATATTATTTAAAATTATTTCTCTACTTATATAATTATAATTAATAATTTAAATTTAAATTATTTTTGAAAGAATAATATATTTTAATAATTTTTTAAGAATTTGAATTAATTTTTATCATTGATCACTTATCCCTACTAAGTTAAAACCCATTGGTTACATATATAATAATTTTAGTTAAAATAGACTTCCTTCAAAAAAAATTAAAATAGCCGAATTAATAAAAATAATTTGATTTTAGTTAATATTAAAACATAAGCTCATTTATAAAAATGTAAAAAAATTAAATTTAATAGAATAATCACTTTTTGAAAAATAAAATTTAAAAAATATTATGTATATTTTATTTCAAGGAAAATTTGATACATTTTTCATTATTTGTATCATATCCTATCAATATCTTGTCCACCTCAAATGCAGGATAGGATAAGAGTCTATCATGCTCTTATCATATCCTGTGTTTATCCAACCATTTATCATATCCTGCTCTTAAATAATCCTGATTCCTTCCTGACCACCAAACGGACCCTTAGTCTCATTCTAAATGGATTTAAAATCCCGTAAAAAAATGATGTTTTGTTAAAAATAAAAAAAAGTTTCCACTTATTTTTTATAAATAGTTACTGGTCAATTACGATAAGGTTAAATAACCTAATAAAGTAAGTTAGAATTTAGACAATCCCAAATAAAATTATTAAAGGAGTACCTTTAAAAAATATAAGTTATTTTGAGTTTATTTTCATAAGCTATTCAAAATAATTTATGAAAAAAGCTTGTGCTTAAATTTAACTAGTAAGTAGCCCGTACGATGCACGAGTTTTTTTTGAAAAAACTAACCTCCTCCTCCTCCAGCCCGTAGGTGACGCTGCTTCAGGTTCCGTCATGGGGGTGGCGGCGTATCCGAAACGGTGGTGGTGGATGCCAAACTTCGCTCTGATTTGCGATCTAGTACATGGACGGTGGTGGCCGGAGGAGGTCGCGACAACGAAAGGGATGGTGGTGGCTGCAACGTCCTGGCACGGCAGCAGTGTGAGATGGAGGCTTTGTTGAATGCGGGAAACAGAGGCTTTGTTGAATAGTTCGAAGTGAGTTCTTGCAAGGGAGATGGGGTTTTCTTTCATCTTCTGCTGTTTCTGGATATGATTGAGGTTTGGGGCTCTTGGTTTCTGGGGGGGGGGGGGCGGCGGCGGCGGCTGGTTTTGGGAGGAAGAAAGATTAGGGTTTTCAGAAAAGGGAGAGGGAAGATAGGGTTGACGTGGAATTAAAAAAATTAATAAAAGCCACGTGGAATAGATGAAAAGGATAATTATGTGGTTAATCAGCTTAAATTGGTTAAAAGGACTTAATTTGATTAAAAAAATTGTTAGTGATAACATTTCAAAGAATTTTTTTTCAGGGACCCAATTTGATTCCCTTTCAAATGTTAGGGACCCCGAACATATTTAAGCCAAAATAAATCAATAATTTGAGTGTCATAATTATGGAACATAATTACGTACTCTAAAAAATATAAAATAAGTTAATATTAAATAAAAAATAACATTTGAATCATTGATTATATTTCAAAATTTTAATAAAGCATACATCTCAAGATATAAATATGGTTTAAAATTTTATAAAGCAATATAAATTATTGAATTATGCTAACTTTTAGAAGAAAAATTGCAAATCACAAAGAGAAGATATGCTCGTGAAGAGAATTTTTAAATGTGCAAATTGAAAACAAAGTGCATTAGACAAATGATATTAATATACACTTGCTTTTTTAGAGAATAAGAGGGAGACAATGTGTATTTTAAAATTAGTATTTCAGCCCGTGCACTGCACAGTAAAATTATTTTTCAAATATTTAAAATTAAATATTAATTTACAATCATGTTTTATTTTAGATATAATTTATGTTCATGATTTGAAATGAACAAATAAAATTTGAATATAAACATTAGACTACAATTTTCTAATTCAATTAAGTTTTAGTTTAACATATATTGAATTAGAAATTCAATGATAATTGCTATGATTGATTTAGTATCTTTCCAAAAGAATAAAATTTAAATATTATCATTTTTTGTGTATTTAATTGCTTTCGCAATTTTAAGCCGAGTAGGACCACTATGGGCGGCAAAGCTCTCCCACAGTGGTCAATAAAATGATAGAAATTTAAATTTATGTTCGATTTTTTTTTTTTGTACATCGGAAAACTCATTTATGTTTGAATTTGATTAGTAAAAAAATTACAACAATGATTAGAAAATGTAGAAAATTGAATAATAATTCAAAATTGAGAAAAAATGATTAGAAGAGAAAAACAACGTAATGATTAAAAATTTAATAGATGATATGAATTGAATTAAAATAAATATTGGAATGATTTAATTTATATCACCTTGTAAAAATTACTATGAATTAAAATAACTTGCAATGCAATGAAATACATTTTAAATTTTTAAAATGCATATTTATATATTTAATTTATTTGTATAAACGGCAAAATCATTTTTTAGTAAGTCCATCAACGTGAAGCAAAATAAAAATCTCACTGCAAAAATTCTGGAACTGAAAAATTTAAGTAAGGGAAAATGAACGATAGTCCATTAAGAGGTAGAATTGAGAGATATGAGCTCGAGAGATAATTGAGTGAGCTTTAATTTTTAGCAGAGAGCAAGACAGCCATTAGATACGCATGAGAACCATAGTTTAACATAATTGGAGACAGAAGAACCAATTTAAATGAAAGAGTGACGTGGCTAATTGTGAGAGAGTGTGCTGATTGAGTGTCTTACTCTCTATAGTGAGAATTCAAAATTAATAGATACAAGGTAGGTTTTTCAAATTCAACCTTCAGTTAATAGCACCTTAGTCTGTATAATGCACGAGATTTAATTATTATTATTATTAAAATTTATAATAAAATATCATTTTACGTATAATTTATTGTTTGATTTAAAATAAATCGTACAATGCAATTTGATGAATATAAATAAATATTAGAGAGAAAAAAAATTAGTTATTCAAATTTGGGACAGTTATTAAATTTAATTTGTAATACCATATTATGTTTGGATAAATATTAAATTTATTTTGGTTAGAAAATTTATATAATTTCACAATAAGTGATATTCAGATGAATTAAAATTGTAAGAATAATAATTTAAATTTATTCACAAAATAAAATTTTTATTATAAGAGAAGTATCATTGTTTCAAATTTGAATTAAAAAACATGGATTGATATTTAAAATTTAAAAAGTATTTAATGTTTAACTTGAGACAATCTCACTCTTATGAGGGGTGTGTGAAATTCATAATGGAATTGGAGAAGAGAAAGAATATTGTAAATAGTCTAATTGAGAGAGTGAAGGAGAGTGATAGTCTCACTCTCTAAAATGAGTACCCAAAATTAATTGATACAAGGTAGATTTATTTTCAATTTATTTCATTTAATTTCTTAAAATAGCTTTTTGTCATAAGCATTTATAGCTTAAAGAACTAAATCAATTATTGTATAAGAACTAAAGAGCCGTAGTTGCTTCATCTCACTTTTTTCACTTGAGTTTTCAAAACCTCAACGTCTCCCCCGGGAAATATCTTCCTCATTATATATATAGCTCATCAGAGAAGAAAACGTTCACTTCGTCATTTGCTTGGTTCAACAGAACAAGATTCGTTGAGAGCAACATTTGCAAGGTTTATGAGCAATTTCCATCATTGGCGATCCAAGTGCCAATTGCAAGAACCTGATACAATTCCAATTGCATCTAACAACATGGCAAATTTGAAGAACATGAACGTGATCACTGCCACCAATGGAGAGAGAATCCAAGAACAAGTTCAACAACCTACAAACCCCATCAAGGTTGGTTTTTTCATTCATCTCTCTCATATCTTCTGTTTCATTCTTCTTCATCAAGACACAAACCCCAATTGCTCAATTTTTCTTCCCCTGCAAGGTTCTCTGTTTCCTAGACACGTTTCTTGTGTCACTCGATTATCTTGTTTGTTTATTAAAAAGTGACCATACTTGTGCTTTTGTTCTATAGAGAATTTTTATATGTCACTCAATTATCTTGCTTGTTTATGTGTTCATTAGTTAGATTGGTATACAAAATTTCATGTCCACAAGGTGTTTGTGTTTTGTTCAGACTCAAGAGTTAAGCTTTCCAAACAGAACACTGTCGGGACATATTGTGAGGAAGTTCCGCGATATTCTTTTACCTTTATACCTGTGCTGGCTTCTCATTTCACTCTGGGTGATTCTCCTCACCATCTATGGCCTTGTCTCTGACTCAAAAATCAACCATTTCCACCCAATGAAATGGTACCCTCCACTCCTCACCACCTATAGGGTGCTAGCTACTAGGGTTTAGGGTTTAGGCTCATGAACAACGCCTCAGAGAAAGAAACCCAGAAAGATCTGGTGATCATGCACTGTAGGCTCAACACCAGAGAAAGCAGATGAATTATCATGATCGGGTGAAAAGGGGTAAATAAAAGTGGAAACCAGATAGGTGGAAGGGAAGTGATAATTCCATATTTGATTCTATAATTCCAACAATTTCAGAAGTTCTGGAACTTCTCAGCACCAAGGGAATCCAGGGAGTTCTCAGAATTGTTCAGGCAATAATTTCGAGAGAAGTGAAATGAGGAATTCTGGAACCAAGAAGTTTGTTGATAGGAAGACAGTGAAGTGCTACAACTGCAAAGAACTTGGCCACTTTGCTGTAATGTGGAAAGTTTCATAAGAAAAATAAAGAAGCTGAAGCAAGGTTGGCACAGAAGGAAGTGTCATAATTTGATGACCTGCTTCTCATGGTCACTACATCGTCAGAAGGAGGGGATGATAGCTACTGGTATCTTGTAACTCTTCAATCTTAAGCACTGCAAGATCCTTTGATTCCTCTATAGAAACTACTACGTGATCAAAGTTCGGAGTGAGAGTTCTTAATACCTTCTTAACCACCTGTTGATCAGAGATCTTCTCATCACAACCTTTCATCAGATTTGTCAGAGTGAAGATTCTAGTAAAGAACTCCGAGATCGATTCACGATCTTCCATTTGTAATAGCTCGAATTTCCTGCGCATTGTCTAAAGTTTCACCTTCTTTATCTTCTCTACACCGGCATAGCTATTCTTGAGGTTGTCCCAAGCTTCCTTCGAGGTTGCAGCCTTCGCGATCTTCTCAAAATTAGCTCCACCAACACATTAATGGATTAGAAATCGTGCCTTGTAGTCTTTCTTCTTAGACACGCAATGTGTTGCATGCTCTGCATCCATGGGATTCGCTCCAAGTGCTTGATAACCAGATTGAATAATATCGAGCACTTCTTGATACCCCAGAATTGCTTCCATTTGCACAATCCACCGATCAAATTTCTTGCCATCCAATATCGGAAGGTTCATTGCAAAACCATTGGGGTTCGTCATCGTCTCCTTCTGAAATCGTGTCTTCGTAGAACCGCTTCTCCTTCACAAGATTCTTGACTTCTACGACAGTTCCCTAGCTCGGAACCAGAGCTCTTGATACCATCTAAGGTTGCAGAATCAATTCCAGATTCTCACAATTACACTGACTGTAATGGCAGTATGTAACTCACACACACACACAATTTCAGAGGTAGAGAGAAGAGGAAGAAGAAAGAAGATATGAGAGAAGGTTGGGGGAAATTTTTTCTGTTTATTCAGTTATTCACAATGATTACAATCTCTACACAATTCTGTTACAAGCACTTATTTATAAGGCTTCTATCAGTTGTTTGCTGTGCAAGTCAACTCAATCTAACTAACTACAAAAGTCAACAATACTGATTAACACTAATCCTAACATGAACAACCATCACTACAGCCATAAAGTGAGATTCTGTTGGCACCCAAAAATGTGTAACGACTAGTAAGTCAGTTGATAAGACATTTTAGCCGTTGTGGAATTTAGCCGTATAAAGGAGCAGCCGAGACCTTAGTTTCAGTCGAGTGAAGAAAGGAAAATCGGCCGAAATGAAGAACGAATCAGGACAAGTATCAGAGAAGATACAGAAACTTGGGGACAAAGCAAAGATTTCAAAGCGTTTCTAGAAACTTTCAACGTGCAAAATGTGCCAAAGAGCTCGTGCCCACCAAAATAGGAAAAAACGGTTAGAGCCAGCTGAAGCTAAGAGGAACGGCTTAACCAAAACCTCTAGGCTGACTAGGAGAGAGAGAGTCCAACACTCCCCCATTATCTCTGATTTTCTGAGTGTTCCTACAAATCAGGGGAGTGCTAAGTAACTCTTAACCGTCAAGTAGTTAGCCGAATTGGCCTCTATAAATAGTGGGAGGGATTTTTGTACAAGACACACATCAACCATCAATCAAAACCTTACAATATTCCCGCATTTATCTTTCATTTACTTTTCATCACTTTACTTTTTCGCACTTTACTTTATTTATCTCTTTCATGTCTTTAATTTCAGCCGTTTAAGCTTTCAGTCATTTATTTATATCTCTTTCTGTCATTTACAGCCTTTTCCTATCCAGTAGCCTTAGTTCATAGTTATATCTTGGTTACACACTCTCAATAGCGAAAACTAAGAGCTTTTTGGAGTATCTTAGGAATCTGCATTGAGGAACAGATTCCCTTGCTCGAGTAATTGTTTGATTAGGGAATCATTGTTGGTTTCTCCCAGCCAACTACACGGCTTCTTGATCCACAAATTTTATTTGTGGTTTTGTTTAGCCGACCGCACAGATTTCTGTTTGATAAATCTATAATTTGCAAACCAACAAATTGGCACGCCCAGTGGGAATTACTTCGCTATCTAACAATTTCCATCACCTACACACGACCTAAATTGGCGTATGCAATTAAGGTCTGGAAGGAAAATGGATTCTTCAGCCAATCACAGAGCAAGCAGCAGTCGTACCTCGCTCGCTGGTACACTGCAACCACTACAATTCCAGTTCATACTATGCCTACTATGGAATCCGCAAGCCATCCCGTATCCACGGTAGCCACGGTGACACTTGGTAGATGGTACGACACTTAGAAATATACTCGAGTTCTGGAAAATAGAGAGGATAGACGATAGGTTCTCTGTATCGTGAATAGCTTGATAGTGTTTGATTTTATTTGTCCATTCACTGTTCATTTTCTCTATACACAGTTGTGTGTTCGATCTTATTGTTCTATATGCTTGTCTCTTTTTTTTCCAAATCTTGAAGTCTTCCTTTTTATACCTTCAATTCAAGCCATGGTGCTGCTGAGCCAGTAGCTAGCACCCTATACTCCTCAGCACAATGGTGCTGCTGAAAAGGAGAATAGAACTATGATGGATATGATTAGGAGCACGCTAAAGACTGAGAAATTTCCAAAGGAATTCTGGGGTAAGGCTCTGAGCACTGCAACATACGTAATCAATAGGTGTCCAACCAAGGGGCTCAATGGTATAACTCCTGAAGAAGCATGGTCAGGTCTAAAACCTGATGTGAGTGACCTGAGGGTTTTTGGATCATTTTGCTATAGAGCTATTCCATAACCTAAGAGAAAGAAACTAGATGACAGAGGTGAACAATTAGTGCTACTTGGATGTCACTTTACTGGAGCTTTCAGAACCATCAATCCTATCACTAGAAAGATCATCATAGTCAGAGATCTCAAGATATATGAGACTAAGCACTAGAACTGGCAAAGTAAGATTTTTGAGTCTGAGAAAGCTCTTATGGAAAAACAGACTGAGCCAGCTACACAAATTGAAGTTTTGGAAACTCAACCTATTGCTTATCAGAGAGTCCAAACACCAGTCACTGCTGAAAGAGTGAGACCTCAGAGGCAAAGGAAAATGCCTCAGAAGCTCAATGATTATAAGATCTTTCCAGATTCTGCAATTACAGTTGAAGGAGATTTGGTGCATATGGCTTTGCTGGCAGAAATGGAACCTGTAAGCTTTGAGCAAGCTATGAAGGAAACAAAATGGTTAGAGGCTATGGAGGAAGAGCTCAGTGCTATTGAGAGAAATAACACTTGGGAGCTTACTGATCTACCTTCAAGGAAAAAGCCTATAGCAATGAGATGGATTTACATGATCAAGATGAAACCAGATGGAGATATTGCTAAGTACAAAGCAAGGTTAGTGGCTAAAGGCTTCTTACAGAAGTATGGATTGGATTATGAGGAAGTCCTTGCACCAGTAGCTAGAGTTGAGACTATCAGATTAGTATTTGCTATAGCTAGCTACAATCACTGGGAGATCCATCAAATGGATGTGAAATCAGCATTTTTAAATGGTCCCTTGGATGAGGAGGTCAATGTAATGCAACCTCCTGGTTTTGTGAAGAAAGGGAATGAGGATAAAGTACAGATTTCAGGCACTTTATGGACTGAAGCAGGCTCCAAGAGCCTAGAACAAAAGATTGACTCCTTTCTTCTGAGCATAGGTTTTGTGAAGTGCACTACTGAGTTTGGCATCTACATACAACAGGTAACTTCTTCCAATTTACTTATAGTTTGCTTATATGTAGATGATATTTTGATAAATGGTAGCAGCAGAGAGAAGATTAGAGGAGTAAAGGAGAAACATCAGGCAGAATTTGAGATGTCTAATCAAGGAAACTTGTCATATTTCCTTGGAATTGAGTTTCTCAGAACTGAGAAGGGGATCTTCATGCACCAGAAAAATTATTGCACTGATATACTGGAAATGTTCAACATGAAAGAGTGCAATCCAATTTCAGTCCCTGTTGAGACTGGCATAGCACTTGATAACCTGGACCCTACAGAACTCTCAGTTGACAAGACTTTGTTTAGACAAATTGTAGGGCTCTTGAGATACATATGTCATTCCAGACCAGAATTGTCATTTGGAGTTGGTCTGGTGAGTAGGTTTATGGAGGATCCTAGAACTTCTCACCTTCTGGCAGCTAAAAGAATATTGAGATACATCAAGGGCACACTGGAATATGGTTTATTCTTTCCTACTGGTGCTGGTATGTCAGAGAAAAGGCTAGTTGATTTTTCAGATTCTGACTGGTGTGGAGATAGGTCAGATAGAAAGAGCACATGAGGATACTTGTTTAAGTATGGTGATGCTTCTATCAGCTGGAGTTCAAAGAAGCAATAGATTGTGGCATTATCTTCTTGTGAGGCTGAGTATGTCTCAACTTGTATGGCTTGTTATCAATAAATCTGGCTACAGAACTTGTTGGAAGAACTAAAACTTGGCTCCACTGATCCTATGACTCTATTTGTTGATAATAAGTCTGCTATCAGCTTAGCTAAAAATCCTATTGCTCATGGTAGGAGCAAGAATATAAAGACACGATTCCATTTTATTAGGGATGAGGTAAGCAGGAACAAAGTGAAGCTAGAATTTTGCAGAAGTGAAGATCAGTTGGCAGATGTGATGACCAAGCCTTTGAAGAGAGAAACCTTTGAGAGGTTTAGAGATAGCATTAGGGTGAAAAATTTGGGACACTAATGACTAAGGGAGGGTGTTAGGATTAGTGTTAATCAGTATTGTTGACTTTTGTAGTTAGTTAGATTGAGTTGACCTGCACAACAAGAAACTGATAGAATTGTGTAGAGATTGTAATCATACATCTCGCACATGCAACGAGGAAGAGGCTTGAAGAGAGTACAACCCCTTGCAAAATGAATCCGGGAGGAACGGGTGCAGAGGGTTTGGTAAAGGGGAGAAGATAGAGATTAGAGACTGCGATGGGTTTTTTTTTGTTTTGTTTTTGGCAAAACGGGATGTGGGAGAAAGAAACTTAACGGAGCTAGTGAGGGAGTTAGCCAGTGGAAAAAGTAACTTACGCTGTCATATATTAATTGGTCAATAGTAAAATAGGACATAGAGTACTGTATTTATGTTTCACCCGTTGTTAAGCGATAAGAGCATCTCTGTTAGAAGCACATTTTGGGTGGGTTTGAAATGACACGTAGGATTAAACTCTTCATAAATAACTCAAGCAGATTTTACTCTAACTATGGTTACTTATTTTACTTTTTGTTGGATCCTACAATATCACATAAATTTATAATTTTTATTTCCACGTATTTTTCATTTAAATTTTAATATTAATTCAACCCTCTAATTTAAATACTAATTTAATTAATATTAATAGCAATAATATTATAAATAAAATTGAATATGGTAAGTTAAAAATAATAACAAGTACATTACATCACATTATATAATTAGACGATAGGAAATACAATCAACGAAAAATAAATAATAATTTGAAATTAGAATTACAACATTACCTAGTACATAATAATCTAGTACCCAATGAGAAATTAGTATTACAACATTACAATATTGATCTATCCCCATTTTCTTAATTCTCCCCTGACGTAGTTGCATATGACCTTATGATCCGCTAACTGTTCCTCATCCATGTAAGAGGTGTCCTTACAAAGGATGTCATGAAATGACTTGTATTGTTCATTCTTCTAGAATGCAAGGTCAGCCTCCTTCAATTCCAATTCTTTCTTCTTGATTAGCTCAAATTTTGCCATCAAATCATTTTTTTCTTCACAAGTGCTTCCGCGGATGACAAGTTGGGGTCGTTAGAAGACACATTACCCTTTTTTAATCTAACCTTTTTCTTGGAAGCCTTTTGGCCCGGAGGGCAAGTAGCCGGTTGTGGTGGCTGATATTCTTCACAATCGATTGGCGTACTTGGGTTAGAGGATGATGAATGCGCCCCATCAGAATAATTCTTTTGTCTTTTTTATTGGCTCTCCATTGCTTGTCCTAACCACTTTGGTTCATCTTTCACCACTCGCCATGCATGCTCAAGTTTGAAATTTCTTTTCTTTTCAAGGCGATACAAGGCATGTGCCTCAGCCAAGATTTCCCTCTCCAATTGTCTGCTTTTCCGACGATTGGTAGCTTTGTTGTAGCATCCCACAAATGTTTGAATTGAACCATTCAATTTATGAAAATGAGATTTAATCATACCTGCCGTCCTCGAGCGTTGATCAATGTCGCGGAACACTTCATATTGGGCTTCGATCTTCCCCCAAAAATGGTTTGACTTTTGGTCAGTTCCCATGATCGGATCCTTTGAAACATTCAGCCATGACTGAAGAAGAAGTACATTGTCTTTAGCAGTCCATGTGATGCGAGTTTTTGTGGAAGGACACATTTCTTCTTCAAGCGTAATATCTTCTAGCCCATCAAAAGCTTGATCAAATTGTGTTTCGGGTACTTTTTCACTGCTACTATCGGCTGAGGCGGTTGATTTTCAAAATAGAATGGTGGTGGATACATCGGATGTTGGGTACTTGGAGAACTATCGTCAGTGTGGGGTGGTTGATTTTGAAAATAGAGTGGTGGTGGATAGATCGAATGTTGTGGATTTGGAGAACTTTCACCGGTGCGAGGTGGTTGGTTTTGAAAATAGAATGGTGGTGGGTGCATCTAATATTGGGGATTTGAAGAACTCCCACCAATAGGAGGTGGTTGGTTTTGAAAATAATATGGTGGTGGATGCATGACATATTGTGGATTTGAAAAACTTTCATTTGTAGGAGGTGATTTGTTTTGCAAGAAATTGGCATAAGCTTGATAAGGATCCATTGAAGAACAAAATAGCACAAGATAACTAGATGAAAGTTATGAGAAGAAGAGAATTGTGGAGGTAAAAAATGGTTTTTTACACTATTTATAGTGTAAAATTCAATTCTGAAACAGGCCCAATGTCCATATTTATTTATCCACTGGGTAAAAGCTTTGTTTTTTCTATTACAAAAAAGCCCAAACTCTGTATTTTTGCCTGTTATTCTGTCAGGAAAAAAAATAAAGAAAATTGGACCAACGTTAGTGTTCAGACCGGCTGGGCTGGTCAAACCAAGCCCTAATGGGCATAAACCGGCTCCAGCTGGTCACAATTGAGGGCCAAACAGGTTCGTCCGGTCACAGTGTTTAAAGGCAAAAATGCCTCATCACCTTCCATTCCAGATTCTTCCTTCTTCCTCTCACCCTTTTCTCCTTTGCCAAACCCTAGGTCCACCACCCCACCACCTCACCGCCGCCGCCTCACCTTCCGTCGCTCTTCTCCACAAAACCCTCCCTCTTCCTTCTTCCTCTCACACTTTCTCTCTTCTCCTTTGCCAAACACATACTACCATCGCCGAGCCGCCACAGCCACCACCGTCCGCCCGCCGCAAGCTTGTTCGCGTGACCTTCGACCACGCCTTGACCTTCGACAACCCAAAGTCTTCACCTTTCCTCCAACTTTTCTCCACTGTCTCCTATCAACCACCGGATCGGAGCTCCAACCACCCGATCAGAGCTTCCAACCACCGGATCAGAGCTTCCAAGCCACATGCAACCATTCCCTCTTCTATATATTGTTTTCAATTTTTTTCAGCATCCCTCTCCAATGGTAAAAGAAATAAGGACGGGAGCTTAGAGCCTCCAGCAAGGATTAAGATCCCTACGTTGGAGTTGCTCTAAGAAAACTAAATCACTTAAAGGTAATTTAACAAAATTGAACTACCACTGTTTTCCGAAGATGTTAACACCTATCATACGGAAACAAAAACAAATTATGTGTATATGGGTCATGTTTCAAAAACAGTGACGGATCCAGAAATTATAGTTTGTGGGGGCAACATATACCTATAAATTTGAAATATAGAAAGCATAACATATTTTTATAATTAAGGGTTTGAATGTACATCATAATTTTTCTCTTTAAGTTTTCATATTTTAAAAAATATTAGGAAGTTTTTATGAATTGAATTCCAATTTTTTTCATAATTGTACCCAGTGACAAATTCAAGTATGAAAATGAGTCAGTTGCCCTTGATGAGGAAAAAAATCTGAATATGAAGTACTCAAATGTTATGTTTATCTCCCTTAGTATATATTATATATCAACTCTTTCAATTAGTCATTATTAATTTTACTTTATGTTTAAATTTTCATCTCCTTTACCAAATTTATATGATTTCATCCCTTTAGGACAGAATGTTTTTTCTAGTACTTGAGGTTGATGATTACTTTGATTTTTTTTAAGAATTTTTTTCATCCACAAGACTCAAACTCGAAACCCTGATTTAGGGGAATCAGGCATGTACCACTTAAACCAATCACCCGTTAATCACATGAATAGAAGTTAACAAAGTATAAAATTTGAAATTTTTAATGAAAGTAAAAATAAAATCGCGTGAGGCATTTATTATTTTGTGGGGTAAGTGCATCCCCCTGCTAAAAAAGATAATGACTAATTAAGTTAAATCCATCCATGGATTGCGGAAATGGAAGACATAAATACAAACATGATGACTAATTAAGTTGCATGGTGTAAAATGTACGACTATAAAAAGGGAATCTTTGCCATTAGGTGACGTCTACGCGAGTCTTTTTTTCTTAAATAACGATAACTGGAATATTAATTAAAGTTTGAAAACTAAGTTTACTGAACTCACAATCTTAATTGCCACTGCTTTAATTATTTCCGGGGTAAAATGGGTTTCTCAACACTAAAATGGTCAACTTTTTTATCCTCATATTTAAATTCTTCATTTTGTAAAATTTTTGTATAGGTTAAAAATTAAAAAAATAAGAACTACTATTATTTAAATATACCTCATATCTTCGTGAATAACAAACGTACTTAAAATCATTTTTTAGTTTTCAATATTAATAACTGAAGTAGTTATAATTCTTTTTTTGAGACTTTTCATATCAAATAATTGTATTAAATCTGATACTTCAAAAAACTGATCAAGTTAAAAACTGATCGATCATGAACCACGTTAGTTAAGAGCTACATATATTAAGATGAAAATTAAGAGTCTCAAAAAAAAAACATGCTCAATACTTGCAGTGGATCATTCCAACATGTGTTGGAAATGAAACTAAAAGCTAAGGAAGCTTAGCTTGCCTCATTATGAACCAGCTTTTTACTATTAAAATTTAGAATATATTATTTATAATATGCTTCTTATGTGCTAAGATTAATTTGTGAAAATCACATTTTAACTTATGAATCATATTTTTTAGTTCATTGTACACAACAGTAGCTATTGTTATAGTGAGCTCATATCATAAATTAAAAGGGGGTTCTTTAAAAGTTTCTGCTACAAATGATATTTGTTATTCCCTAAATAATATTTTATGTTAGGTTTTTTGAATTAATAATGTGCACACCCTCATAAACTTGAGAATGCGATTCAAACTTTGAGAAATTTACTTCTTATAAGAGATAATTACAGTTTTTCAAACAATTGAGAAAACTTAAGTCAAATAAAAAACATGGCTAATGCTCAAATTAGTCTTTAATTTTGTAAGTGGGTTTGATTTTAGTTTCTTAATGGAATTACGATGTTTAGTGGCGGTATTTTTTACAATTATTGACTGTTTTTAGCACAACTAAACGTTATTTTTCCGTCGAGTGACTAAAATCAACTCGCTTACAAAATTAAGGGTTAATTTGACCATTAACTCTAAAAAAATGTTAGGTTTGTAAAAAAAAATTACAAACTGTTCACATGATTTAATATGAAATAAATTTTATCCTTGTGTAAAATACAATTACATGCTGCTGCATTCATTTGTCATCAATAAGAGAATGCTTAAACTCCACCCTAGACTCATGGATGCGACCGGGGCACTTGTCTTTCTCAATATATTGTCTTCCTTTCACCATCTCAAGTTGCACCTACACAAGACGTATGTGATAGCAATTCCCACTAATTTTATCTACCACTTTTTGACAATATTCCAAATTATTGCTATACAAACATATCTAATCATTCATTCATTGTATTGTAACCCTTATTCTCACCCATCCTCCATTTATTTCTTTCTTCCCAAAAATTCATTCGAATAAAAAACAACCCTGTATGTTCCTATCTTTGATATTTTAGCTGTTCTCTTTAACTGGGTTTTTTTATTTGATTTCTTTGTTTTTTTTTTCTTTTCAATTGTGGGATTATTAGCTCTCTTCTTTTGCTTCACGCCCACAACAAATGCATTGCTTTCCTTAACCATCAAGTTACACTCTTTTAGCTCATTTACTCTGTTCTTGAAACTGAGGTGTGAGAGTTTCTCTCTTTTCACTCTCTCTCAATATGGCTATCACAGTTTCTGTTTCCAAACACAAGACCAAGGTTTACTACACCTTGTTCCTGAACACCTCCTTCCTCCTTGTGATTTCTGCTTTCATGGTGATTCACTTCCACACTCCAGAAGTTGTTGTGGCAGTGAGTAATAACCGCTCTGCCTCTGAATCTGATGATGGTAGTGGAGAACAGGATTGCAAGAGTTTAGACAACCTAGGTGACTATAAAGCACAGTGCTTGTTCCTTAAATCCCATGACCCATGTGTCTCTCAGGGATACTTTGATTACCTTTACCTTTTCCATTGCAAATTTGGGAGATTCCCTCTATTGGGTTACACTCTTTTGTTTCTCTGGCTCCTTGTTCTGTTTTATCTCTTGGCTAGTACAACTTCTGAATATTTTTGTCCTTCTCTTGAAAACCTGTCCAAATTGCTGAGATTGTCACCTACAATTGCTGGAGTCACTCTCCTCTCTCTTGGCAATGGTGCCCCTGATGTATTCTCCAGCCTTGTCTCTTTCAAGGGTAGTGGGACCCAGAGCATTGGCTTGAACATGGTTCTTGGAGGGGTTTCTTTTGTGTCATGTGTTGTGGTTGGAGTAGTGAGTATTTCAATAAGGCACAGGGGGATTCAGGTTATGAAATATGCTTGTGTAAGAGATGTTTGTTTCCTCCTTTTGGTTCTCATGTGCTTGTTATGTGTTCTGATCACCGGTGAGATCGATGTTTTTGGAGCAATTGGTTTTTGTTTGATGTATGGGGTGTATGTAGTTGTTGTGTATGTCTCTTCTACGCGGTGGAAACACGGTGCTAGTGGTGGTGGTGGTGGTGGTGATACCGAAAATGGTTGTATTTCAAGTTATTGCAATGACTTGAGTTTGAGTGTGCCTCTTCTCAGTGAAATGAAAGAAGGATCCATTGATTGTGTTCAAAATGTTACTCAAGAGTATGACCTGAATTTCATTAAGAATTGTTGTCGCTTGATATCTTCGATTTTTCGAATTTCGCTTTATGTTCTAGAGATGCCCCTTTACTTGCCAAGGAGATTGACAATTCCTGTTGTCTGTGAAGATAAGTGGTCAAAGCCGTATGCAGTTTCTTCAGTGATATTAGCACCACTTCTTTTGTGTGTTCTGTGGAACCCTCATGTAGGGAACAGTTTCTTCAGCACAACCCTTATTATATTTTATGGAATTGCATTCTTGGTTGGACTTGTATTAGGTGTAACTGCATTTTTCACAACGGAAATGTCATTGCCACCAAAGAAGTGCTTATTTCCTTGGCTTTTAGGAGGGTTTGTGATGAGTGTGGCATGGAGTTACATTATAGCTCAGGAGTTGGTGGGGTTGCTGGTTTCGATTGGCTTCATTTGTGGAATTAGTCCTTCAATTCTAGGGTTAACAGTTCTTGCTTGGGGGAATTCACTTGGAGATTTGATGACAAATTTAACAATGGCTCTAAATGGAGGAACTGAGGGTGCTCAAATAGCAATATCAGGTTGCTATGCTGGTCCTATCTTCAATACTGTGGTTGGGTTAGGCTTGTCTCTTGTGGCTTCTACATGGTCACAGTACCCACAACCTGTTGTGATCCCTAAGGATCCATTTCTTTGGGAGACTTTGGTGTTTTTGGTTGTTGGATTAGTTTGGGCACTTGTGGTTTTGATTAAGAGGGATATGAAGCTTGATGGAGTCTTGGGAGGGGGGCTTTTAGTTGTTTACATCATTTCTCTGTTTCTCAGGCTGATTCAAACAAAATATTCTCCCCAATCTTATGATTTTTAGGCTTAGATGCTCAGGATTCACAAGATAACATGTGTTTTCAATTTGTCATCAGATTATTGTAACTATTAGGTGTAAATATGCTAGTTGTATAATTTGCATTGCTCTCTTGTGACTAGCTTTCCTTGGGTATTGGTCTTTTCTGTACATCTATATCACTGAATTGCAATGTAAATACTAGCTTGAATTTGTGTAAGTCTTCTGGCCTCATAGGATATTGTGGTCCACAAGTTCACTGTTATTTAGCTTAACTCTTATGCTGATGTTGTTTTGTCAAATCCATGTACTCCAAGAGCATACTAACATTCATGACTTGGAGATAATTGGATTTATAACTGCATTATTTTGGATGTTGTTCACGAAACTCAATTCAAATCTGAGTTTATGTATTCAAAAACTAAATATGAGGTCTCTTCTAATTGAGTCGCCTCTTTATACATGAAAAACCTATTCTATATTATAAAATATCTAAATTAAAACCATCCATTGACAACTCACGTGATGAGATTGCCCATCAAGAAGATATCCCCGCAAAAAAGAGGTCTCCTGCGGTGAGGAGGTGATCGGAGATCGCATGTGATAAAGAGGTTAGGTCGAGGTCAATATGCCCGTCATGAATGAGGTCTCCCATTCGACTTGAGATTAAGTAGTCAACTACTATTTCACGCCCTTTGTTGAATTGAGAATTTACACTCAACTACCAACCTAACCACAAATACAAATGTTGAACATCATATTAATGGTAATGAAATTGATGAAATAATAACAAAATATGTCTCTAGAACTTCACAGGTCAGCCTATGTGTTCTGAAGTCTTAAAAGCATACGTGATAGAATGGACAAAGATATCAACTTAAGGGACAAAGACTGATGCCGACAACCGAAAGAATGTAAACAAATTAAACGGTCATGGAAAAGAAGTGGTAGAACTTGTAGATCAGACAAACCGTGTTCCCTAGTTGCTATTTAAATATAAAATCTAGCTCTTAATTTTTGGTCCTATTATAGTATTGTCCTTTTCTGTCATCTTCCTAGGCTTTATGAATATATGGCCAACAGAAGAATGATTGGATGTGTTAATTTATACCGATCAAAATATAATAAGAATATTTCTTCAAAATATAATAAGAACAGGTAGAGAGTTAGATAAGGGCAGGATAAGATAAAAGTATAATAAATTCTTTATCTTATCCTGTTTTTAAGGTGGACGGAATAATGATACAATAATATGATATAAATGAATGGAGTATAAAAATATTTATTCAAAATAACATCATTATTTCACGAACAAGTAATAGGGACTCTTTTGATCAATGTTATTCGCCATTGATGACAGAAACAGAAATAGCAGAGATGAAGAAACCAAAAAATGCAGAATTTATCGTCGCAAAGATATTTTGAAAATTTTATTCAACGTTTTGGGACAGAATTGTAATTCTGTCACAGTTTAGGGACGGAAAAATGAAAATCGTCGCAAATTGGTGACAGACTATAAAATTCTGTCCCAACTAAGAAATTAGTTTTGGAGGGAAGGATGGCGCCAACTTTTGGGGACGGAAATATTTAATTATTCCGTCCCAATTGGTGACAGAGCTAGGAATAAAGTTCTGTCTCAAATTTTATTAAAAATAGCTATTATTGTATTAGGATAGAATTGAACTTCTGTCACAATTTAGGGACGGAATTATGCCAATCGTCACAAATAGGTGACGGACATTTTAATTCCGTCCCAATTAAAAAATTAGTTTTGGAGGGAAGGATGACGCCAACTTACGGGGACGCAAATATTTAATTATTCCGTCCCCATTTGTGACGGAGTTAGGAATAAAGTTCTGTCGCAAAATTTATTAAAAATAACTATTATTGTTTTGGGATAGATTTGATATTCTGTCATACTTTAGGGACGGAATTATGCCAATCGTCACAAATCGGTGACGGACTATCAAATTCCGTCCCAACGAAAAATTCATTTTGGAGGGAAGGATGACGCCAACTTGTGGGGACGGAAATATTTAATTATTCCGTCCCAATTGGTGACGGAGTTAGGAAGTAATTTCTGTCGCACATTTTATTAAAAATATTTATTTTTGTTTTGCGACAGTATTGGAATTCTGTCACAATTTAGGGACGGAATTATGCAAATCGTCACAAATTGGTGACGGATTTTAACATTTCTGTCCCAATTAGTGATGGAGTTATTAATAATTTTCTGTCCCAAATTTTTTCAAAAATATTTTTTAACTTTGGTAGGGAATTGAAATGTGGTCGTAGTTTATTATTCTATAATTAAACTATTTGACTTCCACAAAAACACAACCAATCTGTTTATTTCCATGTTACGCGGAATGAGACTAAACATAATGTCAGTCGAATTGAACTTTAATGTCCACAGGTCCAATTAGGCTTCATGTTGACCTCGAGGTCTATTTGACCTAATCAAACATCATGCTGATTTTAGAAGCCCATTCAACCTTATTGATATCCAATGTCCAACGGGTCCAATAAGGCATTATGTTAACCTCAAATGTATATCTGCCCTAATTATACTTCATGTTGTTCTTAGTGACTCATCTAACCTTATTGGGCTTCATGGTGATCTTTAATTAAGGCCCATTGTAATATAATGAGATTTCATCTTGATCTCAACAGTTGCATTAGTACCAATGAGGCATTGTGTTGCGTACAAAGCCTATTAGACCTAATACAACTCAGTAATGTTAGAACAGATAGCAACCTGAGAGGGGGGGTGAATCAGTGTTGCCCCAATTTTCGCCTTATTGAAATCGTTACTTTCAAGTTTATGATGATCACGAATTGATCGTTGTGATTGCAGCGGATATGAACAATACTTGAAAGTAAATGTGAAGGATAAAGAGAATCACACACAAGATTTATCCTGGTTCGCCTTCAATCCACCGAAGACTACGTCCAGTCCCTCAAGAAAACCCCTTGAGGATTTTTCCACTATTGATAAGAATTTCTTACAAGTTCCTAACCCAAGGACCCCAAGAACTTCTACCAATATCCTGTGAAAGCAAACCGCTTTCAACAGCCCCTGAAAGCAAACCGCTTTCAGTTCCTGAAGGCAAACCACCCTCAGACCTTGAAGACAAACTTGTCTTCAATCGAAACCCTGAAAGCAAACCACTTTCAGTGACAACAACCCTTCACCGAATACCACGGTGAAAAACTCAATCTTACAGAAAGAGATGAAGAAGATATTACACTTGGCTGTTTCAATCCTTTAACACACAATTGGATTGAACATGAGAAATTATGCTTTAAGGCTTTTAAGCATAATACAATTCTGAGTTCTTCAAGATATGAACAACTAGTGTGTTCTTGTAAACATGAAGATCATGAACTCAGAATTTAGGCTCCAAAAGATTTAAGTTCTAAAAGATGAACCAATTTTGAAAGAGCTTTGGCCTAATGTGTTTTTCTCATGTGAAATGTATATTTCGTGTGTGTTGTGTGTTCTATGTTGTTTTTTTTTTTGTTTTCTGGACTCAAATGGTCTTTATATAGGCAAGGGAAACGTCCTTGAACCATCACAACCCTTTTCAAAAGGTTTGGGACACAATGGTTCATGAAAAGATGCACTTTTTCGTTCTGGTAATCGATTACCATACTTAGTGTAATCGATTACACAAGTGACCGTTTCAGTTTGAATTTGAATTTCAAACATGTAATCGATTACAAGACTGGAGTAATCGATTACTTGCCTTGGTGTAATCGATTACCATAATGGTGTAATCGATTACACAGAAGCCCATTTTCCAGAAACTTATTCTTTGAGACTTGCTTAAGGTTTTCTACTTCTTTTAAGTTATGAAAACACTTAGCTTGATTAGATTAGGTGTTTTGAGAGCCTTTATGCTTTAATAAACCTTTGGAAGCATAACTCACCTAATTCTAAGACTTCTAGACTATTGATGGACTTGAGTGCTTGATTCTTTTGAAGTCTTCTTTTCTTCTTTTTGTTGATGAGTTTGTCGTCATCAAAACCACAGCCAGGGTCAGGAGCAAGACCTTCTTCACAATCTCCCCCTTTTTGATGATGGCAAACACATACTTGAAACTTTGAAGATCATATGTGCATTCTTGATGCTTAACTCCCCCTATTTGATGGAATTTAGTATTTCTGATTTTTCTCCCCCTTTCTAATGTAATCGTTGAATTCCTGCATATGATCTTTAAAGGCACAAAACCTTTCTCCCCCTTTTGACTTCATCAAAAAGAAGAAAAGGCCAAAAAATGTACAGGCATACATACAAGTATATTGAAACATAAAACATGGGGGAATAGGGGTAAACATGTAAAACATGATCAAAACATAATTGTCCAAACATAGCAAGTTAACATCAAAGCATCCAACAGTGCAGAAATTAGTCATAATCTAAACTATTACAAACCACATAAAGCAAATAGTCAATGAAAGAGATAAGCAAGTCTAGAGGTCAAATTCATCAGAGGAATCAAAGGAATTATGAGGAGAGGGAGCCATGCGATCAATACGAAGACTCAGACGATCCATATTAGCACGAAGAGTAGTGTACATGGATTCAACCCGACCTTCCATGTGATCAAACCTCTGATCAAAGTGAGTCCTCATATCGGCCAGATGAGAGAGAATGAGTTGAGTGGAGGCATCACCAAGCATAGAGGATGAAGGTCCTTCCTCAGAAGATGGTGGATAGAAAGCAGCAGGGGCAGGAGCCTGAGTGGTATCAGGACCTAAATCTGACTTGTGACGGAAAGTGTCATCAACATCCCTGAAGATCCCCATCTTGTTCAGAATCTCCATATCATTCCTCTGTGCTTTAGTATCCATGACCTGAGCATATTCCCCTTGTGTAGAAATTCCAAAATTCTTCAAAATGAGAGTAATAATGGGAGCATAGGGAAGAGGACCAGATCTATCCTTGTGTATCAACATATGTATCATAACCAAATGAGCCCAGTTAATGGATTCATTATGTTTCAGCCCATAAATAATTTGTAACTCTAGATCACTAATCTGGGCATGGTTAGAGGATTGAGGAAGAAGAACATAACTAATCAAATAATGAAGCAGACGATCTTCAACAGTAAGATATCCAACAGCAAGGATATCCCTAGAGCGGTTGGCTTCTGCCCGCTGCTTCTTCAAAAGAATCTCTTCCTCAGAAAATCGACACAAGGATAAATAAAAAGATTTCTTGTCATAATCAGCCCATGGACATGCTTTCTCAGGACTTAATCGTTCTCCAACATAGGGAATTTTTAGAAGAGTTCCCAATTGTTCTTGAGTCAATGAGATATCAATTCCCTTGACTGATGAGCAGATTTTCCCACCTCTTTTCACCAAATTGCAATAAAATACTTTAACCAATTCAGGATAGTACGTACCCGACAAGCCAACGAAATCATCAAGTCCTTGAAAATCAAGGAGAGAAGGGAAGAGGAATCCAGCATTGATGAATGAGTTGACATCGGCATACTTGGGAGGAAGGATGGGTCTTTCCAAGAAGTAAGCCAAAAACCGGTCCTTTTGCTCCTCTGTGACAAGAAGCCGTGAAAGATCAAGAGTGTTCATGGTGAGGTTCTTCGAGCGGTGTCGGCGTGAAGATGAGGCCATTTTTCAGACTGAAATTTTTAGGGTTTTGAGAAAGGGGTTTCTGGGGAAGGCCGAATTTGTCAACTTGAAGGGATGGAGAGGAAGGAGAGGGCAAAACTGAGCAAAACCCACTAATTTGTTCTGAGTTTGAGCAAGAAATGAGAGAGAATGATGGAGATGACCAGTTCGGCGACGAGGGAAGAAGAAAGAGGAAGAGCCGTGTAATCGATTAAGTGTTCTGACCCAAAGAACTTATACTATCGATTTGGTAATCGATTACAGTAAGTTGTGTAATCGATTACCGCTTTTCAAATTTTGAATAAAATTCAAAATAGCAATAGTAATCGATTACAGCAGTTGTTGTAATCGATTACCTGAAGTCCAAAATTTGAAATTTCTAAAATTCAACTATGTAATCGATTATGAAAGTTAGAGTAATCGATTACTCAGAGGAATTTAATATTCAACAGGACTAAAAACAAGGGTAATCAATTGATAAGCCTAAGATAATTGATTTCATGAATATTTTTATAAGTTCTATCATATGTAACACATGTTCATAAAAATTTCAGCGCAAAATCAATTATGACAAGCAAGCACATATGAAACATTCAGGCAATTATAGAGAGGCTTATATTAAGGCATTTCTAGTGGTATTATAGATCATATATCTTAAGCCTATTTAAAGAGGATAACTTATGAATATATGAATGTCTATACTTATCCAGAATCTAACTAGGTAATTTCTAAAAACTAGCATAAACATATACTTAGAGAAGCATTTTATTATTGTTTCTACTGTTTTTCTTATGATCTTCTAGACACTGGGCTTAGGAGCAAGTTCTCAAACTTGATTCCTTTCAAATTGATTTAGTTCTTCCTGTATTGCTACAATCCAATACTCATCCTTTAGAGCATCATTTACTTTTGATGGTTTTATCTGAGAGACAAAGGCCATATTCAAAACTGAATCATTCAAGCGTAGCCTTGTAGAAACGCCTCTAGAAATATCACCAATAATATTATCAACTGGATGATCCCTATGGGTTCTCCATTCTTTTGGAAGTTGATAAGTATTACTTTCAATGTGCTCTTCTTGTATTGGATTCTGATCTCCATCCTTTTGAGAATCTTCATTTATAATGATGTCATCTTCTTCATTATCTGGAAGATTGACTTTATCTTCTATTGAAGATTTAGATTCATCAAAAGTAACATGTATGGATTCTTCCACGGATAGAGTTTTCTTGTTAAAGACTCTATATGCTTTGCTTGTTAGAGAATATCCAAGGAATATACCTTCATCAGATTTTTCATCAAACTTACCAAGGTTTTCCTTTCCATTTTTCAAGACAAAGCATTTTGATCCAAAAGCATGTAGATGAGAGATATTTGGTTTCCTTCCTTTGTAGAGTTCATAGGGTGTTTTCTTAAGGATAGGTCTAATAAGAACTCTATTGGAAACATAGCAAGCAGTACTTACAGCATCAGCCCAGAAATATTTAGGGAGACTAGATTCACTTAACATGGTTCTTGCTAATTCTTCAAGTAACCTATTCTTCCTTTCTACTACACCATTTTGTTGAGGTGTTCTCGGAGTAGAGAAGTTATGTGATATTCCATTTTCATCACATAGTTCTTGGAATTGTTGATTCTGAAATTCTCCACCATGATCACTTCTAATAGAAGAGATCTTTAAAGACTTCTCATTTTGAACTAGCCTTGCATATCTTTTGAATGCATTGAAGGCTTCATTCTTATGAGGTAGAAATAAAGTCCAAGTGAATCTAGAGAAATCATCAACAATAACAAGTGCATAGAAATTACCTCCGAGGCTTTTAGTTCTAGAAGGTCCGAACAAATCCATATGTAACAATTGAAGGGGTCTTGAGGTCGAAACTATGTTCTTTGGTTTGAAGGATGTTCTGGTTTGCTTCCCTTTTTGACATGCATCACAAAGCTTGTCTTTCTCGAATTTTATCTTTGGAAGCCCAACAACTAGATCATGCTTGACTAGTTTGTTTAAATGATCTATGTGAATATGTGCAAGTCTTCTATGCCATAGCCATGAATCACTATTATTCTTGGCCAAAAGGCATCTCACATTTTGTGGAATTTCTTCCAATGAGATCATGAAGACTTTGTTTACTTTATATCCAGAAAACTTAATTTCTTTAGTTTTCACATCTTTCACAACACATATATCATTAATAAAACCTACTTTCAAACCTTTATCACATAGTTGACTAATACTCAGAAGATTATGCATCAAACCATCAACGTAAAGAACTTTATCGATGACTGTTTGAGGGGGTGTGCCTATTCTTCCAATACCGAGTATTTTTCCCTTTTGATTGTTACCATATGTGACGAAACCTTTTTCCCTAGGTATAAGAAAAGAAAACTTGGTTTTGTCTCCTGTCATGTGTGATGAGCAGCCACTATCAAGATACCATAGATCCTTTGCTGCTTTCATACACACCTACATGACAAAGTTCAGACATGGGTATTAGGAATCCAACAAGTTTTGGGTCCTTCTAAGTTAACATCCTTTCTAACCCAAATGTACTCCCTATTTGGTACTCCTATATGTTTGTAGTAGCATCTACTAGGGGTATGTCCTATTTTGTTACAGTAAGTACAAGAGTAATGATTGTAACTGGAGGTTTGTCTAGGAGAGGGATGAATCTTCTTAGGAGGTCTATTTTGAATGTTCTTCCTATTGTTTGTACTTCTAACAGGATTAATTTTATTGTTACTAGAAGATCCTAAAACATGGTTTAGTTTTACAAACACAGTTTTCCTAACTTCTTTTGTCTTTGGATGAGAAGTATATCCTAAACCTGACTTATTGTTTGAATATCTTTGAACACTTAGAATATCATCTAACTTCTGTTTTCCTTTATTGAAGTTATTTACTCTTTGTTGAAGATTTTCTATCTTTTCTTCTAAATAACTACACTTAGTGCATTTGTGAGTAATGTCTATCTTAGATTTTACTACATCTAGTTCTTCTTGTAAATTTCTACATTTACTTTCTAGGGAAGAAATTAACTCATTTTGCCTAGTGCTAACTTTAGAGAATTCTTGACATATTTTAAACATATTTTCTATGGTAAACTTTAAATCATGAAAAGATATAGAATTCTCACTAACCTGGGAATCTTCAACATCAGAATCATGTGAGGCCATCAAAGCAACTTGTGCTTCTTCTTTATCAGAATCAGATGATGAACTTACTTCATTATCATCCCAAGCCAAATATGCTCTTCGAGTAGGTTGATCCCTTTTCTCGAATTTCTCTCTTAGACCATGTTTCTTCTTCTGAAGATTTGGACAATCTGACTTGAAATGTCCCGGTTTGCCACACTCGAAACATGTAATCTTTTGGGATGAAGAAGACTCATTGTTCCTTTGGAAGACTTTATTGTTGTTAAATCTAACATTTTTCTTTTTAAGAAACTTTCCAAAGTTCTTCACTAGAAGATTTAGATTTCCATTGTCTTCTTCTTCAGAATCTGCATCATAATCTTCTTTGACGCTTTCTTTTGCTTTTAGGGAAATTGATCGATACTTCTTCTCATGTTGTTCATGCTCTTCTAAACGATTCAATTCCAACTCATGTTCTTGGAGTTTTCCAAAAAGAGTTGCAAGAGTCATATTTGATAAACTCTTCTTCTCTGAGATGGCTGTTACTTTTGGTTGCCATACTCTTGTAAGTGATCTTAGAACTTTCATGTTCAAGTCACTGTTTGAAAATTGTCTACCAAGAGCAATCAAATGATTAATTAAATGAGTGAATCGTTTTTGCATGTCTAATACCTTTTCTCCTGGAAGCATTCTGAACATTTCATATTCTTAAGATAGAGTATTGATCTTTGATCTCTTGACTTCATCTGTTCCTTCATGAGTCACCATCAATGTATCCCATATTTCTTTTGATGAAGTGCACGTTGATACTCTGAAAAATTCATCCATGCCAAGAGCAGATGTAAGAATGTTCATTCCTTTGAGATCATGTTGAACCTTCTTCTTTTCTTCTTCACTCCAAGTACTTTCTGGTTTTGGTTGTGAAGTTCCTTCTCCATTTGTTGTTACAGGCACAAAGGGTCCTTCTTCAATGACTTTCCATATTCCTGAGTCTAATGACTTTATGAATATCTTCATCTTGATTTTCCAGAAGTCATAGTGTTCTCCATTGAAGAATGGTGGCCTGTTTATGTTATGTCCTTCACTTGTTCCATGATTGGAAGAGGATGCCATCTTTCCCGGATCTTAGGAATAACTTACCTAAACTTCCGCTCTGATACCAATTGTTAGAACAGATAGCAACCTGAGAGGGGGGGTGAATCAGTGTTGCCCCAATTTTCGCCTTATTGAAATCGTTACTTTCAAGTTTATGATGATCACGAATTGATCGTTGTGATTGCAGCGGATATGAACAATACTTGAAAGTAAATGTGAAAGATAAAGAGAATCACACACAAGATTTATCCTGGTTCGCCTTCAATCCACCGAAGACTACGTCCAGTCCCTCAAGAAAACCCCTTGAGGATTTTTCCACTATTGATAAGAATTTCTTACAAGTTCCTAACCCAAGGACCCCAAGAACTTCTACCAATATCCTGTGAAAGCAAACCGCTTTCAACAGCCCCTGAAAGCAAACCGCTTTCAGTTCCTGAAGGCAAACCACCCTCAGACCTTGAAGACAAACTTGTCTTCAATCGAAACCCTGAAAGCAAACCACTTTCAGTGACAACAACCCTTCACCGAATACCACGGTGAAAAACTCAATCTTACAGAAAGAGATGAAGAAGATATTACACTTGGCTGTTTCAATCCTTTAACACACAATTGGATTGAACATGAGAAATTATGCTTTAAGGCTTTTAAGCATAATACAATTCTGAGTTCTTCAAGATATGAACAACTAGTGTGTTCTTGTAAACATGAAGATCATGAACTCAGAATTTAGGCTCCAAAAGATTTAAGTTCTAAAAGATGAACCAATTTTGAAAGAGCTTTGGCCTAATGTGTTTTTCTCATGTGAAATGTATATTTCGTGTGTGTTGTGTGTTCTATGTTGTTTTTTTTTGTTTTCTGGACTCAAATGGTCTTTATATAGGCAAGGGAAACGTCCTTGAACCATCACAACCCTTTTCAAAAGGTTTGGGACACAATGGTTCATGAAAAGATGCACTTTTTTGTTCTGGTAACCGATTACCATACTTAGTGTAATCGATTACACAAGTGACCGTTTCAGTTTGAATTTGAATTTCAAACATGTAATCGATTACAAGACTGGAGTAATCGATTACTTGCCTTGGTGTAATCGATTACCATAATGGTGTAATCGATTACACAGAAGCCCATTTTCCAGAAACTTATTCTTTGAGACTTGCTTAAGGTTTTCTACTTCTTTTAAGTTATGAAAACACTTAGCTTGATTAGATTAGGTGTTTTGAGAGCCTTTATGCTTTAATAAACCTTTGGAAGCATAACTCACCTAATTCTAAGACTTCTAGACTATTGATGGACTTGAGTGCTTGATTCTTTTGAAGTCTTCTTTTCTTCTTTTTGTTGATGAGTTTGTCGTCATCAAAACCACAGCCAGGGTCAGGAGCAAGACCTTCTTCACAAGTAACTGGTCTATAAAGCTCATCATTATATACATAATGAAGTTTCTTGTTGATCTGAATGACTCATCATAACCTGATATTAGAATCCAAAAGTTAATTAAATTAAAAAATATTAAATACAATATGCTTATTAGATATCCTGTTACTAATATTAATAAGATATTTAATATGTTTTTTAAGATTTGATTTTAATTTATTTTGTCAAAATTTTAATATCTATATATATATATATATACATATATATATATATATATATATATATATATATACTTATTTAATACTGAAGTGCTATTATCGTGATTATACTAGATTAAATATTAGATATTTCTTAAGTATATATTAGGGTTAATGGTATGGTAGGTCCCTGTGTTTGTACCCAAGTTTGCGATAGGTCCCTCGTCGGAAAAAAAATTGATATAAGTCCCTTAGTTTGCACCAAGTTTGGATTTAGTCCCCGCCGGACACCGGAGCTCCAGCAAGTGCTTACGTGGACTGCCGACTGTATTAATAGCGCTGACATGGATTTTTTTAATTATTTTTGAAATTCCAAATAATTAAATTCATTTTAAATTTAAAACCCCTAAACTATTCTAAATATTAAATTAACCCCTAAACCCCCAATCCCTAATTCAATTCAATTCAATTCTAAAACACTAAAAAAACTCTTCTTCTTCTTCTTCTTCTTCTTCTTCTTCTTCTTCTTCTTCTTCTTCTTCTTCTTTTATTCCTGTAATTTCTGGGTTTCTGTTTTTCTTCCTCTTCTTCTATTCCTCTAATTTCTGGGTTTTTGTTTTTCTTCCTCTTCTTCTATTCCTCTAATTTCTGGGTTTTTGTTTTTCTTCCTCTTCTTCTATTCCTCTAATTTCTGGGTTTTTCTTCTTCTTCTTCTTCCTCTTCTTCTATTCCTCTAATTTCTGGCTTAACCCACACACATAATAATAATGTCAATAAAAACACACATATTAGATATAATACATTAACACTAAATAGAAAAAATCAGAAATCAAAAACACTGCTGCAAAAAAGGATAGAAACAGACGTGAGATGAGAGCAAAAAAGAGAAAGGGGATCGAGGGAGAGAGAGAAAACCGCGAGAGAGAGCGTGAGAGGAGGCGACGGCGAGGAGCTTGATGACTGAGGAACGGCGACGGCCAGAGAGTGGTGTGCGAGGCAGCTCGACGGTGGTGCGGCCGGAGGAAGACGAGGTCGTGGTGGAGCTAGAGAGCTGGAACGATGGCGACGACAACGAGGAGAAGAAGAAGAAGAAGAAGAAGAAGAAGAAGAAGAAGAAGAAGAAGAAGAAGAAGAAGAAGAAGAAGAAGAAGAAGAAGAAGAAGAAGAAGAAGAAAGAATGGTTTTTTAGTGTTTCAGAATTGAATTGAATTAGGGATTGGGGGTTTAGGGGTTAATTTAAGATTTAGAATAGTTTAGGGGTTTTAAATTTAAAATGAATTTAATTATTTGGAATTTCAAAAATAATTAAAAAAACCCACGTCAGCGCTATTAATACAGTCAGCAGTCCACGTAAGCACTTGCCGGAGCTCCGGTCTCCGGCGAGGACTAAATCCAAACTTGGTGCAAACTAAGGGACTTATATCAAAAAAAATTCCGATGAGGGACCTATCGCAAACTTGGGTACAAACACACGGACCTACCATACCATTAACCCTTATTATTATTATTATTATTATTATTATTATTATTATTATTATTATTAAAAATTTCGATAAAAAGACAATAGCACCAAAAATATTTTAAATAAATAAAATAGTAGAATTATGTTATTCTCATAGTAAAAAAATAAGTTTATTACATTTGCTAATAAATTTTTTCTAATTATATCATCCTAGTTACAAATAAGATAAATTAAATAATAGTTTATTTTATCATTTTAAAATATTTAATTCTAAATATATCATCCCATAACTCATACCATAAATAATATCTTTGTCTATATCCCGTCTCACCTCAAGAAACGGCAAATACGAAAGTCTCCTTCCCTAGATTCATTTTTTTTTAGAAAGCGAAATTATATATTAATAAAGAGGTGGCCGTCACAACACCAATAAAGCTGCCCTCCCACCACAAAAAGGAACGACAGCACCAAAACAAAAAGAGAAAATACAAAGCCCCACCCAAAACAACGACAGCCTATACAAAAAAGAAAACTATGATCCTAAAACGCAACCGACAGGCCCTACGACCTACCCCTGCCAAGAAAAAGCGCCGCAAACTGAGCCAACAACCGCTATAGCAAGCCAACAAACAAAAACAGCACCCACCATCTCTAAGCCTGTCCTCCTAAGCACCGCCCCAACCAGAAAGAGAACACCAACCGGGGCACCAAGATCCCGGAAAAAAACACCTGCACAGAAAGAATCCGAACCTACGTCTTCCTACGCTCCATAATTTGAGCCGCAATATGTTCAACTACCACGCTATCAGGGCACTCGAAAAAAACACCCACCTGTTTGCCAAGCGCAATGGCACGTCTAGCTCTCGTCATCACACTCGGAGGCACTGGAGACTCGGACAAAAACGACGCGGAAGCGAGACAAACGTCTCTGACATCACCCGCCCCGGCCTCCAAAGAAGAACAACAAGGAGAGGAAGGCTCCGACTACCTTACCTCTTTCCTGGGCCGACCCCGAGGCCTCTTGACCCCTAGACCAGGAGCCCTACCCGCTGAAACTGGCACCCCCTTGGAGCTTCCTGAGCCACCTAGTTTCTTAGGGCGTCCACGACTTCTAGGAGACTGCAAAACCAACCTTTCTAGTGAACCAAGCATCTCCTCATCAGCAACTCCAGGATACACCACCGTGGAAGCCTCGACCTGCAAGGGGCCAATTTCAGGAAAGAGGAACACATTAGGGGTTCTCTCGTCGGCCCAATCTCCCTTGACATCGCCCAGGACCAAAGCCATCTCCTGCGCTGCTGCCGCAAAAAGATCCCCCACAAGAGCCTCCTTCCACGAGCGAGCACAGTCAGCACTCTCCGATAACCCACAAGCACAATCCCTGGATGGCCCGACCCCCAACGAAGAATGACCCACACCACACGAGAAACGAGACTCAGAACGCTGAAGATCCTTGGGGAATTTAGCCGGAGCCACTGAAAGGACCGCCCCACCCACCTTGAGGCCATCCAAAGCAATTATAGCAGAGGCAGCCTGGCACTTGCACATAAAACGGACGAAACCGAAGCGGAAACGACGCCCAACTTTGCGTTTGCGTTGAATAAAAACATTCAGAATCCTACCGAACAGAGAGAACAAACCGCGAATATGGTGGTAGCCGATTGACTCTTCAATGCCGTCGATGAAGAAGGTCGAAACACTGCGACAAGGGACACCGCGAGTCTGATGGAAGATGCTCCCCACAGCCACGGAACCCTCTAAGCCCGCCGGCTCGCCCTCAGCCACCACGCCTCCAACAATAGCCAGCCCCTGCCCAGAGCCGCCACACACCGACGCCGAGCCTGGTTGGGTTTGAAGGGTCGAACCAGAACAAGGAAGGTTCATGACTGAAACACCGAACTAGGCCTTCCAAGCAAAACACAAATCACGCACCGAAGAAGAAGCTCAAAAACGAGATTCTCCGAGCATCCCAGGGATTCACGAAGGAGAAATACGAAGCAGAAACGAACACCCAGGTGAGAGTCGAGCCAAAGGAGACGCGAGGAAAATCAGATGAAATAGCAGCAAGCGAGGAAGAACCGAAAACGCCAGGAAAAGACAATCAGCAGAAGCAAGGCGAAAGAGAAGGACCAGATTATGAAGCAGTATCCTACCAATCAGAGAGGGGGAAGATTCGCTCGGAGGGAACCGCGAAGAGAAACAGAGCAACAGCAGCAAGCATTACAAAAATCGACACCAAAAGGAGCGCGAGAAGAGGATCCAGCAGCAAGGAGAGGACGCAGGCAGAAACGGCGCCGCCCAGGGAGCGGCAGGACGGCCGCCGCCAGAGAGGCTAGCAACAAGGTCGCCGCCGCCCAGGGAAGGAGCTGGATAAGGAACCCTAGCAGAGGTTACGGTGCCCTAGATTCATATTTCTTCAATTTAAGAATATCTAGCACAATTAATGTTTAGAATAAGAAAATAATATTAATTAAAATTAAACAATAACATTTATTTAGATATGATGTAATATGTAAGTTTGTGCAATTTTAGCCACATTTAAAAAAATCTCTACTCATCCATGAATAAGACATTAAAAATATCGACAAGCAATTTGAATAAATAAACCTCAAGTGTCATAAATTAAAACCATAGGTTAAAACTTCGGTCAAAATAACTGAAACAATTATAATTAACGGGACAAAACTCCTTCAATAAACTACTAAATGAAAGCCAATAAAACGTTCAAAAAAAAAACAACAAAGATAAATTTGCATGCTCAATTGATAAGTCAATGATAATAATGCTGAAGGTGGTGGAGTAGTAAGTGAAGCACTTGCATGATATGCTTCAAAGCACACACCCTATGGATTATGTATCATCGTCATCCTTGACCAAGTTGATAAATGGAATTTATTTTGCGGAGGAAGAGCCAACATTCCCACGATCATTACTGAAATTTCGACCCAAAGTGAGCCTCAGAAAATCATTGTCATCTTGAGAGTTTGCTTCAGGGTTTGGAATATTTGCATTCCTAGGTATTGCAACAGCCCCCATCGAATTATCATCTTTGAGAAATTTAGCAACGTCAATGGAGAAATCTGTGTGTTTTTTCAAGGGAACCTCATGGTTATGTTTGCCCTCGTAAGTAGTGACCACATGGTTCAAGTTATTTGGATCCCTTTCAACTTGTTTCTTAACAGGACATCCAGCAGTTGTGCACCGGAAGTAGCTCCTTGAGTAGACCCATGAAAACATGTTGAAATTGTATGAAATAAGTTATTGCAATATCATATGCTACAAGATAATTAACCCTAATATGAAAATCTTAATGGACAATAAAGAGAGCATATAATAGTATGAAGGATGAATTAACCATGGATGAATCTACACGGAACAAAAGATAAAAGAAATAAGGGAACTAAAATGAATGCAAATGATTAGATTGAATAATATCAAACTGTATTGGAATTTTACAAATCAATAGTTAAGATATACTTAAAAAATAAAATGTAAAGTTATGATAAAAAATTTAAAAATCTAATAGTTTAAATTTGAAGAGCTTTCTAAATCAATAATTATAATTTAACACATTTCAAAAAATCAAAAATATTCATCATAAGGACAATAAAGAAGTCCATAAGAATTTTGGGAATTACCAACTCAAGTAGATCAAAATACATATAATGAAAGAGGTAAAAAATATGACATATTTGATTATATAATAAACCATAAACAATTATAACTACTATAACACTGATACACTGAATCTCTCAGCTAAGCATGTCTATCCATTTAACAAATTTAAATAACAACTTTCACAGTCTTATCACACCATTATTGATTGACTCAACAAATAAGGATGGATCACTTTATATGCTAATTACACATCTTATTACCATTATCTACAATTAATCTACCAAGTAATACAATTCGTATGATCCTCACAACTAAATTGAAAAACTCAAGTCATCGTACACCATTAGCATATATCATAGTCCATGTGCACAAACATTGTTATTACAAAAATGAAAATAAATATGAGTACCTGGGCACAGTACTTCCATTGATATACCTCTGTCCATACTTACGCCAACGATAACCATCATCCAACACATCCACTATGCTCTCTACTTGGACTACTACTTTTGGTAGCATACACGTCCACCTCGGAAGCACTTTGCTATAGTAATCGAAATCCAAATCGAAGCTCTTCCTGCAACAATAGTAAAAATATAAATGCAGAGACAAAACATTAGATTTACATTATTTCATTTTATTTTATTTCAAATACTAGAGCCATGAATGGTTGATACAAGTGTAACATGCATTATTTTTGTTAAGCAAATCATGTGTATGGAAAAAGCTCTCGCGAGAGAGTTAGCCCACCGAAATGTAGTTATTTGACTTGAAAAATATCACATCTTGTGGAACATATATGATTTTAAAAGAAACATATTGATCTACTAGAGTATACAAACAAAACCACCTCTTTGACCCAGATTCAGGAGGAGCAGCAAAAGCAGCAACAACGTCTTCTTCAGAAGGTGAGATACTTCCATGACTGACTCCATTTTTGTGACTTTTTCCTCCTAACTGAATTTCTTTAGTGACTGGCCAGTCTTCATCAACTTTTACACCTACGTCCTCACAATAATCCATCGGCATTTTACCTTTATTAGTATCATGAATTGCCAAGTTAACCTGCTTCACATCATTGTGTTGTTTATGACTATATTTTGTAGCATTTCCTTCAAGAGGAGCCAATGATGTTTGAACTAGATCCTCACCCATTGGCATGTTTCTAACAATAGCATAAACCTAATGAATTAAAAGTAAAATAATTAACATATGCTCTTTCTTAGTGAGAAATAACAAGTTATATCAGAAGCTTTCACACATTAATAGAATGATATCTTAGAAAAATATACATATGCAGATCACAAGATTGGGATAATTAATAAAAGTTTAGTAGAAGCTTGATTGGGCATTTGTTTAAATTTGTATCAACATCATTTTAAGTTGTAAGCATTGATATTATTCAAAGAAACTACTGCATATCCAACAAAGAAATTAATTGAGTAGGGACTTTTGAATCCTCTCCCACCTCTACAGTTAATAAAATAAATTAATTGTGTAACTATTTTGACAGAAAATAATCTTTAAGCAATCTTAGCCTTTGAAAATGAGAAACAACAACCAAGATTTTGCAGGATAGAACTTGGTTGGAGAATGTCCATTTTGATTAATTAACGGTCTTTTGTTAATTCTTCGAAGTGAATATAGATCAATTACTTCTAATTAGGTAGCAAAGCTGAGCTCTGTCGGGAAATAATACCTTCACAAATCAATTC
Source organism: Acmispon strigosus (assembly GCA_030819835.1). Classification (NCBI taxonomy): domain Eukaryota; kingdom Viridiplantae; phylum Streptophyta; class Magnoliopsida; order Fabales; family Fabaceae; genus Acmispon; species Acmispon strigosus. The sequence goes on from JAUAMA010000001.1 coordinate 33,919,330, forward strand.
CACTCCACACAAAGAGATATAAAAATAAGAGAAACAGATACAATGAGTGGTGATACGTACAAAAAAAAAAGCGAGAGAGGAAAAAAGTGAGTAAAAATGAGATGGAAGAAAGTACATGTAAATATTTCAATACTTGATTTTATATGTACTATATAACATAAAAGCTTTGATACATTCACACACACTTAGCTTGTATATTTGTGTTTGTGGTACTTGTTATGTTGAATTGCAATGGGCTCTGCTAGGGTTTTATACCCTAGGAGGGCCGAGTCTTCAGACAGAGGGTGGTGGGGTGGCCGTTTCAAGCCTTCCAAGTCACGGTGGCTTGAGGATGAACGGTGACCTCAGTGGCGCGTTCTGGCAGGGAGCGAAGGTGTGACTTTGTTCATGATAGGAAGAGTTTACTTAGCATGTTGTTGCGGCTTTGGCTTTGGTTTTGGTTTTGGTGGGATTGGATCATAATGCATATGGGTATTCCTTCCAATCAGTGGAAACGTCCATGTGATGAACCTTATATGTTGGGGTCAAACCAGCACAAAACAAAAACCAATGTTTCTCTTCGCACCCAAAAACGATGTTCCCCATCTCATCGCACCCTTCCCATCTCGTCGTCTCACTCACACTGCGCCCAACTCAAATATGCAATTCATTCTAGGAAATATATATAGTGAAATTCGTTCTGGACAATTCTCATAATTTTCCCTTCATTTCACCAAATTGCATATATTAATTGTTCTGGGAATATCCAACAGTCAGAAATTAGGTTTTGAGGGAAGTCCCTTTTACAACAGAAAAATATCATATTTATAGGTGAGGGGAGAAAATCTAGTTATGTCTCTCTAATGAGTTTTTGGGCTTCATAATCCTCAGCCCAAAAGCCCTTACAACACGTCTAAAAAGGGAGTCATCAGGCAACTCGTCTAACGGGACCCTCAGCTCGCCATAGCCATAGCTATTTTGAGAGGGGTCGCCTCACCAGCAGGGGCTCGCCCAGTCTATTAATAACTATCAAATTTATATAATTTTTTTGAAAAAATTCACACACTTTACTTAAAAGTATTTGTTAAAATATGTAAAACTAATTAATGAACCATAATTCCATTTCACAATAAATGCTAATTTATTGCTAATTAATATGATGTATTTTTTTTTGTAAAAGTTATTATGTTGTTTAAAAAAGGGAATGCACACTCCGTGTATTTTTTGGGCTTTTGGCCCATGTGACTCATGAAACCCTATTTTTGCGAATAAGAAAGGGACAAGCATGGCGGAGCGCAGCGGTCGTGACATACCACCAACGAGTACAACGCGTTTTAATACAACGATCAAGTTAATCGGTTCTCACTAGTTTAAATCTGGTTCACTGGTCTAATATTGAGTGACTTCTATACTGATCCCTAATACAAGACCAGAAGAACCATATGTTTGGTTTCTGGTTGGATTGATTAGACCACCTGGTCATTGTTTGATAACATTGGTTACCTCTCTTGATGTGAGTGGAATCAGGTTTAATTTTCTCTTTCGCACCCAATTTACCCACATGTAGAAAAAAATATTGAAATTGAAGAGAGATAATGAAACATGTGATAGATGATGTCATGTAACAGGAAAAAAGGGAAAAAATGAAAAACGAAAAAAGAAAAAAGAAATAGAAGATAAAGTAAATGAAGATATATTAAAACCAATAACATAAAGAGTGAATTTGAATCATGAAGAGAAAACAATACCTGAGAATTAAAAGACACTTCATCTATGGGAGAATCATGAGGCTCTTTGTTTAAATCAAAATTTCTTCTCTCTCTTTCATCCTCAGAATCAGCAATCAAGATGTAGTTGTTATTGTTTTCCATGGCGTTAAAGAGATAGGTGCTCGGGTGAGGTGAAACAAATGAAGCTTGAGGAAATGACTATGAACCTCACCTCAGCCCTCCCTCATTTAAAAGGAAAAACAGCACTAATGTCAACTGTAGTACCGTTACCAAAAGGGTGGAAAAAAAGGAAAATAAGTAATACTTGTGATAATCAACATTAAAAAATTTATATAAACTTAAGTTTCCATATACAAGAGTTTATTATTATTATTATTATTATTATTATTATTATTATTATTATTATTATTATTATTATTATTATTATTATTATTATTATTATTATTATTATTATTATTATTATTATTATTATTATGAGTATTATTATGACTATTACTATTACTATTACTAATACTATTACTATTACTATTACTATTAGGGTTAATGGTATGTATGTCCCTGTGTTTGTACCCAAGTTTGCGATAGGTCCCTCGTCGGAAAAAAAATTGATATAAGTCCCTTAGTTTGCACCAAGTTTGGATTTAGTCCTCGCCGGAGACCGGAGCTCCGGCAAGTGCTTATGTGGACTGCTGACTGTATTAATAGCGCTGACGTGGATTTTTTTAATTATTTTTGAAATTCCAAATAATTAAATTCATTTTAAATTTAAAACCCCTAAACTATTCTAAATCTTAAATTAACCCCTAAATCCCCAATCCCTAATTCAATTCAATTCTGAAACACTAAAAAAACCCTTCTTCTTCTTCTTCTTCTTCTTCTTCTTCTTCTTCTTCTTCTTCTTCTTCTTCTTCTTCTTCTATTCCTGTAATTTCTGGGTTTCTGTTTTTCTTCCTCTTCTTCTATTCCTCTAACTTCTAGGTTTTTGTTTTTCTTCCTCTTCTTCTATTCCTCTAATTTCTGGGTTATTCTTCATCTTCTTCTATTCCTCTAGTTTCTGGCTTAACCCACACACATAATAATAATAATGTCAATAAAAACACACATATTAGATATAATACATTAACACTAAATAGAAAAAATCAGAAATCAAAAACACTGCTGCAAAAAAGGATAAAAACAGACGTGAGATGAGAGCAAAAAAGATAAAGGGGATCGAGGGAGAGAGAGAAAACCGCGAGAGAGAGCGTAGAGGAGGTGACGGCGAGGAGCTTGATGACGGAGGAACGGCGGCAGCCAAAGAGTAGTGTGCGAGGCGGCTTGATGGTAGTGCGGCCGGAGGAAGACGAGGTCGTGGTGGCGCTAGAGAGCTGGAACGATGGCGACGACAACGAGGAGCAGAAATTAGAGGAATAGAAGAAGAGGAAGAAGAAGAAGAAAAACCCAGAAATTAGAGGAATAGAAGAAAAGGAAGAAAAACAAAAACCCAGAAATTAGAGGAATAGAAATCGGAAAAAAAATTGATATAAGTCCCTTAGTTTGCACCAAGTTTGGATTTAGTCCTCGCCGGAGACCGGAGCTCCGGCAAGTGCTTACGTGGACTGCTGACTGTATTAATAGCGCTGACGTGGATTTTTTTAATTATTTTTGAAATTCCAAATAATTAAATTCATTTTAAATTTAAAACCCCTAAACTATTCTAAATCTTAAATTAACCCCTAAATCCCCGATCCCTAATTCAATTCAATTCTGAAACACTAAAAAAACCCTTCTTCTTCTTCTTCTTCTTCTTCTTCTTCTTCTTCTTCTTCTTCTTCTTCTTCTTCTTCTTCTATTCCTGTAATTTCTGGGTTTCTGTTTTTCTTCCTCTTCTTCTATTCCTCTAACTTCTAGGTTTTTGTTTTTCTTCCTCTTCTTCTATTCCTCTAATTTCTGGGTTATTCTTCTTCTTCTTCTATTCCTCTAATTTCTGGCTTAACCCACACACATAATAATAATAATGTCAATAAAAACACACATATTAGATATAATACATTAACACTAAATAGAAAAAATCAGAAATCAAAAACACTGCTGCAAAAAAGGATAAAAATAGACGTGAGATGAGAGCAAAAAAGATAAAGGGGATCGAGGGAGAGAGAGAAAACCGCGAGAGAGATCGTAGAGGAGGCGACAGCGAGGAGCTTGATGACGGAGGAACGGCGGCAGCCAAAGAGTAGTGTGCGAGGCGGCTCGACGGTGGTGCGGCCGGAGGAAGACGAGGTCGTGGTGGCGCTAGAGCGCTGGAACGATGGCGACGACAACGAGGAGCAGAAATTAGAGGAATAGAAGAAGAGGAAGAAGAAGAAGAAGAAGAAAAACCCAGAAATTAGAGGAATAGAAGAAAAGGAAGAAAAACAAAAACCCAGAAATTAGAGGAATAGAAATCGGAAAAAAAATTGATATAAGTCCCTTAGTTTGCACCAAGTTTGGATTTAGTCCTCGCCGGAGACCGGAGCTCCGGCAAGTGCTTACGTGGACTGCTGACTGTATTAATAGCGCTGACGTGGATTTTTTTAATTATTTTTGAAATTCCAAATAATTAAATTCATTTTAAATTTAAAACCCCTAAACTATTCTAAATCTTAAATTAACCCCTAAATCCCCGATCCCTAATTCAATTCAATTCTGAAACACTAAAAAAACCCTTCTTCTTCTTCTTCTTCTTCTTCTTCTTCTTCTTCTTCTATTCCTGTAATTTCTGGGTTTCTGTTTTTCTTCCTCTTCTTCTATTCCTCTAACTTCTAGGTTTTTGTTTTTCTTCCTCTTCTTCTATTCCTCTAATTTCTGGGTTATTCTTCTTCTTCTTCTATTCCTCTAATTTCTGGCTTAACCCACACACATAATAATAATAATGTCAATAAAAACACACATATTAGATATAATACATTAACACTAAATAGAAAAAATCAGAAATCAAAAACACTACTGCAAAAAAGGATAAAAATAGACGTGAGATGAGAGCAAAAAAGATAAAGGGGATCGAGGGAGAGAGAGAAAACCGCGAGAGAGATCGTAGAGGAGGCGACAGCGAGGAGCTTGATGACGGAGGAACGGCGGCAGCCAAAGAGTAGTGTGCGAGGCGGCTCGACGGTGGTGCGGCCGGAGGAAGACGAGGTCGTGGTGGCGCTAGAGCGCTGGAACGATGGCGACGACAACGAGGAGCAGAAATTAGAGGAATAGAAGAAGAGGAAGAAGAAGAAGAAGAAAAACCCAGAAATTAGAGGAATAGAAGAAAAGGAAGAAAAACAAAAACCCAGAAATTAGAGGAATAGAAATCGGAAAAAAAATTGATATAAGTCCCTTAGTTTGCACCAAGTTTGGATTTAGTCCTCGCCGGAGACCGGAGCTCCGGCAAGTGCTTACGTGGACTGCTGACTGTATTAATAGCGCTGACGTGGATTTTTTTAATTATTTTTGAAATTCCAAATAATTAAATTCATTTTAAATTTAAAACCCCTAAACTATTCTAAATCTTAAATTAACCCCTAAATCCCCGATCCCTAATTCAATTCAATTCTGAAACACTAAAAAAACCCTTCTTCTTCTTCTTCTTCTTCTTCTTCTTCTTCTTCTTCTTCTTCTTCTTCTTCTTCTATTCCTGTAATTTCTGGGTTTCTGTTTTTCTTCCTCTTCTTCTATTCCTCTAACTTCTAGGTTTTTGTTTTTCTTCCTCTTCTTCTATTCCTCTAATTTCTGGGTTATTCTTCTTCTTCTTCTATTCCTCTAATTTCTGGCTTAACCTACACACATAATAATAATAATGTCAATAAAAACACACATATTAGATATAATACATTAACACTAAATAGAAAAAATCAGAAATCAAAAACACTGCTGCAAAAAAGGATAAAAATAGACGTGAGATGAGAGCAAAAAAGATAAAGGGGATCGAGGGAGAGAGAGAAAACCGCGAGAGAGATCGTAGAGGAGGCGACAGCGAGGAGCTTGATGACGGAGGAACGGCGGCAGCCAAAGAGTAGTGTGCGAGGCGGCTCGACGGTGGTGCGGCCGGAGGAAGACGAGGTCGTGGTGGCGCTAGAGCGCTGGAACGATGGCGACGACAACGAGGAGCAGAAATTAGAGGAATAGAAGAAGAGGAAGAAGAAGAAGAAGAAAAACCCAGAAATTAGAGGAATAGAAGAAAAGGAAGAAAAACAAAAACCCAGAAATTAGAGGAATAGAAATCGGAAAAAAAATTGATATAAGTCCCTTAGTTGGCACCAAGTTTGGATTTAGTCCTCGCCGGAGACCGGAGCTCCGGCAAGTGCTTACGTGGACTGCTGACTGTATTAATAGCGCTGACGTGGATTTTTTTAATTATTTTTGAAATTCCAAATAATTAAATTCATTTTAAATTTAAAACCCCTAAACTATTCTAAATCTTAAATTAACCCCTAAATCCCCGATCCCTAATTCAATTCAATTCTGAAACACTAAAAAAACCCTTCTTCTTCTTCTTCTTCTTCTTCTTCTTCTTCTTCTTCTTCTTCTTCTTCTTCTTCTATTCCTGTAATTTCTGGGTTTCTGTTTTTCTTCCTCTTCTTCTATTCCTCTAACTTCTAGGTTTTTGTTTTTCTTCCTCTTCTTCTATTCCTCTAATTTCTGGGTTATTCTTCTTCTTCTTCTATTCCTCTAATTTCTGGCTTAACCTACACACATAATAATAATAATGTCAATAAAAACACACATATTAGATATAATACATTAACACTAAATAGAAAAAATCAGAAATCAAAAACACTGCTGCAAAAAAGGATAAAAATAGACGTGAGATGAGAGCAAAAAAGATAAAGGGGATCGAGGGAGAGAGAGAAAACCGCGAGAGAGATCGTAGAGGAGGCGACAGCGAGGAGCTTGATGACGGAGGAACGGCGGCAGCCAAAGAGTAGTGTGCGAGGCGGCTCGACGGTGGTGCGGCCGGAGGAAGACGAGGTCGTGGTGGCGCTAGAGCGCTGGAACGATGGCGACGACAACGAGGAGCAGAAATTAGAGGAATAGAAGAAGAGGAAGAAGAAGAAGAAGAAAAACCCAGAAATTAGAGGAATAGAAGAAAAGGAAGAAAAACAAAAACCCAGAAATTAGAGGAATAGAAATCGGAAAAAAAATTGATATAAGTCCCTTAGTTGGCACCAAGTTTGGATTTAGTCCTCGCCGGAGACCGGAGCTCCGGCAAGTGCTTACGTGGACTGCTGACTGTATTAATAGCGCTGACGTGGATTTTTTTAATTATTTTTGAAATTCCAAATAATTAAATTCATTTTAAATTTAAAACCCCTAAACTATTCTAAATCTTAAATTAACCCCTAAATCCCCAATCCCTAATTCAATTCAATTCTGAAACACTAAAAAAACCCTTCTTCTTCTTCTTCTTCTTCTTCTTCTTCTTCTTCTTCTTCTTCTTCTTCTTCTTCTTCTTCTTCTTCTTCTTCTTCTATTCCTGTAATTTCTGGGTTTCTGTTTTTCTTCCTCTTCTTCTATTCCTCTAATTTCTAGGTTTTTGTTTTTCTTCCTCTTCTTCTATTCCTCTAATTTCTGGGTTATTCTTCTTCTTCTTCTATTCCTCTAATTTCTGGCTTAACCCACACACATAATAATAATAATGTCAATAAAAACACACATATTAGATATAATACATTAACAGTAAATAGAAAAAATCAGAAATCAAAAACACTGCTGCAAAAAAGGATAGAAACAGACGTGAGATGAGAGCAAAAAAGATAAAGGGGATCGAGGGAGAGAGAGAAAACCGCGAGAGAGAGCGTAGAGGAGGAGACGGCGAGGAGCTTGATGACGGAGGAACGGCGGCAGCCAGAGAGTAGTGTGCGAGGCGGCTCGACGGTGGTGCGGCCGGAGGAAGACGAGGTTGTGGTGGCGCTAGAGAGCTGGAACGATGGCGACGACAACGAGGAGCAGAAATTAGAGGAATAGAAGAAGAAGAAGAAAAAAAACCCAGAAATTAGAGGAATAGAAGAAAAGGAAGAAAAACAAAAACCCAGAAATTAGAGGAATAGAAGAAGAGGAAGAAAAACAGAAACCCGAAAATTACAGGAATATAAGAAGAAGAAGAAGAAGAAGAAGAAGAAGAAGAAGAAGAAGAAGAAGAAGAAGAAGAAGAAGAAGAAGAAGGGTCTTTTATTGTTTCAGAATTGAATTGAATTAGGGATTGGGGGTTTAGGGGTTAATTTAAGATTTAGAATAGTTTAGGGGTTTTAAATTTAAAATGAATTTAATTATTTGGAATTTCAAAAATAATTAAAAAAATCCACGTCAGCGCTATTAATACAGTCAGCAGTCCACGTAAGCACTTGCCGGAGCTCCGGTCTTCGGCAAGGACTAAATCCAAACTTGGTGAAAACTAAGGGATTTATATCAAAAAAATTCCGATGAGGGACCTATCGCAAACTTGGGTACAAACACAGGGACCTACCATACCATTAACCCTATATACTATTAAATACTTTTACTTAAAATTTGAAACAAATTTTTTACGCATTATTGTGAATATTATTTATTCAGCTTTTTTCTTTTATTTAAAAAGTTTATTTTTTCAAAGAAAAATAGTGAAACAATTGCAATCGTATTTTTAAACTACGAAACACATTTTTTGTTAAACTATTATAAAACAAGTTAATTATAGTATATTTTACAAACAGAAGGTAGTATTTGTGAATCTTATATTGTGCAAGAGACATCAACATTTGCTTCATATTATTTTGAGTCTCATGTCCACTCAAGAAGAACAAGAGTACTGAGAAATGATGCTGGTTTTGAAGACCAACTATTTCAACCTTTATCCATTTTCAATCAACCTGGACGGGCAGCGGGAAGGAAGAGACACAGAGTTATTTCAGGGAAAGAAAAGGATGCGGCTCATTTGTGTGTAATTTTAAATTGTAAAGAAGTTGATCCATATCAAGCGTAAGTCAAAACAAATCGCAATCTATTCATTATTATGTCCAATATGTTATACATATAATGAAGACACGTGGTTGAACTTGCAGTTTATATGTCGAAAGCTTACGATCAACTAGGCCAAACATTAGTGATATCGATGTCGATCTTTGTATTGACAATGAATTTCCACAATGGTTCAAACATCATGTAAGTATTTTAATATTCCAAAGTAATTTTGTTGAGATTATAAATGAACTTAAACTTTACTTTTTATCGAATAGGTGCATCAATCAAGCAACACAACTCATAGTCAGTTTTTACATGACATTTCTTGGGGGCCATTGGCTACAGTTCACACATGGCCTATCTATTTTGTTAATGGATTTAAGTTTCACACAACACCATGGAGTGAAGGAAAAGCTACTTCTAATAATGGTGTTTGTGTTACAGGAGCTGATTTTGGGCAGTGTGAAAATGATTATTACGGCACACTTGATGAAATTGTTCAATTGGAGTATCCAGGGGAACCAATTAAGAGAGTTGTGTTGTTTAAGTGCACATGGTTTGATCCAACCCCTAATGTTGGAACAAGAATCCATAAGCATCATGGAATTATTCATATTGATTCACAAAGGCGTTATTCAAAATATGAACCATTTATTATTGCTCAAAATGCAATCCAAGTTTATTACACACCACATCCCGAAAGGCGGCGTGATAATTCAAATTGGTGGGTAGTTATCAAGACGAAAGAAAGAAGCATTATTGAGGCAAGTGGTTATGAAAGAAACCCACCACATGCCTACCAAGAAAATGAGAATGCTCAAGTGCTACTAGTCATATCAGAAATTGAACAAATTGATAACTTGAGAGATGATGATAATGATTGTGAAGAAGAAGATGACATGCTCATGGATGAAGAGGATAAAAATGAAGAAGTTGAAGAAGGATTTGATGATAGTGATTCAACTAATGAAGACATTCGAGCAGACTATGTTGAATCTGATGATGATTGGCTAGATTAGTTGTTTTTATTTCTTTCTTTTATTTGATAAATTGTCTGTCTTTTAGTTTTTTTTAAAAGAATTCGTAGCACATGTAATGTCGTATTTTTGTTGGATGGTATGTTATTTCATACATATATTTACATATATGACATGGTTAAACAATTTATCTTTTAATTGTTATTTTAGATGTCTGGTACTAGTAGACCTAGAGGACGACCTCATGGTTTTGGAGGTAGAGGTAAGAGTAAGGTTACATTTGACCATTCCAGTTTACAACAAAGGAATGTTACTCAATATATGACTCAGTCACCTCAAAGTACATCATCTGCACCATCTAGTAATACACAGATTCCTGTCAACACTTCACCCCTACCGTCTCCTACTGTAGAAAGGACACTGACTTCAGAGTATCCTATGCAGCCAACAAATGATGAGTCTGAGATTGTACCTCCTACACAAGATGATAATGATCATAACAGCCAACCCCAACAACCAATCCCATTTGGAGATCCCACTTTACCCGGTCCTCATAACACACACCTACCATGGGGCAAGGATCCTTCAGATAACAAAGTCTGGATTTATCCTCTACGTGGATAGTAAGTGAAGTATTTAATTGTAAAACTATTGCGCTTAATAAGCTTTCATGCTCGATATGTAATGTATTTCTTTTTTTCACATTTAAAGCTTTTATCCTGATGATAATGCTACTAAAGACATATCAAAGGCAATTAAATCTATGTTTGATGGCCCTTACAACAACTGGAAATGTTGCACCGTTCAAATCAAAAAATTCTGGTTTGTTGAGTGGACGGTAATGTAAATATGTTACTTCTTTTTGGTAGTGTATACTATGTTGTTGAATTTAATTATTTATTGTTTTATAATAATTCCAGAAAAAATACAAATGGATTGGTGAGCATGACTCAACTATTAAGGCTATGTGGGAATCAAAGGCAAAGGACTTGCTCAGAAAGATAATGGCAAGAGCACGTGAAAATATTTCATCAAAACCTTCATGGACTCCTAATGATGTGTGGGCTAAGTTGCTTGCTATGTGGGAAGATGAAAATTATCAAACATTACGATGTGTGGCATCTGCAAATTGTCATTCTGATACTGGTGGTTCATTGCATACCTAAGGATCTATGAATCAGTTTAAGCATGAACTTGAATTGGTGAGTTATTCCAAATATTTCTTTGGTGACTACTGTATATGTAATATAGTCAATACAAGATATGATTATTTTTAGTTAATGAGTTAGTAGGTATGGTTCGTTAGTAGATAACATGATTCAGTGGTAGTACAACTTGAAGATATTATTGACTGTGACTAAATTCAATTTGTATTAGTATACTCTATGCCACATTTAATGCATCTTAGATGAAATTCATGTAGAGATTAGACTTTTTTTTTTGCCTCTTTAACAGGGATTCTACCTGTTTGATATTATGCATCATTTATGTAAAGCTTGTTTATCAATGTCATGAATGGCTTTCCAGGTGTAGTGGACTAGGCATATATATAGTCACCATTATCCTTTGTTATAAGCAATCCCTTTCACTGTTTTTAATGTAAGTGAGAATTTCATTGCTACCATGACTATCCTTTGGAAGGCCTTTATTGCAAGGGAAGGTATTAGAGATTCTTATTTCCAATTCACTCTGGGAGGCCTTTATTGCTATGAGAATTTTATTGCTACCATGATTCTTATTTCCTTTGGGAGGGTATATTTTTTTATCATTGTTTACTTTCCTGCGTGCCTAAAGAACAAAGAGTGTTGTTTGCTTGTTTTGATCTATAATTTTGGTATCTTAGGCCTTATTCCTCTTTTAGAAACTCAGATTGGAATGAATCCTGAGTAGTTTCAATTTTTTGCAAAAATTGATTGAATAACTTTGAAAACTCTTCTACTATTGATTCTGAAGCTGAAATCACAGGATGTGAATAACTTTGGAATACACTGCTTTACTGCTTTGTGTTGAATTTTCTAGTGAACAAGTCATAATACATATTGAAATTGGAACGTTGTTTTACTTCATTTGACCATTGTTTTTAATATTTTTAGCACAAGTCTGTATGTTTAAACAAGTGCAGGCTAAGACATTGGGAAGAATGCCAAATAAGGGAGAACTATTCAAGAAGTGTCATATTAAGAAGGGGACACAAGTTTTTGTGGATAAAAGATCAAGTGATGCATATGTAAGTACTAAGACATTTATACTGTGAGCGTTATCTAATTCAAGTGTAACAATTTAATCAATTTTGAGTAATTCTTTTTTTCTTAATGCTTGTGTCATCTTAGGACAAATTTCTTAATGCTTGTGCACAAGCTGAGACTCAATCACAAGCTAGTGATGGCGGGAGTTCAAGTCAACCAAAACCAATTGATTATGATGCAATTATGATTGACGCGGTTGGGGGAAGAAATGCTAAAGGAATAGTATATGGTCTTAGTTTGGATGGAAGGACGCATGCTAGTGCATTAACTTCCAAATCACAACATGCTAACTACACTGATATTGTCCGAGGTATGAGTGCTGAGGTTGAGGCAAAACTAAGACAGAAAATTACGGAGCAACAACAAACAATTGACAACATAAGTGCTACACTTGCTCGACAAAATAAAATGATGGCTTTATTAGCAAGACATGCAAACATTGATTTGGATGCAATGGATTTGGATGAAGGTGATCCTCATGATGATTTTCTAAGAAGTGGTGCTTCAAATACCAATCAGAGTGATTGACAGATTTGATGACTTAATGGCTACATATTATTATAGATTGTGGTTTTTTATTTATGGATGAAACTTCTATGTTTTAAATCATTTTGAGATACTTATACTTATGACTGGATAATTATGATTAAATTTGGATATGTCGATGGATGAATTTATTTAAATATGAATGTTGTTTTATGATATAGCTCAGTTTTTAATTTTCAAAATTTATGATATTTATTACGAAATTATTTATAATAACTGAACTGAACAGGAAAAGTAAATATATTTGTCATGAAATCTCAATTGAGATTTTCTGTCACAAAATTATACATTTGCGACGGAACTAGTACTAATTTTTCAAATCGTCACAACTTCGTGACAAAACAAAACCGTCGCAAAAATTTGGACTATGTTACTTTGAATTCCATCATTAAAAAAATCATTATTTTCGTCCCTATTTTCGTCCCTATTTTCGTCGCAAAATTCGGGACGGAGATATGGTATTGCAAATTCCGTCATTGCAAAACATCATTATTTTCCTCCCCAACTCTGTCGCAAAATTATTATATTAAAAAAAATAAAAACAAATATATTTCGTCCCAAACGTGCGACGGATTCGTATGTTCCGTCCCAAAAAGTTTAATGCTTCCGTCGCAAATATATTATTTAAATCGATACAATTCAGTGTTTTCCGTCATTATTTCCGTCCCAAACTCGCGACGGAGTAATATATTCCGTCCCAAAAAATTTGCGACGACCAAAAATGCGACAAAATTATTGTGTCCCAAATTCCATCCCAAATACATTTTGGGACGGAAATTTTAACTATTGTGCAACGGATTTTTCCGTCGCAAAAGAGTGATTTTCTAGTAGTGAGTGCAGTGCTACTTCTGTGTAAAGATAGTGCTACAATACAAAGTATATAACGCAAAAATATGTTCTGAAAATTTGGTGCCCGGAAGCTACTTCTGGGTTTTCCTCTAATATGCTTCATCGGTTTTCATGCCCGCATACTCAGGCACAGAATGGTAGGGTTGAACGAAAACACATACATGTTCTCGAGATTGGTCTTGCCATGTTGTACCAGTCATGTGTTCATACCAGCCATTGGGTTGACGCATTCAGCTCTATGGTTTATATTATCAATTGTGTTCCTTTTCAGGTGTTATCTGGTCAAATTCATTTTACACTTCTGTTTCAGGTTGCACCAACATATGCTAATTTTCACCCATTTGGCTGTCGTGTGTTTCCATGCTTGCGTCCCTACATGAAAAATAAATTCAGTCCTCGAAGTTCTCCTTGCTTCTGGGCTATAGCAGTTATCACAAAGACTTTAAACGCTTCAATCCGGCCACTTCCAAGACCTATGTGTCTCGCCATGCTCAATTTGATGAACTTTCCTTTCCTTTTGCAGGTTTTCATCCCTCTGGCACCACTTTCTTGGTTTCTTCATTTTATGAACAGCTGCAGGCTCCTCCCACGTGCCACTTTCTACTGTCGATCCGACCAGCCCCCCGCCGGCTCGTACTCTGCCCTGCCCATCTTGTGTTCCCATGGATGCTCCCCAAGCTCCCTATCCTAATGCACCTGCTTCTCCAGATCCTGCCTCACCTCCACGGGCTCCATCACCAGCACCGCCCTCTCCTGCTGTGTTGCCTTCTTCTCCAATTGCTCCTTCTCAGGCCGCCTCAACAGCTCTTTGTATGCAGACTCGGTCTTAGAGTGGCATCTATCGGCCCAACCCGCGTTATGCTCTGGCTCACTCTTAACCTACTGCTCTTCTCACTGCTCTGCATGCGACTACTGATCCCAAGGGTTTTAAATCTACCATGAAGCATCCTCAGTGGTTGACAGCCATAGAGGATGAGCTTTCTAATCTCCATAAAAGCCACACTTGGACCTTGGTCCCTCGTCCATCTGCTACTAATGTTGTTGGTAGTAGATGGGTTTTTCGCACCAAACACAAAAGTGACGGCACTGTTGAGCGTTTAAAGGCGCGTTTGGTGGCTCAGGGTTTCACGCAAATTCCAGGTTTTGATTACTCACTTACTTTCAGTCCTGTTGTCAATGCAACTATTGTTCGTCTCATTATATCCCTTGTCGTGCTTCATGGATGGAAACTTCATCAGTTGGATGTTAAGAATGCTTTTCTTCATGTTCAACTCACTAAAACTGTCTTTATGGAAGAGCCCCCTAGTTTTGTTGATCCTCGTTTTCCAACACATGTATGTCGGTTGACCAAGGCTCTCTACGGGCTCAAATAGGCGCCCCGTGCTTGGTTTCAGCGTTTGAGTTCCTTCCTCCTCCATTTTGGGTTTACTTGTAGCAGGGCTGATTCATCTTTGTTCTTCTTCTATAAAGGGCGCATCACTCTCTATCTCCTGGTTTATGTGGATGACATCATTCTTACTGGCAATGATTCTCTTCTTCTCTCTCAGTTTATTGCTCGACTCAATGCTGAGTTTGCAATTAAGTATCTGGGTAAGCTTGGCTACTTCCTTGGTATTGAGATCACTTATACTGCTGATGGTTTGTTCTTGGGACAGGCCAAATATGCTCATGATCTGCTCTCTCGTGCTATGATACTTGAGGCAAGCCCTGTTTCGACTCCCCTGGCTGCTGGCTCTCATCTCATCAGTGCTTGTGAGCCTTACTCTGACCCGACTCACTATCGATCTTTGATTGGGGCCTTACAGTACTTGACTATTACTCGTCCAGATTTATCATATGTTGTGAATACAGTAAGTCAGCTTCTCCAGGCTCCCACTGTTGATCACTTTCAGGTTGTCAAACGTATTGTCCGATATGTCTGTGGTACACAACACTTCGGCCTTACATTTCGCAGCTCCTCTTCTCCAGTGGTTCTTGGCTACAGTGATGTTGATTAGGCTTGCTGCATGGATACTCGCCGGTCTACTTATGGCTATGCTATTTTTCTTGGTGACAATCTCTTGTCTAGGAGTGCCAAGAAACAACCTACTGTTTCCCGCTCAAGTTGTGAATCTGAGTACCGGATAATGGCTAATACTGCTTCTGAGCTTGTTTGGTTGATCAACCTTCTTCATGAGCTTCGTGTTCGGTTATCTGCCACTCCTCTTCTTCTCAATGAAAATGTTAAAAACAAAGGGTTCTTTAAAGAAGAAAATTTTAGAAATCGAAGATACTGAATGTTCTTTCTATTCTGATTAATTCACTGTTACAAGTCCTGTATTTATATAGAGATAAAATAAACAAACAGAAAAACTCCCGGATATTCCGGTTCAACATAATCAGCAGGTCATCTATCACATATTGACAACTGACCCCTATCACACATGGTCAACATAATCGACAGGTCACCTATCACACATTGACAGCTGACACAACTAACTGGCCAGACGATACAATTATGCAATCGATTCAGCTAGGTAGACGATTCTGCCGTACATACGATAGAATGTTGACTTATTCAGACGATAGTATCAAACGATACTTCATTTCTCTAACAGCCCCCCTCAAACTCAAGGTGGGTGAAAAGGAGCAGCCTTTGCAAACACATTGAGTTTGACCTTCATTTCTGCAAAGTGTTGAGGTGAGAGAGGTTTTGTGAAGATTTCAGCCAATTGATCTTGACCAAGAATGTGATACACAAGCAAGGACTTGTTTTGAACTTTCTCTCGAACGAAGATGTCCAATTCCATATGTTTGGCTCTGGTGTGCAAAACAGGGTTGTGTGTTAAGGCCACAGCTCCCATGTTATCACAGTATACTATAGGAACTTAGAAAATAATCTTTAACTCCGTGAGGAGAGACTAAATCCAAAGAAGTTCAGCAGTGGTGTTGGTGAAGCTTCAATATTCTGCTTCCGTGCTGGACCATGCGACAATCTTCTGCTTCTTGGAGCTCCAAGACACTAAGTTTGGTCCAAAGAAAACACATGAACCAGGCGTGGAACATCTATCGTCCAGATCGAACCACAATCAGCATCACAGTAGGCAGTCAAGGGCACAACAGCTTTAGAATTGCAGGACTTGAGAAGCAAACCATGAGAGATAGTACCTTTGAGATATCTTAGGATGCGCTTAACAGCCTTGCAATGAACATCTAGAGGCTGACTCATGAACTGACAGACTTTGTTGATAGCATAGCTAATTTCAGGTCTGGTGAGAGTGGCATATTGCAATGCGCCAACATTAGACCTATAAGTGGTTGGAATGGCATATAGATCAGTACCATGTTTGTTGAGTTTTTCACTTCTATGCATAGGCGTAGGCTGCCCTGTTGCATTGGTCATATTTGCCTTGTCAAGAAGTTCTCCTATGTATTTAGATTGTGATAGGAGAAGAGACCCATCTTGCAGATGCTGAACTTGAACGCCAAGGAAGTAATCCAATGTGCCCAGTTGTTTGAGTGAAAACTCTGCATTAAGCTGGGTAACAATTTGCTGAATGAGAGGTAAGGAACTGCCAGACAAATAAAGATGTATATGCAACAAGAAGTTGTACTGTAGACAAATAAAGATGGATCACAACAACTGGGCTTGAAGCCAAATCGTACTCGAGTCCCTTTTAATTTGTCAAACCAAGCTCGGGGAGCTTGTTTGAGACCATAAAGAGTTTTGTTGAGTTTTCAGACTAAGGTTCGATCTACAGTTTGAAACCCTAGTGGCTGGTCCATGTAGACATCTTCATCAAGTGTGCCATTCAGGAAGGCATTGTTGACATCAAGTTGATGAATATGCCAATGTTTGGTGACAGCTAAGGACAGAATGAGACGGATAGTAATTGGCTTTACAACAAGGGAAAAGGTTTCTGAATAGTCAAAACCTTTTTGTTTGATTCTGAACATCCACTTACATCCTATGGATTTTCTGTGTTGTGGTAAGGAGACCAACGACCATGTGGTGTTTTGTTGCAAGGCATCAAACTCTGCCTGCATAGCCTGCTTCCAGTGAGGATCTTGAAGAGCTTTCTTGTAGGAGGTTGGTTCAAACTGAGTTAGAAGAAGTTGTGGTTGAACAATGGTAGTCTTCGAACGAGTTTTCATAGTGCGAGTGTTGACTAGAGGAGGCAGAGCTGAGGATGCTTGAGGCAAAATGACCCCAGCTTTGGATCTATTTTGCATGGCATGAGTGTTGACTGGTGCTTGCTGACTACCAGACAGACGGTGCTATAACTTCAGACGATACTGCACCACCAGACGATGTAGGACCAACAGACAATGAAGGAACTGCAAACGGTGCTGGAACATCAGACGATGCTACAACTGGTTGATCAGATGGAGGTTGTTGTTGCTTCTCTTGATGGGGGGTGACAGAATACCTTGGAATAAATGATGTTAGAGAAGACCTCTCCATGGTGGTAGAAGGAGTTGAAAATATCTTTGTGTATGGGAACCCTAGAAATTAGTTGTAGAAGTCACTGTAACCTTAGGGAATAATTTAGGAAACCTAGAACGAACGAAAGAACAAGAAATAGAAAAGTTCAATTTTTAAGCTTTGTGTTGTGAACTTGAACATGGAGAATGAAAAAGTGGACGTAGGAACCCCTGAACCAGGTGATAGAAAGCCTTTTCATGGTAATGAGAGTGAATTTTGAGAGGAAAAACAGAAGGTTGAAGAAAGTGAAGAAACCTACATAAAATCATGAATAACCAAGTCTAGTTACAACTAGGAATGTGATCATGTGAGACCTCATGTGCTAATATTAGGACTTAGGATTCATAGGAATTAAATAAAGAAGGAAAATGTAGTTTACAAATAATATAGGGTTTTAATTGCAAATAAAGTAACTATAAGGACTTAATTGCAAATAAAATAAACATAAAGGACTAAAGTGTAAATAAGGAGATAAGTAATGTCATAGTTCTAACTCTGAAATATCACATAACCTAAATTATGTGGTATCATATGCAGAATATCAAGGACCATATACGAACTCGGAACATCGAACTGGAAACCGAGGTAAGGGGAATTAGACTATGCCATGTCATGTTAGGTTTCATGTAAGCAGTCTATTAGAAAGATAGAATGCATATTGTTGTTATGTATGATTGCTTTCTTGATATGCTATGATGTTACTGAATGAATGTTGATTGTTATATGTGGAAATTGGTTGTGAAGATGTTGCATTGAACATTAGATGGAGAAAGTACACTGCGAGATATAGTGATACTAGGAACTGCCGTCATAAGGCTTGTTTAATATTGCTATAAGCAATATCTATATAGCATATGTGGTAGTAGAGCAGAGGGAAAAAATTTGAGGTATTGTTGGCCTGTCACTGTTTTACAAAAATCAGCCTACCTTATAACTGATTAGGATTCACCAATAGGATAGGTAGTTAATGGACCTAATTGAATGATTTAGGGAGTTGAAACTGTTTGAAAACTCCAGTGCGGGTTGTATACCGAGAGAGCGTGGTTCCTGTGTGTAAAGCTCTACTTACCTATTATATATGTTTATTCAAATGTTGAACTCATTTTATGAGACAGGAAACAGATGCAACAGAGCTCATCATAGTTATGACTCTGGATATTCAGGAAGTATAAGGGGGTGAAGAAATGCTATATAATGATAATATTTCTGGAGAGACAAGGAGTAGGAAAGCACTGTCACTAGCACTAAAAGGACTTGTGGTTAATACGGAGATACCGAGGGTGGCCATGTTCAGAGATGAATAAGCCCGGGAATACATGATGGGATTACCTCTTTACCAGTGCTAGGCTGGACCCCTCAAGTCGGGCTAGTATGAATTTAAAGGACTGGGAAAGTCATGTATATCTGACAGTGAAGCCCTAAGGTAATCAAGTTCGGTAAAGAGTGGAATGAGGGTAAATTCTGTATCCATAATTCCTGAATGGCTTTCTGAAGAGTGTAGAAGCTAAAATGCTTTGGGCCTTTACACTATTAGCATTCATGATATTAAATTATAAAAAGGTCAGATCAGGAACTTTCTTCTCAGGGGTATAACCTCTGGGGTAATTCCAGTGTCTAAGTCCTCTATTTATAGCTTAAGTAGGATTTGTGTTGATGAAGATTGTATAGTTCCGTTTGAATTTCTTCTTCTAATTGTGCAACTGATACTTCTGGCAGCTCTGAAGAAGCATTAAATGCAAACCTGCTACGCATTAAATGCTCTTGCTAGTGTCGTCTGGTTCTTTAGTGCACTTTCCTTAAAACCTTGTCTGAGCATTAAATGCGAAGGGAGAGCAGCAAAAAGAATCTCCTTCTGAACATATAGATTTGATTCTGACCGTTGAGGTGATACGATGTTCAGTAAATTTCGTTGTTGACTCTGAAAAGTAATGCTTGATTTAAGGAATGTCAGAGGGGCTAGCAGATACGAGGAATAAAATATTTATTATGTCCTTTTCTTGATTCTGCTGAAAACAGTGCTTCATTAAATGCTTGGACGAGGTTTGCCTTTATTGTATGAAGCTTTGAGCCAAACACTCTCTTTAGCATGTAGTCGGATGATCTCCTCAGACGTGCTCTTTGAGAATACCCAGATGTACTCTTCGGACGATCTTCTTGAAAGTACCAAGACGTACTCTTAAGACAGTCTCCTCGAATGATCCAATTTTTGTCAAGTTTCGACGTGCTGCTTTTGATATAAATTCAAAGGGTAGCCAGATGTTCGTTTCTTCATAAAGATAGATGTTCTTGAAATATGAAATATTTAAAGTATTAGGAAATCTTTATCTATCAATATTAAACCTTATAAAAAATTGTTATTCATCAAAATATAATAAAAGATGAAATCCTTTGAATCTAACAAGATCCATCACATCACCTTAGGAAGATCACATGGGACAAAGATCCATCACAACAACCTTGCAATTCCTACAAATGCATATGCCATGACAACAACAACAACAATTCCAAAAGATGAACCAACAATTGAATATCCATCCAAAAAGTCATGGTATGTTAGCATAAGTAGGTATGTTTCAATCCAAATCAAATAATTAACAAACAACATGTTATAATCAGTTAATAGATTTCAGCCTCAACATCTAAAACAAACCACATGCAAAACAACGTAAAACATGCACAACTTGAGACTCTCTAGGACATGAGTTACCCTTACCCTCGAACGGGTCGCATAAAATTGAAATTCAGCCTGACATAATAAACACATAATAACACTCAATCAATCATTGGAAGGATGGAAATTAACCTCAAAAGGATCTAAAACAATTTAAAACAAAACAGCAAACTCAGCTAACAGGGGTCCAGCACCCATGCACTGGGATGCTAGCGCTCATGCATTGGCTCCCTGTCTGGCATCACGCCCAGTGCAGAAATCCAGCGCCAAGGTGCCAGGAGGCCAGCGCCCATGCGCTGGCTCTCTATCCAGAAAGTCCGAAATTTTCAGTTTTTCAAGGAAAAGGTTTTGATCATTAATTTTCATAAACAAGGCTTCCCAACCATTGAATAAGAATGTTTTCCAAAAACAAAAGACATATATTTTCAAAGGTTTAAGGTTCCATAAACATTTTTCTTAAGGAAGAATCTCTTAAAACAAGAAGGTTTTGAGAATAAAAACAGCTCAGACGATCGAGAAAACGAAAGAGAACCTACCTTGTGTCTTGCTCAATCAAGGAGCAACGGGAACAACACTTTCACGTCAAGAACTTCGAGAAGGAATTATCTAACGTCGAAGGAAGGAAAATCTCTGTGGTAAAACCCCTTGGAAGGAGAATGAAGGAAAAGAGAAAAAAAAAATCATAATTGCTTCTGAGCCGAGGTTAAAACCCTAATGTCAACATGAATTCAGAATTGGAAGGACACAACAACCTACCCGGATTCACTCACCTTGAACCCTTGGAAAGGAAGGAAAAGAAGAAGGTTTTGATCTCCAAAAGAAGAAGGAAGAGGGGCGGCCAACAGCAGCAAAAGGAAGAGATTTTTGCACACTTGGAGTCTAAGAGTTGTTGCTTGAGATGAATGAAAAATAACTCAGTTTTCTCCCTCTTAAAGCTGGTCGAATTCTACTACTAGATAGGAGGTTGTTTTCAGTTTTTCTTTCTTATCTTTTAGCTAAAATCTCTATCGAGTTTTATGTTACAACCAACCCTAAAATAATTCTGATTTTAAAAGCCAAACTAAATCAGAAAATAATTCTGAGTTCTGGCTTGCTGTTCTTATTGTTGCTTCGAATTTCAATTTCAGTTTCGTATATGGTTTATGCTTTGAATTTCAGTTTCGAATAAAGTGAGGTTTCTGGGTTTTTGTTGTTGTTGCTTTGAGTTTCTGGGTTTATTTTCTTGCTACGGTTTATGAAATGGTTGAAGGTTGGGTGGTGAGGGTGATAAAGTTTTGGGTTTTTTTATTTTGGGTTGAAGGAGGATGAAAAATTCTGGAAAAAAAAAAATGGAGGTTGGTGTTTGATTTTTCGATTATTTGTTTTTCTAGAAAAAAAAAACAAGATTTTTGATGTTTTGGGTTGAAGGAAGAAGAAGAAGAAGAAAGAAGCATCGAGGGAGAGGAGGAAGTTGGTTCTGGGTTTTGGTTTTTTTTTTAATTTAAATGAAAAATAAAAAAAATTCACGTGGGTTAATTAATTGACGTGGCAGTGCCACAGGGGCAAAACGGAGCTCCAACGTTGATCACGTCAGCGGCAGGGACTAAAACCAACAATCTCTCATAGTCTGGGGACTAGAATCCACATTTACACCGGCGAGGGACGAAAACCAAATTTTGTTAATACTTCAAATACCGAAAACATATTTATCCCAAAAAAAAAAAAATTAGGTAGTTCATACAGCTTCCTTTGAAGTCTTTCAACTTTGAGAAGATCTGAACTGTTGACTCTTTTAAGGTATTCAATACTACTCACAAGCCTTTCATTAATATTGGACACTTCTTCACTCTTTATCAGAAGGCCTTTGTTGATGTTTTCACAACACAAAAGTTGTCATGAAGTAGTTTGGAATTTTCTTTTCAGCTCATTATGATTAAGAAGTTTACGTGAAAAGTCCATCATAGGCATCTTGAAGTTCTGGATCGGTGATTTTATCTTCATATGAACCAACACCAGCCATTAATCATAGATTGGCTTTCATCTTCCTCAAGTTCTTCCTCATTCGGTTCCATCTAGGTCCTCTCATATTTCCATCAAGCCTTTCATTTCCTTGAAGAATTTCTTTGATACTTTCTTGAGGAGAGGACATAATGGCTTCATGTGGCTAGGTTTCTTGCTTTAATAGCAAATGCTCTTGCAATTTTCTTGAGGGTTTCTCTCCCTTGATTTTTTTCTTTGTTCAACCTCATGAAAGGTTCTTTTCTTCAGATGTTGCTCCTCTTCTTCCACGTTTGTTGGGTCTTTCTACAGATGAAAGATAACTCGTCCTAATCTTCGCTTTCTGATTTTTCTGATGCCTCCAAAATCTCTTCAGATTGAAGTGCTTTGGAGTGGCATCCTTCACGTTTCTCTAGCTCACTTTTAGAGAAATAGGCTTCCCCTTCTTTATTCAAGTATCTTCATTTAGCTCAAGCTCATTAACTTTGACTTAACCAAGAAATTCATCAAGTTTCTTGATGCTAACATCATTAACCCTCTTGGACGGTGTGGCCTTTGGCCTCCATTGTTGGGTCTTAATATACGCTCTTATGCTCCGTTGTCCACTGATTTATAGGCATGAGTTGATTGTAATGTCTATTGGTTCTGAGAAAGTAGGCCAATATAGATTATCTCATTAGGGAGCTATACTCCTGAGATAATCTATATTTTGAAACACAATTGTTTCATTATTTCTTAAATAATCTCACTAAAATTCCCATCGTGTACATTTTTTTTCGTTTTTCTAACTTTCATGCAAACTTATGTGTATTGACAACAGTCATGAACGAGTACACTACAACATTATTTAGTATTGATACCATTTTTTTTAATGATTTGGTTCGTTATTTTGTTACTTCCAAGAGTGAAGTGAGACCATTTCAAAAACTAAGAACCAAAATGATATTTTTAAAAACGAAGCAAAAATAAATACTAAAAATTTTACCATCACTTTACATACTTTACCCCAATACAAAATTACGTGTGCACTAACCACCAAACACCATACATAACAGAGATGCGATGTAATCGAACTGCTTATACTATACTGTTCTGCTTCCTGTCGCTGAGAATTGCAACCTTTTTTTATGTACATCTTTAAAAAACATAGTAAAAATAAGTAGGTAGTTTAATAATTAAAGTAAAAAGAAAAAAGTGCAGGAAACCTTTTTATTATATTTACTGTTTTTTATTTAAATAACCAAAAAAGAAAATAAGATTACATTTTGTATTCAGAAGTAAAAAATGAAAAAAAATTCCCAATCGAAACTGAACTTTAACTACCTTACTATGCATAGGCAACGAACTACTATGCTACAAATAAATTTCCATGTTTGATGTTCGATTACCATTTCAGGTTCCCCAAATTGAAAATAAAGCATTCTCATGTCACAAATTTGACAGTTAATGTGAAATTTTTTGCCTATGCGACCGTGGTAAATTAATTTAACATTCTTTCCAACAAATGCAACATTTTCAAGCTCGTCCATCTGAAAACAAGACTACCATGGCAACGTCAAGGTAGATTTACTCACAAGCATTGAACATAGAGTGTACAAAAAGGGTAGAAAATCACTGAGACCAAAAAGAATCTGTGCCACAGGATCAGAAATCGGAGAGATCGTTCAACCTTTCCGATCAGCATTGGCACCCACCCCTCTGCTCATTCTCTGGAGCAGCCTCTGGAATAGCTTGAAAATATCTGCCATGGATATTGAAATGTTGAACTCAGGTTAGTTAAGCAGCTATCTGTTACTTAACATCTATTATCTGAAAGGTAGAAATGTCAATAAGACATACAATAAACCCCAAAAGAAGAAAGAAAATTTAGCAAGTACATAAACAAATTCCCACAAGAATGATGTAGAACGAACCAAACAATCAAATTTATCCGTTTCAATGGACCAAAATCAGTTTACATTCAAACTGGATGCCGAGACATCGATTCTGAGATGGGAAGTGGCTTAGTGCCTGACACTAATAAGTAATAACAAAGGGACTCCCACTGTTAACCACCAACTCCACCAGTCAACTTTATTTTCTAGCGTAAAAATGGCCAAACTGCATAAAGCTCTCCTTCCGTCTCTACCACACAAAATTAATTGATTAAATAATTGGTTGGTAGCAGAGGTTCAGATCAAATGTGAAGGCACAATAACCCATTTCATGCCACTATACTCCGTTTTTCAGAAATCTGATTCAGACTCTTGACGAGATCAAGCATGGACATGGAATGCCGCATACACAAAAAATTACAACGAAAAAAATCCTTAAAACTATGCAAATATCTTACGTCTAGCATAAAAATAGCAGAAACCATGATAATACACCAATGCTTATCTTTTTCTTGCACAAGCATATAAAGCAAAGAAGCTATATGATTTCTAGCCATGTCACTCCAAAAAAAAATTGCAAACAAAAAGCTACCAAGGAAATGCTCTACTCAAGCCTAAGGACATTGAATTTTCTTTTCTTGGGGCTGGGGCAACAGCCTTAGAGGATATAGAAGAAATGACTAAGGGAGCAAGTTAAAAACAAAAGAGAATAAAAGCATGGTGAAACAATAAAAATTTTAAGGCCAGCAGTGTCTATACTGCACTGGATATCTGACTTCTTCTACAAACCACTAAAATTTAGGTGGGTGTATTCAGGAATTTTTTAGAAATACAGATAATGATTCTATACGATGGATGTAGCTTGGAAACATTTCAACATTTTCAAATTGAAGCTTTCAAAGTTGGTGCTTTTTATTAGCAATGGCAGTTTTCAGTGCCCTGGAGGAGAAAAGTATTTCTCAACTTCTCATTGCATCTTCTTTAGTAGAAATAGCAGTCAGTTTTAAGATAAATTACTTACTGCTTTGTCATATATTTATTGCAAAAGTTAAGGATGAAATTCTATATAGTAATAATAATTTTTGTTTGTTCAAGATAACAATGAATATGTAACTGCATTGATAATCTTATATTTTCTTTTGTGAATGAAGCTTTCTAGTTTTCCAAAAAAAAAAAGGGTTAAGGACATGTTGGACTATCTTAGAATTTATATACTCAGAAATTGTTGTTGTAACAGAATTTAAACTTAAGAGTCATTAATGACATTAATTCATCTCAAAAGAATTTCATGTGTGTTTGTGCACATATGCACGCACATCCATTTATATACATAAATATATACATATAAAATTCATTTTAGATGAAAAAATATCATTCCTGATTCATTTATTATAGAAAGATGAATATTTTAGATTTAGTCAATAATTTAAGGAAAAAAAGATGGTAACATGTGCCATGCAAGCTATATTGTCAATCCCATATCTCGGCGCATAGAAGCCGGCACCGAAAATGGGATAGCTGGATTGTGAAATTTTTTGTATATTTTGTATAATTTGTACCATATATTTATATACTAAATCAATGATAAATATTACTTGAAATTCATAATATATTCATACTTTCATAGTAACAAACTACCAATAAAAGTCATAGGTCTTGAGAGAGCAAGGGCGAAGAGAGCAGAAGTGAGGAGAGGGTCAAAAATGTCATCCAATTTTAAATGTAGGAGGTGTTTTTCATGTTGTCACCCAGAAATGCCCCTAAAAAACACCTACATTTAAAATTGGATGACATTTTTGAAAATGTTGGATCCTTCCTTGTCACGCCGGGATCCCGCGGTAAATGGGTCGGGACGGCGAAGTGGGATGACATTTTTGAAAATGTAGAGTATTTGGGTCATGTGATTTCTAGTCAAGGAGTAGTAGTAGTCAGTAGATCCAGCAAAGGTGAAGAGTATTTTGGAGTGGCCAGTCCCTAGAAATGTTAAGGGAGTTAGGAGCTTTCTAGGTTTGACTGGCTATTACAGAAAGTTCATACTCAACTCTGGCAAAATGGCAAAACCGTTGACAGAGTTGACAACGGAGGACAACTTTCATTGGGATCAACATACTGCTGCAGCCTTCGAACCCTTGAAAAAGGCTATCACTTCTTCTCCAGTGCTGGGTTATCCTAATTTTACCCTTCCATTTGAGATAGAGTGATGCTAGTGCGACAGGTATTGGGGCAGTGCTTATGCAACAACAAAAACCCATAGCATTCTTCAGTAAAGCACTTACAGGCAGCAACTTGAATAAAACAGTTTATGAAAAAGAACTGATGGCATTGGTGTTGGCTATCAATCATTGGAGGCATTATTTGTTGGGGCAGAAATTTTTGGTGCATACGGATCAAAAAAGTCTCAAATACTTGTTGGAACAACGCATCATTACAGCTGACCAACAATGTCGGCTGGCTAAGTTATTGGGATTTCATTTTGACATTGTGTGTAAGCCTGGAGGCAAAAGTATGTAGCAGCATCCCCTAATGGTTTGTTGCAGCCGTTACCTATTCCTTCACAAGTTTGGGAGGATATATCCTTGGATTTCATCACTAGTCTTCCCAAATTCAAAGGGTATGAAGCAATATTAGTGGTAGTGGACAGACTTTCAAAATATGGTCATTTTATTCTTCTTAAACACCCTTATACCGCAAGGAGTATAGCAGCAGTATTTGCTAAGGACATAGTTCGGTTGCATGGAATCTCTAAATCAATGTTGAGTGACCGTGATCCTTTGTTTATAAGTATCTTTTGGCAAGAGCTGTTTTCATTGCAAGGTACTGTGTTAAGGATGTCTTCTTCTTACCACCCAGAAACAGATGGTCAAACAGAAGTGGTGAACCACTGTGTGGAATCTTATTTAAGGTGTTTTGCATCTGAACAACCTATGACTTGGTCTTATTGGCTGTCATGGGCTGAATTATGGTACAACACCACCTTTCATGTCTCTACTGGCACTACCCCTTTTCAGGTGGTTATTGGAAGGAAGCCTCCTACAATTGTTCGGTTTGTACATGGAGAAACCAAAGAAGAGGTGGTTGCACAAGACTTAAGGGAAAGAGACGAGGCTCTAAAGTCTAAATCAATTGAAATATCACCTAACAAGAGCACAAGAACAGATGAAGCATTATGCCAATAAGAAGAGAAGAGATCAACAATTTGCAATTGGTGATTGGGTTTTCTTGAAGCTGCGTCCTCATAGGCAACAATCAGTTGCTATGCGCATCAACCAGAAACTGGCTCCACCCTACTATGGCCCTTTTAAAGTTTTAGAAAGGTATGGATCAGTCTCCTATAAATTGCAGCTGCCATCTACATCAAGGATCCACCCAATTTTCCATGCATCTTTGCTCAAGAAGGCCATTGGATCTTTTACAGCAGAAACTGAGCTTCCTGTAGATTTGGAGCTTCAACCAGATGATGTGCAGTCGGACAACATACTAGACAGCCAAGTCATTAAGGATGGATAAAAACAGTCAAGCAATTCTTAGTACAATGGAATGGAATATCAGCTGAAGATGCAACATGGATAGAAGACATTATCTTGAAGAGCCAATTTCCTGCATTCAGCCTTGAGGACAAAGGCTGCTTTTTCAGGAGGAGGAAATGATGGAAATGGGTCAGATCTATTAGCGCATAGACCAGCTAAGCCACCCATTTGGAAGGTGTACACCAGAAGGCATAGGAGACAGCAAGAGTAACTGCTGGATAGCAGTCATGTGTAGAAAATAACTGATGCACATCTGCAGTTTTATTTTAAAATAATGTTTAATTATAGGAAACTGTTTTGTTGGCAGTTATGTGTAGAGAATAACTGATGCTGGTTATGTTTTCGAGATATATGTCTAGTTTATGGAGAGTATGGAGATTGTTGTTGATGTTAGAAGATTGTGGACAGAGAGAACATTCTCTGTAGGAGACCTTAGTCTCTGGGATAGCAATTAAGTTGCTGTATGTATGTTATTTGTGTTCAGTAATACATATTTCCTCAGTTTATTTCTGGAGTTCTATCACATTCTTTCTGAGTTGTACAGATCATATGATATCCATGTAATATTTAGTATATAAGCATGCAAATCTTACATGTCCTGGTCATGCTCATTGGCTAGAGCAGTCTTGGCAATACAAAGGAATGCAGCATCAACATTGAAGTCCTCTTTTGCAGATGTCTCAAAGTAGGGAATATTTCCTTTTGAAGCACACCAGTCTTTTGCTTTCTTCTCAGAAACCTGCATAGAAGATAATCAGACCTGTATGCAAGAGATAAGAAATTTATAAGAGCAAGAGCAAATAGCATTTTCCTACCACTCTACTATTCCCGCCATCAATATCGATTTTGTTTCCAAGCAATATAAAGGGGAAAGTCCTTGGATCAGAAGGGTTTGCCTGTGTCACAAAACATAAGTCCTAATAAAAAACTATCTTCACTAGGAAAAGAAAAAGTGAAATCAAAGTGAAGGTTGTTAAATATTGAGGAGGAACAAGGATGTCCATAAAGATGTGAGAGAACAAAAAAAGCCATCTGAACAAGAAAACATTCAACAGCATTTGATGACCCAGAAAAAATCATGCATCATGACAGAACAAACTAAAATAAATAAATTCACCCGATCAACGAATTCAAACATCTGCTGGGCTCAAATCTCTTCAAATAGAAAACTACTACCCAGAGAAGTCCAATTACATAAATAAATTATGCTCTTAATTTGATCAAAACAATGATATTTCATTCACCCCCCAAAAAAAAAAATTATACTTCAGCTTATATGATTTAGAAATGCAACACAGACATACAAAGAAAAGGGCAGCCAGACTTATAACAAAGAGATAAAGATTATTAAGGACAACGCAAAAGCCAAAAGCTGGCATCAAACTCCCAGATTCTTGGAATCCAGAAATGTAAGACCATGTAACTCAGTCTAGTGACCCAAATACAAGTTGTTTAACAAAATGAACAATACTGAAGAATGTTCTGTTTAAGAAACAATCATTTCAGATGCAACAAGTGCCTCAACAAATTGTTGAAGATGCCATAGCAAGGTCAAAGTCATGTTATTGCATAACCAAATATTATTTATAGAAGAAAGCTATATGTGATAATTAAAATCAATTACTGCTGCAGTTAACAATGCAATGACGTTTCAGTTCAAAGACTAAGATTAAATTAGGAACATAACCCTACACATGAAGAAATGAAGTTTCCCATTGCCATGAACTCAAAGATGCACAAAGAAGCTTATATTCAGAATAAGCTTGTACCATAAGCCTCAAATGCACACAAAGCAATCCATTTCCTAATGTGCATGGTCATTTTTTACAACTTACATTCGAAGGAGTGAAAGAGGGTCAAGGCTATAATGCAAATCACCAATAGTAATAAAAGCATAAAAATAGAAAAGACATAGAAAACCTGTTTGAGAAACTCCTCATGCCAGTTGTCAAGGGTATCAAATGACTTCATTACATTAACGTCATACACTAGAACACAGCAATCTGCTCCTCTATAAAATGCAACCCCAAGACTTTGAAATCTTTCTTGCCCTGCGGTGTCCCATATCTACTAACCAGACATGCAAAACATTGAATATAAACAATTTAAGTAATAATCTTAAGGGAAAACAAAAAGGAATACTGAAATACCATTGAACTAGAAAACCCACTTGTAGAGTGACGAGTCTGTCATCAATCTGGAGTTCTTTAGTGACAAAATCAGCACCAATTGTAGCTTTATATTGCTGACTAAACTTCTTATGGACATATCTATACAAGTAGTTAAAAGTCCACATATGCAAATTTCAAGAAAGAAAAGAAGCATAAAAATAACCTTAACTTGATCTTAAATAATTATAACTTTTACAAAAAGGTTGAATTTTAAAGAATATTTGTGCCATCAAACATATAACCCTTTAGTTATGTGCATCCTCAGCAATAGAAAAACATCAAAAAGCAATAATTTACTAAGGATTCAAGGACCTGGTTGGAATAAGAGAAGACGGTTGGAACAACACCTACCTACATCCAGTAGCTATTAATTATGCCAATTCACTGAGTAGTGAGTATCATCTTCCAAATATTGATTTGAACTTCAATGGCTCACAGATTTGAGTTATCTAAAGTAAAAGGTGCATTTTATTTTCTAGACTCTAGACCATAATTATCTTCTATTAGAGGCAATCCTGCTCAAACTGAGTAGGATACCACTCCCTTGAGTACTTAACCCAAGGAATCGAACCCGAGACCTTCGGTGCAGTCCGAATAACCGGATCAGCCCAACAAGATTCATTTAACATTAAAAGTTACAAATACTATTAGGAAACAAAATTAAAAGTAATACCAAAGGTCTTAGAGATGCCAAATCAAGGATTAAACTAACGCAGCACGAAAAATGCAAAAAACAAATACTGAAATTATTGAAATGAGCGAGGCAAATCATGAGCAAACCAGGTGAAGGATACTGATTCATCAATGAGGTCTTTCCAACCCTAACAACAAAAAGAAGATGAAATGAGACACGAGACATTGGGAAAGGGATTGATGAAGAGAAGAAAACAAAACCCTAAGCCATGGGGAGGAATGTGAAGGTAGGAGAGTAACGTTACGTACCCGCTGTCGCCGAGAACGATGACCTTGAGCAAGGTTCGCCTTCGCAATGACATGCTTCTTATTATGATTAGTTACTGTTAATTACTATCAAGAATCTTGCCTTTTTAGCTTTCGTTATCTTTCTCCCTGTCTAGTTATGTGTAATTGATTTGTCGATCCAGCTTTGGAATTTTGAGAGAGAAACAGATGAAAGAAAGGGAAAAGGGGCGCCAATTTCGATCGCTTTCTGAAATCTGAACCCGTACGGTATATTATATACTAACTAGCATGCCACTCGTGCTGCATACTTAAATACTAAAATTAAATTACAATTAATTTAAAGATATCAATTTTATTATAATTAAAATCTACATTTATATTTGTTCACGCAATGAATCTAGGTGGCTGAGATCGAACCAAAGTGATTCACACTCTAAGAATATAAAAGTGAGTATATTTCTTTTAGTTGTCCTAATTCTCTCTTATATTATTGAAAACTACTAATTACGTTAATAAAAAAGCTTATAAGTCATTCCCCTTTCGTTTGCCTTAATCACCGGTCAGCATTCATTGTGGATTGATGACGTTTCCAAAATCTCAGGTTGTGTTCATCATAGTGATAAGATCGACTCTCTCTTTAAAGTGAAGATTAACGTTATTATCACTTAATCAACGTAATGTTCAAGTAAAACTCTCGGTTGGGCAAAGCTTGTCCACCAGCTCCCTAAGACACTTGAGGCCCATAGATTTTTAGTGTTCTTGAATATTTTAAGAGTTCTGATTTTGTATGTGAAAGAGAAGAGAAAGACAAAGTAATATAACAAAGGTTTTTTTTAATCTGAAAGAGCAAGAGGCAGTACACAGTTAGTGCATAGTAATTAACTCTTAAATTTTAAGATAGTTATTTTAATAAATTCATTAGTAAACGTATTTACAAATATTACAAATTAAGAGTGAAAACATGTTGAACATGTATTAAAAATATAAAAATGACTACATGTAATTTTGGGTGATAAAAAATTATATAAAAAATACAATGCATGGGAATTAGCAATTTACAATTTAGTATATTAAGATTTTAATACTTAGAAGAAAATCACACTTCAAAATTATTAATTTTTAATAGTATAGAATTTTCAAGATTTTTAATCACACTTCATTATGCGGAGATTAATTATATCTTCATTTATACAGTATTAATTTACATTAACTTTTATTATAAAAATATTTTTTAATATTCAAATTTTTTAATT
Source organism: Acmispon strigosus (assembly GCA_030819835.1). Classification (NCBI taxonomy): domain Eukaryota; kingdom Viridiplantae; phylum Streptophyta; class Magnoliopsida; order Fabales; family Fabaceae; genus Acmispon; species Acmispon strigosus. The sequence goes on from JAUAMA010000001.1 coordinate 33,951,455, forward strand.
TCATTATGATTTAAATTATTTTTCTCAAAAAATTATTTTTTTGTTACAAAGGAAGACGCTTAACAAAAAAATCATTGTTTCAATGGGGAAATTAACTATGCTAAGTAAAATTATAATTTTTGTAAAATTCTTACATAATAAATTTTTTTATTGTATATAGGTCAATTATATTTTTATTTATACAGACTTATTTTACATTAACTTTTATTATAAAATTAATTTTTGAATGTTTAAATAAATTATTTTATTATAAATATAAATTATTTTTCTTAACTAAAAAATTATTTTTTCACAATATTTTGATCACTAATTTCATTGATCAACGAGGAAAAGATGTATTCTAATAAAAATTATAATTTCTTAAAAATTCTCACATAATGAATTTTTTTATTATATAAAAAAGAGTCTAAAAAAATAATCGGCACGTAAATTTTTTTCAGTAGTTATACAATAAACTAAGCTCAAATATTATGTATACTTTTAATATATATATATATATATAGATTTATTTTGTAATTTCTGTATCTACAAAAATTCAATTTATATTTAATTATAAATCATTTATTAAATAAAATTTGTTATATAAAATCAAACACGGTCGACCGACCGCGACCCGTTGCACGGGTACCTTACTAGTATTATACTAACTAGCATGCCACTCGTGCTGCATAGTTAAATGCTAAAATTAAATTACAATTAATTTAAAGATATCAATTTTATTATATTATAATTAAAATCTACATTTATATTTGTTCACGCAATGAATCTAGGTGGCCCACATCGAACCAAAGTGATTCACACTCTAAGAATAAGTGAGCATATTTCTTTTAGTTGCCCTAATTCTCTCTTATACCGTTGAAAACTAATTGCATTAATAAAAAAAAAGCTTATAAGTCATTCCCCTTTCGTTTGCCTTAATCACATTGCAGATCACTGGTCAATATTCATTGTGGATTGATGACATTTCCAAAATCCCAGGTTATCCTCATCATAGTGATAAGATTACTCTCTCTTTAAAGTGAAGATTAACGTTATTGTCACTTAATCAACGTAATGTCCAACTAAAACTCTCGATTAGACAGAGCTTATCCACCCGCTCCCTAAGACACTTGAGGGCTTGAGGCCCATAGGTCAAAGCGTGTCTTATTCAATATCCTCACAATCATTCCTCTTTGCCCACGAACTTATGAGCTTGTCCATTCGGAAAAAAATTCTCCATTTTGCATTAATTGGTTGGGCCATGCTTGTTCTATCTTCAGATTTATCGAGCATTTAATATGTCCATCAGCTCTTAGGAAACTAAAACTGATAGGTCCAAGCGTGTCTATTGTTGGAGTTGTTTTTATTTTATTACAACTCTTTTAATTTTCTTGTATTTTTTCTCCATTATGCCTTCATTCCTCAATTGTGTTAGGCTTGTTATATCTATGTACTTGCCTCATGGATACTCGTAAAACGAATTGTTGTAATTTTTTTATCTTCTCTCTTGTTTATGTAGCTTTTGAAAATAATAAAGATTGAAATTGAAAGTAATGATTTTTTAAAAAAGTTGATAGGTGTGTTTGTTTCACTTAAAGTAAATGATTTTATCTGTCTAAAAAAGAGACTATTTTTTAGAGATTTTAAAGAAAATCATAAATTGATAAGTGTTTGGTTGTACTAACTAAAAAATGAATTTTCAAAAAAAAAACTGAAATAAACATCTTAAGAGTTGAAAAAAAATGATATTTTAATTAAAAAAGTGATTTTTTAAAGAAAAAGGCAGAAACAAACGAACTCTAAACAAATATTTTAAAAATTAAAAAAATCTAATTAAAAAAGGTGTTTATTAAAAGAAAAAAGCTGAATCAAATACACTGTAGTTCTAAATGAGGTTCATTTGAATTCCATACTTCCTCTTTTCACATATGCTTATTTTGTGCATAAAGAGAAGAAAAATTGCAACACTTGGCTTATAGATAAATATTTATCTAACAACTTAATAAAACCCACGTAAAATATAAATAAAAAATGAGCAAATTAAATCAGTGTAAATATGCAAACATGTAGAAAAATATCTAAATAAAGCAGTAATACTTAAAAAAATTAATAATTGAGAGATTTGTAAAAGAATCAGTTTAAAAAATATAATAATCCAAGTCTATTGCTTGACACAATGTAGCATTCAAATGGACTTCTTCCAACCTATTATCATCTTGTAAGATGCAACGTTCATCAACCAATGTTGGCTCCAAGAGATAATATGCAAAGCCAATAAATTATTATTGTCTGGACCAGGTAGTTGATGGCTCACAACTGATTGTAGAAGAGTGATGATCTCAATTAGAGATTGAGTTTATTTCGGCATTACGAACCAGAGTCGTGAATACGGACCAGCCCGACCATATGAACTCATTTCTAAATGAGCTAATAAAATATGAACTCAACTCACCTCACGGGCTGGCTCGTGGATTGGAGGGCTGGCTCGTGGATTGGCAGTCGAAAAATAAAAAATCTAAAAATGGTGGAGTTCAATTAAAAAATATTGAAAAAGTAATAAAAATTCATATTAAAAAATACTAACATATACATTTTGCCAAATCTACTAATTCAAGATCATAACAATGTTGCACCATACACTTTGTGCAGACTCACTTCACATTGCCCAACCCGCGGGCTGACTCGCTTCACCCGTAAGCTGACCCGTTTAACCCGCGGGTTAAACGAGCCAGGTTGCTCTAACTCATATTCTAAACGGACTGCGATTTAATCAACCCAACCCGCCTACGGGCCGGGTTGAGCCGGACCAATCCGCATGTTGGAACCCATATTGACAGCTCTATTGCGAACCAGGGGTCAGAAATAAGTAATGGCTAGAAAACAGACACTATGGATAATGGCTGCAACATAAATATTAACAGCAAGCGTCAAAATCAGATGAATTGCAAGCCAAAAATCAAAAAATTGTAACAGATCCGTAATTTTAACATATGTCAAAATGTTAAAAATAGTTGTAAAACATTACAATCTTGGCTGCAGAAGTTTCTGTAAACTTTTGGATCAGCTTGAAATTTCTGAAGGGCAGTTCACGCTATCATTGTTCTAAAATCAAATTAAGTAATTATAACGCCACTGACTGATTTATATGATTTCATAAACGGAATATAAAACTAGTCAAATTTAGTAAAGATTTTATAACTGACACAACATTTTCTAGCAGCTCAATCATGCGACGACATGTCTTATTGTAAAGGGTTGTTGGATCTCAATCGAAAATGATGAACCTTGCTGATTCAGTGGCATCAACAACTCCAAGTGTAATATGGTACCTGTGAATAATTAACAAAATACCAAGAACTTTTAAAAACCATCGGATAATTTGATTTCATTGAAACCAGACGACGGTTTAAAATACTAAACCTTTGTGTTGAAGAAATGACATGCTTGTTGCGATTTTTACAAAAAAAAAAGACTTGGATTTTGGATAAAAAAACTTATCACAGTTGCATACAGTAGACCACCAATCGTGAGGATAAACGATGTGATAAACAGAAGCAATAACTACATAGGTAGAATGCTGATAATGTTTAAGTTATTGTCAGTACTTAGTTTTATCCAGCCTATTTTCTTTACTTATGATTTTAATTGAAATTTTCCTTAGTGAAAAATAATCCGTTAATTAGTTAGAGTGAAAAATGTAAGTGTCCAAGCAAAGCACAAAAAGATGCATAAAAAGACCCACTTCGCGGCCAAAAACAAATATGGCCTAAGCTGCCAGCAAAAAGAACGCAAAGAAAGGTCAAAATTGGGCCAGCAGAAACCCTAGTCCTATTTAGAGTTCCTCCAGCGCCGTCGTTACAATCTCCAGCGCCGTCGCACACTCCGCCTCTCCATAACCGCTTTGGAGCTTCTCCTCACCATACTGAACTTCAGATGCAGATCTCAGAACCCCATCTCACTGCATCCCTCTTCCCCTTCGGTTGGTGCACTTCTTTTTCCCCCTCTACTGTCTTTGATTTTCTTGCTCTTGGCTCCTAATTTAGCTTGTTGGGAAGGTTTTCCCTTCCTTAATACCTTGTTTGCTTTTTGTAACACCCCGTTTTTATACAACGACGAGGCATCACGTTAAATGAATAATCCCGAAATTAAAATACAATAATCATTTTCAATGCTTAAGAAATAGCGGGTGTATTTTTTTCCCAATTTGAACAAAGAAACTTTCATGCATCATTAAACGAGTCATATGAATTTGAAAACATAATGTAACATAAATCGTACTTAAATACCCATAATAGTATGAAATAGTCATAAGCGTAGATTAAAGTATTATACAAAGTTCTAGAAGATAAACCCCTACGTGCAAAACTAGGTGCATACACAAAAGAAATAAATGACTCCCTGCTAATATACACCGGAAGCCAACATGCAGGAAGACACCTGTAAGGTAAACAACTTTCGGACTCTACCCGATCAAACTGAAAACATAGATAAGGAAAAACAGAAGTGAGTCCTAGACTACCCATAAAAAACAATCTCCGAAGCTCTCCTCCTCTGGCTCCTCGCTCTCCTCAGAAAGGTCCTCAATATCCAACAAGTCATGCCCAACCTCGCTGGTCGACATGATCACATCCCACAACCTCATTGGCATCTATCGATCATCGCAGAGAAAACATAGGAAGGAAAAGAAACAGTGCAAGGGTCAACTACATTGGCATAATAGGAATCGCCATCACCAGGTAACCCAAGCAAACAACAGTTCAATACAAGCATTATCATTCAGGGAACTAGAAGCACAATCTAAGTTATAAGGGTAAAGTCTTGTTAGATGTTGATGTGTGTGAATGCAATGTCATGCTTGATAGTAATAAAACCACACAAGAAAGGGGGGTTTGAATTGTGTGTGTGATTTTTAAACCTTTTTCGCAAGTTAGTTATTATCAGTTCGAAAACATTTAACAATATGTGCAGCGGAAATAAACCTAAAGCTTGAAGAATAAAGCACACACAATATTTATCCTGGTTCACCCCCTTAATCGACAGGGCTACGTCCAGTCCTTGGCTATACCAAGATTTTCACTATTTCAACAGAATAGTACAAGTGTTCTCAGGGACTTCTCCCAGTATTCTGAGGACTACTCCTTTACAAGTATTCTAGGACTTCTCCTTTATCTCTCGAGTGTTTGACAGGACTCCTCCCAGTTCTTTTTCAAGAAGATTTGTTTTCTACAAGAATCTCTTCACAAAGAGTGGGTAGAAAATATGAAGATCTAAGATCAAAGATGATATACAAATTGGTTCTCTGAATGGCTTGTGTGAGAAAGGATAAGAGTTTTCACTCTGTAAGAAATTTCACACTTGTTGGCGACAGAACTCAGAAAGTGAGTAGGTTGAGGTTACTGAGTGTTCTTGGTATAAAGCTTGTTCAAATTGTAAATTGACTTGGAAGTTTTGAATGCTTTGATTGTGTATAAGTCGCCCAGTTGGAGCTGATGCAAAGTCCACTATTTATATCTTCAGTAGGACGATAACTGGAAGCTTTGGTGAAGATCTTCAAAAATAGTTCCGTTGAATTTTTGCTTGATTGTGAGTAACAGATACTTTTGCATCTGCTGATGTAGTCTGCCAGGTGAAGAATGTTTCTTCAATAGACAGAGGACGGTATCGTCTGGTGATGCTTTTTCTCTGGTTCACAGGGGCTGCAATTAATGCATATGCATTATAGCTAATTCAGTCATTAATGCTCTGACCAGAATATTTGAATTTGACCGTTGAGGAGATACGATGATCAGAAGATATCGCCGTTAATTTAGCAAAAGTAGCTTGAATTAAGGAATGTCAGAGGATTTGAATCTTCAAGGAATAAGGCGCTTAATTCTGTCTCTTTCGCCATTAATGCTCTGAACCACCAAGAGGTGCATGACAACTCATCTTTGGTTTTAGCAAATGATCACCTTTAGGATAATTCGTTTTGCACGAGTCTTCAATCATTGCTCTTTACAAGCGGACGTACTCTTCTTTGAAGGCAGACTAATTTCACATAGGCGGACAGTTCCTTCACTTGCTTTTTGATAATGCTTTGTTGAGATCCTCGCAGCATGTCTTCAGTCCATAAGTGTTCCTGAATATGAAAACTTTTAAGGAAGTCAGTAACACTTAGCAACATTGTTATTTATCAAAATAGGTTAATTCATTGAGTTTTTGACTCTAACAATGCTGACACAGTCCGAACATCGCCTTCATCCACGTATGGGAAGACGGGACAACCACCAGCTCCGGATCACTAGTGCACAACTAAGTGCCTATACTGTGGAATGCCACTTCTTAAGCACGTCATCTCAACGTCTTGAATCACAAGAGTGCGCCGTCTCAACGCCCCCTAGGTACGCCATCTCGACGACCTTACAATACCTAGCAGACTTTTGATCCAACAATCTCACTGCGGGCAATCAATATAGACCCCATGCTCTAACTATATGTCAGTTGTCACTCTCGGCTCGTCCTCTGACGTCTGTGACATGCTCCACGAGCAGGATCACCTCTCAAAGGCATCTGATATCATTAGGCCGGTCTCACTCATCACTCGAGTGTCCGCCTTAACCAGTTATCAATTAACCATACAAGACAATAGTCTAGTCTAGGCATGTTATCATACAGACATAATATTCTCACATGACAGTTACATGTTGATTCAAAGCAACATCAATTTTCCATGACTTATCATACCTCATTCCATATAGCATTTTAAAGCAAATAATCATTTTATCAAGTCATAACACATAGCATATACATCATCATATATCACATTACAATTCATGTTATCATAAGGTAATTCAAGTCATGTCATCACATAGATAATCTCAAACATGTTATCGCATAGATAATTCAAGACATATTATCAATCAATCTACCAAGCAATCAGGTTATCCTCTGGAAGCCGTCAATTCATAAATTATTCTAAAAGTCATTATTCATACTCAACACTCAAAACAAGTTTTCAAAGCAATATAGCACTTAAAAACACATGTTATAGGTTCGGCCATGTCATCTTTCTGACCAACAACATCTTAATTTTTTCCCAAACACTTTCCAAACAAGCAATACAACAAAACAACTTAAGAAAATAAAAAACCCTAACCCCAAACAACATGTATAGGTTCGGCCACCTCCAATTAATTAGGCTAGGAATTTCTTTTTCAAAAACTAATTTCATATATGGGTTTATTTCGTCATTTTAAGCAAGGCTCATGTAGAACATTTTTCAAAATAAGCACTTTCCAAAATCAATTCTTGAGACAAAAAAACTTCTTCGAAAACAAATTATATGGTTGAGTAGATAAAGATGATGGGAATCACTTTCACTAAAGGTTCATAGTGAAAAGCTCACTTTAGAATTAATTTTCTAACACGAAACTCGACAACTATTAAAACAAAATATATGGTTGTATAGATCAAAGCATGCTCTAAAACATTTGTGAAACCACTTTTTCTAAAAATCAACTTGAATATTTCAAAGCTAGATCTACAACAAACTACCCAACCAAAATGCATGAAAGAGATATCAAAAGAAAGAGGATGAGAAATCTTACCTTTTGTGTGAAGGAATGATGCAAGAAAAATCAAAGCTTGAGGGTGTTATGGAGCAAGGAGGGATTCAACGGTGGAGAAAAAAATGGAAGAAGAAGAGCTTTTGGAACTTCCTTCTCTTCACTCTCATGAACAAAAGATGAAGAGAGCAAAAATGAATGGTAAAAATGCACATGTTGTGCGCATATATTCTTATATAGGGGAGGAATGAGAGCCAAAATTACCTAGTTACCCATGCCCTATGTCATCTTGTCCCCCAACCTCGTGACATGTCTCTTTCTCCATTAATTTGAACTTATCTTCTTCCATGTCATTCCTAGTCATCAACTTATCGAACATGCAAGATCACCATCATCTTTGACCATACAATTAATCCTAACCATGAAGCAAAACCTTATTCTTATCTCCTTAAGCATGTTCGAACGCTATTAGCTAAAGGGTGATGATGATTTTCTTCCTTAATCTTGTTCTAACAATGAGATAGAAGGTACAAAGGTCACTATAACTCATTTAATGCTTAGCTACAGGACAAACCTGTGTGGTGAAATGTCGTTTTCGACAGTCAACTCCTTTTGTTTTCTAGCTACAGGACAACAAACATCACTTTCACTCATTATATCCATCCTAGTCATTGTCTCTTCATCCTTATCCACATCAAACTTGTTCATCACTCAAACAAGCATAGATATTTCGTGACTCTGCACATATATTTCGACCACTCGTGTAATTTTTCCTACAGTGACGTCTCATTTACGAACCGAAAAATTCTCGCATCAGAAAATATTCCCGTTTCAAAGTATACTCAATATTATACTCTAAACTCATGAAATTGAAATATATGACCATAAAGTTATTGTCATCATCAAATTCCCATCTGAATAATTATTCGGGGTTTGTTTAACGCTCTATGGCGAAACATCATTTTTCGATCGCTTTCAAAACGCGTCCAAAAACCTTCGGTGTCGTCTCCAAAAATAACTTATACGACAAGCAAAACACACAAAATTACTCTTCGCATAGTACACTCAAGTAATTTAAAATACATCACATATGTTAATAATGTTTAATACCTCATATTTATTTGCAGATTAATTAAATTATCTCTTAATTAATCTGTGTCTTACACTTTTCACCTGTGATTAGAGATGGTGATTGAACATTTTTATCCCTGTTTTTATTTTATTGTTGACCTGTTTGATCTGTTTTAATCGTTAGAAACGAAGGGTGAGATTGTGTTTCGTTTCCTTCCCTCCCACTGTTGTGTGATAGATTCATATCTCTGATTTTTTCTTTTTCTTCCTAGTTGGCATCACCGAACATGAATTTTGTGTGGTCTCGTTTATTAATTGTTCATCATGTACGAATATCTCTGTTCATGTTGATTTCCTCGTGGTCAAATTAAGGTATCAGTGAGTGTGAGCATTATGTTTTGTTGTATTTTCTTCATGGAAATGAATAGATATTCTGGATAGTATTCGTCTCGCAGGACACATCAGGTTTAGTAATGTTTGATTTAACCTTTGAAATTAAACATGATAATAGCTTTTCTTAGTCTTGCTTGTTGTCCAACATTAAAAAAGTAATATTAATAAGATTTAATATGAATCAGAAATGAACCTAGCTTTAGGATATGCGTTTCATTTTGTGCCAAGTTTTTTTTATGATCCGCTGGTTTTATGCGTTGTCACGCGTTGTTTTACGTTTGTGTTCACGCGTTGTTTTTGTTTTACGTTTCACTTTTGAGTAGTGGCAAATAGATGGATTGGATGGATATGGATATGAATTGTAATGGATGGATCCAAAACAATTTATTATCCATTAATGATCCATTAAAATTATTTAAAAAAAATCCATCCAATCCATCCATTAGTGAAAAAAATTCATTCAATCTCATCCATTAGTGAACTTTTAATGGATGGATATCTAGTAACTTAAAAAACGGTGGAAAACAAAAAAAAAATGTGGAAACTCAAAAATCGACCCAAAACACAAAAAATGGTCGAAAACAAAAAATCGATCGAAACGCCCAAAAGTCGGCCGAAAATTCAAAACCGGCCCAAAATAAAAAAAAACGGTCAAAACCCCCAAAAGTCGGCCCAAAACATAAAAATCGGCATAAAACAAAAAAAAAAACGGTTGAAACCCCAAAAGTCGGCCAAAAACTCAAAAATCGACCCAAAACCCAAAAAAAAGGTCAAAACCGCAAAAGTCGGCCAAAAACTCAAAAATCGGCCCAAAATCCAAAAAAATAGTCGAAACCCTAAAAGTCGGCCCAAAACCCAAAAAAAGGTCGAAACCCCCAAAAGTCGGCCCAAAATTCAAAATTCGGCCCAAAACCCAAAAAAACGGTCAAAACCCCAAAAGTCGGCCCAAATCCCAAAAGTCAGCCTAAAACCCAAAAGTCGGCCCAAAACCCAAAAAAACGGTCGAAACCCCAAAAGTTGGCCAAAAACTAAAAAATTGGCCCAAAATCCAATAAAATAATAATCATCAAGTTGTTTGAAGATGTCTCATCTAAATCATACTAATAGGCAAATCTGTCGTAAGGTTTCAGCTTTCCGGATGGAGGCAAGTGTCTTATGACATGTTTCTTTTTTTTAAAAAAATAACTTATAAAAATGGGAACGCGTCATAAGGTCTCGTCTCTCCAAACAGAGGTACGTGTCTTACGACATGTTTTATTTTCTTAAATAATAATAATAATAATGAAATTAAAAGGTGAATGGTGTTTTATTTCTTAAATAAAAACTAGATATACATGTGTGTTATTATTTGTTCTCGTGTGATTTTAATTTTAGCTTTAGTTAGTTGGTAGATATTTTTGTTGATAGTTTGGTATTGTTAAGTTCAAACGATCTCATAACGTTTATCATATTTTAAGTGTTAACAATTTTGTTTAAGAGTTTTATTATGATAAATAAAAAATTTCAAAACTTTGTGTTTTATTCTTTTCTAAATTTCTCTATCGCTTGCTCAACAAAATAGTAGGCTGAAAAATCTTTATCGTTTGCTCAACAAAATAGAAGGCTGAAATAGCACTATTGTCTGCTCGACGAAATAAAAGTTGAAAATATCTCTATCGTCTGCTCGACAAAATAAAATGTGGAAATATCTCTATCATATGCCAGACAGAATTGAAAGATGAATTATCCTTATTGTTTGCTCGGCAGCACTTTCTGATCAAAGAGAAGTACCGTTTACTACTCAAAGAGAAGTCTCATCTACGCTCAATGTCTACAACTCAAAGAGAAGTACCGTCTACCACTCAAAGAGAAGTCTCGTTATGCTCAACATCTACAACTTAAAGAGAAGTAACGTCTATTACTCAAAGAGAAGTCTTGTCTACGCTCAACATCTAACACTTCAAAGAGAACTATTGTTTACGACATCAAGAGAACTATCGTCTACCAAATCAAAGAGAACTATCATCTACTTAGACAAAATGGAAAGCACCGTCTGATCAAATGAAAAGCATCGTCTAAGGTCAAGCAAAAGAATATGCTTTACTCAAGGAAAATATATTATCAACTGTCTAAAGCTGGAAAATATCACTAACCGAAAGAAGAGCTCATAATCATGTGACAATGTCAGAATGTCAACAGTTTCAAATCCCAGGCGTAGAACAACGTTGTAAATTAAACAAAAGGGATTTATTCTTTCTCTTTCCTTCAAATGGAAAGATTCGCTGCAACAAGGAAGACTACTTTCGAAGACCCCATCGTCTAAGGAAAGACGTCAGAAACGAAGAAGACAAATGCATTAAATGCAAAGCAGAGACCCGTTGATGAACAGTCAAATTGATCACATGACTCACACAAGCTTCAATGCAACATATTCAGAAACCTGAGTTTGTGAGAAGATATAAAAGGAGCACTTGAAGAAACAAGAATGCAGAATCAAGTATCGCATAACACGAACAACAAGCTCTGATTCTCAAATTTCTCTAGTGTCAAAACCTATAGAGTGAAAATCCTCGTAGTGTGAGAAAAACTTCAGTGTCAAATACTATCAAGCTTTCACATCCAAACAGAGAACCTATCGTCTAATCATCTTTGTTTCACTAAACTCAAGTATATTTCCAAAGAGTCATATTCTCTATACTTAGAGTTAGTTGTGCCTAAATATTTCTACCTCACTTTTTTTGAAGAGACTTTGATGAAGAGATAATTCTCGTAAAAGAATCAAGAAGAAGTCTTGTATAATACTTAGGAGAAGTCTTGTAGAATACGTGGGAGAAGTCCTGGAGAATACTTGTTGGGAGAAGTCCTGTCGAATACTTAAGAGAAGTCCTATTGAATACTTGTACTGTTCGGTTGAATAGTGGATAATCTTGGTTAATTCAAGGACTGGACGTAACCCTATCGTTTAAGGGGGTGAACCAGAATAAATCTTGTGTGTGTTGTTTTACTGCTTGCATTGTCTACACATTTACTTCTTGCACCGCCTACACATTCACACATCTTATTTCCGCTGCATTAACTATTTTATCCTATCGTTTACTCTCTTTTTATTTTCCGCTGCAATAACTTACTCAAATTGATTTATAAATAAGCGTGTATTGAATAAGTGCTTATTATACTTAATTAATCTATTTTTCCAAACATAAAACAAATTGGCAGGAAAGCCAAGAGAAACCTTTCTTTCGTTAAGAAAAACAGCAAAACCCGAAGTCACGGCAACCCCAAGGAAACAACCATAAACAAATTGGCAATCCCAAATAAGAGGAGCAAGAGATGGAGGAGGAGAAAGCACCCTTAATCGGAGAAATCGAAGAAACGAGTGAAGTGGTCAACAACAGCGAGAGCGAGAAGCGTGTGCGGACGAAGGTGCCGGAGGTGGAGATCCACTTGTTCCGGCAAGGGAAAGGTCCGGTGGCGGTGTTCAAAATGACGCTGGGAGGTTGGGAGCAGGACCAGCTTGAGGTCCGAGACATCCTCGAGAAGCACGGATTCAAGTCCCTCTACGCCTTCAACCCTCAATCACGTAGTCGCGGCGTTCCCGTTCGGTTCAACCCTCGCAACGGAAGGTCCCTCTTGACTTACAGGGATGGTGTTGTTGTTTATCTTGATGGAGAACCTAAGGTCTGTTTTTCTTTCTCAATTTTCCCCCTAAATCTCACCATGTAAGAATTATCTTTAGAAAAATCATCTTTGTTACTTTCAGAAGAAAAAAGTATTAAATTTTCACTTGAGTAAATTACTTCTCTTATCAGTTAGTGTCTGGTTTTGGTTGGCTGTGTGCATGTTTGTTTGTTTGTGTTCTACAACAAGAAAAAGCCTTATTTCAAGTGTTGATCAGATGCTGCAAACAATGCCATTATGATCATTGTTCATGTATTGAACTAGTCTTAGTTAAAAACTTGACATCTGGGTTTTAGTGCAATCTGATAGCTGTTGGACAATTTTTCAATGGACAAGTGTGTACCACAGATGTTGTTTTAGTATCTTTACTTATTTGGTTCGAGTAACCATTTTATTAACATCATGTATAAAATGAGGCAATTTCAGAAAATGATGAACCACTGTGATTAGAGACTAAAACCAATTATTGACCATTTTACGGAGACTAAAAGATACTCTACCCTGAAATCTTAATCCTCTTGCCTATAATTTTTTGGTCTATCTCTACCTCTAACCATTTGAGTGCCTAAAATGAGAGATTGTGATCATAGGTACTGCCTCATCTTTCTCTGTAATTCATTCATTTCTAACGTTATCTTGATTGCGTATAGTCATTCACAGTAACATTCTTATTTTTGCAATATCGAGTTTATTTTCTTGTTGATTTTGTTGTTGTTAGCTCTTTATTGTCTAATATTTAGTCCCATATAACTTTGCTGGTCTTATAGCTATGTGGTAGAATTTTTTCTTTAGCTTGAGTGGTAATTTTCTGTAAAAAATATAACACCTAAAGTTTCATCTCCCCTGGCCTTGTCCCAATCCTCTTCTTTTTGCTTGTCAACTTATATATTTGCCCAAGATTAAGATGTGGAAAAAAAAGGGGAATGGAGACCAAGGTAGTCAAAATCAGGATTATGCCTTTAGTCAGGGAAGGGGTGTTAATTGTAAATTACATAATCGTTAGATTAATGGAGACCAAGGTGCTATTATGCAATTTTAATCATGTGTAAGGACAGATTTAGCCAGAAAAGGATTATGCAACAAATTTTAATCTCGTAGGTGGATTGTATTCGCATAACTGTAGGACTAAGGGATTCAAATCGGGATTTTGACTAACATGATGGAGACTGGAGAGTGGAGAAAGATATATTTTTTTTTTTTAGAAAAAATTAGTTTTAGTTTCTCTTCTTGATTTGGTACTGGTGAAGTGAGTGCAGCTGAAGTGTTTTAGATGAGCAGACTTTATGATCTGAATGAAAAGGAGAATGTGAGATTTTGTTTGGGTGATGAAATGGTTGAAAGCAAGGTGATTTAATGGTTTGATTTAAGTTGCTTGTTGTAATATGATGAAAAGAATGCTCTGTGTGGTCTTGTTTAATAGAGCTAAACAGTTTTAGTGTATAAATTTGGGAGGGGAATATGCTACACGAGTATTTTTTTGGCTTCCCATACTGAGAAAAGAATGTGCAATAAATTTGTATTCTATTGAAAAAATAGCTAGTGTGAAGAAAAGTACAGATTATCTTTGACTGCAAGGAGAAATTTCAATGATGTGGAATTAAATTGGGTGCCATAATTAGAATATCAAACTCTGTATTGTAATGACACTCTAATCTGTTTGTCTTAGGTCAAGGAGGGGAACATTTTCTAGAATTTTTGTCTTGTTATGGGTAATAATGAGCTATGCTAGGGAGTTGGAGCAATCTTTTTTGACTCGTTTTTCATGTTTTTGGAGGTATTGAAAAAGGCAGGTTAAAAGTTTGCGTTAAACTCTAGGGTTTCACTGTTTTTTGACTTGTTTAGTTTTTAATAAGAACCTCTTATCCGAGCTGTTGTGGGATTGAGTTACTTCTTTGTTTAAGCACCTCATTTGGTGAAAGTTTTCTTTTGCAGGACTCATTAGTTAAACCAGTGACCAGGATCTTGATTGGGGTTGCGGTTGTAACCCTCATGATAACAATACTATCAAGGGATACTCCAGAGTGGATGAAGAAATTAAACGTTTCTTCTCTGAACTTCTCTCCATGGATCTTAGCTTGTGTAGTTATTGTCTTCACCCGCATGAGAAAGAGAACTAAAGAGTTTCTGAAGAAGCATGGTTGGTGAATGGACATGGATTGATGCTTTTGTGGTATGTTTTATGCACTTCTTTCAATGCTTTCAAGTTTTGTGTAAGCGGACATTTTTCGGCGATTAGTTATATCATTATAAATGATATAGGCTAATAATAAGTGATGTTATATTTGATGGTCTATCTATCAACATAGTATTTGTTCCTTTTCAGTTTATCGTTGTTGCTCAAAACCATGTCATTACAATGGAAACCACAAATTTTATATCATGTCCACAGTTTCATTGTTAATCTTCTTAGCGAGCTAGTTTTAGATAGTTATCGATGACTAGATACGTGTTATTAGGCAAGAATTCATAATTTAATAATCATTAAGAAGTATTAATGTTGATAATATAATTTGTACTTGTTCCAAACATTTGAAGATTTCCATTACCTTCTTCCCTCCCTCTAATGATACCATCAAAATCTATATATATATATATATATATATACAGAGGATGTATCACATAGAGGATGTATCATATGAGAAAGTAAGAATAAATCATGACTTTTAGATCTAATCATGAATGATCAAGATTAAAACATGAAGTCATGCGACTGTCACATGACATTTTTAAGTAGTCATGTAACTAATGCGACTGTCACATGACATTTTTAAGTAGTCATGTAACTATTAAGTTATCTTAATCTTGAGCATTCATGATTAGATTTAACGATCGTAATTTATTCTCACTTTCTCATATAAAAACATCTTTCTCATGTGATACATCATCTATATATATATATATATAGATGATGTATCACATGAGAAAGATGTTTTTATATGAGAAAGTAAGAATGAATCATGACCGTTAGATCTAATCATGAATGGTCAGGATTAAAACACGAAGTCATGTGACTTTTTAAAAAGTCACATGACACTTTTAAGTAGTCATGTGACTATTAAGTTGTTTTAATCTTAACCATTGATGATTAGATCTAACGATTGTGATTTATTCTCATTTTCTCATATAAAAACATCTTTCTCATATGATACATTCCCTATATATATATATATATATATATATATATATATATATAATAAAGCTCTTTTGAGCTAAATATTAAATATATTAAACAATGAAATTGAACAAAATACTATTTAACTTTCAATATATATAACTCACTTGAAGCTTTGATTAAATTCACTAAGCAATGAAAACTTTCCTATAAATACATTAAATAATAAAATTAAAAATTGAGTAAATTTTTTAATGTCACTAGCTCTTCAACTACTATTTAATAAATTAAAAATTTATAAATTTAATAGCCTAGAATATTATTAAATAAGAAAATAGTTGATGCTCTCCCGGTGTAAACTTTTTTACACATGCATCCAATTGATTTCCTCCACATAAGAAGTTTATTTTCACTTAAACCTTTTATTAAATGTACTTAAACAATAATTTTTTTTCTATAAATACGTTAAATAATAAAATTAAAAATTGAATAAAATTTCCAATGATACTAACTCTTCAACTACTATATAATAAATAAAAAATATAAGCATAATAAACTACAATATTGTTATATGAAAAAATAGTTAATGCATCGTCGGTGTAAACTTTTTAGATATGCATCCAAACCACATTATAAATTTATCTTAGTAAAGCTTACTTGAGCTAAGTATTAAATATATTAAATAATAAAATTAAATGAAATGCTATTTAACTTTTAATATATATAACTCACTTGAACCTTTGATTAAATCTACTAAGCAATAAAAACTTTCTCATAAATACATTAAATAATAAAATAAAAAATTGAGTAAAATTTCCAATGTCACTAGCTCTTCAACTACTATATAATAAATTAAAAAGTTATAAACTTAATGACCAACAATATTATTATTATTATTATTATTATTATTATTATATATATAGTAAAGCTCACTTCAGCTAAGTATTAAATGCATTGAACAATGAAATTGAACAAAATACTATTTAACCTTCGATATATATAACTCACTTGAAGCTTTGATTAAATTCACTAAACAATAAAAACTTTCCTATAAATACATTAAATAATAAAATTAAAAACTGAGAAAAAATTTCAATGTTACTCGCTCTTCAACTACTATTTAATAAATTAAGATGTTATAAACTTAATAACTTACAATATTATTAAATGGGAAAATAGTTGATGCACCGTTAGTGTAAACATTTTTTACACATGTATCCAATTAATTTCCACCGCATAAGAAGTTTATCTTCACTTGAACATTTTATTAAATCCACATAAACAATAAACTTTCCTATAAATACGTTAAATAATAAAATAAATTTTTTAATGATATTTCCAATGACAGTAGCTCTTCAACTACTATATGATAAATAAAAAATATAAACATAATAAACTACAATATTATATGTTCTAGGCAAAGCTACAACACTAGATCTACTAGCACAAAACCTTAGGAGAGTTAAGCAAAGATAGTAATAAAGTAACTTGTCATAAATGAGCCAGAAAAAGAAGAGTCATTTCATGCAATGCAAACGCCCTATTTATAGGGAAAGCTGTCAAACTCTAATTTTCCTAAAATGGAGCCTTCTGGGCCTTTCAATCATTGACTTAGAATCCTGTAAAAAAAAAATGCTAACTACAAAAGGGGGTACAATTTATAATTCCGTGCATTCTTCCTTGTCACGTGGGCCCTGTTGACGCGTCCTCGGGGGCTGTCAACTTGATTGTTATGTTGTATCCCTCGCTCGCCCATGAATGGGACCAAAAAGGGGCGACCCCCCTGGGGTGGGGTGGGCCGCCCGGTCTACAAGCCCACAAGACACCGTGGCTGAAATATGCAGGCACTATGTCTAATGCTCCTTGATAGCCTATTGTTCTCGAAATGAGACAATATAAGAGAGAAGTGAGTCTATGATATTATTAGCAAAATTGTGAACCCTTTTACATGAACCTCCCTTGGCTATTTATAGGGGGAAAAGCCATAAGTGACATTTAATTCTAATTAGGCCTATGGGCCTCAAAGATCTGGCCCAACAAGTTACAAAGTTTTACCCTTCCTATGTATTACAAATATGCCCCCGGGACCGTCGCCCTAGGCCGCCTTTTACCAGTCTTGGTCGCCCACTTGCTGTAGTAGGGTGCTCACCCTGTCCACCTGCTTTTAGGGACCGCCCTCCACCTGGCGGTTTTGACTAGTGCGTCAGGGCAGTCTCTTAATGACATTACGACAATCATTTGATTTTGTAAAGCGTGTGAATCACCAACATGGCGTGGAAAAATAAAATTACAAACATAGGTCGCCAACATGGCGTAGAGATATTCAACATTTCTAAAGAACTTGCATCTCCTCTGCATTGCGCCAAGTCCACAAGCCCACAAGACACCGTGCTTGAGGTATGAAGGCACTGCGTGTCTATGTCTACCCTCGCCATCTCACCTCGGGCTCGCCCTCCAACTGGCGGTTTCGACCAGTGTGCCAGGATGATCCCATCAGCAAGTCTGGCGAGTACACGTGGCTCTGACCTTTTAGTGCTTCATCCAATTTATCCGTTGCTTCTTTAACACGTTTAACTCGGAACCCAAAATCCAAAATCATGATGACACTTGATTGACGCGCCGCAATGATGAGTTCTGCATTTAATACATGTCCCTTCACTCTACCCTAGGAAATCATGTTGTTTCATTGGGTTTTTCCGCGCTAACTCTTCTCATTCCACTTCCTTCTCCTATATAAACTTCGAGTACACCTCCAATATGGTCCTTGAAATATCACACTTATGGCTGTTTGGTCCTCATACTATTTTTTCCCTTCAAGTTAGTCTCTGAAAGATTCGCTGTTAGTCAATCTGGTCCCTGAAAGATTTTTCCATCAGGTCCCTAGACGGAAAATGACAAATATGCAATTTCTTGCCACGGTGCAGGCCAGGTCAGCTCCAATGGTTAGAAAATTAAGTTTTCGAATCCGTTATTCTAGTCCTCTGCTCCATGTTCAAAAGGAAGCCCCAAATTATAACCCTTATACCCTTAAATTAGAAACCCTAGTTATTTCTTAGTTCAAAATCACTCTGTGAATCCTCGTCATTATCCAAATCGACTTCGGATTCATGGTGAATCTCCTTCAAATTCTTTGTTTGCCATGGCCGGAGGCTCGAATCTCGAGTTGAAGAGAGGGTAGGGTCGAAATCTCGTGATGGAAAAACGAGGAGATTATAGCAGTAGGTTCTTGAAGAACATACCATTCTTAGTGATGAAAATTCAGCAAGAAATACATCCTCCCACTATTTAAAACTTGCCAAGTGTCCTAAGCATTTGTTGAGATCTGGGTAAACACCATCACTAAGATGATGTGGGTAAACACCATCACTACCCGTTTATTTTCCTTTGGTTTCCCATTTTCCCCAAACCAATCCTTCACAATCCCAATTTGCAGATCGTGTTCAAACTCCGAATGAGAACCAGCACTGCACCCGGGAACCCCCACTGCACCATCGTTCACTTACCTAAACCACAACCATTTTCGAACCCCGAACCACCATCGTGACCTCATTTGGTCACTGGGACATCTGTCGCTCCCTTCCTTGATCTTGCCATCAATGGTGTCGACCCTAACCTCAACCTCATCAAGGGTCACGACGATGCCCTACTTCACGAGAAGTTGGTCGATTTCTTGTTGGATCTGTTCGGATCTGGTGCCTTTGGTTGCAAAAGAAGAAGTTGGGGTTTTCTTCTTGGTTGAGGGGAGGGAGGGTGGTGGAGATGAGGTAGAGGAAGGGAGAGGAGTGCCATGAACCTAGATGCACGCGCCGCCATCTCGGATACCCATTTTTCCTCGATTGTTCCCTTTCTCCTCGTCATCTTTGTTGTTGTTATTGTCGCTTGTTCCCTTCCTTACTTGTTGTTTGTGGTGTTTATTTTTGTTTTTGCATCAGAGCTTGGTGGTGCTGAATCACCCATTGAATAATTTGGGGGTATGGGGGCTCTGATTTGGGGCTTCCTTTTGAACATGGAGCAGAAGACTAGAATGACGGACTTAAAAACTTAATTGTCTAACCGTTGGAGCTGACTTGGCTTGCCACCGTGGCAAAAAATTGCATATTTGTCATTTTCGGTCCAGGGACCAGACGGAAAAATATTTCAGGGACCAGATTGACTGACGGTGAATCTTTCAGGGACTAACTTGAAGGGAAAAAATAGTATAATGACCAAACAACCATAAGTGTGATCTTTCAATGACCAAATTGGAGGTTTACTCTAAACCTTCCTTCCCCCAAATTGGAGGTTGCCTCCACCGCTGTGCTTCAGTGTCCTCCCTTCTTCTTAGTGAGTCTTCCCTACTTCTCTGTTCTTCCTTCTTCATTTATCACTTTTTTCATCTTTTCTCCTGCTTCAATGGCTTCCTCCGACCCCAAGGGCAAAAACCTAGGGTTGAAACAAGCCCCATTTCCTT
This sequence comes from Acmispon strigosus, assembly GCA_030819835.1. Lineage (NCBI taxonomy): Eukaryota > Viridiplantae > Streptophyta > Magnoliopsida > Fabales > Fabaceae > Acmispon > Acmispon strigosus. Next base: position 33,971,661 of record JAUAMA010000001.1, read on the forward strand.
CTCAGACGAGTCCTCCTCCGTGGAGTCTTACCACTATTCGGACTCCGTCATAGTTGTTGATCAACCCTTCTCCTCTCTTCTTGCACACGTGGGCGAGCCCCCTCATTAGAGTGACCCGCCCTCGCCTCCTCCTTCCCCAACTGCCTTCAGGAGAAACACTTGGAGTTCTCTCCCAGATCCTCTCATTGAACAATTTGAAAACTCCGCAAGTACCGCCCACAACGTTTGGCTTTCCTAAGCTTCTTTAGAAAGCCTTAGGTCAGATGTCTTGAATTTTACCCGTGATGGGGAGGATGCCCAACTCCAGGTTGTCCCATGTGTTGAAGAAGAGTCTGTGTGCCGATCGCTCTCATCTAATCGGGGCAATCTTTTTTTTCATGTGTATGGATACTTGTTCTAAAACCTTGGTCTTATACTTCCCTTCTTTCCTTTTATTTGCGAATGCTTTTCATTTCTGAAGCTTTCCCCTTGCCAACTTCTGCCAACGCCTGGAGCTTCCTCTGGTGCTTTGAAATTTTATGTGACCACCTGGGCGTTCGCCCTACTTATACTGTCTTTTTTTACTTTTACCAGGTTTCGACCTCCAAATCATGGCCCTGGATCACCCTTTACTCCAGGAGTGGTTTTCCTAAATTCACTCCTTATAGAAGCAACTTAAACATTGGCAGCGAGAGTTTTTCAAAATTCTGTACCTCCTGACATCCCTCTTCTTTTCACCAATAAAAAGGGCTTCGCCCTATTTCACTTCTACTGGACCAAGTCTCATCTCGAAATCGTAGAAGTTGAGACAACTCATCTAACTATGAATGAGATGGGACTTGCATACTACATCAAGTCCATTAACCAAATTAATGGGGTCGCCCAAATTGATGCTGCCAAAGTGGGGCATGTCTCGCAATTCTTTTGTAAGTGTCGCCCTTTATTTTTACCTTTTTGATTTCCACTTGCCTTCATTCTGATACTCTTGTTTATTTTGCAGTGAACATGTCTGACAATGTCTCCCATGATGTCATGACTAAGCTTCTGGCTGCCCAGTCCGCCAAGATGAAAAAGCTCTTGGTCCAAAGGAAGTTGCAAGAAGCTGGTTAGAGCTAGGACAACCCACAAGAAGCTCGTGGTTCCAAGAAATCCAAACGCCCTGAACCCTCAGAAGGGAGACCCCCCAAACAGAGTTCAAAACACCTAGGGGGTTTTCCCTCAGAAGGTCGTACCCACAAGCGGTAAAAAAGAACAGGGACTCCCACTCTTCCCTTCAAGCGACCACTGTAGAACCGGTCGAGGTTGTTTTGGCTTCACTTTCTCCCTTTTCACTTCCATACTTCTTACTCACTCTTTACATTCCAAGTTTACTATGCGTTCTTAATGTCTGAGCAGAGCTCTTGGCCGCTCTCTCAGAGCTCCCTTACTGACTTGAGCATCAGAGTGTCTTCTGCAGGTCCTCCCGATGCATTGGACTTGGAGACTCCACTTCATTCACGCCGGAGCACAACAAGCGCCACCGCAGCCTCGCGGAGAGCACCACTGTCCAGGATTCACGCCCGAACATTTGGCGCCGTCTGTAGGGATGATTCAACAACTCAACATGATTTTTTCCTCAAAACAAAGTAGAAGCTCACAACAATTCTAGATCGTTCTCTTTTGACAATCAAACAAAATTTTGTTAGCATTCTTCCTCAAGAATCGCCAATGGCTCCAAAATTGTCAAGTTCCAAGAATCCTTGGAGAAAAACTAGTGATGATCACCAATCACAGGTTGGAAAGGGAGAAGTGTTTCCTTCCTCAAAGGAAAATCCGATGGCATGTGTGTTCAAACCTTTCAGTGAGACAATCCGTGAGTTCCAAATGCGCTAAGGGCTGATCGAACTGCTTGATGTGGAAACATTTTCCGGGCAGAAGGATCCAGAAGAGCAACTAGAATGCTTCAAAAACAGGACTTATGCAGTTGCATTAATGAAACACAGGAAATTTATGCCGTAAAGTGCAGGTTGTTTTTAATAACCTTGAAAGGATAAGCTCTCCAGTGGTTTCAAAGTCTCCATGCATTCACAATTTTGCAGTGGATTAATTTTAGCCACTCCTTCCTTAGTGCATTCAAGGACAAAATGAACGGGAAAAGGAAATTAACAGAGGCTAATCATATGATCACAAAATCTCCAAGCACATTGAAATGGAACAAAGGAGAGAAATTGCAGAAATTCCTCAAGCGCTTTACTAGGGGGTGACTATCCCCTTCAAGCTGGCAGAGGAGGAACTTGTGGTCTTGGTACAGTCGGCAGTGATACTAGGAAGTTCATTTAGTGAATCCCTTGTTCTCAAACCTCCAAGTAGCTAGAGAGAGCTCGATGAAAGAGCTGCAAAATACCTAAGAAATTTCAACTTGCACGTTCGTCTACACAACGAAAAAGGTGGCTATGATGCGGAGCGCAGAGCAGAGATAGAATGCATCCTCATAGAACTCGATAACGAGGATGCCCGCTCGGGGTGGAGTCGGATCTAGTGCGCACAACGCTCGGCCAAAAGAGGCGAACCCTTGGCCTCCGAAGAATGCTGATCCTCGTGAAAACCCTAGCAGGAAGCATTTACCTGTCGAGCGGGAGGGACATATAATAAGGCATGAAGAGAAAAGAACAATTGAACCTGATGCTCCGTGGGCCCAAGCAGCAAGGGGTGACTTCACCCTGGAGATACTGGCCAAGGTCGATGATAAAATGTCCAAAAGTGTCTTGGTTGATCCAGGAAGCTCCATGAGCTTGATGTCTTTCAGGTGCTTCATCCGGTTGGGATACGAGGCAAGAGGCTTGACTCCCCTGATGACCAATTCTACTGGCTTTGATGGCCACGCGACAATACCGACCGGGCTCAAAACGTTCTCAATCACAGTGGGACGAGGAAGGAAGAACAAAAATATCAAGGAACAGTTTTTAGTCATGGTGCATCTCCTTGGAGCTGACATAGATCTTGGCCGATCGGCTCTCTTTGGACGACAGGCCATAATCTCCGTTCCAGATGGTATGTTTATCTACTGATCGGAAGATGGAGTTATGAAGACCATAGTAGCATGAGGATGGGAAATGCCAAGGTCAGGACGCTCGACTGATAACATTGTTATGTGAATTAGCATGCAATACTTCTTTGGCAACAGTATATATCGGAGTCGGGGTCTTCTTTCCCGATGGTGGGAAACTTTCTTATATGATGACAACATATGCCTCTGACAGAGATCTTTCTATTCCGCAATTGGCTATGAAACGCCAAAGATAAGTTGTTTAAGATACATTATGATGCGTGCTTTTACCTTTGTACTGAGGAATTGAAGCTTAATAAAACTAACACAAATTTCTTCTGAAATTCTCATTTTGTGTTTGCTGTTTGTGCTTGCAGACATACAGAAAATTAATCCATTTAAGGAATACTATCTGCCCGCCTCTCAATGACGAAAATCAAGAGCATAAGTGACCCTCTTAAGAGATACAACCTCGGTCAAACCAAGCGGCGAGCATAAGTAACCCTCTTAAGGGATATGGTCTCGACCGTCTTGAAGAGCGTTTTGGATCCAGGACATAAATGACCCTTTTAAGGGACACAATCCGTGCGGAAGGTGGGAATGAGTGACCTTTTCACGGGAAACAATCCTTACCACCCCGGTTGGAGGTCGCGGGCAAGTGACCCTTTTAAGGGACACAATCGCGTTCAACCCGAGAGGCAGATACGATTCTGACCGTCTCGAAGTAATGCATGTTCGTTGTAACAGCCTGATTTTTTTAGTCGAGAGTCACATTGAAAAACGCGGAATAACACTTAAATAAAAACCTTTCAAAACATCTCAAGTTTTCCAAAACAATGTCTCACATATATTTAATAAGTGTAGCCCATAGTCAGTAATATTACAGTAAAGAAAACAAGACGTAATGAAAGTAATATGTTGCACACATGTGCTAAGTTTACAAAATAGCGGAAACTAAACATCATCTTCAAATCTGCCCCAAAAGTTCCTCAAGCTTGCATCAAAACAGCCTTCAAGTCTTCCCTCATCGCTGGTCATCTGGCGTTAAGAGCCAAAATAAAAGAAGACATAAACAGAAACAGCAAAGGATTAACTCGAATATAATAATATAGAAATACAATATTAGCAGTACATTATAGAGTAAACAGTATTAACCATTATACTATAACTGAAACAACAATTCGCAACAAATCTGCCAGTAATCCATAACTTCATAGAATAAGCTTCATTCATCACAACACATATGCTTGTTAGTTCTTCAATGAATAATGCAAATAGCTCATTGGGTTTTTGCCGTATCTGGCCAGGATGACTTAGAACATGGAAGAGACTTTTCCACACCACCCTTGGCATAATCCCGCGACGCATAATAGTTCGCCACATCAAAACCTAACATCAGGCACCTGTAGTGCATCTGTCATGACAGTAATCGGATCCTCATGAACAATAACGGTTCACTCGTTCATGGTTATGTCAATATATACATAACACAGTAAGCTCTTCTTACAAAATATATTCAAGCAATTCAATCTCATAACCATACAACATATTCGTTATATCATACTATCATCAACAGTATTCAAACAAACTTATAATCAATCACAGTCCGTGTTCTGCAATCAGAATCACAGAGATATCATAATATCATAATACTAAGCTTTGAGTTACCCTTACCTTCTCTTAGGTTGCATACACTTGTTCTTCAACCTAGAATAAACATATAAACTCATTTAATTAACTATCCTAAGGATAGGATGAAATCTGGAAAGAAACAGAACTCAAAACGGTCGAAACCAGAATTTTTCGTAAAACAGAGCAGAACAGAGTGCTCTCCAACGCCCAAGCGTTGGCCATCTTCTGGTTACGTGAAAACTCGAAGAAACCCAGCGCCCAAGCGTTGGATCCCAACGCCCAAGCGTTGGCTCTCAGCCTAAGAGTCCAGAATCAGAGTTTTTCACGAAAAAACACTTTTAAATTCATTTCTGTAAAACCCAAACTTCTCTATAGATAAAAATCATTACAAAACTGATTTAAAACATATTCTAAATGGTCCTCAAGAGATATTTTAGAAATACAAAGATTACAACAGAGTTCTAACGTAAGGACTAGAAAGGACACCAACCTTGAATGGCCTAATAGATTAAAGAGATTTGAAACTTCAGCTCTGTCCTTCACGAATCAAGAAGAACTCACAACGAACAGCTATGGTCTTCAACGAACAAGGAGAATATGGTCGCAATGGAAATAGAACAAGTTAAACTCCAAAAAGATGAACTAAATTGAATACAATGGAAAATCCCAGAATTAGTAAGAGTCTGAACAACTTACCAACAACAACGCTTCAGAAAAATGTCAAGGATTCAGCTTACTTCAAAGAGAAGAAAGGTGTGGGAAAAATGAAAGATTAACGTACTGACGGAGCTTGGTATTTATAGAGTGAGGAAACCGACTTAGGAAGGATCAAAATATTCTAAGTCAAAGAAAACGGCAAGTCATTAATGCTCATTAATGATTCTGACATTTTATCTCTTAAGAGTCAATAAAAACGGAAGTTTATCATTCCCAAGGCATTTGACACTCATTTCTTAAAGTCAACAATAACGGCTGACCAGACCAGACAAAACGAAGTCCTAGTCTGCCGATGGAGAAACAGTCTGCCAGTGAGAAACGAATGAAAGCAAGGAAAGAAATTTTAGCCACAAAAAAGCATGGCTCTGGTATCTTCCGCGCAAGGTTTTCAGTTGACACTCTAAAAGTGGCGAAGGTTCGTTTCCGGGCGCCCATAAGGAACGGAGGATCCGAATCCTGACGAACTTAGTCATAGTGCTTACTTCCACAAAATTCCGGTCGTCTGAGTCACAATGTTCGTCTCAATGGGAAGAAGTCTCACAATCCAGTTAGCAATGCGGGTCACGTATGGGTCGTCTTTGGCTCAATGGTTCAGAAGTAAAGAAACAAAAGAGAAGGAATAATCTCTAGCCCGATCGGCTCATGCAAGTTTTAGCGGAAAGCAAAAAGCAAAAGCAACAAAAAGACAAGCAGAATAGAATGGAAGAAAATATTTTCATTTACTAAAAGATAGGGGAGCACAAAAGTGGGAATTACAGAAAAGCTTTCCTAAAGTAATTATTAGTGATAGTCAAAATTTTGAAATTATAAAAACTAAATAAATACAATGGGTATATATGGAAGAAGATAATAAATATTACTAAAATATAGTATGAAGACTTATATTAAGGGACACCAAAAATATTTGTAGGAAATCTTATAAAAAGCAATAAAAAAAGTAATACATTGCATAATAGTCTCTTTATGTTTAAAATAAAAAACACAACATTATTAAATAAACAACTTTGATTCATTCACACATATTGATAGTAATAAAACACACAAGAATAGAGATGTTTGAATTGTGTGTGTAGTTTTTAAACTTCTTTTCAGTTACAAACAACTTAGTGGATTCAAATAATAATAAGAGGGTATGCAGCGGAATTTAGTTTAAAAACTGAAAAATAAAGCACACAGAGTATTTATCCTAGTTCACCCCCTTAATCGACAGGGTTACATCCAGTCCTTAGCATCACCAAGATTTTCACTATTGGATCAATATAGTACAAGTATTCTACAAGACTTCTCATAGTATTCGAAGGACTTCTCCTTGCAAGTATTATACAGGACTTCTCCTAGTATTCGAAGGACTTCTCCTCACAAGTATTCTTTAGGACTTCTCCTGACTAGTATTCTGCAGGACTACTCCTGGTTCCTTTTCAAGGTTGCTTTGGGGTTCTACAATGATCTCTTCAAAAAGAGTTGGGTAGAAAAATGAAGAACATTTTACAAAGAGGATATAGATTTAGGTTCTCTGTTTGGTTTGCGTGTGAATAGGATAATAGTAACACTATATGAAATCTTCACACAGGCGGACGACTTAACTCAATTTAGGGTGGCTTTGAGCTTTTGAGTTATGGAAATTAAAGCTTGCTACTGTGGACAACTTAGAGAGAATAAGAGATAATTTTGTGTTCAAGTTGCCAATTGAATCCGGATACTAAGTGCTCTATTTATATCTTCAGTAGGATGTGCCTTGTAAACTTGATGAAGATTTGAAAAATAGTTCCGTTGGAGGTTCTGCTTCCTTGTGAGTAACAGATACTTCTGCATATCTGAAACAACATTAAATGCATTCTGTCATGCATTAATTGCAGCATTAATTGCTTTTGTTGACGTCGTATGACACTTCAATGCTTTCAGCCTTGAGTTCACGTTTGGGCATTAATTGCTCGTGGATGCCAGCAAAATGAACATTAAATGCTTTGAACAAGAGATTTGAATTTGATCGTTGAGGGGATTCGATGTTCAGGAAATCACGCTGTTGATACTGAAAATGTTGCATGGTTTAAGGAATGTTAGAGCTTTTGCAGGATCGAGGAATAAAGTATTAATTATGTCCCTTTCTTCATTCTGCAATCAACAGTGCTTCATTTAATGCGCTGACGAGGTAGATAATATTTAATGCTTGAGACCTTTAGTCAAACAAACTCTTCAGCACCTTTAGGCGAACAAACTCTTCATTAGTGTTGCCAAAAGAACTCTTCAGATGTTTGCCAAACGTTTTCCTAAAACGAAGTACTCCATTTGATGTGAGACCGACGTACTCCTTTGGCAGGCACACTCAACTTGGCAAACTAGGTCTTCAATGAGTTCCCAGACGTACTCCTTTTCTTTGCTTTTCTGCTTTTGATAATGCCTTGTAAGTATGTATGCAGATTATCTTCAAGTAGATAAATGTTCCTGAGTATGAAGTATTCAAAGTATTAGAACATCCTTATCTAATGATATTGAACCTAGAGTGAAATTGTTATTTATCAAAATATATAAATTATGAAATTGTTTGAATCTAACAATCTCCCCCTTTTTGATAATGACAATTTTTGTTGAGAAAAAGGTTTAATATTTTTACTTTGAAAAATTATTCTTAGAACAAGTGCGTTGTTTTCAAAGATAAGTCATCATTTGAAATGATATGTTATTTTTCTCAAAGTATTTCTTTATCTAGAAAAATATGAACATTATTGACAATTTTTGCATACGAGAACATTTTTATACCTTAGCATTATTTTTAGCAGACGTGAAAACTTTAGAACTTAACATTATTTTTAGGAACACGAGGACGCTTTATAACTCAACATTTTTTAACTCCCCCTGAGAAAAATAATTTAATTTCCTAAGATTTCTTTTTGTTTGCTCCCCTCAACATGATATGCTCCCCCCTAAGCCTGATATATAATTTGTCCAAAGGAGATTTCTAATTTTCTACCCTTGACAGATGCTTCTCCTAATTACTCTAATCTTTTTCTCTAATCATATGCTTCTCCTAATTTCGCTAATATTTTTCTCTAATCATTCTCCCCCTTTGGCATTATCAAACATAATAGAGAATCATTCAGTAAAGCAGATAACGAACAGAAGTAGAATATGAACTGACTATCAGCAAATATATATGTGTGTGTGCGTGTGTGTGTGCGTGTGTGCGTGCGTGTGCAGCAAAGTAAGTGTTCAATGGAAATTGAAAGAGATAGAGTTTAGGGGTTGAAGGATGTCTTTAGATGATCAAAAAGTTTGTTTAGAGTCTCCTGCACGAACCCAAATCTGGCATCCATGTGGCCCTTGATTTCTTTGCGTAAGTCCTCATTCTGGCCTTTCATTTCTTGCCGCAGTGTCTCAGCTTTCTGATCGGCTGTCGCTTGCATCTCTTCAAATTTCTTTTCCAACAGAGCAATTCTGTCATTGCCGTCTGGTTGCACTGATGTGAGCTCCTTCGAGTACTTGATCGTCATGGTCTTCAACTGTTTGTGATTGAGCATCATCCTTAGGCAAAACAATAGAAATAGGTTGAGCAGATGAAATCACTTCAGCCGTGTTGTCATCTTGAGGCATGCCGCCTGAAGGAGGCTCTTGAAAGGAACTGTGAAGCTCGTCATCGGTTGAACCCGTTGAATTTGACTTTGATTCCAACAAGTCTTTGGAGATGGTAACAGTGCGTGGCAACTGAATTGTAGGCATGACAGGTGGTGAAATATGTGGGAATGCATTGAAGTTTGGATAGGGCTATGGCTTAGGCATTTGAGCTACCAGAATGAGCGACCATGATCCCGATCGAATCACCATGTGATTGACTCCGTGGATCCAATGGTATGGAATAGTGCTAACATGAACATTGCAGAAGACTGACAGCTCCCAATTATGATTAAAAATATCATACCTGGTCCGCTTGGCGAATGTGAGTTGAAGATTGTTACAAGCAGGAGGAGCCCATATTCGAGCTTTGACAAAGAAGTCGTAGCCAACAAGCTCTGCGATTACACTAGGGAAACATATAGCATTCTCCATAGGAAGTAGTCTTGGTTTCCTCCACGAGATTGGCATTATGCTGAGTCGTGGCTTCTTTGGAACATTGACGAGGAAGGTCCTAACCTCTTTTTCCACGGATTTGGTTTGAAGAGATGATTGAGAGGCTTGAGTGATATGGTCTGGTCTTGACATAATTTAATACTATAATAATTGAAAAGTTTTATCTTAAATAGGGGCAAATAGGAAAGATTGTACAATTTTTTTTAAAATTAATGCATCAACTAACCTTATCATTTATTTTTTTAATAAACGCAAATTTTTCATATTAGTTTATAATTAGATACCAATGATTAGGTACTATACAACTTGCTCCTTTTCGCAAGGCAATCGACGGTAGACACAAGTTGCTCTGCTGGAATTGAATAGAACCATAAAATAGCATTTTATTGGGTACCGTTTCCATCCTTCTTTGTTAGATCTGAAACACAGGTCCTAACAGAGAGCGCCGCATAACGTAACCATGGTGATGTCCGTGTTACTGAACTTCATATTCCCACCACCTTCTTCTATATTTGTCACCGCCATGTCGGTGGTAAACTTCTTCGCGCTTTCCAACGCTGGCTTCTCGGAGATTAAAGGGAAGCACTTGAACTATTCCAAGTTCTGGAACGCCAACAGCGGCAACGCCACCGCGGCTCAGAGCCAGATCAAGCTTTCAGGCAGAGCCGGTATGCTCTTGCTCTACACTCCCGCTTTCCTCGCCGGCGCGGCGTCGTTTTGGATCTTCCCTCACGAGGGTTTCAGATCCACGCTCCTTCAATCTGCTGTCACCCTGCACTTCTTCAAGAGGGTCGTCGAGGTAACCCTTCCCTAATTCCCAAACTGCTACATTGTAGCAACTAGTAACACACCCAATAGGGGATTGGATTTGACACTCTACTCCTGCAATTTCACACTTCCCTTGTGTATGTTCCGGGATTTAAAAAGAAAACTTGCCTTCCGAGTTTTGCAAAACCCCGAAATTTTGCTTCGGAGATTTAAATCTCTATATAAGGGTGCAAAAGTGTGTGGGTAGGGTGGCAAATCCAGTCCCCCACACTAACGCTATCTGATTGTGTTATTTTGAAATTGTGGAAAAAAAAAATTACGGATAAAATTAATTAAGAATGAGCAACGACAGGGTTAATACGGAATTAGATGACAACTTCTTCAAAAGTAAGAATATTTTCAAGTTGTACATCAGTAAATGCTTAGCACTATTTTGTAGTTCTTGTGTCACAACCTCAAATAAAAAGTGGTAAAGACTCTTATGGGCACAATTTTAGATCACTCTCGGTAGCCCATATAAGGAAAGTGTTTGGATTTTAGAGTAAGTGGAACACAAGGAATGAGTAGTGCTAGCATCATTCTCTTTAAAACTCTTCTCATCACTCTCTCATTAATTGGTTGAAATATATGTGAGTCTCATTAAATTGGAAATGAGATCCATATTTTTAGTAGACCGCGCATGAATTTCAATCAATCAATAAAGCAGTGTGTTGAAAAGAGTGTTGCTAGCATTTTTTCAAATGGAACTTATTGCTTGGCTTGTGATGAAAATTGATAGATTAGGAAATATTTCTAATGAAAAGTAGTTTGTCTTATTTTTTAATATTTTCCCATGTTAGGTTCTCATTCATTTTTTTGAGACCAATTGTTAACTTTAGTCAAGTTTATGGATTACAGAAACTGGTGCCCCGGTGGCAAGGTTATCCACTATACTTGAGTCTTGAATCAAATAATAATGGCTCAATATTTGACTGAAAATGACGGATTGTTGTTATCTCAATTTTGAGAGTTCTTTTTTTCTATTTCTTACTTTTGGTTTTCAGGGACTGGCTTGAGCTTAGACTTTAGTTGCTGTTCTGTTTTAGAATGCAGTTTTAACTAAATTGTGTGTTCCGTTTGCTCACAACTATTTGGAATAAGTTGGATTGTGTGGAAGAAAATTCTTCATTTTTCAGCTTACTTGCTCATTTAAATTAAGTGTTTGATTGAAAATGAGTTATTCTAATTTTGTCAACACTGAGCTAGTGTTTTATTATTGTTCTATTATGGTCTTATGGGTTTTCCAAATTCAAGGTGATTTAAAAGAATGCTGTTTTGACACTATTATGTAGGTTCTCTTTGTTCACAAGTACAGTGGTTCTATGATGCTTGATTCTGCAATCCCCATCACATTGAGCTATTTTACGTCAGCTGTAACTATGACCTATGCTCAACATCTAACAAGGGAGCTTCCGGAACCACCTATTAATCTGATGTATCCTGGGATAGTGTTGTTTTCTGTGGGCATCATTGGCAACTTCTACCACCACTATCTACTGTCCCAATTGAGAGGAAAGGGAGAAAAGGAATACAAGATTCCTCGGGGTGGCTTTTTTGAGCTTGTGATCTGCCCCCACTATCTTTTTGAGATTATTGTGTTTTATGGGGTTGCTTTTATTTCTCAGACGTTGTATTCCTTCGCTTTCGCCATTGGCACTACTTTCTACTTACTGGGTAGGAGTTATGCGACTAGGAAATGGTATCTTTCTAAGTTTGAAGATTTCCCTAATCATGTTAAGGCTGTAGTCCCCTTTCTCTTCTAAATGTTGTGCTTAACAATGAATTTTACATGAAATGTACGTGTGCTTCATTGAGTATTTTACAGTTTGAAATCAGTATAAATTCTAACTCAACAGAGGCCGTGAAGGAAGAAATAATATCTGCCTACTGGCTATGGCTGTGGTGAGATTAGACCTTGCATAAGCATCATCTCAAGCTTCTCACCGGCAGAAAGGTACTTTGCTATACCATCATCAATGTACTCCGGGTCAGTCTTGTAATTGTAATGTATATGAAGAACTTACAATAGGAACGTGAAGCATGAGTATGTCTGGACAAATTTCCTGAATATTAAACTGCTCATATGAATGTCAGGTCCTAAAGATATGGCAATAACTTTTCCAGCTTCTCATTTATTCAAAATAGGAGAATCTAATAGAAAATTATGGATGACATGCACCAAAGGTAAGGAAACAAAGTCCTTAGATTGAGTTTCATGTCTCTTAGACCAAAATATTAGACAAGGGTTGATCTAAACATTAGACTTTCATGTTTCATTGAACCATTAAGAAGTATAACAAAGTTATAAAATCTTGTCATACATGATTAGGTGAACACTATATTCGCCCTATTTCCCAACCTATAATTAACAATTTGTATTTGTGGATTTAATTAGGTGACTAAAGACTTGTAAATTTTTTGGTTAGCACGTTCACCTTATCATTGATTGCTCTTGCCCATTTGTTACCTCATGGATTGAAGCGTAGTTTTTGTGGAAGTGTTTGAAGGAATTAACTCTCTTAAAATACCTTAGAGGTAAAGTTGCACATATTCAATTTTCTCCTCTCACCATTTTCATCTATTTATAGTATATTAATCCTGACACTTAAAGTATGATGTCGCGATATCACCCCTTAGTGCGACATTTTTATTTTTTAGCTACGATATATTGGGTCGATCATTACAATTATAGTGATGAACTAGGTTCAGGCTGCACAACCAGCTCTTTTGTATATTGTACATGGTGAATTTTTGCATGCTCATTGCATATGGAAATGATGAATTGGTGAGTCTGTCTTATGTGTGAAAAGTAAATTAGGTTGTGTTGTATTTCCTATCATATGTTGATGTATAAATAGTGATTGTCATCGGTATACAAGTGGCCAATGAAGGATCTTTATGTTTCATTCTTTCTGATAGTTGGATATATAAATTATGCTTAATTGCATTTTTCGTCATCGATCTATTACGATTATGCAATTTGGACCCCCTGTTTCTAAAACGAGCAATTTGAGCTCTAGATATTTTTGCTGTCAACAATTTTGATCATTCCGTTACATTTTTGTCCAAAATGTGACGGAAGTGGATGATGTGACCTTCAATCTATGAGCTGGCACTCCAACGCATCCAGATAGATGCCACGTCAATAATTATAATTAAAGAGACATTATTATTGTTTACAAATAACAAAACATAATAAACAAAAATTTCAACCCGAATCCTAAACAAGAAAAAGATGAACAACAGTCTCTTCTTCAACCTTCTTCTTCAAGGGTCTTCTTCAACCTTCATATATCATCTCAACTCCACCATTTTTGCCGCAATAAGAACATACCAGTAGTGATCCCAAACAATCGCAGTAGTAGACATAACAGAAAATGAACAAGAGGAAGAGGAAGATGAACAAGAGTAAGAGGGAGAGGGAGATGAAGTAGACCATCCTAGTAGTAGTCCCAACAATCGCGCCACCCTTCGTTCACTGTCGTGGGCGATCCCAAACAATGAACTAGATCCAAAACCTGATTTGAATACCGTCAATCTCAAGAGAACTCCCATCCCCCACCACCATCCTCATGTTAGAGATGATATCAACACCGCCCCACCTCCTTCTCCACTATCTTCTTCTCCACTCTCTTCTTATTTTCCCTTTTGATCTCCCCCTCATCATTTACCCCAATTTTCGCCATGAGTAGCCCCCAAATCGGAGTCTCCCTCATCCTTTGCGATGGTGTGCTAGAAGGAGGATTGTGGAGTAGAGGAAATTTGGTGGTGTCGATGAAGAATGTAAGACCTGAATAATTTGTGATGATACGACAAGCTCGCGGACCCCACTTGCTTAGTGAGTGTGGGGCGTGGCTTGTCTATATTCTCTAAGGAGAATATTTACTTAATTTTGTTGTTTGATTTTACTTTATTATGTGGTATATACTATCTTGATAAAATTAAAATAATTTCCTCTTTATATATATATGTGTGTGTGTGTGTAGGGTTGAAATATATGCATATAGTCTCTAAGGAGAAGCCTTGCTTGATCTCATTGTTTGATTTTGGTTGATTTATAAGCTCTCCTGAAGATGTCATCTTCCATGGAGAAATGAAGAAGGATATTCCTACGTGCTTCTCGATGATTTGGTGTGATCCCGGGCCTCTCCGTAAGCATCTTCCACCGACCGGGGTCTCCCAACATGAGGTATTCCACTCTATTCGCCCGACAAGAGGAATATGGAGTTAGTACGAGCACCCAAGGATCATAACGATCCTTCCTTAACCCCATTTTCCTCTTTGCGGAGCTCGTATTGACGCATGTTACTTCCCGGGTCCAACTTTGTGAAGAAACAAGGTTGTGGCTAGGGGCCAGGATGCGGTATCTGGGGGTGGATAGCCGCATCGGAAAAGCCGCCCTGCGGAATCCATAATCGGGCAACTGCATTTGAAAAGGAGAAGCCGAGCCTCGGACTTTTGGGGACCAACCTGGAAACCTCCGTATCATCCCTTTGACTCCGGCTCTAGATGGCAAAGCTACATTCACCAAAGAAAACTGAAGGCAGGTGTCGTAACAGATCTCCTAGGGGAAGAGCTCCTTCCCTCTTCCTTAGGACGAAGGAAGTCGAAGAAAGGTGGATCCTTGGATCCACCTCGGCTCGTCGGTCCGCAGCATCTAACAGGGGGCCCCTTGGAGAATAGCGGGGGTCTTCGCCTCCAAGGAGGGCTCTTGAAACGAACTGAATGTCCCTGTCGATACCTTCCAAGGCTATCATCTCAGGGGTGGTACAAGTGTCAGGCACAACATCCATAAAAGGATATGATTCCAGAGGGTCGAGGAAACCGAACATTTATGGGGAACTTTTAGTCCTTGAAAGCATCCCGGAGCCTACGAAACTTCCGTTGGAAAAGAAAACTGTATTTATGAAATTATCCCTAGAAACTCCCAAAGGAATTTAAAGCGGTGGAGGTTTCGCTAATCAATACATCCGGTCGGGTAGCAGCTGACCTACTAGGAATGCTCTTAAGCATACACCTAAGAGGCAGTCTGCACGACCTAGCTAAGGGACGAGCACTCCCTGCTTAGTGGTACCTTATCCGACCGGACGGGACTCAGACTGGGGGGAAAGCGCTTCACAAGCCGCTCGGAGGCCTCACTCATGGGCTTCCCCAAAATCTACAGAGACACCTCCGGCGCCTATAAATACCAGGTTCTATCGTCTCACTAAGGACTTTTGGAACTCTATCATCATTTCCCCTATTTTCACTTCAATGCTTCTTACTCACTATTTACATTACAAGTTTGCTATGCATTCTTACATGTCTGAGCTGAGCTCTTGGACGCTCTCGGAGCTTATTGACTTGAGCGTCGGAGTGTCATCTGCAGGTCCTCCTCGACGCATTAGACTTGGAGACTTCACCTCATTCACGTCAGAGCACATCGAGCGCCACCACAGCCTCGCCGAAAGAACCACACCGTCTAGGATTCACACCGGAATAGGGACGAAAAGTGCAATTAAACCTATAAATTACTTTACATCCATCTTTTGTTATTTTCTTCCCTAATTCTATGTTGGACTACCAAAATGTAGTTTTCTTTTTTACTTGTTATTTTATAGATTTTGTTTATAATAATTAACTTAATGTGTATAAGGAGAATCACATCCACCAAATCCTAAATTAAGATAACTAAAAATATGAGTAAGCTAAAAGTGGTAAAAACATAAATGTAGTAGTGACATCAAAATGTATATCTCCAATACTATGAAAATATTCTATTATATTTATCTTAACTAAGTTCAAATAAATTCTTTTAAGTGAGACCTAAATTACTTATTTTATATATTAGCATATGATATATTTTTCAATAAAATAATATTATAAAATTCGCACGTCACACTGATTTGAGCTTAGAGTCCATTCAATCTTAAAGTAATTTTAAGGGGAAATGTTAAAACAACCGGGTCAGTAGATACCATTTGGAAATTTCTAGATTTTGGTTGTATGAATTTTGGTAGCAATCCATAAGAACGACCTTAGGAAGGTCTTTGACTCAACTCAACATCAGGATTTGGTGAAGTAGTTTTTTTTGGTAAATTGGAGATGCTAGTGGCCCCAATTTGGTGAAGTAGTTGTTAAGTTTGATTGATCTTTTGAATGTCAATCATGACATTTCTTGTTTTATTGTTGTGATTGGTAATTGTCTTTCACTTACTAATGACATACTAAGTTTAATGGTAGATCGAGTTTAACATGCTAAACTAAACTTATCCTGTTGGGCATGCCAACTTTTGTACCCATAATTTTGGTTAAAAATTTATCTAGACATCTATCCCGGTGTTAGACAAAAATCTACGAAGGAGATTTAGGTTTACTGTAAGTTAAATAAAAATTGAAGATTAATATAATAAGAACATGATGAATCTAAAGTCTTAATTTTTAATTAATTTATGAATACTAAAACATAAAGAACAAAAATAAATTTTAAGTTCTAGAGAAACAAAAATAATGAACCTTGAAATGTAAAAGATGGTGATGTCTAATCTGAGTCATTTAAAAAAGTGATCCATGGTATGTTAGTGAATAGTTGAGGGTAGATTTTAGATTTCCCCGATATTTAAAGACTTTGTGATTTGCAACTAGATCCTTATGTCTAGGTGGTGCTCCACCATCTGTTCCACCAGTACCACCATCTCGAACAACTCACCCAGAACCACCAGGACCTATGACCAACTCGTGATCGCAAAACTTGTGAATCTCTCTTCTAGGAAGGTCGTTGTGACCACCATTTCAATAGCTGCCTTCACCCTTATTCAGACGAAGCCCTCAAAAGCACCACCGCTCCCTCCTTGGTCAAGGCTAGATTTGCGATTCCCAACCACCACAGTTTGACACCGCAATCGTGCCGCTTACGATATTCATCGCCTTTGAAAGAATGCGAGGGATTGTCAGAAGGAAATCCCGTGGCGGACATCATTGCATTTATTAATCATGTAGCTAGCTATGGAGGGGGAGTTTGATTGCGCAGGGAAATTTTTGAGAAGTCAAGGGAGATTTCAGGGATGGTGAGAGTGGCAATGGGTGGAGCAAAGTTGGGATTAGGGTTTTTACTCAGCCCAAAATTTCAAAAAGATTGTAACTTTGATTTCTTAAAAATTAAGGGTCGGAATCACTATATTTTTTGCATAAAAATAGCGGTGTTGTTACATAAAGGATATCAGATCAAATCAGATCATTATATGAGACACTCCTTTCCAATCGAGTCTCAACAATTGTCGTAGCCCTGCTTTCCTTCATGGAGCTCGCCTGGACAGGGGAACGAGTAGTGGCATTCAGTGGCGGATACATGGGGGACATGGCTATGCCATGGTCCCCCCAAAATTTATTTTTCTTTCTAATACCCATATAAAATTCTATATGGCACCACCCTCAACGAATGAGTACCGGTCATAGTAGTAAAAAGTAAATTTTTGAACCACACATTTGATCTTCACCACACCCAAATTGAAATTGAGAAAACAATTAAACACACAAAAAATAAAATAACTATATATTGTGCAACAAGTTTTACTTTTTTTCTACTCACCTCACATCATCACGTGTGTGCTGTACTTTCTATTATATATTAAATAAATCTTTTGACAAAGCTTCTTTTGGAAGCTTGTGTTTACTTTCAATTTCTTATTCATTTATCAGTTAGAACCATAACACTGAGAACAGAAGCTCGTCCTCTTTCTGTCTTTCATTTCCTCTTTCATTTCCTTTTTCATTTCCTTTTAGCATTTGCATTTGATTTGCTTTCATACTGGCTGCAATGAAACATGATGATTGATGATGGGAGCTTGTAACTAAAGTCTAAAAGGTAATATTATCACTGATTTCTCTTCCTATGCATCAACTCAATTTCATAGGTTTTGTTTATAACAAATTGTTATTTTTATTTATGATAAACCCAATTTAAATTCAATTACTTAAAACAAATAATTTACCTTTAGCATAAGTGATTACCTGAACCCACTTCTTTTATGAGATTTGTGCCCTATCATTGTTGTATGCTATGTGTGGCTTAATTTATAACCTACAACCCTTTTTGATCCTTATAATTTTTACTTGATTTGCAGATTGGATGCTCTAAATTTCTAGTTGGTGACTTGGTGTTTATCAATTCCACTCACATTTTAGACAATTCTTTAATCCTTTGTGGTAACTAATCTCTTCTCCCACTCTTTCTTTTAATTTCTTAGTTGATGTCTTTTATCTTTTTAATTATTTGTCTGCATCTGGATAGTAACATTACACTTTAAATAGATTATTTAGAATGCAAAATTTCTCTTCTCCTAAACTTTGATTGAAACTTGTTGTTAATTTATATGAGGTGTTATTATTTTTTTAGGTTGAAAGATGACTAACAAGAAAACTATTGACTCATATTTCAAAAGAAAAGGGAGAGATAATGAAGAAGCACAACTTTTGCTTAATGCACAAACTTCAAATTTAGATACAAATGTTGAAACTGTTGTTGAACCACCTCCTTCCAAATCGTTGAGGATTGGACAAGAAACAATTAGTATTGATACTCTGATTCGTGATCCTGGAAAACGTCCCCAAATTTGGAATTATCCTATTAATCAACAAGATGAAATTCGTAGAGCATATATAAAACTTGGGCCTTATCAATTCTCAATGGATGTGTATCCACTTTCTGGTCCAGAAGATCATCCTCGTCGATTTCAAGCTCACTGGTTTAAAAGTTTTCCTTTGCTAGTGTACTCACCCGAAGAAGATGCTTCTTTTTGCTTTCCATGCTATTTATTTTCTAGAAGTCCAAGCCCATTTACTTCAAAAGGGTTTAGAAATTGGAGAAAAGTGAACAGTGGAAAAGAGTGTGCATTTTTATCTCACATGGGAAAGAATCCTAGTTGACCTCGTAATGTTGCTCTTAGATGTTGTGAAGATTTTAAGAATCATTTTTGTCATATTGATAAAGTGTTGTCTAAACAGACTTCGCAACAAGTTTTGAGTAATCGTTTGCGTCTTAAAGCTTCTGTGGATGTTGTTAAATGGTTGACATTTCAAGCTTGTGCTTTTAGAGGACATGATGAAAGTGTGGAATCTAGAAACCGAGGTAATTTTCTTGAGATGTTAAAACTTTTGGCTTCTTACAATAAAGAAGTAGATGAGGTTGTCTTGGATAATGCCCCCCAAAATGCAAGATACACTTCACCCACTATTCAAAAAGATATTTTACATGTGTTTGCTAGAAAGGTGCAAAATGAAATATGTGAAGAGATTGATAATGCAAAATTTTGTTTAATTGTTGATGAAGCTCGTGATGAATCTAAAAGGGAACAAATGGCTCTTGTTGTTAGATTTGTTGATAAGAGTGGATATGTTAAGGAGCGTTTCTTGGACGTGATACATGTGAGAGATACTACATCTAACACTCTTAAGCAAGGGATTTGTTCAATATTATCTCACCATAAACTCAATATTCAAAATGTTCGGGCCCAAGGATATGATGGAGCTAGCAATATGCGTGGAGAGTGGAATGGCTTACAAGCTTTGATTCTTCAAGAATGCCCTTATGTATATTATGTACATTGTTTGGCTCATCAATTACAATTAGCTCTTGTTGCTTCATCTAAAGAAGTAGTTAATGTTCATGGTTTTTTTCAAAACTTGACTATGATTGTTAATGTTGTGTCTTCTTCTTGTAAGTGCAATGATGAGTTGCGAGATGCTTATGCAACCGAAATTGCACATTTAATTGCAAGTGATGCGATTGAAACTGGAAGGGGGGCTAATCAAATTGGAGTTCCCATTTCAATTCAATATGCAACCTTTTCCGCATGTACAATGCAACTACTTCAGTTCTTGAAGATTTAGCTATTAAAGGGTCTACTTATTCTCAACGAGGTGATGCTACTTATGCTCTTAAAGCGTTGTTATCATTTGAGTTTGTTTTTATTCTACATTTGATGAGAGAAATTATGGGAATTACTGTTAAACTTTGTCAAGCTTTGCAGCATAAGTCTCTAGACATTTTGAATGCTATGTGTTTGGTTTCTAGCACAAAGTCATTAATTCAAAAGCTAAAGAATTTTGGGTGGGATTCTCTTTTGGAAAAAGTTAAATCTTTTTGTGATAGCAAAGCTATTGAAGTTCCAAATATGAGCTCTTCTTTCTCTGACATAATTCGATCTCGACGTCAAAAGGATTCTGTGACAGTGGAGCATCATTATCGTGTAGATGTATTCAATGCTGTTATAGATTATCAGTTGAAAGAATTAAACAGTAGATTCAGTGAGCAAGCAACTGAGCTTCTTACATTGAGCATAGCTTTAGATCCAAAAGATGCATTCAAGTCATTCAATGCTGGTGATATTTGTTGTCTTGTTAAGAAATTTTACTCATCTGATTTTTCTGACCAAGAAAAGATTCAACTGGAATATAAATTGCAACATTATGACTTTGATGTGCCTAAAGATGTCAACTTTCAGAATCTGTCCACAATTGGTGAATTATGTCAAAAACTAGTTGAGACTGGAAAGTCAAATGTTTATCCTTTAGTTGACAGATTGTTGCGACTTGTTTTGACTCTTCCTGTGTCAACCGCAACCACAGAACGTGCTTTTTCAGCGATGAAAGTCATAAAAACAAGATTACGCAACAAGATGGAAGATGATTTTCTCACTGATTACATGATTGTATATATTGAAAAGGAAATTGCTGAAAAATTTACCACATATATGATTATAGATGATTTTTACTCTATGAAACAAAGACGAACACAACTTCAGTCTTTAAATTCTAAGGTAGATACTTTGCAAGTTGCTCTTACCCTTTCTCAAATTAGTTATTAACTTGGATGCTGGCTAGCTTTTCATTCACATTGCTAAAAATATTGTATTTGTATGTTGATTGCAGGTTCCCTCTTCTTCATCAGGGAGATATAGGTTGGTGTGGTTTGGCACATGCTTCTTCGAGGTGCTAATTTTTTGTTTGGAGAGACAAGTCCTTGTTATTCTACTTGGTTGGCTCTATGTTATGTGACGCTACTCTTCTCCTATTTTTGTGATGATGCTACAAGTTATTTTGATTTCTTCTGACATTTTGTTGTCGACTATATATGCTGGTTAGTATCAATTGTACTCAATCTACTTATATGTTTCTTCTTCTCATGAAAATATTAACTATATATCAAATTTGTTGCATAAATTACGTATGTGGAAATTTAAATTTTCTTAGAAGTCATATGCATTTTAGTCTTGACACCACCCAAATTGAAATCCTGCCTCCGCCACTGGTGGCATTGTTGAGAACTTTGTCTAATCAGATGTCTTGGTGGTTCTAGGCAGATTCTAGGTGGGTGGAGGATGAGTGATGGGTGGGTGTGGCACAAGTGGCGCGGGTGGTGGAGGAATGACTGGATAAAAAAATTTATTTGCAAGTTGAAAAACTTTTATTTATAAGTGAAATTTCAATA
Source organism: Acmispon strigosus (assembly GCA_030819835.1). Taxonomy (NCBI): domain Eukaryota; kingdom Viridiplantae; phylum Streptophyta; class Magnoliopsida; order Fabales; family Fabaceae; genus Acmispon; species Acmispon strigosus. The sequence goes on from JAUAMA010000001.1 coordinate 33,993,350, forward strand.
CTACCATCAATTATTCAATGACAATTTCCACATCGCAACAAGGATAAACTCAGCCCCGTAAGACATGGAGCTACAAGGGAAGGATAAACCTCAATTTCTTATTACTAAAATCATCCAATTGATTGTCTGCCTTTAATTGAGCCACTAAATAGATATATGTTATATCTACCGTTTATGTGCACTGTGTAACTAGGGTCGTTCATGGATCGAATCAACCCAACCAACTCAAACCGATCCAGTTGCAAAAGAACGGGTTGTTAGAAATAAAATTTATCAGTTAATTAGTTTTAATTAGAAAATAAATAGTTGCATATTACAAAAGATAAAAGGTCATGATTTCCTAGCATTAAGGGGCATTAGTGCTGTTTAAAGGCTATTGAATTTTTCTATGTAACCACTAGGAATTTATCAATAGCATTATGTCTATTTAGTATTTTATTTAAGCAGTTAATTTAAGGAGTTATGTAGTGCATGGTTATAGGTTAATAATCTATTATAAATAGAGATTCAACTCATGTAATATGTGTGGCAAAATGATAGAATTCATCATTTTTATTTTCCAACAAAGTGACATTAGAGCTTAGATTCTGAGATTGGAGAGAATACTTAGTGAGTGGAGAAAAACACTAAGTGAGTTGAGAAATGACTAGCAATGGCTTGAGCATGTTCCAATTCCCTCGTCTTACCAAAGAGAATTATGATAGTTGGTATCGTTGCATGAAGGCATTGCTAGGGTCTCAAGACGCTTCAGAGGTTGTGGAGAAAGGTTATACACAACCTGGAAATGAGGATATTTCGTCACAAATGAGAAGGAGAATTTGTTGAAGATGAAGAAAAGGATAAAAAAGCACTTACCTTTATCTATCAAGGTTTAGATGAGGACATGTTTGAGATGGTTTCCAATGCATCCACATCAAAAGAAGCTTGGGAGATTTTGAAGACCTCTCTTGAAGATGTTGGTAAGGTGAAGAAATTGCGTCTAAAAACTACAGGGGAAACTTTGAATACTTGCACATGAAAGAGTCCGAGTTTATATCAAATTTAGGCAATAGAGTGGTGGTTGTGAACCAAATGAAGCGTTATGGAGAAAAAGTGGAAGATGTTCATGTGGTAGAGAAGATCCTTTGCTCGTTAACCACAAAATTTGATTATGTGGCTTGTGCAATTGAAGAGTCAAATGATTTGGACACATTGACAATGGACCAATTCATGGGCTCACTACAAGCATACGAAGAAAGGTTCAAAATGAGAGATGATGACCTTTGGAGCATGTCCTTAAAACCAAAGTTTCTTTGAAAAAATCGAGGAGAAAGAAGTCAAATATGATGTGGTCATGGAAGAGGATGTGGCAAGGCCAAGGAAGAGGAGGAAGACGAGATCGTGACTATTTTGATGGTGATAATATGAGATATCAACCCTTTAGAGGAAATTTTGGTAGAACAAGTGGAAGGATGTATGAAAAATCTAATGTTGAGTGTTTTAATCGCCATAAATATGGTTGTTTTTCGTGGGAGTGTAGAGAAAATGTTGAAGAAAGAGATAATCTTGTTGGTGAAAAAGAAGAAGATGAAGAGCCAACATTGTTGCTCGCATTCAATAATGGTGAGAATAATAATATAATGAGTGCTTAAGGTATCTTGACACAATGGAGCAAGCAATCACATGTGAGGTTAAAAGGAGAAATTTATGGAGCTAGATGAGAAGGTGAAAGGAAATGCTTCCTTTGGTGATTCTTCCAAGGTGCAAATCCAAGGGAAATGTACCATTTTAATTAATTTGAAATATAGTACTCAAATATTGATGAAAGATGTTTATATGTTCCTAAACTAAAGAGTAACATTTTGAGTTTGGGATAACTTGTTGAAAAGGAGTATGGGATTCTTATAAAAGATTGTTGCTTGTGGCTTACAGTTACAGATCAAAATTCTAATTTGATTGTTAAGACTTTAAAGTCAAACAATAGAATGTTTTTTTAAAATTGGGACCATTGAAGCAAAAGGCCCGAAGACTAGCATAAAAGATGAAGTTTGAAATATGAAAAAAGAATATGACTATATTGAAGAAAATTATCAAGAAGTTGTAGCGGCAAATGTTTTTTTTCTACTCCACATTTTTCACCAACTCCTTCAGTTCATGAAGCATCATCTTTCAAAGAGATTTCAATTGAAGGGCAAAGGAAAATTAGAACATTTAATAGTTTTATGAAGAAACTAAAATTTCAAATTATTTTCGTTGTCTTTTTGTTGACGATGAGCCTCTAAGTTTTGAGCTTTATACTAACTTTTTTTCTGTAAGGATTATGAAGAAATTGGAGCAAGTGTGGTTGAGGATTAAGAAGATTGCATTGACAAGAAAAAAATGGAGATAGTTGTAGATATTTTCACTAAACCCCTCAAGTTTGAAGATTTTGGAAGATTAAAAGTAAGATTTGCAGTGCAGAATTTTTTTTGAGAATTTTCTAATTAAGGGGGTGTTAGAAATAAAATTAATAAGTTAATTAGAAAATAAAAGGTTGCATGTTATAAAAAATCAAAAGCATGAGTTACAAGCATTAAGAGGCATTTGTATTGGTTAAGGGCCATTATAGGAGTAAACCTCCAATTTGGTCCCTGAAAGATCTCACTTATGGCTGTTTGGTCCTCATACTATTTCTTCCCACCAAGTTAGTCCCTGAAAGATTTTCCGTTAGTCAATCTGGTCCCTGAAAGATTTTTTCCGTCAGGTCCCTGAATGATTCGCCGTTAGTCAATATGGTCCCTGAAAGATTTTTCCCGTCAGGTCCCTAGATGGAAGTGTAAGTTAGTCAAATTAGTCCCTGAAAGAGTAAATCGTCAGTCAATTTAGTCATCCGTTATTAAAATTTTACAGAAATAATGTGAGTTGGGTTCGAACCTGAGACCTGAGAGTAGCAAAACAAAGCCTTTGCCAGTTGAGCTACTTAACCAATTGATAAATATGTGAACCCATATATATTTATATAAATTCAATTCTCCCTTCTCCAAACTTCATGGTTTCTCCTGCAACCTAAGCAGTACTCAAGCAAGATTCTGTTACAGTACCTTGAGTTTCAGAAGCATAGTTATTCGGTGGAAAGGTCATAGATCATCATGGAGAAGACACGCAAGCTTGAATTTCTTTGAAATACCTAGGGCATGAGTTATACAAGGAAAGGTGTTATTTTCCTTTGGAATTTCAGTGATCAGAGGTCAGAAACAAGCTCAGAAGGTCGAGAACTGATAGAATCCAAGTTCTGGAAATTTTCTGATGACGGGTCGCCGGAGAAGATGATCGGAGACGGCGGCGGCATGGCGGCGATGGCAAAGGACCACTGGGCCTTCTTCTCCTCGCGAAGAGGAGCACGATGGTGGTGGTTTCGAGACGAACGGAGGTCGGAGGAGAGAGTTATGGCCAGTTGCAGGTTGGCCGGAGTTTTGCCGGTTTCTGGACAGAACGGCGGCCATGATTCTCCTTCATCGTTTTCACCATTTCTTCACCCAGAACAATTATAAATCAGCCCAGAGCTTGATTTAAGACATAAAACAATGATTTGGAAGAGATTTAGGTGTTGTTTAGAAGCTGCCACTGTTTGAAGATGATGATGGAAGTGGTGGCTGCCATGTCACGATAGTGATGGTGGCTGCCTCCTCCATGGTTGTTCATGGAGCTCATACATGGGAAGAGACGAGGCAGAAATCGTTAAGGTTGGGGAGGATGTTGTGATAGTGGTTTTTGGAAAATGAGAACTGGGTTCGTTTTGTGAAAGTTTAAGAAGTAAATGGTGGCTTTTTAGATGAGGATGCAGATGAAGAACAAGAAGATGAAGCACAGGAAGAAGAACAAAAATTGCATAAATATAAATATATATGGGTTCACATATTTATCAATTGATTAAGTAGCTCAACTGGCAAAGGCTTTGTTTTGCTACTCTCAGGTCTCAGGTTCGAACCCAACTCACATTATTTCTGTAAAATTTTAATAACGGAGGACTAAATTGACTGACGATTTACTCTTTCAGGGACTAATTTGACTAACTTACACTTCCGTCCAGGGACCTGACGGGAAAAATCTTTCAGGGACCATATTGACTAACGGCGAATCATTCAGGGACCTGACGGAAAAATCTTTCAGGGACCAGATTGACTAACGGAAAATCTTTCAGGGACTAACTTGGTGGGAAGAAATAGTATGAGGACCAAACAGCCATAAGTGAGATCTTTTAGGGACCAAATTGGAGGTTTACTCGCCATTATAGGTTATTCCATTATAAATAGAGATTCAACTCATGTAAATGTGTGTGAGAAAATAATAAAATACCTCATTTTTTATTTTCTCATATTTTAGTTCTTCTCCTTCTCCTTCTCCCTCTCCCACACGCAACCACGCCATGGATTGTGTCTTAATCTATGGCCTCTGTCCTCACAGTGAACTCCCTTGTCCCTTATGCCTTAATATTATTGCTAACTACACGACTCATCAACCAATATTATTGCCTTAATAATATGTAAAGCACTATATATTGAATAATTGAACACAGGTCAAAATATTATTTTTTTAAGTCATCCTCATTATACATGTATATGTATATTATATATTATATATGGCGTCCCATTTTTCATCCTCATCATCCTTCAGTTATCTGAAACTCACGGCATAGACAATTATCTCAACGCCATGTCGGTGATTCTGGACTTCATATTCCCACCACCTTCTTCTATATTTGTCACCGCCATGTCGGTGATAAGCTTCGTTGTGCTGGCCAACGCTGGGTTCTCGGAGATTAAAGGGAAGCACTTGAACTATTCCAAGTTCTGGAACGCCAACAGCGGCAACGCCACCGCGGCTCAGAGGCAGATCAAGCTTTCAGGCAGAGCTGGCATGTTGTTGCTCTACACTCCCGCTTTTCTCGCCGGCGCGGCGTCGTTTTGGGTCTTCCCTCACGAGGGTCTCAGATCCACGCTGCTTCATTCTGCTATTACTCTGCACTACTTCAAGAGGGACCTTGAGGTAAAGCTTACCTAATTCCCACAGGTTTTAAGTTTCTTTCGTTTGTGTTATTTTGAAATTGAGAAAGAAATATTACGTTTGGTTAATGAGTGCGGTTGGTTTGGATTTGAAGTAAAAAAATTTATCTAAAAAGTGTAGAACACTAGAGAGAGATAAGAAGAGAAGAGAGATAAATGATTAATGTGATATATAATGTGATATAATTAAATAAAAGAGATAAAGAAAAAAAATGTAAGAAGTGAACTATTTGGATGAACACCTGTAGAAAAAATTGGCTAGAGTGGAAAACACGTGGAAAGAAAAAAACAGTAACATATCAGTAGTATTTTGCAGTTCTTGTGCCACATTCATAAATATAAGAATTATGATTATTAAGCACTTTATTTTTTATAAATATAATAATTTCTGTTTGTATTTCTCTTCCTATCTATCACATCAACACATCATATTCTCATTTTTCTCCTTATCTTTTTTTTTTATCTTTTTTTTTTATATTCTCATGAGGGGGAGGTAAATTTGAATTGGTATGAAACTTTAAATAAAAAGGGACAGAGACAGCAATCTTATGGACACAATTATGGTAAATTTAGAGGACTGTGTATAACCCCATATGAGGAAATTGTCAAGATTTTGGGGTGTGAGTTACTCGTCCAGAAGTTTTATCTTGTTGAGGCAATAAAGAAATATATATATATATATATATATATATATATATATATATATATATAATATGTATCCAGAAGTTTTATCTTGTTGAGGCAATAAAGAAATATATATATATATATATATATATATATATATATAATATGTATCATATGAGAAAGATATTTTTATATGAGAAAGTAAGAATAAATTACGATCGTTAGATCTAATCATAAATGGTCAAGATTAAAACAACTGAGTAATCACATGACTACTTAAAAATGTTATGTGACTTTTTAAAAAGTGATATAACTTCATGTTTTAATCTTGACCATTCATAATTAGATCTAACGATTATGATTTATTCTCATTTTGTCATATAAGAACATCTTTCTCATATAATACATCCTCAATGTATATATATATATTCGGGTGTATGAATTTTTTGTCAAAACACTTTTTTTCAAAAGGACAAATATTCTAAATTAATCGTGAATGAAACCCTTATTCCTACAATCCTGAGGAGGACTATTATATAATACTGGCAAACCAAAACCTAGCTCATGCTATTGAGCTCTCTTTAAACATGATAACACCGTTTTTTTTATGTGAAAATTTTCACATATTTCTTCATGTTAAAATTTATATTTATCTCTCTATTCATAAAAATTTAAAAGTTATCACATTTATGTATTTAATATATACATATAAAGAGAGATAGATGTAAAATTTCATGTTGTGGAAGTATAATATTGTGGGAACGGCTATAATATTTCTCATATTTCCTCATGTTAAAATTTATATCTATCTCTATATTTATAAAAATTTAAAAGATATCACATTTACGTATTTAATACATATACGCGAAGAGAAATAGATATAAAATTTCATGTGAGAGCAGTATAATATTGTGGAAACAAATATTAGTATAATATATATCGGTACGCAATGTACTATTACTATAATTATTAGTACAATTTATTAAAATGTTGTGGGGCAATTGCCCCTTTTACATGGTGGATCCGTCCTTGGGATAATGTAATTTATTGCTTGGCTGGTGATGAAAATTGATATTTTTGGAGAAGGAATTTCAAATGAAAAGTAGTTTTTGTTTTTAATATTTTTCCTTCATTTTTTCTAAACCAATTTTATTATTTGTGTCCTCTATTCTTGTATCAAAGAAGGGGTTGGTGTCATTTAACCTCATGCTCACATGGACCAATAAGATTATCTTATAATTAAAATTAAAAAATAATATAAAAATAAATAAAATAAATAACACAATCTTATTGGTTCATGTGGACATGGGGTTAAATGACTCCAATTAATCATGGGGTCATTTAGCCGACCTCATCAAACAATAATGGCTCAATGTTTGACTGAAAATGACGGGTTGTTGTAATGTCAATTTTGTGAGAGTTTTTCTTTCTTTTTCTTATCTTTGGTTTGCGGGGACTAGAGCTTAGAGTTTTGTTGCTGTTCTGTTTTAGAATGCAGTTTTAACTAAATTTTGTGGGTTCTATTTGTTCACAACTATTTGGAGTAAGTTGGATTGTGTGGAAGAAAATTCTTCATTTTTCAACTTTTCCAGCTTAATTATTAATTTAAATTAAGTGTTGGATAGGAAATGAGTTGATTTTGTCAACACTGAGCATGGTGTTGTTTTATTGTTGTTCTATTATGGACTTATGAGTCCAAGTTATTTATGAATGCTGTTTTTTTCTTTATTATGTAGGTTCTCTTTGTTCACAAGTACAGTGGTTCTATGGTTCTTGATTCTGCAATCATCATCACTCTAAGTTATTTTACGTCAGCTATAACTATGATCTATGGTCAACACCTAACAAGGGAGCTTCCGGAACCACCTATTCATCTGATGTATCCTGGGATTGGGTTGTTTTTGGTGGGCATCATTGGCAACTTTTACCACCACTATCTTCTCTCCAAATTGAGAGGAAAAGGAGAAAAGGAGTATAAGATTCCTAAGGGTGGCTTGTTTGGGCTTGTGATCTGCCCCCACTATCTTTTTGAGATTATCGTGTTTTATGGGGTTTCCTTCATTTCTCAGACGTTGTATTCCTTCTCTTTCGCCATAGGCACTACTTTCTACTTGCTGGGTAGGAGTTATGCAACTAGGAAATGGTATCTTTCTAAGTTTGAAGATTTCCCTAATCATGTTAAGGCTGTCATCCCCTTTGTCTTCTAAATGTTGTAGGGAGCATCAAATTTTACATGAAATGCACGAGTGCTTCATTATGTATTTTACTATTGGGAATATGAATCAACACTATTATCAGAGCTTAGTAGAATTTATATTATTGTAAGTTCTAAGGAATAATGGATTTAGTGGTATGTTACAAATTGATGAGTGGTTCTGTTTTTGATTGATTTTCATATTAAAGGTAGAATATTTATCATTTTTATGTTATGGTTTTCGTGTATTCAAAAGAAGTTAGTATGAATAAAAGAGTGTGAGTTTTCATTTTACCATTCTCAATTTTCAACAATTAGTATCAAAGCTTATTTTCTTCTAAGGTTGAGAGACGTTTCACCAAACACTTAAAAACATACATAGAGAAATCAAAATGCAATTAGATAACTCATTATTCTCATTGCCGGATTTTGAGAGTGGGAATTAACACCTATAAGCAATCAAAATGGAGGCTTTTTTGGATGCAAGTGATCTTTGGGAGGTTGTTGAAGAGGAAAATAAGGTTGGTGAGTTATAAGAAAATCCAACACTTTATCAAATAAGGTATCCTAAGGAAAAAATACAATGAAAATCAAAGAAAAATTGTTGACATAAGGAAATTCATTGTTATAAGAATTACGTCGTCCCTTGGGCTTCGGGGTAAATAAAGCAGGTAAGTCTATACGGTGGGATGCCCAAGAATATTGCATTACTGGCCTATATTTTGATGTTTCTCCAACAATATTTACCATAATTATGACTCTTAAATTAGAAAATGCTATCTGATATATTCTTAAGCAGGAGTCTGAAGTAAATAAGAAAGAGGGTAAAAATAAGTCAGACTGTCGATTGGGGCCTATGACCTAACTTACATCAGACCCAAGTGTTAGCCTGAGCTTTTTACAAGTCTTTGGTTAGTCGAATGTTGCTTGACATGTTGTTTCGACTGATATATTCGACTAAGTTAGAGAGATTATTTTTAGTTGAAGTTTAATTTTGAACTTGACCATACATAAAAGGTTCGTTTCGATCAAAAGCATGACAGTCTAAGGAGACCTTTTTGGGCAAGCAGTTTAAGTGGTTAAAGTTTGCAGGACGCGTGGAAAGCAGTTAATGACGATTGAGACATGCGTAAAGCACAAATTATGTGCCCTTACAAGCAGTTGAATACTTAGCCTATAAATAGAAGACGTCGGGTTCAAGAAAGGGGTTCGCAATACATTACTCGAAATACTCTTATCTTGTCACACATACAAGCAACCAAGATATACAACAAATTGAGAGTTCAAACGTATGTAATTGAGCGAAACCAAATCTTCTTTTTTATTAATACAATTCTATTTTTCGCTTCTTGCAGTGTTTGTTTAAATCCTTTCTTCAAATCTTTTTTCTTACAACTTTTCTATCAAAATTAGTTGAATCCTTCACTAGAATCTGATTAAATTAGTTATTTTATTTTACATTAGGCACTGTAATTTCAGTAAAAGAACCCAAAGTGGATCAAAATCTAGCCTCTTTATCATAATTTGGATTTCTAACTGTTTACCAAAAATACTAATAAACAAATTGGCACGCCTGGTGGGACTCTTTTCACTGGAAATTTTGCCCAGTGTTGTGTTATCAAAGTTATTTTCTTGATTTTTTTGAAAGTGCATGATCTTGCGGAGTGGTAGGCTTGTTAGTATGACCAACCGTTCTAGAGGTAATCAATCACCAGGGTCTCACCCTGAACCCAGTGGCGGTTCCCATACCAACAATCCCTCTGGATGGGTCTGAATAGGGAACGTTAGATAAATGCTAATGATGGTAACAATCCCCGAGGATTGACACTAATTCTGGTCCGGGCATGGCTAGTACCACTACGCTGGAGAGTCAAAATGTACCACCAGTTTCAAATGGTCCAATTTTGACTCAACTTTCCTATTCAACGTCTACCGGGCCAGTTCCTATTCAAGCACCACCCTTGTATTCGACAGCCCCAACTCCTATTCCAAGTCATACAACCCCTACTATTTCACAAGCTGTTGTTGGTGTGGTCCAACCGAGTTTCTGGACTAATACGAGGAACCCTCAGAATTTTGTCAATCAACCTTATGGGATGCCTGCATCTTTGATGTAGGGGATAAGAACCTATCCCTCTATGTATTCTGATAACTTGGTTTCGACGGGTTCCCTGGGAAACCAATTTTTGGCATCTGGTTTGGGGGCAAACGGGGTGAGAAATGTTGGACCCTCAGGGTCAGTTTTGGATGGATCCCCATTTACTCTGACTAATAATACTGTGAATGTGCTTAGGCAACAAGTGGACGACAGTAATCATGAGTTGGTCAATACTTTGACTCAACAAATAGGTATTTTTTTTAATCCCATGATTCGAGACACCACACTTGCCTATCAACAACTGACTACAAAATTGGGTCAAATTGACGATGTCTTCGGCGCACCTGACCGCATAGTCGAACAAATTGCTCAGGCTGGTCGACAGGAACCCCCTCTTAACCAACCTCATGTGGTAGAGTTTATTCCCAATCAACAGGTTCCTCATAACGAACTTGCAGACCCGGTAAATCCTGGTCGAAATGACGGTAACATGATTATGGTTAACCGAAACCAGAATGTTGAACAAGTTTTAGAGAGAGTTCGACAGAAAATTTTTGGGGGGCAACCGAATATTGCACACATAGTGGAACAATTATTAAATGGAGATGGATTTAATGTGGGATATGCAAATAGGCCCCATTTTTTCTTAGCATTTCCTGATATTATTCTCCAAACCGAACTTCCAAGGGGATGGAAAGTCCCCAAGTTTACTAAGTTCTCAGGGGACATCGAGGAATCCACTGTTGAGCATATTATAGGTATCAAATTGAGGTGGGAGATCTAGCAAATAACGAGTATTTGAAAAAGAAATACTTTCCTAGTTCTTTGACGAAGAACGCTTTCACTTGGTTCACAACTTTTCCACCGAATTCTATTTTTAACTGGAACCAATTGGAGCGAGTGTTCTGATACCCAAATCGCAAGTGCACGATTCAATATCGCGTAATAAAAAGATCGAACCCAAGGGATAGGTTTCCTATTATTATAATATTTAGTACTTGTGCAGAAAATTTAAGAGAAGAATATTTGATGTTGGTTTTTATAGCAAGCAAGAACAATAGCATAAAATAGTAAAGAGATAAGATGATGAGAATTAAGCTCTTGGGTTGATTTACATAGAATATAGATATGCTAGCAAGTTCTACTTAATTTCCAAATTTTAAATCCAATTTCATGATGCTATAGCCTAGAATTTCCACAAGTTAATGATCTTAAGAAATGTAGAACTTTCTTCCTAATTACTAAACACATGATCTTGTAATTTAGTTAATCAGAAAAGAAGATGAAGCATGAATTCGGGCCAACATAAAGCTACGTCTATCCTAATGATCTTTAGAGATATATACTTATAGCCTTTTTTATTTCCTAGTTCCCTTACTACTTACCAAATGATCTTATGACATAAGTAATAAGCAAAACTTCTTGTGTACAGCAAGATAATATTAAGAGTAAAGAAATAGAACATGAATGGAAATATTATTCAGAAATGTAGAAGAAGACTAGAACATAAGCTATAAACTATTACAACCCAAGAAACTTAAAAAGAATTAGCCAAGCATGGCTAAAAGAGTCATCGAATTACCCTGGATAGGAGCTCAAGTATGGCTTCCCACAATTCCTAGGAACAATGATCTTTGAGGAAGAAAGAAGAACACTTGTTGTATTCTGAGTAGGTGTGTCTTACAAGTGAAGAAAAGCTCCCTATTTATAGCAAAAACCTGACTTCCAGCGCTTGGGCGCTGGCATTCCCAACGCTTGGGCGCTGGGAAGCATTAAAATCCAACGGGCAGAAATAGGCCCAGCGCTTGAGCGCTGGCTTCCAACGCTGCAGCGCTGGGTGCAGCCTCTGACTCACATCCTAGTCAGAGGTCCAGCGCTTGAGCGTTGGAACTTCCAACGCTGCAGCGCTGGGACGAACACTGGCAGGTTCTTCTTGGATTCCTTCCTTCTTCAATGGTGGAATTGATTGGCTTAATTAGGCCACATTCAGCCTCTATTAAGTTCTGAAACCTCCCCTTTACCACCATTAATCTTCCAACCTTATTTTACATGTGCTCAAATCAAAGAGACTTGCTTCCCATTCTTTAATTTCACTTCAAGTCCTTTCTTGGTGAGAACTTCAATTCTGGCCCTTTGACTCCTTCAAACTTCACTTTTCATCCTCCTCTCTTGACCCTTTACACTTTGATCCTTTAATTCCTGAAACTTTACAAATCGGTCCCTGGACAAAAATGATAACTATACCAGCTTTTCCTAAAAATATAAAATAGCTATAAAAATTCCTAAAAATATAAAATAAAGTTAGAAAAACAAATAAAAGCTAATCTATATGCAGAATGCAAAATAAATATAAAATCTATGTAAAAATACTAAAAATCCTATATGTGACTCAAAAATAATAAAATAAAAAGACTAAAAACAACCTAAAAACATCATATATTATCCTGTCATCACACCACTATACCCAACGACAGCTTGTCCTCAAGCGATAAAACTTAAAGAGAAACTCGTCCCTGAGTTTAGAAAAAGTTTATCTGATTACAACTTGAAGCACAAAAACTTTTCCAAGAAAGCTTAGCGGATTAGGAAGACCTGCATGTTTAAAGATATATAATCAAGAAAGTTAGGCTTGGCTTTTCAACATGTTAGAGTTCATCAAATTAAGCTCACAAAATAATATTCTCCATGAAAAACAAGAAAGCTCAATAATCCTGCCTATCATTCAAATCAAAACTGAAATAGTGCAACCAAGTAATTTTGAAGAGATTTTTGAAGGTTATAACTTGGCCAAAGGGTTGAACAATTCAAGGTGTGGATTTCAAGAACTTGGCAACTCTATTGGCTGACTCAGAATCTGTTGTTAAGTGATTTTTCAACTAAGAGCTTTAAACAATTCAACACAAGGGTCCTCTCAATTTTTCTCTTTTTTTTTTTTTGAACAAAGTAGTGGAATGTATGGGATGAATGACTTGAATTTTACTCCCCTCATACTCTTTCTCACCCCACTACCTCATTATTTTTTCTTAGGCACATACCTTATTTTTTCAACTTTTTTTTTTCCTTCTTTTTCTAGAGAGAAACCCACAACAAAAGCTCTAACAATTTCAGCACATGAATCACAATAACAACTTAAAAATATCACACAAAGTAGGCTCCAAAGAATGAATCTTTTAAGGCTCAAAAGGGCTACTAGTGGATTTTTGCTTTTCAAACCAAAACTCTGAGTTTTCAAAAATGCCTATAATCTCTTCTCAACTCACAAAGTAAACAAAATCCCAATCAACATGTAATACAAGGCAGAAAAATTTCACAATCAAGAATTCAGAGTCCTCAGCTCTCAGAAAAAGATAGGGTAAGTGGTACCCTTTTTAGAACTCAGGAAAACTTTGCCAACAACCAAAACTATCAAGATGTCCAAAATCAATTCTAACAGCATGCAATCCTAACCGCTTCAAAACATAGAACCTTTTTCAAAAGCAGTTTAATCAGATAAAGCACTCAAAGAAATAGTAATATTCAGACTGGATAAACTACTCAAGACTCATGCAAAAATAAAATAGAAACACTAAACTACAAATAAAGCTAAAAACTATAACAAGAAAAACAAAACTAAAAAGCTGGCACAATCACAAATTTCCCACAATAATCCAAGGGAACCTCAATGTAAAAATTACTTTGAAAACTTAAGTTCAAGAGGGCTCTTTCTCCTTCCTGCAGAAATTGAACAAACAAAAGTCTTACAAGTAGAAACTTGCTTGACTTGTTAGTTCCACAAATAGCACAAATAAGAATATGGGTTGAAAAATTGTGTCCACCTTAAAAACAAGAATTCTTGAGTTCCCAAAAATTAAAACAAGTTTAGAACCAAGGGAAAAACTCAAAGAATCAAAGACTTTTAGAAAATGGTGAACACAAAATTTATTAAAACAGCAAAACAGCAAAAAGAAACACAAATAGAGCCTCTGCCCGAGCTCCAGCGCTTGAGCGTTGGGGATGCCAACGCTTGGGCGCTGGATTAAAACAGAAACTGGGCAATCAGAGGTGCAAAACAGGGGCCTAACGCTTGAGCGTTGGCCTCCAGCGCTTGAGTGCTGGCCTCTCCTGCAGCAAAAACATAAAATTTCTTTTCTTTTATTTATGTACAAGAGTAGTGCAAAAATTAAAAAGACAGAAACATAAACTATCCTAAGTTGGGTTGTCTCCCAACCAGCTCATTGTTAAGGTCCGAGATAGACCCTTCCACTAATCACTTTTCAACCGGGGTCTATTACAAAATTCATTAGACCCCGCAAATCATGCATATTTTGGCACAAATACAATATAGTGCCCAATGAATTTTCAGCTAACAAGGAAACAACATTTAAATTAAAAATGGAAGGAATAAATAAATTTTCCCTTCCTTGTTCTTTTCCTTGCTGTTCTGAACCTATAGCATAGGTTCCTTGAGGTTCTTCTTCCTCCATCTCCAATTTGTCTTCAAAGACAAATTTTACAATGGAAATTTCTTTTACCTCCTCTTTTTGTACCACAAGTTCACCTTCATGAACATGTGGTTGTTGTTCATCCTTGGGCCGCCTCCTTAGAATGCTTTGTATTTTCCCTTGTAATTCTTCCATGGCCTTACATTCTTGCTCAGGGGTTGGCAAAAATCCCGCATTTCGCTTACACTTTAAATCAGAATAGAATTCGTCAACTAAAGTGAAAACATCTTGCTTTTTCTTCTCATATTCCTTTTCAAGGTTTACCTGGATTTTTGCCTCCCTTTGCTCGAATGTTTCAGCCATTGCTATACCTGAAAATACTTAGCAAACAAAATTAGCAGCACCAGTTCATCACAATTTTTAATATTTTTTTTTTATATATTAACAAGAAGCACTAAACAAAATAATAACAAGAACAGAACCTATCCCCGGCAACGGCGCCAAAAACTTGATACCCAAATCGCAAGTGCACGATTCAATATCGCGTAATAAAAAGATCGAACCCAAGGGATAGGTTTCCTATTATTATAATATTTAGTACTTGTGCAGAAAATTTAAGAGAAGAATATTTGATGTTGGTTTTTATAGCAAGCAAGAACAATAGCATAAAATAGTAAAGAGATAAGATGATGAGAATTAAGCTCTTGGGTTGATTTACATAGAATATAGATATGCTAGCAAGTTCTACTTAATTTCCAAATTTTAAATCCAATTTCATGATGCTATAGCCTAGAATTTCCACAAGTTAATGATCTTAAGAAATGTAGAACTTTCTTCCTAATTACTAAACACATGATCTTGTAATTTAGTTAATCAGAAAAGAAGATGAAGCATGAATTCGGGCCAACATAAAGCTACGTCTATCCTAATGATCTTTAGAGATATATACTTATAGCCTTTTTTATTTCCTAGTTCCCTTACTACTTACCAAATGATCTTATGACATAAGTAATAAGCAAAACTTCTTGTGTACAGCAAGATAATATTAAGAGTAAAGAAATAGAACATGAATGGAAATATTATTCAGAAATGTAGAAGAAGACTAGAACATAAGCTATAAACTATTACAACCCAAGAAACTTAAAAAGAATTAGCCAAGCATGGCTAAAAGAGTCATCGAATTACCCTGGATAGGAGCTCAAGTATGGCTTCCCACAATTCCTAGGAACAATGATCTTTGAGGAAGAAAGAAGAACACTTGTTGTATTCTGAGTAGGTGTGTCTTACAAGTGAAGAAAAGCTCCCTATTTATAGCAAAAACCTGACTTCCAGCGCTTGGGCGCTGGCATTCCCAACGCTTGGGCGCTGGGAAGCATTAAAATCCAACGGGCAGAAATAGGCCCAGCGCTTGAGCGCTGGCTTCCAACGCTGCAGCGCTGGGTGCAGCCTCTGACTCACATCCTAGTCAGAGGTCCAGCGCTTGAGCGTTGGAACTTCCAACGCTGCAGCGCTGGGACGAACACTGGCAGGTTCTTCTTGGATTCCTTCCTTCTTCAATGGTGGAATTGATTGGCTTAATTAGGCCACATTCAGCCTCTATTAAGTTCTGAAACCTCCCCTTTACCACCATTAATCTTCCAACCTTATTTTACATGTGCTCAAATCAAAGAGACTTGCTTCCCATTCTTTAATTTCACTTCAAGTCCTTTCTTGGTGAGAACTTCAATTCTGGCCCTTTGACTCCTTCAAACTTCACTTTTCATCCTCCTCTCTTGACCCTTTACACTTTGATCCTTTAATTCCTGAAACTTTACAAATCGGTCCCTGGACAAAAATGATAACTATACCAGCTTTTCCTAAAAATATAAAATAGCTATAAAAATTCCTAAAAATATAAAATAAAGTTAGAAAAACAAATAAAAGCTAATCTATATGCAGAATGCAAAATAAATATAAAATCTATGTAAAAATACTAAAAATCCTATATGTGACTCAAAAATAATAAAATAAAAAGACTAAAAACAACCTAAAAACATCATATATTATCCTGTCATCACACCACTATACCCAACGACAGCTTGTCCTCAAGCGATAAAACTTAAAGAGAAACTCGTCCCTGAGTTTAGAAAAAGTTTATCTGATTACAACTTGAAGCACAAAAACTTTTCCAAGAAAGCTTAGCGGATTAGGAAGACCTGCATGTTTAAAGATATATAATCAAGAAAGTTAGGCTTGGCTTTTCAACATGTTAGAGTTCATCAAATTAAGCTCACAAAATAATATTCTCCATGAAAAACAAGAAAGCTCAATAATCCTGCCTATCATTCAAATCAAAACTGAAATAGTGCAACCAAGTAATTTTGAAGAGATTTTTGAAGGTTATAACTTGGCCAAAGGGTTGAACAATTCAAGGTGTGGATTTCAAGAACTTGGCAACTCTATTGGCTGACTCAGAATCTGTTGTTAAGTGATTTTTCAACTAAGAGCTTTAAACAATTCAACACAAGGGTCCTCTCAATTTTTATCTTTTTTTTTTTTTTTGAACAAAGTAGTGGAATGTATGGGATGAATGACTTGAATTTTACTCCCCTCATACTCTTTCTCACCCCACTACCTCATTATTTTTTCTTAGGCACATACCTTATTTTTTCAACTTTTTTTTTTCCTTCTTTTTCTAGAGAGAAACCCACAACAAAAGCTCTAACAATTTCAGCACATGAATCACAATAACAACTTAAAAATATCACACAAAGTAGGCTCCAAAGAATGACTCTTTTAAGGCTCAAAAGGGCTACTAGTGGATTTTTGCTTTTCAAACCAAAACTCTGAGTTTTCAAAAATGCCTATAATCTCTTCTCAACTCACAAAGTAAACAAAATCCCAATCAACATGTAATACAAGGCAGAAAAATTTCACAATCAAGAATTCAGAGTCCTCAGCTCTCAGAAAAAGATAGGGTAAGTGGTACCCTTTTTAGAACTCAGGAAAACTTTGCCAACAACCAAAACTATCAAGATGTCCAAAATCAATTCTAACAGCATGCAATCCTAACCGCTTCAAAACATAGAACCTTTTTCAAAAGCAGTTTAATCAGATAAAGCACTCAAAGAAATAGTAATATTCAGACTGGATAAACTACTCAAGACTCATGCAAAAATAAAACAGAAACACTAAACTACAAATAAAGCTAAAAACTATAACAAGAAAAACAAAACTAAAAAGCTGGCACAATCACAAATTTCCCACAATAATCCAAGGGAACCTCAATGTAAAAATTACTTTGAAAACTTAAGTTCAAGAGGGCTCTTTCTCCTTCCTGCAGAAATTGAACAAACAAAAGTCTTACAAGTAGAAACTTGCTTGACTTGTTAGTTCCACAAATAGCACAAATAAGAATATGGGTTGAAAAATTGTGTCCACCTTAAAAACAAGAATTCTTGAGTTCCCAAAAATTAAAACAAGTTTAGAACCAAGGGAAAAACTCAAAGAATCAAAGACTTTTAGAAAATGGTGAACACAAAATTTATTAAAACAGCAAAACAGCAAAAAGAAACACAAATAGAGCCTCTGCCCGAGCTCCAGCGCTTGAGCGTTGGGGATGCCAACGCTTGGGCGCTGGATTAAAACAGAAACTGGGCAATCAGAGGTGCAAAACAGGGGCCTAACGCTTGAGCGTTGGCCTCCAGCGCTTGAGTGCTGGCCTCTCCTGCAGCAAAAACATAAAATTTCTTTTCTTTTATTTATGTACAAGAGTAGTGCAAAAATTAAAAAGACAGAAACATAAACTATCCTAAGTTGGGTTGTCTCCCAACCAGCTCATTGTTAAGGTCCGAGATAGACCCTTCCACTAATCACTTTTCAACCGGGGTCTATTACAAAATTCATTAGACCCCGCAAATCATGCATATTTTGGCACAAATACAATATAGTGCCCAATGAATTTTCAGCTAACAAGGAAACAACATTTAAATTAAAAATGGAAGGAATAAATAAATTTTCCCTTCCTTGTTCTTTTCCTTGCTGTTCTGAACCTATAGCATAGGTTCCTTGAGGTTCTTCTTCCTCCATCTCCAATTTGTCTTCAAAGACAAATTTTACAATGGAAATTTCTTTTACCTCCTCTTTTTGTACCACAAGTTCACCTTCATGAACATGTGGTTGTTGTTCATCCTTGGGCCGCCTCCTTAGAATGCTTTGTATTTTCCCTTGTAATTCTTCCATGGCCTTACATTCTTGCTCAGGGGTTGGCAAAAATCCCGCATTTCGCTTACACTTTAAATCAGAATAGAATTCGTCAACTAAAGTGAAAACATCTTGCTTTTTCTTCTCATATTCCTTTTCAAGGTTTACCTGGATTTTTGCCTCCCTTTGCTCGAATGTTTCAGCCATTGCTATACCTGAAAATACTTAGCAAACAAAATTAGCAGCACCAGTTCATCACAATTTTTAATATTTTTTTTTATATATTAACAAGAAGCACTAAACAAAATAATAACAAGAACAGAACCTATCCCCGGCAACGGCGCCAAAAACTTGATACCCAAATCGCAAGTGCACGATTCAATATCGCGTAATAAAAAGATCGAACCCAAGGGATAGGTTTTCTATTATTATAATATTTAGTACTTGTGCAGAAAATTTAAGAGAAGAATATTTGATGTTGGTTTTTATAGCAAGCAAGAACAATAGCATAAAATAGTAAAGAGATAAGATGATGAGAATTAAGCTCTTGGGTTGATTTACATAGAATATAGATATGCTAGCAAGTTCTACTTAATTTCCAAATTTTAAATCCAATTTCATGATGCTATAGCCTAGAATTTCCACAAGTTAATGATCTTAAGAAATGTAGAACTTTCTTCCTAATTACTAAACACATGATCTTGTAATTTAGTTAATCAGAAAAGAAGATGAAGCATGAATTCGGGCCAACATAAAGCTACGTCTATCCTAATGATCTTTAGAGATATATACTTATAGCCTTTTTTATTTCCTAGTTCCCTTACTACTTACCAAATGATCTTATGACATAAGTAATAAGCAAAACTTCTTGTGTACAGCAAGATAATATTAAGAGTAAAGAAATAGAACATGAATGGAAATATTATTCAGAAATGTAGAAGAAGACTAGAACATAAGCTATAAACTATTACAACCCAAGAAACTTAAAAAGAATTAGCCAAGCATGGCTAAAAGAGTCATCGAATTACCCTGGATAGGAGCTCAAGTATGGCTTCCCACAATTCCTAGGAACAATGATCTTTGAGGAAGAAAGAAGAACACTTGTTGTATTCTGAGTAGGTGTGTCTTACAAGTGAAGAAAAGCTCCCTATTTATAGCAAAAACCTGACTTCCAGCGCTTGGGCGCTGGCATTCCCAACGCTTGGGCGCTGGGAAGCATTAAAATCCAACGGGCAGAAATAGGCCCAGCGCTTGAGCGCTGGCTTCCAACGCTGCAGCGCTGGGTGCAGCCTCTGACTCACATCCTAGTCAGAGGTCCAGCGCTTGAGCGTTGGAACTTCCAACGCTGCAGCGCTGGGACGAACACTGGCAGGTTCTTCTTGGATTCCTTCCTTCTTCAATGGTGGAATTGATTGGCTTAATTAGGCCACATTCAGCCTCTATTAAGTTCTGAAACCTCCCCTTTACCACCATTAATCTTCCAACCTTATTTTACATGTGCTCAAATCAAAGAGACTTGCTTCCCATTCTTTAATTTCACTTCAAGTCCTTTCTTGGTGAGAACTTCAATTCTGGCCCTTTGACTCCTTCAAACTTCACTTTTCATCCTCCTCTCTTGACCCTTTACACTTTGATCCTTTAATTCCTGAAACTTTACAAATCGGTCCCTGGACAAAAATGATAACTATACCAGCTTTTCCTAAAAATATAAAATAGCTATAAAAATTCCTAAAAATATAAAATAAAGTTAGAAAAACAAATAAAAGCTAATCTATATGCAGAATGCAAAATAAATATAAAATCTATGTAAAAATACTAAAAATCCTATATGTGACTCAAAAATAATAAAATAAAAAGACTAAAAACAACCTAAAAACATCATATATTATCCTGTCATCACACCACTATACCCAACGACAGCTTGTCCTCAAGCGATAAAACTTAAAGAGAAACTCGTCCCTGAGTTTAGAAAAAGTTTATCTGATTACAACTTGAAGCACAAAAACTTTTCCAAGAAAGCTTAGCGGATTAGGAAGACCTGCATGTTTAAAGATATATAATCAAGAAAGTTAGGCTTGGCTTTTCAACATGTTAGAGTTCATCAAATTAAGCTCACAAAATAATATTCTCCATGAAAAACAAGAAAGCTCAATAATCCTGCCTATCATTCAAATCAAAACTGAAATAGTGCAACCAAGTAATTTTGAAGAGATTTTTGAAGGTTATAACTTGGCCAAAGGGTTGAACAATTCAAGGTGTGGATTTCAAGAACTTGGCAACTCTATTGGCTGACTCAGAATCTGTTGTTAAGTGATTTTTCAACTAAGAGCTTTAAACAATTCAACACAAGGGTCCTCTCAATTTTTCTCTTTTTTTTTTTTTGAACAAAGTAGTGGAATGTATGGGATGAATGACTTGAATTTTACTCCCCTCATACTCTTTCTCACCCCACTACCTCATTATTTTTTCTTAGGCACATACCTTATTTTTTCAACTTTTTTTTTTCCTTCTTTTTCTAGAGAGAAACCCACAACAAAAGCTCTAACAATTTCAGCACATGAATCACAATAACAACTTAAAAATATCACACAAAGTAGGCTCCAAAGAATGAATCTTTTAAGGCTCAAAAGGGCTACTAGTGGATTTTTGCTTTTCAAACCAAAACTCTGAGTTTTCAAAAATGCCTATAATCTCTTCTCAACTCACAAAGTAAACAAAATCCCAATCAACATGTAATACAAGGCAGAAAAATTTCACAATCAAGAATTCAGAGTCCTCAGCTCTCAGAAAAAGATAGGGTAAGTGGTACCCTTTTTAGAACTCAGGAAAACTTTGCCAACAACCAAAACTATCAAGATGTCCAAAATCAATTCTAACAGCATGCAATCCTAACCGCTTCAAAACATAGAACCTTTTTCAAAAGCAGTTTAATCAGATAAAGCACTCAAAGAAATAGTAATATTCAGACTGGATAAACTACTCAAGACTCATGCAAAAATAAAACAGAAACACTAAACTACAAATAAAGCTAAAAACTATAACAAGAAAAACAAAACTAAAAAGCTGGCACAATCACAAATTTCCCACAATAATCCAAGGGAACCTCAATGTAAAAATTACTTTGAAAACTTAAGTTCAAGAGGGCTCTTTCTCCTTCCTGCAGAAATTGAACAAACAAAAGTCTTACAAGTAGAAACTTGCTTGACTTGTTAGTTCCACAAATAGCACAAATAAGAATATGGGTTGAAAAATTGTGTCCACCTTAAAAACAAGAATTCTTGAGTTCCCAAAAATTAAAACAAGTTTAGAACCAAGGGAAAAACTCAAAGAATCAAAGACTTTTAGAAAATGGTGAACACAAAATTTATTAAAACAGCAAAACAGCAAAAAGAAACACAAATAGAGCCTCTGCCCGAGCTCCAGCGCTTGAGCGTTGGGGATGCCAACGCTTGGGCGCTGGATTAAAAAAGAAACTGGGCAATCAGAGGTGCAAAACAGGGGCCTAACGCTTGAGCGTTGGCCTCCAGCGCTTGAGTGCTGGCCTCTCCTGCAGCAAAAACATAAAATTTCTTTTCTTTTATTTATGTACAAGAGTAGTGCAAAAATTAAAAAGACAGAAACATAAACTATCCTAAGTTGGGTTGTCTCCCAACCAGCTCATTGTTAAGGTCCGAGATAGACCCTTCCACTAATCACTTTTCAACCGGGGTCTATTACAAAATTCATTAGACCCCGCAAATCATGCATATTTTGGCACAAATACAATATAGTGCCCAATGAATTTTCAGCTAACAAGGAAACAACATTTAAATTAAAAATGGAAGGAATAAATAAATTTTCCCTTCCTTGTTCTTTTCCTTGCTGTTCTGAACCTATAGCATAGGTTCCTTGAGGTTCTTCTTCCTCCATCTCCAATTTGTCTTCAAAGACAAATTTTACAATGGAAATTTCTTTTACCTCCTCTTTTTGTACCACAAGTTCACCTTCATGAACATGTGGTTGTTGTTCATCCTTGGGCCGCCTCCTTAGAATGCTTTGTATTTTCCCTTGTAATTCTTCCATGGCCTTACATTCTTGCTCAGGGGTTGGCAAAAATCCCGCATTTCGCTTACACTTTAAATCAGAATAGAATTCGTCAACTAAAGTGAAAACATCTTGCTTTTTCTTCTTATATTCCTTTTCAAGGTTTACCCGGATTTTTGCCTCCCTTTGCTCGAATGTTTCAGCCATTGCTATACCTGAAAATACTTAGCAAACAAAATTAGCAGCACCAGTTCATCACAATTTTTAATATTTTTTTTTATATATTAACAAGAAGCACTAAACAAAATAATAACAAGAACAGAACCTATCCCCGGCAACGGCGCCAAAAACTTGATACCCAAATCGCAAGTGCACGATTCAATATCGCGTAATAAAAAGATCGAACCCAAGGGATAGGTTTCCTATTATTATAATATTTAGTACTTGTGCAGAAAATTTAAGAGAAGAATATTTGATGTTGGTTTTTATAGCAAGCAAGAACAATAGCATAAAATAGTAAAGAGATAAGATGATGAGAATTAAGCTCTTGGGTTGATTTACATAGAATATAGATATGCTAGCAAGTTCTACTTAATTTCCAAATTTTAAATCCAATTTCATGATGCTATAGCCTAGAATTTCCACAAGTTAATGATCTTAAGAAATGTAGAACTTTCTTCCTAATTACTAAACACATGATCTTGTAATTTAGTTAATCAGAAAAGAAGATGAAGCATGAATTCGGGCCAACATAAAGCTACGTCTATCCTAATGATCTTTAGAGATATATACTTATAGCCTTTTTTATTTCCTAGTTCCCTTACTACTTACCAAATGATCTTATGACATAAGTAATAAGCAAAACTTCTTGTGTACAGCAAGATAATATTAAGAGTAAAGAAATAGAACATGAATGGAAATATTATTCAGAAATGTAGAAGAAGACTAGAACATAAGCTATAAACTATTACAACCCAAGAAACTTAAAAAGAATTAGCCAAGCATGGCTAAAAGAGTCATCGAATTACCCTGGATAGGAGCTCAAGTATGGCTTCCCACAATTCCTAGGAACAATGATCTTTGAGGAAGAAAGAAGAACACTTGTTGTATTCTGAGTAGGTGTGTCTTACAAGTGAAGAAAAGCTCCCTATTTATAGCAAAAACCTGACTTCCAGCGCTTGGGCGCTGGCATTCCCAACGCTTGGGCGCTGGGAAGCATTAAAATCCAACGGGCAGAAATAGGCCCAGCGCTTGAGCGCTGGCTTCCAACGCTGCAGCGCTGGGTGCAGCCTCTGACTCACATCCTAGTCAGAGGTCCAGCGCTTGAGCGTTGGAACTTCCAACGCTGCAGCGCTGGGACGAACACTGGCAGGTTCTTCTTGGATTCCTTCCTTCTTCAATGGTGGAATTGATTGGCTTAATTAGGCCACATTCAGCCTCTATTAAGTTCTGAAACCTCCCCTTTACCACCATTAATCTTCCAACCTTATTTTACATGTGCTCAAATCAAAGAGACTTGCTTCCCATTCTTTAATTTCACTTCAAGTCCTTTCTTGGTGAGAACTTCAATTCTGGCCCTTTGACTCCTTCAAACTTCACTTTTCATCCTCCTCTCTTGACCCTTTACACTTTGATCCTTTAATTCCTGAAACTTTACAAATCGGTCCCTGGACAAAAATGATAACTATACCAGCTTTTCCTAAAAATATAAAATAGCTATAAAAATTCCTAAAAATATAAAATAAAGTTAGAAAAACAAATAAAAGCTAATCTATATGCAGAATGCAAAATAAATATAAAATCTATGTAAAAATACTAAAAATCCTATATGTGACTCAAAAATAATAAAATAAAAAGACTAAAAACAACCTAAAAACATCATATATTATCCTGTCATCACACCACTATACCCAACGACAGCTTGTCCTCAACGCATGGGCGCTAGGACGCATTAAAAATCCACTTTCTGTCCGAGGCCCAGCGCTTGAGCGCTGGCTTTCCAACGCTTGGGCGCTGGGTCAACATCTGACTCATCATCCAGTCAGAACCCCAGCGCTGGAGCGCTGGGACGCTGCTTCTTCATCTTCAAGCTTTTTCTTCCTTCTTCATTCATGGTAGTGGGTTTTGATGGCCATAAAAAGCCACTACTCAGCCTTGTTTAATTCTGAAACCTTTCCTCCACTAACATCAATTCTTTCAACATTATTTTCCATGTGCTAATTAGAGAGTGATTCTTCATATTCTTCTTTTTCACTTTGGTCCTCTCTTGGTTAGCACTTCAATTCAAGCCCTCATATTCTCTCAATCTCCACTTTAAGTCCTCCACTCTTGAACTTTTACAATTTGGTCCCTAACTTCCTGAAACTTTACACATTGGTCCCTGGACAAAAATGATAACTAAACCAGCTTTTTCTAAAAATACAAAATAACTAGAAAAATTCCTAAAAATATAAAATAAAGCTAGAAAATCTAATCTATATGCAAAATGCAAAATAAATAGAAAAATCTATATAAAAAGAATAAAAAACCTATATGTGACTCAAAAATATTAAAATAAAAAGACTAAAAATAGCCTAAAAACATCATATAAAATCCACTCATCAGGCCCCGTTATATTTGCAAAATGTTGAGGCCTTATGAGGGAAAGTCGACTAACAATGACTCGCCTCGAAATTCAAAATTTCCTGTTAAGGTTTATAATTTTGATATTACTAAATGTGATTCTATTTATGACATCTTAGTAAAGGATGGCCAAATAGACATTCCTAATGATCAAGAGGTGCCCCCTCTTGATCAAAGGAAGGGTCGAAGGTTTTGTAAATATCATAATTTCTTTGGCCTTTGGACTAATCAATGTATAAAATTCAGGGTTCTTGTTCAAGCAGCGGTTAAATACAGGAGATTGGTCTTTGAGGCTAAGGAGAAGACAACCATGAAGATCGATTCGAATCCATTACAGGTTCAACACGCCAACTTGTTCGAACCTACGAGGATCTGCATGGTCGAGGTAATGGAGCTGCCGGAGTCAAAGACGAGTAAGGTTGAGGTCTCCGACGATGAGATGCTAGAAGTTTATCCCCACACTGGTGAAACATTGTTTGAGTACCTGAAAAAGGTGCAAAGAAAAAGATTCTGAGGTGACGTTGTGCCCAAGGTGTAGCGCAATATTCGATAGAAGTGCTGCGGAGGCTGCTACTAAGAGGTCTATGATGAGTGGATTTTATATGATGTTTTTAGGGTCTTTTTAGTCTTTTTATTTTATTATTTTTGAGTCACATGTAGGTTTTTATTGTTTTTATGTAGATTTTATATTTATTTTGCATTTTGCATGTAGATTAGATTTTTTGTGTTTTTCTATCTTTATTTTATATTTTTAGGAATTTTTCTAGTTATTTTATATTTTTAGGAAAAAGCTGGTTTAGTTATCATTTTTGTCCAGGGACCAATGTGTAAAGTTTCAGGAAGTCAGGGACCAAATTGTAAAAGTTCAAGAGTGGAGGACTTGAAGTGAAGATTGAGAGAATATGAGGGCTTGAATTGAAGTGCTAACCAAGGGAGGACCAAAGTGAAAAAGAAGAATATAAAGAATCACTCTCCAATTTAGCACATGGAAAAAATACTTAAAGGAATTGATGTTAGTGGAGGAAGGGTTTCAGAATTGATCAAGGCTGGTTAGTGGCTTTTTATGGCCATCAAAACCCACTACCATGAATGAAGAAGGAAGGAAAAGCTTGAAGATGAAGAAGCAGCGTCCCAGCGCTCAAGCGTTGGGATCCCAGCGCTCCAGCGCTGGGGTTCTGACTAGATGATGAGTCAGATGTTGACCCAGCGCCCAAGCGTTGGAAAGCCAGCGCTCAAGCGCTGGGCCTCGGTCTGGAAGTGGGATTTTAATGCCTTCTAGCGCCCAAGCGTTGGGAATTCTAGCGCTGAAGCGTTGGAGGCTGGATTTTTACAATAAATAGGACCTTTCTCTTCACTTGTAAGACACACCTTTTTAGAATACAACAAGTATTCTCTCTTTCTCCCTCAAAGATCATTGTTCCTAGGAATTGTGGGAAGCCAAACTTGAGCTCCTATCCAGGGTAATCCAATGATTCTTTTAGCCATGCTTGGCTAATTCTTCTTTAAGTTTCTTGGGTTGTAGTAGTTTATATTTATGTTTTAGTTTTTTTTTACCTTTCTGAATATTATTTCTATTTCATGTTTTATTTCCTTGCTCTTCATTCTTCTTATGCGCAAAAGATTTCTTGCTTATTACTTATTCGAATGGAAATTGGTAAGTAGTAAGGGACCTAGGATCTAAAAGAGGTTATAAGTATACTTCACTAAGGAATTAGGAAGGACGTAACTTTATGTTGGCCTGAATTTCTTCTTCATCTTCTTCTCTAGTTAACTAAGTTGCAAGGAATTGAATTTAGTAATTAGAAAGAAAGTTCTACAATGTGTAAGGAATTAACTTGTAGATAATTAGGCTATAGCATCATAAAATTAGATTTATAATTCAGAAATTAAGTAAGAACTTGCTAGCATATTATATAGACTTTGTAAACCAACCCAAGAAGCTTAGTTTCTATTATCTTATTCTTTTCTATTTTATTGCTATTTCCATGTGCTACCTTAAACAAACTTCCAACAAATACATCTTTTTATTTTTCTGTTTAAGTACTAAACTTAATATTAACAAGAACACCTATCCTTTGGGTTCGAACATTTTTATTACGCGATAGTAAATTGTACACTTGCAATTTCATTATCAGTCTACTCGAAGTCCGGCGGTCGAAAGGTTGGGGCGTAGCATCCCTGCTGCGCAGCATCTTGGTTCAAGGATTCCTGTCGAGCCGAGATCTCACCGTGCCCTAGTTCACAAGGGAAGAATTTTTTTCCCTGCTGGAGTTCGACCCAACCAATGGGTTTCTATGGTTTGTTCAAAGCCCGCCACGAAGCCAAGGACGATCGAAGTAGGAAATAGTTCCACTCATGTTGGTAATTCTTATATGCAGAAGAGTTATTCATATGCTCCCAGCACTTATCTTGGAAATAATCCCTTGACTAAGACTCAGTGGAGGAGGTTCCAAAGGAAGAGAAAGGCTGCTCGAGAGAGAGCCGCTACTCAAAAAGGTAAGACTGTGGTCGAGGTCGCTAAAAAGGCGGATCTTGTGGTCAAAATGGGACGAAACGACAGGTCTGTGTTTGAAGTGGGGCAGTCCAGTCAAGGGAATAATCTGCCACACATGGATTTAACTTACAAACCTGATTTGAGTTCTGATGCTAAGCCCTTTGTGCCGAAGGCGGTGCGTACCAAGCTATTAACTACTGAAGAAGAGGGAATACTGACTGACAACTTTGATAGTGACACTGAGAGTTTAGACATTATTTATAATGTGGTGTCTATTCTACCTATGAAGTTTGACCAAGTCTCAGAAGTGGCCGAAGACGAGGATGAATACTAAGTCGAAGAAGAAGATGACGACAACCCCCTGTGTTACTACATAATGACTAAGGGGGGTGTTGAGGAGCAGAATGCATTTTTCAAAAAGCCAGACGCGGAGATGAAGAAACATTTGAAGCCTGTTTTTGTGTGGGCCTGTGTCGAAGGAAAGGGCATCAACAAGGTTTTAGTCGATGGGGGGGGGCAGCCATTAATCTTATGCCCAAGTTTTTGATGAAGTTAGGAAAGATGGAGGCTGATCTGCAGCCTCATAACATGGTCCTTTCTGACTATGACGGGAAAACAAACAAGTCATTGGGAGTGATTCCCCTCGAAATCACCGTTGGAATGGAGACAAGAGCCACCCTGTTCGTGGTGGTACCTGCGAAAGAAAATTATAATTTGCTTTTGGGTAGAGAGTGGACTCATGGAGTTGGGGCAGTCCCTTCGACTCTCCACCAGAAGCTATCTATTTGGAGGGAGTTGAGAATGTTGATGCCGATCAAAGATATTTCTTGGCATAATGCGACCAAGTTAACAAGAAAACATTCAACAAAAAGTTGGCTACCATTGCTCCTTACAATGACATAGCAAGCAACTTGAAGGAAGAGCCTACAATCTATTCAGTTAGGCTCGATCCTGATTATGGATTCCACCAGAGGCGCGATTTTGGCCTCATAACTGCTATTCATGAGGATGCCACTGGAGAGTGGCACATGGTGGATGATGTCTGAATCTAGCTGGGCTCGAATTTCGACTTACGTAGCCGAAAACAGAATCAGAGCGACCTTAGAGGCCGAAAATATAATAAGGGAAATGGCCTATGAGGCCGAATGTGTTTATTCGGAGATCTCAGAAGTTGAAGAAAGCCAACTATTGTGAAGAAGGTCTTGCTCCTGACCCTGGCTGAGGTTTTGATGACGAAAAACTCATCGACAAGAAGAAGAAAAGAAGACTTAGAGGAAACAGCGCTATAAAGTTCATCAAATACCTAGAAGTCTTGGTTTAGGTGAGTTATGCTTCTAAAGGTCTATTAAAGCATAAAGGCTCTTTAAAACACCTAAACTATTCAAGCTTAATGTTTTCATAACTTAAAAGAAGTAGAAAACCTTAAGCCAATCTTAAAAGATCAAGTTTCTGGAAGATGGACTTCAGTGTAATCGATTGCAGCTTTCTGGTAATCGATTACACATAAGCAAGTAATCGATTACCACTTGCTTGTAATCAATTACATGTTTGAATTTGAAATTCAAACTGAAACGGCTATTAGTGTAATCGATTACACTAAGTGATGTAATCGATTACCCACACGAAAAGTTGCATCTTTTCATGAACCATTGTGTCTCAAACCTTTTGGGAAAGGTTGCATTGGTTCAAGGACGTTTCCCTTGCCTATATAAAGTCCATTTGAGTCCAGAACATAAGAACACATGAGAATACAACATTTGGCCAAAGCTTTGCCAAAATTAGTTCATTAAGTCTTTTAGAACTTAAACTTTCAAGAGCCTAAATTCTGAGTTCATGATCTTCATGTGTATAAGAACATTCTAGTTGTTCATATCTTGAGGAACTCAGAATCTTGTTATGCTTAAAATCCTTAAAGCATAAATTCTCATGATCAATCCACTTGTATGTTAAAGGATTGATACAGCCAATTGTAAACTCTTCTTCATCTCTTTCTGTTAGATTGAGTATTCACCGTGGATGTCGGTGAAGGGTTGTTTGTATTGAAAGTGGTATACTTTCAGGGTGTTGATTGAAGGTGGTTTAGCCTTCAAGGTCTGAAGGTGGTTTGCCTTCAGGAACTGAAAGTGGTATACTTTCAGGGGCTGTGGAAAGTGGTATACTTTCACAGGAAATTGATAGAAATTCTTAGGGTCCTTGGTGTAAGAACTTGTAAGAGATTTTTATCAATAGTGGAAAAATCCTCAAGGGATTTTCTTGAGGGACTGGACGTAGCCTTCGGTGGATAGAAGGTGAACCAGGATAAAATTCTGTGTGTGTGAATTCTTCTATCCTTCATCTTTACTTTCAAGCAACGCTTAATTCCGCTGCAATCGTTTGCTTTTACATTTATCTTGAAAATAAGAAGTTATCAAGGCAAAAATCGGGTAAACCTGATTCACCCCTCATCAGGAAGCGTTCGAAGATATTAAAAGCTACTTGGCCAATCCACCTGTAATGGCCCCACCTATAAGTAGTAAACCCATGAAATTGTATATTTCTGCATCAGACGAAACGATAGGGAGCATGCTAGCTCAAGAGGATGAAAATGGCATCGAAAGAGCCGTTTACTACCTTAGCAGAATTTTGAATGATGCCGAAACTAGGTATAACTTAATTGAAAAGTTGTGCTTGTGTTTATACTTTTCATGTATTAAATTGAAGCATTATATAAAGTCAGTCGACATTTTCGTCTATTCTCATTTCGATGTTATTAACCATATGTTGTCGAAGCCCATATTACATAACCGAAACGGAAAATGGGCATTGACTTTATCTGAATATTCTTTGAGATACGTACCTTTAAAGTCGATGAAAGACCAAGTAGTGGAAGATTTCTTAGCCGAGCATTCCTTAGTTTAAATGTAGGAAATATTGGTTAATCTTAAGCCTTGAAAGCTCTTCTTTGATGGGTCAAAGCATCAGAAAGGGTCGGGAATAGAGATTTTAATTATATCCCCTTAGAATATTCCTACAAGGTTTAAGTTTAAAATTCAGGGCGTTTTCTCGAATAACGAAGCGAATATGAGGCCTTAATCGTTGGTTTGGAAATGTTGCTTGTTTTGGGAGCAAAAACAATCGAAATTAAAGGTAATTCTGAACTGGTAGTTAAGCAGTTGACCAAAGAATACAAATTCATAAATGAGAATCTGATGAGGTATTTTGTGAAAGCTTCTCATTTGTTAGCTAATGTCAATGAGGTCGAGATACAACATGTGCCAAGGGTCGAAAATCAAGAGGCCAACGAGTTGGCCCAAATCACCTCTGGCTACAAAGTTTCGAGGAAGAAGTTAAAAGAGTTGATAAAAATCCGAACAAAGTTAGTTCCAGATCAAGAGTTTGAGGTTCTGATGATTGATAATTTATTGCTTAACGACGGGAGGAAGCCCATAGTATATTATTTGCAAATTCCTAATTTGCCTGTTGATCCAAAAGGTGAGATACAGGGCTTTGAGTTATGTAATTATGGGTAACGAGTTGTTTAAAAATAATTTTGTGATGTCTCAGTGAAGACGAAACTCTAATTGCAGTTTCACAAGTACATGGCGGGTCGTGTGGTGCTCATCAAGTTGGCCACAAGATGAAGTGGTTATTGTTTCGACAAGGTGTGTATTAGCCAACTATGTCGAATGATTTTGTCGAGTATGCTAAGTCATGCCAGGCTTGTCAAAAGCATGCAGGAATTCAACATGTTCCTGCAAGCGAATTACATTCAATTTTCAGACCCTGGCCCTTTAGGGGCTGGGCTCTCGATTTGATTGGTGAAATCAACCCTGTGAAGAAGGTCTTGCTCCTGACCCTGGATGAGGTTTTGATGACGACAAACTCATCGGCAAAAAGAAGAAAAGAAGACTTAAAGGAAACAGCGCTATAAAGTTCATCATTTACCTAAAAGTCTTAGTTTAGGTGAGTTATGCTTCTAAAGGCTTCTTAAAGCATAAAGGGTCCTTAAAACATCTAAGCTAATCAAGTTTAATGTTTTCATAAGTTAAAAGAAGTAGAAAAACTCAAGCTGATCTTAAAAGTTCAAGTTTCTGGATATTGGACTTAAGCGTAATCGATTTTAGCTTTCTGGTAATCGATTACACCTAGGCAAGTAATCGATTACTTCTTGCTTGTAATCGATTACATGTTTGAATTTGAAATTCAAACTGTAATGGCTCTTAGTGTAATCGATTACCTAAGTGATGTAATCGATTACGCACACGAAAAGTTGCATCTTTTCGTGAACCATTGTGTCTCAAACCTTTTGGGAAGGGTTGCATTGGTTCAAGGACGTTTCCCCTTGCCTATATAAAGTCCATTTGAGTCCAGAACACAACAACACATGAGAATACAACATTTGGCCAAAGCTTTGTCAAAATAGTTCTTATCATTAAGTCTTTTAGTACTTAAACTTTCAAAGAGCCTAAATTCTGAGTTCATGATCTTCATGATTAAGAGAACACTTTAAGTTGTTCATATCTTGAGGAACTCAGAATCTTATTATGCTTAAGAGCCTTAAAGCATAAATTCTCATGATCAATCCACTTGTATGTAAAAGGATTGATACAGCCAAATTGTAAACTCTTCTTCATCTCTTTCTGGTAGATTGAGTATTCACCGTGGGTCTCGGTGAAGGGTTTTTGTTACTGAAAGTGGTGTCCTTTCAGGGTGTTGATTGAAGGTGGTCAAACCTTCAAGGTCTGAAGGTGGTTTTGTGAAGAAGGTCTTGCTCCTGACCCTGGCTGTGGTTTTGATGACGACAAACTCATCAACAAAAAGAAGAAAAGAAGACTTCAAAGAATCAAGCACTACAAGTCTATCAATAGTCTAGAAGTCTTAGTATTAGGTGAGTTATACTTCCAAAGGTTTATTAAAGCATAAAGGCTCTTAAAATACCTAATCTAATCAAGCTAAGTGTTTTCATAACTTAAAAGAAGTAGAAAACCTTAAGCCAGTCTCAAAAATCAAGTTTCTGGAAAATGGGCTTCTTTGTAATCGATTACGCCATTATGATAATCGACTACACCTAGGCAAGTAATCGATTAATCATGTCTTGTAATCGATTACATGTTTGAAATTCAAATTCAAACTGAAACGGTCACTTGTGTAATCGATTACACTAAGTATGGTAATCGATTACCAGAACGAAAAAGTGCATCTTTTCATGAACAATTGTGTCCCAAACCTTTTGAAAAGGGTTGTGATGGTTCAAGGACGTTTCCCTTGCCTATATAAAGACCATTTGAGTCCAGAAAACCTAACACACACATAACATACACAACATACACAAGAGACAACATATTACACATGAGAAAATCACATTAGGCCAAAGCTTTGTCAAAATTAGTTCATCTTTTAGAACTTAAATCTTTTGGAGCCTAAATTCTGAGTTCATGATCTTCATGTTAATAAGAACACTTTAGTTGTTCATATTTTGAAGAACTCAGAATTGTATTATGCTTAAAAGCCTTAAAGCATAATTTCTCATGATCAATCCAATTGTGTGTTAAAGGATTGATACAGCCAATTGTAATATCTTCTTCATCTCTTTCTGTAAGATTGAGTTTTTCACCGTGGTATTCGGTGAAAGGTTGTTGTCACTGAAAGTGGTTTACTTTCAGGGTTTCGATTGAAGACAAGTTTGTCTTCAAGGTCTGAGGGTGGTTTGCCTTCAGGAACTGAAAGCGGTTTGCTTTCAGGGGCTGTTGAAAGTGGTTTGCTTTCACAGGATATTGGTAGAAATTCTTGGGGTCCTTGGGTTAGGAACTTGTAAGAGATTTTTATCAATAGTGGAAAAATCCTCAAGGGGTTTTCTTGAGGGACTGGAAGTAGCCTTCGGTGGATTGAAGGTGAACCAGGATAAAATCTTGTGTGTGATTCTCTTTATCCTTCACATTTACTTTCAAGTATCGTTCATATCCGCTGCAATCATAACGATCATTTTTCGATCATCATAGACTTGAAAGTAACAATTTCAATAAGGCGAAAATTGGGGCAACACTGATTCACCCCCCTCTCAGGTTGCTATCTGTTCTAACAATTGGTATCAGAGCGGAAGTTTAGGTAAGTTATTCCTAAGATCCGGGAAAAGATGGCATCCTCTTCCAATCATGGAACAAATGAAGGATTCAACATAAACAGGCCACCATTCTTCAATGGAGAACATTATGACTTCTGGAAAATCAAGATGAAGATATTCATAAAGTCATTAGACGTAGGAATATGGAAAGCCATTGAAGAAGGTCCCTTTGTGCCTGTAACAACAGATGAAGAAGGAACTTCACAACCAAAATCAGAAAGTACTTGGAGTGAAGAAGAAAAGAAGAAGGTTCAATATGATCTCAAAGGAATGAACATCCTTACATCTGCCCTTGGCATGGACGAATTTTTCAGAGTATCAACATGCACTTCATCAAAAGAAATATGGGATACTTTGATGGTGACTGATGAGTGGATTTTATATGATGTTTTTAGGCTATTTTTAGTCTTTTTATTTTATTATTTTTGAGTCTCATGTAGGTTTTTTATTGTTTTTATGTAGATTTTATATTTATTTTGCATTTTGCATGTAGATTAGATTTTATTAGATTTTATAGCTTTATTTTATATTTTTAGGAGTTTTTCTAGTTATTTTGTATTTTTAGGAAAAGCTGGTTTAGTTATCATTTTTGTCCAGGGACCAATATGTAAAGTTTCAGGAAGTCAGGGACCAAATTGTAAAAGTTCAAGAGTGGAGGACTTAAAGTGGAGATTGAGAGAATATGAGGGCTTGAATTGAAGTGCTAACCAAGGGAGGACCAAAGTGAAAAAGAAGAATATGAAGAATCACTCTCCAATTTAGCACATGGAAAAAATGCTTAAAGGAATTGATGTTAGTGGAGGAAGGGTTTCAGAATTGATCAAGGCTGGTTAGTGGCTTTTTATGGCCATCAAAACCCACTACCATGAATGAAGAAGGAAGGAAAAGCTTGAAGATGAAGAAGCAGCGTCCCAGCGCTCAAGCGTTGGGATCCCAGCGCTCCAGCGCTGGGGTTCTGACTAGATGATGAGTCAGATGGTGACCCAGCGCCCAAGCGTTGGAAAGCCAGCGCTCAAGCGCTGGGCCTCGGACAGAAAGTGGATTTTTAATGCATCCTAGCGCCCATGCGTTGGGAATGCCAGCGCTCAAGCGCTGGAGGCTGGAATTTTACTATAAATAGGGCCCTTTTCTTCACTTGTAAGACACACCTTCTTAGAATACAACAAGTATTCTCTCTTTCTCCCTCAAAGATCATTGTTCCTAGGAATTGTGGGAAGCCAAACTTGAGCTCCTATCCAGGGTAATTCAATGATTCTTTTAGCCATGCTTGGCTAATTCTTCTTTAAGTTTCTTGGGTTGTAGTAGTTTATATTTATGTTTTAGTTTGTTTTTACCTTTCTGAATATTATTTCTATTTCATGTTTTATTTCCTTGCTCTTCATTCTTCTTATGCGCAAAAGATTTCTTGCTTATTACTTATTCGAATGGAAATTGGTAAGTAGTAAGGGACCTAGGATCTAAAAGAGGTTATAAGTATACTTCACTAAGGAATTAGGAAGGACGTAACTTAATGTTGGCCTGAATTTCTTCTTCATCTTCTTCTCTAGTTAACTAAGTTGCAAGGAATTGAATTTAGTAATTAGAAAGAAATTTCTACAATGTGTAAGGAATTAACTTGTAGATAATTAGGCTATAGCATCATGAAATTAGATTTATAATTCAGAAATTAAGTAAGAACTTGCTAGCATATTATATAGACTATGTAAACCAACCCAAGAAGCTTAGTTTCTATTATCTTATTCTTTTCTATTTTATTGCTATTTCCATGTGCTACCTTAAACAAACTTCCAACAAATACATCTTTTTATTTTTCTGTTTAAGTACTAAACTTAATATTAACAAGAACACCTATCCTTTGGGTTCGAACATTTTTATTACGCGATAGTAAATTGTACACTTGCAACTTCATTATCAGTGACTCATGAAGGAACAGATGAAGTCAAGAGATCAAAGATCAATACTTTATCTCAGGAGTATGAAATGTTCAGAATGCTTCCAGGTGAAAAGGTATTAGATATGCAAAAACGTTTCACTCATTTGATTAATCATTTGATTGCTCTTGGAAAACAATTTTCAAACAGTGACTTGAACATGAAAGTTCTAAGGTCACTTACCAGAGTATGGCAACCAAAAGTTACAGCCATCTCTGAGAAGAAGAGTTTATCAAATATGACTCTTGCAACTCTCTTTGGAAAACTCCAAGAACATGAGTTGGAATTGAATCGTTTAGAAGAACATGAACAACATGAGAAGAAGTATCGATCAATTTCCCTAAAGGCAAAAGAAAGCATCAAAGAAGATTATGATGCAGACTCTGAAGAAGAAGACAATGGAAATTTGAATCTTCTAGTAAAGAACTTTGGAAAGTTTCTTAAAAGGAAAAATGTTAAATTTAACAACAATAAAGCCTTCCAAAGGAACAATGAGTCTTCTTCATCTCAAAAGATTACATGTTTTGAGTGTGGAAAACCGGGACATTTCAAGTCAGATTGTCCAAATCTTCAGAAGAAGAAACATGGTCTAAGAGAGAAATTCGAGAAAAAGGATCAACCTACTCGAAGAGCATATTTGGCTTGGGATGATAATGAAGTAAGTTCATCATCAGATTCTGACAAAGAAGAAGCACAAGTTGCCTTGATGGCTTCACATGACTCAGATGTTGAAGATTCCCAGGTTAGTGATAATTCTAAGTCTTCTCATGATTTAAAGTTTGCTATGGAGAATATGTTTAAATTATGTCAAGAATTTTCCAAGATTAGTACCAAGCAAAATGATTTGATTTCATCCTTAGAAAGTAAGTGTAGAACTTTACAAGAGGAATTAGACATAGTGAAATCTAAACTAGATATTACACAAAAATGTACTAAGTGTAGTTCTTTAGAAGAAAAGATAGATAATCTTCAACAAAGAGTAAATAACTTCAATAAAGGAAAACAGAAATTAGATGATATCCTAAGTGTTCAAAGATATTCAAATAACTAATCAGGTCTAGGATATACTTCTCACCCAAAGACCAAGGAAGTCAAGAAAACTGTGTTTGTAAAACCAAACCATATAGTAGAATCTTCTAGTAACAAAAAGATTAATCCTGTTAGAAGTACATACAATAGGAAAAATACTCAAAATAGACATCCTAAGAAGATCCATTCCTCTCCTAGACAAACCTCTAGTTACAATCATTACTCTTGTACGTATTGTAACAAAGTAGGACATACCCCTAGTAGATGTTACTACAAACATGTAGGAGTACCAAATAGGGAATACATTTGGGTTAGAAAGGATGTTAACTTAGAAGGACCCAAAACTTGTTGGGTTCCTAATACCCATGTCTGAACTTTGTCATGTAGGTGTGTATGAAAGCAGCAAAGGATTTATGGTATCTTGATAGTGGCTGCTCATCACACATGACAAGAGACAAAACCAAGTTTTCATTTCTTATACCTAGGGAAAAAGGTTTCGTCACATATGGTAACAATCAAAAGGGAAAGATACTCGGTATTGGAAGAATAGGCACACCCCCTCAAACAGTCATCGATAAAGTTCTTTACGTTGATGGTTTGATGCATAATCTTCTGAGTATTAGTCAACTATGTGATAAAGGTTTGAAAGTTGGTTTTATTAATGATATATGTGTTGTGAAAGATGTGAAAACTAAAGAAATTAAGTTTTCTGGATATAAAGTAAATAAAGTCTTCATGATCTCCTTGGAAGAAATTCCACAAAATGTGAGATGCCTTTTGGCCAAGAATAATAGTGATTCATGGCTATGGCATAGAAGACTTGCTCATATTCACATAGATCATTTAAACAAACTAGTCAAGCATGATCTAGTTGTTGGGCTTCCAAAGATAAAATTCGAGAAAGACAAGCTTTGTGATGCATGTCAAAAGGGGAAGCAAACCAGAACATCCTTCAAACCAAAGAACATAGTTTCGACCTCAAGACCCCTTCAATTGTTACATATGGATTTGTTCGGACCATCTAGAACTAAAAGCCTCGGAGGTAATTTCTATGCACTTGTTATTGTTGATGATTTCTCTAGATTTACATGGACTTTATTTCTTCCTAATAAGAATGAAGCCTTCAATGCATTCAAAAGATATGCAAGGCTTGTTCAAAATGAGAAGTCTTTAAAGATCTCTTCTATAAGAAGTGATCATGGTGGAGAATTTCAGAATCAACAATTCCAAGAACTATGTGATGAAAATGGAATATCACATAATTTCTCTACTCTGAGAACACCACAACAAAATGGTGTAGTAGAAAGGAAGAATAGATTACTTGAAGAATTAGCAAGAACCATGCTGAGTGAATCAAGTCTCCCTAAATATTTCTGGGCTGATGCTGTAAGTACTGCTTGCTATGTTTCCAATAGAGTTCTTATTAGACCTATCCTTAAGAAAACTCCCTATGAACTCTACAAAGGAAGGAAACCAAACATCTCTCATCTACATGCTTTTGGATCAAAATGCTTTGTCTTGAATAATGGAAAGGAAAACCTTGGAAAGTTTGACGAAAAATCTGATGAAGGTATATTCCTTGGGTATTATTTAACAAGCAAAGCATATAGAGTCTTTAACAAGAAAACTCTATCCGTAGAAGAATCCATACATGTTTCTTTTGATGAATCTAAATCTTCAATAGAAGATAAATTCAATCTTCCAGATAATGAAGAAGATGATATCATTATAAGTGAAGATTCTCAAAAGGATGGAGATCAGAATCCAATACAAGAAGAGCACATTGAAAGTAATACTTATCAACTTCCAAAGGAATGGAGAACCCATAGGGATCATCCAGTTGATAATATTATTGGTGATATTTCTAGAGGCGTTTCTACAAGGCTACGCTTAAATGATTCAGTTTTAAATATGGCCTTCGTCTCTCAGATAGAACCATAAAAAGTAAATGATGCTCTAGAAGATGAATATTGGGTTGTAGCAATGCAAGAAGAACTAAACCAATTTGAAAGGAATCAAGTTTGGGAACTTGTCCCTAAGCCTAGTGATAAACATGTTATTGGAACAAAGTGGGTATTTAGGAATAAGTTAGATGAAAATGGTATCATAGTTAGGAACAAAGCAAGATTAGTTTCTCAAGGATATAATCAAGAAGAAGGTATAGATTTTGATGAAACTTATGCACCAGTAGCAAGGTTGGAAGCCATAAGACTGTTATTGGCGTATGCTTGTTCTTTAAATTTCCCATTATACCAAATGGACGTCAAAAGTGCTTTCCTGAACGGATACATTCAAGAAGAAGTCTATGTGAAGTAACCTCCAGGATTTGAAGATCCAAATTTTCCTTCACATGTCTTCAGATTAAAGAAGGCACTCTATGGTCTTAAACAAGCCCCTCGTGCATGGTATAATAGATTAAGTACTTTCCTTTGTGATAAAGGATTTCAAAAGGGTAAGGCTGATACAACCTTGTTCATCAAAAGAACCAAAGGTAATACCCTATTAGTTCAAATTTATGTTGATGATATTATCTTTGGTGCAACTAACGAATCTCTTTGTAAGGATTTCTCTAACATGATGCAAGAAGAATTTGAGATGTCCATGATGGGACAATTAAATTTCTTTCTTGGGTTGCAAATCAAGCAATCAAGTGATGGAATATTCATCAATCAATCAAAGTTTTGCAAGGAATTGTTAAAGAAATATGATTTGGATGATTGCAAAGCCATAGCCACACCAATGGGGTCTAACACATATTTAGATCAAGATGAATCCGGCAATCAAGTTGATATTACCAAATATAGAGGTATGATCGGATCTCTTCTATACTTATCTGCAAGTAGACCTGATATTATGTTTAGTGTGTGTCTATGTGCTAGATATCAAGCATCTCCTAGGGAATCACATTTGAGTTCTGTTAAACGGATTTTCAAATATTTGAAAGGAACTACAAATGTTGGATTGTGGTATCCCAAAGGAAGTGTTTGTGATTTGATTGGATATTCTGATTCTGATTATGCTGGTTGTAAAACTGAAAGAAAAAGTACAAGTGGTACTTGTCACTTGTTAGGAAATGCCCTTGTTTCTTGGTCTTGTAAGAAACAAGCATGTGTTGCTCTAAGTACTGCAGAAGCAGAATACATTGCTGCAGGAAGTTGTTGTGCACAAACTCTATGGCTCAAACAACAACTCAAAGATTATGGCTTAGAGCTGGGCTGTATTCCAATCAAATGTGACAACATAAGTGCCATTAATCTCACTAAAAACCCTATCATGCATTCTCGAACTAAGCATATTGATATACGACATCATTTTCTTCGAGATCATGTTATGAGGAAAGATATTGAGATTTCATTTGTGGATACACATAATCAGTTAGCAGATATCTTTACTAAGCCTCTTCCTAAGGAATCATTTTCAAGATAAGAAGAGAATTAGGTATATTAGATGAGCATGACATTTAAGGTAACATGTTATTTGCATAAACTTTATGATAATTATATGTTCATATGCATTATGTGCTTAAGTGTTTATATGAAAAAAAAAAAAAGTGTTACATAAGACTCTAGAGCCTAGAACTTATCAAATTGTCCTAGTAATCGATTACCTTAGGTCCTGTAATCGATTATCCACGCTCTAAGTCCACGTGCCTGTTAGAACTATCTGAGTAATCGATTATCCTAACTGCTATAATCGATTACATATTCAAAATTTGAAAATTTTCAAATTTGCAACTGATGTAATCGATTACCCTAACTGTTGTAATCGATTACATACTCGAAAAACTGCCAGAATTTCAATTTCCCTCCTCTTTTTGAAATTCAAACTTAGAATAACTGTCCTGTAATAGATTACATGCTCGAGATATTTAAACCAGCCGTAGATGTTGATCCATCATATCCTCCAAAATCACTCTAGGTTCTGATCTCTAATATTCACGGCAACATGTCTTTCTCTCCGTGCCTATCCTCAGCCTTTTGTCCTCACAATCCACTAAATTTCTCTCGTCTTCTTCCCACTACTGATGAGAAAACTCGATTCATTTCTCACTTTCTCAAACAAACAATTCGAACCCCCACTTATGCTAACTTAGATTCTTTCATCGAAGCCAGTCTAACATTTCCCGCTTTACTCGGAGATCAATATCTTGATACTTTCATTACATCAACCATACCCTACTATCCAGAGTTAGTCAAAGTGTTCTATTGTAACTTGGCAGTTGAAGGCACAAGTATTACCTCTTCTGTAAAAGGGACTACCATTCAGTCCTCTCTTGTTTCTCTTGGCAAGTGCTTGGGCCTCCCATTTTCTGGTGCCGAGTTGGGAATAAATCTGCCCTGCCCCTGGCCTGACTATAACTCTGATTCCTTTTATCTCACTTTGTGCCGCTTTACTCCCTCAGAGGTTCAGAAACTTCATCCTCCTCGCACCAAAACCTGTCCCTTTCATGTTGATGTCCTTACCACCACCAACCACTTGCTTCATTATTTTGTTCATCATATCCTTCTGCCTCAGGAAGATCTTCATGCTCATATTAGTGAGTTAGAACTCCAAGTTTTATATGGCATCCTTCATGGTCACGCCATTAACTGGACCTTCTTAGTGATGCACCATATGCTTACTTGCAGAACTAAAGCACAATCATTTCCCTATGCTCCAAGTATCACTCGTCTTCTCTTTCAATCTGGGGTTCCCATTGCCGACTCCCATGATGTTCGCTCTTCAAATTACAAGTGTGTTAATTCTAGGATACTATCAAGCTTAGGTTTATTTCATGACTTTGGAATTGATACTCTTTCCTGGTTACTTCATTATGACGACGTTGGCATCTTGTCAGATGATGAAGACATGTCTGATGATTCTTAGTTTTATAAGCTTTTGTCTCATTCACCGTTGCTGTTTGTAAAATTATGCATTTGCCCTTTTATATATATATATAAGTGCTGGTTATTCATATTTTACATATTTACCCCTACCCCCATGCTTTTTGTTGCAATATACTTGTATGGATACATGTATGCCTGTACTTTTTGGCCTTTTCTTCTTTTTGATGAAGTCAAAAGGGGGAGAAAGGTTCTGTGCTCTTAAAGATCATATGCAGGAATTCAACAAGTACATTAGAAAGGGGGAGAAATATCAGAAATACTAGATTCCATCAAATAGGGGGAGTTAAGCATCAAGAATGCATATATGATCTTCAAGTATCAAGAATGTGTTTGCCATCATCAAAAAGGGGGAGATTGTGAAGAAGGTCTTGCTCCTGACCCTGGCTGTGGTTTTGATGACGACAAACTCATCAACAAAAAGAAGAAAAGAAGACTTCAAAGAATCAAGCACTACAAGTCTATCAATAGTCTAGAAGTCTTAGTATTAGGTGAGTTATGCTTCCAAAGGTTTATTAAAGCATAAAGGCTCTTAAAATACCTAATCTAATCAAGCTAAGTGTTTTCATAACTTAAAAGAAGTAGAAAACCTTAACCAATTGTGAAGAAGGTCTTGCTCCTGACCCTGGCTGTGGTTTTGATGACGACAAACTCATCAACAAAAAGAAGAAAAGAAGACTTCAAAGAATCAAGCACTACAAGTCCATCAATAGTCTAGAAGTCTTAGTATTAGGTGAATTATGCTTCCAAAGGTTTATTAAAGCATAAAGGCTCTTAAAACACCTAATCTAATCAAGCTAAGTGTTTTCATAACTTAAAAGAAGTAGAAAACCTTAAGCCAGTGTCAAAAATCAAGTTTCTGGAAAATGGGCTTCTGTGTAATCGATTACGCCATTATGGTAATCGATTACCCCTAGGCAAGTAATCGATTACTCATGTCTTGTAATCGATTACATGTTTGAAATTCAAATTCAAACTGAAACGGTCACTTGTGTAATCGATTACACTAAGTATGGTAATAGATTACCAGAACGAAAAAGTGCATCTTTTCATGAACCATTGTGTCCCAAACCTTTTGAAAAGGGTTGTGATGGTTCAAGGACGTTTCCCTTGCCTATATAAAGACCATTTGAGTCCAGAAAACATAACACAACAAGAGACAACACATTACACATGAGAAAACAACATTAGGCCAAAACTTTGTCAAAATTAGTTCATCTTTTAGAACTTAAATCTTTTGGAGCCTAAATTCTGAGTTCATGATCTTCATGTTAATAAGAACACTTTAGTTGTTCATATCTTGAAGAACTCAGAATTGTATTATGCTTAAAAACCTTAAAGCATAATTTCTCATGATCAATCCAATTGTGTGTTAAAGGATTGAAACAGCCAATTGTAATATCTTCTTCATCTCTTTCTGTAAGATTGAGTCTTTCACCGTGGTATTCGGTGAAAGGTTGTTGTCATTGAAAGTGGTTTACTTTCATGGTTTCGATTGAAGACAAGTTTGTCTTCAAGGTCTGAGGGTGGTTTGCCTTCAGGAACTGAAAGCGGTTTGCTTTCAGGGGCTGTTGAAAGTGGTTTGCTTTCACAGGATATTGGTAGAAATTCTTGGGGTCCTTGGGTTAGGAACTTGTAAGAGATTTTTATCAATAGTGGAAAAATCCTCAAGGGGTTTTC
Organism: Acmispon strigosus; assembly: GCA_030819835.1. Taxonomy (NCBI): domain Eukaryota; kingdom Viridiplantae; phylum Streptophyta; class Magnoliopsida; order Fabales; family Fabaceae; genus Acmispon; species Acmispon strigosus. Next base: position 34,036,652 of record JAUAMA010000001.1, read on the forward strand.
TTGAGGGACTGGACGTAGCCTTCGGTGGATTGAAGGTGAATCAGGATAAAATCTGTGTGTGATTCTCTTTATCCTTCATATTTACTTTCAAGTATCGTTCATATCCGCTGCAATCATAACGATCATTTTGCGATCATCATAGACTTGAAAGTAACAATTTCATTAAGGGGAAAATTGGGGCAACATTGATTCACCCCCCCCCTCAGGTTGCTATCTGTTCTAACAGATTACACCTAGGCAAGTAATCGATTACTCATGTCTTGTAATCGATTACATGTTTGAAATTCAAATTCAAACTGAAACGGTCACTTGTGTAATCGATTACACTAAGTATGGTAATCGATTACCAGAACGAAAAAGTGCATCTTTTCATGAACCATTGTGTCCCAAACCTTTTGAAAAGGGTTGTGATGGTTCAAGGACGTTTCCCTTGCCTATATAAAGACCATTTGAGTCCAGAAAACATAACACACACATAACATACACAACATACACAAGAGACAACATATTACACATGAGAAAATCACATTAGGCCAAAGCTTTGTCAAAATTAGTTCATCTTTTAGAACTTAAATCTTTTGGAGCCTAAATTCTGATTTCATGATCTTCATGTTAATAAGAACACTTTAGTTGTTCATATTTTGAAGAACTCAGAATTGTATTATGCTTAAAATCCTTAAAGCATAATTTCTCATGATCAATCCAATTGTGTGTTAAAGGATTGATACAGCCAATTGTAATATCTTCTTCATCTCTTTCTGTAAGATTGAGTTTTTCACCGTGGTATTCGGTGAAAGGTTGTTGTCACTGAAAGTGGTTTACTTTCAGGGTTTCGATTGAAGACAAGATTGTCTTCAAGGTCTGAGGGTGGTTTGCCTTCACGAACTGAAAGCGGTTTGCTTTCAGGGGTTGTTGAAAGTGGTTTGCTTTCAAAGGATATTGGTAGAAATTCTTGGGGTCCTTCGGTTAGGAACTTTTAAGAGATTTTTATCAATAGTGGAAAAATCCTCAAGGGGTTTTCTTGAGGGACTGGACGTAGCCTTCGGTGGATTGAAGGTGAACCAGGATAAAATCTTGTGTGTGATTCTCTTTATCCTTCACATTTACTTTCAAGTATCGTTCATATCCGCTGCAATCATAACGATCATTTTGCAATCATGATAGACTTGAAAGTAACAATTTCAATAAGGCAAAAATTGGGGCAACACTGATTCACCCCCTCCTCTCAGGTTTCTATCTGTTCTAACAGGTTTGCCTTCAGGAACTGAAAGTGGTATACTTTCAGGGGCTGTTGAAAGTGGTATACTGTCACAAGTGATTCATAGAAATTCTTATGGTACTTGGTGTAAGAACTTGTAAGAGATTTTTATCAATAGTGGAAAAATCCTCAAGGGATTTTCTTAAGGGACTGGACGTAGCCTTCGGTGGATAGAAGGTGAACCAAGATAAATTTCTGTGTGTGAATTCTTCTAGCCTTCATCTTTACTTTCAAGCAACGCTTATTTCCGCTGCAATCGTTTGCATTTACATTTATCTTGAAAGTAAGAAGGTATTAAGGCGAAAATCGGGTAAACCTGATTCACCCCCCTCTCAGGTTGCTATCTATACTAACAATTGGTATCAGAGCGTAAGTTTAGGTAATTTGCTCCTAAGATCCGGGAAGATGGCATCCTCATCTACAACAAGTACCAATGAAGGATTCAACATAAATAGGCCACCATTCTTCAATGGAGAACACTATGACTTCTGGAAAATCAAGATGAAAATCTTCATAAGGTCATTAGACGCGGGAATTTGGAAAGCCATTGAAGAAGGTCCCTTTGTGCCTGTAGAAGAAGTTGAAGGAAGTTCACAACCAAAACCAGATAACACTTGGAATGAAGAAGAAAATAAGAAGGTTCAATATGATCTCAAAGGAATGAATATTCTTACATCTGCTCTTGGCATGGATGAATTTTTCAGAGTATCAACATGTACAACATCGAAAGAAATATGGGATACGCTGATGGTGACTCATGAAGGAACAGATGAAGTCAAGAGATCAAAAATCAATACTCTATCTCAAGAATATGAAATGTTCAGAATGCTTCCAGGAGAAAAGGTATTGGACATGCAAAAACGATTCACTCATTTGATTAACCATTTGATTGCTCTTGGTAAACAGTTTTCAAACAGTGACTTGAACATGAAAGTTCTAAGATCACTCACAAGAGCATGGCAACCAAAGGTTACGACCATTTCAGAGAAGAAGAGTTTATCAAATATGACTCTTGCAACTCTCTTTGGAAAACTCTAAGAACATGAGTTGGAATTGAATCGTTTAGGTGAACATGAACAACATGAGAAGAAGTATCGATCCATTTCCCTAAAGGCAAAAGAAAGCATCAAAGATGATTATGATGCAGATTCTGAAGAAGAAGATAATGGGAACATGAATCTTATAACATATCTTTCCAAAGGAATAATGAGTCCTCCTCCTCTCAAAAGATCACATGCTTCGAATGTGGTAAACCTGGACACATCAAGTTAGAATGTCCAAATCTTCAAAAGAAGAAACATGGTCTGAAGGACAAATTTGAAAAGAAAGATCAATCCACATGAAGAGCATACTTGGCTTGGGACGAAAATGAAGTAAGTTCATCATCAGATTCTGACAAAGAAGAAGCACAAGTTGCATTAATGGCTTCACATGATTCAGATACTGAAGATATCCAGGTTAGTGATAATTTTATTTCTTTTCATGATTTAAAGTATACTATGGAAAATATGTTTAAATTATGTCAAAGTTTTTCTAAGGTTAGCACTAAGCAAAATGATTTAATATCATCTTTAGAAAATAAATGTAGGAATTTACAAGAAGAATTAGACATAGTGAAGTCTAAGTTAGACATTATACATAAATGCACTAAGTGTAGTTCTCTAGAAGAAAAGATAGAAAATCTTCAACAAAGAGTTCATAACTTCAACACAGGAAAACAAAAGTTAGATGATATTCTAAGTGTGCAAAGGCACTCAAACAATAAGTCTGGACTAGGATATACATCTTATCCAAAGACAAAAGAAGTTAAGAAAACTGTGTTTGTAAAACCAAACAAAGTGGAAGGATCTTCTGAAAACGCTAAGACTAATTCTTTTAGGAGTATGAACAACAGGAAAAGTAATTTACGTAGATCTCCTAAGAAGATCAATCCTTCTCCTAGGCAAAAATCTAGTTACAACCAATATTCATGTACTTATTGTAACAAAATAGGACATACCCCTAGTAGATGTTATTACAAAAATGTTGGAGTACCAAATAGGGAATATATATGGGTTAGGAAGAACAATAACTTAGAAGGACCCAAAGCTTATTGGGTTCCTAATACCCATGTCTGAACTTTGTCATGTAGGTGTGCATGAAAGCAGCAAAGGATTTATGGTATCTTGATAGTGGCTGCTCATCACACATGACAGGAGACAAAACAAATTTCTCTTTACCTATACCTATAGAAAAGGGATTTGTCACATATGGAAACAATCAAAAGGGAAAAATACTTGGTATTGGAAGAATAGGCACACTCCCTCAAACAGTCATCGACAAAGTTCTATATGTTGATGGTTTGATGCATAATCTTCTAAGTATCAGTCAACTCTGTGACAAAGGTTTGAAAGTTGGTTTCATTAATGATATCTGTGTAGTAAAAGATGTGAAAACTAAAGAGATTAAGTTTTCCGGACATAAAGTCAATAAGGTCTTCATGATATCCTTGGATGAAATTCCACAAAATGTCAGATGCCTTTTGGCCAAGAACAATAGTGATTCATGGCTATGGCATAGAAGACTGGCTCATATACACATAGATCATTTAAACAAACTAGTCAAGCACGATCTAGTTGTTGGACTTCCAAAGATAAGATTCGAGAAAGACAAGCTTTGTGATGCATGTCAAAAGGGGAAGCAAACCAGAACGTCTTTCAAGCCAAAGAACATAGTTTCGACTTCAAGACCCCTTCAATTGCTACATATGGATTTGTTCGGACCATCAAGAACAAAAAGCCTCGGAGGTAATCTTTATGCACTTGTTATTGTTGATGATTTATCTAGATTTACTTGGACATTAATCTTGCCTCATAAGAATGAAGCCTTCAAAGCATTCAAAAGATATGCAAGGCTAGTTCAAAATGAAAAGGCTTTAAAGATCTCTTCTATTAGAAGTGATCATGGTGGAGAATTTCAGAATCATCAATTTCAAGAACTATGTGATGAAAATGGAATATCACATAATTTCTCTACTCCGGGAACACCACAACAAAATGGTGTTGTAGAAAGGAAGAACAAACTACTTGAAGAATTAACAAGAACCATGCTAAGTGAATCTAATCTTCCAAAATACTTTTGGGCTGATGCTGTAAGTACTGCTTGCTATGTTTCCAATAGAGTTCTTATTAGACCTATTCTGAAGAAAACCCCTTATGAACTCTACAAAGGAAGGAAACCAAATATCTCTCATCTACATGCTTTTGGATCAAAATGCTTTGTCTTAAACAATGGAATGGAAAACCTTGGTAAGTTTGATGAAAAGTCTGATGAAGGTATATTCCTTGGTTATTCCCTAACAAGCAAAGCATATAGAGTCTTTAACAAGAAAACTCTATCTATGGAAGAATCCATACATGTTTCCTTTGATGAGTCTAACTCCTCAAAAGAGGATACAGTCAATCTTCCAGATAATGATGAAGAAGATATCATTATCAATGAAGACTCTCAAAAGAAAAAGAATCAAGATCCAATACAAGAAGAGCATGTTGAAGATAACACTTATCAACTACCAAAGGAATGATGAATCCACAGGGATCATCCAGTCGATAATATCATTGGTGATATTTCTAGAGGTGTTTCTACAAGGCTACGCTTAAATGATTCAGTATTAAACATGGCCTTTGTCTCTCAAATAGAACCCTCAAAAGTGAATGATGCTCTTGAAGATGAGTATTGGATTGTGGCAATGCTGGAAGAACTAAACCAATTTGAAAGGAATCAAGTTTGGGAACTTGTTCCTAAGCCCACTGACAAGCATGTCATTGGAACAAAGTGGGTATTCAGAAATAAACTAGATGAAAATGGTATTATTGTTAGGAACAAAGCAAGGTTGGTTGCACAAGGTTATAATCAAGAAGAAGGCATTGATTTTGATGAAACCTATGCACCAGTAGCAAGGTTGGAAGCCATAAGACTTCTGTTGGCGTATGCTTGTTCTTTAAACTTCCCATTATATCAAATGGATGTTAAAAGTGCTTTCCTGAACGGATTCATTCAAGAAGAAGTCTATGTGAAGAAACCTCCAGGATTTGAGGATCTCAAGTTTCCTTCACATGTCTTCAGATTAAAGAAGGCACTCTATGGTCTTAAACAAGCCCCTCGTGCATGGTATGACAGATTAAGCACATTCCTTTGTGAAAAAGGATTCCAAAAGGGTAAGGCTGACACAACCTTGTTTATCAAGAGAACCAACGGTAATACTTTATTAGTTCAAATATATGTAGATGATATTATTTTTGGTGCAACTAACGAATCTCTGTGTAAGGATTTCTCTAACATGATGCAAGAAGAATTTGAGATGTCCATGATGGGACAGTTAAATTTCTTTCTAGGATTGCAAATTAAGCAATCACATGATGGGATATTCATCAACCAATCAAAGTTTTGCAAGGATATTTTAAAGAAATATGATTTGGATGATTGCAAAGCCATAGCCACACCAATGGGGTCTAACACATATTTAGATCAAGATGAATCCGGTGTTCAAGTAGACATTACCAAATACAGAGGTATGATCAGATCTCTTCTATATTTAACAGCAAGTAGACCTGATATTATGTTTAGTGTGTGTCTATGTGCTAGATATCAAGCATCTCCTAGGGAATCACATTTGAGTTCAGTTAAACGGATTTTCAAATATCTGAAAGGAACTACAAATGTTGGTCTGTGGTATCCCAAAGGGAGTGTTTGTGATTTGATTGGGAAATGCACTTGTTTCTTGGTCCTGTAAGAAACAAGCATGTGTTGCTCTAAGTACTGCTGAAGCAGAATACATTGCTGCAGGAAGTTGTTGTGCACAAACCCTATGGCTCAAACAACAACTCAAAGATTATGGCTTAGAGCTGGGCTGCATTCCAATCAAATGTGACAACACAAGTGCCATTAATCTCACTAAAAACCCCATCATGCACTCTCGAACTAAGCACATTGATATAAGACAATTAGCTGATATTTTTACTAAACCTCTTCCTAAAGATTCATTCTTTAAGATTAGAAGAGAATTAGGTATATTAGATGAACATGATATTTAAAGTAATGTGTTTACATGTTTTAATTATTTTCATAATTTCTTGTGTGAACCTATATGATTACATGCTTAGTTTACAAGTTAATATTATGATTGCATGTATCTAAGTTGCTTATATATGCTTAAATGTTCTTCTAGTAATTTATTACATAGGAATTTATAGTTTAGAATCTATAAACTGTCCTAGTAATCGAATACCATACATCCTGCAATCGATTACCCCTGCCTTTCAGTCCTCGTGCCTTTGAAAATCTTCTGCGTAATCGATTAACATAACTGCTGTAATCGATTACATCATCGAAAACTGTCAGAATTTCAAAATTCCCTCCATCTTTTTGAAATTCAAATTCAAGGAAACCGCTCTGTAATCGATTACTCAGCTGCTGTAATCGATTACAAGCTCGTGCTATATAATCACAGCATTACATGACAATCGAAATTGCCTTCCAATTCCCATTTCTATCATCCTAATCTTTGATTTCTAACATCCTGAAACCTTGTTTCTATTCCTAAGAACCATCTACCCAATCTATCATGTCTTCATCTCACTTTCTTCCTTCCAATCCAATGAATTTAACCAGACTTCTTACTACAACAAACCAACGGACTAGGTTTGTTTCAAGGTTCCTGTATCAAATTATCCGCAAACCCATGTATGGTGACTTGGATTCTTTTGTTGAAAGTGGTCACACCTTTCCAGCCTACCTCAGGAATCAGGACCTAGAAGAGTTCATTGCCATAAGCAATCCATACTATCCAGAACTGGTTAAAATATTCTATTGTAATCTCGAGACTCTAAGAGATGGATTTCAGAGTTCAGTCAAAGGAATTCTCATTCGCTATTCCCTTTCAACCTTTGGGCGATGTCTGGGGCTTCCTTCTACCGGTGCCTTCTTGGGTCCAAACTTGCCCTGCCCCTGGCCAGACTACAATCAAGAGTCATTTTATCAATCTCTATGCAGATTCCAGCCATCAGAACTTCTAAAAATCTATCCTCCTCACACGACCTCTTGTCCTTAACATATTGACGTACTCACCACGAATAATCATTTGCTTCATTATTTCATTAATCAAGTACTTCTGCCACAAGAAACCCTTCTTGCTCACATCAGTGAGTTAGAGTTACAAATTTTATATGGCATTCTCAACTGCCATAAAATCAATTGGGCCTTTCTGATCATGAATCACATGCTAAAGTGTCGGGACAATGCTGAGCCTTTTCCTTACGCTTCCGTCATATCCCGCATACTCATCTACTCTGGAGTACCAATAGCAAAACTTTATGATGAGCGGTCTTCTCATCTTAAGTGTATTGATACCTCCATCATCCCTTATCTCGGGATCTCAAATGATTTTGGCATCTTTACTCTTACCTGCCACCTCCATGAAGACGGTCGTGACTGTCCAATCAAGAAGAACATAGCTGATGAAGACTCTTCTGTTGATACTTAGTGTTCTAGGAGTCTCTTGTTTTCTTTTGCTTGCTTACTCTTGTAATATTTTTTGTTGTTGTTGTTGAACTCTGTATAGTTTCTCTATTTTATCTATATAACATGTTTGGATGTTTGTTGGTTATCACTCTTTTTCATTTTACCCCCAACCCCTATGCTTTATTTGAATATACACTTGTATGGTTGTATGCCTGTTTTTGGCCTTTTCTTCTTTTTGATGAAGTCAAAAGGGGGAGAAAGGTTCTGTGCTCTTTATAGACTATATGCAGGAATTCAACAAGTGAATCAGAAAGGGGGAGATATATTGGATTACATCAAACAGGGGGAGTTTTCAACAAAGAAGCATATCTGATCTTCAAGTTTCAAGGAATGTGTTTGCCATCATCAAAAAGCGGGAGATTGTGAAGAAGGTCTTGCTCCTGACCCAAGCTGAGGTTTTGATGATGACAAACTCATCGGCAAAAAGAAGAAAAGAAGACTTAGAGGAAACAGCACTATAAAGTTCATCATTTACCTAGAAGTCTTAGTTTAGGTGAGTTATGCTTCTAAAGGCTTCTTAAAGCATAAAGGCTCCTTAAAACATCTAAGCTAATCAAGTTTAATGTTTTCATAAGTTAAAAGAAGTAGAAAAACTCAAGCCGATCTTAAAAGTTCAAGTTTCTGGATATTGGACTTAAGTGTAATCGATTTCAGCTTTCTGGTAATCGATTACTTCTTGCTTGTAATTGATTACATGTTTGAATTTGAAATTCAAACTATAACGGCTCTTAGTGTAATCGATTACCTAAGTGATGTAATCAATTACACACACGAAAAGTTGCAACCTTTCGTGAACCATTGTGTCTCAAAACTTTTGGGAAGGGTTGCATTGGTTCAAGGACGTTTCCCCTTGCCTATATAAAGTCCATTTGAGTCCAGAACACAACAACACATGAGAATACAACATTAGGCCAAAGCTTTGTCAAAATAGTTCTTATCATTAAGTCTTTTAGTACTTAAACTTTCAAAGAGCCTAAATTCTGAGTTCATGATCCTCATGATTAGGAGAACACTTTAAGTTGTTCATATCTTGAGGAACTCAGAATCTTATTATGCTTAAGAGCCTTAAAGCATAAATTCTCATGATCAATCCACTTGTATGTAAAAGGATTGATACAGCCAAATTGTAAACTCTTCTTCATCACTTTCTGGTAGATTGAGTATTCACCGTGGGTCTCGGTGAAGGGTTGTTGTTATTGAAAGTGGTGTACTTTCAGGGTGTTGATTGAAGGTGGTCTAGCCTTCAAGGTCTGAAGGTGGTTTGCCTTCAGGAACTGAAAGTGGTATACTTTCACAGGTGATTGATAGAAATTCTTAAGGTACTTGGTGTAAGAACTTGTAAGAGATTTTTATCAATAGTGGAAAAATCCTCAAGGGATTTTCTTGAGGGACTGGACGTAGCCTTCGGTGGATAGAAGGTGAACCAGGATAAATTTCTATGTGTGAATTCTTCTACCCTTCATCTTTACTTTCAAGCAACGCTTATTTCCGCTGCAATCATTTGCATTTACATTTATCTTGAAAGTACGAAGGTATTAAGGCGAAAATCGGGTAAACCTGATTCACCCCCCCTCTCAGGTTTCTATCTATACTAACAAACCCTTCTTCATCCAAAAGTCACAAGTAAATTATTGTGGCTATTGATTATTTTATGAAATGGGTCAAAGAAATCCCTCTTAGGACGGTGACTCAAGATAGTGTGATTGATTTTGTGCAAAAACACATTGTGTTGCGTTATGGGATTCTTGAAACTTTGACAACTGATCAAGGGTCAGTATTTGTTGGTCAAAAAGTAGTTGGGTTCGCCAATGAGTTGGGAATACAATTAATGACTTCTACTCCATATTATACCCAATTGAATGGTCAAGTCGAAGCAGTTAACAAAATTATTATTGGTTTAATTAAAAAGCATGTGGACCAAAAACCAAAAGGATGGCATAAAAATTTAGACCAAGTTTTGTGGGCTTATCGAACTTCTCCTCGAGCAGCTACTGAAACATCACCATTTCGACTAACTTACGGGCATGAAGTAGTGCTTCTATTTGAGATTTATTTACAATCAACCCGTGTGTAAAGACAAATGGAGATTCTCGTCGAACATTATTGGGATATGATGTTGGATGAGTTAGTTTATTTGGATGAAGAGAGACTTTCAGCTTTAGAATCCATCATACGTCATAAAGAAAAAGTGACTAAGGCTTATAATAAGAAGGTTAAGTCGAAAGCTTTTGCAGTTGACGATTTAGTTTGGAAACTCATTTTACCCATGGATAAGAAAGATTTTACTTATGGTAAATGGTCTCCAAGTTAGGAGGAACCTTTTAAAATTACAAAAGTATTTTCAAGCAACGCATATTCGACTCAAGAAATCGACACAGATCGCAAAACTTTAAACATAAACGAAAAATACTTGAAAAAATATAAGTCAGCGTTGCATGAAATCAAGATAACGTGATTGCCATGAAAATTGGTAGATAAACAGTCGGATTACGGAACATTGCCATTACAACTAAGCCGTTAAAAATGGCTTTTTCAAAAATAAAAGAAAAATTACACTACAAAGTTAAAAAGGCGGCTTAGCCTTAATTTGAGCAAACTGTCTCTTTCATCTCGTGATCTTTTCTCCAACCATAGCCACTTTCTTCTCTTCATCAGCAATGACGTTGCCAAGTCTGATGCTTTCCTTGATATCTGGAATTGCTTGAGAAGCTACTTCGCTCTTTTGGGCCGCCAGCTTCGGAGTTTTATCCAACAACATTGGCTTCTCTTTCATTATCTTTTCAAGTTGTTGATCAAGAACCAATAACCTATCGTCTGCGCGCTTTTCAACATGCTCGATTTCAGTAATGGTGGTTTGAATTTGGGAAAATTTTCCCTTGACAAACTGATCTGCCGCTTTGTTGGAATTTAAGCTTTGTTGGCAAGTAGCAAGCTGATGGAAGTTGGCCAAAGCTTCCATCACAAATGATCGAAGCTCAAAAAAGGCACGTTGTTGGTCGGGAGAGAGGTTTTCGTATGCCAAAGCTTGATTGAGATTTTTGATTTCAGTAGCTGCAGTATGATCATTTTAAAGATCTTCGAGCAAGTCTCGCTCAAAGGCCAATTGTCTTAGCCTTTCCAGCATTTTCTTGTTGTCATCATCCAGAATGATGACTTCGATCTCAGGAGGTTGTTGATTCCAATTGTTGGCTGCTGACATCTCAGCTTCCATGTATCTCTTAAGCAGATCAATAGGATTCTCAGCCAACTTTTCAACCTCGTTTCAGTCGAAGGAGTTGTTGTTCCGGTGATGGTGGTTGGCCTCTCGAAGCTAGCAACGTTCGAAGACGGGTTGGTTTCCGCATCTTTGGACTTTGGATTTGAGATTTCGTGTGAAGGGAAAGCAGTTCGTTCAGCATGTGGAGAATGATAAATAGTCTTACAACCAGGGTTTTGAGAAGCCAAAGGAAAGGGTTGTTCCAAAAATTGTTTAAGTGAAGGAGTTAGTTTTGGAAACTCGAAGCTACTTGAAGAATCTGAGTCGCTTGAAGAACTGAAAGAAATCAAGAAGATTCTATTACTAGAATTTTTAAGCCTCCAGGAGAAGCTTCAGAGATTGGTGTAATTTTTAAGCCTCCACCACTGGTTCCGACCGCACAGAGACTTCGAAGCTTCTTTCGACAAAAGCCCCATTCTTTGGTATCTTTTCTCTAAACCAAACGAGAGTTTTCTTACTTCTTCTCCAACCTAATGGAAGAACAACAACATGCATGAACAGAAGAAAAAAATCAAGAGGCTAAAAGGGTCAAAGAGTCAAAGCAGAGCCATTACAGGGGCGTGGTAAAAAGACAATTTTGTAGTAGTGTTTCACAATCATATACAATGTTCAGGCTACTTATGTATACGGGAAAATTAGAAATGCACACAAATTGTATACTAATTTCCACAAATGGTTCAATTGGAAATAATGTCCCCAAATAAAAGTTACAAGTACTTACTTAAGAGGGTACAGTGTGCTTTCTCCCACGTATGAAACAGCGGCGGAGTGCATCACAACATCATATTTATTCTTTGAAAATATTTTATCAACCTAATAACCAGTCTAGGAGACAATTTTTCTGGGGCATTCTCTAACACTAAGCTTCAATCAAAGTTAACATTCAACACCAAATCATTTATGGTAACAAGGATACAGATTTCACATCTACCAAAAAGTTAGCATACATAAATTGAAACCTCCTAGGTTCTCGAAATAAGTTTTGAAGAACCCTAACGACACCCAAACCAAGTGACCTTCCACAGCTTGTTTATCCTTCTTCCTTTCTCCCGCAGTTCATGCTGCTCAAGAGAAAGTTTTAGTTAACAAGAGATTGAACCTCATTGCAATTATAAGTTCAAGCTTTTCAGTATTATAGCAGTCAAAAAAACACATGAGAGAAAAACACATTTTCAGAATGTGATTGCAAAACCGTTTTGGCCAATGTTAAAGTACTTATACACAAGAAGAAAATGTAAACAAGTAACTCAACCAAAATATTATCAAATCTCACCATAGAGTAGTAAGAAAACCTGAGAGGAGAGAGCAGATAAGAACTACACAAATTTTGAATGAAATTGACTCCAATGTCAAGCTTTGCTGCATTGCATAAAATTCAGAATTAATAATTAGTAATGATATTTGAAGCTAACCAAGTCCTAATGAAGAGAATGAAAAATAGATCTGATGAAGGTTTAGTTGTTTTTTAATGCAGGGAAGATATGAACCTTTGCCAGCATGGATGCTTTTGTGAGCCTGTAGGAGTACTTACTACTCACCACAATTAGCATCTACTTTTCAAATTTAACTTGCTTCCTCCTTCAGGTACTCACCAAAACCATGCCAATTCACTAGGCCATATGAGAAAGAACACCTAAGAAAGCTTAGTCTGCAGTGCTTAAACAAAGATGAAAAATAGTAAGAGCCAGTTCTGTCCAAAAAGCACGAGTATTCTGAGGAGGGAGAAGATAAAAATTTAGTATTTGATACACCAATCAATAAGCAAAACACCTCAAGTAGTATAAAGCAAACAAAACAAACCACAGTAAGTGTATTTTCATTTTTCACACCCCTGCTCTATATTATATAGTAAATGCAAAAATTGAAAAACACACACAAAATAGAGTTGAAGAGTAGGAATGATATTAGGGGAGGGGAATAAAAAGAAAAAAATTGTTAAGCAGAAATCTAAATGGCGAAAACAAAAACAGGTTTGATATAAAAATATAGGTCGACTAAGAGCAAAGAGTTTCTTACCATTAAATCTTCTTTCAAGGCAAAAGACTTAGTACTTTCTATAGCTTCTTCACTTTAAATCTGCAGTTGAAACCTTGTTGGTTAAAACAAAACTCTATGCAGACAAATTATTGCGTAGAGAAATTAAAAAGCTAAAGACCAATTGTTACCTTGCCAAGCAGATTTCACTATCATAAAAAGTGAGACATGTATCAGCAAAAAGCCAAAAACCAACCCACTCAAAGACCAAAGCCCAAATAGCCCCTGAAAACCAAAATCCAAAAACGTTGCATGCAGTAGGGAGCTTTGAAGGTAAGCATAGCATTATCAGAGAAAAATGTTGCAGAAGATAGGAATATGGTTTTATTTAACAGATGGAGAGGGAGCTTGCGAAGGTAGTTTAAACGCATCCAAACTAAAATCGGCTATGAGAGCTTGCGATGGGATCTAGGGTTTGAAGGTGTGGAAAGAAGGAAAGAAAAAGTGGGAGGAGAGACAAGCAGCGAGGACCTGGCGCTGCTCCATGTCACAAAGAATGAGGGACTCTTCGTCTTCAGAGACAAGGGTTTCGTCTAGGAACACGTCTTCATCCATGAACTCCTCTTCCAAAGACAAGGTACTACTAGAGGCGAAGTAGATGGCGAGGAGATCTCCTCACAACGCACCGTTCTGCGGCTCCGGTTCTACGACAACGATGCCCGCTGCGTTGTTTTGCACAAGCCCAAGGCGATTTTGGTCAACGGCGTGAGCCGTGTGGAGGAGGACGAGGAGGATCTGGAGGTTGACAGCGTGAGCCGCGTGGAAGAGGACGAGGAGGTCGACAATGTGAGTTGGGGTCATTAGAGTCTAGGGTTTCGGGGAACGAGAAAGATGAATTTGGGGTGGTGGGTGAAAATGGTGGATAGGTTTTGGGGTTTACTAAACTCTATTACCACGATTCATAATACCAACCGTGGTAATAGGTAATTGTTTTTTTTTAAAATATTTATTTTTACTCAGCTACCACGGTTACCATACAACCGTGGTAATAGAGTACCTCAATTACCACGGTTCAACACGGAACCGTGGTAACAGATTCCCGAGCAGCTTTCTACCACGGTTCCATACGGAACCGTAGTAATAGGCGCGTGGTAAAAAGACAATTCTGTAGTAGTGGACATTGGTTTGAGCAATGACGTTTCTGGCAAGAGTGACAATGGGAGGTTCATCTTAATCATGAAGAGGTGAGTTCACTTCAGGTTCTTCTTGATCTTGAGCTTCGTCCTGCGTATCTTCATCACCTTGCTCAAACTGAAGTAAATAAGGAATTAGTAATGGTCGAAAGGGTAGTCGGACAAAGCTATGAGCAGTTTATACCTTAGTGTCTTCAGAATCACCCTCATCGCTCGAAAGAGGAATGGTGACGGTTTCCTTCCCTTTGAGTTTTTTGGGATGATTAGAAGATTTGCTTGGCGCAGGTCTCTTTCGACCCTGATAAATAAAGAAATGACACAAGAAGGGGGGTTGAATTGTGTCTGAATTAAAAATTCACTTTCAAAAAAAATTATTAGTTTATAAAAGCTTTTTGTAAATGATGGCAGCGGAAAATGATTAAACAGAGTTTAAAATGATAAAGCTATAAACTAAGCACACATATGTGGACGATAGGAAAAACTGTTTGTGCAGCGGAAGTGAAACATGTGCTTGTGTAAATGATGTGTGTTGTAAGGGTATAGATGATGCAGGCATTAAACGTTGGACGAGGCATGCAGTAAACGGTGCAGACGATGCAAGCAGTAAACGATGCAAGCAATAAAAACGTAAACGATGCAAGCAATGAAGACAACACACAAGACATTTATCCTGGTTCACCGCTAATCGATGGAGCTACGTCCAGTCCTTGACTTCACCAAGATTTTCCACTATTCAACCCTGAACAACACAAGTATTAAACATGACTTCTCCCAAGTATTCAACGGGAATTCTCCTAGTATTCGACAGGACTTCTCCCAAGTATTCAACAGGACTTCTCCCAAGTATTATACAGGACTTCTCATAGTATTAGACAGGATTTCTCCCAATTCTTTTACAAGTATTTTCACATCTACAAAGTCTCTTCAGAAAGAGTGAGGTAGAAAGTTTAAGCACGAACAAACTCTAAGTATTTTTGGTAGAGGATATGACTCTTAAGAATATACTTGAGGTTTGGTAATAACAGAGATTATTGGACGATGGGTTCTCTGTTTTGGGTGTAAAGGGATAAACGATAAAATATAAAATAATCCGAGCAGAAAAATTATTCGAAGGATTTTAACCTAAGACGCTTTGCTAGAACCTTTCGTCTTAGATGATGTGTTGTCATTGTCATCATCACCATCATCGTCATCATCACCTTCCTCGAAGGTATTGGATTTAGGTGGCAAAGGTCGAGCTGCCGGTGTCGAAAGGTTAGCACAAAATCAAAATGTCAATGAAAATTCAAAATTTATCTTAGTTACCTTGGCCAATGGGGTCGAGAACCTTGACATAGCATTCATCGACGTGGATATGGCCATGGTAAGTGTATAGATTGTACCTAGTCGAAGTGACTCTTTTGCGAGGAGGCTTTGATTCATTGGCACACATTCCCATAATATTAACTATAAACCAATTAGGAATGGGGATAGCAGTGGGAAAAGCTAAAGCCATTTCACAATTTGGCAAAGGAGGAAACTTTGGTCGATGAAATTTCAAAATATACAAATATTTGTCCACATGTGGAGGAAAATGGATTTTTAGAAATAATTTTTCAAGTTTTTCTCTTAAAGTTCTAGTCGCCTGCGTAATCACATACTCAATTTGACTAGGAAAATATACTGTTTTGAAGTATTTTTGGAATTGCCTTATTTCTTTGATATGAGTACCTCTACTTTTCATCTTGGGTTCCTTGGTCTACAAATCAAAGAAACCAACAGTCATTCTCTCGATGCATTGAGCCATGGTGAGACTGATGGAAGAATAGTATTGACTCCACCATATGTCGAAAGCCTCAGTGCAGAAGAAAGAGGGCTCGGAATGGAAATGATTCAAAGTTGGAGCATGCCTGTCATAGTAGATAGGGGCTCTCTTGGGAAGATCAGAGTCGATGGCAGTCTCTGATAAAAAGATGGCTTGGTATTTTGTGAAGATAGAGGTTGGCCAGAATTGGCTAAGACTGAATTGTCGAGCTACCAACTGGAGTTGATAGCCGAAGAGACAATGCTCTTCTTCAGTAAGCCCTGACAACAAGATTTTGGGAGTTAAAATTTCGGCCCAAATAGCCAAACTCTCGGCTTGAGCTCCGGCGGTTTCACCCGGAAAGGGTATGATGAACCAGTCGGGACCACATCTTTGACTGCTAAAAGGAGCGGTCGACTCAGTGTAATTTTTCAAGTCGAGGAAATAGGAGAAGAATTTCCTTAAGTCTTCCTTTGCAGATGGTTTTTTGGAATTGGGAGTAAGAAAGCTAAGCCTAGGGCCCTCTACGTTCAAGTAAATGCCCTTAGGATAAGTTTCTTACAACTTTGGTTTGAATATAGCATTAAACCATAATTGTAGTAACGAAAGGGGGCATGCTGTATCAAAAGTTTAATCTGTTTGGTTCTGGAGATGATAAAAAACTTCTCCTAAAGATTGATAAAAACTATCCAAAAGCAATTTGCTCTAGCAAATGTCAACTCCTTCATGAAGAAGAGTTGCTAGTGGAAGCAAACTCTTAGAGAGTTGAAGAGATTTGGTGTAAAAAACAAAGGTTGAGAGCCATAGCCATAGCCAAAGGAAAGCTACATGCTCTACATCGGTAACTTCATCAGAAGTGCTGTGGAATAGGATGATAAATGGGTTGAAGGTAAACATGTGAGGGGGAAGTTGAATCGGAGTCAAAGGAAGAGTTTCGCTGGCTTTGAAAATTGTGCCAATTGGTCGAAGACCAGTAATGGCAGCGATATCGAATAAAGTGGGCGAAATCATTCCGAATGGAACATGGAAAGTATTAGTCGAACCTTCGTAGAAGAAAAAGGAACTTAGCAACATTGGGGGATTATAACTCAAGCTATACCTAGATAGCTGAATTAGGTAAAAAATCCCCAATTTCTTCCAATGTCCAGATTTTTTATACTCAACCCTATTAAGCCAATTCAAGAATCTATCTGTCTTAGACATGGGGGAAGACCTAAACACTCCGTTGGGGTCTTCTGAGAATGATATATCATAGACGTCTCTAAAGGCCATGATTTTTTTAGAAGCAAGAGGGCAAGGAAAAAACTCACTATAGCTCCCAGGAAGATTGCTAAGGTAAGGACCTAAGAAAGCATAGGTATTGTCCCTAATAGAAAAGGGAATAAGTACCTACGATTTCCAGATGACAAGCTTTTCAGCTTTATGAGGCGGCTCGGGCACGTACTGACGGTGGCCTGAAGGAAGAGGACCTTCCATTTTGACTGCAAAGGAAATGGGAGCAGAGCGCGCTGATGAATCAGAAGCCATGGAAGCAGAAGATTTAGAGACAAGAAGTTTGAAGAGGTAGAGTTTTTGAAATAGAGCTTGAAGAAGATGAGGTTGAAAAGAGAGAGTAAAGAGAAAAATGTGAGAAGAGACCTCTATTTATAAGAGAAAAGGTGAGAATACGAAGAAGTTTTCGGGTAATGGGAATTGATGGCAGTTGGCACATTTCCTAATGCCATTAAAAATTATCAAATTCCTATCATGTCATTTCTTGGGTCACGTGGGTTAGGTTTCTTGAGAAGCCACTAACCCATCATTGCTACTAAATAGCATAGAGGGCTAGAAACTGCACACCTCCATCATGATAACCGTCAGGTTTGAATATTGATGAATAAATGGATAATTGAGTTTGTCCTTTATTTATTAACTAAATTTATTAAAAATATCATGCTTCTCAAAAAAGAAAATTTTATCGAAGCATAATATTTTAGGGCGCATCTGTTAGCCTAAGATTTTTACAAGTCTTTGGTTAGTCCAATGTTGCTTGGCATGTTGTTTCGACTGATATATTCGACTAAGTTAGAGGGATTATTTTTAGTCGAAGTCTAATTTTGAACTTGACCAGACATAAAAGGTTCGTTTCGATCAAAAGCATGACAGTCGAAGGAGACCTTTGTCGGCAAGCAGTTTAAGTGGTTAAAGTTTGCAGGACGCGTGGAAAGCAGAGAATGACGATTGAGACATGTGTAAAGCCCAAATTATGTGCCTGTTACAAGCAGTTGAATACTTAGCCTATAAATAGAAGACGCCGGGTTCAAGAAAGGGGTTCGCAATACATTACTCAAAATACTCTCATCTTGTTACACATCCAAGAAACCGAGATATACAACAAATTGAGAGTTCAAACGTATGTAATTGAGCGAAACCGAATCTTCTTTTTTATCCATACAATTATATTTTCCGCTTTTTGCAATGTTTGTTTCAGTCCTTTCTTCAAATCTTTTTTTTACAACTTTTGTATCAAAATTAGTCGAATCCTTCACTGGATTCTGATTTAATTAGATATTTTATTTTACATTAGGCACTTTAATTTCAGTAAAAGAACCCAAAGAGGGTCAAAATCTTGCCTCTTTATCACAATTTTTATTTCTAACTGCTTACCAAAAATATGAGTAAACACCAAGCTAGACTAGGCCAAATTAATAAACAGATAAGACCAAAACTTTTTAAAAGTCTATTTAATTAAAAATGACAGACTTTAGCAACTCAGATAGCCTTGTAAGCCTAACATGCCGATCTATTTAAATAAATATAATTTATTATATTATTTTCACATTGGATTTTTACTATAATATCTGAAAAATATATTTATTGACTTCTTTTTATGTTTAAAGATGTTAGACTATATAATAATTTAATCATCTAAATCTCTTTATACATGGATTGATGACATATTTACTTTGTTTTAGATGATATAATAATAATTTTAATATATTTTAGCTTGTTAGTCAATAAGCTTGTTGACATTATACAAATATATTTTTCAGCTTACTCAAATGTCTTATTATAAAGAAGGCATTTAAATAGGTTACTAGACTAAACCATATTTTCTAAAAGATCAAGTTTATGCCTAAAAGAAAGCCTATGATAGGTAACAGGGAAGACTCAGGCCTTGAAAATTTTATGTAGGCCAAACCTATTAAAGTAAAGCTTAACCTAGGTCAACCTTCTTCCACCCCTAGTCAATGAGATCAAAGTGCTGAATTTGATCAGAGAGTTTGCAATGCAGAGGATGAAGGAGTCAGAAGCAATTAAAAAATATTTTGACAGACTTATAAAAATTGTCAACAAGGTGGGATTGTTTGGATTTAAGTTTTCTGATGCATGCATAGTGCAAAAAATCTTTTTGACAGCTCACAAGAGTTTTAATTCACTATTTATTTACAGTTTCAATTTTTTACAATAGTAATGCATAAAATAAAATTCATCAATCAATTATGGAGATTTTTCTGGTGTAGGAGTGACGTGTTCGGACACGGTGCAGGAGTGATATGAACCAATGGGAAAATGACATGTGTAAAACTTTGATGATATCATTTATGATGCCCTGAATTTTTTTATTGTCCTCCCAAATATGTTAATTACAGGTATGCCCAAATGATTTACCATGTAAATTTAGAAAGTTATGTATAATTTCAAAGACAGGTAAACAAATATCACTCTTTTTTTCTGAAACCAACTCACAACCTTCATCTTTTTCCCATTACCGTCCAGTTCTCATGGTTCTGCTCCTAGGAAGAATCACAGAAGTGCATAATAGAAGATAGTGTTTGATGAATAATTGCAATCGCAGAGGAGGCACTTGCTGTCTGATAGATTCGCTGCATATAATTGGGTTTTGAAAAGAGGCAAATCAAATTAGGGTTTAAAAGAGGGAAAATTGCAAAGTGCGAACTGTGTGGGTATTTTCTTGTTGCGTCGGAGAAGATTGCTGTAGAAAAGGAGAGTCCGGGTTCGGTGCAATCAGAGAATCTGACGGTGGTGGGATCTACGACGGAGAAGCTTCTTGTTGCGGCAGAGAAAGTTGCTGTTGCAAAGGAGAGTCCAGTCGAAATCTTAGAGGATGGTCTGCCATAATAGGAGAATAACATGGTTGTGGGATATACAGATACGGCTGGGGTGACGGAGCATGGCCCGATGGCGATGCTATAGGAGACCACTGCTCTGAGACCGAGATCAACGTAGGAGAGGCCGGTGGTGGCGGAGTATGCAGAGGTGACGCAGGAGGGGTCCCGGATCGCAGAGGAACATGCCACGTTGGCTAGAGCGGCGACGGAAGGGAGGAGGACCATGATGGCGTAGAAGAATCCATGAAGGCGTAGAAGAATGCGGCTGTGCTTGGTCCGATGAAGGAGTGGCCGATGATGATGGCAGATGAGATTGCGGCGCCGATGAAGGAGTGTCCGATGATGATGGCAGAGGAGATTGTGGCGGTGTCTGGTCCGGTTGAGGAGTGGTGGGGGAATCGCATATCAATATGATGAAGCATCGGAGATCCATGGTTTCTTCAAAGGGGGAATCGAGCAGGCGGCGCCGGTGACATTATTTAGGTGTCAGAGCTAGAGAGAGTCCAAAACTATTGATGGATCTGGAAGTAGAGGAAGGAGCATCGCAATGATTGAAGAAAGAAGGGAACGCAAGGAGTTGGTACCTGAATTGAGAACAAGGGTTCCAGGAATGGTAAAAGCGCCTTGAAATAAGAAAGAGCCCTGTGAATGGTGTGTTTCACAAAAAACAGTAAAAAAAAAAAATCTTTGTTGTAAAAACATGTTACTCAAAAATGGAAATGAAAGAATGACCGTTTAGCAAATACACAAAAATACTATTATAAATACAAAATTCATTAATCCTACCATATCATTACAAGGTGTTTAATTTTTATTGGTACATATAACTAAGGTAAATTACACTCATGGATCTGGCTCTGGATCTTATGCCTGCATCTCCAGCTCACTTCATTTCTGCTCCATCTTCCTCCACTGACTGCATGCCTCTCCATCAGATCTCCTTCATGCCCTGCTTTCCTCGACGTTCCAGATCTACTTTGGGAAAACGCAAGCGCTCCCCAACTGCACAAAATACCCATCTGCCCTCAGATGTATGTCTACAGGCTCTTGTTTTCTCCTTTCGCTTCAAGGCCGGTCTGTGGCTTCCCCCTGGATGTCATGACTACCAGATTACTCCATCCTTGCCATCATGTGTCATGTTCTTCCACTTCGATTCGTAGCTGGTTGTCTCTGGAGATACTCACGTCGCTTCCATCCCTCTTCATTTGGCTGGTCGAGTTGATCCCCTGGTTCTGAAGTTCAAGACCTAGACATTGGTACTTCTTCCTATGATGCCCTCAGTCCTGAAGGCTCCTGGTTTTGGTTGGCACTGCATTACTCTATCTCCACTCATTTCTACTGTGGCATTCTTCACTCTAATTCTGCCACCGCTCCCTACCTTGCCGCCGGTTAATGTCATTCCTAGTTCCGACTCTGCTGACATTCGCACCATGGTCTTCATGCTTGATCAACGCATTGAAGCTTTTCATACTCGCTCTTCCCAAGAACGGCGTGTTCTTCATCAAGATGTGCATGCTCGGCTTAACAACATGCAACACCGCCTCACTATCAAAATGGATGCTCGCTTTGATCGTCTGCAAGCCACTATAGCCTTACTTCTTGGGCACTCAACACCATCCTCTTGACTCTTACTTTT
Organism: Acmispon strigosus; assembly: GCA_030819835.1. NCBI lineage: Eukaryota > Viridiplantae > Streptophyta > Magnoliopsida > Fabales > Fabaceae > Acmispon > Acmispon strigosus. Next base: position 34,058,422 of record JAUAMA010000001.1, read on the forward strand.
ATTGTTCTCTGTCTTCTTTAACTTTTCTATGTTCTTAATGGCTACTTTAGTTTCTCTTTTTCTCCTATGCATTATTCTATCTATGTTTTGATAATGCCAAAGGGGGAGAAGGTATATCTAAATATGAAAAAGAAGAGAGCATAAATTTAGGGGGAGCAATCTCATAATCAAATCTTGAACTGAGGGGGAGGAAATCATAAAAATATATTACTTTCATATTTAAGGAAATTGTCATTATCAAAAAGGGGGAGATTGTTAGAATCAAACAATTTAATGAGTTACTTTATTTTGATAAATAACAATTTCGCTAAGTGTTACTGACTTCTTCAAACTTTTCATATTCAGGAACACTTGTTAATTGGAGATATGCTGCGAGGATTTCGACAAAGCATTATTAAAAGCAAATTGTCAAGTAAAGGACAATAGAGAAATCCGTCCGCCTATGTGAATCAGTCTGCCACTAGAGAGAGTTCGTCCGCCTGTGATGAACGTCTGGTTGATCAGCTACTGAATTTATGAAGAATGTTGAGTTGACTAAAGCAATGATTGAAGACTCGTGCAAAACGAAATATCCTGAAGGCAATCGTTTGTTCAACCCAAAGATGAGCTATCGTGCACCTCTTAGTTCTTCAGAGCATTAATGGCGAAAGAGACAGAATTAAGCTCCTCATTCCTTGAAGATTCAAATCCTCTGACATTCCTTAATTCAAGCTACTTTCGCTGAATTAGCGGCGATACTTTCTGATCATCGTATCTCCTCAATTAGCTGTAAAGCATGAGCATTAATTGCGGACTGTATGGGTCGAGGCATAATGCATCACCGGACGATACCGTCTGGCATTGTTGAAGAAACATTCATTATCTGGCAGATTGCAACAGCATATGTAGAAGTATCCATTACTCACAATCAAGCAGAAATTCAAACGGAACTATTTTGAAGATCTTCAGCAAAGCTTCCAGTAATCATCCTACTGAAGATATAAATAGTGGACTTAGCATCAGCTTCAACTTGGCGACTTTTACACCATCAAAGCATTCAAACTTTCCAATTCTATCTACGATCAAACAAGCTTTAAGCCAAGACACTCAGTAACTCTCAACTTATCTATTCTCTGAGTTCTGTCGCCAACTAGTGTGAAGTTCTTTGCAGAGTGAAAAAGTCTTATCCTTTCTCACACAAGCCCTTCAGAGAACCAACTTGTCTATCATCTCTGAATTCTGTTCTTCATATTTTCTACCCACTCTTACTGAAGAGATTTTGTAGAAACCAAGTTTTCTTGCGAGAGAACTGGGAGGAGTTCTGTCTAACACTCGAGAGAAAAAGGAGAAGTCCTAGAATACTTGTAAAGGAGTAGTCCTCAGAATACTGGGAGAAGTCCCTGAGAACACTTGTACTATTTTGTTTAAAATAGTGAAAATCTTGGTGAAGCCACGGACTGGACGTAGCCCTGTCGATTAAGGGGGTGAACCAGGATAAATATCGTGTGCGTGCTTTATCGTTAAAGCTTTAAGTTTATTTCCGCTGCACTTCGTTGACAAACGTTTTTGAACATATAATAACTATCTCGCAAAAAGATTTATAAAAATCACACACACAATTCAAACCCCCCTTTCTTGTGTGGTTCTATTACTATCAAACCCCTTGATGATTTTTCCACTATTGATAAAAATCTCTTACAAGTCCTTACACCAAGTACCTTAAGAATTTCTATCAATCACCTGTGAAAGCACACCACTTTCAACAACCCCTGAAAGCACACCACTTTTGTCATAATCTGTAGGTTTTTCTTATGTATTCATACAGATTTCTGCATGTTGGTGCTGCTCCTACCTTTTATTACCAAACCTGTAATTTTTCGTTTGTGTTAGAAGTTGTGCTTTCCAGATATTACTTATTTTAGTTTTTATGATAGATGTTCTTTTAATTTTCTTTCACATGTCTTACAGATCAAATTGTATTTTGGCTTGTTTATCTAGTATCTGCGTATGATCTTTTGTTGGAGTTAATTTTATGGATTTGCAATGGCTTTGATGAGTTTGTTTGAGTGGCTTTAGGAGGATTGTATTTGCTCCTTCCATTTACTTCTTTTTATCTTAATATTTATTTTGCATGTATATGCTTTATATAATTACATTTGAGTGCTGCTGTTATACTATTATGTGTTTTTTGCTACTGTGGTTATTAATGCTTTGATTTGTCCTATATTAATATTATTCATTTGGTATTTATTATTCCTATAATTTTCAGTAGTGTTGCTAACTGCTTTGACTTCCATGTATTTTTCGTCTAGAGTTCTGTTAATTGCCTTGTTTTAATTTTCTGACTTAAATATCTATTTTAACAACTGTCCGATATCTACTTGGATTTACTGTTGAGAGGATTTTTATAAATGTACAGATATTATCTTATCACAAGTTTAGGAGATGTGATTTAAAACTCAAGATGAGCATTTTACCTTTTATGCGACTTACTAATTGTTGAATTTCAATTTTAATTCCCTATTCTAAATAAAAAAAAACTGTTTTGATAATTGTTCGAAAGTCTATTCTATTATCTGTTTTGGATATTAGTTATATCAACCGTTTTGATTTTCCTTTTTAAATTCCTATTCTGACGTTGAAACATATTTGTTTTGAAAATATAACATTTGGTTTGTATATTTTTTTTTCTGTTTTAGTAATTTGTTAAATATTTGTTTTGATTTTCTAATTTAAATAACTATTTGATATATATTTTTTTTTTTTGGATTCGCCAATTTGAGATATCTTGTTTTGTCTCTTGACTTGTAGTTTCGAGGACGAAACTCTTTTTAAGGGGGTGGTATTGTAAGACCATCTATTTTTAGTATTTATATTTTTGGTCCTTGAGGTTGGAGTATTTATGTAAAGTCTATGGTTGACTTTTGATCGACTTTGAGCTTTGTATTAGTTGAATTGTTTTGTATTTATGATAAAAAAATTTGGAAGAATATATATGAATTATTTTTATTTTTAAACTGTTAGAAAATATATTTTCTAAGTGTTAGTATTTTAGGTTAAACTATTTTAGAAACCTAAATTAGATATATATATATATATATATTATTTATGTACGAGAAATATTATGTATGTACAGGTTAACGTGTGTATATATATATATACATATAATTTGGATTATTTTATTATTAAAGAAAAAAAGAAAAGAAATATCTTAACCGTATATATATATATGTATATTAAATCTTGTTTTATTATAATATTGATTGGTTATTTAGATTATGATTATACTAGATTGTGTTTTCTCCTATCTTGGGTTTGAATTTGGAGATTGAATATTTATCTCTGAAATTAGGATAAAGATTTTGGTTAAGAGATAGAGAAGAAAAACTGAAATAACATATTCCCATTTAAATAACAAATTCAACTCTCTCTCAAAAAAAAAAAATAAGAAAAAAATCCTATTCTCCTATCTCGTTTCTCTGCGTTCTGTTTCTTCTTTCTTCTCCTCTCTCCCTCGCGGTTCTTCTTCTCCCTGCCTTGGAAGCCGTCGGCCACCACCATCACGAACCGCCGTCGCCATCATGGCGCGCCACCACCGTGCCTCCTTTTAGTCACCATTGCTGCCCCTGCGACCTTCTCTGCGTTTTGGAAACGCCACCACCGCGCCTTCTCTCCCTTTTTCCAGCCACACCGCGACGCCGATGGAGAAACCAGCAGCACCATCGTGCTCCCCTCGCCGTTCGAAGCAAAACCCCTAAGGTAATTTGATGAACCGCCGTCGTTGGCCGCCGTAGCCGCCGCCTTGGAGCTCGTTTTCCGGCTAAACCCTTTGGCTTTTGGGAAAACCGCCACCACCACGTTGATCCTCGCCATGAGCAGAAGAAGAACCAGTGGCTATTTTCCGTCGCCGCCGTGCTCCTCCGTTGAAGGCGATTTCCGGCGACCTCTATTGCCATAACCGGTGTGCTTTCCTCGAAGTTCTTCCTCTCCTCTCTTCGAATCCGCAGCTTAATGTTACAGAAGAGCGATTGATGGTCCCTACAGAGAAGAAGGATTCAGCCAAAGCGAGGAGGACCTGGAGCTTTGATTTCGTGGCTGTGGACTTGAAGAAAACGAAAATTGAAATGTTTCTTGCACGGTTGAACGTGGAGCCGGTGCGATCCTACATTAGAAGGTAAGGGTAACTTCTCTATATAAGTTGTTTAACATCGTATTATTTTTTTTAAATTTTGTTTTGGCAAATTGGTTGAGATAATTTGGAATGATTATATGGATTGCTTTTGTTTGTGCTATGATATTGTAATATTTTGTTTGATATGATGAGAATTTGAAATTTATGTGGATATAACATGTATATATGTTAGGAGAAATTAAAAGTAATTGACATATGGTAACATGACTATAGTGAATTAATGTGTGAACTGTTGGTTCATGAGATTGGTAATTATTTGAGTCATATCATATGCATTACTTAGGTTTGTTTAGGCTCTGATGTGACGGGTACTTGTCCCGTGGGATCAGGCCGAGGGTAATGTGGTGGGTACTTGTCCCACGTGATTATCCTGCCCTTGTTCTGGGAAAATTTGGCCATAGATTTGTGCATATAGTTATGTAAGAGCTAACTAGCATATTTCATGATTTGGTGATAACATGCTCTAATTTCTACTGCTGTATCATAAATGAAGTTGTTAGTTATTTAAGATGTTGTTACTGAAATTTGTGACTGTAATTTACTAGATATAAATATGTACTGTGTGCTGTTTCTGTTTTTCTTAATTATCACGTAGTGATAATTATCTATTTGTTGTTTTTGAAGTTAACCCTTTACTGTTTGTTTGTGTGTTGATTGGGCGCTTAACGCCAGATGAACAGTGCATGAAGTAAATTGAGGATGCAATGTTAGACGAGAAAAGTGAAGATGGAGTTGTGAAGATGAATTTGGAGTTTTATCATATTTGTTTTTATTTAAAGACTTAGAAGTATTTTATGTTGATAATCTATTTTTAACTCTTCCTTTAGATTATGATAATTATGGGATTATAATTGTTAAATATTTATTTGAGCGACGAATTTGATTTTCAAAAAATTGAGTGACCTTTCTGAGAGGTTTTCGAAATTTAAATTTCCGCATATTTATAATGTGACCCCTGACCGAAAATTGGGGCTTTACATTTGTGGCAAACACATTCTTTGAACTTTGAAGATCAGAGATGTTTCTTTGTTGAAAAACTCCCCCTGTTTGATGTAATCCGATATATCTCCCCCTTTTTGATTCACTTGTTGAATTCCTTCATATAATATTTAAAGAGCACAACCTTTCTCCCCCTTTTGACTTCATCAAAAAGAAGAAAAGACCAGAAACAGGTATACAAGCAAACAAGTGCATAGACAAATAAAGCATAGGGGTTGGGGGTAAACATGACCAACAACAACCAACATATGTAACATCACAGTTCAACAATGCAAAATTCTAGTAAAAGCATCCAACAGAACAGTCAAGAGTTAAGCTAAACTAATACAACCCAAAAGATGTTCAAATAAAGCATAAAAAATCTAAATATCGTCGGACCCATCAGACAAATCAGGAAAATTAAGAGGAGAGCGAGTCCTGTGGTCGACACGGAGGCTAAGACTATCCATATCAGCACGTAAGGTAGTATACATGGACTCGACCCGGCCTTCCATTCGATCAAAACGCTGGTTAATGTGCTGCTTCATGTCTGCAAGATGAGAGAGAATAAGTTGAGTAGAGGCATCAGCATCAGCAGAGGACGAAGGACCACTCTCAGAAGAAGGAGGACAGAATGCAGCAGGGGCAGGAGCCTGTGTAGTGTCAGAGCCCAAATCTGATTTGTGCCTGAAGACACCATCGACATCCCTAAATATCCCCATTTTGTTCAAAATCTCCATGTCAATATTCTAGGACTTTGCATCCATAACCTGAGCATATTCTCCATTTGTAGAGACTCCGAAGTTCTTCAAGATGAGAGAAATCACAGGAGCAAAGGGAAGAGGACCAGTTCTATCCTTTTGAAGCAACATGTGTATCATTACCAAATATGCTCAGTTGATAGATTCACTATGCTTCATCCCATACATGATCTGTAACTCTAAATCACTAATCTGAGCATGAATAGAGGATTGAGGAAAGAGGACATAACTCAGTAAGTAGTGAAGTAAACGGTTTTCCACACTGAGATATCCAACAGCAAGGATATCCCGAGAACGATTAGGCTCAGTTCTTTGCTTCTTAATCTGTATTTCTTCCTCAGAAAACCGACAAAGCGACAGATAGAAGGACGTTTTGTCATAATCCGCCCAGGGACAAAAAATTTCAGGGCCAAGTTTGGCTCCAACATAGGGAATAGACAAGAAAGTTCCTAACTGCTCCAGAGTCAAGGAAATGTCAATGCCTTTGACAGAGGAACAAATCTTACCGCCTCTCTTGACTAAATTGCAGTAGAATACTTTCACAAGTTCGGGATAGTACGTATCGAAGAAACCAACGAACTCATCAAGCCTTCGATAGTCAAACAATGTAGGAAAGAGCAACCCTGCATTGATGAAGGAAGTCATGTCTCCATATTTAGGAGGGAGAATCGGCCGTTCAAGATAGTGAGCCATGAATCATTCCCTTTGTTCCTCCGTTCCAAGAAGTCGAGATAGGTCAAGGGCATTCATGGAGAGATTCTTGGAGCGGTGCCTGCGTGAGGAGGAGGAAGCCATTTTCGGAATAACTAAAATGGGGTGCTAGGGTTCGAATTTTGAAAAGAGGGCTTTCGGATATGAACCAAATCAGAAGAAACGAATGGGTCGAATGGAAAGAGAGGAGAAGGACGAGAAAAACCCACCAAGAAATTCTGTAAATGGTCAAGAATTGAAGGAGAACGAAGGGAAAAAGGGTCTGGTTCGTCGAGTAGAAGAGGCGAAGAGAAGAGGCTGTACACGATTAAAGATATAGCCCAGATATATATAGTATCGAACTGGTAATCGATTACTGTCAGTTATGTAATTGATTACAAGCAGTTTAAATTTGAATAGATGTTCAAATTTTGAAATAGTAATCGATTACAACAGTTATGTAATCGATTATTAGATGGTTTAAAGGGCACGAGGACTAGAGAACATAAGGTAATCGATTACAGGATGTATGATAATCGATTACTTAAGACATTTTACAAGTTCTAAGCTATAAATACCTATGTAATAGATTACTAGAAGGATTAATCAAATACTTAAGTGTAAAATCACACAAAAGACATATGACTAAACATATAAGCAACTTAGATACATGCAATCACACATAAGTAATATTAAATCATGTAAATTTCTATATTCACAAAAATCACACAAAAATCATGCAATGTAATTAAAACATATAAATACATAATCAGATAAATATCTAATTAAATATCATGTTCAGCTAAAATACCTAATTCTCTTCTAATTTTAAAGAATGAGTCTTTAGGAAGTGGTTTAGTAAATATATCAGCCAATTGATTATGTGTATCTACGAAGGAAATCTCAATATCCTTTCTCATGACGTGATCTCGAAGAAAATGATGTCTTATATCAAAATGCTTCGTTCGAGAATGCATGATGGGATTTTTCGTGAGATTAATGGCACTTGTGTTGTCACATTTGATTGGGATGCAGCCCAGCTCTAAGCCATAATCTTTGAGTTGTTATTTGAGCAATAAGGTTTGTGCACAACAACTTCCTGCAGCAATGTATTTTGCTTCAGCAGTACTTAAAGCAACACATGTTTGTTTCTTACAGGACCAAGAAACAAGAGCATTTCCCAACAAGTGACAAGTACCACTTGTACTTTTTCTTTCAGTTTTACATCCAGCATAATCTGAATCAGAATATCCAATCAAATCACAAACACTTCCTTTGGGATACCACAGACCAACATTTGTAGTTCCTTTCAGATATATGAAAATCATTTTAACTGAACTCAAATGTGATTCCCTAGGAGATGCTTGATATCTAGCACATAAACACACACTAAACATAATATCAGGTCTACTTGCTGTTAAATAAAGAAGAGATCTGATCATACCTCTGTACTTGGTAATGTCTATAGGAACACGGGACTCATCTTGATCTAGATATGTGTTAGACCCCATTGGTGTGGCTATGGCTTTGCAATCATCCAAATCATATTTCTTTAAAAGCTCCTTGCAAAACTTTGATTGGTTGATGAATATCCCATCATGTGATTGCTTAATTTGCAATCCTAGAAAGAAATTTAACTGTCCCATCATAGACATCTAAAATTCCTCTTGAATCATGTTAGAGAAATCCTTACACAGAGATTCGTTAGTTGAACCAAAAATAATATCATCTACATAAATTTGAACTAATAAAGTATTACCTTTGGTTTTCTTGATAAACAAGGTTGTGTCAGGCTTACCCTTTTGAAATCCTTTTTCACAAAGGAATGTGCTTAATCTGTCATACCATGCACGAGGGGCTTGTTTAAGACCATAGAGTGCCTTCTTTAATCTGAAGACATGTGAAGGGTACTTGGGATCTTCATATCCTGGAGGTTGCTTCACATATACTTCTTCTTGAATGAATCCGTTCAGGAAAACACTTTTAACATCCATTTGATATAATGGAAAGTTTAAAGAAAAGGCATACGCCAATAGAAGTCTTATGGCTTCCAACCTTGCTACTGGTGCATAGGTTTCATCAAAATCAATACCTTCTTCTTGATTATATCCTTGTGCAACCAGTCTTGCTTTGTTTCTGGCAATTATACCATTTTCATCCAATTTATTTCTGAATACCCATTTTGTTCCAATGATATGCTTGTCAGTGGGCTTAGGAACCAATTCCCATACTTGATTTCTTTCAAATTGGTTTAGTTCTTCTTGCATTGCCACAATCCAATACTCATCTTCAAGAGCATCATTCACTTTTGAGGGTTCTATTTGAGATACAAAGGCCATATTCAATACTGAATCATTTAAGCGTAGCCTTGTAGAAACACCTCTTGAAATATCACCAATGATATTGTCAACTGGATGATCCCTGTGGATTCTTCATTCCTTTGGTAGTTGATAAGTGATATCTTCAATATGCTCTTCTTGCATTTAACCTTGATCCTTCTACTTTTGAGAGTCTTCATTGATAATGATATCTTCCTCATCATTATCTGGAAGATTGACTGTATCTTCTTTTTAAGAATTAGACTCATCAAAGGAAACATGTATGGATTCTTCAATAGATAGAGTTTTCTTGTTAAAGACTCTATATGCTTTGCTTGTTAGAGAATAACCAAGTAACACACCTTCATCAGATTTTTCATCAAACTTACCAAGGTTTTCCTTTCCATTGTTCAAGACAAAGCATTTTGATCCAAAAGCATGTAGATGAGCAATATTTGGTTTCCTCCCTTTGTAGAGTTCATACGGGGTTTTCTTCAGAATAGGTCTAATAAGTACTCTATTGGAAACATAGCAAGCAGTACTTACAGCATCAGCCCAGAAGTATTTCGGAAGATTAGATTCACTTAGCATGGTTCTTGCTAGTTCTTCAAGTAGTATGTTCTTCCTTTCTACAACACCATTTTGTTGTGGTGTTCTTGAAGCAGAGAAGTTATGTGATATTCCATTCTCATCACATAATTCCTGAAATTGATGATTCTGAAACTCTCCACCATGATCACTTCTAATAGAAGAGATCTTTAAAGCCTTTTCATTTTGAACAAGCCTTGCATATCTTTTGAATGCGTTGAAGACTTCATTCTTATAAGGAAAGAATATTGTCCAGGTAAATCTAGAGAAATCATCAACAATAACAAGGGCATAATAGCTACCTCCAAAGCTCTTAGTCCTTGATGGTCCAAACAAATCCATGTGAATTAATTGGAGAGGTCTTGTAGTTGAGACTATATTCTTTGGCTTGAAAGATGTTATGGTTTGCTTCCCCTTTTGACATGCATCACAAATCTTGTCTTTCTCAAATCTTATCTTTGGAAGTCCAACCACTAGATCATGCTTGACTAGTTTATTTAAATGATATATGTGTATATGAGCCAGCCTTCTATGCCAGAGCCATGAATCATTGTTGTTCTTGGCCAGCAAGCATCTGACACTTGGTGGAATTTCATCCAAGGATATCATGAAGACCTTATTGTCTTTATATCCGGAAAACTTGATTTCTTTAGTTTTCACATCCTTTACCACACAGATATCATTAATGAACCCAACATTCAAACCTTTGTCACAAAGTTGACTGATACTCAGAAGGTCATCAAACCATCAACATATAGGACCTTGTCAAAGACAGATTGAGGGGGTGTACCTATTCTTCCAATACCAAGTATCTTTCCTTTTTGATTATTTCCATATGTGACAAATCCTTTTTCTCTAGGCATAATAAATGAGAACTTTGTTTTGTCTCCTGTCATGTGTGATGAGTAGCCACTATCAAGATACCATAAGTCCTTTGCTGCTTTCATGCACACTTGGATATCCTCAGCATCTGAATCATGTGAAGCCATTAATGCAACTTGTGCTTCTTCTTTGTCAGAATCGGATGATGAACTTACTTCATTTTCATCCCATGCCAAGTATGCTCTTCGTGTGGTTTGATCTTTCGTTTCAAACTTGTCCTTCAAACCATGTTTCTTCTTTTGAAGATTTGGACATTCTAACTTGATGTGTCCAGGTTTTCCACATTCGAAGCATGTGATCTTTTGAGAAGAGGAGGACTCATTATTCCTTTAGAAAGTTATGTTATTATTAAATTTCATACCTTTTCTTTTGAGAAACTTTCCAAGGTTCTTCACTAGAAGATTCATATTCCCATTCTCTTCTTCTTCAGAATCTGCATCATAATCATCTTTGATGCTTTCCTTTGCCTTTAGGGAAATGGATCGATATTTCTTCTCATGCTGTTCATGCTCCTCCAAATGATTTAATTCCAACTCGTGTTCTTGGAGTTTTCCAAAGAGAGTTGCAAGAGTCATATTAGACAAACTCTTATTTTCTGAAATTTCTGTAACCTTTGGTTGCCATGCTCTTGTAAGTGATCTTAGAACTTTCATGTTCAAGTCACTATTGGAAAACTGTTTACCAAGAGCAATCAAATGGTTAGTCAAATGAGAGAATCGTTTTTGCATATCCAATACCTTTTCCCCTGGAAGCATTCTGAACATTTCATATTCTTGAGATAGGGTATTGATTTTTGATCTCTTGACTTCATCTTTTCCTTCATGAGTTACCATCAAAGTATCCCATATTTCTTTCGATGTTGTGTATGTTGAAACTCAGAAAAACTCATCCATACCAAGAGCAGATGTAAAAATATTCATTCCTTTGAGATCATACTGAACCTTCTTCTTTTCTTCTTCACTCCATGTGTTTTCTAGTTTTGGTTGTCTGCTATCTCCTTCTTCATTCATAGGTATAAACGGACCTTATTCAATGGCTTTCCATATTTCCACGTCTAATGACGTTATAAAGATTTTCATCTTGATCTTCCAGAAGTCATAGTGGTCTCCATTGAAGTATGGTGGCCTGTTTATGTTGAATCCCTCACTAGTTCCATGAATGGAAGAGGATGCCATCTTTTCCCAGATCTTAGGAGCAAATTACCTAAACTTACGCTCTGATACCAATTTTTAGCCTAGATAGCAACCTGAGAGGGGGTGAATCAAGTTTACCCGATTTTCGCCTTGATACCTTCTTACTTTCAAGATGAATATAAATAAAAACGATTGCAACGGAAATTGTTAGTTCAGATAGCAACCTGAGAGGGGGGGGGGGTGAATCAGTGTTGCCCCGATTTTCGCCTAATTGAAAATGTTACTTTCAAGTTAATGATGATCACTGATGAGTGGATTTTATATGGTGTTTTTAGGTAGTTTTTAGTCTTTTTATTTTAATATTTTTCAGTCACATATAGGTTTTTTATTCTTTTTATATAGATTTTCTATTTATTTTGCATTTTGCATGTAGATTAGATTTTCTAGCTTTATTTTATATTTTTAGGAATTTTTCTAGTTATTTTGTATTTTTAGAAAAAGCTGGTTTAGTTATCATTTTTGTCCAGGGACCAATGTGTAAAGTTTCAGGAAGTCAGGGACCAAATTGTAAAAGTTCAAGAGTGGAGGACTTAAAGTGAAGATTGAGAGAATATGAGGGCTTGAATTGAAGTGCTAACCAAGAGAGGACCAAAGTGGAAAAGAAGAATATGAAGAATCACTCTCTAAATTAGCACATGGAAAATAAGCTTGAAGGAATTGATGGTAGTGGAGGAGAGGTTTCAGAATTGATTAAGGGCTGAGTAGTGGCTTTTTATGGCATTCAAAACCCACTACCATGAAGAAGGAAGGAAAAGCTTGAAGTTGAAGAATCAGTGGCCAGCGCTGCAGCGCTAGAACCCAGCGCTCAAGCGCTGGGCCTCGGTCTGGAAGTGGGATTTTAATGCTTTCTAGCGCCAAAGCGTTGGGAAAGCCAGCGCTGAAGCGCTGGAGGCTGGATTTTTACTATAAATAGGACCCTCCTCTTCACTTGTAAGACACACATTCATAGAATATAACAAGTATTCTCTCTTTCTCCCTCAAGAACATTGTTCCTAGGAATTGTGGGAAGCCATATTTGAGCTCCTAGTCCAGGGTAATTCAATGCTTCTTTTAGCCATGCTTGGCTAACTTCTTTCTTAAGTATCTTGGGTTGTTTTAGTTTATAATCTATGTTTTAGCTTTTCTTCTACTCTTCTGAATTTTATTGCTATAGTTCATGTTTTATTTACCTTGTTCTTAATGTTAACTTGATGATCACAAGTGTTTTTACTTATTGCTTATAACAATGGAAATTGGTAAGTAGTAAGGGACCTAGGATTTATAAGAAGCTATATGACATATCACTAAGGTATTAGGATAGACTTAGCTTTATGTTGGCCTGAAAATTCTTTCTTCATCTTCTTCTTGGTTTTTTCTAGATTACAAGGTATTGAATTTAGTAATTGAGGAGAAAGTTCTACAATGCTTAAGGTATTAACTTGTAGAAACATTAGGCTATAGCATCATGACTTGGTACTAAAATTCAGAAATAAAGTAGTAGTTGCTAGCATATTTTATAAATTATATAAATCAACCCAAGTGCTTAAGATTCATCATCATCTCTTTCTCTTATCATTTTATTTTGTTTATTTCTTGTTCTAAAAATAACAACATATTTTCATCTTTAAATTTCTGCACAAGTACTAAATCCTATATTAATAAGAACACCTTTCCCTTGGGTTCGATCTTTTTTACTACGCGATAGTAAATCGTACACTTGCGATTCCGCTATCAAGTTTTTGGCGCCGTTGCCGGGGAAAGGTTCTTTTCAAGTTCTTATTTTTATTTTGTTTAGTACTCCTTGTATATATAAAAAAAATATAAAAAAAAATATATTTCTGCCTAACCATTTGCTGCCATGTTGAAAGAAGATCCTTTAGAGACTTTAATCTCTGAGGGATTGGAATTCGAAGATATTGAAAGTGATGACGAACAGGTCATTGAGATGGCAAGGTTTCTTGAAGCTGCTCATGTTTTCCCTTCAAGGAAAAACTGGGTAGAGGAACTGAGAAGGGAAGAAGAAGTTCAAGAGGAAAAGAGGGAACTGAAGCCCCTACCTTCTACCCTTAAGTATGTTTTTCTTGAAGAAGGTAAAAATAAACCAGTCATTGTGAGTAGTTCCCTCTCTCCTCTTGAAGAAGAAAAACTGGTAAGAATTCTTAGAGCTCATAAATCTGCTTTGGGTTGGACTATTGAGGACATTAAGGGCATAAGCCCCACTGTTTGTATGCATAAAATTTGTTTAGAAGAACAAGTTAAACCTGTAGTCCAACCCCAAAGAAGACTTAATCCTACCATGAAAGAGGTGGTAAGGAAAGAAGTGATTAAGTTGCTTGATGCAGGGATCATCTATCCCATTTCTAATAGTGAATGGGTTAGTCCCGTTCAGGTAGTTCCCAAGAAAGGGGGAATTACAGTGGTTCCTAATGAAAATAATGAATTGATCCCCACCAGGAAGGTAACTGGATGGAGGGTTTGTATAGACTACCGGAGGCTAAATTCTGCCACCCGGAAAGATCATTTCCCCCTTCCCTTTATTGATCAAATGCTTGACAGGTTGGCTGGCCATGAGTATTATTGTTTCTTGGATGGATATTCAGGATACAATCAAATTGTTGTTGATCCTAAGGATCAAGAAAAAACTGCTTTTACTTGCCCCTTCGGGGTGTTGGCTTATAAAAGAATGCCTTTTGGCTTGTGTAATGCTCCAGGAACCTTCCAAAGATGTATGTTTGCTATTTTTTATGATTTAATTGGTGAATGTATGGAAGTGTTCATGGATGATTTTTCTGTGTATGGCCCCAGCTTTGACAAGTGTTTGGACAATTTGGAAAGGATTCTAGTTAGGTGCCAAGAAAAGAATTTGGTACTTAATTGGGAAAAATGTCATTTTATGGTAAAAGATGGCATTGTGCTTGGGCACAAGATTTCTGAAAAAGGGATTGAGGTAGATGATGACAGGATAATATATGATGTTTTTAGGTTGTTTTTAGTATTTTATTTTATTATTTTTGAGTCACATATAGGATTTTTAGTATTTTTACATAGATTTTATATTTATTTTGCATTCTGCATATAGATTAGCTTTTATTTGTTTTTTTTAACTTTATTTTATATTTTTAGGAATTTTTATAGCTATTTTATATTTTTAGGAAAAGCTGGTATAGTTATCATTTTTATCCAGGGACCGATTTGTAAAGTTTCAGGAATTGAAGGATCAAAGTGTAAAGGTTCAAGAGTGGAGGATGAAAAGTGAAGTTTGAAGGAGTCAAAGGGCCAGAATTGAAGTTCTAACAAAGAGAGGACTTGAAGTGAAATTGAAGAATGTGAAGCAACTCTCTTTTATTTGAGCACATGTAAAATAAGGTTGGAAGATTAATGGTGGTAAAGGGGAGGTTTCAGAACTTATTAGGGGCTGAATGAGCCTAATTAAGCCAATCAATTCCACCATTGAAGAAGAAAGGAATCCAAGAAGAAGCTGCCAGTGTTCGTCCCAGCGCTGCAGCGTTGGAATTCCCAACGCTCAAGCGCTGGACCTCTGACTAGGATGTGAGTCAGAGGTTGCACCCAGCGCTGCAGCGTTGGAAGCCAGCGCTCAAGCGCTGGGCCCATTTCTGCCCGTTGGTTTTTAATGCATCCCAACGCCCAAGCGTTGGGAATGCCAGCGCCCAAGCGCTGGAAGGCTGATTTTCACTATAAATAGGGAGCTTTTCTTCACTTGTAAGACACACCTATTCAGAATACAACAAGTGTTCTTCTTTCCCTCTTAAAGATCATTGTTCCTAGGAATTGTGGGAAGCCATACTTGAGCTCCTATCCAGGGTAATTCGATGACTCTTTTAGCCATGCTTGGCTAATTCTTTTTAAGCTTCTTGGGTTGTTTTAGTTTATAATTTATGTTTTAGTTTTGTTTCTACCTTTCTGAATAATATATCCAGTTCTTGTTTTATTTCCTTGTTCATATTTCTATCTTGATGATCACAAGTGTTTTTTGCTTATTGCTTATACGAATGAGAATTGGTAAGTAGTAAGGGACCTAGGATTAAAAAAGGCTATAAGTATATTTCGCTAAGAGATTAGGAAAGACGTAGCTTTGTGTTGGCCGGAACTCTATCTTCATCTTCTTCTTTAGTTAACTAGATTGCAAGAAATTGGGTTTAGTAATTAAAAAGAAAGTTTTACAATGTGTAAGAGATTAACTTGTAGATATAATAGGCTATAGCACCTTGAACTTGGATTTATAATTTAGAAATTAAGTAGATACTTGCTAGCATATTTTATATTCTATGTCAATCAACCCAAGGACTTAATCTTCATCATATTTATCTCTCTATTATTTTATGCTATTGTTCTTGCTTGTTCTAAAACCAACAACAAATACTCATCTTTTAAATTTTCTGCACAAGTACTAAATATTATAATAATAGGAAACCTATCCCTTGGGTTCGATCTTTTTATTACGCGATATTGAATCGTACACTTGCGATTTGGGTATCAGTAGATAAAGCTAAAACAGAGATTATTGAAAATCTACCTCCTCCCACTAATATTAAAGGTATAAGAAGCTTTCTTGGTCATGCAGGTTTTTATAGGCGATTTATAAAAGATTTTTCTAAAATTGCTAAACCTATGACAAACCTCCTTGAAAAAGAGGCTCCTTTTATCTTTAATGATGAGTGTTTGGCTGCTTTTAAATTGTTAAAGGAAAAACTTGTTTCAGCCCCTATCATTGTTGCTCCCCAATGGGATTTTCCTTTTGAAGTTATGTGTGATGCTAGTGATAATGCAATAGGGGTTGTTCTTTGTCAAAAAAATGGAAAAGTTTTGCATGTAATTTACTATGCTAGTAAGGTTCTGAATGAAGCTCAAAAAAATTATGCTACAACTGAAAAGGAGTTGTTGAGCGTAGTCTATGCTTTAGACAAATTCAGACCTTATGTTTTGGGTACTAAAGTTATTGTGCATACTGACCATGCTGCATTGAAGTATTTGTTTGCTAAGCAGGAAGCTAAACCCAGGCTGATCAGGTGGGTCTTACTCTTGCAAGAGTTTGATCTTGAAATTGTGGACAGGAAAGGGAAGGACAATGGTGTAGCAGACCATTTGTCAAGACTTGAAGAGGGGAACTCCGATCCAGTTCCTATTCAAGAGGAGTTCCCAGACGAGAGGCTTTTAGCTATCCAAGAAATAGCTCCATGGTATGTACATTTAGCCAATTTTAAAGTTGCTGGTGTGTTGCCTCCTGATTTAACTTGGCAACAAAAGAAAAGATTTTTGTATGATGCCAAATTCTTTTTCTGGGATGAGCCTTATTTGTTTAGAGAATGTTCTGATGAGATCATTAGAAGGTGCATTCCAGAAAAAGAGTTTGAGGCTATTTTATGGCATTGCCATGGCTCCGAATATGGAGGCCATTTTTCAGGTGAGAGGACTGCGGCTAAAGTCCTCCAAAGTGGTTTTTATTGGCCTACTATCTTCAAGGATAGTAGAGCATTTGTGGTAAGGTGTGATCGCTGTCAACGAACAGGTAACATCTCAAGAAGGAATGAGATGCCCCAAAATATGATTTTGGAAGTTGAGCTTTTTGATGTTTGGGGCATTGATTTCATGGGACCTTTTCTACCTTCTTTTGGTTGCCAATATATTTTAGTTGTTGTTGACTATGTTTCTAAGTGGGTTGAAGCATCAGCCCTTCCCACAAATGATGGAAAAGTTGTTCTGGATTTTCTGAAGAAAAAGATTTTTACTAGATTTGGGGTGCCAAGAGCAATTATCAGTGATGGAGGTAAGCACTTTTGTAATAAAGCTTTTGAAACTCTTTTGAAAAAATATGGTGTTCATCATAAAGTTGCTACCCCCTATCACCCCCAAACTAGTGGACAAGTAGAGGTTTCTAATAGGGAGTTAAAAAGGATTTTGGAAAAAGTAGTTGGTGCCTCAAGGAAGGATTGGTCAAAAAAATTAGATGACACCTTGTGGGCTTACCGAACTGCGTTTAAAACTCCTATTGGAACCTCTCCTTACCAGTTGGTTTATGGTAAGGCTTGTCATTTACCTGTGGAACTTGAGCATAAAGCCTTTTGGGCTTTGAAACAATTGAATATGGATCCCAAAGAAGCTGGGGATAAAAGACAGGTACAGGTACATGAGCTGGATGAATTCAGACTCCAAGCATATAACAATGCTAGGATCTACAAGGAGAAGACCAAGAAATGGCATGATAAGAAAATTGTGCCAAAAGAGTTTGGCCCAGGACAGCTTGTGTTATTATATAACTCAAGACTGAGATTGTTTCCTGGAAAGTTGAAGTCAAAGTGGTCAGGACCATTTAGGATCACCAAAGTCTTCCCCCATGGTGCAGTTGAGTTGGAAAATGATGTTACAAAGAATTTATTCACTGTCAATGGACAAAGATTGAAACCATACTTGGGGGGAGATGTTGAAAGACATGATGTTTTTGCTGTATTTGATACCCCTAATTGATTAAAGGGAAGGGTCTATCTCGGACCTTAACATTGAGCTGGTTGGGAGACAACCCAACTTAGGATAGTTTAAATTTTTGTCATTTAAATTTCTGCACAACTCTTGTAAATAAATAAAAGAAAAGAAATTTTATCTTGTTGCTGCAGGAGGGGCCAGCGCTCAGGCGCTGGAGGCCAACGCTTAAGCGTTAGGCCCCTGTTTAAAGTCCCCTGGTTCCAGCGTTGTCCAACGCTTTAGCGTTGGGGGGCCAGCGCTCATGCGCTAGGCCCCTGGAATCCACCCAGTTATTTTTCTAATTTCCAACGCCATGGCGTTGGAAACCCAGCGCTTAGGCGCTGGGACCTCTGTTGCCCAGTTTTTATTTTAATTCCAGCGCCCAAGCGTTGGTATCCCCAACGCTCAAGCGCTGGAGCTCGGGCAGTGTTGCTATTTTGTTTTTATTTGCTGTTTTTAGTTTTTAATAAAATTTTGTGTTCACCATTTTCTGAAAGGTTTTAGATTCTTTGAGTTTTCCCTTGTTTCTACACTGGTTTTAATTTTTGGGAACTCAAGAATTCTTGTTTTAAAAGGTGGACACAATTTTTTTTCAACCCATGTTCTTAATTGTGCTGATTTTGGAACTAACAAGTCAAGCAAGCTTTTGCTTGTGAGACTTTTGTTTGTTCAATGTTACAGGATAGGTACTAAAAGGAGGAAGAACCCTCTTGAACTTAAGTGTTCAGATTGATTTTTACATTGAGGTTCCCTTGGACCTTTGTGGAAAATTTGTTACTATACCAGCTTCTTAGTTTTTGTTTTTATTTTTATAGTTTTTAGCTTTATTTTTAGTTTAGTTTTTCTATTTTCTTTTTGCATGAGTCTTGAGTATATTATCCATTCTGAATGTTGCTATAGCTTTGTGAAATGCTTTATCTGATTAAACTGCTTTGTGAAAAGTTCCATGTTTTTAGGCAGTTAGGATTGCATGCTGTAGAAAGGATTATTGATATCTTGATTGTTTTGGTTGTTGGCTAAGTCTTTTTCTGAGTTCTAAAAAGGGTACCACTTACCCTATCTTTTTCTGAGAGCTGAGGACTCTGATTACATGATTGTGAAATTTTTCTGCCTTGTGTTGCATGTTGATTGGAGTTTTGTGTACTTTGTGAGTTGAGAAGAGATTATAGGCATTTTTGAAAACTCAGATTTTTGCTTGAAATATTATATCCACTAGTAGCCCCTTTTGAGCCTTAAAAGAGTCATTCTTTGGAGCCTACTTTGTGTGATAATTCTTAAAGTTGTTATTGTGATTCATGTGCTGAAATTGCTAGAGCTATGTTTGTTGGGTTCCTCTCTAAAAAAAAATGAAGGAAAAAATTGGAAAAAATAAGGTATGTGCCTTAGAAAAAAAAAAAAAAAAAAGAAAAAAAAATAATGAGGTAGTGGGGTGAGAAAGAGTATGAGGGGAGTAAAATTCAATTCATTCATCCCATACATTCCACTACTTTGTTCAAAGAAAAAAAAAAAAAAAAATGAGAGGACCCTTGTGTTGAATTGTTAGAGCTCTAAGTCAAGAAAAAATCACTTAACAACAGATTCTGAGTCAGCCACTAGAGTTGCCAATTTCTTGAAATCCATACCTTGAAATGTACAACCCTTTGGCCAAGTTACAACCTTAAAAATCTCTTCAACATCACTTGGTTGCTTTACTTCAGTTTTGATTTGAATGATAGGCAGGATTATTGAGCTTTCTTGTTTTCATGGAGAATATCATTTTTGGTGAGCTTAATTGATGAACTCAAACATGTTAAAAGCCAAGCCTAACTTTCTTGATTCTTTGTCTATAAAACATGCATGTCTTCCTTTTCTGCTAAGCTTTCTTTGAAAGGTTTCTGTGCTTCAAGTTGTTTTAATCAGATAAAACTTTCTCCAAACCCAGGGACGAGTTTTTCTTTAAGTTTTGTCGCTTGAGGACAAGCTGTCGTTGGGTATAGTGGTGTGATGAGTGGATTTTATATGGTGTTTTTAGGTAGTTTTTAGTCTTTTTATTTTAATATTTTTGAGTCACATATAGGTTTTTTATTCTTTTTATATAGATTTTCTATTTATTTTGCATTTTGCATGTAGATTAGATTTTCTAGCTTTATTTTATATTTTTAGGAATTTTTCTAGTTATTTTGTATTTTTAGAAAAAGCTGGTTTAGTTATCATTTTTGTCCAGGGACCAATGTGTAAAGTTTCAGGAAGTCAGGGACCAAATTGTAAAAGTTCAAGAGTGGAGGACTTAAAGTGAAGATTGAGAGAATATGAGGGCTTGAATTGAAGTGCTAACCAAGAGAGGACCAAAGTGGAAAAGAAGAATATGAAGAATCACTCTCTAAATTAGCACATGGAAAATAAGCTTGAAGGAATTGATGGTAGTGGAGGAGAGGTTTCAGAATTGATTAAGGGCTGAGTAGTGGCTTTTTATGGCATTCAAAACCCACTACCATGAAGAAGGAAGGAAAATCTTGAAGTTGAAGAATCAGTGGCCAGCGCTGCAGCGCTAGAACCCAGCGCTCAAGCGCTGGGCCTCGGTCTGGAAGTGGGATTTTAATGCTTTCTAGCGCCAAAGCGTTGGGAAAGCCAGCGCTGAAGCGCTGGAGGCTGGATTTTTACTATAAATAGGACCCTCCTCTTCACTTGTAAGACACACCTTCATAGAATATAACAAGTATTCTCTCTTTCTCCCTCAAGAACATTGTTCCTAGGAATTGTGGGAAGCCATATTTGAGCTCCTAGTCCAGGGTAATTCAATGCTTCTTTTAGCCATGCTTGGCTAACTTCTTTCTTAAGTATCTTGGGTTGTTTTAGTTTATAATCTATGTTTTAGTTTTTCTTCTACTCTTCTGAATTTTATTGCTATAGTTCATGTTTTATTTACCTTGTTCTTAATGTTAACTTGATGATCACAAGTGTTTTTACTTATTGCTTATAACAATGGAAATTGGTAAGTAGTAAGGGACCTAGGATTTATAAGAAGCTATATGACATATCACTAAGGTATTAGGATAGACTTAGCTTTATGTTGGCCTGAAAATTCTTTCTTCATCTTCTTCTTGGTTTTTTCTAGATTACAAGGTATTGAATTTAGTAATTGAGGAGAAAGTTCTACAATGCTTAAGGTATTAACTTGTAGAAACATTAGGCTATAGCATCATGACTTGGTACTAAAATTCAGAAATAAAGTAGTAGTTGCTAGCATATTTTATAAATTATATAAATCAACCCAAGTGCTTAAGATTCATCATCATCTCTTTCTCTTATCATTTTATTTTGTTTATTTCTTGTTCTAAAAATAACAACATATTTTCATCTTTAAATTTCTGCACAAGTACTAAATCCTATATTAATAAGAACACATTTCCCTTGGGTTCGATCTTTTTTACTACGCGATAGTAAATCGTACACTTGCGATTCCGCTATCAATCACGACACGATAGTTGTAATTGCAGCGGAATTGAGCGTTGCTTGAAAGTAAAGATGAAGGATAGAAGAATTCACACACAGAGTTTTATCCTGGTTCACCTTCTATCCACCGAAGGCTACGTCCAGTCCCTCAAGAAAACCCCTTGAGGATTTTTCAACTATCGATAAAAATCTCTTACAAGTTCTTAACCCAAGGACCCTAAGAATTTCTACCAATATCCTGTGAAAGCAAACCACTTTCAACAGCCCCTAAAAGCAAACCACTTTCAGTTCCTGAAGGAAAACCACCCTCAGACCTTGAAGGCTAAACCAACTTCAATCAACACCCTGAAAGAATACTTCTTTCAGTACCAACAACCCTTCACCGAATACCACGGTGAAAACTCAATCTTACAGAAAGAGATGAAGAAGAGTTTACAATTGGCTGTATCAATCCTTTGACATAGAAGTGGATTGATCATGAGAATTTATGCTTTAAGGCTTTTAAGCATAATATGATTCTGGGTTCCTCAAGATATGAACAACAAAAGTGTTCTTATAAACATGAAGATCATGAACTCAGAATTTAGGCTCTTGAAGGTTTAAGTTCTAATAGATGAACTAATTTTGACAAAGCTTTGGCCTAATGTTGTATTCTCATGTGTTGTTGTGTTCTGGACTCAAATGGACTTTATATAGGCAAGGGAAACATCCTTGAAGCATCACAACCCTTTCCAAAAGGTTTGGGACACAATGGTTCATGAAAAGATGCAACTTTTCGTTCTGGTAATCGATTACATCACTTAGTGTAATCGATTACACTAATAGCCGTTTCAGTTTGAATTTCAAATTCAAACATGTAATCGATTACAAGCAAGAGGTAATCGATTACTTGCCTAGGTGTAATCGATTACCAGAAGGCTGAAATCGATTACACTGAAGTCCAACTTCCAGAAACTTGATCCTTTGAGATCGGCTTAAAGTTTTCTACTTCTTTTAAGTTATGAAAACACTTAGCTTGATTAGTTTAGGTGTTTTAAGAGCCTTTATGCTTTAATAGACCTTTAGAAGCATAACTCACCTAAACTAGGACTTCTAGGTATATGATAGACTTTGTAGCGCTGTTTCCTCTAAGTCTTCTTTTCTTCTTTTTGTTGATGAGTTTGTCGTCATCAAAACCACAGCCAGGGTCAGGAGCAAGACCTTCTTCGTAATCTCCCCATTTTTGATGATGGCAAACACATTCTTCATACTTGAAGATCATATATGCATTTCTGTTGAAGAACTCCCCCTGTTTGATGTAATCCAGTATTTCTCCCCCTTTCTAATGTACTTGTTGAAATTCTGCATATGATCTTTAAGAGCACAGAACCTTTCTCCCCCTTTTGACTTCATCAAAAGGAAGAAAAGGCCAAAAATACAGGCATGCAACCAGACAAGTATAGAATTCGAAATAAAGCATAGGGGTATGGGGGTAAAGTTGCAAAATCATGATAAACAGCAAGCATTTTATATAAAAGAAAAGAACATACATATGGTGATGACATAGATAACAAACTTAAATAAAAGAAAATTACAAGAGAAATCATGAAAGATGCCTAGCATACTAAGTATCAATAGAGGAGTCATCATCAGCGATGGTCTTCGGAAGTAGACAATCGCGACCGCCATCATGAATATGGCGAGGAAGAAGAAATATGCCAAAGTCATTAGTGATCCGGAGAGAGGGAAGAATGGAGGTATCTACACGCTTAAGATGAGAGGACCGCTCATCGTAAAGCTTTGCGATTGGTACGCCGGAGTAGATAAGGATGCGGGAGATGACCGAAGCATAAGGGAAGGACTCAGCATTGTCACGACATCGCAGCATGTGATTCATGACCAAGAACGCCCAATTAATTTTATGGCAATGAAGAATGCCATACAAAATTTGTAACTCTAATTCGCTAATGTGAGCGAGAAGAGTTTCTTCAGGCAGAATCACTTGATTGATGAAGTAGTGGAGCAGATGATTATTTGTTGTGAGGACGTCAGTATTATAGGGGCGAGAAGTCGTATGAGGCGGATGGATCCTTTGAAGGTCGAATGACTCAAATCTACAAAGTGATTGATAAAAGGAGTCATGGTTGTAGTCAGACCAGGGGCAGGGCAGGTTGGGACCTAAGAAGGCACCAGTTGAGGGGAGTCAAAGACAACGACCAAAGGTGGAAAGGGAATGACGAATAAGGATTCCCTTAACAGAGCTTTGAAACCCATCTCGCAGAGTCTCTAGATTGCAATAGAAGACTTTAACTAGTTCTGGGTAGAAGGGATTACTTATAGAGATAAACTCCTCAAGGTCTTGATATATGAGATATGCCGGAAAGTTGTGACCATCTTCAACAAATGAGTCCAGATCACCGTACATAGGCTTACGGATAAGTTGATTGATGAACCTTGAGATAAACCGAGTTCTTTGGTTTGTGGATGTAAGAAGTCTTGTGAGGTTCATTGGACGAGTAGAACGAGAATGATAAGAATCCATGATAGTTGTAGGAAGATAGTGTTGAGAAGGATAAGCAGGACTTTAGAGAAGACTTGAAAACAGAGTTTAGACTGATAGAAATGGAGTTGGAAGGCAATTGGAATCATCATCTAATGCTGTATTTAAATAGCTCGAGCATGTAATCGACTACGGCAGTTGGGTAATCGATTATAGAGCAGTTGTCTTGAATTTGAATTTCAAATGAAGGAGGGAATTTTGAAATTTTGGCAGTTTTTCGAGCAGGTAATCGATTACAGCAGTTATGGTAATCGATTACTTTGAAGATTTGAACAGGCACGAGGTCTAAGAGCAGGGATAATCGATTACAGGACCTATGGTAATCGATTACTAGGACATTTTTATAAGTTCTAGGCTCTAGAATCCTATGTAACATATTCCTAAATGAACATTTAAGCACATAATCAATCTAAATGAATTTAATCATATAACATCACAAAGATTATGAAAAAATCATGTTACTTTTAAATGTCATGCTCATCTAATATGCCTAATTCTCTTCTTATCTTAAAGAATGAATCTTTAGGAAGAGGTTTAGTAAAGATATCTGCTAACTGATTATGAGTATCCACAAAAGAAATCTCAATGTCTTTCCTCATAACATTATATCAATATGCTTAGTTCGAGAATGCATGATAGGATTTTTAGTGAGATTAATGGCACTTGTGTTGTCACATTTAATTGAAAAGCAGCCCAGCTCTAAGCCATAATATTTGAGTTGTTGTTTGAGCCATAGAGTTTGTGCACAACAACTTCCTGCAGCAATGTATTCTGCTTCAGCAGTACTTAGAGCAACACATGCTTGTTTCTTGCAAGACCAAGAAACAAGGGCATTTCCTAACAAGTGACAAGCACCACTTGTACTTTTTCTTTCAGTTTTACATCCAGCATAATCAGAATCAGAATATCCAATCAAATCACAAACACTCTCTTTGGGATACCACAAACCAACATTTGTAGTTCCTCTAAAGTATTTGAAAATCCGTTTGACGGAACTCAAATGTGATTCCCTAGGAGATGCTTGATATCTAGCACATAGACACACACTAAATATAATATCAGGTCTACTTGCAGTTAAGTATAGAAGAGATCTGATCATACCTCTATATTTGGTAATGTCTACTTGAACACCGGATTCATCTTGATCTAGATATGTGTTAGACCCCATTGGTGTGGCTATGGCTTTGCAATCATCCAAGTCATATTTCTTTAATAATTCCTTGCAAAACTTTGATTGATTGATGAATATTTCATCATGTGATTGCTTGATTTGCAATCCAAGAAAGAAATTTAATTGTCCCATCATGGACATCTCAAATTCTTCTTGCATCATGTTAGAGAAATCCTTACAAAGAGATTCGTTAGTTGCACCAAAGATGATATCATCAACATAGATTTGAACTAATAAGGTATTACCTTTGGTTCTTTTGATGAACAAGGTTGTATCAGCCTTACCCTTTTTAAATCCTTTATCACAAAGGAAAGTACTTAATCTATCATACCATGCACGAGGGGCTTGCTTAAGACCATAGAGTGCCTTCTTTAATCTGAAGACATGTGAAGGGAACTTTGGATCTTCAAATCCTGGAGGTTGCTTCACATAGACTTCTTCTTGAATGTATCCGTTCAGGAAAGCACTTTTGACGTCCATTTGATATAATGGGAAATTTAGAGAGCAAGCATACGCCAATAGAAGTCTTATGGCTTCCAACCTTGCTACTGGTGCATAGGTTTCATCAAAATCTATGCCTTCTTCTTGATTATAACCTTGAGCAACTAACCTTGCTTTGTTCCTAACTATGATACCATTTTCATCTAACTTATTTCTAAATACCCACTTTGTTCCAATAACATGCTTATCACTAGGCTTTGGAACAAGTTCCCAAACTTGATTCCTTTCAAATTGGTTTAATTCTTCCTGCATTGCTACAATCCAATACTCATCCTCCAGAGCATCATTTACTTTTGAGGGTTCTATTTGAGAAACAAATGCCATATTCAAAACTGAATCATTTAAGCGTAGCCTTGTAGAGACGCCTCTAGAAATATCACCAATGATATTATCAACTGGATGATCCCTATGGATTCTCCATTCCTTTGGAAGTTGATAAATATCATCTTCAATGTGCTCTTCTTGTATTGGATTTTGATCTCTATCCTTTTGAGAATCTTCATTGATAATGATATCTTCTTCTTCATTATCTGGAAGATTGACTTTATCTTCTATTGAAGATTTAGATTCATCAAAGGAAACATGTATAGATTCTTCCAAAGATAGAGTTTTCTTGTTAAAGACTCTATATGCTTTGCTTGTTAGAGAATAACCAAGGAATATACCTTCATCAGATTTTTCATCAAACTTACCAAGGTTTTCCTTTCCATTATTCAAGACAAAGCATTTTGATCCAAAAGCATGTAGATGAAAGATATTTGGTTTCCTTCCCTTGTAGAGTTCATATGGGGTTTGCTTCAGAATAGGTCTAATAAGAACTCTATTGGAAACATAGCAAGCAGTACTTACAGCATCAGCCCAGAAGTATTTAGGAAGGCTTGATTCACTTAGCATGGTTCTTGCTAATTCTTCAAGTAATCTGTTCTTCCTTTCTACAACACCATTTTGTTGTGGTGTTCTCGGAGTAGAGAAAATATGTGATATTCCATTTTCATCACATAGTTCTTGAAATTGTTGATTCTGAAATTCTCCACCATGATCACTTCTAATAGAAGAGATCTTTAAAGACTTCTCATTTTGAACTAGCCTTGCATATCTCTTGAATGCATTGAAGGCTTCATTCTTATGAGGCAAGAATAAAGTCCATGTAAATCTAGACAAATCATCAACAATAACAAGTGCATAGAAATTACCTCCGAGGCTTTTTGTTCTTGAAGGTCCGAACTTATCCATATGTAGAAATTGAAGGGGCCTTGAAGTCGAAACTATGTTCTTTGGTTTGAAAGACGTTCTGGTTTGCTTCCCTTTTTTGACATGCATCACAAAGCTTGTCTTTTTCGAATCTTATCTTTGGAAGCCCAACAACTAGATCATGCTTGACTAGTTTGTTTAAATGATCTATGTGTATATGAGCAAGTCTTCTATGCCATAGCCATGAATCACTATTGTTCTTGGCCAAAAGACATCTTACATTTTGTGGAATTTCTTCCAAGGAAATCATGAAGACTTTATTGACTTTATAACCAGAAAACTTAACTTCTTTAGTTTTCACATCTTTTACTACACATATATCATCAATGAAACCAACTTTCAAACCTTTGTCACATAGTTGACTGATACTCAGATGATTATGCATCAAACCATCAACGTAAAGAACTTTATCGATGACTGTTTGAGGGGGTGTGCCTATTCTTCCAATACCGAGTATCTTTCCCTTTTTAATGTTTCCATATGTGACAAAACCTTTTTCCCTAGGTATAAGAAAAGAAAACTTGGTTTTGTCTCCTGTCATGTGTGATGAGCAGCCACTATCAAGATACCATAAATCCTTTGCTGCTTTCATACACACCTACATGACAAAGTTCAGACATGGGTATTAGGAACCCAACAAGTTTTGGGTCCTTCTAAGTTAACATCCTTTCTAACCCATATGTATTCCCTATTTGGTACTCCTACATGTTTGTAGTAACATCTACTAGGGGTATGTCCTATTTTGTTACAATAAGTGCAAGAATAATGATTGTAACTAGAGGTTTGCCTAGGAATAGGATGAATCTTCTTAGGAGGTCTATTAGAATTTTTCTTCCTATTGTTCATATTCCTAAAGGAATTGGTCTTAACGCCTTTAGAAGATCCTTCCACCAAGTTTGGTTTTACAAACACAGTTTTCTTGACTTCCTTAGTCTTTTGGTGAGAAGTATATCGTAGACCTGACTTATTGTTTGAATGTCTTTGTACACTTAGAATATCATCTAATTTCTGTTGTCCTTTATTGAAGTTATGGATTCTTTGTTGAATATTATCTATCTTTTCTTCTAAAGAACTACACTTAGTGCATTTATATGTAATATCTAACTTAGATTTTACTACGTCTAGTTCTTCTTGTAAAGTTCTACACTTACTTTCTAAGGATGAAATCAAATCATTTTGCCTAGTGCTAACCTTAGAAAATTCTTGACATAATTTAAACATATTTTCCATAGTAAACATTAAATCATAAAAAGACATAGAATTGTCACTAACCTGGGAATCTTCAACATCTGAATCATGTGAGGCCATCAAAGAAACTTGTGCTTCTTCTTTATCAGAGTCTGATGATGAACTTACTTCATTATCATCCCAAGCCAAATATGCTCTTCCTGTGGGTTGATCCTCCTTTTCGAATTTTTCTCTTAGACCATGTTTCTTCTTTTGAAGATTTGGACATTCTGACTTGAAGTGTCCAGGCTTGCCACATTCGAAGCATGTGATCTTTTGAGAGGAAGAAGACTCATTTTTCTTTTGAAAAGATTTGTTGTTGTTGAATTTCACACCTTTTCTTTTAAGAAACTTTCCAAAGTTCTTTACTAGAAGATTCACATTCCCATTGTCTTCTTCTTCAGAATTTGCATCATAATCTTCTTTGATGATTTCTTTTGCCTTTAGGGAAATAGATTGATACTTCTTCTCATGTTGTTCATTCTCTTCCAAACGATTCAATTCCAACTCGTGTTCTTGGAGTTTTCCAAAAAGAGTTGCAAGAGTCATTTTTGATAAACTCTTCTTCTCTGAGATGGCTGTAACTTTTGGTTGCCATACTCTTGTAAGTGATCTTAGAACTTTCATGTTCAAGTCACTGTTTGAAAATTGTCTGCCAAGAGCAATCAAATGATTATTCAAATGAGTAAATCGTTTTTGCATATCTAATACCTTTTCTTCTGGAAGCATTCTGAACATTTCCTATTCTTGAGATAGAGTATTGATCTTTGATCTCTTGACTTCATCTGTTCCTTCGTGAGTCACCATCAACGTATCCCATATTTCTTTCGATGAAGTGCACGTTGATACTCTGAAAAACTCATCCATGCCAAGAGCAGATGTAAGAATGTTCATTCCTTTGAGATCATATTGAACCTTCTTCTTTTCTTCTTCACTCTAAGTACTTTTTGGTTTCGGTTGTGAAGTTCCTTCTACTTCTGTTTCAGGCACAAAGGGACCTTCTTCAATGGCTTTCCAAATTCCTGCGTCTAATGACTTTATGAATATTTTCATCTTGATCTTCCAGAAGTCATAATGTTCTCCATTGAAGAATGGTGGCCTGCTTATGTTGAATCCTTCACTGGTTCCATGATTGGAAGAGGATGCCATCTTTTCCCGGATCTTAGGAATAACTTACCTAAACTTCCGCTCTGATACCAATTGTTAGTTCAGATAGCAACCTGAGAGGGGGGGTGAATCAGTGTTGCCCTGATTTTCGCCTTATTGAAAATGTTACTTTCAAGTTAATGATGATCACGACACGATAGTTGTGATTGCAGCGGAATTGAGCGTTGCTAGAAAGTAAAGATGAAGGATAGAAGAATTCACACACAGAGTTTTATCCTGGTTCACCTTCTATCCACCGAAGGCTACGTCCAGTCCCTCAAGAAAACCCCTTGAGGATTTTTCCACTATTGATAAAAATGTCTTACAAGTTCTTAACCCAAGGACCCTAAGAATTTCTACCAATATCCTGTGAAAGCAAACTACTTTCAACAGCCCCTGAAAGCAAACCACTTTCAGTTCCTGAAGGCAAACCACCCTCAGACCTTGAAGGCTAAACCACCTTCAATCAACACCCTGAAAGAATACTTCTTTCAGTACCAACAACCCTTCACCGAATACCACGGTGAAAACTCAATCTTACAGAAAGAGATGAAGAAGAGTTTACAATTGGCTGTATCAATCCTTTGACATAGAAGTGGATTGATCATGAGAATTTATGCTTTAAGGCTTTTAAACATAATATGATTCTGAGTTCCTCAAGAGATGAACAACAAAAGTGTTCTTATAAACATGAAGAACATGAACTCAGAATTTAGGCTCTTGAAGGTTGAAGTTCTAAAAGATGAACTAATTTTGACAAAGATTTCGCCTAATGTTTTATTCTCATGTGTTGTTGTGTTCTGGACTCAAATGGACTTTATATAGGCAAGAGAAACGTCCTTGAAGCATCACAACCCTTTCCAAAAGGTTTGGGACACAATGGTTCATGAAAAGATGCAACTTTTCGTTCTGGTAATCGATTACATCACTTAGTGTAATCGATTACACTAATAGCCGTTTCAGTTTGAATTTCAAATTCAAACATGTAATCGATTACAATCAAGAGGTAATCGATTACTTGCCTAGGTGTAATCGATTACCAGAAGGCTGAAATCGATTACACTGAAGTCCAACTTCCAGAAACTTGATCCTTTGAGATCGGCTTAAGGTTTTCTACTTCTTTTAAGTTATGAAAACACTTAGCTTGATTAGTTTAGGTGTTTTAAGAGCCTTTATGCTTTAATAGACCTTTAGAAGCATAACTCACCTAAACTAGGACTTCTAGGTATATGAGAGACTTTGTAGCGCTGTTTCCTCTAAGTCTTCTTTTCTTCTTTTTGTCGATGAGTTTGTCGTCATCAAAACCACAGCCAAGGTCAGGAGCAAGACCTTCTTCACAGAAATAAGCGTTGCTTGAAAGTAAAGATGAAGGGTAGAAGAATGCACACACGGATTTTTATCCTGGTTCACCTTCTATCCACCGAAGGCTATGTCCAGTCCCTCAAGAAAACCCCTTGAGGATTTTTCCACTATTGATAAAAATCTCTTACAAGTCCTTACACCAAGTACCTTAAGAATTTCTATCAATCACCTGTGAAAGCACACCACTTTCAACAGCCCCTGAAAGCACACCACTTTCAGTCCCTGAAAGCACACCACTTTCAAACCCTGAAGGCAAACCACCTTCAGTCCCTGAAGGCTAAACCACCTTCAGTCCACACCCTGAAAGTACACCACTTTCAGTAACAACAACCCTTCACCGAAACCCACGGTGAATAATCAATCTACCAGAAAGAGATGAAGAAGAGTTTACATTTGTTAGTACAGATAGCAACCTGAGAGGGGGGGGGTGAATCAGTGTTGCCCCAATTTTCGCCTTATTGAAATTGTTACTTTGAAGATTGTGATGATCACGAAACGATCGTTATGATTGCAGCGGAATTGAGCGATGCTTGAAAGTAAATATGAAGGATAAAGGAAGTCACACAAAAGATTTTATCCTGGTTCACCTTCAATCCACCGAAGGCTACGTCCAGTCCCTCAAGAAAACACTTGAGGATTTTTCCACTATTGATAAAAATCTCTTACAAGTTCCTAACCCAAGGACCCCAAGAATTTCTACCAATATCCTGTGAAAGCAAACCACTTTCAACAGCCCCTGAAAGCAAACCGCTTTCAGTTCCTGAAGGCAAACCACCCTCAGACCTTGAAGACTAACCCGCCTTCAATCGAAACCCTGAAAGTAAACCACTTTCAGTGACAACAACCCTTCACCGAATACTACGGTGAAAACTCAATCTTACAGAAAGAGATGAAGAAGAGTTTACAATTGGCTGTATCAATCCTTTAACATACAAGTGGATTGATCATGAGAAATTATGCTTTAAGGCTTTTAAGCATAATATGATTCTGAGTTCCTCAAGATATGAACAACTAAAGTGTTCTTATGAACATGAAGATCATGGACTCAGAATCTAGGCTCTTGAATGTTTAAGTTCTAAAAGATGAACTGATTTTGACAAATCTTTGGCCTAATGTGATTTTCTCATGTGTTGCGTGTTCTCTTGTGTATGTTATGTGTTCTGGACTCAAATGGACTTTATATAGTCAAGGGAAACGTCCTTGAACCATCACAACCCTTTCCAAAAGGTTTGGGACACAATGGTTCATGAAAAGATACAACTTTTCGTGTTGGTAATCGATTACATCACTTAGTGTAATCGATTACACTAATAGCCGTTTCAGTTTGAATTTCAAATTCAAACATGTAATCGATTACAAGCAAGTGGTAATCGATTACTTGCCTAGGTGTAATCGATTACCAGGAAGCTGCAATCGATTACACAGAAGCCCATTTTCCAGAAACTTGTTTCTTTGAGATCGGCTTAAGGTTTTCGACTTCTTTTAAGTTATGAAAACACTTAGCTTGATTAGATTAGGTGTTTTAAGAGCCTTTATGCTTTAATAGACCTTTGGAAGCATAACTCACCTAATACTAAGACTTCTAGACTATTGATGGACTTTGTAGCGCTTGTTTCTTCGAAGTCTTCTTTTATTCTTTTTGTTGATGAGTTTGTCGTCATCAAAACCACAGCCAGGGTCAGGAGCAAGACCTTCTTCACAACATTATGGCTGTATCAATCCTTTAACATACAAGCGGATTGATCATGAGAATTATGCTTTAAGGCTCTTTAGCATAAGAAGGCTTTCTTGATTTTGAGTTCTTCAAGATATGAACAACTAAAGTGTTCTCTTAATAATGAAGATCATGAACTCAGAATTTAGGCTCTTTGAATGTTTAGATATCAAAAGACTAATGAATGAACAATTTTGGCAAAGCTTTGGCCTAATTCGTGTATTCTCATGTGTTGTTTGTTTCTGGACTCAAATGGACTTTATATAGGCATGAGGAATGACCTTGAACCAATGCAACCCTTCCCAAAAGATTTGAGACACAATTGTTCATGAAAAGATGCAACTTTTCGAGCATGTAATCGATTACATTACTTAGTTAATCGATTACACTAAAAGCCGTTACTGTTTGAATTTCAAATTCAAACATGTAATCGATTACAAGCAAGAAGTAATCGATTACTTGCCTATGTGTAATCGATTACCATAAAGGTGAAATCGATTACACTCAAGTCCAATATCCAGAAACTTGAACTTTTAAGACCGGCTTGAGATATACTACTTCTTTTAACTTATGAAAACATTAAACTTGATTAGCTTAGATGTTTTAAGGAGCCTTTATACTCGAGAAGCCTTTAGAAGCGTAACTCACCTAAACTAAGACTCTTAGGTAGATGTTGAAACATATAGCACTGTTTCCTCTAAGTCTTCTTTTCTTCTTTTTGCCGATGAGTTTGTCGTCATCAAAACCGCAGCCAGGGTCAGGAGCAAGACCTTCTTCACACGATAGTTGTGATTGCAGCAGAATTAAGGATTGCTTGAAAGTAAAAGATGAAGGAAAGAGGAAATCACACACGAGATTTTATCCTGGTTCACCTTCTATCCACCGAAGGCTAAGTCCAGTCCCTCAAGAAACCCCTTGAGGATTTTTCCACTATGATCAAGATTTCTAACAAGTACTTACACCAAGAACCTTAAGAACTCTTGTCAAACCTCAGATGGAAAACCACCAATTGATGACGCCGAAACCTACGGTGGACTTTGAATCAAACCCGATTCAAAGGACCTTTTCCACTATCACCGAACCCTACGGCGGACTTTGAATCAAACCCGATTCAAAGGACCTTTTCCACAAACGCCGAACCCTACGGCGAACTTTGAATCAAACCCGATTCAAAGGACCTTTTCCACAAACGCCAAACCCTACGACGGACTTTGAATCAAACCCGACTCAAAGAACCTTTTCCACAACCATCGAACACTACGATGGACCTTTTTACAACCACCGAAAGCCACGGTAAATGAATCAAACCGATTCAAGAGATGAAGAAGAAGATGCCTTTACAATGGCTGATTCAATCCTTTAGACAAGATGGGTTGATCTTAGTTTGTATGCTCCAGGCAATTACAATAAAGGCTCTCTTATTCTGAGTTTCTCAAAAGATGAACAACATGTGTGTTCTTATGAAAATGAGAGAACATAAACTCAGAATGATGACTTTAATGAATATGAAAGTTACGGACCAAGTCATTTTTGTTTCTGAGCGTCTATGGACTTTATATAGGCACTAGAGGTCATCCATAAACCAACACAACCTTTCCCAAACGTTTTGAGACACAATGGTTCATGAAATAACACATCTGTTGACCTGGTAATGGATTACAGAAGCCTGGTAATCGATTACATCATGCCGTTGAAGTTTGAATTCAAAATTCAAACTTGGTAATCGATTACATACATGTGGTAATTGATTACGCACATCCTGTAATCGATTACACACATCTGTAATTGATTACAGACAGTCCAGAACTCAGTTTTTGACTGTTTAAAACCTAATTGAGTGTTCCTACCAAGTTTTACTTGTGAGAGCATATTATACTCAATTAGTTGATCTTTTATGAGCCTTCAAATGCAATTAAACCTTAATAAAGCATAGCACACTAAGTTGACAAGACTTACTTAAAGCAAGAACCTTGATGATTGATCTTGACGTTTTGAGCCGGTTCTTGAAGTCTTTCCTTTCTTTCTTGAAGTCTTTCTTGAAGTCTTTCTTTCTTGAATTCTTCTTGAAGTCTTTCTTCTTTTTGTGATGTATTTGTCTTCATCAAAACCTCAGCCGAGTCCAAGGACGAGACCTTCTTCACAGCGCCTGTTACTACGGTTTCGTGTGGAACCGTGGTAGAAAGCTGCTCGGGGCTCTATTACCACGGTTCCGTGTTGAACCGTGGTAATTGAGGTACTCTATTACCACAGTTGTATGGTAACCGTTGTAGTTGAGTAAAAATAAATATTTTTTTAAAAAATAATTACCTATTACCACGGTTGGTATTATGAACCGTGGTAATAGAGTTTAGTAAACCCCAAAACCTATCCACCATTTTCACCCACCACCCCAAATTCATCTTTCTCGTTCCCCGAAACCCTAGACTCTAATGACCCCAACTCACATTGTCGACCTCCTCGTCCTCTTCCACGCGGCTCACGCTGTCAACCTCCAGATCCTCCTCGTCCTCCTCCACACGGCTCACGCCGCTGACCAAAATCGCCTTGGGCTTGTGCAAAACAACGCAGCGGGCATCGTTGTCGTAGAACCGGAGCCGCAGAACGGTGCATTGTGAGGAGATCTCCTCGCCATCTACATCGCCTCTAGTAGTACCTTGTCTTTGGAAGAGGAGTTCATGGATGAAGACGTGTTCCTAGACGAAACCCTTGTCTCTGAAGACGAAGAGTCCCTCATTCTTTGTGACATGGAGCAGCGCCAGGTCCTCGCTGCTTGTCTCTCCTCCCACTTTTTCTTTCCTTCTTTCCACACCTTCAAACCCTAGATCCCATCGCAAGCTCTCATAGCCGATTTTAGTTTGGATGCGTTTAAACTACCTTCGCAAGCTCCCTCTCCATCTGTTAAATAAAACCATATTCCTATCTTCTGCAACATTTTTCTCTGATAATGCTATGCTTACCTTCAAAGCTCCCTACTGCATGCAACGTTTTTGGATTTTGGTTTTCAGGGGCTATTTGGGCTTTGGTCTTTGAGTGGGTTGGTTTTTGGCTTTTTGCTGATACATGTCTCACTTTTTATGATAGTGAAATCTGCTTGGCAAGGTAACAATTGGTCTTTAGCTTTTTAATTTCTCTACGCAATAATTTGTCTGCATAGAGTTTTGTTTTAACCAACAAGGTTTCAACTGCAGATTTAAAGTGAAGAAGCTATAGAAAGTACTAAGTCTTTTGCCTTGAAAGAAGATTTAATGGTAAGAAACTCTTTGCTCTTAGTCGACCTATATTTTTATATCAAACCTGTTTTTGTTTTCGCCATTTAGATTTCTGCTTAACAAATTTTTTCTTTTTATTCCCCTCCCCTAATATCATTCCTACTCTTCAACTCTATTTTGTGTGTGTTTTTCAATTTTTGCATTTACTATATAATATAGAGCAGGGGTGTGAAAAATGAAAATACACTTACTGTGGTTTGTTTTGTTTGCTTTATACTACTTGAGGTGTTTTGCTTATTGATTGGTGTATCAAATACTAAATTTTTATCTTCTCCCTCCTCAGAATACTCGTGCTTTTTGGACAGAACTGGCTCTTACTATTTTTCATCTTTGTTTAAGCACTGCAGACTAAGCTTTCTTAGGTGTTCTTTCTCATATGGCCTAGTGAATTGGCATGGTTTTGGTGAGTACCTGAAGGAGGAAGCAAGTTAAATTTGAAAAGTAGATGCTAATTGTGGTGAGTAGTAAGTACTCCTACAGGCTCACAAAAGCATCCATGCTGGCAAAGGTTCATATCTTCCCTGCATTAAAAAACAACTAAACCTTCATCAGATCTATTTTTCATTCTCTTCATTAGGACTTGGTTAGCTTCAAATATCATTACTAATTATTAATTCTGAATTTTATGCAATGCAGCAAAGCTTGACATTGGAGTCAATTTCATTCAAAATTTGTGTAGTTCTTATCTGCTCTCTCCTCTCAGGTTTTCTTACTACTCTATGGTGAGATTTGATAATATTTTGGTTGAGTTACTTGTTTACATTTTCTTCTTGTGTATAAGTACTTTAACATTGGCCAAAACGGTTTTGCAATCACATTCTGAAAATGTGTTTTTCTCTCATGTGTTTTTTTGACTGCTATAATACTGAAAAGCTTGAACTTATAATTGCAATGAGGTTCAATCTCTTGTTAACTAAAACTTTCTCTTGAGCAGCATGAACTGCGGGAGAAAGGAAGAAGGATAAACAAGCTGTGGAAGGTCACTTGGTTTGGGTGTCGTTAGGGTTCTTCAAAACTTATTTCGAGAACCTAGGAGGTTTCAATTTATGTATGCTAACTTTTTGGTAGATGTGAAATCTGTATCCTTGTTACCATAAATGATTTGGTGTTGAATGTTAACTTTGATTGAAGCTTAGTGTTAGAGAATGCCCCAGAAAAATTGTCTCCTAGACTGGTTATTAGGTTGATAAAATATTTTCAAAGAATAAATATGATGTTGTGATGCACTCCGCCGCTGTTTCATACGTGGGAGAAAGCACACTGTACCCTCTTAAGTAAGTACTTGTAACTTTTATTTGGGGACATTATTTCCAATTGAACCATTTGTGGAAATTAGTATACAATTTGTGTGCATTTCTAATTTTCCCGTATACATAAGTAGCCTGAACATTGTATATGATTGTGAAACACTACTACAAAATTGTCTTTTTACCACGCCCCTGTAATGGCTCTGCTTTGACTCTTTGACCCTTTTAGCCTCTTGATTTTTTTCTTCTGTTCATGCATGTTGTTGTTCTTCCATTAGGTTGGAGAAGAAGTAAGAAAACTCTCGTTTGGTTTAGAGAAAAGATACCAAAGAATGGGGCTTTTGTCGAAAGAAGCTTCGAAGTCTCTGTGCGGTCGGAACCAGTGGTGGAGGCTTAAAAATTACACCAATCTCTGAAGCTTCTCCTGGAGGCTTAAAAATTCTAGTAATAGAATCTTCTTGATTTCTTTCAGTTCTTCAAGCGACTCAGATTCTTCAAGTAGCTTCGAGTTTCCAAAACTAACTCCTTCACTTAAACAATTTTTGGAACAACCCTTTCCTTTGGCTTCTCAAAACCCTGGTTGTAAGACTATTTATCATTCTCCACATGCTGAACGAACTGCTTTCCCTTCACACGAAATCTCAAATCCAAAGTCCAAAGATGCGGAAACCAACCCGTCTTCGAACGTTGCTAGCTTCGAGAGGCCAACCACCATCACCGGAACAACAACTCCTTCGACTGAAACGAGGTTGAAAAGTTGGCTGAGAATCCTATTGATCTGCTTAAGAGATACATGGAAGCTGAGATGTCAGCAGCCAACAATTGGAATCAACAACCTCCTGAGATCGAAGTCATCATTCTGGATGATGACAACAAGAAAATGCTGGAAAGGCTAAGACAATTGGCCTTTGAGCGAGACTTGCTCGAAGATCTTTAAAATGATCATACTGCAGCTACTGAAATCAAAAATCTCAATCAAGCTTTGGCATACGAAAACCTCTCTCCCGACCAACAACGTGCCTTTTTTGAGCTTCGATCATTTGTGATGGAAGCTTTGGCCAACTTCCATCAGCTTGCTACTTGCCAACAAAGCTTAAATTCCAACAAAGCGGCAGATCAGTTTGTCAAGGGAAAATTTTCCCAAATTCAAACCACCATTACTGAAATCGAGCATGTTGAAAAGCGCGCAGACGATAGGTTATTGGTTCTTGATCAACAACTTGAAAAGATAATGAAAGAGAAGCCAATGTTGTTGGATAAAACTCCGAAGCTGGCGGCCCAAAAGAGCGAAGTAGCTTCTCAAGCAATTCCAGATATCAAGGAAAGCATCAGACTTGGCAACGTCATTGCTGATGAAGAGAAGAAAGTGGCTATGGTTGGAGAAAAGATCACGAGATGAAAGAGACAGTTTGCTCAAATTAAGGCTAAGCCGCCTTTTTAACTTTGTAGTGTAATTTTTCTTTTATTTTTGAAAAAGCCATTTTTAACGGCTTAGTTGTAATGGCAATGTTCCGTAATCCGACTGTTTATCTACCAATTTTCATGGCAATCACGTTATCTTGATTTCATGCAACGCTGACTTATATTTTTTCAAGTATTTTTCGTTTATGTTTAAAGTTTTGCGATCTGTGTCGATTTCTTGAGTCGAATATGCGTTGCTTGAAAATACTTTTGTAATTTTAAAAGGTTCCTCCTAACTTGGAGACCATTTACCATAAGTAAAATCTTTCTTATCCATGGGTAAAATGAGTTTCCAAACTAAATCGTCAACTGCAAAAGCTTTCGACTTAACCTTCTTATTATAAGCCTTAGTCACTTTTTCTTTATGACGTATGATGGATTCTAAAGCTGAAAGTCTCTCTTCATCCAAATAAACTAACTCATCCAACATCATATCCCAATAATGTTCGACGAGAATCTCCATTTGTCTTTACACACGGGTTGATTGTAAATAAATCTCAAATAGAAGCACTACTTCATGCCCGTAAGTTAGTCGAAATGGTGATGTTTCAGTAGCTGCTCGAGGAGAAGTTCGATAAGCCCACAAAACTTGGTCTAAATTTTTATGCCATCCTTTTGGTTTTTGGTCCACATGCTTTTTAATTAAACCAATAATAATTTTGTTAACTGCTTCGACTTGACCATTCAATTGGGTATAATATGGAGTAGAAGTCATTAATTGTATTCCCAACTCATTGGCGAACCCAACTACTTTTTGACCAACAAATACTGACCCTTGATCAGTTGTCAAAGTTTCAAGAATCCCATAACGCAACACAATGTGTTTTTGCACAAAATCAATCACACTATCTTGAGTCACCGTCCTAAGAGGGATTTCTTTGACCCATTTCATAAAATAATCAATAGCCACAATAATTTACTTGTGACTTTTGGATGAAGAAGGGTTTGTTAGTATAGATAGAAACCTGAGAGGGGGGGTGAATCAGGTTTACCCGATTTTCGCCTTAATACCTTCGTACTTTCAAGATAAATGTAAATGCAAATGATTGCA
Source organism: Acmispon strigosus (assembly GCA_030819835.1). NCBI lineage: Eukaryota > Viridiplantae > Streptophyta > Magnoliopsida > Fabales > Fabaceae > Acmispon > Acmispon strigosus. Next base: position 34,097,830 of record JAUAMA010000001.1, read on the forward strand.
GCGGAAATAAGCGTTGCTTGAAAGTAAAGATGAAGGGTAGAAGAATTCACACATAGAAATTTATCCTGGTTCACCTTCTATCCACCGAAGGCTACGTCCAGTCCCTCAAGAAAATCCCTTGAGGATTTTTCCACTATTGATAAAAATCTCTTACAAGTTCTTACACCAAGTACCTTAAGAATTTCTATCAATCACCTGTGAAAGTATACCACTTTCAGTTCCTGAAGGCAAACCACCTTCAGACCTTGAAGGCTAGACCACCTTCAATCAACACCCTGAAAGTACACCACTTTCAATAACAACAACCCTTCACCGAGACCCACGGTGAATACTCAATCTACCAGAAAGTGATGAAGAAGAGTTTACAATTTGGCTGTATCAATCCTTTTACATACAAGTGGATTGATCATGAGAATTTATGCTTTAAGGCTCTTAAGCATAATAAGATTCTGAGTTCCTCAAGATATGAACAACTTAAAGTGTTCTCCTAATCATGAGGATCATGAACTCAGAATTTAGGCTCTTTGAAAGTTTAAGTACTAAAAGACTTAATGATAAGAACTATTTTGACAAAGCTTTGGCCTAATGTTGTATTCTCATGTGTTGTTGTGTTCTGGACTCAAATGGACTTTATATAGGCAAGGGGAAACGTCCTTGAACCAATGCAACCCTTCCCAAAAGTTTTGAGACACAATGGTTCACGAAAGGTTGCAACTTTTCGTGTGTGTAATTGATTACATCACTTAGGTAATCGATTACACTAAGAGCCGTTATAGTTTGAATTTCAAATTCAAACATGTAATCAATTACAAGCAAGAAGTAATCGATTACCAGAAAGCTGAAATCGATTACACTTAAGTCCAATATCCAGAAACTTGAACTTTTAAGATCGGCTTGAGTTTTTCTACTTCTTTTAACTTATGAAAACATTAAACTTGATTAGCTTAGATGTTTTAAGGAGCCTTTATGCTTTAAGAAGCCTTTAGAAGCATAACTCACCTAAACTAAGACTTCTAGGTAAATGATGAACTTTATAGTGCTGTTTCCTCTAAGTCTTCTTTTCTTCTTTTTGCCGATTAGTTTGTCATCATCAAAACCTCAGCTTGGGTCAGGAGCAAGACCTTCTTCACAATCTCCCGCTTTTTGATGATGGCAAACACATTCCTTGAAACTTGAAGATCAGATATGCTTCTTTGTTGAAAACTCCCCCTGTTTGATGTAATCCAATATATCTCCCCCTTTCTGATTCACTTGTTGAATTCCTGCATATAGTCTATAAAGAGCACAGAACCTTTCTCCCCCTTTTGACTTCATCAAAAAGAAGAAAAGGCCAAAAACAGGCATACAACCATACAAGTGTATATTCAAATAAAGCATAGGGGTTGGGGGTAAAATGAAAAAGAGTGATAACCAACAAACATCCAAACATGTTATATAGATAAAATAGAGAAACTATACAGAGTTCAACAACAACAACAAAAAAAATTACAAGAGTAAGCAAGCAAAAGAAAACAAGAGACTCCTAGAACACTAAGTATCAACAGAAGAGTCTTCATCAGCTATGTTCTTCTTGATTGGACAGTCACGACCGTCTTCATGGAGGTGGCAGGTAAGAGTAAAGATGCCAAAATCATTTGAGATCCCGAGATAAGGGATGATGGAGGTATCAATACACTTAAGATGAGAAGACCGCTCATCATAAAGTTTTGCTATTGGTACTCCAGAGTAGATGAGTATGCGGGATATGACGAAAGCGTAAGGAAAAGGCTCAGCATTGTCCCGACACTTTAGCATGTGATTCATGATCAGAAAGGCCCAATTGATTTTATGGCAGTTGAGAATGCCATATAAAATTTGTAACTCTAACTCACTGATGTGAGCAAGAAGGGTTTCTTGTGGCAGAAGTACTTGATTAATGAAATAATGAAGCAAATGATTATTCGTGGTGAGTACGTCAATATGTTAAGGACAAGAGGTCGTGTGAGGAGGATAGATTTTTAGAAGTTCTGATGGCTGGAATCTGCATAGAGATTGATAAAATGACTCTTGATTGTAGTCTGGCCAGGGGCAGGGCAAGTTTGGACCCAAGAAGGCACCGGTAGAAGGAAGCCCCAGACATCGCCCAAAGGTTGAAAGGGAATAGCGAATGAGAATTCCTTTGACTGAACTCTGAAATCCATCTCTTAGAGTCTCGAGATTACAATAGAATATTTTAACCAGTTCTGGATAGTATGGATTGCTTATGGCAATGAACTCTTCTAGGTCCTGATTCCTGAGGTAGGCTGGAAAGGTGTGACCACTTTCAACAAAAGAATCCAAGTCACCATACATGGGTTTGCGGATAATTTGATACAGGAACCTTGAAACAAACCTAGTCCGTTGGTTTGTTGTAGTAAGAAGTCTGGTTAAATTCATTGGATTGGAAGGAAGAAAGTGAGATGAAGACATGATAGATTGGGTAGATGGTTCTTAGGAATAGAAACAAGGTTTCAGGATGTTAGAAATCAAAGATTAGGATGATAGAAATGGGAATTGGAAGGCAATTTCGATTGTCATGTAATGCTGTGATTATATAGCACGAGCTTGTAATCGATTACAGCAGCTGAGTAATCGATTACAGAGCGGTTTCCTTGAATTTGAATTTCAAAAAGATGGAGGGAATTTTGAAATTCTGACAGTTTTCGATGATGTAATCGATTACAGCAGTTATGTTAATCGATTACGCAGAAGATTTTCAAAGGCACGAGGACTGAAAGGCAGGGGTAATCGATTGCAGGATGTATGGTATTCGATTACTAGGACAGTTTATAGATTCTAAACTATAAATTCCTATGTAATAAATTACTAGAAGAACATTTAAGCATATATAAGCAACTTAGATACATGCAATCATAATATTAACTTGTAAACTAAGCATGTAATCATATAGGTTCACACAAGAAATTATGAAAATAATTAAAACATGTAAACACATTACTTTAAATATCATGTTCATCTAATATACCTAATTCTCTTCTAATCTTAAAGAATGAATCTTTAGGAAGAGGTTTAGTAAAAATATCAGCTAATTGTCTTATATCAATGTGCTTAGTTCGAGAGTGCATGATGGGGTTTTTAGTGAGATTAATGGCACTTGTGTTGTCACATTTGATTGGAATGCAGCCCAGCTCTAAGCCATAATCTTTGAGTTGTTGTTTGAGCCATAGGGTTTGTGCACAACAACTTCCTGCAGCAATGTATTCTGCTTCAGCAGTACTTAGAGCAACACATGCTTGTTTCTTACAGGACCAAGAAACAAGTGCATTTCCCAATCAAATCACAAACACTCCCTTTGGGATACCACAGACCAACATTTGTAGTTCCTTTCAGATATTTGAAAATCCGTTTAACTGAACTCAAATGTGATTCCCTAGGAGATGCTTGATATCTAGCACATAGACACACACTAAACATAATATCAGGTCTACTTGCTGTTAAATATAGAAGAGATCTGATCATACCTCTGTATTTGGTAATGTCTACTTGAACACCGGATTCATCTTGATCTAAATATGTGTTAGACCCCATTGGTGTGGCTATGGCTTTGCAATCATCCAAATCATATTTCTTTAAAATATCCTTGCAAAACTTTGATTGGTTGATGAATATCCCATCATGTGATTGCTTAATTTGCAATCCTAGAAAGAAATTTAACTGTCCCATCATGGACATCTCAAATTCTTCTTGCATCATGTTAGAGAAATCCTTACACAGAGATTCGTTAGTTGCACCAAAAATAATATCATCTACATATATTTGAACTAATAAAGTATTACCGTTGGTTCTCTTGATAAACAAGGTTGTGTCAGCCTTACCCTTTTGGAATCCTTTTTCACAAAGGAATGTGCTTAATCTGTCATACCATGCACGAGGGGCTTGTTTAAGACCATAGAGTGCCTTCTTTAATCTGAAGACATGTGAAGGAAACTTGAGATCCTCAAATCCTGGAGGTTTCTTCACATAGACTTCTTCTTGAATGAATCCGTTCAGGAAAGCACTTTTAACATCCATTTGATATAATGGGAAGTTTAAAGAACAAGCATACGCCAACAGAAGTCTTATGGCTTCCAACCTTGCTACTGGTGCATAGGTTTCATCAAAATCAATGCCTTCTTCTTGATTATAACCTTGTGCAACCAACCTTGCTTTGTTCCTAACAATAATACCATTTTCATCTAGTTTATTTCTGAATACCCACTTTGTTCCAATGACATGCTTGTCAGTGGGCTTAGGAACAAGTTCCCAAACTTGATTCCTTTCAAATTGGTTTAGTTCTTCCAGCATTGCCACAATCCAATACTCATCTTCAAGAGCATCATTCACTTTTGAGGGTTCTATTTGAGAGACAAAGGCCATGTTTAATACTGAATCATTTAAGCGTAGCCTTGTAGAAACACCTCTAGAAATATCACCAATGATATTATCGACTGGATGATCCCTGTGGATTCATCATTCCTTTGGTAGTTGATAAGTGTTATCTTCAACATGCTCTTCTTGTATTGGATCTTGATTCTTTTTCTTTTGAGAGTCTTCATTGATAATGATATCTTCTTCATCATTATCTGGAAGATTGACTGTATCCTCTTTTGAGGAGTTAGACTCATCAAAGGAAACATGTATGGATTCTTCCATAGATAGAGTTTTCTTGTTAAAGACTCTATATGCTTTGCTTGTTAGGGAATAACCAAGGAATATACCTTCATCAGACTTTTCATCAAACTTACCAAGGTTTTCCATTCCATTGTTTAAGACAAAGCATTTTGATCCAAAAGCATGTAGATGAGAGATATTTGGTTTCCTTCCTTTGTAGAGTTCATAAGGGGTTTTCTTCAGAATAGGTCTAATAAGAACTCTATTGGAAACATAGCAAGCAGTACTTACAGCATCAGCCCAAAAGTATTTTGGAAGATTAGATTCACTTAGCATGGTTCTTGTTAATTCTTCAAGTAGTTTGTTCTTCCTTTCTACAACACCATTTTGTTGTGGTGTTCCCGGAGTAGAGAAATTATGTGATATTCCATTTTCATCACATAGTTCTTGAAATTGATGATTCTGAAATTCTCCACCATGATCACTTCTAATAGAAGAGATCTTTAAAGCCTTTTCATTTTGAACTAGCCTTGCATATCTTTTGAATGCTTTGAAGGCTTCATTCTTATGAGGCAAGATTAATGTCCAAGTAAATCTAGATAAATCATCAACAATAACAAGTGCATAAAGATTACCTCCGAGGCTTTTTGTTCTTGATGGTCCGAACAAATCCATATGTAGCAATTGAAGGGGTCTTGAAGTCGAAACTATGTTCTTTGGCTTGAAAGACGTTCTGGTTTGCTTCCCCTTTTGACATGCATCACAAAGCTTGTCTTTCTCGAATCTTATCTTTGGAAGTCCAACAACTAGATCGTGCTTGACTAGTTTGTTTAAATGATCTATGTGTATATGAGCCAGTCTTCTATGCCATAGCCATGAATCACTATTGTTCTTGGCCAAAAGGCATCTGACATTTTGTGGAATTTCATCCAAGGAATTTCATCCAAGGCATCTGAAAATGTGTTTTTCTCTCATGTGTTTTTTTGACTGCTATAATACTGAAAAGCTTGAACTTATAATTGCAATGAGGTTCAATCTCTTGTTAACTAAAACTTTCTCTTGAGCAGCATGAACTGCGGGAGAAAGGAAGAAGGATAAACAAGCTGTGGAAGGTCACTTGGTTTGGGTGTCGTTAGGGTTCTTCAAAACTTATTTCGAGAACCTAGGAGGTTTCAATTTATGTATGCTAACTTTTTGGTAGATGTGAAATCTGTATCCTTGTTACCATAAATGATTTGGTGTTGAATGTTAACTTTGATTGAAGCTTAGTGTTAGAGAATGCCCCAGAAAAATTGTCTCCTAGACTGGTTATTAGGTTGATAAAATATTTTCAAAGAATAAATATGATGTTGTGATGCACTCTGCCGCTGTTTCATACGTGGGAGAAAGCACACTGTACCCTCTTAAGTAAGTACTTGTAACTTTTATTTGGGGACATTATTTCCAATTGAACCATTTGTGGAAATTAGTATACAATTTGTGTGCATTTCTAATTTTCCCGTATACATAAGTAGCCTGAACATTGTATATGATTGTGAAACACTACTACAAAATTGTCTTTTTACCACGCCCCTGTAATGGCTCTGCTTTGACTCTTTGACCCTTTTAGCCTCTTGATTTTTTTCTTCTGTTCATGCATGTTGTTGTTCTTCCATTAGGTTGGAGAAGAAGTAAGAAAACTCTCGTTTGGTTTAGAGAAAAGATACCAAAGAATGGGGCTTTTGTCGAAAGAAGCTTCGAAGTCTCTGTGCGGTCGGAACCAGTGGTGGAGGCTTAAAAATTACACCAATCTCTGAAGCTTCTCCTGGAGGCTTAAAAATTCTAGTAATAGAATCTTCTTGATTTCTTTCAGTTCTTCAAGCGACTCAGATTCTTCAAGTAGCTTCGAGTTTCCAAAACTAACTCCTTCACTTAAACAATTTTTGGAACAACCCTTTCCTTTGGCTTCTCAAAACCCTGGTTGTAAGACTATTTATCATTCTCCACATGCTGAACGAACTGCTTTCCCTTCACACGAAATCTCAAATCCAAAGTCCAAAGATGCGGAAACCAACCCGTCTTCGAACGTTGCTAGCTTCGAGAGGCCAACCACCATCACCGGAACAACAACTCCTTCGACTGAAACGAGGTTGAAAAGTTGGCTGAGAATCCTATTGATCTGCTTAAGAGATACATGGAAGCTGAGATGTCAGCAGCCAACAATTGGAATCAACAACCTCCTGAGATCGAAGTCATCATTCTGGATGATGACAACAAGAAAATGCTGGAAAGGCTAAGACAATTGGCCTTTGAGCGAGACTTGCTCGAAGATCTTTAAAATGATCATACTGCAGCTACTGAAATCAAAAATCTCAATCAAGCTTTGGCATACGAAAACCTCTCTCCCGACCAACAACGTGCCTTTTTTGAGCTTCGATCATTTGTGATGGAAGCTTTGGCCAACTTCCATCAGCTTGCTACTTGCCAACAAAGCTTAAATTCCAACAAAGCGGCAGATCAGTTTGTCAAGGGAAAATTTTCCCAAATTCAAACCACCATTACTGAAATCGAGCATGTTGAAAAGCGCGCAGACGATAGGTTATTGGTTCTTGATCAACAACTTGAAAAGATAATGAAAGAGAAGCCAATGTTGTTGGATAAAACTCCGAAGCTGGCGGCCCAAAAGAGCGAAGTAGCTTCTCAAGCAATTCCAGATATCAAGGAAAGCATCAGACTTGGCAACGTCATTGCTGATGAAGAGAAGAAAGTGGCTATGGTTGGAGAAAAGATCACGAGATGAAAGAGACAGTTTGCTCAAATTAAGGCTAAGCCGCCTTTTTAACTTTGTAGTGTAATTTTTCTTTTATTTTTGAAAAAGCCATTTTTAACGGCTTAGTTGTAATGGCAATGTTCCGTAATCCGACTGTTTATCTACCAATTTTCATGGCAATCACGTTATCTTGATTTCATGCAACGCTGACTTATATTTTTTCAAGTATTTTTCGTTTATGTTTAAAGTTTTGCGATCTGTGTCGATTTCTTGAGTCGAATATGCGTTGCTTGAAAATACTTTTGTAATTTTAAAAGGTTCCTCCTAACTTGGAGACCATTTACCATAAGTAAAATCTTTCTTATCCATGGGTAAAATGAGTTTCCAAACTAAATCGTCAACTGCAAAAGCTTTCGACTTAACCTTCTTATTATAAGCCTTAGTCACTTTTTCTTTATGACGTATGATGGATTCTAAAGCTGAAAGTCTCTCTTCATCCAAATAAACTAACTCATCCAACATCATATCCCAATAATGTTTGACGAGAATCTCCATTTGTCTTTACACACGGGTTGATTGTAAATAAATCTCAAATAGAAGCACTACTTCATGCCCGTAAGTTAGTCGAAATGGTGATGTTTCAGTAGCTGCTCGAGGAGAAGTTCGATAAGCCCACAAAACTTGGTCTAAATTTTTATGCCATCCTTTTGGTTTTTGGTCCACATGCTTTTTAATTAAACCAATAATAATTTTGTTAACTGCTTCGACTTGACCATTCAATTGGGTATAATATGGAGTAGAAGTCATTAATTGTATTCCCAACACATTGGCGAACCCAACTACTTTTTGACCAACAAATACTGACCCTTGATCAGTTGTCAAAGTTTCAAGAATCCCATAACGCAACACAATGTGTTTTTGCACAAAATCAATCACACTATCTTGAGTCACCGTCCTAAGAGGGATTTCTTTGACCCATTTCATAAAATAATCAATAGCCACAATAATTTACTTGTGACTTTTGGATGAAGAAGGGTTTGTTAGTATAGATAGAAACCTGAGAGGGGGGGTGAATCAGGTTTACCCGATTTTCGCCTTAATACCTTCGTACTTTCAAGATAAATGTAAATGCAAATGATTGCAGCGGAAATAAGCGTTGCTTGAAAGTAAAGATGAAGGGTAGAAGAATTCACACATAGAAATTTATCCTGGTTCACCTTCTATCCACCGAAGGCTACGTCCAGTCCCTCAAGAAAATCCCTTGAGGATTTTTCCACTATTGATAAAAATCTCTTACAAGTTCTTACACCAAGTACCTTAAGAATTTCTATCAATCACCTGTGAAAGTATACCACTTTCAGTTCCTGAAGGCAAACCACCTTCAGACCTTGAAGGCTAGACCACCTTCAATCAACACCCTGAAAGTACACCACTTTCAATAACAACAACCCTTCACCGAGACCCACGGTGAATACTCAATCTACCAGAAAGTGATGAAGAAGAGTTTACAATTTGGCTGTATCAATCCTTTTACATACAAGTGGATTGATCATGAGAATTTATGCTTTAAGGCTCTTAAGCATAATAAGATTCTGAGTTCCTCAAGATATGAACAACTTAAAGTGTTCTCCTAATCATGAGGATCATGAACTCAGAATTTAGGCTCTTTGAAAGTTTAAGTACTAAAAGACTTAATGATAAGAACTATTTTGACAAAGCTTTGGCCTAATGTTGTATTCTCATGTGTTGTTGTGTTCTGGACTCAAATGGACTTTATATAGGCAAGGGGAAACGTCCTTGAACCAATGCAACCCTTCCCAAAAGTTTTGAGACACAATGGTTCACGAAAGGTTGCAACTTTTCGTGTGTGTAATTGATTACATCACTTAGGTAATCGATTACACTAAGAGCCGTTATAGTTTGAATTTCAAATTCAAACATGTAATCAATTACAAGCAAGAAGTAATCGATTACCAGAAAGCTGAAATCGATTACACTTAAGTCCAATATCCAGAAACTTGAACTTTTAAGATCGGCTTGAGTTTTTCTACTTCTTTTAACTTATGAAAACATTAAACTTGATTAGCTTAGATGTTTTAAGGAGCCTTTATGCTTTAAGAAGCCTTTAGAAGCATAACTCACCTAAACTAAGACTTCTAGGTAAATGATGAACTTTATAGTGCTGTTTCCTCTAAGTCTTCTTTTCTTCTTTTTGCCGATGAGTTTGTCATCATCAAAACCTCAGCTTGGGTCAGGAGCAAGACCTTCTTCACAATCTCCCGCTTTTTGATGATGGCAAACACATTCCTTGAAACTTGAAGATCAGATATGCTTCTTTGTTGAAAACTCCCCCTGTTTGATGTAATCCAATATATCTCCCCCTTTCTGATTCACTTGTTGAATTCCTGCATATAGTCTATAAAGAGCACAGAACCTTTCTCCCCCTTTTGACTTCATCAAAAAGAAGAAAAGGCCAAAAACAGGCATACAACCATACAAGTGTATATTCAAATAAAGCATAGGGGTTGGGGGTAAAATGAAAAAGAGTGATAACCAACAAACATCCAAACATGTTATATAGATAAAATAGAGAAACTATACAGAGTTCAACAACAACAACAAAAAAAATTACAAGAGTAAGCAAGCAAAAGAAAACAAGAGACTCCTAGAACACTAAGTATCAACAGAAGAGTCTTCATCAGCTATGTTCTTCTTGATTGGACAGTCACGACCGTCTTCATGGAGGTGGCAGGTAAGAGTAAAGATGCCAAAATCATTTGAGATCCCGAGATAAGGGATGATGGAGGTATCAATACACTTAAGATGAGAAGACCGCTCATCATAAAGTTTTGCTATTGGTACTCCAGAGTAGATGAGTATGCGGGATATGACGGAAGCGTAAGGAAAAGGCTCAGCATTGTCCCGACACTTTAGCATGTGATTCATGATCAGAAAGGCCCAATTGATTTTATGGCAGTTGAGAATGCCATATAAAATTTGTAACTCTAACTCACTGATGTGAGCAAGAAGGGTTTCTTGTGGCAGAAGTACTTGATTAATGAAATAATGAAGCAAATGATTATTCGTGGTGAGTACGTCAATATGTTAAGGACAAGAGGTCGTGTGAGGAGGATAGATTTTTAGAAGTTCTGATGGCTGGAATCTGCATAGAGATTGATAAAATGACTCTTGATTGTAGTCTGGCCAGGGGCAGGGCAAGTTTGGACCCAAGAAGGCACCGGTAGAAGGAAGCCCCAGACATCGCCCAAAGGTTGAAAGGGAATAGCGAATGAGAATTCCTTTGACTGAACTCTGAAATCCATCTCTTAGAGTCTCGAGATTACAATAGAATATTTTAACCAGTTCTGGATAGTATGGATTGCTTATGGCAATGAACTCTTCTAGGTCCTGATTCCTGAGGTAGGCTGGAAAGGTGTGACCACTTTCAACAAAAGAATCCAAGTCACCATACATGGGTTTGCGGATAATTTGATACAGGAACCTTGAAACAAACCTAGTCCGTTGGTTTGTTGTAGTAAGAAGTCTGGTTAAATTCATTGGATTGGAAGGAAGAAAGTGAGATGAAGACATGATAGATTGGGTAGATGGTTCTTAGGAATAGAAACAAGGTTTCAGGATGTTAGAAATCAAAGATTAGGATGATAGAAATGGGAATTGGAAGGCAATTTCGATTGTCATGTAATGCTGTGATTATATAGCACGAGCTTGTAATCGATTACAGCAGCTGAGTAATCGATTACAGAGCGGTTTCCTTGAATTTGAATTTCAAAAAGATGGAGGGAATTTTGAAATTCTGACAGTTTTCGATGATGTAATCGATTACAGCAGTTATGTTAATCGATTACGCAGAAGATTTTCAAAGGCACGAGGACTGAAAGGCAGGGGTAATCGATTGCAGGATGTATGGTATTCGATTACTAGGACAGTTTATAGATTCTAAACTATAAATTCCTATGTAATAAATTACTAGAAGAACATTTAAGCATATATAAGCAACTTAGATACATGCAATCATAATATTAACTTGTAAACTAAGCATGTAATCATATAGGTTCACACAAGAAATTATGAAAATAATTAAAACATGTAAACACATTACTTTAAATATCATGTTCATCTAATATACCTAATTCTCTTCTAATCTTAAAGAATGAATCTTTAGGAAGAGGTTTAGTAAAAATATCAGCTAATTGTCTTATATCAATGTGCTTAGTTCGAGAGTGCATGATGGGGTTTTTAGTGAGATTAATGGCACTTGTGTTGTCACATTTGATTGGAATGCAGCCCAGCTCTAAGCCATAATCTTTGAGTTGTTGTTTGAGCCATAGGGTTTGTGCACAACAACTTCCTGCAGCAATGTATTCTGCTTCAGCAGTACTTAGAGCAACACATGCTTGTTTCTTACAGGACCAAGAAACAAGTGCATTTCCCAATCAAATCACAAACACTCCCTTTGGGATACCACAGACCAACATTTGTAGTTCCTTTCAGATATTTGAAAATCCGTTTAACTGAACTCAAATGTGATTCCCTAGGAGATGCTTGATATCTAGCACATAGACACACACTAAACATAATATCAGGTCTACTTGCTGTTAAATATAGAAGAGATCTGATCATACCTCTGTATTTGGTAATGTCTACTTGAACACCGGATTCATCTTGATCTAAATATGTGTTAGACCCCATTGGTGTGGCTATGGCTTTGCAATCATCCAAATCATATTTCTTTAAAATATCCTTGCAAAACTTTGATTGGTTGATGAATATCCCATCATGTGATTGCTTAATTTGCAATCCTAGAAAGAAATTTAACTGTCCCATCATGGACATCTCAAATTCTTCTTGCATCATGTTAGAGAAATCCTTACACAGAGATTCGTTAGTTGCACCAAAAATAATATCATCTACATATATTTGAACTAATAAAGTATTACCGTTGGTTCTCTTGATAAACAAGGTTGTGTCAGCCTTACCCTTTTGGAATCCTTTTTCACAAAGGAATGTGCTTAATCTGTCATACCATGCACGAGGGGCTTGTTTAAGACCATAGAGTGCCTTCTTTAATCTGAAGACATGTGAAGGAAACTTGAGATCCTCAAATCCTGGAGGTTTCTTCACATAGACTTCTTCTTGAATGAATCCGTTCAGGAAAGCACTTTTAACATCCATTTGATATAATGGGAAGTTTAAAGAACAAGCATACGCCAACAGAAGTCTTATGGCTTCCAACCTTGCTACTGGTGCATAGGTTTCATCAAAATCAATGCCTTCTTCTTGATTATAACCTTGTGCAACCAACCTTGCTTTGTTCCTAACAATAATACCATTTTCATCTAGTTTATTTCTGAATACCCACTTTGTTCCAATGACATGCTTGTCAGTGGGCTTAGGAACAAGTTCCCAAACTTGATTCCTTTCAAATTGGTTTAGTTCTTCCAGCATTGCCACAATCCAATACTCATCTTCAAGAGCATCATTCACTTTTGAGGGTTCTATTTGAGAGACAAAGGCCATGTTTAATACTGAATCATTTAAGCGTAGCCTTGTAGAAACACCTCTAGAAATATCACCAATGATATTATCGACTGGATGATCCCTGTGGATTCATCATTCCTTTGGTAGTTGATAAGTGTTATCTTCAACATGCTCTTCTTGTATTGGATCTTGATTCTTTTTCTTTTGAGAGTCTTCATTGATAATGATATCTTCTTCATCATTATCTGGAAGATTGACTGTATCCTCTTTTGAGGAGTTAGACTCATCAAAGGAAACATGTATGGATTCTTCCATAGATAGAGTTTTCTTGTTAAAGACTCTATATGCTTTGCTTGTTAGGGAATAACCAAGGAATATACCTTCATCAGACTTTTCATCAAACTTACCAAGGTTTTCCATTCCATTGTTTAAGACAAAGCATTTTGATCCAAAAGCATGTAGATGAGAGATATTTGGTTTCCTTCCTTTGTAGAGTTCATAAGGGGTTTTCTTCAGAATAGGTCTAATAAGAACTCTATTGGAAACATAGCAAGCAGTACTTACAGCATCAGCCCAAAAGTATTTTGGAAGATTAGATTCACTTAGCATGGTTCTTGTTAATTCTTCAAGTAGTTTGTTCTTCCTTTCTACAACACCATTTTGTTGTGGTGTTCCCGGAGTAGAGAAATTATGTGATATTCCATTTTCATCACATAGTTCTTGAAATTGATGATTCTGAAATTCTCCACCATGATCACTTCTAATAGAAGAGATCTTTAAAGCCTTTTCATTTTGAACTAGCCTTGCATATCTTTTGAATGCTTTGAAGGCTTCATTCTTATGAGGCAAGATTAATGTCCAAGTAAATCTAGATAAATCATCAACAATAACAAGTGCATAAAGATTACCTCCGAGGCTTTTTGTTCTTGATGGTCCGAACAAATCCATATGTAGCAATTGAAGGGGTCTTGAAGTCGAAACTATGTTCTTTGGCTTGAAAGACGTTCTGGTTTGCTTCCCCTTTTGACATGCATCACAAAGCTTGTCTTTCTCGAATCTTATCTTTGGAAGTCCAACAACTAGATCGTGCTTGACTAGTTTGTTTAAATGATCTATGTGTATATGAGCCAGTCTTCTATGCCATAGCCATGAATCACTATTGTTCTTGGCCAAAAGGCATCTGACATTTTGTGGAATTTCATCCAAGGAATTTCATCCAAGGCATCTGAAAATGTGTTTTTCTCTCATGTGTTTTTTTGACTGCTATAATACTGAAAAGCTTGAACTTATAATTGCAATGAGGTTCAATCTCTTGTTAACTAAAACTTTCTCTTGAGCAGCATGAACTGCGGGAGAAAGGAAGAAGGATAAACAAGCTGTGGAAGGTCACTTGGTTTGGGTGTCGTTAGGGTTCTTCAAAACTTATTTCGAGAACCTAGGAGGTTTCAATTTATGTATGCTAACTTTTTGGTAGATGTGAAATCTGTATCCTTGTTACCATAAATGATTTGGTGTTGAATGTTAACTTTGATTGAAGCTTAGTGTTAGAGAATGCCCCAGAAAAATTGTCTCCTAGACTGGTTATTAGGTTGATAAAATATTTTCAAAGAATAAATATGATGTTGTGATGCACTCCGCCGCTGTTTCATACGTGGGAGAAAGCACACTGTACCCTCTTAAGTAAGTACTTGTAACTTTTATTTGGGGACATTATTTCCAATTGAACCATTTGTGGAAATTAGTATACAATTTGTGTGCATTTCTAATTTTCCCGTATACATAAGTAGCCTGAACATTGTATATGATTGTGAAACACTACTACAAAATTGTCTTTTTACCACGCCCCTGTAATGGCTCTGCTTTGACTCTTTGACCCTTTTAGCCTCTTGATTTTTTTCTTCTGTTCATGCATGTTGTTGTTCTTCCATTAGGTTGGAGAAGAAGTAAGAAAACTCTCGTTTGGTTTAGAGAAAAGATACCAAAGAATGGGGCTTTTGTCGAAAGAAGCTTCGAAGTCTCTGTGCGGTCGGAACCAGTGGTGGAGGCTTAAAAATTACACCAATCTCTGAAGCTTCTCCTGGAGGCTTAAAAATTCTAGTAATAGAATCTTCTTGATTTCTTTCAGTTCTTCAAGCGACTCAGATTCTTCAAGTAGCTTCGAGTTTCCAAAACTAACTCCTTCACTTAAACAATTTTTGGAACAACCCTTTCCTTTGGCTTCTCAAAACCCTGGTTGTAAGACTATTTATCATTCTCCACATGCTGAACGAACTGCTTTCCCTTCACACGAAATCTCAAATCCAAAGTCCAAAGATGCGGAAACCAACCCGTCTTCGAACGTTGCTAGCTTCGAGAGGCCAACCACCATCACCGGAACAACAACTCCTTCGACTGAAACGAGGTTGAAAAGTTGGCTGAGAATCCTATTGATCTGCTTAAGAGATACATGGAAGCTGAGATGTCAGCAGCCAACAATTGGAATCAACAACCTCCTGAGATCGAAGTCATCATTCTGGATGATGACAACAAGAAAATGCTGGAAAGGCTAAGACAATTGGCCTTTGAGCGAGACTTGCTCGAAGATCTTTAAAATGATCATACTGCAGCTACTGAAATCAAAAATCTCAATCAAGCTTTGGCATACGAAAACCTCTCTCCCGACCAACAACGTGCCTTTTTTGAGCTTCGATCATTTGTGATGGAAGCTTTGGCCAACTTCCATCAGCTTGCTACTTGCCAACAAAGCTTAAATTCCAACAAAGCGGCAGATCAGTTTGTCAAGGGAAAATTTTCCCAAATTCAAACCACCATTACTGAAATCGAGCATGTTGAAAAGCGCGCAGACGATAGGTTATTGGTTCTTGATCAACAACTTGAAAAGATAATGAAAGAGAAGCCAATGTTGTTGGATAAAACTCCGAAGCTGGCGGCCCAAAAGAGCGAAGTAGCTTCTCAAGCAATTCCAGATATGAAGGAAAGCATCAGACTTGGCAACGTCATTGCTGATGAAGAGAAGAAAGTGGCTATGGTTGGAGAAAAGATCACGAGATGAAAGAGACAGTTTGCTCAAATTAAGGCTAAGCCGCCTTTTTAACTTTGTAGTGTAATTTTTCTTTTATTTTTGAAAAAGCCATTTTTAACGGCTTAGTTGTAATGGCAATGTTCCGTAATCCGACTGTTTATCTACCAATTTTCATGGCAATCACGTTATCTTGATTTCATGCAACGCTGACTTATATTTTTTCAAGTATTTTTCGTTTATGTTTAAAGTTTTGCGATCTGTGTCGATTTCTTGAGTCGAATATGCGTTGCTTGAAAATACTTTTGTAATTTTAAAAGGTTCCTCCTAACTTGGAGACCATTTACCATAAGTAAAATCTTTCTTATCCATGGGTAAAATGAGTTTCCAAACTAAATCGTCAACTGCAAAAGCTTTCGACTTAACCTTCTTATTATAGGCCTTAGTCACTTTTTCTTTTTGACGTATGATGGATTCTAAAGCTGAAAGTCTCTCTTCATCCAAATAAACTAACTCATCCAACATCATATCCCAATAATTTTCGACGAGAATCTCCATTTGTCTTTACACACGGGCTGATTGTAAATAAATCTCAACTGGAAGCACTACTTCATGCCCGTAAGTTAGTCGAAATGGTGATGTTTTAGTATCTTCTCGAGGAGAAGTTCGATAAGCCCACAAAACTTGGTCTAAATTTTTATGCCATCCTCTTGGTTTTTGGTCCCCATGCTTTTTTAATTAAACCAATAATAATTTTGTTAGCCGCTTCAACTTGACCATTCACTTGGGTATAATATGGAGTAGAAGTCATTAATTGTATTCCCAAATCATTGGCGAATCCAACTACTTTTTGACCAAAAAATACTGACCCTTGATCAGTTGTCAAAGTTTCAAGAATCCCATAATGCAACACAATGTGTTTTTGCACAAAATCAATCACACTATCTTGAGTCACCGTCCTAAGAGGGATTTCTTTGACCCATTTCATAAAATAATCAATAGCCACAATAATTTACTTGTGACTTTTGGATGAAGAAGGGTTGATTTCACCAATCAAATCGAGAGCCCAGCCCCTAAAGGGCCAAGGGTTGATTTCACCAATACTCGATAAAATCCTTCAACATAGTTGGCCAATACACACCTTGTCGAAACAATAACCACTTCATCTTGTGGCCAACTTGATGAGCACCACACGACCCGCCATGTACTTGTGAAATTGCAATTAGAGCTTCGTCTTCACTAAGACATCTCAACAAAGTTCCAACAACATTATTTTTAAACAACTCATTACCTATAATTACATAACATAAAGCCCTGTATCTAACCTTTCGATCAACAGGAAAATTAGGATTTTGCAAATAATACACTATGGGCTTCCTCCAGTCGTTAGGCAATAAATTATCAATCATCAGAACCTCAAACTCTTGATCTGGAACTAACTTTTTTCGGATTTTTATCAACTCTTTTAACTTCTTCCTCGAAACTTTGTAGCCAGAGGTGATTTGGGCCAACTCGTTGGCCTCTTGATTTTCGACCCTTGGCACATGCTGTATCTCTACCTCATCGAAATTAGCTATAAAATGAGAAGCTTTAACAAAATACCTCATCAGATTCTCATTTATGAATTTGTATTCTTTGGTCAACTGCTTAACTACCAGTTCAGAATCATCTTTAATTTCGACTATTTTTTCTCCCAAAACGAGCAACATTTCCAAACCAGCGATTCAGGCCTCATATTCGCTTCGTTATTCGAGAAAACGCCCTGAATTTTAAACTTAAACCTTGTAGGAATATTCTGAGGGGATATAATTAAAATCCCTATTCCCGTCCCTTTCTGATGCTTTGACCCATCAAAGAAGAGCTTCCAAGGCTTAAGATTAACCAGTATTTCCTGCATTTCAACTAAGGAATGCTCGGCTAAGAAATCTTCCACTACTTGGTCTTTCATCGACTTTAAAGGTACGTATCTCAAAGAATATTCAGATAAAGTCAATGCCCATTTTCCATTTCGGCTATGTAATATGGGCTTCAACAACATATGGTTAATAACATGGAAATGAGAATAGACAAAAATGTCGACTGACTTTATATAATACTTCAATTTAATACATGAAAATTATAAACACAGGCACAACTTTTCAATTAAGTTATACCTAGTTTCGGTATCATTCAAAATTCTGCTAAGGTAGTAAACGGCTCTTTTGATGCCATTTTCATCCTCTTGAGCTAGCATGCTCCCTATCGTTTCGTCTGATGCAGAAATATACAATTTCATGGGTTTACTAACTATAGGTGGGGCCATTACAGGTGGATTGGCCAAGTAGCTTTTAATATCGTCGAACGCTTCCTGATGCTCGGCTTCCCATCGGAACTCTTCCTCTTTCTTAAGTTGAAAGAATGGCGAGAAGATCCTTGTCCTGCCACTTAGATTCGAAATGAATCTTCTCAAAATATTGATCTTTTCGAGTAGTGACTGAATTTGCTTCTTCTTCGAGGGAGGATGAGTGTTGAGAATTGTTGTGTCCTTATTCTTGTTGATTTCGATCCCCTTTTTATGGACTACAAAGCCAAGAAAATCCCCTGCAATGACACCAAAAGCACATTTAATAGGGTTCATTTTAAGCCCAAACTTTCTCATTCTTTCGAATGATTGTCGTCGGTGGTCCAAGTGTTCAGCTCTTGATGTAGATTTAACTACTACATCGTCGATATAAACTTGCATGACTCGACCAATTAAATCATGGAAAATAGTATTCATGACCCTTTAGTAAGTAGCACTAGCTTTTTTTCAAACCAAAGGGCATTACAACCCACTCACACATTCCCAATGCACCAGGTCATCGAAAAGCATTTTTGGGAACGTCATCCTCAGCAATGAAGATTTTGTTATAAGCATAATACCCATCCAAAAGACTAAGGTACGCATTGCCAGCTGCTGAATCAACTAACATATCAGCAATAGGCATTGGATACTCATCTTTTGGAGTAGCATCATTTAAGTCCCTAAAATCGATGCACACTCGAAGAGTGCCATTCTTTTTAATCACAGGGACTATGTTTGCAAGCCATTCCATGTACCTTGCGGTTCTGATGAAATTATTCCTTAAAAGTCGCTCGATCTCCTCTTTAATCTTCGATACGATCTCAGGGGGAAATCTTCTTGGAGTTTGCTTTATTGGCCTCTTATCAAGCCTAATTGGCAACCTCAATTCCCACCAACTCTCGACTCAAACCTAGCATCTCGTCGTAATCCCAAGCGAAACAGTCTTTATATTCATAAAGAAGTTTGATCATATGTTCCTTCAACTCTGGATCGATCAACGAACTGATATAAGTAGGCCTTTTCTTCGACTCATCCCCTAAGTTGACTTCTTCGAGGGATCTTGGGCCTCCATCTTTTTCACCGAGTCTAAAGCCGGCTTCTCAAAACCTAAAGGGCCATCATCATAAATACATTCGAGCCTCATTTCTTCGACTAGTTCTTCAACTTCTGAGATTTCTGAATAAACACATTCGACCTCATAGGCCATTTCCCTTAACATATTTTCGGCCTCTAAGGTCGCTCTGATTCTGTTTTCGGCTACGTAAGCCGAAATTCGAGCCCAGCTCGATTCATACATCGTCCACCACGTGCCACTCTCCAGTGGCATCCTCATGAACAACAATTATGAGGCCAAACTCGCGCCTCTGGTGGAATCCATAATCAGGATCGAGCCTAATTGAATAGATTGCAGGCTCTTCCTTCAAGTTGCTTGCTATGTCATTGTAAGGAGCAATGGTAGCCAACTTTTTTGCGAATGTTTTCTTGTTAACTTGGTCACATTCTTCCAAGAAATATCTTTGATCGGCATCAACATTCTCAACTCCCTCCAAATAGATAGCTTCTGGTGGAGAGTCGAAGGGACTGCCCTAACTCCATGAGTCCACTCTCTACCCAGGTAACACCACGAACAGGGTGGTTCTTGTCACCGTTCCAGCGGTGATTTCGAGGGGAATCACTCCCAATGACTTGTTTGTTTTCCCTTCATAGTCAGAAAGGACCATGTTATGAGGCTGCAGATCAGCCTCCATCTTTCCTAACTTCTTCATCAAAAACTTGGGCATAAGATTAATGGCTACCCCCTCCATCGACTAAAACCTTGTTGATGCCCTTTCCTTCGACACAAGCCCACACAAAAAGAGGCTTCAAATGTTTCTTCATCTCCGCGTCTGGCTTTTCGAAAAATGCATTCTGCTCCTCAACACCCCCCTTAGTCATTATGTAGTAACACAAGGGGTTGTCATCGTCTTCTTCTTCGACGTAGTATTCATCCTCGTCTTCGGCCACTTCTGAGACTTGGTCGAACTCCATAGGTAGAATAGACACCACATTATAAATAATTTCTAAACGCTCGGTGTCACTATCAAAGTTGTCAGTCAGCATTCCCTCTTCTTCAGCAGTTAATAGCTTGGTACGTGATGAGTGGATATTATATGATGTTTTTAGGTAGTTTTTAGTCTTTTTATTTTATTATTTTTGAGTCACATATAGGATTTTTGTTATTTTTATGTAGATTTTATATTTCTTTTGCATTTTTCATGTAGATTAGATTTTATTTGTTTTTCTACCTTTATTTTATATTTTTAGGATTTTTATAGCTATTTTATATTTTTAGGAAAAGCTGGCTTAGTTATCATTTTTGTCCAGGGACCGATTTGTAAAGTTTCAGGAAATCAAGGACCAAAATGTGAAAGTTCAAGAGTGGAGGGCTAAAAGTGAAGATTGAGAGAATTAAAGGGCTTGAATTGGAGTGCTAACCAAGAGAGGACTAAAAGTGAAAAAGAGGAATATGAAGCAACTCTCTTCAAATTAGCACATGGGAAATTATGTGAAGGATTGATGGTAGTGGGAGGAAGGTTTCAGAATTGATTAAGGGCTGATAATGGCATTCAAAATTTTTAAGGCATTCAAAACCCACTACCATGAAGAAGGAAGGAAAAGCTTGGAGCTGAAACAGCAGTGCCCAGCGCTGCAGCGCTGGGAAGCCAGCGTTCAAGCGCTGGCCCTCGGTCTGAAAGTGGATTTTTAATGCTCCCTAGCGCCCAAGCGTTGGGAATGTCAGCGCTCAAGCGCTGGAGGCTGGATTTTTACTATAAATAGGACCCTTTTCTTCACTTATAAAACACACCTTCTTAGAATACAACAAGTATTCTCTCTTTCTCCCTCTTGAGCATTGTTCCTAGGACTTGTGGGAAGCCATATTTGAGCTCCTATCCAGGGTAATTCAATGACTCCTTTAGCCATGCTTGGATAACTTCTTCTTTAAGTTCTTGGGTTGTAGTAGTTTACATTTATGTTTTAGTTTGTTTTTACCTTTCTGAATATTACTTCTATTTCATATTTTATTTCCTTGTTCTTCATTCATCTTATGCGCATAAGAGTTTTTGCTTATTACTTATACGAATGGAAATTGGTAAGTAGTAAGGGACCTAGGATTTAAAAAAGGTTATAAGTATACTTCACTAAGGAATTAGGAAGGACGTAACTTTATGTTGGCCTGAATTTCTTCTTCATCTTCTTCTCTAGTTAACTAAGTTGCAAGGAATTGAATTTAGTAATTAGAAAGAAAGTTCTACAATGTGTAAGGAATTAACTTGTAGATACACTAGGCTATAGCATCATGAAATTAGATTTAAAATTCAGAAATTAAGTAGGAGCTTACTAGCATATTATATAGACTATGTAAACCAACACAAGAGCTTATTTTCTATCATCTTATTCTCTTTTATTTCATTGCTATTCCATGTGCTACCTTAAACAAACTTTCAACAAATACATCTTTTTAATTATTCTGTTTAAGTACTAAACTTTATAATAATAAGAACACCTATCATTTGGGTTCGATCTTTTTATTACGCGATAATTAATCGTACACTTGCGATTTTGTTATCAAGTTTTTGGCGCAGTTGCCGGGGATAGGTTCTTTTCAAGTTCTTATTTTTATTTTGTTTTGTACTTCTTGTTCATATATATATAAAAAAAATAAAAAATAGAAAAAATTGTATTGAGTAGGTGCTATTAACTTCTGTTGCTTGTTTGTATGGTAGGACATTTTGAATTCGACCCTGAAATTGAAAGAACTTTGCATTGCAGATTAGCGGAGCAAAGGAGATTAGCAAAGGCCATGTCTGAAACACAAGCACAAATGGAGGAGCGCCTCCTTGCTGAATACAATGCAAGGTTAGAAGATGAAGTCCAAGCTAGACTTCGAAGGCAGAGAGAGGAGGAGGAAGAGCGGGATGCTAACCGCTCCCTTCCTGATATCACAGCTCCCCAGGTAGATTACAATTTTGAAGGGAGTATTGTGGTTCCGGAGGATGCATTGCCAAATTTTCAGATTCCTCCACACTTCATCTCTTTGGTTAGTCAAAACCAATTTGGTGGAAGTGTCAATGAAGACTGCCATACACATCTGGAGCGATTCACCAGACAATGCTCCACCTTTAGGAGAAATGATGCTCACTTGGATACGGTAAGACTTATGCTGTTTCCATTTTCCTTAAGAGATGTGGCAGAGGAGTGGTTATCTTCACAACCACTTAGAAGCATTACTTCATGGGATGATTTGGCCGAGAAATTCACGGCTAAATTTTTCCCTTACAATCGCATAAGGAAGTTGAAGCAGGAAATCAACTCCTTCTTTCAGCAAGATGCTGAAAACCTGTATGAGACATGGGAGAGGTTCAAGGGACTTCTCAGAAGGTGCCCAGGTCATAACATCTCTATCGCAGATCAGGTAGAGAAATTTTATGCTGCTTTGAATGATTATACCAGGGACAAGCTGGATACTGCAGCAAGTGGGGCATTTGATGCTTTGCCGCCACAGGGAGCACTTGATTTAATCAACAAACTTGCTGCAAGAGCTGCCCATTCAAACCAGGACTGGGCAATAAGGAAACGTATTTATGAGGTTGATTCTTTTGAGTCCATTGTTGCTTCAAATAAACTTTTATCCAGGAAAGTTGATGCAATGGTCAAAAGAATGGAGGGGGTTCAACTGAGCCCGGAGGAGGCTGAATTAGAAGCTGAGGTAAAAGCTATGGGGAATTTTCAAAATTCCTATGGCAACACCTATAGCCCAAGCTGGAGAAACCACCCCAATTTTTCTTGGAGGGACCAAGGGGGTGGTCAAGGAGAAGTCAGGCAACAGTTTCAGAGGCCATTCCAGAATCAAAGGCCACCAATGCCTTTGAATCCAAACCAGGGAAGAAAGAGTTTGGAAGAAATTGTTAGTGAAATAGGCCAACAAACTGTGCAATTCATGAACGAGACCAGGACAAGTGCTAAGAATCATGAGGCTTCCATAAGAAATTTGGAGGTCCAGGTAGGCCAGTTGGCCAAGACCATCTTAGAAAGGATTCCAGGTACTTTTCCGTCTGATACTCTTGTCAATCCAAAGGAAAATGTTGAGAATGTTTCTGCCATCACTCTTAGGAGTGGTAAGACTATGCCCGAAAGGGTAGTGGAAATTGAACAAGAGGTAAGTGGTGAAGAAAAAGAAAAGGAGAGGAGTGTGCCTATTGTTGTTGAAAAAAATTGCTGAAAATGTAATTCCTCCTTCTAAGAAAATTGGCAAAGTTCCATTTCCTAAAGCTTTAAAAAAGAATTTGGAAAAACAATTCTCAAAATTTCTTGAGATTTTCAAAAGACTTCAAATTAATATTCCTTTTTCTGAAGCTTTGGAACAAATGCCAATTTATGCTAAATTTATGAAGGACATTTTATTTAGAAGGAGGAAGTTGAGTGAGATGGATGAAACTGTAATGTTAACTGAGGAGTGTTCAGCTATGGTTTTAAGGAAGTTACCCCAAAAGTTGAAGGATCCGCGTAGCTTTACTTTACCCGTGGAAATTGAGGGATTACCGAATGCAACAGCTCTTTGTGACTTAGGAGCTAGTATTAACCTCATGCCATTCTCCATGTTTAGGAAATTGGACATGGGATAAGCCACTCCTACTTTGATGTGTTTACAATTGGCGGACAGGTCAATTAAATATCCCTATGGGGTGGCTGAAGATGTTTTGGTAAGGGTTGACAAGTTTATTTTCCCGGTTGATTTTGTGATCCTTGATATGGAAGAAGACTCCAAGGTACCATTAATTCTTGGGCGGCCATTCCTTGCTACAGGAAACGCCAAGATTAATGTGGCAAAAGGCCTCTTATCTTTGAAGGTAGGGGACGAAAAAGTGAAGTTTTCTGTATTCCGGACTTGTAAGCATTATGAGTCCGAAGAAGAGGATGAGTTCAAAGATGATGTTTCTGTACTACTCTTGTAAATAAATAAAAGAAAAGAACTCTATGTTTTTGCTGCAGGAGAGGCCAGCGCTCCAGCGCTGGAGGCCAACGCTCAAGCGTTAGGCCCCTGCTTTGCACCTCTGGTTCCAGTAATTTCCAGCGCTGGAGGGCTAGCGCTCATGCGCTAGGCCTCTGGAATCTCAGCTTTTTATTTTTCAATTTCCAGCGCCACAGCGTAGGATACCCAGCGCTCAGGCGCTGGGACCTCTGATTGCCCAATTTTTATTTTTTTTTCAGCGCCCAAGCGTTGGCATCCCCAACGCTCAAGCGCTGGAGCTCGGGAAGATTTGCTATTTTGTTTTTATTTGCTGTTTTTAGTTTTTAATAAATTTTGTGTTCACCATTTTTCTGAAAATTTTAGATTCTATGAGTTTTCCCTTGCTTCTAAAATGGTTTTGATTTTTGGGGAGCTCAAGAATGTTAGAGAAAAATATCCAAATAAATTAACCTATTTTGATAAATAACAATTTCGTAAAGAGTCACTAATTCCGAACCAAACATATTGAAATCAAACATCATTTTATTCGTGATCATGTAGCAAAAGGAAATATTGACATCTCATACATACCATCTGATGATCAATTGGCAGACATTTTCACCAAACCCCTTACTGAAAACAAATTTGCATGCCTTAGAGAAAGACTAGGAATGTTTCCTACACTATAAATATTTAGTTATTATATCTGTCTGGTCATTTTCATAATATCCACTTCATGATATGCATTAAATGCTCAAACAGTTGTGTCTTTTCATATCCCTCACTTGCTCTGCACACACGCACAAAAGATGGTATTTATTATCTCTCTTCATTTAATGCAAGTTAATAAACTGTATTACTCATCATGAAAATGATACAATCGAGACACTATTCCACATCAAACTGACGGTTCGTAAAGATATATCTCTTTACAACTGCCTCAATACACCCATTCAACTTACTCCGTGCATTTGTAGCCATCGCTCTGTCTTCCCTCTCTACAGCTCTCATGGCTCCTAACAAACGAAGAACTGGAAAAGCTCAACGAGCTCTAAGCATGGAAGAAAAACAAATACACCAGAACCAGATAAATCGTATGATTCGTAATCGAGAGCTTCAGGGATACGACATTGGCCTTGTAAAGGTTGAACATCTAGGGGATAGAGAACTTGTCACCCCTCGATATTTTGATCTAAAGCTATTTGCGCATGCAAAGGTGGCAGGACTTGATCTTCTGCTCTCTCAGGCCTGGGGGAACATGTTCACTGTTTCCTCATCCTCAGTCCTAAAGCCTCTTGTTCAGGAGTTCTACGACTGTGCTGTTTCGATATTTTGATCTAAGCCTCTTGTTTCAAGTGCTCCAACAATCCCACATGCTTCAACTTCATCTAAGCCACTTCCAGAAACTGTGCACTCCACTGCTGACCTCATCTCCATCTCTCATGCTCAATATTTGAAGTTTCTACCTCAAATGTTTCACACTTATATATCTGATGTTCTTGATGTTGAAGATGATGGTAACTGTGGTTTTCGCTGTCTCGCTCAATGGACGGGCTACCCCCAGAGCTACTGGCCAGAGGTTCGTGGATTGCTCATTCAAGAACTTCTATCACACCGAGTGCTTCATTCCCAAACGCTCTCCTCTGATAAAGATGTCGATCGACTATGTGAGGCTCTCACATTCCATGGGAATGAACCTGCACCCATAGCCAAGTGGTTTACCGTTCCTGACATGGGTTTGCTTGCTACCACTGCCTTACGTATGGTTCTCGTAACCTTATCCCCTACTCAGTGTTGCACATATTTACCCCTGTTTGGCCCTGTTCATGATCCACCCACCATTGCTGTACTGGGTAACATTGAGAATCGTCACTGGGTCCGAGTCAAGCTTTCACATAACTCACCCCTGCCTACGGTCTCCCCTCAATGGAAGCATTACTGCTCCCCTGATGCCCTTGGATGGGAACTACTTCTTCACTCCAAGATTCATCACTTCCAAGATCTTCTCCAACTTGAAGCTGAGGAATTTCTTGATTCTTTATTTGTCGTCCCCAACTATGACAATCCTATCCACATTGTTGACGATTCTGAACCTGACTCTCCCACTGATGTTTGCTGCTTAAGTCTTGATTTCAGTCGACTACACTTAACTGATGATGGACGCAATCTTCGTCTGCCTCTTAGTCAAAGTCAAACGACGCTTTCACTGTTACCACAGGTAGATGCCCACTTTAATGCCACTATTAATACCTCCTACCTGTCCACACCGGAATGCCTCCTTAAAAGTATGGATCTAGGTCTCAAGCTTGCACCTCCGGGTTTCTTCCCTACTGATTCAGGCATGTCTTCTCATCAGATCTCCTTCATGCCCAGTAACCCTTCTAGATCTAGTTCTGCTTTAGGCAAGCGCAAGCGATCACCTGATGCACCAAATGCTCACCTCTTATCAGATCTCTGTGTTCAAGCATTTGGGTTTTCATTTTGCTTCAAGGCTGGTTTGTGGTCTCCTCGCGGATGCTCTAACTCCTTCTTTACCCAATCCATGCCATCTGAACGACAATTTTTCCATTATGACTGGGAACTTCAGGTTCGCAAGAATATTCACACTGCCTCCATCCCTCTTCATCTGGCTGGCTGCGTTGAATCCCTGGTTCTCAAGTTCAGCACCTGGACCCTGGTTCTCCTTCCTCAATTATCACCTATGTTGCAGTCTCTGCGTCCCACTTGGCTGCATCTGCATCCTGCGCCGCTCATTCCCACTGTGGCACCCTGTACGCCTATTCTGCCAACTAGCTTCTCCTCTTCGTCAGTCAATCAATGCTCCCACTCCGACTCTGAAGATGATCGCTCTATGGTCCACCTTCTCTCTCAGGAAGTCAAGGCATTCACTACTCGCTTATCGCTGGCACAGGATCGTCGAGATCAAGCTCTGAATGATCATCTCGAATCCATGGATGCTCGGCTCTCTTCCATGATAGCTGCTAATTGTGCTGAATTGAACGCCTATATGGCCTTACTTTTAGGATTGTCTAAACCATCCTCATGAATATATAGCTCTATTATTTACTTTCGCTGTGTTTGAGTTTTTCTTTTTGCTAATGCCAAAGGGGGAGAACTTGTACAACAAATTAAAAACTGCACAAGCTTAGGGGGAGCTAATTTCGATAATGAAATGAATGCTAAATAAAAGAAAGGTACATACTAAGGGGGAGAAATCATTCAGACTCTACTTGCATTTGTTTTAAGAAATTGTCATTATCAAAAAGGGGGAGATTGTTAGAGAAAAATATCCAAATAAATTAACCTATTTTGATAAATAACAATTTCGTAAAGAGTCACTAATTCTCTTCAAAGTATTTTATTCAGGAACTCTTATATATGGATGGGACGCTGCAATCATTATCAAAGAGCAAAGGAAAAGTACGTCCGGCTAAGAGAACTGAAGCCTCTTTCTCTCAGTAGACTTCGTCCGCCTAAAAGATCTGACCGGTTCACTCCAAGTCAATGACTGAGAAGTGATGATTAAAGACTGACATGAAAAGAATCTGCTCAGTAGAGATCGTTTGCCTAAAAACCAAGAGAAGCTGTCAAGCACCTCAGAGCATTAAATACGAAAGAGACAGAATAAAGCGCCATATATCCTGAAGATTCAAATTCTCCGACATTCCTTAATTCAAGTTGCCTTTTGCTGAATTTACGGAGAAATTCTCTGATCATCGTATCTCCTCAACGGTAGAATTCAAATTCTCTGGTCAGAAGCATTAAATGCCTTATTAGCTGGAATCCACTCGCATTAATTACTGTCTCTGGAAATCAGAAGAAAAAGGACTGCCAGACGAACTCACTCTCCAAGCGATTGAAGAAATGCTCATCACTATGGCAAACTTTATCAAGAAACGAGTGCAGAAGTATCCGTTACTCTCAATCGAGCAAATCTCCAACGGAACTATTTTTGAAAATCTTCAGCAGTCCATCCAGTTCTCACCTTACTGAAGATATAAATAGCTGCCTCTGCATCACTTTCAACTTGGCGACCTACACTATATCTAAGCATTCAAATTCTTCAAGTCAATTCACAACTTAGACAAGATTTTGCCAAGAACACTCAGCAACCTTAGAATTTTCTATCCTTCTGAGTTTAGTCGCCAATTAGTGTGAAATCCTCATAGAGTGAAAACTCTCATTACTCTCACACTATCCCTTCAGAGAACCAAACTTAACCATCATCTCTGAACCTAGAACCTCATATTTTCTACCCACTCTTTGTGAAGAGATCTTTGTAGAAAACCAACATTCTTGTAAAAGAATCAGGGAGAAGTCCTGTCAAATACTTAAGAGATAAAGGAGAAGTCCTGAGAAAACTTGTAAAGGAGTAGTCCTCAGAATACTGGGAGAAGTCCTTGAGAACACTTGTACTATTCAGTGGAAATAGTGGAAAATCTTGGTATAGCCAAGGACTGGACGTAGCCCTATCGATTTTGAGGGTGAACCAGGATAAATATCTTGCGTGCTTTACTGTTTATGCTCTAAATATATTTCACTGCACATTTACATAAACGCTTTTAAACTTATAATTCGTCTTCAATACGAAAAACTTTTAAAAAGTCACCCACACAATTCAAACCCCCCTTTCTTGTGTGATTTTATTACTATCAAAGAATTCTTGTTTTTAAGGTGGACACAATTTTTCAACCCATGATCTTATTTGTGCTGTTTTTGGGACTAACAAGTCAAGCAAGCTTCTGCTTGTGAGACTTTTTGTTTGTTCAATGATACAGGATAGGTACCAGAAGGAGGAAGAACCCTCTTGAACTTAAGTGTTCAATTTGATTTTTTACATTGAGGTTCCCTTGGACCTTTGTGGGAATTTGTGTACTATGCCAGCTTCTTAGTTTTTTGTTTTTCTTTTTATAGTTTTTAGCTTTATTTTTAGTTTAGTTTTTCTGTTTTTTTTTTTGCATGAGTCATGAGTATATTATCCATTCTGAATATTGCTATAGCTTTGTGAAATGCTTTATCTGATTGAACTGCTTGGTGAAAAAGTTCTATGTTTTGAAGCAGTTAGGATTTCATGCTGTAGTAAGGATTTTTGATATCTTGATTGTTTTGGTTGTTGGCAAAGTTTTTCTGAGTTCAAAAAGGGTACCACTTACCCTATCTTTTTCTGAGAGCTGAGGACTCTGAATTCTTGATTGTAAAATTTTTCTGCCTTGTGTTGCATGTTGATTGGAGTTTTGTATACTTTGTGAGTTGAGAAGAGATTATAGGCATTTTTGAAAACTCAGATTTTTGCTTGAAATGTTATATCTACTAATAGCCCCTTTTTGAGCCTTAAAAGAGTCATTCTTTGGAGCATACTTTGTGTGATAATTCTTAAAGTTGTTATTGTGATTCATGTGCTAAATTGTTAGAGCTATGTTTGTGGGTTTCTCTCTAAAAAAAGATGAAGGAAAAAATTGGAAAAAATAAGTATGTGCCTTAGGAAAAAATAATGAAGTAGTGGGGTGAGAAAGAATATGAGGGGAGTAAAATTCAAGTCATTCATCCCATACATTCCACTACTTTGTTCAAAAAAAAAAATTGAGAGGACCCTTGTTGGTAATTGTTGAAGCTATTAAGTCAAAGAAAAATCACTTAACAACAAGTTTCTGAGTCAGCCACTAGAGTTGCCAATTTCTTGAAATTCATACCTTAAATTGTTCAACCCTTTTGGCCAAGTTACAACCTTAAAAATCTCTTCAAAAATCACTTGGTTGCTTTACTTCAGTTTTGATTTGAATTATAGGCAGGATCATTGAGCTTTCTTGTTTTCATGGAGAATATCATTTTGTGAGCTTAATTGTTGAACTCAAACATGTTAAAAGCCAAGCCTAACTTTCTTGATTCTTTGTCTGTAAAACATGCATGTCTACCCTATCCGCTAAGTTTTCTTTGAAAGGTTTTTGTGCTTCAAGTTTTAATTAGATAAACTTTCTCAAAACTCAGGGACGAGTTTCTCTTTAAGTTTTGTCGCTTGAGGACAAGCTGTCGTTGGGTATAGTGGTGTGATGAGTGGATATTATATGATGTTTTTAGGTAGTTTTTAGTCTTTTTATTTTATTATTTTTGAGTCACATATAGGATTTTTGTTATTTTTATGTAGATTTTATATTTATTTTGCATTTTGCATGTAGATTAGATTTTATTTGTTTTTCTACCTTTATTTTATATTTTTAGGATTTTTATAGCTATTTTATATTTTTAGGAAAAGCTGGTTTAGTTATCATTTTTGTCCAGGGACCGATTTGTAAAGTTTCAGGAAATCAAGGACCAAAATGTGAAAGTTCAAGAGTGGAGGGCTAAAAGTGAAGATTGAGAGAATTAAAGGGCTTGAATTGGAGTGCTAACCAAGAGAGGACTAAAAGTGAAAAAGAGGAATATGAAGCGACTCTCTTCAAATTAGCACATGGGAAATTATGTGAAGGATTGATGGTAGTGGGAGGAAGGTTTCAGAATTGATTAAGGGCTGATAAGTGGATTTTTAAGGCATTCAAAACCCACTACCATGAAGAAGGAAGGAAAAGCTTGGAGCTGAAACAGCAGTGCCCAGCGCTGCAGCGCTGGGAAGCCAGCGCTCAAGCGCTGGCCCTCGGTCTGAAAGTGGATTTTTAATGCTCCCTAGCGCCCAAGCGTTGGGAATGCCAGCGCTCAAGCGCTGGAGGCTGGATACTACTATAAATAGGACCCTTTTCTTCACTTGTAAAACACACCTTCTTATAATACAACAAGTATTCTCTCTTTCTCCCTCTTGAGCATTGTTCCTAGGACTTGTGGGAAGCCATATTTGAGCTCCTATCCAGGGTAACTCAATGACTCCTTTAGCCATGCTTGGCTAACTTCTTCTTTAAGTTCTTGGGTTGTAGTAGTTTATATTTATGTTTTAGTTTGTTTTTACCTTTCTGAATATTACTTCTATTTCATGTTTTATTTCCTTGTTCTTCATTCATCTTATGCGCATAAGAGTTTTTGCTTATTACTTATACGAATGGAAATTGGTAAGTAGTAAGGGACCTAGGATTTAAAAAAGGTTATAAGTATACTTCACTAAGGAATTAGGAAGGACGTAACTTTATGTTGGCCTGAATTTCTTCTTCATCTTCTTCTCTAGTTAACTAAGTTGCAAGGAATTGAATTTAGTAATTAGAAAGAAAGTTCTACAATTTGTAAGGAATTAACTTGTAGATACACTAGGCTATAGCATCATGAAATTAGATTTAAAATTCAGAAATTAAGTAGGAGCTTACTAGCATATTATATAGACTATGTAAACCAACCCAAGAGCTTATTTTCTATCATCTTATTCTCTTTTATTTCATTGCTATTCCATGTGCTACCTTAAACAAACTTTCAACAAATACATCTTTTTAATTTTTCTGTTTAAGTACTAAACTTTATAATAATAAGAACACCTATCCTTTGGGTTCGATCTTTTTATTACGCGATAATTAATCGTACACTTGCGATTTTGTTATAAGTACGCACCGCCTTCGGCACAAAGGGCTTAGCATCAGGACTCAAATCAGGTTTGTAAGCTAAATCCATGTGTGGCAGATTATTCCCTTGACTGGACTGCCCCACTTCAAACACAGACCTGCCTTTTCTTCCCATTTTGACCAGAAGATCCGCCTTTTTAGCGACCTCGACCACAGTCTTACCTTTTTGAGTAGCGGCTCTCTCTCGAGCAGCCTTTCTCTTCCTTTTGAACCTCCTCCACTGAGTCTTCGTCATTGGATTATTTCCAAGATAAGTTCTGGGAGCATATGAATAACTCTTCTGCATATAAGAATTACCAACATGAGTGGAACTATTTCCTACTTCGATCGTCCTTGGCTTCGTGGCGGGCTTTGAACAAACCACAGAAACCCATTGGTTGGGTTGAACTCCAACAGGGGAAAAAACTCTTTCCCTTGTGAACTGGGGCATGGTGAGGTCTCGGCTTGACAGGAATCCTCGAACCAAGACGCTGCACAGCAGGGATGCTACGCCCCAACCTTTCGACCGCCGGACTTCGAGTAGACCTCTTACCAGCAGCCTCCGCAGCACTTCTATCGAATACCGCGCTACACCTTGGGCATAACGTCACCTCAGAATATTTTTCTTTGCACCTTGTCAGGTACTCAAACAACATTTCACCAGTGTGGGGTTACACTTCTAGCATCTCGTCGTCAGAGACCTCAACCTTACTCGTCTTTGACTCAGGTCGCTCCATTACCTCGACCATGCAGATCCTCGTAGGTTCGAACAAGTTGGCGTGTTGAACCTGTAATGGATTCGAATCGATCTTCACGGTTGTCTTCTCCTTAGCCTCAAAGACCAATCTCCTGTCTTTGATCGCTGCTTGAACAAGAACCCTGAATTTTATACACTGATTAGTCCAATGGCCAAAGAAATTATGATATTTACAAAACCTTCGACCCTTCCTTTGATCAAGAGGGGGCACCTCTTGATCATTAGGAATGTCTATTTGGCCATCCTTTACTAAGATGTCATAAATAGCATCATATTTAGTAATATCAAAATTATAAACCTTATTAGGAAATTTGGAATTTTGAGGCGAGTCATTGTTAGTCGACTTTCTCCATAGGGCCTCAACATTTTACAAATATAACGGGGCCCTTCCTTGAGTTCGGCTAGCTTAAAATCATGGCCCTCAAAATCCTCATATGGCTCGAAAGCCAAAGGATCATCTTGACCTAAATCTCCCGCCTCGATGTAGGCAACCTTCTCCTTCTTAGGCAATTTACTATTGGCTAATTGTTCCAAATCCCTAATATTTTGTGTGTCAATCTTCTTCCATATCGAATAGTCTAAACCACCAGTGGCTAATTCGACTAACTCGTGTTTGGGAACTTGCATGAAACATTTTGACTTCATTTGTCGGAACCTGCCCAAATAATCATCGACGGATTCTGACACTCCCCTTTTAACACTTGCTATCTCTTTGAGAATAACTTTAGACTCTCCTCTAAAGTATTGGTCATGGAACACTCGCTCCAATTGGTTCCTAAAAAAATAGAATTCGGTGGAAAAGTTGTGAACCAAGTGAAAGCGTTTTCGTCAAAGAACTAGGAAAGTATTTCTTTTTAAAATACTCGTTATTTACTAGATCTCGCACCTCAATTTGATACCTAGAATATGCTCAACAGTGGATTCCTCTATGTCCCCTGAGAACTTAGTAAACTTGGGGACTTTCCATCCCCTTGGAAGTTCGGTTTGGAGAATAATCTCAGGAAATGTTGAGAAAAAATGGGGCCTATTTGCATATCCCACATTAAATCCATGTCCATTTAATAACTGTTCCACTATGTGTGCAATATTCTGTTGCCCCCCAAAAATTTTCTGTCGAACTTTCTCTAAAACTTGTTCAGTATTCTGGTTTCGGTTAACCATAATCACGTTACCCTCATTTCGACCAGGATTGACCGGGTCTGCAAGTTCGTTATGAGGAACCTGTTGATTGGGTATAAACTCCACCACATGAGGTTGGTTAAGAAGTGGTGCCTGTCGACCAGCCTGAGCAATCTGTTCGACTATGCGGTCAGGTGCGCCGAAGACATCGTTAATTTGACCCAATTGTGTAGTCAGTTGTTGATAGGAAAGTGTGGTGTCTCGAATCATGGGATTTAAAACAATACCTACTTGTTGAGTCAAAGTATTGACCAACTCATGATTACTGTTGTCCATTTGTTGCCTAAGCACAATCAAAATATTATTAATCAGAGTAAATGCGGATCCATCCAAAACTGACCCTGAGGGTCCAACATTTCTCACCCCGTTTGCCCCCAAACCAGATGCCAAAAATTGGTTTCCCGGGGAACCCGTCGAAACCAAGTTATCGGAATACATAGATGGATATGTTCTTATCCCCTGCATCAAAGATGCAGGCATCCCATAAGGTTGATTGACAAAATTCTGAGGGTTCCTCGTATTAGTCCAGAAACCCGGTTGGACCACACCAACAACATCTTGTGAAATAGTAGGGGTTGTAGGACTTGGAATAGGAGTTGGGGCCATCTAACACAAGGGTGGTGCTTGAATAGGAACTGGCCCGGTAGACGCTGAATGGGAAAGTTGAGTCAAAACTGGACCATTCGAAACCGGTGGTACATTTTGACTCTCCAGGGTAGTAGTACTAGCCATGCCCTGACCAGAATTAGTGTCAATCCTTGGGGATTGTTACCATCATTAGCATTTATCGAACGTTCCTTACTCAGACCCACTCCAGAGGGATTGTTGATATTGGAACCGCCACTGGGTTCAGGGTGAGACCCTAGTGATTGATTACCTCTAGAACGGTTGGTCATACTAACAAGCCTACCACTCCGCAATATCATGCACTTTCGAAAAAATCAAGAAATTAACTTTGATAACACAACACTGGGCAAAATTTCAAGTGAAAAGAGTCCCACCAGGCGTGCCAATTTTTTTATTAGTATTTTTGGTAAACAGTTAGAAATCCAAATCATTATAAAGAGGTTGGATTTTGATCCACTTTGGGTTCTTTTACTGAAATTACAGTGCCTAATGTAAAATAAAATAACTAATTTAATCAAATTCCAGTGAAGGATTTAACTAATTTTGATAGAAAAGTTGTAAGAAAAAAGATTTGAAGAAAGGATTTAAACAAACATTGCAAAAAGTGGAAAATAGAATTGTATTAATCAAAAAGAAGATTCGGTTTCGCTCAATTACATACGTTTGAACTCTCAATTTTTTGTATATCTCAGTTGCTTGGATGTGTAACAAGATAAGAGTATTTCGATTAATGTATTGCGAACCCCTTTCTTGAACTCGACGTCTTCTATTTATAGGCTAAGTATTCAACTGCTTGTAAGGGCACATAATTTGGGCTTTGCACATGTCTCAATCGTCATTCTCTGCTTTCCACGCGTCCTGCAAACTTTAACCACTTAAACTGCTTGCCCAAAAAGGTCTCCTTAGACTGTCATGCTTTTGATCGAAACGAACCTTTTATGTATGGTCAAGTTCAAAATTAAACTTCAACTAAAAATAATCTCTCTAACTTAGTCGAATATATCAGTCGAAACAACATGTCAAGCAACATTCGACTAACCAAAGACTTGTAAAAGGCTCAGGCTAACACTTGGGTCTGATGTAAGTTAGGTCATAGGCCCCAATTGACAGTCTGACTTATTTTTACCCTCTTTCTTATTTACTTCAGACTCCTGCTTAAGAATATATCAGATAGCATTTTCTAATTTAAGAGTCATAATTGTGGTAAATATTGTTGGAGAAACAACAAAATATAGGCCAGTAATGCAATATTCTTGGGCATCCCACAGTATAGACCTACCTGCTTTATTTACCCCCAAACCCAAGGGACGACGTAATTCTTATAACAATGAATTTCCTTATGTCAACAATTTTCCTTTGATTTTCATTGTATTTTTTCCTTAGGATACCTTATTTTATAAAGTGCTGGATTTTCTTATAACTCACCAACCTTATTTTCCTCTTCAACAACCTCCCAAAGATCACTTGCATCCAAAAAAGCCTCCATTTTGATTGCTTATAGGTGTTAATTCCCACTCTCAAAATCCGGCAATGAGAATAATGAGTTATCTAATTGCATTTTGATTTCTCTATGTATGTATTTAAGTGTTTGGTGAAACGTCTCCCAAACTTAGAAGAAAATAAGCTTTGATACTAATTGTTGAAAATTGAGAATGCTAAAATGAAAACTCACACTCTTTTATTCATACTAACATCTTTTGAATACACGAAAACCATAATATAAAAATGATAATTATTCAAGCTTTAATATGAAAATCAATCAAAAACAGAACCACTCGTCAATTTGTAACATACCACTAAATCCATTATTCCTTAGAACTTACAATAATATAAATTCTACTAAGCTCTGATAATAGTGCTGATTCATATTCCCAATAGTAAAATACATAATGAAGCACTCGTGCATTTCATGTAAAATTTGATGCTCCCCACAACATTTAGAAGACAAAGGGGATGACAGCCTTAACATGATTAGGGAAATCTTCAAACTTAGAAAGATACCATTTCCTAGTTGTATAACTCCTACCCAGCAAGTAGAAAGTAGTGCCTACGACGAAAGCGAATGAATACAATGTTTGAGAAATGAAGCAAACTCCGTAAAACACGATGATCTCGAAAAGATAGTGGGGGCAGATCACAAGCTCAAACAAACCACCCTTAGGAATCTTGTATTCTTTTTCTCCCTTTCCTCTCAATTTGGATAGAAGATAGTGGTGGTAGAAGTTGCCAGTGATTCCCACCAAAAACAACCCAATCCCAAGATACATCAGATTAATAGATGGTTCCGGAAGCTCCCTTGTTAGGTGTTTAGCATAGATCATAAATACAGCTGACGTAAGATAAGTCAGAGTGATGGGGACTGCAGAATTAAGAATCATAGGACCACTGAACTTGTGAACATAGAGAACCTTCATAATAGAGTAAAACCAGCATTCTTAATAAAAATAGTACTTTTAATTCAAAATTGTCACCTAAAATATCAACTTTCATGACAAGCCTAGCAATAAATTACTTGTTTTCCTACTTATTCCTAATCAGAATTATTATGTTGGCTTGTCAAAATGGCCAAGTTTGAGTTAAACAACTGTAGTCTTAGATGGACAATTATTTTTAAAATAAGTGAAATTTTTGGTTCATTTATTTTAAATATTATTGATCTACTTAGAATTAGAATAATTAAACTCAAGTTTTTTATAAGGTTATTTAGATAACTCCATATTCAGTGTGTTTGGATTCACGTTTGGAAATGTCAAACGTGGATGGAGCAATAAAAAAACAATTATTTCTTACTTCTGCAAACGTAGATCCAGCCCAAACGTGGATCCAGACACCCTTTACCAAACATGCACATTATCCACATTTACTTTAATACATTAGTTGAAATTTATATGGAGTCCTACCAGTTGAGTCTTATAAAAACAACATTAAGTGAGTTCACTTCTCTGAAAATCAAAAGATTTTCCTTACTATATACTATGTAGGAGTGTGGGAAAGAAGCATTACCTCAAGGACTCTTTTGAAGAAGTGCAGGGTGATAGCAGATTGAAGGAGCGTGGATCTGAGACCTTCCTGAGGGAAGATAAAAAATGACGCTTAATTCAGTAAAAGCAACTTGAATTAAGGAATGTCAGAGAACGTGAATCTTCAAGGTAGATGGCGCTTAATTCTGTCTCTTTCGACATTAATGCTTTGATCAACCAAGAGGTGCAAGACAGCTCATTGTTGGTTCAAACAAACGATCTCTTCTAAGCAGATTCTTTTTGTACCAGTCTTCAATCATTGCTCCTTAGTCACCTATATGTTTGACGAGAAATGGACTGGACAGACTTTTCAGGCGGACGAATTTTACTCTGAGGGTGGATTCAATTCTTATAGCCGGACGGACTTTTCCTTAGCTTTTTGATAATGGTTGCAGCGCGCCTTCCGTTCATAAGAGTCCCTGAATATAAAATTCTTCAAAGAGAGTTAGTGACTCTTAGCGAAATTGTTATTTATCAAAATAGATTAATTCATTTGGATATTTTTCTCTAACAATTCCCACTCTCAAAATCCGGCAATGAGAATAATGAGTTATCTAATTACATTTTGATTTCTCTATGTATGTATTTAAGTGTTTGGTGAAACGTCTCTCAAACTTAGAAGAAAATAAGCTTTGATACTAATTGTTGAAAATTGAGAATGGTAAAATGAAAACTCACACTCTTTTATTGATACTAACATCTTTTGAATACACGAAAACCATAATATAAAAATGATAAATATTCTACCTTTAATATGAAAATCAATCAAAAACAAAACCACTCATCAATTTGTAACATACCACTAAATCCATTATTCCTTAGAACTTACAATAATATAAATTCTACTAAGCTCTGATAATCGTGCTGATTCATATTCCCAATAGTAAAATACATAATGAAGCACTCGTGCATTTCATGTAAAATTTGATGCTCCCCACAACATTTAGAAGACAAAGGGGATGACAGCCTTAACATGATTAGGGAAATCTTCAAACTTAGAAAGATACCATTTCCTTGTTGTATAACTCCTACCCAGCAAGTAGAAAGTAGTGCCTACGGCGAAAGCGAATGAATACAATGTTTGAGAAATGAAGCAAACTCCGTAAAACACGATGATCTCGAAAAGATAGTGGGGGCAGATCACAAGCTCAAACAAACCACCCTTAGGAATCTTGTATTCTTTTTCTCCCTTTCCTCTCAATTTGGATAGAAGATAGTGGTGGTAGAAGTTGCCAGTGATTCCCACCAAAAACAACCCAATCCCAGGATACATCAGATTAATAGATGGTTCCGGAAGCTCCCTTGTTAGGTGTTGAGCATAGATCATAAATACAGCTGACGTAAGATAAGTCAGAGTGATGGGGACTGCAGAACTAAGAATCATAGGACCACTGAACTTGTGAACATAGAGAACCTACATAATAGAGTAAAACCAACATTCTTAATAAAAAAAAGTACTTTTAATTCAAAATTGTCACTTAAAATATCAACTTTCATGACAAGCCTAGCAATAAATTACTTGTTTTCCTATTTATTCCTAATCAGAATTATTATGTTGGCTTGTCAAAATGGCCGAGTTTGAGTTAAATAAATGTAGTTTTAGATGGACAATTATTTTTAAAATAAGTGAAATTTTTGGTTCATTTATTTTAAATATTATTGATCTACTTAGAACTAGAATAATTAAACTCAAGTTTTTTATAAGCTTATTTAGATAACTCCATATTTAGTGTGTTTGGATTCACGTTTGGAAATGTCAAACATGGATCAAGCAATCAAAAAACAATTATTTCTTACTTCTGCAAACATGAATCTAGCCCAAACGTGAATCCAGACACCCTTTTCCAAACATGCACATTATATCCACATGTACTTTAATACTTAGTTGAAATTTATATGGAGTCCACTCGACTACTAGTTGAGTCTTATAAAAACAGCATTAAGTGAGTTCACTTATCTAAAAATCAAAAGATTTTCCTTACTATATACTATGTAGGAGTTTGGGAAAGAAGCATTACCTCAAGGACTCTTTTGAAGAAGTGCAGGGTGATAGCAGAATGAAGGAGCGTGGATCTGAGACCTTCGTGAGGGAAGATAAAAAATGACGCCGTGCCGACGAGAAAAGAGGGAGTGTAGATAAAAAGAAATCCAGCTCTGCCAGACAGCTTAATCGGCTTCTCATCCGTTGTTTTGCCATCATTGTCGTTCCAGAACTTGGAAAAGTTGAAGTGGTTTCCCTGAATCTCCGAGTACCCAAATTTTGCCAGTGAAACCAAGCTTATCACCGACAAGGCCATGACTAGGGGAGATGGTAGGAATATGAAATTCAGTAACACAGACATCACCATGGTTGAGACTTGAGATTGTTTCTGTTTTGTCCTCTAAATGATGAGAAGCTGAGAAGTAGGACACCATTATTTATATTGCTATTTTATTTAGCGCGTGTTATTGCTGATCAAAAAATATATTCTTTTTTCTAGGTCATGAAAGGGAGGAAATGAGTTTACCAGTAGGTCATAGATGACAGGAAAATAGAGATATGAATATATTATAATTCAATCATTTTGCCCACGCGCACGCAGAAGTTGCATGGATTAATATAAAAATCGAAACAGAGAGAATCGAAAATTAGAGGAATCTATCTCGCCACACGGAGTACTTCATGTGAATATGTATAAGGAAAATACTCATTTGTATCACATGAAATAAAGAAATAAAATAGAAATAAATTATATTAATAACAGATGATATGGGTTAGCCTGAAATTTCATGAAGTCATTTTCAGTTGAAATGATAAAATGAATATTCTTTTTAGATTTTGTCAAAGTGTTACTTAACAACTAATATGGTTCGACTAAATATAATTTAATTCGACTGAGTTTGTCGAAACATAAACCTGAACTTAGACGATTATTGATCAAGAAATGAGAAAGTTCATTTCGACTAAAAGTTTGAACAAGTTAGAGACTTGCAAGACGCGTAACGTTCACGACACGTGTAAGGTCGAGATATTTTAGCATTGGTTTTAGTTAGATTTTAGGTCTATAAATAGAGGATTTCAGGTCTGAACCAGGGGTTCACAATCAATTGCTCGAAATGCTCTTGTATTTGCTCAAAGTCCTAGCAATCAAGATCAATAGTAAAATTAGAGTTTCTGAGTATGTACTAAGAGAAACCAATTTCATTTCAATGCAAATTTACCCTTTATTTCATCTTTATCTTTTGTCTTATCATAAATTTATCTTTTTACAATACTTGTTCCTGACTCTTGGTTGAGTTCTTTGAAGAACTTTGACTTTTATTGTTAAATTCTACATTCAGAGGCACTTTTAGTTTCAGTTAAAGAACCCAAAAAGGATTAAAATCCAACCACTTTATTAAAATTTGGATTTCTTACTATTTACTGAAATTATGGGTAAACAAATTGGCACGCCCAATGGGACCTCTTTGCTTGAAATTTTTAGTATCGTTTTGATGTTAAATTTTTTAATCAAGTTTTCCAAGTGTATGATTTTGAGAAGTGGCAGACACGTTAGCATGACTAATCGATCAAGCAATAATCAGTCACCAGGATCTCACCCTGGTCCAAATGGCAATTCAAATGCCAATAATCCTCCTGGAGGTGATTCGAATGCTAACCATTCGACGAA
Source organism: Acmispon strigosus (assembly GCA_030819835.1). NCBI lineage: Eukaryota > Viridiplantae > Streptophyta > Magnoliopsida > Fabales > Fabaceae > Acmispon > Acmispon strigosus. The sequence continues at coordinate 34,138,782 of JAUAMA010000001.1, forward strand.
CAACAACACAAGTGGCAATCCCTAGGGGGTTGAGATTATTTTTTGACAAGGTGGTATTCCTACGAGCGCACCAGAAACCCAAAATGTGGTCGTAGGTTCGACTGGACTGGTTTCGACTCAGGTTTTTGTACCAGCTTTGACCGGCCCAGCCTTGAGTCAAGTCACAACCCCATTTGTCATCCCAAGTCCAACGACTCTAATCATGTCTCAGGATGTGGTTGGAGTAGTTCAACTAGGATTTGGGACCAACATAAGGCACACTCAGCGGGTTGAGAGACTAACCTTACGGTATGCCTACTTCTCTAATGGTTGGAATAGGTGTGAAGAAGGTCTTGCTCCTGACCCTGGCTGTGGTTTTGATGACGACAAACTCATCAACAAAAAGAAGAAAAGAAGACTTCAAAGAAACAAGCACTACAAGTCCATCAATAGTCTAGAAGTCTTAGTATTAGGTGAGTTATGCTTCCAAAGGTCTATTAAAGCATAAAGGCTCTTAAAACACCTAATCTAATCAAGCTAAGTGTTTTCATAACTTAAAAGAAGTAGAAAACCTTAAGCTAGTCTCAAAGAATCAAGTTTCTGGAAAATGGGCTTCTGTGTAATCGATTGCAGCATTATGGTAATCGATTACACCTAGGCGAGTAATCGATTACTCATGGCTTGTAATCGATTACATGTTTGAAATTCAAATTCAAACTGAAACGGTCATTTGTGTAATCGATTACACTAAGTGTGGTAATCGATTACCAGAACGAAAAATGGCATCTTTTCATGAACCATTGTGTCCCAAACCTTTTGAAAAGGGTTGTGATGCTTCAAGGACGTTTCCCTTGCCTATATAAAGTCCATTTGAGTCCAGAAAAAAAAACATACAATAACATACACAACATACACAAGAGACAACACATTACACATGAGAAAACACCATTAGGCCAAAACTTTGTCAAATGAAGTTCATCTTTTAGAACTTAAATCTTTTGGAGCCTAAATTCTGAGTTCATGATCTTCATGTCAATAAGAACACTTTAGTTGTTCATATCTTGAAGAAATCAGAATTGTATTATGCTTAAAAGCCTTAAAGCATAATTTCTCATGATCAATCCAATTGTATGTTAAAGGATTGATACAGCCAATTGTAACATCTTCTTCATCTCTTTCTGTAAGATTGAGTTTTTCACCGTGGTATTCGGTGAAGGGTTGTTGTCACTGAAAGTGGTTTACTTTCAGGGTTTCGATTGAAGGCAAGTTTGTCTTCAAGGTCTGAGGGTGGTTTGCCTTCAGGAACTGAAAGCGGTTTGCTTTCAGGGGCTGTTGAAAGTGGTTTGCTTTCACAGGATATTGGTAGAAATTCTTGGGGTCCTTGGGTTAGGAACTTGTAAGAGATTTTTATCAATAGTGGAAAAATCCTCAAGGGGTTTTCTTGAGGGACTGGACGTAGCCTTCGGTGGATTGAAGGTGAACCAGGATAAACTCTTGTGCGTGTTTCCTTCATTCTTCATATTTACTTTCAAGTATCGCTCAAATCCGCTGCAATCATAACGATCATATCGTGATCATCGTAAACTTGAAAGTAACAATTTCAATAAGGCGAAAATTGGGGCAACACTGATTCACCCCCCCCCCCTCTCAGGATGCTATCTGAACTAACAATAGGAACTTATCCATCCATGTATTCTCATAAACTTGTCTCCACTGGTTCTCCTGGGAACCAGTTTCTGGCATCAGGATCAGGAGTGAATATTGTTAGAAATGTGGGACCCTTAGGGTCTGTTTTAAATGGGTCCCTAGTTACTCTAACAAATACTGCTTTGAACGCCATCAGACAACAAATGGATGATAGTAATCATGAGTTGGTCAATACTTTGACCCAACAAATTGGCACCGTCTTTAATCCTACGATTCGAGACACTGCCACAGCCTACCAACAACTAACTACGCAATTGGGTCAAATTGCCCATGTGTTCGGCGCCCCAGTTCCTATCCTTGAACAAGTCGCTCAGGCTGGTCAAAATTTTCCCAACCCAAATCAACCACAGAATGTTGTGGAGGTTCAGGCGAATGAACAAGTACCCTAGAATGAGCCCGTTAACATAGATATCAATCCTGGTCGAAATATGGGCAATGTGGTTTTAGTTAATTGAAACCACAATGCAGACCAAATAGTGGAGAGAATTCGACATAACAACCTTGGGGGCAACAAAACATTCCACACATTATGGAACAATTGTGAAATCAACATGGTTTGAATGCGGGGTATGCATATCGACCCCATTTTGTGTCTCATTTTCCTGAAATTGTCCTTCAGACGAAACTTCCTAGAGGTTGGAAGCTTCCCAAATTCAATAAGTTCTCAGGAGAAAATGAAGATTCGACGACGGAGCAGATTTCTAGATACCAGATTGAAGTTGGTATTTGGCGATTAATGAATATTTAAAGATTAAATACTTTCCCAGTTCTTTGACTAAGAATGCTTTCACTTGGTTCACCACTTTGCCACCGAATTCAATTTTTAACTGGAACCAATAGGAAATGATTTTCCATGATCAATACTTCATAGGAGAATCCAAAATTACTCTCAAAGAATTGGAAGAGTCAATAGGGGTTTGTCCGAATTTGTTGATGATTATTCACTCAAGTCCCTGAGCATGAATTGGTCGAAATAGTCGCAGGAGGCCTAGATTATTTGATCAGAAAGAAAGTTGACACTCAGTATATCAGGGATATGGCCCAATTGGCTGATATAATAAGGCAGGTCGTATATCTTAAACAAGAGAAAGTAAGGTATAACAAGCTACCTAAAAAATGAAGTTTCCTATATCGAAATAGGTGACTCAGGTCGAGAGGACCCATCATCCTTATGAGCCGTATGAAGATATGGAAGGAATTGAGGTTAAGTTGGCTGAGCTTAAAGAGGGTTCTCCTTATGTATTTAAAATTCTAAGGCCTTTTGAGGGAAACCAGCTAACACTTATATGCCTCAAAATGCTAGATTTCCAGTTAAAATTTATTATTTTGACATTTAAAAATGTGATGCCATTTATGACATCCTGGTAAAGGATGGCCAAATCAACGTTCCCCCTGATCAAAAGGAAAGTTTGAAGGTTTTGTAAATTCCATAACTCTTTTGGCCACTTGACTAACCAATGTACTAAACTCTGGGATTTGGTTCAGACAACAATCAAGGAAGGTAGATTGGTGCTCGAGACGAAAGAGAAGATTGCTATGAAGATCGATTAAGATTCTTTGTAGGTTTAGCACACCAAATTGGTTGAGCTAACTGGAATCTGTATGGTCGAAGTGTCTGAGCTGCCTGATGTCAGGATGAGTGAAGTTGAAGCTTCAATCGAAGGACATGATGAAGAAATGAAGGATGTTTATCACAACGCTGGCGAGACTTTGTTCAAATTCTTGACAAGGTGCAAAGAGAAGGATATTGAATTTATGCTCTTCCCTAGACGCAATGCAGTTTTCGACTGAATTGCTGGTAAAGTTGTGGAAAGTTAAACCAAGAAACCGCACCAAAGTTAGTGGTCGAAAGGTTAGGGTAGCGACTTCTCAGAAAATAACGTTTAGGCTAAAAAATGAAAGATGTGCAGGGGACATCAAGTTCTCAACTCAATAAGAGGAAAACCTTCGTTCCCCCTGCCACAATTAAACACAACCAATGGGCCACTGCTGCCAGGTCTAATCCAAAATCAAAACCAAAGTGGTCGAAGTGGGGTACAGTTCTTCATATTTAGACAACTCTCGTATCTCAAAGAACCACTCATATGCGCCGAAGAATTATTTTGGCAGGAATCCTATGACAAGGACTTAGTGGAGGCTCCACCAAAGGAAGAAGAAGGCCTCTTGGGAGAAAGAGAGAAGAGATGTACTCGAATCAGGCCAATCTAGCCAAAGCAACAGCAAGGTACCCAAGAACTCGGCTTATAGGCCATTTTCCACTACCAAATTGAGTCGGAATGCTGAGTCCTATTTGCTGAAAATGGTACACCTAAAGGCACTAACTGCTGAAGAAGGGGACATGTTAACTGATAGTTTTGACTCTGACAGTGATGGTTTAGACGTTATCTGCTATGAAGTGTCAGTGCTACCTGTTGAGTTCGACCAAACATTTGAGGTTGCAGAGAACGAGGATGACTATTATGTCAAAGATGAAGACGATGATAACCCCTTGTGTTATTACATCATGACAAAGAGAATAGTCGAGGAACAAAATGATGTTTTCAAGAAGCCCGATGAGGAAATGAAGAAACTCTTGAAGCCTTTGTTAGTGTGGGAAAACGTAGAAGGCAGGGGCATAAACAAGGTGCTGGTCTATGGAGGAGATGCTATAAACCTAATGCCGAGGTTTTAGATGAAGAACATTGGGAAGATTGGAGCATATTTACAGCCCCATAACATGGTTTTGTCTTATTATGAGGGAAAATCAACAAGTCAGTTGGGGTAATCCCACTCGAGAATACCGTGGGTACGATTACGAGAACTACTTTGTTCATGGTGGTGCATGTGAAAGAAATATATAATTTACTACTAATACGGGAGTGTATCCATGGGGTCAGAGCAGTACACTCTACCCTTCACCAAAAGTTATCAATTTGGAGGGGAGACGGTGTGCTCGAGAATGTTGATGGCGACAGAAGCTATTTCTTGGCAGAGTGTGATAAGGTCAATAAGAAGACTTTCGACAAGAAGTTAGCTATCATTTCTCCCTACAATGATATTGGAAGGGAGACGGAGGAAGAACCAGTCATTTATTCTTTAAGACTGGATCCAGATTATGGTTTTCACCAAAGGCGTGAATTCCGTCTCAAGGAGTGACACATGGTGGATGATGTTTGAATCGAGCATATCCCGAATTTCGAATTATATTGCCGAAAATAAGATCAAAACAACCTTATAGGCTGAAAGTATAAAGGAAACGACTTTAGAAGCCGAAAGTATGTTAAAACGACGGCTTCAGAAGCCGAAAGAAAACCGTAGACAGCTTTGGAAGTTGAAAAAATGGTTCAAACAGCCCTGATATCTAATGGACAAATGGCCAAAAAGGCCAAGATTTTAGAAACAGTTAATGAAGCCAAAAATCTCAACTTCGATTCAGTCAAGAAAATGGTTGATGAAAGCCAAGTCGAATTTGACGCGTCAGTAGAAGAACTGAAGCTTGATTGTATTTATGATGACAACCCTTTGGGTTTCAAGGCCATTCTTTGACTCAGTTAAGAAAATGGGGGCTCAAAATGAATACCATTTTCCATTATTTAATTGGTCGATTTATGCAGGTTTATATCGATGATGTGGTAGTGAAATCTTTCGTCAATCATTCGAAAGGATGAGGAAATTTGGTCTAAAAAGGAATCCCATTAAATCTTCTTTTGGTGTTATTGCAGGAGATTTTGTTGGATTTATGGTCCACAAGAAAGGGATCAAAATCAACAAAAACAAGGAACGATTTATCCTCAATACTCAACCCCCTTTGACGAAGAAGCAATTGCAACCCTTGCTCAGGAAGATAAACATTCTAAGGAGATTTATTTCAAATCTGAGTGGCAGAACAAAGATCTTTTTGCCACTACTTCGACAGAAAAAGGAGGAAAAACTTCGATGGGAACCCGAGCATCAGGAAGCTTTTGATGATATCAAAAGTTATTTAGCCAATCCTCCTTTTATGGCTCCCCTTGTAACCAATATGTCTATGAAATTTTATATTTCTACACCGGATGAAACAATAGGGATCATGTTAGCTTAAGAGGATGAAAATGGTGTAGAAAGAGTCGTTTATTACCTTTGTCGAATGTTGAACGACGCAGAAACTAGGTATAGCTTGATTAAAATTTGTGGCTTTGTTTATACTTTTCCTGCCTTAAACTGAAATATTATATTAAGCCAGTTGATGTTCTTGTGTTTTCCCATTTGATATAATAAAACACATGTTGTTGAAGCCTATTTTACATAGTCGAATTGGTAAATGGTCATTGGCTTTAACTAAGTATTCCTTGAAATAAACGCCTTTAAAATCTATGAAAGGCCAAGTCGTGGCAGATTTCCTACTCAAACACTCTTTAGTCGAAATGCAAGAAACATTTGTTAGACTCAAAGAAATGTTAGACTCAAAAAGGAACATGAATCAGAATCTTGATAATTTCTCCTCAAGAAATTCCTACCGGTTTTAAGTTTAAAATCCAAGTTTTTCTTGAACAACGAATCAGAGTATGAAGCCTTAATTGCTGGGCTCGAAATGTTGTTGGTTCTAGAAGCAAGGAGTGTGGAGATTAAAGAAGATTCAGAGTTGGTGGTTAAGCAGTTAACCATAGATTACAAGTGCATAAGTGAGAATTTGGAGAAGTATTTTATCAAGGATTCTCATTTATTGACAAAGTTTGACGAGGTCAAAATCCAACATGTGCCTAGGATTGAGAATGTAGAAGTCAATGAATTGGCCCAAATCGCTTCTGGATACAAGGTGTCTCAGGAAAAGTTGAAAGAGTTGATTAATATTAGGGCAAAGTTGGTTCTAGAACAACAATTTGAAGTACTTTTGATTGATATCTTAGTTGCAAATGATTGAGGAAAACCCATAGTCGATTATCTACAAAACCCAAGTTTTCCTGTTGATTGAAAGGTAATATATAGCACTTTAAGCTATGTGATTGATAAGTGTAAAATATTCATAGTTTTATAGACTTTAATTGACACTTATATTGATCATTTGATGAATATTCTGTATTAAACTCCTATAATTTTGTATATATTTGAAATTCTTCCAAGAATGGGTCTGTATTGGATTTTATTATGTTTTATGACCATTTTTTATGCATGAATGAAGTTTTGGATGGATTTTTCATAAAGGCAGAAAGAGCTGGGCAGAAAATACAAGTTCCTGGTCGCTCAGCGCTTCTGGACATGCCTCTAACCGCTCAACGACCCAGGACAGCTGCTCAGCGACTAGGGAGCCCTCTCTGGCTGCATACCGCCTCAGGATAACCGCTCAGTGAGCAGAACACCTTCACTGGCCGCTCAGCGCCCCAGGAAACCGCTCAGCGAGTAAGGCGACTGAGGAAACCCTTCATTAATGAAACAGGTCGCTCAACACCCTGGAAGGGTCGCTCAGCGACCTGTGCTGAATTTTTCCTATAAAAACGTTCGTCCAAACAGAACAGAGTAGCAATTCAGAATTTTGGGAATTAGCTTAGTTTTTAGGTTTTCATTGGAGAATATAGTTAGAGAGAGAATCCCAAGTGAGGAAGCAAGCTAGGAGTGAAAATGGAAGGTCTTTGGAGCACGGTTCTACGCCGCCAAGGTGGACACAAACGTGGATGTCGCCAAGATTCCGGTTTCCCTTCTCCCTTCTTGTAAGCTTATGACAACTATGAATATGGGTCGCTAAACCTCTCTTTTTGGTATTTAGTGTAATATCAACTTAAATGTATCCAAGTTGGTTTAATGTATATGAATCTATGTTATATCCTTTGATATTCATGATATGATGTGAAGAACCTTGGGAGAAGACGAAGGAAGGTTCTCAAAGGAAAGCGGAAGAGAAGGTGGTGAAGAAAAAAGTGAAGAGCTTTATTGGTAAAATGTACTACACTTCAGATTCTTAACTTAATAGTTCTTGGTTACAAGCTCTGTATTTATACAGAGTGACGACGGACATTCGGAGGTCAAAATATTACATTGGAAACATAAATACATTGAGAAATGTAAACTATAATAAATACAAAATAAGATCTGGATATTCCGGGATTGCTAGTGCGACAAGATATCTGGCTACAGCTATCACGGTTCCGCTCAGACGATATTTCTAGGCAGACATTGTAGCTGGTCAGACTATGCTTCTTTATGTAGATGATCCTACTTAGACGATAGGATTAAGAAGAACATGGGTTGAAAACCCAAAATTTGGCATAAAACTTTAGACCAAATCCTGTGGGCCTATAGAACTTCCCCTCGAGAAGCTACAGGGAGGGAAACTTTTCGACTAACTTATGGTCATGAGGCAGTGTTACCAGTTGAAGTTTGCTCGCAATCGACTCATTTGCAAAGGCAAATGGAAATTCCAACTGACCATTATTGGAATATGATGCTAGATGAAATGGTCGATTTGGATGAAGAAAGACTTCTTGCATTAAAAGCTATTGTTCCTAAGAAATAAAAGATAGTCAAAGCCTATAATAAAAAGGTTAAATCTAAGTCTTTTCAAGTTGATGACTTAGTGTGGAAAGTTATCTTGCCAATGGATAAGAGAGATCAAGTTTATGGTAAATGGTCACCGAGTTGGGAGGGACCATTTAAAATTACGAAGATATTCTCAAGTAATGCGTATTTGATTCAAAAGGTCAGCATGAATAATCGAACTTTAACAATAAATGGCAAATACTTGAAAATATATAAACCTTTACTCCATGAAATTAAAATAAAGTCGTAATTGCCACAAAGCTTGACGAGAAATAAAATTCGAACTGAAATTAAACAAAATTGTCATTACAAAGAAGTCGTTACATGGCTATTATCAGAATTTGACTAAAAGTCTAAAATGAAGGGTTTACCTTAAAAGGATAAATGTTTCTTCAACCTCTCGACTCTGCCTTGGATGATTGTCTCTTTGTTCTCGTCCTCGGCAATTACATTGGCAAACCTTACACTTTATTTGATCTCTGGCACTGCCTTCAGAGCAACTTCTGTCTTTCTAGCTGCTAACTTTGGCGCCTTTTCCAGAAGGTGTTCTTTTTCTTTCAGAATCTTTTTGATGGCTCGGTCAATGAGAGGAAGCCTTTTGGAAACTCTTTCTTCTACAACTTTAATTTCGGAGATTGCTTCTTAGATCTGTGCTACTTTTCCCCTTAGAGAATTGCTCGGCTACCCTATTAGAAGCTAGGTTATGCAGGCAAGTCTTGAATTGATCAAAATTAGCCAAAGCATCATTTATGAATGATTGAAGCTCAAAAATGGCATGTTCTTGTTCCTCGATGAGCTTCTTGTCATTTAAGTTGTGGATGAGGCTTTTGATTTCTACGACTGAAGCAGGATCATTGTACAGGTCATCTAGCATGTCATGTTCAAAAGTTAAGTGTTTAAGCCTAGCTAACATTTGATCTACATCGCTATGAGGAATAGGAATTTCAACCTTAATGGCAGGTTGATCTTTGCTAGAAGTCGCTGACATATAAGCCTCCATGTACCTCCGTATCAAAGCCAAAGAATCACCAGCAAGGTTGTCAACCTCTTCAAGTGAAAGATGAGTCTGAGCAAAACTTTGAGTGTTGGAAGTATCTTTTATAGTTTCAGCCGAAGGAGTTGGATTTTTCTTTGTAAGGATTGTCATTTCCATGTCTTCAACCTCAAGGTTGGTATTTTCTTCTGATTCTTTGGCAACAATGGTTGATGTGTCCTGCGGAGGAAAAGGAGTTCGATCAACAAAACGAGAATGATAAACAATGTTACACCCATGATATTGAGAAGCTAGAGGTAGTGGTTGTTCGAGTAATTCTTGAAGAAATGGAGGAAGTTGTGCAATATCAGAGCTACTCGAAGAACCTGAATCACTTAAAGAACTAGAAGAAAGTGATGTAGAAAGTTCAATTACTTTTGGTTTTGAGCCTTGAGGGTGAGGAGTTTTGGAAGCTGAAGTGCCCTGTGAGTCGAACTTTAAAGTTAATAAATGACATAAGGTTCAAGTCAAATTGAATACAGATAGGTTTAAAAGATACCTTTTCAAGATTTTCTTTTTCAGGGTTCGAGTTATCAGAATTTCGAGTATAGCCTCTACTTAAACTGGTTTCCCTTAAAGGGGAATTCCTGGCAGCATCTGATTGTGCAACCATGTTATTCTTAGGAGGTGTAATAAGAAAAGGCTTATGTTGATCATGGTTTGGAGATTTTACTTCAGCTTCCTCCTGATGAGCGTCGAAATCATCATGGAATTATTGTTCGTCCTTCTGGTCGAACGGTTTGGTCTGTTCAGTTTAAGTGATTTTTAGATGAATAAGTTTTTGACTAGTTCTACTTAACTTGACAACAACAAGTGTAAATTTTACCTCAGTTTCTTTCGAATCTTCTTCATTGGGTGAAGAAGGGTTGGGTTCAAGTTGCTTGCCTTTGTGTTATTTTGGATTTCTCAAAGATTTTCTTTGAGAACTCCTTTTTTGACTCTATCATTTACAAAAATATTAGCTAAAGTTTGAAAAAGAAAAATTAGGTGAAAGGTGAATTTTTTACCTGAGAAGTCTTCCTCGAGCTCTTTTTCTTTGATGAGGTGTCGTCATCATCATCATCATCTTCGTCATCGACGACGTTGGATTTAGGTGGAAGAGGTTGAGCTGTGGTCACATAAAGGTTAGTACCAGTCAAGATTTAATAGAAATATGAGTTGTTCATTTTTATACTTACCTTGGCCGAGGGGGTCGAGAACCCTGACGTATTATTTATCAACGTGGATATGGCCAAGGTAAGTATATAAATTACACTTAGTCGAAGTGACCCTTTTGCGAGGCGGTTTAGATTCATTTCTATGCATTCCCATGAAATAAACAATGAGCCAACTAGGAATTGGAATGGCAGTCAGAGAAGCCATAGAAATTTTACAATTTGGCGAAGGAGGAAATTTTGGACATTAATGATATTTTAATACATATAAATATTTGTCCACATCTGGAGGAAAAAGAATTTTTGGAAATATTTTTTCAAATTTTTCTTTCAACATTTTTGCCGCCTGTGCAATTACATGGTCAATTCGACTAGGTAAATAAACAAATTCCAAATATTTCTGGAAAGCCTTAATCTCCTTGATGTGCATACCTCAAGATTTTTTCTTCGCATCCTTAGTCTGCATGTTGGAAAGGGCTGCCATCATTCTTTCGATACATTCGCCTAAACATAGGCTGATGGAAGAATAATAATTGACCCACCATTCATCGAAGAGTTTGGTGCAGTAAAACAAAAGCTCGAAGTGACAAGGAGTCAATGTTGCAGCCCTTTTTTTTTATAATACTTAAGGGCCCTGCTAATGATATCAAGCAGGATTTTTAAGTCAGAAAAGAAGATGACTTTTTGTTTGTCAAAAATGGGGGTAGGTAAGAAGTGACTCTACCCAAATTTCCTAGCAACAAATTGAGGTTGGTAGTCGAAAACATAGCGTTCACCTGAAACGAGTCCGGAGACAAAGATTGTGGGAGTTAACAATTTGGCCCAAATTTCTATGCTATCTACTTGAGCTCCAACAGTGCCACTCGGAAAGGGTTTGGAGTGTCCAAGTCCAACGAGTCGAGGGGGGGGGGGACTTGCAAAAGACACTCCGACGGTCAAGTCAGTAAATGAGCCTCGAGAGAGTCTAAGAGCTTAGCTCAAACATGTAAGATGGCATAGAAAACTTGTAATGTAAAGAGTGAGTAAGATTTGTCTAAGTAGAATGAAGATCAAAGTCCAAAAGTCCCTAGTGAGATGATAGAACCTGGTACTTATAGGCGCTAGAGGTGTCCCTACAGGTGTTGGGGAAGCTCATGAGTGAGGCTGTGTCCCTTAAGAGGTGCACTTGTGCTCGTCTCCAGATCTTCAAGAAGATTGGGACTGTATCCCTTAAGAGGGTTACTTACACCCGTCGCTTGGATTGAATGAGGTTGTGTCCCTTAAGAGGGTCACTTGTGCTTGCCTTCTAGGTGGGTCGTGTCCCATAAGAGGTCACTTTCGCCACCAGCTGCAACTGGGTCCGGTAAGGATCGTGTCCTTTAAGAGGGTTACTTATACCCCCTTCTAGTGGACTGTGTCCCTTAAGATGGTCACTTATGTCCTCCGCACGAACATCTATTACTTCGAGACGGTCGAAATCGTATCTGCCGCTCGAGTTGAACGAGACTGTCCCTTAAAAGGGTCACTTGCCTGCGACCTCTTACCGTGGCGGTTAGGATCATGTCCCTTAAGAGGATTACTTATTCCCCCTTCCGGCATACTTTTTCCCTTAAAAGGACAACTTGTGTCCTGGATCTATAACGCTTTTTAAGATGGTCGGGACCGTATCCCTTTAAAGGGTTACTTACACCTGCGGCTTGGTTTGGACAAGACTATTTCCCTTAAGAGGGTCACTTATGCTCATGATGTTCGTTGCTGCGAGGCGAGCATATAGTATTCCTTAAATGGATTTCTTTTCTATTCATCTGCAAGCACAAATAGCAAACACAAAATGAGAGTTTGTGAAGAAATTTGTATCATTTTCAACTTATCCTTGGCCTTTCATAGACAATCTCGGGATAGAAAGATCTATGTCAGAGGCATATGTTATCATTATGTAAGAGAATTGCCTGCTATAGGGAGAGAAGAACCTGACTTTAACGTATACAGTTGTCATTGGAGTATTGCCTTATAATTCACAAGACAATGTTGTTAGTGGAGCATTCTAAGCATGGTGTTTCCCAGCCTGATGCTACTATGGTTCTCATTACTCCATCTTCTGCTAAGTATATAAACATTCCATCTAGAAAGGAGATTATGGCCTGTAATCCGAAAAGAGCCGCTCAACCAAGAATTATGTGAGCTTCAGGGAGATGCGATATAACCATTAACTGTTCTTTGAAAGTTTTTCTCTTCCTTCCTCGTCCCACCATGATGGAGAAATTTTTGAGCTCGGCCGGTGCTATCACGTGGCCGCTAAAGCCAGTAGAATTGGTTTTCAAGGGAGTCAGGTCTCTTGCCTGGTATCCTAGCTGGATGAAGCACCTGAAGGACATCAGGCTCATGGAGCTTCCTTGATCAACCAAGACACTGTTGAATGTTTCATCGCCGACCTTGGTCGGTATTTCCAGAGTGAAGTCACCCCCTACCGCTCGAGCCCGTAGAGTATGATTTTCAATTGTTCTTTCTCCTCATGCCTCACTTCATGTCCGTCCCCCTTGGCATGCAAATGATTCCTTCTAGGGTTTTCATAGGGATCAACATTCTTCAGAGGCCATGGTTCCGCCCCTTTCTGAGCGTGTGTCATGTATACTAGAACCAACTCCTCGGACGACCTCATTTCCTATTTTTGTTGAGTTATTTGAGAAGGTCTTCTATCTCCGCTCGGTGCTCCGCGTCATAGTCGCGATTTTCATTGTGAAAGCGATCGTGCAAGTCACAGGATTTTTGGTATTCTGCGGCTCTTTTTTCAAGCTCTCTCCATCTCTTTGGAGGTTCGAGAATAAGCGACTCACTGATTGAATTTCCTGGTAGCACTACTGACTGTACTAGGACCAAGAGTTCCTCCTTTGTTAGCTTGGAGGAGAGAATCACCTCCTTAGTGAAGGGCTCGAGGAATTTATGTAGTTTCTCCCATCGTGCTGTTCCATTGAGGGGTTTGTGGTCATTTAGTTAAACTTTGCTAATTTCCTTTTGCCGTTGGTTTCGTCCTTGAATACGTTGTGGAAGGAGTGGTTGGAATCAATCCACTGTGAAATTTGGACACAAGGAGATCTCGAAACCACTGGATAACATCTCCTTCCAATTTTTTTAAGAACAACCTGCACCTCATGGCATCAACTTCTTGTGTCTCATTAATGTGTGCTTCATCAATCCAGTTTCCAAAGTATTCCAGATGCTTCTATGGATCCTTCTGTCCGGAAAAAGTTTCCACATCCAGTAGTTCGATCAACCCTTGGGGCATTCGTAACTCATAGATGGTCTTATAGAAAGGTTTGAAGACACATGTTGCCAGATTTTCCTTTGAGGAAGGAGAAATTTCATTCTTCCAGCTTGTGAATTGAGATCATCATCGGCTTTTTTCCAGCGATTCTTGGAGTTTGAAAATTCAGGAGCCATTGGAAATTCTTGAGCAAGAATGATGTCATAGTTGCGCTTAACTGTAGAAAGAGAACTATCCTGAAGAGTTGTGAGCTTCTACTTTGTATGAAGGGAAAGAATGACGTTGAATTTTCGAATCTTCCCCATAGAAGGCGCTGAATTTTTGGGCGTGAATCTTGGACGGTGGTGATCTCGATGAGGCCGCAGTGGTGCTTGCAGTGCTCCAATTTGAATGAGGTGGAGTCTCCAAGTCCAACACGTGGGGTGGGACCTACAAAAGACACTTCAAAGCTCAAGTCAGTAAGGGAGCTTCGAGAGCATCTAAGAGCTCGGCTCAGACATGTAAGAACGCATAGCAAACTTGTAATTTAAAGAGTGAGTAAGAAGCGTCTAAGTGGAATGCTGATCAAAGTCCAAAATTCCCTAGTGAAACGATAGAACCTGGTATTTATAGGCGCCGGAGGTGTCCCTGCATGTGTTGGGGAAGCTCACGAGTGAGGCTTCCGAGCGGGAGTGGCTGGAGGTCGAGCAGCCTATGAAGCGCTTCCCCTCGGCCTATGTTCATGCCGGTCGGATAAGGTACTAATAAGACGGGAGTGCTCGCCCCTTAGCTAGGTCGTGCAGCTTCTTCTTAGGCGTATGCTTGAGTGCATCCATAGTGAGTGAACTGCTACGCCGTTGGGTCATATGACTGAAGAGCCGACCCGAACATGCACTTTTATTCTCAGATTTTGGAGTGAAATAACTCATTTGAGGTCCTTCAATGTTGTTATAAACATTTTCTGGATAATCGGCTGAAAGTTTCGACTCAAACATGTTATTCAGCCATTGCTGTCAAAGCCAAAAAGGACCAGGTGAGGCAAAAGTTTTCTAAGATTTAATCTGAAGATGAGCCACTGCATATCTATGAGATTGACATAGGTTGCCTAAGAGTAATTTTCTAAGTCAAATTTAAACTCCTTCATGAAGAAGAGTGGACAAGGGAATGATTTTTTTAGGAATTTGGAGAGATTTGGTACAAAAAAAAGGTCGAAAGACAAAGTAAAAGAAAACTACATGTTCAGAGTCAGAAACATCATCGGATTTTCCATGAAATTGAATGATGAAAGTGTTTAAAATTGGCATATATTCTTCAAGAACAATTTCGGCCGAAGGCAATGTATCCTCAGGGTTTTAAGTAACGCCTGTTGGTCGAAGACCTGTGGTAGGAGCTATTTTGAATAGAGTGGGTGAAATCTTTCCAAAAGGAACATGGAATAAATTGGTCAAATGTTCCCAAAAGAAAAAGGAACTTAGCAGAATTTGGGCATTGTAATTCAAGGGACATTTAGACAATTGAGTTATGTCGAAAGTCCCTACTTTTTCCAGTGCTCAGATGTTTGGGCTTCTACTCTAGCAAGCCATTTGAGGTACCTACCAACTCTCGACATGGGGGAAGATCTAAAGACTTTATTTGGGTCCTCCAAAAAGGTCATATCATAAGAATCCCTAAAAGCTAATTTTTTTTTTTCTGATCCAAGAGGGCAAGGAAAGTATTGACTACATCATTCACAATGAGCATCATGGTAAGGACCTAAAAAGGCATGAGTTTTAGCTCCAATAGAGAAAGGGATGAGTACCTGAGATCTCCATATTTCAAGTTTCTCAGCCACGTTTGGTGGCTCTGGAACATACTAGCGATGTCCTTCAAGAATAGGACCGTCGAGCTCAGCAGCAAGTGGAACTGGAAATTAGCGTGTTGATGAAAATGATGCCATGGAGAAAATGAGGTTCGTAGAAGTTTGAAGCTTGAAATTTTGGTTCTGAAGAGTTTTTCTCTGCTAGAAGCGGTGAAGAAGAAGAAGAAGAAAGTAAAAGAGAAAAGGTGAGAGCCTTTACTTATGATGAGAGGTTTGGGATAAATGCTGAAGAATGGAAAAGGTTTTGGTTTAGTGGAAGTTACCACATTTCAAATCATTAAATTCCCATCACCTTTTTCTCGGGTCACGTGGGGCTAGTTTCTTGAAAACTGCCAACCCATCATTGCTATTTAGTAGTATCGTGGAGTAGGGGAGATCTTTCATCGTTCTTATAACCTCCAAATCCAAATATTGGTGAATAAATTGGTAATTGTTTTTATCTTTATACTTACCATATCAGAATAATTAAAATATCATGCTTCTCCAAGAGGAATTTCTTGAAGAATAATATTTTGGAGGGCATCTGTTACCTTGAAATTTCATCAAGTCCTTTTTCGGTCAAAATGATAAAAAGAAGATTCTTTTTAGATGTTTTATAATTTTTATTTGAAAACTAATATGGTTCGACTAAATATAGGACTATGCCATCTTTTACCATAAAATGACATTTTTCCCAATTAAGTACCAAATTCTTTTCTTGGCACCTAACTAAAATCATTTCTAAATTGTCCAAACACTTGTCAAAGTTAGGGCCATATACTGAAAAATCATCCATGAACACTTCCATAC
Source organism: Acmispon strigosus (assembly GCA_030819835.1). NCBI lineage: Eukaryota > Viridiplantae > Streptophyta > Magnoliopsida > Fabales > Fabaceae > Acmispon > Acmispon strigosus. The sequence continues at coordinate 34,155,011 of JAUAMA010000001.1, forward strand.
ATTCACCAATTAAATCATGAAAAATAGCAAACATACATCTTTAGAAGGTTCCAGGAGCATTACACAAGCCAAAAGGCATTCTTTTGTAAGCAAAAACCCCGAAGGGACAAGTAAAAGCAGTTTTCTCTTGATCCTTAGGATCAACAACAATCTGATTGTATCCTGAATATCCATCCAAGAAACAATAATATTCATGGCCTGCTAACCTTTCAAGCATTTGATCAATGAAAGGAAGGGGAAAATGATCCTTCCGGGTGGCAGAATTTAGCCTCTGGTAATCTATACAAACCCTCCACCCAGTTACCTTCCTGGTGGGAATCAACTCATTGTTCTCATTGGGGACCACAGTAATTCCCCCCTTTTTGGGAACTACTTGAACGGGACTAACCCATTCACTATCAGAAATAGGATAGATGATCCCTGCATCAAGTAATTTAATTACCTCTTTCCTTACCACCTCTTTCATGGTAGGATTAAGTCTTCTTTGGGGTTGGACTACAGGTTTAACTTGTTCTTCCAAACAAATTTTATGCATACAAACTGTGGGGCTTATACCCTTAATGTCCTTAATAGTCCAACCTAAAGCAGATTTATGAGCTCTGAGAATTCTTACCAATTTTTCTTCTTCAAGAGGAGAGAGGGAGCTACTTACAATAACTGGTTTATTATTACCTTCCTCAAGAAATGCATATTTAAGGGAAGAAGGTAAAGGCTTCAGTTCCCCCCTCTCCTCTTGAACTTTTTCTTCCCTTCTCAATTCCTCTACCCAATGTTTCTTTGAAGGGAAAACATGAGCAGCTTCAAGAAACCTTGCCATCTCAATGACCTGTTCGTCATCACTTTCAATATCTTCGAATTCCAACCCCTCAGAGATTAAGGTCTCCAAGGGATCTTCTTTCAACATGATAGCAAAAGGTTAGACAGAAATAATTATTTTTTTATAGCAATAAACAATTCAATAATAAGACTTAAACAGAACCTATCCCCGGCAGCGGCGCCAAAAACTTGATAGCCAAACTGCAAGTGCACGGTTGATTATCGTGTAATATAAAAAGATCGAACCCAAGGGATAGGTGTCTTATTATTAATTTACTTAGAGCTTTTGTGCAAGAAAATAAAAAGATATATTTTTTATGTTGGTTTTATTAGGATAAGAACAAGAAATAACATAAATAAATAAAGAAGAGATGGTGATAAGGCTTAAGCACTTGGGTTGAATTATATAGCTTATAAACTATGCTAGCAACTCCTACTTAATTTCTGAATTTTAGTACCAAGTTCATGATGCTATAGCCTAATGTTTCTACAAGTTAATTCCTTACACATTGTAGAACTTTCTTCCTAATTACTAAATTCAATTCCTTGCAATTTAGAAAAAACCAAGAAGAAGATGAAGAAAGAATTTTCAGGCCAACATAAAGCTAAGTCTATCCTAATACCTTAGTGATTTGTCATATAGCTTCTTTTACTTCCTAAGTCCCTTACTACTTACCAATTTCCATTGTTATAAGCAATAAGCAAAAACACTTGTGCGCATCAAGATAAAATGAAAAACAAGGAAGTAAAACATGAACTATAGTATATTATTCAGAAATAAGAAGAAGAAAACTAAAGCATAGATTATAAACTAAAAAAACCCAAGATACTTAAGGAAGAAGTTAGGCAAGCATGGCTAAAAGAGTCATTGAATTACCCTGGACTAGGAGCTCAAGTTTGGCTTCCCACAATTCTCAGGAACAATGCTCAAAAGGAAGAAAGAAAGAACACTTGTTGTATTCTAAGAGGTGTGTCTTACAAGTGCAAATTGCCTCCCTATTTATAGCAAAAATCTGAGCACCAGCGCTTGAGCGCTGGGATCCTCAACGCTTGGGCGTTGGGTGCAATTAAAATCCGACTATCAAACCGAGGCTCAGCGCTTGAGCGCTGGCTCCCACCGCTTGAGCGCTGGGTGCAATTCTTGACTCACATCCTAGTCAGAGTTCCAACGCTTGAGCGTTGGGTCAAACACTGGCAGCTCTTCTTGGATGATTTTTCTTCTTCAATGGTGGAATTGAATGGCTTAATTAACCTCCATTCAGCCTCTATTAAGTTCTGAAACCTCCTCTCCACCACCATTAATCTTTCAAACTTATTTTCCATGTGCTCAAATCAAAGAATGTTTCTTCATATTCTTGACTTCCACTTTAAGTCCTCTCTTTGCTAGCACTTCAATTTCAGTCCTTCAAGTCCTTGAAACTTCACTTTTCATCCTCCGCTCTTGAACTTTTCCACTTTGATCCTTCATTTCCTGAAACTTTACAATTTGGTCCTCGGATAAAAATGATAACTATACCAGCTTTCCTAAAAATATAAAAATAACTATAAAACTTCCTAAAAATATAAAATAAAGTTAGAAAAACAAATGAAAGCTAATTTATATGCAAAATGCAAAATAAATAGAAAATCTATATAAAAATAATAAAAATCCTATATGAGACTCAAAAATAATAAAATAAAAAGACTAAAAACACACTAAAAATATCATATAAAATCCGGTCGCCAATAGATGTCAGGTGCGAAGAGAGCACGGGAGCCGGTGTACAACGCTGACTGTGAGATGCTTGACAGGTATTTAATTTGTTGAATTTCCGGGCTCCTTTTGGTATTTAATTTGTTGAACGATTTATTAAATTATAATCACTTATCTGTCAGGTATTATAACTACATTTAGTTCCTTTTCGAGTATTGATAACTATTGCGAAAATGGAAAAAAAATTCCTTAGTATTTTGACAAAGGGTTATTGAACATGTCACTAAGTGTACGCGCGTCGATTTGGAAAATCGGGGCATTATATAATAAATATAGGAAGAAAAAATAGAGAAATAAATGATGTGATAGGAAAAGAAGAGAAATAAACAAATAAAGTGAGTAAAAATGAGATGAAAAAAAAAGTGAAACACGGATCAAAACTCTATTAATATTGTCTATGAGAATATATATTTAAGGAAAATACAAACGAATGGTAGGAGACAATGTATAAAAAATGATTTATGTCTCGTTTATATCTAACTAACATAATTTATATCAATAACAGAGTCACGTTAGAGATATTCTTTTTATTTTTTCTTTGCAGGATTGTCCCTCTCATTCAACGAGGCCGTGACCTTTTGACCCTCTAGATCTGCACGTTCCTACATCTTAGGTAATCGTGGTTGAAAATTATCTATTAATTACAATATTTAATATAGAAAAAGAAACCCTTCTAGAGCATGTGTCCTTCCCTTCAAGTGTGTATTTGGGTCTCATTCTCAAATGTGAATCTAAGCCTCAAACATGAATCTTTAATATTTTATGTGTACGTGCATGATTATTGGTGCAGGCTGAGAAGCCTGTGTTGTATGTGGACGTGCATGATAACTTCATGGGTGCTCTGATACTGATGGCGATGTCTGTCGAAAAGCTCATCTTATGAACTATTTGTTCAGCGTGTGGATAAGAAAGGGGCTCCCAGCTAGCGATGGTATTATCCTAACCGTACCCTGAGCAATCTTCTCTATTCTCCTTCTCGAGAGTATATGTTATAATAGTATGATGAAGGTGAGTAAGAAGGAAACTCTCACACATATGAGTGATAACCAAATAGACTCTCTCAAACCCAGTTATGTAAACCATACCTCTAAAATCTCTATTCCCCCTCATGTAAACAAACCTTAGCCTTTGAAATAGAAAACCTTGTAGAATACTCCTATGTCCTTGAAGATGCCCAAATTGAAACTGTTGTACCACCTCTCCTCAGTCCGTAAAATGTTTTCAGAAGACATAAAGGAGTTCATCTAGACAACTAAACTGGATAAGTGTCAACTTAAAGCTACCTCTGCAGAACAGTATGTTGATCTGGAGATAGACCCCTCAATGATCAAGTTATGACAACAAGAAGACTATGTAGCTCTACACCTTGGAGTTGTTCGTTCATACTTACTCTCCATGGACGAAAATGACCTTCGGTAACTTCAAGAGTCTCTCTAATAGATTTAACTTTTCACCACTATGAACATGCAGTTATTGGAACCATGTTGACCACTTTGAATGCTGGAAGTGTAGTGTTCACCATGTTTCCGAACTACAACGTTCACCTAGAAGACCCAACTGTCCCAAGAAGGTTCAAAGTGCAAGTGCATATTTTAGGTGCTCCTCAACAACAAAGAAAACATTTAACAGTTATTCACACTAATCCTTCCTTCGATTGATACCCCATCAATCGATCTCGGAACATACTACCACCCAACAACACTGGTTATCTATACCATTGCTCTGATACCAAAAATGTAACAGCCCAATTTTTGAGGTCGAGGTCACATAGTAACAATGCGGAAATAACACTAAGTTTAAACCTTTGAAAACATCTCATATTTTCAAAAACGTGCAATACTCATATATATAAATAGTGTAGCCCATATAATATATTTCGCAATTGCAAGGAAAATAAGACGTAATGAAAGTATTATCTTGCACAATATGTGCCTTTCTTTTACAAAAAGAAGTACAATTCTTTGGAACACAAAATGAGTAAAAGCTTTCAGTCTTTAAAATTCAAAAATCGTCCTCGTCCATCTCCAGAAGCAGTCTTGTTTGCCTCCTGATCAAAAGCGGACAAATACCTACTAGTGATCGTCTGGAGATATACGCCAAAAATAAGGAAATACAAACAAGAAAAAGGTTAACTCCAATATAATAAAGTCAATAATCACAATAATTTGGCAGACGGTATCACCAGTCATGCTGATAGAAACCAACAGATAGTTCCACAACATTCATAAGTCAATTCACAATCACACTTGGTGATTTTCAATAAACAAATATATATTCATAGCTCATTGTTTTGCCTTATTTCGGACAAGATGGTTACGAGGACGAGACTCTTCCACAGCACCCTCGGATGATCCCGCGGTACATAATAGTCCACCACACCAAACCAAAAATTCATCATGATGGCCAATCACAGTTTCTTATGAACAAATACGGTCACTCATTCCCTTAACCCCAATAGGTTACATAATATAATTCATTCTGGAATCATTCAAGTACCCATTCACAACATTCACATTACCAAAGTAACCAAAACAGATATCACTGCAGATACTAAGATAAGCTAACATATGAGTTACCCTTTCCTTCTCGTAGGTTGCATACACTTGAGTCTTCAACCTACCAAAAACAAAATAACATGTTTAAACAATTATTCCAACGACAAAGAATATTCTCAAACTAAACTAGAAACAGAATCACTGAAAATCCATTCATAACGAAAAACAGGGTAAAACAGAGTAAGAAGAACCAACCCTCTTTGGTTCGAATACAACTTAAAGAATTAAATCTGGAAGAAGAACTTATAAGAACAAGAACTCCAGAAAATGTCTTAAGAGAGATTTCTTTGAAGGGAGGAAGGTAGTAAGGATTTAGAGAATCTAAGAGTTGAAATGAAATCAGGGACTTGGTATTTATAGTACGAGGAAAACCAACTATGAGGGTAAACATTTAATGAAAAGTGGTCAATGAAAGCGATGGGTCATTAATGATCATTAATGATCCTGACACATGTTCAAGGTCAACAAAAACGGAAGTTTATCATTTGCAAGGCATCTGACACTTATCTCTTAAGGTCAACAAAAGCAGATAGCTAATCAAACGAGTACTAACTGACTTACTATACAGTCACATCAAACGAACACCAACTAATCAAGTCAAACGAAAACGAAACGGCGCATCAACAAACAAGTACCTAAAGTAATTCATCAAACGAACTCTCCAGTGAATGTACCGGATGAACACAACCTAATTCATCGGACGATCACAACTAGGACCTGTCAGACGAACACAAACATGATTCGTCGGACGAAAACCAACAATTATCATAAAATATGTCAAACTTAATCAACATATACTCAATATATTTTCACACACATATATCAAATTATATCCTTATTTAATAAAAATAAAGGGTCTTACAGTTTGGATCTGCTCGTCGGCGTGGACCAGCGATATTTTTGGCCGAAGTACTCTTTACGACACTCGATAGTAAACCAACCTTGACCTAATTTTGAGTTCAGATGATAATAAGATGTTCTCAGTATCACCATGACGTTTAGTGAAGAACTTCGAGAAGAATGACTATAATATTGATATGGTTTCCTTCCGGAGCCCGGAAAGGGCATTTCTCGCTAGCGAGACTTTCAGTCGAAAATCCAGAAAGCGAAACGGACGACCTCGAGACCTTGAATCGAAAATCCGGGAATCACCAAATGACTCTGTTTTGCGTGACGGGTCTGGATATGCGATAAAAACTTTTGTGAATAGTGACTTTGGTGAATAGTGTTTCGCGAGTAGCTTTCCCGTGAATAGTATTTTCAGGCCAGAATCGGCACAAACTTCGAGGGAAATAACCCGCCCCCGAGTAGTACGAGCACAAGGCCCAAAGAGAATGAGTAACTTGTGCTAGATACTCTCAGCTACGTCAGGAAATTATACCGACGACCGGTTTCAGATGTCAACCAGAACTGACGCACTGATGTTGATGCACTAACGCACTGATGCACTAACGCACTGACGCATTGACACACTAACGTGTCGTGGATTTGACATATAATAATAAAAAATCCAAGACATTTTCTTAGAACTTTCTAAACCTTAGAGTTTAGTCCCTAAACTTTGAAACTTTACGGTTTAGTCCCCGAATAGTAAAAAGATATTTTTACATAGACTTTTAGCTATTAAACTTTGGTCCCTAGGATTTAAGGAAAATTTTAAGTTGGCCCTCCAAGGGGGCTGAAGAGCCACGGCCTTGAGGCCCATTTAAGTGAGTTTTAAGTGGTTTTTTCCTTCTTAAGTCATTAAGTGAGATTTTTGAAAGAACTAAGAGAGAGAAAGTGAAGAACAAGTGAACTATTCATCATCTTCTTCCTCCATAGTCCATGGACGAACCTCCTCTCTTCCATGGCAGACCCTTCCACTCATCTTCTCCTCTTGATCCTCTGAGGTAAGTTGATCCCCTCGTCCTGATCTACAATTCTACCGATTTAGAATTTTAATATGTTGAGTTTGGGTTTTTGATAATTGTTAGAATCTTGAACCCTCTTTATTGATGTTGTTCCCATGACCTTGAACTTCAATTTGAACCGATTAGAATTTTGATTGGTTGAGTTTTTATTCCTAGGGAATTTTGAAGTTGAGCTTTTTCTAGGGTTGCCTTTAGGAATGTTATTCCCATGAAGTTGATCTACGGATATATCCAATTATTTTTCTTGGAAGCTAGGTTTTTTAGAATTGATTATTTGAAATATGTTATTTTCAAACTTTGAGTTTTGGTTTCACCATAGATTTCTTGTTATCTTTAATGTGTACAAGTTAGTTTTGAAAGAAAAATTCATTTTGATAATTAAATTATCTTAGCCAAATTTGGGCAGAATTGGGAACAAGGGAGAATTGATTTTCCATCTAGCTTTTGAGTGTGTTGAATGCTTGTATATGATTTTGGGTTTAAAGGAAAGGTTTTGCACTAATTAGTGAAAAAGGGCCTAAAGAAAATTGTATGTTTAAGACTTTAGAAAATTGATTTCTAGAGGATTTGGGAAACTTGGAATTGAAGGTTTATGATGAGTGGATTTTATATGATGTTTTTAGGCTATTTTTAGTCTTTTTATTTTATTATTTTTGAGTCTCATGTAGGTTTTTTATTGTTTTTATGTAGATTTTATATTTATTTTGCATTTTGCATGTAGATTAGATTTTATTAGATTTTCTAGCTTTATTTTATATTTTTAGGGATTTTTCTAGTTATTTTGTATTTTTAGAAAAAGCTGGTTTAGTTATCATTTTTGTCCAGGGACCAATATGTAAAGTTTCAGGAAGTCAGGGACTAAATTGTAAAAGTTCAAGAGTGGAGGACTTAAAGTGGAGATTGAGAGAATATGAGGGCTTGAATTGAAGTGCTAACCAAGGGAGGATCAAAGTGAAAAAGAAGAATATGAAGAATCACTCTCCAATTTAGCACATGGAAAAAATGTTTAAAGGAATTGATGTTAGTGGAGGAAGGGTTTCAGAATTAAACAAGGCTGAGTAGTGGCATTTTATGGCCATCAAAACCCACTACCATGAATGAAGAAGGAAGGAAAAGCTTGAAGATGAAGAAGCAGCGTCCCAACGCTCCAGCGTTGGGATCCCAGCGCTCCAGCGCTGGGATTCTGACTAGATGATGAGTCAGATGTTGACCCAGCGCCCAAGCGTTGGAAAGCCAGCGCTCAAGCGCTGGGCCTCGGACGGAAAGTGGATTTTTAATGCATCCTAGCGCCCAGGTCTTGGGAATGCCAGCGCTCAAGCGCTGGAGGCTGGAATTTTACTATAAATAGGGCCCTTTTCTTCACTTGTAAGACACACCTCTTAGAATACAACAAGTATTCTCTCTTTCTCCCTCTTGAGCATTGTTCCTAGGACTTGTGGGAAGCCATATTTGAGCTCCTATCCAGGGTAATTCAATGTCTCCTTTAGCCATGCTTGGCTAATTCTTCTTTAAGTTTCTTGGGTTGTAGTAGTTTATATTTATGTTTTAGTTTGTTTTTACCTTTCTGAATATTATTTCTCTTTCATGTTTTATTTCCTTGTTCTTCATTCATCTTGTGTACAAAAGATTTCTTGCTTATTACTTATACGAATGGAAATTGGTAAGTAGTAAGGGACCTAGGATTTAAAAAAGGTTATAAGTATACTTCGCTAAGGAATTAGGAAGGACGTAACTTTATGTTGGCCTGAATTTCTTCTACATCTTCTTCTCTAGTTAACTAAGTTGCAAGGAATTGAATTTAGTAATTAGAAAGAATGTTCTACAATGTGTAAGGAATTAACTTGTAGATAACTAGGCTATAGCATCATGAAATTAGATATATAATTCAGAAATTAAGTAGGAACTTACTAGCATATTATATAGACTATGTAAACCAACCCAAGAGCTTATTTTCTATCATCTTATTCTCTTTTATTTTATTGCTTTTCCATGTGCTACCTTGAACAAACTTTTAACAAATACACCTTTTTAATTTTTCTGTTTAAGTACTAAACTTTATATTAATAAGAACACCTATCCCTTGGGTTCGATCTTTTTATATTACGCGATAGTAAATCGTACACTTGCGATTTCATTATCAGTTTAAAATTGTGATTGTGGGTAAATTGGATTTTGGAACTCATAGCTTGATTACGGTTTTTGGCTAAGCTAAGAAAACTTGGAAATTGAAAATTTAAATGGAGTTTTTGTGTTTTTGACACTTATAGGATTTTTGAATTCAAGACTTGATATTTGTTTTAGAAACTTGTAATAGAAGTTATGTTTTGGATTGTGAATTTTTTTTGAGTAACGCAGTGAATTGTTTGGTGAAAATATGAGGTTTTTAGGGTTTTGAAGATTTTGAGCAGAATTGAGCTCCTTGAGTATTGTGTGTCTTTTTGCATTCAAAATCTTGTTTAAGACCTTCTAATTGATATGTAAACATATAGCCTATTTGCTTTTCAAGGGTTTTGATGATTTGGGAAGTTTTGGAGTTTGTAACTTAGAGTTTTTCAAAGCTTTTTAAGGGTTGCAAAGTTGCTAAAAATGTTTTGGACTTCCAAGGATATTCCTAAGAATTAGGACAATTTCCTAAGTGATAGAAACCTCTTAAGACTAGTAGCTAAGCCTTAGGATTGAGTTTCAAGTCCTAAACTAGGCTATGTTCTTTGAAGGATTACGAGACTTCGGACCGAACAAAGTGACATAGCTTACCTTCGGAACCTTCGTAGCTTTTGGAGCAAACGTTGGAGCTTGGAGCTAGTGAAAAAGGTAAGGGAACTTCTCTATTCCTAGCTACTAAGAATATGTATATACTATGACTTATAAATTAGCAGTCGACTGCATTCTAAGAACGACCCGACTTTGAATCGTTTTGATTGCGATATTAATGCAAGTATCTGAAGGCATCTGATATGCTGGATTAGAATTGTTTGATGTATAGCATTGTTTGAATGATTTATAAACTTACTTGATAGCTTGTCTCATTGATAATATAAAGTCTATGCTATGACCTGTCTATCTTGATTCTAATATCATTCACATGGTTCAACATAGATGATCCAAAGGTTTGATTCATTTATTGTTGTAGTTGATTAACTATAAGAAAGCATACTATTTGGAGACTCGACCACATTCAAATTGGAGCACTGCGAGCACCACCGCAGCCTCATCGAGAGCACCACCGTCCAAGATTCACGCCCAAAAATTCAGCGCCTTCTATGGGGAAGATTCGAAAATTCAACGTCATTCTTTCCCTTCATACAAAGTAGAAGCTCACAACTCTTCAGGATCGTTCTCTTTCTACAGTTAAGCGCAACTATGACATCATTCTTGCTCAAGAATTTCCAATGGCTTTTGAATTTTCAAACTCCAAGAATCGCTGGAAAAAAGCCGATGATGATCTCAAATCACAGGCTGGAATAATGAAATTTCTCCTTCCTCAAAGGAGGAACTCTTGGTCCTGGTACAGTCAGCAGTGCTACCAGGAAATTCATTCAGCGAATCGCTTATTCTCGAACCTCCAAATAGATGGAGAGAGCTTGAAAAAAGAGCCGCAGAATACCAAAAACCTGTGACTTGCACGATCGCTTTCACAATGAAAATCGCGACTATGACGCGGAGCACCGAGCAGAGATAGAAGACCTTCTCAAATAACTCAACAAAAATAGGAAATGAGGTCGCTCCTTCCGAGGAGTTGGTTCTAGTATACATGACACACGCTCAGAAGGGGCGGAACCATGGCCTCCGAAGAATGCTGATCCCTGTGAAAACCCTAGCAGGAATCATTTGCATGCCAAGGGGGACGGACATGAAGTAAGGCATAAGGAGAAAGAACAATTGAACATCATACTCTACGGGCTCGAGCGGTAGGGGGTGACTTCACTCTGGAAATACCGACCAAGGTCGGCGATGAAACATTCAACAGTGTCTTGGTTGATCAAGGAAGCTCCATGAGCCTGATGTCCTTCAGGTGCTTCATCCAGCTAGGATACCAGGCAAGAGACCTGACTCCCTTGAAAACCAATTCTACTGGCTTTAGCGGCCACGTGATAGCACCGGCCGAGCTCAAAAATTTCTCCATCATGGTGGGACGAGGAAGGAAGAGAAAAACTTTCAAAGAACAGTTAATGGTTATATCGCATCTCCCTGAAGCTCACATAATTCTTGGTTGAGCGGCTCTTTTCGGATTACAGGCCATAATCTCCTTTCTAGATGGAATGTTTATATACTTAGCAGAAGATGGAGTAATGAGAACCATAGTAGCATCAGGCTGGGAAACACCATGCTTAGAATGCTCCACTAACAACATTGTCTTGTGAATTATAAGGCAATACTCCAATGACAACTGTATACGTTAAAGTCAGGGTCTTCTCTCCCTATAGCAGGCAATTCTCTTACATAATGATAACATATGCCTCTGACATAGATCTTTCTATCCCGAGATTGTCTATGAAAGGCCAAGGATAAGTTGTTTCTCTTAAAAATGAATGATCTAGATGAGTTGTGATGCAATGCTTTACCTTTGTACTGAGAAATTGAAATTCAATAAAAATGATACAAATTTCTTCAGAAACTCTCATTTTGTGTTTGCTATTTGTGCTTGCAAATGAACAGAAAAGCAATCCATTTAAGGAATACTATATGCTCGCCTCGCAGCAACGAACATCACGAGCATAAGTGACCCTCTTAAGGGAAATAATCTTGTCCAAACCAAGCCGCAGGTGTAAGTAACCCTTTTAAGGGATACGGTCCCGACCATCTTGAAAAGCGTTATGGATCCAGGACACAAGTTGCCCTTTTAAGGAAAAAAGTATGCCGGAAGGGGGAATAAGTAACCCTCTTAAGGGACATGATCCTAACCGCCTCGGTCAGAGGTCGCAGGCAAGTGACCCTTTTAAGGGACAGTCTCGTTCAACTCGAGCGGCAGATACGATTTCGACCGTCTCGAAGTAATAGATGTTTGTGCAGAGGACATAAGTGACCATCTTAAGGGACAAAGTTCGCTAGAAGGGGGTATAAGTGACCTTCGTAAAGGACACGATCCTAACCAGACCCAGTTGCAGCTGGTGGCGAAAGTGACCTCTTATGGGACACGATCCACCTAGAAGGCGAGCACAAGTGACCCTTGATGAGTGGATTTTATATGATGTTTTTAGGTAGTTTTTAGTCTTTTTATTTTATTATTTTTGAGTCACATATAGGTTTTTTATTGTTTTTATGTAGATTTTATATTTATTTTGCATTTTGCATGTAGATTAGATTTTATTTGTTTTTCTAAGCTTTATTTTATATTTTTAGGAATTTTTCTAGTTATTTTGTATTTTTAGAAAAAGCTGGTTTAGTTATCATTTTTTGTCCAGGGACCAATGTGTAAAGTTTCAGGAAGTCAGGGACCAAGTTGTAAAAGTTCAAGAGTGGAGGACTTAAAGTAAAGATTGAGAGAATATGAGGGCTTGAATTGAAGTGCTAACCAAGAGAGGACCAAAGTGAAAAAGAAGAATATGAAGAATCACTATCTAATTTAGCACATGGAAAATAATGTTTAAAGGAATTGATGTTAGTGGAGGAAAGGTTTCAGAATTAAACAAGGTTGAGTAGTGGCTTTTTATGGCCATCAAAACCCACTACCATGAATGAAGAAGGAAGGAAAAGCTTGAAGATGAAGAAGCAGCGTCCCAGTGCTCCAGCGTTGGGATCCTAGTGCTCCAGCGCTGGGGTTCTGACTGGATGATGAGTCAGATGTTGACCCAGCGCCCAAGCGTTGGAAAGCCAGCGCTCAAGCGCTGGGCCTCGGACAGAAAGTGGATTTTTAATGCATCCTAGCGCCCAGGCGTTGGGAATGCCAGCGCTCAAGCGCTGGAGGCTGGAATTTTACTATAAATAGGACCCTTTTCTTCACTTGTAAGACACACCTTCATAGAATACAACAAGTATTCTCTCTTTCTCCCTCAAAGATCATTGTTCCTAGGAATTGTGGGAAGCCAAACTTGAGCTCCTATCCAGGGTAATCCAATGATTCTTTTAGCCATGCTTGGCTAAATTCTTCTTTAAGTTTTTGGGTTGTTTTAGTTTATAATACATGTTCTAGTTATTTCTTACATTTCTGAATTTTATTTCCATTCATGTTTTATTACCTTATGCTTAATTTCTATCTTGTGGATCCCAAGAGGTTTTGCTTATTACTTATTACATAAGGCCATTTGGTGAGTAGTAAGGGAACTAGGTAATAAAAAAGGTTATAAGTATACTTCGCTAAGGAATTAGGAAGGACGTAACTTTATGTTGGCCTGAACATCTTCTTCATCTTCTTCTTTAGTTAACTAGGTGCCAAGGAATTGGGTTTAGTAATTAAAAAGAAAGATCTACAATGCTTAAGGAATTAACTTGTAGTTACACTAGGCTATAGCATCATGATAATGGTTTTATAATTCAGGAATTTAGTAGGAAATTTCTAGCATGTTTTTATAGACTATGTAAACCAACCCAAGAGCTTAATGTTCATCATTTCTTTCTTTTATTATTTTATGCTATTGTTTCTTTTTAGTTCTCAAACCAACAACAAATATTCATCTTTTATTTTTCTGTTTTAGTACTAAATTTTATAATAATAAGAACACCTATCCCTTGGGTTCGATCTTTTTATATTACGCGATAGTTTAATCGTGCACTTGCGATTCCATTATCAACCCTCTTAAGGGACACAACCTCATTCAATCCATGCGACAGGTGTGAGTAACCCTCTTAAGGGATATACTCCCGATCCTCTTGAAGATCTGGAGACGAGCACAAGTGCACCTCTTAAGGGACACAACCTCTCTCAAACCAAGCGACAGGCGTAAGTAACCCTCTTAAGGGATACGATCCTGGCCATCTTGAAGAGCAATCGGAGACGATCACAAGTGACCCTTTTAAGGGACACAGCCTCGCTCAAACCGAGCCACGAGAGCAAGCAACCTTTCTAAGGGGTGCGATCCTGACCGCTCGAGGAAAAATTTGCTCGGTTAAAAGCAATCCACAAGAAGGAATGCAGATCGGCAGTAACAATGGAGAAACGCCAAGGTGATATTATTAAATATTAACCAAAGTGCATCTAACCCTATAAACATGCGTATGTATATTAAAATGGACTTTGCAAAATCAAAATGTTGGACAACGAAGCAATCCCGCAACTGAATGCAAGTCAGCTTCAACGAGAAAAGAGACACTAAAAGGCAAAATCACTGAATATTAAACCAAAGAATATTTCAAACGGGAATAAATCCGCTAGGGGAAATCTTCCATAAGGCAGTTCATTGCTAAATGGCTCTATGGAGAAATGCAACATGGCGGTGAAGTCTGTTCTTTTACAAAGAAGGAGGAACGACTCAAAACAAGAGAAAACAAGAAAAGAAACTTCAGATAGAAGAGCATAGCACAAAGGCTTATCTATGGACGACCGTATACAATGGAGGATCCAAATTCCAACAGCCTTAGACAAAGTGCTTATCTCTGAAAATTTCCGATTGACTGAGTCACAAGAATCGTCTTAACAAGCAAAAATCTCATAATTTGGTCGGCAACACGAATCACGCTTGGGTTGTCTTCAGATGAGTGAGAATGACTAACCTATGGCCCAACCGGCTCATGCGAGTTTCAACAGAAGTCGGCTCATGTGAGTTTCAACGGGAAGCAGAAAACAAAAGAAACTCAAAAACGCACAATGCGTAAAATATACAGAAAGGAGGTTTCTTATTAATAATCGGGAAAGATATTACAAGATAAATTTCTGAACGCCATTCCATTACAAGGAAAGTGGAATAGTCGAAAGTGGAACGCCATTCCATTACAGGGAAAGAATATGCAAAAAGAGAAAAGTCACGCCTAACAACTCTCCTAAAGATGACTCATCCCATAAATAAAGGAAGAAGAAGATTCCTATATGCCCCTCGAACAATCCGGAGTGATCCCAGGTTTCTCCCTAGGAATCTTCCACCTACTGGGAGCTCGAAGTATGAGGTTTTCCACTACATCCGTTTGGTAGAAGGAACATGGAGTCAGGACGAGTTCCCCGGGGATCATCACGATCCTTCCTTAACTCCATCTTCCTATTTGCGGTGCTCATAGAAACAAATGCCCCATCTTGGCTCTAACTGTGTGAAGCAACTAGAACGAGATACAGAGTCTAGGGGCAACTGCATCAGAAAATCTTCTCCGCGGAATCTAGATACGGGCAATCGCATCTGAAGAGGAGAAGCAGAGCCTCAGACTTTTGGGGACCAACCTGGAAGCCACAGTATTGTTAGAGTAAAAAACTCAATGAATTAACCTATTTTGATAAATAACAATTTCGCTAAGTGTTACTGACTTCATTAACTTCTTGTCGAAAGTCTTCTTATTGACCTTATCACACTCTGCGAAGAAATAGCTTCTGTCGCCATCAACATTCTCGAGCACACCGTCTCCCCTCCAAATTGATAACTTTTGGTGAAGGGTAGAGTGTACTGCTCTGACCCCATGGATACACTCCCTTATAAGTAGTAAATTATATATTTCTTTCACATGCACCACCATGAACAAAGTAGTTCTCGTCATCGTACCCACGGTAATCTCGAGTGGGATTACCCCAACTGACTTGTTGATTTTCCCTCATAATAAGACAAAACCATGTTATGGGGCTGTAAATCTGCTCCAATCTTCCCAATGTTCTTCATCTAAAACCTCGGCATCAGGTTTATAGCATCTCCTCCATAGACCAGCACCTTGTTTATGCCCGTGCCTTCTACGTGTTCCCACACTAACAAAGGCTTCAAGAGTTTCTTCATTTCCTCATCGGGCTTCTTGAAAACATCATTTTGTTCCTCGACTCCTCTCTTTGTCATAATGTAATAACACAAGGGGTTATCATCGTCTTCATCTTTGACATAATAGTCATCCTCGTTCTCTTCAACCTCAAATGTCTGGTCGAACTCAACAGGTAGCACTGACACTACATTGTAGATAACGTCTGATAGCGGAAATCGCAAGTGTATGATTAACTATCGCGTAGTAAAAATAAAATGATATGTTTGAGGTTGGTTTTAGAACAAGAAATAACAAAAGCATAAAAATGATAAAAGATAAGATGATAAGAATTTAAGTTCTTGGGTTGGTTTACATAGTCTATAAAACATGCTAGAAATCTCCTACTTAATTCCTAAATTTTAAATCCAAATTCATGGTGCTATAGCCTAGAATTTCTACATCCTAATAGCCTTAAGAAATGTAGAACTTTCTTCCTAATTACTAACTCCATAGCCTTGGTTATTAGTTAATCAGAAAAGAAGATGAAGAAGGAATTCGGGCCGACACAAAGTTACGTCCATCCTAATTGCCTTAAGAAATGTATACTTATAACCTTTTTTATTTCCTATTTCCCTTACTACTTACCAAATGGCCTTATGACATAAGTAGAAAGCATGAAATCTTTTGTACACAAGATTAATGAAGAACAAGGAAATAAAACATGAATTGAAAGTATTATTCAGAAATGTAGGAAAAACTAGAACATGAATTATAAACTAAAACAACCCAAAAACTTAAAGAAGAAGTTAGCCAAGCATGGCTAAAGGAGACATTGAATTACCCTGGATAGGAGCTCAAATATGGCATCCCACAAGTCCAAGGAACAATGCTCAAAAGGGAGAAAGAGAGAATACTTGTTGTATTCTACGTAGGTGTGTCTTACAAGTGCAAATTGCCTCCCTATTTATAGCAAAAATCTGGCCTCCAGCGCCTGAGCGCTGGCATTCCCAACGCTTGGGCGTTGGGATGCAATTAAATCCCACTACCAGACCGAGGGCCAGCGCTTGAGCGCTGGGTGCTGCTGTTTCAGCTCCAAGCTTTTCCTTTCTTCTTCATGGTAGCGGGTTTTGAATGCCTTAAAAATCCACTTATTCAGCCTTTAATCAATTCTGAAACCTTCTTCCCACTACCATCAATCCTTCAACATTATTTTCCATGTGCTAATTTGAAGAGAGTTGCTTCATATTCTTCTTTTCCACTTTTAGTCCTCTCTTGGTTAGCACTTCAATTCTGGCCCTTTTATTCTCTCAATCTTCACTTTTAGTCCTCCACTCTTGAACTTTCACATTTTGGTCCTTAATTTCCTGAAACTTTACAAATTGGTCCCTGGACAAAAATGATAACTAAACCAGCTTTTCCTAAAAATATAAAATAGCTATAAAAATCCTAAAAGTATAAAATAAAGTTAGAAAAACAAATAAAATCTAATCTACATGCAAAATGCAAAATAAATATAAAATCTACATAAAAATAACAAAAAACCTATATGTGACTCAAAAAATAATAAAATAAAAAGACTAAAAACAACATATAAACATCATATAATATCCACTCATCAACGTCTAAACCATCACTGTCAGAGTCAAAACTATCAGTTAACATGTCCCCTTCGTCATTAGTTAGTGCCTTTAGGTGTACCATTTTCAGCAAATAGGGCTCAGCATTCCAACTCAATTTGGTAGTGGAAAATGGCCTATAAGCCGAGTTCTTGGGTACCTTGCTGTTGCTTTGGCTAGATTGGCCTGATTCGAGTACATCTCTTCTCTCTTTCTCCCAAGAGGCCTTCTTCTTCCTTTGGTGGAGCCTCCACTGAATCCTTGTCATAGGATTCCTGCCAAAATAATTCTTCGGCGCATATGAGTAGTTCTTTGAGATACGAGAGTTGTCTAAATATGAAGAACTGTGCCCTACTTTGACCACTTTGGTTTTGATTTTGGATTAGACCTGGCAGCAGTGGCCCATTGGTTGTGTTGAATTGTGGCAGGGGGAACAAAGGTTTTCCTCTTATTGAGTTGAGAACTTGATGTCCCCTGCACATCTTTCATTTTTTAGCCTAAACGTTATTTTCTGAGAAGTCGCTACCCTAAACTTTCGACCACTGACTTTTGGTGTGGTTTCTTGGTTTAACTTTCCACAACTTTACCAGCAATTCAGTCGAAAACTGCATTGCGTCCAGGGAAGAGCATAAATTCAATATCCTTCTCTTTGCACCTTGTCAAGAATTTGAACAAAGTCTCGCCAGCGTTGGGATAAACATCCTTCATTTCTTCATCATGTCCTTCGATTGAAGCTTCAACTTCACTCATCCTGACATCAGGCAGCTCAGACACTTCGACCATACAGATTCCAGTTAGCTCAACCAATTTGGTGTGCTGAACCTACAAAGAATCTGAATCGATCTTCATAGCAATCTTCTCTTTCGTCTCGAGCACCAATCTACCTTCCTTGATTGTTGTCTGAACCAAATCCCAGAGTTTAGTACATTGGTTAGTCAAGTGGCCAAAAAAGTTATGTTATTTACAAAACCTTCAAACTTTCCTTTTGATCAGGGGGAACGTTGATTTGGCCATCCTTTACCAGGATGTCATAAATGGCATCACATTTTTAAATGTCAAAATAATAAATTTTAACTGGAAATTTAGCATTTCGAGGCATATCAGTGTTAGCTGGTTTCCCTCAAAAGGCCTTAGCATTTTAAATACATAAGGAGGACCCTCTTTAAGCTCAACCAACTTAACCTCAATTCCTTCCATATCTTCATACGACTCATAAGATGATGGGTCCTCTCGACCTGAGTCACATGTTTCGATATAGCAACACTTCATTTTTTTAGGTAGCTTGTTATACCTTACTTTCTCTTGTTTAAGATATACGACCTGAGTGCCAATTGGGCCATATCTCTGATATACTGAGTGCCAACTTTCTTTCTGATCAAATAACCTAGGCCTCCTGCGACTATTTCGACCAATTCATGCTCAAGGACTTGAGTGAATAATCATCAACAAATTCGGACAAACCCCTCTTGACTCTTGCCAATTCTTTGAGAGTAATTTTGGATTCTTCTATGAAGTATTGATCATGGAAAATCATTTCCTATTGGTTCCAGTTAAAAATTGAATTCGGTGGCAAAGTGGTGAACCAAGTAAAGATCATTTCCTTTTGGATCCTGGTGACTGATTATTTCTTGATCGATTAGTCATGCTAACATGTCTGCCACTTCTCAAAATCATACACTTGGAAAACTTGATTAAAAAAGTTAACATCAAAACGATACTAAAAATTTCAAGCAAAGAGGTCCCACTGGGCGTGCCAATTTGTTTATCCAGAATTTCAGTAAATAGTAAGAAATCCAAATTTTAATAAAGTGGTTGGATTTTAATCCTTTTTGGGTTCCTTAACTGAAACTAAAAGTGCCTCTGAATGTAGAATTTAACAATAAAAGTCAAAGTTCTTCAAAGAACTCAACCAAGAGTCAGGAACAAGTATTGTAAAAAGATAAATTTATGATAAGACAAAAGATAAAGATGAAATAAAGGGTAAATTTGCATTGAAATGAAATTGGTTTCTCTTAGTACATACTCAGAAACTCTAATTTTACTATTGATCTTGATTGCTAGGACTTTGAGCAAATACAAGAGCATTTCGAGCAATTGATTGTGAACCCCTGGTTCAGACCTGAAATCCTCTATTTATAGACCTAAAATCTAACTAAAACCAATGCTAAAATATCTCGACCTTACACGTGTCGTGAACGTTACGCGTCTTGCAAGTCTCTAACTTGTTCAAACTTTTAGTTGAAATGAACTTTCTCATTTCTTGATCAATAATCGTCTAAGTTCAGGTTTATGTTTCGACAAACTCAGTCGAATTGAATTATATTTAGTCGAACCATATTAGTTGTTAAATAACACTTCGACAACATCTAAACAGAATCTTCATTTTATCATTTCAACTGAAAATGACTTGATAAAATATCAGGCTAACAGATATTATCTGTTATTAATATAATTTATTTCTATTTTATTTCTTTATTTCACTATGAAGTGCGAACCAATTGTTTTTCCCTTCCATTAGTTTGTTTCTCAATGAGTATTTTCCTTATACATATTCACATGAAGTACTCCGTGTGGCGAGATAGATTCCTCTAATTTTCGATTCTCTCTGTTTCGATTTTTATATTAATCCATGCAACTTCTGCGTGCGCGTGGGCAAAATGATTGAATTATAATATATTCATATCTCTATTTTCCTGTCATCTATGACCTACTGGTAAACTCATTTCCTCCCTTTCATGACCTAGAAAAAAGAATATATTTTTTGATCAGCAATAACACGCGCTAAATAAAATAGCAATATAAATAATGGTGTCCTACTAGTACTTCTCATCCTTCTCATCATTTAGCTGGAACACAGAACAAAACAGAGACAATCTCAAGTCTGAACCATGGTGATGTCTGTGTTACTGAATTTCATATTCCTACCATCTCCCCTAGTCACGGCCTTGTCGGTGATAAGCTTGGTTTCAATGGCAAAATTTGGGTACTCGGAGGTTCAGGGAAACCACTTCAACTTTTCCAAGTTCTGGAACGACAATGATGGCAAAACAACGGATGAGAAACCGATTAAGCTGTCTGGCAGAGCTGGATTTCTTTTTATCTACACTCCCTCTTTTCTCGTCGGCACGGCGTCATTTTTTATCTTCCCTCACGAAGGTCTCAGATCCACGCTCCTTCAATCTGCTATCACCCTGCACTTCTTCAAAAGAGTCATTGAGGTAATGCTTCTTTCCCAAACTCCTACATAGTATATAGTAAGGAAAATCTTTTGATTTTTAGATAAGTGAACTCACTTAATGCTGTTTTTATAAGACTCAACTAGTAGTCGAGTGGACTCCATATAAATTTCAACTAAGTATTAAAGTAAATGTGGATATAATGTGTATGTTTGGAAAAGGGTGTCTGGATTCACGTTTGGGCTAGATTCATGTTTGCAGAAGTAAGAAATAATTGTTTTTTGATTGCTTGATCCATGTTTGACATTTCCAAACGTGAATCCAAACACACTAAATATGGAGTTATCTAAATAAGCTTATAAAAAACTTGAGTTTAATTATTCTAGTTCTAAGTAGATCAATAATATTTAAAATAAATGAACCAAAAATTTCACTTATTTTAAAAATAATTGTCCATCTAAAACTACATTTATTTAACTCAAACTCGGCCATTTTGACAAACCAACATAATAATTCTGATTAGGAATAAATAGGAAAACAAGTAATTTATTGCTAGGCTTGTCATGAAAGTTGATATTTTAAGTGACAATTTTGAATTAAAAGTACTTTTTTTTATTAAGAATGTTGGTTTTACTATTATGTAGGTTCTCTATGTTCACAAGTTCAGTGGTCCTATGATTCTTAGTTCTGCAGTCCCCATCACTCTGACTTATCTTACGTCAGCTGTATTTATGATCTATGCTCAACACCTAACAAGGGAGCTTCCGGAACCATCTATTAATCTGATGTATCCTGGGATTGGGTTGTTTTTGGTGGGAATCACTGGCAACTTCTACCACCACTATCTTCTATCCAAATTGAGAGGAAAGGGAGAAAAAGAATACAAGATTCCTAAGGGTGGTTTGTTTGAGCTTGTGATCTGCCCCCACTATCTTTTCGAGATCATCGTGTTTTACGGAGTTTGCTTCATTTCTCAAACATTGTATTCATTCGCTTTCGCCGTAGGCACTACTTTCTACTTGCTGGGTAGGAGTTATACAACAAGGAAATGGTATCTTTCTAAGTTTGAAGATTTCCCTAATCATGTTAAGGCTGTCATCCCCTTTGTCTTCTAAATGTTGTGGGGAGCATCAAATTTTACATGAAATGCACGAGTGCTTCATTATGTATTTTACTATTGGGAATATGAATCAGCACGATTATCAGAGCTTAGTAGAATTTATATTATTGTAAGTTCTAAGGAATAATGGATTTAGTGGTATGTTACAAATTGATGAGTGGTTTTGTTTTTGATTGATTTTCATATTAAAGGTAGAATATTTATCATTTTTATATTATGGTTTTCGTGTATTCAAAAGATGTTAGTATCAATAAAAGAGTGTGAGTTTTCATTTTACCATTCTCAATTTTCAACAATTAGTATCAAAGCTTATTTTCTTCTAAGGTTGAGAGACGTTTCACCAAACACTTAAATACATACATAGAGAAATCAAAATGTAATTAGATAACTCATTATTCTCATTGCCGGATTTTGAGAGTGGGAATTGTTAGAGAAAAATATCCAAATGAATTAATCTATTTTGATAAATAACAATTTCGCTAAGAGTCACTAACTCTCTTTGAAGAATTTTATATTCAGGGACTCTTATGAACGGAAGGCGCGCTGCAACCATTATCAAAAAGCTAAGGAAAAGTCCGTCCGGCTATAAGAATTGAATCCACCCTCAGAGTAAAATTCGTCCGCCTGAAAAGTCTGTCCAGTCCATTTCTCGTCAAACATATAGGTGACTAAGGAGCAATGATTGAAGACTGGTACAAAAAGAATCTGCTTAGAAGAGATCGTTTGTTTGAACCAACAATGAGCTGTCTTGCACCTCTTGGTTGATCAGAGCATTAATGTCGAAAGAGACAGAATTAAGCGCCATCTACCTTGAAGATTCACATTCTCTGACATTCCTTAATTCAAGTTGCTTTTACTGAATTAACGGTGAAATCCTCTGATCATCGTATCTCCTCAACGGCCGAATCCGAATCCTCTGGTCAGAAGCATTAATTGCCTTCCTAGCTGTAATACACTTGCATTAATGGCTGCCTCTGAATACCAGAAGAAAAAGTATTGCCAGACGATTTCACTCTCTATCAGTTGAAGAAATGTTCTTCACTTTGGCAAACCGTATCAAGCAACAAGATGCAGAAGTATCCGTTACTCACAATCAAGAAAATTTCCAACGGAACTATTTTTGAAGATCTTCATCAGCTCATCCAGTTCTCATCCTACTGAAGATATAAATAGTGGCCTCTGCATCATTTTTTACTTGGCGACTTACACACTATCAAAGCATTCAAATCCTTCAAGTCAATTCATAATTTGAACAAGCTTTAGCCAAGAACACTCAGTAACACTAGATTTTCTACCCTTCTGAGTTTAGTCGCCAACTCGTGTGAAATCTTCATAGAGTGAAAACTCTTACTCTTCTCACACTACCTCTTTAGAGAATCAAACTTAAAAATCATCTCTGAACCTAGAACCTCATATTTTCTACCCACTCTTTGTGAAGAGATCCTTGTAGAAAACCAACCTTCTTGTAAAAGAATACTGGGAGAAGTCCTGTCGAATACTTGAGCGATAAAGGAGAACTCCTGAGAAAACTTGTAAAGGAGTAGTCCTCAGAATACTGGGAGAAGTCCCTGAGAACACTTGTACTATTCAGTCGAAATAGTGGAAAATCTTGGTATAGCCAAGGACTGGACGTAGCCCTATCGGTTTTGGGGGTAAACCAGGATAAATATCTTGTGTGCTTTACTATTTATGCTCTAAGTATATTTCCGCTGCACTTTTATCTAAACGTTTTCAAACTTATAAATAGTATTCTGCGAAAAACTTTCAAAAGTCACACACACAATTCAAACCCCCCTTTCTTGTGTGATTTTATTACTATCAGGAATTAACACCTATAACAATCAAAATGGAGGCTTTTATGGATGCAAGTGATCTTTGGGAGGTTGTTGAAGAGGAAAATAAGGTTGGTGAATTATAAGAAAATCCAACACTTTATCAAATAAGGTTTCCTAAGGAAAAAATACAATGAAAATGAAAGGAAAATTGTTAACATAAGGAAATTCATTGTTATAAGAATTACGTCGTCCCTTGGGCTTGGGGGTAAATAAAGCAGGTAGGTCTATACTGTGGGATGCCCAAGAATATTGCATTACTGGCCTATATTTTGTTGTTTCTCCAACAATATTTACCACAATTATGACTCTTAAATTAGAAAATGCTATCTGATATATTCTTAAGCAGGAGTCTGAAGTAAATAAGAAAGAGGGTAAAAATAAGTCAGACTGTCAATTGGGGCCTATGACCTAACTTACATCAGACCCAAGTGTTAGCCTGAGCTTTTTACAAGTCTTTGGTTAGTCGAATGTTGCTGGACATGTTGTTTCGACTGATATATTCGACTAAGTTAGAGAGATTATTTTTAGTTGAAGTTTAATTTTGAACTTGACCATACATAAAAGGTTCGTTTCGATCAAAAGCATGACAGTCTAAGGAGACCTTTTTGGGCAAGCAGTTTAAGTGGTTAAAGTTTGCAGGACGCGTGGAAAGCAGAGAGTGATGATTGAGACATGTGCAAAGCCCAAATTATGTGCCCTTACAAGCAGTTGAATACTTAGCCTATAAATAGAAGACGTCGGGTTCGAGAAAGGGATTCGCAATACATTACTCGAAATACTCTTATCTTGTTACACATCCAAGCAGCCGAGATATACAACAAATTGAAAGTTCAAACGTATGTAATTGACCGAAAACGAATCTTCTTTTTTATTAATACAATTCTATTTTCCACTTTTTGCAATGTTTGTTTAAATCCTTTCTTCAAATCTTTTTTCTTACAACTTTTCTATCAAAATTAGTTAAATCCTTCACTGGAATCTGATCAAATTAGTTATTTTATTTTACATTAGGCACTGTAATTTCAGTAAAAGAACCTAAAGTGGATCAAAATGCAGCCTCTTTATCATGATTTGAATTTCTAACTGTTTACCAAAAATACTAATAAACAAATTGGCATGCCTGGTGGGACTCTTTTCACTTGAAATTTTGCCCAGTGTTGTGTTATCAAAGTTATTTTCTTGATTTTTTCGAAAATGCATGATCTTGCGGAGTGATAGGCTTGTTTGTATAACCAACCGTTCTAGAGGTAATCAATCACCAGGGTCTCACCCTGAACCCAGTGGCGGTTCCAATGCCAATAATCCCTCTGGAGTGGGTCTGAATAGGGAATGTTCGATAAATGCTAATGATGGTAACAATCCCCAACGATTGACACTAATTCTGGTCCAGGCATGGCTAGTACCACTACCCTGGAGAGTCAAAATGTACCACCGGTTTTGAATGGTCCAGATTTGACTAAACTTTCCCATTCAGCGTCTACCGGGCCAGTTCCTATTCAAGCACCACCCTTGTATTCGATGGCCCCAACTCCTATTCCAAGTCCTACAACCCCTACTATTTCACAAGTTGTTGTGGGTGTGGTCCAACCGGGTTTCTGGACTAATACAAGGAAACCTTAGAATTTTGTCAATCAACCTTATGGGATACCTGCATCTTTGATGCAGGGGATGAGAACCTATCCCTCTATGTATTCTGATAACTTGGTTTCGACGGGTTCCCCGGGAAACCAATTTTTGGCATCTGGTTTGGAGGCAAACGGGGTGAGAAATGTTGGACCCTAAGGGTTAGTTTTGGATGGATCCCCATTTACTCTGACTAATAATATTGTGAATGTGCTTAGGCAACAAATGGATGACAGTAATCATGAGTTGGTCAATACTTTGACTCAACAAATAGGTATTGTTTTTAATCCCATGATTCGAGACACCACACTTGCCTATCAACAACTGACTACACAATTGGGTCAAATTGACGATGTCTTCGGCGCACCTGACCGCATAGTCGAACAGATTGCTTAGGCTGGTCGACATGCACCCCCTCTTAACCAAACTCATGTGGTGGAGTTCATACCTGGACAGGGCGAGCGCCCATACACCAACCAAGGGCGGTTAGGCTTTCCCCTTGTCGTGCGGAGAACGCGTCCACGTCAAGTCAGGACCGATCTAGGCGGTAAGGGTAAACTTGTAATAGGTATTGAGTTTGGACTTTGTAATATGTTGGGCCAAACTTTAGCAGCCCATTGGCTTGATGTTAGTTAATTATCATTAATGGCTCTACTCCCTATAAATAGCCAAGGGAGGCTAATGTAAAGGGGTTGACAATTTTACTAATCAATAAGATTTATTCACTTCTCTCCTATAGTGTTCTTTTCCTAGAACAATACCCAATGAACAGATTCCTCATAACGAACCTGCAGACCCGGTCAATCCTGGTCGAAATGAGGGTAACATGATTATGGTTAACCGAAACTAGAATGCTGAACAAGTTTTAGAGAAAGTTCGACAGAAAATTTTTGGGGGGTAACAGAATATTGCACACATAGTGGAACAATTATTAAATGGACATGGATTTAATGTGGGATATGCAAATAGGCCCCATTTTTTCTCAGCATTTCCTGAGATTTTTCTCCAAACCAAACTTCCAAGAGATGGAAAGTCCCCAAGCTTACTAAGTTCTCAGGGGACATCGAGGAATCCACTGTTGAGCATATTCTAGGTATCAAATTGAGGTGGGAGATCTAGAAAATAATGAGTATTTGAAAAAGAAATGCTTTCCTAGTTCTTTGACGAAGAACGCTTTCACTTGGTTCACAACTTTTCCACTGAATTCTATTTTTAACTGGAACCAATTGGAGCGAGTCTTCCATGACCAATACTTTAGAGGAGAGTCTAAAGTTAGTCCCAAAGAGCTAGCAAGTGTTAAAAGGGGAGTGTCAGAATCCGTCGATGATTATTTGGGCAGGTTCCGACAAATGAAGTCAAAATGTTTCATGCAAGTTCCCGAACACGAGTTAGTTGAATTAGCCAATGGTGGTTTAGAGTTTAGACTATTCGATCAGGAAGAAGATCGACACTCAGCATATTAGGGATTTGGCACAATTAGCCAATAGAATCAAGAAGGTTGAATTCCTTAGGCAAGAGAAATTGAAAATTAGTAAATTGCCTAAGTATCAAATAGTAAATCCACTGTTGAGCATATTCTAGGTATCAAATTCAGGTGGGAGATCTAGCAAATAACGAGTATTTGAAAAAGAAATACTTTCCTAGTTCTTTGACGAAGAACGCTTTCACTTGGTTCACAACTTTTCCACCGAATTCTATTTTTAACTGGAACCAATTGGAGCAAGTCTTCCATGACCAATACTTTAGAGGAGAGTCTAAAGTTAGTCTCAAAGAGCTAGCAAGTGTTAAAAGGGGAGTGTCAGAATCCGTTGATGATTATTTGGGCAGGTTCTGGCAAAAGAAGTCAAAATGTTTCCTGCAAGCTCCCGAACACGAGTTAGTTGAATTAGCCAATGGTGGTTTAGACTATTCGATCAGGAAAAAGATTGACACTCAGCATATTAGGGATTTGGCACAATTAGCCAATAGAATCAAGCAGGTTGAATTCCACCGAATTATATTTTTAACTGGAACCAATTGGAGCGAGTCTTCCATGACCAATACTTTAGAGGAGAGTCTAAAGTTAGTCCCAAAGAGCTAGCAAGTGTTAAAAGGGGAGTGTCAGAATCCGTCGATGATTATTTGGGCAGGTTCCGACAAATGAAGTCAAAATGTTTCATGCAAGTTCCCGAACACGAGTTAGTTGAATTAGCCAATGGTGGTTTAGAGTTTAGACTATTCGATCAGGAAGAAGATCGACACTCAGCATATTAGGGATTTGGCACAATTAGCCAATAGAATTAAGAAGGTTGAATTCCTTAGGCAAGAGAAATTGAAAATTAGTAAATTGCCTAAGTATCAAATAGTAAATCCACTGTTGAGCATATTCTAGGTATCAAATTCAGGTGGGAGATCTAGCAAATAACGAGTATTTGAAAAAGAAATACTTTCCTAGTTCTTTGACGAAGAACGCTTTCACTTGGTTCACAACTTTTCCACCGAATTCTATTTTTAACTGGAACCAATTGGAGCAAGTCTTCCATGACCAATACTTTAGAGGAGAGTCTAAAGTTAGTCTCAAAGAGCTAGCAAGTGTTAAAAGGGGAGTGTCAGAATCCGTCGATGATTATTTGGGCAGGTTCTGGCAAAAGAAGTCAAAATGTTTCCTGCAAGTTCCCGAACACGAGTTAGTTGAATTAGCCAATGGTGGTTTAGACTATTCGATCAGGAAAAAGATTGACACTCAGCATATTAGGGATTTGGCACAATTAGCCAATAGAATCAAGCAGGTTGAATTCCTTAGGCAAGAGAAATTGAAAAATAGTAAATTGCCTAAGTATCAAATAGTAAATCAACTGTTGAGCATATTATAGGTATCAAATTGAGGTGGGAGATCTAGCAAATAATGAGTATTTGAAAAAGAAATACTTTCCTAGTTCTTTGACGAAGAACTCTTTCACTTGGTTCACAACTTTTCCACCGAATTCTATTTTTAACTGGAACCAATTGGAGCGAGTCTTCCATGACCAATACTTTAGAGGAGAGTCCAAAGTTAGTCTCAAACAGCTAGCAAGTGTTAAAAGGGGAGTGTCAGAATCCGTCGATGATTATTTGGGCTGGTTCCGACAAATGAAGTAAAAAATTTTCATGTAAGTTCCCGAACACGAGTTAGTTGAATTAGCTGATGACTGGATTTTATATGATAATTTTAGGGTCTTTTTAGTCTTTTTATTTTGTTATTTTTGAGTCTCATATAGTATTTCTGTTCTTTTTATGTAGATTTTATATTTATTTTGCATTTTGCATATAGATTAGCTTTTATTTGTTTTTTAAACTTTATTTTATATTTTTAGGAACTTTTATAGTTATTTTTATATTTTAATGAAAGATGGTATAGTTATCATTTTTGTCCAGGGACCAATTTGTAAGTTTCAGGAAAGGAAGGACCAAAGTGTAAAAGTTCAAGAGTGGAGGATGAAAAGTGAAGTTTCAAAGAGTTAAAGGGCCAGAATTGAAGTGCTAGCAAAGAGAGGACTTAAAGTGGAAATCAAGAATATGAACCAACACTCTCTAAATTAAGCACATGGAAAATAAGGATTAAAGGATGAGTGGAGAATTGATGGTAGTGGGAAGGAGTTTTCAAAAGTTAATTGGTGGCCAATGAAGGCCATAATGGCCATCAACTCCTCCACCATTGAAAGGCAAATTTTTGCTATAAATAGGAGTTCTCATCCTTTGTAAAAAACACACTTATTCAGAATACAACAAGTATTCTTCTTTCCTCCTTAAGAGCATTGTTCCTAGGAATTGTGGGAAGCCATACTTGAGCTCCTATCCAGGGTAATTCAATGACTCCTTTAGCCATGCTTGGCTAATTCTTTTAAGTATCTTGGGTTGTTGTAGTTTATATTTTATGTCTTAGTTTATTTCTACATTTCTGAATAATATTTCCAGTTTATGTTTTATTTCCTTGTTCTTCATTTCCTCTTAAAGTACACAAGAGTTCTTGCTTATTGCTTATACGAATGAGAATTGGTAAGTAGTAAGGGAAATAGGATTTAAAAAAGGCTATAAGTATATATCGCTAAGAAATTAGGATAGACGTAGCTTTATGTTGGCCTGAACTTCATCTTCATCTTCTTCTTTAGTTAACTAAATTGCAAGAAATTGGGTTTAGTAATTAGAAAGAAAGTTCTACAATGTGTAAGAGATTAACTTGTAGAAATACTAGGCTTATGTTGGCCTGAACTTCATCTTCATCTTCTTCTTTAGTTAACTAAATTGCAAGAAATTGGGTTTAGTAATTAGAAAGAAAGTTCTACAATGTGTAAGAGATTAACTTGTAGAAATACTAGGCTATAGCATCACGAACTTGGTTTCAGAATTCAGAAATTAAGTAGGAGTTTGCTAGCATATTTTATAGACTATGTAATTCAACACAAGTGCTTAAATTTCATCATCTTTCTATTCTTTTATTTCATGCTATTTTATTTACTTGTTCTAAAAAACAACTTCAAAAATATATCTTTTAATTTTCTGTTAAAGTACTAAACAAGTTACTAAAAAGACACCTATCCCTGTGGGTTTGATATCTTATATATTACGCGATAACCATCCGTGCACTTGCGGATTTGGCTATCATTAGCCAATGGTGGTTTAGACTATTCGATCAGGAAGAAGATCGACACAAAGCATATTAGGGATTTGGCACAATTAGCCAATAGAATCAAGCAGGTTGAATTCCTTAGGCAAGAGAAATTGAAAAATAGTAAATTGCCTAAGTATCAAATAGTAAATCCACTGTTGAGCATATTCTAGGTATCAAATTGAGGTGGGAGATCTAGCAAATAATGAGTATTTAAAAAATAAATACTTTCCTAGTTCTTTGTCGAAGAACGCTTTCACTTGGTTCACAACTTTTCCACCGAATTCTATTTTTAACTGGAACCAATTGGAGCGAGTCTTCCATGACCAATACTTTAGAGGAGAGTCTAAAGTTAGTCTCAAAGAGCTAGCAAGTGTTAAAAGGGGAGTGTCAGAATCCGTCGATGATTATTTGGGCAGGTTCCGACAAATGAAGTCAAAATGTTTCATGCAAGTTCACGAACACGAGTTAGTTGAATTAGCCACTGGTGGTTTAGACTATTCGATCAGGAAGAAGATCGACACTCAGAATATTAGGGATTTGGCACAATTAGCCAATAGAATCAAGCAGGTTGAATTTCTTAGGCAAGAGAAATTGAAAAATAGTAAATTGCCTAAGTATCAAATAGTAAATCCACTGTTGAGCATATTCTAGGTATCAAATTGAGGTGGGAAATCTAGAAAATAACGAGTATTTGGAAAAGAAATACTTTCCTAGTTCTTTGACGAAGAACGCTTTCACTTGGTTCACAACTTTTCCACTGAATTCTATTTTTAACTGGAACCAATTGGAGCGAGTCTTCCATGACCAATACTTTAGAGGAGAGTCTAAAGTTAGTCTCAAAGAGCTAGCAAGTGTTAAAAGGGGAGTGTCAGAATCCATCGATGATTATTTGGGCAGGTTCCGACAAATGAAGTCAAAATGTTTCATGCAAGTTCCCGAACACGAGTTAGTTGAATTAGCCACTGGTGGTTTAGACTATTCGATCAGGAAGAAGATCGACACTCAGCATATTAGGGATTTGGCACATTTAGCCAATAGAATCATGCAGGTTGATTTCCTAAGGCAAGAGAAATTGAAAAATAGTAAATTGCCTAAGAAGGAGAAGGTTGCCTACATCGTGGCGGGAGATTTAGGACGAGATGATCCTTTGGCTTTTGAGCCTATGAGGATTTTGAGGGCCATGATGTTAAACTAGCCGAACTGAAGGAAGGGCCCCGTTATATTTGCAAAATGTTGAGGCCCTATGGATAAAGTCGACTAACAATGACCCGCCTCGAAATTCAAAATTTCCTGTTAAGGTTTATAATTTTGATATTACTAAATGTGATGCTATTTTTGACATCTTACTCACTCCAAACCCTTTCCGAGTGGCACTGTTGGAGCTCAAGTAGATAGCATAGGAATTTGGGCCAAATTCTTAACTCCCACAATCTTTGTCTCCGGACTCGTTTCAGGTGAACGCTATGTTTTCGACTACCAACCTCAATTTGTTGCTAGGAAATTTGGGTAGAGTCACTTCTTACCTACCCCCATTTTTGACAAACAAAAAGTCATCTTCTTTTATGACTTAAAAATCCTGCTTGATATCATTAGCAGGGCCCTTAAGTATTATCAAAAAAAGGGCTGCAACATTGACTCCTTGTCACTTCGAGCTTTTTTTTTACTGCACCAAACTCTTCGATGAATGGTGGGTCAATTATTATTCTTCCATCAGCCTATCTTTAGGCGAATGTATCAAAAGAATGATGGCAGCCCTTTCCAACATGCAGACTAAGGATTGGAAGAAAAAATATTGAGGTATGCACATCAAGGAGATTAAGGCTTTCCAGAAATATTTTGAATTTGTTTATTTACCTAGTCGAATTGACCATGTAATTGCACAGGCGGCAAAAATGTTGAAAGAAAAATTTGAAAAAATATTTCCAAAAATTCTTTTTCCTCCAGATGTGGACAAATATTTATATGTATTAAAATATCATTGTCCAAAATTTCCTCCTTCGCAAAATTGTAAAATTTCTATGGCTTCTCTGACTGCCATTCCAGTTCCTAGTTGGCTCATTGTTAATCTCATGGGAATGCATATAAATTAATCTAAACCGCCTCGCAAAAGGGTCACTTCGACTAAGTATAATTTATACACTTACCTTCGCCATATCCATGTTGATAAATACTACGTCAGGGTTCTCGACCCCCTCGGCCAAGGTAAATTTTAAAATGAACAACTCATATTTCTATTAAATCTTGACTGGTACTAACCTTTATGTGACAACAGCTCAACCTCTTCCATTTAAATCCAACGTCGTCGATGATGAGGATGATGATGATGATGATGATGACGATGACACCTCATCGAAGAAAAAGACCTCGAGGAAGACTTCTCATGTAAAAACTTCACCTTTCACCTAATTTTTCTTTTTCGAACTTTAGCTAATATTTTTGTAAATGGCAGAGTCAGAAAAGGAGTGCTCAAAGAAAATCTTTAAGAAATCCAAAAAAACACAAAGGCAAGCAACTTGAACCCGACCCTTCTTCACCCAATGAAGAAGATTCGAAAGAAACTGAGGTAAAATTTACACTTGTTGTCAAGTTAAGTAGAAGTAGTCAAAAACTTATTCATCTAAAAATCACTTAGACTGAACAGACCAAACTGTTCGACCAGAAGGACGAACAATAATTCCATGATGATTTCGACGCTCATCAGGAGGAAGCTGAATTAAAATCTCCAAACCATGATCAACATAAGCCTTTTCTTATTACACCTCCTAAGAAGAACATGGTTGCACAGTCAGATGCTGCCAGGAATTCCCCTTTAAGGGAAACCAGTTTAAGTAGAGGCTATACTCAAAGTTCTGATAACTCGAGCCCTGAAAAAGAATTAAACCTATATGTATTCAATTTGACTTGAACCTTATGTCATTTATTAACTTTAAAGTTCGACTCACAGGGCACTTCAGCTTCCAAAACTCCTCACCCTCAAGGCTCAAAATCAAAAGTAATTGAACTTTCTACATCACTTTCTTCTAGTTCTTTAAGTGAATCAGGTTCTTCGAGTAGCTCTGATATTGCACAACTTCCTCCATTTCTTCAAGAATCACTCGAACAACCACTACCTCTAGCTTCTCAATATCCTGGGTGTAACATTGTTTATCATTCTCGTTTCGCTTATCGAACCACTTTTCCCCCGCAAGACACATCAACCATTGTTACCAAAGAATCAGAAGCAAATACCAACCTTGAGGTTGAAGACATGGAAATGACAATCCTTACAAAGAAAAATCCAACTCCTTCGGCTGAAACTACAAAAGATACTTCCAACACTCAAAGTTTTGCTCAGACTCATCTTTCACTTGAAGATGTTGACAACCTTGCTGGTGATTCTTTGGCTTTGATACGAAGGTACATGGAGCCTTATATGTCAGCGGCTTCTAGCAAAGATCAACCTGCCATTGAGGTTGAAATTCTTATTCCTCATAGCGATGCAGATCAAATGTTAGCTAGGCTTAAACACTTAACTTTTGAACGTGACATGCTAGATGACCTCTACAATGATCCTGCTTCAATTGTAGAAATCAAAAGCCTCATCCACAACTTAAATGACAAGAAGCTCACCGAGGAACAAAAACATGCCATTTTCGAGCTTCAATAATTCATAAATGATGCTTTAGCTAATTTTGATCAATTCAAGACTTGCCTACATAACCTAGCTTCTAATAGGGCAGCCGAGCAATTCTCTAAGGGGAAAAGTAGCACAGGTCTAAGAAGCAATCTCCGAAATTGAAGTTGTATAAGAAAGAGTTGCCAAAAGGCTTCCTCTCATTGACCAAGCCATCGAAAAGATTCTGAAAGAAAAAGAAAATCTTTTGGAAAAGGCGCCAAAGTTAGCAGCTAGAAAGACGGAAGTTGCTCCGAAGGCAGTGCCAGAGATCAAATAAAGTGTAAGGTTGGCCAATGTAATTGCTGAGGACGAGAACAAAGAGACAATCATCCAAGGCAGAGTCGAGAGGTTGAAGAAATGTTTTACCCTTTTAAGGTAAACCCTTCATTTTAGACTTTTAGTCGAATTCTAATAATAGCCATGTAACGACTTCTTTGTTATGACAATTTTGTTTAATTTCGGTTCGAATTTTATTTCTTGTCAAGCTTTGTGGCAATTACGAATTTATTTTAATTTCATGGAGTAAAGGTTTATATATTTTCAAGTATTTTCCATTTATTGTTAAAGTTCGATTATTCATGCTGACCTCTTGAATCAAATACGCGTTACTTGAGAATACCTTCTTAATTTTAAATGGTCCCTCCCAACTTGGTGACCATTTACCATAAACTTGATCTCTCTTATCCATTGGCAAGATAACTTTCCACACTAAGTTATCAACTCAAAAAGACTTAGATTTAACCTTTTTATTATTGGCTTTGACTATCTTTTATTTCTTAGGAACAATAGCTTTTAATGCAAGAAGTCTTTCTTCATCCAAATCGACCATTTCATCTAGCATCATATTCTAATAATAGTCAGTTGGAATTTCCATCTGCCTTTGCAAATGAGTCGATTGCGAGAAAACTTCAACTGGTAACACTGCCTCATGACCATAAGTTAGTTGAAAAGTTTCCCTCCATGTAGCTTCTCGAGGGGAAGTTCTATAGGCCCACAGGATTTGGTCTAAAGTTTTATACCAAATTTTGGGTTTTCAACCCATGTTCTTCTTAATCAACCCAATTTATAACCTTGTTGGAAGCTTATACCTGACCATTTTCTTGGGCGTAATACGGGTTTGAAGTTAATTACCCTACCCCAAAATCCTTGGAAAAATTCACCATCTTTTGACCTGTAAATACTGACCCTTGGTCAGTAGTCAAGGTTTTAGAAATTCCATATCGTGACATTATGTGCTTTTGTAAATCTTTCAGACAAGCCTGACATGACTTAGCATACTCAATCGAATCTTTTATAATTGTTGGCTATTACATTCCTAGTCGAAATAACAACCATTTCATTTTTTGACCAACTTGATGACTACCACTAGATCCACTATGAACTTGTGAAACCTCAAGAAGGGCTTCATCTTTGCCGAGACCGCTCAACAAAGTTCCATCCGCATTTATTTGAAAGAAATCATTACTCATGATCACTGTTGAAAGGTATTTCTTACGTCTTCTAGTTCAAAAACCGTTCACCAAACAAATTTATAAATTGTCACTTAACTGCTATTAAAATCCCTTTCAAGACTCAATTGTAGTATAGCAACGGGTATTGTCGAATCCACAGAGAATTGCGGTACAAATGTCCTTCTTTAACATAATTAACTAAACAATGGGTAAAATGAAAGATTGTTTGAAGTTGTTTTTAATCAAAAATATAAACAAAACAAATAAATGAGTTTTCGAGCAGATTAAGAAACTGTTGGGATTTAGTTCATATTACAACTTCCCTGTATCCTTACTTTCATGCACAGAATCCATTATATCCTTGATTTCTCCTCACCGGTTCTTATCTCACTCATCTATGTCTAGCATGAGAAGATTATCAGTTACTTTACTAACTATCGATGTCTTGCATATTTAATAGAGCAACAACATTAGACTCAGGTGTTAACAGGACTAAAGAATACCAACTCTATGTGTAGAAATCAGCATTATCAAATGATATGATTAGTTCAGATTCAATTATGTAGTTGTCACTCACACAAAGAACCAAAGATCATGTTCTAAACGGCCAAATCAGAACAAGCATTAGACTTAAACTCATATGTTAGAGAAATGAATCGTCTTCTGTGAAGAGATACGCAAAATCGTCTGTGGTACCGTCTGATACAAGATTCAAGCATTTAATCCTATTGTCTGAGTAGGATCATCTACATAAAGATGAATAGTCTGACCAGCTACAATGTCTGCCTAGAAATATCGTCTGAGCGGAACCGTGATAGCTGTAGCCAGATATCTTGTCGCACTAGCAATCCCGGAATATCCACATCTTTTTTGTATTTATTATAGTTTACATTTCTCAATGTATTTATGTTTCCAATGTAATATTTTGACCACCGAATGTCCGTCGTCATTCTGTATAAATACAGAGTTTGTAACCAAGAACTATTAAGTTAAGAATCTGAAGTGTAGTACATTTTACCAATAAAGCTCTTCATTCTTTTCTTCACCACCTTCTCTTCCGCTTGCCTTTGAGAACCTTCCTTCGTCTTCTCCCAAGGTTCTTTACATCATATCATGAATATCAAAGGATATAACATAGATTCATATACATTAAACCAACTTGGATGCATTTAAGTTGATATTACACTAAATCCCAAAAAGAGAGGTTTAGCGACCCATATTCATAGTTGTCATAAGCTTACAAGAAGGGAGAAAGGAAACCGGAATCTTGGCAACATCCACATTTGTGTCCACCTCGGCGGCGTAAAACCGTGCTCCAAAGACCTTCCATTTTCACTCCTAGCTTGCTTCCTCACTTGGGATTCTCTCTCTAACTCTATTCTCCAATGAAAACCTAAAAACTAAGCTAATTCCCAAAATTCTGAATTGCTACTCTGTTCTGTTTGGACGAACGTTTTTATAGGCAAAATTCAGCACAGGTCGCTGAGCGACCCTTCCAGGGTGTTGAGCGACCTGTTTCCCTTAATGAAGGGTTTCCTCAGCCGCCTTACTCGCTGAGCAGTTTCCTGGGGCGCTGAGCAGCCAGAGAAGGTGTTCTGCTCACTGAGCGGTTATCCTGAGGCGGTAAGCAGCCAGAGAGGGCTCTCAAGTCGCTGAGCAGCTGCCCTGGGTCGTTGAGCGGTCAGAGGCATGTCCAGAAGCGCTGAGCGACCAGGAACTTGTATTTTCTGCCCAGCTCTTTCTGCCTTTATGAAAAATCCATCCAAAACTTCATTCATGCATCAAAAATGGTCATAAAACATAATAAAATCCAATACAGACCCATTCTTGGCAGAATTTCAAATATATACAAAATTAGAGGAGTTTAACACAGAATATTCATCAAATGATCAATATAAGTGTCAATTAAAGGCTATAAAACTATGAATATTTGACACTTATCAATCACATAGCTTAAAGCCCTATATATTACCTTTCAATCAACAGGCAAACTTGGGTTTTGTAGATAATCGACTATGGGTTTTCCCCAATCATTTGCAGCTAAGATATCAATCACAAGTACTTCAAATTGTTGTTCTAGAACCAACTTTGCCCTAATATTAATCAACTCTTTCAACATTTCCTTAGACACCTTGTATCCAGAAGCGATTTGGGCCAATTCATTGACTTATTGATTCTCAATCCTAGGCACATGTTGGATTTTGACCTCGTCAAACTTTGTCAATAAATGAGAATCCTTGATAAAATACTTCACCAAATTCTCACTTATGCACTTGTAATCTATGGTTAACTTCTTAACCACCAACTCTGAATCATCTTTAATCTCCACACTCCTTGCTGCTAGAACCAACAACATTTCGAGCCCAGCAATTAAGGCTTCATACTCTGATTCGTTGTTCAAGAAAAACCTTGGATTTTAAACTTAAAACCGGTAGGAATTTCTTGAGGAGATATTATCAAGATTCTGATTCATGTTCCTT
Organism: Acmispon strigosus; assembly: GCA_030819835.1. Classification (NCBI taxonomy): domain Eukaryota; kingdom Viridiplantae; phylum Streptophyta; class Magnoliopsida; order Fabales; family Fabaceae; genus Acmispon; species Acmispon strigosus. Next base: position 34,192,430 of record JAUAMA010000001.1, read on the forward strand.
TTTGGTGTCTTGATCCATCAAAAAAGAGTTTCCAAGGTTTGAGTCTAACAAATGTTTCTTGCATTTCGACTAAAGAGTGTTTGAGTAGGAAATCTGCCACGACTTGGCCTTTCATAGATTTTAAAGGCGTTTATTTCAAGGAATACTCAGTTAAAGCCAATGACCATTTACCAATTCGACTATGTAAAATAGGCTCCAACAACACGTGTTTTATTATATCAAATGGGAAAACACAAGTACATCAACTGGCTTAATATAATATTTCAGTTTAAGGTAGGAAAAGTATAAACAAAGGCACAAATTTTAATCAAGCTATACCTAGTTTCTGCATTGTTCAACATTCGACAAAGGTAATAAACGACTCTTTCTACACCATTTTCATCCTCTTAAGCTAACAAGCTCCCTATTGTTTAATCCGGTGTAGAAATATACAATTTCATATACATATTGGTTACAAGGGGAGCCATAAAAGGAGAATTGGCTAAATAACTCTTGATATCATCAAAAGCTTCCTGATGCTCGGGTTCCCATCGAAATTTTTCCTCCTTTTTCTGTAGAAGTAGTGGCGAAAAGATCTTTGTTCTGCCACTCAGATTTGAAATAAATCTCCTTAGAATGTTTATCTTCCCGAGCAAGGGTTGCAATTGCTTCTTCGTCGAAGGGGGTTGAGTATTGAGGATAAATCTTTCCTTGTTTTTGTTGATTTCGATCCCTTTCTTGTGGACCATAAATCCAAGAAAATCTCCTGCAACAACACCAAAAGCAGATTTAATGGGATTCCTTTTTAGACCAAATTTCCTCATCCTTTCGAATGATTGACGAAGATGGTCTGAATGGTCATATCTCGACACAGATTTCACTACAACATCATCGATATAGACCTGCATAAATCGACCAATTAAATAATGAAAAATGGTATTCATTTTGAGCCTCCATTTTCTTAACTGAGTCAAAGAATGGCCTTGAAACCCAAAGGGTTGTCATCATAAATACAATCAAGCTTCAGTTCTTCTACTGACGCGTCAAATTCGACTTGGCTTTCATGAACCATTTTCTTGACTGAATCGAAGTTGAGATTTTTGGCTTTATTAACCGTTTCTAAAATGTTGGCCTTTTTGGCCATTTGTTCATTAGCTATCAGGGCTGTTTGAACCATTTTTTCGACTTCCAAAGCTGTCTAAGGTTTCCTTTCGGCTTCTGAAGCCGTCGTTTTAACATACTTTCGGCTTCTAAAGTCGTTTCTTTCATACTTTCAGCCTCTAAGGTTGTTTTGATCTTGTTTTCGGCAATATAAGCCGAAATTCAGGATATGCTCGATTCAAACATCATCCACCATGTGTCACTCCTTGAGACGGAATTCACGCCTTTGGTGAAAACCATAATCTGGATCCAGTCTTACAGAATAAATGATTGGTTCTTCCTCCGTCTTCCTTCCAATATCATTGTAGGGAGAAATGATAGCTAACTTCTTGTCGAAAGTCTTCTTATTGACCTTATCACACTCTGCAAAGAAATAGCTTTTGTCGCCATCAACATTCTCAAGCACACCGTCTCCCCTCCAAATTGATAACTTTTGGTGAAGGGTAAAGGGTACTTCTCTAACCCCATGGATACACTCCCTTATTAGTAGTAAATTATATATTTCCTTCACATGCACCACCATGAACAAAGTAGTTCTCGTCATCGTACCCACGGTAATCTCGAGTGGGATTACCCCAAGTAAATTGTTGATTTTCCCTCATAATAAGACAAAACCATGTTATGGGGCTGTAAATCTGCTCCAATCTTCCCAATGTTCTTCATCTAAAGCCTTGGCATCAGGTTTATAGAAGCTCCTCCATAGACCAGCACCTTGTTTATGCCCCTTCCTTCGACGTGTTCCCACACTAACAAAGGCTTCAAGAGTTTCTTCATTTCCTCATCGGGCTTCTTGAAAACATCATTTTGTTCCTCGACTCCTCTCTTAGTCATGATGTAATAACACAAGGGGTTATCATCATCTTCATCTTTGAAATAATAGTCATCCCCGTTCTCTGCACCCTCAAATGTTTGGTCGAACTCAGCAGGTAGGACTGACACTTCATTGCAGATAACGTCTAAACCATCATTGTCAGAGTCAAAACTATCAGTTAACATGTCCCCTTCTTCAGCATTTAGTGCCTTTAGGTGTACCATTTTCATCAAATAGGGCTCAGCATTCCGACTAAATTTGGTAGTGGAAAATGGCCTATAAGCCGAGTTCTTGGGTACCTTGTTGTTGCTTTGGCTAGATTGGCTTGATTCGAGTACATCTCTTCTCTCTTTCTCCCAAGCGGCCTTCTTCTTCCTTTGGTGGAGCCTCCACTGAGTCCTTGTCATAGGATTCCTGCCAAAATAATTCTTCGGCACATATGAGTAGTTCTTTGAGATACGAGAGTTGTCTAAATATGAAGAACTGTTCCCCACTTTGGTTTTGATTTTGGATTAGACTTGGCAGCAGTGGCCCATTGGTTGTGTCGAATTGTGGCAGGGGGAGCGAAGGTTTTCCTCTTATTTAGTTGAGAACTTAATGTGCCCTGCACATCTTTCATTTTTTAGCCTAAACGTTATTTTCCGAGAAGTCGCTACCCTAACCTTTCGACCACTGACTTGTGGTGCGTTTTCTTGGTTTAACTTTCCACAACTTTACCAGCGATTCAGTCGAAAACTGCATTGCATCTAGGGAAGAGCATAAATTCAATATCCTTCTCTTTGCACCTTGTCAAGAATTTGAACGAAGTCTCGCCAGCGTTGGGATAAACATCCTTCATTTCTTCATCATGTCCTTCGATTGAAGCTTCAACTTCACTCATCCTGACATCAGGCAGCTCAAACACTTCGACCATACAGATTCCAGTTAGCTCAACCAATTTGGTGTGCTTAACCTACAAAGAATCTGAATCGATCTTCATATCAATCTTCTCTTTCATCTCGAGCACCAATCTACCTTCCTTGATTGTTGTCTGAACCAAATCGCTGAGTTTAGTACATTGGTTAGTCAAGTGGCCAAAAAAGTTATGGTATTTACAAAACCTTCAAACTTTCCTTTTGATCAGGGGGAACGTTGATTTGGCCATCCTTTACCAGGATGTCATAAATGGCATCACATTTTTAAATGTCAAAATAATAAATTTTAACTAGAAATTTAGCATTTTGAGGTATATCAGTGTTAGCTGGTTTCCCTCAAAAGGCCTTAGCATTTTAAATACATAAGGAGGACCCTCTTTAAGCTCAGCCAACTTAACCTCAATTCCTTCCATATCTTTATACGGCTCATAAGATGATGGGTCCTCTCGACCTGAGTCACGTGTTTCGATATAGGAAACTTCATTTTTTTAGGCAGCTTGTTATACCTTACTTTCTCTTGTTTAAGATATACGACGTGCCTTATTATATCAACCAATTGGGCCATATCCCTGATATACTGAGTGCCAATTTTCTTTCTGATCGAATAATCTAGGCCTCCTGCGACTATTTCGACCAATTCATGCTCAGGGACTTGAGTGAAGCACTTAGACTTCATTTGCCGAAACATGCTCAAATAATCATCAACAAATTCGGACAAACCCCTCTTGACACTTACCAATTCTTAGAGAGTAATTTTGGATTCTCCTATGAAGTATTGATCATGGAAAATCATTTCCTATTGGTTCTAGTTAAAAATTTAATTCGGTGGCAAAGTGGTGAACCAAGTGAAAGCATTCTTAGTCAAAGAACTGGGAAAGTATTTCATCTTTAAATATTCATTAATCGCCAAATACCAACTTCAATCTGGTATCTAGCAATATGCTCCGTCGTCAAATCTTCGTTTTGTCCTGAGAACTTAGTGAATTCGGGAAGCTTCCAACCTCTAGGAAGTTTCGTCTGAAGGACTATCTCAGGAAAATGAGACACAAAATGGGGTCGATATGCATACCCCGCATTGTAACCATGTTGATTTAACAATTGTTCTATAATGTGTGGAATGTTTTGTTGCCCCCCAAGGTTGTTATGTCGAATTCTCTCCACTATTTGGTCTTCATTGTGGTTTCGATTAACTAAAACCACATTGCCCATATTTCGACCAGGATTGATATCTATGTTAACGGGCTCATTCTGGGGTACTTGTTCATTCGCCTGAACCTCCACGACATTCTGTGGTTGATTTGGGTTGGGCAAATTTTGACCAACCTGAGCGACTTGTTCAAGGATAGGAACTGGGGCGCCGAACACATCGGCAATTCCACCCAATTGCGTATTTAGTTGTTTGTAGGCTGTGGCAGTGTCTCGAATCGTAGGATTAAAGACGGTGCCAATTTGTTGGGTCAAAGTATTGACCAACTCATGATTACTATCATCCATTTGTTGTCTGAAGGCGTTCAAAGCAGTATTAGTTAGAGTAACTAGGGACCCATTTAAAACAGAACCTAAGGATCCCACATTTCTAACAATATTCACTCCTGATCCTGATGCCAGAAACTGGTTCCCAGGAGAACCAGTGGAGACAAGTTTATCAGAATACATGGATGGATAAGTTCCTATTCCAACCATTAGAGAAGTAGGCATACCGTAAGGTTAGTCTCTCAACCCGCTGAGTGTGCCTTATGTTGGTCCCAAATCCTAGTTGAACTACTCCAACCACATCTTGAGACATGATTAGAGTCGTTGGACTTGGGATGACAAATGGGGTTGTGACTTGACTCAAGGCTGGGCCGGTCAAAGCTGGTACAAAAACCTGAGTCGAAACCAGTCCAGTCGAACCTACGACCACATTTTGGGTTTCTGGTGCGCTCGTAGGAACAACACCTTGTCAAAAAATAATCTCAACCCCCTGAGGATTGCCACTTGTGTTGTTGTTCGTCGAATGGTTAGCATTCGAATCACCTCCAGGAGGATTATTGGCATTTGAATTGCCATTTGGACCAGGGTGAGATCCTGGTGACTGATTATTTCTTGATCGATTAGTCATGCTAACATGTCTGCCACTTCTCAAAATCATACACTTGGAAAACTTGATTAAAAAAGTTAACATCAAAACGATACTAAAAATTTCAAGCAAAGAGGTCCCACTGGGCGTGCCAATTTGTTTACCCAGAATTTCAGTAAATAGTAAGAAATCCAAATTTTAATAAAGTGGTTGGATTTTAATCCTTTTTGGGTTCCTTAACTGAAACTAAAAGTGCCTCTGAATGTAGAATTTAACAATAAAAGTCAAAGTTCTTCAAAGAACTCAACCAAGAGTCAGGAACAAGTATTGTAAAAAGATAAATTTATGATAAGACAAAAGATAAAGATGAAATAAAGGGTAAATTTGCATTGAAATGAAATTGGTTTCTCTTAGTACATACTCAGAAACTCTAATTTTACTATTGATCTTGATTGCTAGGACTTTGAGCAAATACAAGAGCATTTCGAGCAATTGATTGTGAACCCCTGGTTCAGACCTGAAATCCTCTATTTATAGACCTAAAATCTAACTAAAACCAATGCTAAAATATCTCGACCTTACACGTGTCGTGAACGTTACGCGTCTTGCAAGTCTCTAACTTGTTCAAACTTTTAGTTGAAATGAACTTTCTCATTTCTTGATCAATAATCGTCTAAGTTCAGGTTTATGTTTCGACAAACTCAGTCGAATTGAATTATATTTAGTCGAACCATATTAGTTGTTAAATAACACTTCGACAACATCTAAACAGAATCTTCATTTTATCATTTCAACTGAAAATGACTTGATAAAATATCAGGCTAACAGATTTTATCTGTTATTAATATAATTATAAAATGATTGAATTATAATATATTCATATCTCTATTTTCCTTTCATCTATGACATACTGGTCAACTCGTTTTCCTCCCTTTTTTGATCAGCAATAACACGCGCTAAATAAAATAGCAATATAAATAATGAAGTCCTACTTCTCAGCTTCTCATCATTTAGAGGACAAAACAGAAACAATCTCAAGTCTCAACCATGGTGATGTCTGTGTTACTGAATTTCATATTCCTACCATCTCCCCTAGTCATGGCCTTGTCGGTGATAAGCTTGGTTTCACTGGCAAAATTTGGGTACTCGGAGATTCAGGGAAACCACTTCAACTTTTCCAAGTTCTGGAACGACAATGATGGCAAAACAATGGATGAGAAGCCGATTAAGCTGTCTGGCAGAGCTGGATTTCTTTTTATCTACACTCCCTCTTTTCTCGTCGGCACGGCGTCATTTTTTATCTTCCCTCACGAAGGTCTCAGATCCACGCTCCTTCAATCTGCTATCACCCTGCACTTCTTCAAAAGAGTCCTTGAGGTAATGCTTCTTTCCCAAACTCCTACATAGTATATAGTAAGGAAAATCTTTTGATTTTTAGATAAGTGAACTCACTTAATGCTGTTTTTATAAGACTCAACTAGTAGTCGAGTGGACTCCATATAAATTTCAACTAAGTATTAAAGTAAATGTGGATATAATGTGCATGTTTGGAAAAGGGTGTCTGGATTCACGTTTGGGCTAGATTCATGTTTGCAGAAGTAAGAAATAATTGTTTTTTGATTGCTTGATCCATGTTTGACATTTCCAAACGTGAATCCAAACACACTAAATATGGAGTTATCTAAATAAGCTTATAAAAAACTTGAGTTTAATTATTCTAGTTCTAAGTAGATCAATAATATTTAAAATAAATGAACCAAAAATTTCACTTATTTTAAAAATAATTGTCCATCTAAAACTACATTTATTTAACTCAAACTCGGCCATTTTGACAAGCCAACATAATAATTCTGATTAGGAATAAATAGGAAAACAAGTAATTTATTGCTAGGCTTGTCATGAAAGTTGATATTTTAAGTGACAATTTTGAATTAAAAGTACTTTTTTTTATTAAGAATGTTGGTTTTACTCTATTATGTAGGTTCTCTATGTTCACAAGTTCAGTGGTCCTATGATTCTTAGTTCTGCAGTCCCCATCACTCTGACTTATCTTACGTCAGCTGTATTTATGATCTATGCTCAACACCTAACAAGGGAGCTTCCGGAACCATCTATTAATCTGATGTATCCTGGGATTGGGTTGTTTTTGGTGGGAATAACTGGCAACTTCTACCACCACTATCTTCTATCCAAATTGAGAGGAAAGGGAGAAAAAGAATACAAGATTCCTAAGGGTGGTTTGTTTGAGCTTGTGATCTGCCCCCACTATCTTTTCGAGATCATCGTGTTTTACGTAGTTTGCTTCATTTCTCAAACATTGTATTCATTCGCTTTCGCCGTAGGCACTACTTTCTACTTGCTGGGTAGGAGTTATACAACAAGGAAATGGTATCTTTCTAAGTTTGAAGATTTCCCTAATCATGTTAAGGCTGTCATCCCCTTTGTCTTCTAAATGTTGTGGGGAGCATCAAATTTTACATGAAATGCACGAGTGCTTCATTATGTATTTTACTATTGGGAATATGAATCAGCACTATTATCAGAGCTTAGTAGAATTTATATTATTGTAAGTTCTAAGGAATAATGGATTTAGTGGTATGTTACAAATTGATGAGTGGTTTTGTTTTTGATTGATTTTCATATTAAAGGTAGAATATTTATCATTTTTATATTATGGTTTTCGTGTATTCAAAAGATGTTAGTATCAATAAAAGAGTGTGAGTTTTCATTTTACCATTCTCAATTTTCAACAATTAGTATCAAAGCTTATTTTCTTCTAAGGTTGAGAGACGTTTCACCAAACACTTAAATACATACATAGAGAAATCAAAATGCAATTAGATAACTCATTATTCTCATTGTCGGATTTTGAGAGTGGGAATTAACACCTATAACAATCAAAATGGAGGCTTTTTTGGATGCAAGTGATCTTTGGGAGGTTGTTGAAGAGGAAAATAAGGTTGGTGAATTATAAGAAAATCCAACACTTTATCAAATAAGGTATCCTAAGGAAAAAATACAATGAAAATGAAAGGAAAATTGTTGACATAAGGAAATTCATTGTTATAAGAATTACGTCGTCCCTTGGGCTTGGGGGTAAATAAAGTAGGTAGGTTTATACTGTGGGATGCCCAAGAATATTGCATTACTGGCCTATATTTTGTTGTTTCTCCAACAATATTTACCACAATTATGACTCTTAAATTAGAAAATGCTATCTGATATATTCTTAAGCAGGAGTCTGAAGTAAATAAGAAAGAGGGTAAAAATAAGTCAGACTGTCAATTGGGGCCTATGACCTAACTTACATCAGACCCAAGTGTTAGCCTGAGCTTTTTACAAGTCTTTGGTTAGTCGAATGTTGCTGGACATGTTGTTTCGACTAATATATTCGCCTAAGTTAGAGAAATTATTTTTAGTTGAAGTTTAATTTTGAACTTGACCATACATAAAAGGTTCGTTTCGATCAAAAGCATGACAATCTAAGGAGACCTTTTTGGGCAAGCAGTTTAAGTGGTTAAAGTTTGCAGGACGCGTGGAAAGCAGAGAATGACGATTGAGACATGTGTAAAGCCCAAATTTGATAGTAATAAAACCACGCAAGAAAGGGGGGGTTTGAATTGTGTGTGTGATTTTTAACTTCTTTTCATAAAACAATAGCTATAAGTTCGAAAACGTTTGATAAAGAGTGCAGCGGAAATTATTCTACAACTGAACAATAAAGCACACACGATGTTTATCCTGGTTCACCCCCTTAATCGACAGGGCTACGTCCAGTCCTTGGCTTAACCAAGATTTTCACTATTTTTAACAAAATAGTACAAGTGTGCTCAGGGACTTCTCCCAGTATTTTGAGGACTACTCCTTTATAAGTATTCTTAGCAGGACTTATCCTTTACGAGTGTTGGACAGGACTCCTCCCAGTTCTTTTTCAAGAAGAATTGGTTTCTACAAAATCTCTTCGATAAGAGTGGGTAGACAATATGAAGAACGAATTATAGAGAGAATAAATAAGTTGATTCTCTGAAGGGCTTTGTGTGAACGAGGATAAGAGTAGCAGTCTGTGATAATCTTCACACTAGTTGGCGACTGACTCAGGTAATAGGTAAGTTGAGAATGCTGAGTGTTTGGCTTGGAAAGATTGGATCGCAAATAATAAACTTGGAAAGTTTGAATGCTTTGGTCGTGTAAAAGTCGCCAAGTTGAATCTGGTGCCAAGTCCTCTATTTATATCCTTAGTAGGAAGATCAATGGGACCTTTGCTGAAGATCCGAAGATAGTTCTGTTTGAATTTCTCCTTCCTTGTGTGTAACGGATACTTCTGCAATTTCTGCTACAATAAATGCAATCTGCAATGCATTTAATGTTCATCAAATGACTGAGGTTGATATCGTCTGGTTCTACAATGTATCTTGGCTTGATTAATAACATTTGTAATAAATGCTCATGCATTCCAGCTAAGGGAGCCATTAATGTTCTGACCAGTAGATTTGAATTTGAACGTTGAGGAGATACGATGATCAGAAAGGCTCGCCGCTAATTCCGCAAAAGCAGCTTGAATTAAGGAATGTCAGAAGATTTGAATTTTCAAGGAATAAAGAATTTACTTCTGTCCTTTTCGCCATTAATGCTCTGAGGAGACAAGTGGTGCAAGACAGCTCATCCTGGGTTGAGCAAACGATCACCTCCTGATTTTTTCTTTTGCACTAGTCATCCAAACATTCTGTCTCGAATTTACTTCTTTCCTTCAGATGAATCTAGTGACTGAGTGACCAGACATTCATCATATCTGAACGGACTCTCGGAGTCAGACGTTGTCAGCTGACGGATTGATTCTCAAAAGCTGTAGCCGGACGAATTTTTGATAATGCTTTGTAGAGGTCCATGCAGTGCTTTTTCCATGTAGAAGGATGTTCCTGAGCATGATAAACATTTAGCAGATAAGAATTATATTTTTGACAAGATCAATTCTTAGAGAAATGGTTATTTATCAAAATATAATACTTCATTAAATTATTTGATTCTAACAATCTCCCCCTTTTTGATAATGACAATTTCCTTTCGAGAAAAAAGTTTTTGAGATTAATAATTTCTTAGGACTTCCTCCCCATGATTTTGAGATTTAATTACTCCCCCTAAATGTTTGCTCTTCTTTTAAATTCTCAGTTCAGTTATTCTTCTCCCCCTTTGGCATTATCAAAACGAAACCTAGTGATGTAGATAAGAAACAAGGAAGATAACCAGGAGAATGGAGTATATTAAAATATGACAAAAAGCAAGAAAAGTAAGAGTCAGGGAGATAGAGAAGGCATCAATTGCTCAAAGAGCAGTTTCATTGTGTCCTGCAGTCGGTCAAAGCGAGTGTCCATGGTTGTGGTGTCCAGGAAGAGGAGTAATAGACTCCGTTGAGGGGAATGCTCAATAGCGCAGACACATCGCTGGACTGAATGTCTATCACTTGTCTCAAACATCGTGTTCTAATGTGGTTAGGATGAACCATGATGGCGCAGTCATAAAATTCCTTCACAAGAGGAGAGGGAGCTGGGGTTGCAGAGACATTGAACAGGTTTCCCCAATCTTGAGATAGCAATAGATCAAGACCGGCAATCTTTGCATGTTGATATACCCTTAGGTCAAGATATCTAGGAGTGACAAGGTCTCTGTCACCTAGACATTCAATCTTGACAGGGCCAATTGTGGATGTTTGCTCCTTGCGATTCTGGATGAGAAATTCTTTTTGAAGTTTGACAATCCGATGTTCATCTTCGTTAAGAGGCTCCTGAGTCTTTGCATGTTTCTGTCTTTTGGGTGCCATGTTCTCTGTAGCAGAAGTTAGTATAGATGCAAGAACAAGTGCGATGAAGATAAAGAGTTTAAAGGAAAATATGAATACTTTAAGGTTTTCATCAGAAACAAATTTAGAAGCCCATTCGTTTTCATTCTTGAAAACACATACATTTTCTTGATTTTGTCAATGTCATGATGGATAATAAAGTTGATATCAAGGCATTAAATGAGGAGAGATAAATGAGTATCAGTAGTGATTAATGCGTGTTCAGTAAGCAATCTATTCGAAATGACTTAACTATTCATCATTAAATGCAGAGATAAAAGAAATAATAATTGTTTTATGTTGGGTTTACTAAGGCAGACGGACTAAGAGGAAATTAATGCAAGCATATTATAAAGCAGGGAACATCCCAATTCTCTCTCTAAGGCAGGCAAACTTGTTTTCAATAAGAGGTTTGGTAAATATGTCCACAAATTGATCATCGGTGTGTATATATGAGATGTCAATGTTGCCTTTAGCTACATGATCACGAATAAAATGATGTTCTATCTCAATGTGTGTAGTTCGTGAATGCAAAACAGGATTTTTTGTGATGTTAATAGCACTTGTATTATCACATAACAAAGGAATATTATGCTCAAAAATATTATAATCTTCTAATTGATGCTTCACCCAGAGAAGTTGGGTGCAGCAAGAACCTGCCGCCACATATTCTGCTTCAGCAGTTGAAAGTGAAATTGTGCTTTGTCTTTTGCTTGCCCAGGATATTAGGCATTGTCCTAGAAAGTGGCAACCACCACTTGTAATTTTCCTTTCGATTCTATCTCCAGCATAATCAGCGTCACAAAATCCTCTTAACCTGAAATCTTCACATTTCTCATACACTAGACCAAGGTTAGTGGTTCCAATGAGGTATCTAAATATACGTTTTACTGCGCTTAGGTGAGATTCTTGGGGACTTACCTGGAACCTGGCACAAACACAGACACTATACATAATGTCTGGTCTGCTTGAAGTGAGATACAATAATGATCCTATCATCCCTCTGTATTTTGTTGAGTCAACAGGCGTTGACTCGTCACCTTTGTGTAGTACGGCTCCAGGATGCATTGGGGTACCCATTGCCTTGGCCTTCTCCATGCTATATTTCTTCAGAAGATCATTAATATATTTCGTCTGATGGATGTAAGTTTTGGTGCTTTCCTGTCTGATTTGCAGTCCTAGGAAGAACTTCAATTCTCCCATCATGCTCATTTCAAATTCACTCTGCATTAGCTTGGAAAACTCTTGACAGAGAGTTTCATTAGTAGCACAAAAAATGATATCATCAACGTATAGTTGCACCAAAATGAAGTCCTTTGATGTTTTCCTTCTGAACAGGGTATTGTCAATGCTACCCCTTGAGAATCCATTGTTCATCAGGAATGAACTCAAGCGGTCATACCAAACACGTGGAGCTTGCTTCAGTCCATACCGTGCCTTTCTGAATTTGAAAACATGGTCTGGCAGGGCTGGATCTTCAAACCCTGGAGGTTGTTTTACATATTCTTCTTCCTCGATATGCCCATTTAGAAATGAACTTTACACATCCATTTGATATAGCTTTATGGAGTGCTGACATGCAAATGCCAAAAAAATGCGAATGGCTTCAATTCTTGCGACAGGGGTGAATGTCTCTGTGTAGTCAATTCCTTCTTGCTGATTGTATCCTTGTGCGGCCAATCTGGCTTTATTTCTGGTAACTTTCCCGCTATCATCCATCTAGTTTCGGAATACCCATCTTGTGCCAATGATGGATTTTTCTTCGGGTTTGGGCACCAGATCCCAAACCTTGCTCCTCTCGAATTGATTCAGCTCTTCTTGCATTGCTAAGATCCATCCTTCATCCTGTAGGGCTTCACCTATGGTCTTTGGTTCTATTTCAGACAGGAGCGCACAGTTAGCACAATCATTAAATGTGGATCTAGTTCTTACCTTTTCATGTACGCTTCTGATTATCTGTGTGGGAGGATGGTCTGGCTTGAACCTCCAGTCTTTGGGCAAAGAGATACCGCTGGAAGTCATGATTTGACTATCGCGTAATATAAAAAGATCGAACCCAAGGGATAGGTGTCCTTATTATTATAATATCTAGTACTTGTGCAGAAAAAATAAAATGGTATGCTGTTGATGGTTTGATTAAGGTGAGACCAAATATAGCAATAAGATAATAAAAGATAAAGATGATGAAGATTAAGCTCTTGGGTTGATTTACATAGTCTATAAAATATGCTAGCAAGTTCCTACTAAATTTCTGAACTTTTAAATCCAAGTTCATGATGCTATAGCCTAGAATTTCTACAAGTTAATGATCTTAAGAAATGTAGAACTTTCTTCCTAATTACTAAATCCAAGATCTTGTAATTTAGTTAACCAGAAAAGAAGATGAAGAATGAATTCGGGCCAACATAAAGCTACGTCTATCCTAATGATCTTTAGAGATATATACTTATAGCCTTTTTTATTTCCTAGTTCCCTTACTACTTACCAAATGGTCTTATGACATAAGTAATAAGCAAAACTTCTTGTGTACAGCAAGATAACATAAAAAGCAAGGAAATAAAACATGAAAGGAAATATTATTCAGAAATGTAGAAAAAGACTAGAACATAAACTATAAACTACTACAACCCAAGAAACTTAAAAAGAATTAGCCAAGCATGGCTAAAAGAGTCATTGAATTACCCTGGATAGGAGCTCAAGTTTGGCTTCCCACAATTCCTAGGAACAATGATCTTAAGGAGGAAAGAAGAACACTTGTTGTATTCTGAATATGTGTTTTTGACAAAGGATGAGCACTCCTATTTATAGCAAAAATTCCAATGGTGGAGGAGTTGATGGCCATTATGGCCTTCATTGGCCACCAATTAACTTTTGAAAACTCCTTCCCACTACCATCAATTCTCCACTCATCCTTTAATCCTTATTTTCCATGTGCTAATTTAGAGAGTGATTCTTCATATTCTTCTTTTCCACTTTTGGTCCTCTCTTGCTTAGCATTCCAATTCAAGCCCTTTAATTCTCTCAAACTTCACTTTTAGTCCTCCACTCTTGAACTTTCACATTTTGGTCCCTGATTTCCTGAAACTTTACAAATTGGTCCCTGGACAAAAATGATAACTAAACCAGCTTTTCCTAAAAATATAAAATAGCTATAAAAATTCCTAAAAATATAAAATAAAGGTAGAAAAACAAATAAAATCTAATCTACATGCAAAATGCAAAATAAATATAAAATCTACATAAAAATAATAAAAAACCTATATGTGACTCAAAAATAATAAAATAAAAAGACTTAAAAACTACCTAAAAACATCATATAATATCCACTCATCAGGAGTTACATTGACATCGTCTGGTGGAGTAGAGGACGATATGCTTGAGCCAGTGGCCTTGTCAGACGTTGATGGTAGGACTGGATTTGAGGAGGGCTCTCCATTTATTTCTAGATCGTCGAACTCATCTTCCAGTGTGGTTTGATTCCCACACATGTGCTTATCTTCAAATTTGACGTTGATAGATTCTTCTACAGCCATTGTTCTTGAGTTGTAGACTCGAAACGCTTTTGAGTTGGGCGAATATCCCAGAAATATTTCCTTATCTGACTTGGCATCGAACTTCCCAAGATCATCTTTTGTATTGAGTAGAAGCATGGGCATCCGAATGGGTGAAAATAAGTGATACTTGGCTTTCTTTCCTTCCATAGTTCATATGCAGTCTTCTTCAAGATGGGACGCATGAATATTCGATTTTGAATATAGCATGTAGTGTGAATTGCTTCAGCCTAGAAGTATTTGGGTAGAGAGGTTTCATTAAGAAAAGAAACCGTCCGCCTATGAGAAAAGAGTCTGCCTTTAGCGTAAAGTTCGTCCGCCTGCAAAGACCGTCCGGCTTAACCCCTCTCAAACACATGGGTTGACTGAAGAGCAATGATTGAAGACTCGTGCAAAAAGAATTAGCTTAAAGGAGATCGTTTTCTCAAACCGAAGATGAGTTGTCATGCACCTCTTGGTGGATCAGAGCATTAATGGCGAAAGAGACAGAATTAAGCGCCTTATTCCTTGAAGGTTCAAGTTCTCTGACTTTCCTTAATTCAAGCTGCTTTTGCTGAATTAACGGCGATATCCTCTGATCATCGTATCTCCCCAACGGCCAAATTCAAATCTTCTGGTCAGAGCATTAATTACCAGATTAGCTGTAATGCATATGCATTAATTACAGTCTCTGAGAACCATAACAAAAGCATCGCCAGACGATATCACTCTCTATCTGATGGAGAAACATTCCTCACCTGGCAGACTACAACAGCAGATGCAGATGTATCCGTTACTCACAAATAAGATTTGATTCAACGAAACTATTTTTGAAGATCTTCATTGACGCCTCCAGTTATCATCCTACTGAAGATATAAATAGTGGTCTCTGCATCATCTTCAACTCGGCGACTTACACACTATCAAAGTATTCAAATCTTTCAAGTCAGTTTACAATTTGAACAAGCTTTAGTCAAGAACACTCAGTAACCTTAGCCCTCTCATTTTCTGAGTTTAGTCGCCAACTAGTGTGAAATCCCTTAAAGAGTGAAAACTCTTATCCCTTCTCACACAAGCCTTTCAGAGAACCAATTTGAATACCCTTTCTGATTTTAGAACTTCATAGTTTCTACCCACTCTTTGTGAAGAGATTCCTGTAGAAAACAAATCTTCTTGAAAAAGAACTGGGAGGAGTCCTGTCCAATACTCGAGAGATAAAGGAGAAGTCCTAGAATACTTGTAAAGGAGTAGTCCTCAGAATACTGGGAGAAGTCCCTGAGAACACTTGTACTATTCTGTTGAAATAGTGAAAATCTTGGTATAGCCAAGGACTGGACGTAGCCCTATCGATTTAGGGGGTGAACCAGGATAAATATTGTGTGTGCTTTATTCTTCAAGCTCTAAGTTTATTTCCGCTCCACATATCATTCAACGTTTTCGAACTAATAATAACTATATTGTGAAAAAGTTTTTAAAAGTCACACACAATTCAAACCCCCCTTTCTTGTGTGGTTTTATTACTATCAATTGGTATCAGAGCTTAACCGCTCTGAGAATTACTAACATCTTAACATGTGTAGAGTGAAAAGATCCACGGATGACATTTCCTACCCAACCGGAACTGCAACCAACAAGCCACCATTCTTCGATGGCTCAAATTATCCCTACTAGAAAAAGCACATGCAGCTATTCATCGAATCAACAGATTGGAAGCTATGGGATGTAATATCGAAAGGAAACTATGTTCCCAAAGATAGTGAAAGCAAGGCCATTCCAACTGATAAATGGACAAATGAACAAAGGACCGACAATCAGAGAAATGCCAAGGTGAGGCTGTTTCTTATATGTGCTCTCAGCAAAAGTGAGCATGACAAAGTTGACAGCCTGAGCACTGCAAAGGAGGTCTGGGATACACTAGCCATCGCTCATGAAGGAACCTCTGCTGTTCAAACCACCAAGATGAGCATGCTCGCGTCTCAATACGAAAACTTCATGATGGACGACAATGAGTCCATTGACTCCATGTTCGCACGACTTCAAACCATTCATAATGGAATGAGAAACCTGGGTAAAACTTTCACTGACAAGGAGCAAGTGGTCAAGATTCTTAGAAGTCTTCCCACCAATTGGAGAAACTTCGTTACTTCCCAAAGAGCTGGAAATAATCTTGATACCTATCAAGTAGAAGACCTGCTAGGAGAAATGAAGATTCACAAGCAGGATCTTGCTAATGATGCTGCAATCATAAAAAGGAAAGCAGCTACCGCAAAAGCTGTAGCTTTTAAAGCCAACAAATCAAAGGCTTTGAAAGCTAACGAATCCTCAGATGAGGAAACTGCGCAGTCTGATCGCTCCGATGATGAACAGGCCCTGTTCAATAGAAGATTCAGAAAGATGATGGGGAACAGGAAGCAGTTCAAAGGAAGACCATCTTCCTCATCAAGAGACGAAGAAAAGATCCCAAGTAAAGGAGGGATCGTCTGCTACGACTGTAAGAAATCGGGACACGTCAAAGCCGATTTCCCTCGTTTGGGAAACAAGCCTTCCCAAAAGAACTTCTATAAGAAGAAGGCCTTTTACAGTCAAAACGATGAGTCAGAAGATGACTCCGACCAAGAAGAAGAAACTAAGGGAGCCAACGAAGAAACTTCATACTGTGCGTTTATGGGATCCATAGACACTTCAGACATTGAAGCAGATAGAGAAGCAGAGGCATTGATGATCTCTGTCGACCAATCCAACGACGAAGAAGATGACAAAGATGAGGTAAGTCCCGAAATCTCATCTGATGACTACAATGAATTGTTAGACTATGCTCATGCATTAGCTATTAAATACAGTTCACTCAAAAAGAAGCATGATAAAACCATAAAAGAATTGCATGCATCTAAATAAGTATCTGTTATGCTAACAAAGAAAATCAAATTCTCTTAGAACAAGATGCAAACCAAGAAATTAAATTCTTAAAACAAAGAGTTAGTAGCCTAATCAAAGACTTATCCATGTTCACTCAAGGCTATGATAACCTAATTAAGTTAAGTGGAAACAACAGATCAGCTTATGATCGAAGAGGTTTAGGCTATGAAGAAGAAGATTGGGATATAACTGCCATTAAACATAATTCTTCTGCTGTCCCATACAGATATCAACCTGAAAAGAAAAATGTTTCATCTTCACCTATGAAAACCCAACCCAAAACTTTCATAGTCAAGGGTAAGGAGAAACAAACTCCTCAAAAAATAGTACATGGGAGGAACAGTCCACCCAAGGTGATAACTAACAAAAAAGGACCCAAGAAAGTTTGGGTACCTAAATCTATGATTATTCCTCTTGCAGATGTGCTTAACAGTTCAAAACCAAAAAGAACAATGGTACCTGGACAGTGGGTGCTCACGGCACATGACGGGAAAAAGGTCTTTATTCCCAAAGATCAATGAGAAGAAGACATGAGGGACAGTGACCTTCGGAGGCAATCAAAAAGGTTTCATTGTCGGAGAAGCTAATGTTGGTAAGTGATGAGTGGATTTTATATGATGTTTTTAGGTTATTTTTAGTCTTTTTATTTTATTATTTTTGAGTCACATATAGATTTTTTATTGTTTTTATGTAGATTTTATATTTATTTTGCATTTTGCATGTAGATTAGATTTTATTAGATTTTCTAGCTTTATTTTATATTTTTAGGAATTTTTCTAGTTATTTTATATTTTTAGGAAAAGCTGGTTTAGATATCATTTTTGTCCAGGGACCAATGTGTAAAGTTTCAGGAAGTCAGGGACCAAATTGTAAAAGTTCAAGAGTGGAGGACTTGAAGTGAAGATTGAGAGAATATGAGGGCTTGAATTGAAGTGCTAACCAAGGGGGGACCAAAGTGAAAAAGAAGAATATGAAGAATCACTCTCCAATTTAGCACATGGAAAAAATGTTTAAAGAATTGATGAAGGGTTTCAGAATTGATCAAGGCTGGTTAGTGGCTTTTTATGGCCATCAAAACCCACTACCATGAATGAAGAAGGAAGAACAAGCAAGAAGATGAAGAAGCAGCATCCCAACGCTCCAGCGTTGGGATCCCAGCGCTCCAGCGCTGGGGTTCTGACTAGATGATGAGTCAGATGGTGACCCAGCGCCCAAGCGTTGGAAAGCCAGCGCTCAAGCGCTGGGCCTCGGACAGAAAGTGGGTTTTTAATGCATCCTAGCGCCCAGGCGTTGGGAAAGCCAGCGCTCAAGCGTTGGAGGCTGGATTTTTACTATAAATAGGACCCTTTTCTTCACTTGTAAGACACACCTCTTAGAATACAACAAGTATTCTCTCTTTCTCCCTTTTGAGCATTGTTCCTAGGACTTGTGGGAAGCTATATTTGAGCTCCTATCCAGGGTAATTCAATGACTCCTTTAGCCATGCTTGGCTAACTTCTTCTTTAAGTTTCTTGGGTTGTAGTAGTTTATAAATTATGTTTTAGTATTGTTTCTACCTTTCTGAGTTTTATTTTCAGTTCTTGTTTTATTTCCTTGCTCATATCGTTATCTTGCTGTACACAAGAAGTTTTGCTTATTACTTATGTCATAAGATCATTTGGTAAGTAGTAAGGGAACTAGGATCTAAAAAAGGTTATAAGTATATATCTCTAAAGATCATTAGGATAGACGTAACCTTATGTTGGCCTGAATTCATGCTTCATCTTCTTTTCTGGTTAACTAAATTACAAGATCTTGGATTTAGTAATTAGGGAGAAAGTTCTACATTTCTTAAGATCATTAGGATGTAGAAATTCTAGGTTATAGCATCATGAGCATGGATTTAAAATTCAGAAATTAAGTAGGAACTTGCTAGCATTTTTATAGACTATGTAAATCAACCCAAGAGCTTAAATTATTATCATCTTATTTCTTATCATTTTGTTGCTATATCTTTGCTCTAAAAACAAACCAACTTCATATTTTCATCTTTTAATTTCTTGCACAAGTACTAAATTTATATTAATAAGAACACTTATCCCTTGGGTTCGATCTTTTTGTATTACGCGATAGATAATCGTACACTTGCGATTCCGCTATCAAGTTTTTGGCGCCGTTGCCGGGGATAGGTTCTTTCAAGTTCTTATTTTTATTTTGTTTAGTACTTCTTGTATATATATAAAAAAATATCTCTGCCTAACAGTTTGTTGCCATGTGGAAAGAAGATCCTTTAGAGACTATAATCTCTGAAGGGTTGGATTTTGAAGATATTGAAAGCAATGACGAACAGGTCATTGAAATGGCAAGATATTTGGAAGCTGCCCATTTTTTCCCTTCAAAAGGAAATTGGGTAGAGGAGCTGAAGAGAGAAGAAGAAGTTCAAGAGGAAAAGAGGGAACTGAAGCCTTTACCTTCCACCCTTAAGTATGTATTTCTTGAGGAAGGTAACAATAAACCTGTCATTGTGAGTAGTTCCCTCTCTCCTCTTGAAGAAGAAAAACTGGTAAGAATTCTTAGAGCTCATAAATCTGCTTTGGGTTGGACTATTGAGGACATTAAGGGCATAAGCCCCACTGTTTGTATGCATAAAATTTGTTTGGAAGAACAAGTTAAACCCGTAGTCCAACCCCAAAGAAGACTTAATCCTGCCATGAAAGAGGTGGTAAGGAAAGAAGTAATTAAGTTGCTTGATGCAGGGATCATCTATCCCATTTCTGATAGTGAATGGGTTAGTCCTGTTCAGGTAGTTCCCAAGAAAGGGGGAATTACAGTGGTTCCTAATGAAAATAATGAATTGATCCCCACTAGGAAGGTAACTGGATGGAGGGTTTGTATAGATTACCGGAGGCTAAATTCTGCCACCCGGAAAGATCATTTCCCCCTTCCCTTTATTGATCAAATGCTTGACAGGTTGGCTGGCCATAAGTTTTATTGTTTCTTGGATGGATATTCAGGATATAATCAAATTGTTGTTGATCCTAAGGATCAAGAAAAAACTGCTTTTACTTGCCCCTTCGGGGTGTTTGCTTATAAAAGAATGCCTTTTGGCTTGTGTAATGCTCCAGGAACCTTCCAAAGATGTATGTTTGCTATTTTTTATGATTTAATTGGTGAATGTATGGAAGTGTTCATGGATGATTTTTCTGTATATGGCCCCAGCTTTGACAGGTGTTTGAGCAATTTGGAAAGGATTCTAGTTAGGTGCCAAGAAAAGAATTTGGTACTTAATTGGGAAAAATGTCATTTAATGGTAAAAGATGGCATTGTGCTTGGGCACAAGATTTCTGAAAAAGGGATTGAGGTAGATAAAGCTAAAACTGAGATTATTGAAAATCTACCTCCTCCCACTAATATTAAAGGTATAAGAAGCTTTCTTGGTCATGCAGGTTTTTATAGGCGATTTATAAAAGATTTTTCTAAAATTGCTAAGCCTATGACAAATCTCCTTGAAAAAGAAGCTCCTTTTATCTTTAATGATGAGTGTTTGGCTGCTTTTAAATTATTAAAGGAAAAACTTGTTTCAGCCCCTATCATTGTTGCTCCCCAATGGGATTTGCCTTTTGAAGTTATGTGTGATGCTAGTGATAATGCAATAGGGGCTGTTCTTTGTCAAAAAAATGGAAAAGTGTTGCATGTTATTTACTATGCTAGTAAGGTTCTGAATGAAGCTCAAAAAAATTATGCTACAACTGAAAAGGAGTTGTTGAGTGTAGTTTATGCTTTAGATAAATTCAGACCTTACGTTTTGGGAACTAAAGTTATTGTGCATACTGACCATGCTGCATTGAAGTACTTGTTTGCTAAGCAGGAAGCTAAACCCAGGTTGATCAGGTGGGTCTTACTCTTGCAAGAGTTTGATCTTGAAATTGTGGACAGGAAAGGGAAGGACAATGGTGTAGCAGACCATTTGTCAAGGTTTGAAGAGGGGAACTCCGATCCAATTCCTATTCAAGAGGAGTTCCCAGATGAGAGGCTTTTAGCTGTCCAAGAGATAGCTCCATGGTATGTACATTTAGCTAATTTTAAAGCTGCTGGTGTGTTGCCTTCTGATTTGACTTGGCAACAAAAGAAGAAATTTTTGCATGATGCTAAATTCTTTTTCTGGGATGAACCTTATTTGTTTAGAGAATGTTCTGATGGAATTATTAGAAGGTGTATTCCAGAAAAAGAATTTGAGGCTATTTTATGGCATTGCCATGGCTCCGATTATGGAGGCCATTTTTCAGGTGAGAGGACTGCAGCTAAGGTCCTCCAAAGTGGTTTTTATTGGCCTACTATTTTCAAAGATAGTAGAGAATTTGTGGTAAGGTGTGATCGCTGTCAACGAACTGGTAATATCTCAAGAAGGAATGAGATGCCCCAAAAAATGATTTTTGAAGTTGAGCTTTTTGATGTATGGGGCATTGATTTCATGGGACCTTTTCCACCTTCTTTTGGTTGCCAGTATATTTTGGTTGCTGTTGACTATGTTTCTAAATGGGTTGAAGCATCAGCCCTTCCCACAAATGATGGAAAAGTGGTTCTGGACTTTTTGAAGAAAAAGATTTTTACTAGATTTGGGGTGCCAAGAGCAATAATCAGTGATGGAGGTAAGCATTTTTGTAATAAAGCTTTTGAAACTCTTTTGAAAAAATATGGTGTTAATCATAAAATTGCTACCCCCTATCACCCCCAAACTAGTGGACAAGTAGAGGTTTCTAATAGGGAGTTAAAAAGGATTTTGGAAAAAACAGTTGGTACCTCAAGGAAGGATTGGTCAAAAAAATTAGATGACACCTTGTGGGCTTACCGAACTGCGTTTAAAACTCCTATTGGAACCTCTCCTTACCAGTTGGTTTATGGTAAGACTTGTCATTTACCTGTGGAACTTGAGCATAAAGCCTTTTGGGCTTTGAAGCATTTGAACATGGATCCCAAAGAAGCTGGGAATAAAAGACAGGTACAGGTACATGAGCTGGATGAATTTAGACTCCAAGCATATCACAATGCTAGGATCTACAAGGAAAGAACAAAAAGGTGGCATGATAAGAAGATCTTGCCAAAAGAATTTAGTCCAGGACAACTTGTGTTATTATATAACTCAAGGCTGAAGTTATTTCCTGGAAAGCTGAAGTCAAGAGGGACAGGACCATTTTTGGTCATCAAAGTCTTCCCTCATGGTGCGGTTGAGTTGGAAGATCAGGTTAAAAAGGAAACATTTCTTGTCAATGGGCAAAGACTGAAACTGTATTTAGGGAGAGATGATGAAAGACAAGTGATGACGGTTGAGCTTGCTTCCCCCAATTGATTAAGGGGAAGGGTCTATCTCGGACCTTAACAATGAGCTGGTTGGGAGACAACCCAACTTAGGATAGTTTATTTTTATGTCTTTTTAATTTTCTGCACAACTCTTGTAAATAAATAAAAGAAAAGAATTCTATGTTGTTGCTGCAGGAGGGGCCAGCGCTTAGGCGCTGGAGGCCAACGCACGAGCGTTAGGCCCCTGTAAAAGCCCCTTGGTTCCAGTTGATCCCAGCGCTTAGGCGCTGGAGGGCTAGCGCTCATGCGCTAGGCCCCTGGAATCCCAGTTTTTTTTTTTTTTTATTTTAATTTCCAGCGCCATAGCGTTGGAACCCAGCGCTTAGGCGCTGGGACCTCTGATGCCCAGTTTTTATTTTCTAATTCCAGCGCCCAAGCGTTGGCATCCCCAACGCTCAAGCGCTGGAACTCGGGCAGTTTGCTGTTTTTACTTTTATTTGCTGTTTTTAATTTTTAATAAATTTTGTGTTCACCATTTTCTGAAAGGTTTTAAAGTTCTTTGAGTTTTCCCTTGTTTCTACAATGGTTTTAATTTTTGGGGAACTCAAGAATTTTTGTTTTTAAGGTGGACACAAATTTTCAACCCATGATCTTTTGTGCTGTTTTTGGGACTAACAAGTCAAGCAAGTTTTTACTTGTGAGACTTTTGTTTGTTCATTGTTACAGGATAGGTACCAAAAGGAGGAAAAATCCTCTTGAACTTAAGTGTTCAAATTGATTCTTACATTGAGGTTCCCTTGGACCTTTGTGGAAATTTGTTACTATACCAGCTTGTTAGTTTTTATTTTTGTCTTTCTTTTTATAGTTTTTAGTTTTTTATTTTTATTTTTAGTTTAGTTTTATTTTTGCATGAGTCTTGAGTATATTATCCATTCTGTTGTTGCTATAGCTTTGTGAAATGCTTTATCTGATTGAACTGCTTTGTAAAAAGTTCTATGTTTTTAAGCAGTTAGGATTGCATGCTGTAGAAAGGATTTTTGATATCTTGATTGTTGGGTTGTTGGCAAGGTTTTTCTGAGTTCTAAAAAGGGTACCACTTACCCTATCTTTTTCTGAGAGCTGAGGTCTCTGAATTCTTGATTGTGAAATTTTTCTGCCTTGTGTTACATGTTGATTAGAGTTTTGTATACTTTGTGAGTTGAGAAGAGATTATAGGCATTTTTGAAAACTCAGATTCTTGCTTGAAAATTGATATCCACTAGTAGCCCCTTTTGAGCCTTAAAAGAGTCATTCTTTGGAGCCTACTTTGTGTGATAAATCTTAAAGTTGTTATTGTGATTCATGTGCTGAAATTGTTAGAGCTATGTTTGTGGGTTTCTCTCTAAAAAATGAATGAAAAAAAAAAATGAAAAAAAATAAGGTATGTGCCTTAGAAAAAATAATGAAGTAGTGGGGTGAGAAAGAGTATGAAGGGAGTAAAATTCAAGTCATTCATCCCATACATTCCACTACTTTGTTCAAAAAAAAAAAAAAAGAGAAGAGAAAGAGGAAAAATTGAGAGAACCCTTGTGTGAATTATTGAGCTCTTAATCAAGAAAAAAATCACTTAACAACAAAATTTCTGAGTCAGCCATTAGAGTTGCCAAGTCTTGAAATCCATACCTTGAATTGATTCAACCCTTTGGCCAAGTTACAACCTTAAAAATCTCTTCAAAATCACTTGGTTGCTTTACTTCAGTTTTGATTTGAATTATAGGCAGGATTATTGAGCTTTCTTGTTTTCATGGAGAATATTATTTTTGGTGAGCTTAATTGATGAACTCAAACATGTTAAAAGCCAAACCTAACTTTCTTGATTCTTTGTCTATAAAACATGCATGTCTTCCTTCTCTGCTAAGCTTTCTTTGAAAGGTTTCTGTGCTTCAAGTTGTAATCAGATAAAACTTTTTCAAAACCCAGGGACGAGTTTTTCTTTAAGTTTTGTCGCTTGAGGACAAGCTGTCGTTGGGTATAGTGGTGTGATGAGTGGATTTTATATGATGTTTTTAGGTTATTTTTAGTCTTTTTATTTTATTATTTTTGAGTCACATATAGATTTTTTATTGTTTTTATGTAGATTTTATATTTATTTTGCATTTTGCATGTAGATTAGATTTTATTAGATTTTCTAGCTTTATTTTATATTTTTAGGAATTTTTCTAGTTATTTTATATTTTTAGGAAAAGCTGGTTTAGATATCATTTTTGTCCAGGGACCAATGTGTAAAGTTTCAGGAAGTCAGGGACCAAATTGTAAAAGTTCAAGAGTGGAGGACTTGAAGTGAAGATTGAGAGAATATGAGGGCTTGAATTGAAGTGCTAACCAAGGGGGGACCAAAGTGAAAAAGAAGAATATGAAGAATCACTCTCCAATTTAGCACATGGAAAAAATGTTTAAAGAATTGATGAAGGGTTTCAGAATTGATCAAGGCTGGTTAGTGGCTTTTTATGGCCATCAAAACCCACTACCATGAATGAAGAAGGAAGAACAAGCAAGAAGATGAAGAAGCAGCATCCCAACGCTCCAGCGTTGGGATCCCAGCGCTCCAGCGCTGGGGTTCTGACTAGATGATGAGTCAGATGGTGACCCAGCGCCCAAGCGTTGGAAAGCCAGCGCTCAAGCGCTGGGCCTCGGACAGAAAGTGGGTTTTTAATGCATCCTAGCGCCCAGGCGTTGGGAAAGCCAGCGCTCAAGCGTTGGAGGCTGGATTTTTACTATAAATAGGACCCTTTTCTTCACTTGTAAGACACACCTCTTAGAATACAACAAGTATTCTCTCTTTCTCCCTTTTGAGCATTGTTCCTAGGACTTGTGGGAAGCTATATTTGAGCTCCTATCCAGGGTAATTCAATGACTCCTTTAGCCATGCTTGGCTAACTTCTTCTTTAAGTTTCTTGGGTTGTAGTAGTTTATAAATTATGTTTTAGTATTGTTTCTACCTTTCTGAGTTTTATTTTCAGTTCTTGTTTTATTTCCTTGCTCATATCGTTATCTTGCTGTACACAAGAAGTTTTGCTTATTACTTATGTCATAAGATCATTTGGTAAGTAGTAAGGGAACTAGGATCTAAAAAAGGTTATAAGTATATATCTCTAAAGATCATTAGGATAGACGTAACCTTATGTTGGCCTGAATTCATGCTTCATCTTCTTTTCTGGTTAACTAAATTACAAGATCTTGGATTTAGTAATTAGGGAGAAAGTTCTACATTTCTTAAGATCATTAGGATGTAGAAATTCTAGGTTATAGCATCATGAGCATGGATTTAAAATTCAGAAATTAAGTAGGAACTTGCTAGCATTTTTATAGACTATGTAAATCAACCCAAGAGCTTAAATTATTATCATCTTATTTCTTATCATTTTGTTGCTATATCTTTGCTCTAAAAACAAACCAACTTCATATTTTCATCTTTTAATTTCTTGCACAAGTACTAAATTTATATTAATAAGAACACCTATCCCTTGGGTTCGATCTTTTTGTATTACGCGATAGATAATCGTACACTTGCGATTCCGCTATCAGTAAGAATCCCCTTCCAATAATTCAAAAGGTTCTGCTAGTTGAAGGACAGAAACATAACCTACTTAGCATAAGTCAATTGTGTGATAGTGGGCTCACTGTTTCCTTCACCAAAGTGAAGTGTAGTGTCACTAACGAGGATGACAAGATTATCTTTGAAGCACAGAGACAAGGAGATCTATATAAGACCTCCCTGAAAATCCTTGCAAGTCAAAAGGTAACATGTCTAGTATTAGCAGAGGATGATAAATGGATATGGCACAGGAAGCTAGGGCATGCATCCTTAAAGACCATTGCTAAGACAATCAAGCATGATTTCGTAAGTGGTCTGCCAAATCTATCTTTCAAATCTGATGATACATGCTCAGCATGTCTCCAAGGAAAGCAATTAAAAAGTTCTTTTCATGCAAAGAACGTTGTTAGTACCAAGAAACCTCTGGAGATGTTACACATGGACTTGTTCGGACCCACTAGAATGGCTAGTTGTTCTGGAAAAAGATTTTGTCTTGTCATCGTTGATGACTACACCAGATTTACATGGGTACAATTCCTCGGAACAAAAGATGAAACTTTCAAGTCCTTCTTAATCATTGCGAAAAGAGTTCAAAATGAAAAAGGTTATTGCATCACCAACATTCGTAGCGACAGAGGAGGAGAATTTATAAATGAAGAATTCAACCACTACTGCGAAGAGAATGGAATATTTCATCAAGTATATGCTCCAAGAACTCCTCAGCAAAACGGAGTAGCCGAAAGGAAAAACAGGTCACTTCAAGAAATGGCCAGGACTATGCTCAACGAGACATCTCTACCCAAGTACTTCTGGGCTGAAGCCATTCATACAACGTGTTACATTCAAAATAGAATATTTATGCGTCCCATCTTGAAGAAAACAGCCTATGAATTGTGGAAAGGAAGAAAGCCAAACATCTCATACTTTCATCCATTTGGAAGTACATGCTTTCTACTCAACACAAAGGATGACCTTGGAAAATTTGATGCAAAATCAGACAAAGGGATATTCTTGGGATATTCACCCAACTCCAAAGCATTCCGAGTATGCAACTCCAGAACAATGGCAGTCGAAGAGTCTATCAATGTTAAGTTCGAAGATAAACACGTAAGTGTAAATCAGATAACTTCAGAAGATGATGAACTGGAAATATGTGAAGCTCCCTCATCAAATCCAGCTCAGCCATCATCGTCTGATAAAGAGACGAATCCAATCATCCCCTCCTCAACTCAACCAGATGATGTTTGCGAAACTACGTCCGACGACAACTCCACAAGTCAAGTCATGACCTCCAGTGGCATCTCACTACCTCGAGACTGGAGATTCAAACCAGATCATCCTCCGACACAGATTATTGTAAATGTCCATGAAAAGGTAAGAACCCGATCCACCTTTAATGATTATGCTAACTGTGCGTTTCTTTCTGAGATAGAACCGAAGAACATAGGTGAAGCACTACAGGATGAAGGATGGATCCTAGCCATGCAAGAAGAACTGAATCAATTTGAGAGAAGCAAAGTTTGGGATTTAGTGCCTAAACCAGAAAACAAATCTATTATAGGCACTCGATGGGTCTTCAGAAATAAAAAGGATGAAAATGGAAAAGTCACCAGAAACAAAGCTCGTCTGTTGGCCCAAGGGTATAATCAACAAGAAGGAATCGATTATACAGAAACATTTTCTCCAGTAGCAAGAATTGAAGCCATTCGTATTCTTCTGGCATTTGCATGTCAGCACTCTATAAAACTATTTCAAATGGATGTGAAAAGTGCGTTCCTAAATGGATACATTGAGGAAGAAGTCTACGTGAAGCAGCCTCCAGGTTTTGAAGATCCGGATCTACCAGACCACGTCTTCAATCTAAGAAAAGCATTATATGGACTAAAGCAAGCGCCACGTGCATGGTACGATCGCTTAAGTTCATTTCTGATGAACAATGGATTTTCACGAGGAAGCATCGACAACACTCTATTTAGAAGAAAGAGGTCCAAGGACTTCATTCTAGTACAGCTGTACGTCGATGATATAATATTTGGTGCCACTAATGAAGCTCTCTGCCAAGAATTCTCAAAACTGATGCAGAGTGAATTCGAGATGAGTATGATGGGAGAATTAAAGTTCTTCCTAGGATTACAGATCAGACAGGAAGGAACCCGAACCTATATTCATCAGACCAAATACATTAATGATTTACTAAAGAAGTATTGCATGGAGAAAGCAAAAGCCATGGGAACCCCTATGCATCCTGGAACCATACTAGATAAAGGTGACGAATCAACTCCGGTTGATTCAACCAAATACAGAGGAATGATAGGTTCACTGTTGTACCTTACCTCAAGCAGACCAGACATTATGTACAGCGTCTGTGTTTATGCAAGATTCCAGGTAAGTCCCCAAGAATCTCATCTTAGTGCAGTAAAGTGCATATTTCGTTATCTCATTGGAACAACTAATCTTGGTCTAGTCTATGAGAAAGGTGATGATTTCAGGCTAAGAGGATTCTGTGATGCTGACTACGCTGGAGACAGAATTGAAAGAAAAAGCACAAGTGGAGGATGTCACTTTCTGGGGCATTGTCTAATATCATGGGCAAGCAAGCGGCAAAGCACAATCTCTCTCTCAACTGCTGAAGCAGAATATGTGGCTGCAGGTTCCTGCTGCACCCAACTTCTTTGGGTGAAGCATCAATTAGAGGATTATAATATTTTTGAGCATAACATACCATTATTATGTGATAACACAAGTGCCATTAATATTACAAAGAACCCTGTGTTGCATTCACGAACCAAACATATTGAAATTAAACATCATTTTATTCGTGATCATGTAGCCAAAGGAGATATTGACATTTCATACATACACACTGATGACCAGCTAGCAGATATATTTACTAAACCACTCATTGAAAATGAGTTTGCATGCCTTAGAGAAAGAATAGGGATGTTTCCTGCACTATAAATATGCCTGCGTTAAGTTCGTCTGATTGGTTCACATCAAAAATCAATATCCACTACAAGATATGCATTTAATGCTGAAATAGTTGTGTCTTTTCATATGTATTACTTGCTTAGCACGCATACATAAATTATGGAACTCCTTATCTCTCATCATTTAATGCGCATTAATTAGCTGCATCATTCATCATGAGATTGATAATACTGAGACAATATTTACACTCTCCAAAATGAAAATTAAAAATTTTCAGAATATATCTCTAATAACCATTTTAATGCACTCATTTTTAGTCTAAAATACTTTATACTCTGTGTACTTGTCTTCGTCTTTCCATTTTCCTCATCTACAGAAATCATGGCTCCTAACAAACGGAGAAATGTAAAGACTCAAGCAGTCCTCAGCACGGAGGAGACTCAGATCATCCAGAAACAGCTTGATGTTACTGCTCGAAATCGTAAACACCAAGTTTCTGAAATTGGTCTTGTAAAGATTGAACATCTAGGGGACAGAAAGCTTGTCACCCCTAGATATCTCGATCTGAAGCTGTATGAACATGCAAAAGTGGTCGGACTTGATCTCCTGCTCTCACAAGCATGGGGAAATCTGTTCGAAATCTCTACATCCTCAGCAATCACGCCTCTCGTAAAAGAATTTTACGATTGTGCCGTCAGGATAAACCCTAACCACATCCGAACAAGGTGCTTGGGGCAAGTAATCGATGTACACACCAGCGATGTGTCTCAACTACTCAATCTTCCTCTCGATGGTGTCTGCTACTCCTCCTCTTGGGAAAACTCTGAAAGCACTCCTTTCACTATCTGGAAGGAGGTTCCAAAATGTTCTACCTCTCGACGAGTGAAAAACCAAGTTGAGGAATGCATTTTCCCTCACGCTGTTCTTAGCAAGGTTGTGTTACCTAAAGAAGGGTCTCGAGACTTAGTAAATAAGTTCTCTCAGTGGGCTCTATTCCAGCTGCAGCATCGCAGGAAAGTTAATTGGCCTGACCTTCTGCTTCAATACATGTTCCATACTCTGGAACAATCTAACACCAACCTTCCATATGGGTCTCTCATAACGACCCTTATGCATCACAAGAAACTAATCAATCCCTCTATTGAAGTGGTGCAATACATCTCATCTAGCTATGTCTCTGCTACTCCCATCAAATTTGGAGATGTCCGTCGTATGAATCTGTCCGTTGACATATCCGCAGTACCTCCAGAACTCTTAAGTGACTGGACTAAGAGGAATCAACAACGGAGACCTCCTTCACCAACTCCGTCTGATGCCTGCCTCAAACATCGTCGTCTGGGCACTCCATCTCCGCAATGCTCGGATCATACTCACCAGACTGAGTCTCACGAATGCTTGCCTACGCCCACGATCTTGCATGCATCAACCTCATCCAAACCACCTCCTGAGACTGTGCACTCCACCGCTGAACTCATTTCAGACTCTCATGCTAAATATTTGAAGTTCTTGCCTCAAATCTTTCACAAATATATTTCGGATGTGTTCGACGTCCAAGATGATGGCAATTGTGGATTTCGATGTCTTGCTCAATGGCTGGGTCATCCTCAGGATTATTGGCCAGAAGTTCGCAAGCTTCTTATTCAGGAACTTCTATCTCATAGAGTGTTGCATTCTAAAACCTTTTTCCCTGACAAAGATATTGACACTTTATGTCTGGCCCTCACGCTCAATGAAAATGAACCTGCGCCTGAGTCTAAGTGGTTTACAGTTCCGGATATGGGGTTACTAGCTGCCACTGCGTTTCGCATTGTTCTAGTTACCTTAGCTCCTAACCAGTGTTGCACATATCTCCCACTCCTAAGTCCTGTTGATGATGCTCCTACAATTGCTGTCTTGGGCAACATTGCCAATCGCCACTGGGTCCGCGTCAAGCTCTCCGAGAACTCTCCACTACCTACTATTTCACCTCAATGGAAGCATTATTGCTCTCTTGATGCTCGAGGATGGGAAGTGCCTCTTCAATCCAAAATCCTACACTTCAAAAATCTACTACAACTTGAAGCTGAGCAATTTCTGGATTCCTTATTTGAAGGTCCTAGCATTGACAATCCCATCCATCTTGATGACGATTCTGAGCCTGACCCCACTCCTAGCACTGACCTCTCTTGCTTAGACCTTGAATTCACTCGTCTCAACTTGCATGATATTGAAGTTGATCTTCGTCTGCACCTTGGTCAAAGTCAACCCGCGTATTCAATGTCACAAAGGGTAGATGCTCACATTAATACATCTTTTAATGCATCTTATCCGTCCCCACCGGTTTTCCTCCATAAAGCTATGGATCTGGATCTCAAGCTTGCACCTCCGGGTTTCCTAACTTGTGATACAGGCATGTCTCTCCATCAGATCTACTCCATGCCTTGTTACCCTCCGAGTTCCAGCTCTGCTTTGGGCAAACGCAAACGCTCACCACTTGCACCTAATGCTCATCTGCTCTCAGATGTATGTCTTCAGGTCTTTGGTTTCCCTTTCTGCTTTAAGGCTGGATTATGGCTTCCCCATGGATGTCTTGCCTCTCAGATTACTCCATCCATGCCCTCATGCCAACAATTCTTCCACTTCGATTGGGAACTCACTGTTTGAAGGGGTGCTCACATTGCTTCCATTCCTCTTCATCTGGCTGGTAGAGT
The DNA here is from genome assembly GCA_030819835.1 of Acmispon strigosus. NCBI lineage: Eukaryota > Viridiplantae > Streptophyta > Magnoliopsida > Fabales > Fabaceae > Acmispon > Acmispon strigosus. The sequence continues at coordinate 34,224,102 of JAUAMA010000001.1, forward strand.
TGATTCACTGGTTCTAAAGTTTAGGACATGGACACTGGTACTACTTCCTATGCTGCCACCCGTTTTGAAGACTCTGGGTTTTGCTTGGCAATGTCTTCCTCCATCTCCATTCATTCCTACTGTGGCATATTTCACTCCCATTCTTCCATCTCGTACAGCATCGCCGTTGGTCACTCGAAGTTCAAGTCCTGACTCTGACGATGTTCACACCATGGTTTCCCTACTTTCTCAGCAAATTACAACCTTCAATACCCGCTCATCTCACGAAAGGGTTGTTCTGATATCCTCTTAGCAAATTAACGGTGATATCCTCTGATCATCGTATCTCCCCAACGGCCAAATTCAAATCTTCTGGTCAGAGCATTAATTACCAGATTAGCTGTAATGCATATGCATTAATTATAGTCTCTGAGAACCAGAACAAAAGCATCGCCAGACGATATCACTCTCTATCTGATGGAGAAACAACCCTCACCTGGCAGACTACAACAGCAGATGCAAATGTATCCGTTACTCACAAACAAGCTTTGATTCAACGAAACTATTTTTGAAGATATTCATTGACGCCTACAGTTATCATCCTACTGAAGATATAAATAGTGGTCTCTGCATCATCTTCAACTCGGCGACTTACACACTATCAAAGCATTCAAATCTTTCAAGTCAGTTTAACAAGCTTTAGTCAAGAACACTCAGTAACCATTGCCCTCTCATTTTCTGAGTTTAGTCGCCAACTAGAGTGTGTGAAGAAGGTCTTGCTCCTGACCCTGGCTGTGGTTTTGATGACAACAAACTCATCAACAAAAAGAAGAAAATAAGACTTCGAAGAAACAACGCTACAAAGTTCATCAATAGTCTAGAAGTCTTAGTTTAGATGAGTTATGCTTCTAAAGGTCTATTAAAGCATAAAGGCTCTTAAAACACCTTAACTAATCAAGCTAAGTGTTTTCATAACTTAAAAGAAGTAGAAAACCTTAAGCAGATCTCAAAGGATCAAGTTTCTGGAAGATAGACTTCAGTGTAATCATTTCAGGATTCTGGTAATCGATTACACCTAGGCAAGTAATCGATTACTTGTTGTTTGTAATCGATTACATGTTTGAAATTCAAATTCAAACTGAAACGGCAATTAGTGTAATCGATTACACTAAGTGATGTAATCGATTACCAGAACGAAAAATTACATCTTTTCATGAACCATTGTGTCCCAAACCTTTTGAAAAGGGTTGTGATGGTTCAAGGACGTTTCCCTTGCCTATATAAAGTCCATTTGAGTCCAGAACACAAGAGACAACACACAACACATGAGAATACAACATTAGGCCAAAGCTTTGTCAAAATTAGTTCATCTTTTAGAACTTAAACCTTCAAGAGCCTAAATTCTGAGTTCATGATCTTCATGTCTATAAGAACACTTTAGTTGTTCATATCTTGAAGAACTCAGAATCGTATTATGCTTAAAAGCCTTAAAGCATAATTTCTCATGATCAATCCACTTCTATGTTAAAGGATTGATACAGCCAATTGTAAACTCTTCTTCATCTCTTTCTGTAAGATTGAGTTTTCATCGTGGTATTCGGTGAAGGGTTGTTGTCACTGAAAGTGGTATACTTTCAGGGTATTGATTGAAGGTGGTTTAGCCTTCAAGGTCTGAGGGTGGTTTGCCTTCAGGAACTGAAAGCGGTTTGCTTTCAGGGGCTGTTGAAAGTAGTTTGCTTTCACAGGATATTGGTAGAAATTCTTGGGGTCCTTGGGTTAGGAACTTGTAAGAGATTATTATCAATAGTGGAAAAATCCTCAAGGGGTTTCTTTGAGGGACTGGACGTTGCCTTCGGTGGATTGAAGGTGAACCAGGATAAAACTCTGTGTGTTATTTCCTTCATCCTTCATCTTTTACTTTCAAGCAATACTCAATTCCGCTGCAATCACAACAATCATCTTGTGATTATCATCATCTTGAAAGTAACATTTTCAATAAGGCGAAAATCGGGGCAACACTGATTCACCCCCCCTCTCAGGTTGCTATCTGAACTAACAATTGGTATCAGAGCGGAAGTTTAGGTAAGTTATTCCTAAGGTCCGGGAAAAGATGGCATCCTCTTCCAATCATGGAACCAGTGAAGGACACAACATAAACAGGCCACCATTCTTCAATGGAGAACACTATGACTTCTGGAAAATCAAGATGAAGATATTCATAAAGTCATTAGACGCAGGAATTTGGAAAGCCATTGAAGAAGGTCCCTTTGTGCCTATAGCAGAAGTAGAAGGAACTTCACAAATAAAACCAGAAAGTTCATGGAGTGAAGAAGATAAGAAGAAATTTCAATACGATCTCAAAGGAATGAACATCCTTACATCTGCCCTTGGAATGGATGAATTCTTCAGAGTATCAACGTGCACTACATCAAAAGAAATATGGGATACGTTGATGGTGACTCATGAAGGGACAGATGAAGTCAAGAGATCAAAGATCAATACTCTATCTCAGGAATATGAAATGTCCAGAATAGTTCCAGGAGAAAAGGTATTAGATATGCAAAAACAATTCACTCATTTAATTAATCATTTGATTGCTCTTGGTAGACAATTTTCAAACTGTGACTTGAACATGAAAGTTCTAAGATCACTTACAAGAGTATGGCAACCAAAAGTAACAGCCATCCCAAAGAAGAAGAGTTTATCAAAAATGACTCTCGCAACTCTTTTTGGAAAACTCCAAGAACACGAGTTGGAATTGAATCGTTTGGAAGAGAATGAACAACATGAGAAGAAGTATCGATCCATTTCCCTAAAAGCAAAAGAAATCATCAAAGAAGATTATGATGCAGATTCTGAAGAAGAAGACAATGGAAATGTGAATCTTCTAGTTAAGAATTTTGGAAAGTTTCTTAAGAGAAAAGGTGTGAAATTCAACAACAACAAATCTTTCCAAAAGAACAATGAATCATCTTCCTCTCAAAAGATCACATGTTTCGAATGTGGCAAGCCGGGTCACTTCAAGTCAGAATGTCCAAATCTTCAGAAGAAGAAACATGGTCTAAGAGAAAGATTCGAGAAAAAGGATCAACCCACACGAAGAACATATTTTGCTTGGGATGATAATGAAGTAAGTTCATCATCAGACTCTGATAAAGAAGAAGCACAAGTTGCTTTGATGGCTTCACATAATTCAGATGTTGAAGATTCCCAGGTTAGTGATAACTCTATATCTTTTCATGATTTAAAGTTTACCATGGAGAATATGTTTAAATTATGTCAAGAATTTTCTAAAGTTAGCACTAGGCAAAATGATTTGATTTCATCTTTAGAAAGTAAGTGTAGAACTTTACAAGAAGAACTAGACATAGTAAAATCTAAGTTAGATATTACTCATAAATGCACTAAGTGTAGTTCTTTAGAAGAAAAAATAGATAATCTTCAACAAAGAGTTAATAACTTCAATAAAGGAAAACAGAAGTTAGATGATATTCTAAGTGTACAAAGACATTCAAACAATAAGTCAGGTCTAGGATATACTTCTTACCCAAAGACAAAAGAAATTAAGAAAACTGTGTTTGTAAAACCAAACCATGTATTAGGATCTTCCAGTAACTTTAAGACCAATCCTTTTAGGAGTATGAACCATAGGAAGAATAATCAAAACAGACCTCCTAAGAAGATCCATTCCTCCCCTAGACAAACATCTAGTTACAATCATTATTCTTGTACTTATTGTAACAAAATAGGACATACCCCTAGTAGATGTTACTACAAACATGTAGGAGTACCAAATAGGGAGTACATTTGGGTTAGAAAGGATGTTAACATAGAAGGACCCAAAACTTGTTGGGTTCCTAATACCCATGTCTGAACTTTGTCATGTAGGTGTGTATGAAAGCAGCAAAGGATTTATGGTATCTTGATAGTGGCTGCTCATCACACATGACAGGAGACAAAACCAAGTTTTCTTTTCTTATACCTAGGGAAAAAGGTTTTGTCACATATGGTAACAATCAAAAGGGAAAGATACTCGGTATTGGAAGAATAGGCACACCCCCTCAAACAGTCATCGATAAAGTTCTTTACGTTGATGGTTTGATGCATAATCTTCTGAGTATCAGTCAACTATGTGACAAAGGTTTGAAAGTTGGTTTTATTGATGATATATGTGTAGTAAAAGATGTGAAAACTAAAGAAATTAAGTTTTTTGGATATAAAGTAAATAAAGTCTTCATGATCTCCTTGGATGAAATTCCACAAAACGTAAGATTGAAAGTGCAAGAAACACACAAGAAAGGGGGGGTTTGAATTGTGTGACTTAGTTTAAATTTCTTTTATCATATATTACAAATAATTTATTCATCATCTTTCATACAAATTTGACATGGATCATTTATGTAAGAGATCATGAAACTCATTTTATAAGGTTTGAATGATGGTTATTTATTTTCCACGAATGTTAGCAAGTTGCAAACATATGAATGAGCATGCAGCGGAAAAACAATAAGATGAAAATAAAATACACATGATTTTATCCTGGTTCACCCCCATAACTGACAGGGCTACGTCCAGTCCTTGGCTTCACCAAGATTTTCACTATTTCAACAAATAGTACAAGTATTATCAGGGACTTCTCCAAACAAGTATTTTAAGGACTTCTCCTAACAAGTATTCGAAGTACTTCTCCTATCAAGTATTCGAAGGACTTCTCCTTACGAGTATTGTTAGGACTCCTCCTTACAAGTATTATACATGACTTCTCCTGACTCCTTTTTCAAGGGTTGGCTTCTCTACATGGTTCTCTTCTTAATAAGGGTTGGCAGAGGAAATTAAGCTCGATTTACAGAGAGGATAGGAATTTTGGTTCTCTGTTTGGAAGGATGTGTGAGTTGGGAAAGATAAGAGTAACACTCTATGAATTTTCCTCACACAAACTTATGTACTCAGGAAGGGATAGACTTGAGGCATCCTGAGTATGAACCAAGGTTGGTTGGCTCTTGGGACAGACTTATTTGACATATGGAAGTTTAAGTCTAAGTTGCCCAAATACTTCGGAGAAAGGATCTTCTATTTATATCTTCAGTTGCTTCTTCTCTTGAGAAAGAGAGAAAAACTGTCCGAAGTGCCTCTTCCCTTCTGAGCTGTGCATAACGGCTAGTTCTGCATCTTTCAACATACGTAAGTCACGATCAGAGGTTTCTCTGCAGGCATAAGATATGATCTGGAAATCATCAGTTCTTCTGGGTTGATGTCGTCTGGCTCCATGCAGAGCACATAGCTTTGAGCTGGTTTCTTCGTATATAACGTGTGAGAATACAGCAGTGGAGACTGCTTTGATGCTTTTACCCCAGTGCTTGACAGCTAATACTCATCACGTGCCTTGGTCAGAATTTTGAATTTCGACCGTTGGGAGTGTACGATGCACAGAGATTCTTGCCGTTGATTCCGCGATGTCAGCTTGATTTGAGGGAAAGTAGAATGTCAGAGGGACCAAGGAATATTGTATTAATTGTGTCCCTTTCTACTTTCTGCCGCAGCCAGTATGTTAATAAATTTGTTGACGAGGTAGGAGTCTTTTAATCCACGAAGTAATTGCTCCAGATGAGAAAAATAGATTCTTTAATACTTTGATAATCTTGATGTCCTCGAAAACCACATTTCTTGATCTCTGTACCTTTGGCTCAATTGTTACTTTGAGCGGATGGATTCTTCCTTGTAGCTTGGCAGACGTAGTCTCCATTAAATGCTTGAAGTGTTGCTGCAAAGTAATTTGGATTGGCGGACGAACTTTTTCTTCATTCAGTCTGTCTTAGCTGTTAAGATCTTCTTGTCTTGTAGATGATTGAATCTCTTCCTTTGATCTTACTGAAGTTCTTTCATCTGATAGAGTTGATTTACAACTTCCTTTTGTGATGCTAAAGAACCTTTTATACCGGAAGGATTTCTTCATGAGTTAACCTGCCCTTTTAAATCTGACTGGAATAGTCATCTTGAGTGGCAGACTATTTTGTTTTCTTGAGATGTGCTTTGACTTGAGCGAGTAGACACTGATGAGGATTTTTCATATGTTGGTTGTTGTTGCCGCTTTAGCTTTTATGGTTCGCCAGACTGTCTCATGCAAGAGTGCTTTTCTACGTCTATTTTTGACATAGTCTTCTTTATGATGACCGGACGAACTTCCTCTGATGGGCTGGTATTCTTGATAATGCTTTGTAGTTTACCTATTCCCATTGGAAATGATTGTTCCTGTACATGAGAGTTTTCAATGTGTTAGGAAATCTATTTTAACACAGTATTGAACCTTAAAGAAATTGTTGATTATCAAAATATAATTATTCATTTAATTACTTGAATCTAACAATCTCCCCCTTTTTGATAATGACAATTTCTTTGGAAAAGGTTCGTTTAACGATGTTCATAAGGCATTTTGTTATGATAGTTTTTCTTCAGAGTATTGCATTATGTTAGAAGAACATGATCGCTCTTTTGTAGGTGATTTTATTTATATAGGAGGTGGCCGATTTTACTCATTGAGTTTACTTAGTTTTGCTCCCCCTAAATTGAATATTCCTAGTAGATGTTTGCCTAAGTAAACTTATCTTCGCTCCCCCTAAATTCGTTACTACTTATTCTTTATTTATATAGGAGCATTTTCCTACCAATCCCGTTTTCTAACTCTCTTCTTTTCCTAAATCTTCTCCCCCTTTGGCATTATCAAAAAGATTAGATACTGAATAATAGTGAATCGATAAGACAGAAGTAAGGGACAAAACAACCAGTACTGAATAAAAGATATATAAGCATAAGGGCAAGTAGAATAGTGTGCATAAGATAAATGAGCAGATAGAGTAGTAGAGAGAAGAAATAATCAATCAGCTTTCTTCTGCCGAGATTCATTGTCTTTGCGGAGCAGTTCTTCAAAAATTTTGAGATGAGCCTCCAACATAGCGGTGAGGTTTTGTTCCATCGCATCAGCTCGTTTGAGGATAGTGCTTTCCATCTTCTGAGTTGCTTTGGAGTTGTTGGAGAGAGATTGTGCAACTTCTTCAGATAGCTCCTTAATAGCAGTTTTAGCATCAAAAGATTCTTCAGAGGATGGTACGTCATGTGACTCCTTTTCCCTGGGGATTTCTCCAGTTGAGCCAGGATGATCACTTGAAGAAAAATTGGTGGGATGAACCACTGTAGTTTCCATTTCCAGGGTCTCATTTAAGGGTTCAGCAACAGGGATTTCCTTGGAAGATGGTGAGAGAGCATCATCTTGATTCTCCTCAGAGTCTGATGAGATAACAACTACCTCTTCTGAATCAGTTAAAATATGGATTTGATAATCAACTGATTTTTGCTGTGAGAGGTCAGCAGTTGAGGACAACTCATGGGAAGGTTTGTCGGCGATTAAGATAAGCGACCATGATCCAAATTTGAGAGTGATGCGTGCAGCACCATGAATCAATTTGGATGAAATGATGCTTGTATGAACATGTCTGTAGGCAGACAATTCCCAGTTGTGATGGAAGATGTCATACCTTGATCGCGGAGCAAACATGAGTACTAACCCGTCAATGGCAGGAGGAGTCTAGATTCTCGCTTGAAGGCAGAAATTGAAGCCCAATGTTTCCATAAGAAATTGTGGAGCATGCGAAGCATTCACCATGGAAAGCATTCTGGGCACAATTGACGAGATTGGTGCAGTGCTACGACGAGAACGTCTGGGCACGTGTACTGGAAATCTCTTCATTCTGTATTCTCTCGTTTGAACTGGTTGAATGCTGTTTTCCTGAGCTTCTTCAGATATAGCCCCTTCTTGCTGAGCCATGGGTTGTTTAGCAGAAACATCATCCCCACACACGGGTTTAGTTGCACCATCTTTCTCAGCTTCCCCTGGGATATTTTTCTTTCTTTTTCTTTGGTTGCTAGCCTTAACTGCGCGAGACTTCACTCTTCCTTTTGCCACATACACTTCCTCAGATGCCCTATCTTGATTCTCAGTGTCCTGTGTTTCCATAGTAGCTTCTGGTTGGGACACAGGAACGTCAAGATGCACATCTTCAACATTGCTGGGTTCCTTGGCAATCTCATCATTTTTTTGTTCACTTAGTGAGGGAGAAGGATCTTCCACTTCTGAAGCATCTGGTTTCAGTTTTGATGACTTGGATGATGGCAAGGTTACTTGCACTTGTTCTTCAGCTTCTTTCTGGACGGTCTTGATCTCAGGTCGCTTCCTCTTCAATTTTGAGGGACGAACATAGTCAGGATCTATAATGCGTCTATACATTATTATTCTTGGCCCCATGTTCTTTCCCCATGCCTTTGCGTCCTTCTCACAGTTGGGCATCCACTGTGGTGTTGCATTGGGTAAAGGAGAATTTTCTTTCAGAATCACTCTTATCCAGTGCCGATCTTCAACATTGCATAACACTGCCACTGGAGACGGAGTTGTCACTGGACCAGTCATAGGGAGATACATGCAAGATTCCCTGAGACTAAGTGTGACCAGAACTGTTCTGAAGGTAGTTGCTGCTAGTAAACCCATGTCCGGGACAATGAACCATTTGGGTTCAAGAGCTGGTTCATTTGGACCAAGGGTCAAGGCTTTTCTGATTACCTCCATATGACCTTCGGAATCAAATATCTTCCGGTGAAGAGTACGTCTGTCATCGAGCTCCTTGATCATTCGCCTCCTTATCTCCGGCCATTCGTTCTCGTTCATCCCTATCCATTAAGCAAGGCATCTGTATCAACAGTTGCCATCATCATCAACATCCACAATATTTTCCACAAACTCATGGAACTCAGTAGGAATGTGTGGAAGATATTTAGATATATTTGAGGATTGCTGAGGGACTTTTGACTCAGACTGCGAGCATGCTTTTCGGACGTTCTTGATCAGGGAAGCTATCGGATGATTATCTTCATCGTCATGTGGTGAAGAGATTTGATATGTGAGTGGTTCAGGTTTTGAGGGAGGAACAATTTCAATTGTTTTTCCTGAACCAGTGATTTGAAACCGCTTGAGTGGAGGAGGACCATTACTATCAGCGTCCTCTTCTGATTCTTCATCTTCTTCTTCTTCTTCAACACTCTTTTCTTTCGGTTGTGGTCTGCTTGCTTGCAACAGCAGTTCTACAGGCACATTGGTAGTGTCAATCTTTAGCCCCATTCTTCTGAGATCATCGAACTTCATTGGGGATGAGTGAATGTAGTCATTAGCGATGAACTCATTTTCCTCCTTTGTTTTGTCTATGAGATGCTTCCTCATTAACTCAGATATAAGAGCTCCATATGGCAATTTTAACTCTTTGCCCTCCAGAGTCGACAACATGTGGTTGAAGATGAGATATGAGAGATTGATCTTTTCCTTATGCATCATGTGGTAGAGCGCCCACTGTGACAACTTGTCTACCCTGTTGCAGTTCCCTTCTCTAGGGAGAACTATCTTGCAAAGGACAATATAGGGAAATTTGCATTCCACTATTAAGTTGTTAACGTTGGTTCCATGGATTTCCGGATTTTGTTTCCAGATACAGTTGGGATTGAGAGCGGACATCTCCCAAGTAGATTTGAATTTCACTCCTTCATTTACTTCGCTGTCCAGAATTACTGCAATATCTCCAGGCGTAATAGTTGTGATCGATCGCATGCATCTTGTCTTGATTACGGAAGTTCTGCTTTTGACTGCGCTGTCGTAGAACTCCTTAATGACAGGTTCAATGGTAGGGAGAGAAGATACTCTCATGAGATTTGTCCATCCTTGAGTAAGAACCCAATCCAGCCCTGCTATCTTAGCGTAACTGTAGAGATTCAGATTAAGGTACTTTGGCGGGACCAGTTCCTTTTCACCAAGATTCATCGTCTTCGGTTTGCCAATGAACGAGTCTTTCTCTTTTCGATTTAAGGCGATGTTCCTCATTCTTCGTTCAATTATGATTTGCTCAGTAGGAGTAAGTTCGGAAGCAGCATTAATCTATTTCTTTGAAGCCATTGTAATGATCTGCAAACAAGGGTTAGCAAGAAAGAGAGAGAGAGAGAGCAATAGATAGCTTGAAGATGATGGAAGTTTGAAGTAAGTTTGTGAGTAGTGAGTGTGTCACTTCTTCCTTCAAATTCCTTTTTGTTAATTAATTTTATTTTATTATTTTTTTTAATACGAAAGGTGTTTACTTGGTTTAGAAGAGGAAATGATTAGTTTTCTATTGATGCGATAGAATGATTAGCATGCGCATTAAATGAGGATCTTTAAATGTGCAGTCATAGCAGTTGAGGGATTTAATGCGTGCTTGAGGAGTTTTAATATACGGAACGACACAGTTGTTTTACCAGTAGCCCAAGTGTGGGCGAGTGCCTGATCGTGCCTGATCAGTTGTTCACAGACGCTCTCTCTTGATGGTTCCTTAGATAGTCACCAGACGGTGACTTTCATTTACTCGATCTTTGGGATGTAATCTTTATTTAAGTGGATTTTTGGTCTTTTCATCAAGAAGGTGCCTGACGTCATTCTTCTAGTTGATCATGCAATATGTGTATCTATCTTCAAGCCTGCAAGATTCATTTCATAGTTCCTTTGCCGAAGGATCTTATTAGTATTTCCTGATTATCACAATTTTGCTACAGGCAATAGGATGTATATTATACTTCAACGAACACACACACACACACACACACACACACACACATATATATATATATATATATATATATATATACATTAGGAAAGCTTTCTTTGAAGGACAAGTCGTAGAGATAAGAGGATTTATCAACATTTATCCTTATGCAAGAGGTGTTTTGTTTTTCCAAGTAGAGAACTTGTCAGAACATTTGTGCTTGTCAGATAAGTTCGATAGTGTTTACCAAGGCTTTTCCTGATAAATTGTTACGAATAATGTTCAATAAGATACTAGATACATGTAATGATAGTGTGAAAGGTTATTTGCTACAGAGATGATTTGAACAAATAATTTTGATCAGCATTTGTCAATCAAACAATTTAATTTTAAATTTATATGACTATAGTGAGTAGATGATTATCCAGGTTTTTGTGTTTTTAAATGATGACATTAATGATTCAAGCATATCCTGAGGAATTACATTTTCAGCAATTTTTTCAACAACAATAGGCACACTCCTTTCTTTTTCCTTTTCTTCACCACTTACCTCTTGTTCAATTTCCACTACCCTTTCGGGCATAGTCTTACCACTCCTAAGAGTGATGGCAGAAACATTCTCAACATTTTCTTTTGGATTGACAAGAGTATCAGACGGAAAAGTACCTGGAATCCTTTCTGAGATGGTCTTGGCCAATTGGCCTACCTGGACATCCAAATTTCTAATGGAGGCTTCATGATTCTTAGCACTTGTCCTGGTCTCATTCATAAATTGCACAGTTTGTTGGCCTATTTCACCAACAATTTCTTCCAAACTCTTCCTTCCCTGGTTTGGATTCAAAGGCATTGGTGGCCTCTGATTTTGGAATGGCCTCTGAAATTGTTGCCTGACTTCTCCTTGACCACCCCCTTGATCTCTCCAAGAAAAATTGGGGTGGTTTCTCCAGCTTGGGTTATAGGTGTTGCCATAGGAATTTTGAAAATTCCCCATAGCTTTTACCTCAGCTTCTAATTCAGCCTCCTCCGGGCTCAGTTGAACCCCCTCCATTCTTTTGACCATTGCATCAACTTTCCTGGATAAAAGTTTATTTGAAGCAACAATGGACTCAAAAGAATCAACCTCATAAATACCTTTCCTGATTGCCCGGTCCTGGTTTGAATGAGCAGCTCTTGCAGCAAGTTTGTTGATTAAATCAAGAGCTCCTTGTGGTGGCAAAGCATCGAATGCCCCACTTGCTGCAGTATCCAATTTGTCCCTGGTATAATCATTCAAAGCAGCATAAAATTTCTCTACCTGATCTGCGATAGAGATGTTATGACCTGGGCACCTTCTGAGAAGTCCCTTGAACCTCTCCCATGTCTCATACAGGTTTTCAGCATCTTGTTGAATGAAGGAGTTGATTTCCTGCTTCAACTTCCTTATGCGGTTGTAAGGAAAAAATTTGGCCGTGAATTTTTCAGCCAAATCATCCCATGAAGTAATGCTTCTGAGTGGTTGAGAAGATAGCCACTCCTCTGCCACATCTCTTAAGGAAAATGGAAACAGCATAAGTCTTACCGTATCTAAGTGAGCATCATTTCTCCTTAAGGTGGAGCATTGCCTGGTGAATCGCTCCAGATGTGTATGGCAGACTTCATTTACACTTCCACCAAATTGGTTTTGACTTACCAAAGAGATGAAGTGTGGAGGAATCTGGAAGTTTGGTAAAGCATCCTCCGGAACCACAATACTCCCTTCAAAATTGTAATCTACCTGGGGAGCTGTGATATCACGAAGAGAGCGATTAGCATTCTGTTCTTCCTCCTCCTCTCTCAGCCTTTGAAGTCTAGCTTGGACTTCATCTTTCACCCTTGCATTGTATTCAGCAAGGAGGCGCTCCTCCATTTGTGCTTGTGTTTCAGCCATGGCCCTTGCTAATCTCCTTTGCTCCGCTAATCTGCGATGCAAAGTTCTTTCAATTTCAGGGTCCAATTCAAAATGTCCTACCATGCAAACAAGCCAAAGAAGTTAATAGCACCTATTCAATACAATTTTTTTATAATTTTTTTTTTATACTGAATTTTTTCTTTTTTTTATATATAAACAAAAAGTACTAAATAAAATAAAAACAAGAACTTGAAAGAACCTATCCCCGGCAACGGCGCCAAAAACTTGATAATGGAAATTGCAAGTGTACAATTTACTATCGCGTAATACAAAAGATCGAACCCAAGGGATAGGTGTTCTTATTATTATATAATTTAGTACTTGTGCAAAGAAAATAAAATGATATGGTTGATGTTTGGTTTGTGACAAGAAGAGAGTAATAGCATAAAATAATAAAGCAAATAAGATGAGAGAATTTAAGCTCTTGGGTTGATTTACATAATTTATAAAACATGCTAGAAAACTCCTACTAAATTTCTGAACTTTAAATTCATATTCATGGTGCTATAGCCTAAATTTCTACATCCTAATATCCTTAAGAAATGTACAACTTTCTTACCTAATTACTAACTCCATAGCCTTGGTTATTAGTTAATTAGAGAAGAAGATGAAGAAAGAATTCGGGCCAACACAAAGCTACGTCCATCCTTATAGCCTTAAGAAATGTATACTTATAACCTTTTTTATTTCCTATTTCCCTTACTACTTACCAAATGGCCTTATGAATAAGTAGAAAGCATGAAATCTTTTGCGCATAAAGATTAATGAAGAACAAAGAAATAAAACATGAATAGAAGATATTATTCAGAAATGTAAAAGAAAACTAGAACATGAATTATAAATTAAAACAACCCAAAAACTTAAAAGAAGAATTAGCCAAGCATGGCTAAAAGATTCATTGAATTACCCTGGATAGGAGCTCAAGTTTGGCTTCCCACAATTCCTAGGAACAATGATCTTTGAGGGAGAAAGAGAGAATACTTGTTGTATTCTAAGATGGTGTGTCTTACAAGTGAAGAAAATGGTCCTATTTATAGTAAAATTCCAGCCTCCAACGCTTGAGCGCATTCCCAACGCATGGGCGCTAGAATGCATTAAAAATCCACTTTCTGTCTGAGGCCCAGCGCTTGAGCGCTGGCTTTCCAACGCTTGGGCGCTGGGTCAACATCTGACTCATCATCCAGTCAGAACCCCAGCGCTGGAGCGCTGGGATCTCAACGCTGGAGCGTTGGGACGCTGCTTCTTCATCTTCAAGCTTTTCCTTCCTTCTTCATTCATGGTAGTGGGTTTTGATGCCATAAAATGCCACTACTCAGCCTTGTTTAATTCTGAAACCCTTCCTCCACTAACATCAATTCCTTTAAACATTTTTTCCATGTGCTAAATTAGAGAGTGATTCTTCATATTCTTCTTTTTCACTTTGGTCCTCTCTTGGTTAGCACTTCAATTCAAGCCCTCATACTCTCTCAATCTCCACTTTAAGTCCTCCACTCTTGAACTTTTACAAAATTGGTCCCTGACTTCCTGAAACTTTACACATTGGTCCCTGGACAAAAATGATAACTAAACCAGCTTTTTCTAAAAATACAAAATAACTAGAAAAATTCCTAAAAATATAAAATAAAGCTAGAAAATCTAATAAAATCTAATCTACATGCAAAATGAAAAATAAATAGAAAATCTATATAAAAAGACTAAAAAACCTATATGTGACTCAAAAATAATAAAATAAAAAGACTAAAAATAGCCTAAAAACATCATATAAAATCCACTCATCAATAGGTCCTGTAATCGATTATCCTTGATCTCAGTCCTCGTGCCTGTTAGAATTCTATAAGTAATCGATTACCCCAACTGATGTAATCGATTACACATTCAAAATTTGAATATTTTCAAATTTAAAACTGCCGTAATCGATTACTTTAACTGCCATAATCGATTACCCACACGATTTTCTCTATAATCAGCATCTGTCTATTGCCTTTTTGCCTACCTTTCTACATATACAATCCATCGTCTTCTAAATCTTGTTTCGCCATGGGGTCTCTTCCTCGTCCCTCCAATGTCTCATCTCCAATCAATGCTCCACGAAGGGATTCCTCCACTGATCCTTTGGTGCTTTCTCGATACCGCATAGATGTTCAAACCAATGCTGCATCGGCTGGCCTGTCTCCATTTTATACCATTCCTTCCAATTTCTCACAAGAAACCAAAGTCATCCTTGAAAGAATGGACATCCTGTCACTTCGTCTCTCTCAAAAGTTGGGGCAACTGGAAGACACCATTCGATCTCGATTTCTGCTTGTGGAAAATCGCATAGAGGCAGTACACTCCTTCATGCGCAAAGAAATAGAGAGTCTCCAGGATCTTGATCCCTCTGAGAATTCTGAGGATTCTAGTCAAACATAGATTGCTGAATTAACGGCGATATCCTCTGATCATCGTATCTCCCCAACGGCCAAATTCAAATCTTCTGGTCAGAGCATTAATTACCAGATTAGTTGTAATGCATATGCATTAATTACAGTCTCTGAGAACCAGAACAAAAGCATCGCCAGACGATATCACTCTCTATCTGATGGAGAAACAATCCTCACCTGGCAGACTACAACAGCAGATGCAGATGTATCCGTTACTCACAAACAAGCTTTGATTCAAAGAAACTATTTTTGAAGATATTCATTGACGCCTCCAGTTATCATCCTACTGAAGATATAAATAGTGGTCTCTGCATCATCTTCAACTCGGCGACTTACACACTATTAAAGCATTCAAATTTTTCAAGTCAGTTTAACAAGCTTTAGTCAAGAACACTCAGTAACCATTGCCCTCTCATTTTCTGAGTTTATTCGCCAACTAGTGTGTGTGAAGAAGGTCTTGCTCCTGACCCTGGCTGTGGTTTTGATGACGACAAACTCATCAACTAAAAGAAGAAAAGAAGACTTCGAAGAAACAACGCTACAAAGTTCATCAATAGTCTAGAAGTCTTAGTTTAGGTGAGTTATGCTTCTAAAGGTCCATTAAAGCATAAAGGCTCTTAAAACACCTTAACTAATCAAGCTAAGTGTTTTCATAACTTAAAAGAAGTAGAAAACCTTAAGCAGATCTCAAAGGATCAAGTTTCTGGAAGATGGACTTCAGTGTAATCGATTTCAGGATTCTGGTAATCGATTACACCTAGGAAAGTAATCGATTACTTGTTGTTTGTAATCGATTACATGTTTGAAATTCAAATTCAAACTGAAACGGCTATTAGTGTAATCGATTACACTAAGTGATGTAATCGATTACCAGAACGAAAAATTACATCTTTTCATGAACCATTGTGTCCCAAACCTTTTGAAAAGGGTTGTGATGGTTCAAGGATGTTTCCCTTGCCTATATAAAGTCCATTTGAGTCCAGAACACAAGAGACAACACACAACACATGAGAATACAACATTAGGCCAAAGCTTTGTCAAAATTAGTTCATCTTTTAGAACTTAAACCTTCAAGAGCCTAAATTCTGAGTTCATGATCTTCATGTCTATAAGAACACTTTAGTTGTTCATATCTTGAAGAACTCAGAATTGTATTATGCTTAAAAGCCTTAAAGCATAATTTCTCATGATCAATCCACTTCTATGTTAAAGGATTGATACAGCCAATTGTAAACTCTTCTTCATCTCTTTCTGTAAGATTGAGTTTTCACCGTGGTATTCGGTGAAGGGTTGTTGTCACTGAAAGTGGTATACTTTCAGGGTATTGATTGAAGGTGGTTTAGCCTTCAAGGTCTGAGGGTGGTTTGCCTTCAGGAACCGAAAGCGGTTTGCTTTCAGGGGCTGAAATTCTTGGGGTCCTTGGGTTAGGAACTTGTAAGAGATTATTATCAATAGTGGAAAAATGCTCAAGGGGTTTCTTTGAGGGACTGGACGTTGCATTCAGTGGATTGAAGGTGAACCAGGATAAAACTCTGTGTGTTATTTCCTACATCCTTCATCTTTTACTTTCAAGCAATACTCAATTCCGCTGCAATCACAACAATCATCTTGTGATTATCATCATCTTGAAAGTAACATTTTCAATAAGGCGAAAATCGGAGCAACACTGATTCACCCCCCCCTCTCAGGTTGCTATCTGAACTAACAATTGGTATCAGAGCGGAAGTTTAGGTAAGTTATTCCTAAGGTCCGGGAAAAGATGGCATCCTCTTCCAATCATGGAACCAGTGAAGGACACAACATAAACAGGCCACCATTCTTCAATGGAGAACACTATGACTTCTGGAAAATCAAGATGAAGATATTCATAAAGTCATTAGACGCAGGAATTTGGAAAGCCATTGAAGAAGGTCCCTTTGTGCCTGTAGCAGAAGTAGAAGGAACTTCACAAGTAAAACCAGAAAGTTCATGGAGTGAAGAAGATAAGAAGAAATTTCAATACGATCTCAAAGGAATGAACATCCTTACATCTGCCCTTGGAATGGATGAATTCTTCAGAGTATCAACGTGCACTACATCAAAAGAAATATGGGATACGTTGATGGTGACTCATGAAGGGACAGATGAAGTCAAGAGATCAAAGATCAATACTCTATCTCAGGAATATGAAATGTCCAGAATGCTTCCAGGAGAAAAGGTATTAGATATGCAAAAAGTATGTTTTATAGCAGTTATATCCCAATTCTCTTCTTCAAATCCTAGACCTCTACGATCATATGCTGATCTGTTATTTCCACTTAATTTAATTAAATTATCATATCCTTGAGTGAAAGTGGATAAATCCTTAATCAAACTACTTACTCTTTGTTTCAGAAATCTGACTTCTTTATTTACATCTTGCTCCATAAGTGTTTGATTTTTCTTAGTTAGCATGATTGAAACTTCCTTTGAAGCATGCAGTTCTTTTTCAATTTTATCATGCTTCTTTTTGAGTATGCTATATTTAATTGCTAATGCATGTGAATATTCTAATAGCTCATTATAATCCTCAGAGGAGATTTCGGGAGTTACCTCATCTTTTTCATCCTCTTCATAGTTGGATAGGTCAACAGAGATCATCAGGGCTTCTGATTCTTTTTCTGCTTCAATATCAGACGTATCAATAGATCCCATGAAAGCACAGTATGAGGTTTCATCGATATCTCCTTCAGCCTCTTCCTCTTGGTCAGACTGATCCTTTGACTCCTCATTCTGGCTAGAGAAAGCCTTTTTCTTATATGAATTCTTTTGGGCAGGCTTGTTTCCCAAACGGGGACAATCAGCTTTAACATGTCCAGACTTCTTGCATTCGTAGCAGACGATTCCACCTTTGCTTGGAATCTTTTCTCCATCTCTTGATGAGGAGGATGACTTTCCTTTGAACTGTCTCCTGTTCCCCATCATTCTTCTGAATCTTCGATTGAACAAGGCCTGTTCGTCATCAGAGTGATCAGACTGTGCAATGCATTCGTCAGAAGATTCGTTGGCTTTTAGTGCCTTAGAATTATTAGCCTTAAAGGCTACAGCTTTGGCGGCGGACGCTTTTCCACGTATGATGGCAGCATCATTTGCAAGATCTTGCTTGTGAATCTTCAACTTACCTAGAAGATCTTCTACCTGATAGTGATCAAAGTTCTTTCCAGCTCTTTGGGCAGTAACGAACGTCCTCCAGTTCGGAGTGAGACTTCTGAGAATTTTAATTAGTTGCTCCTTGTTGGTAAATCTTTTTCCTAGATTTCTCATCCCATTATGGATGGTCTGAAGTCTAGCAAACATGGAGTCGATTGACTCATTGTCCTCCATCATGAAGGTTTCATACTGGGAGGCCAGCATGCTCATCTTGGTGTCTTGTACAGCTGACGTTCCCTCATGAGCCATGGCTAAGGTATCCCATACTTCCTTGGTAGTGCTCAAGCTGTCTACTTTGTCGTGCTCTGATAGCCAAACCGCAAGTGCACAGTTGATTATCGCGTAATATAAAAAGATCGAACCCAAGGGATAGGTGTCTTATTATTAATTTACTTAGAGCCTTTGTGCAAGAAAATAAAAAGATATATTTTTTATGTTGGTTTGATTAGGACAAGAACAAGAAATAACATAAATAAATAAAGAAGAGATGATGATAAGTGATGACTGGATTTTATCTGATGTTTTTAGGGTCTTTTTAGTCTTTTTATTTTATTATTTTTGAGTCTCATATAGGATTTTTATTATTTTTAT
The DNA here is from genome assembly GCA_030819835.1 of Acmispon strigosus. Taxonomy (NCBI): domain Eukaryota; kingdom Viridiplantae; phylum Streptophyta; class Magnoliopsida; order Fabales; family Fabaceae; genus Acmispon; species Acmispon strigosus. The sequence continues at coordinate 34,242,791 of JAUAMA010000001.1, forward strand.
ATAGATTTTCTATTTATTTTGCATTTTGCATATAGATTAGCTTTTATTTGTTTTTTAAACTTTATTTTATATTTTTAGGAATTTTTATAGTTATTTTTATATTTTTAGGAAGGCTGGTATAGTTATCATTTTTGTCCAAGGACCAAATTGTAAAGTTTCAGGAAAGGAAGGATTAAAGTGTAAAAGTTCAAGAGCGGAGGATGAAAAGTGAAGTTTCAAGGACTTGAAGGATTGAAATTGAAGTGCTAGCAAAGAGAGGACTTAAAGTGGAAATCAAGAATATGTAGAACACTCTTTGATTTAAGCACATGGAAAATATGGATTAAAGGATGAGTGGAGAATTGATGGTAGTGGGAAGGAGTTTTCAAAAGTTAATTGGTGGCCAATGAAGGCCATAATGGCCATCAAGTCCTCCACCATTGAAATTTTTGCTATAAATAGGAGTGCTCATCCTTTGTAAAAAACACACCTATTCAGAATACAACAAGTATTCTTCTTTCCTCCTTAAAGATCATTGTTCCTAGGAATTGTGGGAAGTCATACTTGAGCTCCTATCCAGGGTAATTCGCTGCTTCTTTTAGCCATGCTTGGCTAATTCTTTTAAAGTTTCTTGGGTTGTTGTAGTTTATAATTTATGTTTTAGGTTGTTTCTACCTTTCTGAATAATATTTCCAGTTCTTGTTTTATTTCCTTGTTCTTAATTTTATCTTGATGATCACAAGTGTTTTTCTTTCTACTTATATCATAAGGCCATTTGGTAAGTAGTAAGGGAAATAGGAATTAAAAAAGGCTATAAGTATATATCTCTAAAGGACATTAGGATAGACGTAGCTTTATGTTGGCCCGAATTCAATCTTCATCTTCTTTTCTGGTTAACTAAATTACAAGGTCTTGGATTTAGTAATTAGGAAGAAAGTTCTACATTTCTTAAGGCAATTAACTTGTAGAAATTCTAGGCTATAGCATCATGGACTTGGACTTAAAATTCAGAAATTAAGTAGGAACTTGCTAGCATATTTTATAGACTATGTTATTCAACCCAAGAACTGAATCTTCATCATCTTTATTTCTTATTATTTTATTGCTATATCTTGTTCTATCATAATCAAACCTTCAACAACATACATCTTTTATTTTTCTGCTCAAGTACTAAACAATTTAATAAGAAGGCACCTATCCCTTGGGTTCGATCTTTTTATTACATGATAATCAACCGTGCACTTGCGGTTTGGCTTATCAATAAGACTTAAGCACTTGGGTTGAATTATATAGCTTATAAAATATGCTAGCAACTCCTACTTAATTTCTGATTTTAGTACCAAGTTCATGATGCTATAGCCTAATGTTTCTAAAAGTTAATTCCTTACACATTGTAGAACTTTCTTCCTAATTACTAAACTCAATGCCTTGCAATTTAGAAAAAAACCAAGAAGAAGATGAAGAAAGAATTTTCAGGCCAACATAAAGCTAAGTCTATCCTAATACCTTAGTGATATGTCATATAGCTTCTTTTACTTCCTAAGTCCCTTACTACTTACCAATTTCCATTGTTATAAGCAATAAGCAATAACACTTGTGCGCATCAAGATAAAATGAAAAAACAAGGAAGTAAAACATGAACTAAAGTAATATTATTCAGAAGAGTAGAAGAAAACTAAAGCATAGATTATAAACTAAAACAACCCAAGATACTTAAGGAAGAAGTTAGCCAAGCATGGCTAAAAGAGTCATTGAATTACCCTGGACTAGGAGCTCAAGTTTGGCTTCCCACAATTCTCAGGAACAATTGCTCAAAAGGAAGAAAGAAAGAACACTTGTTGTATTCTAAGAGTTGTGTCTTTTACAAAGGATGAGCACTCCTATTTATAGCGAAAAAATTCCTTTCAATGGTGGAGGAGTTGATGGCCATTATGGCATTCATTGGCCACCAATTAACTTTTGAAAACTCCTTCCCACTACCATCAATTCTCCACTCATCCTTTAATCCTTGTTTTCCATGTGCTTAATTTAGAGAGTGTTGGTTCATATTCTTGGGGACATAATTTCCTTTGGATATCACGTCCCAAAGCTTCCAGTAGTTGACTCGATGAAGAGTTGCATATGTTTCTTCCAGTATGGATAGTTGGAGCCATCAAAGAATGGTGGCTTATTGGTTGCAGTTCCGATTGGGTAAGCGATGGAGCTTTGTGCTCTACACCTGTTAAGATGTTAGTGAATCTCAGAGCGGTTAAGCTCTGTACCAATTGATAGTAATAAAACCACACAAGAAAGGGGGGTGTGAATTTTGTGTGTGATTTTTAACTTCTTTTCGTAAAACAATAGCTATAAGTTCGAAAACGTTTGATAAAGAGTGCAGCAGAAATTATTCTACAACTGAACAATAAAGCACACACGATGATTATCCTGGTTCACCCCCTTAATCGACAGGGCTACGTCCAGTCCTTGGCTTAACCAAGATTTTCACTATTTTTAACAAAATAGTACAAGTGTTCTCAGGGACTTCTCCCAGTATTCTAGGACTACTCCTTTACAAGTATTCTTAGCAGGACTTCTCCATTACGAGTGTTGGACAGGACTCCTCCCAGTTCTTTTTCAAGAAGAATTGGTTTCTACAAAATCTCTTCGATAAGAGTGGGTAGACAATATGAAGAACAAATTACAGAGAGAATAAATAAGTTGATTCTCTGAAGGGCTTTGTGTGAATGAGGATAAGAGTAGCACTCTGTGATAATCTTCATACTAGTTGGCGACTGACTCAGATAATAGGTAAGTTGAGAATGCTGAGTGTTTGGCTTGGAAAGATTGGATCGCAAATAATAAACTTGGAAAGTTTGAATGCTTTGATCGTGTAAAAGTCGCCAAGTTGAATCTGGTGCCAAGTCCTCTATTTATATCCTTAGCAGGAAGATCAATGGGACTTTTGCTGAAGATCAGAAGATAGTTTCGTTTGAATTTCTCCTTCCTTGTGTGTAACGGATACTTCTGCAATTTCTGCTACAATAAATGCAATCTGCAATGCATTTAATGTTCATCTAATGACTGAGGTTGATATAGTCTGGTTCTTCAATGTATCTTGCCTTGATTAATAACATTTGTAATAAATGCTCATGCATTCCAGCTAAGGGAGCCATTAATGTTCTGACCAGTAAACTTGAATTTGAACGTTGAGGAGATGATCAGAAAGGCTCGCCGCTAATTCCGTAAAAGCAGCTTGAATTAAGGAATGTCAGAAGATTTGAATTTGCAAGGAATAAAGAATTTACTTCTGTCCTTTTCTCCATTAATGCTCTGAGGAGACAAGTGGTGCAAGACAGCTCATCCTGGGTTGAGCAAACGATCACCTCCTGATTTTTTCTTTTGCACTAGTCAACCAAACATTCTGTATGGAATTTACATGTTCTTTCCTTCAGATGAATCTAGTGACTGAGTGACCAGACGTTCATCATATCCGGACGGACTCTCGGAGTCAGACATTGTCAGCTGACGGACTGATTCTCAAAAGCTGTAGCCGGACGAATTTTTGATAATGCTTTGTAGAGGTCCATGTAGTGCTTTTTCCAAGTAGAAGGAATTCCTGAGCATGATAAACATTTAGAAGTTAAGAATTCTATTTTTGACAAGATCAATACTTAGTGAAATTGTTATTTATCAAAATATAATACTTCATTAAATTATTTGATTCTTACAATCTCCCCCTTTTTGATAATGACAATTTCCTTTCGAGAAAAAAGTTTTTGAGATTAATAAATTCTTAGGACTTCCTCCCCCTGAGTTTGAGATTTAATTACTCCCCCTAAATGTGTGCTCTTCTTTTAAATTCTCAGTTCAGTTATTCTTCTCCCCCTTTGGCATTATCAAAATGAAACCTAGTGATGCAGATAAGAAACAAGGAAGATAACCAGGAGAATGGAGTATATTAAAATATGACAAAAAGCAAGAAAAGTAAGAGTCAGGGAGATAGAGAAGGATGGAGTATATTGATTGCTAGGACTTTGAGCAAATACAAGAGCATTTCGAGCAATTGATTGTGAACCCCTGGTTCAGACCTGAAATCCTCTATTTATAGACCTAAAATCTAACTAAAACCAATGCTAAAAAATCTCGACCTTACACGTGTCTTGAACGTTACGCGTCTTGCAAGTCTCTAACTTGTTCAAACTTTTAGTCGAAATGAACTTTCTCATTTCTTGATCAATAATCATCTAAGTTCAGGTTTATGTTTCGACAAACTCAGTCGAATTAAATTATATTTAGTCGAACCATATTAGTTGTTAAGTAACACTTTGACAAAATCTAAAAAGAATATTCATTTTATCATTTCAACTGAAAATGACTTCATGAAATTTCAGGCTAACACATATCATCTGTTATTAATATAATTTATTTCTATTTTATTTCTTTATTTCATGTGATACAAATGAGTATTTTCCTTATACATATTCACATGAAGTACTCCGTGGCACAACGCGGGAAGCTACGATTCCTCTATTTTTCGATTCTCTCTGTTTCGATTTTTATATTAATCCATGCAACTTCTGCGTGCGCGTGGGCAAAATGATTGAATTATAATATATTCATATCTCTATTTTCCTTTCATCTATGACATACTGGTCAACTCGTTTTCCTCCCTTTTTTGATCAGCAATAACACGCGCTAAATAAAATAGCAATATAAATAATGGTGTCCTACTTCTCAGCTTCTCATCATTTAGAGGACAAAACAGAAACAATCTCAAGTCTCAACCATGGTGATGTCTGTGTTACTGAATTTCATATTCCTACCATCTCCCCTAGTCATGGCCTTGTCGGTGATAAGCTTGGTTTCACTGGCAAAATTTGGGTACTCGGAGATTCAGGGAAACCACTTCAACTTTTCCAAGTTCTGGAACGACAATGATGGCAAAACAACGGATGAGAAGCCGATTAAGCTGTCTGGCAGAGCTGGATTTCTTTTTATCTACACTCCCTCTTTTCTCGTCGGCACGGCGTCATTTTTTATCTTCCCTCACGAAGGTCTCAGATCCACGCTCCTTCATTCTGCTATCACCCTGCACTACTTCAAAAGAGTCCTTGAGGTAATGCTTCTTTCCCACACTCCTACATAGTATATAGTAAGGAAAATCTTTTGATTTTCAGAGAAGTGAACTCACTTAATGCTGTTTTTATAAGACTCAACTAGTAGTTAAGGGGACTCCATATAAATTTCAACTAACGTATTAAAGTAAATGTGGTCTAGTTTGAGCTCTAGAAGTGTGCTCATTAGACTTTGAGCTTTATTATATCTGGTCTAGTTTTTCTCTCTTTGCTTGTTATGGCCCTTTTTATTCTTGTATATGGGTTTATGCATCCCTTGTGCATTTATCAATATATTCTTTTGTCTATCAAAAAAAAATGTGGATAATGTGCATGTTTGGAAAAGTGTGTCTGGATCCACGTTTGGGCTAGATTCACGTTTGGGCTAGATCCATATTTGTAGAAGCAAGAAATAGTTATTTTTTGACTGTTCGGTCCACGTTTGGCATTTTTAAACGTGAATCCAAACACACTGGATATGGAGTTATCTAAATAAGCTTAGAAAAAACTTGAGTTTAATTATTCTAGTTCTAAGTAGACCAATAATATATAAAATAAATGAACCAAAAATTGCACTTATTTTAAAAATAATTATCCGCCTAAGACTACAGTTATTTAACTCAAACTCGGCCATTTTGACAAGCCTACATAATAATTCTGATCGGGAATAAGTGGGAAAACAAGTAATTTATTGCTAGGCTTGTCATGAAAGTTGATATTTTAGGTGACAATTTTGAATTAAAAGTACTTTTTTTATTAAGAATGCTGGTTTTACTCTATTATGTAGGTTCTCTATGTTCACAAGTTCAGTGGTCCTATGATTCTTAATTTTGCAGTCCCCATCACTCTGAGTTATCTTACGTCAGTTGTATTTATGATCTATGCTCAACACCTAACAAGGGAGCTTCTGGAACCATCTATTAATCTGATGTATCCTGGGATTGGGTTGTTTTTGGTGGGAATCACTGGCAACTTCTACCACCACTATCTTCTATCCAAATTGAGAGGAAAGGGAGAAAAAAAAATACAAGATTCCTAAGGGTGGTTTGTTTGAGCTTGTGATCTGCCCCCACTATCTTTTCGAGATCATCGTGTTTTACGGAGTTTGCTTCATTTCTCAAACGTTGTATTCGTTCGCTTTCGCCGTAGGCACTACTTTGTACTTGCTGGGTAGGAGTTATACAACTAGGAAATGGTATCTTTCTAAGTTTGAAGATTTTCCTAATCATGTTAAGGCTGTTATCCCCTTTGTCTTCTAAATGTTGCAAGGAACAATAAGGTTTACCTGAATGTTCCGGCAATAGTGCTAGGATTGAGACTTAAATTTTCTCTTTCTTAGCTATGGTTATCTGGTTAGTTATGATCAGTCTATGACCTTCTAGTTACATGACTTAAGAGCCTGTTTGGTTCATTCATGTTTTTAGTTTTTGTTCAATTAAAGCAAGTTGACGTGCATTGGAATGAATGCTGTATATTGTGTTCAGGTTTTTACATTCAAATAAAAGTATGTTTTTTAGTTCTAAAACTGAAATTTGTTTGAAGAGAGGAAGAGATACCACGAGACACTTATTTTTTATATCTATTTCTCTTTTGGTCACATCATATTATATAACACATATTACCTACCTCTTATTTCTTTCTATTTTTTTAATAATCAACACTCAAAGGATGTACAACAATCTTTATTAATTCTTTAAACTGTCATAACATATAAATTAAATCATATTTTGTAATATTAACCTTTTCTATCTTTCCTATTTATATTATATCTATAATGTTATGTCAATTTAGGTAATTAATTTGATGTCTAAGGTCTCACTTAATTCTATATAAATAATAGTCATTTATATATATATGGAAAATAAAAATGTTTGCGTCAACCAATGATAATAAATGCAAAAGTGACAATGTGCTATAACTATTTGCTCACAATTTATATGCACTTAAATTGATAGCTCTCGATCAGGTCAAAAGTACCACTAACTTAGAGCTACTATATTTAGTATCTACAAGTTATGGGCAATATTATTTGGCCTATACGAGACTGTCAACTTAAGGAGCTTCAAAATGTTAGCAAGTTCTTCTAGATTAAGAAGTTCTTTTATTCTAGTTATATAAGTTTTTATTTTAGTATGCATAATTAACAAGAAACATGGATAAACTATTCAAAGTTAAACATAAAAAAGGAAAGAAAAAACAATGCTTTAAAACTTTGTAACATAATATATTATATAATTAACTTATCTTATAACAAATATTAGTGTTCTAGAAAGATAGAGTGCTCAGAAATTAGGTTTAGAAGATAAGTGTATTCAAAATGAGGTCCCTATTACATGAGCTCCCACTAGCTATATATAGTGGGGAAGCCATAAATGACGTTTAAACGTCATAAATAATATTAAAACCTCATTAAAGCCATTAAATACTGATTACGGGCCACTTGGCCTTGAAGCACTGAGCCCAACAGCCTCAACCTATCGCCTGGTCGCCCTTCTACTAGGTGGGGGGAGCTCGCCCAGTGCACAAGCCCACAATACACCAAGCTTGAAGCCTGAAAGTGAAGTGTGTCTTCATAAGTCTTCAGAAGTCTGCATGGCCCGCCACCAGGGGAAGGTGCTCGCCCAGTCCACAAGCGCACAGGACACCAAGCTTGAAGCATGAAAGTGAAGTGTGTCTTCAGAGAGTGCTCGTCATGGAATTCCAACCAACGCTTCCTTTGGGCGGTCATCTCTATAGAATGGGCCTCGTTAAAACCTTCCTAGGAAAAACCCTATGGGATAAAAACTTAGTGAAGGAAAAAGAGTACAACATCCTATAGAGAAATGAGTCGCCTAAGGCCTGGGTGCGGAGGATAAATATGTCGCCAATCCCAACACGAAAATGTGAGTGAATGTGACTCTGGGTGTGATCGACACGCTTAGCGTGGAATGAAGTGGTCATCAGGTCGACTGGAACCGCCAAGAAGGAGTAGCTCGCCCCGCAGGAGTTGCAGCCAGCCCATAAGTCCAACTGAGCCCTAGAAGCATGAAACAGCTCGCCATACTACAACTTAATCGCCAATCTACAAACTTGTGACTTGGTGGCCAATCTAGAAAGTGTAAGTTTGGTGGAGAATCACTCGCCAGGTTGGGGTGAAGTTACTCGCCCAGCTGTACCTCATGCTTTCCTTGCCCTGTTACCTGTTTTCTATATTTCTCAACTGCAAACAAAATCATTAGTTCTCAAAATAATAATTAAATACTTCACAAGTACCTTGCTAGCGGGGATGCTATGAGTCGCCAAATGGAGATCCTAGTCCGTTCATTTTTTTTGTAGGGACGAAGACTTTTACTCGCCACTGGAGTTTTTTTTATGTAAGAAATAATTTATGTGGTCACCAGTAAATAATTTTTCTAGGTCGCCAGTGGGCTATTTTTGTAAGAATATATATATGGAAGTATTGTGCATTAGTTAAGCCCAGACGAAAAGCTATATGATAAACATGTGATACATATATTGCAATATGCGACGCGACATATAATATCCTTCAATCATCTCCAGTTCCCTAAACTCATGATCATCTTCATTCATTCAACACGCCCAATAACCAAAATTCCATCCAAAGCATAGAAAGCAACTTAAATAAGGAAATGGATTAGAGATAAAGCCAACCGAGAGATGGATTTAATATTTAAATGAAAGAACCGGGCACGGGAATGGGTTGAGGCTTCATGCCGTGATATGTCAATCTGAAAAGGGTAACTTGTAAGTGTAGATAGCAACCTGAGAGGGGGGTGAATCAGGTTCTCTCTATTTTCGCCTTAACAAAACTCAATTACTTTCAAGTTAATGATAATCACAATTGATGATTGTGAATGCAGCGGAATAAGAACTTGCTGCAAGTAAAAGATAAAGGTTGAGAGAATTTGCACACAGATTTTGCAGGTTCTCTCTACGGTGAATGAATCAAACCGATTCAAGATGAAGAAGAAGAAACCTTTGCAGTGGCTGATACAATCCTTTAGACCATTTGGATTGATCTTAGTTTGTATTCTCCAGGCAATTACAATAAAGGCTCATTTATTCTGAGTTTCTCAAATGTTGAAGAACATGAGTGTTCTTATGAAAATGAGAGTGCTGAAACACAGAATGGTGACTTTAATGAATATGAAAGTTGTTTTCCAAGTCACTTCACGTTTCTGAACATCAATCAAGTATATATAGGCACTAGAGGTCATCCATGAACCATCACAAGGCTTCCTAAATGTTTTGAGACACATTGGTTCATGAAACAACACATCTGTCAACTTGGTAATCGATTACAGCATTCTGGTAATCGATTACGCTATAGCCGTTATGATCTGAGTGTCATTTCCTGACAGGTAATCGATTATTGACTGCCTGGTAATCAATTGCTGAAAACTGGTAATCGATTACGCTATGCCTAACTGACAGGTAATAGATTACTGAAATCTAGTAATCTATAACTGCAAGTCTGAAACTTGGTTTCTTTGATGTTCAATCTCTAATTAAGTGTTTCTACTTAATTTTAGCCTTTGAAAACAAGTTGTACTTAATTAGTTGATTACTCATGAGCCTTCAAATGCAATATTACCTTAACAAAGCATAGCACACTAAGTTAACAAGACTCACTAGAAGTTAGAACCTTAATGGTTGATCTTGACGTTTTCAGCCAGTTCTTGAAGTCTTCTTTCTTTTTCTTTTTTTTTGTAACGTGTGTTGTCATCATCAAAACTTCAGCCAGAGTCAGGGGCAAGACCTTCTTCACGTAACTCTGCTCCGTCCCTTTGGACATGCTTCGGCGCCCAAATTGCACATCTCTTATGTGTCAAATTAATCAAAACAAGAAGTCAGAGTAAGCTATCACGGGTTTAGATCATAAAACATGACTGAATAACGAAACTAATAACCAGTCTTGTAGATTGTTCATAAATTTTTCCAAAACATGTCAAAAAGATAGCATCAGTGCGTCTTATATCGTAAAGCATTAAATTTTAAGCAAATTTTCTTTACGCATTTCGTCAAGCAGGTAAAGGGAAAGCATACATAGAAGCCAGGATTGTAAGAATATGACAGGAAAAATCAGTAGAACTTCAAATCAAAGGGAGAGAACACTGCCCTGGCTCATGATGATAGAGTTTACCAAACTGAATTGCTCAGGCTTTTTTCCCTATATTCATGACAGATTCTTCGGGAACATGAAAAAAAATATTCTGTCAGAAATTTCAACGAGCAGTTCGCAGGCATTGAAAACTCAATGGCTATATGAAGGATAATTTATTGAGGCAATTTATCAAGCAATTAGCGAGTATCAGGACCACAACCATAGAAATATAAAAAGAGGCTTAAAGCAGGAAAGATGCACGGGTAGAGTGAAAAGAGAAAAGCAATGAATCAGTGAAACAAATGCAATTGACCCGCCACCAGCGGTGCAGGGATCGATCAAACCGTATCTGATGGATTTGTGCGTTGATGTTGGCGAGCCCGATTTGACTCCGTGGGTACGATGAGGATTTTGCCACTTCCTCCTCCTATTTTTCTTCCTTCCTCGAGCTTCCTCTCTCTTGCTCCGTTCACACATCTCCAATATCAGCCACAATCGTGTCGAGAGCTCTTGCCGATGCGCCAAGCCTCATAGCCACGGTCACTCCCTCGCACCAAACACCACACCGCCGCCGGTGTCACCCTCTGTCCCGTTGCCCGAGACTTCGACACCACGAGGCCCTCGCCCATAGCACCGTCATGCATCGCCGCTGAGAAACAGGCCGAGATTTTGGGTTTCGTGAAGATGGTTGGTGGCGGGTGGTTAAGAGAGTGGAGATGGTAAGGTTTCGGCCAGATCTTTCTTCTATCTCCTTTTTTTTTGGATTACCCCCCTCACTCAGGCAGAACACGAAAGCTTTTTGGTGGTGGTGGGAAAAGTTTTTACGTTTCCCCATAGACGACGCCAAATGTTCTGGAAACATAGAGTGCTTAGAAATTAGGTTAAGAAGAGAAGTGTATTCAAAATGAGGTCCCTATTACATGAGCCCCCTCTAGCTATATATAGTGGGGGAGCCATAAATGGCCTTTAAACGTCATAAATAATATTAAAACCTCATTAAAGCCATTAATACGGGCCACTGGGCCTAGAAACACTGAGCCCAATAGCCTCAACTATCGCCTAGTCGCCCTTCTACTAGGTGGGGGCGCTCGCCCATTCCAATTACATTGCCTCCTTAAAAGATTTTTCTGAAGGGCCGACATTGGACCTAACACTTTCAACCTCGTTTGCAACATATGTTTCTCAACCACTCTTTCTAACTTCAAAATCTATTTTGCAAGATCAAATGCAAGGTCTATTATTTGTCTCTTTCGATCTTCCTTGTCTCTTGCCATTCCCACAACTACTAGATAAAAGGTTTTTCGCAGCGACAAATGTTGCTTGTAAATTTGAAAAGTCGTTGGCAAAACTACCTTTCACAACATTTGTTGTTGCTGACATTGTTGAGGTTCTTACAACGGCTATTGTCGTTTCTGTTGTAAAAACTTTGTCGATGCTATAACTGTTTTCTAATAACCACTGCTGACGTTGTCATACCCGACATATCCTAGCGATTAAATTCGTTGCGATAAAGCATTCTTCTCAACAAACCAAGTCGTCGTGATAAGATGTTTTTTTCTCAACAGCCATAGTTGTTGCGATATGAAATATTTTTCTCAAAACAGCCATAATTGTTGCAATATAGAATTTTTTTCTCAACAACCATAGTTGTTGCGATATGGAAATTTTTTGTCAACAATTATAATTGTCACGTTAAGGTATTTTTCTCAACCACTAATTTTTTTGCAAATAAAAAAACAAATTATTATAATGTTGACAAATAAAGTCACAGCCTTAAATTACATTTGACAACAATTTTAAGTATGTGAATTTTTAATATTGAATTGTTTTATGAATATAAAAATATTTTTTTAGAATTTATATTTATATTAATTACATATACTAAACTAATTATAATAAAATATTTAAAATTAAGCACTCATCACACTATTTGTAATGTACGAAATTATCATCAAAATAAACAAAAATATTAAAAAAAAATAAAAAGAGATAAGAACAACATTTAATAGATTAAAAGCCCCTTACAAGAGTCATCTCAAGGATTAAAATCATACAATCAAAATAAACCAAAATTTAACAACCTACATGTAACCCCTTGAAAACACCACCTAAAAATTTAAAACCAACTTATCAATTAATACTTAAACAAAAATAAAATAAAAAATAAACACTCGTACATGTTTTTGTTTTGAAAAGAAAAAAAAAAGCAAAGATACATAATCCGTACTGTGATTACAATATTAATTTCTTGTCTAAGTGTACTTTGAGCATGTCATCATAATTAAAGTGTTGAAACACCACCATTTGACCTGCAATTTTAACACATAGAAAAAATTCTAGGTTAGCACAACTTTTTGTATGTACTTAATAGAAGAAAGAGTAAAAGAGAAAACATTCAAAATAAGTTTTAAAAGTATGATGACATAATTTTACATGCCGACACTAACTAAGATGCACCGCAAAAAAAAAAAACTCTTACTTTTTTTTTAAAAGGCCAAAATATATTAATGAGAAATACAAGGGGTACTTCAACCCAATACAAATACAAGGGGTACTTCAACCCAATACAAATACAAGGGGTACTTCTGCTTGTTTGTTTGATTAATGTTTGTTGATCTTGTACTCAAGCCAATGCAAAAATGATGGATAATGAACATTGTGGGATAAAAGAATAAGCTTTTTTAAGTTTTATTGAGTAAATGTGATTAATTGTGCACGGATTATTAGAAATTGGTGAGTAATTGTGAACGGGCATTTTTTTTCTGTAAATATGGCGGCGGTTGGATCCGCCGTAAATGGTGTGTTATTTTTCCTCTTGACTTTGCGGCGGTTAAAACCGCCGTGAAAATAGAAGATTGAAAGTGTTGAAGATGTGACCTTGGCGATGGTTGGAACCACCGCTAAATATTGAGGCGGTTTGCGTGGCGGTTATCCCAACCGCCGACAAGTCTCTTGGAAAAGTGATTTCCCTTTTCCCTTCAAGTTTACCTACTACAGTACCAGCGTGAATATAATCTCCACCACATAAACGTGATACTCCTTTTTAGCGGTGGTTCAAACTGTCGTCGGTTCTACTTACAACCGCCGCAAAATCCCTGTTTTGTTGTAGTGAGATACCTGGGAATATTCTCTTCTAATATTCAGATTTATTATAAATATAATAAATCATTTTATCTAATTAATCATTCTTACTTGATTTAACATCAAAATTCAATTTCTATATATATATATGTTCATTTCACGCCCCTTATTAAATTTTATTTTTCAAACCACTTATCACGTAACACTTTTTCAATTATCCTATAAACGTATTTATTTAATTAATCCAAAAAAATAAAATAAAAATTATTTCTCCCAATAATATAATAGGCCACGCGGCCATTATATATATATGCTCTCATTTTATTTTTTCTCTAAACACAACACCTTAATTAAATCCTAAAAATATATTAGTCAACCAAATCAAAATATTTCCCCAAGGAAGTATAATTATATGCCTCGCATATACAATTAAAATAAAGAGAAAATATTATCTTCCTTCCAAATAACCAATATCTCTAATATTCAAGATCAACAACAATCAAACAATATTTAATACACATAAAATCAACCAATAATATATGATAATATTTATTAATAATAATAATAATAATAATCCTAATAATAAATAAAATTACTATTATACCCCTGGACCTTTTCTCAGGGTCTTACACAAATCTTATCTTTACCTTGTTAATAATAAGAAAAATAAAGAAAAAGGTGTTTGTCATGAGTTGGTAATAACTATGAAGGGTTTGTTAAGTTCAAACGATTTCACGTTTAATATATTTTGAATAATAACAATTTTACCTAAGGTTTAATAACGATAGATATGTTTTATATTTCAGGAAATATCTATCGTCCGATGAAAAGAAACGTATCGTCTGCCTATTCATGAAGAATCTAAAGCAGCTACGTTCAAATGTATCGTCCGATGAAAAGAAGTGGAATGTCTGTCTACGTTCAAAATGTATCGTCTGACTTCATGTTCAAACAGTGAAGAAACGCATCGTCTATGCAGAAGAAGGATTATGTCGTCTGCGCTCTTCAATGAAACATTGTTTCAACTGAACAAACAAAGGACATATTTAATGAAGAAATATCCCTCGTATCAGCCTAGTCTCTGAACATTCCATACTTTATGATACACCTTTTTAGAGTCAACGACTCTCTTTTCTGAACATCGTACAACCTCAACGGTCAAAATCAAATCTCGTTGATTAGAATAAAAGATACGCTCTGTTGTTTTCCTCTACATTAATTGCTCAACACTATTTAAGGAAACAGAACAGAGAAGAGTGGATGATAGAATCAGCTGCATTAAATGCTGCATTAATTGCGTAGTAGTTTTCCATTTAATGCTCTGAAAGCTTGATAGAAGTATCTGTTGCAACAACAGAGAATACGATACTCAATGGAACTTCATTATCTTCATCAACGTCCATCCTACTGAAGATATAAATAGAAGACTTGAAGACTGAGAAGTTTGGGCGACTCACAACGAAATTCAAGCACAAGCTTTCAATCTTTCTGAAATCGCCCAAGCACAGTTTCCTCACTCGAAACTCAAGTATCAAACCAAAAATCCGAGTGAAGTAACTCAAGTGTGAAAAGATCTTAAGTGTCAAATATTATCTACCTCTTTCACACCCAACCAGAGAACCATTGCAAATCATCTCTGTTGGTGAAACTCGATGTGTTTACCCAAGTGTCCAACCTCTCACAACACTTAGAGTTTATCTGCACTTAAACTTTCTACCTCACTCTTTCAGAAGAGACCTTCATAGAAGAATATATTTTTCTTGTAAAAAGGATTAGGAGAAGTCCTGATAATACTTGTTGGCAGAAGTCCCTGAGAATACTCTAGAGGAGTCCTGTGGGAATAGTTAGGAGAAGTCCTTCGAATACTCTGGAGAAGTCCTGTGTCTAATACATGTATTGTTCTGGATTGAATAGTGAAAATCTTAGTGAAGCCAAGGACTGGACATAGCCCTATCGTTCTGGGGGTGAACCAGTATAAACTTTGTTTTTGCTGTTTTTATTGCTTGCATTGTTTACGTGTTTATTTACTGTATCATCTGCTGCATGCACCGTCCGACGTTTTTTGCTTGTATCGTCTACATGTTCACAACATTTACATTAGAACTCATTTTATTTCCACTGCTAAAACTCTGTTAACCTATCGTCCGCATAGGTGTGTTTTTATCCCGAGTTCTATCATTTGTGAAAACCTGTCATAAACTAATAATTGTTTTTGGAAGTCAAGTTTTAATTAGGACACAATTCAACCCTCCCCCCCTTCTTGTGTCGTTTGCCGTTTCCTTTTTCTATCAGGGTTGGGAAAGTGTGAAAGTGAAAAAAAAAAAAAACATGTTTGTGCTCGTCACTTGGTTTTCAGATGAGGGGTTTGATTTATTTTGGCTCAAATTTGGTGTTGTTGCAGAGGAGATGGGTTAATGGTGTAAGTTGTGGTGGCTGCTAGCTTGGTGGAAGGGAGGAAGAAGAACATGTTTTTTTTCGGTTTTTGAGTTTTTTAAATTAAAATCAATTTTTTAATTAAAATATACTAAAAATCCACGTCAACAAAAAAGTTAGATCTTGGAGTGCCCAGAGACCAAAAGTGTTGACGGAAATTAACGTCGGAGAGGAAAAATGTAATTTTCGAACTTTATGGACCATTTTTAAGCAAAGACCATTTGTGGCGGACCAAAAGTGTAATTAAGCCTTTTCAATTTTAAGTCTTGGAGTCTTTAGGAAATTCTTGTTAAGCTAAAACGTCACGTACTAGCTTATCATTTGATTTTCTGTTTTTTTTTTTTTTCTGGAACTAAACACTTTCATATTATTGTTTATCTTGTAGGTTGATTTCTTTCTCCCGCTTTCCACATGCACTTTTCTCTTAATGCGGCAATCTGTATTCCTTGGGTAGCTATAAACTTGTCTAAGAGAATATAAATTAAATGTCGAACTAATAAATGCCAAATGTTTGTAATAGTAGTAAAGCCCCATATTGATATTAGAAAACCGTGGCATGTACCTAAAAGGCACTTGTGGCCTTAACCCGCTTTATGAAACCGTGTCTGAAAGTTTTAAGGCCACAGTTTCGTAAGGCAAGTAAAGGCCACAGTTGGCATTTAGGAATTTGGTTTCCAATATGTGGTATTAAGGTAACTGCGACTTTAAGTTTTTGAACAAGTCGTGGCTTAAACTTGACAAAATCGTGGCCCTTGAGCTTGGCCACAACCAACTTGTAGTGCGACAAGGGAACCACGGAAAAATCGTGGCGTAAGCTTTTAACCAAGGTTTTTTACATGAGCCCGCGCTTTTTCGTCCGCGGCGGAAGGCCGAAAACGTTGTAGTGTCTACTAGGCTCTGATACCAATTGTTGAATTTAATATGAACCTAAGAGATCATATAATCATATAGACATAGAATATAGCATGTTGATTTTGTCATGGTAAAGAAATTGTGTACTCAGTATGGAATGGTTGAGGGATCCACGTCTGTGTCTATTCTCAGTTTGTTAGAGAGTAAAAGCGTGAACCAACACGGTGTAGCACAGCTGATAGATAGTTGGGCTCTTTAAGCATCTAGTCCAGGGTTTGGTTCTTGGGTGGTGCATATGGAGAAACATTTGTTGGGAGAGACCTACCTACTTAACGTGATCTCAGTGAAGGGAATCATGCGGTTGATATGCATAGCGGAATTTGAATTCCCTAAGAGATGTCTTGCAATACCATACATCAAATTTCATAGATAAAAGCAAATAGACAAGAGATACAAATTACTTCTTGAAGACATGAGTGAACAAAGCAGTTGCAACCTCGTCTCTATAGCAGTCCACACGAATTCTCTCGCTAGAAGACCCTTGTGGCTCCTTGTGCTACCAGAGACATGAGTGTGCGAATTTTTACGTGCTAGGGTTTGAGAATTCATGCTCTATTTAAAAGCCTTTACGAGGAGACTAACCTTAATCCTTATTGGAGCATGTTGAGCTCACCCAATGAGTTGGTCCAATAAATGTTCTAATGGACCGATCCAATAAGACAATATATTCTAGTGAGCTAATTCTATGTGTGTGACCTCCTAGGTATCTCTTATGGAGCTTCGGGACTAAAAACAACCTATGTAATTTTTGGATGACTAAAAACAACAAAAAAAAAAATACGTAGGGATGAAAAATAAAAATAACGTATTTTGCAGGGACTAAAAATGTATTTAAGCCATTATTTATTGATGAATATTATTTTATTTTTAATTAATCTTAATTCTTAATATTTTTCACTAATTCATAATTCAAGTCAATTTTAAGTTTATAAAATGTAGGAAAGTTTTATTGTTAAAGGTATTTATTGCAAAAGTTCACATCTCATATATATATAAAAACAACTTGTTTGAGAAAGCTCCAATACTAAGCAATTTTTGCACCCACAACAACCACTAAATATATGTGCATCTAGATTGTGCACAAACAAGCAAAGTTTTGTTTTGAACCACAATTCCAGAGAAATATCATAAAACAGATGTCATAAAACAGATATCAAAATCTATATTTCTTAAGTCCAAGCTGTGTCCATCGTCAAAAACTTCTATTGCCAGCCATCAGAGTCTTGCAAAATGAAGCTCATACATTGCAAGTATATTAGGTGATAGAGTTGCAACTTGTTTACATAGAACATGGAGTAGAATCAGTAATTAATTTAATAATTCCAGTCCTGACAAGGACTAAACTCTGGTTACCATAACACATGTTTCCTCAAGCAGCTCATCATGTTGTTGTGTAGTTTTTTATGGCCTTGCTATATCACAGTATCAATCTTTTCTATGGCAAAAATCCATGTCTCTGGGATTTCTTAATTAATAAAAAATGTTAGCTATCATAAGTAAGAACAATATGAAACTGAATGACTACACCCTACCTGCTTATATATGCCTAGACCCTGAGCCCGTGAGCTGCTGTTTATATGGAGTATCATACGTTTTTATGTCTAATACTTGAAAACAAAATATAATCCAATCAGTCTTGAGAGTTACTAAATATAAACTCACCCTTGAAGACTTTGTTAAGTATAAAATCCCAATCAGTCCAAATGAATAACCCTATGTCTAAGAAACCATTTATGGGTCATAAATGAGCTAGAAGTTTTCTACATACTATATAAAAATACAGTTGAATTATTGAGTGAAAGAACAGATGCCATTAAAAATAAAAATACATTCTAAGAGATAATACACTAATAACACTAGCCAACAACATCTACACTCTCTAAGAGCAAAATACTCTAATAAACATTAAACATCAAATTTAGCTCAGTTGTAAAGAATCACCAACCCCTTTTTCCACCTCTCTAAGTCTCATTTATTGTTCCCTTCCTCTCCTCTCCTCTCCTCCCCTTTCCTCATATCTCATGCCTTTCACACCAATTCTCAAACCAAATCTCCCCTCTCTCACTCTCACTCTCACTCTCACCATTTTCTTTGTCTAATTCTCTAATATGCTGACCAACCACACCCCTCTTCTGCAATTACACTTAACAGATTTCTGTCTCTTCTTCTAAAAATATTACGCAGTGAAAAATTATTTATAACTCAATTTCAATCACACCAAAATATATAGTAGTAATATACACTCTCTAAGATTAAAATACTCTAATAAATAATAAACATCAAATTTAGCTCAGTTGTAAAGGAGGAAAACTGCTTTTCACACTCAAACATGGAAGTTATTTATGTAATAGAGTTTCAAATACATACCACTCAAAGTAAATGATCAGTAACATAGAGAATCCATTCATCCTTGACTTCATTTATTTGAACATGAGAGTATTTCTCACACCTATACTCCGGGAAGTACTACAATCACAAACATTAAATTAGAACTAAAATGAACTAATAAATTTAAAAGATAAAAACCATTGTAAATATAAACTAGAACTAAAATGACGTACCCCTTCCGGGATTATATTTCGGTGTTGTGAAACGATCTCCTTCATAAATCGCATCACATAGTAACCACAATCTATGTGATTACTTTGGAAAGGGCACTATAGAAATCAACGAAAAAGGTTAAATTAAATATTCAATTTCCTATGAAAGTGATTCAAGATTTGTATATATCTTTATAGCGCTCCATTTTATGATTGATTTAGATTTTGTCACTTTTACTCTATCGCGATATATGCGTATTGCACTAACAAAAAGAAGTAAGTTAAATTTTCAATCAAAATCATAGAAATGTATAATAACACATACTTACTCATTGAATATGTGTTTCATGCGCCTCTCACGATGAGGATCAAAGAATCTATATAATATATAGTCTCAGGTGTGGAATGGACATTGATGATGACTAACACCCAATGATTCCTACACAAATGTTGGGATAAAAGATCTTAAGAAAATGAAATTCATTAGAATTTATCATGGAAGCTATTTTAACTAAAATTTACTCACCCTGTATTAAAAGGTGCTAAAAATAATTATTCCCTCCCATGAGACTTTGTAAGCACTTCAGTAGTGTATTCTGATTGTCGATAACCAAGTAAAGCAGTTTTTCAATGTGGGCATATAAAAGAAATATGATTTGTCTTTCGATATTGGAACATGAGCTCAAAATACAAGTACCTTAAATTAAGATGGACAAATGAAATATAATCAACAATAAATCAGAGTTTAGTCAAAACTCAAAACTATTATAATTAATTTAAAGAAATACCTAATATAGGTGCAAATAATGGCAGCAACTAACCACTTATGTTGAAGAACTTTATTAATTTAATCTTTACCCAGATATTCTTTATAGGGATAACCAAAAATTTCATCTTCCATCATTACACCCAGCTGGTCATCCTTCATTAAAAGACGCATATGTAAGGAAAGGTAAGTATGAAGCTCATTTTCTGCAATGCCAACAAGGGAGGGACCCTCTACATGAGGGGGGTTTTGTGGGTGTGAGGTACCCTTTAAGGTAATTGCTTTTTTATTTTTTGTAGTCACAACCAGCAACTCTTTCTCCTTGATTTTGGGCTGTACAAATGTCTGAAATGACTTTGGTTGAGCAACTGACTCCTTCGCCTGGCCCGACACTTTATCTTTCACTTCAGGTTGTTGTAAATCAGGTCTCGTCCTTGGACTCGGCTGAGGTTTTGATGAAGACAAACACATCACAAAAAGAAGAAAGACTTCAGAAAAGAAAAGGAAGACTTCAAGAAGACTTCAAGAAAGAAAGAGAAGAAAGACTTCACGAAGACTTCAGAAAAGGAAGGAAGACTTTAAGAAGATTTCAAAGAAGACTTCAGAGAAGAAAGACTTCAAGAACCGGCTCAGAACGTCAAGATCAGTCATTAAGGTTCTATCTTTAAGTAAGTCTTGTCAACTTAGTGTGCTATGCTTTATTAAGGTTTAATTGCATTTGAAGGCTCATTAAAGATCAACTAATTGAGTATAATATGTTCTTACAAGTAAGACTTGGTAGGAACACTCAATTAGGGTTTAAGATGGTCAAAACTGAGTTTCGGACTCTATGTAATCGATTACAGGTTGTGAGTAATCGATTACAGGAAGGCAGTAATCGATTACCATCTTAGTGTAATCGATTACACAATTTGAATTTTGAATTCAAACTGCAACGGCTAGTGTAATCGATTACACTAACTGCTGTAATCGATTACCAAGTCGACAGATGTGTCTTTTCATGAACCATTGTGTCTCAAACCGTTTGGGAAAGGTTGTGTTAGTTCATGGACGACCTCTAGTGCCTATATAAAGTCCCTAGACACTCAGAAACATCAATGACTTGGTCCATAACTTCCATATTCATTAAAGTCATAATTCTGAGTTTCTGTTCTCTCATTTTCATAAGAACACTCATGCTGTTCATCTTTTGAGAAACTCAGAATAGAAGAGCCTTCATTGTAATTTCCGGGAGCACACAAACTAAGATCAATCCATCTTGTCTAAAGGATTGAATCAGCCATAGAAAAGGCATCTTCTTCTTCTTCTATTGAATCGTGTTGATTCATTCGCCGTGGTTGTCAGTGTTAGTTCAGATAGCAACCTGAGAGGGGGGGTGAATCAGAGTTGCCCCGATTTTCGCGTAATAGTACCAAACGACTTTCAGCGCAATTAGAGTTGTAACGTAAGAACGTTGTTGCAGCAGAATATTGTAATTGCTTGAAAGTAAAAGATGAAGGATGAAGGAAATGACACAGAGAGTTTATCCTGGTTCACCTTCAATCCACCGAAGGCTACGTCCAGTCCCTCAAAGAAACCCCTTGAGGATTTTTCCACTATTGATAAAAATCACTTACAAGTTCCTAACCCAAGGACCCCAAGAATTTCTACCAATATCCTGTGAAAGTAAACCACTTTCAACAGCCCCTGAAAACAAACCGCTTTCAGTTCCTGAAGGCAAACCACCCTCAGACCTTGAAGACTAACCCGCCTTCAATCGAACAACCCTTCACCGAATACCACGGTGAAGTTAGAATCCCTCAGAAAGATTACCACTTTCTGAAGAACCACTCCACTGAATTCCACAGTGAAGATTTCCCATGATCGAGTACTCTTAACGAATGCTTGCACCAAGAACCCTAAGATATCTTATCAATCTTCCTGAAGCAACCCACTTCTGATTGATCAAGTCTTCTTAGCAATACTTGTGCCAAGAACCCTAAGAGGACCCATCATGCCTCAGAAAGCAAACCACTTTCTGATGACACCGTATTACCACGGTGGACTTTGAATCAAACTTGATTCAAAGGGTCTTTTTACAACCACCGAAAACTACGGTGAAAGAATCAACATGATTCAAATAGAAGAAGAAGAAGATGCCTTTTCTACGGCTAATTCAATCCCTTAGACAAGATGGATTGATCTTAGTTTGTATGCTCCAGGCCATTTACAATGAAGGCTCTTCCATTCTGAGTTTCTCAAATGTTGAACATCATGAGTGTTCTTATGAAAATGAGAGAACCGAAACTCAGAATGATGACTTTTATGAATATGAAAGTTATGGACCAAGTCATTTTTGTTTCTGAGTGTCTAAGGACTTTATATAGGCACTAGAGGTCGTCGATGAACCAACACAACCTTTCCCAACGGGTTTGAGACACAATGGTTCATGAAATAACACATCTGTCGACCTGGTAATCGATTACCACAGTTAGTGTAATCGATTACACCATGCCGTTGAAGTTTGAATTTGAATTTCAAACTTGGTAATCGATTACACACTTGTGGTAATCGATTACACACTTCCTGTAATTGATTACACACATCTGTAATCGATTACAGACAGTCCAGAACTCAGTTTTAACCATCTTAAACCCTAATTGAGTGTTCCTACCAAGTTTAACTTGTTAGAACATATTGTACTCAATTAGTTGATCTTTCATGAGCCTTCTAATGCAATTAAAACTTAATAAAGCATAGCACACTAAGTTGACAAGACTTACTTAAAACTAGAACCTTCATGTTTTGATCTTGACGTTCTGAGCCTGGTTCTTGAAGTCTTTCTTCTCTTAAGTCTTCTTGAAGTCTTCTTGAAGTCTTTCTTCTTTTTGTTCCTTTCTTTCTTGAAGTCTTCCTTTTCTCTTCTGAAGTCTTTCTTCTTTTTGTGATGTGTTTGTCTTCATCAAAACCTCAGTCGAGTCCAAGGACGAGACTTGAATTACAATCTCCCCCTTTTTGATGATGACAAACATCATGCTTGAACATTGATTGATCATTTGACTTTCTCTCTTGTCTTGTATATCTCCCCCTTTGTTTTGCAATTTTATCTTCCCCTTTGTGTTGCAATTGAAGCACAGTATCCTGAAAATGATCAAGCATACACAAGACTTTTCTCCCCCTTTTGACATCATCAAAAAGAAGAAAAAGCCATACAAAGTTTTCCAGGATAATAGAAATAAAGGGAAGCATAATGGAAAATATTTTGATGTCAAAACGATAATGTTTATCAACACTTTTCTCCCCCTTTTTGTTCCACTTGTAGCTTTTCTTATAGATAATCTTTACAAAGCACATGTGACCCTTTCTCCCCCTTTTGACTTCATCAAAAAGAAGATGAGTCCAAGCATACATTGCTAACAAGTAGTATAGACATTTGAATCATAGGGAGTGGGGGTGTGCAAGACAGTATTTTGAAACTTATGCATCACACGTAATTAAAGCATAACCATAGAAGTTCAGAATACATAATTAAACATACAAGCAGAATTCAAACCATCTAAGAGTTATGTCTAAACTATTACAACCCAAAATATATGAAAACATAAGCCAAACTCTGAAAGTTAACTATTTTCCATTTTTAGCCCTGATAGAATTGATTATATACTTCCAGTAAACGATTACTGAAGCTTTCTGAAATAATCCTGGGCCAAAATATCCCTGTAACCGATTACTTACTTTATGTAATCGATTATCATGTCTGAAAACTTGGATTTCCAGACTTGATAGGTACTGCATGAAAGATATATCTAACAGATAACTATGATGTAAATGCAGATGCCTAAGAATGCATTACTCTTGTACTTAATATTATTTGAAAGGTATAAAGTTTTTAGATTTTCTCTTACCAATACCACATTCTAAATTTGTGTTTTGAAAGACCATCCTTTGTATATGACATTTCAGATCACAAGATCTTCAAAACACATTTGCACAATAGGCTCAATGGTATTTTAGAGGTACCCAATAGTCTTTGGATCCTTTTGGATTAGTTCCTTTCACATCCCATATGAATCTTTTATTGGGAACTCCATCATTTCTTATGACAACATTAATGAGGAGTATAGTGAAAGAACTTTAGCTTTATGTTAGGCACTTTCTCTTTAGGACAATGGAAAGTTTTGATATAATCCTTTCTAAGTTGAGCACCATCATGTACTCTCCTTGTGTGACCAAGGTTATATGTACTACTTGGTCTAAAAGTGATTTTCTTAACATCACTAGGATGACTACGATCAGATAAACCTAAATCACTTTTATGAAAGACATGTCTTTGATTACATGACAACTTATCCATATCATTTGTTCCTTTGTTTACTACTTGAGTTAATTCATCAATTTTTTAACTTAAAGATTATGCATGGATATAAAGATGTAAAATCAATTTGAATATTTACTCTAGACTTTACTTGATCTAATTCATCTTTCATGCTTTTAGTTTTACTTTGTAGAGATGAGATGATCCTACTATGATATGCATATTCTTCATAAACACTCAAGAAACTATCATGCAATCTGATGAGTGGATTTTATATGATGTTTTTAGGTAGTTTTTAGTCTTTTTATTTTATTACTTTTGAGTCACATATAGGTTTTTTATTGTTTTTATGTAGATTTTATATTTATTTTGCATTTTGCATGTAGTTTAGATTTTATTAGATTTTCTAGCTTTATTTTATATTTTTAGGAGTTTTTATAGCAATTTTATATTTTTAGGAAAAGCTGGTTTAGTTATCATTTTTGTCCAAGGACCAATGTGTAAAGTTTCAGGAAGTCAGGGACCAAATTGTAAAATTTTAAGAGTGGAGGACTTAAAGTGGAGATTGAGAGAATATGAGGGCTTGAATTGAAGTGCTAACCAAGAGAGAACCAAAGTGAAAAAGAAGAATATGAAGAATCACTCTCTAATTTAGCACATGGAAAATAATGTTTAAAGGAATTGATGTTAGTGGAGGAAAGGTTTCAGAATTAAACAAGGCTGAGTAGTGGCTTTTTATGGCCATCAAAACCCACTACCATGAATGAAGAAGGAAGAAAAAGCTTGAAGATGAAGAAGCAGCGTCCCAACGCTCCAGCGTTGGGATCCCAGCGCTCCAGCGCTGGGGTTCTGACTGGATGATGAGTCAGATGTTGACCCAGCGCCCAAGCGTTGGAAAGCCAGCGCTCAGGCGCTGGGCCTCGGACAGAAAGTGGATTTTTAATGCATCCTAGCGCCCATGCGTTGGGAATGCCAGCGCTCAAGCGCTGGAGGCTGGAATTTTACTATAAATAGGACCCTTTTCTTCACTTGTAAGACACACCTTTATAGAATACAACAAGTATTCTCTCTTTCTCCCTCAAAGATCATTGTTCCTAGGAATTGTGGGAAGCCAAACTTGAGCTCCTATCCAGGGTAATTCAATGATTCTTTTAGCCATGCTTGGCTAAATTCTTCTTTAAGTTTTTGGGTTGTTTTAGTTTATAATACATGTTCTAGTTATTTCTTACATTTCTGAATTTTATTTCCATTCATGTTTTATTACCTTATGCTTAATTTCTATCTTGTGGATCCCAAGAGGTTTGGCTTATTACTTATTACATAAGGCCATTTGGTGAGTAGTAAGGGAACTAGGTAATAAAAAAGGTTATAAGTATACTTCGCTAAGGAATTAGGAAGGACGTAACTTTATGTTGGCTTGAACATCTTCTTCATCTTCTTCTTTAGTTAACTAGGTGCCAAGGAATTGGGTTTAGTAATTAAAAAGAAAGATCTACAATGCTTAAGGAATTAACTTGTAGTTACACTAGGCTATAGCATCATGATAATGGTTTTATAATTCAGGAATTTAGTAGGAGATTTCTAGCATGTTTTTATAGACTATGTAAACCAACCCAAGAGCTTAATGTTCATCATCTCCTTTTCTTATTATTTTATGCAATTGTTTCTTTCTAGTTCTCAAACCAACAACAATTATTCATCTTTTATTTTTCTGTTTTAGTACTAAATTTTATAATAATAAGAACACCTATCCCTTGGGTTCGATCTTTTTATATTACGCGATAGTTTAATCGTACACTTGCGATTCGCTTATCACAATCTATAAAAATTACTTTGTAAATTATCATATGAAATTGCATTACTAACCTCTTTATTGCCATCATTAGAATGATGTGTTACCATCAAAACAAGACATATTCCTCCGTTTTCTGAATTGGATGATGAACTTGCTTCATTGTCTTCCAAGTTTGTCTTCTTTGTTTTGGAGGACAAGTTTCAGAGAGTATAGACAAAGACTCTATATTTGGTAATCTCTACTGGAGTGAATGATTCATCTTGATCTAGATAAGTACTTGATCCTCATTGATGTGGGTATTACTATGTAATCATCCAAGTCATATTTCTTTAGAGGTTCTTTGTAGAACTTGGATTGATTGATGAATATCCCAATTTCAGATTGCTTGATTTGCAATTCATTCTCGTAGTGCTTGCTTTATATCATATAAAGCTTTCTTTAAGATGAGGACTTGTGAACGAAACTTTGGATATTCAAAGCCATGAGGTTGCTTCACATAGACTTCTTCTTGAATATATTCATTCAAGAGACAGCTCTTAACATCCATTTGATATAGTTGGAAGTTAATCGAGTAGGCATACTCTAATAGAAGTCTAATTGCGTCTAATCAAGCACTTGGTACATATGTCTAATCAAAATCTATACATTCTTTCTGATTATAACCCTGTACTACTAATCTATCTAATTTCTAATTATGATTCCATGTTCATCTAATTTGTTCCTAAACATCTATTTGGCTCTAATGATATACTTATCAATAGGTTAGGGAACCGATATACATACTTGGTTTTTCTCAAACTAGTTCAACTCTTGTTGCGTGGCTTGAATCCAATACTTATTTCCTAAAGCATTATGTACTTTAGATGGCTCTATTTTAATATGGTTTGAGAAGGCGTACCTATTTTCCCTATGCTAAGCAATTATCCCTTTTTCATTATTTTCATATGAGACATATCCCCTTTTTCCTAGGTATGAGATATAAAAAATTTGTTTTGTCTCCAATCATGTGTGATGTGCAGCCATTATCAAGATATCATAAAACCCTTTGCTACTTTCATACACACTTACAAAACAAATTCTCATAAAGGAATGTTAAGTACCTAAGTTGCTTTGGGTTCTAGGTTATTAATTGTCTTCTCCACCCACATATATTGGTCACTTGATATTCCTATATTCCTCTAATAACATCTACTAGAGGTATGTCCTATTCTATTGCAATAGGTACAAGCATATAGTCTATAACCTTCATTATATATTATATCTAAGCATATCATAATGTCTCCTAAGTTGTCTTGGAGCATTTTGAGAATAATTCCTATTGAAATTTCATGCTTTGATTATATAGCACGAGAAGGTAATCGATTACAGCAGTTGGGTAATCGATTACTGGCAGTTTAAATTTGAAATATTTCAA
Organism: Acmispon strigosus; assembly: GCA_030819835.1. Classification (NCBI taxonomy): domain Eukaryota; kingdom Viridiplantae; phylum Streptophyta; class Magnoliopsida; order Fabales; family Fabaceae; genus Acmispon; species Acmispon strigosus. The sequence goes on from JAUAMA010000001.1 coordinate 34,270,202, forward strand.
ACTTTGAATATGTAATCGATTACAGCAGTTATGGTAATCGATTACTTAGAAGATTCTAACAGGCACGAGGACTGAGAACAGGATTAATCGATTACAGGATCTATGGTAATCGATTACAAAGACATTTTTATAGGTTCTAAAACTATCAAGTCCTATGTAGCACATTTCTAGATGAACATTTAAGCACATAATCAATCTAAATACATGCAATCATGTAAGTTAACACAAAGATTATGTAAATACCACATTATTTTAACTATCATGTTTATCTAATATACCTAATTCTCTTCTAATCTTAAGTAATGAATCTTTAGGATTGTTTTGGGACATTTTGTGGGTAGTTCCTATAGTTCATATTTCTAGAAGAACTAGCATGCATGTGTTTACTCCTAAGAGATTTAACATCATCTAATTCCATTTGAAGCATTTGACATTTTTCTTCTAAAGATGGAATAATAGCATTTTGTTTATCACTAAATTTGGAAGTACTATGACACATCTTAAAGAATACTTTCTATAGCATATTCTAAATCATTAGAAAAAGAAGTGCTGGTACTAACCTGGATATTTTCCTTGTCAGAATTCTGAGATGCCATTAATGCAAGGTGTGCTTTTTCCTTCTTTTCAAACTTCTCCTTTAGTCCATGCTTCTTCTTTTCTTTGTAAGAACCTTCGAAAATTCTTGACTATTAAGACCATGTTCTTATCATCTTCTGACTCTGCATCATATTCTTTATTGATGCTTTCTTTGGCTTTTAGAGAAATAGACCAATGTCTCTTTTTGTTGTTCTCATATTGCTCAAATCTGTTTAACTTCAATTCATGTTCTTGAAGTTTTCCAAAATGAGTATCCAGAGTCATGTTGAAGAGACTTTTCTTCTTTGAGAGAGCAGAGTCCTTTTGGTTGCCATGTTCTTGTAAGGGATCTTAACATTTTCATGTTTATGGCATAATAAGTGAATTCCTTACCAAGAACAACCAAGTGATTCAATAGTCGTGTGAACCGCTTTTGCATATCAAGTATGCTTTCTCCAGGCAATATTCTGAACATCTCATATTCTTGTGATAGAATATATTGATCTTTGAATCTTTTGACTTCATCAGTCCCTTCGTGTATAACCATTAAAGTATCCCATATTCCTTTTGAAGATTTGCAAGTAGATACTCTAAGGAATTTCTTCATAACCATTAAAGTATCCAATGATCGAGTACTCTTAACGAATTCTTGCACCAAGAACCCTAAGATATCTTATCAATCTTCCTGAAGCAACCCACTTCTGATTGATCAAGTCTTCTTAGCAATACTTGTGCCACGAACCCTAAGAGGACCCATCATGCCTCAGAAAGCAAACCACTTTCTGATGACACCGTATTACCACGGTGGACTTTGAATCAAACTTGATTCAAAGGGCCTTTTTACAACCACTGAAAACTACAGTGAAAGAATCAACATGATTCAAATAGAAGAAGAAGAAGATGCCTTTTCTACGGCTAATTCAATCCCTTAGACAAGATGGATTGATCTTAGTTTGTATGCTCCAGGCCATTTACAATGAAGGCTCTTCCATTTTGAGTTTCTCAAATGTTGAACATCATGAGTGTTCTTATGAAAATGAGAGAACCGAAACTCAGAATGATGACTTTTATGAATATGAAAGTTATGGACCAAGTCATTTTTGTTTCTGAGTGTCTAAGGACTTTATATAGGCACTAGAGGTCGTCCATGAACCAACACAACCTTTCCCAATGGGTTTGAGACACAATGGTTCATGAAATAACACATCTGTCGACCTGGTAATCTATTACCACAGTTAGTGTAATCGATTACACCATGCCGTTGAAGTTTGAATTTGAATTTCAAACTTGGTAATCGATTACACACTTGTGGTAATCGATTACACACTTCCTGTAATCGATTACACACATCTGTAATCGATTACAGACAGTCCAGAACTTAGTTTTAACCATCTTAAACCCTAATTGAGTGTTCCTACCAAGTTTAACTTGTGAGAACATATTGTACTCAATTAGTTGATCTTTCATGAGCCTTCTAATGCAATTAAACCTTAATAAAGCATAGCACACTAAGTTGACAAGACTTACTTAAAACTAGAACCTTCATGTTTTGATCTTGACGTTCTGAGCCTGGTTCTTGAAGTCTTTCTTCTCTTAAGTCTTCTTGAAGTCTTCTTGAAGTCTTTCTTCTTTTTGTTCCTTTCTTTCTTGAAGTCTTCTTGAAGTCTTCCTTTTCTCTTCTGAAGTCTTTCTTCTTTTTGTGATGTGTTTGTCTTCATCAAAACCTCAGTCGAGTCCAAGGACGAGACTTGATTTACAGTCAGTGGTTGTAAAAAGGTCCATCGTGGTGTTCGATGGTTGTGAAAAGGTCCTTTGAATCGGGTTTGATTCAAAGTCCGCCGTAGGTTTCGGCGTCATCAGTTGGTGGTTTGCCATCTAAGGTTTGACAAGAGTTCTTAGGGTTCTTGGTGTAAGAACTTGTAAGGAATCTTGATCATTGTAAATCTTCACTGTGTGATTCAGTGGAGTGGTTCTTCAGAAAGTGGTTTGCTTTCTGGTATAGTGGAAAATCTCTGTGTGATCAGAGGACTTGACGTAGCCTTCTGGGATTGAAGGTGAACCAGGATAAAATCCCTACGTGTTCTTCTTATCCTTCATCTTTTACTTTCAAGCAATTACAATATTCCGCTGCAATAACGTTCTTATGTTACAACTCTAATTGCACTGAAAGTCATTTGGTACAATTACGCGAAAATCGGGGCAACACTGATTCACCCCCCCCCCCCTCTCAGGTTGCTATCTATACTAACAATTGTAAAGATGTCTGAAACTTTTTAAAAGTCAATGACTAGAGAAATATTGAAAAAATATGTAAAACACATTAAGACCAATTAAAGTTATTGACATACCTTAACATCTAGACCAATTAGGTTCACTGGCCATTGATAGCCAAATCCGCAAGTGCACGGATGGTTATCGCGTAGTACAAAAGATATCGAACCCAAGGGATAGGTGTCTTCTTATTAAATTATTTAGTACTTAAGCAGAAAATAAAAAGGTGTATATTGTTGTTGGTTTGATTAAGACAAAACTAGAAATAACAATAAAATATAAAGAAGAAAAGAGATGATGAGATTTAAGCACTTGGGTTGAATTACATAGTTTATAAAATATGCTAGCAAACTCCTACTTAATTTCTGAATTCTAGAACCAAGTTCATGATGCTATAGCCTAGTATTTCTACAAGTTAATTCCTTACAAATGTAGAACTTTCTTCCTAATTACTAAATTCAATTCCTTGCAACTTAGTTAACTAGAGAAGAAGATGAATATAAAGTTCAGGCCAACATAAAGCTACGTCTATCCTAATTCCTTAGTGATATATACTTATAGCCTTTTTTAAATCCTATTTCCCTTACTACTTACCAATTTCCATTGTTATAAGTAATAAGCAAGAACTCTTATGCGCATTAAGAGGAAATGAAGAACAAGGAAATAAAACATAAACTGGAAATATTATTCAGAAATTTAGAAATAAACTAAGACATAAAATATAAACTAAAACAACCCAAGATACTTAAAAGAATTAGCCAAGCATGGCTAAAAGAGGCATCGAGTTACCCTGGATAGGAGCTCAAGTTTGGCTTCCCACAATTCCTAGGAACAATGCTCTTAAGGAAGAAAGAAGAATACTTGTTGTATTCTGAATAGGTGTGTCTTACAAGTGAAGAAAAGACCCCTATTTATAGTAAAAATCTGCCCTCCAGCGCTTGAGCGCTGGGATCCCCAACGCTTGGGCGTTGGGTGCATTAAAATCCCATGTTGCAGATATAGGCCCAGCGCTTGAGCGCTGGTTTCCAACGCTTGAGCGCTGGGTGCAATTTCTGACTCACATCCTAGTCAGAGTCCCAACGCTTGAGCGTTGGGAGTTCCAACGCTTGAGCGTTGGCTCGACTGCTGGTTAATCTTCAAGCTTTTCTCTCCAACACTAGATTCATATACATTAAACCAACTTGGATACATTTAAGTTGATATTACACTAAATCCCAAAAAGAGAGGTTTAGCGACCCATATTCATAGTTGTCATAAGCTTACAAGAAGGGAGAAGGAAACCGGAATCTTGGCGACATCCACATTTGTGTCCACCTCGGCGACGTAGAACCGTGCTCCAAAGACCTTCTATTTTCACTCCTAGCTTGCTTCCTCACTTGGGATTCTCTCCCTAACTCTATTCTCTAATGAAAACCTAAAATCTAAGCTGACTCCCAAAATTCTGAATTTCTACTCTGTTCTGTTTGGACGAATGTTTTTATAGGCAAAATTTAGCACAGGTCGCTGAGCGACCCTTCCAGGGTGTTGAGCGACATGTTTCCCTTAATGAAGGGTTTCCTTAGCCGCCTTACTCGCTGAGCGGTTTCCTGGGCCGCTGAGCAGCCAGAGAAGGTGTTCTGCTCACTAAGCGGTTATCCTAAGGCGGTAAGCAGCCAGAGAGGGCTCTCCAGTCGCTGAGCAGCTGTCCTGGGTCGCTGAGCGGTCAAAGGCATGTCCAGAAGCGCTGAGCGACCAGGAACTTGTATTTTCTGCCCAGCTCTTTCTGCCTTTATGAAAAATCCATCCAAAACTTCATTCATGCATCAAAAATGGTCATAAAACATAATAAAATCCAATACAGACCCATTCTTGGCAGAATTTCAAATATATACAAAATTAGAGGAGTTTAACACAAAATATTCATCAAATGATCAATATAAGTGTCAATTAAAGGCTATAAAACTATGAATATTTGACACTTATCAATGACATAGCTCAAAGCCCTATATATTACCTTTCAATAAACAGGCAAACTTGGGTTTTGTAGATAATCGACTATGGGTTTTTCCCAATCATTTGCAACTAAGATATCAATCACAAGTACCTCAAATTGTTGTTCTAGAACCAACTTTGCCCTAATATTAATCAACTCTTTCAACTTTTCCTTAGACACCTTGTATCCAAAAGCGATTTAGGCCAATTCATTGACTTCTTGATTCTCAATCCTAGGCACATGTTGGATTTTGACCTCATCAAACTTTGTCAATAAATGACAATCCTTGATAAAATACTTCACCAAATTCTCACTTATGCACTTGTAATCTATGGTTAACTGCTTAACCACCAACTCTGAATCATCTTTAATCTCCACACTCCTTGCTCCTAGAACCAACAACATTTCGAGCCCAGCAATTAAGGCTTCATACTCTGATTCGTTGTTCAAGAAAAACCTTGGATTTTAAACTTAAAACCGATAGGAATTTCTTGAGGAGATATTATCAAGATTCTGATTCATGTTCCTTTTTGGTGTCTTGATCCATCAAAAAAGAGTTTCCAAGGTTTGAGTCTAACAAATGTTTCTTGCATTTCGACTAAAGAGTGTTTGAGTAGGAAATCTGCCACGACTTGGCCTTTCATAGATTTTAAAGGAGTTTATTTCAAGGAATACTCAGTTAAAGACAATGACAATTTACCAATTCAACTATGTAAAATAGGCTTCAACAACATGTGTTTTATTATATCAAAAGCAGATTTAATGGGATTCCTTTTTAGACCAAATTTCCTCATCCTTTCGAATGATTGACGAAGATGGTCTGAATGGTCATATCTCGACACAGATTTCACTACCACATCATCGATATAGACCTACACAAATAGACCAATTAAATAATGGAAAATGGTATTCATTTTGAGCCTCCATTTTCTTAACTGAGTCAAAGAATGGCCTTGAAACCCAAAGGGTTGTCATCATAAATACAATCAAGCTTCAGTTCTTCTACTGACGCGTCAAATTCGACTTGGCTTTCATCAACCACTTTCTTGACTGAATCGAAGTTGAGATTTTTGGCTTCATTAACCGTTTCTAAAATCTTGGCCTTTTTTGTCATTTGTTCATTAGCTATCAGGGCTATTTGAACCACTTTTTCGACTTCCAAAGCTGTCTACAGTTTTCTTTCGGCTTCTAAAGCCGTCGTTTTAACATACTTTCGGCTTCTAAAGTCGTTTCCTTCATACTTTCAACCTCTAAGGTTGTTTTGATCTTGTTTTCGGCAATATAAGCCGAAATTCGAGATATGCTCGATTCAAACATCATCCACCATCTGTCACTCCTTGAGACGGAATTCACGCCTTTGGTGAAAACCAAAATCTGGATCCAGTCTTACAAAATAAATGACTGGTTCTTCCTCTGTCTCCCTTCCAATATCATTGTAGGGAGAAATGATAGCTAACTTCTTGTCGAAAGTCTTCTTATTGACCTTATCACACTCTGCAAAGAAATAGCTTTTGTCGCCATAAACATTCTCGAGCACACCGTCTCCCCTCCAAATTGATAACTTTTGGTGAAGGGTAGAGGGTACTGCTCTGACCCCATGGATACACTCCCTTATTAGTAGTAAATTATATATTTCTTTCACATGCACCACCATGAACAAAGTAGTTGTCGTCATCGTACCCATGGTAATCTCGAGTGGGATTACCCCAAGTGACTTGTTGATTTTCCCTCATAATAAGACAAAACCATGTTATGGGGCTGCAAATCTGCTCCAATCTTCCCAATGTTCTTCATCTAAAACCTCGGCATCAGGTTTATAGCAGCTCCTCCATTGACCAGCACCTTGTTTATGCCCCTGCCTTCGACGTGTTCCCACACTAACAAAGGCTTCAAGAGTTTCTTCATTTCCTCATCGGGCTTCTTGAAAACATCATTTTGTTCCTCGACTCCTCTCTTTGTCATGATGTAATAACACAAGGGGATATCATCGTCTTCATCTTTGACAAAATAGTCATCCCCGTTCTCTGAAACCTCAAATGTTTGGTCGAACTCAACAGGTAGCACTGACACTTCATTGAAGATAACGTCTAAACCATCACTGTCAGAGTCAAAACTATCAGTTACCATGTCCCGTTCTTCAGCAGTTAGTGCCTTTAGGTGTACCATTTTCAGCAAATAGGGCTTAGCATTCCGACTCAATTTGGTGGTGGAAAATGGCCTATAAGCCGAGTTCTTGGGTACCTTGTTGTTGCTTTGGCTAGATTGGCCTAATTCGAGTACATCTCTTCTCTCTTTCTCCCAAGCGGCCTTCTTCTTCCTTTGGTGGAGCCTCCACTGAGTCCTTGTCATAGGATTCCTGCCAAAATAATTCTTCGGCGCATATTAGTAGTTCTTTGAGATACGAGAGTTGTCTAAATATGAAGAACTGTGCCCCACTTCGACCACTTTGGTTTTGATTTTGGATTAGACCTGGCAGTAGTGGCCCATTGGTTGTGTCGAATTGTGGCAGGGGGAGCGAAAGTTTTCCTCTTATTGATTTGAGAACTTAATGTCCCCTGCACATCTTTCATTTTTTAGCCTAAACGTTATTTTCCGAGAAGTCGCTATGATGACAGGATAATATATGATGTTTTTAGGTTGTTTTTAGTATTTTTATTTTATTATTTTTGAGTCACATATAGGATTTTTAGTATTTTTACATAGATTTTATATTTATTTTGCATTCTGCATATAGATTAGCTTTTATTTGTTTTTCTAACTTTATTTTATATTTTTAGGAATTTTTATAGCTATTTTATATTTTTAGGAAAAGCTGGTATAGTTATCATTTTTGTCCAGGGACCGATTTGTAAAGTTTCAGGAATTGAAGGATCAAAGTGTAAAGGTTCAAGAGTGGAGGATGAAAAGTGAAGTTTGAAGGAGTCAAAGGGCCAGAATTGAAGTTCTAACAAAGAGAGGACTTGAAGTGAAATTGAAGAATGTGAAGCAACTCTCTTTTATTTGAGCACATGTAAAATAAGGTTGGAAGATTAATGGTGGTAAAGGGGAGGTTTCAGAACTTATTAGGGGCTGAATGAGCCTAATTAAGCCAATCAATTCCACCATTGAAGAAGAAAGGAATCCAAGAAGAAGTTGCCAGTGTTCGTCCCAGCGCTGCAGCGTTGGAATTCCCAACGCTCAAGCGCTGGACCTCTGACTAGGATGTGAGTCAGAGGTTGCACCCAGCGCTGCAGCGTTGGAAGCCAGCGCTCAAGCGCTGGGCCCATTTCTGCCCGTTGGTTTTTAATGCATCCCAACGCCCAAGCGTTGGGAATGCCAGCGCCCAAGCGCTGGAAGGCTGATTTTCACTATAAATAGGGAGCTTTTCTTCACTTGTAAGACACACCTACTCAGAATACAACAAGTGTTCTTCTTTCCCTCTTAAAGATCATTGTTCCTAGGAATTGTGGGAAGCCATACTTGAGCTCCTATCCAGGGTAATTCGATGACTCTTTTAGCCATGCTTGGCTAATTCTTTTTAAGTTTCTTGGGTTGTAGTAATTTATAATTTTATGCTTTAGTATTGTTTTTACCTTTCTGAATAATATATCCATTTCATGTTTCATTTCCTTGTTCTTCATTAATCTTGTGTACAAAAGATTTCATGCTTTCTACTTATGTCATAAGGCCATTTGGTAAGTAGTAAGGGAAATAGGAAATAAAAAAGGTTATAAGTATACATTTCTTAAGGCAATTAGGATGGACGTAACTTTGTGTTGGCCTGAATTCTTTCTTCATCTTCTTTTCTAATTAACTAATAACCAAGGCTATGGAGTTAGTAATTAGGTAAGAAAGTTCTACATGACTTAAGGCAATTAGCTTGTAGAAATTCTAGGCTATAGCACCATGGAATTGGACTTAAAATTCAGAAAATAAGTAATAACTTGCTAGCATATTTATAGATTATGTAAATCAACCCAAGAGCTTAATTCTCATCATCTTATCTCTTTATTATTTTATGTTATTGTTCTTGCTTGTTCTAAAAAACCAACATCAACTATTCATCTTTTAAATTTTCTGCACAAGTACTAAATAATATAATAATAGGAAACCTGTCCCTTGGGTTCGATCTTTTTATTACGCGATATTGAATCGTGCACTTGCGATTTGGGTATCAAGTTTTTGGCGCCGTTGCCGGGGATAGGTTCTATTCTTGTTATTATTTTGTTTAGTGCTTCTTAAAAAATAAAAAAATAAATATTTTCTGCCTAACAGTTTGTTGCCATGTGGAAAGAAGATCCTTTAGAGACTATAATCTCTGAGGGGTTGGACTTTGAAGATATTGAAAGCAATGACGAACAGGTCATTGAAATGGCAAGATATCTGGAAGCTGCCCAGTTTTTCCCTTCAAAGAACAATTGGGTAGAGGAGCTGAAGAGAGAAGAAGAAGTTCAAGAGGAAAAGAGGGAACTGAAGACCTTACCTTCTACCCTTAAGTATGTATTTCTTGAAGAAGGTAACAATAAACCTGTCATTGTGAGTAGTTCCCTCTCTCCTCTTGAAGAAGAAAAACTGGTAAGAATTCTTAGAGCTCATAAATCTGCTTTGGGTTGGACTATTGAGGACATTAAGGGCATAAGCCCCACTGTTTGTATGCATAAAATTTGTTTAGAAGAACAAGTTAAACCTGTAGTCCAACCCCAAAGAAGACTTAATCCTGCCATGAAAGAGGTGGTAAGGAAAGAAGTGATTAAGTTGCTTGATGCAGGGATCATCTATCCCATTTCTGATAGTGAATGGGTTAGCCCCGTTCAGGTAGTTCCCAAAAAAGGGGGAATTACAGTGGTTCCCAATGAAAATAATGAATTGATTCCCACCAGGAAGGTAACTGGATGGAGGGTTTGTATAGATTACCGGAGGTTAAATTCTGCCACCCGGAAAGATCATTTCCCCCTTCCCTTTATTGATCAAATGCTTGACAAGTTGGCTGGCCATGAGTACTATTGTTTCTTGGATGGATATTCAGGATACAATCAAATTGTTGTTGATCCCAAGGATCAAGAGAAAACTGCTTTTACTTGTCCCTTCGGGGTGTTTGCTTATAAAAGAATGCCTTTTGGCTTGTGTAATGCTCCAGGAACCTTCCAGAGATGTATGTTTGCTATTTTTTATGATTTAATTGGTGAATGTATGGAAGTGTTCATGGATGATTTTTCTGTGTATGGCCCCAATTTTGACAAGTGTTTGGGCAATTTGGAAAGGATTCTAGTTAGGTGCCAAGAAAAGAATTTGGTACTTAATTGGGAAAAATGTCATTTTATGGTAAAAGATGGCATTGTGCTTGGGCACAAGATTTCTGAAAAAGGGATTGAGGTAGACAAAGCTAAAACTGAGATTATTGAAAATCTACCTCCTCCCACCAATGTTAAAGGTATAAGAAGCTTTCTTGGTCATGCAGGTTTTTATAGGCGATTTATAAAAGATTTTTCAAAAATTGCTAAGCCTATGACAAATCTCCTTGAAAAAGAAACTCCTTTTATCTTTAATGATGGGTGTTTGGCTGCTTTTAATTTGTTAAAGAAAAAACTTGTTTCAGCCCCTATCATTGTTGCTCCCCAATGGGATTTACCTTTTGAAGTTATGTGTGATGCTAGTGATAATGCAATAGGGGCTGTTCTCTGTCAGAAAAATGGAAAAGTTTTGCATGTAATTTACTATGCTAGTAAGGTTCTGAATGAAGCTCAAAAAAATTATGCTACAACTGAAAAGGAGTTGTTGAGTGTAGTTTATGCTTTAGATAAATTCAGACCTTACGTTTTGGGTACCAAAGTTATTGTGCATACTGACCATGCTGCATTGAAGTATTTGTTTGCTAAGCAGGAAGCTAAACCCAGGTTGATCAGGTGGATCTTACTCTTGCAAGAGTTTGATCTTGAAATTGTGGACAGGAAAGGGAAAGACAATGGTGTAGCAGACCATTTGTCAAGACTTGAAGTAGGGAACTCTAGCCCAATTCCTATTCAAGAGGAGTTCCCAGATGAGAAGCTTTTAGCTGTCCAAGAAATAGCTCCCTGGTATGTACATTTAGCTAATTTTAAAGCTGCTGGTGTGTTGCCTTCTGATTTGACTTGGCAACAAAAGAAAAAATTTCTGCATGATGCCAAATTCTTTTTCTGGGATGAACCTTATTTGTTTAGAGAATGTTCTGATGGGATCATTAGAAGGTGTATTCCAGAAAAAGAATTTGAGGCTATTTTATGGCATTGCCATGGCTCCGATTATGGAGGCCATTTTTCAGGTGAGAGGACCGCAGCTAAAGTCCTCCAAAGTGGTTTTTATTGGCCTACTATCTTCAAGGATAGTAGAGAATTTGTGGTAAGGTGTGATCGCTGTCAACGAACTGGTAACATCTCAAGAAGGAATGAGATGCCCCAAAAAATGATTTTGGAAGTTGAGCTTTTTGATGTATGGGGCATTGATTTCATGGGACCTTTTCCACCTTCTTTTGGTTGCCAGTATATTTTGGTTGCTGTTGACTATGTTTCTAAGTGGGTTGAAGCATCAGCCCTTCCCACAAATGATGGCAAAGTGGTTCTGGATTTTCTGAAGAAAAAGATCTTCACTAGATTTGGGGTACCAAGAGCAATAATCAGTGATGGAGGTAAGCATTTTTGTAATAAAGCTTTTGAAACTCTCTTGAAAAAGTATGGTGTTAATCATAAAATTGCTACCCCCTATCACCCCCAAACTAGTGGACAAGTAGAGGTTTCTAATAGGGAGTTAAAAAGGATTTTGGAAAAAACAGTTGGTACCTCAAGGAAGGATTGGTCAAAAAAATTAGATGACACCTTGTGGGCTTACCGAACTGCGTTTAAAACTCCTATTGGAACCTCTCCTTACCAGTTGGTTTATGGTAAGTCTTGTCATTTACCTGTGGAACTTGAGCATAAAGCCTTTTGGGCTTTGAAACATTTGAACATGGACCCCAAAGAAGCTGGGGATAAAAGACAGGTACAGGTACATGAGCTGGATGAATTTAGACTCCAAGCATACCACAATGCTAGGATCTACAAGGAAAGAACAAAAAGGTGGCATGATAAGAAGATCTTGCCAAAAGAATTTAGTCCAGGACAACTTGTGTTATTATTTAACTCAAGGCTGAGGTTGTTTCCTGGAAAGCTGAAATCAAGATGGACAGGACCATTTTTGGTCACCAAAGTCTTCCCTCATGGTGCGGTTGAGTTGGAAAATCAGGTTACAAAGAACACATTTCTTGTCAATGGGCAAAGACTAAAACCGTACCTAGGAAAAGATGATGAAAGTCAAGTGATGACTGTTGAGCTTGCTGACCCCTAATTGATTAAAGGGAAGGGTCTATCTCGGACCTTAACAATGAGCTGGTTGAGAGACAACCCAACTTAGGATAGTTTATAATTCTGTCTTTTAATTTTCTGCACCACTCTTGTAAATAAATAAAGAAAAAAAAAATTCTATGTTCTTGCTGCAGGGAGGGCCAGCGCTTAGGCGCTGGAGGCCAGCGCTCATGCGCTAGGCCCCTGCCAAATCCCCTCTGATTCCAGTTTTACCAACGCCTAGGCGTTGGGGGCCAGCGCTCATGCGCTAGGCCCCTGGAATCTCGTTTTTATTTACGGTAATTCCAGCGCCAGAGCGTTGGAACCCAGCGCTCAAGCACTGGAAACCTCTGATGCCCAGTATTTGATTTAATTCCAGCGCCCAAGCGTTGGCATCCCCAACGCTCAAGCGCTGGAGCTCGGGCAGAGGCTCTGTTTGTTTTTCTTTTTGCTGTTTTGCTGTTTTAATAAATTTTGTGTTCACCATTTTCTGAAAGTCTTTGATTCTATGAGTTTTTCCCTTGGTTCTAAACTGGTTTTAATTTTTGGGAAACTCAAGAATTCTTGTTTTTAAGGTGGACACAATTTTTTCAACCCATATTCTTAATTGTGCTATTTGTGGAACTAACAAGTCAAGCAAGTTTTCTACTTGTGAGACTTTTGTTTGTTCAATTTTTGCAGGAAGGAGAAAGAGCCCTCTTGAACTTAAGTGTTCAAAGTAATTTTTACATTGAGGTTCCCTTGGATTATTGTGGGAAATTTGTGATTGTACCAGCTTTTTAGTTTTGTTTTCTCTTTTTATAGTTTTAGCTTTATTTTTAGTTTAGTGTTTCTATTTTATTTTTTGCATGAGTCTTGAGTATATTATCCAGTTTGAATGTTGCTATTGCTGTGAGTGCTTTATCTGATTAAACTGCTTTTGAAAAGGTTCTATGTTTTGAAGCGGTTAGGATTGCATGCTGTTAGAATTGATTTTGGACATCTTGATTGTTTTGGTTTTTGGCAAAAGTTTTTCTGAGTTCTAAAAAGGGTACCACTTACCCTATCTTTTTCTGAGAGTTGAGGACTCTGAATTCTTGATTGTGAAATTTTTCTGCCTTGTGTTACATGTTGATTGGGATTTTGTTTACCTTGTAAGTGGAGAAGAGATTATAGGCATTTTTGAAAACTCAGAGTTTTGGTTTGAAAAGCAAAAATCCACTAGTAGCCCCTTTTTGAGCCTTAAAAGAGTCATTCTTTGAAAGCCTACTTTGTGTGATATTTTTAAGTTGTTATTGTGATTCATGTGCTGAAACTGTTAGAGCTTTTACTGTGGGTTTCTCTCTAGAAAAAGAAGAAAAAAATTGAGGTATGTGCCTTAGGAAAAAATATAATGAGGTAGTGGGGTGAGAAAGAGTATGAAGGGAGTAAAATTCAAGTCATTCAGCCCATACATTCCACTACTTTGTTCAAAAAAAAAAAGAGAAAAGAAAAAGAAAAATTGAGAGGACCCTTGTGTTAATTGTTGAAGCTCTTAAAGTTGGAAAAATCACTTAACAACAGATTCTGAGTCAGCCATTAGAGTTGCCAATTTCTTGAAATCCATACCTTGAAATATTCAACCTTTTGCCAAGTTACAACCTTCAAAAATCTCTTCAAAATTACTTGGTTGCACTATTTCAGTTTTGATTTGAATGATAGGCAGGATTATTGAGCTTTCTTGTTTTTCATGGAGAATATTATTTTGTGAGCTTAATTTGATGAACTCTAACATGTTGAAAAGCCAAGCCTAACTTTCTTGATTATATATCTTTAAACATGCAGGTCTTCCTAATCCGCTAAGCTTTCTTGGAAAGGTTTTTTGTGCTTCAAGTTGTAATCAGATAAACTTTTTCTAAACTCAGGGACGAGTTTCTCTTTAAGTTTTATCGCTTGAGGACAAGCTGTCGTTGGGTATAGTGGTGTGATGACAGGATAATATATGATGTTTTTAGGTTGTTTTTAGTATTTTTATTTTATTATTTTTGAGTCACATATAGGATTTTTAGTATTTTTACATAGATTTTATATTTATTTTGCATTCTGCATATAGATTAGCTTTTATTTGTTTTTCTAACTTTATTTTATATTTTTAGGAATTTTTATAGCTATTTTATATTTTTAGGAAAAGCTGGTATAGTTATCATTTTTGTCCAGGGACCGATTTGTAAAGTTTCAGGAATTGAAGGATCAAAGTGTAAAGGTTCAAGAGTGGAGGATGAAAAGTGAAGTTTGAAGGAGTCAAAGGGCCAGAATTGAAGTTCTAACAAAGAGAGGACTTGAAGTGAAATTGAAGAATGTGAAGCAACTCTCTTTTATTTGAGCACATGTAAAATAAGGTTGGAAGATTAATGGTGGTAAAGGGGAGGTTTCAGAACTTATTAGGGGCTAAATGAGCCTAATTAAGCCAATCAATTCCACCATTGAAGAAGAAAGGAATCCAAGAAGAAGCTGCCAGTGTTCGTCCCAGCGCTGCAGCGTTGGAATTCCCAACGCTCAAGCGCTGGACCTCTGACTAGGATGTGAGTCAGAGGTTGCACCCAGCGCTGCAGCGTTGGAAGCCAGCGCTCAAGCGCTGGGCCCATTTCTGCCCGTTGGTTTTTAATGCATCCCAACGCCCAAGCGTTGGGAATGCCAGCGCCCAAGCGCTGGAAGGCTGATTTTCACTATAAATAGGGAGCTTTTCTTCACTTGTAAGACACACCTACTCAGAATACAACAAGTGTTCTTCTTTCCCTCTTAAAGATCATTGTTCCTAGGAATTGTGGGAAGCCATACTTGAGCTCCTATCCAGGGTAATTCGATGACTCTTTTAGCCATGCTTGGCTAATTCTTTTTAAGTTTCTTGGGTTGTAGTAATTTATAATTTTATGCTTTAGTATTGTTTTTACCTTTCTGAATAATATATCCATTTCATGTTTCATTTCCTTGTTCTTCATTAATCTTGTGTACAAAAGATTTCATGCTTTCTACTTATGTCATAAGGCCATTTGGTAAGTAGTAAGGGAAATAGGAAATAAAAAAGGTTATAAGTATACATTTCTTAAGGCAATTAGGATGGACGTAACTTTGTGTTGGCCTGAATTCTTTCTTCATCTTCTTTTCTAATTAACTAATAACCAAGGCTATGGAGTTAGTAATTAGGTAAGAAAGTTCTACATGACTTAAGGCAATTAGCTTGTAGAAATTCTAGGCTATAGCACCATGGAATTGGACTTAAAATTCAGAAAATAAGTAATAACTTGCTAGCATATTTATAGATTATGTAAATCAACCCAAGAGCTTAATTCTCATCATCTTATCTCTTTATTATTTTATGTTATTGTTCTTGCTTGTTCTAAAAAACCAACATCAACTATTCATCTTTTAAATTTTCTGCACAAGTACTAAATAATATAATAATAGGAAACCTATCCCTTGGGTTCGATCTTTTTATTACGCGATATTGAATCGTGCACTTGCGATTTGGGTATCACGCTACCCTATCCTTTCGACCACTGACTTTTGGTGCGGTTTCTTGGTTTAACTTTCCACAACTTTACCACCGATTCAGTCGAAAACTGCATCGGAAGAGCATAAATTCAATATCCTTCTCTTTGCATCTTGTCAAGAATTTGAACAAAGTCTCGCCAGCATTGGGATAAACATCCTTCATTTCTTCATCATGTCCTTCGACTGAAGCTTCAACTTCACTCATCCTAACATCAGGCAGCTCAAACACTTCGACCATACAGGTTCCAGATAGCTCAACCAATTTGGTGTGCTGAACCTACAAAGAATCTGAATCGATCTTCATAGAAATCTTCTCTTTCGTCTCAAGCACCAATCTACCTTCCTTGATAGTTGTCTGAACCAAATCCCTGAGGTTAGTACATTGGTTAGTCAAGTGGCCAAAAAAGTTATGGTATTTACAAAACCTTCAAACTTTCCTTTTGATCAGGGGGAACGTTGATTTGGCCATCCTTTACCAGGATGTCATAAATGGAATCACATTTTTAAATGTCAAAATAATAAATTTTAACTGGAAATTTAGCATTTCGAGGCATATCAGTGTTAGCTGGTTTCCCTCAAAAGGCCTTAGAATTTTAAATACATAAGGAGGACCCTCTTTAAGCTCAGCCAACTTAACCTCAATTCCTTCCATATCTTCATACGGCTCATAAGATGATGGTTCCTCTCGACCTGAGTCACCTGTTTCGATATAGGAAACTTCATTTTTTCAGGCAGCTTGTTATACCTTACTTTCTCTTGTTTAAGATATACGACCTGCCTTATTATATCAGCCAATTGGGCCATATCCCTCATATACTGAGTGCCAATTTTCTTTCTGATCGAATAATCTAGGCCTCTTGCGACTATTTCGACCAATTCATGCTCAGGGACTTGAGTGAAGCACTTAGACTTCATTTGCCGAAACCTGCTCAAAAAATCATCAACAAATTCAGACAAAGCCCTCTTCACACTTGCCAATTCTTTGAGAGTAATTTGGATTCTCCTATGAAGTATTGAACATGGAAAATCATTTCCTATTGGTTCTAGTTAAAAATTGAATTCGGTGGCAAAGTGGTGAACCAAGTGAAAGCATTGTTAGTCAAAGAACTGGGAAAGTATTTCATCTTTAAATATTCATTAATCGCCAAATACCAACTTCAATCTGGTATCTAGCAATATGCTCTGTCGTCGAATCTTCGTTTTCTCCTGAGAACTTAGTGAATTTGGGAAGCTTCCAACCTCTAGGAAGTTTCGTCTGAAGGACTATCTCAGGAAAATGAGACACAAAATGGGGTCGATATGCATACCCCGCATTCAAACCATGTTGATTTAACAATTGTTCCATAATGTGCGGAATGTTTTGTTGCCCCCCAAGGTTGTTATGTCGAATTCTCTCCACTATTTGGTCTGCGTTGTGGTTTCAATTAACTAAAACCACATTGCCCATATTTCAACCAGGATTGATATCTATGTTAACAGGCTCATTCTGGGGTACTTGTTCATTCGCCTGAACCTCCACGACATTCTGTGGTTGATTTGGGTTGGGGAAATTTTGACCAGCCTGAGCGACTTGTTCAAGGATAGGAGCTGGGGCGCCGAACACATCGACAATTCGACCCAATTGCGTAGTTAGTTGTTGGTAGGCTGTGGCAGTGTCTCGAATCGTAGGATTAAAGATGGTGCCAATTTGTTGGGTCAAAGTATTGACCAACTCATGATTACTATCATCCATTTGTTGTCTGAAGGCGTTCAAAGCAGTATTAGTTAGAGTAACTAGGGACCCATTTAAAACAGACCCTAAGGGTCCCACATTTCTAACAATATTCACTCCTGATCGTGATGCCAGAATCTGGTTCCCAGGAGAACTAGTGGAGACAATTTTATCAGAATACATGGATGGATAAGTTCTTATTCCAACCATTAGAGAAGTAGGCATACCGTAAGGTTAGTCTCTCAACCCGTTGAGTGTGCCTTTTGTTGGTCCCAAATCCTAGTTGAACTACTCCAACCACATCCGAAGACATGATTAGAGTCGTTGGACTTGGGATGACAAATGGGGTTGTGACTTGACTCAAGGCTGGGCCGGTCAAAGCTGGTACAAAAACCTGACTCGAAACCAGTACATTCGAACCTACGACCACATTTTGGGTTTCTGGTGCGCTCGTAGGAACAACACCTTGTCAAAAAATAATCTCAACTCCTAGGGATTGCCACTTGTGTTGTTATTCGTCGAATGGTTAGCATTCGAATCACCTCTAGGAGGATTATTGGCATTTGAATTGCCATTTGGACCAGGGTGAGATCCTGGTGACTAATTATTTCTTGATCGATTAGTCATGCTAACGTGTCTGCCACTTCTCAAAATCATACACTTGGAAAACTTGATTAAAAAAGTTAACATCAAAACGATACTAAAAATTTCAAGCAAAGAGGTCCCACTGGGCGTGCCAATTTGTTTACCCAGAATTTTAGTAAATAGTAAGAAATCCAAATTTTAATAAAGTGGTTGGATTTTAATCCTTTTTGGGTTCTTTAACTGAAACTAAAAGTGCCTCTGAATGTAGAATTTAACAATAAAGTCAAAGTTCTTCAAAGAACTCAACCAAGAGTCAGGAACAAGTATTGTAAAAAGATAAATTTATGATAAGACAAAAGATAAAGATGAAATAAAAGGTATTTGCATTGAAATGAAATTTGGTTTCTCTTAGTACATACTCAGAAACTCTAATTTTACTATTGGTCTTGATTGCTAGGACTTTGAGCAAATACAAGAGCATTTCGAGCAATTAATTGTGAACCCCTGGTTCAGACCTGAAATCCTCTATTTATAGACCTAAAATCTAACTAAAACCAATGCTAAAAAATCTCGACCTTACACGTGTCTTGAACGTTACGCGTCTTGCAAGTCTCTAACTTGTTCAAACTTTTAGTCGAAATGAACTTTCTCATTTCTTGATCAATAATCGTCTAAGTTCAGGTTTATGTTTCGACAAACTCAGTCGAATTAAATTATATTTAGTCGAACCATATTAGTTGTTAAGTAACACTTTGACAAAATCTAAAAAGAATATTCATTTTATCATTTCAACTGAAAATGACTTCATGAAATTTCAGGCTAACACATATCATCTGTTATTAATATAATTTATTTCTATTTTATTTCTTTATTTCATGTGATACAAATGAGTATTTTCCTTATACATATTCACATGAAGTACTCCGTGGCACAACGCGGGAAGCTACGATTCCTCTATTTTTCGATTCTCTCTGTTTCGATTTTTATATTAATCCATGCAACTTCTGCGTGCGCGTGGGCAAAATGATTGAATTATAATATATTCATATCTCTATTTTCCTTTCATCTATGACATACTGGTCAACTCGTTTTCCTCCCTTTTTTGATCAGCAATAACACGCGCTAAATAAAATAGCAATATAAATAATGGTGTCCTACTTCTCAGCTTCTCATCATTTAGAGGACAAAACAGAAACAATCTCAAGTCTCAACCATGGTGATGTCTGTGTTACTGAATTTCATATTCCTACCATCTCCCCTAGTCATGGCCTTGTCGGTGATAAGCTTGGTTTCACTGGCAAAATTTGGGTACTCGGAGATTCAGGGAAACCACTTCAACTTTTCCAAGTTCTGGAACGACAATGATGGCAAAACAACGGATGAGAAGCCGATTAAGCTGTCTGGCAGAGCTGGATTTCTTTTTATCTACACTCCCTCTTTTCTCGTCGGCACGGCGTCATTTATTATCTTCACTCACGAAGGTCTAAGATTCACGCTCCTTCATTCTGCTATCACCCTGCACTACTTCAAAAGAGTCCTTGAGGTAATGCTTCTTTCCCACACTCCTACATAGTATATAGTAAGGAAAATCTTTTGATTTTCAGAGAAGTGAACTCACTTAATGCTGTTTTTATAAGACTCAACTAGTAGTTAAGGGGATTCCATATAAATTTCAACTAACGTATTAAAGTAAATGTGGTCTAGTTTGAGCTCTAGAAGTGTGCTCATTAGACTTTGAGCTTTATTGTATCTGGTCTAGTTTTTTTCTCTTTGCTTGTTATGGCCCTTTTTCTTCTTGTATATGGGTTTATGCATCCCTTGTCCATTTATCAATATATTCTTTTGTCTATCAAAAAAATATGTGGATAATGTGCATGTTTGGAAAAGTGTGTCTGGATCCATGTTTGGGCGAGATTCACATTTGGGTTGGATCCATATTTGTAGAAGCAAGAAATAGTTATTTTTGGATTGTTCGGTCCACGTTTGGCATTTTTAAACGTGAATCCAAACACACTGAATATGGAGTTATCTAAATAAGCTTAGAAAAAACTTGAGTTTAATTATTCTAGTTCTAAGTAGACCAATAATATTTAAAATAAATGAACCAAAAATTGCACTTATTTTAAAAATAATTATCCCCCTAAGACTACAGTTATTTAACTCAAACTCGGCCATTTTGACAAGCCTACATAATAATTCTGATTGGGAATAAGTGGGAAAACAAGTAATTTATTGCTAGGCTTGTCATGAAAGTTGATATTTTAGGTGACAATTTTGAATTAAAAGTACTTTTTTTATTAAGAATGCTGGTTTTACTCTATTATGTAGGTTCTCTATGTTCACAAGTTCAGTGGTCCTATGATTCTTAATTCTGCAGTCCCCATCACTCTGAGTTATCTTACGTCAGTTGTATTTATGATCTATGCTCAACACCTAACAAGGGAGCTTCCGGAACCATCTATTAATCTGATGTATCCTGGGATTGGGTTGTTTTTGGTAGGAATCACTGGCAACTTCTACCACCACTATCTTCTATCCAAATTGAGAGGAAAGGGAGAAAAAAAATACAAGATTCCTAAGGGTGGTTTGTTTGAGCTTGTGATCTGCCCCCACTACCTTTTCGAGATCATCGTGTTTTACGGAGTTTGCTTCATTTCTCAAACGTTGTATTCGTTCGCTTTCGCCGTAGGCACTACTTTGTACTTGCTGGGTAGGAGTTATACAACTAGGAAATGGTACCTTTCTAAGTTTGAAGATTTTCCTAATCATGTTAAGGCTGTTATCCCCTTTGTCTTCTAAATGTTGCGAGGAACAATAAGGTTTACCTGAATGTTCCGGCAATAGTGCTAGGATTGAGACTTAAATTTTCTCTTTCTTAGCTATGGTTATCTGGTTAGTTATGATCAGTCTATGACCTTCTAGTTACATGACTTAAGAGCCTGTTTGGTTCATTCATGTTTTCAGTTTTTGTTCAATTAAAGCAAGTTGACGTGCATTGGAATGAATGATGTATATTGTGTTCAGGTTTTTACATTCAAATAAAAGTATGTTTTTTAGTTCTAAAACTGAAATTTGTTTGAAGAGAGGAAGAGATACCACGAGACACTTATTTTTGATATCTATTTCTCTTTTGGTCACATCATATTATATAACACATATTACCTACCTCTTATTTCTTTCTATTTTTTTAATAATCAACACTCAAAGGATGTACAACAATCTTTATTAATTCTTTAAACTGTCATAACATATAAATTAAATCATATTTTGTAATATTAACTTTTTCTATCTTTCCTATTTATATTATATCTATAATGTTATGTCAATTTAGGTAATTAATTTGATGTCTAATGTCTCACTTAATTCTATATAAATAATAGTCATTTATATGTATATGGAAAATAAAAATGTTTGTGTCAGCCAATGATAGTTAACATCAAGATTTAATCATTTAATTCTTGAGCTCATGCGCATGGTCAGAAATCTCATAGCAGACTTATAACACGCTACCTAGCTAGGTATTTTAGAGCAATTACATTGTCAACAACCAATCAACCTTTTCATCAAACATGTTGGGTGCATAAGGCTTGAACAGAAATATTTTTAAGTAATCATTTAGCCATTTCATCAATTTACTAGCGAGCTTCAAAACTTCATCCAAAGCATAGAAAGCAACTTAAATAAGGAAATGGATTAGAGATAAAGCCAACCGAGAGATGGAGTTAATATTTAAATGAAAGAACCGGGCACGGGAATGGGTCGAGGCTTCATGCCGTGATATGTCAATCCGAAAAGGGTAACTTGTAAGTGTAGATAGCAACCTGAGAGGGGGGTGAATCAGGTTCGCCTTAACAAAACTCAATTACTTTCAAGTTAATGATAATCACAATTGATGATTGTGAATGCAGCGGAATAAGAACTTGCTGCAAATAAAAGATAAAGGTTGAGAGAATTTGCACACAGATTTTATCCTGGTTCACCTTCAATCCACCGAAGGCTACATCCAGTCCCTCAAGAAACCCTTGAGGATTTATCCACTATGATCAAGATTTCTTACAAGCACTTACACCAAGGACCTTAAGAACTCCTGTCAAACCTCTGAAGGCAAACCACCAACTGATGATGCCGAACCGTACGACGGACTTTGAATCAAACCCGATTCAAAGGACCTTTTCCACAACCACCGAACACTACGGTGAATGAATCAAACCGATTCAAGATGAAGAAGAAGAAACCTTTGCAGTGGCTGATACAATCCTTTAGACCATTTGGATTGATCTTAGTTTGTATGCTCCAGGAAATTACAATAAAGGCTCATTTATTCTGAGTTTCTCAAATGTTGAAGAACATGAGTGTTCTTATGAAAATGAGAGAGCAGAAACACAGAATGGTGACTTTAATGAATATGAAAGTTGTTTTCCAAGTCATTTCACGTTTCTGAACATCAATCAAGTATATATAGGCACTAGAGGTCATCCATGAACCATCACAAGGCTTCCCAAACGTTTCGAGACACATTGGTTCATGAAACAACACATCTGTCGACTTGGTAATCGATTACAGCATTCTGGTAATCGATTACGCTATAGCCGTTATGATCTGAGTGTCATTTCCTGACAGGTAATCGATTATTGACTGCCTGGTAATCAATTGCTGAAAACTGGTAATCGATTACGCTATGCCTGACTGACAGGTAATAGATTACTGAAATCTAGTAATCTATTACTGCAAGTCTGAAACTTGGTTTCTTCGATGTTCAATCTCTAATTAAGTGTTTCTACTTAATTTTAGCCTTTGAAAACAAGTTGTACTTAATTAGTTGATTACTCATGAGCCTTCAAATGCAATATTACCTTAATAAAGCATAGCACACTAAGTTAACAAGACTTACTAGAAGTTAGAACCTTAATGGTTGATCTTGATGTTTTCAGCCGGTTCTTGAAGTCTTCTTTCTTTTTCTTTTTTTTGTAACGTGTGTTGTCATCATCAAAACTTCAGCCAGAGTTAGGAGCAAGACCTTCTTCACGTAACTCTGCTCCGTCCCTTTGGACATGCTTCGGCGCCCAAATTGCACATCCCTTATGTGTCAAATTAATCAAAACAAGAAGTCAGAGTAAGCTATCATGGGTTTAGATCATAAAACATGACTGAATAATGAAACTAATAACCAGTCTTGTAGATTGTTCATAAATTTTGCCGAAACATGTCAAAAAGATAGCATCAGTGCGTCTTATATTGTAAAGCATTAAATTTTAAGAAAATTTTCTTTACGCATTTCGTCAAGCAGTAAAGGGAAAGCATACGTAGAAGCCAGGATTGTAAGAATATGACAGGAAAAATCAGTAGAACTTCAAATCAAAGGGAGAGAACACTGCCCTGGCTCATGATGATAGAGTTTACCGAACTGAATTGCTCAGGCTTTTTTCCCTATATTCATGACAGATTCTTCGGGAACATGAAAAAAAACATTCTGTCAGAAATTTCAACGAGCAGTTCGCAGGCATTGAAAACTCAATGGCTATATGAAGGATAATTTATTGAGGCAATTTATCAAGCAATTAGCGAGTATCAGGACCACAACCATAGAAATATAAAAAGAGGCTTAAAGCAGGAAAGATGCACGGGTAGAGTGAAAAGAGAAAAGCAATGAATCAGTGAAACAAATGCAATTGACCCGCCACCGGCGGTGCAGGGATCGATCAAACCGTATCTGGTGGATTTGTGCGTTGATGTTGGCGAGCCCGATTTGACTCCGTGGGTACGATGAGGATTTTGCCACTTCCTCCTCCTATTTTTCTTCCTTCCTCGAGCTTCCTCTCTCTTGCTCCGTTCACACATCTCCAATATCAGCCACCATCGTTTCGAGAGCTCTTGCCGATGCGCCATGCCTCATAGCCACGGTCACTCCCTCGCACCAAACACCACGCCGCCGCCGGTCTCACCCTCTATCCCATTGCCCGAGACTTCGACACCACGAGGCCCTCGCCCATAGCACCGTCATGCATCGCCGCTGAGAAACGGGCCGAGATTCTGGGTTTCGTGAAGATGGTTGGTGGCGGGTGGTTAAGAGAGTGGAGATGGTAAGGTTTCAGCCATATCTTTCTTCTATCTCCTTTTTTTTTTGGATTACCCCCCTCACTCAGGCAGAACACGAAAGCTTTTTGGTGGTGGTGGGAAAAGTTTTTACCTTTCCCCACAGACGATGCCAAATGTTCTGGAAACATAGAGTGCTTAGAAATTAGGTTAAGAAGAGAAGTGTATTCAAAATGAGGTCCCTATTACATGAGCCCCCTCTAGCTATATATAGTGGGGGAGCCATAAATGGCCTTTAAACGTCATAAATAAAATTAAAACTTCATTAAAGCCATTAATACGGGCCACTGGGCCTAGAAACACTGAGCCCAATAGCCTCAACTATCGCCTAGTCGCCCTTCCACTAGGTGGGGGCGCTCGCCCAGTCCAATTATATTGCCTCCTTAAAAGATTTTTCTGAAGGGCCGACATTGGACCTAACACTTTCAACCTCGTTTGCAACATATGTTTCTCAACCACTCTTTCTAACTTCAAAATCTATTTTGCAAGATCAAATGCAAGGTCTATTATTTGTCTCTTTCGATCTTCCTTGTCTCTTGCCATTCCCACAACTACTAGATAAAAGGTTTTTCGCAGCGACAAATGTTGCTTGTAAATTTGAAAAGTCGTTGGCAAAACTACCTTTCAAAGCAAAATAAAAGTTGTTGCATGTTGCTACGAAAAGTCCCATTGCGAAAAGTTTTGCCACAACATTTGTTGTTGCTGCCATTGTTGAGGTTCTTACAACGGCTATTGTCGTTGCTATTGTAAAAACTTTGTCGATGCCATAACTGTTTTCTAATAACCACTGCTGACGTTGTCATACCCGACATATCTTCGCGATTAAATTCGTTGCGATAAAGCATTCTTCTCAACAAAGCAAGTCGTCGTGATAAGATGTTTTTTTCTCAACAGCCATAGTTGTTGCGATGTGAAATATTTTTCCCAAAACAGCCATAATTGTTGCGATATAGAAATTTTTTCTCAACAACCATAGTTGTTGCGATATGGAAATTTTTTCTCAACAATTATAATTGTCGCGTTAAGGTATTTTTCTCAACCACTAATTTTTTTACAAATAAAAAAAAAATTATTATAATTTTGACAAATAAAGTCACAGCCTTAAATTACATTTGACAACAATTTTAAGTATGTGAATTTTTAATATTGAATTGTTTTATGAATATAAAAATCTTTTTTTAGAATTTATATTTATATTAATTACATATACTAAACTAATTATAATAAAATATTTAAAATTAAGCACTCATCACACTATTTGTAATGTACGAAATTATCATCAAAATAAAAAAATATTAAAAAAAAATAAAAAGAGATAAGAACAACATTTAATAGATTAAAAGCCCCTTACAAGAGTCATCTCAAGGATTAAAATCATAACATCAAAATAAACCAGAATTTAACAACCTACATGTAACCCCTTGAAAACACCACCTAAAAATTTAAAACCAACTTATCAACTAATACTTAAACAAAAATAAAATAAAAAATAAACACCCGTACATGTTTTTGTTTTGAAAAGAAAAAAAAGAAAAGATACATAATCTGTGAATAAACTGTGATTACAATATTAATTTCTTGTCTAAGTGTACTTTGAGCATGTCATCATAATTAAAGTGTTGAAACACCACCATTTGACCTGCAATTTTAACACATAGAAAAATTCTAGGTTAGCACAACTTTTTGTATGTACTTAATAGAAGAAAGAGTAAAAGAGAAAACATTCAAAATAAGTTTTAAAAGTATGATGACATAATCTTACATGCCGACACTAACTAAGATGCACCGCAAAAAAAAAAACTCTTACTTTTTTTTTAAAAGGCCAAAATATATTAATGAGAAATACAAGGGGTACTTCAACCCAATACAAATACAAGGGGTACTTCTGCTTGTTTGTTTGATTAATGTTTGTTGATCTTGTACTCAAGCCAATGCAAAAATGATGGATAATGAACATTGTGGGATAAAAGAATAAGCTTTTTTAAGTTTTATTGAGTAAATGTGATTAATTGTGCACGGATTATTAGAAATTGGTGAGTAATTGTGGAGTTTGTTCATGTTTTAAAAATATAATAATTAGGAACCATTGTGAACGGGCATTTTTTTTTTCTGTAAATATGGCGGCGGTTGGATCCGCCGTAAATGGTGTGTTATTTTTCCTCTTGACTTTGCGGCGGTTAAAACCGCCGTGAAAATAGAAGATTGAAAGTGTTGAAGATGTGACCTTGGCGATGGTTGGAACCACTGCTAAATATTTAGGCGGTTTGCGTGGCGGTTATCCCAACCGCCGACAAATCTCTTGGAAAAGTGATTTCCCTTTTCCCTTCAAGTGTACCTACTACAGTACCAGCGTGAATATAATCTCCACCAGATAAACGTGATACTCCTTTTTAGCGGTGGTTCAAACCGTCGTCGGTTCTACTTACAACCGCCGCAAAATCCCTGTTTTGTTGCAGTGAGATACCTGGGAATATTTTCTTCTAATATTCAAATTTATTATAAATATAATAAATCATTTTATCTAATTAATCATTTTTACTTGATTTAACATCAAAATTCAATTTATATATTTATATATATGTTCATTTCACGCCCCTTATTAAATTTTATTTTTCAAACCACTTATCACGTAACACTTTTTCAATTATCCTATAAACGTATTTATTTAATTAATCCAAAAAAATAAAATAAAAATTATTTCTCCCAATAATATAATAGGCCACGCGGCCATTATATATATATATGCTCTCATTTTATTTTTTCTCTAAACACAACACCTTAATTAAATCCTAAAAATATATTAGTCAACCAAATCTAAATATTTCCCCAAGGAAGTATAATTATATGCCTCACATATACAATTCAAATAAAGAGAAAATATTATCTTCCTTCCAAATGACCAATATCTCTAATATTCAAGATCAACAACAATCAAACAATATTTAATACACATAAAATCAACCAATAATATATGATAATATTTATTAATAATAATAATAATAATAATAATCCTAATAATAAAGAAAATTACTATTATACCCCTTGACCTTTTCTCAGGGTCTTACACCAATCTTATCTTTACCTTGTTAATAATAAGAAAAATAAAGAAAAAGGTGTTTGTCATGAGTTGGTAATAACTATGAAGGGTTTGTTAAGTTCAAACGATTTCACGTTTATTATATTTTGAATAATAACAATTTTACCCAAGGTTTAATAACGATAGATATGTTTTATATTTCAGGAAATATCTATCGTCCGATGAAAAGAAACGTATCGTCTGCCTACTCATGAAGAATCTAAAGCAGCTACGTTCAAATGTGTCATCCGATGAAAAGAAGTGGAATGTCTGTCTACCTTCAAAATGTATCGTCTGACTTCATGTTCAAACAGTGAAGAAACTCATCGTCTATGCAGAAGAAGGATTATGTCGTCTGCGCTCTTCAATGAAACATTGTTTCCACTGAACAAACAAAGGACGTATTTAATGAAGAAATATCCCTCGTATCAGCCCAGTCTCTGAACATTCCATACTTTATGATACACCTTTTTAGAGTCAACGACTCTCTTTTCTGAACATCGTACAACCTCAACGGTCAAAATCAAATCTCGTTGATTAGAATAAAAGATACGCTCTGTTGTTTTCCTCTACATTAATTGCTCAACACTATTTAAGGAAACAAAACAGAGAAGAGTGGATGATAGAATCAGCCGCATTAAATGCTGCATTAATTGCGTAGTAGTTTTCCATTTAATGCTCTGAAAGCTTGATAGAAGTATCTGTTGCAACAACAGAGAATACGATACTCAATGGAACTTCATTATCTTCATCAACATCCATCCTACTGAAGATATAAATAGAAGACTTGAAGACTGAAAAGTTTGGGCGACTCACAACGAAATTTAAGCACAAGCTTTCAATCTTTCTGAAATCGCCCAAGCACAGTTTCCTCACTCGAAACTCAAGTATCAAACCAAAAATCCGAGTGAAGTAACTCAACCAGAGAACCATTGCAAATCATCTCTGTTGGTGAAACTCGATGTGTTTACCCATGTGTCCAACCTCTCACAACACTTAGAGTTTATCTGTACTTAAACTTTCTACCTCACTCTTTCAGAAGAGACCTTCATAGAAGAATATCTTTTTCTTGTAAAAAGGATTAGGAGAAGTCCTGATAATACTTGTTGGGAGAAGTCCCTGAGAATACTCTAGAGGAGTCCTATGGGAATAGTTAGGAGAAGTCCTTCGAATACTCTGGAGAAGTCCTGTGTCTAATACATGTATTGTTCTGGATTGAATAGTGAAAATCTTAGTGAAGCCAAGGACTGGACATAGCCCTATCGTTTTGGGGGTGAACCAGGATAAACTTCGTTTTTGCTGTTTTTATTGCTTGCATTGTTTACGTGTTTATTTACTGTATCATCTGCTGCATGCATCGTCCGACGTTTTCTGCTTGTATCGTCTACATGTTCACAACATTTACATTAGAACTCATTTTATATCCACTGCTAAAACTCTGTTAACCTATCGTCTGCATAGGTGTGTTTTTATCCCGAGTTCTATCATCTGTGAAAACCTGTCATAAACTAATAATTGTTTTTGGAAGTCAAGTTTTAATTAGGACACAATTCAACCCTCCCCCCTTCTTGTGTCGTTTGCCGTTTCCTTTTTCTATCAGGTTTGGGAAAGTGTGAAAGTGAAATAAAAACACATGTTTGTGCTCGTCACTTGGTTTTCAGATGAGGGGTTTGATTTATTTTGGCTCAAATTTGGTGTTGTTGTAGAGGAGATGGGTTAATGGTGTAAGTTGTGGTGGCTGCTGGCTTGGTGGAAGGGAGGAAGAAGAACATGTTTTTTTCGGTTTTTGAGTTTTTTAAATTAAAATCAATTTTTTTAATTAAAATATACTAAAAAGCCACGTCAACAAAAAAGTTAGATCTTGCAGTGCCCAGAGACCAAAAGTGTTGACAGAAATTAACGTCGGAGAGGAAAAATGTAATTTCCGAACTTTATGGACCATTTTTAAGCAAAGACCATTTGTGGCGGACCAAAAGTGTAATTAAGCCTTTTCAATTTTAAGTCTTGGAGTCTTTAGGAAATTCTTGTTAAGCTAAAACGTCACGTACTAGCTTATCATTTGATTTTCTGTTTTTTTTTTTTTTCTGGAATTAAACACTTTCATATTATTGTTTATCTTGTAGGTTGATTTTTTTCTCCCGCTTTCCACATGCACTTTTCTCTTAATGCGGCAGTCAATTGTATTCCTTGTGTAGCTATAAAATTGTCTAACAGAATATAAATTAAATGTCGAACTAATAAATGCCAAATGTTTGTAATAGTAGTAAAGCCCCATATTGATATTAGAAAACCGTGGCATGTACCTAAAAGCCACTTGTGGCCTTAATCCGCTTTATGAAACCGTGTCTGAAAGTTTTAAGGCCACAGTTTCGTAAGGCAAGTAAAGGCCACAGTTAGCATTTAGGAATTTGGTTTCCAATATGTGGTATTAAGGTAACTGCGACTTTAAGTTTTTGAACAAGTCGTGGCTTAAACTTGACAAAATCGTGGCCCTTGAGCTTGGCCACAACCAACTTGTAGTGCGACAAGGGAACCACGGGAAAATCGTGGCGTAAGCTTTTAACCAAGGTTTTTTACATGAGCCCGCGCTTTTTCGTCCGCGGCGGAAGGCCGAAAACGTTGTAGTGTCTACTAGGCTCTGATACCAATTGTTGAATTTAATATGAACCTAAGAGATCATATAATTATATAGACATAGAATATAGCATGTTGATTTTGTCATGGTAAAGAAATTGTGTACTCGGTATGGAATGGTTGAGGGATCCACGTCTGTGTCTATTCTCAGTTTGTTAGAGAGTAAAAGCGTGAACCAACACGGTGTAGCACAGCTGATAGATAGTTGGGCTCTTTAAGCATCTAGTCCAGGGTTTGGTTCTTGGGTGGTGCATATGGAGAAACATTTGTTGGGAGAGACCTACCTACTTAACGTGATCTCAGTGAAGGGAATCATGTGGTTGATATGCATAGCGGAATTTGAATTCCCTAAGAGATGTCTTGCAATACCATACATCAAATTTCATAGATAAAAACAAATAGACAAGAGATACAAATTACTTCTTGAAGACCTGAGTGAACAAAGCAGTTGCAACCTCGTCTCTATAATAGTCCACACGAATTCTCTCGCTAGAAGACCCTTGTGGCTCCTTGTGCTAACAGAGACATGAGTGTGCGAATTTTTACGTGCTAGGGTTTGAGAATTCATGCTCTATTTAAAAGCCTTTACGAGGTGACTAACCTTAATCCTTATTGGAGCATGTTGAGCTCACCCAATGAGTTGGTCCAATAAATGTTCATCTAATGGACCGATCCAATAAGACAATATATTCTAGTGGGCTAATTCTATGTGTGTGACCTCCTAGGTATCTCTTATGGAGCTTCGGGACTAAAAACAACCTATGTAATTTTCAGATGACTAAAAACAACAACAAAAAATACCTAGGGATGAAAAATAAAAATAACGTATTTTGCAGGGACTAAAAATGTATTTAAGCCATTATTTATTGATGAATATTATTTTATTTTTAATTAATCTTAATTCTTAATATTTGTCACTAATTCATAATTCAAGTCAATTTTAAGTTTATAAATGTTATTATTTGTTGTAAGTAGTTGAATAGATTTTAACAGTACAAAATTTTCAATTTTTTATTTTATTATTTAATATATTTATTACAAATAATTCTGTTATTGCTTTTTTTATTTTAATACAAATGTAGGAAAGTTTTATTGTTAAAGGTATTTATTGAAAAGTTCACATCTCATATATATATTTTGATTGATGAAGGGTAATTTACACACATAAGCAATTTAATGTTTTTATTATGCCACCTGAATGAAGTTATTTGATTGCACCTTTTAATGTGTGACTATATACATCTGCCATTGCAACTACATAGACCCTCACCATCCTATACAAAGGAATCAACAATCAAGTAGTTGAACAAAACAAAAATCGGAAAAGGATTACCCCTTATATTTTGGTTATTCTATCTTTGGTCTCTCTGCTGTGCGGTGAAGAAGATCCTACTTCTGAGTTCACCCTTGTCCCTTTGACGGAAGCAAATTTTTCCCTGCAGAACTCATAGAACGTACCACTCGACCAAAGGTACATCTATCATGATGGCGTTCATCGGTTCTGGGTTTATTCTAAATTTCTAATGACAAGCCTTACGATCCCTGTTTGGTTTCAATTTCGGAGGTATGGATCCATCTATCCAAAAGCAACTAGTTATTGCTTCAATTTGATGTAAATTCCTACCAAATATGAATTCACGTGTATTTTCCAAACACACAACCACACACTAAAATTCGCATCAAAGTAAGTTTATCCTTTGAAAATGTGGACATTTAAGTAATAATCCTAATTAATTAGTATTATTACAGGTGGCTTTGTCTAATGTCGAAAAAAAAAAATATGGTTCACTAGTTAAAATACTTTTTCTGTAAATTAATTTTAATAGATATGAAGTAAAAAATTTAGTAGTAAAAATATGATAAATAAGCAGGACGAATCCATTCACAACATGTTAGGGGCAATTTCCCCCACAAGATTTTTACATCAACCATGATGTCAATGGAGGAATTTTGAGTGTGTTCATAAATAGGGAGAAAAAGTTCCAGGATCAAGGGCCAGGTGATTTGTGCTTCAAGTGTGGGGTTTAAGCTGCACCATGGAAACAGGTGGAGAGATATCAAATTATATTAAAAAATAATAATTCCCATGAAATATATATATATATATATATATATATATATATATATATATATATATCACTACATCAGAAAAAGCATTTTTCAGCGTTTTTTTTTTGGTATTTTACTGCGCTATTGAAGCGTTGTAACTCTAAACGCTGTAATAGGTACTTACAGCGCATTTAGGACTTATAAAAAAGCGGTGTAACATGTGTCATAAAAAAGCAGTATAACATGTGTCATTATCAAAACAGTTCTAGTCATTGTTATTACTCCTTTTAAAGCGTGCTAGACATACTACAACGCTTTAGTGGACATACTGCAATGCTGTTTAATAATAAAGAATTTTAAATAAATTGTACAGCATATTTAGCTTACAAAATAGTCAAAACTTATTAATCAACCATAATGTATGCCATAAAATATAAGAAAATTTAAAAACAACTTGTTTCAGAAAGCTCAAATACTAAGTAATTTTTGCACCCACAACAACCACTAAATATATGTGCATCTAGATTGTGCACAAACAAGCAATGTTTTGTTTTGAACCACAATTCCAGAGAAATATCATAAAACAGATGTCATAAAACAGATATCAAAATCTATATTTCTTAAGTCCAAGCTGTGTCCATCGTCAAAAACTTATATTGCCAGCCATCAGAGTCTTGCAAAATGAAGCTCATACATTGCAAGTATATTAGGTGATAGAGTTGCAACTTGTTTACATAGAACATGGAGTAGAATCAGTAATTAATTTAATAATTCCAGTCCTGACAAGGACTAAACTCTGGTTACCATAACACATGTTTCCTCAAGCAGCTCATCATGTTGTTGTGTAGTTTTTTATGGCCTTGCTATATCACAGTATGAATCTTTGCTATGGCAAAAATCCATGTCTCTGGGATTTCTTAATTAATAAAAAATGTTAGCTACCATAAGTAAGAACAATATGAAACTGAATGACTACACCCTACCTGCTAATATATGCCTAGACCCTGAGCCCGTGACCTGCTGTTTATATGGAGTACCATACGTTTTTATGTCTAATACTTGAAAACAAAATATAATCCAATCAGTCTTGAGAGTTACTGAATATAAACTCACCCTTGAAGACTTTGTTAAGTATAAAATCCCAATCAGTCCAAATGGATAACCCTATGTCTAAGAAACCATTTATGGGTCATAAATGAGCTAGAAGTTTTCTACATACTATATAAAAATACAGTTGAATTATTGAGTGAAAGAACAGATGCCATTAAAAATAAAAATACACTCTAAGGGTGCGTTTGTTTGGGGATTGGAAAAGCATACCCGAGAATCTTATACCCGGGAATATAAGAATGGGAATGTTATTCCGCGGTATCTTTTGAAAATGTGTTTGGTTTGCTAATTCGATTCCTGGGAATCTTCATCCATATTCCTGGGAATAATTATAACATGCGTTTGGTTAAAAATGCATATTCCCGGGATTATATATTGAAATTCTTTAAATACCCTTATGTTATTTAGTATTTAAATATTTTTCAATGTAATTGTTAAAAGACAAGATAAAGGTATATCCTTTGATAGCCTATAAGCTTGACACATTGTTTTGGCCAAATTCTCATGTGCAATAAAGGTACTAGAACTTCTTTTTATTTTAGTGCAAAGAATTTCTAAACTTATCTAAAAACACATACATGAAGCTTAACATATGATTTTTTTACTTCATATACTCAAACAAATCAAGTGACTAAAGCATCTTCAATCAAGCATCCCAATACAAATTGCTAAATCTAAATTGTCTTATGTTCTCCTTTTCTAAAAGGACAAAAAATCTTATTTCTATGATTTTTAAAACATATTTTTTCAACTTAAAGGCTTCTTAAAATATGCAGTAGCTTTTAGTCGCAAGCTGCATTACTCAATATTTATTGTGACTTTATACCTTGTCTCAACATCATCCAGTCAATCAATAAATTTGTTTTCCATGTCTGCAAAATTGCCCAAACGTGGGTAGTGGCATATATGGGATTTCACAAAAAAAATTATCATTCCTGGTTTTCTGATTCAACTTTCCCACCCTTCTACCATGGGAATCAAAAATGCCTATGAATGGGAATATCACTTTCCGAGGAATGAAAGATACCCAGGAATACGTTTTTAAAAACTTCTACCAAACGCAGGTATTCTGGATGTCGGACCAATATTCCCGGGAATCATTTTCCAAACCCCCAAACAAACGCCCCCTAAGATATAATACACTAATAACACTAGCCAACAGCATCTACACTCTCTAAGAGCAAAATACTCTAATAAACATTAAACATCAAATTTAGCTCAGTTGTAAAGAATCACCAACCCCTTTTTCCACCTCTCTAAGTCTCATTTATTGTTCCCTTCCTCTCCTCTCCTCTCCTCCCCTTTCCTCATATCTCATGCCTTTCACACCAATTCTCAAACCAAATCTCCCCTCTCTCACTCTCACTCTCACCATTTTCTTTGTCTAATTCTCTAATATGCTGACCAACCACACCCCTCTTCTGCAATTACACTTAACAGATTTCTGTCTCTTCTTCTAAAAATATTACGCAGTGAAAAATTATTTATAACTCAATTTCAATCACACCAAAATATATAGTAGTAATATACACTCTCTAAGATTAAAATACTCTAATAAATAATAAACATCAAAATTAGCTCAGTTGTAAAGGAGGAAAACTGCTTTTCACACTCAAACATGGAAGTTATTTATGTAATAGAGTTTCAAATACATACCACTCAAAGTAAATGATCAGTAACATAGAGAATCCATTCATCCTTGACTTCATTTATTTGAACATGAGAGTATTTCTCACACCTATACTCCGGGAAGTACTACAATCACAAACATTAAATTAGAACTAAAATGAACTAATAAATTTAAAAGATAAAAACCATTGTAAATATAAACTAGAACTAAAATGACGTACCCCTTCCGGGATTATATTTCGGTGTGGTGAAATGATCTCCTTCATAAATCGAATCACATAGTAACCACAATCTATGTGATTACTTTGGAAAAGGAACTATAGAAATCAACGAAAAAGGTTAAATTAAATATTCAATTTCCTATGAAAGTGATTCAAGATTTGTATATATCTTTATAGTGCTCCATTTTATGATTGATTTAGATTTTGTCACTTTTACTCTATCGCGATATATGCGTATTGCACTAACAAAAAGAAGTAAGTTAAATTTTCAATCATAATCATAGAATAACACTTTATTCTATGCGCCTCTCACAATGAGGATCAAAGAATCTATATAATATATAGTCTCAGGTGTGGAATGGACATTGATGATGACTAACACCCAATGATTCCTACACAAATGTTGGGATAAAAGATCTTAAGAAAATGAAATTCATTAGAATTTATCATGGAAGCTATTTTAACTAAAATTTACTCACCCTGTATTAAAAGGTGCTAAAAATAATTGTTCCCTCCCATGAGACTTTGTAAGCACTTCAGTAGTGTATTCTGATTGTCATAACCAAGTAAAGCAGTTTTTCAATGTGGGCATATAAAAGAAATCTGATTTGTCTTTTGATATTGGAACATGAGCTCAAAATACAAGAACCTTAAATTAAGATGGACAAATGAAATATAATCAACAATAAATCAGAGTTTAGTCAAAACTCAAAACTATTATAATTAATTTAAAGAAATACCTAATATAGTTGCAAATAATGGCAGCAACTAACCACTTATGTTGAAGAACTTTATTAATTTAATCTTTACCCAGATATTCTTTATAGGGATAACCAAAAATTTCATCTTCCATCATTACACCCAGCTGGTCATCCTTCATTAAAAGACGCACATGTAAGGAAAGGTAAGTATGAAGCTCATTTTCTGCAATGCCAACAAGGGAGGGACCCTCTACATGAGGGGGCTTTTGTGGGTGTGAGGTACCCTTTAAGGTAATTGCTTTTTTCTTTTTTGTAGTCACAACCAGCAACTCTTTCTCCTTAATTTTGGGCTGTACAAATGTCTGAAATGACTTTGGTTGAGCAACTGACTCCTTCGCCTGGCCCGACACTTTATCTTTCACTTCAGGTTGTTGTAAATCAGGTCTCGTCCTTGGACTCGGCTGAGGTTTTGATGAAGACAAACACATCACAAAAAGAAGAAAGACTTCAGAAAAGAAAAGGAAGACTTCAAGAAGACTTCAAGAAAGAAAGAGAAGAAAGACTTCACGAAGACTACAGAAAAGGAAGGAAGACTTTAAGAAGACTTCAAAGAAGACATCAGAGAAGAAAGACTTCAAGAACCGGCTCAGAACGTCAAGATCAATCATTAAGGTTCTATCTTTAAGTAAGTCTTGTCAACTTAGTGTGCTATGCTTTATTAAGGTTTAATTTCATTTGAAGGCTCATTAAAGATCAACTAATTGAGTATAATATGTTCTCACAAGTAAGACTTGGTAGGAACACTCAATTAAGGTTTAAGATGGTCAAAACTGAGTTTCGGACTCTCTGTAATCGATTACAGGTTGTGAGTAATCGATTACAGGAAAGCAGTAATCGATTACCATCTTAGTGTAATCGATTACACAGTTTGAATTTTGAATTCAAACTGCAACGGCTAGTGTAATCGATTACACTAACTGCTGTAATCGATTACCAAGTCGACATATGTGTCTTTTCATGAACCATTGTGTCTCAAACCATTTGGGAAAGGTTGTGTTGGTTCATGGACGACCTCTAGTGCCTATATAAAGTCCCTAGACACTCAGAAACATCAATGACTTGGTCCATAACTTCCATATTCATTAAAGTCATAATTCTGAGTTTATGTTCTCCCATTTTCATAAGAACACTCATGCTGTTCATCTTTCGAGAAACTCAGAATAGAAGAGCCTTCATTGTAATTTCCTGGAGCATACAAACTAAGATCAATCCATCTTGTCTAAAGGATTGAATCAGCCATAGAAAAGGCATCTTCTTCTTCTTCTATTGAATCGTGTTGATTCATTCACCGTGGTTGTCGGTGGTTGTAAAAAGGTCCATCGTGGTGTTTGATGGTTGTGAAAAGGTCCTTTGAATCGGGTTTGATTCAAAGTCTGCCGTAGGTTTCGGCGTCATCAGTTGGTGGTTTGCCATCTGAGGTTTGACAAGAGTTCTTAGGGTTCTTGGTGTAAGAACTTGTAAGGAATCTTGATCATTGTAAATCTTCACTGTGTGATTCAGTGGAGTGGTTCTTCAAAAAGTGGTTTGCTTTCTGGTATAGTGGAAAATCTCTGTGTGATCAGAGGATTGGACGTAGCCTTCTGGGATTGAAGGTGAACCAGGATAAAATCCATGCGTGTTCTTCTTATCCTTCATCTTTTACTTTCAAGCAATTACAATATTCTGCTGCAATAACGTTCTTACGTTACAACTCTAATTGCACTGAAAGTCATTTGGTACTATTACGTGAAAATTGGGGCAACACTGATTCACCCCCCCCCCTCTCAGGTTGCTATCTATACTAACAATTGGTATCAGAGCGGAAGTTTAGGTAAGTTATTCCTATGATCCGGGAAAAGATGGCATCCTCTTCCAATCATGGAACCAGTGAAGGATTCAACATAAATAGGCCACCTTTCTTCAATGGAGAACACTATGACTTCTGGAAAATCAAGATGAAAATATTCATAAAGTCATTAGACGCAGGAATTTGGAAAGCCATTGAAGAAGGTCCCTTTGTGCCTGTATCAGAAGTAGAAGGAAGTTCACAACCAAAACCAGAAAGCACATGGAGTAAAGAAGAAAAGAAGAAGGTTCAGTATGATCTCAAAGGTATGAATATTCTTACATCTGCTCTTGGCATGGATGAATTCTTTAGAGTATCCACGTGCAAAACGTCAAAGGAAATATGGGATACTCTAATGATTACTCATGAAGGCACTGAAGAAGTGAAGCGATCAAAGATCAATGCTCTTTCACAAGAGTATGAGATGTTCAGAATGTTACCAAGGGAAACGGTGCTAGATATGCAGAAAATATTCACTCTCTTGATCAACCATCTAATTGTTCTTGGAAGAAGTTTCTCCAAAAGTAATCTGAACTTAAAAGTCCTAAGATCATTATCAAGAGAATGGCAACCAAAGGTAACAGCAATTTCTGAAAAGAAGAGTCTTTCAAATATGACATTGACTTCACTTTTTGGCAAGTTGCAAGAACATGAACTTGAACTCAAAAAGATGGAACAACAAGAAGCAATTGACAAGTTCATTCGACCTATTGCTTTGAGAACTAAAGTCACAAGATGTGATAGTACACAAGAGGAAGATTCTCAATCCGACAGTGATGATGATGATGAGGATATAAGAATCATTGTGAAGAATCTTTACAAAATCCTCAAAAATGGAGATTGTCATAATCTTCAAAGAAAGAAGCATGGCTTGAAGAAGAAATCTGAGAAAAAGGTTTCCAAATCAAAGAAGGCATACATGAGAGAAAATGAAGCAAGTTCATCATCCGATTCAGAAAATGGAGAAGCATGTCTCGCTTTGATGACAACACATCATTCTGATGATGAAAATGAAGAGTTTCTATATTCTGTCTTGCTTACCCCCACTCTCTACATTTCAAATGTCTATCCTACTTGTTAGCATGTGTGGAGTATGCTTGGCCTCATCTTCCTTTTGATGAAGTCAAAAGGGGGAGAAAGGGTCCTGTGCGTTGTAAAGTTTATTTACAAGGGAAGCTACAAGTGGAACAAAAAGGGGGAGAATAGTCTGATGTATATTATGAGTCTCTTTATTTCGATTATCCTGGAATACTTTGTATGGCTTTTTCTTCTTTTTGATGATGTCAAAAGGGGGAGAAAAGTCTTGTGTATGCTTGATCATCTTCAGGATACTGTGCTTCATTTGCAAAACAAAGGGGGAGATATAATTGCAAAACCAAGGGGGAGATACAAGACAAGAAAGATGCTTGATCCCTCAATGTTCAAGGATGATGTTTGTCATCATCAAAAAGGGGGAGATTGTAAATCAGGTCTCGTCCTTGGACTCGGCTGAGGTTTTGATGAAGACAAACACATCACAAAAAGAAGAAAGACTTCAGAAAAGAAAAGGAAGACTTCAAGAAGACTTCAAGAAAGAAAGAGAAGAAAGACTTCACGAAGACTTCAGAAAAGGAAGGAAGACTTTAAGAAGATTTCAAAGAAGACTTCAAAGAAGAAAGACTTCAAGAACCGGCTCAGAACATCAAGATCAATCATTAAGGTTCTATCTTTAAGTAAGTCTTGTCAACTTAGTGTGCTATGCTTTATTAAGGTTTAATTGCATTTGAAGGCTCATTAAAGATCAACTAATTAAGTATAATATGTTCTCACAAGTAAGACTTGGTAGGAACACTCAATTAAGGTTTAAGATGGTCAAAACTGAGTTTCGGACTCTCTGTAATCGATTACAGGTTGTGA
Source organism: Acmispon strigosus (assembly GCA_030819835.1). Classification (NCBI taxonomy): domain Eukaryota; kingdom Viridiplantae; phylum Streptophyta; class Magnoliopsida; order Fabales; family Fabaceae; genus Acmispon; species Acmispon strigosus. The sequence goes on from JAUAMA010000001.1 coordinate 34,309,452, forward strand.
GTAATTGATTACAGGAAGGCGGTAATCGATTACCATCTTAGTGTAATCGATTACACAGTTTGAATTTTGAATTCAAACTGCAACGGCTAGTGTAATCAATTACACTAACTGCTGTAATCGATTACCAAGTCGACATATGTGTCTTTTCATGAACCATTGTGTCTCAACCCGTTTGGGAAATGTTGTGTTGGTTCATGGACGACCTCTAGTGCCTATATAAAGTCCCTAGACACTCAGAAACATCAATGACTTGGTCCATAACTTCCATATTCATTAAAGTCATAATTCTGAGTTTCTGTTCTCTCATTTTCATAAGAACACTCATGTTGTTCATCTTTTGAGAAACTCAGAATAGAAGAGCCTTCATTGTAATTGTCTGGAGCATACAAACTAAGATCAATCCATCTTGTCTAAAGGATTGAATCAGCCATAGAAAAGGCATCTTCTTCTTCTTCTATTGAATCGTGTTGATTCATTCACCGTGGTTGTCGGTGATTGTAAAAAGGTCCATCGTGGAGTTCGATGGTTGTGAAAAGGTCCTTTGAATCGGGTTTGATTCAAAGTCCGTCGTAGGTTTCGGCGTCATCAGTTGGTGGTTTGCCATCTGAGGTTTGACAAGAGTTCTTAGGGTTCTTGGTGTAAGAACTTGTAAGGAATCTTGATCATCGTAAATCTTTACTGTGTGATTCAGTGGAGTGGTTCTTCAGAAAGTGGTTTGCTTTAAGGTATAGTGGAAAATCTCTGTGTGATCAGAGGACTGGACGTAGCCTTCTGGGATTGAAGGTGAACCAGGATAAAATCCCTGCGTGTTCTTCTTATCCTTCATCTTTTACTTTCAAGCAATTACAATATTCCGCTGCAATAACGTTCTTACGTTACAACTCTAATTGCACTGAAAGTCATTTGGTACTATTACGCGAAAATCGGGGCAACACTGATTCACCCCCCCTCTCAGGTTGCTATCTATACTTACAGTTGTAAAGATGTCTGAAACTTTTTAAAAGTCAATGACTAGAGAAATATTGAAAAAAATATGTAAAACACATTAAGACCAATTAAAGTTATTGACATACCTTAACATCTAGACCAATTAGGTTCACTGGCCATTGATAGCCAAATCCGCAAGTGCACGGATGGTTATCGCGTAGTACAAAAGATATCGAACCCAAGGGATAGGTGTCTTCTTATTAAATTATTTAGTACTTAAGCAGAAAATAAAAAGGTGTATATTGTTGTTGGTTTGCTTAAGACAAAACTGGAAATAACAATAAAATATAAAGAAGAAAAGAGATGATGAGATTTAAGCACTTGGGTTGAATTAAATAGTTTATAAAATATTCTAGCAAACACCTACTTAATTTCTGAATTCTAGAACCAAGTTCATGATGCTATAGCCTAGTATTTCTACAAGTTAATTCCTTACAAATGTAGAAATTTCTTCCTAATTACTAAATTCAATTCCTTTCAACTTAGTTAACTAGAGAAGAAGATGAAGATAAAGTTCAGGCCAACATAAAGCTACGTCTATCCTAATTCCTTAGTGATATATATTTATAGCCTTTTTTAAATCCTATTTCCCTTACTACTTACAATTTCCATTGTTATAAGTAATAAGCAAGAACTCTTATGCGCATTAAGAGGAAATGAAGAACAAGGAAATAAAACATAAACTGGAAATATTATTCAGAAATGTAGAAATAAACTAAGACATAAAATATAAACTACAACAACCCAAGATACTTACAAGAATTAGCCAAGCATGGCTAAAAGAGGCATCGAATTACCCTGGATAGGAGCTCAAGTTTGGCTTCCCACAATTCCTAGGAACAATTCTCTTAAGGAAGAAAGAAGAATACTTGTTGTATTCTGAATAGGTGTGTCTTACAAGTGAAGAAAAGACCCCTATTTATAGTAAAAATCTGCCCTCCAGCGCTTGAGCGCTGGGATCCCCAACGCTTGGGCGTTGGGTGCATTAAAATCCCATGTTGCAGATATTTGCCCAGCGCTTGAGCGCTGGCTTCCAACGCTTGAGCGCTGGGTGCAATTTCTAACTCACATCCTAGTCAGAGTCCCAACGCTGGAGCGTTGGGAGTTCCAACGCTTGAGCGTTGGCTCGACTGCTGGTTAATCTTCAAGCTTTTCTCTCCAACGCTAGATTCATATACATTAAACCAACTTGGATACATTTAATTTGATATTACACTAAATCCCAAAAAGAGAGGTTTAGCGACCCATATTCATAGTTGTCATAACCTTTCAAGAAGGGAGAAGGAAACCGGAATCTTGGCGACATCCACATTTGTGTCCACCTCGGCGACGTAGAACCGTGCTCCAAAGACCTTCCATTTTCACTCCTACCTTGCTTCCTCACTTGGGATTCTCTCCCTAACTCTATTCTCCAATGAAAACCTAAAATCTAAGCTGACTCCCAAAATTCTGAATTGCTACTCTGTTCTGTTTGGACGAATGTTTTTATAGGCAAAATTCAGCACAGGTCGCCGAGCGACCCTTCCAGGGTGTTGAGCGACATGTTTCCCTTAATGAAGGGTTTCCTTAGCCGCCTTACTCGCTGAGCGGTTTCCTGGGCCGCTGAGCAGCCAGAGAAGGTGTTCTGCTCACTAAGCGGTTATCCTAAGGCGGTAAGCAGCCAGAGAGGGCTCTCTAGTCGCTGAGCAGCTGTCCTGGGTCGCTGAGCGGTCAGAGGCATGTCCAGAAGCGCTGAGCGACCAAGAACTTGTATTTTCTGCCCAGCTCTTTCTGCCTTTATGAAAAATCCATCCAAAACTTCATTCATGCATCAAAAATGGTCATAAAACATAATAAAATCCAATACAAACCCATTCTTGGCAGAATTTCAAATATATACAAAATTAGAGGACTTTAACACAGAATATTCATCAAATGATCAATATAAGTGTCAATTAAAGGCTATAAAACTATGAATATTTGACACTTATCAATGGCATAGCTCAAAGCCCTATATATTACCTTTCAATCAACAGGCAAACTTGGGTTTTGTAGATAATCGACTATGGGTTTTTCCCAATCATTTGCAACTAAGATATCAATCACAAGTACCTCAAATTGTTGTTCTAGAACCAACTTTGCCCTAATATTAATCAACTCTTTCAACTTTTCCTTAGACACCTTGTATCCAAAAGCGATTTAGGCCAATTCATTGACTTCTTGATTCTCAATCCTAGGCACATGTTGGATTTTGACCCCATCAAACTTTGTCAATAAATGACAATCCTTGATAAAATACTTCACCAAATTCTCACTTATGCACTTGTAATCTATGGTTAACTGCTTAACCACCAACTCTAAATCATTTTTAATCTCCACACTCCTTGCTCCTAGAACCAACAACATTTCGAGCCCAGCAATTAAGGCTTCATACTCTGATTCGTTGTTCAAGAAAAACCTTGGATTTTAAACTTAAAACTGGTAGGAATTTCTTGAGGAGATATTATCAAGATTCTGATTCATGTTCCTTTTTGGTGTCTTGATCCATCAAAAAAGAGTTTTCAAGGTTTGAGTCTAACAAATGTTTCTTGCATTTCGACTAAAGAGTGTTTGAGTTGGAAATCTGCCACGACTTGGCCTTTCATAGATTTTAAAGGCGTTTATTTCAAGGAATACTCAGTTAAAGCCAATGACCATTTACCAATTCGACTATGTAAAATAGGCTTCAACAACATGTGTTTTATTATATCAAATGGGAAAACACAAGTACATCAACTGGCTTAATATAATATTTCAGTTTAAGGCAGGAAAAGTATAAACAAAGGCACAAATTTTAATCAAGCTATACCTAGTTTCTGCGTCGCTCAACATTCGACAAAGGTAATAAACGACTTTTCTACACCATTTTCATCCTTTTTCTGTCGAAGTAGTGGCGAAAAGATCTTTGTTCTGCCACTCAGATTTGAAATAAATCTCCTTAGAATGTTTATCTTCCCGAGCAAGGGTTGCAATTGCTTCTTCGTCGAAGGGGGTTGAGTATTGAGGATAAATCTTTCCTTGTTTTTGGTGATTTCAATCCCTTTCTTGTGGACCATAAATCCAAGAAAATCTCATGCAACAACACCAAAAGCAGATTTAATGGGATTCCTTTTTAGACCAAATTTCCTCATCCTTTCGAATGATTGACGAAGATGGTCTGAATGGTCATATCTCGACACAGATTTCACTACCACATCATCGATATAGACCTACACAAATCGACCAATTAAATAATGGAAAATGGTATTCATTTTGAGCCTCCATTTTCTTAACTGAGTCAAAGAATGGCCTTGAAACCCAAAGGGTTGTCATCATAAATACAATCAAGCTTCAGTTCTTCTACTGACGCGTCAAATTCGACTTGGCTTTCATCAACCACTTTCTTGACTGAATCGAAGTTGAGATTTTTAGCTTCATTAACTGTTTCTAAAATCTTGGCCTTTTTTGCCATTTGTTCATTAGCTATCAGGGCTATTTGAACCATTTTTTCGACTTCCAAAGCTGGCTACGGTTTTCTTTCGGCTTCTAAAGCCGTCGTTTTAACATACTTTCGGCTTCTAAAGTCGTTTCATTCATACTTTCAACCTCTAAGGTTGTTTTGATCTTGTTTTCGGCAATATAAGCCGAAATTCGAGATATGCTCGATTCAAACATCATCCACCATATGTCACTCCTTGAGACGGAATTCACGCCTTTGGTGAAAACCATAATCTGGATCCAGTCTTACAAAATAAATGACTGGTTCTTCCTCTGTCTCCCTTCCAATATCATTGTAGGGAGAAATGATAGCTAACTTCTTGTCGAAAGTCTTCTTATTGACCTTATCACACTCTGCGAAGAAATAGCTTTTGTCGCCATCAACATTCTCGAGCACACCGTCTCCCCTCCAAATTGATAACTTTTGGTGAAGGGTAAAGGGTACTGCTCTGACCCCATGGATACACTCCCTTATTAGTAGTAAATTATATATTTCTTTCACATGCACCACCATGAACAAAGTAGTTGTCGTCATCGTACCCACGGTAATCTCGAGTGGGATTACCCCAAGTGACTTGTTGATTTTCCCTCATAATAAGACAAAACCATGTTATGGGGCTGCAAATCTGCTCCAATCTTCCCAATGTTCTTCATCTAAAACCTCGGCATCAGGTTTATAGCAGCTCCTCCATTGACCAGCACCTTGTTTATGCCCCTGCCTTCGACGTGTTCCCACACTAACAAAGGCTTCAAGAGTTTCTTCATTTCCTCATCGGGCATCTTGAAAACATCAATTTGTTCCTCGACTCCTCTCTTTGTCATGATGTAATAACACAAGGGGTTATCATCGTCTTCATCTTTGACAAAATAGTCATCCCCGTTCTCTGCAACCTCAAATGTTTGGTCGAACTCAACAGGTAGCACTGACACTTCATTGCAGATAACGTCTAAACCATCACTGTCAGAGTCAAAACTATCAGTTAACATGTCCCCTTCTTCAACAGTAAGTGCCTTTAGGTGTACCATTTTCAGAAAAGAGGGCTTACCATTCCGACTCAATTTGGTGGTGGAAAATGGCCTATAAGCCGAGTTCTTGGGTACCTTGTTGTTGCTTTGGCTATATTGGCCTAATTCGAGTACATCTCTTCTCTCTTTCTCCCAAGCGGCCTTCTTCTTCCTTTGGTGGAGCCTCCACTGAGTCCTTGTCATAGGATTCCTGCCAAAATAATTCTTCGGCGCATATTAGTAGTTCTTTGAGATATGAGAGTTGTCTAAATATGAAGAACTGTGCCCCACTTCGACCACTTTGGTTTTGATTTTGGATTAGACCTGGCAGCAGTGGCCCATTGGTTGTGTCGAATTGTGGCAGGGGGAGCGAAGGTTTTCCTCTTATTGAGTTGAGAACTTAATGTCCCCTGCACATCTTTCATTTTTTAGCCTAAACGTTATTTTTCGAGAAGTCGCTACCCTAACCTTTCGACCACTGACTTTTGGTGCGATTTCTTGGTTTAACTTTGCACTACTTTACCAGCGATTCAGTCGAAAACTGCATCGGAAGAGCATAAATTCAATATCCTTCTCTTTGCTCCTTGTCAAGAATTTGAACAAAGTCTCGCCAGTATTGGGATAAACATCCTTCATTTCTTCATCATGTCCTTCGACTGAAGCTTCAACTTCACTCATCCTGACATGAGGCAGCTCAAACACTTCGACCATACAGATTCCAGTTAGCTCAACCAATTTGGTGTGCTGAACCTACAAAGAATCTGAATCGATCTTCATAGCAATCTTCTCTTTCGTCTCGAGCACCAATCTACCTTCCTTGATAGTTGTCTGAACCAAATCCCTGAGTTTAGTACATTGGTTAGTCAAGTGGCCAAAAAAGTTATGGTATTTACAAAACCTTCAAACTTTCCTTTTGATCAGGGGGAACGTTGATTTGGCCATCCTTTACCAGGATGTCATAAATGGCATCACATTTTTAAATGTCAAAATAATAAATTTTAACTGGAAATGTAGCATTTCGAGGCATATCAGTGTTAGCTGGTTTCCCTCAAAAGGCCTTAGAATTTTAAATACATAAGGAGGACCCTCTTTAAGCTCAGCCAACTTAACCTTAATTCCTTCCATATCTTCATACGGCTCATAAGATGATGGGTCCTCTCGACCTGAGTCACCTGTTTCGATATATGAAACTTCATTTTTTCAGGCAGCTTGTTATACCTAACTTTCTCTTGTTTAAGATATATGACCTGCCTTATTATATCAGCCAATTGGGCCATATCCCTCATATACTGAGTGCCAATTTTCTTTCTGATCGAATAATCTAGGCCTCTTGCGACTATTTCGACCAATTCATGCTCAGGGACTTGAGTGAAGCACTTAGACTTCATTTGCCGAAACCTGCTCAAATAATCATCAACAAATTCAGACAAAGCCCTCTTCACACTTGCCAATTCTTTGAGAGTAATTTTGGATTCTCCTATGAAGTATTGATCATGGAAAATCATTTCCTATTGGTTCCAGTTAAAAATTGAATTCGGTGGCAAAGTGGTGAACCAAGTGAAAGCATTCTTAGTCAAAGAACTGGGAAAGTATTTCATCTTTAAATATTCATTAATCGCCAAATACCAACTTCAATCTGGTATCTAGCAATATGCTCTGTCGTCAAATCTTCGTTTCTCCTGAGAACTTAGTGAATTTGGGAAGCTTCCAACCTCTAGGAAGTTTCGTCTGAAGGACTATCTCAGGAAAATGAGACACAAAATGGGGTCGATATGCATACCCCCGCATTCAAACCATGTTGATTTAACAATTGTTCCATAATGTGCGGAATGTTTTGTTGCCCCCCAAGGTTGTTATGTCGAATTCTCTCCACTATTTGGTCTGCATTGTGGTTTCGATTAACTAAAACACATTGCCCATATTTCAACCAGGATTGATATCTATGTTAACGGGCTCATTCTGGGGTACTTGTTCATTCGTCTGAACCTCCACGACATTCTGTGGTTGATTTGGGTTGGGGAAATTTTGACCAGCCTGAGCGACTTGTTCAAGGATAGGAACTGGGGCGCCGAACACATCGACAATTCGACCCAATTGCGTAGTTAGTTGTTGGTAGGCTGTGGCAGTGTCTCGAATCGTAGGATTAAAGATGGTGCCAATTTGTTGGGTCACAGTATTGACCAACTCATGATTACTATCATCCATTTGTTGTCTGAAGGCGTTCAAAGCAGTATTAGTTAGAGTAACTAGGGACCCATTTAAAACAGACCCTAAAGGTCCCACATTTCTAACAATATTCACTCGTGATCGTGATGCCAGAATCTGGTTCCCAGGAGAACCAGTGGAGACAATTTTATCAGAATACATGGATGGATAAGTTCTTATTCCAACCATTAGAGAAGTAGGCATACCATAAGGTTAGTCTCTCAACCCGCTGAGTGTGCCTTTTGTTGGTCCCAAATCCTAGTTGAAGTACTCCAACCACATTCGAAGACATGATTAGAGTCGTTGGACTTGGGATGACAAATGGGGTTGTGACTTGACTCAAGGCTGGGCCGGTCAAAGCTGGTACAAAAACTTGAGTCGAAACCAGTACATTCGAACCTACGACCACATTTTGGGTTTCTGGTGCGCTCGTAGGAGCAACACCTTGTCAAAAAATAATCTCAACCCCTAAGGATTGCCACTTGTGTTGTTATTCGTCGAATGGTTAGCATTCGAATCACCTCCAGGAGGATTATTGGCATTTGAATTGCCATTTGGACCAGGGTGAGATCCTGGTGACTGATTATTTCTTGATCGATTAGTCATGCTAACGTGTCTGCCACATCTCAAAATCATACACTTGGAAAACTTGATTAAAAAAGTTAACATCAAAACGATACTAAAAATTTCAAGCAAAGAGGTCCCACTGGGTGTGCCAATTTGTTTACCCAGAATTTCAGTAAATAGTAAGAAATCCAAATTTTAATAAAGTGGTTGGATTTTAATCATTTTTGGGTTCTTTAACTGAAACTAAAAGTGCCTCTGAATGTAGAATTTAACAATAAAGTCAAAGTTCTTCAAAGAACTCAACCAAGAGTCAGGAACAAGTATTGTAAAAAGCTAAATTTATGATAAGACAAAAGATAAAGATGAAATAAAAGGTATTTGCATTGAAATGAAATTTGGTTTCTCTTAGTACATACTCAGAAACTCTAATTTTACTATTGGTCTTGATTGCTAGGACTTTGAGCAAATACAAGAGCATTTCGAGCAATTGATTGTGAACCCCTGGTTCAGACCTGAAATCCTCTATTTATAGACCTAAAATCTAACTAAAACCAATGCTAAAAAATCTCGACCTTACACGTGTCTTGAACGTTACGCGTCTTGCAAGTCTCTAACTTGTTCAAACTTTTAGTCGAAATGAACTTTCTCATTTCTTGATCAATAATCGTCTAAGTTCAGGTTTATGTTTCGACAAACTCAGTCGAATTGAATTATATTTAGTCGAACCATATTAGTTGTTAAATAACACTTTGACAAAATCTAAAAAGAATATTCATTTTATCATTTCAACTGAAAATGACTTCATGAAATTTCAGGCTAACACATATCATCTGTTATTAATATAATTTATTTCTATCTTATTTCTTTATTTCATGTGATACAAATGAGTATTTTCCTTATACATATTCACATGAAGTACTCCGTGGCACAACGCGGGAAGCTACGATTCCTCTATTTTTCGATTCTCTCTGTTTCGATTTTTATATTAATCCATGCAACTTCTGCGTGCGCGTGGGCAAAATGATTGAATTATAATATATTCATATCTCTATTTTCCTTTCATCTATGACATACTGGTCAACTCGTTTTCCTCCCTTTTTTGATCAGCAATAACACGCGCTAAATAAAATAGCAATATAAATAATGGTGTCCTACTTCTCAGCTTCTCATCATTTAGAGGACAAAATAGAAACAATCTCAAGTCTCAACCATGGTGATGTCTGTGTTACTGAATTTCATATTCCTACCATCTCCTCTAGTCATGGCCTTGTCGGTGATAAGCTTGGTTTCACTGGCAAAATTTGGGTACTCGGAGATTCAGGGAAACCACTTCAACTTTTCCAAGTTCTGGAACGACAATGATGGCAAAACAACGGATGAGAAGCCGATTAAGCTGTCTGGCAGAGCTGGATTTCTTTTTATCTACACTCCCTCTTTTCTCGTCGGCACGGCGTCATTTTTTATCTTCCCTCACGAAGGTCTCAGATCCACGCTCCTTCATTCTGCTATCACCCTGCACTACTTCAAAAGAGTCCTTGAGGTAATGCTTCTTTCCCACACTCCTACATAGTATATAGTAAGGAAAATCTTTTGATTTTCAGAGAAGTGAACTCACTTAATGCTGTTTTTATAAGACTCAACTAGTAGTTAAGGGGACTCCATATAAATTTCAACTAACGTATTAAAGTAAATGTGGTCTAGTTTGAGCTCTAGAAGTGTGCTCATTAGACTTTGAGCTTTATTGTATCTGGTCTAGTTTTTCTCTCTTTGCTTGTTATGGCCCTTTTTATTCTTGTATATGGGTTTATGCATCCCTTGTGCATTTATCAATATATTCTTCTGTCTATCAAAAAAAAAAAATGTGGATAATGTGCATGTTTGGAAAAGTGTGTCTGGATCCACGTTTGGGCTAGATTCACGTTTGGGCTGGATCCATATTTGTAGAAGTAAGAAATATTTATTTTTGGATTGTTCGTTCCACGTTTGGCATTTTTAAACGTGAATCCAAACACACTGGATATGGAGTTATCTAAATAAGCTTAGAAAAAACTCGAGTTTAATTATTCTAGTTCTAAGTAGACCAATAATATTTAAAATAAATGAACTAAAAATTGCACTTATTTTAAAAATAATTATCCGCCTAAGACTACAGTTATTTAACTCAAACTCGGCCATTTTGACAAGCCTACATAATAATTCTGATTGGGAATAAGTGGGAAAACAAGTAATTTATTGCTAGGCTTGTCATGAAAGTTGATATTTTAGGTGACAATTTTGAATTAAAAGTTCTTTTTTTATTAAGAATGCTGGTTTTACTCTATTATGTAGGTTCTCTATGTTCACAAGTTCAGTGGTCCTATGATTCTTAATTCTGCAGTCCCCATCACTCTGAGTTATCTTACGTCAGTTGTATTTATGATCTATGCTCAACACCTAACAAGGGAGCTTTCGGAACCATCTATTAATCTGATGTATCCTGGGATTGGGTTGTTTTTGGTTGGAATCACTGGCAACTTCTACCACCACTATCTTCTATCCAAATTGAGAGGAAAGGGAGAAAAAAAATACAAGATTCCTAAGGGTGGTTTGTTTGAGCTTGTGATCTGCCCCCACTACCTTTTCGAGATCATCGTGTTTTACGGAGTTTGCTTCATTTCTCAAACGTTGTATTCGTTCGCTTTCGCCGTAGGCACTACTTTGTACTTGCTGGGTAGGAGTTATACAACTAGGAAATGGTATCTTTCTAAGTTTGAAGATTTTCCTAATCATGTTAAGGCTGTTATCCCCTTTGTCTTCTAAATGTTGCGAGGAACAATAAGGTTTACTTGAATGTTCCGGCAATAGTGCTAGGATTGAGACTTAAATTTTCTCTTTCTTAGCTATGGTTATCTGGTTAGTTATGATCAGTCTATGACCTTCTAGTTACATGACTTAAGAGCCTGTTTGGTTCATTCATGTTTTCAGTTTTTGTTCAATTAAAGCAAGTTGACGTGCATTGGAATGAATGCTGTATATTGTGTTCAGGTTTTTACATTCAAATAAAAGTATGTTTTTTAGTTCTAAAACTGAAATTTGTTTGAAGAGAGGAAGAGATACCACGAGACACTTATTTTTGATATCTATTTCTCTTTTGGTCACATCATATTATATAACACATATTACCTACCTCTTATTTCTTTCTATTTTTTTAATAATCAACACTCAAAGGATGTACAACAATCTTTATTAATTCTTTAAACTGTCATAACATATAAATTAAATCATATTTTGTAATATTAACCTTTTCTATCTTTCCTATTTATATTATATCTATAATGTTATGTCAATTTAGGTAATTAATTTGATGTCTAAGGTCTCACTTAATTCTATATAAATAATAGTCATTTATATATATATGGAAAATAAAAATGTTTGTGTCAGCCAATGATAGTTAACATCAAGATTTAATCATTTAATTCTTGAGCTCATGCGCATGGTCAGAAATCTCATAGCAGACTTATAACACGCTACCTAGCTACCTTTAAAGAACCGGGCACGGGAATGGGTCGAGGCTTCATGCCGTGATATGTCAATCCGAAAAGGGTAACTTGTAAGTGTAGATAGCAACCTGAGAGGGGGGTGAATCAGGTTCTCTCTATTTTCGCCTTAACAAAACTCAATTACTTTCAAGTTAATGATAATCACAATTGATGATTGTGAATGCAGCGGAATAAGAACTTGCTGCAAGTAAAAGATAAAGGTTGAGAGAATTTGCACACAGATTTTGCAGGTTCTCTCTACGGTGAATGAATCAAACCGATTCAAGATGAAGAAGAAGAAACCTTTGCAGTGGCTGATAAAATCCTTTAGACCATTTGGATTGATCTTAGTTTGTATGCTCCAGGCAATTACAATAAAGGCTCATTTGTTCTGAGTTTCTCAAATGTTGAAGAACATGAGTGTTCTTATGAAAATGAGAGAGCAGAAACACAGAATGGTGACTTTTATGAATATGAAAGTTGTTTTCCAAGTCATTTCACGTTTCTTAACATCAATCAAGTATATATAGGCACTAGAGGTCATCCATGAACCATCACAAGGCTTCCCAAACGTTTTGAGACACATTGGTTCATGAAACGACACATCTGTCGACTTGGTAATTGATTACAGCATTCTGGTAATCGATTACGCTATAGCCGTTATGATCTGAGTGTCATTTCCTGACAGGTAATCGATTATTGACTTCCTGGTAATCAATTGCTGAAAACTGGTAATCGATTACGCTATGCCTGACTGACAGGTAATAGATTACTGAAATCTAGTAATCTATTACTGCAAGTCTGAAACTTGGTTTCTTTGATGTTCAATCTCTAATTAAGTGTTTCTACTTAATTTTAGCCTTTGAAAACAAGTTGTACTTAATTAGTTGATTACTCATGAGCCTTCAAATGCAATATTACCTTAATAAAGCATAGCACACTAAGTTAACAAGACTTACTAGAAGTTAGAACCTTAATGGTTGATCTTGATGTTTTCAGCCGGTTCTTGAAGTCTTCTTTCTTTTTCTTTTTTTTGTAACGTGTGTTGTCATCATCAAAACTTCAGCCAGAGTCAGGAGCAAGACCTTCTTCACGTAACTCTGCTCCATCCCTTTGGACATGCTTCGGCGCCCAAATTGCACATCCCTTATGTGTCAAATTAATCAAAACAAGAAGTCAGAGTAAGCTATCACAGGTTTAGGTCATAAAACATGACTGAATAACGAAACTAATAACCAGCCTTGTAGATTGTTCATAAATTTTGCCGAAACATGTCAAAAAGATAGCATCAGTGCGTCTTATATTGTACAGAATTAAATTTTAAGCAAATTTTCTTTACGCATTTCGTCAAGCAGGTAAAGGGAAAGCATACGTAGAAGCCAGGATTGTAAGAATATGACAGGAAAAATCAGTAGAACTTCAAATCAAAGGGAGAGAACACTGCCCTTGCTCATGATGATAGAGTTTACTGAACTGAATTGCTCAGGCTTTTTTCCCTATATTCATGACAGATTCTTCGGGAACATGAAAAAAAACATTCTGTCAGAAATTTCAACGAGCAGTTCGCAGGCATTGAAAACTCAATGGCTATATGAAGGATAATTTATTGAGGCAATTTATCAAGCAATTAGCGAGTATCAGGACCACAACCATAGAAATATAAAAAGAGGCTTAAAGCAGGAAAGATGCACGGGTAGAGTGAAAAGAGAAAAGCAATGAATCAGTGAAACAAATGCAATTGACCCGCCACCGGCAGTGCAGGGATCGATCAAACCGTATATGGTGGATTTGTGCGTTGATGTTGGCGAGCCCGATTTGACTCCGTGGGTACGATGAGGATTTTGCAACTTCCTCCTCCTATTTTTCTTCCTTCCTCGAGCTTCCTCTCTCTTGCTCCGTTCACACATCTCCAATATCAGCCACCATCGTGTCGAGAGCTCTTGCCGATGCGCCATGCCTCATAGCCACGGTCACTCCCTCGCACCAAACACCACGCCGCCGCCGGTCTCACCCTCTGTCCCGTTGCCCGAGACTTCGACACCACGAGGCCCTTGCCCATAGCACCGTCATGCATCGCCGCTGAGAAACGGGCCGAGATTCTGGGTTTCGTGAAGATGGTTGGTGGCGGGTGGTTAAGAGAGTGGAGATGGTAAGGTTTCGGCCAGATCTTTCTTCTATCTCCTTTATTTTTTGGATTACCCCCTCACTCAGGCAGAACACGAAAGCTTTTTGGTGGTGGTGGGAAAAGTTTTTACCTTTCCCCACAGACGACGCCAAATGTTCTGGAAACATAGAGTGCTTAGAAATTAGGTTAAGAAGAGAAGTGTATTCAAAATGAGGTCCCTATTACATGAGTCCCCTCTAGCTATATATAGTGGGGGAGCCATAAATGGCCTTTAAACGTCATAAATAATATTAAAACCTCATTAAAGCCATTAATACGGGCCACTGGGCCTAGAAACACTGAGCCCAATAGCCTCAACTATCGCCTAGTCGCCCTTCCACTAGGTGGGGGCGCTCGCCCAGTCCAATTACATTGCCTCCTTAAAAGATTTTTCTGAAGGGCCGACATTGGACCTAACACTTTCAACCTCGTTTGCAACATATGTTTCTCAACCACTCTTTCTAACTTCAAAATCTATTTTGCAAGATCAAATGCAAGGTCTATTATTTGTCTCTTTCGATCTTCCTTGTCTCTTGCCATTCCCACAACTACTAGATAAAAGGTTTTTCGCAGCGACAAATGTTGCTTGTAAATTTGAAAAGTCGTTGGCAAAACTACCTTTCAAAGCAAAATAAAAGTTGTTGCATGTTGCTACGAAAAGTCCCATTGCGAAAAGTTTTGCCACAACATTTGTTGTTGCTGCCATTGTTGAGGTTCTTACAACGACTATTGTCGTTGCTATTGTAAAAACTTTGTCGATGCTATAACTGTTTTCTAATAACCACTGCTGACGTTGTCATACCCGACATATCTTAGCGATTAAATTCGTTGCGATAAAGCATTCTTCTCAACAAACCAAGTCGTCGTGATAAGATGTTTTTTTCTCAACAGCCATAGTTGTTGCGATATGAAATATTTTTCTCAAAACAGCCATAATTGTTGCGATATAGAAATTTTTTCTCAACAACCATAGTTGTTGCGATATGGAAATTTTTTCTCAACAATTATAATTGTCGCGTTAAGGTATTTTTCTCAACCACTAATTTTTTTGCAAATAAAAAAACAAATTATTATAATTTTGACAAATAAAGTCACAGCCTTAAATTACATTTGACAACAATTTTAAGTATGTGAATTTTTAATATTGAATTTTTTTATGAATATAAAAATCTTTTTTTAGAATTTATATTTATATTAATTACAGATACTAAACTAATTATAATAAAATATTTAAAATTAAGCACTCATCACACTATTTGTAATGTACGAAATTATCATCAAAATAAATAAAAATATTAAAAAAAATAAAAAGAGATAAGAACAACATTTAATAGATTAAAAGCCCCTTACAAGAGTCATCTCGAGGATTAAAATCATAACATCAAAATAAACCAGAATTTAACAACCTACATGTAACCCCTTGAAAACACCACCTAAAAATTTAAAACCAACTTATCAACTAATACTTAAACAAAAATAAAATAAAAAATAAACACCCGTACATGTTTTTGTTTTGAAAAGAAAAAAAAAGCAAAGATACATAATCCGTGAATAAACTGTGATTACAATATTAATTTCTTGTCTAAGTGTACTTTGAGCATGTCATCATAATTAAAGTGTTGAAACACCACCATTTGACCTGCAATTTTAACACATAGAAAAAATTCTAGGTTAGCACAACTTTTTGTATGTACTTAATAGAAGAAAGAGTAAAAGAGAAAACATTCAAAATAAGTTTTAAAAGTATGATGACATAATCTTACATGCCGATACTAACTAAGATGCACCTCAAAAAAAAAAACTCTTACTTTTTTTTTAAAAGGCCAAAATATATTAATGAGAAATACAAGGGGTACTTCAACCCAATACAAATACAAGGGGTACTTCTGCTTGTTTGTTTGATTAATGTTTGTTGATCTTGTACTCAAGCTAATGCAAAAATGATGGATAATGAACATTGTGGGATAAAAGAATAAGCTTTTTTAAGTTTTATTGAGTAAATGTGATTAATTGTGCACGGATTATTAGAAATTGGTGAGTAATTGTGGAGTTTGTTCATGTTTTAAAAATATAATAATTAGGAACCATTGTGAACGGGCATTTTTTTTCTGTAAATATGGCGGCGGTTGGATCCGCCGTAAATGGTGTGTTATTTTTCCTCTTGACTTTGCGGCGGTTAAAACCGCCGTGAAAATAGAAGATTGAAAGTGTTGAAGATGTGACCTTGGCGATGGTTGGAACCACTGCTAAATATTTAGGCTGTTTGCGTGGCAGTTATCCCAACCGTCGACAAATCTCTTGGAAAAGTGATTTCCCTTTTCCCTTCAAGTTTACCTACTACAGTACCAGCGTGAATATAATCTCCACCAGATAAACGTGATACTCCTTTTTAGCGGTGGTTCAAACCGTCGTCGGTTCTACTTACAACCGCCGCAAAATCCCTGTTTTGTTGTAGTGAGATACCTGGGAATATTTTCTTCTAATATTCAGATTTATTATAAATATAATAAATCATTTTATCTAATTAATCATTCTTACTTGATTTAACATCAAAATTCAATTTATATATTTATATATATGTTCATTTCACACCCCTTATTAAATTTTATTTTTCAAACCACTTATCACGTAACACTTTTTCAATTATCCTATAAACGTATTTATTTAATTAATCCAAAAAAATAAAATAAAATTATTTCTCCCAATAATATAATAGGCCACGCGGCCATTATATATATATGCTCTCATTTTATTTTTTCTCTAAACACAACACCTTAATTAAATCCTAAAAATATATTAGTCAACCAAATCAAAATATTTCCCCAAGGAAGTATAATTATATGCCTCGCATATACAATTCAAATAAAGAGAAAATATTATCTTCCTTCCAAATAACCAATATCTCTAATATTCAAGATCAACAACAATCAAACAATATTTAATACACATAAAATCAACCAATAATATATGATAATATTTATTAATAATAATAATAATAATCCTAATAATAAAGAAAATTACTATTATACCCCTGGACCTTTTCTCAGGGTCTTACACCAATCTTATCTTTACCTTGTTAATAATAAGAAAAATAAAGAAAAAGGTGTTTGTCATGAGTTGGTAATAACTATGAAGGGTTTGTTAAGTTCAAACGATTTCACGTTTATTATATTTTGAATAATAACAATTTTACCCAAGGTTTAATAACGATAGATATGTTTTATATTTCAGCAAATATCTATCGTCCGATGAAAAGAAACGTATCGTCTGCCTACTCATGAAGAATCTAAAGCAGCTACGTTCAAATGTATCGTCCGATGAAAAGAAGTGGAATGTCTGTCTACGTTCAAAATGTATCGTCTGACTTCATGTTCAAACAGTGAAGAAACGCATCGTCTATGCAGAAGAAGGATTATGTCGTCTGCGCTCTTCAATGAAACATTGTTTCAACTGAACAAACAAAGGACATATTTAACGAAGAAATATCCCTCGTATCAGCCTAGTCTCTGAACATTCCATACTTTATGATACACCTTTTTAGAGTCAACGACTCTCTTTTCTGAACATCGTACAACCTCAACGGTCAAAATCAAATCTCATTGATTAGAATAAAAGATACGCTCTGTTGTTTTCCTCTACATTAATTGCTCAACACTATTTAAGGAAACAAAAAAGAGAAGAGTGGATGATAGAATCAGCCGCATTAAATGCTGCATTAATTGCGTAGTAGTTTTCCATTTAATGCTCTGAAAGCTTGATAGAAGTATCTGTTGCAACAACAGAGAATACGATACTCAATGGAACTTCATTATCTTCATCAACGTCCATCCTACTGAAGATATAAATAGAAGACTTGAAGACTGAAAAGTTTGGGCGACTCACAACGAAATTCAAGCACAAGCTTTCAATCTTTCTGAAATCGCCCAAGCACAGTTTCCTCACTCAAAACTCAAGTATCAAACCAAAAATCCGAGTGAAGTAACTCAACCAGAGAACCATTGCAAATCATCTTTGTTGGTGAAACTCGATGTGTTTACCCAAGTGTCCAACCTCTCACAACACTTAGAGTTTATCTGTACTTAAACTTTCTACCTCACTCTTTCAGAAGAGACCTTCATAGAAGAATATATTTTTCTTGTAAAAAGGATTAGGAGAAGTCCTGATAATACTTGTTGGGGGAAGTCCCTGAGAATACTCTAGAGGAGTCCTATGGGAATAGTTAGGAGAAGTCCTTCGAATACTCTGGAGAAGTCCTTCGATTACTCTGGAGAAGTCCTGTGTCTAATACATGTATTGTTATGGATTGAATAATGAAAATCTTAGTGAAGCCAAGGACTGGACATAGCCCTATCGTTCTGGGGGTGAACCAGGATAAACTTTGTTTTTGCTGTTTTTATTGCTTGCATTGTTTACGTGTTTATTTACTGTATCATCTGCTGCATGCATCGTCCGACGTTTTCTGCTTGTATCGTCTACATGTTCACAACATTTACATTAGAACTCATTTTATATCCACTGCTAAAACTCTGTTAACCTATCGTCTGCATAGGTGTGTTTTTATCCCGAGTTCTATCATCTGTGAAAACCTGTCATAATCTAATAATTGTTTTTGGAAGTCAAGTAATTAGGACACAATTCAACCCTCCCCCCTTCTTGTGTCGTTTGCCGTTTCCTTTTTCTATCAGGTTTGGGAAAGTGTGAAAGTGAAAAAAAAAACATGTTTGTGCTCGTCACTTGGTTTTCAGATGAGGGCTCAAATTTGGTGTTGTTGTAGAGGAGATGGGTTAATGGTGTAAGTTGTGGTGGCTGCTGGCTTGGTGGAAGGGAGGAAGAAGAACATGTTTTTTTCGGTTTTTGAGTTTTTTAAATTAAAATCAATTTTTTTAATTAAAATATACTAAAAAGCCACGTCAACAAAAAAGTTAGATCTTGGAGTGCCCAGAGACCAAAAGTGTTGACGGAAATTAACGTCGGAGAGGAAAAATGTAATTTCTGAACTTTATGGACCATTTTTAAGCAAAGACCATTTGTGGCGGACCAAAAGTGTAATTAAGCCTTTTCAATTTTAAGTCTTGGAGTCTTTAGGAAATTCTTGTTAAGCTAAAACGTCACGTACTAGCTTATCATTTGATTTTCTGTTTTTTTTTTCTGGAACTAAACACTTTAATATTATTGTTTATCTTGTAGGTTGATTTCTTTCTCCCGCTTTCCACATGCACTTTTCTCTTAATGCGGCAGTCAATTGTATTCCTTGTGTAGCTATAAACTTGTCTGACAGAATATAAATTAAATGTCGAACTAATAAATGCCAAATGTTTGTAATAGTAGTAAAGCCCCATATTGATATTAGAAAACCGTGGCATGTACCTAAAAGGCACTTGTGGCCTTAATCCGCTTTATGAAACCGTGTCTGAAAGTTTTAAGGCCACAGTTTCGTAAGGCAAGTAAAGGCCACAGTTGGCATTTAGGAATTTGGTTTCCAATATGTGGTATTAAGGTAACTGCGACTTTAAGTTTTTGAACAAGTCGTGGCTTAAACTTGACAAAATCGTGGCCCTTGAGCTTGGCCACAACCATCTTGTAGTGCGACGACAAGGGAACCACGGAAAAATCGTGGCGTAAGCTTTTAACCAAGGTTTTTTACATGAGCCCGCGCTTTTTCGTCCGCGGCGGAAGACCGAAAACGTTGTAGTGTCTACTAGGCTCTGATACCAATTGTTGAATTTAATATGAACCTAAGAGATCATATAATCATATAGACATAGAATATAGCATGTTGATTTTGTCATGGTAAAGAAATTGTGTACTCGGTATGGAATGGTTGAGGGATCCACGTCTGTGTCTATTCTCAGTTTGTTAGAGAGTAAAAGCGTGAACCAACACGGTGCAGCACAGCTGATAGATAGTTAGGCTCTTTAAGCATCTAGTCCAGGGTTTGGTTCTTGGGTGGTGCATATGGAGAAACATTTGTTGGGAGAGACCTACCTACTTAACGTGATCTCAGTGAAGGGAATCATGCGGTTGATATGCATAGAGGAATTTGAATTCCCTAAGAGATGTCTTGCAATACCATACATCAAATTTCATAGATAAAAACAAATAGACAAGAGATTCAAATTACTTCTTGAAGACCTGAGTGAACAAAGCAGTTGCAACCTCGTCTCTATAGCAGTCCACACAAATTCTCTCGCTAGAAGACCCTTGTGGCTCCTTGTGCTAACAGAGACACGAGTGTGCGAATTTTTACGTGCTAGGGTTTGAGAATTCATGCTCTATTTAAAAGCCTTTACGAGGAGACTAACCTTAATCCTTATTGGAGCATGTTGAGCTCACCCAATGAGTTGGTCCAATAAATGTTCATCTAATGGACCGATCCAATAAGACAATATATTCTAGTGGGCTAATTCTATGTGTGTGACCTCCTAGGTATCTCTTATGGAGCTTCGGGACTAAAAACAACCTATGTAATTTTCAGATGACTAAAAACAACAACAAAAAATACCTAGGGATGAAAAATAAAAATAACGTATTTTGCAGGGACTAAAAATGTATTTAAGCCATTATTTATTGATGAATATTATTTTATTTTTAATTAATCTTAATTCTTAATATTTGTCACTAATTCATAATTCAAGTCAATTTTAAGTTTATAAATGTTATTATTTGTTGTAAGTAGTTGAATAGATTTTAACAATACAAAATTTTCAATTTTTTATTTTATTATTTAATATATTTATTACAAATAATTTTGTTATTGCTTTTTTTATTTTAATACAAATGTAGGAAAGTTTTATTGTTAAAGGTATTTATTGCAAAAGTTCACATCTCATATATATATTTTGATTGATGAAGGGTAATTTACACACATAAGCAATTTAATGTTTTTATTATGCCACCTGAATGAAGTTATTTGATTGCACCTTTTAATGTGTGACTATATACATCTGTCATTGCAACTACATAGACCCTCACCATCCTATACAAAGGAATCAACAATCAAGTAGTTGAACAAAACAAAAATCGGAAAAGGATTACCCCTTATATTTTGGTTCTTCTATCTTTGTTCTCTCTGCTGTGCGGTGAAGAAGATCCTACTTCTGAGTTCACCCTTGTCCCTTTGATAAAGAAAAATTTTCCCTGCAAAACTCATAGAACGTACCACTCGACCAAAGGTACATCTATCATGATGGCGTTCATTGGTTCTGGGTTTATTCTAAATTTCTAATGACAAGCCTTACGATCCCTGTTTGGTTTCAATTTCGGAGGTGTGGATCCATCTATCCAAAAGCAACTAGTTATTGCTTCAATTTGATGTAAATTCCTACCAAATATGAATTCACGTGTATTTTCCAAACACACAACCACACACTAAAATTCGCATCAAAGTAAGTTTATCCTTTGAAAATGTGGACATTTAAGTAATAATCCTAATTAATTAGTATTATTACATGTGGCTTTGTCTGATGTCGACAAAAAAAAATATGGTTCACTAGTTAAAATACTTTTTTTGTAAATTAATTTTAATAGATATGAAGTAAAAAATTTAGTAGTAAAAATATGATAAATAAGCAGGACGAATCCATTCACAACATGTTAGGGGCAATTTCCCCCACAAGATTTTTACATCAACCATGATGTCAATGGAGGAATTTTGAGTCTGTTCATAAATAGTGAGAAAAAGTTCCAGGATCAAGGGCCAGGTGATTTGTACTTCAAGTGTGGGGTTTAAGCTGCACCATGGAAACAGGTGGAGAGATATCAAATTATATTAAAAAATAATAATTCCCATGAATATATATATATATATATATATATATATATATATATATATATATATCACTACATCAGAAAACGCATTTTTCAGCGTTTTTTTTTTTGGTATTTTACTGCGCTATTGAAGCGTTGTAACTCTAAGCGCTGTAATAGGTACTTACAGCGCATTTAGGACTTATAAAAAAGCGGTGTAACATGTGTCATAAAAAAGCAGTATAACATGTGTCATTATCAAAACAGTTCTAGTCATTGTTATTACTCCTTTTAAAGCGTGCTAGACATACTACAACGCTTTAGTGGACATACTGCAATGCTGTTTAATAATAAAGAATTTTAAATAAATTGTACAGCATATTTAGCTTACAAAATAGTCAAAACTTATTAATCAACCATAATGTATGCCATAAAATATAAGAAAATTTAAAAACAACCTGTTTGAGAAAGCTCCAATACTAAGCAATTTTTGCACCCACAACAACCACTAAATATATGTGCATCTAGATTGTGCACAAACAAGCAAAGTTTTGTTTTGAACCACAATTCCAGAGAAATATTATAAAGCAGATGTCATAAAACAGATATCAAAATCTATATTTCTTAAGTCCAAGCTGTGTCCATCGTCAAAAACTTATATTGCCAGCCATCAGAGTCTTGCAAAATGAAGCTCATACATTGCAAATATATTAGGTGATAGAGTTGCAACTTGTTTACATAGAACATGGAGTAGAATCAGTAATTAATTTAATAATTCCAGTCCTGACAAGGACTAAACTCTGGTTACCATAACACATGTTTCCTCAAGCAGCTCATCATGTTGTTGTGTAGTTTTTTATGGCCTTGCTATATCACAGTATGAATCTTTGCTATGGCAAAAATCCATGTCTCTGGGATTTCTTAATTAATAAAAAATGTTAGCTACCATAAGTAAGAACAATATGAAACTGAATGACTACACCCTACCTACTTATATATGCCTAGACCCTGAGCCCGTGACCTGTTGTTTATATGGAGTACCATACGTTTTTATGTCTAATACTTGAAAACAAAATATAATCCAATCAGTCTTGAGAGTTACTGAATATAAACTCACCCTTGAAGACTTTGTTAAGTATAAAATCCCAATCAGTCCAAATGGATAACCCTATGTCTAAGAAACCATTTATGGGTCATAAATGAGCTAGAAGTTTTCTACATACTATATAAAAATACAGTTGAATTATTGAGTGAAAGAACAGATGCCATTAAAAATAAAAATACACTCTAAGAAATAATACACTAATAACACTAGCCAACAGCATCTACACTCTCTAAGAGCAAAATACTCTAATAAACATTAAAAATCAAATTTAGCTCAGTTGTAAAGAATCACCAACCCCTTTTTCCACCTCTCTAAGTCTCATTTATTGTTCCCTTCCTCTCCTCTCCTCTCCTCCCATTTCCTCATATCTCATGCCTTTCACACCAATTCTCAAACCAAATCTCCCCTCTCTCACTCTCACTCTCACTCTCACCATTTTCTTTGTCTAATTCTCTAATATGCTGACCAACCACACCCCTCTTCTGCAATTAAACTTAACAGATTTCTGTCTCTTCTTCTAAAAATATTACGCAGTGAAAAATTATTTATAACTCAATTTCAATCACACCAAAATATATAGTAGTAATATACACTCTCTAAGATTAAAATACTCTAATAAATAATAAACATCAAAATTAGCTCAGTTGTAAAGGAGGAAAACTGCTTTTCACACTCAAACATGGAAGTTATTTATGTAATAGAGTTTCAAATACATACCACTCAAAGTAAATGATCAGTAACATAGAGAATCCATTCATCCTTGACTTCATTTATTTGAACATGAGAGTATTTCTCACACCTATACTCCGGGAAGTACTACAATCACAAACATTAAATTAGAACTAAAATGAACTAATAAATTTAAAAGATAAAAACCATTGTAAATATAAACTAGAACTAAAATGACGTACCCCTTCCGGGATTATATTTCGGTGTGGTGAAATGATCTCCTTCATAAATCGAATCACATAGTAACCACAATCTATGTGATTACTTTGGAAAAGGAACTATAGAAATCAACGAAAAAGGTTAAATTAAATATTCAATTTCCTATGAAAGTGATTCAAGATTTGTATATATCTTTATAGTGCTCCATTTTATGATTGATTTAGATTTTGTCACTTTTACTCTATCGCGATATATGCGTATTGCACTAACAAAAAGAAGTAAGTTAAATTTTCAATCATAATCATAGAATAACACTTTATTCTATGCGCCTCTCACAATGAGGATCAAAGAATCTATATAATATATAGTCTCAGGTGTGGAATGGACATTGATGATGACTAACACCCAATGATTCCTACACAAATGTTGGGATAAAAGATCTTAAGAAAATGAAATTCATTAGAATTTATCATGGAAGCTATTTTAACTAAAATTTACTCACCCTGTATTAAAAGGTGCTAAAAATAATTATTCCCTCCCATGAGACTTTGTAAGCACTTCAGTAGTGTATTCTGATTGTCGATAACCAAGTAAAGCAGTTTTTCAATGTGGGCATATAAAAGAAATATGATTTGTCTTTCGATATTGGAACATGAGCTCAAAATACAAGTACCTTAAATTAAGATGGACAAATGAAATATAATCAACAATAAATCAGAGTTTAGTCAAAACTCAAAACTATTATAATTAATTTAAAGAAATACCTAATATAGGTGCAAATAATGGCAGCAACTAACCACTTATGTTGAAGAACTTTATTAATTTAATCTTTACCCAGATATTCTTTATAGGGATAACCAAAAATTTCATCTTCCATCATTACACCCAGCTGGTCATCCTTCATTAAAAGACGCATATGTAAGGAAAGGTAAGTATGAAGCTCATTTTCTGCAATGCCAACAAGGGAGGGACCCTCTACATGAGGGGGGTTTTGTGGGTGTGAGGTACCCTTTAAGGTAATTGCTTTTTTATTTTTTGTAGTCACAACCAGCAACTCTTTCTCCTTGATTTTGGGCTGTACAAATGTCTGAAATGACTTTGGTTGAGCAACTGACTCCTTCGCCTGGCCCGACACTTTATCTTTCACTTCAGGTTGTTGTAAATCAGGTCTCGTCCTTGGACTCGGCTGAGGTTTTGATGAAGACAAACACATCACAAAAAGAAGAAAGACTTCAGAAAAGAAAAGGAAGACTTCAAGAAGACTTCAAGAAAGAAAGAGAAGAAAGACTTCACGAAGACTTCAGAAAAGGAAGGAAGACTTTAAGAAGATTTCAAAGAAGACTTCAGAGAAGAAAGACTTCAAGAACCGGCTCAGAACGTCAAGATCAATCATTAAGGTTCTATCGTTAAGTAAGTCTTGTCAACTTAGTGTGCTATGCTTTATTAAGGTTTAATTGCATTTGAAGGCTCATTAAAGATCAACTAATTGAGTATAATATGTTCTTACAAGTAAGACTTGGTAGGAACACTCAATTAGGGTTTAAGATGGTCAAAACTGAGTTTCGGACTCTATGTAATCGATTACAGGTTGTGAGTAATCGATTACAGGAAGGCAGTAATCGATTACCATCTTAGTGTAATCGATTACACAATTTGAATTTTGAATTCAAACTGCAACGGCTAGTGTAATCGATTACACTAACTGCTGTAATCGATTACCAAGTCGACAGATGTGTCTTTTCATGAACCATTGTGTCTCAAACCGTTTGGGAAAGGTTGTGTTAGTTCATGGACGACCTCTAGTGCCTATATAAAGTCCCTAGACACTCAGAAACATCAATGACTTGGTCCATAACTTCCATATTCATTAAAGTCATAATTCTGAGTTTCTGTTCTCTCATTTTCATAAGAACACTCATGCTGTTCATCTTTTGAGAAACTCAGAATAGAAGAGCCTTCATTGTAATTTCCGGGAGCACACAAACTAAGATCAATCCATCTTGTCTAAAGGATTGAATCAGCCATAGAAAAGGCATCTTCTTCTTCTTCTATTGAATCGTGTTGATTCATTCGCCGTGGTTGTCAGTGTTAGTTCAGATAGCAACCTGAGAGGGGGGGGTGAATCAGAGTTGCCCCGATTTTCGCGTAATAGTACCAAACGACTTTCAGCGCAATTAGAGTTGTAACGTAAGAACGTTGTTGCAGCAGAATATTGTAATTGCTTGAAAGTAAAAGATGAAGGATGAAGGAAATGACACAGAGAGTTTATCCTGGTTCACCTTCAATCCACCGAAGGCTACGTCCAGTCCCTCAAAGAAACCCCTTGAGGATTTTTCCACTATTGATAAAAATCACTTACAAGTTCCTAACCCAAGGACCCCAAGAATTTCTACCAATATCCTGTGAAAGTAAACCACTTTCAACAGCCCCTGAAAACAAACCGCTTTCAGTTCCTGAAGGCAAACCACCCTCAGACCTTGAAGACTAACCCGCCTTCAATCGAACAACCCTTCACCGAATACCACGGTGAAGTTAGAATCCCTCAGAAAGATTACCACTTTCTGAAGAACCACTCCACTGAATTCCACAGTGAAGATTTCCCATGATCGAGTACTCTTAACGAATGCTTGCACCAAGAACCCTAAGATATCTTATCAATCTTCCTGAAGCAACCCACTTCTGATTGATCAAGTCTTCTTAGCAATACTTGTGCCAAGAACCCTAAGAGGACCCATCATGCCTCAGAAAGCAAACCACTTTCTGATGACACCGTATTACCACGGTGGACTTTGAATCAAACTTGATTCAAAGGGTCTTTTTACAACCACCGAAAACTACGGTGAAAGAATCAACATGATTCAAATAGAAGAAGAAGAAGATGCCTTTTCTACGGCTAATTCAATCCCTTAGACAAGATGGATTGATCTTAGTTTGTATGCTCCAGGCCATTTACAATGAAGGCTCTTCCATTCTGAGTTTCTCAAATGTTGAACATCATGAGTGTTCTTATGAAAATGAGAGAACCGAAACTCAGAATGATGACTTTTATGAATATGAAAGTTATGGACCAAGTCATTTTTGTTTCTGAGTGTCTAAGGACTTTATATAGGCACTAGAGGTCGTCGATGAACCAACACAACCTTTCCCAACGGGTTTGAGACACAATGGTTCATGAAATAACACATCTGTCGACCTGGTAATCGATTACCACAGTTAGTGTAATCGATTACACCATGCCGTTGAAGTTTGAATTTGAATTTCAAACTTGGTAATCGATTACACACTTGTGGTAATCGATTACACACTTCCTGTAATTGATTACACACATCTGTAATCGATTACAGACAGTCCAGAACTCAGTTTTAACCATCTTAAACCCTAATTGAGTGTTCCTACCAAGTTTAACTTGTTAGAACATATTGTACTCAATTAGTTGATCTTTCATGAGCCTTCTAATGCAATTAAAACTTAATAAAGCATAGCACACTAAGTTGACAAGACTTACTTAAAACTAGAACCTTCATGTTTTGATCTTGACGTTCTGAGCCTGGTTCTTGAAGTCTTTCTTCTCTTAAGTCTTCTTGAAGTCTTCTTGAAGTCTTTCTTCTTTTTGTTCCTTTCTTTCTTGAAGTCTTCCTTTTCTCTTCTGAAGTCTTTCTTCTTTTTGTGATGTGTTTGTCTTCATCAAAACCTCAGTCGAGTCCAAGGACGAGACTTGAATTACAATCTCCCCCTTTTTGATGATGACAAACATCATGCTTGAACATTGATTGATCATTTGACTTTCTCTCTTGTCTTGTATATCTCCCCCTTTGTTTTGCAATTTTATCTTCCCCTTTGTGTTGCAATTGAAGCACAGTATCCTGAAAATGATCAAGCATACACAAGACTTTTCTCCCCCTTTTGACATCATCAAAAAGAAGAAAAAGCCATACAAAGTTTTCCAGGATAATAGAAATAAAGGGAAGCATAATGGAAAATATTTTGATGTCAAAACGATAATGTTTATCAACACTTTTCTCCCCCTTTTTGTTCCACTTGTAGCTTTTCTTATAGATAATCTTTACAAAGCACATGTGACCCTTTCTCCCCCTTTTGACTTCATCAAAAAGAAGATGAGTCCAAGCATACATTGCTAACAAGTAGTATAGACATTTGAATCATAGGGAGTGGGGGTGTGCAAGACAGTATTTTGAAACTTATGCATCACACGTAATTAAAGCATAACCATAGAAGTTCAGAATACATAATTAAACATACAAGCAGAATTCAAACCATCTAAGAGTTATGTCTAAACTATTACAACCCAAAATATATGAAAACATAAGCCAAACTCTGAAAGTTAACTATTTTCCATTTTTAGCCCTGATAGAATTGATTATATACTTCCAGTAAACGATTACTGAAGCTTTCTGAAATAATCCTGGGCCAAAATATCCCTGTAACCGATTACTTACTTTATGTAATCGATTATCATGTCTGAAAACTTGGATTTCCAGACTTGATAGGTACTGCATGAAAGATATATCTAACAGATAACTATGATGTAAATGCAGATGCCTAAGAATGCATTACTCTTGTACTTAATATTATTTGAAAGGTATAAAGTTTTTAGATTTTCTCTTACCAATACCACATTCTAAATTTGTGTTTTGAAAGACCATCCTTTGTATATGACATTTCAGATCACAAGATCTTCAAAACACATTTGCACAATAGGCTCAATGGTATTTTAGAGGTACCCAATAGTCTTTGGATCCTTTTGGATTAGTTCCTTTCACATCCCATATGAATCTTTTATTGGGAACTCCATCATTTCTTATGACAACATTAATGAGGAGTATAGTGAAAGAACTTTAGCTTTATGTTAGGCACTTTCTCTTTAGGACAATGGAAAGTTTTGATATAATCCTTTCTAAGTTGAGCACCATCATGTACTCTCCTTGTGTGACCAAGGTTATATGTACTACTTGGTCTAAAAGTGATTTTCTTAACATCACTAGGATGACTACGATCAGATAAACCTAAATCACTTTTATGAAAGACATGTCTTTGATTACATGACAACTTATCCATATCATTTGTTCCTTTGTTTACTACTTGAGTTAATTCATCAATTTTTTAACTTAAAGATTATGCATGGATATAAAGATGTAAAATCAATTTGAATATTTACTCTAGACTTTACTTGATCTAATTCATCTTTCATGCTTTTAGTTTTACTTTGTAGAGATGAGATGATCCTACTATGATATGCATATTCTTCATAAACACTCAAGAAACTATCATGCAATCTGATGAGTGGATTTTATATGATGTTTTTAGGTAGTTTTTAGTCTTTTTATTTTATTACTTTTGAGTCACATATAGGTTTTTTATTGTTTTTATGTAGATTTTATATTTATTTTGCATTTTGCATGTAGTTTAGATTTTATTAGATTTTCTAGCTTTATTTTATATTTTTAGGAGTTTTTATAGCAATTTTATATTTTTAGGAAAAGCTGGTTTAGTTATCATTTTTGTCCAAGGACCAATGTGTAAAGTTTCAGGAAGTCAGGGACCAAATTGTAAAATTTTAAGAGTGGAGGACTTAAAGTGGAGATTGAGAGAATATGAGGGCTTGAATTGAAGTGCTAACCAAGAGAGAACCAAAGTGAAAAAGAAGAATATGAAGAATCACTCTCTAATTTAGCACATGGAAAATAATGTTTAAAGGAATTGATGTTAGTGGAGGAAAGGTTTCAGAATTAAACAAGGCTGAGTAGTGGCTTTTTATGGCCATCAAAACCCACTACCATGAATGAAGAAGGAAGAAAAAGCTTGAAGATGAAGAAGCAGCGTCCCAACGCTCCAGCGTTGGGATCCCAGCGCTCCAGCGCTGGGGTTCTGACTGGATGATGAGTCAGATGTTGACCCAGCGCCCAAGCGTTGGAAAGCCAGCGCTCAGGCGCTGGGCCTCGGACAGAAAGTGGATTTTTAATGCATCCTAGCGCCCATGCGTTGGGAATGCCAGCGCTCAAGCGCTGGAGGCTGGAATTTTACTATAAATAGGACCCTTTTCTTCACTTGTAAGACACACCTTTATAGAATACAACAAGTATTCTCTCTTTCTCCCTCAAAGATCATTGTTCCTAGGAATTGTGGGAAGCCAAACTTGAGCTCCTATCCAGGGTAATTCAATGATTCTTTTAGCCATGCTTGGCTAAATTCTTCTTTAAGTTTTTGGGTTGTTTTAGTTTATAATACATGTTCTAGTTATTTCTTACATTTCTGAATTTTATTTCCATTCATGTTTTATTACCTTATGCTTAATTTCTATCTTGTGGATCCCAAGAGGTTTGGCTTATTACTTATTACATAAGGCCATTTGGTGAGTAGTAAGGGAACTAGGTAATAAAAAAGGTTATAAGTATACTTCGCTAAGGAATTAGGAAGGACGTAACTTTATGTTGGCTTGAACATCTTCTTCATCTTCTTCTTTAGTTAACTAGGTGCCAAGGAATTGGGTTTAGTAATTAAAAAGAAAGATCTACAATGCTTAAGGAATTAACTTGTAGTTACACTAGGCTATAGCATCATGATAATGGTTTTATAATTCAGGAATTTAGTAGGAGATTTCTAGCATGTTTTTATAGACTATGTAAACCAACCCAAGAGCTTAATGTTCATCATCTCCTTTTCTTATTATTTTATGCAATTGTTTCTTTCTAGTTCTCAAACCAACAACAATTATTCATCTTTTATTTTTCTGTTTTAGTACTAAATTTTATAATAATAAGAACACCTATCCCTTGGGTTCGATCTTTTTATATTACGCGATAGTTTAATCGTACACTTGCGATTCGCTTATCACAATCTATAAAAATTACTTTGTAAATTATCATATGAAATTGCATTACTAACCTCTTTATTGCCATCATTAGAATGATGTGTTACCATCAAAACAAGACATATTCCTCCGTTTTCTGAATTGGATGATGAACTTGCTTCATTGTCTTCCAAGTTTGTCTTCTTTGTTTTGGAGGACAAGTTTCAGAGAGTATAGACAAAGACTCTATATTTGGTAATCTCTACTGGAGTGAATGATTCATCTTGATCTAGATAAGTACTTGATCCTCATTGATGTGGGTATTACTATGTAATCATCCAAGTCATATTTCTTTAGAGGTTCTTTGTAGAACTTGGATTGATTGATGAATATCCCAATTTCAGATTGCTTGATTTGCAATTCATTCTCGTAGTGCTTGCTTTATATCATATAAAGCTTTCTTTAAGATGAGGACTTGTGAACGAAACTTTGGATATTCAAAGCCATGAGGTTGCTTCACATAGACTTCTTCTTGAATATATTCATTCAAGAGACAGCTCTTAACATCCATTTGATATAGTTGGAAGTTAATCGAGTAGGCATACTCTAATAGAAGTCTAATTGCGTCTAATCAAGCACTTGGTACATATGTCTAATCAAAATCTATACATTCTTTCTGATTATAACCCTGTACTACTAATCTATCTAATTTCTAATTATGATTCCATGTTCATCTAATTTGTTCCTAAACATCTATTTGGCTCTAATGATATACTTATCAATAGGTTAGGGAACCGATATACATACTTGGTTTTTCTCAAACTAGTTCAACTCTTGTTGCGTGGCTTGAATCCAATACTTATTTCCTAAAGCATTATGTACTTTAGATGGCTCTATTTTAATATGGTTTGAGAAGGCGTACCTATTTTCCCTATGCTAAGCAATTATCCCTTTTTCATTATTTTCATATGAGACATATCCCCTTTTTCCTAGGTATGAGATATAAAAAATTTGTTTTGTCTCCAATCATGTGTGATGTGCAGCCATTATCAAGATATCATAAAACCCTTTGCTACTTTCATACACACTTACAAAACAAATTCTCATAAAGGAATGTTAAGTACCTAAGTTGCTTTGGGTTCTAGGTTATTAATTGTCTTCTCCACCCACATATATTGGTCACTTGATATTCCTATATTCCTCTAATAACATCTACTAGAGGTATGTCCTATTCTATTGCAATAGGTACAAGCATATAGTCTATAACCTTCATTATATATTATATCTAAGCATATCATAATGTCTCCTAAGTTGTCTTGGAGCATTTTGAGAATAATTCCTATTGAAATTTCATGCTTTGATTATATAGCACGAGAAGGTAATCGATTACAGCAGTTGGGTAATCGATTACTGGCAGTTTAAATTTGAAATATTTCAAACTTTGAATATGTAATCGATTACAGCAGTTATGGTAATCGATTACTTAGAAGATTCTAACAGGCACGAGGACTGAGAACAGGATTAATCGATTACAGGATCTATGGTAATCGATTACAAAGACATTTTTATAGGTTCTAAAACTATCAAGTCCTATGTAGCACATTTCTAGATGAACATTTAAGCACATAATCAATCTAAATACATGCAATCATGTAAGTTAACACAAAGATTATGTAAATACCACATTATTTTAACTATCATGTTTATCTAATATACCTAATTCTCTTCTAATCTTAAGTAATGAATCTTTAGGATTGTTTTGGGACATTTTGTGGGTAGTTCCTATAGTTCATATTTCTAGAAGAACTAGCATGCATGTGTTTACTCCTAAGAGATTTAACATCATCTAATTCCATTTGAAGCATTTGACATTTTTCTTCTAAAGATGGAATAATAGCATTTTGTTTATCACTAAATTTGGAAGTACTATGACACATCTTAAAGAATACTTTCTATAGCATATTCTAAATCATTAGAAAAAGAAGTGCTGGTACTAACCTGGATATTTTCCTTGTCAGAATTCTGAGATGCCATTAATGCAAGGTGTGCTTTTTCCTTCTTTTCAAACTTCTCCTTTAGTCCATGCTTCTTCTTTTCTTTGTAAGAACCTTCGAAAATTCTTGACTATTAAGACCATGTTCTTATCATCTTCTGACTCTGCATCATATTCTTTATTGATGCTTTCTTTGGCTTTTAGAGAAATAGACCAATGTCTCTTTTTGTTGTTCTCATATTGCTCAAATCTGTTTAACTTCAATTCATGTTCTTGAAGTTTTCCAAAATGAGTATCCAGAGTCATGTTGAAGAGACTTTTCTTCTTTGAGAGAGCAGAGTCCTTTTGGTTGCCATGTTCTTGTAAGGGATCTTAACATTTTCATGTTTATGGCATAATAAGTGAATTCCTTACCAAGAACAACCAAGTGATTCAATAGTCGTGTGAACCGCTTTTGCATATCAAGTATGCTTTCTCCAGGCAATATTCTGAACATCTCATATTCTTGTGATAGAATATATTGATCTTTGAATCTTTTGACTTCATCAGTCCCTTCGTGTATAACCATTAAAGTATCCCATATTCCTTTTGAAGATTTGCAAGTAGATACTCTAAGGAATTTCTTCATAACCATTAAAGTATCCAATGATCGAGTACTCTTAACGAATTCTTGCACCAAGAACCCTAAGATATCTTATCAATCTTCCTGAAGCAACCCACTTCTGATTGATCAAGTCTTCTTAGCAATACTTGTGCCACGAACCCTAAGAGGACCCATCATGCCTCAGAAAGCAAACCACTTTCTGATGACACCGTATTACCACGGTGGACTTTGAATCAAACTTGATTCAAAGGGCCTTTTTACAACCACTGAAAACTACAGTGAAAGAATCAACATGATTCAAATAGAAGAAGAAGAAGATGCCTTTTCTACGGCTAATTCAATCCCTTAGACAAGATGGATTGATCTTAGTTTGTATGCTCCAGGCCATTTACAATGAAGGCTCTTCCATTTTGAGTTTCTCAAATGTTGAACATCATGAGTGTTCTTATGAAAATGAGAGAACCGAAACTCAGAATGATGACTTTTATGAATATGAAAGTTATGGACCAAGTCATTTTTGTTTCTGAGTGTCTAAGGACTTTATATAGGCACTAGAGGTCGTCCATGAACCAACACAACCTTTCCCAATGGGTTTGAGACACAATGGTTCATGAAATAACACATCTGTCGACCTGGTAATCTATTACCACAGTTAGTGTAATCGATTACACCATGCCGTTGAAGTTTGAATTTGAATTTCAAACTTGGTAATCGATTACACACTTGTGGTAATCGATTACACACTTCCTGTAATCGATTACACACATCTGTAATCGATTACAGACAGTCCAGAACTTAGTTTTAACCATCTTAAACCCTAATTGAGTGTTCCTACCAAGTTTAACTTGTGAGAACATATTGTACTCAATTAGTTGATCTTTCATGAGCCTTCTAATGCAATTAAACCTTAATAAAGCATAGCACACTAAGTTGACAAGACTTACTTAAAACTAGAACCTTCATGTTTTGATCTTGACGTTCTGAGCCTGGTTCTTGAAGTCTTTCTTCTCTTAAGTCTTCTTGAAGTCTTCTTGAAGTCTTTCTTCTTTTTGTTCCTTTCTTTCTTGAAGTCTTCTTGAAGTCTTCCTTTTCTCTTCTGAAGTCTTTCTTCTTTTTGTGATGTGTTTGTCTTCATCAAAACCTCAGTCGAGTCCAAGGACGAGACTTGATTTACAGTCAGTGGTTGTAAAAAGGTCCATCGTGGTGTTCGATGGTTGTGAAAAGGTCCTTTGAATCGGGTTTGATTCAAAGTCCGCCGTAGGTTTCGGCGTCATCAGTTGGTGGTTTGCCATCTAAGGTTTGACAAGAGTTCTTAGGGTTCTTGGTGTAAGAACTTGTAAGGAATCTTGATCATTGTAAATCTTCACTGTGTGATTCAGTGGAGTGGTTCTTCAGAAAGTGGTTTGCTTTCTGGTATAGTGGAAAATCTCTGTGTGATCAGAGGACTTGACGTAGCCTTCTGGGATTGAAGGTGAACCAGGATAAAATCCCTACGTGTTCTTCTTATCCTTCATCTTTTACTTTCAAGCAATTACAATATTCCGCTGCAATAACGTTCTTATGTTACAACTCTAATTGCACTGAAAGTCATTTGGTACAATTACGCGAAAATCGGGGCAACACTGATTCACCCCCCCCCCCCTCTCAGGTTGCTATCTATACTAACAATTGTAAAGATGTCTGAAACTTTTTAAAAGTCAATGACTAGAGAAATATTGAAAAAATATGTAAAACACATTAAGACCAATTAAAGTTATTGACATACCTTAACATCTAGACCAATTAGGTTCACTGGCCATTGATAGCCAAATCCGCAAGTGCACGGATGGTTATCGCGTAGTACAAAAGATATCGAACCCAAGGGATAGGTGTCTTCTTATTAAATTATTTAGTACTTAAGCAGAAAATAAAAAGGTGTATATTGTTGTTGGTTTGATTAAGACAAAACTAGAAATAACAATAAAATATAAAGAAGAAAAGAGATGATGAGATTTAAGCACTTGGGTTGAATTACATAGTTTATAAAATATGCTAGCAAACTCCTACTTAATTTCTGAATTCTAGAACCAAGTTCATGATGCTATAGCCTAGTATTTCTACAAGTTAATTCCTTACAAATGTAGAACTTTCTTCCTAATTACTAAATTCAATTCCTTGCAACTTAGTTAACTAGAGAAGAAGATGAATATAAAGTTCAGGCCAACATAAAGCTACGTCTATCCTAATTCCTTAGTGATATATACTTATAGCCTTTTTTAAATCCTATTTCCCTTACTACTTACCAATTTCCATTGTTATAAGTAATAAGCAAGAACTCTTATGCGCATTAAGAGGAAATGAAGAACAAGGAAATAAAACATAAACTGGAAATATTATTCAGAAATTTAGAAATAAACTAAGACATAAAATATAAACTAAAACAACCCAAGATACTTAAAAGAATTAGCCAAGCATGGCTAAAAGAGGCATCGAGTTACCCTGGATAGGAGCTCAAGTTTGGCTTCCCACAATTCCTAGGAACAATGCTCTTAA
Organism: Acmispon strigosus; assembly: GCA_030819835.1. NCBI lineage: Eukaryota > Viridiplantae > Streptophyta > Magnoliopsida > Fabales > Fabaceae > Acmispon > Acmispon strigosus. The sequence continues at coordinate 34,345,069 of JAUAMA010000001.1, forward strand.
GGAAGAAAGAAGAATACTTGTTGTATTCTGAATAGGTGTGTCTTACAAGTGAAGAAAAGACCCCTATTTATAGTAAAAATCTGCCCTCCAGCGCTTGAGCGCTGGGATCCCCAACGCTTGGGCGTTGGGTGCATTAAAATCCCATGTTGCAGATATAGGCCCAGCGCTTGAGCGCTGGTTTCCAACGCTTGAGCGCTGGGTGCAATTTCTGACTCACATCCTAGTCAGAGTCCCAACGCTTGAGCGTTGGGAGTTCCAACGCTTGAGCGTTGGCTCGACTGCTGGTTAATCTTCAAGCTTTTCTCTCCAACACTAGATTCATATACATTAAACCAACTTGGATACATTTAAGTTGATATTACACTAAATCCCAAAAAGAGAGGTTTAGCGACCCATATTCATAGTTGTCATAAGCTTACAAGAAGGGAGAAGGAAACCGGAATCTTGGCGACATCCACATTTGTGTCCACCTCGGCGACGTAGAACCGTGCTCCAAAGACCTTCTATTTTCACTCCTAGCTTGCTTCCTCACTTGGGATTCTCTCCCTAACTCTATTCTCTAATGAAAACCTAAAATCTAAGCTGACTCCCAAAATTCTGAATTGCTACTCTGTTCTGTTTGGACGAATGTTTTTATAGGCAAAATTTAGCACAGGTCGCTGAGCGACCCTTCCAGGGTGTTGAGCGACATGTTTCCCTTAATGAAGGGTTTCCTTAGCCGCCTTACTCGCTGAGCGGTTTCCTGGGCCGCTGAGCAGCCAGAGAAGGTGTTCTGCTCACTAAGCGGTTATCCTAAGGCGGTAAGCAGCCAGAGAGGGCTCTCCAGTCGCTGAGCAGCTGTCCTGGGTCGCTGAGCGGTCAAAGGCATGTCCAGAAGCGCTGAGCGACCAGGAACTTGTATTTTCTGCCCAGCTCTTTCTGCCTTTATGAAAAATCCATCCAAAACTTCATTCATGCATCAAAAATGGTCATAAAACATAATAAAATCCAATACAGACCCATTCTTGGCAGAATTTCAAATATATACAAAATTAGAGGAGTTTAACACAAAATATTCATCAAATGATCAATATAAGTGTCAATTAAAGGCTATAAAACTATGAATATTTGACACTTATCAATGACATAGCTCAAAGCCCTATATATTACCTTTCAATAAACAGGCAAACTTGGGTTTTGTAGATAATCGACTATGGGTTTTTCCCAATCATTTGCAACTAAGATATCAATCACAAGTACCTCAAATTGTTGTTCTAGAACCAACTTTGCCCTAATATTAATCAACTCTTTCAACTTTTCCTTAGACACCTTGTATCCAAAAGCGATTTAGGCCAATTCATTGACTTCTTGATTCTCAATCCTAGGCACATGTTGGATTTTGACCTCATCAAACTTTGTCAATAAATGACAATCCTTGATAAAATACTTCACCAAATTCTCACTTATGCACTTGTAATCTATGGTTAACTGCTTAACCACCAACTCTGAATCATCTTTAATCTCCACACTCCTTGCTCCTAGAACCAACAACATTTCGAGCCCAGCAATTAAGGCTTCATACTCTGATTCGTTGTTCAAGAAAAACCTTGGATTTTAAACTTAAAACCGATAGGAATTTCTTGAGGAGATATTATCAAGATTCTGATTCATGTTCCTTTTTGGTGTCTTGATCCATCAAAAAAGAGTTTCCAAGGTTTGAGTCTAACAAATGTTTCTTGCATTTCGACTAAAGAGTGTTTGAGTAGGAAATCTGCCACGACTTGGCCTTTCATAGATTTTAAAGGAGTTTATTTCAAGGAATACTCAGTTAAAGACAATGACAATTTACCAATTCAACTATGTAAAATAGGCTTCAACAACATGTGTTTTATTATATCAAAAGCAGATTTAATGGGATTCCTTTTTAGACCAAATTTCCTCATCCTTTCGAATGATTGACGAAGATGGTCTGAATGGTCATATCTCGACACAGATTTCACTACCACATCATCGATATAGACCTACACAAATAGACCAATTAAATAATGGAAAATGGTATTCATTTTGAGCCTCCATTTTCTTAACTGAGTCAAAGAATGGCCTTGAAACCCAAAGGGTTGTCATCATAAATACAATCAAGCTTCAGTTCTTCTACTGACGCGTCAAATTCGACTTGGCTTTCATCAACCACTTTCTTGACTGAATCGAAGTTGAGATTTTTGGCTTCATTAACCGTTTCTAAAATCTTGGCCTTTTTTGTCATTTGTTCATTAGCTATCAGGGCTATTTGAACCACTTTTTCGACTTCCAAAGCTGTCTACAGTTTTCTTTCGGCTTCTAAAGCCGTCGTTTTAACATACTTTCGGCTTCTAAAGTCGTTTCCTTCATACTTTCAACCTCTAAGGTTGTTTTGATCTTGTTTTCGGCAATATAAGCCGAAATTCGAGATATGCTCGATTCAAACATCATCCACCATCTGTCACTCCTTGAGACGGAATTCACGCCTTTGGTGAAAACCAAAATCTGGATCCAGTCTTACAAAATAAATGACTGGTTCTTCCTCTGTCTCCCTTCCAATATCATTGTAGGGAGAAATGATAGCTAACTTCTTGTCGAAAGTCTTCTTATTGACCTTATCACACTCTGCAAAGAAATAGCTTTTGTCGCCATAAACATTCTCGAGCACACCGTCTCCCCTCCAAATTGATAACTTTTGGTGAAGGGTAGAGGGTACTGCTCTGACCCCATGGATACACTCCCTTATTAGTAGTAAATTATATATTTCTTTCACATGCACCACCATGAACAAAGTAGTTGTCGTCATCGTACCCATGGTAATCTCGAGTGGGATTACCCCAAGTGACTTGTTGATTTTCCCTCATAATAAGACAAAACCATGTTATGGGGCTGCAAATCTGCTCCAATCTTCCCAATGTTCTTCATCTAAAACCTCGGCATCAGGTTTATAGCAGCTCCTCCATTGACCAGCACCTTGTTTATGCCCCTGCCTTCGACGTGTTCCCACACTAACAAAGGCTTCAAGAGTTTCTTCATTTCCTCATCGGGCTTCTTGAAAACATCATTTTGTTCCTCGACTCCTCTCTTTGTCATGATGTAATAACACAAGGGGTTATCATCGTCTTCATCTTTGACAAAATAGTCATCCCCGTTCTCTGAAACCTCAAATGTTTGGTCGAACTCAACAGGTAGCACTGACACTTCATTGAAGATAACGTCTAAACCATCACTGTCAGAGTCAAAACTATCAGTTACCATGTCCCGTTCTTCAGCAGTTAGTGCCTTTAGGTGTACCATTTTCAGCAAATAGGGCTTAGCATTCCGACTCAATTTGGTGGTGGAAAATGGCCTATAAGCCGAGTTCTTGGGTACCTTGTTGTTGCTTTGGCTAGATTGGCCTAATTCGAGTACATCTCTTCTCTCTTTCTCCCAAGCGGCCTTCTTCTTCCTTTGGTGGAGCCTCCACTGAGTCCTTGTCATAGGATTCCTGCCAAAATAATTCTTCGGCGCATATTAGTAGTTCTTTGAGATACGAGAGTTGTCTAAATATGAAGAACTGTGCCCCACTTCGACCACTTTGGTTTTGATTTTGGATTAGACCTGGCAGTAGTGGCCCATTGGTTGTGTCGAATTGTGGCAGGGGGAGCGAAAGTTTTCCTCTTATTGATTTGAGAACTTAATGTCCCCTGCACATCTTTCATTTTTTAGCCTAAACGTTATTTTCCGAGAAGTCGCTATGATGACAGGATAATATATGATGTTTTTAGGTTGTTTTTAGTATTTTTATTTTATTATTTTTGAGTCACATATAGGATTTTTAGTATTTTTACATAGATTTTATATTTATTTTGCATTCTGCATATAGATTAGCTTTTATTTGTTTTTCTAACTTTATTTTATATTTTTAGGAATTTTTATAGCTATTTTATATTTTTAGGAAAAGCTGGTATAGTTATCATTTTTGTCCAGGGACCGATTTGTAAAGTTTCAGGAATTGAAGGATCAAAGTGTAAAGGTTCAAGAGTGGAGGATGAAAAGTGAAGTTTGAAGGAGTCAAAGGGCCAGAATTGAAGTTCTAACAAAGAGAGGACTTGAAGTGAAATTGAAGAATGTGAAGCAACTCTCTTTTATTTGAGCACATGTAAAATAAGGTTGGAAGATTAATGGTGGTAAAGGGGAGGTTTCAGAACTTATTAGGGGCTGAATGAGCCTAATTAAGCCAATCAATTCCACCATTGAAGAAGAAAGGAATCCAAGAAGAAGTTGCCAGTGTTCGTCCCAGCGCTGCAGCGTTGGAATTCCCAACGCTCAAGCGCTGGACCTCTGACTAGGATGTGAGTCAGAGGTTGCACCCAGCGCTGCAGCGTTGGAAGCCAGCGCTCAAGCGCTGGGCCCATTTCTGCCCGTTGGTTTTTAATGCATCCCAACGCCCAAGCGTTGGGAATGCCAGCGCCCAAGCGCTGGAAGGCTGATTTTCACTATAAATAGGGAGCTTTTCTTCACTTGTAAGACACACCTACTCAGAATACAACAAGTGTTCTTCTTTCCCTCTTAAAGATCATTGTTCCTAGGAATTGTGGGAAGCCATACTTGAGCTCCTATCCAGGGTAATTCGATGACTCTTTTAGCCATGCTTGGCTAATTCTTTTTAAGTTTCTTGGGTTGTAGTAATTTATAATTTTATGCTTTAGTATTGTTTTTACCTTTCTGAATAATATATCCATTTCATGTTTCATTTCCTTGTTCTTCATTAATCTTGTGTACAAAAGATTTCATGCTTTCTACTTATGTCATAAGGCCATTTGGTAAGTAGTAAGGGAAATAGGAAATAAAAAAGGTTATAAGTATACATTTCTTAAGGCAATTAGGATGGACGTAACTTTGTGTTGGCCTGAATTCTTTCTTCATCTTCTTTTCTAATTAACTAATAACCAAGGCTATGGAGTTAGTAATTAGGTAAGAAAGTTCTACATGACTTAAGGCAATTAGCTTGTAGAAATTCTAGGCTATAGCACCATGGAATTGGACTTAAAATTCAGAAAATAAGTAATAACTTGCTAGCATATTTATAGATTATGTAAATCAACCCAAGAGCTTAATTCTCATCATCTTATCTCTTTATTATTTTATGTTATTGTTCTTGCTTGTTCTAAAAAACCAACATCAACTATTCATCTTTTAAATTTTCTGCACAAGTACTAAATAATATAATAATAGGAAACCTGTCCCTTGGGTTCGATCTTTTTATTACGCGATATTGAATCGTGCACTTGCGATTTGGGTATCAAGTTTTTGGCGCCGTTGCCGGGGATAGGTTCTATTCTTGTTATTATTTTGTTTAGTGCTTCTTAAAAAATAAAAAAATAAATATTTTCTGCCTAACAGTTTGTTGCCATGTGGAAAGAAGATCCTTTAGAGACTATAATCTCTGAGGGGTTGGACTTTGAAGATATTGAAAGCAATGACGAACAGGTCATTGAAATGGCAAGATATCTGGAAGCTGCCCAGTTTTTCCCTTCAAAGAACAATTGGGTAGAGGAGCTGAAGAGAGAAGAAGAAGTTCAAGAGGAAAAGAGGGAACTGAAGACCTTACCTTCTACCCTTAAGTATGTATTTCTTGAAGAAGGTAACAATAAACCTGTCATTGTGAGTAGTTCCCTCTCTCCTCTTGAAGAAGAAAAACTGGTAAGAATTCTTAGAGCTCGTAAATCTGCTTTGGGTTGGACTATTGAGGACATTAAGGGCATAAGCCCCACTGTTTGTATGCATAAAATTTGTTTAGAAGAACAAGTTAAACCTGTAGTCCAACCCCAAAGAAGACTTAATCCTGCCATGAAAGAGGTGGTAAGGAAAGAAGTGATTAAGTTGCTTGATGCAGGGATCATCTATCCCATTTCTGATAGTGAATGGGTTAGCCCCGTTCAGGTAGTTCCCAAAAAAGGGGGAATTACAGTGGTTCCCAATGAAAATAATGAATTGATTCCCACCAGGAAGGTAACTGGATGGAGGGTTTGTATAGATTACCAGAGGTTAAATTCTGCCACCCGGAAAGATCATTTCCCCTTCCCTTTATTGATCAAATGCTTGACAAGTTGGCTGGCCATGAGTACTATTGTTTCTTGGATGGATATTCAGGATACAATCAAATTGTTGTTGATCCCAAGGATCAAGAGAAAACTGCTTTTACTTGTCCCTTCGGGGTGTTTGCTTATAAAAGAATGCCTTTTGGCTTGTGTAATGCTCCAGGAACCTTCCAGAGATGTATGTTTGCTATTTTTTATGATTTAATTGGTGAATGTATGGAAGTGTTCATGGATGATTTTTCTGTGTATGGCCCCAATTTTGACAAGTGTTTGGGCAATTTGGAAAGGATTCTAGTTAGGTGCCAAGAAAAGAATTTGGTACTTAATTGGGAAAAATGTCATTTTATGGTAAAAGATGGCATTGTGCTTGGGCACAAGATTTCTGAAAAAGGGATTGAGGTAGACAAAGCTAAAACTGAGATTATTGAAAATCTACCTCCTCCCACCAATGTTAAAGGTATAAGAAGCTTTCTTGGTCATGCAGGTTTTTATAGGCGATTTATAAAAGATTTTTCAAAAATTGCTAAGCCTATGACAAATCTCCTTGAAAAAGAAACTCCTTTTATCTTTAATGATGGGTGTTTGGCTGCTTTTAATTTGTTAAAGAAAAAACTTGTTTCAGCCCCTATCATTGTTGCTCCCCAATGGGATTTACCTTTTGAAGTTATGTGTGATGCTAGTGATAATGCAATAGGGGCTGTTCTCTGTCAGAAAAATGGAAAAGTTTTGCATGTAATTTACTATGCTAGTAAGGTTCTGAATGAAGCTCAAAAAAATTATGCTACAACTGAAAAGGAGTTGTTGAGTGTAGTTTATGCTTTAGATAAATTCAGACCTTACGTTTTGGGTACCAAAGTTATTGTGCATACTGACCATGCTGCATTGAAGTATTTGTTTGCTAAGCAGGAAGCTAAACCCAGGTTGATCAGGTGGATCTTACTCTTGCAAGAGTTTGATCTTGAAATTGTGGACAGGAAAGGGAAAGACAATGGTGTAGCAGACCATTTGTCAAGACTTGAAGTAGGGAACTCTAGCCCAATTCCTATTCAAGAGGAGTTCCCAGATGAGAAGCTTTTAGCTGTCCAAGAAATAGCTCCCTGGTATGTACATTTAGCTAATTTTAAAGCTGCTGGTGTGTTGCCTTCTGATTTGACTTGGCAACAAAAGAAAAAATTTCTGCATGATGCCAAATTCTTTTTCTGGGATGAACCTTATTTGTTTAGAGAATGTTCTGATGGGATCATTAGAAGGTGTATTCCAGAAAAAGAATTTGAGGCTATTTTATGGCATTGCCATGGCTCCGATTATGGAGGCCATTTTTCAGGTGAGAGGACCGCAGCTAAAGTCCTCCAAAGTGGTTTTTATTGGCCTACTATCTTCAAGGATAGTAGAGAATTTGTGGTAAGGTGTGATCGCTGTCAACGAACTGGTAACATCTCAAGAAGGAATGAGATGCCCCAAAAAATGATTTTGGAAGTTGAGCTTTTTGATGTATGGGGCATTGATTTCATGGGACCTTTTCCACCTTCTTTTGGTTGCCAGTATATTTTGGTTGCTGTTGACTATGTTTCTAAGTGGGTTGAAGCATCAGCCCTTCCCACAAATGATGGCAAAGTGGTTCTGGATTTTCTGAAGAAAAAGATCTTCACTAGATTTGGGGTACCAAGAGCAATAATCAGTGATGGAGGTAAGCATTTTTGTAATAAAGCTTTTGAAACTCTCTTGAAAAAGTATGGTGTTAATCATAAAATTGCTACCCCCTATCACCCCCAAACTAGTGGACAAGTAGAGGTTTCTAATAGGGAGTTAAAAAGGATTTTGGAAAAAACAGTTGGTACCTCAAGGAAGGATTGGTCAAAAAAATTAGATGACACCTTGTGGGCTTACCGAACTGCGTTTAAAACTCCTATTGGAACCTCTCCTTACCAGTTGGTTTATGGTAAGTCTTGTCATTTACCTGTGGAACTTGAGCATAAAGCCTTTTGGGCTTTGAAACATTTGAACATGGACCCCAAAGAAGCTGGGGATAAAAGACAGGTACAGGTACATGAGCTGGATGAATTTAGACTCCAAGCATACCACAATGCTAGGATCTACAAGGAAAGAACAAAAAGGTGGCATGATAAGAAGATCTTGCCAAAAGAATTTAGTCCAGGACAACTTGTGTTATTATTTAACTCAAGGCTGAGGTTGTTTCCTGGAAAGCTGAAATCAAGATGGACAGGACCATTTTTGGTCACCAAAGTCTTCCCTCATGGTGCGGTTGAGTTGGAAAATCAGGTTACAAAGAACACATTTCTTGTCAATGGGCAAAGACTAAAACCGTACCTAGGAAAAGATGATGAAAGTCAAGTGATGACTGTTGAGCTTGCTGACCCCTAATTGATTAAAGGGAAGGGTCTATCTCGGACCTTAACAATGAGCTGGTTGAGAGACAACCCAACTTAGGATAGTTTATAATTCTGTCTTTTAATTTTCTGCACCACTCTTGTAAATAAATAAAGAAAAAAAAAATTCTATGTTCTTGCTGCAGGGAGGGCCAGCGCTTAGGCGCTGGAGGCCAGCGCTCATGCGCTAGGCCCCTGCCAAATCCCCTCTGATTCCAGTTTTACCAACGCCTAGGCGTTGGGGGCCAGCGCTCATGCGCTAGGCCCCTGGAATCTCGTTTTTATTTACGGTAATTCCAGCGCCAGAGCGTTGGAACCCAGCGCTCAAGCGCTGGAAACCTCTGATGCCCAGTATTTGATTTAATTCCAGCGCCCAAGCGTTGGCATCCCCAACGCTCAAGCGCTGGAGCTCGGGCAGAGGCTCTGTTTGTTTTTCTTTTTGCTGTTTTGCTGTTTTAATAAATTTTGTGTTCACCATTTTCTGAAAGTCTTTGATTCTATGAGTTTTTCCCTTGGTTCTAAACTGGTTTTAATTTTTGGGAAACTCAAGAATTCTTGTTTTTAAGGTGGACACAATTTTTTCAACCCATATTCTTAATTGTGCTATTTGTGGAACTAACAAGTCAAGCAAGTTTTCTACTTGTGAGACTTTTGTTTGTTCAATTTTTGCAGGAAGGAGAAAGAGCCCTCTTGAACTTAAGTGTTCAAAGTAATTTTTACATTGAGGTTCCCTTGGATTATTGTGGGAAATTTGTGATTGTACCAGCTTTTTAGTTTTGTTTTCTCTTTTTATAGTTTTAGCTTTATTTTTAGTTTAGTGTTTCTATTTTATTTTTTGCATGAGTCTTGAGTATATTATCCAGTCTGAATGTTGCTATTGCTGTGAGTGCTTTATCTGATTAAACTGCTTTTGAAAAGGTTCTATGTTTTGAAGCGGTTAGGATTGCATGCTGTTAGAATTGATTTTGGACATCTTGATTGTTTTGGTTTTTGGCAAAAGTTTTTCTGAGTTCTAAAAAGGGTACCACTTACCCTATCTTTTTCTGAGAGTTGAGGACTCTGAATTCTTGATTGTGAAATTTTTCTGCCTTGTGTTACATGTTGATTGGGATTTTGTTTACCTTGTAAGTGGAGAAGAGATTATAGGCATTTTTGAAAACTCAGAGTTTTGGTTTGAAAAGCAAAAATCCACTAGTAGCCCCTTTTTGAGCCTTAAAAGAGTCATTCTTTGAAAGCCTACTTTGTGTGATATTTTTAAGTTGTTATTGTGATTCATGTGCTGAAACTGTTAGAGCTTTTACTGTGGGTTTCTCTCTAGAAAAAGAAGAAAAAAATTGAGGTATGTGCCTTAGGAAAAAATATAATGAGGTAGTGGGGTGAGAAAGAGTATGAAGGGAGTAAAATTCAAGTCATTCAGCCCATACATTCCACTACTTTGTTCAAAAAAAAAAAAGAGAAAAGAAAAAGAAAAATTGAGAGGACCCTTGTGTTAATTGTTGAAGCTCTTAAAGTTGGAAAAATCACTTAACAACAGATTCTGAGTCAGCCATTAGAGTTGCCAATTTCTTGAAATCCATACCTTGAAATATTCAACCTTTTGCCAAGTTACAACCTTCAAAAATCTCTTCAAAATTACTTGGTTGCACTATTTCAGTTTTGATTTGAATGATAGGCAGGATTATTGAGCTTTCTTGTTTTTCATGGAGAATATTATTTTGTGAGCTTAATTTGATGAACTCTAACATGTTGAAAAGCCAAGCCTAACTTTCTTGATTATATATCTTTAAACATGCAGGTCTTCCTAATCCGCTAAGCTTTCTTGGAAAGGTTTTTTGTGCTTCAAGTTGTAATCAGATAAACTTTTTCTAAACTCAGGGACGAGTTTCTCTTTAAGTTTTATCGCTTGAGGACAAGCTGTCGTTGGGTATAGTGGTGTGATGACAGGATAATATATGATGTTTTTAGGTTGTTTTTAGTATTTTTATTTTATTATTTTTGAGTCACATATAGGATTTTTAGTATTTTTACATAGATTTTATATTTATTTTGCATTCTGCATATAGATTAGCTTTTATTTGTTTTTCTAACTTTATTTTATATTTTTAGGAATTTTTATAGCTATTTTATATTTTTAGGAAAAGCTGGTATAGTTATCATTTTTGTCCAGGGACCGATTTGTAAAGTTTCAGGAATTGAAGGATCAAAGTGTAAAGGTTCAAGAGTGGAGGATGAAAAGTGAAGTTTGAAGGAGTCAAAGGGCCAGAATTGAAGTTCTAACAAAGAGAGGACTTGAAGTGAAATTGAAGAATGTGAAGCAACTCTCTTTTATTTGAGCACATGTAAAATAAGGTTGGAAGATTAATGGTGGTAAAGGGGAGGTTTCAGAACTTATTAGGGGCTAAATGAGCCTAATTAAGCCAATCAATTCCACCATTGAAGAAGAAAGGAATCCAAGAAGAAGCTGCCAGTGTTCGTCCCAGCGCTGCAGCGTTGGAATTCCCAACGCTCAAGCGCTGGACCTCTGACTAGGATGTGAGTCAGAGGTTGCACCCAGCGCTGCAGCGTTGGAAGCCAGCGCTCAAGCGCTGGGCCCATTTCTGCCCGTTGGTTTTTAATGCATCCCAACGCCCAAGCGTTGGGAATGCCAGCGCCCAAGCGCTGGAAGGCTGATTTTCACTATAAATAGGGAGCTTTTCTTCACTTGTAAGACACACCTACTCAGAATACAACAAGTGTTCTTCTTTCCCTCTTAAAGATCATTGTTCCTAGGAATTGTGGGAAGCCATACTTGAGCTCCTATCCAGGGTAATTCGATGACTCTTTTAGCCATGCTTGGCTAATTCTTTTTAAGTTTCTTGGGTTGTAGTAATTTATAATTTTATGCTTTAGTATTGTTTTTACCTTTCTGAATAATATATCCATTTCATGTTTCATTTCCTTGTTCTTCATTAATCTTGTGTACAAAAGATTTCATGCTTTCTACTTATGTCATAAGGCCATTTGGTAAGTAGTAAGGGAAATAGGAAATAAAAAAGGTTATAAGTATACATTTCTTAAGGCAATTAGGATGGACGTAACTTTGTGTTGGCCTGAATTCTTTCTTCATCTTCTTTTCTAATTAACTAATAACCAAGGCTATGGAGTTAGTAATTAGGTAAGAAAGTTCTACATGACTTAAGGCAATTAGCTTGTAGAAATTCTAGGCTATAGCACCATGGAATTGGACTTAAAATTCAGAAAATAAGTAATAACTTGCTAGCATATTTATAGATTATGTAAATCAACCCAAGAGCTTAATTCTCATCATCTTATCTCTTTATTATTTTATGTTATTGTTCTTGCTTGTTCTAAAAAACCAACATCAACTATTCATCTTTTAAATTTTCTGCACAAGTACTAAATAATATAATAATAGGAAACCTATCCCTTGGGTTCGATCTTTTTATTACGCGATATTGAATCGTGCACTTGCGATTTGGGTATCACGCTACCCTATCCTTTCGACCACTGACTTTTGGTGCGGTTTCTTGGTTTAACTTTCCACAACTTTACCACCGATTCAGTCGAAAACTGCATCGGAAGAGCATAAATTCAATATCCTTCTCTTTGCATCTTGTCAAGAATTTGAACAAAGTCTCGCCAGCATTGGGATAAACATCCTTCATTTCTTCATCATGTCCTTCGACTGAAGCTTCAACTTCACTCATCCTAACATCAGGCAGCTCAAACACTTCGACCATACAGGTTCCAGATAGCTCAACCAATTTGGTGTGCTGAACCTACAAAGAATCTGAATCGATCTTCATAGAAATCTTCTCTTTCGTCTCAAGCACCAATCTACCTTCCTTGATAGTTGTCTGAACCAAATCCCTGAGGTTAGTACATTGGTTAGTCAAGTGGCCAAAAATGTTATGGTATTTACAAAACCTTCAAACTTTCCTTTTGATCAGGGGGAACGTTGATTTGGCCATCCTTTACCAGGATGTCATAAATGGAATCACATTTTTAAATGTCAAAATAATAAATTTTAACTGGAAATTTAGCATTTCGAGGCATATCAGTGTTAGCTGGTTTCCCTCAAAAGGCCTTAGAATTTTAAATACATAAGGAGGACCCTCTTTAAGCTCAGCCAACTTAACCTCAATTCCTTCCATATCTTCATACGGCTCATAAGATGATGGTTCCTCTCGACCTGAGTCACCTGTTTCGATATAGGAAACTTCATTTTTTCAGGCAGCTTGTTATACCTTACTTTCTCTTGTTTAAGATATACGACCTGCCTTATTATATCAGCCAATTGGGCCATATCCCTCATATACTGAGTGCCAATTTTCTTTCTGATCGAATAATCTAGGCCTCTTGCGACTATTTCGACCAATTCATGCTCAGGGACTTGAGTGAAGCACTTAGACTTCATTTGCTGAAACCTGCTCAAAAAATCATCAACAAATTCAGACAAAGCCCTCTTCACACTTGCCAATTCTTTGAGAGTAATTTGGATTCTCCTATGAAGTATTGAACATGGAAAATCATTTCCTATTGGTTCTAGTTAAAAATTGAATTCGGTGGCAAAGTGGTGAACCAAGTGAAAGCATTGTTAGTCAAAGAACTGGGAAAGTATTTCATCTTTAAATATTCATTAATCGCCAAATACCAACTTCAATCTGGTATCTAGCAATATGCTCTGTCGTCGAATCTTCGTTTTCTCCTGAGAACTTAGTGAATTTGGGAAGCTTCCAACCTCTAGGAAGTTTCGTCTGAAGGACTATCTCAGGAAAATGAGACACAAAATGGGGTCGATATGCATACCCCGCATTCAAACCATGTTGATTTAACAATTGTTCCATAATGTGCGGAATGTTTTGTTGCCCCCCAAGGTTGTTATGTCGAATTCTCTCCACTATTTGGTCTGCGTTGTGGTTTCAATTAACTAAAACCACATTGCCCATATTTCAACCAGGATTGATATCTATGTTAACAGGCTCATTCTGGGGTACTTGTTCATTCGCCTGAACCTCCACGACATTCTGTGGTTGATTTGGGTTGGGGAAATTTTGACCAGCCTGAGCGACTTGTTCAAGGATAGGAGCTGGGGCGCCGAACACATCGACAATTCGACCCAATTGCGTAGTTAGTTGTTGGTAGGCTGTGGCAGTGTCTCGAATCGTAGGATTAAAGATGGTGCCAATTTGTTGGGTCAAAGTATTGACCAACTCATGATTACTATCATCCATTTGTTGTCTGAAGGCGTTCAAAGCAGTATTAGTTAGAGTAACTAGGGACCCATTTAAAACAGACCCTAAGGGTCCCACATTTCTAACAATATTCACTCCTGATCGTGATGCCAGAATCTGGTTCCCAGGAGAACTAGTGGAGACAATTTTATCAGAATACATGGATGGATAAGTTCTTATTCCAACCATTAGAGAAGTAGGCATACCGTAAGGTTAGTCTCTCAACCCGTTGAGTGTGCCTTTTGTTGGTCCCAAATCCTAGTTGAACTACTCCAACCACATCCGAAGACATGATTAGAGTCGTTGGACTTGGGATGACAAATGGGGTTGTGACTTGACTCAAGGCTGGGCCGGTCAAAGCTGGTACAAAAACCTGACTCGAAACCAGTACATTCGAACCTACGACCACATTTTGGGTTTCTGGTGCGCTCGTAGGAACAACACCTTGTCAAAAAATAATCTCAACTCCTAGGGATTGCCACTTGTGTTGTTATTCGTCGAATGGTTAGCATTCGAATCACCTCTAGGAGGATTATTGGCATTTGAATTGCCATTTGGACCAGGGTGAGATCCTGGTGACTAATTATTTCTTGATCGATTAGTCATGCTAACGTGTCTGCCACTTCTCAAAATCATACACTTGGAAAACTTGATTAAAAAAGTTAACATCAAAACGATACTAAAAATTTCAAGCAAAGAGGTCCCACTGGGCGTGCCAATTTGTTTACCCAGAATTTTAGTAAATAGTAAGAAATCCAAATTTTAATAAAGTGGTTGGATTTTAATCCTTTTTGGGTTCTTTAACTGAAACTAAAAGTGCCTCTGAATGTAGAATTTAACAATAAAGTCAAAGTTCTTCAAAGAACTCAACCAAGAGTCAGGAACAAGTATTGTAAAAAGATAAATTTATGATAAGACAAAAGATAAAGATGAAATAAAAGGTATTTGCATTGAAATGAAATTTGGTTTCTCTTAGTACATACTCAGAAACTCTAATTTTACTATTGGTCTTGATTGCTAGGACTTTGAGCAAATACAAGAGCATTTCGAGCAATTAATTGTGAACCCCTGGTTCAGACCTGAAATCCTCTATTTATAGACCTAAAATCTAACTAAAACCAATGCTAAAAAATCTCGACCTTACACGTGTCTTGAACGTTACGCGTCTTGCAAGTCTCTAACTTGTTCAAACTTTTAGTCGAAATGAACTTTCTCATTTCTTGATCAATAATCGTCTAAGTTCAGGTTTATGTTTCGACAAACTCAGTCGAATTAAATTATATTTAGTCGAACCATATTAGTTGTTAAGTAACACTTTGACAAAATCTAAAAAGAATATTCATTTTATCATTTCAACTGAAAATGACTTCATGAAATTTCAGGCTAACACATATCATCTGTTATTAATATAATTTATTTCTATTTTATTTCTTTATTTCATGTGATACAAATGAGTATTTTCCTTATACATATTCACATGAAGTACTCCGTGGCACAACGCGGGAAGCTACGATTCCTCTATTTTTCGATTCTCTCTGTTTCGATTTTTATATTAATCCATGCAACTTCTGCGTGCGCGTGGGCAAAATGATTGAATTATAATATATTCATATCTCTATTTTCCTTTCATCTATGACATACTGGTCAACTCGTTTTCCTCCCTTTTTTGATCAGCAATAACACGCGCTAAATAAAATAGCAATATAAATAATGGTGTCCTACTTCTCAGCTTCTCATCATTTAGAGGACAAAACAGAAACAATCTCAAGTCTCAACCATGGTGATGTCTGTGTTACTGAATTTCATATTCCTACCATCTCCCCTAGTCATGGCCTTGTCGGTGATAAGCTTGGTTTCACTGGCAAAATTTGGGTACTCGGAGATTCAGGGAAACCACTTCAACTTTTCCAAGTTCTGGAACCACAATGATGGCAAAACAACGGATGAGAAGCCGATTAAGCTGTCTGGCAGAGCTGGATTTCTTTTTATCTACACTCCCTCTTTTCTCGTCGGCACGGCGTCATTTATTATCTTCACTCACGAAGGTCTAAGATTCACGCTCCTTCATTCTGCTATCACCCTGCACTACTTCAAAAGAGTCCTTGAGGTAATGCTTCTTTCCCACACTCCTACATAGTATATAGTAAGGAAAATCTTTTGATTTTCAGAGAAGTGAACTCACTTAATGCTGTTTTTATAAGACTCAACTAGTAGTTAAGGGGATTCCATATAAATTTCAACTAACGTATTAAAGTAAATGTGGTCTAGTTTGAGCTCTAGAAGTGTGCTCATTAGACTTTGAGCTTTATTGTATCTGGTCTAGTTTTTTTCTCTTTGCTTGTTATGGCCCTTTTTCTTCTTGTATATGGGTTTATGCATCCCTTGTCCATTTATCAATATATTCTTTTGTCTATCAAAAAAATATGTGGATAATGTGCATGTTTGGAAAAGTGTGTCTGGATCCATGTTTGGGCGAGATTCACATTTGGGTTGGATCCATATTTGTAGAAGCAAGAAATAGTTATTTTTGGATTGTTCGGTCCACGTTTGGCATTTTTAAACGTGAATCCAAACACACTGAATATGGAGTTATCTAAATAAGCTTAGAAAAAACTTGAGTTTAATTATTCTAGTTCTAAGTAGACCAATAATATTTAAAATAAATGAACCAAAAATTGCACTTATTTTAAAAATAATTATCCCCCTAAGACTACAGTTATTTAACTCAAACTCGGCCATTTTGACAAGCCTACATAATAATTCTGATTGGGAATAAGTGGGAAAACAAGTAATTTATTGCTAGGCTTGTCATGAAAGTTGATATTTTAGGTGACAATTTTGAATTAAAAGTACTTTTTTTATTAAGAATGCTGGTTTTACTCTATTATGTAGGTTCTCTATGTTCACAAGTTCAGTGGTCCTATGATTCTTAATTCTGCAGTCCCCATCACTCTGAGTTATCTTACGTCAGTTGTATTTATGATCTATGCTCAACACCTAACAAGGGAGCTTCCGGAACCATCTATTAATCTGATGTATCCTGGGATTGGGTTGTTTTTGGTAGGAATCACTGGCAACTTCTACCACCACTATCTTCTATCCAAATTGAGAGGAAAGGGAGAAAAAAAATACAAGATTCCTAAGGGTGGTTTGTTTGAGCTTGTGATCTGCCCCCACTACCTTTTCGAGATCATCGTGTTTTACGGAGTTTGCTTCATTTCTCAAACGTTGTATTCGTTCGCTTTCGCCGTAGGCACTACTTTGTACTTGCTGGGTAGGAGTTATACAACTAGGAAATGGTACCTTTCTAAGTTTGAAGATTTTCCTAATCATGTTAAGGCTGTTATCCCCTTTGTCTTCTAAATGTTGCGAGGAACAATAAGGTTTACCTGAATGTTCCGGCAATAGTGCTAGGATTAAGACTTAAATTTTCTCTTTCTTAGCTATGGTTATCTGGTTAGTTATGATCAGTCTATGACCTTCTAGTTACATGACTTAAGAGCCTGTTTGGTTCATTCATGTTTTCAGTTTTTGTTCAATTAAAGCAAGTTGACGTGCATTGGAATGAATGATGTATATTGTGTTCAGGTTTTTACATTCAAATAAAAGTATGTTTTTTAGTTCTAAAACTGAAATTTGTTTGAAGAGAGGAAGAGATACCACGAGACACTTATTTTTGATATCTATTTCTCTTTTGGTCACATCATATTATATAACACATATTACCTACCTCTTATTTCTTTCTATTTTTTTAATAATCAACACTCAAAGGATGTACAACAATCTTTATTAATTCTTTAAACTGTCATAACATATAAATTAAATCATATTTTGTAATATTAACTTTTTCTATCTTTCCTATTTATATTATATCTATAATGTTATGTCAATTTAGGTAATTAATTTGATGTCTAATGTCTCACTTAATTCTATATAAATAATAGTCATTTATATGTATATGGAAAATAAAAATGTTTGTGTCAGCCAATGATAGTTAACATCAAGATTTAATCATTTAATTCTTGAGCTCATGCGCATGGTCAGAAATCTCATAGCAGACTTATAACACGCTACCTAGCTAGGTATTTTAGAGCAATTACATTGTCAACAACCAATCAACCTTTTCATCAAACATGTTGGGTGCATAAGGCTTGAACAGAAATATTTTTAAGTAATCATTTAGCCATTTCATCAATTTACTAGCGAGCTTCAAAACTTCATCCAAAGCATAGAAAGCAACTTAAATAAGGAAATGGATTAGAGATAAAGCCAACCGAGAGATGGAGTTAATATTTAAATGAAAGAACCGGGCACGGGAATGGGTCGAGGCTTCATGCCGTGATATGTCAATCCGAAAAGGGTAACTTGTAAGTGTAGATAGCAACCTGAGAGGGGGGTGAATCAGGTTCGCCTTAACAAAACTCAATTACTTTCAAGTTAATGATAATCACAATTGATGATTGTGAATGCAGCGGAATAAGAACTTGCTGCAAATAAAAGATAAAGGTTGAGAGAATTTGCACACAGATTTTATCCTGGTTCACCTTCAATCCACCGAAGGCTACATCCAGTCCCTCAAGAAACCCTTGAGGATTTATCCACTATGATCAAGATTTCTTACAAGCACTTACACCAAGGACCTTAAGAACTCCTGTCAAACCTCTGAAGGCAAACCACCAACTGATGATGCCGAACCGTACGACGGACTTTGAATCAAACCCGATTCAAAGGACCTTTTCCACAACCACCGAACACTACGGTGAATGAATCAAACCGATTCAAGATGAAGAAGAAGAAACCTTTGCAGTGGCTGATACAATCCTTTAGACCATTTGGATTGATCTTAGTTTGTATGCTCCAGGAAATTACAATAAAGGCTCATTTATTCTGAGTTTCTCAAATGTTGAAGAACATGAGTGTTCTTATGAAAATGAGAGAGCAGAAACACAGAATGGTGACTTTAATGAATATGAAAGTTGTTTTCCAAGTCATTTCACGTTTCTGAACATCAATCAAGTATATATAGGCACTAGAGGTCATCCATGAACCATCACAAGGCTTCCCAAACGTTTCGAGACACATTGGTTCATGAAACAACACATCTGTCGACTTGGTAATCGATTACAGCATTCTGGTAATCGATTACGCTATAGCCGTTATGATCTGAGTGTCATTTCCTGACAGGTAATCGATTATTGACTGCCTGGTAATCAATTGCTGAAAACTGGTAATCGATTACGCTATGCCTGACTGACAGGTAATAGATTACTGAAATCTAGTAATCTATTACTGCAAGTCTGAAACTTGGTTTCTTCGATGTTCAATCTCT
Source organism: Acmispon strigosus (assembly GCA_030819835.1). Taxonomy (NCBI): domain Eukaryota; kingdom Viridiplantae; phylum Streptophyta; class Magnoliopsida; order Fabales; family Fabaceae; genus Acmispon; species Acmispon strigosus. The sequence goes on from JAUAMA010000001.1 coordinate 34,364,099, forward strand.
AATTAAGTGTTTCTACTTAATTTTAGCCTTTGAAAACAAGTTGTACTTAATTAGTTGATTACTCATGAGCCTTCAAATGCAATATTACCTTAATAAAGCATAGCACACTAAGTTAACAAGACTTACTAGAAGTTAGAACCTTAATGGTTGATCTTGATGTTTTCAGCCGGTTCTTGAAGTCTTCTTTCTTTTTCTTTTTTTTGTAACGTGTGTTGTCATCATCAAAACTTCAGCCAGAGTTAGGAGCAAGACCTTCTTCACGTAACTCTGCTCCGTCCCTTTGGACATGCTTCGGCGCCCAAATTGCACATCCCTTATGTGTCAAATTAATCAAAACAAGAAGTCAGAGTAAGCTATCATGGGTTTAGATCATAAAACATGACTGAATAATGAAACTAATAACCAGTCTTGTAGATTGTTCATAAATTTTGCCGAAACATGTCAAAAAGATAGCATCAGTGCGTCTTATATTGTAAAGCATTAAATTTTAAGAAAATTTTCTTTACGCATTTCGTCAAGCAGTAAAGGGAAAGCATACGTAGAAGCCAGGATTGTAAGAATATGACAGGAAAAATCAGTAGAACTTCAAATCAAAGGGAGAGAACACTGCCCTGGCTCATGATGATAGAGTTTACCGAACTGAATTGCTCAGGCTTTTTTCCCTATATTCATGACAGATTCTTCGGGAACATGAAAAAAAACATTCTGTCAGAAATTTCAACGAGCAGTTCGCAGGCATTGAAAACTCAATGGCTATATGAAGGATAATTTATTGAGGCAATTTATCAAGCAATTAGCGAGTATCAGGACCACAACCATAGAAATATAAAAAGAGGCTTAAAGCAGGAAAGATGCACGGGTAGAGTGAAAAGAGAAAAGCAATGAATCAGTGAAACAAATGCAATTGACCCGCCACCGGCGGTGCAGGGATCGATCAAACCGTATCTGGTGGATTTGTGCGTTGATGTTGGCGAGCCCGATTTGACTCCGTGGGTACGATGAGGATTTTGCCACTTCCTCCTCCTATTTTTCTTCCTTCCTCGAGCTTCCTCTCTCTTGCTCCGTTCACACATCTCCAATATCAGCCACCATCGTTTCGAGAGCTCTTGCCGATGCGCCATGCCTCATAGCCACGGTCACTCCCTCGCACCAAACACCACGCCGCCGCCGGTCTCACCCTCTATCCCATTGCCCGAGACTTCGACACCACGAGGCCCTCGCCCATAGCACCGTCATGCATCGCCGCTGAGAAACGGGCCGAGATTCTGGGTTTCGTGAAGATGGTTGGTGGCGGGTGGTTAAGAGAGTGGAGATGGTAAGGTTTCAGCCATATCTTTCTTCTATCTCCTTTTTTTTTTGGATTACCCCCCTCACTCAGGCAGAACACGAAAGCTTTTTGGTGGTGGTGGGAAAAGTTTTTACCTTTCCCCACAGACGATGCCAAATGTTCTGGAAACATAGAGTGCTTAGAAATTAGGTTAAGAAGAGAAGTGTATTCAAAATGAGGTCCCTATTACATGAGCCCCCTCTAGCTATATATAGTGGGGGAGCCATAAATGGCCTTTAAACGTCATAAATAAAATTAAAACTTCATTAAAGCCATTAATACGGGCCACTGGGCCTAGAAACACTGAGCCCAATAGCCTCAACTATCGCCTAGTCGCCCTTCCACTAGGTGGGGGCGCTCGCCCAGTCCAATTATATTGCCTCCTTAAAAGATTTTTCTGAAGGGCCGACATTGGACCTAACACTTTCAACCTCGTTTGCAACATATGTTTCTCAACCACTCTTTCTAACTTCAAAATCTATTTTGCAAGATCAAATGCAAGGTCTATTATTTGTCTCTTTCGATCTTCCTTGTCTCTTGCCATTCCCACAACTACTAGATAAAAGGTTTTTCGCAGCGACAAATGTTGCTTGTAAATTTGAAAAGTCGTTGGCAAAACTACCTTTCAAAGCAAAATAAAAGTTGTTGCATGTTGCTACGAAAAGTCCCATTGCGAAAAGTTTTGCCACAACATTTGTTGTTGCTGCCATTGTTGAGGTTCTTACAACGGCTATTGTCGTTGCTATTGTAAAAACTTTGTCGATGCCATAACTGTTTTCTAATAACCACTGCTGACGTTGTCATACCCGACATATCTTCGCGATTAAATTCGTTGCGATAAAGCATTCTTCTCAACAAAGCAAGTCGTCGTGATAAGATGTTTTTTTCTCAACAGCCATAGTTGTTGCGATGTGAAATATTTTTCCCAAAACAGCCATAATTGTTGCGATATAGAAATTTTTTCTCAACAACCATAGTTGTTGCGATATGGAAATTTTTTCTCAACAATTATAATTGTCGCGTTAAGGTATTTTTCTCAACCACTAATTTTTTTACAAATAAAAAAAAAATTATTATAATTTTGACAAATAAAGTCACAGCCTTAAATTACATTTGACAACAATTTTAAGTATGTGAATTTTTAATATTGAATTGTTTTATGAATATAAAAATCTTTTTTTAGAATTTATATTTATATTAATTACATATACTAAACTAATTATAATAAAATATTTAAAATTAAGCACTCATCACACTATTTGTAATGTACGAAATTATCATCAAAATAAAAAAATATTAAAAAAAAATAAAAAGAGATAAGAACAACATTTAATAGATTAAAAGCCCCTTACAAGAGTCATCTCAAGGATTAAAATCATAACATCAAAATAAACCAGAATTTAACAACCTACATGTAACCCCTTGAAAACACCACCTAAAAATTTAAAACCAACTTATCAACTAATACTTAAACAAAAATAAAATAAAAAATAAACACCCGTACATGTTTTTGTTTTGAAAAGAAAAAAAAGAAAAGATACATAATCTGTGAATAAACTGTGATTACAATATTAATTTCTTGTCTAAGTGTACTTTGAGCATGTCATCATAATTAAAGTGTTGAAACACCACCATTTGACCTGCAATTTTAACACATAGAAAAATTCTAGGTTAGCACAACTTTTTGTATGTACTTAATAGAAGAAAGAGTAAAAGAGAAAACATTCAAAATAAGTTTTAAAAGTATGATGACATAATCTTACATGCCGACACTAACTAAGATGCACCGCAAAAAAAAAAACTCTTACTTTTTTTTTAAAAGGCCAAAATATATTAATGAGAAATACAAGGGGTACTTCAACCCAATACAAATACAAGGGGTACTTCTGCTTGTTTGTTTGATTAATGTTTGTTGATCTTGTACTCAAGCCAATGCAAAAATGATGGATAATGAACATTGTGGGATAAAAGAATAAGCTTTTTTAAGTTTTATTGAGTAAATGTGATTAATTGTGCACGGATTATTAGAAATTGGTGAGTAATTGTGGAGTTTGTTCATGTTTTAAAAATATAATAATTAGGAACCATTGTGAACGGGCATTTTTTTTTTCTGTAAATATGGCGGCGGTTGGATCCGCCGTAAATGGTGTGTTATTTTTCCTCTTGACTTTGCGGCGGTTAAAACCGCCGTGAAAATAGAAGATTGAAAGTGTTGAAGATGTGACCTTGGCGATGGTTGGAACCACTGCTAAATATTTAGGCGGTTTGCGTGGCGGTTATCCCAACCGCCGACAAATCTCTTGGAAAAGTGATTTCCCTTTTCCCTTCAAGTGTACCTACTACAGTACCAGCGTGAATATAATCTCCACCAGATAAACGTGATACTCCTTTTTAGCGGTGGTTCAAACCGTCGTCGGTTCTACTTACAACCGCCGCAAAATCCCTGTTTTGTTGCAGTGAGATACCTGGGAATATTTTCTTCTAATATTCAAATTTATTATAAATATAATAAATCATTTTATCTAATTAATCATTTTTACTTGATTTAACATCAAAATTCAATTTATATATTTATATATATGTTCATTTCACGCCCCTTATTAAATTTTATTTTTCAAACCACTTATCACGTAACACTTTTTCAATTATCCTATAAACGTATTTATTTAATTAATCCAAAAAAATAAAATAAAAATTATTTCTCCCAATAATATAATAGGCCACGCGGCCATTATATATATATATGCTCTCATTTTATTTTTTCTCTAAACACAACACCTTAATTAAATCCTAAAAATATATTAGTCAACCAAATCTAAATATTTCCCCAAGGAAGTATAATTATATGCCTCACATATACAATTCAAATAAAGAGAAAATATTATCTTCCTTCCAAATGACCAATATCTCTAATATTCAAGATCAACAACAATCAAACAATATTTAATACACATAAAATCAACCAATAATATATGATAATATTTATTAATAATAATAATAATAATAATAATCCTAATAATAAAGAAAATTACTATTATACCCCTTGACCTTTTCTCAGGGTCTTACACCAATCTTATCTTTACCTTGTTAATAATAAGAAAAATAAAGAAAAAGGTGTTTGTCATGAGTTGGTAATAACTATGAAGGGTTTGTTAAGTTCAAACGATTTCACGTTTATTATATTTTGAATAATAACAATTTTACCCAAGGTTTAATAACGATAGATATGTTTTATATTTCAGGAAATATCTATCGTCCGATGAAAAGAAACGTATCGTCTGCCTACTCATGAAGAATCTAAAGCAGCTACGTTCAAATGTGTCATCCGATGAAAAGAAGTGGAATGTCTGTCTACGTTCAAAATGTATCGTCTGACTTCATGTTCAAACAGTGAAGAAACTCATCGTCTATGCAGAAGAAGGATTATGTCGTCTGCGCTCTTCAATGAAACATTGTTTCCACTGAACAAACAAAGGACGTATTTAATGAAGAAATATCCCTCGTATCAGCCCAGTCTCTGAACATTCCATACTTTATGATACACCTTTTTAGAGTCAACGACTCTCTTTTCTGAACATCGTACAACCTCAACGGTCAAAATCAAATCTCGTTGATTAGAATAAAAGATACGCTCTGTTGTTTTCCTCTACATTAATTGCTCAACACTATTTAAGGAAACAAAACAGAGAAGAGTGGATGATAGAATCAGCCGCATTAAATGCTGCATTAATTGCGTAGTAGTTTTCCATTTAATGCTCTGAAAGCTTGATAGAAGTATCTGTTGCAACAACAGAGAATACGATACTCAATGGAACTTCATTATCTTCATCAACATCCATCCTACTGAAGATATAAATAGAAGACTTGAAGACTGAAAAGTTTGGGCGACTCACAACGAAATTTAAGCACAAGCTTTCAATCTTTCTGAAATCGCCCAAGCACAGTTTCCTCACTCGAAACTCAAGTATCAAACCAAAAATCCGAGTGAAGTAACTCAACCAGAGAACCATTGCAAATCATCTCTGTTGGTGAAACTCGATGTGTTTACCCATGTGTCCAACCTCTCACAACACTTAGAGTTTATCTGTACTTAAACTTTCTACCTCACTCTTTCAGAAGAGACCTTCATAGAAGAATATCTTTTTCTTGTAAAAAGGATTAGGAGAAGTCCTGATAATACTTGTTGGGAGAAGTCCCTGAGAATACTCTAGAGGAGTCCTATGGGAATAGTTAGGAGAAGTCCTTCGAATACTCTGGAGAAGTCCTGTGTCTAATACATGTATTGTTCTGGATTGAATAGTGAAAATCTTAGTGAAGCCAAGGACTGGACATAGCCCTATCGTTTTGGGGGTGAACCAGGATAAACTTCGTTTTTGCTGTTTTTATTGCTTGCATTGTTTACGTGTTTATTTACTGTATCATCTGCTGCATGCATCGTCCGACGTTTTCTGCTTGTATCGTCTACATGTTCACAACATTTACATTAGAACTCATTTTATATCCACTGCTAAAACTCTGTTAACCTATCGTCTGCATAGGTGTGTTTTTATCCCGAGTTCTATCATCTGTGAAAACCTGTCATAAACTAATAATTGTTTTTGGAAGTCAAGTTTTAATTAGGACACAATTCAACCCTCCCCCCTTCTTGTGTCGTTTGCCGTTTCCTTTTTCTATCAGGTTTGGGAAAGTGTGAAAGTGAAATAAAAAACATGTTTGTGCTCGTCACTTGGTTTTCAGATGAGGGGTTTGATTTATTTTGGCTCAAATTTGGTGTTGTTGTAGAGGAGATGGGTTAATGGTGTAAGTTGTGGTGGCTGCTGGCTTGGTGGAAGGGAGGAAGAAGAACATGTTTTTTTTCGGTTTTTGAGTTTTTTAAATTAAAATCAATTTTTTTAATTAAAATATACTAAAAATCCACGTCAACAAAAAAGTTAGATCTTGCAGTGCCCAGAGACCAAAAGTGTTGACAGAAATTAACGTCGGAGAGGAAAAATGTAATTTCCGAACTTTATGGACCATTTTTAAGCAAAGACCATTTGTGGCGGACCAAAAGTGTAATTAAGCCTTTTCAATTTTAAGTCTTGGAGTCTTTAGGAAATTCTTGTTAAGCTAAAACGTCACGTACTAGCTTATCATTTGATTTTCTGTTTTTTTTTTTTCTGGAATTAAACACTTTCATATTATTGTTTATCTTGTAGGTTGATTTTTTTCTCCCGCTTTCCACATGCACTTTTCTCTTAATGCGGCAGTCAATTGTATTCCTTGTGTAGCTATAAAATTGTCTAACAGAATATAAATTAAATGTCGAACTAATAAATGCCAAATGTTTGTAATAGTAGTAAAGCCCCATATTGATATTAGAAAACCGTGGCATGTACCTAAAAGGCACTTGTGGCCTTAATCCGCTTTATGAAACCGTGTCTGAAAGTTTTAAGGCCACAGTTTCGTAAGGCAAGTAAAGGCCACAGTTAGCATTTAGGAATTTGGTTTCCAATATGTGGTATTAAGGTAACTGCGACTTTAAGTTTTTGAACAAGTCGTGGCTTAAACTTGACAAAATCGTGGCCCTTGAGCTTGGCCACAACCAACTTGTAGTGCGACAAGGGAACCACGGGAAAATCGTGGCGTAAGCTTTTAACCAAGGTTTTTTACATGAGCCCGCGCTTTTTCGTCCGCGGCGGAAGGCCGAAAACGTTGTAGTGTCTACTAGGCTCTGATACCAATTGTTGAATTTAATATGAACCTAAGAGATCATATAATTATATAGACATAGAATATAGCATGTTGATTTTGTCATGGTAAAGAAATTGTGTACTCGGTATGGAATGGTTGAGGGATCCACGTCTGTGTCTATTCTCAGTTTGTTAGAGAGTAAAAGCGTGAACCAACACGGTGTAGCACAGCTGATAGATAGTTGGGCTCTTTAAGCATCTAGTCCAGGGTTTGGTTCTTGGGTGGTGCATATGGAGAAACATTTGTTGGGAGAGACCTACCTACTTAACGTGATCTCAGTGAAGGGAATCATGTGGTTGATATGCATAGCGGAATTTGAATTCCCTAAGAGATGTCTTGCAATACCATACATCAAATTTCATAGATAAAAACAAATAGACAAGAGATACAAATTACTTCTTGAAGACCTGAGTGAACAAAGCAGTTGCAACCTCGTCTCTATAATAGTCCACACGAATTCTCTCGCTAGAAGACCCTTGTGGCTCCTTGTGCTACCAGAGACATGAGTGTGCGAATTTTTACGTGCTAGGGTTTGAGAATTCATGCTCTATTTAAAAGCCTTTACGAGGAGACTAACCTTAATCCTTATTGGAGCATGTTGAGCTCACCCAATGAGTTGGTCCAATAAATGTTCATCTAATGGACCGATCCAATAAGACAATATATTCTAGTGGGCTAATTCTATGTGTGTGACCTCCTAGGTATCTCTTATGGAGCTTCGGGACTAAAAACAACCTATGTAATTTTCAGATGACTAAAAACAACAACAAAAAATACCTAGGGATGAAAAATAAAAATAACGTATTTTGCAGGGACTAAAAATGTATTTAAGCCATTATTTATTGATGAATATTATTTTATTTTTAATTAATCTTAATTCTTAATATTTGTCACTAATTCATAATTCAAGTCAATTTTAAGTTTATAAATGTTATTATTTGTTGTAAGTAGTTGAATAGATTTTAACAGTACAAAATTTTCAATTTTTTATTTTATTATTTAATATATTTATTACAAATAATTCTGTTATTGCTTTTTTTATTTTAATACAAATGTAGGAAAGTTTTATTGTTAAAGGTATTTATTGCAAAAGTTCACATCTCATATATATATAAAAACAACTTGTTTGAGAAAGCTCCAATACTAAGCAATTTTTGCACCCACAACAACCACTAAATATATGTGCATCTAGATTGTGCACAAACAAGCAAAGTTTTGTTTTGAACCACAATTCCAGAGAAATATCATAAAACAGATGTCATAAAACAGATATCAAAATCTATATTTCTTAAGTCCAAGCTGTGTCCATCGTCAAAAACTTCTATTGCCAGCCATCAGAGTCTTGCAAAATGAAGCTCATACATTGCAAGTATATTAGGTGATAGAGTTGCAACTTGTTTACATAGAACATGGAGTAGAATCAGTAATTAATTTAATAATTCCAGTCCTGACAAGGACTAAACTCTGGTTACCATAACACATGTTTCCTCAAGCAGCTCATCATGTTGTTGTGTAGTTTTTTATGGCCTTGCTATATCACAGTATCAATCTTTTCTATGGCAAAAATCCATGTCTCTGGGATTTCTTAATTAATAAAAAATGTTAGCTATCATAAGTAAGAACAATATGAAACTGAATGACTACACCCTACCTGCTTATATATGCCTAGACCCTGAGCCCGTGAGCTGCTGTTTATATGGAGTATCATACGTTTTTATGTCTAATACTTGAAAACAAAATATAATCCAATCAGTCTTGAGAGTTACTAAATATAAACTCACCCTTGAAGACTTTGTTAAGTATAAAATCCCAATCAGTCCAAATGAATAACCCTATGTCTAAGAAACCATTTATGGGTCATAAATGAGCTAGAAGTTTTCTACATACTATATAAAAATACAGTTGAATTATTGAGTGAAAGAACAGATGCCATTAAAAATAAAAATACATTCTAAGAGATAATACACTAATAACACTAGCCAACAACATCTACACTCTCTAAGAGCAAAATACTCTAATAAACATTAAACATCAAATTTAGCTCAGTTGTAAAGAATCACCAACCCCTTTTTCCACCTCTCTAAGTCTCATTTATTGTTCCCTTCCTCTCCTCTCCTCTCCTCCCCTTTCCTCATATCTCATGCCTTTCACACCAATTCTCAAACCAAATCTCCCCTCTCTCACTCTCACTCTCACTCTCACCATTTTCTTTGTCTAATTCTCTAATATGCTGACCAACCACACCCCTCTTCTGCAATTACACTTAACAGATTTCTGTCTCTTCTTCTAAAAATATTACGCAGTGAAAAATTATTTATAACTCAATTTCAATCACACCAAAATATATAGTAGTAATATACACTCTCTAAGATTAAAATACTCTAATAAATAATAAACATCAAATTTAGCTCAGTTGTAAAGGAGGAAAACTGCTTTTCACACTCAAACATGGAAGTTATTTATGTAATAGAGTTTCAAATACATACCACTCAAAGTAAATGATCAGTAACATAGAGAATCCATTCATCCTTGACTTCATTTATTTGAACATGAGAGTATTTCTCACACCTATACTCCGGGAAGTACTACAATCACAAACATTAAATTAGAACTAAAATGAACTAATAAATTTAAAAGATAAAAACCATTGTAAATATAAACTAGAACTAAAATGACGTACCCCTTCCGGGATTATATTTCGGTGTTGTGAAACGATCTCCTTCATAAATCGCATCACATAGTAACCACAATCTATGTGATTACTTTGGAAAGGGCACTATAGAAATCAACGAAAAAGGTTAAATTAAATATTCAATTTCCTATGAAAGTGATTCAAGATTTGTATATATCTTTATAGCGCTCCATTTTATGATTGATTTAGATTTTGTCACTTTTACTCTATCGCGATATATGCGTATTGCACTAACAAAAAGAAGTAAGTTAAATTTTCAATCAAAATCATAGAAATGTATAATAACACATACTTACTCATTGAATATGTGTTTCATGCGCCTCTCACGATGAGGATCAAAGAATCTATATAATATATAGTCTCAGGTGTGGAATGGACATTGATGATGACTAACACCCAATGATTCCTACACAAATGTTGGGATAAAAGATCTTAAGAAAATGAAATTCATTAGAATTTATCATGGAAGCTATTTTAACTAAAATTTACTCACCCTGTATTAAAAGGTGCTAAAAATAATTATTCCCTCCCATGAGACTTTGTAAGCACTTCAGTAGTGTATTCTGATTGTCGATAACCAAGTAAAGCAGTTTTTCAATGTGGGCATATAAAAGAAATATGATTTGTCTTTCGATATTGGAACATGAGCTCAAAATACAAGTACCTTAAATTAAGATGGACAAATGAAATATAATCAACAATAAATCAGAGTTTAGTCAAAACTCAAAACTATTATAATTAATTTAAAGAAATACCTAATATAGGTGCAAATAATGGCAGCAACTAACCACTTATGTTGAAGAACTTTATTAATTTAATCTTTACCCAGATATTCTTTATAGGGATAACCAAAAATTTCATCTTCCATCATTACACCCAGCTGGTCATCCTTCATTAAAAGACGCATATGTAAGGAAAGGTAAGTATGAAGCTCATTTTCTGCAATGCCAACAAGGGAGGGACCCTCTACATGAGGGGGGTTTTGTGGGTGTGAGGTACCCTTTAAGGTAATTGCTTTTTTATTTTTTGTAGTCACAACCAGCAACTCTTTCTCCTTGATTTTGGGCTGTACAAATGTCTGAAATGACTTTGGTTGAGCAACTGACTCCTTCGCCTGGCCCGACACTTTATCTTTCACTTCAGGTTGTTGTAAATCAGGTCTCGTCCTTGGACTCGGCTGAGGTTTTGATGAAGACAAACACATCACAAAAAGAAGAAAGACTTCAGAAAAGAAAAGGAAGACTTCAAGAAGACTTCAAGAAAGAAAGAGAAGAAAGACTTCACGAAGACTTCAGAAAAGGAAGGAAGACTTTAAGAAGATTTCAAAGAAGACTTCAGAGAAGAAAGACTTCAAGAACCGGCTCAGAACGTCAAGATCAATCATTAAGGTTCTATCGTTAAGTAAGTCTTGTCAACTTAGTGTGCTATGCTTTATTAAGGTTTAATTGCATTTGAAGGCTCATTAAAGATCAACTAATTGAGTATAATATGTTCTTACAAGTAAGACTTGGTAGGAACACTCAATTAGGGTTTAAGATGGTCAAAACTGAGTTTCGGACTCTATGTAATCGATTACAGGTTGTGAGTAATCGATTACAGGAAGGCAGTAATCGATTACCATCTTAGTGTAATCGATTACACAATTTGAATTTTGAATTCAAACTGCAACGGCTAGTGTAATCGATTACACTAACTGCTGTAATCGATTACCAAGTCGACAGATGTGTCTTTTCATGAACCATTGTGTCTCAAACCGTTTGGGAAAGGTTGTGTTAGTTCATGGACGACCTCTAGTGCCTATATAAAGTCCCTAGACACTCAGAAACATCAATGACTTGGTCCATAACTTCCATATTCATTAAAGTCATAATTCTGAGTTTCTGTTCTCTCATTTTCATAAGAACACTCATGCTGTTCATCTTTTGAGAAACTCAGAATAGAAGAGCCTTCATTGTAATTTCCGGGAGCACACAAACTAAGATCAATCCATCTTGTCTAAAGGATTGAATCAGCCATAGAAAAGGCATCTTCTTCTTCTTCTATTGAATCGTGTTGATTCATTCGCTGTGGTTGTCAGTGTTAGTTCAGATAGCAACCTGAGAGGGGGGGTGAATCAGAGTTGCCCCGATTTTCGCGTAATAGTACCAAACGACTTTCAGCGCAATTAGAGTTGTAACGTAAGAACGTTGTTGCAGCAGAATATTGTAATTGCTTGAAAGTAAAAGATGAAGGATGAAGGAAATGACACAGAGAGTTTATCCTGGTTCACCTTCAATCCACCGAAGGCTACGTCCAGTCCCTCAAAGAAACCCCTTGAGGATTTTTCCACTATTGATAAAAATCACTTACAAGTTCCTAACCCAAGGACCCCAAGAATTTCTACCAATATCCTGTGAAAGTAAACCACTTTCAACAGCCCCTGAAAACAAACCGCTTTCAGTTCCTGAAGGCAAACCACCCTCAGACCTTGAAGACTAACCCGCCTTCAATCGAACAACCCTTCACCGAATACCACGGTGAAGTTAGAATCCCTCAGAAAGATTACCACTTTCTGAAGAACCACTCCACTGAATTCCACAGTGAAGATTTCCCATGATCGAGTACTCTTAACGAATGCTTGCACCAAGAACCCTAAGATATCTTATCAATCTTCCTGAAGCAACCCACTTCTGATTGATCAAGTCTTCTTAGCAATACTTGTGCCAAGAACCCTAAGAGGACCCATCATGCCTCAGAAAGCAAACCACTTTCTGATGACACCGTATTACCACGGTGGACTTTGAATCAAACTTGATTCAAAGGGTCTTTTTACAACCACCGAAAACTACGGTGAAAGAATCAACATGATTCAAATAGAAGAAGAAGAAGATGCCTTTTCTACGGCTAATTCAATCCCTTAGACAAGATGGATTGATCTTAGTTTGTATGCTCCAGGCCATTTACAATGAAGGCTCTTCCATTCTGAGTTTCTCAAATGTTGAACATCATGAGTGTTCTTATGAAAATGAGAGAACCGAAACTCAGAATGATGACTTTTATGAATATGAAAGTTATGGACCAAGTCATTTTTGTTTCTGAGTGTCTAAGGACTTTATATAGGCACTAGAGGTCGTCGATGAACCAACACAACCTTTCCCAACGGGTTTGAGACACAATGGTTCATGAAATAACACATCTGTCGACCTGGTAATCGATTACCACAGTTAGTGTAATCGATTACACCATGCCGTTGAAGTTTGAATTTGAATTTCAAACTTGGTAATCGATTACACACTTGTGGTAATCGATTACACACTTCCTGTAATTGATTACACACATCTGTAATCGATTACAGACAGTCCAGAACTCAGTTTTAACCATCTTAAACCCTAATTGAGTGTTCCTACCAAGTTTAACTTGTTAGAACATATTGTACTCAATTAGTTGATCTTTCATGAGCCTTCTAATGCAATTAAAACTTAATAAAGCATAGCACACTAAGTTGACAAGACTTACTTAAAACTAGAACCTTCATGTTTTGATCTTGACGTTCTGAGCCTGGTTCTTGAAGTCTTTCTTCTCTTAAGTCTTCTTGAAGTCTTCTTGAAGTCTTTCTTCTTTTTGTTCCTTTCTTTCTTGAAGTCTTCCTTTTCTCTTCTGAAGTCTTTCTTCTTTTTGTGATGTGTTTGTCTTCATCAAAACCTCAGTCGAGTCCAAGGACGAGACTTGAATTACAATCTCCCCCTTTTTGATGATGACAAACATCATGCTTGAACATTGATTGATCATTTGACTTTCTCTCTTGTCTTGTATATCTCCCCCTTTGTTTTGCAATTTTATCTTCCCCTTTGTGTTGCAATTGAAGCACAGTATCCTGAAAATGATCAAGCATACACAAGACTTTTCTCCCCCTTTTGACATCATCAAAAAGAAGAAAAAGCCATACAAAGTTTTCCAGGATAATAGAAATAAAGGGAAGCATAATGGAAAATATTTTGATGTCAAAACGATAATGTTTATCAACACTTTTCTCCCCCTTTTTGTTCCACTTGTAGCTTTTCTTATAGATAATCTTTACAAAGCACATGTGACCCTTTCTCCCCCTTTTGACTTCATCAAAAAGAAGATGAGTCCAAGCATACATTGCTAACAAGTAGTATAGACATTTGAATCATAGGGAGTGGGGGTGTGCAAGACAGTATTTTGAAACTTATGCATCACACGTAATTAAAGCATAACCATAGAAGTTCAGAATACATAATTAAACATACAAGCAGAATTCAAACCATCTAAGAGTTATGTCTAAACTATTACAACCCAAAATATATGAAAACATAAGCCAAACTCTGAAAGTTAACTATTTTCCATTTTTAGCCCTGATAGAATTGATTATATACTTCCAGTAAACGATTACTGAAGCTTTCTGAAATAATCCTGGGCCAAAATATCCCTGTAACCGATTACTTACTTTATGTAATCGATTATCATGTCTGAAAACTTGGATTTCCAGACTTGATAGGTACTGCATGAAAGATATATCTAACAGATAACTATGATGTAAATGCAGATGCCTAAGAATGCATTACTCTTGTACTTAATATTATTTGAAAGGTATAAAGTTTTTAGATTTTCTCTTACCAATACCACATTCTAAATTTGTGTTTTGAAAGACCATCCTTTGTATATGACATTTCAGATCACAAGATCTTCAAAACACATTTGCACAATAGGCTCAATGGTATTTTAGAGGTACCCAATAGTCTTTGGATCCTTTTGGATTAGTTCCTTTCACATCCCATATGAATCTTTTATTGGGAACTCCATCATTTCTTATGACAACATTAATGAGGAGTATAGTGAAAGAACTTTAGCTTTATGTTAGGCACTTTCTCTTTAGGACAATGGAAAGTTTTGATATAATCCTTTCTAAGTTGAGCACCATCATGTACTCTCCTTGTGTGACCAAGGTTATATGTACTACTTGGTCTAAAAGTGATTTTCTTAACATCACTAGGATGACTACGATCAGATAAACCTAAATCACTTTTATGAAAGACATGTCTTTGATTACATGACAACTTATCCATATCATTTGTTCCTTTGTTTACTACTTGAGTTAATTCATCAATTTTTTAACTTAAAGATTATGCATGGATATAAAGATGTAAAATCAATTTGAATATTTACTCTAGACTTTACTTGATCTAATTCATCTTTCATGCTTTTAGTTTTACTTTGTAGAGATGAGATGATCCTACTATGATATGCATATTCTTCATAAACACTCAAGAAACTATCATGCAATCTGATGAGTGGATTTTATATGATGTTTTTAGGTAGTTTTTAGTCTTTTTATTTTATTACTTTTGAGTCACATATAGGTTTTTTATTGTTTTTATGTAGATTTTATATTTATTTTGCATTTTGCATGTAGTTTAGATTTTATTAGATTTTCTAGCTTTATTTTATATTTTTAGGAGTTTTTATAGCAATTTTATATTTTTAGGAAAAGCTGGTTTAGTTATCATTTTTGTCCAAGGACCAATGTGTAAAGTTTCAGGAAGTCAGGGACCAAATTGTAAAATTTTAAGAGTGGAGGACTTAAAGTGGAGATTGAGAGAATATGAGGGCTTGAATTGAAGTGCTAACCAAGAGAGAACCAAAGTGAAAAAGAAGAATATGAAGAATCACTCTCTAATTTAGCACATGGAAAATAATGTTTAAAGGAATTGATGTTAGTGGAGGAAAGGTTTCAGAATTAAACAAGGCTGAGTAGTGGCTTTTTATGGCCATCAAAACCCACTACCATGAATGAAGAAGGAAGAAAAAGCTTGAAGATGAAGAAGCAGCGTCCCAACGCTCCAGCGTTGGGATCCCAGCGCTCCAGCGCTGGGGTTCTGACTGGATGATGAGTCAGATGTTGACCCAGCGCCCAAGCGTTGGAAAGCCAGCGCTCAGGCGCTGGGCCTCGGACAGAAAGTGGATTTTTAATGCATCCTAGCGCCCATGCGTTGGGAATGCCAGCGCTCAAGCGCTGGAGGCTGGAATTTTACTATAAATAGGACCCTTTTCTTCACTTGTAAGACACACCTTTATAGAATACAACAAGTATTCTCTCTTTCTCCCTCAAAGATCATTGTTCCTAGGAATTGTGGGAAGCCAAACTTGAGCTCCTATCCAGGGTAATTCAATGATTCTTTTAGCCATGCTTGGCTAAATTCTTCTTTAAGTTTTTGGGTTGTTTTAGTTTATAATACATGTTCTAGTTATTTCTTACATTTCTGAATTTTATTTCCATTCATGTTTTATTACCTTATGCTTAATTTCTATCTTGTGGATCCCAAGAGGTTTGGCTTATTACTTATTACATAAGGCCATTTGGTGAGTAGTAAGGGAACTAGGTAATAAAAAAGGTTATAAGTATACTTCGCTAAGGAATTAGGAAGGACGTAACTTTATGTTGGCTTGAACATCTTCTTCATCTTCTTCTTTAGTTAACTAGGTGCCAAGGAATTGGGTTTAGTAATTAAAAAGAAAGATCTACAATGCTTAAGGAATTAACTTGTAGTTACACTAGGCTATAGCATCATGATAATGGTTTTATAATTCAGGAATTTAGTAGGAGATTTCTAGCATGTTTTTATAGACTATGTAAACCAACCCAAGAGCTTAATGTTCATCATCTCCTTTTCTTATTATTTTATGCAATTGTTTCTTTCTAGTTCTCAAACCAACAACAATTATTCATCTTTTATTTTTCTGTTTTAGTACTAAATTTTATAATAATAAGAACACCTATCCCTTGGGTTCGATCTTTTTATATTACGCGATAGTTTAATCGTACACTTGCGATTCGCTTATCACAATCTATAAAAATTACTTTGTAAATTATCATATGAAATTGCATTACTAACCTCTTTATTGCCATCATTAGAATGATGTGTTACCATCAAAACAAGACATATTCCTCCGTTTTCTGAATTGGATGATGAACTTGCTTCATTGTCTTCCAAGTTTGTCTTCTTTGTTTTGGAGGACAAGTTTCAGAGAGTATAGACAAAGACTCTATATTTGGTAATCTCTACTGGAGTGAATGATTCATCTTGATCTAGATAAGTACTTGATCCTCATTGATGTGGGTATTACTATGTAATCATCCAAGTCATATTTCTTTAGAGGTTCTTTGTAGAACTTGGATTGATTGATGAATATCCCAATTTCAGATTGCTTGATTTGCAATTCATTCTCGTAGTGCTTGCTTTATATCATATAAAGCTTTCTTTAAGATGAGGACTTGTGAACGAAACTTTGGATATTCAAAGCCATGAGGTTGCTTCACATAGACTTCTTCTTGAATATATTCATTCAAGAGACAGCTCTTAACATCCATTTGATATAGTTGGAAGTTAATCGAGTAGGCATACTCTAATAGAAGTCTAATTGCGTCTAATCAAGCACTTGGTACATATGTCTAATCAAAATCTATACATTCTTTCTGATTATAACCCTGTACTACTAATCTATCTAATTTCTAATTATGATTCCATGTTCATCTAATTTGTTCCTAAACATCTATTTGGCTCTAATGATATACTTATCAATAGGTTAGGGAACCGATATACATACTTGGTTTTTCTCAAACTAGTTCAACTCTTGTTGCGTGGCTTGAATCCAATACTTATTTCCTAAAGCATTATGTACTTTAGATGGCTCTATTTTAATATGGTTTGAGAAGGCGTACCTATTTTCCCTATGCTAAGCAATTATCCCTTTTTCATTATTTTCATATGAGACATATCCCCTTTTTCCTAGGTATGAGATATAAAAAATTTGTTTTGTCTCCAATCATGTGTGATGTGCAGCCATTATCAAGATATCATAAAACCCTTTGCTACTTTCATACACACTTACAAAACAAATTCTCATAAAGGAATGTTAAGTACCTAAGTTGCTTTGGGTTCTAGGTTATTAATTGTCTTCTCCACCCACATATATTGGTCACTTGATATTCCTATATTCCTCTAATAACATCTACTAGAGGTATGTCCTATTCTATTGCAATAGGTACAAGCATATAGTCTATAACCTTCATTATATATTATATCTAAGCATATCATAATGTCTCCTAAGTTGTCTTGGAGCATTTTGAGAATAATTCCTATTGAAATTTCATGCTTTGATTATATAGCACGAGAAGGTAATCGATTACAGCAGTTGGGTAATCGATTACTGGCAGTTTAAATTTGAAATATTTCAAACTTTGAATATGTAATCGATTACAGCAGTTATGGTAATCGATTACTTAGAAGATTCTAACAGGCACGAGGACTGAGAACAGGATTAATCGATTACAGGATCTATGGTAATCGATTACAAAGACATTTTTATAGGTTCTAAAACTATCAAGTCCTATGTAGCACATTTCTAGATGAACATTTAAGCACATAATCAATCTAAATACATGCAATCATGTAAGTTAACACAAAGATTATGTAAATACCACATTATTTTAACTATCATGTTTATCTAATATACCTAATTCTCTTCTAATCTTAAGTAATGAATCTTTAGGATTGTTTTGGGACATTTTGTGGGTAGTTCCTATAGTTCATATTTCTAGAAGAACTAGCATGCATGTGTTTACTCCTAAGAGATTTAACATCATCTAATTCCATTTGAAGCATTTGACATTTTTCTTCTAAAGATGGAATAATAGCATTTTGTTTATCACTAAATTTGGAAGTACTATGACACATCTTAAAGAATACTTTCTATAGCATATTCTAAATCATTAGAAAAAGAAGTGCTGGTACTAACCTGGATATTTTCCTTGTCAGAATTCTGAGATGCCATTAATGCAAGGTGTGCTTTTTCCTTCTTTTCAAACTTCTCCTTTAGTCCATGCTTCTTCTTTTCTTTGTAAGAACCTTCGAAAATTCTTGACTATTAAGACCATGTTCTTATCATCTTCTGACTCTGCATCATATTCTTTATTGATGCTTTCTTTGGCTTTTAGAGAAATAGACCAATGTCTCTTTTTGTTGTTCTCATATTGCTCAAATCTGTTTAACTTCAATTCATGTTCTTGAAGTTTTCCAAAATGAGTATCCAGAGTCATGTTGAAGAGACTTTTCTTCTTTGAGAGAGCAGAGTCCTTTTGGTTGCCATGTTCTTGTAAGGGATCTTAACATTTTCATGTTTATGGCATAATAAGTGAATTCCTTACCAAGAACAACCAAGTGATTCAATAGTCGTGTGAACCGCTTTTGCATATCAAGTATGCTTTCTCCAGGCAATATTCTGAACATCTCATATTCTTGTGATAGAATATATTGATCTTTGAATCTTTTGACTTCATCAGTCCCTTCGTGTATAACCATTAAAGTATCCCATATTCCTTTTGAAGATTTGCAAGTAGATACTCTAAGGAATTTCTTCATAACCATTAAAGTATCCAATGATCGAGTACTCTTAACGAATTCTTGCACCAAGAACCCTAAGATATCTTATCAATCTTCCTGAAGCAACCCACTTCTGATTGATCAAGTCTTCTTAGCAATACTTGTGCCACGAACCCTAAGAGGACCCATCATGCCTCAGAAAGCAAACCACTTTCTGATGACACCGTATTACCACGGTGGACTTTGAATCAAACTTGATTCAAAGGGCCTTTTTACAACCACTGAAAACTACAGTGAAAGAATCAACATGATTCAAATAGAAGAAGAAGAAGATGCCTTTTCTACGGCTAATTCAATCCCTTAGACAAGATGGATTGATCTTAGTTTGTATGCTCCAGGCCATTTACAATGAAGGCTCTTCCATTTTGAGTTTCTCAAATGTTGAACATCATGAGTGTTCTTATGAAAATGAGAGAACCGAAACTCAGAATGATGACTTTTATGAATATGAAAGTTATGGACCAAGTCATTTTTGTTTCTGAGTGTCTAAGGACTTTATATAGGCACTAGAGGTCGTCCATGAACCAACACAACCTTTCCCAATGGGTTTGAGACACAATGGTTCATGAAATAACACATCTGTCGACCTGGTAATCTATTACCACAGTTAGTGTAATCGATTACACCATGCCGTTGAAGTTTGAATTTGAATTTCAAACTTGGTAATCGATTACACACTTGTGGTAATCGATTACACACTTCCTGTAATCGATTACACACATCTGTAATCGATTACAGACAGTCCAGAACTTAGTTTTAACCATCTTAAACCCTAATTGAGTGTTCCTACCAAGTTTAACTTGTGAGAACATATTGTACTCAATTAGTTGATCTTTCATGAGCCTTCTAATGCAATTAAACCTTAATAAAGCATAGCACACTAAGTTGACAAGACTTACTTAAAACTAGAACCTTCATGTTTTGATCTTGACGTTCTGAGCCTGGTTCTTGAAGTCTTTCTTCTCTTAAGTCTTCTTGAAGTCTTCTTGAAGTCTTTCTTCTTTTTGTTCCTTTCTTTCTTGAAGTCTTCTTGAAGTCTTCCTTTTCTCTTCTGAAGTCTTTCTTCTTTTTGTGATGTGTTTGTCTTCATCAAAACCTCAGTCGAGTCCAAGGACGAGACTTGATTTACAGTCAGTGGTTGTAAAAAGGTCCATCGTGGTGTTCGATGGTTGTGAAAAGGTCCTTTGAATCGGGTTTGATTCAAAGTCCGCCGTAGGTTTCGGCGTCATCAGTTGGTGGTTTGCCATCTAAGGTTTGACAAGAGTTCTTAGGGTTCTTGGTGTAAGAACTTGTAAGGAATCTTGATCATTGTAAATCTTCACTGTGTGATTCAGTGGAGTGGTTCTTCAGAAAGTGGTTTGCTTTCTGGTATAGTGGAAAATCTCTGTGTGATCAGAGGACTTGACGTAGCCTTCTGGGATTGAAGGTGAACCAGGATAAAATCCCTACGTGTTCTTCTTATCCTTCATCTTTTACTTTCAAGCAATTACAATATTCCGCTGCAATAACGTTCTTATGTTACAACTCTAATTGCACTGAAAGTCATTTGGTACAATTACGCGAAAATCGGGGCAACACTGATTCACCCCCCCCCCCCTCTCAGGTTGCTATCTATACTAACAATTGTAAAGATGTCTGAAACTTTTTAAAAGTCAATGACTAGAGAAATATTGAAAAAATATGTAAAACACATTAAGACCAATTAAAGTTATTGACATACCTTAACATCTAGACCAATTAGGTTCACTGGCCATTGATAGCCAAATCCGCAAGTGCACGGATGGTTATCGCGTAGTACAAAAGATATCGAACCCAAGGGATAGGTGTCTTCTTATTAAATTATTTAGTACTTAAGCAGAAAATAAAAAGGTGTATATTGTTGTTGGTTTGATTAAGACAAAACTAGAAATAACAATAAAATATAAAGAAGAAAAGAGATGATGAGATTTAAGCACTTGGGTTGAATTACATAGTTTATAAAATATGCTAGCAAACTCCTACTTAATTTCTGAATTCTAGAACCAAGTTCATGATGCTATAGCCTAGTATTTCTACAAGTTAATTCCTTACAAATGTAGAACTTTCTTCCTAATTACTAAATTCAATTCCTTGCAACTTAGTTAACTAGAGAAGAAGATGAATATAAAGTTCAGGCCAACATAAAGCTACGTCTATCCTAATTCCTTAGTGATATATACTTATAGCCTTTTTTAAATCCTATTTCCCTTACTACTTACCAATTTCCATTGTTATAAGTAATAAGCAAGAACTCTTATGCGCATTAAGAGGAAATGAAGAACAAGGAAATAAAACATAAACTGGAAATATTATTCAGAAATTTAGAAATAAACTAAGACATAAAATATAAACTAAAACAACCCAAGATACTTAAAAGAATTAGCCAAGCATGGCTAAAAGAGGCATCGAGTTACCCTGGATAGGAGCTCAAGTTTGGCTTCCCACAATTCCTAGGAACAATGCTCTTAAGGAAGAAAGAAGAATACTTGTTGTATTCTGAATAGGTGTGTCTTACAAGTGAAGAAAAGACCCCTATTTATAGTAAAAATCTGCCCTCCAGCGCTTGAGCGCTGGGATCCCCAACGCTTGGGCGTTGGGTGCATTAAAATCCCATGTTGCAGATATAGGCCCAGCGCTTGAGCGCTGGTTTCCAACGCTTGAGCGCTGGGTGCAATTTCTGACTCACATCCTAGTCAGAGTCCCAACGCTTGAGCGTTGGGAGTTCCAACGCTTGAGCGTTGGCTCGACTGCTGGTTAATCTTCAAGCTTTTCTCTCCAACACTAGATTCATATACATTAAACCAACTTGGATACATTTAAGTTGATATTACACTAAATCCCAAAAAGAGAGGTTTAGCGACCCATATTCATAGTTGTCATAAGCTTACAAGAAGGGAGAAGGAAACCGGAATCTTGGCGACATCCACATTTGTGTCCACCTCGGCGACGTAGAACCGTGCTCCAAAGACCTTCTATTTTCACTCCTAGCTTGCTTCCTCACTTGGGATTCTCTCCCTAACTCTATTCTCTAATGAAAACCTAAAATCTAAGCTGACTCCCAAAATTCTGAATTGCTACTCTGTTCTGTTTGGACGAATGTTTTTATAGGCAAAATTTAGCACAGGTCGCTGAGCGACCCTTCCAGGGTGTTGAGCGACATGTTTCCCTTAATGAAGGGTTTCCTTAGCCGCCTTACTCGCTGAGCGGTTTCCTGGGCCGCTGAGCAGCCAGAGAAGGTGTTCTGCTCACTAAGCGGTTATCCTAAGGCGGTAAGCAGCCAGAGAGGGCTCTCCAGTCGCTGAGCAGCTGTCCTGGGTCGCTGAGCGGTCAAAGGCATGTCCAGAAGCGCTGAGCGACCAGGAACTTGTATTTTCTGCCCAGCTCTTTCTGCCTTTATGAAAAATCCATCCAAAACTTCATTCATGCATCAAAAATGGTCATAAAACATAATAAAATCCAATACAGACCCATTCTTGGCAGAATTTCAAATATATACAAAATTAGAGGAGTTTAACACAAAATATTCATCAAATGATCAATATAAGTGTCAATTAAAGGCTATAAAACTATGAATATTTGACACTTATCAATGACATAGCTCAAAGCCCTATATATTACCTTTCAATAAACAGGCAAACTTGGGTTTTGTAGATAATCGACTATGGGTTTTTCCCAATCATTTGCAACTAAGATATCAATCACAAGTACCTCAAATTGTTGTTCTAGAACCAACTTTGCCCTAATATTAATCAACTCTTTCAACTTTTCCTTAGACACCTTGTATCCAAAAGCGATTTAGGCCAATTCATTGACTTCTTGATTCTCAATCCTAGGCACATGTTGGATTTTGACCTCATCAAACTTTGTCAATAAATGACAATCCTTGATAAAATACTTCACCAAATTCTCACTTATGCACTTGTAATCTATGGTTAACTGCTTAACCACCAACTCTGAATCATCTTTAATCTCCACACTCCTTGCTCCTAGAACCAACAACATTTCGAGCCCAGCAATTAAGGCTTCATACTCTGATTCGTTGTTCAAGAAAAACCTTGGATTTTAAACTTAAAACCGATAGGAATTTCTTGAGGAGATATTATCAAGATTCTGATTCATGTTCCTTTTTGGTGTCTTGATCCATCAAAAAAGAGTTTCCAAGGTTTGAGTCTAACAAATGTTTCTTGCATTTCGACTAAAGAGTGTTTGAGTAGGAAATCTGCCACGACTTGGCCTTTCATAGATTTTAAAGGAGTTTATTTCAAGGAATACTCAGTTAAAGACAATGACAATTTACCAATTCAACTATGTAAAATAGGCTTCAACAACATGTGTTTTATTATATCAAAAGCAGATTTAATGGGATTCCTTTTTAGACCAAATTTCCTCATCCTTTCGAATGATTGACGAAGATGGTCTGAATGGTCATATCTCGACACAGATTTCACTACCACATCATCGATATAGACCTACACAAATAGACCAATTAAATAATGGAAAATGGTATTCATTTTGAGCCTCCATTTTCTTAACTGAGTCAAAGAATGGCCTTGAAACCCAAAGGGTTGTCATCATAAATACAATCAAGCTTCAGTTCTTCTACTGACGCGTCAAATTCGACTTGGCTTTCATCAACCACTTTCTTGACTGAATCGAAGTTGAGATTTTTGGCTTCATTAACCGTTTCTAAAATCTTGGCCTTTTTTGTCATTTGTTCATTAGCTATCAGGGCTATTTGAACCACTTTTTCGACTTCCAAAGCTGTCTACAGTTTTCTTTCGGCTTCTAAAGCCGTCGTTTTAACATACTTTCGGCTTCTAAAGTCGTTTCCTTCATACTTTCAACCTCTAAGGTTGTTTTGATCTTGTTTTCGGCAATATAAGCCGAAATTCGAGATATGCTCGATTCAAACATCATCCACCATCTGTCACTCCTTGAGACGGAATTCACGCCTTTGGTGAAAACCAAAATCTGGATCCAGTCTTACAAAATAAATGACTGGTTCTTCCTCTGTCTCCCTTCCAATATCATTGTAGGGAGAAATGATAGCTAACTTCTTGTCGAAAGTCTTCTTATTGACCTTATCACACTCTGCAAAGAAATAGCTTTTGTCGCCATAAACATTCTCGAGCACACCGTCTCCCCTCCAAATTGATAACTTTTGGTGAAGGGTAGAGGGTACTGCTCTGACCCCATGGATACACTCCCTTATTAGTAGTAAATTATATATTTCTTTCACATGCACCACCATGAACAAAGTAGTTGTCGTCATCGTACCCATGGTAATCTCGAGTGGGATTACCCCAAGTGACTTGTTGATTTTCCCTCATAATAAGACAAAACCATGTTATGGGGCTGCAAATCTGCTCCAATCTTCCCAATGTTCTTCATCTAAAACCTCGGCATCAGGTTTATAGCAGCTCCTCCATTGACCAGCACCTTGTTTATGCCCCTGCCTTCGACGTGTTCCCACACTAACAAAGGCTTCAAGAGTTTCTTCATTTCCTCATCGGGCTTCTTGAAAACATCATTTTGTTCCTCGACTCCTCTCTTTGTCATGATGTAATAACACAAGGGGTTATCATCGTCTTCATCTTTGACAAAATAGTCATCCCCGTTCTCTGAAACCTCAAATGTTTGGTCGAACTCAACAGGTAGCACTGACACTTCATTGAAGATAACGTCTAAACCATCACTGTCAGAGTCAAAACTATCAGTTACCATGTCCCGTTCTTCAGCAGTTAGTGCCTTTAGGTGTACCATTTTCAGCAAATAGGGCTTAGCATTCCGACTCAATTTGGTGGTGGAAAATGGCCTATAAGCCGAGTTCTTGGGTACCTTGTTGTTGCTTTGGCTAGATTGGCCTAATTCGAGTACATCTCTTCTCTCTTTCTCCCAAGCGGCCTTCTTCTTCCTTTGGTGGAGCCTCCACTGAGTCCTTGTCATAGGATTCCTGCCAAAATAATTCTTCGGCGCATATTAGTAGTTCTTTGAGATACGAGAGTTGTCTAAATATGAAGAACTGTGCCCCACTTCGACCACTTTGGTTTTGATTTTGGATTAGACCTGGCAGTAGTGGCCCATTGGTTGTGTCGAATTGTGGCAGGGGGAGCGAAAGTTTTCCTCTTATTGATTTGAGAACTTAATGTCCCCTGCACATCTTTCATTTTTTAGCCTAAACGTTATTTTCCGAGAAGTCGCTATGATGACAGGATAATATATGATGTTTTTAGGTTGTTTTTAGTATTTTTATTTTATTATTTTTGAGTCACATATAGGATTTTTAGTATTTTTACATAGATTTTATATTTATTTTGCATTCTGCATATAGATTAGCTTTTATTTGTTTTTCTAACTTTATTTTATATTTTTAGGAATTTTTATAGCTATTTTATATTTTTAGGAAAAGCTGGTATAGTTATCATTTTTGTCCAGGGACCGATTTGTAAAGTTTCAGGAATTGAAGGATCAAAGTGTAAAGGTTCAAGAGTGGAGGATGAAAAGTGAAGTTTGAAGGAGTCAAAGGGCCAGAATTGAAGTTCTAACAAAGAGAGGACTTGAAGTGAAATTGAAGAATGTGAAGCAACTCTCTTTTATTTGAGCACATGTAAAATAAGGTTGGAAGATTAATGGTGGTAAAGGGGAGGTTTCAGAACTTATTAGGGGCTGAATGAGCCTAATTAAGCCAATCAATTCCACCATTGAAGAAGAAAGGAATCCAAGAAGAAGTTGCCAGTGTTCGTCCCAGCGCTGCAGCGTTGGAATTCCCAACGCTCAAGCGCTGGACCTCTGACTAGGATGTGAGTCAGAGGTTGCACCCAGCGCTGCAGCGTTGGAAGCCAGCGCTCAAGCGCTGGGCCCATTTCTGCCCGTTGGTTTTTAATGCATCCCAACGCCCAAGCGTTGGGAATGCCAGCGCCCAAGCGCTGGAAGGCTGATTTTCACTATAAATAGGGAGCTTTTCTTCACTTGTAAGACACACCTACTCAGAATACAACAAGTGTTCTTCTTTCCCTCTTAAAGATCATTGTTCCTAGGAATTGTGGGAAGCCATACTTGAGCTCCTATCCAGGGTAATTCGATGACTCTTTTAGCCATGCTTGGCTAATTCTTTTTAAGTTTCTTGGGTTGTAGTAATTTATAATTTTATGCTTTAGTATTGTTTTTACCTTTCTGAATAATATATCCATTTCATGTTTCATTTCCTTGTTCTTCATTAATCTTGTGTACAAAAGATTTCATGCTTTCTACTTATGTCATAAGGCCATTTGGTAAGTAGTAAGGGAAATAGGAAATAAAAAAGGTTATAAGTATACATTTCTTAAGGCAATTAGGATGGACGTAACTTTGTGTTGGCCTGAATTCTTTCTTCATCTTCTTTTCTAATTAACTAATAACCAAGGCTATGGAGTTAGTAATTAGGTAAGAAAGTTCTACATGACTTAAGGCAATTAGCTTGTAGAAATTCTAGGCTATAGCACCATGGAATTGGACTTAAAATTCAGAAAATAAGTAATAACTTGCTAGCATATTTATAGATTATGTAAATCAACCCAAGAGCTTAATTCTCATCATCTTATCTCTTTATTATTTTATGTTATTGTTCTTGCTTGTTCTAAAAAACCAACATCAACTATTCATCTTTTAAATTTTCTGCACAAGTACTAAATAATATAATAATAGGAAACCTGTCCCTTGGGTTCGATCTTTTTATTACGCGATATTGAATCGTGCACTTGCGATTTGGGTATCAAGTTTTTGGCGCCGTTGCCGGGGATAGGTTCTATTCTTGTTATTATTTTGTTTAGTGCTTCTTAAAAAATAAAAAAATAAATATTTTCTGCCTAACAGTTTGTTGCCATGTGGAAAGAAGATCCTTTAGAGACTATAATCTCTGAGGGGTTGGACTTTGAAGATATTGAAAGCAATGACGAACAGGTCATTGAAATGGCAAGATATCTGGAAGCTGCCCAGTTTTTCCCTTCAAAGAACAATTGGGTAGAGGAGCTGAAGAGAGAAGAAGAAGTTCAAGAGGAAAAGAGGGAACTGAAGACCTTACCTTCTACCCTTAAGTATGTATTTCTTGAAGAAGGTAACAATAAACCTGTCATTGTGAGTAGTTCCCTCTCTCCTCTTGAAGAAGAAAAACTGGTAAGAATTCTTAGAGCTCATAAATCTGCTTTGGGTTGGACTATTGAGGACATTAAGGGCATAAGCCCCACTGTTTGTATGCATAAAATTTGTTTAGAAGAACAAGTTAAACCTGTAGTCCAACCCCAAAGAAGACTTAATCCTGCCATGAAAGAGGTGGTAAGGAAAGAAGTGATTAAGTTGCTTGATGCAGGGATCATCTATCCCATTTCTGATAGTGAATGGGTTAGCCCCGTTCAGGTAGTTCCCAAAAAAGGGGGAATTACAGTGGTTCCCAATGAAAATAATGAATTGATTCCCACCAGGAAGGTAACTGGATGGAGGGTTTGTATAGATTACCGGAGGTTAAATTCTGCCACCCGGAAAGATCATTTCCCCCTTCCCTTTATTGATCAAATGCTTGACAAGTTGGCTGGCCATGAGTACTATTGTTTCTTGGATGGATATTCAGGATACAATCAAATTGTTGTTGATCCCAAGGATCAAGAGAAAACTGCTTTTACTTGTCCCTTCGGGGTGTTTGCTTATAAAAGAATGCCTTTTGGCTTGTGTAATGCTCCAGGAACCTTCCAGAGATGTATGTTTGCTATTTTTTATGATTTAATTGGTGAATGTATGGAAGTGTTCATGGATGATTTTTCTGTGTATGGCCCCAATTTTGACAAGTGTTTGGGCAATTTGGAAAGGATTCTAGTTAGGTGCCAAGAAAAGAATTTGGTACTTAATTGGGAAAAATGTCATTTTATGGTAAAAGATGGCATTGTGCTTGGGCACAAGATTTCTGAAAAAGGGATTGAGGTAGACAAAGCTAAAACTGAGATTATTGAAAATCTACCTCCTCCCACCAATGTTAAAGGTATAAGAAGCTTTCTTGGTCATGCAGGTTTTTATAGGCGATTTATAAAAGATTTTTCAAAAATTGCTAAGCCTATGACAAATCTCCTTGAAAAAGAAACTCCTTTTATCTTTAATGATGGGTGTTTGGCTGCTTTTAATTTGTTAAAGAAAAAACTTGTTTCAGCCCCTATCATTGTTGCTCCCCAATGGGATTTACCTTTTGAAGTTATGTGTGATGCTAGTGATAATGCAATAGGGGCTGTTCTCTGTCAGAAAAATGGAAAAGTTTTGCATGTAATTTACTATGCTAGTAAGGTTCTGAATGAAGCTCAAAAAAATTATGCTACAACTGAAAAGGAGTTGTTGAGTGTAGTTTATGCTTTAGATAAATTCAGACCTTACGTTTTGGGTACCAAAGTTATTGTGCATACTGACCATGCTGCATTGAAGTATTTGTTTGCTAAGCAGGAAGCTAAACCCAGGTTGATCAGGTGGATCTTACTCTTGCAAGAGTTTGATCTTGAAATTGTGGACAGGAAAGGGAAAGACAATGGTGTAGCAGACCATTTGTCAAGACTTGAAGTAGGGAACTCTAGCCCAATTCCTATTCAAGAGGAGTTCCCAGATGAGAAGCTTTTAGCTGTCCAAGAAATAGCTCCTTGGTATGTACATTTAGCTAATTTTAAAGCTGCTGGTGTGTTGCCTTCTGATTTGACTTGGCAACAAAAGAAAAAATTTCTGCATGATGCCAAATTCTTTTTCTGGGATGAACCTTATTTGTTTAGAGAATGTTCTGATGGGATCATTAGAAGGTGTATTCCAGAAAAAGAATTTGAGGCTATTTTATGGCATTGCCATGGCTCCGATTATGGAGGCCATTTTTCAGGTGAGAGGACCGCAGCTAAAGTCCTCCAAAGTGGTTTTTATTGGCCTACTATCTTCAAGGATAGTAGAGAATTTGTGGTAAGGTGTGATCGCTGTCAACGAACTGGTAACATCTCAAGAAGGAATGAGATGCCCCAAAAAATGATTTTGGAAGTTGAGCTTTTTGATGTATGGGGCATTGATTTCATGGGACCTTTTCCACCTTCTTTTGGTTGCCAGTATATTTTGGTTGCTGTTGACAATGTTTCTAAGTGGGTTGAAGCATCAGCCCTTCCCACAAATGATGGCAAAGTGGTTCTGGATTTTCTGAAGAAAAAGATCTTCACTAGATTTGGGGTACCAAGAGCAATAATCAGTGATGGAGGTAAGCATTTTTGTAATAAAGCTTTTGAAACTCTCTTGAAAAAGTATGGTGTTAATCATAAAATTGCTACCCCCTATCACCCCCAAACTAGTGGACAAGTAGAGGTTTCTAATAGGGAGTTAAAAAGGATTTTGGAAAAAACAGTTGGTACCTCAAGGAAGGATTGGTCAAAAAAATTAGATGACACCTTGTGGGCTTACCGAACTGCGTTTAAAACTCCTATTGGAACCTCTCCTTACCAGTTGGTTTATGGTAAGTCTTGTCATTTACCTGTGGAACTTGAGCATAAAGCCTTTTGGGCTTTGAAACATTTGAACATGGACCCCAAAGAAGCTGGGGATAAAAGACAGGTACAGGTACATGAGCTGGATGAATTTAGACTCCAAGCATACCACAATGCTAGGATCTACAAGGAAAGAACAAAAAGGTGGCATGATAAGAAGATCTTGCCAAAAGAATTTAGTCCAGGACAACTTGTGTTATTATTTAACTCAAGGCTGAGGTTGTTTCCTGGAAAGCTGAAATCAAGATGGACAGGACCATTTTTGGTCACCAAAGTCTTCCCTCATGGTGCGGTTGAGTTGGAAAATCAGGTTACAAAGAACACATTTCTTGTCAATGGGCAAAGACTAAAACCGTACCTAGGAAAAGATGATGAAAGTCAAGTGATGACTGTTGAGCTTGCTGACCCCTAATTGATTAAAGGGAAGGGTCTATCTCGGACCTTAACAATGAGCTGGTTGAGAGACAACCCAACTTAGGATAGTTTATAATTCTGTCTTTTAATTTTCTGCACCACTCTTGTAAATAAATAAAGAAAAAAAAAATTCTATGTTCTTGCTGCAGGGAGGGCCAGCGCTTAGGCGCTGGAGGCCAGCGCTCATGCGCTAGGCCCCTGCCAAATCCCCTCTGATTCCAGTTTTACCAACGCCTAGGCGTTGGGGGCCAGCGCTCATGCGCTAGGCCCCTGGAATCTCGTTTTTATTTACGGTAATTCCAGCGCCAGAGCGTTGGAACCCAGCGCTCAAGCGCTGGAAACCTCTGATGCCCAGTATTTGATTTAATTCCAGCGCCCAAGCGTTGGCATCCCCAACGCTCAAGCGCTGGAGCTCGGGCAGAGGCTCTGTTTGTTTTTCTTTTTGCTGTTTTGCTGTTTTAATAAATTTTGTGTTCACCATTTTCTGAAAGTCTTTGATTCTATGAGTTTTTCC
The DNA here is from genome assembly GCA_030819835.1 of Acmispon strigosus. NCBI lineage: Eukaryota > Viridiplantae > Streptophyta > Magnoliopsida > Fabales > Fabaceae > Acmispon > Acmispon strigosus. Next base: position 34,394,757 of record JAUAMA010000001.1, read on the forward strand.
CTTGGTTCTAAACTGGTTTTAATTTTTGGGAAACTCAAGAATTCTTGTTTTTAAGGTGGACACAATTTTTTCAACCCATATTCTTAATTGTGCTATTTGTGGAACTAACAAGTCAAGCAAGTTTTCTACTTGTGAGACTTTTGTTTGTTCAATTTTTGCAGGAAGGAGAAAGAGCCCTCTTGAACTTAAGTGTTCAAAGTAATTTTTACATTGAGGTTCCCTTGGATTATTGTGGGAAATTTGTGATTGTACCAGCTTTTTAGTTTTGTTTTCTCTTTTTATAGTTTTAGCTTTATTTTTAGTTTAGTGTTTCTATTTTATTTTTTGCATGAGTCTTGAGTATATTATCCAGTCTGAATGTTGCTATTGCTGTGAGTGCTTTATCTGATTAAACTGCTTTTGAAAAGGTTCTATGTTTTGAAGCGGTTAGGATTGCATGCTGTTAGAATTGATTTTGGACATCTTGATTGTTTTGGTTTTTGGCAAAAGTTTTTCTGAGTTCTAAAAAGGGTACCACTTACCCTATCTTTTTCTGAGAGTTGAGGACTCTGAATTCTTGATTGTGAAATTTTTCTGCCTTGTGTTACATGTTGATTGGGATTTTGTTTACCTTGTAAGTGGAGAAGAGATTATAGGCATTTTTGAAAACTCAGAGTTTTGGTTTGAAAAGCAAAAATCCACTAGTAGCCCCTTTTTGAGCCTTAAAAGAGTCATTCTTTGAAAGCCTACTTTGTGTGATATTTTTAAGTTGTTATTGTGATTCATGTGCTGAAACTGTTAGAGCTTTTACTGTGGGTTTCTCTCTAGAAAAAGAAGAAAAAAATTGAGGTATGTGCCTTAGGAAAAAATATAATGAGGTAGTGGGGTGAGAAAGAGTATGAAGGGAGTAAAATTCAAGTCATTCAGCCCATACATTCCACTACTTTGTTCAAAAAAAAAAAAGAGAAAAGAAAAAGAAAAATTGAGAGGACCCTTGTGTTAATTGTTGAAGCTCTTAAAGTTGGAAAAATCACTTAACAACAGATTCTGAGTCAGCCATTAGAGTTGCCAATTTCTTGAAATCCATACCTTGAAATATTCAACCTTTTGCCAAGTTACAACCTTCAAAAATCTCTTCAAAATTACTTGGTTGCACTATTTCAGTTTTGATTTGAATGATAGGCAGGATTATTGAGCTTTCTTGTTTTTCATGGAGAATATTATTTTGTGAGCTTAATTTGATGAACTCTAACATGTTGAAAAGCCAAGCCTAACTTTCTTGATTATATATCTTTAAACATGCAGGTCTTCCTAATCCGCTAAGCTTTCTTGGAAAGGTTTTTTGTGCTTCAAGTTGTAATCAGATAAACTTTTTCTAAACTCAGGGACGAGTTTCTCTTTAAGTTTTATCGCTTGAGGACAAGCTGTCGTTGGGTATAGTGGTGTGATGACAGGATAATATATGATGTTTTTAGGTTGTTTTTAGTATTTTTATTTTATTATTTTTGAGTCACATATAGGATTTTTAGTATTTTTACATAGATTTTATATTTATTTTGCATTCTGCATATAGATTAGCTTTTATTTGTTTTTCTAACTTTATTTTATATTTTTAGGAATTTTTATAGCTATTTTATATTTTTAGGAAAAGCTGGTATAGTTATCATTTTTGTCCAGGGACCGATTTGTAAAGTTTCAGGAATTGAAGGATCAAAGTGTAAAGGTTCAAGAGTGGAGGATGAAAAGTGAAGTTTGAAGGAGTCAAAGGGCCAGAATTGAAGTTCTAACAAAGAGAGGACTTGAAGTGAAATTGAAGAATGTGAAGCAACTCTCTTTTATTTGAGCACATGTAAAATAAGGTTGGAAGATTAATGGTGGTAAAGGGGAGGTTTCAGAACTTATTAGGGGCTAAATGAGCCTAATTAAGCCAATCAATTCCACCATTGAAGAAGAAAGGAATCCAAGAAGAAGCTGCCAGTGTTCGTCCCAGCGCTGCAGCGTTGGAATTCCCAACGCTCAAGCGCTGGACCTCTGACTAGGATGTGAGTCAGAGGTTGCACCCAGCGCTGCAGCGTTGGAAGCCAGCGCTCAAGCGCTGGGCCCATTTCTGCCCGTTGGTTTTTAATGCATCCCAACGCCCAAGCGTTGGGAATGCCAGCGCCCAAGCGCTGGAAGGCTGATTTTCACTATAAATAGGGAGCTTTTCTTCACTTGTAAGACACACCTACTCAGAATACAACAAGTGTTCTTCTTTCCCTCTTAAAGATCATTGTTCCTAGGAATTGTGGGAAGCCATACTTGAGCTCCTATCCAGGGTAATTCGATGACTCTTTTAGCCATGCTTGGCTAATTCTTTTTAAGTTTCTTGGGTTGTAGTAATTTATAATTTTATGCTTTAGTATTGTTTTTACCTTTCTGAATAATATATCCATTTCATGTTTCATTTCCTTGTTCTTCATTAATCTTGTGTACAAAAGATTTCATGCTTTCTACTTATGTCATAAGGCCATTTGGTAAGTAGTAAGGGAAATAGGAAATAAAAAAGGTTATAAGTATACATTTCTTAAGGCAATTAGGATGGACGTAACTTTGTGTTGGCCTGAATTCTTTCTTCATCTTCTTTTCTAATTAACTAATAACCAAGGCTATGGAGTTATTAATTAGGTAAGAAAGTTCTACATGACTTAAGGCAATTAGCTTGTAGAAATTCTAGGCTATAGCACCATGGAATTGGACTTAAAATTCAGAAAATAAGTAATAACTTGCTAGCATATTTATAGATTATGTAAATCAACCCAAGAGCTTAATTCTCATCATCTTATCTCTTTATTATTTTATGTTATTGTTCTTGCTTGTTCTAAAAAACCAACATCAACTATTCATCTTTTAAATTTTCTGCACAAGTACTAAATAATATAATAATAGGAAACCTATCCCTTGGGTTCGATCTTTTTATTACGCGATATTGAATCGTGCACTTGCGATTTGGGTATCACGCTACCCTATCCTTTCGACCACTGACTTTTGGTGCGGTTTCTTGGTTTAACTTTCCACAACTTTACCACCGATTCAGTCGAAAACTGCATCGGAAGAGCATAAATTCAATATCCTTCTCTTTGCATCTTGTCAAGAATTTGAACAAAGTCTCGCCAGCATTGGGATAAACATCCTTCATTTCTTCATCATGTCCTTCGACTGAAGCTTCAACTTCACTCATCCTAACATCAGGCAGCTCAAACACTTCGACCATACAGGTTCCAGATAGCTCAACCAATTTGGTGTGCTGAACCTACAAAGAATCTGAATCGATCTTCATAGAAATCTTCTCTTTCGTCTCAAGCACCAATCTACCTTCCTTGATAGTTGTCTGAACCAAATCCCTGAGGTTAGTACATTGGTTAGTCAAGTGGCCAAAAAAGTTATGGTATTTACAAAACCTTCAAACTTTCCTTTTGATCAGGGGGAACGTTGATTTGGCCATCCTTTACCAGGATGTCATAAATGGAATCACATTTTTAAATGTCAAAATAATAAATTTTAACTGGAAATTTAGCATTTCGAGGCATATCAGTGTTAGCTGGTTTCCCTCAAAAGGCCTTAGAATTTTAAATACATAAGGAGGACCCTCTTTAAGCTCAGCCAACTTAACCTCAATTCCTTCCATATCTTCATACGGCTCATAAGATGATGGTTCCTCTCGACCTGAGTCACCTGTTTCGATATAGGAAACTTCATTTTTTCAGGCAGCTTGTTATACCTTACTTTCTCTTGTTTAAGATATACGACCTGCCTTATTATATCAGCCAATTGGGCCATATCCCTCATATACTGAGTGCCAATTTTCTTTCTGATCGAATAATCTAGGCCTCTTGCGACTATTTCGACCAATTCATGCTCAGGGACTTGAGTGAAGCACTTAGACTTCATTTGCCGAAACCTGCTCAAAAAATCATCAACAAATTCAGACAAAGCCCTCTTCACACTTGCCAATTCTTTGAGAGTAATTTGGATTCTCCTATGAAGTATTGAACATGGAAAATCATTTCCTATTGGTTCTAGTTAAAAATTGAATTCGGTGGCAAAGTGGTGAACCAAGTGAAAGCATTGTTAGTCAAAGAACTGGGAAAGTATTTCATCTTTAAATATTCATTAATCGCCAAATACCAACTTCAATCTGGTATCTAGCAATATGCTCTGTCGTCGAATCTTCGTTTTCTCCTGAGAACTTAGTGAATTTGGGAAGCTTCCAACCTCTAGGAAGTTTCGTCTGAAGGACTATCTCAGGAAAATGAGACACAAAATGGGGTCGATATGCATACCCCGCATTCAAACCATGTTGATTTAACAATTGTTCCATAATGTGCGGAATGTTTTGTTGCCCCCCAAGGTTGTTATGTCGAATTCTCTCCACTATTTGGTCTGCGTTGTGGTTTCAATTAACTAAAACCACATTGCCCATATTTCAACCAGGATTGATATCTATGTTAACAGGCTCATTCTGGGGTACTTGTTCATTCGCCTGAACCTCCACGACATTCTGTGGTTGATTTGGGTTGGGGAAATTTTGACCAGCCTGAGCGACTTGTTCAAGGATAGGAGCTGGGGCGCCGAACACATCGACAATTCGACCCAATTGCGTAGTTAGTTGTTGGTAGGCTGTGGCAGTGTCTCGAATCGTAGGATTAAAGATGGTGCCAATTTGTTGGGTCAAAGTATTGACCAACTCATGATTACTATCATCCATTTGTTGTCTGAAGGCGTTCAAAGCAGTATTAGTTAGAGTAACTAGGGACCCATTTAAAACAGACCCTAAGGGTCCCACATTTCTAACAATATTCACTCCTGATCGTGATGCCAGAATCTGGTTCCCAGGAGAACTAGTGGAGACAATTTTATCAGAATACATGGATGGATAAGTTCTTATTCCAACCATTAGAGAAGTAGGCATACCGTAAGGTTAGTCTCTCAACCCGTTGAGTGTGCCTTTTGTTGGTCCCAAATCCTAGTTGAACTACTCCAACCACATCCGAAGACATGATTAGAGTCGTTGGACTTGGGATGACAAATGGGGTTGTGACTTGACTCAAGGCTGGGCCGGTCAAAGCTGGTACAAAAACCTGACTCGAAACCAGTACATTCGAACCTACGACCACATTTTGGGTTTCTGGTGCGCTCGTAGGAACAACACCTTGTCAAAAAATAATCTCAACTCCTAGGGATTGCCACTTGTGTTGTTATTCGTCGAATGGTTAGCATTCGAATCACCTCTAGGAGGATTATTGGCATTTGAATTGCCATTTGGACCAGGGTGAGATCCTGGTGACTAATTATTTCTTGATCGATTAGTCATGCTAACGTGTCTGCCACTTCTCAAAATCATACACTTGGAAAACTTGATTAAAAAAGTTAACATCAAAACGATACTAAAAATTTCAAGCAAAGAGGTCCCACTGGGCGTGCCAATTTGTTTACCCAGAATTTTAGTAAATAGTAAGAAATCCAAATTTTAATAAAGTGGTTGGATTTTAATCCTTTTTGGGTTCTTTAACTGAAACTAAAAGTGCCTCTGAATGTAGAATTTAACAATAAAGTCAAAGTTCTTCAAAGAACTCAACCAAGAGTCAGGAACAAGTATTGTAAAAAGATAAATTTATGATAAGACAAAAGATAAAGATGAAATAAAAGGTATTTGCATTGAAATGAAATTTGGTTTCTCTTAGTACATACTCAGAAACTCTAATTTTACTATTGGTCTTGATTGCTAGGACTTTGAGCAAATACAAGAGCATTTCGAGCAATTAATTGTGAACCCCTGGTTCAGACCTGAAATCCTCTATTTATAGACCTAAAATCTAACTAAAACCAATGCTAAAAAATCTCGACCTTACACGTGTCTTGAACGTTACGCGTCTTGCAAGTCTCTAACTTGTTCAAACTTTTAGTCGAAATGAACTTTCTCATTTCTTGATCAATAATCGTCTAAGTTCAGGTTTATGTTTCGACAAACTCAGTCGAATTAAATTATATTTAGTCGAACCATATTAGTTGTTAAGTAACACTTTGACAAAATCTAAAAAGAATATTCATTTTATCATTTCAACTGAAAATGACTTCATGAAATTTCAGGCTAACACATATCATCTGTTATTAATATAATTTATTTCTATTTTATTTCTTTATTTCATGTGATACAAATGAGTATTTTCCTTATACATATTCACATGAAGTACTCCGTGGCACAACGCGGGAAGCTACGATTCCTCTATTTTTCGATTCTCTCTGTTTCGATTTTTATATTAATCCATGCAACTTCTGCGTGCGCGTGGGCAAAATGATTGAATTATAATATATTCATATCTCTATTTTCCTTTCATCTATGACATACTGGTCAACTCGTTTTCCTCCCTTTTTTGATCAGCAATAACACGCGCTAAATAAAATAGCAATATAAATAATGGTGTCCTACTTCTCAGCTTCTCATCATTTAGAGGACAAAACAGAAACAATCTCAAGTCTCAACCATGGTGATGTCTGTGTTACTGAATTTCATATTCCTACCATCTCCCCTAGTCATGGCCTTGTCGGTGATAAGCTTGGTTTCACTGGCAAAATTTGGGTACTCGGAGATTCAGGGAAACCACTTCAACTTTTCCAAGTTCTGGAACGACAATGATGGCAAAACAACGGATGAGAAGCCGATTAAGCTGTCTGGCAGAGCTGGATTTCTTTTTATCTACACTCCCTCTTTTCTCGTCGGCACGGCGTCATTTATTATCTTCACTCACGAAGGTCTAAGATTCACGCTCCTTCATTCTGCTATCACCCTGCACTACTTCAAAAGAGTCCTTGAGGTAATGCTTCTTTCCCACACTCCTACATAGTATATAGTAAGGAAAATCTTTTGATTTTCAGAGAAGTGAACTCACTTAATGCTGTTTTTATAAGACTCAACTAGTAGTTAAGGGGATTCCATATAAATTTCAACTAACGTATTAAAGTAAATGTGGTCTAGTTTGAGCTCTAGAAGTGTGCTCATTAGACTTTGAGCTTTATTGTATCTGGTCTAGTTTTTTTCTCTTTGCTTGTTATGGCCCTTTTTCTTCTTGTATATGGGTTTATGCATCCCTTGTCCATTTATCAATATATTCTTTTGTCTATCAAAAAAATATGTGGATAATGTGCATGTTTGGAAAAGTGTGTCTGGATCCATGTTTGGGCGAGATTCACATTTGGGTTGGATCCATATTTGTAGAAGCAAGAAATAGTTATTTTTGGATTGTTCGGTCCACGTTTGGCATTTTTAAACGTGAATCCAAACACACTGAATATGGAGTTATCTAAATAAGCTTAGAAAAAACTTGAGTTTAATTATTCTAGTTCTAAGTAGACCAATAATATTTAAAATAAATGAACCAAAAATTGCACTTATTTTAAAAATAATTATCCCCCTAAGACTACAGTTATTTAACTCAAACTCGGCCATTTTGACAAGCCTACATAATAATTCTGATTGGGAATAAGTGGGAAAACAAGTAATTTATTGCTAGGCTTGTCATGAAAGTTGATATTTTAGGTGACAATTTTGAATTAAAAGTACTTTTTTTATTAAGAATGCTGGTTTTACTCTATTATGTAGGTTCTCTATGTTCACAAGTTCAGTGGTCCTATGATTCTTAATTCTGCAGTCCCCATCACTCTGAGTTATCTTACGTCAGTTGTATTTATGATCTATGCTCAACACCTAACAAGGGAGCTTCCGGAACCATCTATTAATCTGATGTATCCTGGGATTGGGTTGTTTTTGGTAGGAATCACTGGCAACTTCTACCACCACTATCTTCTATCCAAATTGAGAGGAAAGGGAGAAAAAAAATACAAGATTCCTAAGGGTGGTTTGTTTGAGCTTGTGATCTGCCCCCACTACCTTTTCGAGATCATCGTGTTTTACGGAGTTTGCTTCATTTCTCAAACGTTGTATTCGTTCGCTTTCGCCGTAGGCACTACTTTGTACTTGCTGGGTAGGAGTTATACAACTAGGAAATGGTACCTTTCTAAGTTTGAAGATTTTCCTAATCATGTTAAGGCTGTTATCCCCTTTGTCTTCTAAATGTTGCGAGGAACAATAAGGTTTACCTGAATGTTCCGGCAATAGTGCTAGGATTGAGACTTAAATTTTCTCTTTCTTAGCTATGGTTATCTGGTTAGTTATGATCAGTCTATGACCTTCTAGTTACATGACTTAAGAGCCTGTTTGGTTCATTCATGTTTTCAGTTTTTGTTCAATTAAAGCAAGTTGACGTGCATTGGAATGAATGATGTATATTGTGTTCAGGTTTTTACATTCAAATAAAAGTATGTTTTTTAGTTCTAAAACTGAAATTTGTTTGAAGAGAGGAAGAGATACCACGAGACACTTATTTTTGATATCTATTTCTCTTTTGGTCACATCATATTATATAACACATATTACCTACCTCTTATTTCTTTCTATTTTTTTAATAATCAACACTCAAAGGATGTACAACAATCTTTATTAATTCTTTAAACTGTCATAACATATAAATTAAATCATATTTTGTAATATTAACTTTTTCTATCTTTCCTATTTATATTATATCTATAATGTTATGTCAATTTAGGTAATTAATTTGATGTCTAATGTCTCACTTAATTCTATATAAATAATAGTCATTTATATGTATATGGAAAATAAAAATGTTTGTGTCAGCCAATGATAGTTAACATCAAGATTTAATCATTTAATTCTTGAGCTCATGCGCATGGTCAGAAATCTCATAGCAGACTTATAACACGCTACCTAGCTAGGTATTTTAGAGCAATTACATTGTCAACAACCAATCAACCTTTTCATCAAACATGTTGGGTGCATAAGGCTTGAACAGAAATATTTTTAAGTAATCATTTAGCCATTTCATCAATTTACTAGCGAGCTTCAAAACTTCATCCAAAGCATAGAAAGCAACTTAAATAAGGAAATGGATTAGAGATAAAGCCAACCGAGAGATGGAGTTAATATTTAAATGAAAGAACCGGGCACGGGAATGGGTCGAGGCTTCATGCCGTGATATGTCAATCCGAAAAGGGTAACTTGTAAGTGTAGATAGCAACCTGAGAGGGGGGTGAATCAGGTTCGCCTTAACAAAACTCAATTACTTTCAAGTTAATGATAATCACAATTGATGATTGTGAATGCAGCGGAATAAGAACTTGCTGCAAATAAAAGATAAAGGTTGAGAGAATTTGCACACAGATTTTATCCTGGTTCACCTTCAATCCACCGAAGGCTACATCCAGTCCCTCAAGAAACCCTTGAGGATTTATCCACTATGATCAAGATTTCTTACAAGCACTTACACCAAGGACCTTAAGAACTCCTGTCAAACCTCTGAAGGCAAACCACCAACTGATGATGCCGAACCGTACGACGGACTTTGAATCAAACCCGATTCAAAGGACCTTTTCCACAACCACCGAACACTACGGTGAATGAATCAAACCGATTCAAGATGAAGAAGAAGAAACCTTTGCAGTGGCTGATACAATCCTTTAGACCATTTGGATTGATCTTAGTTTGTATGCTCCAGGAAATTACAATAAAGGCTCATTTATTCTGAGTTTCTCAAATGTTGAAGAACATGAGTGTTCTTATGAAAATGAGAGAGCAGAAACACAGAATGGTGACTTTAATGAATATGAAAGTTGTTTTCCAAGTCATTTCACGTTTCTGAACATCAATCAAGTATATATAGGCACTAGAGGTCATCCATGAACCATCACAAGGCTTCCCAAACGTTTCGAGACACATTGGTTCATGAAACAACACATCTGTCGACTTGGTAATCGATTACAGCATTCTGGTAATCGATTACGCTATAGCCGTTATGATCTGAGTGTCATTTCCTGACAGGTAATCGATTATTGACTGCCTGGTAATCAATTGCTGAAAACTGGTAATCGATTACGCTATGCCTGACTGACAGGTAATAGATTACTGAAATCTAGTAATCTATTACTGCAAGTCTGAAACTTGGTTTCTTCGATGTTCAATCTCTAATTAAGTGTTTCTACTTAATTTTAGCCTTTGAAAACAAGTTGTACTTAATTAGTTGATTACTCATGAGCCTTCAAATGCAATATTACCTTAATAAAGCATAGCACACTAAGTTAACAAGACTTACTAGAAGTTAGAACCTTAATGGTTGATCTTGATGTTTTCAGCCGGTTCTTGAAGTCTTCATTCTTTTTCTTTTTTTTGTAACGTGTGTTGTCATCATCAAAACTTCAGCCAGAGTTAGGAGCAAGACCTTCTTCACGTAACTCTGCTCCGTCCCTTTGGACATGCTTCGGCGCCCAAATTGCACATCCCTTATGTGTCAAATTAATCAAAACAAGAAGTCAGAGTAAGCTATCATGGGTTTAGATCATAAAACATGACTGAATAATGAAACTAATAACCAGTCTTGTAGATTGTTCATAAATTTTGCCGAAACATGTCAAAAAGATAGCATCAGTGCGTCTTATATTGTAAAGCATTAAATTTTAAGAAAATTTTCTTTACGCATTTCGTCAAGCAGTAAAGGGAAAGCATACGTAGAAGCCAGGATTGTAAGAATATGACAGGAAAAATCAGTAGAACTTCAAATCAAAGGGAGAGAACACTGCCCTGGCTCATGATGATAGAGTTTACCGAACTGAATTGCTCAGGCTTTTTTCCCTATATTCATGACAGATTCTTCGGGAACATGAAAAAAAACATTCTGTCAGAAATTTCAACGAGCAGTTCGCAGGCATTGAAAACTCAATGGCTATATGAAGGATAATTTATTGAGGCAATTTATCAAGCAATTAGCGAGTATCAGGACCACAACCATAGAAATATAAAAAGAGGCTTAAAGCAGGAAAGATGCACGGGTAGAGTGAAAAGAGAAAAGCAATGAATCAGTGAAACAAATGCAATTGACCCGCCACCGGCGGTGCAGGGATCGATCAAACCGTATCTGGTGGATTTGTGCGTTGATGTTGGCGAGCCCGATTTGACTCCGTGGGTACGATGAGGATTTTGCCACTTCCTCCTCCTATTTTTCTTCCTTCCTCGAGCTTCCTCTCTCTTGCTCCGTTCACACATCTCCAATATCAGCCACCATCGTTTCGAGAGCTCTTGCCGATGCGCCATGCCTCATAGCCACGGTCACTCCCTCGCACCAAACACCACGCCGCCGCCGGTCTCACCCTCTATCCCATTGCCCGAGACTTCGACACCACGAGGCCCTCGCCCATAGCACCGTCATGCATCGCCGCTGAGAAACGGGCCGAGATTCTGGGTTTCGTGAAGATGGTTGGTGGCGGGTGGTTAAGAGAGTGGAGATGGTAAGGTTTCAGCCATATCTTTCTTCTATCTCCTTTTTTTTTTGGATTACCCCCCTCACTCAGGCAGAACACGAAAGCTTTTTGGTGGTGGTGGGAAAAGTTTTTACCTTTCCCCACAGACGATGCCAAATGTTCTGGAAACATAGAGTGCTTAGAAATTAGGTTAAGAAGAGAAGTGTATTCAAAATGAGGTCCCTATTACATGAGCCCCCTCTAGCTATATATAGTGGGGGAGCCATAAATGGCCTTTAAACGTCATAAATAAAATTAAAACTTCATTAAAGCCATTAATACGGGCCACTGGGCCTAGAAACACTGAGCCCAATAGCCTCAACTATCGCCTAGTCGCCCTTCCACTAGGTGGGGGCGCTCGCCCAGTCCAATTATATTGCCTCCTTAAAAGATTTTTCTGAAGGGCCGACATTGGACCTAACACTTTCAACCTCGTTTGCAACATATGTTTCTCAACCACTCTTTCTAACTTCAAAATCTATTTTGCAAGATCAAATGCAAGGTCTATTATTTGTCTCTTTCGATCTTCCTTGTCTCTTGCCATTCCCACAACTACTAGATAAAAGGTTTTTCGCAGCGACAAATGTTGCTTGTAAATTTGAAAAGTCGTTGGCAAAACTACCTTTCAAAGCAAAATAAAAGTTGTTGCATGTTGCTACGAAAAGTCCCATTGCGAAAAGTTTTGCCACAACATTTGTTGTTGCTGCCATTGTTGAGGTTCTTACAACGGCTATTGTCGTTGCTATTGTAAAAACTTTGTCGATGCCATAACTGTTTTCTAATAACCACTGCTGACGTTGTCATACCCGACATATCTTCGCGATTAAATTCGTTGCGATAAAGCATTCTTCTCAACAAAGCAAGTCGTCGTGATAAGATGTTTTTTTCTCAACAGCCATAGTTGTTGCGATGTGAAATATTTTTCCCAAAACAGCCATAATTGTTGCGATATAGAAATTTTTTCTCAACAACCATAGTTGTTGCGATATGGAAATTTTTTCTCAACAATTATAATTGTCGCGTTAAGGTATTTTTCTCAACCACTAATTTTTTTACAAATAAAAAAAAAATTATTATAATTTTGACAAATAAAGTCACAGCCTTAAATTACATTTGACAACAATTTTAAGTATGTGAATTTTTAATATTGAATTGTTTTATGAATATAAAAATCTTTTTTTAGAATTTATATTTATATTAATTACATATACTAAACTAATTATAATAAAATATTTAAAATTAAGCACTCATCACACTATTTGTAATGTACGAAATTATCATCAAAATAAAAAAATATTAAAAAAAAATAAAAAGAGATAAGAACAACATTTAATAGATTAAAAGCCCCTTACAAGAGTCATCTCAAGGATTAAAATCATAACATCAAAATAAACCAGAATTTAACAACCTACATGTAACCCCTTGAAAACACCACCTAAAAATTTAAAACCAACTTATCAACTAATACTTAAACAAAAATAAAATAAAAAATAAACACCCGTACATGTTTTTGTTTTGAAAAGAAAAAAAAGAAAAGATACATAATCTGTGAATAAACTGTGATTACAATATTAATTTCTTGTCTAAGTGTACTTTGAGCATGTCATCATAATTAAAGTGTTGAAACACCACCATTTGACCTGCAATTTTAACACATAGAAAAATTCTAGGTTAGCACAACTTTTTGTATGTACTTAATAGAAGAAAGAGTAAAAGAGAAAACATTCAAAATAAGTTTTAAAAGTATGATGACATAATCTTACATGCCGACACTAACTAAGATGCACCGCAAAAAAAAAAACTCTTACTTTTTTTTTAAAAGGCCAAAATATATTAATGAGAAATACAAGGGGTACTTCAACCCAATACAAATACAAGGGGTACTTCTGCTTGTTTGTTTGATTAATGTTTGTTGATCTTGTACTCAAGCCAATGCAAAAATGATGGATAATGAACATTGTGGGATAAAAGAATAAGCTTTTTTAAGTTTTATTGAGTAAATGTGATTAATTGTGCACGGATTATTAGAAATTGGTGAGTAATTGTGGAGTTTGTTCATGTTTTAAAAATATAATAATTAGGAACCATTGTGAACGGGCATTTTTTTTTTCTGTAAATATGGCGGCGGTTGGATCCGCCGTAAATGGTGTGTTATTTTTCCTCTTGACTTTGCGGCGGTTAAAACCGCCGTGAAAATAGAAGATTGAAAGTGTTGAAGATGTGACCTTGGCGATGGTTGGAACCACTGCTAAATATTTAGGCGGTTTGCGTGGCGGTTATCCCAACCGCCGACAAATCTCTTGGAAAAGTGATTTCCCTTTTCCCTTCAAGTGTACCTACTACAGTACCAGCGTGAATATAATCTCCACCAGATAAACGTGATACTCCTTTTTAGCGGTGGTTCAAACCGTCGTCGGTTCTACTTACAACCGCCGCAAAATCCCTGTTTTGTTGCAGTGAGATACCTGGGAATATTTTCTTCTAATATTCAAATTTATTATAAATATAATAAATCATTTTATCTAATTAATCATTTTTACTTGATTTAACATCAAAATTCAATTTATATATTTATATATATGTTCATTTCACGCCCCTTATTAAATTTTATTTTTCAAACCACTTATCACGTAACACTTTTTCAATTATCCTATAAACGTATTTATTTAATTAATCCAAAAAAATAAAATAAAAATTATTTCTCCCAATAATATAATAGGCCACGCGGCCATTATATATATATATGCTCTCATTTTATTTTTTCTCTAAACACAACACCTTAATTAAATCCTAAAAATATATTAGTCAACCAAATCTAAATATTTCCCCAAGGAAGTATAATTATATGCCTCACATATACAATTCAAATAAAGAGAAAATATTATCTTCCTTCCAAATGACCAATATCTCTAATATTCAAGATCAACAACAATCAAACAATATTTAATACACATAAAATCAACCAATAATATATGATAATATTTATTAATAATAATAATAATAATAATAATCCTAATAATAAAGAAAATTACTATTATACCCCTTGACCTTTTCTCAGGGTCTTACACCAATCTTATCTTTACCTTGTTAATAATAAGAAAAATAAAGAAAAAGGTGTTTGTCATGAGTTGGTAATAACTATGAAGGGTTTGTTAAGTTCAAACGATTTCACGTTTATTATATTTTGAATAATAACAATTTTACCCAAGGTTTAATAACGATAGATATGTTTTATATTTCAGGAAATATCTATCGTCCGATGAAAAGAAACGTATCGTCTGCCTACTCATGAAGAATCTAAAGCAGCTACGTTCAAATGTGTCATCCGATGAAAAGAAGTGGAATGTCTGTCTACGTTCAAAATGTATCGTCTGACTTCATGTTCAAACAGTGAAGAAACTCATCGTCTATGCAGAAGAAGGATTATGTCGTCTGCGCTCTTCAATGAAACATTGTTTCCACTGAACAAACAAAGGACGTATTTAATGAAGAAATATCCCTCGTATCAGCCCAGTCTCTGAACATTCCATACTTTATGATACACCTTTTTAGAGTCAACGACTCTCTTTTCTGAACATCGTACAACCTCAACGGTCAAAATCAAATCTCGTTGATTAGAATAAAAGATACGCTCTGTTGTTTTCCTCTACATTAATTGCTCAACACTATTTAAGGAAACAAAACAGAGAAGAGTGGATGATAGAATCAGCCGCATTAAATGCTGCATTAATTGCGTAGTAGTTTTCCATTTAATGCTCTGAAAGCTTGATAGAAGTATCTGTTGCAACAACAGAGAATACGATACTCAATGGAACTTCATTATCTTCATCAACATCCATCCTACTGAAGATATAAATAGAAGACTTGAAGACTGAAAAGTTTGGGCGACTCACAACGAAATTTAAGCACAAGCTTTCAATCTTTCTGAAATCGCCCAAGCACAGTTTCCTCACTCGAAACTCAAGTATCAAACCAAAAATCCGAGTGAAGTAACTCAACCAGAGAACCATTGCAAATCATCTCTGTTGGTGAAACTCGATGTGTTTACCCATGTGTCCAACCTCTCACAACACTTAGAGTTTATCTGTACTTAAACTTTCTACCTCACTCTTTCAGAAGAGACCTTCATAGAAGAATATCTTTTTCTTGTAAAAAGGATTAGGAGAAGTCCTGATAATACTTGTTGGGAGAAGTCCCTGAGAATACTCTAGAGGAGTCCTATGGGAATAGTTAGGAGAAGTCCTTCGAATACTCTGGAGAAGTCCTGTGTCTAATACATGTATTGTTCTGGATTGAATAGTGAAAATCTTAGTGAAGCCAAGGACTGGACATAGCCCTATCGTTTTGGGGGTGAACCAGGATAAACTTCGTTTTTGCTGTTTTTATTGCTTGCATTGTTTACGTGTTTATTTACTGTATCATCTGCTGCATGCATCGTCCGACGTTTTCTGCTTGTATCGTCTACATGTTCACAACATTTACATTAGAACTCATTTTATATCCACTGCTAAAACTCTGTTAACCTATCGTCTGCATAGGTGTGTTTTTATCCCGAGTTCTATCATCTGTGAAAACCTGTCATAAACTAATAATTGTTTTTGGAAGTCAAGTTTTAATTAGGACACAATTCAACCCTCCCCCCTTCTTGTGTCGTTTGCCGTTTCCTTTTTCTATCAGGTTTGGGAAAGTGTGAAAGTGAAATAAAAAACATGTTTGTGCTCGTCACTTGGTTTTCAGATGAGGGGTTTGATTTATTTTGGCTCAAATTTGGTGTTGTTGTAGAGGAGATGGGTTAATGGTGTAAGTTGTGGTGGCTGCTGGCTTGGTGGAAGGGAGGAAGAAGAACATGTTTTTTTTCGGTTTTTGAGTTTTTTAAATTAAAATCAATTTTTTTAATTAAAATATACTAAAAATCCACGTCAACAAAAAAGTTAGATCTTGCAGTGCCCAGAGACCAAAAGTGTTGACAGAAATTAACGTCGGAGAGGAAAAATGTAATTTCCGAACTTTATGGACCATTTTTAAGCAAAGACCATTTGTGGCGGACCAAAAGTGTAATTAAGCCTTTTCAATTTTAAGTCTTGGAGTCTTTAGGAAATTCTTGTTAAGCTAAAACGTCACGTACTAGCTTATCATTTGATTTTCTGTTTTTTTTTTTTCTGGAATTAAACACTTTCATATTATTGTTTATCTTGTAGGTTGATTTTTTTCTCCCGCTTTCCACATGCACTTTTCTCTTAATGCGGCAGTCAATTGTATTCCTTGTGTAGCTATAAAATTGTCTAACAGAATATAAATTAAATGTCGAACTAATAAATGCCAAATGTTTGTAATAGTAGTAAAGCCCCATATTGATATTAGAAAACCGTGGCATGTACCTAAAAGGCACTTGTGGCCTTAATCCGCTTTATGAAACCGTGTCTGAAAGTTTTAAGGCCACAGTTTCGTAAGGCAAGTAAAGGCCACAGTTAGCATTTAGGAATTTGGTTTCCAATATGTGGTATTAAGGTAACTGCGACTTTAAGTTTTTGAACAAGTCGTGGCTTAAACTTGACAAAATCGTGGCCCTTGAGCTTGGCCACAACCAACTTGTAGTGCGACAAGGGAACCACGGGAAAATCGTGGCGTAAGCTTTTAACCAAGGTTTTTTACATGAGCCCGCGCTTTTTCGTCCGCGGCGGAAGGCCGAAAACGTTGTAGTGTCTACTAGGCTCTGATACCAATTGTTGAATTTAATATGAACCTAAGAGATCATATAATTATATAGACATAGAATATAGCATGTTGATTTTGTCATGGTAAAGAAATTGTGTACTCGGTATGGAATGGTTGAGGGATCCACGTCTGTGTCTATTCTCAGTTTGTTAGAGAGTAAAAGCGTGAACCAACACGGTGTAGCACAGCTGATAGATAGTTGGGCTCTTTAAGCATCTAGTCCAGGGTTTGGTTCTTGGGTGGTGCATATGGAGAAACATTTGTTGGGAGAGACCTACCTACTTAACGTGATCTCAGTGAAGGGAATCATGTGGTTGATATGCATAGCGGAATTTGAATTCCCTAAGAGATGTCTTGCAATACCATACATCAAATTTCATAGATAAAAACAAATAGACAAGAGATACAAATTACTTCTTGAAGACCTGAGTGAACAAAGCAGTTGCAACCTCGTCTCTATAATAGTCCACACGAATTCTCTCGCTAGAAGACCCTTGTGGCTCCTTGTGCTACCAGAGACATGAGTGTGCGAATTTTTACGTGCTAGGGTTTGAGAATTCATGCTCTATTTAAAAGCCTTTACGAGGAGACTAACCTTAATCCTTATTGGAGCATGTTGAGCTCACCCAATGAGTTGGTCCAATAAATGTTCATCTAATGGACCGATCCAATAAGACAATATATTCTAGTGGGCTAATTCTATGTGTGTGACCTCCTAGGTATCTCTTATGGAGCTTCGGGACTAAAAACAACCTATGTAATTTTCAGATGACTAAAAACAACAACAAAAAATACCTAGGGATGAAAAATAAAAATAACGTATTTTGCAGGGACTAAAAATGTATTTAAGCCATTATTTATTGATGAATATTATTTTATTTTTAATTAATCTTAATTCTTAATATTTGTCACTAATTCATAATTCAAGTCAATTTTAAGTTTATAAATGTTATTATTTGTTGTAAGTAGTTGAATAGATTTTAACAGTACAAAATTTTCAATTTTTTATTTTATTATTTAATATATTTATTACAAATAATTCTGTTATTGCTTTTTTTATTTTAATACAAATGTAGGAAAGTTTTATTGTTAAAGGTATTTATTGCAAAAGTTCACATCTCATATATATATAAAAACAACTTGTTTGAGAAAGCTCCAATACTAAGCAATTTTTGCACCCACAACAACCACTAAATATATGTGCATCTAGATTGTGCACAAACAAGCAAAGTTTTGTTTTGAACCACAATTCCAGAGAAATATCATAAAACAGATGTCATAAAACAGATATCAAAATCTATATTTCTTAAGTCCAAGCTGTGTCCATCGTCAAAAACTTCTATTGCCAGCCATCAGAGTCTTGCAAAATGAAGCTCATACATTGCAAGTATATTAGGTGATAGAGTTGCAACTTGTTTACATAGAACATGGAGTAGAATCAGTAATTAATTTAATAATTCCAGTCCTGACAAGGACTAAACTCTGGTTACCATAACACATGTTTCCTCAAGCAGCTCATCATGTTGTTGTGTAGTTTTTTATGGCCTTGCTATATCACAGTATCAATCTTTTCTATGGCAAAAATCCATGTCTCTGGGATTTCTTAATTAATAAAAAATGTTAGCTATCATAAGTAAGAACAATATGAAACTGAATGACTACACCCTACCTGCTTATATATGCCTAGACCCTGAGCCCGTGAGCTGCTGTTTATATGGAGTATCATACGTTTTTATGTCTAATACTTGAAAACAAAATATAATCCAATCAGTCTTGAGAGTTACTAAATATAAACTCACCCTTGAAGACTTTGTTAAGTATAAAATCCCAATCAGTCCAAATGAATAACCCTATGTCTAAGAAACCATTTATGGGTCATAAATGAGCTAGAAGTTTTCTACATACTATATAAAAATACAGTTGAATTATTGAGTGAAAGAACAGATGCCATTAAAAATAAAAATACATTCTAAGAGATAATACACTAATAACACTAGCCAACAACATCTACACTCTCTAAGAGCAAAATACTCTAATAAACATTAAACATCAAATTTAGCTCAGTTGTAAAGAATCACCAACCCCTTTTTCCACCTCTCTAAGTCTCATTTATTGTTCCCTTCCTCTCCTCTCCTCTCCTCCCCTTTCCTCATATCTCATGCCTTTCACACCAATTCTCAAACCAAATCTCCCCTCTCTCACTCTCACTCTCACTCTCACCATTTTCTTTGTCTAATTCTCTAATATGCTGACCAACCACACCCCTCTTCTGCAATTACACTTAACAGATTTCTGTCTCTTCTTCTAAAAATATTACGCAGTGAAAAATTATTTATAACTCAATTTCAATCACACCAAAATATATAGTAGTAATATACACTCTCTAAGATTAAAATACTCTAATAAATAATAAACATCAAATTTAGCTCAGTTGTAAAGGAGGAAAACTGCTTTTCACACTCAAACATGGAAGTTATTTATGTAATAGAGTTTCAAATACATACCACTCAAAGTAAATGATCAGTAACATAGAGAATCCATTCATCCTTGACTTCATTTATTTGAACATGAGAGTATTTCTCACACCTATACTCCGGGAAGTACTACAATCACAAACATTAAATTAGAACTAAAATGAACTAATAAATTTAAAAGATAAAAACCATTGTAAATATAAACTAGAACTAAAATGACGTACCCCTTCCGGGATTATATTTCGGTGTTGTGAAACGATCTCCTTCATAAATCGCATCACATAGTAACCACAATCTATGTGATTACTTTGGAAAGGGCACTATAGAAATCAACGAAAAAGGTTAAATTAAATATTCAATTTCCTATGAAAGTGATTCAAGATTTGTATATATCTTTATAGCGCTCCATTTTATGATTGATTTAGATTTTGTCACTTTTACTCTATCGCGATATATGCGTATTGCACTAACAAAAAGAAGTAAGTTAAATTTTCAATCAAAATCATAGAAATGTATAATAACACATACTTACTCATTGAATATGTGTTTCATGCGCCTCTCACGATGAGGATCAAAGAATCTATATAATATATAGTCTCAGGTGTGGAATGGACATTGATGATGACTAACACCCAATGATTCCTACACAAATGTTGGGATAAAAGATCTTAAGAAAATGAAATTCATTAGAATTTATCATGGAAGCTATTTTAACTAAAATTTACTCACCCTGTATTAAAAGGTGCTAAAAATAATTATTCCCTCCCATGAGACTTTGTAAGCACTTCAGTAGTGTATTCTGATTGTCGATAACCAAGTAAAGCAGTTTTTCAATGTGGGCATATAAAAGAAATATGATTTGTCTTTCGATATTGGAACATGAGCTCAAAATACAAGTACCTTAAATTAAGATGGACAAATGAAATATAATCAACAATAAATCAGAGTTTAGTCAAAACTCAAAACTATTATAATTAATTTAAAGAAATACCTAATATAGGTGCAAATAATGGCAGCAACTAACCACTTATGTTGAAGAACTTTATTAATTTAATCTTTACCCAGATATTCTTTATAGGGATAACCAAAAATTTCATCTTCCATCATTACACCCAGCTGGTCATCCTTCATTAAAAGACGCATATGTAAGGAAAGGTAAGTATGAAGCTCATTTTCTGCAATGCCAACAAGGGAGGGACCCTCTACATGAGGGGGGTTTTGTGGGTGTGAGGTACCCTTTAAGGTAATTGCTTTTTTATTTTTTGTAGTCACAACCAGCAACTCTTTCTCCTTGATTTTGGGCTGTACAAATGTCTGAAATGACTTTGGTTGAGCAACTGACTCCTTCGCCTGGCCCGACACTTTATCTTTCACTTCAGGTTGTTGTAAATCAGGTCTCGTCCTTGGACTCGGCTGAGGTTTTGATGAAGACAAACACATCACAAAAAGAAGAAAGACTTCAGAAAAGAAAAGGAAGACTTCAAGAAGACTTCAAGAAAGAAAGAGAAGAAAGACTTCACGAAGACTTCAGAAAAGGAAGGAAGACTTTAAGAAGATTTCAAAGAAGACTTCAGAGAAGAAAGACTTCAAGAACCGGCTCAGAACGTCAAGATCAATCATTAAGGTTCTATCGTTAAGTAAGTCTTGTCAACTTAGTGTGCTATGCTTTATTAAGGTTTAATTGCATTTGAAGGCTCATTAAAGATCAACTAATTGAGTATAATATGTTCTTACAAGTAAGACTTGGTAGGAACACTCAATTAGGGTTTAAGATGGTCAAAACTGAGTTTCGGACTCTATGTAATCGATTACAGGTTGTGAGTAATCGATTACAGGAAGGCAGTAATCGATTACCATCTTAGTGTAATCGATTACACAATTTGAATTTTGAATTCAAACTGCAACGGCTAGTGTAATCGATTACACTAACTGCTGTAATCGATTACCAAGTCGACAGATGTGTCTTTTCATGAACCATTGTGTCTCAAACCGTTTGGGAAAGGTTGTGTTAGTTCATGGACGACCTCTAGTGCCTATATAAAGTCCCTAGACACTCAGAAACATCAATGACTTGGTCCATAACTTCCATATTCATTAAAGTCATAATTCTGAGTTTCTGTTCTCTCATTTTCATAAGAACACTCATGCTGTTCATCTTTTGAGAAACTCAGAATAGAAGAGCCTTCATTGTAATTTCCGGGAGCACACAAACTAAGATCAATCCATCTTGTCTAAAGGATTGAATCAGCCATAGAAAAGGCATCTTCTTCTTCTTCTATTGAATCGTGTTGATTCATTCGCCGTGGTTGTCAGTGTTAGTTCAGATAGCAACCTGAGAGGGGGGGTGAATCAGAGTTGCCCCGATTTTCGCGTAATAGTACCAAACGACTTTCAGCGCAATTAGAGTTGTAACGTAAGAACGTTGTTGCAGCAGAATATTGTAATTGCTTGAAAGTAAAAGATGAAGGATGAAGGAAATGACACAGAGAGTTTATCCTGGTTCACCTTCAATCCACCGAAGGCTACGTCCAGTCCCTCAAAGAAACCCCTTGAGGATTTTTCCACTATTGATAAAAATCACTTACAAGTTCCTAACCCAAGGACCCCAAGAATTTCTACCAATATCCTGTGAAAGTAAACCACTTTCAACAGCCCCTGAAAACAAACCGCTTTCAGTTCCTGAAGGCAAACCACCCTCAGACCTTGAAGACTAACCCGCCTTCAATCGAACAACCCTTCACCGAATACCACGGTGAAGTTAGAATCCCTCAGAAAGATTACCACTTTCTGAAGAACCACTCCACTGAATTCCACAGTGAAGATTTCCCATGATCGAGTACTCTTAACGAATGCTTGCACCAAGAACCCTAAGATATCTTATCAATCTTCCTGAAGCAACCCACTTCTGATTGATCAAGTCTTCTTAGCAATACTTGTGCCAAGAACCCTAAGAGGACCCATCATGCCTCAGAAAGCAAACCACTTTCTGATGACACCGTATTACCACGGTGGACTTTGAATCAAACTTGATTCAAAGGGTCTTTTTACAACCACCGAAAACTACGGTGAAAGAATCAACATGATTCAAATAGAAGAAGAAGAAGATGCCTTTTCTACGGCTAATTCAATCCCTTAGACAAGATGGATTGATCTTAGTTTGTATGCTCCAGGCCATTTACAATGAAGGCTCTTCCATTCTGAGTTTCTCAAATGTTGAACATCATGAGTGTTCTTATGAAAATGAGAGAACCGAAACTCAGAATGATGACTTTTATGAATATGAAAGTTATGGACCAAGTCATTTTTGTTTCTGAGTGTCTAAGGACTTTATATAGGCACTAGAGGTCGTCGATGAACCAACACAACCTTTCCCAACGGGTTTGAGACACAATGGTTCATGAAATAACACATCTGTCGACCTGGTAATCGATTACCACAGTTAGTGTAATCGATTACACCATGCCGTTGAAGTTTGAATTTGAATTTCAAACTTGGTAATCGATTACACACTTGTGGTAATCGATTACACACTTCCTGTAATTGATTACACACATCTGTAATCGATTACAGACAGTCCAGAACTCAGTTTTAACCATCTTAAACCCTAATTGAGTGTTCCTACCAAGTTTAACTTGTTAGAACATATTGTACTCAATTAGTTGATCTTTCATGAGCCTTCTAATGCAATTAAAACTTAATAAAGCATAGCACACTAAGTTGACAAGACTTACTTAAAACTAGAACCTTCATGTTTTGATCTTGACGTTCTGAGCCTGGTTCTTGAAGTCTTTCTTCTCTTAAGTCTTCTTGAAGTCTTCTTGAAGTCTTTCTTCTTTTTGTTCCTTTCTTTCTTGAAGTCTTCCTTTTCTCTTCTGAAGTCTTTCTTCTTTTTGTGATGTGTTTGTCTTCATCAAAACCTCAGTCGAGTCCAAGGACGAGACTTGAATTACAATCTCCCCCTTTTTGATGATGACAAACATCATGCTTGAACATTGATTGATCATTTGACTTTCTCTCTTGTCTTGTATATCTCCCCCTTTGTTTTGCAATTTTATCTTCCCCTTTGTGTTGCAATTGAAGCACAGTATCCTGAAAATGATCAAGCATACACAAGACTTTTCTCCCCCTTTTGACATCATCAAAAAGAAGAAAAAGCCATACAAAGTTTTCCAGGATAATAGAAATAAAGGGAAGCATAATGGAAAATATTTTGATGTCAAAACGATAATGTTTATCAACACTTTTCTCCCCCTTTTTGTTCCACTTGTAGCTTTTCTTATAGATAATCTTTACAAAGCACATGTGACCCTTTCTCCCCCTTTTGACTTCATCAAAAAGAAGATGAGTCCAAGCATACATTGCTAACAAGTAGTATAGACATTTGAATCATAGGGAGTGGGGGTGTGCAAGACAGTATTTTGAAACTTATGCATCACACGTAATTAAAGCATAACCATAGAAGTTCAGAATACATAATTAAACATACAAGCAGAATTCAAACCATCTAAGAGTTATGTCTAAACTATTACAACCCAAAATATATGAAAACATAAGCCAAACTCTGAAAGTTAACTATTTTCCATTTTTAGCCCTGATAGAATTGATTATATACTTCCAGTAAACGATTACTGAAGCTTTCTGAAATAATCCTGGGCCAAAATATCCCTGTAACCGATTACTTACTTTATGTAATCGATTATCATGTCTGAAAACTTGGATTTCCAGACTTGATAGATACTGCATGAAAGATATATCTAACAGATAACTATGATGTAAATGCAGATGCCTAAGAATGCATTACTCTTGTACTTAATATTATTTGAAAGGTATAAAGTTTTTAGATTTTCTCTTACCAATACCACATTCTAAATTTGTGTTTTGAAAGACCATCCTTTGTATATGACATTTCAGATCACAAGATCTTCAAAACACATTTGCACAATAGGCTCAATGGTATTTTAGAGGTACCCAATAGTCTTTGGATCCTTTTGGATTAGTTCCTTTCACATCCCATATGAATCTTTTATTGGGAACTCCATCATTTCTTATGACAACATTAATGAGGAGTATAGTGAAAGAACTTTAGCTTTATGTTAGGCACTTTCTCTTTAGGACAATGGAAAGTTTTGATATAATCCTTTCTAAGTTGAGCACCATCATGTACTCTCCTTGTGTGACCAAGGTTATATGTACTACTTGGTCTAAAAGTGATTTTCTTAACATCACTAGGATGACTACGATCAGATAAACCTAAATCACTTTTATGAAAGACATGTCTTTGATTACATGACAACTTATCCATATCATTTGTTCCTTTGTTTACTACTTGAGTTAATTCATCAATTTTTTAACTTAAAGATTATGCATGGATATAAAGATGTAAAATCAATTTGAATATTTACTCTAGACTTTACTTGATCTAATTCATCTTTCATGCTTTTAGTTTTACTTTGTAGAGATGAGATGATCCTACTATGATATGCATATTCTTCATAAACACTCAAGAAACTATCATGCAATCTGATGAGTGGATTTTATATGATGTTTTTAGGTAGTTTTTAGTCTTTTTATTTTATTACTTTTGAGTCACATATAGGTTTTTTATTGTTTTTATGTAGATTTTATATTTATTTTGCATTTTGCATGTAGTTTAGATTTTATTAGATTTTCTAGCTTTATTTTATATTTTTAGGAGTTTTTATAGCAATTTTATATTTTTAGGAAAAGCTGGTTTAGTTATCATTTTTGTCCAAGGACCAATGTGTAAAGTTTCAGGAAGTCAGGGACCAAATTGTAAAATTTTAAGAGTGGAGGACTTAAAGTGGAGATTGAGAGAATATGAGGGCTTGAATTGAAGTGCTAACCAAGAGAGAACCAAAGTGAAAAAGAAGAATATGAAGAATCACTCTCTAATTTAGCACATGGAAAATAATGTTTAAAGGAATTGATGTTAGTGGAGGAAAGGTTTCAGAATTAAACAAGGCTGAGTAGTGGCTTTTTATGGCCATCAAAACCCACTACCATGAATGAAGAAGGAAGAAAAAGCTTGAAGATGAAGAAGCAGCGTCCCAACGCTCCAGCGTTGGGATCCCAGCGCTCCAGCGCTGGGGTTCTGACTGGATGATGAGTCAGATGTTGACCCAGCGCCCAAGCGTTGGAAAGCCAGCGCTCAGGCGCTGGGCCTCGGACAGAAAGTGGATTTTTAATGCATCCTAGCGCCCATGCGTTGGGAATGCCAGCGCTCAAGCGCTGGAGGCTGGAATTTTACTATAAATAGGACCCTTTTCTTCACTTGTAAGACACACCTTTATAGAATACAACAAGTATTCTCTCTTTCTCCCTCAAAGATCATTGTTCCTAGGAATTGTGGGAAGCCAAACTTGAGCTCCTATCCAGGGTAATTCAATGATTCTTTTAGCCATGCTTGGCTAAATTCTTCTTTAAGTTTTTGGGTTGTTTTAGTTTATAATACATGTTCTAGTTATTTCTTACATTTCTGAATTTTATTTCCATTCATGTTTTATTACCTTATGCTTAATTTCTATCTTGTGGATCCCAAGAGGTTTGGCTTATTACTTATTACATAAGGCCATTTGGTGAGTAGTAAGGGAACTAGGTAATAAAAAAGGTTATAAGTATACTTCGCTAAGGAATTAGGAAGGACGTAACTTTATGTTGGCTTGAACATCTTCTTCATCTTCTTCTTTAGTTAACTAGGTGCCAAGGAATTGGGTTTAGTAATTAAAAAGAAAGATCTACAATGCTTAAGGAATTAACTTGTAGTTACACTAGGCTATAGCATCATGATAATGGTTTTATAATTCAGGAATTTAGTAGGAGATTTCTAGCATGTTTTTATAGACTATGTAAACCAACCCAAGAGCTTAATGTTCATCATCTCCTTTTCTTATTATTTTATGCAATTGTTTCTTTCTAGTTCTCAAACCAACAACAATTATTCATCTTTTATTTTTCTGTTTTAGTACTAAATTTTATAATAATAAGAACACCTATCCCTTGGGTTCGATCTTTTTATATTACGCGATAGTTTAATCGTACACTTGCGATTCGCTTATCACAATCTATAAAAATTACTTTGTAAATTATCATATGAAATTGCATTACTAACCTCTTTATTGCCATCATTAGAATGATGTGTTACCATCAAAACAAGACATATTCCTCCGTTTTCTGAATTGGATGATGAACTTGCTTCATTGTCTTCCAAGTTTGTCTTCTTTGTTTTGGAGGACAAGTTTCAGAGAGTATAGACAAAGACTCTATATTTGGTAATCTCTACTGGAGTGAATGATTCATCTTGATCTAGATAAGTACTTGATCCTCATTGATGTGGGTATTACTATGTAATCATCCAAGTCATATTTCTTTAGAGGTTCTTTGTAGAACTTGGATTGATTGATGAATATCCCAATTTCAGATTGCTTGATTTGCAATTCATTCTCGTAGTGCTTGCTTTATATCATATAAAGCTTTCTTTAAGATGAGGACTTGTGAACGAAACTTTGGATATTCAAAGCCATGAGGTTGCTTCACATAGACTTCTTCTTGAATATATTCATTCAAGAGACAGCTCTTAACATCCATTTGATATAGTTGGAAGTTAATCGAGTAGGCATACTCTAATAGAAGTCTAATTGCGTCTAATCAAGCACTTGGTACATATGTCTAATCAAAATCTATACATTCTTTCTGATTATAACCCTGTACTACTAATCTATCTAATTTCTAATTATGATTCCATGTTCATCTAATTTGTTCCTAAACATCTATTTGGCTCTAATGATATACTTATCAATAGGTTAGGGAACCGATATACATACTTGGTTTTTCTCAAACTAGTTCAACTCTTGTTGCGTGGCTTGAATCCAATACTTATTTCCTAAAGCATTATGTACTTTAGATGGCTCTATTTTAATATGGTTTGAGAAGGCGTACCTATTTTCCCTATGCTAAGCAATTATCCCTTTTTCATTATTTTCATATGAGACATATCCCCTTTTTCCTAGGTATGAGATATAAAAAATTTGTTTTGTCTCCAATCATGTGTGATGTGCAGCCATTATCAAGATATCATAAAACCCTTTGCTACTTTCATACACACTTACAAAACAAATTCTCATAAAGGAATGTTAAGTACCTAAGTTGCTTTGGGTTCTAGGTTATTAATTGTCTTCTCCACCCACATATATTGGTCACTTGATATTCCTATATTCCTCTAATAACATCTACTAGAGGTATGTCCTATTCTATTGCAATAGGTACAAGCATATAGTCTATAACCTTCATTATATATTATATCTAAGCATATCATAATGTCTCCTAAGTTGTCTTGGAGCATTTTGAGAATAATTCCTATTGAAATTTCATGCTTTGATTATATAGCACGAGAAGGTAATCGATTACAGCAGTTGGGTAATCGATTACTGGCAGTTTAAATTTGAAATATTTCAAACTTTGAATATGTAATCGATTACAGCAGTTATGGTAATCGATTACTTAGAAGATTCTAACAGGCACGAGGACTGAGAACAGGATTAATCGATTACAGGATCTATGGTAATCGATTACAAAGACATTTTTATAGGTTCTAAAACTATCAAGTCCTATGTAGCACATTTCTAGATGAACATTTAAGCACATAATCAATCTAAATACATGCAATCATGTAAGTTAACACAAAGATTATGTAAATACCACATTATTTTAACTATCATGTTTATCTAATATACCTAATTCTCTTCTAATCTTAAGTAATGAATCTTTAGGATTGTTTTGGGACATTTTGTGGGTAGTTCCTATAGTTCATATTTCTAGAAGAACTAGCATGCATGTGTTTACTCCTAAGAGATTTAACATCATCTAATTCCATTTGAAGCATTTGACATTTTTCTTCTAAAGATGGAATAATAGCATTTTGTTTATCACTAAATTTGGAAGTACTATGACACATCTTAAAGAATACTTTCTATAGCATATTCTAAATCATTAGAAAAAGAAGTGCTGGTACTAACCTGGATATTTTCCTTGTCAGAATTCTGAGATGCCATTAATGCAAGGTGTGCTTTTTCCTTCTTTTCAAACTTCTCCTTTAGTCCATGCTTCTTCTTTTCTTTGTAAGAACCTTCGAAAATTCTTGACTATTAAGACCATGTTCTTATCATCTTCTGACTCTGCATCATATTCTTTATTGATGCTTTCTTTGGCTTTTAGAGAAATAGACCAATGTCTCTTTTTGTTGTTCTCATATTGCTCAAATCTGTTTAACTTCAATTCATGTTCTTGAAGTTTTCCAAAATGAGTATCCAGAGTCATGTTGAAGAGACTTTTCTTCTTTGAGAGAGCAGAGTCCTTTTGGTTGCCATGTTCTTGTAAGGGATCTTAACATTTTCATGTTTATGGCATAATAAGTGAATTCCTTACCAAGAACAACCAAGTGATTCAATAGTCGTGTGAACCGCTTTTGCATATCAAGTATGCTTTCTCCAGGCAATATTCTGAACATCTCATATTCTTGTGATAGAATATATTGATCTTTGAATCTTTTGACTTCATCAGTCCCTTCGTGTATAACCATTAAAGTATCCCATATTCCTTTTGAAGATTTGCAAGTAGATACTCTAAGGAATTTCTTCATAACCATTAAAGTATCCAATGATCGAGTACTCTTAACGAATTCTTGCACCAAGAACCCTAAGATATCTTATCAATCTTCCTGAAGCAACCCACTTCTGATTGATCAAGTCTTCTTAGCAATACTTGTGCCACGAACCCTAAGAGGACCCATCATGCCTCAGAAAGCAAACCACTTTCTGATGACACCGTATTACCACGGTGGACTTTGAATCAAACTTGATTCAAAGGGCCTTTTTACAACCACTGAAAACTACAGTGAAAGAATCAACATGATTCAAATAGAAGAAGAAGAAGATGCCTTTTCTACGGCTAATTCAATCCCTTAGACAAGATGGATTGATCTTAGTTTGTATGCTCCAGGCCATTTACAATGAAGGCTCTTCCATTTTGAGTTTCTCAAATGTTGAACATCATGAGTGTTCTTATGAAAATGAGAGAACCGAAACTCAGAATGATGACTTTTATGAATATGAAAGTTATGGACCAAGTCATTTTTGTTTCTGAGTGTCTAAGGACTTTATATAGGCACTAGAGGTCGTCCATGAACCAACACAACCTTTCCCAATGGGTTTGAGACACAATGGTTCATGAAATAACACATCTGTCGACCTGGTAATCTATTACCACAGTTAGTGTAATCGATTACACCATGCCGTTGAAGTTTGAATTTGAATTTCAAACTTGGTAATCGATTACACACTTGTGGTAATCGATTACACACTTCCTGTAATCGATTACACACATCTGTAATCGATTACAGACAGTCCAGAACTTAGTTTTAACCATCTTAAACCCTAATTGAGTGTTCCTACCAAGTTTAACTTGTGAGAACATATTGTACTCAATTAGTTGATCTTTCATGAGCCTTCTAATGCAATTAAACCTTAATAAAGCATAGCACACTAAGTTGACAAGACTTACTTAAAACTAGAACCTTCATGTTTTGATCTTGACGTTCTGAGCCTGGTTCTTGAAGTCTTTCTTCTCTTAAGTCTTCTTGAAGTCTTCTTGAAGTCTTTCTTCTTTTTGTTCCTTTCTTTCTTGAAGTCTTCTTGAAGTCTTCCTTTTCTCTTCTGAAGTCTTTCTTCTTTTTGTGATGTGTTTGTCTTCATCAAAACCTCAGTCGAGTCCAAGGACGAGACTTGATTTACAGTCAGTGGTTGTAAAAAGGTCCATCGTGGTGTTCGATGGTTGTGAAAAGGTCCTTTGAATCGGGTTTGATTCAAAGTCCGCCGTAGGTTTCGGCGTCATCAGTTGGTGGTTTGCCATCTAAGGTTTGACAAGAGTTCTTAGGGTTCTTGGTGTAAGAACTTGTAAGGAATCTTGATCATTGTAAATCTTCACTGTGTGATTCAGTGGAGTGGTTCTTCAGAAAGTGGTTTGCTTTCTGGTATAGTGGAAAATCTCTGTGTGATCAGAGGACTTGACGTAGCCTTCTGGGATTGAAGGTGAACCAGGATAAAATCCCTACGTGTTCTTCTTATCCTTCATCTTTTACTTTCAAGCAATTACAATATTCCGCTGCAATAACGTTCTTATGTTACAACTCTAATTGCACTGAAAGTCATTTGGTACAATTACGCGAAAATCGGGGCAACACTGATTCACCCCCCCCCCCCTCTCAGGTTGCTATCTATACTAACAATTGTAAAGATGTCTGAAACTTTTTAAAAGTCAATGACTAGAGAAATATTGAAAAAATATGTAAAACACATTAAGACCAATTAAAGTTATTGACATACCTTAACATCTAGACCAATTAGGTTCACTGGCCATTGATAGCCAAATCCGCAAGTGCACGGATGGTTATCGCGTAGTACAAAAGATATCGAACCCAAGGGATAGGTGTCTTCTTATTAAATTATTTAGTACTTAAGCAGAAAATAAAAAGGTGTATATTGTTGTTGGTTTGATTAAGACAAAACTAGAAATAACAATAAAATATAAAGAAGAAAAGAGATGATGAGATTTAAGCACTTGGGTTGAATTACATAGTTTATAAAATATGCTAGCAAACTCCTACTTAATTTCTGAATTCTAGAACCAAGTTCATGATGCTATAGCCTAGTATTTCTACAAGTTAATTCCTTACAAATGTAGAACTTTCTTCCTAATTACTAAATTCAATTCCTTGCAACTTAGTTAACTAGAGAAGAAGATGAATATAAAGTTCAGGCCAACATAAAGCTACGTCTATCCTAATTCCTTAGTGATATATACTTATAGCCTTTTTTAAATCCTATTTCCCTTACTACTTACCAATTTCCATTGTTATAAGTAATAAGCAAGAACTCTTATGCGCATTAAGAGGAAATGAAGAACAAGGAAATAAAACATAAACTGGAAATATTATTCAGAAATTTAGAAATAAACTAAGACATAAAATATAAACTAAAACAACCCAAGATACTTAAAAGAATTAGCCAAGCATGGCTAAAAGAGGCATCGAGTTACCCTGGATAGGAGCTCAAGTTTGGCTTCCCACAATTCCTAGGAACAATGCTCTTAAGGAAGAAAGAAGAATACTTGTTGTATTCTGAATAGGTGTGTCTTACAAGTGAAGAAAAGACCCCTATTTATAGTAAAAATCTGCCCTCCAGCGCTTGAGCGCTGGGATCCCCAACGCTTGGGCGTTGGGTGCATTAAAATCCCATGTTGCAGATATAGGCCCAGCGCTTGAGCGCTGGTTTCCAACGCTTGAGCGCTGGGTGCAATTTCTGACTCACATCCTAGTCAGAGTCCCAACGCTTGAGCGTTGGGAGTTCCAACGCTTGAGCGTTGGCTCGACTGCTGGTTAATCTTCAAGCTTTTCTCTCCAACACTAGATTCATATACATTAAACCAACTTGGATACATTTAAGTTGATATTACACTAAATCCCAAAAAGAGAGGTTTAGCGACCCATATTCATAGTTGTCATAAGCTTACAAGAAGGGAGAAGGAAACCGGAATCTTGGCGACATCCACATTTGTGTCCACCTCGGCGACGTAGAACCGTGCTCCAAAGACCTTCTATTTTCACTCCTAGCTTGCTTCCTCACTTGGGATTCTCTCCCTAACTCTATTCTCTAATGAAAACCTAAAATCTAAGCTGACTCCCAAAATTCTGAATTGCTACTCTGTTCTGTTTGGACGAATGTTTTTATAGGCAAAATTTAGCACAGGTCGCTGAGCGACCCTTCCAGGGTGTTGAGCGACATGTTTCCCTTAATGAAGGGTTTCCTTAGCCGCCTTACTCGCTGAGCGGTTTCCTGGGCCGCTGAGCAGCCAGAGAAGGTGTTCTGCTCACTAAGCGGTTATCCTAAGGCGGTAAGCAGCCAGAGAGGGCTCTCCAGTCGCTGAGCAGCTGTCCTGGGTCGCTGAGCGGTCAAAGGCATGTCCAGAAGCGCTGAGCGACCAGGAACTTGTATTTTCTGCCCAGCTCTTTCTGCCTTTATGAAAAATCCATCCAAAACTTCATTCATGCATCAAAAATGGTCATAAAACATAATAAAATCCAATACAGACCCATTCTTGGCAGAATTTCAAATATATACAAAATTAGAGGAGTTTAACACAAAATATTCATCAAATGATCAATATAAGTGTCAATTAAAGGCTATAAAACTATGAATATTTGACACTTATCAATGACATAGCTCAAAGCCCTATATATTACCTTTCAATAAACAGGCAAACTTGGGTTTTGTAGATAATCGACTATGGGTTTTTCCCAATCATTTGCAACTAAGATATCAATCACAAGTACCTCAAATTGTTGTTCTAGAACCAACTTTGCCCTAATATTAATCAACTCTTTCAACTTTTCCTTAGACACCTTGTATCCAAAAGCGATTTAGGCCAATTCATTGACTTCTTGATTCTCAATCCTAGGCACATGTTGGATTTTGACCTCATCAAACTTTGTCAATAAATGACAATCCTTGATAAAATACTTCACCAAATTCTCACTTATGCACTTGTAATCTATGGTTAACTGCTTAACCACCAACTCTGAATCATCTTTAATCTCCACACTCCTTGCTCCTAGAACCAACAACATTTCGAGCCCAGCAATTAAGGCTTCATACTCTGATTCGTTGTTCAAGAAAAACCTTGGATTTTAAACTTAAAACCGATAGGAATTTCTTGAGGAGATATTATCAAGATTCTGATTCATGTTCCTTTTTGGTGTCTTGATCCATCAAAAAAGAGTTTCCAAGGTTTGAGTCTAACAAATGTTTCTTGCATTTCGACTAAAGAGTGTTTGAGTAGGAAATCTGCCACGACTTGGCCTTTCATAGATTTTAAAGGAGTTTATTTCAAGGAATACTCAGTTAAAGACAATGACAATTTACCAATTCAACTATGTAAAATAGGCTTCAACAACATGTGTTTTATTATATCAAAAGCAGATTTAATGGGATTCCTTTTTAGACCAAATTTCCTCATCCTTTCGAATGATTGACGAAGATGGTCTGAATGGTCATATCTCGACACAGATTTCACTACCACATCATCGATATAGACCTACACAAATAGACCAATTAAATAATGGAAAATGGTATTCATTTTGAGCCTCCATTTTCTTAACTGAGTCAAAGAATGGCCTTGAAACCCAAAGGGTTGTCATCATAAATACAATCAAGCTTCAGTTCTTCTACTGACGCGTCAAATTCGACTTGGCTTTCATCAACCACTTTCTTGACTGAATCGAAGTTGAGATTTTTGGCTTCATTAACCGTTTCTAAAATCTTGGCCTTTTTTGTCATTTGTTCATTAGCTATCAGGGCTATTTGAACCACTTTTTCGACTTCCAAAGCTGTCTACAGTTTTCTTTCGGCTTCTAAAGCCGTCGTTTTAACATACTTTCGGCTTCTAAAGTCGTTTCCTTCATACTTTCAACCTCTAAGGTTGTTTTGATCTTGTTTTCGGCAATATAAGCCGAAATTCGAGATATGCTC
This sequence comes from Acmispon strigosus, assembly GCA_030819835.1. Classification (NCBI taxonomy): domain Eukaryota; kingdom Viridiplantae; phylum Streptophyta; class Magnoliopsida; order Fabales; family Fabaceae; genus Acmispon; species Acmispon strigosus. Next base: position 34,428,922 of record JAUAMA010000001.1, read on the forward strand.
GATTCAAACATCATCCACCATCTGTCACTCCTTGAGACGGAATTCACGCCTTTGGTGAAAACCAAAATCTGGATCCAGTCTTACAAAATAAATGACTGGTTCTTCCTCTGTCTCCCTTCCAATATCATTGTAGGGAGAAATGATAGCTAACTTCTTGTCGAAAGTCTTCTTATTGACCTTATCACACTCTGCAAAGAAATAGCTTTTGTCGCCATAAACATTCTCGAGCACACCGTCTCCCCTCCAAATTGATAACTTTTGGTGAAGGGTAGAGGGTACTGCTCTGACCCCATGGATACACTCCCTTATTAGTAGTAAATTATATATTTCTTTCACATGCACCACCATGAACAAAGTAGTTGTCGTCATCGTACCCATGGTAATCTCGAGTGGGATTACCCCAAGTGACTTGTTGATTTTCCCTCATAATAAGACAAAACCATGTTATGGGGCTGCAAATCTGCTCCAATCTTCCCAATGTTCTTCATCTAAAACCTCGGCATCAGGTTTATAGCAGCTCCTCCATTGACCAGCACCTTGTTTATGCCCCTGCCTTCGACGTGTTCCCACACTAACAAAGGCTTCAAGAGTTTCTTCATTTCCTCATCGGGCTTCTTGAAAACATCATTTTGTTCCTCGACTCCTCTCTTTGTCATGATGTAATAACACAAGGGGTTATCATCGTCTTCATCTTTGACAAAATAGTCATCCCCGTTCTCTGAAACCTCAAATGTTTGGTCGAACTCAACAGGTAGCACTGACACTTCATTGAAGATAACGTCTAAACCATCACTGTCAGAGTCAAAACTATCAGTTACCATGTCCCGTTCTTCAGCAGTTAGTGCCTTTAGGTGTACCATTTTCAGCAAATAGGGCTTAGCATTCCGACTCAATTTGGTGGTGGAAAATGGCCTATAAGCCGAGTTCTTGGGTACCTTGTTGTTGCTTTGGCTAGATTGGCCTAATTCGAGTACATCTCTTCTCTCTTTCTCCCAAGCGGCCTTCTTCTTCCTTTGGTGGAGCCTCCACTGAGTCCTTGTCATAGGATTCCTGCCAAAATAATTCTTCGGCGCATATTAGTAGTTCTTTGAGATACGAGAGTTGTCTAAATATGAAGAACTGTGCCCCACTTCGACCACTTTGGTTTTGATTTTGGATTAGACCTGGCAGTAGTGGCCCATTGGTTGTGTCGAATTGTGGCAGGGGGAGCGAAAGTTTTCCTCTTATTGATTTGAGAACTTAATGTCCCCTGCACATCTTTCATTTTTTAGCCTAAACGTTATTTTCCGAGAAGTCGCTATGATGACAGGATAATATATGATGTTTTTAGGTTGTTTTTAGTATTTTTATTTTATTATTTTTGAGTCACATATAGGATTTTTAGTATTTTTACATAGATTTTATATTTATTTTGCATTCTGCATATAGATTAGCTTTTATTTGTTTTTCTAACTTTATTTTATATTTTTAGGAATTTTTATAGCTATTTTATATTTTTAGGAAAAGCTGGTATAGTTATCATTTTTGTCCAGGGACCGATTTGTAAAGTTTCAGGAATTGAAGGATCAAAGTGTAAAGGTTCAAGAGTGGAGGATGAAAAGTGAAGTTTGAAGGAGTCAAAGGGCCAGAATTGAAGTTCTAACAAAGAGAGGACTTGAAGTGAAATTGAAGAATGTGAAGCAACTCTCTTTTATTTGAGCACATGTAAAATAAGGTTGGAAGATTAATGGTGGTAAAGGGGAGGTTTCAGAACTTATTAGGGGCTGAATGAGCCTAATTAAGCCAATCAATTCCACCATTGAAGAAGAAAGGAATCCAAGAAGAAGTTGCCAGTGTTCGTCCCAGCGCTGCAGCGTTGGAATTCCCAACGCTCAAGCGCTGGACCTCTGACTAGGATGTGAGTCAGAGGTTGCACCCAGCGCTGCAGCGTTGGAAGCCAGCGCTCAAGCGCTGGGCCCATTTCTGCCCGTTGGTTTTTAATGCATCCCAACGCCCAAGCGTTGGGAATGCCAGCGCCCAAGCGCTGGAAGGCTGATTTTCACTATAAATAGGGAGCTTTTCTTCACTTGTAAGACACACCTACTCAGAATACAACAAGTGTTCTTCTTTCCCTCTTAAAGATCATTGTTCCTAGGAATTGTGGGAAGCCATACTTGAGCTCCTATCCAGGGTAATTCGATGACTCTTTTAGCCATGCTTGGCTAATTCTTTTTAAGTTTCTTGGGTTGTAGTAATTTATAATTTTATGCTTTAGTATTGTTTTTACCTTTCTGAATAATATATCCATTTCATGTTTCATTTCCTTGTTCTTCATTAATCTTGTGTACAAAAGATTTCATGCTTTCTACTTATGTCATAAGGCCATTTGGTAAGTAGTAAGGGAAATAGGAAATAAAAAAGGTTATAAGTATACATTTCTTAAGGCAATTAGGATGGACGTAACTTTGTGTTGGCCTGAATTCTTTCTTCATCTTCTTTTCTAATTAACTAATAACCAAGGCTATGGAGTTAGTAATTAGGTAAGAAAGTTCTACATGACTTAAGGCAATTAGCTTGTAGAAATTCTAGGCTATAGCACCATGGAATTGGACTTAAAATTCAGAAAATAAGTAATAACTTGCTAGCATATTTATAGATTATGTAAATCAACCCAAGAGCTTAATTCTCATCATCTTATCTCTTTATTATTTTATGTTATTGTTCTTGCTTGTTCTAAAAAACCAACATCAACTATTCATCTTTTAAATTTTCTGCACAAGTACTAAATAATATAATAATAGGAAACCTGTCCCTTGGGTTCGATCTTTTTATTACGCGATATTGAATCGTGCACTTGCGATTTGGGTATCAAGTTTTTGGCGCCGTTGCCGGGGATAGGTTCTATTCTTGTTATTATTTTGTTTAGTGCTTCTTAAAAAATAAAAAAATAAATATTTTCTGCCTAACAGTTTGTTGCCATGTGGAAAGAAGATCCTTTAGAGACTATAATCTCTGAGGGGTTGGACTTTGAAGATATTGAAAGCAATGACGAACAGGTCATTGAAATGGCAAGATATCTGGAAGCTGCCCAGTTTTTCCCTTCAAAGAACAATTGGGTAGAGGAGCTGAAGAGAGAAGAAGAAGTTCAAGAGGAAAAGAGGGAACTGAAGACCTTACCTTCTACCCTTAAGTATGTATTTCTTGAAGAAGGTAACAATAAACCTGTCATTGTGAGTAGTTCCCTCTCTCCTCTTGAAGAAGAAAAACTGGTAAGAATTCTTAGAGCTCATAAATCTGCTTTGGGTTGGACTATTGAGGACATTAAGGGCATAAGCCCCACTGTTTGTATGCATAAAATTTGTTTAGAAGAACAAGTTAAACCTGTAGTCCAACCCCAAAGAAGACTTAATCCTGCCATGAAAGAGGTGGTAAGGAAAGAAGTGATTAAGTTGCTTGATGCAGGGATCATCTATCCCATTTCTGATAGTGAATGGGTTAGCCCCGTTCAGGTAGTTCCCAAAAAAGGGGGAATTACAGTGGTTCCCAATGAAAATAATGAATTGATTCCCACCAGGAAGGTAACTGGATGGAGGGTTTGTATAGATTACCGGAGGTTAAATTCTGCCACCCGGAAAGATCATTTCCCCCTTCCCTTTATTGATCAAATGCTTGACAAGTTGGCTGGCCATGAGTACTATTGTTTCTTGGATGGATATTCAGGATACAATCAAATTGTTGTTGATCCCAAGGATCAAGAGAAAACTGCTTTTACTTGTCCCTTCGGGGTGTTTGCTTATAAAAGAATGCCTTTTGGCTTGTGTAATGCTCCAGGAACCTTCCAGAGATGTATGTTTGCTATTTTTTATGATTTAATTGGTGAATGTATGGAAGTGTTCATGGATGATTTTTCTGTGTATGGCCCCAATTTTGACAAGTGTTTGGGCAATTTGGAAAGGATTCTAGTTAGGTGCCAAGAAAAGAATTTGGTACTTAATTGGGAAAAATGTCATTTTATGGTAAAAGATGGCATTGTGCTTGGGCACAAGATTTCTGAAAAAGGGATTGAGGTAGACAAAGCTAAAACTGAGATTATTGAAAATCTACCTCCTCCCACCAATGTTAAAGGTATAAGAAGCTTTCTTGGTCATGCAGGTTTTTATAGGCGATTTATAAAAGATTTTTCAAAAATTGCTAAGCCTATGACAAATCTCCTTGAAAAAGAAACTCCTTTTATCTTTAATGATGGGTGTTTGGCTGCTTTTAATTTGTTAAAGAAAAAACTTGTTTCAGCCCCTATCATTGTTGCTCCCCAATGGGATTTACCTTTTGAAGTTATGTGTGATGCTAGTGATAATGCAATAGGGGCTGTTCTCTGTCAGAAAAATGGAAAAGTTTTGCATGTAATTTACTATGCTAGTAAGGTTCTGAATGAAGCTCAAAAAAATTATGCTACAACTGAAAAGGAGTTGTTGAGTGTAGTTTATGCTTTAGATAAATTCAGACCTTACGTTTTGGGTACCAAAGTTATTGTGCATACTGACCATGCTGCATTGAAGTATTTGTTTGCTAAGCAGGAAGCTAAACCCAGGTTGATCAGGTGGATCTTACTCTTGCAAGAGTTTGATCTTGAAATTGTGGACAGGAAAGGGAAAGACAATGGTGTAGCAGACCATTTGTCAAGACTTGAAGTAGGGAACTCTAGCCCAATTCCTATTCAAGAGGAGTTCCCAGATGAGAAGCTTTTAGCTGTCCAAGAAATAGCTCCCTGGTATGTACATTTAGCTAATTTTAAAGCTGCTGGTGTGTTGCCTTCTGATTTGACTTGGCAACAAAAGAAAAAATTTCTGCATGATGCCAAATTCTTTTTCTGGGATGAACCTTATTTGTTTAGAGAATGTTCTGATGGGATCATTAGAAGGTGTATTCCAGAAAAAGAATTTGAGGCTATTTTATGGCATTGCCATGGCTCCGATTATGGAGGCCATTTTTCAGGTGAGAGGACCGCAGCTAAAGTCCTCCAAAGTGGTTTTTATTGGCCTACTATCTTCAAGGATAGTAGAGAATTTGTGGTAAGGTGTGATCGCTGTCAACGAACTGGTAACATCTCAAGAAGGAATGAGATGCCCCAAAAAATGATTTTGGAAGTTGAGCTTTTTGATGTATGGGGCATTGATTTCATGGGACCTTTTCCACCTTCTTTTGGTTGCCAGTATATTTTGGTTGCTGTTGACTATGTTTCTAAGTGGGTTGAAGCATCAGCCCTTCCCACAAATGATGGCAAAGTGGTTCTGGATTTTCTGAAGAAAAAGATCTTCACTAGATTTGGGGTACCAAGAGCAATAATCAGTGATGGAGGTAAGCATTTTTGTAATAAAGCTTTTGAAACTCTCTTGAAAAAGTATGGTGTTAATCATAAAATTGCTACCCCCTATCACCCCCAAACTAGTGGACAAGTAGAGGTTTCTAATAGGGAGTTAAAAAGGATTTTGGAAAAAACAGTTGGTACCTCAAGGAAGGATTGGTCAAAAAAATTAGATGACACCTTGTGGGCTTACCGAACTGCGTTTAAAACTCCTATTGGAACCTCTCCTTACCAGTTGGTTTATGGTAAGTCTTGTCATTTACCTGTGGAACTTGAGCATAAAGCCTTTTGGGCTTTGAAACATTTGAACATGGACCCCAAAGAAGCTGGGGATAAAAGACAGGTACAGGTACATGAGCTGGATGAATTTAGACTCCAAGCATACCACAATGCTAGGATCTACAAGGAAAGAACAAAAAGGTGGCATGATAAGAAGATCTTGCCAAAAGAATTTAGTCCAGGACAACTTGTGTTATTATTTAACTCAAGGCTGAGGTTGTTTCCTGGAAAGCTGAAATCAAGATGGACAGGACCATTTTTGGTCACCAAAGTCTTCCCTCATGGTGCGGTTGAGTTGGAAAATCAGGTTACAAAGAACACATTTCTTGTCAATGGGCAAAGACTAAAACCGTACCTAGGAAAAGATGATGAAAGTCAAGTGATGACTGTTGAGCTTGCTGACCCCTAATTGATTAAAGGGAAGGGTCTATCTCGGACCTTAACAATGAGCTGGTTGAGAGACAACCCAACTTAGGATAGTTTATAATTCTGTCTTTTAATTTTCTGCACCACTCTTGTAAATAAATAAAGAAAAAAAAAATTCTATGTTCTTGCTGCAGGGAGGGCCAGCGCTTAGGCGCTGGAGGCCAGCGCTCATGCGCTAGGCCCCTGCCAAATCCCCTCTGATTCCAGTTTTACCAACGCCTAGGCGTTGGGGGCCAGCGCTCATGCGCTAGGCCCCTGGAATCTCGTTTTTATTTACGGTAATTCCAGCGCCAGAGCGTTGGAACCCAGCGCTCAAGCGCTGGAAACCTCTGATGCCCAGTATTTGATTTAATTCCAGCGCCCAAGCGTTGGCATCCCCAACGCTCAAGCGCTGGAGCTCGGGCAGAGGCTCTGTTTGTTTTTCTTTTTGCTGTTTTGCTGTTTTAATAAATTTTGTGTTCACCATTTTCTGAAAGTCTTTGATTCTATGAGTTTTTCCCTTGGTTCTAAACTGGTTTTAATTTTTGGGAAACTCAAGAATTCTTGTTTTTAAGGTGGACACAATTTTTTCAACCCATATTCTTAATTGTGCTATTTGTGGAACTAACAAGTCAAGCAAGTTTTCTACTTGTGAGACTTTTGTTTGTTCAATTTTTGCAGGAAGGAGAAAGAGCCCTCTTGAACTTAAGTGTTCAAAGTAATTTTTACATTGAGGTTCCCTTGGATTATTGTGGGAAATTTGTGATTGTACCAGCTTTTTAGTTTTGTTTTCTCTTTTTATAGTTTTAGCTTTATTTTTAGTTTAGTGTTTCTATTTTATTTTTTGCATGAGTCTTGAGTATATTATCCAGTCTGAATGTTGCTATTGCTGTGAGTGCTTTATCTGATTAAACTGCTTTTGAAAAGGTTCTATGTTTTGAAGCGGTTAGGATTGCATGCTGTTAGAATTGATTTTGGACATCTTGATTGTTTTGGTTTTTGGCAAAAGTTTTTCTGAGTTCTAAAAAGGGTACCACTTACCCTATCTTTTTCTGAGAGTTGAGGACTCTGAATTCTTGATTGTGAAATTTTTCTGCCTTGTGTTACATGTTGATTGGGATTTTGTTTACCTTGTAAGTGGAGAAGAGATTATAGGCATTTTTGAAAACTCAGAGTTTTGGTTTGAAAAGCAAAAATCCACTAGTAGCCCCTTTTTGAGCCTTAAAAGAGTCATTCTTTGAAAGCCTACTTTGTGTGATATTTTTAAGTTGTTATTGTGATTCATGTGCTGAAACTGTTAGAGCTTTTACTGTGGGTTTCTCTCTAGAAAAAGAAGAAAAAAATTGAGGTATGTGCCTTAGGAAAAAATATAATGAGGTAGTGGGGTGAGAAAGAGTATGAAGGGAGTAAAATTCAAGTCATTCAGCCCGTACATTCCACTACTTTGTTCAAAAAAAAAAAAGAGAAAAGAAAAAGAAAAATTGAGAGGACCCTTGTGTTAATTGTTGAAGCTCTTAAAGTTGGAAAAATCACTTAACAACAGATTCTGAGTCAGCCATTAGAGTTGCCAATTTCTTGAAATCCATACCTTGAAATATTCAACCTTTTGCCAAGTTACAACCTTCAAAAATCTCTTCAAAATTACTTGGTTGCACTATTTCAGTTTTGATTTGAATGATAGGCAGGATTATTGAGCTTTCTTGTTTTTCATGGAGAATATTATTTTGTGAGCTTAATTTGATGAACTCTAACATGTTGAAAAGCCAAGCCTAACTTTCTTGATTATATATCTTTAAACATGCAGGTCTTCCTAATCCGCTAAGCTTTCTTGGAAAGGTTTTTTGTGCTTCAAGTTGTAATCAGATAAACTTTTTCTAAACTCAGGGACGAGTTTCTCTTTAAGTTTTATCGCTTGAGGACAAGCTGTCGTTGGGTATAGTGGTGTGATGACAGGATAATATATGATGTTTTTAGGTTGTTTTTAGTATTTTTATTTTATTATTTTTGAGTCACATATAGGATTTTTAGTATTTTTACATAGATTTTATATTTATTTTGCATTCTGCATATAGATTAGCTTTTATTTGTTTTTCTAACTTTATTTTATATTTTTAGGAATTTTTATAGCTATTTTATATTTTTAGGAAAAGCTGGTATAGTTATCATTTTTGTCCAGGGACCGATTTGTAAAGTTTCAGGAATTGAAGGATCAAAGTGTAAAGGTTCAAGAGTGGAGGATGAAAAGTGAAGTTTGAAGGAGTCAAAGGGCCAGAATTGAAGTTCTAACAAAGAGAGGACTTGAAGTGAAATTGAAGAATGTGAAGCAACTCTCTTTTATTTGAGCACATGTAAAATAAGGTTGGAAGATTAATGGTGGTAAAGGGGAGGTTTCAGAACTTATTAGGGGCTAAATGAGCCTAATTAAGCCAATCAATTCCACCATTGAAGAAGAAAGGAATCCAAGAAGAAGCTGCCAGTGTTCGTCCCAGCGCTGCAGCGTTGGAATTCCCAACGCTCAAGCGCTGGACCTCTGACTAGGATGTGAGTCAGAGGTTGCACCCAGCGCTGCAGCGTTGGAAGCCAGCGCTCAAGCGCTGGGCCCATTTCTGCCCGTTGGTTTTTAATGCATCCCAACGCCCAAGCGTTGGGAATGCCAGCGCCCAAGCGCTGGAAGGCTGATTTTCACTATAAATAGGGAGCTTTTCTTCACTTGTAAGACACACCTACTCAGAATACAACAAGTGTTCTTCTTTCCCTCTTAAAGATCATTGTTCCTAGGAATTGTGGGAAGCCATACTTGAGCTCCTATCCAGGGTAATTCGATGACTCTTTTAGCCATGCTTGGCTAATTCTTTTTAAGTTTCTTGGGTTGTAGTAATTTATAATTTTATGCTTTAGTATTGTTTTTACCTTTCTGAATAATATATCCATTTCATGTTTCATTTCCTTGTTCTTCATTAATCTTGTGTACAAAAGATTTCATGCTTTCTACTTATGTCATAAGGCCATTTGGTAAGTAGTAAGGGAAATAGGAAATAAAAAAGGTTATAAGTATACATTTCTTAAGGCAATTAGGATGGACGTAACTTTGTGTTGGCCTGAATTCTTTCTTCATCTTCTTTTCTAATTAACTAATAACCAAGGCTATGGAGTTAGTAATTAGGTAAGAAAGTTCTACATGACTTAAGGCAATTAGCTTGTAGAAATTCTAGGCTATAGCACCATGGAATTGGACTTAAAATTCAGAAAATAAGTAATAACTTGCTAGCATATTTATAGATTATGTAAATCAACCCAAGAGCTTAATTCTCATCATCTTATCTCTTTATTATTTTATGTTATTGTTCTTGCTTGTTCTAAAAAACCAACATCAACTATTCATCTTTTAAATTTTCTGCACAAGTACTAAATAATATAATAATAGGAAACCTATCCCTTGGGTTCGATCTTTTTATTACGCGATATTGAATCGTGCACTTGCGATTTGGGTATCACGCTACCCTATCCTTTCGACCACTGACTTTTGGTGCGGTTTCTTGGTTTAACTTTCCACAACTTTACCACCGATTCAGTCGAAAACTGCATCGGAAGAGCATAAATTCAATATCCTTCTCTTTGCATCTTGTCAAGAATTTGAACAAAGTCTCGCCAGCATTGGGATAAACATCCTTCATTTCTTCATCATGTCCTTCGACTGAAGCTTCAACTTCACTCATCCTAACATCAGGCAGCTCAAACACTTCGACCATACAGGTTCCAGATAGCTCAACCAATTTGGTGTGCTGAACCTACAAAGAATCTGAATCGATCTTCATAGAAATCTTCTCTTTCGTCTCAAGCACCAATCTACCTTCCTTGATAGTTGTCTGAACCAAATCCCTGAGGTTAGTACATTGGTTAGTCAAGTGGCCAAAAAAGTTATGGTATTTACAAAACCTTCAAACTTTCCTTTTGATCAGGGGGAACGTTGATTTGGCCATCCTTTACCAGGATGTCATAAATGGAATCACATTTTTAAATGTCAAAATAATAAATTTTAACTGGAAATTTAGCATTTCGAGGCATATCAGTGTTAGCTGGTTTCCCTCAAAAGGCCTTAGAATTTTAAATACATAAGGAGGACCCTCTTTAAGCTCAGCCAACTTAACCTCAATTCCTTCCATATCTTCATACGGCTCATAAGATGATGGTTCCTCTCGACCTGAGTCACCTGTTTCGATATAGGAAACTTCATTTTTTCAGGCAGCTTGTTATACCTTACTTTCTCTTGTTTAAGATATACGACCTGCCTTATTATATCAGCCAATTGGGCCATATCCCTCATATACTGAGTGCCAATTTTCTTTCTGATCGAATAATCTAGGCCTCTTGCGACTATTTCGACCAATTCATGCTCAGGGACTTGAGTGAAGCACTTAGACTTCATTTGCCGAAACCTGCTCAAAAAATCATCAACAAATTCAGACAAAGCCCTCTTCACACTTGCCAATTCTTTGAGAGTAATTTGGATTCTCCTATGAAGTATTGAACATGGAAAATCATTTCCTATTGGTTCTAGTTAAAAATTGAATTCGGTGGCAAAGTGGTGAACCAAGTGAAAGCATTGTTAGTCAAAGAACTGGGAAAGTATTTCATCTTTAAATATTCATTAATCGCCAAATACCAACTTCAATCTGGTATCTAGCAATATGCTCTGTCGTCGAATCTTCGTTTTCTCCTGAGAACTTAGTGAATTTGGGAAGCTTCCAACCTCTAGGAAGTTTCGTCTGAAGGAATATCTCAGGAAAATGAGACACAAAATGGGGTCGATATGCATACCCCGCATTCAAACCATGTTGATTTAACAATTGTTCCATAATGTGCGGAATGTTTTGTTGCCCCCCAAGGTTGTTATGTCGAATTCTCTCCACTATTTGGTCTGCGTTGTGGTTTCAATTAACTAAAACCACATTGCCCATATTTCAACCAGGATTGATATCTATGTTAACAGGCTCATTCTGGGGTACTTGTTCATTCGCCTGAACCTCCACGACATTCTGTGGTTGATTTGGGTTGGGGAAATTTTGACCAGCCTGAGCGACTTGTTCAAGGATAGGAGCTGGGGCGCCGAACACATCGACAATTCGACCCAATTGCGTAGTTAGTTGTTGGTAGGCTGTGGCAGTGTCTCGAATCGTAGGATTAAAGATGGTGCCAATTTGTTGGGTCAAAGTATTGACCAACTCATGATTACTATCATCCATTTGTTGTCTGAAGGCGTTCAAAGCAGTATTAGTTAGAGTAACTAGGGACCCATTTAAAACAGACCCTAAGGGTCCCACATTTCTAACAATATTCACTCCTGATCGTGATGCCAGAATCTGGTTCCCAGGAGAACTAGTGGAGACAATTTTATCAGAATACATGGATGGATAAGTTCTTATTCCAACCATTAGAGAAGTAGGCATACCGTAAGGTTAGTCTCTCAACCCGTTGAGTGTGCCTTTTGTTGGTCCCAAATCCTAGTTGAACTACTCCAACCACATCCGAAGACATGATTAGAGTCGTTGGACTTGGGATGACAAATGGGGTTGTGACTTGACTCAAGGCTGGGCCGGTCAAAGCTGGTACAAAAACCTGACTCGAAACCAGTACATTCGAACCTACGACCACATTTTGGGTTTCTGGTGCGCTCGTAGGAACAACACCTTGTCAAAAAATAATCTCAACTCCTAGGGATTGCCACTTGTGTTGTTATTCGTCGAATGGTTAGCATTCGAATCACCTCTAGGAGGATTATTGGCATTTGAATTGCCATTTGGACCAGGGTGAGATCCTGGTGACTAATTATTTCTTGATCGATTAGTCATGCTAACGTGTCTGCCACTTCTCAAAATCATACACTTGGAAAACTTGATTAAAAAAGTTAACATCAAAACGATACTAAAAATTTCAAGCAAAGAGGTCCCACTGGGCGTGCCAATTTGTTTACCCAGAATTTTAGTAAATAGTAAGAAATCCAAATTTTAATAAAGTGGTTGGATTTTAATCCTTTTTGGGTTCTTTAACTGAAACTAAAAGTGCCTCTGAATGTAGAATTTAACAATAAAGTCAAAGTTCTTCAAAGAACTCAACCAAGAGTCAGGAACAAGTATTGTAAAAAGATAAATTTATGATAAGACAAAAGATAAAGATGAAATAAAAGGTATTTGCATTGAAATGAAATTTGGTTTCTCTTAGTACATACTCAGAAACTCTAATTTTACTATTGGTCTTGATTGCTAGGACTTTGAGCAAATACAAGAGCATTTCGAGCAATTAATTGTGAACCCCTGGTTCAGACCTGAAATCCTCTATTTATAGACCTAAAATCTAACTAAAACCAATGCTAAAAAATCTCGACCTTACACGTGTCTTGAACGTTACGCGTCTTGCAAGTCTCTAACTTGTTCAAACTTTTAGTCGAAATGAACTTTCTCATTTCTTGATCAATAATCGTCTAAGTTCAGGTTTATGTTTCGACAAACTCAGTCGAATTAAATTATATTTAGTCGAACCATATTAGTTGTTAAGTAACACTTTGACAAAATCTAAAAAGAATATTCATTTTATCATTTCAACTGAAAATGACTTCATGAAATTTCAGGCTAACACATATCATCTGTTATTAATATAATTTATTTCTATTTTATTTCTTTATTTCATGTGATACAAATGAGTATTTTCCTTATACATATTCACATGAAGTACTCCGTGGCACAACGCGGGAAGCTACGATTCCTCTATTTTTCGATTCTCTCTGTTTCGATTTTTATATTAATCCATGCAACTTCTGCGTGCGCGTGGGCAAAATGATTGAATTATAATATATTCATATCTCTATTTTCCTTTCATCTATGACATACTGGTCAACTCGTTTTCCTCCCTTTTTTGATCAGCAATAACACGCGCTAAATAAAATAGCAATATAAATAATGGTGTCCTACTTCTCAGCTTCTCATCATTTAGAGGACAAAACAGAAACAATCTCAAGTCTCAACCATGGTGATGTCTGTGTTACTGAATTTCATATTCCTACCATCTCCCCTAGTCATGGCCTTGTCGGTGATAAGCTTGGTTTCACTGGCAAAATTTGGGTACTCGGAGATTCAGGGAAACCACTTCAACTTTTCCAAGTTCTGGAACGACAATGATGGCAAAACAACGGATGAGAAGCCGATTAAGCTGTCTGGCAGAGCTGGATTTCTTTTTATCTACACTCCCTCTTTTCTCGTCGGCACGGCGTCATTTATTATCTTCACTCACGAAGGTCTAAGATTCACGCTCCTTCATTCTGCTATCACCCTGCACTACTTCAAAAGAGTCCTTGAGGTAATGCTTCTTTCCCACACTCCTACATAGTATATAGTAAGGAAAATCTTTTGATTTTCAGAGAAGTGAACTCACTTAATGCTGTTTTTATAAGACTCAACTAGTAGTTAAGGGGATTCCATATAAATTTCAACTAACGTATTAAAGTAAATGTGGTCTAGTTTGAGCTCTAGAAGTGTGCTCATTAGACTTTGAGCTTTATTGTATCTGGTCTAGTTTTTTTCTCTTTGCTTGTTATGGCCCTTTTTCTTCTTGTATATGGGTTTATGCATCCCTTGTCCATTTATCAATATATTCTTTTGTCTATCAAAAAAATATGTGGATAATGTGCATGTTTGGAAAAGTGTGTCTGGATCCATGTTTGGGCGAGATTCACATTTGGGTTGGATCCATATTTGTAGAAGCAAGAAATAGTTATTTTTGGATTGTTCGGTCCACGTTTGGCATTTTTAAACGTGAATCCAAACACACTGAATATGGAGTTATCTAAATAAGCTTAGAAAAAACTTGAGTTTAATTATTCTAGTTCTAAGTAGACCAATAATATTTAAAATAAATGAACCAAAAATTGCACTTATTTTAAAAATAATTATCCCCCTAAGACTACAGTTATTTAACTCAAACTCGGCCATTTTGACAAGCCTACATAATAATTCTGATTGGGAATAAGTGGGAAAACAAGTAATTTATTGCTAGGCTTGTCATGAAAGTTGATATTTTAGGTGACAATTTTGAATTAAAAGTACTTTTTTTATTAAGAATGCTGGTTTTACTCTATTATGTAGGTTCTCTATGTTCACAAGTTCAGTGGTCCTATGATTCTTAATTCTGCAGTCCCCATCACTCTGAGTTATCTTACGTCAGTTGTATTTATGATCTATGCTCAACACCTAACAAGGGAGCTTCCGGAACCAGGTATTAATCTGATGTATCCTGGGATTGGGTTGTTTTTGGTAGGAATCACTGGCAACTTCTACCACCACTATCTTCTATCCAAATTGAGAGGAAAGGGAGAAAAAAAATACAAGATTCCTAAGGGTGGTTTGTTTGAGCTTGTGATCTGCCCCCACTACCTTTTCGAGATCATCGTGTTTTACGGAGTTTGCTTCATTTCTCAAACGTTGTATTCGTTCGCTTTCGCCGTAGGCACTACTTTGTACTTGCTGGGTAGGAGTTATACAACTAGGAAATGGTACCTTTCTAAGTTTGAAGATTTTCCTAATCATGTTAAGGCTGTTATCCCCTTTGTCTTCTAAATGTTGCGAGGAACAATAAGGTTTACCTGAATGTTCCGGCAATAGTGCTAGGATTGAGACTTAAATTTTCTCTTTCTTAGCTATGGTTATCTGGTTAGTTATGATCAGTCTATGACCTTCTAGTTACATGACTTAAGAGCCTGTTTGGTTCATTCATGTTTTCAGTTTTTGTTCAATTAAAGCAAGTTGACGTGCATTGGAATGAATGATGTATATTGTGTTCAGGTTTTTACATTCAAATAAAAGTATGTTTTTTAGTTCTAAAACTGAAATTTGTTTGAAGAGAGGAAGAGATACCACGAGACACTTATTTTTGATATCTATTTCTCTTTTGGTCACATCATATTATATAACACATATTACCTACCTCTTATTTCTTTCTATTTTTTTAATAATCAACACTCAAAGGATGTACAACAATCTTTATTAATTCTTTAAACTGTCATAACATATAAATTAAATCATATTTTGTAATATTAACTTTTTCTATCTTTCCTATTTATATTATATCTATAATGTTATGTCAATTTAGGTAATTAATTTGATGTCTAATGTCTCACTTAATTCTATATAAATAATAGTCATTTATATGTATATGGAAAATAAAAATGTTTGTGTCAGCCAATGATAGTTAACATCAAGATTTAATCATTTAATTCTTGAGCTCATGCGCATGGTCAGAAATCTCATAGCAGACTTATAACACGCTACCTAGCTAGGTATTTTAGAGCAATTACATTGTCAACAACCAATCAACCTTTTCATCAAACATGTTGGGTGCATAAGGCTTGAACAGAAATATTTTTAAGTAATCATTTAGCCATTTCATCAATTTACTAGCGAGCTTCAAAACTTCATCCAAAGCATAGAAAGCAACTTAAATAAGGAAATGGATTAGAGATAAAGCCAACCGAGAGATGGAGTTAATATTTAAATGAAAGAACCGGGCACGGGAATGGGTCGAGGCTTCATGCCGTGATATGTCAATCCGAAAAGGGTAACTTGTAAGTGTAGATAGCAACCTGAGAGGGGGGTGAATCAGGTTCGCCTTAACAAAACTCAATTACTTTCAAGTTAATGATAATCACAATTGATGATTGTGAATGCAGCGGAATAAGAACTTGCTGCAAATAAAAGATAAAGGTTGAGAGAATTTGCACACAGATTTTATCCTGGTTCACCTTCAATCCACCGAAGGCTACATCCAGTCCCTCAAGAAACCCTTGAGGATTTATCCACTATGATCAAGATTTCTTACAAGCACTTACACCAAGGACCTTAAGAACTCCTGTCAAACCTCTGAAGGCAAACCACCAACTGATGATGCCGAACCGTACGACGGACTTTGAATCAAACCCGATTCAAAGGACCTTTTCCACAACCACCGAACACTACGGTGAATGAATCAAACCGATTCAAGATGAAGAAGAAGAAACCTTTGCAGTGGCTGATACAATCCTTTAGACCATTTGGATTGATCTTAGTTTGTATGCTCCAGGAAATTACAATAAAGGCTCATTTATTCTGAGTTTCTCAAATGTTGAAGAACATGAGTGTTCTTATGAAAATGAGAGAGCAGAAACACAGAATGGTGACTTTAATGAATATGAAAGTTGTTTTCCAAGTCATTTCACGTTTCTGAACATCAATCAAGTATATATAGGCACTAGAGGTCATCCATGAACCATCACAAGGCTTCCCAAACGTTTCGAGACACATTGGTTCATGAAACAACACATCTGTCGACTTGGTAATCGATTACAGCATTCTGGTAATCGATTACGCTATAGCCGTTATGATCTGAGTGTCATTTCCTGACAGGTAATCGATTATTGACTGCCTGGTAATCAATTGCTGAAAACTGGTAATCGATTACGCTATGCCTGACTGACAGGTAATAGATTACTGAAATCTAGTAATCTATTACTGCAAGTCTGAAACTTGGTTTCTTCGATGTTCAATCTCTAATTAAGTGTTTCTACTTAATTTTAGCCTTTGAAAACAAGTTGTACTTAATTAGTTGATTACTCATGAGCCTTCAAATGCAATATTACCTTAATAAAGCATAGCACACTAAGTTAACAAGACTTACTAGAAGTTAGAACCTTAATGGTTGATCTTGATGTTTTCAGCCGGTTCTTGAAGTCTTCTTTCTTTTTCTTTTTTTTGTAACGTGTGTTGTCATCATCAAAACTTCAGCCAGAGTTAGGAGCAAGACCTTCTTCACGTAACTCTGCTCCGTCCCTTTGGACATGCTTCGGCGCCCAAATTGCACATCCCTTATGTGTCAAATTAATCAAAACAAGAAGTCAGAGTAAGCTATCATGGGTTTAGATCATAAAACATGACTGAATAATGAAACTAATAACCAGTCTTGTAGATTGTTCATAAATTTTGCCGAAACATGTCAAAAAGATAGCATCAGTGCGTCTTATATTGTAAAGCATTAAATTTTAAGAAAATTTTCTTTACGCATTTCGTCAAGCAGTAAAGGGAAAGCATACGTAGAAGCCAGGATTGTAAGAATATGACAGGAAAAATCAGTAGAACTTCAAATCAAAGGGAGAGAACACTGCCCTGGCTCATGATGATAGAGTTTACCGAACTGAATTGCTCAGGCTTTTTTCCCTATATTCATGACAGATTCTTCGGGAACATGAAAAAAAACATTCTGTCAGAAATTTCAACGAGCAGTTCGCAGGCATTGAAAACTCAATGGCTATATGAAGGATAATTTATTGAGGCAATTTATCAAGCAATTAGCGAGTATCAGGACCACAACCATAGAAATATAAAAAGAGGCTTAAAGCAGGAAAGATGCACGGGTAGAGTGAAAAGAGAAAAGCAATGAATCAGTGAAACAAATGCAATTGACCCGCCACCGGCGGTGCAGGGATCGATCAAACCGTATCTGGTGGATTTGTGCGTTGATGTTGGCGAGCCCGATTTGACTCCGTGGGTACGATGAGGATTTTGCCACTTCCTCCTCCTATTTTTCTTCCTTCCTCGAGCTTCCTCTCTCTTGCTCCGTTCACACATCTCCAATATCAGCCACCATCGTTTCGAGAGCTCTTGCCGATGCGCCATGCCTCATAGCCACGGTCACTCCCTCGCACCAAACACCACGCCGCCGCCGGTCTCACCCTCTATCCCATTGCCCGAGACTTCGACACCACGAGGCCCTCGCCCATAGCACCGTCATGCATCGCCGCTGAGAAACGGGCCGAGATTCTGGGTTTCGTGAAGATGGTTGGTGGCGGGTGGTTAAGAGAGTGGAGATGGTAAGGTTTCAGCCATATCTTTCTTCTATCTCCTTTTTTTTTTGGATTACCCCCCTCACTCAGGCAGAACACGAAAGCTTTTTGGTGGTGGTGGGAAAAGTTTTTACCTTTCCCCACAGACGATGCCAAATGTTCTGGAAACATAGAGTGCTTAGAAATTAGGTTAAGAAGAGAAGTGTATTCAAAATGAGGTCCCTATTACATGAGCCCCCTCTAGCTATATATAGTGGGGGAGCCATAAATGGCCTTTAAACGTCATAAATAAAATTAAAACTTCATTAAAGCCATTAATACGGGCCACTGGGCCTAGAAACACTGAGCCCAATAGCCTCAACTATCGCCTAGTCGCCCTTCCACTAGGTGGGGGCGCTCGCCCAGTCCAATTATATTGCCTCCTTAAAAGATTTTTCTGAAGGGCCGACATTGGACCTAACACTTTCAACCTCGTTTGCAACATATGTTTCTCAACCACTCTTTCTAACTTCAAAATCTATTTTGCAAGATCAAATGCAAGGTCTATTATTTGTCTCTTTCGATCTTCCTTGTCTCTTGCCATTCCCACAACTACTAGATAAAAGGTTTTTCGCAGCGACAAATGTTGCTTGTAAATTTGAAAAGTCGTTGGCAAAACTACCTTTCAAAGCAAAATAAAAGTTGTTGCATGTTGCTACGAAAAGTCCCATTGCGAAAAGTTTTGCCACAACATTTGTTGTTGCTGCCATTGTTGAGGTTCTTACAACGGCTATTGTCGTTGCTATTGTAAAAACTTTGTCGATGCCATAACTGTTTTCTAATAACCACTGCTGACGTTGTCATACCCGACATATCTTCGCGATTAAATTCGTTGCGATAAAGCATTCTTCTCAACAAAGCAAGTCGTCGTGATAAGATGTTTTTTTCTCAACAGCCATAGTTGTTGCGATGTGAAATATTTTTCCCAAAACAGCCATAATTGTTGCGATATAGAAATTTTTTCTCAACAACCATAGTTGTTGCGATATGGAAATTTTTTCTCAACAATTATAATTGTCGCGTTAAGGTATTTTTCTCAACCACTAATTTTTTTACAAATAAAAAAAAAATTATTATAATTTTGACAAATAAAGTCACAGCCTTAAATTACATTTGACAACAATTTTAAGTATGTGAATTTTTAATATTGAATTGTTTTATGAATATAAAAATCTTTTTTTAGAATTTATATTTATATTAATTACATATACTAAACTAATTATAATAAAATATTTAAAATTAAGCACTCATCACACTATTTGTAATGTACGAAATTATCATCAAAATAAAAAAATATTAAAAAAAAATAAAAAGAGATAAGAACAACATTTAATAGATTAAAAGCCCCTTACAAGAGTCATCTCAAGGATTAAAATCATAACATCAAAATAAACCAGAATTTAACAACCTACATGTAACCCCTTGAAAACACCACCTAAAAATTTAAAACCAACTTATCAACTAATACTTAAACAAAAATAAAATAAAAAATAAACACCCGTACATGTTTTTGTTTTGAAAAGAAAAAAAAGAAAAGATACATAATCTGTGAATAAACTGTGATTACAATATTAATTTCTTGTCTAAGTGTACTTTGAGCATGTCATCATAATTAAAGTGTTGAAACACCACCATTTGACCTGCAATTTTAACACATAGAAAAATTCTAGGTTAGCACAACTTTTTGTATGTACTTAATAGAAGAAAGAGTAAAAGAGAAAACATTCAAAATAAGTTTTAAAAGTATGATGACATAATCTTACATGCCGACACTAACTAAGATGCACCGCAAAAAAAAAAACTCTTACTTTTTTTTTAAAAGGCCAAAATATATTAATGAGAAATACAAGGGGTACTTCAACCCAATACAAATACAAGGGGTACTTCTGCTTGTTTGTTTGATTAATGTTTGTTGATCTTGTACTCAAGCCAATGCAAAAATGATGGATAATGAACATTGTGGGATAAAAGAATAAGCTTTTTTAAGTTTTATTGAGTAAATGTGATTAATTGTGCACGGATTATTAGAAATTGGTGAGTAATTGTGGAGTTTGTTCATGTTTTAAAAATATAATAATTAGGAACCATTGTGAACGGGCATTTTTTTTTTCTGTAAATATGGCGGCGGTTGGATCCGCCGTAAATGGTGTGTTATTTTTCCTCTTGACTTTGCGGCGGTTAAAACCGCCGTGAAAATAGAAGATTGAAAGTGTTGAAGATGTGACCTTGGCGATGGTTGGAACCACTGCTAAATATTTAGGCGGTTTGCGTGGCGGTTATCCCAACCGCCGACAAATCTCTTGGAAAAGTGATTTCCCTTTTCCCTTCAAGTGTACCTACTACAGTACCAGCGTGAATATAATCTCCACCAGATAAACGTGATACTCCTTTTTAGCGGTGGTTCAAACCGTCGTCGGTTCTACTTACAACCGCCGCAAAATCCCTGTTTTGTTGCAGTGAGATACCTGGGAATATTTTCTTCTAATATTCAAATTTATTATAAATATAATAAATCATTTTATCTAATTAATCATTTTTACTTGATTTAACATCAAAATTCAATTTATATATTTATATATATGTTCATTTCACGCCCCTTATTAAATTTTATTTTTCAAACCACTTATCACGTAACACTTTTTCAATTATCCTATAAACGTATTTATTTAATTAATCCAAAAAAATAAAATAAAAATTATTTCTCCCAATAATATAATAGGCCACGCGGCCATTATATATATATATGCTCTCATTTTATTTTTTCTCTAAACACAACACCTTAATTAAATCCTAAAAATATATTAGTCAACCAAATCTAAATATTTCCCCAAGGAAGTATAATTATATGCCTCACATATACAATTCAAATAAAGAGAAAATATTATCTTCCTTCCAAATGACCAATATCTCTAATATTCAAGATCAACAACAATCAAACAATATTTAATACACATAAAATCAACCAATAATATATGATAATATTTATTAATAATAATAATAATAATAATAATCCTAATAATAAAGAAAATTACTATTATACCCCTTGACCTTTTCTCAGGGTCTTACACCAATCTTATCTTTACCTTGTTAATAATAAGAAAAATAAAGAAAAAGGTGTTTGTCATGAGTTGGTAATAACTATGAAGGGTTTGTTAAGTTCAAACGATTTCACGTTTATTATATTTTGAATAATAACAATTTTACCCAAGGTTTAATAACGATAGATATGTTTTATATTTCAGGAAATATCTATCGTCCGATGAAAAGAAACGTATCGTCTGCCTACTCATGAAGAATCTAAAGCAGCTACGTTCAAATGTGTCATCCGATGAAAAGAAGTGGAATGTCTGTCTACGTTCAAAATGTATCGTCTGACTTCATGTTCAAACAGTGAAGAAACTCATCGTCTATGCAGAAGAAGGATTATGTCGTCTGCGCTCTTCAATGAAACATTGTTTCCACTGAACAAACAAAGGACGTATTTAATGAAGAAATATCCCTCGTATCAGCCCAGTCTCTGAACATTCCATACTTTATGATACACCTTTTTAGAGTCAACGACTCTCTTTTCTGAACATCGTACAACCTCAACGGTCAAAATCAAATCTCGTTGATTAGAATAAAAGATACGCTCTGTTGTTTTCCTCTACATTAATTGCTCAACACTATTTAAGGAAACAAAACAGAGAAGAGTGGATGATAGAATCAGCCGCATTAAATGCTGCATTAATTGCGTAGTAGTTTTCCATTTAATGCTCTGAAAGCTTGATAGAAGTATCTGTTGCAACAACAGAGAATACGATACTCAATGGAACTTCATTATCTTCATCAACATCCATCCTACTGAAGATATAAATAGAAGACTTGAAGACTGAAAAGTTTGGGCGACTCACAACGAAATTTAAGCACAAGCTTTCAATCTTTCTGAAATCGCCCAAGCACAGTTTCCTCACTCGAAACTCAAGTATCAAACCAAAAATCCGAGTGAAGTAACTCAACCAGAGAACCATTGCAAATCATCTCTGTTGGTGAAACTCGATGTGTTTACCCATGTGTCCAACCTCTCACAACACTTAGAGTTTATCTGTACTTAAACTTTCTACCTCACTCTTTCAGAAGAGACCTTCATAGAAGAATATCTTTTTCTTGTAAAAAGGATTAGGAGAAGTCCTGATAATACTTGTTGGGAGAAGTCCCTGAGAATACTCTAGAGGAGTCCTATGGGAATAGTTAGGAGAAGTCCTTCGAATACTCTGGAGAAGTCCTGTGTCTAATACATGTATTGTTCTGGATTGAATAGTGAAAATCTTAGTGAAGCCAAGGACTGGACATAGCCCTATCGTTTTGGGGGTGAACCAGGATAAACTTCGTTTTTGCTGTTTTTATTGCTTGCATTGTTTACGTGTTTATTTACTGTATCATCTGCTGCATGCATCGTCCGACGTTTTCTGCTTGTATCGTCTACATGTTCACAACATTTACATTAGAACTCATTTTATATCCACTGCTAAAACTCTGTTAACCTATCGTCTGCATAGGTGTGTTTTTATCCCGAGTTCTATCATCTGTGAAAACCTGTCATAAACTAATAATTGTTTTTGGAAGTCAAGTTTTAATTAGGACACAATTCAACCCTCCCCCCTTCTTGTGTCGTTTGCCGTTTCCTTTTTCTATCAGGTTTGGGAAAGTGTGAAAGTGAAATAAAAAACATGTTTGTGCTCGTCACTTGGTTTTCAGATGAGGGGTTTGATTTATTTTGGCTCAAATTTGGTGTTGTTGTAGAGGAGATGGGTTAATGGTGTAAGTTGTGGTGGCTGCTGGCTTGGTGGAAGGGAGGAAGAAGAACATGTTTTTTTCGGTTTTTGAGTTTTTTAAATTAAAATCAATTTTTTTAATTAAAATATACTAAAAAGCCACGTCAACAAAAAAGTTAGATCTTGCAGTGCCCAGAGACCAAAAGTGTTGACAGAAATTAACGTCGGAGAGGAAAAATGTAATTTCCGAACTTTATGGACCATTTTTAAGCAAAGACCATTTGTGGCGGACCAAAAGTGTAATTAAGCCTTTTCAATTTTAAGTCTTGGAGTCTTTAGGAAATTCTTGTTAAGCTAAAACGTCACGTACTAGCTTATCATTTGATTTTCTGTTTTTTTTTTTTCTGGAATTAAACACTTTCATATTATTGTTTATCTTGTAGGTTGATTTTTTTCTCCCGCTTTCCACATGCACTTTTCTCTTAATGCGGCAGTCAATTGTATTCCTTGTGTAGCTATAAAATTGTCTAACAGAATATAAATTAAATGTCGAACTAATAAATGCCAAATGTTTGTAATAGTAGTAAAGCCCCATATTGATATTAGAAAACCGTGGCATGTACCTAAAAGCCACTTGTGGCCTTAATCCGCTTTATGAAACCGTGTCTGAAAGTTTTAAGGCCACAGTTTCGTAAGGCAAGTAAAGGCCACAGTTAGCATTTAGGAATTTGGTTTCCAATATGTGGTATTAAGGTAACTGCGACTTTAAGTTTTTGAACAAGTCGTGGCTTAAACTTGACAAAATCGTGGCCATTGAGCTTGGCCACAACCAACTTGTAGTGCGACAAGGGAACCACGGGAAAATCGTGGCGTAAGCTTTTAACCAAGGTTTTTTACATGAGCCCGCGCTTTTTCGTCCGCGGCGGAAGGCCGAAAACGTTGTAGTGTCTACTAGGCTCTGATACCAATTGTTGAATTTAATATGAACCTAAGAGATCATATAATTATATAGACATAGAATATAGCATGTTGATTTTGTCATGGTAAAGAAATTGTGTACTCGGTATGGAATGGTTGAGGGATCCACGTCTGTGTCTATTCTCAGTTTGTTAGAGAGTAAAAGCGTGAACCAACACGGTGTAGCACAGCTGATAGATAGTTGGGCTCTTTAAGCATCTAGTCCAGGGTTTGGTTCTTGGGTGGTGCATATGGAGAAACATTTGTTGGGAGAGACCTACCTACTTAACGTGATCTCAGTGAAGGGAATCATGTGGTTGATATGCATAGCGGAATTTGAATTCCCTAAGAGATGTCTTGCAATACCATACATCAAATTTCATAGATAAAAACAAATAGACAAGAGATACAAATTACTTCTTGAAGACCTGAGTGAACAAAGCAGTTGCAACCTCGTCTCTATAATAGTCCACACGAATTCTCTCGCTAGAAGACCCTTGTGGCTCCTTGTGCTAACAGAGACATGAGTGTGCGAATTTTTACGTGCTAGGGTTTGAGAATTCATGCTCTATTTAAAAGCCTTTACGAGGAGACTAACCTTAATCCTTATTGGAGCATGTTGAGCTCACCCAATGAGTTGGTCCAATAAATGTTCATCTAATGGACCGATCCAATAAGACAATATATTCTAGTGGGCTAATTCTATGTGTGTGACCTCCTAGGTATCTCTTATGGAGCTTCGGGACTAAAAACAACCTATGTAATTTTCAGATGACTAAAAACAACAACAAAAAATACCTAGGGATGAAAAATAAAAATAACGTATTTTGCAGGGACTAAAAATGTATTTAAGCCATTATTTATTGATGAATATTATTTTATTTTTAATTAATCTTAATTCTTAATATTTGTCACTAATTCATAATTCAAGTCAATTTTAAGTTTATAAATGTTATTATTTGTTGTAAGTAGTTGAATAGATTTTAACAGTACAAAATTTTCAATTTTTTATTTTATTATTTAATATATTTATTACAAATAATTCTGTTATTGCTTTTTTTATTTTAATACAAATGTAGGAAAGTTTTATTGTTAAAGGTATTTATTGAAAAGTTCACATCTCATATATATATTTTGATTGATGAAGGGTAATTTACACACATAAGCAATTTAATGTTTTTATTATGCCACCTGAATGAAGTTATTTGATTGCACCTTTTAATGTGTGACTATATACATCTGCCATTGCAACTACATAGACCCTCACCATCCTATACAAAGGAATCAACAATCAAGTAGTTGAACAAAACAAAAATCGGAAAAGGATTACCCCTTATATTTTGGTTATTCTATCTTTGGTCTCTCTGCTGTGCGGTGAAGAAGATCCTACTTCTGAGTTCACCCTTGTCCCTTTGACGGAAGCAAATTTTTCCCTGCAGAACTCATAGAACGTACCACTCGACCAAAGGTACATCTATCATGATGGCGTTCATCGGTTCTGGGTTTATTCTAAATTTCTAATGACAAGCCTTACGATCCCTGTTTGGTTTCAATTTCGGAGGTATGGATCCATCTATCCAAAAGCAACTAGTTATTGCTTCAATTTGATGTAAATTCCTACCAAATATGAATTCACGTGTATTTTCCAAACACACAACCACACACTAAAATTCGCATCAAAGTAAGTTTATCCTTTGAAAATGTGGACATTTAAGTAATAATCCTAATTAATTAGTATTATTACAGGTGGCTTTGTCTAATGTCGACAAAAAAAAATATGGTTCACTAGTTAAAATACTTTTTCTGTAAATTAATTTTAATAGATATGAAGTAAAAAATTTAGTAGTAAAAATATGATAAATAAGCAGGACGAATCCATTCACAACATGTTAGGGGCAATTTCCCCCACAAGATTTTTACATCAACCATGATGTCAATGGAGGAATTTTGAGTGTGTTCATAAATAGGGAGAAAAAGTTCCAGGATCAAGGGCCAGGTGATTTGTGCTTCAAGTGTGGGGTTTAAGCTGCACCATGGAAACAGGTGGAGAGATATCAAATTATATTAAAAAATAATAATTCCCATGAAATATATATATATATATATATATATATATCACTACATCAGAAAAAGCATTTTTCAGCGTTTTTTTTTTGGTATTTTACTGCGCTATTGAAGCGTTGTAACTCTAAACGCTGTAATAGGTACTTACAGCGCATTTAGGACTTATAAAAAAGCGGTGTAACATGTGTCATAAAAAAGCAGTATAACATGTGTCATTATCAAAACAGTTCTAGTCATTGTTATTACTCCTTTTAAAGCGTGCTAGACATACTACAACGCTTTAGTGGACATACTGCAATGCTGTTTAATAATAAAGAATTTTAAATAAATTGTACAGCATATTTAGCTTACAAAATAGTCAAAACTTATTAATCAACCATAATGTATGCCATAAAATATAAGAAAATTTAAAAACAACTTGTTTCAGAAAGCTCAAATACTAAGTAATTTTTGCACCCACAACAACCACTAAATATATGTGCATCTAGATTGTGCACAAACAAGCAATGTTTTGTTTTGAACCACAATTCCAGAGAAATATCATAAAACAGATGTCATAAAACAGATATCAAAATCTATATTTCTTAAGTCCAAGCTGTGTCCATCGTCAAAAACTTATATTGCCAGCCATCAGAGTCTTGCAAAATGAAGCTCATACATTGCAAGTATATTAGGTGATAGAGTTGCAACTTGTTTACATAGAACATGGAGTAGAATCAGTAATTAATTTAATAATTCCAGTCCTGACAAGGACTAAACTCTGGTTACCATAACACATGTTTCCTCAAGCAGCTCATCATGTTGTTGTGTAGTTTTTTATGGCCTTGCTATATCACAGTATGAATCTTTGCTATGGCAAAAATCCATGTCTCTGGGATTTCTTAATTAATAAAAAATGTTAGCTACCATAAGTAAGAACAATATGAAACTGAATGACTACACCCTACCTGCTTATATATGCCTAGACCCTGAGCCCGTGACCTGCTGTTTATATGGAGTACCATACGTTTTTATGTCTAATACTTGAAAACAAAATATAATCCAATCAGTCTTGAGAGTTACTGAATATAAACTCACCCTTGAAGACTTTGTTAAGTATAAAATCCCAATCAGTCCAAATGGATAACCCTATGTCTAAGAAACCATTTATGGGTCATAAATGAGCTAGAAGTTTTCTACATACTATATAAAAATACAGTTGAATTATTGAGTGAAAGAACAGATGCCATTAAAAATAAAAATACACTCTAAGGGTGCGTTTGTTTGGGGATTGGAAAAGCATACCCGAGAATCTTATACCCGGGAATATAAGAATGGGAATGTTATTCCGCGGTATCTTTTGAAAATGTGTTTGGTTTGCTAATTCGATTCCTGGGAATCTTCATCCATATTCCTGGGAATAATTATAACATGCGTTTGGTTAAAAATGCATATTCCCGGGATTATATATTGAAATTCTTTAAATACCCTTATGTTATTTAGTATTTAAATATTTTTCAATGTAATTGTTAAAAGACAAGATAAAGGTATATCCTTTGATAGCCTATAAGCTTGACACATTGTTTTGGCCAAATTCTCATGTGCAATAAAGGTACTAGAACTTCTTTTTATTTTAGTGCAAAGAATTTCTAAACTTATCTAAAAACACATACATGAAGCTTAACATATGATTTTTTTACTTCATATACTCAAACAAATCAAGTGACTAAAGCATCTTCAATCAAGCATCCCAATACAAATTGCTAAATCTAAATTGTCTTATGTTCTCCTTTTCTAAAAGGACAAAAAATCTTATTTCTATGATTTTTAAAACATATTTTTTCAACTTAAAGGCTTCTTAAAATATGCAGTAGCTTTTAGTCGCAAGCTGCATTACTCAATATTTATTGTGACTTTATACCTTGTCTCAACATCATCCAGTCAATCAATAAATTTGTTTTCCATGTCTGCAAAATTGCCCAAACGTGGGTAGTGGCATATATGGGATTTCACAAAAAAAATTATCATTCCTGGTTTTCTGATTCAACTTTCCCACCCTTCTACCATGGGAATCAAAAATGCCTATGAATGGGAATATCACTTTCCGAGGAATGAAAGATACCCAGGAATACGTTTTTAAAAACTTCTACCAAACGCAGGTATTCTGGATGTCGGACCAATATTCCCGGGAATCATTTTCCAAACCCCCAAACAAACGCCCCCTAAGATATAATACACTAATAACACTAGCCAACAGCATCTACACTCTCTAAGAGCAAAATACTCTAATAAACATTAAACATCAAATTTAGCTCAGTTGTAAAGAATCACCAACCCCTTTTTCCACCTCTCTAAGTCTCATTTATTGTTCCCTTCCTCTCCTCTCCTCTCCTCCCCTTTCCTCATATCTCATGCCTTTCACACCAATTCTCAAACCAAATCTCCCCTCTCTCACTCTCACTCTCACCATTTTCTTTGTCTAATTCTCTAATATGCTGACCAACCACACCCCTCTTCTGCAATTACACTTAACAGATTTCTGTCTCTTCTTCTAAAAATATTACGCAGTGAAAAATTATTTATAACTCAATTTCAATCACACCAAAATATATAGTAGTAATATACACTCTCTAAGATTAAAATACTCTAATAAATAATAAACATCAAAATTAGCTCAGTTGTAAAGGAGGAAAACTGCTTTTCACACTCAAACATGGAAGTTATTTATGTAATAGAGTTTCAAATACATACCACTCAAAGTAAATGATCAGTAACATAGAGAATCCATTCATCCTTGACTTCATTTATTTGAACATGAGAGTATTTCTCACACCTATACTCCGGGAAGTACTACAATCACAAACATTAAATTAGAACTAAAATGAACTAATAAATTTAAAAGATAAAAACCATTGTAAATATAAACTAGAACTAAAATGACGTACCCCTTCCGGGATTATATTTCGGTGTGGTGAAATGATCTCCTTCATAAATCGAATCACATAGTAACCACAATCTATGTGATTACTTTGGAAAAGGAACTATAGAAATCAACGAAAAAGGTTAAATTAAATATTCAATTTCCTATGAAAGTGATTCAAGATTTGTATATATCTTTATAGTGCTCCATTTTATGATTGATTTAGATTTTGTCACTTTTACTCTATCGCGATATATGCGTATTGCACTAACAAAAAGAAGTAAGTTAAATTTTCAATCATAATCATAGAATAACACTTTATTCTATGCGCCTCTCACAATGAGGATCAAAGAATCTATATAATATATAGTCTCAGGTGTGGAATGGACATTGATGATGACTAACACCCAATGATTCCTACACAAATGTTGGGATAAAAGATCTTAAGAAAATGAAATTCATTAGAATTTATCATGGAAGCTATTTTAACTAAAATTTACTCACCCTGTATTAAAAGGTGCTAAAAATAATTGTTCCCTCCCATGAGACTTTGTAAGCACTTCAGTAGTGTATTCTGATTGTCATAACCAAGTAAAGCAGTTTTTCAATGTGGGCATATAAAAGAAATCTGATTTGTCTTTTGATATTGGAACATGAGCTCAAAATACAAGAACCTTAAATTAAGATGGACAAATGAAATATAATCAACAATAAATCAGAGTTTAGTCAAAACTCAAAACTATTATAATTAATTTAAAGAAATACCTAATATAGTTGCAAATAATGGCAGCAACTAACCACTTATGTTGAAGAACTTTATTAATTTAATCTTTACCCAGATATTCTTTATAGGGATAACCAAAAATTTCATCTTCCATCATTACACCCAGCTGGTCATCCTTCATTAAAAGACGCACATGTAAGGAAAGGTAAGTATGAAGCTCATTTTCTGCAATGCCAACAAGGGAGGGACCCTCTACATGAGGGGGCTTTTGTGGGTGTGAGGTACCCTTTAAGGTAATTGCTTTTTTCTTTTTTGTAGTCACAACCA
This sequence comes from Acmispon strigosus, assembly GCA_030819835.1. Classification (NCBI taxonomy): domain Eukaryota; kingdom Viridiplantae; phylum Streptophyta; class Magnoliopsida; order Fabales; family Fabaceae; genus Acmispon; species Acmispon strigosus. The sequence goes on from JAUAMA010000001.1 coordinate 34,458,571, forward strand.
GCAACTCTTTCTCCTTAATTTTGGGCTGTACAAATGTCTGAAATGACTTTGGTTGAGCAACTGACTCCTTCGCCTGGCCCGACACTTTATCTTTCACTTCAGGTTGTTGTAAATCAGGTCTCGTCCTTGGACTCGGCTGAGGTTTTGATGAAGACAAACACATCACAAAAAGAAGAAAGACTTCAGAAAAGAAAAGGAAGACTTCAAGAAGACTTCAAGAAAGAAAGAGAAGAAAGACTTCACGAAGACTACAGAAAAGGAAGGAAGACTTTAAGAAGACTTCAAAGAAGACATCAGAGAAGAAAGACTTCAAGAACCGGCTCAGAACGTCAAGATCAATCATTAAGGTTCTATCTTTAAGTAAGTCTTGTCAACTTAGTGTGCTATGCTTTATTAAGGTTTAATTTCATTTGAAGGCTCATTAAAGATCAACTAATTGAGTATAATATGTTCTCACAAGTAAGACTTGGTAGGAACACTCAATTAAGGTTTAAGATGGTCAAAACTGAGTTTCGGACTCTCTGTAATCGATTACAGGTTGTGAGTAATCGATTACAGGAAAGCAGTAATCGATTACCATCTTAGTGTAATCGATTACACAGTTTGAATTTTGAATTCAAACTGCAACGGCTAGTGTAATCGATTACACTAACTGCTGTAATCGATTACCAAGTCGACATATGTGTCTTTTCATGAACCATTGTGTCTCAAACCATTTGGGAAAGGTTGTGTTGGTTCATGGACGACCTCTAGTGCCTATATAAAGTCCCTAGACACTCAGAAACATCAATGACTTGGTCCATAACTTCCATATTCATTAAAGTCATAATTCTGAGTTTATGTTCTCCCATTTTCATAAGAACACTCATGCTGTTCATCTTTCGAGAAACTCAGAATAGAAGAGCCTTCATTGTAATTTCCTGGAGCATACAAACTAAGATCAATCCATCTTGTCTAAAGGATTGAATCAGCCATAGAAAAGGCATCTTCTTCTTCTTCTATTGAATCGTGTTGATTCATTCACCGTGGTTGTCGGTGGTTGTAAAAAGGTCCATCGTGGTGTTTGATGGTTGTGAAAAGGTCCTTTGAATCGGGTTTGATTCAAAGTCTGCCGTAGGTTTCGGCGTCATCAGTTGGTGGTTTGCCATCTGAGGTTTGACAAGAGTTCTTAGGGTTCTTGGTGTAAGAACTTGTAAGGAATCTTGATCATTGTAAATCTTCACTGTGTGATTCAGTGGAGTGGTTCTTCAAAAAGTGGTTTGCTTTCTGGTATAGTGGAAAATCTCTGTGTGATCAGAGGATTGGACGTAGCCTTCTGGGATTGAAGGTGAACCAGGATAAAATCCATGCGTGTTCTTCTTATCCTTCATCTTTTACTTTCAAGCAATTACAATATTCTGCTGCAATAACGTTCTTACGTTACAACTCTAATTGCACTGAAAGTCATTTGGTACTATTACGTGAAAATTGGGGCAACACTGATTCACCCCCCCCCCTCTCAGGTTGCTATCTATACTAACAATTGGTATCAGAGCGGAAGTTTAGGTAAGTTATTCCTATGATCCGGGAAAAGATGGCATCCTCTTCCAATCATGGAACCAGTGAAGGATTCAACATAAATAGGCCACCTTTCTTCAATGGAGAACACTATGACTTCTGGAAAATCAAGATGAAAATATTCATAAAGTCATTAGACGCAGGAATTTGGAAAGCCATTGAAGAAGGTCCCTTTGTGCCTGTATCAGAAGTAGAAGGAAGTTCACAACCAAAACCAGAAAGCACATGGAGTAAAGAAGAAAAGAAGAAGGTTCAGTATGATCTCAAAGGTATGAATATTCTTACATCTGCTCTTGGCATGGATGAATTCTTTAGAGTATCCACGTGCAAAACGTCAAAGGAAATATGGGATACTCTAATGATTACTCATGAAGGCACTGAAGAAGTGAAGCGATCAAAGATCAATGCTCTTTCACAAGAGTATGAGATGTTCAGAATGTTACCAAGGGAAACGGTGCTAGATATGCAGAAAATATTCACTCTCTTGATCAACCATCTAATTGTTCTTGGAAGAAGTTTCTCCAAAAGTAATCTGAACTTAAAAGTCCTAAGATCATTATCAAGAGAATGGCAACCAAAGGTAACAGCAATTTCTGAAAAGAAGAGTCTTTCAAATATGACATTGACTTCACTTTTTGGCAAGTTGCAAGAACATGAACTTGAACTCAAAAAGATGGAACAACAAGAAGCAATTGACAAGTTCATTCGACCTATTGCTTTGAGAACTAAAGTCACAAGATGTGATAGTACACAAGAGGAAGATTCTCAATCCGACAGTGATGATGATGATGAGGATATAAGAATCATTGTGAAGAATCTTTACAAAATCCTCAAAAATGGAGATTGTCATAATCTTCAAAGAAAGAAGCATGGCTTGAAGAAGAAATCTGAGAAAAAGGTTTCCAAATCAAAGAAGGCATACATGAGAGAAAATGAAGCAAGTTCATCATCCGATTCAGAAAATGGAGAAGCATGTCTCGCTTTGATGACAACACATCATTCTGATGATGAAAATGAAGAGTTTCTATATTCTGTCTTGCTTACCCCCACTCTCTACATTTCAAATGTCTATCCTACTTGTTAGCATGTGTGGAGTATGCTTGGCCTCATCTTCCTTTTGATGAAGTCAAAAGGGGGAGAAAGGGTCCTGTGCGTTGTAAAGTTTATTTACAAGGGAAGCTACAAGTGGAACAAAAAGGGGGAGAATAGTCTGATGTATATTATGAGTCTCTTTATTTCGATTATCCTGGAATACTTTGTATGGCTTTTTCTTCTTTTTGATGATGTCAAAAGGGGGAGAAAAGTCTTGTGTATGCTTGATCATCTTCAGGATACTGTGCTTCATTTGCAAAACAAAGGGGGAGATATAATTGCAAAACCAAGGGGGAGATACAAGACAAGAAAGATGCTTGATCCCTCAATGTTCAAGGATGATGTTTGTCATCATCAAAAAGGGGGAGATTGTAAATCAGGTCTCGTCCTTGGACTCGGCTGAGGTTTTGATGAAGACAAACACATCACAAAAAGAAGAAAGACTTCAGAAAAGAAAAGGAAGACTTCAAGAAGACTTCAAGAAAGAAAGAGAAGAAAGACTTCACGAAGACTTCAGAAAAGGAAGGAAGACTTTAAGAAGATTTCAAAGAAGACTTCAAAGAAGAAAGACTTCAAGAACCGGCTCAGAACATCAAGATCAATCATTAAGGTTCTATCTTTAAGTAAGTCTTGTCAACTTAGTGTGCTATGCTTTATTAAGGTTTAATTGCATTTGAAGGCTCATTAAAGATCAACTAATTAAGTATAATATGTTCTCACAAGTAAGACTTGGTAGGAACACTCAATTAAGGTTTAAGATGGTCAAAACTGAGTTTCGGACTCTCTGTAATCGATTACAGGTTGTGAGTAATTGATTACAGGAAGGCGGTAATCGATTACCATCTTAGTGTAATCGATTACACAGTTTGAATTTTGAATTCAAACTGCAACGGCTAGTGTAATCAATTACACTAACTGCTGTAATCGATTACCAAGTCGACATATGTGTCTTTTCATGAACCATTGTGTCTCAACCCGTTTGGGAAATGTTGTGTTGGTTCATGGACGACCTCTAGTGCCTATATAAAGTCCCTAGACACTCAGAAACATCAATGACTTGGTCCATAACTTCCATATTCATTAAAGTCATAATTCTGAGTTTCTGTTCTCTCATTTTCATAAGAACACTCATGTTGTTCATCTTTTGAGAAACTCAGAATAGAAGAGCCTTCATTGTAATTGTCTGGAGCATACAAACTAAGATCAATCCATCTTGTCTAAAGGATTGAATCAGCCATAGAAAAGGCATCTTCTTCTTCTTCTATTGAATCGTGTTGATTCATTCACCGTGGTTGTCGGTGATTGTAAAAAGGTCCATCGTGGAGTTCGATGGTTGTGAAAAGGTCCTTTGAATCGGGTTTGATTCAAAGTCCGTCGTAGGTTTCGGCGTCATCAGTTGGTGGTTTGCCATCTGAGGTTTGACAAGAGTTCTTAGGGTTCTTGGTGTAAGAACTTGTAAGGAATCTTGATCATCGTAAATCTTTACTGTGTGATTCAGTGGAGTGGTTCTTCAGAAAGTGGTTTGCTTTAAGGTATAGTGGAAAATCTCTGTGTGATCAGAGGACTGGACGTAGCCTTCTGGGATTGAAGGTGAACCAGGATAAAATCCCTGCGTGTTCTTCTTATCCTTCATCTTTTACTTTCAAGCAATTACAATATTCCGCTGCAATAACGTTCTTACGTTACAACTCTAATTGCACTGAAAGTCATTTGGTACTATTACGCGAAAATCGGGGCAACACTGATTCACCCCCCCTCTCAGGTTGCTATCTATACTTACAGTTGTAAAGATGTCTGAAACTTTTTAAAAGTCAATGACTAGAGAAATATTGAAAAAAATATGTAAAACACATTAAGACCAATTAAAGTTATTGACATACCTTAACATCTAGACCAATTAGGTTCACTGGCCATTGATAGCCAAATCCGCAAGTGCACGGATGGTTATCGCGTAGTACAAAAGATATCGAACCCAAGGGATAGGTGTCTTCTTATTAAATTATTTAGTACTTAAGCAGAAAATAAAAAGGTGTATATTGTTGTTGGTTTGCTTAAGACAAAACTGGAAATAACAATAAAATATAAAGAAGAAAAGAGATGATGAGATTTAAGCACTTGGGTTGAATTAAATAGTTTATAAAATATTCTAGCAAACACCTACTTAATTTCTGAATTCTAGAACCAAGTTCATGATGCTATAGCCTAGTATTTCTACAAGTTAATTCCTTACAAATGTAGAAATTTCTTCCTAATTACTAAATTCAATTCCTTTCAACTTAGTTAACTAGAGAAGAAGATGAAGATAAAGTTCAGGCCAACATAAAGCTACGTCTATCCTAATTCCTTAGTGATATATATTTATAGCCTTTTTTAAATCCTATTTCCCTTACTACTTACAATTTCCATTGTTATAAGTAATAAGCAAGAACTCTTATGCGCATTAAGAGGAAATGAAGAACAAGGAAATAAAACATAAACTGGAAATATTATTCAGAAATGTAGAAATAAACTAAGACATAAAATATAAACTACAACAACCCAAGATACTTAAAAGAATTAGCCAAGCATGGCTAAAAGAGGCATCGAATTACCCTGGATAGGAGCTCAAGTTTGGCTTCCCACAATTCCTAGGAACAATTCTCTTAAGGAAGAAAGAAGAATACTTGTTGTATTCTGAATAGGTGTGTCTTACAAGTGAAGAAAAGACCCCTATTTATAGTAAAAATCTGCCCTCCAGCGCTTGAGCGCTGGGATCCCCAACGCTTGGGCGTTGGGTGCATTAAAATCCCATGTTGCAGATATTTGCCCAGCGCTTGAGCGCTGGCTTCCAACGCTTGAGCGCTGGGTGCAATTTCTAACTCACATCCTAGTCAGAGTCCCAACGCTGGAGCGTTGGGAGTTCCAACGCTTGAGCGTTGGCTCGACTGCTGGTTAATCTTCAAGCTTTTCTCTCCAACGCTAGATTCATATACATTAAACCAACTTGGATACATTTAATTTGATATTACACTAAATCCCAAAAAGAGAGGTTTAGCGACCCATATTCATAGTTGTCATAACCTTTCAAGAAGGGAGAAGGAAACCGGAATCTTGGCGACATCCACATTTGTGTCCACCTCGGCGACGTAGAACCGTGCTCCAAAGACCTTCCATTTTCACTCCTACCTTGCTTCCTCACTTGGGATTCTCTCCCTAACTCTATTCTCCAATGAAAACCTAAAATCTAAGCTGACTCCCAAAATTCTGAATTGCTACTCTGTTCTGTTTGGACGAATGTTTTTATAGGCAAAATTCAGCACAGGTCGCCGAGCGACCCTTCCAGGGTGTTGAGCGACATGTTTCCCTTAATGAAGGGTTTCCTTAGCCGCCTTACTCGCTGAGCGGTTTCCTGGGCCGCTGAGCAGCCAGAGAAGGTGTTCTGCTCACTAAGCGGTTATCCTAAGGCGGTAAGCAGCCAGAGAGGGCTCTCTAGTCGCTGAGCAGCTGTCCTGGGTCGCTGAGCGGTCAGAGGCATGTCCAGAAGCGCTGAGCGACCAAGAACTTGTATTTTCTTCCCAGCTCTTTCTGCCTTTATGAAAAATCCATCCAAAACTTCATTCATGCATCAAAAATGGTCATAAAACATAATAAAATCCAATACAAACCCATTCTTGGCAGAATTTCAAATATATACAAAATTAGAGGAGTTTAACACAGAATATTCATCAAATGATCAATATAAGTGTCAATTAAAGGCTATAAAACTATGAATATTTGACACTTATCAATGGCATAGCTCAAAGCCCTATATATTACCTTTCAATCAACAGGCAAACTTGGGTTTTGTAGATAATCGACTATGGGTTTTTCCCAATCATTTGCAACTAAGATATCAATCACAAGTACCTCAAATTGTTGTTCTAGAACCAACTTTGCCCTAATATTAATCAACTCTTTCAACTTTTCCTTAGACACCTTGTATCCAAAAGCGATTTAGGCCAATTCATTGACTTCTTGATTCTCAATCCTAGGCACATGTTGGATTTTGACCCCATCAAACTTTGTCAATAAATGACAATCCTTGATAAAATACTTCACCAAATTCTCACTTATGCACTTGTAATCTATGGTTAACTGCTTAACCACCAACTCTAAATCATTTTTAATCTCCACACTCCTTGCTCCTAGAACCAACAACATTTCGAGCCCAGCAATTAAGGCTTCATACTCTGATTCGTTGTTCAAGAAAAACCTTGGATTTTAAACTTAAAACTGGTAGGAATTTCTTGAGGAGATATTATCAAGATTCTGATTCATGTTCCTTTTTGGTGTCTTGATCCATCAAAAAAGAGTTTTCAAGGTTTGAGTCTAACAAATGTTTCTTGCATTTCGACTAAAGAGTGTTTGAGTTGGAAATCTGCCACGACTTGGCCTTTCATAGATTTTAAAGGCGTTTATTTCAAGGAATACTCAGTTAAAGCCAATGACCATTTACCAATTCGACTATGTAAAATAGGCTTCAACAACATGTGTTTTATTATATCAAATGGGAAAACACAAGTACATCAACTGGCTTAATATAATATTTCAGTTTAAGGCAGGAAAAGTATAAACAAAGGCACAAATTTTAATCAAGCTATACCTAGTTTCTGCGTCGCTCAACATTCGACAAAGGTAATAAACGACTTTTCTACACCATTTTCATCCTTTTTCTGTCGAAGTAGTGGCGAAAAGATCTTTGTTCTGCCACTCAGATTTGAAATAAATCTCCTTAGAATGTTTATCTTCCCGAGCAAGGGTTGCAATTGCTTCTTCGTCGAAGGGGGTTGAGTATTGAGGATAAATCTTTCCTTGTTTTTGGTGATTTCAATCCCTTTCTTGTGGACCATAAATCCAAGAAAATCTCATGCAACAACACCAAAAGCAGATTTAATGGGATTCCTTTTTAGACCAAATTTCCTCATCCTTTCGAATGATTGACGAAGATGGTCTGAATGGTCATATCTCGACACAGATTTCACTACCACATCATCGATATAGACCTACACAAATCGACCAATTAAATAATGGAAAATGGTATTCATTTTGAGCCTCCATTTTCTTAACTGAGTCAAAGAATGGCCTTGAAACCCAAAGGGTTGTCATCATAAATACAATCAAGCTTCAGTTCTTCTACTGACGCGTCAAATTCGACTTGGCTTTCATCAACCACTTTCTTGACTGAATCGAAGTTGAGATTTTTAGCTTCATTAACTGTTTCTAAAATCTTGGCCTTTTTTGCCATTTGTTCATTAGCTATCAGGGCTATTTGAACCATTTTTTCGACTTCCAAAGCTGGCTACGGTTTTCTTTCGGCTTCTAAAGCCGTCGTTTTAACATACTTTCGGCTTCTAAAGTCGTTTCATTCATACTTTCAACCTCTAAGGTTGTTTTGATCTTGTTTTCGGCAATATAAGCCGAAATTCGAGATATGCTCGATTCAAACATCATCCACCATGTGTCACTCCTTGAGACGGAATTCACGCCTTTGGTGAAAACCATAATCTGGATCCAGTCTTACAAAATAAATGACTGGTTCTTCCTCTGTCTCCCTTCCAATATCATTGTAGGGAGAAATGATAGCTAACTTCTTGTCGAAAGTCTTCTTATTGACCTTATCACACTCTGCGAAGAAATAGCTTTTGTCGCCATCAACATTCTCGAGCACACCGTCTCCCCTCCAAATTGATAACTTTTGGTGAAGGGTAAAGGGTACTGCTCTGACCCCATGGATACACTCCCTTATTAGTAGTAAATTATATATTTCTTTCACATGCACCACCATGAACAAAGTAGTTGTCGTCATCGTACCCACGGTAATCTCGAGTGGGATTACCCCAAGTGACTTGTTGATTTTCCCTCATAATAAGACAAAACCATGTTATGGGGCTGCAAATCTGCTCCAATCTTCCCAATGTTCTTCATCTAAAACCTCGGCATCAGGTTTATAGCAGCTCCTCCATTGACCAGCACCTTGTTTATGCCCCTGCCTTCGACGTGTTCCCACACTAACAAAGGCTTCAAGAGTTTCTTCATTTCCTCATCGGGCATCTTGAAAACATCAATTTGTTCCTCGACTCCTCTCTTTGTCATGATGTAATAACACAAGGGGTTATCATCGTCTTCATCTTTGACAAAATAGTCATCCCCGTTCTCTGCAACCTCAAATGTTTGGTCGAACTCAACAGGTAGCACTGACACTTCATTGCAGATAACGTCTAAACCATCACTGTCAGAGTCAAAACTATCAGTTAACATGTCCCCTTCTTCAACAGTAAGTGCCTTTAGGTGTACCATTTTCAGAAAAGAGGGCTTACCATTCCGACTCAATTTGGTGGTGGAAAATGGCCTATAAGCCGAGTTCTTGGGTACCTTGTTGTTGCTTTGGCTATATTGGCCTAATTCGAGTACATCTCTTCTCTCTTTCTCCCAAGCGGCCTTCTTCTTCCTTTGGTGGAGCCTCCACTGAGTCCTTGTCATAGGATTCCTGCCAAAATAATTCTTCGGCGCATATTAGTAGTTCTTTGAGATATGAGAGTTGTCTAAATATGAAGAACTGTGCCCCACTTCGACCACTTTGGTTTTGATTTTGGATTAGACCTGGCAGCAGTGGCCCATTGGTTGTGTCGAATTGTGGCAGGGGGAGCGAAGGTTTTCCTCTTATTGAGTTGAGAACTTAATGTCCCCTGCACATCTTTCATTTTTTAGCCTAAACGTTATTTTTCGAGAAGTCGCTACCCTAACCTTTCGACCACTGACTTTTGGTGCGATTTCTTGGTTTAACTTTGCACTACTTTACCAGCGATTCAGTCGAAAACTGCATCGGAAGAGCATAAATTCAATATCCTTCTCTTTGCTCCTTGTCAAGAATTTGAACAAAGTCTCGCCAGTATTGGGATAAACATCCTTCATTTCTTCATCATGTCCTTCGACTGAAGCTTCAACTTCACTCATCCTGACATGAGGCAGCTCAAACACTTCGACCATACAGATTCCAGTTAGCTCAACCAATTTGGTGTGCTGAACCTACAAAGAATCTGAATCGATCTTCATAGCAATCTTCTCTTTCGTCTCGAGCACCAATCTACCTTCCTTGATAGTTGTCTGAACCAAATCCCTGAGTTTAGTACATTGGTTAGTCAAGTGGCCAAAAAAGTTATGGTATTTACAAAACCTTCAAACTTTCCTTTTGATCAGGGGGAACGTTGATTTGGCCATCCTTTACCAGGATGTCATAAATGGCATCACATTTTTAAATGTCAAAATAATAAATTTTAACTGGAAATGTAGCATTTCGAGGCATATCAGTGTTAGCTGGTTTCCCTCAAAAGGCCTTAGAATTTTAAATACATAAGGAGGACCCTCTTTAAGCTCAGCCAACTTAACCTTAATTCCTTCCATATCTTCATACGGCTCATAAGATGATGGGTCCTCTCGACCTGAGTCACCTGTTTCGATATATGAAACTTCATTTTTTCAGGCAGCTTGTTATACCTAACTTTCTCTTGTTTAAGATATATGACCTGCCTTATTATATCAGCCAATTGGGCCATATCCCTCATATACTGAGTGCCAATTTTCTTTCTGATCGAATAATCTAGGCCTCTTGCGACTATTTCGACCAATTCATGCTCAGGGACTTGAGTGAAGCACTTAGACTTCATTTGCCGAAACCTGCTCAAATAATCATCAACAAATTCAGACAAAGCCCTCTTCACACTTGCCAATTCTTTGAGAGTAATTTTGGATTCTCCTATGAAGTATTGATCATGGAAAATCATTTCCTATTGGTTCCAGTTAAAAATTGAATTCGGTGGCAAAGTGGTGAACCAAGTGAAAGCATTCTTAGTCAAAGAACTGGGAAAGTATTTCATCTTTAAATATTCATTAATCGCCAAATACCAACTTCAATCTGGTATCTAGCAATATGCTCTGTCGTCAAATCTTCGTTTCTCCTGAGAACTTAGTGAATTTGGGAAGCTTCCAACCTCTAGGAAGTTTCGTCTGAAGGACTATCTCAGGAAAATGAGACACAAAATGGGGTCGATATGCATACCCCCGCATTCAAACCATGTTGATTTAACAATTGTTCCATAATGTGCGGAATGTTTTGTTGCCCCCCAAGGTTGTTATGTCGAATTCTCTCCACTATTTGGTCTGCATTGTGGTTTCGATTAACTAAAACACATTGCCCATATTTCAACCAGGATTGATATCTATGTTAACGGGCTCATTCTGGGGTACTTGTTCATTCGTCTGAACCTCCACGACATTCTGTGGTTGATTTGGGTTGGGGAAATTTTGACCAGCCTGAGCGACTTGTTCAAGGATAGGAACTGGGGCGCCGAACACATCGACAATTCGACCCAATTGCGTAGTTAGTTGTTGGTAGGCTGTGGCAGTGTCTCGAATCGTAGGATTAAAGATGGTGCCAATTTGTTGGGTCACAGTATTGACCAACTCATGATTACTATCATCCATTTGTTGTCTGAAGGCGTTCAAAGCAGTATTAGTTAGAGTAACTAGGGACCCATTTAAAACAGACCCTAAAGGTCCCACATTTCTAACAATATTCACTCGTGATCGTGATGCCAGAATCTGGTTCCCAGGAGAACCAGTGGAGACAATTTTATCAGAATACATGGATGGATAAGTTCTTATTCCAACCATTAGAGAAGTAGGCATACCATAAGGTTAGTCTCTCAACCCGCTGAGTGTGCCTTTTGTTGGTCCCAAATCCTAGTTGAAGTACTCCAACCACATTCGAAGACATGATTAGAGTCGTTGGACTTGGGATGACAAATGGGGTTGTGACTTGACTCAAGGCTGGGCCGGTCAAAGCTGGTACAAAAACTTGAGTCGAAACCAGTACATTCGAACCTACGACCACATTTTGGGTTTCTGGTGCGCTCGTAGGAGCAACACCTTGTCAAAAAATAATCTCAACCCCTAAGGATTGCCACTTGTGTTGTTATTCGTCGAATGGTTAGCATTCGAATCACCTCCAGGAGGATTATTGGCATTTGAATTGCCATTTGGACCAGGGTGAGATCCTGGTGACTGATTATTTCTTGATCGATTAGTCATGCTAACGTGTCTGCCACATCTCAAAATCATACACTTGGAAAACTTGATTAAAAAAGTTAACATCAAAACGATACTAAAAATTTCAAGCAAAGAGGTCCCACTGGGTGTGCCAATTTGTTTACCCAGAATTTCAGTAAATAGTAAGAAATCCAAATTTTAATAAAGTGGTTGGATTTTAATCATTTTTGGGTTCTTTAACTGAAACTAAAAGTGCCTCTGAATGTAGAATTTAACAATAAAGTCAAAGTTCTTCAAAGAACTCAACCAAGAGTCAGGAACAAGTATTGTAAAAAGCTAAATTTATGATAAGACAAAAGATAAAGATGAAATAAAAGGTATTTGCATTGAAATGAAATTTGGTTTCTCTTAGTACATACTCAGAAACTCTAATTTTACTATTGGTCTTGATTGCTAGGACTTTGAGCAAATACAAGAGCATTTCGAGCAATTGATTGTGAACCCCTGGTTCAGACCTGAAATCCTCTATTTATAGACCTAAAATCTAACTAAAACCAATGCTAAAAAATCTCGACCTTACACGTGTCTTGAACGTTACGCGTCTTGCAAGTCTCTAACTTGTTCAAACTTTTAGTCGAAATGAACTTTCTCATTTCTTGATCAATAATCGTCTAAGTTCAGGTTTATGTTTCGACAAACTCAGTCGAATTGAATTATATTTAGTCGAACCATATTAGTTGTTAAATAACACTTTGACAAAATCTAAAAAGAATATTCATTTTATCATTTCAACTGAAAATGACTTCATGAAATTTCAGGCTAACACATATCATCTGTTATTAATATAATTTATTTCTATCTTATTTCTTTATTTCATGTGATACAAATGAGTATTTTCCTTATACATATTCACATGAAGTACTCCGTGGCACAACGCGGGAAGCTACGATTCCTCTATTTTTCGATTCTCTCTGTTTCGATTTTTATATTAATCCATGCAACTTCTGCGTGCGCGTGGGCAAAATGATTGAATTATAATATATTCATATCTCTATTTTCCTTTCATCTATGACATACTGGTCAACTCGTTTTCCTCCCTTTTTTGATCAGCAATAACACGCGCTAAATAAAATAGCAATATAAATAATGGTGTCCTACTTCTCAGCTTCTCATCATTTAGAGGACAAAATAGAAACAATCTCAAGTCTCAACCATGGTGATGTCTGTGTTACTGAATTTCATATTCCTACCATCTCCTCTAGTCATGGCCTTGTCGGTGATAAGCTTGGTTTCACTGGCAAAATTTGGGTACTCGGAGATTCAGGGAAACCACTTCAACTTTTCCAAGTTCTGGAACGACAATGATGGCAAAACAACGGATGAGAAGCCGATTAAGCTGTCTGGCAGAGCTGGATTTCTTTTTATCTACACTCCCTCTTTTCTCGTCGGCACGGCGTCATTTTTTATCTTCCCTCACGAAGGTCTCAGATCCACGCTCCTTCATTCTGCTATCACCCTGCACTACTTCAAAAGAGTCCTTGAGGTAATGCTTCTTTCCCACACTCCTACATAGTATATAGTAAGGAAAATCTTTTGATTTTCAGAGAAGTGAACTCACTTAATGCTGTTTTTATAAGACTCAACTAGTAGTTAAGGGGACTCCATATAGATTTCAACTAACGTATTAAAGTAAATGTGGTCTAGTTTGAGCTCTAGAAGTGTGCTCATTAGACTTTGAGCTTTATTGTATCTGGTCTAGTTTTTCTCTCTTTGCTTGTTATGGCCCTTTTTATTCTTGTATATGGGTTTATGCATCCCTTGTGCATTTATCAATATATTCTTCTGTCTATCAAAAAAAAAAAATGTGGATAATGTGCATGTTTGGAAAAGTGTGTCTGGATCCACGTTTGGGCTAGATTCACGTTTGGGCTGGATCCATATTTGTAGAAGTAAGAAATATTTATTTTTGGATTGTTCGTTCCACGTTTGGCATTTTTAAACGTGAATCCAAACACACTGGATATGGAGTTTTCTAAATAAGCTTAGAAAAAACTCGAGTTTAATTATTCTAGTTCTAAGTAGACCAATAATATTTAAAATAAATGAACTAAAAATTGCACTTATTTTAAAAATAATTATCCGCCTAAGACTACAGTTATTTAACTCAAACTCGGCCATTTTGACAAGCCTACATAATAATTCTGATTGGGAATAAGTGGGAAAACAAGTAATTTATTGCTAGGCTTGTCATGAAAGTTGATATTTTAGGTGACAATTTTGAATTAAAAGTTCTTTTTTTATTAAGAATGCTGGTTTTACTCTATTATGTAGGTTCTCTATGTTCACAAGTTCAGTGGTCCTATGATTCTTAATTCTGCAGTCCCCATCACTCTGAGTTATCTTACGTCAGTTGTATTTATGATCTATGCTCAACACCTAACAAGGGAGCTTTCGGAACCATCTATTAATCTGATGTATCCTGGGATTGGGTTGTTTTTGGTTGGAATCACTGGCAACTTCTACCACCACTATCTTCTATCCAAATTGAGAGGAAAGGGAGAAAAAAAATACAAGATTCCTAAGGGTGGTTTGTTTGAGCTTGTGATCTGCCCCCACTACCTTTTCGAGATCATCGTGTTTTACGGAGTTTGCTTCATTTCTCAAACGTTGTATTCGTTCGCTTTCGCCGTAGGCACTACTTTGTACTTGCTGGGTAGGAGTTATACAACTAGGAAATGGTATCTTTCTAAGTTTGAAGATTTTCCTAATCATGTTAAGGCTGTTATCCCCTTTGTCTTCTAAATGTTGCGAGGAACAATAAGGTTTACTTGAATGTTCCGGCAATAGTGCTAGGATTGAGACTTAAATTTTCTCTTTCTTAGCTATGGTTATCTGGTTAGTTATGATCAGTCTATGACCTTCTAGTTACATGACTTAAGAGCCTGTTTGGTTCATTCATGTTTTCAGTTTTTGTTCAATTAAAGCAAGTTGACGTGCATTGGAATGAATGCTGTATATTGTGTTCAGGTTTTTACATTCAAATAAAAGTATGTTTTTTAGTTCTAAAACTGAAATTTGTTTGAAGAGAGGAAGAGATACCACGAGACACTTATTTTTGATATCTATTTCTCTTTTGGTCACATCATATTATATAACACATATTACCTACCTCTTATTTCTTTCTATTTTTTTAATAATCAACACTCAAAGGATGTACAACAATCTTTATTAATTCTTTAAACTGTCATAACATATAAATTAAATCATATTTTGTAATATTAACCTTTTCTATCTTTCCTATTTATATTATATCTATAATGTTATGTCAATTTAGGTAATTAATTTGATGTCTAAGGTCTCACTTAATTCTATATAAATAATAGTCATTTATATATATATGGAAAATAAAAATGTTTGTGTCAGCCAATGATAGTTAACATCAAGATTTAATCATTTAATTCTTGAGCTCATGCGCATGGTCAGAAATCTCATAGCAGACTTATAACACGCTACCTAGCTACCTTTAAAGAACCGGGCACGGGAATGGGTCGAGGCTTCATGCCGTGATATGTCAATCCGAAAAGGGTAACTTGTAAGTGTAGATAGCAACCTGAGAGGGGGGTGAATCAGGTTCTCTCTATTTTCGCCTTAACAAAACTCAATTACTTTCAAGTTAATGATAATCACAATTGATGATTGTGAATGCAGCGGAATAAGAACTTGCTGCAAGTAAAAGATAAAGGTTGAGAGAATTTGCACACAGATTTTGCAGGTTCTCTCTACGGTGAATGAATCAAACCGATTCAAGATGAAGAAGAAGAAACCTTTGCAGTGGCTGATAAAATCCTTTAGACCATTTGGATTGATCTTAGTTTGTATGCTCCAGGCAATTACAATAAAGGCTCATTTGTTCTGAGTTTCTCAAATGTTGAAGAACATGAGTGTTCTTATGAAAATGAGAGAGCAGAAACACAGAATGGTGACTTTTATGAATATGAAAGTTGTTTTCCAAGTCATTTCACGTTTCTTAACATCAATCAAGTATATATAGGCACTAGAGGTCATCCATGAACCATCACAAGGCTTCCCAAACGTTTTGAGACACATTGGTTCATGAAACGACACATCTGTCGACTTGGTAATTGATTACAGCATTCTGGTAATCGATTACGCTATAGCCGTTATGATCTGAGTGTCATTTCCTGACAGGTAATCGATTATTGACTTCCTGGTAATCAATTGCTGAAAACTGGTAATCGATTACGCTATGCCTGACTGACAGGTAATAGATTACTGAAATCTAGTAATCTATTACTGCAAGTCTGAAACTTGGTTTCTTTGATGTTCAATCTCTAATTAAGTGTTTCTACTTAATTTTAGCCTTTGAAAACAAGTTGTACTTAATTAGTTGATTACTCATGAGCCTTCAAATGCAATATTACCTTAATAAAGCATAGCACACTAAGTTAACAAGACTTACTAGAAGTTAGAACCTTAATGGTTGATCTTGATGTTTTCAGCCGGTTCTTGAAGTCTTCTTTCTTTTTCTTTTTTTTGTAACGTGTGTTGTCATCATCAAAACTTCAGCCAGAGTCAGGAGCAAGACCTTCTTCACGTAACTCTGCTCCATCCCTTTGGACATGCTTCGGCGCCCAAATTGCACATCCCTTATGTGTCAAATTAATCAAAACAAGAAGTCAGAGTAAGCTATCACAGGTTTAGGTCATAAAACATGACTGAATAACGAAACTAATAACCAGCCTTGTAGATTGTTCATAAATTTTGCCGAAACATGTCAAAAAGATAGCATCAGTGCGTCTTATATTGTACAGAATTAAATTTTAAGCAAATTTTCTTTACGCATTTCGTCAAGCAGGTAAAGGGAAAGCATACGTAGAAGCCAGGATTGTAAGAATATGACAGGAAAAATCAGTAGAACTTCAAATCAAAGGGAGAGAACACTGCCCTTGCTCATGATGATAGAGTTTACTGAACTGAATTGCTCAGGCTTTTTTCCCTATATTCATGACAGATTCTTCGGGAACATGAAAAAAAACATTCTGTCAGAAATTTCAACGAGCAGTTCGCAGGCATTGAAAACTCAATGGCTATATGAAGGATAATTTATTGAGGCAATTTATCAAGCAATTAGCGAGTATCAGGACCACAACCATAGAAATATAAAAAGAGGCTTAAAGCAGGAAAGATGCACGGGTAGAGTGAAAAGAGAAAAGCAATGAATCAGTGAAACAAATGCAATTGACCCGCCACCGGCAGTGCAGGGATCGATCAAACCGTATATGGTGGATTTGTGCGTTGATGTTGGCGAGCCCGATTTGACTCCGTGGGTACGATGAGGATTTTGCAACTTCCTCCTCCTATTTTTCTTCCTTCCTCGAGCTTCCTCTCTCTTGCTCCGTTCACACATCTCCAATATCAGCCACCATCGTGTCGAGAGCTCTTGCCGATGCGCCATGCCTCATAGCCACGGTCACTCCCTCGCACCAAACACCACGCCGCCGCCGGTCTCACCCTCTGTCCCGTTGCCCGAGACTTCGACACCACGAGGCCCTTGCCCATAGCACCGTCATGCATCGCCGCTGAGAAACGGGCCGAGATTCTGGGTTTCGTGAAGATGGTTGGTGGCGGGTGGTTAAGAGAGTGGAGATGGTAAGGTTTCGGCCAGATCTTTCTTCTATCTCCTTTATTTTTTGGATTACCCCCTCACTCAGGCAGAACACGAAAGCTTTTTGGTGGTGGTGGGAAAAGTTTTTACCTTTCCCCACAGACGACGCCAAATGTTCTGGAAACATAGAGTGCTTAGAAATTAGGTTAAGAAGAGAAGTGTATTCAAAATGAGGTCCCTATTACATGAGTCCCCTCTAGCTATATATAGTGGGGGAGCCATAAATGGCCTTTAAACGTCATAAATAATATTAAAACCTCATTAAAGCCATTAATACGGGCCACTGGGCCTAGAAACACTGAGCCCAATAGCCTCAACTATCGCCTAGTCGCCCTTCCACTAGGTGGGGGCGCTCGCCCAGTCCAATTACATTGCCTCCTTAAAAGATTTTTCTGAAGGGCCGACATTGGACCTAACACTTTCAACCTCGTTTGCAACATATGTTTCTCAACCACTCTTTCTAACTTCAAAATCTATTTTGCAAGATCAAATGCAAGGTCTATTATTTGTCTCTTTCGATCTTCCTTGTCTCTTGCCATTCCCACAACTACTAGATAAAAGGTTTTTCGCAGCGACAAATGTTGCTTGTAAATTTGAAAAGTCGTTGGCAAAACTACCTTTCAAAGCAAAATAAAAGTTGTTGCATGTTGCTACGAAAAGTCCCATTGCGAAAAGTTTTGCCACAACATTTGTTGTTGCTGCCATTGTTGAGGTTCTTACAACGACTATTGTCGTTGCTATTGTAAAAACTTTGTCGATGCTATAACTGTTTTCTAATAACCACTGCTGACGTTGTCATACCCGACATATCTTAGCGATTAAATTCGTTGCGATAAAGCATTCTTCTCAACAAACCAAGTCGTCGTGATAAGATGTTTTTTTCTCAACAGCCATAGTTGTTGCGATATGAAATATTTTTCTCAAAACAGCCATAATTGTTGCGATATAGAAATTTTTTCTCAACAACCATAGTTGTTGCGATATGGAAATTTTTTCTCAACAATTATAATTGTCGCGTTAAGGTATTTTTCTCAACCACTAATTTTTTTGCAAATAAAAAAACAAATTATTATAATTTTGACAAATAAAGTCACAGCCTTAAATTACATTTGACAACAATTTTAAGTATGTGAATTTTTAATATTGAATTTTTTTATGAATATAAAAATCTTTTTTTAGAATTTATATTTATATTAATTACAGATACTAAACTAATTATAATAAAATATTTAAAATTAAGCACTCATCACACTATTTGTAATGTACGAAATTATCATCAAAATAAATAAAAATATTAAAAAAAATAAAAAGAGATAAGAACAACATTTAATAGATTAAAAGCCCCTTACAAGAGTCATCTCGAGGATTAAAATCATAACATCAAAATAAACCAGAATTTAACAACCTACATGTAACCCCTTGAAAACACCACCTAAAAATTTAAAACCAACTTATCAACTAATACTTAAACAAAAATAAAATAAAAAATAAACACCCGTACATGTTTTTGTTTTGAAAAGAAAAAAAAAGCAAAGATACATAATCCGTGAATAAACTGTGATTACAATATTAATTTCTTGTCTAAGTGTACTTTGAGCATGTCATCATAATTAAAGTGTTGAAACACCACCATTTGACCTGCAATTTTAACACATAGAAAAAATTCTAGGTTAGCACAACTTTTTGTATGTACTTAATAGAAGAAAGAGTAAAAGAGAAAACATTCAAAATAAGTTTTAAAAGTATGATGACATAATCTTACATGCCGATACTAACTAAGATGCACCTCAAAAAAAAAAACTCTTACTTTTTTTTTAAAAGGCCAAAATATATTAATGAGAAATACAAGGGGTACTTCAACCCAATACAAATACAAGGGGTACTTCTGCTTGTTTGTTTGATTAATGTTTGTTGATCTTGTACTCAAGCTAATGCAAAAATGATGGATAATGAACATTGTGGGATAAAAGAATAAGCTTTTTTAAGTTTTATTGAGTAAATGTGATTAATTGTGCACGGATTATTAGAAATTGGTGAGTAATTGTGGAGTTTGTTCATGTTTTAAAAATATAATAATTAGGAACCATTGTGAACGGGCATTTTTTTTCTGTAAATATGGCGGCGGTTGGATCCGCCGTAAATGGTGTGTTATTTTTCCTCTTGACTTTGCGGCGGTTAAAACCGCCGTGAAAATAGAAGATTGAAAGTGTTGAAGATGTGACCTTGGCGATGGTTGGAACCACTGCTAAATATTTAGGCTGTTTGCGTGGCAGTTATCCCAACCGTCGACAAATCTCTTGGAAAAGTGATTTCCCTTTTCCCTTCAAGTTTACCTACTACAGTACCAGCGTGAATATAATCTCCACCAGATAAACGTGATACTCCTTTTTAGCGGTGGTTCAAACCGTCGTCGGTTCTACTTACAACCGCCGCAAAATCCCTGTTTTGTTGTAGTGAGATACCTGGGAATATTTTCTTCTAATATTCAGATTTATTATAAATATAATAAATCATTTTATCTAATTAATCATTCTTACTTGATTTAACATCAAAATTCAATTTATATATTTATATATATGTTCATTTCACACCCCTTATTAAATTTTATTTTTCAAACCACTTATCACGTAACACTTTTTCAATTATCCTATAAACGTATTTATTTAATTAATCCAAAAAAATAAAATAAAATTATTTCTCCCAATAATATAATAGGCCACGCGGCCATTATATATATATGCTCTCATTTTATTTTTTCTCTAAACACAACACCTTAATTAAATCCTAAAAATATATTAGTCAACCAAATCAAAATATTTCCCCAAGGAAGTATAATTATATGCCTCGCATATACAATTCAAATAAAGAGAAAATATTATCTTCCTTCCAAATAACCAATATCTCTAATATTCAAGATCAACAACAATCAAACAATATTTAATACACATAAAATCAACCAATAATATATGATAATATTTATTAATAATAATAATAATAATCCTAATAATAAAGAAAATTACTATTATACCCCTGGACCTTTTCTCAGGGTCTTACACCAATCTTATCTTTACCTTGTTAATAATAAGAAAAATAAAGAAAAAGGTGTTTGTCATGAGTTGGTAATAACTATGAAGGGTTTGTTAAGTTCAAACGATTTCACGTTTATTATATTTTGAATAATAACAATTTTACCCAAGGTTTAATAACGATAGATATGTTTTATATTTCAGGAAATATCTATCGTCCGATGAAAAGAAACGTATCGTCTGCCTACTCATGAAGAATCTAAAGCAGCTACGTTCAAATGTATCGTCCGATGAAAAGAAGTGGAATGTCTGTCTACGTTCAAAATGTATCGTCTGACTTCATGTTCAAACAGTGAAGAAACGCATCGTCTATGCAGAAGAAGGATTATGTCGTCTGCGCTCTTCAATGAAACATTGTTTCAACTGAACAAACAAAGGACATATTTAACGAAGAAATATCCCTCGTATCAGCCTAGTCTCTGAACATTCCATACTTTATGATACACCTTTTTAGAGTCAACGACTCTCTTTTCTGAACATCGTACAACCTCAACGGTCAAAATCAAATCTCATTGATTAGAATAAAAGATACGCTCTGTTGTTTTCCTCTACATTAATTGCTCAACACTATTTAAGGAAACAAAAAAGAGAAGAGTGGATGATAGAATCAGCCGCATTAAATGCTGCATTAATTGCGTAGTAGTTTTCCATTTAATGCTCTGAAAGCTTGATAGAAGTATCTGTTGCAACAACAGAGAATACGATACTCAATGGAACTTCATTATCTTCATCAACGTCCATCCTACTGAAGATATAAATAGAAGACTTGAAGACTGAAAAGTTTGGGCGACTCACAACGAAATTCAAGCACAAGCTTTCAATCTTTCTGAAATCGCCCAAGCACAGTTTCCTCACTCAAAACTCAAGTATCAAACCAAAAATCCGAGTGAAGTAACTCAACCAGAGAACCATTGCAAATCATCTTTGTTGGTGAAACTCGATGTGTTTACCCAAGTGTCCAACCTCTCACAACACTTAGAGTTTATCTGTACTTAAACTTTCTACCTCACTCTTTCAGAAGAGACCTTCATAGAAGAATATATTTTTCTTGTAAAAAGGATTAGGAGAAGTCCTGATAATACTTGTTGGGGGAAGTCCCTGAGAATACTCTAGAGGAGTCCTATGGGAATAGTTAGGAGAAGTCCTTCGAATACTCTGGAGAAGTCCTTCGATTACTCTGGAGAAGTCCTGTGTCTAATACATGTATTGTTATGGATTGAATAATGAAAATCTTAGTGAAGCCAAGGACTGGACATAGCCCTATCGTTCTGGGGGTGAACCAGGATAAACTTTGTTTTTGCTGTTTTTATTGCTTGCATTGTTTACGTGTTTATTTACTGTATCATCTGCTGCATGCATCGTCCGACGTTTTCTGCTTGTATCGTCTACATGTTCACAACATTTACATTAGAACTCATTTTATATCCACTGCTAAAACTCTGTTAACCTATCGTCTGCATAGGTGTGTTTTTATCCCGAGTTCTATCATCTGTGAAAACCTGTCATAATCTAATAATTGTTTTTGGAAGTCAAGTAATTAGGACACAATTCAACCCTCCCCCCTTCTTGTGTCGTTTGCCGTTTCCTTTTTCTATCAGGTTTGGGAAAGTGTGAAAGTGAAAAAAAAAACATGTTTGTGCTCGTCACTTGGTTTTCAGATGAGGGCTCAAATTTGGTGTTGTTGTAGAGGAGATGGGTTAATGGTGTAAGTTGTGGTGGCTGCTGGCTTGGTGGAAGGGAGGAAGAAGAACATGTTTTTTTCGGTTTTTGAGTTTTTTAAATTAAAATCAATTTTTTTAATTAAAATATACTAAAAAGCCACGTCAACAAAAAAGTTAGATCTTGGAGTGCCCAGAGACCAAAAGTGTTGACGGAAATTAACGTCGGAGAGGAAAAATGTAATTTCTGAACTTTATGGACCATTTTTAAGCAAAGACCATTTGTGGCGGACCAAAAGTGTAATTAAGCCTTTTCAATTTTAAGTCTTGGAGTCTTTAGGAAATTCTTGTTAAGCTAAAACGTCACGTACTAGCTTATCATTTGATTTTCTGTTTTTTTTTTCTGGAACTAAACACTTTAATATTATTGTTTATCTTGTAGGTTGATTTCTTTCTCCCGCTTTCCACATGCACTTTTCTCTTAATGCGGCAGTCAATTGTATTCCTTGTGTAGCTATAAACTTGTCTGACAGAATATAAATTAAATGTCGAACTAATAAATGCCAAATGTTTGTAATAGTAGTAAAGCCCCATATTGATATTAGAAAACCGTGGCATGTACCTAAAAGGCACTTGTGGCCTTAATCCGCTTTATGAAACCGTGTCTGAAAGTTTTAAGGCCACAGTTTCGTAAGGCAAGTAAAGGCCACAGTTGGCATTTAGGAATTTGGTTTCCAATATGTGGTATTAAGGTAACTGCGACTTTAAGTTTTTGAACAAGTCGTGGCTTAAACTTGACAAAATCGTGGCCCTTGAGCTTGGCCACAACCATCTTGTAGTGCGACGACAAGGGAACCACGGAAAAATCGTGGCGTAAGCTTTTAACCAAGGTTTTTTACATGAGCCCGCGCTTTTTCGTCCGCGGCGGAAGACCGAAAACGTTGTAGTGTCTACTAGGCTCTGATACCAATTGTTGAATTTAATATGAACCTAAGAGATCATATAATCATATAGACATAGAATATAGCATGTTGATTTTGTCATGGTAAAGAAATTGTGTACTCGGTATGGAATGGTTGAGGGATCCACGTCTGTGTCTATTCTCAGTTTGTTAGAGAGTAAAAGCGTGAACCAACACGGTGCAGCACAGCTGATAGATAGTTAGGCTCTTTAAGCATCTAGTCCAGGGTTTGGTTCTTGGGTGGTGCATATGGAGAAACATTTGTTGGGAGAGACCTACCTACTTAACGTGATCTCAGTGAAGGGAATCATGCGGTTGATATGCATAGAGGAATTTGAATTCCCTAAGAGATGTCTTGCAATACCATACATCAAATTTCATAGATAAAAACAAATAGACAAGAGATTCAAATTACTTCTTGAAGACCTGAGTGAACAAAGCAGTTGCAACCTCGTCTCTATAGCAGTCCACACAAATTCTCTCGCTAGAAGACCCTTGTGGCTCCTTGTGCTAACAGAGACACGAGTGTGCGAATTTTTACGTGCTAGGGTTTGAGAATTCATGCTCTATTTAAAAGCCTTTACGAGGAGACTAACCTTAATCCTTATTGGAGCATGTTGAGCTCACCCAATGAGTTGGTCCAATAAATGTTCATCTAATGGACCGATCCAATAAGACAATATATTCTAGTGGGCTAATTCTATGTGTGTGACCTCCTAGGTATCTCTTATGGAGCTTCGGGACTAAAAACAACCTATGTAATTTTCAGATGACTAAAAACAACAACAAAAAATACCTAGGGATGAAAAATAAAAATAACGTATTTTGCAGGGACTAAAAATGTATTTAAGCCATTATTTATTGATGAATATTATTTTATTTTTAATTAATCTTAATTCTTAATATTTGTCACTAATTCATAATTCAAGTCAATTTTAAGTTTATAAATGTTATTATTTGTTGTAAGTAGTTGAATAGATTTTAACAATACAAAATTTTCAATTTTTTATTTTATTATTTAATATATTTATTACAAATAATTTTGTTATTGCTTTTTTTATTTTAATACAAATGTAGGAAAGTTTTATTGTTAAAGGTATTTATTGCAAAAGTTCACATCTCATATATATATTTTGATTGATGAAGGGTAATTTACACACATAAGCAATTTAATGTTTTTATTATGCCACCTGAATGAAGTTATTTGATTGCACCTTTTAATGTGTGACTATATACATCTGTCATTGCAACTACATAGACCCTCACCATCCTATACAAAGGAATCAACAATCAAGTAGTTGAACAAAACAAAAATCGGAAAAGGATTACCCCTTATATTTTGGTTCTTCTATCTTTGTTCTCTCTGCTGTGCGGTGAAGAAGATCCTACTTCTGAGTTCACCCTTGTCCCTTTGATAAAGAAAAATTTTCCCTGCAAAACTCATAGAACGTACCACTCGACCAAAGGTACATCTATCATGATGGCGTTCATTGGTTCTGGGTTTATTCTAAATTTCTAATGACAAGCCTTACGATCCCTGTTTGGTTTCAATTTCGGAGGTGTGGATCCATCTATCCAAAAGCAACTAGTTATTGCTTCAATTTGATGTAAATTCCTACCAAATATGAATTCACGTGTATTTTCCAAACACACAACCACACACTAAAATTCGCATCAAAGTAAGTTTATCCTTTGAAAATGTGGACATTTAAGTAATAATCCTAATTAATTAGTATTATTACATGTGGCTTTGTCTGATGTCGACAAAAAAAAATATGGTTCACTAGTTAAAATACTTTTTTTGTAAATTAATTTTAATAGATATGAAGTAAAAAATTTAGTAGTAAAAATATGATAAATAAGCAGGACGAATCCATTCACAACATGTTAGGGGCAATTTCCCCCACAAGATTTTTACATCAACCATGATGTCAATGGAGGAATTTTGAGTCTGTTCATAAATAGTGAGAAAAAGTTCCAGGATCAAGGGCCAGGTGATTTGTACTTCAAGTGTGGGGTTTAAGCTGCACCATGGAAACAGGTGGAGAGATATCAAATTATATTAAAAAATAATAATTCCCATGAAATATATATATATATATATATATATATATATATATATATATCACTACATCAGAAAACGCATTTTTCAGCGTTTTTTTTTTTGGTATTTTACTGCGCTATTGAAGCGTTGTAACTCTAAGCGCTGTAATAGGTACTTACAGCGCATTTAGGACTTATAAAAAAGCGGTGTAACATGTGTCATAAAAAAGCAGTATAACATGTGTCATTATCAAAACAGTTCTAGTCATTGTTATTACTCCTTTTAAAGCGTGCTAGACATACTACAACGCTTTAGTGGACATACTGCAATGCTGTTTAATAATAAAGAATTTTAAATAAATTGTACAGCATATTTAGCTTACAAAATAGTCAAAACTTATTAATCAACCATAATGTATGCCATAAAATATAAGAAAATTTAAAAACAACCTGTTTGAGAAAGCTCCAATACTAAGCAATTTTTGCACCCACAACAACCACTAAATATATGTGCATCTAGATTGTGCACAAACAAGCAAAGTTTTGTTTTGAACCACAATTCCAGAGAAATATTATAAAGCAGATGTCATAAAACAGATATCAAAATCTATATTTCTTAAGTCCAAGCTGTGTCCATCGTCAAAAACTTATATTGCCAGCCATCAGAGTCTTGCAAAATGAAGCTCATACATTGCAAATATATTAGGTGATAGAGTTGCAACTTGTTTACATAGAACATGGAGTAGAATCAGTAATTAATTTAATAATTCCAGTCCTGACAAGGACTAAACTCTGGTTACCATAACACATGTTTCCTCAAGCAGCTCATCATGTTGTTGTGTAGTTTTTTATGGCCTTGCTATATCACAGTATGAATCTTTGCTATGGCAAAAATCCATGTCTCTGGGATTTCTTAATTAATAAAAAATGTTAGCTACCATAAGTAAGAACAATATGAAACTGAATGACTACACCCTACCTACTTATATATGCCTAGACCCTGAGCCCGTGACCTGTTGTTTATATGGAGTACCATACGTTTTTATGTCTAATACTTGAAAACAAAATATAATCCAATCAGTCTTGAGAGTTACTGAATATAAACTCACCCTTGAAGACTTTGTTAAGTATAAAATCCCAATCAGTCCAAATGGATAACCCTATGTCTAAGAAACCATTTATGGGTCATAAATGAGCTAGAAGTTTTCTACATACTATATAAAAATACAGTTGAATTATTGAGTGAAAGAACAGATGCCATTAAAAATAAAAATACACTCTAAGAAATAATACACTAATAACACTAGCCAACAGCATCTACACTCTCTAAGAGCAAAATACTCTAATAAACATTAAAAATCAAATTTAGCTCAGTTGTAAAGAATCACCAACCCCTTTTTCCACCTCTCTAAGTCTCATTTATTGTTCCCTTCCTCTCCTCTCCTCTCCTCCCATTTCCTCATATCTCATGCCTTTCACACCAATTCTCAAACCAAATCTCCCCTCTCTCACTCTCACTCTCACTCTCACCATTTTCTTTGTCTAATTCTCTAATATGCTGACCAACCACACCCCTCTTCTGCAATTAAACTTAACAGATTTCTGTCTCTTCTTCTAAAAATATTACGCAGTGAAAAATTATTTATAACTCAATTTCAATCACACCAAAATATATAGTAGTAATATACACTCTCTAAGATTAAAATACTCTAATAAATAATAAACATCAAAATTAGCTCAGTTGTAAAGGAGGAAAACTGCTTTTCACACTCAAACATGGAAGTTATTTATGTAATAGAGTTTCAAATACATACCACTCAAAGTAAATGATCAGTAACATAGAGAATCCATTCATCCTTGACTTCATTTATTTGAACATGAGAGTATTTCTCACACCTATACTCCGGGAAGTACTACAATCACAAACATTAAATTAGAACTAAAATGAACTAATAAATTTAAAAGATAAAAACCATTGTAAATATAAACTAGAACTAAAATGACGTACCCCTTCCGGGATTATATTTCGGTGTGGTGAAATGATCTCCTTCATAAATCGAATCACATAGTAACCACAATCTATGTGATTACTTTGGAAAAGGAACTATAGAAATCAACGAAAAAGGTTAAATTAAATATTCAATTTCCTATGAAAGTGATTCAAGATTTGTATATATCTTTATAGTGCTCCATTTTATGATTGATTTAGATTTTGTCACTTTTACTCTATCGCGATATATGCGTATTGCACTAACAAAAAGAAGTAAGTTAAATTTTCAATCATAATCATAGAATAACACTTTATTCTATGCGCCTCTCACAATGAGGATCAAAGAATCTATATAATATATAGTCTCAGGTGTGGAATGGACATTGATGATGACTAACACCCAATGATTCCTACACAAATGTTGGGATAAAAGATCTTAAGAAAATGAAATTCATTAGAATTTATCATGGAAGCTATTTTAACTAAAATTTACTCACCCTGTATTAAAAGGTGCTAAAAATAATTATTCCCTCCCATGAGACTTTGTAAGCACTTCAGTAGTGTATTCTGATTGTCGATAACCAAGTAAAGCAGTTTTTCAATGTGGGCATATAAAAGAAATATGATTTGTCTTTCGATATTGGAACATGAGCTCAAAATACAAGTACCTTAAATTAAGATGGACAAATGAAATATAATCAACAATAAATCAGAGTTTAGTCAAAACTCAAAACTATTATAATTAATTTAAAGAAATACCTAATATAGGTGCAAATAATGGCAGCAACTAACCACTTATGTTGAAGAACTTTATTAATTTAATCTTTACCCAGATATTCTTTATAGGGATAACCAAAAATTTCATCTTCCATCATTACACCCAGCTGGTCATCCTTCATTAAAAGACGCATATGTAAGGAAAGGTTTCTGCAATGCCAACAAGGGAGGGACCCTCTACATGAGGGGGGTTTTGTGGGTGTGAGGTACCCTTTAAGGTAATTGCTTTTTTATTTTTTGTAGTCACAACCAGCAACTCTTTCTCCTTGATTTTGGGCTGTACAAATGTCTGAAATGACTTTGGTTGAGCAACTGACTCCTTCGCCTGGCCCGACACTTTATCTTTCACTTCAGGTTGTTGTAAATCAGGTCTCGTCCTTGGACTCGGCTGAGGTTTTGATGAAGACAAACACATCACAAAAAGAAGAAAGACTTCAGAAAAGAAAAGGAAGACTTCAAGAAGACTTCAAGAAAGAAAGAGAAGAAAGACTTCACGAAGACTTCAGAAAAGGAAGGAAGACTTTAAGAAGATTTCAAAGAAGACTTCAGAGAAGAAAGACTTCAAGAACCGGCTCAGAACGTCAAGATCAATCATTAAGGTTCTATCGTTAAGTAAGTCTTGTCAACTTAGTGTGCTATGCTTTATTAAGGTTTAATTGCATTTGAAGGCTCATTAAAGATCAACTAATTGAGTATAATATGTTCTTACAAGTAAGACTTGGTAGGAACACTCAATTAGGGTTTAAGATGGTCAAAACTGAGTTTCGGACTCTATGTAATCGATTACAGGTTGTGAGTAATCGATTACAGGAAGGCAGTAATCGATTACCATCTTAGTGTAATCGATTACACAATTTGAATTTTGAATTCAAACTGCAACGGCTAGTGTAATCGATTACACTAACTGCTGTAATCGATTACCAAGTCGACAGATGTGTCTTTTCATGAACCATTGTGTCTCAAACCGTTTGGGAAAGGTTGTGTTAGTTCATGGACGACCTCTAGTGCCTATATAAAGTCCCTAGACACTCAGAAACATCAATGACTTGGTCCATAACTTCCATATTCATTAAAGTCATAATTCTGAGTTTCTGTTCTCTCATTTTCATAAGAACACTCATGCTGTTCATCTTTTGAGAAACTCAGAATAGAAGAGCCTTCATTGTAATTTCCGGGAGCACACAAACTAAGATCAATCCATCTTGTCTAAAGGATTGAATCAGCCATAGAAAAGGCATCTTCTTCTTCTTCTATTGAATCGTGTTGATTCATTCGCCGTGGTTGTCAGTGTTAGTTCAGATAGCAACCTGAGAGGGGGGGTGAATCAGAGTTGCCCCGATTTTCGCGTAATAGTACCAAACGACTTTCAGCGCAATTAGAGTTGTAACGTAAGAACGTTGTTGCAGCAGAATATTGTAATTGCTTGAAAGTAAAAGATGAAGGATGAAGGAAATGACACAGAGAGTTTATCCTGGTTCACCTTCAATCCACCGAAGGCTACGTCCAGTCCCTCAAAGAAACCCCTTGAGGATTTTTCCACTATTGATAAAAATCACTTACAAGTTCCTAACCCAAGGACCCCAAGAATTTCTACCAATATCCTGTGAAAGTAAACCACTTTCAACAGCCCCTGAAAACAAACCGCTTTCAGTTCCTGAAGGCAAACCACCCTCAGACCTTGAAGACTAACCCGCCTTCAATCGAACAACCCTTCACCGAATACCACGGTGAAGTTAGAATCCCTCAGAAAGATTACCACTTTCTGAAGAACCACTCCACTGAATTCCACAGTGAAGATTTCCCATGATCGAGTACTCTTAACGAATGCTTGCACCAAGAACCCTAAGATATCTTATCAATCTTCCTGAAGCAACCCACTTCTGATTGATCAAGTCTTCTTAGCAATACTTGTGCCAAGAACCCTAAGAGGACCCATCATGCCTCAGAAAGCAAACCACTTTCTGATGACACCGTATTACCACGGTGGACTTTGAATCAAACTTGATTCAAAGGGTCTTTTTACAACCACCGAAAACTACGGTGAAAGAATCAACATGATTCAAATAGAAGAAGAAGAAGATGCCTTTTCTACGGCTAATTCAATCCCTTAGACAAGATGGATTGATCTTAGTTTGTATGCTCCAGGCCATTTACAATGAAGGCTCTTCCATTCTGAGTTTCTCAAATGTTGAACATCATGAGTGTTCTTATGAAAATGAGAGAACCGAAACTCAGAATGATGACTTTTATGAATATGAAAGTTATGGACCAAGTCATTTTTGTTTCTGAGTGTCTAAGGACTTTATATAGGCACTAGAGGTCGTCGATGAACCAACACAACCTTTCCCAACGGGTTTGAGACACAATGGTTCATGAAATAACACATCTGTCGACCTGGTAATCGATTACCACAGTTAGTGTAATCGATTACACCATGCCGTTGAAGTTTGAATTTGAATTTCAAACTTGGTAATCGATTACACACTTGTGGTAATCGATTACACACTTCCTGTAATTGATTACACACATCTGTAATCGATTACAGACAGTCCAGAACTCAGTTTTAACCATCTTAAACCCTAATTGAGTGTTCCTACCAAGTTTAACTTGTTAGAACATATTGTACTCAATTAGTTGATCTTTCATGAGCCTTCTAATGCAATTAAAACTTAATAAAGCATAGCACACTAAGTTGACAAGACTTACTTAAAACTAGAACCTTCATGTTTTGATCTTGACGTTCTGAGCCTGGTTCTTGAAGTCTTTCTTCTCTTAAGTCTTCTTGAAGTCTTCTTGAAGTCTTTCTTCTTTTTGTTCCTTTCTTTCTTGAAGTCTTCCTTTTCTCTTCTGAAGTCTTTCTTCTTTTTGTGATGTGTTTGTCTTCATCAAAACCTCAGTCGAGTCCAAGGACGAGACTTGAATTACAATCTCCCCCTTTTTGATGATGACAAACATCATGCTTGAACATTGATTGATCATTTGACTTTCTCTCTTGTCTTGTATATCTCCCCCTTTGTTTTGCAATTTTATCTTCCCCTTTGTGTTGCAATTGAAGCACAGTATCCTGAAAATGATCAAGCATACACAAGACTTTTCTCCCCCTTTTGACATCATCAAAAAGAAGAAAAAGCCATACAAAGTTTTCCAGGATAATAGAAATAAAGGGAAGCATAATGGAAAATATTTTGATGTCAAAACGATAATGTTTATCAACACTTTTCTCCCCCTTTTTGTTCCACTTGTAGCTTTTCTTATAGATAATCTTTACAAAGCACATGTGACCCTTTCTCCCCCTTTTGACTTCATCAAAAAGAAGATGAGTCCAAGCATACATTGCTAACAAGTAGTATAGACATTTGAATCATAGGGAGTGGGGGTGTGCAAGACAGTATTTTGAAACTTATGCATCACACGTAATTAAAGCATAACCATAGAAGTTCAGAATACATAATTAAACATACAAGCAGAATTCAAACCATCTAAGAGTTATGTCTAAACTATTACAACCCAAAATATATGAAAACATAAGCCAAACTCTGAAAGTTAACTATTTTCCATTTTTAGCCCTGATAGAATTGATTATATACTTCCAGTAAACGATTACTGAAGCTTTCTGAAATAATCCTGGGCCAAAATATCCCTGTAACCGATTACTTACTTTATGTAATCGATTATCATGTCTGAAAACTTGGATTTCCAGACTTGATAGGTACTGCATGAAAGATATATCTAACAGATAACTATGATGTAAATGCAGATGCCTAAGAATGCATTACTCTTGTACTTAATATTATTTGAAAGGTATAAAGTTTTTAGATTTTCTCTTACCAATACCACATTCTAAATTTGTGTTTTGAAAGACCATCCTTTGTATATGACATTTCAGATCACAAGATCTTCAAAACACATTTGCACAATAGGCTCAATGGTATTTTAGAGGTACCCAATAGTCTTTGGATCCTTTTGGATTAGTTCCTTTCACATCCCATATGAATCTTTTATTGGGAACTCCATCATTTCTTATGACAACATTAATGAGGAGTATAGTGAAAGAACTTTAGCTTTATGTTAGGCACTTTCTCTTTAGGACAATGGAAAGTTTTGATATAATCCTTTCTAAGTTGAGCACCATCATGTACTCTCCTTGTGTGACCAAGGTTATATGTACTACTTGGTCTAAAAGTGATTTTCTTAACATCACTAGGATGACTACGATCAGATAAACCTAAATCACTTTTATGAAAGACATGTCTTTGATTACATGACAACTTATCCATATCATTTGTTCCTTTGTTTACTACTTGAGTTAATTCATCAATTTTTTAACTTAAAGATTATGCATGGATATAAAGATGTAAAATCAATTTGAATATTTACTCTAGACTTTACTTGATCTAATTCATCTTTCATGCTTTTAGTTTTACTTTGTAGAGATGAGATGATCCTACTATGATATGCATATTCTTCATAAACACTCAAGAAACTATCATGCAATCTGATGAGTGGATTTTATATGATGTTTTTAGGTAGTTTTTAGTCTTTTTATTTTATTACTTTTGAGTCACATATAGGTTTTTTATTGTTTTTATGTAGATTTTATATTTATTTTGCATTTTGCATGTAGTTTAGATTTTATTAGATTTTCTAGCTTTATTTTATATTTTTAGGAGTTTTTATAGCAATTTTATATTTTTAGGAAAAGCTGGTTTAGTTATCATTTTTGTCCAAGGACCAATGTGTAAAGTTTCAGGAAGTCAGGGACCAAATTGTAAAATTTTAAGAGTGGAGGACTTAAAGTGGAGATTGAGAGAATATGAGGGCTTGAATTGAAGTGCTAACCAAGAGAGAACCAAAGTGAAAAAGAAGAATATGAAGAATCACTCTCTAATTTAGCACATGGAAAATAATGTTTAAAGGAATTGATGTTAGTGGAGGAAAGGTTTCAGAATTAAACAAGGCTGAGTAGTGGCTTTTTATGGCCATCAAAACCCACTACCATGAATGAAGAAGGAAGAAAAAGCTTGAAGATGAAGAAGCAGCGTCCCAACGCTCCAGCGTTGGGATCCCAGCGCTCCAGCGCTGGGGTTCTGACTGGATGATGAGTCAGATGTTGACCCAGCGCCCAAGCGTTGGAAAGCCAGCGCTCAGGCGCTGGGCCTCGGACAGAAAGTGGATTTTTAATGCATCCTAGCGCCCATGCGTTGGGAATGCCAGCGCTCAAGCGCTGGAGGCTGGAATTTTACTATAAATAGGACCCTTTTCTTCACTTGTAAGACACACCTTTATAGAATACAACAAGTATTCTCTCTTTCTCCCTCAAAGATCATTGTTCCTAGGAATTGTGGGAAGCCAAACTTGAGCTCTTATCCAGGGTAATTCAATGATTCTTTTAGCCATGCTTGGCTAAATTCTTCTTTAAGTTTTTGGGTTGTTTTAGTTTATAATACATGTTCTAGTTATTTCTTACATTTCTGAATTTTATTTCCATTCATGTTTTATTACCTTATGCTTAATTTCTATCTTGTGGATCCCAAGAGGTTTGGCTTATTACTTATTACATAAGGCCATTTGGTGAGTAGTAAGGGAACTAGGTAATAAAAAAGGTTATAAGTATACTTCGCTAAGGAATTAGGAAGGACGTAACTTTATGTTGGCTTGAACATCTTCTTCATCTTCTTCTTTAGTTAACTAGGTGCCAAGGAATTGGGTTTAGTAATTAAAAAGAAAGATCTACAATGCTTAAGGAATTAACTTGTAGTTACACTAGGCTATAGCATCATGATAATGGTTTTATAATTCAGGAATTTAGTAGGAGATTTCTAGCATGTTTTTATAGACTATGTAAACCAACCCAAGAGCTTAATGTTCATCATCTCCTTTTCTTATTATTTTATGCAATTGTTTCTTTCTAGTTCTCAAACCAACAACAATTATTCATCTTTTATTTTTCTGTTTTAGTACTAAATTTTATAATAATAAGAACACCTATCCCTTGGGTTCGATCTTTTTATATTACGCGATAGTTTAATCGTACACTTGCGATTCGCTTATCACAATCTATAAAAATTACTTTGTAAATTATCATATGAAATTGCATTACTAACCTCTTTATTGCCATCATTAGAATGATGTGTTACCATCAAAACAAGACATATTCCTCCGTTTTCTGAATTGGATGATGAACTTGCTTCATTGTCTTCCAAGTTTGTCTTCTTTGTTTTGGAGGACAAGTTTCAGAGAGTATAGACAAAGACTCTATATTTGGTAATCTCTACTGGAGTGAATGATTCATCTTGATCTAGATAAGTACTTGATCCTCATTGATGTGGGTATTACTATGTAATCATCCAAGTCATATTTCTTTAGAGGTTCTTTGTAGAACTTGGATTGATTGATGAATATCCCAATTTCAGATTGCTTGATTTGCAATTCATTCTCGTAGTGCTTGCTTTATATCATATAAAGCTTTCTTTAAGATGAGGACTTGTGAACGAAACTTTGGATATTCAAAGCCATGAGGTTGCTTCACATAGACTTCTTCTTGAATATATTCATTCAAGAGACAGCTCTTAACATCCATTTGATATAGTTGGAAGTTAATCGAGTAGGCATACTCTAATAGAAGTCTAATTGCGTCTAATCAAGCACTTGGTACATATGTCTAATCAAAATCTATACATTCTTTCTGATTATAACCCTGTACTACTAATCTATCTAATTTCTAATTATGATTCCATGTTCATCTAATTTGTTCCTAAACATCTATTTGGCTCTAATGATATACTTATCAATAGGTTAGGGAACCGATATACATACTTGGTTTTTCTCAAACTAGTTCAACTCTTGTTGCGTGGCTTGAATCCAATACTTATTTCCTAAAGCATTATGTACTTTAGATGGCTCTATTTTAATATGGTTTGAGAAGGCGTACCTATTTTCCCTATGCTAAGCAATTATCCCTTTTTCATTATTTTCATATGAGACATATCCCCTTTTTCCTAGGTATGAGATATAAAAAATTTGTTTTGTCTCCAATCATGTGTGATGTGCAGCCATTATCAAGATATCATAAAACCCTTTGCTACTTTCATACACACTTACAAAACAAATTCTCATAAAGGAATGTTAAGTACCTAAGTTGCTTTGGGTTCTAGGTTATTAATTGTCTTCTCCACCCACATATATTGGTCACTTGATATTCCTATATTCCTCTAATAACATCTACTAGAGGTATGTCCTATTCTATTGCAATAGGTACAAGCATATAGTCTATAACCTTCATTATATATTATATCTAAGCATATCATAATGTCTCCTAAGTTGTCTTGGAGCATTTTGAGAATAATTCCTATTGAAATTTCATGCTTTGATTATATAGCACGAGAAGGTAATCGATTACAGCAGTTGGGTAATCGATTACTGGCAGTTTAAATTTGAAATATTTCAAACTTTGAATATGTAATCGATTACAGCAGTTATGGTAATCGATTACTTAGAAGATTCTAACAGGCACGAGGACTGAGAACAGGATTAATCGATTACAGGATCTATGGTAATCGATTACAAAGACATTTTTATAGGTTCTAAAACTATCAAGTCCTATGTAGCACATTTCTAGATGAACATTTAAGCACATAATCAATCTAAATACATGCAATCATGTAAGTTAACACAAAGATTATGTAAATACCACATTATTTTAACTATCATGTTTATCTAATATACCTAATTCTCTTCTAATCTTAAGTAATGAATCTTTAGGATTGTTTTGGGACATTTTGTGGGTAGTTCCTATAGTTCATATTTCTAGAAGAACTAGCATGCATGTGTTTACTCCTAAGAGATTTAACATCATCTAATTCCATTTGAAGCATTTGACATTTTTCTTCTAAAGATGGAATAATAGCATTTTGTTTATCACTAAATTTGGAAGTACTATGACACATCTTAAAGAATACTTTCTATAGCATATTCTAAATCATTAGAAAAAGAAGTGCTGGTACTAACCTGGATATTTTCCTTGTCAGAATTCTGAGATGCCATTAATGCAAGGTGTGCTTTTTCCTTCTTTTCAAACTTCTCCTTTAGTCCATGCTTCTTCTTTTCTTTGTAAGAACCTTCGAAAATTCTTGACTATTAAGACCATGTTCTTATCATCTTCTGACTCTGCATCATATTCTTTATTGATGCTTTCTTTGGCTTTTAGAGAAATAGACCAATGTCTCTTTTTGTTGTTCTCATATTGCTCAAATCTGTTTAACTTCAATTCATGTTCTTGAAGTTTTCCAAAATGAGTATCCAGAGTCATGTTGAAGAGACTTTTCTTCTTTGAGAGAGCAGAGTCCTTTTGGTTGCCATGTTCTTGTAAGGGATCTTAACATTTTCATGTTTATGGCATAATAAGTGAATTCCTTACCAAGAACAACCAAGTGATTCAATAGTCGTGTGAACCGCTTTTGCATATCAAGTATGCTTTCTCCAGGCAATATTCTGAACATCTCATATTCTTGTGATAGAATATATTGATCTTTGAATCTTTTGACTTCATCAGTCCCTTCGTGTATAACCATTAAAGTATCCCATATTCCTTTTGAAGATTTGCAAGTAGATACTCTAAGGAATTTCTTCATAACCATTAAAGTATCCAATGATCGAGTACTCTTAACGAATTCTTGCACCAAGAACCCTAAGATATCTTATCAATCTTCCTGAAGCAACCCACTTCTGATTGATCAAGTCTTCTTAGCAATACTTGTGCCACGAACCCTAAGAGGACCCATCATGCCTCAGAAAGCAAACCACTTTCTGATGACACCGTATTACCACGGTGGACTTTGAATCAAACTTGATTCAAAGGGCCTTTTTACAACCACTGAAAACTACAGTGAAAGAATCAACATGATTCAAATAGAAGAAGAAGAAGAAGCCTTTTCTACGGCTAATTCAATCCCTTAGACAAGATGGATTGATCTTAGTTTGTATGCTCCAGGCCATTTACAATGAAGGCTCTTCCATTTTGAGTTTCTCAAATGTTGAACATCATGAGTGTTCTTATGAAAATGAGAGAACCGAAACTCAGAATGATGACTTTTATGAATATGAAAGTTATGGACCAAGTCATTTTTGTTTCTGAGTGTCTAAGGACTTTATATAGGCACTAGAGGTCGTCCATGAACCAACACAACCTTTCCCAATGGGTTTGAGACACAATGGTTCATGAAATAACACATCTGTCGACCTGGTAATCTATTACCACAGTTAGTGTAATCGATTACACCATGCCGTTGAAGTTTGAATTTGAATTTCAAACTTGGTAATCGATTACACACTTGTGGTAATCGATTACACACTTCCTGTAATCGATTACACACATCTGTAATCGATTACAGACAGTCCAGAACTTAGTTTTAACCATCTTAAACCCTAATTGAGTGTTCCTACCAAGTTTAACTTGTGAGAACATATTGTACTCAATTAGTTGATCTTTCATGAGCCTTCTAATGCAATTAAACCTTAATAAAGCATAGCACACTAAGTTGACAAGACTTACTTAAAACTAGAACCTTCATGTTTTGATCTTGACGTTCTGAGCCTGGTTCTTGAAGTCTTTCTTCTCTTAAGTCTTCTTGAAGTCTTCTTGAAGTCTTTCTTCTTTTTGTTCCTTTCTTTCTTGAAGTCTTCTTGAAGTCTTCCTTTTCTCTTCTGAAGTCTTTCTTCTTTTTGTGATGTGTTTGTCTTCATCAAAACCTCAGTCGAGTCCAAGGACGAGACTTGATTTACAGTCAGTGGTTGTAAAAAGGTCCATCGTGGTGTTCGATGGTTGTGAAAAGGTCCTTTGAATCGGGTTTGATTCAAAGTCCGCCGTAGGTTTCGGCGTCATCAGTTGGTGGTTTGCCATCTAAGGTTTGACAAGAGTTCTTAGGGTTCTTGGTGTAAGAACTTGTAAGGAATCTTGATCATTGTAAATCTTCACTGTGTGATTCAGTGGAGTGGTTCTTCAGAAAGTGGTTTGCTTTCTGGTATAGTGGAAAATCTCTGTGTGATCAGAGGACTTGACGTAGCCTTCTGGGATTGAAGGTGAACCAGGATAAAATCCCTACGTGTTCTTCTTATCCTTCATCTTTTACTTTCAAGCAATTACAATATTCCGCTGCAATAACGTTCTTATGTTACAACTCTAATTGCACTGAAAGTCATTTGGTACAATTACGCGAAAATCGGGGCAACACTGATTCACCCCCCCCCCTCTCAGGTTGCTATCTATACTAACAATTGTAAAGATGTCTGAAACTTTTTAAAAGTCAATGACTAGAGAAATATTGAAAAAATATGTAAAACACATTAAGACCAATTAAAGTTATTGACATACCTTAACATCTAGACCAATTAGGTTCACTGGCCATTGATAGCCAAATCCGCAAGTGCACGGATGGTTATCGCGTAGTACAAAAGATATCGAACCCAAGGGATAGGTGTCTTCTTATTAAATTATTTAGTACTTAAGCAGAAAATAAAAAGGTGTATATTGTTGTTGGTTTGATTAAGACAAAACTAGAAATAACAATAAAATATAAAGAAGAAAAGAGATGATGAGATTTAAGCACTTGGGTTGAATTACATAGTTTATAAAATATGCTAGCAAACTCCTACTTAATTTCTGAATTCTAGAACCAAGTTCATGATGCTATAGCCTAGTATTTCTACAAGTTAATTCCTTACAAATGTAGAACTTTCTTCCTAATTACTAAATTCAATTCCTTGCAACTTAGTTAACTAGAGAAGAAGATGAATATAAAGTTCAGGCCAACATAAAGCTACGTCTATCCTAATTCCTTAGTGATATATACTTATAGCCTTTTTTAAATCCTATTTCCCTTACTACTTACCAATTTCCATTGTTATAAGTAATAAGCAAGAACTCTTATGCGCATTAAGAGGAAATGAAGAACAAGGAAATAAAACATAAACTGGAAATATTATTCAGAAATTTAGAAATAAACTAAGACATAAAATATAAACTAAAACAACCCAAGATACTTAAAAGAATTAGCCAAGCATGGCTAAAAGAGGCATCGAGTTACCCTGGATAGGAGCTCAAGTTTGGCTTCCCACAATTCCTAGGAACAATGCTCTTAAGGAAGAAAGAAGAATACTTGTTGTATTCTGAATAGGTGTGTCTTACAAGTGAAGAAAAGACCCCTATTTATAGTAAAAATCTGCCCTCCAGCGCTTGAGCGCTGGGATCCCCAACGCTTGGGCGTTGGGTGCATTAAAATCCCATGTTGCAGATATAGGCCCAGCGCTTGAGCGCTGGTTTCCAACGCTTGAGCGCTGGGTGCAATTTCTGACTCACATCCTAGTCAGAGTCCCAACGCTTGAGCGTTGGGAGTTCCAACGCTTGAGCGTTGGCTCGACTGCTGGTTAATCTTCAAGCTTTTCTCTCCAACACTAGATTCATATACATTAAACCAACTTGGATACATTTAAGTTGATATTACACTAAATCCCAAAAAGAGAGGTTTAGCGACCCATATTCATAGTTGTCATAAGCTTACAAGAAGGGAGAAGGAAACCGGAATCTTGGCGACATCCACATTTGTGTCCACCTCGGCGACGTAGAACCGTGCTCCAAAGACCTTCTATTTTCACTCCTAGCTTGCTTCCTCACTTGGGATTCTCTCCCTAACTCTATTCTCTAATGAAAACCTAAAATCTAAGCTGACTCCCAAAATTCTGAATTGCTACTCTGTTCTGTTTGGACGAATGTTTTTATAGGCAAAATTTAGCACAGGTCGCTGAGCGACCCTTCCAGGGTGTTGAGCGACATGTTTCCCTTAATGAAGGGTTTCCTTAGCCGCCTTACTCGCTGAGCGGTTTCCTGGGCCGCTGAGCAGCCAGAGAAGGTGTTCTGCTCACTAAGCGGTTATCCTAAGGCGGTAAGCAGCCAGAGAGGGCTCTCCAGTCGCTGAGCAGCTGTCCTGGGTCGCTGAGCGGTCAAAGGCATGTCCAGAAGCGCTGAGCGACCAGGAACTTGTATTTTCTGCCCAGCTCTTTCTGCCTTTATGAAAAATCCATCCAAAACTTCATTCATGCATCAAAAATGGTCATAAAACATAATAAAATCCAATACAGACCCATTCTTGGCAGAATTTCAAATATATACAAAATTAGAGGAGTTTAACACAAAATATTCATCAAATGATCAATATAAGTGTCAATTAAAGGCTATAAAACTATGAATATTTGACACTTATCAATGACATAGCTCAAAGCCCTATATATTACCTTTCAATAAACAGGCAAACTTGGGTTTTGTAGATAATCGACTATGGGTTTTTCCCAATCATTTGCAACTAAGATATCAATCACAAGTACCTCAAATTGTTGTTCTAGAACCAACTTTGCCCTAATATTAATCAACTCTTTCAACTTTTCCTTAGACACCTTGTATCCAAAAGCGATTTAGGCCAATTCATTGACTTCTTGATTCTCAATCCTAGGCACATGTTGGATTTTGACCTCATCAAACTTTGTCAATAAATGACAATCCTTGATAAAATACTTCACCAAATTCTCACTTATGCACTTGTAATCTATGGTTAACTGCTTAACCACCAACTCTGAATCATCTTTAATCTCCACACTCCTTGCTCCTAGAACCAACAACATTTCGAGCCCAGCAATTAAGGCTTCATACTCTGATTCGTTGTTCAAGAAAAACCTTGGATTTTAAACTTAAAACCGATAGGAATTTCTTGAGGAGATATTATCAAGATTCTGATTCATGTTCCTTTTTGGTGTCTTGATCCATCAAAAAAGAGTTTCCAAGGTTTGAGTCTAACAAATGTTTCTTGCATTTCGACTAAAGAGTGTTTGAGTAGGAAATCTGCCACGACTTGGCCTTTCATAGATTTTAAAGGAGTTTATTTCAAGGAATACTCAGTTAAAGACAATGACAATTTACCAATTCAACTATGTAAAATAGGCTTCAACAACATGTGTTTTATTATATCAAAAGCAGATTTAATGGGATTCCTTTTTAGACCAAATTTCCTCATCCTTTCGAATGATTGACGAAGATGGTCTGAATGGTCATATCTCGACACAGATTTCACTACCACATCATCGATATAGACCTACACAAATAGACCAATTAAATAATGGAAAATGGTATTCATTTTGAGCCTCCATTTTCTTAACTGAGTCAAAGAATGGCCTTGAAACCCAAAGGGTTGTCATCATAAATACAATCAAGCTTCAGTTCTTCTACTGACGCGTCAAATTCGACTTGGCTTTCATCAACCACTTTCTTGACTGAATCGAAGTTGAGATTTTTGGCTTCATTAACCGTTTCTAAAATCTTGGCCTTTTTTGTCATTTGTTCATTAGCTATCAGGGCTATTTGAACCACTTTTTCGACTTCCAAAGCTGTCTACAGTTTTCTTTCGGCTTCTAAAGCCGTCGTTTTAACATACTTTCGGCTTCTAAAGTCGTTTCCTTCATACTTTCAACCT
Organism: Acmispon strigosus; assembly: GCA_030819835.1. NCBI lineage: Eukaryota > Viridiplantae > Streptophyta > Magnoliopsida > Fabales > Fabaceae > Acmispon > Acmispon strigosus. Next base: position 34,499,998 of record JAUAMA010000001.1, read on the forward strand.
CTAAGGTTGTTTTGATCTTGTTTTCGGCAATATAAGCCGAAATTCGAGATATGCTCGATTCAAACATCATCCACCATCTGTCACTCCTTGAGACGGAATTCACGCCTTTGGTGAAAACCAAAATCTGGATCCAGTCTTACAAAATAAATGACTGGTTCTTCCTCTGTCTCCCTTCCAATATCATTGTAGGGAGAAATGATAGCTAACTTCTTGTCGAAAGTCTTCTTATTGACCTTATCACACTCTGCAAAGAAATAGCTTTTGTCGCCATAAACATTCTCGAGCACACCGTCTCCCCTCCAAATTGATAACTTTTGGTGAAGGGTAGAGGGTACTGCTCTGACCCCATGGATACACTCCCTTATTAGTAGTAAATTATATATTTCTTTCACATGCACCACCATGAACAAAGTAGTTGTCGTCATCGTACCCATGGTAATCTCGAGTGGGATTACCCCAAGTGACTTGTTGATTTTCCCTCATAATAAGACAAAACCATGTTATGGGGCTGCAAATCTGCTCCAATCTTCCCAATGTTCTTCATCTAAAACCTCGGCATCAGGTTTATAGCAGCTCCTCCATTGACCAGCACCTTGTTTATGCCCCTGCCTTCGACGTGTTCCCACACTAACAAAGGCTTCAAGAGTTTCTTCATTTCCTCATCGGGCTTCTTGAAAACATCATTTTGTTCCTCGACTCCTCTCTTTGTCATGATGTAATAACACAAGGGGTTATCATCGTCTTCATCTTTGACAAAATAGTCATCCCCGTTCTCTGAAACCTCAAATGTTTGGTCGAACTCAACAGGTAGCACTGACACTTCATTGAAGATAACGTCTAAACCATCACTGTCAGAGTCAAAACTATCAGTTACCATGTCCCGTTCTTCAGCAGTTAGTGCCTTTAGGTGTACCATTTTCAGCAAATAGGGCTTAGCATTCCGACTCAATTTGGTGGTGGAAAATGGCCTATAAGCCGAGTTCTTGGGTACCTTGTTGTTGCTTTGGCTAGATTGGCCTAATTCGAGTACATCTCTTCTCTCTTTCTCCCAAGCGGCCTTCTTCTTCCTTTGGTGGAGCCTCCACTGAGTCCTTGTCATAGGATTCCTGCCAAAATAATTCTTCGGCGCATATTAGTAGTTCTTTGAGATACGAGAGTTGTCTAAATATGAAGAACTGTGCCCCACTTCGACCACTTTGGTTTTGATTTTGGATTAGACCTGGCAGTAGTGGCCCATTGGTTGTGTCGAATTGTGGCAGGGGGAGCGAAAGTTTTCCTCTTATTGATTTGAGAACTTAATGTCCCCTGCACATCTTTCATTTTTTAGCCTAAACGTTATTTTCCGAGAAGTCGCTATGATGACAGGATAATATATGATGTTTTTAGGTTGTTTTTAGTATTTTTATTTTATTATTTTTGAGTCACATATAGGATTTTTAGTATTTTTACATAGATTTTATATTTATTTTGCATTCTGCATATAGATTAGCTTTTATTTGTTTTTCTAACTTTATTTTATATTTTTAGGAATTTTTATAGCTATTTTATATTTTTAGGAAAAGCTGGTATAGTTATCATTTTTGTCCAGGGACCGATTTGTAAAGTTTCAGGAATTGAAGGATCAAAGTGTAAAGGTTCAAGAGTGGAGGATGAAAAGTGAAGTTTGAAGGAGTCAAAGGGCCAGAATTGAAGTTCTAACAAAGAGAGGACTTGAAGTGAAATTGAAGAATGTGAAGCAACTCTCTTTTATTTGAGCACATGTAAAATAAGGTTGGAAGATTAATGGTGGTAAAGGGGAGGTTTCAGAACTTATTAGGGGCTGAATGAGCCTAATTAAGCCAATCAATTCCACCATTGAAGAAGAAAGGAATCCAAGAAGAAGTTGCCAGTGTTCGTCCCAGCGCTGCAGCGTTGGAATTCCCAACGCTCAAGCGCTGGACCTCTGACTAGGATGTGAGTCAGAGGTTGCACCCAGCGCTGCAGCGTTGGAAGCCAGCGCTCAAGCGCTGGGCCCATTTCTGCCCGTTGGTTTTTAATGCATCCCAACGCCCAAGCGTTGGGAATGCCAGCGCCCAAGCGCTGGAAGGCTGATTTTCACTATAAATAGGGAGCTTTTCTTCACTTGTAAGACACACCTACTCAGAATACAACAAGTGTTCTTCTTTCCCTCTTAAAGATCATTGTTCCTAGGAATTGTGGGAAGCCATACTTGAGCTCCTATCCAGGGTAATTCGATGACTCTTTTAGCCATGCTTGGCTAATTCTTTTTAAGTTTCTTGGGTTGTAGTAATTTATAATTTTATGCTTTAGTATTGTTTTTACCTTTCTGAATAATATATCCATTTCATGTTTCATTTCCTTGTTCTTCATTAATCTTGTGTACAAAAGATTTCATGCTTTCTACTTATGTCATAAGGCCATTTGGTAAGTAGTAAGGGAAATAGGAAATAAAAAAGGTTATAAGTATACATTTCTTAAGGCAATTAGGATGGACGTAACTTTGTGTTGGCCTGAATTCTTTCTTCATCTTCTTTTCTAATTAACTAATAACCAAGGCTATGGAGTTAGTAATTAGGTAAGAAAGTTCTACATGACTTAAGGCAATTAGCTTGTAGAAATTCTAGGCTATAGCACCATGGAATTGGACTTAAAATTCAGAAAATAAGTAATAACTTGCTAGCATATTTATAGATTATGTAAATCAACCCAAGAGCTTAATTCTCATCATCTTATCTCTTTATTATTTTATGTTATTGTTCTTGCTTGTTCTAAAAAACCAACATCAACTATTCATCTTTTAAATTTTCTGCACAAGTACTAAATAATATAATAATAGGAAACCTGTCCCTTGGGTTCGATCTTTTTATTACGCGATATTGAATCGTGCACTTGCGATTTGGGTATCAAGTTTTTGGCGCCGTTGCCGGGGATAGGTTCTATTCTTGTTATTATTTTGTTTAGTGCTTCTTAAAAAATAAAAAAATAAATATTTTCTGCCTAACAGTTTGTTGCCATGTGGAAAGAAGATCCTTTAGAGACTATAATCTCTGAGGGGTTGGACTTTGAAGATATTGAAAGCAATGACGAACAGGTCATTGAAATGGCAAGATATCTGGAAGCTGCCCAGTTTTTCCCTTCAAAGAACAATTGGGTAGAGGAGCTGAAGAGAGAAGAAGAAGTTCAAGAGGAAAAGAGGGAACTGAAGACCTTACCTTCTACCCTTAAGTATGTATTTCTTGAAGAAGGTAACAATAAACCTGTCATTGTGAGTAGTTCCCTCTCTCCTCTTGAAGAAGAAAAACTGGTAAGAATTCTTAGAGCTCATAAATCTGCTTTGGGTTGGACTATTGAGGACATTAAGGGCATAAGCCCCACTGTTTGTATGCATAAAATTTGTTTAGAAGAACAAGTTAAACCTGTAGTCCAACCCCAAAGAAGACTTAATCCTGCCATGAAAGAGGTGGTAAGGAAAGAAGTGATTAAGTTGCTTGATGCAGGGATCATCTATCCCATTTCTGATAGTGAATGGGTTAGCCCCGTTCAGGTAGTTCCCAAAAAAGGGGGAATTACAGTGGTTCCCAATGAAAATAATGAATTGATTCCCACCAGGAAGGTAACTGGATGGAGGGTTTGTATAGATTACCGGAGGTTAAATTCTGCCACCCGGAAAGATCATTTCCCCCTTCCCTTTATTGATCAAATGCTTGACAAGTTGGCTGGCCATGAGTACTATTGTTTCTTGGATGGATATTCAGGATACAATCAAATTGTTGTTGATCCCAAGGATCAAGTTAAAACTGCTTTTACTTGTCCCTTCGGGGTGTTTGCTTATAAAAGAATGCCTTTTGGCTTGTGTAATGCTCCAGGAACCTTCCAGAGATGTATGTTTGCTATTTTTTATGATTTAATTGGTGAATGTATGGAAGTGTTCATGGATGATTTTTCTGTGTATGGCCCCAATTTTGACAAGTGTTTGGGCAATTTGGAAAGGATTCTAGTTAGGTGCCAAGAAAAGAATTTGGTACTTAATTGGGAAAAATGTCATTTTATGGTAAAAGATGGCATTGTGCTTGGGCACAAGATTTCTGAAAAAGGGATTGAGGTAGACAAAGCTAAAACTGAGATTATTGAAAATCTACCTCCTCCCACCAATGTTAAAGGTATAAGAAGCTTTCTTGGTCATGCAGGTTTTTATAGGCGATTTATAAAAGATTTTTCAAAAATTGCTAAGCCTATGACAAATCTCCTTGAAAAAGAAACTCCTTTTATCTTTAATGATGGGTGTTTGGCTGCTTTTAATTTGTTAAAGAAAAAACTTGTTTCAGCCCCTATCATTGTTGCTCCCCAATGGGATTTACCTTTTGAAGTTATGTGTGATGCTAGTGATAATGCAATAGGGGCTGTTCTCTGTCAGAAAAATGGAAAAGTTTTGCATGTAATTTACTATGCTAGTAAGGTTCTGAATGAAGCTCAAAAAAATTATGCTACAACTGAAAAGGAGTTGTTGAGTGTAGTTTATGCTTTAGATAAATTCAGACCTTACGTTTTGGGTACCAAAGTTATTGTGCATACTGACCATGCTGCATTGAAGTATTTGTTTGCTAAGCAGGAAGCTAAACCCAGGTTGATCAGGTGGATCTTACTCTTGCAAGAGTTTGATCTTGAAATTGTGGACAGGAAAGGGAAAGACAATGGTGTAGCAGACCATTTGTCAAGACTTGAAGTAGGGAACTCTAGCCCAATTCCTATTCAAGAGGAGTTCCCAGATGAGAAGCTTTTAGCTGTCCAAGAAATAGCTCCCTGGTATGTACATTTAGCTAATTTTAAAGCTGCTGGTGTGTTGCCTTCTGATTTGACTTGGCAACAAAAGAAAAAATTTCTGCATGATGCCAAATTCTTTTTCTGGGATGAACCTTATTTGTTTAGAGAATGTTCTGATGGGATCATTAGAAGGTGTATTCCAGAAAAAGAATTTGAGGCTATTTTATGGCATTGCCATGGCTCCGATTATGGAGGCCATTTTTCAGGTGAGAGGACCGCAGCTAAAGTCCTCCAAAGTGGTTTTTATTGGCCTACTATCTTCAAGGATAGTAGAGAATTTGTGGTAAGGTGTGATCGCTGTCAACGAACTGGTAACATCTCAAGAAGGAATGAGATGCCCCAAAAAATGATTTTGGAAGTTGAGCTTTTTGATGTATGGGGCATTGATTTCATGGGACCTTTTCCACCTTCTTTTGGTTGCCAGTATATTTTGGTTGCTGTTGACTATGTTTCTAAGTGGGTTGAAGCATCAGCCCTTCCCACAAATGATGGCAAAGTGGTTCTGGATTTTCTGAAGAAAAAGATCTTCACTAGATTTGGGGTACCAAGAGCAATAATCAGTGATGGAGGTAAGCATTTTTGTAATAAAGCTTTTGAAACTCTCTTGAAAAAGTATGGTGTTAATCATAAAATTGCTACCCCCTATCACCCCCAAACTAGTGGACAAGTAGAGGTTTCTAATAGGGAGTTAAAAAGGATTTTGGAAAAAACAGTTGGTACCTCAAGGAAGGATTGGTCAAAAAAATTAGATGACACCTTGTGGGCTTACCGAACTGCGTTTAAAACTCCTATTGGAACCTCTCCTTACCAGTTGGTTTATGGTAAGTCTTGTCATTTACCTGTGGAACTTGAGCATAAAGCCTTTTGGGCTTTGAAACATTTGAACATGGACCCCAAAGAAGCTGGGGATAAAAGACAGGTACAGGTACATGAGCTGGATGAATTTAGACTCCAAGCATACCACAATGCTAGGATCTACAAGGAAAGAACAAAAAGGTGGCATGATAAGAAGATCTTGCCAAAAGAATTTAGTCCAGGACAACTTGTGTTATTATTTAACTCAAGGCTGAGGTTGTTTCCTGGAAAGCTGAAATCAAGATGGACAGGACCATTTTTGGTCACCAAAGTCTTCCCTCATGGTGCGGTTGAGTTGGAAAATCAGGTTACAAAGAACACATTTCTTGTCAATGGGCAAAGACTAAAACCGTACCTAGGAAAAGATGATGAAAGTCAAGTGATGACTGTTGAGCTTGCTGACCCCTAATTGATTAAAGGGAAGGGTCTATCTCGGACCTTAACAATGAGCTGGTTGAGAGACAACCCAACTTAGGATAGTTTATAATTCTGTCTTTTAATTTTCTGCACCACTCTTGTAAATAAATAAAGAAAAAAAAAATTCTATGTTCTTGCTGCAGGGAGGGCCAGCGCTTAGGCGCTGGAGGCCAGCGCTCATGCGCTAGGCCCCTGCCAAATCCCCTCTGATTCCAGTTTTACCAACGCCTAGGCGTTGGGGGCCAGCGCTCATGCGCTAGGCCCCTGGAATCTCGTTTTTATTTACGGTAATTCCAGCGCCAGAGCGTTGGAACCCAGCGCTCAAGCGCTGGAAACCTCTGATGCCCAGTATTTGATTTAATTCCAGCGCCCAAGCGTTGGCATCCCCAACGCTCAAGCGCTGGAGCTCGGGCAGAGGCTCTGTTTGTTTTTCTTTTTGCTGTTTTGCTGTTTTAATAAATTTTGTGTTCACCATTTTCTGAAAGTCTTTGATTCTATGAGTTTTTCCCTTGGTTCTAAACTGGTTTTAATTTTTGGGAAACTCAAGAATTCTTGTTTTTAAGGTGGACACAATTTTTTCAACCCATATTCTTAATTGTGCTATTTGTGGAACTAACAAGTCAAGCAAGTTTTCTACTTGTGAGACTTTTGTTTGTTCAATTTTTGCAGGAAGGAGAAAGAGCCCTCTTGAACTTAAGTGTTCAAAGTAATTTTTACATTGAGGTTCCCTTGGATTATTGTGGGAAATTTGTGATTGTACCAGCTTTTTAGTTTTGTTTTCTCTTTTTATAGTTTTAGCTTTATTTTTAGTTTAGTGTTTCTATTTTATTTTTTGCATGAGTCTTGAGTATATTATCCAGTCTGAATGTTGCTATTGCTGTGAGTGCTTTATCTGATTAAACTGCTTTTGAAAAGGTTCTATGTTTTGAAGCGGTTAGGATTGCATGCTGTTAGAATTGATTTTGGACATCTTGATTGTTTTGGTTTTTGGCAAAAGTTTTTCTGAGTTCTAAAAAGGGTACCACTTACCCTATCTTTTTCTGAGAGTTGAGGACTCTGAATTCTTGATTGTGAAATTTTTCTGCCTTGTGTTACATGTTGATTGGGATTTTGTTTACCTTGTAAGTGGAGAAGAGATTATAGGCATTTTTGAAAACTCAGAGTTTTGGTTTGAAAAGCAAAAATCCACTAGTAGCCCCTTTTTGAGCCTTAAAAGAGTCATTCTTTGAAAGCCTACTTTGTGTGATATTTTTAAGTTGTTATTGTGATTCATGTGCTGAAACTGTTAGAGCTTTTACTGTGGGTTTCTCTCTAGAAAAAGAAGAAAAAAATTGAGGTATGTGCCTTAGGAAAAAATATAATGAGGTAGTGGGGTGAGAAAGAGTATGAAGGGAGTAAAATTCAAGTCATTCAGCCCATACATTCCACTACTTTGTTCAAAAAAAAAAAAGAGAAAAGAAAAAGAAAAATTGAGAGGACCCTTGTGTTAATTGTTGAAGCTCTTAAAGTTGGAAAAATCACTTAACAACAGATTCTGAGTCAGCCATTAGAGTTGCCAATTTCTTGAAATCCATACCTTGAAATATTCAACCTTTTGCCAAGTTACAACCTTCAAAAATCTCTTCAAAATTACTTGGTTGCACTATTTCAGTTTTGATTTGAATGATAGGCAGGATTATTGAGCTTTCTTGTTTTTCATGGAGAATATTATTTTGTGAGCTTAATTTGATGAACTCTAACATGTTGAAAAGCCAAGCCTAACTTTCTTGATTATATATCTTTAAACATGCAGGTCTTCCTAATCCGCTAAGCTTTCTTGGAAAGGTTTTTTGTGCTTCAAGTTGTAATCAGATAAACTTTTTCTAAACTCAGGGACGAGTTTCTCTTTAAGTTTTATCGCTTGAGGACAAGCTGTCGTTGGGTATAGTGGTGTGATGACAGGATAATATATGATGTTTTTAGGTTGTTTTTAGTATTTTTATTTTATTATTTTTGAGTCACATATAGGATTTTTAGTATTTTTACATAGATTTTATATTTATTTTGCATTCTGCATATAGATTAGCTTTTATTTGTTTTTCTAACTTTATTTTATATTTTTAGGAATTTTTATAGCTATTTTATATTTTTAGGAAAAGCTGGTATAGTTATCATTTTTGTCCAGGGACCGATTTGTAAAGTTTCAGGAATTGAAGGATCAAAGTGTAAAGGTTCAAGAGTGGAGGATGAAAAGTGAAGTTTGAAGGAGTCAAAGGGCCAGAATTGAAGTTCTAACAAAGAGAGGACTTGAAGTGAAATTGAAGAATGTGAAGCAACTCTCTTTTATTTGAGCACATGTAAAATAAGGTTGGAAGATTAATGGTGGTAAAGGGGAGGTTTCAGAACTTATTAGGGGCTAAATGAGCCTAATTAAGCCAATCAATTCCACCATTGAAGAAGAAAGGAATCCAAGAAGAAGCTGCCAGTGTTCGTCCCAGCGCTGCAGCGTTGGAATTCCCAACGCTCAAGCGCTGGACCTCTGACTAGGATGTGAGTCAGAGGTTGCACCCAGCGCTGCAGCGCTGGAAGCCAGCGCTCAAGCGCTGGGCCCATTTCTGCCCGTTGGTTTTTAATGCATCCCAACGCCCAAGCGTTGGGAATGCCAGCGCCCAAGCGCTGGAAGGCTGATTTTCACTATAAATAGGGAGCTTTTCTTCACTTGTAAGACACACCTACTCAGAATACAACAAGTGTTCTTCTTTCCCTCTTAAAGATCATTGTTCCTAGGAATTGTGGGAAGCCATACTTGAGCTCCTATCCAGGGTAATTCGATGACTCTTTTAGCCATGCTTGGCTAATTCTTTTTAAGTTTCTTGGGTTGTAGTAATTTATAATTTTATGCTTTAGTATTGTTTTTACCTTTCTGAATAATATATCCATTTCATGTTTCATTTCCTTGTTCTTCATTAATCTTGTGTACAAAAGATTTCATGCTTTCTACTTATGTCATAAGGCCATTTGGTAAGTAGTAAGGGAAATAGGAAATAAAAAAGGTTATAAGTATACATTTCTTAAGGCAATTAGGATGGACGTAACTTTGTGTTGGCCTGAATTCTTTCTTCATCTTCTTTTCTAATTAACTAATAACCAAGGCTATGGAGTTAGTAATTAGGTAAGAAAGTTCTACATGACTTAAGGCAATTAGCTTGTAGAAATTCTAGGCTATAGCACCATGGAATTGGACTTAAAATTCAGAAAATAAGTAATAACTTGCTAGCATATTTATAGATTATGTAAATCAACCCAAGAGCTTAATTCTCATCATCTTATCTCTTTATTATTTTATGTTATTGTTCTTGCTTGTTCTAAAAAACCAACATCAACTATTCATCTTTTAAATTTTCTGCACAAGTACTAAATAATATAATAATAGGAAACCTATCCCTTGGGTTCGATCTTTTTATTACGCGATATTGAATCGTGCACTTGCGATTTGGGTATCACGCTACCCTATCCTTTCGACCACTGACTTTTGGTGCGGTTTCTTGGTTTAACTTTCCACAACTTTACCACCGATTCAGTCGAAAACTGCATCGGAAGAGCATAAATTCAATATCCTTCTCTTTGCATCTTGTCAAGAATTTGAACAAAGTCTCGCCAGCATTGGGATAAACATCCTTCATTTCTTCATCATGTCCTTCGACTGAAGCTTCAACTTCACTCATCCTAACATCAGGCAGCTCAAACACTTCGACCATACAGGTTCCAGATAGCTCAACCAATTTGGTGTGCTGAACCTACAAAGAATCTGAATCGATCTTCATAGAAATCTTCTCTTTCGTCTCAAGCACCAATCTACCTTCCTTGATAGTTGTCTGAACCAAATCCCTGAGGTTAGTACATTGGTTAGTCAAGTGGCCAAAAAAGTTATGGTATTTACAAAACCTTCAAACTTTCCTTTTGATCAGGGGGAACGTTGATTTGGCCATCCTTTACCAGGATGTCATAAATGGAATCACATTTTTAAATGTCAAAATAATAAATTTTAACTGGAAATTTAGCATTTCGAGGCATATCAGTGTTAGCTGGTTTCCCTCAAAAGGCCTTAGAATTTTAAATACATAAGGAGGACCCTCTTTAAGCTCAGCCAACTTAACCTCAATTCCTTCCATATCTTCATACGGCTCATAAGATGATGGTTCCTCTCGACCTGAGTCACCTGTTTCGATATAGGAAACTTCATTTTTTCAGGCAGCTTGTTATACCTTACTTTCTCTTGTTTAAGATATACGACCTGCCTTATTATATCAGCCAATTGGGCCATATCCCTCATATACTGAGTGCCAATTTTCTTTCTGATCGAATAATCTAGGCCTCTTGCGACTATTTCGACCAATTCATGCTCAGGGACTTGAGTGAAGCACTTAGACTTCATTTGCCGAAACCTGCTCAAAAAATCATCAACAAATTCAGACAAAGCCCTCTTCACACTTGCCAATTCTTTGAGAGTAATTTGGATTCTCCTATGAAGTATTGAACATGGAAAATCATTTCCTATTGGTTCTAGTTAAAAATTGAATTCGGTGGCAAAGTGGTGAACCAAGTGAAAGCATTGTTAGTCAAAGAACTGGGAAAGTATTTCATCTTTAAATATTCATTAATCGCCAAATACCAACTTCAATCTGGTATCTAGCAATATGCTCTGTCGTCGAATCTTCGTTTTCTCCTGAGAACTTAGTGAATTTGGGAAGCTTCCAACCTCTAGGAAGTTTCGTCTGAAGGACTATCTCAGGAAAATGAGACACAAAATGGGGTCGATATGCATACCCCGCATTCAAACCATGTTGATTTAACAATTGTTCCATAATGTGCGGAATGTTTTGTTGCCCCCCAAGGTTGTTATGTCGAATTCTCTCCACTATTTGGTCTGCGTTGTGGTTTCAATTAACTAAAACCACATTGCCCATATTTCAACCAGGATTGATATCTATGTTAACAGGCTCATTCTGGGGTACTTGTTCATTCGCCTGAACCTCCACGACATTCTGTGGTTGATTTGGGTTAGGGAAATTTTGACCAGCCTGAGCGACTTGTTCAAGGATAGGAGCTGGGGCGCCGAACACATCGACAATTCGACCCAATTGCGTAGTTAGTTGTTGGTAGGCTGTGGCAGTGTCTCGAATCGTAGGATTAAAGATGGTGCCAATTTGTTGGGTCAAAGTATTGACCAACTCATGATTACTATCATCCATTTGTTGTCTGAAGGCGTTCAAAGCAGTATTAGTTAGAGTAACTAGGGACCCATTTAAAACAGACCCTAAGGGTCCCACATTTCTAACAATATTCACTCCTGATCGTGATGCCAGAATCTGGTTCCCAGGAGAACTAGTGGAGACAATTTTATCAGAATACATGGATGGATAAGTTCTTATTCCAACCATTAGAGAAGTAGGCATACCGTAAGGTTAGTCTCTCAACCCGTTGAGTGTGCCTTTTGTTGGTCCCAAATCCTAGTTGAACTACTCCAACCACATCCGAAGACATGATTAGAGTCGTTGGACTTGGGATGACAAATGGGGTTGTGACTTGACTCAAGGCTGGGCCGGTCAAAGCTGGTACAAAAACCTGACTCGAAACCAGTACATTCGAACCTACGACCACATTTTGGGTTTCTGGTGCGCTCGTAGGAACAACACCTTGTCAAAAAATAATCTCAACTCCTAGGGATTGCCACTTGTGTTGTTATTCGTCGAATGGTTAGCATTCGAATCACCTCTAGGAGGATTATTGGCATTTGAATTGCCATTTGGACCAGGGTGAGATCCTGGTGACTAATTATTTCTTGATCGATTAGTCATGCTAACGTGTCTGCCACTTCTCAAAATCATACACTTGGAAAACTTGATTAAAAAAGTTAACATCAAAACGATACTAAAAATTTCAAGCAAAGAGGTCCCACTGGGCGTGCCAATTTGTTTACCCAGAATTTTAGTAAATAGTAAGAAATCCAAATTTTAATAAAGTGGTTGGATTTTAATCCTTTTTGGGTTCTTTAACTGAAACTAAAAGTGCCTCTGAATGTAGAATTTAACAATAAAGTCAAAGTTCTTCAAAGAACTCAACCAAGAGTCAGGAACAAGTATTGTAAAAAGATAAATTTATGATAAGACAAAAGATAAAGATGAAATAAAAGGTATTTGCATTGAAATGAAATTTGGTTTCTCTTAGTACATACTCAGAAACTCTAATTTTACTATTGGTCTTGATTGCTAGGACTTTGAGCAAATACAAGAGCATTTCGAGCAATTAATTGTGAACCCCTGGTTCAGACCTGAAATCCTCTATTTATAGACCTAAAATCTAACTAAAACCAATGCTAAAAAATCTCGACCTTACACGTGTCTTGAACGTTACGCGTCTTGCAAGTCTCTAACTTGTTCAAACTTTTAGTCGAAATGAACTTTCTCATTTCTTGATCAATAATCGTCTAAGTTCAGGTTTATGTTTCGACAAACTCAGTCGAATTAAATTATATTTAGTCGAACCATATTAGTTGTTAAGTAACACTTTGACAAAATCTAAAAAGAATATTCATTTTATCATTTCAACTGAAAATGACTTCATGAAATTTCAGGCTAACACATATCATCTGTTATTAATATAATTTATTTCTATTTTATTTCTTTATTTCATGTGATACAAATGAGTATTTTCCTTATACATATTCACATGAAGTACTCCGTGGCACAACGCGGGAAGCTACGATTCCTCTATTTTTCGATTCTCTCTGTTTCGATTTTTATATTAATCCATGCAACTTCTGCGTGCGCGTGGGCAAAATGATTGAATTATAATATATTCATATCTCTATTTTCCTTTCATCTATGACATACTGGTCAACTCGTTTTCCTCCCTTTTTTGATCAGCAATAACACGCGCTAAATAAAATAGCAATATAAATAATGGTGTCCTACTTCTCAGCTTCTCATCATTTAGAGGACAAAACAGAAACAATCTCAAGTCTCAACCATGGTGATGTCTGTGTTACTGAATTTCATATTCCTACCATCTCCCCTAGTCATGGCCTTGTCGGTGATAAGCTTGGTTTCACTGGCAAAATTTGGGTACTCGGAGATTCAGGGAAACCACTTCAACTTTTCCAAGTTCTGGAACGACAATGATGGCAAAACAACGGATGAGAAGCCGATTAAGCTGTCTGGCAGAGCTGGATTTCTTTTTATCTACACTCCCTCTTTTCTCGTCGGCACGGCGTCATTTATTATCTTCACTCACGAAGGTCTAAGATTCACGCTCCTTCATTCTGCTATCACCCTGCACTACTTCAAAAGAGTCCTTGAGGTAATGCTTCTTTCCCACACTCCTACATAGTATATAGTAAGGAAAATCTTTTGATTTTCAGAGAAGTGAACTCACTTAATGCTGTTTTTATAAGACTCAACTAGTAGTTAAGGGGATTCCATATAAATTTCAACTAACGTATTAAAGTAAATGTGGTCTAGTTTGAGCTCTAGAAGTGTGCTCATTAGACTTTGAGCTTTATTGTATCTGGTCTAGTTTTTTTCTCTTTGCTTGTTATGGCCCTTTTTCTTCTTGTATATGGGTTTATGCATCCCTTGTCCATTTATCAATATATTCTTTTGTCTATCAAAAAAATATGTGGATAATGTGCATGTTTGGAAAAGTGTGTCTGGATCCATGTTTGGGCGAGATTCACATTTGGGTTGGATCCATATTTGTAGAAGCAAGAAATAGTTATTTTTGGATTGTTCGGTCCACGTTTGGCATTTTTAAACGTGAATCCAAACACACTGAATATGGAGTTATCTAAATAAGCTTAGAAAAAACTTGAGTTTAATTATTCTAGTTCTAAGTAGACCAATAATATTTAAAATAAATGAACCAAAAATTGCACTTATTTTAAAAATAATTATCCCCCTAAGACTACAGTTATTTAACTCAAACTCGGCCATTTTGACAAGCCTACATAATAATTCTGATTGGGAATAAGTGGGAAAACAAGTAATTTATTGCTAGGCTTGTCATGAAAGTTGATATTTTAGGTGACAATTTTGAATTAAAAGTACTTTTTTTATTAAGAATGCTGGTTTTACTCTATTATGTAGGTTCTCTATGTTCACAAGTTCAGTGGTCCTATGATTCTTAATTCTGCAGTCCCCATCACTCTGAGTTATCTTACGTCAGTTGTATTTATGATCTATGCTCAACACCTAACAAGGGAGCTTCCGGAACCATCTATTAATCTGATGTATCCTGGGATTGGGTTGTTTTTGGTAGGAATCACTGGCAACTTCTACCACCACTATCTTCTATCCAAATTGAGAGGAAAGGGAGAAAAAAAATACAAGATTCCTAAGGGTGGTTTGTTTGAGCTTGTGATCTGCCCCCACTACCTTTTCGAGATCATCGTGTTTTACGGAGTTTGCTTCATTTCTCAAACGTTGTATTCGTTCGCTTTCGCCGTAGGCACTACTTTGTACTTGCTGGGTAGGAGTTATACAACTAGGAAATGGTACCTTTCTAAGTTTGAAGATTTTCCTAATCATGTTAAGGCTGTTATCCCCTTTGTCTTCTAAATGTTGCGAGGAACAATAAGGTTTACCTGAATGTTCCGGCAATAGTGCTAGGATTGAGACTTAAATTTTCTCTTTCTTAGCTATGGTTATCTGGTTAGTTATGATCAGTCTATGACCTTCTAGTTACATGACTTAAGAGCCTGTTTGGTTCATTCATGTTTTCAGTTTTTGTTCAATTAAAGCAAGTTGACGTGCATTGGAATGAATGATGTATATTGTGTTCAGGTTTTTACATTCAAATAAAAGTATGTTTTTTAGTTCTAAAACTGAAATTTGTTTGAAGAGAGGAAGAGATACCACGAGACACTTATTTTTGATATCTATTTCTCTTTTGGTCACATCATATTATATAACACATATTACCTACCTCTTATTTCTTTCTATTTTTTTAATAATCAACACTCAAAGGATGTACAACAATCTTTATTAATTCTTTAAACTGTCATAACATATAAATTAAATCATATTTTGTAATATTAACTTTTTCTATCTTTCCTATTTATATTATATCTATAATGTTATGTCAATTTAGGTAATTAATTTGATGTCTAATGTCTCACTTAATTCTATATAAATAATAGTCATTTATATGTATATGGAAAATAAAAATGTTTGTGTCAGCCAATGATAGTTAACATCAAGATTTAATCATTTAATTCTTGAGCTCATGCGCATGGTCAGAAATCTCATAGCAGACTTATAACACGCTACCTAGCTAGGTATTTTAGAGCAATTACATTGTCAACAACCAATCAACCTTTTCATCAAACATGTTGGGTGCATAAGGCTTGAACAGAAATATTTTTAAGTAATCATTTAGCCATTTCATCAATTTACTAGCGAGCTTCAAAACTTCATCCAAAGCATAGAAAGCAACTTAAATAAGGAAATGGATTAGAGATAAAGCCAACCGAGAGATGGAGTTAATATTTAAATGAAAGAACCGGGCACGGGAATGGGTCGAGGCTTCATGCCGTGATATGTCAATCCGAAAAGGGTAACTTGTAAGTGTAGATAGCAACCTGAGAGGGGGGTGAATCAGGTTCGCCTTAACAAAACTCAATTACTTTCAAGTTAATGATAATCACAATTGATGATTGTGAATGCAGCGGAATAAGAACTTGCTGCAAATAAAAGATAAAGGTTGAGAGAATTTGCACACAGATTTTATCCTGGTTCACCTTCAATCCACCGAAGGCTACATCCAGTCCCTCAAGAAACCCTTGAGGATTTATCCACTATGATCAAGATTTCTTACAAGCACTTACACCAAGGACCTTAAGAACTCCTGTCAAACCTCTGAAGGCAAACCACCAACTGATGATGCCGAACCGTACGACGGACTTTGAATCAAACCCGATTCAAAGGACCTTTTCCACAACCACCGAACACTACGGTGAATGAATCAAACCGATTCAAGATGAAGAAGAAGAAACCTTTGCAGTGGCTGATACAATCCTTTAGACCATTTGGATTGATCTTAGTTTGTATGCTCCAGGAAATTACAATAAAGGCTCATTTATTCTGAGTTTCTCAAATGTTGAAGAACATGAGTGTTCTTATGAAAATGAGAGAGCAGAAACACAGAATGGTGACTTTAATGAATATGAAAGTTGTTTTCCAAGTCATTTCACGTTTCTGAACATCAATCAAGTATATATAGGCACTAGAGGTCATCCATGAACCATCACAAGGCTTCCCAAACGTTTCGAGACACATTGGTTCATGAAACAACACATCTGTCGACTTGGTAATCGATTACAGCATTCTGGTAATCGATTACGCTATAGCCGTTATGATCTGAGTGTCATTTCCTGACAGGTAATCGATTATTGACTGCCTGGTAATCAATTGCTGAAAACTGGTAATCGATTACGCTATGCCTGACTGACAGGTAATAGATTACTGAAATCTAGTAATCTATTACTGCAAGTCTGAAACTTGGTTTCTTCGATGTTCAATCTCTAATTAAGTGTTTCTACTTAATTTTAGCCTTTGAAAACAAGTTGTACTTAATTAGTTGATTACTCATGAGCCTTCAAATGCAATATTACCTTAATAAAGCATAGCACACTAAGTTAACAAGACTTACTAGAAGTTAGAACCTTAATGGTTGATCTTGATGTTTTCAGCCGGTTCTTGAAGTCTTCTTTCTTTTTCTTTTTTTTGTAACGTGTGTTGTCATCATCAAAACTTCAGCCAGAGTTAGGAGCAAGACCTTCTTCACGTAACTCTGCTCCGTCCCTTTGGACATGCTTCGGCGCCCAAATTGCACATCCCTTATGTGTCAAATTAATCAAAACAAGAAGTCAGAGTAAGCTATCATGGGTTTAGATCATAAAACATGACTGAATAATGAAACTAATAACCAGTCTTGTAGATTGTTCATAAATTTTGCCGAAACATGTCAAAAAGATAGCATCAGTGCGTCTTATATTGTAAAGCATTAAATTTTAAGAAAATTTTCTTTACGCATTTCGTCAAGCAGTAAAGGGAAAGCATACGTAGAAGCCAGGATTGTAAGAATATGACAGGAAAAATCAGTAGAACTTCAAATCAAAGGGAGAGAACACTGCCCTGGCTCATGATGATAGAGTTTACCGAACTGAATTGCTCAGGCTTTTTTCCCTATATTCATGACAGATTCTTCGGGAACATGAAAAAAAACATTCTGTCAGAAATTTCAACGAGCAGTTCGCAGGCATTGAAAACTCAATGGCTATATGAAGGATAATTTATTGAGGCAATTTATCAAGCAATTAGCGAGTATCAGGACCACAACCATAGAAATATAAAAAGAGGCTTAAAGCAGGAAAGATGCACGGGTAGAGTGAAAAGAGAAAAGCAATGAATCAGTGAAACAAATGCAATTGACCCGCCACCGGCGGTGCAGGGATCGATCAAACCGTATCTGGTGGATTTGTGCGTTGATGTTGGCGAGCCCGATTTGACTCCGTGGGTACGATGAGGATTTTGCCACTTCCTCCTCCTATTTTTCTTCCTTCCTCGAGCTTCCTCTCTCTTGCTCCGTTCACACATCTCCAATATCAGCCACCATCGTTTCGAGAGCTCTTGCCGATGCGCCATGCCTCATAGCCACGGTCACTCCCTCGCACCAAACACCACGCCGCCGCCGGTCTCACCCTCTATCCCATTGCCCGAGACTTCGACACCACGAGGCCCTCGCCCATAGCACCGTCATGCATCGCCGCTGAGAAACGGGCCGAGATTCTGGGTTTCGTGAAGATGGTTGGTGGCGGGTGGTTAAGAGAGTGGAGATGGTAAGGTTTCAGCCATATCTTTCTTCTATCTCCTTTTTTTTTTGGATTACCCCCCTCACTCAGGCAGAACACGAAAGCTTTTTGGTGGTGGTGGGAAAAGTTTTTACCTTTCCCCACAGACGATGCCAAATGTTCTGGAAACATAGAGTGCTTAGAAATTAGGTTAAGAAGAGAAGTGTATTCAAAATGAGGTCCCTATTACATGAGCCCCCTCTAGCTATATATAGTGGGGGAGCCATAAATGGCCTTTAAACGTCATAAATAAAATTAAAACTTCATTAAAGCCATTAATACGGGCCACTGGGCCTAGAAACACTGAGCCCAATAGCCTCAACTATCGCCTAGTCGCCCTTCCACTAGGTGGGGGCGCTCGCCCAGTCCAATTATATTGCCTCCTTAAAAGATTTTTCTGAAGGGCCGACATTGGACCTAACACTTTCAACCTCGTTTGCAACATATGTTTCTCAACCACTCTTTCTAACTTCAAAATCTATTTTGCAAGATCAAATGCAAGGTCTATTATTTGTCTCTTTCGATCTTCCTTGTCTCTTGCCATTCCCACAACTACTAGATAAAAGGTTTTTCGCAGCGACAAATGTTGCTTGTAAATTTGAAAAGTCGTTGGCAAAACTACCTTTCAAAGCAAAATAAAAGTTGTTGCATGTTGCTACGAAAAGTCCCATTGCGAAAAGTTTTGCCACAACATTTGTTGTTGCTGCCATTGTTGAGGTTCTTACAACGGCTATTGTCGTTGCTATTGTAAAAACTTTGTCGATGCCATAACTGTTTTCTAATAACCACTGCTGACGTTGTCATACCCGACATATCTTCGCGATTAAATTCGTTGCGATAAAGCATTCTTCTCAACAAAGCAAGTCGTCGTGATAAGATGTTTTTTTCTCAACAGCCATAGTTGTTGCGATGTGAAATATTTTTCCCAAAACAGCCATAATTGTTGCGATATAGAAATTTTTTCTCAACAACCATAGTTGTTGCGATATGGAAATTTTTTCTCAACAATTATAATTGTCGCGTTAAGGTATTTTTCTCAACCACTAATTTTTTTACAAATAAAAAAAAAATTATTATAATTTTGACAAATAAAGTCACAGCCTTAAATTACATTTGACAACAATTTTAAGTATGTGAATTTTTAATATTGAATTGTTTTATGAATATAAAAATCTTTTTTTAGAATTTATATTTATATTAATTACATATACTAAACTAATTATAATAAAATATTTAAAATTAAGCACTCATCACACTATTTGTAATGTACGAAATTATCATCAAAATAAAAAAATATTAAAAAAAAATAAAAAGAGATAAGAACAACATTTAATAGATTAAAAGCCCCTTACAAGAGTCATCTCAAGGATTAAAATCATAACATCAAAATAAACCAGAATTTAACAACCTACATGTAACCCCTTGAAAACACCACCTAAAAATTTAAAACCAACTTATCAACTAATACTTAAACAAAAATAAAATAAAAAATAAACACCCGTACATGTTTTTGTTTTGAAAAGAAAAAAAAGAAAAGATACATAATCTGTGAATAAACTGTGATTACAATATTAATTTCTTGTCTAAGTGTACTTTGAGCATGTCATCATAATTAAAGTGTTGAAACACCACCATTTGACCTGCAATTTTAACACATAGAAAAATTCTAGGTTAGCACAACTTTTTGTATGTACTTAATAGAAGAAAGAGTAAAAGAGAAAACATTCAAAATAAGTTTTAAAAGTATGATGACATAATCTTACATGCCGACACTAACTAAGATGCACCGCAAAAAAAAAAACTCTTACTTTTTTTTTAAAAGGCCAAAATATATTAATGAGAAATACAAGGGGTACTTCAACCCAATACAAATACAAGGGGTACTTCTGCTTGTTTGTTTGATTAATGTTTGTTGATCTTGTACTCAAGCCAATGCAAAAATGATGGATAATGAACATTGTGGGATAAAAGAATAAGCTTTTTTAAGTTTTATTGAGTAAATGTGATTAATTGTGCACGGATTATTAGAAATTGGTGAGTAATTGTGGAGTTTGTTCATGTTTTAAAAATATAATAATTAGGAACCATTGTGAACGGGCATTTTTTTTTTCTGTAAATATGGCGGCGGTTGGATCCGCCGTAAATGGTGTGTTATTTTTCCTCTTGACTTTGCGGCGGTTAAAACCGCCGTGAAAATAGAAGATTGAAAGTGTTGAAGATGTGACCTTGGCGATGGTTGGAACCACTGCTAAATATTTAGGCGGTTTGCGTGGCGGTTATCCCAACCGCCGACAAATCTCTTGGAAAAGTGATTTCCCTTTTCCCTTCAAGTGTACCTACTACAGTACCAGCGTGAATATAATCTCCACCAGATAAACGTGATACTCCTTTTTAGCGGTGGTTCAAACCGTCGTCGGTTCTACTTACAACCGCCGCAAAATCCCTGTTTTGTTGCAGTGAGATACCTGGGAATATTTTCTTCTAATATTCAAATTTATTATAAATATAATAAATCATTTTATCTAATTAATCATTTTTACTTGATTTAACATCAAAATTCAATTTATATATTTATATATATGTTCATTTCACGCCCCTTATTAAATTTTATTTTTCAAACCACTTATCACGTAACACTTTTTCAATTATCCTATAAACGTATTTATTTAATTAATCCAAAAAAATAAAATAAAAATTATTTCTCCCAATAATATAATAGGCCACGCGGCCATTATATATATATATGCTCTCATTTTATTTTTTCTCTAAACACAACACCTTAATTAAATCCTAAAAATATATTAGTCAACCAAATCTAAATATTTCCCCAAGGAAGTATAATTATATGCCTCACATATACAATTCAAATAAAGAGAAAATATTATCTTCCTTCCAAATGACCAATATCTCTAATATTCAAGATCAACAACAATCAAACAATATTTAATACACATAAAATCAACCAATAATATATGATAATATTTATTAATAATAATAATAATAATAATAATCCTAATAATAAAGAAAATTACTATTATACCCCTTGACCTTTTCTCAGGGTCTTACACCAATCTTATCTTTACCTTGTTAATAATAAGAAAAATAAAGAAAAAGGTGTTTGTCATGAGTTGGTAATAACTATGAAGGGTTTGTTAAGTTCAAACGATTTCACGTTTATTATATTTTGAATAATAACAATTTTACCCAAGGTTTAATAACGATAGATATGTTTTATATTTCAGGAAATATCTATCGTCCGATGAAAAGAAACGTATCGTCTGCCTACTCATGAAGAATCTAAAGCAGCTACGTTCAAATGTGTCATCCGATGAAAAGAAGTGGAATGTCTGTCTACGTTCAAAATGTATCGTCTGACTTCATGTTCAAACAGTGAAGAAACTCATCGTCTATGCAGAAGAAGGATTATGTCGTCTGCGCTCTTCAATGAAACATTGTTTCCACTGAACAAACAAAGGACGTATTTAATGAAGAAATATCCCTCGTATCAGCCCAGTCTCTGAACATTCCATACTTTATGATACACCTTTTTAGAGTCAACGACTCTCTTTTCTGAACATCGTACAACCTCAACGGTCAAAATCAAATCTCGTTGATTAGAATAAAAGATACGCTCTGTTGTTTTCCTCTACATTAATTGCTCAACACTATTTAAGGAAACAAAACAGAGAAGAGTGGATGATAGAATCAGCCGCATTAAATGCTGCATTAATTGCGTAGTAGTTTTCCATTTAATGCTCTGAAAGCTTGATAGAAGTATCTGTTGCAACAACAGAGAATACGATACTCAATGGAACTTCATTATCTTCATCAACATCCATCCTACTGAAGATATAAATAGAAGACTTGAAGACTGAAAAGTTTGGGCGACTCACAACGAAATTTAAGCACAAGCTTTCAATCTTTCTGAAATCGCCCAAGCACAGTTTCCTCACTCGAAACTCAAGTATCAAACCAAAAATCCGAGTGAAGTAACTCAACCAGAGAACCATTGCAAATCATCTCTGTTGGTGAAACTCGATGTGTTTACCCATGTGTCCAACCTCTCACAACACTTAGAGTTTATCTGTACTTAAACTTTCTACCTCACTCTTTCAGAAGAGACCTTCATAGAAGAATATCTTTTTCTTGTAAAAAGGATTAGGAGAAGTCCTGATAATACTTGTTGGGAGAAGTCCCTGAGAATACTCTAGAGGAGTCCTATGGGAATAGTTAGGAGAAGTCCTTCGAATACTCTGGAGAAGTCCTGTGTCTAATACATGTATTGTTCTGGATTGAATAGTGAAAATCTTAGTGAAGCCAAGGACTGGACATAGCCCTATCGTTTTGGGGGTGAACCAGGATAAACTTCGTTTTTGCTGTTTTTATTGCTTGCATTGTTTACGTGTTTATTTACTGTATCATCTGCTGCATGCATCGTCCGACGTTTTCTGCTTGTATCGTCTACATGTTCACAACATTTACATTAGAACTCATTTTATATCCACTGCTAAAACTCTGTTAACCTATCGTCTGCATAGGTGTGTTTTTATCCCGAGTTCTATCATCTGTGAAAACCTGTCATAAACTAATAATTGTTTTTGGAAGTCAAGTTTTAATTAGGACACAATTCAACCCTCCCCCCTTCTTGTGTCGTTTGCCGTTTCCTTTTTCTATCAGGTTTGGGAAAGTGTGAAAGTGAAATAAAAAACATGTTTGTGCTCGTCACTTGGTTTTCAGATGAGGGGTTTGATTTATTTTGGCTCAAATTTGGTGTTGTTGTAGAGGAGATGGGTTAATGGTGTAAGTTGTGGTGGCTGCTGGCTTGGTGGAAGGGAGGAAGAAGAACATGTTTTTTTTCGGTTTTTGAGTTTTTTAAATTAAAATCAATTTTTTTAATTAAAATATACTAAAAATCCACGTCAACAAAAAAGTTAGATCTTGCAGTGTCCAGAGACCAAAAGTGTTGACAGAAATTAACGTCGGAGAGGAAAAATGTAATTTCCGAACTTTATGGACCATTTTTAAGCAAAGACCATTTGTGGCGGACCAAAAGTGTAATTAAGCCTTTTCAATTTTAAGTCTTGGAGTCTTTAGGAAATTCTTGTTAAGCTAAAACGTCACGTACTAGCTTATCATTTGATTTTCTGTTTTTTTTTTTTCTGGAATTAAACACTTTCATATTATTGTTTATCTTGTAGGTTGATTTTTTTCTCCCGCTTTCCACATGCACTTTTCTCTTAATGCGGCAGTCAATTGTATTCCTTGTGTAGCTATAAAATTGTCTAACAGAATATAAATTAAATGTCGAACTAATAAATGCCAAATGTTTGTAATAGTAGTAAAGCCCCATATTGATATTAGAAAACCGTGGCATGTACCTAAAAGGCACTTGTGGCCTTAATCCGCTTTATGAAACCGTGTCTGAAAGTTTTAAGGCCACAGTTTCGTAAGGCAAGTAAAGGCCACAGTTAGCATTTAGGAATTTGGTTTCCAATATGTGGTATTAAGGTAACTGCGACTTTAAGTTTTTGAACAAGTCGTGGCTTAAACTTGACAAAATCGTGGCCCTTGAGCTTGGCCACAACCAACTTGTAGTGCGACAAGGGAACCACGGGAAAATCGTGGCGTAAGCTTTTAACCAAGGTTTTTTACATGAGCCCGCGCTTTTTCGTCCGCGGCGGAAGGCCGAAAACGTTGTAGTGTCTACTAGGCTCTGATACCAATTGTTGAATTTAATATGAACCTAAGAGATCATATAATTATATAGACATAGAATATAGCATGTTGATTTTGTCATGGTAAAGAAATTGTGTACTCGGTATGGAATGGTTGAGGGATCCACGTCTGTGTCTATTCTCAGTTTGTTAGAGAGTAAAAGCGTGAACCAACACGGTGTAGCACAGCTGATAGATAGTTGGGCTCTTTAAGCATCTAGTCCAGGGTTTGGTTCTTGGGTGGTGCATATGGAGAAACATTTGTTGGGAGAGACCTACCTACTTAACGTGATCTCAGTGAAGGGAATCATGTGGTTGATATGCATAGCGGAATTTGAATTCCCTAAGAGATGTCTTGCAATACCATACATCAAATTTCATAGATAAAAACAAATAGACAAGAGATACAAATTACTTCTTGAAGACCTGAGTGAACAAAGCAGTTGCAACCTCGTCTCTATAATAGTCCACACGAATTCTCTCGCTAGAAGACCCTTGTGGCTCCTTGTGCTAACAGAGACATGAGTGTGCGAATTTTTACGTGCTAGGGTTTGAGAATTCATGCTCTATTTAAAAGCCTTTACGAGGAGACTAACCTTAATCCTTATTGGAGCATGTTGAGCTCACCCAATGAGTTGGTCCAATAAATGTTCATCTAATGGACCGATCCAATAAGACAATATATTCTAGTGGGCTAATTCTATGTGTGTGACCTCCTAGGTATCTCTTATGGAGCTTCGGGACTAAAAACAACCTATGTAATTTTCAGATGACTAAAAACAACAACAAAAAATACCTAGGGATGAAAAATAAAAATAACGTATTTTGCAGGGACTAAAAATGTATTTAAGCCATTATTTATTGATGAATATTATTTTATTTTTAATTAATCTTAATTCTTAATATTTGTCACTAATTCATAATTCAAGTCAATTTTAAGTTTATAAATGTTATTATTTGTTGTAAGTAGTTGAATAGATTTTAACAGTACAAAATTTTCAATTTTTTATTTTATTATTTAATATATTTATTACAAATAATTCTGTTATTGCTTTTTTTATTTTAATACAAATGTAGGAAAGTTTTATTGTTAAAGGTATTTATTGCAAAAGTTCACATCTCATATATATATAAAAACAACTTGTTTGAGAAAGCTCCAATACTAAGCAATTTTTGCACCCACAACAACCACTAAATATATGTGCATCTAGATTGTGCACAAACAAGCAAAGTTTTGTTTTGAACCACAATTCCAGAGAAATATCATAAAACAGATGTCATAAAACAGATATCAAAATCTATATTTCTTAAGTCCAAGCTGTGTCCATCGTCAAAAACTTCTATTGCCAGCCATCAGAGTCTTGCAAAATGAAGCTCATACATTGCAAGTATATTAGGTGATAGAGTTGCAACTTGTTTACATAGAACATGGAGTAGAATCAGTAATTAATTTAATAATTCCAGTCCTGACAAGGACTAAACTCTGGTTACCATAACACATGTTTCCTCAAGCAGCTCATCATGTTGTTGTGTAGTTTTTTATGGCCTTGCTATATCACAGTATCAATCTTTTCTATGGCAAAAATCCATGTCTCTGGGATTTCTTAATTAATAAAAAATGTTAGCTATCATAAGTAAGAACAATATGAAACTGAATGACTACACCCTACCTGCTTATATATGCCTAGACCCTGAGCCCGTGAGCTGTTGTTTATATGGAGTATCATACGTTTTTATGTCTAATACTTGAAAACAAAATATAATCCAATCAGTCTTGAGAGTTACTAAATATAAACTCACCCTTGAAGACTTTGTTAAGTATAAAATCCCAATCAGTCCAAATGAATAACCCTATGTCTAAGAAACCATTTATGGGTCATAAATGAGCTAGAAGTTTTCTACATACTATATAAAAATACAGTTGAATTATTGAGTGAAAGAACAGATGCCATTAAAAATAAAAATACATTCTAAGAGATAATACACTAATAACACTAGCCAACAACATCTACACTCTCTAAGAGCAAAATACTCTAATAAACATTAAACATCAAATTTAGCTCAGTTGTAAAGAATCACCAACCCCTTTTTCCACCTCTCTAAGTCTCATTTATTGTTCCCTTCCTCTCCTCTCCTCTCCTCCCCTTTCCTCATATCTCATGCCTTTCACACCAATTCTCAAACCAAATCTCCCCTCTCTCACTCTCACTCTCACTCTCACCATTTTCTTTGTCTAATTCTCTAATATGCTGACCAACCACACCCCTCTTCTGCAATTACACTTAACAGATTTCTGTCTCTTCTTCTAAAAATATTACGCAGTGAAAAATTATTTATAACTCAATTTCAATCACACCAAAATATATAGTAGTAATATACACTCTCTAAGATTAAAATACTCTAATAAATAATAAACATCAAATTTAGCTCAGTTGTAAAGGAGGAAAACTGCTTTTCACACTCAAACATGGAAGTTATTTATGTAATAGAGTTTCAAATACATACCACTCAAAGTAAATGATCAGTAACATAGAGAATCCATTCATCCTTGACTTCATTTATTTGAACATGAGAGTATTTCTCACACCTATACTCCGGGAAGTACTACAATCACAAACATTAAATTAGAACTAAAATGAACTAATAAATTTAAAAGATAAAAACCATTGTAAATATAAACTAGAACTAAAATGACGTACCCCTTCCGGGATTATATTTCGGTGTTGTGAAACGATCTCCTTCATAAATCGCATCACATAGTAACCACAATCTATGTGATTACTTTGGAAAGGGCACTATAGAAATCAACGAAAAAGGTTAAATTAAATATTCAATTTCCTATGAAAGTGATTCAAGATTTGTATATATCTTTATAGCGCTCCATTTTATGATTGATTTAGATTTTGTCACTTTTACTCTATCGCGATATATGCGTATTGCACTAACAAAAAGAAGTAAGTTAAATTTTCAATCAAAATCATAGAAATGTATAATAACACATACTTACTCATTGAATATGTGTTTCATGCGCCTCTCACGATGAGGATCAAAGAATCTATATAATATATAGTCTCAGGTGTGGAATGGACATTGATGATGACTAACACCCAATGATTCCTACACAAATGTTGGGATAAAAGATCTTAAGAAAATGAAATTCATTAGAATTTATCATGGAAGCTATTTTAACTAAAATTTACTCACCCTGTATTAAAAGGTGCTAAAAATAATTATTCCCTCCCATGAGACTTTGTAAGCACTTCAGTAGTGTATTCTGATTGTCGATAACCAAGTAAAGCAGTTTTTCAATGTGGGCATATAAAAGAAATATGATTTGTCTTTCGATATTGGAACATGAGCTCAAAATACAAGTACCTTAAATTAAGATGGACAAATGAAATATAATCAACAATAAATCAGAGTTTAGTCAAAACTCAAAACTATTATAATTAATTTAAAGAAATACCTAATATAGGTGCAAATAATGGCAGCAACTAACCACTTATGTTGAAGAACTTTATTAATTTAATCTTTACCCAGATATTCTTTATAGGGATAACCAAAAATTTCATCTTCCATCATTACACCCAGCTGGTCATCCTTCATTAAAAGACGCATATGTAAGGAAAGGTAAGTATGAAGCTCATTTTCTGCAATGCCAACAAGGGAGGGACCCTCTACATGAGGGGGGTTTTGTGGGTGTGAGGTACCCTTTAAGGTAATTGCTTTTTTATTTTTTGTAGTCACAACCAGCAACTCTTTCTCCTTGATTTTGGGCTGTACAAATGTCTGAAATGACTTTGGTTGAGCAACTGACTCCTTCGCCTGGCCCGACACTTTATCTTTCACTTCAGGTTGTTGTAAATCAGGTCTCGTCCTTGGACTCGGCTGAGGTTTTGATGAAGACAAACACATCACAAAAAGAAGAAAGACTTCAGAAAAGAAAAGGAAGACTTCAAGAAGACTTCAAGAAAGAAAGAGAAGAAAGACTTCACGAAGACTTCAGAAAAGGAAGGAAGACTTTAAGAAGATTTCAAAGAAGACTTCAGAGAAGAAAGACTTCAAGAACCGGCTCAGAACGTCAAGATCAATCATTAAGGTTCTATCGTTAAGTAAGTCTTGTCAACTTAGTGTGCTATGCTTTATTAAGGTTTAATTGCATTTGAAGGCTCATTAAAGATCAACTAATTGAGTATAATATGTTCTTACAAGTAAGACTTGGTAGGAACACTCAATTAGGGTTTAAGATGGTCAAAACTGAGTTTCGGACTCTATGTAATCGATTACAGGTTGTGAGTAATCGATTACAGGAAGGCAGTAATCGATTACCATCTTAGTGTAATCGATTACACAATTTGAATTTTGAATTCAAACTGCAACGGCTAGTGTAATCGATTACACTAACTGCTGTAATCGATTACCAAGTCGACAGATGTGTCTTTTCATGAACCATTGTGTCTCAAACCGTTTGGGAAAGGTTGTGTTAGTTCATGGACGACCTCTAGTGCCTATATAAAGTCCCTAGACACTCAGAAACATCAATGACTTGGTCCATAACTTCCATATTCATTAAAGTCATAATTCTGAGTTTCTGTTCTCTCATTTTCATAAGAACACTCATGCTGTTCATCTTTTGAGAAACTCAGAATAGAAGAGCCTTCATTGTAATTTCCGGGAGCACACAAACTAAGATCAATCCATCTTGTCTAAAGGATTGAATCAGCCATAGAAAAGGCATCTTCTTCTTCTTCTATTGAATCGTGTTGATTCATTCGCCGTGGTTGTCAGTGTTAGTTCAGATAGCAACCTGAGAGGGGGGGTGAATCAGAGTTGCCCCGATTTTCGCGTAATAGTACCAAACGACTTTCAGCGCAATTAGAGTTGTAACGTAAGAACGTTGTTGCAGCAGAATATTGTAATTGCTTGAAAGTAAAAGATGAAGGATGAAGGAAATGACACAGAGAGTTTATCCTGGTTCACCTTCAATCCACCGAAGGCTACGTCCAGTCCCTCAAAGAAACCCCTTGAGGATTTTTCCACTATTGATAAAAATCACTTACAAGTTCCTAACCCAAGGACCCCAAGAATTTCTACCAATATCCTGTGAAAGTAAACCACTTTCAACAGCCCCTGAAAACAAACCGCTTTCAGTTCCTGAAGGCAAACCACCCTCAGACCTTGAAGACTAACCCGCCTTCAATCGAACAACCCTTCACCGAATACCACGGTGAAGTTAGAATCCCTCAGAAAGATTACCACTTTCTGAAGAACCACTCCACTGAATTCCACAGTGAAGATTTCCCATGATCGAGTACTCTTAACGAATGCTTGCACCAAGAACCCTAAGATATCTTATCAATCTTCCTGAAGCAACCCACTTCTGATTGATCAAGTCTTCTTAGCAATACTTGTGCCAAGAACCCTAAGAGGACCCATCATGCCTCAGAAAGCAAACCACTTTCTGATGACACCGTATTACCACGGTGGACTTTGAATCAAACTTGATTCAAAGGGTCTTTTTACAACCACCGAAAACTACGGTGAAAGAATCAACATGATTCAAATAGAAGAAGAAGAAGATGCCTTTTCTACGGCTAATTCAATCCCTTAGACAAGATGGATTGATCTTAGTTTGTATGCTCCAGGCCATTTACAATGAAGGCTCTTCCATTCTGAGTTTCTCAAATGTTGAACATCATGAGTGTTCTTATGAAAATGAGAGAACCGAAACTCAGAATGATGACTTTTATGAATATGAAAGTTATGGACCAAGTCATTTTTGTTTCTGAGTGTCTAAGGACTTTATATAGGCACTAGAGGTCGTCGATGAACCAACACAACCTTTCCCAACGGGTTTGAGACACAATGGTTCATGAAATAACACATCTGTCGACCTGGTAATCGATTACCACAGTTAGTGTAATCGATTACACCATGCCGTTGAAGTTTGAATTTGAATTTCAAACTTGGTAATCGATTACACACTTGTGGTAATCGATTACACACTTCCTGTAATTGATTACACACATCTGTAATCGATTACAGACAGTCCAGAACTCAGTTTTAACCATCTTAAACCCTAATTGAGTGTTCCTACCAAGTTTAACTTGTTAGAACATATTGTACTCAATTAGTTGATCTTTCATGAGCCTTCTAATGCAATTAAAACTTAATAAAGCATAGCACACTAAGTTGACAAGACTTACTTAAAACTAGAACCTTCATGTTTTGATCTTGACGTTCTGAGCCTGGTTCTTGAAGTCTTTCTTCTCTTAAGTCTTCTTGAAGTCTTCTTGAAGTCTTTCTTCTTTTTGTTCCTTTCTTTCTTGAAGTCTTCCTTTTCTCTTCTGAAGTCTTTCTTCTTTTTGTGATGTGTTTGTCTTCATCAAAACCTCAGTCGAGTCCAAGGACGAGACTTGAATTACAATCTCCCCCTTTTTGATGATGACAAACATCATGCTTGAACATTGATTGATCATTTGACTTTCTCTCTTGTCTTGTATATCTCCCCCTTTGTTTTGCAATTTTATCTTCCCCTTTGTGTTGCAATTGAAGCACAGTATCCTGAAAATGATCAAGCATACACAAGACTTTTCTCCCCCTTTTGACATCATCAAAAAGAAGAAAAAGCCATACAAAGTTTTCCAGGATAATAGAAATAAAGGGAAGCATAATGGAAAATATTTTGATGTCAAAACGATAATGTTTATCAACACTTTTCTCCCCCTTTTTGTTCCACTTGTAGCTTTTCTTATAGATAATCTTTACAAAGCACATGTGACCCTTTCTCCCCCTTTTGACTTCATCAAAAAGAAGATGAGTCCAAGCATACATTGCTAACAAGTAGTATAGACATTTGAATCATAGGGAGTGGGGGTGTGCAAGACAGTATTTTGAAACTTATGCATCACACGTAATTAAAGCATAACCATAGAAGTTCAGAATACATAATTAAACATACAAGCAGAATTCAAACCATCTAAGAGTTATGTCTAAACTATTACAACCCAAAATATATGAAAACATAAGCCAAACTCTGAAAGTTAACTATTTTCCATTTTTAGCCCTGATAGAATTGATTATATACTTCCAGTAAACGATTACTGAAGCTTTCTGAAATAATCCTGGGCCAAAATATCCCTGTAACCGATTACTTACTTTATGTAATCGATTATCATGTCTGAAAACTTGGATTTCCAGACTTGATAGGTACTGCATGAAAGATATATCTAACAGATAACTATGATGTAAATGCAGATGCCTAAGAATGCATTACTCTTGTACTTAATATTATTTGAAAGGTATAAAGTTTTTAGATTTTCTCTTACCAATACCACATTCTAAATTTGTGTTTTGAAAGACCATCCTTTGTATATGACATTTCAGATCACAAGATCTTCAAAACACATTTGCACAATAGGCTCAATGGTATTTTAGAGGTACCCAATAGTCTTTGGATCCTTTTGGATTAGTTCCTTTCACATCCCATATGAATCTTTTATTGGGAACTCCATCATTTCTTATGACAACATTAATGAGGAGTATAGTGAAAGAACTTTAGCTTTATGTTAGGCACTTTCTCTTTAGGACAATGGAAAGTTTTGATATAATCCTTTCTAAGTTGAGCACCATCATGTACTCTCCTTGTGTGACCAAGGTTATATGTACTACTTGGTCTAAAAGTGATTTTCTTAACATCACTAGGATGACTACGATCAGATAAACCTAAATCACTTTTATGAAAGACATGTCTTTGATTACATGACAACTTATCCATATCATTTGTTCCTTTGTTTACTACTTGAGTTAATTCATCAATTTTTTAACTTAAAGATTATGCATGGATATAAAGATGTAAAATCAATTTGAATATTTACTCTAGACTTTACTTGATCTAATTCATCTTTCATGCTTTTAGTTTTACTTTGTAGAGATGAGATGATCCTACTATGATATGCATATTCTTCATAAACACTCAAGAAACTATCATGCAATCTGATGAGTGGATTTTATATGATGTTTTTAGGTAGTTTTTAGTCTTTTTATTTTATTACTTTTGAGTCACATATAGGTTTTTTATTGTTTTTATGTAGATTTTATATTTATTTTGCATTTTGCATGTAGTTTAGATTTTATTAGATTTTCTAGCTTTATTTTATATTTTTAGGAGTTTTTATAGCAATTTTATATTTTTAGGAAAAGCTGGTTTAGTTATCATTTTTGTCCAAGGACCAATGTGTAAAGTTTCAGGAAGTCAGGGACCAAATTGTAAAATTTTAAGAGTGGAGGACTTAAAGTGGAGATTGAGAGAATATGAGGGCTTGAATTGAAGTGCTAACCAAGAGAGAACCAAAGTGAAAAAGAAGAATATGAAGAATCACTCTCTAATTTAGCACATGGAAAATAATGTTTAAAGGAATTGATGTTAGTGGAGGAAAGGTTTCAGAATTAAACAAGGCTGAGTAGTGGCTTTTTATGGCCATCAAAACCCACTACCATGAATGAAGAAGGAAGAAAAAGCTTGAAGATGAAGAAGCAGCGTCCCAACGCTCCAGCGTTGGGATCCCAGCGCTCCAGCGCTGGGGTTCTGACTGGATGATGAGTCAGATGTTGACCCAGCGCCCAAGCGTTGGAAAGCCAGCGCTCAGGCGCTGGGCCTCGGACAGAAAGTGGATTTTTAATGCATCCTAGCGCCCATGCGTTGGGAATGCCAGCGCTCAAGCGCTGGAGGCTGGAATTTTACTATAAATAGGACCCTTTTCTTCACTTGTAAGACACACCTTTATAGAATACAACAAGTATTCTCTCTTTCTCCCTCAAAGATCATTGTTCCTAGGAATTGTGGGAAGCCAAACTTGAGCTCCTATCCAGGGTAATTCAATGATTCTTTTAGCCATGCTTGGCTAAATTCTTCTTTAAGTTTTTGGGTTGTTTTAGTTTATAATACATGTTCTAGTTATTTCTTACATTTCTGAATTTTATTTCCATTCATGTTTTATTACCTTATGCTTAATTTCTATCTTGTGGATCCCAAGAGGTTTGGCTTATTACTTATTACATAAGGCCATTTGGTGAGTAGTAAGGGAACTAGGTAATAAAAAAGGTTATAAGTATACTTCGCTAAGGAATTAGGAAGGACGTAACTTTATGTTGGCTTGAACATCTTCTTCATCTTCTTCTTTAGTTAACTAGGTGCCAAGGAATTGGGTTTAGTAATTAAAAAGAAAGATCTACAATGCTTAAGGAATTAACTTGTAGTTACACTAGGCTATAGCATCATGATAATGGTTTTATAATTCAGGAATTTAGTAGGAGATTTCTAGCATGTTTTTATAGACTATGTAAACCAACCCAAGAGCTTAATGTTCATCATCTCCTTTTCTTATTATTTTATGCAATTGTTTCTTTCTAGTTCTCAAACCAACAACAATTATTCATCTTTTATTTTTCTGTTTTAGTACTAAATTTTATAATAATAAGAACACCTATCCCTTGGGTTCGATCTTTTTATATTACGCGATAGTTTAATCGTACACTTGCGATTCGCTTATCACAATCTATAAAAATTACTTTGTAAATTATCATATGAAATTGCATTACTAACCTCTTTATTGCCATCATTAGAATGATGTGTTACCATCAAAACAAGACATATTCCTCCGTTTTCTGAATTGGATGATGAACTTGCTTCATTGTCTTCCAAGTTTGTCTTCTTTGTTTTGGAGGACAAGTTTCAGAGAGTATAGACAAAGACTCTATATTTGGTAATCTCTACTGGAGTGAATGATTCATCTTGATCTAGATAAGTACTTGATCCTCATTGATGTGGGTATTACTATGTAATCATCCAAGTCATATTTCTTTAGAGGTTCTTTGTAGAACTTGGATTGATTGATGAATATCCCAATTTCAGATTGCTTGATTTGCAATTCATTCTCGTAGTGCTTGCTTTATATCATATAAAGCTTTCTTTAAGATGAGGACTTGTGAACGAAACTTTGGATATTCAAAGCCATGAGGTTGCTTCACATAGACTTCTTCTTGAATATATTCATTCAAGAGACAGCTCTTAACATCCATTTGATATAGTTGGAAGTTAATCGAGTAGGCATACTCTAATAGAAGTCTAATTGCGTCTAATCAAGCACTTGGTACATATGTCTAATCAAAATCTATACATTCTTTCTGATTATAACCCTGTACTACTAATCTATCTAATTTCTAATTATGATTCCATGTTCATCTAATTTGTTCCTAAACATCTATTTGGCTCTAATGATATACTTATCAATAGGTTAGGGAACCGATATACATACTTGGTTTTTCTCAAACTAGTTCAACTCTTGTTGCGTGGCTTGAATCCAATACTTATTTCCTAAAGCATTATGTACTTTAGATGGCTCTATTTTAATATGGTTTGAGAAGGCGTACCTATTTTCCCTATGCTAAGCAATTATCCCTTTTTCATTATTTTCATATGAGACATATCCCCTTTTTCCTAGGTATGAGATATAAAAAATTTGTTTTGTCTCCAATCATGTGTGATGTGCAGCCATTATCAAGATATCATAAAACCCTTTGCTACTTTCATACACACTTACAAAACAAATTCTCATAAAGGAATGTTAAGTACCTAAGTTGCTTTGGGTTCTAGGTTATTAATTGTCTTCTCCACCCACATATATTGGTCACTTGATATTCCTATATTCCTCTAATAACATCTACTAGAGGTATGTCCTATTCTATTGCAATAGGTACAAGCATATAGTCTATAACCTTCATTATATATTATATCTAAGCATATCATAATGTCTCCTAAGTTGTCTTGGAGCATTTTGAGAATAATTCCTATTGAAATTTCATGCTTTGATTATATAGCACGAGAAGGTAATCGATTACAGCAGTTGGGTAATCGATTACTGGCAGTTTAAATTTGAAATATTTCAAACTTTGAATATGTAATCGATTACAGCAGTTATGGTAATCGATTACTTAGAAGATTCTAACAGGCACGAGGACTGAGAACAGGATTAATCGATTACAGGATCTATGGTAATCGATTACAAAGACATTTTTATAGGTTCTAAAACTATCAAGTCCTATGTAGCACATTTCTAGATGAACATTTAAGCACATAATCAATCTAAATACATGCAATCATGTAAGTTAACACAAAGATTATGTAAATACCACATTATTTTAACTATCATGTTTATCTAATATACCTAATTCTCTTCTAATCTTAAGTAATGAATCTTTAGGATTGTTTTGGGACATTTTGTGGGTAGTTCCTATAGTTCATATTTCTAGAAGAACTAGCATGCATGTGTTTACTCCTAAGAGATTTAACATCATCTAATTCCATTTGAAGCATTTGACATTTTTCTTCTAAAGATGGAATAATAGCATTTTGTTTATCACTAAATTTGGAAGTACTATGACACATCTTAAAGAATACTTTCTATAGCATATTCTAAATCATTAGAAAAAGAAGTGCTGGTACTAACCTGGATATTTTCCTTGTCAGAATTCTGAGATGCCATTAATGCAAGGTGTGCTTTTTCCTTCTTTTCAAACTTCTCCTTTAGTCCATGCTTCTTCTTTTCTTTGTAAGAACCTTCGAAAATTCTTGACTATTAAGACCATGTTCTTATCATCTTCTGACTCTGCATCATATTCTTTATTGATGCTTTCTTTGGCTTTTAGAGAAATAGACCAATGTCTCTTTTTGTTGTTCTCATATTGCTCAAATCTGTTTAACTTCAATTCATGTTCTTGAAGTTTTCCAAAATGAGTATCCAGAGTCATGTTGAAGAGACTTTTCTTCTTTGAGAGAGCAGAGTCCTTTTGGTTGCCATGTTCTTGTAAGGGATCTTAACATTTTCATGTTTATGGCATAATAAGTGAATTCCTTACCAAGAACAACCAAGTGATTCAATAGTCGTGTGAACCGCTTTTGCATATCAAGTATGCTTTCTCCAGGCAATATTCTGAACATCTCATATTCTTGTGATAGAATATATTGATCTTTGAATCTTTTGACTTCATCAGTCCCTTCGTGTATAACCATTAAAGTATCCCATATTCCTTTTGAAGATTTGCAAGTAGATACTCTAAGGAATTTCTTCATAACCATTAAAGTATCCAATGATCGAGTACTCTTAACGAATTCTTGCACCAAGAACCCTAAGATATCTTATCAATCTTCCTGAAGCAACCCACTTCTGATTGATCAAGTCTTCTTAGCAATACTTGTGCCACGAACCCTAAGAGGACCCATCATGCCTCAGAAAGCAAACCACTTTCTGATGACACCGTATTACCACGGTGGACTTTGAATCAAACTTGATTCAAAGGGCCTTTTTACAACCAATGAAAACTACAGTGAAAGAATCAACATGATTCAAATAGAAGAAGAAGAAGATGCCTTTTCTACGGCTAATTCAATCCCTTAGACAAGATGGATTGATCTTAGTTTGTATGCTCCAGGCCATTTACAATGAAGGCTCTTCCATTTTGAGTTTCTCAAATGTTGAACATCATGAGTGTTCTTATGAAAATGAGAGAACCGAAACTCAGAATGATGACTTTTATGAATATGAAAGTTATGGACCAAGTCATTTTTGTTTCTGAGTGTCTAAGGACTTTATATAGGCACTAGAGGTCGTCCATGAACCAACACAACCTTTCCCAATGGGTTTGAGACACAATGGTTCATGAAATAACACATCTGTCGACCTGGTAATCTATTACCACAGTTAGTGTAATCGATTACACCATGCCGTTGAAGTTTGAATTTGAATTTCAAACTTGGTAATCGATTACACACTTGTGGTAATCGATTACACACTTCCTGTAATCGATTACACACATCTGTAATCGATTACAGACAGTCCAGAACTTAGTTTTAACCATCTTAAACCCTAATTGAGTGTTCCTACCAAGTTTAACTTGTGAGAACATATTGTACTCAATTAGTTGATCTTTCATGAGCCTTCTAATGCAATTAAACCTTAATAAAGCATAGCACACTAAGTTGACAAGACTTACTTAAAACTAGAACCTTCATGTTTTGATCTTGACGTTCTGAGCCTGGTTCTTGAAGTCTTTCTTCTCTTAAGTCTTCTTGAAGTCTTCTTGAAGTCTTTCTTCTTTTTGTTCCTTTCTTTCTTGAAGTCTTCTTGAAGTCTTCCTTTTCTCTTCTGAAGTCTTTCTTCTTTTTGTGATGTGTTTGTCTTCATCAAAACCTCAGTCGAGTCCAAGGACGAGACTTGATTTACAGTCAGTGGTTGTAAAAAGGTCCATCGTGGTGTTCGATGGTTGTGAAAAGGTCCTTTGAATCGGGTTTGATTCAAAGTCCGCCGTAGGTTTCGGCGTCATCAGTTGGTGGTTTGCCATCTAAGGTTTGACAAGAGTTCTTAGGGTTCTTGGTGTAAGAACTTGTAAGGAATCTTGATCATTGTAAATCTTCACTGTGTGATTCAGTGGAGTGGTTCTTCAGAAAGTGGTTTGCTTTCTGGTATAGTGGAAAATCTCTGTGTGATCAGAGGACTTGACGTAGCCTTCTGGGATTGAAGGTGAACCAGGATAAAATCCCTACGTGTTCTTCTTATCCTTCATCTTTTACTTTCAAGCAATTACAATATTCCGCTGCAATAACGTTCTTATGTTACAACTCTAATTGCACTGAAAGTCATTTGGTACAATTACGCGAAAATCGGGGCAACACTGATTCACCCCCCCCCCCCTCTCAGGTTGCTATCTATACTAACAATTGTAAAGATGTCTGAAACTTTTTAAAAGTCAATGACTAGAGAAATATTGAAAAAATATGTAAAACACATTAAGACCAATTAAAGTTATTGACATACCTTAACATCTAGACCAATTAGGTTCACTGGCCATTGATAGCCAAATCCGCAAGTGCACGGATGGTTATCGCGTAGTACAAAAGATATCGAACCCAAGGGATAGGTGTCTTCTTATTAAATTATTTAGTACTTAAGCAGAAAATAAAAAGGTGTATATTGTTGTTGGTTTGATTAAGACAAAACTAGAAATAACAATAAAATATAAAGAAGAAAAGAGATGATGAGATTTAAGCACTTGGGTTGAATTACATAGTTTATAAAATATGCTAGCAAACTCCTACTTAATTTCTGAATTCTAGAACCAAGTTCATGATGCTATAGCCTAGTATTTCTACAAGTTAATTCCTTACAAATGTAGAACTTTCTTCCTAATTACTAAATTCAATTCCTTGCAACTTAGTTAACTAGAGAAGAAGATGAATATAAAGTTCAGGCCAACATAAAGCTACGTCTATCCTAATTCCTTAGTGATATATACTTATAGCCTTTTTTAAATCCTATTTCCCTTACTACTTACCAATTTCCATTGTTATAAGTAATAAGCAAGAACTCTTATGCGCATTAAGAGGAAATGAAGAACAAGGAAATAAAACATAAACTGGAAATATTATTCAGAAATTTAGAAATAAACTAAGACATAAAATATAAACTAAAACAACCCAAGATACTTAAAAGAATTAGCCAAGCATGGCTAAAAGAGGCATCGAGTTACCCTGGATAGGAGCTCAAGTTTGGCTTCCCACAATTCCTAGGAACAATGCTCTTAAGGAAGAAAGAAGAATACTTGTTGTATTCTGAATAGGTGTGTCTTACAAGTGAAGAAAAGACCCCTATTTATAGTAAAAATCTGCCCTCCAGCGCTTGAGCGCTGGGATCCCCAACGCTTGGGCGTTGGGTGCATTAAAATCCCATGTTGCAGATATAGGCCCAGCGCTTGAGCGCTGGTTTCCAACGCTTGAGCGCTGGGTGCAATTTCTGACTCACATCCTAGTCAGAGTCCCAACGCTTGAGCGTTGGGAGTTCCAACGCTTGAGCGTTGGCTCGACTGCTGGTTAATCTTCAAGCTTTTCTCTCCAACACTAGATTCATATACATTAAACCAACTTGGATACATTTAAGTTGATATTACACTAAATCCCAAAAAGAGAGGTTTAGCGACCCATATTCATAGTTGTCATAAGCTTACAAGAAGGGAGAAGGAAACCGGAATCTTGGCGACATCCACATTTGTGTCCACCTCGGCGACGTAGAACCGTGCTCCAAAGACCTTCTATTTTCACTCCTAGCTTGCTTCCTCACTTGGGATTCTCTCCCTAACTCTATTCTCTAATGAAAACCTAAAATCTAAGCTGACTCCCAAAATTCTGAATTGCTACTCTGTTCTGTTTGGACGAATGTTTTTATAGGCAAAATTTAGCACAGGTCGCTGAGCGACCCTTCCAGGGTGTTGAGCGACATGTTTCCCTTAATGAAGGGTTTCCTTAGCCGCCTTACTCGCTGAGCGGTTTCCTGGGCCGCTGAGCAGCCAGAGAAGGTGTTCTGCTCACTAAGCGGTTATCCTAAGGCGGTAAGCAGCCAGAGAGGGCTCTCCAGTCGCTGAGCAGCTGTCCTGGGTCGCTGAGCGGTCAAAGGCATGTCCAGAAGCGCTGAGCGACCAGGAACTTGTATTTTCTGCCCAGCTCTTTCTGCCTTTATGAAAAATCCATCCAAAACTTCATTCATGCATCAAAAATGGTCATAAAACATAATAAAATCCAATACAGACCCATTCTTGGCAGAATTTCAAATATATACAAAATTAGAGGAGTTTAACACAAAATATTCATCAAATGATCAATATAAGTGTCAATTAAAGGCTATAAAACTATGAATATTTGACACTTATCAATGACATAGCTCAAAGCCCTATATATTACCTTTCAATAAACAGGCAAACTTGGGTTTTGTAGATAATCGACTATGGGTTTTTCCCAATCATTTGCAACTAAGATATCAATCACAAGTACCTCAAATTGTTGTTCTAGAACCAACTTTGCCCTAATATTAATCAACTCTTTCAACTTTTCCTTAGACA
The DNA here is from genome assembly GCA_030819835.1 of Acmispon strigosus. Classification (NCBI taxonomy): domain Eukaryota; kingdom Viridiplantae; phylum Streptophyta; class Magnoliopsida; order Fabales; family Fabaceae; genus Acmispon; species Acmispon strigosus. Next base: position 34,539,637 of record JAUAMA010000001.1, read on the forward strand.
CCTTGTATCCAAAAGCGATTTAGGCCAATTCATTGACTTCTTGATTCTCAATCCTAGGCACATGTTGGATTTTGACCTCATCAAACTTTGTCAATAAATGACAATCCTTGATAAAATACTTCACCAAATTCTCACTTATGCACTTGTAATCTATGGTTAACTGCTTAACCACCAACTCTGAATCATCTTTAATCTCCACACTCCTTGCTCCTAGAACCAACAACATTTCGAGCCCAGCAATTAAGGCTTCATACTCTGATTCGTTGTTCAAGAAAAACCTTGGATTTTAAACTTAAAACCGATAGGAATTTCTTGAGGAGATATTATCAAGATTCTGATTCATGTTCCTTTTTGGTGTCTTGATCCATCAAAAAAGAGTTTCCAAGGTTTGAGTCTAACAAATGTTTCTTGCATTTCGACTAAAGAGTGTTTGAGTAGGAAATCTGCCACGACTTGGCCTTTCATAGATTTTAAAGGAGTTTATTTCAAGGAATACTCAGTTAAAGACAATGACAATTTACCAATTCAACTATGTAAAATAGGCTTCAACAACATGTGTTTTATTATATCAAAAGCAGATTTAATGGGATTCCTTTTTAGACCAAATTTCCTCATCCTTTCGAATGATTGACGAAGATGGTCTGAATGGTCATATCTCGACACAGATTTCACTACCACATCATCGATATAGACCTACACAAATAGACCAATTAAATAATGGAAAATGGTATTCATTTTGAGCCTCCATTTTCTTAACTGAGTCAAAGAATGGCCTTGAAACCCAAAGGGTTGTCATCATAAATACAATCAAGCTTCAGTTCTTCTACTGACGCGTCAAATTCGACTTGGCTTTCATCAACCACTTTCTTGACTGAATCGAAGTTGAGATTTTTGGCTTCATTAACCGTTTCTAAAATCTTGGCCTTTTTTGTCATTTGTTCATTAGCTATCAGGGCTATTTGAACCACTTTTTCGACTTCCAAAGCTGTCTACAGTTTTCTTTCGGCTTCTAAAGCCGTCGTTTTAACATACTTTCGGCTTCTAAAGTCGTTTCCTTCATACTTTCAACCTCTAAGGTTGTTTTGATCTTGTTTTCGGCAATATAAGCCGAAATTCGAGATATGCTCGATTCAAACATCATCCACCATCTGTCACTCCTTGAGACGGAATTCACGCCTTTGGTGAAAACCAAAATCTGGATCCAGTCTTACAAAATAAATGACTGGTTCTTCCTCTGTCTCCCTTCCAATATCATTGTAGGGAGAAATGATAGCTAACTTCTTGTCGAAAGTCTTCTTATTGACCTTATCACACTCTGCAAAGAAATAGCTTTTGTCGCCATAAACATTCTCGAGCACACCGTCTCCCCTCCAAATTGATAACTTTTGGTGAAGGGTAGAGGGTACTGCTCTGACCCCATGGATACACTCCCTTATTAGTAGTAAATTATATATTTCTTTCACATGCACCACCATGAACAAAGTAGTTGTCGTCATCGTACCCATGGTAATCTCGAGTGGGATTACCCCAAGTGACTTGTTGATTTTCCCTCATAATAAGACAAAACCATGTTATGGGGCTGCAAATCTGCTCCAATCTTCCCAATGTTCTTCATCTAAAACCTCGGCATCAGGTTTATAGCAGCTCCTCCATTGACCAGCACCTTGTTTATGCCCCTGCCTTCGACGTGTTCCCACACTAACAAAGGCTTCAAGAGTTTCTTCATTTCCTCATCGGGCTTCTTGAAAACATCATTTTGTTCCTCGACTCCTCTCTTTGTCATGATGTAATAACACAAGGGGTTATCATCGTCTTCATCTTTGACAAAATAGTCATCCCCGTTCTCTGAAACCTCAAATGTTTGGTCGAACTCAACAGGTAGCACTGACACTTCATTGAAGATAACGTCTAAACCATCACTGTCAGAGTCAAAACTATCAGTTACCATGTCCCGTTCTTCAGCAGTTAGTGCCTTTAGGTGTACCATTTTCAGCAAATAGGGCTTAGCATTCCGACTCAATTTGGTGGTGGAAAATGGCCTATAAGCCGAGTTCTTGGGTACCTTGTTGTTGCTTTGGCTAGATTGGCCTAATTCGAGTACATCTCTTCTCTCTTTCTCCCAAGCGGCCTTCTTCTTCCTTTGGTGGAGCCTCCACTGAGTCCTTGTCATAGGATTCCTGCCAAAATAATTCTTCGGCGCATATTAGTAGTTCTTTGAGATACGAGAGTTGTCTAAATATGAAGAACTGTGCCCCACTTCGACCACTTTGGTTTTGATTTTGGATTAGACCTGGCAGTAGTGGCCCATTGGTTGTGTCGAATTGTGGCAGGGGGAGCGAAAGTTTTCCTCTTATTGATTTGAGAACTTAATGTCCCCTGCACATCTTTCATTTTTTAGCCTAAACGTTATTTTCCGAGAAGTCGCTATGATGACAGGATAATATATGATGTTTTTAGGTTGTTTTTAGTATTTTTATTTTATTATTTTTGAGTCACATATAGGATTTTTAGTATTTTTACATAGATTTTATATTTATTTTGCATTCTGCATATAGATTAGCTTTTATTTGTTTTTCTAACTTTATTTTATATTTTTAGGAATTTTTATAGCTATTTTATATTTTTAGGAAAAGCTGGTATAGTTATCATTTTTGTCCAGGGACCGATTTGTAAAGTTTCAGGAATTGAAGGATCAAAGTGTAAAGGTTCAAGAGTGGAGGATGAAAAGTGAAGTTTGAAGGAGTCAAAGGGCCAGAATTGAAGTTCTAACAAAGAGAGGACTTGAAGTGAAATTGAAGAATGTGAAGCAACTCTCTTTTATTTGAGCACATGTAAAATAAGGTTGGAAGATTAATGGTGGTAAAGGGGAGGTTTCAGAACTTATTAGGGGCTGAATGAGCCTAATTAAGCCAATCAATTCCACCATTGAAGAAGAAAGGAATCCAAGAAGAAGTTGCTAGTGTTCGTCCCAGCGCTGCAGCGTTGGAATTCCCAACGCTCAAGCGCTGGACCTCTGACTAGGATGTGAGTCAGAGGTTGCACCCAGCGCTGCAGCGTTGGAAGCCAGCGCTCAAGCGCTGGGCCCATTTCTGCCCGTTGGTTTTTAATGCATCCCAACGCCCAAGCGTTGGGAATGCCAGCGCCCAAGCGCTGGAAGGCTGATTTTCACTATAAATAGGGAGCTTTTCTTCACTTGTAAGACACACCTACTCAGAATACAACAAGTGTTCTTCTTTCCCTCTTAAAGATCATTGTTCCTAGGAATTGTGGGAAGCCATACTTGAGCTCCTATCCAGGGTAATTCGATGACTCTTTTAGCCATGCTTGGCTAATTCTTTTTAAGTTTCTTGGGTTGTAGTAATTTATAATTTTATGCTTTAGTATTGTTTTTACCTTTCTGAATAATATATCCATTTCATGTTTCATTTCCTTGTTCTTCATTAATCTTGTGTACAAAAGATTTCATGCTTTCTACTTATGTCATAAGGCCATTTGGTAAGTAGTAAGGGAAATAGGAAATAAAAAAGGTTATAAGTATACATTTCTTAAGGCAATTAGGATGGACGTAACTTTGTGTTGGCCTGAATTCTTTCTTCATCTTCTTTTCTAATTAACTAATAACCAAGGCTATGGAGTTAGTAATTAGGTAAGAAAGTTCTACATGACTTAAGGCAATTAGCTTGTAGAAATTCTAGGCTATAGCACCATGGAATTGGACTTAAAATTCAGAAAATAAGTAATAACTTGCTAGCATATTTATAGATTATGTAAATCAACCCAAGAGCTTAATTCTCATCATCTTATCTCTTTATTATTTTATGTTATTGTTCTTGCTTGTTCTAAAAAACCAACATCAACTATTCATCTTTTAAATTTTCTGCACAAGTACTAAATAATATAATAATAGGAAACCTGTCCCTTGGGTTCGATCTTTTTATTACGCGATATTGAATCGTGCACTTGCGATTTGGGTATCAAGTTTTTGGCGCCGTTGCCGGGGATAGGTTCTATTCTTGTTATTATTTTGTTTAGTGCTTCTTAAAAAATAAAAAAATAAATATTTTCTGCCTAACAGTTTGTTGCCATGTGGAAAGAAGATCCTTTAGAGACTATAATCTCTGAGGGGTTGGACTTTGAAGATATTGAAAGCAATGACGAACAGGTCATTGAAATGGCAAGATATCTGGAAGCTGCCCAGTTTTTCCCTTCAAAGAACAATTGGGTAGAGGAGCTGAAGAGAGAAGAAGAAGTTCAAGAGGAAAAGAGGGAACTGAAGACCTTACCTTCTACCCTTAAGTATGTATTTCTTGAAGAAGGTAACAATAAACCTGTCATTGTGAGTAGTTCCCTCTCTCCTCTTGAAGAAGAAAAACTGGTAAGAATTCTTAGAGCTCATAAATCTGCTTTGGGTTGGACTATTGAGGACATTAAGGGCATAAGCCCCACTGTTTGTATGCATAAAATTTGTTTAGAAGAACAAGTTAAACCTGTAGTCCAACCCCAAAGAAGACTTAATCCTGCCATGAAAGAGGTGGTAAGGAAAGAAGTGATTAAGTTGCTTGATGCAGGGATCATCTATCCCATTTCTGATAGTGAATGGGTTAGCCCCGTTCAGGTAGTTCCCAAAAAAGGGGGAATTACAGTGGTTCCCAATGAAAATAATGAATTGATTCCCACCAGGAAGGTAACTGGATGGAGGGTTTGTATAGATTACCGGAGGTTAAATTCTGCCACCCGGAAAGATCATTTCCCCCTTCCCTTTATTGATCAAATGCTTGACAAGTTGGCTGGCCATGAGTACTATTGTTTCTTGGATGGATATTCAGGATACAATCAAATTGTTGTTGATCCCAAGGATCAAGAGAAAACTGCTTTTACTTGTCCCTTCGGGGTGTTTGCTTATAAAAGAATGCCTTTTGGCTTGTGTAATGCTCCAGGAACCTTCCAGAGATGTATGTTTGCTATTTTTTATGATTTAATTGGTGAATGTATGGAAGTGTTCATGGATGATTTTTCTGTGTATGGCCCCAATTTTGACAAGTGTTTGGGCAATTTGGAAAGGATTCTAGTTAGGTGCCAAGAAAAGAATTTGGTACTTAATTGGGAAAAATGTCATTTTATGGTAAAAGATGGCATTGTGCTTGGGCACAAGATTTCTGAAAAAGGGATTGAGGTAGACAAAGCTAAAACTGAGATTATTGAAAATCTACCTCCTCCCACCAATGTTAAAGGTATAAGAAGCTTTCTTGGTCATGCAGGTTTTTATAGGCGATTTATAAAAGATTTTTCAAAAATTGCTAAGCCTATGACAAATCTCCTTGAAAAAGAAACTCCTTTTATCTTTAATGATGGGTGTTTGGCTGCTTTTAATTTGTTAAAGAAAAAACTTGTTTCAGCCCCTATCATTGTTGCTCCCCAATGGGATTTACCTTTTGAAGTTATGTGTGATGCTAGTGATAATGCAATAGGGGCTGTTCTCTGTCAGAAAAATGGAAAAGTTTTGCATGTAATTTACTATGCTAGTAAGGTTCTGAATGAAGCTCAAAAAAATTATGCTACAACTGAAAAGGAGTTGTTGAGTGTAGTTTATGCTTTAGATAAATTCAGACCTTACGTTTTGGGTACCAAAGTTATTGTGCATACTGACCATGCTGCATTGAAGTATTTGTTTGCTAAGCAGGAAGCTAAACCCAGGTTGATCAGGTGGATCTTACTCTTGCAAGAGTTTGATCTTGAAATTGTGGACAGGAAAGGGAAAGACAATGGTGTAGCAGACCATTTGTCAAGACTTGAAGTAGGGAACTCTAGCCCAATTCCTATTCAAGAGGAGTTCCCAGATGAGAAGCTTTTAGCTGTCCAAGAAATAGCTCCCTGGTATGTACATTTAGCTAATTTTAAAGCTGCTGGTGTGTTGCCTTCTGATTTGACTTGGCAACAAAAGAAAAAATTTCTGCATGATGCCAAATTCTTTTTCTGGGATGAACCTTATTTGTTTAGAGAATGTTCTGATGGGATCATTAGAAGGTGTATTCCAGAAAAAGAATTTGAGGCTATTTTATGGCATTGCCATGGCTCCGATTATGGAGGCCATTTTTCAGGTGAGAGGACCGCAGCTAAAGTCCTCCAAAGTGGTTTTTATTGGCCTACTATCTTCAAGGATAGTAGAGAATTTGTGGTAAGGTGTGATCGCTGTCAACGAACTGGTAACATCTCAAGAAGGAATGAGATGCCCCAAAAAATGATTTTGGAAGTTGAGCTTTTTGATGTATGGGGCATTGATTTCATGGGACCTTTTCCACCTTCTTTTGGTTGCCAGTATATTTTGGTTGCTGTTGACTATGTTTCTAAGTGGGTTGAAGCATCAGCCCTTCCCACAAATGATGGCAAAGTGGTTCTGGATTTTCTGAAGAAAAAGATCTTCACTAGATTTGGGGTACCAAGAGCAATAATCAGTGATGGAGGTAAGCATTTTTGTAATAAAGCTTTTGAAACTCTCTTGAAAAAGTATGGTGTTAATCATAAAATTGCTACCCCCTATCACCCCCAAACTAGTGGACAAGTAGAGGTTTCTAATAGGGAGTTAAAAAGGATTTTGGAAAAAACAGTTGGTACCTCAAGGAAGGATTGGTCAAAAAAATTAGATGACACCTTGTGGGCTTACCGAACTGCGTTTAAAACTCCTATTGGAACCTCTCCTTACCAGTTGGTTTATGGTAAGTCTTGTCATTTACCTGTGGAACTTGAGCATAAAGCCTTTTGGGCTTTGAAACATTTGAACATGGACCCCAAAGAAGCTGGGGATAAAAGACAGGTACAGGTACATGAGCTGGATGAATTTAGACTCCAAGCATACCACAATGCTAGGATCTACAAGGAAAGAACAAAAAGGTGGCATGATAAGAAGATCTTGCCAAAAGAATTTAGTCCAGGACAACTTGTGTTATTATTTAACTCAAGGCTGAGGTTGTTTCCTGGAAAGCTGAAATCAAGATGGACAGGACCATTTTTGGTCACCAAAGTCTTCCCTCATGGTGCGGTTGAGTTGGAAAATCAGGTTACAAAGAACACATTTCTTGTCAATGGGCAAAGACTAAAACCGTACCTAGGAAAAGATGATGAAAGTCAAGTGATGACTGTTGAGCTTGCTGACCCCTAATTGATTAAAGGGAAGGGTCTATCTCGGACCTTAACAATGAGCTGGTTGAGAGACAACCCAACTTAGGATAGTTTATAATTCTGTCTTTTAATTTTCTGCACCACTCTTGTAAATAAATAAAGAAAAAAAAAATTCTATGTTCTTGCTGCAGGGAGGGCCAGCGCTTAGGCGCTGGAGGCCAGCGCTCATGCGCTAGGCCCCTGCCAAATCCCCTCTGATTCCAGTTTTACCAACGCCTAGGCGTTGGGGGCCAGCGCTCATGCGCTAGGCCCCTGGAATCTCGTTTTTATTTACGGTAATTCCAGCGCCAGAGCGTTGGAACCCAGCGCTCAAGCGCTGGAAACCTCTGATGCCCAGTATTTGATTTAATTCCAGCGCCCAAGCGTTGGCATCCCCAACGCTCAAGCGCTGGAGCTCGGGCAGAGGCTCTGTTTGTTTTTCTTTTTGCTGTTTTGCTGTTTTAATAAATTTTGTGTTCACCATTTTCTGAAAGTCTTTGATTCTATGAGTTTTTCCCTTGGTTCTAAACTGGTTTTAATTTTTGGGAAACTCAAGAATTCTTGTTTTTAAGGTGGACACAATTTTTTCAACCCATATTCTTAATTGTGCTATTTGTGGAACTAACAAGTCAAGCAAGTTTTCTACTTGTGAGACTTTTGTTTGTTCAATTTTTGCAGGAAGGAGAAAGAGCCCTCTTGAACTTAAGTGTTCAAAGTAATTTTTACATTGAGGTTCCCTTGGATTATTGTGGGAAATTTGTGATTGTACCAGCTTTTTAGTTTTGTTTTCTCTTTTTATAGTTTTAGCTTTATTTTTAGTTTAGTGTTTCTATTTTATTTTTTGCATGAGTCTTGAGTATATTATCCAGTCTGAATGTTGCTATTGCTGTGAGTGCTTTATCTGATTAAACTGCTTTTGAAAAGGTTCTATGTTTTGAAGCGGTTAGGATTGCATGCTGTTAGAATTGATTTTGGACATCTTGATTGTTTTGGTTTTTGGCAAAAGTTTTTCTGAGTTCTAAAAAGGGTACCACTTACCCTATCTTTTTCTGAGAGTTGAGGACTCTGAATTCTTGATTGTGAAATTTTTCTGCCTTGTGTTACATGTTGATTGGGATTTTGTTTACCTTGTAAGTGGAGAAGAGATTATAGGCATTTTTGAAAACTCAGAGTTTTGGTTTGAAAAGCAAAAATCCACTAGTAGCCCCTTTTTGAGCCTTAAAAGAGTCATTCTTTGAAAGCCTACTTTGTGTGATATTTTTAAGTTGTTATTGTGATTCATGTGCTGAAACTGTTAGAGCTTTTACTGTGGGTTTCTCTCTAGAAAAAGAAGAAAAAAATTGAGGTATGTGCCTTAGGAAAAAATATAATGAGGTAGTGGGGTGAGAAAGAGTATGAAGGGAGTAAAATTCAAGTCATTCAGCCCATACATTCCACTACTTTGTTCAAAAAAAAAAAAGAGAAAAGAAAAAGAAAAATTGAGAGGACCCTTGTGTTAATTGTTGAAGCTCTTAAAGTTGGAAAAATCACTTAACAACAGATTCTGAGTCAGCCATTAGAGTTGCCAATTTCTTGAAATCCATACCTTGAAATATTCAACCTTTTGCCAAGTTACAACCTTCAAAAATCTCTTCAAAATTACTTGGTTGCACTATTTCAGTTTTGATTTGAATGATAGGCAGGATTATTGAGCTTTCTTGTTTTTCATGGAGAATATTATTTTGTGAGCTTAATTTGATGAACTCTAACATGTTGAAAAGCCAAGCCTAACTTTCTTGATTATATATCTTTAAACATGCAGGTCTTCCTAATCCGCTAAGCTTTCTTGGAAAGGTTTTTTGTGCTTCAAGTTGTAATCAGATAAACTTTTTCTAAACTCAGGGACGAGTTTCTCTTTAAGTTTTATCGCTTGAGGACAAGCTGTCGTTGGGTATAGTGGTGTGATGACAGGATAATATATGATGTTTTTAGGTTGTTTTTAGTATTTTTATTTTATTATTTTTGAGTCACATATAGGATTTTTAGTATTTTTACATAGATTTTATATTTATTTTGCATTCTGCATATAGATTAGCTTTTATTTGTTTTTCTAACTTTATTTTATATTTTTAGGAATTTTTATAGCTATTTTATATTTTTAGGAAAAGCTGGTATAGTTATCATTTTTGTCCAGGGACCGATTTGTAAAGTTTCAGGAATTGAAGGATCAAAGTGTAAAGGTTCAAGAGTGGAGGATGAAAAGTGAAGTTTGAAGGAGTCAAAGGGCCAGAATTGAAGTTCTAACAAAGAGAGGACTTGAAGTGAAATTGAAGAATGTGAAGCAACTCTCTTTTATTTGAGCACATGTAAAATAAGGTTGGAAGATTAATGGTGGTAAAGGGGAGGTTTCAGAACTTATTAGGGGCTAAATGAGCCTAATTAAGCCAATCAATTCCACCATTGAAGAAGAAAGGAATCCAAGAAGAAGCTGCCAGTGTTCGTCCCAGCGCTGCAGCGTTGGAATTCCCAACGCTCAAGCGCTGGACCTCTGACTAGGATGTGAGTCAGAGGTTGCACCCAGCGCTGCAGCGTTGGAAGCCAGCGCTCAAGCGCTGGGCCCATTTCTGCCCGTTGGTTTTTAATGCATCCCAACGCCCAAGCGTTGGGAATGCCAGCGCCCAAGCGCTGGAAGGCTGATTTTCACTATAAATAGGGAGCTTTTCTTCACTTGTAAGACACACCTACTCAGAATACAACAAGTGTTCTTCTTTCCCTCTTAAAGATCATTGTTCCTAGGAATTGTGGGAAGCCATACTTGAGCTCCTATCCAGGGTAATTCGATGACTCTTTTAGCCATGCTTGGCTAATTCTTTTTAAGTTTCTTGGGTTGTAGTAATTTATAATTTTATGCTTTAGTATTGTTTTTACCTTTCTGAATAATATATCCATTTCATGTTTCATTTCCTTGTTCTTCATTAATCTTGTGTACAAAAGATTTCATGCTTTCTACTTATGTCATAAGGCCATTTGGTAAGTAGTAAGGGAAATAGGAAATAAAAAAGGTTATAAGTATACATTTCTTAAGGCAATTAGGATGGACGTAACTTTGTGTTGGCCTGAATTCTTTCTTCATCTTCTTTTCTAATTAACTAATAACCAAGGCTATGGAGTTAGTAATTAGGTAAGAAAGTTCTACATGACTTAAGGCAATTAGCTTGTAGAAATTCTAGGCTATAGCACCATGGAATTGGACTTAAAATTCAGAAAATAAGTAATAACTTGCTAGCATATTTATAGATTATGTAAATCAACCCAAGAGCTTAATTCTCATCATCTTATCTCTTTATTATTTTATGTTATTGTTCTTGCTTGTTCTAAAAAACCAACATCAACTATTCATCTTTTAAATTTTCTGCACAAGTACTAAATAATATAATAATAGGAAACCTATCCCTTGGGTTCGATCTTTTTATTACGCGATATTGAATCGTGCACTTGCGATTTGGGTATCACGCTACCCTATCCTTTCGACCACTGACTTTTGGTGCGGTTTCTTGGTTTAACTTTCCACAACTTTACCACCGATTCAGTCGAAAACTGCATCGGAAGAGCATAAATTCAATATCCTTCTCTTTGCATCTTGTCAAGAATTTGAACAAAGTCTCGCCAGCATTGGGATAAACATCCTTCATTTCTTCATCATGTCCTTCGACTGAAGCTTCAACTTCACTCATCCTAACATCAGGCAGCTCAAACACTTCGACCATACAGGTTCCAGATAGCTCAACCAATTTGGTGTGCTGAACCTACAAAGAATCTGAATCGATCTTCATAGAAATCTTCTCTTTCGTCTCAAGCACCAATCTACCTTCCTTGATAGTTGTCTGAACCAAATCCCTGAGGTTAGTACATTGGTTAGTCAAGTGGCCAAAAAAGTTATGGTATTTACAAAACCTTCAAACTTTCCTTTTGATCAGGGGGAACGTTGATTTGGCCATCCTTTACCAGGATGTCATAAATGGAATCACATTTTTAAATGTCAAAATAATAAATTTTAACTGGAAATTTAGCATTTCGAGGCATATCAGTGTTAGCTGGTTTCCCTCAAAAGGCCTTAGAATTTTAAATACATAAGGAGGACCCTCTTTAAGCTCAGCCAACTTAACCTCAATTCCTTCCATATCTTCATACGGCTCATAAGATGATGGTTCCTCTCGACCTGAGTCACCTGTTTCGATATAGGAAACTTCATTTTTTCAGGCAGCTTGTTATACCTTACTTTCTCTTGTTTAAGATATACGACCTGCCTTATTATATCAGCCAATTGGGCCATATCCCTCATATACTGAGTGCCAATTTTCTTTCTGATCGAATAATCTAGGCCTCTTGCGACTATTTCGACCAATTCATGCTCAGGGACTTGAGTGAAGCACTTAGACTTCATTTGCCGAAACCTGCTCAAAAAATCATCAACAAATTCAGACAAAGCCCTCTTCACACTTGCCAATTCTTTGAGAGTAATTTGGATTCTCCTATGAAGTATTGAACATGGAAAATCATTTCCTATTGGTTCTAGTTAAAAATTGAATTCGGTGGCAAAGTGGTGAACCAAGTGAAAGCATTGTTAGTCAAAGAACTGGGAAAGTATTTCATCTTTAAATATTCATTAATCGCCAAATACCAACTTCAATCTGGTATCTAGCAATATGCTCTGTCGTCGAATCTTCGTTTTCTCCTGAGAACTTAGTGAATTTGGGAAGCTTCCAACCTCTAGGAAGTTTCGTCTGAAGGACTATCTCAGGAAAATGAGACACAAAATGGGGTCGATATGCATACCCCGCATTCAAACCATGTTGATTTAACAATTGTTCCATAATGTGCGGAATGTTTTGTTGCCCCCCAAGGTTGTTATGTCGAATTCTCTCCACTATTTGGTCTGCGTTGTGGTTTCAATTAACTAAAACCACATTGCCCATATTTCAACCAGGATTGATATCTATGTTAACAGGCTCATTCTGGGGTACTTGTTCATTCGCCTGAACCTCCACGACATTCTGTGGTTGATTTGGGTTGGGGAAATTTTGACCAGCCTGAGCGACTTGTTCAAGGATAGGAGCTGGGGCGCCGAACACATCGACAATTCGACCCAATTGCGTAGTTAGTTGTTGGTAGGCTGTGGCAGTGTCTCGAATCGTAGGATTAAAGATGGTGCCAATTTGTTGGGTCAAAGTATTGACCAACTCATGATTACTATCATCCATTTGTTGTCTGAAGGCGTTCAAAGCAGTATTAGTTAGAGTAACTAGGGACCCATTTAAAACAGACCCTAAGGGTCCCACATTTCTAACAATATTCACTCCTGATCGTGATGCCAGAATCTGGTTCCCAGGAGAACTAGTGGAGACAATTTTATCAGAATACATGGATGGATAAGTTCTTATTCCAACCATTAGAGAAGTAGGCATACCGTAAGGTTAGTCTCTCAACCCGTTGAGTGTGCCTTTTGTTGGTCCCAAATCCTAGTTGAACTACTCCAACCACATCCGAAGACATGATTAGAGTCGTTGGACTTGGGATGACAAATGGGGTTGTGACTTGACTCAAGGCTGGGCCGGTCAAAGCTGGTACAAAAACCTGACTCGAAACCAGTACATTCGAACCTACGACCACATTTTGGGTTTCTGGTGCGCTCGTAGGAACAACACCTTGTCAAAAAATAATCTCAACTCCTAGGGATTGCCACTTGTGTTGTTATTCGTCGAATGGTTAGCATTCGAATCACCTCTAGGAGGATTATTGGCATTTGAATTGCCATTTGGACCAGGGTGAGATCCTGGTGACTAATTATTTCTTGATCGATTAGTCATGCTAACGTGTCTGCCACTTCTCAAAATCATACACTTGGAAAACTTGATTAAAAAAGTTAACATCAAAACGATACTAAAAATTTCAAGCAAAGAGGTCCCACTGGGCGTGCCAATTTGTTTACCCAGAATTTTAGTAAATAGTAAGAAATCCAAATTTTAATAAAGTGGTTGGATTTTAATCCTTTTTGGGTTCTTTAACTGAAACTAAAAGTGCCTCTGAATGTAGAATTTAACAATAAAGTCAAAGTTCTTCAAAGAACTCAACCAAGAGTCAGGAACAAGTATTGTAAAAAGATAAATTTATGATAAGACAAAAGATAAAGATGAAATAAAAGGTATTTGCATTGAAATGAAATTTGGTTTCTCTTAGTACATACTCAGAAACTCTAATTTTACTATTGGTCTTGATTGCTAGGACTTTGAGCAAATACAAGAGCATTTCGAGCAATTAATTGTGAACCCCTGGTTCAGACCTGAAATCCTCTATTTATAGACCTAAAATCTAACTAAAACCAATGCTAAAAAATCTCGACCTTACACGTGTCTTGAACGTTACGCGTCTTGCAAGTCTCTAACTTGTTCAAACTTTTAGTCGAAATGAACTTTCTCATTTCTTGATCAATAATCGTCTAAGTTCAGGTTTATGTTTCGACAAACTCAGTCGAATTAAATTATATTTAGTCGAACCATATTAGTTGTTAAGTAACACTTTGACAAAATCTAAAAAGAATATTCATTTTATCATTTCAACTGAAAATGACTTCATGAAATTTCAGGCTAACACATATCATCTGTTATTAATATAATTTATTTCTATTTTATTTCTTTATTTCATGTGATACAAATGAGTATTTTCCTTATACATATTCACATGAAGTACTCCGTGGCACAACGCGGGAAGCTACGATTCCTCTATTTTTCGATTCTCTCTGTTTCGATTTTTATATTAATCCATGCAACTTCTGCGTGCGCGTGGGCAAAATGATTGAATTATAATATATTCATATCTCTATTTTCCTTTCATCTATGACATACTGGTCAACTCGTTTTCCTCCCTTTTTTGATCAGCAATAACACGCGCTAAATAAAATAGCAATATAAATAATGGTGTCCTACTTCTCAGCTTCTCATCATTTAGAGGACAAAACAGAAACAATCTCAAGTCTCAACCATGGTGATGTCTGTGTTACTGAATTTCATATTCCTACCATCTCCCCTAGTCATGGCCTTGTCGGTGATAAGCTTGGTTTCACTGGCAAAATTTGGGTACTCGGAGATTCAGGGAAACCACTTCAACTTTTCCAAGTTCTGGAACGACAATGATGGCAAAACAACGGATGAGAAGCCGATTAAGCTGTCTGGCAGAGCTGGATTTCTTTTTATCTACACTCCCTCTTTTCTCGTCGGCACGGCGTCATTTATTATCTTCACTCACGAAGGTCTAAGATTCACGCTCCTTCATTCTGCTATCACCCTGCACTACTTCAAAAGAGTCCTTGAGGTAATGCTTCTTTCCCACACTCCTACATAGTATATAGTAAGGAAAATCTTTTGATTTTCAGAGAAGTGAACTCACTTAATGCTGTTTTTATAAGACTCAACTAGTAGTTAAGGGGATTCCATATAAATTTCAACTAACGTATTAAAGTAAATGTGGTCTAGTTTGAGCTCTAGAAGTGTGCTCATTAGACTTTGAGCTTTATTGTATCTGGTCTAGTTTTTTTCTCTTTGCTTGTTATGGCCCTTTTTCTTCTTGTATATGGGTTTATGCATCCCTTGTCCATTTATCAATATATTCTTTTGTCTATCAAAAAAATATGTGGATAATGTGCATGTTTGGAAAAGTGTGTCTGGATCCATGTTTGGGCGAGATTCACATTTGGGTTGGATCCATATTTGTAGAAGCAAGAAATAGTTATTTTTGGATTGTTCGGTCCACGTTTGGCATTTTTAAACGTGAATCCAAACACACTGAATATGGAGTTATCTAAATAAGCTTAGAAAAAACTTGAGTTTAATTATTCTAGTTCTAAGTAGACCAATAATATTTAAAATAAATGAACCAAAAATTGCACTTATTTTAAAAATAATTATCCCCCTAAGACTACAGTTATTTAACTCAAACTCGGCCATTTTGACAAGCCTACATAATAATTCTGATTGGGAATAAGTGGGAAAACAAGTAATTTATTGCTAGGCTTGTCATGAAAGTTGATATTTTAGGTGACAATTTTGAATTAAAAGTACTTTTTTTATTAAGAATGCTGGTTTTACTCTATTATGTAGGTTCTCTATGTTCACAAGTTCAGTGGTCCTATGATTCTTAATTCTGCAGTCCCCATCACTCTGAGTTATCTTACGTCAGTTGTATTTATGATCTATGCTCAACACCTAACAAGGGAGCTTCCGGAACCATCTATTAATCTGATGTATCCTGGGATTGGGTTGTTTTTGGTAGGAATCACTGGCAACTTCTACCACCACTATCTTCTATCCAAATTGAGAGGAAAGGGAGAAAAAAAATACAAGATTCCTAAGGGTGGTTTGTTTGAGCTTGTGATCTGCCCCCACTACCTTTTCGAGATCATCGTGTTTTACGGAGTTTGCTTCATTTCTCAAACGTTGTATTCGTTCGCTTTCGCCGTAGGCACTACTTTGTACTTGCTGGGTAGGAGTTATACAACTAGGAAATGGTACCTTTCTAAGTTTGAAGATTTTCCTAATCATGTTAAGGCTGTTATCCCCTTTGTCTTCTAAATGTTGCGAGGAACAATAAGGTTTACCTGAATGTTCCGGCAATAGTGCTAGGATTGAGACTTAAATTTTCTCTTTCTTAGCTATGGTTATCTGGTTAGTTATGATCAGTCTATGACCTTCTAGTTACATGACTTAAGAGCCTGTTTGGTTCATTCATGTTTTCAGTTTTTGTTCAATTAAAGCAAGTTGACGTGCATTGGAATGAATGATGTATATTGTGTTCAGGTTTCTACATTCAAATAAAAGTATGTTTTTTAGTTCTAAAACTGAAATTTGTTTGAAGAGAGGAAGAGATACCACGAGACACTTATTTTTGATATCTATTTCTCTTTTGGTCACATCATATTATATAACACATATTACCTACCTCTTATTTCTTTCTATTTTTTTAATAATCAACACTCAAAGGATGTACAACAATCTTTATTAATTCTTTAAACTGTCATAACATATAAATTAAATCATATTTTGTAATATTAACTTTTTCTATCTTTCCTATTTATATTATATCTATAATGTTATGTCAATTTAGGTAATTAATTTGATGTCTAATGTCTCACTTAATTCTATATAAATAATAGTCATTTATATGTATATGGAAAATAAAAATGTTTGTGTCAGCCAATGATAGTTAACATCAAGATTTAATCATTTAATTCTTGAGCTCATGCGCATGGTCAGAAATCTCATAGCAGACTTATAACACGCTACCTAGCTAGGTATTTTAGAGCAATTACATTGTCAACAACCAATCAACCTTTTCATCAAACATGTTGGGTGCATAAGGCTTGAACAGAAATATTTTTAAGTAATCATTTAGCCATTTCATCAATTTACTAGCGAGCTTCAAAACTTCATCCAAAGCATAGAAAGCAACTTAAATAAGGAAATGGATTAGAGATAAAGCCAACCGAGAGATGGAGTTAATATTTAAATGAAAGAACCGGGCACGGGAATGGGTCGAGGCTTCATGCCGTGATATGTCAATCCGAAAAGGGTAACTTGTAAGTGTAGATAGCAACCTGAGAGGGGGGTGAATCAGGTTCGCCTTAACAAAACTCAATTACTTTCAAGTTAATGATAATCACAATTGATGATTGTGAATGCAGCGGAATAAGAACTTGCTGCAAATAAAAGATAAAGGTTGAGAGAATTTGCACACAGATTTTATCCTGGTTCACCTTCAATCCACCGAAGGCTACATCCAGTCCCTCAAGAAACCCTTGAGGATTTATCCACTATGATCAAGATTTCTTACAAGCACTTACACCAAGGACCTTAAGAACTCCTGTCAAACCTCTGAAGGCAAACCACCAACTGATGATGCCGAACCGTACGACGGACTTTGAATCAAACCCGATTCAAAGGACCTTTTCCACAACCACCGAACACTACGGTGAATGAATCAAACCGATTCAAGATGAAGAAGAAGAAACCTTTGCAGTGGCTGATACAATCCTTTAGACCATTTGGATTGATCTTAGTTTGTATGCTCCAGGAAATTACAATAAAGGCTCATTTATTCTGAGTTTCTCAAATGTTGAAGAACATGAGTGTTCTTATGAAAATGAGAGAGCAGAAACACAGAATGGTGACTTTAATGAATATGAAAGTTGTTTTCCAAGTCATTTCACGTTTCTGAACATCAATCAAGTATATATAGGCACTAGAGGTCATCCATGAACCATCACAAGGCTTCCTAAACGTTTCGAGACACATTGGTTCATGAAACAACACATCTGTCGACTTGGTAATCGATTACAGCATTCTGGTAATCGATTACGCTATAGCCGTTATGATCTGAGTGTCATTTCCTGACAGGTAATCGATTATTGACTGCCTGGTAATCAATTGCTGAAAACTGGTAATCGATTACGCTATGCCTGACTGACAGGTAATAGATTACTGAAATCTAGTAATCTATTACTGCAAGTCTGAAACTTGGTTTCTTCGATGTTCAATCTCTAATTAAGTGTTTCTACTTAATTTTAGCCTTTGAAAACAAGTTGTACTTAATTAGTTGATTACTCATGAGCCTTCAAATGCAATATTACCTTAATAAAGCATAGCACACTAAGTTAACAAGACTTACTAGAAGTTAGAACCTTAATGGTTGATCTTGATGTTTTCAGCCGGTTCTTGAAGTCTTCTTTCTTTTTCTTTTTTTTGTAACGTGTGTTGTCATCATCAAAACTTCAGCCAGAGTTAGGAGCAAGACCTTCTTCACGTAACTCTGCTCCGTCCCTTTGGACATGCTTCGGCGCCCAAATTGCACATCCCTTATGTGTCAAATTAATCAAAACAAGAAGTCAGAGTAAGCTATCATGGGTTTAGATCATAAAACATGACTGAATAATGAAACTAATAACCAGTCTTGTAGATTGTTCATAAATTTTGCCGAAACATGTCAAAAAGATAGCATCAGTGCGTCTTATATTGTAAAGCATTAAATTTTAAGAAAATTTTCTTTACGCATTTCGTCAAGCAGTAAAGGGAAAGCATACGTAGAAGCCAGGATTGTAAGAATATGACAGGAAAAATCAGTAGAACTTCAAATCAAAGGGAGAGAACACTGCCCTGGCTCATGATGATAGAGTTTACCGAACTGAATTGCTCAGGCTTTTTTCCCTATATTCATGACAGATTCTTCGGGAACATGAAAAAAAACATTCTGTCAGAAATTTCAACGAGCAGTTCGCAGGCATTGAAAACTCAATGGCTATATGAAGGATAATTTATTGAGGCAATTTATCAAGCAATTAGCGAGTATCAGGACCACAACCATAGAAATATAAAAAGAGGCTTAAAGCAGGAAAGATGCACGGGTAGAGTGAAAAGAGAAAAGCAATGAATCAGTGAAACAAATGCAATTGACCCGCCACCGGCGGTGCAGGGATCGATCAAACCGTATCTGGTGGATTTGTGCGTTGATGTTGGCGAGCCCGATTTGACTCCGTGGGTACGATGAGGATTTTGCCACTTCCTCCTCCTATTTTTCTTCCTTCCTCGAGCTTCCTCTCTCTTGCTCCGTTCACACATCTCCAATATCAGCCACCATCGTTTCGAGAGCTCTTGCCGATGCGCCATGCCTCATAGCCACGGTCACTCCCTCGCACCAAACACCACGCCGCCGCCGGTCTCACCCTCTATCCCATTGCCCGAGACTTCGACACCACGAGGCCCTCGCCCATAGCACCGTCATGCATCGCCGCTGAGAAACGGGCCGAGATTCTGGGTTTCGTGAAGATGGTTGGTGGCGGGTGGTTAAGAGAGTGGAGATGGTAAGGTTTCAGCCATATCTTTCTTCTATCTCCTTTTTTTTTTGGATTACCCCCCTCACTCAGGCAGAACACGAAAGCTTTTTGGTGGTGGTGGGAAAAGTTTTTACCTTTCCCCACAGACGATGCCAAATGTTCTGGAAACATAGAGTGCTTAGAAATTAGGTTAAGAAGAGAAGTGTATTCAAAATGAGGTCCCTATTACATGAGCCCCCTCTAGCTATATATAGTGGGGGAGCCATAAATGGCCTTTAAACGTCATAAATAAAATTAAAACTTCATTAAAGCCATTAATACGGGCCACTGGGCCTAGAAACACTGAGCCCAATAGCCTCAACTATCGCCTAGTCGCCCTTCCACTAGGTGGGGGCGCTCGCCCAGTCCAATTATATTGCCTCCTTAAAAGATTTTTCTGAAGGGCCGACATTGGACCTAACACTTTCAACCTCGTTTGCAACATATGTTTCTCAACCACTCTTTCTAACTTCAAAATCTATTTTGCAAGATCAAATGCAAGGTCTATTATTTGTCTCTTTCGATCTTCCTTGTCTCTTGCCATTCCCACAACTACTAGATAAAAGGTTTTTCGCAGCGACAAATGTTGCTTGTAAATTTGAAAAGTCGTTGGCAAAACTACCTTTCAAAGCAAAATAAAAGTTGTTGCATGTTGCTACGAAAAGTCCCATTGCGAAAAGTTTTGCCACAACATTTGTTGTTGCTGCCATTGTTGAGGTTCTTACAACGGCTATTGTCGTTGCTATTGTAAAAACTTTGTCGATGCCATAACTGTTTTCTAATAACCACTGCTGACGTTGTCATACCCGACATATCTTCGCGATTAAATTCGTTGCGATAAAGCATTCTTCTCAACAAAGCAAGTCGTCGTGATAAGATGTTTTTTTCTCAACAGCCATAGTTGTTGCGATGTGAAATATTTTTCCCAAAACAGCCATAATTGTTGCGATATAGAAATTTTTTCTCAACAACCATAGTTGTTGCGATATGGAAATTTTTTCTCAACAATTATAATTGTCGCGTTAAGGTATTTTTCTCAACCACTAATTTTTTTACAAATAAAAAAAAAATTATTATAATTTTGACAAATAAAGTCACAGCCTTAAATTACATTTGACAACAATTTTAAGTATGTGAATTTTTAATATTGAATTGTTTTATGAATATAAAAATCTTTTTTTAGAATTTATATTTATATTAATTACATATACTAAACTAATTATAATAAAATATTTAAAATTAAGCACTCATCACACTATTTGTAATGTACGAAATTATCATCAAAATAAAAAAATATTAAAAAAAAATAAAAAGAGATAAGAACAACATTTAATAGATTAAAAGCCCCTTACAAGAGTCATCTCAAGGATTAAAATCATAACATCAAAATAAACCAGAATTTAACAACCTACATGTAACCCCTTGAAAACACCACCTAAAAATTTAAAACCAACTTATCAACTAATACTTAAACAAAAATAAAATAAAAAATAAACACCCGTACATGTTTTTGTTTTGAAAAGAAAAAAAAGAAAAGATACATAATCTGTGAATAAACTGTGATTACAATATTAATTTCTTGTCTAAGTGTACTTTGAGCATGTCATCATAATTAAAGTGTTGAAACACCACCATTTGACCTGCAATTTTAACACATAGAAAAATTCTAGGTTAGCACAACTTTTTGTATGTACTTAATAGAAGAAAGAGTAAAAGAGAAAACATTCAAAATAAGTTTTAAAAGTATGATGACATAATCTTACATGCCGACACTAACTAAGATGCACCGCAAAAAAAAAAACTCTTACTTTTTTTTTAAAAGGCCAAAATATATTAATGAGAAATACAAGGGGTACTTCAACCCAATACAAATACAAGGGGTACTTCTGCTTGTTTGTTTGATTAATGTTTGTTGATCTTGTACTCAAGCCAATGCAAAAATGATGGATAATGAACATTGTGGGATAAAAGAATAAGCTTTTTTAAGTTTTATTGAGTAAATGTGATTAATTGTGCACGGATTATTAGAAATTGGTGAGTAATTGTGGAGTTTGTTCATGTTTTAAAAATATAATAATTAGGAACCATTGTGAACGGGCATTTTTTTTTTCTGTAAATATGGCGGCGGTTGGATCCGCCGTAAATGGTGTGTTATTTTTCCTCTTGACTTTGCGGCGGTTAAAACCGCCGTGAAAATAGAAGATTGAAAGTGTTGAAGATGTGACCTTGGCGATGGTTGGAACCACTGCTAAATATTTAGGCGGTTTGCGTGGCGGTTATCCCAACCGCCGACAAATCTCTTGGAAAAGTGATTTCCCTTTTCCCTTCAAGTGTACCTACTACAGTACCAGCGTGAATATAATCTCCACCAGATAAACGTGATACTCCTTTTTAGCGGTGGTTCAAACCGTCGTCGGTTCTACTTACAACCGCCGCAAAATCCCTGTTTTGTTGCAGTGAGATACCTGGGAATATTTTCTTCTAATATTCAAATTTATTATAAATATAATAAATCATTTTATCTAATTAATCATTTTTACTTGATTTAACATCAAAATTCAATTTATATATTTATATATATGTTCATTTCACGCCCCTTATTAAATTTTATTTTTCAAACCACTTATCACGTAACACTTTTTCAATTATCCTATAAACGTATTTATTTAATTAATCCAAAAAAATAAAATAAAAATTATTTCTCCCAATAATATAATAGGCCACGCGGCCATTATATATATATATGCTCTCATTTTATTTTTTCTCTAAACACAACACCTTAATTAAATCCTAAAAATATATTAGTCAACCAAATCTAAATATTTCCCCAAGGAAGTATAATTATATGCCTCACATATACAATTCAAATAAAGAGAAAATATTATCTTCCTTCCAAATGACCAATATCTCTAATATTCAAGATCAACAACAATCAAACAATATTTAATACACATAAAATCAACCAATAATATATGATAATATTTATTAATAATAATAATAATAATAATAATCCTAATAATAAAGAAAATTACTATTATACCCCTTGACCTTTTCTCAGGGTCTTACACCAATCTTATCTTTACCTTGTTAATAATAAGAAAAATAAAGAAAAAGGTGTTTGTCATGAGTTGGTAATAACTATGAAGGGTTTGTTAAGTTCAAACGATTTCACGTTTATTATATTTTGAATAATAACAATTTTACCCAAGGTTTAATAACGATAGATATGTTTTATATTTCAGGAAATATCTATCGTCCGATGAAAAGAAACGTATCGTCTGCCTACTCATGAAGAATCTAAAGCAGCTACGTTCAAATGTGTCATCCGATGAAAAGAAGTGGAATGTCTGTCTACGTTCAAAATGTATCGTCTGACTTCATGTTCAAACAGTGAAGAAACTCATCGTCTATGCAGAAGAAGGATTATGTCGTCTGCGCTCTTCAATGAAACATTGTTTCCACTGAACAAACAAAGGACGTATTTAATGAAGAAATATCCCTCGTATCAGCCCAGTCTCTGAACATTCCATACTTTATGATACACCTTTTTAGAGTCAACGACTCTCTTTTCTGAACATCGTACAACCTCAACGGTCAAAATCAAATCTCGTTGATTAGAATAAAAGATACGCTCTGTTGTTTTCCTCTACATTAATTGCTCAACACTATTTAAGGAAACAAAACAGAGAAGAGTGGATGATAGAATCAGCCGCATTAAATGCTGCATTAATTGCGTAGTAGTTTTCCATTTAATGCTCTGAAAGCTTGATAGAAGTATCTGTTGCAACAACAGAGAATACGATACTCAATGGAACTTCATTATCTTCATCAACATCCATCCTACTGAAGATATAAATAGAAGACTTGAAGACTGAAAAGTTTGGGCGACTCACAACGAAATTTAAGCACAAGCTTTCAATCTTTCTGAAATCGCCCAAGCACAGTTTCCTCACTCGAAACTCAAGTATCAAACCAAAAATCCGAGTGAAGTAACTCAACCAGAGAACCATTGCAAATCATCTCTGTTGGTGAAACTCGATGTGTTTACCCATGTGTCCAACCTCTCACAACACTTAGAGTTTATCTGTACTTAAACTTTCTACCTCACTCTTTCAGAAGAGACCTTCATAGAAGAATATCTTTTTCTTGTAAAAAGGATTAGGAGAAGTCCTGATAATACTTGTTGGGAGAAGTCCCTGAGAATACTCTAGAGGAGTCCTATGGGAATAGTTAGGAGAAGTCCTTCGAATACTCTGGAGAAGTCCTGTGTCTAATACATGTATTGTTCTGGATTGAATAGTGAAAATCTTAGTGAAGCCAAGGACTGGACATAGCCCTATCGTTTTGGGGGTGAACCAGGATAAACTTCGTTTTTGCTGTTTTTATTGCTTGCATTGTTTACGTGTTTATTTACTGTATCATCTGCTGCATGCATCGTCCGACGTTTTCTGCTTGTATCGTCTACATGTTCACAACATTTACATTAGAACTCATTTTATATCCACTGCTAAAACTCTGTTAACCTATCGTCTGCATAGGTGTGTTTTTATCCCGAGTTCTATCATCTGTGAAAACCTGTCATAAACTAATAATTGTTTTTGGAAGTCAAGTTTTAATTAGGACACAATTCAACCCTCCCCCCTTCTTGTGTCGTTTGCCGTTTCCTTTTTCTATCAGGTTTGGGAAAGTGTGAAAGTGAAATAAAAAACATGTTTGTGCTCGTCACTTGGTTTTCAGATGAGGGGTTTGATTTATTTTGGCTCAAATTTGGTGTTGTTGTAGAGGAGATGGGTTAATGGTGTAAGTTGTGGTGGCTGCTGGCTTGGTGGAAGGGAGGAAGAAGAACATGTTTTTTTCGGTTTTTGAGTTTTTTAAATTAAAATCAATTTTTTTAATTAAAATATACTAAAAAGCCACGTCAACAAAAAAGTTAGATCTTGCAGTGCCCAGAGACCAAAAGTGTTGACAGAAATTAACGTCGGAGAGGAAAAATGTAATTTCCGAACTTTATGGACCATTTTTAAGCAAAGACCATTTGTGGCGGACCAAAAGTGTAATTAAGCCTTTTCAATTTTAAGTCTTGGAGTCTTTAGGAAATTCTTGTTAAGCTAAAACGTCACGTACTAGCTTATCATTTGATTTTCTGTTTTTTTTTTTTCTGGAATTAAACACTTTCATATTATTGTTTATCTTGTAGGTTGATTTTTTTCTCCCGCTTTCCACATGCACTTTTCTCTTAATGCGGCAGTCAATTGTATTCCTTGTGTAGCTATAAAATTGTCTAACAGAATATAAATTAAATGTCGAACTAATAAATGCCAAATGTTTGTAATAGTAGTAAAGCCCCATATTGATATTAGAAAACCGTGGCATGTACCTAAAAGCCACTTGTGGCCTTAATCCGCTTTATGAAACCGTGTCTGAAAGTTTTAAGGCCACAGTTTCGTAAGGCAAGTAAAGGCCACAGTTAGCATTTAGGAATTTGGTTTCCAATATGTGGTATTAAGGTAACTGCGACTTTAAGTTTTTGAACAAGTCGTGGCTTAAACTTGACAAAATCGTGGCCCTTGAGCTTGGCCACAACCAACTTGTAGTGCGACAAGGGAACCACGGGAAAATCGTGGCGTAAGCTTTTAACCAAGGTTTTTTACATGAGCCCGCGCTTTTTCGTCCGCGGCGGAAGGCCGAAAACGTTGTAGTGTCTACTAGGCTCTGATACCAATTGTTGAATTTAATATGAACCTAAGAGATCATATAATTATATAGACATAGAATATAGCATGTTGATTTTGTCATGGTAAAGAAATTGTGTACTCGGTATGGAATGGTTGAGGGATCCACGTCTGTGTCTATTCTCAGTTTGTTAGAGAGTAAAAGCGTGAACCAACACGGTGTAGCAAAGCTGATAGATAGTTGGGCTCTTTAAGCATCTAGTCCAGGGTTTGGTTCTTGGGTGGTGCATATGGAGAAACATTTGTTGGGAGAGACCTACCTACTTAACGTGATCTCAGTGAAGGGAATCATGTGGTTGATATGCATAGCGGAATTTGAATTCCCTAAGAGATGTCTTGCAATACCATACATCAAATTTCATAGATAAAAACAAATAGACAAGAGATACAAATTACTTCTTGAAGACCTGAGTGAACAAAGCAGTTGCAACCTCGTCTCTATAATAGTCCACACGAATTCTCTCGCTAGAAGACCCTTGTGGCTCCTTGTGCTAACAGAGACATGAGTGTGCGAATTTTTACGTGCTAGGGTTTGAGAATTCATGCTCTATTTAAAAGCCTTTACGAGGAGACTAACCTTAATCCTTATTGGAGCATGTTGAGCTCACCCAATGAGTTGGTCCAATAAATGTTCATCTAATGGACCGATCCAATAAGACAATATATTCTAGTGGGCTAATTCTATGTGTGTGACCTCCTAGGTATCTCTTATGGAGCTTCGGGACTAAAAACAACCTATGTAATTTTCAGATGACTAAAAACAACAACAAAAAATACCTAGGGATGAAAAATAAAAATAACGTATTTTGCAGGGACTAAAAATGTATTTAAGCCATTATTTATTGATGAATATTATTTTATTTTTAATTAATCTTAATTCTTAATATTTGTCACTAATTCATAATTCAAGTCAATTTTAAGTTTATAAATGTTATTATTTGTTGTAAGTAGTTGAATAGATTTTAACAGTACAAAATTTTCAATTTTTTATTTTATTATTTAATATATTTATTACAAATAATTCTGTTATTGCTTTTTTTATTTTAATACAAATGTAGGAAAGTTTTATTGTTAAAGGTATTTATTGAAAAGTTCACATCTCATATATATATTTTGATTGATGAAGGGTAATTTACACACATAAGCAATTTAATGTTTTTATTATGCCACCTGAATGAAGTTATTTGATTGCACCTTTTAATGTGTGACTATATACATCTGCCATTGCAACTACATAGACCCTCACCATCCTATACAAAGGAATCAACAATCAAGTAGTTGAACAAAACAAAAATCGGAAAAGGATTACCCCTTATATTTTGGTTATTCTATCTTTGGTCTCTCTGCTGTGCGGTGAAGAAGATCCTACTTCTGAGTTCACCCTTGTCCCTTTGACGGAAGCAAATTTTTCCCTGCAGAACTCATAGAACGTACCACTCGACCAAAGGTACATCTATCATGATGGCGTTCATCGGTTCTGGGTTTATTCTAAATTTCTAATGACAAGCCTTACGATCCCTGTTTGGTTTCAATTTCGGAGGTATGGATCCATCTATCCAAAAGCAACTAGTTATTGCTTCAATTTGATGTAAATTCCTACCAAATATGAATTCACGTGTATTTTCCAAACACACAACCACACACTAAAATTCGCATCAAAGTAAGTTTATCCTTTGAAAATGTGGACATTTAAGTAATAATCCTAATTAATTAGTATTATTACAGGTGGCTTTGTCTAATGTCGACAAAAAAAAATATGGTTCACTAGTTAAAATACTTTTTCTGTAAATTAATTTTAATAGATATGAAGTAAAAAATTTAGTAGTAAAAATATGATAAATAAGCAGGACGAATCCATTCACAACATGTTAGGGGCAATTTCCCCCACAAGATTTTTACATCAACCATGATGTCAATGGAGGAATTTTGAGTGTGTTCATAAATAGGGAGAAAAAGTTCCAGGATCAAGGGCCAGGTGATTTGTGCTTCAAGTGTGGGGTTTAAGCTGCACCATGGAAACAGGTGGAGAGATATCAAATTATATTAAAAAATAATAATTCCCATGAAATATATATATATATATATATATATATATATATATCACTACATCAGAAAAAGCATTTTTCAGCGTTTTTTTTTTGGTATTTTACTGCGCTATTGAAGCGTTGTAACTCTAAACGCTGTAATAGGTACTTACAGCGCATTTAGGACTTATAAAAAAGCGGTGTAACATGTGTCATAAAAAAGCAGTATAACATGTGTCATTATCAAAACAGTTCTAGTCATTGTTATTACTCCTTTTAAAGCGTGCTAGACATACTACAACGCTTTAGTGGACATACTGCAATGCTGTTTAATAATAAAGAATTTTAAATAAATTGTACAGCATATTTAGCTTACAAAATAGTCAAAACTTATTAATCAACCATAATGTATGCCATAAAATATAAGAAAATTTAAAAACAACTTGTTTCAGAAAGCTCAAATACTAAGTAATTTTTGCACCCACAACAACCACTAAATATATGTGCATCTAGATTGTGCACAAACAAGCAATGTTTTGTTTTGAACCACAATTCCAGAGAAATATCATAAAACAGATGTCATAAAACAGATATCAAAATCTATATTTCTTAAGTCCAAGCTGTGTCCATCGTCAAAAACTTATATTGCCAGCCATCAGAGTCTTGCAAAATGAAGCTCATACATTGCAAGTATATTAGGTGATAGAGTTGCAACTTGTTTACATAGAACATGGAGTAGAATCAGTAATTAATTTAATAATTCCAGTCCTGACAAGGACTAAACTCTGGTTACCATAACACATGTTTCCTCAAGCAGCTCATCATGTTGTTGTGTAGTTTTTTATGGCCTTGCTATATCACAGTATGAATCTTTGCTATGGCAAAAATCCATGTCTCTGGGATTTCTTAATTAATAAAAAATGTTAGCTACCATAAGTAAGAACAATATGAAACTGAATGACTACACCCTACCTGCTTATATATGCCTAGACCCTGAGCCCGTGACCTGCTGTTTATATGGAGTACCATACGTTTTTATGTCTAATACTTGAAAACAAAATATAATCCAATCAGTCTTGAGAGTTACTGAATATAAACTCACCCTTGAAGACTTTGTTAAGTATAAAATCCCAATCAGTCCAAATGGATAACCCTATGTCTAAGAAACCATTTATGGGTCATAAATGAGCTAGAAGTTTTCTACATACTATATAAAAATACAGTTGAATTATTGAGTGAAAGAACAGATGCCATTAAAAATAAAAATACACTCTAAGGGTGCGTTTGTTTGGGGATTGGAAAAGCATACCCGAGAATCTTATACCCGGGAATATAAGAATGGGAATGTTATTCCGCGGTATCTTTTGAAAATGTGTTTGGTTTGCTAATTCGATTCCTGGGAATCTTCATCCATATTCCTGGGAATAATTATAACATGCGTTTGGTTAAAAATGCATATTCCCGGGATTATATATTGAAATTCTTTAAATACCCTTATGTTATTTAGTATTTAAATATTTTTCAATGTAATTGTTAAAAGACAAGATAAAGGTATATCCTTTGATAGCCTATAAGCTTGACACATTGTTTTGGCCAAATTCTCATGTGCAATAAAGGTACTAGAACTTCTTTTTATTTTAGTGCAAAGAATTTCTAAACTTATCTAAAAACACATACATGAAGCTTAACATATGATTTTTTTACTTCATATACTCAAACAAATCAAGTGACTAAAGCATCTTCAATCAAGCATCCCAATACAAATTGCTAAATCTAAATTGTCTTATGTTCTCCTTTTCTAAAAGGACAAAAAATCTTATTTCTATGATTTTTAAAACATATTTTTTCAACTTAAAGGCTTCTTAAAATATGCAGTAGCTTTTAGTCGCAAGCTGCATTACTCAATATTTATTGTGACTTTATACCTTGTCTCAACATCATCCAGTCAATCAATAAATTTGTTTTCCATGTCTGCAAAATTGCCCAAACGTGGGTAGTGGCATATATGGGATTTCACAAAAAAAATTATCATTCCTGGTTTTCTGATTCAACTTTCCCACCCTTCTACCATGGGAATCAAAAATGCCTATGAATGGGAATATCACTTTCCGAGGAATGAAAGATACCCAGGAATACGTTTTTAAAAACTTCTACCAAACGCAGGTATTCTGGATGTCGGACCAATATTCCCGGGAATCATTTTCCAAACCCCCAAACAAACGCCCCCTAAGATATAATACACTAATAACACTAGCCAACAGCATCTACACTCTCTAAGAGCAAAATACTCTAATAAACATTAAACATCAAATTTAGCTCAGTTGTAAAGAATCACCAACCCCTTTTTCCACCTCTCTAAGTCTCATTTATTGTTCCCTTCCTCTCCTCTCCTCTCCTCCCCTTTCCTCATATCTCATGCCTTTCACACCAATTCTCAAACCAAATCTCCCCTCTCTCACTCTCACTCTCACCATTTTCTTTGTCTAATTCTCTAATATGCTGACCAACCACACCCCTCTTCTGCAATTACACTTAACAGATTTCTGTCTCTTCTTCTAAAAATATTACGCAGTGAAAAATTATTTATAACTCAATTTCAATCACACCAAAATATATAGTAGTAATATACACTCTCTAAGATTAAAATACTCTAATAAATAATAAACATCAAAATTAGCTCAGTTGTAAAGGAGGAAAACTGCTTTTCACACTCAAACATGGAAGTTATTTATGTAATAGAGTTTCAAATACATACCACTCAAAGTAAATGATCAGTAACATAGAGAATCCATTCATCCTTGACTTCATTTATTTGAACATGAGAGTATTTCTCACACCTATACTCCGGGAAGTACTACAATCACAAACATTAAATTAGAACTAAAATGAACTAATAAATTTAAAAGATAAAAACCATTGTAAATATAAACTAGAACTAAAATGACGTACCCCTTCCGGGATTATATTTCGGTGTGGTGAAATGATCTCCTTCATAAATCGAATCACATAGTAACCACAATCTATGTGATTACTTTGGAAAAGGAACTATAGAAATCAACGAAAAAGGTTAAATTAAATATTCAATTTCCTATGAAAGTGATTCAAGATTTGTATATATCTTTATAGTGCTCCATTTTATGATTGATTTAGATTTTGTCACTTTTACTCTATCGCGATATATGCGTATTGCACTAACAAAAAGAAGTAAGTTAAATTTTCAATCATAATCATAGAATAACACTTTATTCTATGCGCCTCTCACAATGAGGATCAAAGAATCTATATAATATATAGTCTCAGGTGTGGAATGGACATTGATGATGACTAACACCCAATGATTCCTACACAAATGTTGGGATAAAAGATCTTAAGAAAATGAAATTCATTAGAATTTATCATGGAAGCTATTTTAACTAAAATTTACTCACCCTGTATTAAAAGGTGCTAAAAATAATTGTTCCCTCCCATGAGACTTTGTAAGCACTTCAGTAGTGTATTCTGATTGTCATAACCAAGTAAAGCAGTTTTTCAATGTGGGCATATAAAAGAAATCTGATTTGTCTTTTGATATTGGAACATGAGCTCAAAATACAAGAACCTTAAATTAAGATGGACAAATGAAATATAATCAACAATAAATCAGAGTTTAGTCAAAACTCAAAACTATTATAATTAATTTAAAGAAATACCTAATATAGTTGCAAATAATGGCAGCAACTAACCACTTATGTTGAAGAACTTTATTAATTTAATCTTTACCCAGATATTCTTTATAGGGATAACCAAAAATTTCATCTTCCATCATTACACCCAGCTGGTCATCCTTCATTAAAAGACGCACATGTAAGGAAAGGTAAGTATGAAGCTCATTTTCTGCAATGCCAACAAGGGAGGGACCCTCTACATGAGGGGGCTTTTGTGGGTGTGAGGTACCCTTTAAGGTAATTGCTTTTTTCTTTTTTGTAGTCACAACCAGCAACTCTTTCTCCTTAATTTTGGGCTGTACAAATGTCTGAAATGACTTTGGTTGAGCAACTGACTCCTTCGCCTGGCCCGACACTTTATCTTTCACTTCAGGTTGTTGTAAATCAGGTCTCGTCCTTGGACTCGGCTGAGGTTTTGATGAAGACAAACACATCACAAAAAGAAGAAAGACTTCAGAAAAGAAAAGGAAGACTTCAAGAAGACTTCAAGAAAGAAAGAGAAGAAAGACTTCACGAAGACTACAGAAAAGGAAGGAAGACTTTAAGAAGACTTCAAAGAAGACATCAGAGAAGAAAGACTTCAAGAACCGGCTCAGAACGTCAAGATCAATCATTAAGGTTCTATCTTTAAGTAAGTCTTGTCAACTTAGTGTGCTATGCTTTATTAAGGTTTAATTTCATTTGAAGGCTCATTAAAGATCAACTAATTGAGTATAATATGTTCTCACAAGTAAGACTTGGTAGGAACACTCAATTAAGGTTTAAGATGGTCAAAACTGAGTTTCGGACTCTCTGTAATCGATTACAGGTTGTGAGTAATCGATTACAGGAAAGCAGTAATCGATTACCATCTTAGTGTAATCGATTACACAGTTTGAATTTTGAATTCAAACTGCAACGGCTAGTGTAATCGATTACACTAACTGCTGTAATCGATTACCAAGTCGACATATGTGTCTTTTCATGAACCATTGTGTCTCAAACCATTTGGGAAAGGTTGTGTTGGTTCATGGACGACCTCTAGTGCCTATATAAAGTCCCTAGACACTCAGAAACATCAATGACTTGGTCCATAACTTCCATATTCATTAAAGTCATAATTCTGAGTTTATGTTCTCCCATTTTCATAAGAACACTCATGCTGTTCATCTTTCGAGAAACTCAGAATAGAAGAGCCTTCATTGTAATTTCCTGGAGCATACAAACTAAGATCAATCCATCTTGTCTAAAGGATTGAATCAGCCATAGAAAAGGCATCTTCTTCTTCTTCTATTGAATCGTGTTGATTCATTCACCGTGGTTGTCGGTGGTTGTAAAAAGGTCCATCGTGGTGTTTGATGGTTGTGAAAAGGTCCTTTGAATCGGGTTTGATTCAAAGTCTGCCGTAGGTTTCGGCGTCATCAGTTGGTGGTTTGCCATCTGAGGTTTGACAAGAGTTCTTAGGGTTCTTGGTGTAAGAACTTGTAAGGAATCTTGATCATTGTAAATCTTCACTGTGTGATTCAGTGGAGTGGTTCTTCAAAAAGTGGTTTGCTTTCTGGTATAGTGGAAAATCTCTGTGTGATCAGAGGATTGGACGTAGCCTTCTGGGATTGAAGGTGAACCAGGATAAAATCCATGCGTGTTCTTCTTATCCTTCATCTTTTACTTTCAAGCAATTACAATATTCTGCTGCAATAACGTTCTTACGTTACAACTCTAATTGCACTGAAAGTCATTTGGTACTATTACGTGAAAATTGGGGCAACACTGATTCACCCCCCCCCCTCTCAGGTTGCTATCTATACTAACAATTGGTATCAGAGCGGAAGTTTAGGTAAGTTATTCCTATGATCCGGGAAAAGATGGCATCCTCTTCCAATCATGGAACCAGTGAAGGATTCAACATAAATAGGCCACCTTTCTTCAATGGAGAACACTATGACTTCTGGAAAATCAAGATGAAAATATTCATAAAGTCATTAGACGCAGGAATTTGGAAAGCCATTGAAGAAGGTCCCTTTGTGCCTGTATCAGAAGTAGAAGGAAGTTCACAACCAAAACCAGAAAGCACATGGAGTAAAGAAGAAAAGAAGAAGGTTCAGTATGATCTCAAAGGTATGAATATTCTTACATCTGCTCTTGGCATGGATGAATTCTTTAGAGTATCCACGTGCAAAACGTCAAAGGAAATATGGGATACTCTAATGATTACTCATGAAGGCACTGAAGAAGTGAAGCGATCAAAGATCAATGCTCTTTCACAAGAGTATGAGATGTTCAGAATGTTACCAAGGGAAACGGTGCTAGATATGCAGAAAATATTCACTCTCTTGATCAACCATCTAATTGTTCTTGGAAGAAGTTTCTCCAAAAGTAATCTGAACTTAAAAGTCCTAAGATCATTATCAAGAGAATGGCAACCAAAGGTAACAGCAATTTCTGAAAAGAAGAGTCTTTCAAATATGACATTGACTTCACTTTTTGGCAAGTTGCAAGAACATGAACTTGAACTCAAAAAGATGGAACAACAAGAAGCAATTGACAAGTTCATTCGACCTATTGCTTTGAGAACTAAAGTCACAAGATGTGATAGTACACAAGAGGAAGATTCTCAATCCGACAGTGATGATGATGATGAGGATATAAGAATCATTGTGAAGAATCTTTACAAAATCCTCAAAAATGGAGATTGTCATAATCTTCAAAGAAAGAAGCATGGCTTGAAGAAGAAATCTGAGAAAAAGGTTTCCAAATCAAAGAAGGCATACATGAGAGAAAATGAAGCAAGTTCATCATCCGATTCAGAAAATGGAGAAGCATGTCTCGCTTTGATGACAACACATCATTCTGATGATGAAAATGAAGAGTTTCTATATTCTGTCTTGCTTACCCCCACTCTCTACATTTCAAATGTCTATCCTACTTGTTAGCATGTGTGGAGTATGCTTGGCCTCATCTTCCTTTTGATGAAGTCAAAAGGGGGAGAAAGGGTCCTGTGCGTTGTAAAGTTTATTTACAAGGGAAGCTACAAGTGGAACAAAAAGGGGGAGAATAGTCTGATGTATATTATGAGTCTCTTTATTTCGATTATCCTGGAATACTTTGTATGGCTTTTTCTTCTTTTTGATGATGTCAAAAGGGGGAGAAAAGTCTTGTGTATGCTTGATCATCTTCAGGATACTGTGCTTCATTTGCAAAACAAAGGGGGAGATATAATTGCAAAACCAAGGGGGAGATACAAGACAAGAAAGATGCTTGATCCCTCAATGTTCAAGGATGATGTTTGTCATCATCAAAAAGGGGGAGATTGTAAATCAGGTCTCGTCCTTGGACTCGGCTGAGGTTTTGATGAAGACAAACACATCACAAAAAGAAGAAAGACTTCAGAAAAGAAAAGGAAGACTTCAAGAAGACTTCAAGAAAGAAAGAGAAGAAAGACTTCACGAAGACTTCAGAAAAGGAAGGAAGACTTTAAGAAGATTTCAAAGAAGACTTCAAAGAAGAAAGACTTCAAGAACCGGCTCAGAACATCAAGATCAATCATTAAGGTTCTATCTTTAAGTAAGTCTTGTCAACTTAGTGTGCTATGCTTTATTAAGGTTTAATTGCATTTGAAGGCTCATTAAAGATCAACTAATTAAGTATAATATGTTCTCACAAGTAAGACTTGGTAGGAACACTCAATTAAGGTTTAAGATGGTCAAAACTGAGTTTCGGACTCTCTGTAATCGATTACAGGTTGTGAGTAATTGATTACAGGAAGGCGGTAATCGATTACCATCTTAGTGTAATCGATTACACAGTTTGAATTTTGAATTCAAACTGCAACGGCTAGTGTAATCAATTACACTAACTGCTGTAATCGATTACCAAGTCGACATATGTGTCTTTTCATGAACCATTGTGTCTCAACCCGTTTGGGAAATGTTGTGTTGGTTCATGGACGACCTCTAGTGCCTATATAAAGTCCCTAGACACTCAGAAACATCAATGACTTGGTCCATAACTTCCATATTCATTAAAGTCATAATTCTGAGTTTCTGTTCTCTCATTTTCATAAGAACACTCATGTTGTTCATCTTTTGAGAAACTCAGAATAGAAGAGCCTTCATTGTAATTGTCTGGAGCATACAAACTAAGATCAATCCATCTTGTCTAAAGGATTGAATCAGCCATAGAAAAGGCATCTTCTTCTTCTTCTATTGAATCGTGTTGATTCATTCACCGTGGTTGTCGGTGATTGTAAAAAGGTCCATCGTGGAGTTCGATGGTTGTGAAAAGGTCCTTTGAATCGGGTTTGATTCAAAGTCCGTCGTAGGTTTCGGCGTCATCAGTTGGTGGTTTGCCATCTGAGGTTTGACAAGAGTTCTTAGGGTTCTTGGTGTAAGAACTTGTAAGGAATCTTGATCATCGTAAATCTTTACTGTGTGATTCAGTGGAGTGGTTCTTCAGAAAGTGGTTTGCTTTAAGGTATAGTGGAAAATCTCTGTGTGATCAGAGGACTGGACGTAGCCTTCTGGGATTGAAGGTGAACCAGGATAAAATCCCTGCGTGTTCTTCTTATCCTTCATCTTTTACTTTCAAGCAATTACAATATTCCGCTGCAATAACGTTCTTACGTTACAACTCTAATTGCACTGAAAGTCATTTGGTACTATTACGCGAAAATCGGGGCAACACTGATTCACCCCCCCTCTCAGGTTGCTATCTATACTTACAGTTGTAAAGATGTCTGAAACTTTTTAAAAGTCAATGACTAGAGAAATATTGAAAAAAATATGTAAAACACATTAAGACCAATTAAAGTTATTGACATACCTTAACATCTAGACCAATTAGGTTCACTGGCCATTGATAGCCAAATCCGCAAGTGCACGGATGGTTATCGCGTAGTACAAAAGATATCGAACCCAAGGGATAGGTGTCTTCTTATTAAATTATTTAGTACTTAAGCAGAAAATAAAAAGGTGTATATTGTTGTTGGTTTGCTTAAGACAAAACTGGAAATAACAATAAAATATAAAGAAGAAAAGAGATGATGAGATTTAAGCACTTGGGTTGAATTAAATAGTTTATAAAATATTCTAGCAAACACCTACTTAATTTCTGAATTCTAGAACCAAGTTCATGATGCTATAGCCTAGTATTTCTACAAGTTAATTCCTTACAAATGTAGAAATTTCTTCCTAATTACTAAATTCAATTCCTTTCAACTTAGTTAACTAGAGAAGAAGATGAAGATAAAGTTCAGGCCAACATAAAGCTACGTCTATCCTAATTCCTTAGTGATATATATTTATAGCCTTTTTTAAATCCTATTTCCCTTACTACTTACAATTTCCATTGTTATAAGTAATAAGCAAGAACTCTTATGCGCATTAAGAGGAAATGAAGAACAAGGAAATAAAACATAAACTGGAAATATTATTCAGAAATGTAGAAATAAACTAAGACATAAAATATAAACTACAACAACCCAAGATACTTAAAAGAATTAGCCAAGCATGGCTAAAAGAGGCATCGAATTACCCTGGATAGGAGCTCAAGTTTGGCTTCCCACAATTCCTAGGAACAATTCTCTTAAGGAAGAAAGAAGAATACTTGTTGTATTCTGAATAGGTGTGTCTTACAAGTGAAGAAAAGACCCCTATTTATAGTAAAAATCTGCCCTCCAGCGCTTGAGCGCTGGGATCCCCAACGCTTGGGCGTTGGGTGCATTAAAATCCCATGTTGCAGATATTTGCCCAGCGCTTGAGCGCTGGCTTCCAACGCTTGAGCGCTGGGTGCAATTTCTAACTCACATCCTAGTCAGAGTCCCAACGCTGGAGCGTTGGGAGTTCCAACGCTTGAGCGTTGGCTCGACTGCTGGTTAATCTTCAAGCTTTTCTCTCCAACGCTAGATTCATATACATTAAACCAACTTGGATACATTTAATTTGATATTACACTAAATCCCAAAAAGAGAGGTTTAGCGACCCATATTCATAGTTGTCATAACCTTTCAAGAAGGGAGAAGGAAACCGGAATCTTGGCGACATCCACATTTGTGTCCACCTCGGCGACGTAGAACCGTGCTCCAAAGACCTTCCATTTTCACTCCTACCTTGCTTCCTCACTTGGGATTCTCTCCCTAACTCTATTCTCCAATGAAAACCTAAAATCTAAGCTGACTCCCAAAATTCTGAATTGCTACTCTGTTCTGTTTGGACGAATGTTTTTATAGGCAAAATTCAGCACAGGTCGCCGAGCGACCCTTCCAGGGTGTTGAGCGACATGTTTCCCTTAATGAAGGGTTTCCTTAGCCGCCTTACTCGCTGAGCGGTTTCCTGGGCCGCTGAGCAGCCAGAGAAGGTGTTCTGCTCACTAAGCGGTTATCCTAAGGCGGTAAGCAGCCAGAGAGGGCTCTCTAGTCGCTGAGCAGCTGTCCTGGGTCGCTGAGCGGTCAGAGGCATGTCCAGAAGCGCTGAGCGACCAAGAACTTGTATTTTCTTCCCAGCTCTTTCTGCCTTTATGAAAAATCCATCCAAAACTTCATTCATGCATCAAAAATGGTCATAAAACATAATAAAATCCAATACAAACCCATTCTTGGCAGAATTTCAAATATATACAAAATTAGAGGAGTTTAACACAGAATATTCATCAAATGATCAATATAAGTGTCAATTAAAGGCTATAAAACTATGAATATTTGACACTTATCAATGGCATAGCTCAAAGCCCTATATATTACCTTTCAATCAACAGGCAAACTTGGGTTTTGTAGATAATCGACTATGGGTTTTTCCCAATCATTTGCAACTAAGATATCAATCACAAGTACCTCAAATTGTTGTTCTAGAACCAACTTTGCCCTAATATTAATCAACTCTTTCAACTTTTCCTTAGACACCTTGTATCCAAAAGCGATTTAGGCCAATTCATTGACTTCTTGATTCTCAATCCTAGGCACATGTTGGATTTTGACCCCATCAAACTTTGTCAATAAATGACAATCCTTGATAAAATACTTCACCAAATTCTCACTTATGCACTTGTAATCTATGGTTAACTGCTTAACCACCAACTCTAAATCATTTTTAATCTCCACACTCCTTGCTCCTAGAACCAACAACATTTCGAGCCCAGCAATTAAGGCTTCATACTCTGATTCGTTGTTCAAGAAAAACCTTGGATTTTAAACTTAAAACTGGTAGGAATTTCTTGAGGAGATATTATCAAGATTCTGATTCATGTTCCTTTTTGGTGTCTTGATCCATCAAAAAAGAGTTTTCAAGGTTTGAGTCTAACAAATGTTTCTTGCATTTCGACTAAAGAGTGTTTGAGTTGGAAATCTGCCACGACTTGGCCTTTCATAGATTTTAAAGGCGTTTATTTCAAGGAATACTCAGTTAAAGCCAATGACCATTTACCAATTCGACTATGTAAAATAGGCTTCAACAACATGTGTTTTATTATATCAAATGGGAAAACACAAGTACATCAACTGGCTTAATATAATATTTCAGTTTAAGGCAGGAAAAGTATAAACAAAGGCACAAATTTTAATCAAGCTATACCTAGTTTCTGCGTCGCTCAACATTCGACAAAGGTAATAAACGACTTTTCTACACCATTTTCATCCTTTTTCTGTCGAAGTAGTGGCGAAAAGATCTTTGTTCTGCCACTCAGATTTGAAATAAATCTCCTTAGAATGTTTATCTTCCCGAGCAAGGGTTGCAATTGCTTCTTCGTCGAAGGGGGTTGAGTATTGAGGATAAATCTTTCCTTGTTTTTGGTGATTTCAATCCCTTTCTTGTGGACCATAAATCCAAGAAAATCTCATGCAACAACACCAAAAGCAGATTTAATGGGATTCCTTTTTAGACCAAATTTCCTCATCCTTTCGAATGATTGACGAAGATGGTCTGAATGGTCATATCTCGACACAGATTTCACTACCACATCATCGATATAGACCTACACAAATCGACCAATTAAATAATGGAAAATGGTATTCATTTTGAGCCTCCATTTTCTTAACTGAGTCAAAGAATGGCCTTGAAACCCAAAGGGTTGTCATCATAAATACAATCAAGCTTCAGTTCTTCTACTGACGCGTCAAATTCGACTTGGCTTTCATCAACCACTTTCTTGACTGAATCGAAGTTGAGATTTTTAGCTTCATTAACTGTTTCTAAAATCTTGGCCTTTTTTGCCATTTGTTCATTAGCTATCAGGGCTATTTGAACCATTTTTTCGACTTCCAAAGCTGGCTACGGTTTTCTTTCGGCTTCTAAAGCCGTCGTTTTAACATACTTTCGGCTTCTAAAGTCGTTTCATTCATACTTTCAACCTCTAAGGTTGTTTTGATCTTGTTTTCGGCAATATAAGCCGAAATTCGAGATATGCTCCATTCAAACATCATCCACCATATGTCACTCCTTGAGACGGAATTCACGCCTTTGGTGAAAACCATAATCTGGATCCAGTCTTACAAAATAAATGACTGGTTCTTCCTCTGTCTCCCTTCCAATATCATTGTAGGGAGAAATGATAGCTAACTTCTTGTCGAAAGTCTTCTTATTGACCTTATCACACTCTGCGAAGAAATAGCTTTTGTCGCCATCAACATTCTCGAGCACACCGTCTCCCCTCCAAATTGATAACTTTTGGTGAAGGGTAAAGGGTACTGCTCTGACCCCATGGATACACTCCCTTATTAGTAGTAAATTATATATTTCTTTCACATGCACCACCATGAACAAAGTAGTTGTCGTCATCGTACCCACGGTAATCTCGAGTGGGATTACCCCAAGTGACTTGTTGATTTTCCCTCATAATAAGACAAAACCATGTTATGGGGCTGCAAATCTGCTCCAATCTTCCCAATGTTCTTCATCTAAAACCTCGGCATCAGGTTTATAGCAGCTCCTCCATTGACCAGCACCTTGTTTATGCCCCTGCCTTCGACGTGTTCCCACACTAACAAAGGCTTCAAGAGTTTCTTCATTTCCTCATCGGGCATCTTGAAAACATCAATTTGTTCCTCGACTCCTCTCTTTGTCATGATGTAATAACACAAGGGGTTATCATCGTCTTCATCTTTGACAAAATAGTCATCCCCGTTCTCTGCAACCTCAAATGTTTGGTCGAACTCAACAGGTAGCACTGACACTTCATTGCAGATAACGTCTAAACCATCACTGTCAGAGTCAAAACTATCAGTTAACATGTCCCCTTCTTCAACAGTAAGTGCCTTTAGGTGTACCATTTTCAGAAAAGAGGGCTTACCATTCCGACTCAATTTGGTGGTGGAAAATGGCCTATAAGCCGAGTTCTTGGGTACCTTGTTGTTGCTTTGGCTATATTGGCCTAATTCGAGTACATCTCTTCTCTCTTTCTCCCAAGCGGCCTTCTTCTTCCTTTGGTGGAGCCTCCACTGAGTCCTTGTCATAGGATTCCTGCCAAAATAATTCTTCGGCGCATATTAGTAGTTCTTTGAGATATGAGAGTTGTCTAAATATGAAGAACTGTGCCCCACTTCGACCACTTTGGTTTTGATTTTGGATTAGACCTGGCAGCAGTGGCCCATTGGTTGTGTCGAATTGTGGCAGGGGGAGCGAAGGTTTTCCTCTTATTGAGTTGAGAACTTAATGTCCCCTGCACATCTTTCATTTTTTAGCCTAAACGTTATTTTTCGAGAAGTCGCTACCCTAACCTTTCGACCACTGACTTTTGGTGCGATTTCTTGGTTTAACTTTGCACTACTTTACCAGCGATTCAGTCGAAAACTGCATCGGAAGAGCATAAATTCAATATCCTTCTCTTTGCTCCTTGTCAAGAATTTGAACAAAGTCTCGCCAGTATTGGGATAAACATCCTTCATTTCTTCATCATGTCCTTCGACTGAAGCTTCAACTTCACTCATCCTGACATGAGGCAGCTCAAACACTTCGACCATACAGATTCCAGTTAGCTCAACCAATTTGGTGTGCTGAACCTACAAAGAATCTGAATCGATCTTCATAGCAATCTTCTCTTTCGTCTCGAGCACCAATCTACCTTCCTTGATAGTTGTCTGAACCAAATCCCTGAGTTTAGTACATTGGTTAGTCAAGTGGCCAAAAAAGTTATGGTATTTACAAAACCTTCAAACTTTCCTTTTGATCAGGGGGAACGTTGATTTGGCCATCCTTTACCAGGATGTCATAAATGGCATCACATTTTTAAATGTCAAAATAATAAATTTTAACTGGAAATGTAGCATTTCGAGGCATATCAGTGTTAGCTGGTTTCCCTCAAAAGGCCTTAGAATTTTAAATACATAAGGAGGACCCTCTTTAAGCTCAGCCAACTTAACCTTAATTCCTTCCATATCTTCATACGGCTCATAAGATGATGGGTCCTCTCGACCTGAGTCACCTGTTTCGATATATGAAACTTCATTTTTTCAGGCAGCTTGTTATACCTAACTTTCTCTTGTTTAAGATATATGACCTGCCTTATTATATCAGCCAATTGGGCCATATCCCTCATATACTGAGTGCCAATTTTCTTTCTGATCGAATAATCTAGGCCTCTTGCGACTATTTCGACCAATTCATGCTCAGGGACTTGAGTGAAGCACTTAGACTTCATTTGCCGAAACCTGCTCAAATAATCATCAACAAATTCAGACAAAGCCCTCTTCACACTTGCCAATTCTTTGAGAGTAATTTTGGATTCTCCTATGAAGTATTGATCATGGAAAATCATTTCCTATTGGTTCCAGTTAAAAATTGAATTCGGTGGCAAAGTGGTGAACCAAGTGAAAGCATTCTTAGTCAAAGAACTGGGAAAGTATTTCATCTTTAAATATTCATTAATCGCCAAATACCAACTTCAATCTGGTATCTAGCAATATGCTCTGTCGTCAAATCTTCGTTTCTCCTGAGAACTTAGTGAATTTGGGAAGCTTCCAACCTCTAGGAAGTTTCGTCTGAAGGACTATCTCAGGAAAATGAGACACAAAATGGGGTCGATATGCATACCCCCGCATTCAAACCATGTTGATTTAACAATTGTTCCATAATGTGCGGAATGTTTTGTTGCCCCCCAAGGTTGTTATGTCGAATTCTCTCCACTATTTGGTCTGCATTGTGGTTTCGATTAACTAAAACACATTGCCCATATTTCAACCAGGATTGATATCTATGTTAACGGGCTCATTCTGGGGTACTTGTTCATTCGTCTGAACCTCCACGACATTCTGTGGTTGATTTGGGTTGGGGAAATTTTGACCAGCCTGAGCGACTTGTTCAAGGATAGGAACTGGGGCGCCGAACACATCGACAATTCGACCCAATTGCGTAGTTAGTTGTTGGTAGGCTGTGGCAGTGTCTCGAATCGTAGGATTAAAGATGGTGCCAATTTGTTGGGTCACAGTATTGACCAACTCATGATTACTATCATCCATTTGTTGTCTGAAGGCGTTCAAAGCAGTATTAGTTAGAGTAACTAGGGACCCATTTAAAACAGACCCTAAAGGTCCCACATTTCTAACAATATTCACTCGTGATCGTGATGCCAGAATCTGGTTCCCAGGAGAACCAATGGAGACAATTTTATCAGAATACATGGATGGATAAGTTCTTATTCCAACCATTAGAGAAGTAGGCATACCATAAGGTTAGTCTCTCAACCCGCTGAGTGTGCCTTTTGTTGGTCCCAAATCCTAGTTGAAGTACTCCAACCACATTCGAAGACATGATTAGAGTCGTTGGACTTGGGATGACAAATGGGGTTGTGACTTGACTCAAGGCTGGGCCGGTCAAAGCTGGTACAAAAACTTGAGTCGAAACCAGTACATTCGAACCTACGACCACATTTTGGGTTTCT
Organism: Acmispon strigosus; assembly: GCA_030819835.1. NCBI lineage: Eukaryota > Viridiplantae > Streptophyta > Magnoliopsida > Fabales > Fabaceae > Acmispon > Acmispon strigosus. The sequence goes on from JAUAMA010000001.1 coordinate 34,581,989, forward strand.
GGTGCGCTCGTAGGAGCAACACCTTGTCAAAAAATAATCTCAACCCCTAAGGATTGCCACTTGTGTTGTTATTCGTCGAATGGTTAGCATTCGAATCACCTCCAGGAGGATTATTGGCATTTGAATTGCCATTTGGACCAGGGTGAGATCCTGGTGACTGATTATTTCTTGATCGATTAGTCATGCTAACGTGTCTGCCACATCTCAAAATCATACACTTGGAAAACTTGATTAAAAAAGTTAACATCAAAACGATACTAAAAATTTCAAGCAAAGAGGTCCCACTGGGTGTGCCAATTTGTTTACCCAGAATTTCAGTAAATAGTAAGAAATCCAAATTTTAATAAAGTGGTTGGATTTTAATCATTTTTGGGTTCTTTAACTGAAACTAAAAGTGCCTCTGAATGTAGAATTTAACAATAAAGTCAAAGTTCTTCAAAGAACTCAACCAAGAGTCAGGAACAAGTATTGTAAAAAGCTAAATTTATGATAAGACAAAAGATAAAGATGAAATAAAAGGTATTTGCATTGAAATGAAATTTGGTTTCTCTTAGTACATACTCAGAAACTCTAATTTTACTATTGGTCTTGATTGCTAGGACTTTGAGCAAATACAAGAGCATTTCGAGCAATTGATTGTGAACCCCTGGTTCAGACCTGAAATCCTCTATTTATAGACCTAAAATCTAACTAAAACCAATGCTAAAAAATCTCGACCTTACACGTGTCTTGAACGTTACGCGTCTTGCAAGTCTCTAACTTGTTCAAACTTTTAGTCGAAATGAACTTTCTCATTTCTTGATCAATAATCGTCTAAGTTCAGGTTTATGTTTCGACAAACTCAGTCGAATTGAATTATATTTAGTCGAACCATATTAGTTGTTAAATAACACTTTGACAAAATCTAAAAAGAATATTCATTTTATCATTTCAACTGAAAATGACTTCATGAAATTTCAGGCTAACACATATCATCTGTTATTAATATAATTTATTTCTATCTTATTTCTTTATTTCATGTGATACAAATGAGTATTTTCCTTATACATATTCACATGAAGTACTCCGTGGCACAACGCGGGAAGCTACGATTCCTCTATTTTTCGATTCTCTCTGTTTCGATTTTTATATTAATCCATGCAACTTCTGCGTGCGCGTGGGCAAAATGATTGAATTATAATATATTCATATCTCTATTTTCCTTTCATCTATGACATACTGGTCAACTCGTTTTCCTCCCTTTTTTGATCAGCAATAACACGCGCTAAATAAAATAGCAATATAAATAATGGTGTCCTACTTCTCAGCTTCTCATCATTTAGAGGACAAAATAGAAACAATCTCAAGTCTCAACCATGGTGATGTCTGTGTTACTGAATTTCATATTCCTACCATCTCCTCTAGTCATGGCCTTGTCGGTGATAAGCTTGGTTTCACTGGCAAAATTTGGGTACTCGGAGATTCAGGGAAACCACTTCAACTTTTCCAAGTTCTGGAACGACAATGATGGCAAAACAACGGATGAGAAGCCGATTAAGCTGTCTGGCAGAGCTGGATTTCTTTTTATCTACACTCCCTCTTTTCTCGTCGGCACGGCGTCATTTTTTATCTTCCCTCACGAAGGTCTCAGATCCACGCTCCTTCATTCTGCTATCACCCTGCACTACTTCAAAAGAGTCCTTGAGGTAATGCTTCTTTCCCACACTCCTACATAGTATATAGTAAGGAAAATCTTTTGATTTTCAGAGAAGTGAACTCACTTAATGCTGTTTTTATAAGACTCAACTAGTAGTTAAGGGGACTCCATATAAATTTCAACTAACGTATTAAAGTAAATGTGGTCTAGTTTGAGCTCTAGAAGTGTGCTCATTAGACTTTGAGCTTTATTGTATCTGGTCTAGTTTTTCTCTCTTTGCTTGTTATGGCCCTTTTTATTCTTGTATATGGGTTTATGCATCCCTTGTGCATTTATCAATATATTCTTCTGTCTATCAAAAAAAAAAAATGTGGATAATGTGCATGTTTGGAAAAGTGTGTCTGGATCCACGTTTGGGCTAGATTCACGTTTGGGCTGGATCCATATTTGTAGAAGTAAGAAATATTTATTTTTGGATTGTTCGTTCCACGTTTGGCATTTTTAAACGTGAATCCAAACACACTGGATATGGAGTTTTCTAAATAAGCTTAGAAAAAACTCGAGTTTAATTATTCTAGTTCTAAGTAGACCAATAATATTTAAAATAAATGAACTAAAAATTGCACTTATTTTAAAAATAATTATCCGCCTAAGACTACAGTTATTTAACTCAAACTCGGCCATTTTGACAAGCCTACATAATAATTCTGATTGGGAATAAGTGGGAAAACAAGTAATTTATTGCTAGGCTTGTCATGAAAGTTGATATTTTAGGTGACAATTTTGAATTAAAAGTTCTTTTTTTATTAAGAATGCTGGTTTTACTCTATTATGTAGGTTCTCTATGTTCACAAGTTCAGTGGTCCTATGATTCTTAATTCTGCAGTCCCCATCACTCTGAGTTATCTTACGTCAGTTGTATTTATGATCTATGCTCAACACCTAACAAGGGAGCTTTCGGAACCATCTATTAATCTGATGTATCCTGGGATTGGGTTGTTTTTGGTTGGAATCACTGGCAACTTCTACCACCACTATCTTCTATCCAAATTGAGAGGAAAGGGAGAAAAAAAATACAAGATTCCTAAGGGTGGTTTGTTTGAGCTTGTGATCTGCCCCCACTACCTTTTCGAGATCATCGTGTTTTACGGAGTTTGCTTCATTTCTCAAACGTTGTATTCGTTCGCTTTCGCCGTAGGCACTACTTTGTACTTGCTGGGTAGGAGTTATACAACTAGGAAATGGTATCTTTCTAAGTTTGAAGATTTTCCTAATCATGTTAAGGCTGTTATCCCCTTTGTCTTCTAAATGTTGCGAGGAACAATAAGGTTTACTTGAATGTTCCGGCAATAGTGCTAGGATTGAGACTTAAATTTTCTCTTTCTTAGCTATGGTTATCTGGTTAGTTATGATCAGTCTATGACCTTCTAGTTACATGACTTAAGAGCCTGTTTGGTTCATTCATGTTTTCAGTTTTTGTTCAATTAAAGCAAGTTGACGTGCATTGGAATGAATGCTGTATATTGTGTTCAGGTTTTTACATTCAAATAAAAGTATGTTTTTTAGTTCTAAAACTGAAATTTGTTTGAAGAGAGGAAGAGATACCACGAGACACTTATTTTTGATATCTATTTCTCTTTTGGTCACATCATATTATATAACACATATTACCTACCTCTTATTTCTTTCTATTTTTTTAATAATCAACACTCAAAGGATGTACAACAATCTTTATTAATTCTTTAAACTGTCATAACATATAAATTAAATCATATTTTGTAATATTAACCTTTTCTATCTTTCCTATTTATATTATATCTATAATGTTATGTCAATTTAGGTAATTAATTTGATGTCTAAGGTCTCACTTAATTCTATATAAATAATAGTCATTTATATATATATGGAAAATAAAAATGTTTGTGTCAGCCAATGATAGTTAACATCAAGATTTAATCATTTAATTCTTGAGCTCATGCGCATGGTCAGAAATCTCATAGCAGACTTATAACACGCTACCTAGCTACCTTTAAAGAACCGGGCACGGGAATGGGTCGAGGCTTCATGCCGTGATATGTCAATCCGAAAAGGGTAACTTGTAAGTGTAGATAGCAACCTGAGAGGGGGGTGAATCAGGTTCTCTCTATTTTCGCCTTAACAAAACTCAATTACTTTCAAGTTAATGATAATCACAATTGATGATTGTGAATGCAGCGGAATAAGAACTTGCTGCAAGTAAAAGATAAAGGTTGAGAGAATTTGCACACAGATTTTGCAGGTTCTCTCTACGGTGAATGAATCAAACCGATTCAAGATGAAGAAGAAGAAACCTTTGCAGTGGCTGATAAAATCCTTTAGACCATTTGGATTGATCTTAGTTTGTATGCTCCAGGCAATTACAATAAAGGCTCATTTGTTCTGAGTTTCTCAAATGTTGAAGAACATGAGTGTTCTTATGAAAATGAGAGAGCAGAAACACAGAATGGTGACTTTTATGAATATGAAAGTTGTTTTCCAAGTCATTTCACGTTTCTTAACATCAATCAAGTATATATAGGCACTAGAGGTCATCCATGAACCATCACAAGGCTTCCCAAACGTTTTGAGACACATTGGTTCATGAAACGACACATCTGTCGACTTGGTAATTGATTACAGCATTCTGGTAATCGATTACGCTATAGCCGTTATGATCTGAGTGTCATTTCCTGACAGGTAATCGATTATTGACTTCCTGGTAATCAATTGCTGAAAACTGGTAATCGATTACGCTATGCCTGACTGACAGGTAATAGATTACTGAAATCTAGTAATCTATTACTGCAAGTCTGAAACTTGGTTTCTTTGATGTTCAATCTCTAATTAAGTGTTTCTACTTAATTTTAGCCTTTGAAAACAAGTTGTACTTAATTAGTTGATTACTCATGAGCCTTCAAATGCAATATTACCTTAATAAAGCATAGCACACTAAGTTAACAAGACTTACTAGAAGTTAGAACCTTAATGGTTGATCTTGATGTTTTCAGCCGGTTCTTGAAGTCTTCTTTCTTTTTCTTTTTTTTGTAACGTGTGTTGTCATCATCAAAACTTCAGCCAGAGTCAGGAGCAAGACCTTCTTCACGTAACTCTGCTCCATCCCTTTGGACATGCTTCGGCGCCCAAATTGCACATCCCTTATGTGTCAAATTAATCAAAACAAGAAGTCAGAGTAAGCTATCACAGGTTTAGGTCATAAAACATGACTGAATAACGAAACTAATAACCAGCCTTGTAGATTGTTCATAAATTTTGCCGAAACATGTCAAAAAGATAGCATCAGTGCGTCTTATATTGTACAGAATTAAATTTTAAGCAAATTTTCTTTACGCATTTCGTCAAGCAGGTAAAGGGAAAGCATACGTAGAAGCCAGGATTGTAAGAATATGACAGGAAAAATCAGTAGAACTTCAAATCAAAGGGAGAGAACACTGCCCTTGCTCATGATGATAGAGTTTACTGAACTGAATTGCTCAGGCTTTTTTCCCTATATTCATGACAGATTCTTCGGGAACATGAAAAAAAACATTCTGTCAGAAATTTCAACGAGCAGTTCGCAGGCATTGAAAACTCAATGGCTATATGAAGGATAATTTATTGAGGCAATTTATCAAGCAATTAGCGAGTATCAGGACCACAACCATAGAAATATAAAAAGAGGCTTAAAGCAGGAAAGATGCACGGGTAGAGTGAAAAGAGAAAAGCAATGAATCAGTGAAACAAATGCAATTGACCCGCCACCGGCAGTGCAGGGATCGATCAAACCGTATATGGTGGATTTGTGCGTTGATGTTGGCGAGCCCGATTTGACTCCGTGGGTACGATGAGGATTTTGCAACTTCCTCCTCCTATTTTTCTTCCTTCCTCGAGCTTCCTCTCTCTTGCTCCGTTCACACATCTCCAATATCAGCCACCATCGTGTCGAGAGCTCTTGCCGATGCGCCATGCCTCATAGCCACGGTCACTCCCTCGCACCAAACACCACGCCGCCGCCGGTCTCACCCTCTGTCCCGTTGCCCGAGACTTCGACACCACGAGGCCCTTGCCCATAGCACCGTCATGCATCGCCGCTGAGAAACGGGCCGAGATTCTGGGTTTCGTGAAGATGGTTGGTGGCGGGTGGTTAAGAGAGTGGAGATGGTAAGGTTTCGGCCAGATCTTTCTTCTATCTCCTTTATTTTTTGGATTACCCCCTCACTCAGGCAGAACACGAAAGCTTTTTGGTGGTGGTGGGAAAAGTTTTTACCTTTCCCCACAGACGACGCCAAATGTTCTGGAAACATAGAGTGCTTAGAAATTAGGTTAAGAAGAGAAGTGTATTCAAAATGAGGTCCCTATTACATGAGTCCCCTCTAGCTATATATAGTGGGGGAGCCATAAATGGCCTTTAAACGTCATAAATAATATTAAAACCTCATTAAAGCCATTAATACGGGCCACTGGGCCTAGAAACACTGAGCCCAATAGCCTCAACTATCGCCTAGTCGCCCTTCCACTAGGTGGGGGCGCTCGCCCAGTCCAATTACATTGCCTCCTTAAAAGATTTTTCTGAAGGGCCGACATTGGACCTAACACTTTCAACCTCGTTTGCAACATATGTTTCTCAACCACTCTTTCTAACTTCAAAATCTATTTTGCAAGATCAAATGCAAGGTCTATTATTTGTCTCTTTCGATCTTCCTTGTCTCTTGCCATTCCCACAACTACTAGATAAAAGGTTTTTCGCAGCGACAAATGTTGCTTGTAAATTTGAAAAGTCGTTGGCAAAACTACCTTTCAAAGCAAAATAAAAGTTGTTGCATGTTGCTACGAAAAGTCCCATTGCGAAAAGTTTTGCCACAACATTTGTTGTTGCTGCCATTGTTGAGGTTCTTACAACGACTATTGTCGTTGCTATTGTAAAAACTTTGTCGATGCTATAACTGTTTTCTAATAACCACTGCTGACGTTGTCATACCCGACATATCTTAGCGATTAAATTCGTTGCGATAAAGCATTCTTCTCAACAAACCAAGTCGTCGTGATAAGATGTTTTTTTCTCAACAGCCATAGTTGTTGCGATATGAAATATTTTTCTCAAAACAGCCATAATTGTTGCGATATAGAAATTTTTTCTCAACAACCATAGTTGTTGCGATATGGAAATTTTTTCTCAACAATTATAATTGTCGCGTTAAGGTATTTTTCTCAACCACTAATTTTTTTGCAAATAAAAAAACAAATTATTATAATTTTGACAAATAAAGTCACAGCCTTAAATTACATTTGACAACAATTTTAAGTATGTGAATTTTTAATATTGAATTTTTTTATGAATATAAAAATCTTTTTTTAGAATTTATATTTATATTAATTACAGATACTAAACTAATTATAATAAAATATTTAAAATTAAGCACTCATCACACTATTTGTAATGTACGAAATTATCATCAAAATAAATAAAAATATTAAAAAAAATAAAAAGAGATAAGAACAACATTTAATAGATTAAAAGCCCCTTACAAGAGTCATCTCGAGGATTAAAATCATAACATCAAAATAAACCAGAATTTAACAACCTACATGTAACCCCTTGAAAACACCACCTAAAAATTTAAAACCAACTTATCAACTAATACTTAAACAAAAATAAAATAAAAAATAAACACCCGTACATGTTTTTGTTTTGAAAAGAAAAAAAAAGCAAAGATACATAATCCGTGAATAAACTGTGATTACAATATTAATTTCTTGTCTAAGTGTACTTTGAGCATGTCATCATAATTAAAGTGTTGAAACACCACCATTTGACCTGCAATTTTAACACATAGAAAAAATTCTAGGTTAGCACAACTTTTTGTATGTACTTAATAGAAGAAAGAGTAAAAGAGAAAACATTCAAAATAAGTTTTAAAAGTATGATGACATAATCTTACATGCCGATACTAACTAAGATGCACCTCAAAAAAAAAAACTCTTACTTTTTTTTTAAAAGGCCAAAATATATTAATGAGAAATACAAGGGGTACTTCAACCCAATACAAATACAAGGGGTACTTCTGCTTGTTTGTTTGATTAATGTTTGTTGATCTTGTACTCAAGCTAATGCAAAAATGATGGATAATGAACATTGTGGGATAAAAGAATAAGCTTTTTTAAGTTTTATTGAGTAAATGTGATTAATTGTGCACGGATTATTAGAAATTGGTGAGTAATTGTGGAGTTTGTTCATGTTTTAAAAATATAATAATTAGGAACCATTGTGAACGGGCATTTTTTTTCTGTAAATATGGCGGCGGTTGGATCCGCCGTAAATGGTGTGTTATTTTTCCTCTTGACTTTGCGGCGGTTAAAACCGCCGTGAAAATAGAAGATTGAAAGTGTTGAAGATGTGACCTTGGCGATGGTTGGAACCACTGCTAAATATTTAGGCTGTTTGCGTGGCAGTTATCCCAACCGTCGACAAATCTCTTGGAAAAGTGATTTCCCTTTTCCCTTCAAGTTTACCTACTACAGTACCAGCGTGAATATAATCTCCACCAGATAAACGTGATACTCCTTTTTAGCGGTGGTTCAAACCGTCGTCGGTTCTACTTACAACCGCCGCAAAATCCCTGTTTTGTTGTAGTGAGATACCTGGGAATATTTTCTTCTAATATTCAGATTTATTATAAATATAATAAATCATTTTATCTAATTAATCATTCTTACTTGATTTAACATCAAAATTCAATTTATATATTTATATATATGTTCATTTCACACCCCTTATTAAATTTTATTTTTCAAACCACTTATCACGTAACACTTTTTCAATTATCCTATAAACGTATTTATTTAATTAATCCAAAAAAATAAAATAAAATTATTTCTCCCAATAATATAATAGGCCACGCGGCCATTATATATATATGCTCTCATTTTATTTTTTCTCTAAACACAACACCTTAATTAAATCCTAAAAATATATTAGTCAACCAAATCAAAATATTTCCCCAAGGAAGTATAATTATATGCCTCGCATATACAATTCAAATAAAGAGAAAATATTATCTTCCTTCCAAATAACCAATATCTCTAATATTCAAGATCAACAACAATCAAACAATATTTAATACACATAAAATCAACCAATAATATATGATAATATTTATTAATAATAATAATAATAATCCTAATAATAAAGAAAATTACTATTATACCCCTGGACCTTTTCTCAGGGTCTTACACCAATCTTATCTTTACCTTGTTAATAATAAGAAAAATAAAGAAAAAGGTGTTTGTCATGAGTTGGTAATAACTATGAAGGGTTTGTTAAGTTCAAACGATTTCACGTTTATTATATTTTGAATAATAACAATTTTACCCAAGGTTTAATAACGATAGATATGTTTTATATTTCAGGAAATATCTATCGTCCGATGAAAAGAAACGTATCGTCTGCCTACTCATGAAGAATCTAAAGCAGCTACGTTCAAATGTATCGTCCGATGAAAAGAAGTGGAATGTCTGTCTACGTTCAAAATGTATCGTCTGACTTCATGTTCAAACAGTGAAGAAACGCATCGTCTATGCAGAAGAAGGATTATGTCGTCTGCGCTCTTCAATGAAACATTGTTTCAACTGAACAAACAAAGGACATATTTAACGAAGAAATATCCCTCGTATCAGCCTAGTCTCTGAACATTCCATACTTTATGATACACCTTTTTAGAGTCAACGACTCTCTTTTCTGAACATCGTACAACCTCAACGGTCAAAATCAAATCTCATTGATTAGAATAAAAGATACGCTCTGTTGTTTTCCTCTACATTAATTGCTCAACACTATTTAAGGAAACAAAAAAGAGAAGAGTGGATGATAGAATCAGCCGCATTAAATGCTGCATTAATTGCGTAGTAGTTTTCCATTTAATGCTCTGAAAGCTTGATAGAAGTATCTGTTGCAACAACAGAGAATACGATACTCAATGGAACTTCATTATCTTCATCAACGTCCATCCTACTGAAGATATAAATAGAAGACTTGAAGACTGAAAAGTTTGGGCGACTCACAACGAAATTCAAGCACAAGCTTTCAATCTTTCTGAAATCGCCCAAGCACAGTTTCCTCACTCAAAACTCAAGTATCAAACCAAAAATCCGAGTGAAGTAACTCAACCAGAGAACCATTGCAAATCATCTTTGTTGGTGAAACTCGATGTGTTTACCCAAGTGTCCAACCTCTCACAACACTTAGAGTTTATCTGTACTTAAACTTTCTACCTCACTCTTTCAGAAGAGACCTTCATAGAAGAATATATTTTTCTTGTAAAAAGGATTAGGAGAAGTCCTGATAATACTTGTTGGGGGAAGTCCCTGAGAATACTCTAGAGGAGTCCTATGGGAATAGTTAGGAGAAGTCCTTCGAATACTCTGGAGAAGTCCTTCGATTACTCTGGAGAAGTCCTGTGTCTAATACATGTATTGTTATGGATTGAATAATGAAAATCTTAGTGAAGCCAAGGACTGGACATAGCCCTATCGTTCTGGGGGTGAACCAGGATAAACTTTGTTTTTGCTGTTTTTATTGCTTGCATTGTTTACGTGTTTATTTACTGTATCATCTGCTGCATGCATCGTCCGACGTTTTCTGCTTGTATCGTCTACATGTTCACAACATTTACATTAGAACTCATTTTATATCCACTGCTAAAACTCTGTTAACCTATCGTCTGCATAGGTGTGTTTTTATCCCGAGTTCTATCATCTGTGAAAACCTGTCATAATCTAATAATTGTTTTTGGAAGTCAAGTAATTAGGACACAATTCAACCCTCCCCCCTTCTTGTGTCGTTTGCCGTTTCCTTTTTCTATCAGGTTTGGGAAAGTGTGAAAGTGAAAAAAAAAACATGTTTGTGCTCGTCACTTGGTTTTCAGATGAGGGCTCAAATTTGGTGTTGTTGTAGAGGAGATGGGTTAATGGTGTAAGTTGTGGTGGCTGCTGGCTTGGTGGAAGGGAGGAAGAAGAACATGTTTTTTTCGGTTTTTGAGTTTTTTAAATTAAAATCAATTTTTTTAATTAAAATATACTAAAAAGCCACGTCAACAAAAAAGTTAGATCTTGGAGTGCCCAGAGACCAAAAGTGTTGACGGAAATTAACGTCGGAGAGGAAAAATGTAATTTCTGAACTTTATGGACCATTTTTAAGCAAAGACCATTTGTGGCGGACCAAAAGTGTAATTAAGCCTTTTCAATTTTAAGTCTTGGAGTCTTTAGGAAATTCTTGTTAAGCTAAAACGTCACGTACTAGCTTATCATTTGATTTTCTGTTTTTTTTTTCTGGAACTAAACACTTTAATATTATTGTTTATCTTGTAGGTTGATTTCTTTCTCCCGCTTTCCACATGCACTTTTCTCTTAATGCGGCAGTCAATTGTATTCCTTGTGTAGCTATAAACTTGTCTGACAGAATATAAATTAAATGTCGAACTAATAAATGCCAAATGTTTGTAATAGTAGTAAAGCCCCATATTGATATTAGAAAACCGTGGCATGTACCTAAAAGGCACTTGTGGCCTTAATCCGCTTTATGAAACCGTGTCTGAAAGTTTTAAGGCCACAGTTTCGTAAGGCAAGTAAAGGCCACAGTTGGCATTTAGGAATTTGGTTTCCAATATGTGGTATTAAGGTAACTGCGACTTTAAGTTTTTGAACAAGTCGTGGCTTAAACTTGACAAAATCGTGGCCCTTGAGCTTGGCCACAACCATCTTGTAGTGCGACGACAAGGGAACCACGGAAAAATCGTGGCGTAAGCTTTTAACCAAGGTTTTTTACATGAGCCCGCGCTTTTTCGTCCGCGGCGGAAGACCGAAAACGTTGTAGTGTCTACTAGGCTCTGATACCAATTGTTGAATTTAATATGAACCTAAGAGATCATATAATCATATAGACATAGAATATAGCATGTTGATTTTGTCATGGTAAAGAAATTGTGTACTCGGTATGGAATGGTTGAGGGATCCACGTCTGTGTCTATTCTCAGTTTGTTAGAGAGTAAAAGCGTGAACCAACACGGTGCAGCACAGCTGATAGATAGTTAGGCTCTTTAAGCATCTAGTCCAGGGTTTGGTTCTTGGGTGGTGCATATGGAGAAACATTTGTTGGGAGAGACCTACCTACTTAACGTGATCTCAGTGAAGGGAATCATGCGGTTGATATGCATAGAGGAATTTGAATTCCCTAAGAGATGTCTTGCAATACCATACATCAAATTTCATAGATAAAAACAAATAGACAAGAGATTCAAATTACTTCTTGAAGACCTGAGTGAACAAAGCAGTTGCAACCTCGTCTCTATAGCAGTCCACACAAATTCTCTCGCTAGAAGACCCTTGTGGCTCCTTGTGCTAACAGAGACACGAGTGTGCGAATTTTTACGTGCTAGGGTTTGAGAATTCATGCTCTATTTAAAAGCCTTTACGAGGAGACTAACCTTAATCCTTATTGGAGCATGTTGAGCTCACCCAATGAGTTGGTCCAATAAATGTTCATCTAATGGACCGATCCAATAAGACAATATATTCTAGTGGGCTAATTCTATGTGTGTGACCTCCTAGGTATCTCTTATGGAGCTTCGGGACTAAAAACAACCTATGTAATTTTCAGATGACTAAAAACAACAACAAAAAATACCTAGGGATGAAAAATAAAAATAACGTATTTTGCAGGGACTAAAAATGTATTTAAGCCATTATTTATTGATGAATATTATTTTATTTTTAATTAATCTTAATTCTTAATATTTGTCACTAATTCATAATTCAAGTCAATTTTAAGTTTATAAATGTTATTATTTGTTGTAAGTAGTTGAATAGATTTTAACAATACAAAATTTTCAATTTTTTATTTTATTATTTAATATATTTATTACAAATAATTTTGTTATTGCTTTTTTTATTTTAATACAAATGTAGGAAAGTTTTATTGTTAAAGGTATTTATTGCAAAAGTTCACATCTCATATATATATTTTGATTGATGAAGGGTAATTTACACACATAAGCAATTTAATGTTTTTATTATGCCACCTGAATGAAGTTATTTGATTGCACCTTTTAATGTGTGACTATATACATCTGTCATTGCAACTACATAGACCCTCACCATCCTATACAAAGGAATCAACAATCAAGTAGTTGAACAAAACAAAAATCGGAAAAGGATTACCCCTTATATTTTGGTTCTTCTATCTTTGTTCTCTCTGCTGTGCGGTGAAGAAGATCCTACTTCTGAGTTCACCCTTGTCCCTTTGATAAAGAAAAATTTTCCCTGCAAAACTCATAGAACGTACCACTCGACCAAAGGTACATCTATCATGATGGCGTTCATTGGTTCTGGGTTTATTCTAAATTTCTAATGACAAGCCTTACGATCCCTGTTTGGTTTCAATTTCGGAGGTGTGGATCCATCTATCCAAAAGCAACTAGTTATTGCTTCAATTTGATGTAAATTCCTACCAAATATGAATTCACGTGTATTTTCCAAACACACAACCACACACTAAAATTCGCATCAAAGTAAGTTTATCCTTTGAAAATGTGGACATTTAAGTAATAATCCTAATTAATTAGTATTATTACATGTGGCTTTGTCTGATGTCGACAAAAAAAAATATGGTTCACTAGTTAAAATACTTTTTTTGTAAATTAATTTTAATAGATATGAAGTAAAAAATTTAGTAGTAAAAATATGATAAATAAGCAGGACGAATCCATTCACAACATGTTAGGGGCAATTTCCCCCACAAGATTTTTACATCAACCATGATGTCAATGGAGGAATTTTGAGTCTGTTCATAAATAGTGAGAAAAAGTTCCAGGATCAAGGGCCAGGTGATTTGTACTTCAAGTGTGGGGTTTAAGCTGCACCATGGAAACAGGTGGAGAGATATCAAATTATATTAAAAAATAATAATTCCCATGAAATATATATATATATATATATATATATATATATATATATCACTACATCAGAAAACGCATTTTTCAGCGTTTTTTTTTTTGGTATTTTACTGCGCTATTGAAGCGTTGTAACTCTAAGCGCTGTAATAGGTACTTACAGCGCATTTAGGACTTATAAAAAAGCGGTGTAACATGTGTCATAAAAAAGCAGTATAACATGTGTCATTATCAAAACAGTTCTAGTCATTGTTATTACTCCTTTTAAAGCGTGCTAGACATACTACAACGCTTTAGTGGACATACTGCAATGCTGTTTAATAATAAAGAATTTTAAATAAATTGTACAGCATATTTAGCTTACAAAATAGTCAAAACTTATTAATCAACCATAATGTATGCCATAAAATATAAGAAAATTTAAAAACAACCTGTTTGAGAAAGCTCCAATACTAAGCAATTTTTGCACCCACAACAACCACTAAATATATGTGCATCTAGATTGTGCACAAACAAGCAAAGTTTTGTTTTGAACCACAATTCCAGAGAAATATTATAAAGCAGATGTCATAAAACAGATATCAAAATCTATATTTCTTAAGTCCAAGCTGTGTCCATCGTCAAAAACTTATATTGCCAGCCATCAGAGTCTTGCAAAATGAAGCTCATACATTGCAAATATATTAGGTGATAGAGTTGCAACTTGTTTACATAGAACATGGAGTAGAATCAGTAATTAATTTAATAATTCCAGTCCTGACAAGGACTAAACTCTGGTTACCATAACACATGTTTCCTCAAGCAGCTCATCATGTTGTTGTGTAGTTTTTTATGGCCTTGCTATATCACAGTATGAATCTTTGCTATGGCAAAAATCCATGTCTCTGGGATTTCTTAATTAATAAAAAATGTTAGCTACCATAAGTAAGAACAATATGAAACTGAATGACTACACCCTACCTACTTATATATGCCTAGACCCTGAGCCCGTGACCTGTTGTTTATATGGAGTACCATACGTTTTTATGTCTAATACTTGAAAACAAAATATAATCCAATCAGTCTTGAGAGTTACTGAATATAAACTCACCCTTGAAGACTTTGTTAAGTATAAAATCCCAATCAGTCCAAATGGATAACCCTATGTCTAAGAAACCATTTATGGGTCATAAATGAGCTAGAAGTTTTCTACATACTATATAAAAATACAGTTGAATTATTGAGTGAAAGAACAGATGCCATTAAAAATAAAAATACACTCTAAGAAATAATACACTAATAACACTAGCCAACAGCATCTACACTCTCTAAGAGCAAAATACTCTAATAAACATTAAAAATCAAATTTAGCTCAGTTGTAAAGAATCACCAACCCCTTTTTCCACCTCTCTAAGTCTCATTTATTGTTCCCTTCCTCTCCTCTCCTCTCCTCCCATTTCCTCATATCTCATGCCTTTCACACCAATTCTCAAACCAAATCTCCCCTCTCTCACTCTCACTCTCACCATTTTCTTTGTCTAATTCTCTAATATGCTGACCAACCACACCCCTCTTCTGCAATTAAACTTAACAGATTTCTGTCTCTTCTTCTAAAAATATTACGCAGTGAAAAATTATTTATAACTCAATTTCAATCACACCAAAATATATAGTAGTAATATACACTCTCTAAGATTAAAATACTCTAATAAATAATAAACATCAAAATTAGCTCAGTTGTAAAGGAGGAAAACTGCTTTTCACACTCAAACATGGAAGTTATTTATGTAATAGAGTTTCAAATACATACCACTCAAAGTAAATGATCAGTAACATAGAGAATCCATTCATCCTTGACTTCATTTATTTGAACATGAGAGTATTTCTCACACCTATACTCCGGGAAGTACTACAATCACAAACATTAAATTAGAACTAAAATGAACTAATAAATTTAAAAGATAAAAACCATTGTAAATATAAACTAGAACTAAAATGACGTACCCCTTCCGGGATTATATTTCGGTGTGGTGAAATGATCTCCTTCATAAATCGAATCACATAGTAACCACAATCTATGTGATTACTTTGGAAAAGGAACTATAGAAATCAACGAAAAAGGTTAAATTAAATATTCAATTTCCTATGAAAGTGATTCAAGATTTGTATATATCTTTATAGTGCTCCATTTTATGATTGATTTAGATTTTGTCACTTTTACTCTATCGCGATATATGCGTATTGCACTAACAAAAAGAAGTAAGTTAAATTTTCAATCATAATCATAGAATAACACTTTATTCTATGCGCCTCTCACAATGAGGATCAAAGAATCTATATAATATATAGTCTCAGGTGTGGAATGGACATTGATGATGACTAACACCCAATGATTCCTACACAAATGTTGGGATAAAAGATCTTAAGAAAATGAAATTCATTAGAATTTATCATGGAAGCTATTTTAACTAAAATTTACTCACCCTGTATTAAAAGGTGCTAAAAATAATTATTCCCTCCCATGAGACTTTGTAAGCACTTCAGTAGTGTATTCTGATTGTCGATAACCAAGTAAAGCAGTTTTTCAATGTGGGCATATAAAAGAAATATGATTTGTCTTTCGATATTGGAACATGAGCTCAAAATACAAGTACCTTAAATTAAGATGGACAAATGAAATATAATCAACAATAAATCAGAGTTTAGTCAAAACTCAAAACTATTATAATTAATTTAAAGAAATACCTAATATAGGTGCAAATAATGGCAGCAACTAACCACTTATGTTGAAGAACTTTATTAATTTAATCTTTACCCAGATATTCTTTATAGGGATAACCAAAAATTTCATCTTCCATCATTACACCCAGCTGGTCATCCTTCATTAAAAGACGCATATGTAAGGAAAGGTAAGTATGAAGCTCATTTTCTGCAATGCCAACAAGGGAGGGACCCTCTACATGAGGGGGGTTTTGTGGGTGTGAGGTACCCTTTAAGGTAATTGCTTTTTTATTTTTTGTAGTCACAACCAGCAACTCTTTCTCCTTGATTTTGGGCTGTACAAATGTCTGAAATGACTTTGGTTGAGCAACTGACTCCTTCGCCTGGCCCGACACTTTATCTTTCACTTCAGGTTGTTGTAAATCAGGTCTCGTCCTTGGACTCGGCTGAGGTTTTGATGAAGACAAACACATCACAAAAAGAAGAAAGACTTCAGAAAAGAAAAGGAAGACTTCAAGAAGACTTCAAGAAAGAAAGAGAAGAAAGACTTCACGAAGACTTCAGAAAAGGAAGGAAGACTTTAAGAAGATTTCAAAGAAGACTTCAGAGAAGAAAGACTTCAAGAACCGGCTCAGAACGTCAAGATCAGTCATTAAGGTTCTATCTTTAAGTAAGTCTTGTCAACTTAGTGTGCTATGCTTTATTAAGGTTTAATTGCATTTGAAGGCTCATTAAAGATCAACTAATTAAGTATAATATGTTCTCACAAGTAAGACTTGGTAGGAACACTCAATTAAGGTTTAAGATGGTCAAAACTGAGTTTCGGACTCTCTGTAATCGATTACAGGTTGTGAGTAATCGATTACAGGAAGGCAGTAATCGATTACCATCTTAGTGTAATCGATTACACAGTTTGAATTTTGAATTCAAACTGCAACGGCTAGTGTAATCGATTACACTAACTGCTGTAATCGATTACCAAGTCGACAGATGTGTCTTTTCATGAACCATTGTGTCTCAAACCGTTTGGGAAATGTTGTGTTGGTTCATGGACGACCTCTAGTGCCTATATAAAGTCTCTAGACCCTCAGAAACATCAATGACTTGGTCCATAACTTCCATATTCATTAAAGTCATAATTCTGAGTTTCTGTTCTCTCATTTTCATAAGAACACTCATGTTGTTCATCTTTTGAGAAACTCGGAATAGAAGAGCCTTCATTGTAATTGCCTGGAGCATACAAACTAAGATCAATCCATCTTGTCTAAAGGATTGAATCAGCCATAGAAAAGGCATCTTCTTCTTCTTCTATTGAATCGTGTTGATTCATTCACCGTGGTTGTCGGTGGTTGTAAAAAGGTCCATCATGGTGTTCGATGGTTGTGAAAAGGTCCTTTGAATCGGGTTTGATTCAAAGTCCGTCGTAGGTTTCGGCGTCATCAGTTGGTGGTTTGCCATCTGAGGTTTGACAAGAGTTCTTAGGGTTCTTGGTGTAAGAACTTGTAAGGAATCTTGATCATTGTAAATCTTCACTGTGTGATTCAGTGGAGTGGTTCTTCAGAAAGTGGTTTGCTTTAAGGTATAGTGGAAAATCTTTGTGTGATCAGAGGACTGGACGTAGCCTTCTGGGATTGAAGGTGAACCAGGATAAAATCCGCTGCAATAACGTTCTTACGTTACAACTCTAATTGCACTGAAAGTCATTTGATACTATTACGCGAAAATCGGGGCAACACTGATTCACCCCCCCCCCCCTCTCAGGTTGCTATCTATACTAACAGTTGGAAAGATGTCTGAAACTTTTTAAAAGTCAATGACTAGAGAAATATTGAAAAAAATATGTAAAATACATTAAGACCAATTAAAGTTATTGACATACCTTAACATCTAGACCAATTAGGTTCACTGGCCATTGATAGCCAAATCCGCAAGTGCACGGATGGTTATCGCGTAGTACAGAAGATATCGAACCCAAGGGATAGGTGTCTTCTTATTAAATTATTTAGTACTTAAGCAGAAAATAAAAAGGTGTATATTGTTGTTGGTTTGGTTAAGACAAAACTGGAAATAACAATAAAATATAAAGAAGAAAAGAGATGATGAGATTTAAGCACTTGGGTTGAATTACATAGTTTATAAAATATGCTAGAAAACACCTACTTAATTTCTGAATTCTAGAACCAAGTTCATGATGCTATAGCCTAGTATTTCTACAAGTTAATTCCTTACAAATGTAGAACTTTCTTCCTAATTACTAAATTCAATTCCTTGCAACGTAGTTAACTAGAGAAGAAGATGAAGATAAAGTTCAGGCCAACATAAAGCTACGTCTATCCTAATTCCTTAGTGATATATACTTATAGCCTTTTTTAAATCCTATTTCCCTTACTACTTACAATTTCTATTGTTATAAGTAATAAGCAAGAACTCTTATGCGCATTAAGAGGAAATGAAGAACAAGGAAATAAAACATAAACTGGAAATATTATTCAGAAATGTAGAAATAAACTAAGACATAAAATATAAACTACAACAACCCAAGATACTTAAAAGAATTAGCCAAGCATGGCTAAAAGAGGCATCGAATTACCCTGGATAGGAGCTCAAGTTTGGCTTCACACAATTCCTAGGAACAATGCTCTTAAGGAAGAAAGAAGAATACTTGTTGTATTCTGAATAGGTGCGTCTTACAAGTGAAGAAAAGACCCCTATTTATAGTAAAAATCTGCCCTCCAGCGCTTGAGCGCTGGGATCCCCAACGCTTGGGCGTTGGGTGCATTAAAATCCCATGTTGCAGATATAGGCCCAGCGCTTGAGCGCTGGCTTCCAACGCTTGAGCGCTGGGTGCAATTTCTAACTCACATCCTAGTCAGAGTCCCAACGCTGGAGCGTTGGGAGTTCCAACGCTTGAGCGTTGGCTCGACTGCTGGTTAATCTTCAAGCTTTTCTCTCCAACGCTAGATTCATATACATTAAACCAACTTGGATACATTTAATTTGATATTACACTAAATCCCAAAAAGAGAGGTTTAGCGACCCATATTCATAGTTGTCATAACCTTTCAAGAAGGGAGAAGGAAATCGGAATCTTGGCGACATCCACATTTGTGTCCACCTCGGCGACGTAGAACCATGCTCCAATGAAAACCTAAAATCTAAGCTGACTCCCAAAATTCTGAATTGCTACTCTGTTCTGTTTGGACGAATGTTTTTATAGGCAAAATTCAGCACAGGTTGCTGAGCGACCCTTCCAGGGTGTTGAGCGACATGTTTCCCTTAATGAAGGGTTTCCTTAGCCGCCTTACTCGCTGAGCGGTTTCTTGGGCCGCTGAGCAGCCAGAGAAGGTGTTCTGCTCACTAAGCGGTTATCCTAAGGCGGTAAGCAGCCAGAGAGGGCTCTCTAGTCGCTGAGCAGCTGTCCTGGGTCGCTGAGCGGTCAGAGGCATGTCCAGAAGCGCTGAGCGACCAAGAACTTGTATTTTCTGCCCAGCTCTTTCTGCCTTTATGAAAAATCCATCCAAAACTTCATTCATGCATCAAAAATGGTCATAAAACATAATAAAATCCAATACAGACCCATTCTTGGCAGAATTTCAAATATATACAAAATTAGAGGAGTTTAACACAGAATATTCATCAAATGATCAATATAAGTGTCAATTAAAGGCTATAAAACTATGAATATTTGACACTTATCAATGACATAGCTCAAAGCCCTATATATTACCTTTCGATCAACAGGCAAACTTGGGTTTTGTAGATAATCGACTATGGGTTTTTCCCAATCATTTGCAACTAAGATATCAATCACAAGTACCTCAAATTGTTGTTCTAGAACCAACTTTGCCCTAATATTAATCAACTCTTTCAACTTTTCCTTAGACACCTTGTATCCAAAAGAGATTTAGGCCAATTCATTGACTTCTTGATTCTCAATCCTAGGCACATGTTGGATTTTGACCTCATCAAACTTTGTCAATAAATGACAATCCTTGATAAAATACTTCACCAAATTCTCACTTATGCACTTGTAATATATGGTTAACTGCTTAACCACCAACTCTAAATCATCGTTAATCTCCACACTCCTTGCTCCTAGAACCAACAACATTTCGAGCCCAGCAATTAAGGCTTCATACTCTGATTCGTTGTTCAAGAAAAACCTTGGATTTTAAACTTAAAACTGGTAGGAATTTCTTGAGGAGATATTATCAAGATTCTGATTCATGTTCCTTTTTGGTGTCTTGATCCATCAAAAAAGAGTTTTCAAGGTTTGAGTCTAACAAATGTTTCTTGCATTTCGACTAAAGAGTGTTTGAGTTGGAAATCTGCCACGACTTGG
This sequence comes from Acmispon strigosus, assembly GCA_030819835.1. Lineage (NCBI taxonomy): Eukaryota > Viridiplantae > Streptophyta > Magnoliopsida > Fabales > Fabaceae > Acmispon > Acmispon strigosus. The sequence goes on from JAUAMA010000001.1 coordinate 34,602,624, forward strand.
CCTTTCATAGATTTTAAAGGCGTTTATTTCAAGGAATACTCAGTTAAAGCCAATGACCATTTACCAATTCGACTATGTAAAATAGGCTTCAACAACATGTGTTTTATTATATCAAATGGGAAAACACAAGTACATCAACAGGCTTAATATAATATTTCAGTTTAAGGCAGGAAAAGTATAAACAAAGGCACAAATTTTAATCAAGCTATACCTAGTTTCTGCGTCGCTCAACATTCGACAAAGGTAATAAACGACTTTTCTACACCATTTTCATCCTTTTTCTGTCGAAGTAGTGGCGAAAAGATCTTTGTTCTGCCACTCAGATTTTAAATAAATCTCCTTAGAATGTTTATCTTCCCGAGCAAGGGTTGCAATTGCTTCTTCGTCGAAGGGGGTTGAGTATTGAGGATAAATCTTTCCTTGTTTTTGGTGATTTCAATCCCTTTCTTGTGGACCATAAATCCAAGAAAATCTCCTGCAACAACACCAAAAGTAGATTTAATGGGATTCCTTTTTAGACCAAATTTCCTCATCCTTTCGAATGATTGACGAAGATGGTCTGAATGGTCATATCTCGACACAGATTTCACTACCACATCATCGATATAGACCTACACAAATCGACCAATTAAATAATGGAAAATGGTATTCATTTTGAGCCTCCATTTTCTTAACTGAGTCAAAGAATGGCCTTGAAACCCAAAGGGTTGTCATCATAAATACAATCAAGCTTCAGTTCTTCTACTGACGCGTCTAATTCGACTTGGCTTTCATCAACCACTTTCTTGACTGAATCGAAGTTGAGATTTTTAGCTTCATTAACTGTTTCTAAAATCTTGGCCTTTTTTGCCATTTGTTCATTAGCTATCAGGGCTATTTGAACCATTTTTTCGACTTCCAAAGCTGTCTACGGTTTTCTTTCGGCTTCTAAAGCCGTCGTTTTAACATACTTTCGGCTTCTAAATTCGTTTCCTTCATACTTTCAACCTCTAAGGTTGTTTTGATCTTGTTTTCGGCAATATAAGCCGAAATTCGAGATATGCTCGATTCAAACATCATCCACCATATGTCACACCTTGAGACGAAATTCACGCCTTTGGTGAAAACCATAATCTGGATCCAGTCTTACAAAATAAATGACTGGTTCTTCCTCTGTCTCCCTTCCAATATCATTGTAGGGAGAAATGATAGCTAACTTCTTGTCGAAAGTCTTCTTATTGACCTTATCACACTCTGCGAAGAAACAGCTTTTGTCGCCATCAACATTCTCGAGCACACCGTCTCCCCTCCAAATTGATAACTTTTGGTGAAGGGTAAAGGGTACTGCTCTGACCCCATGGATACACTCCCTTATTAGTAGTAAATTATATATTTCTTTCACATGCACCACCATGAACAAAGTAGTTGTCGTCATCGTACCCACGGTAATCTCGAGTGGGATTACCCCAAGTGACTTGTTGATTTTCCCTCATAATAAGACAAAACCATGTTATGGGGCTGCAAATCTGCTTCAATCTTCCCAATGTTCTTCATCTAAAACCTCGGCATCAGGTTTATAGCAGCTCCTCCATTGACCAGCACCTTGTTTATGCCCCTGCCTTCGACGTGTTCCCACACTAACAAAGGCTTCAAGAGTTTCTTCATTTCCTCATCGGGCTTCTTGAAAACATCAATTTGTTCCTCGACTCCTCTCTTTGTCATGATGTAATAACACAAGGGGTTATCATCGTCTTCATCTTTGACAAAATAGTCATCCCCGTTCTCTGCAACCTCAAATGTTTGGTCGAACTCAACAGGTAGCACTGACACTTCATTGTAGATAACGTCTAAACCATCACTGTCAGAGTCAAAACTATCAGTTAACATGTCCCCTTCTTCAACAGTTAGTGCCTTTAGGTGTACCATTTTCAGAAAGAGGGCTTACCATTTCGACTCAATTTGGTGGTGGAAAATGGCCTATAAGCCGAGTTCTTGGGTACCTTGTTGTTGCTTTGGCTATATTGGCCTGATTCGAGTACATCTCTTCTCTCTTTCTCCCAAGCGGCCTTCTTCTTCCTTTGGTGGAGCCTCCACTGAGTCCTTGTCATAGGATTCCTGCCAAAATAATTCTTCGGCGCATATTAGTAGTTCTTTGAGATATGAGAGATGTCTAAATATGAAGAACTGTGCCCCACTTCGACCACTTTGGTTTTGATTTTGGATTAGACCTGGCAGCAGTGGCCCATTGGTTGTGTCGAATTGTGGCAGGGGGAGCGAAGGTTTTCCTCTTATTGAGTTGAGAACTTAATGTCCCCTGCACATCTTTCATTTTTTAGCCTAAACGTTATTTTTCGAGAAGTCTCTACCCTAACCTTTCGACCACTGAATTTTGGTGCGGTTTCTTGGTTTAACTTTGCACTACTTTACCAGCGATTCAGTCAAAAACTGCATCGGAAGAGCATAAATTCAATATCCTTCTCTTTGCTCCTTGCCAAGAATTTGAACAAAGTCTCGCCAGCATTGGGATAAACATCCTTCATTTCTTCATCATGTCCTTCGACTGAAGCTTCAACTTCACTCATCCTGACATCAGGCAGCTCAGGCACTTCGACCATACAGATTCCAGTTAGCTCAACCAATTTGGTGTGCTGAACCTACAAAGAATCTGAATCGATCTTCATGGCAATCTTCTCTTTCGTCTCGAGCACCAATCTACCTTCCTTGATAGTTGTCTGAACCAAATCCCTGAGTTTAGTACATTGGTTAGTCAAGTGGCCAAAAAAGTTATGGTATTTACAAAACCTTCAAACTTTCCTTTTGATCAGGGGGAACGTTGATTTGGCCATCCTTTACCAGGATGTCATAAATGGCATCACATTTTTAAATGTCAAAATAATATATTTTAACTGGAAATTTAGCATTTCGAGGCATATCAGTGTTAGCTGGTTTCCCTCAAAAGGCCTTAGAATTTTAAATACATAAGGAGGACCCTCTTTAAGCTCAGCCAACTTAACCTTAGTTCCTTCCATATCTTCATACGGCTCATAAGATGATGGATCCTCTCGACCTGAGTCACCTGTTTCGATATATGAAACTTCATTTTTTCAGGCAGCTTGTTATACCTAACTTTCTCTTGTTTAAGATATACGACCTACCTTATTATATCAGCCAATTGGGCCATATCCCTCATATACTGAGTGCCAATTTTCTTTCTGATCGAATAATCTAGGCCTCTTGCGACTATTTCGACCAATTCATGCTCAGGGACTTGAGTGAAGCACTTAGACTTCATTTGCCGAAACCTGCTCAAATAATCATCAACAAATTCAGACAAAGCCCTCTTTACACTTGCCAATTCTTTGAGAGTAATTTTGGATTCTCCTATGAAGTATTGATCATGGAAAATCATTTCCTATTGGTTCCAGTTAAAAATTGAATTCGGTGGCAAAGTGGTGAACCAAGTGAAAGCATTCTTAGTCAAAGAACTGGGAAAGTATTTCATCTTTAAATATTCATTAATCGCCAAATACCAACTTCAATCTGGTATCTAGCAATATGCTCTGTCGTCGAATCTTCGTTTTCTCCTGAGAACTTAGTGAATTTGGGAAGCTTCCAACCTCTAGGAAGTTTCGTCTGAAGGACTATCTCAGGAAAATGAGACACAAAATGGGGTCGATATGCATACCCCCGCATTCAAACCATGTTGATTTAACAATTGTTCCATAATGTGCGGAATGTTTTGTTGCCCCCCAAGGTTGTTATGTCGAATTCTCTCCACTATTTGGTCTGCATTGTGGTTTCGATTAACTAAAACACATTGCCCATATGTCAACCAGGATTGATATCTATGTTAACGGGCTCATTCTGGGGTACTTGTTCATTCGCCTGAACCTCCACGACATTCTGTGGTTGATTTGGGTTGGGGAAATTTTGACCAGCCTGAGCGACTTGTTCAAGGATAGGAACTGGGGCGCCGAACACATCGACAATTCGACCCAATTGCGTAGTTAGTTGTTGGTAGGCTGTGACAGTGTCTCGAATCGTAGGATTAAAGATGGTGCCAATTTGTTGGGTCAAAGTATTGACCAACTCATGATTACTATCATCCATTTGTTGTCTGAAGGCGTTCAAAGCAGTATTAGTTAGAGTAACTAGGGACCCATTTAAAACAGACCCTAAGGGTCCCACATTTCTAACAATATTCACTCGTGATCGTGATGCCAACTCCAACCACATTCGAAGACATGATTAGAGTCGTTGGACTTGGGATGACAAATGGGGTTGTGACTTGACTCAAGGCTGGGCCGGTCAAAGCTGGTACAAAAACCTGAGTCGAAACCAGTACATTCGAACGTACGACCACATTTTGGATTTCTGGTGCGCTCGTAGGAACAACACCTTGTCAAAAAATAATCTCAACCCCTAGGGATTGCCACTTGTGTTGTTATTCGTCGAATGGTTAGCATTCGAATCACCTCCAGGAGGATTATTGGCATTTGAATTGCCATTTGGACCAGGGTGAGATCCTGGTGACTGATTATTTCTTGATCGATTAGTCATGCTAACGTGTCTGCCACATCTCAAAATCATACACTTGGAAAACTTGATTAAAAAAGTTAACATCAAAGCGATACTAAAAATTTCAAGCAAAGAGGTCCCACTGGGTGTGCCAATTTGTTTACCCAGAATTTCAGTAAATAGTAAGAAATCCAAATTTTAATAAAGTGGTTGGATTTTAATCCTTTTTGGGTTCTTTAACTGAAACTAAAAGTGCCTCTGAATGTAGAATTTAACAATAAAGTCAAAGTTCTTCAAAGAACTCAACCAAGAGTCAGGAACAAGTATTGTAAAAAGATAAATTTCTGATAAGACAAAAGATAAAGATGAAATAAAAGGTATTTGCATTGAAATGAAATTTGGTTTCTCTTAGTACATACTCAGAAACTCTAATTTTACTATTGGTCTTGATTGCTAGGACTTTGAGCAAATACAAGAGCATTTCGAGCAATTGATTGTGAACCCCTGGTTCAGACCTGAAATCCTCTATTTATAGACCTAAAATCTAACTAAAACCAATGCTAAAAAATCTCGACCTTACACGTGTCTTGAACGTTACGCATCTTGCAAGTCTCTAACTTGTTCAAACTTTTAGTCGAAATGAACTTTCTCATTTCTTGATCAATAATTGTCTAAGTTCAGGTTTATGTTTCGACAAACTCAGTCGAATTGAATTATATTTAGTCGAACCATATTAGTTGTTAAATAACACTTTGACAAAATCTAAAAAGAATATTCATTTTATCATTTCAACAGAAAATGACTTCATGAAATTTCAGGCTAACACATATCATCTGTTATTAATATAATTTATTTCTATTTTATTTCTTTATTTCATGTGATACAAATGAAGTACTCCGTGGCACAACGCGGGAAGCTACGATTCCTCTATTTTCCGATTCTCTCTGTTTCGATTTTTATATTAATCCATGCAACTTCTGCGTGCGCGTGGGCAAAATGATTGAATTATAATATATTCATATCTCTATTTTCCTTTCATCTATGACATACTGGTCAACTCGTTTTCCTCCCTTTTTTGATCAGCAATAACACGCGCTAAATAAAATAGCAATATAAATAATGGTGTCCTACTTCTCAGCTTCTCATCATTTAGAGGACAAAATAGAAACAATCTCAAGTCTCAACCATGGTGATGTCTGTGTTACTGAATTTCATATTCCTACCATCTCCCCTAGTCATGGCCTTGTCGGTGATAAGCTTGGTTTCACTGGCAAAATTTGGGTACTCGGAGATTCAGGGAAACCACTTCAACTTTTCCAAGTTCTGGAACGACAATGATGGCAAAACAACGGATGAGAAGCCGATTAAGCTGTCTGGCAGAGCTGGATTTCTTTTTATCTACACTCCCTCTTTTCTCGTCGGCACGGCGTCATTTTTTATCTTCCCTCACGAAGGTCTCAGATCCACGCTCCTTCATTCTGCTATCACCCTGCACTACTTCAAAAGAGTCCTTGAGGTAATGCTTCTTTCCCACACTCCTACATAGTATATAGTAAGGAAAATCTTTTGATTTTCAGAGAAGTGAACTCACTTAATGCTGTTTTTATAAGACTCAACTAGTAGTTAAGGGGACTCCATATAAATTTCAACTAACGTATTAAAGTAAATGTGGTCTAGTTTGAGCTCTAGAAGTGTGCTCATTAGACTTTGAGCTTTATTGTATCTGGTCTAGTTTTTCTCTCTTTGCTTGTTATGGCCCTTTTTCTTCTTGTATATGGGTTTAGGCATCCCTTGTGCATTTATCAATATATTCTTTTGTCTGTCAAAAAAAAATGTGGATAATGTGCATGTTTGGAAAAGTGTGTCTGGATCCACGTTTGGGCTAAAATCACGTTTGGGCTGGATCCATATTTGTAGAAGCAAGAAATAGTTATTTTTGGATTGTTCGGTCCACGTTTGGCATTTTTAAACGTGAATCCAAACACACTGGATATGGAGTTATCTAAATAAGCTTAGAAAAAACTTGAGTTTAATTATTCTAGTTCTAAGTAGACCAATAATATTTAAAATAAATGAACTAAAAATTGCACTTATTTTAGAAATAATTATCCGCCTAAGACTACAGTTATTTAACTCAAACTCGGCCATTTTGACAAGCCTACATATTAATTCTGATTGGGAATAAGTGGGAAAACAAGTAATTTATTGCTAGGCTTGTCATCAAAGTTGATATTTTAGGTGACAATTTTGAATTAAAAGTACTTTCTTTATTAAGAATGCTGGTTTTACTCTATTATGTAGGTTCTCTATGTTCACAAGTTCAGTGGTCCTATGATTCTTAATTCTGCAGTCCCCATCACTCTGAGTTATCTTACGTCAGTTGTATTTATGATCTATGCTCAACACCTAACAAGGGAGCTTCCGGAACCATCTATTAATCTGATGTATCCTGGGATTGGGTTGTTTTTGGTGGGAATCACTGGCAACTTCTACCACCACTATCTTCTATCCAAATTGAGAGGAAAGGGAGAAAAAAAATACAAGATTCCTATGGGTGGTTTGTTTGAGCTTGTGATCTGCCCCCACTATCTTTTCGAGATCATCGTGTTTTACGGAGTTTGCTTCATTTCTCAAACGTTGTATTCGTTCGCTTTCGCCGTAGGCACTACTTTGTACTTGCTGGGTAGGAGTTATACAACTAGGAAATGGTATCTTTCTAAGTTTGAAGATTTTCCTAATCATGTTAAGGCTGTTATCCCCTTTGTCTTCTAAATGTTGCGAGGAACAATAAGGTTTACCTGAATGTTCTGGCAATAGTGCTAGGATTGAGACTTAAATTTTCTCTTTCTTAGCTATGGTTATCTGGTTAGTTATGATCAGTCTATGACCTTCTAGTTACATGACTTAAGAGCCTGTTTGGTTCATTCATGTTTTCAGTTTTTGTTCAATTAAAGCAAGTTGACGTGCATTGGAATGAATGCTGTATATTGTGTTCAGGTTTTTACATTCAAATAAAAGTATGTTTTTTAGTTCTAAAACTGTAATTTGTTTGAAGAGAGGAAGAGTTACCACGAGACACTTATTTTTTATATCTATTTCTCTTTTGGTCACATCATATTATATAACACATATTACCTACCTCTAATTTCTTTCTATTTTTTTTAATAATCAACACTCAAAGGATGTACAACAATCTTTATTAATTCTTTAAACTGTCATAACATATAAATTAAATCATATTTTGTAATATTAACCTTTTCTATCTTTCCTATTTATATTATATCTATAATGTTATGTAAATTTAGGTAATTAATTTGATGTCTAAGGTCTCACTTAATTCTATATAAATAATAGTCATTTATATATATATCAAAAATAAAAATGTTTGCGTCAACCAATAATAGTTAATGCAAAAGTGACAATGTGCTATAACTATTTGCTCACAATTTATATGCACTTAAATTGATAGCTCTCGATCAGGTCAAAAGTACCACTAACTTAGAGCTACTATATTTAGTATCTACAAGTTATGGGCAATATTATTTGGCCTATACGAGACTGTCAACTTAAGGACCTTCAAAATGTTAGCAAGTTCTTCTAGATTAAGAAGTTCTTTTATTCTAGTTATATAAGTTTTTATTTTAGTATACATAATTAACAAGAAACATGGATAAACTATTCAAAGTTAAACATAAAAAAGGAAAGAAAAAACAATGCTTTAAAACTTTGTAACATAATATATTATATAATTAACTTATCTTATAACAGATATTAGTGTTCTAGAAAGATAGAGTGCTCAGAAATTAGGTTTAGAAGAGAAGTGTATTCAAAATGAGGTCCCTATTACATGAGCTCCCACTAGCTATATATAGTGGGGAAGCCATAAATGACGTTTAAACGTCATAAATAATATTAAAACCTCATTAAAGCCATTAAATACTGATTACGGGCCACTTGGCCTTGAAGCACTGAGCCCAACAGCCTCAACCTATCGCCTGGTCGCCCTTCTACTAGGTGGGGGGAGCTCGCCCAGTGCACAAGCCCACAATACACCAAGCTTGAAGCCTGAAAGTGAAGTGTGTCTTCATAAGTCTTCAGAAGTCTGCATGGCCCGCCACCAGGGGAAGGTGCTCGCCCAATCCACAAGCGCACAGGACACCAAGCTTGAAGCATGAAAGTGAAGTGTGTCTTCAGAGAGTGCTCGTCATGGAATTCCAACCAACGCTTCCTTTGGGCGGTCATCTCTATAGAATGGGCCTCGTTAAAACCTTCCTAGGAAAAACCCTATGGGATAAAAACTTAGTGAAGGAAAAAGAGTACAACATCCTATAGAGAAATGAGTCGCCTAAGGCCTGGGTGCGGAGGATAAATATGTCGCCAATCCCAGCACGAAAATGTGAGTGAATGTGACTCTGGGTGTGATCGACACGCTTAGTGTGGAATGAAGTGGTCATCAGGTCGACTGGAACCGCCAAGAAGGAGTAGCTCGCCCCACAGGAGTTGCAGCCAGCCCATAAGTCCAACTGAGCCCTAGAAGCATGAAACAGCTCGCCATACTACAACTTAATCGCCAATCTACAAACTTGTGACTTGGTGGCCAATCTAGAAAGTGTAAGTTTGGTGGAGAATCACTCGCCAGGTTGGGGTGAAGTTACTCGCCCAGCTGTACCTCATGCTTTCCTTGCCCTGTTACCTGTTTTCTATATTTCTCAACTGCAAACAAAATCATTAGTTCTCAAAATAATAATTAAATACTTCACAAGTACCTTGCTAGCGGGGATGCTATCAGTCGCCAAATGGAGATCCTAGTCCGTTCATTTTTTTGTAGGGACGAAGACTTTTACTCGCCACTGGAGTTTTTTTTATGTAAGAAATAATTTATGTGGTCACCAGTAAATAATTTTTCTAGGTCGCCAGTGGGCTATTTTTGTAAGAAATAATTTTCAAGGTCGCCAGCGAACCAATTTTGTAAGAAATGGAGTTCAAGATCGCCACTGGATCAATTTTGTAAGAAATAGAGTTCAAGATCGCCACTGGGTCAATTTTGTAAGAAATAGAGTTTAAAATCGCAACTGGATAATTTTTGTAAGAAATGATTTTCAAGGTCACTTGTAAATGCTACCAAATGCTACCATGGAATTTTATTTACAAACAGAGGGCGGTCACTTGTAAAAGGTTGCCAAATGGCGCCTGGTTGCCAAATGGTGCCTGATATGGAAACATTATTGAATTAAATCAGAAGATCATATACATGCAAGATTTGCTACTCTTTTCTAGAAAGGTAACAGTGAAATAACTTTTTCATAAGAACTTGAGCATACTTGCGTTTTCAGAAGGGCATGAGCATAAGAAGTGGGTGCAACAGTATATGGTTATGGAAATAGTAAGAGATTTCCAATGGATGCAAAATCAGAACCTGCTGTAGTCAATTTCTAAAACAGCTTGCGGTCAACTAGAAGTAAGAATATATGGAAGTATTGTGCATTAGTTAAGCCCAAACGAAAAGCTATATGATAAACATGTGATACATATACTGCAATATGCGAGATATAATATCCTTCAATCATCTCCAGTTCCCTAAACTCATGATCATCTTCATTCATTCAACACGCCCAATAACCAAAATTCCATCCAAAGCATAGAAAGCAACTTAAATAAGGAAATGGATTAGAGATAAAGCCAACCGAGAGATGGAGTTAATATTTAAATGAAAGAACCGGGCACGGGAATGGGTCGAGGCTTCATGCCGTGATATGTCAATCCGAAAAGGGTAACTTGTAAGTGTTGAGAGGGGGGTGAATCAGGTTCTCTCTATTTTCGCCTTAACAAAACTCAATTACTTTCAAGTTAATGATAATCACAATTGATGATTGTGAATGCAGCGGAATAAGAACTTGTTGCAAGTAAAAGATAAAGGTTGAGAGAATTTGCACACAGATTTTATCCTGGTTCACCTTCAATCCACCGAACGCTACGTCCAGTCCCTCAAGAAACCCTTGAGGATTTATCCATTATGATCAAGATTTCTTACAAGCACTTACACCAAGGACCTTAATAACTCTTGTCAAACCTCTGAAGGCAAACCACCGACTGATGATGCCGAACCGTACGACGGACTTTGAATCAAACCCGATTCAAAGGACCTTTTCCACAACCACTGAACACTACGGTGAATGAATCAAACCGATTCAAGATGAAGAAGAAGAAACTTTTGCAGTGGCTGATACAATCCTTTAGACCATTTGGATTGATCTTAGTTTGTATGCTCCAGGCAATTACAATAAAGGCTCATTTATTCTGAGTTTCTCAAATGTTGAAGAACATGAGTGTTCTTATGAAAATGAGAGAGCAGAAACACAGAATGGTGACTTTAATGAATATGAAAGTTTTTTTCCAAGTCATTTCACGTTTCTGAACATCAATCAAGTATATATAGGCACTAGAGGTCATCCATGAACCATCACAAGGCGTCCCAAACGTTTTGAGACACATTGGTTCATGAAACAACACATCTTTCGACTTGGTAATCGATTACAGCATTCTGGTAATCGATTACGCTATAGCCGTTATGATCTGAGTGTCATTTCCTAACAGGTAATCGATTATTGACTGCCTGGTAATCAATTGCTGAAAACTGGTAATCGATTACGCTATGCCTGACTGACAGGTAATAGATTACTGAAATCTGGTAATCTATTACTGCAAGTTTGAAACTTGGTTTCTTTGATGTTCAATCTCTAATTAAGTGTTTCTACTTATTTTTAGCCTTTGAAAACAAGTTGTAATTAATTAGTTGATTACTCATGAGCCTTCAAATGCAATATTACCTTAATAAAGCATAGCACACTAAGTTAACAAGACTTACTAGAAGTTAGAACCTTAATGGTTGATCTTGACGTTTTCAGCCGGTTCTTGAAGTCTTCTTTCTTTTTATTTTTTTTGTAACGTGTGTTGTCATCATCAAAACTTCAGCCAGAGTCAGGAGCAAGACCTTCTTCACGTAACTCTGCTCTGTCCCTTTGGACATGCTTCGGCGCCCAAATTGCACATCCCTTATGTGTCAAATTAATCAAAAAAAGAAGTCAGAGTATGCTATCACGGGTTTAGATCATAAAACATGACTGAATAACGAAACTAATAACCAGTCTTGTAGATTGTTCATAAATTTTGCTTGTTTGTTTGATTAATATTTGTTGATCTTGTACTCAAGCCAATGCAAAAATGATGGATAATGAACATTGTGGGATAAAAGAATAAGCTTTTCTAAGTTTTATTGAGTAAATGTGATTAATTGTGCACTGATTATTAGAAATTGGTGAGTAATTGTGGAGTTTGTTCATGTTTTAAAAATATAATAATTAGGAACCATTGTGAATGGGCAATTTTTTTCTGTAAATATGGCGGCGGTTGGATCCGCCGTAAATGGTGTGTTATTTTTCCTCTTGACTTTGCGGCGGTTAAAACCGCCGTGAAAACAGAAGATTGAAAGTGTTGAAGATGTGACCTTGGCGATGGTTGGAACCACCGCTAAATATTGAGGCGGTTTGCGTGGCAGTTATCCCAACCGCCGGAAAATATCTTGGAAAAGTGATTTCCCTTTTCCCTTCAAGTTTACCTACGACAGTACCAGCGTGAATATACCTGGGAAGATTATCTTCTAATATTCAGATTTATTATAAATATAATAAATCATTTTATCTAATTAACCATTCTTACTTGATTTAACATCAAAATTCAATTTATATATATACATATATATGTTCATTTCACGCCCCTTATTAAATTTTATTTTTCAAACCACTTATCACGTAACACTTTTTCAATCATCCTTTAAACGTATTTATTTAATTAATCCAAAAAAATAAAATAAAAATTATTTCTCCCAACAATATAATAGGCCACGCGGCCATTATATATATATGCTCTCGTTTTATTTTTTCTCTAAACACAACACCTTAATTAAATCCTAAAATTATATTAGTCAACCAAATCAAAATATTTCCCCAAGGAAGTATAATTATATGCCTCGCATATACAATTCAAATAAAGAGAAAATATTATCTTCCTTCCAAATAACCAATATCTCTAATATTCAAGATCAACAACAATCAAACAATATTTAATACACATAAAATCAACCAATAATTTATGATAATATTTATTAATAATAATAATAATAATAATCCTAATAATAAAGAAAATTACTATTATACCCCTGGACCATTTCTCAGGGTCTTATACCAATCTTATCTTTACCTTGTTAATAATAAGAAAAATAAAGAAAAAGGTGTTTGTCATGAGTTGGTAATAACTATGAAGGGTTTGTTAAGTTCAAACGATTTCACGTTTATTATATTTTGAATAATAACAATTTTACCCAAGGTTTAATAACGATAGATATGTTTTATATTTCAGGAAATATCTATCGTCCGATGAAAAGAAACGTATCGTCTGCCTACTCATGAAGAATCTAAAGCAGCTACGTTCAAATGTATCGTCCGATGAAAAGAAGTGGAATGTCAGTCTACGTTAAAATGTATCGTCTGATTGCATGTTCAAACAGTGAAGAAACGCATCGTCTATGCAGAAGAAGGATTATGTCGTCTGCGCTCTTCAATGAAACATTGTTTCAACTAAACAAACAAAGGACATATTTAATGAAGAAATATTCCTCGTATCGGCCTAGTCTCTGAACATTCCATACTTCATGATACACCTTTTTAGAGTCAACGACTCTCTTTTCTGAACATCGTACAACCTCAACAGTCAAAATCAAATCTCGTTGATTAGAATAAAAGATACGCTCTGTTGTTTTCCTCTACATTAATTGCTCAACACTATTTAAGGAAACAGAACAGAGAAGAGTGGATGATAGAATCAGCCGCATTAAATGCTGCATTAATTGCGTAGTAGTTTTCCATTTAATGCTCTGAAAGCTTGACAGAAGTATCTGTTGCAACAACAGAGAATACGATACTCAATGGAACTTCATTATCTTCATCAACGTCCATCCTACTGAAGATATAAATAGAAGACTTGAAGACTGAAAAGTTTGGGCGACTCACAACGAAATTCAAGCACAAGCTTTCAATCTTTCTGAAATTGCCCAAGCACAGTTTCCTCACTCGAAACTCAAGTATCAAACCAAAAATCCGAGTGAAGTAACTCAAGTATGAAAAGATCTTAAGTGTAAAATATTATCTACCTCTTTCACACCCAACCAGAGAACCATTGCAAATCATCTCTGTTGGTGAAACTCGATGTGTTTACCCAAGTGTCCAACCTCTCACAACACTTAGAGTTTATCTGTACTTAAACTTTCTACCTCACTCTTTCAGAAGAGACCTTCGTAGAAGAATATCTTTTTCTTGTAAAAAGAATTAGGAGAAGTCCTGATAATACTTAGTAAAGAGAAGTCCTGATAATACTTGTTGGGTGAAGTCCCTGAGGATACTCTAGAGGAGTCCTGTGGGAATAGTTAGTAGAAGTCCTTCGAATACTCTGGAGAAGTCCTGTGTCTAATACATGTATTGTTCTGGATTGAATAGTGAAAATCTTAGTGATGCCAAGGACTGGACGTAGCCCTATCGTTCTGGGGGTGAACCAGGATAAACTTCATTTTTGCTGTTTTTATTGCTTGCATTGTTTACGTGTTTATTTACTGTATCATCTGCTGCATGCATCGTCCGATGTTTTCTGCTTGTATCGTCTACATTTTCACAGCATTTACATTAGAACTCATTTTATTTCCACTGCTAAAACTCTGTTAACCTATCGTCCGCATAAGTGTGTTTTTATCCCGAGTTCTATCATCTGTGAAAACCTGTCATAAACTAATAATTGTTTTTGGAAGTCAAGTTTTAATTAGGACACAATTCAACCCTCCCCCCCTTCTTGTGTCGTTTGCCGTTTCCTTTTTCTATCAGGGTTGGGAAAGTGTGAAAGTGAAAAAAAAAAACATGTTTGTGCTCGTCACTTGGTTTTCAGATGAGGGGTTTGATTTATTTTGGCTCAAATTTGGTGTTGTTGTAGAGGAGATAGGTTAATGGTGTAAGTTGTGGTGGCTGCTGGCTTGGTGGAAGGGAGGAAGAAGAACATGTTTTTTTCGGTTTTTGAGTTTTTTAAATTAAAATCAATTTTTTAATTAAAATATACTAAAAAGCCACGTCAACAAAAAGTTAGATCTTGGAGTGCCCAGAGACCAAAAGTGTTTTCGGAAGTTAACGTCGAAGAGGAAAAATGTAATTTCCGAACTTTATGGACCATTTTTAAGCAAAGACCATTTGTGGCGGACCAAAAGTGTAATTAAGCCTTTACAATTTTAATTCTTGGAGGCTTTAGCAAATTCTTGTTAAGCTAAAACGTCACATACTAGCTTATCATTTGATTTTCTGTTTTTTTTTTCTGGAACTAAACACTTTCATATTATTGTTTATCTTGTAGGTTGATTTCTTTCTCCCGCTTTCCACATGCACTTTTCTCTAAATGCGGCAGTCAATGTATTCCTTGTGTAGCTATAAAATTGTTTAAGAGAATATATATTAAATGTCGAACTAATAAATGCCAAATGTTTGTAATAGTAGTACAGCCCCATATTGATATTAGAAAACCGTGGCATGTACCTAAAAGGCACTTGTGGCTTTGACCCGCTTTATGAAACCGTGTCTGAAACTTTTAAGGCCACAGTTTCGTAAGGCAACTAAAGGCCACAGTTGGCATTTAGGCATTTGGTTTCCAACATGTGGTATTAAGGTAACTGCGACTTTAAGTTTTTGAACAAGTCGTGGCTTAAACTTGACAAAATCGTGGCCCTTGAGCTTGGCCACAACCAACTTGTAGTGCGACAAGGGAACCACGGAAAAATCGTGGCGTAAGCTTTTAACCAAGGTTTTTTTACATGAGCCGGCGCTTTTTCGTCCGCGGAGGAAGGCCGAAAACGTTGTAGTGTCTACTAGGCTCTGATACCAATTGTTGAAATTAATATGAACCTAAGAGATCATATAATCATATAGACATAGAATATAGCATGTTGATTTTGTCATGGTAAAGAAATTGTGTACTCGGTATGGAATGGTTGAGGGATCCACGTCTGTGTCTATTCTCAGTTTGTTAGAGAGTAAAAGCGTGAACCAACATGGTGTAGCACAGCTGATAGATAGTTGGGCTCTTTAAGCATCTAGTCTAGGGTTTGATTCTTGGGTGGTGCATATGGAGAAACATTTGTTGGGAGAGACCTACCTACTTAATGTGATCTCAGTGAAGGGAATCATGCAGTTGATATGCATAGCGGAATTTGAATTCCCTAAGAGATGTCTTGCAATACCATACATCAAATTTCATAGATAAAAACAAATAGACAAGAGATACAAATTACTTCTTCAAGACCTGAGTGAACAAAGCAGTTGCAACCTCGTCTCTATAGCAGTCCACACGAATTCTCTCGCTAGAAGACCCTTGTGGCTACTTGTGCTACCAGAGACATGAGTGTGCGAATTTTTACGTGCTAGGGTTTGAGAATTCATGCTCTGTTTAAAATCCTTTACGAGGAGACTAACCTTAATCCTTATTGGAGCATGTTGAGTTCATCCAATGAGTTGGTCCAATAAATGTTCATCTAATGGACCGATCCAATAAGACAATATATTCTAGTGGGCTAATTCTATGTGTGTGACCTCCTAGGTATCTCTTATGGAGCTTCGGGACTAAAAACAACCCATGTAATTTTCGGATGACTTAAAACAAGAAAAAAAATACCTAGGGATGAAAAATAAAAATAACGTATTTTGCAGGGACTAAAAATGTATTTAAGCCATTATTTATTGATGAATATTATTTTATTTTTAATTAATCTTAATTCTTAATATTTTTCACTAATTCATAATTCAAGTCAATTCTAAGTTTATAAATGTTATTATTTATTGTAAGTAGTTGAATAGATTTTAACAATACAAAATTTTCAATTTTTTATCTTGATGAAGGGTAATTTACACACATAAGCAATTTAATGTTTTTATTATGCCACCTGAATGAAGTTATCTGATTGCACCTTTTAATGTGTGACTATATACATCTGTCATTGCAACTACATGGACCCTCACCATCCTATACAAAGGAATCAACAATCAAGTAGTTGAACAAAACAAAAATCGGAAAAGGATTACCCCTTATATTTTGGTTCTTCTATCTTTGTTCTCTCTGCTGTGCGGTGAAGAAGATCCTACTTCTGAGTTCACCCTTGTCCCTTTGACGGAAGCAAATTTTTCCCTGCTGAACTCATAGAACGCACCACTCGACCAAAGGTACATCTATCATGATGGCGTTCATCGGTTCTGGGTTTATTCTAAATTTCTAATGACAAGCCTTACGATCCCTATTTGGTTTCAATTTCGGAGGTGTGGATCCATCTATCCAAAAGCAACTAGTTATTGCTTCAATTTGATGTGAATTCCTACAAATATGAATTCACGTGTATTTTCCAAACACACAACCACACACTAAAATTCACATCAAAGTAAGCTTATCCTTTGAAAAGGTGGACATCTAAGTAATTATCCTAATTAATTAGTATTATTACATGTGGCTTTGTCTAATGTCCACAACAAAAAATATGGTTCACAAGTTAAAATACTTTTTCTGTAAATTAATTTTAATAGATAGGAAGTAAAAATGTTAGTAGTAAAAACATCATAAATATAAGCAGGACGAATCCATTCACAACATGTGAGGGGAAATTTCCCGCACAAGATTTTTACATCAACCATGATGTCAATGGAGGAACTTTGAGTGTGTTCATAAATAGTGAGAAAAAGTTCCAGGATCAAGGGCCAGGTGATTTGTATTTCAAGTGTGGGGTTTATGCTGCACCATGGAAATAGGTGGAGAGATATCAAATTATATTAAAAAATAATAATTCCCATGAACCATATATATATATATATATATCACTACATCAGAAAATGCATTTTACAGCGTTTTTTTTTTGTATTTTACAGCGCTATTGAAGCGTTGTAACTCTAAGCGCTGTAATAGGTACTTACAGCGCATTTAGGACTTATAAAAAAGCGGTGTAACATGTGTCATAAAAAAGCAGTATAACATGTGTCATTATCAAAACAGTTCTAGTCATTGTTATTACTCCTTTTAAAGCGTGCCAGACATGCTACAACGCTTTAGTGGACATACTGCAACGCTGTTTAATAATAAAGAATTTTATATAAATTGTACAGCATATTTAGCTTACAAAATAGTCAAAACTTATTAATCAACCATAATGTATGCCATAAAATATAAGAAAATTTAAAAACAACCTGTTTGAGAAAGCTCCAATACTAAGCAATTTTTGCACCCACAACAACCACTAAATATATGTGCATCTAGATTGTGCACAAACAAGCAAAGTTTTGTTTTGAACCACAATTCCAGAGAAATATCATAAAACAGATGTCATAAAACAGATATCAAAATCTATATTTCTTAAGTCCAAGCTGTGTCCATCCTCAAAAACTTCTGTTGCCAGCCATCAGAGTCTTGCAAAATGAAGCTCATACATTGCAAGTATATTAATTATTAGGTGATAGAGTTGCAACTTGTTTACATAAAACATGGAGTAGAATCAGTAATTAATTTAATAATTCCAATCCTGACAAGGACTAAACTCTGGTTACCATAACACATGTTTCCTCAAGCAGCTCATCATCTTTTTGTGTAGTTTTTTATGGCCTTGCTATATCACAGTATCAATCTCTGCTATGGCAAAAATCCATGTCTCTGGGATTTCTTAATTAATAAAAAATGTCAGCTATCATAAGTAAGAACAATATGAAACTGAATGACTACACCCTACCTGCTTATATTTGCCTAGACCCTGAGCCCGTGAGCTGCTGTTTATATGGAGTACCATACGTTTTTATGTCTAATACTTGAAAACAAAATATAATTCAATCAGTCTTGAGAGTTACTGAATATAAACTCACCCTTGAAGACTTTGTTAAGTATAAAATCCCAATCAGTCCAAATGAATAACCCTATGTCTAAGAAACCATTTATGGGTCATAAATGAGCTAGAAGTTTTCTACATACTATATAAAAATACAGTTGAATTATTGACTGAAAGAACAAATGCCATTAAACATAAAAATACACTCTAAGAGATAATACACTAATAACATTAGCCAACAACATCTACACTCTCTAAGAGCAAAATACTCTAATAAACATTAAACATCAAATTTAGCTCAGTTGTAAAGAATCACCAACCCCTTTTTCCACTTCTCTAAGTCTCATTTATTGTTCCCTTCCTCTCCTCTCCTCTCCTCCCCTTTCCTCATATCTCATGCCTTTTACACCAATTCTCAAACCAAATCGCCCCTCTCTCACTCTCACTCTCACCATTTTCTTTGTCTAATTCTCTAGGCTTAATAGCACTTTTGGTCCCTCACTTATCACGATTTGACACTTTTGGTCCCTAACAAAAAAATTTAGCTTAAATGGTCCCTAACTAATACAAACTTTGGCAATTTTGATTTTCCATCCAACTTCTATGAACAAAAAGTAACGGTTTTTTAAAAAATAAATAATAGAAAAATAAAATAAAAGAAGAAACTCATTATCTTCCTTGTTCTTCATCATGTTCATCAATCTTCATCTTCTTCACCATCATCCTCATCATCCTGTATCAAATTCAAAACTGAAACAAGCAGGGGCGAAAATCATTCAAAACTGAAACAAGCACGGGCGAAAATCATGGAACGTGGTTTTGGAAACAACTCCATTTATTATGCTCATATTTCTGCTCCTACATTAAACTTGAAACAAACATGGATGAAATTTAGGGGATTTGATTATGGAAACAAATCCGCGCCTGATTCTGCTCCTGATTTACATACAACAGGGACGAAATTTAAGGGCTCTGATTATGGAAACAAATTCACTCCAAATTCTGCTCCTGATTTACAAACAGCAGGGGCGAATTCAAAACAACAACAGGAGAAAATATGAAGAAGAACAAAAGAAGACAAGATCTGAACCCATCACCTCCCCACACCACCGCCAGATCTAAACCCACGGTTCCGCCGCCGTCGCACCGCACCGCCGCCGCATCGTGCTTCTACCGGCAGATCCGGTTCCTTGCCCTGTCGTGTCGTCCTCTCTCCCTCTCCCTCGATTTGTTTTCTCCCTCTTCTCTCGATCTCGATCTGCTTCTCCTTCTTCTCTCGATCTCCCTCTGTTTCTCCCTCTCTCTCGCCTCGTTATTCTTTCTCTCACCCTCCCTTTTCTTTCACCTCTCTCTCACCTTTGTTTCTCTTTCTCTCACCCTCCCTTTTCTCCCTTTTCTTTCATCTCTCTCTCGCTGCTTCTGTTCTGTTCCTCTTCCTTTTCTTATTCATTTGTTTCTTATTTTTCCTTTTTTCCTCTTTTTTACGTTAACTGGACCAAAGTTTACTTTTCTGGATTTTTTTATTTAATTTTGAAGATGATGATGAACATGATTGAATATGATGATGAATTGATGAAAATTCTGGAATTTTTTTTTAAAAACCCAGAAACCGTTAATTAATTAACAGAATTGGATGGAAAACCAAAACTGCAACAGTTTGTATAGGTTGAGGACCATTTAGGCTAATTTCTTTTGTTAGGGACCAAAAATGTCAAATCGTGATAAGTGAGGGACCAAAAATGCTATTAAGCCAATTCTCTAATATGTTGACCAACCACACCCCTCTTCTACGATTACACTTAACAGATTTCTGTCTCTTCTTCTAAAAATATTACGCAGTGAAAAATTATTTATAACTCAATTTCAATCACACCAAAATATATAGTAGTAATATACACTCTCTAAGATTAAAATACTCTAATAAATAATAAACATCAAATTTAGCTCAGTTGTAAAGGAGGAAAACTGCTTTTCACACTCAAACATGGAAGTTATTTATGTTATAGAGTTTCAAATACATACCACTCAAAGTAAATGATCAGTAACATAGCGAATCCATTCATCCTTGACTTCATTTATTTGAACATGAGTATGTCTCACACCTATACTCTGGGATGTACTACAATCACAAACATTAAATTAGAACTAAAATGAACTAATAAATTTAAAAGATAAAAACCATTGTAAATATAAACTAGAACTAAAATGACGTACCCCTTCCGGGATTATATTTCGGTGTTGTGAAATGATCTCCTTCATAAATCGCATCACATAGTAACCACTATCTATGTGATTACTTTGGAAAGGGCACTATAGAAATCAACAAAAAAGGTTAAACTAAATATTCAATTTCCTATGAAAGTGATTCAAGATTTGTATACATCTTTATAGCGCTCCATTTTATGATTGATTTAGATTTTATCACTTTCACTCTATCGCGATATATGCGTATTGCACTTACAAAAAGAAGTAAGTTAAATTTTCAATCATAATCATAGAAATGTATAATAACACATACTTACTCATTGAATATGTGTTTCATGCGCCTCTCACGATGAGGATTGCTATGCAAAGAATCTATATAATATATAGTCTCAGGTGTGGAATGGACATTGATGATGACTAACACCCAATGATTCCTACACAAATGTTGGGATAAAAGATCTTAAGCAAATGAAATTAATTAGAATTTATCATGGAAGCTATTTTAACTAAAATTTACTCACCCTGTATTAAAAGGTGCTAAAAATAATTGTTCCCTCCCATGAGACTTTGTAAGCACTTCAGTAGTGTATTCTGATTGTCGATAACCAAGTAAAGCAGTTGTTCAATGTGGGCATATAAAAGAAATCTGATTTGTCTTTCGATATTGAAACATGAGCTCAAAATACAAGTACCTTAAATTAAGATGGACAAATGAAATATAATCAACGATAAATCAGAGTTTAGTCAAAACTCAAAACTATTATAATTAATTTAAAGACATACCTAATATAGGTGCAAATAATGGCAGCAACTAACCACTTATGTTGAAGAACTTTATTAATATAATCTTTACCCAGATATTCTTTATAGGGATAACCAAAAATTTCATCTTCCATCATTACACCCAGCGGGTGGTCATCCTTCATTAAAAGACGCACATGTAAGGAAAGGTAAGTATGAAGATCATTTTCTGCAATGCCAACAAGGGAGGGACCCTCTGCATGAGGGGGCTTTTGTGGGTGTGAGGTACCCTTTAAGGTAATTGCTTTTTTCTTTTTTGGAGTCACAACCAGCAACTCTTTCTCCTTGATTTTGGGCTGTACAAATGTTTGAAATGACTTTGGTTGAGCAACTGACTCCTTCGCTTGGCCCGGCACTTTATCTTTCACTTCAGGTTGTAAAGATGTCTGAAACTTTTTAAAAGTCAATGACTAGAGAAATATTGAAAAAAATATGTAAAACACATTAAGACCAATTAAAGTTATTGACATACCTTAACATCTAGACCAATTAGGTTCACTGGCCATGCCACACCAACTTTTGTGAAGCCTTCAAAATCATATGGTATTGGCAGAGGTGCATCATGATCAATAGCAACCTCAACAAGAACCCTAAATTGGTTGATGGGAAGTGAATTGTTATGCAATGTATCCCCCAATACATTATACACCTTCCCTTTCCCAAGCACACCATGTATTGGGGTGGAAAATCTTAAATCACATGGAGAGATACCCTTACCTAGAAAAATGTACCCTTAATTCTATTCAAGGGTATTTTGGGTATTTTCTTTATTATTATTAATTAAATAAATACTATTAGACGTACGTATTAATATTATTGTGATGTTTGGTCTTTAGATATTTAACTAAGTTGAAAGGAAAATATTTTTCCTTATTTTGTGATGTTATGTGAAATATGTTATATTTCCTAGGGGAAATATTTTTTGTTTTATTAGTGTGATATTATGTGAATATATAAGATGGAGAAAAATAATAATATTGGTATATTATTATTATGAGTAGGCCGAAATTAATCAATAAATGAGGAGAAGATAGTTTTCGTTTATTAAAGTTAAATGGGATAATTTTGAGGACTATTCCTTGGAATCTCTTAATTACCTATTTAATTTAAGTGAAAGAGAAATCAGAAATTAAGATTAAACAAACCTAGACGCTTTATTCAAGGGTGTATATGTTTTTACTATATATTAGAGAGGACAATTCAGGTTTTCCAACGTCCAATCCTCTACTATAAATAGAGGCTCTTGACTCTTGGAAAATTCATTCACCAGTAAGGAGAAAACCCATCCCCTCACTTTAGAGAGCGGCTTGAATTCTCCCTCACACCGAGAGAGTTCTCTTTTCATTTTTCAGTTTGTTAGAGTTCGCCCACAGCCTCCTCCCTTTCTCTATCAATTTTTGAATCTCTCTCTCTCTCTCTCTCTCTCTCTCTCTCTCTCTCTCTCTCTCTCTCTCTCTCTCTCTCTCTCTCTCTCTCTCTCTCTCTTGTTGGTGGAGTTTTCTTATTTCTTCTAGTGTTTAAGGTTGATGAATCCTTTCCCTATGCTTAATCTTTAGTTTCATATAGTGATCATATTAGAAGCATCAAGATTATAAGGGTTGGGGTTAAAGGTTTGTTTTCTTGCGAAAGCTGATGCTTTTATTGTTTGTTCATCATTGTTCTTCGTAAAGTACCTTAAGATGATGGAATAAATTGTGGGTTTGATCTAAAAAGTTGAAAAATATCTTCCCCCATGTGTTGTTAGCCACGACTCATTGTGTAGGCTTTTAGGGTTTTTAGTTGTTTTTCTCTTAATGGTATTATGATAGAGATTTTGTAATTAAAT
The DNA here is from genome assembly GCA_030819835.1 of Acmispon strigosus. NCBI lineage: Eukaryota > Viridiplantae > Streptophyta > Magnoliopsida > Fabales > Fabaceae > Acmispon > Acmispon strigosus. Next base: position 34,625,888 of record JAUAMA010000001.1, read on the forward strand.
GGTTGTTATATTAATTGGATGTTAATTATATAAATTAGGAACTTTAAATTTGAATTCAAATCTGAAAATAATCAATAATTATGTTCAATATATGATTAGTTTTAGTTTTCAATTTGGGATATTGTTAATTAAGACTAGATTTAGTTGTTGGAAAAAAAATTAGATAATGGCTAATAAATAAATTGGCATTGCTATTGGCACCATCCTCATAGCTATTGGTGTCATCCCAATTTCGTGGAAATGACTAAAATACTCTTTATTTATAAAACTACTTCACACTTCCCCACCACCCCACCTTCATCACCATCTCCTTCTTCCCTCATCCTCATTCTGCTGATGCTGTTGCTTATGCTGCTGCCGCTGCTGCATTGTTGTGTCTGCCCTTGCTCCCGCTGCTGAAGCCACCGTCGCCATCCACCGTCGTTGCTGCTGCTTGCCGTCACCGTCTCCAATTTCAATCCCAACCTCGGGCGTTCATTTCTATGGAGGTAAGTATCTCAAATTCGAATTTGTCTCCCCTCTTTATTTTTGTCGCTGCTGCGATTCGCCTTACAAATTAATTTCTTTCATAGTGGGTCCAATGAAGTCTGAGGAGGTTGATAAGCCGAAGGCTATTGCTGCTACTCTGGAAATTTCTCTTGATTTAACGAGAGCTTTTACTACTGATAAGGTATCTATTTAACCATGCTTACATATATTTTACTGTCATAAATAGTTGAATTTATTAACCAGGACCAATGTCTTGTTGGGTGCAGATATTTGAATCTCGGGATGAGCTTATTGATTGGGCTAGGAATATAGGCAAGGAAAATGGGGTTGTTATTGTCCCTGCAAAGTCTGATAATGGGAGCCTTACAAGGAAACCAATTTTGACCTTAGGATGTGAGTGGGGTAGGAAGTACAAGCAGTACAAGAAGGTTTTGAAGTGCAAGGGCACGAGAACTAGAAAATGAGGGTGTCCTTTCAAGTTGAGAGCGAGACCTTGGAAGTTGGACGGAGGTTGGAGGCTGAAGGTGTTATTTGGAAAACACAATCATGAAAGAGCTAAAAGTATAGTTGGTCATGCTTATATTGGTCGACTAACAAGTGGATGACCATCCCTGATATGGGCCATCTAATTGCCATAAGGTTTCAGGTTGTTTTTGTGACCTTGTCGCATAAGGGATGCGGTACATTTTTACCTCTTACTAGTTCGCCACCTCATGCACTTAATCAGAAAGTCATAGCTGTTGGGCATGTCAACAACTGTCACTGGGTGCAGGTATACATTTCTTATAATGTCAATTTTATTTTAATTAACAGTCAATTTCGAACAATGTCAAAAACTAACATTACATAACTTGTAGGTGCACTTGCAGAATGGATTTCCTATGCCAGGTACTGCTCCACAATGGTGTCATCATCGTGCTCCAGAAGCTCGCGAGTGGGAGACACCCTATTTGGCCCACATGGCTCAATATCAACAATATCTTTTTGAACTAAATACTAAAACCGTCTCTAATTGTATAGATTTTAGCAAGGATTAATTGAAAATTATTTTGTTTCATGAAATTCCTTTGTTGTAATAATGTTTTTACCAAACTATGTTAAGAAGCATACTTCAATGGTTGTTTTTGTTTGTTTTTGTTGTTAGGTTCCTATTCACTTCTGCTAGTTTCCACATTCTGTTTATCAGAACACAGTTTAAACTGCGAATCACACACAACTGTGCAATTAAACGTTGTCTAAACTGCGGCTCACATGCAGTGTAAACTGCGTCGCATTCCCCAATTTGTAGCTACGAAAAATTAACAGTTTCGCAGTTGCAAACTACGGATATAAGGTTAATTTCAGGTTTTTGCAAAGTTAGGATGGCGCCAATAGCAATGCCCTAAATAAATATGTTATGTGAAATTCATAGTATGCGTGTGGTTAGGGTTTTAATTATCATATCTTAGATATCATGTGGTTAGGATTTGTATTTTTGAATTATTAGATATTTTATTTGGTTTTAATTTTGAATATTTACTAGAAATGCATGCGGTTAAGATTTTGTTTGGAAAAAAGATAGAGATATATATATATAAATATAGCACATTCGAAATCTTTATGGTTTTGATATGTAGAATTTCAAATTTGAATCTTGAGGAGATATTGTGTTAATATTTAAAATTAATTTTGAGTTTAAGTTGTTATTTTGGTAGTTAAAAAAATGAAAAAAAAAATATAATATGTATAATTGCCACGGGCCATAGGATTAAATATAGGAGATATTTTTTAATTTTTGAGCATGATATTTGAGGTTAATTTTATATGAAAATAATTATTTAAATTATTGGGTTAATAATTTATAGTTTCAATTATGTTAAATAGGTTTGTATATATATGGGTATGTGAAGCGCATATATACATATGAAGAGGAATCAAATATTCTTGAAGTAAAATAAGAATATATCTTTGTTGATATTATATGATGTATTAGTTGAGTAAATATTTAATATAGTTTGGAAATTATAAAGAAAAGAATATATAGGATTAAAGGTTTATTAAATAAGGTTGGGGAACATTAAAATTAAGCAAAGGCATATCAGGGCTTGCATGTGCATGCATGCATGAGTTTCACGTAGAATTAATACGTGTATCTTATAATTATTATTTGAAGGATTTTCCTCTTCTTTGGAGGACTCTGTTTTGGATTTTAAGAGCATATGTTAGGCTAAGGTAAGGGCAACTAGGTCCTGATATATGGTTATGTGAATTATTATCTTGATATTTATTCACATGACCATATATGGAGTCTTTATTTGTTGAGTTGACATTTGGTTGTTTGAATGCTTGTTGTGTGGACGCCTACTACCAGATGAAGGGATTTCTGTTCCACCATGTGCCGTACCTGAGGCACAATGAGATCCAGCTACTTGAGCGTGATATTGGCAACGTGTGGAGCTTCAGCCGGATCTACCGCACTGCTACCTATACCAGCTGGATTAGAACTATCAGACGAGATCATTATGGATTGACAGTAGATACTTGCTATCATCGAGGGACTATTTGTATCACTGTTCCTCCACGACGTACTTATAACCATTACTTCCTTTGATGACATTTTCTACCAACGCCGCCAAGAGGATCTGCCAGTCAATAGGCGAGTGACATTCTCTTCTAAGGAGGATCTTCCATCAGAGGTGACTGTTGAGCGACTGACACAATGGCATAGACAGAGGAGGGACTCAGCGTCGGCGTGAGCATTCGGAGCGTTTGGTGGCACATCGTAGGGTTTCTCAAGGTTCCATGTTATAGTCTTCTATTGATCGAGTATGTTGTTCTTTAGCTATCTTCTACTTTTAGGGTCATCACTTCTGACAAATCTACCTACATGTGGTTCTCGGTTGTGTTGACAGTAATTTACTTTTTATTCGTTTACTTCTTTCTAGATAATTATGCCTTGGTGGCATTTCACTTTTGAAATTTAACCCAATTCGACTTTTATTTCAACTGTTTTATCTCTAGCTTATTGTTTATTCGGATTTTATTTTGTGATATTATGATTTTAATCCTCGTGAAAATCATGTCCTTACCCTTCTCCTTACAAGTGCCCTCAATTTTGTTATCACATCCTCCTTTAGAACCCCCTCACCTCACAAAAGAGACGACTGAAATGAATAAAATAGTAAGTAAACTACTGTGGTACCATCTGAAAAAGTGGAAATCTATAAAATTAAGAAAAACAAAACCTATACACCACCACAAGGCAAACACCACTTAGCAAGCTGGAGAAAAAACCACTGAAAAGGATCTGCATAGTTCTCCTCCATTGGAGATGGAGTTTGCAGTGGTAGCTGAGTTGGTAGATGGCGGTGAAACGCATCAACTGCAGCAGTAACACCATCTTCATTCTCAATCAACTTAGCAATTTCCATTGCTCGAGATTTTACCTGAAGATTTATATCCCATTAACATAATGGCATTGTAAACCACAGGTACTTAAAAATTCAATGCTTATTCACATATTTTGGGATTTGGGAGTGACGGAAATTGCATAGAATTGAAGTTACCTCAGGCTGGAGCATGAATTTGATGGCATTTGATAAATGCTCAAGACTGAGTTGAGATATTGGTATCGGGGCCGGTCCAAGCCCTTTCTGAAAAATCCTATCTCCCCAAAAAAATTGATCTCCAAAGAATGGGACTATGGTTGTTGGACACTGAGTTAAGGTATTGACATTAGAAGGAAAAAGAGAGAAAAAGAAAGCAAATAGTCATCAGTAATCAATAAAGCATAATCCTGAAACATTACCCCAGCTTTTAGTCCTGTAGCGGTGGTTCCAGCACCACCATGATGCACCTGCATTTTTTGTACCAAAATATCTTCAGTTAAATTTTATTTATTTCATGGTCAGATATTAAGATCACATTCCACACCAACCTCCCCAGCCCTTCTTTCTTAGCCTATGAAGTATGCCAGTATGACACAGTTGCATGGACACAGACACACCAACACTCAATGTTTAAAATATATATACTTTCACTTGATTTTTAGAACTAGTATGTTAGTAACCTACACCTTTGGAAGTAGGTTAACAAATTTCAAGTTATAAATTGTTCTACTCTTCCAAAAATTAAAAAGACCAAAGTGGAGAATGATAATAAATCCTTATGTGAATGAGTTAATTTTGACCATCCATATGTTTTGTGTCAAAATTGGCTCCTCCAACTTCTCATGTTTTACCTGATGGCCCCTATATTCACGTGTGGGGTACATAGATGAATAAAGAAAGCAGTGTCATTCCCAAATGAATTATGCTTGAAAACTTTCACAATTTTTTGGTTTTTAACTTATTTTTTAATTTAAGTTGACTTTTCTGACATTTATCTAAAAATAAAATGGAATTTCTCTACAAGTGTTGTGCTCTTCAAGTGTCAAATGTAAATCCCTATCACACACTCTAAAGCATACTCTTCCTGAAATAACCCAAAAGAAAACAAATTACAAACATTGAAACTCACCACTGCAGAACATTGAGGAAACAACCAGTCATGAGGACATTCCTCTACAAGGAAGACATTGTCAGGAACTTCTGCCACTGCATGATGGGAAACATAATGCAAAAGAAACTATTATTAAACAAAATCGAACCTTTGAATTCTCAATGCATGTCATAAGACTATTATGAACAGGTTCACCAAATCTCATTAAGACCTTTATCGCAAAAAATTCTCACTCCTCTAGTTATTTATTAACGGCAAAAAAAATGAATGGTATTAAGGAAACATTTTACAGCCTAATCATGAAAAACAAGAGGCATGTATTCTTAGAGGTACACTGAACTGACTGAAGTTATAGAAAAAACATATGAATGGGTGTCATTGAGATTTTTTATCAAAATGTGCTGAGATGTTCCATTTCCAAGTTACAAATTGGATGAATGCTTCAGCCTTTAGGTGATATTATTATCAATAATATCTCTCATAATCTAGTTTTTGATCGAGCACAATGGCGTAGTGTGGTCCATATAGCCGGCCTCAATTAGTAGCATAAGACTTTTGTTGTTGTTGTTGTGACTATTTAGAATATAGGAAACAAGCAGAATGAAATTGAAGGAAAATACTTACAGTTCCCTAGGTTTCCCCAGCCCCGGTCAATAATTCCCCGTTGTCCTGTATCCTTTAATGCTTCTAGTATAACATCAGTAGTTGTTTTAGGATCTTCAAGAGGCTAACAAAGTCAAATAGAATATTTTCATTCAGAGGACACCAAATTACATTATAAAAATTTCATAATGGTAAAAAATCATAAAATGTCAAGTATACAACCTTTAGAGTATAACTGAAAGTCTTAATGACTACAAGATAAATTATAAGACTGGTTCTATTGTATAAATTCAAGGCCTCTATATGGATCAACATGCAAAGTCAATGAACAGTACACAGATCATTGATTATCCACAAATGAGATGTCAAGGATTTCAACAAATTTTAAAATATTTCCCATGAGTCCTGTTTTTTTTAGCAGCTACTTTAGGTGGAAAAGTGAAATTTAATTTGTATGATAAATAAACATGCAAAGGACAGACACGACTGTTGCATTTTTAGTTACATGCAAAATCACATCCATTGTTTATTTCTTTGAATAAGTTCAAAATCAATGAGTAGTGGTAATAAACCTAAAATCTAAAGAGAACAAAAAAAGGTCAAAATTACATCAAAAAGTCAAACCACAGATTTGTTTATATAAAAATTAAAATGATTCACTTCAAGAGAAATCACCATACCATGCTACCGAACCCAAAATATAAAGGTTTTGATCCTTTCTGCATCCATTGTACAAAATCTTCCCGCAGTTGATACTTTGATCCAAGGGTTAAGAAACAATAACCAACAACATCAACTAAAGGGCCCCAGTCTGCAAATTTGATAAATATCATTAGTCCAGGTAACACATTTGACAGCAAGCAAAATATGCCTGTTCAGGATCTCAAGACAGGTATTTTATACCACAAGTGATATTTCATCAACAGAAAATGTGTTCTGCACTTAATTTAATAGCACAATTTGGAGTTTAGAAGAATCAAATCTGAAGCATAGAAGTTAAACTGTCCTGCTTGATAAAAAATTAAACCATAATAGGAAGAAATCCGTCCAATTATCTAACTACACCAAATAACTTTACAGATTCACAATACAAATTATCTATCTCAAACCAAATCCAAGTCACAAGTTACTGTGACTGGGTACACTTGAAAGCAACAACTGATGAATCTATTCATACTTCAATGACTTTATGACAAAATGATTATTACATCCATGATGAAAGTAAAATGAATACAACAAAGTGAACAACATTAGATTATATATCTGTTATTATAACATCCATGTACATACCGCTAGGTTTCGGAACAACATGAGGGCTCCACATGTAACCAGTTGGTAGGTGAGATATTGATCCATGGTACATACTGAAGTATGCAATAGGAGGAAGCTTCAATTTCCTTTTCCTGAAGTCATTGATGATTCCTCGTATCCCCCACCATATCAGTAGATCTACAATTATATAGGACAGCTGGAAGCAGCAAGGAAATATTGAAACAGGATTACAGGTAATTAGCTCATTAATTTATTCACAAAATAACCAAATTCAGATAGCAAGAAATTGCTTCAGCAAATGACATACCCAATAACCAGCACTTTGAGGAACGGGTGCCAAAGGGTGTGGGAACTCATATGTTGGCCTGCCTATAGAAAAAAATTTAGATGACCTCAAAACAAATTTAGAAAGAACTATAAATAGATGATGAAAACTTACGAAAGAAATACAGTACTAAACTTTGTAGGCCGTGTTTAAATTGAGGGTTTATCCCATGGAACTGGGGTGGGGGGAGGGTTTTATCTGAAGATACAATTCAACATAAAGCTTGTTTCATAACCAAAAGATTCAAATATATTAGTAAAAAGTTGATACTCCAAAGCAATGTTATCATGTTTACGAATAATTGTTTGTTTATGTGAATTGTGAAGTGAGATGAAACTGAGAAGGTCTCTGATTTAATAAAGTATAAGACCATACTCGAGTTTAGGACTTCAATTTTGATCCACTTTCACTATAAAAAAATTACACTATCAGCCAATCAAGTATTGCCACGTCATTAGAAGTGTTCGACTATGATAATAACCACCTGAATAGTCAACCTCTTTTAAAAATGGGTGAATACATGTCTGAATGATGGTGTAAAAGAACTTTAACTATGGTCGGAAAAGAAAGATAAGACTTGAATAATTGAAATGCATTAATGATGACAAGGGAAAAGTCTTGATCAGAAGCAAGATATCAAGAAAGATGGAAGAATTGCTTTATAAATTAAATAAAGAACACAAGTTTTATTGAACTCAGATAGATTTAACACCAGAGACGAGGAGGAACAAAATTATTCTTTCCATCAAAGCATTCAAGAATTTGAGGTTAAAGAAAGAAATATTGAAAAGGATGGATAATAGCATAGAAGTTGGACCAGATAATAAAACTAGGGGTTAAGAGAAAGGCACAAGATAGCTCATTGTGTGTTTGAAAACTTGGTAGATTTCCAAGTTTGAGGGAGAAGTGATTCTGGGAGAAGTTCCTAAGAGTAGCTTTTGTGGGGAGAGAAGTGATTCTGTGAGGATTCAAAGTGAATCTAAATATGGTGTAAGTTGTAGCCCAAGATTATGAGGTCTAAGCTAGGCAGACGAATGGACGAGAAGCACTTTAATACCTAACTTTAAGAACATGGTGACATACAAAACTGCGCAAATTAAGGGGAAAAGCTCATAATATGAAGCAGTAGGAAAGAGTGGATATACAGATATTAAGACAAGAAATCAATTCGGTTTTATGTTGGGAGGTTTGCTATGAAAGAAACATATCTGCTACAGAGATTCATGGATAGATATTGGAGTTATCAAAAAGATTTAGACATAGTTTTCATTTATTTGAAAAAGGCTTATGAGATAGGGTTTCTATAGAGGTTTTGTGGAAGGATGTCGATAAGAAAGGAATTTGTAATGTCTATATTCAAACAATCAAATATATGAATGAAGCATTAATAAGTTGTTGTTTTAATATTTCAAATAAAAAATCAAGAATAATACAATATCTTGTATAAAACATATATCTTCCTATCATATTAAAAGTGACCTAATGTTAAAATTTCCACTCAATGGTTGTAACAGTTTAAACTTACGTCCAAGGCATTGTAAAAAAGATGTGTAGGGGTACCCCAAGGGCTTCAGCAACATGTGCATGCCCTGCAAGCCAGAACATAACATATAATTCTATATATTTTATTAACAAAAACCATGTATCAGATAAAACTACAAATGAATTTATGAAATAAACAAACATTGATACACTTGTATAATGAACTTAAAGAAAAAAAGGATAGGAAGTATTTAAGAAAAAACACAATTGAATAGCTCATGATTTCGAGAAACGACTTTTAGAAAAACAATATCATCATCCTTCATGCTTTTCAAATGAATGACCCTGAATTTCATACTTCAACTTAGGCTGTCACCTTTGTGGCTCCAAGTTTCAATTTTTCCCTTCTGAAGCACAGGGTCACTAAACACTTTCAATTAATATATATTTGGGCACAATAGCTATGTAAAGGGTTTAAACGAAGATAAAGAAAGACTAAGCTGACAAACTATATCTTGACTTTCACATTTACCCTGTTTTCCTTTTCTCTAATTTGTTGCCGACTGTACTTGTCTTTATTTCTAATTGTCTCTAACTTTCATAACATTATGAAGCATATAAGAAGATAGAATAGAATAGAAATAATTTACTAACTTATTTAAAAGGAAATTAGATTATTGCCAGACTGACCACTTGAAAGATCCCACTTTCCTTTATTTTCTCCCAAGTTTAAGCTCATTTTAAAGGAAATATAAGCAATGCGTAAATAAATGTGCAAGAACCTAATGCACTTCAATCAATTGTACCAAGTATCTCTAGTATGACAGAAATATCCATGTAAATCATTTGAAAATGTCTGGTAAAAGTACAGCTATAACAAAGTGTGATACGTCATGCCATAAATATTGTTTAGCTCTATCATCAAGATAGCAACAGTTAAATAGGTACACATAAAAAACAGTAGAGAAAGTCATGGCTATTGATAGGATCACCAAACGTAATACTTGTGAAGCAAGTCATCATTAGCACGTCATGGTCAAAAACTAGCATTAAACTTAAAAGGATAAATGAGTCATGAGCAAGAAATAAAAAGTAAAAAATACATTATATGATACAATAATCTTATTACCACTCACCATAAGCAGTAGGATTGGCAATAATAGCCTGAGCTCTGAAAGGTGCGCCTGTTTCCAAGTCAGGTGCTGTGCAAGCTGGAAGAAGAGAATCAATAATGGCCTTCAGCTGCTTTCTTTGTATGGATATTTCAGTTGGACCAGATGGGATTAGACCTCTATTTCTCACCATATCTATTATTGAAATAACTCAATTAATATATGATAAGAACCAACTCAATCCTGAAATAACTCAATTATTGAAATAACTTAATTTTAACCACTATACAATACTGAAATTCATCCTCAATGATAGAAAATTTAATTCTGCACCAAAAAGATTGATACCAACACATTCTAGCATGCTTTCTAGAAACCAAATTGAATAGGGGAACCAAAGATAAGGTGTTAAACGAGGGTCTACAGCCAAGAACAAAGTATAGATTGAAATGAGAATCAATAGATATTAATGACTATCAAAAAGGAACTTCTTACATCCTGCCAAAGCACGAGGATCACCACCCAAAGGATAGAAATCTACACTAGAAGATTTTACAAATGTGCCAAAATCAGCATGTGTTGCCAACCTAACATGATGACCATACTCCTGCAAGTAAATATTACATCATCTCTGATAATAAGGAAGTATGAATTCAGGAAACATTACACTTTGGATATCGAATTTATTAATAGCGATTGGGAAATCGTGATTTTGCATTCCATTATATAAGATCAGTTGTCGTGATCTCATAGCAGCAATTAGGTGAATATACAAGTTGCATCTCAACAATGTGAATATAATTAAATACTTGCATAATGTTTCTTCTTCTTTTTTTGCAGTAGCACTGAATATTGATATTTCACTGAAAGTAATGTAGAGATTAAGAACAGGCGTAAAAAATCCAACTGCAAAGGGACTCAAAGTCAGAGGAAAGCTTCAAATGGATGCGGGCAAATAATGTTAATAATTAATAAGTTGATAAAGTTCTTAGTGGAAGGTAACAATCTACAGGCAAAGAAGTCCAGGCTCCAATGCCTTTGATTTCCCAAGACTGTCTCATTTAAAAGTTTATATATGAGAACAATTTCTTGTATAGTTGCATAGCATATAGTACAGATGGAATCAGATATTAGGAAGAAGAGTAAAAACGACACCTGTTTGGGGGAGGTAAGCAGTAAGCCCATACACACAGAAAAGGAAGGAGAGAACCTATGCCTTAGAGCTACTATATCCCAAACATCACATAAAGCACTAGAATTTTCCTGAAATATTGCCGGGAACTGATAATACCAGTTCTCCATCATACTAGAAGAACAGGCAGACCGATTGGGATAAGCCTAGAGACTCAACTTGGAGTATTAAAGCAAAGTAAAACTACGGAAGAGCAAAACTAAGGGTGCGTTTGGAATAGCTTATTTGAGCTAATCTTACAGCATAAACACTAAAGAATGTGTTTGGCTTGGTTAATCTTATACAAATAGCTTATGACTTACCTATAAGCTCTTGAGTTTATTGTGATAAGTTTCTCGTTTCAGCTTATGGATAAGTGCTTATACCTACATATAAGCTCTTTTGAGCTTATTTCAGTAAGATTCTCAAATAAATTTATGAATGTGTGCTTACGTGACGAGTTCTTATTTAAATAAGTGTTTAATTAAGTTGTATACCAAAACGCACCCTAAGTCCTACCCAAAAGTAAGAAATCTTGGTTGGAAACTTCAATCATGATGACACCAATTGGACAAGTAATGAGGCTAGAGAGGTGTATTCTAGGAGAAGGAAGAAAGATTCACTTGGCAGGGATCAGCGGGCTAAGTATTCAGCATGCTTGACGTGGCATGGGAGGCACAAAATGTGAGTGGAGGATAGAAGAGTTAGTTATAAGAGAGAGAAAAGAGAGGGAAGAGGTAGGCATTTTCATCATGAATAAAATTCGCCATTTGGCTTGGGCGAGAGAGAGCTGAGAATACTCTCTTGTATTTTCTTCACTGTTTTCTTATGTTTCTCTGTAATCCGTTTAAATCTTCCTGATTAGAGGGAGATAATATAGTAGAAACAGTCTTATATGCATCCAATCTGTATCAAATCACTAGTTATTTATTATAGCCAATGCCAATATGATAAAGGTACCATGACGTCCAAGTTTTACAAATAATAGGAAACCTGATAGGGGGATGGGTAAAGGGTGCCCATGAACAGTGCGCATGAACAGTAAACCCCCATAGGACAGTTTCTGGTCTTGGTTAGTTAGTTAGTTAGTTAGTTAGTTAGTTAGTTGTCAGTTATTTTAATGGTTGAGTCAGTTATGTCAGTTATTTGTGGTTGAATCAGCAGTTATGTTAAGTTATTTACTAGAAACTGAATGTTGGGCAGTTATATAAGAAGCGTTAGACATGTTAGAGAAGCCAGGGGATTTTCTGTAGTTGTGGTTTAGGGAGAGAACTGACTCTCGAATTCCAGGGAGAGAACTGGCTCTCGAACATCCAGAGTTTGTATAATTATTCAATAATATTCTGTTCCTATCAAAACCTATAAATGGCATGATTTATGTCATGAACCAACTAACCCAAAAGCTTAAGTTGTAGGGTAAAAAGTAAAAACACATGAATGGTTTTATATTTCATTTCTACCACACCCCCTCACGCAAGAGCCCATTGGACCTGAAGTGTGGACAATGTCATGAACCAACTATGTCAAAAGCTTAAGTTGTTTGGTGAAGACACATGAATGGTTTTATATTTTATTTCTAACAATTTCCAAGAAAATGCCATCCCAATCCCAAGGTCTCATTTCGGCCCAATATCTTTTTTGTTGTTGGATAAAAGTTTGGGTGGTTCGGCCTAACATTTAAGTAAACTCCATGTTAGCAATTTTATTCACTTAAAGTTTATATTGTTGATTTCTTGCAGTCCATAAATCAGAATCAAAAGGTAACCCTGATCATGTTAAGGAAAGGAATATATCCAAGCCGCACCACATGACCAGCAACAGTGGCAATGGATGTTATCATCAAATCGGGAAAATTAATAAAAATTAATTTCATTTTAGTTAATATTAAAATCATAGTTATCAATCGTGCGCGATAGCGGCGCTATAGCGCGTCGCATCGCAGAGGCCTGCCGCTACGGGATTCAGGGCGCGATCGCGGCCAGATCGCGCCCAATAGCGGCCAAATCGCGGTTTTACATGTATGGAATTTCAATTCTGGGGGTCATCCGCGACAGGCCACGATCCGCGATTGACTACCTTGATTAAAATATAGGCTCATTTATAAAAATGTAAAAAAAATAAATTTAATAGAATAATTCCTTTTTTTGAAAAAACTATTTAGAAAATTAAATTTTAAAAAAATATTATGTATTTTTTATTTTAAAGGGAAATTTGATACATTTTCCATTGTTTTTATTATATCCTATCAATATCCTATACACGTCAAACGCAGGATAGATAAGAGTCTGCTCTTATTCTATCCTGTCCTTATCCAAATCTTTATCTATCCTACTCTCCAGTGTTGTCAGACTCGCGGGTTGACTCGTAGACTCGTACGAGTCAGCGAGTCTACCTGTGGAAAAAGGGTCGACTCGCACACAGACTCGTTTTAGGCACTGACTCGGTCAGACTCGGTCTGACTCGGTCAGACTCGGTTGACTCGCGGGTTTGAAGGCGAGTCACCGAGTCAAGGTTTTTTTTTGTTTTTTTCCTTTTTTCCCCCAATTTTAACCTAATTTGAACTACCCTTACCTCACAGCTCACACCCCTGTGCGCCGCTAACCCTTCTTCTGCCCCTTTCGACCCTCGTCGCTTTCCTTCGACCCTCGTCCCTCTTCTCTCAGCAGCGCCGCCGCCATTGAAGCCCGTCGCGCCACCGTCGAAGCCCATCGGTCGTCACTCTTCCTTCCACTCCTCGCTCTTCCTTCGACGCTCGTCGCTCTCCTCTGCTTTGGTAAGGTTCTGTTCTGTTCCTTCATTCCTTCTCCATCTTTTCTTCCTCTTCTCCTTCGTTGATGCGTTTTCTTCTCTTGCCTTGCTTCTTATTTCTTCTGTGCTGTGCTGAAGATTTCACTCTTCACTGCTTCTTATTTCTTCTGTGCTGTACTGTATTTCTTCTCCTGCCTTGCTTCTGATTTTTAGTTTTGGATAATGTGTGGGGCAGATTTGAAATGTCTGGGGTAGAGCCTTCAAACAACACTGACATTGCTGCATCAAATTCAAATGCCTCTACCGGAAGAAAGAATTACCCTGGATAATGTTGTTGTGGTACTTTGGCTATGTACTTTTGGTACTCAATGTTGTGGTACTTTGTTTTCAAACTTATGGTGTGGTATATTTGATTAAATGTCTCTTTGATGGTCATATATGTTATAGTAGTTCATTATGACAGGTTTTATAAAGTATTTTTTCATTTTTGATTGACTCTTACGAGTCTACGAGTCAACTCGACGAGTCGAGTCTACCTACCCAAAACGAGTCTGGGTAGACTCACGAGTCTGACAACCTTGCTACTCTCATCCTATCTTGACCACCAAACAGGCCCTCAAACTCAAAATATTTAAACATTGCAGATTCTATTCATTCGAAGAATTAACTCAGAAAATATAATATTAAGATATTAGAAACATCGGATTAACAAGATATAACAAAAATCAAAATTATTTGACATTGAAGCACTTCTCTTGTGCACCAGGATGAATTGGATGGAAATATTCAGACATGCCTGAAGTTTTTTTGCAATGGCCAGGAAAGGTTGTACATCGCCTCTAGTTCCAACCACAAGTATGGCAATTTGTAACCAGGGAGCTGATTTTTTTGATTCAGAAATAAGAGTTGGGCTCACTGTTGACTCATCAAAAGATTGGAGCTCCAACAATTCCGATACCACAGGTGCACTTTTTTCTTGATCAACTTCAACAGTCCCACCATTTTGTATCTTCACGAGGTTAGCAATCAGCTTTTGCTGAGAAAAAACAATAGAAAATGTGGTGACCAATAAAGAGAATTTGGAAATTCTAACACATGAATCATAAATACAGACCACAATGTCAACGAGGAAACTACAAAGGCATGCATCATATATTCAAATAAACCCAGAAACATTTGACGAGACATAAAGGCTTTTCAGACGTAGTTCAACTCTTAGTACTTCGATGTGGGCAGGAAAATGAAACAATATAATGAGAAGCTATGAAGTATTAACATGAAGTTACAATATTAAATTAATTTCAAAACTATTGTATTTGTATCTGTATACTAAGCCACTGGAGAGGCAACATCAACCCCAATAAAAAGAACATAAATATAAACAAAATGTAGATTCAGCACCTTAACATGAATATTTAGAATATATGAATGTAAAAACAGTACTAAATGTAAGATTATAAAGTATTTAACTATTTATGCTTTGAGGGTAGTATATTCTTTTGTTTGTCGCCTATTTATATTTGTTCATTTGCTTTCTATTGTAACCGAGAACTTGTATTTGTTTCTAATTAAACCCTAGCACAATTATTCTCCCCTTGGTTCTCTCTTCACCCCTCCCCTTTTTTGTCTGCTTCTCTTTACAATAAACAGTTAAACACTAATACATATTTTGCATATATCAAACAATATTAAATGGAAGAAACATGACAGCTGCTAAGATCTGACATTACTAAATGAAATTTGAACAAAATGCACAAGCAAGAGTCTAAAATATAAGACCATACACATAGTATAACACTTGTATCTACCTTCTCACTCTCTGACAACCTGTCTAACATTAGCTCTTGCGTTGGAGACCCCCATTTCTCCATCATTGATATAATATCATGGTCTGCCATATGCAGGTTTCTCTCAGTTCCAAAAGGCGCTATGATGAAACGGTCTAAAGCTTCAAGAGAAGAGAAAAATTGAAATGTTAATGCATACCAAATTAATATTCTGAAAGAACCAAGTTAAAAACAATAGTCCAAGGGGACAAGGCCAACAGCTATAGGAGGTAGCCATACACCACATCAACAAAAATCAAGTCCTATCCCATTCAAATATATCAAAAACCATTCAATTCTTTTCTTGGAGTGCCCCATTATATTTTACTTATTTTCCCCACCTTGAGGGAAAAGGCTTTTGTTGATTTTTCTGTTGGAATTGTAGAATTAAATTCGAAAAAATCAAAGAAAATGGAAACTGGAACAGAAAGTTCCAATTTGGATAAGGCAATTTTACCATAAGTAAAGTAACTTAGACCCAACAAAACAATGATACATGCAATAAAGGCTTTTGAATGATGGCATTCATGAAACAGTTCTTTATAGACCTATATAATCTTTTCCTCTTCTCCACTTTTCAATCTATGTTTCTCTTCATTTGAGCCCCCCTCTCACTTCTACAACATCCTCCATTTTCAAGTCTTCATCTTCTCGCTTCTCATGTGCCCGTCCTCAACGACTATTCTGCTCTGCTACTGCCAAATGCAGTTTCTCTGCAAACCTACAAATTAAACATTCCAACATGGGCAAGATGCAAGTCTTTTGCCTTCTATTGTATGATAGACAAAACTTCTATTTTATCCATTCTAATTTCCTCATTGACTGGAAGTAAACCCCAAATACCAAACTAAGTTAAAGAAACAGAGTATCACCATAATGGATTATGCAATGACATAAAATGAAGTTTTGATTATGAAAGAGTTATTACTATTCCACAGTATCCTAGAGGAATAAAATCTAGGTCTAAGAGTAAAGTCAAAATTTAAAAGTTGCACTCATTTAACGACCAATACGCTACTTATCTGCTTCATTGTTCTCACAATGATTTGCTGTTGTCTATTCAATAAGTAATTCAACTGATACAACAGAAATCAATGAGGCAATCCATACCAAACCAAATGCTTCATAACCCTTCGGTTAAGATTCAGGACACACCCACACAAAAAGGAAGAAAAATGTCAGTTCAGCTGAAAAACAATATAAGAGACTGACATGGACTGAAAACATCTTCGAAACCTACTGAATGACAATTCTATTGCTATTAGCATATTAGACACCCATCAACTGCCTAATATGAATGATACAAGAAACTTCATCTTGGAGTTCATGAGCACTAACCTATTCGAGGTGAAGAACTAACTTCTTCTGACGATTTCTGCCCCAAATTTTCCGTCCAATCCTCTCTCTTTTCTGAAAAAGCTTTCACCAACTTGTTATCACCAATTTGCCTGAGATTTTTCTTCTGTTTGCTATCAAAACCTTCCAATAATTCTTTGCAGTTTGGACAAACATTCAATCCCATTACTGTGCATTCCCAGAATCTGTATTTTCAATTCCCATCAATTCTTCAATTTGGCGAAACCCTCAAACAATAAACAAACCCAGCAAACCAAATCTCTATTACCCTCTGAACACAGCCAGATTCACACCACATAGCTATAAATGAGAAAAAAATATAGTAATATTAACAGTAAAAACCTAATTAGCAATCAAACCTTGCTGAGCCACAAGTTTAGAAGACCTTGAACAACGAATCCAGGGTGTCTGAAGTCTGAACTCTTGCGACCTCCTCTTAACTTTTCTGGTATGCTCAGTTACTTACATGATACGTGGGCCTCTAAAGACCAAAACACCACTTAATAATTTAAAGCTTTTGGAAAGTGTATATTTGGCCAGCTAGCACAACCACCAGTCATTCAAGCACAAAGAATGTTTGGTAAGCCTAAAGTTCAAACCTTTTTAGGACTCTATGCTCGACCCAGTTGAAGTATCAAGCTATAGTTCACAGTGAGCACAAGAGCAAGTTCCTACTTTTAACCACGAGCAGAGAAAACCTGAAACTAAGAACAGTGGAAAGTACCCAGAAAAGATTCACAGCATAGAAAGAGGGTAGCAACCCAGAAATTGTGAAGAGGAATCAAAATCGCCTTATTCGCCGTTTATAATGAATATGCCATTGCAAGTTGCCACTGATTCAACTCACATTAAAATAAAACAGGAAAAAAAAAATGGAAACAAGTAAGATGGAAAAAACAATTGATGAGTTTGAAATGGTTGTTGCTTTGGACAAGGAAGTTGTTTCGTCATAATATTAAATTTTTTCCTTCATTAGCACAGCAAAAGAAAATTCTCGAGGAAAATTAAAAAGCTTTATTAAGTTATATTACTGCTATCTTCCTATTTATAAGAGTTAAACTGATTTTGCACACACTTAAAAAAGTTAGTTAATCTAGTTTTTTACATTAAATTTGTTCTAAAGTGTTGTTGAATTTTCAAAATTATCCTTTAACATACTAAATGTATTTTCATATTTTTAATTATTTTTATTTATTTATTTATTTTTGAATAATCCAACACTATTTATTGTATTAATAATTAACTTTAAAGAAGAGAGTGGGGGATCATTGAGAATTACACAAAATTTGCTACCTTCCCATTTAAAGAGGCAAAATACTAGTAAATATGTTAGATAATTTATTGCCTCAATACATGAAAAGGCATAGTTAGGGGTGACAATATGGGCTAGGCCCGCTGGGCTGGCCCGTTTGGCCCGCCATTTTTGGCGGGTTGGGTTGGGATTTTCAGCCCAAATACCCACTTGTAACCCACTTTAGAAACCTATTTTTTGGCGGGTCGGGGCGGGCCAGCCCGCGGGGTCACTTTTTTTTTCTCTTTTTTGGATTTAACTAAAGAGAAAAAAATCAAAATTGAAAAAAAATCAGTACACTACTACAGACTTCAGCGTGAGGGACGAGGGTTTCCAAAGTGAGGGTTTGGGTTTCTACAGACTTCAGTCCGCCGCTTCACGCTCTCCTATCTCTTTCGCAGACCATCGCGCTCTCCTCTCCTCCACTCCAGCGCTCTCCTATCCTCCGTGGTGCTCTCGTCTCCTCAACTGCGACGCTCTCGTCTCCTCCACCGCGGCGCTCTCCTCTCCTTCGCGACGCTCTCCTCTCCTCCGCCGAGCTCTCCTCTTCTCCACCGCGCTCTCCTCTCCGCCACCACGCTCTCCTTTTCTCCACTGCTCTCTCCTCTCCGCCACTGGATCACGCAAACACTACGCTCTCCTCTCCGTCGCGAATTGGTAAGTTTTCATTGAATCACTCCTCTCTTTGGATCTGTAATTCGATTTTGCCCTTCCTTCGTAGTTTGAGGTGCTTCTTGCTGGAATTTGTGTATATATCATGGTGAAACATAGGTTTTTTTCCTCTGTGTATTAAGATTGTTAAATGTGTTCTTTTCCCACTAAAGTTTATTCTAGCTTCTCTGAATGATTGCTAAATCTTTCCTCATTTTCATATGATTTCTATTTGTTTTGAATTATTGCTCTTCCCCAATTCTGATATCCTATCAGCCCATGAAAAAGGAGATGAATGCCTCTTTTTTACCATGAAAAAGGGATAATATTTCTTCAGGGAAGCAGGGAAGATCCAAGTATAGGAAAACTATTACTCAGCAAGGCTCTACTGCATAATTAGATTTTATATGAAAATTGGTTCAAATGTACTACATTTTATTTGTGTATTTTTGCAACTTGTGAGAATGTAGAACTTTGTTGATTTGTGCTTTCTTCTCATAATTACGTTTTTTTCCACTACATTAAATTTTGGTGGGCTAGCCCGCCAACCCGTCAGCCCGCCAAAATGTGGGTTGGGTTAAGACTTTCAACCCATATACCAAATGTGGGCCAACCCGCCCCGCATTTTGGCGGGCTTTTGACGGGTCGGGTCTGGCCCTAATTATAATAATTAATGTGTAGTGTACCAAGTCTTTGGAAAATGGAAAAAAGAAAGGTCCTAATTAAAGTAATACAATTATTATCCAGAATTGAATAGGGGTGGAATGGTGAAAAAATAATTAATTTGGCACAAATTTTCCTCTAGTTCTTATAAAAAGAAACGGCCAACACCCCTCAATAAAATCTCTTTTCTTCCTTTGAGAATATCAGAAGATCTCGGAAAGTTGACCTTGGATAAAACAAATCGCGTAAAAAATGTATGCTTAAATTAAGGGTTAACAAATAATAAGGGTCTTAACGTCAAAATAATAATAAGGGCCTTAAAATAAATGCAAGATTAAAAAATTAATGTGATCAATTAAAAATACAACATTAGTCTTTCGATGTAAAAAAAAATACAACATTACTAATTTTTTTATATGCCAAAGAATTCAATTAAGATTAACATGTGAAACAAGTTGGGGATCGCGTTTGGCGCCCCCCTTTTGCGCCTTACGCCCCCCTCTTATAGATATTTTACTAATTTGCCCCTAAAAAAAAAAAACTCCCATTATATCCCCATCTTCTTCATCACCCTACCATTTTTCCACCCCCTTTCCAATTCTCTCCATCCCCCACCCCATCCCTCTTGTGACCACCATCCCCTCCAAACCTTTAACCACCACCACCTTCATCTTCCATCAACCACCTCCTTCATCTACTAACCATCAACATCCTTCCTCTTGTTTCCTCCTTGCTCCCTCCCGTCGTTTCCTATTATTTACGTAGAACACTGGTTAAAATTCGCACCTTAAAGTGCGATTTGGGCCTCAAATCGCACTTATAGGTGTGCAAATTAGTATTTTTTATTATTTTTATTTTTTGAAAGTGCGAATCGCACCTTAAAGTGCGATTTGGAGCCCAAATCGCACTTTAAGGTGTGCGAATCAGTATTTTTTAATTTTTTTTTAATTTTTTTTAATTTTTTCAAAGTGTGAATCGCACCTAAGAGTGCGAATGGGCCTCCAAATCGCACTTATAGGTGCGAATTAGTATTTAATTTTTTTTTTTTAATATTTCGGGCCATGAAAAAGGAATTTCTAATGGTCTCGGATGGCGACGGGCTGAACTACAAAGTTGAAGAGAAAAAAAAAAGTAATTGGACGCTTATGGCTTCGCCATAAGCTCCGTGTCCCGAGCCCAAATTCCATCGTTTGCTTTTTTTTTTTTAATTTTTGAAAATAAAATATTTCACCATAAATTTCTAAATATGTCAACTAGACTAACTGTGGTGGTCCTATAATTTTTAAAAATCATTTGGGCATTTTTTGAATTTTTTTAGATGATTTTTAATATGAAATCGCACTCACAGATGCGATTGCAATCTATTTTAAAAAAAATATATCAAACAAGAAAATCTCACCTAAACATGCGATTTTTGTGTATAAATCGCATTCCTATGTGCGAAAATTAACCAGTCCTCGTGAAATTGTACCTTTCTCACACCAAAAGCTGAATCCAAGATTTCTTCATTCTCCTTTGTTTAAGGTAGGTCATACAAGGGGGTTACAATGAAGTGGGTGGGAAAAATGTTAGAGCTTGATGAATTAGAGAGGGAGAAAAATGGAGTTTTTTAAAATTCAGGATTTTTTTTTTTAGTTTTTTTTTCCAAACAGGGGTATTTTAGTCATTTTTGAAAAATAGGGGGGGCGCCAAACGCGATCCCCAAACAAGTTAATGGTTATATTATCAATCAACAAAAGAGAAACTAAACTCTTTTAAGTCTATCTCTAAGTCAAGACCAAGTTAAAACCTGTTAACACCAAAATTTAATTATTTTTGAAAACTATTATTAAAGTTTGGTGTACGTGAATGCATGACATGTTTGAGTGTAGTATTTACTAAGCTGCCAAATTATTATCAATTACATATATTGGTTGAAACTTAAAAGTTACTAGGGTCGAATTTGTTGACTTGTTCTGAGGTAAGGTCCGATCGTCCCACTACAACAGGACGACCACCTCCTCTTGTCGACCAACCTCTCGCCCAACCGCCTTTTGAGATGACCGCCAATGCTACACCTCCAGCTAGGAGATAGCTTCTGAGGGAGGAGACCTGACAACGGTCAGAACCTCTGGAAAGGATCAAGCCATCGAAGTAACATCCTTGTCAGGGAGATCCAACGGCTGGTGAGGAAGCTATGAAGCCTTCAAAGCATCTCCACTCCTATAAAAGCCCCAGCCCTTCACTTCATAAGGTACATAATTCTAATCCCATAAATACTTCCCTCCTCCTACTGTCACTGACTTAGGCATCAAAGTGTCATTGCAGGGATTCCTCCATGACGTGATCGACGGCAGAGCGCGGCGGACGGCCACGAACAGATCACCAACCACCTCAACCTCAACCGGAAGTTCACCGTCTCCCTCCATAACAAACACCATCCTCGGTTATTGGTTGGACTGGTTACAATCATTGGCGCCATTTGTGGGAACAGTAAAGCTTCCCCAACACAATACTAATGGTACAGAAGAAGACAGTATGACAGAGTTTGCGAGCGGCACAAGAAGGATTTGTTTGAGTAGAGACGATTGGTGAGAATGAAGTGTCAACAAAGAAAGAACAACACGTACACCAGACGAAACACTCGGTGGTCCAGATGACACCCCCTACCCCTGCAGCACACTCGCCAAATCCAGGCGATCGTACAAGCATAGAATGACCGAGAAGCATTGATCCGGCTGGAACAGTGGATGGAAGCTATGGAAAGGCAATACCAACCAGGGGGCGAGGACCAAGCAGTGACCATCCAATGACTGAGGGATCACATCCGTCATCTGGAGGAGGAACGTAACCTAGAAAGAAGCCAAAGTCATACTCAGTACTCTCCGTCCCGAGAGAGACCATTGTAAATCAACCAGCACCGTCGCTTGACCCCCAACCTCCCCGTGACAGACGTACCACTAACTGGAGACACGGAAACCCCCTATGCTTGGCTATCATGCTGAAGCCGACCCCTCCCAACTTCCTCAAGCTGCTGAAGATCCAAGTGTACGAAGGGATGGACAACCTCAGGGCACACCTGGACCATTTTTACAGCACCATGCAGTATGCGAGAGAGAATGACCTACTCATTTTTTGAACCTTCCCGATGAGTTTGAGGAGAGTTCCCCAGCGCTAGCTCCAATCCTTACCAGCCAGTTCCATTCAATGGTGGAGCGATATTCTAGACTTATCCACTCAGCACTTCGCTTCGAGCAAGGAGCTTCCCAAGACCATGGAAACCCTTGAGCTGGTCATACAAGGGCCCCAGGCGACATTGTGAAGCTACTTGGCCCGGTAAAACAAGGAGGTCAACCTCATCTCAGGCCTCTCCGAGGAGGTACGCCTCATGTTTGCTCGGAAAATCCTACTCCCAGGACCTTTTTGAAAATCTCTAAGTGGAAAGAAGCCGAAAACAAAAGAACAGTTCTAACGTCGGTCGAAGAAGTTCATCAACCAAGAGGATATGAGAACTCACCCTTGAATTGGAGAAAGCGAGGACGACCACTAGCAACAAAGAATAGGGAAACATAAACAATAATAAATATAAGATAAGATCCCGAATATTTAGGGATTGCTAGTACTACTAGATAATTGGTTACAGCTAGCACAGTACTAGTCAGAAGACTCTTCTGACTAGACGATATAGCTTGGCAGACGATCCATTGCTTCAACATGCATATGATCCTTATCAGACGATAGGACCAGGCGATGCATTCCTTTGTCAGTCAATACAGCAGACGATGTTGTGATCGATACTGTGCATCTCCAACAGCAGATGATACTTATCTCTAACACAACGAGAACCTCCACGCTGAGCTGAAAGAGAAACCCCCTTGATCCAATCAAATAACATCACTAACACAACAAAATATTGTTAGTATCACGAAGGTTTGGGACATATAACTGATGAGTGCATACAACTGATGAATAGTGTGGAGAAGTTAGTGAGAGAAGGCCTTTTTGAGCAGTATGTGCAATCAACTGGAGCTGAGGAACCACCTAACAAAGATGGAATGGGTCGAGGAACATCAGCCAAAACCAAACAAGAGGAAAAGTCATGACCGGTCGAAAGAGCGCAACCAATTGAGAGAGTAGGATCGAAGAAGAAACCAACGACAAGGGGGCCTTTGGTCATGTTCCATATCTGTCGGTTTCTTGTATGGTGGCAGCAACGCAAACTCAAGGAAAAAGAGCTTACAGGCAGTCATGCCAACCAAGGTCCGACGGCACCACGGAAATTGTGACCCAATCGGACAGCTGTTAAAAGGGTTTTTCACTCTTCTAATAAAAACCTATACTTACGCTGCACTCAAACCTCTTTTAAGATTCGATTGCAGTATAGCACGGTTGTTATCGATCCACAAGGAGTTGCGTGTGCTAGTTCCGTTCTCTCGTTTAGTTAAATAAGCAATAACACAAATTGGTGAAAGTTTTTTATAAAAGATGTTTGTGATAAGCATGAAAGTAACAAGCAATAATGATTAAGGTTGTTTAACAGATTAGGAAAGCTGTTGGATTTTCGATTTCGCACTTCAACTATCCTGAATCAATTAACTCTATGCATACAATCACTTAAAACCTCTGATTTCCTCCCCACTAGTTCTTAACTAACTAACATATTCCTAGTATGAGAAGATGATTCGGTTACTTTCCTAATTATCGATTCCTCAGACAATTAATAAAAGCAAGCCGTATAAACTCTAGAGTTAAGGGACTTATTCTAACGCTATTCCTAGCCAATTAGCTTCACTTAAATGAAATGGTTTAAGTCAGATTCAACAGTGTAGCTTCCACATACAAAATCAAATCCAAAATCATGTGATAGGCGATCAAACTAACACAAGCATTAAGAACAAAACCTTTTCATTGAAACCAGAGATAGAAAATATACATAGAATTAACAAGGATTCATTCAAGAAGAATACTAAGCCTAATATCCAACAAAAGAGAGTTTAGCTATCCATAGACATGGATACAAGCTAGCTTACAAGAAGTATCAAGGAAAACAAGAAGGATGGCGGCGTCATGACGTAGAATCCACAACTCCGGCGTGGTTCCGAGCTCTCCGACGATACCTAAGAGCTTCTCTATCTCCAAAACTCTCTCTTTGTCTTTCTATTTCTATTTCTGTTATAGTCGTCCAAGAATGCTTCACCATGAGGAAATGTTGTCCTTTTATAGAAAATAAGAAACAGGGGGGCTTAGCGCCATTGTTGGGCGCTTAGCATCCAGTGGGCCTTCATTGTTCATGTTCTGGGTGCTTAGACGATCCCTGTTACCTTTTAGCAGATCCACGGTGGCGCTTAGACGATCCGTGTTACCTTTCAGCAGGTCTAAGTGTTCACATTCCACACTTTTTTCTGAGCGTTGGACCGTGGGCTATCCACATCTTTACTTGTCCCTTATGATGACAGGATATTATATGATATTTTTAGGGTGTTTTTAGTCTTTTTATTTTATTATTTTTGAGTCTCATATAGGAATTTTATTCTTTTTATGTAGATTTTATATTTATTTTGCATTTTGCATATAGATTAGATTTTATTTGTTTTTCTAACTTTATTTTATATTTTTAGGAATTTTTATAGTTACTTTATATTTTTAGGAAAGCTGGTATAGTTATCATTTTTGTCTAGGGACCGAATTGTAAAGTTTCAGGAAATGAAGGATCAAAGTGGAAAGGTTCAAGAGCGGAGGATGGAAAGTGAAGTTTGAAGGAGTCAAAGGGCCATAATTGAAGTTCTAACAAAGAGAGGACTTAAAGTGGAATTCAAGAATATGAAGCAACACCCTTTGATTTGAGCACATGTAAAATAAGGTTGGAAAGATTAATGGTGGTGGAGAGGAGTTTTAGAACTTATTAGGGGCTGAATGAGCTTAATTAAGCCAATCAATTCCACCATTGAAGAAGAAAGGAATCCAAGAAGAAGCTGCCAGTGTTCGTTCTAGCGCTCAAGCATTGGAAGTCCCAACGCTCAAGCGCTGGAACTCTGACTAGGATGTGAGTCAGAGTTTGCACCCAGCGCTCAAGCGTTGGAAGCCAGCGCTCAAGCGCTGGGCCTATGTCTGAACGTGGGATTTTAATGCTTCCCAACGCCCAAGCGTTGGGAATGCCAGCGCTCAAGCGCTGGAGGTCAGATTTTTGCTATAAATAGGGAGGCAATTTGCACTTGTAAGACACACCTCTTAGAATACAACAAGTGTTCTTTCTTTCTTCCTTTTGAGCATTGTTCCTAGGAATTGTGGGAAGCCAAACTTGAGCTCCTAGTCCAGGGTAATTCAATGACTCTTTTAGCCATGCTTGGCTAACTTCTTTCTTAAGTATCTTGGGTTGTTTTAGTTTATAATCTATGCTTTAGTTTTCTTCTACTCTTCTGAATAATATTACTATAGTTCATGTTTTATTTACCTTGTTCTTAATGATATCTTGATGTACACAAGGGTTTTTGCTTATTGCTTACAACAATGGAAATTGGTAAGTAGTAAGGGACCTAGGATTTAAAAGAAGCTATATGACATATCACTAAGGTATTATGATAGACTTAGCTTTATGTTGGCCTGAAAATTCTTTCTTCATCTTCTTCTTGGTTTTTTCTAGATTGCAAGGCAT
The DNA here is from genome assembly GCA_030819835.1 of Acmispon strigosus. Classification (NCBI taxonomy): domain Eukaryota; kingdom Viridiplantae; phylum Streptophyta; class Magnoliopsida; order Fabales; family Fabaceae; genus Acmispon; species Acmispon strigosus. Next base: position 34,651,987 of record JAUAMA010000001.1, read on the forward strand.
TGAATTTAGTAATTGGGAAGAAAGTTCTACAATGTGTAAGGAATTAACTTGTAGAAACATTAGGCTATAGCATCATGAACTTGGTACTAAAATTCAGAAATTAAGTAGGAGTTGCTAGCATATTTTATAAGCTATATAATTCAACCCAAGTGCTTAAGCCTTATCATCATCTTTTCTCTATTTTTATTTTATGCTATATCTTGTTCTTATTCTTGTCCTTATCAAACAAACAAAATACCTTTTTATTTTTCTGCTTAAGTACTAAATAATTTAATAATAAGGCACCTATCCCTGTGGGTTCGATCTTTTTATATTACGCGATAATCAACCGTACACTTGCGGTTTGGCTACCACCTTACTTCATAAGAAACAAGTAAAGAGGGGCAGCTGTTGATACCGGATTTAGTTTGGGTCTATTGAAAAAGTAATAATAAAAGGAAAAAAAAAAAGAGAAGAAAAAAAAAGAAGAAAGAAGAAAAAAAGAAAGAGGCCCAGCAAAAAGAAAAAAAGAGAAGAAGAAGAAAGGAAGAAAAATGGGCCGCGGCCCAAAGGAAAAGAGAAGAAGCAGAAGCAAAGAAAGGAGGGAAACTTAGTCATTTCACCCCTCATTCAAACCCTAATTCTACCCTATTTAAACCAACTCATCCCACAAACCCTATGACACTCACATTTTTAGCCTACACTCATATTATTCTGGTAGCCTCCACACACACTATCACACAAACCCTAAAAAATTCTTCCTCCCTCACTCTCCCTCACCTAGCTGCTCACTCTCCCTCATCAAGCCGCCGTCCTCCTTTCCTCACTCTCCCTAAACCGCCACCATCTCTCCTCCCTCATTCTCCCTAAGCCATCGCCTCACCATCCTCCATCACTTCAAGCCACCGCCGCCCCTAGCTCCTTTCCTCCTTGGCCGTCGTAGCCAAGCCACCAAGCTCCAACCCCTCCTTGGCCGCCGTGGCCAAGCCACCACGCTCCAGCCCCCCCGGGCCGCCACTACAACACCATCATCTTCTCCTCCTTGCGTGATTTTCAACCATCATTGTGTTGCTTCTCTTTTTTCTTCTTTGGTTGGTTTTTTTGTTTCTTTCTCCTTTCTTATTCTTATTTCTCTAATGTAATCATCTACTGCATGCTCTTGGGTTTGATTTTTATTTTTTGAGACATTGTTTGTAAGTCCATGATATTGGACACTTTTAATTTTTGCTATCTTTACCGGTTTTGTGTTCTTAGTATAGTTATCGTTGTCGATCAAAATAAATAATAATTCTCGCCTAAAAAACTAAATAATTGTGAATTGATGCAAGGGATAGACTGTTCACCAGTGGGATGTCGTCCTTCGTACTATTTTTGCTTGTTTTCATAAATAAAAAATTAATTAATTAATTCAGAACTAAATAATTGCGAATTGATGCAAGGGATGAACTGTTCACTAGTGGGATGTCGTCCTTCACACCATTTTTTCTTGTTTTTGATAGGGAAATCGCAAGTGTACGATTTACTATCGCGTAATAAAAAAGTTCGAACCCAAAGGATAGGTGTTCTTGTTAATATTAAGTTTAGCACTTAAACAGAAAAATAAAAAGGTGTATTTGTTGGAAGTTTGTTTAAGGTAGCACATGGAAATAGCAATAAAATATGAGAGAAAAAGATGATAGAAAATAAGCTTCTTGGGTTGGTTTACATAGTCTATATAATATGCTAGCAAGTTCTTACTTAATTTCTGAATTATAAATCTAATTTCATGATGCTATAGCCTAATTATCTACAAGTTAATTCCTTACACATTGTAGAACTTTCTTTCTAATTACTAAATTCAATTCCTTGCAACTTAGTTAACTAGAGAAGAAGATGAAGAAGAAATTCAGGCCAACATAAAGTTACGTCCTTCCTAATTCCTTAGTGAAGTATACTTATAACCTTTTTTAGATCCTAGGTCCCTTACTACTTACCAATTTCCATTCGTATAAGTAATAAGCAAGAAATCTTTTGCGCATAAGATGAATGAAGAACAAGGAAATAAAACATGAAATAGAAATAATATTCAGAAAGGTAAAAACAAACTAAAACATAAATATAAACTACTACAACCCAAGAAACTTAAAGAAGAATTAGCCAAGCATGGCTAAAAGATTCATTGAATTACCCTGGATAGGAGCTCAAGCTTGGCTTCCCACAATTCCTAGGAACAATGATCTTTGAGGGAGAAAGAGAGAATACTTGTTGTATTCTAAGAAAGGTGTATCTTACAAGTGTAGAAAAGGGTCCTATTTATAGCAAAATTCCAGCCTCCAACGCTTGAGCGCTGGCATTCCCAACGCATGGGCGCTAGGATGCATTAAAAATCCACTTTCTGTCCGAGGCCCAACGCTTGAGCGCTGGCTTTCCAACGCTTGGGCGCTGAGTCAACATCTGACTCATCATCCAGTCAGAACCCCAGCGCTGGAGCGCTGGGATCCCAACGCTGGAGCGTTGGGACGCTGCTTCTTCATCTTCAAGCTTTTTCTTCCTTCTTCATTCATGGTAGTGGGTTTTGATGGCCATAAAAAGCCACTAACCAGCCTTGTTTAATTCTGAAACCCTTCCTCCACTAACATCAATTCTTTCAACATTATTTTCCATGTGCTAAATTAGAGAGTGATTCTTCATATTCTTCTTTTTCACTTTGGTCCTCTCTTGGTTAGCACTTCAATTCAAGCCCTTATATTCTCTCAATCTTCACTTTAAGTCCTCCACTCTTGAACTTTTACAATTTGGTCCCTGACTTCCTGAAACTTTACACATTGGTCCCTGGACAAAAATGATAACTAAACCAGCTTTTTCTAAAAAATACAAAATAACTAGAAAAATTCCTAAAAATATAAAATAAAGCTAGAAAATCTAATAAAATCTAATCTACATGCAAAATAAAAAATAAATAGAAAATCTATATAAAAAGAATAAAAAACCTATATGTGACTCAAAAATAATAAAATAAAAGGTCTAAAAATAGCCTAAAAACATCATATAAAATCCACTCATCACACCACTATACCCAACGACAGCTTGTCCTCAAGCGACAAAACTTAAAGAAAAACTCGTCCCTGGGTTTTGAGAAAGTTTTATCTGATTAAAACATGAAGCACAAAAACCTTTCAAAGAAAGCTTAGCAGATAAGGAAGACATGCATGTTTTATAGACAAAGAATCAAGAAAGTTAGGCTTGGCTCTTAACAAATTTTGAGTTCATCAATTAAGCTCACAAAATAATATTCTCCATGAAAAACAAGAAAGCTCAATAATCCTGCCTATAATTCAAATCAAAACTGAAGTAAAGCAACCAAGTGATTTTGAAGAGATTTTTAAGGTTGTAACTTGGCCACAGGGTTGAACAATTTAAGGTGTGGATTCAAGAAATTGGCAACTCTAGTGGCTGACTCAGAAACTTGTTGTTAAGTGATTTTTCTTGACTTAAGAGCTTCAACAATTACAAACAAGGGTCCTCTCAATTTTTCTCTTTTCCCTTTTTTTTTTTGAACAAAGTAGTGGAATGTATGGGATGAATGACTTGAATTTTACTCCCCTCATACTCTTTCTCACCCCACTACTTCATTAATTTTTTCTTAAGGCACATACCTTATTTTTTCAACTTTTTCCTTCTTTTTTTAGAGAGAAACCCAACACATAGATCTAGCAAATTCAGCACATGAATCACAATAACAACTTTAAGAATTATCACACAAAGTAGGCTCCAAAGAATGACTCTTTTAAGGCTCAAAAGGGGCTACTAGTGGATATAACATTTCAAGCAAAAATCTGAGTTTTCAAAAATGCCTATAATCTATTCTCAACTCACAAAGTGTACAAAACTCCAATCAACATGCAACACAAGGCAGAAAAATTTCACAATCAAGAATTCAGAGACCTCAGCTCTCAGAAAAAGATAGGGTAAGTGGTACCCTTTTTAGAACTCAGAAAAAGACTTTTTCCAACAACCAAACAATCAAGATATCAAAAATCCTTTCTACAGCATGCAATCCTAACTGCTTAAAAACATAGAACTTTTTCAACAAGCAGTTCAATCAGATAAAGCATTTCACAAAGCTATAGCAATATTCAGAATGGATAATATACTCAAGACTCATGCAAAAATAAAACAGAAAAACTAAACTAAAAATAAAAACTAAAAACTATAAAAAGAAAAACAAAATCTAAGAAGCTGGTATAGTAACAAATTTTCCACAAAGGTCCAAGGGAACCTCAATGTAAAAATCAATTTGAACACTTAAGTTCAAGAGGGTTCTTCCTCCTTTTGGTACCTATCCTGTAACAATGAACAAACAGAAGTCTCACAAGCAGAAGCTTGCTTTGACTTGTTAGTTCCAAAATCAACACAAAAGATCATGGGTTGAAAAATTTGTGTCCACCTAAAAAAAACAAGAATTCTTGAGTTCCCAAAAATTAAAACCAGTTTAGAACCAAGGGAAAACTCATAGAACCTTAAAACTTCCAGAAAATGGTGAACACAAAATTTATTAAAAACTAAAAACAGCAAACAAAAGTAAAAACAGCAAACTGCCCGAGCTCCAGCGCTTGGGCGTTGGGGATACCAACGCTTGGGCGCTGGAATTAAAATAAAAACTGGGCATCAGAGGTCCCAGCGCCTAAGCGCTGGGTTTCCACCGCTATGGCGCTGGAAATTAAAAAAATAAAAGACTGAGATTCCAGGGGCCTAGCGCATGAGCGCTAGCCCTCCAACGCCTAAGCATTGAGATCAACTGGAATCAGAGGTTGTGAAGCAGGGGCCTAACGCTTGAGCGTTGGCCTCCAGCGCTCGAGCGCTGGCCTCGCCTGCAGCAAAAACATAAAATTTCTTTTCTTTTATTTATTTACAAGAGTTGTGCAAAAATTAAAAAAAACAGAAGCATAAACTATCCTAAGTTGGGTTGTCTCCCAACCAGCTCAATGTTAAGGTCCGAGATAGACCCTTCACTTAATCATTTTTCAACCGGGGTCTATTACAAAATTCATTAGACCCTGCAAATCATGCAAATTTTGGCACAACAACATCATGGTGCCCAATGAATTTTCAGCCAACAAGGCAACAATAATAAAATTACAAATAGAAGGGATAAGACAATTTTGCCCTTCTTGTGCTTTGCCTTGATTCTCTGAACCTATGACATAGGTTCCTTGAGGTTCTTCTTTCTCCATTTCCAATTTGTCTTCAAAGACAAATTCTACAATGGAGGCTTCTTTCACCTCCTCACTTTGTACCACGAGTTCACTTTCATGAACATGTGGTTGTTGCTCATCCCCGGGCTGCCTCCTTAGAATGCATTGTATATTTACTTGTAGCTCCTCCATGGCCTTAAATTCTTGCTCAGGAGTTGGCAAAAATCCTGCATTTCGCTTGCACTCTGAATTAAAATAGAATTCGTCAACAAGAGTGAAAGCTTCCTGCTTCTTTTTCTCATATTCCTTTTCAAGTTTAGCCTGGATTTTTGCCTCCCTTTGCTCAAATGTTTCAGCCATTGCTATACCTAACAATACTCAGCAAACAAAATTAGCAGCACCAGTTCATCACACAGATAATTTTTTTTTTCTTTTTTTTTTTATAAATAAACAAGAAGCACTAAACAAAATAATAACAAGAACTTGAACAAAACCTATCCCCGGCAACGGCGCTAAAAACTTGATAGGGAAATCGCAAGTGCACGATTTACTATCGCGTAATAAAAAAGTTCGAACTCAAAGGATAGGTGTTCTTGTTAATATTAAGTTTAGTACTTAAACAGAAAAATAAAAAGGTGTATTTGTTGGAAGTTTGTTTAAGGTAGCACATGGAAATAACAATAAAATATGAGAGAAAAAGATGATAGAAAATAAGCTTCTTGGGTTGGTTTACATAGTCTATATAATATGCTAGCAAGTTCTTACTTAATTTCTGAATTATAAATCTAATTTCATGATGCTATAGCCTAATTATCTACAAGTTAATTCCTTACACATTGTAGAACTTTCTTTCTAATTACTAAATTCAATTCCTTGCAACTTAGTTAACTAGAGAAGAAGATGAAGAAGAAATTCAGGCCAACATAAAGTTACGTCCTTCCTAATTCCTTAGTGAAGTATACTTATAACCTTTTTTAGATCCTAGGTCCCTTACTACTTACCAATTTCCATTCGTATAAGTAATAAGCAAGAAATCTTTTGCGCATAAGATGAATGAAGAACAAGGAAATAAAACATGAAATAGAAATAATATTCAGAAAGGTAAAAACAAACTAAAACATAAATATAAACTACTACAACCCAAGAAACTTAAAGAAGAATTAGCCAAGCATGGCTAAAAGATTCATTGAATTACCCTGGATAGGAGCTCAAGCTTGGCTTCCCACAATTCCTAGGAACAATGATCTTTGAGGGAGAAAGAGAGAATACTTGTTGTATTCTAAGAAAGGTGTATCTTACAAGTGTAGAAAATGGTCCTATTTATAGCAAAATTCCAGCCTCCAACGCTTGAGCGCTGGCATTCCCAACGCATGGGCGCTAGGATGCATTAAAAATCCACTTTCTGTCCGAGGCCCAGCGCTTGAGCGCTGGCTTTCCAACGCTTGGGCGCTGAGTCAACATCTGACTCATCATCCAGTCAGAACCCCAGCGCTGGAGCGCTGGGATCCCAACGCTGGAGCGTTGGGACGCTGCTTCTTCATCTTCAAGCTTTTTCTTCCTTCTTCATTCATGGTAATGGGTTTTGATGGCCATAAAAAGCCACTAACCAGCCTTGTTTAATTCTGAAACCCTTCCTCCACTAACATCAATTCTTTCAACATTATTTTCCATGTGCTAAATTAGAGAGTGATTCTTCATATTCTTCTTTTTCACTTTGGTCCTCTCTTGGTTAGCACTTCAATTCAAGCCCTTATATTCTCTCAATCTTCACTTTAAGTCCTCCACTCTTGAACTTTTACAATTTGGTCCCTGACTTCCTGAAACTTTACACATTGGTCCCTGGACAAAAATGATAACTAAACCAGCTTTTTCTAAAAAATACAAAATAACTATAAAAATTCCTAAAAATATAAAATAAAGCTAGAAAATCTAATAAAATCTAATCTACATGCAAAATGAAAAATAAATAGAAAATCTATATAAAAAGAATAAAAAACCTATATGTGACTCAAAAATAATAAAATAAAAAGACTAAAAATAGCCTAAAAACATCATATAAAATCCACTCATCAGTTTTCATAAATAATTTTTTTTAATTAAATCAAGAACTGTGTATGCCTTAATCTTCCATTTTAGGGAAGTACGTAGGACTAGGTTCGCACCTATCAGGCTATAAAAAATAATAAAAATATTTTGTTCTTTTTTAGGAATAATTAGGAATTAAATAATAAAAAAAAGTAAAAATAAATAAGGGTAAAATTAATAATGAAGAAAGCTAAGAAAATTACACAAGCAATCTTAGGTACCGTTTAGACGGGCGCTGTGGGGTGCTAACACGTTCCTAAAATCTGAGAAGCATACAAGTTCCTAAAGTTCATTAGACAGAGTGAATATGCTATCGTGGATCAGCTGAACCGTTTACCGGCTATGATCTCCCTCTTAGCCCTCTTGATGAATTCTGAACCTCACAGTAAGGCATTGTTAAAGGTTTTAAATGAAGCACATGTGACCCAAAATATCTCAGTTGATAAGTTTGAAGGGATTGTCGACAACATTACCACTAACAACTTCCTCACTTTCTCTGATGCTGAGATCCCGCCCGAAGGGGTGACACATAACAAAGCGTTGTATATTTCACTCAAATACACGGATCACATGGTGTCTAAAGTCCTCGTGGATAACGGCTCCTCGGTGAATGTGTTACCTAAGCCAACGCTGGAGAAAATATCAGTGGGGGGGGTCATTCATGCGGCCTAGTGCAATAGTGGTAAGGGCCTTCGACGGCGCCAGAAGGGAAGTAATGGGGGAGATTGATCTACCTATTCAGGTGGGTCTAGTAACCTTCATAACAACCTTTCAGGTGATGGGCATGGTGCCGGGATATAGTTGTCTCCTAGGGAAACCTTGGTTGCATCCTGCCAAAGCTTTGCCATCAACGCTCCACCAGAAGGTTAAGTTCATCCTTGGCGATAAACTCATCATAGTGTCCGCCGAAGAGGACATGCTGATAAGTAAGCCAACATCAATCCCGTATGTGGATGTTGCAGAAGGAACCCTGGAAACCTCATTGCAATCCTTGGAGATTGTCAGCACTACTCAAGAAAAAGCGAAGTCTCCAATGTTCAAGGCAGAATTATTTGGGCCATCGAGCATGGCGGCAAGGGTGATGATAGAAAAAGGATACCGTTATGGTAATGGATTGGGCAAAGAAGGCCAAGGCAGAGCTAGCCCGATAGAGCTTCCTGCAAACAAGGACCATGCTGGACTGGGATATACGCCCACACTTTCAGATAAAAGAAGGGTTATAGTAGAGAAGAGAGGGAAAAGGGCTGCCGGGCGAGAAAATAGAGAAGCCATGACTCAGGGAATCCCTATATGTGACATCCGTCAGAGCTTCCAAAGTGCTGGATTTGCTGTGTTGAGCCAGGTTGCGATGGCTGTAGAAGAAGTGCCTGAAGATGAACGTGTGGATCTCGTCTTTCCCCGTGCGCTGGATGCTGAGCTTGACAACTGGGAGATATTTGAACTCCCTGTAGTTCTTAAATCTGAAACAAAGTAATTTGTAGTGCCACTCCTATTGCTCTGCCCAAGGCTTTAGGATAGAATTTTATAATAAGGGCTCACTTTTATTTTAATCATGTCAAGAATAAAATGCATTTTTGAATTCTTCATATCATCTTCTCTCTTATCTTTTTCTTATCTTGCCACGCTTTTTCTTCTCTTTCTCTATTCTCTCCCTTTACTGTCATTATGCCGATTTCTGATAATGCAGGCCCGAAACTGATTCTCTCGAAAGTAATAGTGCTAGTCTTGCATGTCATAATTTTGACGGTCCTGTTAATCAAGCTGAGGAAGATGAAGATGAAGAGTGGGAACCCTCCTCCGAGTTGCAAAGACTGGTGGAGCAAGAGGAAAGGGAAATCAAGCCGCATGAAGAGCCCATAGAAATGATCAATTTGGGATCCGAAGATAGTAAAAAAGAAGTGAAGAATGGCACTTGCATGATAGGGGAAGCACGCACTAAGTTGGTTGCTTTGCTCCTCGATTATGTTGATGTCTTCGCGTGGTCCTACTAGGATATGCCCGGGCTTGACCCTAGTGTTGCAATTCACAAGTTGCCTTTGAAGCCTGAATGTCCCCCGGTCAAACAGAAGCTGAGGCGCATGAAGCCAGAAATGTCACTAAAGATAAAGAAGAAGTACAAAAGCAGTTCGACGCTGGGTTCCTGGTCGTCTCAAAATACCCTCAGTGGGTTGCCAATATTGTCCCAGTGCCTAAGAAAAATGGGCAAGTTCGAATGTGTGTGGACTACAGAGATTTGAATCGAGCTAGCCCTAAAGATGACTTTCCATTGCCTCATATAGATATCTTGGTGGACAACACAGCCCGAAATTCCTTCTTCTCCTTCATGGACTGTTTCTCGAGTTACAATCAGATCAAGATGGCTTCGGAAGATATGGAGAAAATGACGTTTATCACATTGTGGGGAACCTTTTGCTATAAGGTGATATCGTTTGGGTTAAAGAATGCTAGGGCAACATATCAAAGGGCAATGGTCACTCTGTTCCGTGACTTGATGCACAAGGAGATTGAAGTCTATGTAGATGATATAATCGCAAAGTCCACAACCGAAGTAGAGCACCTGGTTAATTTGCACAGGCTATTTGAGCGGCTAAGGAAGTTTAAAATCAGATTGAACCCTGCAAAATGCACTTTTGGAGTAAAGTCCGGCAAGCTACTGGGATTCATAGTAAGTTAGAAGGGCATAGAAGTTGATCCTGATAAGGTGCGAGCGATCCAGGAAATGCCGCCCCCACGAACAGAAAAAGAAGTTCGTGGTTTCTTGGGAAGGTTGAATTACATTGCCCGATTCATATCTCAACTTACTACAACATGTGAACCCATCTTCAAACTATTACGCAAGAATTAGTCAGTAGAGTGGAATGAAGACTGCTAACATGCCTTTGAAAGGATTAAGCAATACCTACAAAGTCCTCCAATTCTGGTGCCTCCAGTACCAGGACGACCACTCATAATATACTTGACAGTTGTCGCAACCGGGGTCGGCGCAAAAGCATATTTAAAACTGACAGAGTCGCCGCCACTAACGTTTTTAGGAGGAAATGCTAGAAAACCTAAAAAGAAAATAAAATGGCCTAACTAAACCTAAAACTCTAAGTTCGGGAGTCGGTTACGCGTGGGGAAGGTGTTAGCACCCCACAGCGCCCGTCAAAGACGATACCAAAGATTGATTGTGCACACAAATATTAAAAGACTTATTATTTACAAAGAAAATAATATTATTTACAAAAAAAAATATTTATTTTATTTTATTTAGCCTGATAGGTGTGAATCTAGTCCTACGTACTTCCTTCAAATGGAAGATCAAGGCCACGTAGTTCTGAATTTTTATTAATTTTTATTTATGAAAACGGGCAAAAAGGGTACGAGGGACGACATCCCACTAGTGAACAGTCCATCCCTCGCATCAATTCGCGATTACGAAAGTTGTTCTGAATCAAGCACAAGTTTCTTCTCAAACAGATCTTTCTACATGTAGGGAAGAATAAATTAGAAGGTGGGGGAATTTCAAGTAGGTAACGTGGAAAAAAATCAAACAATATTCCCCCACCGTTATTTTACATCACATAACAAGAACCCATAATTTTAAAGCACAAAACCAACACTGTGATGAGAAGAAAAGATAAAAAATAAAAAGTAAAAAAAAAACCAACCAAAGAGAAAGAGAAGCAGTGGTGCGGTGGGGATTGATGGCAGCGCGAGGAGGAGGCTTGAGGGAGGTGCTGGAGCGGCGGCCAGGAAGGAGAGGAAGAGGAGCAGTGGTGCGGCGGCCTGGAGGTGGTGCGGCGTGGGTCGATGACGGCGGGAGAAGGGAGAGAAATGGCGGCGTGAGGGCAGTGAGGAAGGAGCGGCGGCGTGAGGGGGCTTGAGGGAGGAGGAAAGCAGCACTGTAGAGCGAGATGGATGGAGGGAGAGGTCGAAGGTTTTGGTGGTTGTGGGTTTTGATGAAGGAGGAAAGGGTGGCGGCTTGAGAGAGAGGGAGATGGAGGCTGCGTAGGAGTGAAGTGGAGAGGGAGGTTGTTGATGGGTGTGTGTGTTGTGTGTACGGAAACCGAGGTAGGGAGGGATATATAGCATTAGGGTTAGAGTTTTTGGGGGTAAAATTACAGGACTACCCTTGGGGTTGCTGAAGCCTTTATTGGTCCATTTTTCTTTGAAATTTTTTGCTGAAGCCAGCTCAGCCCATTTTCATTTGTGGGAGAAATCTAAAGACCCTTTTTGCTTAAGAGCACAAACTCTCTCTCTCTCTCTCTCTCTCTCTCTCTCTCTCTCTCTTTCTCTCTTTCTTTTTTTTAACTAACTAATTAGCTAACTATTTTTTGATTTTTTTAATAAAAATGAAACATAACAAAAAGAAAATAAAAGAGCCGGACAAAATTGGGTGCTGACAACAGTGCTTGATGAATCCATGGGCTGCGTCTTGGGGCAGCATGATGAATCTGGAAGGAAAGATCAAGCCATCTACTATCTAAGCAAGAAGTTCGCTAATTGTGAGGTCAAATACTCATTGTTAGAGCGAACTTGCTGTGCTTTAGCCTGGGCCGCTTGTCGCCTGAGACAGTACATGCTAAGTCATACAACTTGGTTGGTTTCCAAAGTGGATCCAATCAAGTACATCTTCGAGAAGCCCGCTCTCACTGGAAGAATAGCCAGATGGCAAATGTTGACAGAATATGACATCATGTATGTGACTCAGAAGGCTGTGAAGGGCAGTGCGCTAGCAAAATACCTGGCACACCAACCCTTGGATGATTACTAGTCAATGCAAAGCGAGTTTCCAGATGAAGATATAATGGCTTTATTTGAGGAGGGAGGAACCTCGAAGGATGGTAAATGGGCCTTATTCTTTGATGGAGCTTCAAACATACTCGGGATGGAGTTGGAGCTGTATTGATCTCACCACAAAAGCAGTATATTCCAATCACAGCTAAACTATGCTTTGATTGCACAAATGATGTAGCAGAATATGAGGCCTGTGCTTTGGGATTGCAAGCAGCCTTAGAGTCAAAAATCAGGAATCTTGAGGTGTATGGTGATTCGGCATTAGTAATCCACCAACTGAAGGGAGAATGGGAGACTCGAGATGTGAAGTTAATCCCTTATCATGCTTATGTCAAAGAGCTTATGGAAGAATTTGATGAGGTTAACCTCCACCATGTTCCTCGGGAAGATAACCAACTGGCATATGCCTTGGCTACTTTATCATCAATGTTCGAAATAAGCTGAGACGGTGAAATGCCGCTTATAATCATAGCTGGCCAGCGTATTGCTAAATTGTGGAGGAAGAGTCTGATGGGAAGCCATGGTATCATGATATTAAGCAGTACATCACAAAAAGAGAGTACCCACCAGATGCCTCTGAGAACGATAAAAGGACTTTGAGAAGATTGGCAACGGGTTACTTCATGAACGGGGATGTCCTCTACAAGAAGAGCTTTGATCTAATTCTCCTCCGGCGTGTGGATGCAGGGGAAGCGCAAAGAATCATCAATGAAATTCATGAAGGTTCTTTTGGAACCCATATGAATGGACATGCGATGGCGAGGAGGATCTTAAGGGCCGGGTACTATTGGCTCACCATGGAAACAGATTGCTTTGAACATGTAAGGAGATGCTACAAATGCCAAGTACATGGCGACAATATCCATGCTTCACCAACACCGCTGAATGTGATAACAACACCTTGGCCATTTTCAATGTGGGGAATAGATGTGATAGGCCCCATTGAGCCAAAGGCGTCAAATGGACATCGCTTCATTCTGGTGGAAATTGACTATTTCACTAAGTGGGTTGAAGCATCCTCTTATGCAAGTGTGACAAGGAACGTGGTGGTTAGGTTCATCAAGAGAGATTTAATCTGCCGGTATGGCCTCCTGAGAAAAATCATCACTGATAATGGAACTAACCTGAACAACAAAATGATGAAAGAGTTGTGCGAAGACTTCAAAATTCTGCATCACAATTCCTCCCCGTACAGTCCAAAAATGAATGGTGCAGTTGAAGCGGCTAATAAGAATATCAAGAAGATCATTCGGAAAATGGTTGTGACTTATAAGGATTGGCACGACATGCTTCCTTTTGCCTTGCATGGCTACCACACGTCTATCAGAACTTCCACTGGAGCCACCCCATTTTCCTTGGTATACGAGATGGAAGCACTTCTCCCATTTGAAGTAGAGATCCATCACTAAGGGTGATAAAAGAGGCCAAGTTAGAGGAGGCTGAGTGGGTACAAGCTCGCTTTGATTAGCTTAACTTAATTGAGGGGAAAAGGCTAAATGCAATGTGCCATTGACAACTGTATCAAAGGAGGATGAAGAAGGCCTATGACAAGAAGGTGCACCCAAGGGAATTTCAAGAAGGGGACTTGGTGCTCAAAAAGATCTTACCAATTCACAAAGATGCACGAGGAAAGTGGGCCCCGAATTATGAAAGGCCTTACATTGTGAAAAGAGCATTCTTGGGAGGAGCTTTAATTCTCACTGACATGGATGGCGATGAACTGCCTCACCCCATCAATTCCAACTCAGTCAAGAAGTACTTTGCCTAAAAAAAAGGAAAGTCGTCAGGTCCAAAACCCGAAAGGGCGGCCTAGCGAAAGCTCACAATACATGGTCGAAGACGAGAAAATCCTGGACCAGAGTATGAGGGCAGTCATGTGGAAAATAAGGCAGAAACAGTTCCCTAGGTCAGGCCCAATCTTCCAGCTGGGGCAGTTTATGAGCTCGGTTGGCAAGCGTTGAAGTTGAGGACATACAAGGCTAGCACTAAGCACCAAGAGGGGATCATTTTGTGCCCACATTATTTTCTTTTCTTTCCAATGTCTAGCTGTTTATCTTTTCTTTCTCATTTGAGAATACACTTCTTGTAAGAACCATCATCTTCTCCATTAATATAAGTCAGACATTTTCTCACTCACACCTGTGTTCATTTTGCAATTATTTTATGACATGATTTGAGATCTAAAGGAGTTTCTTACCAAAATCTTTCTGTTAGTCCTTGAGCATTTTACGTGGTTCCTTAAAGAAAAGGGGAACAGGGATGACGTGCATCTCCACCAGGTCCTAATCGACTCTAAGGATGTCACGTTATGGGCTTCCAATGCTACCTAAGTAAAAGGGGCAACAGCTGGTTCCAGAAGAACTGATTCCTCACTCATCAGATATGGCTCGGTCCTAGAAGGATGGAGGGTCCAGACTAAATAAACATAATATGAAAAGTTCAAAGGGAAGAGAGACCCAAGTTTCCAAGCACATGATTCATGCATTACATATCATGCATAACCCCATCACGTATGGTGCATTACATTTCATATCATGCATTACATTTCATACCATGCATACCCCTGTCACATATTGAAAATTGCAGTTGGCGAGTCCAAGGTGGCACTTTGTTCGATCCTTGTCACTTTCCAGCAGACCCAGGGTGACGCTTAGACGATCCCTGATCCACGGTGGCGCTTAGACGATCCGTGTTGATTTTCAGCAGATCCAAGGTGGCGCTTAGTCCGATCCTTGTCACTTTCCAGTAGATACAGGGTGGCACTTAGACGATCCCTATTACCTTTCAGCAGACCCATGGTGGCGCTTAGATGATTCGTGTTGATCTTCAGCAGTTGGCGAATCCAAGGTGGCGCTTAGTCTGATCCTTGTCACTTTCTAGCAGAACTAGGGTGGCGCTTAGATGATCCCTGTTACCTTTCAGCAGATCCAGGGTGGCACTTAAACGATCCCTGTTACCTTTCAGCAGATCCACGGTGGTGCTTAGACGATCCTTGTTGATCTTCAGCAGATCCAAGATCCAAGGTGGCGCTTAGACGATCCTTGTTACCTTTCAGCAGATCCACGGTGGCGCTTAGACGATCCGTGTTAATTTTCAGCAGATCCAAGGTGGTGCTTAGTCTGATCCTTGTTACTTTCCAACAGATCCAGGGTGGCACTTAGACGATCCCTGTTACCTTTCAGCAGATCCACGGTGGAGCTTAGACGATCCGTGTTAATTTTCAGCAGATCCAAGGTGGAGCTTAGTCCGATCCTTGTTACTTTCCAGCAGATCCAGGGTGGCGCTTAGACGATCCTTGTTACCTTTCAGCAGATCCACGGTGGCGCTTAGACGATCCGTGTTGATCTTCAGCAGATCCAAGGTGGCGCTTAGTCCGATCCTTGTTACTTTCCAGCTGATCCAGGGTGGCGCTTAGACGATCCCTGTTACCTTTCAGCAGATCCATGGTGGCGCTTAGACGATCCGTGTTACCTTTCAGTAGGACCGAGTGTTCACATTCCATACTTTTTTCTGAGCGCTTGACCGTGGGCTATCCACATCTTTACTTGTCCCTTACTTCGTAAGAAACAAGTAAAGAGGGGCAGTTGTGGATACCAAATTTAGTCCGGGTCTATTGAAAAAATAATGATAAAAGGAAAAAAAAAAAGAGAAGAAAAAAAGAAAGAGGCCCAGCAAAAAGAAAAAAAGAGAAGAAGAAGAAAAGAAGAAAAATGGGCCGCAGCCCAAAGGAAAAGAGAAGAAGCAGAAGCAAAGAAAGGAGGGAAACTTAGTCATTTCACCCCTCATTCAAACCCTAATTCTACCCTATTTAAACCAACTCATCCCACAAACCCTAGACACTCACATTTTTAGCCCACACTCATATTATTCTGGTAGCCTCCACACACACTCATCACACAAACCCTAAAAAATTCTTCCTCCCTCACTCTCCCTCACCTAGCCGCCCCTCTTTCCCTCACTCTCCCTCATCAAGTCGCCGTCCTCCTTTCCTCACTCTCCCTAAACCGCCGCCGCCTCTCCTCCCTCATTCTCCCTAAGCCACCGCCGCACCATCCTCCATTACTTCGAGCCGCCGCCGCCCCTAGCTCCTTTCCTCCTGGGCCGCCGTGGCCAAGTCACCACGCTCCAGCCCCTCCTTGGCCGCCGTGGCCGAGCCACCACGCTCCAGCCCCCCCGGGCCGCCGCAGCAACACCATTATCTTCTCCTCCTTTCGTGATTTTCAACCATCATTGTGCTGCTTCTCTTTTTTCTTCTTTGGTTGGTTTTTTTGTTTCTTTCTCCTTTCTTATTCGTGTTTCTCTAATGTAATCATTTACTGCATGCTCTTGGGTTTGATTTTTATTTTTTGAGACATTGTTTGTAAGTCCATGATATTGGACACTTTTAATTTTTTCTATCTTTACCGGTTTCGTGTTCTTAGTATAGTTATCGATGTTGATCAAAATAAATAATAATTCTCGCCTAAAAAACTAAATAATTGCGAATTGATGCAAGGGATGGACTGTTCACTAGTGGAATGTCGCCCCTCGTACTATTTTTGCTTGTTTTCATAAATAAAAATTAATTAATTAATTCAGAACTAAATAATTGCGAATTGATGCAAGGGATGGACTGTTCACTAGTGGGATGTCGTCCCTCAAACCATTTTTGCTTGTTTTCAAAAAGAATTTTTTTTTAATTAAATCAATATTTGTGTATGCCTGGATCTTCCATTTTAGGGAAGTACGTAGGACTAGGTTCACACCTATCAGGCTATAAAAAATAATAAAAATATTTTGTTCTTTTTTAGGAATAATTAGGAATTAAATAATAAAAAAAGTAAAAATAAATAAGGGTAAAATTAATAATGAAGAAAGCTAAGAAAATTACACAAACAATCTTAGGTACCGTTTAGACGGGCGTTGTGGGGTGCTAACACCTTCTCCACGCGTAATAGACTCTCGAACTTAGATTTTAGGTTTCGTAGGCTATTTACCACTTTTAGGTTTTTTCTAGTGTTTTCCTCACATAAACATTAGTGTCGACTCTGTCTGTTTGACCTATCATTTCTTGCGCCGTCCCGCCGCAACCCCGGTTGTGACAATGATCCATGCCCTAATACGTATATAACTAACCTTATTATACCTAAATCCACATATGAAGTTCATCATAAATCAAGAATCATGACATTCCATCTTTAACCTATGTTGATACCACTATCTCAACTTAATGCTCAGAATTTCAATGTCTTAATTCTGTAGAACCAATCAAACACCTATAGTTTATCTTCTTATTTCTATCACATACTTAAGGGTTAATGTTATTATATGAGAATAGGGCAAGGTAACCTATAGCTTGATGTACTACTCTTCATCACTGCTAGTATGGTTCAGTCAATAAGCTTAAGACCTCAACTGTGATTTATACCTGAATGAATTATGTTTAGTAAACTCCATATATTCAGATAATCACAGGTTGCTACTCTTAAAATAATTTATAATATCACACTCAAACCTTCTAGCATCAAATAACACCTTATAGTAATTCCAAGAATTGAAATATTCAAATCTTTATTCCATCCTTCAATATCATACCTATTTATTAATTTCATACTATCCTCTAGGTTCTTAAAATCTTCAAAAACTTGTCCATGGTTCATAGAATCATATTTCTCCTAAGCCTTAATTTTAAATTCTCCACAAATGATCCATAACATACTTGTATTGTACATGATGTTGTCCTCAATAACTAATTTGCAGCTTACCACTCATATCTGCACTATCAATTCTGGCCATACTTATGCTAACTCTAGGGTATCCTGATCAATATCTCTCTAATTTATCTAACATTTCTTCTTCATTTCTAGGTATTATGAATTAAACTTGGTAAACATCTAGATCATACTTATCACTATACTCGACACCTATAATGGTACTTCTAATTTTCTCAGTTACGTACTGAGCTAATATTTTGTGCATCGCGAACTTGATATCCCCAATATGTTCCTTCTTCCCTAGGCTTCGATGATGAGACAACCTAAATCCAAATTGCGGTTGACACTCATGGACTCAGTAACTCTTCTTCCTGGTCCAAGTATCTGGTCAACTACAACATTCTTAGCTAAACCGACACCAACTAGTGTTGCCACAAAGTTTGAATCTTTTTGTTTTATTGTAACACCTTCCCAATACAGGCCTCGTTCATATTTGCGCAGATGATGCAGGGCATTAACGGTTGGAAAAAGTCCCATAAATCTTAGACTATTATGCATTGGGAAGAGAGTCATCCTCATGTCTATCTACACCTCAGGGCCTTGCTTTCAATGGAATTGGAGAACTAAATAGGGATTTGGTTTTGGAGTTCCTTCAACTTATTTATGAAATGATACCTATATGCAGATAAATTCCAATTATGTTAAGCTAAGACTTGTAGTGTTAGAAAACTGTTATGTTAGAGTGTGGACATTCATAGGCTTGATTATCATTATGTTTGGCCATGAATTGTTTGAGAAAGCATACATTTTAGATGTACATTAATCATACTTAAATGTGAATTGATTAATCATTTTGTTAAAGACTATACTTGAGCGTGGTTCTGAGCACTCTTAAGTATAGTCTGTTTGACAGAACAAAATATCAGGTTTAAAGCTCGTTTCCCATAGTTTTCACACAGCTATTACTCATAGCAAGTACAAATCATCATATTACAAGCACATGATAGAATACAGATAAATGAGGTACTTAATCTTAGATACTCTGGTGACATCAATGACATCACTCGTTTACAATTCATGGAGCTCTAACCTCTCAAAACTTAATAAATCACTTATATACCTCCCTAATTTTAATATGAGGTAAATAATTATAAACGCTACAAAACAACATATAAAATATTCACCTGCAAGTGTAAACTAATAAACCTAAGGAGAACAATCCACACTATAGCAAGGTTGAGATACACGGTTGTTTACGCGGAATTTTGGTAAGCAAATAGAATCTAATGTAAGGACTAGATTCAAATCTTTTTGTGGGTTCTTTACTCAAAACACGTTTTCAATAGTATTTAGTTAAGATTTTCAAACTTATAGGTAAACATATGAAAATCTCAACCCAGAAAACAAAAAAGAGAAATAAGAAATCCTTAAAAACATTGGGAATTTGACCCAGATATTTAAAGAAAAAGAAGAAAATTTAAACAAGATTTAAATGAAAAATAAAAAAATGTAAATAACCATGAAGAAAATTGCTAGATGATATGAAATTTCATTAATGTAGATGATTTCACAATACATATTCTACTAATCCCAGTATCTACTACACAGTCACATTGATTTGGACTTTCTCAGAACAATGGAATTTTTTACTTGAATTGTGAACCCTTTGACTTCAACGTCTGAAGTCTTATTTATAGAATACTAGTCCTAACTTCAATCAATGGCTAATAAACTAAAACAAAACACGTGTCTTCGATGTTGCCTTTATCTACGACTTCAAGCTTTTCCACGTGTTTTAATCTTGCACTTTTTCAGTCTTGTAACTGCTAGTCGAAATATGATTCTCTGACTAGCTGAACGACCCTTTTTGCAATGATTTTGACTTAACAGAAACCATAAGCATGTGCAGCTATAGAAAATGCAAGAACATTAGTGCTCTAAAATTTACCAAACTTAGCGTATTTCAACAATTTCCTGTGAAGAAGGTCTTGCTCCTGGCCCTGGCTGAGGTTTTGATGACGACAAACTCATCGGCAAGAAGAAGAAAAGAAGACTTAGAGGAAACTGTGCTATATGTTTCATCATCTACCTTAAAGTCTTAGTTTAGGTGAGTCATGCTTCTAAAGGCTTCTCAAAGTATAAAGGCTCCTTAAAACATCTAAGCTAATCAAGTTTAATGTTTTCATAAGTTAAAAGAAGTAGTATATCTCAAGCCGATCTTAAAAGTTCAAGTTTCTGGATATTGGACTTGAGTGTAATCGATTTCTCCTTTCTGGTAATCGATTACACCTAGGCAAGTAGTCGATTACTTCTTGCTTGTAATCGATTACATGTTTGAATTTGAAATTCAAACAGTAACGACTTTTAGTGTAATCGATTACCTAAGTAATGTAATCGATTACATACCCGAAAAGTTGCATCTTTTCATGAACCATTGTGTCTCAAACCTTTTGGGAAGGGTTGCATTGGTTTAAGGTCGTTCCTCTTGCCTATATAAAGTCCATTTGAGTCCAGAAACAAGACAACACATAAGAATACATCAGTAGGCCAAAGCTTTGCCAATATTGTTCATTCATTAAGTCTTTTGATACTTAAACTTTCAAAGAGCCTAAATTCTGAGTTCATGATCTTCATTGTTAAGAGAACACTCTAGTTGTTCATATCTTGAGGAACTTAGAATCTTATTATGCTTAAGAGCCTTAAAGCATAATTCTCATGATCAATCCGATTGTATGCTAAAGGATTGATACAGCCATATTGTAATCTCTTCTTCATCTCTTTCTGGTAGATTGAGTATTCACCGTGGGTCTTGGTGAAAGGGTTGTTGTTACTGAAAGTGGTGTACTTTCAGGGTGAAGTTTGAAGGTGGTTTAGCCTTCAAGGACTGAAGGTGGTTTGCCTTCAGGGACTGAAAGTGGTGTGCTTTCAGGGGCCGTTGAAAGTGGTGTACTTTCACAGGTGGTTGATAGAAATTCTTAAGGTACTTGGTGTAAGGACTTGTAAGAGATTTTTATCAATAGTTGAAAAATCCTCAAGGGGTTTTCTTGAGGGACTGGACGTAGCCTTCGGTGGATAGAAGGTGAACCAGGATAAATTTCTGTGTGTGAATTCTTCTACCCTTCATCTTTACTTTCAAGCAACGCTTATTTCCGCTGCAATCGTTTGTATTTATATTCATCTTGAAAGTAAGAAGGTATCAAGGCGAAAATCAGGTAAACCTGATTCACCCCCCCTCTCAGGTTGCTATCTAGACTAACATTTCCATCCACTAGCCTTGTTGTCAAAATAACACTCTTCTAACAGAATTAACTTGATCAATTTTTGACCTGGTAAAAATCCAGGATAACAGATGCCACCCAAAATTTTATTTTTCGAATAGAAGTTATCTGAAGAAATATGACATTTTATTAAAAAAAAAATGCAGCCTTTTGGCATTCTGCCGTTGCAAACCGTTTTGAATAACTTCCCCTACTCACTACTTCTACTAACTCTGCCGCTACCCATGTTTTGTAGTAGATATATTCATCAGTTGCTGCAAAAAAGTGCCAGATTGATAGGAATTTGATGTTTCTAAATTTGGGTTTTTTAGGTTTTTGGTGGACTCCAAATTTTATTCACATTCCCTTTATTTTTTGACATCCATCCTTTCCATCTTCTTGTAGCCTCCTTCTATAAATACTACAGATTCATTTTGCCATTCTTTTCTTTTGATTCTATGATTTCTTTCACAGAAACCTTCAAATAAAAAGTCCAATCTTTTTCTTGAAACTGCAATCCTCATGGCTTCATCTTCTTCTACTCAAGCACTAGAGACCATCGTTCCTCCTCCTACTACTATTTAGGAATTGATTCAAGAAGGGAGACATTCTTATGTTCCAGAACCTCCCAACGAAGCTGAAAAGGTTGCAATCTGGAAATCCCAAGTAAACATCCCTTTCTCCCTAAAATAAAAGCCTTGTGCTTTCTTAGGTCCATTTAAGGCCAAGTCTCCAACAGGGTATGAAGATTTTCATCCCTATGAAAAGGGAGATGAAACCATTTTAGCTTTTAGGGATTCGTATAAACTCAATTTTCTTGCTGATCCCGTCAAAGCTTTTAGGTCTGTTCTTTTGACTGAAAATGAGTCTTATCTTAATTGGTTAAAGAAAGTCAAAGCCAAAAAGGCCGAGTTCTAGAAAACCATAGGGATTTTCGACTTAATTTAACTTTATAAGTCGAAAATAATCTATAATCTTGCTATGCTCTTAAGTTCCTTCTTTTTTTGGGAACGTTCTACTAACTCCTTTCATGTTCCTTTTGGGATGATAACACCTACTCTTTTTGATATAGCTACCATCATTGGACTTCGTACAATCAGTGTTCCCTACCATTTCGTTATGACTCCTAAAGTTGAAGTCCCAGTAATAACAAAGGAAGTTGCCTTCACTTCTTTCATTACTCAACATTTCTACTTGAGTATAACTGAAGTTTCTGACAAAGAGCATGTAGCCTTTCTTCTTTACTGGCTCTCTAACTATGTCTTTTGCACTAAAGCTCTCCAAGTTCCAAAGAAACTCCTCAACTTGGCCCAACTTCTTCACGAAGGTGCTGATATTTGCCTTAGCAAACTCATCTTAGGATCCTTGTATCAATCTCTAAGTGAGGCTATTTGCACTCTTCGATCCAAGCCTGAATCAACTCAATCCTTCCTAGCTGCTAGACAAATGTGGCTTCTTCAATTGTGGCTAAAAGTCACTTTTGAATCTAAGACTTTTGAAAATTTTGATATTCCGACGACCCCTATCCCTAGGAATATTGAAGGAATTCGTCTACTTCAATTAACTCCTTAATTCGAGAAAGAAAAGTTTCAAAAATATTTTATAAATTTCTTCTCTTTTTTTCTTTAATCTCGAAGACCACACTCCAAAACTTGTACCTTTCAGTTCTCGTCTTCACGGACCTGAATGGTTCAAAAGATCTTTCCGTTGTGAATCTATAGGTCTTCAGGCTGAAAGTTTGGCCATTTGGAAAAAGTTCTTGTCTGCAAATGTTCTTAGTGTCAATTTCGCCAAGAATGATCTTGATCTTTTCGCCTATAATCCACAATTGGCGGCAAGGAAATTTGGCTTAAGTCAAATGTTTCCATGTACCTTTTTCACCTCAAAACTTATCTTGTATTCTGGCTCAGTGCCTACACCTAGTCAATTTCAAAATTGAGTCGAGTATTTCAAAAACAAGTGTCCAAACTTGACTCCTTTCTATTTTGAGCCCACACATTTCATCACCCAAGACTTCGAACCTTGGTGGGTCAATTATGGGCATCCATAGAATTGAACCTTGGTTATTGCATTTAGAGAACGACTGAAGCACTTTTTGTTGTGCAGACTTCGGTTGCAAGGAAACCTAGAGGTACGCACATTGCCAAAATTAAAGCCTTTCAAAAATACTTCAAAGTGATCTACTTACCTGACAGGTTAAAGTGGGTAATTGCCGACCCAACAAAAGTTTTAAAAGAAAAACTACAAGCTTTATTTCCACGTATTTTATTTCCACTTGGGGAGGACAAATTCGAATATACTCTAAGAAACTTTTGTCCTAAATTTCCTCCCCTCCCAAATTGTGAATTTTCCTTAGCTTTTCCAACAATTTTACCCAAATGGGTCGGATACTAGCCTTATGGAAGTATTGTTAATGGATCAAAACCGCCTCGGCAAAGAGTCACTTTAACCAAGTATTCACTGTATGATTTCTCTGGCCATAAACATGTTTATTTGAGCCATGTTGAAATCACTACCATTATACGTCAAAGTAATAATCACTTACCAAAGTTACTTTTTCTATCTTTTTCTCATCATCCTTTGATTCATTTTTCAACGGAAAATAGGCAAGCTTGTTACTCTGTCCATTTCCTTAAAGAAAGTTGCCACTGAAGTGGAAGATGAGGGTATTTCTTCCTCGAAGAAGAACATCACCAAGCCTCAGGTATTTATAATCATTTTTCTTGTGGAAACAATTTTTTAAAAGCTTTTACTAATTTTTTCACATTTCTACAGAAGAAAAAGAGGTTTAACCTGACGTGGCTTCCAAACCTCGCATGAAGCCTAAGAGCAGTGCAACTCGTTCCGGCATCCAAAAGGATAAATCCGTCGAAAAACCTTCCTCGGATACTCATCCTGAATCTCGAGGCAAACCTATTTCAATTAAGTAAAGCCAAGAAGAGGAAGACGAAAAGGAAGACTTTGAAAACACTCATGTTAAAACTTCTTTTCATCTTTCCTTTTTGTAATAACTTCTTTTTCAGACAACCATTTAAAACTGATCCTTTACCTCTTTCCTTTTGCAGGCTACAAAGCAAGAGCAAGACACAACCACTAGCCCTTCCAAAGAGGATGCAGAATCCAATCAAGGAACTGATGATGAACCAATTGACGTCAAAGTGCCTTTGAAAATAGATCGAATAATACCCAAAAACCCCCCAAAGACATCTTCTGATGGCCTTTCCTTTGGAAAAAGTTTTGAAAACTCTAGTCCTGATAAGGCTACTAATGAATAGGTAACATAACCTCTATTTTCATCATTCGTTATAAAATTTTTGGTGAGACTTTGAACTTGGAAATTTTTTCCACTCCTATTCTTTCCAAAAAATTGGAGTTCTAAATGTCGACGGTCTAAAGTTTCACCTGAAGTTATTACTTTTCCATCATCTCCATCTTCACCGTCATCTTCATCTTCATTCCCAAGTGATGACAGTATAGATGGATTTCTAAATTCATTTCCATTGGCTTGGCAAAAACTTGGGAAAAGTCCATTTTAAACACCAGCTGCTGATCGAACTAACCCACCTTCACAGGAAAATCCAAAGTCTGATGTCAACATTTCAACGGAACAGGAAGACGTATGAAATTTAGAAGAAAAAAGGGAAGAAGATGCTCAAGCTCAGCCATATGTCATCATGAAGGAAAAAGAAGTCATCATCCTTTCTCACAAAAAATATGTCGAAAACCTGGCTTTAATGAACCTGACTCAAGATCCTTCCAGCAAAGAACCTTCACACTCTACACAGACCAAGTCCCAATCTCACATTTCAAAAGAAGAAATTGATGCTTTGGTCAAAGAAGACATATATGCTACTTTCTAGAACTTTTTTATGGTAATCACAAATTAAAATGTGATCTAGTAGCTCTACTAGGGTTTTGCGTCTCCCAACAGCTCCTTCAATGACGATGGCGGGTGGAGGCCAACAGGTCGCTGGGGGGTCAATCAGAGGCGAGGGTGAGGCTGAAGATGATGGTCAGGACGAGGGAGACGGGTTGATTTCGAGCCCCTTGCATCGTCGAGTACGACCTTGTTTGTCGATGGCATCACCGACACGGTAAGATACCACCAGGTGAAAGGTCTCTTTGAACATCTTGGAAAGATCAGGAAAGTCTTCATGCAATGCCTGAGGAAACAAGGGTGGAAATTCCGGTTTGGTTTCGTCAGATTTGCCTCGAGGAAGCAAGCTTTCGCTGCAATTAGATCGCTGGATGGATGATCTCTTGGAGGCACGACTCTATCTGTGGCGATTGCTAGATTCCTGATTGAATATGCAATAGGTGTGGGTAGATGGAAACCCCTGGACCAGGTCTTGAACCAGATTGATGCTAGCTCAGAGGCACAAATCGGTCTGAGAAGAGGAACGGTTCCTAGGGTGTTGTTAAGGTCTTGGAAGGATGTTGTGAGGGGGAGACGGATGAACCAAGTTCCTCGCTTTTCTCTTTGCCAGAGGAGGAGATGTTGTCGGGCTAATGGAGAAGTTGCGATTGGGTTTCTGGGTTACTTGAGGAGTTTCTGTTCCCTGAAATTGGTACCTGGTCTCGGCGGGATGTAGAGATCGATGAGTTAGTCTACAAACAGGTGACAACGGATTGGGCGGGTGCTGCTGCAAAGACAACAGCATCTGCGAACCCTCTTTTTTGGGAACCAACAGTGGGTGTAGAGGGCAAGTTTTTTGTCTTCTATATTGGAGGTTTTTCATTTTCCTTGAACCTGTCTTCTCTTTTCTCTATTGCTTCTGATGGGTTTGATGGGCTTTTCCTCTCTGTGAGGATCGGTCCGACTCGGTTTCGGTAGCCTTCGCCTTCATTTCTTGTTTGGAAGGCCTCGATGGGGACCAATTCTTCTAATCACGATCCTCTAGTGTCTCTTTCGGGTGATCCTTCTCAGGTTTGTGGTGATTCTCCTGCTGCTGAGGCGTCCTCTGGGATGTTTCTGGCTTTGCGGAGGGATCTGTATCTCAAGCGCCTAGAAAGAGAGGGTGTCCTAGGAAGCCGAGGGATTTTTTTGAAGGGGAAGTTCCGGGGGTGGTGGCGTCGATGTCGATGCTGGAGGAGGTTCCTTTGAATTCTTTGGTTCTTTCGGAGGCTCATGGTTTTTCTCACGCCCTAACTAGAGCTAGTCGTGCTTGGCTTTTAGCTAAAAATATTGGCATCATATATAAGGGGTCTGATGATGAAGTCGTCTTGAGTTTAGCCTTACACATTCAAGAGTCTCATCCTAGGTTATATGGTTGAGGCTCAGGTTTGTCGTAGGTCAGAAGTGATCAGTTTTTTGGCAGGTCGTCCTTTTCCGTTGGTTTTCTTGAAGCTTTCAGTGTGCTCTTAGATCTTGGATAGGTTTTTTGGTTGGTCCAGCCGCTTTTGTATATTCCGGTTAGGTGGTGTTGCTGAGCTTTTTGGTCTTGTTGTGCAGGAGTGTTCTGATCTTGGTTGGTGATTAGCTTTTTGTTTGCTAATCACCCTATTTTATTGTGTCTCCTTTTTAGCTTTGTTCCTAAAGCTTTTTGTTAATACATATTTGAGCTATAAAAAAAACTTGGTGATTTCTTCACCAAAAAGTGACCATTCATCTATGCAAGTTGAGATCAACCAACCCCACAACAATGTCCAAGAAACCTTTGAAAAGATCAAACCTCTTGCTTTAATTTAAACTTCTTGGATGTGATCTTCCAAGATCCTGAAGCCGCCATAGAGGTTAAGCAACTAATTGCTAGTCTTAGCGACAAATAATTGGAAGAACATCATGAGATTGTTGTTCACAACTTGCAAGATATGTTGAATGAGGCTCTCTCAATTTTCGATCAAAAGAAAACTGCTGATGAAAAAATCTCTAGCAAGGAAATAGAAGTCTTGATTCTCACTAGACAAGTCAAGAATTATAGGTTGATCGTGTCAAAGCCTTAAAGCAAGCTGATGGAATAAAATTGCTGAGATTGATGCCAAAATTGCCAAACTTCAAAGCCAACGAGACTCTTTAACTGAAAAGCTTCCCAAATTCGACACGGAGATTAAAGGGATTGCCAAAGGAGTAGTGAAATTCATGAAGACTTCAACCAGGCTCCAAAAAGAAGTGCCTGAGGAAAAAGCCAAGCAACCCATCCTGGAAAAAAGGCTTGCTAGAGTTAAATCTCGTTATGCTGTAATGAAATCCAATCCAGGATTTTAATCTTTTTCATTCTTTAAGGCTATGTAACAGCCTATTCATTTGTTATGGTTTTCATTTGACTTCGTTAACAATGTTTTTTCCTTACATATATGTTTCAGACTGTCATTCAAAATCAATGCATTCCATACTCTTTTACTCATTTGTTATTCGAATTTCGTGCAACATGGGCTTATGTTTCTTTAAGTACTTACCATTTCTAGATAAAATTTTATTGTGTGCATGATAAGTGTCATTTTTACATATATTTGGATATCATTTTAGGCACTTATTTGACTTGTGTGCTTTGATTTATATCATTTTAATCCCCAATAGATTAGCTTATTAATTATTTAGGTTTAGGTAAGGCTTTATGAAAATTTCAATTCTAATTTCAACTTTTTGATGCAGAAGTTTAAAGCTGCCTGAGAAAAATTTCAATTCTTCAATCATTTGCTGCTTCCATCGTCTACTGCTTCCATCATATACTGCTTCCATCATCTATTGTTTCCATCGTCTACTGTTCCATCATCTACTACTTCCACCAAACCATCGTCCACTACCCCATCATTTACTATTTCCATCGTCTACTGCTTCCATCGTCTTCTTCGCCATCGTCCACTGCCCCATCGCCTACCTTCCCTCATCGTCTACTTCACACTAACTAATGACCAAAAACAGACTAAGGCAGTTTAGGAAACCCAAGGACGAAGCTTTTGGTCATTGAGCGCCCTGTTCTGTTTGTTCTTTTTTGCTATAAATAGACATCTATATCTCGATCCAGAACAAAATCCATCACTTGGAAACTCACCCAAACAGAGAGAACATGAAGGAGAGACAAGAGCAGAGGCTTAAGAGGCTGAAGAGGAGGCTTGGGAGCCGGATTTGACTGTGAGACATCGCGGTGTATTGGGTTATTCTTTCTTCTTCTTCTTCATGTTTGTAAAGCTATCTATTTCCATGGATAGCTAATCTCTCTTTTGTTGGGATTTGATGTATACTTATGTATTCTTTGTAAATCTTCTTAATATAAATCATGTTCTTTGTCTATGATTTAGTGGTTTTCTCTTGATGTTCATGCTATATCTTAGATTGATCACCTAGGGTATTTTGCTTAATTCGACTTGTGAGCGGAAGCTGCAACGTTGAGTCTGAGCTAGAGTTAATCACCTAATAATCCTAATTTCTAGACATAGAGTTAGGTTTGTTAGTCACTTAAACACCTAAACTTCATGATAACTATCTTTCTTAATCATGTGAGACATCAATGTTTAGGATTAGAGAGTTATTGCTATCCATTCATGCGAGACATCGATGAAGTAGGGTTGAAATAGTGTAGATGAATCATATGCTTAGGTTTAATTTGTATGTGAATCACTAGAACGCAAAAAGGTCGATCAATGAAGTCAAATCCCAGCAAGCTTATCATCCTTATTGTTTCTTCATCAACTTACTTGTTTTTCTTTATATTTCCATGTATAAACAATCAACCTCTTGTGAAAACATCATTTAAGTTTGATAAATATTGAATGACATAAGTATTACACCTCTCAGAGGACGACAAAACCCGTATCTGCTTACTACGATTGAATCTTAAGGGTTTAGTTCCAAAGCAGTATAAACTAGGAAAAGACCTTTATCAGTGCTCCTATTTTTTGTATCTAATAAGTGTTATTAGAAAAAACTTTCTCGACTGGAGCGGGCGAGAACTTTTTCCTAGTGGCGAGCAATGGAGACGTATGAAGACACACTTCACTTTTATACTTCAAGCTCGGTGTCTTATGGGCTGGGCGAGCACTTTGCCCAGTTGAGGATGACCTGGCGACCGAGGCAAGGACTAGAGTGTGGCGAGATAGGCGGGCTAAGAGGTGTAAGGATGAGGCTGTTGGGGCAAGTGTTCTGAGGCCCAGAGGCCCGTATTATGTAATCTAGGGTTTTAATGCTATTTATGAGTTTTAATGCTATTTATGACTCCCCCTCTATAAATAGCTAGAGGGGGCTCATGTATAAAGAATCTCTATTATTTTCCTTTGATTGAATAAATTGAATACTCTCGTTGCCTACTACTTCCTCTGTCTCCCGGTTGCTTTATCGGAACATTTGGCGCCGTCTGTGGGGACAGGTAAACTAACCCCTATGACTAGGAGGAGCGAAGCTATGTAAGGCATCCAGATGAGAGGGCGTGGTCGAGGACGTGGTGGAAGATGAGCAGCGAGGGCTGAGCGGCCACTGTCTCCTCCTCCGTTACCAAATCCGGCACCACCACCCCCAAACCTTGACGCGACGACAGCAACACAGAACCAGGCGGCACAGGCTGCGATGGGCTCAGGCCAGCCCACCATGATTAGCATTTCCCCGAAGGAATAGAATCAGGTGTGTGGCACCATTGATGCCATTCAACAACAAAATCAACACCTCCAAGCTCAATTGGAGTATTTCCGTCAACAGAAGGACCACAACATGACGAGTTACAGGGAGGCTGAAACTGTTGTCGAGTTTTAGCCTTTTTCGGCGGCCGTAGTGGCAATTCCAATGCCGGACACGCTGAAAACTTTGATACTCGAGACCTATACGGGCGACTCTGACCTGAAGGAACATTTGGAATATTTTGTGACAAAGATGGTAAATAGTCAGGCGTCTGACGCGGTGAAGTGTCATTTATTTCCTTCCATATTTAAAGGGAAAAATTTGGCGTGGTTTACCAAGCTACCCCTACATTCCATAACAAGCTTCACGGATTTCACGTGTAAATTTCTTACGCACTTTTCGGCGAGCATGACACAGAAGGTCACCACCGTTGTGTAGTTCAACATTTGACAGGGACCAACTGAGACGACCAAGCAGTACATGGTGAGGTTTAGCACCACTGTTGTGCGAATTGAGGATCCTCCTCAAGAAACATGTGTGAATGACTTCAAGCAAGGGTTAAGGGCAGGAACATTGAACAATAAGATGAGCAGGCGCCCGCCGCATGACGGGGGCGAACTCAGGGCGAGAGTACAAGACTTCACCTTTGAAGAGGAAGATGACGAGCAGAAGCGGAAGAGGGATGCATTGGATGCACTAGGCAGAAGGCAAGAGAGCTAGGGAAAGCAAGTTGACTCACAAACATCAAAGCACTTCATTCGCAAACCCAGGGTGACACAACTATCAGGAGCACGCAGACTACGGGCGAAGGGAGGCACCTCAGTGGCGGGAAAGTAATTACTCGCCAGTTCAGGCTCACGCTACGATTCCTCTGACGGTGGGTCTATCAAAAATTTTGGTGGAAAATAAGGAAACCAACCTTATCATGCACCCGCTCCCCCCTAGAAGGCCGCCTCAAAATGTTGATACCAGAAAATGGTGTGACTTCCACAAGACTCTAGGACATTATACGGACGATTGTGTAACCTTGCAGAAAAATGTCGAAAGGGTGATTAAAGCATGATATCTTAGACAATATGTTAGGCGATACCCAAATCCCCATTCTGGTCGCCAAACGTATCGCAGAGTTGATGTTGAAGAATTGGATGACGCAAACCCTCTTGGCGACCCATCTGGTCTGGTAAGCTGCATTTCTGGGGGCTTTTCCAGCGGGGGAGAATCTAGTACGGCGAGGAAACGATACATTCACGAGGCACACACCGCAGTCCACTCCATTTAGGAGGAGGCTTCGGTTTTGATCACCCGCCAATTATCTTTATAAAGGATGATTTCAAAGGGGTTATACCTCACAAGGGCGATCTCATTGTTGTGCAGTTCCGAGTGAATATTATGATGTGCAAAGGGTACTCCTCGATCAGGGGAGCTCGGCAGATATTATATATGGCGATGCCTTTGAGAAAATGGGCTTGAAAGAAAGTGATCTCTCGTCGGGTCGTTGAGCAGTTGTCCTGAGGTGGCGAGCGGCCAGTGAGGGTGTTCTGGTCGCTGGGCGGCTCTCCTGGGTCAGTGAGCAACCAGAGACTTGTATTCTTTGCCCAGTTCTTTCTGTCTTTGTGAAAATCCATCCAAAACTTTATTTCTACATAAAAAATGTACATAAAACATAATAAAATCCAATACAAGCTCATTTTTGGCAGAGTTCCGAATATATACAAAATAAGAGGAGTTTAACACAGAATATTCCTTAAATGATCAAGATAAGTGTCATTTAAAGGCTGTAAAATATGCATATTTGACACTTATCAAAGGTAAATGTAGTAAACATGTTTTTCTTTTTTCCCATCACAAACAGGAAACTTGTATATTGAAAGTCATTGAAAGTGTGAGAAGGAGAGGCAAAGAATGTAAGTGAAATGATGAACATGTTCTCTCTCAATTGTATTTTCTCTTAATAAATATGCAAGTGCTGTATGCAGTAAAATTTGGAGGAAGAGCGTTTAGCTATTCAGTCAGTTCAACATAGGACTATCAAAAATTTGAAGATCAAGAGAAGACATAGTCTCCTTTACCATAAAAATCATAACTGAGAGATGATATTGGGAGAGAGGTTCACTCATATTTTCCAGTTAATAATACATTGATTTAAATGAAAAGAAAAAGCAACTAATTTTGATTGGGGTAAATGGGTCAGGCATAATTTCCATAGCAAAATAGGGTAAACCAAGTAAAGAGCAATTATAGCATTCGTGTTGGCAAATGCAACAACAAACTTCAGTAAGGAAAAAAAAAAACACTGAAAATACCCCTCAAGACTATTTTATGTGTGTTC
Organism: Acmispon strigosus; assembly: GCA_030819835.1. Lineage (NCBI taxonomy): Eukaryota > Viridiplantae > Streptophyta > Magnoliopsida > Fabales > Fabaceae > Acmispon > Acmispon strigosus. Next base: position 34,683,831 of record JAUAMA010000001.1, read on the forward strand.
AAGTACAAAGCTTAATGCTCCTTCTAAGTTCTAAAGTCATTTGAAAAATTTATTGAAATAAACTTCAAATAGTTTATACGTCAGTATAAGTACTGAATTATTAGCAAATCTAAGGCACTTAAGAATATAAGCTAAAAAATAGTTATAAGTATGTCATATTCTTACCAAAACACTTGCATAGTAGTCCCAAACCTATTTTTAGACCAATGAAAAATGATAGCCAGAGAAATTTAGGTTTCCAGTATATTAAATGAATAACGTAACTCTATTTTGTTCCAGAAATAGAATTCATGTTTAAAAAAGAAACACAATAAGGATTCGTTTTTCTTAATTATCAAAAGGGGAAAAAGTCCTCATTTTTCTATGACTCATTCATGTTTATCAGCTCAAAAGATAGTTAATATCAAAGGAAATTTTTTTCTTTATTAAGAATGATTAGAGAAGAATAGCATCTGATAATTTGATATAAGGAATACATTTGTGAAATCCCTTTCACAATATTATTAAATGGTTCACAAAGTTGAATTGTCACAATCACAGAGCTGCATTTGGCACTACAAATTTAATCATCATGAAAACAGTTCCCTATTTCATTCCCTTTCCAATCATCCTTGTTTAAAACCAACAATGTGGCTAGTGGCTACCATGTTGAATGAAGTAAAGAGAAAAATGTTACTTCTCATTTGGAATATCTTTCTCTTAAGTCGCTCAGCACATGCCTCAAAGGGCATATTCACATTAAGTTCCACTCTAACTGGTTCTCTAACCTGGAACACCAAAAATTATCCATTGTTTATTTAACTGTTCACATGTTCCATTTTTTTCTCAATCTCAAGCAGAAAAGAAGGAAAACATTGTATAGGTTCTCCTTCTTCTGGAGGCAATGGAGATGTAAGCTATTCTCTTTGGTTTCTTAGTGTCATCCCCTTCAAGTTTTTTCAGACTTTCTCCAGCTTCAATGTTCGAAAATAATCTCCCTGAGAAACCTCATTTCAAGCTTCTTCACTACATCTTAATGGAATCTAAATTGAGATAGGATCGTCAGAAAGAAAAAGCGAATGAAAGTGAAAATTTCAAATGAAAGATGGTATTCTTCCTCCTACCTGATCTTTATGGAAATCTTCTCCCTTGGCACAGATTCAAGAAAAGCTTCTTCCTCTCCATTTATTCATTTTCTTCTCGGTTCCTTGCATTGACGCCCTATCAATCTCTCTCACGCATGTTGAAGCGAGCCTATCCCTTACAATGAATTTTCAACCAAAACTCTGAAATATGACAATGAAGCACATGAGGTAAATATGAGTATGACAACAGAATTTCAACTGAAACAATTGGAGAAGAAAACATATAAAATATAATTTTGAGTATAATTCTCATCTTTATGATTTGTTTGCTTAAAACCACACAAAAAAACTGAACTACAAATATTAAAGAAGAATATGTGAATGGAGAGTGGAAGAAGGTTAATAGTTGAACATTGAATGAAACATTATTCGCTTATGATAGTGAGAAAATACACAAGAAAAGGGGGGTCTGAATTGTGTGTTAGATTTTTAAAACTTCTTTTTAGGTTCTAAGAATTTATTAGTTTCAAATGAATATAGGAGTGTGTGCATGCAGTGGAAAATTAACTTAAGACTGAAAACTAAAGCACACAGGGTATTTATCCTGGTTCACCCCCATAACCGACAGGGCTACGTCCAGTCCTTGGCTTCACCAAGATTTTCCACTATTTCATCAAAATAGTACAAGTATTCTACGGGACTTCTCCTAGTATTATAAGGACTTCTCCTAACAAGTATTATGCAGGACTTCTCCTTTAAAGTATTATTCAGGACTTCTCCTACCTAGTATTCTACAAGACTACTCCTGGTTCCTCTTCAAGGTGGGTTTGTTGTTCTACAACTTTCTCTTCAACAAGAGTTAGGTAGAAAGATGAAGCACATTTTACAGAGAGGATATAGAATTAGGTTCTCTGTTTGGTTTGTGTGTGAGTAAGATAAGAGTAACACTCTATAGGTTCTTCACACTAGGGGACGACTCAACTCAATTTAGAATGGTTGTAAACTTGTGAGTTGTGGCTTGGTTCTTTGGACAACTTGGTAGAGATATACAATGTGTTGTGTTCAAGTCGCCAAGTTGATTTGAAAGCAAACTTCTCTATTTATATCTTCAGTAGGATGTTCCCAGTAAGCTTGACGAAGATTTGAAAAATAGTTCCGTTGGAGGTTCTGCTTCCTTGTGAGTAACGGATACATTTGTAATTCTAAATCAGCATTAAATGCATTCTGTCATGCTTTAATTGCTTTTGGTTGACATCGTCTGGCGCGTTACTGTATTCAGCCTTGAGCTTTTGTTTGGACATCATGTCCTAGTGCATGTCAGCTAAGGATCATTAAATGTTCTGAACAGAAGATTTTGTTTTGACCGTTGAGAAGATACCGTGTTCAGATTTTCTCGCTGTTGATTCCGCAAAGGTAGATTGATTTGAGGAAAAGCAGAGTTGTTTACAGAAACGAGGAATAAAGTATTGAATGTGTCCCTTTCTTCGTTCTGCGATAAACAGTGCTTCATTTGTTGTGCAGACGAGGTAGATATTCTTTAAAGCTAGAAGCAATGATGATTGATGGATTCATCAGAGATTTTCGTTGAATGATTTCTTCAATGCTTCTGCCGAACGGACTCTTCATATTGTCAAGGCAAACAAGCTTTCTGGCATTTATATCTTTTGAGCACTTAATGCTTTAGACAGACGAATTCTTCATCATGACATGGCAGACGTAATCTTTGCAGTATTTCCAGAAGTTCGTCATCGAGTAAGTTGCCAACTAAATACGTTATTCGGTAGTCAACCGTACTATATAGACGGACGGACTCCTTGAGCCGAACGTTCTCAACTGTTAGACTATTTTTGCTATGTAAGTGGTCGGACGTTATCTCCTTTTGTGTTTCTCTTAAAGTTCTCCTTTTGAATGGGTTGTTACCCAACTAATTTGTTTAGAGACTAGAGATTCTTCAAAGCTGGAAATGTTCCTTTAGGCTTGTGACCAGACTTACTCAACTTGGGCTAGAAAGTATTCCTGTTCGTCAAAGCGTTTTCAAACACCGAACTGTTTCAACTTTATCAAGTGTACTTTGGTGTTGAATGTGCATAGCTGCTTAAGTGCTTTCCAAAGGATGTCTATTCACTTTTAGGCAAACTTGGTCTTCATTGGGTCGCCGGACTGTCTCCGCTTGGTTGCTTTCTTTGTGCATTCTGACAGTTCCTCTTGAAAGTGTATGCAGTTGTTCTTCAGTGAGGACCCAAACGGTTTCCTCTTATTTGCCTGTCTTTCCTTTTTCTATGACTTGATAATGCCTTGTAGTTTATGCAGTTCTTCTTGAAGATAGTTTTTCCTGGACATAAGAATGTTCAACGAGTCAGGAATTCTACTTCTTAGGAATATCAAACTATAATGAAATTGTTAATTATCAAAACATAATAATTCATTTAATCATTTGAATCTAACAGCTTATTGATTACCTTTTGTTGACCTTAACTCCTGAAATTGGTGTGCAGAGGAACCGAAGGATTGGCTGAAAGAGAAGAACAAGGTCTCCAAGTTCCTATTGGCCCCCGTCAATGCCTCCTAGGAAACCCTTCACTCTGTCTATCTCTTGCTCAGTACCATTTCTTCTTCTCTTTTCTGTTTTAGAGAAGTGTATCGTCTGCGGTATCGTCTGATACAACATTCTGTCATTTGATCCTATCGTCTGAGTAGGATCATCTACATAAGGAAGCATTATCTGATCAGCTACAACGTCTGCCCAGAAGTATCGTCTAAGCGACACCTTGCCAGCTGTAGCCAGATATCTTGTCGTACTAGCAATCCCGGAATATCCGGGATCTTACCTTTGTATTTATTATTGTTTATGATTCCTAATGTAATAGTTTACCTCGAAATATCCATCGTTCTCTCTGTATAAATACAGAGCTTGTAACCATGAATAAATAGGAATTGAAGTGCAGTATAATAATAAGAATCTTACAGAGTTCATCTTTGCATCTTCGATTTCTCAATTCTTCAAGAACCTACTTAGGTTCTTAACACTCTGTGTTCACACACACATTGTTGCTTCCTATCTTATTAGGGGTTTCACTTGGCATTGGAAACTGAGGCTTCTTTCATTGATGAGGATTTGCAGAAAATTCAGCAACTCTTCCTAAAAGCGGCCATGGATTGCAACCCACAAGACATGAATTCTTTCGTCACTTTCCAAGCCAACACCGGAGTTGAGGTTTGTCTTGTCCCTCTTCTGCCACGCACAATTTAAAAGCACTTAAAAGTAACATCACAGATCTCCATAATAACCGCATGGCTTTAAACTAAAATCACACTTGAGTTATCAAGCATGATGTAGCCAAATAAATAAATCACAAAAACTTTATAGACCTATAATCACAATCAAGAAAAAAAAACAATAAAAAGTGTGCAATAAAGACACTCAAGAAATATTGAATATGGATATTAGAGCTTTTTAAACCGAACTACAAACTGAGGCTTGATTATTCAATGTCTCTCATATCAAAGTTTGTTCATAATGGTATTTTTTGTCATTCTCAATTTTTTAAACAACCTTGTACACCAGAAAGAAATGCACCATTGCAATGCCAAAAGTAAGAATTTTATTAAGGAAAAGGAAGGGAATGGAGGATCATATTAGAACAACTTGCGGTTTCTTTCCTCACCGGCACAGGGTTAGAATCAATAATTTCATCAGAACAAAGACATAAAAGAAGAGAAAACAGTGCTTTGGGACATGAAGGAAGGATGAAACGAAGGTTAACAACATAAATCCTACATTTTCTCAATCTTTCTCCACCTCCTCTCCTCTACTCCTGGAATGTGCACTCACCCCTGCCATGGAAGCCTCGTCTTCATCAATCTCTGGCACGCCCTAATGCATCTCCCCCACATGGGTTTCATGGAGCCCTAATTCCCAATTTCAAATTTAAGAAATGAGAAGGGTGTGAAATCAGAATAAATGGGGGTGAGGCGAAATCAGAAGAAGAAAGAACGCAGAAAAAGAAACATTCTTACTTGATGGTCTGCGCACCTCCCTCTTGTCGCCATTCCTGTTAGCCATCGCCAGAGGAACCATCATTGTACTTATCTCCACCATCGACTCGATCTTTCAGTCTCCATCTTGTAATCGCCTTTCCCTTCTCTCCCTCTCATGTTCTTTCTTCGATTCTTTTTCATTTTGCTTGTGTGTGTGCGACGATAGTGATTGCCAAGGAACTGAAAGGGAAAAAAACGGAAGGCTGAGGAATGGGGAAAGAAAGAAGAAACGTAAGAAAGAAAGATGAAAGGGCTAAGGGAAGATGTGATTGAGGAATGGATGGCTCTGATTGAATCTTTAGAAATGTAGTTAAAAATTAATTAGGTTTGTTTACTCGTATATGTGATTGTCCTTAATCTAGATTTTAAAAAAATAATTAGTTCAGTTTTTGTTGATTACATGTGATTAATTAGTTCAGTTTTTGTTGATTATATGTGATTATCCTATTGAGATTTCTTAGTTTAATTTTGGTGCTATCAACTTCAAATTTGAATGTTTTTGATTTTTTTTAAATGCAAAATTTTATAAAAATCTGAAATATTAAATTGAAAAAAATAACAACATAAAAAATAATTAGTTAGGTTAGGGTTTTAGTGGGATAGGTGAGATTAAACCTTGTTTTTTTATTGTTACATAAGAACAAATTAAATAATAAATAAATAATAACAATAATAATAATAATATATAGATAAAAACAAAAAGTTAATGTTTTTTTATATTAAACCTTAAAAATATGCATCACTTCACCACCTGATGGCTCAACCACACGTGCAAGGTGAAACCACCCGTCAAGAGGCACGTGTTAACGTTGGTGAGGAACAATCAGCGACGAAGGCCATTCTCATCTCTCTCTGCTCTGAAAACGGCACTTCTCCCTTTTTCTTTCTTTTATTCACATTGAATTCTTTCCATAATTGATTCTCGATTGATTCAGCCATTTTTGTAAATTAGGTTTAGGGCATTGTTTAATCTTCCAAACATTCACTTGGGTATCAATTAATTCTCAAATCCCCATTTTCTCCATAAATATATAAACCAAAACGCAATCAAGCTTTGATCCGATTGATGCTTGCTTTTCAATTTGTCCCTCCTAAATTGCAATTTTCAACCATGTCTGGGAGTATTGACTTTAACTCCCCTTCGCTTTCCCTTTTCTGCTTTTTTTGAAAGGTAACCTCCATTTCAACACTATCATCATTTCATTCTCTTTTATCCTTTTTTATTATCGATTACTCACTGTAGATCTAATTTGAAATTTTATTTTATGTGTTTTAATCAATGAACTTGATTCGAAATCTGCAATAGGGTTTCTTCAATTTAGGGCGTCACGTTATTGCCTCGGGTGTGTGCTAAAGATCCCATCTTTCATGTGGAAGACTATCTGAATTTTGTGCTCTGTTGTTGAAACTGATTACTTGATTTTAGGAGTGATTACGTAGCTAATCTGCTCTTTTTGTTTTTGTAATTGGGAGATTGAATTCATGTGTCTGCTTTTCATCCTTGAGGATGTCCAATATTTGGAACTAGGTGAATCTGTTTTTTTGGCTCTGAGGGAGTAACGGTCCCTGCTACTGTTAGGCTCTTTTTCCTTTGGATGCTATTCATGCTGGTCATTTACACAAACATATGTTATTAGTTACGCTTAAATATGTTTGGGTTCCTAACCTTTGAAATAGAATCAAATTGGGTCTTGAAAAAAATTCCTTTGAAATGTCATCCCTAACAATTTTTTTTTTAATCAAATTAAGTCATTTTGACCAATTTAAGCTGATTAGTCACGTAATTATCTCTGTCATCAATTCCACGTGACTTTTACTCATTTTTTTAATTCCACATCAACCCTCTCTTTCCCACTCCAGCCGCCCCACTCTCCTCTCTTCCATCTCCCTTTCCTGAAAACCTTAATCTTTCTTCCTCCCAAAACCAGCAGCCGCCGCTGCCACCCATTACCTTCCCTAACATCAGCAAACGATAAATGTGGTTATGAAGGGACGCAAATTATTATAGCAAACGATTGCCAAATCTGTTTCTTCATCTACATTTTGGATTTCTAGAAACCCAGATCGATAAATGCTGGACGCAGAGAAGCAGATGCGAGAGTAGTAGAGAAGATCCCAAATCTCCAAAGCATAGAAAAGTTGTAAAAAAATCCCAAATGTCCATCGCCATCAGATGCGAGAGAAACCCAGAAAGAGAGGAAGAGAAGCAAATTGAGAGAAACCCAGATGCGAGAGAAACCCAGATTGAGAAGAACATGCAAGAGAAACCTAGATCGAGAGAAAGTCATATTGAGACAGAAAACCAGATCGAGAGCCCTAATATAATTTTTCATTTGGGAAATCCAAAATCCGACCGCCACCACTTCTTTCTTCTTTTCAACCCCAACCCCAACCAGATCGAGTTCTGGGTTTCATGAAATTTTATGGGTTTCTTCTCACTATTTTTCCTATTCATTTACAAGAGTCTGAGAGTGTGAGGTGCGCATCGTGGAGAAGGTTTGCGGTGGCGGCTGGTTGGGGGAAGAGGAAGGAGAAGGAGTTCGGCTCATCATTTGCTGAGGTCAGGGAAGGTAATGGGTGGCGGCGGCAGCTGCTGGTTTTGGGAGGAAGAAAGATTAGGGTTTTCAGGAAAGGGAGAGGGAAGAGAGGAGAGTGGGGCGGCTGGAGTGGGAAAGATCGGGTTGATGTGGAATTAAAAAAATGAGTAAAAATCACGTGGAAATGATGATAGGGATAATTACGTGACTAATAAGGATGTATCATATGAGAAATATGTTTTTATATGAGAAAGTAAGAATATATCATGACCGTTAGATCTAACCATAAATGGTCAAGATTAAAATGTGAAGTCATGTGACTTTTTAAATGTGACTTTTTAAAAAGTCACATGACATTTTTAAGTAGTCATGTGACTACTAAGTTGTTTTAATCTTGACCATTCATGATTAGATGTAACGATCATGATTTATTCTCATTTTCTCATATAAAAACACATTTCTCATGTGATACATCCCAATCAGCTTAAATTGGTCAAAAGGACTTAATTTGATTAAATTGTTTTTGTTAGAGATGACATTTCAAAGAATTTTTTTTCAAGGACTCAATTTGATTCCCTTTCAAATGTTAGGGACCCGAACATATTTAAGCCTATTAGTTATACAAATTCTAGAAGCATTAGTCGTGTTGCAGTATCATTAGTTTGTCCTCGAAGACAGTGGAAAGGAATCATTTTGATTTCTCATTTCTCAAACTAAATAAAGTCATATCCAATATCTTCTTCTTTGCTTCTTTTCTTAAGTGGTGACAAGGAAACTTTTCAAAGGGAATGTGAAATTAAGTTTTGATCCTTAAACTATGTGGGCTTCTAATCATGGATTGAGAAAGTTTCTTTTGTCTTGTCACCTCAAGCTTGAGTCTCTTTCTTTCTATCTTAATTTCTTTATCGATTACTGAAGTAAAAAGCTTTCTTTCTTGACATTTCCACATTTGATTAATATAACCCTTCCCCCCCCTGGATTTCAGGTATGGAGTGTCTTGATATCTGTAAGAGATCATGTTGCAGTGCTTAGACGGATTAAAGCATTTATGCGCTGCTCTGGTAAATTGTTGTGACGCTGATACGTCTAAGCAACCAAGAGGTTTAGAAAATCCAGAAGGCCTTGCAAGAGAGACAGTGTGTATGTTATTATTGCCCTTTCTATTTCCATCTTACATTGCAAAAAAAATATGATTCAAAGGAGCAATAGGCCAGTGGTTGATTGTTATTTCAATTTTTGTTGTTAGTTATTCTCAATGAGCACTGATTATCAATATTTTTTTTGCATCCAATTTTGCTCATTTCTTTCTTTTCATCCTTATCTCCTCTCTTCTCTTTTTGGTTTTCACAATATTTTGCAAGACAATGGTGGAAAAAATGTTATATAGACATATACTTTGACTATATATAAACAGGAAATAGCATCCTTACATTACTGAGGGACAGATCAGATAGTAAAGGTGGAAATAATAGATTCTAGGATACATTAAGATTCTGAGATCCGTAGTTTAACACTGACTAGTTGTACAATCTGGATGGGAGATGATGTTTTTCTCAATAATACCATTTTTATTTCAGAGTAAATTGTTGAAGGATAACTTCTTAATGCCTTTGAAGATATAGATAAAAGTTAGATGGCAATGAACCTATATGCCTTATTATTTAGTTACTGAGGCACTTGTTAAGCTTTGATTCACTTGAATTCATATCTGTTCTTTCTCACAAGTTTCTAAAGCATTAAAAAATTAAATTTAGGAAATATGGAAAAGAAAAAAGAGAGGATATTTATATATTTTGTCGTCAATGCAGTTAGTGTAAGTGAGATTGAAGCGCTTTATGAATTATTCAAGAAGATCAGCAGTGCAGTGATTGATGATGGACTAATTAATAAGGTAATTGATGCCATCGCATGCTCTGTCCTTCTATCCTTTCATGCTATTATATTTGTTTTTCCAAATTTCAAACTTTCTTCATAGCCTACCCTTATAGCCATAACTTCACACCTCACAAGTCTATTATGTTTTATGTAAAACACACAATTCACAGTAGTTCATATCATCTATTGCATTATTTCTTTGTATTTCTGAACATTCTCATTCTGATTGTTTTGATGGTTTCCTTATTTTACATGGCAGGAAGAATTTCAGCTGGCATTGTTCAAAACAAACAAGAAAGAGAGCTTATTTGCAGATAGGGTATGCTGAGGATTATATTCCTGCTTTGTTTATAACTGATTTTTAGTCTTCCATTCCGAGGAAATAGAAACAATGACAGAAATTTTTTGATGCATTTTTATGAAAATTCAACTCTTACATTGTTGTGACCAAGATTTTAAACTTCAGTTATAAAAATTGATCTTCAACTACTTTTTATACACTTCCTCTTTGTTTTATTTCACCCTGTTGCTATATGACCTAATAAATGTGGCTTTAGATGTCATCCTTGCTTTTTTCCCCTTTGATTTATTAGCTAGATGACCTTTTTTGGGTAATATTTATGATCTGATGACGTTGAAGTCAGTTGCATATACTGTATACTTGCTGTATAATATGATGTGAGCCTTAGAAATATATTTGTCCTGTTCATGATTTTGTACCGTTTGAATTTTGTAGGTATTTGACTTGTTTGACACAAAGCATAATGGGATACTTGATTTTGAAGAGTTTGCACGTTCTCTCTCTGTCTTTCATCCCAATACACCAATTGATGATAAGATTGAGTGTAAGAATAGCAAACTTTAGATATCTTCAACAATTTTATTTGGATTTTGAATGGGAAGGGTATTTATTGGATAGGGAGGTATAACATTTATGTAGTTTCTGTAAATGTCTCCCTTGCCGCATTGTTATTGATAGTAACGCACATGCTTGTTGGGGATTCCCAATTTTTCCTTCTTGTAGTTTCATTCCAATTGTATGATCTCAAACAGCAAGGGTTTATTGAAAGGCAGGAGGTAATAATTTTTAATATGCTATTTGAAGGAATGAAGTTTTGTCCTCTAACCATATTCTATATTGTGTTTAGGTTTGACAACCAATTTGGAATAGAATTACATATCAGAGAACTTGAACTAACTCGCATTTTTCTGAAGCCAACTGCAATTGTATTTTCGATTCTTTTGTGGTCCAACGCCCTGGATTGAAATTTGAAAACCAGTCTAAATCATGAGTTTTCAAAGGCTGATGATCAGGCCATCTTTTTCTCAAGGCCCCCACAAGAGGCCAGGATTTCCAATGGGAAAAGAAATAGTTTAATGTAGATGATAACAAGTTTAGGATTTTGGTTAAATTTCGTGGCCTAATTTTGGGACAGAATTTGACAACTTATTCTTGTTGGTTACAGAGAACTGTGAACAAACTAGATGAAGATGGTAGTGTTCCACCACTCACTAGGAAAAACAGATTGAATATGTTTTAAGTATCAGAGATTAGAAGCCTAAAATTATAATTAAATCATTATTCCTGGGTCAAAATAACCAATTCTTTTATCTTCCAGCTTTAACATTGGAAGTTATGCATTCTCAAAACTACATACAACTTTAAACTTGATATCTTCCTAGAATTTAACTGCAAATAAATTCAAAATCACTTTATAATCTTAGTGAATCTTTTTATTTTTTCTCTTTCCTTGTAATCTATTTGATACTCTGATCTCACATGTTTTTGGTATGTATTTGATACGTATTGGTGATTGGTATTTTTATGCATAGGTGAAACAAATGGTAGTAGCCACTCTAGCTGAGTCTGGTATGAATCTTTCGGATGATGTGATCGAAAGTATTATTGACAAGGTGCTTCATGTACTTGATACCTTCAATTGCATCCTAAATCTTATGCTCACTATTAGACTAGGTATATTTGAATCATTTTATAAGTTCTTCTTTGTCTTTGGTTTCATCTTTATTTTATTTTAATATCTTTTTGTCAATGTAAGTATGAATTTTTCAACTATGTTTTTCACTCTTCTTAAACTCAATCTTATTAAGCATGTAAGTATATGTAAGGTAGTCATAGGATGGAAATCAGTGGTTTAATTTTCCCGTTCATGATTGTTTTTCTGTCATTTCCCAAATTTTAAGTCTATATTCTTTTGATGGTACGTTTTTGTCCATCATTGTATCTCTCATTAATTAGTTAACATAGGTGACTGTTAGTGAGAGTTAGCCAGTTAGCTACAAAGAGCAGAAAATAGGCATGTCTGCCTAATGCCTATAAATGAGAGGAGGCGAGGAGGGGTTGAAAGGGACAGGTATCTAGTCATTTGAGTGAGAATTGGGGCCTTTGGGTAGGGAAGTTTGTAAACCCTGAAGTGTTTCAGTGTTGTAATCAAGGGAGATTTCCTTTATTCTATTTCTATGTAATAAAATACAAGTTCCTATCACATTATTAGTGGGACACTTATGTATACTCTATCTATGTTTTCCTCTCATTTGGACCGAGGTTTCTACTGAATTTCTTTGCAAAATAAAGCAAACCTTCTTTCGGCCTTATTCTTATGAAATTCATAAAGTACTTTGGTTTTCTGTAAGTTGAGTTGATAATGATGACATTGGCATATGAATCATTCTTGTGCTATCATAATCTTCTCTTGAGATCTGTCACTAACTGCTTTTACGCTCTATAGACATTTGAGGAAGCTGATACAAAACATGATGGGAAGATTGACAAGGAAGAATGGCGAAACCTTGTCTTACGGCATCCATCCCTTCTGAAAAATATGACTCTACAGTATCTGAAGTGAGTCTTCTGTCACTAACCACTATTTCAGTTTTGAAATTCTTTCGAGTGAAGTCTTGCCAAACATGTTTGGATGTGTTTGTTAAAATGATTCGTTAAGACTATTAAAACCATAATCTCTAGTGCTATTGAAGAGAACAAGATGGTTTTTTTCCTTTTCCAAACATGTTTGGATGTGTCTGTTAAAATGGGCCAAATACTATTCAAAGTATAATCTCTAATGCTAATGAAGTGTTTTCAAATTAGTACAACCCAATGCATCTCTGGTCTATGTACACAAGCCTCTTGGACCATGTGTGTACCTTTGTAGGTCTTTCATAGTAAAGGTTTTGTTTAAATCATGGCAATTTGGCATCAGAACATTGTAATTTTGTCTTGGCTGGCATATCCTATATATCAATATATTCTATATCTCAAGGACAATATTGTGGTCAGTGGTCACTCTATAGCATCTTACATCTAACTTAAATTCCTTGGCAGAGATATCACCACCTCATTTCCCAGTTTTGTGTTTCACTCACAAGTTGATGATACTTGAGGCAACTACATCATCCGTGTCACTTTCAGGGTCTTGACTATAATGGTCTATGTTTGACTTGTGAATGATGGGGTTTTGTGTGAAGGATTTGCTTAGGGATGGATAGGGACTCTGTTTATATTTTCAATATGATTAGAAAGTTGTCTTCCCTTTTTGGATAGTTGAGGTTGGTAGATTGAACAAATGGGTTTGCTTAATTTGAGAATAAAAGCGGAACAGAATAGAATATTGAGGGTGTTTCAGCATTGGAACCGTGGAAGTTTGGTGAGAATTGAGAAATATATGTCTTTAACAAGTCCTATGCAATATCTTTCCTTCTATTTTAACTTGCTCTTATATTTGCCATTGTTTTTGTCAAGGCTATTGCTGTAAAAGAATCAGTCAGCAGTGCATGTTTTCTTGTAATTATAAATTTTTGCATGGTACGTATTTCAAAAGTTAATTGGAAAAAAAATTGAATGCCTAAAATCACCGGGTGGAAAAAGGTGTTTTTACTTGTATGGGTATGAAGCCATTAGATTGTAAGGTTACAAATATCATTGGTAGAGATCAGAAATCAGACACCATTTGAGAACATATCATCTCTATCCTCTGAAGACGGGACCATGGTTTATGAAACCTGACTCACATTGACAATAAAAACAACATTTGTATAATTGAAGATGCTGCTAGCATCCACCAATGATATACTATTTGAGAACTAGATGAACCCGAGCCTTTATCTGTAACTCCCACAACAAAACGACAATCACCAACTGAAGGGTCTCTGGAAGTAACCATACCAAGACCATCAAAATTGCAGCTTCGCGAGTCTTGCATTTGTAGTTGATAGTAACTGTTAAAAGCATATGAGACATTACCCTGCACCCCAATCGCATTACATGAACCACCATAGTTAAGAGCTGTGCAATCTGCAACACTACAAGAAATTCTCATATGGTTTGCCACATTATTCAAATCACTGGAAGGACTTGCCACACACCATCTAGATGGAAGATACTGAACGTTCTTTGCATTCTTCAACTCCTTGTTTCCAAGGCCAGGGTTTAATGGATACTTAGCTTTCCCATCAAAGTAGAATATCCCCCAGTGTCGTTCAAACCCTCCTGGAAGTGTGCTCTTTGCTCCTTCATCAAGAAGGCTGAAGAGATAAATATCCATAGGAGAAGAACCTGGCCTCAAGGGGGTATCTTTGTTATTAAGAACATGGTTGATGAGACGTTGATTGAAAACCTTTGCTGCTGTGATATTTGCACCAATGGCTCCATCTGAGGGCCAAGCAATTTCCCCAATAACTATAGGCATCTGGCCATATCCAAGTTTGCTGAGGGCTGCAACTAAAGTGTCATAATTTCCATCAAATGCATTGGTATAAACATTGGAACCATCTGTGACAGGATGAGTAGTTCCCTCAAAGAATGCATAGTCTTGTGGAAAATCTCCATCGTAATAGAGGCTGAGGAATGGGTAGATATTGACCATAAATGGGGAACCATTTGAGTTGAGGAATTGAACTATCTGAGTCATGATTTGTGTTAGTTCCGGCCGGAATGCGCCTTGTGAAGGAACGGTGGCCTTGTATGCATCTGTATTGCAAGGGACAACTAGTTTTATGGAACCAACAAGATTTACTTTCACTAAAGACTGCAACAGATTTTGTATTGCAGGGGTGACCAAGTTCTCAAATTGACCATTATAACTCTTAAGGAATGGCTCATTTCCACCAGTAACATACCTGTAACAAAAACACCAAAAGGAATTAGAAAATCAAATCTGTGTTCTGTTTACTACCAAATATATAGCTATAACACACACGGTACTATGTAAAGCACTAAGACTTAAGTATACCTTGCTCCTTCTAAAAGTTTATTCACATTAATATATGATAATTTTTGTTAAGAGAAACATGCTAACAATAATACTCTTCAGGCTAGATATCTTGGACAAATTCTTGAAACTATAGTCTTGTACTTAGCATCAATGTAGAGAGCAAATTCTAGAGGTAAACATTCAACAAATTGTAAGGCTTATAATAAATACTTACCACTAATATATATTTTGAATTGTCCATAAACTATGCCTATTCTTTAATATAGACTTCCGTTGGGTTTTCCCCTTTTGATTGTTCTGTTTGGATGGTGAGCTCCGATCGGTTTCCGACGGAGCAGGAGTCTGATCTCGTGCTCCGCAATGTTGATAAACCCAAGACCTTTTGATTTTGAACCTTTGTCTGTTCAAGGTCTCTCTGGTGGAACTTCCTCCATTGCTGACATTTCTAAACTCCCTGTAAGTCTCTGATTTCGCACATGGAGGCCTGCCTTGGCGTCAATAGTGGGGCGACGGGTTCTCCCCTGGACGCGGAGAAGCTCTAGGAGAATCTGGAAGGCGACGAGGACCTTCTGGAGGAAGATTTTCTGATGGAGGATTTTGATCTGCCTTTGGGGCTTGCAGACCCCTTTTGCCCTGTGTAGGGTTGATCATATAAACCGGCTCGGCCCAAAACTGAAAAAATCTAGTTTTTAAGAGCTATCAGGCCAGGTGGACGTTTTGGTCAGTTTAACTAGACGGGCTGAAGCGGGTCTACTCGGTCGGGTCCGGGTTCAAGTTTTAAATTCGTCGGAACCCGGCCCAACCCGAGTTATGCATGGTTTTTTTTTGGGTTAGGCCGTAAGTGCATATTGGGCCCATGAAGCCAAACCCTGTGTCCACTGTCCAGTCCACCGGCTTCATTAAACCCTAGCTATTTAATTCTTTCTCAGAACCCTGCTACCTTGTGTGTGCGCCGTTCTCACTTCTCACTTCTCACAGCCTTTCTCTCTGACTTTCTCTTTCTCTCCAACCCTAGCAGATTGCAGCGCCTCCGATCATCTTTTTCGTCGGTCCGATTGCATTTGTCATCGCTTCGATCGTCACCTCCATCGCTCTGTTTGTCTTCGTTCACCATCATCTGCGACGACGACTCCTCTTTCTCCGCCGCTGCCTTCGACAAGTCTCACGGCCCCTCCTCGTGAAGCCCGAATAAACATGCACCCGCAGCCCTGATCCGGCTAGAAAGCTTCTCGAACAGGACAGTGACCAAGGAGGACAAGGAGAAGCCATGGCTCCAAGATCGCACATCTTCAAGCGCATGCACAACACTCGAATATTGCACCTTTACTTATTTATTTCTCAAATTTGTAGTTTATGATTAATTAGTGTTACCTTGTAGACTTGGCTCAAATTTATTTGTTGATCTCTAATCCAATTTTGTTCAACCAGCCTCTTCTTCTTCTTCTTCTTCTTCTTCTTCTTCTTCTTCTCCTTCTTCTTTCTTGGCTAGAATGACATGATCTGCAATTTTTTTTTACATTTGGGTTAATCCGACTCAACCCAACCGACCAAACCGAAAACTCGCTGACCCGCACCCGAACTAATCCGAAGCCCATTTCGGTCGAATGCGAGCCTATTTTTTTCTTCATCGGTTTCATTCAGATTGGGCTTTTTGGGCCCGAACCTGACCGCTGCTCAGCCCTAGCCCTAAGTTGGTCATCTCTCGAGAGGATAGGATTCACATCTGTAAGCCATGGAGAAGAGCAATCATTATCAAACTCTTGGGGATAAGAGTTGGTCTCCGATTTATGAAGTTTCGGCTCACTAAGCTCTGGCAGCCTAAGCAAGGAATGGAGGTTATTGACTTGGAGAATGATTATTTCTTGGTCCGGTTTGCTGACTTAGAGGATTTGAGGAGAGTTTTTGAGGGGGGTCCTTGGCTCATCTCAGATCATTACTTAGTTATTCAACGATGGAGGCCAGGTTTCCTTTCCAAGAAGGATGATCTCAGGAGAGTGGCGGTTTGGATTCGAATTCCTGGGTTGCCGGTGGAGTTTTATGATAATTAGGTGCTGTGGGATCTAGGGAACATTGTGGGCTGTTCTTTGAAGATTGACAAGAACACTTTAATGGAGGATGTTTTTGGGGATTGCCTTACGACTAGAGGGAAGTTTGCGCGGATCTGTGTTGAAGTGGATTTGAAGAAGATTCTGGTGTCTAAGGTCCTTCTCCATGGCATGCGTTTTCCTGTGGTGTATGAAGGGATTCATAAGGTGTGCTTCCATTGTGGCAAGTATGGTCAAAAAATTGAAACCTATAACCTTGTTAAGGATGGTCCTGTTTTAAAGGAAGCCAGTCCTTTGGATGTTCCAGTTCAGAAGGAGGCAGAGGTTCTTATGGAAGAGGTTGATTTTGGGCCATGGATGCTAGTTCAGAAGAATAAGAGGCAGAAGGTGCAACAGCTTGCCAAGTCTTAGGCCCTGCCAAATGGGAATACAGGAAAAGCCCCCCTTGCTGATATCACGAATAAAGCTTGTTGACCGTAATGGGGTGTCCTCTGAGCGAGTTGAAGGAAACCTCTCAAATGACGAAAGTGTCTGTAGTTTGCTTGGTGTTAATAAGGCACCCTCTGGTAAGAATTTATGGCAAGTGAAGAAACAAAAAGGCAAAGCTGCATCAGTGCCAGTTCTGGAGAAAGGCGCAGTCGCTATGTTTCTGTTTTGGGGAAATGGTCAGTTGCCTCTGCTGTGGTCACGGATGAAGGCACGGATGCCTCTGATAATGCTTTGGAGTGTGGAGCAGTTGTTCTGGTTAATGAGATGAAGGATAGCCTTGATGTTGATGTTTCGGTGCTAGAAGAGGTTCATAATAGGTCCAATAAGGGGAGTGTTATGCCCAGGAGGAAGGCTAAGCAAAAATCTTCCGTTGGGAAGCCTAATATTCCTCTTAATCGTTTCAAGAAGATGGCTGGGGATGTAGATTATCAGAAGGTGACTAAAGGTCTTGTCAGCACCCAATTTTGTCCGGGTCTTTTATTTTAAAAAAAGAGGGGGGGAATAAAAGAAGAAGGAAAATAAAAAGAGCCAACACAAAAAGAAAAAAAAAAGAGAAGAAAGGAAGAAAAATGGGCCACGACCCAAAGGAAAGGGGAGGAAGCAGAAACAAAGAAGGGAGGACAACTTAGTCATTTTGCCCCTCACTCAAACCCTAATTCTCCCCTATTTAAACTAACTCATCCCACAAACCCTAACACTCATATTTTTTTAGCCTCCATACACTCTCATCTTACAAACCCTAAAAAAAAAAACACTCCCTCACCTCTCCCTCAAGCTCTCCCCTCTCACCAAAAAAACCTGATTTCCTCCTTCCCTCACCCTCTCCTTGGCCGTTAGGGGTGTCCGTCGGTCGATTTCGGTCGGATTCGGTCCCAAATATATAAAACCGAACGAAACCGACTAGTGAAAAAGTTAACCCGATTCCGACCACGAGCATGGTCGGTTATTGTCGGTTTCGGTTTGTGCGGGTGGCGGTTTTGGCGGGTGGGTTCATTCGGTTTCGGACCCAATTTTTACAGCCCAAAAATTGATATTTATAACCTTCAAAACTTAAAAAAATGAACATTCAAAACTTTAAAAAATAAACACTCAAAACTTTAAATCCATACAATCAAAGCCACACTTTAAATCCAATAATCCATACTTAAAAGTGAGATAACAATTAATCATGCTTTAAAGTGAAATAATAAACTCACCACACAATAAATCAGTCTAAAGGCATTTAAAAATTAAAATACTTAAAATCCTACTGCAATCAAAGCTACACTTTAAATCCAGACTTTTAGAATGCTACACTAAAAGCCACAATAACAATGAAGTTGATACTTTAAAGAGTAACAGATAAGTGATAACATTCAGAACAATCAATCCTGCTACACTTTAAAGCCACATTAACAGTATAAAACAGTAAAATAGATATTACAGATTTACAGTGATATAAATTCTAGGAGCTTGGATAAGTTTCCAGTGTCACTCATTTAGAAAACTTGAACACAAGTTAGAATGTTAGCCTCCTTCAATACATTGTTGTGGCCAATAATGATTACACTGGTCAAATACAATCCATATGTTGCCTTTGGATAAATCAGCTTCCCCTATTGCTTCTTCATCATCCTCTATCACAATAAAGTAAGATCATTAAACATAATAAATAAATATTTTTCCATGTGACAGTAAAAACTAAAGAGCAGAGACAATATGAAATGAATTAATTAAATTGAAAACATACCCAAAATGTTTCACAAACGAGCTTATTCCAGGCAACAAATTCCAATCCACATTGATGTTGCTCAAAGTCCAAAACTGTCTAATGGCCACTGCCCACTGGCACTAGGGTCACTCAAACATAATATTGAATGCTGATGAGTGGATTTTATATGATGTTTTTAGGTAGTTTTTAGTCTTTTTATTTTATTATTTTTGAGTCACATATAGGTTTTTTATTGTTTTTATGTAGATTTTATATTTATTTTGCATTTTGCATGTAGATTAGATTTTATTTGTTTTTCTAGCTTTATTTTATATTTTTAGGAATTTTTCTAGCTATTTTATATTTTTAGAAAAAGCTGGTTTAGTTATCATTTTTGTCCAGGGACCAATGTGTAAAGTTTCAGGAAATCAGGGACTAAATTGTAAAAGTTCAAGAGTGGAGGACTAAAAGTGAAGATTGAGAGAATAAAAGGGCTTGAATTGGAGTGCTAACCAAGAGAGGACCAAAAGTGGAAAAGAAGAATATGAAGAATCACTCTCTAATTTAGCACATGGGAAAAAGGTTGAAGGAATTGATGATAGTGGAGGAAAGGTTTCAGAATTAAACAAGGGCTGAGTAGTGGCTTTTTATGGCCATCAAAACCCACTACCATGAATGAAGAAGGAAGAAAAGCTTGAAGATGAAGAAGCAGCGTCCCAACGCTCCAGCGTTGGGATCCCAGCGCTCAAGCGCTGGGACTCTGACTAGGAAATGAGTCAGATTTTGTCCCAGCGCCCAAGCGTTGGAAAGCCAGCGCTCAAGCGCTGGGCCTCGGACAGGAAGTTGATTTTTAATGCATCCTAGCGCCCAGGCGTTGGGAATTCCAGCGCTCAAGCGCTGGAGGCTGGATTTTTACTATAAATAGGACCCTTTTCTTCACATGTAAAGCACACCATCTTAGAATACAACAAGTATTCTCTCTTTCTCCCTCTTGAGCATTGTTCCTAGGACTTGTGGGAAGCCATATTTGAGCTCCTATCCAGGGTAATTCAATGTCTCCTTTAGCCATGCTTGGCTAAATTCTTCTTTAAGTTTTTGGGTTGTTTTAGTTTATAATACATGTTCTAGTTATTTCTTACATTTCTGAATTTTATTTCCATTCATGTTTTATTACCTTATGCTTAATTTCTATCTTGTGGATCCCAAGAGGTTTTGCTTATTACTTATTACATAAGGCCATTTGGTGAGTAGTAAGGGAACTAGGTAATAAAAAAAGGTTATAAGTATACTTCGCTAAGGAATTAGGAAGGACGTAACTTTATGTTGGCCTGAACATCTTCTTCATCTTCTTCTTTAGTTAACTAGGTGCCAAGGAATTGGGTTTAGTAATTAAAAAGAAAGATCTACAATGCTTAAGGAATTAACTTGTAGTTACACTAGGCTATAGCATCATGATAATGGTTTTATAATTCAGGAATTTAGTAAGATATTGCTAGCATGTTTTTATAGACTATGTAAACCAACCCAAGAGCTTAATGTTCATCATCTCTTTTTCTCTTATTTTATGCTATTGTTTCTTTCTAGTTCTCAAACCAACAACAAATATTCATCTTTTATTTTTCTGTTTTAGTACTAAATATTATAATAATAAGAACACCTATCCCTTGGGTTCGATCTTTTTATTACGCGATAGTTAATCGTACACTTGCGATTTTCTTTATCAAGTTTTTGGCGCCGTTGCCGGGGATAGGTTCTTTCAAGTTCTTGTTTTTATTTTATTTAGTACTTCTTGTTTATATATAAAAAAAAGAAAAAAATATATAAAAAAAAATAAAAAAATTGTATTGAGTAGGTGCTATTAACTTCTTTGGCTTGTTTGCATGGTAGGACATTTTGAATTGGACCCTGAAATTGAAAGAACTTTGCATCGCAGATTAGCGGAGCAAAGGAGATTAGCAAGGGCCATGGCTCAAACACAAGCACAAATGGAGGAGCGCCTCCTTGCTGAATACAATGCAAGGTTAGAAGATGAAGTCCAAGCTAGACTTCAAAGGCTGAGAGAGGAGGAGGAAGAGCAGAATGCTAACCGCTCTCTTCGTGATATCACAGCTCCCCAGGTAGATTACAATTTTGAAGGGAGTATTGTGGTTCCGGAGGATGCTTTGCCAAATTTCCAGATTCCTCCACACTTCATCTCTTTGGTTAGTCAAAACCAATTTGGTGGAACTGTCAATGAAGACTGCCATACACATCTGGAGCGATTCACCAGGCAGTGCTCCACCTTAAGGAGAAATGATGATCACTTGGATACGGTAAGACTTATGCTGTTTCCATTTTCCTTAAGAGATGTGGCAGAGGAGTGGCTATCTTCTCAACCACTCAGAAGCATTACTTCATGGGATGATTTGGCTGAAAAATTCACGGCCAATTTTTTTCCTTACAATCGCATAAGGAAGTTGAAGTAGGAAATCAACTCCTTCATTCAACAAGATGCTGAAAACCTGTATGAGACATGGGAGAGGTTCAAGGGACTTCTCAGAAGGTGCCCAGGTCATAACATCTCTATCGCAGATCAGGTAGAGAAATTTTATGCTGCTTTGAATGATTATACCAGGGATAAGCTGGATACTGCAGCAAGTGGGGCATTCGATGCTTTGCCACCACAGGGAGCTCTTGATTTAATCAACAAACTTGCTGCAAGAGCTTCTCATTCAAACCAGGACCGGGCAATAAGGAAAGGTATTTATGAGGTTGATTCTTTTGAGTCTATTGTTGCTTCAAATAAACTTTTATCCAGGAAAGTTGATGCAATGGTCAAAAGAATGGAGGGGGTTCAACTGAGCCCGGAGGAGGCTGAATTAGAAGCTGAGGTAAAAGCTATGGGGAATTTTCAAAATTCCTATGGCAACACCTATAACCCAATTTTTCTTGGAGGGATCAAGGGGGTGGTCAAGGAGAAGTCAGGCAACAATTTCAGAGGCCATTCCAGAGTCAGAGGCCACCAATGCCTTTGAATCCAAACCAGGGAAGAAAGAGTTTGGAAGAAATTGTTGGTGAAATAGGCCAACAAACTGTGCAATTCATGAACGAGACCAGGACAAGTGCTAAGAATCATGAAGCCTCCATTAGAAATTTGGAGATCCAGGTAGGCCAGTTGGCCAAGACCATCTCAGAAAGGATTCCAGGTACTTTCCCGTCTGATACCCTTGTCAATCCAAAGGAAAATGTTGAGAATGTTTCTGCCATCACTCTTAGGAGTGGTAAGACTATGCCCGAAAGGGTAGTGGAAATTGAACAAGAGGTAAGTGGAGAAGAAAAAGAAAAGGAGAGGAGTGTGCCCATTGTTGTTGAAAAAATTGTTGAAAATGTAATTCCTCCTTCTAAGAAAATTGGCAAAGTTCCATTTCCTAAAGCTTTAAAAAAGAATTTGGAAAAGCAATTCTCAAAATTTCTTGAGATTTTCAAAAGACTTCAAATTAACATACCTTTTTCTGAAGCTTTGGATCAAATGCCAATTTATGCTAAATTTATGAAGGACATTTTATTTAGAAGGATGAAATTGAGTGAGATGGATGGAACTGTAATGTTAACTGAGGAGTGTTCAGCTATGGTTTTAAGGAAGTTGCCCCAAAAGTTGAAGGATCCAGGGAGCTTTACTTTACCCGTAGAAATTGAGGGACTACCAAATGCAACAGCTCTTTGTGATTTAGGAGCTTCTATAAACCTCATGCCACTCTCCATGTTTAGGAAATTGGACATGGGAGAGGCCACTCCTACTTTGATGTGTTTACAATTGGCGGACAGGTCAATTAAATACCCCTATGGGGTGGCTGAAGATGTTTTGGTAAGGGTTGACAAGTTTGTTTTCCCGGTTGATTTCGTGATTCTTGATATGGAAGAAGACTCCAAGGTACCATTAATTCTTGGGCGGCCATTCCTTGCTACAGGAAACGCCAAGATTAATGTGGCAGAAGGCCTCCTATCTTTGAAGGTAGGGGATGAAAAAGTGAAGTTTTCTGTATTCCGTACTTGTAAGCACTATGAGTCTGAAGGAGAGGATGAGTTCAAAGATGATGTTTGTAGCAAGAAAAGAAAGAGTACCCCCAATTGATTAAGGGGAAGGGTCTATCTCGGACCTTAACAATGAGCTGGTTGGGAGACAACCCAACTTAGGATAGTTTATGTTTCTGTCTTTTAATTTTTGCACTACTCTTGTACATAAATAAAAGAAAAGAAATTTTATGTTTTTGCTGCAGGAGAGGCCAGCGCTCAAGCGCTGGAGGCCAACGCTCAAGCGTTAGGCCCCTGCTTATCACCTCTGGTTCCAGTTTATTCCAGCGCTGGAGGGCTAGCGCTCATGCGCTAGGCCCCTGGAATCCCAGCTTTTTATTTTCTTATTTCCAGCGCCATAGCGTTGGAACCCAGCGCTCAGGCGCTGGGACCTCTGATGCCCAGTATTTATTTTAATTCCAGCGCTCAAGCGTTGGCATCCCCAACGCTCAAGCGCTGGAGCTCGGGCAGTTGCTGTTTTTAATAAAATTTTGTGTTCTCCTTTTTCTGAAAAGTTTTAGATTCTATGAGTTTTCCCTTGTTTCTACACTGGTTTTAATTTTTGGGAACTCAATAATTCTTGTTTTTAAAGGTGGACACAATTTTTCAACCCATGATTTTACTTGTGCTGATTTTGGAACTAACAAGTCAAGCAAGCTTCTGCTTGTGAGACTTTTGTTTGTTCATTGTTACAGGATAGGTACCAAAAGGAGGAAGAACCCTCTTGAACTTAAGTGTTCAGATTGATTTTTACATTGAGGTTCCCTTGGACCTTTGTGGAAATTTGTTACTATACCAGCTTCTTAGTTTTTGTTTTTCTTTTTTATATAGTTTTTAGTTTTATTTTTAGCTTAGTCTTTCTGTTTTCTTTTTGCATGAGTCTTGAGTATATTATCCATTCTGAATGTTGCTATAGCTTTGTGAAATGCTTTATCTGATTGAACTGCTTTGTGAAAAGTTCTATGTTTTTAAGCAGTTAGGATTGCATGCTGTAGAAAGGATTTTTGATATCTTGATTGTTGGCAAAGTCTTTTTCTGAGTTCTAAAAAGAGTACCACTTACCCTATCTTTTTCTGAGAGCTAAGGACTCTGAATTCTTGATTGTGAAATTTTTCTGCCTTGTGTTACATGTTGATTGGAGTTTTGTATACTTTGTGAGTTGAGAAGAGATTATAGGCATTTTTGAAAACTCAGATTTTTGCTTGAAATGTTATACCCACTAGTAGCCCCTTTTGAGCCTTAAAAGAGTCATTCTTTGGAGCCTACTTTGTGTGATAATTCTTAAAGTTGTTATTGTGATTCATGTGCTAAATTGTTAGAGCTATGTTTGTGGGTTTCTCTCTAAAAAAATGGAGGAAAAAGTTGAAAAAAAAGGTATGTGCCTTAGGAAAAATAATGAAGTGGTGGGGTGAGAAAGAGTATGAAGGGAGTAAAATTCAAGTCATTCATCCCATACATTCCACTACTTTGTTTAAAAAAAAAAATAAAAAAAAATTGAGAGAACCCTTGTGTGAATTGTTGAGCTCTTAGTCAAGGAAAAATCACTTAACAACAATTTCTGAGTCAGCCACTAGAGTTGCCAATTTCTTGAAATCCATACCTTAAATTGTTCAACCCTTTGGCCAAGTTACAACCTTAAAAAAATCTCTTCAAAATCACTTGGTTGCTTTATTTCAGTTTTGATTTGAATGATAGGCAGAATTATTGAGCTTTCTTGTTTTCATGGAGAATATCATTTTGTGAGCTTAATTGATGAACTCAAACATGTTAAAAGCCAAGCCTAACTTT
The DNA here is from genome assembly GCA_030819835.1 of Acmispon strigosus. Taxonomy (NCBI): domain Eukaryota; kingdom Viridiplantae; phylum Streptophyta; class Magnoliopsida; order Fabales; family Fabaceae; genus Acmispon; species Acmispon strigosus. Next base: position 34,708,635 of record JAUAMA010000001.1, read on the forward strand.
CTTGATTCTTTGTCTATAAAACATGCATGTCTTCCTTTTCTGCTAAGCTTTCTTTGAAAGGTTTTTGTGCTTCAAGTTTTAATCAGATAAACTTTCTCAAAACTCAGGGACGAGTTTTTCTTTAAGTTTTGTCGCTTGAGGACAAGCTGTCGTTGGGTATAGTGGTGTGATGAGTGGATTTTATATGATGTTTTTAGGTAGTTTTTAGTCTTTTTATTTTATTATTTTTGAGTCACATATAGGTTTTTTATTGTTTTTATGTAGATTTTATATTTATTTTGCATTTTGCATGTAGATTAGATTTTATTTGTTTTTCTAGCTTTATTTTATATTTTTAGGAATTTTTCTAGCTATTTTATATTTTTAGAAAAAGCTGGTTTAGTTATCATTTTTGTCCAGGGACCAATGTGTAAAGTTTCAGGAAATCAGAGACTAAATTGTAAAAGTTCAAGAGTGGAGGACTAAAAGTGAAGATTGAGAGAATAAGAGGGCTTGAATTGGAGTGCTAACCAAGAGAGGACCAAAAGTGGAAAAGAAGAATATGAAGAATCACTCTCTAATTTAGCACATGGGAAAAAGGTTGAAGGAATTGATGATAGTGGAGGAAAGGTTTCAGAATTAAACAAGGGCTGAGTAGTGGCTTTTTATGGCCATCAAAACCCACGACCATGAATGAAGAAGGAAGAAAAGTTTGAGGATGAAGAAGCAGCGTCCCAACGCTCCAGCGTTGGGATCCCAGCGCTCCAGCGCTGGGACTCTGACTAGGAAATGAGTCAGATTTTGTCCCAGCGCCCAAGCGTTGGAAAGCCAGCGCTCAAGCGCTGGGCCTTGGACAGGAAGTGGATTTTTAATGCATCCTAGCGCCCAGGCATTGGGAATTCCAGCGCTCAAGCGCTGGAGGCTGGATTTTTACTATAAATAGGACCCTTTTCTTCACTTGTAAAGCACACCATCTTAGAATACAACAAGTATTCTCTCTTTCTCTCTCTTGAGCATTGTTCCTAGGACTTGTGGGAAGCCATATTTGAGCTCCTATCCAGGGTAATTCAATGTCTCCTTTAGCCATGCTTGGCTAAATTCTTCTTTAAGTTTTTGGGTTGTTTTAGTTTATAATACATGTTCTAGTTATTTCTTACATTTCTGAATTTTATTTCCATTCATGTTTTATTACCTTATGCTTAATTTCTATCTTGTGGATCCCAAGAGGTTTTGCTTATTACTTATTACATAAGGCCATTTGGTGAGTAGTAAGGGAACTAGGTAATAAAAAAAGGTTATAAGTATACTTCGCTAAGGAATTAGGAAGGACGTAACTTTATGTTGGCCTGAACATCTTCTTCATCTTCTTCTTTAGTTAACTAGGTGCCAATGAATTGGGTTTAGTAATTAAAAAGAAAGATCTACAATGCTTAAGGAATTAACTTGTAGTTACACTAGGCTATAGCATCATGATAATAGTTTTATAATTCAGGAATTTAGTAAGAGATTGCTAGCATGTTTTTATAGACTATGTAAACCAACCCAAGAGCTTAATGTTCATCATCTCTTTTTCTCTTATTTTATGCTATTGTTTCTTTCTAGTTCTCAAACCAACAACAAATATTCATCTTTTATTTTTCTGTTTTAGTACTAAATATTATAATAATAAGAACACCTATCCCTTGGGTTCGATCTTTTTATTACGCGATAGTTAATCGTACACTTGCGATTTTCCTTATCAAATGCTTAAACCTAACAAATCACAATACACAATTACACATTGAAGTTGCTGTAAAAGTAACATGGAAGGGAAGCTAAGTTGCAAGAATAAACTTTATGCATAAGATAAAAAATTTACCTAGAATCAAAATGAAACCCCTCTACTTGCCAGGTCTGCAACAGCAACAACAGAGATAAATCTCTTAATGTAATTGTAAGGCAGGCCTGCGATGCAAACAATATTTCAAACTCAGATTGATGAAAAGATTTAAAAGGAATAGAATAAACTAAACTCACCACATACCAGAACATGTAATTCATGCTCAAGATCTAAATGAGGCTCAGGATCGCAGCTCCCCAAAAAGACCCTTGTTTGCGGTGCCATCTGTCAAAAGATGCAAACAAGTTCAATAAGTCATGATTTCTACAATACATGACTCCAAAAAGCCAAAAAGTCAGATCTGCATGGAAGGCAACAAAAACAAAATCAGTATTTTTATATGATTGAATAAATTAAAAAATGCAGTAATTAGTAACTTACGCTTCAATAAGCTATCAATCATAGCGCATAGGCTGTATTGAGATGATTGACCACCATCTCCAGCTCCAGTTGCTGCAGTAGCTCCAGTTGGTGTTATAACAAATTTTTGCAATTCTTGGAATAATGACAAACAAAGCAAAAAATACAAATGAGAACCAAGATCACAAAAAATTATAAATGAAGAGAAATAATATGAAACATATACCAGTCACAATCTTTTCAGATTCTTCAAGCTCATCACTGAAGTTGATGTCTTTGAATTGGAAGCGAGTAGGCCTCAACCAATTCTGAGAACAAATCAAACCTTCCGTCATTTCTGGTAAAAGACAGCTTCTGAATACATCAATGACCCTACCACCAGCACTGGAAGCACTCTTTGATGCCACAGTGGAAACAGGCGTGGCAAAAACATCCCTGGCCATCATTGATAATATGGGCAATCAAGAGCTATTATTTTTCCACCACACAAGTATATCAAAGTTCTCATCATACTTCTCAATAGCTTCACCCAAATACCTTTCCAGCTCATTTCTTTGCTCAATAGAGTTTTTTTCCACCAAATGCTGCAAAAAGGCAGCTCTCCTAGCCGCATGTGATGGCACATCAGCAGAAACAGGTTAGTCTGCACTAGAAATCCCTGCATGAGCTTGCTCACCACCCCTAATAGACTGATCATATGCTGCCACATACCAAGAGTACATGCTACCCAGATTTTGCCTGATATTTTGGGACAACTTGCGCACCAAATTCAGGTCATTGGGATACATATCTTCAAGAGATCACTCCACATATGTCAACTTGTTGCGAGGGTCAAGAATCACACCAAAGTATAGTAGCTGATTCATATTTTCAACATTACCCCAATATTTATCGTACTTTTTCTTCATTTCCTTACCCATTTTACTCAAGACAAGATTTTGGCTCGCAATACAGCTTAGAATTTCACAATAAATTGTACAAAGCTGATGGAAGGCCGAATGGATAGTCATATGCACAGATGCAGAAAAAATTTTGGTGGCCTCATAGAATATCTTAAGAAATTTGACAAATGCTCTTGCAGAATCCCAATCACTACTAGTAGGGTGAGAAAGAGTACTCCCAAAGTACTCTGCATAGCTAGGGTCCTCAAACTCTACCCTTTCAAATGCAGTTTGGAACTTATCCGCAGTATCTAGCATTAGGTAAGTTGAGTTCCATCTCGTTGGAACATCAAGACAAACAAGTTTTTTAGAGGAAATATTGGAAAATTGGATGGCCTCCTGAAACTTTGTTTTTCTCATAGATGAAGACCTCACAAACCTAATAGCAGTGCGGATGCTAGCTATGGAAGAGCTAAGGTCCTTCAAACCATCATTTACTATTAAGTTCAAAATATGAGCACAACACCTCATATGGAGGAACTCCCCATCGAGCACAAGGCCATTGAACTTTTTCAATCTTTCTTTTAAATAAGACACAACACCGTCATTTAATGAGGCCTTATCAACAGTGATTGTGGAAACATTCCTTAGACCCCACTCCCTCAATATCACTTATATTTGCCTACCTATAGTCTCCCCTTTATGGTTGGGAACTTTGGAGAAGCTGATGATTCTCTTTTGATAGTTCCAAGCATTGTCAATAAAATGGGCTGTTAGTGTCAAATAACTAGTGTTTTGGCATGAAGTCCAGCAATCAGTGGTTAGGGAAACTCTCCTACATTCAGATCTAAAGAATGTTCTTAACTTCATCTTTTCATCGAGGTAGAGTTGAAAACAGTCCCTAGCAACCGTTTGCCTCGAAGGGACAGTAAATTGTGGCTGTAGTTTTTTCCACAAAATCTTAAACCCATCACCCTCAACGGCACGAAATGGCTGCTCATCTAAGATAACAAACATGGCTAGAGAATTCCTACATTCTTTAAGATTGAACCTTTGACTCAAAGCAACTATATCAGTACCTTCTCCCGGCTTAAAACTTAGGATTGTTTGACTAGGGTCATTGATAACAGCATAAGGGTATCGAGGACAAACTTTGACATGAGCAATAAGATTAGAAGTACCATGCAACTTACTATCATAGAGATACCTCTTACCACAATAGTTGCAAGCGGCAGTGGGATCTTCAACTTCGTTATCAGGCACTCTTGTGAAGTGGTCCCATCCAGGTGATTGTCTTCGAGGACCACTTGCATTAGCCTTCCTCTTCTTTATACTTGCTGGATTAGGAGGAAGAGCAGGTTCACTTCCACGAACTTCATTTGCAACACCTGGCTGGTTCATTGGCTGACTCCACCACCTCCTGTTGCTTGTTCCAGAACTGTGTTTGGTAGATTCTGACTAGGCTGCTCCATGACTGTCCTATATCACCAACAAAACAAACAAGTTAATAAAAGTGAATAAAAAATGGAACTCAGAGGTATAACGGGGATAAAAAATGGAACTCAGAGGTATTTGTTGAATAAAAAATGGAACTCACATGGAATGTATCTTAATGTATCTTTCCAACAAATACCTCTAAGTTCCATTTTTTATTAACTTTTATTAACTTGTTTATTTTGTCGGTGATATAGGACAGTCATGGAGCAGCCTAGTCAGAATCTACCAAACACAGTTCCGGAACAAGCAACAGGAGGTGGTGGAGATCAGCCAATGAACCAGCCAGGTGTTGCAAATGAAGTTCGTGGAACTGAACCTGCACTTCCTCCTAATCCAGCAAGTATAAAGAAGAGGAAGGCTAATGCAAGTGGTCCTCGAAGACAATCACCTGGATGGGACCACTTCACAAGAGTGCCTGATAACGAAGTTGAAGATCCCACTGCCGCTTGCAACTATTGTGGTAAGAGGTATCTCTGTGATAGTAAGTTGCATGGTACTTCTAATCTTATTTCTCATGTCAAAGTTTGTCCTTGATACCCTTATGCTGTTATCAATGACCCTAGGCAAACAATCCTAAGTTTTAAGCCGGGAGAAGGTACTGATATGGTTGCTTTGAGTCAAAGGTTCAATCTTAAAGAATGTAGGAATTCTCTAACCATGTTTTTTATCTTAGATGAGCAGCCATTTCGTGCCGTTGAGGGTGATGGGTTTAAGATTTTGTGCAAGAAACTACAGCCACAATTTACTGTCCCTTCGAGGCAAACGGTTGCTAGGGACTGTTTTCAACTCTACCTCGATGAAAAGATGAAGTTAAGAACATTCTTTAGATCTGAATGTAGGAGAGTTTCCCTAACCACTGATTGCTGGACTTCATGCCAAAACACTAGTTATTTGACACTAACAGCCCATTTTATTGACAATGCTTGGAACTATCAAAAGAGAATCATCAGCTTCTCCGAAGTTCCCAACCATAAAGGGGAGACTATAGGTAGGCAAATAGAAGTGATATTGAGGGAGTGGGGTCTAAGGAATGTTTCCACAATCACTGTTGATAATGCCTCATTAAATGACGGTGTTGTGTCTTATTTAAAAGAAAGATTGAAAAAGTTCAATGGCCTTGTGCTCGATGGGGAGTTCCTCCATATGAGGTGTTGTGCTCATATTTTGAACTTAATAGTAAATGATGGTTTGAAGGACCTTAGCTCTTCCATAGCTAGCATCCGCACTGCTATTAGGTTTGTGAGGTCTTCATCTATGAGAAAAACAAAGTTTCAGGAGGCCATCCAATTTTCCAATATTTCCTCTAAAAAACTTGTTTGTCTTGATGTTCCAACGAGATGGAACTCAACTTACCTAATGCTAGATACTGCGGAGAAGTTCCAAACTGCATTTGAAAGGGTAGAGTTTGAGGACCCTAGCTATGCAGAGTACTTTGGGAGTACTCTTTCTCCCCCTACTAGTAGTGATTGGGATTCTGCAAGAGCATTTGTCAAATTTCTTTAGATCTTCTATGAGGCCGCCAAATTTTTTCTGCATCTGTGCATATGACTATCCATTCGGCCTTCCATCAGCTTTGTACAATTTATTGTGAAATTCTAAGCTGTATTGCGAGCCAAAATCTTGTCTTGAGTAAAATGGGTAAGGAAATGAAGAAAAAGTACGATAAATATTGGGGTAATGTTGAAAATATGAATCAGCTACTATACTTTGGTGTGATTCTTGACCCTCGCAACAAGTTGACATATATGGAGTGGTCTCTTGAAGATATGTATCCCAATGACCTGAATTTGGTGCGCAAGTTGTCCCAAAATATCAGGCAAAATCTGGGTAGCATGTACTCTTGGTATGTGGCAGCATATGATCAGTCTATTAGGGGTGGTGAGCAAGCTCATGCAGGGAATTCTAGTGCAGACAAACCTGTTTCTGCTGATGTGCCATCACATGCGGCTAGGAGAGCTGCCTTTTTGCAGCATTTGGTGGAAAAAAACTCTATTGAGCAAAGAAATGAGCTGGAAAGGTATTTGGGTGAAGCTATTGAGAAGTCTGATGAGAACTTTGATATACTTGTGTGGTGGAAAAATAATAGCTCTCGATTGCCCATATTATCAATGATGGCCAGGGATGTTTTTGCCACGCCTGTTTCCACTGTGGCATCAGAGAGTGCTTCCAGTGCTGGTGGTAGGGTCATTGATGTATTCAGAAGCTGTCTTTTACCAGAAATGACGGAAGCTTTGATTTGTTCTCAGAATTGGTTGAGGCCTACTCGCTTCCAATTCAAAGACATCAACTTTAGTGATGAGCTTGAAGAATCTGAAAAGATTGTGACTGGTATATGTTTCATATTATTTCTCTTCATTTATAATTTTTTGTGATCTTGGTTCTCATTTGTATTTTTTGCTTTGTTTGTCATTATTCCAAGAATTGCAAAAATTTGTTATAACACCAACTGGAGCTACTGCAGCAACTGGAGCTGGAGATGGTGGTCAATCATCTCAATCACAGCCTATGCGCTGTGATTGATAGCTTATTGAAGCGTAAGTTACTAATTACTGCATTTTTTAATTTATTCAATCATATAAAAATACTGATTTTGTTTTTGCTGCCTTCCATGCAGATCTGACTTTTTGGCTTTTTGGAGTCATGTATTGTAGAAATCATGACTTATTGAACTTGTTTGCATCTTTTGACACATGGCACCGCAAATAAGGGTCTTTTTGGGGAGCTGCGATCCTGAGCCTCATTTAGATCTTGAGCATGAATTACATGTTCTGATATGTGGTGAGTTTAGTTTATTCTATTCCTTTTAAATCTTTTCATCAATCTGAGTTTGAAATATTGTTTGCATCGCAGGCCTGCCTTACAATTACATTAAGAGATTTATCTCTGTTGTTGCTGTTGCAGACCTGGCAAGTAGAGGGGTTTCATTTTGATTCTAGGTAAATTTTTTATCTTATGCACAAAATTTATTCTTGCAACTTAGCTTCCCTTCCATGTTACTTTTACAGCAACTTCAATGTGTAATTGTGTATTGTGATTTGTTAGGTTTAAGCATTCAATATTATGTTTGAGTGACCCTAGTGCCTGTGGGCAGTGGCCATTGGACAGTTTCGGACTTTGAGCAACATCAATGTGGATTGGAATTTGTTGCCTGCAATAAGCTCGTTTGTGAAACATTTTGGGTATGTTTTCAATTTAATTAATTCATTTCATATTGTCTCTGCTCTTTAGTTTTTACTGTCACATGGAAAAATATTTATTAATTATGTTTAATGATCTTACTTTATTGTGATAGAGGATGATGAAGAAGCAATAGGGGAAGCTGATTTATCCAAAGGCAACATATGGATTGTATTTGACCAGTGTAATCATTATTGGCCACAACAATGTATTGAAGGAGGCTAACATTCTAACTTGTGTTCAAGTTTTCTAAATGAGTGACACTGGAAACTTATCCAAGCTCCTAGAATTTATATCACTGTAAATCTGTAATATCTATTTTACTGTTTTATACTGTTAATGTGGCTTTAAAGTGTAGCAGGATTGATTGTTTTGAATGTTATCACTTATCTGTTACTCTTTAAAGTATCAACTTCATTGTTATTGTGGCTTTTAGTGTAGCATTCTAAAAGTATGGATTTAAAGTGTAGCTTTGATTGCAATAGGATTTTAAGTGTTTTAATTTTTAAATGCCTTTAGACTGATTTATTGTGTGGTGAGTTTATTATTTCACTTTAAAGCATGATTAATTGTTATCTCACTTTTAAGTATGGATTATTGGATTTAAAGTGTGGCTTTGATTGTATGGATTTAAAGTTTTGAGTGTTTATTTTTTAAAGTTTTGAATGTTCATTTTTTTAAGTTTTGAAGGTAAATATCAATTTTTTAAAGCTTTGTTCTCTTCAGCTAGCAAAACATTTTTCTGTTTAGAAACATCTAACTCTTGTTGAAGTTTTGCAAACTTTTTCTTTAGTTTACTGTATTTCGAAGATAAAGCATGGGAATAATCAAGTAAATCATTAAATTCTTCTTTAGAGATTTCAGATGTTACCTCATTTTCCTCGTTGTCTGATGCATCAACAGATGCCATAAAAGAATAGGACGATTCTTCATCGTCTTCATCTTCATCATCTGAGCATTCTTCAGAATCATCATTTTGGCCTACGAACGCCTTCTTCTTTCTGTTGTGATTCTCCCATAATGGTTTCTTTGATCGTTGAGGGCATTTAGGTTTGATATGTCCTAGCTTCCCACATTCGTAGCAGGCGATAGGATTTTTGTTTGAGCTTTGTCCTTTCTCTCGTCTGGAGTTTGACTAGAATTTTCTTTGTCCAGAATCCTTCTTGTGCTCTTTTAACTCACTCCTGCCTCTTCGTTGTTTGAGTCACATCCTTTTGAACTTTCTGTAGAGAAGTGCTTCCTCATTGTTAGTATCGTCTGATGACTCTTCATTATCTTCAGACGATTCTTCATCGTTAGGCCTCTGGAGCTTTTGGATCTGAAAGCTATGAATTTGTTCTTTTTGTTTTCATCATACGCAGCTAGTTCAAGCTCATGAACCTTCAGAGATCCCAAAAGATCTTCCATTTTCAGGGTAGTAAGATCTTTGGCCTCTTGAATGGCCGTGACCTTTGGTCTCCACTTCGTGGAAAGGCATCTAAGAATTTTTGTGATCTGGTCGAGGTTGTTGTAACTTCTTCCTAGATTTCTCAAACTATTAATGATAGTTTGAAACCTTGAGAACATATCGTCAATTGATTCATTCTCCATCATTTTGAATGCTTCGTATTGAGCAACCAACATGCTTATCTTTGTATGTTTGACATTTGATGTTCCTTCATGTGCCAGTGCTAGTGTGTCCCAGATTTCTTTAGCTGTGTGGAGACTATCTACCTTATCGTGTTCAGATTTTCTCAGTGCACAGGTCAGAAACAGCTTGGCTTTAGCATTCAGTTGATTTTCTACTCTTTTTTCATCATTCCATTGAGCTCTTGGGATAAGTTCACCTGCAACATTTTTAGGCACGTAGTTACCAATCTCAACAATAACTCATATTTTATAACTAGTAGATTCAATAAATAATTGCATATGATTTTTCCAATAAGGATAGTTTGAGCCATCGAATAAACGTGGCTTATTTGTTGCTGCGCCTGTTGGGAATGCATTTCCCTCCATGGATCTTTTACTCTGCACCTATTAAGGTGTTAGTTTCTCAGAGCCGAAGCTTTGATACCAATTGATAAAACAAGGTCAACACAAGAAAGGGTGGGGGTTTGAATTGTGTTCGTATAAAACTTCCTTTTCAAAACTATAATGGTCCCAATCATCTTCATATGGCGATGTAGATGAGTTCTGATGATAAGTGGTTTCTTTCAGCAATTTATGGCAGCCCCAATCATCTTCTTCGCAGAGAGTTATGGTCCCAAATTGTTAGTATCTCTGAGGGTGTTGATGTTCCCTGGTGTTCGATGGGGGATTTCAACGCCACCTTGCATGACCATGAGAGGGAGGGGAGTAATCTGTCTGCTCCTAGGGGCTCCCAAGCTTTCAGGGATACGGTGGATACTTGTGGTCTTATGGATGTTGGCTTTGTTGGTGACCCTTTCACTTGGAAAAGGGGAAACCTCAAGGAAAGGCTGATAAAACATGGACAACACAAGAAGGGGGGGTTGAATTGTGTTCGTATAAAACTTGCTTTTCAAAACAATTATATATTTCAAAAATAGTTTTTTAAACAATAGAACGCTTTTCGTAAACGGTAGGGTGAAAACGTTTGATGCAGCAGAGTTTAGTAAACAGTATGATAAATCAATTTGTTTAATGTAGCAGGAGTGAAACGTGTAAATATGTAAACGATGCAAGCAGTAAATAACAGCACACAAGATATTTATCCTGGTTCACCCCCTTGAACGATAGGGCTACGTCCCGTCCTTGACTTAACCAAGATTTTCACTATTCAACAGAACAGTACAAGTATTCGACACATGACTTCTCCAGAGTATTCTCAGAGACTTCTCCCAAAAAGTATTCCCACACGTTGACTTGATGTAATCATTGAATTCCTGACCGTTTGAGCAACGACTATAAACATTGAATAGATTTGACTTTGTTGATTCTGCTGATCGTTGAGTAATTGGTGGCGTGATCTTCTCCTTTGCATCGATAACATTTATGTTGTTGTTCAAGCAGAATTGGTCGTTGAGTAATGTAATGCTTGATTCACTTCGTTGCATTAAATTCGTTCATCAATGAATTCCTTTCCTTTTTTAGACGTGATTTGATCTGTTCCAGCGTTGCATTGTATCGTTTGCTGACGTTATGGCTTCGCAGACTGTAGAGTTAAACCATACTCGAGGTGTCTCTTGCTCTTCATTGAACAATACTCTTCATTGGATGATACTCTTCGTAAGACGACACTCTTTATTTTTGATCAAACGGTACTTTCCATATGCTTAACAATACAGTAAATGATACTTCAGATAGTTCTTCACTGAACTATACTTCTTCTTTGAACGATAGTTCTTCACTAAACTATACTTTTTTTCTTTTTCTTGTACGATACTACACTTTTTCCTTGAACAGATTATGTTCTCGATATGCATGCAAATGATACTTCTTTGAACGATAGATGTAATTCCTGAAAAATATAATACACAGAGTTTAGTAGTAAATTTTTATCACTCAAAATATGATAAACGTTCTAAGATATGTTTGAACTTAACAAAGGCTTGATCTGGTCCTCTATAATCTAGAGTGGAGACTTCATTTTCCCGAAGGTACTATTTTTTATCTTCATCGTCTCAAGTCTGATTTCCCTCTCCTCTTTGATTCGAGGACTGATAGGAGTTGTAGACTTTTCCGTTTCCAAGCTGCATGGATTACCCATAAGCATTATTCTCGGTTTCTCGCTTCAGCTTGGAAACCTTTGAAGTGCTGGTTTGAGTCTCTTTCTAATTTGCAGTCTGGTTTGTGTGCTTGGAACCAATCTGTTTTTGGTAATGTTTTGTACAGGAAGAATAATTTGTTGAATCGTTTGAATGGCATCATGCAGAGTCTTGGTCCTGGTAGGAATCCCTTTCTTGAGGATTTATAGGATAGACTTTGGCATGAGTACTAGGATGTCCTTTTCCAAGAGGAGGTCTTATGGTTCCAAAAATCCCGGTGCAAATGGGTTCTTTTTGGAGATAGGAATTCTAGATATTTCCATGCTACTACTATGATTAGGAGGAAGAAAAACAGAATTGAAGCTCTTCAAAATAATGAGGGCGTTTGGATTCCCGGGAAGGATGGTGAAGGGATGGAAAACTTGGTTACTGAGTTCTATAGGGAGCTTTATTCTTCTGTTTCTCCTTAAAAACCTTTCTGCATATCTGGTACTTTTCCTGCCCTGTCTTGTGAAGCTTTAAAGAAGCTTTCGGCTGTGTGTTATACTACTGAAATTAGGGCTTCCGTTTTCAGTATTGGTAGTTTTAGGGCCCCTAGTTTAGATGGCTTTCAATCTATCTTCTACCAAGATGGTTGGGAGGTTGTTGGGCCTGCCTTGTGTGATCTTGTGAAGGAGATTGAGACCCTTATTACCTTGATCCTGAAAGTTGATTTTGTGGTCAATATAAAACAATTGAGACCCATCAGTCTTTGCAACGTCTCCTACAAGGTGATTATTAAGATTTTAGCTAATAGATTGAGAGAGGTCATGGATTCTCTGGTTGGTCCTACCCAATGTAGTTTTGTCCCAGGAAGGCAAAGTGGTGATAATATCATAATCACTCTGGAAGTGATTCACTCCATGAAGAGGAAGCAAGGGAGAAAAGGTTGGATGGATATTAAAATAGATTTGGACAAAGCCTATGATAGGGTCAGATGGGAGTTTATTGTTGAAACTTTGAAGGATATTAACTTGCCTGATAGTTTCATTTCTCTTGTCCATGCTTGTTTGTCTACTCTGAATGGTGAAGCCCTGCAGGAGTTTCGCCCTTCTAGGGGAATTAGACAAGGGGACCTTATTTCCCCTACCTCTTTGTATTATGCATGGAAAGATTATCCCATCTTATCAACTTAGCTGTGGAGACTAAGTTTTGGAGACCTATCAATTTGGGCAGGAATGGTCCTAAGTTATCTCATCTCTCTTTTGATGATGACTTAGTGCTGTTTGCTGAGGCTTCTCTTGAACAGGTTGAGGTGATCAAGAAAGTGTTGGATACCTTTTGTGATAGTTCTGGCCAGAAACTCAACAGGGACAAGACTAGGATCTTCTTCTCCAAGAATGTTCACCATAATGTCAGGATCCGTCTCAGTGACCAGTTTAGGTTCCTTCGAACGTGTGATCTTGGTAGGTACTTGGGTGATCCTTTGCACCATGAGAGTGTCCAAGTCTACTTTCCAATTTGTCATGGATAAGGCTAATCAGAGGCTATCCAATTGGAAGGTTAAGAATTTGTCTTTGGCAGGTAGGTTGACCCTAACTAAGTCTATCCTGGCGGCTCTTCCCTCCTATGTTATGTAGATTAATTGACTCCCGGTGTCTGTTTGTGAGACGATGGATAGGAAATTAGAGATATTTTGTGGGGTGACTCTGCTGATAATAGGAAGATCCATCTTGCCTCTTGGGATAGAGTTTGCTCTCACATTTTGCAAGGTGGGTTGGGGCTCCGTTTCTCTAGGAAGGCGAATATGGCCTTTATGATGAAGTGGAATTGTGGGGTTGTTTCTAGACCTGAGAAGCTTTGGGTTCAGGTTTTAAAAGCCAAGTATAAGTGTGGTGATGAGGTCTTGCCTTCCTTCACCAGATCTCCGAATTGTTCTAATATTTGGAAGGGGATTTGTGCTAGTCATGAGGCTGTCCAACATAACCTGGTTTGGAGACTGGGGAGTGGTAAAACTGTCAAGTTTTGGTCTGATTTATGGCTCCCTGCAGTTGGGAAGCTTTCTGATCTTATTACTAGACTGCTTTCTGATTCTGACCTGCTTAAGACTTGCTGTTCTTTCGTTAATCGACAGGGTGGTTGGGACTCTTCTCTCTCCCGGGACTGTTTGCCTAGGGAGGTTATTAATTATGTTCTTGCTTCTTCTCCCCTTGTTGCTGAGGGTCCTAGTGATTCTCTTGCTTGGCGACCATCTTCGGATGGTGGTTTCTCCCTTGGTTCTTCTTATGCCTCTCTGGTGCTGCCTAGTCAGGGAGAGAATGCTAAGTTGTTCAAAGCGGTTTGGAGTTGGAGAGGTCCCTAACGGGTTAGACTCTTCCTTTGGAAAGTTGCGAATAATATCCTTCTTACTAATGAGGTTAGGAAGTATAGGCATATGGTTGATTCTGATTGCTATCTCAGATCCCAGAATTCTGAATCTTCCACTCATGTGCTTAGGGATTGTCAGCTTGCTTCTGATGTTTGTACTCGTTATTGGCAATAGGCCTTGAGCACAGCTTTTTCAGTTCTGAGAGGGAGCAGTGGCTTATTGCGAACCTCTCCAACAAGTGTGTGGTCGGGTTGATGCGCCTTGGTGTTTAGTTTTCGGTGTCACTGTGGATGTTCTTTGGAAAACCCGAAATGAGCTTATTTTCGAAAACTTGGGGCGGTCTGTAGCAGCTACTGTTGGTAAAATTCGGAGCTTGCTATTGATTTGCTTAATAAAGGGTGCCCTGTGAGCTTAACCCTTGTGCTGGTTTGGTTAGGGAGATTTTGAAGTTGAGCAAGCAGTTCCTTAAGATTCGGTGGAGCCATGTGTTTCGTGAAGTTAACTCTGTGGCGGATGCCTTTGTTAGGAATGGGTTATCTCTGCTCATGGCTGAGCGGGTTTATGATGTTTTGCCTTCTTTTCGTAGTGTTCCATTCCTTTTTGATAGTTGTAATAAAAATGATACAGTGACCATGTGGTTTATACAGTGATAACCAAAAGAAAAATAAAAACTAGAAAGTGGAACATAATAAAGTATGGGGTTGCTAGTTGCTACAGTGACCATTGGTTGTACTAAAAGATAGCTTTACTTAAACAGAATACTTTTCTCCATGTCAAATTATAGCTTCAAAATTGATGCTAGACATTCTTAAGGTTGATCTTGAAAAAGGAAGAAGACGATAGAAGCACAGCCAGATTAAATGTTCCAACATATTTGTTTAAACCAATCCAAGACGTTTTCTCAGAAATTAAGACATCTAACTTATAATCAGAAGTGATTCTATAACTAAAGATGCTATAATACTTGTAACTTCTAACTAGAAATGATTGGAGAACCAAAGATGATAGAAGAAGGATAGGAAGCAAACCTGATATCAGCACCGCCTTTACCCATGTAAGCAGAAACATTCTGGCGAACCCAGAAATCAGAAGCAGTAGGGGAAGAGCTCAAGAGGGGCAACATCTCATTGGGAATCGCAACCATGACTTGAATCCCACTCCCCATGAGGGCCTTAAGAACACCATGCTCTGCTTCAAACAGCTTCACTTTTGGGATCTTGTTATCTCTCAAGAGATCAACCACAGTGGAAGGTTTCAACTTGCGGAAAGAAACCGTGCCCCAGTTCACCCCTACTGCTGATTCCGTCATTGGAACCCAGTTCCACGCGAGCATCAACAAAAAAACATCACCACCCAACCTGGGCTCTAACATTGCTCTGCCACTGAAGAAAATGCTGATTTGTTCGTTGGTTAACAAAGAAAGAGACTTTACGCGATTTTCAGAGATTCAGCAGTGCAGTGTTAGAATGAAGAACCAATTAGGAGTAGCACATGCAATGATTGTGATCAGTGAAGGAAGAAAAATAGAAAATGAAGGTGAATAAGAAAAGCTTTGTCAGAAGCACAAAGATTGTTTTTAGTTAATGTTGTTCTTGGAATCACCAAAGGGCCCCTGCTGAGTTTTTTTTTTTTAAATATTGTAAAAAAAAAAAATTTGTCAGTTTGGAGTTGGTGTGAAAATATTTGTGAAAGTGGGGTGTTTTGCAAGATTAGACATAAATAAAACTTCTTATAAGATGATAAAAATTAGGAGTTTTATAAAAACCCTTAATTTAGGCGTTTTTTGAATAGGACAAAAAATAGAGAATCAGAATCTGATATGTAGCTGATGGAATGTGGGTAGCATGGGAGCAGGTTTGAGTAGTACAAAACATAAGAAGTCTAAAATATAGCACAACATAAGAAGCTTAAATTTAGGCGTGTTATGTGCAATTGTTTGAAACATAACACGCCTAAAATATTGAACATTATAAAAAGACTAAATTAAGCACAGTTGGTTGCATGGCCTCCAAACCCACGCCCCACCCCCCACTCTCACCAATCCCCCCATCAGATCCCCCCATTGGCCACCCCCACCCCCCACGTCCCACCCATTCCCAACCCATCCTCTCCCTATATATACCCAACAATATCACCCTTCAAACTACCCCACTCTCACTACTACAACCCTCTTCTTTCCTCATAACATGATCTCGAAGAAAATGATGTCGTATATCAATATGCTTAGTTCGAGAATGCATGATAGGGTTTTTAGTGAGATTAATGGCACTTGTGTTGTCACATTTGATTGGAATGCAGCCCAGCTCTAAGCCATAATCTTTGAGTTGTTGTTTGAGCCATAGAGTTTGTGCACAACAACTTCCTGCAGCAATGTATTCTGCTTCTGCAGTACTTAGAGCAACACATGCTTGTTTCTTACAAGACCAAGAAACAAAGGCATTTCCTAACAAGTGACAAGTACCACTTGTACTTTTTCTTTCAGTTTTACAACCAGCATAATCAGAATCAGAATATCCAATCAAATCACAAACACTTCCTTTGGGATACCACAATCCAACATTTGTAGTTCCTTTCAAGTATTTGAAAATTCGTTTAACAGAACTCAAATGTGATTCCCTAGGAGATGCTTGATATCTAGCACATAGACACACACTAAACATAATATCAGGTCTACTTGCAGATAAGTATAGAAGAGATCCGATCATACCTCTATATTTGGTAATATCAACTTGATTGCCGGATTCACCTTGATCTAAATATGTGTTAGACCCCATTGGTGTGGCTATGGCTTTGCAATCATCCAAATCATATTTTTTTAATAGTTCCTTGCAAAACTTTGATTGGTTGATGAATATTCCATCACTTGATTGCTTGATTTGCAAACCAAGAAAGAAATTTAATTGTCCCATCATGGACATCTCAAATTCTTCTTGCATTATGTTAGAGAAATCCTTACAAAGAGATTCGTTAGTTGCACCAAAGATAATATCATCAACATAAATTTGAACTAATAGGGTATTACCTTTGGTTCTTTTGATGAACAAGGTTGTATCAGCCTTACCCTTTTGAAATCCTTTATCACAAAGGAAAGTACTTAATATATCATACCAAGCACGAGGGGCTTGTTTAAGACCATAGAGTGCCTTCTATAATCTGAAGACATGTGAAGGAAACTTTGGATCTTCAAATCCTGGAGGTTGCTTCACATAGACTTCTTCTTGAATGTATCCGTTCAGGAAAGCACTTTTGACGTCCATTTGATATAAAGGGAAATTTAAAGAACAAGCATACGCCAATAATAGTCTTATGGATTCCAACCTTGCTACTGGTGCATAAGTTTCATCAAAATCTATACCTTCTTCTTGATTATATCCTTGAGCAACTAATCTTGCTTTGTTCCTAACTATAATACCATTTTCATCTAACTTATTCCTAAACACCCACTTTGTTCCAATAACATGTTTATCACTAGGCTTAGGGACAAGTTCCCAAACTTGATTCCTTTCAAATTGGTTTAGTTCTTCTTGCATTGCTACAATCCAATATTCATCTTCTAGAGCATCATTTACTTTTGATGGTTCTATCTGAGAGACGAAGGCCATATTCAAAACTGAATCATTTAAGCGTAGCCTTGTAGAAACGCCTCTAGAAATATCACCAATAATATTATCAACTGGGTGATCCCTATGGGTTCTCCCTTCTTTTGGAAGTTGATAAGTATTACTTTCAATGTGCTCTTCTTGTATTGGATTCTGATCTCCATCCTTTTGAGAATCTTCATTTATAATGATGTCATCTTCTTCATTATCTGGAAGATTGACTTTATCTTCTATTGAAGATTTAGATTCATCAAAAGAAACATGTATGGATTCTTCCACAGATAGAGTTTTCTTGTTAAAGACTCTATATGCTTTGCTTGTTAAAGAATACCCAAGGAATATACCTTCATCAGATTTTTCATCAAACTTTCCAAGGTTTTCCTTTCCATTATTCAAGACAAAGCATTTTGATCCAAAAGCATGTAGATGAGAGATGTTTGGTTTCCTTCCTTTGTAGAATTCATAAGGAGTTTTCTTAAGGATAGGTCTAATAAGAACTCTATTGGAAACATAGCAAGCAGTACTTACAGCATCAGCCCAGAAATATTTAGGGAGACTTGATTCACTCAGCATGGTTCTTGCTAATTCCTCAAGTAATCTATTTTTTCTTTCTACTACACCATTCTGTTGTGGTGTTCTCGGAGTAGAGAAATTATGTGATATTCCATTTTCATCACATAGTTCTTGGAATTGTTGATTCTGAAATTCTCCACCATGATCACTTCTTATAGAAGAGATCTTTAAAGACTTCTCATTTTGAACAAGCCTTGCATATCTTTTGAATGCATTGAAGGCTTCATTCTTATGAGGAAGAAATAAAGTCCATGTAAATCTAGAGAAATCATCAACAATAACAAGTGCATAGAAATTACCTCCGAGGCTTTTAGTTCTAGATGGTCCGAACAAATCCATATGTAACAATTGAAGGGGTCTTGAGGTCGAAACTATGTTCTTAGGTTTGAAGGATGTTCTGGTTTGCTTCCCTTTTTGACATGCATCACAAAGCTTGTCTTTCTCGAATTTTATCTTTGGAAGCCCAACAACTAGATCATGCTTGACTAGTTTGTTTAAATGATCTATGTGAATATGAGCAAGTCTTCTATGCCATAGCCATGAATCACTATTATTCTTGGCCAAAAGGCATCTCACATTTTGTGGAATTTCTTCCAAGGAGATCATGAAGACTTTATTTACTTTATACCCAGAAAACTTAATTTCTTTAGTTTTCACATCTTTCACAACACATATATCATTAATAAAACCAACTTTCAAACCTTTATCACATAGTTGACTAATACTCAGAAGATTATGCATCAAACCATCAACGTAGAGAACTTTATCGATGACTGTTTGAGGGGGTGTGCCTATTCTTCCGAAATCGAGTATTTTTCCCTTTTGATTGTTACCATATGTGACGAAACCTTTTTCCCTAGGTATAAGAAAAGAAAACTTGGTTTTGTCTCCTGTCATGTGTGATGAGCAGCCACTATCAAGATACCATAAATCCTTTGCTGCTTTCATACACACCTACATGGCAAAGTTCAGACATGGGTATTAGGAACCCAACAAGTTTTGGGTCCTTCTAAGTTAACATCCTTTCTAACCCACATGTATTCCCTATTTGGTATTCCTACATGTTTGTAGTAACATCTACTAGGGGTATGTCCTACTTTGTTACAATATGTGCAAGAGTAATGATTGTAACTAGAGGTTTGTCTAGGAGAGGGATGAATCTTCTTAGGAAGTCTATTTTGATTATTCTTCCTATTGTTTGTACTCCTAACAGGATTAATCTTACTGTTACTAGAAGATCCTAACATATGGTTTGGTTTTATAAACACAGTTTTCCTAACCTCTTTTGTCTTTGGGTGAGAAGTATATCCTAAACCTAACTTATTGTTTGAAAGTCTTTGAACACTTAGGATATCATCTAACTTCTGTTTTCCTTTATTGAAGTTATTTACTCTTTTTTGAAGATTTTCTATCTTTTCTTCTAAAGAACTACACTTAGTGCATTTGTGAGTAATGTCTAATTTAGATTTTACTATATCTAGTTCTTCTTGTAAATTTCTACATTTACTTTCTAGGGAAGAAATTAACTCATTTTGCCTAGTGCTAACTTTAGAAAATTCTTGACATAATTTAAACATATTTTCCATGGTAAACTTTAAATCATGAAAAGATATAGAATTATCACTAACCTGGGAATCTTCAACATCAGAATCATGTGAGGCCATCAAAGCAACTTGTGCTTCTTCTTTATCAGAATCTGATGATGAACTTACTTCATTATCATCCCAAGCCAAATATGCTCTCCGAGTAGGTTGATCCTTTTTCTCGAATTTCTCTCTTAGACCATGTTTCTTCTTCTGAAGGTTTGGACAATCTGATTTGAAGTGTCCCGTTTTACCGCACTGGAACATGTAATCTTTTGAGAGGAAGATGATTCATTGTTCTTTTGGAAAGATTTGTTGTTGTTGAATTTCACACCTTTTCTTTTAAGAAACTTTCCAAAATTCTTTACTAGAAGATTCACATTCCCATTATCTTCTTCTTCAGAATCTGCATCATAATCTTCTTTGATGCTTTCTTTTGCTTTTAGGGAAATGGATCGATACTTCTTCTCATGTTGTTCATTTACTTCCAAACGATTCAATTCCAACTCGTGTTCTTGGAGTTTTCCAAAAAGAGTTGCGAGAGTCATTTTTGATAAACTCTTCTTCTCTGAGATGGCTGTTACTTTCGGTTGCCATACTCTTGTAAGTGATCTTAGAACTTTCATGTTCAAATCACTGTTTGAAAATTGTCTACCAAGAGAAATCAAATGATTAATTAAATGAGTGAATCGTTTTTGCGTATCTAATACCTTTTCTCCTGGAAGCATTCTGAACATCTCATATTCTTGAGATAAAGTATTGATCTTTGATCTCTTGACTTCATCTGTTCCTTCATGAGTCACCATCAACGTATCCCATATTTCTTTTGATGTAGTGCACGTTGATACTCTGAAAAATTCATCCATGCCAAGAGCAGATGTAAGAATGTTCATTCCTTTGAGATCATGTTGAACTTTCTTCTTTTCTTCTTCACTCCAAGTACTTTCTGATTTTGGTTGTGAAGTTCCTTCTTCATCTGTTGTTACAGGCACAAAGGGACCTTCTTCAATGACTTTCCATATTCCTGCGTCTAATGACTTTATGAATATCTTCATCTTGATTTTCCAGAAGTCATAGTGTTCTCCATTGAAGAATGGTGGCTTGTTTATGTTATGTCCTTCACTTGTTCCATGATTGGAAGAGGATGCCATCTTTTCCCGGATCTTAGGAATAACTTACCTAAACTTCCGCTCTGATACCAATTGTTAGAACAGATAGCAACCTGAGAGGGGGGGGTGAATCAGTGTTGCCCCAATTTTCGCCTTATTAAAATTGTTACTTTCAAGTTTATGATGATCACGAAATGATCGTTGTGATTGCAGCGGATATGTACGATACTTGAAAGTAAATGTGAAGGATGAAGAGAATCACACACAAGATTTTATCCTGGTTCACCTTCAATCCACCGAAGGCTACGTCCAGTCCCTCAAGAAAACCCCTTGAGGATTTTTCCACTATTGATAAGAATTTCTTACAAGTTCTTAACCCAAGGACCCCAAGAATTTCTACCAATAACCTGTGAAAGCAAACCACTTTCAACAGCCCCTGAAAGCAAACCGCTTTCAGTTCCTGAAGGCAAACCACCCTTAGACCTTGAAGACAAACTTGTCTTCAATCGAAACCCTGAAAGTAAACCACTTTCAGTGACAACAACCTTTCACCGAATACCACGGTGAATAACTCAATCTTACAGAAAGAGATGAAGAAGATATTACAATTGGCTGTTTCAATCCTTTAACACACAATTGGATTGAACATGAGAGATTATGCTTTTAAGGCTTTTAAGCATAATACAATTCTGAGTTCTTCAAGATATGAACAACTAAAGTGTTCTTGTAAACATGAAGATCATGAACTCAGAATTTAGGCTCCAAAAGATTTAAGTTCTAAAAGATGAACTAATTTTGACAAAGCTTTGGCCTAATGTGTTTTTCTCATGTGTAATGTGTATATTTCGTGTGTGTTGTGTGTTGTGTGTTTTCTGGACTCAAATGGTCTTTATATAGGCAAGGGAAACGTCCTTGAACCATCACAACCTTTTTCAAAAGGTTTGGGACACAATGGTTCATGAAAAGATGCACTTTTTCGTTCTGGTAATCGATTACCATACTTAGTGTAATCGATTACACAAGTGACCGTTTCAGTTTGAATTTGAATTTCAAACATGTAATCGATTACAAGACTTGAGTAATCGATTACTTGCCTTGGTGTAATCGATTACCATAATGGTGTAATCGATTACACAGAAGCCCATTTTCCAGAAACTTGATCTTTGAGACTTGCTTAAGGTTTTCTACTTCTTTTAAGTTATGAAAACTCTTAGCTTGATTAGATTAGGTGTTTTTAAGAGCCTTTATGCTTTAATAAACCTTTGGAAGCATAACTCACCTAATACTAAGACTTCTAGACTATTGATGGACTTGAGTGCTTGATTCTTTGAAGTCTTCTTTTCTTCTTTTTGTTGATGAGTTTGTCGTCATCAAAACCACAGCCAGGGTCAGGAGCAAGACCTTCTTCACATATTGTCCGTCGGTGTACTTCCCCCCCTCTCGACCTGTCGTCGTAGGTTCGAGGAGGTGAAGGGCTTTGCTGGCCAGGCAAGATCATGCCGAGGGGCCTTCAGGTGGCTGGGAGGGTTACTCCCCCGGAACAAACCGCACGAATCATGTATGTAGGATCAATGTACTTAACAGTGAACAACTCACCAGGGTGGTTTCTCTCCCACCACTTCGTCATCTCAGACTTCAACCACACACCAACTTCTAAGAACACTGGGTTACCAGATTCATCCCGGTCTTGCTTCCCTGAGTCGCTTCTGGATATCTGGTCCTGGCCTGCACCCTCAGCAACTACAAGCACTACATGCCCATTTTGCTTCAATCGTTGTTCAAGAAACTCAAAGAGCCCTCCTTTTCCTTCCAAGTAAAAATCTAACTCAGGAATCAAGCAGCAACCGACGTCGCAACTACTGAGCGTTGCATGAAGAGCAATGTGACCGGTGCTTTGACCCATCAACTTCACCAGGCCTATGTCATTAACTGCACTCTCGGCCTCCACATGAGTAGCACTGATTGCTTGCTGAGCCATTTCAACTGCTGTTTGGAATCCAAAAGATCTGTCAATTACTCCAACATCATTGTCCACAGTTTTAGGAATCCCAACCACTGCAACATTCAGTTTACGATGCCGTATTTCGTTGAATATCTTCACAGCCCCTCTCATAGTCCCATCTCCACCTGTAATGTACACCTGTACGTTGATGTGCTCAAGATATATGCATACCCAATTAGTTTACTATTTTTTCCCTTTTGCAATAATGTATTTGTATGATTTTATTTTTCTAGAAAAGGTTTTAGTCACATAGAGACACCCAAAGAAACAGAGTTCTAACCAAATTACTTGATTCCTTCCAGCTATAAACCTTGGATGATCTCATTGCATTCTTTAGAAGAAAAGTTGAAGTCAAAACACAGGGATAATAAGCAATTCCAGTCTAAAAGTATAGTCAACCAAAATCTTCAATCTAATTTTGAAAAAATCAGAACACTTAGAGGATTTCTACTAGTGAATAACCTGATTGAAGCGGCGATTTTGGATAGCATCGACTGTGTTGTGGAGATCAAAACCACCTCTAGAAGTTTGAAGAACGGTGCCACCCTTGTTGTGCCAATCGCGAACTGTGTTGGGGTTGAAAGGAATGGGCTCGGTGGAGTAAAAACCCCTGTAGCCAGCGGTGATGCCGAAAATGTGACGCACACCATAGAGATCCCACAAGCCAACGACGAGTTCCCTGATGACGGTGACGAGAGTAGACTTGTTTGCGGGGACCGGCGCGGTAGTAGGCGAAGCGGGGGGAGGGAGGAGGGTGGGCGATCTGGCGGAGAACGACGTCGGAACTCGGAATGTGTGAGGTAGAAGCCTTGGACTTGGAGGGGGTGGAAGTAGGGGTTTTGGTCGAGTGGGTTGGAGGTTAGGAACGTAATCTGTGAGGTGGGGAAGCTCCTTCAAGTTTATGGGTTATCTGACTCTGACTCTGAAACACCACCTATGGCAATCTCACGAATAGGGGTGGGAATAGGCCAGGCCAGGCTTTGCGTAAATAGGTCTGGCCTATTTAAAAAAATTAAGGCCTAAGCCTGGCCTGTGGCCTATCATAGGTTTTTTTTTTTGCTTGGGCCTGGCCTTTTTAAAAGCCTGGCCTGAAGCCTATTTATAAGCCTATTTTATAACAAGGCCTTTAAATAGGCCAATAAGCCTATATCTAAACAGGCCTACATCTAAGCAGGCCAACTAGTCTACATCTAAATAGGTCAAACAAGTTCCAATATAACTAAACAATATCTAATTAAACAAACATCCAAATTTTGGAATGCTTCATAGCCACCAAAATTAAAAGCATGATTAATCACCTCACAACCACACAAATTCATCAAAACAATATGAGAAATAACAAGTTTTGGATTCAACTAACAAACAAAATCTCAAGATCCATTTTTCAAAATGTAGTAGTCTCAGCAAAAAATCAAGTTAACAGGTCTTAACTAGACAAATAACAAACTAATAGCAATTTCAGCAAAAAAAACAGCAAAAACCAAGTCTTCAAGTTAATCCCCTTTCTTCCTTCATCAACACAAAAAAAAAAAATCAGCAAATCTTCAAGCAAAAAGCAACAGCAAGTCTTCAAGTTAGTCCTAACAAAAAAAACTTCAAAATTTGCATCAAATCTTCAAGTTGATCAAGTCATGCCCTTCATCCACCTTCAAAGTAAGAAAATAACCGTCACTAACTGAAAAGATACTCAAAATTAATTTCGAGATATAAGAAAGAACTTATAAAATAAAGTAATTACCTTTGACTTCTTTATCAGATTATACTTATGATGGAGCCAATCCCCACCACAAATGAGTGCTTCAATAGATTCTTCATTTAGTCTAGAACGAAATTCATCAATTACTCGCCCTCCAGCACTGAATGTAGACTCTGATGCCACTGTGGAGATGGGAATAGCCAGTATATCAGCAGCCATCTTGGACAAGACCTTATATTTTGAGCTGTTGTTCGCCCACCAATCCAATGCACTGAACGAGTTATTACCATCAGGAATAGGAATATAAACACCTTCATCAAAATAGGCTTGTAGTTCTGATTTCATTGGAGGAACCGCTTCCTTTGCACGGACAAGATTCATAATTTGATCAAATCCAGTGACAACTGAAGATCTTGGTTCAGTTGAGGATGTTGCATTGTTACCACTATCATTTGTATTCGCAGCCACAAAAGATGACTCTTGAATACTCATAGACACATACTCATCATACAAATTCTCCAATGAGCTCCTTACATTATTTATATTCTTTATGGCAACTTCCTCAGGTTTATAAATCAATGGAAAACATATATCAACAATGTGAAATTTACACCTAGGGTCTAAAACACTAGCAATAGCCATAAGCAAGTTACACTCACCCCAGTATTTGTCAAATTTAGCTTTCATTGGAGCTGCCATTTCACTCATGAAGATATCTGCATCCTCAGAAGCATTGTCAATTACTTGTTTAACTCTCCAAACTTCCGCAAGATATAAATTAGCAGTCGGATACTCACTACCTGATATTACATGAGTTGCTAGATCAAACACTTCTAGAAGTTTGCAAACCTTCTCAACTTTGCTCCAATCTTCAAGTGAAGGTGTATACACATAATGTGGCTCTCTTTCCTTGTATGCAGCAAATGCAGTCTTAAATTTCAAAGAAGTGGACAACATATGAAATGTCGAATTCCATCTTGTTGGACAATCAATAACCAGCTTCCTATCTTTCAAGCGCTTCTGCTCAACCACATCACAAAAGGCCTTTAACCTTGCATCATTGTAGTTGATATACTTCACGCTTTCACGAATATTGAAGATGATATTCTTGATCTTGCTTAGGCCATCTTGCACCAGCAAGTTTAATATGTGGGCACAACATCTAACATGAAATAAAGCACCGTCAAGGAATAACTTGCTACTTAATGATAAGTTCTCCTTGAGAACTCTTAAGCATGAATCATTGTAGGCAGCATTGTCAACAGATATGGAAAAAACCTTATTTTCGATCCCCCAAGCTTTCAGACACTTGAAAATGGCATTAGCAACATCAACCCCACGCCTAGGAGCAGGAACTTTCACAAAACTCAAAACACGCTTCTGAAGCTTCCACCCGACATCAATGAAGTGACCTGTGACCACCATATACTCAGCTACTTGGTGGCTTGATTTCCACATATCTGTTGTCAAGCTAATCTTATTCACACTTTTCAGCAATGCCTTCAACTTTTTCTTCTCTGCCTCATATATAGCTAAACAATCATTTCTTATAGTTTTACGAGTCACCTTTTGAAAATCTGAATTAGCATACTGGAAGGCCCACATCCAAACCTCATCCTCAACCACACTAAAAGGCATTTCATGAACCATAATAGCAGAAGCAATGATTTCTCTCATCTTTTCATTATTGTATCTAGCACCAGAACTCATAAATGGGTTACCTGACTTTGAAGGCTGAAATGGAATGACACTCTGCTTCTTTTCAGTAGCCTTTTGTGCAATCCTTTGAACGCAAATTCCTAAATGCCTTTTCAAGTGGCTGGTACTGGCCCCATTCCCACCGGTAGCAAATTTTTCTTTGCAATATTTGCAAACAGCTTTCTTTACACCTCCGGTAAGTTCAACTTCATCAAAATCTTCCCAGACCGGCGATGTTTTCTTCCTCCTTTTCTTGACAACTAAGTCTTCGCCTTCTTGATCTCTGCCTTGTTCACCATCTTGTGTGTTAACTTGTAGCTGAGTTGCATCTTCCTGGACAGGACTGTTCACCTCAGTAACAACCGGGTTGGATGAAATTGGTTCATTGCTCTGAAGTGGAGAAGACATTCTGTGTGAACCTGTAAAAGAAACAAAATAATTTAGAGAACTTGTTGTTATATTAATCAAACATGTATAGGGTACAAAACAACAGTTTACTCAGAAAGAGAAATCCTCTTGGCTATTTATTATTTAATAATGAATAATAATGAAGCATAGGCATTTGATACTAATGAAAATTACTGAAGCAGCCACTATCTATGAAATTGCTATTTATGAATTATAATCACGATAGAGCATATGAAAGGAATTATATTCAGAAAATACCCAAAAGAATTATTTCTAATAGGTTCAATTAATTTAAAAGAAATCATATTTTATAAGCATAACAAACAAGTCACATAATAAGAAAGAAAATAATAATATAGAATCCACCAATACAAAACACTCCCACTTTTATATAAAATATTCTGAGGGTTGAAGGTTATCCTGTTGGTTGTTATACTAGGTGAAGTTCCTTTATCATTGACATGGGTTTTCTGTTACTGGAGCACATTGCAGTTTCGCCTTAAACCATAGCTTCTTTACAATTTCTACATTATTGATGACAGACTTTATTTTTCACAAGCAGTCCGCATATCCAGACTATCAGGGAATGCATTTTTCATAAGCAGGACCTTGACCAAGCAATTAAAAAAGAAAATGGTTGCATAAGCCATTTTGAGGTATTAAACTATAAAATCTCATGACTTTTTGAATATCATCAAGAAATTGTCATGCTTGCTGAAGTTAATGATTCACTAATTTGATAATTTTCCTTGCACATTCATAGCATTCTATCAAAATCGAGGTGGATATTTCATATATGCTCATTTGTTTACTATGTTGTTCTATATGGCTATTTAATAAGTAAGAAGCTATGTATCTCATTCTAACCCACTTATGTGTTTGCCAAGTTAAATCACTTATGGAGGTGTTTCAGGTTTTCACTACTATGCCATTCATCTTATTTGCTGAGGAGAACATTGACATTGCAGTTATTGAGGTTAGTTATCAATTTCACTTTATCCAGAAACATCTTTATACAGATTTGATATCTGGTTATTCTTCTGAAATGAAATTATTGGTGTAATATTGACAGCAGTATACTATCATTCTATCAACGCTTTATTTGAAATGAAATTAAAGCTTATGTTTCATTATAATGCGAGGTAGAATTTGCAGAGCAAAAGAGCCTGTAATATTTCCAAACAGAGATGGCATGAACGTACCTTGTGACAGAGATAAATAGAAACTCGCGAGGGTGGTGCGTCGATGGAGGCGTGGTGAGTCGTTGGTGCGGTGCGCCGGTGAGAGAAAGGGCCCGCAGTCGAGCAGAGCAGCGGAGGTGACGGGTTTCAGAGCA
Organism: Acmispon strigosus; assembly: GCA_030819835.1. Classification (NCBI taxonomy): domain Eukaryota; kingdom Viridiplantae; phylum Streptophyta; class Magnoliopsida; order Fabales; family Fabaceae; genus Acmispon; species Acmispon strigosus. The sequence goes on from JAUAMA010000001.1 coordinate 34,736,463, forward strand.
AGGGGACAGCCGGACAGGGGTGAACGTGACTCGCGAGGTTGGTGGGTCGATGGAGGCGCGGTGAGCCGGTGGTGCGGTACGGTGCGCCGGTGAGAGAAAGGATTAGGGAGGGAGCAGTCGAGCAGAGTAGGAGGTGACGAAGAGGTGATGAAGTTGAACGGGTTTCGTTTCAGAGAGAGAGACGAGAGAGACGAGTGATGGAGTGAATGACATGAACGTGAGAGTGAAAATCAGGGCAGACAAGGAGTCAATCAATCAAGAGAAATTAGAGTAAAAATTTGAAAAATTAGAATCTGGAAAGATTACTTTCCATTAGTTGTCAAATTTGGGTGAAAAGAAGTAAATGTGATTTGTTAAGTAATAACTTTCAAAAATTGTAAAATTATATTTTCTACAATTACTAAATTTGGTGAATTTAATATTTTGATTTATTTGTATATTTTATTAAAATAATATGTTAAATTAAAAAAACTGAAACAGGCCGGCCTGATAGGCCAAACAGGCTTTTTTATAGGCCTCAGCCTGGTCTATTTAGTTAAATAGGCTTTTTAAAAAGCCTAAGCCTAGCTTTTTTATTAAACAGGCCAGGCCAGGCTTTAAACAGGCCAGGCCATAGGCCCCTGTCGGCGGCCTGGCCTATTCCCATCCCTACTCACGAACACAAAAAGAAAACTTTAGAATGAGAGGCGGTTAAGAGGCCCCTTGAGCAGCTAACCAATGAGAGCATAATAAAGTGTCATGTCAAAATAACAAAGTGTCATGTCATCTAAACTTATAAAATACATGATTTGATCCTTTAACTATTTATAAGATTCATCATTTAGTCCTTCCACTATTTTATAAAAATCTTTTTTTTTTCAAAAAATGTTTATTTTCTAATTTTTAAAATTGATTTTTAACTTAATTGAAATTATCTATTACAGTTTGATTTGGGAAAAATAAACCTAATTCCTCTTTTCCTCCTCCCTCCTCCCCCATCATTGTTGCTCCATCATTGCTGTCAGCCGCCGCGCCGCCGTGCTCCTACGGCCGCTGTGTCGTCGCTCCTGCCTTGCTGCCGTGTAATTCCTCTTTTCCTCCTCCCTCCTCCCCCATCGTTGTTGCTCCATCGTTGCTGCTCCATCTTTGCTGTCATCTGCCGCCCCGCCGTGCTCATACCGTCGTTGTGTCGGCGCGCTCCTCCCGCCGCCGTGTCGTCGCACTCCTGCCGCCCCCGTGTTGTCGCACTCCTGCCTTGCTGCCGTGTAATTCCTCTTTTCCTCCTCCCTCCTCCCTGCATCGTGCTCCATCGTTGCTGTCATCCGCCGCGCCGCCATGTCGTCGCGCTCCTGCCGCATCCGTTCCATCGCGCTCCTGCCTTGGTGCCGTGCCGTCGCGTTCCTGCTCCTTCATTGTTCTTCTGTCCGGGTTCGTTCTGCTGTTCCCACATCTTTGATTCTACCAGGTAACCCTTGACATTCAACAACAACTTTTTGTGCCACTTTTGATATGTTAGATGGTGTCTCATTATCTATACCTGAATGTTTCTTGAACAACAACCAAGCTTCAGTTTTAGATATAGGACCCAAACGAACTATTGTGATCCATTCAACTCTAAACATGATATATATATATATATATATATGCTCAGAGTGGAAAAGCCACTTCATGATGTCTCAAATCTACACCTCTTATACATTATAGCATCTAATTAAACTTTGAGTACAAATTAAAAGCACATCTTAAAACAAGAAACATAAAATTCTGATAGAAACACAAACAAATAGAAGCTTTGAAATAAACTCAGTTTCCAGGATTTTTAACTTAAAGATCCTAATTATGTACTTTGTAAGTAAACTGAACACAAGTTTGCTACCATGCCTACCAAGAATACATATAGAGATCAAAATGGGATATCAACATTTCTAACTAATAGATAACACCAACCAAACACTATGCAATATAGATAAATGTAAAAAATTACTATTATTACATCATTGACATGGAATTGCAAATATGTCCATTTATAACTATCAAGAATTGGTATCATACAGCAAATTATGTGACTCAAAACTAACATAGAAAGTAACAGTCCTAAAATTACTGTCAACTTCCTCACCCCCCACTAAATGGGCATCTCATGTTTGAAAATCAGTTGATAATTGAACACTAACAATTCAAGTTAGAGAGAAGAGGAAAAAAATTGAAAAGTTACCATTCCACTTAAAATTGTTCCAGTAAGTAGGGAAAACCCTATAGCATTTTCCTTCTTTGTCTGTGAATGAAACTGGAACAGAATTTTCCTTTTCTTTTTTTCAAAGTGACAACTAATTTTAACCATTTTTTATCATTTGCATAAGTAGGGAAAACTAGTGGTGATTGGTGAACGCGAATCAAACCAATGGACTGATGGAATGCTGATATGCTAATCTGAAATTTATTACATGAACTTGTTTATTTCTCACAACTGTCACAAAGTGCTTCCAACAAAGAAAGACAAATTCAAGATAATGTGTTAGTGGCTCATGAAACTTTTCACATTCTAGAGATGAGAAATAAAGGAGGAGTATTTATATGGCAGTAAAACTAGACATGTGCAAAGCCTGTGAGCTCTTAGAATGCAATCTCATCAAATAGATCCTTTTGGACTTTTCCTATAATGCAGAGTGGGTACAAATGATCATGAGTCGTATAACCACTATTTCGTACAAATTCTAAGTTAATCGTTCATTGAGCAACACAATCACTCCCTGTAGATGGTTTAGACAAGGGGGCTCGTTGTCCCCTTACCTTATCTGTTCAGTTTGGCAGCAGAAACTTTATCCCACTCTTGCAGAAGCTTAAATTAAAGAGAGCTGCTTATTAGGGTTGAGGCTGTCTAAAGAAAAACCAAAGATTTCTCCTTTGGTGTTCATAGACGAAATTAACCCTACTTCTATATTCTTCAATCATTAACTCTAACAACTTAACATTTGTTCGTCTAGTTGGTTGGACGAGTTGAGACTTTATCTTGGATATCCTGACTGATTAACACAACGTTCACTTGGTTATAAATCTTTTAGGCCGTTTAGGATTATGGTGAGTCGAGTGGTCATTTGGGCTGGTCAGAACATTATCATTAAACAATGATGTGAAAAGTTAGAGAAACGTCATGTTCCTCATAACCTACAACTGTCAGAGCTTCGGGGTTATTAGCTAAAATCATGTTTGATGTTGGATACAACCCTAAAGTCAAGTAATATTAAGGCGATGATCATACTATACCAGTGGAATGATTTGATACACATTCAAGAGTGTGATTAAGATGCACAATATAAGAAGTCACCATGCTAGAAAAAAAAGATATGTTTGCTATTGTATTTTAGGGTCGAGTCAGACAATATTGTGAGGGAAGGTTATAATGTTGTTTCTGTCATTTCCAATCAATGAATGACAAGTGTCAAACTGTACAAGGTAAATAAAAATGTTTATGAAGGAATGCCAACTTATTCCCCCTTTATTTTAATGTAGATGTCCAGCTCCTCCGAGGATGATAGACAGCACTTTGAAAATGTTTATGAAGGAATGCCTGAGGAAATTCATGACAAAGGGGACGACAGTGAATCGGGTGAGGATATTGAAGATTCGGACTCAGATTCTGCAAATGAAAAATACAAGATGATTCCCAACCTAACAGCCAATGAAATACGGTGTCAAGTTTTGCAGTTGGGAGGATGCTCTCGCATTTTATTCCAGTTATGCAAGAAGTCATGGATTTGTAGTGAGGAAAGACGAAGTACGGAAAAATGCACAACACGATGTCGTGATGCGACAATTTGTATGTAATAGAGAGGGGTTAAGGGAAACAAAATACTTCACTATGGATTGGAAAAGAGATCACAGACCCCTTAGTCGAACTAACTGCCTAGCTAAGCTTCGGATACACTTCAATTACCAGACATCACAATGGAAGGTGGTGTTGTTCTATGAAGAGCATAACCATGAATTTACCCCGTCGAAATATATGCATGCCATACCCGCTTACCGTACGTTGAGTGAAGCTGATAAAGCGCAGGTGGATAGCCTTCATGCACATGGCGTAAGAACATGTCATATTATGGGTTATATGACGGCACAGAAAGGGGGACATTCTAGTGTTGGATTTTTGAGGGAGGATTTGTACAATTATTTTAACATGCAGAAACACTACAAGATATTAGGTGGGGATGCACGAGCTGCCATTAGTTACTTGAGAGGAAAGCCCGATAATGACGCCATGTTCTTTTCGAAATACACAACTACGGAGGATGGTAAATTGAAAAATCTTTTCTGGGCAGATGGATGCAGTAGAGCAGACTTCCAGTGCTTTGGTGATGTTCTTGCGTTTGACGCCACATACAGGAAGACCAAATATAACAATCCGCTTGTTATATTTTCTGGTTGTAATCATCATTCTCAGACTGTTATATTTGGAGCTGCTTTGTTGGTTGATGAAACCACAGAAACATATAAGTGGGTGCTGGAAACATTTTTGGAAGCAATGTCAAACAAACACCCAAAATCAGTTGTCACGGATGGTGATGGTGCTATGAGGGAGGCCATCAAACAGGTGTTTCCAAATGCATTACATCGACTATGTTTATGGAACTTGCACAAGAATGCGCGTGATAATGTGAAGAACAAGTCCTTTTTGGATGACTTCACGAAAGCAATGTATCACCCTTTCACTATCGATGAGTTTGAAGAATTCTGGAAGAAGATGGTTGGTGAGCATGGGCTTGTGGGAAACCCATGGGTTTCAAAAACTTATGACAAAAGGTATTCTTGGGCCACTGCATACCTCTGTGACCAATTCTTTACTGGGATTCGAACTACCTCACGGTGCGAAGCCATCAATTGTCGGATAAAGCCATATGTTGGGAAAAAAATTGCATTGTTGAGTTCCTGCACAACATTGAGCAAGCCATAAGAGTATACAGGGAGAATGAGCTGCAAGCTGATTATAGATCTCTATTTACAGTACCTGTGTTGACTACACCTCTTTATAAATTCGAGAGTGAAGCTGCAAACTTGTTCACTCAAGAAATTTTTAAAGAAGTACGAATCCAAATTGACAATGCGGGTGACTTAAATGTTCAACGAAAAGAAGTTGATAGAGAGATTATGAGATTCAAGATGCGCAGACACAGTAGGCCCAACAGGGAAATTAATGTTGTTTATGACACATCGAAGAATGAATTTCTATGCGATTGTCGTCTATTCCAGTCCCGTGGCATTCCATGTGCTCACATTTTCTGTGCCATGAGAACTGAGTACATGGAATCAATTCCTGCCAGTCTTATTTGTACACGGTGGAGAAAGGATGCCAAAAAAGAGTTCATGTAATCTCCTTCATCTAGTGAAGTGGAGCTTCAGGTAATGGGGACAGCCCGTTTTAGCACTGTGGCTGCTGCATGCACTGCTCTATGCCGTATTGCTTCAGAAAATGGTGAGTGCTTTAGTGAAATTATGGATGATATTTTAAAGTTGACGTCAAAGTATAAGAAGAAGGTCAATGCTCAAAGCGGCGGAGGTGGTGGCCCTAACGATATTCGTGATCCAAATGTGATTGTCACGAAAGGTGCTCCACGTAAGAAGCGGAACAAGAGGAAAAGGGGAAGATGTTCAAAATGTCATAAACCGGGCCACACGATAAGAACATGCCCTACACTCCTTGATACGAAAGACGATCATGCCACGGACGTTGCATCATCACCTCATATTAACAGAGAAGTAGATATAGTACGTGCATTCTTCAAATTTTTTGATTAACTTTTATCAGTAGTAATTTTTTAACTACCCTATTTTTAAACTAAAGTTCTGTATTTTACTTTTAGGAGAAAGAGTGCACTGGATGTGATGAAAACATCGTGCAGCAGACTGAGCACACGAGTCATCCTAAGAGCTCGAAGTTTCGTATAAAATTTGTATTAAAATTGAGTTATTCATATAGAATGTGCCTGATTTTGTAGTATATACTTTAAATGTTAGATTTCACTTTGTGTGCCTGATTTTGTAGAATGTGAAAGTAAATGGTCGCCGCCGTGCTAAAGCAAAGAAACAAGAAAGGAATAGTTTGACGCTTAATTCAGCGAAGGAAATGGTAAGTGCATAATGTTCCCTAACTTTTTGTAATTTAAGGTGTTTAATATCCAATTAATTGAAATCATGTTGTCACTCGTGGTTGATGTAGGAAAACGAGCCCGACGCATCTGTTAGCAATCAACATCCAGAATTCATTAAGGAGACGCGCGTTTTATCCACTCAAAATTCAGCAAAGGAAGTAGTAAGTACATGGTAATCACAATACACATTATATTCATTTATTTTCATGATAATCAGTGTTATTTGGTTTGAATTAGGAAACCATGCCAAACTGTTCTACTGGTATACCTCATGCTGAAACTCCTCACATGGTGCCTCAGTACCCAGTATTTGGTAATGTTAGTCTAAGCCAATCCAGTCCCGCCTATGGTTTTGGAACATGGATGGGACACCATAACACGGGATATGGTTATGGAAATCCGAGTCATAACATGGCTGTGCCTCCCCGTTATGGTTTTGTTCCTTTAATACCGCAAATTCATCAAGTTACAATCCCACCTCATGTTGGTGGAGGTCACTCTAATTTGCTTCATCAAGTCATGAACAATGCAAATGGAACACGTAAGTATGGCTACATAATTGCATAAAAATCATAACTTAAAAATTTATAATAACTTTTAGAGCACTACATATATGACCCTTATGAGGTTTTTGATGTGTGATTGTAGGTGGAAATTCAGGTCGGTCAACACCACCCCAATGAGTTCATTCTAAAATATTTATGATTATGAAGGTAAAGCTATTGTTTCCTATCCTCCTCTAAAGTTATAGTGTTCAAGCAACTATTAGAATTTTAATTACCTGAAAATGAATTCACATTGTGAAACATGGGTCTGTGCTAGTGATAAGTGCCAATTTGTTACAAGTTTTAGCATGTTTTTAGTGGCACTTAGCATGTGTTTTCATTGTAAATGCCTGAGTTTTGTAAGGTTTTTGGTTTAATGAAACAACAATGCAATCCTAAGCTTTAAAGCATGTTTCTTGTAACTATTGATGTGTTTCACGTGTTTCAGGACTTAAAAGATGCAGAAATTCTACCAAGGGATGAAGAAATTGAAGCTATGGGCGCTTAGCCCCGCTATGGACCGCTTAGCTGCCAGAACGTGAAATGAATGCAGGGCTCTGGGCGCTGAGCGCCGCTATCGGTCGCTGAGCGCCCAGACTGAAGTCAACAGGACGCTGAGCGCCGCTATGGGCAGCTAAGCGCCCAGAAGAAGAAGAAAGTGCAACGTTTGGGCGCTAAGCGCCCCCTAGCCACTACTCACTATAAATAAGCCACATATATTCCCCAGGAAGAATCTTTTGAACCATTTGAAAAGTCCGAAACAGAGAGAAAAAGAGATATTGATTGTAGATTGCTTGGTACCTCATTATATGTAAATTGATTATGCAAGTGATATAATTCTCTTTTCATTTTACATCTTAATTTGTAATTTTAAATATCGTTATTTTAATGTTCACACTCTTTATCTATTAAATATTAAAAAGAGTTGGTTCTCTCTATACAATTCCTTTATTTAAAGATTACTTTTTTGTAGTTGAGATTGTTAAGTGATTTGCAGAAATACACATTCCAACAAAGTGAGTTACCATCTTATATACACATTGTGGTCTTAAAATATTCGAGGTTCAGTGTCACATCATTTGTGTATTCAATTGTAGTAATGAACACATTTACTACTCATCTTATATACAAATTTAACTTCATAAACATTAAAACTAACAAATCACGTAAAATTGGGATGAAATTATTATATTAATCATTAAAATTTTAAACCACTGAAAACATTTCTCGAGTAAAAGAATTTTTAATTCTTATCTTAATAACTTTCAAATTTTCAAGGAAAGATTTATTTCAAATTTCACTTAATAGCGGTGGTGGACGTGGATGAAAGCCATAAGTATTACACCTCTCAGGGGACCAGTGGCGGAGCTAGGAAAAAGAATTTCTATCAGCAGTATACATATATATGTACACAAAAAATTAAAGATTAAATTAATTCATACATAAATTTGATTTAAACGAAAAAATACATAAATGTGGATTTCAAGAAAAAACATTGTTTCAAAAAAAAAAACATAAATTTAGAAATGTAAGGGTGTCTGATTTGAACCTTGGCACACAAAGTTTAACGGATGAGTTACATTGCCACTAAGACACTGAACATTTTATTGTTTTATTTGCACCTGCTAGATATATATTTAATTAATTATATGCAAAAAAAATAGATTTATTACACTATATAAGATTTTGTATAAGGGTTTTGGGGAGGCCAAGGCCCTCCCCATTCCCTTATATGTTCCGCCACTGCAGGGGACGACAAAACTCGTATCTACTTACTATGATTGATCTAAAGTGTTTAGTTCCAAAGCAGTACAAACAAGAAAAAATCCTTTATGAGTGGGGCGAGTGGAACTCTTAAAAAGTAGAGTTCTTAGAGTACATGCACTGTCGTTGTTAGATTTCTCACTTGTAGGTGCAATTCATTTTTTGAAAAGAAAAAAAAAAATTAAAAACATAATAGAGGGTTTTAATAATAAAACCCATCAACCACGTACTTCTCATTTCTGAAAACATTTACCCCTTATTATACAAAACCCTAGCCACCCACTATCCATTTTCCTCTTCCCTTTCACTTCTCACACAAAACTTGCAAGAGTATGTTGATGATGACCAGGATGTGGGTCATGATGGGTACACAAGTGTACCTTGCAAGCTCACATGCTCAAGGTAACCCATGTGTTGTCCTCATAATGCAACCACAGGCAGAACTATCAACTCCCACTCAACCAACCAACAAGAACACAAATCTCCCTTGCTATCTTTAAGTATAAGCTGCATAGCTGCATGTGCACCTTCGACCCTGGATGCATGAAACACAAATGTAATGAAATTAAGTAGGAGAAACAGGCAAATCTAATACTTATTTGAATATAACCGAACCTGTTAGTTGTTGTGTCTCCCAAATGCATAGCTACATGAATCCAACATTTAACATATTTTATTGCTTAGCCGCTGTTGGTGTAGAATTGCCACCTAGAAAATACTCTGGAAGCTTTCCCTAATATAGACTTTTTTATTATTGAGAATGATACTAAGGCTTATGCAAATCTTTTTAGTTTGCATTGTTGGATGAATATTTGTTCTTCCAGGACCTCATAAAAGTAGAAGGGAAGGAGAAAACCTAAATATTCATAATCTTGAGCAAACAATAGAAGGTCATGAACTAGTCAAACTCATTCATCTTTCTACATGCCAACACACATAATAATTCTAAGAATGTGGTCTTTGTCAATATAGGATTGAGGACTTCTACATCTCACTTTTTAGTTTTTCATATTAAATACCAAGGCCTAAATGGGTTGAGAATCTTTTTAATTGTCAAATATTTTTTAACTAACTTACTGGGTTGACAATATGTGGGAACTTAACTTGGTTTGCTTTTATTAGTACTTTGGTTTAAATGTTCCCTCTGTTTTTGTCTTTTTGTGGGATAATGAGCATATTGTGAGCTTAATCGCTCAAAACATGAAACTGATATTACCAATACTACTTGAGGTGTTTGTGAATAATATCAAGTCCCATAGGCACCAGGCAATTCACATGAATGTACCTGGAAATGGGTTCAGACCTTTTTGAAGAGTTCCAGAGGCAGCATGTTGTGAAAAAGGACATACCCAAAGAACTGACTGAGAACTAAATTGCAAGAGACTGGCAGAGGCTGCTGCACAAAACAAGGTGGAGGATAAGGTTACAGATTAGCGTTGTTAGTTTGCTGCCTCAACTGTAAAGTGTGAATTAAATAGGTGAAGGGTCAATAATGTGCTATCCTTCTTTCTATTTTGGTTCCATTATTTATTTCTTTTGTTCCCATATAGTTTTTTTCTCCTCTTCTTTCTTATTATCTCAGTTGGATAATTAGCAATTTGGAGAAAGAAGTGATTTATGTAATTTAATGGAAGTTGTTAGCTAAAAAAAACTAATCATTGTCATTCATTTGCGTTGTCATATTATTTATTTTTTTACCTTTTTTTTTGTAACTAATTATATTTATTGATTTTTTTTTACTACATTTACTTATTTTTTTTGTTACAAGAGAAAACAATATTCATTGATTTAGATAGTTGTTGTGTTGTTTTAGATTAATCAATTGGAAAATGATAAAGATGTTATTGCTCAAGCACAAACAATTGTAGCTCTTGAAGCGTCACCGCAATTATCGTTTTCTGTTGTGAATGCTCTAAGTCTAAACAATTTTCTCATAATGTTGATAATTGATAAGATAGGTTGATGGTTGTTTATTTTTCATTATCACTTGGTAGCTAAATTTCCTTATTTCTCAAATCTCTGTTAGGTGAATATGCAATTTGATCTATAGTAAATAATAATTAGTGCAATTAATTTATATTATGTACATAGTAAATATTTTATTTATTAGTGAAATCTAACTTTATATTATGTTTCCAACAAGTTGTACCATTCATTGTCTGAACTATTTTTTTCATAATTTCGAGCCAAGTAGGACCACTATAGGCGGCAAGACTCTCCCTACCAAGTATTTAACGCAGCTGCATTTACAAGGACTCGAATCTGAAACTAAATTTGGATCATCTCAACCAAATTCCCCCTCAATCTCTCTCAATCCCACGTCTATACCATTGATTTTAAATCTAACGGTTTAAAAATATTCATGAATTAAACTTCACCTCATGATCCGAGCTAATTATATAAGTGTCAAAAATTTGTAGAGTCTTACATTTAAAATCAATGGATCAGATGTGAGATTGAGAAATATTGAGAGAATATTTTTAAAATCAAGTGTAAACAATTATGGTTATTATGATGATTAGCCTAAATGTATATATATTGGTAAAAACAACAATGAATACATGTATGATATGTAAATATTTTAACAATTACTAAAATTTTACTTTAAATTATATTCTAACATTTATATAATTAATTTGTTAACCACCTAATTCCACTTAACAATTAGAGGTTGATCAATATTTTGCATATTTACCATAAAAAATTATTTATCTTATATAATGTCTTATCTTATCCCACCCTTTTTTATTTGCTCCTCTATTTATGTCTAACGTGATCATCAACTTCACTTTATTTAATAGAATTTTCATTTAAATACCACGTTATCTTCTTATATTGAATTTGTCATCCATAAAATACTGCTATCATTAATACACCAATATTATATATATATATATATATATATATATATATATATGTATATATATTTCTACCTGATGAATAATTCCCCGTGCATCGCACGTGCAACGGGTTCTATCCTAGTTAAGCTTTGTGGGAAGCTTCTCACAACCAAATATAAACCAGAGAGGTCAAATTAAACATTATCCCCATTATTAGTTAAACAAAAAATAAAAATTTATCCCCATTATCCCCTTTCCTCTTCTCACCGCAGTGGAAACTGAAACCCAGTAACCAAAAAAAAAAAAAAAAAAAAAAACTGAAACCCAGTATCCCATTTCCTCTTGTCACGGTCCATTATCCCCTTTCCTCTTCTCACGGTGGTGTGTAGGTGAACTAAGACGCAGCATTATCCCCTTTCCTCTTCTCACGGCCCATTATCGCCTTGCCTCTTCTCACGGCGTTGTGCCTACAATTTCGCCATGCATGGATGCATCTTCCTTGATTTCCAATTTCAAAAACCGATTCACCATGAACGTGCTAAAACTACACCTCCATTCCACTACAAATACCCCCCGTCTTTCAACAAGGGTCCAGAATCGACTTTAGTATGGCCGACACCAACAGAAATCGAAGTGGACAAAAACGAGGAAAGAGAACTCCATTGTCGGAATCAAGATCACAGAAGAAAACAGCACCAATAGAAATAATTGATTTATCTTCCGAGTGAGTTTTCACTCATTTTTCTAAGCTTTGAAAATATAGCAAGAATGTATTAGGTTAACATCTTCTGTGAATATGTTGTTTTTTTCCAGTTTCCCGGACAGTAGCTGCAGACAAGAAGTAGATGACAAGAGGCTCATGAAAAATTTGGTCACAAAAGTGACAACCTTGACATCTACCGTGGATGAGCTAAAACAAATTGTGAACAAGCTGGTCAAACACGTGTTTGTCCAAAGCCCGCAAACGGATTCGCCTGTTTCAAGGGTTACACAGGCCGCAAACAACAATACTGGAGAAGCAGCCGTTAAGAAGTTATTTGCTTCCGAAACTGACGGATTTGTTGATGTCTACAGCAAATTCGACCGACTCCATGGAGTTAGTCTCGGTCTGAAGACTGGAATAAAAATTCCAGAGGTAATCAACAATTTTTAATGTTTTGTTATAATTTATTTAAGTACCACTTAAATATAACTCATGTGTCCATGTCCATGGAGTTTAGTGGATCCCACTGGTTTACCCACCTCCAGAGAGTATGAAACTCAACTAGGTTCAGGCAGCTATAGCAGCATACATATTTTCTGACAGCAATGGCACAAACTTAGATAGGTATTTTTATTTTAAGTCCAAACTATGATTTACTTAAATACTTAATGTGTTATCATCATACATTTTTTATATTGTGTTTGACACATTGCAGTAAGGAGATTCTGGTGCAAGCAGATAAATTCTATGCTGATAGAGCTGCGCTTAAAACCTTACGACCAATGGGCTAGGTGGACCAAGAGGTAAAACGTTGGTATTGTTTACGTTAACAGAAAATACTTTATTGACTTATTCTCTCATATTTAGGTCATCAATTTAGTTGTGAGCATGTTTTCTTATGAAGATAGGCGAATTGGTGACAGTGGAAAAAGGTGGTTCTTGCCGACTTCGTTTGCGGTAATACATTTTGTTTACCTTTGTCATTGAATTTATTTTAACAATGCGTTAACATTATTATTTTTAATGACAGCAATATGCACAAATACATGCTCTCTCACCTCCCTCAGAGAAAGATGTAATGGTGGGTTGGATGAAGGATTATTTCATCGGAAGACTTGATGAGGTTAAAAAGGTATTTGCTTTATATATAAAATAACCTCATAATTTCTATGCACTTACAAAAATTCTTTACATACAACAATGTGTTTGTGTTTGTAGATTTTCATACCAATGAATGATGAAAACAAACATTGGTATCTTGCTGTGGTGGACATAGATAAAAATCAAGTGGTTATTTTAGACCCCCTGCCAAATCCATCCAGAAGGAATGATAGGAAGACACAAGTGTTAGAAATGGTAAGTACTTTAGTGATTATGTTCAACTGCAGTTTTCATTGTCATATTATTCTAACCATATGTGCAGACCATATTTTTGGACGAACTCTTTATAAGAGAGGAGTTTAAGAATGCTGGGGAGTTGAAGGTCCCACTATCAGACTATGGGATAATCCAACCGAACCACGTTGGGCGGCAAGCGATGTGATCGTAAGAAATAATCAAATGCACTTGAATACTTTTGAATTCTATAGTTATCAAACAATTGAATTAACACAGCATCCACTGATGACAGTAACGACTGCGGAGTCTGGGTGATTAAGTGGATGTCCGAAAGTTTGTGGGCCGAAGATTACATCGTAACGGTAATTATTTATCTTCTTTAGATACATATCTTTAATTCTACCAAAGTAAAACAAAAATATTTATCATCATTATTGTAAAATTGTAGGTCGACGAAAAGACAAGGATGATGATTGCATTGGACTTGATCGCATTGCCCTTCAACCAAATATCTGATGAAGTGTTATGCAAAGGGCTTTCAATTTTTGGGACAAATGTCATGAGAACAAGCCTGGCTGCAATCTAAAACTTTGATTTTGTTTAATATGGGTTTCGACTTTTGAGTTGTTTAATTATCCATAGGATTTTGTCATGTTTCTAAGGACAATGTTGAACTTTTTTATGTTCTATTATTTTGGGACAATGTATGCTGTGATTCCTTTATACCACTAATTGATGTAATATGTGAAATGGATGTTTCAGTTTTATGAATGATTAACTGCGTCAAGTTGTACATTCAGTTTTATTGTTCTGCTTCTCTAGCATCATATTGTTGTAAACAATTTTGTAAATTAAAGGTAATATACTGTATTTACTGTTTAGACTTTCGGTTATGGTTAGGATCAATGTTCTCCAAAACAGTGCGACGGTGGTATTGTCTTAAATATTCAATTCAGTACAATCATATTCATAGTTTTATGGAAAAAAATTCTATTACTTTCATTTTACTTAAGAAGAAGAATCTGCGAAGGTCATAGGATAAAAAATTTGTATTTGTATATAATAAGGCTTCAGCTTCATTCAGGAATGTAATCCCAGAGAAAATAAGCTTTGACAACGGAGATTTACCAGCTTGGCGTATAGAGTTGATAGTACAGTCACTCATGTTCAGGAATTCAATAGATGATTGATAAGTGCTAATTTGTTATTAGTTTTAGCATGTTTTTAGTGCCACTTAGCATGTGTTTTCATTGTAAATGCCTAAGTTTCGTAAGCTTTTCGGTTTAATGAAAGAACAATGCAATCCTGAACTTCAAAGCATGTTTGTTGTTACTTTTGATGTGTATCACATGCTTCAGGAACAAAAAAAATGCATAAATTATACCAATGGTCGTATAAATCTAAGTTCTGGGCGCTAAGTTACGCCACAGGGCGCTAAGCGCCGCTATAATGAATGAAAATATGGTTCTGGGCGCTAAGCTCCGCTATGGGATGCTTAGCGCCCAGGTTTCATGGAGGAAATCATGTTCTGGCCGCTTAGCGACCCTCAAGGGCACTAAGCGCCGCTATGCAACACTCTGGGAGCTTAGCGCCTAAAACAGGCGCTTAGCGACCTACCCTTTTAGGTGAAATTAAAACACCCAGCCCCAGGCGCTTAGCGCACTGGGGCGGCGCTTAGCGCCACTTGGTGAAAACGCGGTGGCTGCCGGCGGACGGTCACTTGATTTGTAGATTTGGGGGTTTAGGGTTCATCAATTTGGGGCTACATACTTATGTGAAACAATGATTTGGAGGATGCAACGTGATGAAGGTCTGATTCAGAAATCAAAATTCATTAGTTGGGTGGGTCCAAATTTTTAGTTTTTTATATTCATTAGGTGGGCCCAGAATTTTTATTTTTCCTTTCTAAATTTATTGGGTTGTGTTTGATTAATATTATAAGATTTTAATATTTTATTTACAATACATTTAATTTATTTTTGTAATCCATTAGAATTTTAACGTGACCCATCACAATCCATCAAATTTTAATATATATATATCCAGTGGATTTTAATTTTAAATTGATGGATTATGGATATCCAATGGATTAAATGGATGGATTGAAATCCATCCATTTAAATTACATTTTTTATATGGATGCATATGGATGGATTTTGTAGTGGATGAATTGGATGGATATGGATTAATGGATAATTTTGCCACCCCTAAATAGTACCCAATAACACATTACTTTCTAATTTAATTTACTATCTTGTTGGTTGAGTAAAACTCATCACACAAACTAAAATATAATTCCTACAATTTACAGAAATAATTTAACTAATGAATATTGAACAACATGATAAAAAAACTAACTTATGTTTCTATCATGCTAAAATATTCATAAAAGATAATTACATCATCATCATATGGCAATATCCTCCTATCTCTCATCACTCTTCACCCTTTGAATGCAGGCACGGACCCACCTATATGGTGGTGGGGGGGGGGGAATGCCCCCACAGAACTTTAAGAAAGAAAAATACTAATAATAATACTAATAATAATAAACTAATAGTATTCCCAAATCCCAATTCCTCAACCTAATTTCTTTCTCCTTCCCCAAAAACCAGCGCCGCACGCACCTCCAGCTGCTTCACTTCTCTCCTTCGTTCTAATCCGTTCTGCTGGTCTGCTTGGTCCTCCGCCGTCGCGCGGCTTCCGTCGGACCATCTCCTCCACCGTCGCCACTCGCATCTGCGTTCGTCCTTCTCCGTGCCTCGCGCTCGACTCCGCTTTTCCGCCGCCTCGCGCTTCACTCTGCCATCTCCGTCCACCGCGACTCTTCCTGCTCCTCCTCCGTCGCCGCCGCGTTCGTCCTTCTCCGATTGCTTCAAAGTTCAAACCCTTTTTTGATTCTCCCCTTTTCTGCTTCAATCCAGCAAGGTATCTACCCTCCTCTTAGACTCAATCTCTTCCAGCTTATGTAGTTCAGTAGTTCCTTTAATTTACTGCCTAATTGATTAAGTTTGATGCAGAGTCTATATTTGACAATTCTGTAATTGAAGGTGATTGTGTGAATGGTAGCTTCTAGTGATTTTGAAGTTATTTACTTGTTTGCTATTGAGCATTGGTTCATTTGATGCAGAGTGTTGCTATTGGGGATGCTAGGTTGAAAAGTGTTTGTATTTGACAATTCTGTAATTGAAGGAGATTGTGTGAATGGTAGCTTCTAGTGATTTTGAAGTTATTTACTTATTTGTTATTGAACATTGGTTCATTTGATGAGAGTCCCTTGTTCACAAGGCACCAGTGTTTGGCTCTATGCTTTTCTTTTGTATAAATGTAATATATGTAATAATGCATGATTAATGTTGCTATTGGGGATACTAGGTTGAAAAGTGTTTGTATTTGAGAATTCTGTAATTGAAGGAAAATGTTGTTAACAAATTTTTCTTTTTTCTTAACTTTATCCAGTAATGGAAAAATATTTCAAAAGAAAAAGTATAGAGCAAGAGCAAGCATCTTCTCCTCAACCTCAAGAACTGAAAAAAACATTATGCCCAACCTTGAAAAAAAGATTTTTGGAGTTCGACTCAGAAAATCTTCCTAGTGATCCTGAGTTAAGGCCACCAATGTTGTTATATCATCCTAGTGATAGAGATGAAATCAGGAGATATTATCTACAAAAGGGTCCTTGTCAACCAAAAGAGATTGATTTTCCACAAACACAATTTGGGAAGACACTGCGTAGGTTCAATCCTGATTGGTATTCCAAATTTGGCAATTGGTTGGAATATAGTAAAAAAGAAGATGCGATATTTCGCTTATGTTGTTATCTCATGAGATCGGATGTTGGAGATTATAAATGTAGTGGTGACACATTTACAATTGAAGGTTTTTCAAACTGCAAAAAGAGTGAGAGACTGCAAACTCATGTTGGAGGCCAAAATAGTCCTCATAATCAAGCCTGGAGAAATTGCCAAGTGCTAATGAAACAAAAACAACACATTGAAGTTGCTTTGTGTAAACAGTCTGACCAAGTTAAAGAAGACTATCAAATTCAGTTGATTGCTATCATCGATTGCATTCGATTTTTATTGCGCCAAGGGTTAGCTTTTCGTGGTGATGATGAGTCAATGTGTTCAAGCAATAAGGGGAATTTTCTTGAGCTTCTAGATTTTCTTTCCAACCACAATGACACTATTCATCAAGTTTTGAAGTATGCTCCTAGAAATCTCAAATTCATAGCTCCTTCTATTCAAAAAGAAATTGTTAGAGCCACTGCTAGTGAGACTACTAAAGCTATACTTAATGATATGGGAGATAAACTATTTGCTATTTTGATTGATGAATCTCGTGATATCTCAATCAA
Organism: Acmispon strigosus; assembly: GCA_030819835.1. Taxonomy (NCBI): domain Eukaryota; kingdom Viridiplantae; phylum Streptophyta; class Magnoliopsida; order Fabales; family Fabaceae; genus Acmispon; species Acmispon strigosus. The sequence continues at coordinate 34,754,132 of JAUAMA010000001.1, forward strand.
GGAGCAAATGATGGTGGCTTTGCGTTATGTGAATAATAAAGGACAAGTTATAGAGCGCCTTCTTGGTCTTGTTCATGTTTCAAATACTAATGCTTTATCACTAAAATCGGCTTTGGGGTCATTATTTGCAAAATATGGGTTAAGCTTGTCAAGATTGCGTGGACAAGGGTACGATGGAGCAAGTAATATGCAAGGTGAATTTAATGGGCTCAAAAGTTTGATACTAAAAGAGAATAGTTGTGCATTCTATATTCATTGCTTTGCTCATCAACTCCAATTAGCTCTTATTGCAGTATCAAAAAAACATGTTGCAATTGCATTGTTTTTTAATACAATTGCTAATTTATCTAATGTTGTTGGAGCTTCATGTAAGCGTCGAGATATTCTTCGTGATAGTCAAAGTGCTAAGGTGAAAGAAGCATTGCAAAAGGGAGAAATCTCTAGTGGTCGTGGTTTGAATCAAGAAATAATGATCAAGAAAGCAGGGGATACTAGATGGGGATCACATTATGGTACAGTACTTAGTATAGTTTCTTTGTTCTCTTCAATGGTTGATGTGCTTGAATTTGTTGAAGAAGATGACATAAGTTTAGACCAAAAAGCTGAAGCATGTGCTTTGCTGAATTTGATGCAGTCTTTTGAGTTTGTTTTCATCTTGCATTTGATGAAAAACATTTTAGGGATAACTAATGAGTTGTCTCAAGCATTACAAAGAAATGATCAAGATATTGTAAATGCTATGAAGTTGGTTACTGTGTCAAAGCAGAGATTGCAACTTATGAGAGATGATGGTTGGGATTCTTTGCTCAAACAGGTTTCATTGTTTTGTGAAAGGCACAATGTTGCCATTCTTAATATGGCTGATACATTTCAAACACAAGGAAGATCAAGACGCAAAATGGAGAAAGTTTCTAATGTGCATCATTTTCAGGTTGAATTATTCTTTCAAGTGATAGATCGACAGCTTCAAGAGTTGAATAATCGTTTTACTGAAGTGAATAGCGAGTTGCTTCTTTGTGTAGCTTGCTTGAGTCCAAGAGATTCATTTGTTACATTTGATAAGGAAAAATTGATTCATTTAGCTCATTTTTATCCTTCAGATTTTTCCCCAATTGAACTTTTGGCACTAGATAATCAGCTTGAAAATTACTTCATTGATGCATGCTCTGATGATGCACTTTCAGGACTAGGGGGGATTAGTGATCTTGCTATAAAGCTTGTGGAGACTAGGAAGCATATTGTATATCCATTGGTATATTTGCTTTTAGAGTTAGCTTTGATACTTCCTGTAGCAACTGCGACAGTTGAAAGAGCTTTCTCCGCTATGAATATCATCAAGAATCAGAAGCGAAATCGTATGGGAGATGAATGGCTAAATGATTGTTTAGTTACTTATATAGAGAAAGATGTATTTGATAGTGTTCAGAATGAAAAGATAGTGCAGAATTTTCAAAATATGAAAACTCGTAGGGAACAATTATGATGTACTTTTAAATTTTTAATAGTACAATGTTATATTTTCTATGTTACAAATTTATGTGTATTTTACCCCCACATACTTAAATTCCTGGATCCGTGCCTGTTTGAATGTGCTCTTGGAGTTACATAGAATGTTTTGGTTGTGTCCCAGCATTCTATTATTTTTCCACACAGTCCACTAACTGTTTCTCTTTATTTCAGGAGCCTGAAACACATGCACTTTGACTTCCTCAGAAAATGTATATACTCTAAAGTCTTTGTTTTCTCAACTTATGATCTTCATAGCATAATGAATTCATACCACACACATTTTTTTGTTTCCTTGTGACCCTTTTGAGAAGCTACCTTCAAGATCCCAAGACTATTAATATTTCCATTTGGAAAATCAAAATATTTTTGCAGCTCTTCTCTATACAAGCTCTCCATGTTTCCATATTCTCTGCAGTGATTCCAGAATGGTGATAATTTTTCATTAGGAAGCCATTAGATTAACGAGAACATGTCCAAAAAAACTCTACCAAATTTAGCTATCTTCAGTAGGGTCAAGAGAATCTTTGCAACACATATTGGTGGTGTGAATGTTTATGAAGGAGTGTAAGGCCATGGTTGCAACTACCTCTACTAGCAAGTCTCTTAGAAGCGTTTTTATGGCAGTGGCAGAGTAGGAGCCTTTACGAGTATGTCGTCTCTTACTTCTTTCCCCGCTCACTAATCTTGAATAAGTCATGGTTAAACACAATATGAACTTTAGGTTAAGATAGAAAACTCTAAGTTTAAGTTTAGATGGTTTAACCGATGTGTTTATTCATTGTGAGTAGGGAAAAGGAGCAAGAGACGATATTGCAAAGATTATTTAACAAAATATCCATTGCAAATACTCATCTTTAACAAATATATTTTTACTTAATTGGTAATGTACACAAGCTACATATATACATGTATAAATTATAATGAATGAAATTAATTAATAGTATAATTAAATTGTATGGAAAAAATCTTCTAAATAATAAAAATAATCGATGCTTAAGTTAATACATAAATACTAGCTATCAACAACATTAATATATCATAGTGATACTATATACGTACATGTCATATAAATAAAAACACATTGTAATTATGGACAGTGATTAATATCAAGTATGTATAAGAAAAATAAAGGTACATATGATATTAATTAATCAATATAAGAAGCTAAAAAATATACGATAACACATTACTTTCTGAACTAATTCACTATCATTTTGCTTGAGAATAAAACCGATCACACAAAGTAAAAACTATTTCCTGAAATAAAAATAAATTATATAACTAATGAACATTAAACAACCGATAAAAGAACTCCAACTCATGGTTCCATCTACAATATTCACACAAGCTAATGTCACCACCACCACCACCTAGTAATACACATCTACCTTCTTCACCCTCCACCATTTGCATGTGCTCTTGGATTTACATAGAGGGCTTTGATTCGCCGGCTCAAAATTCCACTATTTTCCACTTAAAGTCCAATAATTGTTTCACTTTGTTTTTAGAGCGTACAATACATTTGGACTTCCTTAGAAAACACATATACTCAAGTTCATGTTTTCTCAACTCATCATTCTCAGAGCATAATAAAATCATACCACACATGTATTTTTCTTCTTTGTGTCACTTTTGAGAAGATACCTTTAAGATCTCAAGATCATAAATCTTCTCATTTGGATAATCAAAATATTTTCGCAACCCTTCTCTATACAAGCTCTCCAAGTTACCACATTCCTTCGAATGGTTCAAGAACAATGATGCTTTGTCATTAGGAAGCCACTGATTTAACGGAAACGTTTCCAAAGAAAATTTTCATCAAATATAGCTATCTTTAGTAGCGTGAATAGAGATTTTGGAACACATTTTGATGGCATGAAGGTCGACAAATGAGTGTCAAGCCAACATTGCAACCACCTCTACTAACAAGTCTCTTGGAAGCGCTTTTATGGGAGCGGTGGAGTTGGAACCTTTACGAGTGCATCATCTCTTTCTCCTTTTCCTCGCCACTATTCTTGAAAATTTTGGTTGAGGTGGTGACTTCTCAACATGAGAAACTGCACACACTCTAAAAGTGGATGCATTTGGTGGAACATGGGTGTGGGACCACCTGCAAAACCGTCACCTCTGATTCTAACCATTTCCAGCTTCTTAGGTACCGTATCTTTGCACAAGAGCGGAATCACAGAAGAAGGAGGCTCCTTCCAAATACACATCGGACACACTGTTTGAGACGCTCGTCTCACCAACGCATCAGCCACAGCATTTCTATCACGCAAAACATAAGAGAATTGAACCTTCCAATCCGCAGCCCACATCGTCCGAATAGAAGCAATAGTATCTCGTTGCCAAAAAGATCGGGTGTCCCTATTCTGGCTCAGGAGCTCCACAATCTCCTTGCAATCCATATAGCAGACAATATCGCGGAACCCCAAGTCCCAGACAAGGTTCAACCCTGTGCGAAGCGCCAGAAGCTCCGCGAGGAACGCACAGCCAGCCCCATAAGAACAAGCAAAGCCTGATAACCATTCCCAGCTTCTTATTAAAACAATAATATATTTAAACGAAGTATTAAAAAAAAATTAAATCCTCATGAATCTTGATTTATAGCTACCACGTTATAGTTTCCGCTGTGTATTCTAAGGTTTTTGTAATTATTTTAATGACACAACACTACCTAATTCTAATTTGTGAAACATTATGATACATGTTGAAAACTTGAATCGGATAGGTATAAATAAATTTGACAACATTATCTATCATATTCTAGTTTTCATACTAAAATTTTATAGATTTAGAAGTTAGAATTTAGTAGCTTAATTCAACTTATTGACACAAAACTACCTATTTCTAGTTTCTGAAACCTAAGCAAACCTATCGGAGTTTAAAATCTGATAGTTGTAAATCAGCTACTACATAATGCCACCGAATTCTAATTTCCAAAACTATGAAGCACCTACCAAAAATTATATTTTGGAAAGAAGAGGAAAGAAGGGAACTCACCTAACTGAAGGAAGAAACTTAAAATGAAATGGATCGAAGCGAGGGGTGGTGAAGAGAGAAAATGTGATGGATGGTGACTGAAATATTTGGATTTTGATTTTAATGTTAAAGACATGTACCCTTCTAAATAAATTTTTTAGAAATACAAGAATGCTTATTTTCATGCATAAAATAGTTTGTTTGTGTTTACTCTGATTTTTGGTAAATCAGGTAAAATCATAAGTGAATCCAAATGTTGATGAAGAGGCTGGATTCCGATCCTCGTATGGGCTCTGGGACATGGAAATTGCTAGTGCGTGAATCGTGTAGATGGAGTGGGTGAGTGTGGTGTCCGTCAAAAGTGGTTCGAGCGAACTGGGTATGAGAGTTTAAAGAAAAAGACTGAATTTAAGGCAAGTAAAAGGCAAAGCAAAAACAAAGGGAAAACTGCATTGAAGTGTAAAGTGCAGGAAAACATAAAGAGTTTTGCATGAAATTTAAAGGGTTGGTCAGTCGAACATCGTCTAGACGTTTATGGACGTGTTGCGAATTGGACGACAGACCCTTAATCCATGCATGTCTTCTTCTATTTATAGGTTGCATCTTCAACCGCTTAGTAACGGACGAATCTTCTGCATTTGACACGTGTCTCATGCTTGCTTCTTTGCCTTCCACGCGTCTAACTTGAGTAACTGCCCATAACTTCTGTTGAAATGCCACCTTATGCACATCGAGGCTTTAGTCGAAGACAAGTTCAACACTTGTTCATTTTAAGATCTTACTTCCAATATAGAATTCAACTTCGACTCAGCATGCTGTCTTAGTCGAAATACTGGAAATCGTCTTATTAGCCTCAGCTAGCCATCTTTACTTTTGGTCAAAGTCACTTTATTATACAGTCTTCGGCCAAGTTAAGACTTGGAAAAATTCCAGGCTAACAGAGCCTGTAAGAGGATCGGAATCCAGTCTCTTCATCAACATTTGGATTCACTTGTGGTTTTACCTGGTTTACCAAAAATCAGAGTAAACAGTTTGCTGATTCTTATGTGTATCCATAGGTCTTTTTTATATTTCACTATTTTTCATTTTTATATGTCTATTATAGAAAATTGAAAAAGTGGTTCAAATGTTTTTTTTGGTAAAATAGGACGGATAAAGCCCTAAAAGAATTCTTATTATTATTTAAGATACCTATCTTTCCATATAACATTATATATTAAAATAAATTGAGTCAATAATTCATATTTGTTTCATAATTAGTTTGAAATCACAAATAATCTCAAAATGTAATATTCTACAAAGTAATGAGATAAATTAATTATATTTATAACTAATATTTATTTTGGATTATTAAGATTAAAAGATTATAATCTAATTCAACCCATTTTTAATAATTATGGATATATTCACCTTTAACTTGTAATGAAATTTGAAATTAATTAGACATTAAAATTAATAGTTATTTGAAATAAGGTTTGACATGACTAATAATGCTTATTTATTTGCCTGTTTAAATTACTCAATATATTGTTCTTATGTGTCTCTGCAGGTGGTTTTTATTTTTATATTTCACTATTTTCCTTTTTTATATGTTTATATCATGATAGAAAATTGATAATGTTCGTTTAAACAGTTTCAATTCTTTATCATTCCTATATTTTCATATGACATTATATTTTTAAATAATGTGAGCCAACAATTGTATTTATTTCATAAGTTTTAAATAATAAATAATCTTAGAAGGTAATATTTCATAAAGTAATAAACTAAATTAATTAATTAAAGTGTTTTATTTTAAAATAATATGAGTCAATATCTTATATTTGTTTCATAAATTTTTTTTTTTGGTTACATAAGGAAATTTGTTTCATAAAATTTAAATCATAATTAATATTAAAAGGTAATATTTTATAAAGTAATAATCTAAATTAATTAGATTTATAAATACTTTATATCTAGATTATTAAGACTCAAAATTCATGTTTGTCTCCCAATAAGACACAAAGATCATAATCTTATTTGCCCCATGTTTTAGCAGTGGTTATTTTATATCTTTAATTTGACTATATAATCACATTTAAAATTAATTGGACATTTAAAATTAATAACTTTTAAAATAGGATTTGACGTGTTAATTTCATTCAGCATTTATGTTACAAGAGGAAAATAAAAAGTTAACATATATGTTGTAATTTTAAAAAACATGGTGACTTTTAAACAAGTGAATCAATTGCACGAATTGTGTTGTAAAGAATGTTCAAAAGAGTATATTACTAGTATTTCTCTTTGATCCAAATGTATAGGACAACCGACTTTAACATGTGTTTTTTAAATCTTAAGCACACAATTAATCTTATAACAAAACCAAATTTTATTCGCATCCAATTGTAATTTTACAATTAATTTTATTAGGTACATTTTATCAATGCACTCAATTATAAAATAAATCAACTATCATATTATTTATACACTAATATTTTTGCATATGCACAAAATCACATTATAAATATAAAAAAAAACAACAAATTGTTTTTTCGAAAACTGAAACTTATTTATAATAATATAAAGTTCTTGAGATATATAACTCACAACTCTCAAAATTCACTCCACCAGAATCACAAATTCAGAATGTGACAACCCAAGGAAATAGGAAAATGAAATACAAGATCCACTCAATAAAAGACACCTATTGAAAAAGACATAACATAAAGAATAGAAAAAAAGCCCAATTATAGACACTTAATCCCCTAGCACCCACAATTTGTGAACCAAAAAAACATGGATTAACAAATATTGAAAAAATTATAAAAAAACTTCAACTCATGGTCCCATCTACAATATTCGCATAAGCTAATGTCATCATCATCGTCATCTAGTAATGCCCATCTACCCCTCTTCACTCTCCACCCTTTGCATGTGGTCTTGGAGTTACATAGGGGGATCTCATTTCGCTCCAACATTCCATTACGTTTCCACGTAAATTTCAATAATTGTTTCACTTTGTTTCTGGAGCCTACAACACACTTGGAGATCCTCAGAAAACGCATATACTCAAGCCCTTGTTTTCTCAACTCATCATCTTTAGAGCATAATAAAATCATACCACACACATATTTTGCTTCATTGTGACCTTTATCAGCAACTACCTTCATTATCCTAAGACCATCGATTGTTCCATTTGGATAATCAAAATATTTTTGCAACCCTTCTCTGTACAAGCTCTCCATGTTTCCACATTCCCTGCAGCGGTTCAAGAATGATGTTGCTTTGTCATTAGGAGGCCACTGGATTAACGGGAACGTGTCTAAGGAAACTCTTTGCAAGACGTATCTATCTTCAGTAGCGTCAAGAAAATCTTTGGAACACCTTTTGATGGCATGAAGGTCGACGAAGGAGTGTGAGGCTACAATTGCAACCACATCTACTAACAAGTCTCTTGGAAGCAATTTTATGACCGAGGTGGATTGGGTACCTTTACGAGTGCATAATCTCTTGCTCCTTTTCCTCTTCACTAATCTTAAAAAGTTCAGTTGCGGTGGTGGCTTCTCAACATCAGCAGCTGCGTGTGCTCTACAAGCAGATGAAATCGATAGAACGTGTGGTGCGAGACCACCTGTAGAACTACACCTCTGGTTCTAACCATGTCTATAAGAAAATAAATCAAACTATTTAAACTAAGAATTTAAACAATATATACAATCCTCCTAAACCTTGATTTAAAGAAACTGAGTTTTAGTTTCTAGTATGTATTCTAAGTTCTAGAAAGAAAGAAAAAACGACAAGAGAGGAAGAAAGAGAGCTCACGTGATTGAAAGAAGAAACTTGGAATGCAATGGAATGTGATAGATGGAGAGGAAGAGAGAAGTGGTGAGGAAGAGGAAAAGAGGGATGATTATAAATAAGAAAAGAGGGGTAAGGAGGATTTAAAGGTTACAAAGTATTTTTGTCTTTTTCAAAAATAGGTGAGAATAAATGAGGCGATGTTGTGTTCAGTTTATATTCCTTAAATACATATAAATATTATTTATTTCATTTGATTTTTTTCCCTTTTGTACATTTTTGAATATCTATTAAATATTTAATTTATATGTATGGAAGTATTATAATTTATATTTAATATGATTAATATTATAAGAAGTTTAGCAATGTGTAATGAACAGAATTTAATATTTAATATATTTGTGAAATCTAAATAAATATTGTATATTTCATTTGATTTTGTTTCCTTTTTCAAATAATTTGAATGTCTATAATATTTAATTTATATGTATGGAAGTCTTATAAAATATATTTAATATGATTAATATTATGAAGAATCTAACATTGTGTAATTAACAGGCTTCTTTTTGAAGGGAAAAACTCAATATACTTTGAAATACAAATAAATATTGTTCTTTCCATTTTGTTTTTTGTTTATTTCCTTAAAACTGTGATTGATAATTAAATTTTCAACTAATTTGAATATTTAATATTCAATTTACATGTTTGAAATTCTTATAATTAAAAATTAATATAGCTAATTTTATAATAAGTCTACCTCAATTGAGTAATTAACGACTTTAATACTTAATATATATATTTGTGAAATTTAAATAGATAGTATTTTTTTCATTTAATTTTCTTTCCTCAAATTTTGATTGGTAATTAACTTTTCAACTTTTAATATTTAGTATATGTATGAAATTCTTACAATTAATAGTTATTATAATAAATATTATAAAGAGTCTTTAATATATATGTGAAAAAAATTAAAGACACCAACAAAAAATATATGTGAAATTATAAATAAATATTATTTTTTTGTTTGATTTTTATTTTTTTCTCGAGTTGTGACAGATTATTAAATTTTCAACGAACTTGAATATTTAATATTTAATTTTTATGTATAAAGGTCTTATCATTAATAGTTAATATTATAAAGAGTCTAACATTATGCAATTAACTGACTTTATTATATAATATATTCGTGAGATGTAAATAAATATTATTTATTTCATTCGATTTTTTCCAATTAGTTATTAAATTCTTAAATAATTTGAATATTTAATATTTAATTTATATGTATGGAAGTCTTATAATCATAGTTAAATAATTAATATTATAAAATTTTTCTAACATTGTGTAATTAACTGACTTTAATATTTGATATATTTGTTCAATACAAATAAATGTTATTTATTTCATTTAATTTTTATATTTTTTTCTTCGAGCTGTAATTGATAATTAAATTTTCAAGTAATTTTAATAATTAATATATATTAGTTTATTTGTATGCGAATATAATAATTAATAATTAATATGACTAATATTATAAAAATTCTAGCATTGTGTAATTAACAGACTTTAATACTTTAATACTTAATATATTTGTGAGATATAAATAAATATTATTCATTTCATTTGATTTCTTATGCTTTTTCAAATAATTTGAATGTTAGTTTAATTTATATGTATGAAAGTCATAATAAATAGCCAATATGATTAATATTATGAAGAGTCTAACATTGTGTACTTAACGGGCTTTAATATTTGATATATTAGTGAAATATAAATAAATATCATATTTTCATTTTTTCTTAAAATATGATTGATAATAAACTTTTCAACTAATTAGAATATTTAATTAGAAAAATTTATATGCATGAAATTCTTTTAATTAATAGTTAATATATTAATATTATAAAGAGTTTAACATTGTATAATTAACTAACATTAATATTTAATTAAGTGGGCAGCATATTTGATTAAGTATAGATCATGGTGTTGGCTAAGTGCTAAGTGAGGGGTTTCATTTTTCTTTTTTGAATGGTCTATGGAACTAATGAGATGCCTAGCTGTTGTGTAATATTTTCTTAATGCATACCGGTTGAGGTATTCCTTGCACCTTATTTAATGTATTCTTTTTTTTTTTCTAATAAAAAAACTTAAAGATTCTACGAAAATTAAGATTATATAATATTAATGAGCATTTTTTCGTAGTACGTATTGAAAGAGAAAAACTGTCCCTAAATGATAGCTCAAGTGGTAAGAACTGGAGACATATGGGTTGGTGAGGGGAAGATCCAGGATCAATCACTGGAAGAGGAATTTAAATATTTTACGATGTAATAAAAAAATAAAGAAAAACTAAATAGCTCACCCTCACTTATCCTCACCATCCCTTAATTTTGAAAAAGTTATAAATACTCCTAAACCTCTAAACCCCTCACAATCTCTCTCTTCCTCATCGTCACCATCCCACACAATCCCTCTCTTCACCATCTCTCTCATTCCATTGCATTTCAAGTTTCTTCATTTAGTCAGGTGAGCTCCCTTTCTTCATCTTCTTTGTCGATCGGTTTCTATTTTTTTAACTTTCCCCCTCCTGTGTTTTTTAGGTGAAGCTAAGCTCTCGACATGGTGAAGCTTCACCTTACCTTAGTTTCTAGTAAAGTGTAGTTTTAGAACTATTAAATTTTATTTCCAAGACTAGAATCTGGTAGTTAGTGTTTTCAACCTTATTCAAACCTTACATGCTTCTAGATTTCAATATGTATTCCAAATTTCGGGAAACTATAATCATATAGTGTTGTGCTATTAATATAGATTGTTGAGGCTCATTATGGTGACTTCGTCTGGCTAGAACTTGAGGAGTTCGTCTCGCTAGAACTCAAGGTGTTCGTCTGACTGAACTCGAGGAGTTCGTCTGGCTAGTTGAGTTCGTCTGGCTTGGAGTTGTTGATTTCGTCCGCAGAGTTCTTCCGGAGAGTCCGTCTGCAACTAACACGTAAGAGTTCGTCTGGCTGGAGCTGCTAGGCCGCTTCTGGCTAGAGTTATTACGTGGTCAGTTGAGGGCAGCTAATGAGCACTATCCGTGTAATCTAGAATCTGATTGGTTGATAGAATTGCGTTAGGATATAATTAAGACACTCTCGTTTTAGCAATTTTATCCTAGTATAAATATGCTGTAACACTAGAACCCTGTTGTTCGTTCTAAGTTTTGAATGAAACAGTGCTATAGCTATCTATAGCCGCATATGTAGACAACTTTGGTCGAACTGCGTGAACAAAGATTTCTTTGTGCTTTCGATCTCTTTCTCACTCAAGTTACTTTGTACGATTCAGGTGTCTGAGTCCAACAATTGGTATCAGAGAAACCATGGCTGCTGGCGGAGCTAAGTTCAACGTTGAAAAGTTCAATGGAACAGGAAACTTCGGTTTATGGCAACGCAGAGTCAAGGATTTGTTGGCTCAACAAGGATTGCAAAAGGCGCAACGAGAAGAGAAACCAACAGGGATGTTAGACATAGATTAGTTGGAGATGCAAGAGAAGGCCGCTGGGTTGATTCTCTCTGTGTTTCTAACGAGGTGATGTTTCATATCTCGGATCTCACGACTCCAAAGGACGTTTGGGACAACTTAGAGAGCCAATATCACTCCCAAACGTTGATGAACAAGCTATTTGCAAAGCAGAGGCTTTACAGTCTGAGGATGCAGGAGGGAAGTGACCTTCAAGCCCATGTTAATCATTTCACCACAATAGTTGTAGATTTGCTGCGACTGGGGGTGAAGGTTGATGACGAGGACAAGGCGGTTATTTTGCTGTGCTCGTTACTAAGTTCCTACGAGCACTTGTTCACCACCCTTATGTATGGAAAGGACGCTATCACGCTTGATGCCATCACATCTGCCCTTTTGTCTCACTCACAGAGAAAGCAAAAGGCAGTAGTCAAGGCGAAGGTCTGTTTGCTAAGGGAGGAGGACAAGACCGTGGAAGGAACAAGGGAAAAGTTGCTGGAAAGAAGAAGCGTTCTAAGTCCAAGCAGACGACTGCAAGAAGGTTGGTCACTAGAAGAGGGATTGCCCTAATCTCCCTAACTCTGCAAACGTAGCTCAAACAAGTGATTCCGGCAGTGAAGGGGACATGCTTTGTGTCTCGTCTGCCAAGTGCACAGATGTTTGGATTCTAGACTCTGGGTGCTCTTACCATATGACGTCGCACCGGGAGTGGTTTAGTTCGTTTAAGGCGGGAAAGTTTGGATTTGTCTATTTAGGTGATGACCAAATGTGTGAGATCACTGGAATAGGACGAGTTAAAATTGCTATGGACCATGGTGGCACGCGTATACTGGGTAATGTGAGATATGTCCCAGATCTGAGGAAGAATCTAATTTCCTTGGGTATTCTCCAGGAGAATGGTTACTCCTGCCATTCTGATGGTGGGAAGCATACCATGAAGGTGAGCAAGGGTGCATTGACAGTAATGACAGCAAAGCGGACTGCAGGGAATACCTATCGCTTGTTGGGAAGCACCATGGTAGGTGACGTTGCATCAGTTGAAGCTGATAATGATGCAATGAGGCTTTGGCATATGCGTCTGGGTCACCCTAGTGAGAAGGGGTTAATGGCACTTCATAAGAGGAATCTTTTGAAGGGTGTTCAAAGCTGCAAGGTGGAATTTTGCAAGTTTTGCGTGTTGGGAAAACAATGTCGTTTCTGTTTTGTGACCGGGGACCATGAAACAAAGGGAATCCTTGACTATGATCATTCAGATGTCTGGGGGCCTACTAGGGAGGCCTCCATTGGAGGTTCCAGGTACTTTGTTACATTCATCGATGACTTCTCCAGGAAGGTCTGGGTTTATTTCCTAAAGCACAAGTCTGAAGTGTTTAGCAAGTTCAGATTGTGGAAAGCAGAAGTGGAAAACCAGATGGGGAGGAAGGTCAAGTATCTACGGTCAGATAATGGGACAAAATACACAGAGGCAAAATTCAAGTAATTTTGTGAGGAACACGCGATCTAGAGGCATTATTCAGTGAAGAAAAACCACAGCAGAATGGTGTTGCGGAGAGGATGAATAGATCCCTCACGGAGAAGTCAAGGTGCCTTCAGTTGCAGGCAGAACTTTCAAAGGGATTTTGGGCTGAAGAAATGAGCATGGCATGTTATCTTATAAACAGGTCTCCAAGAGTTTCATTGGATGGAAAGGTTGCATAAGAAGTGTGGACAGGTAAAACAATTAACCAAGATAATCTGAGGTTTTTTGGCTGTCCAGCTTATGTGCATATCTCTAGTGATGAGAGGTCCAAATTGGATCCTAAGTCCAGGAAATGTATTTTTCTTGGGTACACCAAGGGTGTGAAGGGGTTTAGATTTTGGGATCCAGCCTTGAAGAAGGCAGTTCATAGTAGAGATGTCATATTTGATGAACAGTGCATGCTGAAGGAGTCAGATCCAAGGGAAGAATCTACTTCAAAGGCTGAAACTTCCACTGCTGGGAAGATTCAGATTGCTATCGAGCCAACCAAATGAACGCAAACTCGTCTGGAAGACGATCTCGCATTCGACGATGTAGGAACGTTTGATCCACACAGTCCTGGGCAGACGACGCCCAATGTGCAGGCCATTGCAGATTCTGACAATGAGTCAGAAGATGAGCCAGTTGATTCAGGTGGAGTGCAAGATTATGGTTCTTGTGCGTGATAGGGAGTCTCGTCCGAGAGGACCACCACTCAGATATGGGTTTGAAGACTTAGTTGCTTATGCTCTTCTTACAAGTTCTGGAGATCCTTCCACTTTTCGTGAGGTTATGGGAAGCCAAGATCGTGAGAAGTGGATTGGAGCCCTGGTGGAGGAGATGGAGTCCCTGAAGACGAATCAGACGTGGGATCTCGTCGAACTTCCGGAAGGGAATAGGGCAATTGGCTGCAAGTGGGTGTTCAAGAAGAAGGCACCAGTAAAAGAAAATGAAGGGGAAAGGTTCAAGGCTCGCGTAGTAGCAAAGGGCTATTCATAGCGAAAGGGGGTTGATTATGATGAAATTTTCTCCCCAGTGGTTAGACACACTTCTATAAGGGAAGTGTTGGCTCTAGTAGCATGTCGAGACATGCATTTAGAGCAGATGGATGTGAAGACGGCGTTTCTTCATGGTAATCTAAATGAACAATTGTACATGCAACAACCTGAAGGATTTGTTGAGTCTAGTCAGGAACGTTTGGTGTGTAAATTGAAGAAGTCTCTGTATGGGTTGAAACAGTCACCAAGGCAGTGGTACAAGAGGTTTGACTCATACATGCAAAGGATTGGCTACAGGAGGTGTGAATATGACTTTTGTGTTTACGTTCAGAGCCTTGATGATAATTCCGTAATTTTCTTGCTACTGTACGTGGATGATATGCTGATTGCTGCTAATCACTCAAGTGACGTGCGTGATTTGAAGACCAAACTGGGCAAGGAATTTGACATGAAGGACCTAGGAGATGCAAAGAAGATTCTTGGAATGGAGATTCACAGGGACAGACGAGCATGAAAGTTGTGGCTCTCTCAGAAAAGCTACGTTGAAGGCGTGTTAGCTAGATTTTACATGAGCAATTCGAAAGTTGTGAGTACTCCGTTGGCAAACCACTTCAAGCTCTATGTTGATCAGTGTCCAAAGACAGCTGAAGAGGTCGAAGGTATGTCAAGAGTTCCTTACGCCAGTGCTATTGGTTGTTTAATTTACACTATGGTTTGCACCAGACCAGACATGGCACAAGCTATGAGCCAAGTCTGTAAGTTTATGTTAAGACCAGGGAAACGTCACTGGGAGGCAGTCAAGTGGATACTCAGGTACCTCAAGGGTACAACTGGTCACGGGATAATGTTCAGTAATGTGAAGAAGGTCTTGCTCCTGACTCTGGCTGAAGTTTTGATGATGACAACACACGTTACAAAAAGAAGAAAAAGAAAGACTTCAAAGAACCGGCTCAAAACGTCAAGATCAACTATTAAGGTTCCAGTTATTAGTATGTCTTACTTAGTGTGCTATGCTTTATTAAGGTTATATTGCATATGAAGGCTCATAAATAATCAACTAATTGAGTATAATATGTTCTCACAAGTAAAACTTAGTAGAAACACTCAATTAGGGTTTAAACTTTCATAAACTGAGTTTTGGACTAAGTGTAATTGATTACAGGAGCTGAGTAATCGATTACCAGAAGCTAGTAATCGATTACCACATCCATGTAATCGATTACATGTTTGAATTTTTGAATTCAAACTTCAACGACATGCAGTAATCGATTACCATGATAATGTAATCGATTACCAGGTCGACAAATGTGTTGTTTGATGAACCAATGTGTCTCAAAACGTTTGGGAAGCTTTGTGATGGTTCATGGACGACCTCTAGTGCCTATAAATAGTCATTTGATGCTCAGAAATGAGGAAGCTCTTGAACAACAACTTTCATATTCATTAGAGCCAAAATTATGAGTAATTACTCTTTCATGTTCATAAGAACACTCATGCTGTTCAACACTTGAGAAACTCAGAATAATTGAGTCTTCATTGTA
Organism: Acmispon strigosus; assembly: GCA_030819835.1. Lineage (NCBI taxonomy): Eukaryota > Viridiplantae > Streptophyta > Magnoliopsida > Fabales > Fabaceae > Acmispon > Acmispon strigosus. Next base: position 34,769,938 of record JAUAMA010000001.1, read on the forward strand.
ATTGCCTGGAGCATACAAACTAAGACCAATCCAACTAGATAAAAGCATTGCATCAGCCATAGCAAAAGCTTCTTCGTCATCTTGAATCGGTTTGATTCATTCACCATGGTGTTCGGTGGTTGTGGAAAAGGTCCTTTGAATTGGTTTGATTCAAAGTCCGCCGTAGTGTCTGGTGTCATCAGTCGGTGGTTTGCCTTCTGAGGTTTGACAAGAGTTCTTAAGGTCCTTGGTGTAAGTGCTTGTAAGAAATCTTGACCATAGTGGATAAATCCTCAAAGGTTCTTGAGGGACTGGACGTAGCCTTCGGTGGATTGAAGGTGAACCAGGATAAAATCTGTGTGCAAATTCTCTCAACCTTTATCTTTTACTTTCAAGAAACTCTTTATTCCGCTGCATTCACAATCATCAATTATGATTATCATTATCTTGAAAATAATCAGTTTTGTTAAGGCGATAATTGAGAGAACCTAATTCACCCCCTCCCCCTCTTAGGTTGCTATCTACACTTACAAGTAAGGAACAAGGTGATCCAGTAGTTGGTGGATATGTTGATTCCGACTATGCAGGAGACATTGACAATAGATGGTCTACAACAGGGTATGTTTTTACTTTGTCTGGTGGACCTATATGCTGGAGGTCGTCTGTCCAATCCATAATATCAATGTCCACAACTAAAGCTGAGTACATGGCTGTGGCTGAAGCAGCAAAAGAAGCATTGTGGCTAATAGGGTTAGTGCAAGAGTTGGGTGTTGAGCAAGGTAGAGTTCGTATGCAGTGCGATAGTTAGAGTGCCATTTTACCATGCTAGGACGAAGCACATTGATGTGAGATTTCACAAGATCAGAGAGTTTCTTCCGTCAGGATAAATACGACTTGAGAAGGTTCACACATCTGAAAACACAGCGGATATGTTGACCAATCCAGTCACCAACGAGAAGTTCAAGCTTTGCTTGGAACTACTGCACATTTCTAAGTGTTAAGTATATGGGGAGCGGAATCCAGAAAATTGAGATTCTGAGAAGAGGCGGTTTGTCTTCACAAGGGTTTGAAAATTCGCCAAGGTGGTAATTGTTGAGTATGACTCATTATGGTGACTTCGTCTTGCTAGAACTCGAGGAATTCATCTAGCTAGAACTCAAGGTGTTCGTCTGACTGAACTTGAGGAGTTCGTCTGGTTGGTTGAGTTCGTCCGACATGGAGCTGCTGAGTTCGTCCGCAGAGTTCTTCCAGAGAGTCCGCCTGCAACTGACACGTAAGAGTTCGTCTGGCTGGAGCTGCTAGGCTGCGTCTGGCTAGAGTTATTATGTGGTCAGTTGAGGACAGCTAATGAGCACTCATTCCGTAATATCCGTGTAATCTAGAGTCTGATTGGTTGATAGGATTGCGATAGGATATAATTAAGACACTATTGTTTTAGCAATTATATCCTAGTATAAATATGCTCTAACACTAGAACCCTGTTGTTCATTCTAAGTTTTGAATGATACAATGCTACAGCTATCTATAGCCGCAGACGTAGACAACTTTGGTCGAACTGCGTGAACAAAGATTTTTGTGTGTTTTCGATCTTTTTCTCTCTCAAGTTACTCTGTGCGATTCAGGTGTCTGAGTCCAACATAGATCAACCTACCAGATTGTAGTTTTTGGAACCTTAGAATACATGCCGGAAACTAGAATATGACAACTTTAAATTAAGGTGTATGAGAATTTTATATATTTTTTGAATGCTTAGTTTAACTATAAACTGATTTTAACTAGTTTAAATTATTTTCTTTGTAGATATGCTTAGAACTAGAGGTGGTGGTTCTGCAGGTGGTCATGCACCACGAGTTTTACTGATTGTATCTGCTCGTAGAGCATGTGCAACTTCTCATGTTGAGCATTCACTATCGTAGGAGCCACCACACCAAACTTATTCAGGATCGGTGAAGGACAAGGAGCAAGAGACAACGTTCTCCACAACCATAAACATGCTTTCAAGAGACTCGTTAGTAGAGGTGCTTGCAACCGTGGCCTCAAAATCTTCCATCGACCTTCACACCATCAAAATATGTTGCAAAGATTTTCTTGACGCTACGGAAGATAGCTATGTTTGGCAAAAAAATTCTTTGGACGTGTTCCCATTAATACAATGACTTCCTAATGACAAAGCGACCTTGTTCTTGAACCGCTGCATGGAATGTGGAAACATGGAGAGATTATTCAAAAGGAGTTATTGATTGTCTTGAGATCTTGAAGGTAGCTGCTGAAAAATGGTCACACAGAAGAAAAATATGTGTATGGAATGATTTCATTATGCTCTGAAGATTATGATTTGAGAAAACGAGGACTTAGTATATGTGTTTTCTGAGGAAGTTTAAGTGGGTTGTAGGCTCCATAAACAAAGTGAAACATCTATTAGAATTTATGTGGAAAAATTATGGAATGTTGGGGAATATTAACATTAGTTTATGTTAATATTGCAGATAGAACCATGAGTTGGAGTTTTTTTATCGTTTGTTCGATGTTCATTAGTTGTATAATTTCCTTAAATTGAAGGAATTATTTTTAGTTTGTTTGATCAGTTCTATTCTTAACCAATAAAATTGTGAATTAAATTAGAAAGTAACGTATTATCGTATATTGTTTAATGATTAATATCAAATATATCTTTATGTTTCTTATACATACCCGACATTGATCATTGTCTATACATACCATGTATTTTTATTAGGATATATTAATGCTGTTGGAAGATAGTACTGGACATTAATTATTTTTATTATTTAGTAGTTTCTTTCCATAGAATTTAGTTATATTTTTAGTTTTAAATTAACTTCATCCATTACTTTTATACATTTTTTCACAATAGGAAGACTAAAAGAAAGACAGAAACTACGCAACAACATCCAATCACAAGTACGCAATAACTGAATACTGTGGTTGTCGTCATATGCAATGAGGAGAGCCTTCCCTCGAAGCTTTCTGGGCCAAGAAATCTGCAGCATTATTCTTCGCGCGAGGGATGTAAACCACCGTTACATGCCACTCCCAAGTAAGCATCAAGCAAACTCGCAATATCGCTTCCTTGACCCAGAAGGTGCACACGTCCGCGTCATGATGAAGAACATTAACTGCCTGCAAGCAATTCGAAGCACAAGATATGTCTCAACGGCCAAGCTCCAATGCATGCTTGAGACCCAACTCCACCGCCTTGAGCTACGCGAGGAAAGCGCTACCATTTATGAAGGTTGTGTGGAGCCTTGAAAGCCACACGCCCGAAGCATTTCATAACATCATTTTACAACCTATGCGACTGTGGTATGACCGATAGCTACCATCAACAAAAAGAGAGATCATTGGACTTGAGAGAACTAGAGCAGAAACAACTGAAATTCCTATAGCAATATTCGTTGAATTTGTGGTCATGTTCGGCCACTTGCACCACGTAGCCACATCAATCTGAATCTGTCTCAAAACATAGTTAATTCTAAAGGGAGCATCACTGAATATATTATCATTATGCCACTTCCAAGCCCACCACAGGACTGCAAAGGTCAGGACTTTCTGCTGCTGAAAGGTTGTGAAACACCAAGAGAAGGAAAGGCTGCACCAAAATGAGACCAAAGATCACGCGACTGGGGAAATGACGGAACACATGATCAATGCTCTTTGTGTCTGCAATTCAATGAGAACAAGTTGTTGAAGTACTAAAATGATTAAGTTAAATTCTATTCAACATGATGAAATGTTGACTGTCCGACTTGAACCAAATAACTCATTTTGAGTGACCGACTTGAACCCAATAACTCATTTTGAGTGACTGCAAATGACTGTGTCAAAAGATTACTCTAGTAAATTCGAATCCTTTTCGAAAAGAAGCAAAAAAAGTGGAAACAAAAAATTGTCATTTTTAATGTATTTCTTAATATTTTTAATTTTGAAAATAAAAACAAGTTCCAACAAAATGAGAATAGAAATCACAACCGTGTCAATCATAGTGGTAAAAAGTGGTTGTATGAACCCTTAGGTTGAGTGTTCGATCCTTAGGAACCGCTCACCAACACCGTCCTCATATCGACATTGGAATTAAAACACATGACCTTGAAAGAAAAGTGATTAATCCTTATCCATTGAGCTAAATAACTTTTCTTTGATCTGATACTTGAATACAAATATTTATCGTGTGTTTCGTTTACACTTTCATCACGCTATAACACATCTCTTTTGGATGATTAACTTTTTAGGATATAATTCATATATAAGACTTTTCAAATACTATTTTGATATTGCCATGCCATTATCCCTCTCTAAATCCAGTACTAAACCCCATAAAAGGATATTTATCTGCAATTTGTATATCTTATATAAAAAGAGTTTCTGCCTTCCTGATACTAGTGTGATGACCCATGCATTTCACGGTAATTTTTTGGTTGTGTTTTATATATATATATATATATATATATATATATATATGACTAAATTACTTTAAATTCAAATTTTTTTAATATATCTTACATGTTAGTTATGATTTATAATTATACAAACATAAAAAAGTAAACCGTATAATTAATCTATTAAAAAAGAATAAATAAATAAATGTTCGTTCAATAAATCAAACATTATCAAAAACTTCCTTAAACACTACGATTAAGGTGGAAGTTCTATAGTTTTCCCAAATCATCCAGTGTAAAAATTTTAAGACCTTTCTTTGAGCGTATTCTAGAGAGTACTACAAACAACAGACCATGAGTGAACCAACCTTTGTTTTGGCTTTTGTTTATGGTCATCGCAAAGCACACAAAAACTGAAAATTATCTTCTTTGGAATATAAATGAAAATTTGGGATCCGAAGGAATCAAGTCCATTCTAGAAATGTGTATTTTATCCCCAACATTTGTTCATTGTGGCCTATGATCAAGTCGATGGCGTAAACAAATTGTATGTTTTTATCTAAATAAAAGCTATAATCTTACGAACCAATTTAGGAAATTAGTAAGAATAATTTAATCTAAATCAATGACTTTAATTATTAGAATTTTTTAATATGAAATTCGAATATATTTTAAGTAGAAATAGTTATTTAACTTATTATAAAAAAATAAAACAATATTTTTTCTATATCTATTTTAAATTGTTTGTGTTATTTAAAAGTTAATAAGGAAATAAATTAAATACTTAGATCCTATATGTGCTTTAAATATATTATAATAAAAAACATATGTAATAAATTTATTATGTACGAAAACTAACAAAAAATTTTACCAAAATGTTAAATTTTAAATAATAAAAAATAAGTAACCTTAAATAAATTATTTAAACTAACTTGATAGTAAACTTTTTGAAACCTAAATATTTCCTAATATATTTTTATTTATTTAAACATTAACTATAGAATAATTAAATTCCCAACTACACTTATGTAAAAAATTTAAAATTCAAATAAATTCAAATTTTGAATGTGGTCAACTCTTTAATTACTCAAATCAATGATTCTAATTTTACAGATAGTAAAAATATAATTCATGTATTGTTCAATTATTTTCGTGTGTATTAATCTATATTTAGCTACATTTAACATTAAAAATCCATATATTTTAATTCATTTTTTTATATTTTAATAGTTGATTCAGTTTATTTAAAAATTCAAATTTCTAAATCTGTAAAATTTTAATAATTGATTTATTTTTACATTTTAATTTAAAAATTTACTAACCTGGCTTTTAGTAATTGATTTATTTTTTTAGTTACAAGAGGAAAAGATAAAGGAAAAAACAAACTAGCTATTCAACGCATCAAGATACATAGATGCATAGACAAAAGACGGAGGCTGCTTTCAGACCCGCCGAGGAGTTCCATCACGCGCCACATGCCTCGCAAGACAATCTGCAGTGTTATTTTCCTCTCTTGCGACATGGATAACAGAAACATTCCAATCCCAGCTGAGCATATCCCTCATCTTGGCGATCTCCTCCCTATCCCAAAAAGTGCTAATATCATTACGAGTCTGTAAAACCCGCACCACATTCTCACAGTCACACGCACAGACGACCTCGCGAACACCCAGCTCCCAAGCATGGGCCAAATCCAACTCCACTGCCCAAACCTCTGCGAGGAACGCATTCCCATGGGGAGAACTCGCCGATACTGCAGAGCGCCAACCACGAGCAGAATCAGTTAACACAGCAGCCCCACCCATTGTTGCACATCCCGGGACCCAACTCCCATCCACCAGTAGTTGAAAAGGCGCTACACGACCAGCTGTCGCCAAGGGAGAAGGGTGCTTTGAACAAAGATACATCCGCCAAGCAGTGACATCCGATAGAACCCGCCGCAGAACTTGGTTCAGCTCCCACTTGTTCTCTCCCAAACATTGTTCATTCCTCCATCTCCATCCCCACTAAAACACAGCCACCCCAAAAATGCATTTTTGCTGCTTAAGTAGACTCACGAGCCAAGATGAGAAATGGACATTGGAACTGAGAGGTGGTAATATGGAGCCAAACTGACACCAGAACAGACAAGAGCAGGGGCACTCGCGAAAGAGATGTGACAAGCTCTCTACAGCAGCACCACAACGCGGGCAAGAAGCCGGCTGGCTGAGATGATTCTGATGCCTCTTCTCATTAGTTGGAAGCCCTTCCTTCATAAGAAGCCATAGAAAAAATCGAATCTTCTCAGGAACCTTACAGCGCCAAACAAGCTTCCATATCCCCGAATCAATTGCATCGAAATCACCTAAGTTTGCATATGCCGAGGACACACTATACCTGCCGTCACTGGCGGTAGTCCACCGAATAGCGTCGTGCCCCACCAAATGGGTAGGCACCCTAACAGCACTGATCTCCTCCTTGACATCCAAAGGTAACACTGTATACAACAGCTCAAAATTCCATGAAGAGCCTATCCATAAATCTTCCACCCTGAGTTCCGTGTCTGAAACATGAACAAATGGAACTCTTAAACAGAGCTTACCAGACCCCAACCAGTTGTCATACCAAAGCGATGCAGATCCATCCCCTACATGTGCCCGAAATCCGTGGCGTGAGTAATCCTTAGCCCTAACAATGCCCTTCCAAACATACGAGTTTCCTGTCTTGTATTCCCCATCAAGAACTATCTCATTAGCCAAATACTTCTGAGATAAAGCTATTACCCACGACTTCCCTCTATCGCACAGAAGACTCTCAACTAACTTCCCAAGCATGGCGATATTGTTGAGTCGAGCACAACGGAGGCCAAGATCACCCCTGTCCTTCGGGCAGGAGATCTCTTTCCACGGAACCAAGTTCCAACTCCTTGTGTTGTCCCCCTTACCCCAAATGCAATTACGGATTTTCTTGTCTACAAAATCACAAATTGATTCCGGAAGCCAGAGAGCCTGCATGGTATAAACAGGGAGGGAGGAAACTACAGATTTAGCCAAGCATAACCGACCCGCTCTATTCAAGAGCCTAGTCTTCCAAGAAGCAAGCCTAGAATTAATCTTTATCAATTATCGGAGAAAAAACTTCCCTTGTTACTCGACCTTTCAAGAGCGGCAACCCCAAATACTTACCCAAATTGCTTGCCCGATTAATGCCCAAAATGAGAGAGAACTCCTGCTGCACATTGTGGTCAATACTCTTGGAGCAGAACATCCGAGATTCCTCTAGATTGACTCTCATGTCAGAAGCATCACAAAAGTCCTTCAAAGCGTTGGCAACCACATGCATCTGCTGCTTGCTGGCTTGGCAAAATAATAACACATCATCCGCAAAGAAAAGGTGGGAGATACCAATCCCTTCTCTGGTAATTCTGATCGGATGCCATACCCCTGCATCTACCAATTTCTGAATGTGAATGGCAAGACGCTCCATGCAAAGAACAAAGAGGTAGGGAGATAGTGGATCCCCCTGCCTGAGACCTCTCTGAGGAATGAAGGGAGGAAGCTTGGTCCTATTCCAAAGAATCGAGATAGACGCCTCTTGCACAACCCACATTATCAAGAGAATAATAGCAGGAGGGAAGCCAAAATCAAGAAGAGTAGCCCGCAGGAAGTCCCAACTGACTTGATCATAAGCCTTCTCCAAATCAACTTTAAGGGCCACCAAACCACCTTTTTTCTTATGATTATGAAGAGTATGCATAACTTCTTGAGCTAGAATGATGTTATCCTTTGTCCCTCTACCCGGGATGAAACTCCCTTGGAGAGGACCCACAAGATCAGAAAGTAAAGGTCGGAACCGATTAACCAAGACTTTCGTGATGACTTTGTATGCCACGTTGCAGAGACTTATTGGCCGGAAGTCCTTAAAACAAAGGGGAACATCCACCTTGGGAATAAGCACAGCTAGAGTCTCCAAAAGTGAAACGTCCGCCCTACCATTGCAAAACGCATCAGCAACCAACTTATGAAGATCATGTTTGAAGATATGCCAGTACTGTTTATAAAATAAGGCATGGAAGCCATCCACTCCTGGAGCTTTGTATGAATGCATAGCCACGATGGCTAGGCGGACCTCCTCAAGAGAGACGGGACAGACCAAAGATTCCCTATCCACCTCAGGAATGATGGGGGTCGAGATCTCCATGATTACATTCCTAGCAACCTGAGAATCAACAGAGAAGAGGTTAGTAATAAAGGTTTGGGCCGCCACCTTCAGCACCTCGCATCGGTACACCAATTATTGCTCCCCAAGAAAAGGCCATGGATCTAGTTTCTTTTCCTCCTCACAAGGGTCTGTGTGCAAATTTCTTCTTATCTAATCCTTATTAACTAGAGATTAAGTTCTTAAGTTTAGGACAACACAAATAATTTGTTACCTCTATTTCTAGTGAGTACAGACCCTTATTCGGTTTCCTTTTAGTTCCCTTTAAGTTACCAACCTCTCGGTATTCCCAAGCAAAGAAATATATTCAGCGTGCACTCCAAATTTAATTAAACAGGAAAAGAAAAGCGTAGAAGAAATAAATTACTTATATATTAACTAAAGCATCTCAATCCATAATCCTAACCAAATTCATCTCCCCCGATATAAGGGAGATTAGTTACACATAATCATAATATAAAAACAGGAGTTTAATGAGTAAAGCATAAAAATAATCAATAACCTAGAAGGGACTTGAAAACCTAACACTCTGCTCAAAATCTCTATCAAAATAAGTTCAAATGGCAAAAGATATCTCAAAATAGGTCAAAAACGGGATTAAATAGGGTTCTAGGCCATTCTAGTCGAAAATCCGCGAGGAACCACGCCAACCTGCGCGAATTCCCGCCAGCTTCTCCATCATTTGTGCGAATCCGCACGAAATTGGCCTGCACCCGCGCCAGTTTTCGTGTGGCTTTTTCCAGACTTGCGTATTTTGCCTCTTTTGTCCGATTTTGTCCATTCTTTAAACTACTTTCACCTAGAAAAAGATAAATAACATAAATAAGATAACAATAAAATAAAATAACTTAATTCCTAACAAATTAAGATAAAAAATAGCAAATATAATTAAATACCAAAATGCATGAAATAACACAAATGTGTCCTAAAATTATCAAAATAACCTAAATAATATATAAAACTCTATTATAAATATATAGAAAAATAGCATTAAATCCCGGGTTATGACACTCCTATACTTAACGACAGCTTGTCCTCTAGCGTAAAATTAAGGTTGCTTGTCCTCAAGCTCAAGAAAACAGTTCCGAGTAAGATGCGAGATAAAATACTTTTACGCAAGACACATAAGATGAGTTCCTCAAAATATTTCATGGGAAGAAACAAGCATAGCGACTGAATAACCTTCAGTAGATGTAAATAAGAAGCACATAGAATATCAAGATGTGGGTTTCAACATTTCATTCCTAATTCCCCAATCCCATATTGAAAATTCCCTAATGATAGCCAATATCTTTTTTTATTATGAGCACACACATATTTTTACTTTTTTTTCAATTTCACTCTTTCCCAACCCTTCACAGTTATTACCAACTCAGGGCGAATGTCTTTTTTTCTCTTATATTAACAAGGTAAAGATATGATTGGGGGTATGCTTAGTGGTGTAAGTACGTCCCATTCCCTTACTCACATCCTTACCTCATTTTTCACTTTGTGCACTCTTTCTTTACTTTACTTTCACATGTGTGCCCTTTTTTATTAACCTCAAAGTCAAAAAGAGTGTAGACGCAATATAAAGTTTAAAAGGAAAACTAATTTTTATGCATTATCTTCACTAACCTGACATATCAACAATCTTGTTGCACTTCCCCAAAACTCACTCAAGTCTCTATCACCTAATTCCTCACATGTTCTACTAGTATCACTCATACTTATGCATTAATCACTTTTTTATCACAGTTAGCATCAAACTAAAAACATAGTTCACAAAAAAAAGCCAAACAAGCATTATTGAGCATTCAAGTGTAAGACCAACGATTCAAGACATGTGCTTAACTAGTGTGTGAAACAGAATGTAAAATGCATGGAAGTGGAATTAAATGATAAATAGTGGTTTAGAACTACACCTTGTGCTCAATTTAGGTGCATAACTTAAAGCACAAGGACATTGTTAGTTGGGCTCTCCACTCAGATTAATTCCTGTAAAATTTTCAGTCATTGCAAAAAGATCATACAATTAAAAATACCACAATTATAACTCAAATAATTCATTAATACTAGGACTCAACATAAAAATAAGACTCAAACTAAAAATAGAAAATCTTTTTGGTTTTTTTTTTAAAACTTGGGTTGTCTCCCAAAAAGTACAATTTTATAGTTTTTGTTAGATTTCCCCGAACTCAAAACACTATCCGGGGTTTATCCCATAGTGCATGACACTTCTGGGATCTTTCAAATCAGCACACTCCTGCAGTAATTTCTTAAAAGCAATTTCAAGGCCGAGCACATTATGTAATTTCAAATCAGAAGGGACAGGTGGTTTTTCAACTTTCTTACTCTTCGGCTTCCAAAAGAAGCATCCACCTTTTACCTTCTCCTCTTTTGGTTTTGGATTGGTGACCATGCTTATTGAGTAGATTTCTTGCTTGCTCTTCATGGGCTCCTTCTTCTTCACACTAGCAATTTCCTCCTTTAGGAAGAATTTCTCCTAACTTTTATCACTCCATTTTTGCAGCATCTCCGCCATGAAAATTTCATTCAGCTTCTTACAAGTTTCAGTTGGATTAAAGACATGGAATGTGAGCTTCTCATCTGCAACTTTCAAAGATATCGTTCCTTTGGCCACATTAATTTTTGCTTGAGATATGGCTAAAAATGGTCTTCCTAGAATCAATGGGATTTTTCCATCTTCATTCACATCTATGATTACAAAATCATCTGGAAATTCAAATTTCCCCACTTTCACCAAAACATCTTCAACCACTCCCCATGGTTTCACTATGGAACAATCAGTCAGTTGAAGTGTCATCATTGTAGATTTCAGCTTTCCAATTTCCAGTCTCTCAAACATGGGTAGGGGCATCAAATTAATGCTCTCCCCCTAATCAAACAAAGCTTTCCTCTCCTCTTGACCAACAAACTCAACAGGTAGGGTGAAGCTTCCTGGATCTTTCACTTTAGGTGGGAGCTTCTTCTGCAAATGGTTGTGGCTTTGCGTTATGTGAATAAGGAAGGACAAGTTATGGAGCATCTTCTTGGTCTTGTTCATGTCTCCAATACAAATGCTTTATCACTGAAATTGCCTTTGGACTCATTGTTTGCAAAATATGGGTCAAGCTTGTCAGGATTACGTGGACAAGGATATGATGGAGCAAGTAATATGCAAGGTGAATTTAATGGGCTCAAAAGCTTGATATTGAAAGAGAATAAATGTGCATTCTATATTCATTTCTTTACTCATCAACTCCACTTAGCTCTTGTTACCGTAGCAAAAAGCATGTGCTTTGATGTTCTTGAAATTGTTTAGGAAGATGGCACAAGTTTGGACCAAAAAGGCGAAGCATGTGCTTTGTTGATTTCTTTGCAATCTTTTGAATTTTTTTTTGTCTTGCACTTGATGAAAAATATTTTGGGGATTACTCATGAGTTATCTCAAGCATTACAAAGAAGTGATCAAGATATTGTAAATGCTATGAAATTGGTTACGGTATCAAAGCATAGGTTGCAAGTTATGAGAGATGATGGTTGGCATTCTTTGCTCAATGAGATTTCAGTATTTTGTGAAAGGCACAATGTTGGCATTCCTAATATGACTGATATCTTTCAAACACAAGGAAGATCAAGGCGCAAAATGGAGAAAGTTTCTAATTTGCATCATTTTCAAGTTAAATTATTCTATCAAGTGATTGATCGACAAATTCAAGAGTTGAATAACCGTTTTACAAAAGTGAATACTGAGTTGTTTCTTTGTGTAGCTTGCTTGAGTCCAAGAGATTCGTCTGCTGCATTTGACAAGGAAAAGTTGATTTGTTTGGCTCAATTCTATCCTTCAGGTTTTTCCCCGGTTGAACTTTTGGCATTAGATAATCAGCTTCAAAATTATTTCATTGATAGCGCATTTTCAGGATTGAGGGGCATTAGTGGTCTGGCTACAAAGCTTGTAGAGACCAAGAAGCATTTTGTATATCCATTGGTATATTTGCGTTTGGAGTTGGGGAGTTGGCTTTGATACTACCGATTGCAACTGCAACAGTTGAAAGAGCTTTCTCTGCTATGCATATTATCAAAAATCGGATGCGAAATGGTATGGGTGATGAATTGTTGAATGATTGTTTAATTACTTATATAGAGAGGGAAATATTTGATAGCGCTGAGAATGAAAAAATTGTACAATATTTCCAAAATATGAAACGTAGAGAACAAACATGATGTTTATTCAGACATTTAACAGTAATATATTATGTTTTCAATACTGCAAATTAATATGTGTATACTACCTCATGACATAAAATTCCTGGATCTGTCACTGGAGCCAGCCATATTTGTCCGTAAAAGATGGAAATTATGAAATTAATCCATACATGATTCATCTGTTTGTCAAATCAATCCCCACGTTTGCATCTGTGACCGTAACACTAACAGAGGTAAGGGTGTGCATGGTTTGGTTTTCAACCAAACCAAACCATATCCAATCAAAATCCAATTGGTTTTATAAACTAATCCACTATTATTTTCCAAAACCGGTTTATAACCTGTTCATGTCCATAACCGAATTTAAAACCAGTTTGAGTTCAAAACCGAATTAAAAACCGGTTCCAGTATAAAACCGGATTTAATCCATTTTGAAAACTGGTTTTTTAAAAGTATAACCAATTTCAAAAACCGGTTTTAAAGAAAATCCATTTTAAAAACCGGTTTTGGAAAAGAATGTCAAAAAAATAGTGACCCGTTTATACTTCAAGGACATAAATACTTACGCATGCTGAATAATTTCTACGTACCTGGCATCTAGTAAAAAGATTGAAGATAGTGTGGGTCTTTAACTGGTTGAGATTCCGCACTACACTTTCAAAGCTTTGCCAAGTTTCATTTGAACATTATCATTGCCACTAGTTACCACCATTGCCATTAACATAATAAATACTTGGCTAGCCTATGGTGCTTTACGTTTCATTGGTGATTGGTGATTTTATTCTTACTGAAATATCAAAGCAACATCTGGAAGTAATTAATTTGAGATAATGAATGTAGAAACTAATTACAAGATGTGCAAAATATATAGCACCCCATAATTCCAAATTGTTACTTTTATCTATCAACACTGCCTTAAAGATAAAACTCATTGCTAACTCAATGACATGATACATAGTCAAAACTGGTAATACACATCCATTCTGAACCAGGAAAGAAGATAAGGTAGTAAGTAAAAGATCAGAACACTTCTTCTATAAGGGTCAAATCAGGTGGGGGCAAACATCTAGTTCCAGCTTGTTAAACCTAATCTATCAGCAAGATTGTACATAACTAATTGATCCCAAACAGGGCCAAAGAGGCGTTCCCCTCCAGTGGCAAATGTAAGAGCACAAGAATAGAGAAGAGCTGTGAATATAGCAAACCCAACTGCGGATCTAACAACATCTGCACAAGTTTAAGCCAGTATGATCCGGACACAAACCAATTAACCAGGAAATTTGTGAAATCTGAATCAAACAAGGTTTACTAAGGGCCAACAGTATTGGCGTATGCTGTTTACAGTCTACATTCAAAGTAAAGAACATTCACATTTCAACAATATGAATGCACAAACTAACAAGAACAAAGCAATGATTGTAAAAGATGCAAGAAATGAACTGAACCACAGTATATGGATAACAAAGTGAATTAACAGCAAGTGTGACGAAGTTTCACTTCAGCAAGTCGACCATTTTCAGTAAGAAGAAACATTAAATTAAATGCTCAAATTAGCACACACACACCTAAGAAAATGATACTATATGCTAAACAGAACTAGCAACAACAGAGAATATGAAACTAGCCAATGGTTTTTTTCACAACAGAACTAGCAATAAAAGAAAATGATACTATATGCTAAACAGAACTAGCAACAACAACAGAAAATTATTTTCTTCATCATATTCCAACCAATTATCATTGCAAAAGCTAAAAAAAATATCAAAATTGCATAGACAATAGTAGTAACTATTGAATAAATGAAGAAACTCATCAGTGCAAAATATCTCTTCAACCCTTTTCCATTTCTGATAGAGAAACTCACTTGAATAAATGACATGGAACTAAATTTAGAACCAGCTAAGTATGAAATAGAAATGACCATGTGATCGTTTCCAAAAATGGTTCTAAAACTATCAAACCAGAAAATACTTTATTAGTCTGAAACTGAATTGACTACCTACATAGTAAAAGAGGGTGCTTTATTCAGAAAGCTCCTAAGCTATTGACACCCTTTTGATGTGGCACTTCCCCAACATCCATAGAACAGAACCAGATATAAACAAACACTAACCAATGAAGGTATTATTTTTGGACTATCACCCTTTTCAGCAAATTCTTGGACTAGTTGTTCTGCACCAATAAGCCAGGGGCAGAGGATCAAAGAGAAGCCACAAAAACAACCTCACCAGCTCCAAAAAAAATGGATGTATCCGTTAAAATGCATACATTGCAATGCTCAAATTTTTTCCCCTTTCTCTTATACCCCATACCCTAATGCATTAATCTAAATAGAAATTGAAAATACAAATCCAAAATTCAACAATACTATAATGGGGATCGAAGTACTTGAAACCTTCAAAATCCAAAATTCAACAAATACGACAAGTGAGGATCGAATGCAGAACAAAAAAGCAAAAAAATAAAAGTACTTGAAACCTTCAAAATAGTGAAGGCGGACGAAGGGGCTTCCAGTGGCGGACAGACGAAGGGGCTTCGAGCGACGGACGGACAAAGGGGCTTCCAGCGGTGGCGGACGAAGGGGTGAGGGTCGGCAGTTCCAGCGGCGGAGGACGACAGTTCCAGCGGCGGCGGACGAAGGGGTTACAAGTGGCTGCGGATGAAGGGGCGGCGGACGAAGGGGTTACAAGTGGCTGCCGACGAAGGAGCGGCGGACGGCAGAAGAAGCGGCGGCGGACGAAGGGGTATTTGATTTTGAAAGATGAAGATTGAAGAAGAGAATGGATTACGAATTAGGATGAAGAAAGTTAATTTTCAGTTTTTCACTTGATTAAAAACCGGTTTTAAAACCGGTTTTTAAATTTAGATCAGATAACCAAACCGGATTTTATATATGGGTTGGATCAGGTTTTTGACTTAATGAGCTGGATTTTTTTAGTTCTGGTTTGGTCTGGTTCTGGTTTGGTTCACCAGAACCGGTTTTTATGCACAGGCCTAAACAGAAGTGCCTATATGACACCGTCAAGACCCGTGTTATCCCTATTACAATTGTCATATTTAGCTTAATAAATTAATTTTCAGGACTTCTATGATTCTATCTATCGAAGTTCTAGGACCATCCTCTCTACGATTTCAAGTTTCAAGCTTTAAAGCCCGCATTCAAAATAGAAAAAAAATAAGGCTTAGCCATATTGAGTTACCATTTTGTTATCAGCTTTGAAGTTTCAGACAACTTGAAGCCTAACAAAAAAATCTACATACATGCCTTATTGATGAAGACAAAAGGTGAAAAAAGCTAATGTAAATTGACATTTGCAAAGCATTTTTCATGCTAACAATTTTTAATGTATGATTTATTATATACAAGGTAGTAGAATACCACTATGATAATACATAACTGCAGTCATGGCACCAAAAATAGAACAGCTATCAACCAAAACTGAACCAATATAAGACACAAATAAGTTACTAGCTCATCTACATGCTGCACATAAAATATATTCCATCCAGCCTTTGATTGGACATAAGAAAATTTTCAGAAACTAGTTTTAAGTCATAGAAAAACCAAAACATAATCAAACTCAAACAAGTGGTAACAGTTTAGCACAGGCTGCAGAAAGCAATAAGCATAATCAGAAAAGACAACAACCATTGTAGCATAAGATGACAACAAATATTATAGTCAAATGTCAAAATATTCTCATCCAAAGCTATCAATTCCTGTCAGAAATATTAAGCAGGATAGCTACTTCAATTAAGCAGAGCAAAAGCAACTACAATACCAGGAAAGGAGTGTTTTAATTGAGCTTTATACAAGATTATAAATATAACTGCAAAAAAGCAAATCGCTGCTAAGCATCATTACAGGGAAGCTGTTCTACCCCAGAAAACTGGATATTACCTCAATGTAAGTGTCTACCTCCAAAGAACTTAGCTAATGCGCAAATACAGTGTCATTTCTTCTAGGTGGTCTATCGGGGATACTTCCCGGCTTGAATTTTGAAGCTTCATGCCTTGCCAATTCGGGTGGAACAGGACTGTTACTTTGAATGAGCATCTGTTTGAGGTCATAAAAGACATCAGTGTCATGAAGAGTCAGGAACGTTGTGGCTACACCTGTCTTCCCTGCACGACCAGTACGCCCGATACGATGCGTGTACATTTCAATATTCCCAGGCATATCATAGTTGATGACATGAGCCACGTCAGGTATGTCAATTCCACGTCCAGCAACATCAGTGGCAACAAGAACATTGTATCTCTTGGTCCTAAATCCTTCAAGACTAATCTCCCTCTGCTCCTGCGATTTCCCTCCATGTAAAGTAGTCACACGGTATCCATCCTTATCCAAATTCTTGGCAACGTTATCAGCATTCTTCTTGGTGTTGACAAACACAATTGCTGTCTTGTCATTGAGCTCATCAAGCAACCTCTGGAGCTTATGAAACTTCTCAGGTTCCTTCATCATCATCACATACTGGCTGATTAAGTCAGTTGTTTTTCCAGCAGTGCCTATGGTCACCACAACAGGGTTCCTCAAATACTTCCTAGCAAGCCTCTCTACTGCAGGCGGCATGGTAGCGCTGAACATGTAAGTGGTCCTGTAAATCTTCTTCTCATCAAGCTCCTCATCTTCATTCTCAGGTTTCAGATTGCTGGACGGCATGGCATCCAGCACCCCCATAACCTGGGGCTCAAACCCCATATCAATCATGCGGTCAGCCTCATCAAGAACAACATAATTGCACTGATTCAGCACCGCGTAGCGCCGCTCCAAGCAATCAATCAAACGACCAGGGGTGGCAATCACAATCTCACAGCCCTGCCTTATCTTAAACCCTTGCTCCTCAATGGACTGTCCACCAACAATGGACACCACTTTGATGCCGAGATACTGAGCGAACTTAACAGTCTCATCCTCAATCTGCTGAGCAAGCTCTCGAGTAGGTGCCATGACAACAGCATAGGGACCCTCAGCTTCATTCTCCTCACTAATGGGGGGAAGCCTGGTGATGTAACTCAACATGGGAAGAACGAAGGCGGCGGTTTTCCCAGAACCGGTTTCAGCAACTCCGATGACATCACGCTGCTGAAGGCCAAGGGGGATAGCAGCCATCTGAATGGGAGAAGGCGTCTTGTAACCAGCCTTCTCAACGGCCTTCAAGAGCTCGTTGCTCAACCTGCTCTCGTCCCAGCTCCTCATGGGGCGAGGGATCTTGGAACCCTTGTAGGAGATGTTGAAATCCTCCCTGAAGATGCGCCAATCCCTCTCCGTCATCTCCTCCAGCTTCTTGTCGCTCCAGTGGCGGTCCACCCTCATATCGAACGTGTCGTACATGTCAGCGGCGGCCTCCTTCCGGCGCTGGGCGTCTGCCTCTTCCGGCTTCTCCTCGATGCCGTCCTTCTTTCGGATTTGATCCCGCATCTCCTTCTCGTTCTTAGCAGCAAGCTTCTTCTGCTCGCGGCGGTCCATCCCGGCGCGGAAGCCGCGGCCGAAGAGCAGTTGAGCCTCGTGAGGGTTTTGGTAGAGGGCATTCATGTCGCGCGAGGTGTCCTCGGTGTTCTCCCAATCGAAGGAGAAACGGAACTTCTCGCTGGGCTTGATGACACGCTTCTTAGGCTTCTTGGACCCTAGGTACTGCTCCTTGATCGCATCCAGCTCCTTCTCGCGCTCGCGCTCCGCCAGTTTCTCCAAGCGAGCACGCTCGCGGGCCTTGTTCTCCTCGTCGCGCTCCCTCTCTCGGTTTCGCCGTTCGCGGTCCCTGTCACGGTCCCTCTCGCGGTCCCTCTCACGGTCCCGGTCCCTATCCCTATCCCTATCCCTATCCCTGTCTCTGTCTCTGTCTCTGTCTCTGTCTCGGTCGCGGCGGTCGGGGTCGGAGGAGGGGGGGTTGGAATCGGAGGAGGGGCGGTTACCGGAGAGGAGCTGTTCATGGCGGCGCCTCTGGTCGGCGATTTCATCCTGGCGGCGTTTAAGGGCCAATTCCTCGCGCTCAGCTTTGGTGAGGAACTTTGGCTTGGGTAGGGTTGCGGTTACGTCGTCGTTTGGGCGTTTCATGGTTTCAAATGGGAGAGAGATATGAACTAACGAATTAACAGAGAAAGAAAGAGAGATCGCTTGGTTAATTGCAGGAGGGGAAGAGGAGAAAACACAGATCAATTGACACTTCTATTCTATTCTATCTATCGAATTCGATCCATCCTCACTCTCTCTTTCTGCTATTGTGGCTTTACTTGTTTAGGTACTCTAGGTACTCTAGGTACTTAGGTCATCGTCTATTAGCTTCATTTAGGTTGATCTAGATCATTATTCACAATTTAAATCTGGTTTTTTTTAATTACTATTTTACACAATAATTCAATTAAAATTCATTAATTTGTCATGTTATAGCTAAATTTAAATTTAAATATATTTAAAATAAAAATTTAGAAACTACGATTATATGCATATGTAAAAATCTTTACGGTGTTAGTGCGTTTAAATTAAATCATTTTCATAAAACTTTGATGTTGTATGAAAGTCTATTTAAAATCTATGATCGAGGCGAATCGACCAAATCAAACAGATGAGTGTAAAGTCTATTTTCAAGTGTTTATTTCAAATACTTAACTTTGTGATTGAGGTCAATCAACCAAATCACTCGAATGAGTGTTTGTGTAGAAGGGGGCTATGGCTGATGGAACGATCTTCTAGTGGCTCTATCACCTCTGAGCTTCGGGGATATTTGCAATGACACTTAGACTGTATCATGGATTGTGTCTTATCGGCTAGCTTCCCAGTCCTTTTGAACGACAATTCAGGTCCATCCTTACAACCATCAAGGGGTTTAAGACATGGTTAACCCCTCTCTCCTTACCTTTTTATTCTGTGTGCGGAGGTATTTTCTGGTCATAATATGCACGCCCTCCATGGGATTCGCATTGCGAGCTAAACTCCTTAAATTTCCCACCTTTTTTCTTGCGGATGATAATATTGTTTTCTTTCGGGCTAATAGCCAGGAAACAAATGTAATATGCACCAGTTCCCAGTTGAATACCAACAAGTATCCGATCAACTTATTAACTTGGATAAATCTGAACTTTCTTATAGCTGAAATGTTTCAGAAGGTAAAAAATATGCTCTGTAGGGAGATTTGCAAATTAAAGCGGCTAAAAGTCATTCCATGTATTTTGGGCTACCAATCTTTGTTTGCATGTCAAAACAATAAATTTTAACTTTATTTTGTATAGAGTGTGGAAGAAGCTAAAGGGTTGGAAGTAGTAATTTCTACGGTTCGAAGGGAAATTCTCATAAAGGCGGTGTTCCAAGCTGCTGACTTATATTATGGGTTGTTTCTCTTTTGCCTGTTGGACTGTGTAACTATATAGAGAGCATGATCAGTCATTGTTTGTGGGGAAAAAATATAAGGAGAAAGGGGAATATAATGGGTCAATTGGAGTGCATTATGTCAATCTAAAAAGGAGGGGGGATGGGGGATGAGTTCTGGAGTTTTAAAGCCTTCAATGATGGTCTTCTTGCTAAACAAGGCTGGAGAATTCCTCAATGTCTAAAATTCTTAATGGCTAGATGTCTGAAGGTGTCCCAAGATCACATATTTCATTCATGAAAACATGAGACATTTTTCCAGCTACACATACCGAAGCATTAACAAGCTAGTTGGGTCATCAAGAAGGGCTGTTATTGGAGGATAGGGAGTGAGAGTGGTGTCGATGTATGGAAGGATAATTGGCTCCCTAAACAAAACGACTTCAAAATTTGGTCTCCAAGACCTATAACACTTGTATTTTTGACATAATGGGTAGAGAGAACAAGTCGAGGAGGTGCTCGTTGATTGAAAGATACTTTTTACCTTTTAAGGCATCACAAATTGTCCAAATCACATTGTTACACACTAAAACTGATGTTAAACTTATGTGAGCAGCAAATTCGAATGGTTTATGTAGCTTCAAATCACCATATTAATAAAATCATGGGAGATTCGGAGTAATTATGTTGTTTATGCTGGTGCTTAAGATGAAATAAGACTCGGACTAGTTCATTCGGTGCTTAACAACTATTATATCTATCTCATCTCCAATGTTGAGAATGCTTATAGTTTTTTGTACATCCAACTCGATCGCTTCTTTCGTGAAGATTGGAGATACTACAACTCTACATGTGTGTCCAAAGAATAACAGAATCTGTAACTAGTATATATTCCTAGCGCAATAGACCTAATTTCCTTTTTCCCTTGCTTGCATATTTAATATTTACCGTCAATAACGGATTCAGGAATTTTATGTCATGGGGCAGTATACACATACTAATTTGCAGTATTGAAAAAATAATATATTACTATTAAATGTCTGAAAAACATTATATTTGTTCTCTACGTTTCATATTTTGGAAATATTGTATAATGTTTTCATTCTCAACACTATTAAATATTTCTCTCTCTATATAAGTAACTAAGCAATCATTCAACAATTCATCACCCATACGATTTGGCATCCGATTTTTGATAATATGCATACAAGAGAAAGCTCTTTCAACTGGTGCAGTTGCAATCGGTAGTATCAAAGCCAACTCCCCAACTCCAAACGCAAATATACCAATGGATATACAAAATGCTTCTTGGTCTCTACAAGCTTTGTAGCAAGATCACTAGTGCCCCTCAATCCTGAAAACGCACTATCAATGAAATAATTTTGAAGCTGATTATCTAATGCCAAAAGTTCAACCGGGGAAAAACCTGAAGGATAGAATTGAGCCAAACGAGTCAACTTTTCCTTGTCAAATGCAGCAGATGAATCTCTTGGACTCAAGCAAGCTACACAAAGAAGCAACTCAGTATTCACTTCTGTAAAACGGTTATTCAACTCCTGAATTTGTCAATCAATCACTTGATAGAATAATTTAACTTGAAAATTATGCAAATTAGAAACTTTCTCCATTTTGCGCCTTGATCTTCCTTGTGTTTGAAAAATATCAGTCATATTAGAAATGCCAACATTGTGCCTTTCACAAAATACTTTAACCTCATTGAGCAAAGAATGCCAACCATCATCTCTCATAACTTGCAACCTATGCTTTGATACCATAACCAATTTCATAGCATTTACAATATCTTGATCACTTCTTTGTAATGCTTGAGATAACTCATGAGTAATCCCCAAAATATTTTTCATCAAGTGCAAGACAAAAACAAATTCAAAAGATTGAAAGAAATCAACAAAGCACAGGCTTCGCCTTTTTGTTCCAAACTTGTGCCATCTTCCTCAACAATTTCAAATTTTCAAGAACATCAATCATTGAAGAAAACAAAGAAACTATACTAAGTAATGTACCATAATGTGAGCTCCATCTAGTATCCCTGGCCTTCTTGATAGTAATTTTTTGATTCAAGCCACGCCCACTTGAGATTTCTCCCTTTTCCAATGCTTCTTTCACCTTAGTAGTTTGACTATCACGAAGAATATCTTGACGCTTACATGAAGCTCCAACAACATTAGACAAATTAGCAACTATACTGAAAAACAAAGCAATTTCAACATGCTTTTTGCTACGGTAACAAGAGCTAATTGGAGTTGATGAGCAAAACAATGAATATAGAATGCACATTTATTCTCTTTCAATATCAAGCTTTTAAGCCCATTAAATTCACCATGCATATTACTTGCTCCATCATATCCTTGTCCACGTAATCTTGACAAGCTTAACCCATATTTTACAAACAATGAGTCCAAAGGCAATTACAGTGATAAAGCATTTGTATTGGAGACATGAACAAGACCAAGAAGATGCTCCATAACTTGTCCTTTCTTATTCACATAATGGAAAGCCACAACCATTTGTTCCTTAATTCAGATATCTCGAGATTTATCAACCAAAATAGCAAATAAATTATCTCCCAAATCATCAAGTATAACTCTAGTTGTCTCACTAGCAGTGGCTCTAACAACATCTTTTTGTATATTAGGAGCTATTAGTTTGAGATTTCTAGGAGCATTCTTCAAAACTTGATGAATAGTGTCATTGTCGTTGGAAAGAAAATCAAGAAGCTCAATAAAATTCTCTTATTACTTGAAGACACCGACTCATCATTACCACGAAAAGCTAACCCTTAGCGCAATAAAAACCGAATGCAATCAATTATAGCAGTCAAATGAATACGGTAGTCTTCCTTAATTTGATGAGACTGTTTACACAAAGCAATATCAATGTGTTGTGTTTGTTTCATTAGAGCTTCACAATTTCTCCAAGCTTGATAATGAGGACTATTTGTACCTTCAACATGAGTTTGAAACTTTTCACTCTTTTTTCAATTTGTAAAACCTTCTGTTATAAATGTATCTCCACTACCTTTATGTTCCCCAACATCAGATCTCATAAGATAACAACATAAACAAAACGCCGCATCTTTTTTTTTTACTATATTCTAACCAATTGTCATATCTTAAATACCAATTGGGTTTGAACCTACGAAGAGCATTTCCAAATTGTCTTTGTGGAAAATTAATCTCTTTTGGTTGACAATGACCTTTTTGTAGATAGTATCTCCTAATTTCATCTCTATCACTAAAGTGATAACATGAAATTCTTGGCCTTAAACCAGGATCATTAGGAAGTTGTTATGAATCAAATTCCAAAAATCTTATTTTTTTGGATGGACCCAAAGTTTCATCAAGAACTTGAAGTTGAGGAGAAGATAATTGGTCAGATGTTAATTTCCTTTTAAAAAAGTTTTCCATTGATAGAGCCTAGAGTTAAAACCAACATAACCATAATTAATTTGATAGTGATAAAATATCACATTTCTCCTAAAACTACGTAATACAAAAAAGAACTTGGTCACCATATAATATAAATACGTAGTTAATTAGTTACCATATCTCCAACAAGGAACAAATAAATTTCAAAAAAAAAAAAAAACAAGGAACAAGTCAAATAATGCTATCATAGTAAAAGGAAGTGGAACATTGGGTTTTTCATCAGCTGAGTTTTTTACTTCTATTATAAATAGCATTAGCATTTAGCAGGTGGGTTTTTAAATTCTATTTTATAAGAATAGCAATTAGCAAGTATAATTTGAAGAATGAAGAATTACCAACAGAAACAGAACAACAACGTCGAAGGCTTGAAGTGGTGTAGCGTGTAGTGTGAAACTGTTAAGAAAAGCAGAGACAATAGCTTCTTTATTTATATTTTATAAAAATAAAAAGTATTGATTGAAGAATGAGACCTATTAAAAATTACCAGGAGAAACAGCAACAACATTGAAGGCTCACAATGAAAGTAACGCAAAGGGAGCTTCTTGGAGAAGTAAAATAGACTAAAGTTGAGATTGGATAAGTTGAAAGTAAAGGTGAATTTGATTTCGTCATCCAATGGTATTAATGTTACTCTAAGACTTAGAATCTAAGTGTAAGACCCCTAATTTATTGTAATTGCAGTTTAGTCCCTGAACTTGGATGTAATTGTTTTTAGTCCTTGGACTTCCTTTATTGTATTGATTTCGAGTTGATTAATAAAGTGCTAGCCTTGGGCTATTTAATAATTGTTTGGAACATGTTTGCTCACCTTAAGGAACATCTAAATAGTTTTGCTTGAGTTACAACAAAAAGAGCCTCGGTTTAGTGGTTGTGACTTAGGCATTTGAGGAGCATGTCTTGGGTTTGAACCTTGACGAAGGAGTTTTATTTTTGTGATTAATTTCCTGTGGCTCGTCAAATTTATATTCAAATTTCGAAATTCAGATTAAAGAGGAGTAAAGAGCATTTAAATAAGGCTTAATGTGAGTATTATAGGTATTAAAGGAGGATTAGGAGTAGTTAATGGCTTGTCTAGGGTTTTTAAGGAGTTTTAATGTGTATTAAGGCTAAGGAAGGAGAGGGGCGACTCTCTCTCCCTCTCCATAAGGCTGAAGTTTGATTTTAACATGTGCTAAATTCCTCTTTTGAATTTGAAAATCAAACAAGTGAGTTAAGTGTCATCAAGGGGGTTTAATGCCTTATCCTTTACCTTAATGTGCCATGAAGGGGAAATCATGCTGAATAATGAAGCTTTGGTCGTGCATCCTCTCCCTCCCTCACCCTCTCATTCCTGAAATCTTAACCTTTAAGAGTTTCTAACCTTCCTCTTGCTCCTTCACTCAAAGTTTTTTCGAAAACGGCTTAGAATCCCTTGTGCTGTGTTCTCAAAGTGCTGCTGAATTTTGGTGTTGCTTGGTCGACTCTCTTTCTAATTTGGTGGTGATCAAGCTTTGGACCTCTAGAAATTTC
This sequence comes from Acmispon strigosus, assembly GCA_030819835.1. Taxonomy (NCBI): domain Eukaryota; kingdom Viridiplantae; phylum Streptophyta; class Magnoliopsida; order Fabales; family Fabaceae; genus Acmispon; species Acmispon strigosus. Next base: position 34,794,957 of record JAUAMA010000001.1, read on the forward strand.
GTGGTGCTCAGACCTTGCTCTCAATTCCCTTCTAGTTCATGTTGTCGGTTCAATCGGTAAGCGGTCAGAATCCTCTATAACCTAAGTTTCTTTTGAGAACAACCTCCTAGTGTCCTTAGGGCTAATTCCTGTGTCTAAACCTTTTGTTTTGCATCAAGCTCGTGCCTCTCTACGCTCTCGAAGGCCCTGGACACGTGGTGCAAATCACCTTGATAAACACTCGACGAGGTTGGTAATCTTTCACCCATTTCCGGTTCAACGTCTAGCGATAGTTCTAGTGTAAATGACCTTTATATAAAAAAATAGAACCTTTCTTCATGATTGATAATGTATGTGTATATGTTTGTTTGTCTTACAAGGTGTGGGAACACTTGCATGCAACCTTCTCGGAGGTAAGGGTAACTCTTTGTAGGTATATTTACGTTTGTGATGTGTTGGGGTTTGTTCTTTGAATAATTGGTTATGACTTGCCTTGGATTTAGTTGAGACTTGATCATGAGGTGGTGGTATTCGAACTCTTGGTTTTTGAATAAATGGTGCTGTTTGCATTTCTGTTTCTTTTACTGTTGTTTCTGTTTTGAATAAAAGCTATTTTCTGTATTTTTGACCCTGCTGTATTCTGTATTTTAAACTCTGCTGTATTCTGTTTTTTTAAAACTCTGCTGTTCTGTATAAGAAAAATTACACTGCTGTTCCTGTATTTAAAATACTGCTGTTTTCTGTGTTTGAAAAATTATACTGCTGTTTTTGTATTTCGAACACTGCTGTTCAGTTTAACAAAAGTTACACTGCTGTTTCTGTATTTGAAATACTGCTATTTTCTGTATTTGAAAAATATACTGCTGTTTTTGTATTTCAAAACTGCTATTTCTGTATTGAAAATGCTGTTGTTTATGTATTAAAATACTGTTGTTTCTGCATTGAAAATGTTGTTGTTTCTGTATTAAAATACTGTTATTTCTGTATTGGAAATATTGTTGTTTCTGTTTTGAAAGTTTAAATAAGGCTGCTGTTTTTTTTGGTTAATTGTGTTGTAATTAAATTTTCACTAAGCGGAGTAGAATTATATTGTTCACTTTTGAGACTTGGACTTGGAGAAATTTTTGTAGTGTTACTTGAATGTACCATGATGTGAATGTTTGAGAAGAGATTACTATTTTGTGCATATGGGAAACTGTGATTGAGAATTTTGATGTGGACTGTTGGTTCATGAGGATTATAATTGTTACTGGTTGGTCATAGCATATGCATTATATATATTTTAGGTTGATGTGGCGGCACTTTGTCCCGCGGGATCAACTGAGGATTCTTAGGTTGATGGTAATCAACCGAGGGCAATGTGGTGGACCGTTGTCCCACGTGATTGACCTGGCCCGTGAAGGGTGATGATTTGGCCCGAGAAGGGTGACGTAATGGCCATATAAATATAACTATAAGCGTATAGATATAGAGGCCATTTGCACATCTTAATTCATTTTGTGATGTGGAAGAAAAATATTGTGTTGCTGTTCTCGTTCTGTTCTTGATGAATTTCCGTTTTATGATCTTGTGCTGTTTTATATCACAATTGATAATATGTTGTGTTCCGTATTTACGAGTTAACCCTTTTTTGTTTGCCTTGTTTGCTTTGTTGGGCGCTTAACGCCATAGATGTTCAAGACAAAGAGGCTCGAGAAGATTGATTTGAAAGTGAAGACCTTAGATGAAGAACACTCGATAATTAAAGAACATCGAAAAAATTTTATTATCGTATTTTATTTTGGATATTCGCACATGTCGGTGCCACTTTATTTATTTTGGAAACTTACCGCGCACGTTGGAGAATGTTATATATTCTATTATGGGATGATAATAACTATAATAATTGAGAGACGTGGCTTTGAACACTTGAGTATTTTTGAGAGGTTTTGAACTTATATTTCTGCGTAATTACTATGTGACCCTCAATCCAAAATTAGGGTGTTACACTAAGTAGAAAAGAAACAAAAAAGTTGATAAGAAGTCAGATCAAATTAGGACAAATTTTAGCTTTTAGTTGCACTGGGAGTAATGTTGTATACCTCTGGGAGCATTTGTTATTTCTGGTGGGGACAATCAAATATATTGTATTAAAATAATGGTATAGTAAGTAGAAATCTTGAGAGTCCCGTGGGGCAGCTGCCCCCCTCTCTCCAGGTACATCCGCCACTCTCTACAGTGATAGATGTCTGAACCTAAATAACGATAATGGATTGATATATAAAACGCTTAAGTGGGACAAGACCAACTAGAGATTCATCTTCTACTCCATGAGAAACTCCAGTAATTGCCAATATTGTCTTCTGAACGCGGCGAAATGTAACAAATTATCTGGTCGATCACTTCTCTTCCTTCGCATATGATTTTAATATCACAGCTTTCTTCTGTATTTTTCACTACCATGTCCGCTACTGAATTTTGCCTTCTAGACCCAAATTTTCTACTCGTGCAACTACAAGTAATGAAACCATTAGAAAATGCTATATATTATTATAAAGTTATATAGTTTCACATAATTATGATTCATAACAAGGTACCTTAAGTTAGATTTGGTAGTTCCAATCACCAATTTCCTTATATTGAGATCCCCGACAAGGTCCACGATGGCTTTAGCAACATTGTCACCCTCGATGAGCATCATCTCCACCTTAACCTGTACGTTAATTAGCATATATATAGCATCATATTCTAAAGAACTAATCTGATTTCTTGCGTTTCTAAGCAAGGATTAGTTGCTTTACCTTGGAATCAACACACAGGTCAATGAACTTTTGAAGGAGCAACTTCCTCTTGGCTTTCTCTAGGGTCAAGCAGATGTTAACATGCTCTACATTTACATGACTCCTTGAAAATTTTCCCACTGTGTAGTATCATAATGCAACATACAAAAAGTGGAAAATTAGTACTGGCCACAACCCGCACTATGATCAGTGATCACCCCCCACAAGAAAAGATTTTCAAATTGCCGTCCGCAACCGCAAACATTGCGGCTGCAAGGTTTTAGAGTCCTACACTGGCATCGCGACCGCAATCACAGCCGCGTTAACTGTAATCGCAATTGCGACTGCAACAGCAATTTAAAACCCCAAAGAAGATGACTTACGTGGAGTGGGAATGAGCTTGAGTTGAGGGAAAACGTGTAGGAGACAGACAGTGGTAGAGGAGGGTGTGACGGCGTGGTTCAAGGCCCATGAAAGCGCTTCCATACTTGAATTTCCGTCAAAGCCCACAGCCACATAAACAACATCTAACTTCTCAGCTTGAGGATTAATATCAATAGAGAACACAGTACTAGTGATCTCGCAGTCTTCTGGTATTGTATCTAAACCCTCCTTCTCCTTCTGATTAATATTGATCTCAAACAGCTCCTCCTCTGATTCTGACTCTAACTCTAAAGAACAAGGATGGACCATGATTTTAGGATAGAGCTTCATGATTAATGCTTCATAAATTTGTCCTAGGTTTATAGTTCTATATATTTCATGCTCTAATTAAGTTGACATTTGAATGAATAACGTGTTTATATACACAACAAATTTCTATTTGTTGAGATCATTTTAATACTATTTTAAAGTTTTGCTTAATTATATTTTTTCTCTATAGACACCCTATTACCAGAATTGCCCTGCAACTCTACACTGAAGCAAGAAAGTTCCAAGGTTATTTATGCAACATAGTTGATTGACAATCCTTCAGACTAGATATATTTGACTTTGTCCTTGTCAATTTCCTCTAAAGTGTGTCAGAATCTTAAGAATTTAGTAATCATGCATTACGTCTAAATAAATCTTGGATAGATGTTTAATTATAGTTTTTGAATTTAATAGTTTGTTTAAAATAGTTTTACACCGACATCCAATTAAGGTATGCCACGTAGGAGAAACAGTTATATTCATTTTTAATTTTAATTAAAGTAAAAGTATATTTTCTGATTTAGTTAAATTCAATTAAATATCAGTGTAATAGAAGTTTACACTATTAATGCACACACCTTTAATCCATGCTTTTTTTGTTACATGTTATATGGAGTATCATACTGAGATATACTTTGAGATAGATACGTTTAATTATACTAATTTTTTTTATAGTTAAACTCCTGTGATAGTATATAAATTTTGACATACACTGTATCAGTCTTGATTACTTAATTTAATGCTTTAGCATAGCATTTCACTAGTTGACAAACAATTGCTAATAATCCTAGGTTTTTTTGAAAACAATAATCCTAGGTTAATGCAATTTGGCACGAGTATATATTATATGTTTAATTATATGTATACTTATAAAAAAATTTAAAATAATAATTTTAACAAAAAATATTTCGTGTATTATTGAGAAGCGAGAACCTCGAGCAGAATATGCCCATTATCACCTGTTAACTGGGGCCACACCACACGTCTCCATTAAAAACAAATCACATGCTTAGTCAATAAAAACAAAAACCATAGCAGCATGCTAAGAAAACAACGAACAATACTGTCAAGAAAACGTAAGTCAAATGAATCAAAGATCTTCTCAAGTGAAAAATTAACATTTGGGCTTTGTCCCTCCAAATAACCAAAAAATGATAATGGAAGCAGCAAAAATGAAATGAGAAATGACATGGAAGGAAAACAAAAGCTGCATAATGTGGAGCATGTTGAAGAGCCCTTAAACAGAGATAGAGTAGATGAACACAAGGTTACTAATTAAAGGAAATCAAAACATTGGAGTTTGGAACATTAACAAGACCTTGATTACCTATCCTATTTCAGCGATATAGAGTCCGTTTGGATGCGTATCAAAAAGAACTTATTGGAGCTTTTCAAGTGCAATTTTTGGCAGTCAATAAGGGCTCTTTGATCTGTATCCAAACAGGCTCATAGTCTCCTTCTATAACACAAATGAAGCATACTAAACATAAAGTGCTCTTCTCAAGAAGAAAAAAAATGTTGCATTCATGGCAAAAAATGTTCTAGTTTTCATAATTAATGGACCTGAGTTTGCTGTTTTTTATAACAATCAGGATTCAAGACTACTGTTAGTTAAAAACATTGGCAGGCCAACTAAACTCTATCCACAATGTTGTATGAAAAATGCATTTCTCCTGGTTTCAAAAACTAAATTTTCATGTCCACAATTGAAGTTTCAAAACCATTCATTAGTCAAAGAAATGGACTGAGTTATATTCCCCTTTGCTGCAATTAAGTCATACACTGAATGGTCATCTGTATGTGAAGGCTCTTGTGCTGGCCCTAGATGTTTTCAGGTAATATATTGTTGTAGAGAAGCATTTGGCCATGCAGCAAATAAGATTGTGCACTCTTAACCATAAAATTTGTGCAAATAATTCTGAGCTAAAATTCAATATAATCCAAAATACAAAAGCTGATCAAAATATAAATTCCAATTCCCAATTGAAGTGCATTAACTTCAATCAACATAAGCATATGCAGAACAGCTTGAAGCAAGTTTCTTTCGCTTGAGTTCTTTACTTTTTCATTTGCAATTGCAACTAATAGGTGAATTCGAAAAACCCTGCAGACAAATACACCAAAGTTAATCACAACATCTTGTGATTCTTGAGTTTCACACCCTAAAATATACCAAAATATACCTTCAAATCAGTTAATCTATGCAAGTGAACAAGATGAAATAGTTAACAACCTTGTACCAAAAACAGTTCCAAAGCAAGCTTATCCAAAATATGTTTATCAAAAACTACATGTGATCATCAAACACAGGAACATAATTCACACCCTCTCAAGTCTCAAGTAGGACATATAATCAAGAATATAAACCATCAATTTTTTTTTTAAAAAAAAAGCAGGAACATATTTCAATGTGGCATCAAAATATCAATTTATTAAGAGGACCTGGCAAACTTGAGCAGTTGCAAAGATCACCACCTCATATATAGGTACAAATCAGGAACCGATAATAAGCCATAGTCAGGATTAAAGGCATGTAAATATATATCTCTTATGAGTTATGACTCTTACCATTAACCCGCGTCAGCCATAAGAAAGAATCACTAATTCGTCACTTAAAAATTCCAACAAGTTGGTCCTCATGCGCCACTAAAAGCAATTTGCATAGTCTATTCAGGAGTATTTATCTATCCCAACAAAGATTTGAAAAGATACATGAACACATGATTTAAGAATTAAGTCTAATGGTGATAAGTAAAGGGTACAGAACATACTTACTTGAGGTGAAACCAAGCTTTCAATGTAATTTGTGACATGGGAACCAACAATGGTGTTAGGAATTATCATGACTTCTAATTCATTATCTCTCCCGATATAGAGCATTGCAAGATACACTTCACAATTGACAGCAACAAGGCATTGCCATTCTCTGAAAAGCATGTTGCAAAATAGGGCCAGGGTAAAAATTTGTCATCAATAATAATGTTGAGCAATGAGTCCATGACTTGTGGACTCCAAACTCCTTCATTTGCCAAACCACCAAATTATGTGTTTTGCTGTTATTTTGAGAAACACAGGGAATCCCTCGAAACCCCAAGAATTGGCATGAAATTGTGGAGCTGGAATCCATCTTCAATATCTAGAGGACAATAAGGCAATGACAATTGTGTAAGCTCTTCATTCCCCATATCAAACCAAACAATTGTGTACGAATCACTGTTTTCTGATTCAGTACCATAGGTCCAAGGGAATATCTCTAGACATGCTAACTGTTGAAACGCGATTTTGCGTATTCAAAACTGTTCACCAAAAGAATTTATAAAATTGTCACTTAACTATATTTAAATCCCATTCAAGATTCGAATGTAGCATTAGCAACGAGTGTTTGTCGAACAAAGAGAATTGCGGACAAAAGTCATTCTTCAGTAAAATTAACTAAACAATGGATAAAAATGAAGCTTTTTTTAAGGTTGTTTATCTAAGAACATAAAAAAAACAAATAAGGAGTTTTCAAGAAGATAGAGAAACTGTTGGGATTTAGTTCATATTACAACTTTCCTATATCCTCACTTTCATGCACAAAACCTGTTATACCATTAATTTCTCCTCACCAGTTCTTATTCACTCATCTATGTCTAGCATGAGAAGATTATCAGTGACTTTACTAATTATCGATGTCTCACATATTTAATAAAGCAATAGCATTAGACTTAGGTGTTAACGGGACGAACAATACCAACTCTATGTCTAGCAATCAGTATTATTAGATGATATGATTAGTTCAAATTCAACTATGTAGTTGTCACTCACACAAAGAACCTAGGATCATGTTCTAACCGGCCAAATCAGAACAAGCATTAGACTTAAACTCATATCATGAATATCAAAGAATATAACATAGATTCATATACATTAAACCATCATAAATACATTAGAGTTTCAATATTACACTAAATCCCAACAAGAGAGGTTTAGCAACCCATTTTCATGGATGCCATAAGCTTACAAGAGGAAATAAGGGAAACCGGTAGCTCGGCGACGTCCGCGTTGTGTGTCCACCTCGACGACGTGGTTCCGATCCTCAAGAGTCTTCCACTCTTCCTTTCTTGCTCCTATGCTTGCTTCCTCACTTGGTATTCTCTCGCTAACTCTATTCTCCAAAGAAAACCTAAAACTAAACTATTTTCTCAAGTTCTGCGATAATGGGTTCTGTTTTGGACGAAAGCTTTTATAGACATAAAACAGAGCAGGTCGCTGAGCGACCTGTTACCCTTAATGAAGGGTTTCCTTGCACCGCCTTGGTCACTGAGCGGCTTCCTGGGGCGCTGAGCGGCCAGAGTGGGTGTTTTGCTCGTTGGGCGGTTGTTCTAAAGCGCTAAGCGGCCAGAGAGGGTACTCTGGTTGCTGAGCGGCTATCCTGGGTCGTTGAGTGACCAGAAACTTGCACTTTTTGCCCAGCTCTTTCTGCCTTTATGAAAATTCACCTAAAACTTCATTCCTACATAAAATTTGGGCATAAATCATAATAAAATCCAATACAAGCCCATTCTTGGCTGAATTCCAAATATATTCAAGTTAAGAGGATTTTAAATATAGAATATACATTAAATGATAAAAATAAGTGTCAATTAAAGGCTGTAAAACTATGCATATTTGACACTTATCACTAACCAATTAAGAGTGTTACTTACATAAACTGCAGTAGCTCCATTCCGATCCAAATAGGGAAGAGGGGAAACTTGAATTCTTCTCCAACAATGATCACCCATGTTGTAAGCATTCACCTTTGTCTCCCCAAAGAAGTCCACTTCGACCACCTTGTTGGTGTCACTTGAAGAATCATAGCCAAACCCAAAAACACCACCACCACAGCCACAGCGATAGGAAGGTGGTGAATGTTGAGACACTGACCTCATAACTGGGTTCCAGAAAAGGACATGGGAGTAGTATTTCCTATTTTCATAGTCAAATTCTAATTCACTCAAACTCACACATGTTAGATTCAAACGATTTCATAAATTATTATATTTTGATAAATAACAATTTCACTCAAGGTTTAATATAGTTGGATAAAGATGTTCTAATACTTTGAATATTTCATACTTAGGAACATCTATCTACTTGAAGATTATCTGCATACATACATACATACAAGGCATTATCAAAAGCAGAAAAGCAAAGAAAAGGAGTACATCCGGGAACTCATTGAAGACATAGTTTGCCAAGTTGAGTGCGTCTGCCATAGGAGTACGTCCGGTCTCACATCAAATGGAGTACGTCCGATTTAGGAGAACGTTTGGCAAACATATGAAGAGTTTGTTTGGCAACACTATTGAAGAGTTCGTTCGCCTAAAGGTGCTGAAGAGTTCGGTTGAAGAAAGGTCTCAAGCATTAAATGTTATCTACCTCGTCAGCGCATTAAATGAAGCACTGTTGATTGCAGAATGAAGAAAGGGACATAATTAATACTTTATTCCTCTTTCCTGCAAAAGCTCTGTCATTCCTTAAATCATGCAACCTTTTCAGAGTCAACAACGTGATTTCCTGAACATCGGATCCCCTCAACGATCAAATTCAAATCTCTTGTTCAGAGCATTTAATGTTCTTTTTGCTGGCATCCACGAGCAATTAATGCCCAAACGTGAACTCAAGGCTGAAAGCATTGAAGGGCCAAACGACATCAGCAAAAGCAATTAATGCTGCAGTTAATGCACGGCAGAATGCATTTAATGTTGTTTCAGAGATACATAAGTATCTGTTACTCGCAAGGAAGCAGAACCTCCAACGGAACTATTTTTCAAATCTTCATCAAGCTTACAGGGCACATCCTACTGAAGATATAAATAGAGCACTTAACATCTAGATTCAATTGGCGACTTACACACGATCAAAGCATTCAAATCTTCTAAGTTCATCAATTGCAATCTGTTCTCAAGCTATAACTCAGAAATCCAAAGCTATCTTTTACCTGAGTAAAGTCGTCTGCCAGTGTGAAGTTTTCATAGAGTGTTACTCTTATTCCTTTTCACACAACCCCAACAGAGAACTAAACCTTTTACCATCTCTGTAATTTGTACTTCATCTTTCTACCCACCCTTAGCGAAGAGACTTTGTAGAAACCCAAAACCTTCTTGTAAAAGAACTAGGAGTAGTCCTGTCTAATACTAAAAAGGAGAAGTCCTGATAGAATACTTGTAAATGAGTAGTTCTCAGAATACTGGGAGAATTCCTAGAAAATACTTGTACTATTTTGTGAAAATAGTAAAAATCTTGGTGAAGCCAAGAACTAGACGTAACCCTATTGATTAAGGGGGTGAACCAGGATAAATACTTTGTGTTCTTTACTTTTTAGGCTTATGTTATTTTCCGCTGCACTTACTCGTGAAAAATATTTGAAACTAATAATTGTCTTTAACTGAAAAGAATTTTAAAAATCACACACACAATTCAAACCCCCTCTTTCTTGTGTGTTTTATTACTATCAATTGGTATCAGAGCTTAACCGCTCTGAGATATACTAACATCTTAACAGGTGTAGAGTGAAAAGATCCATGGACAACATCGCATATCCCACGGGAACAACAACCAACAATCCACCTTTCTTCGATGGCTCCAACTACCATTACTGGAAGAAGCACATGCAGTTGTTCATTGAATCAACTGACTAGAGACTCTGGGATGTTATAGCCAAAGGAAACTATATCCCCAAGGACGGTGAAGGAAAAGCCATTCCAGCAGATAAATGGATAGATGATAAACGGACAAAAAATCAAAGGAATGCCAAAGCCAGGCTATTCCTTATATGTGCCTTGAGCAAAAATGAACACCATAAGGTGGATACCTTAAGCACCGCTAAGGAAGTATGGGACACCTTAGCCATGGCCCATGAAGGAACCTCTGCTGTGCAGGATACTAAAATGAGTATGCTGGCTGCTCAGTACGAGGCGTTCAAAATGGAGGATAATGAGTCTATCGACTCCATGTTCACCAGACTTTAAACCATTCACAGCGGGTTGAGAAATCTAGGAAGAAGCTTCACTAGCAAGGTTATCTGTTTGTTTTGTGTGTGACTAAGATAAGAGTAACACTTTATGGGTTTTTCACACATTTGGACGACTTTACTCAATAAGAGCTAGCTTGAAGATTTTTGAGTTAAAGCAATGGAAGCTTGGTTCTTTTGGGCAACTTGGTAGAGATATGCAATAAATTGTGTTCAAGTCGCCAAGTTGTTCCGAAAGCTAACTTCTCTATTTATATTTTCAATAGGAAGTCTTCATTAAGCTTTGACGAAGAAGAGAAAATAGATCTGTTAGTGCTCCTGCTTCCGTGTGAGTAACGGCTACTTCTGTAATTCTGGATCAGCATTAAATGCGTTCTGTCATGCATTAATTGCTTTTGTTGACATCGTCTGGCGCGTTACTATATTCAGCCTTGAGCTTTTATTTGGACATTATATCCCAGTGCATGTCAGCTAAGGGTCATTAAATGTTTTGAACAAGAGATTTGAATTTGAATGTTGAGGAGATACTATGTTCAGAATTTCTCGCCGTTGATTCCGCAAAAGCAGCTTGATTTGAGGAAAAGCAAAGAAGTTGAGGAACTGAGGAATAAAATAATAATTGTGTCCTTTTCTTCATTATGCGATCAACAGTGCTTCATTTAATGTGCTGACGAGGTAGATGATCTTTAAAGCAAGAAGCAATTATGATGGATGAATTCTTCAGAATTTTGTCGAACGATATCTTTAATGCTTCTGCCAAACTGATTCTTCATAACCTCATGGCAAACAAGCTTTCTGGCATTTATGTCTCTTGAGCACTTCAATGCTTTAGATATACGAATTCTTCATCATGACATGGCAGACATAGTCTTTGCAAAATTTCTAGAAGTTTGTCACTTAGTAAGTTGTCAACTGACTTGTGCTATTAGGAGTCATCTGTACTGTGTAGACGGACTAACTCCTTGTGCCAAAAGTTCGCTGCTGTCAGACTGTATTTGCCATGTAAGTGCTGGACATTCTCTCCTTTTGTGCTTCCGTTGAAGTTCTCCTTTTAAAAGGGTTGTCACCCAATTACTTTGCATAGAGGCTAGAGATACTTCAAAGCTGGAAATGTTTCTTCAGGCTTGTGACTAGACTTACTCAACTTTGGCAAGACAGTCTTCCTGTTGGTCAAAGCGTATTCAAGCACCGGACTGTTTCAACTTTATCACGTGTACTTTGGTGTTGAATGAGCATAGCTGCTTTAGTGCTTTCCAAAGGATGTCCGTTTACTTTTAGGTAAGCTTGGTCTTCAGTGAGTCGCCGGACTGTCTCCGTTTGGTTACTTTCTTTGTGCATTCTAACAGTTCCTCTTGAAAATGTATGCAATTGTTCTTTAGTGAGGATCCGGACGGTTTCCTCTTACTTGCCTGACTTTCATTTTTCTATGACTTGATAATGCCTTGTAGTTTATGCAGTTCTTCATGAAGATATTTTTTCCTGGGCATGAGAATGTTCAACAAGTTAGGAATTCTACCTCTTAGGAATATCAAGCTATAACGAAATTGTTAATTATCAAAACACAATAATTCATTTTAATTATTTGAATCTAACATTATGCTGAGTCGTGGCTTCTTTGGAACATTGACTAGGAAGGTCCTAACCTCTTTTTCCACGGATTTGGTCTGAAGCGATGATGGAGAGGCTTGAGTGATATGGTCTGGTCTGGACATAGACGTTGAAGGAGCCATTGACTTTGATTGAGCAGACAGAATCTCATTAAGAGATGGATCTAGATCACATGCAGAATTGGTTTCATCTATGGAGTCCTCTGCTTGTTCAGAACTTGCGTCCTGCTCCGGATTGGCCACTTCAAACCAGAAGTGCGTCAAGTGCATATAACCATGAAACAAAAAATGTTATTAATGGTTAAGAGTGTACCTTAGATGGAATTTGTTGGCTTCAATCACTAAGCTTCTTACATGAAGAATGGGAATTAGGTCAAGGATAGCCTTGGCAACCATGTCACTGTCAATCAGCATGGTGTCTCCCTTAACCTGTTCTGAATATTTTTGTTACTTAATTCTCGGCTTCTATGAATTGGATTAGTTCCAATATTGGCTGTGCAGAATTAGTACCTTGGAGTTAGAACATGATTGGAGGAACTTCTAAAGGAGCTCTCTCCTCTTGCCTCTTTCTTGGGCCATATAACTGTCAACTTGCTTAGCACTCACTTAATTCCTTGGAATCATTCCTACTCCCATTATCATCACAGAAAAGAGATCCATTGCCAAGACACATTCACACATCTTTAGATCCATCTTAAGAAATTACATTATCAGTATTTTCACACAGACACTGAAAATTTCTTTCTGTTTAATTAGTTGGTATAAAACCAGACAAATCTCAAGATTTATATTCTTATCTCCAAGAAATAACATTATGTTTTCCAAGAAATGAGAGAGGCTCCATGGAAACATTTTGCCCTTTTTGTGGATCCAAGTGTCCATACAACTTCCCCCAATCAACATCAGCATGATCTTTGATGGAAACAAAATGCCTTGTCTACAAAAGTAGGTGATCAAGTGCATATATTACTCAACTATTGATGGGAGATTTGCCAAACCACCTTCCTTCTTTGGAAACACTTGCGATTAGTATTAACAATATCAGTAATTCTTAATACACCCCCGCAAGCTGGAAGTGTTATGCAGTAACACAACCAGCTTGGAGATAACACGGTGAAGCCGAACAGTGAAGTTAAACCCCAGTCTCGAAGACTAGAATCTAACTTATCTAAAGGTATCAATGACACCCCCCTTCAAGCTGGAACGTAGGCCATACACTCCAAGCTCGGACAATAAAAGATGGAAGAATCCATAGTCAAGTAGCTTGAACTACACCAGACGAGAGCAACAATCGAGGCAGACGATGCTGAACAAAGTACCAGACGATGCTGAACAAAGTACCAGACGATGCTGAACGAGAGTACCAGACGAGGCTTGCACAAGCGTACCAGAGAGACTTGCACGAGAGTACCAAACAAGGCAGCCAGACGAGTATCAAACGAGGCAGCAGGCAAGGCAGCTAGACGAATGCCAGACGAGGCAGCCAGACGAGGCAGAGAGGAGCATCAGTAACTAGAGGAGACCAGCTACTAAAACAAGAGTAGCATCACCAACTTTCTCTGAGTCAATTGCACAAACACCTTGTGTGCAACTTCCAGAACCAAAAACAGAGAAACAAGAGATAACGAAAAACACCAAATACATAGGCATCGGTGCAAGAATTCAACAGAAATTACCACATACATAGGTAGTGGTATGAAAACACATCTTCAATAACGAACATAGGAAGATCGATGAAGCTGTAAGAAAGATGGAAACCACACGTACATAGGCAGCGGTGTGAACAAAAACAACGGCAGCGACGAACATAGGAGGATCGCCGACTAACCAATCAAGCGAAAATCTGAAGCAATCAAAGCCAAAAACTCAAATTTGAAGCTCTGAAATCAGAAGCAGAAGATTGAAACTGCAATGCTGAAAACCGAAAGCAAGAGCAGAACCAACTCTTGAACCAGACAGTAATCAATTACTACCAGTAATAATCGATTACAGCTAGTAATAATGAATCCTCAACCAAGAAACCGAATCTGTGAACGATTCTGAAACCATAAATCACCAGGAAGAAAAACGTAACTTCAATCTGGAAGAAGAAAATGGCTTCCAGCATCCATCACCAAGAAGAACCAAAACGATCAATTCACCTCTTGAATCATGGCATGGAAACACCTCCATGATTGAGGAGCCGAAGATCAAGCAGAGAAAATATTGGATGAACAAGGAAAAACAGAGGAGTAGAAACTGTGTATAGAAGAGAAATTGAAGAAGGAAAATTAATCAGAGTAGCAGCAGAGCAAAATTGCTCTGATTCCATAAAAGAATTGGAAAGACTACATTGTGATATTATCGGTTACAGAATATGAGTATTACAAGCCTTATATAGAGGCTGAAAAATGTAACTACTTCTAACAAGCTAAAACAGAATTAAAACTACTTCTAACAAACTAAAATAGAAAACAAAAACTAACAATATCAGTAATTCTTAATAATTAGAAGTTGCGAGCAACTTGTCTCTTCTCTCCCATGGGCTCCTGCCATTGGCAGTTTACAGATAGTTAAAAGCTATAAAGTAGCCTTGAAAGAGTTTCCTTTATCATTAGAATTTCTGAAAATTAATGGAAGCCCAGTTGTGGAATCCATGCTTGAGGCCATTGCCATCACAAATTGAGGGCCTAGCATGGCCATCCATGGATATGCTTACCTGAGGGTCCGTGTGACGGGATCAAGTCCTTCCCTGGGGAAGATTTGCTGCATGCCTCCGTTAAGTCTCTGCCCAGAATTGAAGTGTTCTGTTGTTCATTACGTAAAGTTATGTTCTCTGCTTTCTTTTACACACTTACAAAATAAGAAATATTTAGTCCTGCAATTTCTTAATATTCATAAGATATCTCATGAATTGTTTCTTGAATCAAAGTCTGATTATGTAATTAAGCAACTGAGATTCTGAAACTCTTTCACGTGAAATTTCACTGCTGTAGAACTTAACACGGTTGCTATTGGTTAAGATTTTTCATTGTGTGAGCTTAATTAGCTTTGTTAATGAAATGCATAAACAATAGCAATTTAAAGAACCTCAAAACATATTTCACAAAATAACATAAATTTAACACTCATCGTATCGTGTCCTTTATTTTCTCACTTTCCAGGGACAAAGTTTGTGGCATAGGCCCAAGCATTGTTGTTGACTGGGTCAGCAAGGTGGTCAGCAAGGTTCTCCAAAGGCCCTTTTCCGGTAACAATGGCCTGAACAAAGAAACCAAACATAGAGAACATGGCTAACCTACCATTCTTGAGCTCTTTCACCTTCAACTCCGCAAAAGCTTCTGGGTCATCAGCAAGGCCCAACGGGTCAAAGCTGCCACCCGGGTAAAGTGGGTCAGTCACCTCACCAAGAGGCCCGCCAGCAATACGGTAACCTTCAACGGCACCCATCAAGATAACTTGGGTGGCCCAGATGGCAAGGATGCTTTGTGCGTGGACTAGGCTTGGGTTGCCCAAGTAGTCAAGCCCGCCCTCACTGAAAATCTGGGATCCAGCCTTGAACCACACAGCCTCACCGAATTTGACACCGTTGCGGGCCAAGAGCTCAGGGAAGACGCAGCCCAAGGCCCCCAACATGGCCCATCTACTGTGGATGACCTCAAGTTCACGGTTTTTGGCAAATGTCTCCGGGTCAGCAGAAAGCCCAGCAGTGTCCCAGCCATAGTCACCTGGGAACTCACCGGTCAAGTAGGACGGGGCCTCACCGGAGAATGGGCCCAAGTACTTAACACGGTCTGGGCCGTACCATGGGCTTCCAGAAGAAACGGGTTTGGATTTGGTAGCGGTTTTCCTCATGGTGACCCTTCCAGTGTCCTGGGTGGAGGGAACAAGCTTGATTGCTTGCCCTGCCAATGATGGAGAAGAGAGAGCCATTGTTGAAGCAGCCATCGTAGAATGCTAGTGTGCCAATTAACTTCAAATCAAATGAGAAGCTTTGTACACAAGGTCTAGAGAATGATGGTTAGTGAATATTGATGAATCTATGGTTGAGCTAGGGGGTATCATTATATATGGCCTCCAAGAGGAAAAATGTCCTCATCTTAAGAAATCTATATCTAAATTTCTATTGGTTCGGAGCATTGCTTTTGTCCACTTACTACCTTTGAATTAATGGTTTTTCTTCCCTTGACCACATGGATAAACCTCTTCTATCCAATGAGAAGCAGACCTGCATGATTTTAGATAGATTGCAAGAAGTTAAAGATTAACGAGTGGGACACTTTGGTAGTAAAATTATCAAATTTAACATAAGAGGGACCACGATACATTCGTCCCATTCACGGTAACATTATTTTACCCACATTAATATCTGTTATGTATGCTAATACAAAGGCATGAGGCGTATAAAATGTGTTTTAATAGTTTAATGTGTTTATCAACACAACACATGTTGACTCAGTTGGTAAGGACAAATGACATTCCTTCAAAAGGTTGTATGTTTGATTCTTATTGTCAATGTGAGAGTTGGATTGATGAGCGATCTAGATAAATGGCCAAAGGCCCGGAGGCATGCCTTGACTCCTGGTAGTGAGCAGAATTGAACCCACCCGAATTGTTTTGTCAAAAGTTTTTAAAAAATGGTTTAATGTATTCTTCTTTTACGTGTGCTTTCTATGGGTTTAAGATTTGATCTAATTTCAATTTGAAATCACAAATGTGCTGTGGTTGTTGTAATTTATAATTTCTTTAACACTATCAGCATCCATGCTTTATGTAAGAGCTAGCTGATTAAACATTTGCACTTTATTTTCTTGTACGTGAAAAGCTGAATTTAGTTTTCATAAAATGCAAGTAATTGTTTTTAAACTACCACAATAAATAACAGAACAAGGAATACGATGAAGTGAATAGCACATATGTTCTTTTCTTATCCAAAGGCAACAACATTAGATACCAAAAAACATGACATAGTTGACAGATAGGCGTGTCCAAATCAGATGACTCTAGCCATGTATGAAGAAAATGCCCTATTAGTGTATGGCCATTGGAACTAGTGGACTCATGTTCTTTAAGAAATATCAGGGTGAGTATTAAACGTAAGGGGAGCATTGAAGTTAGAGGGAGCCTTTAGAAATTAAGTTTTGTCATCATAAAAAAGGTTAAGGTAAAATTGGCTAAAGTCTCCTATATTTTAACGAATTCAAAACTTAGTTATATTTCACAAAAGTATATTGAGATTTAAGGGTAAAACCAAGGTTGTCAGAATCGTGAGTCTACACAGACTCGTTTTGGGTAGGTAGACTCGACTCGTCGAATTGACTCGTAGACTCATATGAGTACCAAAAATGAAAAAGGAGAGGAAGGAAGAGGAAGGAGAAAATATGAGGAAGGAGGAAGAAGGAGAAAAAATGAGGAAGAAGGAGGAGGAAGGAGGAAGAATGTCAGAGGCTCGGCAGCGGCGGTGGAGGCTCATCGGTGGCTGGTAGAGCTCTCTCGGTGGTCCAAGGGAGGCAGCACAAATCAGTGTCTCTTAAGGGTTATAAGAACCCCAAAAACCATAAATACCCCCACTAGTAGATTTGAGAAACCATCAATGCCCCCACTATCACTAATAGATTTGAAAAACCAAAAGTAACCCCCACTAATAGATATGAAAAACCAAAAGTACCCCAAGTTATAGCCTAACGTTATAATTCTGAGAGCATTTTGGACTTTCTGGATCCTTCTTCCCCATTGTTACAACCCTAATCCCCATGCTGTGAAATCGCGCCGCCATGGCTGCGATTGTAGCCTCTTCCTCGCGCAGCCATCGCGACGGCCATCGGTGCCGCTACGCCCCTCACCGTCGCAAGAGGCTACGCTCCTCCCCGTACCACCATGAAAGTGCCGCTTTCGCACATGAATTACAAGCTTGGTTAGAGGTTTGGGCAAACTCGCTAACTAGGTGTGGACTCGCGAGTCTAACCGAGTCTGGCTGAGTTTGGTCGAGTCTGACCGAGTGAAGTTCAAAAATGAGTTTATGTGCGAGTCAACTCGTTTTCCCTATGTGGAATCGCAAACTCAGACGAGTCTATGAGTTGACTCGCGAGTTTGACATCCATGGGTAAAACAGTGACAAGGTCTAAATAGTTATGATAAGTGTGTAAGAAGCAAATGTCTAAAGAGCTTAGTGTCTTAAGACTTATTGTCTGAAGGACATCGTCATGAAGAGCTTAGTGTTTGAAGAGCGTAGCGTCCAAAGAATTGGCGTCTGAAGGCAAACGTCTAATGACTCAAGCGTCTCAAATAACCAAGCGTTTGAAAATCCAAGTGTTTGTTAAAGCAAACATAGCAAGAGTTTGAAATTCAAAATATAAATCACACCATCATTTTTCTACTCTATCTTTTTTACTCTCTCTGACATGATGCTTACAAAGGACAAAGTCAAATACCTTTTAAATCAATATTTGACATGTGTACAGATAAAACTTATAACGCATTTTCTCTCATTAGGTCAAAGCTTCTATGCTTGACTAAAGCACAAAGAAATGTCAGAAGCTAGGACAAAAGGACAACTATAAAAAAGGAAAAAGGCTACATATGTCAACTCGCATACGCTATAGCCTACCTAGTCCGCTGCTGTCTAGAATGACTCACCTGCATTAATTGCTTACAATGGACACAATCCAATTATCATATAAGCAAGATGGAGATTCAGTCTATCACACATCGTTAACTCTACAAACTTCTGTGTTTGCTATCTGGGCCTCAATCACTATGGGATCTTAGTGATCTCACTACATGTAGCCAAAGTCTTTATTGTTGAACGCAATTATCATATCAGGTAATTTCTCGTACCTAGGTTGGAGAGACCAACCTAAGGAGACTTGCATCACTTCTTTTCGTGATCTTCTTTTAGAGTTGGCCGAGGCTCCTCCTCTTGCTAATCCTCCATCGATCATCATGTTGACAACTCCATGGGAGACTTGGTGTTCCCTTCTTGAGCATGGGGATGTTGTTGTTGCTCATTCTCTTGATTATACTACCTTGACCTTGTCCCTATGGTGATCGGGACCTTTGGCGCCCTCTTTGACCTCCTACTCCTGGGCTTCGAAATTTGCGACTCCAAAAGTTCTAGCTTCTTCTACCTTCCATGTTGTGATCCAATAAATGTAGCGGCCTAGTTGTCCCATTCGGGATCAGGCCTTCAATTGTGTCATGGATATTTATGCACTCAACGCTCGTATGGTCGTGACCATCGAATAAAGCACAATACTTTATCATATCAATATTATTTACAGTGAGAGGAGTTGGAAGCCTTGGAAAAGTTGCGAATTCAGCACCTCTAGGTGTGTTATCGCATTAAAAGCAAACACGCTTTTAAAGGCCAGTACACCTTGTCTCCCAAGTAATACAAGATAGTAAGTCTAGATATTGTACCCAAGAGACTAGGAAACTACCACTCCCTAAGAGTGGATCATAGTTAAGGTTCAGAATTTGTAAGGTTGGTTGAATGGCATACATCGGAAATAAAGCAGTAGATATAGAGAAAATAGTAGCGAAAGAAAGCCTCAGAATTGCAATGATATTGGATCATCTCCCACCATTTATTATTTATCCTAAGTCTAATTAATTATCTTGCTAATCGTAACTTGTTATGGTAATTGGATCACCTTAAGTTATTGTCAATTGTCCTACCCAATTGTAGTAACTTACAAGCAAGCGTCATTGTAAGGTGAACACTGAACTAGGCATGAAGTGCATAAGTGTCCTTTGGGTATTTCACTACCAACATGCATAGGAAATTGGAAACATACAGAGCTAATCCTAAAACCTCGATTAAGATCGAATTATTATTAACCCTCAATGTCCAATCTCTTTTATGGTTCGGTAATTAATTCCTTTTGTTATGAGAAAATTGATTACTATATTAATGGTTAATTACGTCATATGGAATAAAATCTTAAAAGAGAAATCTAGATATAAAGTAATAACTCAATATAAACTATAACATAGATAATAAAATAGGGTTTAAATCATATCTTACATTGCAACCTTAAGAGAAGGGATTTAGCTACTCATAGAGATAGGATTAAAAATTAACAGTCATAGTAGCTATGATCATCTTACAGAGTGATGAACAATTGATCCCTCTCTTGCGATAATCATGGCGTCGCCTCGCTGTCGCCCCTCTCTTCTGCCCGTGCACTGTGTATTTTGATCTCTGATGTATGTTCTTCTTCCAGTATGGTGGCTTCTCTTTTTTTGTGTATTTTTTGCCTCTTTAAATATAAATCATTAGGTTAAGCTCGAGGCTCTGTCTGCAGCGGAAGCACAACCTTGACCTATCCAGCACGAGAGTGTTGGCTTTAATGACGTCATATAGGCGATACGATGAGGCATGACAGTGGCTCTGAGAAGCATGGTCGTGTTGGATTATGTCAACAAGGGTGTGTTTGGAGTGATGAAGGGGCGTGGGCTCCTACCTTCATGTCAACATTGTCGTGGCTAATGTCAGCACAACCGTGGTCTTTTTTCATCTCGTCAAAGTCCACATTTTGCATCTCGTTTGGCTTTTTTTCAATGTTTTCTACTTCATTGCTCATTTCACCTGTTTATGCAAATACACTTGAAAGTATGTGAAAATTGAATAGTAAATGCATAAAATGGGTGCGAAACAGTAGTGAAATAGAGGTGTTTATCATGCATTTTAGAAGCACATCAGTCTCCCCACACTTAGCTTCTGCTTGTACTCAAGCAGACTCTCTCATTGACTATCATAATAGGTGCGTCACCATGCTATTAACATTGCAAGCTTGGAATATTTTTATGAAAAAAGGGTTAGTTAAAAATCATTTACACAGGTCATCTGTTTCCCCAATCAGAGCATGCATATAACTTGTAGTTTTCTTAGAGCTTAATCTAGACAGTAGCATATTTGGATCACAAAACGTACTTTCACTAAAAATGCTCATAGGAAGAATTCACTCTTACCTGATAACATAGAACAATACAATGACCTTGTAGATAAATCATCTCACAATGTATAACTTAAGTGAAAAAATCATGCATAAATATAGAAGAGACCTCATAAGGTTGTAATGAGGCTATAGGTGCAATGTGTAGGTAAGATATTCAAAGGGATAAGCAAGGCCATATAATTTTGTTGATTGATATTTTTATTTCAACACAAAATAGAGCAACTACCGGTTAACAAAGAAATTTTTTCAAAACATCAACAATAACAAATACCAGGTTTTAAAACTCTGTATGTTTTAAATCCCAAATCACAAAAATGCATTCCAGTTTTAAATCTCAACTATAACACACAATTCCGAATTTATAAAATGCGGTAAATTAAAAAATGCATTCCCGATTTTCAAATCTCGGTACGTAAAAATTTGGTGGGGTGTGGTGAGTAATGAAAGAGAAAAAGGTTTTTTTGGTATTTTGAAAAAATGGGTAGAGTCCTAAATCTTGTGCATGGGCTATCAAATCTAACATCCTTAAAAAAAGAGTAACAAAGTGAGTGTCGCAACATTTCTCTAATTAGTTTTCACTTTTCAGTTTTCATACAACACTCATGCATCAACCTCACTTCTCTCACTCTCAGTCTCTATTTTTCTCACAAAACAAATAGGGTTGAATATGTTTTTGGTCCCTGAACTTTGAGTGAGATTTCGTTTTCCTCCCTCGCCGGCGTAAAGGTGGATCTTAGGCCTCAGACTTTAATTATTGTTTGGTTTTCGTCCCTGCCATTGTTAGTTGTTGACCGTCATGCCTAGGTGTCACGGCAAGTCTGACGTGGCAATTTCCACGTCATTTAATGAGTCCACGTGGAATTTGTTTACCCATTTATTATTTAAAAAACTTAAAAACGTAAAAAAAAGGAAATCAGATCCGTGTCTTTTCTTCTTCTTCTTAGACATTTACATTCTTTCTTCTTCCTATTGTTCTTCGAAAACCATCTCCAACCTTTCTTCTTATTCTTCATCTTCCGTCACCAGCCCTTCTTCTTCCATCTCCATCCTTTCTTCTTCCATCTCCATGCGGTGCACTCATCGTTTTCCGTCGTCTCAATCTCAGAGAGTGAAGGGGAAAAGTAACCGTAATCATAATCCCAATCGGAGTCCAAGTAAGTTCCATTCTTCAACTCTCTTCACACTCCCTATACCCCATTTGCTTATTAGGGTGTTTTTTTTTAATTTCATCTACGAATTTCATCGTTAGTGTTAGTTACTAAAAATAAAGGTTGTCTAATCAGTCTTATCTTAGGGCAGAATAGGGATTGTGAACTCATTCTCTGAATTGTAAAGTAACCAATATGTAAGATGTTGCTTCTATTGATGTGTTGTTTGCTTTGGTTCTTGAAATGTTGTCTATTTGTATTTCCATGTTCTTCACATCACTACATACTGAGTAATCTTTATCTTGTTATTGTAGGATGTCGTTCAATCTGATTGTGCATCATTTGGGTGTTTGTGTCTACGAGCCATACATGAATTTCAGAGTTGAGGAGAGTGTCTCCCAGAAACACTTGTGAGTTTCATTTTGACCCTCCTACAATTGGTAATGAGCCTACAAGGTTTGGTAGGTTCTACATGTGCCTAGAGGGATGCAAGAAAGGGTTTGTGGCTGGCTGTAGGCCTTTCATTGGTTTGGATGGGTGTCATTTGAAGACACAATTTGGTGGGATTCTTTTGTGTGCTATTGCTAGAGACCCAAATGACCAGTATTTTTCACTGGCACTTGCTGTGGTTGAATCTGAGTGTAAGGAAAGATGGAAATGGTTTCTGGAACTACTACTGGTTGACATTGGCCATGAGAAAAGATGGATTTTCATTTCTGATCAGCAAAAGGTATGTCCTTGACAATCCTTAAAAATTGTCTCATTTCTAATACAGATATGGTGTTGACTATGTTTATAGTGACCTACATGGGCTAATGACTGTGATTAATGAGCTCATTCCAAGAGTTGAGCATAGGTACTGTTTAAGACACCTATATGCAACATAAAAAAGAAGTATGGTGGTGGAGTTATCATAAGGGACCTTATGATGGCAGCAGTAAATGCCACTTACCATCAACTATGGCATGAGAAGATGATGGAGCTGAAAGAGGCACATGAGGAAGCTTACAATTCACCGATGGCTTTACCACTCAGGGCCTAGTGCAAGCATGCATTCACCTTCTATCCCAAGTGCGACATGTTGATGAATAACCTGTCAGAGTCTTTCAATGCATCCATTCTGTTAGCAAGGGACAAGCTTGTTCTTACCATGTTTGACTGGATCAGGACTTATCTCATGGGAAGGTTTGTTGCTCTGAATGAAAAATTTGCCATGTACAAAGGAGAAGTGATGTCAAAACCTCTAAAAAGGCTGTCGTGGGAGATTAAAAGGAGTGGAATGTGGATGTCTCAATGCTGTGGAGAAGGTCTTTATGAGGTAAAGCATGCAATCTCTACAGATGGGTTCATTGTTGATCTTGGAAAAATGGCCTGCACTTGCAACTACTGGGAGTTGGTTGGAATTCTGATGAGTGGATTTTATATGATGTTTTTAGGCTATTTTTAGTCTTTTTATTTTAATATTTTTGAGTCACATATAGGTTTTTTATTCTTTTTATATAGATTTTCTATTTATTTTGCATTTTGCATGTAGATTAGATTTTCTAGCTTTATTTTATATTTTTAGGAATTTTTCTAGTTATTTTGTATTTTTAGAAAAAGCTGGTTTAGTTATCATTTTTGTCCAGGGACCAATGTGTAAAGTTTTAGGAAGTCAGGGACCAAATTGTAAAATTTCAAGAGTGGAGGACTTAAAGTGAAGATTGAGAGAATATGAGGGCTTGAATTGAAGTGCTAACCAAGAGAGGACCAAAGTGAAAAAGAAGAATATGAAGAATCACTCTCTAATTAGCACATGGAAAATAATGTTGAAAGAATTGATGTTAGTGGAGGAAAGGTTTCAGAATTAAACAAGGCTGAGTAGTGGCTTTTTATGGCCATCAAAACCCACTACCATGAATGAAGAAGGAAGAAGAAGCTTGAAGATGAAGAAGCAGCGTCCCAGCGCTCCAGCGTTGGGATCCCCCAACGCTCCAGCGCTGGGGTTCTGACTGGATGATGAGTCAGATGTTGACCCAGCGCCCAAGCGTTGGAAAGCCAGCGCTCAAGCGCTGGGCCTCGGACAGAAAGTGGATTTTTAATGCATCCTAGCGCCCATGCGTTGGGAATGCCAGCGCTCAAGCGCTGGAGGCTGGAATTTTACTATAAATAGGACCATTTTCTTCACTTGTAAGACACACCTTCATAGAATACAACAAGTATTCTCTCTTTCTCCCTCTTGAGCATTGTTCCTAGGACTTGTGGGAAGCCATATTTGAGCTCCTATCCAGGGTAATTCAATGTCTCCTTTAGCCATGCTTGGCTAACTTCTCTTTTAAGTTTTTGGGTTGTTTTAGTTTATAATTCATGTTCTAGTTTCCTTTTACATTTCTGAATAGTATCTTCAATTCATGTTTTATTTCTTTTTTCTTCATTAATCTTTATGCGCAAAGGATTTCTTGCTTTCTACTTATGTCATAAGGCCATTTGGTAAGTAGTAAGGGAAATAGGAAATAAAAAAGGTTATATGTTTGCATTTCTTAAGGCTATAAGGATGTACGTAACTTTGTGTTGGCTCAGATTCTTTCTTCATATTCTTCTCTAATTAACTAATAACCAAGGCTATGGAGTTAGTAATTAGGTAAGAAAGTTCTACATTTCTTAAGGCTATTAGGGTGTAGAAATTTAGGCTATAGCACCATGAATATGAATTTAAAGTTCAGAAATTTAGTAAGAGTTTTCTAGCATGTTTTATAAATTATGTAAATCAACCCAAGAGCTTAAATTCTTCTCATCTTATTCTGTTTTATTATTCTATGCTTTTGCTTTCATCTTGTCCTAAACCAAATATCAACCATATCATTTTATTTTTATTGCACAAGTACTAAATTAAATATTAATAAGAACACCTATCCTTTGGGTTCGATCTTTTTATTACGCGATAGTTTAATCGTACACTTGCGATTTTCCTTATCAAGTTTTTGGCGCTGTTGTCGGGGATAGGTTCTTTCAAGTTCTTGTTTTTATTTTATTTAGTACTTCTTGTTTATATTTAACAAAAAAAAAAGAAAAAAAAAAGAAAAGAAATTGTATTGAATAGGTGCTATTAACTTCTTTGGCTTGTTTGCATGGTAGGACATTTTGAATTGGACCCTGAAATTGAAAGAACTTTGCATCGCAGATTAGCGGAGCAAAGAAGATTAGCAAGGGCCATGGCTGAAACACAAGCACAAATGGAGGAGCGCCTCCTTGCTGAATACAATGCAAGGGTAGAAGATGAAGTCCAAGCTAGACTTCAAAGGCTGAGAGAGGAGGAGGAAGAGCAGAATGCTAATCGCTCTCTTCGTGATATCACAGCTCCCCAGGTAGATTACAATTTTGAAGGGAGTATTGTGGTTCCGGAGGATGCTTTGCCAAATTTCCAGATTCCTCCACACTTCATCTCTTTGGTAAGTCAAAACCAATTTGGTGGAAGTGTAAATGAAGACTGCCATACACATCTGGAGCGATTCACCAGGCAATGCTCCACCTTAAGGAGAAATGATGCTCACTTGGATACGGTAAGACTTACGCTGTTTCCATTTTCCTTAAGAAATGTGGCAGAGGAGTGGCTATCTTCTCAACCACTTAGAAGCATTACTTCATGGGATGATTTGGCTGAAAAATTCACGGCCAAATTTTTTCCTTACAACCGCATAAGGAAGTTGAAGCAGGAAATCAACTCCTTCATTCAACAAGATGCTGAAAACCTGTATGAGACATGGGAGAGGTTCAAGGGACTTCTCAGAAGGTGCCCAGGTCATAACATCTCTATCACAGATCAGGTAGAGAAATTTTATGCTGCTTTGAATGATTATACCAGGGATAAATTGGATACTGCAGCAAGTGGGGCATTCGATGCTTTGCCACCACAAGGAGCTCTTGATCTAATCAACAAACTTGCTGCAAGAGCTGCTCATTCAAACCAGGACCGGGCAATCAGGAAAGGTATTTATGAGGTTGATTCTTTTGAGTCCATTGTTGCTTCAAATAAACTTTTATCCAGGAAAGTTGATGCAATGGTCAAAAGAATGGAGGGGGTTCAACTGAGCCCGGAGGAGGCTGAATTAGAAGCTGAGGTAAAGGCTATGGGGAATTTTCAAAATTCCTATGGCAACACCTATAACCCAAGCTGGAGAAACCACCCCAATTTTTCTTGGAGAGATCAAGGGGGTGGTCAAGGAGAAGTCAGGCAACAATTTCAGAGGCCATTCCAGAATCAGAGGCCACCAATGCCTTTGAATCCAAACCAGGGAAGGAAGAGTTTGGAAGAAATTGTTGGTGAAATAGGCCAACAAACTGTGCAATTTATGAATGAGACCAGGACAAGTGCCAAGAATCATGAAGCCTCCATTAGAAATTTGGAGGTCCAGGTAGGCCAAGACCATCTCAGAAAGGATTCCAGGTACTTTTCCGTCTGATACTCTTGTCAATCCAAAGGAAAATGTTGAGAATGTTTCTGCTATCACTCTTAGGAGTGGTAAGACTATGCCCGAAAGGGTAGTGGAAATTGAACAAGAGGTAAGTGGTGAAGAAAAAGAAAAAGAAAGGAGTGTGCCTATTGTTGTTGAAAAAATTGCTGAAAATGTAATTCCTCCTTCTAAGAAAATTGGCAAAGTTCCATTTCCTAAAGCTTTTAAAAAGAATTTGGAAAAGCAATTCTCAAAATTTCTTGAGATTTTTAAAAGACTTCAAATTAACATTCCATTTTCTGAAGCTTTGGAACAAATGCCAATTTATGCTAAATTTATGAAGGACATTTTATTTAGAAGGAGGAAATTGAGTGAGATGGATGAAACTGTAATGTTAACTGAGGAGTGTTCAGCTATGGTTTTGAGGAAGTTGCCCTAAAAATTGAAGGATCCGGGGAGCTTCACTTTGCCTGTGGAAATTGAGGGACTACCAAATGCAACAGCTCTTTGTGATTTAGGAGCTTCTATAAACCTCATGCCACTCTCCATGTTTAGGAAATTGGACATGGGAGAGGCCCCTCCTACTTTGATGTGTTTACAATTGGCGGACAGGTCAATTAAGTACCCCTATGGGGTGGCTGAAGATGTTTTGGTAAGGGTTGACAAGTTTGTCTTCCCAGTTGATTTTGTGATACTTGATATGGAAGAAGACTCCAAGGTACCATTAATTCTTGGGCGGCCATTCCTTGCTACAGGAAACGCCAAGATTAATGTAGCAGAAGGCCTCCTATCTTTGAAGGTAGGGGATGAAAAAGTGAAGTTTTCTGTATTCCGTACTTGTAAGCACTATGATTCTGAAAGTGAGGATGAGTTCAAAGATGATGTTTGTAGCAAGAAAAGAAAAAGTACCCCCAATTGATTAAGGGGAAGGGTCTATCTCGGACCTTAACATTGAGCTGGTTGGGAGACAACCCAACTTAGGATAGTTTATGTTTCTGTCTTTTTAATTTTTGCACTACTCTTGTACATAAATAAAAGAAAAGAAATTTTATGTTTTTGCTGCAGGCGAGGCCAGCGCTCGAGCGCTGGAGGCCAACGCTCAAGCGTTAGGCCCCTGCTTCACAACCTCTGATTCCAGTTGTCCAACGCTTCAGCGTTGGGGGGCCAGCGCTCATGCGCTAGGCCCCTGGAATCCACCCAGTTATTTTTCTAATTTCCAACGCCATAGCGTTGGAAACACAGCGCTCAGGCGCTGGGACCTCTGATGCCCAGTTTTTATTTTAATTCCAGCGCCCAAGCGTTGGCATCCCCAACGCTCAAGCGCTGGAGCTCGGGCAGTTTGCTGTTTTTACTTTTGTTTGCTGTTTTTAGTTTTTAATAAATTTTGTGTTCACTATTTTCTGAAAGTTTTAAGGTTCTTTGAGTTTTCCCTTGGTTCTAAACTGGTTTTAATTTTTGGGGAACTCAAGAATTCTTGTTTTTAAAAGGTGGACACAAATTTTCAACCCATGATCTTACTTGTTCTGATTTTGGAACTAACGAGTCACGCAAGCTTCTGCTTGTAAGACTTTTGTTTGTTCATTGTTACAGGATAGGTACCAAAAGGAGGGAGAGCCCTCTTGAACTTAAGTGTTCAAATTGATTTTTACATTGAGGTTCCCTTGGACCTTTGTGGAAAATTTGTTACTATACCAGCTTCTTAGATTTTGTTTTTCTTTTTATAGTTTTTAGTTTTATTTTTAGTTTAGTTTTTCTGTTTTATTTTTGCATGAGTCTTGAGTATATTATCCATTTTGAATGTTGCTATAGCTTTGTGAAATGCTTTCTCTGATTGAACTGCTTTGTGAAAAGTTCTATGTTTTTTTAGCAGTTAGGATTGCATGCTGTAGAAAGGATTTTTGATATCTCGATTGTTTTGGTTCTTGGCAAAGTCTTTTTCTGAGTTCTAAAAAGGGTACCACTTACCCTATCTTTTTCTGAGAGCTGAGATCTCTGAATTCTTGATTGTGAAATTTTTCTGCCTTGTGTTACATGTTGATTGGAGTTTTGTACACTTTGTGAGTTGAGAAGAGATTATAGGCATTTTTGAAAACTCAGATTTTTGCTTGAAATGTTATATCCACTAGTAGCCCCTTTTGAGCCTTAAAAGAGTCATTCTTTGGAGCCTACTTTGTGTGATAATTTTTAAAGTTGTTATTGTGATTCATGTGATGAAATTGCTAGAGCTATGTTTGTGGGTTTCTCTCTAAAAAATAAAGAAAAAAAGTTGAAAAAATAAGGTATGTGCCTTAGGAAAAAAAATGAAGTGGTGGGGTGAGAAAGAGTATGAAGGGAGTAAAATTCAAGTCATTCATCCCATACATTCCACTACTTTGTTCAAAAAAAAAAGAGAAAAAGAAAAGGAAAAAAAGTTGAGAGAACCCTTGTGTGAATTGTTGAAGCTCTTAATGTCAAGGAAAAAATCACTTAACAACAAGTTTCTGAGTCAGCCATTAGACTTGCCAATTTCTTGAAATCCATACCTTGAAATGTACAACCCTTTGGCCAAGTTACAACCTTAAAAATCTCTTCAAAATCACTTGGTTGCTTTATTTCAATTTTGATTTGAATGATAGGCAGAATTATTGAGCTTTCTTGTTTTCATGGAGAATATCATTTTGTGAGCTTAATTGATGAACTCAAACATGTTAAAAGCCAAGCCTAACTTTCTTGATTCTTTGTCTATAAAACATGCATGTCTTCCTTTTCTGCTAAGCTTTCTTTGAAGGCTTTTGTGCTTCAAGTTTTAATCAGATAAACTTTCTCAAAACCCAAGGACGAGTTTTTCTTTAAGTTTTGTCGCTTGTGGACAAGCTGTCGTTGGGTATAGTGGTGTGATGAGTGGATTTTATATGATGTTTTTAGGCTATTTTTAGTCTTTTTATTTTAATATTTTTGAGTCACATATAGGTTTTTTATTCTTTTTATATAGATTTTCTATTTATTTTGCATTTTGCATGTAGATTAGATTTTCTAGCTTTATTTTATATTTTTAGGAATTTTTCTAGTTATTTTGTATTTTTAGAAAAAGCTGGTTTAGTTATCATTTTTGTCCAGGGACCAATGTGTAAACTTTTAGGAAGTCAGGGACCAAATTGTAAAAGTTCAAGAGTGGAGGACTTAAAGTGAAGATTGAGAGAATATGAGGGCTTGAATTGAAGTGCTAACCAAGAGAGGACCAAAGTGAAAAAGAAGAATATGAAGAATCACTCTCTAATTAGCACATGGAAAATAATGTTGAAAGAATTGATGTTAGTGGAGGAAAGGTTTCAGAATTAAACAAGGCTGAGTAGTGGCTTTTTATGGCCATCAAAACCCACTACCATGAATGAAGAAGGAAGAAGAAGCTTGAAGATGAAGAAGCAGCGTCCCAGCGCTCCAGCGTTGGGATCCCCGCGCTCCAGCGCTGGGGTTCTGACTGGATGATGAGTCAGATGTTGACCCAGCGCCCAAGCGTTGGAAAGCCAGCGCTCAAGCGCTGGGCCTCGGACAGAAAGTGGATTTTTAATGCATCCTAGCGCCCATGCGTTGGGAATGCCAGCGCTCAAGCGCTGGAGGCTGGAATTTTACTATAAATAGGACCATTTTCTTCACTTGTAAGACACACCTTCATAGAATACAACAAGTATTCTCTCTTTCTCCCTCTTGAGCATTGTTCCTAGGACTTGTGGGAAGCCATATTTGAGCTCCTATCCAGGGTAATTCAATGTCTCCTTTAGCCATGCTTGGCTAACTTCTCTTTTAAGTTTTTGGGTTGTTTTAGTTTATAATTCATGTTCTAGTTTCCTTTTACATTTCTGAATAGTATCTTCAATTCATGTTTTATTTCTTTGTTCTTCATTAATCTTTATGCGCAAAGGATTTCTTGCTTTCTACTTATGTCATAAGGCCATTTGGTAAGTAGTAAGGGAAATAGGAAATAAAAAAGGTTATATGTTTGCATTTCTTAAGGCTATAAGGATGTACGTAACTTTGTGTTGGCTCGGATTCTTTCTTCATATTCTTCTCTAATTAACTAATAACCAAGGCTATGGAGTTAGTAATTAGGTAAGAAAGTTCTACATTTCTTAAGGCTATTAGGGTGTAGAAATTTAGGCTATAGCACCATGAATATGAATTTAAAGTTCAGAAATTTAGTAAGAGTTTTCTAGCATGTTTTATAAATTATGTAAATCAACCCAAGAGCTTAAATTCTTCTCATCTTATTCTGTTTTATTATTCTATGCTTTTGCTTTCATCTTGTCCTAAACCAAATATCAACCATATCATTTTATTTTTATTGCACAAGTACTAAATTAAATATTAATAAGAACACCTATCCTTTGGGTTCGATCTTTTTATTACGCGATAGTTTAATCGTACACTTGCGATTTTCCTTATCAAATTCCATGCAGGCATGTTGTTGCTGCTATATCCTGCAATGGTCAGAACCCAGAAGACTATGTCAGCTGGTACTATAAAAGAGAAGCATATTTAGCAACATATGCACATGGAATCACTCTTATAAATGGGCAAAAATTGTGGCCTGAATCTGAATATCCATCATTCCTACCACCAGTGTACAAGAAGGGGCCTGGAAGGCACAGGTGTAGCAGATGTGGAGAATTTGGGCACAATTCTAGAAGTTGCAAGAACCTAGTTGTGAATCGGGAAAATCACACGAGTGCAGAGCCATCTTCATCTTCATAACAAGCTGTAGAGGCAAGTCAGGTCATTCAAGGAAGCCAAACTACCAACAGGGTAAGCTTCTAAATGTACAGATCTAAAATTAGGTAACATTTTCATATTAGATTTATGCTGATTGTTTTGCACTCGAATTGCAGCCATCTTCATATGAATATATACCTTTAGAGGTGAGGAAAAATCTTGAAGAAATCATGACCAGCGTCTATACAACCCCAATTGAAGATCCAGTGGTATGCAATGATGATGCTGTTGTTGTTAGTGATGTTGCTGCTGCTGCTACTGATGTTGTAGTTGATGAAGGGGAACCATCTCAGCTTTCAGCTGTTGAAGAAGGACACTGTGTGGATCTTTAGCTGATGAAGATGGGATAGGGTTGGGTTGATTTTGACGTGAACACTGTGAATTTTTTTTTTTGGTATTTTGTAATAGTTTAGTCTATGCACATGGGTGCCTTTTCAGTACTCTGTTTGTTGTGGACCACTTGGTTTGATTTTATTATGTATATTTAACAGTTGTGGATCAAAAAGGCCACTTTGGTTATATCAATGTTGAGCAAACAGACCACTTTACCTTTCTTTTTTATCTGTTTTTGTGTCTTTTCTTCTTAATTGCATTGAAGGAAGGAATCAAAGGAGAAGAGCAAAAGAAGCAAAGTTGGAAGTCTGACGACCTCCCAACACCTGAGCGTTGAGGAGCCAAGGAAGATGCGTTGGCTCTCTGCCTGGAGGCCTCAATTTGATTTAATTCCAACACCTGAGCATTGGGAAGCCAACGCTCATGCGTTGGCTCTCTGCCAAGCCTTGAGTAAATTGGTTAATTCCAACGCCCAGGCGTTGGAACACTGGCAGAGTGATCTTTCAATCTTAATAGACATTTTTCAGCAGGTCTAGAATAAGCATGAAAATATATTGCACTCAACAACTTTTTAACCCAACCACTTTCACAACTTCTCATAAATTCAGCAGGTCAAGTACATCTGAAATGAATTTTTACAACACAATCTAACTACCCACATGGACATTCATTAAAACCTATTGCACTCAATTAACCCTTCCTAAGAAGAAACAGCCTACTAACAATACCCAAGACACCACAGCTATGAAATGAGCCATATTCTTCTTCTTCATTTCACACTCAAATTTCCTTTTAAGATTGTCAATCTTCTTTTTCATATCCTCTAACTTCCAGTTGATGCATTCCAGTCCTCTGTTTCTGTCCTCCAATATCTTCACTGTCTCCTCCAATTTCTTCTCTGTGTCCTCCAATTCCTTCATCTTGTTCTCCAAATTCTTTTGAGCAACCAATATATCATCATCAACCCAGAAGAAGAAACCACAGTCATTTGTCAATTGATGATTTTTGCAGCGCCAGAAATCTCTCTCTGGGTTCGAAGCAGTGTGGGAAGTCAACAACACAAGGTTTTCCCCACAATAGCACACTCCTCACTGCATCATTGCACGTCGTACTGTGACGCTTGACCTTGCAGAAGAACGTGAAGCAGGAGAATTCGAAGATGTTGACATGGTGGAAAGTGGAGAATTAGATAGATGCTAACGAAATCGAGGTCGAGGATGTGATTTTCGTGCAACGAACCGAGGGTGAGGATAACGAATTTGGGGACGAGCTGTATATTTCGAAGAACCCTAATTTTTGGAGAAGAAGAGGGATGTGTCGAACAAGAACAAGGAGAAATGCTGGAGGTCGAACAAGAAGACGAAGAATGGCTGGAGATTGATAACGAACACAAACAACAAGACCTGCTTGAATCGCGGAAGACGAAGAATAGGAAGAAGAAAGGCTGGAGATGGTTTTCGAAGAACAATAGGAAGAAGAAAGAATGTAAATGTCACATAAGAAGGAGAAACACGGGTCTAATTTACTTGTTTTTATTTACGTTTTTAAGTTTTTTAATTAATAAATGGATAAAAAAAATTACACGTGAACTCATTAACGTGGTAGGACCTGCCGTGGCACCTAGGCAGGGCGGTCAATGACTAACATCGGGATGAAAATCAAACAATAATCGAAAGTACAAAAACATATTTAACCCGAACAAATAAACTAAGAGGATTCGCGGATTCGAGGAACTCAAGCAGGGAGAAGGCAACGCGCAGAGTCGCCGTCCGCTCTTGTCGTTATCAGGTCTGTGAGCACCAGCCACCTGGTGCCGCCGCTCCTCTGCCGATTACGCTTCCACCGTTCGCGAGATCTAATCTGGATTGGATGTGTGTAGACTGCAGCTTCATGGAACCACCCCACCATCACTGCAGCTTCATCTTGGTATAACTTCCACTCTTAACAATTTAACAAGTGGGTTCAGCTGTTTACTGTGGAACAAATGGAATGGTCCTAAGGGGGTTCATTCATTTTGCTTTTAGATTTCATGGCTTACTTAAAATGCACTTGAGCTCTTGAACAAATAGAATGGATTTTTATAGCCTCTTGTCATGAATTGATTTATTCTCTTCAATTCCTTCTCTTTAGTTATTTAGAGCCTGTAGGTCTGAATGGTTTATTCATTTTGGTTCATTCTCTTGAAATTCTAATAGCATGCTGCCTGTAGGTAACAACTACAAATTGTTCTATGCACTAATTTTATTTTCTTTTACAAATAACATGAATTAATGTTCTATGCTGCCTGTGATAAGTGTTTTATTAATTTTTTTTTATCGTATTTGCAGTAAGAAATTATCAAAATGCCAATATAAATTGATTTATTTTTTTAAAATTTGGTGAGCCAACTCACCAACTCACCAACCCAGGGTTGCACTTTTTCTGACTCACTAAAAAGGGAGTCGGGTTGACTCAACCCATTTTTCCTCCCAACTCGTGGTTTGCCAACCCGAGTGAGCTATTGGGTTGGCTCACATTGACAGCTCTAGCAGCTTGGGTTCTGTGAAATTGTAATGATTTAGTGAGTTTTCTCAGTGTTATAAAGTGATTCAGTTTACCTGATTTCATTACACACTTGTTTTATTTGATTTTCCTAAGGTTTGAAGCAATTACCAAACTTAGCTCTTCCTTGTTGTTAGTGAAAGATCAGAGTAGACGAAAAATGCTTAGAAGAAGGCTCTCTGTTCTCTCAACATCAATCATCAGAAGCTCAATTTACAGCAAACCCATTCTCAGACACCCATCTATCCAACTTCACCCTGTGCAGTTCCCTCAGTCTCCCAATGCTTTTTCAGTATTTAATCCCAATACACTCCAGGATTTTCAAGGTTTTAGAGCTTACAGTCTTCTGAGCTTGAATGATCTGAGAGATAATGTTCCCAGAAAACAGAAGATAAGGAGGGGGCGTGGGATTGGGTCTGGAAAGGGAAAGACTGCTGGGTTTGGTCACAAAGGTCAGAGAGCCAGAAAAGGTTCGAAATTGGGGTTCGAAGGAGGCCAGACCCCTCTTCGTCGAAGAATGCCAAAACGTGGGTTCAAGAACCCTTTTAGCCTCACATTTCAGGTATATTTTCATGTTTGTATTTGTTATTTTCTATTTGTTTTGATGCCCCAGGACATAGTGACAACCAAAACTGTAGACTTTCTTTTGGTCTGATGAGAAAAGTTTTTCACCAATTTTTATACTAGCAGTTCAAGTTTTTAACTTAGATTCTCCCCATAGGTACCTAAATTTGTTGGTTGCATCCTGGCAAATTACTGAACTGGATACAATCCTTTCATGGATCAAATGTATTTCCTGGAGGTCATGTTTGTTGTTTGATGCACTTTTTCCCTGTAAACAAAATTTGCATAATTTAGTTGCTGAATAATGGAGGAAAAAGGAAAAGAGACGTATTTTGGTCTATTGCCAACTTGATCAGTTGCATCTCATGTCTGATTTATTATTTTTTCCATCTTGAATGCCCTATATGCCATTTCCCTGTGTAGTTCTGGCTTTATTTTATTTCATGTAGTTGTCACTACCAATAAACATGAGCCTATACTGTTGTTGTCTTTCAGAGCATGATTCATTATATTTTGTTGGAATTTTTTAATATGGCGAGAAACTATGGATGCTCTTTATAGCTTTGATGCAGTTATCTTGTTAAAAGATCGACTTAAGCTGTGGGTGTGTGTTTGCAAAAGATCAATCTTTTGACCATTATTGTTAGTTTCTCTCTTTTTTTGTTTGTATTTCCATCATTTTGAGAAATGAAATATTACACAGGAAACAGCCCTGATAACCTTCTTGGCTTCTTTTGAAACTAAAGTGCTATGCTTAATGCAGATGTTAGGTGTTATTTCTATTACAAGACATCATTTGCATAATCCAAAATTTCCTTTCAAGACTACATTCTCCTGTGAATATATATGGTTGAGGGGCTAAGTTTGTTTTAATGGATAAGAACACCTTTGTTTTCCATACGCCCATTGCCAAGCATGTCTGCACTTGAAGTATTGTGAACGCTGGCAGCAGATGTATGTCAGTTTATACTTAATTGTATTCAAGGGATCTTATCCCAGTCTGTTTTAACTGTTTGTATGTGATTGTTGATATTGTAAGACATATATTCCCGATTTTTGAGTTCACTTTGGCTGATAGATTTGACACCTTGGATGTATGAGCATTTAGTAAGTTCTTCTAGTGGCCTATTAGTTTTGATTCAAGTGTGATATTAATTTTAGCTTGTTAATATTTGTTACTTTAATGCCTATATACAATTATTTGATGGCGAAGCCATTGCCATGACTTGATCTCTTATTATTGGACACTCTGCTAGGGTTCAAACCTTCCCCCTTCCTTTCTCACTCAATTAGCCATATGTATGGCGATATTCTTAAATTCCTTTTACATTTGTTTCGCAGCCAGTAGGGTTGGGAAAAATCGCAAAGCTTATCAATGCAGGGAAGATAGATTCTTCTGAACTGATTACGATGAAAACACTCAAGGTTTGGTGATTGTTGCCTCATTTCAAAAGGAATTGTTTGCTTCATATGCTTTTAATCATTCTTATGGTCATTATTATTATTTATTACTTTATTTATTATTATTATTATTACTATTATCATAGGATACAGGGGCAATAGGGAAGCAAATTAAAGATGGAGTACGGTTGATGGGGCGTGGTTCTGAACAAATCCAGTGGCCAATTCATCTAGAGGTAGAATTTGATTGCATATTTTTAATTGAACCCATCTTTATCTAATCATTCTAATGTCATAAATTTCACCATTGGTCATAGCTAATCATCAATCTAACCTTGTTAAGTAGTATATGATTACTTAGATAACAGATTGAGAGCCTGCACTCTTTTTTCTATTCTCAGCATAAACTATCAAAAGTGGGATCAGCCATGTTTTGACCTTGGCAAATGGAACGGTAGTGTGTCTCTAAAGGTTAAAAGAACGAACTGTTGACTTGAGATTGCATTTGACCTTGAATTTGTTATAAAGAAAGTTGATATTACTATTATCCTTGTATCTTATAAGTTTATATGCTAATTTTTATA
Organism: Acmispon strigosus; assembly: GCA_030819835.1. NCBI lineage: Eukaryota > Viridiplantae > Streptophyta > Magnoliopsida > Fabales > Fabaceae > Acmispon > Acmispon strigosus. Next base: position 34,831,678 of record JAUAMA010000001.1, read on the forward strand.
ACTGCTTTCAACTAAGTCTCACAGCCTGTGATTATGGCTCCATACTGTGCTTTTGTTTCCCATTTTTTGTTTAAAATACTAAATTATTGGTTATGTTTTCATTAGGCTTAACACCTGAACATGGTTGTAATATGGTGAATTTACAGGTATCAAGGGTCACTGTTAGAGCTAAGGAAGCAGTTGAAGCAGCTGGTGGGTCTGTGAGAAAGGTGTATTACAATAAGTTGGGGTTTAAGGCACTGCTGAAGCCAGAATGGTTTGAAAAGAAGGGAAGATTGTTGCCTAAAGCAGCTAGACCTCCTCCAAAGCAAAAGGATAAAGTTGATAGCATTGGCCGGCTGCCTGCACCAACCAAGCCAATTCCATTTTTAGTTGAAACAAGCAAGGATCTTCCAGTTTTATCATTTTAATTATGACATAGTTTGGATCAGCTTCTCATTCCTCGTAAATCAATTCTGAAACTCAGAAGCTAGTCATAGAAGTTTATTTCCAGAATTGATTCTGATTTTAAAATTAATCGTAGAAGAATTTCTAAAAACGCACTTAATAACCGTGTTTGGTACTGTTTTTTTTGGGAGTTGTAATTCTCCCTGACGTAAATGCTCTTACTTCCAGAAGTTTTGTATGCAGTATCTTGCCGTGCGCAGGTAGTTCATTAGAGATAATTGGTTTGACTTGGTGCAAACGGGAAACTAAACAGAGCTATAAACGTTTTATATGAAAATCTACATTCAGTGTATATTTGGTTTGATTTGGTGTAAACGCAAGCATCATATATATCCTAACATATCAATGGAGAAGTTAGATTTTGTCATGTTAAGGTTAACTTTTTTTTTTGGTATTGACCAAGGTATCCCCACAGCCGATTGCTGTGAGACTAATCCTTCGCCCCACGATGTTAAGGTTAACTTGGATCAGTATAATAAGATTTTGTTGGGTTGAGTTTAATATAGAAATCACACACTAAAGATTCATCCAAACTAACACCCTTTAGTTACCCTTTTAAGTTTGGAAAAAGTTATCTTCACACTTGAAATTTACTCACTCCAATGTGAGATAAGAAGCAAAGAGAGGAAAATAATTAATTTGGTAAGTCATGTGATAGGAAAAAAAAAATATGAAGAGAAAGTAAGTAAAATTGAGATAGAAGAGAAAGTGAGATATGTATGTATCAAATCTTTTAAAGTTTTGAAGTCTTCTCTTAGAAGTATATATAATAATTAAAGAGAAAGTGAATGGTGGAAGTGTGAAAGTAAGTATAAACTTATACTGGTTGTGCACTCTCTCGTTCCTAAAACCTCGTGCCACTTATCTTTATCCCTTCCCAAATTGTCAACCCTTAAACAAAAATAATAATATTGCACATTCGTGGTGACTACTAATTTCACACACCAGCTTATAACCCCAAATAAACCTGTGATGTTGGCCATGTCAACCTGAAGCTATGAGAGTGCATAGTGCTTACCACGTTTCATCAATATTCTCTCCCTTAAATTCATGCATGACTTCCCTCACAATGCATCAATCAACATTCAACACAACCTGGCATTAATTGCAACATGAAGCTCCACTATTACCTACCCTTGTTCCTTGTCTCAATCACCTTGGTGCTCAACACCAACTATGGTTTCTCTGTCCCGGGACAATTGCTCAATGTACCTCCTGAAGCCTTGCTTTCCACTGGTCACTATCAGACAACATGCCCAGCTGCTGAAGGCATTATCTCACAGAAGGTTGCTGCTTGGGTTAAGAAGGATCACACACTGGCTCCTTCCATCATCCGCTTGCATTTCCATGACTGTGCCATCAGGGTAATCACATAATTCATTCTCTTTAAATTAATTTGAAGTTTGCAACATGCATCAAACAATGTCATAGAGTTCTTATAAACTTAAAAAGAAAGAGAGCTAGTGATACCCACTCAATTGACTTTTTTAAATAATGCATATGAACCTTGACTAAGTGCATGATTAGATAAAAAAAAAAATTATGGTGAAATTAAAATTACGATAAACAACCACAAAAGTTAGAAAAAAATTGCTTTAGTTATCGCAATTTTAATTCACCTAAATTTTATACCGTATATCTAAACACACACTCAATAAGAGTGCTATAAAGGCATAAAAGTTTTATACTGAATTATGTCCAGTCAAATAATTGTTATAAGTTTATTTGCTTGATAATCATGATTTAGTGTTTCAATTATAAGGAAACTATTTTGTTGACATATCAATTATAATTGTAGCCTTGATGTCCTAGAATTAAAATTAGACCTAACCGTCTTAATTTTTTTTCAATAAAGTTAGATTTAACCCAAATTCTAAAATGATATAAGAGTTTATCTTAAATATGTTTATTAGGCCATCCATATTGTTTCAGCCTAGGCTAAAACACCAAAAAAGATCTAGTGTTTAAAACCTTGGGAGAGGATTTTGAAATATCTTTTAAAAAATGTAGATTATAAATGAGTTTGTAATTACAAAGAAGACTCTCCTTTTATAGAGAGAAGGAAAGAAAACTCTAAAGAAAAATGTTACTTGTGCGTTGCTCCTTATTGACCCAAGTCATATTACAAGTAATATTACATAGGTAAGCGCCCTTCTAGGGTGAGTCCTCAGGGGTCATCCCCATGGGACCCTACATTTAGCAAGTCTATCCGGGCGGGCTCAGCTGCCCGGAACAGACAATTCTCACCATGAGCTAGTTTTCGCGGTATAGTTAGGTAGAATGAAGTCAAATTCTAGGATGATGTAGATGTTAATTAATTGTTTTGACTACAATTTATCAAAATGCAGGGATGCGATGCATCAATTTTGCTTAACAACCCAGGGACTGAGCGGAATGCCTATGAGAGCAGAACCCTGAGAGGTTTTCAGGTGATTGATGACATCAAAACTGAGATAGAAAGAAGGTGTCCAAGGACAGTTTCTTGTGCAGACATTCTCACTGCTGCTGCAAGAGATGCCACTATTCTAGCTGGAGGACCCTTTTGGGAAGTCCCATTTGGACGCAAAGATGGCAAGATTTCCTTAGCCAAAGAAGCCTCTCTGGTTCCTCAAGGCCATGAAAACATCACAGCATTGCTTCAATTTTTCCAAAAAAGAGGGCTAGACATGCTTGATTTGGTCACTCTCTCAGGCTCACACACAATTGGTAGGAGCACTTGCTACTCTTTTGCTAACAGGCTTTACAACTTCAATGGCACAGGAAAGCCTGATCCCTCACTGAATGTCTATTACTTGAAGTTGTTAAGGAAAAGGTGTCAAGGGGTGTTGGGTATTGTGTACCTTGATGTTATAACACCAAGGACTTTTGACACAACCTATTACTCAAACCTTAAGAGGAAAGTGGGGCTTTTGTCAACAGATCAAGCACTGTTTTCAGATAAAAGGACAGCTCCTTTTGTGGAAGCATTTGCAACACAGCCTTTCCTTTTCACTAGCCAGTTTGCTGTGTCAATGGTGAAGCTTGGGAATGTTCAAGTTTTGACAAGGCCTAATGAAGGTGAAATCAGAGTGAATTGTAACTATGCCAATCATGTCTAATTGGTGTCCTATTTGATGTGTGGTTAGCTTCATAGTTTTAATTTACATTTGGAATATCAATATATGGTTCTGCAAGTGTTGGCTTGTTTGGGAACTGATATCAACAATGAGCATATATCGTTTAGTAAAAATAAAAGGGTTAAATATGTTTTTGGTCCCTTAACTTTGGACGAGATTTGGTTTTCGTCCCTCGTTGGCGTAAAAGTTGACTTTAGTCCCCAGACTATAAGAAATTGTTGTTTTAGTCCATGCCGGAGTTTGGTCAACGCCGCCGTGTCTATGTATCACGGCTGAACTTACGTGGCAACGCCAGGTCAATTAATGAGGCCACGTGAAATTTCCTTTTCTGTTTCCTTTATATTTTTTTCAATTTTAAATTAAATTATTAATTATTAAAAAATTAAAATTGTTAATTACAAAAGCAAAGACAATAATTAATTTAATTAACATAATCTTCAATAATTGCATCTTCTTCATCCTTATGAACATCATCATCTTCAACATCATCATTATCTTATCTTCAACCTCCTCCTCCTCCTCCTCCTCCTCCTCCTCCTTCTTCAAACAACAACCCTTCACCCAAAAAAACCCAAAAGGCAACCCAGAAAAAACCAATGTTCTTCCCATCATGAACTCCAACCCAAAAAAAAAAAAATGCAACCTCAACCAAACTTGAACCCAGAAAAATCCACCATCTTCTTTTTTAACCTCAACATCAACCAATTTTCAGAATAGAACAAAACAACATCAACAAACAGACGTCAACCTCGAACAGCAACCAAGTACCAAAACACCAACCCAAATCAAAACAACAGCAACCAAGAACACCAATCCTAAACCCAGCAACATCAACCCCAACCAAAGCCAACAATAGATCAAGAGGGAGAAAAATAGGGAAAACCGTAACTGGGAAAAAACCCCGAATGCAAAATCAACCAGAATCGCAAGGTCAACGGGATCCAACCACCATCTTTTTCCCCTTCCAACCCCCAGCCACCGCACCACCTTCGCCCCTCGCCGGAGGAAGATGAACGCGCAGCACCCCAACCCCCAGCCACTAAAAATCCACTGCACCATCTTCCAGCAACCAGATCCAACCACCACACTTTTTCCCCTTCCAACCCCCAGCCACCGCACCACCTTCGCCCCTCGCCGGAGGAAGATGAACGCGCACCACCCCCAACCCTAGCCCCTAAAAATCCCAATCCCCAACCCCAGCAAACCCAACAACCTATAAACCTCCACCCCCACCACTAAACAGACGAGATCGAGAGAAGAGGAAGAGAAAGAGATCCGAGAGATTCGAAGACGGTGGAGGGCGACGGTGAAGATTCACAACTCATCGGAGCCACCGCAACCCCAGGTGCGCTCGGTTCGCAAAGATCTGATTTGGAGTGTTTCAGTGGTGGTGGTGGCAGTGTGGTTGAGGTGGCGGCCCGGCACAGTCAACATCCAGGATGAAGAAGAAGAGAGATGGAGAATAAGAAGAGAATGAAGATCGATGGACAACACCCAGGAGAACCCTAAATTAGTTTTGTTTTATTTTAATTAATAGTTTTTAATTTTAAAAAGGAAAAAAATAAATTATTTATAATCTGAAATTGAAATAAAATAAAATAAAAAGAAAAAAAATCCACGTCAGCTTCATTAAATAACGTGGCAGAGGCCACGTAGGCTAACCCTGACACTTGGCCACGGCGGCTTTGACCACGCCGGCGGCAGGGACTAAAACCAACAATTTCTAATAGTATAGGGACTAAAGTCCACCTTTACGCCGGCGAGGGACGAAAACCAAATCTCGCCCAAAGTTCAGGGACCAAAAACATATTTAACCCAAAAAGATAAAATATCATTCTTATAGGTATTGTGTGTCACAGTTAGTTACTATGATTTATTTGAAAGTCTAGATACATCCAAAGTCCAAACACAACCAAATTACAATTTAGGAATTCATAAGAACTCAATTGAAAGATTAATATTACAATATTAAAGAAAACTAACTAAAACTTTTAGATTCTTAATTTAAGAGCTTCTAAGATATTGATGAGTTTAATAATTTCATTGAAATTTTGGATATTCCTTTATTAAATAGGAAATTCGCTCGGTTCAGGAGCAGGAAACATGCCAAAAGAAGGATTGACAGATGGGGGTTGGTTTTTAGACCACCCACTTGGTTTATAAACCACCCCTCCTTATATATTAATTTACTGAAATACCCCTGTTAATAATAATTATTACTCCTATATCCCTCTTCATCTTCCCTGACATATCCCTTCCCCCCACCCACTCACTCATCACCTTTCACCCCACACCACCCCCTTCTTCCTCCCATCACCATCATCACCACCAGCCCATCACCTTAACTACCATCACCCCATCACCACTACTACCAACCCACACTACCCCCCTTTTCCATTCCATCATTTCCCCCCACACGACCCCCATTATCACCACCACACCATCACCACACAACCACCGTCACCTCGTTCACCTCCACCATGTCGTTGAAGCTCTAATCTTCCCCTCTCAGGTTTATTCTGGAACCACAGAGGTTTGTTTCTGTGGCCGTTGTTATCCTCGTCGTTATCGAAACGTGACTTCGGGTTCACGAAATCGCTGTGTATTTTTCGCACCTTAAGGTGCGAAAACCACACATATATATTTCGCACCTTAAGGTGCGAAATTAAGTAACATTTGAAAATTTTCATATTTATAAATCGCACCTTAAGGTGCGAAATTTTAACATTTCAGATTCGCACCTTAAGGTGCGAAATTAAGTAATATGTGAAAATTTTCATATTTATAAATCGCACCTTAAGGTGCGAAATTTTAACATTTCAGATTCGCACCTTAAGGTGCGAAATGGGTCCTTTGTTAACTATAATATCCTTAAATGTTCAGGCACTGCAGTCATGCATGAGGTGTTGCCAAAGGAGGCTGATAAGGATTTAGATATTGGATTAAATGTGGAAGGCAAGGAACTAGGTGTCACGGATGATTGCACAAATTTTTTTACGACTGACCGGGTTAGTTTTATCCTTGCTCTTAACATGGTTATCACTATTTTTGAAAAATGCAGCAAATGTTATGTTTTTGTATTTTCCGTACAGATATTTCAAACTCGGAATGATCTCGTTGATTGGGCTCGAACGGTTGGCAAGGAGAATGGTGTTGTCGTTGTTATTAGGAAGTCTGATTATGGAAGCCTCAAAAGGAAAGAACTCCTGACACTAGGATGTGAACGTGGTGGGAAATACGTACCTTACAAGGGGAAATTGACTAAAAAAAGTAGCGGAACAAGAAAGTGTGAGTGTCCTTTCAAGCTAAGGGGAAGACCAAGGAAATCTGATGGATGTTGGAGGCTTAATGTTTTATGTGGACTTCACAATCATGCAAGGCCACAGTCGTTGGTTGGGCATGCATTTGTTGGATGGTTTACTAGTGATGAAAAACTAGTGTTTCGTGACATGGTGGAGAATAGAGTTAAACCAGGACAAATGCTTGTTGCTTTGAAGGAAAAGAATCCAAGCAATTTGACAACCATTGACCAAATCTACAATGCAAGCAAAAGATACAAGAGAACTAAGAGGAATCCATTCACCGAGATGCAGCATTTGATGCATTTGTTGGATCGTGACAAATATGTTTACTGGCATCAGAAGGATGTGGACAGTGATGTGGTTCAAGATGTGTTTTGGGCACACCCACGTGCAATTGAATTATTTAACATTTTCCCCAATGTTGTGCTCGTGGACAGTACGTACAAAACAAATAGGTATGGGTTCCCCTTACTTGAGATGGTTGGTGTTACCTCAACGAACATCACATTCTCAATTGGGTTTGCTTATATGTCGACTGAGAAAACACACGATGTTGTGTGGGCATTGTCTAAGCTTAAGGGGTTGATTGCTAAAGAGGAAAACTGGCCAAATGTGATAGTGACGGATAAAGACCTTGCACTAATGGCCGCTGTTGTTGAGGTGTTTCCGAAAGCGAATCACTTGTTGTGTAGATTCCACATAAGCAAGAATGTGATTGCGAAATGCAAGTTATACTGTGATAAAAAATATTGGGATGTAATAAGGGAAGCATGGTGTGATGTCATGGATTCTGTATCAGAAGATGAGTATGCAATCCACTTGAAGGAGCTAGAAATACTATGTAAGGCGTTTGATCAGTTAAAAGCTTACATTCACAAAACCTGGTTGGATGATCACAGGCATAAATTTGTCAAGTGTTGGATTGACGAGGTTATGCATTTCGGGAACACAACAACCAACAAGTTCGTTTATATGTCAGCTTTAATTGACAATGAAATTTATCATATGTACATTTATTTTCTGAAATATTAACCATTCGTTGCCTTATTTTGCTTAGGGTGGAAGGCGCACATGCGTCGTTGAAGCTTATACTGAAAGATAGTAAAGGAGATTTGGCTTCTTGTTGGACGGCATGAATAAGCAAACCATATTGCAGCACACAAAGATCATGTCGTCATTCGAACACAGCATCTTTATAAGGGACCACAAGTTCAAGGATAGATTCTACAAAAACCTTCATGGGTTTGTATCAAAGACAGGTCTTGAGCTGATTGCGAAGGAGAAAAGTAGAGTTGGCAGAGTGGGAGCTAATAGTTCTGAATGTCGTTGCACGCTGAGGAGAACGCATGGATTACCTTGTGCTTGTGAGCTTGCACGTTACTCCTGTGTACCCCTGGCTTCGGTCAATCATTTCTGGAGGAGGCTTTCATGGGCAACTGTGGATGCTTCCAAGGATCCTTCAAGTGATATGAACTTGAAGGCCGAGATTGAAGCTATTTGTTACAGGTTTAAAAATGCTGATCTTTTTGGAAAGCGGGCAATCAAAGAGAAAATGCGAGAGATTGCCTTCCCTGACACAACATCAATGTGTCCCCCTCCTGTTAAGGTGAAAACAAAGGGGAGGACGAAGGGAGAAGCAAAAGGCTCAACAAAGCGTAATCCTTCATATTTTGAGATCGTTGATGAATACATGAACTCCCTTCACGGAAGCAACACGACTATACCTTCGGTGAATGCAAAAACACCGGTGGTACATCCATCTCCCCTTGTTCCTAAGTGGAAAGATCATAAGACAACCGTTGTCCCAAAAGCTACGCCTAAAAGGGGACGACCGAAGAAGCAAAAATATCTACCATTGTTGGAAAAGATGCCAGTTAAGTTTCATTCTCACATAACAGGTATTACAGATGTCGTTGGAGATGGTCATTGTGGTTTTAGAGCCATTTCAGCACTTCTGGGCAAAGGGGAACACCTGTGGATGGAGATCTGAGAGAAGATGATCCACGAGTTGATGGAAAGGTCAGGTACTTATTCAGCAATGTATGGGAGCAACCTGATGCAAGAGATATTGTATGCATTGACAGTGGTACCTGGCGAGATAATCACTGAATCAAAATGGTTGACATTGCCAGATATGGGTTATATCGTTGCTACAACATTTAATGTTGTCTTAATTTCGTTGGGTAATTCAGGTTGTACCACTTATTTACCACTGACAGGCCCAGTCCCTGAGCAAAAGCACATTATTGTACTTGGTCACGTTAATGGAAATCATTGGGTGCAGGTAGAATGACGGGCATTAATGTGTGTTTAAATTAAAACCATCATTTTGGAAATTCCATTAACCCATTTGTTTCTGTTTGCAGGTTAAGCTGAAGAAAGGGCACCCAATGCCCATGACAGCACCTCAATGGAGGTATCATCGTGCTGTAGACGCTGCTGCATGGGAATTCCCAATCTTGGATCAGATGACAGCATTTCAAAAAGTGTTAGAAGATGAACACAAGTCAAAGGATAACCACATTGTAGATCTCACAGTTGACGGATAGAATTTATTAACTAGCAATCTCACTCTTTTTGGTAAATAGTGGTAATGTAGCCTAACCACGTGCCGTGCATTTTTGTAAAGAAAGCTAACGTATGCACATATGCAACATTTTCTTGTAAAGGGATCTAATGTATGCACAGGCTCAACATTTTTTTGTAAAATGGATGTAATGTACATACACAGTATGATCACTGCTCTGTTTTTTGGGATACAATGTTTATGTGAATACAGGAATGACATGGTACTTAGGTGAAGCAATATGTTACTGATGAGATGCAAATAAATATGTAATTTTCAACCTGTAAGTTAAATTCGCACCTTAAGGTGCGATTTTAAAGAGATTGAATCGCACCTAAAGGTGTGACACTAAATTTTTACCTGAAAAAAATAATTAAAAGGGAAAAATTGTATAATAACTTAATCGCACCTTAAGGTGCGATTTGGAAGAGCTGAAATCGCACCTTAAGGTGCGAAATTTTAAAAATTTAAAAAAAATAAAAAATTTAAGTAAATAATTGGCTGCATGTGTAATCGCACCTTAAGGTGCGATTTAGAGGAAATGGAATCGCACCTTAAGGTGCGAAATTTATAAAATTAAACATAAAAATAAAAAAAAAATTCATTTAAATAATAGGATAATGTGTAATCGCACCTTAAGGTGCGATTTAGAGGAACTGGAATCGCACCTTAAGGTGCGAAATTAAAAAAATTAAACAAATCAAAATAAAAAAAATCATTTAAATAAGTGGAAAATGTGTACTCGCACCTTAAGGTGCGATTTAGAAGAATTGGATTCGCACCTTAAGGTGCGAAAATAAAAGGTTCAAAAAAAAAAAAAAATTTTAACATACATTTACATAATTGAATAACACCTGGTTATTCATAATAACTTAACGACGGGCAAAACACAGTTATACAGGCGTACACAATTTTGCGTTATAAATAGCATTAAAATGCATATAATAACTAGTCGCATGAGAACATACACAAAACGGGCACACATGTAAAACAACGAATCGAACCACTGAGTCACTACAATCCACGTAAAAAGAGGAAATTAAGTACGGACTTTAAAGTTAGTAATCTAAGTCGATCCCAGATAAAATAAAACTATTGCCTAGATCTAGAAGATTGTGACCCTCGCGTCCCTCGCCTGTTTGACCGCGTGTACACCAGGTCACCATGCAAGCTTTGCGACACAACGGCCTGCGTGTTTTGCAATGCAACCCAAACCTCTGACCCTTCTGGGGGAGCTCCCGACCTCTCCGGGTCGATGGCGATATCCAAATACTTCGCTAAAAGTGCAAACCGGCCCTGCAAAAAAGGAAAAGTTAATTGCCCGTTCATAATAAATGCTATTATCCATAAAACAAAGAAAAGGTTTAACGACTCACAGCTGCAGAAGCAGTCCCAACCTCCCTTATTTCAGGGGGTATCATATAGGGATGCGAAACCTGCCGATACCACGGGAAATAATCTGGAGCGGTTTGTGCTGGTGTGATGGCTCGATGAAATACGTGGGTCAAATACAAGTTGTACATGTGCCACATCTGATCAATAATATCAACTATGGGTGCTTTAATCAGAGGATGTCCTGGTATCACCTGAATAAACCCATACTGGCGAAGCACTCTACGCGGCTGATGTGGGTGACAAATACCAGAGCATCGAATCCACCCACTATGAAGTGAAATATCATCAAATGGCCAAGCTGCACGGTGCTGGTCGTACGGTGTCCATATAACGATGTCACCTGATATATCGTCCAGGTTTGCTCGCTTCTCTGCTATGGACCCGTCACTCTTAACGCAACCCCAACGTCTGGCCCTTGGCATTTCCTCTGTGTATGCCGCATTTATCTTGCGTCCAAACAGTGAAGCTGGGAAATGCTCATATATCCACGCCTAAGTTCAAAGGTAGCAAGAGTGTTAATATATGCAATGGCATACAAAAAAACAACATAAGGATAAAATACATAAGGCGCAAACAAAACATACCTGCAGAAGAGTCGTGTAACCGGAAAGTGACAACGTACTCCTGCGACTACCTGCGCGAAGGCAGTCGTACATGTAGGCTAGGGCAGCAACTCCCTGTGCAAAATTCCCGACATCATCCAGGTCAGACAACAAGGAAAGGTAACGCACACCAACCCGTGTTCGAGTCTTATCCGCAAATAGGGTGATGCCCAACAACCTCAATAGGTATGCCTTCGCTGCAGCCTCTTCGTTGGGAGAATCCACTTTTGCACGGATGACTTTCTCCAGCCAAATAAAACGCACACTGCTCCCCTTATTTCTCAGTATCTCCGAGGCAGCAGATCCCTGCGTTAACTTTAACTGATCAACAAGAACCGCAACAGATTGCTCTGCATCTAGCACTGGAAGTGTGAAGAATTTGCCACGGATGGGGATATGGAGTATAGCTCTACGTCGTCCAACGTGATTGTCATCTCTCCACAAGGTAAGTGAAAAGATGACGTCTCTGGGTGCCACCTCTCTACAAAAGCTGATATCAGACCTCTATCATAAATGGTGTACCTGCATCCCAGCAATGGCGCCAATCCGGACCTCTGCAAAACACCAATAATGAACTGGTTTCCTTCTAAAACATCAGCCCTCAATCTCTTGTCATGATTGTAAAACCGAAGAAGCGGCCTGTCAGGAATTATTTCATCGACATATGACCTCCACACCCTCCCGGCGATGTGAGTGCTGTAGCTCCCCAACACAGACAGGTTCATCGGGCCGCCTGGAAAGGATGTCAGCTTCTTGTCAGCTGCGTCCATTTGCTTCAACCGGCGCTTTATCTCCTTCTTCGCACCGTCATCTCGCTCCCGGTCTTCGCCATCCTCATCATCCTCATCCTCCTCCTCACCATCATCACCATCAACGTCACTGCCCTCTCCATCATTCTCCATTCCCGCCTCTTCATTGTCTGCTCCGTCATCAACCACCATGTGCTGGTCTTCCTCATCTAGCAGACCCTGTTCCTCAAGTTGCTCAAAATATTGCACTTCCTGCTCATACTCAGCCTCATCATAAACTGGCTCCTCCACCATCGGAGCCTTTCCACGGCACCTACGATGGGATGCATGGCCTCTACGCCTAATGTCGGTTTCGTCATTCTGTGAGTCCTCATTTTCAACAGGGCGACCGGTATAGCGAGTTCTTGCCATACCTACACCAAAATAAACACAATTTTATCAACAACAATGACCAATCTTATCAACAACAGACGCATACAAAAAAAGGAAAAAAAAAATTACATGATTCGCACCTTAAGGTGCGAAATTGATATGCCCAAATCGCACCTTAAGGTGCGAAAACTTTCCAGACAAAAACAACTAAATCGCACCTTAAGGTGCGATTGGGACATATCAATTTCGCACCTTAAGGTGAGATTTTTAACCAGGTCACGAAACTTTCCAGAAACAGGGAATCAGAACATGGAAAATACAAGATTACCACATACTAAGGCAAAAACAACATGCAATTAGGAAGATACTACAAAATCAAACAACAAATCCAACCCAAATAGCCTTAAGGGGGAACCATAACCAACCAAACATACCTTCAAAAAATGAATTTGGATAAGAACAGAGAAGACTGGATGCTGGAAGAAGAAGGGAGAAGACACGTCCTTGGAGATGAGGGGTCGAACCAAGGGTAGAAGAAAAGGAAAGGGAAAAGGGAGAAGAAGAAAAGCAACGGCAGGAGGGGGACGAATGGATAGGGTAGAACGTGAAAGAGTATGTGGTAAAGGGGATGGTGGGGTAATTTTTTATTTTTTTAATCAGAAGGGTATTTTAGGAATAAGTGTAAAGAGGGGGTGGTTTTAGGACCACACCAACTCCCTTGACAGATTTCTGGTGTCTCAGGAGTAACTTTTGATGTGGCCTAATTGCTCCCAGATAGTTCTTATTAGAGCAATTTATGATCACTGCCATCTTGTTATGAGCCTAAACCTTTTAGAGTTGTAGATTTTTGGGTGGAAAATCCAACATCATCTGAATTTGTGGAGCAAAAGTGGAAAGAATTGAAAGTGAGTGGGAGGGGAGCATATGTTCAAGAAAAAACTTAAGAAGTTAAGGAGGAGCTACAAAATTGGAATGAGGAAATCTTTGGTGATGGAAGAGGGGAGATTAATACGACGGTGGGATGAGAGGGAGGGTTCTGTGTAAATGTCATTTGGTAAAAAGAAGGGAGATAATATTGTAGAACTTTTGAGGTTGCCTAATATGAATTTTTTTTATATGCAACTGCCTAATATGAATGAATTAATTAATTTTAGGGAGTTTCGTTTGGCGCCACCCCTATTGCGGGTGGCGCCACCCCCCTCGCTGCGAAAATACGATTTTACCCCCCTTAAAAAAAAATCCCCAACATATCCTTCATCACTAACCTTCCACCACCACCCTTTTTTCTCTTTCTCATTCCTTTCCTACCACCACCCCTCTCCTCTTCTATACACCACCTCTAAACCATCCCTCTTCTATACACCACCTTGTGACCACAACCCCCATTACCATCACATTCCTATTATCTCCACCAAAGCTTTCTCCATCTTCTTTAAAAACTTAATTCCACCATGAACATTCTATTTCGGTAATCATCAATCCATCATCACCCATCATCAACCTCCATCTCTTCGTCGCAGGTCGCAATTGGAGGTTTGTTTCTTCGCCCTTCTCCTTTCCTTTCCGTCTCTGTTTGACGTGTTTTTTGGATTTGGATTTTTCGACGTTAAAATCGCACCTAGATGTGCGATTTTAACACTGGTATGTTTTCGCACTCTTAAGTGTGATGGGTGCAATGGGAAACTGGGTTATGGGTCGCACCTATAGGTGCGACCAGTGATGAAACTTGAAATATTCTGAGTTTTTGTGATTTGTTTTCTGTGGCATGTTAGTCATGGAAGCCATTCAGTCAGAGGAGGTTCAAAAGATTGATAGTCGAGACGATGTAGGAAATGATGTTCATGGGAAAGAAATAGTTATTGGAGTGAAGATTGAAGATGATGGTCTAAAACACCCATGTGCTAACGAATCTGCGGATGCTTTCCCGGTTGACTGTACAAAAGCATTTACCACTGATAAGGTTAGTAATTGTTTTGCGCTAATTTGTTTTTCTCTGTCTATTGCACAGACAAATGGCTAAGGTGTTTTTATTCTTTGCAGGTATTCCAAACCCGACATGATCTCTTTGACTGGGCTCGTGAAATAGGGAAGGAAAACGGCTTTGTTGTTGTAACTGCGAAGTCTGATTATGGAAGCGTAAATAGAAAAGAATTCCTGACTCTTGGTTGTGAGCGTGGTGGAAAATACAGACCGTACAAGGGGAAGTTGACAAATAAGAGCACTGCAACAAGGAAGTGTGAATGTCCCTTTAAGCTGAGAGGAAGACCAAGGAAGGCTGACGGATTGTGGAGGCTCAACGTGTTATGTGGTTTTCATAATCATGCAAGGGCACAATCATTAGTCGGACATGCATATGCTGGACGATTGAATCCTGAGGAAAAACAGATGGTGTGTGACATGATGGAGAACAGAGTTAAACCTGGACAAGTGCTTGTTGCCTTGAAGGACAACAATCCCCAGAATCTGACCACGATCAAACAAATATACACTGCAAGCACATGGTACAAGAGAACAAAGAGGAGTCCGTTGACTGAGATGCAAAATTTAATGGCGTTGCTAGAACGTGACAAATATGTTTATTGGCACATGAAGGACGAAGATACAGGTGTTATTGAAGACATTTTCTGGTCGCATCCTCGGGCAATAGAGTTGTTTAACATTTTCCCGAATGTTGTGCTCATAGATAGTACCTATAAAACCAATAGGTACGGGTTGCCGTTGCTTGAGATGGTTGGTGTTACCTCAACCAACATGACATTTAGTATTGGGTTTGCCTACATGACTACTGAGAAAACACCTGATGTGGTGTGGGCGTTGAAGAAATTGAGGGGGTTGATTGACAAACAGGAAAATTTGCCAGGTGTGATTGTGACAGACAAAGATCTTGCATTAATGGCAGCTGTAGATGACGTCTTCCCTACTTCAAAGCACCTGTTATGCAGGTTTCACATAAGTAAGAATGTCAATGCAAAGTCTAAGTTGTATTGTGACAAACGTAAGTGGGATACAGTCAGAGAAGCATGGAGTAATCTTATGGACTCTATTTCTGAAGAGGAGTACGATATTCATTTGCAAGAGCTAGAAATGATATGTGAGCCTTTTCCACAGTTTATATCGTACATTCATAAGACATGGTTGGATGATCACAGACAAAAATTTGTCAAGTGCTGGATTGATTTTGCTATGCATATGGGAAACACAACCACCAACAGGTACACTTAGATTCAAATAATTACTAGATGTGATAATTACTAGATGTGTTTGTTTTGCCAATTGCGTTTCATATCATTTGTGTTTCATGTACGCAGGGTGGAAGGCGCTCACGCAGCATTGAAGCTTATACTTAAAGACAGCAAGGGTGATCTGTGTTCCTGTTGGACAGCGATGAACAAGCAAACCGTGCTTCAGCACACGAAGATCATGTCTTCTTTCGAGCATAGTATCTTCCTTAGGGACCACAAGTACAAGGACAGGTTTTTCAAGAACTTGCACGGATTTGTATCTAAGAGAGCGCTTGAATGTCTTGCAAAGGAAAGGGTTAAAGTTGGCCGAGTGGGCATTGATAGTTCTTCTTGTGGTTGCACTCTGCGGAGAACGCATGGGTTACCTTGTGCGTGTGAGCTTGCAAGGTACACATGCGTGCCATTGGGTTCAGTTCATTATTTTTGGAGGAGACTCTCATGGGCAAACGTGGATCCGTGTCAAGATCCATCGAATGATTTGAACCTAAAATCAGAAATTGAAGCTATTTGTTATAGATTTGACAATGGGGATCTTCACACCAAAAAGGCAATCAAAGAAAAAATGAGAGAGTTCGCATTCCCTGATGCAACATCAATGTGTACTCCTCCTGTAAAGGTAAAGACAAAAGGTAGGACAAAGGGTCAGGCAAAAGGATCCACTAAGCGTAATCCTTCTTACTTTGAACTTGTGGATGATTATATGAACTCTATTCATGGTAGCAACTCCACAAATCCATCAGTGAATACAATGGCCACCGTTGTTGGTCCATCCCCGCCCGTTCCTAAATGGCCAACATCAAAGACAACCAGCGGCTTAAAACCAACCCCTAAAAGAGGTCGGCCAAGGAAGCTGAAAGAAGTAATATTGAAGGAGAAAATGCCAAGCAAATTCCATGATCACATATCGCATATAGTGGATGTGTCCGGTGATGGTAATTGTGGTTTCAGGGCTATATCAGCTTTGTTGGGAAAGAGTGAAGAGCTATGGCACGAGGTTCGCACTACGATGGTTCAGGAGTTGATGACGAGGGAAGCAAAATATACTGCCATGTATGGGGCAAAACTGTCACAAACCATTATGGAGGCATTGATAGTGGCCCCTGGGGAGATGGTCACAAAAAAAAAATGGTTGACAATACCAGACATGGGGTACATCGTTGCTACAGCATTCAATGTTGTTCTGATTATCTTGTCCAATTCTGGTTGTTCGACATTTCTGCCACTAGCAGGACCAGTTCCTCTCATTCATCAAATTATTGTGCTTGGCCATGTTAACCAAAATCACTGGGTCCAGGTAGATTAACGTTCAACAGTCTGTAACATCTTTAGTGTCATGTTTGGTAGTTTTCAGTCACTGAAAACGGGCTTATGTTTGCAGGTGAAGCTAAAGGATGGGCATCCGGTCCCACAAACTGCACCACAATGGAGATACCATCGCGATGGAAATGCTGCAGCATGGGAATTCCCATATTTGGATCGCATGACCAAATATCAGAAAGAGCTTGAGGATCAACACAAAGGAAAAGAACAAATTGTTATTGACCTCACAGTTGATGGATAAATTGTAAACTTGAAACTAATTTACTTTTGGGTTGTAAATTTTTTGAATTACTGGCTGAAATGGTTATGTTTGGTAGACACACATTACAGTTTTTTTTTTTGTTTAAAAGCACCAAATTGTGCAAGTTTTATTACAGTTCGCACCTCAAGGTGCGATTCTAAGTCTTAAATCGCACCTTAAGATGCGACAATTCTATTAAACACAATTTGAGTATTTTCTTGCAGCAAGTGTTAGGTCGCACCTAGAGGTGCGATTTGAACCCCTAAATCGCACCTTAAGGTGCGATTTTGATAAAAATATGACTTATTATCCGTTACAAGTCTTCAAATGCACGTTTTATTTCATTTATACTCCTATATTGGATACATTGGCAAGACACACACTGCGACAAACGTTACGTCGTGCAAATCAAACATTCAAACATTCAAGAGATTCTAATAGGATACAAAGCCCCAAAGGTCTCAATTAAAAAAATACCCATTACATATGTAAACATAACACGTTAGGTCCAAAGCAACAAAGGTCCAAAGCAACAAAGGTCCACAATAACAAAGGTAAACAAAAACAAATAACAAAGGCGCCTCATCTACTGCCTAGTCCTGGAGCTTGACGAGCCTCGGGTACTGCGTGACTTTGTCCTCCTATACACTAAATCTCCGTGCAAGCTCTGGCCGACGATTGCCTAGAGGTTTTGGTGGGCAACCCAAACATCTGACCCTTCGGGGGGTGCCCCTGAGCTGGTCGGGTCCATGGCCACGTCCAACCACTTCATGATCAATGCGAATCGTCCCTGAAATATTAACGTGTCAGAGATATATGAAATTAACATTTTGCATTAAACATTAACACGTTAAGCAAGTTAGTATGACTTACAGCAGCAGACGCCGTGGCAAGCTCCCTCGTCTCTGGTGGTATCATAAACGGATGTGAATGCTGACGATACCAAGGGAAATAGTCGGGAGACGTCTGAGACGGTGCAAGCCCACGCTGGGATGGGCGGATCACAAAGTCTCGATACATCAACCATGCTTCATCAATCTCCTCACACGAAGGCGCCTCCGTCAATGGTGCTGGAGGTACGCACTGAATGTACCCAAACTGCCGGAGAACCCTCTGTGGCTGGTGCGGGTGCATTATCCCAGAGCAACGTAGCCACCCACAGTAGAGGGATATATCATCAAAAGCCCAAACATTCCGGTGATCATCATATGGTGTCCAAGAAATGATATCACCTGAAATATCGTCTAAGTTGGCCCTCTTCTGACCAATAGCCCCGTCTGCCTTCGTGCATACCCACTTCATAGCCCTTGGCATGTTTTCCGTGTACGCCTGATTCAACTTCCTAGGAAACAAGGAAGCTGGAAAGTGCTCGTATATCCATGCCTAATAACAAATGCAAAAACATAAAAACAAATCAAACATATATACAATATTCATTATGTGTTTGTGAACAAATACTAATTGTATTCAAAATACGAACCTGCAACAGAGTGGTGTAACCGGACATGGACAATGTGTTCCTACGACTAGCAGCATTTAAGCATTCGTACATGAAAGCCAAACCTGCAGCCCCCCAAGCAAAGTTTCCAATGCTTTCCAAATCAGCCACAAGTGATAGGAACCGAACCTGTACCTTGGTCCTGGTCTTGTCAGAAAATAGCGTGATGCCCAAGAGACGGAGCATGTACGCTTTGGCGGCAGCATCAAAGTGTCCCTTCTTAAGTTTGCTATCAACAACCTGTTCCAAAAAGCTAAAACGAACAGACTTACCCTTAGTCAGCAGTAACTCCTTGTTTGCCTGAGTTTCGGTCACACGCAAATGCGAAACAAGAACAACGACACACTCTTCAGTGTCTAGCACGGGTAAAGTGAAGAAGCTTCCTCGGATGGGTATGTGCAGGAGGGACGCCACATCATCCAATGTGATTGTCATCTCTCCACATGGCAAGTGGAAGGATGAGGTCTCAGGGTGCCACCTCTCCACAAACGCTGATATCAGACCTCGGTCGTAAGTGGTGTATCTACAATCTACGAGAGTTGCTAGACCAGACCTAGCTAGGATGCCGGCAATGTATGCATTCCCCCCAGTGACATCCACCTTCAGCCTCTTCTCGTGATTGTACAATCTTAATAAAGACCTATCTGGTATGTTGCCGTCAATGTAGGATCGCCAGACCCTCCCGGCCACATGGGTGCCATAACTCCGCAACACTGCCAGGTTGCATGGTCCACCTGGGAACGAGGTCAGCTTCTTATCAGCTTTGTCAACCGCCTGTAGTCTTCGCTTAAGTTCCCTCTTGGCCCCATCATCAAGGACCCCATCTTCATTATCATCATCATCATCCTCATCCTCATCCTCGCCACCATCATCGGCGTCACTGTGATCCTCATCATCATCACCTCCTTCGCCCTGACCACCCTCAACCTCAACGTACTGCATCTCCTCTGCCTCCTGATCGTCGTCAATGTACCCTCCTTGCTCCTCCGCCTCATATTCAGCTTCATGATATGACGGCTCCTCTACAACCACAGCCTTTGCACGACCCCTACGATGCGAAGCATGGCCTCTTCGGCGGATGTCGTCGTCATGGCTTTGTGCATCATCAGCATCAACCGGGCGACCTGTGTAACGGGTCCTAGCCATTTCTGAAACAACATGAACAAATTACAACGGTTAGCCATAAAAGCTCAAATCAATTAAGAAAGCTATAATCGCACCTACGTAAGAGCCTGATAATTTCAGAATCAATAATTGAACTCCTTATTCACAACCAAGTAATCAATTAAGAAACAAACTCTTTTGAATCAAAGGGTAACTATCAAACATATATGTTTCTATATCATGACACTCAAGAAAGCTAGCACAACATCATTTATGCATAGGAAATTAACATTAAAAGCTAGCAACTGCAGAGTGAGAAATATGGAAGTTTAATCAAATTTGATTATGAAAATCGTTGACCATCATCAGCAAAAATCGCACCTTCAGGTGCGAATCGGATTCAGATAAATCGCACCTAAAGGTGCGAAATCCACTCACGAAAATCGCACCTCAAGGTGCGAGTATTAACCAGAAAATAGTACCCCCAAATCCTCACACAACACATGGGCCACGACCACTACTTATGACAAAGGTTCAGGAAAAGGGAACCAAGACATCAAAGCAAGCAATCGATGAAAAACAAAGAGGAAGGAAACAAAAAAAATCAACATGCAAAACAGAGCATCTAGCAAAAACCGATTCGAAGAAGAAAGAGGAAGAAAGGGCAGTACCTGATCTTCTATTGACGGGGGAAATGCAAGGATTCAGATTCAGAAGAGTGGGCTGTGTGTAAATGGGAAGAAAATGGACAAAAGGGAAGGAGAGGGGACTAGGGTTCGAGTAGGTTCGAGTATGTTTATGTTTGTGGTGGGTGGTTGTGTGTTCGTGGGTTTAAAACCACGACACACGTTTTAATTTTTTTTTTTTAAATTTTAAACACGTCGCACCTTTAGGTGCGATTTTTACATCCATTTCGCACCTAAAGGGGCGACTCGATCAGTAAATACAAACATAACTAAATCGCTCTTTTAAGTGCGATTTTAAGCCATATTTCGCACCTCAAGGTGCGAATAATAACCAGAACTGAACGACCTTCACGAAATTATTTCTTTTTGGCTTATAGAGCACACCCACTTTGATTTGTAGCTTCTCCCTAGCCTCCAACTCAATATAAAGATAGATGAGATGAAAAAAGGGGAGTTCAAATGGTGATGATGATGAGTGGAAGGGGATGGATATGGTGTGTATGGAGGGAATTATATTTTTGGATTTTTTTTTTTCAAAAGTTTTTTTTTTTTTTTTTGTGAACAGGGGCAATTTGGGAATATTTAAAAATAAGGGGTGGCGCCACCCGCAATAGGGGTGGCGCCAAACGAAACTCCCTTAATTTTATGGCAAAAATCTAGAAGAGGTGGATAAGAGAGGGGGGTAAAATCTCAAAATACTTTCACGCGGTAATAAATTAAAGAAGGTCAAATTCTATATCTGAGCTAAAACGGGAAATGAGTGGGTAGATAAGTCAAGAAGGGTCAAGAGGGGAGTGAAGTTAATTTTTGAAGTCAAGTTTAAGGAAACCAAGTTAACTACACCTATGTTGAATGGTGTAAACTTTAAAGTCAGTGTGGAAGAGAATAATCTTTTCACTGTAAGAGGTTTGAAATTGAGGAGATCAAATTAGTTGAGTGGGAGTGTGATGGCAGCAAATACCAAGGTCCAAATGGTTTTAATTTTTAGTTTACCAAACTATATGGGAATATTTTTCAATTGGATGTTTCGAGAGTGTTACATGAATTTCATGGTTATGAAGTAATACCCATGGATGTACGCCTTCACTCATAACTTTATTTCCAAAGGTTTAGAATCCATTAGGGTTAGGCGAGTATAGAACAATTTCTCTTAAAGGTTACTTGTACAAAGCTAAGGTTCTTGCGGGTAGACTAAAAAGTTTATAAGTAGTGTAATAGAGGAAAATCAGTTTGCGTTTGTTAGGGAAGAGGTATGTTAGATGAGATGATATAAAAAATGAGGTAATGAGGTAGTGGGTAAAGAAAAGAAAAATTCATGTCGCATGTTCAACATTGATTTTGAGAAGCCATACAATTCGGTTTGTTGGGATTTTTTGTAGTATATGTTATAAAGAATGGGATTTTGCAAGAAATAGATTAGATGGATGAAACGATGTGTGGAAATCAGTTCAATTTTGGGTTAGTATGAACTGATGCATGGAATCCGATGTCGCTCGCTTGGAACTTCGATCGATGTAAATTTATAATAATTAGTGCCAGCTGTATAGGCTGACTCTAATTAGCTCTAACACTATTTGTTGCATTGATTTTTTTTTTTGTGTGAATGTTAGCGTTAGGCGTGGCTGGCTTTAATATTGGCTATCAATGCAAAATTTATGATGAGTAACCACTACAAAAAAAAAGTTATTTAGCTGTGGTTTTTTTTTTTTACACTAAGCAGGGGTTTTCAACGCCCGCAAGTTGTTTAGTAGCGATTTTGAAAAACCCCGAAGTTACACTCGCCACAACATTTTAGCGGGGGTTTTTAGCGTCCCTTTGGACATGCATTATTTTAGCGTGGGTTGTTAACCTCCCTTAGTTGCACATTTTTACACGAAGGGTATTTGGCGGCAGTTTGAGCCGCTGCAATAAGTACATAATTGTAAATGCTTGTAACCGCCACAAAATGGTTTGACTATTAACCAGTCAAGGTGTTCATCATCATGGAACGTGATTTCATGAAATTAACAAGCGTAGGTAAAAAAGAATAGATGCAGAAAACACCAAAACATCAACATTTCAGTAGCAACTTTTACTGGAATGTAATTTAAAATCACTACAAGAAAACTCAAAATTACCAACGGCCATAAATCCGTCGGTTATTTTTGGTAATTATCAATGGATAGACCATCGTGAAAGGATATCTATTTTTTTAAAAAATTAGCGACGATTGGTGGGAAAGTCTTTTTCCGCACGAAACCGTGGGCAGGAAAGTTATCAATGGTTTGTGCGATGGTTGTATCGTTGGTAACTCGATCAATAGGTTCCGACGGGAAAAATCTCTGGTAATTCCACCGTCCATTTTGGGGAACATTTTCCCTGTTTTCATTTGAACCATTAAATTTTACCGCCCATTTACCGACAACAGTGGCGGTCGGTAATTTTGGCTTTATATAGCTTACCGACGGCTCGACTTTCGGAAACTTATATATATGAGCATTGCCCATCACTTTCACTCACACGTCTTCTCTTGTGTTATCTAATTATCTTTAGTTTTTAATTTCTGATTTTTTTAATTTCTTAGTATTTTTAATAGTAATTTCTTATTTTGTAGTATTAGCAATGCTTGAAATAAAACTTGATAAAGGTTAGTACGTTGTTTCTTATAATGATTTATGTTTTATCTGATTATTGTATGAAGTTTAATATGTTTATTATTCTATAATTGTATTATATTATGTGTCATTTATTATTGTCTCTCCACCCACTTAATGGTCTCTTCATAAATGCTTCCCAGTGAGGTTTCTCCAGCATGTGCAGTTTCCTTCTTCTAATCAGTCACGCCAGTTCTCCTTCCCATATGAGTTTCACATTTCTCAATACATCCTCTTTACTCTGCACTTCTGAACAGTCATGGCGGTTACTCTTCTTCATCCTGTTTCACTTACCTCGTTTGCTTATAATTCCAGAAGTATCTCTCAGTTCTCGATCCATCACTCCATCATGTACATGATTATAAATGATGAGCGTTTTAATGTTGTAGACATCGTCTACAATCACCTTGATTCTGTTCTAGTTGACAACCAGCAAGCCATTCCCTATGGTTTCCTCATAACAAAACTCCTCAGGGGTCAAAATGGGTTGCGCTTTTTGGCTTGGAACCCTTTAGAGGAGGTGGTTTGTCAGGTGATCGGAGTAGAATTCTTCCGGTCTAGGGGTATTGACATTGGTGAGCCACTGGATGAACCCTCCAAAGACTCGGATGACTCCTCCGATAATTCTATGGAATCATTAGGCTCCAACCCTAGTCCCTGATTTTTAATTCAGCCAAGCAGTACATGTTGTACCTTTTTTTAAATTTGGCTGCCTGATTGTTAAATTTGGCTGTACAATTTTTCTTCAAGTGAATATAATTTTTCTTCAAGTGAATATATGGCTGATCTTGTTAATTCCTAATAATCTCCTTCTCTTTTTATTCATGGTTATATTTTTTAGAAATATAATGCCAGGAACTGTTCAGAATGGTTTAGCAGTATATTATGTACATAAGGAATGGCTTAGCAACATATTACGCATGCTTAGCAGCATTCAGGCTCGGAGATACATTGAAGGCGATGTATCAGAAGCAGTTGGGAGCACAAGCAGGAACACTAAGATCAATTGAAGATGTTTTGTTGTAACTGTGTTCTACTGTTGAATTGTTTTTTTTTAATGGACTATTGAAATTTTTTGGCATTGAAGTAACGAGATATTAGGATAGTTTCCTATAGACCATGTTTTAGTTAATTACTTTTTTCCTGGGCATTGGGTCATTTTTTGTTGTTTGGGTGGTGATCCATATGCATGCTATATATAATTTATCTGTTAATTTGGTATTTATAGTTTCCTGTAGACCATGTTTTAGTTAATTTGGTATTTTGACAATATAATAGACTGTTTTTTTATCTGCACGTACAATTAATTAAGGTGAGAGAATATAAGAAAAACCAAAAAAAAAAATAGACCTATTACCATAATTCAGTGTTGAACCGTGGTAACAGGAAGAGATATTACCACGGTTTAGCAATGAACTGTGGTAACAGATGTATGATATTACCACGATTCCTTGTTGAACTGTGGTAATAGAGCTGCGATATTACCACGGTTACGCCTTCAAGCGTGGTAACAAATATGTGATATTACCACGGTTCCGCCTTGAGCCGTGGTAATTTATCTATTACTTCGCCGGCTTATACCGCGGTTTAACCGTGGCAATATTGCAATTCTATAGTAGTGCATGGTGAATTAGGTGCTTCGGTTATTTGTGTTTGCATGAGGTACTTTGTTATACTTAAGTGTAACTAAGTTTTTAATTTGGTTTTCTTAGTTCAACAATGATGTTAATCGTTTATGATTTGTATAAACTTATTTAAGGTACTTGTTTGATCAATGTGTGGCTGAGAATTTTTGTGGGAGATTTGCATTTCTCAGTCCTCATCGAACAACGCACCTTGTGAAGTAGAAAAGCCAGTATATTGCAGATACAATAAAGGCACATGCACACCCAAACCAATTATATCTCGCACCAAACAATATAGGGTGAGAAATTTTTATGATCTATTTATAACTTTATAATTAATTTATATGAAACTTAGTTACTTGATGGTTTGTTCGTTTAACATGTGTTGTAGGGGACATTGGGCCTTATTTTTCTTGGATCCTTTGCATGGTGATTTAAGAAACCGCAAAGAAATGAAAAAAATTTTCGATCGGTAAGCATATAGATCTACCGTGCTATATAGTCTTACTATTCGGACATGTTTACTCATTGGGCTATTCGTTCATTTTGTTAGCGCAATGAAGATCTACCATTCTACTTGCAATGATAAGAGGATTAAATGGAGCAAAGCCAGATGGAGTACTATAAAGGTGTGTGTATATATATATATCATCAATTATATCCACCAAATCACTTATATTTTTTTTTGTAGTGCCCTGCTCAAACAAATAATATAGATTTTGAGAACTATGTGCTAAGCTTTCTAAGAGACATTATTGGGTCCAATCAATCTACAATTCCCGATGCGGTACGGAACTTTACATTTATTTGTTGTTTATATAACAAAATTCTTATCTTTTTGTATTCTTAATTTGTACTCTAACTCTAACTTTGAATATTTTTACAATTATTTTGCAGTACTTCCTTGATTGTCAATTCAAAACTTACAATCAGGACCAGCTA
Source organism: Acmispon strigosus (assembly GCA_030819835.1). Classification (NCBI taxonomy): domain Eukaryota; kingdom Viridiplantae; phylum Streptophyta; class Magnoliopsida; order Fabales; family Fabaceae; genus Acmispon; species Acmispon strigosus. The sequence continues at coordinate 34,857,518 of JAUAMA010000001.1, forward strand.
AATGAAATTAAAGAAGAGTGGGCTGCTTACATGTTACAAAATTTTGCCTAAAATGCGTAGATGTGGTTTGTACATATTATATTGGTTGTAAATTATTTTGTTAGGGGTGTTTGGTCTATATATATGTTCTGTCACATGTTGTTGATCATGGTTGCATGATGGATTTGATTTGATTATTCTCTAATTTGTACGTAGCATTATAGATTATTAGATTACAAGCTATTTTACCAAGAAGTAGTTATAGTTATGCATACTTGGCAAAATGCCAGTGCATGAGCGTTGGCTTCCTAGCGCTCATGCGCTAAGAAGGCTTTCGACCAAATATTTGGCAGAATGCCTACACATGAGCGCTGGCTTCCTAGAGCTCAGGCACTGGAAAACATAACAAAGGTAAAAAAAAACCATATTACCACGGTTCTTAAAGGATCCGTGGTAACAGAGGTAAAATAAAACCAAAGCATATTACCACGGTTCTTCCCTAGATCCCATATTGCAGAATTTGAGCACAGGTTGGATCTGGAGCAAGCTTCCCACAACCCAAAAACATCAAGAATTAATTCCTGCCAAGAAGAAAAGATACACCCAGAACTCAACCAGCAAGACATACATTTGGTTGGTTCAACCATTCAAAAAATGAAGTTAAAGTCTTTCATTTTAGCTTGCAACTGTTGATTCTGGAGCGTAGAATAGCAACGAAAATCACGAACAGAGTTGAGGCGTGAAACTGAGTTCACTGTCCTTGAGAGTTTTATTCGGGTAATATCCGAATACTCTCCCAGGATTCAACAGCACCCTCTGGTGGTATGAACTAGGTCCCAGAATTGGTGAGTGTAAATTAGTGACCCAGGAAAACCAGGATTAGGATGAAGAAGGGAGAAACTGTTTTTTGGTGTGTGTAAGGGGCGAAAAAATCTTGGAAATTCGATAGTGGGTAATCAAGAGATGGGTGGAAAGCTCTTTGACCCATGATGGCCGGTGCGGGAAACCCTAGGTTTGGACGGTGCAAAATGCTTTCAGGCCCATTATATCGTGCGCGCAGGGGGGAAATCCTATGATTTCCACTGCATTGGGCCAAACAGGCCCAGAACTCATGCGCACGAGGCCAACTCCATCTCTATGCACTTTATCACTACCATGAGAATTTTAGTATATAAAGACTTTAAAGGATTGGTGGCTTGGCAATGTGGGACAAGAAACTTTTGAAATATCACAATTTTTCCTACAATCCCCCACATATTTCAAAAGTTGATTAGGGTAAGAGGGTTTAGAGACAAAGGGTTTCCTGGGTACTAATCAAGAGTGTAATAGTTTCGAATCTGGTGCCTTTTGAGCTATAAACCAGTCCTAGATTGATAAGACTTAACACACAAGTGAATTGGTGGAGCAAGTTCTATGAACCAATACACTTTGATGTGTGCTAGTGGCCTTATCAGTCATTACACCCCCCACAATCACTCACTGTTATCGTTGTGTTGCACCTTTCGGCCATGCGCGTGCCTGGTGTTCATGAGTGCTTTAGAGATTAACCAAATCTCATGCAAGCGGCCCCACTAGAAACTCATATAGGTGATTCTATCAAGTACATGCTGCACTTCATGTACTACCCATAAGGGCTATGGAAATCATTAAAAGCTCTTATGCTTATCCTCTCAAAATGCAGCACAACACTGACATCCTAGGAATGAGATTACAAAATCTATTCAATTAGTGCTGTCAGATCAATGCGAATAACTTGGTTTTACCCATATGAACCTTCTTCATGGGATCTCTAATCACAAAGGTTGGGTTACCATTATTCACTGATGTCAATTGGTTCAAGTCGCATTCCCCTCAATGTATCATTGATCATTTTTCTACCCAAGGGTTTAGTCAAAGGATCGGCCAAATTTAACTCTAATTTCACATAATCAATGGAAATAATTCCATCCTTTAGCAGCTGCATTACTACATTATGTCTTAGACGAACATGTCGACTCTTTCCATTATAGGCTTTGTTCTTTGCAATGGCTATTGCCGACTGATTGTCACAATGCAAAGATACTGAAGGAGTGGGTTTCATTCCTAAAGGAATGTTTGCTAAGAAGTTTCTCAACCACTAAGCTTCGCTTCCAGCCAACTCCAGAGCTACGAACTCTGATTCCATAGTTGATCTGGCGATAATAGATTGCTTGGCTGATTTCCAAGCTACATCGCCCCCACCAAGCGTGAACACATAACCACTAGTGGATTTCATCTCGTCTGAATCCGAGATCCAATTAGCATCATTGTATCCTTCAAGTACAGCGGGAAATCCACTATACTTAACACCATAGTTCATGGTGCCTCTTAAGTATTTCATTACTCTAGCAAGTGCTTCCCAGTGTTCTTTGATGGGGTTGTCAGTGTACCTGCTCAATCTGCTAACAGCATACGCTATATCTCGTCGGGAAAAATTCATCAGATGTAGCAAGCTCCCAATAATTTGGGCATATTCAGATTGAGAAACAGGTTCTCCTTTATTTTTCTTTAATTGAGTGTTAGAATCATAAGGAGTACTCACATGTTTAACATCATAATGCTTAAACTTCCTAAGAAGTTTTTCAACATAGTGTTCTTGTGATAGTGTAATGCTATCACCTTTCCTTATGATTTTAACACCCAATATTACACTTGCTTCACCCAGGTCTTTCATGTCAAACTTAGATGATAGAAAATTTTTAGTTTCAATAACGATCTTAGTACTAGTACAAAAAATAAGCATATCATCTACATACAAAGAAATAACGTCACATTCTCTATCTAAAGTTTTTGCATATACACATTTATCAACATCAAAGGAATAAAATTCATCGCTAATTAAAACTTGATCAAATTTCTCATGCCATTGTTTGGGTGCCTGTTTCAAACCATATAGGGATTTAATGAGTTTGCACACTTTGTTTTCTTGACCTTTAACTTGACAACCTACGGGTTGAGTCATATATATTTCTTCCTCTAAGTCTCCATTTAGGAACGCAGTTTTAACATCCATTTGGTGAATCACTAGCTTATTAATAGAGGCTAACGCGATTAATACTTGAATAGAGGATATTCTAGCGACAGGAGCAAAGGTATCGAAATAATCAATGTTTTCCTTTTGTGTAAAACCATTTGCTACTAATCTAGCTTTATATTTGTCAACAGATCCGTCAGGATGATATTTTATTTTAAAAATCCATTTGCATCGTATTGGTTTGGCTCCTGGAGGTAAGTCTACTAGAGCCCATGTGTTATTTTTCATAATGGAATCAATTTCAGTTTTGATGGCTTCTTTCTAGAATTGTGAATCAGGAGAAGAAATAGCTTCCGAGAAGGTCAGAGGATCATTATTAGTTAAATAGACATAGAAGTCATTTCCAAAAGAAGTTGGTTTTCTTTGTCTTTTGCTTTTTCTAATTTCCTCAATGTTCTCATCTATATCAGGATTATCATGATCAGAATTACTTTCATCAAAAATTTCATGACCAGAATCATTAGGCTTGATTAAATCAGAGTGAGAATTATGTTCAGATTTTAGAGGAAATATATGTTCAAAGAATTCAGCATTCATGGTTTCTAAAATAGTATTACGTTCGTGCACATCACTTTTCAAAACTAGAAACCTATAAGCAGCACTATGCTCAGCATATCCAATAAACAAACAGTCAGAAGTTTTAGATCCTATTTTCATTTTCTTAGGGTCCGAAAACATTACCTTAGCTAGGCACCCCCACACTTTTAGATATTTCAGATTTGGTTTATAACCTTTCCAAAGTTCATAGGGTGATTTTCCGGTTTTCTTATGGGGAATCCTATTTTGTAGTAAGCACGCAGTCAGAATAGCCTCACCCCACAGATTATCAGGTGCAGAAGCGCTTACTAACATAGAGTTCATCATATTCTTTAAGGTTCTATTTTTTTGTTCTGTTACTCCATTCGATTCAGGGGAATAAGGAGGTGTTGTTTCATGTATTATGCCTTCTTTTTCACAAAAATTATTGAACATAATGTACTCTCCTCCTCTATCAGATCTAACTCTCTTGATTTTCCTATTAAGTTGGTTTTGAACTTCAGCTTTATAAGATATAAACATGTTAAAGGCTTCGTCTTTATTTCTAATGAGATAAACCTTAGTGTATCTAGAGAAATCATCAATGAAGGTAACATAATACATTTTTCCTCCTCTAGTCTCAGTATGTTTTAGGTCTCCTAGGTCCGTATGTATTAATCCTAGTAATTCAGTTTCGTGTTCATATACAGAGGGACATGATTTTTTAGTCAACTTTGATTCTACACAAATTTCACACCTTTTATTATATGATTTATTTAATCCATCAATTAAGCCTAAGTTCTGCATTTTTGAATATAAGAAAGATTCACGTGTCCTAGTCTAGCATGCCACGAATCAATAGAGTCAATCAAGTAAGCTGAATCAGACGCATTTTCTTTTAATTTTTTAGAGACATTAAGTACATAGAGACCTTGGTCACAATACCCCTTTCCAACAAAGACATTGTTTTTAGTTAATACAATTTTGTCAGACTCAAAAGAAACCTTTACTCCTGCCTTCCCTAAAAGAGCAACAGAAATCAGATTAGTTCTGATAACTAGAACATGAAGCACATCCTTTAAAGCCAGGGTCTTTCCAGACGTGAGTTTGAGAAGAATTTTCCCTTTTCCTTGAACCGAAGCAGTTCGAGAGTCTCCAAAAAACACAAGTTCTTCTCCTTCCCCCACAGGAGTGTAGGAGGCAGAAGCATCTTTGTTCCCACAAATATGCTTGGTAGCACCGGAGTCTACCACCCAATTCCTCACGTCGGAAACCATATTGACTTGGGTTACGAGAGCTGCAATAATATCATCTCCTTTAACCAAATTTACATTTGATTTAGGAGGGTTACCAGTTTTCTGTCATCGTCTGCATTTGTTAGAAAAATGACCTAGCTTTCTACATACAGAACTGTTTTCTTTCTCTTTCATGTACCTTTTGAAGGCAGGGTTAGAGGATTTGGGGATATTGTGATTAGGTTTCTAATTTGCGTACCTTTTGTCTTGAATCAGATTTGCTCGCGACGCCAGGGCCTTAGCTCTTTCTTCACTTATTTCTTTCCTGCTGGTTTCTTCAATGATGATGTGGGTGATGAGATCAGAAAGTGTCATCTGCTTGTCTTTATGCTTCCAATGCTGTTTGTAGTCGTTCCATGTTTCAGGCAGCTTTTCGATTAAAATTCCGGCAACAAACTCGTCTGGAAATGTTATGTTTCACTCTTTAGGTCTTCAAGAAGTTTATGGTACTCATTGATTTGGGTTCTGATGTCTTCAACGGTGTATTTGAGAGTCATCGAGTCCCATATTTCTTTTGCTTGCTTATAGGAGCATCAAACATCAAACAGTTCATCAAACATCAAACATCAAACAGCTTTCTTGGGTTCCCTCCCACGAGTAGCCCCAAAAAAGTAAAAGGAATCGCCATAGTCTTGCAGTGCAGCAGTGAGTGATGAAGAGACCTCGCATTTACCAAAACCCCAGCTAACTTACTTTTGAATAAGTTAACTTTTAGCCCGGCCACCAACTCAAAGCAATGAAGAATGCATTTTATTGCCAAAACATTTTGGACAGACGTGGGTTCCTTGGATCGAAAGAGCTTGGAGAAGTAAATACTTCATTTTCCCTCCCCTTGGCCTTGTCACCTTCATAGGGAAGGCGACGATCGTGGTTCGAACCAACCACGAGGTGTGTTTCTTTTGTTGTCGTTGTCCTTGTCGTTATCGCTTTTGTTGTTGCTGTTGTTGCCTTATTTTGAAGGACTTGGAAGATCAATTATAAACATTATTTCTTGGTATTTTAAGCTTGAAAACCATGCTTTATATTTGGGGTTCGAAAATGAAAATGGTGGGAATTTAGGGACTGAAAATAGAAAAAAAGAAACCTTGTGGGGGCTGTTTTAGAGTCTTATTTTAATGACGGACCAAAAGTTTAATTATTGAAAAGTTTATGAAAAAATTGATTTTGTGATCTATTGAAACTGAGAATTTAAATAGAATTCACAAGAAAAATTGATTTTTGAAAATTATATGAAAAGTTTGAGTTTTTGGCATGCAAAATGTGTTTAAGACACGTTGAGTGTGGATTAAAGAAAAAGGGAAATTTTTCATATTTTAGGCCTCGAGGCCGAGATCAACACATAATGTTTTAAGGGTTATTTTGTCTTCAAAAAACTGTTTTAGGCTTCTAAATTGTTAAGGGAATATTTAGGCCTAAATTTCTCTTCAAAGGTTTTGAAGTTTTGGAAAAGTTTGAAAATTGTAACTTAGTGTTTTTGCAAAGGTTTTGAGAGTTGTAAAAGTTTGCTAAGAGAGTTTTTGAATTCTATAGATTCATTCTTTTGAATGAGTCCATTTGCCTCAATCTTGGAAGTCCTTTAAGTTCATTAGCTAATGTCTTAGAACTAGTTTATAAATTCTAAACTAGGTTATGTTTCATAAATGATTACGGGGCATAGGAACATTCAGAGCGGACGTAGCTTTTGGAACAGACATAGCTTTCAGAGCGAACGTTGGAGTATGGAGCAAAGGACCTTGGTAAGGGCACTTCGCTATTCTTAGCTACTAAGCATACGTATATGATTATGTTAATGTATACTACGATATTGAGATTGGTAGTTGATGGCGTTCTGAGAACGACCCGATTAGAATTGTATTGATTGTGATATATTAATGCATGGAGCTGAAGGCATCGGATATGCTAGATTAGAATTGTTTGAGATGTGAAATTGATTTGCAATTGTAGCTTGACTTATTGAGTGCTTCTTTCTATACTGCTAAATGTTAAGCATGATCTCCTTGCGACATGATTTATATCTGATTTAGATATGTACATATGATCTACATGATTCCTTGTTAATTATGAAGCTATTTGAGACCACGTCTTCGGACGATTAAGCCTTGTGTTCGGGTTGTTCTTTTCATGTCGTGTCAAGCATATTGAGAGCCGTCGTGGTTCGAGGCTAACTTGGCACTAGACTGGAGATGGAAAATATCAGGGCGTTATACAGAGTGTACTTGTGGAAGTGGCAACTCCCGACTGATTCGCAGTACTACTTAGTCGAGTGTGGAGTCAGTTGAGTGTCCCACCTGCCTGCGGGATTTGGTGTTATATCCGGATGAAACTTTTGTATAATGAGCAGTTATGCGTGCATATAGGGAGTTGTAGGGTCATCGACCACCTGAGTCTATAAATTTTGTGTAGTATGATTTCTACATGCTTACTTGGATATTACCAGCTTGCATATATACAATATTGTTTGAAGTTGACCCTTGCACCTGTTTGTTTGTTTGTGTTTTGGCCGATCCATCGCCAACTAGACAACTACTAGCCGAAGAGTACCCGGAGGATGCCGAGCCAAAGGGAGTTCGAAGGAGCAGAACATATAGCTTATTACTTGTTGACTAGAGATAGATATTTGATTTTGTGTTTGTACATATTCATGCTCAAGGGTAGGGTAGAGTTCCAGGACGATGTACCTTTATACGGTCGCCCTGCGTGGCATCGTAGGAGGTATACCGGAGTAGGAAGTCTTGGTCAGGGTTTTAATTTAGGCAGTATGTCATCTTTTATAAATGAGTTTATTGATTACGAAACTCTTTCGGTGATGTTGTTCACCTAACTATGTACATATATGTTTTTGTCGAAATGGGTATATATATATAAGTAATGCATGTTGTCGATATCATGTCTTGGAAAAAGAAAAAAAATATACTTGCATTTCCATAGCTTTGAAAGATAACTTGCATGTTTATTTACTATTCATTCACTACAGTAACAACTTGAAAAAAGGGGTGTTACACATTGAGGTTTTGGGGTGCATCAACCTTTGGAATAAGTGCGACGAAAGAAGCATTACATTCTTTCGGCCAATTCCCATTAATGTGAAATTCATCCAGCACTCTTTTAATATCATCCCTCATCAAATGCCGGAATGATTTTATGAATATGAAATTGTAGCCATTGGGCCCCGGACTCTTGTCCCACCACACCCCCAAACAGCCTCTTTTATCTCCTCCACACTGAAACTGGTTGTAAGCCTTGCATTCTCCTCTTGAGATATTTGACTAAAAGGAATCCCATCCATGTTTGGAGCTGCCGCATCATCAGCATGGAATTTCTTTTCATAAAAGTCTTTGACAACATGTTTAATCACAGGTGGGTCCTCAACCCAATCACCATTTATAGATAATTCAGACAATGCATTTATCCTCCGCCTGCAATTCACCAATGCATGAAAGAATCTCGTATTGGAATCACCTTCTTTAAGCCATCGTGTTCTTGACTTCTGGCAGAGGAGGGGCTCATTAATGCGAGATAATCTTCAAAAATCCGCTTGCGCCTCGCATCTTGGCCTCATATCGTCCTGATTCAACCCCACTATCCCAGCTTTCTAATCTGACTCATTTAGTTTTGTTATTGCATCTTCCCTCCTACTTTTAAGGTTGCCAAATACCTCCTGGTTCCATTGCTTCAACTTGCCTTTCAGTGCTTTTAATTTTTCTTTTAAAACAAAAGCACCCCAACCCTGAATGTGAATCTCCGACCATTCTTTCTTCACAAATTCTGAGAACCTGGTATCTTGCATCCAACAGTTTAGCACCTGGAATGGTTTGGGTCCCCAATTCTGCTCTGAACACCTCAAAATAATCGGACAATGGTCTGACATATCTCTTCGAAGGCCAAGCAAAGAACAACTCGATCACGCATTGATCCATTCCACCGATACAAGGGCTCTGTCTAGCCTGCTCATTGGTTGCCCATTTGGTCGAAACCAGGTGAATTGGTTTCCCACTAATGGTAAATCCAATAGTCCCAAGGAGATGATAAAATCATTAAAATTAGCAATTTCTCTCCTCCCATAATCAGTATTGGACGACACCGCCTCCTTTCATCCAGGGCTCTAATGATAGTGCAAGAAACACACAAGAAAGTGGGGGTTTGAATTGTGTGTGTCATTTTTAAAACCTTCTTTCAGAATACACCTTAATTATTAGTTTTTAAAGAGTGTTAAGGATTATGTGTGTATGTATGTATGTATGCAGCGGAAAAATTAACGTAAGGCGGAAAACTAAAGCACACACAATATTTATCCTGGTTCAGCCCCATAATCGGCAGGGCTACGTCCAGTCCTTGACTTCACCATGATTTTCTACTATTTCATTAAATAGTACAGGTATTCTCAGGGACTTCTCCCAGTATTAGAAGGACTTCTCCTATCAAGTATTGTACAGGACTTCTCCTAGTATTCTCAAGACTTCTCCTTTCAAGTATTCTCCAGGACTTCTCCTTATTAGTATTCTACAGGACTACTCCTGATTCCCTTTACAAATTGGGTTTGTTTTTCTACAAAGATTCTCTTCAGAAAGAGTGAGTAGAAGAAGTAAAGCTCGGGTTACAGAGAGGATAGGAATTTAAGGTTCTCTGTTTTGTGTTGTGTGTGGCTTAAGATAAGAGTAACACTCTATGAGTTCTTCACACAAGTGGACAACATAACTCAGGTAAATTATGGCTTGAAGCTTTCTGAGTTTGAACCAATGGAAGCTTGGTTCTTTGGGCAACTTGGTTTAGATATGCAATAGGTTGAATTTAAGTCGCCAAATTTTTTTGGAAGCTGAATTCTCTATTTATATCTTCAGTTTATAATCTTCATTGATCCTTGATAGAAGGAGAGAAAATAGATCCGTTAGTGCTTCTGCTTCCTTGTGAGTAACGACTGATTCTGTAATTCTGGATCAGCATTGAATGCGTTCTGTCAAGCATTAATTGCTTGGGTTGACATCGTCTGGCTCGGCGCTGTGTCGAGCTTTGGGTTTTTGTTTGAACATGATATCTTAGTGCAAGCCAGCTAAGAATCATTAAATGCTCTGAATAGAATATTTGAATTTTGAATTTGGAGGGAATACGATGTTCAGAAATTCACGTCGTTGATTCCGCGAGGTCAGCTTGATTTGAGGAAATGCAGAAAGGCAGAGGAACCAAGGAATAATGTATTAATTATGTCCTTTTCTTCTTTCTACAATCAACAGTGCTTCATTTAATGTGCTGACGAGGTAGATGATCCTCGAACCAAGAAACAATTATAATAGATGAACTCTTCAGAGTTATTGTTGAACGATTTCTTTAATGCTTCTGTTGAACTGATTCTTCATAACCTCATTACACATGCTTTCTGGCATTTATGACCGTTGAGCACTTTTGACGATCTGAGCGGACGGAATCTTTCATTATGATTTGGCAGACGCAGTCTTTATAGAATCTTCAGGATTTCGTCACTGAGTGAGTTGCATAGGCAGACGGACTTTTTCATCCCAACCTTTCTTGAAGATCAGAGTATTCTTGATTTGTAGATGACTGGACGCTTCCTTCTCTTGTGCTACTACTGTTGAAGTTCTCCTCTATGAATAAGTTGTCACTCAACTAATTTGTATAGTGCTAGAGATACTTCGAAGCTGGGAATATTTCTTCATGACTTGTTGCCAGACTTACTCAGCTTTTGGCAAAACAGTCTTCCTGTTGATCACCGTTTATTCAAGCACCGGACTGTTTCATCTTTATCAAGTGAGTTTTGGCTTTGAGAGTGCGTAGCTGATTGAGTGCCTTCCAAAAGATGTTTGCTACTTGTGGCCAATGTTTGGTCTTCTGTGAGTCACCGGACTGTCTCCACATGGTTGCTTTCTTTGTATATTTTGACAGTTTTTCTTGAAGGTGTATGCAGTTGTTCTTCAATAAGGACCCGGACGATTTCCATTTACTTGGCTTGACTTGCTTTTGCGATTTGATCATGTCTTGGGGTTTTATGAAGTCCTTTATGATGATAGTTTCTCGTGGACATAAAAATATTTAGCAAGTTAGGATTTCTTCTTCAGAAATATCATATTAGAAAGAAATTGTTAATTATCAAAACACATTAATTATTAGACTCTAACGTCTAATCGAATTGAAATCACTGATCAAACAACAAGCAATGTTAGTGAATCTGTTCCTCGGATCAGATAGAGCATGCCATAACTGTCTCTTTGCCTCAGTGTTGCAAGGTGCATAGACATTTACTAGCAGCACTTCTTGATCTTCCCACATGCCATGTAAAGCAATGGAACCAGGCCCTTGATCACAGTCAATCAGACGGAATAAGCTTCTCTGCCATAGACAAAGTAGTCCACCACCTCTATTAACTGCAGAATTGCTTTTCCAATCACAATCAAAATCCACCCATAATGAGCAGCAGAACCTGCGATCTATATTTTCCAGTTTTGTTTCCTGAAGGCAAATTAATTCCACCTTCTCCTGGGTAATAAGACTCCTTTTAATTCTACCACCCAGGCCCCTTAGATTCAGAGATAAAATCCTCATTGTAAACCATTTCCATCCCCTTCCCTCTGGGTTGAATTGGTCAACAACCCCTGTTCATCTCTCTTTTCAAGTTCCAGGAATTTTTCAATTATCACATCATCCCCCCTTCTCAAATTGGGCCTTCAAATCATTTCCCTCGCCCACATCATATTTGGGCCCAATTAAGTTATTTTCCCCAACTTGGTCCGGTTCAGGCTGAGTACCCACTGAATTCTCTACATGGTTCACATGTTGACTATCCACATTTTCTTTACTAGATACACTTGCCACCTCCTCCTTTTTATTAGTAGGAATGTTAGGTTTCATGAAAAACACTTTCTCTTTAAAAGATAACATTAGATAAAAAAAGGGCTGTGGAGTCATGCTATTCGTTTCATGTTATCTAATGTTATCTTTTAAAGGGAAAGTGTTTTTCATGAAACCTAACATTCCTACTAATAAAAAGAAGGCAAATGAACAACCGATTCCAAGTCATTAGAGTATATATAGAGTAAATTATATTAATATCTGATAGTCTCTCATGCGATGCACGAGTGTTTTAGTTTATCCTAGTTTAAGGTTAAATATTAATTTTAACGTATCATCACTTATAATAAAATATTAATTATAAATATAACTTGTTATTTTTTTCATACAAAACGTATGCTTGTATTTTGTCATTTGTCTATTACATGTATAAGATAAAAATAAATATGCATATATATAACACAAAATTTGTTAGTTGTCATTTGTGTATAGTTTTAAAAAGTCAACTCTTAAAATTATCTATGGGCAACTCATTTAAATTTATTTTGTTGGAATAAATTTAACACTAAGTTAAATATTTCTCCCTGTTTTTTATTAGCTGTCCACTTAGAGAAAAAAAAATGTTCTTATATATCTTTTATTTAGAATTTCAATATGACATTAAATGAATATTTTCAAGTAATACCCTTATGAGAACAATAAATGAAGAGGGTTAATATACATTTTAAAAAGTAAAATGAGAAGACATAATATTTTTTCTGGAAAATTTAACAAAATTATTTATACTCTTTAATATGTGTGTTTTTTCTCTATCTGAATAGTTAATAAAAACACGAGCCGAATTCTCAACCAACTATAAAGTAAAATAAAGAAATAGACAAACAATTATAAAGTGAAATAAAGAGATAGACCAAGAAAATCAATGGACCCTCATAGCATAGGAAAAAAACTCAAATGTGAATAGTATCAAAATAGCATATTCCTTTGTAGTGTTTATAGATAGATTTGAACTTTCACAATATAATAATCTATAATTTTGTCATTTCTGCACCAAGTTTTATACACACTGTCTATCTGCAGATACTCAATTTAGGCAGGGTGTATCTAATTCTCTAGAATCGTTTAAGACATTGGCATGAGAGTCGCTTGAGTGTGAGACACTGCTATTGGAAATGCTCTTAGTATCTCTATATTATTGGTAATGTTCGTCATGCGCAAGACTACCAATTTAGATAGCCGCAAACAAGTAGTAAATGATGTAAATTATTATCAAATTCGCATTAACAAGGTAAATGTGATCTATATAGCATCAAATCATAACAATATTTTAGCAGGTATAATAAGGATCACTAAGATTTGGTTTGGTGTGATGCTTTGCCGAATAAGGTTATATATGGTTTGTAAAAAAACAAAATAATTGTACCACATGAATGTGAAACTAATGAATTGAAGAGCTTACTAAAATGATGTAGATATATGGAAATAAGGAAAACACTCATCAAAATGATCTTAAACAAGGGAACACAAACATTGACAATCAGTATAGTCTCATGCTCCACTTGACTTTCATTCATCATGTAATGCATAATACATGGTTTATGAATAATTGTTTTTAGCTTTAGAGCTATTAAACATTCTTCTTACCGCAACAAATTTTTCTTTTATTTTCCTTGGCATTGATTTCAAGAGGGTTAGAAACAGGAGCTCCCCTAACAGAATAACTACCACAAACTTCAAGTCTTCAAATGTGATGGCCGCTACTCTTCTAAAAAAAGTTATGATTCCCTTGGGGAGAAAGCAACCATTAAACTCGCAACTGTGGTCGCAAGATAACGAGTTTTGGTGTCCCCGCATAAACATTGCAACTACATCACCTCGTATTTGTCTGCAATCCCGCGACGCAATGACATCTGCAACCACTATTTAAAACTCTGAAACCAAATCATTACCAAACTGTTGCATGCAATTAAATGATAAATTGCCATAAAAATAAAAATTCCATTTTTAAAATATCTATATCAAAACATTAACTTAATAACTAATACATCATATCTCCAACATCATCCTTTGAAAATAACATAACTTTTGTCATCTTTTTCCTTCCCCTTTTATTTTTGTTTAAAACAAAGGGAACATATCATATAAAAGAGTAGCAAACAATGCAGCAGGCGATGATGCAAAGTATTTCATGTTCATGTTCATGTTCAGACAATAGACGATCGTTGAGCAGACGATGTAACAGTAGTAGACGATCACAGACGATGGTTGAGCAGACGATGTAGACGATGTAGACGATGGACGAGCAGATGATGCAGCAGTAGCAGACTGTGCAGCAGATGACGATGATGCAAAGTACAATCAACTCATGTTCTTCCTATGAATTCTTCATCTTCTCATGTGAAAATATGCATAACTAGTGTCGGCTTTATTTTGTTAGGTATAGTTCTGGGTTCCGTCTGGTCCCTAAGGGCCCTTCATTTTATGTCTATATATTTGTATTTTGTTTCTTTTAGTTTTACTACTCTTTATAATGGGTTGGAGCACCTCTTGTGCTCCCCATTAATACATTTAGGGCCCGTTTGGTGGTTAGGATATGATAAGAGAATGATATGATAAATGGTTGAATAAGGACATGACATGATAAGAGCAGGATAAGCTCTTATCCTATCATGCGTTTGAGGTGGACAAGATATTGATAGGAGTAGGATATGATAAATTGTTGAATAAGGACATGATATGATAAGAGTAGGATAAACTCTTATCCTATCATGCGTTTGAGGTGGACAAGATATTGATAGGATATGATAGAAACAAATAAAAATGTATCAAATTTCCCTTTAAAATAAAAAATACATAATATTTTTTAAAATTTAATTTTCTAAATAATTTTTAAAAAAATAATTATTCTATTAAATTTAATTATTTTTACATTTTTATAAATAAATATATGTTTTAATATTAACTAAAATTAAATTAATTCAACTGGGAATTAATTCAGTATATGTCCTTACCTTAAAATATAAAAGAGACAATGGTGCATGATTGGGGAAAAGAGCAATGCAATATTAGTGCTTAAGAAATGTCAAATCGAACTGGGAACCAGCTGAGTGGGTGGTAATAGGAAATACGTGTGGCTTCGGAAGGTTGCCGACAATCGCTATCAAAGTGAAATGTGGCCACAGAGAGAGACTGTGACGGATGCCGGTAACGTCGCCGGTGACACTCGTTAAATATCCTCTTTTTATTGACATATTTTACAGTATTACTATTTCCTTTCACTAGCTGCTGTTCATTCGTTCATTATTTCGTTTTCACCATGAAATGAAATTGATAGCTTGCATTGCATGCCCCACGTTTGATGTTGACCGAGGTGTTCTATATTTAGTTGAAGGCTCCGCTAAAAACGCATGTTTGTTTGCTAAAGCACTTTTTCTTAAAAGATTGTGTGTTCGATTTTCATTTTTGATTTGAGGATGTGATCACCCAAACATTTCCTCATAAAAAAAAACTCCACTATTCATGTGGAGGAGACAGCAAGTGAGACCTATATATCCTCTCTAAACCAGACGCTATGCCATGCAGCTTTTCTCTTTTACTATAGGACCACCCGGATAGTAAGAAAATCAATTTAGATTTCACATGAGATATTGTTACTCATTGAAAGGACAAGATAACACGATAAATTGCAGTACAATGTTGGACCAAAATGATAGATTGAGGTCATGGGCATGACGTTTGGGCCGTGAAGATTTGGGGTCGTTTGTGAAATGATGATGAATTTTTTCTTTCAAGTGACCAACCTGCGAAGTAACCTAGCGCTGTTTATCAGAGAGAGAGTCGAAACAAATCTGTCACCTCCATGGGGCTTCTCCCCTTTGGGGGTTTCTCCTCCTTTATGGAGATTTTTTTTAGATAGGTGTTTCTCCCATAATAGATGAGTTCTCTTCCACATTAGGTGGATTTGATACCCAATAAGTGGGTTTTTTCTTATGTGTTAACTAAGTTTTTAGTCCTTGTGTAATAGATAAAGTTTGAAAAAGGTCCCTCGTCGGAATAAAGTTTGGCTTTAGTCCCTACTTTTTAGAAAACCATCCAGTTTTGGTCCCTACCAGAGGTGGTGGTCTGGTAACATTGCCACATGGCCTCATCGGTACTACATGGCTATGCCACCTGTTTAATGAGACTGATGTGGAATTTTGTTTCTTTTATCTCTAAAATTCATTTTTCCACATCAAATTAACCCACTAACACCTAAACTCGGGGTATTCGCGAATTGGATCGGATCGGTTTTGAAGGAAAAAACCATCCGACACAATCGCATCGGTTTTATGGTTTTATCATCCAATGGATTTATCTTTAGGTTTAAATCCAAACCAATCCGATCTAATATATAGTGGTTTGGATTGCATTGGATTTTTTTATTTTTTCTTAACTTTTTTTTCCTTTGAGATTGTAGTGTATAAATATAAAAATATATAACATATAATAAATAAAAAGACATATAATTTATAGCATCAATATAGCATTAAAAAACTATAGCATAAGCAATAACTTTTTAAATTATGATTATATTTGTTTATCTTGATGCATATTGATAGTCAAATCCGCAAGTGTACGGTGGTTACCAAAGTAGTATAAATGATTATCGTCTCTACAGGGATAGGTGTTTTCAAAGTCCAAAATTCAATTGTTTAGAACTTAGAGCAGAAAATTAAATTGTTTGATTTTGGTTGTTTGTAAGAAATCGGAACTGCAATTCGCAATGAAAAACTAATGATAAAAGCTAAGAACTTGGGTTGAGTTGAATAACTTATAAGTCATGCTTAAGAATCAATTCTATATCTGAGAATTTAGCAAATGTTTCATGATGTTCTAGCCTATTTTATTTATTAGTTAATTCCTTAAACAAGCAAAACTTTCTTCCTAATTACTAAACCCAATTCCTTAGTGCTTTAGTTAATAAAAAAGAAGACAAATTCTGAGTTCAGGCCAACATAAACAAAGCTCACCCTTATTTCTAAGTGACATGCAATATGTTCTTTCAATTCCTATTTCCCTTACTTCCAAACAATTATCATTGTATATGAAATAAGTAAAGACACTTGTGTACAACAAGATGAATGAAGAACAAAGAATTGAAACATGTATTGCATTTTATTTAGATATAGAAACAGAAACTAAAACATGGTTATAAGCTAAACAGTACAACCCAAGAACTTAAAAAGAGCTTAGCCAAGCATGGCTAAGAATGACATAATACAAATCCGGATTAGAAGCTTAAGAAAGGCTTCCTACAACTCAGGATAGTGCTCAAGAACAAGAGAGAGAAAAGTATCTTAGTGTATGAAGGTGCCCCAAGATATCTTTACAAAGAAACCTAATTCCCTATTTATAGAATTTTTGTAATTGCGTCCTTGCGCTTGAGCGCTGGGAACCCAGCACTTGAGCGCTGGGATTTAAGTGCCAGTCCTTGCAAAAAAGGGGCTCAACGCTCATGCGTTGAGCCCTCCAACGCTTGGGCGTTGGTTAAACATGGATTCTGGGCTCCAGGCAGAATGCCAACGCATGAGCGTTGGGGTTCCAACGCTCAAGCGTTGGTACGGCTACTGCTTCAATGCCTTGGCTGTTTTATTTCTTCTTCTTGATGGAACTTCATGGCATTCAATGGTTTCCATGTAGCCACTTTCTTGTCCTTTCTTAACTCTTAAACTTCCTCTTCTTAATCATTTCTTCATTCAAGTCCTAGTTCTCATGTGTTAAACAATAGGAAATGCTTCATCTTCTGCCTTCAATTTTGGTCCCCCAACTTCTAATATTTGTAGTTTGGTCCCTAGAAATATGCCTAATTTATGCAGTTTCCTAAAAAGACTAAAAACTAACAAAAACATCTAAAAATAGACTAAAAATAGCTAAAAACACAAAATTACAATTTTCCTACATGAAAATGCAAAAGTGAAGAAAATCCTAACAAAATAAAGAAAAATCTAGATGAGACTCATTAAAAATACTAAAAAATGAAGTAAAAAGACCCTAAAATTATCATATGAAATACGGTCATCACACCACTATACCCAACGAAAGCTTGTCCTCAAGCGTTAAAACTCAAAGAAAAGCTTGTCCTCAAGCTCAGAAAAAATTATCCAACTAACCAAAGAAGCACAAGATACATTTTCACAAGAAGGCACAGCAGATTTGGAAAAACATGCATGTTCAAAGATGTAGTAATCATTCAAGAAAACTGGGCTTGGTAATTGATCATTTCAAAGATTGAGTTCATCCAATATAGCTCACAGGATTGTTTACTCAATGAGAACAAGAAAGTCAAATAATTCTTCCTATCATTCAAATCAAAACCAAAACAATGCAACCATGTAATCTTGAAGAGATTTTTTAAGGGTTGAAACTTGGCCAAGGGATCAGAAACAGGTATGGAATTGAAAAACTTGGCAACTCTATTGGCTAACTCAGAATTGTGTTAAGTGATTTTTGCTTTTTCAATTTCCAGAGCTTTTAACAACAACAACATTAGGACCTCTTTTTTTCCATTTTTTTTTCTTTCTTTTTCTTTTCAATTTCAAATCAAAAGCACATACTTAAGATTTTTCAATTTTTATTTTTTCAAAGAGGGTCCTAAACATGCATAGCTCTATTTCTCAGTTTATAGCATCACCTAACGGCTTAATCAATTTTCCACAGAAGTAGGCTCCAAACAAATTGACTCTATTTAAGGCTCAAGGGGGCTGCTAATGGGAATTCAATTTCAAACAATCTCTGAGTTTTCAATAATTCCTAAAATCTCTTCTCAAATTTACAAAGTGTGCAAAGCTTCAATCAAAATGTAATACAAGGAAGAAAAATTCACAATCATGCAATCAGAGTTCTAAGCACTCAGAAAAAAATAAGGTAAGTGGTACCTTTTTAGTGTTAGAACAGATAGCAACCTGAGAGGGGGGGTGAATCAGTGTTGCCCCAATTTTCGCCTTATTGAAATCGTTACTTTCAAGTTTATGATGATCACGAGTTGATCTTGTGATTGCAGCGGATATGAACAATGCTTGAAAGTAAATGTGAAGGATAAACAGAATCACACACAAGATTTATCCTGGTTCGCCTTCAATCCACCGAAGACTACGTCCAGTCCCTCAAGAAACCCCTTGAGGATTTTTCCACTATTGATAAGAATTTCTTACAAGTTCCTAACCCAAGGACCCCAAGAACTTCTACCAATATCCTGTGAAAGCAAACCGCTTTCAACAACCCCTGAAAGCAAACCACTTTCAGTTCCTGAAGGCAAACCACCCTCAGACCTTGAAGACAAACTTGTCTTCAATCAAAACCCTGAAAGCAAACCACTTTCAGTAACAACAACCCTTCACCGAATATCACGGTGAAGAACTCAATCTTACAAAAAGAGATGAAGAAGATATTACACTTGGCTGTTTCAATCCTTTAACACACAATTGGATTGAACATGAGAGATTATGCTTTTAAGGCTTTTAAGCATAATACAATTCTGAGTTCTTCAAGATATGAACAACAAATGTGTTCTTGTAAACATGAAGATCATGAACTCAGAATTTAGGCTCCAAAAGATTTAGGTTCTAAGAGATGAACCAATTTTGAAAAAGCTTTGGCCTAATGTGTTTTTCTCATGTGAAATGTGTGAATTTCGTGTGTGTGTGTGTGTTCTATGTTGTTTTTCTTGTGTGTTATGTTTTCTGGACTCAAATGGTCTTTATATAGGCAAGGGAAACGTCCTTGAACCATCACAACCCTTTTCAAAAGGTTTGGGACACAATGGTTCATGAAAAGATGCAACTTTTCGTTCTGGTAATCGATTACCACACTTAGTGTAATCGATTACACAAGTGACCGTTTCAGTTTGAATTTGAATTTCAAACATGTAATCGATTACAAGACTGGAGTAATCGATTACTTGCCTTGGTGTAATCGATTACCATACTGGTGTAATCGATTACACAGAAGCCCATTTTCCAGAAACTTATTCTTTGAGACTTGCTTAAGGTTTTCTACTTCTTTTAAGTTATGAAAACACTTAGCTTGATTATATTAGGTATTTTGAGAGCCTTTATGCTTTAATAAACCTTTAGAAGCATAACTCACCTAATTCTAAGACTTCTAGACTATTGATGGACTTGAGTGCTTGATTCTTTGAAGTCTTCTTTTTCTTCTTTTTGTTGATGAGTTTGTCGTCATCAAAACCACAGCCAGGGTCAGGAGCAAGACCTTCTTCACATTTAGAACTCAGAAAATTTGATACCAAAGCCTAGCAAACAAGAATCAATTATTTTCTAACAGCATGCAATCCTATCCGCACAAAATCAATGTATCAATTTTCAGAAAAGCAAATAGTTGGATAAAACCACTTAAGAGTTAAAGTATCATGGTATGTTAATCTGGATCCACAGTACTGACTCTAATGCAATTAAAAATTCTAAAAATAAAAATAACAAAATAAAAATAAAAATGTCAATAACTAAAAAAAAAACTGGTCAAACTTTAATCATAATTCATGGGGTCCTCTTCCTCTGCAGCTGCTCCTGATCCTCCAGCCTGATCAGACACATGCAAGCTCATCAGTCTCCTCTCCAAATTAGTGGGGTCAGAGCACCTCTGCCAGTTGGGGTCACTGTAGCCAGCATGATCCCAAATCAGCTGTTGGTTGCTAGATAGTCTGTGCATGTGCTGGAACATAGTTCCAAAAGCCTTCTCCTGCCAAGTAATCGTAGAAGGTTGGGCTGATGATGACTCCCCTCTATCCTGAGCTTCTGCTCTGGTATTTGCTATGGATTTGGAAATTGGGAAAACAATGTCCGTCGGATTCCCCTGCCTTCTCAGAAACTGCTGATGATCCAAGACAATTCTCCTAGCAGCCTCCCAATTCATGGTTGGGAGTGGATGGATGTGAATCTCCACATGGGGCATAGCTGTTATTCCAATTTGGCCTGCACAAGCTTGTTAATAAGAAGAGGATAGCCAAACCTCTTTCCTTTTTTTTCAATGTTGACAGAGAAGTGAATCCGCCATGAGATGATTCTGGTCACATCAATGGGACGCTTGTTGAGCAAGCAGTAAATGCATAAAGCACTCTACTTCCTTAGCTCTGTTTTGTTAGAGCTTGGGAGGAGAGTGTCTCCAAGGAAGTGATCCCGCACTTTGACTTCAAGCTTCACAAATTTCCTGAAAATGTAACTGGGTGTTTTCTTATCTGCTTCAGTTTTCCACCTAGCTCCAAGTACAGCCACAGCCTCCAAGACTTCAGCAAATAGGTAATTATTGAGCAGCTCATTGTAACTTGCCCCATTTGCTCCAAATTTAGCCCAATCTTGGGCTTTAGTGGGCAATCTCAACAACCTCCTGATTTCCTCTGCAACATAACTGATTGTGGTTCCTCGGAACCAAGACTTATAGGTCGGGATGGCTAGAATCTCCTCATCGGAGTCATAGCGAGCATTTTCATAGAACTCCCACACCAAAGTCTGACAACCATCGGTAAGTGGGGCACACAACAACTCCCACTTCCTTTCAGTGATGGCCTCTTGGATCCCCCAAGGATCCACACCTTCAAGCTCGAGGGGCCTCTCTCGAACCAACTCCTTTTGGACCACCTTCCCTTTGAAGTATTTCTCCTTTTCTAAGGAGAGGAAGTAGTCATAGTTGTTAGAGAAAAATACCCAAATGAATTAACCTATTTTGATAAATAACAATTTCGTTAAGAGTCACTAATTTTCTTTGAAGAATTTTATATTCAGGGACTCTTATAAACGGAAGGGACGCTGCAATCATTATCAAAAAGCAAAGGAAAAGTCTGTCAGGCTATGAGAACTGAAGCCTCTCTCTCAAAGTAAACTTCGTCCGCCTAAAGGGTCTGTCCGGATCACTCCAAGTCAAACAGATAGGTTGACTAAGAAGTAATAATTAAAGACTGACACGAAATGAATCTGCTCAGCAGAGATCGTTTGTCTAAACCAAGATAAGCTGTCAAGCACCTCCTGTGGATCAGAGCATTAAATACGAAAGAGACAGAATTAAGCGCCATATATCTTGAAGATTCAAATCCTCCGACATTCCTTAATTCAAGTTGCTTTTTACTGAATTTACGGTGAAATCCTCTGATCATCGTATCTCCTCAACGGTAGAATTCAAATCCTCTAGTCAAAAGCATTAATTTCCTTATCAGCTGGAATTCACTCACATTAATTGCTGTCTCTGGAAACCAGAAGAAAAAGCATTGCCAGACGAACTCACTCTCTACCAGTTGAAGGAATGCTCATCACTATGGCAAATTTTCTTTAGCAACAAGTTGTAGAAGTATCCGTTACTCACAATCTAACGAATTTCCAACGGAACTATTTTTGAAGATCTTCATCAGTCCATCCGGTTCTCATCCTACTGAAGATATAAATAGTGACCTCTGCATCACTTTCAACTTGGCGACTTACACAATATCTAAGCATTCAAATTCTTCAAGTCAATCCACAACTTAGACGAGATTTTGCCAAGAACACTCAGTAATGCTAGAATCTCTATCCTTCTGAGTTTAGTCGCCAATCAGTGTGAAATCTCCATAGAGTGAAAACTCTCATTCTTCTCACACTATCCCTTCAGAGAATCAAACATAACAATCATCTCTGAACCTAGAACTTCATATTTTCTACCCACTCTCTGTGAAGAGAACCTTGTAGAAAACCAACCTTCTTGTAAATGAATTGGGAGAAGTCCTGTCGAATACTTGAGAGATAAAGGAGAAGTCCTGAGAAAACTTGTAAAGGAGTAGTCCTTAGAATACTGGGAGAAGTCCCTGAGAACACTTGTACTATTCAGTCGAAATAGTGGAAAATCTTGGTATAGCCAAGGACTGGACGTAACCCTATTGATTTTGAGGGTGAACCAGGATAAATATCTTGTGTGCTTTACTATTTATGCTCTGAGTATATTTCCGCTGCACGTTAGATAAACGCTTTCAAACTTATCAATAGTATTTTTTTTTTGGAAAAATTTCAAAAGTCACACACAATTCAAACCCCCCTTTCTTGTGTGATTTTATTATTATCAATAGTCAAATTGCTCCTCCAAGGTAGGAGAATCTTCCACAGCTCTATGTTTGGGTGTCATTCTGCAAAATCGAGCAAACAATTTTTTTACAAGTAACACACTTGTTAGAATGGTTAGTTCCAAATCCAAAAATCCAATTCAAACTTCTTTCCAAATTCAAGTTCCAAAGGTCGGAAACTTGCCCACATATATCAAACAAGGTTTCTTGAGTCTTTCATAAATAAAAGTTCAAAAAAACTAGGCATGAAAAGCAAAGGAAAAACTCAAGAAACTTATTCAGACATTTCATCAAACAGTTGGTGGGAAGTTTCTAAAACAACAATAATTATGTACAATTCCAATATGCAAAAAGCAGAAACCACTCCTCATCCCTCAAATAAACCAAATAATCAATCCTAATACTAACATATGTTCCAAAGAATTCAAGGCTAAATTGAAAGAATTTTTGAAAATAAGAGAACTTTACCTTGAATAATGAAACAAGTGAGTAGTATGAAGGAGAAAAAGAACACCAAGAACTACCAAAGATCGACCAAATATGGAGAACTTGGACAAATTAGAGATGCAATTAGGGCACAAATGTGTTCTGGGTTTGTGGGTTATGAGGAATCAGAGTGGGGAGTTTAGGAGAATGAGTGGAAAGTGGGAAAGTTTAAGAAAAAACCTAACTTTAAAAACCTGCCCATGCTCCAACACTTGAGCGTTGGATTTACTAACGCTTAAGTGTTGGAATTAAAATCCAACACTAGGCAAACAAGGGCTCAACGCATGAGCGTTGGACCCTTCCAACGCCTGAGCGTTCGAATTAAAAATAAAAACTGGGGGATTACAAGGGCTCAACGCATGAGCGTTGGCCCCCCCAACGCTTGGGCGTTGGGTTAATTTCAGACCCAGTGGTCTGGCAGGGTCTCAACGCATGAGCATTGAGCCTCCAACGCCTAGGCGTTGGCCCCTCCTGCAGTAGAAACTCTTTTTTTTCTTTT
Source organism: Acmispon strigosus (assembly GCA_030819835.1). Taxonomy (NCBI): domain Eukaryota; kingdom Viridiplantae; phylum Streptophyta; class Magnoliopsida; order Fabales; family Fabaceae; genus Acmispon; species Acmispon strigosus. The sequence goes on from JAUAMA010000001.1 coordinate 34,881,217, forward strand.
TTTTTTCAACAAGAAAAACTTTAAAGGAAGAAAATTTTAACTTGACATGGGTTGTCTTTCAAGCAGCCCATTGTTATAGTCTTAGGTAGACTCTTCCCCATTTAATAAATTTGGGGAAAATTTCCTTTCCTTGATGACTAAATCATCAATCATCATTCAGCTCATTTTCCTCGTCGGACTCAAAATGCTTGAGAGTCCGAAATACCGAGAATTTGATTTTCACATCACCTACTTTCAAAGACAGGAGTCCTTTTGCCACATTGATCTTAGCATTGCCTGTTGCAAGGAAAGGCCGACCAAGAATCAATGGTACTTTTGAGTCCTCCTCCATATCCAGTATCACAAAGTCCACAGGGAAGACAAATTTGTCGACCCTCATCAACACATCCTCAACTACTCCATAAAGATACTTGATGGACCTGTCCGTCAACTGTAAACACATAAGAGTAGGAGTTGCCTCTCCCATGTCCAATCTCTTGAACATAGAAAGTGGCATGAGGTTTATGCTAGCTCCCAAATCACAAAGAGCCTTAGCATTTGGCAACCCCTCTATGTCAACAGGTAAAGTGAAACTTCCCGGGTCTTTTAATTTATGGGGAAGCTTCCTAGAAACAATGGCAGAACATTCTTAGTTAACATTACAGTCTTTTCCATCTCACTTAGCTTTCTTCTCCTTGAAAGATATCTTTCATTAATTTAGCATGTGTTGGCATTTGTTCCAAAGCCTCAGAAAATGGTATGTTTATTTGAAGTTTCTTGAAAATGTCAAGAAACTTAGAAAACTGCTTTTCTAAATTCTTTCTTAATAAAGCCTTTGGATATGGAACCTTGCCAACATTTCTAGGAGAAGAAACCTTTTCCTTTTCATGTTCAATTTCAACTATCCTATCAGGCATGATTCTACCACTCCTAAGAGCAATAGAAGATACATTTTCCAATTTGTCCTTAGGATTTTCAAGTGTGTCTGAAGGAAACGTACCTGGGATCCTTTCATCAATGGTCTTGGCCAATTGGCCAACCTATACCTCCAAATTTCTTATGGAGGCTTCATGATTTTTGGCACTTGTTCTTGTCTCATTCATGAACTGAGCAGTTTGTTGGGCCATTTCTCCAACAATGTCCTCCAAGCTCTTTTTTCGTTGCCCTGGATTTTGAGGATTAGGAGGTTTCTGAGCTTGGTAAGACCTCTGAAATGGTCTATGAGCACCGGCCTCACCTTGACCGCCTTGGTCCCTCCATGAGAAATTAGGATGATATCTCCAATTAGTATTGTAAGTGTTTCCATAGGGGTTATTTTGAAAATTCCCCATGGCCTTCACTTCAGCCTCTAATTCTGCCTCCTCAGAACTTAACTGAGCTCCTTCCATCTGCTTAACCAAGCCTCAATATTCCTAGACAACAGTTTATTGGAAGCCAGAACAGCATCAAAGGCTTCCACCTTATACATACCTTTGCGTATGGCCCTGTCTTGGTTGGAATGGGCAGCCCTTGCAACAAGTTTATTAATTAAATCAAGGGCTCCCTGAGTTGGTAAGGCTCCATTGGCAGCGGTATCAAGCTTGTCCCTTGTGTAGTCATTGAGAGCTACATAAAATTTTTCCACTTGGTCAGCAGTGGAAATGTTGTGGCCTGGGCAGTGCCTTAGGAGACATTTGAATCTCTCCCAAGTCTCATACAAGTTTTTAAAATCCTGTTGGATAAAGGAGTTGATTTCCTGCTTCAACTTCCTTATCCTATTATAAGGGAAGAACCTAGCTATAAACTTCTCAGCTAGATCGTCCTAGGAGGTGATGCTCTGAGGGAAAAAGGGAACCCAGCTGTAAACCATTCCTCTACTACATCCCTGAGGGAAAAAGGAAACAACATCAACCTTACCGTGTCCAAATACACATTGTTCCGTCTCAGGGTGGAACAATGCCTACTGAACCTCTCCAAATGTGTATGACAGTCCTCATTTGCACTCCCTCCAAAGTGGTTTTGGCTAAGCAGAGAAATGAAGTGTGGAGGGATTTGGAAATCCAGTAGTGCATCAGTTGGAACCACAATGCTCCCCTTGAAATTGTAGTCTGCTTGACGAGCTGTGATATCTCGGAGAGAACGGTTAGCATCTCGTTCCTCAGCTTCTAGTTGCTGCCTAGTGAGTCGAGCCTCGACCTCAGCATTGAGTCGAGCATCAACCTCAACAACAACTCGTTCCTCATACTCAGCACGAAGCCGTGCTTCCATTTGTGCTTGTGTCTCTCCCATGGCTCTTGCTAATCTCTGTAGTGCTAGTCTACGATGAAATGTTCTTTCAATTTCAGGATCAAAATCAAATTTACCTAACATGAAAAGCACACAGTTAAAAGCACCTATTCACCACACAGCAGATTCTAGAAACAAAAGCTCTAAACAATTATCAAAAAGACCTTAAAAACAGAACCTATCCCCGGCAACGGCGTCAAAAACTTGATAGCCAAATCCGCAAGTGTACGGTGGTTATCGAAGTAGTATAAATGATTATTGTCTCCACAGGGATAGGTGTTTTCAAAGTCCAAAATTCAATTGTTTAGAACTTAGAGTAGAAAATTAAACTATTTGATTTTGATTGTTTGTAAGAAATCGGAATTGCGATTCGCAATGAAAAACTAATGATAAAAGCTAAGAACTTTGGCTGAATTGAATAACTTATAAGTCATGCTTAAGAATCAATTTTATATCTGAGAATTTAGCCAATGTTTCATAATGTTCTAGCCTATTTTCTTTACTAGTTAATTCCTTAAATGAGCAAAGCTTTCTTCCTAATTACTAAACAAATTCCTTAGTGCTTTAGTTAATCAAAAAGAAAATAAATTCTGAGTTCAGGCCAACATAAACAAAGCTCATCCTTATTTCTAAGTGACATGCAATATGTTCTTTCAATTCCTATTTCCCTTACTTACAAACAATTATCATTGTACATGAAATAAGTAAAGACACTTGTGTACAGCAAGATGAATGAAGAATAAAGAATTGAAACATCAATTGCATTTTATTCAGATATAGAAACATAAACTAAAACATAGTTATAAGCTAAACACTACAACCCAAGAACTTAAAAAGAGCTTAGCCAAGCATGGCTAAGAAAGACATAATAAAAACCTGGATTAGGAGCTCAAGAAAGGCTTCCCACAACTCAGGATAGTGCTGTGGAACAAGAGAGAAAAAAGTATCTAAGTGTATCAAGGTGCCCCAAGATATCTTTACAAAGAACCTAATTCCCTATTTATAGAATTTCTGTAACTGCGTCCCAGCGCTTGAGCGCTGGGATTTAAGTGCCAGTCCTGACCAAACAGGGCCCTCCAACGCTTGGGCGTTGGTTAAACATGGATTCTGGGCTCCAGGCAGAATGCCAACGCATGAGCGTTGGGGTTCCAATGCTCAAGTGTTGGTACGGCTGCTGCTTCAATGCCTTGGCTGTTTTATTTCTTCTTATTGATGGAACTTCATGGCATTCAATGGCTTTCATGTAGCCACTTTCTGGTCCCTTCTTAACTCTGAAACTTCCTCTTCTTAATCATCTCTTCATTCAAGTTCTAATTCCCATGTGTTAAACAAGAGGAAATGCTTCATCTTCTGCCTTCAATTTTAGTCCCCCAACTTCTGATATTTGCAGTTTGGTCCCCAAAAATATGCCTAATTTAACCAGTTTCCTAAAAAGACTAAAAACCTAACAAAAAAATCTAAAAATAGACTAAAAATAGCTAAAAACACAAAATTACAATTTTTCTACATGAAAATGCAAAAGTGAAGAAAATTCTAACAAAATAAAGAAAAATCTAAATGAGGCTCAATAAAAATACTAAATAAATGAAGTAAAAAGACCCTAAAAACATCATATGAAATCCAGTCATCACATATTTATTCAAATAATCATTTGATTCTCTTTTTATTCAAATATATTTTCGTGCATAAGCATGAGTCATATAATTAATATATAAACATACATGGATGTAAATATGCAAGTATAAATGATATGACAAATGTATTATATATTTGCAAACGTTCGGTTTGGATTGGATTGATTCGGTTTGATTCAATTCAAAAAAAGAATCGGTTTTTTCAGTTTTCGGTTTGTTTGGTTTTTGGTTTAATTGGATTTCTGTTTTTTTTAATCGGTTTGTCGGTTTTGATTTCTCAATTTATTCAAACTTTTAAATTCTTAATTTCTCAACTTGTCAAAACCCTAAAACAAGCCATAAGTTTCAAAGCCAATTTTTTTTTTTGATAAGCCAAATTAAATTAAAGGAAGCATAAGGATGCTCCTGCCCATATACATACCACAACAAATAAAATTGAAAGAGAATAGCATAGAGAGTTCCACATATAGGCAACTCAAAATAAAGTTTCCCATGTTGTTACACATACAAAGAAACTACTGTGATTGAACAGTAATCCAACGGGAGCACAAAAATGACAATCAAATTGACTCTTCCCAGCCCTTCTAGCCTTTTGCAGCAACCCCTCCAATACAGTTACCGCAAACATTTCTTCTCACAATTTCTTCCATTTACATGACAGTAGATACGGTAGCAGCCCATTTGTTCTTCTTGCATACACAGCCCCACCATGCTTGCGCAGAGGTTTATGGATCCATGATGAACCCAGTCCCTCCTTTCTAATAAACCCAAATCGCTGTTATAGCAGTTTAGCGACAGCACACCCCTGTAACCTCTCATATAGGCTCACATAGTTAAAATAACCTTGACAGTAACTTTCTCTGTTTAAAGCTTTATTAATGTCCATCGCATTTTCCTGCATCATAGCATTTTTAAGCAATCTACAGGGCATTTAATCCATTCAAAGAACGAAACCGAGAAGTCCTTCTCCTTAGCTTTTAACCAAAGCCACACTTTGTACTGTATTAAGTCCGCTATCCTCTCCACATCCATTGTTCCCCCTCTAAACACTACATTGTTCCTTGTCCACCATATTACGCCAATCACCGCAACCCAAATCGACACCCCAGACTGTTTCAATTTCTTTCAACCTTCCCACTTCACCCCCATGTTGAGAAAAATGCGCCATACACTGTCTTGGCAGCACCGTAGATATTCCCAGCCATTTGTAAATTTTCATCCACACCTTCCAAGTAACAGAGCAGGTTAGGAACAAATGTGAGCAAGTTTCATTGTAGCTTCAACAGAGGGGACAAGCTAATCCAACATTTGGAGGTAATGCATTCCTCTTAACCAGATTATCTTTTACTTGCACCCTGTCGATCTGCACTCTCCATGAAAGGGTAAGTGAATTAGAGGGAGCTTTCCCTTCCCATAACCGCTCAAACACTCTCCCATTCCCCTCCTCTTGCTCGCCATGCAGATTTGTATATGCAGAATTAACCGAATATTCCCCTGTACTTCCTGATGACTGGATTTCGTATGATGTTTTTTGGGTCTTTTTAGTTTATTTTATTTTATTTTTATTGAGTCTCATATAGACTTTTATACTTTTTATTTAGATTTTCTATTTGTTTTTGCATTTGCATATAGATTAGCTTTTATTTGTTTTTCAAACTTTTTTTTTATTATTTTAGGGATTTTTTTATTAGTATTTTAGTTTTTTAGAAAAGCTGGTATAAATAGTCATTTTGTCCAGGGACCAAATTTTAAACTTCAGGAAAAGAAGGGCCAAAAATGCAAAGTTTAGAAGAGGAAGGACCAAAAGTGAAGTCTCAGCAAATAAAGGATCAAAAGTGAAGAGCTGGAAGAGGAAGCACCAATTCTAATTGAGCACATGGGAAAAGGGCTTGAGTGGAGGAGTAATACCGATTGCTGTTTCAGAATTAATAGGGGACAAAAAGGAGGCTAATGAAGGCCATCAATGTCCACAACTTGAAGAGCAAAACAGCCAAGAAGAGAAACCATCAGACGTACCAACGCTCAAGCGTTGGAAGCCCAACGCTCATGCGTTGGCATTCTGACTTGGAGCCCAGTGTTCAGGTTGACCCAACGCCCAAGCGTTGGAAGGGCCAACGCTCATGCGTTGGGCCCCTGACTTATCACATTCTTTTAGTCAATTCCAACGCCCAAGCGTTGGAGTCCCAACGCTCATGCGTTGGGCCCTTGTTTGCAACGTCTGGTATTAATAATCCCAGCGCTCAAGCGCTGGGAAGTAGTTAGAACACTATAAATAGGACTGCATTCTTCCTTTGAAAAACACACCAGAATAATCCAAGCTATTCTTTCTTTCTTCCTTAGAGCATTATTTTCTGAGAATTGTGGGAAGCCTTTTTTGAGCTCCTAGTCCAGGTTAATACAATGTCTCTCTTAGCCAAGCTTGGCTAAGTTCTTTTTTAAGTACTTGGGTTGTTTTTAGCTTATGTTTATGGTTTAAGCTTTATTTTATATCTGAATAAAATTGCATTTCATGTTTCATTTCCTTGTTTTTCATCTATCTTGCTGTACACCAGTGTTTTTACTTATTTCTTTATCAATGGTAATTGTTAAGTAATAAGGGAAATAGGAATTGAAAGAACATTTTGCATATCACTAAGGAATTAGGATAGGCTTTGTTTATGTTGGCCAGTTTTAAGAACTTCATCTTCTTCTTAAATTAACTAATAATCTAAGGAATTAGACTTAGTAATTTAGAAGGAAGCTTTGCATGTTTAAGGAATTAACTTGTAAAGAAACTAGGCTAGAACATCATGAGTTCCTTGCTTTAACTTCAGATATAAAATTGATTCTAAGAGCATAATTCATGAGCTATTTACGCAACCCAAGTTCTTAATTTTTATCATCATATTTACATTGCAAATTGTGTTTTCAAGTTCTTACTCAAACCTGAATCAAACAAAACAATTTATTCTTCTTGCACTATTTCTAGACAATTTAAAAATAGCTTTTGAAACACCTATCCATGTGGAGAACGATAATCTTTTATATTACTTCGATTACCTCCGTACTCTTGTGGATTTGGTCATCACTTCCCAGCATCCAACACCATTTATCATTCCGTCCCATTTTAGGATTAAAGCCCGCAATCTGCCTCCTCAACACTTCAACTCTTTCTAAATCTCTCTCTAGCAGTTCCTTTCGCCTTACAAAATTCCATTCCCAAAGCCCACTACTCCAATTACCAACTTCAAACACCGATGCTTCTTGCTGCAAAGAAATAGAGAATAATCTAGGAAAGATATGTTTCAAAGGTTCTGTTTCCTGCCACTTATCATTCCAAAAGGATACGTCCTTACCTTCTCCTATCTTCCAGCATATCGAACCATTAAACCAGTCCCCATCGCCATTTGCAAAGCAAACATACCAAATATCCTTCCACCACGTGGAATCTCGTTGTTTGAGTGAATTTTGATATTTGACAGTCAGGATGCGATTCCAAAGACATTCCTTTTCATTCAGAATTCTCCATCTCCATTTACCGAGCAGCACCCAATTGAATGCTTTTATGTTTTTCACGCCTAAACCTCCTTCTCCTTTTGATCTGCATACTTTTCCCCACTTCACCCATGCCCAAGAATTTAATTTTTAGTCCTTATAAACATAAAATCTCAAAATCAAGTGAAAATCAATCTTCCAAGTTCTTAAACAATCAATTTTGCTATCGGCCTTCTCACACTAATTAGGGGAAAAGTTTTCCTTTCCAACTAACTTCACATACAAGCTTTAAACACAACAAAAAGCTAGTTGAAAATCAAATCTCCCTTGTCCCAAAACAGCACCCAATTTGGCCATACCCATTTTATTATCAAGATGAAATTTTCTTTCAAAACTAGCTTGTACACATCAAAGATATCAAGAAATCTATGGTGAAAATAAATTTCAAAGCTTGAAAATCACTTATTTCAAATAATCACTTTTCAAAAACTTAACTTCCAAGAAAACTGATTAGAGATATCAATAGATCAATTCGATGGGAATAATATTCCTAAAGGTAACCCTAACAATATCTCAACTTCAAAATTCTCTAGGGACCAAAACTCAACATATCAAAATTCTAATCAGATCAAATTGAAGATCAAGGCCAAGGAAACAACATTTATGAAGTGGGTTTTGAATTCCATTAACTATCAAAAACTCAAACTCAACATCTTTAAATTCTAAAACCATAGGATTGTAGATTGGGAAGAGGAGATCAAATTACCTCAAAGGATCAAGAGGAGAAAATGAATGGAAGATGGAGCCATGGAGGAGGGAGGAAATTCGACCATGGTGCTTGGAGGAAGAAGATGATGAATAGTCTCCAAGATTCTCTTTCTCTCTATTAGTTCGCTTTCTAATTTTCCTCTTAATTAAGACTTAAGTTTTAAAAAGCTCAAAACCACCCATTTTAAGGGGGGAGGCCGTGGGTCCATTGGCCTTTGGGGAAGGAATTTTTTACTTTTCATTAACCCTAGGGACCAAAGTTGAATGGGGTAAAAGTCTACGGAAAAATATCTTTTTACTATTTGGGGACTAAATCGTAACGTTTCAAAGTTTAGGGACTAAACTCTAAAGTTTAGGAAGTCCTAAGAAAAAATCTAGGGTTTGTTTAATATTATATATCTAATCCATGACGTGTTGTCATGATGGCATCATATGCGTTAGTGCGTCAGTGTGTCAGTAGCATTCAGTAGCATTACTGGCGTCATAACTCTCATCGTTATTCGAATCAAGTCGTCGATTCGCTTCCCAACGTCGCTGAGAGCATCTAACACTGGTTACTTATTTGTTATGGACATTGTGCTCGTACAACTCGAGCCTGGTTCCTTTTCCTTGAAATTCATGCCGATTCTGGCCTGAAAACACTATTCACGAAAACGCTGCTCATGAAACACTATTCACAAAACAGTATTCACGAAAGTCACTATTCACAAAAGTTTTTATCGCATATCTGGATTCGTCAATCAAATGGAATCATTTCGTGATTCGCAAATTTTCGATCCGAGGCCCCGAAGCAGCCCGTTTCGTTGGCTGGATTTTCGACTGAAAGTCTCGCTAGCGAGAAATTTCCTTTTCCGGGCTCCAGAAGGAAACCATGTCAATATTACAGTCGTTCTTCCCGAAATTCTTCACTGAACGTCATGGTGATAGTGATAACGTCTTATTCTCTTCTAAATTCAAAATCAGGTTAAGATCGGTCCTACAACAAACTGTCGCTTGGAAAAACACCGCTACGATGATTCGAATAGCTCTTGACATTAGCTCTTTCCTGCAAACATCCCCGGGTATGCATTTAGCTAATTATTTAATTATTTAATTTATTCAGGGTCTCACAAATTACTACTCTAAGAATGACCTAGATAGAATTGAGTCATGAGTATTATTATCTTATTCATTTATTGAAACACTTTTATGCCAAAATTTGCTTGATAACATTTAACGTTGAAGGATAACCACACTACTACAAAATTACATTTTTACCGCACCCCTGTTACCACGGTTCCGTGTCAGACCGTGGTAAAATGGTGCCTGGAGGTCTGGTACCACGGCTCCGTGTCGAACCGCGGTAACTGAGGTTCTCTATTACCACGGTTCCTTGTCACCCGTGGTAACTGACATGGCTTTTATTATTTTTTTAATTAAAAAATACTATTACCATGGTTACATGGTGAACCGTGGTAATAGAGTTTATTATTTTTATATCTGACATTGTCTATTACCACGGTTGTCAGGGGACCATGGTAATATGACATTATTTTATTAAAAATATGGTTATTTTCGACTACCTCCTGTTATAGCAATAGGAAACCCTTCTCTCGAGAAAAACCTTTTGTCTTCCCACTTCTCTGTCTTGACTCCATCAATCTTCAACATTGTCATTACCACTTGACATTCATTCCTTCTGCACCCCATTACCTCCGCTCCTGGCCGCCTGTCGCTGCACGTCATCACCGGTGCTCGTTCTCTCTGCATTCGCTCCGTAACTACTTTTCTTGTCGCGGCTAATCCTTCTCTTGCTTGTGGCCTCCCTCTTTGTGTGCTCACTAAGCTCGTTCCTCCTGCTACTCAACTCGTTCATCTTGCTTCCACACCTCACTCGTGAGTCCTCCTGGCTTGCTTCTACTTCTAGGGTTTTCTTTCTTTTTAAGATTTTTGTTGTTGTTTAGTATCTTTGCTTGGCATTTTAATTATTGTGGTAGTTAAGGAGCCTATCTGTTTGATAATTACCAGTTCTTATGCCTTTACTGTTGTTGTTCAGTACATTTTGTGGAATGTGTATTCTGTTGAAGATTTTTGTTGTTGTTCAGTACATTTCGTGGAATATATGTGTACTCTGTTTTGTGAGATCATGTTTGATTGTAAGGATTATGTGAGGATACTAACTAGTAGCTTTTTATTTAATGGTAGCTTCTAATGTCCCGAATATTACATATTTTACAATAGCAGAGCATGAATTTTAGAATCCCGGCTAGAATAGGAACCTTCCCCTCTGAATTTTAAGAGGCACAAATTTGTAGACATTCACATCTGTTGATTAGTTACGTATGGATCGTAAATGGATGTTTGCTAATCGCTTATCCGATGAATATGCGGCCGGAGTGAAAGAGTTTGTTTCCTTCGCGGTTCAACGCGCAAAGAATCCCAATAGCATGTTATGCCCCTGTTTACATTGTTGTCATGGTCTTAGAGTTAACCCACTTGAATTGGAAGGACATCTAATCTTCAATGGAATCGATAATAACTATATGCGTTGGACAAATCATGGTGAGCCCATATTTGATTCTAGTGATGCAACAGATACTCTGGGATGTGCCTCAGTTGATATGGAGAAAGATGAATGTGAGGGTGACTGTGTTGATGAAATAGCGGAGGCGGTGGAAGATGATCTTCGTGATTGTCCTGAAATGTTCGAGAGGTTGAAAACTGATGCGAAGACGCCTCTTTATGAAGGATGCTCTAAATTTACAAGATTGTCTGCGGTCTTAAAGTTGTACAACCTGAAAACTGGCAATGGATGGATCGATAAGAGCTTCACCGACCTACTTTCTCTCTTAAAAGATATGCTTCCGGAGGAGAACGTTCTTCCTGGTCGAACATATGAGGCTAAACAAATTCTTTCATCTATTGGAATGAGTTATGAGAGGATTCATTCATGTCCTAATGATTGTATTTTATTTCATAATAAATATGCATCTTTGGGACATGTCCTAAATGTAAAGCTCCACGATATAAGAAGAAAAAATAAGGTCCCTTAAAGGTGTTATGGTATTCCTCCATAATACCTAGATTTAGGCGCCTGACATGGCATAAAGATAGAGGGGATGGTGATGGAATGCTTCGACACCCGGCAGATTCTCCCCAGTAGAAAAAATTGATGCGGACTATCCTGAATTTGGCAAAGAGGACAGAAACCTACGCTTTGCATTGTTTATTGATGGAATAAATCCACATCGCCTTTAGAGTAGCACCCCCACTACATGGCCGGTGATACTAGTGATCTACAACCTACCTCCTTTGCTTTGTATGAAGTGCAAGTATATGATGTTATCTATGTTAATTTTTGGGCCTCATCAACCCGGAAATGATATAGTCATATACTTGGCCCCTCTAATTGAAGATCTGAAGAAATTATGGGATGTAGGTGTAGAGGTGTATGATGGGTCAAGGGATGAAACTTTCAGGCTGAGGGAAATGTTGTATGGTATGATCAATAATTTTCCGGCATATGGCAATTTGTCGGGATATAGTGTAAAAGGAAAGCTTGCATGCCCTATATGAGAAGATGGTACAACTTCAATGCGATTAGAACATTGTAAAAAGACTATTTTCCTACAACATTGTAGATTCTTGCATACAAGACATCGTTATCAGGGCTGGTCAAAAGCTTTCAATGAAAGACCTTAAGTTGAAGGGATTGAAGACTCATGATTGTCACATTCTTATGGAGAACTTGCTACCGGTGGCTATACGCTCCATTTTGCCCAAAAAAGTGTGAGGTACCTTAACAAGATTGTGTCTCTTCTTCAAGGCTATTTGCAGCAAAGTGATTGACCCTTCTAAATTGAAAACATTGCAGAGAGAAATTGCTACAACTTTGTGTGAGCTTGAGATGTACTTTCCCCCTTCATTCTTTGATATAATGGTTCATGTAAGACCCTCAAGTTTTGAGTATTTATGTTTTGGCCCTTGGATATTTTATAATTAGGTTTTGATCCTTTAGGTTTGGATAATTGTGTTTTAGTCCTTGGATTAGTCAAAACTGGATTGGGATTTAGTATTAAGAGCTTTAATGATGTTTTGAATTCAGATTGGGGACATGCTGGTCTGACTTGGGAGATTATAAGAATAGTTTTGTTAGAATTTTAACAAGAAGAGCCTTGGTTTAGTGGTGGAGACTTAAGCATTTGATTGGCAGGTATTGTGTTCGAATCCTAGTGAAGTAGTTTTATTTTTAATCCCATTTTCGTGTGGTTAGAGAGTGTTGAAGTCTGAATTTCGAATTTGAAATTGGAGACATGATTTGAATGAGGAGTTACAAGCTGAGTAAATGGTATTAAGTGGTGTTAATGCTTGTCGGGGGGTTACGAAAGAGTGTTAAGGTGGTGTAAAGGGAAATAATGGACTTTTCTTTGGTTTAATGAGGAGTGAAGGGGGGCTGAAATCAGAATAAAAAGGAGGGCTGGTCATGCTCCTCTCCCCTCTCCACCTTACTTCTTTTCTTTTTCCCAAATTGCTGAGAACTTAGCCTACAAACTAATGAATTCTGCGAATGACGATCCGTTGGAAAGGGAGATGGAAAGGATATGGAGAATGATTCAACAAGCAGAGGAGGACTACGAAGAGAAAAAGGCAAGGTTGAGGACTGAGTTCGAGAAAGAATTGGTAGAACTCTGTAAGAAGTATGGTGTCGTGTACCTAGGGATCGAGGTGGGTGTTTCCTTTCTTTTCCCTAGGTCATATGTTTTAGAGTTATGGGAAATTATTAGAGTTCTGAGTATAAATGATATCCAAAGTGTTTTATAATGAGTTTTGGGCTTAGGAAAGTATGATTTTTGAAAAGTAGAGTTTAGAATTGATTTTGGGGTGAAAAACGGTGTTTTCAGGCTTTCTGGCAGGGAGCCAACGCATGAGCGCCGGACTCCCAATGCCTAGGCATTGGAATTCTGCCCAGTTCATGTTTCCAGACAGGGACCCAACGCTTGAGCGTTGGAAACCAACGCTTGGGCGCTAGGCCCCTAGCAACAAGTTGCTGTTTTGATTGTTTTGAGTTTAAATCTTGTGGAGTCGGTTTCTGGTCTTTTCCTTGGTTGTTGATGATTGTGAACATGTGTTATCATGATAGGTCGGAGGACAAGACCAAGCAAAGGAGTAAAAGGTAAGGGTGACTCAGTACTAGATCGAGTCAGTTGTGTTTTCCATATGATTTTCTGTTGAAAACTATTCTGTTTGTTTTGATGGCATTATTGATATTGAGATGCATGTTTGGATTTGAGAAATGCCGATATGTTTAATGATTTAATGTATTGTTGAGGATTTTAATATGTTGATGATGTTGTAAACTGGATTTTGGAAAATGAATAATTTATTTTTACTATGAATTGTTGGTTCACGTGTGGGTTGTTATTGAGTTATGACATGTGCATTTGGAAGGATGATGAGATGGGGAATTGTCCCATGTGATCATGCCTAGTGGATGAGTTTTGGAAGGATGATGAGATGATAATTTGTCCCATGTGATCATGCCTAAGGTAGATGAGATGGTAATTTGTCCCGTGCAATCTATCTTGAGTTCGGTGAGAGGGTAATTTGTCCCCTGCGACCGTTCTCGCCAGTTTTGGGAGAAGTTTTGGCCAAGAGTCTTGCATATAGAATTTGAAGAAATTGAATTGAGTTATTATTGTTGTCGTTGTTGAATAATGCCGTTAAGTTGTTGTTGTTGTTGTTGTATGTTGAAAATACTGTTACTGTTATTTATGTCCAACATGCTGCTTGTTATTTGTTTGTTTTAAGAGTTAACCCTTTCTGTTTGTGTTTGCGCGCTTAACGCCAGAGACAAATAGGGCGAGGATTTCTTTATCCCTTGAAAAGCATTGTGGAATTAGAGTGCGCATTGGAAGCGTGGAAGATTTAGAAGAAGATGAACAATGTTAAAGAACTTGCGCTATTTTGTTTTATTTTTGGGCTCGTTTGTTGAGCATTTATTTTTGTAATAATGTTCCTTTGTTTCTGCTTCCGCGTATTTATAATTAATATTTATAGGAATATTATTGATTAGATATTTTTGAGAGACGAAACCTTTTTGAAAAATTGAGTTGTTTTTCTGAGAGGTTTTAATTTCCGCGATTTTACTATGTGACCCACAACCCAAAATTGGGATGTTACAGTTCATCTAACCATTCACTTGGTTAGAGAGATACAATTTTGCAGGCCAACTTATATGAGATGGATGTACCCATTTGAATGTTACATGAAGATTTTAAAAGGTTATGTAAAAAACCGAAACATGCCAGAGGGGTGCATGGTTGAACGATACTTAGTAGAAGAAGCTATTGAATTTTGTACTGAATACCTATCCAATGTGGATTCCATTGGGCTTCCAAAGTCTCGTCACACAGGAAGAATATAAGGGGAAGGGTTGTTTAAATGTGAGATAGTAACCATTCAGACCAAAGAATGGCAACAAGCTCACTTATTTGTTTTGGATAATGCGGATGAGGTTGGGCCATATGTTGACATGCACAAGGATGAGATTAAGAGGTTGAATCCCAATAGGTCTGAAAATTGGTTAGCAAAAGAGCACAACATGACTTTTATCCCATGGCTTAAGGATCACGTTTATTAGGAGTAGAAAGAAGATCCTACCTCTGTTTCAAACAAATTGAAATGGTTGTCGAAGGGTCCGAGTATACATGCCTTTTCTTACAACGGCTATATAATTAATGGTTATACATTTTATATAAAAGCCCAAGATGATTGGAGTACAATGCAAAACAGTGGTGTGACTCTTGTTGCTAGAGCTATGCATGTCTCTAGCGCCAAAGATAGAAACTCCATATATGCAGACATGTCATACTTTGGGGTAATTAAACTCATATGAGAGCTGGATTACACAACATTCCGGGTTCCAATGTTTTGTTTTAAGTGGGTTGACAATAACTCTAGAGTTCAAATTGATAACTCAGGGTTCATTCAGGTAGATTTTAATAAGGTGGGGTCCAAGGATGACCCATTTATTTTGGCATCGCAAGCAGAGCAAAAATTTTATGTCCCTGATCCCGCTTACAATAAAATGTTCATTGTTCTTTTACCAAATAAGGCGCATATCATCAACGATGATGGACAAGACCTTCATGGAGAAATGCTATTGAGAATGACCCATTCTTCGGGATACAACAACCAACCGACCCTGATTCAAATAAAGATGATTGTTTGTACATCCGAGATGATCATGAAGAGGGAACTTGGATGAATATAGAATTCCATGAAAAAATAGGAAAAACACGTATGCGCCTTTTGAAACAGAAGAGGACAAGATCTAATAAAACAAGTTAAAGAAGTATGCATATTTTTTATAATGAGTATATGTGTAGATATATTTCATATGTATGTAACATAATTGTATTTGTCACTTACACTTTTGACATGTTGTTTCAGGAAAATGGATCCTTCATAGCAAGGCAGTGGTGATCTGGTGTTAGACAAATTTGTAATTGCTAGCGGCTAAAATGTGCATAGGGGGTCTGTACATATTATAATTTGTGCATATATATTTGATTGGTTGTACATATTATATATATTAGCTTGTACAATATGTTGTCAGCGTTGTTTCCATTGCATTGCAGGTCATGGTTATAATTTGTTTACTGTTTGAATTGCATGTCTCTGATGGTATGTAGCACAAAAAAAACCACACATATTACCACGGTTCATAGAGAAACCGAGGTAATAGAGGTAAAAAAAAACAAAAATTATTACCACGGTTCATAAACAGAACTAAAAAAACAAACAAACTTATTACCACGGTTAACATAGAGACAAAATACCATGGTTCCTCCTACAACCGTGAGAACAGAGGTCTGATATTACCACGGTTCAGCGTAGAACCGGGTATTTCAAAGGTATGATATTACCACAGTTCCACCTTGAACTGTGGTAATTTATCAATTAATTCGATGCCTGAAACCACGATTTAACCGTGTTAACAAGCTGCCCAGAACCGTGGTAATATGACAATTCTGTAGTAGTGCCAGAATATACTCATATTCTTTAGTGAGAATTTGTCACTAAGAGGTATATGTTGGCTTTTTCCGAGAGGTTTGAGTAAGAGCGTGAACTCCCTAAATGAAATAACTACACAACTACTTATATACTAAGTTTCCTAAAGGTAAAATCAACACATGTAAAATAACTATCTTCAATTCTTTTACGACTTTCATGTGTCTTTGACCTCTTCTATGTTCTCCATGTGTTCTTTCAATGCTCTCATTTGACGAAGTAACTGTTCCCGCTTCCTTGTGAAACATTTTGAATTCAACATTTGTCTTCGACTACTGTCTTGAAGAAGTATGTACTTCTAGCAAAGCCAATCGATGTTTCAACCAGCTCTTGATCCTGAGGAGCAGCATCCAGCATCACGACTGAGATTTATTCAGGCTCTTTATTAGAAGATCCAGCCCCAACGACCTTCGTTTTAGCCTTCTTCGTGCTACGCACAAGAAAATCTCTCTCCTCACCAGAGATCTCAGCATCGCCCCGAGTCTCGTTGTCACTCATCATCGCAACCCCGTTAACGGAGGTGCGACATGACGGAGAGAAAAAATGCGGTGAAATCAACAACGAAAATAAGGAAAACTAGAGAGAATGAGGAGCTTCTCCCTCCATGTAAGTGCCTAATTAGAAGCATGTTTACTGTACAAATGTTATTTCTAGTGTACGCTATACCTTGTGGGTTTCTATCACTTATTCTAGATACTTGTAGTCATGGATACTTCCATATCTTTCTATCATAAGGAAGATACATAATATTCCTAATCAATGGACTCAGAGGTGTAGAGGACGTGGTCAGATCCATTAATCCGTCATATTTGATATTTATTAATTTTTTAAATATAGAGACGAGTTGGAATTTAAAAAACTAACTCTAACTCTGTCAATATATAAAACTTGTAAAAGATAAAACAATATGTCTCAACCAGTGTCACAAAAGTGAATTGGATCACATTGCTTCAAACCATTTTGCATTGAGAAGAGCTTAATTATAAGGAGAATGGGAACTTTTGTCACTGTCTCATGCACATCACATTAGGAGCATACCAATCAGCATGTGCCGTTTGTCAAAGGAAAACCCCAAAACTTTATGTCCCATTAACCCACAGAATTGAGACATGAGACAGAGACAGAGACAGGCCCTTTAATATCCGCGTTGTTTTTAATTGCATAATCTTCATGCGAACCAGACTAAGCCACCACTACAACTTGTAAGATAGCATATGTGGTCAACAACAACATGATCATCATCATTACCCTTTCAATACTGTTCTTTCAAGTGAAAGGACCATTTTTCACTTGGAGTAAATTTTCCTGTTTTAGCATTCTCCCCGGTGCAAGCTGCAAGTCATAAAACATCCGAAACAGGGAACACAAACACTTTCTCCTCTTACTTTATTCATTTATAAGCAGCATTTACAATTCTAATGAGAAGAAAGAAAGGCACACATAATAAAGGACAAGACAAAAGGATTAAAAAAGAAAAACCAATTCATTACAGCCCCTCAAAGAAAAATCACAAGTGGCTGCTGATATTTTTTCTGGTTGATCGGAGTGACTACAGCAACAGCAGTGACTAATTCTCTAGTCTGGTCTGAGCGGTAAACAACTGATTATGAAATGTGTTTCATTCTGATATGTGAAGTTTTAGAATCTTGAGCCTCATGATTAAGGGATAAGGTTAGCAATCACTGACTGCGTGGCTGCTGATACTGGTACACACCAAAAGGAGATATTTTTACAGAACAACAGAGTAGAAAAAACAAAGCCATTCACAGAAACAGAACAATTGAGCAAATGAAGCAAACATCAAATTACACACAACCCCAATCTCTGCCACTCCAGAGAACATCTTCCATGGTCTGCAGCCACGGCGGCTGATACATCCAGGGATCAACGGAATCCACCAACACGAACTCCTTCTCCATCTCGCCACACTCATCACTGCTTTCCAGACGGGGAAGCTCTGTTATCTCACTCAGTTCATCGGAAGCAGAAGAAATGTCCATCGCAGAAATCAACGAGGAGGCCGGAGAAGGGAAGTCCATGTGCGCCGCTTTCGCCGCTGCGGCCTGAACGTCGCGAGGAGCGAGCGACGCCGGCCGCGGCAGCGAGCCGGCAAGCTCGGGGAAGTTGAGAATGGCAGCGGTACCCTTGATGCTGAGAGCCGCCACGTCGTGCGCTCTGGCGGCCATTTCCGGCGAGCTGAAAGTGCCTAACCATATGCGTGATTTCTTCCCCGGCTCCCGAATTTCAGACACCCATTTCCCCCAGTTCCTCATGCGAACTCCTCTGTAGACAGGGTGCTTGTTCGAGTGCTTTGTGCTCTTGGATGAATCTGAGTTTGAGGTACACTCTGTTTCTGAGTTATGGGGCTCAACACTCATTGTTGTTGTGGATGAATATATAATTGGATATTTGAAGTGTGAGTGTGAAGAAGCTTTACGTGGCAACTAAGTTTATTTTGGGGAAGAGAGGAAGGAGTGAAAGGAAGAGGTTTGGCTATATTAGCTCTCTGGCTTGGCTTGGCTTGGAAAGGGAAGGATTGAAGGAAGCAAGTGAAATTAAAATCAGCAGTGAACCTTTTTCCCTGTCACTTCCCAATGACTCTTATGTCACTTATAAAGGTTCATAAGGGGTCACTAGAGGACCCACCAGAGAAAATGAGCTTCCCGGCAACCTCCGGTGACCATTGACTACATGCACACCCTTGTTCCGCCACACACACTCCTCTTAGTATGTGTCTTAATGGTTTTATCTTAATTTAAAAAAAACAGTTCATTTGCTTTTTACCTTAGTAGTTCATGTGCATTAGTGTAAACTTTAAAATCTAAACATAACCTAAGTTTGTTGCATAATGTAGTATTCATATATTGAGGGAGGGTTGTTTTAAGGTGCAGATGTTTAACTATTTTGCCTGATTCACTCAAATATGGGTACTTGTTTCAGTTTTATACCTAGGAAAATCTCGTTAAAAATAATGCTAATTTTAATTGTACGTGGATATTCTTAATTTGAATAGAGTTGTTTCTCCTTACGAAGTGTCAGGTGTGCCAGACAGCTGGTGATATTTTATTTTGTGACTGTTTTCTTACCGTTAAATAGTAAAATGTTAAAAAAAATACATAAAATGTGATTACAGTAATAATGAAAATATAACAAATCTTATGGCGGCTTATAACCATCACAATCGCATTTTAAATGTTTAAACTTTTCGCTAGTTTAAAAAACAAATTTTAAGTGCCACAAATTTCATATATAAAAACATGCCCAAATTTAGTGACTATTTCATACTGCTGCAATTGCATTTTATGCGTGTAGTAGTTAAAAATCACCACAAAATTAGGTTACCCGTGGGTGTTCACATATCATTAAATAATTAATTACTGGTTCACATCATTTTTATCTTTTTTTCACGCGTTATTCCTCTTATTCACCACAGAAGGCTGTTCTGAGTTCTGACTCCACCATCTCCCTTGGCTACCACCTACTTGCCCTATTATTTGGGTAGAATTTACACCAGAACATAGCTTACAGCATCAAGTTTGGTTAGTAGATCAATTTATAGAGGTTGACAACGAGGTGGGTAAGGTGGTCTAGCTAATAGTCGCATTACACACTTTTACATTGATCAACTTTCTCTACGTCATGTTACCTTTGTGCTTTTTTACACACTACTACTCAAGATCTCAAGCCAAACGAACGTAACTGATCAATACTAAATATAGTTCATTTCTTGGACCAGAATCTGTGTATAGTAACTCCTTCACTCAGCATGTACATGATCCAATGAACATTGGTTAGAGCTTGTTCTATTGTCTCCATAGACTGTATAGCTAGCTATTTAGGTATTGTATGTGTAACCAAAGGCATGTGAGTGCTTTAAAAACTAGATAGTCTGGGCCAGCAAAACTTTTAGGTTTCTGGACCCTTCTTGATTTCTTCCTCATTGTGTGCCATTTCCCAATCGTTGTTCGAAGATGCAATAATTTCAATTTCTGTGCTAGCTGCTTGTTGTTGTTCCTCTTCCTTTTCGGTTGGTTAATTAAATGGATCTTAAATTCAATGGGGTCTGCTAGTGTTCCTCGGCAATTTTGTCCAATTTTTTATCCACAACTCATCACTCACATTAATTAATGATACCAAACCATTAGTAAAATGTGAGGACAAGAGAGGTAAATAAATGATATGATATGTGATGTGATAAAAAATGTATAGAAAGATAAGAAATAAAAGAGTAAAAATAATATATAAGAGAAAGGGAAATGTTAGTGAATGATTACTCACTTTTTATTCACAGTTCTAGTGTAATTTTCACAACGGGCAAAATGATTCCAACATATGAAATAACACATCTTTCTAACATATTATTTAGTGTGGGTTCTCAACCGCCACTAAATCTTGCTGCCACTAAATCTTGTGCTAGAAAGATGTCGCACTATTTTGTTCGTCACTACTATTGGATTGTCTTTTTACCATGCTTCTGTTACCACGGTTCCGTGTTGAACTGTGGTAACTGAGGTGCTTTGTTACCACGGTCATATGGTAACTGTGGTAACTGAGATAGTTTTTATTATTTTTTTAATTAACACCGCCTATTACCACAGTTGGTAGGTGAACCGGGGCAATAGGTTTTATTATGTTTTAATTAACATTATCTATTACCACAGTTTTTATAGTAACCGTGGTAATAGATTTTATTATTTTTTTAATTAACACTGCCTATTACGACAGTTGTCAATGGAACCGAGGTAATAGATATTATTTTATTAAAAAAAATGGTGATTTACCATGGTTAATGGGGCAACCGTGGTAATAGGTGCTTAAGTTTTTCGTTTTCCCTCTCTTATAGCTATAGGAAACCCTTGTTTCGAGAAAACCCATTTATCTTCCCGTTTCTGTGTCGCGACTTAGTTGCTCTTCAACATCGTCACCGCCACTCAACACTCCTTGCTGTTGCGCCTCATTACCGCCGCTTGCCGCTGCACCTCATCACTAGCACTCGTTCTCTCTGCATTTGCTCTTCCACTGCTTTGCCAGCTCGTTGTGGCCAATCCTTCTCTTGCTTGTGGCCTCCCTCTTTGTGTGCTCACCCAGCTCGTTCCTCTTGCTTCCACACTTCACTCGTGAGTCCTCTTAACCTGCTTCTACTTCTAGGGTTTTCTTTTGAAGATTTTTGTTGTTGTTCAATACGTTTGCTTGGCATTTTAATTTTTTTGGAATTTAAGGAACTTATTTGTTTGATAATTACCAGTTATTATGCCTTTGTTGTTGTTGTTCAGTACATTTTGTGGAATGTGTATTCTGTTGAAGATTTATGTTGTTGTTCAGTACATTTTGTGGAATGTGTATTCTGTTGAAGATTTATGTTGTTGTTCAATACATTTTGTGGAATGTATATTCTATTTTGTGAGGTCATGTTCGATTGTAAGGATTCCGTGAAGATACTAACTGGTAGCTTTTTATTTAAGGGTAGCTTCTAATCTCCCGAACATCACATATTTTGCAATAACATAACCTGAATTTTAGAATCCTGGCTAGAATAGGAATCTCCCCCTCTGAATTTTAGTAGGACGTGCTAGACTTTGAGGATGTGGTCATTGCATGTAGGCACTAACTTTTGTTGATCAGGTATGTATGGATCGTAAATGGAAGTTTACTGGTCGCTTATCAAATGAATATGCGGCTGGAGTGAAAGAGTTTGTTTCCTTCGTGGTTCAACGCGCAAAGAATCCTAAGAGCATCTTATGTCCCTGTTTATATTGCTGTCATGGTATTCGAGTTAATCCACATGAATTGGAAGGACATCTAATTTGCAAAGGAATTGATAAGAACTATATACGTTGGACAAATCTTGGTGAGTCCATATTTGATTCTAGCTATGCAACGAATACTTTGGGATCTTCCCCATTTGATATGGACAAAGATGCATGTGAGGGTGACCATGTTGATGAAATAGCGGAGGCGGTAGAAGAGGATCTTCGTGATTGTCCTAAAATGTTCGAGAGGTTGAAAATTGATGCGAATACGCCTCTTTTATGAAGGATGCTTTAAATTCACAAGATTGTCTACGATCTTAAAGTTGTACAACTTGAAAGCTGGCAATGGATGGACCGATAAGAGCTTCACTGACCTACTTTCCCTCTTAAAAGATATGCTTCCAGAGGAGAACGTTCTTTCTGGTCGTACATACGGGGCTAAACAAATGTTTTCGTCTATTGGAATGAGTTATGAGAGGATTCATGCATGTCCTAATGATTGTATTTTATTTCGAAATGAATATGCTTCTCTAACAACATGTCCTAAATGTAAAGCTCCACGATATGAGAAGGAAAATTCAAGTCCTCTTCCGCGCCCTCTTGTGCATGTTGTCCTCTTCTTTCAAAAGAACTCATAAGCCCTGGATCTCAGTTTCGCCATGGACTCCGTCGGGCGCCTAGTTAAGTCATTGTTTAGATCACCCTCTCTAAGCCCTATCTTAAATTCCGTGGCGCAAACTGAGGGCATGGAGTCTTCCAAATGTACAGATGACTAGTTGAACCACGACAGGTAGTTCTTGATCGTCTCTCCTTTCTTTTGCATTGTGTTGAACAAGGCTGCACTTGTCAACTTCTCCGTTTGACTCGCCGAGAACTGAGATAAAAACTTGTCTCAAAATGATGAGAAATCCCCCACTGAGCCAGGTGTCAGAGTGGTAAACCACGTCATGGCTGACTTCATGGACGTGAAGACCAACATCTTCAAGTGCTCTAGGATGACAGTGTTGGCTATGGCTGCTGCAAATGGCTGGAAGTCTGCGACGGTAGCTGCCTCTCTCTGGTCTGCTTGTTGGAAATCTTTCCTCTCTTGAGTCATTTGCTCTATTTGAGCTTGCAGTTGCTCGTTGGTGCGTTGTAAACCATTCAATCTCCTTAGAATCACTTGCATCTGTGGATTTAGCACGATCCCTGACATAGCGTACGCCGCCGCCGCCGTAACCGATTGCGTCGCATAGGCCAGGTTCGTCATAACTTGGGGCCTGGGTAAGTTTTACTGGAGCCCCACAGGTGTGGCCAATGTTCTCGTATGGGAACAAGGTGGTGGCTTAACACCCCAATCTAGGGTTCCGGGAATCTAGGATGCCCCTGATCTAGGGCTCCTAACCGCTCTGTTGTGTAGTTTTTGTGAATAAGAGAGAACATGTATTATAATGAGCAAGTACTTGCCTTTTATAGTGGGGCAAGTACCCGAAACCCTAAATCTATTACATCTGGACCTCTGGGTACCCCTCATTGGGCTCTGCTACATTTGGTTGGATCAGGCCCATGGCCTAAAGTAGCGACTTGCCTCGGGCTAGTGCATGTTTCTCGCGGAGGGAGCTGTCCCTATTTAGGGCGTCTCGCCCCACGCCAGTCCAAAAGTACTCCATATCAAGTTCTTAATACTACCTAACTAATTCAACAATAACAAAGTTTATGGGGGCCTTGGCATTATTGCCTTCCTGTGGCTCCACCATTGACTATGTCAAACTTAACAGCCCTCTTTTCTATTATTAAGATTTGACACGTTACAAAGTGCTTGTAATTAACGGTGCCATTATTGTATTACTGAGCAAGTGAAACAGCTTAAGAAGTGAAAGAAACAGCTTAAGAAGTGAAACAGCTTAATATGTATGGTGTGCAGTTTTTCCAACCAAACAAAGTTATTGGATTCAGGAAAAAAAACATTTCTGTCTAATCCAATAGATTAACAAACAAACACTAAGTTGGTGTGCACTTATCAAAGTTGCTCTGTACAAGAGACAATGAGTTCAGAGCTCCTAGCACCCCTGGCGGCTCTGCATTTTATGCTTTACATCAGTAACAACTAAAAATAATTGATCCACAGGGTTAGTAATTATTGCTTTACATGTCCATTTTCTATATGATAAAACTGTACCTCCAAATAAGCTTTTCCCTGTTGATGGACACCTGTTTTTAGGACCCCTCAACTGATTTATTTCAGTCCACAGTTGTATAGCAACATTTATAGATCCATCATCACACAGTAAACAAGTACTACAAGGGAAATCGGTGCCATACATTTTGCTTTTTTTCCTTAATTAAGAACAGTATTGAAGAACCTTAACTGAGACATCTGGGCCAGATTAAGGCATAAGGCTCGACAAAGCACTCCAGATATCATCCTTGAGTTGGTGAATGCATTCGGATTCTGTTCCAGGATTCCTGTGCTTGGTTGTATTGGGAGGTGAACATTGTGATTGTTTTGAGTTTACTGTTGTGAATGATTGGAGGAAACTAGCCGCTAAGAATCTGAATGTTGGGTAACCCATCGTTCCCTGTCAGCGCACGAAGCGGTAGGAAGTTGTTCAAAGAGTTTTCTCTATTAATAAAAATTGTGACTCAAATCTTCAACCACTTACTTTAACAAATGAAGTGTTAAACCGATACATAAACCCTTTTGGTTAGCTAATGCACTATCTTTGTGTAAGGGAGATAATTACTTAATTAGCAATGTCTTGAGATTGAGGATGTTTTTTTTAATGCAGTTAATGACTTCTTATTTAGACGTGAGCCTATAATTTTGCACTCATTGCTCAATCGCCATATATTATCTGAAGTTTATCATGACATGCATTTGCTGAAGTGGGACCAGAATTAGCTAAAAATGACGAATAGCACACCAATAAATGTCAAGAGTTAACACTCAAATAACCGCGATCACCCGAGGTATGAGGAACAATTTTAATTCATTACACTCATCTTTAAAAACTCATCTTTAAAAAAAAAAGAAATATACTCTTTACTCTCTTCTTTTATGGTTAAAAAGAAAGGAAATCTTTCTTCCCTTTTTAGAGTAAACCTCCATTTTGGTCCCTGAAAGATCACACTTATGGCAATTTGGTCCTCACACTAATTTTACCCATCAAGTTAGTCCCTGAAAGATTCACCGTCAGTCAATCCAGTCCCTAAAAGATTTTTCCGTCAGGTCCCTGGACGGAAAATGACAAATTTGCAATTTTTTGCCACGGTGGCGTCTGATGTAGCTGGTGACGTGGCGCTTCCCTCTCAAAAAACTCTTTCATTTTAGTCCTTTGATAGGTGGCACTATGTGATTGGTGGAAAAAGTGGGCAAATTAGTCCCTGCCACCTTCATTTTAGTACTTTGATGTCTTCTTCCATGTCAAGTATCACAAAATCAACTGGGAAAACAAACTTGTCAACCCTTACCAGAACATCTTCAGCCACCCCATAGGGGTACTTAATTGACCTGTCCGCCAATTGTAAACACATCAAAGTAGGAGTGGCCTCTCCCATGTCCAATTTCCTAAACATGGAGAGTGGCATGAGGTTTATAGAAGCTCCTAAATCACAAAGAGCTGTTGCATTAGGTAGTCCCTCAATTTCCACAGGCAAAGTGAAGCTCCCTGGATCCTTCAATTTTTGGGGCAACTTCTTCAAAACCATAGCTGAACACTCCTCAGTTAACATCACAGTTTCATCCATCTCACTTAATTTCCTCCTTCTAAACAGAATGTCCTTCATAAACTTAGCATAAATTGGCATTTGTTCCAAAGCTTCAGAAAATGGAATGTTAATTTGAAGCCTTTTAAAAATCTCAAGAAATTTCGAGAATTGTTTTTCCAAATTCTTTTTGAAAGCTTTAGGAAAAGGAACTTTGCCAATTTTCTTAGAAGGAGGAATTACACTTTCAGCAATTTTTTCAACAACAATAGGCACATTCCTTTCTTCTTCTTTCTCTTCACCACTTACCTCTTGTTCAATTTCCACTACCCTTTCGGGCATAATCTTACCACTCCTAAGAGTGATGGCAGAAACATTCTCAACATTTTCTTTTGGATTGACAAGAGTATCAGACGGAAAAGTACCTGGAATCCTTTCTGAGATGGTCTTGGCCAACTGGCCTACCTGGACTTCCAAATTTCTAATGGAAGCTTCATGATTCTTAGCACTTGTCCGGGTCTCATTCATAAATTGCACAGTTTGTTGGCCTATTTCACCAACAATTTCTTCCAAACTCTTTCTTCCCTGATTTGGATTCAAAGGCATTGGTGGCCTCTGATTCTGGAATGGCCTCTGAAATTGTTGCCTGGCTTCACCTTGACCACCCCCTTGATCTCTCCAAGAAAAATTGGGGTGGTTTCTCCAGCTTGGGTTATAGGTGTTGCCATAGGAATTCTGAAAATTCCCCATAGCTTTTACCTCAGCTTCTAATTCAGCCTCCTCCGGGCTCAGTTGAACCCCCTCCATTCTTTTGACCATTGCATCAACTTTCCTGGATAAAAGTTTATTTGAAGCAACAATGGACTCAAAAGAATCAACCTCATAAATACCTTTCCTGTTTGCCCGGTCCTGGTTTGAATGAGCAGCTCTTGCAGCAAGTTTGTTGATAAGATCAAGAGCTCCTTGTGGTGGCAAGGCATCGAATGCCCCACTTGCTGCAGTATCCAATTTGTCCCTGGTATAATCATTCAAAGCAGCATAAAATTTCTCTACCTGATCTGCGATAGAGATGTTATGACCTGGGCACCTTCTGAGAAGTCCCTTGAACCTCTCCCATGTCTCATACAAATTTTCAGCATCTTGCTGAATGAAGGAGTTGATCTCTTGCTTCAACTTCCTTATGCGATTGTATGGAAAAAATTTGGCCGTGAATTTTTCAGCCAAATCGTCCCATGAAGTAATGCTTCTGAGAGGTTGAGAAGAAAGCCACTCCTCTGCCACATCTCTTAAGGAAAATGGAAATAGCATTAGTCTTACCGTATCCAAATGAGCATCATTTCTCCTTAAGGTGGAGCATTGCCTGGTGAAACGCTCCAGATGTGTATGGCAGTCTTCATTTACACTCCCACCAAATTGGTTTTGACTTACCAATGAGATGAAGTGTGGAGGAATCTGGAAATTTGGCAAAGCATCCTCCGGAACCACAATACTCCCTTCAAAATTGTAGTCTACCTGGGGAGCTGTGATATCACGAAGAGAGCGATTAGCATTCTGCTCTTCCTCCTCCTCTCTCAGCCTTTGAAGTCTAGCTTGGACTTCATCTTCCACCCTTGCATTATAGTCAGCAAGGAGGCGCTCCTCCATTTGTGCTTGTGTTTCAGCCATGGCCCTTGCTAATCTCCTTTGCTCCGCTAATCTGCGATGCAAAGTTCTTTCAATTTCAGGGTCCAAATCAAAATGTCCTACCATGCAAACAAGCCAAAGAAGTTAATAGCACCTATTCAATACAAATTTTTTATATATTTTTTCTTTTTTTTTCTTTTTTTTTTATATGTATAATTATAAACAAGAAGTACTAAACAAAATAAAAATAAGAACTTGAAAGAACCTATCCCCGGCAACGGCGCCAAAAACTTGATAATGAAATTGCAAGTGTACAATTTACTATCGCGTAGTATAAAAGATTATCGAACCCAAGGGATAGGTGTTCTTATTGATATAAAATTTAGTACTTAAAAATAAAAGAAATAAATATGAAGTTGGTTTAGAACAAAGATATAACAATAGCATAAAATGATAAGAAATAAGATGAGAGGAATTTAAGCTCTTGGGTTGATTTACATAATCTATAAAACATGCTAGAAAACTCTTACTAAATTTCTGAACTTTAAATTCAAATTCATGGTGCTATAGCCTAAGTTTCTACACCCTAATGGCCTTAAGAAATGTAGAACTTCCTTTCCTAATTACTAACTCCATAGCATTAGTTATTAGTTAATTAGAGAAGAAGATGAAGAAGGAATCTGAGCCAACACAAGATTACGTACATCCTTATAGCATTAAGTAATGCAAACATATAACCTTTTTTATTTCCTATTTCCCTTACTACTTAACAAATGGCATTATGAATAAGTAGAAAGCATGGAACCTTTTGCGCATAAAGATTAATGAAGAACAAAGAAATAAACATGAATAGAAAATATTATTCAGAAATGTAAAAGAAAACTAGAACATGAATTATAAATTAAAACAACCCAAAAACTTAAAAGAAGAATTAGCCAAGCATGGCTAAAAGATTCATTGAATTACCCTGGATAGGAGCTCAAGTATGGCTTCCCACAAGTCCTAGGAACAATGATCTTTGAGGGAGAAAGAGAGAATACTTGTTGTATTCTATGAAGGTGTGTCTTACAAGTGAAGAAAAGGGCCCTATTTATAGTAAAATTCCAGCCTCCAGCGCTTGAGCGCTGGCTTTCCCAACGCCTGGGCGCTAGGATGCATTAAAAACCCACTTTCTGTCCGAGGCCCAGCGCTTGAGCGCTGGCTTTCCAACGCTTGGGCGCTGGGTCACCATCTGACTCATCATCTAGTCAGAACCCCAGCGCTGGAGCGCTGGGATCCCAACGCTGGAGCGTTGGGATGCTGCTTCTTCATCTTCTTGCTTGTTCTTCCTTCTTCATTCATGGTAGTGGGTTTTGATGGCCATAAAAAGCCACTAACCAGCCTTGATCAATTCTGAAACCCTTCATCAATTCTTTAAACTTTTTTTCCATGTGCTAAATTGGAGAGTGACTCTTCATATTTTTCTTTTTTCCACTTTGGTCCTCCCTTGGTTAGCACTTCATTTCAAGCCCTCATATTCTCTCAATCTCCACTTTAAGTCCTCCACTCTTGAACTTTTACAGTTTGGTCCCTGACTTTCTGAAACTTTACACATTGGTCCCTGGACAAAAATGATAACTAACCAGCTTTTCCTAAAAATATAAAATAACTAGAAAAATC
The DNA here is from genome assembly GCA_030819835.1 of Acmispon strigosus. Taxonomy (NCBI): domain Eukaryota; kingdom Viridiplantae; phylum Streptophyta; class Magnoliopsida; order Fabales; family Fabaceae; genus Acmispon; species Acmispon strigosus. The sequence goes on from JAUAMA010000001.1 coordinate 34,910,105, forward strand.
CCTAAAAATATAAAATAAAGATAGAAAAACACAAAAAAATCTAATCTACATGCAAAATGCAAAATAAATAGAAAATCTACATAAAAACAACAAAAAACCTATATGAGACTCAAAAATAATAAAATAAAAAGACTAAAAAGACCCTAAAAACATCATATAAAATCCACTCATCACACCACTATACCCAACGACAGCTTGTCCTCAAGTGACAAAACTTAAAGAAAAACTCGTCCCTGGGTTTTGAGAAAGTTTTATCTGATTACAACTTGAAGCACAGAAACCTTTCAAAGAAAGCTTAGCAGAAAAGGAAGACATGCATGTTTTATAGACAAAGAATCAAGAAAGTTGAGGCTTGGCTTTTAACATGTTTGAGTTCATCAATTAAGCTCACCAAAAATAGTATTCTCCATGAAAACAAGAAAGCTCAATAATCCTGCCTATAATTCAAATCAAAACTGAAGTAAAGCAACCAAGTGATTTTGAAGAGATTTTTGAAGGTTGTAACTTGGCCAAAGGGTTGAACATTTCGAGGTGTGGATTTCAAGAAATTGGCAACTCTAGTGGCTGACTCAGAAACTTGTTGTTAAGTGATTTTTCTTGACTAAGAGCTTCAACAATTCAACACAAGGGTTCTCTCAATTTTTCTCTTTTTCTCTTCTCTTTTTTTTTGAACAAAGTAGTGGAATGTATGGGATGAATGACTTGAATTTTACTCCCCTCATACTCTTTCTCACCCCACTACTTCATTTTTTTTTTTTCTTAAGGCACATACCTTATTTTTTTTCAACTTTTTCTTCTTCTTTTTTTTTTTTTATAGAGAGAAACCCAACAAACAAAGCTCTACAAATTCAGCACATGCATCACTATAACAACTTAAAGATATCACACAAAGTAGGCTCCAAAGAATGACTCTTTTAAGGCTCAAAAGGGGCTACTAGTGGATATTTCAAGCAAAAATCTGAGTTTTCAAAAATGCCTATAATCTCTTCTCAACTCACAAAGTACACAAAACTCCAATCAATATGCAACACAAGGCAGAAAAATTTCACAATCATGCATCAGAGACCTCAGCTCTCAGAAAAAGATAGGGTAAGTGGTACCCTTTTTAGAACTCAGAAAAACTTTTGCCAACAACCAAAACAATCAAGATATCAAAAATCCTTTCTACAGCATGCAATCCTAACTGCTTAAAAACATAGAATTTTTCACAAAGCAGTTCAATCAGATAAAGCATTCACAAAGCTATAGCAACATCAGAATGGATAATATACTAAAGACTCATGCAAACATAAAACTAAACTAAAAATAAAAATAAAAAACTAAAAACTATAAAAAGAAAAACTAACAAGCTGGTATAGTAACAAATTTCCACAAAGGTCCAAGGGAACCTCAATGTAAAAATCACTTTGAACACTCAAGTTCAAGAGGGTTCTCCCTCCTTTGGTACCTATCCTGTAACAATGAACAAACAAAAATCTCACAAGCAAAGCTTGCTTGACTTGTTAGTCCCAAAAACAGCACAAAAGATCATGGGTTGAAAATGTGTGTCCACCTTAAAAACAAGAATTCTTGAGTTCCCTAAAAATTAAAACCATTGTAAAAATAAGGGAAAACTCAAAGAACTTTAAAACCTTTCAGAAATGGTGAACACACAATTTATTAAAAATTAAAAACAGCAAATAAAAGTAAAAACAGCAAACTGCCCGAGTTCCAGCGCTTGAGCGTTGGGGATGCCAACGCTTGGGCGCTGGAAAAGAATTACTGGGCATCAGAGGTCCCAGCGCCTGAGCGCTGGGTTCCAACGCTATGGCGCTGGAATAAAGAAAATAAACTGGGTGGATTCCAGGGGCTTAGCGCATGAGCGCTAGCCCTCCAGCGCCTAAGCGCTGGGATCAACTGGAACCAGGGGGCTTTTACAGGGGCCTAACGCTCGTGCGTTGGCCTCCAGCGCCTAAGCGCTGGCCCCTCCTGCAGCAACAACATAGAATTCTTTTCTTTTATTTATTTACAAGAGTTGTGCAGAAAATTAAAAAGACATAAAAATAAACTATCCTAAGTTGGGTTGTCTCCCAACCAGCTCAATGTTAAGGTCCGAGATAGACCCTTCCCCTTAATCAATTGGGGGTACTTTTTCTTTTCTTGTTACAAACATCATCTTTGAACTCATCCTCACTTTCAGACTCATAGTGCTTACAAGTACGAAATACAGAAAACTTTACTTTTTCATCTCCTACCTTCAAAGATAGGAGGCCTTCTGCTACATTAATCTTGGCGTTTCCTGTAGCAAGGAATGGCCGCCCAAGAATCAATGGTACCTTGGAGTCTTCTTCCATGTCAAGTATCACAAAATCAACTGGGAAAACAAACTTGTCAACCCTTACCAGAACATCTTCAGCCACCCCATAGGGGTACTTAATTGACCTGTCCGCCAATTGTAAACACATCAAAGTAGGAGTGGCCTCTCCCATGTCCAATTTCCTAAACATGGAGAGTGGCATGAGGTTTATAGAAGCTCCTAAATCACAAAGAGCTGTTGCATTAGGTAGTCCCTCAATTTCCACAGGCAAAGTGAAGCTCCCTGGATCCTTCAATTTTTGGGGCAACTTCTTCAAAACCATAGCTGAACACTCCTCAGTTAACATCACAGTTTCATCCATCTCACTTAATTTCCTCCTTCTAAACAGAATGTCCTTCATAAACTTAGCATAAATTGGCATTTGTTCCAAAGCTTCAGAAAATGGAATGTTAATTTGAAGCCTTTTAAAAATCTCAAGAAATTTCGAGAATTGTTTTTCCAAATTCTTTTTGAAAGCTTTAGGAAAAGGAACTTTGCCAATTTTCTTAGAAGGAGGAATTACACTTTCAGCAATTTTTTCAACAACAATAGGCACATTCCTTTCTTCTTCTTTCTCTTCACCACTTACCTCTTGTTCAATTTCCACTACCCTTTCGGGCATAATCTTACCACTCCTAAGAGTGATGGCAGAAACATTCTCAACATTTTCTTTTGGATTGACAAGAGTATCAGACGGAAAAGTACCTGGAATCCTTTCTGAGATGGTCTTGGCCAACTGGCCTACCTGGACTTCCAAATTTCTAATGGAAGCTTCATGATTCTTAGCACTTGTCCGGGTCTCATTCATAAATTGCACAGTTTGTTGGCCTATTTCACCAACAATTTCTTCCAAACTCTTTCTTCCCTGATTTGGATTCAAAGGCATTGGTGGCCTCTGATTCTGGAATGGCCTCTGAAATTGTTGCCTGGCTTCACCTTGACCACCCCCTTGATCTCTCCAAGAAAAATTGGGGTGGTTTCTCCAGCTTGGGTTATAGGTGTTGCCATAGGAATTCTGAAAATTCCCCATAGCTTTTACCTCAGCTTCTAATTCAGCCTCCTCCGGGCTCAGTTGAACCCCCTCCATTCTTTTGACCATTGCATCAACTTTCCTGGATAAAAGTTTATTTGAAGCAACAATGGACTCAAAAGAATCAACCTCATAAATACCTTTCCTGTTTGCCCGGTCCTGGTTTGAATGAGCAGCTCTTGCAGCAAGTTTGTTGATAAGATCAAGAGCTCCTTGTGGTGGCAAGGCATCGAATGCCCCACTTGCTGCAGTATCCAATTTGTCCCTGGTATAATCATTCAAAGCAGCATAAAATTTCTCTACCTGATCTGCGATAGAGATGTTATGACCTGGGCACCTTCTGAGAAGTCCCTTGAACCTCTCCCATGTCTCATACAAATTTTCAGCATCTTGCTGAATGAAGGAGTTGATCTCTTGCTTCAACTTCCTTATGCGATTGTATGGAAAAAATTTGGCCGTGAATTTTTCAGCCAAATCGTCCCATGAAGTAATGCTTCTGAGAGGTTGAGAAGAAAGCCACTCCTCTGCCACATCTCTTAAGGAAAATGGAAATAGCATTAGTCTTACCGTATCCAAATGAGCATCATTTCTCCTTAAGGTGGAGCATTGCCTGGTGAAACGCTCCAGATGTGTATGGCAGTCTTCATTTACACTCCCACCAAATTGGTTTTGACTTACCAATGAGATGAAGTGTGGAGGAATCTGGAAATTTGGCAAAGCATCCTCCGGAACCACAATACTCCCTTCAAAATTGTAGTCTACCTGGGGAGCTGTGATATCACGAAGAGAGCGATTAGCATTCTGCTCTTCCTCCTCCTCTCTCAGCCTTTGAAGTCTAGCTTGGACTTCATCTTCCACCCTTGCATTATAGTCAGCAAGGAGGCGCTCCTCCATTTGTGCTTGTGTTTCAGCCATGGCCCTTGCTAATCTCCTTTGCTCCGCTAATCTGCGATGCAAAGTTCTTTCAATTTCAGGGTCCAAATCAAAATGTCCTACCATGCAAACAAGCCAAAGAAGTTAATAGCACCTATTCAATACAAATTTTTTATATATTTTTTCTTTTTTTTTCTTTTTTTTTTATATGTATAATTATAAACAAGAAGTACTAAACAAAATAAAAATAAGAACTTGAAAAAACCTATACCCGGCAACGGCGCCAAAAACTTGATAATGAAATTGCAAGTGTACAATTTACTATCGCGTAGTATAAAAGATTATCGAACCCAAGGGATAGGTGTTCTTATTGATATAAAATTTAGTACTTAAAAATAAAAGAAATAAATATGAAGTTGGTTTAGAACAAAGATATAACAATAGCATAAAATGATAAGAAATAAGATGAGAGGAATTTAAGCTCTTGGGTTGATTTACATAATCTATAAAACATGCTAGAAAACTCTTACTAAATTTCTGAACTTTAAATTCAAATTCATGGTGCTATAGCCTAAGTTTCTACACCCTAATGGCCTTAAGAAATGTAGAACTTCCTTTCCTAATTACTAACTCCATAGCATTGGTTATTAGTTAATTATAGAAGAAGATGAAGAAGGAATCTGAGCCAACACAAGATTACGTACATCCTTATAGCATTAAGTAATGCAAACATATAACCTTTTTTATTTCCTATTTCCCTTACTACTTAACAAATGGCATTATGAATAAGTAGAAAGCATGGAACCTTTTGCGCATAAAGATTAATGAAGAACAAAGAAATAAACATGAATAGAAAATATTATTCAGAAATGTAAAAGAAAACTAGAACATGAATTATAAATTAAAACAACCCAAAAACTTAAAAGAAGAATTAGCCAAGCATGGCTAAAAGATTCATTGAATTACCCTGGATAGGAGCTCAAGTATGGCTTCCCACAAGTCCTAGGAACAATGATCTTTGAGGGAGAAAGAGAGAATACTTGTTGTATTCTATGAAGGTGTGTCTTACAAGTGAAGAAAAGGGCCCTATTTATAGTAAAATTCCAGCCTCCAGCGCTTGAGCGCTGGCTTTCCCAACGCCTGGGCGCTAGGATGCATTAAAAACCCACTTTCTGTCCGAGGCCCAGCGCTTGAGCGCTGGCTTTCCAACGCTTGGGCGCTGGGTCACCATCTGACTCATCATCTAGTCAGAACCCCAGCGCTGGAGCGCTGGGATCCCAACGCTGGAGCGTTGGGATGCTGCTTCTTCATCTTCTTGCTTGTTCTTCCTTCTTCATTCATGGTAGTGGGTTTTGATGGCCATAAAAAGCCACTAACCAGCCTTGATCAATTCTGAAACCCTTCATCAATTCTTTAAACTTTTTTTCCATGTGCTAAATTGGAGAGTGACTCTTCATATTTTTCTTTTTTCCACTTTGGTCCTCCCTTGGTTAGCACTTCATTTCAAGCCCTCATATTCTCTCAATCTCCACTTTAAGTCCTCCACTCTTGAACTTTTACAGTTTGGTCCCTGACTTTCTGAAACTTTACACATTGGTCCCTGGACAAAAATGATAACTAACCAGCTTTTCCTAAAAATATAAAATAACTAGAAAAATCCCTAAAAATATAAAATAAAGATAGAAAAACACAAAAAGTTCTAATCTACATGCAAAATGCAAAATAAATAGAAAATCTACATAAAAACAACAAAAAACCTATATGAGACTCAAAAATAATAAAATAAAAAGACTAAAAAGACCCTAAAAACATCATATAAAATCCACTCATCATTGTTCATATGGCTTCTATCATTCATTTCCACCTATCTTCTTTCCACAGCCATACACTATGTCCACACATTCCAAGTGTAGGATGAAATTCACAGTTATTTTCAAGCTATGGCACGAGCCAAAGCTACCCAACTTCGCTCAGAGCACCGCTCCATTTCCAAAGGTTCCACAACTGTTGGAGAATATCTCAAGAAGATAAAAACGATTTTCAACACTCTCACCTCCATTGGTGAGCCTGTGAACTTTCGAGACCACCTTGATGCAATCTTTGATGGTCTTCCTGAGGAGTTTAACTCTTTGATGACCCTTGTCTATCACCGAGAAACTACCTACGCGATTCATGAGGTTGAATCAATGGTGTTGTCACATGATGCTCGACTTGAACGCACCCGAAAAAAGCAACTGATGGATGCTTCGATAAATGTAACACAAGCCTCTCTCAATGTTACTCAAAGACTACCCAAAGCCTTTGCTAATCTCTCCATTGCTCCACCACCACCATCATCTAGAGCCTCACAAGAACCAAATGAAAGTATTGGAAACCACCGTGATGACTATCGCGATGAACGTGATGATGACTATGGTGGCTACCGTGGACGCAGCGGCAGTTCTAATGGCAGATGTGGTGGACGTGGCCGTGGACGTGGCGGACGTGGCAGCATTCAATGTCAGATTTGCTTCAAATATGGCCATGATGCTTCTGTCTGCTACCAACGCTTTGGACAAGCACATAATGGATCGTCTCCCTTTGGTCAACCAGAATATAATCAACAGCAGTACATCCAACAGGGACATGGTGATGGCTTTGTGCCAAATCCCTTTGGCTCAAATCAGTATTCTCGGAATTTTGGTATGAATTATCCTGCTCTTTCCCCTCTCTATGGTCCTCACAGCTCTTATGGACCTCCCGGTTTTGCAAACCCAAATCAGTTTCGACCACCATAAACTCAACTACAATTTGGGAGTCCTTCCCCTGGAAGCCAAGCCTCTAGACCACCAATGTTATCATCTCAATTCAACCCAAGGCAATTCCAAGCCTTTCTTCTTGGGTCAGGCCCTCAAAACTCCTCAATCAATGACAATCAGCAATCCTAGCGTCCTAATTCTAGAGCTTCTCATCATGTCACCAATGATCCAACACAAATGGCAGAAACTTCATCCATGTCCAGCTCTGACAATCATGTGGTGATTGGTAATGGTCAAGGTTTTCACATTCAATCTATTGGCTCAGTTTGTGTTAAGTCTCCTTATAACACACACAACACACTCACTTTGAAAAATCTCCTTCTTGTCCCTTCTATAACAAAAAATTTAGTAAGTGTTAGCAAGTTTTGTAGAGATAACAAAGTCTTCTTTGAATTTCATGAAGCTCACTGTTTTGTCAAATCTTAGGCTACTTCTGAAGTCCTCCTTACTGGCAGCCTAGGAAATGATGATCTTTGTCAATTTGATGATTTCACCCTATTTCACCTTCCTCATGGTCAGTCCAGAATCATCCCTTCACACTCGTCGTCTGTTGTTCTTGTTTCATCACCTGCTCACCCTGTTTCATCATCTGGCCTTTTTGCTTCATCGTCTGGCGTTCCTGCTGCATTAACAACAACTACCACTAGTTCTCTACCTTGTCTGAATAAAGACAATATCCAGTATAACTCTAATGTATTGGGACCCTCCTTGTATGAGATGTGGCACTATAGATTGGGGCACCCTCATCATGAGGCCCTCAAAACTGCATTACTTCAATGTAATGTTCCTTTACCTAATAGAAATCCCTTTTCTATCTGCTCCTCTTGTTGTCTTGGTAAATCTCACAGATTACCTTCTCAACCCTCAACCACTATGTATAATGCTCCCTTAGAACTTGTCTTTATTGACCTCTGGGGCCTTGCCTCTGATGTTTCTTTGTGTGGTTATAAATACTTCCTCACTTGTGTTGATGCTTATTCCCGCTACACCTGGATTTTCCCATTAAAAATCAAATCTGAGGCCTTTACTATGTTTATCCAGTTTAAGACAATGGCAGAATTACATCTTAACTCAAAGTTAAAATCTGTTCAATCTGATTGGGGTGGGGAGTTCAGACCTCTAACCAAATACTTCACAGACTAGGGCATCATTCACAAACTCACATGCCCTCACACACACCATCAAAATGGCAGTGTTAAAAGAAAACATAGACACATTGTTGAAACTGGCTTGACATTATTAGCTCATGCCAAAATGCCTACTGAATATTGGGATCAGGCCTTTCTTACTGCAACATACCTCATAAACAGACTCCCAACCTCAGTCCTACAAAATGTCAGTCCTTTCACCAAAGTGTACAAACAACCACCAAATTACAAATTTCCAAAAGTCTTTGGGTGTGCTTGTTACCCCTTTCTAAGACCTTACAATACAACAAAACTCTCTCATAGGTCAACTGAATGTGTCTTTCTCGGGTACTCCTCCAGTCACAAAGGTTACAAGTGTCTTGATGCCTCTGGAAAAATCTTTAGTTCTAAGGATGTTATATTCAATGAACTCAGATTTTCTTTTCCAAACATATTTCCTTATGAACAGAATTCTGCTGTCCCCATTGAATCACCACCTATCCCTGCTACCATTCATATAGTACCCACATCTCATACCACTCCAGCTGGTTCTGTACCCACTCTTGTATCTCCTAATGAAGAATCTGCCTCTGACTCTATTCCAGATTCACCTGTGTCTCCTACTACTAAATTTGGCTCTAATTCTGTTCCAGATTCCCCTGCCACCATCTTTAATTCTAGTCCAGAATCACATCCCACCACTTCCTCTTCCTCAGTTCCAATTGTTCCTCTCCCTGTCAATGCTCACCCTATGCAAACTAGAACCAAGTCAGGAATAGTCAAACCCAAAAAGTTTCCTACTCTTCTTCTCACACAAGCTGAGCCAACTTCAGTCAAGCAACCTTTACAGAATCCAAAATGGCATTCTGTCATGAGTGACGAATATAAATCCTTATTAAAAAATAACACATGGTCTTTTGTTCCACTGCTCTCAGACAGATTTTCCATAGACTACAAATGGGTCTTTCATGTAAAAGAAAATCCTGATGGCTCAGTTCAAAGATACAAGGCACGGCTTGTTGCAAAGGGTTTTCACCAAAGAGAAGGTGTTGATTATGCTGAAACCTTCTCACCAGTAGTCAAACCCACAACAATCAGAATAACTCTCACTCTTGCCGTGTCAAAAAGATGGTCAATCCAACAAGTTAATGTCAACAATGCCTTCCTCAATGGCACCTTGAATGAAGATGTTTACATGACGCAACCACCTTGTTTAGAAGCATCTAACAAAAATCTGGTGTGCAAACTTCACAAAGCTCTTTATGGCTTGAAACAAGCTCCAAGGGCTTGGTTTGACAAACTCTAGTCAGCTGTCGTCAAATCTAGATTCATGCCCAGGAAATGTGATCCCTCTCTCTTTATTCTGCAAACAGCACATGATATTATCTATCTCCTTGTCTATGTTGATGATATCATCATCACTGGCAGCTCTGTTACTCTCATTTAGCAACTAGTAACCTATCTAGACTCTCAATTTGCTCTCAAGCAACTAGGGGATTTGGATATTTTTTGTGTGTTCAATTTCAAAAAATGCAAGATAGTTCTCTTCTTCTAAGTCAAACCAAATACACTCATGATCTTCTTGCAAGAGCACACATGGAGGATGTCAAGGATATCTCCACTCCCATGATTGGTGGTTGTAAACTCAGCAAACAGGGCTCAGACTATATGAGTGATCCCACTGAATACAGATCCATAGTAGGTGCACTGCAGTGTGCCACTCTCACTCGTCCGGAAATCTCCTTCTCAGTCAACAAAGTCTGCCAATTTCTCTCTCAACCGTTAGAAGAACACTAGAAGGCTGTGAAGAGAATCTTAAGATACTTAAAAGCTACTGTCAATCATGGTCTTCATCTCAAACCTGCCACTCTTACCAGACCCTTTTCTCTAAATGCATATTGCAATGCTGACTGGGCATCTGATGTAGACGACAGACAGTCAACCTCTAGACTCTGTGTTTTCCTAGGACCTAACTTGGTGTCCTGGATCTCTAAGAATCAAACTCTTGTAGCCCTCTCTATAAAGAAGCAGAGTATAGAAGTCTCGCCAACTCCACAGTAGAGGTTTTGTGGATTCAATCCCTTCTAAGTGAATTAATGATTCCTTTTCAGGTACCTCGTATCTTCTGTGACAACATGAGCATAGTTGCTCTCACCCATAACCCAGTTCTTCATTATAAAACTAAGCATATGGAGCTAGACATGTTCTTCGTCCAAGAAAAGGTTCAGTCAAAAGCTCTCATCGTTCAGCATGTACGTTCCCTGGACCAATATGCAGTCATTCTCACCAAAGCTCTTTCTCCAACTCGTTTCACTGAACTTCGGGACAAGTTAAAGGTGGTTGACAAATTTTAAATTACTCACCCACCTTGAACTTGCGGGGGGCTGTTAGGAATATATAGCAAAAACAAATAAGAAATTCGGTATCGTCTGCTGTGTCATCTAATGAGCATCGTCAGCTGTATCATCTGATGAGCATCGTCTGCTGGTTACATGTTCCTTACGTCTGGTGGTTTGGATTGCTTACCTCTGGTGGTTTAGTCTGCACCGACTGACAGTACGGAAAAATGTCAGTACACGAACCTTTCCTATCACAGACTTTAGCCTCCACTACTTTGTTGACAGTTATCTCTTGACAGCTTGTTAGAGATAAGTATCGTCTGCTGTTGGAGATGCGTAGAATCAAGCACAGCATAGTCCGGGATCGTCTGCCCTATTGACTGACAAAGGAAAACATCGTCTGGTCTTATGTCATTAAGAACGAAGGTATTCTTGAAAGGAAAAGGAAAAAGACATGAGAAATCGAAGATACTTGAAAATGGTCTTTCTTGTATATTTTTATTCCTTATTTATTCACAGTTACAGGCTCTATATTCATACAGAGAGAATGACAGATATTCCGAGGTCAACTATTACATTGGAAAACATAAACAATAATAAATGTAAAGATAAGATCTCGGATATTCCGGGATTGCTAGTACTGCTAGATAATTGGTTTGCAACTGGCACAGTACTGGGCGGATAATACATCTGGCCGAACGATATAGTTTGGCAGATGATCCATTAATTCAACATGTGGATGATCCTCGGACTACCATGAGTAGATGCATGAGGGTGATAACTGAAATCTCTCCTGAAGACATTGCTTCAGCACTAAAAGTGGATGCTAACGATGGAGTTCACTATTCTCCGAAGTGGGAACCATCAGACACAAACAACAATCGTATCTGGAAAGAAGACTCCAAGATACATGGAAACTCAGTTAACAATCTTGTGGAAGAATACAAATTTCCACATGCCGTTCTTAGCAAAGTTGTTGTTCCTAAAGAAGGAGCACGAGACCTTGTAAACAAGATGTCCCACTGGGCACTTTGCCAAATGAGCAGTATGAAAAGGATAAACTTGCCCTCTCTGATCTTTCACCATATTGTGGGAACCATTGAGAGCCCTGTGTCAAACCTTCCATACGGTGCTCTCATTACCAAGCTCATGGGGCTGAAGGGTTTGATCACTGAAGAAAAACTTCAAGTTGAGTTCATTACTCAAGACTACGTTTATCCAACACCCATCAAATTCGGGGATGTCAAGAGAATGAATCTGAAGATCGACTTCTCTGGAGTTCCCAAACAGTTGCTCTCCAAATGGGAAAGAAAGCAACTGGACGAAATCGAAGAGACTGCACAAAGGAAAGAAACTCAACCTTTCTCTCCAAAAACAAGAGAATCAAAGGCAAATAAGCAATCTGCCTCTGCAGCACCATCACCAATTAAAAAGCGTGGTGCTCCAGAACCAGATATGACGACCAAGGGTCTACCATCAGTGTTGCAAAGCTCCAAGCGAAGACGTGCTGTGGAGGACGCATCCAACATCATCAACCAAATCACAGTTTCATCAAGTGATGATGAAGACTCCCTACCAATAGTTACTTTGGTTAGAAAAGTAAAGAAAGAACCTCTGAAGGCAGCTCCAAAGGTTAATCCCTCTTCAACTCCTCTCTTGAAGTACCTCCCATATGTTCCTACAATTTTCCACGAATATGTGGAAGATATTATTGATGTAATAGATGACGGGAACTGTGGATTCCGCTGCATCTCTCAATGGCTTGGGGTCAATGAAAATGAATGGCCTGCGATCAGAACTGAGATGAGAGAAGAACTTAAGACTCATCGCTCCTTGTACACCGGAATGATGGAATCTGGGGAACATCTTGAACAGATAATAGAGGCACTGAACCTACCAGAGGGGGAACTTGCCACTTCTCCTAAATGGTTCACTATCCCTGACATGGGTTTGTTAGCTGCCAGAACCTTCAAAATCATTCTGGTAACCCTGAGTCTAAGGGAATCATGTACCTATCTTCCATTGGCCTGTCCAGCCTTTATTCCTCCCATCATTGCTGTTCTATGCAATATTGATGATCACCATTGGGTAAGGATAAAGCTCAGAAATGATTCACCTCTCCCATATTGCACGCCTCTATGGAGACCTAACTGTAAGGAGAGTTCTAAGAGATGGGGGAAACACATCACCTCAAGGATCCTCAAGTATAGAGAAATTGTTGATCCTGAATATGTACAACAAGGTCAACGCATTGAGAGTCAATCCAACAGTGAATCCTCTCAAACCCTGCCAGCAGCTCCCTCAAGTCCAGTTCAACAGCCAGAGTCACTTCAAGCCAAGAACTGCTCACTGGACAACAAACTACTCAGTCAAGACAAAGAAACAGCAACATGCTTAGTTGACAAAGAAGCAGAAGTGTCAGTAGTTCAGGAGGAACTTCGTCCGTCTGTAGCAAAGAAGAGCTTCTCGAAAGAAAATACTAAGAAGCGGACCAAGTCCAGAGCTTCAAAGAAGACTCAACCCAAGGAAAAGAAGCAAAAGAGTGGAGCTGAAAACATAAGTGATTATGTCAATGATCCCGAAATATCTCCAAATGAGATATTAGCTTCTCAGCAAAATGTCTCTAAGGAGGCCTCAACACATTGGGACAATCTGGATAATGATAAGGAAACATCCACATCCATGAAATCTTCCCAAAACATAGCAAGAGTCTTTCTTGCTCATGTTCCAAGAAGGACGCGTCAGATGGCATTTCCTCCTCATTTGCAGATCCCCAGGATGCTTAAGATGGACAATGCTGTATATGCTCCACACCTGCTGATGAAGCTTCTGGGATATAATTTCTGTCTGCAAGCTCGACTCTAGGCTCCTCTTGCGCTAGATGGCATACGAATTGCATTCGCGTCAAGGTCCAGGTATGACATTTTTCATCATGAGTGGGAACTGTCTGTTCCCAGACCGGTTCATTTGAGCACCATCCCTTTTGGACTAATCCATTATGTCGAAAGCATTATAGTTCAACATGGATCATGGTTGCTTATCCTACTTGTTGCCAAACCAAGACCTGAAACTCTGCCATCCGTCAATGCACCCTCCAATAACCACCCATCATATACACCAGTCATTCCCTTGCCTCAAAATATCACCATACCACAAGATATATTCACCACATCCTCCGATTCAGAGGAAAATCTACATCACTCATCTCCATCTTCCTCACGAGAAAGCCCTCCAAATGAAACATCATCAAATGCACAAGATGTTGAGGTCACCACGGCCCAACCTATCTCCTTTGCCCTTCCAAAAAATGATCTTTCTCAAGCTGAGAAAAACCCTGAATCCAAAGCCACAAACAAGCCCTCATCAGCTGACAAATCATTTGATGCCAAAGCTGCCATGATGGAATTGTCTACAATAATAAAAACAGGGAACTCGAATGCCTCGAAAGAGAATAAAGAGCTACGCACGGATGCATTCAATCATATTAATATTGTGTCCCAAAGGCTTTCTGACAAAATGGATGCAGGTTTTGAACGTCTAGAGAATTTAGTGCGGCGATACATGCAGCAACGACAGCAGCAACATGACTAATCTCTGCTCCTTATCTCTTTACCTTGCACAATTTTTTTTTTGCTGTTATTATTATCTACACATTATCAGTACTTGTTACTTACTGCCTCTTCAATCCATATCTTCATTATCCGATTATCAATGCCTACTTGCTATTTACATTTCAATATTCTTTTTGATAATGCCAAAGGGGGAGAAGAATTAGGAAAAGAAGCATTTAGCAGTATCAGTCTAGGGGGAACTTATTTAGGCTGATATAAATTACGGAAAGAAGAATTAAGAACAAATAAAGACTAAGTAGCATCAGATTTAGGGGAAGCGAAGGTGAGCTTACTTAGGCAAATATTTGTTAGACAAACACTATCTAGGAATATCAAATTTAGGGGGAGAAAAGGTAAGCAAACTCAACAAGTCAAACTCGTCCGCCTAAAAACAAAACTGTTAAAAGAACGATCAGGTTTTTCTAACACACTGCAATACTCTGAAGAAAAACTATTATCTGACAAATAACAAAATGCTTAATTAAATCTTTAAATGAACCTTTTCCGAAGAAATTGTCATTATCAAAAAGGGGGAGATTGTTAGATTCAAACAATTAAATGAATAATTATGTTTTGATAATTAACAATTTCTTTAAGATTTAATGATGTCAAAGATGAAGTTCCTAACATAGTGAAAATTCTCATGCACAGGAATAACTATCTCTGAAAGGAATGAATAAACATCATAGCCTCATCAAGAGAACTAGTCCACCAGAAGAGTTCGTCCGGTCACCTCGAAGGAAACAACGTCAAAGATATACAAAGGAAAGCAATCTTGTGTAAGACAGTCCGGTGGCTCAAGAAAGCTAAAACAGCAACAACACTCTACATCCTCTCTCAAGGAATCTTCATCAAAGTATGCTCGCTCAAATCAAAGTCCATTTCAAGAAGACAAACAGTCTGCCACCTAAGCCTGCAGTGATCAAAAGATGACTACTCTATTCAAAGCTGAAAGAGCATGACAACCTATGAAGAAACCCCTTCGGCCTCGAAGTCTCTCGAGGATCACACAAGGAAGTTGTGAACGATTAACTCTCTCCGATGAAGAACTTCCAAAGAAGCAACAGAAGAAAAGAAAGAATTCAGTCTTTTAAGCTAAGAAAACTTTAAATCCTGGAAGAAGAACCAAATGAAGAAAGTCCGTCTGCTGATATAAATTTACTCACAGCGGAATCTCGAACACTGCATGGAGACTGCGTCTGTCAATCTATAAGGAAGAATCCGTCTGCTCAAGTTTTAATTGCGCTAAAGGTACAAAGATCAAGAAATGTGCTTCTCGAGGATATCAAGTTACCAGAAGCAATTAAAGAAATTATTCTTCTCCTCTTGGGTAATTCCCTCTTGGATCAAAGACATCTACCTCGTATGCACATTTAATAAAGTACTGGCAATCACAGAAAGAAAGAAGGAACACAATTAATTAAATACTTCCTGGTCCCACTGCTTTTCTGCTTTTTCTCAAATCAAGCTAACATCGCGGAATCAACGGCAAGAATCTCTGAGCATCGTACACTCTCAACGGTCGAAATTCAAATATCTGACCAAAGCACGTGATGAGTGTTAGCTGTCAAGCACTGGGGTAAAATAGTCAAAACATCTCCACCGCTGGATCGTCACACATTATATACAGAGATGCTAGCTCAAGGTCACTTGCTCAGCATGGAGCCAGACGACATCAACCCAGACGAATTGATGATTCTCAGATCATGTCTTACGCTTGCAGAGAAACCTCAGATCATGACTTACGCCTGCTGAGAGATGCAGAACTAGTCGTTTTGTGCTGCTTGGAGAGGACGAAGCACTACGGGCAGGTTTTCTCTCCTCCTGTGAAGAAAGAACAAAGATCTTCAGCTGAAGATATATATAGAGAACCCTGCTTCCGTAGCAACTTGGCGACTAGAACTAAATTGTACACATCTCAATCTAGTTCGTCCAAAAGACCAAGACAGTCTTGGTTTCAACTCAGGAAACTTCAAGTCATATCACAACCTGAGTTGAGTTGCTTATGTGTGTGGAAAACTTACAGAGTTCAACTCTCATCATATCCCACACACATAACTAAAAACAGAGATCAACTTGCTTATGATCTCTCTGTTTTTATGTGCTTCATTTCTTCTACCCACTCTTATCAGAAGAGAACTTTGTAGAAAAGAAAAACCCTGAAAAAGGAGTCAGGAGAAGTCCTGTATAATACTTGTAAGGAGAAGTCCTGATAATACTTGTAAGGAGGAGTCTTGATAATACTTGTAAGGAGAAGTCCTTCGAATACTTGATAGGAGAAGTCCTTAGAATACTTGTTGGGAGAAGTCCCTGATAATACTTGTACTATTTGTTAAAATAGTGGAAAATCTTGGTGAAGCCAAGGACTGGACGTAGCCCTGTCGATTATGGGGGTGAACCAGGATAAAAATCATGTGTGCTTTATTCCTTATGTTATATTGCTTTTTCGGTCTTATATTCATCTATGCTTGCACAACAAATTAATCATCTTGAAAACAAGTTATCAACCTTCCAAAAACTATCGAATAAATTTAAAAAAACTAATTACACAATTCAAATCCCCCCTTTCTTGTGTGTTTCTTGCACCTTCAAGGAAGACAGCCTTCGAAAACACGTTGAGTTTGACCTTCTTAACTGCAACTTGCTTGCTTGTACTTCCCTTGCGGGCATCACAAGCAAGGGTGGAAATATACTGCCAGGAATAGTTGCGCTCCTTTGATATTGATGCTTGTACTTGGAGCGAAGGGTTGGTACATGGAGCTAGAAATGAAGAACATGGAAGATGAATTGGACTGCTTTGCCGGATCCACCAGATCTACTTCAGCAGATAAAGAAAATAGATATTTTGTTTTGTTTTATAACTCAGAAAGGCACTTTGGATCAATGATCTTTCCATGCCAGTTCGAGGAAGTATTTCCTGGGCTTGTCCTTCAGTGGGAACCTCAAAGGTCATTGACTTGTGCTCCTTCATCTAAGTCTAAAAGGCCTTACGGCTGCAATGGCTTGAGCTAAGAGGAACGTTAATAGGCATTACCCCTCTGTTCATGAGTCTCAGCGTTGAAAAGGTAAATAAATAAATAAAGAGGTAAGGCATAAAAGCTTGAGCTCAGAGGAACGTTAACAGGTGTTACCCCTTTGTTCATAAGTCTCAGCGTCAAAAATTTAAACAACGGAAAGGATAAGGCTTGACACGAAGGCGGAGCTTCTGCCATGGAAGAAAAGAAAGAAGAAAATGAAACCATGGATCAGACTGGCTCTGATACCATGTTAAGAACGAAGGTGTTCTTGAAAGGAAAAGGAAAAAGACTTGAGAAATCGAAGATACTTGAAAATGGTCATTCTTGTATATTTCTATTCCTCATTTATTCATGGTTACAAGCTCTGTATTTATACAGAGAGAACGACGGATATTCCGAGGTCAACTATTACATTGGAAAACATAAACAATAATAAATGTAAAGTTAAGATCCTGGATATTCCGGGATTGCTAGTACTACTAGATAACTGGTTTACAGCTAGCACAGTACTGGCCAGACGATACATCTGGCCGGACGATATAGCTTGGAAGACGATCCATTGCTTCAACATGCGGATGATCCTTATCAGACGATATAGGACCAGACAATGTTTTCCTTTTTCAGTCAATATGGCAGACGATCCCAGACTATGCTGTGCTCGATTCTGCGCATCTCCAACAGCAGACGATACTTATCTCTAACAGAGTTGCAACCTTATCTTCTCTTTCTTCTATATATACAGAATCAACTAATGTGAATGAGAATTAGATTATAATATTTTCTTTATTTTATTTTATGTTTCCTTTATTTCCTTTAATTTTCATACAACCTAGGCATGGATGCAAATAATCAAGTTCGAAAATATTGTATGTTTATATGTCCTATCAGATAATTGAATGTTGCAGACCCGCCATGTCTCCTACTGTGCTGCTATTGTATCATCTCTCACTCTCTCATACGACAAACCTCAGGCTCCTTTACACTGTATTTGGAACAGCAGAATCATTGAAGAAAGAAATAGGTTGTGAAGAAAACACAAATACCCAAGGATTTTCTCCCCTTTGGTTCAGCCAAGAAAATGAAATGAAAAAAAAGTAAAAAGTGTGGGTCCCATCAGAAAATGTATTCTCTTCAGCTTTGCGATGAAAACGGGCAAAGTTCTCAAGTAAATAATAAAAGGACAAAACTGCACATCTCAATCTCATAGGTGGCTCTTTTCAAAGTGTTGCAGAATAATATTTTATTAGCTAGTAAGCATCCAAGTTGGTATCAAGGGCAGTTCAGGTATTTAAAATACTTTGAAGTTTTCATTTTTTCTTCACTTTCTTTTCAACCAAACATATAAAAAAATCATTTCATTTTCTACTTTCTTTTCTTTTTTTTCTCCTACTTTCTTTTCATTTTCTATTCTTTCACTTTCCTCTTGCATACAAAACATACCCTTAAAATCCTCTTTTTATAAATATAATAATTTTTGTAATCATTATAAGCCTGTTTAATTTACTATTGAAAGGTATGACAACGGGAAAATAATACATCTAGAAGCACATTTTGTAGAAGCAGCAACTTTGTGCCTCAGAATGTGTTATTTTTCAGCTTTCATACTTTATAAAAGTAAACCAAATGGTTCCATCAGGCTACTTGTAAGACCCTCAATTTTCGTGCATTTATGCTTTAGTCCGTTGAGTTTGAAATAGTTATGTTTTGGTACCTGGACTATTTTATAGTTCACGGTTTGGTCCCTGTTGATCTTATTCGACTATATTGATTACCTTCTATTGATTTGAGTTTGATTTTGGAGATAGAATAATATCTTCAAATATTTGATTGTTAAATTTGGTTGTTAATTGATTATTTTCTGAATATCTTTTATTTGGTGCGGATTTTTTTTTCTGTTTTTTTTTCTGTTTTCCTTGTTTTGTTCGAAAATAAAGGAAATAAAGAAGAGATAATATCTCTGAATTTTGGAAAGAAATATTCTTAATATATGATTCGGAATAATGGCTATTAAATGGTCTCTATTTATTTTATCCGTTAATTGGGGTAGATTCATTTTTATTTTAAAACATTATCATTAGAGCTGTTAAGGAAAAGATTTGATGGAAATTTCTGATCAGAATTAAGGAGAAAATCTACACACAAAAAAACCCTCCTTTTCCTCCTAGGGTTCGAACCACTATATGTGGTGGTTGCCCATTGTTGTTTTTCATCTCAAGTGCTAAACCCTAACTACCAAGTGTTGAAAACTTTCCTGCTGCAGCTGCTGCTATCGATTTTCTTCTTTTCCTTTGGAGAATCAAAAGTTATTTTTATCATTTTCCCTGATGCTTTCGAGTCTCTCTTTTCCTTTGGAGAATCATAAGTCCTTCTTATTCTTGTTGCTGCTCGAGTGTTTCTTCCCTCCTTGAAAGACCAAAGGCGTTCCTCTTTCTCTTTTCCTTCCAAGAATTAAGGTGAGCAATTCTTGTTCTGAATTTTGTCAAGAGTTTATGGTTGTTTGAACCATGTTTCTGAATTCTTTCTAATTCCATTCCTTTCCTTTCTCGTTTCATTCCAAGGGCTCCGTCATCGAAGGGTTCGAGCCGTGTTCCGTAATCGTTAGACGATCGTTTGCTCGAGTTTGAGACATACAACCGTTATTTCTTTTCCTCTTGATTGGTCTAGACTCAAGGTTGGTCTCTCTCACTTTTCGTTTGTGTTGGATGTTCATAGGAACAATGAGTTATTATTCCATGTTAAACGTTTTCCCAAGAACCCTTGCTACCTTCTTATTCAAGCAACCTTGTGCATTAGAACCTCTTGTGTTTTTTAGATAAACCTCTATTTTCAATTGGATACTTAATTTATTTTTGTCCATGGAAAACCTTGATTTTGAAAAGTAGAGTTTTAAAAGGATTTTCTGTGAAAAATGGTGTTTTCTGGGCTCCTTGGCAAGGAGCCAGCGCGTTGGCACTGGCTTCTCTTGCGCGCATGCGCTGGAAGCCATTGACTCAGTGGGTCGAGGCAGGGAGCCAGCGCATGGGCGCTGGATACCTGGGCGCATATGCGCTGTGAAAGTGATAGCCAAATCCGCAAGTGCATGTATGGTTATCGCGTAATATTAAAGATTGTCGATCCCACAGGGATAGATGTCTAATTACTAAATTTTTTAGAGCTTAAGCAGAAAAATAAAAAGATATATTTTGCATTTGGTTTGGTTAAGACAAAAACTAGAAATAGCAATAAAATATAAAGAAGAAAATATGATGAAATTTAAGCACTTGGGTTGAATTACATAGTCTATAAAATATGATAGCAAATTCCTACTTAATTTCTGAATTCTAAAACCAAGTTCATGATGTTATAGCCTAGTATTTCTATAAGTTAATTCCTTAAAAGTGTAGAACTTTCTTCCTAATTACTAAATTCAAGTCCTTGTAATTTAGTTAACCAGAAAAGAAGATGAAGATGGAGTTCAGACCAACATAAAGCTACGTCTATCCTAATATCCTTTAGTGATATATACTTATAGCCTTTTTTTAAATCCTATTTCCCTTACTACTTACCAAATGGCCTTTTGTTATAAGCAATAAGCAAGAGATCTTGTGTGCACCAAGCTGAATGAAGAACAAGGAAATAAAACGTAAACTGAAAATATTATTCAGAAATGTAGATATAAACTAAGACATAAAAAATAAACTACAACAACTCAAGATACTTAAAAGAATTAGCCAAGCATGGCTAAAAGAAACATCGAATTACCTTGGATAGGAGCTCAAGTTTGGCTTCCCACAATTCCTAGGAACAATGCTCTTAAGGAGGAAAGAATAATACTTGTTGTATTCTAAAAAGGTGTGTTTTTTACAAAGGATGAGCACTCCTATTTATAGCAATAATTTGCCTTTCAATGGTGGAGGAGTTGATGGCCATTATGGCCTTCATTGGCCACCAATTAACTTTTGAAAACTCCTTCCCACTACCATCAATTCTCCACTCATCATTTAATCCTTATTTTCCATGTGCTTAATTTAGAGAGTGTTGGTTCATATTCTTGATTTCCACTTTAAGTCCTCTCTTTGCTAGCACTTCAGTTCTGGCCCTTTAACTCTTTGAAACTTCACTTTTCATCCTCCACTCTTGAACTTTTACACTTTAATCCTTCCTTTCCTGAAACTTTACAATTTGGTCCCTGGACAAAAATATAACTATACCAGCTTTCCTAAAAATATAAAAATAACTATAAAAATTCCTAAAAATATAAAATAAAGTTAGAAAAACAAATAAAAGCTAATCTATATGCAAAATGCAAAATAAATAGAAAATCTATATAAAAATAATAAAAATCCTATATGAGACTCAAAAATAATAAAATAAAAAGACTAAAAACACCCTAAAAATATCATATAAAATCCGGTCATCACATCACTATACCCAACGACAGCTTGTCCTCAAGCGACAAAACTTAAAGAGAAACTTGTCCCTGAGTTTAGAGAAAGTTTATCTGATTAAAACTTGAAGCACAAGTGTAAAGAAGGTCTTGCTCCTGACCCTGGCTGAGGTTTTGATGACGACAAATTCATCGGCAAAAAGAAGAAAAGAAGACTTAGAGGGAACAGTGCTATATGTTTCAACATCTACCTAAAAGTCTTAGTTTAGGTGAGTTTGATAGTAATAAAACCACACAAGAAAGGGGGGTTTGAATTGTGTGTGTGACTTTATAAACTTTTTCGCAATATAATTACGATTAGTTCGAAAACGTTAAAAAATATGTGCAGCGGAAATAAACTTAGAGCTTGAAGAATAAAGCACACACAATATTTATCCTGGTTCACCCCCAAAACCGATAGGGCTACGTCCAGTCCTTGGCTATACCAAGATTTTCCACTATTTCAACAGAATAGTACAAGTGTTCTCAGGGACTTCTCCCAGTATTCTGAGGACTACTCCATTACAATTTTTCTCAGGACTTCTCCCTTATCTCTTGAGTATTCGATAGGACTCCTCCCAGTTCTTTTTCAAGAAGGTTTGTTTTCTACAAGGATCTCTTCACAAAGAGTGGGTAGAAACTATGAAGTTCTAAATTCAGAGAGGGTATACAAATAGGTTCTCTGAAGGGCTTGTGTGAGAAAGAATAAGAGTTTTCACTCTGTAGAGGTTTCACACTAGTTGGCGACTAAACTCAGAAAATAAGAAAGCTAAGGTTACTGAGTGTTCTTGACTAAAGCTTGTTCAAATTATAAACTGACTTGAAGGATTTGAATGCTTTGATAGTGTGTAAGTCGCCAAGTTGAAAATGATGCAGAGGCCACTATTTATATCTTCAGTAGGATGATAACTGGAGGCGCTGATGAAGATCTTCAAAAATAGTTCCGTTGAGTCTTTGCTTGATTGTGAGTAACGGATACTTCTGCATCTGCTTGTTGAAGTCTGCCAGGTGAAGAATGTTTCTTCAACCGATAGAGAGTGATATCGTCTGGCAATGCTTTTGTTCTGGTTCTCAGAGGCTACAATTAATGCATGTGCATTACAGCTAATATGGCAATTAATGCTCTGACCAGAAGATTTGGATTTAGTCGTTGAGGAGATACGATGATAAGAGGATATCACCGCTAATTCAGCAAAAGCAGCTTGAATTAAGGAATGTCAGAGAATTTGAATCTTCAAGGTATATGGCGATTAATTCTGTCTCTTTTGCCATTAATGCTCTTGATCCACCAAGAGGTGCATGACAACTCATCTTTAGTTTGAGCAAACGATCTCCTCTAAGCAAATTCTTTTTGTACGAGTCTTCAATCATTGCTCTTTAGTCAACCCATGTGTTTGACAAGGATTGAACCGGACAGTCTTTGCAGGCGGACGAACTTTACTCTAGAGGCAGACTCATTTCTCATAGGCGGACGTACTCTTCACTTGCTTTTTGATAATGTTTGCTCATAAGTGTTCCTGAACATGAAATCTTTTAAAGAAAGTTAGTAACACTTAGCGAAATTGTTATTTATCAAAATAGGTTAATTCATTTAAATATTTTACTCTAACAGAGTTATGCTTCTAAAGGCTTCTCAAGTATAAAGGCTCCTTAAAACATCTAAGCTAATCAAGTTTAATGTGTTCATAAGTTAAATGTGTCGGCCATTGCAGATTCTGATAGTGAATCAGAAGATGAGCCAGTTGATTCAGGTGGAGTACAAGACTATGTTCCTGTGCGTGATAGGGAGCCTCTTCCGAAAGGACCACCACTCAGATATGGGTTTGAAGACTTAGCTGTTTATGCTCTTCTTACAAGTTCTGGAGATCCGTCTACTTATCGTGAGGCTATGGTAAGCCAAGGCCGAAACAAGTGGATGGGTGCCATGGTGGAGGAGATGGAGTCCCTAAAGACGAATCAGACATGGGATCTCGTGCAGCTTCCCAAAGGGAAGAGGGCAATTGGCTACAAGTGGTATTCAGGAAGAAGCCACCAGTAAAAGAAAATGAAGGGGAAAGGTTCAAGGCTCGCGTAGTAGCAAAGGGCTATTCATAGTGGAAGGGGGTTGATTATGATCAAATATTCTCCCCAATGGTTAGACACACGTCTGTAAGGGCAGTATTGGCCCTAGTAGCATCTCGAGACATGCATCTAGAGCAGAGGGATGTGAAGACGGTGTTTCTTCATGGAAATCTAGATGAGCAATTGTACATGCAGCAACCTGAAGGTTTTTTTACGTCCGATCAGGAACGTCTGGTATGTAAATTAAAGAAGTCTCTGTATGGGTTGAAACAGTCACCAAGGCAGTGGTACAAGAGGTTTAACTCATACATGTTGAGGATTGGTTATAGACGGTGTGAGTATGACTGTTGTGTCTACGTGAGGAGCCTTGATGATAATTCAGTAATTTTCTTGTTACTGTATGTGGATGATATGCCGATTGCTGCTAACCACTTAAGTGATGTGCGTGACTTGAAAACCAAACTGGGCAGGGAGTTTGACATGAAGGACCTAGGAGCTGCTAAGAAGATTCTTGGAATGGAAATCCACAGTGACAGACGAGCCAGAAAACTCTGGCTGTCTCAGAAAAGTTGTGTTGAAGGTACGTTGGACAGATTCGACATGAGCAATTTGAAAGTTGTGAGTACTCTTTTGGCAAATCACTTTAAGCTCTTGACAGACCAGTGTCCAAAGACAGCTGAGGAAGTCGGAGATATGTCGAAAATTCCCTACGCCAGTGTTGTTGGTTGTTTAATGTACGCTATGGTTTGCACCAGACCAGACCTGGCACAAGCTGTGAGCCAAGTCTGCAAGTTTATGTCCAAACGAGGGAAGCGTCACAGGGAGGCGGTCAAGTGGATACTCAGGTACCTTAAGGGTACAACGGGTCACGAGATAATGTTCAACAGTGAACAAGGTGAGCCCAGAGTTGGTGGATATGTTGATTCTGACTATGTTGGTGACATTGACAACAGACGATCTACAACAGGGTACGTTTTTACCTTGGCAGGTGGGCCTATATGCTGGAAATCTTCTGTCCAATCCATAGTGACAATGTCCACAACTAAAGCTGAGTATATGGTGGTGGCCAAAGCAGCAAAAGAAGTATTGTGGCTTACAGGGTTGGTGAGAGAGTTGGGTGTTGAGCAAGGTGGAGTTTGTCTGTACTACGACAGTCAGAGTGTCATTTTCTTGGTGAACAATCAGGTGTATCATGCAAGGACAAAGCACATTGATGTGAGATTTCACAAGATTAGAGAGTTGCTTGCGTCGGGGCAGATAAGACTTGAGAAGGTTCACACATCTGAAAATGCAACGGACATATTGACCAAGCCAATCACCAATGAGAAGTTCAAGCATTGCTTAGATTTGTTGCACATTTCAAAGTGTTAAGCATATGGGGAGCGCAATCCCGAGAATCGAGATCCTAAGAGGAAGCAGCAGATCTTCACAAGGGTTGGAAGAAATTCACCAAGGTGGAGATTGTTGAGTATGGCTCATTTCTGTTGCCTCGCCTGGTATGAGATCACTTTGGAGATCGTCCGGTGTAAGATCGTCCTGGAGATCGTCTACCCAGAGTGTGCCTTAGTCAGAGATCGTCCGGTAAAGAGATCGTCTGACTTAGTACTGCTTGGCCTCGTCTGGTGGACCTCGTCCGGTGGCGTCACTTTGGTGACCTCGTCCGGTCAAGACATGTGGACTGTGGAAGACAGCTAATGAGCGCTGACTACGCTGTAATGTACGCTGTAATAGATGCTGTAACTAGAATCTGATTGGTTAATAGGATTCTGTTAGGATTTAATGATACGATGTGGTATAGCATTAGAATCTTAGTATATATATGTTGTAACACTTAAATCATTATTCCTATTCTGAATGAGAATCTGAGCTATAGCAATCTATAGCCGCAGAGGTAGACATATTAGTCGAATTGCATGAATAAATTTTCTGTGTGTTTTTCTATCCCTTTTCTCCTAAAGTTACTCTGTGCAATCCGTGTGTCTGAGACCAAGAAAACTTTGGCTTGGAATTGGAAGAAGAGACATGTTGGGACTTGACTTGAGCTTCACTACAGTGCTTTTGGACTCTGTAGCCAGAAATAACACTCCTTTGCCTATAAATTCTATTGACTTGATTGCTTCTTCAGTTAATCATCATTGGTGTTTACTTTCTCAGTAATTTTCTTTACTTTATTCTTGGTAGATATCCAAACTGGGAAAAATACAATGGGCTTGTAAAGGAAAAAGTGAAACCATGTGAGGGATCAGAGCAAAAACAGGGATAAATATGCCACAGATGCAAGAGACAAAAGATTCTAGAGCAGGCTCTTCGAAAGATAGCTGAGATTTTGAGAGAACAGAACAGAGATCTTAAGGTTTTGGGTCCACTTTTTTATTGGGAAGCTCTTCTCTCCTTTCTCAAACACTGTTTTTCAAGGAATTTCATGGTAACCAAAATATTGCTGTAATTATTCTCTGCATGAAACTTCTTTAACTTAAAATTAAATTCTTAAGGGTACGAAGTATCCAATGCCAAAGAGATATAATTTTACTGATCTCCATGTATTGATATTAGACATTGATTGGTTAGATTAAAATTGGTTACTTCTCTGTCATCTGAGTGCATGCTACAAAGCACTTTTTTATTGAATGATTATTGTAAATTTATAATATGTTTCTTGAATCAGGGGCGGAGCCACCGGGGTGGCCCGCCGGTGCCATGGCCCCGGTGACTTTTAAAATTTTTGCATGTTGGTGGTGAACGGTGGGTTTGCATGTTGTAGTTGGATTTTTGGGTTTTGTCTTTGTAGCTTGTGTAGCTCTCTGTTTTTTAGAATTCTTCTGTCGGTGGGGGTGGGGTGATTTGGGTGAACGAAGATGAACAGAGGAATAGGTTATAAAATACATTAATTTGCTTTTTGAAAGGTTCGTGTACACATAAACAGTACAGATACTTCTGGACACCTCTTTTTTCTCTCTATCTCTTTTTCCCAATTACATCACATCATATATTACACTTATCACTTATCTCTCCTCTCTTCCTATCTTTCTACACTCCTTTAGATGTCTACGAATCATTATTCGCTTTCAAAATGTGTGGCCTTTGTTTTACCATTTTATGTATCTAGTGACTACTGGTGGTGCTTCACTGTGTCAGACTTTGATCATTTTAATTTGAGACACCTTGGTTTTATGGGACGTCCTAAATTATAAGAGTTCAATCAAACAATCATACTTTTAGAAGACTGTGAACTTTGAAGAACTTAAGCAGTTGTTATTATGTGTGTTACGTTGTATGTATGTTGTATGAATTGTTGTGGTGTTAGGTATGTCCTTATTATGTAACCTACTTAAAGGCCGACGTTGCCTATGTAACCTACTTTATGTGGTTTTATTGAATAAATCTGGAAGTTATATTTAACTATCAAGTGCTTTATATATTATTTGTTATTAAGTTTGTTCGATCAATCACATCCAAAGAACAACACTGTTTGGAACAAAAATATAACAGCCCAGAATGAGTTAGGACTGTAACCAATGAATTTAATTGTGGGTAAAACTAATCGGTAAAAATACTGTCTTAGCCTTCTGTTAGGTTACATGGTATAAAATATTTTGGAACTCGACTCTAAGCATCGTTAATACACAAACTTGATAACAACAAAATACATGAGTGCATTTTAATTTTATGTAAAGTAATTGTTTGCATATGATTATACGTTAGATAAATTTTTTTCCTAATACCTACTCCCTCCGTTCCAAATTATAATATTCCTTCTAAATTTTAGAAAAAATAATAATTAGTTTTTCTTTTTTTATCACTTGCATTCATTATATTTTCAATTTGTTTGGTATTGAAGTGCGAGTTTTATATAGGGGCATATATGAAAAATTTATAGAAAAATAAGAAAATCAAGATATTAATTAGTTCATTACATATTTTCTTAATAAACGTGATTATCTGAACAGGTCTTTATACTCCCTCCATCCTTAATTATAAACTAATATTGTAAAATTCACGCTTATTAAGAAAATAAATGATAAAGTTAATTGATGCATTGGTCTTAAAAAAATTGTACAATCTTCTATATTTACCCATATTTAAGATAAAACATTTTAATCATTATAGTATTAATAGTGTTCCACTATCAATAAATGTATTGACAAATATGAAAAAAAATTAACTTTTATTAGATCAGCTTATATTTAACCCACTATATAAATATCAATATTAACTTATAATTAGGAAAGAGGAACTAATTTGAAACGGGGGAGTATTATGTTTTTTTGTTAGCTAGATTTATAGTAATGACGTCTTTCCAGCGTGGCGTCTGATTTTGTTAATTTTATAAAAATAGATGCATTCGAAGTTGTTGTGGTTGACTTCCGTACTGTCAAGTTATGTAAGATGTGGCATTTTCTATGTCGCCAGCTGGTTTGTCATCCACGCCACATGAATCTTTAAATTGGTTGTTGAGTTCAATTATTGATGGTTCACTCATTTCAAAATCGTACATCAAAGAGGTGAAAAAAAGATGAAGATTGGTGTACACCCTTTGCGTGTATATGATAAGTGGCAGATGTGATATATGATATGATGTATGCAGAAGAGAAAGATAAAAAGAGAAAAAAAAAGGTATTTTAAAGTGTGTGCACTGTAAAATAGTTCATGAATGGGGTCAAGAAACACTAAGTGGCCCCGTTATTTTGTTGTCACCAAAGTGTGTGAAAATATAAGTACAGTAGATAAGTTTTGTAGTATGTGAAGATTCATAAAGGGTTAATGGTTTACTAGGTCCTTATAGTTGCACTAAGATTTGTCTTTGGTTTGGTCCCTGGCCGGAAAAAAGTTTGCAATAGGTCCATGTAGTTGCACCAAGTTTGCTATAAGTCCCTGCCGGAGACCGGAGCTCCGGCGAG
Source organism: Acmispon strigosus (assembly GCA_030819835.1). NCBI lineage: Eukaryota > Viridiplantae > Streptophyta > Magnoliopsida > Fabales > Fabaceae > Acmispon > Acmispon strigosus. Next base: position 34,938,599 of record JAUAMA010000001.1, read on the forward strand.
TGCATATGTGGCAGGCTGACTGGATTAATGAAGATGACATGGAATTTATTTAATTTGCAATAAGTCCCTGTAGTTGCACCAAGTTTGCTATAAGTCTCTCTCCCCTAATTTTAGTCTTCTTCTTCGTGAACCAACAGAGGCTCCTGCTTGAAATTTGCAGCCCAAAATTACCCTGTTTTTGAAAAGTTTCAGCCCAAAATTACCATTCATATTCAGACTTGTCGTTCTCTAAATTCAAGAACTCTTCAACCCCAGTCTTCCTTGGTGGCACTAAAATCATGGTTTTGGAAATCATAGAGCTTCCACGATTGGATTCTGCAGTAAAATAAGACACAAACACAGCATGGCTTCTTTTGTTAGAACATAATAACAAGAGCCTCTGAAAACATCAAAAGGGAAAGAAAAAAATACCCAAATTGGACAAATCAAGTTCCTCGTTGTTTTGAAGAAGAAGATTGTTTTTCTCATTTTCTTTCTCCCTCCTCCTCATCTCGAGGAACAGAGTGAGTTCCTCATCTCTCTCCTTCATCACCATCTTCTATATGGCAGCCCCTAATGAAGAAAATCAAAAAAAAAAAAATAACCACACTTTGATAATCTCTTTAAGCAAAAACGAAGCACCAATCACTAAAGTCTCAGTCTTTAAATCAAAACATGAGGATCGGAATACTCTAAAATCACATGATGGGGCAAAAGGGTATGGTGAAAAACGACTCAACAAGGTTCTTATTACCTTGATTGGGCAAAAATGTAATGAAATAAATAATGGGTACAGCAAAAATCACCTCCAATGAGCTAAGAACTCAGCTAGTGTTGCATAGAGAGGTGAATCACAGAGACAAGTAGAACCTCTTTTTGTTGTTCGATATGTTTGATGATTGAAGAGTTTCCTTGACAAGGGTGGAAGGTGCAATCACAATTGCAGTTGATGTGCGACTTTATCTGGTTGGTATTCATATGTTTGAAAACAGAATGTTTGATGATTGAAGAGTTTCCTTGAGAAGCACAAACACCCCCACAAACTTTTCAAAAACAGAGTAATTTTGGGCTGAAAATTTCAAGCATGAACCTCACAAAGAAAGCTGGAACAGAACGAAGAAGAAGGAGGAGGAGGAGGAGGAGGAGGAGGAGGAGGAGGAGGAGGAGGAGGAGGAGGAGGAGGAAATGCGACTGGAAGTGGTTCAGGAAGAAGAAGACTAAAATTAAGGGAGAGGGACTTATAACAAACTTGGTGCAACTACAGGGACTTATTGCAAATTAAATAAATTCCACGTCATCTTCATTAATCCAGTCAGCCTGCCACATATGCACTCGCCGGAGCTCCGGTCTCCGGCAGGGACTTATAGCAAACTTGGTACAACTACAGGGACCTATTGCAAACTTTTTTCCGGCTAGGGACCAAAGACAAATCTTGGTGCAACTACAGGGACCTAGTAAACCATTAACCCATTCATAAACTTGAAGAATACACTCTAACGGTAATCTTCAAGTATGGAAGTTGATAGCTCATTGTCTCAGCCTCGCATGAAGTATTACAAGGGTATTCTTTGTGTGCTCAATCACCCACAAGAGGTAAAATTTGTTACTTAACTATATTTATATTTTTATAATTCTTTTTCTATATGATGTATAATATACTTCTTGGGTTATCTATACGATTTTTCTATTTTCAGATATACGCATGTGTTCAACCCATTTTTGCTTTTAATTTTAGACATGAACTAGGATCGAGAAGAAGTTGACTGATCCCAGACAACAAGTTCATACTGTTAGGTTTCAGAATTGTTTCACTAATACGATGATAACAGAGAGTTGGTACCAGTTGAGAGCTTTTTGTGGACTACAAGTTTTTAATTGGTGTATGCTGAAGTATCCAGGGCAGTCAATTTTTGACTGATATAGTCCTTCTGTTTCTTTTTATAAGAGGTAAGTTAGGGGTGTTAATCGTTCCTTTTTATAAGAATTAGAGAAAATTTTGTGTCAAATTAATTATTTTTTCACCATTCTACTTCTATTCAATTCTGGATAATAATTGCATCATATTAATTATGATCTTTATTTTTTCCATTTTCCAAATACTTAATACACTACACATTAATTATTATAATTAAAATTCTTATTTTATTTCTTCATTCGCTAGGTACATGAACTATACTTATCAAAAAATTTGAAGTATACATTTTCATCTAACCTATCTACTCATATTTTGCCTCTTTAAATGAGAAGGTAGTAAATGGCTCTTTTCAAGCTATGAAGATGGAGGACGTGAATGATTCAATTGAGGGTGTGGCAATGGAGATAGTTGAAGCTCATGCACTTGGTTTTCCTCATCTTCCTCACATGGTACCTCATGCTTCAAGTCCAACAGAACCTAACTTGCAGCTGGTTGAATTAAATCAAAGTTTTTTTCGCCATCGTAATGCAGTATTTCTTCCCCAATGTCTTCATCAGAGGGACTAATATTCAAATCAATTCCTAAAGGCATTTTGTTTAATGCAAGATAGACACAACTTAGTTTTACTTGGGAAAAAGGACGGAGAACAAGAGATGCTGAAAAGTCAATTTGGGATATGAATATATATATATATATATATATATATATATATATATATATATATTATATATAAAAAAAGTTTCATACCCACCTGCCCACTAAAATAAGGTATATATCTTAACTATCCCCACTATGACCTACCCATTAAGACCCTACCCTAAATAATTAATATTTATAAAATTTATTACAAATATTAAATAAGGAACGAATCATGACTAATTAATATCAAATTTTTAACCAAATTTTAATAGGAAATAGTTAACATACAATCTTAAGATTTTTAAAAAAATATCTTTTAAATAATTAATATTTTTTAAAATTTATTACAAATGTTAAATAAGGAATGAATCATAACTAATTACCTTTTTTTTTTTCCTCTTGTAACAAAAAAAAAAAGAATCATAACTAATTACAATCTTAAGATTTTTTTTAAAAATATCTTTCAAATAATTAATATTTATAAAATTTATTACAAATGTTAAATAAGGAACGAATCATAATTAATTAATACCATATTTTAATAGGAACAAAAATTGATATTGATTACAAATGTTAAATAAGGAACGAACACTAACTAATTAATACCAAACATTTAACCAAATTTTATAATAAGGAATGAATCATAACTAATTAATACAAAAATTTTAACCAAATTTTAATAGGAAATAGTTAAAATACAATCTTAAGATATTTTTTTGAAATATGAATTTTTATTAACAATTAGTCTCCTCACTTGATACTATAAATTGTACCACTACGATTTCTCTGCTATATCGTTTTAAAAGAATAAACTAAAAAATCAATCGTGAGAACTATTGCATACTTCTAAATTGTTTTCCTGCTACATCATTCAAAAATTAATCGATAATGGTGGTGAATTCCAAAGTAGACCCAGCTTTCAATAATGGTGGTGAATTCCAAAGTAGACATAGTTTCCTCCATCAACATCTCCAACGCTCAAAAGGTGTGGAAGATAGTGGTCAGAGTTGCACAACTATGGAGATCACCTAACAGGAAGCAGCCTGATGCACCAGACTTCATTGAAATGTTATTTATTGACGCTAAGGTATGTTGAAAATTATTTAATTCCTTTTAAAATGATTTTGTGCTCTTTAGCGTCATAGGAAAACCGTTTTATTAGTGTCTAACTTATTTTTCTGTAGAACGATGGAGCAATCACGTGAACAAATTTGAGAGCCTTTTGAGAGAAAGCATATGTTACAAGATTGTCAACTCTGCCGTGGCTATAAACTCATACAAGTACAAGTCATCACTGTGAAGCCAATTGAGAATCCTAACATTCCTCTGTATGAACTTAATTTCACAAATTATACAACTATATTCGAATCACCCACAGAGGATCCCCACTTAGTCGATGAGTTTCTTCTCTTTATTCTACATTTGTAAATATTTATTTTAAAAATTAATTTAAAATTTTAAATGGTAATGTAGGTTGTTTAACATTGACTATAATGTTGTTGCGTGTTATTTTATATAAATTAAATTATATATATATATATATATATATATATATATATATTGGTATCTATACTGTTAAATATGTGAAGACGGTATATTTGGAAACTGATAAAAAAGTAAAAAATTACAATTTATTAAATGATTTTTAAGATATAGTGCAACTCAAAGCGATAAGAGTGTGTTATGATGGAAATAATTATGACAATATAGCACATCTCAAAAAAAGATAAAAGATAAGGAAAACTAAGTTGTTTGTTCATCTTCTCAACTACTTATCTGATTCAGAACTTTACTTAGTTGTGAGTTTTCTCTCTTATTTCTAATAAAAAAAAGGAGAACATTTTTCCACTTATCTTCTATCTCCTCTGTTTGCAATGAGGAAGTTTTAGTTTTTGTAGCAATAAAAAAGCTTTGTTTTTATTTTCTACCATAATTAGTTCTCCAATCTATTTGGTAAACTATTGGCTCCAAGTTCCTATTAATTATAAACTAAAGTCAAATGATTATAATTTTATAAATAAATAGTTAATAATTTGACTTATTATTAATAATTGTTTTGACAAAATTATCATGCTAAATAAATTATTAATACTAACTTATTAAATATTTAATTAATTAATACCAAATAATCTTATATGAACTAAACTCAATGCATCCTTCCTAAGGAGACACGTGTGAAGGTCAAGATCGTCCACTGGACGTTAAGCAAGAAAATCCCAACAAGGCAACTACCTCTAGTCTAATAAATGATGATGTCACAAACCCAGAGACTTACGAATGGGTTCGTCCGGGTGCAGAAGAACATGCTCTTCCTAAGAAGGTGAGAGTTGCTGGAAAAAGGACCAAAACTCGTGCATCTAAGGCCTCAAACCCGAGGAAGAAGCAGAGGGTTGAAGCAAAGGAAGCTGATGTAGATGAAGATGTTCATGCAGCTGATCCAGATCCATCTCTAGATGAGATTCTGGCCACTCAACAAATACCTACTGCAAGAGCTTCTTCGCCCGAGCATGAACAAGACGATATCGCTCAATCTTCTCACCCATCGACCCAAAAGGAATCTATGTTGAAAGAAACAAGAACCTTTCTTGTTCATATTCCAAAAAGGCCTCGGCGGACCATTACACCAATTTCTCTGCAGGTTCCCAGAATGCTCACAACAGAGAATGTTGTAAATGTTCCAAATCTACTTGTGGAAATACTAGGTTACAACTTCTGCATTCAGGTGCGTCTATGGTCTCCGCCTGCTCTAGATGGTATTCAATTTTCATTCGTCAAGAGGACCAGGTACGATATCTTTCATCATGAGTGGGAACTGTCTATGTTCAGACATGTTCATATAAGCACCATTCCATTCAACTTGATTCGTGGCGTTAAAAACGTTGTGATTCAACATGGATCATGGTCGCTTATTCTACTTGCTACCAAACCACTACCTCAACCATGCTCAACCTTCCCTGCACCTGTACAAAGCTCACCATCTCATGCACCAACCATCTCTCTGCCTCAAGTAGTAACGATCTCCAGAGACTTTTTGGTTACACCATCAGACTCTGAGGATACAACTGGTGATGCCTCTCCACACTCACCTCATGAGCTTGCTTCAACTGAAATCCCTGAAAAAGCTCTAAGTGATGTTGTGTCTAATGTCCAACCAATCTCAGTTGCGTTACCTAAAGATGCCCTTCATGAGGAAGCAGAAATCAAAGCACAAGTGCATGTTGATGCTAATCCGTCCACTGAAGATCACTTTGATGCCAAGGCTGGGTTGGCTCTACTTAAAGAAACACTTCTAGAAGTACGATCCACTCATGCCAAGGAAACTCAGGAACTTAGGGAGGAAGTGAGAAGCCGGACTGAAGCTGCACAACAAGCTATTCATGAAAAGATGGATGCCAAGTTCGCAATGATGCGGGACATGATGAACAGCTTCTTTGAACAGCTGAAGAAGAAATAGACTCTTAATCCCTAATATTTTAGTCTTTTAATTTGAACTATTTTATTTCTCCTTTACAACATTTTTTTTTCATATATACATCACTGCTTTGGCCTTAAGTTCTCTTCTTACTGCTCTATATATCGTAGATTTCTTTTTGATAATGCCAAAGGGGGAGAAGTAATAGATAGAGAAAAAGGCTAATATTCAAGGACTAGTATTCAAGGAACAAACAAGGGAGAAGAATAGAAGGAAAAGTAATATAAGAAATAGGGAAAAAGGGGGGAAGAATAAAATCGAGAAGAATAGGATTAAAATTGGAAAGATAGGTTAAAACTATAGCATCAGTTCAGGGGGAGCTCACTAGAAAGACAATATGGAGAAACTGAACTATGTAGGAATATCAAATTTAGGGGGGGAAAAAGATAAACAAACTCTAGGAAGTTAGGTTATCTGTCTTAAGGGATAATTAAAAACTCAGAAGTATAACATGTCTCCGTCCGCCCAAGGATAACAAACCAAAATGCTCTTTATTTGTCAAGAACAATGTTAAGGAACAAAAGCGCATCTGTGTATAAACTCTGTTAAAGATCGCTCATGTTTTTCTAGATAATAAAACATTTTTTTAAAAAGAAAAACAATTTACATCTGAAAACAATGAAGTGTTTAATCTAAGATTTTTTTATATATTAAACCTTTTTCTCCAAAGAAATTGTCATTATCAAAAAGGGGGAGATTGTTAGATTCAAACGATTCAATGAATTATTATGTTTTGATAATTAACAATTTTGTTAAGGTTTCATATCATTAAAGATAGAATTCCTAACACGTTGAAACTTCTCACATCCAGGAAAATCTATCTACTTGAAGAACTGAATGAATCTCAAGGTGTTATCAAGAGAGACAGTCTTGCAAGAGAAGATTTTCCGGCACTCACTAAAGAATAACTGCATACACCAATCAAGAAAAGCTGTCAAAATATACAAAGAAAGCAACCATGTGGAGACAGTCCGGTGACTCACGGAAGACCAAACATTGCCTACATGTAGCAAACATCTTTTGAAAGGCACCCAATCAGCTATGAACTCTCAAAGCCAAAACTTACTTGATAAAGTTGAAACAGTCCGGCGCTTGAATAAACAGTGATCAACAGGAAGACTGTTTTGCCAAAAGCTGAGTAAGTCTGGCAACAAGTCATGAAGAAATGTTCCCAGCTTTGAAGTATCTCTAACGCTATACAGATCAGTTGAATGGAAACTTACTCGTAAAGGAGAACTTCAGTGGAAGCACAAAGGAAGGAAACGTCCAGTCATTCACAAATCAAGAATACTCTGACTCTCAAGAAAGACTGGAATGAGAAAATCCGTCTGCCTATGCAACTCACTCAGTGATGAAATTCTGAAGATTTCATAAAGACTGCGTCTGCCAAATCATAATAAATATTTCGTCTGCTCAAAGCATCAAAGTGCTCAAAATTCATAAATGCCAGAAAGTGCGTGTCATGACATTATCAGTTCAACAGAAGCATTAAATAAATTATTCAACTAAGCTCTAAAGAGTTCATTCAGAATAATTGCTTCTTGAATCAAGAATCATCTACCTCGTCAGCACATTAAATAAAGTACTGTTGATAGCAGAAAGAAGAAAGGGACATAATTAATATATTATTCCTTGGTCCCTCTGCTTTTCTGCTTTTCCTCAAATCAAGCTGACTTCGCGGAATCAACGACGTAAAATTCTGAGCATCGTACTCCTTCAACGTTCAAAATTCAAATATTTGTTCAGAGCATTTAATGACTCTTAGCTGGCATGCACTGGGATATCATGTTCAAACAAAAACTCAAAGCTGGACACAGCGCCGAGCCAGACGATGTCAACCCAAGCAATTAATGCTTGACAGAACGCCTTTAATGCTGCTCCAGAATTACAGAATCAGCCGTTACTCACAAGGAAGCAGGAGCACTAACGGATCTATTTTCTCTCCTTCTATCAAAGAACAATGAAGATTTTCAACTGAAGATATAAATAGAGAATTCAGCTTCCAGAGCAACTTGGCGAGTTGAATTCAATCCATTGCATATCTCAACCAAGTTTTCCCAGAGAACCAAGCTTCCATTGGTTCAAACTCAGAAAAGCTTCAAGCCCAAAATTTACTTGAGTTATGTCGTCCATTTGTGTGAAGAATTCATAGAGTGTCACTCTTATCTTAAGTCACACAGAACACAAACAGAGAACCTAAATTTCTATCCTCTCTGTAACCCGAGCTTCATTTCTTCTACTCACTCTTATTGAAGAGAATCCCTATAGAAAGACAATCCCAATTTGTAAAGGGAATCAGGAGTAGTCCTGTAGAATACTAATGAGGAGAAGTCCTAGAGAATACTTGAAAGGAGAAGTCCTGACAATACTAGGAGAAGTCCTGTATAATACTTGATAGGAGAAGTCCGTCTAATACTGGGAGAAGTCCCTGATAATACTTGTACTATTTGATGAAATAGTGGAAAATCTTGGTGAATCCAAGGACTGGATGTAGCCCTGACGATTATGGGGGTGAACCAGGATAAATATCATGTGTGCTTTACTTTTCTACTTTATGTTAATTTTCCGTTGCATACATGCATACACACATAATCTATAACACCGTTTGAAAATTGTTGATTAATGTATATTTTAAGAAAGAAGTTTTCAAAAATGACATACACAATTCAAACCCCCCCTTTCTTGTGTGTTTCTTACACTATCAGCTTCGACAAGATTTTCCTTTATTGCATGAAGCATTGTGTCGGACGAGCTCTTTATCCTTTAACCGAACGTACTCTACAGACATACTCTTCAGGTAAACGTACTCTTCAGCGGACGTACTCTTCACGCAGACGTACTCTGCAGGCAGACATACTCTTCAGGCAGACGTACTCTTCAGCGAGTTATCAGACGTATTATTTTTCGCCATATATCTTCATGCTGCCTTTGATATGATTTCAAAGAGTAGGCAGATGTTTCCTGAAATATGAAATACTTAAAGTGTTAGGAATTCTTTATCTATCAACATTAAACCTTAGGTAAAATTGTTATTCATTAAAATATAATAAAATATGAAATCGTTTGAATCTAACAAAAGGGACAGAATATTTTGAGATATTTTTTTTTTTAAAAATTCATTAACTACTAATAACTTTGATTTCTAATTATCTTCTTATCTTAATTTGACAACAATAATACATTAATGAGTGTTAAGATATAAATTCTTAATGTCTCCCTTAAAAAAGCAATTATATTAACATAAATTAATGGCTAATAAATTTATTTTAATTATAACTAATTATGTTGTTAAAAAGGAATACTTTCGAAATTAATTATATTGTTGACTAATATATAAATTTTTAAGTATTACCTATTTTAACGAAATGAATATTACAAACCTAACAAATTTTGACTTATATAATATAGGATGCTAGAGGTGGTGGGTTATAGTGGAGGCCCTAATCATCTTATATAGTGTGTAAATAATCAAATAATGAATGACGGTATTAATTAGATTAACTAAAATTAATTACTCATAATTACCAAGATATTAATATGATAATATTTCAAAAAATACATTAATTAGAAATTATTCAATAATTAAAAAATTTAATTAACTTATTTAAATAAGGCAATAAGACCGCAAATTATTCTTAACGCTGTATTAATTTAGGCAAGTAATTAGGTTAATCATAATTAATTAGTCATTAGTATCTTTAGTTAAAATGTTAATATTTTAAAATTACATTAATTAAAATTAATTACTCATTTTTACCATTTGTTAAAATGGTAATATTTCAAAAATACATTAATTAGTAATTAAATCATTTATTTGAAAACAAAATATCATATTAATTAGTTTGAATTAAATAAACTTTGAAAATTTCATTAATTAGTTTTAATTAATCATTATTATATTTCATTAAAATGGAAATATTTTAAAAATACATTAATTAAAATTAATTACTCATTATTACCATTTGTTAAAATGGTAATATTTGAAAAAAACATTAATTAGTATTTAAATCATTTATTTGAAAAAAAATGTCGTATTAATTTTTTCGAATTAAATAAACTTTGAAAAAATCATTAATTACTAATTAATTAATAATTAAATCATTTATTTTATAAAAAAGTTAAAGAGACAGTAGAGTTTGAATTAAATGTTGTATTAATACTGCAAGTATTTGAAAATTGTAATATTCAAAAATATATTAATTATTAATTAATTGGTTATTAATGCATTCAATTAAATTATTTTAAAGAAAGTCAATAAGATCGCATATTTTTCCCTAATTTACGTTAATTAATAATATTAATTATGTTAATTATTTACGCGGAACTATTTAATTATGTTAATTAATACTTATGACTAAATTAAAATCTAGGGTTTCATAATTAGGTTTCGCCTTCCCGGCGTGCTGCGACACGAAATGGCTGGCAACAAACGGAAGGTCACGATGAGGAAGAGATAGGTTCAATTGAACGACGAACACAAACAGTGCAAAATCTAAACATCTGGATCGCTACCAATAATGGTAAAACATTGACAAACAAAAGAAGAAAAAACGCGAAAAGAAGTCAGATGCAGAAACCCAAGTGTGAGTAGTGTTTATCTTCGGTTGTAAAACAACAATAAAAAGAGCGATTAAAACAAGGCTTAATAGCACTTTTGGTCCCTCACTTATCACGGTTTGACACTTTTAGTCCCTAACAAAAAAAATTAGCCTAAATAGTCCCTCACTTTGTCAAACGACAACAGTATTAGTCCCTCGTCACTATTCCGTCAAAAACTAACGTTTTCCATCTAATATTTAACGATTTTTGAAAAAAAAAAATTAAAAAAAATTAAAAAATAACCAGAACCACCTTCTTCTCCCTTTCCCCTAACATTTATCCTCTTCTTAACCTTCTTCCCCAAAACAAAACCCTAATCTTATCTTCTTTCACCTTCTTCCCCCAAACACCACCAAACCGAAACCAACCTTCTTTTCCTCGACCCTCACAGTTGCCACCACTTCCTTCTACGGTCAGCAACCACCGCTCCTCCCGAACACCGTCACTGGAATCTTCACTTCGTCGCAGCTCCTCCTTGCCCGCGCCGTCGTTGGAGCCGCCGCCATCTCGCTTCCGAGGAACGCTCAGAACTCCTCGCTTCTCCGATTTCCTACACCTCAAGGACAAGTGCTGCATCTTCATCTTCCAACGAGCCTTTCACTTGCCGCTCCAATACCTTCTTCTTCCACGGCGGCAGTGAAGCCCTCGTCGCTTCTTCTTCCCACAACTCCTTCAACAGGTCATTGGGTTTTCACTCCGCCGCGCCGGTCTCAAACGAGGTGGTGTTTGCATCTCCTTCAAGCCAGAAACCGTTAGGGTTTCCGAGGTTCACCATACCCAGCAACCAACACCTTCTTCTCCTCCTTCTTCCAGCAGCAAGATTCACAAAGAAAGAGCTATCTGGATTTGGGATTTCCGAGGTTGGATTCACCTTCTTCTCCTCATCCGATTTGAACCTCTGACATGTGTTCGAGCCTCGATTTGAACCTTGACCTGTGTTTGAACCTTGATTTGAGCCTCGATTTGAACCTTGACCTGTGTTTGAACCTTGATTTGAGCCTCGAATCTAGGTGTTTTTGCCATGGTTGCTTGATCTGAGTTGCAAGGCTTCAATCTCCGTTCATGGTTCACACTCTCTGGATCTGATGCGTGCTACAAGTAGCTCGAAGAAAGCACCTGGATCGCTTCCTCTGGTTGCTTGATCTGATGCCATGGTTTCTTGATTTGAATTGCAAGGCTTCGATCTGATGCGTGCTTCAAGGGTGTTGATTTTCTCTGGGTTCTCTCTCGGTTTTCATTTATGGTGGGTGTTGATCTTTTGGGTTTGTGGTGGTGGTGTGTTCTCATTGCTTGAAGAAAATGAAGAAGATGAATAATATGAACAACATGGTGAATTTTCATTTCTGGTTCTCTCTAGTTTTTGATTTTTAGGATTTTATTTTCTGGGTTTTTTTTTTGTATACCATAAAGAAGATGATGAAGTCATGAGAGTAGGAGATGAAGATGATAGTTATACAATGGAATAAACCAGATTACGGGAAGAGACATGGATGGTTCAGTACTTCAGTTATTGTGAAACAATGTAATGACATTGCTTGTTCTTAATTATGCTTAATTAGTTTCTTTTTTTGTATAATCTTAGAATTGGTAACAGAAAAAGCACAATTTTCACTTAATAAAAATAAAATGCACATGTTTTATCAGAATTTTTTTTTCCAATTTTTTTTTAATTCTTAACAGAAAACGTTACTTTTTTTAACGGAATAGTGACGGGGACCAAAACTGCTGTCGTTTGACAAAGTGAGGGACCATTTAAGCTAATTTTTTTTGTTAGGGACCAAAAGTGTCAAATCGTGATAAGTGAGGGACCAAAAGTGCTATTAAGCCTTAAAACAAAGTTCGACCAAAATACATCACCAAATAGGGAAAAGAAGAGATGAATCAAGAAGGAAGATGAGGAAATGAGAAGAAATAGAGATGAATCGATCGAAAACATCAAGGGCAAAGAAGAAGAAGATGCATCCATCAGGAAGATGATAAGAAGAGATGAATAAGAGATGAGAGGATACAAAGAAGAACAACGTACCTGAGAAGATGTAAAATGACGTCGAAGAGATGAATCTTCTAGGAATATGATGATCACGCCTGGGAAAAACAAAAGAAAAAACTAAGCATGAGAAGAACATCAACAACTAGCGTCGAGAAGTAGAAGATGAGAAGAAGAGATGAATAAGAGATCATAGGATGGGAAGAAGAAAATATGGAGAAGAACAACGTACCTGAGAAGATGAACAAATGACGTGGAAGAGATGAATCTTCTAGGAATATGATGATTAAGCCTGACAAAAATAAAAGAAAAAATGAAACATGAGAAAGACATCGACAACTAGGGTCGAGAAGTAGAAGATGAGATGAAGAGGTGAATAATAGATGAGAGGATGAGAAGAAGAACAACGTATTATAGAGATGATGTGAATATGGAAGAGAGAATTGACTAATGAGGGTTCGTTGAGTACACGTGGTCAGCATGACACATGGCAGTTGATGGAAGTGTCGACGAGTATTTTGGGATGAGGAGTGATTGACATTTAGGATATTGTATGTGGATAGACATTGGACTTTGTATTATTAAGAGATTTAAGCTTTTTTAACAGGCTGCCATGCAGGATTTCGTTTGAGGAAAATTCTCATTTAGTGACACTAGGATTTCTCAAACTTGGAAATGTTATATTATTATATTACATTAGATTCATGTAGAACTCATTAAATTGAGAGTTGAACTCATATAATTCAGCAGACCATATATGAATTTTGACCAATTAAAGTGAATGTTAAAAATAGAATGTGAAACGGAGTGCCCTTAAGATTGTGGGCCCCACTTAAAATTGTTTCCCTCCTATTATGGAGAGAAAAGGAGTCAACACACCAATGTTTTTAAAACTCCTATTATACCCTTATCAAAATTCATAGTAGGATTGCATTTCGTCAAAGTCCGAAAATGATAAGCATAACTAGGGGATACATTTTTTAAATGAATAAGATAATGAGTGATTTAATGTGTCAATTTTTTTTCTTACAAAATGGAAAATTTAAAAATAGTAATATAAATTTTATGTTTCGTAAAATGGTTTCATTTAAAATAATATTTTTATCAAAATATTAAATCCTTTTCTTAAAAATATGCTTTTAACCCTAATATTTACCCTATAGAAACTATAATTTTAATAATTGTCTTTCGTGTTTTTAGAACAATACTTTAAAAAAATTTATTAACACATTCAATTTTTAAAAAGGGGTATTCAAGTCATTTAAAAAGTACGTTATCTCCTTTCGTTTCAGTTTTTCTTTTACATTCCCTCCAACCAAATAACTCAAAAAATCATCTTAATTTCATTTCTTTTCTCTTTCCTTCCTTTCACTTTCCTTCCTCTCACTTTCTCTATTTAAATTTTTCTATTCGAAAAAGAAAACATGGAAATTACTTTTTGGTCAGTTCAGCAGTTTTGGGCTTCAAGATCACATAGGGCAAGAAATTCGCGACATTAAGCGAAGCACCTTTGATTAACTCTTTGCTCTCTCTCTCTCTCTCTCTCTCTCTCTCTCTCTCACTTGCTCTCTTCAGGTGGATTCTCTCTCTTTCTTTCTCTATCTCTCTTCATATTCTCAGTGGTATCTTCTCACCTTGCACGATATGTAGCGTGTGCCTAGATTCCGTGATTTTGAGTAACTTGCTTGCTCTTTGTTAGAAATTGGAGATGCCCTTTTGCTGTGTAGCAATTTTTTTCACCACTTTGTTTCTCCTAACTCATAGGTTCAGGTCTTGGATTGGGTATCTGAGTTTTCTTGAGTTTGATTAGGTAGGAGATGAAGTTTGAATCTTTACGCGATTAGCACTCGATTTTAGAACGCCCCACGATTTAACCATTCGAATCCTGATATACTGTGAACTGGGTTTTGAAAATAAATTGGAATGGGTGCATATTGTGTAGCTTTCCTTCTTTAATTATTTCAAAATTTTTTAGGGTTGTTGTTGAGTTTTATGCATGCCTAAATGTGACTAGGGAACTCTTGGAGTTTGATCATTGATACTATTGACAGAAGAAAACAAAGAGCTATTGACTATTGAGTGTTTTATGTTCTGTTTCTATAGGTAATTTGCAATGGCTGAACCTTCCAAGGTCATTCACGTTCGAAATGTGGGGCATGAGATATCTGAAGTAAATTCTCTCTCTCTCTCTGCCTTGCTCTATGCTTGTGTCGTTTGTACTTGTTATTTGATTTTGCAATAAGATGCTGCCATGGCTTTTTTGACTAGGCTCCCCCCAACTTTTTTGAAAAAATTCACACACGGACATATAAATTTAAAAGTAATCTATTTAAATATTTATCTTGTAGTGAAAGTCATTGTGAAACATTGCTCAATCCATTTTATAATTGCATTCCTACTTTGATATGTTAATTGTGCCCACTTAAAAGCACTGTTTATCTTGTTAATCATGTCGTCATCAATTAATTACTAGCCTATAACTATATTTGCTTGTTCAGTTATTTTTTTTTTTGTGAACTTATTTCCTGTTCAAATATATTAAAACTATGAAAATGATAATATTAAATACAATGTATAAGAAGTTGCAATTTAAAATGGCCTGTGGATCTCTTTAATGCTTCTGATTTTTCATTTAAAGATTATGAAAACTCAGTAATTTTTTAATATTGAATCATTCCCAAAATTACATATTTGGGCCCCTCAATTTGTACTTTATGCTCTGCTGTTGATACCGTACAAAGAAGTATTGGATACTAGGTAACTATGCCTTGCCCTCTGAATCTTCCATTTCATGTAGTGGGTATATAAAAGAAATTTGGATAGTGTCAACTTCAAATTCAAATTTGCTTGTTCTCTTCAACACTAAAAGCAATATTTATAACAGGTAGCTGCAAGATCATGTCACTAGGGCATATTCTGTTAACGACATAAATTGTACTTTTTTATTAAAACTTTGCATGCTCTGTTTTTGAAATTTGGTTTAGATTATTGCGCAAGTTGCCTGCAATACTGCTCTATCTTTTAGAGACTCAAAGTATAAGGACATTTGGAATTCTATATTTTATTTGGGCAACTTGGACTTATGTCCTATCAAATGTAAGAAGTGTATTGAGAGAGGATGAAAAAGTACATTGACTGAGGAAAGAGTATACATATATTGAAATTACAAAGCAAATGAAATCAGTGTCTCCCCCCACCCAAGAAAAAGAAAGAAAACACCTGAAGGCTAATTGGCCTAACACCTATGATTACAATTTACAAGCCTATCACATAGCAAGGGAAAAGGGAAATACATAACTTCTTAAAGATATGCTCCAAGATCCTTAATTTAGTTATATAGCGCAGGTCTACTAAGCCTTCATTCTTATCAATACCTCTGATGTAAATATACAATTACAACAACAACAACAACAATGACAAACGTCTAATCCCACTAAGTAAAGTCCGCTGAATTCTGAGGATAAAATTAGTGATTTCTATATATTCTACATGTACTTATCAGTATCCCAATGTAAAGGCAAACACACATTATTTTCAGAATTTGTGTAAAATGTAAATAATGCTCATGGTGAGTACCTTAGTCCAAATGAATCAGTTACCATTTCTCAGGGGGTTTAGATCTCAAGAATTACTTCTGATATGGAAACAAACCACTTTATTCTTTAAGATGAATCAATTTGCAATTGCTATTGTACTTCTCATCCTTCAAATTATTTCTATCTCTCATAAGAAGAAAAGTCCATGAAGGATGGAAAAACATGATTGGGGATGAGTAATTTTGTTAAGTAATGAAAGAAAAACTTACAAAAAGTAAAGCATTCATGGAATTCTACAACATTAGAAAATCTAACTTAAGTGATGTTAAAGGTGCTTGCTTAAGTCAAATGTAGATTCCCCCTCCTAATATATCACGTGATGGATCTGTTAAAGAAGACATGGACTGAACACCAAAGATGAGCTGGATCAGCTATCCATCCTGTCCCACTCTAAGCTGAGTTTTTTTCTTCAGTGGTTTATGAGTTGTAATTATCTGGTTACAGAATGATTTGCTTCAGCTATTTCAGCCTTTTGGAGTCATAACAAAGCTTGTAATGTTGCGTGCCAAAAATCAGGTTTTTTTCATGCCTTCATGTGAATTTTTGTGTTCCTCTGCCTCATATTCTTAGAATTTAAGAATGAATTATTTTATCATTTTGTTTTTTGTACAATCTTTCATCCTTGCAGGCACTTCTCCAAATGCAAGATGTTCCATCTGCAGTTAGTGCTTTACAATATTATGAAAATGTTCAGCCAAGCATAAGGTATAAATAGATTCTATATTTTTCTTTTAAATCCTTACGTGAGTCCCTTGAATATACTGTTTTCGTAACTTTAGCCTGTCGTACTTTTGAAAATTGGAAAGCACATTCATTCAATTGATGTTTAGAAATCACCGTTCTTTACATAATTGTCTTTTTGTTTCATTCTAGGGGGAGAAATGTTTATGTCCAGTTTTCGTCACATCAAGAACTAACCACAATGGATCAAAACCAAGGACGAGAAGATGAGGTTGGCATTCTTTTGATTTTTAGTTGAAAAATATATACCTGATCTTGTTGGTTATGGAAAAAGTAGATTATTGATTAGCCTTTTTTATCTCGGAATTTGCATTTTCATTTTTATTGATGTTTTCCGCCATATATCATGTATAATTATCTGACTTTCCATTACGATGGGTTTAGTTATATTGTTAGGTTCTGTAGTCTTCTCTTTCTCTTTATCATGAACTTCTCTATTGGTCTATTTTATCTCCGTTCTCTCTCTCTCCTCCTTCTTATGCTATCTACTGTTGGCAACTCTCTGGATGCACAGCCAAATCGAATTCTCTTGGTTACAGTTCATCACATGCTGTATCCTATAACAGTGGATGTACTACAACAAGTGTTTTCTCCCCATGGATATGTGGAAAAGATTGTAACGTTTCAGAAGTCAGCTGGTCAGATTCTCTCAAATTTCTTTCTTTCTTTTCCTATGAAGCGTTTTTGGCTTGGGTTTTATTGGGTGAATTGCAGGCTTGCAAATACTTACTTTGAAATATATCAGTTTTTTTATATAAATAGGAAATGATATAAAAAGGTCATTTGGTATTAGTGGAATTATGTTTCTGATTTTTTTAATCTGTCATAGAATGGTTCGCTTTTATTCAATACAATATACATACGCCCTGTAATCAGATATTAGGAGTGAGGACTGTCACTGCATTTATTGTTATGGATGAATATTATCTTTATATTTGCTTTTTGCTTGTTTTGTGTATGTGTTCTTCTATTGTTTCATCCTGTGTTTGAAAAACTGTGCAGGCTTTCAGGCTCTCATCCAGTTTCAATCCCGTCAAAGTGCTGTTACTGCCAGAAGTACACTTCAGGTTTTTAACATTCACATTGAGTTTGGTGCTCTACTTGGGTTGTTAACTCTGATATCATTTTTCTGGAGTGATTAATGTACTTCTGGCAATTTCTAGGGACGCAATATTTATGATGGTTGCTGTCAGCTGGACATTCAGTTCTCAAAGTAGGTTAAATTTATCACAGCAATTTCATGTATAATGGTTTCTGGGTTTAGAAAATTATGCTATGCTCCTGTTTCCTTTACTATTTCTTTTTTGTTGGACATTAAATTGTTGATCGCAGCCTTGATGAACTACAAGTGAACTTCAATAATGATCGGTCAAGGTGATTTAGTCAGTTCTTCTGTTTTGTTTTGCCTTTTTTTTTTTTGAAAAAAAATTGAACTTCCTAATCTCTTTTTTAACATTATATTTATTGTTACTGAGTTTATTCCACATTTCGACAGGGACTTCACAAACCCAAATTTGCCTACAGAGCAGAAAGGCCGGTCTTCACAAGTGTGTTCTGTGATATTCTTTTCTTTATCTATTTATGGACCAAATTTTCTTGTTGATCTTTGTCAAGTCCATTCTAATAACTTTTTCCTTCATGTTCTATGAAATAGCCTGGATATGGCGATGCAGGAAGCATGTACGGGGCTGGACCCAGGGGAGGTGCTAAATATTTTATATTGCTTTGGTTGATTTGTTTTGTTTTCTTATGCTATTTTCATAATGTACTAACATTTATAATTTTCTTTTTACAGTTGGATTCTCACAGGTATGTACTTTCAAACCAAATTGAAGGTCCCATTTGCGACTATTGATGCACAGTTGAAGATATATGCAAGTTATTATCAGGTTACATCTTATGAAAACTGGCATTAGAAATGTGGTATTGACGCACAGTTGAATAGGTGAGGAAGTTCTTATCAATTTGCATCTCATGAAAACAAGCATTAGAAATGTATAACGATTTGATGTCTCTTAAAAGAAGGGAAACTTGGTGCTTTAAAGATCCCGCCTTGGCTGGTTACTGCCGAAGGAAGGACGGACCCATTATGCATCTATTGTTGGCAATCTTTGACCTTCATTTACCTTTTTATATATTTAATAAATCTGAATATGATAAATTACTCGTTTGCCTGATTGTGACAACTAATTTGGAGTTTAAGTTCACTTACCCTTAAAATAATAACTTCATCATGGGTCTTTATACTTCGTTATTTTATCCAGATTGGGGTTTGATCTGGAGAGGGAGCGACTATTGGGCTTTCTGCTTATTGAATTATGTGGATTTTTCATCCATTTTATGATAAATGACATTTTTTTATTAATCCATTACTGTGACTTATTTGGTTTGTAAGTTGACTGTAGACATACATGTAAATAGAACTTTTTTTTTTCAAAATTATATTTAATGCATGTATGGTTCAGCATAATTTTGGGAAATTTTGTTTATTTTTTTCAAAATCTCTTTTTGATTATTAGTTATTTGGAACACAATAAGGTAAATACATATTTTTGTTTTGAATTATAGATGGCAAATGCTGCTGCAATTGCAGCTGCCTTTGGGGGAGGTTTGCCTCTTGGAATAACTGGAACAAATGAGAGATGTACAGTTCTTGTTGCAAATCTCAACCCTGATGTAAGTATATTGCCTTTAAAGTTGAAACATTTCTACCTATTTGGCTTTTTTTTTTTTCGTGAACATTTCTTTCATATTTGACTTAAAATTCGTTTATTTCAGAGAATTGATGAGGACAAACTGTTCAACTTGTTCTCCATTTACGGGAACATTGTCAGAATTAAACTTCTCCGAAATAAACCAGATCATGCACTTATCCAGATGGGAGATGGGTTCCAAGCTGAGTTGGCAGTACATTTTTTGAAGGTTTGTTTCGTTTATACGTTGGTGATTATATAAGTTATGAAAGATCTGTATTATCTTTATTAATTAAAACGTAAGTGTTGTCTGTTATAGTTGTGCTGTGCCTGTATAAATTTCTGTTATTTCTTACTAGGCCTTAGTAGTACAAGTACTTGGCCTTGGGACATATTACATGTATCAAATATACTTCATTATATTAGTATTAGGCTATTAGCTGTCTTTCTCTATCTTTTCCCTTTTCCCTTTATAAACCCTGCAGTTTTCACATTGGCTGGTTTCTTTCATAAGTTCATAAAAAACTTTGAACATTCTTGCTTTAAATTACCTCTGACTCCCTATTCTTTCTCCACCCTAAGAGTAAAGTAGTTATGTCTTTTCTGCTTCTACAAGAAAAAAAAGGGAAAAATACAACTTCGTATGCCAAAGTTTTGATTATGTGAAACTTAGTCCCTATTGTATAAAAGGTATTTTTTGCTCTCTAACAGTTTAAAAATGGTGTATTCCGCTTGCTAATGTTGTCAGTTCTGCAATTAGTCCCTTGTTTTTAAAGGGGAGTGTTAACATAACGATTGTTTTGCACATTTTAAAAACGTTAGGGGAGTAGAATAACCTTTTTGAACATCAAGATAACCCAAACTTCAGGGGACTTAAAAAATTTGCCGAAAAATAAGTCAGCTTTCTACTCCCTTTCCCTGTGTGCGCCACCTGTCCACTTTTCTGGGGCATGACCCCTTCCCTTACATTTGACAATGCCTCTGGTTGTGGCTTAACACCCAACACTTTGGGTTGTGGTTCCTAAATGTGGCTCTGCTTGGATCTCTTGATGAGTTGGATCTGTTGAAAATAGGTAGCCACGGTGTGGCCTGGAGGATGCATGAAAGATAAATGTATTTCAAATATATCTTCTCCCCCAAACTCTCCCAATTGTGTATTTATACCCAAAGCAAAATAAAACTCGTCACCATGTATCCTGACCTATTTTCCACTAGCCCATGAAATTCTTTGACCCAAGTCTATGAATTAATTTTAATTATTAGAGGTTTTATTTTATATTGCTTGTAACAAGATTGAAATTGAAAGACCTATTTTATAATGAGATCATATTTTTATTATAAAGATATTTTACTCCTTCTAAATGTCAGCTCATTTTTTTGTTATTAATTTGACTGGTGTTGTTTGGTATGGTATTGGATTCTTTGAAATTATGTACTAATCCATATTTTTGAGATGTTGGCATTAAACATGTTCATAAAAATTATGGCTGTAATAATATCTTTATGAGCTGTATTGCTTATTGCATCTTTTTATTTATGGTGTGTGCTGCTCCAATGAGAAAATAGAAAAATGGAGAATTATTTCATTAAGACTGGATTGCTAGCCAATTTGCGTTAGATGATTAGATTTTGGTTGAGTTAGGTATCTTGAAAATCATGGTTTTGGCAAACGCTGTGTTTGGAAGATTCTCAACACAAAATCAAACACACTATCAGTCATCTACAAAGCATGTGTTTATGTCAATTATGGCCTGCAAATTAATCTGTATTTCTTCTACTCATGTTAAGCTGGTCAAGAAAACCTTTTCAATTTGAAATATAGGGAGCCATGTTGTTTGGGAAGCGATTGGAAGTCAACTTCTCAAAGCATGCTAACATAACCCAAGGTGCTGATACGCATGAGTATGTGAATTCAAATCTCAACCGGTTCAATCGCAATGCTGCTAAAAACTACCGTTATTGCTGCTCACCGACAAAGATGATCCACTTGTCCACCCTCCCACAAGACATCAATGAGGAGGAGATTGTAAGCCTCTTGGAGGAGCATGGAACCATTGTCAACAGCAAGCTCTTTGAGATGAATGGTAAAAAGCAGGCCCTTGTTCAGTTCGAGACTGAAGAGCAGGCTACTGAGGCCCTTGTGTGCAAGCATGCAAGCCCACTTTCTGGCTCGATAGTCCGCATCTCCTTTTCCCAGTTGCAGAATATATGAAATTTTGGTGAAGGGAACAACACTCTTACCCTTGATAAGCTTATTAGGGACAAGGTATTCTGAATTTGAGAAGGATAATATTTATCCAGGATTGCGGATAATGCCCGCCTTCACTGTCTTGTAATGTCTCTTTGTTTTCTAATATACTGATAAAACCTGCTCTTGACATTTTCTCTTTCAATTATTTGTCTTCTCATCTCCATTGCATCTCTACTAGATCTTTAGGATGCTAACATAATGTAGTGGGCCAAGATTTATGATTGCAGATAGATGAAGTCTTGAAGAATGGAAGGAGAAATCTTCTACCTTCAGAGTTGAGCGATGATTGCCTTCTGGTTTTGTTGTACATGTTATGTAATTCAGGCAAAGTAGGCCTTTCTGTTGTATTCTCAATCCATATCAAAATTATCATTGTCCAACTAATACCAAGCTACTTTTTTGTTTTTGGTTTGTTTATTCCTCTCTGTTCTCTGTTGCAGCTACATATTTCTCTCTTCCTCCTCTCCATGTTTTTACCCTTTTCTCCCCCTTTCTTCCTTTCCTGCATATGCATTGAGAACATGTTCATTATTTCTCTTCCTCCCCCTTTCTTCTTTCATGCATATGCATTGAGAACATGTTCATTATTTCTCTTCCTCCTTCTGATGCCCATTTTGGCATTTTCCCTTCATTCATCCTCCATTAATTGGCAACTTCCAATTGACAAATAGAAAAAGGAACATTAAGGGACAGTGTATTATGTAGCCTTGTTTCACTATTCTTTTACCAAGAAGTTCTTATATATGTACTCTGTGGACTTGGTGCATGGGTGGATTACTTTGGGAATGAATGTTTTACACCTTTGACAGATTTTTTATGAGAATTTTTTTCTTTAATTAAGTTTAACCACACTTACATTTTGTGCAAGTAAATTCCTTAATTACAAAAAATCTTTGCAAAATATAGCTAAGATGGCATTCAAAATTTTGGATATTTTTTTTTTTGTCAAAGAAGATTGGTGTATTGATTAAATGGACACAACCCAAAACGTGCCTCAAAGTCACTACAACCTCAGCCTTTTCTATAGAGCCCCTAAACAAACAAACAAACCAAATTGATGGGCCTCGCAGATGATATAAACACTTAATCTCATGATTAAGAGAAACTACTTGCAAGAACACCCCAAAACGACCCAAGCCTGCAACAATGGGCCTGTGCAAAATAGACTAGACACACCCTAGCCCTTAGGGGTTTCCAAACCCTAGCGAAAAAGAGATAGAGGAACAGTGGCAGAGATGGAAACGACGGTGGCTCCAAAGCTCAACCCCAAACCTGATTTTCTTCAAACAAAGTGAAAATTTGATATTGAAATAATAAATATCACTTCTCAAAACCTTGTCGGCTCTGTCGTTTGAAAAAAAAAAAAAACCTCTACTACAAGGTCTTCATCAACAAAAGGTGCACAACACCTCTAAAACAAGGGACCAAATAAGCAGAATACTAGATCAGGAAGAAAAGGTCATGGAGATACTGTTATAGATGAAGGTGGTTGCAGCTGGTGGAGGCCGCATAGGTGATTTCGAAGGAGGCTGTAAAGATGACGCTTGTGATGAATTGAAATGGGCGCACAATTAGAAGTGGTTGCAGGAGGTGGTTGTGATAGGAGTGTGGTAGTGGTTATGGTGACGGCACAATGGTGGTTGCACAGCGAGGATGTTCGGAGACCAAAGGGGTGAAGCAGATATGTGTGGCCACAGTAAGAGGAAGATAACTAGACACAAAAGGAGAGAAAGAATAAAGAAAACTCACTTATTGGGTAGCAAATCCACCTAGAGTGGAAGAAAACCCACCTAATGTGGGAGAAACCCACCAATGTGGGAGAAGCTCACCTAATGTAGGAAAAATGGACTCCCTAGTGGAGGAGAAAGGGAACCCCCAAGGGATGGAGGCTCAGATCATAGATGGGCACAAACCCTAACAGACAGAGGAGAAGGATGGAGCATGGTTTGTTTTCAGATATTTCTTTAGAATGCCAAAATTTTGAATCATTATATCCAGTTCGTAGTTATGATGTTTACAAATTGAGAGTTGGTTGGCTAGCTTCCTTTAAAAAAAAAAAAACTAGCTTCATTCACAATGGTGCTTAAAACTACTTTTAATTCAAATGTTGAGGACAAACAGATCTACACAGGCTAACTGCACAAGAACTTACAAGATAAAGAGGAGCACCGCAACTAGTGTCGTCCCCTTTGTACAAAACATAATGCACAATCCTTTTCAGAGTAACCAAATGAAAAGAATTGTGGTAATTATATTTTTAAGAAATATTTTGTACTAAAAATATTTTGTCACATAACAAATATGGAATATCAATTCCTAATGTTTTCCTACAAAGTTGTGTTGTCATCACTTAAAATAAACACGACGTAGTGGTTAAAAGTGGACGTTAGGTTGAAGTTTCAATATTTAGGAGTTGCACTCTTTGAAAGTTCTTTGATTTTCACCACTCAAGGTCGAGTTTGAGAAAAAAAATTATAACACCAAAAAGAATCTCCTCTTGAAATAAGTGAAAATGGTTGATACACCGTCAGTGTGAATTTTTTTAACACATGCATCCAATTGATTTCCAGCAAATCAGAAATTTATTTTTATTTTAATTAAAATTAAAAAGATATGTAACTGCTTGATCCTATTTGACATAATATGATTGAATGTTTATGTAAAACTTCATTATACTAACATTGCATATTCATTAAAAAGAACCTTTATTTTTATACACCTATGTTTTTTTACTATTCTTCATTTTTTTCACTTACTATTTTTCCCATTGTTATCAAAACTTAATCGGACTATCTAGTTGAACCGGTTCGATCGGGAACCGGAACCTTCACTGTTTTGGCCCTTGCCATTAATCGGATGAGGAGTAAGCCGGTAAAAATCGAAAAACACGGCGGCTATCAATTTCAACCGGTTCAAAATCTGCATGTTGAGACGATGACACATGACCCTTTTTTTATTTTTTTATTTTTTTTTTCAATTATTACAGCACTTTGCATCTCTTGGTTCCCTTACTTCCGTTAGTTCTTTGTATAGCTCAGATGTGAAATTATTGTTAAACTATAACTTTTGACTTGACTTTTCGATGTTATCTAAGGTGCATTAGCCAACAAGTCATGCACCGTGCATGATGTCTTTATTGCCATAGAAATAGAATACTCTGTCAAGATGTCATACCGTGGAAATATGGGCTAGGCCCGTTGGGCAAGCCCGTCTGGCCCGCCTTTTTTGGCGGGTTGAGTTGAAAAATTTAGTCCACATAACCACTTCGAACCCACTTTTTTAGCCTGTTTATTGGCGGGTCGGGCGCGGGCCAACCCGTCGGGTGTGCACCTTTTTTTTTTTTTAACGGAACACCTTTTTTTACTTATTTTTTTTTTTATTATCATTCATATGGATCTAAAGACTAATGAGGTACAAACGAGGGAAGAAGGATCAACTTTTTTGAAAATTTGTTGCAGAAGTATGAATTTAATTATTGTCCTTCAATTGTTATATGTAGATGATGAATGTTTGAAACATGGTGATGGCTGTGGTAATGGGAAAGAGAGTGCTTCCAAGATCTAGTGTTTTGATTTGAACTAAGACTATGTTAGAAATTAGAATTTTAAACTAAGACTTTGTTATTGTGAGAATGTAGAACTTTGTTGGTTTGTGCTTGCTTCTCATAATTATTCTCAGGTGAAGAGTTATGGTAGACACAACATTCGCAACACAGCAAGCAGTAATTAGGGATTTTTCATCAAAACAATCTCGAATCAGAGTGCTTCCTCATTTTTATTTTGTTCACTACATTTTTATGAAATTAATATATCTTAGTTATTGCAGTAATTCCAAAAACGTTAAAATCATAATTAAACTGAGATGGAAATGAACCAGCAAGCAAAAATTACTTTTTTTTCCCACTACATTACATTTTGGCGGGCTAACCCGCCAACCCGGTAGCCCGCCAAAATGTGGGTTGGGTTGAAATTTTCAACCCATATACCAAAAGTGGGCCAACCCAACCCGCATTTTGGCGGGGTTTTGAAGGGTCAGGCCTAGCCTGCCCCGCGAGCCCACATTGCCACCCTACTAGCTTGCTTATCCAATAACTTTATGTTTATAATTAATGATAATATTTTTTATTTTTGGCATTAATGCCCTTTGTCTCCTTCACTTTCATTCCTCCTCCTTCTCCCTTGTTGGTGCCGCTGCTCATCATCCGCCGCGCCGCCTCCAACCAATCTTCCACCACCGCGGCAATGTGGCCAGATTTGCGACGGATCATCTCGGATTTGCAGTAGCACAATATAAAGTTGACACCTTAATGCTGTTGAGGGTTGACTAATTCAAAGTCAAAATAAGGCTAAATCAAAAGTTAGTTAGAAGTATATAGTACTATAAATAGGGAATATGTGTGTGTGATTAAGAGAGAAAGATTCATTAATAGAAAATTGCCATTTTTTTCCCAGTTCTGTATTCTCCACTTTTGTTTGTTACTTGTCCGTTTTTTTACTCTTTTCTCCAACAAACTGGTATCCAGAGCGTAGTTCAGATTCAAGGGCGTTCTTGTGGGTTGATCGATGATGGGACACACCAGAGCAACCTTACAGTCGAACCTTCCTGTTCTTGACGGCAAGAACTGGAATCGATGGAGTATCCAGATGAAAACCATTTTCAGCTTTCAAGAAATCACAGAAATTGTTGAAAATGGCTACCCAGAACAGCTGTAGATGCAACAGAATCATAGAGGGAGGCACACAAGGAGAATAAGAAGAAAGATTGCAAAGCCATGTGTCTTCTTCATCAGAGTGTCGACAATGCACACTTTGAGAAAATAGCAGAAGCAAAGACGTCACAGAAGGCATGGAAGATTCTGGAGAAATGTCACCAAGGAGCAGATCAATTGAAGAAGGTGCGTCTCCAAACTATGAGACGCCAGTATGAGTTGATGCAAATGGAGTCAAACGAGAAGATTGCTCAATTCTTTAATCGAATCCTCACTCTTACCAATGCAATGAAAGCATGTGGTGAAACGATGACTGATCAAGCGATTGTTGAGAAGGTATTACGGACCCTAACTCCTAACTTTGACCAAATTGTTGTGGCCATTGAAGAATCCAGGAAACTTGAAGAACTGAAGGTTGAAGATCTTCAGGGCTCCCTCGAGGCACATGAGCAGAGGCTCATTGAAAGATCCACTGAGAAACCTGTAGATCAGGCTCTACAAGCCCAGACTTCGAAGAAAGGAGGCTACAATGGCAGGGGTGGATTTAGAAACTGAGGAAAGGGGAAAGATTACACTGGAAAGGGCAGAAGTTCTCATCAAGAACAAGATAGGTCTGATCAGGATCAACCAGAAACCTCCTCAAGGAGGGGAGGATCCAACTGGAGAGGATGAAAGAAGAAGATAGATAGAAAGAAAATCAAATGTTTCAATTGTAATAAAATTGGTCATTTTTCTTCTGAATGTCAAGCTCCTCCAAGCCAGCTTGATCATCGTAGGAAACAACCTGATGAAGCTCATATGGCAAAAGAAGAAATTAAAGATAACAGGGATGGAAGTCCTGTTCTTCTATTGGTGACTACCGTTAGAGAAGATTTGTGTCTGTCTGGCTCGGATTCGTCCGTGCGAGAAGATTTGTGGCCGTCCGTTTTGCCTACGCCTGTAATGCTGTAGATGACAAACACCCAAGAAATTTGCAGTGAGGAAGTTTGGTATGCAGATTCTGGCTGTTCTAATCACATGACAGGCCATAGAGATTGGCTCATAAATTTTGATTCAAGTAAGAAAAGAAAAGTAAAGTTTGCTGATGATAGAATGATTCAAGCTAAAGGAATTGGAGATGTGATAATCAAAAGGAAGGATGGTGGGAATGCGTTGCTGTCTGATGTGCTCTTTGTGCCTACCATGAGTAGCAATTTAATTAGCTTGGGGCAGCTATTGGAGAAAAGTTTCTCAATAAGCATGAAGCATGGATTCTTGGAAGTCCTTGATGATGTAGAAAAGAAGATCATGAAGGTACTTCTTGCATCAAACAAAACCTTTCAGGTACACCTAAATGCTGTTGAAACTCAATGCCTCAATTCTGAAACTCTATCTGATGATACTTGGTTATGGCACATGAAGCTTGGTCATATTAACTTCAAAGACCTTAGCCTCATGAAGTCTAAAGAAATGGTTCTTGGGCTTCCGTTAGTACACGTGCCTAAGAGAGTTTGTGATAGTTGTTTAATCAGTAAACAACCCAGATCATCATTCAGCAATTATACTGCATCTAGAGCCAATAGCCTACTGCATGTGGTATATTCGGATGTATGTGGCCCACTTGAGGTTCCGTCTTTAGGAGGGAACAAATACTTCGTGACGTTTGTAGACGATTTCAGCAGAAAAGTATGGCTTTATCTGATCAAGGCTAAAAATGAGGTGTTTACCATTTTTAAATCTTTCAAGTGCTTAGTTGAAAAGCAGTCTGAAAAATTCATCAAAATACTGAGAACAGATGGAGGTGGTGAATTCACTTCCAAAGAATTTGATAATTTTTGCATGGAAAATGGGATTGTGCATGAAGTAACAACACCTTATACTCCTCGGCATAATGGGGTGGCTGAGAGAAGAAACAGAACCATCCTAAACATGGTTAGGAGTATGCTGAAGAGTAGAGATTTGCCACATGATTTTTGGGGAGAAGCTACAGCAACTGCAGTTTATATTCTGAATCATTGTCCCACAAAGAGGCTGGAAGTTCCAGAAGAGGTATGGACAGGGAAGAAGCCTTCAATCAGGCATTTTAGAGTTTTTGGTTCACTCCGTTATAGGAATATTCCAGATCCAAAGAGAAGGAAGTTGGATGATAAAAGTGAACCAATGATCTTTGTTGGTTACAACCCCACTGGATCCTACAAGCTATTCAATCCAAAGACAAGACAAGTAGTATTCAGCAGAGACGTGCATTTCATTGAGTCAAGTTCGTATATGTCCGATATGTCAGCGTCTGACTCAAGGAGCTTGTATCCGTCCGATATGTTAGCGTCTGACTCAAGGAGCTTGTATCCGTCCGTTCATTTTCCAGATTCGTACTCGTCTGGTCATGACATTGTGCTTCCGTCCGATGAACCAGCGTTAGAGTCAAGGATTCCGTTATCGTTTGATAGAGACGAACCCAACACAGAGCCTCAAAGCGCAAGTTCACCTGAAAGATGTATTCAAACCAGACCCACCGGATCCAGAACTCTACCAGTAAGACTTAGAGATTGCGAAATCACATTCGATGATGCTGTCACTAACGAAGGAGAATTACTCCAGCACATTGCACTTCTTGCAAACTCAAAACCAGTCAGTATTGATGAAGCTTTAAAAAGCAAAGTGTGGAAGAAGGCTATGCATGAAGAATTGAAGTCAATAAAGAAGAATGAAACTTGGGAATTGGTGAAACTTCCAACTAACAAAATGCCTATTGATGTAAAATGGGTATTTAAAACTAAATTGAATCCAGATGGTACTATTTCCAAATACAAGGCAAGACCAGTGGCAAGAGGGTTTATGCAAAGAGAAAGGATTGATTTCTCTGAAGTGTTTTCGCCAGTTGCAAGATTGGAAACTATCAGACTGGTTGTTGCTCTTGCTACTTTGAAACACTGGAATATGTGGCAGTTGGATGTTAAATCAGCATTCCTAAATGGACCTCTTGAGGAAGAAGTCTATGTTAATCAACCTCCAGGATTTGTTATAGAAGGCAGTGAAGACAAGGTCTACAGACTGAGAAAAGCTTTGTATGGCTTAAGGCAAGCACCAAGAGCTTGGAATAAAAGGATCGATACTTTCCTTTTAAGTTCAGGCTTCAAGAAATGTAATGTAGAGCATGGTGTGTACATTAAAGCAATGGGTGGTGGAGGTATTTTATTCATTTGCCTTTATGTTGATTACCTGCTCATAACTGGTAGTAATACAGGAGATATTGAAGCTGTGAAGCAGTGTTTGAAATCTGAATTTGAGATGACTGATTTAGGAAGGTTGTCATACTTCCTTGGTATTGAGTTTAAACAAGTGGATGGTGGATTTTTTATGCATCAAAAGAAATACATTCATGATGTATTGAAGAGATTCAATATGCTGGAATGCAATTCTGCAGAGACACCTGCAAAAGCAAATCTGAAACTAGACAGCGGTGAACAGGAATCAGCAGTGGATGGTACTTTGTTCAGACAGATAATTGGCTGTTTGAGATTTATTTGTCACACACGGCCTGAGATTTCATACATTGTTGGCTTGATAAGTCGATTCATGAGTAATCCAAAGAAGTCACACTTCATGGTAGCCAAGCGTATTCTGAGATATTTGTGCGGCACGATTGATTTTGGAGTGTTTTTCTCAAATCAATTAGAGAAAGCTAAGTTACAACTTGTAGCCTATTCTGACTCTGATTGGTGTGGAGATTTATTGGAGAGGAAGAGCACTATGGGCTTTGTGTTTTTACTTTCTGGTTCTCCAATCTCGTGGTGTTTCAAGAAGTAGGCTGTTATAGCTTTATCAACCTGTGGAGTAGAATACATTGCTGCATGTCATGCTGCGTGCCAGGCTTTATGGTTAGAATTGTTGATGGAAGAGCTGAAGGTTGGTTTTGATGGCTGTGTTGACTTGGTGATAGATAACAAGTCTGCTATCAATCTTGCTAAGAATCCGGTTGCACACGGAAAGAGCAAGCACATAGAAACGAAGTATCACTTTCTGAGAGATCAAGTTGGAAAAGGGAAGATCAGATTGAAGCATTGCAAAATAGATTTACAAATTGCAGATATAATGACTAAGTCATTAAGAGCTGATAGATTCAAAGAGCTTAGAAGACTACTAAATGTTGTTTGTCTTTAAATGTTTTTGTAGATTTTGAATTAGGGGGGAGTGTTGAGGATTGACTAATTCAAAGTCTAAATAAGGCTAAATCAAAAGTTAGTTAGAAGTATATAGTACTATAAATAGGGAATATGTGTGTGTGATTAAGTGAGAAAGATTCATTAATAGAAAATTGCCATTTTTCTCCCAGTTCTGTATTCTCCACTTTTGTTTGTTACTTGTCCGTTTTTTTACTCTTTTCTCCGACAAATGCGAGAAAACATTAGAAAAAAGGTGAAAACAGTGGTGGTTATGGTTGTCGTTTCTCCTTCTTCTTCCCCGGTGGCGCGACAGTGGAAGCCTTGGATGTTCCCACCCACATGCTCTACTGCTGTTGACCACCACCAACAACCTTCCATCTTCCAAACCATGCTATGAATTTGAGAAACATGGAAGCCTTCATCGTGTTCAAGCACGAGAACAATTTTTGAAGAAGAGGGTATCACCATTGGATTCTTCTTCTTTTAGTTCCTCTGTTGCTCGATTGTTCTGGGTTCAAGGTTCAGATCCATATCTCTTTCAATATGCGTCGAAAATCGTCAGGAAGTGAGGCAGACGTTGACGTGGGAGAAACCTATGGCGAAACATTTCGAGCACTCAGTCGCACGCAACTTTTGCACGCTTCCTTTCTATACAAATGAATGAGTTCCCCTCTGACCATTCACACACCAAATCCCCATTTCTCTAATTGATTTTGGTAATTAGCTCTCTTTGTAATTCCTCTTTCCACGTTCTCAACTTTTAACTATCATTTTTTAGAAATTATTTTATTCATAGTATTTGCTAAGTGCTTGTTGCTTCTGATCTTGATGTTTTGCAATTTGGATTTGTGGGATTCTGAAAGACCCTGATTAATTAATTCTATATTTATATACCTGCACACTCCTTAAGAAAAGTAGTTAAAGTGGTTTTTATCATTTAATTTGTTCTCAATTTACATCCACTTTTCAAAATTACTCCAACCTACTTTCTAAAATTTCCATTGATCATTAATGAGTTACATAGTGGAAAGAGAGAGAAAATCGAATTAAATAAGGGTAAGTTTGTCAAAAAATAATTAATGCACTACAAATTTCAAGTCAGTTCTTATGAAAAGGACCATGATACATCTCAATTTGTCTCTTATAAAAAGGAATGGAGGGAGTAGTAACTAATTAATAATTACGCCGTGATGTATTATTATTAATTAATTAGGCGATGTTTAATTTTTAGGCGTATGAGCGTAATTAGTTTTAGGCAACGTATTATTATTAATTTTTAGGCGACGTTTATATGTTATTGACATGGTATAATATTAACATTGTCGTTGATGATACCTTTGACGTATTGGTATTAATTATCTAACGACGTGTTGTCGTATTTTCAATATTAAAGTGCTTCGTATAAATATTATTATTTCACGACGCTGTACGGTTGGCGAAATAAATATAGCTGAGAACGTTATATCGATGACGTCGAATTATTTATTTAAGTACGATAAGGTATTTAATTCGATACGGAAGAGGAAGTAACGTCGAAAAATAATTTGTTACCTATATACGTGTATGTGTCGCATATTATGTGTTGGATAAGGGGAAGAATGGTTTGTTTCACTAGGAGAATTAGTGTGCTTGTTAAGCAGTAGAGGGAAAGTTAATTTGAATTTTAAATGTGTAAGAGAGTGACAATGATGTTTTTGCATGATGAAGGCAGAATCCTATGACTTTTGAAAATGACATGTCACTAGTTGACCACTTTGACTGTTATTAAGAGGGGATTAAGAAAGATGAAGGTCATCGTCCTTTTTAGAATTGTGTTTCAAAAATAATTAGTGTGTGTTAGGCTTGGATCAACTTTCAAGAGCATCTACTCAAAGAAGCATATGAAGTCATCAACTTACAATGTTAGGAATATTTAGCTTAATTAGGCAAGAGGACATAGGTTCCATTTAAGGCTTGAAAATGACCCTTGCATGGGAAACTCAAGACAAAGGGTATAGTAGAATTTTAAGGTTTTGATGAAGGGACATAATAGGCAATCAAGGAAGCAAAATATCTTCTCTTTGGAAGGCCATAATCGACCAACACTTCCTTTATAAGTTTGAGTCTTCATCATTTTCTCTTAAGTGAGTTTTTTTGAAGAAAGAGAGAGAAACCAGTGAGATAGAAAGGATATTCTACACTATTCTTCTTGTTGGGCAGAAACCTTCAAGGCCTTGTAGCACCCAGTAATCATCATCCTTTGCTTTCAAATCCAACTAGAAAAAGGTAGTACTCCTCAATATCATTATGTGGACATATATTATAAGCTTCTTGGTTAAGTATTAAGTTCTGTAGCTCCATTCGAAGTTGACAGCCTTGTTCTTGAGAAATTGATTTCTTAAAAGTTCTTAAGGAAAGAATTCATAGTTTCATCTTCTTAGTTTTCTCAAGAGTTGAGTTTTGTGTTGGAAGTGCTTTTAATGTGGAGCTTTTGCCACGATGCCTTTGAGAAAGTTCAATCTCCATCAAAAGGGCTTTCCAACCATTAGTTAGTTTCATGAAAAGTTGTTTTGGTTCAAAAGTGATTTTGGAAGAGTGTTTATTTGGAGAAGTGTCCTACATGAACCTATCTTAAAATGATGAGAGGAATCCATTGGTGAAGTTAGTTTTTGAAAAAGAAATTCCTAGCTATTTTTTTTGGACATGGCCGAACCTACCTTGTATGTAGGGTTTGGGGTTTTTGATTTTCTATGAGTTGTTTGATGGTTAAATTACTTGTTTAGGAGTGTTGGAAAAATTTATGGAATTGTTAGCATATTGTAACACCTTGGCCGAACCTATAAGAGTATTTTTGGGGGTTTGATATTTTGTTTTTCAAGCTTGCCTTGATGTACATGTGCACTAGGGAATGTGTTGGAAGTGTTCGGAATTTTTTTGGGGAACTTGGTATTTCTAAAAGGGAATAGTTGAACCTATGCACCTCATAAAATGGGGTTTTTGTTTGTTGAAAACCTTGTTTTGAGTTCATGAAAGCATAAGGGGTTTCATGTGCATCTTTGAGTGTGAATGCATGAACATGTATAATTCTTGGAACCATAAGGCATAATATTCTTGAAAGAGAGAGTTAAGAAATAGTGACTTAGGGTCTAAGTCTAGTTGTGTGACTTATGCAAGGTACGATTCCCGTAGATGGAGAAGTTTGTACGAGGTCAGAGATGATAGTAATAAAACACACAAGAAAGGGGGGATTGAATTGTGTGTGTGATTTTTAAAATTCTTTTCAGTTATAAACAGTTATTAGTTTCAAATATTATTAAGAGTAAGTGCAGCGGAAAATAACTTAAAGCTGAAAAGTAAAGCACGCAAAGTATTTATCCTGGTTCACCCCCTTAATCGACAGGGCTACGTCCAGTCCTTGGCTACACCAAGATTTTCCACTATTTTTACAAAATAGTACAAGTATTCTACAGGACTTCTCCTAGTATTCGAAGGACTTCTCCTTTACAAGTTTTAAACAGGACTTTTCCTAATTCAGTATTCGACAGGACTGCTCCCAGTTCTGTAAGCAAAGAAGGTTTGTGTTTCTACAATGTCTCTTCAGCAAGTGTGGGTAGAAAGATGAAGTACAGTATACAAAGAAGATAGGAAAATTGGTTCTCTGTTTGGGTTGTGTGAAAAAGGATAAGAGTTACACTCTATGAATACTTCACACTGGCAGACGACTTAACTCAGATAAAGGATTGCTTTGAGTTTCTGAGTTATGGCTATATAATAGATTGCAATTGATGAACTTAGAAAGATTTGAATGCTTTGATCGTTTGGAAGTCGCCCAATTGAATCCGGATGCTAAGTGCTCTATTTATATCTTCAATAGGATGTGCCCTGTGAGCTTGATAAAGATTTGAAAATAGTTCCGTTTGAATTTCTGCTTCCTTGTGAGTAACGGATACTTCTGCATCCCTGAAACAGCATTAAATGCATTCTGCCATGCATTTATTGCAGCATTAATTGCTTTTGTTGACGTCTTCTGCCTCTTCAAGCTTTCACCCTTGAGTTCTCGTATGGGCATTAAATGCTCGTGCATTCCAGCTAAGAGAGCATTTAATATTTTGAACAGAAGATTTGATTTTGATCGTTGAGGAGATCCAAATTACGCCGTTGACTCCGAAAAGGTTGCATGATTTAAGGAATGTCAGAGGAACAATGAATAAAGTATTAATTAAGTCTCTTTCTTCATTCTGCAATCCACAGTGCTTCATTTAATGATTTGGCGAGGTAGATAATCTTTAATGCTTGAAGCATTTTGGCAAACGAACTCTTCAGCACTTTTAGGCGAACGAACTCTTCAGTAGTATTGTCAAACGAACTCTTCAGATGGTTGTCAAATGTACTCCTAAGGCAGACATACTCCATTGGGTGTGTGGCCAGACGTACTCCATAGCCGGACGTACTCCTTTGGCAGACACACTCAACTGGCAAACTATGTCTTCAATAAGTTCCCAAACGTACTCATTTTCTTTGCTTTTCTTTGAAGAGCTGCTTTTGATAATGCCTTGTATGTATGTATGCAGATTGTCTTCAAGTAGATAAATTTTCTTGAGTATAAAATATTCAAAGTATTAGAACATCTTTATCTAACGATATTAAACCTTGAGTGAAATTGTTATTTATCAAAATATAATAATTTATGAAATCGTTTGAATCTAACATGAGATTCATGAGGAACGCTTGACCGGGAAGGGCACTACACAACTCGGACAGCTTAGCCCTATGGGGCTAATAATTGTGCTTGCTATTTTGTGTATTGAATTTCTATAACATGATTGTGTATCAATGAGTAACTAATTTGATTGTGAAATGATTCGTTATAGCATGAATCAATGATTCGTTATAGCATGAATATAAATCAATGTTTGACTTTATGCTTATCTGTCTATGGATTGATGATATGCCTTGTTCATGTGAATCATGATATGTTGAAATGCTACATGACTATTTGTATATGATGATATGGGTCGATATGCAACTATGATGCTTAACATGCTATGGCTTGATGATAATATGATGAATTGTCTACCATGCTTTATAATGTACAAGTATGACTGTTTATGGGAGATTGTATGATGATGATACCATGACTATACGTTGACTAAAAAATGATTATGGCGGTCACTCGTTGGAGGGAGAGACTGACCTAGAGGAACGGATACCCTTGTCGTGGTAATCCTACTCGAGACTTGAGTCAAGAACATCGATGGATGATCCCCGGTGGACAACTATCTTATCATCTATGCATAGCATAACATAGACACCACGGTGAGATCCTTAGAGATCGAAAGTCTAATTGGTGGGCCTATGTGGGTTGTTTTATGGTAGCCATTGAAGGCTTACCACAAGATAAGTAGTATACCTCAGTTGGCGTTAGCTTTTCGTCTTAATGGTCCTGAATAGTTGTAGGTTGCGTAAAGCTTTCTTGATAAGTGGCATTCGTCTAAGTTGGCGTTGGCTTGTCGTTCCAATGGTCCTGAATAGCTGAAGGTTGTCCCGTCTTACCTCTTGTAAGGATTAAGGCATTGTCTGGACTGTTGGCATAACATCTACATTGCATGCATCTAACATTTGACTAAACTTCCCTATAACTTAGAATAAAGAATTCTAGTTCCCTTATGATTATTGTTGTGAAATGTTGGGTGTGCTTGGGTCACCGAGTATTTTGTGTTTTTGTTTTGTATTAAGTAGTTGACCCTTGAATTTCCTTTTTCCGTTATGTTCTATTTGCGTTGGTTCGGTAAATGCCGATCAGACCCTAGGAGACGATAGCCCTGTCTGGCGAGGTCGAGCATAATTTGCTTGACGCGGAGGATCTCGCGGCGTAGGATTTTGACCGTCGGACCCGACGCCGATGGTACCTCGGACGTGTCGAGGAGACTACATGGGACATCTACGACAAAGTTTTGTCGAGGGAGCGGCACTCTAGGGTTCAATGGTGGACTATTCCTTCTTGGATGACCTTGAGCCATGTCCGGGAGAGAGATACTTCGTCTGTGTCATCTGGTTCTGAGCTGCCTTCAACGGGTCAGCTCCTCACTTATTTTTTAGAGGCCGAACGATCTTACCCAGCACCCTCACCCGAGGCTGGACCATCCGTAGCTGCACCGCCACTTGCGTCGGTGAAGCCCGAGCCTGACTACTCTCTGATTTCACCTCTTCGACTTATGCATCATTTGGTGGTCGAGCCCACCGTGGTCGAGACGACTCATGTCGACCTGACTCAAGTGATCGTGGACCTAGACCCAGAGGGCGACATAATGGAGCACGTGGAGGTCATAGCGGAGGACACACCGATGGTCGAGGAGGAGGAGGATCCATCCATGGAGGACGAGGACACTAATGATGACGAGGAGGGCTTCTGGAGCCATGCCGCCAGCTGCTAGTTGTAGACTCATCTCTGTAGTTTCCCCACCTTTTTGTAGGTTGATCAGATTTTAATTCCGTAGTTTTTTACCTCATAGGAGCTCTCCTGTGTGTTAGCCCAGGGCTATGCCGGGAAGGTTTTATTTTCCTTCCGTTTATCTTTCCCTAGTTTTGACTATGGGGATTTTTCTCTAGAACCATGTAATCTTTGATCAAACCTTATGACTATTGATGTATTATGGGTATATGTATGTTTTATGTTTCATTGTGAATTATCTCTTGTTAAAAGATGTTTATAAGTTTTGTTCCATTCGACAAAAAATTTACTCGCTCTTTCACGAGTTTTGGAAATTTTTTTATTTAATTTTCGTTTTTATTGAAAGACTTATGATGGGTCATTTTTGTGGGTCATTTTTGCTCTGGCACAGTGCAAGACTTATGATGCACTTACACCTTAAACACCACTAACTTTTCTTACTTTTTGACGTGTGAGTAGTTTTAGTAGTTAAAGACAAGCATTAATAGAGATGTTCGCTTGTGCAGGGAAAAAAATAGTCGTTTAGTAAGTTTAACAAATTTTTTTTAGTTTTACATTTGTCACTTATATTAATATATTAAAACGATGTAATTTTTTTTGTTATATAATTATAGTCTTAATAATATATTCTTAGTATTTAATAATTAATATATTGTATAATTTTATAAAATAATATTATTTAATTATGATTGGTTCGACCTCAGTTCAACCTCAATCTAATCATCAAACCTTAAACAAATGCTTTTGACCTGTTGAATAACCGGTTCACTTTTGTTAACATTGATTTTTGGGGGTTAGAATTGGGACCCCCATCACCCAATTCTAAACCCCAGGGTATTTGTAAAAATACCAATAATACCCCTTTCCGGGTTTTAAATCCCGGAATGTAGTTCGTCCAATAGAACTATCGGGATTTAAAACCCGGTAATTAACTTGACTGTGACATTTTTCCGGGATATATATCCCGGAACGTGGCTGGCTTTCCGTGATTTAAAACCCGGTAGTGCAACTGCACTATATATAACCCTGAACTTCATTTTCTCCACCATTCTTACCCATTTCTTCTTCCTTCTTCCTCCAGCTTCATTGTGCTTCTGCTCCCACCACACCACCTCCATTACCCACCACTAGTTTCTAACTCCAAATACCATTGTTGTGCTCCTTGTGACCACCATTCATCAACCCAAGAAGCTACCACAACCATCAAGCTCTGTTAGCCACGATCTGGTTGATTTCGTTCTCGTGTTCTTCGAAGTTTTCCGTTTTCCGGATTCTATTTCCCGGTAAGAAAGTTATTCTGTTTGCCTTCCGGTTTTTATTCCCCGGTATTACATGAATTAGTTTCCAAGTTTTAAATCCCGGAAAATGCATGTCTTCCAAGTTTTATAAACCGGAAATGATGCAGTGTTGGAAATATTTGTTTTTTCGGTTTGTAAAATCCGGAATTCCAAAATGAAGTATATTTTCGGATTGTACATCTCGGAAAGGAAATATGTATTCCATGTTTTAAAACTCGGAATACATACAGTGGTGTTTATTTTAGACGTTTAAAACATGGTTATTGAACAGATATGGCAGATCAAATATCCGAGGAGGTTGACATGTTACCGTACGTTTTAGCCCCGGAAGATGACCCGGATTACGGTGGAAAAAACGACGCGGAGGGTGAAAACGGGAACGGTCCGGTTCCTTGTGTTAGTGTGGACTGCACGGATATGTTCACCACTAATCAGGTAACGTCATATGTAATGCGGCTATTGATTTGGAATTTAAACTGAATTTTTTTTGGAAATGTACTCAATACATTGGTTGTTTCGAAATAACAGATTTTTGAGACTCGTGATGATCTCTGTGCCTGGGCTAGAGGGGTCGGGAGGCAGAATGGTTTTGTTGTTGTGATCACAAGGTCTGATCTTGGAGGTCTTAACAAAAAGGCGTTTATTACTCTTGGGTGCCAAAAGAGTGGAAAATATAAGCCCTATATAAAGACCCAGGATTGTTTAAATACAAGACAACTGGTACCAGAAAATCCGAGTGTCCTTTCAGACTTAAGGGGAGGCCTAGGAAGGCTGAAGGAGGGTGGTGGATGAAAGTAATGTGTGGAATACAAAACCATGAACCAGCTGAGACATTAGTTGGCCACGCTTATGTGGGTCGTCTGACGAATGAAGAAAAGGAAATGGTAGAGGGCATGACAAACAACATGGTGCCTCCAAGGAACATGCTTCTATCTTTGAAGGAGCACAATCCCGCCAACTTGACAACCATTTCCCAGGTGTATAGCATATGTAAAAAGATTCGGAGCTCGAAGAGAGGTCCACTTACAGAGATGCAACACTTGATGAAACTGTTGACCATTGACAAATACGTGCACTGGCACCGGCTTCAGGAAGGTACTGATATTTTCAGAGATATTTTTTGGACACACCCTGATGCAATTAGCCTTTTCAATACATTTCCCGGTGTTTTGGTGATTGACAACACGTACAAAACAAACAAGTACAAAATTCCGCTTGTAAAAATGGTTGGTATTACATCTACTGATTTGACATTCTCTATCGCATTTGCTTATATGATTGAGGAGAAGCAACATGACTATGTCTGGGCATTGGACAAGTTGAAGGGGATGATTGAAAGGAAAGAAAACATGCCTCATGTAATTGTTACCGATAAGGACGAAGCATTGATGAGTGCTGTTCATGAAGTCTTCCTCGAGGCTAAACACATTTTGTGTCAGTTCCACGTTATGAAGAATGTCAAGGCCCGGTGCAAGATGCACGTGCCTGATAAGGAGGAGATTGAAACTGTGTTTGAGAATTGGAAAGAGTTGGTTGAATCTCCCACTGTAGAAATATATGAGTCCCGACTTACTGGTTTTTGGATGTTCTGCAGTGAGTATACTGAGTTACTGTCTTATATTACCAAAGTTTGGTTGCCACACAAAGAGAAGTTTGTGAGTGCGTGGATAGACATAGTAATGCATATTGGAACCACAACAACCAATAAGTAATTTCAGCTTTTTAATTGTATGTTTATAACTTCAGAATTGATTGCGTACCCTTAAATTGACGATGAGGGTGCTCATGCAAAACTGAAGATGTTGCTTCGGGATAGCCAGGGTGACCTGTGTGCTTGCTGGGATGCAATGAACTCCTTGACTATACTGCAGCATAACAACGTCAAAGCATCCTTCCAAAGGAGTTTGAACCTCGTGGATCATCGTTTTGGTGGTGTGGCCTATGTGAACATGAGGGGGTATGTGTCCAGGAAGGCTCTTGAACTGATCACCAAAGAAAAGGTACGATCAAGGACAGTTGGCACTGATCCAGAACAGTGTGGTTGTCGGTTTAGAATTGTATGTGGCCTTCCTTGTGCCTGTGAGTTGTCAAAGTACACATCAGTCCCTCTTATGGGTTATTCATCCTTTCTGGAAACGGTTGGCATGGAATGCTCCCCCCCCCCCGTGAAGACCCTTCATTGGAATTGAATTTGGAATACGAGATTGAAGGGTTGATAATTCGGTTTGGGCAATTGGATGTGCCAGGGAAATGGGCTGTTAAGCACAAGCTGAGGGAGATTGCATGGCCAGATACTACTTCATTATGTCCTCCGCCCAGTAAGATTAAAACAAAAGGGAGGCCCAAGGGGCAGGCAAAGATAACAGGTACAAAAGGCCAGGCAAAGGGTACAAAAGGTTCTCCTATTGGCTCCAAGAAGCGTGATCCTTCATACTGGGAGCATGTGGATAACATCATGGACTCAGCTAATGGTAGCAACACGTTAAAAAGTCCAGTGTATGTTCCACCACCCACCCAAGGTCGCAGAAAAATGCTTACCCGCAGAGGTATTAAGCACATTGATCATTTCCCAAAGCAGTTTAGATGTCATATTGATAACGTGGTGGACGTTATGGGGGATGGTAATTGTGGATACAGATGCATCGCTGCATTGCTGGGTATGAATGAGGAGCAATGGAATTACATCAGGGTGGAGCTGTTGAATGAGCTTATACAGTATCCCATACTCTATCAAGAACTTTATGGGTCCCCGCAAAGGTACAAGGTAATACATGACGCACTCACTCTCTCCACTGGCCAGCTAGCCACTGAAGATAAGTGGATGTCTTTACCTGACATGGGATATATTATTGCGACAAGGTTCCAACTAATATTACTTCAATTGTCGCATAGTGGAAACTGCACATTCTTGCCACTCAGGGGTAGTCCACCACCACAGGAGGAACAAAAGCTTATAACAGTTGCTCTAATCAACAAGAATCATTGGGTTCAGGTAACTATAGTTTCCTAAGTTTGTTGCTTGTAATGCTGACAACTTAAACCACTTCTAAACATGCCTTCATTTTCCACCGTAGGTCTTTTTGAAGGAAGGGCATCCTATGCCGACGATAGCTTACCAATGACGTCGTTATTCTTCAGCCCAAGCAAAGGAATGGGAAACCCCGTACAAGGAACGCATAAGAGTGTATGAAGAACAGCTGCGCCAACAGAGAAGGAGCGACAGTAACAGCACTGTTGGTTCTAGGCATTACATAGACATAACACAGGATTAAATTTGAGAATACATTTTAGCCACTGTTGTAGCCATTAATTTAACAATAATATACTCAAACGCGTTGTAATAGGCTTCAATAATTTCAAATGCATGTTTTTCCAGCTTTATTATGTATGTTTTAAACTTTACAGTCCTATTTTTTAATAAGAGGAACTTTTCCAAATTTCGGGTTTTATAACCCGGAATTTGGTTCTTCCAACATACATTCCGGATTTTATTTTTTGGAACATACCTTACACCTTCCATTTGCTTCTGGGTTCTAAAACCCGGAAAACAATGTTCATAAAATTCCGGGTTTCGTGTTCCCGGAACCTTGTAATTAACCATTCCGGGTTTTGAAAATCCGGAAGACGTTAAAAAACATTCCGGTTTCACACAACCCGGAAGACATCTATTTTGTTAACATATATTCCGGGTTGTATAACTCGGAACTATTTCAAAAAAATTTGATTCCGAGATATATGATCCAAAACAGAAAACATCACCTACATTCCGGGAAAATAAAACACGGAAGTTCATCATATAACGTTCCGGGATTAAAAAACTCAAAAAATAAAATTTAAAAGGGTATTTAAGACATTTACTACACGAAACTGGGGTGTTAAATTTAACCCTTGGGGTGTTAAATCTAACGCCCTTGATTTTTCCAATAATAAATGAAGACAAACATGAAAAAAGTGTTTTCCGTGTAATGAACCATGATGTCGAACCGGATATTGTTGTAAAATGGATTCACATGCACTGTGTTTATCGCATCCATCCATGCTCACCAAAACCAACCACAGCATTCTCCCTTCTTTCTGGAACACAACCCGCTGCAACCCTCGCTCTCTCGCCATCAGCCCTCGCACTCGCAGCAGCAGATGGTTGTTCAAGCTGGAATCCAGCAAGAGCGAGGCCTTCGACGCGGCGGCATTCGAGGCGGAGAGGCTCGCCCTTGACGCGGAGGCTCGCCGAGACATGGCGGCGGAGGCTTCTTCCCTCCGAGACGACCCGAAAGCTTGGAAATGGGTGATCCGAAAGAGGATATGGGATGCCATGGAAGCTAACAACTTCGCCCAAAACCCCCGACCCGTTCACCACCGGATCCCCAATTTCGTTGGCGCTAATGTTGCCGCTGAAAAGGTACTGAAGTGAAACCTATTTTTTATTCATTTTCAGTACATTTTTAACAAAAGTGGTGTATTCTTAGTAAAATATATAATTTTTGTAGGTTAAAAATGGATAAAATTAAAATTTATCAATTTCACAGGATAAAAAAAACATTCTAGAAATTTCCTTACCAATTTTTTTAAATAATGATGATAATGAGTTTTGAAGTTATACA
This sequence comes from Acmispon strigosus, assembly GCA_030819835.1. Lineage (NCBI taxonomy): Eukaryota > Viridiplantae > Streptophyta > Magnoliopsida > Fabales > Fabaceae > Acmispon > Acmispon strigosus. The sequence continues at coordinate 34,981,650 of JAUAMA010000001.1, forward strand.
CCCATGCAAACTACCCAAATTGCTCAGTATTATTAGTACAATGCTATTGGCTTGTGTGATAGGTAATTTTGTACCACTGGTTAGCTAATAACTACAAATGAATTTCACATTTTTCTCTCATATTATTATCCTTGTACATTTGTTGGTAGAAACTGGAAAGGAATGTAAGCAGTGGAGGAGGCAGATTCAGATTTGGGTGGTGCCATCTAAGAAAATTTAAATTTCCGGATGCATATTTTACGTAACAAATTTGATATATAATTAATATTTTTGTAAGAAGAAACATGCACCGGATGATAGAGGCGCAGAGCACAACAAACACCCAAAAGATCAGCTCCAAATCTCCAATGTCCTGTGTTAGTGTGTTGCGTTTCTTTTGTAAAAGTAAAACTAATTGAAAGAGATAAAAACCAGTTTCTAAAAGAATCTTTGTCAAAGGGTTTAATATAAAATATAAAATAGAATTGGTTGAACTGAATCTGATTGACACATCACACACGCGAGAGGCTGAGAGCAGAAAGAAGAAAAACTATTTGTTGACAAATGATATAATTTTTTTGGTGTCAAATTGCTCTCGCAATTTCGACTTGGCTGTGGTGAAGGCAAATGTCTCCCCAAGAGTGCGGCTCCTAGGATTTGAACTTTCAACTTTGGGTTTCAAACAACCACTTTTCACCACTGCAACCAAAACTTTTTGGGTATATGATATGATTGTTTTATAATATGTAGAGGGTGGTGCCGGATAAGACTTTACATGGGTATTAGAAAGAAAAATAGAAATTTTGACCATGGCATAGCGATGCCCCCTTGTCCGCCACTGAATGTAAGGGAGGGAAATTGGATGAGTTCACAGGTTTACATTAGGAGCTGTCCATTCTCACCACTGTATTTGTCCCCCTCTAACGAAAACAAAAGCATAAATCTCTGTACAAGAAAAGATAGGGAGGATATTAGTTTTACAGAAGAGGATATTGTCTGCTGTGAGGTGTTATATTTTTATTCGAGGGACAAGGAAGGAAGCAAGTGGAGACATGTGATTTCAATTCATGATATGATGGACTAGAATGGAATTCTATGAAATTTAATTCATGTCATTTTATTTAATACATTTGTTTTTCTTTCTTTCTAAATTTGGATATACATGATAGAATTAAATTATTATATATTAAACTAATGTAATTAATTTAATTGATAAATTATGTGATATGTATACTATTATTGTAATGATTATATATGCAAATTCGAGATCAGTCCAGCATTTATAGACATTTAAATTAATATTTCATATTTACTGATTATTGTTTGAAAGGCATCTGATGTGTTAAAATAGAGTAGTTAAATAAAAAAAATTTAAACCATTAAATTTTAGGAGTTTGGTCTATATATCTCATGAGTACTTTCAATAAAGTGGGTAGACTGAACCTTTACCAATGCAATAGTGAGCTGTATTAGAGTAGTATACTCTGCTCGGCTCCTATGAGCTGAGTATATGATTAAGTGATAAGAGTTTATGTTAGCTTGTATTAAGTTGTTAGTGACAGTTGTCAACAGCTGTCAAGGTTGTTATACTTCTGATGCACTATATAAGGTGCTTGGTGTATCTGGTTTCATTTGGGCAATAATATACTTTCATTCAGTTCTATTTTCTGTGTTTGCCTTAGTTTCTCTTCTTCTATTAAACTGTACTGAACTTTGCTTCTGGAGATTACTCATTATTGGATGAAGTGTGAAAGTTAGATGGAGTGTGGAAGTGGAATGGTATTTGGGTGTGTTATTTAGAATTTGAGCAGAATTCTTAAATGTGGGTTTCTGCAGATGAGGGGGCTAGATGTGTTTCGGGTTGCACAATGTGTGAAGGTCAATCCAGATTCTCCTCAGAAACAAGTCAGATTTCTCACTCTCTCAGGTCAGATACTTCATTTGGAGTTTGTGTGTGTGGTGGTCTTGTTGGGAGGGGGACTTTATTTATGAAGTATGAACAAGTTGGGTGATTGGTACCTTATTGATTTGTTGCTAATTTTCAGTCTGAGATGTATTAACATTATAGACAGTTGAGCAACAGCAATGAGTACAGAGACTTTAAGATATAAGATATATGTACTAATAAGTGGGGTAGTATTGCTGTTACTCAACACTCACATTCTGATAGGGGGCGCGACCCACCAACAGGTGCGACCCCAACGTGGGTCACGCCCCCTATCTCATTCACAGCTATACACAACTGCACAAACAGCATCTCCTCTCAGCTTAAATTTTGTCATGTTAAACTCAGATGTTGTTGTGTTACGTATAATAGGGACTTCAGAGTGGTCTAAAATCTAAATAGATAACATTATTCTCAGTAGAAAATATCAAAATTCAGTGAAGTCTGCTTGACAGTTAAGTAGTGCAAGTTGTACACAATCAGTTACATCAGGCTTGACTACACAAGTGGGTTCCATGTATGCTCAGACGCATTCCCTGAATCCTAACTTTTCCTTCTAAAATAGATGGTTTCACGTGCTCAGTTGATAGTTATATAGTTTGCTCACCTATGAGTTGTCTTACTGGTAATGGTATTACTCTATCAGTAGGTGACTATCGGAGGTGGTTTTTAATTCTTACTGTATATCCCAGTTATGATGAATTATTATTAGTTTTTCCAATAAGAGTAAGGCTTTGATAAACGTAAATTATCAAATCATGAATGACCAAGCTGGTTTTTGAATATTCATGAGTCAACTATTCCAAAAGTTTAAGCTATTAGTGAAAACACAGAAATGGTATTACACCTAATGGATACAAAGAAAAATAGCATAATTTGTAGGACAAAATTTAGGTGCAGTACCTTAGGTCCTGTTTTTCCTGTTAGCATTAGAATTGAACATGTGGATTATTATTTCCACATCATTAATATCCTAAACTAATAACCTCACACCGTCAAAATCCCTCCTGTTTCCATTATCGTCAAAAGGAGATCATGGGGAGCGAGGGGACGGACCAGTACATGGCGTTGGAGGACTGCCGAGAAGGAGGAGAGCAAACTTGCGGAGTGGTCCCTGGCCTGGACTTAGTCAACCCATCTCATTAAAAACCTGAGAAATCAAGAAACAGATCCAAACACACAATGCCGAAATTACTTGGTTGCAATGAAAATTAGAAAGCTATGATGAGAGATTCAAGCAGGAATGTTGAGCCCGAACGTGAATCCTCCCACTGCAAGGTTTAAATGGTTAAAGGGAGATAAGGAAAGTTAAGGGGAGGCTGGGTATTGAGATATGATTCAGAACGTGATACAGGGATAAGCAGATTTTGAACTGATGCAGCGAGAGATATATGGAGAGAGGGGACCTTTGATTCTGAACCTGATACATATAAGGAGAGAAATATGGAGGACGCCATCAACAAATTGTGAACGATAACGGAAACAAGATGGATTTTGACGGTGTGAGGTTATTAGTTTAGGCTATTAATGATGTGGAAATAATAATCCACATGTTCAATTCAAATTGGCCAACAAGAAAAACAGGACATAAGGTACTACACCTAAGTTTTGTCCTAAATTATATCATATAAATGATATGTAGTGCTAACGTAAATATTTTAAGGCTTAATAGTAGTTTTGGTCCTTACTTATTCAGTGCGAATTTGGTCCCTAACAAACAAAATTAGCAATTTTCATTCCCCACGTTAACTGACGGGTGCAATTTTGGTTTTCTGTCACCATTCTATCCAATATTTAATGGTTTTTGATTAAAAAATTAATTAAAAATAAAAACAGAAATGGAAACCCAAAAACATATGAGTATTCATCTTCTTCAAGCATTTGCTTCATCATCTTCATCATCAGAATTTCTTCCCCCTTCTACCATCATCACCAAAACTTCAAAATCTAACAACGATACCTCACCTCAATCCTTTCTTCCCCCTTTCTAACCCTAGCTCACCTTAACCCGTTTTTGAAAGAAAAGTAGAGAACCGCTCACCTCAACCCTTCTCCTTCATCGATCCTTCAATCTCGAACCATCACTAGCCACCTTCACCACCGAATACACCACCTCGTTCCTTCTTCCCTTGGATTACCGCCGCTACCCGTTTTCTCTCTTCTGTGATCTTCGAATAACGCCGCCGCCACCGCACCTCCCATCACTAACTACAGATCCGCATCTTCCTTTTCTTTCTTCCAAAAACCCTAATTGCAACAAAATCGCAGCTTTCTCCAAGAGGATCTGCAGCAAAATCGCAGCCTTCTCCACCCATCACCAACTACATATCCGCATCTTCCTTTTCTTCCTTCCAAAAACCCTAATCGAAACAAAATCACAGCCTTCTCCAAGAGGATCTGCAACAAAATCGCAGCCTTCTCCAACCATCTCATGAAGTGCGTTCTGAAGGACCCTGTTTGTGTTTGATTCAGAGTGCGGTTGCGAACAGCGGTGGAGTCGCCGTCGAGTCAACAAGGACGAACACATCGACATTGAGACGCGACAAATGTTGTGTAGAAGGCATCTTCAACCCAATAATCTCGTGTTGACGTGCAATCAATGCCACATCCAAATCCATGTTGTGAACATGGGAAGTTATCGCGGTTACAACACCGTTAACTTTCTCCTTGTTGCTCTCATCTCCTGGAGGACAATCAAGCTTAATCTCCTCCTTGGGCTTGTCTTCTTCTACCGGAATACTAGCACCAATTTCCCTTTTGATGTAGGAGGAAGATAAGAAATCGCATGAGCCGGTGGTTGTCCCTGGGCAAGGCGTAATTCCTCAACTCGTTCAAACTCGTTGGCGCACGACACATTAGTAGGGTGGAAAGAACGCACCCAATAACGAATCTCAAGTTTGAGGCCATTCAGAGAATGACTCAACATTTTCTCTTCAGAAAGACTAGGAACTTGGACCACCAAAGCTTCAAATTCCCGCACATAAGCATCAACAGTACCTCTCTGTCTGAGCAATTGGAGCATCTCGAAAACGGTACCAAAATGTCGAAGCAAGAGTGGGATAAATGAATTCCTAGTAAGATCGGCAGTATGATAACAGCGAAAATAAAACCAATGACCGGCTTCACCGTCCATGCTAATGAATGCCAATTTGCACATATCTTGCGCCTGGAGACGGTGTACGCAGAAGATTCTCTGGGCCCAATGATCCAAGACACCGAATTCAAGCTGTCAAACTTGGGAAACTCCTTCAAAATAGCCTGCCATTATTCCAGGCCCATGATGGTAAGAACCTGAAAAAAAAACGTAAAGAAAAAATCCAGACGAACAGGCGCGAGAATGAATAGGACGCGGTCATGAACAGCGCGTGCGAACAGTGTTCGCGGTACTGTAGCACAGTTTTTTTTTTTTTTTTTGTTTGTTGTTGCAGCCGTGCGTGTTGGTGGCTAGATGAATTCGAATCCGGCAGATGTGGTAGAGGTAAAGAGGAAGGGCAGGTCGGACCAATTGTTGATCCGAAAATCCTAACAGCAAAACGGTAGAGAAAAGAGGATAAAGATAAAAGAGGAAAAGGATAAAGATAATATTTTTGGTATTTTTATTATATAAAACTGGAAATAAAAGACACAAGATAACTAGAACTAACAGGCTGGGTCCTCTTAGAACGAGGAGGCTGGTTCCTCTTCAAGGGCTGGTTCCCTTTACAATTCAATAATACTCAAAACATAACTCTAACCTAAGGAGAGACTCCTATTTATAATGAACTAATCCTAATAAGATAAACTTAACCCCCAAGAAATAAAAGATGCTCTTTTTAAATAAAAGATAACCCAACCCAAAATAAAATATTAAATCCTAAAATAAAATATATCTTCCTAAATAAACTAGATATCTAAAGCCTAACAAATGCATTATTAGAATTGGAGCCTAATTTGTCAAGAAGTGTGATTTTTAACTTTGTATCTGTCAGTATGATAAACACCACCCTGCATTTTAGGTTTTATAAACATGTGGTACTTTTCTTTAATGTTGATGCTGCCTAAATTTAGTTTAAATATAAAAGAAATCGATGCCATAACTTGTTAGAACTTTTTTAAGGTTTACGTGTTTAACATGTAGGTAAACTGGTATAGTGTAAATCAATTACTGTAATTTACAAGAGATCTTGGTTCCTTTGACATCAAATTTTGCTGGTAGGCTAGTTTTCTATTCACATGATCCCTTCAAGCAACTCAATGCCAGTTTAAAAATAGATACTTTGAAAACAGATTGTGTTTTGTCCTTGTCGTTGTGGATTACTAACAATACTAGGCAGTATTTTATGATTTTGATAATCCTCACCATGTTGACTGTATGGTACATCTAATCCTTAAGTTTATATGAGGTATTGTAACATTTAAGGTACCTTTTAACATAATAGTGAATATATGGTCTATACAGAAACATAGAAGTGGATATTTTTACGTGAGTTAACCCTGTCCTCTTCACGTTGACTGGCGTGTGCATCTAATATTTAAGTTATTATGATATATAAGACCTTTTGAGTTATGAAATTTAAGGTATCTGTGACCATGATAGTCTTTTACTGAACTTATGCAGCCTATAGCAAAGAAGATTACTATGAATAAGTTTTACAAAATTTATTGTTCCAGGATTGCTTATGTGTGTTTTCTTTTTCATTGATAGGGTTATAGTTTACTATGTTAAGTTCGGTATAGCGGCATTTTGGTGATTGTTGGGCCTGCTGTATTTGCACTTACTATTTTGACAGATGAAAGTGAGACTAGCCCTTTCTAACTAGGCACATTGAGAATACCATCAAGAAGCTTCAAATGACCAAAGCATAAACCGTGTTCAAATTAATAAAATTATAATTAGCGGGATGAGAGTTTGAGAAATTAATTCAAAACTTTTGGTTCTTTTTCTTTCTCGTTCTCCTTGTGGTTCTCTTTTAACTGTATCTTCAATATCTTTTATCTGTGGCAGATGGAAAGAAGTTGTTAACTCCTCAGCCACGACTCAGGACCGGGTTTTTCTCTGTACTTGAGTCTGATATGTTAAGTATTGGCACCATGAAGGAAGCCTGCACTTCTGTTGGGGTTGCCAAGCATGGAAGGCCAATTGGGTTAGACGAGAAGATAAAGGTGGATCTTATTGTTATTGGATCTGTTGCTGTTGACCCGAGGACAGGTGCTCGGTTGGGAAAGGGAGAGGTATAGTTATACATGTTAGTTTTATTGGGATCATGTTTAATCTCCTAGTCGTTCTCTTATCCGTTAAAAGGCAAGAACTATAAAATTAGATATTTGCTTGGCAAACTGTGGGATCCTGGGTTTAAAAGCTTGCTTTGACATGCCATTCGTTTAAATATCACGAATTTTCTAACCAACGTACTGATAGCTCAGTCAGAAACCAATCACAACCTGATCGCAAGACCTCCCATGTAACTAAAATGTTTCCCCTACTTCTTTCTGGCATGATATACCAACAGGAATGTGCTGAAGAGTGAACTTTTAATTTGTAAATGGACTTTAAACTTGAATGTTCCTTCAACTAAGAGGAGTGAAGTGCAGGGGTTTGCAGAACTTGAATATGGTATGCTGCGGTACATGGGAGCTATTGATGATTCAACACCAATTGTTACCTCAGGTAATTTTGGTTTCAGCCTTGCCACTTTCATTCATTTGGTTTCTCCAGAACATTTCGAGGACTTATTTCTGACAGCCAGTGTAACTTCTTATAATGTACATTCACGATTCATGCTTATTCTGTGTTTCAAACTTGGGTATGATAAAACTTGAATATGAAACCTCAATTTCCATCTTTTAAAAAAAGGGAACTTTTCTCTGTTTTATGAGAATAAGTTACCTTGGGTGTTTTTTATTATTTCGGTTTTCACGTATGACTCTCAGTCTCAGACCTCTGTAATATATAAAGGATTATTTAGGTTTAGATCACAGTTTTGAAAATGATCTTTTTGAGACAGTGACAAACAATGGGTAGGGGGAGCGCCTGAAATTAATTTCCTTGCACTAATACTGACATGCTAACTGAATTATATTTTTTATGCTATATCTTCCACAGTTCCCCTCCATACTGTTCTGTAATGTGCTGTGCTGTCACTAATAATTTATTCTTGCCATATGTAAAATTTACTAATTTTCACTTTTGGTATATAAAATAATGAGAATTACCATTGCAGTGCATGACTGCCAATTGGTAGATGATATTCCAGTTGAGAAGCTGTTAATCCATGATGTACCAGTGGATATCATTTGTACTCCCACCCAAGTTATTTTCACAAACACATCTATACCAAAGCCTCAAGGTTGGTGAAAAATGCTATCTGACTTTACATTTTCTTTTCAGAAATAGTGTCTTTCTTGTATTGGATTGTGTTACTAGTTAGTGGGGGTTATCCTGTAGTTTGTAAATCTTTGAGATGCCCTTGCAAAGATGTAATTTATTTACCAGTATTCAACCTCGAATGATGTAAATTATCTTTTCTTTCCCCTATTGGGTGTCATAACTCATGGTAGTTCTTCAAAGACTAAGTAACATCTCTACTACAGGAATTTATTGGGACAAATTGTCTCCTGAGAAGCTGGGACAAGTTCGTATCCTCAGAGAGCTCAAGAAGAGGATTGAACGAGAGACCGGACAGAAACTTCCTACTGGCCCATCAGAAAAGTTACCCCCTACTGCTCAACGAAGTCGAAGGGGTTAACATTTTGAGTTTTCATGGATTTGTGTATATTTTACACTTGCTTAACAAGTTATGTACTAAAAAAATTGTTTAGTAAGTTGTTTTAACTTTTAAAATTGATTACATGTACATATATCATTGATGTTTTAGTAGCAAGGCTTTATGATTATGAATACACATTTAAAGATAATCAAGCCAAGCTTTAACAATCTGAGTAATGCTTATGTTGAATTTGTGCCCTTGACTTTATGAATACCACTTCTGCAAGAAATTTTCATATTAAGGGTATGTGATCTACATGACATTTTTGGGTTACACGCAACCTCTATGTTGACCTCCTTTCTGCTAGCTGGGGAGGGGTGTTCATGGGTTACTTTAGTTTTTGAGTTTGTCGTAAAATAAAATTCAAACTGTGCAAATGTAATTGAGGTTGTTTAGTTTGGTTTTAAATTTTTTTGACCAATCCAAATCAAATCAATTAGATTAAGTTTTGATTGATTTGATTCATGTCATTGGATTAAGACAAAAATAAGTTAATAAATTTAAGTTTTATTTTTCATATTTTATTATTTTTATATATTTATATGAATTTTATATTCTTACAAGTGTACCCTCCTACCTGTTGTGCCCTCCTATCAGATTCGTTTCTCTTGGCCGAGCTCTCCAAGTCCTCTCGCCTGCTAGGCTCAAGACTTGTGGGGCTGTATATCCTCTTGCCAAATCAGTCTCCCCTAGCCGAGCTCTCTAAGCCCCCTTTGTGGGGCTATATGCCCTCCTATCAAACTCATTTCTCTTCAGGTGACCTATAACTCATCAAGACGGAGCCGTGTCCTCCTTGCCCATATGAACTGCTCATCCTTCAGCCGAATAATGAGTCATTTTTATCTCAACTTCCTCTAGCCTTCAACAAGCAGACTTCTGCGGCCCTGGACTTCGCCTAAGGAAACAGAAGAGGTAGTGAAACAAATTTGGGCCCACATGAGACAATAAAGGAGTATAGACAATAAAAAGACATATCCCAAAATCTTCGCTGCCCATAGGCCATAACAAATAACTAACATGGAGCAGAGATTTCTAAGACAAATGAGGCAATCACAAGTACGGAATAGGACAACAAAGGTGATGTAGTTAGGAATTTACCTGAATAAGGAAAAGGATGAAATGGACAGCATGTAAAGCAAAAGAGGTGAAACAAAGAGAATGATAGAACCAGAGATTCAGAAAGGAAAATTGACAAGGAAAAGGTAGAGAAAATCAACAAGAATCTGATTATGACACTGTAGAATTCGGTATAGCTATGAACAGGGAAACTAATAGAAACACCGAAGAGATTACAACTGATTCTCCAACAGAATCAGTAATTGAATCGCCACCGATTCAACAACTAACAATTACTTTCCTAGTTACAATACAAAAGTACTATTTACTTATTTATACAATCATCTATCTCCTTAGGCAGGGCCAACCTGGCGCCTAGTGTACACTTTCCTAATAGCAGGCCTAGGGAGCCTGCTTATTCTATCGATACTCCCCCCTAAAAGAGCCACCTTGTCCTTAAGGTGAAATTGAGGAAAACTGTCCTGAATCTGTACAGCCAACTCCCATGAATTCTCACAGTTAGGGAGGTGTGCCCACTGTACCAAAACCTCTACATTCCCCATTGAGTCCTCCCACCACTGTAGAATTTCTTGAGGCTCCACCACCAATTCAAGCTCCTCACTCAGCAAAGGAGGCCATGGCTGCGGTTGCTGATGTGGTTTCAGTCCTTTCTTCAAAAGGGAAACATGAAAAACTTGATGCAACTTAAAATAAGGAGGTAAATCCAACTTGTAAAATACCTCACCAATCATTTCCAACACCTGATAGGGACCATAGAATCTAGGGGACAACTTGGCAAAAGGCCTATGGGCCAGGGACCTGAGCTTATAAGGCTGGAGTTTCATGTACACCCAGTCTCCAACAACAAGTTCCACTGGCCTCCTATGCTTATCAGCCGGACGTTTCATCACATCCTGAGCCTTCAAAAGGTTCTGTCACAGGTCAGCTAACACAACATCCCGGTGGAGCAACAATTGATTGACCTCCTCCAGGTTGGAAGTGAAAGTATAGCCCTTAATGAAGATTGGAGGGTCTCTGCCCTAAAGAGCCTTAAATGGTGTCATTTATGCTGAGATATTGTAGTTAGTATTATACCAAAACTAAGCCCATGCTAACCAATCAACCTACTGCTTAGGTTTGGGTCCAACAAAACACCTCAAATAAGTTTCAAGACCCCAATTTACCACCTCAGTAAGACCATCAGTTTGAGGGTGATAGGCGGTGCTTAACTTTAATTTTGTGCCTGCCAACCTGAAAAGTTCCTGCCAAAATAAACTCAGGAAAATAGGATCGCGGTCAGAAACAATAGAGGAAAGGAAACCATGCAATCATACCACCTCCCTAAGAAAAACTGTTGCCACATCTTTTGCTGTAAAAGGATGCCCCAGAAGATAAAAATATGCATACTTTGTGAGGTGATCGACCACCACGAGGATGGTGTCCTTTCCCTTAGACCTTGGCAACCCCCCAATAAAGTCCATGCTGACGTCCATCTAGATCTGAGTTGGAATAGGCAATGGTTGCAAAAGCCCTCCTAGGGCCAAGGTAGAATATTTATTTCTCTGACAGACCTCACACTCCTCCACATACTTCTTAATGTAACTCTTCATACCCTCCCAAAAGAAGAAACTAGCTACACGTTTATAAGTCCGGAAGAAACCAAAATGTCCCCCACTAGGACTGTCATGATATTCAGCCAAAACAATAGGAATCTTGTTAGAAGTGGCTGAAAGTACCAACCGCCCCTTATGTAGCAATCTGCCAGCTTGATATGAAAAATCAGGATGGGCACTAGGGTCAAGCAACAGATCTTGAATGACTACCTGCCACTTGAGATCATCATGAACCTCTTGGCACCAATCTGTTGTATCTGTGACTGCCAAGACTGAAATTGGAGAATACATTTCTCGTCGAGACAGTGCATCCGCCACTGAGTTTTCTTTCCCTGGTTTGAATTGGATCTCAAAATCCAATCTGATCAATTTGACAGCCCATTTAAATTGTTCCTCTGTAAATAACCATTGATCTGTCAAAAATTTTAAACTTCGCTGGTCAGTCTTGATGATAAAATGGTTTCCCATCAAGTAATGTTTCCACCGATGAATAGCCTGAACTAAAGCCATGAGCTTTCTTTCATATACAGATTTCTGCTGTGCTCTAGGAGACAAACCTTGACTCAAATAAGCCAGTGGTTTCCCTTCTTGCATCAGGACTGCCCCTACTCCTTTACTGGGTGCATTAGTTTCAATTACAAAAGGCTTGTTAAAATCAGGAACGGACAGAAGAAGTGGCAGAGCTACCATGGTAGTTTTTAATATGTTAAAAGCCACTGTCGCCTCTTCTGTCCAACAGAAATTATCTTTCTTCAAAAGCTCAGTTAGAGGCTTGGAAATCACATCATAACCCTGCACAAATCTTCTATAGTAGCCCGTGAGGCCTAGGAAGCCTCTCAATCCTTTGATATCTTTAGGAATAGGCCAAGTGGTCATGGCAGCCACCTTGGATGTATCTGCTGCAACTCCCTGAGAAGATATCACATGTCCCAAATACTCCAAACTGGGTTGAGCAAAACTGCATTTCTTTTTATTGGCAGTCAAAGAATGTTCCTTGAGAACTTGCAAAACTTGATGAAGATGCCCCACATGCGCATGTACATCCTTACTATATACTAGGATGTCATAAAAAAAAACAAGGACGAATCTTCTTAGGAAAGGTTTCAATACCTCATTCATTAAGGCCTGAAAAGTGGAGGGAGCATTGGTCATGCCGAAAGGGATGACTACAAACTCATAATGCCCCTCATGTGTCCTAAAAGCAGTTTTCTCTCAAGCTTTCATTCTTATTTGGTGGTAACCAGATTTTAAATCTAATTTAGTAAAAACTGTTGCTCCCCCAATTTCATCTAACAGCTCCTCTATAAGAGGGATAGGAAATTTATTAGGGATAGTAATCTTGTTTAAGGCCCTATAGTCAACGCAAAAACGCCATCCACCATTTTTTTTTACTAATATGACGGGACTTGAATAGGGACTGATGTTGTGTCTAATGACCCTAGCCTCCAACATCTCCTGAACTAACCTTTTTATCTCAGATTTCTGGTAATGAGGGTACCTATAAGGCCTCAAATTTGGAATCTCAGCTCCTTTCAGGTGAATGGCATGATCATGCCTTCTATGAGGAGGAAGACCTTGTGGATCCATGAAAACTTCTTTAAATTGATGCAGCAGATCCTGAAATTCTGTTGGAACATGAAGGTCTAAATCCTGTGTGACTGCTTCTAGACCACACTGCAATAACAGGCCCTCTCCTTCTTCCTTAAGCACCCGTAGGAAAGCTCCAAAAGACAATTCTGTCTTAGCCAAAGAAGGGTCCCCTGTTATCTTAATCACCTATGCACCATGCTTCAAAGTGAGCTCCAACTTACCAAAATCTTCCTTCACCTCTCCCAAACTGGCCAACTAATCCAGCCCCAACACTACATCAACTCCTCTCAACCCAAACAAATAAAAATCTTGAATAATGGGAAACTGTTGCATTTGAATTAGCAACTTGGAATATTTTCCCTTACATCTAACCTTAAGACCATCTCCCACCTCAACCAAATAAGGTGTTTTTTCAACTGACAGTTTGAGAAAATCCACTAACTCTTGGGCAATAAAATTGTGGGATGCACCACAATCTATCAAAATCACTATTGGTTTAGCACCAATGGAGCCTTTCACTTTCTAGGATTTAGTTGTGGTCAAACGAGTCATGGAACACAGTGACAGCTCGAGAGACGGAAATTGTTCCAACATGTCCCTATCTTGAGCTGGTTCCTCATCATCCTCATCATCCTCATCTTCCAAAATTATCATGGAAATTTCTTGTTCTTACATATGTGTTCTCTAGTAAAAGGTTCATCACATCTAAAACATAAACCTTTTCCTCTTTTGTCCCGCATTTCTGCCCTAGTTAATTGTTTAAATGGTCCTCCCTTGGTTCCAAAACTGCCCCTAACTTGTAAGGGAACATGATTACCCACGGTACCTCCCACTAGTACTATCTCTTGCTTGTCATTGGAAGGTTTAGAATCTAAAGTTACAGTTCTAGTGAAGGAATTAGTCCTAGAAAAACTATGAATTTTAGAAAGGTTACTATTTCCCTTTTTACTCAAAACTAAATTTTTCTGCTCAATTAGAATAGCTTTTTGTATAACCTCAGAAAGTGAATTCAGTTCATACAACCTTACCTCAACTTGTAATTCATCCTTCAATCCATTCAAGAAAATGTGAAGGTGCAAGAAACACACAAGAAAGGGGGGGTTTGAATTGTGTGACTCAATTTTAAGTTTCTTTCCTCGATTTTCGACAATCAATTTTATGATCATTGAACTATACTAATTCATACAATATATGCATGTGCAAGCAGAGATGTATTTAAGACCGAAAAAGCAATATAACATAAGGGATAAAGCACACATGATTTTTATCCTGGTTCACCCCCATAATCGACAGGGCAACGTCCAGTCCTTGGCTTCACCAAGATTTTCCACTATTTCAACAAATAGTACAAGTATTATCAGGGACTTCTCCCAACAAGTATTCTAAGGACTTCTCCTATCAAGTATTCGAAGGACTTCTCCTTACAAGTATTATTAGGACTCCTCCTTACAAGTATTATTAGGACTTCTCCTTACAAGTATTATACAAGACTTCTCCTAACACCTTTTTCAGGGTTTTTCTTTTCTACGAAGTTCTCTTCTGATAAGAGTGGGTAGAAGAAATGAAGCACATAAAAACAGAGAGATCATAAGCAAGTTGATCTCTGTTTTTAGTTATGTGTGTGGGATATGATGAGAGTTGAACTCTGTAAGTTTTCCACACACATAAGCAACTCAACTCAGGTTGTGATATGACTTGAAGTTTCCTGAGTTGAAACCAAGACTGTCTTGGTCTTTTGGACGAACTAGATTAAGATGTGTACAATTTAGTTCTAGTCGCCAAGTAGCTACGGAAGCAGGGTTCTCTATATATATCTTCAGTTGAAGATCTTTGTTCTTTCTTCACAGGAGGAGAGAAAACCTGCCCGTAGTGCTTCGTCCTCTCCAAGCAGCACATAACGGCTAGTTCTGCATCTCTCAGCAGGCGTAAGTCATGATCTGAGGTCTCTCTGCAGGTGTAAGACATGATCTGAGAATCATCAATTCGTCTGGGTTGATGTCGTCTGGCTCCATGCTGAGCAAGTGACCTTGCGCTAGTTTCTCTGTATATAATGTGTGATGATCCAATGGTGGAGATGTTTTGACTATTTTACCCCAGTTCTTGACAGCTAACATTCATCACCTGCTTTGGTCAGATATTTTGAATTTCGACCGTTGAGAGTGTACGATGCTCAGAGATTCTTGCCGTTGATTCCGCGATGTCAGCTTGATTTGAGGAAGAGCAGAAAAGCAGTGGGACCAGGGAGTATTGAATTAATTGTGTTCCTTCTTTCTTTCTGTGATTTCCAGTACTTTAATAAATGTGCAGACGAGGTAGATGTCTTTGATCCAAGAGGCAATTACCCAAGAGGAGAGAAGAATAATTTCTTTAATTTCTTCTGGTAACCTGATATCCTCGAGAAGCACATTTCTTGATTTTTGTACCTTTGGCGCAATTAATACTTGATCGGACGGATTCTTCCTTATAGATTGACAGACGCAGTCTCCATGCAGTGTTCGAGATTCCGCTGTGAGTAAATTTATATCAGCAGACAGACTTTCTTCATTTGGTTCTTCTTCTAGGATTTAAAGTTTTCTTAGCTTAGAAGACTGAATTCTTTCTTTTCTTCTGTTGCTTCTTTGGAAGTTCTTCATCAGAGAGAGTTGGTCGTTCACAACTTCCTTGTGTGATCCTCGAGAGACTTCGAGGCCGAAGGCGTCTCTTCATAGGTTGTCATGCTCTTTCAGCTTTGAATAGAGCAGTCATCTTTTGATCACTGCAGGCTTAGGTGGCAGACTGTTTTGTCTTCTTGAAATAGGCTTTGATTTGAGCGAGCATACTTTGATGAAGAGTCCTTGAGAGAGGATGTAGAGTGTTGTTGTTGTTTTAGCTTTCTTGAGCCACCGGACTGTCTTATACAAAAATGCTTTCCTTTGTATATCTTTGACGTTGTTCCCTTCGAGGTGACCGGACGAACTCTTCTGGTGGACTAGTTCTCTTGATGAGGCTTTGATGTTTATTCATTCCTTTCAGAGATAGTTATTCCTGTGCATGAGAATTTTCACTATGTTAGGAACTTCATCTTTGACATCATTAAATCTTAAAGAAATTGTTAATTATCAAAACATAATAATTCATTTAATTATTTGATTCTAACAAAATTCCCTTGACGAATTCTTGATCAATCTGCTTTAAAGCTCCAACATACTTCTCAAATTCAGAAACATAGTCATCAACAGTTCCAGTTTGTTTTAGAGAAAGCAGCAATTCAAAAGGATTCTGAACCATGGATGGCTGAAATCTCCTCACCACCGCAATCTTGAACCCTTCCCATGAAGGAGTGGGGTTGCATCGCTCCCACCACTGAAACTAGCTCAGTGCTCGACCTTCGAGCGCCACCATTATGGCCTCCATCTTCTCTGCCTCAGTGACTCCTTTCAGCTGGAAGTAATGCTCCAACTGCTGCGTCCAACCAAACGCATCATCTCCCCTGAAAAAATTGGAATCTCTAGTTTGCGCCACTTGTTTCCGCTCCATTCTTCCCAATTTCCACCGAATTGAGAATTTCCGGTGTCGGAACTAGGGATTTGATCGCGCCTTATCCCCAATTTCACTGCGCATGCCGCCAAAAGCTCTTCATCCCGCTTTTGATTCTCCTCTGCAACATTTGCGAGCGCTTCTATGAACTCAACCCGTACCCTCATGGTTTCGCGCTCCTGCTCCCAATCGTCGGAATTTCTCACCATACTTTGCGTCTTCATGCACTGTGGTCGCTGTAACCGTTCGATTCAAGGCACCAGGATGATGCTTTGTTACTAATGATAGAACCAGAGATTCAGAAAGGATAATTGACAAGGAAAAGGTACAGGAAATCAACAAGAATCTGATTATGACACTGTAGAATTCGGTATAGCTATGAACAGGGAAACTAAAAGAAAAACAGAAGAGATTTCAACTGATTCTCCAATAGAATCAGTAACTGAATCGCCACCGATTCAGCAACTAACAATTACTTTCCTAGTTACAATAGAAAGGTACTATTTACTTATTTATACAGTCATCTATCTCCATAGGCAGGGCCAGCTTGGCGCCTAGTGTACACTTTCCTAATAGGAGGCCTAGGGAGCCTGCTTATTCTATCAGAGAACCCTCAATGCCCGGAGGAAAAGGTCCTATAAGTATATAAGGAAAGAAAGGGAAAACAAAGAGGATATGCTGACAACAATTCAAAGCTATAATAGTTTTTTGCTAGGGTTTAGAGAGAAGTTTGTATATGAATTCTGGACCCCTAGTGGATAAGCCTTTGTTGTGACCCTTGTAATAACATATGGCGCCTACCATGAGGCCTTGGTAAAACTATCCCATGCCTCAAGAAAACAGAAAAAAATCATCATGGTTACCAGACCACGAGATCCAACAATGATGGCGGTGTCCTACAAGAACTCATGAAGAGGGTAGAGGAGATGCAGCGAGAAAACGAGGAAATGAGTAAAAGGAACAAGGAGCTTATCGAGCAGAACAAACGTTTTAATCTCTCAAAGACTGCATCGAGTGTTTTAATCTAGAGGCAATGCAGGTGAAAGACCTATATCCAAATATTCACCAGAGAGCCATTCAAAATGGCCTTAAGGAAAGACAATTTGCTGATGAACTAGGGGGAGCATATGGTTATATTTCCAGCATGGCATAATTTCAACAAAAAGCATATGGTTATATTGACGCCAAAGAGGTTGCTATCACGGAAAGGAGAAAAAGGAAAATGTTAACCAGGAGCCAAGTACCTGTAGCTGTGAGGAAGAAAGAAGAAAGAGTTAGCCAACAAACATCTGCCAAGGGGAAAAGTAAGAAGTCAAATTCAAAGGTAGAACAACCACTCCCCCTCTACGAACAATACGCTCCTCTTAGCACCAACGAGAAAAAGTATTTAGAGAAGTTTATAACTCTGTTGATTGTTCCGCCGGCATGTCCAAACACGAATTGCATATGCTAAGTCTCGTTTCGTATGAGAAAGAAATATCTATTTATCCACTTAACTTTGATAATGAGCTTTATCAACTTCGGGATTTTCTTCATCATTTTCAATCTTGTGGCGGTATTCTAGCATATCGTAGATTTGACATTACATCCAAGATTCCACTTCCATTGTGCACCCCTGCCACCTTCATTACACCGCTTCAATGTCAAATCCTAGGCTTGAGGAGTGATAGTCCTTCTAAAAGTTTTGACAATCCTCACCTTACGAGTTAGCTTTTGGGGTTGAGTTAAGTCGAATCCAAATTTGAAGTTGGTATAAGAGCTCCCGATTTGAGAGACTCTGCTTCTGCTCACAAATCCTAAAATTCTTGGTTGTTTCTCTTTGGGCACCTTCATTGTGCCTAGGTTTTTAGTGCTGGATTTACCAAAACAGAATATGATCAGAAATTTTATTGATGATATGCAAATTTCCAAGTTCTAATATTCTTAGGCTAATGTACATAAATCCTAATATATGATAATCAGAATAGAATTAGTCCTAGTAATTACAGAATATTTATAGGAAAAAAATGAAAGAAAAAATATTCTATCTTAAAGTAGGCTATTTACAACAAGTGAGAATCTGGGAAATATTTTATGGGCCTTTTCTTTGGGCTGGGAAATAAATGATACTAGTGCAACTTCAAAGGAGATGCATCCTTGTTGACCAAAAACACAAGATGCATCATTAAGTTAATCTGACACCCCCTCTGCTGTTGACTTTCCCTAATAGTGCCACTCAAAATCATTTTTATCATGAAATGGACTATAAATAAATTTGAAGCATGAATTTTCCTTCTCTGGTCATTAGGTTAAACATTAATTCATTATTGACAAGCCATAGCTATTAGTTGTCAGTGTCATCGTGATATGGTTAATGATAACCAATATGGTCCTTTCTTGTGCAACCTTAAGAGTTAAGTCCAATTCTTTCCCATGCAGTCATGGTATCAAAGTGTTGTAAATAACTGACCCTTTTCTGTTAGACTTCTTTATTTTTATAACCTTGAACGTTTTGTATAATTGGTCCATGAAAAAGACTTTTAAGGATCATATCTCATACTTCCTTTTGGTTACTTACCTATTTTTCTCTGATTTATTTTTGTCTGTTCCTTTTCTTTTAATTGCTTTTTATAATCAAAATGAGATTGAAGTGAAATAACCTTTGAAAATTTACGCCTGAAGTAGTGGTCATCACACTAGTTTGGTTGATTTGGATGCTTTAGACATAACCTAGAGCAGGACAAAAATGCAAGACTCTCCTTTATTTCTTCTTTTTGGGGAGAATTATGGGCCATATGGAAGAATATGTATTTTGTCCAGAAGTCAAATGTGTTGAATTAGAATTCCTTGGTCCCCCCCTCCACTGTGAAAGGTAAATTTCGTTTCCTTTTCAGTTTGAGGGTTGATTTCCATAATTTTGAAGCTTTGATAACGATAGGAAAGAAGTTCAACATGATTGTTTGAAGCTTTGATAATGATAGAAAGAAGATCAACACAATGATTTATTCTGTTCACTCAATGCAAACTAAGGAATTTTGACTGGTTATTTTACGACTTGGATTTCTCTTAAAATGTGATATGGACTGTAGCATGAGAATCAATCTAGAGATGTTGTTCAAGTCTTTTTCAGACATCGTTGTCTTCTGAGTTCCATTTGTACAATGAAATTGTGATAGCAAATCACTCATGCTTTTGAAAAGTCAGTGTGCGCTAAAGTAGAAAAACTTGCTACCTAAAATGCTTTGTTACCTTGTCAGAATCTATCTTCTGAGGCATATAAGAGTTTAAAGGTACTGCTTCACAAAATATACATTTTGCCTCAGATTTCCCCCCTCCATTTTACTTCTATGGTCATCATTGTGATAGATATGATTTGTATGGATCAAAAACTTGTGCTAGGTAGACATGGTGGATAGACAGTACATGGTATCAATAATTACATTTAGATGTTCTGGCAAAATCTAGTTAGTTGAATCCAAATTTGAAAATGTATGACCAAATGCAAAATTGCTTTGTAGTTCATATGCTTGCCTCAGAAAATTCCCATTTGTTTGTTATGCTACTTAGAATATTACTATTTACAAAACTTGCATATTTGCAGAAACGTACACCTAGCTCTTTCTTGTAGTCCCATCATCTTACTTTAAAAACTCACGTGACATGCCCAACTTTTCATCGAGCTTGTGGTTCCACATTCTATGATCTTGAAAGCTCAACGCATAATTAATGTTTGATTTCTACTTCTACTGTCCTCATCAATAAGAAAAGAGTGAGATAATAGATTGATACAGATTGGTGAAACGAGTAGGGTAGTTTTTTTGTGTGTGTGATATGGGTAACGGTTTTTATTCTTGTATACATAGAAAAAAAACTGAGAAAAAAGCTTTAAAATTGGTTTATGTGTACTAAATTTGTACCCAAATGACCCTACGAAGACATGATAGGACAACTTGACGATATCCTATTATAATTTGTTGTCTGTTGCACTTGTGGGATATGATAATGAAATCATTATCATGTCCATCATATGTAAAACTTGTTCTGAGGGGGGATTGAGTTAGAATTAAGCAGGAGAGAATAAGAATTTTCAATCTCCTTTTCACCCTTACCCAAAATTAAAATTATTTTAATATTTATGTTTTCTTACCATTAATAATATATTAATTTATAAACATAAAAATATTAATTTTAATAAATTAATACATCTATTTTATATGAGTTTAACAAACATTATTAAAAAAAAAACCAATATTATTTTCACCATTTAGAAATTAATCCATTTTTTAATTAAACTTACATTAGCAACTTAATAATTTTAACTAAGCAGCAACACCTAGCAATTGATAAATAACTAAAATATCAAAATAATTACAATAATTTTTTTTAAATAAAATTTATTGAAGAATAAACAACTTGAGACTAGCCCTCTTAAATGAGCATTCAATATTTAGAAATTATCATAATAAATCCACAGAGAATCCTGCCTACCACACCCATATTTTGCCAAATAATATGCAATAATATTGGTTTCTCTCTAAATATGCCTAATCACAATACAATAATCAATCTGCTTAACATAATTTAATTAATATTTTTTTGTCAAAGCTTCATAATTAGATTAAGGCTTAAGGGAAGGCAAATGATATTTACAGACTAAGGGAATCAAACCCTAGAGAGCACTACAACATAGCACAACAAATAACCATTGCACCACAAGCTAGCAAGCTTTAATCCACTAGAACATAGTAAACCCCAAACATAATAGGAAAACCACACAAAAATCCCAAATAAAACAACCCTCAAATCTCCATCCAAAACATGATCAACTGCATTCAGAATTCAGAAGCAGAAATTGAATTTTTTGTGTCGCTTATTTTGAAACCAAGCCTGGCTGGCTCTGCCGGATATGCAGAAATTCATCTCTGCTACGAGGCCAACAACAAAAGGTGCACAACACCTCTAAATAGCGGAAGAACAAAAGACCAAATTTGGATGCAAGGATTGCACATCAGCACAAGTTGAAGCCATTGGATGGTGTCGTGGTAGACTAGCTACAATTGGTGGGTGGTGGTTGCAGCGGAGGACGCAGAGGTGACGGTAGTGGATGCCAGTGGTGGCCGCGGAAGTGACGCGTGAGGTAGATGTAGGTTGTGAAAAGGAAGTGGCGGTGATTGTAGGGGCGGAATGGCGGCGGTTGCCGCGGCAGAAATTGCAGTGCTTGCGCGACGATGGTCAAAGAAAAGAGGTGGGGTGGAGGAAATCCGTTCACATGAAGGAGAAAAAACCAGACACAAAAAGGAAAAAGAAAAAAACTCACTTATTGGGTAGCAAAATCACAATTTGCATTGGTGATTCTCAGTACTGTTGGACCACCCCACTGCCAAAGAAAAAGTCACATTCAAACACTATTTTTTAGATTAATTGTTGCCAAAAATCAAAGCATTTAAAGTTCCTACACCTAAGCCTCAGAAGCACTCCAATTAACAGAAAACTGATAATATGAACTCATTGTTTCATGTTTTAAAAGACCAATTTTTTATTTTTGGTTACACTTTAAAGACCAAATTAACAGAGATTATATTTTCAGAAATTTTGCAATAATTTCTTTTTATAAACTAGCCAACATAAAAGTAAGTTTAATAAACGTAAATGTAATAGAATGAAGTTACAAATTTGAGAATGATGGGTAAAAGTAAGTTTAAAAATAAGAAATTTTATATGGATAAAATGAAATAAAATCATTTATAGGGATAAAATTACTAAAATTTATTTAACTAGAAGCTAATCAAAATAGAAAGAGTAACTAAATTACTCTCCCCTCCCCTTGGTATTGTTTGGTTGGAGGGGAATCGAGGGAAGGGGAGGGGAGGGGAGGGTTTTTTTTTAACTTTAGTTGTTTGGTTCCATTTTTAGGAGGGGGGAGGGGAATGGAGGGGACCAAAACCCCTCCTAACTCAATTTTGTGTCCCCTCCAAAAGTGGGGGGAATTGGAGGGGAAACATTTAGTTGGACAAAAATAACCCTATTTAATAAAAGAAAAATATTAAATGCAAACATGTTTAAAATACAAGTAAATTTATAAAGAGTATAAAAGTAATTTAATCATAAAACCCCTCCTCTCCCCTAGTAAACCAAACAAAAAAAGTGTTATTCCCCCCCCCCTCCCCTCCTATGAACCAAACATTATAAGGATTAAAATCCCTCCCCTCTCCTCCCCTCCTTTCCCCTCCCCTCCCCTCCCCTTCCCTCCTTTGAACCAAACAATTATTTTAAAATATACACTTTCCTTCATTGAGAGAAGCTTAAATTACACTTCTCATCTCTCTTATTTTAAAACCTGCATATTTTACACTTAAGTTGATTTTAATTTAAATAGGCTCTTATGTGTATTTATTTCCTTTATTCCTAATTTTATTATTATAGGACATTGTTTTAATTTTCTAATATCAGGACATTTTAAAGATAAAATAAATATTTTGGATTATGTTTAGGCCATCAAAAGATTCATTTAAAATTATATATATTAAAGTATGATATATATTTATCTTTTAGAGGAGGAGAGTATAAGTTTTAAAACAATAGAGGAGCAACATATAATTTTAGTTTGTCTCAAGAGAGAGCCGCGTATATTTTGAAATAAGAGGAAATAGAAGTGTAATGTAAGCATTGTTTAGAAGAGAGGGAGTAATTTTTTATTTTTTGAAAGAAGGGGAGAGTAATTTACTCAAATAGAAATGAAGGAACATATGGGTAAAATATTATTTTCACGTTAAGCTGAAGTTTAAAAAATGAAAAAAAGAACAAATTTTCACTTTTATCAAACTTGTGTTTAGGAAAGATTAAACTGAAAATTTTCTTTACACTTTGACCAAAATAAAAAATAAGAAATAGCCAAACAAAAAGTCACTTAAGGTGAATCTATCTGTTTTTCTTTACGCTTAAATATAGGACGTTACATGAACTCATCTACCGTCACTCTAACCCAAATAAATTTCACCCAAACCATAGAACATATGGGCAAATAATCAACGAAAGCAATTTCAGGAATGAAAACTATTTATTAGGCTATATTTAGATAATTGCAAGCAGACGTTAGGTTAGCATGCATTTTTAGATAAAAAGTATTAAAAGCTTTTATTATAAATTAAAATAAAATTCATTTACGTTACCCTCTTAGTTTGCTCACAGTGATTAAAAATAGCTGTTTGAATTCCTAAACTAAATCTTTGATTCCCAGAAAGCTTTTAGGAATTCAGATAAATAGGGGTGTTCTTAAAACCAACCCCTATTTATCTGAATTCCTAAAATGCCCCATTTGCTAAAAAAAAAAACCCCAACTACCTTACCCATTAACCAGCTCCACCAACCCCAACCCCAACCCCCCTATCCATTAACCATCCATCTTCTCCCCTTCTCTCTCTGCGCTGTGTGTTTCATCTTCTTCTCTCCCTCTTTGATTCTCTTCAATACCCAAACCCAAACAAACTGCCATCTCCTGTACGGAATCACCCCAACACCCTCTAATCCTCTCACAAGCGGTCATTTCCTTTTAAGTGCGAAATAAGAGTCATTTTCGCACTTTAAAGTGCAATTTTTTTTCAGTTCGTAAAAAACTTAAAAAAAAAAAAATACAATTTTCGCACTTTTAAATGCGAAATAAAAGCAATTTTCGCACTTTTAAGTGCGAAAACAATAAAAATATTGAGTTTTTTAAAATATAATATTTTGATCGCACCTTGAGGTGCGAATGTTGTATAAATTTCGCACTTAAAGGTGCGAGAAATACACAAACGTAGCGAAAAAGAAACACGTTATGGAAGAGAAACAGCGAGGAAGAAGTAGAAGATGATGAAGAACAAAACAAACCTTCGTTTGGTAGGGAGAGTTGATTTGTGGGGATGATGAGAGGTTTGGTTAGAGGTTGGAAGTGAATGAGGTTAAGGTTTAATGGTTTAATGGAGATAGGAATGGAGTAAGAAAATCAATAGTGGTGGTAGTGGTGATGGTGATAAGATGGAAAATGAGGGTTGTGGAGAGTGAAAGATGAAGAATGAGGAATGGGGTGGTGGGTGGAGGGAGAGGAAGAAGGAGAAGGACATGTAGGGAATGAAAATATTTTAAAGGGTAAAAACGTATTTTCGCATTTAAGGGGGTGGTTTTAAGACCAATTGGGGTGATCTTAAAACCAACACCCTCCAAAAATTGCACTCTTAAAATCTTTATCACTCCCGACTCAAAATTGCAATAAAAATTTAATTTAATAAAGAAAATCCAAGCACACATTTTTCTTTACTAGATATACACTACTTTATGTGTTCAATCTCCACGTTTGGTTTCCTTTGCAATATTTTATCCATATAGGATCCGCAAAGTAGTATTGTCAGTTTCATTCTTTGTACTTAAAATAGAATTAGATTGAACGAGTTCAAATCATTTGTTCGCCGGTGTCTGTCTCCATTCTTGTCCCGCCAATTACAACTCGCCACGCCATTTAAAAGTACGACTAGGCTTTTTCATTTAGTTCACGTCTCGCTCAGTGTTTAACGGAGATCGTAAAAAAAACCACAATAGATATAATGAATTCCCTGCGATGTGGGACTCGGATACTCTTGCTTGCATTTTCATGGGCTGTTTTAGGGGTACCTCAGTGTGCATTTGACAATGTATGTGGCACCAGCAGTGTTTGTGCCTAAAACTGAATTTGGGAGGGTTGACTATGAAGGTGTGGAATTAACCCAGTATGGTTATATAAGGGACTTATTTGATAACATCTAAAACAAATGGTTTTTTTTGCTTATGGAAAGAGAAAGGTTTGCAAGATCACATCTTTCTTTATCAATTTAGATCTCATCCTTATACAATATTCATCCTAAGTTCACCCTCTGTTTACCTTCAAACAAGGAAGGCACTGAGAATATCTACATTATTAGGAGACTATTTTCACCTCTGTTACATAAATTGGACTTTCTGCTGCTTTCAAAGATGAATACTTCATCAATGTCAACTCAAACGATGTTGATGGTAAAGTTATCAACTTGAACCATTCAATGTTGATCCTTGATGAAAATGGCAATGGGGGTGCTAAAATTAGTACCATGACTGCTTATACTGTGTAGCATCCCTCCATCTACAAACCCCTTTTAGAGATTTCGCAAGGAATGCTTAAGATAGAGTAATAAAGAGAGTGCAATCAAAACCTTCTGGAGCATGCTTTGATACCAACACCATTGGTGATAGTGATGGAGGACAAGCTATGCCGGCTATTAATTTGGCTTTTGATGGAGTCACAATTCCATGGTTGAGGTGAAATAGAGTGTGCTCTATTTGACATTCGTGGACGAGGTAAAAAGGAAAAACATAGAGTTGTTCTTGGTGGACATCAACTGGAAGATAGAAATGAACTTTGCCACCTTAATCTGGATTGGTCTGTTTCTTTTGAAGAAACCCACATCGCAGGGAATTCAATATATTTATTGTGGTTTTTTTTACGATCTCCGTTAAACACTGAGCGAGGCGTGAACTAAATGAAAAAGTCTAGTTGTATTTTTTAATGGCGTGGCGAGTTCTAATTGGTGGGACAGGAATGGAGACAGACACGGGCGACAAATAATTTGAACTCAGATTGGACTCACCCTCTTGTCCATAATAAAAGAAAATGACTTTTACTCAATAAATAATAAACAAAACTTGTCTGAGAAAAAAATAAAACAGAGATTCATAGTCCCAGACGCACGCCTTTCAGACAAAAAGTCCCTTACGATATTTTGCACGCTCTAATCCCGTCAGAATATGGATAAAGACAGTTTAATAAATTTACTTAAAAAAATTTAGCACAACAAATCAATTTTTTTTTTGATAAGCAAAATTGTATTAAAGAGGGGCACTAGGGGTACCCCACCCATAATACAAATGGAGGGAAAGAATAGAGGAAGAACGGAAGGTAAAACCAAAAAATAAAGGAGAGGCCAGACAAGTCCTAAACATAAATTGTTCTAAATCCCAAACCCCACTTTTATCACTTCTTCTCCTACTGCAAGGAAGATAGTAATATCAACCCCAATATAATCAAAGAAGCGGTTACAAAATAGATAAGCCAGGGAGTGCATCAGACCAAGTTCTTCCAGCTCAAGCATCCCCCTGTAATTCGAATCTAGGAAAACAAAAAGAAACAGAAACAGAAACATGCCCAAATTGCTTCCTACTGCTACAAGGCCTCCAACATAGGCAAAGAAACAGAGCCTTAACGCAAAATAAATAAGAAGCAAAAACATCCCTCATTCAGCATTCGGCATCCATCAGTGTTCCAAGTTCTCAAGGCTTGAACAGCAGCAGTAATGGCCTTTTTTCGAACAAAAGCATCATGATTCAGAATCAAGTAGATCAGGATCAAAGAATGGACATGATTGACTTAGAGCTGCTATGCACCGCACACATTAATGCAAATAAGTACTCCATCAGACTTTTCTCCTTCCAGAATTAACAAGGCAAATTGCTACAGCTTCCAATACTGTGACAGACCAAATAATGTTCCAAGCCCATCAAGCCTCTTCATCACTACTTCTTTGTATATTTCATCTATGGACATGACCAGCCACCCACCCAGTAACAAATAATCTCCCTGTTTATCACCATCCGCCTATTTCAAATTCATTCTAGCACCCCTCAACCTTTCTCCCTGTTTACTAATATTATGTCATCGAATAGTTCCCAAACAATATGTTGGGTTGACTAGCCACTCATACAAGGAGCATTTAAAGGACTTCATTTTAGCTGAGATCCACTTCCAAGCTCTGACTTGTGCCAACTCCAATACAAGGTTTGCATCGACTTGCGCTTGGCAAAAGACAATAGCGTTTCTATGTAGCCAAATAGACCAAGTCACCGCCAACCATATCGCACCCATCAAATTAATTTATGCTTCAAAAGTGTTTCAAACTATTCGCACCTAAAAATCCTTAACAGTTAGTTAGAAGCCGAATGACCACTCGAGTCGATTGAGAAAAATGGTCGAACAGAATAGTAGCCGATTCGAGAGGGCATAGCCGATTGGAGATACAAGTGATTGGCCAAAGCAAATTGAGTGTACAAGAACAAGATTCACAGAAAATGCAGAAACTTAAGCTTCAAGTAGGATGAGTCACCAGGTTTCTAGAAGCTTTCCATGTGCAAAAGTAGTTAGTGGGCTCGCTCCCGTTGAAATAAAAGAAAGTGGTTGCGAGCTAGTCGATGCAATAGGGAACAAGTGAAACAAAGCCTCTAGGCTAATTAGGAAAGAGGGAATGATGATGCCCCACGATTTTGCAAGCACTTGTAATGATCAGAGAACGTGGGGTGTCGCATGTTCCTTCCAACTGCCAAGTAGTTAGCTGATTTGCCTCTATAAATAGAGGAATGGTCATTTGTACAAAGAGACACAATCAATCAATCGAAATCTACAAATTTCTCGCATTTTATCTTTATTTTACTTTTCAGCACTTTACTTTTCAGCCATTTTATTTCTTTATCACTTTCAGCAATTTATCTTTCAGCCGACTTACAGTTTTCAACATTTATTTTCTTTATCGCTTTTCAACATTCCTTAGGAGTAGACCTTAGTTCGTAGCCAGAGTCCTATTTCAACATCCTTCAATAGCGAGGCGCTAGGAGCTCTTTGGAGTATCTTAGGAATTCATATTGAGGAACATGGTCCATTCCTTGAGCAATCGCTTGATTAGGGAATCATAATTGATTCTCCAGTCGGCCACACGGCTTTCAGATCGACCGAATCTATTTCCTAATCGACCAAAGCTATTTGTGAACCAACAAATTGGCACGCCCGGTGGGACCACTCTCGCTATTGGATCAAAATGGTGGTTTTCAATTTTGGAGCGTTGTTTGGTGGAAGTCCCTTCCTTTTTTCTTTTTGTCAGTCTCAGGATCAAAATCCAAATCGAGTTTGGACAAGGAGGTACTTGAAGAAGATGGAAGGTTGGTTGAGGGCGGCAGTTCTGGTCAAAGAAGGAGGGAAGGAGTGGCGGCGGCTGGGGTCGAAGAGGAAAGGAAGGAGATGGGAGTTTGAAGAAGAGGAAAGGGGACTAGGGTTGAAAAGAAGAGGAAGATGGGTTTTTTTTCTTTTCCAAAAACTATTAAATATTTGACAGAAAACGTTAATTTTTAACGGAATAGTGACGGGGACTAAGACTGTTGTCGTTTGACAAAGTGAGGGACCATTTAGGCTAATTTTTTTTGTTAAAGACCAAAAGTGTCAAATTGTGATAAGTGAGGGACCAAAAGTGCTATTAAGTCGTATACTATTTGTATATGTTTAATGAGTTTAATACTCATACATGGTAAAGTATCTTTACACGGACAATTAATCATAACTCCTAAATTTACCACATCATAATTTAATTTTGTAATTAATTGAACAAGTTTTGAAATTAATTATTATCTAACGTGGCAAAAATCTAAATTATTATTGATTCACTAACGGTGCATAAGTATTAAACTCATGTTTAATAGATCTCCTTTTAACAACATATGCATTTTGTTATCATATCCAATTGGGTGATCAGCTAATTTAACCCACAGAGTTATAAATGGATCAATTTTTTTATTTTTACTGGAGATTCGGAATAGATGGACTCTCTATAAAACGGATTTAGATCTTCTCATGTGCCATCATGTGAGAGTTTTGTGTCTATCTCTCTCTTCTTAAACATTTAAAGGGTCTCACTATATCTATTTAATGCATATATATTAAGAGAGATAGACACAAAACTCTTACATAATGACACATGAAAGAAATTTCACATGAAAAAATCTAAATCCCAGTAAAACCCATTTCACTAACCAGATTTATCACCACTTTAGCTACTTTAACGGGTGAGTCAATTACTTGAGAATACTAATTATTCTATTTCTTAATGTTAGCAATGTATAGCTGTAAAATAAGACCATTTTCTTTTGGAGACATTTCACTTTTCTGTGCGAATTGGAATTAATTCCCCAAAATTTTAAAATTTGCAAACAAATTGCCAGCCACAACGTTATTTTTTTTACATAACCTGCAACAACGTTATTGCCGCTGAAACATTGTCGCTAAAGATTATTTTTTGTTGTAATTGGGTGTTTGGCACGCGTACACGTTTTGACAAGTTGTCTCTAAACTCTTTATTTGGTTATAGGCCCCTTTAAGATCTGACCATTGAACCTGACTTCATTCTCTCATTTCTTGCCACCAAAACTACAACCCTTATAATCCCATTCCCATTCCCATTTTGTCGTCTAAGATTTTTGGGATTGCGACACATATTTGTGCTTATCATTAGTTGGTAAGAATGAACACACATATTTATGTGCTTATCCATGTCATTCATTTACTTTTCCCTTTTTCCCCTTATTCCTTTTCTCTACCCATATCTTAATCGTTATAACACCACGTGAATTTAGGGTTTAACCGTGGGAAATTTAAGTGAGATGTCTAGAGTTTGAAATTGAATATTGATTAAGAATGTGTGTGATGATAATAATATAACAAAAGCCTTATACAAAAGGAATGAAAAGAATTTTTTCAAAGACGTGTGTTTGTTATAGGCCTCCTTTTTTATGACTTTTCTTTTGATTAAGTTTGCTATTAAAGGTAATATCTAGATTTTAGCACAACTCTTAAATGTCAACTTTTGAGCCAAAATGAATTACACTTTTCTCTTTGTTCTTTTTGAGTGATTATCGGATATATGTGTTTGTTTGACTGCGTTTGACATGCATATAAATTGAATAAATGAAGTATGTGTTTGAATTTGAGAGAGGTAATTATCCATGGCCTTCATAATTTTTATCATTAATGTAACCCTTTGCAGCCCAATTTAAGCCTTAGATCAATGGTTATTTATTGGGTTAAATATGTTTTTGGTCCCTGTACTTTGACCGAGATTTGGTTTTAGTCCCTCGCCGGCGTAAAGGTGGATTTTAGGCCTCAAACTTTTATTTTTGTTTGGTTTTCGTCCCTGCCGGAGTTATTCGTTGACCGCCGTGCCTACGTGTCACGGCGAGTCCTACGTGGCATATGCCACGTCATTAAATGAGTACACGTGGTATTTTTTTTTTTTTACATTTATTAATTAAAAAACTTAAAAAAAAAGAAAATGGAAAAAGGGGAATATATCAGATCCAGATCCTTCCTGCGTTTCTTCTTCTTCCTTCTTCATCTTCTTCTTCCTTCCTCTTCTTCTTCCTTCTTCTTCCCCAAAAAGAAAAAAGGGGAATGAATCAGATCCCAGCCCCTCTTCTTCTCATCTTCTTCCAAAACCCTTCTTCTTCCTGTTCGTCTCCCGCCGGAGCTTCGATGGCGAGGCGCGGCGTGATGGTGGCCGCACCATAACGGCGCGGTGGAGGTGGGCGCGAGGAGCATGGCGGTGGCGAGAGGGACAAACAGAGGGGGAGAGCGGAAGAGCGGAAGGAAGAAGAAGAAGGTCGAAACAGAGATGGAGAAGCAGGAGAGCGAGAGCGAGAGCGATAAGAGATTTATGGCTGTTTTGGTTGCAATATATTATTTCTTGGAGTTCTTTTTTCCCCATCGTATCACTTGTTTTGGTTCTTTTTGTTCTTCCCTACATTCTTCTATGTTTTATAATGAGATAATATGGCAGCTATGGTGATTTATGGCTGTGAAATGCTTTATGGAGTTATGCTTCCTGTAATGTTCATAGTTTGAAGAATTATTATCATAGTCATTTGATCTGTCATCTTTTATGGGATACAATTGGTTCTGCAGCCTCTCATTGGTGCTTTATTCATGATTTGTTTTGGTTCTGCAGCCTCTCATGATTTTTATATTGTTTGCTGGCTGAGTTTTTAATTCGCCATCAAATATGCTTACTTTTTTTTTTTTCCCGTTCAGAACCTAGCTCAAGCCTCAATTATTTATTCTTTGCCCCTCTTCATTTTACTGCTCATTGTATAGTGGATTTTCCTATTCAGGTTGCGGATGGATGAATGTGAAATGAGGAATATGGTGGATTCTTCCCCAAACCTCTTCTTCTTCAGGAGTGGTGGGTGATGGGTTGGTGTGGGTGGCGTTGGGGTTATGCCGTGGTGTGGGTGGTGGGTGATGCAGGGTGGTGGTGGGTGATGCGGTGTTGGTGGTGATGCAGGGTGGTGGTGGTTTGGGGAAGAAGAAGAAGAATAATAATAATAATAAGGAGGAGAAGGAGGAGGAGGAAGAAGAAGAGGTTTGGGGAAGAAGAAGAGGTTTGGGGAAGGAGAAGGAAGAAGAAGAGGAAGGAAGAAGAAGATGAAGAAGGAAGAAGAAGGAACGCAGGAAGGATCTGGATCTGATATATTTCCCTTTTTCCATTTTCTTTTTTTTTTAAGTTTTTTAATTAATAAATGTAAAAAAAAAAAATACCACGTGTACTCATTTAATGACGTGGCATATGCCACGTAGGACTCGCCGTGACACGTAGGCACGGCGGTCAACGAATAACTCCGGCAGGGACGAAAACCAAACAAAAATAAAAGTTTGAGGCCTAAAATCCACCTTTACGCCGGCGAGGGACTAAAACCAAATCTCGCTCAAAGTACAGGGACCAAAAACATATTTAACCCTTATTTATTTAGTATCATGTTTTGAGTGCAGCTCTTTTTAAAGTGAGTGGACTCACTTTACATGGTAAAATGTATATCACAATCATTGATTGAGTTCTTTTATTTACTTTTTCAAAGTATGTAATCATTATTAATGATTGTGATGCTCACTTTATCATGTAAAGTGAGTGTGATCATGTGAGTCCACTCACTTTAGAAGAGCTGCTCGCCTGGTTTAATGAATTATATTTGGTGTTAGGTGACCTTTAAGTAAAATGAAATATATAGAGCTTAATAAAATAAAGGTTCTCATCTTTGTGCATAAAGAAACATCTAAGGTATGTGCCTTAAAAAAATTAAAAAGAAAAAGAAATAAAATAGTGAAGTGAGTAAGGATATAGGGATATTTACACCACCTTCCGTATCACTCAATTACTTCGTTGCTTTGTTTGAAAAAGAAAAGAAAAGAAAAGAAATTAAAGTGAAATAGGGAGAAGAGATATGCTCTATTGTGCTTAAAAAAAGAAAAATATCACTTAGCTTAAATTTTTGTAACCATTTGTGTGTCTCATTGTTCTATATCATACCTTATATATATTGAACCTAAAGGCCCACTACAACCTTTGGAGTTCACTCCGCGGATTCCTAGGATTAACCGGCTTCTATCGTCACTTTGTGCGACATTATGCGTCACTTGCCGCTCCTCTCACCGACCTGCTTAAGCAGGACAATATTACAAATTTTACATGGAATGAAAAGGCACAGACTGCCTTTGACAAATTAAAGGACCTAATTACTAAGGCTCCTGTGCTTGTCTTGCCAGATTTCTCCATCCCATTTGACGTCGAAACTAATGCCTCAGGTGTTGCCATTAGTGTTGTTCTCCCCCAAAAGGGGCATCCCATTGCCTTCTTCAGGAAGAAGTTATCCCTGCAAATGCAATCAGCATCAACTTATGTCAGAGAAATGTTTTCCATAACATAAGCAGTAAAAAAATAGCGTCAATACTTAATTGGAAACAAGTTTCGCATCTATACAGACCAACAGAGTCTAAATCACTTGTTATCTCAATCCATTCAGACTCTAGAACAGCAGAAATGGGCAACCAAATTGATCGGATTTGAGTTTGAAATTCACTACAAACCTGGATCCTCCAACAAGGTAGCAGACGCCATACTGCTAACTCCTCTTTGTTGTTTGCCATCTCCTCTCCAGTGCCATACATTGTGAAAAAATTGAAAAAGTTTTACACTACAACAGAAGGAGAGGCTACATTACAACAATACTCCACAGACAAACACTTCCAACACACAAACAACCTCCTTTACTACAAAGGGCGACTTTACCTTCCGGAAAACTCTGATTTTCGGCAACAAGTACTTCTGGAGTACCATTCTTCCCCTTCTACAGGGCATTCTGGTTTACAACCAACTCTTGCCCGGTTAGCTGCTTCTTTTAACTGGCCAAATCTATACACAGACACAAAGGAGTTCATCAACAGCTGTAAAACATGTCAAATGACCAAATACTCTACCCAAAAGAAACATGGGTTACTTCAACCACTACCTATCCCTTCTCAGGTATGGAGGACATTTCTATGGATTTCATCACCAATCTCCCGAACTCTCATGGCCATACAGTTATATGGGTGATTGTTGACAGACTCACAAAGTATGGGCATTTCATAGGGCTCCCCACTCATTTCACAGCTATGTCTTTGGCAAATAGATTCTCCATGGAAATATGCAGACTACATGGGATACCTAAATCTATTATGTCTGACAGAGATAAAATTTTCTTAAGTCATTTTTGGATGGAATTATTTAGAGTTCACGGTACCCGCTTAAGATACAGCTCTGCCTGTCATCCAGAAAGTGATGGCCAAACAGAAACCGTGAACAGGAGTGCTGAAACTTACTTGAGGTGCTACGCCGGCGAGCAACCACGCTCCTGGTTTCGCTACCTCCATTTGGCTGAGTTGTGGTACAACACATCCTTCCACTCCTCTGCCGGAATGCCTCCTTTTGCAGCTCTATACGGCCGTCCGCCTCCCTCCTTACTGGACTACGTTTCTGGAAGCACCAAGGTACCAGAAGTGGACAATTCCTTGCAAAACAGAAACACAATAATGGCCACGTTAAAAGAAAATCTCAGAAAAGCCCAAGACAGAATGAAGTCGGCTAAGGATAAACACAGAAAAGATGTCACCTTCTCTCCAGGGGATCTTGTTTGGCTGAAGCTACAATCATGCCGCCAACAGTCACTAGCACAACGACGTAGCAACAAGCTTTCTCCATGGTATTTTGGTCCTTACAGCATCATCCGCCGTATTGGCGAGGTCGCCTACGAGCTCCAGCTACCCCCGTCATCTCGACTTCATCCTGTTTTCCATGTATCCTTGCTGAAGAAATATCATGGAGAAGCTGTCCTCAACACAACACCCCTCCCTCCTCTCATACTCGATGTTGAAGGTATCACACCAGGGGCCACCATACTTCCTCACCCTCCACAAACCGCTACGGTTCCAAACCAGGGACGTCACATTGAGGAGGAAGCTGAGTTCGAAACTTCAGTGGCAACTCGAAGTAGGGAGAGTGTGTTCGAGTCTGCAACACAAGAGGGCAGAAGTAAACTCAACACAACAACATTGGATTCTAAAGAGCAAGTATCTAAAGGGCAGGAGTTTAAAGTGGGAGAGTCTCAAGTACACGTATCTGATGACTTAAACTCACAGGAGAAACGGACTCCAAATTCCCGCTCAACTCTATTGGACTCGGATTTAAAATCCACCAATGTGAACAATCATTCTTTCCCACATTTAACTCCATTTAATCAGGCTTTGGATTCCACCAGCTCTTCTCCACACGCGACTTCACCAACACCGTTCATATTGCATCGTGATGCTTTCCCCACGGACCCACCGCTGCAGCAAGTATCACTTCGTGCAGTGAGCCCGACGGCTCCTTCATCACATCCATCCAATATGCCTCGCGATCCGTGCACCCCTCTCTCTCCTGCTGCATCACGCGTCCCATCACAACAGCCAAT
Source organism: Acmispon strigosus (assembly GCA_030819835.1). Taxonomy (NCBI): domain Eukaryota; kingdom Viridiplantae; phylum Streptophyta; class Magnoliopsida; order Fabales; family Fabaceae; genus Acmispon; species Acmispon strigosus. The sequence continues at coordinate 35,016,689 of JAUAMA010000001.1, forward strand.
CAATGCTGCTGACGCAGGGGTCCACGCGGTCAAAACACACAATCACGCGGACCCCACTTGTCCCACCACCCAACCACGTCCTCCTTCAACAAGCCACACGGACCCCACGCGGCTCCCACACCCACCTACCATGGACCCTCACATGAACCAAGCCCATTCATCCATGGACCAGCTGGAAGCAGCCCACTCCACACCCAGCCTTGAGGACAAGTCTGATCTTCTTCTAGGGGAGGGTATTGGTAGCCCATTTACATCCAGGCCCAAGAGAACCATAAACAAACCCACATGGATGAAGGATTATGTTTAGTTATTTTATCCTTTAAGCATTAATTAATATGTATTAGTTTTATCCCTTGTTGCTTTCTTGTTTTCTTCAATTAAGTTCTGGACCGTTAGCTTTGGGTCCAGGCCCATTAATGTATGTACTAGCCTATAAAAGGCAAAACCCTAAAAAATAGAGGCACCGGAAAATTTCCAAAGTTTCTTTTCTCTTACAATTATGTTCTTTAGCTGCTGCTCTTCTTTTCAGATATGTTAGTAGAGGAAACTAAAATTTCTTCATACCACCTTCTTCTTCCTCCTTTATGTCTAGTACATTTATTCTTGACACAGTCTCATTCCGCCTATTCTTTAAATCGCCAAACACCTCTGTTCCAGTTCAATTTTTCTTTGAGACCCTTCTTATATTCTTTTATTTGATTTGCCTATTCTTCCTCACAAAGCATAAATCTATTAGAATCTTGATTTTAAGGCGTGATTGAGGAGACCACATCCACCGACCCTTCCACATCGTCATCCAATATTTCTATTAAACGATGATATTTGTGTGTCGTTAAAAAAAGAAAATAAATGAAAAGATGATGTACGAATAATATGATGGAAAGGATAAGACAGGGCGATCTAAAGTGGACTATTCCCCGTCTAACCACACGTGTAATATTTCATTTCGTGACTCAAATTCACATCAACATTCATGTCCTTTTCCTATGTTAAAACTGCTGCCTTTTTTACATATTTCTTTTGTTTTCTAATTGACATTTTTAAATAAAATACAGGATTTATGATTTTCAAATATTAAAATCAATAATTATTATTAATTTTTCACAAAATTAATTATTATTTATTTTATACCTTTTACAGAAACGGGTAAACTGCGAGTCACGAGACCTTCATTCTCATAATTGAGGAAGTGAGCAATTAACACAATACACCTCTTATTTATATATTTTATACTTACCCTTACCCTTATGTAGAGGTGTCAAAACGGGCTGGCCCGGCCCATACGGGCTGGCCCGTCACGGGCCGGGTTGAAAATGGGCCAACCCGTCTGGACTCGTTTCTAAAACGAGCCAGAAAACAGTGAACCCAGCCCGGCTCGCGGGCTGGCTCGCGGGTTGGCGGGCTGGCCCGTTTTGTATGTGAAAAAATTAAAAAAACTAAAAAAGGGAAAATTTATTTAAAAAATGTTGAAAAAGCAATCACAGCATGCAATATCAAGTCTAGTAACAAAAATGACTACCAGATTTCGGCCAATGCGGAAACTCATTAACTTGAGCTTTCAGCACTGAAGTAACCACAAAACTCACCCCTGAACTTCAGGAATCACCTAACTGCTTTGTTGTATAAATATATCTGTGCTAAAAATAATCACAATTTAAAACTGCAATGGTCATTATCCTAACAAGTTTTTAAAACTGCAATGCATTAGACTAACATCACTTGCTTATTCTGTCTCTTAACTTGTACATATACTGGACATGATTCATGATTTTTAGTGATGGGAATAGTTGACTTATCATCAACATCTACAAATAAAGTAGCTTCATTACAATTTTGTCCTGGTTTAGTTGAATTTTTCATTTTTCTTAGCCAAATAGCTTGATTTACTTCTGGAAATCAATTTTACTTCACCTCTGCACTAGTTTTTGTTTGTCATATTAACTATCATGTTTTGACATAATGCATGACTTGTCAAGACAACGGCACAATACTTTTTTTATTTTCCAGCATTTGTTTCACACTCAACAAATTGGCTAACTTCAAATACTGAAAAAGCATCAATATTAGTTCCTTATCTATTGAAGTGCCAACTGCCAACTACAATTTTTCTGTCCTTTGAGGATGTTTAAGTTTTCAGGGAAATCACACTCAACGCACACCAAAGGTGCCAAATGAAAGTGTAAGTAAAGTTCCTCAAAAAAATTGGCAATAGTTTAAATATTTTCCAGCAATTCTAAGGTACACAATTTTTTTCAAATACACTGAAATTTGAGAAACCATTAAAATTAAAACTAAACCAACCTAAACCACAACCACAAGAATCAAGATGGAAAAGATGCGGCGGCGGACCTTAGCAATGAGCAGGTGGCGCGGCGGAGAGGGAACTAGAAAGGGGGGCGAGGGGCGACGCTGCGGCAGTGGTGAAGCGCGAAATGGCAGGGGCGACGTTGGTGATTGGTGGCGTGTGCGGCGACCGAGAGGGATCAGTCAAGCAGGGCGACGGTGGTGAGGCGTGTGCGGCGGCGGCGGCGGCCTTCTCCTTCTCTCTTTCACGCGGCGGCGGCCTTCTCCAATTCTCCTTCTCTCTTAACGCAGCTCTCTAGTCTCTAGTCTTGGTGAAATTGAAAAATGAAAACCCTAGCATTTCCCCCAATCAGTTGGGCCACTCAGCCACTGATTCACATTTCACTCCCTGTCTCCCTCACAAGCCCAAAAATAAAAAAAAAATAAAAACTGCCAACCCGCGGGTTGGCCCGTGTGACCCGCGGGCTGACCCGCATTGACCCGCGGGTTGCGCGGTGCGGGTTGGTCTAGCCCATATTAGAAACGGGCTCAGTTTTAGGCAACCCAACCCGCCCTTGGGCCGGGTTGGCCCGCGGGTTGCAACCCGTTTTGACAGCTCTACCCTTATGTGTATTAATACAATTTAAACTACTCCAAAATGTATTTATTATTTTTAAACCACCTATTAAATAACCATATGCTTTTATAGCTCATACCGTAACATTGTACTTATCAATGAAATGAAAACGTTTTTGAATTTAAGTAAGGGATAAATATGTTTTTGGTCCTTGTAAATTATGGGTGAATTGAATTTGGTCTCTCTAAAAAAGTATTATAGGTTTTAGTCCATAACATTATTGAAAAAGCTGAAGTTAGTCTCCACCATACATTTTGTGATGGTTTTTGTGTATTAGTGACGATTATTAACCACCACAAATTTTTTAAATTATGGTTTTAGGGACAGTTTAAACTGCCGGGGAACTAATTTTACACATTTATTTAATGTTGGGACTAAAAACTATGAAATATTTTTTGAGATACCAAATGTAATTTATCCCTATTTTACAAGGACTAAACACATATTTAACCCTTAAAGTAATTAAAAAAGGAGAGTTTAACTAAAAACATATTTAACCCTTAATTTTGTACTCTGTCAATCAATCAGGTTCCAAAAAAATGTCATATACCAACTAGATTAAATAAATATAATTTTTACAATACAAGAATAGTCTGCTGCTTTAGCATCCAAAATTAGCGTCAGTCATGACATTGACGCTAATTTTGGCCTGTTTGTAGCGGCTAAGTCGACACAAGAGAGAGAGAGAGAGAAAACTTGCTTTTGATTTCCGTCAGTCGGGCGACGCTAAATTACGTCGGTTAAGTGGAACTTAAAGTCGGTTGAAGCGCACACAAAGTTCCCCGACCAACTGAACGTCCTGTCACCGACAGCTAGCGGTGGGCTGAAACGGACTTTACCCTCACCGTCCACGATAGCATCGATTGTAGCTGATGCTAACTGTAACGCCCTGATTTTTAGGGGTCACGATAGTAACCTTAATGGTAATTAAACATGTTGGATATCTTTCAAAACATGAAGATGCATAATTTTTTTCCAAAACAGGATATTTACAACATGCATTACATATATATATATATATATATATATATATATATATATATACATCATCCATATTATAACGCATATACATACATAGTCATGTGTTCAACATCGTTCCAAATAGTTTTTATAAAACAACCGACTCATCAAAAAAAGAAATATATACTGCCACTGTGAAACCTAAGACATGTCATCATAAATCTGGTATACCCCCCGTGATTCCACGCAGGGCAACCACACATAAAGTATATAGTCTGGGAACCTACCTTGTCCTAGTCATGCAACTATACATACACAAAAGTCAAGCTAACTACTCTACTACCAAGTACTAGTTATCCACCTAGCTCCTATGAACTCCTCCTCGGGTTCCGCATCCACTAGATACTCTCCAGCTACACGAAAAGTATAGGTCACACGGAGAGCGAGGTGGTCAACCTCCCAAGCCGACTAGTCGTTCTCATCGCGGAAGTCATACTCCACCATTCCCCAGGATCGAAGCTGAGTCCAGCAACCGTCCATCTTACGACAGTTCGCCCCAACACAGACAAGGAAAACAAGGTGCATGGGTCACTTCCAAAGAAACAACACACACACACATATATGACAATATAAGAAAACCAACATACAGCAAAACTTAGTTGTTGAGTTAGGTAACATAGAAGGTTAACATACTTAAGGCAAACTCATTTCAACCAAGATATTATGCGTATGACAATGCACATGTGTCGCGTCATACGACCTAAATGATTCAGATATAACGCCAACAACTGATAACGGGAGGCGTGACAATTACTTCTAGTACACTGGTCCGATGGTCTTCCCATCAACCTCGTCGAAAAATTGCCACTTACATAGGTACGACTCAAACAAACTTTCAATTTTGGATAACACATCACAGTTACCAATCTCGCTGGCTAATCATATGAATGCATGCTATGGTATGCTATTCACAATCAATAAGCTTAATCATAAACATAATCAAGAATAAATGGAAACGTTTTTCTTGCGAACCTGAGTTCCCTTTCCAAATGCGGGTTGTTAGAGATAAGAATCGTCTGCTATTGGAGATGCGCATAATCGAGCACAGCATAGTTTGGGATCGTCTACCGTATTGACTGACAAAGGAAAACGTCGTCTAGTCCTATATCGTCTGATAAGGATCATCAATATGTTGAAGCAATGGATCGTCTGCCAAGCTATACCGTCCGGCCAGATGTAACTTCTGACCAGTGCTGTGTCAGCTGCAAACCAGTTATCTAGTAATACTAGCAATCCCAGAATATCTGGGATCTTATCTTGTATTTACTATTGTTTATGCTTCCCAATGTAATAGTTGACCTCGGAATATCCGTCGTTCTCTCTGTATAAATACAGAGCCTGTAACTGTGAATAAATCAGAATAGAAGTGCAGAATAATAAGAATATAGAGTTTATCCTTGCATTTTCGATTTCTCAAGTTTTCCTTTTTCTTCAAGAACACATTCGTTCTTAACATGGTATCAGAGCTAGTTTGATCCATGGTTTCCTTTTTCTTCCTTCTTTTCTTTCATGGTAGAAGCACCGCCTTCGTGTCAAGCCTTATTCTTTACTTCTTTCCTTTATCATAACCTTTCGTCACTGAGACTCATGAATAAAGGGGTAACACCTGTTAATGTTCCTATGAGCTCACGCCTTATGCCTTACTTCATTCCTTTATTTAACTTTCAACGCTGAGACTCATGAAGAGAGGGGTAACACCTGTTAACGTTCCTTTGAGCTCAAGCCACTACATTCGTGATGCCTACGTAACTCAGATGAAGGAGCACAACTGAAGGACTTATCTGGCAGAACTTCCTCAGACTAGCATGGAAAGATCATTGCTCCAAAGTGTCTTTCCGATTTATAAAACAAAACAAAATATGCATTTACCTTCATCTGGTGAAGCAGATCTAGTGGATCTGGAAAAGCAGTGCAATTCATGTTCCATGTTCTTCATTTCTAACATCATGCCCAAACCCTTTGCTCTGAGTACAAGGATCAATGTCAAAGGAGCGCAACTATTCCTAGCATTATATTTCCACCCTTGCTCGTTATGCCTGCAAGGGAAGTACAAGCAAGCAAGTTGAAGCCAAGAAGGTCAAACTCAACGTGTTTTCGAAGGCTTTCTTCCTTCTCACCCACGTTGAGTTTGCGGGCAGATGTTAGAGATAAGAATTGTCTGCTGTTGGAGATGCGCAGATTAGAGCACAGCATAGTCTGGGATCGTCTGCCGTATTGACTGACAAAGGAAAACATTGTCTGGTCCTATATCATCTGACAAGGATCATCAACATGTTGAAGCAATGGATCGTCTGTCAAGCTATATCGTCCGGCCAGATGTAACGTCTAACCAGTACCGTGCCAGCTGTAAACCAGTTATCTAGTAGTACTAGAAATCTCGGAATATCCGAGATTTTATCTTGTATTTATTATTGTTTATGCTTCCCAATGTAATAGTTGACCTCGGAATATCCGTCGTTCTCTTTGTATAAATACAGAGCTTGTAACCGTGAATAAATCAGAATAGAAGTGCAGAATAATAAGAATACAAAGTTCATCCTTGCATCTTCGATTTCTCAAGTTTTCCTTTTTCTTCAAGAAACCCTCGTTCTTAACACGGGTCCACCCTCAATCGAGTGTCCGACTTACATTGCATTGTTCTGCTTGTCACTTAGCCTTACACACCAGTATCCTGCTTCGATAACAATTGATAAGCACTTCTTAGGCATGCATTACAACAACATCATAATGCAATATATCACCATGCTTTCAACACCAATTTACATCACGTGACAAAAAATTTAAGCATGTTCTCAAATACCATTGCTACAGTGAAAGCAAACATTGCAAGCATGCACTCAAGTGCCACATTTATCTCAATGACATCAGTAACATCTTGACAACATCCAAGCATCGATAACATCATCAACACCTCAAAAGCATACAAGTCTCAATAACATCATCAACACCTCAAGAGCATTTAACATACGTACTTATCATATATCCTATAAATATTTAAATCTTGGAAATGCCCTTAACGTGGTCGCTTTCCTCCCTAGACTCTGTACTCGTCCCGTATGCTCCCGCGTTCCTCGTACCTTCACTATCGTATACCCTAACTTAGTACCAAACTCAACTAACCTTCACTTCTTAAGCTAGGGCTTAGGTATAACTCTAGGTCACTTATGTATGCATCAATACCATCTAGGGAACCCTAGGTTTAGTGAAAACTTTTCAAAGGTCCTTTTCAAACACAACATGCATATGAAAAACTTTTTTCTTTAGAAAGCTCATGTTTTTCAAGACATATTGCAAAACACTCAAACCAAACCTTTTCGCAATAAATCATTTTCCTTTTTAACTTCAAGAAATTTAGCAAAACATCTCAGATAAGATTTTCCACACCCTCAGGTAAACCAAAATACAAACAAGTTCAAAGAAACTTTTCTTATTTATTCCTCTCCTTAATCACTCTCGACCCTAGGCCAATCCTTCATAAAAAATATCATCAGAAATTCATTCTAACCATCACAATAACTTTCCACCTACTCTATAACGCCCCGACTTCCAGGGGTCACTTTAGTAATCTTAACAAAATTAAATATGCTGACTAACCTTTCGAAGTCAAGAAAAAAATGAGTATATATATTTTCCAAAACATTCTCTAGAAAATGCATAATAATTACCCCATAATAGATAACTTTATAACCATAAATATACGCACAAGAAGGGGGTTGAATTGTGTCTATGAAAACTTTTGTGATTGACAACTTCTAAAGTCTGCTAGATGATATTCTTGCGTGAATCGTCTATATGAAGAAGTTGCAGTGGATAGACAATTGAAGCAGATGAGTGTGAAAGAAGACAGGAGAGGGAAGATACATATTTTTATACTGGTTTACCCTTAATGAATAGGCTACGCCCAATCCTTGGCTACCACCAAGATTTTCACTAATCACTTCGAGTATTATCAAGGACTCCTCCTACAAGTATTAGACGGGACTTCTCCCTACAAGTATTCTAAAGACTTCTCCTTACAACAAGTATTATCAAGGACTTATCCTTAGTACAAGTATTGGCAAGACTCCTCCTTATCAACTAGTATTCTCAGGACTACTCCTATCTCCAAGTATTATAAGGACTCCTCTATCTTAAAGTATTCTTTCCAAAGCCTCTTTAGGCTTTCTTCGAGTATTCTAAGGACTCTTCCTACCTAAGTATTCTTGTGCAAGCATTTCCAGGCTTAATACAAGTGGTTGTTTTGGGGTTGTGAAGACTTATATACACTCATGATGAAGGCGCTTCTGATTTTACTAATGTTGTGTCCTTCATAGCGTGTTTACAGGACAGACTAATGTATATGCGTGAATGATTTCTATCTTATTCTCTCTCAAACTTGATCAACCTAATTTTATAGACATAGTGATTTAGTTGATCAAATCCTCTCACTTATTTTCTCTCTTTGGCTAGGAACATTTATCTTTTCATTTGAGTCTTTTTGTTTTTCTTTCTTGCTTTTTCTGAAGGTAAATTAAATCTACAATTAAAGTATAAACCTTGAGAGGAAGTGTTTGAGTATGAACTAAGGATATTCGGGGATGTTCATACTATAGGTAATCAACATGATAAAACAAGAGATACATGTTACGTAGAACTTGAGTGATTGTGCGTGCACATAATACACTCGTTCCTCTTTGCTTCGCTCCCAACAGTTTGGACTACATTGTGCCGTCTATTACGCACTTGTCCACAATTGCACTCGGTGCACATTGCACACGCACGCACGCACGTACACATCTTTCTCCTTTGAAATATGTATATAGGGTTAATTGCATATTTGGTCCCCCACTTACTCACTTTCCACAATTTTGGTCCCCAACAATAAAAAATACACGCTTGGTCCCTCACTACAGCCTCTGTTTGCAAAAATGGTTTTCCATCCAATTCCGTCTATAATTTAGCGGTTTCTGAAAAAAAAATGATAAATAAGAACTATAAAAAAACTAAAATCCAGAAATCTTCATCTTCTTCAAATATCTTCATCATTTGAATATTTAAAAAAAATTCCAGAACCCATTAGAAACAACAATTAATCTAAGAAATTTCTCAATCTAGGACAATTAATTAAAAACCCAACTATTTTATAGATAAGATTATCCTCCCATAATTCTTCTACAAACTAAAAAAAATTCTTCTAAATTTCAAGCCCGGACACCAAAATTTGCAACCAAATGGATTCACACTAAACAACCCTCCACAGTAAACAACTGTTCACCGTTGCTCTGCCCCTTTCCACCACCGCCCCTGTTCCTGTTCCTCTTCCTCTTTCTCACTGTCTTCTCCTTTTCCTTCTCTTAGACCCAAATTCAAACCCAAAGCCTCCCAACATCAACGACACCTTCATACCCAGAAATTTGAGATGAACTCAGACATTTACCTTCATCATCCATGAACCCTAAACCCAAATCAACATAAAATCCAGAAGTAGAAATCTTTATTAACACTAAACGACGAAGAAATCGAAGCTTTTGTGATGAATCCACTTATCACCTTCCCCACGCACTCTAAAAAATCATCGAGTGAGGCATCAGTGACGAGATCGAGAAAAGAGGAATTAATGGGTTTTCTAGGCAGCCCTTCAATTAATGGGTCTTTGTGAGGCTGAGAACCTGAACCCCGCGATCCTTTCCCCTTCCCTCAGCACCTCTCCTTGCCATTCCAGGCCTCCACATTAACAGTGGTGTGGGTTCCCCTGAGGCTTGTACTCTAACGGTCGATGCATGATTTCTCCCTCTCACCTTCTTCGAATCTTATTGTTGCGGTGGGGGTCTATGGGTTTGGGGCTGATTTTCTGGGATTTGATTTTGGTTGGCAACAAATTTGGTAAAGTTTTGATTTTAAGGAAGTGGATCTATGAATTAAGGATGTTGGGGTTGGATTCTTGACGGAAGAAGAAGAGTGTTTTTGGGTTGTGTTTAAGTTTCTAGTATCCTTGCAAGATTTTTTTTTTCTTTTTGGTTGAGATTGATTTTCTACAAGAAGAAAGAGTTTGATTTTTTGGGATTTTTTCTTTTTGGTTTTGAGTTTTACTTTGGATCTGATTGTTGATTTTTATTGCTCTCATAGAAGAAAGAGTTTGATTTTCTGGGTTTTGGTGAAGATGATGGAAGAATGAGGATGAGAATGATGATGAACTCTATGAATGTTCTGGGTCTATATTTCTTTTTATTAATTTTTTTTCCAGAAAAACGTCAAAATTTCTAACGAAAAACCATTTTTGCAAACGTAGGCTTTAGTGAGGGACCAAACGTGTAATTTTTTTGTTGGTGACCAAAATTGTGGAAAGTGTGTAAGTGAGGAACCAAAGATGCAATTAAGTCTGAAGATTCAACGACTATTTTCTTTTAGATGCACTGTAGTGCCAACGGTTCTTTTTCTAATACTCAAGTTGCCAGACATTTGAACTTGAATCTTCTTAGTTTGAACGTAGCTTGCTTCAGTGATTCAACCGTACGTTCTGAGCTGAGACCCATTGAGGCAGGTAGGAAGTGACGTTGTAAAGAGATACGTTAGAGAGTATAGTAGTGAATAGTGGTTTACCTAATTGAGGCATTGAATGCATCTACTTGAGAGGGAAGGTCTTCGTTGGAAAAGGCTCCTTGTCGTAGATCACATTTTGCGTAAAGTACAAGCCCTTGGGAGAGAATGTTTCTGAAGATTCATTTTCATCTTGTCATATCAGATAGTTCTTTAGCTACAGCTCTCTAGACATCATTCACATGTTGAAAATAAATTCCAGTGGGCCGTGCTTTTGGTAGACACTTCTTTTGGAAATCTTCATGTATGTTCAAACGTGAATGAAATGTACCTGGCTTCTAGTAGATTTCTTCATTTATCATACTGGACCATCAGCGTGCAATGGATGTTTACCAATAATGATTGTGATGTTATTGATGAACAAGTAATTATTGTAACCTTCTTCGAAGCACACAAAACCTTTTAGATAGATAGTATGTCTTGAGTAGTGTGTGCTTCTTGATCTGATAGACTAAGTCAGGTAGAGTTATGCATTGTCTTCTTCTGACTGCTTAGTCTATCTGGCCAATAGGTTGGGATCCCTATTCCCAAGTTTGAGATCTTGAACGTCTACCATAATATCAACTCAAGCTTTGATCAGACGATAGGAGCTCTGATGAGGATTCTGTGAAGAAGGTCTTGCTCCTGACCCTGGCTGTGGTTTTGATGACGACAAACTCATCGACAAAAAGAAGAAAAGAAGACTTCGAAGAAACAGCGCTACAAAGTTCATCAATAGTCTAGAAGTCTTAGTTTAGGTGAGTTATGCTTCTAAAGGTCTATTAAAGCATAAAGGCTCTTAAAACATCTAAACTAATCATGCTAAGTGTTTTCATAACTTAAAAGAAGTAGAAAACCTTAAGCCGATCTCAAAGGATCAAGTTTCTGGAAGTTGCACTTCAGTGTAATCGATTTCAGGATTCTGGTAATCGATTACACCTAGGCAAGTAATCGATTACCCTTTGCTTGTAATCGATTACATGTTTGAATTTGAAATTCAAACTGAAACGGCTATTAGTGTAATCGGTTACACTAAGTGATGTAATCAATTACCAGAACGAAAAGTTGCATCTTTTCATGAACCATTGTGTCCCAAACCTTTTGGAAAGGGTTGTGATGGTTCAAGGACATTTCCCTTGCCTATATAAAGTCCATTTGAGTCCAGAACACAACAACACATGAGAATACAACATTAGGCCAAAGCTTTGTGAAAATTAGTTCATCTTTTAGAACTTAAACCTTCAAGAGCCTAAATTTCTGAGTTCATGATCTTCATGTTTATAAGAACACTTTAGTTGTTCATATCTTGAGGAACTCAGAATTATATTATGCTTAAAAGCCTTAAAGCATAAATTCTAATGATCAATCCACTTCTATGTTAAAGGATTGATATAGCCAATTGTAAACTCTTCTTCATCTCTTTCTGTAAGATTGAGTTTTTCACCGTGGTATTCGGTGAAGGGTTGTTGTCACTGAAAGTGGTATACTTTCAGAGTATTGATTGAAGGTGGTTTAGCCTTCAAGGTCTGAGGGTGGTTTGCCTTCAGGAACTGAAAGCAGTTTGCTTTCAGGGGCTGTTGAAAGTGGTTTGCTTTCACAGGGTATTGGTAGAAATTCTTGGGGTCCTTGGGTTAGGATCTTGTAAGAGATTTTTATCAATAGTGGAAAAATCCTCAAGGGGTTTTCTTGAGGGACTGGACGTAGCCTTCGGTGGATTGAAGGTGAACTAGGATAAAACTCTGTGTGTGATTTCCTCCTTCCTTCATCTTTTACTTTCAAGCAATACTCAATTCCGCTGCAATCACAACAATCGTTTCGTGATTATCATCATCTTGAAAGTAACATTTTCAATAAGGCGAAAATCGGGGCAACACTGATTCACCCCCCTCTCAGGTTGCTATCTAAACCAACAGATTCTTGTGATTGAGCATCATCTGATAGGTCCTTCTCTTCAGTAATCTTTTCCTTTGATAATAAGACTTGTTAAGTAATCAATCTGAAGTGAGGAAAAGATATATCTTATTCAAAAGGAAGCTAGACCTTGAAATTATTTAACTCCTGAGGTTATTGATATGATGAGATAGCTTGACTTCATGATTATCATGTCTTCGGTCTTGATTCAGTCAAAGAGTGTCTTTTGTTTCTTCTAGGTCGATCTGCTTTGTAGATGAGCTTCTTTTAATATCTTTGACCGATCAACCATTCTTCTTGAGCTTGACTGAATCCCCTTGCTTCTTGACTAATTCTTCTTGAGCTTGTATATAGGATGTTTTTTATTTCAACAAACTTGCTTCCAATGAATTCGAAGTAATCAAGACTGTATTATACTTATGAGGGATCTCTTCATGTCTTCATCTTCATCTCTTGTATCTTTCATTAGATGGTTTTCATTATTCCTTCTTGGATCTTCATACCTGCATTTTTATTTACCCATTCGAGATCACAAGATCATTAGCTTTTATAACTTTGTTTGTTGTCATCATTAAAATATTATCAAGCCTTGAGACAGAGATTTCATTTCCCTACACAAGTTACTATCTAGCTACTTAGGCTCATAACTAAGGCTAGGCCTCAAACACTTAGAATTCAAAAACTAATTTTAAAACTGCTTAAGTCCTTAGAGAAACAAGATTTATATACAAAGTCCTTCAATTTAAAATAATTGCATTTTAAAATAAGACAAATGCATTAAATGCAGGCAAAGAGCCATTGATGAACGGTCAAGGAAAATGAGTGGTTCACAATGATTCACCACGTTATCTTCAGAAACCCTACCTTTGAAGAGAGAATATAAAAGGAGAACTTGAAGAATTCAAGAGTAGTTTTGAGATTCAAATTTTCGAATATTCAAGTGTCAAAATCTCTCCAGAGCCAAAATCTTCTAAGTGCGAGAAATCCCTAAGAGTCAAATACTCTCAAACTATTCACACATCACAGAGAACCTATCGCCTAATTTTCTCTGTTTCAAAACTCAAGTATATCCTTAAGTGTCATATTCACTACCCAAATACTCAGAGTTAGCTGAGATTAAATCTTTCTACCTCACTCTTTCAGAAGAGATTTTGTAGAAGAATCATTCTTGAAAAAGAATCCAGGAGAAGTCCTTGATAATACTTGTACCCGAAGAAGTCCTTGATAATACTTGTTTCAGGAGAAGTCCTTAATAATACTTGTACTAGGAGGAGTCCTTGATAATACTCTGCTAAATAATGGAAAATCTTGGTTAAGTCAAAAACTGGACGTAGCCCTATCATTTAAGGGGGTGAACCAGGATAATATCATTTGTGTGCTTTATCGTTCTTTCATTGCCTAACGTTTATGAAAAGTTTTCTAACAACTCATATGTTCTTTTAAAAATTAAGTTCTTAAAAGAACACAATTCAAACCTTCTTTCATGTTACATTTTTTATCAATCGGTGAGTCATTCAATACTTGCCAATGCAATGTACACAAGTTTGGTAATCATATGCCCGAACATATGCATTATGTTATTATATTGTGTTGAGATAAAAAATTCAAAAATAATTAATGCAAAAGCAGTGAATTTGTAATAATATTCAAATAATGCGTACGAATTACGTAAGTAATTACTTGTACAATTTTAACATACCAAAAATTATAACGAGACCCATAGAAGTTCTACCTCTATTGGAGCGTGGCTAGTTTTTGTTTTGTTCTTTGTTTTTTGTTGTTTTTAGATTTCCACTCTAAATAAAACAAATATTATGCTTACGTCCGGGGTTACATAAATATAAAAACCTGTTCAATATACCTACTGGATTAATTTATCCTTTCCAATTTTCTTAAAAAATGCATTCCTTAAATTAAAATGAAAGTTGACCAGTCATTACGATTAATCTAATTAATAATGAAAGGTTTGAATAACTTAAATGAGATTATAACTTCGAATACCACTATCATCACCATTGCAATTAAAATTATATATATATATATATATATATATATATAATACTCCCTCCATCCCTTATTTTAAGTCACTTTTTTTAAATTTTTGTTGTTTCAAAATATAAATTTCTTTACAATAATTATAAAACATTAATATTTTTCTTCATATTTATCCTTATATTTAATACTAATATTCATATTTTTTTAAAATATTACTTATTTTAAAGACCATTATTATTTAAAGATAGTCGAACATTAATGTGGAGAGAGATTTTAAATAAGGGTAATTTTGGGAAAGTTTTTAAATGAAACTACAAATTTATTGTAACTATCTAAATTTAACCAGGTTAGATTCAAACGATTTCATTTTTTATTGTATTTTGATGAATAACAATTTTACCTAAGGTTTAATGTTGATAGATAAAGAATTTCTAATACTTTGAGTATTTTATATTTCAGGAACATCTATCATTATGAAGAGAGAACGTCTGCCTACCCTTTGAAATAATATCAAAGGCAGCACGTCGAAATCTGAAGAAAAAGAGATCGTCCAAAGAATACGTCTGGTATTCTCAAAGGAGCACGTCTGAAGTATTTAAGGAAGAATACGTCTAGTATTCTCAAAGGAGCACGTCTGAAGTATTTAATGAAGAAGATGTCTGGTATTCTCAAAGAGCACGTCCGAAGAATACGTTTGGCTTCATGAAATAAAGGAAAATACGTTTGACCATCGAGATTTGATTTTGACCGTTGAGGTGGTACGATGTTCAACAAACTACGTCGTTGACTCTGAAAAGTAATGCAAGGAGACACCATTTCTCACCATTGCTCACCTGAAGCTAAGGCAAGGAGAACTCCACTCATTCCTCGTGTGAGGCTGTTCAAGCAAATCCTTGAGGCTGAAAGCAATAAATTCATTGGTAATCTCTTCGAGGTGCCCAAGGTGGTTCATGTAATTAAAGATGATGGTGCTGAGGAGCAAACTCAAGAGATACTTTCTCCACCAAAGCAAACTCATCAAGAGCCTAGTATGGTTGTGGCTGATGAAGCTCGTTCGACTATTGCTGAAGCTCCTCGTCCAGCTACTCCAGAATCTAGTCAGGTGAAGAAAGCACCTAGTTCGGTGAAGGAAGATCCTAGTCCGGTGCATGAAGGCTCTAGTCCGGTGAAAGATGAATCTAGCCCAATGAAGGAAGATCCTCGTCCCATGAATGAAGGATCAAGTCTGAATGATGCAAGATCAAGTATGGTTGATGATGAACCTTGTGATGATCCGGAAGAACCAAAGATTGACTCTCTTCCAACCACTGATAAAGAGTTGCCTTCATCAGAACTAACTTCTTCAGAAGTGCCTACTCAAGATGCTACACAGGCGAAACCTGCAAATGAAACTGCCTCTTAGGATTCTGTCTCTGTTGCGAAGAATGCCTTGTCAAGATCCTAGAGCTTACCTAGCTCATTGAAGAAGCTAAAGATGACTAAGCACTGTTCTCAGCAGAATCAAGAAAAGGTCATAATAAATATTTTATTCCTCGTATCTGCTAGCCCCTCCGACATTCGTTAAATCAAGCATTACTTTTCAGAGTCAACGGCGTAGTTTGCTGAACATCGTACCACCTCAACGGTCAGAATCAAATCTCGATGGTCAAACGTATTTTCCTTTATTTCATGAAGCCAAACGTATTCTTCAGACATGCTCTTTGAGAATACCAGACATATTCTTCCTTAAATACTTCAGACGTGCTCCTTTGAGAATACCAGACGTATTCTTCGGATGATCTCTTTTTCTTCAGATTTCGACGTACTGCCTTTGACATTATTTCAAAGGGTAGACAGACGTTCTCTCTTCATAATGATAGATGTTCCTGAAATATAAAATACTCAAAGTATTAGAAATTCTTTATCTATCAACATTAAACCTTAGGTAAAATTGTTATTCATCAAAAAATAATAAAAGATGAAATCATTTGAATCTAACAATCTCCCCCTTTTTGATAATGACAATTTACATTTGAGAAAAAAGGTTTAATTTGGTTATTGCGAAAAAGGTAGTATCAGAGCATGCAAGGTATGTACATTTTTTAGAGCTTTTCCTTTTGAAAAACTAAGAAATAGATCGTTTGTCTATTTGATTTTTCTTAGTTAGAAAAACATGAGCGTTTC
The DNA here is from genome assembly GCA_030819835.1 of Acmispon strigosus. Classification (NCBI taxonomy): domain Eukaryota; kingdom Viridiplantae; phylum Streptophyta; class Magnoliopsida; order Fabales; family Fabaceae; genus Acmispon; species Acmispon strigosus. The sequence goes on from JAUAMA010000001.1 coordinate 35,033,253, forward strand.
TTATTCTTATATGTTGTAACATGAAAGCATGGTAATAGAGAAAGGCTTGAACTCATGTTATATAAGAGCGTATACCTAACAAACATATATTTACGTTCTATAATTAATACTAAGGTTATTTACTTTCTTTCGTTGCTCCCCCTCAACATAAGATATCTCTCTAAATATCTAAAACTTAGGGTTTTTAAGATTTTTCCAATATCGCGCTCCCCCTGAGTTATTTAACTCCTCCGTTTTCTTAATCCTTGAGAATCTATATATATAGTAAAGCTCACTTGAGTTTAGTACTAAATACACAAGAGAACCTACATTAGTGAGAGTATGCCTTTCAAAAAAAAAAAAATCTCACTTGAGTTTGGTATTAATTAAACAAGAGAACTTACATTAGTAAGAGTGTGTCTTTCAAAAAAAAAAAGAGTGAATCAGATTATAAGGGTATTAAATACATTAAGTAAAAAAAACATTGAAAAAGTTATTCAACTACCTATATTAAATAATAAAATTTATAAACTTATATATAAAGGAAAAAAATCTAAAGAATAATAAAATTACTCTGAGTATTATTTTTATTTTAAAAAAATATATTAACTATTGAATTTATTTAATTAAATAATGCTATTTCTTAAGAACTTTATTAGAAAAAATAGTTTGCAAATTTTTCAATTATTATATGCTAATAATTATTACCTTTTATGATATGCATATAATTTGAAAAATTAATTTACATACATTTAATAATACATAAAATTTAATAATTTTTTTCTTTAGGTTTTCTTATGTTAATTTTACTTATATTTTTCTTAAGCTAATTTTACTTTTAAAAAATATAAGTAAAATTAAATTAAGAAAATATAAAGGATACAATTTTTCATGATTTAAGTCCAAACAAAATTATTTATTTATGTTTTATATTTGAAAGCTTCAAATTATTATAATTTTAAGAGTTTAATCTTATCCACTGTAAGTGTAAAGTTTCTTTACACATACTTCCGATCATTGTGTGCCACATATGACTAACGGTTACATTCCTCTTTAACTTAAATTAAATTAAAATTTTAATTTGTGATGTGACGGAAAACAATTGGGTGCTTGTATGAAAAATGTTTACCCTAATCGTGGACAAACATTAAATCCTAATTTAGAATGGTAAAGTTACTTGAGAAAAAATAGTTTTAAACTTTTAAAATGCCGTTATATAGTATTTACTATTAGCTGCAATGTATGTGTTTTATCTAAAAAAATTCCATGAATATATTTAGTTATCTATTAGTAAAATTCACTTGAGTTAATTATGACCAAATTAAGTTGAATAAATAAATAAATATATATATATATATATATATATATAAAGTGAAATTTAACTTGAGCATTATATTAATAAAACTTGTAATAAGTTATTGATTACTATTTTATATTGTGAATTGTATTAAATAAAAATAATATACTTTTCAATTTCTTAGACAAATAATTAACTTATTAGGTATTAAATAAAACAAGTTAGAAATATAATTAACAATCATAAATTGTGACAACAAATTAAAAAAATATTAAAATCAAACTATATAATATTTTTATATGCAAAATATTTAATAATTATAATAAATTAAAAATACAAACATTTATATTAATATTATTTAGAGAAAGTACTTTTAATCAACCATAAATTGAGGGGGAAAATTAAAAGTATTAGAATGAAACTTAATGATATTTTATATAAAAGTTATTTAAGAATTAAAATTAATTTAATAATACAACACTACTTATTAATTATCATTTAGAAAAAGTATTTTTTAATGTTAATGTACTGTATTTACTATAATTATAATGCATGTATGTATTAATTGAATATATATATATATATATATATTATATTAGTAAAAATGACCTGGAGAAATATAAGAGATGAGATTATTATAATAATATTTGAATAAATTTAAATTCACCAAATGATGTATGAGATATTAAGGTTATAAATTATTATAATTTTAACTGTTAAGATTACTTCATTGTTGATAAGAAAACATAAATACAATATATACTAATATAACTTATATTATGATAATAAAAAATTATTTGAATTAACATATTTTAAATTTATTTAATGATATTTCGTATCGTTAAAATATAAAATTATAAATTTATTAAAAATAATTGAGTTTTATTTATTAAATAATAATTTTAAATTTAAGTAATATTTTTTAGTTAAAAAACCGGTAAACAAAATTTGGGTAGTATTATACAGAGATAATTTTATTATTACTATTTTTTGAAATATGTCAATGCAATTATTTTTTTACTATATTATAATTAGAATTTATTTTAATATTTTTTATAATTTTAAAATATTATAAATAAACCCGTACATCACATTAGTATTATACCTAATTACTAATTAAAAACGACTTTATAATGAAGGAGGAAAAGAGTTTCCCAGCAACAACAATTAATGCATATGATACATGTGTATTTAATGATTAATTAATTATGTTCATTTTGATGAACCAACCCATCAACAAAGAAAGCAACTGTTCTTCGCTTTATAACTTTAAAAATATAAAAAGCATATCCCAGCCACGTCATCCAAGATAGGATGTGGCGACCCAGTAAACGAGTTGACCTTCCTCATTTAACCGCCTTTAATTAAAGTGTTTTATAAAAACACACCAGAAAAGAAAGCGTGCAATAAATACTCCACCAAATTAATTTGAAGATTTCAAAATTAGTCTACAAGTATTGGATAAAGATATTCTATTCTTATTTGATGTCACATTTGTCGGGAAAATACTCAAAATACGTCAAGAGAATTTAATATTATATGTATTTCTTTAGTCTTCATCTCACTCACTTTTAATGAATCTAGAATTTCAACTGTATTTTCAACATTATACTTTACTTGATCAATCAAATTGTGTGATATAACACGGATTGTCTCGCGAGACGAGCAGCGCGTGATGGAACCCCTCGGCAGGTCTGGAAGCAGCCTCCGTCTTTTGTTTATGCGTCTATGTATCTTGACGCGCTGAGTAGCTAGTTTGTTTTTCATTTTCCTTTTGCAACCAAAAAAAAATTTGTGTGATATATGTATTATGAGTATGATAATTAATACATCAAAACTTTTTAATTGTCATAATATGGTTTGGTTGGTTGGACACAGAAGAACATACCAAATTTTTTTGTCGGTGTCCACTGAGATATCTAACAACTGATAGTTATGAGATTAATCATCTTGAGACTCTGAGATCACAAAAAGTTAGTATTTATTTTTTAATAAATCTTCCTTCATACACCCCACACAAGAATTGAATTCTTGATTAAATACTGTCTAATTATTTATCAAATGTGTCTGAAGTTGTTGATAGAATGAAGCATTAAATGGGAACAAAGGATTTGCACAAGCATGGGGCCTATTTGATTCTTGATCTTGATGAGCACAAGAGGATAGACCGATAGAGACGTGTTTTGACCATACAATTGAGGTTCATTAAATTTTGTTAATTCACCCATTTGCAAGAGAAGCAAATAGCTAGTTTCATAAATATTTTTTAAATTAATTCCAAACTATTCTTTTCTATCTTTCTTATAACACCACACATATAGGTAAGTAATTAAATGTGACTCATTGATGGGAAAGGAATGTTTTTAGGCCAACATGCAAGTTGCATCCAAACACCGCATCAATTTGCACCTCCTCAGTGATTTCCAACCTAATCCATATATAGTAATCACCAACTTGTGTAAGTTGAGGTTCATTTCCATTTTGAGCTTTCCTACACTATAGACTCATTAAAGTTAATCATGGGCTACTCACAATGATTATCAATGCCCAAAACTATCAACCCACTCAAAATTGCAACATGTCGGTAAAGAAAACAAACACATATACATTACATATGCTCAATATGAACAAAAAGATTTTGACTGCTTATGCTTATAGTATTCAATTCAAACATGATCTCTATTTCTCGATCTATCTCTAAAAGGGTCACCGACAAAGTACACAAATCGCAAAAAGACTGCAGCTAGGTGTTAACTAATTACTTCAATCGTGCACCTTGTTTTAAATATTATTTTTTTTCCTTTTTGTCGAAACCTGTTTCAGTGTGAACATAAATACTGAAATTCTAAGGCGGCAAAACCATGTTTGCTCACCTTTTTCTTATGTCATTACAAAATGTAAAATGTTCTTCCTTTGTACTTTGTGGAAAATCAAAAAAGAATTTGTACTCTATATTAAAATTTAAAGATTTAACCCATCACAAAAGTTAGTTTAAGAATTAAAGATTATTTTTTTCTTTAAAGATTTTTATTTAGTCATATCTTTAGTCGATACTGGTTTTTTCAACACGTACACGCATCCTCACGTCTCAAGGTTGAACATCTAGAACGTTAATGAATTTAGGATAAACTCTGATATCGGATTAGAATTTGGCAGACATAACTCAATTATAATATTAGCTTAAGGGTTGAGAGTTATTTTACCATTTATAAATATATATTTAGTTATATCTCTAGTGAACGTGAGTGTGATCCTTCTGAACGCAGCATTCATTATTAAATTTAAATACCCACAAAAAATAAAATATTGTGATAAAGGTGGTGTGTATGCATGGTGAAAGAAAGCTAAGAGGTAATGCAGTGAATGAACAAAAGTAGTATAGTACTATTTTAATTGGGGCTTTAGTTTAGCTCCCCGTGTTTGATTTCCCTTCACTTACACACACATTATATATTCGCCGTTTCATTCTACATAACATCTCAATTTGTGAGGGATCTTATAGAAAGTAATTTTTTTGGATAGAGAAAATCAGAACAACATAAATCAAAATTTACATGTCCTTGTTAACGGTGGCGCATCAAAAGGGTTCAGGTGAGTTCTTGAAGTCCACGGCACAGCATGGCGGTGGTGGCGTCGGAGAAAGTGGAGGCTCCGGGGAAGGATTGAACCAAGCAATGCAAGGTTCAATGGTTTCAGGGTACAACAGAACTAGAGAGCAGACAGAAATGGTTTCGGCCCTCACACACGTGGCTTCTTTAGGGTCTGGTCACTGCGGAAGTGAATGGTTACAAGGAACTGGTTTTCCTATGATGTCAGGATTTGGACACGTGTCTTCTTCTTCTTCTTCTTCTTTTGCTGCTCCAAGTTCTGGTTCTGGTTCGTGGGTTGGTCACAAAAGAAGGCGTGAAGAAGAAGAAGAAACAAGTGCTTCTGATGATCATCATCACTTGATGCAACAAATAAATCCTAGACTTTTCAGAACTGTTGGTGATTTCATGGTACCTTCTTCTCAAGGAGAATCATCATCATCAGGTGCAACTTACTTAATTCCCTTCTTTCTGCATATAATAATCATCACATATACTATTTCATCCTTTTTAATGCTTCATAGTTCAGACCATTACTTCAATTCAACCTTTCTAATCAATTTATTATCATTCGAGTAAACATGCTGCATCTAATTCACACTATGTGTGTTTTAAATGTGAATAAAATATTATTCAATTTCCTTTCCCTAGTACACCGCCTCCCATATCAACACAACCGCTTGGGGAAAATGATTTCAATCTTATATTTGCATGCACCCAAATTTTTTCAATATTATATTCTCCTTCTCTTCTTTTATCTCATCATTTTGTATTTTGCAACCTATACCATGTCATGACAAAGATAAACAAAACAAAATTGAGACTCAATAAACAGACCATACCAAAATAGTTCTTAGAATAGGACTTGTGTTTCGTCTTTGCTAATAATAACATGAGAGCATATCATTCATATCATTATCAATATGTTTTTGAGCGTTTTTGTTTTATTCTATCTTAAAGAAAAGAGTACACCTTATAAACTTAAGCTTTCAACTTCTCCGTAGTTTAGTGCATGTTCCGATACAAGGTCTTCTAGGTTTCTTGGTTTTGGCGTAATTTTCCATCGTGTATTCTCAACATAAAAATGCACTAACTAGCAGTAGTATTCTCAACACTAGTACCCATGTTTTGTCAGAACTTTTGTGTAATTTATGTTTGGTTTTCTCTTAACCCAGTGACTGAAGAAGCTCCTTCCACCACCGTAGCTGCCGCGACGCCACCATACGAAGACAGCGGAGAGCAGAGGAGAAGGTACAGGGGAGTGAGACAGAGGCCATGGGGAAAATGGGCAGCAGAAATCCGCGACCCACACAAAGCAGCAAGAGTTTGGCTCGGCACGTTCGACACAGCAGAAGCCGCAGCAAGAGCTTATGATGAAGCTGCATTGAGATTCAGGGGAAACAGAGCAAAACTCAACTTCCCAGAAAATGTTAGAGCAGTACCACCACGCCCGCCGCCTCCGTCACAACAACAACAACAACAACAACTTCAAGTTTTTCCGATCACCCAGCTCGCCATTCGCGATCCTCTACCGCCGCCGCAAAATCTGCTGCCACTACAGGGACAATCTGAATTGATGAGAGACTATTTGGAATATTCTCAGCTTCTGCAGAATTATGGTGAATTTCAACTTCAACAACAGCAGCAACATGAATCTTCTAGTTTGCTTCAACAGTTGTACTATAACACTCAATTGGCTACACTTCAATCACCTTCTTTGTTACCTTCATCACCCTCTCTTTCTTATTCTGTATCATCATCAACAACTCCATCTTTTTCAACATCTACTCAAAATTCCTCCACTTCAATTCCCCTGTTTTCGAGTCAACAAATGGGAATTCTCCGGCCGCCGGGAAACCTCCCTCATGGCGGCGGCTCACAGTTTCCTCCGTCAACGTGGTCAGATACCAGTGGCCATAGACCACCTTATGGTTGATGCAACACTTCACTTTCCTTCATTATGTTCCTTTTTTTTCCTATTACTTTTTGATTTTTCCATACACTCTTTATAGGAGAAAGAAAAAACAAAAGACATGGTATTTGTTTGTTTTGGAACAGGATCTTTGTTCTCAAATACAATTTTTTTTTTTGTCAAATTAATAAAATTATGACACGCCAATTAAAATTTACTTATTTAAAATTATAAAAGTAATATTCATAATTTTTTAATTGACATGTTAGAATTTTATTCGAAATAAGACACAGTTAGATCCATTTGTTTTATCCCAGTTTCTTTCTTAGATGGTGGTGAATTTCTTGTACACGTTGCTTTGGACTAAACTATTGTTCTGTTGCTATTGTTGTAAAGAAAGAAGATTATTTGGAGACAATTAAAGAAAGTGGAGGTTGATTGAAGATTTTTCAGGGTAAAGACAAAGCAGTATTTTAGATTTTAGGGTTACTTTAATGTATTCCCTATTCCTCAATGGATTTGATGTTTTCATGGTCGCATTACCCATGGAAAGATGTAGAAACCCAGAACTTTTCCACAAACTGTCTGCTCTCTGCTCCACAGCCACAGATTTTTTTTCAAAATCTGTCTACACTTTTGTGCTTCTAATAATATTTTGTGGTGAACTTAGTCATGATATGATTCTTTATCTTTAACTTTGGCTTATTTGGATGAGTTCATTTATTCCAATCTTACCGATTAAGAATAACATATTTATTACATTTGTGATTAACTCATCTTACCCTAAATAACTTTTCTTAAGCATATAATTAATCTTCTCTCTCCACATATAATATAAAGTTATTAATCAATAATGAGTCAAGAAAAATGTTGTTCGCAAATTAATTGTAAATTATTTTTAACTCATAAGGAGTTTTTATTCTACTTTTCACTGTGACAATTATATATGTTCGAGTCGGGTATAAGCCCTATCAGCAACTGAGTTATTCTTGCTAAATATTTAATGATGAAGCTTTACTTAAGCTAAATAATCTCGTGTGTTTTTATCAACACGTTGGTTGGTAACACATAAAGAGTAGCGCGCCACTTCATATTTTGGATAACATACATATAATCTTCAATTTTGGACTAGATTAAGACAAATCTTAAATATAATATTATGTGTGCATGTTTTTGTCATTACACACTCAGCCGATAAACGCACCAAAATTTCAGCCATTCATTCAACGTAAATTAAGAGAACTATTATTTTATCAAAATATCTATTTTTAATATTTTATTATAGTATATTTTAAGTAAAAAAAGTTGATTCAAATGAATACTAACGCACCACATCTACGCCAGATAGTTGAGATAAAAGAAAAGAGAAGTGAGCGATAATAAAAAATGTGAGAGTGATTTGATTGACGGTTGTAATTAATGTACCGTATAACAGTACCTAACGCTAATTTTTATGGTAGTTTTTAACTACTGTAAAATTGGAAAACTAAAATAAAAAAACTTCTACTTTTGTGAAAATCCGTCACAAAGTTTGTGTTAGTACTGTTATGTGGTAAATTAAATTTTTATAATTATAAGATAAAAAAGAAATAAATAAAAAATGATGTGTAAATGAAGTGGAAGTATAAATAAATGATAACTATTTTCTAATTAGAGAGGCTCAAGTGGATTAGTCAAATCATTAATTCTCAGCTTGAGAAGGCAAAGGAATTTATGTACGCTAAATAATCAACTTGTCATCAATAGATATTTTGAAATGGCAATTAGCCCATAAGCTTTATATGTTTCAAGGATTTTTTTGAACTGATCAAACTTGAACCTACTTTTCAGTATCGTGACCCGTTTATTCAGATATAAAGAAAGACTGAGGAGATGATGTAGTGTTAATTAAATTCTATTTTACATTTGAAACGAGATTCAAGTAGGCTTACATAATTGAAAACATGTAATAAGTTAATTAATATGTTGATTTTGTTACTTTTTATACAAATCTTTCAAATATGCCCCTATTAAAAAAATATGGAAATTGTTAACGTAAGTATTGGATATATCAAAAGTTGGTTGGGAATATGAAAGAAGTAATTAGTAAAGGTGGTAATTAAAGTTTTAGAATTTAAAATATAATGAATGCAAGAGGTAAAAAAGGAAAATTTTTTTTCTTGAAATCTAGAAGGGGTCTTATAATTTGGGACACCGAGTTTGTCTCTAAAGAGTCTTATAATTTGGGACGGAGGGAGTATTAAATAGGTAATTTTTTGAATATTTATGAAGAGTAGAAGCAATATTATAAGAGAAATGCTAATAATACTCTCTTTGATACTCTAAGAGTCTCTTTTTTATTAGTTAAAATTTGTGTAGGTTTACGAAATTTTACGAGTTTTATTCTCAATTTTGTAAGGTGTAAGACGCTGAATATTTAAATAATTATGTAATTCTTTAGTCATCCTGACGTTTATAATGAATGCTTTAGAGCCCTAGTTAATGTTATGAACAATTTGTTTTACCTGTGCAAGATTTTGTGACGACAGTTCGCCATAGGAACACCACCTAAACCTCGACTGGCGTTTGAGCGTGAATTGAACTCTTTGCATATGTGTATGACGATGTATGCATGTTTCCGTGAAGTTTGACTGTAAGGTCGATGGGGTTTGGCTACGGGCTTGGAAAAGTTCCCGGCACGCAGTAAAAGGCCGGTTAGAGCCTTATCGTGCGGAAATAAGACAGTTTAAGACATTTCTAAAATCTCTGAACAAAATGGAAAGTCTTAGAATGTCTTGAGGAACCCGTTTATGAAATAAAACCATTTTCAATGAATAGTATTTTTGGGTCAAAATGACCGGAATCTCGAGAAAAATATTCTAAGATA